>CM053140.1:54442200-64442200 GCA_028571685.1 Heterohyrax brucei
TTTCTCATTGGGGAGAATTTTCAGACAGGCCAACACTTGTTAGTAAGTGCAAGAATTTGTGGATATTCCATGATGGTTTGTAAAGTTAGTAAGTATGAGGCCCACTAACAGCCGTATAGTCTGAAAATACTTACGAAATCCACAAAGGATTAACAGGCTGCTCTGATGCTTTTCATAGAGGGAGAGAGAAATTGGTAATCTGCTAAAGATTACATTGTGGAAAAGCCAGTTGGGGAAAGTATTTTTAAAATAGTAAGGGATATGTATGTATCTAAGCCCCTATTATAGACTTAAAAATTACTAATTTAAATGAATTGTAGGTTGGTTTGTTTCAGAGTAACCTGTTTCTCTTCCTGTCATGTCTTTTTGCAGAATCCAGATTCCAAAATGATGCAAATCAACCTGACTGGGTTTTTGAATGGAAAAAATGCTAGAGAATTTATGGGAGAACTGTGGCCCCTGCTGTTAAGTGCACAAGAAAACATCGCTGGAATCCCTTCTGCTTTCTTAGAGCTGAAGAAAGAAGAAATAAAACAGAGACAAGTAATAACTCTATTAAAATGTTATTTTGAGACAGTGGTGCCTAGACTACTCAGACTCTTTAAATTTTACTTTATCTCTCCAGAATCAGTGTGTTGTTTGACTGTGTTATAATAACTGAACATTTGATTTTGAGTCCAATAGTTGGGTAGTTTTTATTTAAATCATGAATGCATGTAGCCTAAAGGAAATTTGAACTTAAATAGCAGTATAAAAGGTAAGCACATTCTGTAAGCATACTATTGGCTTTCAGTATGGATAACAGATATTAAGTCACAAAACAGTATGATGAAAGTGAAAATGATTTGTTTATTTTTAAGGTAACTTTGACAACATCTGTTTAGTTCAGCTGTTACAGACTGATTTTCAGCAAGTATTCATATTCATCATAGGACACTTGGGTGGCAAAGAATATTTCAGAGCTCCGCTACTAACTAGAAGATTGCTAGGTCACTTCCACTCTGGTTTCTTGGAAAAAAGATCTGGTTATCTGCTTCCAGAAGACCACGGTCCTGGAAAACTTTATAAATAGAGTACAGTTCTGCTTTCACATGTAGGGTTGCCTTGAATTGGAATTAACAAGCAGAAGCTGGTTATTTAATTCAGTGTACTACATATGAAGAGACTAATCTCTGTACTTACAGAATGGATGAAGGAAGAACAGTCAGGTAGAGGCTGGTGAAGTGACAGTTACAGCACTGTTTATCAAACGTAAGAACTAGTCTTCAGTTGCTTATTCTCAGATACTCAACTCTTTGGAAACCTGATCTTTGCAGATTGAACAAGAAAAATTGGCATCTATGAAAAAGCAAGATGAAGACAAAGATAAGAGAGATAAGGAGGAAAAAGAAAGCAGCAGAGAAAAAAGGGAGAGGTCTCGAAGCCCAAGAAGGTACATCACAGTGGATGCATACCTAACATTTCATGGATACCTCAGGTCTTGGGGAATTCTGTGTCTAGAAGAAAAGCTTTCACAGTTAGAAAGGAAGCTAGCAACAGTGTTCAGGGACTTTCTACCATCATAAAATTTTTATGATATGGTATAGCTTTCTTTTATTTCTTTTCTGCTTTTGTTTGACTGTGTTGACTTGTCCAGTTTTTGATTTCTAAAACAAATTTTATACTTGTTGACTTTCGTATTGCATTAGTTTAAATATAGCATTTAATTAGTGTAATTTTTGGATGTACTCCAACTTTTTTTTCTTTTTTGTTAGAAATCTTTTACCCATTAGTTGTTCATATTATACCTACCTAATTCCCTCTTCTGCTTTTCTCAGATGGTTGTACTGAACTCAAACTTCAGATCATTTATTTGTTTTCTTCTTCCAATGAGACTATTGTTAGGTTCACATTTTTAAATCCACGACTCAGCTTCTACTTATTTGTGGTAAAAGGTGAGAATTCCCTTAGGCTTTTTATTTTTAGGGTTCTACGTCTTTCATAAATTTCTCCTAAAAATTAATAAAGATAATTTCTTACTCTCTTTCATTTGTATAGTTGATATTAAAAGCTGCTTAGAAAGGATAGTACTTCTGATGTCATCGTAATAGTAACTGCTTGATTATCGATGTTCTACTAACCAGGTCTGCTGTTTTCTTTTACTGTAAATAAAAAGCAGAAAATGCCTTAAGTTGAGCAAACCTGTAGAGGTTTTTCCTTCTTCCAGAAAAACTGTCCTATGTCTTACTTCTCTTCTAAAGAACATAATGTGTTCGTTGCAGTAGTTTTTTGGCTCTTCTAGGCTCTGCCTGATGAACTCCTTGGTAGGATCTTATTGCTCGTAATTGCTATGTTTTGTTAGACTACATTTATTGTTAGGGAATATTACTATATACATTTAAGCATCCTTTTTCTCTGAGAGGTTGGTTTTTGGTCTTTGAGACTGATTAAGAACCTAAATATGATTCCCTTCCCTGTTAACAGTAGTATATTGGAGGAATTCTTCCTTCTTTTACCTTTCTTACATGTTTTCTTATGGCCCTTTTCCTGTCAAGTAGATAGGATATGCTGTTTCCATAGGGAACTTCTCAGATAAAAACAAAAATGGTGTAAATTAAAAACTTTATGCTTTACTACCCTCCCTGCCCCCCCGTGTTATTCGAAAACCTGAAAAAAGTTACTTTCATCCTAGACGCAAATCCAGATCTCCTTCTCCTAGAAGACGATCTTCTCCTGTCAGGAGAGAGAGAAAGCGCAGTCATTCTCGATCTCCCCGTCACAGAACCAAGAGCCGGAGCCCTTCCCCTGCTCCAGAAAAGAAAGAGAAAACTCCAGAACTCCCAGAACCTTCAGTGAAAGTAAAAGAACCTTCAGTACAAGAGGCCACTTCTACTAGGCAAGTAGACAACAGTTCATACAGTTTTAAGCTGTTCCACACATACTTTGAAGTTAAAAAGAGAAAATTACTTGGTGGTTTTCTTTCATTAGATTTTTTTGTATTATAAAATTGCTCAAAAGAAATACAAATTGAATGTAAGTAAAACACTTCAAAGGTAAACACTGCTATCAGTTGCACTGTTTCACATCATAACAGCATAACTTGCTTTTTTCTTTTTAATATATCGTGGACAACTTGGCACTTTCCCAAAAACATTGTTAGAGTTGTTAGTGCTCATTCATTTTCACTGATATTCATACTCTTTGGGCCTAGGGGAAATTCGTCATGAATTTTGAAACCTTCAAAAAGAAAAATACTTAATACATCACTGTATTGTAGTTTATGAACCTTAATAGAGATAGGAAAAATGTTTTTTTTTGTTTTCTTGGTTGTTAAGCCAACCAAAACCATTGCTGTTGGGTCAGTTAGTTGTTAGTTGTGGTCACGTTGATTTTGACTTATGATGACCCCATGTGTTTTCCATAGTGACATCCTAAAAGTTCCCAAGCCTGAACCTATACCAGAGCCTAAAGAACCCTCTCCAGAAAAAAATTCTAAAAAAGAAAAGGAAAAGACTCGACCAAGATCTCGGTCTCGGTCCAAATCACGATCCCGGACGCGTTCTCGCTCTCCTTCTCATACTCGACCTAGGCGGCGTCACAGATCCCGATCAAGGTGAGTTTTGGCCTTAAGGTCAGCGTAGACCTTAGTTCTCATGTGCTACTCTTTTAGGTAGAATCAGATAAATTCAAAGGAGGAGGAAACTGTTCTTGGTAGCCATCAAATTAACTGATTAATGGTGACCCCAGATATGCAGAGTAGAGCTGCTCCGTAGGGTTTTCAAAGCTGTGGCTTTTCAGAAGTGGATTGTCAGGCTTTACTTCAGAGGTGTTTCTGAGTGGATTTACACTGCCCACCTTTTGATTCTTAGTCTGGTGCTTAACCACATATTTCCACCACCCAGGGAATCCAGGAAGCATTTATCTAGTACAGTAGTTTCTTTGGATTTGAATCTTGACAATTTGAGGACAGTGTTTTCTGTGTGCCATAAAGTCTACATACATAGAAAATTGTATCACTTAAAGTGCATTTTTAAAGTGTGCCCATTGAGAACACTGTGTTGAGAAATTAATTCCTTGTTCCTGATTTAATTGAAGTTCTCTGCTGTTTGTTATGGCAGATCGTACTCACCTAGAAGGCGACCCAGCCCCAGAAGGCGACCATCTCCTCGAAGAAGAACCCCACCAAGACGTATGCCTCCTCCACCAAGACATAGAAGGAGTAGATCTCCAGTGAGACGGTGAGATTTTTTTCTTTTTTGTTTTTTTCTTTTTCTTTCTTTTTAATTCAAAGATGTCAAGTGTTGAACAGTTTACCGTGTGTTTTGTTTTGGGTTAATTTTTGAATTACTATCCCCCAGGAAGCAAAGGAGAATTCGTTAGTGATACTAAAGAGTATCTTCTTAAGAGCCAGCACTTTATATTTGGAACGTGATATTGTTACTTGTGCTATAAAAAAATGTCTAGTGTTATAAAACAGAAGATTCAACAGCTTATTGATCCTTGGTATTTATTTTAAATAAAGAAATCCTACCAACAAGTAAAGGAATTGGCCACCTTGGCTCTTCTTTGGCTTGTACATTGCCATTGGCTTTTGAAAAGTAGCTGGCTGCAGGTCCAGTGAGCTACTTTTATGCATATTAAAATTATCTGTTTGCATTATATGTTTGTGATTTTTCTCTTCCATCAGTAGCAAGTGTTTATTATAAACAAAACAACAAAGGAAGGTTCCACATAATGTTATTCTACAGAAATCACCTTTATTAGTACCTTAGTATCTTATGGTTATTTTTGAAGAGATAGGTGTAAGTTTAACCCTGACTTTACAGATAATTTCTTTTCTCATATTGTCACTTTTAACAAAAAGAGCAATGTCTAAATCTGCTCGAAGTAAAGACCTGGTACACTGGTAGCAACATTTTTGTGCTTCTTGGCAATACATTATACTTGTTTTTGAAAGAGCTTTGATGATTATGCTTCATGTTACACTTAGGACAATTTTATTTTGCATCAGATTTTTTTCAGGAGACCAAGTAAACTTGAAAACAAGTTACAGGAAGTATCATATAAACTACATAAAATTTGTTTCTGCAGACAAGGTTTTCTGAGTTCTCATTTTTAAAAAAAATACTAACATTTTCTTGAGGGGCTTGTCAAGGTATAAGACTTCTGCTGCTATTAAAAATTTTAGAATCAGTGGTTACTACTCATAGACTACTAATGTAAATGGTCAGTCGATTCAGGCACAACACTTTTCTAAAATTGGTTGTTCCTCAGGAGAAAATGCTGGTGCTTTTAATACAAGTTTAGTGGAAACAACTTTCTCATACTGGAGTTTTGCAAACAGCATGTTTTAATTTGCTTACTAAGGCATCTAGCAGTCAAAATATTTTGCAGATTGTGTAAGATTCCCTTTCAGCCAGTTTTTATCTCACACTTAAGGTAGGGTTTCTTTTTTTCAGGTTCTCAGGAATTCTTCTGCCAAAGGTGAATTCTGCAGGTACACATAATTGCAACAGAACTTACCACAAATTTTGCCGCAGAATTCGAGAGTCCCCTGCTTCTAAGTTTATGTAGCTAAATTAATTCCTAATCTTGCGCATTTTTTTTAATGCAACATCAAGGTGGTTTGACGTTATGTATTAGTAAATGAAAGATATTTTGACACCCAAATTTTGTATGCAAACTCCAAAACACTTGATACCTTTCTTAAGGAAGAAAAGAGACTGATTGGTTGTATAATGACACTCAAGGTGATGTGTTTTATAACTGGGGAGACAGGCGAAACAGGCATTTATCAGAATATTTATATTTAGTGTCACAACTAGCTGTTTTTGTTGTAGGTTTTTTTGTTTTTGCCAATTTGGGGGTACTCATATGCTTAGCTACATAAACTCAAAAGTTGGATAAAAATAGCTGTATTTTTGTGTAAACTATATGTATTGTAAGGCCGTTCTTTATAAGTATGCAGTTAATGAATATGAATACTTCAATTCACAGAAGAAGGCGCTCATCAGCATCCTTGTCTGGGAGCAGTTCGTCATCCTCTTCATCTCGTTCCCGGTCACCGCCAAAGAAGCCACCTAAGAGGACATCCAGCCCCCCTCGAAAAACTCGTAGGTTATCTCCTTCGGCGAGTCCTCCAAGGCGACGGCACCGACCATCACCTCCAGCAACTCCACCACCAAAAACTCGCCATTCCCCAACACCCCAACAGTCAAACCGTACGAGAAAAAGTCGTGTGTCTGTCTCTCCAGGGAGAACTTCAGGTAAAGGTAAAAATCAATCACATGAAACCGTGTGCTCTTCATTTGCCTACAAAGTGGATAGTCAGTTACTGCCTTCCTGCCAACCACAAGATAGGACGTGATTGGGTAGTATTTATGTGTGATGGTTTTTTTTTCAAAGAGGCTCACCTTTCCTGTCTTAAATTCTTGGAGTTTGTTGAATATTTACATGTAAAAACTTTTAGTTTTAGCCATTAACTCTGGTGTTTAGCCTGGAGAAAAAAACATTACCAACCTTGAGCTGTCTGAGTTGGAGTAACTCAGAGTTTATGTTGACATAAAGGATCATTTTGTCACTATGGAATCAGTTACCTTTGTGCACCTAAAGATTTTTTGTTTGGTACCTTAGTTGAGGGCTTCGTGTTCTATTTTATTTCTTGGTCACAGTGTGCTCTGAAGAGAAGTATTGTGTCTTCCTAAAACTGTTTTTTTGTTTTTTTGTTTTTAATTTTCTCTCTAGGCGGGTTTATGAGTATTGTCCATGCTTTGTTCTGCAGATTGACTTTTTGTGTGTGTGTGTGTAATTTATTATCTGTGATCTTGCTGGGCAAGTGGCATGTTCTGTTGGTCTGAGTGAAGGTTGTAATCTAAATAAAGAATCCGTTTGAGCAAGGTCCTTGGTGCTTAGGGCTGGGATGATACAGAACCTGAAAGGTGAGTAGTAGAGGAGGGACAGCAATTAGCTTTTAAAGAGCAGTCTATAGATTAACAGATAACAGGGTTATTTGATCAGATTTAGATGGTTAGAAAGAAAGTGTGGATGGTGAAATTTTCAGCTACACATTTTAATGAGGTTAAATGAGACCACTATTGCTGGTCAGCCAGCTGTTATACTATGTCTTCCTCTTAGTTCCCCCAGTACGGTGATGTTTAGAGAGGCAAGTTGAGTTTTGCTGTTTTTGATCTCTCTCTTACTGACGTAGAGACCAACAGTTACTGATAGGGAGGTCAGCAGGTAGTCCTAATTTGTGTAGATTATTTTCTGAATGTTGACATTAAGCTGGGGCTAAAAATAATACATGGTTGTTTTTGGTGTATTGACTCTTAGAGGCCTATAGAAGAGTTGGAACAAAAGAACAGAAGCCTTCAGCTTTTTAGGTTCAGACTTCATACAAGTTGGCGGGGGTGGGGACCCTCAGGATCGTGATTTCATAACATCATGTCCGTGTTGTGTTTCGTTTAAAAATAGGAAAATTTCACCTTGTCCATGGTTTCTAGTCCTGTTTCCAAATATGATGCCCATTGCCCCGAGTTTCTGTTGATTTTTTTCCCTGTGAAATGTAGACATTTCTGAATGTTTCTTTTTGCTACACAGCTCTCTAGGGAAAAGTTCTGCAAATACTCCCATGTGTTACCTTGTAAAAAGCAAGTCATGAACAGATGAAATAAGTGGTTGTAGAAGTTAAGGGACTACGTGTATTCCTGAGTCCCGGGGCAAGACTTCCATCTCCAGACAGCCAAAGATGCACACTGTGGGCTACAGTATACTCAGAGCTTGCTTGCCATGTGTCAGTTGTTTGGGCTACTTGTAAATAGTGTTTTGTATTTCAGAGCTAGGAAATACTTTAGCTATTTTCCTCCAGGATAAGGTTCTCTGATTAAGCATTGTGTCTGCCAGGACTAGAATTGAAGAGTTCTCATTCTCAGTTGAGTAAACTCCAAAATACCTCTTTAGCTACTAGAAGAGCAAGACAGAATGAAGGATAAGATTCTGTAGATACTATACCTGGTAGTATGATTTCAGAAATGCCTTTTTTTGCAGTCTTTATGTACAAAGAATCAGTGATACCTTTGAAATGTAATACAATTTTATGTTTGTGTTTCACACTGCAGTTAGTAAATTAGGTCTTTAGGGCTCTACTGTAACTAGTGAGTAACTGCCAAAGAGGGGGGGAAGATCTTGTGTTTGGGGCCTGAGAGAAACTACAGGGAGACGGAAAACATATGTTTGGAGGAATTTAAGGGTAGATTATTTGGAGTACAGTATATATTCTCATATGAAGGAATCTTCACAGAAGCATCTTGGCATGTCATAGTTAAATTGACATCTTTTAGTGGTATATGAAGTGGTGCTTGTTTGAAATCAGTGAAGTTTTTTAAAAAAGGATCTGTGCTTGTAGTGGTGTAGTAACATGCTACGTCTGCTAACCAAAAGGTCAGCAGTTTGAATCTGCCAGGTGCTTCTTAGAAACTTGGAGCAGTTCTGCTCTGTTGTATAGGGCCACCATGAGTTGGAATCAACTCAACAGCAGTGGGTCCTTGGTACAGTGGTAATTTTTAGTTGATCTAGATCAACCTAGGGATAATAAATTGTATTCTGGCAGCACTTCGGA
This sequence comes from Heterohyrax brucei, assembly GCA_028571685.1. Taxonomy (NCBI): domain Eukaryota; kingdom Metazoa; phylum Chordata; class Mammalia; order Hyracoidea; family Procaviidae; genus Heterohyrax; species Heterohyrax brucei. Next base: position 54,450,797 of record CM053140.1, read on the forward strand.
ATTTATTAATTCTGGTCAGAATGACTTTGTAAGTAATCTTTGGCCAAGTCTGGAAAATTAATAGGACTGTTGTAAATATACAATTCTGATTTTTCAGTTGAATTCTTGGATTTCTAGCTTGATGCTAGCATGATTTTTTTCCTTTAAATAGTAAAATAAAACCGTTGCACAGTAAACCACAAAATGTTATTTGGGCAGATGGAAACCTTTGATATGGAGTGTTAGCATTATTTATGATGTTAATACTGTGAGTCAGGAAATCATACTGAAAAACCAGAATAAGGCATGGATACTTTTTTTGGTTCAAGGTTTTTTTGTTTGCTTTTATTGTGATTAAGTGAAAGCATACAATCCAAATCAATTTTGCATGCCCAGCTATCTGTAGCTTCATCTGCTCTCCTCACCCAGTGGCAGTATAATCTTCCTTTTCACTCTATATTTCTAGTATCCTCTTAATGAGCCCTTTTCCCAACTCTTGTCTTCCATCTAGAAAGAAACCAGTAGGAGAGCCTCCTATAAAGGTGCAGAACCATAAAGTACATACACCATGTGGTCATGCTGTGTGGCCAAGGCCAGTCCATTCTTGTCTGAACAGTTGACTTCATTACTGGTTTCTTGTCAAGGCCAGCAGCAAGTATAGGGGCCATGTTCCCAGGGGACCTCCCAGGCTGTCGGACCATCCACTGAAGTCTTTGAGTAGCGTTCTTTAGTTGCACCCCTCTTTTTCTCATGTTGCCTCAGGGATTCTATGTTGTGTCCCCCATTTCGGCTGCCTTTGGTGGTGGCTGGGCACCGTCTGGTTATTCTGATCTCATGTTGATACACTCTTCCATTTGTATGGATCCTTCTGTCTCTTGGCCTCTTTTTTGTATGTGTCTTTGTTCTTGGTCATCATCTGTTCCAAGTGAGTTGAGAACATTTGGGTGTACTTCAGATGGCAGCTTGCTAGCTTTTAAGATCACCAATATGGGGTGCAGAAGACTCTTAGCAAAAAACTAGTTGTACCAATTGGCCTCAATGGCCCTGAAAATATGGCCTACAGTACCCCGTTCCTGCTACTCGGTCCTTTGAAATGCTACATTGAGTTTAGAAAACCTTTCAGTTCATGATTTACCAGTCCAGTAATGTTGATCCACTCCTTGCTGTCACTGCTTTCACATAACGAAATTCCTGTCTACTATCTAATCTAGGACCAATCCTCTCCCTCTCTCCCTAAACTTGTAGCCACTAAAGAGTCTTTGCTTCTGTATGTAAGTGTGTGTTTCAGTCCTTAATAGCGGAGGTCTCATACAGTACTTGTCCTTATGCCACTGACTGCTTTAACTCAGCATGTCTTCTAGTTGAAGCCAGGTTATGAGATGGTTCCTAAAATCACCATTGTTCTTTATCATAGCATAGCGTTCCGTTGGAAAAGTATAAATGTTAGAGTTCAGTTGTGTTATTTAGTGAGTAGGCCTTTGCCAACTCTCTTAGTTTCATAGAACAGCATTAAAGTATACCACAAGATAGGTGGCTTTAAAAAACGGGAGTTTGTTGTCTCAGTTTTGGAAGCTAGAAGTACAGATACACGTATCATGCCTAGACCAGTCTCCCTTCATGGCCTCTAGAGGAAGATCCTTTCATGTCTTGATGCATCTTCATTGGCCATCTTTCTTCTTCTCTGTCTCTCCTTTTCTATAAGGGACAGCACTTGAATTAGAACCTACTCAATTTCAATATGATTTTTTGTTAACCTGAAAGACCTTATTTCCAAACGAGGGTCAGTACATTAACACATATCTTTTGGGTGGGAACACAGTTCAATACATAACACAACTGTCTTAAAAATGCCTTTTTTTTTTTTTTTAATTAGTAGGGAAGAACAAAGTACAATATACAGACACCCAACTTCCAAAAACATTGTGAGGTGGTTTTATAGATGAGTGCCTATGATATCTTTTTAGGGATTGGGAATTAACTGACACTAAGTGAAGAGTAATGACCTCAAAAATAGATTCTTGTACTTTAAAAAACATTTGTATTCATTTTTTTGAATTTGTTAAGAGTACAAGCTTTAAATTCACTTTGGCTGTCCCCACCTTGTATCATTCATGATGACTAATTTAGAGGCTTGCCCATTCTTTATCTAAGGCGATAGTTTGTCTAAATGCTTACTTGGTAGAATCATTAATAAAATGGTTTCATTGAAATATCGTAGTGGAAATTCACCAGTTTGACCCTTTAGGCAGAATGAGATACTGTGTTAGACTCCCCTAGATCTGAGCAAGCTCTGTAGAATAAGACTATAGCATTCTGAATCTGAGTATCTGTTAAATGAGGTGTATTGGCATTCGTCTGATTCTGTAGTAATTGCTCTAATCAAATGGCTGGTAAGGATCCTGAGGGATCATACCATTTTCAAATTCTGGTTCTCTTGAGAGGTGTTTCCCAAGTGATATGATGAAGTAACATGTCTGCATGTACTTTGGAGTCCCTGGGTAGTGCTAGCTAAAAGGTTGGAGGCTTGAGTCTCCCCGGAGATACCTTGGGAAAAGGCCTGGCGATCTACTTCCTAAATAATAAGCCATTGAAAACCCTGTGGAACACGGTTCTACTCTGACACAGGTGGGATATCCATGAGTTTGAACCAGTTTGGTGGCAGCTGGTACTGATACATACTTTTGATTTTAGTTTAGTAGACATAACACTAAACATAACATGCTCTGGAAAACAGAATTTTGGGTTCCAATTCCCACTCATTTAAATTATCTGTGTGGCTTCAGTATAGTAATCTAACTTCCTGTTAAAGCCTCAGATTTAACCTCTTGTGATACTGTTAACAGTGTTTAACATACTTATAGCAGACATAAAAATAGTTGCCGTGATAATTCTTTTTAATATAGTTGAGAAAGACAGATTGGATAATTCACGGAGTACCCTTAGCTCTCCTGTCGTAGGTATATCATAGAGACCTTTTTTTTAATCTTTATAAATAATCCTTCAGCCTTGGTATTTAGTAATTTTTACCGTTGGAAAAAATCTTCTCTTCATAGGTAATTTAAGTCTCACAGTACTGTGAGGGTTATACTCTACATAAAGCCTTCTGCCATTTGGATGGCTAGTTCATTCCTCGTCTCTAGACCAAATACCGAGATTTTGTTGGCTCTTTATTTCTTGATCATTCATCTTTTTTGTTATTTTTGTGAACTCATGCGTAGTGGGTCCTATTATATTTAGTGTGTGTGTTTTAGGCTGTAGGATTCAAAACATAGAGGTATACTTTGTCACATGTAGCACATTGTTTGTATAAAGTTTGTTAGTAGCAGCATTGCCTTCCCAACCTCTTCTAACTTGTTTTTCTTGGGAGAGTCTCAGGATCCAGTAATTATTGTAGAATGTTTTGAAACTTTTCCCTAAACGTTTAAAAGTTCTTGCTTCTATTTCAGATAATAACTATTAGAAGCGCCTAAACCAAATGTGCTGTTGTTGAGTCAATTCCCACTTACAGCACCATATAAAAGAGAGTAGAACTGCCCCAGAAAGTTTACAGGGAGCATCTAGATTTGAACTGTAAGCCTTTAGGTTGACACTTAACCACTATGCTAGCAGACTAACAGTGTTAAAAACAAACGAATTGCTGTTGAGTCAATTCTGACTGATAGCAACCCTGCAGGACAGAATAGAACTGCCTGTATAGTTTCCAGGGATTGCCTGGTGGATTTGAAACACCATCCTTTGGTTAGCAGCTGAAGCTGTTAACCTCTGTGCCACCAGATTTTCCAGGATAAAACAAACAAAACTGCACCCATTGTTGTTAAGTGAATTACTAGTGATAGCTTCCCTGTAGGACAGAGTATAACTACACCACAGGGTTTCCAAGGAGTAGCTGCTGGATCGTAACAACTGACCTTCTAGTTAGCAGCCACTTTCTTAACCACTACATCAGGGCTCCGTAAGGAATTCCTTACAGGAATAACTTCTCTGCAATTTAGAAGAGTTACAGATTGAAATTATGAGAGTGTTCAGAAGAATTTCTATTTGCTTGAATGTTCACAGGCAGTTTTGTGAAAAGGCATCTTGTTGTGTAGCTCTGTTTATTTTCTTAACTGTATTTTCCTCCTTTATTCTCTTTTAGTGGCAAAACATAAAGTTACTGAGAAGAGAGAGTCCCCTTCACCAGCACCCAAGCCTAGAAAAGTAGAGTTGTCTGAATCAGGTAAGATTTTCTTGTTGATTTTTTTTTAATGCTAGATTGGATTTAATGTACATTTGGTCCACTTCTTTTCATGGAAGGTTAATTTTAGGATGTAGCTCAGTGGTTAGGTGCTAGGACTCTGCAGTCAGGGAAACCTGGTTTGAATTTTCAACTCCACCACTTAACCACTGTTTGTTTTATATGAATTTCCTTTTTCTCATCAATTAAATAAACATAGTGGCAGTACCATCCATTAGGTTTGTTACAGTTACCTAATTAATGTTTATAAAGTGTTTGGAACCCAGTACAATCAATCGTAAATAAGTAAATTTGTTTTTATTATATTTGGTGACAGTAAATTTAAGTTGGCGTTTTAAGTCCCTCCTTTGTAAAAATGTAGCAGTTGTATTGTTTGACCCAACCAGATAAAAGTTCCGTCTTCCGTATATGTCACTAAAGAGACACTTTCTAAATACGTCCTTCTTTCAGAAGAAGATAAAGGTGGCAAAATGGCAGCCGCAGACTCTGTGCAGCAGAGACGCCAGTACCGGCGACAGAATCAGCAGTCTTCCTCTGGTATGCACACTGACATTTCCCAGTGAGATACTCCGGGTGTGAATAGTGGGTGTACCTCGAAGGAGCAATAACACAGTGTAGTTGTGTCTGTGCAGAAATAAGTTGGAGGAACATTGTTGCCTTTTCTTAATTAAATTTCAGTAACTATATAGATAACACTGATGGTATAGTGGTTAAGTGCTGCGGCTGCTAACCAGAAGGTCAACCATTTGAATCCAGGTGCTCCTTGGAAATTTTATGGGGCAGTTCCTCTCTGGCCTATAGGGTCTCTCTGAGTTGGAATTGATTTGACAGCATTTTTTTATGATACTTCAGATTTTATTTGGTAGTTTTTGGGTTTTGGGGACAGTCATTAAGGAAACCATATGTATCAGTTGAAACATTTCTCTTTACAGACCAGGATTTGCTACCAGGACTGTATGAAGTGCCGTGTGCTTTTGGTTTTGTGTTGTTTGATTAAATGTTAAAGAAATGAGTTACTTAAACCTGAACAGAACAAGGGGACACTGCATGGTTCAAAGTCAGGAATAGCATGCGCCAGGGTTGTATCCTTTCACCATACCTTTTTCATCTGTATGCTAAGCATATAATCCAGGAAGCTGGATTATATGAAGAAGAACAAGGCATCAAGATTGGAAGACGACCCATTAACAACCTGTGTTACACAGAGAACACCACCTTACTTGTTGGAAATGAAGAAGATTTGAGACACCTACTGATGAAGATCAAGGACCACAGCCTTCAAAATGGATTACACCACAACATCAGAAAAACAAGAATCCTTAGACTGGACCATTAATCAACATTGTCATAAATGGAGAGAGGATTGAGGTTGTCAAGGATTTCATTTCACTTGGGTCCACAATCAACACCCTTGGAAGCAGCAGTCAAGAAATTAAAAGACGCACTGCCTTGGGAAAATCTGCTACAAAAGTTCTTTTCAAAGTATTCAGAAGTAAGGATGTCAGTTTGACAACTCAAATGCGCCTGACCCAAGCCATGGTATTTTCATTTGCATCGTATGCATGTGAAAGCTGGGCCGTGAACAAAGAAGACAGAACAGGAATTGAGGCCTTTGAATTGTGGTGTTGGAGAAGAGTGTTGAATGTACGATGGACTGCTAGAAGAAAAAACAGATGTAGTCTGGAAGAAGTACAACCAGAGTGCTCGTTGGAAGCACAGATGGCAAGACTGCATCTTACATACTTTGGACGTGTTGTCAGGAAAGATCAGTCCCTGGAGAAGGACATCATGCCTGGTAGAGTGGGGGGTCAGTGAAAAAGAAGATGACCCTCCACGAGATGTATTCACACAGTGGCTGCAACAGTGGGCTTAAGCACAAAAATGATTGTGGACATGGCGCAAGACTGAGCAGTGTTTCGTTCTGTTGTTCATATGGTTGCTGTGAATCAGAATGAACTCAACGGCACCTAACAACAACATGACTTTAGTAGTAAAAATGCTCATAGTAACAAGTCATTGCTTGAGATGCCTTTTAAGCTTTGTTCAGTTGTCTGGAAGATCACTAGACATCTGTTTAGATTGTACTTTGAATGTGATTTCTGCAACTTTTTTTGTTTATATTAATAAAAATTCACTATTGAGTCAATTCTGACTCAAAGTGATGCTGTAAGAAAGAATAGAACCACCTCCTGGGGTTTCCAAGGCCGTAAATCTTTAAGGAAGCGAACTGCCCCCACTTTGCTCACACCTGATGCATGGTAAGTTCCGACCACCTACATTTCAGTTACCAGCTGAGCACATAAAAACTTTGCCGCTGTGTCTCCTATTCATATTAATTATTGTGTGTGCTTTTATAGTTGGCTTTGATACTTCCCTATGTTCAGAACTGATGTTTGCACAAATGAGTGCCTACATTAGCATTGCTGTTTGGTGTTGTCTGACAATTCCAACTCTTAAGGGTGTTGGTGACTCTTAGCCACCCTGTGTACAACAGAAGGGAACACTGCCTGGTCCTGCCCCAGCCTCACAATCATTGTACTTAAAGCTAGTGTTTCGGCCACTGTGTCATTCTGTCTCGTTGAGAGTCTTTCCTCTTTTTCACTGATCCTCAACTTTACCAAGTATGATGTCACTCTCCAGGGACTAGTCCCTCCTGATAGTCCAGAGTAAATGAGACCAGTCTCACCATCCTTACTTTTAAAGAGCATTTGGGCTGTACTTCTTTCATGATACATTTGTTTATTCTTCAGGCATTCCATGATATATTCTGCATTCTTGCCAACACTGTAATTCAGAGATACCGTTTCTCTTTCAGTCTTCCTTATTTATTGCCAAGCTTTCATGTGCATATGATGACATTAAAAACTCCATGGCTTGACCATGATGGAGCTCACAAAGTTGAGTCTCACTGGCAACAAGAGAATAAATACGGATGCACCCTGAGACCTCCAGTAAAAGACCGTGGTTGATCGTCTGGGGGCTTTGGGGTTCCTCTGACCCTGATGCTTCCCTGTCCATAAATCATAATGAAGGTCAACTTTTCGGACAGCAGTGGATTGGACTTGGTGATGCAGAGTGACTGTATCTTGTGGGAATTTTATGGTTCTGTGCATCTATACGATATCCTGCTGACCTCTTGCTGGAGGAAGGGGAATGGGTAGAGAGGAGGGAATAGAAGACTGTTAGGAGGATAGGGCATGGATGGGAGCTGAGAGGAGAGGTGTACTGTCACCAGGCAGGGAGTGCAATTGGGAGCTGCATATAGGTGAGCATGCGAATTTATATGGGAATATACATTTTCATTCAATCATAATAATAATAAAAACTTCATGGCTTGAGTCAGACCCACCTTAGTTCTCAGGGTGACATCTTTACATTTTAATACTTGAAAGAAATTTCTTGCAGTACATTTGCCCAGTGCAGTGTCATTTGTTTTCTTGACTGCTGCTTCCATGAGTATTAATTGTGGATCCAGATAAAATGAAATCCATGACAACCTCAGTGTTTTATCAGTTTACCATGGTGTTGCTTGTAGGTCCAATTATGAGGATTTTTGTTTTATGTTGAGGTGAAATCCATACTGAAGGCTGTACTCTTTGATCTTCTTTAGTAAATGCTTCAAGTTCTCTTAGCTTTGATCAAGCAAGGTTTGTTGTTATCTACATATTACAGATTGTTAATGAGTATTCTTCTAGTGCTGATGCTTCATCTTGTGAAACATTACATTAACACACTTGCTAATTTGGACACTGTCACCTTAGATTGAGAAAACTTGGACAGACTCTAAGCATAGATGTAACATAGTATTTTCTTTACTGTGTAATAATAGATTCTGGATCTTCATCCTCCTCAGAAGATGAGCGGCCCAAGAGGTCCCATGTGAAGAACGGTGAGGTAGGCAGGCGGCGGAGACATTCTCCTTCCCGGAGTGCCTCTCCATCACCACGAAAGCGTCAGAAAGAGACCTCACCTCGGTAATGTGTCTTTTCTTCAGTGGTTTCTACTAAGTTCTGATGCTTTGTAGTTGTAGTGATACTTTATAAATTAAGGGGTGGACTACTGATGTTTCAGAATTTAGTTAACCCCTTTTTTTCAAGGACTCTAAAAGAGGGTTAGTTATTTATGTTGTGGAGTGTTTTTAAGCTGTCATTAATAATTTGCTTTGCGGGGCAGTTACTATGATTTAATGAGAATCTGTGCCACCGTGTCCTGTATGTGTGTCTGATGGGAGAGTGTACTGAGCGGTTAAATCATAACATCACTAAACACTTTTTACTTAACTCCATCGAAGTGAATAATTTGGTGAATGGAATTTATGACATTTGTTTTTCTCCACTGCTCTCAGGATGCAGATGGGAAAGCGATGGCAATCGCCAATGACTAAAAGGTTGGTTAGACACGACTTTGTAAATTAGGGTTACATGTCAAAAATTTTAGTGACTGAATTGTTTCTTTTTTAAGTAACTGTCACCTTCTGTTTCTTTTTTAAGTAACTATCACCTTCTCTGGGGATAGTGGGCTGTGGCTATGGAGAAGTTCCTCAGTTTTTCTGGTTTGATTATTTTTCTTTATCAGTCAGGTTAGCGTTGGAAATGTTCAGGAGATACTTAGAGCATCGTTTGAACTTACCTTTTAAACAACCTAGTTACCACTCTTAAAGTAGTTAATATCAGCTTATATGAAGGGGAATAATTTTAAGTATCTGCATGCTACAGCTTAGGTAGGATCTTAGGAGCTCCTTAACATTTGTTGGAGAGAGGGGAAGTATTTGTATGTGTGGTGACTTTATGGAAGGTACGAAATATTAGAGAGAGATTTTTTTAAATACTGAAAGTGAATGTACTTTTTCATCCTATGTGTTTCCAGCATTAGGGAAGTGATTTATATGAAATTCACTGACACATTTTGATCATAAAACCATGATATTTTAGAATGACTAATACTCAGTTTGCTGATTTAAGCTTGTCTAGTTTTATAAAGAAGAAAACAGAAACCTAAAAGTAGTAAAGTGAATTTCTTGGAGTCATAAAGTGACATGGCCAAGTCTTAGGCCTTTACCATTGATACTGTACTAGTCTGTATTCACCAGTCTTTGCTTTTAGGGATCCTAGCTGCCACTAAATTTGCTCTTTTCCTTTCTGAAACTGTAACACTGTCCTCTGTCCAGACTCAGTTTCTAAAGCTGTGTTGTTACAGGTAATCTTATTATTGAGAGTGTTTTCTTAGGATTTGGAGCCAATCCATGATACTTGTGATGGAGCATAACAGGATTATTTGTGCTGTATAAGAAACTAACATAACATAAAAAAACTGAAAATGTTTTTCCCATTTGAAATATTCATTGCCATTTAAGGAGTCTGGTGGTATAGTGGTTAAGAGTGAGGCTGCTTATCCAGGGTTGGCAGTTTGTATCTACCAGTCACTCCTTGGAGACCGTGAGGCAGTTCTTGTCTGTCCTGTGGGATCACTGTGTGTCAGAATCAACTTGAAGGCAACAGGTTTGGTTTAGTTTATTTTACCTGCTGAAGCCATACAATTGTCACCATCCTATTTTCAAGTCCTTAATTCATTGATAAATCCATATTCCAGCCAGACCTTCTTGGATTGACCCTGCTAGTTAAAGTTATCTTTAATATGTATACTCTTCCTTCTTAGTAATACGTCAGTGTTTGGATTTAACTCATCAGAAGCTTGTCTGTCTTGATACGTTACCTTTTGGGGTGTATATTTTAAATCAGTGCAAAGTGAATTCTTAATCTGCACGTTGCATAAACATACGAATTAGAAATTCAGTAGTGAATTTCAGTCTCTCTGTTAACAAAACTTTCCTTAAAGGGGAGCCACCGTCTAATAATCTAGTTCCAGATTCACAGAAGGTATCAGTTTTGAGGCGAACAAGAAAATAAAAGCTGGTTATATTATTTGACTGCTTTGTGTAGGCAGATTTCCCCACAGCGTCATAAACTTGCTTTGTATGTATTTGAAGATTTGTTCGGCTGCTATGTTAATCCAGTTGGTGTGATTGTAGTTTTCAAGGGATGCTTTTTGTGTTGTTGAGTAGAATTAAGACTCAGATGATTCTCATCTATACTAGAGCAACACTGCTCCCAAGGATTGTGTCAGTAGCTCTTTGGAATAGTGTTTTTAGTTAATGGAATACAGTTCTTTAACAATGGGGATAACTTCAAAAAAAATCAAGAACTTGAAGCAGCAACACTCAGGTGTAGGGTCTTAAACTGCTACTGGCAAATGTCCAAAAGCCCATTGCCCTCAAGTTGATTACAACTCATAGCGACCCTGTAGAACAGAGAACTATCCCCTAGAGTTTCCAAAGAGTGGCTGGCAGATTTGAACTGCCAATTTCTTGGTTAGTAGCTGCAGCACTTAACTGCTACACCACCAGGGTTTCCTTGTGGTTCATAAAATTTCAGACTTTTTCTGGGTGCTAATGTAGTTCCTAAGAAGGCATCAGAATGAGCTGGAGAGCCTTTTCAAAATGTACGTGGTAAGACATTAGCCAGACCTGATGGACACAGATCTTAGTTAAGCTTCCCAGGTGACCTCTTGTTGAAAAGCAGTGCTCTCAGGTAGTAGCTTCAAACTTGTCACCCTGAGTTGTGATAAGAATGTTACGTCACCCAGAAGACATGTTTACCTAGGGTAACTGTGAGTTGGAATTGATTCAATAGCAATGAGTTTGGTGATTTTGTGTTTAGTGCATTGAAACACTCTAAGAAGTTTGTTGTTGTTTGTTGTTGATGTTGTTGGTTTGTTTAAAGTGCTTCTTGTTACCCCTGGTCATGACTGAAGGGTTTTGATCTATAGTTTGAAAAACATTGTTCTGAAACCTACGGTAATTCTTGCTACTTTTTGGGTTAATATTGACTGGAACTGACTAGAGAATCAACTTTCTTTTTGGTTTAGTGGTAGACGGAGGAGAAGTCCTTCTCCACCACCCACCAGAAGGCGACGGTCTCCTTCACCTGCACCACCGCCTCCTCGACGACGCAGGTCTCCTACACCACCACCACGTCGAAGGTATTGATCAGATGTACTAGTAGGGTAATTGGGGCTGAGCTGAGGCAATGGGGAGACAATTGCAGTACAACTCCAAATCTTTATGGTAAAAATATTTTTGAAGTGGTAGTGTTCAGCCATCACAAAAGACCACGTATTATCTGGTTCTGTTTTAAAAGCTCAGAATAGGCAAGTCAATGGTGATAGAAAGTTGATTAATGGTTCCAGGTGGGGGGTTGGGTAATGGGGAGTAGTAATAGTTTCATTCTGAATTGAGTTGCACATTTTAAACAGATGAATTTTATGGAATGTGAATTACTTAATGAATAAAGATGTTAAGGTAAAAAGTGACATTGCTCTGTTTTGTGATTATGAAGAAAAATGGTGACTTTGGAGAACTCTGGCAGACACTGGGTTTTCTAAATAAGCAGGGTTAACATCCCAAGAATGCGTACTAACATGTAGCACTTCCTGGACAGTAGCTTATGTAATTGTATGTGACACTAATTACTAGGAAATACCAGGGAAATCCAAATTGAGTAGTGACCAGAACTCACCAGAAGTGAATGAAGAATAGTTACTGATTGGAGGAAACAAAATAGCTAAATGCAATAATGCAATGTGGAACCCTGGTTTTTTGCTAAAGCAGTTATTAGTATTTTATATTATTAAGTTTATAGGAGGTAAATTTCTTAGTTTTGATCATTTTTTGTGGTTCTGTAAGAGGCTAACATAAGGAGAAGCTTGGGTGACATGTATATGTGAAGTCACCACTATTTTTGCAGCTCTTCTATTAGACTGAAAATTATTTCAAGTTACAAAATTTTTTTAGTGGAATTGCTCAAATACATTACAAGTGATGGGAACCCCTTTTACTGATAAGTGCCTTTTATGTACCACGTAAAGTATTAGGTTCTTTATATCATTTTCTGTAGTACTCAAGACAGTCTTGCTCAGTAACTGGTATTTGCCCATTTTTTAGGTGAAGAAAGGGAGGTTCAGGGTTAATAACTGCCCAAGAGCATGGTGGAACGGCACCGTACTACATTGCCTGAAAAATGGATTATTGTAAATCTGATTCCAGGCAGGAATGTATTTTGAGCACAAACTCTGAAAAGGTCCTGAGCCAAGTACACAGTTAGGCATGAGTGTTATATTCAGATCTAACTCCTAAGAGGCAAGTTAGGTTGCATAATATTAAGATGATGTTGTTAGGTGCCATCCAGTTGGTTCAAACTCATAGCGACCCCTGTGCATGACAGAACGAAACACTGCCCGGTCCTGCGCCATGTCTTCAGTCCTTTTTATGCTTAAGCCCATCATTGCAGCCACTGTGTCAATCCATCGCATGAAGGGTCTTCCTCTTTTTTGCTGACCCACCACATTTGAGATAAAGAAAATTAATCACTAGTTAGATTTGCACAGGGATGCATTCTGCCTAGCAGTAGATTTACATTGAAAAGTGGTTTTTTGAAGCAGAAAATGAAATAATCTCTCTCTCTGAAGGTGGGGGTTAGAGGTGTCTTTAAAGCCATGTGCAGTGAACTCTAATTATTAATACAGAGTCCAAACGCCAGTTCAGAAAGGACACCACATAGGAGAGCTCTTTAAAGCACAGACTTCTTGAGTAAGTTAACTGTAGTAGAGGCCTGCTTGTTTAGTTACCTAGTTACTATATGATAATAATTGATGTTTGCAGTTGTTACCTCAAAGCAATGCAAGATTTTCTTTAAAAAAATTATATTGGTTCCACATAGATTATGTTAAGTGACTTGGCAAATGTAATTATTTGTGAAAATGCAAATTCTTAGCCAGAATGTCCTGTTTTGTAGTCACTAGGATAAATAGGAATGTACTGAATGATTCCTGCTTTAAATGAGGGTAAGGGTGTATAGCATGTCCTCTTAAAAAATAAGCTCCGTATGCGTAGTGCTGGCGACAGTATTACCATAACTGCTAGTTAGTTTTCTTTGCATTCTAGTTCCTTGTTCTTTAGAGTCTTTCAGCTAATTGATGCCTGTTTTTCATAGGACTCCTTCTCCTCCCCCACGTCGGCGCTCACCTTCGCCAAGAAGATACTCTCCTCCAATACAGAGGAGATACTCTCCTTCTCCTCCTCCAAAGAGAAGAACGGCCTCACCCCCTCCCCCTCCAAAACGAAGGGCATCACCATCTCCACCGCCAAAGCATAGGGTTTCCCATTCTCCACCTCCCAAACAGAGAAGCCCCCCAGTCACCAAGAGACGTTCACCTTCACTATCATCAAAGCATAGGAAAGGGTCCTCCCCGAGCCGATCTACCCGGGAGGCCCGGTCACCACAGCCAAACAAACGGCACTCGCCATCACCACGGCCTCGGGCTCCTCAGACCACCTCAAGTCCTCCCCCTGTTCGAAGAGGAGCATCAGCATCACCCCAAAGAAGGCAGTCCCCTTCTCCAAGTACTAGACCTATTAGGAGAGTCTCCAGGACTCCAGAACCTAAAAAGACAAAAAAGTAAAAATATTTTATGCTTTTTGGTTAGAAATACTAACTTACATAGCACTTGATATTGGAAGTTTTCTTGTTTTTATACTGAGAAATTACAGAAAGGAATAAGCTATAAATTCATACATTTAAAGCAGATGCTAGATACCAGTCACAGATTGTTCTCAGGATGGGTCCTTATAGCATAAGTTAAATGGATTATTACAGGGTATGCTTCCAAAATCATACTGGGAAGTGATAAAGAACATTTGGATGAATGTTAGACTGATAAAAGCTGTCTTAAATACAGTGGAATGAACTAGCTTTTTGCTAACTTCATACATTGAAAGCGTAATAGAACAAGTAGTGATTGTGGGGCTTAAACATCTCTCTGGGAGACTTAATCGGTGGGAAATTTGATGTGCTAGTAGAGTGAGTCAGTGTCTTAAGTGCTCTTCAGTATTTGAAGACTGATTTTGTTGTGTGGTAGTAATTTTAAGATCTCTGTTTTAGGATGCTAAATGTTTTGTTTTTTCTTGTATCTAGGGCTGCCTCACCAAGCCCTCAGTCTATAAGGAGGGTCTCATCCTCTCGATCTGTCTCAGGATCTCCTGAGCCAGCAGCTAAAAAACCCCAAGCACCGCCATCTCCTGTCCAGTCTCAGTCACCCTCTACAAACTGGTCACCAGCGGTACCGGTCAAAAAGGCTAAAAGCCCAACACCAAGCCCATCACCGGCAAGGGTACATGTCTGCCTTGTTTTGGATGTCTTTCATAATTATATATGGTTATTGTGAAGCAGTGGGAAAATTGTTTCTTTTGTTTCTCAGAGGAATGTTATTTTTTTTATGATTCAAGTGGATTTCAAAGCAGCACATACTGAATGTAGTGAGCATTCACATGAAGAACTTGAAATTCTAGTCCCCCACTTACTTGTGGTATGTCTTCCATTCGAAATCTTCAGAGTTTGAGATTGGACTGTGTAGAAGATTTTTAAAAAATAAAAGTTTATCTATGTTTCGTCTAGCTGGGTGGGCAGAAGAACTTAGTATATTTGCTATGCTGTTTTTAGTTTCTGATAAATGTTTTGGGGTCTTTGGTTAAGGTTAAGTAATAGAACTTGGAATATTAGGTTGTACATATAATATGATTCCATTTCTATAAAGAAAACGTATCACAAAGAAGTTACTAAAATATTGACAGTGATTATGTTATGTACTGACCGGATGCAGAGTATTTTCCTGTCGTATATAGACTTTGATAAGCTGCATAAGGTTAGCTCTCTTTACTGTGACGTTTTTAAGTTGAATAGCTGTAGCTCTAAACCACTGTGCCACAAGTGCTCCTTATAATCATTAAGATATTAAAATACTGTGGTTTCAACTATATTTTCTCCCTGTGGGAGTTCTAAGTCTGTTCGGGTAGGTTTCTGTTTTGTGTGAAATTAGTGTTTTAAATAGTTTCTTTCTTTTTTTTTTTTAAGTGTCTTAGGTGTTAGGTGTCACTCAGTTGCCTCTGGCTCTAATTGACAGCAGCCCAATGGAACTGAGTAGCGCTGCCTCTCAGGGGCTCTGAGGTGGAGTCCCTGGTGGGTTTGGGCCTGCTGGCCTTCTCATTAGCAGCAAAGTGGTGAATAGGTGTACAACTAGGGTTCATTGTTCATCTTAGCTGAGTTGGCTGAGTTATTGTGCCAGCTGACTGAATGGATTTATGGGGAATTTTAAGTAATTACTTTGAAATGTGAAGCATGAAATAAAAAGGTACTGACTGTAGATTCAGTTATAGCAGAGCCTGCCTTTTGCATAAGTTTGGTATCTGCAAAAGAAGAATAAATCAAACTCATTCTGAAGATAGAGATCGGATGGTGACGTACATGAGGCGTGAATAATAACTACTACCAGTTATTAAAAGTCTCCTACATAACCTTATTAGTATTCTGGGTGATTTACAGATACTCCCAATCTTCACAGGAGCCTTATCAGATAGCTGTTACTGTATCCATTTTAGGGTGAAGACAGACAGAAAACAGTGATTTGTCTAAGGTCAAATAGTCAATAAATTCAGGAACTGGAAGTCCAAAGACTTAAATTTCCATTGCAGAGAGCTGCTTTCCCATATGTGTGGTGGCAGAGACTTTCTACTCTTAAAAAAAAAAATTTTTTTTTTTTTTGGTTTTCAGTGTGGTAATCAATTACAGAACCAGCTCTCGAGGGAAATTGACCTTTGACCTTTTGTCACCCTTAGAGACTATTAGGTCCTGAGATTTGTGCTATTAGAAATTCCCTTAAGGAAATAAAATCTCTTTAATTGGACAAAAACTTCAGTCTGATGGATTTTATTGCACCCCCCGCCCCCGCAATCTTTAGATTTCGGACCAAGAAGGAGGTGGGAAAAAAAAGAAGAAAAAGAAGGATAAGAAACACAAAAAGGATAAGAAGCACAAGAAGCACAAAAAACACAAGAAGGAGAAGGCTGTGGCTGCAGCTGCTGCAACTGCTGTAACTCCTGCAGCCATTGCTGCTCCCACAACCACATCAGCACAGGAGGAACCAGAGGCGGAGCCAGAACCTAAGAAGGTATTGATGGGTCCTTCAGTAGCTGCCTTGAAGTTCTGTACAAAAGGGTTAAACCACTTCATTAGGGAAAGTAGCTTTTTTTTTTTTTTTTTTGTACTAATTGGCTGTTCAGCTGGTTGCTGTCTTCTGACCTCAGTGACCTGTCAAGAAAGGGAATTTCTCAGGATAATAGGTGGCTGCCCCAAAAAGCTTAGCAAAGTTTTGTTACTTGTATTTTAATAATGTGCATTTGGTGAAAGTTGACACAGCAAATTAGATTGCTACGTAACAGTGATGACAGAAGTTGTTCAGAGGTGTAGGTTGTGTTTTCCACATTGTAACTTGCTGAGTTACGTCCATTCTGGATGTTTTGCTTTCAGTAGTCTGATTTTTCTCTCCTCGTACCCTTTAATCTTTGGTTTAGAATGAGTGGTGACCATGTGGAAGATTTTTGTCTTGTTTGTCATTAAGAGCTTTATAGAGATGTAATTGACTGAGTGTACGGGGTAACAGTTTTTAGTATACTCACAGAGTTGTGCAGCTATCACTGCACTCACATTTAGAACATTTTGTCAGTCACAAACCTAGTCACTCCCTATTTGCCCGTAACCTCACAGCTATGGGCTGCTTCGTGTCAGTGGAATTGCTCATGCTGGATGTTTTGTATAAACTGAGTTACATGATAATGGAGTCTCATTATGGTCATCTTTGTTAGATGAACATAATGTTCTCCAGGTTCATACATATTGTAGCATGTATCGATACTTCACTTGTTTTATTGTCAAGTAATGGATGATCCTATGGATTGATACCCAGTATTTTTATCTGTTCGTTTGATCCAGACTTCCTAGAGGGTATGAAGTGATACCTTAAATGATTTTTATTTTCATTACCCCTGAGAGCTAATAATGTTTAATTGGCGTCTTTTCGGGTGATTATTGGCCATTTGGAAAAAAATCATCTGTGCACTTTCTTTTTCCTTTAATTGTAGTTAAGTGAAAGTATACAATCCAACTTAAATTTGCATGCCCATCTGTTTGCAGCTCCTTCTGCTCTCCTTGCCTAGTGACAGCACACTCCTTTTTATTCTGTTTGAAGTTCTGCCTTGAGCCTTCCTAACAGCCAGAACAGTAGAGGAATTAATGCTGCTTTCTCATTTAGTAATTTCATCAGAAAAATATGTGTTTACGACTCAAGTGTGATTAGAACTCTGGGCTTTAACCAGATACCTGCTGACAAGAGTAATTTATTTCCAGAGGACAGTAAGCAGGTATATGAGAGTTTGGAATTATAAAGGGAATTTCTCCTTACCTTCAGGTGTGGAGTTAAATGATTGTTCACACACACACACACACACACACAAAACCCATAGATTTAGTAAGTAGTAGATTTTATTCCGTATCCTTTTTTATTCCGTATCCTTTTTTGCAACTCTTAGCCAGAGAAGGGTGCTTTGCCTCAGGTGACATAGCAGACCAAGGAAAGTTTAAGTTCTTGGTCATACATGTACTTTGACTTTTAAGTAGATTTTTTTTTGTACTTTATCTAATTTTTTTCTTAAAGTTTTTTATTATGATTAATTCCTAATCATAATAAAAAACTGACTTACCAGAAGTCAGTTTTGCATACCCACCTATCTGCAGCTCTGCTGTTCTCACCCTGTGACAACACACTCTTCTTTTTCACCTTTTTACTTCCAGTGTCCACCCAACCAACACTTGTCCCCTTCTCTTCACTCTCTCCTCTCCCCACTAGTAAGAAGCCAGTAGGACCGCCTCATATATTGTGCTTTATTTTGTTTCTTGAATTCACTTGTACTGTGGAATTGACTAGGTACTATGTGAACTAGAAATCAAGACTGACTCGTGTCTTAGCTACAACTGAACAAGTTCTGTGACCTTGGCCAAATCACTGCAGCACTCTTGTTTTACCTGCAAATGAAAAATAAAGCTGCTATCACTTCTACTTTCGAAATACATAGAAGGAAATGGAATCGGTGACAGATAGCTCCATTAATGGAGGCATGGTTGCTCAGCAGGCTGAGTAGGCCTGCCTGTTTCAGGCAGCATCATCCTGAGCGTCTGTATTTGGTCCAGACTGCTGCTGTGCTCTAGTCAACATGTTTCATCAGTGTCTCAAGACAAAATGATGTGACTCTTCTATCTCTTTTAGGAGACTGAAAGTGAAGCTGAAGACAACCTTGATGACCTAGAAAAACACCTGCGTGAAAAGGCGCTGAGATCAATGCGGAAGGCTCAAGTGTCCCCACAGTCTTAGATGAAAATGTTTGTTATGATGTAAATTTTATTTGGTTTGTACGCAATTCAATTTCAAAATTGCTAAAATGTGTTTGAGCTTTAGACTATAACATTTGTTGTAATAATTGCTAGGTTGAAGTTCACCATGTAAAAAAGGGGGGCATGGATTTACATTGCAAAAGGTGTCCACAGTGTAGTAGTGACATTCTTTCATTGATCGCTGACATAATTCATTTAGAGTGAAAAATCTTAAGCCAAAAAAGAATCCCTTTTTTAAAAAAGGGGGTTTTTAAATATGGTTGGCATTCTCATGATTCTT
Source organism: Heterohyrax brucei (assembly GCA_028571685.1). NCBI lineage: Eukaryota > Metazoa > Chordata > Mammalia > Hyracoidea > Procaviidae > Heterohyrax > Heterohyrax brucei. The sequence goes on from CM053140.1 coordinate 54,469,623, forward strand.
TTAATAAATGCCCCTGGCTATTCCCAGTGGCTTTGTTTTTTTTTTCCTTCTTTCTTTTTGGTTTTTTTTTTTTTTTTTATTTGAGTCTTAGCACCCATTTAAGTTATAATACTTCCGACCTTACATGGTTTGTAAGCTTGCCCAGAAATAAGACCACTGTTGAAGTACCACAAAAGTATAAATGACCATTGTAATGCCGCAATCTTTCCTGTTGCCTGTGGAGTCTCTGCTGACATGAATCAGGATTTGAGCTCTAGAACGAGACAGAAAATGAAAGCATGTTGTTTGCTAGGACACTGTGGGTTTGTATTGATGTGTAACAAGTTGATTTGGAACACTGGAATTTGATTTTTCTTTTTCCTTTTCTTTTGTAAAGGCAATTAACTAGTCCCAAGAAGGATCCTACAAGTTATATAAAATTTTGTTTTTTGAAATGTCATGGCTCATTCATAATTTTGTTGTTTTCTTCCATTTGGTATATACAACTTGCAGAGCTCTTGTATTTGAAAGGCTGGAAGGGCCCAGACTTTGAAATAGTGTCTGTTTTCACTGTTTCTGGTTTTGTTTTTTTGTTTTACAAGGTTTTTTTTTTTTTTAAACTAAAGCTATATGAAGCTTGTGGATTAAACAGAATAAATTTCTAAATTTAAAATTGTCACTCTCTTTACTTAACCTGTCTCAGTTATCAGGAAAACCTGCTTTTCTTGGAAATCTTAAAGTATCTTTTGCATCTTGGCACCTTTCGGGGAGACTAGGTATAGAAAATAAAAGATGGTGAAATTCAAGTTTGACTGATTTTCTTTTAGCTTTCACAGGTGTTACAAGAGAAAGTATAAGATGCCGTAGAACATAGGGCCAGGGGCAGTGTGAGTTAACCAGGCACAGTTAGCCCAGAAGACTCCTCCAGGCTGAGCAGACAGTTGACTACTGCAGGTCCTGCAACAAAAGGAACTTGGCACATTCAGGAAAAGTAGGTGAACACTAAGGAATGAGGAAAGCCCTCTCACTGTGTCAGTTGTGTTGTGCTAGATGTTCAGCTCCCATAATCCAATCAGTTTTGCAAAGCAGGAGATTTTGAGGAAACAGTTGGTAGCGTGGTGAGAGGTAAAACAACAGCATGAAAGAAGTAGAAGGTATTTGTCACCAGGAATATAAGCCGAGCAGGTTGATACATGGCAGTTAATTTGATTATAATTTCTGATAGTTGAAGCAAAAAGAAGGAAATAGTAGCAGGAAGTTTTTGGCTTTTTTTTAGCCTAAAGGATATGGACATTGAGGGACTGTTTTTTAAATGAATTGCAACAAGGCCAAAGCTTGGTGGAACTCCTGTAGAGAGTGAACGAAGGTCTGTAATGACTGCCGATGGTTGGTAACAGCTGGTAGCAGATCTGAGTTTTCAGGGATCCCTTTGATGATTATAATTCTCTGGTGTGGTGAAGGCACGTATCCTATCCAGTATGAACAAACCAGTGGACATCATTGTGGTATGCGTCCGCTTACCTACTGGTTCAACCAATAGGTTTTCATTCCTGAAGTTACCAAAAAAATTCATTTTGCCAAAATGAAGGATCAGTTCTTGTGCCATTGAGTTGATGACACCTCAAGAACCTCATGACAAGGTAGAACTGACAGGTGCAGTTTTCTTGGCTGTGATCTTTATAGAAGCAGATCATCAGGTCTTTCTCCTGAAGAGCTGTTGGGTCCATTCGAACCACCAACCTTTCGGTTAGTGGCTGAGTGTTTAACCGTTGTGTCACCAGGTCTATCTGTATTGCAGTTGTAAAGTGCTTTGTAATATTCATACTCGGGTTTCACGTTACATACTGTGGATGAAGAAGGAGATTGGGGAAAAGTGGCTAACTTCAGTAACTGTTAGGTGTAGGACTGGTCAGTATTATACTCCTTTAAACTTGTGTCATCTAATAAAGAACCTAACGTTTTCTCAATATGCCTGTGTACTGTCTAGCATTCTGGTAGTCACATGAAACGGTTGAATGTAGGCCAGAAAAACCAAACCGTGTCCATTGATTGACTCAGCACCTGTATGAGCCTGGTAAATTGAAAGTGCCAAACTTTTAGTTAGCATTCAGACTCTTAACCTCTGCTCCACCAGGGTTTGTGGTGAATGTAGAAGCACTGCCCAAATGTAAACGTGTTATTAGAAGAGCATTGAGAGTTCCGATGTATCTTAACCACCCAGAGAAATCCAGGGTTAGAAGTCAGAGTTCACATGACACAATACTTCCAGAGTCCAACTCTGTTCAGTCCTGAAAGACCAGCTCCATTATGTGGAGAGCAAGAGTCAGTCCCTTTTGCTTATTGCCTTTTTGCTCTTAAACAAAAAACTGTGATGTTGAATTCAATTCATAGCAACACTGTAGGACAGTAGAACTGCCCCCCCCCCCAGGGTTTCCAAGGAATAGCTGGTTGACTAGAACTAACAATCTTGGTTAGCAACTGCAGCTTGCCACCGTTGTGTCACTTGGAAACTCAGTTATTGCTGTGCTCCCTTCCATGGAAATCTTTTTTGTTTGTTTTAGGATGAATTTTGATAGGAACTGAAGTACAGAGATTTCCAAAGTGCTTTGCAAAATCCTTTCACATTTGCCGAGGTAGAGCACATTGGCAGGCCTCCAGAAAGAATTTGCTGAAATGCTACCCTTTTATTTTGGATGTGTCAGAGATGAGGAGGAGCTGACTTGCGTTGATTCTGGTGTGCAGAAGGCCCTGGATACCTCTCTTCAGATGGGGCAGAAGTGGAGGGATGAGGTGCTTGGTGGCAGCCGAGTCTTAAACATTCTAGCTGGAAGCTACTTGAAAGAGGTATTTAACACTCCAGGTTGAGATCCAGTAGGAGGTATAAAATTTAATGGGCAACAACCGGCACAAAAAAAGTGAAGTAGGAGATGGAGTGCTAATTGCACCTAATATATTATTAAGTGTTGTTTCATAAGGTTTGTGTGGCTAGGCACATGCTTATTAGGCGCACTGCGTTGCAAGGTAAGATGTGTTCTAATGTGAGTCTTAGTCAACAAGATGGAAGGCCACCACCTTACGGCTCTGTTTGACCAGTTTTTAAAGTGCTGTGCAGAGCCCTGGCGAGAAGTTACAGCTCAAGTTTTCTGCACAGGATAGCTCCACCAGTAGAACCTAGGAAACTCTGATTATGGTGTAATGGTGACGAGATTGGCTGAAGACCAGAGGAGCAGCAGTTTGAATACACCAGGCGCTCCTTGGAAATCCTGTGGGGCAGTTCTGCTCTGTCCTGTGCTGTAGCCATGAGTCAGGATCAACTCTGGCAACAGGGGTAGTGACACCTAAATGAGCTCTGGTGGCACAGTGGTGAAGTGATTGGCTGCTAACCAAAAGTATGGCAGTTAGAACCTGCCAGCTGCCTCACGGGAAAGATGTGACAGTCTGCTTCTGTAAAGGTATATATAGCCTTGGAAACCCCGTGAGACACTTCTGCTCAGTCCTAAGGACCACCACGAGTTGCATACCTCTGAGTGGCAGTGATTGTGATTTGATTTTCAATTGAAAAGGACTGGACCTGGAGGCCAACAGATGGAGATGGGGAAACCACTAAGGGACATATGCCCAGGGCTTGGAGGCATACTCCGACCTGGACGGTTGCTATGAGTTGGAAGCAACTCCAGCAGCATGTAAGAACAGGGTTCATGGGACTGCTGGCTCAGTGGTTAAGAGCTACAGCTGCTAACCAAAAGATCAGCGGTGCCAATCCACCAGGTTGTTCCTTGGAAACACTGTGGGGACAGTTCTCTGCCTTACAGGTTGCTGTGAGTCAGAATGGAGCAGCAAGTAAGGACCCTGGTAGTGGAGTCGTAAGCACTTGGCTATTAACTGAACAGTTGGGGGTTCAAATCCAGCAGCCACTCAGCAGGAGAAGTGTGACAGTCTGCTTCTGTAAAGATTGTGGTGTTGGGAACTCTGGGGCAGTTTTGCTCTGTCCTGTTGTTGGGTGCTGTCAGGTTGGTTCTGACTGACAGCGACCCTGTACAACAATGAAACACTGCCTGGTCCTGTGCCGTCCTGACCATCATCGCTGTGCTGGAGCCATCATGTGAGTCCATCGCATCAGAGGTCTTCCTCCTCTTCCCTGACCCTCCTCCGTACCGAGCATGATGCCCTCCTCCAGGGACCAGTCCCTTCTGACAACATGTCCAAAGTGGGAGAGACAAAGTCTCGTCATACTCACTTCTAAGGGGCATTTTGGCTGTACTTCTCCCAAGACACACTTGTTCATTCTTCTGGCAGCACGTGGTATAGTACATATTCTTCATCAACAACCGTAATTGAGAGGCATCAAGTCTTTCTTACTCGTCCAGCTTTTGCACGCATATGTGATAGTTGAAAACACCATGGCTTGGGTCAGGTGCACCTTAGTCCTCCCTCCAAGTTACATATTTGCTTTTTAACACCTGAAAGAGGCCTTTTGCAGCATATTTGCCCAATGCAGTGTATCATCTGAGTTCATGACTGCTGCTTCTGTGGGTGTTGTGGGTCCAAGTAGAATGAAATCCTTAATGGCATCAGACTTTTCTCCATTTATCATGACACTGCTTACTAGTCCAGTTGTGAGAGCTTTGTATATGTTGAGGTGCAATCAATACTGAAGGCTGTGATCTTTTCATCGGGAAATCGTATAAGTCCTCTCCACTTTCAGCGAGCAAGGTCATGCCATCTGCGTATCTTGGGTGGTTAGTGAGTCTTCCTCCAATTCTGATTCTGCATTCTTCATATGGTACAGTTTTCCAGCTAATTTGCTCAGCATACAGATTAAATAAGTATGATGAGCAGTAGAACCCTGACACATACCTTACCTGACTTCAGATGGTACAATATCCCCCTTTTCTGTTAAAATGGCTGTCTCTTGATCTCTATATGGGCTCCTCATGAGCATAATTAAGTAAGTGTTGTGGAATTCCCATTCTTTGTAATGTTATCTGTAATTTGTAGGCTCCATACAATTGAATGCCTTTGCATAGTTAACAAAACACAGGTAAACACCTTTCTGGAGTTCTCTGCTTTGAGCCGAGTTCCATCTGACATCTGCAATGATATCCCTGGTTCCACGTTCTCTTGAATCTCGCTTGAATTTCTGGCAGTTCCCTGTTGATTTATTGCAACCACTGACATGATTTTCAGCAAAATTTTACTTGCATGTAATATTAATGATAGTCAATCATTTCTTCCCTATAAGGTTGCTATGAGTTAGAATTAATTAAATACAATGGTTTTGTTTGGCTTTATCTTTGTTAAAGGATTGAGTGAGATGAGAAAGCCAAATCTCTTGCAAATACTTGACTCTGCTTTGTTTCCCCCAGCCCCCTTCTTGTTTTTTCACTTTGAATTTTGTCACTGGATTTCGTTTGAACAAAATTATGCACAGTTAAAAAGGTCATGTGAAAACCACTGATCTAGCCTAGTTCATACCTTCTACAGGGAATGTCAAGTAAGGGAAGTTAACTGTCCAAAGTTCTACACACCACAGTAAAGCTATGATCCCCCAGAGGTTTGGCCATTGTATTACTGCCTTGGTCGGGCAAGTCACCTAACTTGAACTTCTGTTACAAAAGAAAACAAAGACTAGGTGAAGTTAGCTTGGTGCTTCTAGGGCAGGGACAGCTTTCAGTGGATTTTGGTACTGAAGGGAAGAAACCCATGTAGGAAAAGAATGTGTAAGAAGCTGACTGTGAATCCATGAGTCTAATGTCTGTCTTTGATGATAAACCTTCCTGGTGCACGTCTAGGCAGGGCCTCTGCTGGCACCTCAGACTCTGCGGTTGGCTCTTGCACTCTCCAGGACCAGTGGGAGGTGCTAAATCTGACTGGTCTCAGCCCAGCCTGGAACTCTCAGGTCAAAAGAAGAAATGGAGTTTTCTCTGGAGAGGAGGGAGCAGCCCACTCCAGACCTGTGGGACCCAACCAAGCAGCCAGGGTTTGCTAGAGCATCTGCCAGGGGCTCACAGCTGAGTCAGGGCCCAGACCCTGTGATTTCCCATTTCCATGATGCTGGTTTTTTTTTTTCTCTTGGCTATTCTTTCTCAAATGTTTCTCAAATCTCCTAATAGCCAAACCCTTTTGTTGATTTATGAATATATTTAAAGTAACTTTATAGTTGTAAAAAGAAATACATACTCATTTTTAGATAATTTAGAAAACAAAAATATAACAATTCTGCCATTCAGTTACCAAAGGACACCTACCTCAAGTCAAGAATGATGCAGCCAACCTTGATGCAGCCAACCACCACCCAGCTATATGGGACTAGTTTTTTTCTTATACTTGTAAGTACCTATGTTGCTGCACAATCGTATACACAACATTTGTTAAATCTTTTTTCCCTGGGCTTGTCATGAGCATTTCTGGCTCAGCCACCCTATAGGACAGAGTAGGACAATTTCCACAGAGCAGCTGGTGGATTCATACTGCTAGTCTTTTGGCTAACAGCCATAGCTCCTAACCCCTGTACCATCAGGGTTCTTTTATCATGAAATGAAAGTGTAGCATGCTTGCTGAATGTTCTGTAACCAGGGAGTGTAGGAAATATATAAATTATCTCTGTGTGAACATCATAACAGCCACCATTCTCCCTTTTGTATATATCTTATTCAATCATTTATAAAATGCTTAGATGCCTCTACTTATTTAAATTCTTGCCTCCAGAGGTAGGATGGTAATAATATCCACCTCAATGGCATTTTATGAGAATGAAATGAAATGGACAAAACACATTCTCTGCCCCAGTGATGCTAATGACCTATGACAGAGAAACGATACGGGGAAATAGACAGGCAATGATAAAACCATGTAATTGGTGACATTAAAGAGGGCAGAAATACAATGTAGCAGTGGTCAAGACACAGTGTTCTGCAGACAACTTTTGGACCACATACTCACTGAGACCTGGGCAAGTGACTGTCTCCCTTAGCCTGTGTCCTCTTCTGTCAAATGGGCTTGGATTCATATGATAATACAGATAAAGGGCTTAGTTGGTGCCTGGACCAACTCAAGTTCTTTGTCAATAGGAGTTGTAACCACCATTCATCAAATCTTGGATGCTGACAACTGTAAAACAAACCAACCAACCAACCAACCCTCTGCTGTCAAGTAAGATCTGACTCATAGGTACCCCAGAAGTCAAACTAGAACTGCCCCATAGACTTTCCAAGGAGAGCCTGGCAGATTTGAACTGCTGAACTTTTGGTTAGCTGACAGCACTGAACCCTCTATGCCACCAGGGTTTTGACCAACAATTTTAGGATGCACCAGTTAAACATATGTCACCCCATTGTCAGGCATACTGATTTCAGATGAGTCAAAATGTGAACACACAGTCTACCTATTATTATTCACAGAAGGGTCTGGAAACAAGGAGTGGGCTTCTGATCTATCCCAGAGACTCATTCCCATCGCTCTCTGTTTCTATCTGTCCCTTTCTCCACTTCTAGCTCCTAAAATTTGTCTCTATTTCCCTCTAGGTTCACCACTTTTCTCTGATTCTTCCATTAGGTGGCGCCTGGTCCTTGGATGGCTGCAGTCAGAGCAGGTGCCCTAGAGGTCAATCTTACTGCGCCCTCCCCCACCCGCATATTCTCTCTGCCACTGGCCCCCTGACTTCCATCCCCTTCCTTTTTCTCAGCTCCTGTGCTGGAGGCCCCGATTCAGAGCCCAGGTCCTCCCTGGACAGCCCCAGGGCTTGAAGAACAGCCGCAGGGGCCCTTGCAGATCACTGGCCCCACCCCATCCCAAGCTGAGTTTTCTAACGTTAGCCCCAGTTCCTGCAAACTGTGGTAGCTGGAGGGCTTAAGTGTTACAGCTGCTGAACAAAAGGCTGGCAGTTCGAACCCACTAGGTGTTCCTTTGAAACCCTATGGGGCATTTTTTAACCTGTACCTACAGGGTCACCGGTGGTGGGTTTGGGGATTTTTTGTTGTCGTTTAGCCTCTGTTCTCACCTGCAGGCATCACGTCACAGGAAACTCACTACAGACGGTCCTGCTCTGGAGGAAGTCTGTGTAGCGGACTCTGGAGGTAAGTCCAGCTGGGACCCATTTCTGACCAATACATTCAGAATCTAGTTATGTTCTAAGCCAGTTTCAGCTGGATTTGCTGATCCACATGTATCAAACAGCTCAGGCTAATACCCTCAGTGCCTCATGGGAAGTGCCTTCATCTTCATCTCATCCTCCAGAGCTGACCTAAAGCAGTGGTGAGAGCTGGGGCCCAGGCTCCAGTTGAATAAGACTGGACCCTTCACAGCCTCTGGTTCTTTATCCTGTAACAAAGTGTGTGTCATTGTTCCGTGACCACTAGTGAAAATGGACATGAGAAAATCGTATTGTGACCTATCCTGTGCTTCCTTTCACAGCTGCTCCTGCTAAGCCAGGACTCGTCCATCCTGGACTTGCCTTTAAACTTTTGACAATTTCCACATCTCTTACTTAAGTCAGTCCTTTTGGTGAAGAGGGGGACAGAGGAATCATGTGGCCAAGTGGCAGGAGCTCTGCCTTGTTGTGTGACCTTGAGCAAATCTTTGCACCTCTCTGGGCCTCTGCATCCCCCTTTCTGAAAGTCAAAGGTTGGATCAGCGTGTCTGAGGATGCTTGTGGATTTTCTTGGTTCACTTCTTCCCAGAGGAAATACTACAAAACAGCCTCAGTCAGGCAGATGGGGGCCTGTGTGGTTCTTCATACTTGTTTCCAGTTGCGATGGAGTTACCTTTGACTCATGATAATCTCATGTGCGTCTGAGTAGAACCCTGTTCCATTGGGTTTTCAATGGCTGCTCTTTGAAAACAAACCACCAGGCTTTCTGAGTGCCTCTGAGGAGCCTCTGGTTGGACTTGAACCTCTGACTTTATAGTTAACAGTTGAGCACGTTAACCACTTGCACCACCCAGGGATTCTTCACACCTCGTGCTCTTTGCTGTCCATCTTCTCATGTGTCCCAGCAGCCAGTAATAAAACAGGGGAACAGAGGCTTGGCAGCAATACATGATATATGCCAAGGACTGCAGGACAGAGCTGGCCTCCCCACCAAGGACCTGTGATAAAACACCAGCTGTCATTTCTCAAGTGCCTTCTGCTCACTGTGTGCCAGCTACTTTCTGTGTGATTATCTCCTCAACCTCGGTGGGTGGTTACTATTATTATTCCCTTTTATGAATGAGGAAACTGAGGCTCAGAGTGGTGAAGTAATTTGTTCAAGGTAAATGCAGAAGCAAACAACAAAGCTGGGCTTCAAAGCCACATTTAATGGCTCAGAGGCTGTGTTTCCCATCATACAACTCTCCCTCTTGGTATAAACTGGAGCACAAGAGTAGGAACAGGATGAGGAAAGCTAGGATTTCAAAGACCTGAGTTGTTGAATGAACACTTGTTCTGTGTAAATCATTTGCCTCTCTGAGCCTCAGTTTCCTTATCTGTAAAATGGGGCACAAGTATATGAGAACTCCTTTTGTACTGCAAAGAGTTGTCTTAATGTAAGAGATTGTTCTCTTAAATCCAGAGCAGGAGCCAAGACAGGGAGTGGGTAGGCTGAACAGAGTGGGCTCAGTGTCCCAGAGCAGCTGCTTCCACCTGTAGTGTACATGAAGTCCCCAGGAAAGGAGGAGACAGAGCAGAGGAAAAGGCAAAGCCCTGGGTCCTTATCTAGAACTTTCCCTTCGCTCCAGGGCCTTCCAGGGGAAGAGCAAATTCTGGACTGTCACCACTGAGTTCCAAGCATTCCGGAGGGCCCAGTGCGGGAGAAAGTCTGTCACCACTTGGCCCAACACCAGCCAGAGAGAGGCTGAATAGGCTGGCTGCATCCCACCCCCACCCCAATCATCCTCTGTCCTGGCCTCATTGTATAGGCCTCCACTCCAGTCCCAGCCCCAACAGCTCGGTCCTACCAGGAGGAACAGCCTGCTCCATCAGTGAGGGCCAGTTGCCTGTAGCTTTGGACAGCAATTACAATTGCAGCCAGAAGGCCCAGGCTCTTGTTCTGGTTTTGCCCTTGAGTCCCTTCCTCTCTTTGGGCCTTGATGTCTCCACCGTGAGATAAGGAACAGCAATAGTCTGAGGCACTGACATATTGTAGTTCTGGTGCTCACAGTCTCGTCTTGAGTTATACAATGGCTACCTGCCACGTGTGTCATAGGAGTTATCATGCAAGGGTTAAGCCCCTGGCTGCTAGCCAAGAGACTAGCCATATGAACCCACCCAGTGGTTCCATGGGAGAAAAGACCTATGATCTGCTGCCATGAAGATTATAGCCTAGGAAACATTTCACATGGGGTCTCTATGAGTTAGAATCAACTTGATGACACCTAACAACAACAACAACAACACTCCTGTCACAAAATATGACTTCATCTAACTGATTTCTTCTTCCCTGGTTGCTGGAGAAACAGCTTAGCCTATGCATCCCGGTCCTGTTGGTGGTCATCAGTACTGCAGCTCAGAGGTCTCACGCTCAAGTAATCTTTATCATTTTGTATTTCTGATTCTCCCTGAATTCCAGTTCTTTCTTTCTCTCTATTAAACTGAGCTACTTGAGGACAAGAAACAGGACCTATTATGTCTGTGCTCCCCTCAGAGCTGTCACAGAGTTTAGCATGGAGCAGAGCCTCAAACCTGTTTATTGAGCATGCTGTTGGGTCACCCTTGAGGCCCTTGATGAGCACTCATTCTGCTGCAAAGAGTTCTGGCTGCACAGGGAGGAGCCCAGGCTTTTGCTCCAGACTGTTCTCCACTCCATCATTTAAGGCAAAGGCCTTGGCTTCCGTGGTTTTCAAAACATACTCTGTGGAGGTCAAGCATTCAGTGAATGTTTGGTGGTCAGGAGAGGCCAAGGGTATGGGCTGGTGTTCCAGCCCCCACTGTACCACCCAGGGCTGCTCCTTTCTTAGCTCTTCTACATGAGGTTTCTGTTTTGTTTTTACAGCTTTACTGAGGTATAATTCATATGTAGCCAATGGACATATTTATATAGAATTTGATAAGTTTTGAAATATGTATTGGCACAAATGGTGAACATGCCCACTGCTAACCAAAAGGTTGGTGGTTCAGGTCTATTCAGAGGTGCTGCAGAAGAAAGACTTGGTGATCTGCTTCTGAAAAATCAGCCACTGAAAACCCAGTTATCCTGTGAAATGCATGGGGTCATCAGGAGTCAGAATCAACTTGATGGCAATCGATAGGCACTTGAAACCATCACCGCAATCAAGATAATGAACATAACTATCTCCCCCTAAAAGTTTCCTTGTACTCCTTTTTAATTCTTTTGTACCCTTCCTCAGTCCCCCTGGAACCACTGATCTTCTTTCTGTCTTTATAGATCAGTTTGCATTATCTTGAATTTTATGTAAACAAAATTATACAATATGCACTTTCTGTGTCTGGCTTCTTTCACTTGGCATAATTATTTTGAGATTCGTCTCTGCTGCCACACAAGGGCAGATTCTCCAATAGGCAAGATAAGCATGGTGCTAACCTTGCTTATCAGAGCATCTGTAGTGGACAATTTCACATTTTTTCACCACATCAAATATCCTGCTTCAAGGTATGGCTGGCGTATCTCTCTGTCCAAACCTCTCATCCCCTTCCTACAGAATCACAGCCTCTTTTCAGATTGACAGTCCCTGACGACCCAGAAAGCAGGGTAAGCACAGGTTTACTCATGCGTAGTTACTGATATGCAGTGAACAATTTTGAATGGCTTTCAGGTGCTTACCTGGCCTTTTGGATAATCTGCCCCTTTTGTCACATGTGTCAATAGTTTGTTCTTTGTTTATGCTGAGTGGTATTCCATTTCTGGATCTGGCGTAGTTTGTTCATTGACCTGCTGATGACATTACAAGTTGTTTCGAGATTTTAGCTATTATACAGATAAAGCTGTCATGAACATCCATTTGCACAAGATTTTATCTGAGGGAGAATTACACTGCCTAAAAAAATAAAATAACATAAAAGCTGGACAAGATACTTCCTGAATCTCAGGACTTGAAGGCCCTGGAATCACTGGCCAATCAGGGGAGTTGGGAACTGATGCCAAGCACCTAATCAGACTCACTCATTTCATCACAGCCTGTCTAGGAAACAGGTACCAGTGTTAATTCCATTGTACAGATGAAATAGCTGAGGCACAGAGAAGTGAATGCAGCTGCCCAATGAGGTAACAGGCTGTGGTAGAGCCATGACTCAGACCCAAGTCTGACTGCCTCTGAGCCCAGGCTCAAAACCATCACACACTGGCAGAGATCCACCCTGGTGCCTTGGTTTAGCCTGACTCACTGTGTGGTTGGGGTTAATATTTGAGTTGGCTCACATCACACAGGGCCCACAGGAGACACCCAGCTGTGGCTGGGAGGCCTGTTTGGGTTGCGGGGGAGAAAGCAGCAGGAAAGAAGTCAGTCATATAACGGGGAGCCCCTGATCACTCGTCAGGCAGAGGCAGAAAGGGAAGAGCTCTCTTATTATACAGAGGGCTCTGAAACAGGCAGGCGCCTTTCACATATGTTCTTTCCAGTAACCCAGTGGGGCAGGAATTATCATCTCTATTTCACCGATGAGAAAACAGGCTTAGGAGGTTTTATCAGGATGCTGTCAGCTTCAAATAACAGAAAAGACTGCAAAGAGTGGCTGAAATGATAAAGACATTTATTACCTAAAAAAAAAAAAAATCCGAAGTTCTAGGTTTGGAAAGTTTCGGGTTGTTAATCCGGAAGCTCCATGGAGCCTTCCAGAACCTGCTTCTCTCTTTCTTCGTGGGCCCCATTGTTTATGCCTCAGCTATTCTTTGCATCACAGTCCCAGGATGGCTACAGAGGTTTCAGGGACCACAGCCCAACAGCATCAGGGGTTGGCTAGCAAAGAAGCGGGGAGTGACTTGCCCAAGGTAGTTTCACAGACGGAGGTGAGCCCTGTGACACATGGAGGTCCCTGTTATTCCCCCAGCATCATTATTATCCTTCTTCCACAGATGAGAAAATCATGGCCCTTTTGTGGAGACCAGGGGCCGCCTTAGTTAGTCCTATTGCTCTACCAGGAGTCTAAGCTGTGATATAGATAGTTTCCATATATGGAGTACTTTCTGTGCCAACTGCATATGATTGCATCACCTGGAAGGTAAGACGCTGTTAAAAACTCAGTGCTGTCGAGTCGATTCCGACTCATAGTGACCCTGTAGGTCAGAGTAGAATTGCCCCATAGAGTTTCCAAGGAGCGAAGATGCTGTTATTATCCCAATTTTACAAAATGGGACAGAGTCGCAGAGAATGTGAAGCTTGCCTGAGAACACACAGCCAGATGATATCTGAACCCTCCCTAGTAGTCCAGGGCCCCACCACCCGATGAAGTTGAGGTTACACCACGGAGGAGGCCCAGTGAGTAAGTCACGGGGTGGGTAGGGCAGCCCCCGACGCCTGATGGGGAGAGCTGAGCAGCGGCAGGTGAAGGCAGGCAGCATGGAAGGCCCAGTGGCCAGGAACGGGGCTGGGGCCAGGCCAGCTGGCAGGCCAAGTTGAGCCTGCAATGTGAGCCTGGGAGCCACCAGTGCCCACCCACTGCATGCCTCTCAGATTCCAGGTCTCCTGCCCAGCCCCCTCCAGGAGCAGGCTCTGCAGATTTGGGTTTATGGGCAATAAGTGCTAGCTCATAGGCAGCTCAGCAAACCACAGACACTTCCAGCCCAGGGGAGCCTCCAGGATTTGTTGGTCCAATGCCCCCATTTTACGGATGGGGAAATGATGCCAATCATGCATAAAGAAAGAGCTTTGTGTTTGTTTTCGTTTGTTTTGTTGACTTCCTCATCCTCATTGCCTAGAACAGTGTTACAAAGTAGGCACTCACTAGGTATTTGTAGAATGAAACGCAGACTCAGTGACAAAACGTAATTGTCCCATGGTGCTTAGCAGTGCACAGCAGGCAAACATTCGGGTAACCAAAAGCTGGCTGTCAGAGCAGGGCCTCGTCCTCTCGAACCCTTCATTTCACAAGCAGGAAGACCAGGAGTTACAGGAAAGTAGCTTGCCTGCAGGCAAGAACATACCTCTCTGAGAAAGTCAGGGCTGTCATGGACACACAGCGTTTAATATTGTCCCAACAACACATGAAGACGCAGGAGCACACACAAACAGCCTTCTCTGTACTTGCAAACAGGCTTAAGCACAAACAGTGGGGAGAGAGTTACTGCCAGAATGCTTGTGCAAACCAGGGGCAGAAACTCATACCTCCCAAGGGGCCAGAAACAAGAGCCAGAAGTCTTAAAAATGAGATTATCAGCTATCGTTCCCCTCTGTGCATCTCCCGTCTACTTCCCTTTCTGCCTTGTAGCGTTCTCAGGGCTTCTGGCTGCTTCACACTTAGCTTTATGGGACTCCTCAGTTGAAGACAACCACAGAGACGGGGTGTGTAGGTCTGGGTGACAAATTGTCAAGAGAAGGAAACTGATTAGCCAGGTAGTGTTGGGAGCCAGCCCTGGTCAAGGGACCACCACCTACTATCCAAGGATTTGGGAGCAACCTCTGGGAGCAGAGAGGTGGCTGCTCAGAGAAGTAGGTGGCTCCTCTTAGTTCAAGAATGTAGTCTAACACCTCCTCAACCCTATCTTCCCAGACTGAAAGTCTTGAATATCTTTCACTGTCTCCTGTGATGGAGCTCTCACTACTCCACAAGCAGAATATCATCTATTGTCTCATTATTCATAATTATTTGAGGGCTCTTAAGTCATCCTTTTTTCTTCTGACCTAGCCATTGCTCATGTCTGTAGGTAGTTAAACAAGATTAAGTCAATGAGGCATAACTGTTCTTTGACCTACATTTTTTTCTCTTTTTGGTTGCTAGAAGCAATTTTTAAAACTTCTAAACAGGAACTACAACAGAATATTGACAGGGAACTTCCATAAATTCCAGCCAGATTCAGAGGAGGATGTGGAACCACGGATATCATTGCTGATGTCAGATGGATCTTGGCTGAAAGCAGAGAATACCAAAAAGATGTTATCTATGCTTCGTTGACTATGCAAAGAAATTCGACTGTGTGAATCATAACAAATTACGGGTAACATTGTGGAGAATGGGAATTCCAGAACAGTTAATTGTCCTCATGGAAATCTGTACATGGATGAAGAGGCAGCCGTTCAAATGGAACAAAACATCACTGCATGATTTAAAGTCAGGTTGTATCTTTCACAATACCCATTCAATTTGTGTTTTAGTCAGCTAGTGCTGCTCTAACACAAATACTACAAGTGGATGGCTTTAAAAAGAGAACTTTTATTTGTCACGGTCCAGTAAACTAGAAGACCAAATTCAGGATTTCAGCTCCAGGGTAAGGCTTTCTCTGCTGGCACTGGAGGACAGTCCTTACTGTCAATCTTTCTCTAGACTGGAAGCTTCAGAGGTGCAGGGACCCCAGTCCTCTACAAAGGATGTGTTCCTAGCACTGTTTTCTTGGTGGTATGAGGTCCCCACATGTCTCTGCTTCTCTCCTTGATATCTCAAGAGACTACCTCAAGGGACAAAATAAACTTACACATAGAATCTTGCTCTACCAACACAACTGCCCCCCGTCCACCCTCCTTAACATCATAGAGGCAGGAATTCCAACATCGAGAAACAGAACACAGTACCAGGAATTATGGCCCAGCCAAACTGCTACAGACTTTCTTAGTGAACACAATTCAATCCATGACAATTTGTGTGCCAAACAAATAATCCAAGAAGCTGAAGGAGAGTGGAACATCAGAATTGGAGGAAGACTCATCAACAACCTGTGTTATACAGATGACAAAATCTTCCTTGTTGAAAGTGAAGAGGACTTGAAATGCTTACTAATGAAGACCGAAGACCCCGGCCTTCAGTATGGTTTACACCTCAAAATCAAGAAAACAGAAACCCTCACAACTGGATCAATAAGCATCATGGTTAACAGAGAAAAGATTGAGGTTGTCAAGGGTTTCATTTTACCTGGATCCATAATTAACACCCATGGAAGCAGCAGTCAAGAGATCAAAAGACACATTGCGTTGAGAAAATATGCTGCAAAAGAACTCTTTAAAGTATTGGAAAACAAAGATGTCACCTTGAAGACTAAGGTGCACCTGGCCCACGCTGTGTTTTTTTTTTTTCTACTTGCATGGCTTTGGCCTATGCGCTTGAAAGCTGGACAATGAATAAGGAAGACAGAAGAAGCATTGGTGCTTCTGAATTGTGGTGCTGGAGAGGAATATTGAATATACCATGGACTGTGAAAAGAATGAACAGATCTGTCTTGGGAGAAGTGCAACCAGAGGAAGGATGGTGAGACTATGTCTTACGTAGTTTAGACGTGTTGTCAACAGGGATTGGTCTCTGGAGAAGAACATCGTGCTTGGTCAAGTAGAGGGTCAGCCAAAAAGAGGGAGGCCCTCAACAAGACAGATCGACATAGTGGCTACAACAGTGGTTTCAAGCATAGCAATAATCGTGGGCATGGCACAGGACTGGGCTGTGTTTCATTCTTTCCTACACACAGGGTTGCTGTGAGTCAGAACTCGGTGGCACCTAACAACAACAACAAACAGGAACCTATCAACAGAAAATGTCATCTACGACAATTAGTTTGAGATTGCTGAATGCTGTCTCATAACAGGTGGTGGAAACTACCATGGCCAATAGAAACTGCTCATCAGCACCTTCTTCAAGGGGGCCCAGGGCCCTTGCCTTACCAGCTCCGCCTGAATTACACCTCTACTTTGTAAAGTCCAAGCTCACAAACAGGAGGCTCTGGTTGGTTCTTCCAGTCACCAGTGTGTCAAAGCTGCCCCTGCTGGCCTGAGCATTCCCTCCAGCACCCCCACTGGTTGCCACCCAACCTGTACAATGTCTACCTGTGGATCAGAGGCCTGCCCAGACTTTGGCTGTTGCAAACATTTTCTCTGCTTCCCTGATTTTTCTCTGAGCCTGGGCCGTTTCTCCGTCCTCCAGCCCCCACCCAAGTTCTATGTTCATTGTTTACTGAGGTGTATTTTTCTCCTTCCTTAGGCCTCCCCCATTCCTGCTGGTTATATATGTTTGACATTGCTCTTTACAAGCGATGTCTGCACATACGACTTTGGCCAAGTCCCTTCCCTCTCTGAGCCTCAGTTTCTCTATATGCGTATTGGGCATATGATTGCCCATTTGGAAACCCTGGTGGTGAAGCAGTTAAGAGCTATGGCTGCCCAGAGATGCCACTGTCCTCTTACGAACAGCTGATATTCAACAAAGACCCTAAGATTGCAAACTGGGGTAAAAACAGTCTAACAAACAGTGTTGGCAAAATCAGATATCCATCTGCAAACAAGACCCATATCTCACATCTTACACAAAACCTAACTAAAAATGAATCAAAGACCTAAATATCAAACCTAAAACAATAAAGATCATGCAAGAAAAAATAGTCAACAATGGAAGTTCTAATATATGGCTTAGACAGACTTCAAAATCTGAGAAACAAAGCACAAATAATAGAAGAGAAAATAAAATAAATGGGAACTACTAAGAATCTAACACTTTTGCTCATCCAAAGACTTATCGAAAGAGAAAATCAGACTAAACGGACACAACAGCCCAGGACAAGGGTGAGAAGTAAGGAGAGGGCAGGAAAGCTGGTGATGGGGAACCCATCCTCAGAGAAGGGGACAGTGTTGACATGTCATGACAGGCCATGTCAAGAACAATATGTGTATTATTTGTTTAATGAGAAACTGATTTGCTCTGAAACCTTCATCTAAAATACAGGAACTGGAAACCCTAGTGGTGTAGTGAGTGGTTAAGTGCTGCGGCTACTAACCAAATGGTCAGCAGTTCAAGTCCAACAGGCATTCCTCGCAAACTCTATAGGGCAGTTCTATTCTGTCTATAGTGTTGCTATGAGTCAGAATTGCCTCAACTGCAGTGGGTTTGGTTTGGGTTTTAAGATAATAAAGTAAACAAAGGCATATAACTAGACCTATACTGAGAAAGAAAAACAAATTTAGTTCCTTAGTCACACTACTCACGTTTCAAGTGCTTAATCAACCCATTTGACTAGCCACTACCATACTATGTACACAGATTAAAACATTTCCTTAATTGTAGTAACTGCTTTTTGAAAGTGCTATAGTCAGAAGGGAGCCCTGATGGCACACTGTTTAAGAACTGTAAGCTGGTCAGAGGAGAATGCAGGACATCCAAGATTTGAGAAAAATATAAGCCCAGCAGTCAGAAGGTGCCGTATGGTCCAGAGACTACATCAGCACGAGACCAGAAGAGCTAGATGGTGCCCAGCCACCAACAGTGACCACCGTGACACGGAAGACAACGTGAAGTCCCCGATGTAGTGGGGGAAAAATAGATGTGCAGAACTAGACCTCTATTAAAAAACCACAGCTGATGACCTGTCACACTGGAGGCTCCTCTGAGGACCCCCAGACTCTCTGTTAGTCCAGCTCTGAAGCCAGTACCAAAGCCGACTCTTCAGACAAAGACTGGAATGAACTGTAAAACACAGAGCAATGCTGGTGAGGAATGTGCTTCTTGCCTTAAAGATACACATGAGGCTGTCTGAGCAGCTCCTGTCCAGAGGGTAGATGAGAGGGTGGAGGGGACAGGAGTTAGTAGAATGGAATGGAGAAGTACAGGGTGGAAAGGAGGGGTGTGCTGTCATGGGTTTGGGAGAGCAGCTACAGTTACATAGAGGTACGTGTGCAGAGTTTTATATTGCAAATTGATTTGGTTTGTAAGCTTTCACTTAAAGCACAATAAAAATATATTTTATAAAGAACTATATAACTCCTAACCAAAAGGTCAGCAGTTTGAATCCACCAACCACTCCTTGGAAACCCTACGGAGAAGTTCTGCCCTGTCCTGTGGGGTTGCTATGAGTCAGAATTCACTGGGTGACAGCAGGTTTGGGGTCAATAGTTAGAGGCCCTTTTCATTGTCCCCCATCATTTTCCAAACACATTTTGACCACACCGCCTTTATGAGACACGCATAACCAGTATGGACAGCCCAGTGGGCATAGTGGTTAAATACTACAGCTGTTAACCAAGAGGTTGGCTGTTGAAAGCCATCGGATACTCCTTGGGGACCCTAAGGGGCAGTTCCACTCTGTCCTACAGAGTGGCTATAAATCACAATTGATACAGTGGCAACAGGTTTTTGACTAGTATAAGGAATAACACTGCTCCCAGGAACATGGTCTGGAAGGTGCTGAGCTCGGACGTTGGAACCCATCCGTCCTGATTTGAACACCTCTTGAGAATTTTCATTTTCACCTCAGATATATTTAATCAAAAACTACAGTTTAACAAGATCCCCGGCAGGGGTTCAAACCAGAATGAACTCATTCAAAGCCCTGGTGGAGCCCTTCCAACTCCAGGGGTGGAGAGAGAGACGTGTTCTAGCAACAGAATTCCTCTTTATGTTCACATTTCAATTGGACTAAAAGGGATGTGAAAACTGAGGGAGGTGGAAGGGGAGCCTCTCAGTGTGGCTGGGATACACTGGAAAGATGAGAAGAAGTATGGGAGATTGTAACGAAGGTAAGAGAAGGTTCAGAAACCTGGTAGAAGATGGAGCCAGGGTGCGGAGAGAACCAGAGGCCATTGCGGCTACGGGACTCTTGAGAACATGGAGCCCAGCTATTTGGTTTTAACCTTCTGCGCACAGCTGCATTCCCATGCCACTCCCTTCACCTTTCACCCGTGAGTCAGGGAACATCTAGTACGTCTTGATAGAAAGGGGGTAGAAAGGTCTTGGGTAGAAAGGAAGAAAAAAGGATTACACCTTTGGGCTGCCGGCAGGATGGAAAGGGTCATCGAGGGAGGTGAGACCTGACACAGGTAAAGATTTCTTCAGAAGCTGGTTCGACAGGAGATGTACAGATTGTCTAGGAGAAATGGAAGCCCTGCCAAGGTTTCCCAGAGAGACTGGAAGGTGTCTTAGTCACCTAGAGTGGCTGTAACATAAATGCCATAACAGGATGGCTCTAACAAACAGAAGTTTACTGTCTCAGAGTCTAATAAGCTAGAAGTCCAAATTCAGAGCTTTGGTTCTCGGGGGAAGCCTTTCTCTCTGTCAGCAATCTTCCCCTGATCTAGGAGCTTGTCAACGCAGAGACCCTCGGTGTCCAAAGGACGTGCTCTGCTCCTCACATTATTTTCTTGGTGGTTTGAGGTCCACTTGTCTCTCTCTGCTTGCTTCTCTCTTCTATATTTGAAAAGAGATTGATTTAAGACACAGTTTAATCTTGTAGTTTGAGTCCTGACTCATTAATATAGCCAAGCCAAGTGCCGTCGGGTCGGATCCGTTAATATAACTGCCTCTAATTCTACCTCAGTAACATTATAGATGTAGGATTTATAACACATATGGAAATCACGTCAGATGACAAAGTAATGAACAAGCACACACTACTGGAAACTGTGGATTAGTGAAGCTTAAGCATTTGGGGGAGTGTGTGCCACAATTCAGTCCTTAGCAGGAGGTGTCGTAGTTCTGAAACGTGACCTCCAAATCCTTTGCTATCCCGGCATTGAGAGGTGTGGTTTTATATGCCCTCCCCTTCAATATGGGCTTTGTGACTGCTGAACCACTAGAACGTGGCAGAAGAGTTGCTGTTTCAGTTTCCAGGACCAGATCTTAACAAACTGGTAGATTCTACTTCTTGTTTCCTGGGATCCTTGCTCTTAGAATACAGCTGCCAAGCTGTGAAGAAGCCCAGAGCACACGAGGAGAACTTAATATATGTGCTGACCAGCTGCGATCCCAGCTGACAACCAGTGTCAACTGCCAGACATGTGAGTGAGGAAGCCTTCTAGATTAAGTCCAGTCGCGTTCTCTGTCTGACTACAATCACATGAAAAACTCGCAGACACCACCACCCAGCTGAGCCCAGTCAGCAACCCCTGGAAACATGAGAGAGAATAATAAGATGATTGCTACTGCTCTAAGCCACTACATTTTGGTTGATTCATTTTCAGCAACAGTTGAACCTGGACGTGTGATAAGTTCTGAGTCTCATCATAGTGGAATGACGTCTGTAAGCCAATCTTTCAGGATATTTCAAAGCATAATGTTATCTTAGCAAGGTGCGAGACCTAGAAGGCGACAGGAACAGACCAATGACTTCAGTGTCAGTTTCTATTGTAACTTCCAGAATTTGGTCTGAAGACTTCCCATGTGAGAGAGAGAAAGGTAGCAATGATAAATTGGAAGTTTCTAGCTTGGACAACTCTCTTTGGTGACAGCATTAGCTGAACTCAGGAGAAGAGGAAGAGGTGGAACAGGCTTAGAGGAAGATGACTTGACTAGCTTTGAACACAAAGTTGCATTTGCAGAGTGTCTCCTGTAAACATCAGAATGTGTTAGTAGATTAATCTAACAAAGAAGAATTCTTGTTGGGAGCTTCAGCCCACTGCCAGGGAAATATTTGAGGAGTCTGAACCGCAAATCACATTCATTCATTCATTCCATCAGACATTCAGGCCAGTATACTTTTGTTTAAGAGGTCAGATTCTGGAGTCAAACTACCTAGATTCAAAGCCCAGTTCTACCTCTTGCTTGCTATGTGGCAAGGTTACTTAGTCTTTCTGTGCCACAATTTCCTCCAAAACAGTGATATTAGTACCTACTTTAGTACATTCATGGGAAACTCTTGAAACAGTGCTTCAAATGCCAGCACACGTTACAGATTAGCTATTAATATTCAACACATGATTTTGGAGACTGACTGCATTCTGGAGCCCTGGTGGCATTGTGGTTTGAAGCTCAGCTGCTAACCAAAAGGGCAGCAGTTCAAACCCACCGGCAGCTCCTTGGAGACACTGTGGGGCAGTTCTGCTCTGTCCTATAGATCCACCATTAGTCAGACTCAGCTTGACAGCAACTGGTTTGGGTTTTGCTTTGGGTTTGGGTACTATATGCTAGACTCCCTATTGGGTTCTGAAGATCTAGCAGATGCAGAGACACAGCCTCTGTCCCCTGACAATTTACAGTCTAGTTCTCATTCATCACCTGGACCCTAAGTTTCCTCAGTTTTTCTTTCACATATGTTGTCTTATTTGATTCCCCAGAAAGGTCCCATGAGGTTGGCACAACAGTGACCTTACTCTTTGACGGAGGTAGAGACTGAGACCCAGAGAGGGCAGCTGATGGCCTCTTTACACAGCACCTCTGTCCACTGTTATAAATCTGCGCATCCCTTCAACAAAGGCACTATGCCATGGGTGGCCCAAAGGCCCCGTGTTTCCTGTTAGTCAGCTGTGCCTCCTTGGGCTGGAACCCCCTGCAGACCTGCTGCCATTGAGTTGTTTCTGATTTATAGCAATCCTATAGGACAGAGTAGAACTGCCCCCACGGAGTTTCCAAGGAGCACCTGGTGGATTTGAACTGGTTAGCAGCCCTAACACTTGATATCTATGCTACCAGGTGGCAAAGAAGACCTCAAATGTGACCAGCCTTGAGTAGGTACCTCTATAACCCTCTCATGAGGGTGGCTCCAGAGGTGTGAGGTTGAGGAACAATGTCCATGACATACCTATGTTGCTCCTCTCCTTGTTCCTTCTTCATCTCTGAGAGAAAGTGAGTGTTTTCCACTCAGTGTGCCCACAAAAAACCCCACCCGACATTGTCTCTATAGATGCTTGAAATTCCACTATTGGTGATTCATTCTTTAAGGTTGAGTAACTGGTCCCAGTAACATCGTCTACTGTCCAAAATTCATCTGGAAATTTTATCTCACATCTTAGGAAGCTGGCCTTAAAGATTATCACTTTCTTTTGATGGAGGAAGAAACTGGTCCAGAAAGGGAAGTGACTTGCCCAAGGACAGACAATCAGTGGCAAAGCCAGGAATAGCAGCTGGTGTTGCTCTCACTGCCTCCTCCAGCACAGGAGGAATCAGGAGACTTAGGATGCTCCCTGTGTCACAAGCTCCTTTGCAAGTGGCAAAGCGATTCCACACCTGGCTGTCTGAATTCCCACCATTCCTAGAGAGTGGGTTGTTCTGGGCGGCCACAACTGCTCCTTCTTTTTCTGGTACCAGGGATCTGATTTAGGGAACTAGACTGAAGGTACTGTCACTAGTTCTTGCTGCTGAATTCCCTGTTTTCTGGCCTTTCTGAGGCCTGGTTCAGCTCCTCCTCCCATTTTATGGGTAGTTTCAGATCCTTCCAGAACATACCTTTTTGTTTAAGTAAGCTACAGTTGGTTTCTGTTGCTTGCTTCTAAGGAACTCTGAAATAACTGCTGTATAGATGACGAGACTGACAGGCAGAGAGGAGGTGTGAATAATCAGTAGGGTCAAGACCGCAACCCAGGTGTCCTACCTCCCAGCCCAGGCCTTTGCACAGTTGGGTCCTCAGGACAGAAGAAAGCAAAAAGCTCAGATAGGAACGGTACAAACGGACAGGTCTAAATAAAGAGGGTGCAGTGGTAAATTGAGAGGTTTTGGAATCAGATAGACCTGAGGGTGAACTTCACATTGTTACTAGCTATGGGGCACTGGGCAAGTCATTTCATCTCCTCAGAACCTCACTCCCCTCAGCTGTCACATAAAAGGAACAGGGCCTTCCTGTGGACACAGACCCACAGGAACGTAGTTAGAGAATTGAATTCTGGGTGAATTTTAGCCTTCACATATCCCCTTGCCTGGATCTCTTATGTAGTGAATAACCTAGGCAACTGTACAAGACAGTCCTGGGGATAATGGTAACACCTGCGTTATACAGTTAAGAAGACAAAATGAGATACTGTATGTAGTACTTTTGGTGTGGTGCCCAATGCTTAGTAAGTGCTCAATAAATAATAGCTATTGTTACGACATCTCCTCCACGGGATCACTCTGGAAAGCTTTGGCAGTCTGCGGTGAAATTCCAGTCCTAAGCTCCTCCCTTTCTCAGCACCCACCCTAGACCTCACAATCTTTCCTGGATGGCCTCAGTGCCCGGCTTCCCCCCAGGGCCCTGCTGGGCTGGCTGGGGCACCAGAGAACAGGTTTTGGCTTCGTCTGCTGCACTACAGCTTTCAGTTTGGGCAAGACCCTAGAGGCACCGGGTCCAGCTAGCCAGTCCTTCCTACTCGAAGATACTGAAGGTTCAGGCTCAAGCCCAGCCTTCTGCCCCCTCCCCAAGACCTGGCCCGAGGTAGGTAGAGATTAGAGAACAGAAAACAGAGCAGCAGACTCTGGGGTCCTCTAAGGCAGACTGGGCCCCCTGAAGCCTCCTTCTTCCTCTCTTGGACAGCCCTAAGCTGCCAGAGCCAGCAGTGACTCGACTGGGGGCCCCGGGAGAGCCACGTGTGCTGGCCCAACTCCTGCCAGCTCTCAGGCTGATCTCACAATGGCTTCATTCACTGGACAGAGGAGCTAGCCTGCTTGGAGTCCGAGGGTGATGGCCTAGGCCCTGGGGAGTTGAGGTGGGGGTTCAGAAATTGAGGAAGGGGCTTGTGAGGCTGGGAGATTGAAGGTGTTCAGATCCTGCCACCACCACATGCTGCTGAATTGCCCACCCAGAACTAAGGCCACAGGAGATCAGATGCCCTGGATCCTGGGGAAGACAGGGCAGGGGGGCCAGCAAGTGTGGGGGTGGATGGAGGGAAAGAGTTAGTCATGGGATTCTGGGGGGAAGGGAGGCCAGGCCCTCAGCCCACACTCTTGCTGGCATCTGCAAGCCCATAGCAAGTGGGTGACGTGGTCTTGGTCCCTGAAACAGCCCTTCCAGTAACAACTGGGCATCTTAGCCAGGCATCATTTGCATCTCTCCCTTGTTGCTGTGCTAGCTGCCCAGTTGCAGACCCAGGCCTCCTCTGTGTTTCAGTGGGACCTGCAGCCTCTGCCCTCTGCTGTTCACCTCCTCTACTCCCAAAACCCAGCTCTAATCCAAGTTGCTCAGCCCTTGAATTAAAGCCCTCACTGACTTCCCACTGCCCGAAGAACCAGGAGCTCAAGGTTCAGGCTTCGTCTTTGGCCACCCAGCACCCATTCTTTTTCCTTTACTCCTAGGAAACCAGCCCTCCTCCACTCTCAGTTTCTGTGGTTTGGGTGGGGCTGACACCTAGGGGTGGGCCTGTGGCTCCAGTCTGGCCAGAGTATTCCACACCTCCCCCTGCCCCTACAGCTGCCACATGATGATTGGCTCAGGCACAGTCACACGACCCAAACTGGTCCACTGAGATTCCATTCCAGAACCTGTGTGTAAGCATTTACAGAAAAGGACCTTTCTGCTGGGCTGGAAACTGGGAGGGTGTGACTGTGGAGCTGCCACATTCGGAAAGGACCTGGTCCAGAGTGAAGCCAACAAGGAGAGAAGCCAAGAAACGGAGAGACCAAGTCCTGATGGCATCATTAGAGCCCTGGGTCCACCTGTACCTGAGGCCGACATCATTGGTCTTCTCAGTTTCCCAAGTCACTCAGTGTCTTTTTTTGTTAAGCCTCTTTGAGTTGGGTTTTCTGTCTCTCGCAACCCAGAGATCCTAACCAATAGACCTCCTCTGTTCCCTGGCCTTGAACCACCTCTTCTGCCCCATCTGTCTTCCTCTAAAGACCCTGAGGCTGCCGGGGTTGCTCCTGCTGAGTCTTCTGCTGGGGGTGTCACTATTTCCCCACTTTTCACCTGCCCAGCTCCTAGACAGACGCCAAGTTCCTGCTCAGCTGGGTAGCCTTGTCCAACTTCTTGCCCAGGAGCACTTACACCGCACTCCTGCCCACACCACTGAAGACCTGTCATTCAGCTGTAACAGGGTGACTGGTTTGTATACTCTTCTCCACTGGATTGTTGAGTGTCTTGGGGCAAGAACTGTGTATGGTTTGTATTTCTCTTCTCAATGGCCAGGACCCTGCTTGGCTCATATTAGGTGCTCAGGAGATGCTCGGAGAATGACCTTGGTTGGGTTTTGGTGCTGTGAGTTGAAGCCCTTGACTCTGGCCCTGCTACAGACATCCCTGCAGCCCATTTCCATCTCAGTGCAGTTTGCTGCTTCTCAACCCCAAAGACACGTTTCTCTTCAGTATAAAAATTCTACTTCCCCATCGAAGAGCTTGATGCCCTTGGTATATGTGGAGAGGGCTGCTTAGGAATTGGACAGACTTGAAGTTCTAGGTGTGCCATATAGTACTCACAGGACATGGGTCAAGTCTATGACTTCTTGAGCCTCAGTTTCCATTAAATGGCAAACACATAGTGCTCATTATATGCTGGGCATTGTTCTAGGTGCTTTACGTGTACTAGCACTTGTGTGCTGTTGAGTCAATTCTGACTCATAGCGACCCTACAGTGGCCCTATAGGACAGAGTAGAACCATTCAGCAGGGTTTCCTAAGCTGACATCTTTATGGGACCAGATTGTCAAGTCTTTTCTCCCACAGAGTGGCCGATGGGTTCAAACTAACAACCTTTTGGTTAGCAACACTGCAACGCCAAGGCTCCTTTTATGAGGTATAGGCACTATTACTGTCCTCATTCTATCAGTGAGCATACTGAGGCCCTGAAAGGCTAAGTGTTCCCCAAAGTTGCAACTAGAAAGTGGTAGGCCTGGGGCTGGAATCCAGGAAGCCCAGCTTCAGAGTCTGCATTCCTAACACTCTCTGGCCCTGCCTCTTGCAAAATCAAGATAATACTAGAACCTTCTTTGTTGGGTTGTCATGAAGGTCAAAGGCTGTAACATGCACAGGGCCCAGCAGAATGGAGTTCTGCTATTACCATTGGTGAGCTCTTTAGCCTAGTCTCCCCACAGAGTCCTCAGATTTCTGGGTCAAGCTGGAGGGTGTGGGGCTGTGGCTAGCCCAGGACAGTGTCTACTTGGCTCTGGTGCATATTATAGGGCTCCCTCTGCTTGGCAGAAGGACTTTGCTCATAATGCTTATTTGTTTGAACTGTAGTTCAGTGACTTCTGCATTCTTTGCACGCACTTCTCTCAGCCCAGAAGGGGCAAAGGCGGACGTCATGCACTCCAGTTGGGCCAGGGAAAGACTGTTGGGAATTAAGAGCTCTGGAGCAACAGTATAACTTATGACTGAGAAACTGCAGCTCTGCCATGCCACATGGTGAAGCTTTCTACAAATCATACAAGGACCGGCAGTTAAATTCACCAGGTCATCCTAGGAATAGTGCTACATACCTCACTGCTGAATATCACTACAGTCACCTTCAAAGTATTCCCCTTGGGAAGCTACACACTGATACCAATGCCTAGTCCACCCTTCAAAGCAATTTTGGAACACTTTCTGGAATGGCCATCAGAGCTGTTGTCGTATTACCCTTGATTTCCTGAATGTCTTCGAAATGTCTTCCTTTCAGTATTTCCTTTATTTTTGGGTAAAGAAAAAGGTCATTAGGGACCAGATCAGGAGAGTAGGGAGACTGCTCCAATACAGTGATTTGTTTACTGGCTAAAAACTTCCTCAAAGACAACTATACAATTACATTTTGGAACTTGCCACCATGCCACTGTGCACAATGGCCATTCCAGAAAGAGTTCCGAAATTGTTTCGAAAGGTGAGCTAGGCACTGTATCAGTGCATGGCTTCCCAAGTGGAGTCCTTCAAAGGTGATCGTAATGATATTCAGCAGTGAGGTATGTAGCACTTTGAATAACTAAATTTGCAGATTTAATTTTCAGAACTCATATAAACTTGTTGGGTCTCAGTTCCCTCATCTGTGAAATGGGGACACTTAGTGGTATCGGAGAAATTCTGGTGGTGTAGTGGTTAAGTGCTACAGTTGCTAATCAAAAGGTTGGCGTTTCTAATCCACCAGGTATTCCTTAGAAACTCTACAGGGCAGTTCTCTAGGGTCACTATGAGTTGAAATTGACTCGACAGCAGTGGGTTTGGTTTGGGGTTTGGAGTGGTAACTGAGGGTGCCCGGGTAGTACAAACAGTTAATGTGCTGGGCAGCTAACTGAAAGATTGAAGATTCAGGTACACCCAGAGGCACCTTGAAAGAAAAGTCTGATGACCTACTCTGGAAAATCAGCTATAGACAATCCTCTGGAGCACAGTTCTACTCTGGTACATATGACGTCACCATGAGTTGAGCAACTAGTAATGGCACCCACGTCATATGGCGGTTGTGAGATTGAAAGGAGATAATGTTTTGCAATACATGCCACGGTGCTCAATAAATGACTGCTAAGTATTAGTCTCCAAACTGCTTGGGGCTCAATCCTGGCTCACCATTTCCAAGCAGGTGACCTCAGCAAATTGCTTAACCTCTCCGTGCTTAGTTCGTCACTTGTAAACTGAACACAATGACAAAATGGTCACAAAAGAATTCAAGTCTTAGGATCACCACCCAACACATACAAGGTGCTTGCACCATAAATGTGAATGCCTGTTGTTACAGAAGCCTCGGTGGCACATGGTTAAGTACTGCGGCTGCTTACCAAAAGGCAGCAGTTCAGATCCACCAGGCACTCCCTTGGAACTCCATGGGGCAGTCCCGCTCTGTCCTACAGGGTCGCCATGAGTCGGGTTTGGATTTGATCGTTGCTGTTCTCCAGCTGTAAGACTTTAAACGACGCTATCCCTCCCCAGGGCTCAGTTTCCTCCATTTGTTCAGTGGAAGTTTGGACTCAGCTGTGCCATGTGTTATTCTGTCCCACTACATAGGCACCCCCTGGGTGGAGCAGGCCAAAATGACCTGTCTGGGAGGGCAGCCACTGTGGCCACCTCATTGTCAGCTGTGTTCCCGCCGCCTGACCTGGGCCTGGAACATGGAAAACCCTTGCTAAATAGCTATCGAATGTATTATTTTTTCATGTAACAAACACTGAATTGTGCTTATTTAGCATGAGGCACTCTCTTGAATCCTCAATAGATATAAATGCACTTATGTTTCAGCAGCCTTACAGATGAGGCAAGTGAGAGTTAAAACAGTATCCCCAGGGTTACAGAGTGAGTGGCAGAGTCAAGATTTGAACTCAGGTACTCCGGATTCAGGATTTATCCTCTGACCTTCTCTGACCTTGTTCCCTTAGTTCGACAGTTGGGGGGTACCGGGTTCCCACACGCTGGCATTCATACTTGTCCCTGGGAATGGGATCCTGCCACTGTGTGGTAGCTGAGCAATGGACCCAGCCTCCAGAGGACAGCCTGCCAGCACCTGCCACTCGGCCAAGTCCAAAAATGTCCTGGGAGCAGCTTACATCCTGCTAGTCTTCCGGAGCCCAGAACAGAACAGGGAAAAGCCAAGAGGCCTGGCCTACTGCTGAGTCGCTGGGAGGGAGGGCGAGCAGCCAGGACAGAGGGGTAACGGGTTCATTCACTTTCCACCTTTCCTCGGACACTCACTAGGGTAAGGTTGGGCCGGACCTCAATGCAGGCCTTGGAGTCACAGGCCTGAATCCACTCAACCCAGGCCCTAGAGATGCTCGGACAGGTAGGGAAGGAAAAATGTGTTAGGTTTAACACCTGTCTTCTGTGTTACTCTAGGAAGATGAGTACCTTTGCCTGGCCGAATACGTTGATGGCTGTGTTGGGTGTGAGGGTCACTACCCTCTCTCTGGCCATGGGGGTTGCAGTACTTGACATCTGAATTAGGAAGGAAAGATGAGAGCAAAGAGAGGGAGCCTGAAGAGAGAAGCACCCTGTTTAGCTAAAGTCATAAGAAGGTTGATCCAGGAGTTCCCAGGGCTGAAATGTTTGCAAGACCTTTAAGAACAAAGGTATATAATATTCCAATTTCAGTAGTTCAGCAGTGGCATATCCACTGTCCCCACAAGCCCTCCAGACCATCAGTCACACTATAGCCTGCAACAGTGGCAAACTGTGGGAGTGGGAAAGGATTGGAAAGAGTCCTAGGAGGAGTGGGTACTGTGAACAGTAAACATCAGCTGCAAGAGACATGTCTGGGATGGAAGAATTCAATGCAAGCAGCTCTGAGAAGCTGATAGGAGGGGCAGCCTGTCACTTCCACGTCTCCAGGTGGGTTCAAGCCATGTGGTTAACACTATAGACTTGGGACTCAGACTATGAGGGTGCAACCCGCTTGCTACCTGTACAACCTTGAATGAGTAACCTACACTTGCTGAGTTTTGGTTTCCTCATCTGTAAAGTGGAAATAATAAGAATGAAAAGTAACATTTTTTTCCAACTTCCGTGGTAGCACAATGGAGCCCTCCTGGGGTAGTGATTAGGAGCTCAGGCTGCTAAACAAAAGATCAGTGGTTCGAAGCCACCAGTCTCTCCTTGAAAACCCTGCCGGGCAATTCTACTCCAACTTACAGGGTTGCTGTGAGTCAGAATCAGCTCAATGTCAAAAGGTTTGTTTTTTAGCTTACAGTGGCACAAGTGGTTTGCAATTGGTTACTAACCTAAAGGTTGGCTGTTCAAACCCAGTAGCTCCAAGAAAGAAAGCCCTGGCAAACTGCTTCGATTAAAGTTAAAACCAAGAAAACACTATGGAGCAGTTCTACTCCATAACACCCAGGTCACTGTGAGATGGAGGTCCACTTGAAAGCAACTCACTACAACCGCGTTATGTGCTAGGTATTGACATGAATGCTTTAAGCGAATAATATCATTTAAATCTTGCTACAGTCCTATGAAGGAGGTGCTACTTTCGGACAGGGAAACTGAAGCCCAAAGAGATTAAGCAACTGGCTGAGTCTGCGCAGTAAGTAGTCTTGTTAGTTGCCATGGGGTCAATTTTGATTCATGGAGACCCCAAGCGCACAGGCTAGAAGTGCACTCGATAGGGTTTTCAGATTGTGACATTACAGAAGCAGGTGTCTAGATTCCTCAGGGTAGGTTGGAACCGGCAACCTTTTGGCTAGGAGTCTAGTGCTTAACTATTTGCACCACTCAGGGACCCCGCACGGTAAGCAGCCAGTAAACAATAAATAAACCCACTGCCGTTGAGTTGACACTGTCTCATGGCAGCCCTATAGGGCAGAGTACAACTGCCCCACAGGATTTCCCAGGAGAGGCTGCTGGATTTGAACTGCCAGCTCTTTTGGTAAAGAGCTGTAGCTCTTAACCACTATGCCACCGGGACTTCCAGCAAATAGCAGGGGTGTGAAAATCCAGGGCTCGCTGCAGACAGTATCCTGTTAACTGTTCCCAGATGCACTGTCTCATAAGGTGACTGTGAATGTGTTATCAGGGAGGACGGGAACACAAAGAGAATTTATTATTTCACCAGCAGGAAGTGAAAGGGCATTCCGGCTTCAGGGTTAATTGGTTCAGTCGTCAACCGTGGCATAGGACGCAGGAGCTCTCTGTCTCCTGCTCAGTCTTGCTCCACGTTGGCTTCTGTACCAGAGCAACTCCCTTCTTGGTGG
This sequence comes from Heterohyrax brucei, assembly GCA_028571685.1. NCBI lineage: Eukaryota > Metazoa > Chordata > Mammalia > Hyracoidea > Procaviidae > Heterohyrax > Heterohyrax brucei. The sequence continues at coordinate 54,500,912 of CM053140.1, forward strand.
TCAGATGGCTGCCAGCAATACCTGTGACAACAGGTGTCCTTGCTCTTCCATAGCAAGAGGAGGGAGCCTTGCCCCTAAACCGGACATTTCAATTTCTCCCTTCAGTCACACTGGGTTCCTGGAGTCATGTGGTCATCCCTGGACCAGTAATAACACCACGTCTATGCCGGGAGCTGATTGGCTTAGACTCCTTTGCATCCACTAGAGCCAATAGCCCACTTCCTCAGAATCAGGGGGTGCTGCCTGGAGGAGGGTTCAATTTGGAAGACAAGGGGGGCGGGGGCAATGTGTGGATGCAAACTGAAATAACTAGTGACCCCTGTTGGCTGGGGGATGCTTGAGTTACACAAATCATTTCAGCACAATGTGCTCATCCAGAGTCAGGCGGTGCCAGATCCAGAGGAGGAAGCGGTTTGTTTGGACTGAGGGTGGAGGTGTGTTTGTCGAAGACTCCCGGAAGGCTTCTCCTCCAAAGCCTGAAATATGAGAAAGATTTCTTCAGCTGGAAAAGCTTGGGAAGAGGGTCATCGAACAAAGACATGTGGACTAGGGGAGGACAGCACCAGCCAGAAGCCACGTGGGAGCTGGAGTGTGGGGGCAGGGAAGCCTGGGAGCTGAGGAGAGTGGTGATGCAGGCCCTCAGGAAATAGAACCAGCTCCTCCCCACCTTCCCTTGTGATCTGAGACAATAATAATAGTGTCTGCGAAGGCACCGAGGACTTACCATGTACTCTGTATTTTACGCACATTTACTCCTCCTCACAGCTCTGTGTGGAAGCATTATTACTCTCCCATTTCACAGAAGGGGAAAATGAGACACAGGAAGGTTAGGTGATTTGTCCACAGTCCTATAGCCCGCAGGGGCAGAGCCAGGCTATGAATCCAGGCAGTTTGACCCAAAGCCACCACTCTAAAACCGTCCTCTACCCCCGCCATGCTGCCCCCTCACAGCAGAGAGAGAGATGTAGCAAGGAGGAGAGATGTCCCATCAGCCAATGCGTCTGTCATGAGTCACCACAGCTGGAGCTAGCCCCAGCAGGGACCCGCCATCTGGCAGACAAAGACAGGAAGTGGGGCGTTTTGTCTCTGGTGGGCCGGGGAGGTGGCCATTGTTTAGGCGTAGGGACTGACTAGAAGTCACCTAATAATAACAACAGCAGTCTTGCTCCTCAGACCTGAGAGGCAGGGAGGAAGTGGGGAAACTGGGATGCAAAAGACGAGCTGGAGCCTGGAGGCCTCCTTAACAGGACTTCAGTTCTCCAAGCCTCTCTTTTCTCGTTTGAAATGATAGTCCATCTAATTATTTCAACTGTCCCGCCATTGAGAGGGGGCAGACAGAACGTGAGAAAGCAAGCAAGCCTGCTGTCTACCACCTCCTTCAAAGGTCATTTGTTTTTCTTGTTAGTGCAGAAATCCTGGGTTGAACGCCTTAGCTGGCATGGACTTTAGGGCTTAACGTTTACTTCCTCTTTTCAAAATTCTCTACAATGAATACATGTTACTTTTTCCCCCTAGATTTCATTTGGTTTGTTGTTGGTGCTGAGAATACACGCAGTAAAACATACACATTTTACTTTTTAATGGGCCAAAAAGAAAACACAGTAAAATTCATTATTAAAATTCCTCCATGGGACATGTGTTGGAATATATGTATAAAACGTCTTTGGAATATAACCTAGGAAAATGACAAGCGTGGTGGCCTTGGGGAGGGGAAATGAGAGACTGTGGGACAGGAAGAGGGGCCAGGGACAGCTTTTGTTGTGTCAGCCCTATGGACTCGTTTGAATTATTATTTTTAAACCATATGCTTATGTGTTATATAAAGGTTTTCTCCATAAAAGGTTTTCTCAGTCAGATAACTAGACCCAGGCCCCAAATTCCTACTGGGTGCCCCTCTGGCGGTCCTTGGGCTCCTTCTCTGGACACCCCTCTCCCATCAGTTCTGGCTGTTGAAGAGATATCCCTTTCGGGGAGATCCCAGGTCTGACTGGAATGCCCTGAAGACAGAACCCAGGCCCTTACCCCTTGCCCGGGGGAGTCTCCCAGTCTCCCAGCCAAGAGGCCTGCCGCTCAGGGGGCAAAATTTAGATTTCCCTCTGCCTTCTTGACATGTGTGCTCTTCCAGTGTTCACATTAATTGAATCATTTAATATTCTCTCTACTCAACTTGAAGGGCTCAGGGTGGGGACAAGCAACAGCTCTTCACTGGCTCCTTCCTGCCCCCACCCTGCCTCAAGGGGAGACACCACTGCTTAGCACAGTGCAAGGCCATGCCTGACCAGGCCTGCCCTCCCATCCAGCTTCTTTCTTTCTGCACTTTGTCTCCCCTCCAATCTTGTGCACAAGCTGGTCTCCTGCCTGTCCATCCCCTCTCCTCCATCTTTTCCAGCTGGTGTCTACTCGTCTTGCAAACCTTAGCTTAGATAGGACCTCCTCCAGAAAGCCTTCCCTGATCAATCCCTTCAGGTGACCACTCCTTGAGGTTCCCATCACACCTGAGGCTTCCCTAGTACAGAATTCTACTGTGCCACTTTTACACTTACCCTGCATTATGGATTGTATTTGTGTCTCTCCCAAAAACTGTGTCGATTTGACTCGGCCATGAATCCCAGTGTGGCATGATTCCTTCCATGTGCTGTGAATCCTGCCTCTGTGACGCTGTTGGGGTAGAATGGGCAGCGGTTGTGTTAGTGAGGCAGGACTCAAGCTGAAGGGACCAGAGAGAGTCGGGAAACTCATAACGTTGAGAGAGCAGCACGGAGAGCAGAGCGCATCCTTTGTCCTGAGGTTCTTGCGCCAGGACACTCTTACTGAATTTAGACTCTTAACCTACTGGACTGGGATCGTTTCTCATGCTGATGGATGTGTAGTTTACCAGACTGTGAAAATAAAATTTCTCTTTCTAAAGCCATCCATTTGCAATATTTCTGTTAAAGCAGCACTAGATGACTAAGACACCCTGTAACTCTGTGCAAATTAACCTTTCTATGCTTCAGTTTCCTCATCTGTTAAACAGTGCTTAATAGGATTGTAAAGATTACATGACTTATACAGAAAAAAAATGCTTAAAACAGTGCCGGGTACTTAGTAAATGCTAGATAAATCCTGCTTCTTATCACTGATGTTTGGAATTGCCTGCTTGCTAAGAGCTTCCCGAATGCTGTGGCTGAGTCATGCCATCCTGGCTCCAGGGTTCACAGCCTCCCCCTGGGGGCTGTAGGGTTGTTGGGTCAGTTCAGACTCAGAGCGCCCCTGTGTGTTGCAGAATGAACCACTGCCAGGTCCTGCGTTGCCTGCACAACGGTTGCTCTGAGTGAGCCCATTGTCGAAGCTACTGTGTCAATCCATTTTGCTCAGGGTCCTCCTCTTTCGCTGACCCTCTGCTAAGCATGATGGTACATATGAGGCTCTCAAGAGATACTTGTTAAATAAACGAAAAGTAACACTAATTTCCAATCAGTAAACGTTGCTTGGACATTAGCAAACATCTGAAGTACCGAGTGTACTTGATGTCAGGCAGTGAGCTAAGTGCTGTCTACGCATTATCTCATTTAACCCTTGTGGTGAAGGTTTGGCTCAGGTACTTGTAGTATCCCTGTTGCACAGATGGATAAACCCTCTATTCTCTTAATGTTGTTTCATCTTTCATCGTAGCACTTACCACCTCCCAGCACAGATTACTTGTCTGTGAGGTGACCAGGCTTCTCAGGAGCATTGAAGTTTAACTTGTTCACTGTGGAGTTCATGGGGCCGATAAGAGGGCCTAATACACAGCAAGCGCTTGGTTTATATCTGTGTTTGCCATTCCTGTTCCTGAAAACCCTTCCTTAACTCTTTCCCCCAGGCTAAGGTAGATGTCCCTACTATATGATTTCAGAGCACTTCCCAGAAGCCACCAGCAATCAGGCTTCCCCGATACTGCTTCTTAAACCCATGGCTTTCTTGGCCAGCCCACCAACTCCAGGAAGGCAGAGCCTAAAGTTGATAATAAGAGCAACAAACATTTGTTAAGCATTTAGTGTGTCTCAGTTCTTAACACGGAGTATCCCACTGAGGTGTGTCAGTGTCCCTGCACGCAACCCCTGCTGTACCACCAAGAGGGAAACAGGCTCCTGGAGGTGAAGAAGCTGGCTCAGCTAAGTCACTTGCTGTGTTACTGTGAACTGGCGTAGAGCCAGACCTGACTTGTGGCAATTCAATGCACACAAATATTAGGTCACTGGCTGGGCTTTTCTTCCTAGTCCGTCTGAGTCTGGGAGCTCCACCGAAGCCTGTTCAGCATCACGCTGACGTGTAAGCCTCCACTAGCCGACAGGTTGTGACTCTGTGGAAGGGCGCTGGCCAGGGAGTGAACAAAGGTTTCCCACGCAGAAGGTGAGAATTCGACCCTGAACCACCAAGCTGTCTGGATTTAAAGTTGGAGGTTTTAACTACTGTGTACATGGCCTCTTTGAAAAAGATCAGTCATGGGTGCCATACACTGAATGCGAGCGTTGGACAGCTGTCTTCCTAGTACCCCTGTCAAGCAAGAACCAGGGAAAGGTGGTTCCCCACGTTCCGCTGATGGTCTAGCCCCAGTTGAGACCATTTGAGGTGGGGGTTGGAGGCAGCACTGGACTAAGGTCCGCCAGGGAAGGACTCATTGACATCTTTTTTAAAAGGTCATCACAGTGCTTCTTCCTCCTGTGCTTTCCAGGGTGGGCCGCAGAGGCTCAGAATCCCTTGACATTTTTTACTTTGGAAAGATGCAGTGGGTGAGCCGGTTCCACCGTGTTCCAAGCTGGGCTGTCTGGAAGGCACAGCCCCGTCTGCCAGACACCGTGGCCCCAGCGATGACCTAAGAAGGCTGGATTGTCTCCCTGGCTGTTAGCAAAAGGGAAACCAACCAACCCACAAAAAAGTCCTTAAAAACAGAGATATAATAGAACAAATTCTGGCACCTCATTCACACTCAAAGCGAGGAGGAGAAAAAAAAAGCCTGAATTTCAGCTTTGCCCTCCCTTGGAACCTCAATGATGTTTATTTTATTTTTATGGAATAATTTCAGATGAACAGTAAAGTGACAAGAATAACACAAAGAAACTTGAAATAAGTTTTACCCAGAGTTACCAAATTTTTCCCCATTTTGTCACATTTATTTCATGATTCTCTGTATTCTTTCTGAATACACATATATATACACACGTGCACACATACACACATACATGTATGGAAACCTGGTCCTTCAAGGGTTAAGCACTTGGCTGCTAATCAGAAGGTTGTCAGTTCAAACTCTTTCAGTGACTCTGGGAGAAAGACCTGGCAATCTGCTTCTGGAGACATTACAGGCTGGTCACAGGGGGTCACTACAACTCAAAAATCAACTCAACAGCATCTAACAACAATAAAACACACATACACACACACACAGAGTTCCAGAATGCCACAAATGCTTAAACGCTGGACTATTAGCCAAAAGGTTGGCAGTTTGAACCCACCCAGAGATGCCTCGGAAGTCAAACCTGGCAATTTGCTTCCAAAAGATCCCAGCCTTGAAAATTCTGCGGAGTGCTGTGCTGTTCTGCACAGGTGAGGTTGTCAAGAGCCGGAATCTACCAGACAGCAGCTACATTGACAGCAACAATACATACACACAGACAGGCACACATACTAAAGGCAGAGATCATGTCCCCTTACGTCCTAACACTTCATATCTGCTTCCTAAGAACAAGCATATCTTCTTATATAACCACAGAACAGCTATCAAATTCAGGAAATTTAACATGGATGTAATTTATTATTTAACCTACCATCCATATTCTAATCCTGTCAGTTGGTCTAATAATGTTCTTTTTAGCATTCTTTCAGGACCCAGCTCAAGATTGCCTGTTGCATTTAGTTGTCATCTTACTTTCTGGAACAGCAGCTCTGTCTTTGTCTTTCACAACATCGAAATTTTGAAGAACACAGACCAGGTATTTCATAGAACGTTACTCAGTTTGGGTGTGTCTGATGAGTCCTGAGGATTCAGGTTATGCATTCCAGCCCAGCTTTACAAAAGTGATACTGGGTACTTCTCAAGAGTTTCACTTCTAGAAACGCCACGTGTCTGTCTGGTTTGCGATGTTGATGTTAATTTTTACCATCTGCTTAAGGGGTGGTCTGCATTTTCTACTGCACAAGATAAGCACTGTTTGTCTTTGCAAGTAATAGGTGATCTGTGGGGAGACACTTGAAGACCATGTAACTGTCCTGTTCCTGCTGATTCTTGCGGTGTTTATCTCTGATGATAGGAAGAGGTGCTGGGTTCCCTTTTACCGTCTTCATCTTCCTCATCTCACTGACTATGGGGACTGGGATAGAGCTCTGTTAGCATAATAAACACCAGTTTCAGGTGAACTGATTCAGATTCATTCACATAACTCCATCTGTGTCAGAGTGGAACTGGGCTCCACGTTGTTGTCAGTGGGTGATTTTTTTTCAAAAGTAGATCACCAGGCCTTTCTTCTGAGGTGCCTATGGGTGGACTCGAACCCTTAGTCTTCCATTTAACAGCTGAATGCCTTAACCACTTGTACCACCAGGGGTATAAAAAAAATAATCCACTGCCATCAAGTTGGGTCCCACTCATAGCAACCCTAGAGTTCAGAGTAGAATTGCCCCATAGAGTTTCCAAGGAGTGCCTGGTGGATTTGAACTGCCAACCTTTTAGTTAGCAGATGTAGCACTTAACCACTATGCCGCCAGGGTTTCCACCAGGGGTATAGTATATATCAACATTATCCTATGAAATGCAACTGATATTAACAAGAGAGGAGTATGTGGGGCTTGTATGTACTCCCACAGAAGCCTGGGGGAGGATCCAGGGACTCTAGTAGGGTGGAGCGAGGAACTGAAGGGCACGGGCAACTTTAGGGGAAAAAAGGACTCCTTCCTGAGCCTCACCTAAAAACTAAGAGGCAACCAGACAGGAAAAGAAAAGTGTTAGACTTCAACCTTGGGAGCTGGCCATGTCTGTGATTAGCTCAGGCAGAGCTGTTTCCCTTCTGTCAGGGACTGTCCCTCGTGTCCCTCCTGTGCTGTCAGCCGCAGCAGGGCGCAGGGCCTTGTTACAGAGTGTTCCTCACAAACACCGGGAGTCCTCATCCAGATGCACACATGGCAAGAGGCAGCTCCCTGAGAAGAGATTAGCAGCTGTCTCCTGTGGGAAGCAAATGAACAAATAAATCCAGCCAGCCCTGTGAGCATCCCCAAGGTCCCCAGCGAGGGAGTGAGGCGGGATGCTAGGGCGTGGGGGTGCAGCTGGGAAAACAGCTGATCCAGGCGCTTTCCCTTCTGGCTCTTCCAGGTGTTCCTCCCGGCTGCAGCAACAGTTAAAGCTGGAATACTTGTTTGTTCTTCTAAGGCATGAAGCGAAGGACGCTTCTCAGCGTGGAAAAGATAGAGTTGCCTGCTTGAATTTCAAATAGTGGAATACTCTGTCAGCTACCTGAAGGGCTGATTGTTTGGGCTTCAGAGTACCGAATAAATGAACCTTGGACTTCAGGGGTGGAGAAGGAATGCCTGTATTCAAGCCAAGCTTTATGACTCTGAAAGGAATGTCAGTTCTCTGCTCAGATGTTTCAGGGCAGGAACTGGGGAAGTGCGATATTCCTGGGATTCTCCCAGGGCAAAGCATCTCTGCACTTTCAGGCAATGGGAAATGGGTGACTATGAGCTATCGCAGGGCAGTGTAGATCTAGAGTGAGAGTAGATCTGTGTTCAAATCCAAGCTCTGGTACTTACTCACCAGCGGCTTAACTTAGACAAGTGATTTATTTAATACCTCTGAGCCTCAATGTCCTCTTCTGTAAAATGGGAGCAGTATTACAGTCCAACTCTCAAGATGTGTTACATGTATTAAATGGTTTGTATACACAACACGCTCAACCAGGAACATAGTGAATTCTCAGTACTACTGTGATAACAGTATTGTTGGTGGTGATGGCATAATGCTTAGGAGCTCGCCTGTGAACCAAAAGGTTAGTAATTGGAATCCACCAGCTGCTCCTTGGAAACTCTAAGCAGCAGTTCTACTCTGTCGTCCACAGTGTATGGCTCCTATCATCTGACCTCCAGCCCCTGGGACTCGCTAGAGCTTGCAGCTCTCCTGCATCGTGCCAGCTCCTCTGTGGATTCATTGCCCTTCGCGGCCTGTGAGCCAGAGGTCTGCTTTCTGACCTGCCCACCTGGAATTCACCAGTTCCTGAAGCTGTGTCAATCAGAAGTCTATCTTGATCCACAGACTTGGGATGTTCCAGCCCCTACAATCATTTCGAAGCATCTCTTTGACATAAATCTCTCTCGCTCTACAGATATTCATAGGCTTTACCGATCTTGCTTCCCTAGAGAACCCAGCCTGAGACACTCGTGTTACGTTTTAGTGTTCACTGGACAAGAGTCACTGAACAGGTGGCAGGAGATCTGGGCAAGCAAGTCACCAAAACTGTCCGGGCCTTTGCTCTCCTAACTGTTCCTCCAACCTGTCGAGCAATTCCTGCCTCAGGGTGTTTCCCACTTGCTGTTTTGACTGCCAAGAGCATTGTTTTGCCCAGAGATCTTCCTTATTTCCTTCAGGTCATTATTCAGATATCATCAAAGAGGTCATCTGCCTCCCCTCCCCACAGCGTCTCTCTCTGTCTTCTTACTTGGCTTTATTTTTCTTCATAGCTCTTATTTTCTCCTGACATTGACACATTTGTCTGGCTATTTGTTAACTGTCTGTCTTCACAAATAGAAGGTAAATTTTATAACACTTTCTGTCACGGACCTGGAACAGGGTGCCCTAGCATGCGGTAAGAACTCAGTAAAAACTGTGGTGTGATTGAATAATGAGATCAAATGAGCAACAGTGTTTGCTAGTGTCTGGAAACAGCAAAAAGCTGTTTACGTGGAGGGGAGAATGATAATAATTGGAAACCTAATATAACACCTTATTTGGATGGTAGGCACTCACAGATCTTGGCTGGAGGGTGTACGGGTGGGGGAGGAAGGATTTCCTCTCTGCCAAGCTGCAGCAGGAGTCCAATGGCCTCTGTGAGGATCCAATCCAATTAAGGCCCTGGCTCCAAATCAACTCGGGTTCCCTTCCTGGCTGGAGCCTGTAACATCCCTGTGATGAGACAGTCTTCAGGCAAGCAAGGCAGAAGAGGTTGAGGGTAGGGTTTCAGTCCTCAGGAGAATAGATCTGCATCACACCCAAGTGGTTTGAATTCAAGGTCTGTATGCACGTGTGTGTGTGTGTGTGTGTGTGTGTGTGTGTGTGTGTGTGTGTGTGTGTGTGACAGCACCAGGCACACAGGGTAGGACACCATCATCACCCTCAGTCAGTCCCTTGCAGGGAGGCAGCTGGATGGCTAGATGCAGTGGAAAGGAGTCAGATGCAATGTAAGCAGGCATGAGTTCCAGGCTTCGGCTCCCACTCAACTCTGTCACAGGGAAGGGAGTCAGCATGGGGAAGTTAGAATGGGGTATGGGAAGATGAACAGTACCTGAGGCCACAGAGCTCCCCATGACAGAACAGGAAAAGTGTCTGCCCAAGGGTTTAGGCTTAACTGAAGTGGAAAGACTTCTTTAACTGTTTTTATTTTGAAACCAAATTTTGGACCGGTAATACATGAACAACAGGGCCCTGGTGGCACAAAGGTTAAATGCCCAGCTACTGTCCGAAAGATTGGTGGTTCGAACACACCCGAAAGCTCCACAAGGAGGGAGGGAGGAAGGCCTAGCAATCTGCTTCTGTAAAGATTTTCAGCCTAGAAGACCCTAAAGGGCAGTGCTGTCCTGTCACGTGGGACTGCTCAGAATCAGAATCCACTCTGCCACTCAGCAGCACCTAACAACAGCAAAAATGCGTACATTTAGGTCAAAATTACGAAGCAGTGAAATGAAGAGAAATGGTGTCTAACAAACAGATTTACATATCTATCCCTAGCAACCCAGTTCCTCACCTTGGAGGTAAACACTGTTACCAATTTCTAAGTATCTTTTCCGAGAGAAATACATGATATAAAAATGCTTTGAGGTCAAGTCAATTGCAACTCATAACATCCCTACAGGACAGAGTAGAATGGCTCCATAGGGTTTCACGAAGCAGCTGGTAGATTCAAACTGTCAGTCTTTTGATTAGCAGCCAGGTTCTTAACTACTGCACTACCATGGCTCCCTATGTGATGTACAGTTATACAAATATATGATGTTATTAGGCAGTGGCCAGTTGATTCTGAGTCACAGACACCCTATGGGACAGAGTAGAACTGTTCCATTTTTGCCAGAGCAGATTGCCAGATCATTTCTTCCTCAGAGCCGCTGGTAGGTTAGATCTGCACTACACCCAAGTGGTTTGAATTCAGAGTGTGTGTTTGCGTGTGTGTGACAACGCCAGGCACAGAGGGTAGGACATCATTATCACCCCCAATCAGTCCCCTGCAGGGAGGCAGTGGAGTGCTTAACCATCTGTACCAGCGTGGCTTCTTCAAATAAGACACACAGGTACACAAATGTGATACACACATTTCACATTAAATTTTAGATTAACATGTTGCCGTTAGTTGCCTTTGAGTCAGTCATGACTCTCGGCAACTCTGTGTGCAGAGTAGAACTGCTGCTCAACAGATTTTCAAGTCCAGCCTGTCTTACCAGGAGCCTCCTGATGGCTTCAAACCACCAACTTTCCAGCTAATAGGTGAGTAGTTAACCTTTAGCACCACCCAGGATCTCCATTGGATTAATATAGGAAGACCTAAAATTATAATGATTTTTGGTCTCCCCAGTTAAAAAATGGAAATCCTGGTGGCATTTTAAGAGCCACGGCTGCTAACCAAAAGGTTGGCAGTTTGAGTCTACCAGATACTCCTTGGAAACTCTTTGAGGTAGTTCCAGTCTGTACTATAGGGTTGCAATGAGTCAGAACGGACTCAACAGCAATGGTTTTCTTTGTTTTGTTTTTGATAAACACGGAGCCGGAGTCGTGCTGTGGAGTCCCTGGCGACAGTGGTTAAGAGCTTGGGCTGCTATCTAAAAGGTCAGCAGTTTGAATCCCCCAGGCGCTCCTTGGAAAATTCATGAGTCAGTCCTACTCTACCCTACAGGGTCTCCATGAGTCGGAAATCAACTTGATGGCAGCATCTTTTATTTGTTTGTTTTCAGTGGCTCAGTAGTTAAAAGCTTGGCTGTTAACCGAAAGATCAGCAGTTTAAATCTAGCAGCTGCTTCTGGGAAACTGTGGGGCAGTTCTACTCTGCTTATAGAGTCACTATGAGTTGGAGTCTACTCAATGACAACAGGTAATGACCCCTCACACTTGTGTAAACTTTTCCCTCCCTCTCTCCCACTTCAACACAAGCCTCTGGCCTAGACATTATTGTCCCACTTGACAGAAGAAGAAACTGAGGCTCGGTAAGGTGAAATGATTTGCCTGAACTAGTGAGTGGCAATGTTGAGATTTCAGTGAAGGCCTGTCTTGCGAAACCTCTTAAGCTCAGTACCATGGCGCAAGGTGAGACGGAGTTGGTCCTATAAAATCAGGAGCAGAGGGTGTCATTTTTTGAATGTCTACATGGTGACAAAACCCTTATGTATCATCTTTTTTAACACTCTGAGGACTCTTTGAGACTGGCATTATGAGCAGATAGCTGGCCAGGGGATGGGCAATGTGGACAAGGGGGTCTGGGTTTGATTATAAGCTCTGCTGTTTACCAGCTGTGTGATTGTAGGCATGCTGTTTAACATCTCTGGGTCTCAATTTTCTCAGCTGTATCCGTGTTACAGTGGTACCTGGATGGTCCTCCCAAGAATGAAGGATCATTTTCTGGGGCTTGTGGCCAGGGAGCATTGGAGTCATCCCTAAGCTGGAATTCTGTCCCTAGAACCTGGAAAGCTGAATGAAAATTTGTCTCCAGCTCTCCATGTTTGCTGAGTGCCTGCCCCCCACCTCTCCCGGGGAGCTTAGATCTATAGGGAGGCTAGGAAGGTTGGAACTTCTGTAGACACAGTATTCGGGCAAGATAAACTTCAGCCAAAATTGTGGTTAAGTCACAATTGGAAGATTTTATAAGCAAATGTATCGTGGGGGATACATTTGAAATTTAAAGCAAGCTGAGTTGGGATTTTCCATAGCTGGGTTGACTGGCATCAGAGAAACTAACTGGATACCTGTTATGTGACAGGTATAGTGAGAGAAACAAATGATAATGAAATTCAGGAGATGGATCAGTAAATGCAGTGAACATTTATTTTATTTATTCTTTCAGTTAACCTGGTTTGACTGAACTTCTATCAGTGGCATGGTGGTTAAGTACTACGGCTACTAACCAAAACGTTGGCAGTTCCAATCCACCAGGTGCTCCTTGGAAACTCCATGGGGCAGTTCTAATCTGTTCTAATCTGTGAGTCAGCATCGACTCAATGGCACTGAGTTTTGTTTGGGTTACAATGTGCCAGGTACTGAATTAGGCATGTTGTTGTTAGTCGCCTGGAGTTAGCTCCAAATCACGGTGACCTTATGTATAATGGAACAAAACACTGCTAAGCCCTAAGTCATCTTCATGATTGTTTGAATTCATTGTTTTCGTTGGTTATTGTGTCAGTTTAACCTGCTGAGGGTTTCTCTGATTTGTGAGCTAGGCATCTTGTTGCCGTGGGGTCGACTCTGATTCATAGTGCCTGACCATGGGTGCTGTCACAGGTATGCATCAGTAGGAAGAGACTGATAATAAGTAAACAAATAAGTAAAATATGTATCAGATGGTGATAAATGTTACAGAGAGAAATAAAATGGAAGGTAGAGGAAGCTAGAGCAGCCTGCAATGTTAGTCAGGTGGTATTTGGGGCGATGTCCCTGAAAAGATGACGTAGGTGACGTTTGAGCAAAGACCTGACCGAAGTAAGAGTTCCAGAAATTCCTGGGGAGGGTAGTTCCAGACCGAGAAAAGGATAAGTGCAAAGGCCCTGAGGCAGAGTGTCCTAGGTAGGCTCAAGAAAACAGCAAGGAGGTCAATGTGACTGAAGTGGAATGAAGACAATGGAGAACAGCAGGAGACAGGGCAGAGGAGGTGGTGAGAGAACATCACCACCCATTTTCAAGGTTTCTGTGTTATATAAACAAAAGTGAGTCTGGAGTATAAAATATGCATACGTTGTTAAAGTTGGAAAAGGAGACTTGAATGTTTATGGGCCTCCCTTGTACAAACTTCTCTTTATCTCCCCAGACTAGCTCTGTCTATGTGAGCCACAAGGGGGTGGAAATATTTGGAAAGCTCTAGGTGTGAATGACTGTGACCAGGTTTCCAAGGGCAGGCTGTGGAGTCTCTCCCCGGGGTTTTTTGGGGTCAGAGACAGTCCCTGAGAGATTGTCAGTGCCTCAGGGCTCTGTGGAGGGAAATGCCACTCACTTTCTCCTACATAGTGTCGGTATCTGGTCAATGAAGCCTAAAGAACCACGGTCTCCTCCATCCTTGGTCACGTCATTTCCACGCCTGGTGCTGGGATCCAGAGTGGGGTCCACAACACTCACCACAGAGACTATTTGCTGACTCAGACTGAATGTGATGAATCCCTCAGGCATACCTCAGAAAACAGGAACATCCCCCATCTGCCCCCACACCCCAAGTATTCTATTCCTCAGAGTCATTCTGGGGCTTTCTCTGAGTTTCCATTTGATTGTCTTTTGGCTTGGATCTGCTTGAACTGGTTCGCCACTTTTGTTCCTTTTCCTTTGTCGTCGAAGGGTAGCCTAGAAGGGACTTTGGTTTAGTTCGTAATCTGGTGAAAAATTAACACTGGATCTAGTTCAGAATCCATCCAGGCAGTTCAGTTTGTTTTTTGGTTTATATCCTCCTCTAAAGGGCAGCCTCGTGGACTTTCTTTTCAACAAACAAGCTGGTCACTGAATTTGCTGAATACGGCCTGCCAGGGTGAATAGGGACAGCAGCAGGCCCAATGCCATTATAACAGGCAGCAATTAGCCCCATACCCTTGTAGGTAATGAAATCAAGGTTTAGAAATTTTAAGGATCGTTTAGAAGTTTTGGAAACCCTACTGATGTAGTGGTTCAGTGCTGTGGCTGCTAACCCAAAGGCTGGCAGATTGAATCCACAAGGGCCCTCTTGGAAACTTTATGGGACAGTTCTACTCTGTCCTACTAGGGTCACTGTTAGTCAGAATTGACTCCATGGCAGTGGGTTTGGTTTGGTTTTTAGAAGTTTTAAGAACTTTCAGGTGTCTAGTCTGACTCCAGAGGGCTCCTCATCTCTGAGTACACTGTTTCTTTAACAGTTACTATAAGAAAATTTGGAAATCCTGATGACCTGGTGGTTAAGTGCTATAGCTGCTAACTAAAAGATTGGAAATTCAAATCCACCAGGTGCTCCTTGGAAATCTGACCTATAGAATCGCTATGAGCTCATTTTGCTATGAGTCAAAATCTAATGGACAGAAAGTTTTTTTAAAAAAATTTTTTAAATAAGAAAATACAGTAGGAGCAACTTGCTGGGAGAGGAAGGAATTCTAAGTTTCATTGTATTTTCCATTTGGTCAGCATTCTGAGATGTGCTGTGCATTAACGGTGTGGAGACAAATCTCCAAAGTCTGGTTATTCCAATACTCCCCATGCTACCTAACCTGGGAGTTGGGGAGCAGAAGCTACAAGTCAAGAATTACAGTCAGAAGAGGAAACAAGTAACTGTTTCCAGGGGGCATGACATTTGCCCCAGACATTCAATGGCAGGAAAAAATATTATTGTGCTTTAAAGGAAGGTTTACAGAGCAAATTAGTTTCTCATTAAAAAATGAACACACATATTGTTTTGTGACCTTGGTTGCCAATCCTGCAACCTGTCAACACTCTCCCCTTTCTCTACTTTGGGTCCCCATTTCCATTTGTTTAACTTTCCTGTCTTCTTCTGCCTTCTTGATCTTCCCCTTGGGCTGGTGTGCTCATTTAGTCTTACAAGGTCTGACAAGTCAGCGAACTTCACTGTTCGGAATGCTACACACCTCGTTGCCAAATATCACTACGGTCACCTTTGAAGTACTCCCCTGGAGAAGCTAGGCACTGACGTCAGCACCTAGTCCAACCTTCAAAGCAATTTTGGCATGGCCATTGTGCAGGGCAGCACAATGGCAAGCTTGCAAACTTAATTGTATAGTTGCCTGTGAGGGAGTTTTTAGCCAGTGAACAAATAATTGTATTGGAACATCCTCTCTACTCACCTGATCTGTCCTCCACTGACTTTTTTCCTTATCCAAAGATATAGGAAACATTGAAAGGAAGACATTTTGATGACATTCAGGACATCAAGGGTAATACGACAACAGCTCTGATCGTCATTTCAGGTAAAGAGTTCGAAAACTGCTTTGAAGAATGGACTAGGCACTGGCATCAGTGCTCAGCTTCCCAAGGGGAGTACTTTGAAGGTGACCATAGTGGTATCCAGCAATGAGGTAGGTAGCTCTTTTGCTAGGATGAGTTAGTGAACTTAATTGGCAGTCCTCGTACATATGTGGTTGAGCTACATGTATTATGTTTTACAGACCTGTCTAATCCTTGGCCAAAGGGTGAACATCTGGAGTGGCTTCAGTACTGGGTTCAAGCGCGACAGGGGGCCATACTCTTGGGATTTGTCCAGTCTTTGTCAGATGAGTAAGTCTGGTCTTTTTTGTGAGTTTGAATTTTGTTCTGCGTTTTTCTCTAGTTCTGCCAGGGACTCGCTAATCGTGAGCCCTGTCTCGTAGCCAGACACCATTTAGAAACCCTGGTGGGTAGTAGTTAAGTGCTATGACACTAATCAAAAGGTCGGCAGTTCAAATCCACCAGGCACTCCTTGGAAACCGTATGGGGCCGTTCAATTCTGTTCTGTAGGTTACTGTGAGTTGGAATTGACTCAGTGGTTGTGGGTTTGGTTTTTGGTTGGACTCAGTGTAGCGGAGGCTGTGGTGCTTATGGTCCATTAGTCCTTTGGACTAGTCTTTCCACTGAGTCTTTCATTTTCTTCATGCTTCCTTGTTCCAGGCGGGGTGAGACAATTGGAATATTTTCGTGGCCACTCACAAGTTTTTAAGACCACAGAGGCTGTTGAGCAAAGTACAATGTAGAACATTTTCCTTATAAACTATGCTATATCAATTGAGCTAGTTGTCCCCTGAGACCATAGTTCCCAGTCCTTAGCCCAGTAATTCAGTCCCTCAGGAAGTCTGGATGTGTCTAGTTGTCAACAGCAGAAAATGTGGTGTGAGTGCCTGTCACATGCCTGGGAGAACGCATCACAGCCCCTGCCCTCAGGGATTTCCAACTCAATGCAGTTTCACTGGTTTGAGGATCACCTGCTTCAAAATTGCCCTGGAGCTTGTTGAAACCTTAATTCTGTCCTTTCCCCAAGGATCTGATAAAGCAGCACTGGGTGTAGCATCCAGATGATTCTAATGTGAACTCAGGTTTGCCAGTTGAACAGAAAGAGATGGGTCCAGGAGGGGGAACTCGTGGACAGTGCCTGGGAGTCCTTAGCAGCTTTCAAGCACTAGGGTAGAGTTCAGGATTAAGCTCCCGGCAGGGATTTTTAATACTTACGGTCTAGCTCAGAGCCTGGAAGACAACAGGGCCTGTATACTTAGTATGCTGTCCCAGATAGAAACTTTTAGTCAAAGGGAAACTAAGCAGTCAGAGGAGGAAGAAAAAGGTGTCTCTGATGGGATGAAAATAACTTTCCGAAAAGTTGTCCAGTAAAAGTTAACCAGTGTAACAGAGGGAGCTGGGGAGGCGGCCGCTGCAGGAAGGGGAGACAGGTCCTGGAGCCTGAAGCAGAGGTGGGGGCAAGAGGTTCCTTCTCGCCTCCCAGGCCCGTCAAAGGCGTGAGGTCAGCTGGCAACGCTCCAGCCGCAGCTGCAGAGGATGGTCTCGCGCTGCAGCGGGAGGCGGTGTCAGGCTCGGGTCTCCCGGGGAGTTTCACTCCCGCCCCTCGGCCCCGCGAGACTGAGCTTCGCGCGGTCCCCACCAAGCCACGCCTCCGCCACAAACCACGCCCCCCGCAACGGGTCCCGGAGGTGTCCGAGCGGTTCCTCCTCCGGCACCAAGGTGGTCCCTCCGCCCTCCCTTCCCGAGGCCACGCCTCCGAACTCCGGCCGCCCCATTTCCTTCGGAGAATCAGAAGACTCAGGGCCTTGGGCCCGCCCCCTTCCGGGGCCCCGCCCGGTCGCGCCCCGCCCCGCGGTTTGAAGTGGCTCGGGCAGCAGCCGGCTCGGAGTAGCGCGCGGGACGTGGGGCAGTGCTGAGAAGCTGTGGTGACCGCAAGCTTGACGCCGGGACTCTTGAGGGAGACGCAGAGCGGCGAGAGCCGTCAGCCAGAGCAGCCTCAGAGTATCAGTCGCCGCCGTCTGCACAGCCCAGCTGAGCCGGCCATGGCGTTGTCGACGCCGCTGAACGGGCTGAAGGAGGAGGACAAAGAGCCTATCATCGAGCTCTTCGTCAAGGTGAGCGGTCGCCCCTCTGGCCGGCCCGGATGAGCCCTTGGCGCCTGCCTGGCTACGGTGGGCGGTGTCCCAGGCATGGGCCCCCTTGAGCCCCGGCGCGCGTGAAGCGCCCCCGCGTGGCTTCCAGCACTCAGGTCTGAGGGAAGCGCTGGCCTCCACGACCGTGATCCATTGTCTCGGGGCCACCCGCGTCTTCCCGCCTCCGAGGGCCCGTTGAGGGTGTGGGCTCGGGACCGGGGCGCAGAATACCATCAGAAACGGGGCGGCGGGCTCCCTTCTCAGCCGCGTGGACTGCGCCGTCGTCCCGCGCCCTGGTGGGTTAGGACGAGAGGCGGGATGGAACGCGCCCCTCCCTCTTGGGCGATTCCAGAAGCGGTCACCCCCCGGGATGAGGGCGAGGGAGCGTTCTGTCACCCACCCCACCCGGGCGCTCGGTCCCCGACTAGACCTCCCTCCCCTTAGCTCTCCGAAACCTAGTCCCAGTCCGGGAGCCCGAGTCTGGAGACTGTCTTGAGTTGATAAACTGAATTAAAACGCTTTTGTATTTTTTTAAGGACAATTTGCTCTCCACAGATGTCAAACCATAACTTTAATTTTCAATGCGATCTTTAAAAATTGAAAAAAAAAATAAAGATGCGCTCTTGGGCCACCGGAAGAAATGGAGATTCCCAGTTTGGATTTTCCTCTCTTAGGTATTTTAGTACCATCTGGTTTTCTGGTTTCTCAAACGCGGAGTGTTCTGTATGATGCAACATTTTGGCTGCTCCTCTGAGTGTTGTTGCTTTGGGATAGATTGTGTGTGCCCTTTTGTTTTGGGAGGGGAAAAAAACTAATGGGGAAAAGAATTCACAGCTTGCTCCGGCTCTGAAGCGTTGGTTTTCCCCTCTTGGCTCTTTAGTATACTGCAACTACTCTGCTTACAAATACTCCCCCTTTTCTTTTTTTTTTCTGTAATATTTTCTTGGTTTTGGAGAGAAGAGAGTAAAACTTAGGAACATCTGGATCCAGCTGCCTTCCTCAAAACTTCTTGGAAATCTTTGAGATTCTCAGTTACAGACTTAAAAGAAGCAAGATTTTTTAGAGCTTGGCAAAGTAGTAGAAAGTTGACAGGAATACAGAATTATTTTGTTCTTTTATTCCTTGAGTTTTTATTTTCAAGAAAGGAAGACACCAGAGAGAGTGAGAGAGAGAGAAGAAATTGATGTGCAGGTGACCAAAACAGTGCTTGGTTCAGAATTTTATCTATCAGTTTTAGAAGCATTTTGAATCCGGAACATAAACAGAGACAGTTACAGAAGCCTTAGAGTATTTTCCAAAGGTCTAGGTTACTTTGGGTGGCGGATACAGTATTTTTTTAATCCACCTTTTATTTTTCTTCCGGATTTAGTTATTGAGAATGTGTACAGCAAAGCGTACTCCATTTGAACTGCTGCATCTACAATGTAGTGACATTGATTACATTGAGTTTTGCATGCATTTTCACCCTCCTTTTCTAAGTTGTTTCTCTTTAATCTGATATGATCTTCATAACATCTGATATTTCCAAGTTGCTCTTGTCACCTTGATCCCAGAGAGATAGTTCTTCAAAGGACATAATGCTTAAGGTAGAGCTTGGTTTTACTAGTTATGTTGTTGCTCACTTTTAAGATGACTGAAAACCTTGGTGGCATAGTGGTAAAGAGCTATGGCTGCCATCCAAAAGATTGACAGTTCACATCCACCCGGGGTCCTTGGAAACTCCATGGGGAGTTTTATTTTTTAATTTTTTAATTTTATTTTTTAATTCTGTCCTGCAGGGTCACTGTGAATCTGAATCTACTTGATGGCAATTGGGTTTTTCCAGGGGGTGTGTTTTGGCTAATGTTTAAAGATTACCTCATGCAGTAGTTTGAGAGGTTTATCTGCCCTACATGGCTCCAGAAAGTCTAGAGCCCGTGAGAATTTGAAATTCTCTTCATTTTCTCCTTTTGATCAACATTCTCTAATGGAAACTTGGATCAGAATATTCAGTGATGATAGCTAGCACCACCCAGTTCTGGTCTCGTGGCAAAGGAGACGTTTCATGGAGGTCATTAGACACAAGTTCCATATGCTCCTATTCCTGCCCCTCTTGTTCTGGGTGAATAGAGACCAGTTGTTGAGCCCTACATGGCCACTTGCAAGTGTTTAAGGCCCCAAGCACTACTCAGTGTAGTAGAAAGTAGATGAGAAGCACTAAACATTATTAGGGAAATTAACTAGGATGTCCCATGAAACTATAACCTAAACCTCCAAACCAAGGGACCAAGTCCTGTGAGGTTTTTGGTTATATATAAGCAGCCTCAAGCAGTTACTTTTTTTTTGGTCATTGTAAATACATCACATGACTTTTGCCAGTTCAACTTTTTACAGGTGTACAGCTTGTTGACAGCAACTGTAATAATCAGCTGTTCAGCCTTACCCGCAATCAGTGACATTTTTCCATCACTATTAACCCCCTTTTACCCTCTCCACCCCATCGCTGTTGCTGTTGTTTGGTGCCACTGAGTTGGTTCCTTGAGTGACCCTCTGCCCAACAGAACTAAACACTGCTGGTCCTGTGTCATGCCCACAGTTGTTTTTATGCTTGAGCTCATTATTACAACCATCTTGTTGAGAGTCTTGTTTTTTGCTGACCCTTGCCCCCCCCTCTGGTAACCACTGGTATATATGTGCCTTTTTTGTCTCCTTGTATAAATGAAAGTCATACAGTATTTGTCCTTTTGTAGTTGGCATATTTCGCTCATCATAATGTCATCAAGCTCCATCCAATCTGTAGCATTATCAGGACTTCATTTCTCCCACTCCATTGAGTAGTATGCCATTGTGTGTATGCATCACATTTTGTTTATCCATTTATGTGTTGATGGGCATTTAGGTTGTTGCTAGTTTTTGGCTCTTGTGAACAGTGCTGCAGTGAACATTGGTGTACAAGTCTCTGATTCTCTGCTTTCAAGCCTTGGGCATATATGTAGAAGTGGAATTGCTGGGTCATAGTAGTTCTATTTTTAATTTTTTTGAGGAACCACCATACTGTTTTCTACAACGATGACTGTACCAGTTTAGATTCCCACTGGCAATAGGTAAGGATTCTGATTTTCCTAGATCCTTGCCAACAGCTGTTTCTTTCTTTCTTTCTTTTTTGATTAGCCATCCTAGTGGGAATGAAATGATAGATTGTGGTTTTGATTTGTCGTGGTGGTATAGTGGTTAAATGCTGTACGTGCTAACTAAAAGATGAGCAGTTCGAATCCACCAGGGGGCTCCATGGAAACTCTGTGGACCAGTTCTACTCTGTCCTATAGACTTGCTATGATTTGGAATTGACTCTGCAGTAGTGTCTTGGGTTTTAATGACTGATGAGGAAACCCTGGTGTGGTGGAGTAGTGGTTAAGGGCTGTGGTGGCTAACCCAAAAGTCAGCAGTTTGGATCTACCAGGTGCTCCATGGAAACCATATGGGGCAGTTCTGTTCTGTCCTGTAGAGTTGCTGAGTCAGAATTGATTCCACAGCAATGGGTTTTTAGTGACTAATGATGCTGAACATCTTTTTCATGTACTTAGTGGCAGTTTGAATGTCCTCTTTTTGTGAAAGGTCTATTCAAGTCCTTTGCTCATTTTATGATTGGGTTATTTGTTAAGCTGTTGAAGTTTTACGTATATTTTGGTTATTAGATTTTTGTCACATTTATGGTTTCCAAAGATATTCTCTGCTTAGTATCTTGTCTTTTTTTTTAGTAAAGAGATTTGATGAACAATTTTTTAAATTTTTGCAAGGTTTCATTTATTTGTCTTTTGATCTTTGTGCTTTTGTTGTTGTGTTAGATAATCCGTTGTTAAAAGCTAGGCCTGACAGAGTAGCCTTTGCTTGTTCTTATAAGAATTGTATGGTTTAATTTGCACATTGAAGTTCTTAATCTATTTGGAATTTGTTTTTGCATACGGTGTGAGGCATGGATCCTGTTTCAGTTTTGTGCATGGGGCAGTCTGATTTTCCTAGCACCGTTTTTTGAAGAGACTCTTCTTTCCTCACCAAATGGATTTAGCATCCTTGTCAGCAGTTAGTTGACTGTAACCATAGATGTGTGGAGTTTATTTGTGGAACTCTTATTTCTGTTCTGTTGGTGTGTGTGTGTCTGTTGTTATACCATTACCAGACTGTTTTGGTTACTTAAGCAGTAGAGTATGTTGTAAAATCAGAAGTGTGAGTCCTTCTACTTTACTTGGTTCTTCTCTTTCAACATTGTTGTCTCCTCTTGTCCTTCCATATAAAGTTTGGGATTGGTGTTTCTATTTCTGTAGAGAAGATTTTTGAAATTGTGGTGAGTACTGCATTGACTGTAGATTGCTTCAGGTAGTATTGACATCTTAATGATACTGAGTCTTCCAGTACATGAACATAGAACATCTTTCCATTTGTTTATGTCATTTTTAATCTCTTTCGGCAGTGTTTTACTTTTTTTTTGTATAAATTCTTCGTGTCTCTGGTTAGATTTATTCATAGATATTGTATTCTCTTAAATGCTACTGTAAATGGAGTTGTTTCCGTAATTTCCCTTTGATATTTCTTATTGCTGGTGTGCAGAAATCCAACTTTTTGTTGTGTGTTTGTTGACCTTGTACTCTATAACATTGCTAAATTCCTCTGTTAGCTCTAGACATTCTCTTGTAGACTGGGGTTTTCTTTATACAGAATCATATCATCTATGAATAGAGATAATTTTACTACTTTTTCTTATCTGCCTAGGACTTCTAATACAATACTGAATAGAAATGTTGAGAGTGGGTGCCTTTATCTTATTCCAGTTTCAAGTATTTTGCTCTCAGCCTTCCTCTGTTATGTAAATGTTGGTGTTTCATACGTGCCCTGGATCACATTGAAGGTTTTCTCTCCGATTCTAATCCTCTTTTAGAGTTTTGTGTAGAAGGGGTATTGGATTTTATTAGATGCTTTTTCTGCATTGACAGAAATGATCGTATGGTTCCTTTGTCTTATTGATGTGGTATGTGATGTTGTTTGGTTTTCTAATGTTGAACCATCCCTGCATTCCTGGAGTAAATTGACTTGTTTACAGTGTATGACTCCTTTAACATGCTCTTAAATTCTGTTCAGTAGTATTTTGTTGAGGATTTTTGCATCTATATAAGAGATATTGGCATGTAGTTTTATTTTCTAGTGATGACCTTGGTTTTGGTATTATGATTTTATTTGCATCACAGAATTAGGGATATTCCTTCTCTATTTTAGGAAGAATTTAAACAGTATTGGTGTCAGTTCTTCAAATATTTGGTAGAATTACCCACTGAAACCATCTAGTCCAGTTGTTGTTGGGAGGGTTTTGATTTGTGATTTCATCTCTTCTCGTGTTAAGGATCTGTTAAGACTGTCTGTTTCCTTTTGAGCCAGTTTTATTAGATTGTGTGCTTCTAAAAATTTGTCACTTTCATCTAGGTTATCCAGTGTATTGTCATACAGTTGTTCCTAACATTCTGCTGTAATTCAATTTCTGTCAGGTCAGCAGCATGGAGAAGGGAGAAATGTGGGTTAGAGATCAGTAATAAAATTTTTTTACTAAACTAGGAATGTAATTTCCATGAGCTCGAGAAGTGTACCCACCAAAAACTTAAAATACCTGATACCAAACAGTGAAACTTGACAAGTAGTGTTACATTTAGCATCAGTTAAGGATCTGTCTCGACGGCACTTGGCGACTTGGCAAGGATCTGTCTGCAGTGGCTTCTTTTCAGCATTGTGCTTGAGGTCCTCATTAATACAATAAGACATGAAAAAGAAGTAATCTGTAAGTATAAGGAAACGAGATCAAGCTGTGTGCTCTCCTCACCCTCCCAAACCCGAACTAAACCCATTGCCAGTTGAGATGATTCTGACTCATAGTGATCCTATAGGGCACAGTAGAACTGCCCCACAGGGTTTCTTTTTGTTTGTTGACCTTTTACCTTGCTGCAGTCTTTACAGAAGCAGACTGCATCTTTCTTCTTTAGAGTGGCTGGTGGATTCTAACCTTTGACCTTTTGGTCAGCTGAAAACTTAACCCCTTTGCCACCAGGGTTCTTCAGAATGTCCTACTATTTAACCCTTCAGTGACAAGGAAATGGATGTGGTGCACTGTTTTCTAAATTTCAGTTGCTTGCTTACTCCTTCCTAGATTTCTATATTTGTGTTAGATCTGCATTATTATGTACTAAATACAGCTTGATTTTTAAAAAGTATAGCTTAGCCATAGCCATATCCCCTATTTATTAAATACAACTTTCTTTTTAAAAAGCATAGCTTAGCCTTAACCTCTGAAACTGTGGATTAAATGTGCTAATTATATTTCTTACATGCATAGCTTTTAAAAGAAAAAAATGTGAACTACCTGAAAGTATTCTGTTTACTATTAGTTGTAAGCATTTCTCACTAGGATTAGTGACAAAGAACTAGGGTGCAAGTCAGCAGCCCTGTACATATGGGCAAGTTGTTTTCTTCTCTCAGAGATATATTTTCCTCATTTGTGAAATGACAGGTTTCTGTTAGCCTGTGATTCAGCATAGGCAAAATTTTATACTGATACAGACCAGGATAGTTACTTCAAAGAAAGAAAGAAACCAAACCCACTACCGCTGAGTCAAGTTAAGCTCAAAGTGATGCTATAGAACAGAGTAGGGTTGCTGCGTAGAGTTTCCTAGGAGTGCCTGGCAGACCTGAACTGCTGACTTTTTGGTTAGCAGCCATAGCACTTAACCACGATGCCAACAAGGGACCAGGTAAATTGTGGTAAAGGCTATTCTTGATTTCTTGTCAAAACTTACTTTGTAAATGTAATTGTTCTGAAAGCAGTAAGATTGCAGAGGTGTTTATCGAGGTTGTATCCCCTTCACCATATTCATTCGATCTGTGTGCTGAGCAAATAATCCAAGAAGATGGACCCTCTGAAACAGTGTGGCATCAGGATTGATGAAGGCTTCGTTACCAACATGTGTTATGCAGCTGACACCACCTTGCTTGCTGAAAATGAAGAGGGCTTAAAACACTTACTGATGCGGATCAAAGACTGCAACCCTCTGTATTGATTATACCTCAACGTAAAGAAAAAAAAATATGGCAGCTGGACCAATAAGTAACATTGTGATGATAGTAAATAGACCAACGATGTCAAGGATTTTGTTTTGCTAGGATCCACAATCAACTTCCATGTATGTAGTGATCAGGAAGTCAAATGACATATTGTATTGGGTACACCTGGTGCCAAAGACCTTTTTAAAGTGTTAAAAACTCCAAGATGTCACTTTTGAGGACTAAGTTGCACCTGACACAAGCCATGATACTAGACAGTGACTAGACAGTGGAAGACCAAAGAAGGATCGTTGCCTTTGAATTACAGTGTTGGCAAAGAATATTGACTATTATCATGGACTGCCAGAAGAACAAACAAATGTGTATTGGAAGAAGTAACAGAGTGCTCTTTGAAAGTAAGGCTTGGGAGGCTTCATTTGATGTACTTAGGATATGATATTAGGAGGGTCCAGTCCCTGGAAAAGGTGGAAAGTCAGTGAAAAAGAGGAAGACCATCAATGAGATGGATTGACACAGTGGCTGCAGCAGTAGGCTCAAATATAGTAACAGTTGTGAGGATGGTGCAGGATGGGACAGTGTTTCCTTGTTTTAGGTAGCATTGCTGTGAGTCAGGAAATGGCACCTAAAGACAAAGTAACAACCTTGTAAATGTAATTATGTTGAAAGCAGTGAAGGGCAGAGGCTGCAGTTGTCAGGAGGAGTAGTGTGTTAAACAGTGCCAATTATTTTGTCAAGAGGTATCTGAGTTTGTAGCCGAAAACTATTATTTACAGTTAATGCACAGAGCAGGGATAGGATAATTAGAAACAGGAGGTGAGTATACAGAGGAGTGTGAGAGGACATTTGGCCTGTCTGTGTAGGACTGAGCTTTGAGAGAATAATGCTTCCGAACTAAAGTGACTGGGCTTACCGCTGTTTCCTTCCTTTTGAGTATTGTTTTTCAGTTTTGTTTGTTTTACCCCGATACCTAGAAGATGGATACCCTCTCATTAGAAGAGCATTATAATGGCAGTGTTCCACAACTGTGGACATGCTCTCCTGCCTACCCTGAGGATTCTGATACTAAAAAAACGAAAGACACCAAAACGCTTGCCATCAAATCACTTCCAACTCAGGAGTGCTTGTAGGACACAGTAGGTCCAGATAGGTGTGTACATTGTGACACACCAGCAACATTTGGGAACCATCGTGTAATCTGATCTTTCTCTGGATTTCTAACCCCAAGGCAGGTTAACTCACATCTCTGTGTCGCAGCTGCACAATCTGGGTACTAGTAGAACAACCTCATGGAATTAAATATATATAGTATGTGGCCCAGGTGGAGCAACGGTTAAATGTTTGGCTGTTGACCAAAAAGGTCAGCAGTTTGTGTCTACCTGCCGCTCTTTGGAAACCCTGTGGGCAGTTCTGCTCTGCTGTAGAGTTACTGTGAGTTATAGTTGACTTCATAATGGTGAGTTGGGTTTTTTGTTTTTAGTATGTGATCGATTTAGAGTGGTGTCCAGTACTCAGTAAGCAAATAGGTATTATTGTGACTGTATATGTAAATATTTATATGTAGCTGTCCCACGTTAAACAAAGTTCTTTGAGGGTAGAGCCTGTGTATTCACAGTGCCTAGTACATAAGAGGGTACCAAATGTTTAAAAGGAAATTTTTCCCTTTCTGCTCTTTCAGAGTGTTTTACTGTCTGTCTGTGTGTCTCCTGGGCTTCGAATCAGTACACCACTTAAACGTAGATCGGGACTGTCTGAGTTTCAAGTATGAGTCCTTTGTCCAACTTCCCATAGCCTCCAGCCTCCAAAACCCCAGGTGATCTTATCTGTCTACTCTTATTGCCTCCATTATTTAGCACTTGTGGTTTTTTCATGTATCTACCATATTTACCACCAACTTTTCTTCTTGGCTGTGTTCAGAGTTTGAAGAACCTAGATTTCTGTCATAGGTAAAGGTAAACGTTCAAGTGGCTAACCTTTCAGTCACCAGTCGTTGCCCATAACCACTATACCACCAGGATTTTGAAACATTATCTATTAAACTATAAATGAGAGAAAATGGGAAGAGATGGGATTCTTTCCATTTGTTTGTGTAAGCCCAGCTCCTACTGACACTGGTGCCTCCCCCAGGCCTGACCAGTAGTGTTGTGTGAGATGGCTGTTTCTGATGTCGGTTTAGGAAGTGGTACCTTAGGGTTTTAGAGGCTGTGGTTTAAACTTGTTGTTTTACCACTGTGTATACTGGGACAGGCACTACTCTAGGCATTGATTACTAAACTGCTAGCCTTGGGGAAGTGACTGTTAGAAGTTAATCTAGTGCGGGGTGGTGTAATACCTAAGAATAATTGTTTGAGTTATTTGCCAAGCTTTTTAATGTGAAGAGATGGCAGAACCAGACTGCTTGGTTTGAATCTGGCTTCCAGTAGTATGATGTCAGGTGAGTTTCTTAAGCTTTCAGTGCCCGAATTTCCTGACCTCTATGTCAGGATAATAATAATTTTTTATTTTTATAATTGCTGAGAGGATTAAATGATGATCTGTGTGTATTAATTAGGATAGTCGAAGGGGAGAGTGGTGGTTCGGTGATGGAGTTTTTGCCTTCCATGCTTGAGACCTAGGATTAATTTACTACCAGTGCATCTCTTGTGCAGCCGTGTCAGTGATGGCTTGTATGTTGCTCTGATGCTCAACAGGTTTTGTGGCACTTCTGAGACCAAAAAAGACTAGGAAGGAAGGTATGGTGACCTATGTCTGAGATTGGCCAATGAAAATTCTCTGTATCACAGTGGTCTAATCCTTAATCTATATTGGAAATGTTGTGGAGATGGTGTAGGATCGGTCAGCATTTTGTTTCATGGAGCATGTGGTCTCCATGAGTCAGGGGCAGACTTAAGTGACAGTTAACACTACCAGCACAAAGCTTTTGATATAAGTAATCTCCTAAGGCAGTGGCTCAAACAAGATAGGTGTTTCTTACCTAGCAGCCTAGGGAGGGAAAATCACATCAGACAAAAAATGGTGGACAATCACACAGTACTGGGAATCATGGCATAATAATACACATATTTTTTTGGAGACACAGTTCAGTCCATGACAGGAATTGGGCTAGGTGGTCGCTAAGGTTATCTTTGATTCTGATTGTGACTTACAGTATTTACTGGGCATGAACTAAGTGCTTGAAAGTGCGCTAGGTACTGTGGGAGATAGAAAAAGTTATGTTTCCTGTCTTTAGGATTATACATTATTTTGGAAAGTATAGCAATGCAAAATGGTGTCTGCTTAAAGAATCAAGTGTGGTTCACAGTAAGTTGGGTTGGGAGATATGAGGAAAGATGAAGGTAGGGTTGACCCTGACTTTGAAAATGTGAGTGGAATAGGTGGATTGGGAGTATGCAAGAAGTGGGAATGTTACCTTTTGGGCATCACTTATAAACTGCTTACTGAGGAAACATTTGATTGATTGGGAAGATTGAAAGAAGGAACAAGGAATGGTTCAGTCTGTGGTGCTGGGAAGACAATTTATATAAAGTCAGGGAGGTAAGTTAATTAAAAATTGAGATTGACTTTGGACTTCGCTAATACATTACAGTTTTCCTAGCGTTTTTCATACCTCCTGGATTTGCTTGTTTTTTAGATTGCTGCCTGTTCAGCAGTTTCTTGGTAGCAGTTAACCAAAACAACCAAACTCACTGTTGAGTTGATTCCGAGTTATAGTGATCTTATAGGACAGAGTAAAACTGTCCATACGGCTTCCAAGGATGTAGATCTTCACAGCAGCAAACTGACACATCGTTCTCCTGTAGAGTGGCTGGTGGGTTTGATCTGCTGAGTTTTTGGTAGTGGCTGAGAGCTGTCACTATTGTGTCACCAGACCTCCTGTTGGTAGCAGTTAGGAAGGTGCAAATGAATGGTATCTATGGGCGGACTCGCAGCCATGCTGCCGGTCTAAAATGGGAGTTCTTTGGAAAATATTTTATTAAGCTTTAAGTGAAAGTTGACAATCCAAATCAGTTTACCATATAAACTACCCACCACCACTGTGCAACTGTAACTGCACCCTCCAGTGACAGCACACCCCTCCTTTCCACCCTGTACTTTCTGTATCCCTTCTACCAATTCCTTTCCACCTCCATCGTCCGCTCTCACCTCTGGGCAGGAGCTGTTGAGGCAGCTTCATGTATGTAAGAAGCACATTCTTTGCTAGCATCCCTGTATATCTTACAGTCCAGTCCAGTCTTTGAAGAGTTGGCTTTGGTACTGGTGTCTGCTCTGGGTTAAGAGAGTTCAGGGGCCATGTCCTCAGGGGACCCTCCAGTCTGATGGACCATCAAGTCTGGTCTTTATTAATAGAGGTCTAGTTCTGCACACCCATTTTTCTTCCACTGTGTCAGGGACTACATTATGTTCCCTGTCAGGGCAGTCACTGGTGGTGGCTGGGCATCGTCTGATTCTTCTGGTGTCATGCTGGTGTAATCTCTGGGTTATATAGCATCTTCTGTTTGTTGGACTTATATTTTTCTCTTGTGTTTGATGCCCTTCATTCTCTTCTGTTCCAGGTAGACTGGGACCAGTTTAAAATGGGAGTTGTTTATACTTCGTTTCAGTGGTATAGTTCAACCTGAACTTTTAGTTTCATGTATACATGGCAAATGAAATAAAATTTCTGTAGGAAATGATGCTAAGAACTTTGTTTCAGTAGTTGAATAAAAAGCATTTTAACACTGAAACAGTATTACCTTAAATCTAATAGCCGAGCCAAGTGCTGTTGAGTCAGATCTGACAGGTTTGCCATTCCTTTGAGATTTCCAGAGGGGGATGTTCGGGAGATAGAAATGAACGTAAAACGTTAGGTTAATGAAAACACTTTCTTTCTTGTTACTTTTGCCTGAGCTGCTTCTAAAAACCTAACAATGTTACTTCTGCCAAAGGCCGAGGTGATAATTTTGGATAAATGTAAAAATCTGAGAAACGGGCCCAAAACAGGGAAGAGACAGGAGAATTCCTAGCCAAGTGGACCGGTCCCATGAGACACCTAACATAGCCTGAGCGGTGACAGGAAAGAGGCAATCAGGACGTGGCTGTCACTGAAAGTCAGAGTTATTTTAGAAGGATGCTTACAGAAGTGTCTAAAAACCAATAAAAGGATGGTGAGCAAGACTTTTTCACTTCCTGTTTCATTAGAGCTGTGGAGCCTCGGTGTTCTGGAGTCCGTGGAGTAGGAAATTAGTGAGTTCATAAAAGGGAAATGTGTTACAGTGGGAAGTATGATTAAGGCATGAATTAAGATTTTAATCAAGTGGGGAGTAAGATTTGGTTTATCCATTTTAGAGGCTCTTATAGAGAATGGAAAGGGGATTTCTGAAGGGAAATAACGTGTAGGGTATGATTACAAAGCATCTAAGTGTGATTTAAGAAATCTAAATTTAATTCAGGGCATTAGTTTGTGAATTTTCTTGAAACTTTGACTTCTGTTTGCCAGTTTTGAATCTTGACTGTCCTTCAATGCTCATTACCATGTACAGGTGTAACGAATATCACTTAGGGTTTTGGGGGTTCTGGTTTTTTTCCTTTGTTTAAAATATAAAACCAAGAGACATTATATTAGTTTAATTATAGATGTATGAAAGTGTAGATGAGTGAGAGTGTATTTGAAAGTTGTGTCAAGATAAATTAGAAATACCTTAAAATTTAACATTCCTTTTTGAAGTAATAGTGTTAGAAACATTGCCAAGTATTAGTCTTAAAGTTCGTCATGTAGATATTTTATATACTTTTAAGCTGTCTTTTATATATTTTTTGCTTCTCTTGAAGTTGAAATACAGTATGACTCACGGTGACTCCAGTTGAAGCTAGGAGTATAACAAGTTTTATTTTTCTTCTTTTTGGTAATAAAATCACTACTTCTAGCTTTATGTGTGAAAGAATTCATTCTTATGAAAAAGAGTTAATTCTCCGTACAGAGTTGTGTGTCAGTCATTTGTAAAGATTGGTGAGAATTGAATTCTGCCAGCTTGTATTTTAGCTGTGCAGTTTTATGTGTGGGAGAAGAAAAAAGAATGTGAACAGCACACTGGTAAATAACAAGCCAATTAGACAAAAGCTGAGGTGATTATTAAGAACTTCTAAGGACAAGTGACGTCTGTGTATGTTTTCCTCCACTGACAACGAGGTACTTAATTTTGGAAGTGGAGATCAAGTGTGGATTTTTCTAGACTGTAGTCGGAAAGGTTCACAGAGTGAATGGATTAAAACCAAATTAGGTTGTTGTGCTACTTACGAAGCTGTGAGAGTGGTAACTGAGAATATACAAAGCTAAACTGAACATTTCTCAAAGACATAAACTTCTAAAGAATGTACAGTTTTAGGACTTAAAGAGTGGAAAAGAAGAGTGTGCTGTCACAGGACAAGGAGAGCACATAGAGCTACAGACAGGCAGGTGCTCGGGATTTTATATGGAAAATTGACTTGGATTGTAAACTTTCACATAATCACAAAAATTTAAAAAATGTAATGTTTTATATTACTTGATGTTGTAGGTTGTAGCACATTTTAGTTAACATGGAGATCTAAAACTTTGGTTTAAGTATGTTTAGAGTTGAGCTTGTCAGTTCCTCATCAAGTCACGTAAAAACTGCTGCTAGCCATCAGTAACAGACTTTATTGACATTTTGTAGTTGTAGTAAGAACCTTGATTATAATTACATTTAAAATAATTTAGCACAAGTATTATTTAACTTTGTTTTTTTAATTATTGGCTCTGAATTTGAGAAGTACTGTCATCTTTGTGCTTTCTAGTATTTTCACAGGTATGTGTTATGCCTTTTTAAAAATAAGTGTTGTTTGCAGTTATAAAAGCTACAAAATAAAACACTAACTCTACTTTCCAGAAATGACTATTGTTATTTTGTTGTATGTCCTAGTCTTTTTTCATAAACTTGCATGAATTACTAATAAAAGTTGATATATAATCTTTTAATGTTCTTTATTGCAACAGAATACTTGAATTATTGGGAGTTTTCGTGTCATGCTTAGTTAGAATTTGGAAGATTAACTCTGTAAGGTTGTACATGTTTGACTGTAAAATTGTACATCTTTTATCTGATACTGCAACTAAGAACAATCCTCTCCACAGGCAACATGATGTTCTAGCCTGAATAAAATCTGTCTTGTGCCATTTAATTTGACCTCTTATAAAACGTCCCTGGCTTCTGGTATCCTCTCCTGGCATTTCACAGAACTGTATCATTGCTTCCTTCCTTCCTTTATTGCTGGAAATATTCCTTTCAGTGTGGTGAGAGGGTTGTAATGCTAAGGGATTTGGATATTTGCCTAAAGCTATTCCTTTTATCTTTTATTTAAATAATGTCTTGTACTCAAATTTAGGACTCACTGAAAAAGCCCTAAATTCCTTTGTATTTATGAAGGAGTTTGTACATTCACTTACTTTAACTCCTTTTGTGGCAGAGAGGTACAAATTAGTACCAGTTTAATCATTTATTAAATAGCAGAGTGCCAGGAACTGCTCTGTGCTTTGAGGCAACAAAGAAAATGGGTCTTCAAGCTCCAGTAGACCAGGCATGATCTGTAAGGTAGGAAGGAATACTTGACACCATCATCTTAGCGGGGAAAATACTTTCCACTGAGTCGTCACAGCTCACCAGCAGGTGAGACTGAGGCTGTTTTTAATTTGGAAGATCTGATTTTGTCTTTATTCCCACTGGCTTTTCTGGTATATCTCTCAAATGCATGATGTAGGATCAGTATATAGAAGAATATTTCACACTTAATTGTAAACACTTGTGGAGCATTTTCTGTATGCCAGGTATGGTGTTAAGTGTAGTGCATTTGATTGTTAACTTAGTAAAATGTCGAAGAGATGTACTGAAGCTTTTTTTCTGTGCCACAGACTTGATTCCAGAGGGGCTGGTGGAAGCAAAAGAAAGAAAATATCATGTGATTTCCCTAGGAGAAAGCAAATGCCTATAAATTTACAGAAATCATTGTACAAGAAGTCATGGAAGTAGGTTGAGAAAAATGATTGTAAATCAGCTCAGATAACACGAGCTTAGTTCATAGTTGCTGTTTTGATTTAGTGCTTCAAAATGACTCTTTTTTCTAGATGGAAATGAAGAGATTCACTTTTTTTCTCTCTAAGTAAAAGAGATGGAAGAGAGAGTCCAAGACTCTTTTGACTCCAAGCTAGGTCTTTATGATCCATTTCTTTGGGTCAGTAGGATGAAGAGTTGTGACAGTCATTGTTCTGATGATTCAACAGGCCTGAATTGTAGTGTTGCCTTGGTATTGCTTGTGAAGGTTCTTTCTTTCCTTTGTAATGTTTGAGATCTGAGATTGGAAAATCAGGGCAAAGGAATGTTTATTTAATTGAAGTATCATTTGTATTGTCTATGTAGGCACTGAAATACTCTATTTTGGAGTTGATCTTTGGAATTAATATTTCAACTAGGCAGTTGAGTCTTTGTATGGAAGACTAGATCTTTAGTGTTATGTTGTCATAGTGCGATGATGAAAATGTGAACTCTGGAGTTGGGTAGCCTGTGTTTGAATCCTGATTATGCCTTTTCACTAGCTGCCTTAGAATCTCCCTGGGGTTGTAGGATCTACCTCTTGGAGCTTTTGCGGCGATTAAAAGAGTTAATACTGGGAAAAACAGAACGATGTCGGAGGGGATGTGAGATGAGACTGTGTTAGTCCATGATTAGTTTATATTAGTTCAATTATATGTGGTTTAAACCTCCAGGGTTTAGTCTGACATCGTAACTCCACCATCCAGAGTTCTTAAACCTCCGAGATGTCACTGAGAAAAGTGTCTGTAATCCTGCCATTACAGATACGTGGGGAACTTTCTATTCTTTATCAGAAAAGCAGGATTAGTACAAAAAGAGGTCTGAGCTTAGACTTGAATGTATTCCAGAATTAATGTCAATGAACCATGATTCTAGTATGTGTCAACACTTACTAGGTAACTAGATGACAGTCTGATTGGACTCTGACATCTGAGACAGCAGCTCTTTCTGGACTTGTGGCTAAAGCTAATAGTCCATTATTAGTAAGTTTTTGTTGTAATTTGTCTTAAGTAGATGTTAAAAGAATAGGCATAAGATACTACTGGTTCTGTAGAAGTACCTTTGAATTACAGATTTTGGCTTCTCTATGTTTCTTTACCTCCTAACATAAGAAGAGGTAGTAAAATTTTTAAGGTATTCAGTGATAAAGTTGAACTGTCATATTAACTGGCTTTTATCTGATGATTTCTGTAAGATAAATACAGACATGTTTAGGTATATATATGTATATATTTTTTTATTTAATATGACTGAGTGAAAATGTACATTCCCGTATAAATTTACATGCCCACCTATATGCAGCTTCCACTGCTCTCCCTGTCCGGTGACAGCACACTGTTCCTCTCTGCTCCGTACCTGTCTCATCCTCCCAACAGTCTCCTTTCCCCTCCTCTCTACCCCCTCTCCTTCCTCCAGCCAGAGGTCAGCAGGATGATAATCCTATAGATGTATAGAACCATAAAGTGCATCCAATATATGATCACTCTGCATCGCCAAGTCCAATCCATTCATGTCCAAGGAGTGGACCTTCATTATGATTTATGGACAAGGACAGCATCAGAGCCAGGGGCCATGCTCCCAGGGGAACCCTGAAACTGCTGGACCATCAGTTGAGGTCTTTTAGTGGAGATCTCAGGGTGCACCCCTTTTTATTCTTGTGTTGTCAGTGAGACTCAACTTAGTGAGCTCCATCGCGGCTATCACTGGTGGTGGCCAGGCACCATCCGGTTCTTCCGGTCCCAAGTCGATGTAGGCACCCACTCATGTGGGTCTCTCTATCTTCTGGGTTGTCTTTACCCCATGTCATTTTGGTCCTTGGTGAGCATCCGTTCCTGCTGAGTTGGGACCATTTGCTGTGCCCTTGGATGGCAGCTTGGCAGCTTTTAAGACCCCAGACGCCACTCACCAGTGTGGGGTGCAGAGAGCCCTCTTAGGCAAACGCTAGTTGTGCCAGTTGGCCTCGATTTCACCTGAGAGCATGGTTCCCTGTCCCCTGCCCCAGCTATTCTATCCTTGCAATATTGGGTTAAGATGGAAGAAGTATTGAAGTTAATGCTGAAGTCCACTTAATATTGTATGTTTAGGTATATTTTAATCTTTGTTATCCCAGCGCGTTCTTTATTTTGTAGCAGAAGAAAATGAGATAATGTGGGTTTACAGGTTTTATGCTTAGTAGTTGCAACAGTAAAGAACCCCAGTGGTGCAGTGGTTAAGTGTCTGGCAGCTAACTGAAAGGTTAGCAGTTTGAACCTACTAGCTAGCTAGCTGCTCTATGAGACAAAGATGTGACTCTGCTCTGGTGTAAAGATGTACAGCCTTGGAAACCTTGTGGGGCAGTTCTGGCCTGTGCTGTAGGGTTACTATGAATTGGAATCAATTCATGACAGTGGAGTTAGTTGTTAGGGGTAGAGGTGGAGCTTCTTAATTTAGTTCTAGAATTCTTTTTTTTTAATTTTTGCCTTATACCACAGTACCAAAAAAAATCCATTGCTGTTGATTCTGACTGATAGTACCCTGTAGGACAGAGTAGAACTGCCTCATAGAGTTTCCAAGGAGCACCTGGTGGATTTGAACTGCTAGCCTTGTGGTTAATGGCTGTAATAGGATGGTAAGAAAACCTTTAATTTTTAGCATGGTTGTAATTGATAGAGGTAAGGATAATGAAATGACTCTAAAATTCTTAGTTTTATAATAACGTTTCAAACCCTTTGAAACCACTTGGTTTATTCCTATCTCTTATATGTGATAATAGGTGACATTGGTGCTAAGTACTATCACTACTGGTTTACATATGGAGTTTAGACAGGCCGTTGCTTATCTTTGGTCATAGGGCAAGTTAGTAATAGGACAGGTATTTGTGTCCCAAGGTCTTTGTGGTGCTAGAATCTGAATTCTTGACCACTAAGAACTTCTTGTTTTCTTTAAAAAAGAAGTCCTGGTGATATAGTAGTTACAGTGTTGGCTGCTAACTACAGGATTTGTGGTTGGGACCCACCAGCTGCTCTGTGGGAGAGAGATGTGGTCATCTGCTTCTGTAAAGATTTACAGCCTCAGAACCACTATGGGACAGTTCTCTGTCCTATAAGTTATCTGTGAGTCAGAAATGATGGCAGTGAGGTTAGGTTTTAAGAGCTTTAGGGAGCCCTGGTGGTACAGTGATGAAGTGCTTAGCTGCTAACTGGAAAGTCAAAGGTTTCAATCTACTCAGTGTCTGCATGGGAGAGACTTGGAGATGGGCTCCCATAAAAATTGTTGCTTTCTGTGTGCTGTGACGTCACTTCCAACTCATACCAAGTGTATATGACAGTAGAACTGTCCCCACTGGGTTTACTAAGTTGTCATCTTCAAGGGATCAGAGGATCACCACGCTTTTTTTCCTGTGGAGCTGTTGGTGGATTAGAATTATCACTACAAAGACCTGTGCTGTTGGTTTATATTCTTCTTCTTCTTTTTTTTTTAATATATTCTTCTTTATTTGAAACTTGAGTTTTTGCCTAACAGAGTTTGGTTTTTGTTATTTGCTGTTTTCAGTTACTTAAAAAAAAAAACAAAAGGGGAAAGAGGCAAAAAATTGAGAACATTTAAGAATATTTCTAAAACATTAATACCAGTGAGCCTAAATGCTCAATAGGTGACTTTGTTTGCTTTTAGTCTCTCTTGGTTAACTTTGAAAGGAAACTGTAGGATTTCCATTACCTCACCTCTTTGCATTTTGGGAGCCTGGTTAATTAGTATCTTTTAAAGGGTTATAAACTTCTAAGGAAGATGTCTTGAGTTTCAGGTATATTTTGTTGTAGGGTTGTTTTCCTAATTTAGACATTGTCCACGTTTTAAGAAATTCACATACTAAATTGTTGCTATTTTTTTCCTAAAGTTTTTATTTGTTTTAAAATCCTCCCTGTTCAAAGCACCCAATCCTTAATCTTTGCTTTGTTGATACACGAAAAGCAAGGAAGTTTCTTTTTGTGGAGAGAGGAAATGGCTGTCAGTTCAGGACTTCATCCATATTAGGTATAAACTAAATATAGATGTGTGATCCAGGAGTGAAGTCACATCTATAAATAAAGTTTCTTAAGCAAAGCTAATGAGATCAGCCAAGGCTTTTAGAGGTAGGTTTTATTTTTTTAATGTTTGGCTCACTTTAAAATGTTGCTGAACTGATTAGTCCTATAGTCTGCCTTTCTGTGTCCCTTGAAAAACAAACCAACTGACCCAAAACCACACACAAAAAAGTGTTTACAAGGAATCACTGCTTAAAAGAAGGAAATTCTACTTTGTGTCTCTCCCTTTGAGATGAAGTTGTATAGATAGTAATTTCTGTAAATGTCTTGACTGTCATTTTCTTATTACCAATTCTTTTTTTTAAGCTGATATTATCCATCTTTAGCATGCATTTTTACTGTGAGGTTGGATTCTTCTTGTCTTGTGTAGAAACATCTCTTTTATTTAGTGTTTTCTTGGTTTATTCTGTTTTTAACCATGAAGTCAGATCTCATGTGGTTGATGGGCTACTTCTAGAGATTCTAGAAGAACAGAAAGAGGGAATAAATCTGTTTCTGGCCAAAGCACATGTTCTCAAATAAGGACTTTTTAAAAGCCCCCCCAAAAGTTCTTACTCACAATAACTGTTTTCAGCTCTTTTGCTCTGCAGAGCTCTTGCACGTGTGCCAGAACATTCAGGCACTTACGAATGTACTTTGCTTTGAGGAAAAGAATTATATGTATATGTGGCATATCTTAAGGAACCTAGGTGCTTGGCTGCTAACCAGAAGGGGAAAGATGTGGCAGACCCATAAAGATCATAGCTTTGGAAACCATGGGGGCAGTTCTGCCTGGTCCTATGGGGTTGCTACGTATCACAATTGACTTGATGGCAGTGGGTTTTAGGTTATGGCATGTTTTATTAGAGATATTTTGGAATACAACTCACTGTAAAAAGTTCAGCTTAAACTCATTACTAGCACCTTAGAGGGGTCAGTTCATAAAACCCCATGTCTTCCAAGGCTCTGTACCAGTGGCTTCTGAATCCTATGACCTCATTGCTGCTTCAGCAGGGATGATTCTTCCTGCTCTCTCTCTGGAGTACTTGGCATTTCCTTATTCTCTCAGGTAATCTGAAATTTTTTTTCTCACATTTTTGTTCCTGGCTGGAATATGAATTTACCTACCAAAACCGTACCAGAACTACCTACCACCAAACCCAAACCAAACCAGTTGCTACTGAGTTGATTGCTTTTCATGTAGAACCCACATGCGACAGAGTGGAGCTATATACTCCATGGTGCTGCAGTGGCTGTACCTTTGGAAAGTAGGCTGCTAGGCTTTTTCTTCATTGTTGCCTGTGGGTGGGTTCCAGCCACCACCTTTTGATTAGCAGCTTTGCACTTACCTCGTATTTGCACCACTCAGGGACTCTGCCACAAACCTTGGTATTTGGTAATTTAGTAAACACATTTTAACTCTTTTGGGCAAATTGGTATGAATGGTATGGGGATGGAAGTGTTAAAAGTATC
This sequence comes from Heterohyrax brucei, assembly GCA_028571685.1. NCBI lineage: Eukaryota > Metazoa > Chordata > Mammalia > Hyracoidea > Procaviidae > Heterohyrax > Heterohyrax brucei. The sequence goes on from CM053140.1 coordinate 54,539,079, forward strand.
AGGTTTGTTTCTAGTATGTTCTGTGTTACCTCACAGTAAAATACTAGAAACAAAAATATTAAGTTATGGAACTTGAGACATGTAATTTGGGTTGTATGACTATCAGTGCACTAGATAGCTATTGATTTAAACTTAGTAACAGATTGGTTTAGAGGACCGGAATCATAAACTTACATAACTCCATCTCGTTTGTAAAGTGGGTATGTCATTTAGAGGTGATGTTGAACCTATTATGGATTTATTTTATGTACCCAAGTAGCGTTAGTCTTCAGTGGTTAGGCCTGAGATTCCAAAGTCAGAGCTAGAGAATTAAACTCCCATAATTAGAAGCAGACTGTTAGAAAACAAAATGGATGGATGAAATAAAAGGCCTCAGTGTTAATGGCAGATTTGCTTGAGAAGTGGAAAATATTACAAGAGTTAATTCTTTTACTTGTAAGATTATATTTTGCAGATGAAACTTGGTGAGTGATAAAGTTGAAGGGCAGATTTTGTTTCTTCTATCAAAACTAAAGCAGTTGTAGAACCATTCCAGGTTAAAATGTGCCTTTATAATATTTAAGGCCTGTGCACTGAAGTGGTAAATAAGAAATTTCAGTAAGCTTACAGTCCTGAACTATTCAGGAGTTCAAAATTTATTTTAGGCCAACCAAGAAGATAGATGTGAATTTTGAATATTAACTTTTCACAGCTTCATTATGTTTAGTTTATAGTTTTAAAAGTAATTTATTTTGTAATGTTTTTATGAAAAATTGGTAATCTCAAATATCTCAGAAAGATTTGGTTCATCCCTATGCTTGTTGAGCAATAACTTGTGTATTAAAATATTTTTGTATAGCATCTGAGTGACTTTTTTTTTTATTGCTCCCTGTCATCATTATTCATAGTTTAGATAATTAGTTATTTACGGGTCCAAAATTTTACTATTAAACAGTATTGTGATGTATAGCTTTATATCCAGTTTTTTGTGCATATCCAGATCATGTGATTCTATTTTTAAAATTCCACACAATCTTTATTTATCATATCAGTTCTTTCTCATTTGGTTACCTAAGTGTAACCTCTTTAAAAACTTTTTCTGGATAATTTAGATTTTGTATAAAGTAAGAAATTGGATTTTTACTTTGCTGAACTCTGAATTTCTAGTTAAAATTGCTTGGTTTGGGAACTTGTTGATAAACAGAAACAGCTTTTGTCCAGTAAATTTCTTGAACATTTAATTGTTTCTGTAACCTTAGGATTCTTTCTGAATGTAGTTTATACTAGGGCATGTATAATTTTAAGCTACTGTAGGGAAAGTGGACTGCTGGATTTTGACTTGCAGAAGAATTTCACCAGTCTTAAAACTTACTTGAAAGGAAGGCCCTGGCAGTTAGTGATTTATTATCTTTAGTTAGAATAGTGCATTTATTATCTTTACTTAGAAGATATTAAAAGAATGAGGCTTAGGCAATAACAAGTTTGAGGCATATTTGTTTCGGGTATAATCAAATGCAGAATAACCAGTTATAAAGGAGGCATGCTTTTTTTAAAATAATATTTTTATGCCATAATACATACAAGCTTGCTTCCTATAGTCCTGAAATTAACTCATTTAAATGGCAGACATCCAAATTCAAGGTAGTTTTATCTGAAAATGTCTTGTCTTTGCTTTCATTTTTTAATTTATGCTGCTGTTTTTCTTTCAGCGCTTTAAGTGTGGTGTTCCATGATTTGTGGCCTCCATTGTTTTGATAAGAATTCAGCTGTCATTCAGATCACTGTTTCCTTGTATACAGTTGTTTTTCTCTAGCTGTTTTAAAGATTTTCCTTGCTTTTTCTTACTTTAATTATGGTACACTTAGGTGTGGCTTTTAAAAATCTTAATCCTGTTTTTGATGTTCAAGGACTTTCTGGGTTTGCCTTTTTGGGAAAATTTTTGGCTATTCTTGAAATACTTTTCGGTCTGCTCTTTTTTGGAGACTAATTAAACATACAGAAATTGTTTTCCACAAGTCACTGAGATTCTGTTTTTTTTTTTTAATCTTCTCATCACCAACTCTTTTTCAGATAGTATATTGAATAAGTAACTTCAAGTTCACAGTCTTTTTTTTCTCATTTCTCCGTTTCCCTGTTAGGTCCATCTAACGATTTTAAAAGTATCATTTTTTAATTCTAGAATTTCCGTTTGACTTCTTTTGTGATCACTTTCTCTACTCATGTTTTCTCTCTTTTGTTAGGAGCACACTTTCCTTTGTATCCTTGGAAATAGTTACATTAAGTGCTTTAAAGTACAAGGTTGGACAATTAATTCCGCAAACTTAATTGTGTTAAGTGCTACCTACCTCATTGCTGAATATCAGTAGTTACCTTTAAAGTACTCCCTTTGGGAAGCTGGGCACCAATGCCAGCGCCTAGTCCACCCTTCAAAGCAGTTTTGGAACTGTTTCCAGAATGGCCATTGTGCACAGTGGGACAGTGGCAAGTTCATGAACGTAATTGTGTAGTTGTGTGTGAGGGAGTTTTTTAGCCAGTAAACAAATATCTGTATTGGAACTTCCTCCTCCGACTCGACGGCACTTGCCTTGGCTCCCTGCTCACCTGATCTGAAGAGAAAGGAAATACTGACAGGAAGACATTTTTTTTTATTGTGATTAAGTGTACAAACCAAATCAATTTTGCATGGGCACCTACCTACAGCTCCTTCGCTCTCCTTGCCCTGTGACAGCACACTCCTCCTTTTCATTTTATACTTGTTGTCTCCCCTTAACAAGTTCCTGTCCCCTTCTCGTGGACATCTAGGGAGAAACCAGTAGGATGGCCTCCTATAAATGCATAAAACCGTAAAGTACATACACCATATGGTCACATTGTGTCCCTGAGTCTAGTCCACTTTTGTCCGAAGGGTTGACCTCAGTTTCTAGACAGGGGCAGCAGGTCTAGGGGACCATGCTCCCAGGGGATTCCCTGGGCCATTGGAACATTAGTTGTGGTCTTTTAGTAGCGTCCTGAAAGGAAGACATTTTGATGGCATTCAGGAGATCAGGGGTCATGTGGTGCCAGCTCTGATGGCCATTCCAGAAAAAGAGTTCCCAAATTGCTTTGAATGGCGGACTAGGCATTAGCGTCAGTGCGTAGCTTCCCAAGGTGAGTACTTCAAAGGTGACCATAGTGACACTCAGCAATGAGGTATGTTGCATACTTGCTAGGATAAGCTCATGAGCTTAACTGCTGTCAGACCTCATACTTGTCTGCAAATTTTAGCATCCGGGTCATTTTAGGGTCTGTCTCTGATTACTTTTTCTTCTGAGAGTTTATCTTGTTTCCCTGTTTCCTTTGTCTGCTAAGTAAGGGGCAGAGTGGGCAATCCCACTTTTGTTGCTAGCTGCTTGGTAAAGAAATCAATTCCCACCTGGAAATGGGATTTAATCCTTATCCTTCTACTTCTCCATCCTCAGTGGCCATGATCAATTGCATCATGGCTCCTGTAGTGGGCTTATTCAGTACTGGGTGTGTAGATGAGCCTCTGTCCTGGGGGTTCTTGTGGCCATTGTAAATTTCATCATGCCACCTCAGGCTTAATCAGCCTGACCCCTAGATGGTTCAGCTCTCAGGAACCCAGAATCAAAGGCCACATGGCTATCTGCACCTTATACTTGCTATGTGGAGTAATTCTAGGTAACGTGAATGACATGTAGAAATTTTGGATTGTGTTGCATTCCTGTGAAAAATATTAACTTGGTTTATTTTTTAAAAGCAAGCAGTCAGTGTAGTTGAATTTCAGTTTCAAAAGGGTATCCTCTGTGGAAGGTGGCAGCTCAAATTTAAGTTCATTTCTTTTAACCAGACTTTTGGAGTATACTCTGCTTTTGTACTTCAGGGATCAGCCAAAAATTTGGACAGAGTTTTTAACACAGCTTTTGGAGCTTCCTCTCTTGGGCTTTCTTTTTTAGGTTTTTTTTCCCTCACTTTCTAGCAGTTCTGGTTACTTGACACTGTCCTTTGGTTCTTCAAGCCAGCAGCATTCTGCATTTTCTATTGGAATTCTAGCCACTTTTCATGGCGTAATCTTATGTATAAAAAAAAACCCTAAAACCAAACCTACTGCCGTTGAGTCACTTCAGACTCATAGTGACTGTATAGGAAAGGGTAGAACTGCTCCATAGAGTTCCCAAAGAGCAGTCCGTGGATTTGAACTGCCAACCTTTTGGTTAGCAGATATAGCGCTTAACCATTACACCACCAGGGTTTCCAATCTATGTATATATACCATAAATCAGAACTTTTAGGAATAGATAAAAATTGGGGCAGTCAGTCAAGTGCAGATCTTTTTCATGCTTCCAACGTCTCTCTGCTTTTGTCTGTTGTGCAGTGCCTTCAGGTGATTGTTTTTGTCTAGAAATTATTATTGTTACGGGGTGTGATAAGATGGCAGGGAAGTTGATCAAAACAGGATTTTTTAAATGAACTTTTAGATTCTGCAATAGTTTTAGATTTACAGAAAAATTGTAAAAATAGTACAGAATTTTCAAATTCATTATAAGGTACATTATTTCTAAAATATATTAATACTTAAAATGCTCAGTGTAGCTGCCAATTAATGGTCTGTACTCTGCATATATATTAATCTCTGCAATGCAGTGATGGCCTTAGGAGCTGCTGAAGTAAGACAACTTTGGCCTTTCTGCTACCTGGCCTTGGCTGTTACACTTGAGGAACCTATATCTCTCTGTGTGTGTTCCATTTCTTCCTTTGTCAGTTTAGCTCTAGTGATGAAGTCCATTTCCTTTATCTTGCTGTTGTAATCTGTTAGGGTTCAGAAAGCCAGATGAACGAATTTGTTAAAATTTACTTGAACTAATTTGAGGGCTTGAATGTTGAATTGATGAGTCAGGTACATGACCTTGGTAATGTTAACATTGATTGTCTGGAGGATTTTTATCTAGGTACGTGGTGTCCAGTATGGTTGTTTCTAACCATATGTGACTATTTAGTTCTTGAAATACATCTAGCTTGAATTGTGCAGTATAAAATACATAGCAGTTTCAAAGACTTATTAGTACAGAAAAAATAATATAAAATAATACTTCGTATACTGATTACATGTTAAAGTAATATTTTAGATAGGCTAGACAAAATATGTTGTTAAAATTAATTCTGCTTGTTTCTTTTTACTTTTTTAATGGGACTGCTAGAAAAATTTAAAAAGCATTTGTGGCTGCGTATTAGTCATTAGTTCAGAATTTACCCTATTTATTTGATAGTCATGTCCATATGAATGAGATAGTGCTTATATCATAAGAATTGTGGTAGTGAACAGGTGAGGCGCCACCGTCTCATTCTTACCTTAGTGTAAACGCTAGCACAGTGGTTGATGGTATGTACCTTAGAGTTGAAACTTCATTTCTGCCACTCATCAGTTCTGTGAGGTTAATTTCTCTGAACTTCAGATTCCTCATCTGAAATGTGAAGAAAACAATGCCTAGCACCATATGGTTATTGTGAGAATATATGTAAAACACTTTGACATAGGGCATCCATATTGCATGCTAAATAAACTGCTAAAAAATAGTAGCTGTTAACTTGCTTCCAGGCGGTTTTGGAGACATTTTGATTTCTTCATGGCGACACTAGTCGACGGCACTTGGCTAGCTGGCTGGCTTTGGCTTTGATTTCTTCTAGTTGGTACTTATGGGGAGTAGAATCACCATTAATCCAGATGGGAAAACAGATTACACCTTTGGTCACCTTTTGATATTTTTTTTTGTGTCATTCAGTGTTTTTAATTATATGGCTTATAATTGTTTGGGAGAAATAGTAGACTTTTCTCCTTTTGTAGACTCTTGATGAATGATGTCAACATTCTAACGAACATATTTTCATTATGATTCTGTTGTGTTTAGGTAGAAAGTCTGGTCTTTGTATATCCGATACTTTGTGTTAAAAACCAGTTCCAGTGGAGACATGTACTACTGATCTAACTCACGGAAAGCTTTAGTTTTCATCTTTAGGATGTGCTTCACATGTGTAACAGAACAGAAAGCCTTCCATAGAATCTTGCTTATTTGTCATTAATTCCCTTTTTCAGCTAGTTGTTTTGGACTGACAGTTCTGCACCCAGCATTTTTTTTTCAGGCAATATAAAATAATTAAAAAGAAGTTTAGTAATCAAACAAGTTCATATTTTGGCACGGATTAGGATAAAGAATGAAAATCTCACGTGTCAGTGTTAAGACTCAGAGGTCAGATGATGACAAGCTGGATGCAGGATCCGGAGGGAGCAAAAGCCAGTGAGCTTTGCCAGGGAATCCTTGTGTGTGTATTTCTATTGGATGCCAGCCACATTCCTCTTACTAGCTGATTGGCTAATCATATCAGATCACATCATGGAGGTGATTAAATTGGATTAAAAAATGAAGAATAAACTTCATCATTACCTAACTGCCAAATTACATAACCTTAACCACCACATGGTATTTTCCCCATAGAGAATTTAAGTAAAGTGTGTTTTTTGGTGAGGTCACACATGTGGCTAAATAGAAGAGTCAGTAATATCTCTTTGCCCGGCAGTCAGCTTCTGGAATCCATGTGGTAAGCTACTGTGTTATGCTTTGTTTTGGCACAGTAGATGATTGATACATATTTGTTAAAGGAATGAATAAATTCTTCTGTTTGTGAGCATAAAATTCAAACCTCTGAGATCTAGAAAGTTTTCCATGATCTCTTCCATGCTATCCTTAACCAGTTGTCCAGCCATACTGGCTCTTTGCATGGCTGACTCTTTGTAGGTTTTTAGATCCAAGAGCTCTTCCATGACCATCAAATAGATGTCCCTTGTCTGCTCTCTCAGTACTTTCCCTTTAGGCAACTGTTACAGTTAAAAAAAATTAACTTGATGTATTTATTGTCTGTTTCTGCTACAGAAATCTGAGTTTCAAGGGGCCAGATCTCACCTGTCTCCTTCATACTTGTTTTCACAGTGCCATGTAGTCTTCAGTACTTGTCGACTGTTGGAGTATATTGGGACTCCAGGGAGGGAGAAAAGAGCCCTGGTGGTGCAGTGGTTAAGTGCTTGGCTGCTAACTGAAAGGTTGGTAATTGGAACGCTTGCTCTGTGAGAACAAGATGTGACAGTGTACTTCCATAAAGATTAGGAACCAATGGGACAGTTCCGCCCTGTTCTACAGGGTCACTGTGAGTTGGAATCAACTCAGTGGCAATTTTTTTTCCCCTTCTTCTAGGTAAGGGGATCTTCTGTAAGATGTTAGTTGAGTATGGAAAGGGAGCCAGAGTTTGAACTTCAGGGGTGAATAATACCGAGACCCCTGAAATTGTAGAGCAAAATCTAAATGGCAGCCTATGGAAAATGCAGTTAATTGTAAGCAAAGCAAAGCCCTGGAATGGCTGCTATTTCTCTTTATATATAGAATTTTTAGATTTTTAACTACTCACATATTTTCATTCCTCCCACTAGTCTTTGCTATTGGTTTGTTGCTGAATGGTGTCTCGCTTTGGAGAGATCCCCGTAATCTTAGCTAGTAGAACTCCTCTGTTTCTTCCGTGGAGCTGCTGGGTGAGTTTGAGCCACCAGTCTTTTGGTTATAAGCTGAGCACAAGTGGTGCCACTCAGGGCCCTTCCTGTTAGTCTTCATTAAAGGCCAATGGGAAAATCAGTTTGGATTCTTAACAGCTGCAAGTAACAGAAAATGCCACTTCAGATGGGCTTGAACCACTAAGGGGAGGTGTTTAATCAAAGAAGTCAGACAGGAGATCGGCTCCAAGTTAGGGTGTGCCTCTGCCTCTTTGCCATTTTCTGGGCTCGGTCTTCTTCTGGTGTTGGTTTCAGCTGCCAGCTAATACTCAGTTGGGCACTGCAGCTGTAGGTTTCCTGTCCAAGGGGTTTCTCTTCTGGTGTCTTTGAAGAGAAATTTTTCCTACGTGCCACAGAGCAGCAGGCCTGTCCTGTGTCTCATTGACTAGAATTTATCATGTGATTGGTATGAGAAATGGAACTTGTATAACTGATGTAGAATCATTCAGGATTTACTCTTAGGATTGGGAGTTGGCTCTTCATCTCCTGTGTCTTCTTGAGGGACAGAGGAATGGATGCCTGATCAAAAACAGAAGTCAGATCATCAGGAAAAAGTGAGAGGATAGAGGTTGGCGACTCCCAGAGTTTGCTGTAGTGACTTTTAACTTTCCCCTAGATGATTTGGAGACCCAATTTAAATTTTTGAGAAAAATTAACTAGTCAGGAAGATTTGATTTAGAGATTTTCTTTTTTTCAATACTGATAACCTGGAACTCAGATATTTTTACTCTCAGCCAGTCAGCAGAAAGCTACTAAGTAGTAAAGCATCTGTAGCAGCTGAGGTCTTGTGGGAAACTGAAAAAAAAAAAAAAAAAGTATGACATCAGTGAGGTTATAGTCTGCTCAGAAGATGAGGTGTGCAGCTGCATAAAAAGCAATAATTTGCAGTAACAATTTGAGAGGTCACAAGGCAAGCTGTGGTTGTTAATTGTTAAGTACCTGGTAGAGGTTGGGACCATGTTAGAGATACAGAATCTTGGGCCTCAGCCTGGATCTACTGAGTTAGAATCTCTGTTTTAACAAGATCTTTGGTGATTTATAATTGGGTTAAGGTAGAATGATCGAGAAAGATTTTTTGGAGAGGACACTTCATCTTTACCTGAAGAACAGGTGTGGGCATTTTAGATTTAAGATGATGTGAGTTTAGTCTCCTAGGTGCTCAAAATTATGTGGCCTTATTGTGCAGGAGGAAATGCTGCACTATAAGGCTGTGATTGCTAACTGAAAGTCTGGCAGGTCAGATCCATCAGGTGCTTCTTGGAAACCCTATAAGGCACTTCTGCTCTGTCCTGTAGAGTCTGTATGAATCAGAATGGACTTGACAGCAACGGGCTTGGTTTTTTTTGATATCGTGCAGATTAAATCAGAAGGGAGTGTGAAAGAGTGGTATAGAATCTACAGAACACTAACAGGGAAGTTATCCGAGGAAAGAATTTATAAGGCTTTTCTTTCAGAGACAGAGTTGTTTTTAAATTAAATGGCTACATTAGATTACATTAGATTGTAATTTAGTTATTTACTGAAGGCAATAGAAGCAAACAACCTTTTTTATTTTATTCATTCATTTTGATTGAGTGAAATTGCACAATCCAGTGTAAATTTGTACGCCCACCTATGTGCAGCTCCTACTGCTCTCCTTGCCCTGTGGCAGACAGTGCTTGAAACTACTAGAAGGGCAGCGGCTTTCTCATTCAGTAAGTTTAACTATGGATAGCTGTGAGTGGAGCAGATTAAAACAAAGAATGCTGTGTCCCTAGCTGAAACAATTGCTAAATTGTATATTTTAGCTTGTTTCCCCAAGCAACATTCAAGTTTCTTTGAATCTTAATGATTTTAGTAATAACTGTGCGTTTTATTAGGTTATTTCCGATAGGTAAGCATTATAAACCTTGGCTATACATGTAGTCACCTTTTCCTTTTTTTTTAAATCTAAAAACAAAATGGAAAGCCTTGTTTTTCTATAGCTTTGAATGACTTCTCAGTTCATGCTGATTTAAACTAGAGGAAGAGTGTCAGATCTGCTGTTAGAGTTCCCACCTGGGGGGGCGGGGAAGGGCCTCTGACATGTTGGTAAAATTGAAACTCACAGAAGCATGATTTAATGGGGGGTGTTTATGAAACCTGTGAGAAAATGTTAAACAAGTGTTACTCATTTGTGATAAGGTTGGGGAGTAAGTGTATTACTGAGTTTCATTGTATCTTAAATATAAACGTTTTTGGTGTGTTTTCACAGTCTTAAATTGCTCAGATTATACTTTCTAGACTGTAGATACAAAGATGAGAACCCTGTTTTTTCTGGTTCATCAATGATATCTCCATTGTCCAGTGTAGGTCTTTACATGGTGGTGAATTAATTAAAAAAAAAAAGAGTTTTAACTTTAAAAGATTGATTTTTATCTACACTTCGGGATAATATATTACCTATGTCCAATAAAAGTGAACTAAAATATAGTTAGAAACCATTAGGACTAAACTGGCAGTTAGATTTTTTAGCTCCAATTTGATTTTGAAGTAATTTCAAACTGCCCACAAGTTACAAGAATAAGTACAAAGAACACCTATATGTTCTTTACCCCTAGATTGACCTGTTTTTAACATTGTATCCCATTTGCTGTATTATTTGCTCATTCACTCATAAGTTGCATATATCATGGCCTTTTACCTTTAAATACTTTAGTTTGTGTTCCCTAAGAGGGGAAACCCTGGTGGCGTAGTGCTACGTTGGCGGTTCAGATCCACCAGGCGCTCCTCGTAAACTCTGTGAAACAATTTTACTCTGTCCTGTAGGGTTGCACTGACACCACGGCAGTGTGTTTGGTTGGGTTTTTTTCCTTAAGAGGAACCATATCTTATGTGAGTCAATCCTACCCTCTCCCCACCCCTTTCTTTCCGGAATAGAAAACTAAGACTCAAAGTGAACTACTCATGAATTCTATACTTCTGAGTAGAAAATCTGGGAACCCTGTTGTATAGTGGTTAAGATCTGTGGCATGCTAATCAAAAGGTTGGCAGTTTGAATTCACCAGTTGCTCCGTGGAAACAATGAGACAGTTCTGCTCTGTCCCATAGGACTGCGGAATCTGTATCAACTCAGTGGCAATGGGTTTGTTTGTTTTGGTTAAGTGGAAAATCCAGCCTACTTTGAAAATCAGGTTCTGATCACTAACCTTGTGGCAGAATCTTTATTTTTTTCCCATGACAAGTCATTTAGCAGTATAACACAGTAATAACTTGCAGTTGTTCTTCTGAACCCGATATAACCACCTTAGAACACTGAATAGATAAAGTGACTCTGGATCACTGAAATTGTACTGATAATGTTGGTTTTAAGGCAAACTCTTAGAAACATTAATGGTCTGTTTTACACTTAAAGATAACTTGTTTCTGCATGTGGAATAACAATGTCCTTTGGGCCTGGCCACCATCTGTGACAGTCGTGATGGAGCTCACAAAGGTGAATCTCACTGGCAACAAGTATAAAAAGGGGTGCACCTGAGATCTCCACTAAAAGACCACAATTGATGGTCCAGTGGCTTTGGGGTTCCCCTGGGAACATGGCCTCTGGCCCTGATGCTGCCCTTGCCCATAAATCATAATGAAGGTCCACTCTTCGGACACAAATGGATTGGACTTGGCAATGCAGAGTGACCATATATTAGATGCACTTTATGGTTCTATGCATCTATGGGATATCGTCCTGCAGACCTCTAGCTGGAGTAAGGGGAGTGGGTGGAGAGGAGGGGAAAGGAAACTGTTGGGAAGATGAGACATGTATGGAGCAGAGAGGAATAATGTGCTGTTGCCTGGCGGGGAGAGCAGTGGAAGTGGCATATAGGTGGGCATCTAAATTTATATGGGGATGTACATTTTCACTCAGTCATAATAAAAAGAAAATTAAAAAAAAAGTACCTGCAGAAAAAAAAAATGTCCTTTGGTATGAGTGTCTGGGACTTAGGGGGCTTCAGGCTACCTTGGTTTAAGTCTCCATGTGCCCGAATTGGCGGCAGGTTAGCCTGGCATCCTTTTACAGTGAGAGAGGAGCTTGCTGTGTACCTTAGCTGACCCTAACAGTAACCAGGTTACTGGCCTGCAAAGAGCAGAGTCCAGTAGGCATCATGAATTTAATTCACAGTTTAACCACAGAGTAAATTTATTTCTAGTCTTGACTTTTTTTTTGACATACTTTTTCCCTGTGTCAGTGTTTGCCCACCAAATGAATCAGAATTACAGTCAGTTGAAGTGCATTTCTACCACACACCCATCCATTTCTGGGTTGAATGCCGGCTCGTAGTGATTCTGTAGGACAGGGTAGAACTAACTCCCTGCCCTGTTCTGTTGCCAATACTATAGCCTTTATGGAGCAGAGCCCTGGTTTTCAGTGGTTAGAGCTTGTCTGCTAACCGAAAGGTTGGTGGTTTGAATCCACCATGGAAACCCTGTGGTGCAGTTTTACTCTGTCCTATGGGTCACTGTGTGTTGGATTTGACTCAGTGGCTCCAAGTTTAATCTTTATAGAACTCAACTGCCAAGTCTTTCTCCTATAGCATGGTTAATAGGTTCGAATGCTGACTTTTTGTTTGGCAGTTGAGCACTTAACCAGTGCACCACCAGTGGAGACATTCTGAGTATCTGGAGGCAGGTCATGGTAATCTGTATTTTAAATCTATTTACTCAAGGATCTTTATGTATTTTAAGATTAGAGTCCTGTTCCTGTGTACTTGTGTTATCTGTATTTCCTTCATATTCAGAGCTTTCCCATATCAGTTTGTAACTTCAGGTGTTGTACTTCTTTTGTGAAGTGCTGGGCTGCTAACTGAAAGGTAGTGGTTTGAATCCACCAGCTGCTCTGTGGGAGAAAAGATCTGGCTCTCTGTCACTGAAGACTTCAGCCAAGAAGCCCTATGGGGCAGTTCTTTTCTGTCCTGTAGAGTCATTGTGTGTTGGAGTTGACTGCATACAGCGAAAGGGTGGGAAGATTTTTGTTTGGTTGGATCTTCAAATGTGGAAGATTCATGTGCATAGTACCAAGTATCACAAAGTATGAAAAGGATATTTAATGAAAAGGAAGTCTCATTTCCCTGAATCGCAGTTTTAGAATATTGAGCAGGCACTGTTCTAAGTCCTTGCTGTATACTAATTTATTCAGTTCTCCTAACAACCTTATGAGATAGTTATTATCCTGATTTTATAGAAATGGAAAACAGGCCCAGAAAACTTAAAAACACTTTTTCAAAGTCACACGGCTAGAAAGTGGTGGAGTTGTCTGGCAGTCTGGCTGGCTCTGCTGAGTGGGAGGATATAAGGATTAAGTAGATTAATACATGTAAAGAGCTTGTTTTAGGAGAGCAGGGAGTTCATCTTCAGGAAGATAAGCATACTGTGTGAACTCTTTACTCCTGGCTGGAGCTTTGTGATACGGTTATGGCCAGTAAAAAAAAAAAAAAAAGAACTCTTTTTTGCATGGCCAGCGATTTTTCACGTGTTCCTAAATGCTATCTTTGCTTCCTTCCATTTATTAGACTGTTCAAACTTTATATAGCCTAATTCTTAAAGCATAGGGCCATGATGATACATGAGGGATTATATGAGGCCGTGATGCACGTATATCGTTTAGAAGATGTGGAAAATACTTAAATTCTTTCCTCTGTTACTGTTTTTGAAAGTACTAATCTAAGGATTCTGATGACTAACTGGTTGAACTAAAAAATCTCTAGCTAACCTTTAAGTTTTGTACATGAAGTATCTTCAAAGTAACATCAAGATTCCTGCCGTGTGCCAGGAACTGTGTGGATTCTGATTGAATCCGAGTTATAGCACAGTATAGGAAAATATCTTTAGTTTTGTGTACAGATAGGAGTTTTACAGATACAAAAGTAATTTACTGAAGATTACACAGTTGATAAGCAGTGAAGTCGGGATTCAAACCCGTATGTCTGATTCCAAAACCTTGTTATTTCTTATGTGCTGTGTAGGCCCTGTAGAAGGATGACATTTTATTAAACCTTTAGACTGCAACCTTAATTTCATCATGTATCTAGCAAAAAGGTGAGAGAAATAGGCAATGAAATTGGTGAGTTTGTTCAGTTACTATGTTGTTTTGTGACTTTTAAGTTAACCTGAATCAAGGCAAGCTAGCTTGTGTGTTAAAGTGTTTAACTCCACTCTTGACAGCAGCTTATTGCCTGAGGCAGTCCCAAGGAAATGTATTGAGGAAAAGATTCAGTGGCTCATTCTTACCTGTACGTCCCAGCATCTCTCTCTTACTCAGTCACTTTGACCCTTCATCACACCATAAACACAAACAGATAGGAATGATGTTAAAAATTTCTTTTTGGTTGTTTTAAATGGTAACTGTTCTAAAGACTGATTAAGCTAGGTTTTCTAAGTGAGCAGTTCCTTAACCTTGAGTTAGTAAAACATTAAAATATTCATAGCATTTACCATTGACCCCTATTCTGCAATGTAGGAGTTAGTCCAGGAGTTTCTAATTAAATACCAGCATTGTGCAATTCAGTAGTTACAGCAGAGATCTGGAGGGGGGAAGGTGAGGCTAGTAGTGATTCTGAGGGCTAGAATGTGAGAGGAACTGCTATCAGCAAATTAAACGACTGCCCCCCCTTTATTTTAATGCTAAACATCATTTATTTAAATGCACTTCTTTTCCCTGCGTTTCAAGCAGTAGCCCTTTTTAAATGTTATTTTTTGTTGTTTTCAGTAAAAGTTTACAATTCGAGTAAGCTTCTCATATAAAAACTTTCATACACGTTGTTGTGTGACCCTGGCTGCTCTCCCCACACTGTGACAGCACACTCCTTTTCTCCACCTGCATTTCTCATATTTGTTGAACCAGCTCCTATCCCCCTCTTCCCATTGTGCCTCCTGACAGGAGCTGCCCAGTTAGTCTCCTTATCTACTTAAGCCAAGAAGCACACTCTTTACCAGTATCATTTCGTATCTCTGAACCCTTCAGGGAAGATTGACTGTGTCACATGGAGTCTTAGAAGTCTGAACAGTCAATTTTTGAGGAGTTGTCTTCTGAAATGGTTTCTGTTCTGGAGGCCATGTCTTCTGTCAGACCGTCAAGTCTGGTCTTTTTATTTTAGTTTGAGTTCTGCACCCCACAGTTCTGCTCCATCAGGGACTGTTGGTTGAATTCCCTGTAAGGGTGGTCATTGGTAGTAGCCGGGAACCATCTAATTCTTCTGATCTCATGTTGATGTAGTCTCTGGTTTATGTGGTTCTTCTGTCTCTTGGGCTCAGCTTTCCTTACATGTTTGATATTCTTCATTCTCTTCTGCTCCAGGTGGGTTGAGACCAGTTGATGCTTCTTAGATGGCTTCTTGCCAGCTTTTAAGACCCCAAATGCCACTGACCCAAGTGGGATGCAGAACATTTTCTTAATAAACATTGTTATGCCACTTGACTGAGGTGTCCCCTGAAACCATGGTCCCTAGAACCCTGTCCCTGCTACTCTGCCTAGAAGTGTTTGGATATACTTAGAAAGCTTAGTGTGTGGCTTAGTCCAGTTGTGCTGACTTCTCTACTATGCATTGTACCCTCCTTTCACGTAAAGTAATTCTTGTCTATTATCAAATTAGTAAATAGCCCCTTCCTTCTCTCCCCACTCATAACCATCAAAGATGGTTTTCTTCTGTATTTAAACCTTTTCTTGAGTCTTTATAATAGTAGTGTCATATAATATATGTCCTTTTGTGACTGGTTTTACTCAGTATAATACATTCCAGATTCCTCCATGTTCATCATTGCATAACATTCCGTTGTGTGAATATACTAGTTTGTTTATCCATTCATCCCTTGTTGGGCTCCTAGGTTGATTCCATCTTTTTGCTATTGTGGACAGTGCTGTTACGAACATTGGTATGCATCAAAAATAACAAATTAATGCTAAGACTCATTCTTTACAAGGCATACAGGTATTTTTTGTAATACAAAATCATTAAAAATACATATATATTCAAAATTAATAAAATGTTTTTTAGTGTGCATGTGTAATTATACTTGTAATCTATATCTAAGGAGCACTAGTGGCCCGGCAATTTAAGCTGTATCCACATGGCTGGTAGTTCAGACCCACCCAGCCTCTCCACAGAAGGACTTGGTGATCGGTTCTTGTAAAGATTACAGTGATAAAACCCTGTGGGCAAGTTTGACTCTGTCCTATGGGCTCTCTGGGAGTCTGAAATTGACTTGACAGCACCTGAATGAATATGAGAATTTATACATGGTTTTAAACAGTTTTATTGAGGTAATTCTCACACTGTACAATGCATCCATTTAGTGTATTCAATTCAGTAGTTTTTAATGTTCACAAAGGTGTGCAACTATCACCGTAATTTAATTTTAGAATATTTTCATCAGTGTAAAAGGAACTTGTAGTCGTTAACACTCATTTCCACTTCCTCCCATCCCCTGGTCCCTAGCAAGCATTAGTCTGCGTTCTGTCTCTGAATTTGCTTCTTTTAGACATTTCATATAAATGAAATCATACAATATATGATTTTGTGTAACTGGCTTCTTTCACTTAAGGTTTTCAAAATTTGCCTAGTGTCTATTAATACTTTATTCTCTTTATTGCTACATAATATTCTACTGTTTTCATACCACTTTTTAATAAACTTTGTAGTTTACTTTTTCAGTGTAGTGCTTCTAAGGGACTTCCATTACTGGAAAGCTGGAGTAGATGTACTTTTTACTCTTCCTCTCACTCAGTACAACTAAAATCCCTGAACATTTTATATAAGAGAAGCATAAGAACAACCTGAAGGTGGAGAGAAGGAAGACCAGCTGGGGACCTTGGGAGCCAAGGAATGATGCAGTGCTGAGTTAACCTGGGTTTTTTCTTTTTCTTTTGGCCTTATATGTCTTGTATTTGAAGGAGCAGAAACTGGCAACCTAGAAACACCAGTAGGTGCAGATGAAAAAGTGTCCTTAGAAAAGTCTGTTCTCTCTGGTTAGAGAACCAAGAAAGGAACAGCCTACTAAGACAGAAAATATTTAGATTGCCAGCCAAATGCCACAGAAAAAACTGCCTCCCCTCCCACTTCCTGCAGAGGCCAAGTAGGGAGCCTAGACCTCTACCCTTGAGGGACTGTAGCACCATGGCCCAGTAGCCATCCAGGGCTCTGTTCTGTAATGACTGTCCAGTGAAGAGCAGCCCTTCCCCCCACCCCGCAGGGATGTGTCAGAGGAGGCCTAGTGGAGAGGCAGGACTCGGGAATGAGTCACAGCCACTGCTTTGTCAGTGGAGACCACATGGGGAGCTGGAACTCCCTGTCCTTACTGGCAGTGGTGCGGAGCCTTCTCCCCGTGGGTGTCAACAGAGGCCAAGCGAGAAACCAGGACTTCTGCTTCCACTTGGTAGTAACAGAACGGTGTTCCCCCTGGCCCCTCCCAGAGCAGTAGAATAGAAAGGCAGCTAAAACAGAGTCTAAACAAGATACAGAGTCTCACAACATGGTACAGAAATGTTCAGATTTCAGTTGGAAATCACTTAGCAGATCAAGAACCAGAAAATCTCAGATTAAGTGAAATAAGACAGTAGATGCCAACATGAAGATGACAGAAATGTTTAGGATTATCTGACAAGTTTTTTTAAAAAAATGAGTTATGTTATGATTTTAGTACAAGTTTACAATCTATATCAATTTGCCATGTAATGATGTAACTTCTGGAACTTGCACTGTTGTTCTATTGTAACTGTGCCCCCCCCCGCCTTGTGATAACACGCTCCCCACTTTGTCCTGAACTTCGTGTCCGTTGACTAAGATCTGTCCTGCCTCTTCCTATTATCTCACCTCCAGTGATGACCTTTATCATTGATTGAATTGTGCCCCCCCCCCCAAATATGTGTGGTTATGTGGCTGGGCCATGATTCCCAATATTTTGTGATTGTTTGCCATTTTGTGGTTTTCCTAACCTGTATGTTAAAGGATTAGGGTGGGATTATAAATCCCTTCATAGGATCACCTCCCTGCTCCACTCTAAAGGGAGTTTCCCTGGAGTATAGCATACCCGACCCTTAATCATTTCTTCTTGCAAGAAGTAAAAGAAGTTCTAGTTCTGCCATCTGATCCTCCTCCTGCTGTGTCAGGGGCTCCATACTACGTACCCCATCCAGGCAGTCATTGGTGGTGGTTGGGTATCATTTAGTTCTTCTGGCCCTGTGCTGGACCAGACTTGGCCTCATATGGCCCCCTTCCGTCTGGTGGGCTTATAGTTTCCTCTTGTCCTTGATGCCCTCTGTTTACTTCTGGTGCAGGTGGATTGGGATTAATTGGTGCTACTTGGATGGCAGCTTGCTAGCATTTAAGACCCCAGATGCTATGTATACAGAACATTTTCCTTAGATGAAAGGAAGCTTGGGTATGTCAGTTAGTCTGGATGTCCCCTGAAAGCATGGCCCCTCAACCCCTGACTGTGCTGACAGAGGTTTTAAAGCAGCCTTGATAAACACACTCAATGAGCAGTTATGACCATACTTGAAATAAATGGAAAAAAAACCCAAAACACCTAAGCAGAGAATTACAAGGTATAAACGACGTAGTGGAGGTTTTAGAACTGAAATGGGCAGAAACTGAATACAAAGCTCAATGGATGGACTTTACAGTAGAATGGAGGAGACAGAAAAAAGAATCTGTAAATTGGAAGACAGATAAACAGAAATTCCTCAGTCTGAATAATAAAAGAGAAAACAGACTGAGCATTTAATACTTCTGTATTTCCAAGTTTAATGTGATCCATTTGACTGTCCTTTTCAGAGGCTTTGTTTTATTCTCTTGGCTCACAACTGTACGTCTAGAATTTTTTTCCTATAGAAACTGCTATCCAAAGAAATAAATAAGGAGGACTATTGAAGCATTGCTTATAAGAGGACACTGGAGACCATCCAACACCCTTCAGCAAGGGATTTGTTAAATTATAGAACACCTGTAAGAAAAAGTTTAAGATTAATTATGTTAAATTGAGAATAAAATATAAATTGTAAAAAAGTTATGTTTAGTATGAGTGCTTTTTCAAAGAAAAAATAAAAATTTGGAAGAATATGTGACTGTTGGATGGTTACCTCAAGGTAAAGGAGTTCTGACTTTCTATAGTGTTTTAGTTTTTATTTTTAATAATGAACCCATACTGCTGTTAGCAATTTTTTAAAGACATACTTCAATGCTATTATTAGATAATAATGAATTTTTGATCCTACATCTTTGTTGAAATGGATTTTTATTAGTATGACTTGGATTAAAGTAGGTGGTTTTTGACTTGTAACTTCTAGAAATTAGAATTTCTTCACAATTTAACTATACTTACTAAAAACATTGTTTGACCAAAGCTAAAGCCACTGCCTTCGAGTGAATTCCGACTCATAGTGAGTGACCCTATAGGTCAGAGAGTACAACTGCTCCGTAGAGTTTCCAAGGAGCACCTGGGACATTTGAACTGCAGACTTTTTGGTTAGCAGACATAGCACTTATGCCACCAGAGTTTCCATTGTTTGACTATACGCATACTCCCTGCCATAGACTCTATTCCAACTCATAGTGACCCTATAGGACAGAGTACAACTGCCCAATGGAGTTTCCAAGGAGAGCCTGGCAGATTTGAACAGCAGACCTTTTGGTTAGCAGATGTAGCACTTAACCACTATGCCACCAAGGTTTCCATTGTTTCACTAGCCAATAGTAGCTCCCAATTTTCTGATAAGTGTTGAAGCTTTGGAAAAGATGTGTATGTGGCAGAATTTCTTGTTTGAGTTGTCATGGATTTAGTGGGGTTAGTTAATGAAGAGGCAGTTTTTCACATCTGTCTTGAAGAATGGGCACGTTGCATGTGCAGGAAGGAAAATAGTTGTATGTGGAGTGAGTGAGAGATAAGTAACAAGTTTCTGATAGACCTGAAGGAGAAGTAAATTGAGAATTTATTTTGGGAAACTATAGACAAAGGAGGCAGTCTGAAAGCAAAAGGATATTTGCATACTGAGCAGATATATTTGAACCATCTAGTGTTTAGGGATTCTCATGCCCATGCTTTACAGTATACTTTGTAGACTATTGTGGGAAATAGGTATGGTGTTTTTGATCCATAGCCAGTTTGTTTTCTCCAGCTTGCCTTTAGTTTAAAGTGAATTTCTAAGTGTCTGCATGCACTAGCTCTCTCTATGACATCTTTACAATAGTGCTGTCACAGGTAGCTTGGGAGATTACAGTTAATTATATAGATTACATAAATAGAATAGGACAAAGGTCTTGTCTGGTTCTTTACCAAACTCTTCTTCTTTTTCAGGGAGTCTCAAATTTGGGATACTGTTTCTTAGATAGAAGAGGATATATCTTGTTTTTATACTGATGTAAAAGTGTTAAAACTAATAGGGAACGGGGGTTGGGGGGACAAGGATAATAAAGTGTAGATATCTGAAAGCTAGAACTTGCTGTGAAAATATTCAACATTAACCTACTTATTTAGAAAGAATGTGTTAAGTTTATCTTACCTATAAAATCACTTGTATAATCACCTTTTTTCCAGCATCTAAAAAAAAGCAACTTTCGGTAGTAGTTTGTTATATACTAGAATGATTTAGTTCTATAAACTGGTTATACTTTGAGGAAGAAGTAGCCTTCCCAGGCCAGTGTTTCTCAATATAATTAGCAAATGCCTTACTATGGGATCTCCTGGGTACAGAATCTCTGGATTTAAGGCCCAGGAATCTTCACTGTAAACATTCTCTGTAGGTTTTTCTTATTCCCACTCAAGTTTAAGAACTAGTTAGCTTGATGCCATCTTTAAGAAGTAAAATTTTGTACAAGTTACAGTGTTAGCAATCAGTATATGCTACTCTGATGATGTTTTGTGTATCTTTTTTTACTAATAAAGAATAATTTTTTTTTTAAAACCAAATTCGGTTTGGCTATCTCATGCCCTCTAATTAGAGTAGGGGTCAGGGATCCTCCTTGTATGCACCCTCCGTATTCTATTTCATCAGTTAACTGCTTTTCTTTTTAAAACACCCCCTCCTCACCACTGGTTTTGAAATTAATGACTTTTACCACAGTATATTATGCAAGTGTTTTAGAATTTTTGAGGGATACTTTAAGAAAATACATAGTACTTTTGCTAGCGTCTTTGAATGACTTGTTTAAGAGGTATTCTTAGCTTTCTTTTCATGTACACTGTGTGGTGGAGAGAGCTGGGTTTGTCCCTGGTGAGTGCCAGAGCAGATTCTTCTAGCAGGCAGACTCTGCCCTCCCCTAGTAACTTGATTTTTTTCTCTTCCTCCCTCCTTTGTAAACTTGGGACCTGCATGATGGAGTGGAAGATGATTGTTCTTCTACATCATGGTTGAATCAGGGGAGCGAACTGCGCTCTTCATTAAGTAGCCTTAGAAATAGCTTATAAAGATACCTTTTCTTCCTTTCTTGCTCCCTGAAGGAATGTATTAAATAGGATATGGGATATTTATTATGAATATTTATTAAAATGAGAAAGGGGCTGGTGCTTCTTTAAGTTCTTTGGAGACAGGTACACTAAGATGTTTCCTTTTTGATGTTGACATAGTGAATACTGTCACATAGAACAATAAATGATTTTTACGTTTTGTAAAACCGATGATGGACTTTTTATCCTGAGGCAAAGTTATATGTACCCCGTAGGATTAATTAGAGCTACACTATCTAGTATGGTAGTCAGTGACCGCATGTAGCTATTAAGAAATGCAGTTTAGTCAAACTAGCAACATTTCAGGTATTCTATAACCATATGTTGCTGGTGGCTACCATATTGGACATTGTAAACACTGAACATTTTTATCATTGGGGAAAGTTCTATTGAGCAGTCATATGTAAAGACTGGACATTACTTAGAATGGAAAGAAGGAAAAGAAAGAGTAAAATAATAAAGACCTGGATTTCTGCCCCTGCTTCCCACAATACAAGCTGTCTAGTCTTCTTGAACTCCTGGTTAAAATTCAGAAACAAGTCTCTTATTCTGAGTATCACTGGTTTTTAATTTGTTTTTTTTTTCAATGTTTGCTTCTGTTCCTCAGGCTGGCAGTGATGGTGAAAGCATAGGAAACTGCCCATTTTCCCAGAGGCTCTTCATGATTCTTTGGCTCAAAGGAGTTGTATTTAGTGTCACAACTGTTGACCTGAAAAGGTAAGACGTGGTTGCAGTTTGGAATCAACTTGAGAGCATGTACTTGAGTGTCTTATTAGTTTGATCCATTCCCTACCCCATGTTTTGAATATACTGTATTAAAGTTCACCTGATTTATGGACAAATTTAATTTTGCTGAAAATAATTTAAAAAAATGGTTGTAGCAGTACATCCATAGGGAACTGCCGGAAATCAGTCACACTGGATTCAGAAGAGGACATGGAATTAAGGCAATCATTGCTAATGTCGGTTGGATCTTGGCTGAAAGCAAAGAATACCAGAAGGATGATTATGCAAAGACCTAGTGGATCATATTGCAGAACCTGTATATAGATCAAAAAGACAGTCCTTCAGACAGAACAAGGAGATAACCACTTGGTTTAAAGTGAGAAAAGGTGCGTGTCAGCATTGTATCATTTCACTATATTTGGTCAAGCAATAGGTTGAGCAAATAATGAGAAACTGAACTATGTGAAGAAGAATGTAGCATCAGGAATGGTGGAAGACTCATTAACAACCTGCACTGTGCAAATGACAGTCTTGGATTGCTGAAAGTGAAGAAAACTTGAAGCACTTACTGATGAAGATCAAAGACTGTAGCCTTCAGTATAGATTAGACCTTAACATGAAACAGATATCTTGAATCTAAGCAATAAGCAATACCATGATAAATGGAGAAGATATTAAAGCTGTCAAAGATTTTATTTTACTTGAATCCTGGTCAAGGCCCATGGGAGCAGCAGCCAAGAAGTCAAACAGTGTTTTGCATTGGGCACATCTTCTGCCAAAGAATTCTATTAAATGTTAAAAAGCAAAGATGTTGCTTTGGTTACTAAGATGTCCTGACTCAAGCCATAGTGTTTTCATTCATCTCATATGCATGCAAAAGCTGGACAGTGCATAAAGAAATGGAATAAGAATTGACAAGTTTAAATTATGGTGTTGGTGAAGAGTATAATGCATGGGCATCTAGAAGAATAAGCCAGGCCTCTGAGCTGGTTTGTTCTGGTTTGAATTCCTGCTGAAAATTTGTATTTCTTACAGATTCTCAGGCCATGCTAATGCTGCTGATTAGGGACCAATTCTGAGAACCAATAGTAGAGCAGTGGTTCCCAAATTTAAAAACTGTCTGGGGATCTTGTTAAATGTAGCCTCTGATTGGTGTATCAGGGCTAGAAATGTAAATTCTCAGCCAGGTTTCAAACTGGAACAAATTTGTCTTTGAAGACAAATCTTTAGAGGCAAAGATGTTGAGACTTTTTCTTATGTACTTCGGACATGTTATCAAGAAGACCAGACTAGAGAAGGACATCATGCTTAGCAAAGTAGAGGATATGTGAAAAAGAGGAAGTCCCTCAATGAAATGGATTGACCGGTGGGTACAATGGTAGACTCAGACAATAGTGATTGTGAGGATAAGGCAGGGACAGACAGTATTTCATTCTGTTGTACAGAAGGTTCCTGTGAGTTGGAATCAACTAGATGGCACTTGAACAACAACAACAGTAAGTATTTTGGACAAGGCTACTCAGTCTTTTTAGAAACTTTGTATGTGTTTAAATTTCTTGTACGTTTACCTTAAATTTACCGGAAGAGCACCAGGAGCTAAATTTTAGCACAGATCTGGGGAACTCTGAACTTTCTAGTAAACATGGAGCTATAAAATATTTTCTAGCAAGTAATACATGGCCTATATAATTTGGATCCTTAAGGAAAAGAATAGGATTTTAGGAAAATGAACACCGTCAATGCTTATTTCATTTAGTTTGCTTTTCAGAGAGTAACTAGAGTTCATTATATGACATAATTTTAACCACGTTTGGTCAAATGTGGTAGTAAAGTAAGTGCAGTAATCCATTGCCCTGTGATTGCTCTTGCCAGTTGAAGAGTTATTTCTAGCTTTTTTTTTCACAGTAGGGAGACCTGAGAAGAACCCTGATTAATAGGTTCTTTGTACTCAGGAATTTCTGCTCTCCATTAGCGAACAGATATAAGAACATCCATACTTTAAAAAAAAAGAAAGATTACATCAAGGGTAAAGAATGGCTGTGTGGTTGCTGGGTGGTACAGATAGTTTGGTAACTGTAAAGTTGTTGTTTGAACTCACCCAGCAGTTCCATGGGTGAAGGGCTTGACAGTCTGTTTCCATAAAGATTAAAAAATAAACCCCCAACAAAACCTGTTGCCAGTGAGTTGATTTTGACTCATAACATTATCAGCCAAGGAAACCGTGTGGAGTGGAGTTCTACTCTGTAACACACGGGATTACCATGAGTCAGAGTAGACTTGACAGCAGTGGGTTCGATTTTTTTTTTTTTTTTTTGGTACCAAGAGAAAATCTGGGATTTTTTATTGGGAATCTGTTATCTTGGGTGCAAATGCCACAGTGTGACTTGCTGTTTGTTTTTAAATGTATCAAGTCATGAATGGTGTCCAAGAGACATAAGACACGGCTGTTACCTGGTAGATGGCAGAATTCTTGTCTCTCTGTGGGCATGGCATACTGAATGTTATTTGAAAGCTGTAATTTCATTCCCAATTATAGGTGGTCGTAGTCTGTGGTCTCTATCAGTTCTCTAAAATTTATGCTTCACTTAACTGTCATTGACACATATATCAAAGTTTTCAAACTCAAAATTTATTTGTTGAAAAGGAGCCATGAAGTCTTCTAGAAACCCGTTGTATGGAGCTCTGGAGGCACCACAGTTAAGAGTTTTGCTGATAACCAAGAGATTAGCAGTTAAAATCCACCAGCTGCTCTTTGGAACCCCTATGACGGCAGTTCTTCTCTGTCCTATAGGGTCGCTGTGTTAGAATTAATTGTGTTCCCCTAAAATATGTGTCCACTTGGTCAGGCCCCGATTCCCAGTACTGTGTGGTTGTCCTTCATTTTGTGATCGTAATTTTATGTTAGAATTTGGGTGGAATTCTAATATCCTTACTAAGGTCACATGCGTGATCCAGTGTAAAGGGAGTTTAACTGGAGTGTGGCCTGGACCACCTTTTATCTTAAACAAAATGAAAGGGAAGCAAGCTGAGAATGGGGACACTATGCTACCAAGAAAGAAGCCCCAGGAGTCAGGCGCATCCTTTAGGCCTGGGATTCCTGTGAGAGAGCTCCTTGTCCAGGGTGAGATGGATGAGGACCTTCCTCTGGAGCTGACACAGAGAGAAAGGCTGCCATTGGTGCTCATGCTCTTGATTCAGACTTGTAGCCTGTTAGACTGTGAGAAATTAAAATTCTCTTTGGTACAGCCATCTACTTATGATATTTCTGTTATAGCAGGCCTAGACGGCTAACAGTCACTATTAAGTTGGAACCAATTCAATGGCAGTTTTTTTTTTTTTGTTTTGAGTTATTATCTGTGGCTATAGAGATAAACTCTAGGGCATAGTAAGAGTTAAAACTCCAGGCTCTTGGAGGATGTTACTTGCTTCATGTTGGACAGAGCTATTGTAAGAAT
The DNA here is from genome assembly GCA_028571685.1 of Heterohyrax brucei. NCBI lineage: Eukaryota > Metazoa > Chordata > Mammalia > Hyracoidea > Procaviidae > Heterohyrax > Heterohyrax brucei. The sequence goes on from CM053140.1 coordinate 54,564,276, forward strand.
GAAATAATTCATGGAGCTACCCTTCTGTTAGTGTTGTTTTCCTGCATGCATTCACAAACTTAAGTTTCCCAACATAACTGCTAAAAATAGATTGTGCTGTCTGGCACACACCCTTCCTGTGCCCTAAAGTCTGTGGATTTCTCATATTTCATTGTTGACTGCCATGCTTTGAAAACACCCTCTTTGAGCAGCTCAATACAGTGCTTGATTGTGGTACTTACCAGTGATAGTGCCGTAAAAATGTGAATCTGTGGTCCAGAAAAGAACGTGAACCCTCCCCCTTCAACAGCGTACAGCAACACGGGTAGTGAACATCATGTAAAAAGTGACATTGATTTTGATGAACATACCAGTAATTTTGCCATAAAGCATATGAACTTGTGGTTCAGAAAAGGAAGTGAACCCACCAAGGTTATTGCACAGTGATCTGTTTTTACTTTCTAAAGTAGGTATGAAATTCATACCTATATTAGAAAATACTGCCACTCAAAGAAGGCACATGTTTATTTCTTAGGGATTTGCGTAAATCAACAATTTTAACAGCACTTAAAATTAGAGGCTGTAGGTTTTTTTTTAGGTTTCTAGTACATCTAAAAAACATTTCTGAAGGGCAATTAAAAATATGTAAGCATTACATCTATGGTAATGGGTTCCCTTCTCTTCTAGCCCCTGGTCATAAGCTGCTGCTTCACAGAGATAGATGACTGCTTTTAGATTTGATGTTCATTCTTGTAGACATTTCCTGTGAGTTTACATACTGAAATATAGAGTCTTGAGAAACACTTCAAGGAGAAAGGCACTCCAAGAGAGTGAACATGGCTTAAAAAAAAGTATAAAGTAAAGTTGTCACAGATAAATAAAACATCCTGTAGTAATGCATCCTTCATTTAAAACCGATAAAATATGACTGTGTTTAGAAAGCTGTGGGGGAGAAAATGCCCATGGTGCTTATTTTCTTGCTTTTCCTGGTAATTGCCTAAGTCCCCAGTGAAAAGTACTGATCCTAGAACAAACCAGTGGAGAGCAATAGACCTCTCCTGAGAGCTATTTTAATGCCCACACTATGCTCTGGAAAAATGATTGTTAGGTGACATTATATCCATAAGAACAAATCCATTTTGAGTTTTGGTGCACCGTGTGACATGTTCTCTTTGAATCTCAATAGGTGTTAATGAGTGTGCTGGTGGTAGTCATGCCTCCTTTGTGGAGTTTGAGCAACCTCCTGTTTCTTGCCTGCCACGCAGCCTTAATGCTTTAGTGGGAGTCGTTTCTAAACCTAATTTTCTGTTCATGCTGCAGTTGTATTAAAGAACTTTTTAAATAAGAAGAGTCTTCAGACAGATTTTAGGTTTACATCAACTGCCATTTGAATAAAAAGTTCCAGTTAATTATTTTTAAAAGTAAAAAGAATATTAAGTGAATAACAGAAATTGATGGAAGTTTATTTATGATTTGCAAATTGGGTCAACATTTCCTGTTAACCTGTAAAACCATTACTGTTGAGTTAACAGAGTGGAACTGCCTCATAGGGTTTTCATGGAGTGACAGCTGTTGGTTTCAAACTGCTGACCTTTTGGTTAGCAGCCAAGCTCTTAACTTCTGGACTACCAGGGCTCCTGTTTCCTACTAGAGAGTCAGTAATAGTCCAAAGAAGAAAAAATCTTCAAACCCAGGTTTGCTGCCAAGTAATTATATATTGCCATGGAAAAAGGGCCAGAATGGAGGTTATAGAGTAACTCTGTGGGCTTTCAGGGTTTCGTACATTTTCTTTAAGAACAATTAAAGTAATTACTGATTGATCTAAGATGTCAATTCTAGTTGTGACTTTTGGAGTTGCTGTGGTTGAAATTGACTACACATGGGTGATTATGTAATCGAGCATACTGCCAAGGGCAAGTTAATTAGGCTAAACTGTTGTTTCAGAATGATGGCTTCAGGGGACCCCTTTAAGGTTACCTCAGGGCTATATTTTTGGGTGGGTTATTTCCACATCTGTGTCTCCAGAAAGCTTGGATTTCATGACAATTAAAAATTCTGTCCAAATTATAAATAAAAATAGGAAAGTATAGGGCATGTTTAAGGATGTTATTACATATCATCAAATAGAGAGCAGGCATGGTATGCAGAAAGTACCACAAATATAAACCTGGTTCTCTGTGGGTATGGCTTACCGGGACCATGAGCGTATCTTTGTATTTAAAGTCCTCTAGTGCTGCTAGACCAGATGTACCACAAGGGAATGACTTCAACAAACAATTTTGTACACTCACAGTCTAGGATGCTAGAAGTCTAAATTCAGGGCATTGGCTCCGGGGCAGGGGATGGGGGTTGGGGGGAGAGGCTTTCTCATTTGGCTCCAGGGGGGGTCCTTGTCATTAGTCTTCTCTGTGCAGGAACCTCAGGTCTAAAGGTTTCTGGAGCTGCTTTCTTGGTGCCATGAGGTCCCCATGCTTTGCTTCCTTCTCTTCCCTTTTGTTTCTTGTACTATAAAAGATGATGCAGACCACACCCCAGGGAACCTCCCTTTATGCTGAATCAGGGATGTGACCTGAGTGAGGATGCTGCATTGTACCCTTATCCTCTTTAACATAACCCATTTGTGCTTATTAACCACAGGCAGAGATTAGGGTTTACAATGCATAGGAAAATTACATCAGTCACGAAATAGAGGACAGCCACACAGTCCTGGGAATCATGACCTAACTAAGTTGACACATTTTGGAGGGACACGGTATAATCCACAACAGAAGGAAAAAAAACATTTCTTCAGTGTCTACTGTGTGTTAGACATTGTTTGGGGAACTTTTTTGAACTATTTTCATACCTACTACCAAATAGAATTCAGTGCTTCATCTCACTGGTGTCGTAGGGCCTTCCCGTTTAACAAGTTCATGGCCGTGATCAAGATCTTGATTTGAAGGATTTCACTTACCTTCTTTACACCCAGAAGTCTCTAAGTCAGTGATCAGCGTCTGATTCTCACATTCTCGTTTTAAAGACCAGAAACCATCTCGTGATTTGCAGTGTCACTTAATGGCTTCCTTATTCAGGTATAAACATGACATTCATAATTTATTGAAGGAGCCTGTCCATATGCAGATTGCTGTAATAATGGCATAAAGCTTTGGAAGATAATTGCCACAATTTAAACTTGGACAGTATTGTCATAACTGAAAGTTTTATAGTGGAAATAGAAATTGATAGTTCTACGCATGTTAAACAGCTGTTGATAAACTCAGAACAAAATCTGGTTTGTGAGTAGATTGTTCCATTCCTTTTACTTTCATTATCATGTTTCTGTAGACCCACTCTTCTGAAAAACAGCCTTCAGCAAGTTGAGAAGTCAGTGTGATTTCCAGGAAGGTCTTCAGTAATAACATGGATCATCAGTATTTTAGAGAAATATCCATTCGTTTCCTGCTGTTGGCCAGTCAGGAAAATAAGTTGACTTGAGCTTCTCGAGCCTGTTGCCAAAACAGGCCTGCAGTTTAATCAGAAATTCTGTTTTCCATTTGTTCCATTCTGTTTTCTTGGCTTTGAATTGAAGTTTCTGTGTCTTCGATTTTGTTCTTGATCTGTTGGATTTCTGAGTACTGATGTTCCATCAGATCAAACAGCTTGTTTAATTTTTCGTTTTGCTCTGCTGCATTTTGTATAAGGTCTAGTAGGGCTCTATATATAATCTTCTTGTTTTCACCTTCTGATAGTTTCAGAAAAGCTTCTTTGTCTGGGAAGTTCTGAGGTGGTTTCTTTTGGGGGCCGTCTGATGCCATTGGTGACTTCCAGGTTACCATCCTCTCCAACGTCTGCTGCTTTTTGGGCATCATGTGAGTCAGTAGAGGCTGGGAGAGACGCTGTAAAGATGTATCACAGTTGTTTCTCTAGGCTGTCTTAAGATGAAAAGTATTTGGCACCTTTCAAAGTCAGTCAGGTTTTCAGGTGTGTATGTCCCTCTTCCCAGCTGGCAAAGCAAGCACCTCTATATCGAACACCCGATGTTATAAAGTAGCCCAAAGTACAGAAAGGCTACGGGCCTGCTGGTCTCTGCTGTCAGGCCCCAGCTGTAGGCGATACCATGTAGAACTCTGCTTTTCTTTTAGAAAAGCAGTCTCTTCTGGGTAGGAACTGCCTCTCAGCCCAGGAATTAGGTCTAGCTGAGGCTTCTGTATTGATGACTCCGCCTCCCAGCAAAGCAAGATGGCATCCTGTGTAAGCTCGCCAGCCCGCTGGGACCAGGCTCCCAGGGAGGATAGAGAGGCCACGAGTGCCGAAATGCCCAGAGTCCACAGCCTCCACCACTGGGCCCTGGCACCAGGCTACACTGTATTAAAAACTACCTGCTAGAAGAGCACTCTTACCCCGGCAGGAGCCACCTCCCAGCCTAAGAACCAAGTCCAGCTGGGGCTTCTGCCTGGGCTTCTCCATTTCCCGATAGGCCAGAGGAGCCGAGGTGTGTAGAGTCCGAAGCCAGGCTCTCAGAACCTGGCAGTTACGCTTGCCGGACCCACCAGCAGTGTGTCCGGGACCAGTAGCTAGTCAAGTCCCAGTTCTGCCCGCTGGTCAAGACAGAGGGAAAAAAATCAAAATGGTGAGTTAACCTTTGGTCTGTGGAAGCCTGTGGTTGTGGAGGGCGGGGTCAGTGATGAAGGGGAGGTTTGGTGTTCAGTGGTATGAAGTCCAAATTAACAGCCCTATGCCGCATCCCAGGGCTCACTAGGTGTCCAAAAGGCTCTGTTTAGCTATCACATCGGGTCTTGGTTTCCTGAGAGATTTAGGGAGATGTGTGTTTAGTCCGCCATCTTGACTCCAGTTCTGCAATTTAAGATAAATTTATTTCATGTAATTATATTCAGATTGATATGGTTACCGTGTGTGAGGTAAGGGAGAAGTTTGCTGCCACATGTTCTTATGTTCTTTTTTAAGATGATTTTAAAAAGGACAAATCCTATTGAGGCCACTAAGCTGAATTGGAAAAACAACAACAACAAAAAAAGTAATAGAAACTATGTTTGAAAACTTGATAGGTATCATTTTGTTTTAAAATGATTGACCCACAAATTGACATTCACCCATACAAATATTAGTGATATATCAAGTTTAATAAAAGCCAATCAAATCCTTTAATGATTAAACTGGGAAAAAAGACCAAGTGCTAATGGCTGCTAACTAAAAGGTTGAAATCCACCAGGCACTCCTTGGAAACTACTGGCAGTTCTGCTCTGTGCTGTAGAGTTGCTATGAGTCAGAATTGACTCAGCACCAATGGGTTTGGTTTTTTGTATTAGTCAAACCAGAATATAGGAAATCTAAAAAAAAGACCCATTTGTCATAGATTTGAACTGCTGACTTTTTGGTTTAATGGCTCAACTCTTAACCACTGTGCCACTAGGGCTCCCCAGTAACACATCTAGTAAAGAATAATGGGAAGTGTTTCTGAAACAAGTGTAGGAGTCTGTGGTGGTAGTGTTTTGTGTCCAGTCTTGTCTTGATCTGCATGTGTTTTATGTTTTGAAAATTTACATCTTTGTTATGGATTCAGTTGTGTCTGCCTCAAAGTGTGTGTTATAATTCCTAACCTCCAGGAGCCCTGGTGGTGTAGTGGTGAGAGGTTCGTTGGTTAAGAAGTTAGTTCCTTGGGAACCTTATGGACGTAGTTTTGACCTGTTTTATAGGGTTACTTGTGAATTGAAATCTACTCCACAGCAGTGGGTTTGGTTTACTGGATTTTTGTACCTTGGATTAAAATCTTATTTGGGAATGGGTTGTCCATGTTATACTAATGAGGCAGGATTAATGTAGGGCATATATTCAGTTGGTCTCTTTTGAGATATGAGAAAATTAAGCAAAAGAACTGAGCAAAGGAGAGAACCAAAGAGAGAGAGATGCTAAGCCACCTGAAGATAGCCCAGGAGCAGAAGCTCAGAAGAGACAACAGGGTGAAACTTTTCTTTAGAACTGGCACCCTGAATTCAAACTTGTAGCTTGCTTAACTATGAGAAAATAAATTTTTGTTTGAAAGTCTCCCATTTAGGGTATTTCAGTTATAGCAGCACGGGTAACTAAGCTTTCAAAATAGAACTTATTTAAAATCTGTGTTCTACATTCTTCACCTCCTTCCCTCCCCCCGCACTTTTTGCCCCAAGTTATTGAGTCAGCTAGTTATGCTAGGTTTTCAAGAGCCATCTCCAAGTATCTTCAATATTCTGTACCTGTGCTGAACTCAACTTTATACAAGCAGCTGTAACTAAGATCTGTACTCATACATCTCAAGGCGTGAATTGTGTACCTTGTCCTCTTAACAGATACAGGCAATCCCGTGGTTATAAACATCTGACTTGCTGAGCAGCTAGTTCCTGCCCTTCAGTATTATGTAAATTTGCCCTTAGTTTGAATCAGCCGCTACTGCAACAAAATTTTAGTTACCTTCACTTGATGCCTGTGTAGCTTTTAAATGATTGAAAAGGCTTTGAGCCTTTCTTGCACTAAAATAAGGCTGAATAAGAAACACATGTGCGTATTCCGACTTAAGATTCAACTTAAAGAACTTATTAAGAATGGATCTGTTTTGTAGCATGGGGACTCCCTGTATCATGTAAAGGAAATAAAGCATGGAGTGAATTATTGAATATTTATTGAAAGAAACCAAAGATACCATGAAATTTCCAGCCAGTTGGTTCAGTTTTATTTACCTCAAATGGCAGTTCCTGTAATGTTAGGTTCTGAGAAGCATCTGTAAAATGAACCTTTGTGGGTCAGCGAAAACATCTGAGACTTAGAGTGTCAGGTAAGGCTTAGAAGTTGAAGAATCTTAGATTCTGTCAGATTGATGACTTGACACAGCTGTAAACTAATCTCCTCACTTAAAATTTGTGCTTTTACTGGAGTCTACTAGTTTTTTTTTTTTAAGAGTCCCTAAAGCAGCCTCTCAAATCTACTTTCAAATGAAGGGCCTGATCTCATTTTCCTTCCTCTCAGCAATTAATCCTAGAAAATAATTTTATTATCTTTGATGTTTTAAATCTGTGTAGCCTTTCAGGAAAAAAAAATTGACTCTTAACTAGGCACTGATATTAACGAAGAAACACTAGTTGCATAATGGTTAAATCACTTGGCTGCTAACTGCAAAGTGGACAGTTCACATGCACCAGCCCACTCCTCAGGATGGAGCTGCGGCAGGCTTTGTAAAGATCACGGCCTTGGAAACCCTCTGGAGCAGTTCTCTGCCATACAGGATCACTGTGTTGGAATTGACTTGACAGCAGTGGGTTTTGTTTTTTTAATATGAATGAACAACTTTTAACGATAGGCCTTTTTTCACTTTCCTTGCGTGTTGGTGTGTGTGTGTGTGTGTGTGTGTGTTTATGCCTCTAAATCAAATTTGTTGTTGTTAGTTCCTGTTGAGTTGATGTTACTTCATGGCGACCCCATGTGGGAGCTGGAACCGCCCCCATTGTTTTCGGGGCTGTAACCGCTAAGGGAGCAGATCTCCAGGTCTTCTTGCTGTGGAGCCGCTGAGTGTGTTGGAGCCACCAACCTTTCAGTTAGCAGCTGAGTGCTTAACCCTTGTGGTGCCAGGGCTTCTTAATGTGATGTTACCAGTTAGTTACTGCTGCCCAACCAGTTAATGAACCATCAGATTCAAATAGAGTTTGACTTATAAGACTTAATAATGATACTGTCAAAGAGTGTGCTGCTTGGCTTAGGTAGATAGATGAGGCTAACCGGGCAGCTCCTGTCCTCAGACAAGATGAGAGGGTAGAGGGAGAGAAAAGCTGAATGAATGGACATGGGAAATACAGGGTGGAAAAGAGTGGGAAGAGCACCTAGTCTAAGTTTTGGTGTGACAGATTGACTCGGATTATAACATTTTAAATCATTTTGGGCTTTGAAACTGGAGAACCTTGTCTCATGGTTCACCTCTTCCACATGCTTGGTTTATGGCCTCAGCGAGTAATTTTTTGTGAGCATTATGCCTGGTGGGATAGCTGCCTCCTGGGAGTAAGGTGGAAGGATTAGGTGAGATAATGTGTTACAGCCCAGTGATTGGCTCATAGTGAAAGTCCAAATGTCACTTTATTTTAAAAATATGTAATTGATACAGTAGGATCTCTCTTAAAACTTCAGGTTAGAAGGAAGGTACTGTTCTAACTTATCTTGATTTTCTAAATAGTTGCTTTCTTTTACTTTCATATGCTTTCACCTTTTTTTAATATAGTAAGCATAAGTTGTTATACCTGTTTTTGTGTGCCACTGAGTTGATTTCTGCTCACAGCAACCCTGTGTGACAGTGGCACTGTCCCACTTCTTGCTCCCTCAGAGCCTCTCTGTGAGTGCACAGCACCAGCCTTTTGCTGAGCAGCTGAGTGTTCAGCTGAACACTGCCAGGCCATATTGCTTTTGGTAGCTTGCTTTTGTGATTATGAAAAATTTCAAACCTGTGCAAGAAGAGCACCAGTGGTGTAATTAGCAGTTATCAAGGGTTTGCCACATTTACTCTATCCCCTTCTCTATTTAAAAACTTTCTTTGCTGACGTGTTTTAAGCAAATCCCACACATACCATTTCACCCCTGCTTGCTTCAGTGTGCGTCTCCAAGCATCATGGACATATTCTTAACCACAGTGCTGTTACCACGTCCAGCTGCTGCTGTACAACCAGATTTCGTCATTTGTCTTCAAAATACCTTTTTGCACTTCGTTTGTTCGAACCAGGATCCAAACACGATCCACTCATTATATGCAGTTATTATGTCTGTTAAATTTTTCTTAATCCAAAACAGTGTCTCCTGACTCCCACTTGTGACTTTTTTCCTCATGCCATTGGCTTGTGCAACAGTGGAGCTGTGTTTTGTCCCAGATTCTGAGTGCTTCCTTTGTGTTATTGTTTCACATTGTCCTCTCACTTCCATGTTTCCTGTAAATGACCTTTTTCCTCTCAGGGGCCCCTCTGTGTGTGTACATTATTGAGGACAGCAGATAACTTTTCAGTTATATGGTTATATCTATAGATATTACTGTATTAAAAATTAAAGCTGAGAAATTTAACAGATATTTACTAACGCATTCAAGTAAAAGACTGAAGAAGCCACTACTTACTATAAGTAATATTTTTAAATAAAAAATACCCCTAACAAAAAGTTACAGGAGTTGTGGGTTTTTACTGATCTCTAATGTGTTTTTTCTTTTTCCTGGAAACCCTTGTGGTATAGTGGTTAAGGGCTGCAGCTGCTAACCGAAAGGCTGAGAGTTCAGATCTAAGTACTCCTTGGAAACTCTATAGGGCAGTTCTTCTGTGTCCTGTAGGGTCACGATGAGTCGGAACTGACTTGATGGCAATCATTTTGGTTTTTTATGTCCTTCCTAGCAAAGATAGTTGGATTCTTGTTTCTAGGCCTGTGTTAATTATGTTGTGATAACATATGCTAAGTCGCCTGTGTAAAACTGTGCTATACATGTTTGAGAGAAGGAGAGTGCAAAAGGTACATGAACTTGTATTAGGAGAAAAGTTTTGACCTTATGACCACCTGAAGGGTACTCCTGGATCATCTGTTGAGAAATCCCCACTCTTGTAGAGGCTCCACTGGATTCAGATTCAACTGTGTTGGGAAGGAATCCTTCACAGCGGTGTGCGTGCTTCATACTTTGTCGTTAACCAGATCCACTGTTGTGGAGTCACTTGTGACTCACAGCAACCCCAGAGAAAAAAACTGAACTGCCCCCTAGGGTTTCTAAAGTAGGAAGAACGTAATAGCTACTTTGTCACTCATTGTTACTGAGGACTTAAGTGAGCCATTTTACTTTTTAATAGAGTGGTACTGATATTCTTACTATGAGTAGTTATAAGTAAAGGGTCTTCCAATAAGGATGTCCTGTTTTTGACAGATCATGGTGGCCATATTTGCGAAGCTGTAGCAGCCATATTTATCACATTTTTTATTAGTCTTGACAGATAGCCATGAAAACTACCCGATTCTACAATGTATAGAAATTATTAAGGTTTGTTATCACAATGGGTATTCCATTCGCCCAACATGCTATGCGTTATGTGAAATTTATGGCGCGCATAATCATCTCACCTAGAGAACAATTTCACGTTTAATCAAAAAATTTGAGACAGCCGGGTCTGTTTGCTAATCAGACAACACCTGTGCGTCAACGAACCTCGCATTCCAGTGGAAGCATCACCACTGTTTGTCTGAGTGCACATGAAGACCGCCCACCCCCATCAGCTTCTCACTGAGCACAAGAACTGGGCCTTTCATTGATCACAGCTTTGTGGATTTTGCATCTGGACTTGAAGCTTTACCCTTGAACTCAAGTCCAGTGACCATAGATTGTGCCGTCCATGTGCTGACTGGACTCTGGAACAATTGGAAGTGGATCCTGCTTTTGGCTGAAAAATCATCCTCAGAGATGAGGCCTAATTTTAGGTGAATGGTTTTGTTTAAAAATAAAACTGTGGCATTTGGAGCGATGAGGATCCAGTGGAGATTTAAGAACATCTACTTCATCCCCAAAAGTTACCGTTTGGTGTGGACTTGGGTTTGGCGGAATCATTGGCCCTTAATTTTCTGAGATGAATGGGGAGAGACCATGACTGTCAGTGGCAAAACATATTGGGCTATGATATAATTATTTTTGGCTCCGTTTGGAAAGTGCTGCAGTAGCCATTTACCCGAAGTTCTTTTCCATACATAATGCCATCAAATAGTAAAGCAATTAAAACTGTATCATTTACACAACTTGTTTTATTGAAGTTCAAAGAGAGGACCCCCTTATTGGAAGACCCTTTGTATCAGTTTCACCATATTGTGTGTTCTGTGGTATTTTCTTACTGATAAGAGAACAGTGTCTTTATTGTTAGGTTTGGATTTCTTTGTTAATTGGTGTTTTATATTTTCCACATGTTTATTGTATCTATCACTTATCAGTTGCTTTTGACCCTTGCCTATTTGAGTTTTTGAGAGTTTTAAAATGAATTGAGACAAGATCTGTATGCAGTAAAGATGGTATACCCTTGTCACTGTATTATTTTGTCCAATTTATTTTGCCTTTTTCCTTTGGTTATACTGCACTTTTTCCCCCCTTTGGTTATGGTGTACCTATTCCTCACCTGTTGACATGGTTAGGGCCTGGGGTGTAATGGATCACTTTTGTGTGCCTTTCTTGTCGTGGTGGTGTAACAGATGATTGGGTGGGGCTGTGTGATAGGGTACTTATGGCCCACCAGGGGGATTGGTCAGTTTTGCCATCCCTGTGGGTTTGAAATGAGCCATCCCGGAAGCAGAAAAGAAAGAAATCATCATCACCAAGGAAGAATAGCCAGAAGTCACTGGGTCCTTTGGACTTGGGATTCTTGCTCTGAGAAGCTCCTGGAAGTAGGAAACAGAGCATGAACTGTAACCCTGAAGAAGCAGTGGTAGAGACCAGGCAGCAGAAGATGGTCTGGTGGACTTCCTAGCCTAGGAAAGAGAAAGCTGAATGCCTTTGGGCAGAGGCCCAGTGCCCAGGAGAGGTGTGCCTGTGAGCACATCTGAACAGAAGCTGTCCTTATGGAAGAATTGTGTCCTGAGTGTTCCTGAGCTTGAATTATAACCTGTTGCTTCCCTAATAAACTCCATCATCATAGTGTCTGTAAGTTTTTTGTAGCCATTGCAGTGATTTACCGAACTCAGCAGAGAATTGGAAAGTGCTGTGGGAGGGGCATTCAGCATCATAATTGATAAAGATAGCAGAGAGAGGAGGCGTCTCTGAGGTCTGCCTTATGGGAATCAACTGTGGGCTCTTGAGTCTCCTTTCTCTGCTGCCACACCATTTTTATAGATGGTTCCCTGACCAGGTGATTATGTGAAATTGGCCATATATGAAAATGTGATCTGACCACATCAGATCACAAATGGGAGATGACTGTATCATTACATAAATGCCAAACCACTGAGAATCATGGGCCAGCCAAGTTGACATCTAACCTTAACTGTCACAGCTGGTGTTGTACCTTGGCATTTGTTATTGACAGACACATATGGTTCATGTGCACAGTTGTTGGAGAGAAAATTTTTTACTGTTGTTGTAAATGCAAAATGTTGCCTAACAAGACAGTTAAGTGAGGAGTAGGCATATTTTATACCCATTGCTGTCCAGTTGGTTCTAACTCTAGTGCCTTTAGGGCAGACTAGACGTGCCATGTAAGGTTTTCTAGGTTATAATCTTTCTTCTGTGGAGCAGCTGGTAGGTTTGAACTGCCAGCCTTTTAGTTAGAATCTGAGCACTGAATCACTGTGCCACTGTTTGCTGTGTTTTATATATTAAAAAGTTTTGTTATTTGATAGTCACATGTGGTGATCTTTTTCCATGTTAAGTCAAAAGTACCAGGAGAATGAAGAAGAGGTTGAGCCAAAATTTGGAATCTTGCACTGAAAAGAACTGTAGGAATCAGCTCCTTTTCTCTCTTAAGAAACATGAAGAGCACTTCTGAGGTACCATCTTCACGCAGTGAGTTGGTGCCTGAGTTGAGCCCTTAAATCACCGTACCGGAGACAGAGGCTGCCTTTCCCAGGTCTCTCTTATCGCTCCGTCTGCTGCCATTGCTAGTTAAGCACCTGAGTTTAGTTTGGCATGAGAATGAAGGGCTTTGTTTTTTGGTTTAAATTAAAGGCTCTTTCTGAGGATTTAAAGTATTGTTGCTTTCTTAACATAAAAATGATCGGATTCTGACCACTATTTTGCCTAACAGGAAGCCTGCTGACCTGCAGAACTTGGCACCAGGGACCCACCCACCATTTATCACTTTCAACAGTGAAGTTAAAACGGATGTAAATAAGATTGAGGAATTTCTGGAAGAAGTCCTGTGCCCTCCTAAGTGAGTATGAAACAAAATATGCATGGAAATATTGAAGCTTTGTCTTATCTGACCCAGAAGACCTTTCTGCTGATGGTAATTGCTAACATTTTCACAGTGTTGACTTTGCAGTGACTGGGAGTCCCTTCTATGGTGATTTATTATTAATGCTACATAGATGTTGGATTTCAGCTAGGCTAATGAGCCACACTAAGAAAGGTGGGAAACTGGCTAAAACTGTGGTAAAAGCAGGTGTGGGGACATATAGGTCAGGAGAGACTGGTTATCTGAGGGTTATAGGTCCCAAAGTGAGGTAGAAGTTTATGAAGGAGAAAACATGGGGAGAAACCAGGGTCAGACTGAACCCAGCAGTAGCCAGATGTTTAAGCAAGAGTGTAGCACAGGTTGTCAGGTAATTTGCTGTCAGGCCTTTTTAAAGGTAACTTCATGATGCTAACTTCCAAGGGAATTGCCTTTTTACACTTTGTTCCTGGGAGTCAGAGTTTTGTTATTTACTTTTTTTGAGGTGTTTTAGGTAGTTCCTGTGTGAGGTACAGTTGAGGAATACTGTAAAGATTTAAAAACAAAAAATAACTCATTGCTGTGAGTTGATTCCGACTCATAGCAACCCTATGGGACAGAGTAGAGCTGCCCCATAGAGTTTCCAAGGAGCACCTGGTGAGTTCTGACTGCTGACCTTTTGGTTAGCAGCCATAGCTCTTAACCGCTGTGCCACCAGGAGTTCATTGTAAAGGTAGTTAACCTAAATTGCAGGTGTCGTATTGCCTCCTATTGTAGTCTTGGCATAGGCTCAAATTGTTATTGGTTTCTTTTAGGCTTTTTTAGTTTCACTATCCTGAAAACAGAAATGTTTTGTTTTAGTCTTGCCCTCTGACCCAAGCCTTTCTTGCTATTTGCAGCTTTTGACTTTTAGGGGAAAAAAAAAAAATCTCCACATCCAAATAAATTTCTAGGAATGAGATTAGTGAGTTACAGAGCTGTAAAATAATCAAGTCACTCTATGTATCCATTCATGTATTTGTTCCTTCAGCAGTCTACTGAACAAAACACTGTGAGTGTAATAGTGAACAAGGAACAGTTTTCACCCTCAGGAAGAACAGACAAGTGTGGGCTGATGAGATGGGAAAGGGAGTGTAATCAAGAAAGACTTTAGAAAAGAAAGAAACTTCAACAGAGCTTTTTGGTTTTAAAAAATCAAAAACGTACCATTTGGCAGGTAAACCAAAGAATGGTACACATTTAGGCAGAACTGTTTTTTAATAAATAGTGTTTTCGAAGGTGGTTCAGCCAGTGAAATGGACAGGGCTGGAGATGGTAGGAAGGCTGCTAGGAAAAGTATGAATAATGACACCTTTGCCAGCAACTAGCCCATTTTCTGCTGTCAACAGAACCGACCTCTGCTTAGCAATCTGGTGCTAAGCCTAGGATTTAATTTTCTGAAACACTTTTAGTATGATATTCTAAAAGCTTATCCTCTGCCTTTCTTCCTGTCCTTCTGAACCTCAGACTTTTATCTCTACTTTCCAGGAGTGCTGAACTTCGCTTCTATCCCCAGTAAAGTTATATCTCCCTACAAACATTCCTAGAGCTGTAGTTTGACTCCCCCCTCCAGGCTGTGAACAGCATTAGACTACCAATAAATCAAATCTGGGATCTTTATAAACTATAAATGGAAGTTTTCTACACATCAGTAAGGATGCATTCAACTTAGTGGAAATGGCTTTTGAGAGAATGTTGCCCCCCTGGAGCTTCCTTCATCCCTCGTTATGCTTAAAGTTTGTCAACTCTGAAGCAAGTTCCATATTTGCCAGCTTGTACTCACACACTCATTGAAGGTGCTCTTCCTTATGTAACTGTGGATTATTACATGGACATTAGAGAAAATAGACAGTCTTCAACAAACAACAAAAGTCAAGAATTTATTTTTCCTTCTTGTTACTTCTCTCAGAGACAAGGCAGTAGGAGGGATAGTAGAGGAGATACCAAAATATATTCTAGTTTCTTAGCTTGCGATGCTCTGCAAGGCATAATAGCTTTGGGTCGCATCTTCATTGTTGTTTGTCTTTTTATATATAGAAATTTTGACACTTTCACTTTTGTTTAGGTATTGTTTTAGTCCGCTAGAGCTGCTCTAACAGAAATACCACCGAGTGGATGGCTTTAACAAAGGAAGGTTTATTCTTACACAGTCCGGTAGGTTGCAAGTCCATATTCAGGGTGTCCGCTCCAGGGGAAGACTTTCCCTTGTCGGCTCTGGAGGAAAGTCTGGTATTGCATCAGTCTTTGTCCAGGGAGCTTCGAGGAAGCGTCTTGACGCAGGAACCTCAGGTCTGAAGGACGTGCTCTTCTCCCGGTGCTGCTTTCTTGATGGTAACGAGGTTCCCAATTCTCCTTGCTTCTCTTTCCTTTTATCTCTTGCAGGCTGAAAAGATTAAGGGTGGGGCAAGCCATACTCCAGGGAAACTCCCCCTACAGCAGAGCAGGGAAGTAATCCTATGCAGGAACTTACAGCCCCACCCTAATCCTTTAACATACAGTTTAGCAAAACCACCAAGTGGAGGACAGTCACAAGATACTGAGAATCATGGCCCAGCCACATGGCTGTACATATTTTTGGGGGGACACAGTTCAGCCCATGACAGGTATATTCATAAAAACATCATCACCAGAAACAGGCTTTTCCTTCACTTTATATTAAACCTTTGAAAATATTTCTGTTATAAAGTGGTCCCAGTGTGCTGAATTCTCTGTACAGGTATTTTGCTTGTTTTTGTGTTGTTTCTAGTCTGAAGAGAATTTCTAAATACAGTTAAAATGTTGCTATATACAGAAGATAATTCTTACGCTGCTCCTGTCTGTGTTGTTACTATTAACTAACACTTGAGTGCTTACGTGCTACACTCTATGCTTTGTAAATTATTTTGTGGATTATTTTAGTTAATCCTCATGGAGACTTTGAAGAAATTAAAGATGAATAATCCAGATAATTTATCCAAATTTTCACAGTTGCTGATGGCAGAGCAGGGGGTATTTTCAAAGCCAGGCCAGTATGACTTTAAAATCTGTATCCTGTGCTTTCTGCTTCTCAGTTCATTGAGTTTGACTTCTATGAAAGAGGTAAACATGCAAGTCTTTAAGTGGGATTGTACTTTAATCAGTATAAAATTGAAGGCTAGCTCAGGCTTAGAAGAAACGTGGAAGGAAACCAAAGACGTTTACTTGACCGTGATGAGCGAGTGAAGCAGACGTGATTGTCACACTTAATTCAGTGAATCCTTTGAAAAAGTAGGTGAGACATGTAACAGCTGATGGACATTTTTTTTGTTGTTTGTATACATTGAAAATACAGGGAATAGCATGTTTGGGTTGGATATGTCTTCGCCCTTGGTGGGCTCTGTAACCTTAAGTAAAATGCTAATCAAGCAGCATGCAGTCTGTCAGGGACAACTGTTTCTAGATGCTAAGTGGGAAGAGGACATGTTTCGGGGATATCTGCATGCGTTCCTTTGTCTTTCTCTTTTTGGTGAAGCCTTTGGAGAGCATCTTGGCTCCTTGTCCTTTCCCTCTGGGACAGCTGTTGCAGAACCTTGTCACATTCTTAGACTGTGCAAGCCTTCTTGTTTCTAGATAGGGTGAGGAGAAAAGGCAGGAGTGTTGTGCAAACTGGTTGACTAAACGGTAGTTTTCTAATAGCATGTTTTTGGCATTTGATGATCCGGAGTACAGTGTTTTGATGTGAGCACTTCCTGATTTAATCATAAATGTAGATAAATGCAAGCAATTGTCTACTCTAGAGTTTTTATGATTTAGATATTAATGAAATGAAAAATGGGAAACAAAGAACTTTTGTTCGTCTAGTTTTGAAACTGAACTTTCTATTTTCTGGGAAAAGTGTTTTGACATTCCCCCTCCCCCACCCTTATGTGAATGAAGGGTCTACTTTGTCAGAAAGCCTTGAAAGTAGGATTTTTAATTGAAACAGACCTCTATACTGGGCTGACTTAACTGATAAAAGAAGAAAGATAGAAAGAAGCGAAGTAATTTTGAAGGAGAGCGCTATACAGTATCAGGCCTTTTTTTAAATAAATGTAGATAATGAAAGCTAAATTTCAGAGACTAACCTCTAAAAATAATTTAGTAGGCAGTATAACCAGCCATTAGTTTAGATTAATATGAGAAAGAAGAAAATGTCTGATATCTTTCTTACAAGGATAGCGATATTCTCAGCTAGAGTATCACTAATAGTCTGTGATGTGATCTGAAGGTCCATAGACCCTTGAGGGTCATATCCATTCTGCTGCTGACACTCAGTCTTTTATGACTCCTTTATCCCTGTCTTGTTAAATGTTAGAACCAATGCTTACATTGATTAAATTATTGCTTGATCAAGCTTTGCCGAAACTAGTAATAATGAATTATTGAAATTCAGTATTTGGTGTGATACAAAAAA
Source organism: Heterohyrax brucei (assembly GCA_028571685.1). Lineage (NCBI taxonomy): Eukaryota > Metazoa > Chordata > Mammalia > Hyracoidea > Procaviidae > Heterohyrax > Heterohyrax brucei. The sequence goes on from CM053140.1 coordinate 54,581,583, forward strand.
GTTGGCAACTGATTTTGGACTTGGTTCAGAATTTGTGATTTATCTTTTGTAGACAATCTGCTCTTAATAGAAGAGCAAATCTGGGTTAAGGGACAGAAAATGTGAATTTTAATTTTGTCGTACATTTAATTTGTTGGGTGGACTTAGTCAAGTATACAAGCTTTTTGGAAAAGCGTTTCTTTTTAAGCAGATTAAGAGATTTGGGATAAGTGGTCTTTTGTGTTAATATGCATTAAATTAAATTACAGTAAATTAATTATACAGACATGCATAATTTAATGTCTCCTCCTTTTGGGAAATCCTGAGTATAAGGAGTATATGCATTAAATTAATGGTACAGATTTAATCATTTGGGTGGAGGAAGTGGACATGTTTCACTTCCTTTACAGGACAATGATTATTAAGAATTCTAGTAGCATCCATTTCCATATGAATACAGGTATGCTAATTATGTGTAATTCTTCATTGTTCACTAAAATGTATTTCTAATTGGAACTTGCGTGTATTTTTAAAAGTAGCGTGTTTCTGTATGCTCATCATTATAGCCTGGCACTTAGTACAATGCCTTACACATAACAGCAAGTGCATGTGTGTAGGAATAAGTGAATATATGAATGGTGTGTGATTCTGGGGAAAAGAAAACTAATTTTGGAAACTTGACTAGAGGGAGACATAGATTTATTGAGGAGACACTTAGTATGTTCCTGGCACTATTTTGGTGTGAAATGAGTCAGTGAAAGTACTGTGTTACAAGCAGTAAAAACATTTTAACTGGAGGCTGGTTTGGTTGGTTTTATAGTTGAAGGACAACCCAGGGATATTGAACCTGAGACTTACTCCTCTTCAGCCCTTCCTTTAATACCCTTCTTGTCAGTGTCTGTGTCCAAGTTTTAGAAGCTGTATCTCTTCCTGAATTTTTAGCAAACAGAAGAAATATAGCAGAAGAATATATGAACTAACCTAAAACTATACCTGCAACCAAACTAAACTTCTTTCTAGAAGTAATCTCAACTCCATCACTTAAACAATTGTGGCGGGATGGGATGTCTTAAAATATATTAGTAAATCAGAACAGTTAGTTCAGTGTGAGATTCTTTTTGAAGCCTCACTGCCTTCAAGACCATTTATTAGTGAAATTTTGCAGGCCATTAAAGCTAATTGATCTTTCCTGAAATGTTGCTACGAGTCTAAACTTCTTAGACTCCCTAGAATTGATACAAGCTCTGCTGAAGGAAAAATGCATAGTTGAGGTTCTGCACAGATGTTTTCCAATTAAGGAAGAAATAACATCTATTTGAAAACCTTGTGCATACTTGAGTATGCCAGCCAGCCAAGTGCCGTCGAGTCGGATCCGACTCATGGCGACCCTGGGGGTTATAGCACATAAGAAAATGTGTATCAGAGTGTAAAATGGAACACAGCCATGCAATACTGGGAATTGTGGCCTAGCCAGGTTGGTAGACATTTGGGGGGATACACTTTGATCTGTAACAGGCTCCTGCTGCTTTTGACCTAAATCTGCTGTGATCAGTGTGCTACACTAGCCTAGACACTTTTCCTACTGTCAAGATTCTGTTCCTTGTTCTGCTGCACAGAGCTTGGCATACCAAGGATTCTGTGAGCATTGCTGTTTGAGCAGGCACTGGAGCTGTGCTATCTAATAGCTTTTGAACGCTTGAAAGGTAGCTAGTGCAACGGAAGAAGTAGATTTATATTTCATTTAGTTGTGATTAAATTCAAAGAACATGTCACCGGAGCCTACTGAATTAGGTTAAGGGGATATAGAACAGTTCTGTCACTGTGGAAAGTTCTCTTGGTCATCACTGCACCTGAGTTCTCATTTTTAGATGCTTGCTGGCCTGGTGCAAGTCGCTGAAAAAGGAGACTGTTTCTCCTAGTATTCTAATTTATACAGTGGAGATGGAGCACAGTTGCCCTTTTGTGGCCAAGAATATTAATATGTGAGTTAAAAATAAATTGGAGAGCTTTGTTTCTTAAGCGGGGTGGGGGAGAATGCATCTTAAAGATACAGAAAACAGATGATGTTGTTTCTTAAGATAATAAACTACCAAAAGATGTATAGTAATTTCTAGCAGATTGTTGATTGAGAGACGTTATGCTAATGCATCTTTGGAGGATCTGTAATCTTTTGTCTCTTTTTCTATTCAGGTACTTAAAACTTTCACCAAAACACCCAGAATCAAACACTGCTGGAATGGACATCTTTGCCAAATTCTCTGCATATATTAAGAATTCAAGACCGGAAGCGAATGAAGGTAACAGAGATATTAAAAGATTGAATCACCACTGCAAATGAATAAATGAAAACAAGAACATATTATGACAGTGATTATTGATTACTACTTTGGAGTCCAAGCATTCCCATAAGTATTAGAAACTAGCTTTTAGAGTTGATCAGAGGTTTGATGATGAACCAGGGATAAGTTCTTAAATTGCTGTTTCCCCAGCTAGTGGCACAGTGCTTAGCAAGTGGGTGCTTGGTAAAATGTTTACTGAATAAATTTCTCCTCATGGTCTTTGAAAAGTTCCTGTGAAGGTGTCTACTAAGAACTGATGATGCTTCAAAAACTCATGGATTGTATGGTTGTGATAGTTTGGAGTAGACTAACTGAGCTTCATGTAAACTGTTAATAAATGTTTTTATTTATTGTGAAGTGTCATGACCTAGTGTCAGTCTGAGGAGTGTTTTGTGCTGTTGTTAGTTGCCATCAAGTTGCCACAGACGTTGTGTGTAACAGAAGAAATGTTGCTGGGCCTGCACCACCTCCACGGTTCGTATGTTGGAGCCTGTCGTTGCAGCCGTTGTGCCCATCCATCTCACTGAGGCTTTTCATCATTTTCAGTGACTCTGCCAAACATGCCGCCCTTTTCTAGTGATCACTCTTTTCCTGATGACCTGTCCAGAGTACGCAAGACAAAATCTTGCCATCCTCAGCTTTTAAGGATCATTTCGGTTGTTTTTTTTAGACTGATTGTTCTGCTGGCTGTCCACCATGTACTTAGTATTTCTTGGCAGTGCTGCAGCTGGAATGCGTCAGTTCTTCTGTCTTTCTTTTTCTCTTTGTTCAAGTTGTGCATGTATGAGGACATTGAAAAGACCATCGCTTGGATTAAGCACACTGTAGTCATCAAAGTAACATCTTTTTAAAACTTTAAAGAAGCCTAGTGCAGCAGATTGTCCAATGCAATACATTATTAGACTACCTGAGTGTTGTTGCTGTGGATGTTGATTGTTGATCCAAGTAGAATGAAATCTTTGTTCATTTATTGTGTTTATCAGTCCACTTGTGAGGATTTGTATGCATGTGTTTGCTTACTGTCCTTAAAAGGTAATTTCTGGAGTTACTGTAGACTTACTAGCCTTCCAGATTTTTCTGCATTGTGCTATTAAGGGTTTTAATTATAAGTTTTACTTTCAAGGTGAGAATTGCTTAGGCCATACAAATAGAATTTTCTTATATAATCAAGGGTGCTGTCTTATTACATTTATCCAAGTTAAGGTGTGGTAAAAGTGAAGTCTCGTTTGTCTGATGAACCCTGTCTTGTACCATTGAGTAATTTCCCTTTGTCTTCTCTTTGTGTTGTCTCTCAAGTGTTGTTCTCTGTGGGGAAAACTATACAGAGAACATTAGAGTTTATTTAAATGTAATGATGACCAGAATACTTGCTTTGGAAAACAGTTGAATCCTTCATAGTTTTAGACAGGGTGGTAGCTTGGTTGGGGTTGTCTTGAGTAGAAGTTTATGGCAGTAAATAAACTAGAATATCAAAGGGAAAAAATACCAGTGGTGGCTAAGTGAGAGATCTTTTAAAAAACTGAAATACTTGCTAACTTCTTTATGTTACCTCATTAGGCAAATATCTAGGCAGTTAGGCTGTTCTTTTTTGATAATTGTAATATTTTACATTTTATTGTTGAATTTCAGTTTTTTGCTGTTGGATTCTGTAATAATAGTCACTGCATGAATGTTTTTCTACCGTGAAGGGGGAAGAGGGAAAAACTATAATGCATAGTCCTGACTTACATCTGTTAACTGTGTTCTAGTAGCTCCTTGGTGTGGGAGCAGTTTGCCTTAGTGATTGGCCTGTGTGTGTGTGTGTGTGTGTGTGTGTGTGTGTAACTAGTGTTTCTGTTGCAGCAGTTTATACATGGAGTAGACAGTTACATTGGAGTCCCTCCCTTCTACAGACGGTGTCTTCTCTGTCTTATCCTTCCTTCATGCAGGCTGACTGCTCTGTTAATAAAGCTGTCCTTTTATACCCAGATGCTCTTGCAACATAGTTCTTTTGATTAAAGTCATAATGTTTTTATTTCTCCCTGTGGCTTTTGGGAACTGGAGGGTGGTTGAATTTCTTCTGACACTAGGTGGGAAAGACAGAGGAAGAAAATGTGTTTAGATTAAAAGAAAAAAATGCTTTTTAGAACAAGGGTTTGGTGTAGGGAGGCGGATAGGGGAGAAAGTGACTCACTTAAGTGTAACTTGGCATTCTGTTTTTTTCCTATCAAGTTGGTGCCATCTTAAGTAGCCACCTACGCTGTAAGAACAAACGGCATCTTACCCTGTAAGAACACACGGCATCATGAATTACATAGTGCACAGTTTCATTAATTTATGTATTATATTAAGCTTACGACTGTAACATGCAATTTATTCATTTTTTGGTATTGATAATATTCATAAGTGATTGTTTAATTTAGTAGTGGTGAAATGACCATTATATGCTTTGAGACATCTTTCAAAATGTCCAAATTTTTATTTTTAAATGAATGCAAGGAATCTAGGGAATCTTACTTTAGTTCTTTTTATTCAAGATATTCTTTCTATGAAATTAGAGAATGTTAGATCATCACAGTAGCTGTGAAACCACGTAGTGTATTTAATAGTCTTTAAATGCTCATTACCTCTGCCCATTCTCCACTGATAAGTAACCTGACCTTAAAAATTGTTGTAAGGTCATTTTTATTAAAACTACTAGTAGTTTTAAAATACACTTTTATCCATGTAAGTGCTCATAATTTTTAAAAGGCCTCTGTTAACAGTCTTCATTGTGAATTACATAGTTTTTTAACAACATATACCCTTTGTTACACGTCATTTTTTTTAACTTGAATCTTACACATTGAAATTACATAAATTATAGAGGATCATGTGCTTGTTTAGAGGTAAAAATAGCCTAGAGGTTTTAACAAAATTCACAGCCCTGCCTCGATTCCATTGCATAACCTCCCCCAGAAGTTTAGTATGTGCCCTTTGTTTTTCTGCCTGACTTTGCAGATGTTGTGTGTAAATGTGCATTTATATAGAGTTAACATTCTGCACTTGGCTTCTGTTACCTAGAGTGGAAATCTTCCTATAGCAAAGTATAAACTGTATTATTGTTCAGATAACGTGTGTCTTCTGTGTTTGTTCACCAACTGCTCCTGTGACGTATTGTCATGTGTAAGAAGACTGGCATGCCAGTGCCTGTGAGGGTGTGTGTTATTTGCATAAAAATACAGTATACACATGTTTTTTAAAAAAATGCTCCTTAATTTTCTATAACATGGATTTTATTTAACCATTTCTCTTGATAGATACTTCAGTTGTCTCAGTTTTTTTATTGTGACACACTTTGCTTACCAGTGATGTCTTTGTGTTAGATTCTTAGAAATAAAATAGATCTGAAAGTTTTCTACATTTATATTTTGTCATATTTTCCGAAAGTCTCCACCAATTTACATTTCTATGTGAATATTTGTTCCCCCACACTCTGACTCTGGTGTATGTGCGTATTAATCTTTTTTAATTTTACTATTCTCAGGCAAAAAAATAGACTTGGTTTTCATAATCTTTCAATGACAGTGCAGCCTCTCGAGCACTGTTGAGTCTCTTTTGTTGGGGAGCGTTTGAAATTGATAGAGACCTCAACCTTACTGCAGCACAGGTATTGGAGAACAGTGTTCCTTACTTAGTATGAGAAAATGTGCTACTTCAGTGGCCTTGTGCTGCCTTCTAGTGGTTAAACTTGACCCTTTGTCTTAGCTGGCTTCACGTTTCTGTGTGATGGTTTTATTGTCAGAACTTTTATTAGATTTATTGAATGGTTCTCTCTACCTCTTAGTGCTACTCAGTATCTCTTTTTGTTTGTTTTGTTGACCATTTCTTATTTTGGTAGATAAAAATTATATTAAATGAGTTCTTAACATGCTATTTATTCAGACGCTTAACTAATGTAGAAAAACCCCTCGTGTTTCTGTTGGGTACAGAAGAGAAGCCCAGCTTCGTTACAAGTGCTTTGCTAAGGCCAAAATTATAGACAGAACAGTAATTGCTATGTTTCTCTTGATTTTAGTTAGTGCCTTGTATCTCAAATTATAAATATATTGTAGGTTATAAACATCATAAATATAGGTTATTTTATTTTTGTACTAGCACCGTGAAAATTAATTCATGAAGGGGATTACTTCACAGTAGGTCTAAGATCATAAACTTGCCATAGCTGTCAAGTACAATTTGAAGACATTTGTTTTAGTATTTTAATTCGGACAATATTATTTTCTTTATACATCATGATTTTATTCATTGTAATCTAGTCAAAGAACAAGTTCTTAAACTCTAGTATGCATTTATTGTGTATTCACTGCTTTTGACAGGATTATACTGAATCTTTAAGTTTGTTCTTTCATAATTGTGAAACTTTACTGTTTCCTTTTTTTCCTACTATGAAGTTTTCCATTATACTGTGGACTTCTTATTAACCTAGCTGTTTCTCACATTGCTTTTTCTTAATAGTTTATAAACTTGACATTCTCAGCTAAATGTGTGCATTACGAACAACGTGCATATAATTGATAAAAAGATATCTCTGTTGCCTTTGTATGTTTGGTCTTTTGTTGTTAATGGCTTGATTCCCTGTCTCTTCTCCAAATCCAGTTGAGGACTCCTAGCTCAGCAACTGTATCTACTGGGTTCCAGTACCCTCTGCTGCTTATGTCTTTTCTTTAAAAAATAAACTAGCTTGATCCCGGTTATGGCCAGGTTGACCTTTTATCTACAAAATAGGTAGTTGTTTGATTTTTAATCTTGCCACCTATTGCTTGAGGCAACACATTCCTGTTTGTTGGATATTTACCTAAGATGAAAAATACCAATTTTTCATTATCTTTTCAAAGTGTGTATTAGTCAAGATTCTCCAGAGAAACAGAACCAGTAGATAAGATAACTATAGAATTAGACAGATACAGATAAACAGAAAAAAATGGATTCATTAGTTCAAGAGATTTTCTTACATGATTATGGAGGCTGACAAATCTGAAATTTGTAGGGTGAGCAAGCAGGCTAAAAACTCCTGGGTAGGAACTGATGCTGCATTCTTAAGGCAGAATTGCATCTCCACAGTATTCTACTTTTAAAGCCTTGTGCACCACCTGTCTGTCAGTTTGTTGTACAGCAGTGGCATGGGTGTTGGTGGGGTGCTGGAAGCTATGCTCCTGGTATTTCAAACGCCAGCAGTGTCACCTCCATTGGACAGATTCAGTGAGGTTCCAGAGTAAGACGGACTAGGAAGAAAGACATAGCAGTCTGCTGTACCTCTGAAAGAAATTGCCCAATGAAAACCTTATGGGCAGCAGCAGAATGTTACTGATAACAGTATGGGAAGGCGAGCCCCTCAAGCTAGGAGACACCCAAAATACAGCTAGGGAATAGCTGTTTCCTCAAAATAGAGTTGATATAGATGGAATAAAGCTTTGGGACCTTCATTAGTTAGTGTGGCATGCCTCAAAATGACAAGAAACTACTGCAAACACCCATTAGTAATCAGATCATGTGATGTATGAAGTATGAGTCAAAGAAAATTGGGAGTTATTAAAAATGAAATGGAATGCTTGAAAATAAATACTGTAGGCATTAGCAAGCTGAAATGGGCTGCTGTTGGCCTTCAAAAAATTGTTCTGTTGTGCTGTAAGTGCAAGTTTAAAATACACGCACACCATTCTGCAACACGAGCTACTCTGCCCATCCTGTGACAGCACATTTTTCCTTTCCATCCTCTATTTCCCGTGTCCGTTCAGCCAGCTCCTGTCCACCTCTATCTTCTTATTTCACTTCTGGACAAGAGTTTCCCTGTTAGTCTCTCATGTATTACTTGAAACAAGAGGCACGCTCTTCACCAGTATCATTTTATGTCCTGTCATCTACTCTAGTATTTGTCTGCAGAGTTCACTTGGGGGGTAGTTTTGGCTCTCAACAGAGAGTCTGGTGGCCATGTCTTCCAGGACAGCTGCAATGTGTTGAACCGTCAAGTCTGGTCTTTTAATATAAGAGTTCTAGTTCTGCACATCCATTTTTCTCCCGCTACTTCATTCCCTGTCAGGGTGGTCATTGGTGGTGGCCAGGCACCATCTAGTTCTTGTCTCATGCTGATGTAGACTCCAGATCATATGGCCCCTTCTGTCTCTTGAGCTCATTTTTCCCCATGTCTTTGATGTCTTCCATTCTCTTCTACTGCAAGTGGATTGGGACCAGTTGATGCTACTAAATGGCCACTTGCTAGCTTTTAAGACCCTACACACCACTCAACAAAGTGAGATGCAGAACATTTTCTTAAAATAACTTTGTTATGCCAGTTGACCTAGATGTCCCTTGAAACCATGATCCCTAGAGTCCTGCTCCTGCTACTCTGTTCTTCAGTAGGTTGGGTTATATTTAAGAAACCTCTTAGATTTTGGTTTAGTCCAGCTGTGCTGACCTCCCTTGACCTAACTCCTCTTCCTCCCTCCCTGCCCTTGTCACCATATAAGACTGTTTTCTTCAGAGACCTTATAGTAGTGGTCTCATAGAATATTTGTTGTTTTGCAACTGACTAATTTCACTCAGCATAATGTCTTTCCAGTTTCCTCTGTGTTGTTTCTCAAGATCTTTTTTGTTCTTTATCTTTGCATAGTATTTCATTGTGTGACTATACTATAGTTTGTTTATCCATTCATTTGCTGGGGGGCACCTAGGTTGATTCAAACCTTTTGCTGTTGTGGGTAGAGTTGCAGTAAACATTACGGTGTATGTATCTATTTGTGCGATAGCGCTTACCTCTCTGAAATATATTCTAAGCAGTGAGATTGCTACATTGTATGCTATTTCTATTTCTAACTTTTTAAGAAAGTGCCAAATTGCTTTCCAAGGTGGTTGTACCATTTCACATTCCCACTAGCAATGTAGAAGTATTCCAGCCTCTCCACACCCTCTCCAACATTTATTATTTTGTGTTTTTTTGATTAATGCCAGCCTTGTCAGGGGATATTGGCCATTTTTAATGAGACAGTCATGTGGTCTTTATGCCAGGAATGACAAATTGTCAAAAAGAACATTTCAAGATGCATCCTGAAGTATAGTACTGTCAAGGAAGACCAGTTAATACAACTGTTACTCATATTTATGCATCAACCATTAATGCCAAAGATGAGGGAATCTGCGGTTTTGTTGTTTTTTTTTTACCAGCTTCTGTAGTCTAGACATTGATCAGACATGCGGTCAGGATGCAGTGGTAATTTCTGGTAATTGGAATGTGAATGTTGGAAACAAAGAAGGATCCTCTGGAAAATAAGGCCTTGGTGATAGAAACAGTGCTAGAGATCCCACGATAGAATTTTGTAAGACCAGTGATCTGTTATTTGGAAATGCCTTTGTTCAGCAACATAAACAGCAACTATACATGTGAACCTTGCTAGATAGAATACACAGGAGTCAGATCTACTACATCTGTGGAAAGAGAGGACAGAGAAACTCAATGTTGTCAGAACAAGACCACTGGGGACCGACTGTGGAACAGTCAGTCATTCATGTGCAAGTTCATGCTGAAGCAGAAGACAATTAAAACAAGTCCATAGGTGCCAAATTATGAGCTTGAATATATTCCCCCTGAATTTAGAGACCATCTCAAGAATGGATTTGATGCACTAAACTAATGACTAAAGACCAGATGAGTTGTGAATGACATCAAGGATATTGTACAGGAAGTAAACGAAAGATCACTGAAAAGACAGGAAAGAAGGAAAAGACCAGAATGGATGTGAGAGGAGATTCTGAAAGTTGTTCTCAAACTTAGAATAGCTAAAACAAAAGAAAGAAATGACAAAGTATGAGAGCTGAACAGAAGAGTTCAAAGGGCAACTTATGAAGGTGAAGTATTATAGTGAAATGTTTAAAGATTTGGAGTTAGGAAACAAAGAAGAACATGCTTGGAATGTTCTTTTGAAGAAAAAATCCAGGCATTGAGTTGCAGTACTAAGGATTCTCTGAGCAAAATTTTCCACTTGCTTCATGTGCATGCAAAAGCTGTACAATGAATATGGAAGACTGAAGAATTGATGACATTTGAATTATGTTGTTGACTAATAATATTGAATGTTACCATAGATTGCCAGAACAAGGGACAAATCTGTCTTGGAAGAAGTGTGGCCAGAATGCTCCTTAGGAAGGATATTGTGGACATGTTATCAACAGGTACCAGTCCCTAGAGAAGGATATCATGCTTGGTAAAGTAGACAGTGAAGGAGAAGAAGACCCTCAATGTGATGAGTTGACATGGTGGTTAGAACAATGAGCTCAAACACAGTAATGATTGTGACCATGGCACATACCAAGGCAGTGTTCTGTTTTGTTGTACGTGAGGTCACTGCGAGCTGGAACTGACAGGATGGCGCCTAACAACAACGTGGGGAAAATGTTGAGTGATGGAGAAAGCATCAAAGGAAGTTGGAAGGAAAACACAGAGCCACTATACCAAAGAGAATTGGTCAGCATTCAACCATTTCAACAGGCTGTGTGTGATCAAGAACTGATAGTACCGAAGGAAGAAGTCTGAGCTGCGCTAAAGGCATTGGTGAAAAACAAGGCTGCAGGAACTGACAAAATACCCATTGAAATGTTTCAGCAGATGGATGCAGTGCTGGATATGCTGATCTATGCCCAGAAATTTGGGATGTAGCTGCCTGACCAACCAACTAGAAGAGATCAAGGTATCTGCCCATTCCAAAGAGAGATGAGCCAGCAGAATGCAGAAATTGTTAAGCAATGGCACTAATAACACACACAAGTAAAATTTTGCTGAAGATAATTAAAAAATGATTGCAGCATTACATCAGCAGGAAACTACCAGACTGATTCATAAGAGAACAGGTAAGAAGAGGTATCAGTGCTGATGTTCAATGGATGTTATCTGAAAGCAGAGACTACCGGAAAGATAATTACCTGTGCTTTATTGACTTTGGAAAGGCATTCACAAAAAATTATGAGTAACATTGGAAAGAATGGGAATTCTAGAACACTCAATGGCACTTATTCAAAGCCTGCACATAGACTGAGAGGCAGTTGCTCAAACACAATAAGGGGGTACTGGTATCTGACACATAAAATCAGAAGAAGTGTGCATCAGGGTTATATCCCTCCATCATAGTTAATGAGTCTGTATGCTGACAAAAACTGAGAAGCTGAACTGTATGTATGAAGAAGAATGGTGTCTTAGTCACCTGGTACTCCTCTAACAAAAAAAATACCATGAGTGGAAGGCTTTATGAAGAGAAACTTTATTGTCACCGCCTGGTAAGTCACATCTATTTATGGGTTGCAAGTCCATTCAATAAGAGGAGTTAATCACAGTCTCGTAGTTACAAGTCCATTCAATATGACAGATCATTACGGTCTGGTGGGCTGAGTCCAAATTCAAGGACAGCATCTTGGAACAGGAACCTCAGGTCCAAAGGACGTGCCTGCTCTTGGTCATGCTGCTGTCTTGGTGGTATGAGGTTCCCACCTTCCTCTTCTGACTTCTTTCTGTTATAGCCTACAAGCTTGTAGGTTGAATCTTGCCTCACTAACACAGCTCAGCCCATTCTCCATCATCAGTATGACAGAGACAGGATTCACAACATCTGGGAGGATTGGCCCCATACTGGGACTCATAGCCAAGTCAAATCGATACATGTACTTTTGGGGGTACACAATTTAATCCGTGAGAAATGGGCATCAAGGTTGGTGGAAGGTACATTAACAGCCTGTGGTATGTCGATGACACAACCTTGCTTGCTGAAAACAAAGAGGACTTGAAGCCCTTAGATGAATATCAAAAACTGCAGCTTTCAACATGAATTATACTTTGACATAAACAAAACAAAAGCCCCCACAACTGAACCAATAAGTAACATTAGGACAAGTGGGGAAGAGAGTGAATTTGTCGATGATTTCATTTGATGTGGATCCACAGTCCACACCAATGGAAACAGCAAGTAAGAAATCAAATGACATATTGCATTGGGCAAACCTGCTGCAAAACATCTCTTTAAAGTATTGAAAAGTAAAGGTGTCACCTTGAGGGCTACTGTGTGCCTGACCCAAGTCATGGCATTTTCAGTTGCCTCATACACATTGAAATCTGGACAATGAATAAGGAAGACAGAGAAATGATGCATTTGAATTATGGTATTGGCTAAGAATATTGAGTATACTTTGGACTTGCAGAAGAAGGAACATAACTATCTTAGAAGTAGTACATCCAGAATATTCCTTCAAAGGGAGGATAGCAAGACTGTCTGTCTTACTTTGGACATTTTATCGGGAAGGATCAATCCCTGGAAAAGGAAATCATTCTTGGAAAATTAGAAGATCAACAAAAAAGAGGAAGACCTTTGAGGAGATGGATTGACATAGTAGCTGCAGCAGTGGGCTGAAACATATGAATGAGTATGAGTGTACTACAGGACGGAGCAGTATTTCACTGTGTTGTACTTAGGGTTGTTCTGAGTCAGAACTAACTCACTGGTACCTAACAACATCAGAGTCTTGCAGCTGATTGGGTGATACCCACTGATATCATCAAGGGTAATCTCTTTTATTTAAATTTAGTTTGATTATAGATGTTGACCACTTCTACAAAGTATCTTTACAGCAATACCTAGATTGATGTTTGATTTAATAACTGGGTAATGTAGCCTAATGAACTGACAGATAAAACTATTACAGAAGTGTTTCTTTTTCCTATAGAAATATACACTGCTTTCCTTCTTAGCTTCCCATGAAGATAAAACTATGAAATACAAAACTTTTCACTCATCTTACTTTAAAAGTGAGTGTCCATTCTACATTTTCACCTATTTTCCTTTGGATCCTTCTTCAATATACCTAAGAAGTCCAAATTTTATATTTAATTATTGGCGTTTTAAGTCTGGATCAGGTATCAAACAAGTGCCGAAAGTGTGCGGTAGTAGTGCCAGGAGTTATAGGGAATTCAGAAGAAGCACAAGACACAGATTTTACCTTCAAAGAATGTGTAATAAAGTTGGGGAAGCAGGAATAGTGTATTAATTTAATAAGAAGCATTAGAAAGGATAAGTTCTTGATTTGGTAGATTATACGTTTAATATAAACTAGCCTTGAGTTTAAAAAATCAATAACTTTAAAAATCTTATAGTAAAAGAAGATGCTCATACCAAAGACTGAGCATAATTGATACATTTTAAAAGTGTATTCCAAAATAGAATATATTCAGTTATCAGATACTGACTTTAAAATAACTTTCAAAAACTGAAATACAATGGAGAATTTCAGCAAACAACTGGAAATTATAAAGGAAAATAGTGTAGAAGTTCTAGAATTAAAAGATAAGAGTATCTGGCATTAAAGAACTTGACATGAATTTAAGATTAGATGATGATGAAGAAAGAATTTGTGAAATGGAAGATAGGTCTCAATGGAAGCCCAAAGGAACAAAAATATAGAAAATAATGTGGTAGATACGAGCATAGCAGAAAAGGGCTGACATATGTGTAACTAGAGTATTAGAAGAGAGTGGAAGCTATATTTAAGGAGATAATTGCAAAGAGTTTCCCCACATTGAGAAGGACCAGTGGGAAGAAAACTATACCTATATGCTTCCTGGTTAAATTGCTGAAAGCTAGAGACAAGATCTACAAAATTACAGACTGAGCACTGATTCTCAAAAGACAATGGTATGAAAATGTCAGAGAGCAAAAAGAAAACCAATCAGAATTCTGTAAGCAGTAAAATATTCTTTAAAAGTGAAAGCTAGGTGGATGACATTCACTTCCATGGCTTCACTTTTATTTTCGTTCTCAAGACTTCCAAAAACGTTGTTCTCATCTCTGGTGTCTTCCAGCCACTGACACCCAACTGTCTGTTGGACACATCTGCTCAAGTACCTTATGGGCACCTCACACTCAGCATATATTGAATGCCTCTTCATATTCCCTAAATTTACTTCTCTAGGGTTCCGGCGTTCACCCTAGGAGTAGTTCGTTGATCACCTTCTCTGTAGTTCTCCTGCTGCCCTAAAATGTAAACTCTTTGCAACTAGGAACTTTTAATGTTTTGTTTAACAGTGAATTTAACAAAGTTTAGTGAATATTTGAGATGCAGTAGGGGCTCAATCTTTATTCTGTTGACAGCAGCCACAGTTTTCCATATTCCTTTTGGTTTCCATGTTCAGATTTTGTTTCGTAAGTACATCTAAAATCCATTTGGTCCTTTTTTGCCTCCAGCCTCTTAACTAGCCAGGTCTACCACACATTTTTTGTGCTGCCATGAAAAGACCAAGGGCTGGGTGAGTGGGAGTAATTTGAAAGGAGAACTTCGGCTTGTAAGGCATATTTAACTTGGTGGTGAAATAAATACCCAGTATGTAACATCTAAAACTTTTCCATTTTCCTGTAAGGACCCAATTGTGTAACTGTAACTTAGACTTGTAACTATATAGATTGTCACCTCGTAAGTTTAACTTTTTTTTTTTTAATGGCCAAATACTGTAATCAGTTTGAGTTACTCTCTTCTAGAGGTTGGAGTAAAGGTGGGTTGGAAATAAGGATAAAAAGGGAGAATAGAGGATCTGTCTGTTGTTACTCCACATGGGTCATTCCTTTCTAATGACATTCCCGCTTCCTGTCTGTCAGTGCCACTAACTTTGACTTTCCAGTTACACGGTGGTGGCTCTGCCCCACTTCTCTCTGAAATCTGTTTGGCCAAAAGACCCCCAGTTCAGCACTGTAAACTGAAATACTCTAATCTGACCTGTTTTTCATGTGCTGTTCTGGGCTTCTTGTGTATTATAAGATAGCGTAAAAACCCTGAAAAGAAACCTTTTGACTTACAAGTTTTCTGATTAGATTGTTTATATTGGAGTTTCTTAATATATTTCTTGGTGCTAATCCAAATATTGCTGGGTGGAACAAGATTTCAAATTGAGGGCAGGCGTTTCTGTCTCCGCAAAAGTTTCTTCCCCAGATTTAATAGGTTTGCTTCTTGTTTTAACTTGTTTTTTCCAGTTTAAAAGTCAGCGTTTTGGACCGTGTGTGTGTGTGTGTGTGTGTGTGTGTGTGTGTTTGTGTTTGTGTGTGTTTGTGTTTGTGTGTGTTTGTGTGTGTGTGTGTGTGTGTTTGTGTGTGTTTAACGTTTACGTAATTGCTAGTTTTTACGAGATGCTACCATCAGAAACTAGCGTGCTTGTTTCTGTGAATAAATTTCTGTGTCTCATCACCTGCTCCTCTGCCTTCACTCTCCAGTGTAAATAAGCTTCAGGAGAGTAAAAACCTTGATCTTTCTTGGTTTATACTGCCTAGTGTCAAAGCAGGCATTTGATATAAACAGTTTTACATGAAGAAGTAAAGCTTTTACTTTGAGGTTTGCTGGTTCCCTTCTTAGCAGCACTCCCGTCTTTCTTTCAGCACTGGAGAGGGGTCTCTTGAAAACACTGCAGAAACTCGATGAATATCTGAATTCTCCCCTTCCTGATGAAATCGATGAGAATAGTATGGAGGACATTAAGTTTTCTACACGTAAATTTCTGGATGGCAATGAAATGACTTTAGCAGATTGCAACCTGCTGCCCAAACTGCACATTGTCAAGGTAGGCCTGTTGGACACGGTGGTCAAATTGCCATTAGACCTGATAGTCTTTAGGATAGCACTTCATTTACACTTAAAACTGTTCCCAAAGGTCAGATATTTGACTATTGTTGTTAGATGCCATCAAGCCAACTTCAACCTACAGAGACCCTATGTGACACAGTTGAGCTGCCCCGTAGGATTTTTTTGGCTGTATCTTTGTGAAAGCAGATTGTAAGGCCTTTGTCCTGTGGAACTGCTGATGTGTTTGAACCAACAGCCTTTTGGTTAGCTGAGTGCTTAACTGTTTGTGCCACCAGGGTACCTAGTGCCATCGAGTAGAACCTGCCCACAGAGCTTCCAAGGAGTGCTTGGCGGATTTGAGCTGCGACCTTTTGGGAAGCAGCGGTAGCACACTTCACCACACCACCACCAGGGTTTCCAATAGTATTAGACTAGGAGCCTCTAAATAGTGTAACTTAATAATGCCAGGACAGTAGTTAGAACACCTGAAGGCTAGTTAGGTAGAAAAGTATGCTTTGTAAATTAAGGTAAATGAGCAAGAGGAATTTTTTTTTTTCCCATGATTGTATAAAAATTCAAAATCATGACAGATAACTTTGAGTTGGAGTTTATATACTGACTTACACTGTCACAGTCTGTGTGTGATCACTTAGCTTTTTCTTTTCAAGGCAATGAAATATTTTTTGAGCATTTATTACGTGAGAAACCTAATCCCTAGTATGGCTTACAGTCATGGCCATTATTTAAACCTTTAGTTAGAATGAAGACAGCAGGCTTCTTTCCAAATAGAAGCAATTGTCAGAACAATCTCCAGAATTTGTTCTAAAGATATGTCTGATTTACACAAGATGGAAAAGTATTCTGTTAACCTTACATGTCTTTGTTTTTCAGGTGGTGGCCAAAAAATATCGGAACTTTGATATTCCAAAAGGAATGACCGGCATCTGGAGATACTTAACTAATGCTTACAGTAGGGATGAGTTCACCAATACTTGTCCTAGTGATAAGGAGGTTGAAATAGCATATAGTGATGTAGCCAAAAGACTGACCAAGTAAAGTAGCACTTGAAGTGCTATTTGACTTCTTCCCCTAACAGAATATGCTTTTCCTAACAGACTGCTCCTCTTCCTTTTATAAAGTAGAAATTTTATTTTGCATGAACATGCAGTTATTCAAGATTAGCATAAAGGGATAGACAAGGTATAGTAGCTGTCTTAAAACATACACTCCTAAGCAGTATTATTTTGAAATTCACTTGCCCTGCCTACCTTTCCTACCTGTTTCCTTGTCCACTCTAATTTGGAGACACACCATCATCACCAACTTGGCAGTGGAGAGGTAGTTGGCCCTACTGTGTGTCCATTACTGTGTGCAGCTGGCAGGACTCTTCAGGTGCAGTGTTCACCTGTTGAAATAGTAGCCATGACTTTGTCAGTCAGCCCCAGACTGGTGGATAATGATGTGTGGTACAGGAATATTTATGTATTTGTGGAATTTTATAATATTTAGTAAGAGTATATGAAAGGATTGCTACTATATCAGAACTGTTGTGTTTCAGTTTAGTCTATCCTGGGTATGTACTACCACCAGAGAAGAAAGCCTTTATGAAAATTCACTACAGATTTTGTTGTTTTGGTTTGTAGATGCGTTTTTATTTTTGCCAGAAAACATCTATCCTTCATACCAGTTTTAATGTCTGACACTGTATATAAGCTAAAAGTTCTCAAGACCTTACTGAAGCATCTTATCCTAAGAAAAGCTGGCGGGCATCTGATATGCTATGTGCGAATCTGTTCCTTGGTGTATGTAGTTTGCCCATTTATTTGAAACAATACTCCTTTTTTCATTTTGTGTCAGCTGTCGAAGCCCCTTTTCAGATAAGCATAGAGCTTTGCCATGTGTTGATCTCTTGAGCATCACAGCATACGCTAGTACTTGGTTGGTTTAGCGTTAGCAGTACAGTGATTAGTGACAACAATACTAACTCATCACCTAAGAAATATAGGGTGAGCTTGTCAGAATACTAAGTCAAGTTTTGTTTTTAAGGCATGTGTAATGTAGATAGTTAATCTAAAGAATGCATTACCCATCCTATATGAAATATAAGGTAAAACACAGAGACCACCGGCTTTTCCATTCCACCACCTTTTAATGTTAGACTTTGGGTAGGAGTTGTTCACACCTTTTGAACTAAATTGTAGTTATGATGAATATGTATTTTTTACACTTTTGCCTAATCTCGTCAGTACATTTCTGCGGGCTCAGTTTTTCTACGGCTGTGTTGAGGAGTAGCACTCTGCATATTTTTGTTTGTTTATTTAAATTGGAAGTCCTAAACCAAGAATTATTTGTGTTCTAATGGGGAGGACAGACTTGGCTAAAATAAACAAAAGTTTCTATGTATTTATTCATTTTTATTTTTTAATACGTTTTCTAAGTACTACTCCAAAGATGGCTGTTGCGACTGTAATACATTTCTGGTAAATTTTTATACCTAACTTGTTTTAAAAAATGCCATTGCTCATATACTCTTCTTAGAAATTTTAAGTATGTTGCTTTAAAATGGCAGTGTTTTCCGCCTTTGTATGCTAATACTGGGTAAGCACTGCTTTATGGAAGCAGCCTGACTTTTATAAGCATACTATATTTTTTACCTATGAGTAATTAGCTTGGTATAGAAAGATAAGCTCCATATTATATCCATTTGGTTCAGGAAGATTCATTTATCTTTCTTTTCTTGGGGCTTGTTGTTGCTGATCAAAAGTTGTGACACCCATCTTTTTGTGATTAACTATTGGACAGTGATTTATCTGGTTGCAGAAAGACATGCTGTCAGATGTATTGAGCTGATTATTGAGGAATTACACTGCAGTAGCTTCGTGGGTGAGGGTGTTAACATCTGCACTAGTACAGAGGCAAGGATTACCCTTTATCACTGACTTAAAATAGTGATAACTTGGCATTCAGGTGACAAGGAACCTTGCCTTGTAGTGTGAAAAAGATTCAAGACAAGGGCGGTCTGTTCTTTCTAGTGAGTGGTGCAAGGTGGAGGGCACGTTCCTCAGAACACAGTGATGAAGACATATTCTGAAACTCAGCTCCGAAGTTATTTTCATTTAGGGTATCTGTTCCCTTCATTGTTGTTTAAAGTATTTATCCAGCAGGTACATTTCACTATCTGTCTGGATGTTCATGGAAGGCACTTGTGCTAATTGTCACTTGGCTAATCTGTGTGATTTTGATCAAGGCAGAATTATTTTTCTCTGTAGGGAAATTTTATTACATTACCATGCAGGTTAGTCAAATGAAATTGAGATTTGAAAATGGACAAAAACTAGGAAAAAGGATGATCCTGCAGCGTGCTTTTACTTTGTCATGTGATTGTGGGAAGATCATAGCTTAAGACCTGGGGCGATTTGGGGCATTAAAAGTTCAAGACACTTCATCTGATGTATAGGTTGACATAATAGAAATCATCTGGTATTTTCCTACAACTACCAAATAATTTTCCCATTCAAGTATTTGAGTTCCTTTTATTCTACTTCAGTGAGGAGACTAGTGTCCGAATGGAAGGCCCTGCTAGTCTCCAAGGAAAGATGTCTCTTGCTTCTGTCAGCATAATCTGCTCCCCTTCTTTTTTATGTAGATGAAAAGTTTGTATACAGTTATCTTCTTTTACTAGTACTGTTAACCTGTAATAGAATTTAAGTCAGATCTTACTGCTTCATAACTGTGGCTTTTAAGATTTATTTTTAAATTCTTGAGCAATCTGTAAAATTAAGAAGCTAAGTGGATAAATTCTAGAATTTAGGACTTTTTACTACTGTTGAGTTTTTGAATCTCTAGAGTTGCAGTAGATAATTTTTATTCCTGTGCATTAAAATACATTTAGAAAATGCCACAAAGTAAAAATGAGAGGAAATAGAAATGTATTTTTCCATGCACATTTTGATATACATTTCATTAAGTGTATTGCTTAACCAGTTTCTTACACTGATTTTAATCTACTTGATTCAAAGAGAGGAAGGCATGCATTAATACTACATGGACTTTTAAAATTCCATCCTTTTAAATGATCATGGTTGGAGTCTCCAAAATTATATTTTTATCACGGGAAACATTTTCAGCTCCCCAAGCCAGAATGCTCATGTCTTGTTTTCTCTCTCTGGAACATTACACACCGGTATATTGCTGACAGTTATTGTATTGAAAAAATAAAGTATATTTTCACTACCATAAAGGGTTCTTTTTTCTACCTCTCTTTATGAAAATACATAACAACTTAGGGTAAAAGTGTTTTATATGAGACTGTCTTTTTTCCCCCTGCAAGTGGAGAATTCAGTGTATTTAATAGATGAGAGGGAGGAATACCGTATGATCATCTCAGTAGGTACATAAAAAGAATTTGATAAAAACTTTCCTGGTATTCTTTCTTAGCAAAATAGGACCAGAGGTAACTTTTTTTTAACTTGGATAAAGATATTTGCTGAGAATCTAGTAAACGCTACACATGAAGAAGAGACAGAAGCCCTCTCATTAAAGTCAGGAATAAGACTGGATTCCTCAGTGTCACAGTGACTGTCCAGCTACTTTCTGCGGCTACTTCTATGATAGACGTCCTTGCCAGTGCAGTAAGACTAGGAAAGCGAATAAGGAATGGCAAAGAAGTAACAAAACAGTTGCTATTTTCAGATGACTTACATACATAGAAAATCCAAAATAACTTGCAAATCATTAGAAATAATAGAATTCTCCTCTACCCAAGATTGAGGAACAAAATCAGTGTAATTTACTGTTCACTAATGTTAAACACATTAAAGACTTAGTAAGAATGGGTTACTTCTGAAGCAGGAACACTGGGTGACTGGGGAAAGGGATGGGAGATTCTTAATGTGTACTTGCTGTAGCCATCACAAATTTGTAATATGAACATATTGTAAGAATTAAAAAGTGCTTTAAAAATATTCTAAATTATAAGGTACTTAGACTCTTCACAAAAATGTTCATGCCTTTATGGAGTAAAGGAAACTATTTTTGAAGAACCGGATGGCAGATCTGCCCCCTGGTTAGGTATATACTGTAGTAGTGGATATGGAACCCAGAAGCATGAGGATTTCATTTCTGCCCCAAATAATTTATAAATTTAATAGGTTACCAACAAAGTCCAATTACTATACTTGGGGCAGAGGAGAAGGGGGTTGGACTAGGTAAAAGGAGTCTAAAAATTCATTGTGGAAGAGTTATGCCCCAGATAGCTAAAATGTATCTAGTGGTGACATGGTGGGGAGAAAGGGAACCTGCCTGATACCAAGACTTATTAAAGGCTTGCAGTAATTGATGAGTAAGGTGTAATACATCATCGCTACACAACACTCCTGCTGCAACAACCAGAAAAGCCTGAATTAGAACATCAAGATAATATTTTTAAACTCCCGTGAACTCTGGAAGTGGTAAGGACTAAGCAATTTGGGATTTCACGGGGCAGGGAAGCCCTTCTGAGGTAAGCTGATGCTGGCCATTTTCTCTGGTGAATGCATTGGCTAATTTGGGGCCCATGCTAGGAGTTGGTTTTGGCCCATGCAGAGGGGCTCCACTGGAGAAAAGAAAATCAAGATTCTGGTTATAGGGCATACCGGAAACTTGAGCACCCCAAACACATGACTAGTTTTCTGAAAGGAGGTGCTGAACTGCAGATTCACACGGGGCATACTGGAAGCTTAGTCCAGGGCTTCTGAAAAGGAGAGTGAAATCCATAACCCCACAATACCAGGGAGACAGTATTTTATTGGTGAAAGGAGTCTGCTTCAAGCACATAAAAAGCAACTAGGTGGGCTGGGGGTGGGAGTGGGGATCATCTGCACACAGGCGTGAGGAGTCTTTTTGAGGTGATGGAAATAAAAAATGGATTGTTGATCAAGATCTGTTTTCTACGTATGAAAAATTCTTTGAATTAAAAAGCTCAAAAAGTAGATGAAGAATTTGACCTGACTTTCATCCAAAGAAGGTAACACAGTTGACCAACTGAGCAGACCATTCAAAACAATCCCCAAACTAATAGTCATAGAGTTGATTTTGACAGCAACCTGTAGGCGAATGCAAAGCGAAACCACAATGGAGGTGTATCACTTTCCCGCTAAGATGGCTGTAAAACGTAGCATGTTGGCAGGGATGTGGGCAAATTGGAACCCTCATAGGTGACTGATGGGAATGCAGACTGGTGCAGCCACTTTGAGAAGCAGTATGACAGTTCCTCAAATCTTTGAGTTGCCTTAGGACCCAGCAGTTCCACTCCTTGGTTTATACTCACGAACTGAAAATGGAAGTCCAAACATCTTGTACATAGATGTCCATGGCAGCCTTATTCATACAATGGGATATGACACAAGAAAGACTGACACGTTACAACACGGATGAACCTTGAACACTAAGTCAAAAGAAGCCACAAACAAAAGGTGACCTGTGAGTCTGTTTCTTTGAACAGTCTACAATAGGTAAATTTGTAGACACAGATTAGTGGTTGTCAGGGGCTGGAGGAATGCGAGAATGGAGAGTAGTTGCTAATGGAGCTGAAGTTTATTTTTTGGGTGGTGAAAATGTTCTGGAACTAGAAGGTGGGGATAGCTGCACAACTTTGTGGAATATACTAAAAATAACAATTGTATGTTTTCAAAGGGTGAACTTTATGGTCTGTAATTACATCAGTAAAAAGAAGGGGGCAATTTTGGCTTGCTAGAAATTTTGATAATCAGTGTATTGACAGGTTCATTGGTGAAGTTAGTGATGTGAATTTCCTTCTTTGTGTTTGGATAAATTCAGTTTAAGTGTCCAAAGTAAATATAAAATGTGATACTGATTTCACACTCGACAGCACTTGGCTGGCTTACAGTGGAAGAATTTTATAGGCTGTAAATTATACCTCAATTTTTTTAAAAAAAGCTAAAACAAAAAAACCCTTGAAATAAATTGGATGGACTTAGAATAGGCCCACCAGCAGACAGTTTGTACTTGAAGACTGGTCAGTAGAGAATGGTGGTGTTAGGTGCCATCCAGTCAGTTCCAACTCATAGTGACTGTATGCAGAACCGAAGGAAACACTGCCTGGTCCTGCACTATGCCGACAAATGTTTTTATACTTAAGCCCATTGTTGCAGCCACTGTGCCAGTCCCTCTTGTTGAGGGTCATCTTTTTTGCTGACCCTCTACCCAGCTGGATTATACAAAGAAGAATGAGGCGTCAGGGTTGGAGGACGAGGTCATGCAGATACCACCTTACTTGCTGGAAATGAAGACTGAGGCATTTACTGACAAAGATCAAGAACCACACCCTTCAGGATGGATTGCACCTCAACATCAGGAAAGCAGAAATCCTCACAACTGGACTAGGAAGCAACACGTCATAAATGGAGAAAAGATTGATGTTGTCAAGAATTTTGTTTTACTTGGGTCCACAATCAGTGCCCTTGGAAGCAGCAGTCAAGAAATCAAAAGACACATTGCACTGGGAAAATCTGCTGCGAAGGACCTCTTCAAAGTATTTAAAAGTAAGAATGTCACCTTGAAGACTAAAATGCCATGATATTTTCATTCGCGTAATCATACAAAAGCCGGACTATGAACAAAGAAGACAGAAGACGAATTGATGCCTTTGAATTGTGGTGTTGGAGAAGAATGTTGAATGTACCACAGACCGCCAAAAGAACCAACAGGTCTGTTCTGGAAGAACCAGAATGCGCGTTGGAAGCGAAAATGGAAAGACTGCATCTTATGTACTTTGGACATGTTGTCAGGAAAGATCAGTCCCTGGAGAAGGACATCACGCTTGGTAGAGTGGAGGGTCAGTGAAAAAGGAAGACCCCCGACAAGATGGATTGACAGTGGCTGCAACAGTGGGCTTAAGCATAAGAACAATTGTGGACATGGTGCAGAAGCGGGTGGTGTTTTGTTTTGTTGTTCATGGGTCGCTATGAGTCGGAACCGATTCAGTGGCACTTAACAACAACAACTACCACCAAGCATGATGTCCTCTTCCGGGGACTGATCCCTCCTGACCTGGCTGTACTTATTCCAGAACAGATATGTTTGTTCTTTTGGCAGTCCATGGTACATTCAGTATTCTTCTCCAACACCACAATTCAGAGGCATCAATTCTGTCTTGTTCACTGTCTAGCTTTTGCTTGTGTATGATGCAAATGATAATACTGTGGCCTGGGTCATGGGTGTACCTTGGTCTTCAAGGGGACGTCTTTACTTTCCAACACAATAAAGGGGACCTTTGCAGATTTTACCAATGCAGTGACTCTTGATTTCTTGACTGCTGCTTCCACAGGCGTTGATTGTAGAACAAAGTAAAATGAAATCTTTGACAACCTCAGTACCTCAATTGTTTCTGTATGATGATGTTGCTTTGTGATCCAATTGTGAGGACTTTAGTTTTCTTGATGTTGAGAATATCCCAGCTGAAACACAACACAGAAATTAAAAAACGCAAAAAACAACAGCGTATGGGAGACATTTGTGACACAGTCTAAAGATATGTGTAATTCAAGTTCTTGAGAAAATGGGCTAGAAACGATTACATGATAAGATAAATAGCTCAGAATTTTCCACAACTAAGGAAGGGCACTGATTCATGAAACTCAGCAAACTATTTGGAATAAAAATACTTAAGATCATGGAAGCGCTGGCGGCATAGTGGGTTAAGTGCTGCCTCTGCTAACCAAATGGTCGGCAGTTCAAATCCCCCAGGTGCTCCTTGGAAACTATGGGGCAGTTCTGCTTGCACCTCTAGTGTTGCTATGAATCGGACCCGATGATGGCAGTGGGTTTTTTTTAAGAAGATCGTGATCAAGCTACTGAAAGAGAAAATTCCAAAACTAGTCAGAGGAAAGTGACACCTCTTAAATGAGCACAGTAAAATGAGTGGCAGACTTCCCCAGAAACTTTTTGGGAGCCAGAATTTTTAAAGTGCTGGTGAAACAAAAGCAAACCCTCGAGCTTTATACTTAGTGGAGATAGCCTGAAAAGTAAAGGCAAAAACACAGACATTTTTAGACAACAACGGAGACAAGACTCATTCTTACCAGAAATACTGAAGAAAGTACTTCAGCTTGAAGGGAAAAATGATACCAGAACTATAGTACTGGAAAGGGTGTGTGGTAAATACAACAGATTGTTGACTATTAATACAAATACCTTGAAGATAGAAATGCAAAATAAATTGCCAGCCAAGTGCTGATTATATAATAAATATATTAACAATTATGCACTAAGAATGGAAAGAAGTGGAGTTCAGTAGCTTGTTAAATCCTTTGAGAAGTGGTAAAAGTACTAATATAAAAGAGACTAAGAAATAAAGAATGAATATTGTAATCTCCAGGGTACTTACTAAAATCTTTGCAAGAATAAATAGTCCCAAGTCTAAGTTTCAAGGGAGGAAATGAAATTTAGAAAGTCATTCCCAAAGAAAGCAAGACAGAGGACTAAACAAAGGGTAGAACAAAGTGGAGGAGTGACAAGGTTGGCTATAAACCCAGCTGTATTAGGAATTAGGCTAAATGTGATGGGCTAACCAATCCAATTAAAGTGGAAATGTCAAACTGGATAAAAAAGCTGTTTACAACAAACTTGAAGGGCACAAAAAGGTTGGAATTAAAGGATAAAAGTAGGGTCACTCCACTGACAAGAGTGAAAGAAAGCAAATGTAATATATGAGGTCTGTCAATTTCCCAAACTCAACCTAGAAAAAGTGCTACGTGCCTCATTGCTGAATATCACTGTGGTCACATTAGAAGTTCTCCCATTGGGAAGCCATGCGCTGGTGCTAATGTCCACTCCACCCTTCAAAACACTTTTGGAACTTTTTCTGGCATGGCCATCAGAGCTGTCATCATATTACCCTTGATGCCCTGAATGTCAGCAAAATGTCTTCCTTTCAATATTTTATCTTCGGGTAAAGAAAAAAGTATTTGGGGCCAGATCAGGTGAGTTTGTTGGGGGGGGGGGTGCGGGGTGGTGTTCCAATACAGTTACTTATTTACTGGCTAAAGCTCTGTCACTGAGAACTATACAGTTAAGTTCACAGTTGGCTGCTGTGCACAATGGCCATTCCAGACGAGTTCCAAAATTGCTTTGAAGGGTGCACTGGGCACTGGAGTCGGTGCATAGCTCCCCAGGGGGAGTACTTCAGAGTTGACCGTAGTGATGCCCAGGATTGATACGTAGCACTCAGAACAATTAAGTTTGTGGACTTAATTTTCAGGCCTGTTTATCACACAAAGTAGGCTTTAAGGGAACAAGTATTAGTAGAGATAAAGGACATTTTATAATGATAGAATGTTTGTTCCCTAGGAAGATAAAACAGTCCTAGTTTTCTATGCATTTATTAACACAGCTTTAAATACATAAAGCAAATGTAGAGAAACAGACAAAAACATAGTCACTGATACAGCAGCAGGAAAAAACAAAACTAACAAACCAATTTAAGTACAGTTGATTTGAAGAACACGATTTACCACTTTAACCCAATGGACATACAAAACTCAAAACCAAAACCAATCTTGTGTGGGCTCTGACTCAGTGATACTATAGGGCAAGCAGAACTGCCTCATTAGGTTTTCAAGGAGCAGCTGGTGGATTCAAACGGCTGATGTTTTGGTTAGCAGCAAAGCTCTTCAACTGCTAGGCTACCTGGGCTCCATCAAGTTGACACATAGAGGACTCTATATCCTCTCAGCCTCGGTGGCGCAGCCTCGGTTTTGTACTCAGCTGCTAACTGAAAGGCTGGTAGTTGGAACTTACCCAGTGGTTCTGAGGGAGAAAGAGCAGGTGATCTGCCCCAGTAAAGACTACAGCCTAGGAAACCCCCCTGGGCAGTTCGTTCTGCTCTCTGTCACACTGAGTCACTGTGAGTCAAAAATTGATTCAGCGACATCTAACAGCAACACAAACATCCAGCAGCTGCAAAACCACTGACCTTGTCGTTAGCTAAGGACTTAACCACTGCACTGCCAGGCTGCCTTTGGACTTAAACTAGAAATCAGTAACTGACAGCAGGAAAGTCCTCACAATAAGGAACCAGTTACAGTAAGTGCAACAAGCCTCAGACCTTCACAGGAATTCACAAGTTTTAATTTGACAAACATTTTTTTGTGTGTCACAAAAACACTTAGTCTCCTTGACAGTCCTATGAGGTGGAGATTGTTAGTACTCCATTTTATAAATCAGGGAATTGAGGCACAGGGAAATTCAGCAACTTGCCCAAGGTTTCACAGCTAGTATAAGTCACAGAGCCGAAGGCAGAATCCAGGGAGTGTAGCAGTGTGGTTTGCTCTGTAATCTTTAGAGGTGTTCCTGCTTTTCTCTTTAGCATGTATTTGCTCCGTTACCCTTGAAGGCGGAGGTAGTTGGGTTGCCAGCTAAGCAGAGCTCCAAACGAGGCTAATCGAGTGTTTGTGTCTCTGGGGCAGAAAGCAGAGGATCCAGGCACAGACAAGCCCTGCGTCTCCCACTGTGGAAGGGAAACTCTGGTGGCGTAGTGGTTAAGTGCTACATCTGCTAAGCAACCAAAAGGTCGGCAGTTGAAATCTGTCAGGCGCTCCTTGGAAACTATGGGGTAATTTTGCTGTGTCCTGTACAGGATCGCTACGGCTCCGAATCGACTGGACAGCAGCGGGTTCGGCGCTGGATGCCGTTCTGAAGGGACCAGCAGGGGGCGCCAGCGCACCTCCGTCAGCTCACTTCTGCAAACGGCTGTGACAGCTGCAGACCTCTGTCAGTTTGGGGAGCTGTCAGCTCGCTTCAGCGGCATTGTCTGCTTCCTTCCTCTTTTATCAGATCTGTCAGGGCTGCTGCGTCTTGTCTTCACCTCCGGCCTCCTTCCCTCCTTCCTGTGTCGAACGGACGCTCACTGACGCAGCCGCTAATCTACACCTCGGCGCCTCCCGCCTGGGCAGGGGCACAGGGCCGGGTCCCCCTCCAGCCCCCTCTCGCACCCTTGGGCGGGAGGGACCCTGTTTTGAGGTCAGGTCAGGGCTTTGGCTCCAGTTCTATCCGACGTAGAGCCCCGCGTGCGCTGGCTTCTTGCAGGTCTCAGCACTTCTGCAAAGCTCGGCGGTGACAACGGCGGCTGGAGGAAGCGCTTCGGAAGCAAAACTAACAGGTCTGGTGGCAGCTGGGTCTGCGCAGGGCAAGGTGTTCTGCTGTGGTTAGTGCAAGGGGCTCCTACCGGCTCCTACCCCCACCCCTCAGGCCTGGGGGCCGCAGAGGCCCCTGATGCCCACGTGACTGAAGGATTTGTGGAAGCCCTCTGTGTGCCCGCCGCTGTGCAAAGGGCAGGGATGTGGTCGGGCAGGCTTCCTGCTCTTCTAGGAGCCCACATAGGCAGACAACCACACAGAGCAGTCCATCTTGGGGGACATCAGTTGCCACGTGGAATTAACACTGCAGTTGGCAGCCAAGGGTCACAGGGCTGCTTCTGTAGGACAGGCAGGGAAGGTCCCTCAGAAGAGGCGACCTCTGCCCAGAGACCTATGCGATGACTTTTTCCTCTAGGAAAATCATCCACAGTCCCAACAGGAAACTTTCTCCCCCTTTGCTACCAAACCAGCAGAAGATGCTTCCTCTTGAGAATTGGCATCTCCTGGGGTGACCTGGCATCTGGCATGTTTGGGGATAAGGGAAAGCCAGTGACACCTTTCTGATGCCGTTTCTTATAAAATAGAAAATGGATTTATCTCAGTTTCTCCAAGTGTACCCTCTGTCCGATTTTCTCAGCCAAATAATAAGGATAAAAAAACCAAAACAAAACAAACCCGTTGCTGTAGAGTCAGTTCTGACTCACAGCAACTCTATAGCACAGAGCGGAACTGCCCCACAGAGTTTCCAAGGAGCCTTTGGAAGATCCAAGCTGCAGACCTCCTGGATAGCAGCTGTAATACTCAGTGCCAACAGGGTTTCCAAACAGTATAGCTTTACTTAATATTTTTTTAATGATTCTAGTCTTAATCTCAACAGGCTCATGACATAGGGACTTTTGTTACCTCCATTTAGATAGAGACTTTAAGCTCAGAGAGTTCAATCAATTTGCCGAAGGTCATAGAGGCAACATCTGGCTCCTGTATTGGAAGATATCACCTTCCTTGTATTGGGAGGCGCTGAAATGGGGACCCCAGGTGGTTGATTTCTCATCCAGCAATGGGGGAGCCTGGAGCTCCCTAAGAGGACTTTCGCAGTGGAAGCTCAGGAGGCTCCAGGCTGCACTGGGTCAGGGGGGTGACAGATCCACCCACTGCCAGCAAGTCCACTCTTAGGGTCTCTGCAAGACAGAGTAGAACTACCTCTTAGAGTTTCTCTGGCTGTAATCTTTACAGGGAAGCCAACTGCCATGTCTTTCTCCCATGAGCAGTTAGTGGTGCTGGTGGAATCAAACCAAAGACCATTGGGTTAGCAGCTGAGCACTCAGTCACTGTGGCACCAGGGCTCCTTGGGTGAAAGGGGATTCTGGGAGACCAGGGAGAGCAGGAGGCACCTCTCACATCATTGGCTAACAGCTGGCTGCTCAGTGCCCGGCTGCATGCAGAGTTCACAGTACCCTGGACAGACCAGAGGTTCCCAGCCGTGGAAGGTGCAGGAGGAGAGAAGCCCAGATCTTGCTCCATTGCCTTTCTTAATTGGAGACATGTTTATTCAAACGATTTCAGCTCTTTCTGCTAAAGTTTATTGCAGAGGAATTGGTCCAAATCTCAACAGATCCCCCAACGTTCTGTGGTCCTTGGTAAAATCTTGAAACTGCCTGTGATACTCTCTTTTTTCTGTCAGAGAAAAAGGCATAACTATGAATCAAGCAGAGCCTAAATCACTGTCTTCTTTCTCTCAGGTGGTTGATATTGATTTATTTGTTTTTTTAAAGAAAAACTCAGCTGTGCTCTAAAGTTGTGTTTCAACATGATACTCCAAACTAGCGTGCATCATCAGAGGCATTTTAGGGATCATGTGACATCAGGCTGAAAACGACTCAGCCCCCTTGTCTCTCTGAGGAAGGAGCCAATGCCGAGGGAATTGACCGAGGCCCGAGAGCTAGACAGCTGCAAAGTGGAGGCTCCTAGAATGGTGCTTTCAGGGCAAGAAAGTGGATTTGGCATAGACAGGTGACGGCACCAAATAACAGCAGAGTTGCTTCAAGAATCACATCTTGATCCTGACGTCACGATTCTCCTTGGCTTTCAGGGCATTCTCTGGATGAATTTAAAGACTTGAGGAGTGGTTTTAACACATGATCCTTGGCATCCAGAATCTTTACCTCCTGGGATGAAATCGACACACCATTGACTGTATAGGATGCCGACTCCTTAAAAAATTCCACAGTTGAGCACTTGTTGGGTATAAGGCATTGGCTAGAAGATGTGACTAGATGAAGATTTCTGCCTTTCAGGAACTTCCAGGATGGAGGAGGAGAGGAGACATACACACAAATAACCAGGCAACAAGAACTGATTCACAAGGGTGATTTTCATCCATTCCCTAGAATCTTTGTTAAGCCGGTTCTTAAGGGGAATAACTGCTTTCCGCTGGAAATATCAACGGGCTGTCAAGGAGACTATTCCTAGAAGGTTTAAACTCTTTGAATGATTATCAAAGTAATTCTGCTCGTTGGAGAAATTTGGAAAGTATGGAAAAGAGTAAGGAAACCTACATACATTTCCCACAAATTTCCCATTCAGAAGCAACCCACTTTGTAACATGTTGTACAGCCAAATGGCTAGGGCTTTTTTCCATTAAGAATTTTAGAGCTTACTTTCTTTTTATCACAAACTTATTCTATCATAGGCATTTCCATGTCATCTAAACCAAAAAGAAAAGCCAAATAAACCTGTTGCTGTCTAGTTGATTCTCAGTCATAGCAACCCTATAGGACAGAGTAGAACTGCTCCATAGAGTTTCTCAGGAGCACCTGGTGGATTTGAACTGCTGACCTTTTGGGTAGCAGACTTAGCTCTTAACCAGTACTCCACCAGGGTTAAACACTGTAAAGTTATTTATCCAGTCCTGTGGAAACCCTGGTGGCATAGTGAGTGAGTACTGTGGTTGCTAACCAAAAGGTCAGCAGTTCAAATCCACCATGCACTCCTTGGAAACTCTATGGAGCAGTTCTACTCTGTCCTGTAGGGTCACTATGAGTCAGAACTGACTTGACAGCAGTGGTCTCATCGTCCAATGCTGTATCGGACAACATTCCGTTGTGATCCATAAAGTTTTCAGTGGCCAATTTTCCGAAGTAGATCACCAGACCTCTCTTCCTAGTCTATCTTAGGTTGGAAGACACTACACACGATTAGCTGCAGCAATGGCCCCAAAGTGCCAATGATTATGAAGTTGGCACAGGACAAGGCAGCATTCTTTCTGTTGGATGGAAGGTCACCATGAGTTGGAACTGACCCAGTGGCAACCACCACTGCCATCTACCTAATGTGTTGAGTCACATGGACACATACCATGCCCCACACCCTTACTCCCTGACAGGGGGACATTTGGGTTTTGCCAGCTTTGCACTGTTACGTGTTCACGTTGCAGTGCACATCTCTGTGCGTACATCTTCGGCCATATTTCTATGTCTAGGTTTTGGAACAAATGAACAGAAATGTGAACCAAAAGAAGGAGATAGCTGAGAGGGTTGACAGATAGCACTAAGTTATTTGCCATAGGTTTCTAAGGAAAATGTTAAAAAAGAAAAAAAAGAAGTAGACAAAATGTAGGAGCACTTTTCAGGCTTTTGATGAATGTCGCCAAGCAGCTTGCTGGTGCTAACTCACCAGTGTATGGCTCCACCCTGATTCCTCAGTGACCGCCGTCTTCCTGGATTGTAATGAGCAGGGAGCAGCAGACATCTCTTCGTTGTGACTAATGTAATGTCATCTCATTGTTGTCTGCATTTCTTTGACCCTTAGAGAAAGTGAGATTTCATTTTCCTCTCCCAAATGTGTATTAGCCATTTAGATTTGCTGTTTATTGTTTATATCCTTTGCCCTTTAATCCATGCACATCTTCATCTTTTCTTATCGATTTTATGCAGCTTCTTTGTAAATTAAGAATTCTAAGCATCTATCTGTGGTGTCTGCTGCAAGCAGTTTTCCAGTTGTTGTCTTTTCATTTAGCTTGTTTCTTTTATATCACACCGGAATCTTTTATTATCCTGTAGTACCAATCTGTCAAACATTTCCTCTGTGGTTTCGCCCATCACTTTGAAGCTTGGAAAGGCCCTCCCCATGTAAAGCAGAGTCAGGGGCAGGGGTTCCCAGGTGAGAGAGACTCTGAGGGCTTGGTCTGGAGGTAACACAGTAACGGGTGCATGGAAGGGACGGGTTGATACCAAGGCTGAACTTGTCATTTGGGATCTGATCAGGGATACCTGTTAAGGCTGTGCTATGGGCTTGTAGGAGTCCCTTGGTTGTGCACAGTTTTAATGTGCTCAGCTGCTAACTGAAAGGTTGCAGGTTTGAACTTACCCAGAGGCACCTTGGAAGAAAGACCTGGCAATCTACGTGTAAAAATAGCCGTGGAAAACCCTTGAAGACGCGCTTAGGGTCACCATGAGTCAGAAGTGACTCCACAGCCTCTGGTGGGTTATAAGTCCAACAAACCACACCTAACCAGTTGCTATAGAGTCAGCTCTCACTCACGGTGACCCTGTGTATATCTTAGGAGATTTTTCAATGGCTGTGATCTTTTGGAAGTACATCACCAGGCTTTTCTTCTAAGGCACCTTTAGGTGGATTTGAAACACTGACCTCTAGGTTAGCAGCCGAGAACGTTAACTGTGTATGCCACCCACCAAACCAAACCCATTGCCGTCTGGTTGATTCAGACTCATGGTGACCCTATAGATAGAGTGGAACTGCCCCATAGAGTTTCCAAGGAGTGACTGGCAGATTTGAACTTCCAATCTTCTGGTTAGCAGCTGTAGCACTTACCCTGTCTGCCACCAGGGTTTCTGTGCATACAACCGAAGGGGAGATAATGAAAGTTTCTCAACAGGGGGATGGCAGCTGCGAAAGGTTGTGAAATAGATTCTCTATCTTCAGGACGATACCTGAGTATTGGAATGTTGGATTCCTACCAAGAACAATATGGAACCTATTCGGCAAAGCTATTATGGGAAATGCAAAGTTCATAGCTCAGTGAAACTTGAGAATTCTCCCTGTTTTCGTCTGAGTCTGCAGCTGCTTTGGGGATTGCAGGGTGATGTTTCTGCCCTAGTTCTGTGCTATCAGCATCAGGGAGGATACTCCAGACCCACACATTTCCCTTTGGCTTCACGGCAAGTTGATGCTGCTCCGTTGCCAGCCGTGCCGCCGACACCTTCTCTCTCTGCTTGGCATGGCTTCCCTCCAAGTCTGGCCGGGCCGCGAATCTTGCAAATCGGCCTCCGACTTTTTCCCTCTCCTTAATGAAAACGATAGCTGCAATAACTGATTCTGCTAGAGAAACCACACTTGAACAATTTGTAAAATCTCTGGGATGGAGTTATTCTGGGTGGCCAGATTTTTGCCGAATAAAGGCCTAACTCCTTTGAGGACTATATTTTACTTTCTGGTTAGGCACCTTTTTGTAATGGGTCTACCTCTCTGCCTGCCCTGCTCCTTTTTTTTTCTTTCTGGTTGACAAGACAGGATGATACATTATTAACTGAAATACTTAAATACTGAAAAATGACCCAGAAACACAAACCTACCTTCCATGTCTGTGTGCATTTTATGGAGCTGTAAATCACTTTAGGGGTTCCCTGGGATTATGCCCTTTCTGCTGACTGGAGCTTGACCATCTATGCCTAGATTTTACACCGTGCAGTGAAACGATCATTTTAAGTACTTTTTCTCAAAATACAACATCCATGCAGAGTGAAATGTACATCATAAATGTAGGCTTTGATGAATATTCCCAAACTGAAAGTACCCGTGTGACCAGCCCCCACGTCAAAAAACAAGATGCTGATTAGCACCGTAAGTTACCCTCGTGAGCTGTCTTGCTCACTGACCTCCACCTCCCACCAAAGGTAACCACTATCTTAACTTCTAACAGGATGGATTAGTGTCGATTATTTTTAACTGCTGCATCAATAAAATCATGAAGTATGTCCTCTTTGGTGTCTGGTTTCTTTTGTTCAGTATTACATTTGTGAAATTCATCTGTGTTGATGCGTGTGGCAGTGGCGTGTTCTTGTTCTTGTGGTGTGGTATTCCATCGTATGGATTATCATTCATCTACTCCTGGGGAAAAATTGGAGCCCTGGTGGCGCTGGGGTTGACAGCTCAGCAGCTTACTCAAAGGTCAACAGTTTGAATACAACAGCCGCTCCCTGGAAGCTATGTGAGGTGGTTCTACTCCGTCCTATAGGATTGCTATAAGTTGGAATTGATTTGATAGCAACAGGTTTTGGGGGAGGGTTACCCCCGAACCTAGTGACTTAATGCAATAGCAACATGTATTATCGTTCAGTTTTTATGGGTCAGGAATTTCAGGAGCAGCTTAGCTGGGTGGTTCCGGTTTAGCATGTCTCATGAGGTTGCAGCTGAGAGTCTGGCCAAGGCTGCCATCATCTGAAGACTTGACAGGGGCTGGAGTACGTCTTCCTTTAACACGCTCGCTCACGCGGCTGTTGGCAGGAGGCCTCAGCGCCTCTGCACCTGAGTTTCCCTGTGATGCAGCTTCAGTTTCTTCATGAGTTGGTGGCTTGCTTCTTCCAGAGTAAGTGAGCAAGAGACCAAGGTGTAAGCTGTCACATCTTCTAGACTTCTCCATGGAAGTCACACTTGGCTGTGTCCGTAACATTCTACTGGTCTGCAGTCCTTTTCAGTATGGGAGGAGACTTCACAAGGGCACAGCTGCCAGGCACCAGGGAATATTGGGGAACTCTAGGAGGTTGCCAGTGAGTCCTGGTGGTACAGTGGTTAAGGCGCTCAGTTGCCAACCAAAAGTTTGGTGGTTTGAATTTATCCAGTAGCTCTTGGGAGAAAGAACTGGTGATTTGCTGTTAGGTGCTATCAAGTCGATTCCGACACATAGTGACTCTATACACAACAGAATGAAACACTGCCCAGGCTTACACCATGTCCGCAATTGTTTTTGTGCTTAAGCGCATTGTTGGAGTCACTATGTCAATCCATCTCGTGAAGGGTCTTCCTCTTTCTCACTGACCCTCCACTCTAGCAAGCATTATGTCCTTCTCCAGGGACTGATCCCTCCTGACAACATGTCCAAAGTATGTAAGATGCTGTCTCGCCATCTTTGCTTTCAAGGAGCGCTCTGGCTGTACTTCTTTCAGAACAGATCTCTTTGTTCTTTTGGTGGTCCATGGTCGATGCAATATTCTTCTCCAACACCATAATTTAACAGTGTCAATTCTTCTTCTGTCTCCCTTATAAAAGAAGTCGATAAAGACTATAGCTTAGAAAACCCTATGGTTTTTTACTCTGTCACATGAGGTCACTACTAGTTGAAATTTGCTTGATGGCATCTAAAACAAAGGAGGCTGGTGCTGTATTATAAATCATTTGCTGTTTAGTTAAGGCCCACATGGACATCTCCATGCCGGTAGCCTTTCTCTTTGTGCTTAAGTTGCTCTGAGAAATACATTCCTGAGAATGGAATTCCTGAGACAAAAGATGTCAACCTGTTCATGGTTCTGGAACCACTGTCACCTGACTGCTTTTTAAGAGTCATGTTCTTTTTCAATCCTTCTGGGAATCAAACAGTAGGCCGATTCCACTTCAGTGTTACTGCCTTAGGCGTTAACTCCACTGGGCAAAACACTGCACATGGAACATAGACATGACCCTCTTTTGTCAAGAAAACAATACCTGATAAACAACAGCCAGTGTTCAGGTTGTAGTAGTGACACCTGCAGGAGCTGCTGCCTCCTGAAGATGCAGGGACCCTTCTTGAAGTGGCCTCAGATGGTTGATCCTCTGGATGTTTTTAAGCTGGACAGATTTTGAGATTGCATTTTTCTGCCACCCTGTGGAAAAAGCAGCATGGTGGGGGTGGAAAGAGCAGGGGCTTTGTAGCCACACAGTTGGGTTCAGATTTTAGCTCTACCATGCTCCAACTGAGTGAACCTGGAACATTGCTTTCCCTCTTTGTGCCTCAGTATAACCCATCTATAAAATGGATCATAACATCAAGTACCTAGAGTGGTTTGAGGATTAAAGCGATATTGATGTCACATTCTTAGTGCCCTGCTTCTGCATAGTTGGTACCCAACATATGTTGTTTTTCTCCCTTCTTTGTCTCCCGTTTCCTCTTCTTGGTTAACAAGTTTCTCATATTTTAGACTCACTGGCTAAAGTACCTTCTGTGATAGGTCCTTGGTTCTCCTGAAGACAAAAAAGTGTAGTAGTGGGTTTTTTTTCTTTCTAATTACAACAGTGATGCATATATACCATGTGAAAAAAATTGGAAACGGTGAGAAAGTACAAAGAAGGAAACAAAAATTACCCACAATTTCACGCCCCAAATCTGGCACTGTTAGCATTGGGTGTGTCTCCTCCTAGGTGCTGGGCCACTTCTTGTTCTCTGAATTTCAAGATGTGGAGCAGTGTGACACTCTGTTCAGGCCTCAGGGCTGTGACAGGACTCCCCAAGCCAGGCTACTTTTCACTGTACATGAGGGTGCTCTGAGCAGAGCAGATAGATTTTTGCACTTAGAGCAGATAGACTCAGCCTTTACCACCTGTCAAGCGCAAGACCAGAATCTCCCCGGTATCCTGTCCCTGGGGGATCAGATTGTTCTTCATTCTCTCCTTTCCCCTTCAAGGCCCCGGCTGGTGGGGTTGGCTGCCTCAAACTCATTTAGACTTCGGGCACTTCCTGTTTCTGGACCTCAGTTTACTCATCTGTTAAGTGGGCAGCTGGCCTTGATCTCCAGGATCCTTTCCAGGTCTCACATTGTGGGTTATGAAAGGTGTCTGTGAAACGCCAAGCGGTTTGTAACTTGTAAGGTCTTATACACATGGATGGCATCCCTGGGTGGCATAAATAATTAAGCGCTAACTATTAACCACTCTTCTGAGCAGCTCTAATATGTTCCCCTGGGAAGACAACCCCCCACCCCAATTACATGTAGAGGCAGAGCTTGTCCAGGAGCATCACCCAGAGGTGAAGGCAATGGTGCACATGCAGACAGGACTAAAGGAACCCAGATGACCCAGGAGACTCCTTCTCACTATTTCCTTTTCTGTTTGTTAGAAAATAATTGTTTACTCAGTTTTACATCAAAGAGATTTTTTAGGACCTCCTGTGGGCCAGGAAGTAGTCCAACCAACATATCACTGCCCTTGTGGAACTTACGTTCTAATACGAAATGAAAACAAACAAGCAACTATACAAGCATGACAGGTAGCAATAACCCATAATCCTTTGCCATCTAGTCTACTCTAATTCATGGTGACCCTGTGCTTTATAAGGCATAACTGAACTCCAGAGAATTTTCTTTTTTCTTTTTTATTTTATTTACTTACTTTGTTATTGTAGAGAGTACACAATAGCAAAACTTACACTCATTCAGCCGTTTTCACATGTGCAATGCCGTGACATTGATGACGTTCAAGTGACGCAGACTGTCCTCTTTTCTGAAT
The DNA here is from genome assembly GCA_028571685.1 of Heterohyrax brucei. Taxonomy (NCBI): domain Eukaryota; kingdom Metazoa; phylum Chordata; class Mammalia; order Hyracoidea; family Procaviidae; genus Heterohyrax; species Heterohyrax brucei. The sequence goes on from CM053140.1 coordinate 54,619,123, forward strand.
TGTTTCTCTCTCATCAACACTGACTCACTGCCTCCCTAAGGTTCCCGTCTAATCAATTTGATCCTGGGTTGCTGTTAGATGCCAGTGAGTCAGTTCCAACTCACGGTGGCCCTCTGTACAACGGAACCAACCCTGCTGGATCCTGCACCATCTTCACAGTCGTCACTATGCTTGAGCCCACTGCGGCAGCCACTGACTGTGTCACCCCATCCCACTGAGGGTCTTCCTCTTTTCCGCGTGATGTCTGTCTCCAGACACTAACTCCTCCCGAAAACATGTCTGCAGTATGTGAAATGAAGTCTCGCCTTCCTGGCTTCTAAGGAGCGTCCCGGCTATACCTCTTCCAGGACAGGTTTGTGTGTTCTTCTGGCAGTCCATGGTACATACATGCACTGTTCTTCAAGGGCACCATCACTGAGAGGCGTCAGCTGTCCTTTGGTCTTCCTTATCTGTGTGATCTCACATAGATAGTTCTTCAAAGAGCAGGGCAGATATTTTTTCTTGTTAAAAGCTAAACTATTGTTTGGATTTAAGATCTCAGGTGATATATATTATTTTAAAACTTAAGGTTTAAAGATTGTCTCGGGCAGTAGTTTTAGAGGTTCATTGAGCCTCTTTGGCTTCAGAAAGTCCGGAGTCCACGAGAAATTGGAAACTCTATTTTGATCTCACGATCTCCTTTTAAAAAATTGCTAGTATTAAAACATGTATTATAAAATTTTTCAAATGTGCAGAAAAAGCTTAAGGATAATTCAACAGCATCCACCACCTAGATGTTGTAACTGTAGACACCTGGCCACATGGTTCTGTCTGGGTTATGCCTGTGTAATCATAGACTGTGGGCTGCCAGAGAAGGAACAAGTTGATCTTGGAGGCAGTACAACCAGACTGTTCCTCAGAATTGCAGATGGGGAGACTTTGGCTCATGTACTTTGGACATGCTATTGGGAGGCACCAGTCCCTGGAGAAGGACATCACGTGTGGTAAAGAAAAGGGTCAGTGAAGGAGAGGAAGACCGTCAGTGAGATACAGGGACACAGCGACTGCAACAATGGGCTGAGATGTTGCAGTGATCGCAAGGGTGGCGCAGGACCGGGTGGCTCTGCCGTACGTCAGGTCCTTGTGAGTCAGGATTGACTGGACAGCGTCCAACAACAACAGCAGCAAAGCTTGCCAGGGGCTGAATCAAGGCCCTGTCACGGGAGAAGGGTTGGCTCCTGGGGTTACACCTTGACAACTGTGCCCTACATGGCAATTTTTGGGGGGCCGGGAGCCTAATTCAGGCCCAAGGCATTAGGAAGTCTGTAGTAGGTTTGCCATGAGGCCTACGCAGTTGATTTTAAAGGAGCTCTTCCCACTCCATGGTCATCCTGCTCTGCCCCCTCTTTTTAAGAACTACTGGGTGGCAAGAGCACCTGGAAATTCAAGCCCCAGCCCCCTCTCTCAGCCACTGCCAGTGACTGCTGACCTGGGAGTTCCCAGGGGTAGAAGTCGCGCCACCTTCATGTTCATATTATACTCTCCTTGTCCTGGAGGTGAAGGAGGGAACCAGTAAGGTGCCAAGCATTCTGTGACTCAGGCTGTGTAGGGTCCTCGTCTCATCATGCCTTTCCCCATGCCTTCAGATCAGGGAATGGTTGGCAGGGAAAGGGTGAGGTTGGGTGTGGCCCCAAAGGGCACCCACCAATCCTAGCTACTCTGGTCAGCCCAGGGAGCCTCGAGGCTGGGAACATAACCCGCTCTTGGTTCTTCCCAGAAAATGGGGCAACATTGCTGGTTCCCCTACCCTGGCCATGACCATCAGCAAAGACTGGTGGGCATCCCCAGAGCTCGTAACCAGTTCTGGAGACTCCTAAAGCCCCGACATCATCCCCAAGAGCCCATCCTTAGACAATACACAATTCACTGCGCCTCTCCGAAGACGCTGGCTGACAAGGTGCACACCCTTCTGACAGGCCTGTTGTTTCCGTTGACAAGCTCACTACAGAGGCTCCGCAGTCAGGGTGGGCCTGTGAGGTAGGGCAGGGTGTGGTCTTGAATAATTCCAAATTTGCACTAACCAGTCTAGGATTTGCCAGGTTACCTGTTGTCCAGAACAAACACCTCTGAGGCCACATCAGAGCTCAGCGCCTCAACTGCCAGGTAAGGTAAGACTTTTTTGTACCTAGAACTTGAAAGAAATTGGGCGGGGCTAGAGATCAGGAGGCCGACCACAGGGACACTGGAACTGTGAATCCTTTGTTCTGTGGGAGGGGTAGTTAGAAGAAGTTCTTGGCTGCTGCGAGCTGTAGAAATGCCAGCGTGAGTTTCCTGAAGCAGAGACTTGCCAGAAAACCAAACGCACTGCTGCTGAGATGATTCCAACTCACAGCGACCCTACAGGATGACGTGAACTGCCCCATAGAGTTTCCAAGGAGCACCTGGTGGTTTTGAACTGCTGACCTCTCCATTAGCAGATGTAGCGCTTAACTACCACACCGCTAGGGTTTCTGAAGGAGAGACCAAGGGAGGAAGACCCAGCTGCTGTGGGCTCAGACCACCAACCTTTTTGGTTAGCAGCCCATCACTTGACCATTGTACCACTCAGGGACTTGTCAGGCAGAGGACAATGGCGGCTGGGAGTAAAGAATACCATTGGTGGCTATGGCTGCTAACTCAGATTGAGGTCATCCATCTACGGGGAGGTGAGACTTCCCAGACTCTCAGTCAGAGAGGAAGCTGATGCTCAGAGGGATCAGTGTTGTGCCCAAGGTCACACGGTTAGGTGTATACACACCTACAGTGGACAGTGGACATCTTTCCAGGCCTCGGTCTGTCTTGCCTGCTGGTGACAGACCTACCCCTCCTCCCCAGAATGCTCGGCCAGTGCTTGCACTGACCCCACCTTCATGAGGCCCAGTTGGTCTTTGCTGTCATCCACATCCGGGGTTCCTTCCTAGCTGCCAGGGTGGCTGACTATCCCAACTTCAGGCCCCACATCGGTGGCGACAGTGGCCCTGCAGCTACCTCAGTGAGTAAGAGCCAGCTAACCTTGGAAAAAGCCCTTCCATCCTGGGTCCCCCCTGATAGTCCCACTTCTCTTGCAGAAGTCCAGACACTCTAGAAGTCAGACACCCTGGGCTCTTGATCTCCGACTCTCCCTTCTGACCACCCCGCTCCTCTTGGTCAGTCACTTCCTCCCTCCCGGGTCCTCCCAAGGCTCCCATGAGTGATAACAGGAATGTTAACGCCCTCCGTTCACCGAGACTCTGAACCCGGTGCCAGGCTACAGGCTTTACAAACATTACAGCTGTCACAGGAAACCACACCTGTTGTGTCGAGGAAGAAACTACGGCTGTGGCCCAGGGTACGAGGGGCTGACGTTTTTGGAAAACATGAGGTTAGATGAGATCTTTTGACAATTGCCCAAGATATCCCCCCATGGGAAAAGAAATGAAAGTGGTGTGTGTGAATGTGTCTATGTGTGTGAGTGAATGTGTGTGAGGAAGTGAACAGGTGTGTGATACGAATGCGTGTGAGTGAACATATGTGAGAATGTGAATAGGTGTGTGAACATGCTGTGAACGCATGTGATGTGTGTGTGAATTTGTGTGAGTGATGTGTGTGAATGTGTGAGTGTGAATGGGTGAGGATGTGAATACATGTGGCTGTGAATGTGTGTGTGTGAGAGGAAATGAGTGCATGATGAACGTGTATGATGTGTGTGAGTGTGAATGCATGTGTGTGACGTGTGTGAGTGTGACTGTGAGTGTACATGCCTGTGTGTGATTGTAAATGTGTGTGGGGGTGGTCAGATCACCTCATGTCAGCTTGACTCCTAAACCCCGTGGGAGTGGACAGTGGGAGACAAAGAAGTGAGACCCAGGTACTCTCCACAGGGGACTGTGACTCTGAGGAGTCCCCAGACCGTTGCCTGCCCCTGGCCCCTGACCCAGGGAGGTTCTACACAGAGGGACTCCTCTTGGGATGCTCTCAGAGTTTTTGGTATGCACTGATGTTTTCCTTTCTTTGAGCCTCACTTCCTCAGAATAGCTCTGTGTGTGTGTGTGTGTGTGTGTGCAGGCCAGCACACGAGCTCCAACTTGATTTGATTTCCCTGCCTCTCCCATGACCTCCCGTCCACTAGACTTCTCAGAGTCGTTCTTGTTAGCTGGCCGCCTGATTCATTGTGTGACGGGGTTTAATGCTGCTCATAAAACACCACTTCACGTGCTGTTTTCTTTTTTCCTCTTTCTCTCTCGGCCCCTCTGCTCTGTACCATGGGTTTCTCCCCTGCATTTGGCTAGATGTTTAAAATAAATACCTGCACCTTTCAGCAGGAAATGACCTTTGGGTTTTGGGAGCTTTTTTAATGGGGCCTGAGCGCTGTTGACAGTTCCATGCTTCCCCTGTTTTACCATTTCACATTCTGAGACTTGCCTGGTTGCTCAGTGGCAGATCCCATGGTGTTTTGGGAAGCCTAGGGGGCTGGGAGACTGCCTTGCCGCATGTGTTAGTGAGGTGGCAGACAGGCCGGGGCGGGGCACGGCCCACAGCCCTCCTGCTTGGATTCTCGTCCCAGTTTCTGGTTTAGCTTTGCTCTGTTTAGCTCTGTCTGTGGACTTCCTTTTTTTGTTGTTGTTGTTAAACGCCTTTTGACCTGCACGGCGTTATCACTTTGTAGTACTGGCTTGTGTGTTTCTGCGGTGTTGGAAGTTATGCCACCAGTACTCAGGTACCAACAGGGTATCCCATTACAAACAGGTTTCAGCAGTTTCCAGATTAAGAGACCAGAAAGAGGGACCCAGGAGTCTAGTTCTGAAAAAGAATTAACCAGGGAAAACCTTATGAGCAGCAGGAGAACACTGTGGGATACAGCACCAGAAGGGAAGCCCACTAGGTTGTTAGGCCCTCGGAAGATGACTCTGGAGAAGAGCTGCCCCCGTAATGTAGCGTTGACTTCAGTGACGCAGGTGGAATCCAGCTTTGCAGAGTTTCGTTTGCTGACGTGGCACAATTCAAAATGAAGAGAAACATCTGTAAACTTCCATTAATAACTGGAATGTGGAATGTACAAAGTATGGTGGTAGAAATGCTGCAAGTTTTCAAAAATGAGATGGAATGCATACATGCTAATATCCTAGGCATTAGTGAACTGAAATTGACTCATTTTGGCCATTTCGAATGGGTTGATCATATGGTTACATGCCAGAAATGACAACTTGAAGAGGAATGATGTTGCGTTCGTCATTAAAAAGAACTTTTCAAGATCCATCCTGAAGTACAATGCTGTCAGTGATATAATATCCATATGCTTACAAGGAATACCAGTTAACATGATGACTATTATTCAAATCTATCAGCAACCACTAAGGCCAAATATAAAGAAACTGAAGATTTTTAACAGCTTCTCCAGTCTAAAATTGATCAATTATGCAGTCAGGATGCATTGATAATTACTGGTGATTGGAACGCAAAAGCTGGAAACAAAGAAGAAGGATACCCAAAAACCAAAACCAAACACAGGGCCATTGAGTCCGAGTTGATGCAAACTCATAGTGACCCTATAGGACAGGGTAAAACCGCTCCACAGAGTTTCCAAGGAGTTCCTAATGGATTCAAACTGCCAACCTTTTGGTTAGTAGCCGTAGCACTTAACTGGTACGCCACCGGAAGAAGACTGGCTAGTTGGAAAATACAGGCTTGGAAATGAACATCAGAAGAGACTCTGAAACTTGCTCTTGAATGTTGAGTAGCTAAAGCAAAAGGAAGAAATGATGAAGTAAAAGAAATAAATGGAAGACTTCAAAGGGCAGCTTGACAATATCAAGTACTATAACGACATATGCAAAGAGCTGGAAATATAAAATCCAAAAAAGGACATGCTTTGCATTTCTCAAGCCAAAAGAACTGAGAAGTCAAGCCTTGAGTTATAATCATGAAGGATTCTACAGGGAAATTATTAAATCATGCAGGAAGGATCAAAAGAAGAGAAAGGGAATACACGGAGTTGTTATAGCAAAAAGAATTGGTCAGTGTTCAACGTTTCAAGGAGTAACATGTGATCAGGAACTGATGGCACTGGAGGAAGAAGGAGAAGCTGCACTGAAGGCATTGACAAAAGACAAGGCTCCAGGAACTGAAGGAGCATCAGTTCAGATGTTTCGACCAACAGAGGCAGTGCTAGAAGTGCTCACTCATCTATGCCAAGAAATTTAGAAGGCAGCTACCTACCCTTCTGAAGAGGCTAGAGATTCATATTTATGCCTGTTCCCAAGAAAGGGGATCCAACTGAGTGTGGAAATTACTGAACAATATCATTAATATCATATGCCAGTAAAATTTTGCTGACAATAATTCAAAAGTGACTGCAGCAATATATGGACAGGGAACTGCCTGAAATTCAGGCTGGATTCAGAAGAGGATATGGAACCAGAGGTATCATTGCTGATGTCAGATGATCTCGGCCAAAAGCAGAGAATGCCAGAAAGATGTTTACTTGTGTTTTATTGACTATGCAAAGGTGTTTGACTGTGCGGATCATAACAAATTACGGATAACATTGCAGAAAATGGAAACTCCAGAATACTTAATTGTGTTCACGAGGAATCTGTGCTTAGATCAAAAGGCAGTCATTCAAACAGAACTAGGAAACACTACTTGTTTTAAAGTGAAGAAAGGTATGAGGTCTAACGATGAAGTCCGCCAACTCAATTGTCGTAAGTGCTGAGTACCTCACTACTGAATATCACTATGGTTACCTTTAAAGTAGTCTCCTTGGGACGCTAGGCAATGATGCCGGTGCCTACTCCACCGTTCAAAGCAATTTTGGAACTCCTTCTGGAATGGCACTTGCACACAGTGGCATGGTGGCAGGTTTGTGGACTTAATTGTATAGTTGTCTGTGAGGGAGTTTTTAGCTAGTAAACGAATAACTGTATTGGAACACCCTCCCTGCTCACCTGATCTGCCCCTCCAATGATTTTTTTCTTTGCCTGAAGATAAAGGAAATACTGAAAGGCAGACATTTTGATGACATTCAGGACATCAAAGGTAATGTGACAAAAGCTCTGATGGTCATTCCAGAAAAAGAGTTCCAGAATTGCTTTGAAGGGTGGCCTAGGTGCTAACATCAGTGCATAGCTTCCCAAGGGGAGTACTTCGAAGGTGACCATAGTAATATTTAAGGATGAGGTATGTAGCACTTTTTCTAGGATGAGTTCGAGAACTTTGTCATCAGACCTCATATATGTCAGGATTGTTTCTTCACCATACCTATTCAATCTGTACACTGAGAGAGTAATTTCAGAAGCTGCACTATGTGAAAAAGAATGGTGCATCCGGAGTGGAGGAAGACTCACTGAAAACCTGCTTATGTAGATGACACAGTCTTGCTTGCTGAAAGTGAAGAGGACTTGAAGAACTTACCAATGAAGATCAACGAACACAGCCTTCAGTATGGATTACACCTCAACAATAAGAAAACAAAAAACTTCACTACTGGGCCAATAAGCAACATCCCGAGAAGCGGAGAAAAGATTGAGACTGTCAAGGATTGCGTTTTACTTGGAATCTCAACCAACTCCCGTGGAAGCAGCAGTCAAGAAATTGAAAGATGCATTGCACTGGGCAAATCCTCTGCAAAAGACCTCTTTAAATTGTTGAACGGCTTGAAGACTAAGGTGTACTTGATTAAAGCCATGGGATTTTCAGCTGTATCGTATGCATGCGAAAGCTGGACAATAAATAAGGAAGACAGAAGAACTGATGTCTTTGCATTAAGATTTTGGAGAATACTGAATATACTGCGGACTTCCAAGAGAAGGAACAGGTGTGTCTTGGAAGAAGTTCGACCACAGTGCCCTCAGAAGCAAGGATGGCGAGACTGCATCTTACATGCTTTGGGCATGTTGTCAGGAGGGATCAATACCTGGAGATGGACATCATGCATGGCAAAGTAGAGAGTCAGTGAAAAAGAGGAAGATCCTCAGCAAGATGGATTGACACAGTGTCTGCAATAATGGGCTCATGCAGAACAACAATCGTGGCCTCTAAACTGGGCAGTGTTTTGTTCTGTTGTGCGTAGGGTGGCTATCAGTCAGAGCAGACTCGAAGGCACCTGACAACAATGCTTTCTGATAAGAAAAATGCATGTTTTTCATGAAAACTATAAAACTAGATGCTGTCAAGTTAGTCCCAACTCACGGCAATGCCACACGTGTCAGTAGAACTGTTCTCCATGGGTTTGGTTTTGTTTTTCTCTGTATTGTGCTTAGGTGAGAATTTATAGAGCAGATTAGCTTTTTATTCAATAATCAATACACGAATTGTTTTGTGACGTTGATTGCTGTCCTCACAATGTGTCGACTCTCTTCCCTTCTGCACACCGGGTTTGCCATTTCCATTCATGGCATTTTCCTGCCCATTCTTGTCTTGTTGTCTTTGCTTTGGGGCAGGTGTTGCCCTCTCAGTCTAGTACACTTGATTCAACTAAGCGGCATGTGATGACTCACGGGTGTTATTGTTTGTTTTATAAACCTGTCTAATCTTTGGCTGGAGCCCTGGTGAATCAGTGGTTAAGATCTTGGCTGCTAACCAAAAGGTTGACAGTTTGAATCCACCAGCTGCTCTTGGAAACCCGATGGGATAGTTCTACTCTATCCTGTAGGGTTGCTATGAGTTGGAATTGACTTGATACAAAGGATTAATCTTTGACTGAAGCGCAAACTTCCAGAATGATGCTAGTTCTGAGTCAAAAGGTTGTTTGGGGGTCATAGTCTTGGGGATTCCTCCAGACTCTGTTGGAAGAGTCTTTTTGCGGGGGGAGAATATGAATTTTGTTCTATGTTTTTCTCTAGTTCTGTCTGGGACTGTCTACTGTGTGATCCCTGTCAGAGTGGTCAGTGGTGATAGCTAGACACCATCTAGTTGTTCTGGGCTCAGGATGGTGGAACCTTTGGTATTTGTGGTCCGCTAGTCCTTAATAAGTTATTATTCCCCTGTGTCTCTGGTTTTCTTCATTCTCTTGCTCTGGATGGAATGTGACCAACAGATGTATCTTAGATGGCTCACAAGCTTTTAAGACCCCAGATGCTACTCACTGAAGTTGGTTGTAGAATATTTTCTTTACAAACTGTGTCATGTCAATTGACCTAGATGTCACCTAAGATTGTAGTCCCTGGCCCTCAGCTCAGTAACTTAGTCCCTTAGGGAGTGTGGATGTGTCTATGAAGCTTCTATGACTTTTTCCTGGTCAAATTGTGCTGACTGTTCCTATATTATGTACTGTCTTTCCCTTCACCAAAGCCACCACTTACCTACTTTCTAGTCAGTGGTTTCTCTTTCCCGGCCCTCACCTCCCTCATAACTATCCAAGACTGTTTCTTTCTGTGTGTAAACCTTTTTTGAAGTTCTTACAGTAGTGGTCTCATACCGTCTTTGTCCTTTTGTGATTGACTTATTTCACTCTGCAAAATGCCCTCTAGATGCATCTGTGTTTTCAGATGTTTCACAGATTCATCCTTATTCTTTATCTTTGCACAGTGTTCCACTGTGTTTTTACCAAATTTACTTATCCATTTAGCTGTTGATGGGTGCTGAAGTCATTTCCATGGTTTTGCCATTGTGAATAATTCTGTAATGAACATGAGCATGCATGCGTCTACTCATGTGACAGCTCTTATTTCTCTAGGATATATTCCTAGGGGCAGGATTGCTCAATCATATGGTATTTCTATTTCTGACTTTTTAAGGAAGAGCCATATCGTTTTTCAGTTACTGGTTATACCATTTTACATTCCCACCAGCAGTGCACGAGGGTTTCAATCTCTCCAACATTTGTTATTTTCTGTATTATTATTATTTTTTAATTAGTGCCAATAGTGTTGGCTTTGTGATGGGTTCTCATTGTAGTTTTGGTTTATGTTTCTCTGATGGCTGACGATTGTGAGCATTTCCTCATATGTCTGTTAGCTGCCTGAATGTCTTCTTTGGTGAAGTGACTGTTCATATTCTTTGCCCATTTTTTTTAATGGGATTACTTGTCTTTTTGTTGTTGAAGTGTTGGAGTATCTTGTAACTTTCAGCCAATTTTTTCCCCCATCTGTAGGTTTCTTTTTACTCTTTTGGTGAAGTCTTGTGATGAGCATACATGTTTAATTTTTAGGAGCTCTTGGTTATCTAGTTTATTTTCTCATGTTTGTGCATTGTTGGTTATTATTTATATTCTATTATGCCATGTATTAGGGCTTTAGCATAGTCCTTATGTTTTCTTTCATGGTCTTTATGGTTTTAGGTTTATATTTAGGTCTTTGATCCATTTTGAATTAATTTTTGTGTATAGTGTCAGGCATAGGTCTTGTTTCATTTTTTTTTTTAACTGATGGACATCCGGTTTTGCCAGCACAATTTATTAAAGAGACTGCCTTTTCCTCATTTAATGGACTTTGGGCCTCTGTCAAAGATTGGCTGATCTTTGGTAGATGGATTTCCATCTGGGTTCTCAAGTCTCTTCCATTGGTCTGTGTGTCTGTCATCATACCACTGCCAGGCTGTTTGGGTTACTACAGCTGTATAGTAAGTTCTGAGATCAGGGAGTATGAGGTGTCCCGTTTGGTTCTTCAATAATGTTTTCCTCATTTAGGACCTCTTTCCATACCATAGAGTTAGTGGTGGTTAGTGTTTCCATCTCATTAATGAATGCTATTCACATTTGGTAGGATTGCATCATATCTGCAGATGGTTCTCGGTAGAACTGACATTTTCACAGTGTTGAGGCTTCCTACCAGAAACATGGTATGTTTTTCCATTTATATAGGTCTCTTTTGGTTTGGGAAATCCTGGCTACACAGTGGTTAAGAGCTCAGCTGCTAACCAAAAGGTCAGCAGTTTGACTTTACCAGGTGTTCCTTGGAAACCATAAGGGAACAGTTGTACTCTGTCCTATAGTTGGAAATAACTTGATGCTAATGTTTTTTGTTTGTTTCTTACAGTAGTGTTTTACGATTTTCTTTGTACAGCTCTTTTATGTCCCCAGTTAGATTTATTCTTAAGTATTTTACTTTTTTAGTAATAATGATATTATTTTCTTGATTTCCTTTTGTTAGTATATAGGAATCCAATGGATTTTTCTTGTTGATCTTGTGTCCTGCTGCTCTGCTGAATCTGTCACTTCTAGTAGTTTTCTTGTGGTATATTTAAAGTTGTCTATGTATAGTTAGTTTCATATCACCTGTTGAGTAGGTATAGTTTTACTTCTTCTTTACCAGTTTGGATGCTCTTTATTTTTCTTTCCTTATTGCTCTTGCTAGCCCCCTATAGGTTTTCAATGGCTGGTTTTTCAGATGTAATCACCAGTCTTCCTTTCTCAATACCTCTGAATGAGCTTAAATCCCAAACTTATTGCTAAGAGTCAAAAGTGTTAACTGTTGGCACCATTCAGAAAAACAGATAAACCCAAACTCCTTGTTGCTGAGTTGATTCCAACTTGTCCCAACACTATGGGGTAGAGTAGAACTGTCCCATACAGTTTCCAAGGTGTGTCTGGTAGAGTCAAACTGCCAAACTTTTGGTTAGCAGCTGCAGCTCCTAACCACTATGTCACCAGGACTCCCTAAATCTATAAAAGTAGAAATAAGGATCTTCTTTCCTTCTTTGTCCTCACACCTCCCCACAGGAGAAAGATGGCTTGCACTATGTTGTGAGCAGTATAGCTTTCTCATTACTTTATCTGAAATACGAATTGCTTGAGACTACTAGCAGAATCACCTTCATCCCAGCACTACACTTGGCAGATGACAGACTCTCAGAAAACACTGAATGAATGAATGAATGAATGGAAACAGTGAAGCTACATCCAAGCAGTCTGCTCCCACATGGGTAGGTGAACTGAGAAGATGCGTCTCCAGCCGTTCCAGCATTGAAAGATCTGGATTTGGGATGTGGCACCACCATTTATCCCTTTGTGGATGGGAGCAGAGTCGTTTGCCTTTTGGAACCTCAGTTTTTCCATCTGGAAAATGGGTCCAAAACATACCCAACTTGTTTCCTAGAGCTGTGAAAGTCAAAATAGAAGGCAGAGGGAAAACATTCCTTATAAGGTAAAGGCTGAACACATTGCTGAGACATAACACTTCATGGGAAATCAAGTCAAGACCAAGTGACACAGGATGGTGATATTTATTATTTTTTAACATCTTCCCCTCCAGAAGAGGAGAAAAAGTCTGAATCAACACTGGTTGCCTCTGGAAAGGATATGCAGTGAGGGAGTAGAAGGTCAGTTTTATTTCCAATATGCTAACTTTTCATAACTGTGGCGTACTTATGATATTTTCATATTGAAATACATTTCAATATGTACGCATATAAATAAAATACCATTAATAGTTATTAATAGTTGTCACCACGTACTCATCTCTTACTCAGTGTCATGGATTGGACTGCATCCTCACGAAAATGTGTGTAGCCATGTGGCTGGGCCATGATTCCCAATATTTTATGATTGTCCTCCATTTTCTGATTTTCCTATGCTCTATAATAGAGCATTAGGGTGAGACTGTAAATCACTTCATAAGATGACCTCACTGCTCTACTGTAAAGGGAGTCTCCTTGGAGTATGGCTTGCACCACGCTTTATCCTTTCTTTCTACAAGAGATAAAAGGAAAGGAAAACAAGCAGAGCCTTGGAAACCTCACAACATCAAGAAAGTAGCACCAGAAGAGCACGTCTTTCAGACCTGAGGTTCCTGCACCAAGATGCTTCCTGACCAAAGACAAGGACTTTCCTCCAGAGCCAACAAGGGGGAAAGCCTTGCTTTGAAGCAAACATCCTGAATTTGGACTTGTAGCCTACTGGACTATTTAAGAATAAACTTGCCTTGTTAACGCCATCCACCTTGTGGTATCTCTGTTAGAGCAGCACTAGATGACTAATACACTCAGTAATATGCTGTGAAGGCTATACTTATGCCCATTTTACAGATGAAGAAACTGAGGCACAGAGAGATAAAGTGACTTGCTCAAAGTCATGCAACCAGTGAAAGCTGAAGCAGATTGTGAACTCAGGTGTGACTGACTTTACTGGGGATTGTTGTTATTGCTGTTAAGTCAATGCAGACTCATAGTGACCTTCTGTGTAACAGAATGAAATGTTGCCTGGACCTGTGCCATCCTCACTATTGGTATGTCTGAGTCTATTGTCCCTGCTGTGTCAACCAGTCTGATTGAGAGTTTCCCTCATTTTTGCTGACGCTCTGCTTTACCAAACATGGCATCCTTTCCTAGTAACTGGCCTATCCTGACGGCATGTCCAAAGCAGCAAGCCCAAATCTTGCCATCTTTGCTTTCAAGGAGCAGTTTGGCTTTAATTTTTTTAAGACAGATTTGCTGACTCTTCTGAAAGTACATGATGTATTCAATATTCTTCATCAACACCATAATTCAAAGGAATCAATTCTTGGGTCTTCCTTATTCGTTGTCCAGCTTTCACATGCATATAAAGTGACTGAAAAGACACCAGTCTGAGTCAGGCTCTCTGTAGTCATCAGGGTGACATCTTGCTTAATGAGGTCTTTAGCAGCAGATGTCCTGAGAGTTGCTAGTCCCCACACGGATGCTGACCGCAGCAGCTCAAGAACAAGGCATGACAAGGCACTCAGATTAGCCTTGTGACACAAGAGAAGAGACAGCTCACTGCGTGGTTACCAGGGAGTGGTGACAGCACATAGAGGGACAAGGGGTTTGGGGTCCAGAAGATCAGGCTTGTGCCCCAGCTCTGCCACTTCTGGCTGTCTGACCTCAGGCAAGTCCCTCTGCCTCTTGGGGCTTGCTTTCCTCACCTGCCTAAAGGGATGAGAAAATACCTTCCTTACAGGCTTGTGTGCACTGAGCATGTCACAGACATAAGGATGCTTTAGGAAGCTTGTTTGTTTCTGAATCAAGTGGGGACAGAGCAGCAAACATGGCAGACAAGGTCCCAGTCCCCTGGAGGTTTCTTTTGAGGAACTGGAAGCCAGACAGTCAACCAGCAAACCGGTGAGATGGTTCAGAGGAAGGTGACTGCAACAAAGACCATGCCAGCCTCAAAGGCGATGGGGCTTGAGGCAGGGTGACCAGCAGTGGCCTCTTAGAGGAAGTGACCTCTAAACAGAATCTAAATAGTGGGAGGTCAGTGGAAGCTGGTGTGTTATTATCATACTGAACAGGTCTCAGTAGGGCTTTCAGACTGGGGTGGGCTAGGAAGAAAGGCCTGGTGACCTACTTCTGAAAACCAGCCAGCGTAAATCCTTTGGATCACAGTGGTAGAATCCGCAACTGGGCAGCACCAGGCAGTGTTCCATGCCATTGCTCACAGAGTTGCCATGAGTCAGAAGTGGACCTCACAGCAGCCACAAGAGCAACACATCATGTTAAATGCATTTCCTTGCTTGTCCCACATGAGTCACTGGGAGCTTGATGGACTCCACTTCGCCTCGCAAGTGCTGGCATCCTTCCCTGGAGATGTTCACTGTTGTTTTAGGTGCCCTCAAGTCAGCACCGCCCCGCAGTGACCCACCACACAAGAAAACCTCAGAGACTGACGCTCTCTGAGCCCGTTGTTGCAGCCTCGGTGCTAATTCGACTGGTTGAGGGTCTTGCTCTCTTCTGCTGGCCCTCTACCCTTAATAGCAAGCCTGATGTCCCTCTCCAGGGACTGGTCCCTCCTGATAACAGGTCCAAAGTACATGAGACACAGTCCAGTCATTCTCACTTCTGAGGAGCATTCTGGATTCATTTGTTCCAAGACAATTTCTGCATTCTTCCAGAAGTCCATGGTATAGTCAATTTTCTTCACCAACTGTAATTTAAAGACATCTATTGTTTTGTCACTCAGAACTTCACTGAGTCATTGTTTTAGTCATCTAGTGCTATTTTAACAAAAATACCACAAGTGGGAGGTTTTAAAAAGAAAAACTTATTTTGCCACAGTCCACTAGCCTAGAAGCACAAATTGAAGGTATGGGCTCCAGGGGTAGGCTTTCTCTGCTGGCTGGAGAGGGAGGGCCTTATAGTCTATCTTACATAAACAGTAAGCTTCTGAGGTGCGGGGAACTTGGTCTTTTCCAAGGGACACGCTCGGCTCCTGGTACTGCTTCTTGGTGATACGAGACCCCCAAATCTCCCTGCTTGTTTCGTTCTTTTATATCTCAGAAGACTTCCTAAAGGCACAAAACAGTCTTAAACACTGAATCCTGCCCCACCAA
This sequence comes from Heterohyrax brucei, assembly GCA_028571685.1. Taxonomy (NCBI): domain Eukaryota; kingdom Metazoa; phylum Chordata; class Mammalia; order Hyracoidea; family Procaviidae; genus Heterohyrax; species Heterohyrax brucei. The sequence continues at coordinate 54,634,341 of CM053140.1, forward strand.
CACAACTGCCACCAGTTCCCCCTCATTAACATCACAGAGGCGGGGTTGCAGGATACGGAACCTCACACAGTACTGGGAATCATGGCCTCGCTAGATTACTACACAGATTTTTGGGGAAACATAGTTCAGTCCATGACGACACCTTCAATATGCCAGGCCCCTAAGGGCATGCATTGCCTAGACTGTATTCCCAACAACCCGGAGAAGTAGGTACTAGGATCCCCATTTCCCAGCTGGAGAATCTGAAGTTCAGAAGTGGCGGGAAGGTCCAAGGCCACTTGGCTGTCAGTGGCAGAACTGGGACTTGAACTCAGCCTCTCTGGCTGAATGAAGGTCATGCTTCTTAACCACAGGCCCACACAGCCAGGTAGTGCGGTGGGATTGCATGAGAGGTCTTCGCTGGGAACACTTTCAGTTCAGCTTCTGGAAGCCCAACCAAGCCCGTCTGTCAGCCTTTTGCAGATGAGGAGGCTGTTCCCATGGCTGCTTCTCCATTTCAGAACAACCGCAAAGCAGGCAGGGACAGATGTTTCCACACGTGGAAGTTGAGCTTGCGTCTTGGTGCACTGTTTTTGTGGTTCCTTTTTCACTCTCTTTTGGGTCATGCTCAAGTGGCGCTGACGTGTTTCCACCTCTACTGTTCGCTGTCTGCCACCACCACCAGCAGCTGCCATTGAGTCAGCTCCCACTCACGTGAGCCCATGGTGTCAGGGTAGAATTGTGCTCTGCTGGGTTTTCAGTGATTGAATTTTTTGGAAGTAGGTGGCCAACTTTCTTCTGAGGGGCCTCTGAAAAACAAAAAAACCTGTTGCTGTTGAGTTGATTCCTACTCATAGCAACCTACATGACAGGGTGCAACTTCCACACAGGATTTCCAACAAGCAGCTGGTGGATTCTAACTGCTGACCCTTTGGTTAGCATCCATAGCGCTAAGCTCTTAACCACTATGCCATCAGGGTTTTCGAGGTGCCTCTAGGAGGACTTGAATCTCCAACCTTTTGATTAGCAGTGGAGCTTGTTAATGCTTTGCTCTCTCCAGGGACTCCATCACAATCTTCAGACTGATCTTAAGGATTCTCCCACTTTTTAGCAGAGGACTTCATGGTTTGCCTTTTGCTTTATTCATATTAGATCTTCCCAATAAACCTGGGACTTGGACTTATTTGGAAACTGAAGCTCAGAAAGGCTAACCACCACCAACAGTTAGATGCTTTTTACTAAGCTCTTGGCATGTGTCAGGCATGGCCTTAAACCATTTTACATGTTGTGTCTCAGTTAATCATCACTACCACACTCTGAAGGAGACACTATTATCATCCCTATTTTAGAGATAGGAAGCTAAAGCTCAGAGAGCACAGTTGACTTGTCCAGGGTCACATACCAACAAATCCAGACTAGAACTCCGGTGTCTTGATTCTGGGTCCCGCACTCTAACCAACTCTCAGAACGCCTGTAAAACCTTAAAAATACGTATAATGCAACAGATATCTGATACCACTGATTATGAGACACAGCACTCACTCTTCTGGGTACAACTAGGAAGGAAAGATGCTACCAATTCACCTAAGGCACAAAACTTTCTTACCATTTAAAATTTAAAATTTCATAGTTATTAAAAAAGCTCTTTCAGACTTAATTAAATACAGATTTTGATATTTTAAAATATTTACCACTCTGTGCACACACAAAATTATATGAAAATAAGCTGGCTCAAACTCTTCTGTGTTCAAAAATCTGACTGATCCAGAATGACCAAGTCCACTTTTTTTCACATAATATTGTCCTTGTGCCAGCAACTGTTGGTGACACAGATTTCTCTCTTCTTTTAAAAACATTTTATTTAGGTAAAACTCACATGTATGCGTTACTATACAAATCATAAACATACTTGATGAGCTTTTACCCATGTAAACCAACCCAACCTATTGTTGTCCCGTTGATTCAGACTCATAGTCACCCTACAGGATGGAACAGAAGTGCCACATAGAGTTTCCAAGAAGTGCCTGGCAGATTTGAACTGCTAACCTTTTGGTTAGCAGCTGAATTTTTGATCACTGCACTATCAGGACTCCGTTACCCATAACCGAAAAAAAAAAAAAAAAAAAAAACCCTTGCCATTGAGTCAACTCTGACTCATAGTTATCCTGTAGGACAGAGTAGAACTGCCCCACAGAGTTTTCAAGGAGTGCCTGGTGGATTTGAACTGACAGCCCTTTGGTTAGCAGACGTAACACTTAACCTACTACGCCACCAGGTTTTCCCTTTACCTGTATATATACCTGTAGTCAGTGGTTGTTAAACTGTTAGTAGTTTAAAGTCAACTGTGGTGAGTGTGGAGCTCTGGATGGCAGAGTGGTTAAGAGCTCGGCTGCTAACCAAAGAAACCCAAAATACCCACAGCTATGGAGTTAGGTCCAATTCATAGTAACTCTAGAAGTCAAAGTAGAACTTCCTCGTAGAGTTTCCAAGGAGCACCTGGTGTATTTGAACTGTCAACCTTTTGGTTAACAGACGTTTGTTAGCAGAGCAGTTGGTTGGAATGCAGCATCCAGAGTTGAGACACCTGACTTCTAGGTCTGGATTTGTTGTTATGTGACCTTGGACAAGTCATTGGTGCTCTCTGAGCTTTAGTTTCTTATCTCTGAAACAGGGATAATAATAATATCTCCGTCATAGTGTGGCGGTGATGATTAACAGAGTTACAACATGTAAAATGGTGTAGGGCCATGCTTGACATGTAGGTTGCTATGAGTCAGAACTGGCTTGACGGCAGTGGTTTCTTTGCTGTATGGTGGGAGTATTTACACCACGGAAACTGGCAAATGCTCCAGTTCAGCTCCTCACCACTCAAGACGTGGATCGAGGTGACCCGTCTATCTCATCACTAATGGTAGCCACTAGTCAGATAAGAGAGAGTCCAGCCACTCAGAAGGCTCCTTTGTGCCCGCTTCTCCCAACCTTTATCCCTTACCCCCGGGGAATGCTGTTTAATGTGGCATTTCTTTAAAGAGTCTCCAGAAGGGCTCAAAGTCACTGTCATCAGGCTCATGAGCTGGCTTTCTTTGCCCTTGTGCGGAGCTCGCCCACCTTTGGTTCCCACATGAGGAATGCTGCTAAACACGTCTGCTTCACCGCTTCCTCCATCCAGTAACCAGAGCTGCTTGGCTCCTAGAGGTTAAAAGACTATTCCTCTATTGTCTGCAGAATTTTCTCCTAAACCACAGAAACCCAGACTGAGATTGCATGTTTGGCATCAGCAAGCAATGACAACTCCATTAATTGCCAACAGCGATTGTAAATCACATCTCGGAATTCAGGGCTGATAGAATGAGAAAAGTGCCCTCTAAGAATTGCGCGCTTCCCTTTAGAACACTGTGCTTGGCTGAGCCATGACGAGCAGCCTGTCTTCAGAGCTGGCAACGGAGCCCCACAAGCAGGTGCCCCACCTTTTCTCCCTCACATGAAGTGCCTCATGGGCCTGTTCCCTGTCGGAGTGGTGTCTGCTCACTTCTCTGATGGGTCAGCCAGATGTTGCTACCTCTGGCCCTGACCTGGAAAACAAGACCAGCATGCTGCCGGAGATCTCAGCCCCGGCTTCAGCTTGCCTCCAAATGGTCTCTTCCAGGTGCAGATGAAAGCTGGGCCTTTTGGGGACTGTGTTCACTGGGACACACCTCTTTGGTGAATGTCTCATTGTCAGCTTTGTCTCCCTAATCCACCTATGAGCTGTGGAACTGGATTTTTTCCCCCTAACTTAAATGATTTTTATTACTTTGTTTTCATTTTTAAGTAATAATTCCCCTTCCCTCCACACTCCCAGCCCTTGGTAACCACTTATCTACTTTGATTTATAGTCACTGGCATATTCTTGTATGGTTCATATCAGTGTGATCATACAATATTTGCCCTTTTGTCTGGCTTGGTTCACTCAGCACAATGGCTTCTAGGTTCATCCATGACATAGCATGTATCAGAACTTTATTTCTCCTTATAGGCAAGTGCTATTCAGTTGCGTGTATGTACAGAGTTTTGTTTATCCTTGCATCTGCTGATGGACACCGAAGTTGTTTCCATCATTTGGCTATTATGAATAGTGTAGGAATGAACCTTGGTATACAAGTTCTCTGTTTTATCTCTGCTTTTGGGTCTTTCGGGCATATACCTAAGAGTGGTAAAGTGGTTAAGTGTTTGGCTGCTAACCAAAAGACCAGCAGTTTGAATTTCGCCTCTCCTCGCAGGCTCCATGGGTCAGTTCTACTCTGTCTTACAGGGTCACCATGAATCGGAACAATTTGATGGAAGCAGTTTTTTTTTTTTTGCCATCCAGGAATGGAGCTGTGGAGACACAGCTCACCCATCAGATTGTCATACTGTGGGGGCTTGCGTGTTGCTGTGGTTCTGGAAACTATGCCACTGGTATGTGAAATCCCAGCAGGTCACCCATGGGGGACACGTTTCAGTGGGCTTCTAGACTGGGACAGACTGGGAAGAAGAGCAAGGCTAACTGCTTCTGAAAAACTGGCCAGTGAAAATCTTATGGACAGCAGTGGAACACTGTCTGATACAGCAACAGAAGATGAGTCCTGCAGGTTGGAAGGCACTCAGAATACAACTGGGAGAGAGCTACCTCCTTAAAGGAGAGTCAACCCTTGATGACATAGATGGAGTAGAGCTTTGGGACTTTCATTTACTAACGGGTCATGACTTAAAATGAGAAGAAACAGTTGCAAATACCCATTAGTAATCAGAACATCAAATGTATGAGCTACGGAACTAGGAAAATTGGAAGCTGTTAACAATGAAAAGAGCTGTACAAAGATCTCTAGTCTAGGCATTAGTAAGCGAAAATGGACTGACATTAGTCATTTTGAATCAGATAATCATACGATCTACTGGCACACAAAAGACAAACTGAAGAGGAATAGTGTTGTGTTCACTGTAAAAAAGAATATTTCAAGATCTATCTTCAAGTACAACACTATTGGTATTAGGATAATATCCATACACCTGTAAGGAAGATCAGTTAACACAACTATTATGCAAATTTAGGCAACAACAACTAAGGCCAGAGATGAAGAAACTAATGATTTTCTCTAGTTTCTGAAGTCTGAGATTGATCATACATGCAACCAGGATGTACTGATAATTATTGGTGATTGGAATGTAAAAGCTGGAAAAAAAGAAGGATCAGTAGTTGGAAAATAAAGCCTTGGTGATAAAAGTGATGCCAGAGATGACATGACAGAATTTTGCAAGACCGATGACTTCTTCACTGTAAATGCCTTTTTCACCAGCATAAACTATGACTGCACACATAGACTTCACCAGATGGAATACACAGGGCTGAAATTGAGTACACCTGTTGTGGAAAGAGATGATGCAAAAGCTCAAAATCATCAGTCAAACAAGGCCAGGTGTCTATTGTGGCACAGACTATCAACTGCTCGCATGCAAGTTCAAGCTGAAACTGACAGAAATTAGAAAAAGTCCGCAAGAGCCAAAGTAAGACCTTGAGTATATCCCACCTGAGTTTATAGACCATCTCAGGAACAGACGTGATGCACTTAACACTAATGACCAAAGACCAGACGGGTTGTGGGATGACATCAACGACAGCCTATATGAAGAAAAGAAGAGGCCATTGAAAAGACGAGAAAGAAAGAAAAGACCAAAATGGATGTCAGAAGCGACTCTGGAACTTGCTTTTGAATGTTGAGTAGCTAAAGTGAAAGGAAGAAATGAAGAAGTAAAAGAGCTGAGCAGAAGATTTCAAAGAGTGGCTCAAGAAGAGAAAGCAAAGTAACGTAATGAAATGTTCAAAGACTTGGAGTTGGGAAACCAGAAAGGAAGAAAATGGCTAGGTTATTTCTCAAACTGAAAGACCTGAGGAAAAAATTCAAGCCTTCGATTGCAGTACTGAAGGATTCTCCAAGCCAAAACTAAATGATACAGGAAGTATCAAAAGAAAATGGAAGGAATAAACAGAGTCAAAAAAGGATTGGTCAGTGTTCAACCGTTTTAGGAGGTAGTGCATGATCAGGAACCAATAGTATTAACGGAAGAAGTCCAAGCTGCACTGAAGGCACTAGAAAAAAACAAGGCCCTGGGAACTGGTGGCGCATCAACTGAGATGTTTCAACAGATGGAGGCAGCGCTAGAAGTGCTCACTCATCTGTGCCAAGAAATTTGGAAGACAGCTACCTGCCCGGAGCCATATTTATGCCTTTTCCCAAAAAAGATGGTCTCACTTGTCATGGATTGAGTTATGTCCCCACAAAATGATGCAGCAATTTGGCTGGGCCATGGCTCCCAAAATTGGATGGTTGTCCTCCATTCTCTGATTTTTCTATGTTGTAAATCCTAGTCTCTTCCTGTGGTTAGCAGGGCCAGACTGGATCATGCTACAGAGAATTAGGGTGGGACTGTAACACCCTTACTGTGGTCACCTGGCTGATCCAATATAAAGAGAGTTTCCCTAGGCTGTGGCTTGCAACACCTTTTGTCCCATAGGAGATAAAGAAAAGAGAAAAGCAAGTAGAGTTAGGGGCCTCATACCATCAAGAAAGCAGCACTAGGAGCAAAGCTCTTCCGTGAGACCTTAGGTTCCTGTGCTGAGATGGTCCCAGACCAAAAGAAGACTAATGGAATCCAAGGAACTTTCTCCAGAGCTGACAGAGAGAAAAGCTTTCCCCTGGAGCCAGTGCCCTGAATTCAGACATGTAGCCTACTGGACTGTGAGAGAATAAAGTTCTCTCTGTTGAACCACACACTGTGGCATATCTCTTATAGTAGCACTAAATAACTAAGACACAACTGAATGCAGAAATGACCAATGTCATTAATATTACAGCCAAGTAAAGGTTTGCCCCAAATCACTCATTCAAAAGTAGCCACCTCAGTATAGCAACAAGCAACTGCCAGAAGTTCAAGCTGGGTTCAGAAGAGAATGTGGAACCAAGGTTGTCACTGCTGGTGTCTGATTGATCCTGGCTGAAAACAGAGAACACCAGAAGGATGTTTACCTGTGCTTTATTGACCAAGAAAAGGCATCCGAATGTGTGGATCATGATGAGTTATGTGTAATATTGTGAAGAATGTGAATTCCAGAACACTCACTCATGTTCATGAGGAACCTGTACACAGACCAAGAGGCAGTTGTTCAAACCGAACAAAGGGACACTGCATGGTTCAAAGACAGGAAAGATGTGTGTCAGGGTTGTATCCTTTCACCATACCTATTCAATCTGTAGGCCGAGCAAATAATGTCAGAAGCTGGACTATATGAAGAGCACAGCATTGGGATTGGAGAAAGACTCATTAACAACCTGCTTATGAAGATGACACAATCTTGATTGCTGAAAGTGAAGAGGACTTGAAGCACGTACTGATGAAGATCAAAGACCACAGCCTTCAGTATGGGTGTACCTCAGCATCAAGAAAACAAAGATCTTCACAACTGGAGAACATCATGATAAGTGGAGAAAATGTAGATGTCAAGAATTTCATTTTACTTGAATCCACAATCAATACCTAAAGAAGCAGAAATCAAGAAATCAAAAGACACATTGCACTGAGAAAATCTGATGCAAAAGATCTCTTTAAAGTGTTGAAAAACAAAAACATCACCTTGAGGACTAAGGTGTGCCTGATGCACAACGCGGTGTTTTCAGTTGCCTCACGTGCATGCAAAGTCCGGACGGTGAGTAAGGAAGACCGAAGAACAACTGATGCCTTTGAGCTGTGATGTTGGATTGCCAAAAGAACAAGCAAATTTGTCTTGGGAGAAATACAGTCAGAATGCTTCTTAGATGAATGGACTTATTACATCTCACACACTTGGGACGTGTTGTCAGGAGGGACAGTCCCTGGAGAAGGGCTTTATGCTTGGTAAACTAGAGGGTCAGTAAAAAGCAAGAATATTCTCAATGAGATGGATCGACACAGTGGCTGCCGCTGTGGATTTGGGGATATAACAGTGATTGGGGCCGGCACAGGACTGGGCAGTGTTTCATTCTGTTGTGCGTGGGGTCCTTACGAGTTGGAACCGACTCGATGGCACCTAACAACAGCACAGTAAATACCGTTAATCTGTTAACCTGTTGGCTTCAAGTAGATTTCAACTCATAGTGATCCCATAGGACAGAGTAGAAGTGCTCCATATAGTTTCCAAGGAACTCCAGGTGGATTTGAACCATCAACCTTTTGGTTAGCAGCTGTAGCTCTTAACTATTATGGCACCAGAGTTTCCACAATCCTGCAATAACAGTAACAACAAACAGTAATTAGTGAGCCGATACACACAGATGCATCCCCATGCACCCACTGAGCCCCACACACTCGCTGACCATGTCTCCTTCAGCAAGTGATCAAGGGCGACAATTGAGAGTTTGGCTTTTAGGCTTATCTTATCATGAAAGAGGGGGCTGTGGTGCTTCAGTGGTAGACTCCTCACCTTCCATGCAGAAGACCTGAGTTCAACTTCTGGCCAGTATACCTTACACATCCACCACCCATCCTTTGGTGGAGACGTTTGTGTTGCTGAAGATACTGAACAGGCTTCTGTGGAGTCTCCAGACTAAGACGGACTAGGAAGAAAGGCCTGGTGATCTACTTCCAAAACTCAGCCAGTGGAAACTGTCTTAGACTGTGTTCTCTAAAACAGCAAAACTGTTGAAGCATCTATACGTATATCTAGAGAGATTTATCTAAAGGAAATGGCTCACATGGCTGTGGGAGCTGGCACATCCATAAGGCAGTGGGCCAGGTGTCAGCTGGAGGCTTCTCCTGACATAAGTAGGTGTGTATGCTAAATAGGTGTGGGAGATCTTATGAGAGTGCATCTGCACACATAAATAGGAATGATTGTGGATATTTCTTTTTTTTTTATTTAACATGACTGAGTGAAAATGTACATTCCTGTATAAATTTACATGCCCACCTATATGCAGCTTTCACTGCTCTCCCTGTCCGGTGACTGCACACTATTCCTCTGTGCTCCATACATGTCTCATCCTCCCAACAGCCTCCTTTCGCCTCCTCTCCATCCACTCCCCTTCCTCCAGCCAGAGGTCAGCAAGATGATATCCTACAGATGTATAGAACCGTAAAGTGCTTCCAATACATGGTCAGTCTGCATTGCCAAGTCCAATCCATTCCTGTCCAAAGAGTGGACCTTCGTTGTAATTTATGGGTAAGGGCAGCATCAGGGCTGGGGGCCATGCTCTGAGAGGAACCCCAAAACCGCTGGACCATCAATTGAGGTCTTTTAGTGGAGATCTCAGGATGCACCCCTTTTTATTCTTGTGTTGCCAGTGAGACTCCTCTCTGTGAGCTCCATCGTGGCTATCACTGGTGGTGGCCGGGCACCATCTGGTTCTTCCGGTCCCAAGTCGATGTAGGCACCCACTCATGTGGGTCTCTCTGTCTTCTAGGTTGTCTTTACTGCATGTCATTTTGGTCCTTGGTGAGCATCCGTTCCTGCTGAGTTGGGACCATTTGCTGTGTCCTCGGATGGCAGCTTGGCAGCTTTTAAGACCCCAGACACCACTCACCAATGTGGGGTGCAAAGAGCCCTCTTAGCAAAACTCTAGTTGTGCCAATTGGCCTCGATTTCACCTAAGAGCATGGTCCCCCGCCCCCTGCCCCAGCTACTCTATCCTTGCAATACTGGGTTAAGATGGAAGGAGTACTCAAGTTATGCTGAAGTCCACTTAATGTTGTTCTTGTTTCTAATGTACACTATCACTGCTTTCTCCCAATCAGATTTCTAGCAACTATCTAAACTAAACCCTTCCCTCCCCACCCTTGCAGCTGTCAAAGAGTCTTTTCTTCTATACACAAGTCTGTTTTTGAGACCTTATCGTAGAGGTCTCATGCAGTATTTGTCCTTTTGTCGCTGACTACTTTCACTCAACATAATGTCTTCCAGTTGAAACCAGGTTAGGAGATATTTCCTGGAATCATCGTTATTCTTTATCATTGTGTAGTGCTCCATTGAGTATATGCACCATAGTTTACCTATCCATTCTTTTGTTGTTGAGCCTTCTGTACCAATTTTATTGAGAGTTATTTATTTATTTAAAATCAGGAATGGCTATTTCTGTGTTGATTGAGATGGTCATGTGATTCTTTTGCTTTATTTATATGGTGGGCTACTTTAATGATTAGTTGGATCCGACTTGATGGTACTTGGCTTGGCTTGGCAATATTGAATCATTCTTGCATACCTGGTACGAATCCCATTTGGTCGTGGTGTGTTATTTGTTTGCTAAGATGCTGAGTTCTATTGACTAGGATTTTGTTGAGAATTTTTGTATCTATATTCATGAGAGACATTGATGTGTAGTTTTCTGTTTTCATGGTGTCTTTTCCTGGGTTTGGTATCAGGATTATACTAACTTCATAGAATGAATTTGTAAGTTTCCCTTCCATTTCTATGATCTGAAATGGTTTGAGAAGTACGGCTGAAAGCTGTTCTCTGAAGGTTCAGTAAAATTCTCCAGTGAAGCCATCATGGTCAGAGCTTTCTTGAGAACTAGAGATTTTTTTTATTACCTTTTCAATCCCTTCCCCTGCTGTGGTTTTGTTCAGACTTTCTACCTCATTTTGTGCTAATTTATGTACGTAGTGTGTTTCTAGAAATTTGTTCATCTTTTTTCTAGGTTTTCAAATTCGTTGGAGTATAGCTTTTTATAGTATTGTGTTATGATCCTTCTTATTTCACATGGGTCTGTTGTAATGTCTCCCATTTCATTTCTTATTTTGGGTTATTTGCTTTCTCTCCTGTGTTTATTTTGTCTGTTTGGCCAGTGGTTTGCTGCTTTTGTTGGTTCTTTCAGTGAACATACTATTGCTTTTGTTGATTCTTTCTATTGGTTTTCTATTGTCTATTTTGTTTATGTCTGTTCTGAACTTCATTATTTCCTTTCCACAGGTGGCTGTGGGTTTCTTCTCCTGTTCTTTTTCTGTTTGTTTGAGTTCTATACTAATGCTTTGATTTTGTCCCTTTCTATTTTGATATGTGCACCTGTTGCTATAAATTGACCTCTAACCACCACATTTACTGTCCCAAATGTTTTGGAATGAATTAAGGAAAGTGTTGTTCAGTTTGTGTGTTTTTTCCCTTGCTTTTTCTGTTGCTGATTTTTACTGTCATGGCATTGTGACCGGAGAAGATGCTTTGTTTTTTAATGTTTTGGATTTTACTAAGGGTTACTTTGTGGCCTAAGATGTGGTCTATTCTGGAGAATGTTCATGTCCATTGGAAAAGAATGTATAGTTTGCTGCTGTTGGGTGGAATATTCTGTATAGGTCTATGAGGGCAAGTTGTTTGACTGTGGCCTTTAGATCTTCTGTATCTTTGTTTTCTTTCTGGACATTCTGTTTTTTATTGAGAGTGATGTGTTGCTGTCTCATACTATTATTGTGGAACTATCAATTTATTTTTTCAATGAAATTAATTTTAAGCATTTTGTAGCCCTGTCATTGGATGTATAGATATTTATTCTGGTTATGTCTTCATGGTGGATTGTCTCTTTAATCATAATATAATGTCCTTTCCATTATCCTTTATGGTAGATTTTGTTTTAAAGTCTATTTTATCTGAGATTAGTGTTACCTGACCTTTTTCTTCTCATCTTTTGATTTTTAATATACTTATATCATTATTTCTAAGGTGTGTCTTTTTAGCCAGCATATTGATGGGTTCTTTGTTAAAACTCCATTCTCTCACTGTCTCTTTATGGGTGCATTTAAGGCATTTACAGTTAGTATGATTATTGATATGTGTGAATTTATTGCTATCATTTTGTAGTTTTATTATAATTTTTTTTTTTTTTTTGCTGGTGCTGACATTTGCTTTGTTTCTGTTACTCTCCTGTGACGAATTCCTTTTGTCTGTGGATATTTTAGCTTATTTGTTTCTTTTGTTTTTGTGGATTCTGCATTTACCAAGAATTTTCTTTTTTATTCCTATGAGTATGTTTGTTAATTTTCTTTGTGGTTATCTTGAAATTTATCTCTGTTTTCTTAAGTTTAAACCAGTCTCTTATATTTGATATTTCTTTGACTTCCTCTCCGTTTGAAAGTTCTATACATACACTGTTTATTCCCTTTTACTGTTCTGATATTATTGTCATTTACAGATTGACCTCTCTGGTTCCTTAATGTAATCTTTTTATTTTATCTTATCCGTGAGAGTTTATTAGCTTGGTTGGTATTTGTCTGATTCTGTCCTGTGTCCTCGATTCAGGTTGTTGTTCGATGTTATTGGTTATCTAACTGAAGGACTCCCTTTAATAATTATTTTAAGTTTGGTTTGGGTGATGCACATTCCCTTAATTTCTGTTTATCTGGAAATGTTCTAGATTTGCCATAATATTTGGGAGAGAGTTTTGCAGTATATATTATTCTTGTTGCCAGTTCTTTTCTTTCATGGTTTTATTCTGGTTTTTATTCATAGTTTTATCTCATTGCCTTCTTGCCTGCATGGTTAGTAATCAGAGCTTAGTCTTACTGTTTCCTCTTTGTATAGGACCTTTTGTTTTTCTAGAACTGTTCTCAGAATTCTTTGTCTTTGGTTTTAGTGAGTGTGATTGTGACATGTCTTGGTAATTTTGCTTTGGGGTCCATTCTATATGAGGTTCGTTGAGCTTCTTGGATGGTCAGCTTTTCACCTTTCATGATATTCGAGAAGTTTTCTCTCACCACATCTTCAGTGATCCTGCTGTGTTTCCGTTTTCTCCTTCTGTGCTGGAACTCCAGTCATCTTTGCTTTTGATTGTATCCCACATTGTTCTCAGGGTTCTTTCATTCTCGTCTTTGATCTTTTCTCAAAGTGGTATCCTAAGTTGTGTCTTCATTTGCACTCACCCTGTCTTCTAGTGTTTCAGTTTTGCTTCTAAAACCATCTATTGTGTCATTCATTTCTGAAATGCTGTTGATCTTTTGAATTTCTAATTGCTGTTTTTATGATTCTAGTATTTCTATATTTGAACATTTTATTCTTGCATTGTTGTTCTGAATTCTTCCATTGCTTTGTCTGTGTTTTTCCCGATTTTGTGTTTATTTTTCATGAGTTTGTCTATTTTTCCCCTCATTTTTGTCTGAATTTTCCTTCATCTCTTTCCTAATCTCTTGGAAAGCCCTGAATATTAGAGTTTTGAATTCCCTATCAGGCAGTCCCAGTTCCTTTTCATCTAGCAAAGGGTTATCTGGTGTTTCATTTTGGTCACTTTCTGGAGCCATCTGTGCTTTTAAAAATTTTTATTTCAATGTCTTTTTTTCTTTTTAAAAATATTTTATGGTGATTGAGTGAAAGTATGCAATTCAAATTAAATTTGCATGCCCCCATCTGCTACTCCTTCTGCTCTCCTTGCGCAGTTGACAGCACACTCCTCTCTTTCATTCTATATATGCCGTATCCTCTTAACAAGCTCCTGTCTTCTCCTTTCCACCCTCTCCTCTCCCTTCTAGTAACAGGCCAATAGGACAGCATTCTATAGATGCATAGAACCATAAAGTACATGCACATTATGGTCACATTGTGTTCATACATACAGTCTATTCCTGTCTGAAGAGTTGACCTCAATAATGTTTTCTGGTCAGAGGGAGCAGCAGGTCTAGGGGCCATGCTCCCAGGGAACCCCCAGGCTGCCAGACCATCAACTGCAGTCTTTCAGTGGAGTTCTTGAGGTACACCCCTCTTTTTCTTGTGTTGCCACAGGTACTCAACATTGTCATCATGGCTGTCTTTGGTGGTGGTTGGTCACCATCTGGTTCTTCTGGCCACATGCTGATACAGTCTTCCATTCACATGGGTCCTTCTGTCTCCTGGGTTCTTTTTACCTTGTGTCTTTGTTGCTCTTGGTGATCATTGTTCTGAATGAATTGGGACCATTTGGTGTGCCTCAGATGTCAGCTTGCTAGCTTTTAAGACCCCAGATGCCACTCACCAATATAGTGTGCAGAAGACTCTTTTAGTGATAGACTAGTTATGCTAATCATCCTTGATGTCCCCTGAGAGCATGGTTCCTGGACCCCCACACCTGCTACTCTATCCTTGCAATATCGGGTTAAGATTTTAAGAGTTTTCAGTTTATGTTGAAGTCCAGTTAAGTTGATCTTCTTTCTACTTACTGTGTGCTGTCACTGCTTTCAGCCAATCAAATCTCTATAAACTGTCTAAACTATGACCAGCCCTCTACCTCCCTTCTCACCCTTGCGGCTGTCAAAAAGTCTTTTCTTCTGTACATAAGTCTATTTTTAAGCCTTTATGGTAGGAGTCTCATACACTATTTGTCCATTTGCCACTGATTGATTCCACTCAGCAAAATGCCTTCAGTTGAAACCAAGTTATAAGATGCTTCCTAAAATCATCGTTGCTCTTTATCATTGCATAGTGTTCCATTGAGTATATGCACCATCGTTTGTTTATCCATTCATACTGTTGTTGGGCATCTAGGTTGATTCCATCTTCTTGCTATTGTGGATTGTGCTGTAATAAGCATTTGTGTGCATGTATCTGTTCCTGTAGCTGCCCTTGATTCTGTCGGATATATTCTGAGCAGTGGGATTACTGGATCAAACGATATTTCTATTTCCAGCTTTTTAAGGAAGCACCAAATTGCTTTCGATAGAAGTTGGACCATTTTGCAATCCCACCAGCAGTGTAAGAGAGTTCTAACTCTCTAAAACCTCTCCAGCATTTGTTATTTTGTGTTTTTTGGATCATGACCAACCCTGTTGGGGTGAGATGATATCTCATTGTAGTTTTGATTTGCATTTCTCTCTCCTTTGCCCACAGCTTAATTGGGTTATTTACCTTTCTCTTGTTGGTATTTTGTATACCTTATAGATTATGGAGGTCAGGTGTCATTCTGACATGTAATTGCCAAATATTTTCTCCCATCCTGTAGCTGGTCTTTTTATTTTAATGTTTTGATATTTTCTGCTGCCTTTGGGACATTCAGGAACTCTTTTCTTCATTTATCGATTATAGATTTGTTTATTTTGTCCTACTTTTTGCTTTATTTGGCTATGTCAGGGCAGGTGGGCTGGGTGCGTTTTGTTGTTTGCACGTCTGTGGGCACAGTACTTATCGCCACCTTGTTCAGGTGGTCAAGGCACTTGCTTAACTACGGTGCAGCAGGACATGTCCAGCGAGGGAGAGGAGCTGGGATGGGTTATTTGTGGCATGAACTGGGGCTGATGAGATGTAGTTTGGGGGCCTTGCAGGGCACGGTCTGGGCATCTGGTACTACTTGAGGGTGTGGCACTTAGTGTCTGACGTAGATAGGCAGGAGGGAAAGGAGAAGACACGATGTGTGAAGCTAAGGGAGTGAAATAAGAGAGAGAAACAGAAGAAAAAAATGAAGGAAAAAGAGGAAAAAAGGAAATAACATGGTGGTGTAGTAGGATTTGGCAAATGTGAGTGGGGGAGATGCAGCATGGCTGTGTGCTCGTGGCTCTCTAGATAAGCAGTGTGGCTCAGCCTGTTGAGAAGGAGTACAGGTGGTGTATGGGGCTAGGTGGGTGGGAGAAAGGAAAGGGAAGGAAAGAAAGAGAAGAAACAAGAAAACAAAACAACAATAACTACAGTGCTGGGGGAGTCAGCTGTAGGGAGTGGGGCAGAATTGGGGTGGCAGTGAACCAAAGTCTCTCTCACAAAGTGGCGCAGCATAGCCCATCAGGAAGGCACAGAGGCACTGAAAGGAAGAAGGAAAAGGGAGAAGGGGAAAATACAAGAAAATAAAAAATAGGGCATTGAGAGAGCCAGCCTGTGGGGGCAGTGCAGACTCAGAGAGGCTGGGTCCCAGAGGCTCTGTAGCAGAGTGGTACAGCATAGCCCTTGGAAAAGGGGAAGACAACACATGGCACCGGAAGACAGGAGAAAGGAAAGGAGGGAAGAGAAAGACAAGAAACAACAACAACAACAAATAAACAAAAAGTGCTATTGAGGGAGCTGGTTGGTGATGGCAGTGCAGGCCTGGGGAGGCCTTGTACCAGTGACTCTGGTGGAGTGGTGCAGCACAGCCCTCTGAGAAGCAGCAGGGCAGATATACCAGGCTAGGTAAGTGGAAAAAGGAAACGAAGAAAGGCAGACAGAGAGAGAGAGAGAGAAGGAAAAGAACAAAGCAAATATCCTAAAAATTATGGTGCTGAAAGAGCTTGTTGGTGGGGGTAACACAGACCTGGAGAGACTGTGTGCTGGTGGCTTTCTAGCCAAGTGGCATGGTAAGGCCTGTCAAGAGAAAGCACGTGCATAGGGCCAGGTGGGCTGGAGACAGGAAAAGACAAAAGCTAGTGTCATGGATTGAATTATGAGGTCTGACAATTAAGTTCACGAACGCATCCTAGAAAAAATGTTACATACCTCATTGCTAAGTGTCACTATGATCACCTTCAAAATACTCCCCTTGGGAAGCTATGCACTGACACTAGCACCTAGTCTGCCCTACAAAAAAAATTTTGAGCTTTTTTCTGGAATGGCCATCAGTGCTGTCATTGTATTACCCTTGATGTCCTGAATGCCATCAAAATGTCTTTGTTTCAATGTTTCCTGTATGTTAGAGTAAAGAAAAAAGTCACTGGAGGCCAGATCAGGTGAGTAGGGAGTGTGTTCCAATACAGTTATTTGTTTACTGGCTAAAAACTTCCTGACAAACAACTAGACAATTAAGTTTGTGAAATTGTCACTGTGCCACTGTATGCTTTGAAGAGCAGACTAGGTGATGGCACTGGCATACCGCTTCCCAAGGGAAGTACTTTGAAGGTGACTGTAGTGGTATTCAGCAATCAGGTATGTAGCAATTAGAACAATTGTTCACTGACTTAACCGTGAGACCTCGTATATTACACCCCCATCCCCTCACCCCCAACAAGGTATAACAGTTTGGCTGGGCCATGACTGTGTGATTGTTCACCATTTTATGAGATTTTGCATGTGTTTTCAATCCTAATCTCTGCCCGTGTAGGGCAAGATTGGATTACATTAGTAGGGCAAGATTGGATTACATTACAGAGTGTTAGTGTGGGATTGTAACACCTTCATTAAAGTCACATCCCTGATTCCATGTAAAGGAGTTTCCCTAGGGTGTGGCCGGCACCACCTTTTATCATTTTATCCTACAAGAGATAAAAGGAAAAGGAAGTAAGCAGAAAGTTGGGGCCCTCCTACCACCAAGAGAGCAGTGCTAGGAGCAGAATGCATCTTTTGGACCTGTGGTTCCTGCCTGAGATGCTCCTGGATCAAGGGAAGACTGATGATGAAGCTAATAGAGAGAAAAGCTTTCACTCAGAGCTGACACACTGAATTTGGACTAGTAGGACCCACTGAACTGTGAAGAAATAAATCTATCTTTGTTGAAGCCATCAACTTGTGGTATTTCTGACACAGCATCACTAGATGACTAAGACATGTAGACAGAGAGAGAAGGAACAAAAAAACCAAACCAAACCAAATCATACAAAATATGCCACTGAGGGAGCCAGCCGGTGGGGATGGTGTGGACCCTGGAAAGCCGTGTGTAGGTAGCTTTCTAGTCAAGTGGTGTAGCACCGCCCATTGAGACAGGGACAGGATGGTACATTGGGCTATGTAGATGGGAGAAGGGAAGCAAAAGAGGAGATGGAGAGAGAAGAACCAAGCAAGCAAGCACTATAGTGCTAAAGGAGCCAGCCAGTGGAGGTGCACAGACCCAGAGAGGCCATGTGCCAGTGGCTTTCTAGTTGAGCAGTGTGGCACAGCTCATCAAGAAGGTGTGGGGATGACACACAGGGCTAGATAAGAAGAAACCAAAGGTGGAAAAATGGTGCTGAGGGAGCCTGCTGAGGGTGGGTGGGTGTTGCAGTCCTGGGGTAGCTTTGCTCTTGTAGCTCTCTAGCTGAATGGTGTGGCATAGCTCATCAAGGATGGGCGGGGATGGCACACAGGGCTAAGTCAGTGGGAGAAAGGAAAGGAAAGAAGAGAGAAAGAGAGAAGAAATTGAAAAAAATGGCACTGATAGAGCCCACCAGTTGGAGTGGTGCAGACCCAGGAAGGCTTTGTGTTGTGGCTCTCTAGTCCAGCATTGTGGCACAGCTCATCAAGAAAGAGCAGGGATGGCAAACAGAGAGGGAGAGGGAAAGAGAAAGAGAAGGAAAGAAGGAGAGAGGGAGAGAGAAGAAAACAAAAAGAAAAGCCAAAAAACAGTAACAACAAAAATGGTACTGAAGGAGCTGTTTGGTGGAGGCAGGGTGGATCTAGGTGGCAGTGAGTTGGTGTCTGTCTGGCCAAGTGGCTGTGGCTCCTTGGGAAGTGAAGGAAAAAGGGTGGGAGGTAGGAGAGTGTGCATTCCTGGTCACCAGGTGCTCTGTTTCCTGTTGGGAGTTCCATGGAGTTGCTTCCTTGCATTCCTTGGTGGTCGTGGTCCAATATCCATTAACTAATGGGGGAGACCGCTGCTCTGTGGCTATTCTCATTCTGTTCTCTGGCAGTCTCTTATTCCATTTGGTGATTGATTGAACTCTTTATCCCTTCACTTGATGATTAAGTTTCCAGGATCAACGTTTTCACCTCTTTTACTTAGTTCTTTGGGTCTTTGCACAGAGGGACGGCATACTGCTTCTGTCTGTAGTGCCATGTTGTCTCTGCCACTTTTCATATTTTACTTTTTTAAATCACAAATATTTAAGTCAAATAAAGGGACAACATTTTAAGGAAAATATTAAGTGGAATAGTAGTATAGCTTGGTCCTCATGCATACAAACACATGGGAAAGTTATACTCGAGTGACGTTTGGGAAACACTGTGGCTAGTGAATTCTTGCTCCTTGAGTGAATCCTCTGGCTTGGGGAGATTTTTGTTCAGTGAAAGATGCCAGGTCTGAGAAGACATGTCCATCCATCCTGAGGGCCATCT
The DNA here is from genome assembly GCA_028571685.1 of Heterohyrax brucei. Taxonomy (NCBI): domain Eukaryota; kingdom Metazoa; phylum Chordata; class Mammalia; order Hyracoidea; family Procaviidae; genus Heterohyrax; species Heterohyrax brucei. The sequence goes on from CM053140.1 coordinate 54,653,239, forward strand.
TGGCAGGACCCCAGCTAGGCTCCTGCTCCTGCTCCTGTGTTTTCCCCAGAACTGCATTTATGGACAAGGGTTTTCCAGAACATAGGGGAGTCACGCCTCTGCTCACCGGCTACCGACCACTCCGTCCTCTTCCTCTGACTGTGCCTGGTCCCACCGCCAGGCCCAGAACCTCCCTCATTTGGCCAGAGCTGTTCCCAAAACAATCTTGAAGGCATTTAGATATATTTTCCAGCCAGACTAATGGTGATCCTGTCCAGGGCCTGGACCCAGGCTCTCACCTCCTCTTAATAGGATGGCAGCTTCTCATCTCCTAGGAAGTGGCAAAAGAGTGGTTTTTCCTTTTCTCATATTGCTTTTGACACATAAATGTCTCTCTTAGTTTCACCAGCCAAAAGATGATGGTGCAGCTTATCAGCATCCCTGTAGAAGCTAAAGGTTCCATGAACTGCTTCTCTTCTTTGTCACCCTGATGCTCCCAGGCAATGCCGAGAGCCTAACTCAGGAGGAGACTGTAGTGGAAGCATTTATGTGTGCTCTCCTTGGCTACCATGTGTCTTTGCTTCGGATAGCTGGCCCTTGTGACTCTGTGGAGGCCTCCCCCTGATTACTAGGGCTGCTCTGTGCTCCCTCCCACTTCCACATGCACATAGAGCCAGCAATGCCTGTGTCCCAAGATGCCACCTTACCATGGTTATGACTGACAGCTGAGCAGGAAAACCCAGCTCACTTGCCTTGAGTTGGGAGCAAACTCTCCCAAGCTCCCCCGGGCTCAGGCTCAAGCTGACTGTTTGTCTTCCCTCTACAGCTCTCCCTTCGGTTACTGGCTTGTCTGGGGAGCACTTCCTTAAGAGATCATTTTTATGGCAGTCCTATTCTCAGTGTCTGCTTCTTGGCAGCACAACCGAGACAGGTGTCCAAACCTGGCGCCTGTTGCAGCCCGAGCTGAGGCCATAACACAGCCCAGGGGAGTTACAAAGGGACCCACCTCACAGGATCATGAGGGTTCAGTGACTCACAGGGGACGGCGTTTTGTAAACAAACAACCCTCGAGAGCACTGAGCTGTTTGCCATGTGAGTCTCCTGCGCATTCTGCCCCGCTGTCCCTTCCTCGGGCAAACCTCCCCAGTCACGCAATCCTCTTCCTTTCAGGCTGCTGACCAACCAGCCCAGAAGTTAGCGCCTACATGTGACTCAGGCCACTTCTTCCTGCATTAGATGGAGATGACCAGATCTGTGGCCAATGGCCCCACATGAAAGGGGAAAGAAAAGTAAGGAAAGCAGAGAGAGAGAGAAAGAAAAAAAGAAACCACCCCAAACAACAACAATAATGGTGCTGAAGATGCTGATTTGTGGGGGCAGGGTGGGCCCAGGCAGCAGTGAGCTGGTGTCTCTCTGGCCAAGTGACTGTGGCCCTTTGGAAAGGGAGGAAAGAAGGTGAGAGGCAGGAGGGCATGTATTCCTGGTTACCGGCTGCTCCGTGGCCTTTCGAGACAGGATGCTCTGTCTCCTGTCTTTAACAAGATCTGAGTCCTCTAGTGCTGTGATAAGTGATCATAGGGAACCTTCCATGAGGCCGTAGGTTATGTTGTGGGGTGGACACAGGTCTAGCAAGAAGTGGGTGAAGTAGGGGTGCGGCCCATCTCTTCATGTAATATTCTTGTGCCCGCTGGGCCTGATTAATTGTACAGTGAAGTGCTCCTGTGCCCTCCTAACACTGTGACTTGATGGCTGGGATAACGTCCAGCTGATGACGGGAAGCTCAGCTGGCACAGCTGTTCAGCTTCTCGTGGCCAGGCCCTTGGTCTCTGTTAGGACCCAGTGGGCAGGCCAGGCATTTCTCAAAAGGAGAGTAGTTCTTGGCTGTGGACAACCCCAGGAGGCTGCACTAGGGACTTTCTACTAAAGGATGCCTAAAACTCCACCTACCATCCTTATCTAGTGCCATGGAGTCTTCTTAGTTACATGGTTTAGCTGCTTGCATTACAGCTTGACCTGCTGCAGAGGCGTCTCTTGTTTCAAACTGACAGCTTTCTGAGCCAACTAACAGGACCAGGTAGCAGCCCTGAGTGTGGTACACACTGCTTCAAAATTTAAGGAGGTCATCAAAAGCTGTGCCTCTTTTTTGATGGTGTGTATGCGTTTCCTGTAGCTGCTGTAACCAAAGATCACAAACTGGCTCAAAACAACAGAGATTTATTCTTGTCACAGTTCTTGAAGCCAGGAGTATGATACAAGGTGTGGTCAGGGCTGTTCTCTCTTGAAAGGATCTCTGGAAATATCTGTTCCCTGCCTCTTCTGGCCTCTGGTGGGTCCAGGCACTCCCTGGCTCATGGTTGCACCACTGCATTCTTTGCCTCGGTGGTCCCCTTGCCTCCTCCTCTTTTCCGTGTGCTTCTCTGTGTGTTTCTTATGAGGACACTTGCTATTGGATTTAGGTCACACCTGGATAATCCAAAGTGATCTCCTTGTCTCTAGGTTTTTAACTAATTATATCTGTCAAGACCCTTTAGCCAAATAAGGGCATGTTTACAGGCTGGAACTTAGGATGTGGACATAACTTTTTGGGGAGCCATCACAGCCTAATGCCTGGTTAAACGTATAAGGTGCAGCAACTTACCTTTTGTCTTAGAGAAGGTATCTTGGCATCCCTCAGATACCGGTTCCCTCAAATCTTCATCAGTGTGGTGGGCCCCTGAATCTTCTTCAGGTTCGCCTTCCACCCTTTGGCACGCATATTTCACCAAAGCATCGGGGTTTTTGCCACTTTCTGCTTACCAAGTTCAAAGCAGCAGAGGAGTGGGGGCAACACCCAGGGAAAAATTCTGGGTGTCCTATTGACAGCTTCCACTATGCTTTGCCTGATTGTCTTGACATTCTGCAGACATCAGTCACCCTAGTCCACTATTTTATTGACATTTATGTGGGTGTTGATTGCTGACAGCTCACATTTGACCCCTTCTTTGGTGAGTTGTTCTCTACTAACTGGTAAGCATCTTACAAGGGAAGTAAGCTACCTCCAGGGAGCCAGCCAGCCATGCTTACTGACTGACATGGGAATTCAAAGGCCAACTTCCTTGTCTCAAGCAATTCATGTTCCAGAATCCCCCAGAATGAGGCTGGTCTCCTGCTCCAGGGCATCATTGCTTAACTATCTGTCCTGTTTCTTTAATTCTCCTCCTCCTGAAATCACTTTCACAAAAAACTCCATCTCTATATTTGCTTCTAGGAAATCTGAACTAAGAGCCTGTAAGAATAATCCTATGTGAACAGGAAAGTGAACGAGTGAGAAGTTGTTCTGCTATCCCCACCAAGTAAAGGTAAACTGCTTGGCTCCTCTCTGCTGTTGGGTATCATGAAGCACTGGGTATCTATCAGAAAGTATTTGACACATCAGTAGAAATGGACACCAAATTCTGGAGATGTATTTTTCTGCCCCAGTAATGATACTACACCCAGCACAGTAGCTGCTGAAATGAGGCTGTAACTGGTTAAACTAATGGTAGTCTCCTGGCATTCTTCTCCCTTCCTCGAGAGACCTACCTGACTACCTCATCTATACTGCCTTCTAAAAACTCCCAGACTTCCACCATCACATTATCCTGGTGTCTTTGTTTGTTTGTGTGTTTTAAACAGTACTTATCACTATCTGTTATGGAGTGAAAGGTGTCCTGGTGGCAGAGTGCTCAAGCTGTTCAAGTTCACCAGCCACTCTTAGAAAGATGTGGCAGTCTACTTCCAGGAAGATTTATAGCCTTAGACAGCACTCTGGGGCTGTTCTAGTCTGTCTTGTAGGATCTCTATGAGATGGAATTGACTTGACGATAGTGGGTTTGGCTATGGATTGAATTGTGTCCAGCCAAAAAATCTAAGTCCTAACTCTTGACACTTGTGAAGGTGACTTTGTTCGGAAATAGGGTCTACGAAGACAGAGAGCCCTGGTGGCATAACGGTTAAGTGCTCAGTTGCAAACTGAAATGTGGGTAGATTGAATCCACCACCCCCTCCATGGGAGGAAGGTGTGGCAGTCTGCTTCTGTAAAGGTTCCTGCCTTGGAAATCCTATGGGGCATCTCTACTCTGTCCTATATGGCACTAAAAGTCAGAAATGACTCTATGGCAAGAGATTTGGTGTTTTGGTTTAGGATGAGTCTTAAGGTGCAAATGGTTTGCACTTGAGTACTAACCTAAATATCTGGGAAGAAACACAACCAGAGTGCACCTTAGAAGCAAGGATGGCGAGACTATGCCTTACATACTCTGGACATGTTGCCAGGAGGGATCAACCTCTGGAGAAGGACATCATGCTTAGTAGAGCGGAGGGTTAGCAAAAAAGAGGAAGACCCTCAGTGAGATGGACTGACACAGCGGCTGCAACAAGGGGCTGAAGCATAACAACAACTGTGGGATGGCACAGGATTGGACAGTGTTTTGTTCTGCTGTGTGTAAGGTCGCTGTGAGTCAGAACTGACTCAACAGCAGCTAACAACAACAGCTAAATAAAGGTGGGTGGTTCAAACCCATCCAGCTGTGCCGTGGAAGAAAGCCCTGGGGATCTGCTCCCATAAAGATGGTGGCCAAGAAACCCTATGGAGCAGTTTTACTCTGTGACACGCGGGGTCGCCGTGAGTTTGAATCGACAGCAATGAGATTTTGTTTGTCTGTTTTAGGGTAGGCCCTAACCCCATCTGAGTGACGTGCTATAGACGGGAGAGAAGAGACCCGGAGAACTAGACGAAGAAGAGGCAGGCGCAGCTGCAGGTCAAGGACTTGCAAGCACACAGGCACAAGACAGTTCTTCTCTCAGAACCCTCTGGAATAATTGCTGTGGCTGATACCCTGATTTGGCCTTCTAAGCCTCCCAAACTGTGAGACAGTACCTATCTGTTCTTTAAAACTACCTGGTTTGGGGTATTTTGTTACGGCAGCCCCAGGAAACTAAGACACTGTCTGAAATCATGTGAGGTGTTGGTTTATTTATGGCCTTTCTCCTCAACTGGAGGGCAAGTTCTACAGGGCTAAGGGCTTGGTCTGAATGGATTTGAACTGCCCTACATTGAGTAGGTGCTAAGCTGGTATTTTGTGAATGAATGGAAGTGCACGCCGACTTTCTGTCACTGGAAGGAGACAGAAGGAAGAAGTCGGGTTTTCTGTGGAGAGTCTAACGAGGAGGCCATATTCAGGGGGTCACCATGTGGCAGCGGGCAGCAGGTCAAGGTGGGCTGTCAGCTAGGCAGTGAGAGCGCTCCTGGCCCATGTCAGTGCCTCACTGGCCTGTCTTTCTGTTGAGTCTGGCACAGACCTCAAGGAAACGTAACATTTTTAATAAAACCTCAGAGTCAATAAAGGTGAATAGGCTTGGGTGCCTCCCCTGCTGGCCCCAGCTGTTGACTTTAGGAGTCAAGAGGTTGGGGTGTTGCCGATTTCCGTGTTGTTTGGGGAGATATAAGCTAGAAGGACCTGGCCCATTTTATATGAAAACAAAACAAAACAAAACTCAGTAGGCCCTGGAAAGATTCCACTGCCAGCAAGAATCAAAGGTCCTTTCAGAGTGACAGAACTCCTCACATTCGCCCCTAATGAAAACCAAATTTCTCATTCCTCTGAGCGTTTCCAGGGGTTGCAATGGAAGGGGCTGCCTGGGAGAAGTTGGCCACCCCTCCTGCTGCCAAGAAGGCCCCGCTGTGCTAAAATAGTTTTATGATAATATGGGCCTCGTATTTTTCTAATTTCAGGCATCAGTGATTTAGGGCTAAGTTATTTTTGTGGAAAAAGAAATAGAACCTCTGTGAGGCTGAACAAGACTGCTGCCTTCCCAGATATTGCCACCGTGAGTGTGTCTAGGGTTGGCCACCTGCCTCGAGCAGACCTGAGAACCATCTCCAAAGCACCCTCTTGAGTTGGGGAGGACAGGCTGGGGCCACAGAAGGGATGCAGAGACAGGGACTTCTGTCTTTCTATTTCATCATTGGTGAAACTCTTAAAATCAGCTCAAACCGCAGACCTATCACTCTCAGACGCAGAGAAAGGGTCATGAAACTTTCTTTTTTCTGCTTCCATTTTTTAAGAAAAGGCATTTTCTCATTTTTTTTTCTCCCATGGGTGATCAGTCTCTATAGCAAGTCTGTATCGTTGGCAGTGTATACACACAGTACATCAATTATATAGTCAAAAACAAAGATGAAAAAAGAACCTGAAATGGAATCTCTGGAAGGATCAGATAACGATCATTTTCTATTTTCTTCTTTACATTTTCCTGTTTTCACAGATGAGAGCATGAGGTATGTTTAACAAGAACTATCTCTTCTTCCCTGTTGTTGCTGCTGTTAGGTGCCATCGAGTCACTTCCAACTCATAGTGACACTAGGAACAACAAAACGAAGCACTGCCCAGTCCTGCGCCATGTCCACTGTCATTTTTATGCTTAAACCCATTGTTGGGGCCACTGTGTCAGTCCATCTCGTCAAGGGTCTTCCGCTTTTCCATTGATGCTCCACTCTACCGAGCATGATGTCCTTCCCCGGAGACTGATCCTGACAACATGTCCAAAGTACGTAAGAGGCAGTCTTGCTGTCTTTGCTTCCAAAAAGCACTCTGGTTGTACTTCTTCCAGAACAGATCTGTCTATTCTTTTGATGGCCCATGGTACATTCAACATTCTTCTCCAACACCTCAATTTAAAGGCATCGGTTCGTCTGTCCTCTTTGTTCATGGTCCAGATTTTGCATGCATATGATGTGATTGAAAATACCATGGCTTGGGTCAGGTGTACTTTAGTCTTCAAGCTGACATGCTTACTTTTGAATATTTTAAAGAGGTCCTTTGCAGCAGATTTTCCCAAGGCAGTGCATCTTTTGATTTCTCGACTGCTGCTTCCATGGGCATTGATTGTGGACCCAAGTAAAATGAAATCCTTGACAACTTCCTTCTGTTCTCCATTTATGACCATGCTGCTTACTGGTCCAGTTGTTAGGATTTTTGTTTTCCTGATGTTGAGGTGCAGTCCATACTGAACGGTGTAGTCCTTGATCTTCAGCAGTAAGTGTCTCAAATCTTTTTCAGCAAGTAAGGTGGTGTTGCCTGTGTAATGTAGGTTGTTAATGAGTCATCCTCCAATGCTGATGCCTCATTCTTCTTTGTATAATCCAGCTTCTTGGATTATTTGCTCAGCATACAGATTAAAAAGTTGTGGTGAAAGGATACAACCCTGATGCATGCCTTTCCTGACTTTAAACCATGTGCTGTCCCCTTGTTGTGTTCACACGACTGCCTCTTGATCCGTATACAGATTCCTTAAGAGCACAATTAGGTGTTCTGGAATTCCCATTCTCTGCAATGTTAGCCGTAGTTTAGTATGATCCACACAGTTGAACACTTTTGAGTAGTCAATGAAACACAAGTAAACATCTTTTTGGTATTCTTTGTTTTCAGCCAAGATCCATCTGACATCAGTGATGATGTTCCTGGTTCCACGTCCTCTTCTGAATCTAGCTTGAATTTCTGGCATTTCCTTGTCAATGTACTGTTGTAGTCACTTTTGAATGATCTTGAGCAAAATTTTACTTGCGTATGATATCAACAATATTGTAATTTTCACATTCAGTTGGATCACCTTTCTTTGGAATGGGCATAAATAAATATAGATCTCTTCCGGTCAATTGGCCAGGTAGCTGTTCTCCAAAGTTCTTGGCATAGATGAGTGAGCACTTCCAGAGGTGCATCTATTTGTTGAAATATCTCAATTGATATTCTATCAATTCCTGGAGCCTTGTTTTTTGCCAGTGCCTTCAATGCAGCTTGGACTTCTTCCTTCAATACTATTGGTTCCTGATCATATGCTACCTCTTCAAATGGCTGGACATCGACCAGCTCTTCCTGGTCTACTGACTCTGTGTATTCCTTCCATCTTGTTTTGATGCTCCCTGAGTCGTTTAATAGTTTCCCTGTAGAATCCTTCACTATTGCAACTTGAAGCTTGAATTTTTTCTTGAGTTCTTTCAGCTTGACAAATGCAGAATGTGTTCTTCCGTTCTGGTTTTCCATTTCCAGCTCTTTGCACATGTCATTATCATACTTTCTTGTGTCTTCTTGAGCTGCCCTTTGAAATCTTCTGTTTAAGTCTTTTACTTTGGCATTCCCTCCTTTTGCTTTAGCTGCTCAGCATTCAAGAGTAAGTTTCAGAGTCTCTTCTGACATCCAATTTGGTCTTTTCTTTCTTTTTAATGACTTCTTGCTTTCTTCATGGATGACATCTTTGATGTCATTCCACAATTTGCCTGGTCCTTGGTCATTAGTGATCAAATCTGTTGTTGAGATATACTCAGGAGGGATATACTCAAGGTCATACTTTGGCTCTCGTGGACTTGTTCTAATTTTCTTCAGTTTCAGTCTGAATTTGCATATGAGCAATTGACGATCTGTGCCACAGTCAGCAACTGGTCTTGTTCTGACTGCTGATATGGAGCTTTTCCATTGTCTTTCCCCACAAATGTAGTCAGTTTGGTTCCTGTATATGCTATCTGGTGAGGTCCATGTGTACAGCTGCCGTTTGTGTTGGTTAAAAAAGGTATTTGCAGTGAAAAAGTCGTTAGTCTTACAAAATTCTATCATACGATCTCCGGCATTATTTCTATCACCAAGGCCATATTTTCCAACTACTGATGCTTCCTCTTTGTTTCCAACTTGTGCATTCCAGTCACCTGTGATTATCAATGAATCCTGATTGCATGTTCGATCAGTTTCAGACTATGGAAGCTGATAAAAACCTTCAACCTCTTCATCTTTGGCCTTAGTGGTTGCTGCATAATTTGAATAATAGTTGTATTAACTGGCCTTCATTGTGGGTGTCTGGATATTATCCTATCACTGACAGCACTGTACTTCAGGACAGATCTTGAAATGTTCTTTTTGATGATGAAAGTAATACCATTTCTCTTCAAGCTGTCGTTCCCAGCATAGTAGCACAATGGCCCAAACCAGCCCATTCCAGCTCACTGATGCCTAGGGTGTCGACGTTTGTGAATTCCATTTCATTTTTGACAATTTCCAATTTTCCTAGATTCATGCTTCATGCGTTCCATTGTATCCTTTCACCACACTATAAGTGGATGTTTGCAGCTGGTTCTTCTCATTTTGAGTCGTTCCACATGACAGAACCTCTTGAGTCCCCAATATCCTTAGCTGGAGGGAAATTTAGATGAAGCCTTCTCAGCTATTCCTCTGCCCTTCTCAGGATTGGTATGAGATTCTATCTGTTCCCTCAGTTTTCTCTTACAAAATGGGGACAATGATAGTACGTACCTCAAAAGCCTGTACTAAAAATTGCAAAATATTTGAAATAGTGCCTGGTATGTAGCAAGTACTCGGTAAGTATTCCCCAAACCCAAACCAAACTCAGTGCTGCCGTGTCAATTCTGACTCTTAGTGACCCTATGAACAGAGTAGAACTGCTCCATAGAGTTTCCAAGGAATTTGAACTGCCAACCTTTTGGTTAGCAGCCATAGCACTTAACCACTATGCCACCAGGGTTTCCCAGTAAGTATTAGATATTATTCTTTCAAAGAAAATGCACAGAGAAGGCACTGACTCAGCATAGGTGCATCAATGGGGGCTACTTCGCGGAGAGGATGCCCCAACTAATGGCAGATGGGTTGGTTTCATGATCTTGAAATCCTTTGCTTAAATATTTATTGTGATCTAAAAAGTTCAATATAATACATGCCCAATAATATAATACATACTCATTTTAGGAAACTTGGAAAACAGAAAATATAAAGAATAGAAAACAGCCATAACTTCATCCTTCTAAAGATTTCGTTTTAATTGTTGCCTAGTCTCCATTTTTAAAACTACATAACTGACACACTGTAACTGGACAAAGTTTTCTTCTGTTGAACATAGCATTGTGTGAGTCAGAACCAACTCAACAGCACCTAGTTGTAACAAGTGAGTGGTCTGTCTATACAGTGTATGTCTTGCTATGAAAAATATTTATTCCTAGAAAAGTGTTACTACATTTATAGAAAACAAAGATCTAGGTAGGAAACAAATAAAAAATTAGCAGTGGCAATCTTCAGAGAATAGGATTATGAATATTTTTTATGTGTTATTTTCATTAATCTGTATTCTCTAATTTTTCTGCCATGACATGTATTATTTCATATAATTTTAAAGTGTTATTTTAAAACAAAATGCATAGAGCTTGAGAGTTTTGAACCCAGAATCCTAGGATGTTTACATCTCTGGATCATGATGGCTGGACCTGAACCTCAGCTCTAGGCCCTTGGTTTTGTATTTGGTAAGAGGGTTGTCATGGGGAAACCAAGGCAAGACACGAGGCTTTCCTGTGGGTGGGAAGTCAGAGAGAGCACAAGGTGTCTGCTGTGCAGCTGGCGACGACAAAGACTATTAATAAGATCTCACCCCAGTGGCTCAATAACATGCCAAGGACTCTGAGGCATTGATTCTTTAACCTTGAATGAGGCCTGGGGTACTTCCCATGATTTCAGCACTAAGGTGTGTCAGAGAACACTTGGGTCTTCCTCACACCGTTTTGGACAGGCTTCATTCTCTTTGGCCTGGACCACTGCAGTAGCCGTTTTTCCTGAACCCCAGGCCTCAGTCCACACTGCCAGCCATGGAGATTCTCTCCAATACAGACTCACCAGCACAGGCGGCCACGTCTCAGCTTGGCAGGACCGAGTCCAAACCCTTTTGCTCAGCCTTCAGCCCTCCGATGGGCTGCTCACTTCCTTATTGCATCACCATCACTCCCCCTCACTCACCATTCTCCTACACTGCTCTCCCCACTGGCCTTTGTCCATGCAGTGTCCACTGCTTAAAAAGCCCTCTTGCTCCTCTCTGCCTAATGGACTTGTATTCATCTTTCCATCTCATCTGACAGGGAGGGACACTTCCTCTGAGAAGCCTCCCATGTTTGTCCCAATCCACGCCATGTATCCCCAGACAAGCACATTTGTTTTCCCATCTGCCTGTCCCATGAGCTAGCTCCTCAAGAACTTGACTGTGACTTAGTCACCTTGTTCTTCTTGGTACCTGGCACTTGGGCATGGGATGGGGCTCAGGTCTATGTCTGGTGAATGGGTAACTGAAGTCTGGCACCAGTGGCCTTGCAGACATCAGGCTCAAAGAGCAGAGTAAGTGGTTGCATGGCTCAAGTAGCTACCACCCACTAGGCCACCGAAGAGCCCTTAGCTGTCTTCAGCAGTTGGTGTGAGTAGAAAAGGAGGCTGGCTCCATGGCCGGCTCTAGGGCTGCTCTGTCCCCTTTGAATGAGGGCTTCCGCAAGGCTGGGCTCAGGACTGCCCCTCTCCAAGGGTGAACATAAATATATAAAACAAACAGAGTGCTCTTAGCTGCAAAACTAAAAATAGGAAGCTCGGAATCCGGCTCCCCAGGCCCCTCTAACCGCGGGACCACACAGGTGTGGATGCGGATGTTGGGGGGATGAGGCCCCTCACCCCCTCCTTGCCCCCAGCCCTCCTGGGGAGGAAGGAGGGGCATTCTGGGTTTCCGCCAGGAACAGTTCATTCTTTCACTCTGGCTTCCCCTGCCCCTGGCTTGTTTGACAGCTCATTTCATTTATGACCCCAAAATGGACCAACCTACTGGGGCACACTCCCTGCTCACGTGGAAAGCTGGGTGTTGGGTGTGGTGGCAAGCTGTGTCCTGAGCCACAGGCTGCCACCCAGCCAGGCTGGGGGCCCTGACTGGCTGCAGTCATGGTTGAGTTGTGGCCATCTAGGCCGTGGAGGAAACCAGGTGATGAGGGAGGCAAATTCTGGGCTTGGGTCAGCGCTACCTTCCTGACGACCCCTACTCCAGTCTTGCCACACCTTTGCCCCTCACACTCATCGTCTCCTGGAACCCCTGCAATTCTCCTCTGGGGTGCGTGTCTTTGGCTCCTGTCCGTAAGACTCTGCAGGACATCTGTGTCTCAGAATAATAGCCAAAGCCAGTGCATGGCCTGAGGCCCAGTAACTGCAGGGCTGCTCCTGAGGGAGGCTGGGCAGGTCTCTGGGGTCACAACTCTCAGGGGGTGCTAAGCACAGCCCAGTGCTCAAAAGACCACTTCTGAGAGCCCTAAGGCCTGGGTGACCTACCTCAGCTAACCGCCAGGCCAGACAGTCGACAGATGGAGGTAGGGCTGGTACAACCACAGGGTAGCATCCAAATCAAATTGAAGTGATTCCTGGAGCCTCAAAGCTGTGCTCCTGAGTCCAGGGGCTCTCAAACTCTGCCACCTCAACGTCGCCTCTCCCTGGACCAGCGGCTCCACAGCTTAAGGTCAAGGCCAAGACTGGTGTCACTGTACTTGGGAAGTCGACTCTTCTTCGAGCAGGTAAATCTTGGTCCCCAAGCAGAGCCGTAAGGGATCACAGAACCTGTGATTGCTTTACACACCTGCACACAGAACATGCTCATTCAGGACAAGTTAAATGAAAAGAGAGGCTCAGGGAGTGATAGGAACCTCGCAGGGTTCACACAGCTGTGAACCTCTACTCCAAGACATTTCCCAGGCTTGTTGGGGGCTGCCCTCCTGAGGGGAGGAGGTTCTTTCTACCATCTAACTTGCATTCCTCTGGTTGCAACTGTGGCAGCCCCTTCTCAGGAGAAGGTGGGCGTGTCCGTCATTCTCCATCTGCTGCCCAGCCGTGTCCACCCCTGCCGCCACCTACAGGTCACGTTGGTTACTGCAGCACTCCCTGCAACAGCCTTCAACCACTTCGGGAGTCCAGGCAGTCCTAGGCTTCTCTGGGCCTTAGTTTTCCCTTCTGCAACTGGATGTGCTAGTCTGTGCCAGCTAGGGTGGAGGTGACGTGCTTTGAGTCAAGGGCTCCCAAGGCCGGGGCTCCTCTCCCATCAACTGGGGCAACAAATCATGGCTGGTGAGGAAGGAGATGAAGTACTGCCCCTCTGCAATGAACTACTATCCCCCATAATGAACTACTGCCTCCCCATATCAGCTGTCATTCCCTACAACCTCCTCTGCCTCCCCCCGAAAAAACCCAAACTCACTGCTATCAAATTTATTCCGACTCTTAACGACCCTACAGAGCAGAGTAGAACAGCCCCACAGAGTTTCCAAGGAGCTCCTGGTGGATGCAGATTGCTGACCTTTTGGCTAACAGATGTAGCACTTAACCACTATGTCACCAAGGTTTCTATTCCTACAAAGTGACCCCAAATAAAGACACAAATTAAACAGAAGTGGAGTGCTGACTGTGTACACAGTGCTTCAGGACTGGCCATGCCCGTCCCGGGCTGATGCCACCCGGGCCCACCCAGAGAGCAATTCTGCAGCCGTGTCTGGCACCGCAGGGCAGAAGGGATGCTGGGGCACAGGGGGACCAGGGTTTAGGCTGGGGAAATGGGAACTTCCTCCCGGGTGTTGGGTTTCAGGCAGACCAATCCAACTGAATAGGACAGAGTCTTGGGATTAGCTTTTGAAGCAAGTGGGCGTAGCTATAAAGTAAGTCGCGTTTTTGTGAGAATTCCCCTCCAAAAGTTTCACTGAGCAGGCCCAGTGGGCCAGGCACTGGGCTGGGCCTTGGGGCCCTGTGTAGGCCTGGCCTCCTTGCTGGCAAAGCTGGGAGGTTGCCAAGCCAGATTCTCACACCATCACACACACAGCCCCCATCACACACACAGCCCCGTTAGGCTGTGGTCCCAGCACAGCCACCAACAATGCCACAGTAGGAGGTGTGGGGCCCGATAACACCCCTCTGTGAGCCTCTGTCACCTCATCTGCAAAACCAGCGAGGTGCAGTTTCTGCTTGCTTTGTAGTCTGGAAAGTTGCTACCATGTCACTGTTCCAGCGAAGACAAGTCCCAGGGCAGTGACAGGGGTTTTCTTCTCAAAGCAACTCTATGCTGTCTATCTCTGTACCCTTCCCCTCAAACCTGAGTTTCGGGCACAAGCTGGAATAGGGTCTCAGCCTCTTGTTTATTTGGGTAAAATCACAAGCCACTTGCGAGGCACGGAGGTTCTGATGGCACCTTGGACACCTCTTTGGTTTCTCTTTGGGGTTCCAGCCACACCAGGAGGTGCCCTTTATAGATCAGGGTGGTCTTGAAGACCACCGTGTGCATGAGGCCGGGGTTCTGAGGGTTTCCTGAAGAGTCACTTTAGCCCTTTCCTGCCCCAGGCCCTGCCCTGATTCCTTCCCAGTCATGGGGGTGGGGTGGGCAGGGAGTAACGGGGTCCACACCCTCCTCTACTCCCTGAGTGCACAGCCCTAGAAGCCCAGCAGGGAGATCCTCCCACACAACTCAGGGCTATCTTATTGTAACAAATCAGTCAAGATTCCATTTTACAGTTAAATAGTACAGAAGACAGTTTACTGTACAAGCAAGTTGTGCATTAAAAACAAACACACCAAGCAAATTATAGTGCAAAGCAGTTACCACCCGTTCCCATCCCACCCTCTTCCAGCTCTGGGTTGATCTCACAACCGATAGGAGAGTAGCAGGTATGAACACCTCAGCATGACAATATGTCACAAAGGATCTGTACCCACCACCAACAGGCATATAACATTATTGTGTCAAAACTCCTTAGTTTCCTTGTGCTTTCTAAGTCAGTGTGTTTGCCTAGTACAACTTGAAAGCGGCCTTGCAAACAAGGGCCCATTTTTACCGGCCCAGGCTGCCTATACCCACTACAGGCTTCAGAAATGGTCTCCACATGGCCTCCCTCTTAGCCTGGTGCGGGGAGAGGGGCAGTGGGCAAAGAGGGGTCCGTTTATTTCTTGCTCCTGTCCCCACCAGGTTCAGGTATCAGGAAGGGGTAGTAATCTGGGTGGCAAAATGCTGGGCATTGGGGACCTGAAGATGCCTCTCACGCTGGCCTGGGGATGGTCTGCCATCGCAGAGGACAGGAGTGAAGACGGTTCAAGAGCACTGACTTTGTAGCTGCTTCCTGAGAAGGCAGCAGTGGCCCCGAGTGGAGGGAGTCAGGAGGACACCCCCAGCAGCTATTCTGAAGAGATGAGTGACTGCTTTTTCCAGTAAGGGCAGCGTGACAGAAACCGCAGCAGGAAGGGTTTGAGTATAATTGTAGGAAGGACTTCCTAAATTGTCAGAGAAACCTTTCTTGGTTGCTACCTCTGGCTGTTGTTTCAGGTTCGGGATGGCACAGCTGGCTGTGAGCCATTCCAGAGATGACCACTACTAAGAAGCATTTTGTAGGAGAGATGTCCACACCCAGAGAGGAAGTGGCGGAAGCAGTTACTAGAAATCTCACGCTGGCTAGCCCTTTTAAGAGTTTCTTCTTCCTTTGCTCTTCACCCTTCCTAGAACTAGAGACTTCAGACAGGAAAATCCAAGCAACCTGTGCACTAGAGAAAGCCTGTACTCCCATCTGCACAATGAATGGGGGACCCCTGGTCTCTTAAGTACAGGGGGGCTGAGCCAGAGCAGGTGCTCTTCTCCTGTGACAGTGCACAGCCACGGCTCTCTGGTTTGAGTCCGGCCCAGCCTGCTGAAACACCCATGTATCCCCTCTAACAGCCACAGAGGTGAGGTTCTGGCATCTTCCCAGTGTTCCCCTTGGCTCCCTCCTGGTCAGGCCTCGGTGGAGGCTGGGGGTTGCCTGACAGAGCGTGACCTCTAGAGGAGGGAGGTACTGAGTGCCTAACAGGTCTCAACCCTCTTGGAAGGCACCCATCCTAGCCAGTGGGCAGGTACTGTTCACTCTTGTGAAACCTTGTGTTTGAAAATGTTTGAATGGAGCTTCTTGTGATTCAAGATTGTCTGCTTTTGGAGTACAGCTGGTTAAGGGTGCAGAAGTGTGTGTCAGGGGTTGGGAGACACGGCTGAACCTTCCCAGAAGGGCTGGGGTCCAGGGGTGTAGACTTGGGTGGGACAGGGAGGCTGACGTCTAACCTAGCGACTCCTCACCCACTGCTTCTGAGGACCGATCCCACCCCTGTGCTCTCTCCAGAAATGGAAGTTGTAGGAGACCAGCCTGTGAGGAAGGCAGACCCTAGCCCCCCACTGAGAAGACAGAGGGTGACTGCCCTGGGCCAGTAAAGTGCATGGGAGGGCCCAGTCTGCAGGTGTTTCCCCTGGTTTCAAGGACCTACTACCACAGGCAAACCTACTCTGAGGCCTGGGACCCACAGGCAGCAAAGACAGGGGCAGGGGACTTCTTAGCTGCTAGGAATTGTCAGGAAAGCAGGTCTTCGGGGACTTAGCCTGGGGGTGTTATCCAATCTGACAGAGATTTCCTGGGTCCTCCAGATAGGCCCCTGTCTCATCTGTACAATTAGGGGAACCCCCCCGAAGAGCAGGGGCTTTCCAGTTATGACTTCATTTGTGTCAATGCAGGGACAGGCCTGGGCCCACAAGGCACAAGGTCTGAGAACAGTGGAGGGATGGGGAGGCCTAGGGAGGCCTGTCGACAAGGGGCCTAGTGCTGGGGCAAATGTTGCCTGTCCCTGGCACAGAGATTATCACCATGTTCAGATGACAGGCCTGGACACACGGGGGATGGCAAGACAACTCCAGGGGAGGTAGCAGGAGAGAATGCATTTCCCACAGGAAGGTAGGGTGAGATGATGAGGAGCTGGGTAGGGGGGTGGTATCCTGGGGGAAGTCCCTAGCCCCTCTGTACAAAGATGTGGCTGGACTAGACACTCTCAGAGCCAAGCCAGCACTGGACCCTAGGACCCGTGGACCCCAGGACCATGACCATTCTGGAGCCTAAATTCCACTCCTGCCCAGAGCCTTGCAACTGGGCCAGCCACTTGTCCGGAAGGTCCTTGGGTTTCTGCCTCTGACATGAGAACTCCTCGTTGGCCTGGGTGGTCAGTAGGGCCGCCACACGGCCTCGTCCATGCGTCCTGGCGTGCTCAGGGCTGTGGGCGAGTTGCTGTGACTGCCATTGGCCTCCACACTGTCGCTCTGGCCACCTAGGCTGGGGTTCATGAGGTTGCCGGTGGCGACTGAGGAGGTGCTGCTGGTGCAGGAGGCGAGCATGCGGGTGGGTGAGCGGTCGCCCCCGCTGCTGCTGCCAGCCACCATGGAGAACTGGTAGGAGCCGGAGGACGCGCCGTAGTAGAGGTGGTAGGGTGACGGGTTGGCCTGGAAGGGCCCGCTCTGGTTCTGCGGGGCGCCAGGGTAGGGCGGAGGGAGGTAGGTGTGGTGGAAGCGGCCGGTGGCCGACATGCCCGCCACTCCAAGGCTGCTGATGTTGGTGCCCGAGGGCGTGGTGCTGTAAGGGAAGGCGGCCGACATGGCCCCTGAGTAGTGCATCCTCGGGTCTGGGAAGCGGCTCTCTGTGAGGGCTGGCAGGGCTGAGAAGGAGCGGTCAAACTGGCGGGGGTCAGAGAAAGGGTTCAGATCCGGGGTGCCTGGGGGCAAAAACAGGGTGTCAGCTGTAGCCTAGGGAGTTCTGGTCTACAAAGCGCATTCTGGGGATGTGCTATTCTAGACCTCTCTCTGCCCTGGGCTGTGGAGATGGTGGGAGTCTGCAGGGCTTCATTGCAGACCTGCTGGGGAGCAGGGGGAGCAGGTGTTCTGGGGCAGAGACTGGCCCTAGGGACTGAGCAGGAGGGCCTTCCCCTCTCCCCGCATAAATCTTCACCCACAGCCTGCCGGTGGCGAGGCCTGACCAGGAGTGGGGGTGGGACCCCAGCGGGACAGCCGAGGTGCGGGAAGCTGAGGGCAGGATCAGCAAAGGCCTCCCAGCAGACGTGCCTGACAGCTTCCTCATCCCCCTGGCTGACTGTTACGGACTGACAAGACAGAAGGTGTAAAAAGGGCCTCTCAATGGCCCCATGAGATTGGGAGCTGGACTCTGCTCCTGGAGATGAGGAGATTCAGCGTACAAGTAGAGGGGGGTCTGACACTTCTGATGTTGCACAGAAAAGTCTGGAACTCATCATGGGACCTCTGTGCTTTGCTGACATGTGTGTGTACATGCATCTCTGTGTGTACACAACACTTCTTCTATGATCACGGGCCCGAGTCTCTAAGGCTGCCTTGCAGGCTGACTGTTGGCCAGACAACCACATTGCCACCTCTGCCCACCATGACAGCAGACAGAGATGACAGTCAGAAGGACTTGGTGGCCCAGACACTGCCTTGGTTTCAGAAAGACCCAGTGTCCTTTCCAGGTCCTGCCCTGGCTACCCTGTAGTTTTGCTCCAAGACCAAGGGTGCCCTAGCCATAGGTCTAGACTTGTGCGATCACAGACCCCACTACACCAGCACTGAAAGGGGCTTTAAGACTGAGACTAATCCCCGTGGTGTAAAGATGGGAAAAATGATGCCCGGGGAGGGTGAAGCACTTGCCCAAGGTCACATAGCACCCTGGGCTTGGAACAAAATCCTCAGCTGAGGTTAACCATGTGGCCTCTGGAGCCAAACTGCTGTGTGCTATCAGGTCGACTGCAAGTCAAAACATCACCATAGGACAGAGAACTACCCCATAGGGTTGCTGAGGCTGTGACATTAACGGGAGCAGACCACCAGGTCCTTCCACCGCAGAGCCCCTAGGTGGGTTCCAACAGTCAACCTCTTGGGTAGGGAACCTGACTGCCTGGGTTCATATCCTGGTTCTGCCACTTCCTAGCTGTGTGTCTTTGGGCAAGTCACTTAACCTCTCTAATCATTCAGCTTCCCCAGAGGAAAGGCAGGGACAGGAGCAGCTCTGAGGGGCTACGTTAGCTCACATACTTGAACCACTCGGGACAGAGCTAGCCCCAGGGAAAGGCTCCATGAGGGTCTGCACGGCTGCGGCAGTGGCTGCTCAGGCTGTGCTGCCTTTGCTCAGGGCACCCAGGTGGACTGAGGTCCTGCCAAGACGAGCCCTGGGCCTAGGCCTCCCTTGTATCCTGGTAAACGGACCACTTTGGGCAGCTGTAGGGTGACAGATGAGAGACCTCAGCAATGGCCCAAGAAGTCTGTCTGGCCCTAACCTCTGTCCCACCCACCAACGAGTAAGGGCCAGGAGGGGATCCATCAGGGGACTGACCTCTGCCCCTGGCCCAGCTCCAGGTGGGCACTGCCTGCCGTGAGTGAGACTGTGAGTACCTCAGGCCTCCTGCTTCTCCTGCTCTGCCTAAGGTGCTGTGTGACCTCAAGTGAGACTTGCAACTTCTCTGAGATTTGGGATCCTTTCAACCTAGCTGGAGTGTGTCTTCCTAAGCAGCCAGCTCTGGTTCTGGTTATGGAACAGTCCTCTTGGGCTGAGTGTGAGGAGGTGTAGGAGCAGCAGTCCGGGTGGCCATGGCTTTCTGGATTACTTCATACCCTCCCTAATGGGTCCCCTGACTGTTCAGTGCTGCCCATGAATCTGAGGGGGTCAGAGGTGCCTGGCTTTCTACCTTCCTCTAGGAGCCCCAGGGGTGGGGCAAGATGCCTAGTAGGCAGTGCCTGCACCCCAAGCACAGTTGAGTATGGGGTTCACACTTCAGCTCTGAGCTCCCTGATGGGAGTCCCATTCTCATACAAAGGAAACTGAAACAAGAACCCCAGAATGTCACATGGAAGCTGTGCCCAGGAAACAGGCCCCTGTGTGGTGGGGCCTGCCTAGACCTGTCAGTGTCCCCCTTGCCTCTCTTGGAGGGTAGTGGGAGAGTACCTGCTTTCAGCAAGCCCTCAGACCCACCAGCAGCTTCCCCGGGGCTCTAGCTCTCCCCAGCCCACCCCCTCCGTGCAGGAGCCCCAGGAAACCAGAGCTGGCCAGGCCACTGTCCAACAGCCAATCCCAACACTGGAAGGAAATGTTTATTTTCTTCTCCAAATTGCCCCAGCTGCTGGATGGTGGCTGAATGAGCCCTTTGAGCTGTGAGAAGCCCCCATTGTGGGCGGCCACAGTTGGGGGGCTGGGGGCTGAAGTGTGGAGGGGCTGGAGCCTCCAGTGGCCAAAGTCAGGAGGTCAAAGGTATTAACAGACACCGAGCGGAGCAGTGGCAGGGTGTGCTGAGGGGATCCCCAGGATGCAGATGGAGGGCAGAGGCCTTATCTTATCAGGAGTGAGTGGCTGGTAAGAATAACTCTCCACAAGCCTACCCCTGGCAATACATCCCTGTGGCAGGTGCCCTCTTTCTTCCCACTTTATGGATAAGAAAACTGAGACTCAGAGAGGCAAAGTGACTTGCCTGAGGTCACCTAGCCAGAAAGCGGCTGAGCCAGAATTCCTCGCCAGGTCACCTGACTAGGAAGTTCATTCTCTTTCCCTAGTCTTGGTTGTCAAGGGCCTTTCCTCTTTCTCAGGAGGCGACGGGCCTCGGTGGGGAGCTGGCTGGATCAGAGGTTTCCTGAGGCCCAGTGCTATGTGCCCTACCTCAGGACACAGGGGAGAGGGAAGGCCTGGACCAGTCACTGCCCTCCATGGCCCCATCTCATCTCTTCCTAGTCCCGGTGTGGACACAGGGGCTTTGCCTGATGCTCGGTCAGGCTGGGCCCTTTGGGGTGCAGGGAGTGGGTACCCTGGCCTGAGGCTTCCTCAGACACTGGTTCCCATAATTCCCATCCCATGTCCACTCAGTGGTGGTGGGGCAGAGGCAGAGCTCCCGTTTTGTTGGGGCTAGTGTACAGGAGGGAAAGCCCTGGTGGCATAGTAGTTAAGTGCTATGGCTGCTAACCAGAAGATCGGCAGCACAAATCTGCCAGGCGCTTTTTGGAAACTCTGTGGGGCAGTTCTACTCTGTCCTACAGGGTTGCTATGAGTCAGAATCGACTCACTGGCACAGGGTAGTGGACAGGAAGTCACTGTCCACACCCTCAGGCTGGATTCCGGGGCCCTTTGAACGTGCCACAATACTCTGTTGTGCCATAGCCCTACCCATGGCAGAGAAAGGCCTGAGGTGGGGATGCCAGACGCTGACAGATGTCGGTCTGTAGGGACACAACACTGAGTGCAGGCACCCTACTGCCTCTTGTGGTCAGGCCCCAACACTGTCTTCCCCAGAGCTCAGGAGATGCTGACATCTCAGTTTTGCGGCCCCTGTGCTCAGAGAGGCTGGGTCTGGCCTCTTCCCACCTTGGAGCCTGGGCAGGGCAGGGCCTACCTCCCAGAGCCCTGGCCGGTAGGGTGGGGCCTCTCTTCAGACAAGGGCACTGGTCCACTGAGAGCCTGTGTTCCCTTCCCCATCAGCCACTACACTGGGCCTGCATGTCACAAGCGCTAGGGTGCAAGACCTCCTCAGCAGGAAGACCCAGTAGCTGCCTACTGGCATGGAGTGTGCAGAAGAGAGCAGAATTGTCAAGAGTCTCTACTGTATCCTCCATCCCAGGCTCTTTCTGTTCTGGGCCCTTCTCACCCCCTTCCCATGGAGACTTTGGTCCTGGTCATTGATAGGATGTGTGACCCAAGGTGTGGCCCTTAACTTCTTGTGTCTCAATTCACTCATTTGCCAAATGGGTTCTAATCAGGCCTTGGCCAACTAAGAAAGAACAGACACCCACAGTACACGACATCAGTCAGCCTGCAACCCCCACGCCTACTGCTGAGTGGGTGCCCTCTGTTCCCCTGGCCCCTACCCCACTACACCCCACCCCACCAGCTGAGAGAACCTGGAGGACAGAGCTACCCGTCTTCACTCACTGAGCGCTTACTCTGGCTAGCCATCGGGGAGAGCTACCGGGGGCTCTTGTCCTCTTCCCTATTTAGGGAGGTCTCTAGGTCGGATGGAGGACCTCTCCCATGTACTGCTGCATACCTCTCCAGGGCGAGGACAGCACTTCACAGTTTACAGAGCTCACATGAGATCTGAGTACAGTCTGTCATCAAAGTGCCACTCCAGTCCTGGAGAGAGGCACCCACTGCCACCCCACTTTCAGATGAGAAAGCTGAGGCTTAGTGAGGGGTCACCGTATCTGTTACAGGCTCCAGGAACTCCTGATCTTGGACAGGTCACATCTCATATTTGATCGGGCTGCTAGGAGCTTAATGTCCATTTTCCCCAGGGGTCTGGGAGGCTCAGGAGGGCAGGTATCCCAGAAGCAGGCACCAGACACAGCGTGGGTGTCAGAAAGTGCTCGGTGAGTGAATGAATGAAGGGCCTGGCCCTTAGCCAGGTACAACAGGTAGGTCCTCAGAGTGCTTTTCCATCTGGGGCGGAGGGAACGTGTCCAGGCCACCCCCACCCAGCCGCAGCCCCCTCCGGCCATACCTTGCATGGGCGTCTGGGGCTGGCTGCCGAAGTGGCCTGTGGTGCTGAGTGAGCCGCGGGGGCTGGGTGTGCTTGGAGTCACCCGCATGCGCAGCCGCTCCAGGTCGGCGAAGCGGTCTGGGAACACCTTAGTCTGGTCATCCAGTTTCTGCCGGTGTCCTGCGGGCAGGGAGGAGCCAGGGAGCCAGTTCCATCTGGCCCTCTGCTTTGGGCCTGCTTAAGGTCTCAGGGCCTCAGGGGAGATGGGAGTGTCTAGCTGTGCTAGGAAGTTCTTCCTGAGGTCTAACCTTAGGCCTCTGTAGGGAAAATCCCTTCTCCCCTGAATGAGGGTGCCAAGACCTCACCATCTCATCGTCACCACCTTGCACAAGGGAAGTAATCACCCTCGGTCCATAGGTTACCCTCAGAGACGGATACCAGCCACAGAACCAACAGTGAATGGAGTTAGTATTTGCACTGGGGTTACTGCTGGTGTACCCACACATTAGTAGTCTGTTCATCCAGTTCTACTGCATGCAACGTCAAGGTGGCTTTCTTTTAAAATGAATGAAGCTCAGCAGACGGAGCCGGAGCCTCACTCAGGCGGAGGTTGAGCAGTCTATCAGGTGATGCTTCCTGAATGTGTTAGTTGGATAGACTTTCGCCTTTTCCCCTTTATTTCTGTGAGATAAGGCTTGTAAGCTTAATTACAGCTTTCCCGTGTGGTAGTTAAAGAGCCTTGATGCATTTGCTTGGGCTTTTCTGCGTCATATTCAGAAAACCAGAGGCTCCTCACATAACCTAATGGAAAGGTGTGTTATCTATCTAGTTCTCAGTGGCATGCTGCCATTCCACACACCGGTGACGTCAGAGTGCCACTCGCCTCCTTGGTGGGTGGTATTGCATATTATATTTCTCAGAATCCCTACTACTGACCAAAATTTTAAGTGCACTCAATAAGGGAGCATATATTCCAGCACTGAAAACACATGCCACCAAAATTTAAAATAAATAAATAAAAACTTGGTAGCAAAAGTGTTAAGTCAGAGCCTGCGACCTAGCCCTCCACAGCACACTGTATTGGTGGAAGAGGAAACTGAGGCAACAAGCATGGGAAAGTGGCTCCAGCAGGCTGGGGACAGGAAGAGGGAGAAGCCAGCAGTGCTCCCATCCTTAGCCTCCTGGTATCCCAGGCCACAAAGGACGCCTGTGAGAGTAGCTGGTGGTGGCCAGGATGGGGGTGACTGCTCTGTGCACACTTCCCTGCTCTGGGTCTGACAGGGTGCTGGGAAGAGGCAGGGGGCCCTTGAGTGAGAGGCTGGACTTCACCACCCCTGACTGGAAGCTGGGGGCAGGAGGCCAGGGCATCTGGCTAAGGGTGTGCACCGAAGAAGCCACCAGCACCTCCCACTGCTCTTCCCTACCACTGCCCACGCAGGAAGGAGCCCAGCCTCATATCCCAGGACCCAGAGGTACTAGAGGCTCAAGGTGCCATGCCCCTGTCCTTGTGAAGCCCACCTAGGCCGAGGGAGCACTCCTGAGTGACATCAAGCTTGCAGAAGCCCCTCCTCACTGACCTATCACTTTTTCAATTACTCATTGCACATTTCCCAAGCAACACAGAAAGAGTTACAAAAATGAGATCACTACAAATGAGATTAACAGCCCCTCCCAAACTGAGACTGGTTTGAAGACTTTTCTTTCCGGCCTTTTCAGGGATTTACATGCAAGATTTTTTGTCAGTAGTCTCAGCCTGTGTGTTTCACTCTGTCACCTCGGTTTCCTTATCTGTGAAAAGGGGAGAGTAACTCAGCCCCATAGAAACAGCAGAAGTTTCTGTGAAACCCTCAAAATACTCCCTGGTGCACTCACCAAAAAAAAAAAACAACTCACTGCTGTTGAGTTGATGCCAACTCATAGCAACTCTGTAAGACAGAGCAGAACTGCCCCAAAGCGTTTCCAAGGAGCGCCTGGTGGATCTGAACTGCCGACCTTTTGGCTAGCAGCTGTAGCACTTAACCACTATACAGTTAGGGTTTCCTATGAGGGCTCAATTAAGTGTGATGAGGATTCTTACAGCTATGACATTAGCTGTCACTATTCCTGCCACATTTCACTGGAGGTGGCAGTTCACTCAGTCACTCCTCTCTAGATGGACACCTAGGTTGTTTCCAAATTTCCTCTACTGTTTCCTTACATGCAGCCCTCTTGGTACGTCCCTGGTCACATCATCCTATGTAGGGTTTCTCCAGGACAATGGGACACAGACTGTTCACTTGAAAGGCAGCATTTTGCTGGGATCTAGTGTGTGACACTCACTAAACACCAGCCACCTAGCACCATCAGCACTGGCCCAGCTGCCTCACCAGGCCCCGAGCGGGGCAGCCAGGCAGTCAGAGGCGGGAAGTAGGGCTGAGGGTGGGGAGACTCGGCCAAGGTCACACAGCTAGAAAGGGAGCACCCTTCCCTGGACCTGCGCCTTGTGGGAGAGAAGTGCAGACAAGGGGAAGGTGAAGACAAGGTTTGCCTGGGTTGTCAGGTCTGGGCAATACCCCGACTTTTCTAGAATGACCAAGAGGGAAGAGGAGAGTAACAGGTGGAAGCTAAAACAGAACTCCACGCTGTCCTTCCCCACTGAGACTAATGATGTCCTGGGGGACTGGGAAACAACTGTTGATCACCGTTGGGAATGAGGGGCTTCGAGAGGTCTTGGCAGGGGCCCGATTTCTGATTTTTAAAGTGAGCCACAAAGGTTTCCGGTACCTTCTGACCTTCAGCCTCTGTACACACTTTTCTCTCAACTGGGCATCTACAAGCCCTTAGAAACAGGTAAGGCAGTCCTGGGAACCAGTGTGGGCTCACCAAGCCACTGAAAACCAGGGACTCCACTTTCTCCTCCCATGAAGCCCCAGGCCATGAACCCGTGGGACACTGAGCAGTAGCAGCAGGACCCTGTGGGCTCCTGTGGCTGCCTCCCAGAACCTCTGACAACAAGGGAAGTCACGCGTTGGGGGTGAGTTTGGCTGGATGCCTAAAAGGGTTGGGCAGGCCTGCAAATGGGACAAGTGGGCTGGGTGGGGACTGGGACAGACTGGAGAGAGTGTTCCTTGTCGAAGAGCAGCTGTCTCCTGTCCAGCCAACAGAGTGCCACCAGAGGGTCCCGCTTCCAACAGAAACCACAGACCAGCTTTTATGGGAAATTCCCCATATCGTACATGTTGGCAATTAACTCAAATGCTTAAACACTTAAAAACAGCATCACCACTATGCGGGCCCATCTGTCTGAGTCAAAGGGATCCTGTCTTGTTGGCTGCACAGTTTCAGCTGCTGAGGACTGGTCGCTGGATCTCCAGCAAGGCTCAGTCCTCACCCTGATAAGTCTCTGAGGAAATACTGCTGCTTTTGTGGCTGAGGCCACAGAAAATGGACTAGCTGGGGGCAAATGCATTCAGAACCAACTCCACAGGCAGGACGCCAGCTGAGTGGCTGTGGAGACCTCTGACCTGGCAGCAGCTTAGGACAAAGAATCGGGGTGTCTTAGTCAACCACAAGCTTGAAGTGAGCAAATGAGGCTACAATCGAGCTGGTGCAAAACCTCAGCCTTGTTAGTATTGTCACTGGCAAAGAAAGTCTCCTGCTTCTCAGGCACACTGTGTACAAAGAGCATTTACAGTTTCTCTTGGGGCCCAGGAAGGGGGGTGGGGTGTACAGGCAGCCTGGGTTCAAGTACCAGCTGTGTCACTCACAGCCTGGTGGCCTCGTTCAGCTCACACACGCTCTTCCTCTCACCCCAAACGGCTGTGTCCTCATCGTGCCACCCTCCCAGGCTGTGGTGCTGGCCATACAAGTCTCTAACAGGGGTCACTGCTATCACGTCTGTCAGTTCGACCCTGCTTGTGCCCAAGGGAGGCAGGACAACCACTCCCACAATAGAGACAACGATTCCTGAGACCAGCGTGACAAGTCTGTGCCCGGGACCGCTCAGACCTGCTGACTCCAAGTCTACTGCTCTTTCTCCTGATCCTTCCTATTGGCCCTCACTGCACAGATGGGGCCGCTGAGGTTTCAAGATGAAACCCACATTAAGTGTCAGGCCTGTTGTATGTACCGGGTAACCTGAGCCCAGAGCCACCGTTGTGGTGCTGTGTCCCCCGCAGGCAGACTTGTTGGAGAAGGGGGACGCTGCAACAGGGCTTTGACCCAGGTTTGTTCTGGGTCAACCCCCTGCTGGGAATCTGCCTTTCCACCCCAGATATACTAAGTCAGCGTCTGCGTTTTAACAAGACCCCTGGGTGGTTCTCCTGTATGCCAAGCCAAGTGCCGTCGAGTCGGATAAATAAGATTATTGTGTATAAATAAAAATCACCTACGGATCTTGTTCAAATGTAGATCCTGATTCAGTTTACTCGGGATGGAAAGGCAAACAACCTGGTTGGAGGCCCTGTTTCCAAAGCGCTTCAGCAACTGCTTCCTAGTTGCTGTGGGACACTGGAGACACCGTGGGGAGGGGCAAAGGGGAGTGGGGACGGCTGTTTGTGGCCAGGGCGCCAGAGAGTCTCGAGCCATGGGGCTGGCCCTTCACACTGGGAGCAGAATGGAACTTCCTGTGCCCGAGGACAAGAAGATGGCCCTCAGAAAAGGCCTCTTTCACTCAGCTACCCACGGTGGGAGCTGGGTGGCGAGGTCAAGCTAGCACTCTCTGTCACCAACAGCCTGGCCTTTTGTTCCTGTGCCTCAGTTTCCCTCGGCACAGGCTGCTTACCGACGCTCCTCTATCTCTGAAAGCTCCTAGCTTAATATTACAAGGGTCAGCAGCTGGTCAGACTGAGGCACCCAAAGGAAGGAGGGAAGGCTGCCTGCTCCAGGGACCACCACGTCCCAGCTGCTCCAATAGGCTCTGCACCCCTGCCCCCAACACATTTTGGAGCCTTAGTTCAGACACAGTCCCGGCCAGACCAGCCTATCGCTTGGGGCTCAGCTCTCCCCTTCTCCCACCCCGACCCCCCAGGCGTGTCTGCAGGCAGTACTGGCACAAGTGCTGGCAATCCAGATGGGGCCCAGGGTTTCAGAGCTCTTCCTAGAGGGCCAATGACATGCTACTCAAGGTTACCCAGAAGGCACCTGGCCACCTTCTCTCCCTGAAGAGCATCCTTCAAGAAGGAAGCCCTGGGTTTTGAAAATCAGAGGCTTAGACAACGGGGTGTAGGGCCCAGAACTGTTTCTGCAGGGCCAGAAGGATGGGCCTGGGCACTGAGAGTCCATCTCTCTCCCCAAGTCCTGCTTTAACGGATCAAGTCCCTCTCTCCTCTGGGCTTGTTTTTATATCTGTCAAGTTCCTGCTGTACCATCCACCCCTTGAGGGTGAGGATGAGTTGGAGAACAGACAACACAGTGTTTGCAAGCAGAGTGGCTTGGGTGGAGGATGGGGAGCCCCCAAGGAAAGCCCCACCTTGGCCCATAGGCCTAGCTCCAGCAGCTGGAGTCAAATCATAGACAACATGCTGAGATCACCTTGATGGGTGCCTGTAGCCCTTGTTTGCGGGAGGGTAGATCCCAGCCTGCCTCCTTGTAGTCCCAGTGGCCCCAGGCATCTCTCCCCATTGAGGGTGCTAGGTAATCTGGTGCTAGGTAATCTGGTGCAAGTGTCCCCCATGCTGGGCATCAATTGTCTCATCCGTAAGACAGGGACCTCATTTTTTAAGCCCTGAGAGTGAGCATAAGCTTCAAGAGAATGAAACAGCTCACCCAGCCCTGGCCCTGAAGGAAGGAAGTGGATTCCAGTTCTGGCTGGGTCCTTTACTCACTGGGCAAGCAGCTCCTCCTCTCCACATCTGTACCTCAGGGGTGACCAGACTCACAGGAATGGAGGAAGGATCAAAGTAGGGGAAGGAATACAGCGTAGACAGGCTGGGTGACCCACCCAAGGTCATAGTCAGGCTGCTAGAAGACAAGGGCTGGATTCCTGTTTCGGGGTCCCCTCCCTTTATCTCCGGGGCATCTGCATCACCACCAGCAGGGCCAGCCTAGGTTCCAACACCTGCCAGGTACCTTGATGCTTCTAGTGGAACTAAGGGGCCATCAGCGCCATCTCCTGCCTCTATATTGGGCCAACCCAAGCCTCTGCGATAGCACTGGTAACGCCTCAGCAGGGACCTAGGATGTGCCAGGCACTGTGCCTTTTGGGCTATGCATATTGTCTGCGAGAGTCACAAACCTCTGAGAGGCTGCTACCATCATCCCCATTTTACAGATTGGAAAGGGAAGGTATGGTCAAGATCACATGGTTAATAAGCGGCACCCAAGATTCAGACTCAGATGGGCCAGCTCATTTCATGGAGCATGGGAGGGAGAGGAGAGCTGGGTGATGAGCACCCATAGCAAGCAGCCAGCTCAGCACCCTGCTTCAGTGTGTGTGTGGTGGGGGTTTGAGGGGTGGAGAGGGCAGGAGGCAGCAGGAGGAAGGAAGCAGGGGTAAGGAGAGTCAGGCAGGGTTACAGGAACAGCTTCGACTGCTGAGGAACAATGTGTGCCCCGATTACCAGGCCCTGTAGCCATCTGAAGCCACTAGGCCACCTCCCTTGGCTGCCCAGCCTGGCTCTGGTGCAGCCACAGCCCAGACACAGCAGCTACTGTCTGCCCAGCCCACGGGGTGGGGCACTCAGGCTGAGGCCCTCTCTGCGGCCTGTCAGGAGATTTACACCCGACTTTTAACAACCGCCGTGGAATCGCAGGCGGGTGCTGGGGGAAGACTTATAAAGCAGCGTGGCCTGGGGTGGTCTGCCGTGAATCGGCCCCCTGTGAGCGGATGAAAGCGTGGGTCGGTGGCTGGGCAGGGAAACGGGCTGGCCGGGGTCCAGCAGGCAGGGAGGCAGGCAGCTCCCTCCCAGAGCTGCAAGTGGGGCTTGCAGCGGCCTGGGGTTGATTAGGGGAGCCCGGGAGGTCTGAGGTTAACCCCTTCCCTCCTGCTGGGCTGACTCTCCTGGCTTTCTGAGCCTGCCCTCGGTCCATGAGATGCTCATGGAGGCTGTGGGAGTCCTGAGAATTGGAACAGGAGCCATGGCCTCTCCTTGACTAGGCACTCCTCTGCCTCCCCACACCTGAATTGGAGGGCTCTCCAAGTCTCAGCTGTAGGCTTAGGGTCACCTTTACTGCCCACGCCAAGTCTTCAAGCTCCCAACAACCACACTGGCCATTTGCTCACTTCCCTCAGGCCTCTGCTCAAATGTTACCTCTTTAGGAGGCCTTCCTGAGCCCCTGCCCCAAACCGAAGCCCACCTCTTCCCGACTTTGATGTTCTTCATAGGACTTCTTACTATGTCAAAGTATGTATATATTTACTTTGTCAATTTAACAAGTAATTATTGAGCACCTACTAAGTGCTCACATTTGTATCCCTGGGGCCTATAACAGTATCTGGAGAAGATGATAATAAGCTTCCATCCCTGTGGTGTGAATAATGACAGTAGGGGGAGAGGAATAATAAATGACGTAAATTATGAAACCACAGAGCATGTCAGAAAGATGACGTGTGCTCTGAGTAAAATTAAGGCCAAGAGGGGTAAGCGGGAGTGGGGTGGTGGGTGCAGCTGAAAGACATGAGGAGGTAAGGCGTCATCTGGGGATGTCTACGGGAAGACGAAACAGCGTGGCAAAGGCCCTGAGGCAGGGGGGTACCTGGCCAGAGTGGTGAAAGAGGAGGAGGATGGTAAGAGAGGAAGGCAGAGGGAGAACAGTACACACAGCAGCAGAGCCTTGCGGCCATGGTGAGAACAAAACTTGTTTACCACCTCTCCCCACTCTAGAGTGTGAGCCCCAAGAGGGCGGAAACTTGTCTTGTTGGGTTCACTGTGAGGCTCTGGCTTCTAGAACACTACCTGACCCACTGCAGGTGTCCAGGAAAATATTTACTGAAATCATTCCATGGACATTTTGGGAGGAACAGGTCCACAGCTCTCAGGTTCTTAAAGGAGCTGGAGCTGGAAGCAACCTGCTCTGGCAGGATTAATAACCTATGTCCTGCCTTTTCAGGTATTAAGCCAAAAAAAACCAAACCCAGTGCTATCAATTCAGTTCCGACTCATAGCAACCCTACAGGACAGAAGAGAGTTTCCAAGAAACGCCAGGTGGATTCAAACTGCCGACCTTTTGGTTAGCAGCCATAGCACTTAACCACTATGCTACCATGGTTTCCTTTCAGATACTAGCACCTGCTAAACCTGGAGGATGGGGTCAGTGGCTGCCAAACTGTGGTCCAAGGACCTCCATGCCTGAGTTGCCGGACACTGTGCTGCCTTCTGCCTGAATCTTGGGGCTGGCTCAGCAGTCAGCTTTCTAACCGGCCCCTGTGACTATGAGGGACACGGCATTGAGAACCTCAGAAACCGAGCCCACAGAGGCAGGAAGCCACCAAGCCAGCTTTCAAACCCAGCCTGCCACCTGGCTGTAGGTCGGGCACACTCTGTAGGGCAGCAGAGGGGAAAGACCTGGCCACAGAACCCACAGCCAGGCCTCAGGGATCTGGGACTCCCACTCATTGGCTTCCAGGACCAGCCCTCACTTTCCACTGAAGGCCAGGATGGAAATGCAGGAGGAAAGCCCTGAAAGGTGATCCCGCAGCTCAAAAGGCCGGATGTAGTCCATGAAGGTTGCTGAGTACTTCCTGTGATCTGGAAATTCATTCAATCCACACAAAAATTCCCTGAATCTGATACTAGTATCACCCCTATTTTACAGATGAGAATACTGATGCTTGAAAGGCCTTTCTATGTGGCCCTCACTTCCCTGAGCTCTAAATTGAAGGCCCCAGGATCCATTGAATTCACCCCCAAGCTAGTGGTTTTAAATCTCTGGCCTCTGTCTCCTGCTGGGGCTATTAAGGATCAATTAATAGAGGTTTTACCCTTGCTCACTCACCCTCACACTGGCCCCAATTTGGCTCTTGTGTGTCCTGATTCTGCGCGCCATGGAGATTCAGAGCTGGACCATCACCTCCTTCAGTGCAGACTCTACACCTCTATTAACATGGCCTGGAGCTCCTGACAGCCACTCTGCTGCTGACCAAGAGAGGCTCACCATCGACTAACGGTGGTGGGGCAAGTACAGGGAGGAGCTGGGTCACAGGACAACAGAATGACATGGATTCTGTCACTCACGAAGACCCTCCCTCTGTCCCAGCCAGGTGCTGCACACACTTCTCCAATGAGCTGACGGCCTGCAGGGTGGTGGCACTGTCTCTACTTCATGGATCAGGAAGCTGAGGTGAGTACCTGCCCAAGGTCACAGGGTAACAACCACAGCTACATGGATGAGCACCTACCAGTCTCCCGTAAGTGCTTTACACAGGCTGACACATGTTCTCTTCACAGTTGCACGACTAGCTAGCTGTCTGTATATAACTCATTTTCAAACAAAGGAACTGAGGCATGGGAGTGACTTGCCCAAAGTCCCCCAGCCAGGCAGGCTGGCTCAGGATCTGCTCTCCACACTGCAGTGGAATAATACATCACAAAGATTCCTCACTCATCACTTCCTTGGGCCTCCTACAGTAGGCCTGGGTCACTGACCCAGTTCACAGATGACAAAACTGAGGCCAGAAAGGAGATGTGACTTGCCCAAGTTCATAAAGTCCAAGGTCAGAGGCATGCACCTGTTAATGTCAGATCCTAGCAGGAAGGACCAGCAGAATTCTGGCCAGAGTAGGTGTTGGCTGGCAGCTGATACCTACAGGCAGGTGCTCAGAAGAAGTGGGCAGGGTACCCTAAGAGTTCTGGAGTAAACTCTTCCAGGGCTACTGGGTCCAGCTCCAAATCTGTCCCAACTCTGGAATGGACCAGGAACTGGACATACGTGGGGCCAGATCTGCCTGAGACCCTAGAAGGAAGGGGCCAGCTCAGAGCCAGACTGGTGACCCTCACTAATGAGGCCCTGGCACTGCCACATTCTGCTTCCTGGCCTCCTGGGGCCCCTCGGCAGTCTCTGGGAAGACTGAGGCCTGGGCCCCGCTGACAACTGGCCTGGGGTGAGGTCCACAGCCAGGTGCTCCACGTCCTCGCTGGAAGCCCATGGCACTGCCATCACGAAGATCTCAAAGGATAATAGATGGGGAGGGATTTCTAAACTGCAAAGGGCCTCCATTTTAAAGAAAGGGACAGATGGACAGGGAAGCTCTCAAAACAACACACTGAGTAGGCCAGTGGTAGGCAAAGTCCAGACAAATGCTCCATGCTAGAGCTCAGGACAGGCAGGCCGAAGCGGCTGCCTGGCTCTTTGTTTCTCCCTCCCTCCCTCCCACCCTCTAGTCACTCATCAAACTCAGATCTGTAGTCTACTTTGGAAGCTGCCCTATGGATTGCTTAATTTTAATCTGTAAACTCCAGGTTCTTCAGCAGGTAGAAGAAATTTAACACAAATGCCTTTCAATGCTAAAACACATGAACCAGGGCTCCCGCCCACAATAAAAACCCCAAATCCCGTGGTCATCAAGTTGATTCTGACTCACAGCGAGCCTGTAGGACCCAGCAGAAGTGACCCACACGGCTTCCAAGGCTGTAATCTTTACAGAACCTGACCATCACATCCATCTCCTGCAGGTGAGTACCAGTCTTTTGATTACCAGCTGGGTGCTTAACCACTGCACCACCAGGGCCCCTCTGCCCTGGTGTAACTATTTGCTGAATCACATCTGCCTTCCTGATCTTGCTTGTGTCGGTCCTGGGGTTAGAATGCCTGAGTTCTGATCCCAGTCCATCTCACTACTTGTTTGGCCTTGAGCAAATCACATACCAAGTTTCAAAGGGAGAGTTTTTAGGAGTGGCTCAGTCAACCAGCAGCAGCCTCTCACACACACACCCCTCTCCCCCAGCAGAGGAAGCTGGGGTGAAGTGGAGCAGACCTTGTCCCGCTGCACCACCCCACCAGCCCCTACACCCACCCCACAAACACGGGTCTGAAGCCTGCTGCATCCTTTCCACCTGGCTGATGCAAACCCACACTCTCCTAGCTGTCAGGGGTCAGTCAACCGACTAGAGTGGAAGGGTCGGGGTTGGCAACAAGACAACTGTCACTGTCCTACCACCACCCATCCTGGCCTCCCTGGCCTTCTGAAGTCTGGGTAAAGCACCGAGGGCTTGTCAGCAGGCACTTAGTCTGTGTGGGGTGTGTGTGTGTGTGT
This sequence comes from Heterohyrax brucei, assembly GCA_028571685.1. Classification (NCBI taxonomy): domain Eukaryota; kingdom Metazoa; phylum Chordata; class Mammalia; order Hyracoidea; family Procaviidae; genus Heterohyrax; species Heterohyrax brucei. Next base: position 54,686,530 of record CM053140.1, read on the forward strand.
GTGTGTGTGTGTGTGTGTGTGTGTGTGTGTGGTTGGGACAAAAGGCAGTGAAGAAGAGCTAAGGACTGCAACCCACCCCCAGCAGTGCTCCTGGAACTCAGTGCCACAGTGAAAGCCAAAAAGCCCACGGCCATCCAGCTGGGTCTGACCCACAGTGAGCCCGCAGGACAAAGCAGAAACGCCTCACACTGCCTGACCTTCACAGCTGTTCTTCCCCTGCCAGGCCCTCCCACTACCAGGGGGCTCACGGCTCCCTCACTTACGTCTGGGCTCCCGGGGTCCATCCACGGTCACCTTGATGGCTCGGTGGTAGGTGGCCACTTGAGTGGGGTTGGTGAACACTGTGATGGTCAGGGTGAAGCTTTTCCCTGGCATGGGGGGAACAAAGGCAGAAGGTTGGCACCTGGAGCTATTCACAGCACTCTAGCCTCCCCACCAGGCACCCCATTCCTTGAACTCCCTAATCTTCAAGAAGGGGCAGGTGTCTCCCCTTTGAACCTGGCAGAAGATGGGACTCTGGGTGAAGGTTAAACTGCTGGGTTTGGCTTTCAAGGCCCCTGGATGTCTGACCCCAGCTTTATCCCCTTTGTCTCACCCGTGTTCTTGCCACCTCAGCTTATTTCCTCCTATTTCTGGATTTTTCCTTGGGCTGTACCTCCTCTCCTTTGTGATTTTGGAGTGAGAAAAAAGGATGGATGCAAGTACTTTTTCCCAGAAACTAATGAATGTTCTTTGTAGATTTCCAGAACACAGAGGATATAACAAAAGAAGAGTCATCTGGAATCCATAACCAGAGGTCAACACGGTTAACGCTGGAGTGTGCTCTCCTCTAGCCTTTCTGTAAGGACATGTGTACTTACATAGTTGCAGTGGCACTAAAAATCTATTTTTGTACCCTGTTTTTTTTTCATTTAACATCACAGCACAAGCATTCCCTCATGTCATTAAAAGTTCTTCATAAACTTTGTATTTTAATGGTTGCAAATGATTTCAAGTCATGGAAGCCTCATCTTTTATTTATCCATTTCCTTACTCTTGGGCATTTACATTGTTGCTAATTTCTTGTTGGTGTGTGCAGCTGTGGCTGGAAAAGAAAGGATTTGGGAGCTGCAGACATTTAATTTGTAGACACAACTGTTATTTCCAGAACTTTGTTCTATTTTTAGATATACATTTGGCTCCAAAGTCTCCATTCAAAATTCCCGAGAATGCCACACAAACAAAAAAACCTTTAAAACAATAATTTCTTACTATTTAAAATGAAATGGCAGCGATTTTCCGTTTATGAACATCTTTGCCTGTATCTCTTAGAAAAAGTCCAAGACGTGGAGAGTGATTTCAACTGCATCCAGGGGTTCAGACATAATTGTGGGTGCTAATCTCTCCTTGAGAGGAGGCTCTTCAGAAAGTGGCACCATGATTTTGGTCACTGGGGTCAGGCAGGATGCAACCATGTGTCACACACAGCTGTCAGCACCATGACCCTGTCTACCAGGAGGGAAGGGCCTGTGAACTCTGACTCTGTTTGCCTTTCTCCTATTACTAATGAGATTGAAACTTTTTCTATGTTTATTATCCACCATAATCCAACATATATTATTTCTTCAGGTTCTTTTATATTTTCCTATGAAGGCTTTAGTACTTGTAAAAAATTGTTACATACTGCAATATTGACACTTCCTATGTTGTATCCCAGAACACCTGGTTTCCCACTTCGTTGACTTTTCTGTGTTCTGACATAAAACTCTTTTTCATTTTCTCTCTCATCAGTCTTTCATGATTTCTTCTATTGTTGTTATGTTGTGATAGGTTTCCCTGTAGGGAAAGTGAATATAGTTTTACCTTAAACAAACCGATAGTGGTCTTTCTACTTTTTACACTGAATCCTTTGATCTTTCTGGAGGTTTACTGGTTGGCGTAGCAGAGGGTAAGGATTTTAGTTCCAAGGGTAACCAACTTCCCCAGCATCTTCAGTAAAGGAACAGTTCCCTTCCTGCCCTGCTCGCTATTGTAACCCAAAGCTTCCAGGACGTACGAGGTGGGGGTGGGGGCATGGGGTTTGCTGACGTCGTCGCCAGTCAGACTTTACCTCCTTGTCTTCTGTCTCCCATCACACATGTCTCTAGACCCCATAAACAGGCGGGGAGCTCCCCCTTGGCTGTGGGTGGGTACCTGAAGGAGGCTACCCAAGGAAATCCCTCTGTTGTCCTCTCATTCTTTATCGATGGCCTCACTTTGTAGGTGGAGAGATGACAGCTCAGGGAGGGGACCCAGATTTTAGGGTTCTCTTTGCACTGCCGGGGGATCTGTTGGTTCAGTGGTCAGGTAAAAATTCTAGCCCCACTAACAGGAATAAAACTAATGGAACTAGGTGGCTGGGGCCTTGCCAAAGCTCCTGAGGACCCGGAGATGCCAGGAGGAGTTTAAAGCTAAGGAGCAAGAGGTGTAAACTCCTACTGGGAATGCTCCAGCCTCTCTAGAATGTTCCTGAGCCAGCAGGTTGGTGGCACAGACAGAAATGCACAGGACATTGCATCTGGATTCCTGAGTCAGAAGAACAAACGTGGCCCCTCACTCTCAGACCACAGGGGCACTTTCCATGCTTTCTGGAAGCAGTGTGGATGGTCTAGGGAACTGCCAGGCAGCTGGCTCTGGGACTGTGCCCTCCTGAGACCCTCCTCCTCTCCCACCTCCAAGCCTTTTGTTAGCCTAAGGTCCCCTGGCCCTTGAGCTGGCACTGCCCTGATGACTCCCCCACCCAGGCTCCAACCAGCAGGGCATGATCCTATGGGGGTCCCTGGGCATGCAGTGAGAACTGCAGAAGGTGGCACTATAGGCAGATCCCATGTAGATGGGAGTTCAGGAAGCCAGCCAACTGGGCTGAAGATGTGTGGTCCCAGTCCTGCAGCCCCTGCAGCCCCTGCAGCCCCTGCAGCTCCCTAATGCTCTTGTTTCTCCCCACTGCCTTCAGATCTTGACTAAGAAGTCATCTTCTCAACGAGGCCCTTCCTGGTCCCTTTATATAAATGAGGTGTTTTTAACGTGGCATCTATTGGCCCCTGTTAGAGTGGGCTACAAATGGGGACAGGAAAAGAATGACTTTTTATTGTCCTCGCCTCTGACGGAAGCAAAGCATTTCTCTCAAGTATGAACGTCGACAGCAAACCACAGTGGTATTAGCAACAGTACCTGTGACCTTGTCACCAGCAGACGTCACAGATATTTACATATCATATTACAGTCCTTGCAGATTTCTCTAAATATCTTTTATGTTCGTCACTGCTTCAAAGTCATGGTTGTCACTGGACCAATTGCTAGATCTTGTTATTTAACACATCAACGAACAGCCCATTTATTACAATTTTGCCTTCTAACAGTTTGTCAGCTGTATCAATTGGTTTTAATTGTAATCTTTCATATTTTATTTTATGCATTTTAAAACATCATTCTGAGAAAGGCACATGGGCTTCGCAGGCTGCCAGAGGTAGTGCAAAGAAGATGAAGAACCCAGATCTGCAGCCTCACTGACCCTCCTGCTCCCAGTTCTCTCTGTCCCCTACACCTGCCTGCACTTCTCCATAATGCTTATTATGTCTAAGAATCCACTTTACTTCTTTATTTTATTTTCTCTCTCTCTCTACTAGACTGCAAGCTCCCTGGAAATGAGAATTTTTGTCTTGTTCATTGCTGTGTTCCCCAACCCCTAGAACAGCACCTGGCACACAGTAGGTGCTCCATAAATGTTTGTTAAAAGAATCAAGGGCAGAGATTGCTGTTCCCATTTTACAGATGAGAAGAGGCTATCAGAATAGCAGTACTTCACTGGGTCAGGGAGGGTCCTGGAAAGTTAGAATGTGCTGAAAAGACCCTCAACTCACCCCTCCACACGCTAAAGATCTGCTCCTGGGGTATGACCCGTTCCCATCTCTACCAGGTGGCAACAACGCTCCTCAAGAGCTTCCTCCCTGTTTCCAAGCCTGGGTACCACCCCCCTGCTAGGTAACCCCCAAAATGAAGGAGGGAGCTAGGAGGAAGGGTGTGGCTGAGGCCCTGGAGCAGGAGGAGAGAGGGGCCAGCGTCAGGTACAGCAGGAGACAGAGACCAGGATGCTAAGGATGAAGGACAACCGAGGCCCCTCTCATGTAAGCCTCCAGCCCCGTGATCTGGGGGTGGGCAAAGCTGTCTGTGGTACCCTTTGCCCTCTCTTGCCCTGCTCAGCTTTCTCTCTGCCTGAGAGCAAACCCACCCATCCACACCTTGTCTTTCTTGTAGTAGGATGCTGAAGAGCCAAGGACATGGGTAACATTGTGCAAAAACCTTAAGCAAACTGGGAATCAGCACGGGTGTCTGGGAGTTACCAGTCAAGACACTCCAAGGGCTGGTGCCAGATAAAGGGACTGATGTTCCAAGTCTGGGAAATAAGTGTCCTTGGGGCACTAAGCGGCCTCAGACATTCCCCAGAGCCCATAGTCCTACACCAATCCACAAGTACCGCCTGGTGAACAGGACAGCCTCGGCAATTCTTCTGCCTCTCCGCCAGCCCGGTTCCTGCGTGATAAGCCCCACCCACAAGAGCTCCACTGCTGAAGTGGACACAACCAGGGGACCTCTGACATCAGATTGCTTCACGTATCCACTTTCCCAACAGCAGTCACTTTGGCTAGCCCACAGGTCCCCTCAGTTCACCCCAAATCTCTCCACATACTGCTGTTTCTTTTGAACCAGTTAATGACAGTTCAGAGATTAACGAGCTTTCCCTTATACCACCCAGGTCAGTAGTCCAGAGACAGCACCTCCTAGGGGCCGTATTGGAGATCTGTGGTGGTGAGCGGTCATCATAGAGCCTGGTGGGTCGTAGGAATGGAGAGGGGAGGGGGTTGGTATCCATCACTGCATAGAGCAATAACCGTGGGGTCCAACAATTGAGTCTGTGAATTTAATCCTTTTAAGTGCTACATACCTCACTGCTGACTATGACTACAGTCACCTTCGAAGTACTCCACTTGGGAAGCTGTGCACTGACACCAGCACCTAGCCCACCCTTCAGAGCAATTTTGGAAGTCTTTCTGGAATGGCCCTTGCACACAGTGGCACAGTGGCAAGTTCATGAACTTAACTGCATAGTTGTCGGTGAGGGCGTTTTTAGCCAGTAAACAAATAACTGTATTGGAACACACTCCTACTCACCTGATCTGGCCCCCAGTGACTTTTTTCTTTACGGAAGATAAAGGAAATATTGAAAGGAAGACATTTTGATGATATTCAGGACATCAAGGGTAATACGATGACAACTCTGATGGCCATTCTAGAAAAAGAGTTCCAAACTGCTTTGAAGGGTGGACTGGGTGCTGTCATCAGCTTCCCAAGGGGAGTACTTCAAAGGCGACCACAGTGATATTCAGCAATGAAGTATGTAGCACTTTTTCTAGGATTAGTTCGTGAACTTTAATTGTCAGACCTTGTAATTCATCGTTCCAGTAGGCAAAACACTTTATCAAAATTCTCTTAACCATAAACCTAACTCAGTTTTCCAAGAACAAATGATTCTGCTTTTGGACACTTCTAACATTTACAGAATTCTCTAGAGATACAAGTGCTACATAGAGTGAGGGAAGACCGCTCTTTTTTAAAAAATACTTTTGTTGAGAATTTTGCCAAGAATTGTTCACAACTATAAAAGCATGTCACTGATGGCAGAGCTGCTTTCCATCTGGGTCACATCCACCTGCTTGCTGGGTGCATTGTGCCATTCAGGGGCTTCTGTGCTGCAGTGTCAGTTCTGTTCACCCTGTTAGTGTGGTCTCGCCCCAATATTTACATATTCAAAGGCAGGCTTTATTATGAATTACTTTCCCTTTCTTCTCCATTAGAGTTACAGAGTTATACATAGATTTTGAAGCTGCATGAACGTAGATAGGTTACGATGTGCACAAATTCCACAGTGGGGTAGTGAAAAGGGTGTGTTAAAAACGAAACCAGGGCAGAATAGAGCTACCTCAGAGGGTTCCCAAGGAGTGGCTGGTGGATTCAAACTGCAGACCTTGACTAGCAGAGAAGATGGCAACCACTGTGCCACCAGGGCCCCAGTGGGCACGTTACAAAATATTTATTATAAAAAAGGTACATCGGGTGTGGCAGGGTGGTAACCTAATCACTGAGAGACACCAGTCATCTGGTTCTCCTTCCCTTCATCATGTGTCACACCTTCAGCCTTTATCTTTAAGGCTGTGGTGTTATTGTGCGTGTATTTTTCACGGCAAACTGTCTTCCTGAAATAAGACTGAAGAAAGGAATAAGAAGTGAAGAAATGAGCAGAGGGCTCCACCCAGCTTCTAAGTGCCTAGAAGAATTCAGAGAGCCAGGGAAGGGCCCCAATTCCACTCCCAAAGTGGCCCACATTATCTGCGTGTATTTGTGATTTGTTTTCTCGGATGGGAATTTCCCAATCGGTGAAATGGGTACAGCAGATGAGCTGTGTATAGGATTACCCTCTGCTCAATGCTAGCCGCCTCCACCTCTCCCACTCCACAGTTCACACCACCTGGGTTTCCCCCCACCCCTGCCCAAACCACACCGTAATCATACAATCAGTGACTGTCACCACTCAAAAGGACTTCAAAGATCTCCTCCAGCCCCAAGCAATTCAAGTAACAAAATCTCTAACATGTATCCAGCTCTCACTATGTGTCAACCGATACAGACTTGTGTCAATTTCTTTTATCCTCACAAAATCCCACGAGAGTTGTATCATTATTAGCCCCATCTTACAGACGAGGAAACTGAGGCTCAGACAGATTAAGTTATTTGCCAAGTGTTACCCAGCTAATCAGTAGCAGAGCTGGGACTCAAACCCAGGTGGGCCAAGCCATTAGAGGCTTTGAGCTTTCAAGGGTTGAACGCCTCATCTGAAGTTCTACAGGTGGTCAGAATTCACACTCGCCTCCGTCCTGCCTCCCAGGACTGCTAAGACCAGTGACAAAAAGGCTGTGAGAGCCATTTATAAACAGCCTCCTGCATCTGTCTGCCAGAGCCCAAATCCTAGCCTAAGCTGTGCCTGCTTCAAGGGTGCACTGCTAAATGACTCGTTGGAAACCATCTCCCTCCCTTCAGGCCTCGGGTGTGGGGGTGGGTGCAGATCTGTAGCCCCGAAGCGACTATCTTTTCTGTCCAGAGTGGCCAGAGAATAGTCATCCCTTCTTTCTCTACATCTCACTTCCTAGGACAGGCACAGGGTGAGAGTGACAAGGGGCTTTGGGAAGGAAGGACAGAGCAGACCTTCTCTTCTGCCCACCTCACAAGAGACAGCAGCTATAGTAGCCCACCACCCCACCCCACAACCTGGCCAGGCCAACCTGGGGTGGCTGGATGCTGCCACCACCCTGCAGTCAAGCCACCACAGCTCAGCCAGCCACAGACTAGCAAGTGACTCTCTTTTCATGCGGGGCTGGGGTTTGGGATTAAATTGCAAAGGGTTTGAGAGATTGGGGATGACAAAAGGGCTTGGAGACTAATTAGGAGCAGCAATGAAAGCTTAATTCATAAAAGCAAACATTTTCCATCCATCAACCTGCAACCAGTTAAGGGCACCGTTTGAAAGAAATCTGTGCGTGGGGAAGGGAGCCAACAGGAACAGGAAATGTTTGAAAGAATGTAAACTATTTCAGTTTCATAAAAAGTAACAAGTAAACAGTTATTACATGCAAATAATGCCCTGGTTTTAATTAATGCTGAAAAGTCAAAATATGTTTGACATTTGTATGTATACATTGAATGGTTAGAGAGGAAAAAATGGTGCCCAGATGCCCCCTTCCAAGTGTGGCTGGCGGCTCGGGGGAACTCAGACCTTGAGAAGGCTTGTTTATTGGTGATGAAAAGTGCAGTGCTGCTTCAGCCGCTGCTTCAGCCTGGGTTGAGTCGGGAACTAGGGGACCCAGCTTAATTTCTTAACAAAGGGGGGAGCGGGGGGAGCAGCAGACCTGATGCTTGGGAAGAGTGCTAGAGGTTTGAGCCACATCTAAGGCAGGCTGATTTTAAAGGGCCAGCAAACCCTCCTTTTTTCCGTTTCCCTGGGGTATGGTTTCTAGAACTTCTCTGCCCAGAAGTTAAGTGATGGAATTCAGGGTCTCGGTAGCCCCTCCATCCAACAGCCCCTGGCAGCAGCGGTAACAGCTATGTTCTGCTCTACTTTCTCCTGCAAGGCCAAGGAAGATCAGACAGGCAGGGTGGCACAGAGTCTTGATGCTGGCGAAAGCTGTGCTTTCCAACATTCAGCATCCTGCACTGAACTCACTGTTTCTATTCTAAACTATTTAGGGCTCACAGGGCTGGGGAAACTGTGGCTTTGGGAGACCGCAGCTGGGGAGAGGTGGCCTAGAAGTGTGGGGGAGATTTCTGACCCAGTGGGGAGAGTGGCTGGGGCACCTGGGCCCCAAAGACCAAGGTCTTGTCCTCTCAACCCACTTGCTGAAAAACCTCCAAGTCCCTTTTTTTCAGTTGGTTCATCTATGATCTTCCAGGGTGCTTACCCGGGAAGTACGGAGCATGCAAGGCTGCAGAAGGTAGTGAATGCTAGAAACTGGGTGAAAACTGAGTCTTTTTTTTTTTTTGGCAAGAGATGGTAACTTTCTTCATATCCTCAAAGTGTCCTGTAACAGCATAACAGGTTCCAAATCCATGTTTTAGACAGAGATGAGCCCGGAGGCATGTTTCTAGAGCTTGCTCTGGGACCCCAAGTTCTCTCTCTCAGCTTCCTTTCCCCCACCTCTGCCAGGGTAGGCATCAGGGCTGGTGCTTCTCCCTCTGGCTCACCTCGCCCGCTGCGGCCCACGAATCGAAGGTCGTTGAACCTGGCCACCTGGTTCTTCATGACCGCTGAGGCGTTGCGCAGTTCTGCAGAGTAGTTCTCATCATTGCCAGCCATCACAGTCACCACTGTCCCATCTGGAACATCCCCCAGCGCCACCACCTGAGGACAGGGGGAACGCGGCAGCTTAGACAGGCTGAGGGAAGCAAGGGAGAGGCGGGGAGGGGCTGGGCTGGCAGCTCCCCTACATCCCAGGCGCAATGCGGATTTTTAAAGTGATGGGTGGGGAAGAAGCTTAAAAACAGCAAAGACGTTCTTCCAGAGATAACAAACACAAGAGCATGAAATCTTATACCATGTTGCCCCTTGAAATCATCTTCTCAATTACACTAAACCTATAGCTGGGGCAGTGAACGGGCTCACTGTGATGTGCCCACATTTGCCCTCCTTCTTTTGGCTTCAGCAAAAGCAGTGTCCGCATACTACGTAAAAATAGTGTCAACAACTATAGTAAGGGAACTGCTCCCTGCACCCCATAAATCCAAGAGTCGTTTGGGGTAAGCCATTTGGTTCAGTTTATCAGCCTCTTTAGAGGCTGAATCCCTTATGCAGGGAAAACTTTAAAGCAAGCTGGTGCTTCCTGAGGAGTGGTCAAGAAAACCTCCTTATAGCGAAGAGGGGCACGGCTTTTGACGGCAGGAAGATGCACCTGCTAGGATTTGTGGGGTGCGGGTATCGATGGCTTTCTGATCCCTTCCTCCCTCCCAACATGGAGAGGCAGCTGCCTTTTGAAAAGGAATCAGACTCCGAAGCCGCCGGAGTCACAGTCATTTAAACGTGGCTGCCGGGTGCAGCGACTAGGGATCCAGATGGTAAAAATTTCAAGGAGAAAATGTTTGGGGTCTGATTAAAAAGGCCAGATTTCCTGTCAACATCCTGTCTTCTTTTAATTTCAAAGATTCCTTTTAAGCTCCAAGTGACAGTAGAACCTCCGATCAGACGATTAAAGTCACACGGATTCCCCCTCCCTCTTCCTTCTCCTCCCCTGGAGATTTCCCCCTCTGGTATTTTAAGATGTCACCCAGGAGACCTCAAAGAGCCACTCATCCCTTTTTCCAATTTGGAGTCGTCTTAATGGGAGTGAGGAGGGTCTCAGCTGCCAGCGGCCGCTGTTTCCAGCTACCTCGGGCACCACCACCCAGGCCGCCGGCCTTTCCTGCCCTGCCCTTTCTCAAGGCAGCTGTGCGAGCTTTAGGGGAAAACCAAGGCGTTTTCGTTTCATCTTGCTGCCCCCTTAAAAAAATGAAAACGAAACAGTCGCCTACTCCTTGGCACTGAGAAAAGGATCTTCTGAAGGCAAAGGGCTTCCAGGGGGTGGCAGTGCCACCATCTCAGCTTGACACTGGGTTTGCATAATATCGCGGCGTACCCGCTTAGGGTGAAGTGCCCCGGTCTCCGGCCTACGGTGGTCCCGTGTTAACGTCTCAGACGCCCGAGGTTGACGGGTGTGAGCCGGCAGTATTTCGGAAGCCAGTCAGGAGGACTGGGGCCGGTGGCGGAGGGTCTGCCCTAGCCCACCTCAGCACTCCACCTCTGATTTCCTTGCCCCCGTCCCCGGGATCCTCTTCCCGGTTGCCTGCAGGCTGTGCCCGACAGGCCCGGGCCAGGAAAAGAGAAGCCCCACCATCTCGTTTCCGCATCACCGTCTCTCGGCAAGGCTCTCCTAAGCCTAGGTGGAGGGAGATGTGTCCCCTAAAAGTCATCTGTGCCGGGCGCCTCCAACATGGAACGTCCGAGGCTGCCGAGCCGAGCCCGCAGCGAGGCTGAAAGCTACTTGCGCTCGAGCTGCGGGGTGCCGAGGTCGCGCCGCAGGGTGGCGGGCACGTCCTCCCCTCTGCCTTTCCCTCTCCAGGCCCTGGCTCCTGCAGCGGGGTGTTCGGGAGCCCAGGGCCGGTGTTCCCCCGCCCCGGGCCCTGCACTCACCTTGAAGGCTACGGGCAGCGTCTTGTTGCAGCGCCAGTGCGAGGGCAGAACGGAGCAGAGGAAGTTGGGGCTGTCGGTGCGCACCAGCTCGCCCGCGTGGTCCGCCAGCACGTCCACCACCGAGCGCACCTCGGGCCGAGCGCGCCCTCCTGGGCCCACCGCCGCCTGAGCGCTCAGCGCGCCGCTGTTCTCGCCCATTTTGCCGCCGCCGCCGCCGCCGCCGCCGCCGCCGCCGCCGCCGCAGGAGAAGGCCGTGGAGGGAGGTGTGAAGCGGCGGCTGGTGCTGGGGTCTACAGGAATACGCATAACAGCGGCCGTCAGGGCTCCGGGCAGGCGGCGGCGGCTCGGGCGCCTCCTCGGCCGCCAGAAGCGGGAAAGCAGAAGCAGCGGCGGCGGGCCGGGGCCTCAGGGCGCAGGGGGCGGCGCCGGGGACGCCCCGCCAGGCCCGCCCGCAGCCGGGCCTCGCCGCCCCGACGGCCGCGCGCCGCCGGGCTCGCTACTCCCGCATCCTGGGCTTGCGCCCCCGGCGGCGCCCCTCGCGCGGTCCTGGCTGCCCCGGGCCGGGCTGTGACGCCGCCGCCCCCGCCGCCGTCGCCGCCGCCCGCCCCCGCCGCCTACGGTCACCCCACTGACTGCGCGGCTGCGGCCCCACGACAAATCCTGGAGAATCAAGTGGAGGCTCTGCGGGCGCAGCGAGGGGTTAGTACCCCGGGGCCCGTGGGGCGGGGCCGGCCCCGACCGACACGTCGCGCAGCCAATGGGAGCCCCCGTCGCGGGTACCTTGGCGGCCCTTGCAGGAGGAGGACCGGGACCGCCAAAAGCAGCCCAACGGGGAGGGCGGGACCACCGACAGCCCCGCCCCAGGGAGGGCCCCCCAGTCGGAGGCCCCAGCACCTTCGCCGAGGGCCCCTGGAGATTTCTGGGGAGCCTGCTGATGGCGAAAATTTGTTTAAAACGTCCGGGCTCTGCAAAAGTCTCCAGGGTCGCGTCTCCCCTGGCGCGGGGGTTGCCACCCCCCTTTCCTCTTCCCTCCCAGCTGGCTGCAGCCGCAGCTTCCCGAACTCTAGTGGCCCTGTGACGCCTCCACCCTCAACTGGGGGCCGTGAGGGCCCCAAGGCTGGTGACAGCCAGCAGGGAGCTGCCTAACAGTAGCTCCCCATCCCCCGTCCCGTAAATTATTTTGAAAGGAGAGTGTCCATAGCACTAGAGACTCCGCGCCGTCCGAGCCCGGCCGGGGACAGTACGCCAGCCTTTCGGCAACTTCCAGGCTTGTGTGTCTTTGGCTGCGGCTTTGGGGCTCCAGTGCCAACCTGGGGACAGAGCAGAGGGGAGCCCCCATAGGCTCTCATCTGGCTCAGGAACGACTAACCTCGCTCCTCTCCTGTCACCTTGCAAAACAATTTTCAGGAGCTCGCAGGCCTCCCTGAGTCGTTCGTCATTGTGGTGGCCTGTGGCGCTTTGGCATGCACGAAAAGGCCTGAAAAAACCCTAGCGTTTGTCCCAGACTTTTTCCCTCCGCGCAGGCTACCCCGATCCTGGATGGTAGAGAAGGGCATGGGTCCTTGGTGGGAAGAAGAGCACAGAGAACGCTGGACTGATTGCAAAGTTAAGGGCCCCGTTTCCAAAGAAGAAAAATTTTCTTCCTTCATGTGGATGGAAGACGCTCCCAAGGGTCCGAACCTACGTCTTCCCGGAACAGTGGGCCCTGGCTGCGCCGCGGAGACGGGAACATTTCTGACAAGGCACTGCCTTCCCACGAACTCCTGAATCTCAGCTCTAACCCCCAGCCATGGGACCCAAACACTCCTGGGGCTTCACAGCAAACTGCCTCCTTCTCTCCCGCGTCCTAGGCCAGGATTGCCGGCCTGGGAATGGCCACAAAAGGAAAAGGAATTGGAATGACCAAGCCCTCCACTCATTCTGAATTTTTGGCCTAGATACGCTCCCCGGATTCTTCTGAACGAATGCACGGCTGATTTCGCCGCCGCTTTGGAGATTCGGCTGGATTTTCGTTGCCCCCAGCGCTTAACAGGTGCAAAACGACGATTTCCAAGACTCGCAGGCAAAGAAGAAAAGGACCAGATGACGGTTGTCACATCCTACCCTGGATCTGACTCCTGTCTAGCGTATGCAATTTCGTTGTAGTCAAACGAATTCAAACCCCGAGTGCGCTGCTGGGGGTATGGTTCAGGCCCAGCGCCCAGCACAGTGGACCCGTTTCCGTCTCAGGACCTCATTTCAGCCTCTCAGACCGTTTCGAAAACCTGGACGGTGAGAATCTCTTAGTGGGATCTGTCAAGAGCATCTGTTCCTCAGAATTGGAAATTGTGGGCCACAGGCTTTGGGAGCCCTGGCAAGAGCAGCGGAATGAGGACAGCTAGCGATTCCGGCCTCAGTGCGCCCGGTATCTGGGAGCTTCCCGGGAAAAGGCCCAGCGCGTGGTGGTAAGGTAGGGCCAGGAGCTGGGGATGACCCGCACCGCTTGCCCCTCTCAAGTGGCCGTGGGGCCAGGACCTGCTACTTCTGTGGTTGAGAAATTGGATTTGTAGGGAAGTTTCGGTTTGCACTCGCGCCCTTGGTTGTCCTGCCTGATCTAGTTGCCCCTCCTACCCGCCGCGGGTTTGCAGACGGGTTTCCAGGGAATGGGGCTTTTGTGGACCTTGGCACTTGGCTCGGGACCTGGAGCAGCTTCGGCCCTCGGGAGGGCGCTCGCTGCCCGTGGGCGCAGGAGCCGGGAGCTGGGGATGTCTGGCGCTTGGGGCCCCAGACTGAGGTCGCCTTGGCCGCTGGGGCGCGAGCAGTCCCAGGCGCCACCGCTAGTTGGAACCTGCATCTAGCCAGCCGCGGCGTTGCCAGGACCGGTCCCGCGCACAGATGTACGCCAGCTGCGGTCACCGCGTCCAGGCAACTTCCTATGAGCTATCCTTTCTGGACAGACAGGTTACCAGTGCTTCAAAATCTTATGCCGCTACGTCTGGACAAACCGACAGCTTTCTGTCAGACCGAAGGCCCCTCTCCCCACCTCCAAGGGAGGGACGTTTTGCCTTCTCCTCTTCTACGACAGACTGAAGGTTCCTGCTTCCTCTGACCAGGAGGACCTTTCTCCCGAAGTCCTTTAACTGTCCGTTTAGGAAGAGGTGGCAAGGGAGTGCGCACAAAAGAGCAGGCCAGCTCCTTCCCACTATCCCCTGGCTGCCAACCTGCTTCCTTCCCGTGGAGGACCATCATACCGCTGTCTCTTTTTTTACTGTTTTGACCCACGGACAGACAGATGCCCACTGCCCTTCTGGGACACGCCAGTACCTTCTCCATGGACAGCTGTCTTCTCTCCTCCTCAGGACTGATGGACTAACAGCCTGAGTCCTTTGTCAAGCACCATCACAGATTGTCTGCTGCAGAGTTGAGGACTCTGGAAGTCAGGACACTTCCCTCCTCTACTTTGGCCTGGAGTTGGATCCCTGGTTGTGAAGGCCACTCCTCTTGCCCCTGTCTTTTGCCCAACGGAAGGGATCCCTGGGGTCAGGACAACCCCGTGACAGGCCCCCAGCTGGCTGCTTACCTCCTGAGGGTGTCTGGGAGTGTACTCCTAATGATGACAAGGTGACTGCAGGTGTCTTCTATAGAGCTTCCAAGGCAGGTCTGATTCTTCCAGGTCTTGATTCATGGGGAGCTTAGGGGATGCCCCAGCATGCCCACCATGGAATGTAGATACACTCTGGAAAACCTTCTTAGAGGACCATGGGTTGCAGAAAGAGAACTCCTCAGAGCCTTGGGTATGGAGTTTGATTGCTTGAGTTTGCTGTCTTCCATCAATTATGGTGGTCTTGGAAAAATCATTGAAAACCTCTATGTGCCTCAGCTTTTTCTCATCTGTAAAGCGGGGGTCTTTTTAAGAGTGGCCTCCTCCCAGAATTGTTGTGTGTAAAGTGCTTAGCACAGTCCTGACACATAGGGGGTGCTTTATCCATGCGAGCTGTCACTGTCATCATCATGAATAAATAAGATCCCTCATCCTTTGTGGTGTCCTTTGGCAGGTCCCTTTCTGACTCTAGTCTCGTATTTCCTGTCTGTGAACTGTCCAGTTTCCGTGTTGCCGGCACGGCACACAGAGCCTAGTCCCACCCATTTGGTTTGCTGGGGTCTGACTGGGGGGAGGTGGGGACCAATTTTGACCTGCCTCCTAGCAAAGTCACCTAGCAGGAGGGTTTTCCACCAATCATCACAGGGCCTCCCTGGCTGAGATCTTGAATATTCACTCTTCCTTAGGCTCTCAGACCCAGCTCCTCTCTCTGAAAACCCACCCAATCCCCCAACAGACAGTTTCTGAAACAGCAACTGGAATTCAGCCTCAACTCTTCCTCCCACAAGAAGGTATCTGTCTTTTTTATCCGGAGTCCCAAAGAAGCTTCCAATCCAACAAATATGTTGGACACTCTCCTCTGGAATCTGACGATTTTTCTGTCTGCCGCTCCCATCCCACCACCCCAGCTGTGAGGAAGCCTCTTTCCTGCCCAGCGCCCTCCAGCTCTGGGTAGGGGGATGCTGGGCAGGCCCTTGCCCCTCAATGAGTTGTTACCTCATGGAGGTAATTGTCATTCTTCCATCAGGTCTTTTTCTTGACTCAGTATTCATACACATACACTGTGTGGTAGAGATAGACATATACATACACTGTATGATAGACATACATATTCATATGCTGTATGATATGTGTATACATATTCATACACTATGATAACATAGATACACATACACTGTATGATAGCCATGTACATACACATGCCCTGTATGATGGAGACATACACTATATGCTATGCATATACATGTTCATACACTGTATGATACACAGACACATATACATGCACTGTATGATAACCATACACATATACACAGAAGATCTGGTCGTGCAGTAGTTAAATGCTGAACTGCTAACCAAAGGGCCAGGCCACTATTTTGGCGATTGGAATCCACCAGCTAGTATTTAGAAGAAAAATGTGGCAATCCGCTTTTCTAAAGATCCCACTGCCCGTCCCACCACCAAAAGAAACCCCATTGCCATTGAGTCAATTCCTGTGGGCAGTTCTACTTGGTCTGTCGAGTCAGAAGTAACTCCCCCCGCAAAGGGTTTTGTGCATATGTGTACCTCAATAAGTATCAGCTACTCTGATGCTGGTGGCACTTGTTAGCTGCTGTGGAGAGCTAAAAACCAGAAAGTCCTGTTGTGAGCAGCCTGAGTTGAAAATGAGCAGACCTCTTAAAAAACAGGGGTCTGGAGACAGAAAGGGGTCCACCAGGGTCACTCAAGGAGTCCTGGTGGTGTAGTGGTTAAGAGCTTGGCGGCTAACAAAAGGTCAGCAGTTCAGATCCACCAGCCAGTCTTCGAGAACCCTATGGGGTAGTTCTAGTCTGTCCCCTAGGGTAGATATGGGTCAGAATCGACTTGAGGGCAATGGATTTTAGGGTCATTCGGGAGGGTCTGCCATGCTCTGTCCCATAGAATCTCTTCATGGTGAGTTGAGGCTGGCTGGACCGTAGTTCCAGCCCTACAGTTGGGAACACTAGGGCTCAGAACAGAAGAGACACATGTCTTAGTTCACTACGGGAGAAACGAGACCAGAAATGAAGTCCTGATCTCATCTCCAACCCAACTTGCTGCAAGAGCCAAGGATCAAGGAAAGCGTGTTTGGGCTGCCAGCATGCGACCCTGACTGCTGCAGCTTGAGGGGAATTGTCAGAGTTGGCCAAATCTTCCTGGGATTTCAGTGTCCCCATCGTTCACTTCCGAGGAGCCTCCAGGGAACCCAGGAAGATTGCCCTGTGACCATGAGCTGGAGCCTGAGAGTCTCTCCTCCAACTCAGGCCCCTGCTGCCTCTTCCAGTGTAGGGACCCAGCTAGGACAGAAGGAGAGAGAGGGAGAGGGGGTGCAGAGAGCATGGAGGTCCCTGCATGGGCCTGGCACAGAGGGGAGGAAGCAGGCTGTAATAGGAGCTGGCGAACAAGGTTCTGGTTTTGGCTTCTGTGATTGGATCAGGTCTGTGTTGCCCTCCCTGCTCAACTCTTTTGGTTGATGGATAGCAACTGCCCTACTTTGACGGCACTTGGCTGGCTTGGCTAGGTTACTGAAGGTCTGCTGTGTGCTGGGAGTTTTACCCAATTATTGATAACCCTCATATAGCCTTTTCAGTGTCGACATTTTGTTCTATCCATTTTACAGAGGAATCTGAGGCTCAAAGAGGGAATGTGCAGTAGGCAAGTGAGATCAGATATGTGAAGTGCTTCTGCACAAAGCCTGGTATTTCTTGAACTTCTCAATACTTTCAACATTGTTACCATTATTATTGTTCTGGGGCTGGGACTGGGGCTGGGGTGAAGGTGGGGAGCCTAGGAAAAGGCAGAGATAGAGTCTCATGTTTAAGAGCAGGGGGGACTGTCTGGGTTCAGCTTCCAGCTTTCCTGATGACTTCTGTGTGTGGCCTTGGTCAAGTTGTCTAATTGCTCTGGGCTTCAGTTGTCTCATCTGTAAAATGGGACTAATACTACCCAGCTATCTCATACCGTGGCCAAGTAAGTAGCTTTAGATCTTTGAGGTGCACTACAGTGTGGGGTGGAAACTAAACTTAGGAAACATGACGGGGCAGTTCTCTGTCATGTAGGGTTGCTACGATCCCAAAGTGGACTCAATGGCACCTAACAACAGCAGTTTAATTGTACAGCTAAAAGGACATTCAGCGTATGTCTAAGGCACAGAAATGTATTGTGCCAATAGCTGGCATCTTTTGCCTTCTCCTACCTCTGCTTGGGTCTATGTCCAGATTGTTCTGCTAGGTATGTTCCTCTCAGAATGTGTCAGAACTCTTAAACCTCCTAGCTGTGGGCTGGCCAGAGAGGAACCTGTCCTGGCAGCCTATACTTCCTGACCCTCCTCCAACGTACACCACAGGGCTTTAACAGAGCCCCTCCCTTGAACTTTGGCCTCCTGTTTGGAAGTCCCGGTTGTGGCCTTCTAAGACCTCAGATCCAGAATACCTGGATTCAAATTAGAATTCTACTGCCTGGTTTTCTAACTATGTGATTGTGGGTAGCTCCTTTTGCTTCTCAGCAGTTTCCTAGATTTTAGTGGAGAAAATGAATCATCCTGACTTCGCAAGGCCAGAGGGAGGGCAGAGTACACGGGGAGCCCTAGAGAGCAGTCCTGCTCTGTCCCGTGGGGTGGCTGTAGTTGAACATTATGGTAGGTTTCTCAGCAAGTACTGGGTCCTGCCTTTTATTTTTTGTTTGTCTCTTAGAGCTGTGTGGCACTGAGTGGAGAACTGCCCCTCTCTGGGCTTCAGAACCTGAGAAATTTGGATAAAAAGACTTCCTGGGCCTTCTAGCAACGTGACTTCTTGACCCTGGGTCTGTCTCTGCTCTGCTGGGACTCAGAGTCTTAGCAGTGGGTGGACCCAGGGCTACTTGCAGAGCCATCCAATCAGAGCACTCCTTACTGAGGAGCGGGAAAGGACCTGGACAGCTTGAAGCCCAGGAGGCCTCTGGGAAGGGTATGCCCTTCCCTTAGCTCCAGGACAGGGCTTCATTACTGGCCGTCACCTCTTGCATACCTTACAGTGGAGGGAAAGACACCAGGATTTCCAGGTTCAAAGAGGTCCTAGGAATGAGCACCTCCTAGCCTTAAGCAGCTGACGAGAATTAGAGCCAGTCAGAATCCAGTTCTTGGGGTAGGACTGGAACCATGGAATTAGAATCCTGGGCTCCGTTAGCCATTACCAACAACAGCTGAGCTCTCATAGCCTGAACGCCTTGTTCTACACTTCAAGTTTCACAGTGCTTTTACCAGGGTCATCATCTCATTTTACAGGGGAGAACTCTGAAGCACAGCAGAGTACAATAACTCACCCGAGGTTACACAACTGGGATGGCTTGGAGCTGGGCTTCCAATCAAGCCAGCTGGCCCCAGGGCCAATGTTCCTGACTGCCAAGCTCTGTTCTTAGGGACCGCAATCAGACATTTGCAGTGGCAATCATGGAACAGAGTTAGAATCCTGGCAAGAGAGTCATCAGACTCCACATACTCATACCTAACACTCTCTTGTCAAGTAGTGGAACTGAGGCCTGAGAGGAAAAGAGTCTCAGTCAAAGTGACAGTCTGGGCCAAGGGCAGAGCCTGGCTCTGACTACCCTCCGGCTGCCGCCTACCACCTCTGTCCAGCTGCCTCCCTCTCCGGGCAGGCCCCCCATGCCCCGCTGCCCGCCCAGTGTCTTCTAGGCCCAGTGGTCCCATTAGGGATTTTTCCACCTTCCCAAAAAGGTCCTAATGACTGTCAGTCCTTGTGAAGCCTTAATTAATCTCAGAGGCTGATGGCTTGGAGGAGACTGGGGGCTTTGGCCTTACGCAGATGACGATTACAGCTTCATTTCATGTGGTGGTGAAGGAACGCCTCATACATTCCTACCAGCAATAAAAGCCACATGGCTTTCCAGCATTGCCCTTGGAAAAGAAAAAAAGTGTGGCCCTTTGCGGAAAGAAATCAACTATGCGCTATATGCATGGCATGAGATAAAAATGGGCATAATGAGGTGGAGAACAGTCAGGCTTTTATGCAACTTCCATGGCCACTGAGAGCAGTGGGGCTGGGTGGCCAGGTCCCCAGCTGCAGCCTTGGGGTGGGACAGGCATGGCCCTTCTTATGGTAGTGGAGGCCACAGTGGAAGAGCCTCAAGACCCTCCCTCTGAACCGGGCTGGAGCCCTGCCCCTCACCCCCCAAGTATCCCAGGGAGTACAACGCATGCTCAGGGGAACCCTATGCCTGGCTTGATGGTCTCACCACAGCCTTTAAGTTCTCAATAACCTTCCAACAAAGGGCAAGTGTCTGCAGTTTGCACACGGCTTGGAGCGTTTTATAACTAATCACCCACAGGTGACACCCTCAGCCCATTGTTGCCCCTGTTCTGAGCCCCTACTACCTGGCCACTCTCAGGGGGTAGGGTGCCATGAACACCTATGATGGACTCTGCTTACATTAACTTACATTGTCATTTCATAAACAACCTTATGAACTGAACAGATGTGAAAGCTGAGGTGCAGAGAAGCTTCCACACAGTCGGGAAGCCAAGCTTTGAATTCAGGTCTTGAGATCAGACTTTATTGTTCCCAAACAACAGATGGGATAGCTGAGGCCCAAGAGGCAAAGGTGCTCCAGGTCACACCCAGTCAACAGTTAGCCAAAGGCTAGGTACCGAGATGGGCAACAGTGGAGCTAGACCTGTACCCATCTGGCTGGTGCGGTAGGGTGTCCCCAGTGTTGGTGTTGTTAGTGCCACTTGTGAATTTATTAGCTTTCTCCTTGATGAGTATAATGAAAGCCCTCCAATTCCGCAGTCAAACAACCTGGAAGGCTTTCCTTACGTCTGCCACTGTTTCTTCATGCTTCAGTACTCCTCTGCTGCCCTCACTGGCTGCAGAAGTTGTACCTTACAATAATGTACCTTGGTAAAATCAAAGGGATCTAAATCCTCAATGAATTCTAGGAAGTTGGGGCTCTGTCATGTCCCATAACCTGGGTTGGACCTGACACTCATAGTCTTGACTGATAGCTCCAGTGTCCCTGTTCTTTTGGCCCTTGCTCGGTGGCCCTAGGCAAGTCCCTTCCCCTCTCTTGGCCTCAGACTCCATAGTGTTATTAGACCACCTGATCCCCAGGAGGCCTGCCCATCTTCAATATTCTAGGATTCCTGTCGACCTACAACAGGTCTACTCATTTCTCCATCCTGCAGCTGGGGAAACCAAGGCCCAGGGAGGGGTGGGGGCTTGCTCAAGGTCACACAGGATGTCCACTGGCAGCTGGACCTGCCTCTGAGGCTCCTACCTCCCAACACATCCATCTCTGCACAAGGCTTTGGGAAAGCCTAGCTGCAGCCCAGCTCAGCTCGCCCTTGTCCTGCTTCTTTGCTGGAACCCCGTCTGCCAGCTGCCCCTCGTGTCCAGGCCTGGGAGCCACAGCCAGAGGTCCTTGGTGGGTTCTGAAAATCCCCATTAGGAAAAATGGACCCAAGGGAATGGTGGCATCTTTTTTTCCCCATTCACATGTAGGTTGTCTCAGTGTTTTCTTCATAAAAGAATCAAAACTGTAACCACTGCCATCGAGTCAATTTTGACTCATAGTGACCCTATAGGACAGGGTAGTACTATCCCATAGAGTTTCCAAGGAGCACCTGGCACATTAGAACCGCTGATTTTTTTGTTAGCAGATGTAGCAGTTAACCACAGGCAAAAAGCTTTTTTCCAGGAGTCATCTATTTGGCTTTAAGACAGAGAGACAAGGTTAAACTGTTGGACCTGAGAGACGAGTGACAGCTAAAGCCCCAGGAGGCCAGGAAGAGGAAGTTTCCCCTGGACTCTGGGCAAGCACACACACACACACCCACACCCACACACACAAACACAGTGCACATGCTCATAGGCACACACACAGCACACACGCTCATGGGCATGCTGACACACCCGTCCTCATGTGTACAATGTCTGACACACATTTACTGGAAACTCACATGTACACCTGTGTGGACAAGCTATCCTGGAGGCCACCATTGTGACAGTGTAGTCACACAATACAAGTGAAGTGTACGTGTGAGCAAAGGCACATCTACAGGGAAACTTATCTGTCTGCATCAACACTAACTTCCCCGTTGGGGTAGGTGTACACACATGTCCCTAGAGAGTTGGGCACACAGGCAGAGACACACAAGACGCAGACCACGGTGTGAACAGATCTATAGGGAAGCACTGAGGAGGTGTCACTTAGGGCTTGAACTTTGGATTTGTTCTCTGGACCAGCTCTGCAAGGAGTTGAACCCCGGCTATGGAAGGGTCTGCTTTTCTTCATTTCAGAGGCATTGACTTTCTGGGTGGTTTGTCTGCCTCCCCCAGCATCTGAGTTCTAGCCCCAAGCCTCCAACGTTGTGTAGGGATGAGGGCATTGAAACTCCTACTGCAGATGTCTGCCTGGCCCAAAGAAAGATGACTGTCACAGGAAGGTTGCAGTTAGGCCCCTGAGGAAGCCTGGGCTGGAGGGCAGAGCATGGGTCTGGGGTCTAGGTTCAGGGTGAGCAGCCTTGAGTGTGAGACATCCACACAGCTTGCTGAGCTTCAGGCTGCTCACCTGCGAAATGGACACAATTGCTGCCACTCAAGGGTGGTCCTGGAGAAGCTCCCAGCACTCAGTGGGAGCTCAGAAACAGCTGCTGTGTCTGACCACCCTTGAAAGGGAATCAGCCTGAGTGCCCTCTGCTAGGTCTCGTGTGACACCCCCAGGGACCTCAGTGTGGGGAAGACTGTTGAAGCCATGTCACATGATGAATTGTTGAAGCAACTGGGGACATTAGTCCTGGAGAAGAGCAGGCCTTGGTGGGGGTGAGGGGGCTTCCAGTGAGGGCTCTGCTCTCAGATCTAGGAACAGCTCCTGGGTGGCAGGGACTACATGGATTCTGGGGACAGCACTAGGGCCAGTGGGTGCAGAGAGAACAAGTTGGGCTTCATGTCAGGAAAAAAAGCGTTGAGAACTAGCTAGAGATAGATAGAAACACTTCCCTCTACAGGTAGAGAGCTTCCCATCATGGGAGGTATTCAAGTCAAGGCCAGGATGTCACAGTGGGAGTTCAAGCATTAGATGGGGCTAGAGGCTGAACGAGATACTGGTATCTAGCATGGGGTCATATCACAGGAAGCATTTATTAAATAAACGAAGGAGTGATTCCAAAGCTCTAGTTCCAACCTGACAGCTCTGAGGTGCCATTCTGGCATCTCCACCTGCTAGCTGTATGACCCTGGGCCTTGGCCAGCCTCAGTTTCCTCATCTGTAAAATGGAGAAGACAGTTCATCTCGCCTGCACCGCTCCCCCAACTCCACCAGCATGGGCTCCTTCCATAGACTCAGTAATGCCCACCCTCTGCTGCTGGCTTTTCAGGCAGCCCCCCATTTTGCTCTTATGAATAAGAAGTGACACTGAAGGCAAAAAAAGCATACAGACAAGCAGGAGAATGGTTAAAACACACATCAGGGGTGTGCCCCCTCCCCAGCTTTGTGGCTGAGGGGGGCGCGGATTGGGAAGGAATGCGATTGGGGAGGGGCACTGGGAGCCCTCAGGTCACATCAGTGCCTTCTTTTGTAAGCTAGGTGGTGGGTGCATGGATGCCTTATCATTATTCTGTAAACAACGCTTTTATAGGCTCTTTTTAATATAAATTTTACAATAAATGTTTTTAATGAACAGCAGAAGATAAGAAAGAAGAAAAAAATCTTCTCCAGTTTCTGGGAAAGAAATGACCACTCCCCAACTCCCCACTGCAAATGGCATCGAGTTGGGGCAAGTTCTTTCCCTAGGGAATCCCTGCTCCTTCTCAGCCAGGTTACCTGTTGGCCTCTGAAGCCCTTCTGATGAGGATAGACCCGCCACATTCAGCACTTTTCTGAGTACCTAGCTCCTGCACCGAACATTCCCTACGGAGCTTCTTAAATTCCCCCAACAGCCCCAGGCATGTGTCTTTGGGCCTCCTTACAGGTGAAGATTCCACTGTGGTAAGTTTCTTGGACTCACCTGTGAAAGGGCAGAGCTGGAATCTGAAGTAAGATCTGTTGATGCTGAAATTGTGCCCTGCTGTCGGCAGCAGCTCCACCCTGGGGACGAGGCCCTTCGGCGTAACGCTGTATACACTTTACATGTAATACCCTATTTCATCCTCACAACCCCATTAGGTGCTGGCACCATCATCATCACCTCCATTTTAATGGTAGGAAAACACACCTGATTTCATACTGTGGGCGAATGTCAAGGGCTGAGCTTGAGCCTAAGCAGCCTGACCCTGGAGTCTATGCTGTTCACCCTACCTTGAAGAGACACAGACACCATGGAAGCAAGACAAGGCTTTGGTGCTGGGATCCACGGCTGATTCCCAGGGACCAAAGGACCTCAGGGGTGGATGGCTGGATTGGGAGACGAGTACTGCTGCTCCCACAGGGGCACCACCCCTGAGTGAGGAGTTGTGTCCTCCCTGCCTACCAGGACTGTGTCTCTGGGGAGTTGCCAAGGATGTGAGTGGAGTTGAATAAAGGCCCATAAATCACCTATAGGCTCAGACGCTGGCCACTCTGTCTTTTGCCATGGCCTGTGTTTACTCCTGGAAGGGGAGTGCAGAGAGTACTCAGACCCCAACTGCGTCCAGGACCTCTCGCTGTGTTGTCTATGAGCCTCTGTCAAATCAGGGGAGGATGGCTGAAGCGAAGGAGCACAAAAGGAAAAGGCTCCCAGCCCCATCCTTGGGGACCGCCACACCTATCTGAGGAAGAGAAAGGGCAGAAAGGAAAAGGAGAACCAGAACAGAAAGGGGAAGAGGTATAGATGCATTCAGTCAACACACATTCATTGAGCACCTACTGTGTGCCGCTGGAAACCCTGGTGGCGTAGTGGTTAAGTGCTACAGCTGCTAACTAGAAGGTTAGCAGTTCAAATCTACCAGGCGCTCCTTGGAAAGTCTATGGGACAGTTCTACTCTGTCTATAGGATTGCTCTGAGTTGGAATTGACTTGATGGCAGTGGGCTTGGGCTACTGTGTGCCATAGGTTACTTTAGGCGCCAGACGTATCGGGGTAGACAAGACAGCTGTGGAGTTTTGTGGAACTGCAGTGGCAGCAGACAGCAGATAAGCACAGAGGCAAATAAGTAAACAAATGAACACCAGAGAGTGTCTTGGGATGTGACAGAAAACCATGTAGGGTAAGGGATGGAGAGTGACTGGGTGGGTGGGGCAGGGGTGGTCAGTAACGCTTTAGACAAGGTGATCAAGAATAGTTTCTCAGAGGAGTGAACAATCTGAGCCAAGATTTGAAAGTGAGAAGGATCCAGGCAGAGGAAGGGAGAAGGGAGCTGGTAGGAGAGGCCACTCCAAGGTGGGGAACAGCTGCCTCCACCCTGCTGTCCTCTTCTCCTTAGGGCGAATGTCCACACTTTCTAACACTCTGCTATAGATGCTTTCCTCTTCTGCCTCTCCCAAAACAGACAGGGTGGGATTCAGCAGCCCAGCATGCAGCTGAGGAAACTGAGGCTAGATGTGGAAGGGGCCCATGTAGCATCTGTCTACGCCCAAATTCCAGGAGCAGACCCAAGCCCCTGCCACCCAGCCCAGGGCTCTTGGTGCCAGCATCATCCAGCCTGTTCTCCAGCTGCCCATCTCTGGCAGGCTCCAGCTACTGTGGAGTCATAGGAACCCTATAGGACAGAGACAACTGCCCCATAGAGTTTCCAAGGAGAATCTGGCAGATCTGAACCACCCATGCCACTCCTTGGGATCCCTGGTATGAAAATGTGGGCAGCTGGGCAGGGCCCGGGGGGGCAGTGGCTCTGGGCTGGATGGAGGTCTGGAGGGAAGGCGCCCATTCCTGATTGGAACAAGGGGGCGGCATCAGGGGCTAAGCCAGGCCTCATTGATCTTGCCCGGTGTTCCAGCCACCGGGCGGGGCCAGCGCCGGGCAGTCTGCCGGTTTTCCCAGGTGTGGGGACACCCTGGGGGAATGGCTTTTCATGTGGTTGTGGGGTAGACATGCCACCCAGCACGTGGGGGAGGCCAGGGCATTGGGGGCACGCTGGTAGGGGGCAGGGTGTCTGGAGACTTGGAATCCCACAGCGAGTGAATATCAGGCTATTAGAGACAGGGTCACAGACTTAAGGATGTGAGTCGGAGCATGCTAGAACCTTTATCATACCCCAGAAACCAAACTCAGTGCCGTCGAGTCAATTCTGACTCATAGTGACACTATAGACAGAGCAGAACTGCCCTACAGAGCTTCCAAGGAGCGCCTGGCGGATTTGAACCACTAACCTTTTGGTTAGCAGCTACAGCACTTAACCACTGCACCACCAGGGTTTCCAGAATCTATCATGGTGCCATTTATTATGTCAGGCACAGTTCTTAGCACTCTATGTGGTTTAACTCATTTCATCTTCCCTCCACCTCTATGATCATCCCACTTATAGATAGGGAAACTGAGGCTCTGCAGGGTTAAGTAACCTGCCCCAAATCACACACTATGAGGTTTTTGTCCTAGAATACAAGACTGCTGGAATGTACGAGAGGAATCCCTGGTGGTGTAGTGGTTAAGAACTACATCTGCTAACCAAAAGGTTGGCAGTTCCAACCTGCCAGGCTCTCCTTGGAAGTTATGGGTCAGTTCTCCTCTGTCCTATAGGGTTGCTATGAGTTAGAATCAACTTTGTGGCCATGGGTATTTTGGTAATTGGGTTAGAATGTGAGAACTGTAGATGGTCAGCTCTGGGAGGGTGCTTGGAGATCTCTGAGTCTAGATTCCTTGCATTGGTGAAACAGGTCAGTAGAAGGAACTTGTTTTGCTGAGGTCACAGGATGGTCAGTGGCCAAAGAGGTTCTTCCAGGTCACCTTGGGAGCTCAGCTGGTCCTTGACCATCAGCCAGGAGCTGGGGGTGAGTCTCCTTGATGATACTAAGTTTTATGGGACATAGTTTCCTGCTAGTGTAGGAAGTTCCTTTTGACGTCTAACCTGAATCTCTCATGTTGCAGAGAAACCCTCCCCCTTGCCTTGCCATAGTTCTGAGAAAAGTTTGGCTTTTGACATCAGTGAAGGCTGTGATTCCCTGGTATGGTGAGAGGGGACAACAACTCTGAGGTTTCTTCTTCTCCACATGTTACTGTGCCTGGAATTGTCACTGTTAGTGACTTAGTTCTTTATACCGTACAGAGTTTCCTATTATAATGTGTGTACTCTTAGGGTGGCTATCAGAACAGAACAGTATGGGGGACTGGGAACAGGGAGCTTGGGGACAGTTGAAGGCCAGGAGGAGGAGGAGCATCTCTAATTCTCCTCTTTCAGTCAGCCTTGACGGGGTCCTGTGTGACTCAGTCATCTCCCACCTCTCTGTCCTCACCTCTGTCAATCCTTCCTCTCCCTTACCTCACACAGCATCCTCACTGGTCCTCTAACCCTCAGATCATACACCCTCCACAGGGCCTTTGAGCTTGCCATTCCCTCTGCCTGGAAAGCCCTGCAAAGCACTGCCTGTGTGGCTCAGCTCCCCATGTCATTTAGGTCCCTGCCACCTCCTCAGAGAGGCTCCTCTGATCCCTTGTGGTAGGCAGACTGTCGTGTGCCATTCCGTTGATATCCCACTGATAGCAACTCCATATGACAGAACAGAAATGCGCCACAGGGTTTTCTTGGCTGTAATGTTTATGGAGGCAGGTCACCAGGCCTTATTCCCATGAAGCCACTAACTGGGTTTGAACCATCAACATTGTACTGAGCAGCTGAGCAACTGAGAGCCTGACCATTGCACCACCAGGGCTCCTTGGCTGGCAGACTGACGGCGCCCACAGATGTCCACATCCCAGTCCCTGAAGCCTATTGTCCTACCTGGCAAAGGGGCTCGGCAGATGTGATTCAAGTGAGATGGCCAGAGTGTCCTTGTTATCTCAGGGTGCCTTGTATGATCGCAAGGTTCCTTGCAAGTGGAAGAGGGAGGCAGAGGACAGTCTGAGGGAGGTGTGACTATGGAGAAATGATTGGAGAGCCAGGGAGATGCCAGCGTGAAGCAGACCTGGCTTATTTTGAAGACGGAAAAAGGGGTCATGAGCCAGGGAAGACCTGCCACCTAAGGCAGCTGAAAAGGTAAGGAAATGACTCTTCCCTAGAGCTAAAAAGAGCACAGCCCTGTCAACACCCTGATCTTAGCTCACAGAGACCTGTGAGACTCCTGACCTCCAGAACTGTAGGATAATATAATGCATTTGTTTTAAGCCACTAAATCTGTGGGAATGTTTTATAGCTGCAATGGAAACAAAACAAAAAAAACCACTGCCACTGAGATGATTCCAGCTCATAGTGACTCTACAGGACAGAGTAGAATGCTCCATGGGTTCCAAGGAGTGCCTGGAAGATTTGAGCTGCAGACCTTTTGGTTAGCAGACGTAGCACTTAGCCCGCTACACCACCAGGATTTCCATAGCTACAATAGGAAATACACATATCCCGCTCTCGGGGTTTATGCTTCTTCAGCACCATTCTCATGGCCTGTGAAATGCTCTTTCCTATGAGTTGTGTCTTTTCTCTCACAGAATGTCAGCTCTGAGAGGGCAGGGACATTGCTTTATTTGGTCCTGTGTCCCCAGTTAGGGCTGCCCAACTCATCAAACGAAAATACAGGAGGCCCAATCAAATCTGAATTTCAGATAAACAAAGAACTTTGTTTTATGAGGCCTGATAATTAAGTCTGTGAACTTAATTGTTTTAAGTGCTACATTCCTCATTGCTGAATATTATGGCAGTCACTTTTGAAGCACTCCCCTTGGGAACCTATACACTGATGCCAGCACCTAGCCTACCCTTTAAAGCAATTTTGGAATTATTTCTGGAATGGCTATTGTGTGCGGTGGCATGGTGGCAAGTTCGCAAACTCAATTGTATAGCTGTCTTTGTGGGAGTTTTCAACCAGTAAACAAATAACTGTATTGAAACATCCTCCTTACTCACCTGATCTGGGCCCCAGTGACTTTTTCTTCATCTCAAAATAAAAGAAATATTGAAAGGGAGACATTTTGGTGACATGCAGAACATCAAGGATAATACGATGACAGCTCAGAGGGCTATCCAGAAAAAGAGTTAAAAAATTGCTTTGAAGGGTGGGTTAGGCAACTGGGTCAGTGCACAGCTTCCCAAGGGGTGTCCTTCAAAGGTGACTGCAGTGATATTCAGCAGGGAGGTATGTAGCACTTTTTCTAGGATGAGATTGAGAATTGGCGGTCCTCGGAGTATAAAGTTGTCGCAAGCATTGCTTACTGAATAACCGGGGTCTCCTGTATTTTATCTGTCAACTTTTTGTAGTCCACAGAATGGTGCCTGACTGAATATAGATTCATAAATATTTGTTGAACAAAGGAATAAATTAAATAAATGAACAAATTAATTTCTAGCTTAAAAATCCTCTGGCTCACACGTGATGAAATGTAAATAATAGCAAATAATTAAAAGCAAACTTTTCCAAGCGCTCCCTATGTGCCAGGCACTGTTCTAGCACTTTATAATTATCAACTCACACAGTCCTTATGGTAACTCAGTATGGTCATTAACCCGTTTTCCAGATGAGAAAATTGAGAACGGGGAAGCTTAATAACTTCCTTAAGGTCATATGAGGTACAACCATTTGTCGACCACACACCCAAAAATCCAAACTGGTTTCTACTGAGTCAATTTTGACTCATAGTGACCCTGCAGGACAGAGTAGAATGGACTCATACAGTTTCCAAGGGGCATCTGGTAGACCCAACCTGCTGACTTTTTGGTTAACCAATAGCCATAGCTCTTAAATGCTACGCCGTGTTGGTTTCCATTGATTGACAGAGCCAGGCAGCTCAAGACCCTTGAAGAATTTGGTTTACAGAAGAATCTAGCTGTATCCACCAACACCCTTCCCACACTTTCCCCTGCACTCTTTCTCTCCAACAGCCCACAGCCTCTGATGGACTGCCTGTCTGCATTCTGTCCTGTCACTTGTGCACCAAAGCCCTGCCCAAACTGCACCTGTCTCTGAGACCATCGCTGACACTCCAGAAGCACTTGGCTCCCTCTCTTTACTATTTCCATGGCCCTTTGCCCAGTTGCATCGTAAGGACTTGCTCTCAGGTCCTGTACTCCCATAGACTGTGGCCTCCTGAGGGCAGAGACAGACCACTTTCAGCTATGTGGCCATGGGACTTAGAACTGAGCCTGGCCCTGGGCGTCCTTCCAGAAGGATTTGAGAATGAATGAGTGAGAGAATGAATGAATGAATGAACATCTTTCCCACTCCAGGCCTCAGTTTTGGAGTCTATAAAAAGGGAAGAACCATTTCTAGTTCTCCTTCCTGCCCCCTCCACCATCTCTTAAAACAAAACACATACTTTTCTGATTATAAAAGTAATACACATTCATTAAAGAAAAATTGGACGATAATAAAATTATGAAGAAAATTAAAACCACCCATAATCCTGCCACCCAGAACAATTGTTAGCATTATGGTTTTCTAACTTCTTGGTATTATTACTGTATGTATAGATGAAATTCCTACTGCTTCCCCCCGCCCAGCCCATCTCACTTTTATAATATTGGGAGCTTGCAGCACATGTTGTTTGAAACCTGCTTTTGAAACTCACCAACATCTTGTATGCATTTCCCCGTAACATTGCATTCTCCCTAATAGCATGGACTGAGTCTGCTGATGACCTAGCATGGTGGAGGCTGCAGTGCAGAGAGGCCCCCGAGCACCAACCAGGCTGGGCCACCGTAGAGTTCCCTTGTGGTTGGCCATTCACTGCTTTTCCGAATTTCTTTTATCATGAACACGTTGCATGGAGCAGTCTTGCATGGGCATCTTAGCTACGACCCTTACTCCTCCTCTAGGACTCCTTCTGGAGCTGGGGTTGCTGAGCTAAGTGCAGAGACCTAGTAAGGCACCGAACCAGCAACCTTGGCACCCTAGGCTTGACAGCCTTCTCCAGAACAAAGCTCTGTCTGTACC
Source organism: Heterohyrax brucei (assembly GCA_028571685.1). Taxonomy (NCBI): domain Eukaryota; kingdom Metazoa; phylum Chordata; class Mammalia; order Hyracoidea; family Procaviidae; genus Heterohyrax; species Heterohyrax brucei. The sequence continues at coordinate 54,716,891 of CM053140.1, forward strand.
AAAGGCCTCGTTGCTTCCATCCAGAGCAGAACATACCCATTTATTCCACCACTTGCCCACACAATGGTCTAAGGTTCGTCGTTTCCATCTCAGACACTTGTTTCTGATAGAAACAGCCACACAGGCCAGCACTGTCTGAGGTGCTCATAGCCTCAGGCTGTGTAGACACCAGATGTTTCAGAGCTGGCCATGTACTGGGCCCTGGACATCTCAGCGTGTCCTCACGGTAACCCTCAGAGGTAAGGGTAGTTGTCTCCATCTTACAGATGAGAACACTGAGGGTCTGAGAAACTAAAGCTGCAGAGCAGGAAGTGGGGGACCTGGGCTCCACCCCTAGTCTGCTTGACTCCTGTGTGAGTGACTCTCCTGCTCTCAGCGAGCCACATGGTGCAGATGCTGGGAGCTGTGGGTCCTAGGCCTTGTTGTTTGTGGGTGTGATGGCCTTGTCCCCACAATATCTGCTGCCTTCTACTCAATGGGAGCACAGTCACTTCACTGTTAAAGCAGACAGGGCACTGGCCTAAAAGTTGGACAGCCAGATAGATCCTACCCCTTCTCCTGGCTCCTGTGTGTCTTGGAAGGTCACTGACCCTGCTTTCTCCATCTGTAGGATGGGTGAACAGGGACTGAGATGACAGCCTGTAGGCTGCAGCTTCTCCCAGCACAGCAGTGGTGACACTCAGCACTGAGTCAAAGGAAGAGAGAACTCTGTCAGACAGGCAGCCTGGCCATAGGCAGCCGAGCCTGGTCTCTAGGCTGCTGGAGCCTGCTGGTCTCGGTCCTGGGCCGGGCTGGGAGGGGCCTGGTAGCCCCAGATGGAGCCTGGCTTGCCCCTCCTAGGCAGATGGGAGGCTATTTTTTAACCAACCCCACAGGAAGAAGGGGCCAGAGATGAGTTCAAGGGGTTAACCCAGAGCCCTGGGGACACTTCCTATTTGCATTCTCTTCCCCTACAACCTAAGGAGCTGTCTCCTGTCCTGGGGGTGGCTTGCAAGGGGCTCCCAGCTAACCCTTTTCCTGGCTGGGCGAGCCTGGGCAGGCCCCTTCCTCTCAGCTTCAGTTTCCTCATCTGTGAGATCCCTCTGGGCATCTCCAAGGTCTCTTGCAGCTGGAAAACCTTGTTCTGAGCCAGGCTGTCTCTCTTGTCATGCCAGTCCTGGGTTCCAGTGAAACCTGACCCTTGGGAAGCTGCAGACCAGTGGACAGGGACAAGGTGTTGGCTTCTAGGGGTCCCTGAGAAGAGAAAGGATTGCATGGCTAGAGAGCATCAGAGAATTGGGGACCTTCCTGGGTAGAGGCAAAACAGCCTCCTCCTGTGGCCTGTCTCAGACCACACCACCAGGTGTCCCTTGGTTCCCACAAGGAGGAGTTCCTGGAAAGTTGGGTGTCTGTAAAGAGGGAGGGCACGGTCTTTGAGGGGTGGGGGCAGGGCAAGCTGAGGAGTCAGTGGCTGCACAGGGCAGGTCCCGAAGGTCGAGGTGGGCTAGACGTTGGCTGCTGTGACAGAGGGCGGGCCCAGTGTACCCAGCAGTGCCACCTGGAACCCTCTGTGCCAGATGCTGGTCTAACCCGCAGGCAGGGCACATGCAAGAGAGGATCCAAATGCTGTGTGGGCCTCTGGGAAGCTGGGAACCCAGTGATAGCTCAGAGAGAGCTGACTCTGGCTTGCCTCTTTTTATTTATTGTCTATTTAAAACAATACTGCTAAAGTAAATAACAGCAATCAGATCCCTCCCCTTACAGAGATAGAATTAGTAGAAGCACAATACAAAAACTCAGGAAACAAACAACCCCCTGAAATCTTATAAGCAGGGTGAACACCGAGAGTATCTCTGAGGGGTGGGAGCCTATGGGTGTTCTGAATATAATCCCAATGATTCTCACATGAGAGTATTTTCAGGGGGGGTGGCCCGAGATGCCGAGAAATTCAAATATTATTGTTGTTAATTCTCTCATCAACCTGAGAGATGGGTGCTTTTAACTCTCCCCATGGTACAGATGAGGAAACTGAAGAAAAGAGAGGTTAAACACGTCTCTCAGGGAACAAGCGGCAGAGCTAAGATCTACACCCACGAGCCCTGATGGTGCAGCGGTTAAGCGCTCAGCTGCTAACCAAAGGCTGGAGGTTTGAATCCACCAGTGAGTCTGTGGGAGAAAGATGTGGCAGTCTGTTTCCGTAAAGGTTTACAGCCTTCGAGCCCTCTGGGGCAGCGTCTACTCCGTCCTATAAGGTTGTTATGTATCAGGATCTATTTGACAGCAACAGGTTTGGTGTTTTATTGCTGGCTTATTTCAAAATGAAAATTTTCTCCAGGGTCTGAGGTTTAACTTGGGCCTTAGCTCCTCTGGGCAAGCCCTCATTTATTCATTCATTCTTTCAGCAGGATTTACTGAGCCTTCCTACGAGCTGATCCTCAAACATGGCGTGCGGACTCTGTTGCAAACAAGACAGGACACCTGCTTTTGGGCTAGAGGGCCCCAAATGACCACAAACTGAGTCCTAATTTTAACCATAGCTTGAGCTCTTGTCTAGACTGTGGCTGACCCCAACTCTGGTCACCAAATGACCTTCAACCCACCTCCCCCCTCACCAGGGACCTGTGTAGGATTTTCTTTGTGATTGAGCTTCCAAAAGTCAAGGCCAGGTCAGGGGCAGGGACAGGGAGGCAGTCAGGAGCCCACCCACTATGCCAGGTCCACTGGTCTGGGCCCAGCCTCCATGGGGCAGAGGGCTGGAACTGAGGGCTGGCATCAGACCTGTCCCAGCCAGGGAAACTCAGTCTGCTGGGGAAGTCATAGGCAGGCACAGAAGCCTCTTGAACTTGTGCTGGAGCCACCCTGGGGTCTAAGTGTCACCTTGGAAAAGTTGTTTCTTTCTCTCCCTTGGAAAAAAGCCAACATGGCAGTCTGGTCTGGGCTCCTCTTGTGACTAGCACTATGTTTTCAGGGGGCCCCACATGTCACCTACTCTCATGGCAGACCTTCTTTTGTGAGCCCCAGTACAAAATGAAAACACAGGTCCCTTATTCAAAGAGCAGAAACCCTGGTTGCATAGTGGTTAAGTGCTACATCTGCTAACCGAAAAGGTCAACAGTTTGAACCCACCAGGCGCTCACCAGAAACCCTAAGAGGTAGTTGTAATCCGCTTTATAGTGTCCCTACAAGTTGGAATCGACTTAATGGCAGTGGGTTTGGCTTCTTCTTGGATTCAAAACACAGGATAAAAGACTTTTCCTTTCTTTTGTGGTCTCTCTCCTGATCCATCTGGTGTTTCTTACATGCAATTTAATGTCATGCTCCTTTGCACGCATGGGGATGCTGTGAGACAGTGTAGTCTTGGGCAGACATCTAACACCACACCCCAGAACCTGGTTTGCAGGCTATGCACCTAAGGTCCATGAGGACAGAGGGCTGTGAGGAGGAGGAAGAACAGAGGACTGCTCAGATCTGTCCTGGGAGGCAGCTGGAAGTGGGACTGACAGTGGGCTGAGGCTGCCAGCCCATGTATACCCCACTGTCCCACTGGACATCCTTACCAGACACAAGTTCAAAAGCAAAATTACTGTAAATTTCAAGACAGCAACTGAACAGCATTGTATCTCCAAACCGAACAAAACCCACTGCCAATGAGTCAATTCTGACTCATAGCAACCCTATAGGACAGAGTAGAAATGCCCCATAGAGTTTCCAAGGAGTGCCTGGAGGATATGAACAGCCAGGGTCTTGGTTAGCAGCTATAGCCCTTCACCACTATGCTACCGGGGTTTCCATTATCCCTCTCCAAAAGCCCCACTGCCAATGAGTGAATTCCAACTCACAGAGATACTATAGGACACAGTAGAACTATTCCATAGAGTTTCTATGGAGTGCCTGGTGTATTTGAACTGCCACTCTTTTGGTTAGCCGACTTAGCACCTATTCACTACTCTACCAGGGTCAATTTCTTCCTTCCCTGAACACCGGACTCTGTTTAACTGCTTTAGGGGCCAGCCCCCAACTTCTACCCCAGCAAAGCCTCTGAAGTATGAGGCTGTCTTCTATGCTGATGGGAGACCCCGTGGCAGTGTCCGTGGAAGACCCTGTGATAGTGGTTGGGAAAGAAGCCCCTTGCTTGTGTCTACCACACTCAAACTCTACCACCCTCTTCAAGGATTCTGACCTGGCTCCCTGGGGTACTCTCAGAGCTCAATTTCTGCCATGCCCCCTCTCTGGGCCTCAGTTTCTCCAACTCTGCACTGGTGACAGGAAGAATGAGAGGATCCTCATACATTTTGTGCCCTCCATGTGAGGCATGCACTGGGGTTCATGAACCTCCCCTCATTGGCCCTCAAAAGATTACTGACCCCTTTTGCAGATAAGGATAACTCATTTTTCTGGGGCCTGAGAAAGCAATGACTCACTCAGAGACAGAGTAAGACAATGGCATTGCTGGTTCTGACTGGCATCCCCCTTCCCTTGGGGCCCTCTGGCCTTTCTGGATGTGGCTGGAGGCGACATTAGCTGGGCTCACGGACAGGCTACCAGCTCTTCCCAAGAAGGGGTCTGGTGGCAGTCGAGGGATGTTCCTCCACCCGGGGAAACGTCGATTAACTCAGAGCTACTGTACTGTGGTGAGGAGCAGAGGACATGGATGAAGGCTGCCTGGGTTTGAACCCCAGCTGGGTGAACTTGGGCAGATGGCCTAACCTTTCCGGGCTTCAGTTTTCTCCTCCATAAAGTGTGCAAATCTGTTCTGGCAGAAGTACAACCGGAGCGCTCTGTGGAAGCAGAGATGGTGAGACTGTGTCTGACATACTTTGGACGTGTTGTCAGGAGGGATCATTCCCTGGAGGAGGACACCATGTCTGGTAGCGTAGAGGGTCAGCGACAAAGAGGAAGACCCACCATAAGATGGATCAACACAGTGGCTGCTAACAAGAGGCTTAAGCACAGAAACAACGGTGGACACGGCACAAGACTGGGCAGTGCTGTGCACAGGGTGACTGCGAGTCAGAACCAACGCAAGAGCATCTAACAACAACAGCGTCTACCTCGTAGGGTTGTGAGGATCAATGAATAAAAGTGCGCAAAGTACTTAGAACAGTGTCTGGCACTCGTAATAGCTTGTGTTGGCTGCTCATACTGTTAGAACTAAGAGCTGAGTTGACATCATTTATATTATCTAAAGAGTCCATTGCACATTCATTAACTTCAGATTTATACTTGAAAAACCAAACCTATTATCCTAGAGTCACTAATTTCTCTTTCAAGATTGAGACAGATTTCTAGGTTCTTAAAAACATCTGCCCTGCCCATGGTGTCTGTAGTCCACAGTGGATTTAGCTTTTCCCGAAATGTGCCCAGTCTTACCCCAGCATGCTCAGGCTGCCTGTGCTCGTCAGCCTGTTCAAGGCTCTGAGAAGTCTCGAAGCAAAAGCAACTTGAGTGAGCATTGTTTAACACTGCCATTCCCAATCTTGTTTGGCCTTGGAGGCCCCTTTCCCACTCAGTACCTGAGAACATCTGCTGAGCACGCACTAGGAGATACCACTCTCATTTCCTGGTTTCTAGGAAATGGCAGGGGAGCACAAGCTGGCAGTGACAGTCCTCACGTTGAGGAACAGTGCCACCTCTGCGGGAATTGCCCCGCTAGTTCAAATCCAGCACCTCAGCTGGTCCCCTGCGTTCTCACAGCAGCCTTGGGATGTCAGAAGCATCAATACCGCCATCTTACAGATGAGGAAATTGAGGTTCATGAAGGTTAGGTGGTCACACAGCCAGTAAGTGGCGGATCCGGGAGACAAACCCACAGCTTTGAATTTCAAACCCACAGTCCTTCTTCTGCACACTGATAGGAAAAATAAGAATAGATCCTGTTTTACCTGGCTCAATCTCCCTCCGTAATTTGCTTTTAAAAATCTGAAGTATTTTCTTTTTGTTACAATTGAATGTATTAAAAACTTAAGACATTGGTAGCTTTCTTCTAGCTACAAAAGCAATATGTGCTTATTTTGCATAAAGCTTTTCAAACTTTTGAGTTGGAAACTGAACAACTCCATAATCCCACTCTGGGAGACAAACTGGTTAACAGCTGCATGTGCACTTCTAGAGCTGCATCGTCCAGCGTTATAGCCATTAGTCACACATGGCTGTTGAAATACAAATGAGTTAGAATGGAATAAAATAAAAAATTTAGTTTCTGAGTTGCAGTAGCCACATTTCAAGTACTTAGGATTCACTTGCAGTGTGTGGCTACTGTATCAAGTGGTGCAGATACAGTGTGCTTCCAAACTTGCAGAAACTTCTATTGGACCAGGCTCTTCTAGACACTTTCTAGACATATAAACCAAAAAACTAAAAACCCTAACCCACTGCTGTTGAGTCGATTCTGACTCATAGTGACTCTTAGGACAGAGTAAAACAGCCCCGCAGAGTTTCCAAGGAGCACCTGGTGGGTTTGAACTGCCAACCTTTCCATTAGCAGCCATAGCACTTAACCACTATGCTACCAGGGTTTCCTCCTAGACATATACTGATACATAAGTAGTAATTATTAATATGCTCTATGAAGCTCCTGCATATGCCATGTGTCTCTGGATAGACTTACATGGAGAGGGAAGAGACTCTGTAGAGGAAAAACCAGAGCACGAGGGAAAACAGAGTGGAGGGAAACCCGTGGAGTGCAGTGGTTGTCTCTGAGCATTGAGATCACAGAGTATAGTTTTAAATTGTCTGGATCCTCCAGGTGTTCTACAACAGAAAACAGAGGCGGGGTGCGGATGTCGGCTGGCTTTGTGTTTTCCCTAGTATTCTCATTTAGTTCTAAAATCTTCAAGATAAGATCTCACCCCAAACCAAAAAGAGGCAAACAAACAAGTTGCCATGGAGTTGATCTTGACTAGGCAATCCCACCGTGTGTGAGAGCAGAACTGTGACTCGCTGAACTTCCAACGACTGAGTGATTGCCCAAAGCAGATGGTCAGACCTGTCTTCCAAGTTGTCTACGGGTGAATCCAAACCTCTAACCTTTCTGTTAACAGTCAAGTGTGTGAACTATTCGCACTGCCCCAGGGACTGCCAGGATCTCACCCAAGGCTTACAGTATTATTAGTAGTTTTTTAATTGTAGACTCATGAAGGCTGGAAGCCTGCATAAGCTGAAGGGATGAAGCACAGATGGTGGAAAGGCAAACTGAGGCTTGTTGTCAGGATGGGAACTCTCCTGTCTAGGGCTGGTTCACAGGTGGGCCATCTGTGCAGTCACTCGGGTCCCCTGTGAAGCGGAGGGCCCCACGCTTGGTTTCATGCTCTATGGTTGCTGTCTTGAAATTCCTGAAGATTTCTGAACCAAGGGCCCCATGCTTTGCACCTTACGTAGGTGATCTGCCCCTTGGAATTCTGCACGAGGTCAGTCTCGTTTTGACTACTCTAACCCTTGCCGCTTTGTTCCCAGCAGACCACAAATGTGGCCATCTGTGGAGCACTCTACGTGCATGAGAACAAGTTCTCTTGGGCTGATCAGATGTGTGTCTAGAGAGAGATAAAAATAGGGCAGTGCGGGAGGGCCCCTGTGGTTTCTGCTAGCACACATGTACAGGCACTCAAGGTGCACTACTGCACTGGCCTATTTCACAGGGCTGCCCAGGGCACCATGGGATGCTTGGCTCACATTGCTGTCCAGACTGGATCCTGCCTCGGCACACTGCCTGGAAGGCCATTACCAACCCCAGGGTCTGGCCTACCTGCCTCCCCATCCTTCCTCCCCAAGACCCACCAGCTCCATTGAGTCAACTCAGACAGGGACTCCGTTATGTCTGATTAAAATTGTGTTCCACAGGATTTTCACTCTGATTTTTCAGGTAGATCAAAAGGCTTTTCTTCCTACTTACCTCTGGGTAAACTCGAACTGCAGTCATATGTGATAACATTGGTACCCCCCAGGGACTTGCAGGACCCACGAGACCTTCCATCTCTGTGACACCATCTCTACACAGGCTTTCCCGTGCCATTCACTGTGTCTGGGTTACCAGTACCCCTTACTTATCAAGAGCTGTCTCTTCTAGACCCGTCTCAGATCCTATCCTCTCCAGGAAGCCTTTTGGAAGGATTTGACAAGGGACTGGAGGTGCCAGGGAACACAGAAGGGGATGTGAATAACCTGCCTGGAAAAGTCACACTGAGCCTTAAGAAAGAGGAGACATTGGTGAGGTAGAAGGGAAAGTTCTGCAGGGTCGGCTGTGATGTCAGGCAGACTCTGGTATGAATATGGGCTCAGTAACTTATCAACTGCATGGTCTTAGGTGAGTCACTTTCTTTTGCTGAGCCTTCATTTCTGTATCTGTAAAATGGGGATAATAATGATAACTGTATGCATTATTATGGAAATCCTGGTGGCGTAGTGCTTAAATGCTACAGCTGCTAACCAAAAGGCTGGCAGTTCAAATTCACCAGGCTCTCCCTGGAAACTCTATGGGGCAGTACTACTCTGTCCTATAGAGTCACTACAAGTTGGAATCAATTTGACAGCAGTGGATTTGATGTATACATATATTTTTAGTATGGATTATTATTGAGATTAAGTGAGGTAAGACACTTCTGCAAACGAAGTGCCTTGCACACAGTAGGCCGTCAACAAACTTGGTTCCCTTTGTCATTTCTTTTCCCCTCTTAAGTATTAGTTTCAGCATTTCCACCATAAGCAGGGGCCTGGTAGAGGGGCAGGGAAGGCCCTCCAGACTAAGGCAGGAATGGGATGTGGGGAGGGGAGCTGTACTCTGCAGTCAGTCTGCCTAGATAAGAAGCCCAGCCCTGCCATCTCCTCCCAGGGAGACCCTGGGCAGGCCGTGCATCTCTCTGGGTCTGCTTCCTGCCTCTACGAAGGAGGTTGCAATGCCCAGGACTTAGAGTTGTTCTGAAGATTTAACGCAGTAACTGATGGTGTAACAGGGGCATCTGCAGAGGCCCCAGAAGGCTGAGAGTCTGCAGAAACAAGACAGGCATAAACCAGAGTGGTATGGGCAGCTGAGGAGGGAGAGCCCACTCAGCGGGGGCAGGGGAAGGCTAAGGTTGGAGGCCCTGGAACTGAAGAGGTTCTGTAACTCCCCAGCTATGTGGCTTGGGGAAGGTCTGCTGCCACTCTGGGCCTCAGTTTCCCCATCTCTAAACTGGAAGCCGTGGCACTGGCTTGTCTCACCAGGGCATTTTCCTGAGACAACCTCTTTCCATAGACCACCAGGAAGACAGGTGTGTGTGCCTGCTTCATTTACTGTTGAATCGCCAATGCCCAGAACAGAGCTTGGCATGCAGCAGGTGCTCAATAAATGTCCCTTGAATGAATTGGCAGTGCCAACTTGCCCTACGTCATATACCGTCTGCTCTGCTCAAGTCCTGGACTCTGAGAATATGAGAATTCAGGGAGACTAGGGCTGTCTCTCCAGAGCAACTGACTCCAGGTTGGGAGCGCAGCACAGGCCCCAAGCATTTCCTGAGCACCTGCTGTGTGCGTGGTGCTGCCCAGCCCAGGGCAAGTGCTTTCTCCGCAGCCTGCTGGGACAGAAGTCAGAGGAGAGGGGTGGGTGGGCAAGGATCCTCTGGGTCTGGGCTAGGCAGGGGCATCAGGCCCCAGGCTGAATCCTCAGCTGAGGGGAAGCCCAGCCTGCCTAGTCCTGGGAGGGTGGCACTGCCCCTTCATCTTTCTTTCTTTGAAAAATACTTTTCAAAGAAAGATAGACAAATTAAGAAAACGAATAATTTTAAAAAAGAAATTTACTGATAAAAAATTATTTCTTTAGAAGTAGTCATCTAAAATAATTTATATGCAATGTTTAAAAGCTTGAAAAAGACATAATCAGTGACATAACTGCAAATCAAAGGCTCCGTGCTGTAACAGTGCTACGCACCGTTAGCCGCTGTTGACATTTCCTTGCATTTCCTACCAGTCTTTTTTCTAAAGTTGCTGCCTTGTCCTCAGAGGAGGCTTTCTGTAGGGTGTAGGGGAAACTGGACCCTCCCTGTGGGTCTCCTGCCATACCCAACTTGACCCTCCTCACGCTAAAAGTTGTAGGGCTGGGGCTCCAGCTGCTCCAGCTGTGAAGGGACTTCAGCAGGCCTCACCTCCTGCCCTGCCCCCTCCATGGTGTGTGGGTGAGACTCAGTGCACTGAGGGGGCTAGAAGGAAAGCCTGTGGGTGAGGGGAACGTTCAGGGGCCGCAGGTGTCGGCCTTCAGCCACTGGGCACCAGGCAAGTTGGGTTCGGAAGCAGGGGCACAGCCTTTTTCTCTTTCCCTTCCTCCTTCATTTCACCCTTTTTTCCATTTGCCCTCTCCAAGTCTTCCTTTCCCTTGAGGGCTTCTGCTTCTGAACACTCAACCACTCTTCCCTTCTTACAAAAGTAGGCCTGGCTGCTGGACCCACTGACTCTAAGGCAACCTAGAACCAACAACCAATCCATGTGTCAGCAGAAAACTGCACTCCATAGGGATGTCAGCAGCTGATTTTTTGGATGTAGATTGCCAGGCCTTTCTTCCAAGTTGCCTGTGAGTGGACCTGAAACTTCAACCTTTCGGTTAGCGGCTGAGCATGTTGATCCATTTGCACTAGGCAGGGACTCCTCTAGAAGGGGCCTGCATTTCAAACAAGCCTGGGTGGTGAACAGTTGATTTGTTCTGAAGGACTGAGTGCTAATGGTGGAATCTGTTACCATGTCACACAATGCAGGGTCTTTGGGGGAGGGGGGCAGGGATTGATTTTAGTCAGTACTGCCAGTCATAGGTTACAGGCATCTGTTCTTTTCACTCACACGTAAGTCTGGACCTTTTGCCAGAAACATTTTCTCCCAGACATGAAAAAAAAAAAAAAAACCCCAAAGAGGAACCTAAACCTTCAAAGAAAAGCCAGACAGAGATGGGGAAGTGAGCAAAGAGGCTGGGAGCCTCCTGGGCTGATCACCAGTTCACTCACTCCTTTGTTCTTTGCTTTGTTCCTTCTTTCCTTCATCTATCTGTTCAGCAGGAAGCTCTGTGCACCTCTGTCTAGGAGGCTCCAAGGATGTAACCCTGGCAACAATGAGTAGAGCAGTGACAGACACCAGGAGGGACAAGGACAGGACCAGGGAAGGTGCCCCAGAGGGGGTGGTCATTAAGTTGGCCCTTGATGGGAGGGACAGTAGAGGACTTTTCAATTTCCTCCTTCTGCTTTGAGCCAGGGACACACCTTTTGCAGAGGAAGGGGACCATTAGACAGTAATAAACCACTTACGGAGGGCTTGACTTTGTGCAGGAGCCCTGGTGGTACAGTGGTTACAGCACTAAACTGCTAACCGAAAGGTTGGCAGTTTAAAACCACTCACGGCTTGGTGGCAGAAAGGTGTGGTAGTCTTGTTTCCATAAAGGTTTGCAGCCTTGGAAACCCTACAGGGTCACTCTGAGTTGAAGTCAGCCTGACAGCAGTGAGTTTGGTTTAGGGTTTTGACTCTGCGTGAGGCCCTGTGTTAAATGCATAACATGCATTATCATTAAATCTGTCCAACGAGCCTTGAGGTGGATACTCAGCCCATTATGGCTGAGTTAGGTCTGAATCGTGGAGACCCCATGTTTTACAGAGTAGAACTGCTCAAATAAGGTTTCCTTGGCTGTCATCTTTAAAGAAGCAGATTGCCAGGCCTTTCTTTCACAGAGCCTCTGGGTGGGTTTTAACGGCCAACTTTTAGGTTAGTAGTTGAGTATTTGTGCCACTTGTGGGAGATGGTGTGGGTGCTGAATTCCTTCCATTTTACAGATAGGAAGACAGTGTAGAGTGGTAAAGCACTTGACTCTAGACTACACAGTGGGGTTGGCTGCAGCCTGGACTCATACCTAGGCTTTACGTCATCTCCTCTCCAAAAAAAGCCTACATGAATGAAAGACATCAAAGACATAAAAAGTAATGAACCTAAGAGACAGAAAGGGCCACATAATCCAGAGACTATATCACTAGGAGACCACAAGAACTAGATGGTGCCCAGCCACCACCAATGACTGCCCTTGACAGAAATATTATGTAGAGTCCCTGACACAGCAGGAGAAAAATGGATGTGCAGAACTAGAACTCTACTCAAAGACCACTTAAAAAAATATTTTTTTTCGTTGTAAATTAAGAACAATTTTATACTCTGTATCATGTTTCAAATACCACTCTTGGTGGTCTGTTAGACCGGAGGGTCCCCAGAAGACATGGCCCCCAGACTCTTAGCACAGAGCTGAAACCACTCCTGACAGTGATTGGACTGATTTATAAGACATACAGTAATGCTAGTGAAGAGGGTGTCTTGCCTTAAGTAGATACAGGAGGCCAACGGAGCTCTCCTGTCCAGAGGCTAGATGAGAAGGTACAGGAGGACAGGAGCTGGTTCAGTGGACACAGGAAGTACAAGGAAGAAAAGAAGAGAGTGCTGTCACAGGATGGGGAGAACAGACAGGCTACATGGCAGTATGTGTGCAAGGTTTTGTAGGACACATTGACTTCAGCTGTAAACTTTCACTTAAGCACAGTAAATATACATAGATAGATAGATACGTGTTTAAAGGTGTCTCGTCTCCTCCATCCTGAGGAGGTCCTCAGTCCTGTGTGCCTTCTCCAGCATCCAGAAAACTAGTGTCAGAGCTGGAGAAGAAGCAGGGGATGTGACATGGGAACATTTGCTAAGTGGCAAGCAGTCAAACCAGGGATATAGCCGAGGGGTGCCTGCAGATTGGGAGGTAGACATAAGTCATGCGTTAACTGTCTACCAGGTGTCCTATGGAGGGCTTTAGGGACATGGTCGCATCTATTCGTGGCAATCACTCTTTGAGATCAGTGTTACTTGTTTTAAAGAGGTGAAAACCAAGACGGGTTAATCAGCATGTTGGGTCACACAGCCGTCAAACAGCTTAAATCATGTTCGTCTGATATCTAAGCTATGCAAGGCAGATAGTGGTCCCACATGTTGCAGAAAAGTCAGTTTTCCTGTTGCCGAATTCAACATTTGCTATAAATTGGTTGTATCCCTCCTAAGATATGTACTGAAATACTGACCCCTATACCTGTCAATGGAAACCCCGGAGGTGTAGTAGTTAAGTGCTACATCTGTTAACCAAAAGGTCAGCAGTTCACATCTGCCAGGCACTCCTTGGAAACTCTGTGGGACAGTTCTGCTCTGTCTATAGGGTCACTATGAGCCAGATTCCACTCAATGGCAGTGGGTTGAGTTTTTTTCAGTACCAGTAAGCAGAGTCCCTGAGTGGTACAAAAAGTTAAATGCTCTGCTATTAACCAAAAGATTGAGGATTCAAGTCCACCCAGAGGCACCCCAGAAGAAAGGCTGGAGATCTGCTCTGGAAAGCTCAGCCACCGGTAACCCCATGGAGCACAGTTTTGCTCTGACACACATAGGGCCACCATGAGCCAACTTCACAGCAGTGGTTTGTACACCTGTAAATATGATCCAGTCTGGAAATGGAATTTTCTTTGCTATGCTAATTAGCTCAACCTAAGTAGGGTGGGTGCTAAATCTAATCACTTCTGAGTTACAAGAAGAGCAGAATGGACACAGAGACACGCACACGCAGGGGAAGACAGACGCCATGTGAAGACTGCCTGCAAACCAAGGAATGCCCGGGAACAAGAACACAGACAGGGGCTACCAACAGGGAAGGAACCAACACAGCTGACACTCTGGTTGGGACTTTCAGCCTCAAGAACCGTGGGAAACAGATTTCTGTTCTTGAACACTACCTGCTGGTGGTATTTCTGTTACTGCAACAGTAGGAAACTAAGGTGACTTTCAGGAGACCGTATCACTCTCTGGACCTCGGTTTTCTCATCCACAAACTGAGGAGGAGGCATTCTCTGCCTTCCCCTCCAACATTCTCCTGAACTGGCTCTCTGCTCCTTGTTCTTGTCCCCTCTCAAGGCATGAGACTAACTCCTGGCTGCCATTTCCCACAACTCGATTTCGGTGCATAGCGATCCTATATGACAGAGCACAGCTGCCCCCACAGGGTTTCCAAGACTGTAACCTTCACGGAAGCAGACTGTCACATCTTTCTCCTGCAGAGTGGCTGGAGGGTTTGGACTGCCCACCTTCTGGTTAGCAGCCAAGCATGTAACCACTACACCACTAGGGCTCCTACATCCGTAGGGTAGCACTGAGGTGTGGATGACTCACTGAGGCCCCAACCCAGCATGAGACCAGCAGCTCAGGGGAGGACAGGGCTCACAGGAGCTGCCGGTGGCTGTGGGGAAGACTCGGAGCATAGGGTATCTTTGAGCAGAGTCTCGAAGGATGGGCGAGGCTCCCCCAACCGTAAGTGGAACACACCCTGGGTGGTGGGTTTGAGGCAGGGTGTCTGTAGGAGATGGCATAGGAGTCACTGAGCCCTGAGCCCAGGCTTCCCCACTGATGAAGTCTAGACTGGATGAGAAACAAGACTGGGGTCGGCACACACTGCTCTCTCCTTGCCTCTCAGAGCTTTCTGGAAGGTAGGGTTTACAGACCCTGCAGCTCAGAAGCATATGTCGCTCCCCTCCCCTCTGTAACATTCCCCTCACCCCACCAGGTGACTGAGCAAACCTCAGCTTTGATGCGGCCACCTCTAGGCTGAGGCGTCAATGAACCCTCTATGTGGCCAGGGGAGCTTCTGGGGACCGCTGGCTGTAGTCGGTGAGGCCTGGACACACAGTCCCACTGTGTGTGGCTGGTTCAGGCCCACCCAAGCCCTGTGGATGGGGGGCTCTCAGGAATGCCCCTGCAGCCTGAGACATGCAGGGTGGTCTGGTTAACAGTATGTGCAGGCGGCCTGGGAGGCATGGCAGGCGCGGTACCAGGAGCACTGTAGTGCGCCCAGGATGGCTGGCGGTCAGCTCACTCATCTCCCAGAATGCATGGGGGTAGAAAGAGGCCACCATGAGCGCACGCACTCACTAGGTGACTGACTGTCCTAGTTTGTCTAGGACTGAGGGTTTTCTGGGGACTTGGGACTTTGAGCGCTAATACCAGGACAGTCTCCTGCTGTCGGGCCCCAGCTGGAGCTTAGGAAAGCTCAGTGATCTCCTGTCCACCCCTGACCCTTCTGGTCCAGCAGTTCCTTCCTGGTCTGGTGCCCTTGGAGTCAGACCATTGCGGTGGGACCCACCAAGGGCTATTTTGTCCATCTCCTGCCTCATCCCTGAGCAGTCTTTTTTCTGTTCCTCCCAGGTGTCTTCCAAGGAGCAGTCACCGGCCAGCCATCCAAAGACTCACTGCTAAGAGAAGTTCGGCTAGATATACGTCGCCTGGCACAGGCTGGCCCCCTTTGCAGTGCTTCCCACCCTGTACCTTGCCTTGCAGCTGTTCCTGGTGCCCCCAGGATTGGCACATTCCTTCCTGCTTCCACACCTTTGCACAGGCCATTCCCTCTACTTGGGACAGTAGTCCCCTTCTTTGTCCTTTCCTCACCCTGCCGAACATGGCTTGCTGGTCTCTCTTTGGGGGGATTGTGCTTTCTCCTCCCAGGCCGGGCCAGGGCTCCTCTCTCGGCTCCCAGCCTCCTGCCAGTCTTCTCCTACCGTAATGCTCCTTGTCCTTTTCTGCATGGCCATTTCTTCCTCCACCAGGCTGTGAACACAGTCACTCTTGAGTCCCCAGCTCCCAGTACCAGGCCAGGCTTTGCAAAATAGTATGAAAGCGCTTATTGAGCACTTACTCTGTGTCAGGCACCTCCTGAATTCTCTGTGTCAATCAGTTCATTAATGTTCTCGGTGATCCTCTGGGCTGGCGTAATTGTCACCCCCATTTTGCACTTACCCCCATGGTCACACTTACCCCCCTAAACAGCAGATTTAGGATCTGATCTGGAGTTCTGACTCCAGAGACCAGGCTTGACTCTCCATACTCTGTTCTTTGATAAACTCTTGTGGAATGACTGGGCTAATAAAAGAAGACCTTTTCCTTCCAAGGGCTTCCCTAAATCCTGCATGTGGCAATTTAGACCCTTTCTCCTGGTTCCCTCCCTGAAGGCCACCCTACCCCAGCTCTCCTAAAAAAACACCATTGTCACTGAGGATGTCATTTAGGGCTGCTGCAGGGGGCTTGATATGGGGAAGGAGCACGGGAGGCCTAGAGGATACAGAGAAGGGCCTCATGGGGAAGATTCGGGATAGAAGTGATGCCCCTCGCAGAGGTGATAGGCCCTTTGGGATTCTCAACGCAAACCCGTCGTCATGTTGGGAAACCAAGGCCTAGAAAGAGGAACGGACTTGCCCATTGTCACACGGAATGTTGGGGACACAGGCATTAGGTTTCAGCAAGTGGAGGAATAAATAAATACCCCTGTCCTGCCTGAGGACTCACTGGGTGGTGGAAACAGTTAATGCACTCAGCTGCTAACTGGAAGGTTGGCAGTTCAAGTCCATCCAGAGGCGCCTCAGAAGAAAGACCTGGCAATTTACTTCTGAAAACTCAGCCACCAAAAACCCTGTGGAGCCCCAGTCCACCCTGACACAGGGAGTCACCGGGAGTCAGAATCGACTTGGTGGCAAGTGTCAATGATTCTGCCTGAGAGTCCTAGAAGAAGCAGTGGGGAAGGATGGAGAATCACTGGGGCGCAGAGCACTCTGGTTGGCCCCTTTGCCCTCTGACACCTCTGCTCGGTGCCTGCAATCCTACCGTCAGTGTGCGTGCTCTTTGTCTTGAGCATTGCCCCTTCTCCGTCTCCTCCTCATCCCTCTTCTGCAGCGTGGGAATCACATGCTTCTCTACCCTCTCCCTAAACCTCTTTCCTCTCCAGTGAATGGTCCTCGGACTCAAAACCAATACCCTCTCCTCTTTAAGGACGGAGAAACCAGGAAGTGAAGTCAGGTGGCAGTTGCTGGAACATTCAGACAAGAAGTCACATTCTTCAAGAACTGAGGACTCTTCTCCTGATTCCAAGAGGCCCCATTTGCTAGTGAAACAGATACCGGAGGGCGGAGGGAAGGCTGACAGCCTTCATCCTCCATCTGCGTTTACCAGAGAGGACAAAGTAGTCATCTCTCTTGGGCCTGTCAGGAAACTGAGGTAGCAGGAGCTCGGTGGTAGGGCTGGTGACCCACCTTGGGGATGGGGCAGGGGAGACAAAGAAGGCTGCACTGGAAGTTGTATGACTGAGTGGCATTGAATCCAGCCCTCTCCCTGCCTTAGACCCAAGAGAAAACGGCAGCCCAGACATGTTAACTGACTCAGAAGTAGCCACCCAGTATGTGAATGAGAGAACCAGGCTAAGGATCAGGTACCCAGCCAGTGGTCCCCAAGTAGGCCCAGGGTGTCCACGAGGGTCACACTTGCCTAGGACCTGCCTCAAGAGACTCTAGTTTCACACGCTGAGGTGGAATAGGGAATCCAGGTGTTTAAAAGCTCTTGATGGTGGGGGTGGCAGGGAGCGGCAATGTCCTGAGATCTCCTGGCTTGCACAGAGCAGGCTCCACTAAGAGACAGATGCAAGACAGCATTTGGATGAGGTTGGGAGGACGCGGACAAGGTGGAGGAACAGGGGAAACCCTCATCTGGGCCCTCCTGGGGCAAGCTCCTGGACACCAGAGGAACCCAGGAAGATTCCAGGAGCCAGAATTCTTAACTTGCATAGACTTCTGAGCAGTCCATGGACTTGAACAGGAAAAACCTGACTTCTTCCCTTTTATCCACCTCCCAGTGAAATCCTGCTTGTTGTTCCACAAGGTTTGTCACCAGTGGGGACAACAGACATTTTTCAGTCTGATCATGGTTGTCATGGCTTATCTTGAAACGTTTCTGCACGTGGCTACCCACATTCACAGTGGTTCCCTTTAGACCCTCTCTGAGGCCTGAGTCAGGCTGCGAACACAGGGGCACACAGGTCTGCATCTCACCAAGCTGCTGTTTTACAGTTTGATAACTGTAACTTTAACTTAACTGTAACTATAACTTTCCAACCCCGCAGCTGCTCTGTGAGAGAAGGACCCAGCGGCCCACTCCCCGTAAAGGTTACAGCCTAGGAGACCCTGTGGGACAAGTCTCCTCTGTCACACAGGCTGCTAGAGGCTGGAACCAACTCGATCTGTTTCACAGCACAACAAAATCTGGTTTCTTTGCCATCCTTCACATTTCATTTAACGCATTTAAAACTGTGATTGGGAGGCTCCGTGAGATTCAAGAGGGGTCCATGGCAAAAGTGGATTAAAAGCCCAGCAAAGAGCAGTGTGGAGTTGGAGTGCTACAGATAAGACCCCCAGGGTGGCTCTCTTTGGGGACAGAGTCTGGCAGCTGGAGCCCTGGGGTCTCCGAGATAGAACTTGGGAGACAGCCCTGAGGTGCACTGTTAGCAGAGAATAGAAACGGGCAAGGGAGGAGAGGCTAAAAACACAGGGGACAGAACTTCTCTCCAGAGTTGTAGAGAAAGCCCTCTAAGAGACCCCATGCCCCAAGGTCTCCCCGTGGACACCAGCCTGGGAGGTATACTGTACTTCCTGTCTGACCAAGGATCCCCCTCTCCGGACACACACTGGGCTCTCCGCCCCCTCTCCTTCTGGAGGGTTGTCTGTCCGCCACCTCCCTAGCTACACAGCATCAAAAGCCCGACCCAGCTGGGCAGCACCCAGCCCTGTCTCCCAAGGTTCTTTGTTTTAAACTCTACGTTTCTCCATCTTGCTCATGGAAGGAGAAATACAGATTACAAAGACCCAGCAAATGGTTTTTATAAACTCTTATTTTCCTGCCACAAAACTGCCTTTAATTATCTCCGAGAACTACAAAGGGAACAGCAGAATAATAGTAGCAGCTTGAAGGAAGCAGCCCTGGCTTTTGACTCCCCGACCCGGGATGGCAGCTTGTCACCAGCCACAGCCAGGTCTGGTGGGAGCGCCCCCCAGTGCGGGGAACAACAGCCCCCTTGCCTCCCTGACCCCATTCCCATCTGCAGCCCATACAACCTGCCTCACCCTCGCTGCAGCAAGGAGGAACAGACTCTGCTCTCAGAGAAGGTTTGCAGAAGCACCCAGACAGCCTGCACCCAAATGTGCCTTGGTGCGTGCCCAGAGTAAGCCACCCAAGGACTGGCTCTGAATCACTGCTCACCAGCAGTGGGTCAGACAGAAGAGCATAGACCCGGCCGGATCGGACACTCAGATCCAATTCTGGTCTCAGCGGACCACCACCACTGAGAAAAGGCAGCACTGCTCCCGAAAACTTCGAGTTCTTGCCCTGACTCAGACCCTCTGTTTGGAAGGAGAGCTGGTCTCCAAGTACAACCTAGAGGCACATGCCCACATACAGAGTCCACCCCCAGCCGTAGACAATCAGAACGTCCCAGCTCAAGGAGGCCTTCACTGCGGGAACAGAGAGCTCAAGCAACTTGCCTAGCTTTGTTCAGCAACACAGCCACTTGAACCCAGGGACTCTAGAGCCCCTAGGCTCATGTGGCCCAAACTCCTTGGTGCTCTGTTTTGGGGACAGACAGCAGTAGAGGCTTTCAGAGTGAGAGCACATCAGCCTGGGGGCCAGCTTCAATCAGAGGCACAAGTGGGGAGCCCCTAAGCCCCGATCCTTGATGAAGGACACAACCCAGTCCCTTGCCTCCTTCTATACCATGGATAGAGGCGCAAGTCATCCACAAACACGTGTTTCCCATGGTCAAGTCCCCCAAGCCTTTCCCAGCCTGTTCTTTCCACTCATCAGCCTCAGGGCAGCCCTGAGCTGTGGGCATTCTCAGCGGAAGCCTGGCGCTTCCTGCTCTTCCCTTATCCCAGGAATGACACAGAAGATGTCATTGGAAGACACAGAAGAAAGTCCTTGGAAGGTCTCTGATCTTAAGACACAGGCGTGTCCCCAGCCGGCCTCCCATGGCTCTCCCCAGAAGCTGGCCTTGTCTCTGGGGGAGCTAAGCATCACCCAGAGTCTGGAGCCCACCTGCCTTAGCCCAAGTGGAGGGTCCAAGCTCTCCAGACTGGCTGAGGGCTGCAGGGTCGGGGAGCCCCTTAATAAGGCAGGAAACTGTGAGTCACAAGACACCCGCATGTCCTCTCCACCCCAAGACCCTCCGAGATATGGCTTTTGAGGTCTTGAGGTCTTGTGGTGCTCATTGCCCCAGCCACTGGCTGTCCCAACCAGCTGAGGATAAAAGAGGTTCCACCCAGGAGACCACGGCAGCCACCAACCCATCTTTCCACCTCAGGCTGGTAGATTCAGGCAGACAGGGCCGTGAACTTGAAAGCAGCCGGGCTGCTGGGAGAGAACCATGGTCCGTGGCCTGGCCACAGCCCCCCACCCCAAAGGGCCAGCTCAGGACCTCAGGCAAGCTTTACTCACCACGGATGAAGGTCGGCGGGTAGGTCGGGAAGGAATCGAAGATGCTGTTCGATGCCATGTCCTGCTCTGAGGACGGCGAGGATTCAGCCTTTCAGGAGATGGGGTTGGGATGGACGGGGTTGGCTGTTGTTTTATTTTTTTTTCCTAGCTACTTTTGAAAATAAACGGGGTGGGGGAGGTTGTTGCTTTTTTTAGGGGGGGTGGTTTTTTTGGGGGGGTTCTTGTTTCCTTTCTCCCCCTACTGCTATGAAAAAGAAAAAAGGAAAGAACGCGAGAGTGTGTGTGTGAGCAAGAGGAAAAAAAAATCCCTAAGGAAAGTAAGTTTCTGTTTGTACCCAAGAATTTGGATTCCCGGTCCCACAGGAATGTCTACCCACAAATTCTCAACAGAAGCGTATGCAGAGTATATCATTAGATCGTGGGCAGGGGCCCTCAGCAGCCAGGGTGCAGGGCGCGCAGGGCAGGCAGAGGGAAGCCGGGCTGCACCAGCGCCAAGGGAATGAATGAATGAGGCTTACCCTCAACAGAGCCCAGGCTCCAGTGGGTGCGAGGGCGGCCAGGGGGTGGGGAGAACCAGGAGCCAACGAGCTCCCGCGCAGCGCCCCAGAGGCGGCCAAGGGCCTGGCCTTGTGGTTCTGTGGTTGAGGGACCAGGCCTTCACAGTGTCAACCCAACCTCAGCTCACAGGATGCAAGAAGCCAGCTCATGGCCTTGGCCCATTGGCTGGGCCGTGATCACCTGGGCCATGATGTCACAGCCCCTTAGAGGAGCTTGTGGCTGCCTCTCTTTTTTTGGAAAAAAATAAAAAGAAAGAAAGAAAAAAAAAGTGATGGTTTTTATTTGTGGGACTGGCCTCTGAACGGGACTGGCAAAGCAGAACTGAAAGCAGTTGGCTTGGGGGCAGCCAGGGTGGTAGTTGGATCCCTGTGGGAGACCCCTTAATGAACGCCAGTGCTGGCCTGGGTGGCTGGAAGTTCCACTGGTCCCTCACTGGGTGCTGTGAGCTGGGACTCACCCTTGCACGGAGGGCTGCTCTCCATGACCTCGTTGACCCTGGGCTGCGGCTGATCCTCTGACTTTGTCCACTGCCACCGCTGTGGGCAGAGGTGCTCCTAAGTGTGGCTGGGTGGGATGTAAGGGGGATTTTATGGGAGATGGGATTAAGGACAAATGGGAAACACACGAAGGCATCGCCAGAGCTCACACCCCCGCGGGCTGCCCACGGAGAAGAGGCTTCTTTGCGGGAGCTGCAGCAACCACTGTGCTTCAGGGCTGTCTGCAGAGCGTGGGCTCTGAGGTCCGAGCTTGTCACTCAAGGCCCTTTGACTCACTTTGCTCACCTGTGTGTCCCTCTGGGTTCTCTAAAAAAACAAAGCAGTTGGCCGTGGAGTTCTGACTCATGATGAGTCCAAGTGAATCAGAGGACAACTGCATCCCCAGGATTTTCAACAGTTGCCAGCCTTTGGAGGCAGATTGCCAGACCTTTCTTCTGAGCTGCTTCTGGGTGGGTTCAGACTACTACCTTTGGGTTAGTAACCAAGAATTTAACAACCTGCAGCACCCCAGGGCTCTCTGGGGTTCTCTGCTCCAGCCTGACAGACCTGGGCCTTCCTGCCTCCAGGCCTTTGCTGGTGCCGTTCTCTGTCCTACAACTTAGAGTGCCCTATGTCGGCCCCTCTTGAAGTCCTGTGTCTCAGGGGATTTGAGGCACTTGAAAAGTAGGAAAGACCTAGAAGACAATTGAATTCTGCATAGTTGTGTTCCAGAAGCCAGCTCAGGCGTGGAGGGTGAGGGGTGGCATTTTTGTAACTTGGCTTGGCTAGTTGTCCCATTTCACAGGCCAAACCACTGAGGCCCAGGGCATTGAAGCTAGTTTATCTAAGGCCAAACTCTTCTGGAGCAGGTAGAACTTTAGCTTTTGACTCACCAACCAGACCTCACAATGACACCGTAATTCATTTTAGTGTCATTTAAGCCAAATCCCAAGACCTCAGATAAGTGTACAATTGGGTCAAGGGGCAGTGATCACTCCCCAGTGTCGGCCTTGGACTCCTGGCATCATCTGTGGTCTAACATGGAGCAGGAGAATCCTCTGAGAAGGGGAGGGGCTTATTCAAAGTCACACGGTGACTTATTTCTGCCCTGGGTCACCTGTGGCAGGATGGCAGAAAAGATCTCTTCTGAAGCCTCGTGATGGTTCAGTCTTTGTCCCTGAATAGTAAGTTTATTGGGGGTGGGGAGAAGAAAGATGTGTGTTCTGATTTGATCTTAGAGGAAGTAGGTTTATAGTGAAAGCCACGCTATCTCTGGAATAAGTCAGACGTGGAATCCAGGCCCAGCTCTGCTGAATCCAAACTGTGAGACCTTGAGGCAAGTCACTTCCCTTGTCTGGGCCACAGCCTCCTTCTCTGCAAAATGGGGATAACACCTTCCCCAGACGGATGGGCACCGGGTGAGGGCATTGTAAACACTGGTTTCCTTGGCTGAGTCTCAGTGACGCAATTTAGGCTCCATTATGAGTAAGCTCATGTAAGGACCCATCGCAGTCAGGCAGGACGAGTTCACCAGCTGGCCCACCTAGGTAGGGTCGCAGGGGTCAGTGGCACAGGTGTAGCTGGCCAATGAATGTTGGCCTTCTGGTTGAATTTGGAGCGTTTCGGACTTGGCCAAATCGCGAAACAGCTCAGAAAAGAGCACAACTGGGAAGACCGCCATTTTACAGAAGCGGAAACTGAGGCCCCAAGGGGGCAGAGCCTCGTCCTGGAGCCCCGGTGAGTCAGTGGAACCCAGGCCCCTGATTCCCAGCCCAGGAGTTGTTTCTGCTCTACTGACACCGCCTCCAGTTTCTAACACACCGCCAGCGTGGTTTGCTGGTTTTTCCACACTTCAGACTGGGCCTCCTACAGCCAGTGGGGTTGCTGTAAGGGACTCTCCCTTTTCCAAGCCCCTCCCTGGGGAGCTGAGTCCAGTCTTGGGAATGTCAGGGAACCCAAGAGGCTATGTTGGGCCCAGATGTGTACCTACTCAACAGGTGGTCCAGCTTAGTCGTGGGGCACTATAGCAAGTGTTTACTGAGCCCCAGGCTTGGTCATTGCCTTGGGAGAATTTGTCATCTCATAAACTCATTCTAGAATGAAGCCCTGAGGCTACCTGGGAAAGCAGGAAGAATATGGAGGCTAGAACCAGCCAGACCCGAAGCTCGACCTTGTTCCTCATGAACTGTAAGGTCATGGGTAAGTCTTTGCTCTTCTAAGCCTCAGTTTTCTCACCTGGGAAATCAGGGCCAATGACAGTCCCACCTCCCGAAATTATAAAGAGGATTAAATGAGCAAATAATTGTGAGCATGCTTGGCATGCTGTAACTGCTCAGTTCTCAGCGCTCTCTTCCCTTTAACTTCTGACTGTGGAGTCCCTTGGCATACAGCGGGCAGTCAGGTTTCCTCTTGTTTCCACTGGGGAAAAACATCCAATAGCATAGAAACTTCTGAACCAACTGGATCAGGTTAATAAAGAAATATGGTTGAAGAAAGGAATCAGAACAAACTGTACCTTATTTTAGCTTTAAATGTATGCATGTGCACTAAATGGCCTTCCCCTTATTCTTTTGGCATCAGTAACCCCAGAAGGCCCCACCCACAATTTCCAGTTTTGGTTTCTTCACTGTGGAACACGAACGCAGAGATGCTTATGCAGCGGGGTGCTGCAGTATCTAGATTTTATGATTTCCCCCAATCCTTCATGATGTCCCACTCGCATCTGATCTGTTTTTTAGCAACTTGCCTTTGCTGAGTCTTTCCAGAGTATATGTCTTAGTCATTTTGTTCTGTTATAACAGAAATACCACAGTGGATGACTTCAACAAACAAATGTGTTCTCTTACAGTCTAATAGACTAGAAGTCCAAATTCAAGGTATCAGCTCCAGGCTGTCTCCCTCTGCCAGCTCTGAAGGAAGACCCTTGTCCTCAGTCTTTCCCTGATTTAAATGCTTTTCCAAGCTGGAACCCGGGGTCTAAAAGATGTGCTCTGCTCCAGGTACTGCTTTCTTGGCGGTATGAAGTTCCCTTGTCTCTGTGCACTTCTCATACCTCAAGAGATCGACTCAAGATGCCACTTCATCTTATCCATTGAGTCCTGACTCATTAACATAACTGACTCTAATCCTGTCTCATTAACATCATAGACGTAGGCTTTACAAATCATAGGAAAATCACATCCAATGACAAAACGGTGGACAATCACACATTTGGGGAGGACACAATTTCAGGGAGTTGGCAACTCACGTCATAGATGAGCCGAGAAGCCAGACCAAGATGGTGAGGGGCCCCCCGATGAGTCACAGCAGAAAGCCACCACTACCTTTGGGACAGGAGGGTACAAAGAGAGGTGATGTTAGCAGGTTCTAGGGCTGGGACCCCCCAACAGAAGCAGGAGCACGGTGGGCCAGTTAGCATCTGCCAGAGTCACAGAGAAGATCCAGCCACTAAGGAGATGCCACCTGAGACAGAGAGCAGGGAAGAAGTAGCCTAGCTTCTCCCTTTCTGACACCCTTCAGTCTTTTCCTGCCGTCTCCCTTTGGTCAAATGCAGCCCGATCCAGCTAACACAGTGGCCTGGGAAACGAGGCCTGTGGAAGCCTTCTCCAGGGCCCTCCTGTTACCGGGCCTCTCACTGTAGTTTCGTTGTCACATGGACACTGAAGGGTTAGTAGTCTTTAGGACAGTCTGCATCACGGAGCCAACTGGAGAAGGGTAGGACGGGCTTGAGGGCAAACTGGCCCAGGGCTTCAGTGATACTTAATGAAGCTCTGTACCCATGAAAACCCAAGGGACATACAGAAGTTTGGGAAGGAACACAGCTGGTATCTGGTAATCTGACTGTTCAGCGAGCTGGTGGGAGCAGAAAGTGTGGCATCCCAGAGAGGGTCCTGCTAGCTAAGGGCATCAATAGGTGGATCATACCAGAGGGCGCAGGGGAGCCCCTGGGCTGGTTCATGGGGCTGGGTTAAGAAGCTGGCAATAGAATCAGTCTTCAAAACCCATGGGAAGAGCTGACAGTTTCACCAGAACTTTGGGTTACTGTCCTCCGGGAACCATGCTGCCCTTTATGAGCGATGGGTGCAGGGCCTGTCTCTGCACTTGTAGGTTACAAAGACAGCACGTCCCCGAAGCCACGGGGTCCTCCCAGCAGCCTGCGGGACAGGTGAGGCACCCCTTACTTTCCAGGTTAGGAAAGTGTTAATGGGAGGATTAACCCCAAATTTTAGCCTCTAAGACCCAGCACAGCCAGCCTGGACCAGACAGGTGACAGATTTGAGGTGGGCACTGCTGGTCTTGGAGTTCAAATTCTAGCTTTCCACTAACAAATTGCCATGCTGGGCCCATGGAAGACTCTGGAATAACATCTGAAATCTCTGCAGGCTGGCCAGGGGGCTTCACTTTCCAGGGGCCAGCACAGAGAGGCCAAGGTGCCCTCCACCCCCTAGCCTGCTCCAGTGCAGACCATGCTCAGGACCAAGGAGGAGAGGGTGTACGGGGCAGGCAGCCCTCCTAGGAACCACAGTACCCAGACATTTGTCTTCTGTTTTGGCCCAGGTCTTGACCAAGGAGTTATTAGCTGAGGACCTACTATGTGCGACACAAACACTAAGAGCTCTACACAGGTTTGAGCTGCCAACCTTTTGTCAGCAGCTGTAGCACTAAACCTAAGACCGTCTTAGAATATCCTTTAGCCTCAGCGTCTCCCTCATCCAGCTCCCCCCGCTGGGCTTTTCTCCCGTCTGTGACTCCGCGTTAGTGTGCGTCTTAGTTTGAATGCATTCCATTGATACGCCTCCTGTTAACCAGGCAGATAGAACTGGGTGGAGGAGCGACGCAGTCCGTGATGAGGACTGGCCAGCAGAGGTGGAAAGAGCTCGGAGCCAGGCTCCATCCAGCTCCACCATGAACAGGCATCACCCTCTCTCTCTGGCCAACATTTGTTCATCATTTGATTATCAGCACAGTGTCACTCCCCGTTATCCCTTCCTGCACACAATGCTCTGTATGGGACTTTTCAAAACAAACTGAACAGGCAGGGCGAGAGATGGTTTTCCCCATTTCACAGTCAAGGAAACTGAGGCTCACAGGAAGGAGGTAACTCACGCAGTGAGAGGGATTCCATGGCAGGCCTTCTGCTCCTACATCCAAGCTGTATCCACAGGACACTCCTTAACTCCCCTTCTTTCCCTTAAGGCAGGGAAGCTGAGGAGCAGGGGACTTGGAGTTGAGTGGGAGGGTTCAAACCCCAACTCTGGCACTGCCTTGTGGTTGTGGAAACCTTGGTGGCATGGTGGTTAAGTGCTACATCTGCTAACCAAAAGATCAGCGGTTCAAGTCTACCAGGCTACTTGGAAACTCTACAGGGCAGTTCTACTCTGACTTCTAGAGTTGCTACAGTCAGAACTGACTCAGCAGCACTGGGTAGTGGTTGTGATGGCGGCTGGGCCTGTCAAAACCTCACTGTCCTAACCTGTAAAATGGGTGTGAAGGTGAAGAGGGAGGTCCTGGGCACAGCACACGGTATCACTCAGTGAAAATGAGCTCTTATTCTTTTACTGTTTTTGTTGATAGCCTTAGAGCCATGGGAAGAAGCCTGGGGAGGGGGAAGACGGGCAGAGGGATCCAGTGGGACGGCATGAGGCTGACTCGCAACTTTCCCAGGGTCTTTGGTGACTCTCAACAGATTCCTTCCTCCCGCCTCCAACCCCAGTCCAACCAAGTGCTCGTTGATGGAGGATGAGATGAGGACAAGGCCCAGTTGTGAGAGACCCAGAGATCTTGGCTTCTGGATGCAGGCCCAGGGAGGGCTGCCTGGGTCCTGGGCTGCAGGACAGGACACTGTAAAGGTTTTTGAGCCTTAAGGTGTACTCCCTGAGACCCTGGTCAGCCCAGAGACCTCTGTTGTGTTCCTTTAGGACCTCGAAAGCCTGCCCACAAGACACTCCTCTCCCTGGGCAGCCCCCCTCAGAGGAAAACCCCAAGGTGCAGCCCTTTTTGGCTCATGAGGTGATCTTTCTCTGGGTCTTTGGGTAGAATGATCTATTTTTAGCATCAAAGAGCTGCGCCCAGGGCTTGGGCCTGCTGTGGGACAAGCTTCGTGTGGCCACAACTCAGCTTGGAGGCAACGTTCCCCAGCCAAGGTGGGGCAGGCTGGAAGCAGGCATGGGTGCCCCTCACCCACAGGGCTGGCAGAGTGGGGATAGGGACTGCTGAGGGCCATACCCTTTGGGTGCTGGGTCCAGGGCTCCCTGCTGTTGTTGTTCAGTGAGCATTTGTTTGGGCCCAGGCCTTGTATCTGGTCCTGTTCACCTCAGCAAATTCTCCCCACAGACTGCAAAACGGAGAGAAGGACAACAATAATCCTCTAGCACTTACGTACACGTACCATGCGCAGACCAGGAGCTCTGCCAAGCACCTTGCGTGAACGTGCTTCCCCTAATTCTCGCAGTGATCTGGTCACTTAGCTGATGAGGAGAATGCAACTGCGAGAGGTTAAACAACTTGCCCAAACTCAGCTTGGAAGATACAGAGCCAGGGTTTGGACCAAGGCCATTTCTATTACCACGACCTAGTCCTATTTTAGGTGTCCTTGGCTGCCACAAATAGTTAAGCACTTGACTGTTAACTGAGAGGCTGGCAGTTTCAACCCACCTAGAGGTGCATGGGAAGAAAGGTCTGGCAATCTCCCAAAGGTCGCAGCATTGAAAACCTTCAGGAGAGCAGCTCTCAGTTCTGTTCTGACACACAGGGAGGTCGCCATGAGCTGGAGCTGACTCTATGGCAACTGGTTTAGTCCTGTCTCATAGATGAAGGAACAGCTGCTACGCAACGCTGACAAATTTGCTCCAAATAATGTACAGAACAGACAGTGAATGAGGCCAGGTTTGACAACAGTGCTCTCTGACACTGACCCTACGGAGTCACTTACCCAGGGCCTTGGGGTTTCCAGGGCAGGGCATCTATGGTCTCAGTTAATTCTTACAACAAATGAGGTGTCCAGGAGTGGGGATGGGAATTCCTATTATTTCCCCCATTTTGCTGAGGAGGAAACTGAGACTCAGAGGGGAGAAGGGACTTGTCTGAGGTTGAGTAGTTAGAAAGTGGTGGAGTAGGGGTTTGAACCTCATCTTTTGAGATTCTCAAAACCTTGGTTAGAAGCTGTCACCTTGGCTGGCCCCTGTCCTCGGTCCTTGCTGTTTTCCCCTTTGGCTTTCCTTGAGAGGAGTCTGGATCCCAAGAGCAGCCAGGACTCGGCTTTAAAAGAGACAGAAAAAAAAAATATTGGCCTTTTTTTCTCTTCTCTCTCTCACCCATAATGATCCTGTTTGCAGGGGTGTGCCGGCCAGCGAATTTGCTGACCCAGGCAAAAGGAAAGGGGGTGTCATTATGTGGTTGGGAAATGGTGGGGCATTTCACATGGCACCGATCTAGTATCCTAGGAATTTCAGCATCCCTCAAGGAAATGAGAGAATTAGCTACCATCCAGGGCTGCGGCTTCCCCGCCGCTGTGGGTGTGCATTTTCCTGACTTTAAACTAGGGCGTGCGGAACGTCTGCACAAAAGAGACAGCCTTGAGGGAAGAGGGGCTGCCTGGGGTGGGGGGCGAGCCCCAGCTTGTGAGGTTGCAGGTTGAGGTAGCCACTTAGGGAGCCCAGGCTCAGAGAGGGGCAGGACACTGCCCTAGGTCACACAGCTAAGACCAAGAGCTACCCTCCCTGACTCGTGGTCTAGTGCTCTTTCCATGATGTCAGGTTCTGGGAGCAACTGGCTCTGTGAAACCAGACAAGTTCTTTTCCCTCTCAGGCTCAGGCTGCCTCCTTTGTGAAGGGAGGAGGAGAGACCGTCATCTTACTTTGGGTTTCCCCAAAGCAGATCCTGAGTGGGAGGAATGAGGTGTAAGCAGTTTATTTGGGAAGTGATCCCAGGAAGTCAGAGTGTGTGTGTGTGTGTGTGTGTGTGTGTGTGTGTGTGTGTGTGTGTGTGTGTGTGTGTGTGACAGGGTAGGGTAGTGACACAGGGAGAGTACAGCCTGTTCACAGGGCAGGAGCGAGCACTTTACCATCCAGGCACCTGGAGCTCAATCCCATGGAGGCACATGGCAGCACTGTGTGGAACACGACTGGGAACCAGGAGTGGGTATCTACCAACTCCTGCCTCTCATTGGTTGAGAGACATTTGTTCCAAGAATGATATCTCTCTGACAAACATCTGGACAAAGCTTGCTCAAGGCTACAGAAGGTCTTGAGGCCGTCTTCTCCTTAAAGGGGAACTTTCTAACCGGGACACGTGATTTCTAAGACATCCCCCGGCTCTGGCAGGTAAGGAGTCATCATTCTGCACGCGCCTTCACCAGAACCTTCTCCCAGCACTTCTGAGCTGCTGCACCGTTGGAGAAGGGAGGTCCTGGCATGCCATTGTTGGTAAGTGTCACTCACAGTGACCCCATGTAACACAGCAGAACTTCCCCGTGGGGATTTGTCTTAGTCATCTAGTGCTGCTATAACAGAGATAATGTGAATGGATGGCTTTAAAAAGAGAAATTTTATTCTGTCAGTCTCATTGGCTACAAGTCCAAATTCAGGATATCAGCTCCAGGGGAAGGCTTTCTCTGCCAGCTCTGAAGGAAGGTCCTTGTCATCAACCTTCCCTTGAACTGGGAGCTTCTGAGGCACAGGAAGCCTGAGTCCTTTCCAAAGGACTTGCTTTCCTCCCAGCACTGCTTCTTGGTGGTATGAAGTTTCCAACTTTCCTTTCCTTTATATCCCAAGAGCCTGCATCAAGGCAAAATACAATCTTATACATTAAGTTTTGTCTGATCAACACAACTGCTACCCACCCTCCCTCACTAACACGGAGGCAGAGTTTACAGCATATAGGAACATCACACAATACCTAGAATCACAGCCCAGCCAAATGAATTGCTACACACATTTTGAGGGGGACACAGTTCAATCAGGATTTCTAGGCTATAATCTTTACAGAGTCTATGAGTCGGAATTGAGTCAATGCCAATGAGGTGCTTTTTTTTTTCCAAATCTTTATGAGAGTGGATCAGTGGTCTTCCTCCTGTGGAACCACTGGGTGAATACGAACCACTAATCATTCTACTAGCTACTGAATGCTTAATGGTTTCTCTACCAGAGCTCCCTACTGGCGTGATAGGTGGCTACAAAATCACTCCCTCATCACTTGGTAAAGGACCTGAGGGTCCCTCCCGTGTTTCAGCATGGTGGTCGTGATTGATAGCATGGGAGGAAAAGGAGGATTCTATCCTCTCCGCCACCTGGACCAGAGAAGCCTCATCTCTCCTTTTATTGTAGCTTTTATTTACTTATTTTTATTAATGTTACGTGTGCTCATGTCAGAGTCAAATGTTTCTATGATGCTCCCCTTCCTACAAAGATGACCGTTTTCAACAGTTTTAACTCTTTTTTTTTTTTTTTTAGAATTTATGTCATTTCTCTGAATAACATGCTTATAAAGCTTATTTGCATTTTGTACTTTTAAGTATTACCTACTGACTTTCCATCAGGTGAGAGGATTTGGCTTCCTTTTATTCCAGCCCCTTCCTTACCAGGCATCCTTTCGATTCATCCAGTCTCGCAGGATAGTTATCATTCTGGCTAAATTAGATTTTAGGATTTACCTTTTTTTATGGCTGGGTACACGCTTTTTGGAAACTCTGGTGATGTAGTGGGTTGAGTGCTACGACCGTGGCAGTTCAAGCTTGCCAGGGACTCCTTGGAAACTCTATGGAGCAGTTCTACTCAGACTTGTAGGGTCACTCAATCCAGAACTGACTCATGGCAGTGGGTTGGTTGGTTGGTTGGTTATATACTTTTCGGAGTGAGCCATACAGTATACCATGCTTACTTTTCACTTCCTTTTGAGTTGTAAATTGTCTAGTTTTTTATTTGCATAGTTTTCTGTGTGATAAACATGAATTAATACTCAACTCTGACCAAGTTGTCTGAATCTCTTCTCAAGATGTTTAATCACATCAAATATTCCAGTTGTTTCATCTTTTGGAATCCTCACTCCTAGAACACCTGTTCCGCTGAAGTCTGATGAGTTGTTCTCCGTGTCTGCTTTCTAGTTACCAAGCTGTGATCTCTGCTCACTGTGATACTGGCATTCTCTTTGCCTTCTCTTAGACTGGAGACCCTTTGTTTTCTGGATCCCTTTTTCTTTGTTGGCTTACTTATCTGCTTCAGTGAAATACCTCTTTCAGTAGCTTCCTGACAAAGTGTGCATAAAGATATATTTATTTATGACTTTGTTACTCTTGATGATGGCTCCAGACTGATAGTACACCTCATGGGTATTTGGGCTGGGTATAAAAATCATGATTGAAATAATTTTCCTTCAGGCATCAGATGTGTTTATTTCTCCATTATCTTCTTGGTTTTTGTGCAACTGTTGGTAAGTATGAAGAGATTTGATTCTTAACCCCCTGAAAATAGTCTGTTGTTTTTCTATTTGAAAGTTTCCAAGACATTTCTTTGTCTCTAGTATTCTGAAATTTCACTGTGACATACTTGCACAAGGATCTATTTTCACCCATTGTTCTAGACATTCAGCTTGTCCTTTTCATCTGGAGTTTTGTTGTCATGACTTCTGAGCAGTCTTCATGAATTATTTCTTTGCTCATTTTCCTCATTCCTCTTTCACTGTCCTCTCTTTGGAACTTTAAAAGTTTTTAAAGAGTTCTAAAATTCCTTCTTTATTTCGTATTTTTTGTGGGTTTTTAGTCTGTTTTCCTAGGCAATATCTTCACCTTTTTTGATGACTGTACTGAATTTCTCATTTTTATAATAATGTTAATAAACATGTTTGTTTTCTAATTATTACATTTCATATCTGCCTGTTATTACTGCAAAGATTCAACGTTTTCCCTTATTTCCCTGAGGACATTCATCAGAGGACTTTTTAAAAGATGTCACCTCCCTGCATACTGTGCTCCTTTAGACTTTCTTCTTCTTCTTTCTGTTTTAACTTGTTTTGTCTTCCATGGTAGAGATTTCCCTCACGTGGCTGGTGATCCTTGGCTGTGTGTCCCAGTGGGGCACTGAAACTCAGATTGGAGGCCCTGTGTAATTGTGTGGGATTGGCGGACTCTGGGCTTCATAGAGGGCTCTGGCTGGGTCGTTTCCTTGGTTAGTCTCTTTAGATCCTTCTTCCTCATCTTTTCACATTCCCTAGGGTAGACTCTTTTAATCAGCCTGAAAGGTATCTGACTGGCTGCCAACATTCTGGGGTAAGAGAGTTGTAAATGTATGTACAGAACATTCTCTTAATTCTTCATTTTCAGTACAGTAGTCACTGCCTTTTATGTGGCTGGTCCCCTCCTGTCCAGAGACTCTCTGCTTTTCCTCTTTCATAAAATAAACATCAAATATTCTGCTGTGGTCAGGGAAGAACACTGGGGCAGAGGGAGGGAGGGTTGTCTAACTGCTTCCAAAATAGAATTTCAAATAGCCCTCCTGTTCTCAGCTTTTTCTTCACCCCTATTTCCAGATATACCTCCTGTGCTGCCAAACCCTGAATCTGGGGGTGGTTTGGAGTGTTAAGAGGCATTGCCATCTGACTTTCAGCACCTCTGCATGTGGGCTTGGGTCTCTCTGGTCTGCAAAGTCAGTGGCTTCTCAACAAGAGAAGTTACTTTGTCAGTTATCTTTGTTACTTTGTTACTGTTATCTTGTCTCCTGTTCTTTTTGACCTTGAAGGTTTATGCAGAAAACAAACCAACAAAAATACATCAACCGACCACCACTGATACTTTATGAGCAAGGAGCAAAGGCAAGCACATGCATCCAGTCAGTTGCTGTCTGCTTTCTAGGGTTAGGTTGTAGCAAAGATTTTGTTTGAAATAAAGATTACAGATATATCTTGTTTGTATTTGGAAAGATTCAACTTTAAAAAGATCTGATTCTAGAAACTATCTAAGACACTTCACTGGTGTTACCTCTTCTGAAAGCAAGGGAACACGAAGAAAACCAAATAAAGAAAGATGTGCGCAAAGGACTCATGGATCACAACTCCCACAGACCCCACCTGGACTGGATTCAGCACAGATAGATGGTGTCTGCCTACCGCCACTGACTGCTCCGACATGGATCACAATAGAAGGTCCCAGACAGAGCTAGAGACAAACGTAGAACGAAATTCTAACTAAAACACAACAAAACAAAACACAAAAACTAGACATACTGGTCTGACAGAGACTGGAGAAACCCTGAGCGTGTGGCCCCCAGATACCCTTTTAGCTCAGTACTGAAGTCACTCCTGAGGTTCACCCTTCAGCCAAAGATTAGAAGGTCTCATAAAACAAAATGAGGCTAAGTAGGCACACCAGACCAGGGACAAGGGCTAGAAGGCAGGAGGGGATAAGAACGTTAGTAAAGGGGAAACTACAATCGAGAAGGGGAGTATGGGAGTGTTGTGGGGTTGGCAACTGATGTCATAAAACAAAATGTATGTTATTGTTTAAATGAGAAGTTTGCTCTATAAATTTTCATCTAAAATATAACAAAAAAAGGGATTAATTTAAAAAAATCCCAATTGTGCCCCAAATTACATCAGTAATTCCAATACCCCTCACCCCCCAATAGGATTTACATAGAACTTGACACATGATTTCTAAAAGAAATCACATATAAGAGTGAAAAGCCAAGACAATTCTGCAAGAAAGAGCAAGGGAGGAGGTCTCTTGCCAAGTGTCAGGATGTGGTATGTCACAGTAACGAAGTTAGAGGGATAATGGCATAGGGTTAGATAACTAAGCTAATGAAACTGACTCTTCTGTATAAGCTGCATCAGTCAGGACCCCCACAGCAAACAGATGACCCACTCTGTCTTTATTTCCTAGGGATGCTGTAACAGAAGAACATAAATCAGGTGACTTTAAAGAACAGAAAATGACTGTCTCACAGTTCTGTTGGCTAGAAGTCTAACTCAGCATGTAGCCTGGGCCAGGCTCTTTCTCTGTTGGCTTTTGTTGCCTCTTCCAGCTCGCAGTAGCCACAGGCATCGCTTGGCATTCCTCGGGTGGCGGATGCGTCATCACATGGCTGTCCTGGCTGTCTGTCTCTGTGTCTGTTCGCCTTTTTGTGAGGACAGTATTCAGATGCAGTTACGGCTCACCCTACCTCAGTATGACCTTGCATCATCTTTACCAATGACCTCTTCAAAAGTCTTACTTCCAAACAAGTTCATATTCCCGGGCACGGGGGTTAGGACTTCAACATCCGTTTTAGGGGCACATGATTCAGTCCATGACACCCTCAGAGTCCTAACTGAGAGCTTTTAATGAAAGGGCTTTTTGTGGAGGTGTGGGCAGAGCTAAGGGAACCAGGGAAGGCTGATGGGGCACCCAGAGAATAGCAGCAACAGGAAGCTCTTACCAGCAGCCTGAAGGGGCGACAGGAGGGAGATGTTACAGGGACTCAACAACTCTCAGAGAGGTGAGCCCACAGGAAGGATGCAAACACTGTGCGATTAGACTGCGTATTTCGACTGCCCTCTCCTACCATCCGTCTCCTGTCAGTGCCCGCACTGGCTGGGCACAACTAGCAGGTGGAGGGGAGGTAGACTGGGCCACGAATGCCATAGGGGTCTACCTCCAGGTGAAGTGAGGAGGGTGGAGAAAGATGACGAGCATATCTGAAGGGGCGGATATAGGATAACCAATGTCATGGACTGAACTGGGTCCCCCCCCAAATGTGTGTAGCCATGTGGCTAGGCCATGATTCCCAATATTTTATGACTGTCCTCTATTTTGTCACTTGTTTCCTGTGCTGTATGTTAGAGGATTAGGGTGGGACTGTAAATCCCTTCCTAAGATTACTTCCCTGCTCCACTGTAAAGGGAGTTTCCCTGGAGCATGGCTTGCACCATCCTTTATTCTTTCACCCTACAAGAGATAAAAGGAAAGGGGAGCAAGCAGAGGCTTGGGATCCTCACACCATCAAGGAAACAGCACCTGGAGAAGAGCACGTCCTTCAGACCTGAGGTTCCTGCCCCGAGATGCTCCCTGAGCAAAGACTGATGCTACACAAGGACTTTCCTCCAGAGACGCCAGAGGGAAAGCATTCCCCTGGAGCGGACACCCTGAACGCAGATTTGTAACCTACTGGACTGTGTAGGAATAAACCTTCCTTTGTTAAAGCCATCCACTTGTAGTATTTCTGTTAGAGCAGCACTAAACCCAAAAACCCAAACACCGATGCATGTGGACATAGCTACTGACCTACTGGATACCTCCACTCGGATATCCCACGGACAACACAAATGCCACAGAATCAAGTGGACTTCGTCAGACTCCCTTGTCACCCACCCTATCATCAAACTAGATCCTAGCTCACTCTCCACTCCCCACTTACTGCTGATTTTTCCTTCAAAAGAACTCTTATACTGCCTCTCATCTCGTGGCAGAAGCACTCTGTTCTCCATCTGTCAGGGTGGATGTCATGGGTTGACTTATGTCCCCCAAGAAATGTGTGTTGCCATTTGTCTGCGCCATGAGTCCTAGTATTGCATGACTGCCCTCCATTTTGTGGTTTTCCTGTGCTGTAAATCCTAATTTCTGCCTGTGGTTAATAGACGGGGTTATGCTAAAGAGAATTAGGATGGGACTGGAACACCCTTCCTAAGGTCACCTCCCTGCTCCAGTGTAAATGCAGTTTCTCTGGAGTGTGGCTTGTACTACCCTTCATCCTACAAGAGATAAAAGAAAACGGAAGCAAGCAGAGAGTTGGCAACCTCACACCACCACAAAAGCAACACATAGAGTACACAGTGCATCCTTCAGACCTGAGGTTTCTATGCTGAGATGCTCTCAGATCAGACAAAGACTGATGCAACACGAGGACCTTCCTCCAGAGCCAACAAAGAGAGAAAGCCTTCCCCTGGAGCTGACTCCCTGAACTTGCACTTGTAGCCTACTGGACTGTGTAAGAATAAACTTGTACTTGTTAAAGCCATCCACTTGTGGTATTTCTGTTAGAGCAGTACCAGATGACTAAGACAGTGGACAGGAGCAGGTAGAACTTGTTGAAGGGGGACTTCTGGGGCCAGCAGTGTCCACACACACCCGCATTTCCTGCAACTAAGGACGAAAGGGCAAGGTGACCCTCCCCCTCCTGCATCCTCTGCTGACGACTTCCTTTAAAGGCAGCCCTCTGGCCTCCTGTGTTCTGTTCTAACTTACCCCCAAGTTAAAGCTGTCTCTTCTGACCAAGGCTCTGCCCACATACTCCTCATTAGGGCCTTCCTGGAAGCCCATCTCCTCGAAGCAAGGGGAAGCCTTTCCAGGCTACTCACCCCAGGCCTGCCAGGCTGTAGTGGCTTGAATAGTGGTCCTCCAAATGATCTGTCCATGTGCTGATCCCCAGAACCTGTGAATATTACCTTCTATCACCAAAGAGTAGATGCTACCTTATATGGTAGCAGATGTGTTGAAGTTAAAGATTTTATGATGAGGATATCAGCATGGGCCTTAAATGCTGTCACACATGCTTTTATAAACAAAAGGCAAACAAGGATAACAGACTGAAGAGGAGGCAATGTGGTGACAGATGCAGGAATTGGAGTGATGCAGCCACAAGCCAAGGAAAGCTGGCAGCCTGCAGATACTGGAACAGGTGAAGAATGAGTTCTCCTCAAAGCCTCCAGAGAGAGAGTAGCCCTGCTGACACCCTGATTTCAGACTTTCAAAAGAATAAATTTCTATTGTCTTAAGCGACCTGGCTTGTGGGCATTTTTTTGGCACCCATGAGAAACTAACGCATTGGCTGAGATCCCACCTACTAGCTGAAATCTAGGACTGGCCATTTGTTTTCTGTCATAGAAGCCTAATAGCACATTCTAAGGAAGCAATGGGCTGATGTTTCCAGAACAGCAGGCACAGTGCTTGGCACAGTAGCTGCTCATATACATTTGCTGAACTGAATTGAATTCTCAAGCGTAAAAGGCATGGGCTTGTCAACCAAGCAGACTAGGTTCACATCCTCTGTCTGCCACTTACTTACGCTGTGTAACCCATGGTAAGTGACGTAATCCCTGGGGTCTCACTTTCTGCACCTGCCAAATGGAAGTGACAACAACATCCATTGCATAGAACAACTGTGTGATTCAGGTGAGGTCATGAATGGAAAGGGTCCTAGAGGAGCACATCTGTCGTGGGATTAGATCAGCAACAGCCACCAAATATCCTGGGCTTCAATTGCTGCTATGGGCCTTGGGCCAGTGCCATAATCTGTCTGAAGTTTTATTATCACTTGAGGGTGGAAGAGCATCAGGGAATGGGATTGGGTGGGCAAATGATCGGCAGATCATTTAGCAGTGTCCCTGGGCCTCCAGGGATCAGTGTCACTGGCCTCAGACTCTCCAGTCAGCAGCCCTGGTGGTCCCTTGTTTGGTCCTGAGACCTTCAAAGGGTCAAGGCATGAGGGACCCTTAGAAAATGGTCCTGTCACTGGAGGGGAGGGGTTGGGGGTGGGAACTGCTTGTCAGGCTTGAGGGGAGCTAAGGGGAAGTTACCCTCCCCCTTCACAGCCCCCACGCTCCCCCTGCACCTTCTGCAGATGATCGGTTTCCCCCTTTCGAGGAAACAGATCAAAGAACCTGCAGTTGTGTCCCTGAGCCTTGGGGGCTGGAAGGGAAGAGCTGTCACAGGGGGAGGCTGAGCTCTGCTCTCTTCCTCCAAGGCTCACCTGGGTGACAGTCAGGCCGCACACACGCCATCTCTGGTTCTCACAGCCACGTGCTAGCCTGTTTAACAGATGGGAGAATGGAGGATCCCAGCAGGCAAGCCAGTGGCCCTGAGGGCTGCAGAGCTGCTTCACAGGCCCAACCACCACAGCAACTCTCCGAGTGTGGACTCCCCACCCAGACCCTGGACCAGCCCACTCTCTGTGCCTTACTTGTGTCTTAAAACACCCCTTCTGTTTGTCTCCCTTCTGTAATTGGCCAAAGGAGCACGGTTTAGGGCTGACCAACTGAAGTGAATAAGGAAACATTTAAACTGTCACCTGTCCTGATACCCAGCGTTGAACACTGCTAACGCTTTGATGTATGTCCTTCTCCTGAGTCAGCATCGCCCAGAGCAGGCTCCTTTGAGGAAAGAGTCATGAAAATCTAGGTTGGCTGATGACATTTGGGGAAAAAAGAGAAAGGAGAGATTTCCACGAATGTTTTCCCACATGGACAGATACTGTTCTTCGACTTGGGATTCTTACTGTGAGCACTCTGTTTCTGGGTCTGGGGGGCCCTGGAAATTGCATACAAAATGGGTAGTTTCCGGAAACAGGGCTCACAGCTTTCATAAAATTCTTGAAGGACCCTGGGAACCCAATCAAGATGAAGAGCCCTTCTTCCTCCTGTGACTTCCAGTCCTGGCCCCTGGCAGCCCAAGTCACAGACTCGAGCAGTGGCTACGGGCCACTCTGGGATGCCTGCCAGGCACACGTGGTCCAGGCTGTGCAGGATGAGTCTCGGCACTGAGGACTGCGAGCAGGGTTTTCAGGGAGAGGCCTGGGATCACCCTGTACCTGGGGCTTAGGAAAAGACTGATTCCCAGACTCCGTGTAGTGTGAGAAGCCCCCACCCTACTGCAAGCTCTCTAGTTACACTCTCCTGTACTTCTAAGTGTGTCCTCTGGTTCTGTGTCCCTTAGCCTTGCAGAAGGTCCCTTGGTGGCACACAGGATCATTGTTCAATCACCATCCTGTGTTCAACCCCCCTGTGGGACCTTGGAAGAAAGGCCTGGTGATTTCCTTCTGCAAAATTAACCCCAAGGAGCAGTTCTGCTCTGTAACAACTGGGGCTGCCATGAAGTTGAAGCAGCTCGATGGCAAATGGGATGCTCATCTGGCCACTTCCTAGGGGACCACCAGGCCTGAGAGCCAAAATGGAAAGATGGACCCTTTCTTTCACCCACTGATGTTTATGTAGTCCTTGCAAAAACGTGCTGGTGGCCCTGGTGGCCCAGGTGGTAAATATTTGGTTGCTACTCTGCAGGGTCACTATGAGTTGGAATTGACTCTATGGCACTGGGTGGGTAACAAGAAGGCCAGCAGATCAAATCTACCAGCCACTCCTCGCAAACTCCATGGGGCAGTTTTCCTCCATCCAGTAGGGCTGCTGTAAGTCAGAGTCAACTGGACAGCCATGGGTTTGGTTTTGAGTTTATGAACATGCTGGCTGCTACTGAAAGGCTGAAGCTTCAAGCCCACCCAGAAGAGCCACAGAGGAAAAGCCTAGAGATCTACTTTCAGAAGATCAGCCACTGAGAACTCTGTGAAATGCACTGGGTCACCACGAGTGGGAGCTAGGGTTCAATTTGCCTTTTTCCCCGACTGACCCTCCCAGCCCCTCCTCCCCAGAACCCCTATGTTTTCAGTCCTCTCCTCATCAGATCTGCTCCCAGGAGATGATGGAAATGCCATCTCTCAGATGCCTGGTGGACCACGGAGCCACCTGCATTGTCACCTGCATAGTGATGAGCCGAGCTAGGCCAAGGGGCTGGGAGTGTGACGGTGAGGTGTCAGGCAGTGAGGAACAGAACAGACAAAAGGTCTTCCCGGCATCCCAGAGCCAGCTACTCCAATGGCATTAGGTCCCAGACCTGGTGCAATTCTGCAGGCCTGCTGCTCCAGGTGGCTCGATGATGACAGCAGACTGCCCCTCCCAGCCGCCACTGAGGCTACAATGGCATTTTCAAGGCAAAGCAGCCAGAAGCAAGAGAGAAACCAAGACATTTCCCTCACCTGCACATTAAGGCGCATCAGATAAGCCTCTTGACTTGAATGTGGTCGAGGTGTCAGACGGGCTAGCTGCTGTCTGCTTCCCTCTGTGGTTGTCACTGTTCAGCTGGGCCTTCGGGAAGTCTGAGGAGGACGTGGGCAGAGGGCCCTCAGCCATGGAACCTAGGCTGGGATGCAATCCTAAGCCCCAATGCTGTCCCAGGAAATACAAAGTGGCTGACCTTCTCCTGGCCTACAATCTCCCATGGCTCCCTAGTACCCAGCATCACCTTCATACTCAGCAGCCTGGTGTCAGAGGCCTTCCAGGCAACCCTCTGACTGCTTCTCATTATGCATCTTACACTGACCAGGATGGAATGTTCTCTTCTCCAAGTCATTGCTCACAAGGGCTCTTCTTCCTCCTGGAAGTCCCCAAATACCAACCCTATTCTTCCTATTCTTCTGTGCTTTTTTTTTGGCCAAAATGTCATCCTCCAGTTGTCTATTTGCAGCCACAGTGCCTGGCACGGTATGGTACGTAGTGTGGGCATCAGTAAATGCTTTCATTGGATTTTTTTCAAAGGAGAATTCTCACCTTTCATGTGGGAGGCACTGGTTTGATTCCCAGACACTACACCTTGAGTGCAGCCATCTCCTGTCCATCAGCGGAGGTTCTGTGTTGCTGTGACACTGGGCAGGTTTCAGCAGAGCTTCCAGACTAGGAAGAGGGCCCAGGAAGAAAGGCCTGGTGATCTACTCCCGAAAATCAAAAACCCTGTGGTTCACAATGGTCTGGTGTGTAAGCAGTCATGGGGATGGCCCAGTAACGAGCAGTGTTTCACTCCATCGTGCGTGGGGTGGCCATGAG
The DNA here is from genome assembly GCA_028571685.1 of Heterohyrax brucei. Taxonomy (NCBI): domain Eukaryota; kingdom Metazoa; phylum Chordata; class Mammalia; order Hyracoidea; family Procaviidae; genus Heterohyrax; species Heterohyrax brucei. The sequence goes on from CM053140.1 coordinate 54,757,828, forward strand.
CTGAGGATGACTCTATAGCAGCTAACGACAGATATAACTCATAGATATTAGGGGCCTACTATGTATAGGGTAGAGTCCCTGGATAGTGCAAATGGTTAATGTCCCTAGCTGTTAATGGAGAGGTTGCAGATTCAAGCCCCCCAGAGGCACCACAGAAGAAAGGCCTGGAGATCTATTTCTGAAAAATCAACCGCTGAAAATCCAATGGAGGACAGTTTTACCCTGAGACATGTGGGGTCAGTCGTGTGACAGCTGACTTGACAGCAAGTGGCTGTGTGCAGAGGACCTTCCTGTACTTGGCCTTCTTATGCTGCCGTAACAACGTGTCATGCCACAGTCTCCGCTTTCCACATTAGGAAACCGAGAATCAGAGAGGCAAAGAAGTATCCCACACTCACACAGCCAAGAAGCATCAGAGCTGAGATGAGGCACAGGCCCTTCTGAGTTCTGAATCTGGGTCTTCCCACTCTGTGCTTTGTGTTTCCAGCTGGAACCCACTATGAGTCTTCCATCAGCCTGGGTCTGGAGAAGACAGAGAGGAGCGGCTGTTATTTCCAAATTGACTTTTATTTCAACCCCTTCTTTCCTCTTTATTATTGTTATTATTAATCTGTGTTCCGGTCTGACTCTCAATACAGTGCTCTTTCCATGACACCTCATTGCCTCTGTTTCAGGTGGAGGCCCTGAACCAGAGAACTGGGAAAACCATCTAGTCCACCCCTTGCTTCCAGACAACAGACTCAGTCAGCCAAGATTCTTTAACCCTTTAAAGAATGACAGAAGGCCAACCTAGAAAGGTTTGAAGAAGGAGTACATTATCTCAGTGGCTAGGATGTCCAGTGAGGTGAACGTGGGCATCAGGTACAGCTGGATCCATAAACCCAACCGCAGCCTCACTTGTCTCAGTTCTGTTTTCTTCTGCGTTGGCTTCGGCCCTGAAGAGGCTGTGTTTACACGGTGCAAAGAAGGCTACCAACAGCCATGACTATTGCCTAAGCTTCAAAAACCACAGACTGATGGCCTCTTTTTTAATAATTCCAGGTAAAGTTCTGGGGCTGACACAGTCTTGGTTCAGGTCCTGAACCAACTGTGACTCTGACAACCACAGGGCTAAGTTGCTCTCCTGTTCATGGTTTGTCAATGATTCCCTGAACATTCGAGGCAGATCCAGGGACCTGAATCAACCCATAAGTGGAGCTACAAATTGGAAGTAAAGGCTCACTGACGTGATACAGCCAAAGGAGTCATCCGAATGGGGTCAGTTTCAAACACTGCCTCCGGGAAGAGTTTAGCTGAAACTGAAACCTACAGGGAACTTGGGATACTCCCCATCCTCCTTGTAGGGACCATAAGACTTGTTTGGTTCTGGCTCTGCCCAAGGCTCCAGTCCTCGGTAGCATCCCATGTGTTGCACACCTCTGATGATGGGGACCTCACTACCTATAACGCGGCCCCCTACATTTGGGCTTTTCTGACTGGGAGAAAGTTCTCCCTGTGTCAGCTGAGCTGAAGTCTTTATTCATACCTCCATTCATCAGTCCCAGTTCTGCCCTGTGCTCCCACTCCTGCACCCCACTGTGCTAATCCTAAACCCACACCACAAACCTCAAGGCCTCTAAGTCTGTTCTCCTATCAGCTGTTCTCTAGATGCCCAGCCTAATGCTTTACTTAGGTTGTCTCATGTCGTTTACAAAGTGGATGCTGCATTGCAAACCCATTTTATAGAGGAGAAAACTGGGTCTCCAAAACACAAACGTGCTTACTTAAGGCCACCTGACTAATATGTAACCAGAAGAAGATCTGCTTTAACTCTAAAGTCCTTGTTCTTTGCCACCATGTTCCCTGGCCTTCAACTGTTCCTCAAATGAGAATATCCAGCTTTCTTCTGGTTTCCACTCAGTAGCTCAATGCCTCTAAAAGCCAAATACCAAGGATTGAATTATATTATCCAAGACTTTTGTACTTCTGTACTACGGAAGTTCCTTTCAATCCGGATTAACTATTGATTCAGAGAACTGAAAACCTCAGGGATATATGGCTTCAGGTGTGGCTGGATCCAGAAGCTAGCCAAAACAACATCATCAGGACTCAGAATCTCTTATTCTCCTTTTGCAGCTCTCCACAATCCCTCCTCTGTCTTGGGCTCAGTTTCAGGCAGGACTGTCCTTCTTAGTGGCCCTTGCATCTTATCTATCCCAGTTGCCTTTTTCGTAGTTCTAGCCAGGCTCCATGGTCTGATTCTCATTGGTGTGGCATGAGTCAGGTGCCCTGTCTTAAACCAATGGGATACAGAGCTCTTGTTGGTCAGACCTGGGTCACATACTCATGTCAAGAGCTGGGGAATGGTGTCTTCCCACCCAGACCACATGGATTGCACATGTGTGTATGATGAGGCATCCCCAAAGAAGAAGAAAGGCATTAATTGAAGAAGAAGTGAGAATGAATAGCAGACAGGTACCAAAGCTGAAGTCAACTCATGACCCAAATTTACCCTGTTGCTGGGGACGGCTATCACACAGGGGAGAGGGCTGCTGTCACCTCCCTCCTTGAGCACCCTACCTTCAGTAATGCAGCCCAGACTCCGTCTCAGTTTCAGTAGTCACATGGGCCAGTCAGTGCACCTCCGGGCCCTGGCTCCCCAGCTCACGTGTGGCAGCTCAGCCCGGCTTCCTCCTGTGGCACTCTGGACCCAAGTCTAGCCCTTCTGTCCCCATCCCTCTCGTCCCTCCTTGCTGGTTCTGCAGACATGCTGCAACTGCCCCTGTTGAATGTCAGCACCTACCATGTGCTGCTGCCACAGGCCGCACAGCTCACATCCACCCTCTCACAATGGTGTTACTTTCCTTTTTGACAGATGAAGGTACAGGGGCTCAGAAGGGTTGTGCAAATTGCCCACAGTTGCACAGCCAAGACATGCAGTGCTGAGATTTGAACCCACACAAAGGTGAAGGCAGGTGCCCTGCCCTGAGTGCTTGCCAGTAATAATCATGGCAAACGTACAGTGAGCCCTCACTGTGCACCCAGCATCGTGCTGAGGTCTTTACTGTACAATCCCAGTCTTTACATCTACACAGGGTGGGTACCATTGTATCCCATTTAGCTGATGAGGCAGTGGGGGCTCAGAGAAGTCAGAGGACGTGCGCAAGGTCACACACTGGTAAGCGGCTGACAGCAGCACCACTAAGGGAGCATGGAGGGTGCAGACCACATGGGGCGACACTGTCAGAAGGGGTAACACCAAAGTGACTGTCCGTCAAAATTCCCCCATAGTTAGTTATGACAACAGAACATTTTTTTGTAAGCCCAGCTTGCAAAACCAAACCCATTACTGTGAGGTCAATTTCAGCTCACAGCAGCCCAGAGTAGAACGGCCCCGTAGCGTTTCCAGGGAGCAGCTAGTGGATTCAAACCGCAAGTGTCTTGGTCAGCAGCCAAGCTCTTACCCCACAGTGTCACCGGGAATCTGATGTATGGAAAAGGCTAAAACTCTCTGCTCGTTTTCTTTTTGACCCTTCTGAATCACTCTAGTCAGAGCTGATGCTGTTACCCCATTAGAAAGCCGCTTCCAACCCCACAGTTTTGTCTGCATGCATGGCAAACATGTGCTGGTGTTTTCACTGCAACCAGTATTTTTATAGTCTCTGATTTTATCAAATTTTCTGGTGTTTCAGCTACAATATTGGAGTTATCAGTATTTATGAACTTATATTAATAACTCTTTTGAGAATGAAGTAGTCTCTAAAGGAAAACAACGTAAGATGCAGAGGCATTATGATTTATCACTAACATTAGTACAAAAATCATTCCTAAGGATTCTGTGCAGTCTGGTGTAGGAGGAGTCGATAGGGAATAACACCATGAGCTACCACACTGGGTGACACCAACCCTAGTGACACCAGCCCTAGTGACACCACTGGTGACTGAGTAGGGATTGGAATCTAGGATTGTTTCCTTCTGGATTTTAACAGCCGTTTAGTGCTGCCCCTCCCCCCGAGCAGTGGTCCTTTCTGGTTGACCTTGATCTGATGACTGTGTCATGCACTGTCCTAGGCACTGGGGATATAGCCAAACAGAGGGCCACAGATCCTTGCCCTCACAGAGCTGACCTTCTAGAAGAGGAGTCAGAGAGAGGTAATAAATCACAAAGCATAAACAAAAGTACAATGCTTATATGTCCCACGGCAAAGAACAATAAAAAGGAAATAATATGCTAGATGAGAGAGCCAGGAACTGCACAGGTGTTAGGAAAGCATCTCTAATGAGGCAACATTTGAGCAGAGATCTGAATGCAGTGAGTGAGTGAACTGGGCTGTCAGTTGGAGGAAGAATGTTCTGTGCAGAGGGAATAGAATGTGCGAAGGCCCTGAGGTGCCACTCAGCTTTTAAGTCTACGAAAATTTGAGTTATTTTATTAAGATCAATTATTTGGACTATGCTGTTTTCAATTGCTAAGGCTGCAAGCAAATCCAAGAGACTGTTTGTCACATTAGATCGTGGCTAAGTTTTAGTTTGCTAAAACTCCTTTTGCTATCAGCAACTGTCACCAGTGGTATAAGGCCCTGCCTCTCCCCGACTGCAGTCTGCCAGGAAGTTCCTAACCAAAAAAGGGGAACATTTCAAATCCACCAGGCAGCCCTCAGAAGCTCTATGGGGGCCAGTTCTACCCTGTCCTGTAGGGTCACTATGAGTTGGAGTCAACTCCACAGCAGTGGGTTTGGTTTTCATTTTTCATAAAACAGTGTCTGTTTATAAAAGTTTCTGAATATGTAACCATTTATATAATTGTATGTTTTTGTATTTTATTATTTTGATTATTATGTTTTTAACAAAAAATAATTCTTCTTTGTACATGCTAGTTGCAATCAAAGACAGGCTATATGCACCTGTTGATTTTTGTTCCATAATAGTTGTAATAATAATAATATGATGATGATGATGTCACCACTAAAGAAATAATTTGAAGTAGGCTGTGTGCAACATTCATGTCTTACTTGGTTACTAAGGATATTTTTATTAGAGTATTTCCCTCAACTTGTCATTTTGTTATTTGAAAAAAACAAATACATAGAATTTTTATTTTTTCTTTTACTGGTTTTATATTAAAGGGTATCTCTGAAGCCCTCTGTTCTGGGGTACAAAAATATTTTGTCTGGCACGGGGGAAAGGACAAAGTCAAGGGTGACACCCAGGTTTTCAGCCCGAGCGAGTAGTAGGATGAGGTTGCCATTGTTCAAGAAGGAGGCAGGGCTGGTGGACAGCAACAGGGATTTTGCCTTTGGTCACTATCTGCTTGAGACGGTCAAGTAGACACACCAGGACACAGTTGGATAGGAGCCTGGAGGTTAAAGAAGAGGGCATAAAGGAGGGAAGGGCCGGTGATGGAAACCTTGGCCTCCTTTTCAAGTCTCCTCTCTGTGAAGCCACCTAACTCCCTCACTGCCAGAGTCTCACTAACTACTTGAGAATGCCATGAGGTTGGTGGAAATTATTATACCCACTTTACAGATGGGAAAACAGAGCATCAGAAAGATTAAGTGAGTTGCCCAATGTGGGACACTAGAAACAGGAAGAGGGAAGCAGTTGTATCACTCAGGGCAGGTGAAAAGTGATAGAAAATTCAACTCTCAGATTGGCATCAACAAAACAAAACCAATGAACAGGCAATAAAAAGCTTGAACTGGTTCACAAAACTGAAGAGGGTCTTGTTTCATGCATAATTGGATACAAGGGCTCAAATGATGGTGTCGGAAATTCTCTATCTCTCTCTCAGTTCTCAGTTATGATTTGCTTTGTTTCAGCTGTATTCTCAGGCAGCCTTTTTGGACTCCATGCCAAAGGCATTCCCAGTTTCCCTGCACAGATGGATAACCACATGTGAAAGAATGAAGCCATACCCCTACCTCACACAATATAAAAAATAATACCTCAAAGTGGATCAATGACTTACTATAAGAGCTAAAACTACTGGAAGAAAACATAGGGGTAAATATGACCTTGGGTTTGGCAATGGATTCTTAGACATGACACCAAAAATATAAACAACAAAAGAAAAAATAATCGGATTTCATCAAAATTTAGAAATTTTGTGAGACAGAGGGCATGATCCAAAAGTGAAAAGACAAGCTATAGAATGTGAGAAAATATTTGCAAATTGTATATCTGCTAAGAGTCTAATTTTCACAATATATGAAAAACTTGTATAATTCAACAACAAAAAGACAGTCCAATTCAAAAATGGACAAAGGACTTGAAAAGATGCTTCTCCAAAAAGGATACACAAAAGCACTGAAAGGATGTTCCAAATCACTGGTTTTTAAGGAAATGCAAATAAAAACCACAATCAGATACCACTTCACATCCGCTAGGATGGCAGTAGCAATAACAAATGAAACCAGAAAAATAATGGGTATTGGTGGTAATGGGGAGAAACAGGAGCACCTGCCCATTGCTGGTGGGAATGTAAAGTGGTACATAGCTGCTATGAAACAGTTTGCGAGTCCTCCAAAAATTAAAACATAGGCCAACCAAGTCTACTCCTAGGGATATATCCAAGAGAAATGAAAACATAGCAAGTTGTATAGAAATGCACAGAGCAGCATTATTCCTGGCAGCCAAAAGGTAGAAACAACCCAAATGTCCATCAGTAAATGAGTGGATGAACAAATTGTGGTAGATATAGAAAATGGAATATTATTCAGCCACAAAAAGAAATGGTCCTGTTAGATGCTGTAACTTAGATCAATCTTGAAAACAGTACGCTAAGTGAGAAAGGCCAGATACTAAGGTCACAGCACGGGTGTATCACATGGTTTCTTTTACACAAAATATCCACAGCAGGTAAATTCACAGAGGCAGAAAGCAGATTAGTGGCCGTGGGAGATGGGTAGCACGAGGAATGGGGAATGGCAGCTTAACAGGTATGGGGGATTCTGGGATGATGAAAAAGCTTTGCAACTAAAGAGAAGTGATGTTTGCACAGCTCTCTGAATGCACTAAATGCCACTAAATTGTACATTTTAAGATGGTTAACAGTTATGTAAACCACACCTGAATAAACATACTAACAATAATCAAGCTGGTCACTTTCATTCTATCAGTGTTCACCTCACTGGACAGAGACTATCTCCTGGCCAATAGCTCAGCAGCGGTGTCAGGACTCTCACTGACCATCCTGGCTCATAAGCACTTCTCTGGAGCTTGTGGCAGGGTCAGCATCCCCAGAACCACATGGAGGGAGGCTGGGGGAAGCAGCAGTTCCTTGAAGGAAAATATAGACATCATCTTTAAAGGACAGGAGGATGGATGCTCGGGGCGCCCAAATCATAGCTGTCTGTTGCACACAGACACTGCTGCCTAGCTCTGCTGAGCGGCGCTGGTGTGCAGGCCAAGGAGCTGCCCAGATGATAATTCTGGCACCAGGGAGCACGGTCGTCCATGATCCTCTTCCTGCCACTTCCTCCTTGTCTTGTGCAAGCCCCTGGAAACAATTCCGATATCTTCCCCTTCCCCTAAGTGAAGATACAAAAACATCCTGTGTCAGGCATGCAAGGCCCTGATTTCTCTTTCCAGCTTGTGCTCTGGCTTCTGGACTCCTAGCCCAGCCACTCGGCCTCCTTGCTACTTCTAAAAATGCTCTGCCAGTGTCATTGCCAGGCCTTTGCTCACACCGCTTCCTCTCCCTGGAATGCCCTTTGCACCATCTCCACACACTGCAAGCCTGCTGGCCTGCAACAAAACCCATGCTGCACTGGGGTTTGCCGCTCGGGGCCTGTCTCCCCTACTTGCCTGTGTGTTCCCTTAAGGGTGGGGAACATGCTGCTTTTCTCTGTATCCCTAGCACCTAGCCTGGGCAGGTGGGCAGGAAATAATGAATGAATCAATCAGTCAAGCAATGAGTGAATTGTGATTGAATGATGAGGGGGAGAAAGAAAGAAGAAGGGAGGGAGGGAGGGAGGGAGGGAGGGAGGGAGGGAGGGAGGAGGGGGGCAGGGAGGGAGGAGGGGGGCAGGGAGGGAGGGGGGCAGGGAGGGGGGGAGGGAGGAGGGGAGGCAGGGAGGGAGGGAGGGAGGGAGGAGGGGAGGCAGGGAGGGAGGGAGGGAGGGAGGGAGGGAGGGAGGAGGGGGGCAGGGAGGGAGGGAGGGAGGAGGGGAGGCAGGGAGGGAGGGGGGCAGGGAGGGAGGGAGGAGGGGAGGCAGGGAGGGAGGCAGGGAGGCAGGGAGGGAGGGAGGCAGGGAGGCAGGGAGGGAGGGAGGGAGGGAGGGAGGGAGGAGGGGGGCAGGGAGGGAGGGAGGGAGGGAAGGAGGGAGGAGGGGAGGCAGGGAGGGAGGGGGGCAGGGAGGGAGGGAGGGAGGGAGGGAGGAGGGGGGCAGGGAGGGAGGCGGGCAGGGAGGGAGAGAGGGAGGGAGGCGGGCGGGCAGGCAGGCAGGCTCAGTTCAAACGCCACCTCCCTTGGGAGCCTCTCCCGATTCCCATGTTCTGAAGCTAGTGATTTATTTTTTAGCACCAGTTGTTTCTGGATTTGCTGTCCTATCTCTCCTTCCTGTAATTCCAGGAAATATGCCTTAATCATCTCTATCTTTTCCTTTTGCCTCCCCCATCTCTTCCCCACCCCGCTTTATGCATAAAAGAGGCCTAATTTAACTACTGAGTTAAAATGACTTGGATCTTAAAAAGGAATCCATGACGTTAAGACTTAAACCCATTTTTCTCTAACAGAGAACCTAAGACATGAAGTGAAGTGGAGATGGGGAAGGTAGATAGTCTTCTGTACTCTCTGTGGGAAGAAGGGAGAAGGGAACATGTGTTGGTGCCCACTGTGTGCAGGTGCCTACTGTGTGGCAGTGCTCAATGTATAAACGAAACACCAAACACACTGGGATCGACTCAACTCTGATTCATAGCAACCCTATACAACACAGTAGAACTTCTCTATAGGGTTTAGCTAGTGGAGTAGTGGTTGGATTCGAACTGACAGCCTTTTGGTTAGCAGCTGAGATCTTAACCACTGTACCACCAGGACTCTGCTTTGCATACACTCTAGGTTTATTCCCCATCGGCCCTATCTGATGGGTGGTGCTCTAGTAAACCAGTTCTCAAAAAAAAAAAAAAAAAAAAAAGCCCTGCTGTGTAGTGTTTGCCAATTTCCATGGTGTAAATACTCCCAAGCCAAAAACCAAACCCAGTGCTGTCTAGCCAATTCTGCCAACTTCAAGTGACTGACAGCACAAAATTCTCAAACACTTCACAATTGCCTCTTGTAAGCTAGTAGGAACTGGCACAGCCTGGTCTTGACCCCCAAAGCCAGACCCACTCCTACTGCCCTGGTGCAGGTGGGGAGTCCAGGCTGGGGGAGGTCTTCAGCCTCAGACTTCTCCCAGCAGCTCCCCTTCACCCGCCTCATCTCTCTCCAGCACTCTGCCAGCTAATCCAGCCACCTCCCCACACCGGGCCTCTCACCCAGAGGCCCTCTCTGCTTGGTGACTATCTTTCTCTTTCGGATCCACTGTCCTTCTGACAGGTTTTCCCTTCCATTCTGATCTGAAGGTTTCTCTATCACTCCTTTTCTCAAGCTCTCCCTCCCTCCTTCTCAGGAAACATTTCAAAGTCTGTTTAAAAAACACCAAGGCAACTGACTTTACAGGTTTTTTTCCTCTCTTCTCGAGAACAGGACGTGAGAAGGCCAGGTTGAATTTCCTGTGTGAAATGATGTGTGGGCTTTCTGAGCAAAACAAGGGTCAGGCTGTGGTCCTGGAGGAGCCAATGCCAAGGTCACCTGGAATCAAGCCTCAGGCCACGTGGTATCCAGGCCACTCCTGCTCTGCCTGGAGGCAGGTCTTCTGGACTTGTGTTGGGAGAGTTTTGGGACAGTCACAGAATGTTCCACCACATACCACAGTCATGCCCTATTTATCCAAGTACTCACTGCAGGGCAAGAGGGAGCCCAGCAGTCCAAGTCTGCTCTATTTCTTTCCACTGTAGGTGTGAACTGGGGTAAGTCACTGTGCTTCTCAAGCCTCAGTTTCCTCATCTGTATAATGGGAATGATGAGAGCACCTCTTGCCAATAAGACTCTTTGTAGGCAATGCACCGAGCAGAATGCCTGGCGAGTAGGCGATGCTGAAGAAATGTTAACTATCTGTCCCCACAAAAGGGAGTGGGAAGGGGAAAGTAAGCATTTCATATAAATGCTAACAGAAGTCCAATCTTGTCATGTGGCAAAACCATGAAGAATTGAACTTCTGTTGACGGAAACTTCCAGTAACTGGCTGTGGGACCCTAAACAAATTATTTGTCTATTTGTCTCTCAGGTTCCTAATCTGTAGAGTGGGGCTTATAATGGGATCTACCATAGGGAAGTATTGCCAAGCATTAGATGAATTGGTAACAGACTCACGGCAATCCAGTGTGTGTCAGAGTAGAACAGAGCTCTATAAGGGTTTTTCAAGGATGATTTTCTGGAATCAGACCCCGGGCCTTTGTTCCAAGACGTCTGTGAGTGAACTGGAACTGTTAGCACTCCACCCTTAGATTCTTAACTTCTCATTGCTGCCTGTGGTCTTCATCTCGGATTGAGGAGCGTCACCTCCTCCACCTGATAGGTGAATGCAAGGATCCCCTGGCAAGACTTAGAAATGGTGGAGGTGATTATTATTCTTCCTTACCTTGGTGGCTCAGATTTTACTGAGCTATGGGTGCGAGGTTTTCCCTCCCTGTGAGGGGCACATGGCCAGATTTGTATCCGTGGTCCGTGGTGTCCAGTGGACCTGGCCACACCCCCATCTCCAGGGCGGGGCACCTGACTCCAGCCCAGCCAGTCAGGGCTGCACAACCCTTGGCAGTGGTGATTGGCTTCAGGCTGGGCATGTGGCCTAAGCTGAGCCAATGACAGCTTGACCCAGCAAGCCTTTGCCAGGCAGAGCAGGGTGGCCGGCGTTTTGGCAGTTGCTTAGCAATGGCCGCTGGCTCTTCTAAGCAAGCTTTTGTATGATTCCATTGAACCTTCGCAGCACTATCTCATTCTACAGACAGAGGAACAGGAGTCAGAAAGCCTCGTTTCTGGTCCTGAACCTACCGTTGGTTATGCGATTTCGGGGGCAGTCCCCTCATTTTTTTTTTTTATTTCAAAAAACACTTGTTAAATGCCATGTATTAAGGAATAATAACAGCTACAAATTATTGAACCCTCGCTATGGTACTGCCCTAATCACTTCCCATCTGACAGGAAAGCTTTTATCATTCCAGTTTTACAGACAGGGAAATCGAGGCACCAAAGTTTCACTAATAAGTGATAGAGCCGTCATTTGAATCCAAGTTTCTAATTCTTAGAGACCACGGTGGTGCAGTGGTTAGGTAAATATGCTAACACAGAAGTCAGTAGCTGGATCTACCAGGTGCTCCTGGACACTCTATGGGGCAATCCTACACTGTCCTATAGGGTCCCTGTGAGTCAGAATCAGCTATGGTTTTTGACGAAAGCGGGTTTGGCTTTTGGTCTGATTCTTAATTCATGCTCTTAGCTATTGACTATATGACCTAACTATACGACCTCTGCTGAGCAGTGGACAGCGTCCCTGCCACTGTGCACTAATGGTGAAGCATTTTAAAGGTGGTGGCACTTGGCTCCATTCTTCAGTTTCCTGGGTGGTTCAGATTCTGTGAAGAAGAATGGGCTGTGTTCCTGAGCTGGGCGTCTCTGCTCTCCTTACGTGTGAGCTCGGGCACATCGTGGCTCCTCTTGAGCCTCAGTTTCCCTGGCTATGAATAAGAAAATTTCTCAAAGAAGGCACTCCGCAGTTCGTTTGCTTTCTGGGAGTGGCGGGCTCTAACATTGTCCTCACACCCGGCCGGGCCCCTTGCTGTACGTGTCTGCCCTCCCCTAAGCCTGACACTTCCTCCTAGGCTTGCATTTAGAATCACCGGGCCCTATTTCTTCTACCCCCACCCCAGTGGGGCGAGGCAGACAGCCAGGGAGGGAGGGATCCAAAGGTCCCAAGTTGGTACAGATACACGGCCCACCAGCCACACAAGCCTATCTGGCTTGGAGAGGAGCTGGACTATCTCTATTGATCCATCCACGGATGGCAGCTGTTGCTTTCCGATCTGAAATCAATGCAACCGGTCTAGCAGATGGGGGTGGAGGGTTTGGAGCCAGGCAATATTTCTCTTGAGTTTTGGAAACATCAGCCAAGGTGGACCATACCCAAATTGCTTCACAGAGTCAGCTGGCATAGCAGGGTTCAGAGCATGCTGGGAAGCCCTTGCCTGTTGGGGGTGGGGTGGGCAGTCAGGGGAAGAGGCCAGGGGGCACCTTTCCAGCTCACGGCCTCCAGCAGGTGCTTTGACAAAGTTGTGCTTTAACTCTGAGCCAGGTGAGTGGCCTGGTGGGGCAGCTCTGACCATCCTGGGCTGGGATTGCCAATCTGGTTCTAGCTCCAGTTCTGACACTGACCTGCTCTGAGCCTCAGTTTCCCCAAGGGTCAGCGAAGGAGATCAGACCATTGGTCAGTATGGATAGTCCAGTTCTGCCCTCAATAATGCTGGTGATAATATTGCCTCCTGTCAGGGTATGTTGCACCCTCAAGGCTTATCAGGTGGGCATGGCCCTTAGGGATGCGTAACTGGCCCACCTCACATGCTGGTTCCTGCCATCCCAAAGCATCACTCACACCCTTCCTCACATTCCTACCTTTTCATGGTAAGCTCCCATCAGATGGAACTGCCCCTGTCTTCCAAGGAGGTTGAGGCTGCCCGTGGAACCCAGAACTGGGCCCTGAATCTTTGACAGACTCTGTGGGATGGCACTGGCCCCCAGAAGGGGGACCTCAGGGGCGGGGCCCCAGACTGGGTCCTCAAAATGGCTCTTGGAACTTAACTTCCTTACTTGCTGGAGCAAAGAGTGTTAGATCGAGAGTCTAGCCTGGGCTTTAAGCCCTAGACACACCCTGATCTCTGGCCTTCGATGTCTCCATTTGCAAAAAGGGTGCACCGAGCTTGGGGAGCTCTAAGGGCCCTGCCAGGCTGATGTTCTTAGGCGCTCACTTGCTCTGCACCCAGTGTTTTCTTGCCTGTGCCTCTCCTCTCCTCCCTGATGCTGCTCCCCTCCGGGAATCTCCCCTGGTGCATTTCTTCCTCACTGCTTCGTGCTGAGCTAGACCAGTCCTTCCCTCCTTCCTCTCTCCCTCCCCTCTTACCTCTGTTCTCAACATGCCTCAAGATTAACTCTCAAGAACTCGAGTCTGAGCAGCCACTGCTCAGCAACCTCAGCAACGGGCTCCCTATTGACAAAGACACAGTGTATCTGGCCTTCTGTGTGACATTCAGGGGCCTCTGTATGTTCAGCCCAGCCAACCCTTCCGCTCTCACCCCTCTTCCCCTCATTCTCAAGGTGCCTCCACCTGGGGCTCCCCACCTCCAGGTCTTCGCTCTTGTTTTGTTTGCTTCTAATGCCTCTTCTTCCTTTTCTTTCTGTCCAAACCCTAGCCATACTTCAGTGCCTGGCGTATGTGCTATGTCTGTCCCCTTCAGAGCCTCTGTAGCTCTGGCTAGAGCCTCTCCCACGCTGCGGACCTGAGTCAGACTGTCAGTGGTCCCTACTGAAAGGGAGATCACGCCACTGGAGCTGCTGTCACCTCCCAGACTCTGGGAGACAGAGGCTAAGTCTCATCGTCTTTGTGTTCCTTGGGCCTTCCTTAATACTGAAAAAAGTGGCTGCTTAACAACATGTTGGATGGAATCAAGCCGGGCTGCCCTGGGAAGGGAGAACATGGGATAGTTTGTATGGAACTGGGTCAGGTTAAACAGCAATCAGCTGAATTGGGAGGACTATCCTAAATCAGGCTGACTTGGATTAGGTGGGCTGGTCCACCTAAGGAAACCCTAGTGACTTAGCGGTTAAGTACTATGGCCACTATCATGAGGGTAGCGGTTCAAATCTGCCAGGTGCTCCTTGGCAGCTCTATGGGGCAATTCTACTCTGCCTTACAGGGTCACTGTGAGTTGGCATGGACTCCACGGCAGCGGGTTTGGTTTTGGGGGGTCACCTTAACTGGGATCAGTTGTTGTTGGGTTAGTTAAAGTGAGTTTGTTGGATTGGGCTGCTCAGTAAGGGTGGAGCTGGATTGGTTGAGTTGACCTGCTGAGTTGAATTGTGTTGGAAGAGCTGGGTTGACTTGGGCTGGGTGAATTAGGAGGCTTGGGCTATCTGAGCTGTGTTATTAGGCTGGCTTTGTTGGGGTTAGTTCCATCATGTTGAGAGAGTTGATTCTGGTTTGGGCTACTTCGTTGGATTCAGTTAGGTTAGTTGTGTCAGGCTGCTGCATTGAGTTGGGGTGGCTCATTTGGTCTGGAGATCAATTTTGCTGAGCTGATCAGTTGAGTGAGTTAGATTAGGTGAATTGCCTTGGACTGAGCTACATGGACTACACTGCTGATTTAATTAGACTTCACTAGGTGAGTTGAGTTCATTACTTGGATTGGGTTAGTTGGTTGAGCAATCGGTTTGGGTTTGATTGAGCAGGGTTAGTTGGGTAGAACTAGTGGGCTGTGATAGTTGCTTGAGTTGCAAGAAGTGAGCTAGCTGAGATAGGTTGGATTGGTTGGCTTGTGTGGCCCTGAATAGGCTGGCTTAGTGGGTTGGGTTACGGGTAAGTCTGGCTTGGGTTCCAGCTTTGCTGGGGGACAGCCACAGTGCTCTGAGTTCTGCTCAGTCTCTTGCTCTGAGCCAAGGCATGTTGGGGGGGGGTGGGGTGGGGGCCTTGGCCACAAATAGCTGTGGGGAGCACAAACAGTTTGGTCTTCAAAGACCTCAGTGGTGGCGTCTGTAACTTTCCACACGGCCCGAGCAAGCACATCTCTAGGTCTCGTGTTCAGGCCCAGCTGCTGCTTCCTCTGAGCAAACCACAATGTGGGGGGCGGGAGAGGTGGGGAGCATGGGGGCTCCGAGCATCTCCTCTACAGGAGTTGGGGTGGAACACAGGTGTGCATCCCCTTTCCTGTAGTCGCCTTGGCACTGCTAATGGGACAGACCTGGCTGAGGAGGGTGGGGCCAGGAAGGACAGTGGAGAGGCAGGAGTAGAATCAGGGGTAATGGCCAGACTATAGGCCTGAGGGGCTCAGGGGTCTCTGGGACCTTGGTTTCTGCACAGCTGCAGTAGGAGCTGGGCCAGATAGTTATTCTTACATTCAAAGAATGATTTCTTGAGGACTCACCAAGTGCTGAGATGTGGCTGGCAGGAGTCAGGGACAGAAGGACGGTGAGGGTGCAGAGACAGGCTAGGCTTCCTGCAGGGCTATGTGATCCCAGTGCTTACTGTTACCTTGCTCCCTCTGCCCAGCCCCTTCTGCACCTCCCTTTGAAGGCATCTTCTGTGGACAGTGCTAGGCTCTCCTGTGCCCAGATAAAGTATATTCTGTGAACAGAGGTACAGTGGTAGCCAAGCCCAAATAGAGGACCAGGTGTTCATCGCCCAGTGCCACCTGGTTTCCTCATCTTCTGGCGTTGTACTGCACCCCACCTCCTGACCTGTGTCGGCTGGGCTGACCCTCCCCTGGCCCCTGGCCCCTGGGAAGGCATAGCATCTGAGCCCAAGTTACCTCAGGGGCTGTTAAGACTAAGCCTGAAGTTTATAGATGAAGAAATTGGGGCCAAGAGACAAGGAGTGATGGGCCTAGGACGCATAGCTCACTTGAGACAGAGATAGGGTACAAGGCCAGATGTTCTGATTCCTCATGCCAGGAGCAGCTATGAGGCTCAGTGGTTTGGGACCCAAGTAGTCCCTGGGAGATTTTGCCTCTAGGGGACTGTCAATGTCTGGACATATTTTCGATTGTCACAACTAGGAGATGTGACCGGCATCTAATGAGTAGAGGCCAGGGATGCTGCAAAACATCTTACAAGGCACAGAACGTCCCCCACAACAAAGACTCATTCAGCCCAAAATGTCAATAGCGCTGAGGCTGGGAAACTCTGTTTTATATGACTAATGTCCTAGTTTACCCAGGATTGAGGGGTTTCCCGGGACATGGGACTTTCAGTGCTAAAATAGGACAGTCCAGGGCAAACCAAGATGATTGGCCACCTTAGTTTCCTCTTCTGTAAAATGGGACTATAGTTATTACCTCTCTTCAGGCTTGTCATGAATCTTCCATGAGATTCTCTATGTCCATGGCTCTATACCTGCCAGACAGGGCTTGGTACTCAGCGACCAGAGTGGGCCTGCCAGGCAAGGCTTGGTGTTCAACAACCAGAGTGACTAGTTTCCTGTAATGCTACTGCTTACCAGACTCCTTCCTCCTGTGGGTTTTTGCTCCAGATTTTCCATGGTGGATGTTACTCTTCCCTTCTCTATGCATAATCTATACTGCTGAAGCCTCTGAGGTGTCCTCTCTGAGAAGGAGATTACCAAAGCTTAATAAAACTGTTAAGGACACCCCAGCACCTGAGACCTCCACCTGGGTGATAATCAGGTACATGAACAAGAAGGAAAAGGGGCCTCCATTCTCACACTGTGAGTCAGTGCCCAACCAATCATTTTATACACCACCCTCTGGGAAACACAAGATCAGACAACCTTTGGGCCTCTCTGGCTACAGCAGTCTATGGCTTGACCACCAGACTCAGCTCCATCATCTTTGAGCAGTGGCCTTGCACTGGTCATGCAGGGCCTAGAATCTGAGAATAGGCTCTGAGGATTGTAGGGTATTGTGCTGATGTAAATAATAATAATAAAACAAATTCTTCACCTTCAAGTCAATTCTGACTCACAGCAGCCCTATAGAACAGAGTAGCACTGCCCCATAGTTTCCAAGGAACATCCGGTAGATTTGAACTGCTAACTTTTTGGTTAGCAGCCACAGCACTAAACCACTGGAAAGCAGGGTTTCCAGTGCCCATGCAGGATGTTCTAGTTGTTAGTCTGGCCTCCCAAGCTAAGTACTCACAACTGCTGGAGCTGAGTCTTAGCCCCCATGAAATCTCATGACATTAAGTGGCTTTCAGTTTCCTAGAGCTGCTGATGACTAAGGGAAGGTGACAGCCTTGTCATATTAGGGACCTGAGAGGAGCTGAGGACTTTCCACGTCACCAACCCTCCTAACTGTTCTGTGAGGACAATGTTATACACGGCACACTAGCCAGCATTTGCTGTTTTCGTGGTTATCGACGTGTTTTAGGGGCAGAATTCTCTAGTGACATGAACATGTGATTTGACAGATAAAGCTTCTTAGGATGAGGGCTAAATTTCTTTGAGCAAAAGAGAGTGAATTTTTTTTTCTTTAATATATTAAATAAGGAATATTGCATGCACTGTGACTTTAGAGCAAGAAAAGACAAAGTTGTTACTGGAATGACTGAAATTTGGAAAACAAGCATCTTTGAAAGGACAGTTCACCACAGAGTGGCCCCAACACCCAAGGTTTGTGGGGTGTGGTGTTGTTTCTTCCTGAGTCATCAAGCCAAAAGTCAGGGTGTTTAAGACAGGGCCACTCTCCCCTCCCCACCTTGGTCCTGCTCCCTCCAGAGTGGGTCCCACTTGCCCAGCCCTGTTTAAGAGTCTCATCTCTGACAATGGGGTTGAAGGCCCTGAAGCAGAAAATGCTGCTTTGTGAATCTAGCTGCCTGGCTGAGCCCTGGCAGGACAGTGGCCTTGCTATGTGCCGTAGCTGCTGACCAATGTGTAGTCTGCGGCCTTACCAGACCAGTCAGGGCCAGGGGCAAACTGCTGTGGCCTGAGCCAGCTGCCCGTAGGTGCCAACTTCCTGCTCAGGAAGAGGCTGAGGGGCCCTGGGAGGCTCCTTAGTTTGATTTCCGGTGGCCAGGGAGGGTAGGTGGAGGGAGAGCTTGCGGCCAGGGTGGAGGGTGAACAGGGTGGAGTGGCTGGAAGACATGTCAGCCCAGCACCAGGCAGGAAACACAGCGGCCAGCAGGACTTCACCTCAATGACAGAAAACCCAGCGTCAGCACAGATGAAATACATCCAGTCCTGTCCAACTTGAGCTGCACAGTCAGGCTTGCCCTGTCTCCTGGTGGGCATGGGGTATGTGTGGGGGCAGCTTGGGAGACCCAGGACAGATGTTATAGGGGTCTTTAGTATGACACACACAAATACCGCTAACGGGCAGCTTCAGAGAACAGAAATCTATTTACCCATACTTCTAGAGGCTAGAAGTCCAAATCAGCCTTGGTCTTGTAGATTCTTTGTCACAGCCTGGGACCCGAGTTGGTGGTCCTTACATGGCACCTGTCTTCCCCAGTAGGTCTGGGCTTGTCTCTGTGTCAGGACCCTTGGTGGCGCAGTGGTTAAGCACTGGCTGTTAACCAGAACATTGGCAGTTTGAATCTACCAGCTGCCCCTTGGGAACCCTAGGGAGAAATGCTACTCTGTCCTTTAGGGTCATCATGAATGAGAGTCAACTCCTTGGCAATGGGTTTGTGTCTCTGGGTCTAATCTGCTCTTTGTATAACTCAGAAGTGATACTGGTTGGGACAGAATCTGCGCTGATAGGGCCTCATTAACGTAACAAAGAGAGGTCTCCTTCCCAGCAGGATTGTCTCTACAGCTACGGGGGGTTCCAACTCATGTCTTGAGGGGACACAATTCAATCCATGATATTCTTGGTGTGGTTTCTTCAGAGAGAGTTGGTGGGCTGGTCACTGGCTCCGCTGCAAAACAGACCCCAAGCAATAAATGCCCCGCTGAGCCTTTTCTGAATTCCTGACCACAGCATCACAGAGCAAAATAAATTGATTGCCTTAAGTAATTCCTTTGGGAGTCATTTGTTAGGCAGCAATAGTAAATTCAACTATCAACAACACAGCGGTATGGCTCAAAATCAGAGAGAATAAGAATGTCTGGGAGCAGCAGTGGGCCAGGGCTGCTCAGAGCGTGGGTCTTTGACAAGAGGTCCCACAGACTCTCCATCTCTCCTCTCACCTGTGGCCTCATCAGGGACAAACGTTTGCCAAACACCTGCTTCATACCCTGGGCATGAGTGATTTAGGTGTTCCTAGGAGAGGCTTCGGAGTCCGTGGGTGGTGCAAACTGTTCACATGCTCAGCTACTAGTAGAAAGATTGGAAGTTCAAGTCCACCCAGAGCTGCCTCAAAAGAAAGACCTGGTTATCTACCCTGACAACTCAGCCACTGAAAGCCCTGTGGAGCACAGGTCTGCTCTCATACCCACGGGGTCACCGTGAGTCACAGTGGACTCAGTGGTAACTGGCTTAGCTTTTTAAAAGAGGCACGATGGACAAAGTGGTCGGGAGGTTAATAACCTAGTAAGAGGCAGGGACAGGAACAAAGCTAACGAATTCTAGTGTGAGCATGATGGCGCTTCCAGGATGGGATTCCAGGCTTCCTCTGTTCGTGGCTCACACCAGGAAACAATGCCCAAGTCAGTCCGGCCTTGAATCGGGGTCCTCCAGTGCCTGAAGCAGAAGCGAGGGAATGAGGGTGGGGGTTTTAATTGTCTGATGACAAATTAAAGATTCTGGACTTTATTTTGTAGGCAGCAGGAGCTACTGGAGGTTTAAGGGCATGTCAGTAAGTGTGTGAATCAGGAAAAGTCACCTTTGTCTTTAAATCTCAGTTTCCTCATCAGTAGTTGAGGGAATTAGATAGATTTGAGATAGCAGACACCTGGCACACGTAACACTACTTCGACCTTCTGCATCCATAGCAGGCATCACTATCCGATGCCTGCACTTTCTGCGGTTGCGCTCAGCCTCAGCTCCCCGGTGCCCCAGCCCATCTCTACCAGTCACATGGAATTGACCTGCGCCATGATGCCACTCCTTGCAAACTTCTGACAAGCTGCTTTTAGCTTACACAAGAGCATTTTTATCTCAATTTGCCTTCTGATTGACTCCTACTGAGGACATCTCTTATTGGCTCTGGTCTTCCAATAAGGGAAACTGAGGCACATAATTTTTTTTTGTTGTTGCTTTTAAGACACTTGCCTAAGATCACACCGCATTCTACAAAAGCCTCTCCCAGGCTTATGTCCCTGCTTGATCCCATTTCTCAGCTAAATCCCAACTGCTTTCGCAGCCCAGATCAAGGAGGGCTGCTTTGTGGAAGGGGGAGACACCGCCAGTGCTTCCACTGTCCCCGGAGCTTCTGGAGGCTCTCTCCTGGGGCTGGCTGCAGCCCTGGTGGTCCCGGATGGAGAGGCATGAAAAGCTCCTAGAGTTGCTGGCGTAGGACTGATGCCCAGTTAGTTAGAAAAACATGTGGCTTACACTTCCCTCCCCTTCCCCTGCTAGCTGCCACCACCACCTTCTAATTCAATTTCCCTTGAAAAACAATGGTTGCAATGAAGGGGGAAACGAGATTTTTCCGAAGCTTTGTAAAGTTTTGCAAAATAATGACCCCACAAACTGGCAAACTCCCCTTGTTTCCTCCTTGAATGGAAATCTCTAGGACATTTTCATAAAGGTTTCAAGTCCCAGCTGGATGTGCCCCTTACTGCCCCTGAGGCTGTCCATCCCTAACTGATCTCCAGCACCAGCTGGGCATGGGACCCCTGGGGGTTATGACCTTTTCTCTTGGTTGCCTCTTTTGGAGAGGATTGATCCAGGAAGAGAAGAAGGCAGAAAGGACCCAGCTGTCCCCAAGATCTGGCTGAGGTAGGGGGAAAGTTCCCTGAACTTGTTCTGTGCTCTACCACCAAGATGCCCTGTCCAATCCCCTAGACGGGAGTCTGAGATCTCAGCGCAAGGCAGCAAACCACAGAGCCAAGACTGAACCCCAGACCCAGGCCCTTCCAGCTGCCGCACTTAGAAGCTCCTGCTTAGCTTCTGTTGTTGGGTTTCAAGTCTTGGAAGGCCTCCTGGGAGTGTGGCGTGTCAGTTGTCAACCTCCACCCGGGTCACTGCCAGCCCACACAGACAAAGCAAAGACCCACTGCCTTCTCCACTCCCCCAAAAGAAACTTCTGAGACACCTGGGGTGGCCTAGCTGCTGCGTCCTAGCTCTGCTGGTCACTGGTGGGCCTGTGGACAACCCTTCAACCAGACACACCAGCAGGTAGAAGCCCTACCCCAGCTGATAGCCAGGGTCAAACTGCAGGACCCCTTCGCCCAACACAGAAGTTTCTCTTTGCCGCACTGCCCTCCTCTGTCCTTGCCTGATGTCCTCCCATGGCACATGGTGACTCTGAGCAGCATCTCAAGTCCTCAGTTAATGGCCCACCTCCAGAGGCTCCCCCCACATGTTGCTCTAAGATAGCTTCCTTTCCAGATGGCTTCCTCTAGCACTCCCCAGAAATGCCTCTCCTAGCTGCTCCCTGCCAGGGACTCTCACCAAGTGCCCTGCTTCGTTTGCCCCTCCATGCAACCTCAATGCTCCCCCTCGACTCCCACCCAAATTCCGTTCCTTTTCTATTGGCAGAAGAAGGTGGACCAACGCATTTATGCTGAAGTGTGACTGACTGACCAGCCTACCTCTTGCAGGGAGAGACTTAGTGCTGGGCTGAGGTTTTAGGGTGGGAAGGCTGTTTTGAAGACATAACTAGGTGCTGCAATGAGGGACTTGGAGGCGGAGCCCTGTACCTCATGCCCTCTGGCATGGAGTGGCTTCAACAGGTGAAAAGGAAGGATGCTGAGCGGTAGGGCAGCCAGAGACAACTCCTGTCTGCTACCTTTGTCAACCACACTTATAGGTGTTGCCAGCACCTCATAGGTGTTGAGCTGTGGGATCTCATCTCCAAGACGGCCCCAGTGGCCCTCGATTTCTGGCAGATGCTCCCTGGTGAAGTCCCCGCCCACAGTGACAAGGGCTGACTCACACAGTCAATAGGCTCCTGTGGAAATGATGGAGAATGATTTCCAAGTTTAGGTCATCAAAGACATTGTCCCTTCTGCATTCCTGACTCTGGGGTCGCTTGCTCTGAGAGAAGCCAGCTGCCGTGCTGTGAAGACACTCAAAACTGGCCACACATGACAGCCATGTTTGTCTTTTTGAAATCATAATTGGGCAGCTTATAGCGTGAGAGTTAGGGAACTCACTAGCTACCCAGGAGTACAGGACTCTCAGGAAACAAAGTTACAAGGAGTCCTTATACCTGCACCCTCCAGCAATAGTTCTCCTTGGAGAGCTTCAGAAAGCAAGCTGAACACCTCAGTCTTAGGATAGCTCCTCCAATTTGTAATTTCCCATTACTCTGCACTGTAGAGTACATATTTTATGATTAGAAAAAGAAGTTATTAAATAAACAATTGTGGTCTCAATTTTCCTTCTGTGACTTGATGGAGAACAGGCCTGGGGAAGAGCCACTCAAGGCTACCGCTCTGTGTTGATGAAGGCTATGCACTTGGAGAAATCAGCAATTGGCAGGGTCTCCTCTGACCCTCCGACATTCTTCATTCAGGTTGCCATATCGTGGTGGCTTGCATGTTGTTTTGCCACCGGGTATTTAACCACCAGTGGAGTCACCTGGTGGGCAGACTAAGCTGCCAGACTAAGACAGACTAGGAAAAGGGACTTGATGGTCTGCTTCTGAAAAACTTAAGAATAGCCGTGGAACGTTGTCTGATACATTCCTGAGAGACGAGCCCCTCACTGGAAGACATGCAAAATATGACTAGGAAAGCTGTCTTCTCAAAATAGAGTCGATCTTAAATATGCTGATAGAGTCAAGCTTTTGGGACCTTCATTGGCTCATGTGGTATGATTCAAAATGAGAAGAACTAGCTTCAAACATCCCTTAATAACGGGAACATGGAATGTACCAAGTATAAATCTAGGAAAAATGGAAGTTGTTAAAAATGAAAGGGAACAGTTGAAATGGATATCCTAGGCATTCCAGCTAAAACCAAAACCATAACTGTCGATTCCAACTCGTAGCAACACTGTAGGACAGAGTAGAACTTCCCCATAGAGTTTCTGAGGAGTGCCTGGTGGATTTGAACTATTGAGCTTTTGGTTAGCAGTTGTAGCATTTGCCCACTAAGCCACCAAGGTTTCCAGTGCATTCATGAAATGAAATGGACTGGTATCGACCATTTCCAATTAGGTGATCATATGGCCTACTATGCTAGGAATGAAAGACAAATTGAAGAGGAACAGCACCACATTCATTGTCAAAAAGAACTCAGCAAGGTCTATCTGAAGTACAATGCTGTCAGTGACAGGATAACCGTATGCCTACAATTTATGCACCAAGCATAATGCCAAAGATGAAGAAATTGAAGATTTCTACCAACTTCTGCAGTCTGGAATGGATAAAATACAACTAAGATGCATTGATAACTGTTGGTGATTGGCAAGTAGAAGTTGGAAACAAAGAAGGATCTCAAAAACCAAAACCAAACAGACTGCCATCGAGACAATTCCAACTCACAGTGACCCTGTAGACAAGTAGAACTGTCCCATAGGGTTTCCAAGGAGCATCTGGCAGATTCAAACTGCCAACCTTCTGGTTAGCAGCTGTAGCACTTAACCACTGCACCACCAGGGTTTCCAAAGAAGGATCAGCAGATGGAAGACATGGTCTTGGTGATAGAAGCAGTGCTAGAAATCTCACAATGGAATTTTGCAAGACCAATGACTTATTCATTGCCAATATCTAATGGAATGGTGACTACATATGTAGACATCACCAGGTGGAATACATGGGAATCAAATTGATTACATCTGTGGACACAGATGATGGAGAAGCTCAGTGTCATCCATCAGAACATGTGGCGGTCATTGGCCGACTATGGGACTGACCATCAGTTGCTCTTTAGCAAGCTCAAGTTGAAACTGAAGAATATTAAAACAAAACCATGTGAGCCAAAAGTACAACTCTGAATATACAAGATCTCACAATTAAGTTCATGAACTCATTTTAGAAAAAGTGCTACATACCTCAATGGTACTTGGCTTACTTGGCTGGCTACCTACCTCAGTTGGTGAACATCACTATGGTCACCTGTGAAGTAGTCTCCTTGGGAAGCTATGTACCAGTGCCAGCACCTAGTTCACCTTTCAAAGCGGTTTTGGAGCGCTTTTTCTGGAACGGCCATCAGAGTTGTTATTGTATTACCTTTAATGTCCTGAATGTCATCAAAATGTCTTCTTTTCAATATCTCCTTTATGTTCGGATAAAAAAAAAGTCACCGGGGGCCAGATCAGGTGAGTAGGGAGGGTATTCCAATATAGTTGTTTGTTTACTGGCTAAAAACTCCCTTATAGAAAACTATAGAATTCAGTTCGTGATCTTGCCACTGTGTGCAACGGCCATTCCAGACAGAGTTCCAAAATGACTATGAAAGCCAGACCAGTCCCTGGCATCAGTGCATAGCTTCCTAAGGGGAATAATTTGAAGGTGACTGTAGCGATATTCAGCAATGAGGTATGTAGCACTTAGAACAATTAAGTTTGTGGGCTTAATTGTCGAACCTCACATCCAACCTGAATTTAGACACCATCTCAAGAATAGGCTTGACACATTAAACACTAACGACTGAAGACCAGATACGTTGTAGGATGGTATCAAGGACATCATCCTTGAAGAAAGTGAAAACCCACTGCCACAGAGTCAGGTCTGACTCATAGGGACCCTATAGGTTAGAGTAGAACTGCTCCCTAGAGTTTTCAAGGAGCACCTGGCAGATTGAACTGCTGACCTTTTGGTTAGCAGACATAGCACTTTAACCTACTACACCACCAGGGTTTCGCTGAAGGAAGCAAAAGGTCATTAAAAAGACAGGAAAGAAAGAGAAGACCAAAATGGATGTCAGATGAAACTCTGAAACTTGCTGTTGAACAACAAGTAGCTAAAGCGAGTAAGAAGAAATGACAAAGTAAAAGAGCAGAATGGATTTCAAAGGGCCGCCCTGGAAGACAAAGTGAAACCTCATCATGATGTGTGCAAATATCTGGAGTTAGAAAACTAAAAGGGAAGAACACTCTTACCCTTTCTCAAGCTGAAAGAACTGAGGAAAAGAATTTGAGGCTTAAGGTGTGGTGTGGAAGGATTTTGTGAGCAACATATTGAACGACACAGGAAGCATCAAAAGATAGCAGAGTCACTGTGCCCAAAAGGATTGGTCAACGTTCAGCCACTTCAGGAGACAGCATGGGATCAAGAATTGATGGCGCTGAAGAAAGATGACCAAGCTGCTCTGAAGGCATTGGTGAAAACAAGGCCGCGGGAGATGAGCGGATACCGATGGAGGTGTTTCAACAAATGGCTGCAACTTTGAAAGCGCTCACTCATTTACGCCAAGAAATTTGGAAGACAGATACCTGATGAAGTGACTGGAAGAGATCCATTTTGTGCCTATTCTGAAGAAAGCTGATCTTACTGAATGTAGAAATTATCGAACAAAATCATTAATAACACACCCAAGTGTGTTATTAATAACACACCCAAGTAAAATTTTGCCAAAGATAATTCAAAAGGGATTGTAGCAGCACACTGACATGGAACTGCCAGAAGTTCAAGCTGGATTCAGAAGTGGGTGTAGACCCAGGGGCATCATTGCTAATGTCAGATGGCACTTGGCTGAAAGCAGAGAATACCTGTGGCTTTTACTGACTGTGCAAAGACATGTAACTCTGTTGATAATAACAAATTATGGATAACGCTATGGAGAATGGGGAATTCCACAACATGTGCTCGTGCTCATTTAGAACCTATACATAGACGAACAGGTAGTCAGTCATTCCAACAGAGCGAGGAGATGGATATTGACTGGTTTAAAGTCAGGAGAAGTGCACTTCAGGGCCACATCCTTTACCCACACTTTTCAGTTTATATGCTGAGCAGATAACCCAAGAAGCTGTGCTACATGAAGAAGTAGCACCAGAACTGGAGGAAGACTTACTAACAACCTGCCATATGCAGATGACACAACCTTGCTTTCTGAAAATGAAGAGGACTTGAAGTACTCACTGATGAAAATCAAAGTCTACAGCCTTCAGTATGGATTACATCTCAACATAAAGAATACAGAATCCCTCACAAGCGGACCTGTAGTCAATGTCATCAGAAACAGAGAAAAAAAGAAGCTGTCAAGGATTACACTGAACTTGGATCCACAATCAACACCCATGGAAGTGGCAGTCAGGAAATCCAATACCAGGCAAATTTGTTGTGAATGATCTCTTGAAAGTGTTAAAAAGCAAAGATGTCACTTTGAGGACTACGGTGCACCTGACTCAAGCTTTGGTATTTTCAGTCGTATGCATGCAAATGTAAAGTAGAATTGATACTCCTGAATTATGACATTGGAGAAGAATATTGGATATACCGTGGACTGCCAGAAGAATGAACACATTTGTCTTGAAAGAAGTACAGTCAGAAGGCTCCTTAGAGATGAAGACGGTGAGATTCTGTCTCACGTACATTGGCCGTGTCGTCAGGAGGGACCAGTGCCTGGAGAGGGACATTTGCTTAGTAAAGGAGATGGTGAGCAAAGACCCTCAATGAGATAGATTGACATAGAACGGTTGCAGTGATGAGCTTAAACATAGCAAAACTTGTGAGGATGGAGCAGGACCAGGCAGTGTTGCAAATACAGTTGCTATGAATTAGAATCAACTCAGTGGCACCAAGCAACAACAACACTCTGACCCTCTGTCCAATCCCCTCACTCCAGACTCTAGAGAGATCTCACTGGGTAAACTTACCTTTTCTCTCCTAGTTTCCTCTCATGGCCTTGTGATGCCTGGGGGGAAGGCCAACTTCCCGCCACATCCCCCTGCATGGCCTGCTTCCCCAGATGTTCACTGTCAGCTCCCCTTGGTGGTCTTCTTAGTAGCCACACGTACATTCTCTTAGGCTCACTGTGGTCCCTGCCACCACCTGGCCTTTGCACATGCTGTTCTCTCTCAGAGCTGCAATTCATCCTTCAGCTTTAAGTACATTGTCTTTTCACCTTGATCACACCCTACCTGTGCAGAAGCTCTTAGACCACCTATACCCTCCTTCCCCCAGCACCTCTCATTAGTGGGGGATGATTTGATTAGTGCTGGCCTCTTCCACTGGACTGAGTATCTGCCTTGTTCCTTGTCCCCAGGACGGTCTTTGGGGATGGTAGGCAGTGGACCCCCAGCATCCATGGGATCCAGGGTCTGGCACTGATAAGGCCTTTGGGGGAGTTTGCTGAGCAAATGAACAAAGGTGTTGTTGAAAGTGTGGCAGAATAGGAGGCCAACAGCTCTGTCACTGGGTTCTTGGTCTAGTTTCCTCCGGTGCTACCATGCACTTTGGCTACATTGTTTCTCATTCAAGTGCATGGAAACATCCGGGCCTCTCCCAATGCCTACAGGTGTGTGTGACTCAGGTTACGCGCTCTGTTGTGCTGAGTTGATTCCGACTCATACTGACCCTACAGGACAGAGTAGAACAGCCCACAGGCTTTCCAAGGAGCAGTTAGTGGAACAGATCTGCTGACCTTTGGGTTGGCAGCGGAGCGCTTAACTGCTGCATCACCAGTGCTCCCATGTCATATGATGTACAACCATGCGCTCCCTCTCTTTTCTTTAAAAAGGGTAGTTTACTAAGCCACAGGAGATGTCTTGACACCCACTTATACCTCAGGCCAGCTGTAAAGTTTTCTTTACTTGTAAAAAATCAAAAACTTATGGGGAAGTTCTTCTCTGTCCTGCACAATCCTTCTGAGTTGAAATCAGCTTGATAGCAGTGGCCCAGTACAGAGCAGGCACCCAGTGAGCCAAAGAGAGGCTTTCTCACCCGCCAAATGGGGCTGGCAAAAGCATGAGTACCCTTGAGCCTTGTGGCACTGAGAGGATGGAACGAGACGATGCCTGCACGATGCTCAGCTCTGTGCCCACCTTGCAATGTGGCCCAGGAGAGTCAGCTGTGAGCATGGCCTTACATTCTCCTCACCACAGCTTCTCGAATTAGGACACTTCAGACACAGCTTACAGGTGAGGAAGTCAAGGTTTACTGAAAGCGATTTGTCCAGAGTATATTCCTAGCATGCAGGGGAGCTCAGGCAGGAACCCCAATCTGCTGGCTCTGAGGTGGGTGCTCCCAGCCACTGAGCTCTGGGGCTGCCCCTCGCGCTGGAGCAGCTTTCCCAGCATCCTAGGCAGGACCCCGGCTCACTGCAGGGACCCTACAGCCACTCAACTGCAGTCCTTGTGCTGCAGCTGTACGACCCCAAATCCTGAGGCCACCAGGAGCAATGAGGGGTGGAGTGACAGCTGTGGCTGCAGCTACTCAAAGGGAGAGGCCAAGAACTGACCAAAGGGATTCCAGAATCCCTGGCCTTAAAATTGCAGATGCTGGGTTTCTTGAACACAGTGAAGCCTGCGTGCCCTTCTCTCCATCAGGCCGGAGGGATGTGCACGACTCTGCTTAGCTGTGCCTGCCAGCCAGCCGGCTGTCTTCCTGCTCTGCTCACGCACCCCTGAGGCTTCCCGCTGCGGCATGGTGCTGGCCCACGGGATCACACACGCTGTGGGCAGCAGGGGCTCACGCAGACCAAAGAAAAAGTATCAGTTCTGGGAAGGACCCAGAGCAAATCACCCCGCAGCCCCCCTTACCCCAGAATATGCTTGAGTCCCCTTTCCAGAACTGTCATTCTTGCTATTGCCATTCCAGCTCATTGAATGCTTCCTCTGTGTGCACCGGAACTTCATGTCCCGGGCCATTTATTCCTTCCTGCAGCCCAGTGCAGGGAGGGCTCCACTGGTGGAGAAACTGAGGCACAGAGTGGCACAGGGGAATGCCCAAGCACCCACGGAGGTAAGCAGCAGAACTGGGACACCAGCCTCTGTCTGACGGCTCTGCCCACGTCTGTAGCTCGTAACTCTGGTGGAATGTTGCAGCTGAGGGACCCTTATCCTGGCTGCCGGTAGGGCCACTTAAACCAAGAAACCAAACCCACTGCCGCTAAGTCGATTCAGACTCACAGCAACCCTAGGATCACCTAGCCAAACCCAAAACCTATTGCTGGAAAGTGGATTCCGACTCACAGTGACCATATAGGACAGGGTAGAGCTGCCCCCATAGAGTTTCCAAGGAGGTCCTGGTGGATTCGAGCTGCTGAGCTTTTGGTTAGCAGCCATGGCACTTAACCATTAAGATACCAGGGGTTCCTAGAATCACCCGGGTGGGTTTAAATGGTGCTCACTCCAGAAGCAGCTATGTTTATCTCATAAAAGCCCCCCAGGACTTAGGGACACCGAGTGACCATATCATGTCAGCACTCTATGGTTCTATGCGTCTATAGGATGTCATCCTACTGGCCTCTTACTAGAGGGGAGTGGAGAGGAGGGAACAGGAGATTGTTAAGAGGATATGACATGTATAGAACTGAAAGGAGTGTGCTATCACCAGACAAGGAGAGCAGAAGGAGCCACAGATAGATGGGCATGCAAATTTAAACTGGATTGTACACTTTCAATGAATCACAATTAAAAAAAAAAAAAAGCTCCCCAGGTGTAGCCAGGACTGAAGATCACTAATGGAGCCAAGCCTTTGATTTCACAAGTTGGGGGACAAAGGCTCAGAGACGACAAGCAATTTGTCTGAGGTTGCACAGTAAATCAGTGGCACTAAAACTTGGCCTCAAGTGTTCCTTGACGCAGGAGGGCTCTGACACTTCTCAAAGTTGGTGCTGAATGAACTAATCGTGTTTGACTGACTGATGTACCACCTGTCCATCTGCACCAGCCTCCTCACATCACAGCTGACCAATGTCTTCTCCAGAGCAGCCAGCTCCTCTCCATCGAGAAGCAGAGGGAAAACCCACTGCAGGAAACGGTGGCAGGTGTGGGGCTGCCTTGCCTGTGACTGTGGGTTTTTCTTCCTCTTACCTCTCGTGAGAGGGGCTGGAGGCTGAAGAGACGAGTGTTCCTTGTGGAATGAGGAGGAGCTGTACTTCTGCAAAGATGCGGGACAGGGATGGGACGGGGACTGGTCACAGAGGCTGCCATGGCCCCAAGGCCTCTGGCACAGTGGTGACACACAACTGGGACCAAGCAGCCCAGACTCAATACTCCTCTCTCGCATTCACTAGGTCAGTGAAAGTGGTCTTAAACTCCCACCTTAGTGGGTAACCCCCACACAAGCAGGAACCAGTGAATGTGCGGTCCTGGAAGGATTCTGGGAGAAAGACCATGGAGGTAAAGCCCCAAGGGTCTTTCCACAAACATGTGTAAATGCTTGCTACAACTCCTGGGCATGTGTTTGCAACAAGACCTTAAAGGCATCTGTTCTAGATCATCCCAGCTTCGCTGCATGATCCTGGCCGAGTTCCTTTCCATCCTGAAGCCTCAGTCTTCTCCTCTCTGAAATGGGAAGCAGCTGCCTTCTTGCTTAGTTGTTCTGGGCTTCCCCCACATCTCACTCTTTCCAGAGACATTGCTGACTACAGGGTTGGTGGTGGGCAGGGTAGGGAGCAGTAACACATGGTTGTCTGGCCCTGACAACTGTGGTCCTATCGAGTCAGGCAGTGCTGACTGTCCCTGGCTGGGACCCTGGGACCTGAAAGTCCACCCTTTGTCTGGACACTCTGTAGCGCCCGTTACTTGACCGCCTATGATGTGCCAGGCCCTGTGATGTGGTGACTTGCTCAAAGCCTCAGTGACAGGACCGAGCCTGTCACTCAGGCCTACCTAGCCCATGAGTCTCTATACTTTGTCCTCACTGTCCTACTTTGCTAAAATAATGCAAATATTTCTTCCTATGAATGTTTCATGATGCTCCCAAGAGTATATGGAGGTTGATTAAAGATGGATCTGGTAGTCATCCTGCTTGGGTTCAAATTTTGGCGTTGACATTTGCTGTGGACCCTGGATAAGTTACTTAACCTCTCTGTGCCTCAGTTTTCACTCATGTAAAATGAGAGCCTTCTAAAGAGTACAGTATGGACAGTCGGGTGGAGGAAGTTAACCTCACAAACACTACATCAGTCAGGTGATCAAGGTCAACATCAACAACAATAAATCATTCAAATAGTATGATATGTTGTACCTTCTTATGATACAGTGAAAGCAACACTTCATTGTTTTCTTCCCCCTTAAAACCTGTCGAATTATGAGGAAGACATCAAATTCCAATGAAGGTATGCTATAAAATACCTATAAAATAGGACTCCTCAAAACTGTCAAGGTCATCAAAACCAAGGAAAGTCTGAGAAACTGTCACAGTCAAGAGGAGCCTAAACGTAATGAAGTGTCCTAGATGAACTCTTGGGTCAGAAAAGGGACACTAGGTAAAAACTAAGGAAATTGGAATAAAGTATTGTCTTCAGTTGACAATCATGTGTCAATCCATGTGCGTTAATTGTAACAGCCATACCATACTAATATAAGGCGACAATGACAGGGATATACAGTGCAGAGCTGTATATGAGTACTTAGTACTGGTTTCTCAACTTTTCCAAAAATCTGAAACTGTTCTAAAACAATAAACGTTATATCTCAAAAATGGAGTCAATCTCAGTTCCTAATTACAGGGTATTCAGAGGTAAAACGAGCTTGAGTGCATGGAAGTTACTTGGAGTACTACTGGATCCATTGCCACCAGGTTGATTCCAACTCAGGGTGACCCTAAATGTCACAGAGCAGAATGGCTGCATAAGGTTTTCTTGGGTGTCATCTCCACCAGGCAGATTGCCAGGCCCTTCTTCCATGGCACCACTGAGTGAGTGTGAACTGCCGGCCTTTTTGGTTAGTAGATCAGTGAAAACTCTTTGTGCCACCGAGAGACTTGCTTATCATTATTATCATTACATTACTTCATTCTTGCTGAAGACCCCAGATCCTGATCCTGCATCCAGATAGGGTGAGACCACCTGGCACTCAGTCTTTAGGGCCTGACTGTAGAAGATCAAATAGACTTCAAACCCCGAAGAGAAGGGTAGCTATTTGATCTTCCACTATTGATTTCTTGCCTTCAGCTCCTTAGTCTTGACTGCAGCCACAGACCAAGCCCTCATGCCAACATGCTGAGCCCTGACCCTGGCCTCGGGTGGCCCTATAACCACAGACAGCTACAGAGTCCTGACCCCAAGCACCCACGGCAGAGACGCAGATGTGACCTGTGGAAGAGCCTAGTACTCACTCTCTGAGGCTGGGGAGCTAGGAGCGTCAGCCCTACGTGTGTAGACCACTCACGTGGTTCCCAGAGAACCTGGACAAACACCTGAAAGCCCTTCTTGACTGGCCCTCAGGGGACTTGGCAGTAACCCAGGTACCACGCCTCTCCACTGTGTAACCCTGGATGTGCCCCCGTCTTCCCCCTGAGCCTCGATTTCTGCCTCTGACCTATGAAGGATGAATGCATGACCTTCCCAGCTCTGACAGATGGTGATTCAGAAGACGTGAAGTACTTTCATGGGCATGTTTCCAGATCTCCAGCTCTTACTCCCCTAATCTAAATCCCTCAGTTCTGCTCTCTTGACCTCAGATTCTTAGCGTGTGGTTACAGACACCCTTGGGGCAACACAGACTTGTCTTCAAAACCCAAATACCACATCTTAGCAGGGGGACCTTAGCAAGTTTCTTAGCATCTTGGAGCCTCAGTTTTCTCATCTGTGAAACAGGGATCAGAAGTGTTGGGGAGCTCTTAGGGCAGGGCTGGGAATGAGTAAAGCATCAGTAGACCAAAGCCAAACATTCTGGTCTCACACAAGGTCCCTGGGCTTTGTTAAGGGAACACAGCGACTTAATGGATTATACCTCAACGTAAAGAAAACAAAAATCCTCACAGATGGGTCGATCAGCAATGTCATGATAATGCCAAATTGCTTTCCAAAGAGGTCGCACCATCCTGCAATCCCACCAACAGTGAAGGAGAGTTCCAATCTCTTCACAGCCTCTTCAACATTTGTTGCTTTGTGTTTTTTGGATCATGGCCAATCTTGTTGGGGTGAGATGGTATCTCATTGTCATTTTGATTTGAATTTCTTTAATAATTAATAATCAAGAACATGTCCACATGTGTTTTTTGGCTGCCTGCATCACCTCTTTAGAGATTTGACCCAGTAATTCCCCTGCTCAGAATATATCCTACAAAACGAAGGCCATTCACACCAACTGCTACATGCACACGAATGTTCATTGCAGCACAGTCCACGATAGCAAAAAGTTGGAATCAAGCCAGATGCCCAACAACAGAAGAATGGATGGGTAAACTTTGGTACATGTACTCCATGGAGTACTATACACCAATAAAGAACAATGATGATAGCAGGAAATATCTCTCAATCTGGTCTCAACTGGAGGACATTATGTTGAGTGAAACTAGTCAGCGACAGAAGGACAATTATTATATGAGACCCCTACGATAAAAACTTAAAAGCGTACTCATACATAATAGAAAAGACTCTTTGACGGCTACAAGGGTGGGAAGGGTGGGAGGGCAGGAGGGCAAGGGGCAAGGGTTTAGATTAGATAGTTGTTAGAAATTCGGTTGGGTGAAATTGGTGACAATACACATTCGTAAGAAGATCAATACTAATGGGACTTCAACACAACTTGTGTACTCCTCCTCTCTTAACCCAGTATTGTAAGCACAGAGTATGTACACTTTCATTTTTTATTTAATTAAAAAAAAAGAAAGAAACATCATGATAAACAAGAAAAGGTTGAAGTTGTCAAGGCTTTCATTTTACTTGGATCTGCAACCAACACCCGTGGAAGCAGAGTCAAAGACGTGTTGTGTCAGGCGAATTTGCTGCAAACGATTTTCAAGAATTAAACAGGAAAGACAACACTTCGAAGATTAAGGTGCAACTGACCGAAGCCATGATATTTTTGATCACCTCACATGAAAGCAAAAGCTGGACAATGACTAAGGGAGACCGAAGAAGAGCTGGTGCATTTGAATCGCGCGGCTGGTGAAGAAGATGACTGTACCGTGGACTGCCAGAACACACCGGTCCTGGACGAAGTACAGCCAGAAAGTTCCTCAGAAGGGAGAATGGTGAGACTTCTTCTCGTGTACTTTGGACACATTATCAGGAGGAACCAGTCCCTGGAGAAGGACATCAGGCTGGATAAAGTAGAAGGTCAACCAAAAAGAGGAAGACCCTCCAAGATGTAGACACGGTGGCGGCAACAACACGGCAATGACTGTGACAACGGCCCAGGCCCCAGCGGACTCTGGTCCACTGTACACAGAGCTGCTGGGAATCAGAGTTGACCTGGTGGTACCTAACAACAGCACGAGATATTTTAAGGCTCTTTTCTCTCTCTCACTGGGGAAGCTGAGACCTCGAGAAGCCAAGCTCCTTTCCGACAGACTGGGAACAGAGTTCCATGTTCCATTCCCTCTTCCTTTGGGCTCGGAAGTGACTGGAGTTCATTTTCCTGGATAAGCCTGGCCAGGTCACCTCACCGCTCTGTGACTCAGTTTTCCTCTCTGTAAACGGAGGGAGGCGGACCAGTGGGCCGGCCTTTCCCAGCCTCCACGGCTTCCCGCCCCTATCTTGCCCCCTGCAGAAGTCCTCCCTACTACTAAAAAGGGTAGAATCAAGCTGGAGTAGGAGAGCCGGGCTGGGTGGCAGGTCCAGGTGTGAATTTGGAAGTTTGGGGCCCGTTTTCGCTGCGGGGGCCTCTCTTCTCCTCTTTCTTTTCATGGCATTTTTACCAGCTGTTTCTTCCTTTCATTCAAATCATTATTTTCCCAGGGTGAGATTTCAACTGAAGCCACATGGTTCCCCTAGCACTCCCCCCCTGACCCCGTAAACAGCAGCACCTTCTGGGGGAAACCTTAATGACCCTTGAAGAAGGGGATTTGATCTCCCTGTAGAGACCACTGGGCAACTGCTCTCTGGTGAAGACTTGGGGCCTCAAGTTGGCCCAGCTAGGAGGGGCTTGGAAGTTTTCAGGCCCAAATGTGATTCAGACTTGGAGCAGGAGATGAGCTGCAGTCCTCAGTCTAATGTCTCCATCCCGTAAACCACCCTAACCCTAACCTGTGAAGAGGCTTCACAGGGGCAGCCCATTGGCTTTGGCCATTAAGTGACTGGTGACTTAGAGTGTGTCAGTGATGACTTAAAGAGTCAGTAACAGGCCTGGATTTGGAGTTTGGTTTGTGTTTGACTCACATCCACTTGCTGTGTGACCTGGGACAAATTCTTTAACTTCTCTGGGCTTCACTTTCCTCATCTGTAAAATGGATGTCTTGCCAGCACTTCTGGATTAGAGTAAGTGCAGTGCAGGTGATCAGCCAGCTGGATGTAGGTGAAGTGCCAAGGCCCACGGCACAGTGGAGCTCACCAAAGCAGTTCTGAAGCCTGGGCAGAAGTGAAGCGGGAACCTAGAAGAGGAAGTAGAGAGACAGCAGGCATGCTGTTGAGCGAGGAGGCAGAGAGCAGCGAGGCAGAGGAGAAGGCAAGGCAAGGCAGTGAGATCCTGGCTCAAGCTTGGCAGGGCGGGAGTTGGGGATCTGGAAGGGGTAGGTTGCTTTCTTCAGTGGGGGACGCCCAAAGAAGACGGAGCTCACCACTTACACACTAGCCTGAGCTGCTCTCCAGAGACCATCCTGCCAGGGGCTTCCCCAGGCCTGGCCTCTGCTTTGCATAGTCTGGCTCTCCCAGGTGGGCCTGCAACTTGGAGCCCCCGAGGGGAGGTCAGGAGAGCAGGGAACAACCTCCCACGCCCCCATACACAAAGAATGAGCACCCCTACCCCAGATGTATGTCTACAGAAGGTCTGGACACCTGAGGAAAGGCATCTCATACACACAGACGCACAGGCTGAGATCCACACGCCAGGCCCACAAGCAACACACAGACCCAGAGAGGCCCATGCACAGAAACGTATTTCCACACTGAAGGGTGAACAGGAGTGTATGCACATGGAAGTGCTCTCTCTTTCACACACACATACACATGTGCACACATGCACACAGACTCTCAGACAGGAATGGATAGGCATGGAGACATGATCACACAGTCATGTGTGCACACACAAATGTATAGGTACAAGTGTGTGTCATGGAAACACACCCTTTCTCACACACACATGTACGTGTGCACACACAGACTCTCAAAAAGGAGTGTGTATGCATGGAAACACACTCTCACATACCATACATGCACATGTGCACATGTGCAGAGACAGAACTGCAGACAGGAGTGCATCTCAGTCCTAGAAACAACCTCACAAACACAGGCATACACGCACATATGTCTGTACAGAACTGCAGACAAGAAGGCATATTGTGGAAACACACTCTTGCTCAAACACAGGCACGTGTGCTTGCACAGACCACAGACAAGCGCGTACATGCATGGAAACACTCTCTGTCACACACGTGCACACACACACATGCACACATACACATGCACACACACTCATGTTGAACAAAGATGTAGAGGCTTTTCACAGTGCAAGCTCATAGAGGACAGCTTTCTCTCTGTTCATTGGTTCGCTCTGAAAATACGAAGTGAGTACCTACTAAGTGTCAGGCACTGTGTCAGGCGCTAGACATGAGACAAACACAGTCCTGCTTACTTAAACAATGACTGTTTCTCACACATCCACATGGTTTTGTTCATCTAAACCTCGTGGCCACCCCCCAAGGTGAGGGGGGTCTCTGTTGTGCAGGTGGGGAAATTAGGGCCTGAAGTCCCAAAACTACTGAGTGGCGAAGATGGGATGTGGTCCAGGTCAGCTGTTCTCTCTGCCTGGGCTGCCCACTAGGGTTTGGGACAAGGGCCTCTGCTTTCTCGAAGGGACCTCTGGGTAGGTGTGAAGCTCATATGCTCATGAGGACCTGAGAAGCTCCAGCAAACAGAATTATGTCCCCAGAGCCTGCTGAGAAGTCTGGGCTGTTCCCATTAGTCCAGCCGTGATACTGGATAAACCATTCTCTTCCCACTCCCTCTGCATCCACTGGAAGAAATTATTCAGTCCATTACACAGTTTCTGAGAAGGTAAGTGGCTGCCCAGTGCCTGCTGAGGCAGTAGAGTTGGGCAGTATGGGCAGCACCGGGGCCCTCTCAGCCACGGGGCTAGAGTTAGGGAGTGGGGAGCTATGTCTCCAGGTGCCTGGGAGGGGGAAGAGCCCAGTGCTGCCTCTTCCTGTTCACCCAGGACTCCAGGAGTCCCAGCCCCCGTCAATCAGTCAACAAGTCTTCACTCACCCTGGCGCTGGGCTGGAAATTGTGCTGACCGTCTGGGGACAGGACAACCAGTGACCTCTCCCTGCTCTTGACTGCTGGTCAGTCCCATTTGCTCCAGGTTGAGCACCCCCAGTCATGAGGCGGCCCAATCTGTCTTCCTAAGTTAACTTAGAAATGCTGCCAGGAGCTGCTGAGCCTGAGGGAACCAAACTCCAGGTATTCCAGGATGAATGGGCAACATTTGTCTGCCAGGAGTCACCAGGCTGACACCGCCTTTCCCTGCCTCATGATTTCCTGGCAGACAAGACAGAAAACCCTCTCCTCACCCCCAGACCTGCAGGTTGCAGGTGGCTGGAGCCACCAGCCAGAGCAGGGGAGGCATCAGAAGCTGTGAGATGATGGGCGATGGGCAGAGACCAGAGAGGGCCGTTTCCGGCAAGGCCAGTCACCTTGCTGGCCGCTGTGGACTTGAAAGTTTTGACAGCAAAGAGCTGTGGGGTGGAGGACCACATTCACTCTGTGCCTCCGTCAGTAAGCCATCATTTCTGGCAGCCTTTTTGGTCTGGGTTCTGTTTACCCCCAGAGGACCCATAAAAGACCATTAGTGAAGGGAAAGGAGGCTGTGGTTTGGGTCTCCCACTAGAAACCCTTGAAAGTCACCCTCCATGAGGTGGAGGCCCTGCCCACAAGTCCCTCACTGTTTTTTCTGGTGTTTTTCAAGTCATTGGACCAATGTAAAGAACCTTCTACAATGCAGATTCCTGGGCCCCTTCCCAATGGGTTGCATCATAACCTCAGGGCTGGAGCCCCAGAATCTGAATGTTTTTTCATAGCCTAGAGATCTGGGTGTGAAACTAGCACCAAGAAACCCCGGCTTCAGGCCTGGGTTCTGCTAAATGCTGGTTTCCTGACCCCTCAGTGGGATGCTGTGTCCCCACAGCTAAGGATCCAGTTGGTGCTCAATAAATGTTTAGTAGTGGTACCAGTGGGACCAGTACGTGGAGCTCCACGGGCCTGCTGCATGCCGTTGGCTTGCAGCCCTCTCCTGGCCTTGGCTCAGATGATCTCTAAGAGCTGACTCTTAGTGAGTTGCTGTTGGTCCCCACGGGCTGCCAGAACACCTGGCAAGGGACCTCACTCCCAGCCTCAGTTTACTCTCTGAAAAATGGGCCCTGGCCTCTGAGGCACCAGAGCTAAGCAGTGGTCGGCCTGGACACAGAGGGGTTTTCTTCGCCTCTGGAGGGAGGAACCCGTGCCAGACCCTGAAGCACTCCTAAACCCCAGCCTGGGCCTGAGGGCTAAGCTGGGGAGAAGGGAAGACCCCCCCAGTGCCTCCCCTGCACCCCACCCTATCGTGGGGAGGTAGCGATGGTGGGTGGGGAGCAGGTGCTAAGGCTTCCAGCCACTTCTTAGAATCCCTGCGAGGCCCAGGTGGGTGAACTCACTTACGGGAAAGGGGGGTGGGGGGCTCTTTCTTGTCACCCAGCCTTGCTGGGGGGCGGCAAGTGCGTCAGCAGCCCCAGCTCCCGGTCTGCCTCCGGAAACGCCGCCCAGGGCTCAGTCACGAACCCAGGCGGGCAGGGGGGCCAGCCTAGGGAGGTCAGGTGACCTACGAGGAAGCGTGGCTGGGGGCCTGGAGGCTGCACCAGGGTGCAGAGTGAGGTCAACTTCCCCTTCCCGGTCCTATGCACTCACCCAGCTGCACAGCTGGACTTGGCTCTAGCAGTCTGTCTGTCCACTGTCCCCTGGTCCGCTGGGGGCTCTGGACCTCTGCCAGGTTCCCCTGGTGTCTGTGAGGCCTGGTCCCTTGTCAACCAACAGCCTCAACAGGGACCACCGGCCTCCAGAGGGCTCCCAGGTCAGGGGCCTGGGTGGGGGGCTGCCGAGCTGAGCAGGGGGTGGGGGGTGGGTAGGGAGAGCCCTGTCCCTCCTCCGTCGTTGCCTCACTCCTCCACTTCTCTCTGTAGCTATTTAAAGCAAGCGGTGGCCGTGGGAAACTTCTTCAGATGTGTGGGTTCATCTTCTCCGGCACAGGGACTGGCGTCTACTCGCTTTTGAGTCTGGTGACTCATCCAGAGTGAGAAAAGCCTTTTTGTTGTCTGATGCTCACTCAAGGCTCTGTGGCCTGAGAACGTGGTCCTCCGGGGCCTTCCCTCGATGTGACTCCTGGAAGGGCCTGGGAGTGCCCAGGGCCATCCATTTGTTCTTCCATCAGATCCTGGGAGCCTGGGGCCAGTGCTGCATCACGGGCTGAGACGTTCTGCTCAGGGTGGGGCTGCCTGGCTGGGCAGATGCTCGTGTTTTAAAACGCCCCTTAGCCACCACCTCCTCCAAGAAGCCTTGCCTGATTTCCCTAAAACCTTACTCAAGCCCCACCTTTGTGGCACTAACCTCAGTCAGCTGACCCTCAGTCTTCTCATCTGTAAAATGCAGCAATCAATTCAAGCTGGCAGAACTATGTGAGGCTTAACTGCAGAACAAGTAGCATAGTAGATGAGATCGATGATAGATCAACCTCACTAACTTTTATACGGTGCCTATTTTTTGGAAGCACTTTAGATTGGCTCAATTTGGCTTAAGATTAATGATCTCATTTAATCCTCCCAACAACTTCATGAAGTGGTCACTAACATTATTGCCATTTCACAGGTGAAAGAATTGAGGCAAGGGGTGGGGTCAAGTAACTTGTATACTGTCTCTTAGCCAGTAAGTGGCAGGGTAAGATTCACATCCAGGCTGTGTGAGACCAGAGCCTGAACTGTTAACCCCCGTGTTATCCCATCTCAGGGGCTTAGTAAATTACAGCTGATAAAGGGTTTTCGAGTTCAGGTGCTATAAAGAGCATGCCCCTTCTGCTCAGGGCCTCTGCACATGCTGTCCTGTCTGCTTGAATCACTCCACCCCGCAAATTTGCCTGACTGTATCCTCCTCAAATTTTAGATCTCAGCTTAAATGTCACCTCCTCCTGGGAACCTTCCAGGATTAGCCCTGCTCGGTGCCCTCAGGAGCCTCTTTGCCTACTTACCACAATGACAGTTATATTTCGTGTAGCTTCCTGCCTGCATGCCATCCATACTTTGAGTATCTCTAGGATGGGGACAGGAATGGTCTCTTCATTGATGACAAATAAGCACAGCACCTGGTACGCAGTAGGTTTTCAAGGCCTGTGGACTGAATAAATGCTGTGAAGGTGGCCAGTGTCTGGCAGAAGCATGGAATAGCCAACTCCTGGCAAGTTTTCCAGATGCAAGTTTTCATGATGCAGAAGCCTTTTTGGTGACCCTTGAAGAAACCACCCCCTGGATGAGGGTCTGGAAGAGACGAGAGGGTCCCGGAAGGATCACACAGAAGACCTGCTTTCCCAGGTTGCCAGGTGGCTGTCCCCATGAATGTGGGGAAGCCAGGTTCTGTGCTCGTGGACCTGGAGTATCACGGGAGCAGGAGGGAGGGAGGGTGTTTTTTTTCCCTCCCCGCTCCCTGTCACGCTGGTCATGCAATGAGGACACACAAGGAAGGAGCACTCACCAGGGCCAGGATGGGACGTGTCACCACTGGGGTGAGTTGTGATCAGTGTCTCCAGTGAAGAGAAGAGCACCGTTCAGGGTCTGCAGTTCTGAGAGAGTTCAGTGCCCCTGAGCGACAGAGCTGAGAGGAGGCTGGGCAGCCCCAGGCTGAAGGGGCAGCAGCGGCGCCCTGGTGAAGACTATGCTTTGGGGACTGTTGTTAGGTTATGCAGTGGTGGACTTAGCCGTAGCATGCCCCTGGCAGCCCTGGCAGTGTGTGGTGGTCACTCGGTCACTCTTTCTGCCTGTAGAACGGCGACAGCAGCATCGGCTACACGTGGGCAGCACAGCAGTCATTGGGTAGCATAGCAGGAAGCAGAGAGAGGAGGAAAAGGAGGGAGCAAATGGTCCTAGGAGAGGTCATGCCCAAACCACTCCAGCTGGAAATTGTGCAGGGGACCAAAGTGACAACAGAGTGGTGTGGCTGACCATGGACATGAGTGTTTTTTCAGGCATCAAACACTCTCAGCACCCCCAGGGAAGCCCACTTTTGGGCACCTTTGCCTCCTTCCTGGAGCACCCAGGCTGTCTTGGAGACCTAGCGAAGGGGCAGCCTTGGCCCTGGGAGGCGCAAGAACTCCTGGCACACAGCAGAAGCTGCAGCATGGGCATGGAGAAGCCAAGCGTGGCCGCTGCCCAGGCCGTGGGGTGTGGGGAGGATGAGGGCCAGCTCAGACACTGATGTTATCCTTTGCAGCCCCAAAGTGCTTCTCCCCCCTTTTGACTCTTTCTTGTCCTCACCTGCCCATTATGCAGGGTCTGCTGCTATTCCCAGTTCACAGGGCCACGGGGGCTCAGAGACATCTAAGAATTTGGAAGCCAGGGAGCAAGACTCTGAAGGCCCAGCCAGAAGCCTTCAGCGCTGGGGTGAGCACTATGAACCCTTCCATGTTGGGTCTCTTTCCTCTTGGAACCTCAATTTTCTGATCTATGAAATGAGACACTTGGCCTTTACCTTGCCCAGGATCTTCCTGGCTCAGTGGCTCTAAGTAGGAGCTCCAGCAGGTGGTAAGGGAAGGGAGTGGGTGGCTAGGCCAGGCTGCTCCTCATGGTTCCGTTGCATCCCTGCTACCCCAGAGGCCAGAGATGTAGTGGGATGTCACCAAGATCATATGAGGACATGGTGGGAGGAGGGGGAAAAGGAGGTGAGCTTTGCCTCATAGTGAGTGGCCAGGTCCTGGAGCACAGGCAGGCTGGGGTGGATGGAGGGTTCTGTAGTGACCTTTCTGCCCAGACCCCTCCTGGCTGAAATGCTTACACGCAGGAAGAGCCACCTCCACCAAGGCCACGCTGCCTGCCTCACAGCAGAAAGCACCAAAGCACTGAAGACTCAGGACCCAGGCTCTGTCCATTTCCATCTCCCTTGCCTGGGATCAGAATCATAGGTGTCTACCCATTATACAGAGGGGAAGGCTGAGGCCCAACAAGGCCAAGGGACTTGTTCCAGGTCCCCCAGTGAGGCCATACCAGAGTGTGGGCTAGAGTCCAAGTATCTCGGTTTGTGGTTCAGGGCCCTGCTGTCTCACACCACCACAAAAATGAAAAGATCTGTTGGGGGCCCCAGAAGTTGGTCTGGGTCTGTTCAGACCTGTGCCTTGCTCGATGTGATTCCTGCTCCGACTCAAACCTTCCTTACGGCGCAA
The DNA here is from genome assembly GCA_028571685.1 of Heterohyrax brucei. Classification (NCBI taxonomy): domain Eukaryota; kingdom Metazoa; phylum Chordata; class Mammalia; order Hyracoidea; family Procaviidae; genus Heterohyrax; species Heterohyrax brucei. Next base: position 54,800,068 of record CM053140.1, read on the forward strand.
CCTCGGCAGTCTCAGGAAATCCAGGCACTGCCCAGCATAGGGACCCCGGACACTGCCCACCGCAGGGACCCGAGGTACTACCAGCTATCACCGAAGCATCTGGCAGGACAGCTCTGGAGAGACCCTCAAGTAGAAACTCAGCCCAGCCTAGACCAGCCCAGGCCTGAGCCCCAGTGGAGGCCTTAGCAGGGGCTGCAGCTGCTCGCCGGGGGCTGTTCTTTACCAGCCCTTTACAGTTGGCAAGGTGAGACCTTCTCCTCTGAGACCTTGTTGCGTCATCGTGGCAGCCCTGAGTGCAGACAGGCCAGATCCAGGGGTGCCCTGTCTGCCAGAAACACAGGTGACCTCCACTCTCTTCCTGCTTGGCACTGAATCCTTTGGAGGCAAAGATTCCTCTGGGAATGGCTCCTGTGAATCCAGATGGGAAATTTGAGATGGATTCTTAGACAGTGGGAGTGACTGACCAGTGAGAGCAAGTAAGACCCGTCCCGGATAACAGGGGTCAGCTGGGGCCCAGCCGGCAGGGGAGGCTGGAGGGCCATCTCCCCAGCTGCTGCTCGGCTCACGGAGGACCTCTGGGTGGTCAGTGCATTGAGGCCAGGAGCCTCCTTTGGCAGCTCAGAAGTTCTTGTGACTCACAGCCATCCCCAGGGGAATCCCAGGGCCCAACCGGACCACTGGAGGAATGAAATAGCACCATTGATCTAACTTCCCACCCTGTAACTCTTTGTGTATGACCAGCAGTGTCTGACCTGGGGCCTTGCCTTGATTGCAGTCCAACTCCGATAAAACATTTCCCCCGCAGTTTGCACTGGATTGTCAGCACACTTTCTGTGACCCACAGAAGGCGAGGGCGGGACAGAGGGGTAGAAACGGAACGGCTCCCTGCCAGGTTCTGCAGAGACATAGGTCAGGGGACAAGGAGCACTGGCCTGAGAATCTGTCCACTGAGGTTCCAGTCCTGGCTGGGCCACGGGCTGGCTGTGTGATCCCCTTCTCCCCCTGGGTCCTCTAAAATCAGTGAGCTGGACAAGGTGGTCTGCAAGGGCCCTTCTTGTCCTTGTCCTGGTGTCTGGTTTTATTTATTTGTTTAACACAACATTTTATTGAGTTTTAAGTGAAAGTTTACAATCCAAGTCAATTTGCCGTATAAAACCCCCTACACACATTGCTAGGGAACTGTAGCTGCTCACCCCATCCCATGACAGCACCCTCCTCCTTTCCGCTCTATACTTCCTGTGTCCATTCAATCAACTCCTGTCCCCCCTGCCCTCTAACCTCACCTCTGGACAGGAGCTGCTTAGACGGCCTCTTATATATATTTAAGTCAAGAAGCACACGCATCACTAGCATCACACTGTGCCTCACACTCTAGTCCCATCTGGAGTGTTGCCTTCAGTACCGGGCTAACAGAGAGGCCAGGGGCCATCTCCTCAGGGCATCCTCCAGGATGTCGGACCATCAGATCTGGTCTTCTAATAGAGTTCTAGATCTACAGCCTCCTTTTTCTCTCACTACGTCAGGAACTTTATGTTGTGACCCCTGTCGGGGTAGTCATCAGTGGTGGGCAGGCACCATCTAGTTCTTCTGGTCTCATCCGGATGTAGTCTCCCAATCGTATGGCCTCTTCTGTCTCCTGGGCTCATATTTTTCTCATGTCTTTGATGTCCTTTATTCTCCTCCACTCCAGGTGGTCTGGGACCAACTGATGCTCTTTAGATGGCAACTTGCTAGCTTTTAAGATCCTGGATGGCATCTGGTTTTAAATGCTTTGTCCTCTGAAGAATCAGAGGAGACACAAGAGACGCTGAGGTAGAGGGTGTTGGGACAGGAGTTATACATACCTAAGATGAAATTCAGACTCTGCTGGTAACTTGCTGTGTGGTCTTGGGCAAGTGGCTTTGCCTTTCTGAGCTTCCATCTCTGCATCAGTAATCTCACTGATTACATGAATTGAGTTCCTCTTTAGTACCAGACATTATTCCACTTGATCCCCTCACAAACCCTTCCATCCAGCCTATGTGGCAGGAGAACTGTTCTCTCTCCTCACAGGAGATGAGGGAACAGGGTTTGGAGGGGCAGTGACTTGCTGGTGTGTGGTGAGGCTGGGAATTCCAACTGTTCTACTCCAGATGCCATGGTCTTTTGTATCAGCCCTCCAAGATGACCTAAAGTGAGAATTAAAGATCATTCAAGAGCAGCTTCTTGTGTACGGTGCTTAGCATACGGAAGGTGTTACTGACTTATTATCACTGTTTGTCATGGGTCAAATTCTGTCCCCCCCCCCCAAAATAAGTGTAGCCCTGTGGCTGGGCCATGATTCCCTGTATTCTACGATTGTCCTCCAGTTTGTGATTTTGCTGTGTTGTATGTTAAAAGATTAGAGTGAGACCGTAAATCCCTTCAGAAGATCACCCCCCTGCTCCATTGTAAAGGGGGTTGCCCTGTAGGATGGCTTGCACCACCCTTAATTCTTTCATCCTACAAGAGATAAAAGGAAGGGGAAGTAAGTGGAGGACTGGGAACCTGACACCATCAAGAGAGTGGCACCAGGGGAAGAGCACATCTTTCAGGCCTGAGGTTCCTGTGCCGGGACGCTCCCTGGACAAAGACTGATGCAATACTGGACTCTCCTCCAGAGCTGACAAGGGGAAAGCCTTCCCGCGGAGTGGACATCCTGAATGTGGACTTGTAGCCTACCAGACTGTGTAAGAATAAACTTTCCTTTGTTAAAGCCATCTACTCACAGCATTTCTGTTAAAGCAGCACTAGCTGACTGAAACACTTTTAGTAACTTTCCTGTTTCTGTCCCAGTTGATGCCAACTAACCTTCTAAATCTAAGTGACTTTTCAGAGCTTCCCTGTGGAGTGCCTGCTTAATTTCATATTGGGAAACCCCATTTCCCTCCAACTCCCATTACTGTGTGCTTTCCTGAACAGGGAAGGGACCTGGGGGACCTGCAGAAGGCCTTTGACTTGACCCCATTACTTCATAGTTGAGGGGAGAGAGCTGAACCACTCCCCCAGGACCACATTGTGGCACTCAGCACACAGGGCCCTCAAACATATTGCTGGCTCCGCTTTTGGGTCCTTTCCTCAGAGCCAGCTCCTGACACTGGGTAGTTGGGATCTCGGCGGTCTGCTGGCCAGACCCCATGTTTTGACAGATGCCCAAATACGGGCTTTATCCTCAGTGGAGTAGGTGGTTGCCTACAAGAGGGTTTGCAGACTGCTCTCTCTCAATGTCAAAAACTCCACCCCACTATTTATAATCAAGCCATCCTTTCGATTCAGGCATACCCAGTGGTATATCCATCAATGCTTAATAACCAGGTCAGGAACGGGAAGCATTTGCCAGTTTCCATGGTATAAATACTCCCACCATGGCCAATTCAGTCTTTCAAACTTCCTGAAATTTTCAATAATCAGCTCTTATAAGCTGGTAGGAGCCATCTCCAGCTCCTCTGAACTTTTTAAAAACTCAAATTCCCTTAGGAAAGGAAGCCACTGGGATCCCAAAAGGAAACGAGGAGGGTGCACCGTGAGGAACGAGGTGATAGGAGTCCAGGGCAGGGTCACAGAGTCTGAGGAGGAATAGCGTTAACAGCGAGGTGGGTTTGCTCTTTGTCTGCCTGCTGGGTCCTTTAGGGACCCCAGGATCAGGGTGAGTACTGGGGATTGAAATTTGGACAGAGAGGATGGAGGGCTCTTTTCCCAAATGCTGCCCAGAACTCCTGGGATCCCTCCCACCTTGCAGCCCAGCTTGCTTATCTGTTCATTTGTTCCTGCAGAAAACATTCATTGAGCACCTACAGGTGCCAGGTGCTGTGGGGCACTGGTAAGTCCACCTGCTGGGACCTGTACATCTCACCTGGACCCCCAGCACAGCACCCATCTGAGCCAGCCACACCTCTGTCCTCCGCTAGTCCTTGTCTCTCCCAAAATTTCTTAATCTGCCCCCATCAGCCCTAACGGTGAGAATTAAAGGAGATGATTCAGAAGTGTCGCTGTTCTCTCCAAGGGAAATGGGCAGGTGGTCTTCAGCTGCGAAGCCTGCTTTGGTTTTACAGTTGAGAATTACACCCACATTGACAACCCATGGGAAGAAAGATGATTGCGGCCAGATTCTGGGCCTTTTGAAAACACCTCTGGGTGATGAAAGGTTTTCCAAGCACTGGCCTCAAGCTACGAAGGCAGAATTCTCATCGCTGAATTGTTATCAGCTTCTCCCCTGACTTCCTGTTCGCTCTCGGAGGACATGTAGGAAAAATGCACAGAAGGTCCCCGGCATCCTACAAAGAACATGATGACGAGAGCCGTTACTGAGTGCTGACGTTTGGCCAACACTTGCACTTTCCTCACTGTATTCTCAAAAGCCATCCTGGATGTAGGTACTGGAATTTCCACTTAGAAGGTAGAGCATCTGAAGCTCGGCAATGTTGAGTGACGCACTCACAGCGACACAGGTGATAAGCCAGCACTCCAGCTCTGAGTCCCTGGACATGGATCCCCGTCTTTTCGGTGTGTTTACCTTCTCCCACACCCGTGACAACTCAGGGAAGGCGAGAGGAGGAGCCCAGACCTAGAAGGACCAAGCACGGCTTCCGATACCCAGTAGGAGCTGTGGCTGCTCAGGTAGGAAGGAAATATGGAAATAAAATAGACCCAAATGTTAATATAATGAAGAGGATAGGACTGAGTTTTCTTGTTCCTTTCTGTGCTTACCTGTATTTTTGAAATTGGCTACAGAGAAGTTAAAAGAGAAGGAAATAAAATAAAATGGAAGTTTTCTATCAATGAAATTTTAGGAAAAACAAAGGCATGTCCCTAAGTTGTCTGATTGGAGCTTGGTGAATTTCTAGGCTGAGGAAGGCTGGTCTGTGGTAGCTGCGTTTGGTTGCCCAGGGGACATGGTCATTCGTGTCAAGAGACAAGAAGGGGCCTATACCAGCGGACCTGTCTGACCTTGTGGCCTCTGCCTCCGGGTTCCAGAGGATACCAGTTTAGTATTTCACAGTGCAGGAGTGTGGGGGAGGACACACTAGCACTAGGGGAGAGATAAAAAATGGGAACTTGGGTGCCAGGCAGTCCCAGGAGATACAGTTTCCCTATTAACAGAGTAGAACCTAGGGAAAGTCCAAGTCTCAGTTTCCTCATCTGCAAAATGGGGCTTCCAGAGGTTGGTTAGGTGGACACATGAAACCATGCACACAAAACTATCTCCCAGTCCTTGGCACGCAGTAGGCGCTCAGGCTCACGGTTGGTGTTATTTTCTTCCAGTCTCCAGAGCCCTTCAGTCAAAGCACTGACAGAGGCTGGGCCCCGGCTGGGTTGAGGGGTTAGTGATGGAAGTTCACAGGTGAGACGAGGTAAAGACAGGACTGGACGCCTCCCTCTGCCATACTCACTACCTGGGCAGAAAATTGGGGTTTCGATGCTCCCAGAGATCCCTGTGTGTGATTCTAACACCTTCCTGGGAGATAAGCCTCTACCCTCCTCCCACCCCACCTCGCCCGGCCCCACCCAGGAGGCTCAGGACCCGTGGAAACCTGGAGGACGGATCAAGTTCTCCTTCTGGCTCTCCTTTTGAGTCAGCCCCACCGCACCACGGAGGTGACTCAGAGGAGACAAAGCCCCAAGCCAAGCCTCATTCATCCCTGGAGAGGGAGCCTCACCTCAGTGCTGGGTTCCCAGGGTCTGCCCTGCATCCCCGCCAAGCCCTCCCTCAGGAAAAGGAGGCTGCAGGGAAGAGGAAGGAGGGAAAGAGGAAGAGGGCGGCCTGCACCGGGCCAGGGCCTCCACTGCCGGCCCAGGACGCTGGGGGTCAGGCCGGTTCCTATAGACACCTCAGCTGGTTCTGATCTTCCACAGCCCCAAACGGAGAGTCTGGTGTGGAAACGAGGAGGAATGGGGGGGCTGGGAAGGGGCGAGCCCCTCTATTTACATTTACTCAGTTGCTCATTTTTCCAGCAAACATTTGTGAAGTGGAAGGCGCAGGGGCCTGAGGTGAATCAGACCTGGCGTCTGCTCACCAGGGGCTCCCGGCGGAGCAGACAGACGTGGAAATGAATAATTAGAGACATGAATGCAACTCTTTGAGAGAAAAATAACAGGATCTGTGAACACTGGGGCAACTGAGAAGGCCAGCTTAGCATTTTACATAAATTTAACTAGAGGGCTCACTATCTCCACCGGGTGGGGTGACATCACAGTCAGAAATTGCCCAGGCCCCAGGGCAGAGCCAGGGTCCACAGGCCCAGAGAAGAACCAGGGCCCTCCCAGTCACATCAGATGGTGTTTGCACACACATATGGCTGTTTCTTCACCCCCCCCCCAGCTGGTGGGATGCTGACAGATACCCACCCACCATCAGGGAGCTCCCTTATTTTTGCCTCCGTTCCACCATTCCCCCGGGGGAGCATTAAAAAGACAGTTCCTGTAGAACCACACTCCATAGAATTCTCACGGGCTGATTTTTCAGAAGTAGATCCACAGGCCTTTCTTCTGGGTGGACTAGAACCCACAACCTTCCAGTTGGCCTCTGAGTACGTTAACTGCTGGCACCATGCCAGGGATCTCTTGTCTGAAATATGCATCCAGGGAGAGGCTTGATGGGGTGCAGGAATGTGCTTCGGAAGCAGACATCCCAACAGCTCCATTTCCCAGCCTTGATCTAGAACCCACTTGCTTTATGACCCTAAGGAAGTTACTGTTCTCTGGGCCTCAGTGTTCTCATCTGCCAAGTGGGGGTTTGGACTTGAAGATAATTATACCAGGCAGGATGCCAAATGTTTTGCATTCGTTACCTTGCTTGGTCCTTTTATATCCACCTCATGAGGTAAGAACTATTAATAGATGATACCTCTTGTCCAATGAGAGCAAAACCAGTGACCAATTAATAGAAAAAAAATATTTAATGCAGGAAATCCTATGATGCACACAGTAAGTATTTTTACTAAACATAACACGTGCTTGGGGACATTTTTCAGGTGATCTTCCAAAGAATGGCCAAGGTCGTCTGAGAGCAGGAGCCTCCAAACCAAGTTTCACCTTATTTTTCCTTCATAAAACTAACCTGTGCAGCGGCATTGGTGGTTCTCATTTGGGTTTCTTTAAATTGGGGTGAGACTTTGGAGACGTGAAGCAATCTGAATGTAGGATCTTTCTGGTGGATTCTGGATTTTTAACAATTTCCCTCGAGTCTTTTTTTTTCCCCACAGTTGTTATGCCTTTACCTAATCAAGCGTAAGTTTTCCCGGTCTTTTACAGTTGTCTCGGCTACACCTAAATTCGACAACTATTTTTTTTTTTTTTTTAGCAACTGACGTTTTTTGGGCTTTCCAAGACATTTAATTTAGCTTGCAGAACCACAACAGCTCTGTTTCCTTTTCTGCCTTCTAGGTTCACTGGTTTTGTACTTACAACCAGCAGCTATGGGTCTGGTACAGACACCCACTGACTCTTGGTAAACATAGGAATCAGTCAGGAGGAACAGGCTCGATGGCACTGGGTGGTAGCTGACCAGTCTAGAACATTCCAGGAAGGCTGTGGTGTCCATCAACCTGCCTTTTGGAGGAAGGAGAATATTGTTAACTTAAAGTTGTTTGAATAGAAGTCAGTTAGGGTAGTTTTCTATCATTTTATCCCCATTTTACAGCTGAGAAAACAGAGGCATGGGAGGACCAAGACCACCTGGTAGGCTTGGTAGAATTAGAACTTGAATCCAGGTCTGTCTAGCCAAGTATTTTTCACTTCATTTAATTCTGCTGCCCCCTTGTCTAATACCCTGAGATCCCATGAACCTTCTGGCTTTCTTGCTAGAAGGACTGAAGGAGGAAGCAAGGAATCCCACATAGGATTTCGGGGACATTTAACAATCATCGGCATTGTGCCTACCGCAGTAGCCCTAGTGGCAAAGTGGTTGGCAGTTCGTATCCACCAGCCACTCCTTGGAAACCCTATGGGGCAGTTCTATTCTGTCCTATAGTGTCCAACATGACTTGAAATCAACCCAGTGGAAATGGGTTTGGGTTTGGTATTTTGAAGCCCATGTTAGGATGATGATACCCACTACTCTCAGCGACATAGACAGCGCCACCTCATGTCTGTGACCCCAGAGTCCAGGCCTGGTACATAATAGGTGCTTACGGGTGTCTGTGGAACTGGATGAGTGCAGTTAGGGTGCCTTTAGTCTTTCCGAAAGTGTCCTGGGCACCTGGCCTGGACCAGGGACTGAGATGGGTTCTGGAGTAGAATAGGGGAGACACAGACATGCTGCTGCCCTCACGAGCTAGGCATCTATGGGATCACTCCGGTGCCTGCCACGTCCAAGCCTCCTTTGGCCAGATTACCTCTGAGGAGAACAGGAGAACACTAAAGGTGGAAAGGGCACAGGCTCTGGAGTCAGAGTTCTAGTTCGGGCTTGGCTCCATCCTAGCTGTACGACACGGTGCCAGCAGTGGCCGTGTGACAAGGTGCCAGCAGTGGCCACTCTGGGTACCAGTGGGAAAGATGGTACCATCAGGGAGCAGCACCCAGGGGCACCTGGCACTGCAGTTGGGCAGGGGCGGCATCTTCAAGCCTCTGGAAGAAACAAAGCCCAGTGGCACCAAGGTCCTTGGTGGTGGACAGTGGAACTGGGCAGGCAGCTCTGAGCAGCTCACGACTGTTGGTGGCTGTGGAGAGACACGCGGTGAGTTGGGGGAAACGAAAAGAGGCCAGACGTCACCCAGGCCGCAGCACGCCACAGGCACTTCACTCCACCAGTCCCCTCCCAGGCCCAGAGAGGGAGAAAGGGGAAGGTGGCCCAGACCGGGAAGTGGTCTGCTTCTGATGACCGCTGGGCTCGTCTGGGGCCACCTCATGGGGACCGCGCCAGCCCAGGCAGGAAGTGGTCGGCCTCCTCCTACCCCGGCCTCGCCAGGCCCTGCCAAAGCTCACACTTGGCAAACAATCAGCCCGAAAGTCCCTGTTCTCTTGTCTGCTCTGGGACCGGCACTTTATTCTTAGAAACCCAGATCCAGCGGGGGCCCGGCTTTGTGGCTGGGGGTCTGCAGACCTGGCTTCTCATCCCAGCTATGCCACTTCCTAGCTCTGAGGCTGTGGCCAAGTTGCTTCCTCTCTGAGACCCATTCTCCATCTATTCAATGCGGTGATAATCCCCCACCTGCCACCTTAGGGGACAATGAAAGCAGAGAGTCCTAAAAGGTCAAAGCTGGAAAGTCCCCAGGAGCTTCTCTTGTCTAGCCCCACTGTTTATAGACTGGGAAACCGAGGCCAGAGTAGGAAGGAGATTGCTCTGGGTCCCACAGTCAGGTAGTAACAGGAACACCAGAGGTTCACGAAGGCAGCTGGATAGGGAGTCAGGACTCATTGCAGGTCCCCACTGAGCTCCTTCTTTGCTGAGAACTTGAATAAGTCACCCAGCCTTCCAGAGCCTTTGTCTGCAATAAAAACATGCCGATTTCCCAGGGTTCTTGTGGGGTTCGTGTAAAACGACGGATGAGGCAATGCTCTGTAGACTGTAACGTGTTGTGAGCACTGCAGCAGAGCAGGCCTGGAACCCCGATCTCCTGACCCCACCCCCATCTGAGGCTCTCATGAAGAACAAGCAGAATTGGGGCCCTAGGAACGCAGTTTGGGGGGCAGACTTCTCTTGCTCATCCTCCCTGCTCCTCCCCTTCTTGTGTACGAGGTGACAAATCTCTTTCTCTGATTCCACTGAGTCAGTGGAGACTGTGATCCTGCAGGGGCTGAGTGTGAAAAGCTTGCCTCACCCACATCAGCAGCCAGAGATGCTATCGCCACCCAGCAGACAGCCCTAAGCTCATGGCTTCTACCATGCAGCGCCACCTTTTCCACAGACCAAGTGGGCCTTCCTGGCACCCAAGCTGTCTTTGTGGTGGGGGTTGGTGGGGTGAAAGGCAGGATCAGACCCAGGTGGCCCTTTCAGGGGACGCCTTCACAAGACCGCCTGTACATGCAGCCCGCTCCTAGTGTGAGCCTTCAGGAGGGAGGCCTCAGACCAGGGTTTCTGGGCAGGGGAGTTAAAGATTAGCCAGTCCAGGGGCAGAAGCAGGGTCCATAGGCCTGAGGAAGAGCTGGGGATCCCAAACCACACATAGATCTATGTGGGCATGATTGCATTTCCTGAAGGAGGAGGAAAGGGATGGTCCAGATTCCATCAAATTCTCAAACACAAAGTAATTCCGGGACCAGCATGCTCTTTCTCATTTCTCACTTCACAGTTGAGGAAACTGAGGCACAGAAATGTGCCATATCTCACAGCCCTCTTAGGCAGGGCAGGGAGAGACACTTGAGGATCCAGTTATGGTCTCTTTTTCTGGCTCACAAGTGATACCTGGAAAGTCCCTACCTCATCCTCTGCCTCAGAACCTTGTGGATGGCTAGGACTGGAAAAATGGGGATCACCCAGGAGAAAGGATGAAGAGTTTGTGTCTCCAAACCAAGCTCTGGAGTCTTACTACTGCCCCCACCAGCCCAATACCAGGACTGCCACTGCCGTCAACACAGTGCCACCATCAGCACCGCCATCGCTGTCTTAGCTGCCTAGTGCTGCTGTAACAGAAATACCACAAGACGATGGTTTCATAAAGAAAAATTTGTTTTCTCACAGTCTAGGAGACTAGAAGTGTGAATTCAGTGTGCCAGCTCTAACAGAAGGCTTTCTCTGTCAGCTCTGGGGGAAGGTCCTTGTCATCAATCTTCTTCTGGTCTAGGAGATTCTCCACACAGGGACTTCGAGTCCAAAGGATGTGCTCTCCTATCTCTTCTAGCTTGGTGGTACAAGATCCCCCTGTGTCTCTCTGCTCTGTTCTCTTTTATATCTCAAAAATGATTGATTTAAGAACAACCTAAACTTGTAGACTGAGTCTCACTTCATTAACACACTGCCTCTAATCCTGTCTCATTAATGGACCACCACCAGCAGCCCAGAATGTGCTGGAGGGGCTGGGCCAATTTTGCTTCCCCCATCCTTCTGTAGAGTCTCCCTGCCCCTGCTGTTAGAAGTTGGGGTGCTCAATTTAAGCCTTAGCCAGGACCCTGTGGGGACAAGCTAATGGTTGAGTACAAAGCAGTCTCTTTCTCTAAGTGCAGACACCCCGGGGCTCTGCAGTGGGTGAGGGGATCCTGAACTGGAAATGTCAGTTGCAAAATGAATTCAACTCACCTGACTCTTGCTTGAGGACAGGTAGGATAGGTAAGCTCTTATCCATTTAAAACTAGGGAAATGTATGTGCAGGTCCTTCCATTTTCAACAAATATTTATTATTATGTTAGCTAATACATGTCCACATTGGCTGGCATTGATCTAGGTACTTTAGACACAGTAATTGAATGCCTGTTGCAGTGCTGTGAGGCAGGTACTAGCATTATCTCTGTTTTAGAGCTGGGGATGCTAAGCACAGAGGAAGTCAGCTTGTCCAACGATAGACAGCTGGCAAGTGGCAAAACCAGGGTTTGAACCCTGGATTTCTAGTACCAGAGTCCATGCTCTTAACCACTATACTACTGTGTGGATGGAGCATGGGACAGGCCAAAGAAAACCCCAGGTGGCCAGTGTGCACCACAGTAAGTGACTGTGATCTTTGACATGGGTCAGATCTTTTTCACTGTGTTGCTCCTAGAGCCTAGCGCTAGTCCTGGTGCACAACAGGGACTCAGCAAATTTTGGTTGAGGGAGTGGATCAGCTGACAACATTGACCCTGAACTTTTCTATGGCTGGTGTTCCTTCCCTTCCTGAGCTACCCTTGAGGGAGGACACCTGAGTTATAGTTCTGCTGCCGGCCAACAGAGGGCAGCATGCACAGAAGGGTGAGCCTTTCTTCCAGCACCCAGGAAGAAGGAGCTAGGAAGCAAAGGATGTGATACTTTGTGGCAAGCATGAACACAGTTACACTTACTAATTAGAAACAAGTTGAGACCCTGAGACCCACTGCATGATAGGACAGTATGGCTGACGTTCATTTTACAACTGAGGCAGCTGAGGTCCAGAGGGAAGAAGTTTCTTGCCCAAGGTCACTTAACAAATAAATGGCTGAGCCAGGCTTCAGATCCAGGGCTCCTGGACTCTTTCCTCCACCAGAATGAGAGGACTTAGATAATAGGTTGGAGGATGGACCAGCCTTCCCTGTGACGGTCAGAACGAGGTGGGCCCTGATATAGCATATATGAGATGTTACCGGCCACCGTCAGCCAGGCTATGCATAAGATCAGGTCGCTCCCTGGTGGCTGTAATGGAAAGTACCCAAATACTTAGTCTAACGTCAATCTGCCCAGCCAATAGCATGCATCTCTTTTTTCCTGGTTCAGGCCTGGGCTCAAGCTACTGGGAAGGCCAGGACAGAGACGACCAGGTTCCCATCCTTCCAGGAACTTACTTCCCAGTGAATAAGGCAGGATGGCTCCAGGACAGAGCACAGAGCGTGTGTGCAAATTACAGCTACCCGGTGTTACGCACCAGAGCCCCGGCAGCACAGTGGTTGTTTTCACTGCTAAACCAGGGGTTGGCTGTTCCGATCCACCAACTTCTTGACCACAGAATGATATGACAGTCTGCTTCCGTTAAGATTATAGCCTTACTGTCCTACTGGTTTCTTTCTAGATGAGAGAGAAAAGGGTGGAGAGGACCGGATGAGTGCTGGCTGAGTTGATCCTAGAAGTAAAGAGTGAAAAAGAAAAGTGTGCTGTCACAGTGTGAGGGGAGCAAACAGAGTCGCAGAGAGGGAGGTATGCAAAATTGACTTGGATTGTAAACTTTCACTTAATCACTATAATTTTTTTTTTAAAGATTATAGCCTTAGAAACCCCATGGGACAGTACTACTCTATCTTACAGGGCTACTATGAGTCAGAATTGATGCGGTAACAACAAGTCATGGGTACTGAGCACACACTGTTCACCCAGCACCATACTTAGCACTGTGGATGCCTTGTCTCTCTTATGCCCATGTCCTTCTAGGTGGTAGGTACTCTTATTCTCCCCCATTTGACAGCTGAGAAAACTGAGGCCCAGAAAAGGGATGTAATGGCTTCAAGCCATACAAGCAGGAAAGGAGCTGGAAACTGCACAGCAAATTGAATGTCTGGAAGCTCAGGGCTTGTTCAAATGCCTCATGCAATAATTGCTATAGCTCTGAGCTTAGCGTGCTCAGACTGGACAGGAGTAGTCTTGGAAGCGTCTTGGAAGAGGATGTGGCTCAATCATCTTGAAGGTGACACCCAATTATTTACAGTTAAACCACCCATTGATGGTGTGACAGTCACCTGAGCAGCACATCTCTTTATTTGAGTACTTAGAGCAGGAATCTGCACTTTAAGTGCTTTTCAGGGAGTTACTCTTTCATCCACTTGACAAATATTTGTTGAGTTCCTCCTATAGTCCTATATTCTAAGGGCTGGAGTCACAACAGTCAACAAAAAAGACAAAAATCTCTGCCCTCAAGAAGCTTGAATTCTGGGCAAGAGAGAAATACAAAGCGCAAAACAAATCATCAAAATATATAGTGTGTCATATAGTGTCTTAGTTTTTAGTGTGCAGTGACAGGGAACTGCCAGAAATTAAAGCTGGATTCAGAAGAGGATGTGGAACCAGGGATATCACTGCTGATGTGAGGTGGATCTTGGCTGAAAGCAGGGAATACCAGCAAGATGTTTACCTGTGTTTCACAGACTGTGTAAAGGCATTTGACTGAGTGGATCATAACAAATTATGGCTAACATTGCAGAGAATGGGAATTCCAGCACACTCAGTTATGCTCTTATGAATCTGTATATGGATCAAGAGGCAGGTGTGTGAACAGAACAAGGAGACACTGCATGGCTTAAAGTCAGAAAAGGTATGCGTCAGAGTTATATCTTTTCACCATACCTTTTCAATCTGTATGCCGAACAAATAATCCAAGAAGCTGAATTATATAAAGAAGAATGAGGCATCAGGATTGGAGGATGACTTACTAACACTGTACGTCATGCACACAGCACCTTGGTGGAGGTGAAGAGGATTTCAAACACCTCCTGGGGAAGACCAAAAACCACAGCCTTCAGTATGGATTGCATCTCAACATCAAGAAAACAAAATTCTGACAGCTGGATCAGGAAGCAACATTGCGATAAATGGAGAAAGGATTGAGGTTGTCAAGGATTTCGTTTTCCTTGGCTCCACAATCAATGCCCAAGGAAGCAGCAGTCAAGAAATCAACAGATGCACTGCACTGGGAAGATCTGCTGAAAAAGACCTCTTTAAAGTGTTGAAAAGTAAAGATGTCACCTTGAAGACTAAGGTGTGCCTAACCTTTCGCATGTGAAAGTTGGACAATGAACAAAAAAGACAGAAGAAGAATTGATGCCTTTGAATTGTGGTGTTGGAGAAGAATGTTGAATGTACAACGGACTGTAAAAAGAACAAACAGATGTGTTCTGGAAGAAGTACAACCAGAATGCTCCTTTGAAGCAAAGATGGCAAGACTGTGTCTTACATACTTCAGACATGTTGTCAGGAAGGATCAGAGAACCTTAAGCCACTCTCTGATGTCCCTGGAGAAGGACATCATGCTTGGTAGAGTGAAGGGTCAGCAAAAAGAGGAAGACCCTCAAGAAGATGGATTGAGACAGTGGCCACGACAATGGATTTAGGCATAGAAACGACTGTGGGCACAGTAGCGGACAGGACAGTGTTTCACGCTGCTGTACACAGGGTTGCTATGGCTACAGCTGACAACAACCACCACCACAGAAATAACACAAGTGGGAAGTTTTAACTAACAGAAGTTTATGTTCTCACAGTTACAGAAAGCAGGAATCCAAATTAAGGGTGCCACCTCTAACAGAGGCTGTCTTTCTCCGTTTCGGCTCTAGGGAAATGTTTCTTTTCAGCTTCTTTTCCTCCCATGTCTTCCCTCGGCTTGTGCTTCCTTCCCTGTGCCTAATCTGCTCTCTGTCTATCAGAAGTGAAGACACACCCTACACTCACATGGTCTCAGTAACACAACAAAGAAGGTCTTGTTTCCAACTGGCATTATATCCATAGGCACTACAAAAAAAAAAATGATACACAAAAACAAACAAACAAAAAAAACATTGCCACTGAATTCTGACTCATAGCAATTCCTACCTGTAGCAACCCTATAGGACAGAGTCAGAACCGCCCCATAATTTCCAAGAAGCATCTGGTAGATTTGAACTGCTGAGTTTTTGGTTAGCAGCTGTGGCACTTAACCACTATGCCACCAGGGTTTCCTCCACAGGTATAGGGGTTAGGATTCATAACATATTTTGGGGGGACATAATTCAATCGGTAACTAAAGGTGACAACTTTGGAAGGAAAATAAAACAGGGAAGAAAGATGCAAAATGTCTTTGGGAAAAAAAAAACCCAAAACCCACTGCCGTTGTTTCTAACTCACACCGACCCTATAGGACAGAGTAGAACTGCCCGTAGAGTTTCCAAGGAGGACGTGGCAAATTTGAACTATGGACCTTTGGGTTAGCAGCTGTAGCAGTTAATCACTATGTCACCACTTGGAAGGGGGGTGGAATTTTAAGCAAGGTAGTCAGAGAAGGTTCCTTGGGTGACATTTGAGCAGAAAGATGCAGCTGAGGTAGAGTAAGGCGTGGGGGTGTCTGGGGCAAGAGTTCCTGTCATTGTTGGGGGGACAGTGACCAAGCCCTGTGTCAACAGTCTCATTGATTGACCTCAATCAACCTTCAGTTATTAACCACTACCATTTCCTCTTCTTAGGTCTCCCAGATTAGAGAGAAATTTCTAGATCTGGTAGGAAGTGAAGAAAGAGAGATGGGAAAATACAGGCCTCAGAAGAGGTCAGAGAGCATGGCCAAGGTCACAGAGCGACTCACTGGTAGAACTGGTATTCAAACCTTGCTTATCTTCTCCTGGGGCTCTTCAGAGAGTGGCTTAAGGTTCTCTACTTTCTAACAGAATCCATCACATCTGGCATCCCTACAGATCAGGGCCTCCAAGGATTTACGGCAGTATGCAGGTAGGGGCTGACCCTAAGCTTGCTCAGCTATGGTGGGACTGCAGGGACTGGAAAGGCCTCCCTGCTGCCTTGCCCAGTGTAGCCCACAAGAGTAAGGCACTTACTGCTGAGAGGAGCCTGGTACCCACTGGCTCATGAACAAACAAATGCTATTGCTATCAAGTCAATTCTGACTTAGAGTGACCCAGAAGTGACTAATCATACACTGACCAGAGGTTAGTTTGTGACTGGGGTCAGAGGTCAGCCTGTGACCAAGGTCAGTAGTCAGTCTGAGTCTGAGGTTTGTGGTTGGATCAAGGATCAGTCTGTGGCTGGGATCAAAAGCCAGGTCAAGAGTCAGTGTTTGGTTTAAATGAAGGTTCAGACTGTGACAAGAGAGGGAGTCAGTTTGTGGTTTCAAATCAGGATTCTGTTCATCACCATGGTCTAAGATCAGATGGGCCAAAGTCAGGGGTCAATCATAGTCAGAATCAGGAGTCTGCTTCTATGGGATGAAGACTGCCAGCTGAACTGTATCAGGCTGATATCTGACCTCAGAGCCATGTGGGGACAAACCAGCAAGTGCTGTAACCATCTGGAGTCCCAGCCATGAAAAGCAGTGTGCTGAGCATGCAGAATGAATCAGTCCCCTCTGTCCCCCATGCCAGCCTTAGCAATTCTGGACAACCTAACACTTACCATCACCTCCTATTTAGCAGATGGAGACACAGAACCCCAAGAGGGACCAAAATCTGCCCAATGTCATACCACCAACAAGGACAGAGCAAGACCACAACCTGATGTTCCTGATGTTCCATCATTGCTGGTAGGTGCCATCGAGTGGATTTTGACTTCACTGGGGCTGTGAGCTCAGTGAGCACCTGCAGGAGAGTGGGGAAGTGAGAGGGAGGGAGAAAGCCAACAGAGTGTGCTGCCCAGCAAGTTACCAACTGTGGGCAACTGGGGCTCAGTCCTGGTGGAAACCTGGGGACACAGTGTAGAATACACCTGAGAGTTATCCCAACTGAAGGGGAAAAGAGTTCAGTATTTATTTGCCAGCTCCTGTCAGGCACTTGGCTGGCTGGCTGGCATCAATCATTGGCGGACAGCCACTGGGGAGGGGGATGATAACTCTTGGGCACTTCTGACTTACCTGCACCTGAGGAGAACAGCACCTGTGACAGAAAAACCAGACACTGCAGTTAGAAGCTGTCTGGACGCACCACAGGAGCACCTGGGGCTGAGGGAAGTGGGCAGGACACGGATAGCACCTGCTTCAACCACACCCACACCATGTGCTTAGCAACCACCTGTTTTCTCACTGTGTCCCGCAGCAACTCTGGGAAAAGCATTCTGCCTATTTTACAGATGAGGAGACTGAGGGCCAAGAAGGCACTTGCTGAATGAACAAATCAGTGAAAGAGCAAATGCACTTATCTCTCTGAGGTCATGAACTAACAATCCATTTCATAAAGACTGGAATCCTAGAGCCCCTGGTTCCCAACTGTGGGGGTTTGTTTTTCCCTTTTATGTCCATCTGCCTCCTCATAGGGCCCTTTCCCTCCAGATCTCTGTTACCTGAAGAATGCCTAAGTAGGTGGTGATTCCAGTCCCATCTCAGATGAGGAAAGTCCATGGGTATGAGAAGCATCCTTGGTGGCAAAGTGGACAAGCACTTGGCTGCTAACAAAAACATCAGTGCTTTGAACTCACCTGGTAACTCTAGGGGAGAAAAGACCCTGCCATTTGCCTTCCTAAAGATAGATTATAGTCTAGAAAACCATATCAGGTCATTCTACTCTGTCATATGGGGTCACTGTGACTCAAAATCCACTTGAGGGCACCTACCAACAATGATGGAACATCAGGAACATCAGGTTCTGGTCTTGTGTCCTGGTTGGTGGTATGACGTTGGGCAGATTCTGGTCCCTCTCAGGGCTCTGTGTCTCACCTACACAACTACCACCCATCCTCCCTCATTACCATCATGGAGGCAGGATTTGTGACATACAGGAACATCACACAATACCGGGAATCATGGCTTAACCAAGTTGTTACATGTATCTTTTAGGGGACAAAATCCAACCCATGACAATAGTCAAGACAAAAAAGTGTCTTGGCTATTCCTGGCCCTTAAATATTCTGTATAAGTTTTTGGATCAGCTTTTCCATATTTGAAAAAAAAAAACTAGTTAAAATTTTATTGAAATTGTCTTAAATACATAGATCATTTTGGGGAGAACTGCTGTCTTTGTGACATTAAGTTTTCTAGTACTCAAACGTGGTGAATACTCAAACATGGTGCATCTCCTCAAGAGTGTGGAATAATCTGAGATGAAATCTGAGGATCTCTAGTGAGGATGAGGTTGAAGTTTTGACCCAAATGTGTGCGTGCTCTTCATGCAGTAAGAATACATGATAGAGAAGTCTCTGAGCCTGCGGAGCATGTGCGACATGGGGATGGAGATGTCAGTGAGCTCATGAATTATGGACATGGGGCTTGAGAAGCAGACAGGTGTTTTGGAAGTACACTTGGCTTAGATTCTGAATTCCAGAAGGGTGATCTTCATGGTCAAGAATGTGTTCTCTGAGAAGACATGAAGACTTTCCAAGGGGAAGTGCCACCTGTAACTTTAGGGGACTTGAAATATGCCTGTGCTCATGCCTGACATGTGTGACAACAGACTCCTGGTAAGGGAGGGAAGCCTCTCCTTTCTCATCTCTCACTCCAGACGCACAAAGGTACAACTCCTACAAACCTTGAGCATTTTTAGACTGTATGTCCCACTTAGAAGAAACCTGCAGACAAAGAAGCTTTGCAAACCAAAAGCTAAATCTGTTGCCATTGAGTTGATTCCAACTCATGGTGATCCTATAAGCTAGGTCCTTCAATCAAGGTTCCATGAACCCATGGTAAAGCTATCCTCCTCTCTGCTTTGTTCAGAAGTACATCCAGAATCAGGGCACTCTGGCCTAGGTCAGAATGCTATGAATGGATGTATTAGAGATCAGCGTAGCAGTCTTTTATTTAGTGACATCACCTCTTTCAGCTCTTGTCTATTGTCAAAGAAGGTGTCACTTCTGAGAGCTTCCCAATAAAGCAAAGCAAAGTGAAGGCCAGTGAGAAATGTTGAACAGTGATTCCCTGTTCAAGCAGACCACGCAGATGTGATGAGACTTTGTCCCCTCCTTCTTTTCCCCCTCCTACTGCTTTTTCTTGCCCCGGTCTCTGTCCATCCACTCATCTTAGACTTAGGACCCAGAAGTGAAGAATTTGGCCACATGATAAACACAACAATTCAATGAGGAGTAAAGAATAAAGTCAGACTTCTTCCTGACCAAGCAGGTGGTTTGACCATTAGGACTGGCTTTGCCAAGTAGATTTTTTTCATGGCCCACATTTTCCATAAATTGAGTGAACTAAATCTGCAGCTCCAAGTTTTGACAAAATGTATCCAAAGCACATAATAAGAGAAATGGTCTATTTATTTTCTGTATTGCTAAAGATGTACCCAAATGAACCATTTCTGCAACTGTTTTTGAGTCTATCAGGCTTCATAAGATAATTGAAAGAGTAATAGACACAATTCGCATATCTAATAAGGCTTATTATAAAAGCCTTTTTTAACATACTTCTCAGAGGTAGACATTTAGGGAAGAGAGAGTTAAGAAGCATCAGTGTCAAATCAAGAGGTGAGGCTAGGTTGGGTCTGCTGTCTCTCTTTGCGCCTGCTACCTCCCTGACCTACCCACACTACACTGCTTCACGTGTGCCCTGAAAGCCCAGGACCTGTGAGTAATAAAGTTCTTTATTTCCAAAGAAAAAAAAAGAGGTGAGGCTAGGAGTGAAAAGGTAATTAGATTTGCTGTGGAGACACGAAGGGTCTGGGGACTAAGGGCAGCTGAGTGTGGTCCAGGTGAAGCCAGGCTGATGATGGTCAGAGGTGGGTGGGGGTGAGGAAGAAATGGGAGCATGGATGGGTGACAGCAGAAGACAGTACTGAGAGTTCATTTGGGAAGGGAAAGGAGTGGATGGCAGCCAGAGGGAGTCTCAGCACAAGGGAGGGTTCATTTTTGCTTTGTTTTGTTTTTTATTTTGAAGACGGAGAGCCAATTGCCCCATCTGAGCTGTTCCTCCCAGGTGAGCCCTCAAGTGTTTGTGAAAACCTTGAATTTATTCATGGTCATCATTCAGAAGCAGGAGAATGTGAGTGGCCAGAAGGTGTACATGTTTGTGGGTTCTTGATCATATGCTACCTCTTCCAATGGCTGGACATCGACCAGCTCTTTCTGGTATAATAACCTCATATGTCCCTTCCACCTTCTTTTGATGTTCCCTGAGTCATTTAGTATTTTCCCTGTAGAACCCGTCACTGTTGCAACTTGAATTTTTTCTTCAGTTCTTTCAATTTGAGAAATGCAGGATGTAATCTTCCCTTTGGTTCTCTATTTCCAGCTCCTGCACGTGTCATTACAATACTTGATCTTCTCCAGCTGCCCTTTGAAATCTTCTGTTAGGTTCTTTTACTTTGCCATTCCTTCTGTTTGTTTTAGCTGCTCAACATTTGAGAGCAGTTTCAGAGTCTCTTCTGACATCCAATTTGGACTTGTCTTTCTTTCCTGTCTTTTTAATGATTTCTTGCTTTCTTCGTGGACAATGTCTTTGACGTCATTCAACAGTCTGTCTGGCCTTCAGTCATTAGTGTTTAACATATCAAATCTGTTCTTGAGACGGTCTCTAAACTCAGGTGGGGCATACTCAAGATCACGCTTTGGCTCTCCTGGACCTGTTCTAATTTTCTTCGTTTTCGATTTGAATTTGCCTATGAGCAGTTGATGGTCTGTGCCGCAGTCAGCACCTGGGCTTGTTCTGACTGCTGATCTGGAGCTTTTCCATCATCTCTTTCCACAGATGTAGTCGATTTGATTCCTGTGTATTCCACCTGGTGAAGTCCATGTGCACGGTTGCCACTTGTGTTGGTTTAAAAAGGTATTTGCAGTGAAGAAGCTGTTAGTCTTTCAAAATTCTATCAAGAGATCTCCAGCAGCATTTCTGTCATCAAGGCTGTATTTTCCAAATGCTAATCTTTCTTCTTTGTTTCTGACTTTTGCATTCCAATCACAAGTAATTATCATTGTATCCCAATTGCATGTTCTGACAATTTTGGACTGCAGAAGCTGGTAAAATTCTTCAATTTCTTCATTTCTGGCCTTAGTAGTTGGCATGTAAATCTGAATAATATTTGTATTAACAGGTCTCCCTTGTAGGTGTGTGTGGATATTATCCTATCACTGACTGCATTGTACTTTGGGACAGATCTTGAAATGTTATTTTTGAGGATGAATGCAACACCACTCCTCTTCAATTTTTCATTCCCTGAATAGTAGACCATACGATTGTCGGATTCAAAATGACCAGTGCTGGTCCATTTCAGCTCATTAATGCCTAGGATATTAACGTCTATGCCTTCCATTTCATTTTTGATGATTTCCAATTTTCCTAGAGTCATATTTCTAGCTTGAAAAATGCAGAACATGTTCTTCCCTTTTGGTTTTCTACCTCCATATTTCGATTATTAATGGATGTTTGCAGCTGTTTCTTCTCATTTTGAATCATATCATATGATCAGGAACTGATGATACCGAAGGAAGAAGTTGAAGCTGCGCAGAAGGCATTGGCAAAAAACAAGGCTCCAGGATTTGATGGAATATCAGTTGAGATATTTCAACAAACAGATGCAGTGCTGCACACGCTCACTCATCCATGTCGAGAAATTTAGAGGATAGCTGCCTGGCCGACTGACTGGAAGAGATCCGTATTTATGTCCATTCCGAAGACAGGTGATCCAGCCAAGTGTGGAAACTATCAAACAATATCATTAATATCACATACAAGTAAAATTTTGCACCAGATCATTTAAAAGCAACTGCAACAGTATATTGACAAGGAAGTCCCAGGAATTTCAGCTGGATTCAGGAGAGGATGTGGAACCAGGGATACCACTGCTGACGTCAGACGGATCCTGACTGAAAGCAAAGATGAGAAAGATGTTTACCTGTCATTTATTGGCTATGCAAAGGCATTCAGCTCTGTGGGTCATAACAAACCATGGCTAACATTTTGTACGATGGAAATTCCAGAACACTTAATTGTGCTCTTAAAGAATCTATATGTGGACCAACAGGCAGTCCTGCAAACAGAACAAGGGGACACTGAATGGTTTCAAGTCAGGAAAGGTGTGTGGCAGGGTTGTATCCTTTCACCATACCTTTTCGATCTGTATGCCGAGCAAATAATCCTATAAACTGGATTATATAAAGAAGAACGAGGCATCAGGATTGGAGGATGACTTATTAACAATGTATGTTACGCAGATGATAGCACCTTACTTGGTGGAAGTGAAGAGGATTTGAAACTGAGGAAGATCAAAAACCACAGCCTTTAGTATGGATTGCACCTCAACATCAAGAAAACAAAAATCCTGACAACTGGACCAGTAAGCAACATTGTGATAAATGGAGAAAGCATTGAGGTTGTCAAGGATTTCGTTATACTTGGTTCCACAATCAATACCCATAGAAACAGCAGTCAAGAACCCAAAAGATGCATTGCACTGGGAAAATCTGCTGCCAAAGTCCTCTTTAAAGTATTGAAAAGTAATGATGTCACCTTGAAAACTAAGGTGCACCTGACCCAAACCATGGTATTTTCAATTTCATCATATGCATGCAAAAGCTGGACAACGAATAAAGAAGACAGAAGAATTGATACCTTTGAAATTGTGTTGTTGGAGCAGAATGGTGAAGGTGCCATGGACTACCAAAAGAACCAACAGATCTGTTCTAGAAGAAGTACAACCAGAATGGGCCTTGGAAACAAAGATAGTGAGACTGCATCTCACATACCTTGGACATGTTGTCAGGAGGGACAATTCCCTGAAGAAGGACATCAGGATTGCTAGAGTGGAAGGTCAGCAAAAAAGAGGAAGACCCTCAACAAGATGGACTGACACAGTGGCTGCAACGACGGGCTTAAGCACAGAAAGGATTTTGGATATGGTGCCAGACTGGGCAGTGTTTCATTCTGTTGCGCACAGGGTTGCTATGAGTTGGAACTGGCTCAATGACATTTAACAACGACAACATGTGGGAGTGGGGTGGGGGAAAGAAGCAAATGTACAGGAGAGACAACTGACTGCAGACACACGATGACCAAGAATTGGCTGCCACTGGCCACCTTGGAGGGGATTGGGTGGTTGCGGGTGGAGTTAGAGGTTTAGAGGGTTGGAATGAGGAGAAATAAAAGTGCTTAGAGCTTTGATCTCTGTGACATAGTGATCTCAAAGTGTTAGTTGCTGTGTTTGTTATGAATGTTATAACCAAATGCATGTCCCTGTAGGCTGTAAGGGAAACAACCATGCCTTTGTGAATTGCTGGTAGTAGCATCAGAACCTGTCCAACCCGGGGGATAATGCAAATCAAGATCAGCCCAAGGTCAGACATACCTCCACTCTCCAAACTTGTTTTTTTTAATTGTGTGCTAAGTGAAAGTTTACAATTCAAATCAACTTGCCCACTCTCCAAACTTCTTACCAATTTTGACACCGTCGTGCCTCTCCCAGCACTCCCTACTTCTCTTTGGGGTTCAGTACTCTGTTGCAAGGGCCACAGTGAATTCAGGGACCTTGCTCCCTGTACCTGTTTCTGGCTGCAGCCCTGGACCAGACAAAGAGTGTCAAACCATAAATTGTTTACAGTTTACCCAGGAAATGTCAATCAACTTGGTCAAAAGTAGCAAAGCCTCTGGCATGGAAAACTAGGGCAAAGGTAACTTCTCAAGGTTTAGTGGGAAAAATCTCTCAAGCTGTTTTCCATAGAACCAAGGCAAAAGGCCACATGGGGGATTTCATTCCACCACACCTTTACGCACTTTTTCTCGTTGGGACCTACTGTGGGTCATAGCAGAGACTTGGTACTTTAAGCAGAGATTTGTTGCGTGAATGACTGCCCTCCATACTGCAAAAGTCTTCCTGTGGATAACTTTGGTTTTCTTCTGAAATTGGGCTGTCACTGCGACCAGCAACAGCTGCTATCATGACCATTAGGTTCTGGGCCCCTGTCATCTCATGTGGGATAGAGGGCATAATGATATAGAGTTTGCCAGGGTACTTAACAAGCAGACACTTGCTAAGAGCCTGTTAAGCAGAAGTCAGAAGAATTGACTCGAGGACCACAGGATTGGGACTGGTCTCTCTAAAGGGACCGCTGGGTGTGGGGGGTAAGCTTGTTTGCATCACCCCAGGGGCCAAGCCAGGCCCAGTGAGAGATCTGGCAGATTGTAGTTGAGCATAAAGAAAAACTGCACTTTTCTAGCATTCCGCCAGAGAGAGCTTCCTGAGATCACAGCATGAGGCGACTAGAGAGTTCCCACCCCTAAAGGTGTTTGAGCCAAGTTTGTAGCTACGAAGAAGGGAAGTCATAATAATAGCTAACATCGATCAAGTGCGTGTTCACTGTCAGATACTCATCTAAGCACTTTCTTTTTCTTTTTAACACTCTGCAGGTATGTTCTTTCCATCTTCACACCACCTCTGTAAGAAGGTGCTATGAGCATCACCCCATTTCACGTACAAGGAAACTAGACCTCGAAGGTGAAGAAACTTGAAAGAAACAGCTGGTAAACAGCAGAGCTGGGTGTGAAGACGTCCATGTCCTAGTCCCCAAAGCCTGTGACTATGTTACCTTATGAGGCAAAAGGGACTTTTTCAGATGAGGTTAAGTTCAGGTTCTTGAAGAAGGGCAATTATTCTGGACTTCCCCAGCAGATCCAAGGTCAGTAGAAGAGGGAGACAGGAACCTAATACTGTTAAGATATCAATACTACCCCAAATGATCTGCAGATTCAATGAAATCTGAATCAAAATTCCAATAGGCTTCTTTACAGAAATGGGGAAAAACCAATCCTGAACTTTACACGAAATGGCCAGAGGCCCCTAACAGCTAACGCAAAGCAGAAAGAGAAGAACAAAGTAGGAGGGCTCACACTTCCTGATTTTAAAATAGACTGTACAGCTATAGTAACCAAAACAGCCCGGTGCTGGTATAACAACAGACACATTGCTGTTGTTGTCGGGTGCCATTGAGCTGGTTCTGACTCACCACGACCCTGTGTACAACAGAGAGAGACCCTGTCGGGTCCTGAGCCATGCTTACTGTCGTTGCTGTGCTTGAGCGTGTCACTGCAGCCACTGTGTCCGTCCATCTCTGAGGGTCTTCCACTTTTGTGTTGTTGTTGACCTACTTTACCAAGCAGGATGTCCTTCTCCAACCACCGATCCCCATAACAACATGTTTAAAGTGTATGAGACACAGTCTTACCATCTTTCCTTCCAAGGAGCATTCTGGTTGCACTTCTTCTGAAAGAGATTTGTTTGTTCTTTCTGCAGTCCCTGGTACATGCAATATTCCAACAAGACCACTATTTAAAAGCATCAGTTCTTTTTCTGTCTTCTTTATTCACCGTCCAGCTCTTATATGTATTTGAGGTGACTGGAAACACCATAGCTTAGGTCAGCCTTACATTATTCTTCATGGTGACATCTTTGCTTTTCAACACTTTGCTTAAACACTTTGAAGAGGCCCTTTGCAGTAGATTTACTCAGTGCAATCTGTTTTTTGGTTTCTTGACTTCTGCTTCCATGGGTGTTGATTGCAGATCCAGGTAAAATGAAACCTTTGACCGTTTCTATCTTTGTCCATGTTTCGTGATGTTGCTTACTGGCTCAGATGTGAGGGTTTTAGTTTTCTTTAATGAAATGTCCATAGTCAAGGCTGTAGTTTTGAACTTCAACAGTAAGTGTTTCAAATCCTGTTCACTTTCAGCAAGCAAGTTTGTGCCACGTGTGTGACTCAGTTGTTAAATTAGTCTTCCTCCAATCTTGATGCCTTGTTTTTCTTCACATAGTCCAGTTTCTTGAATTATTTGCTGGGTATGTGGACTGAAAATGTCAGGTGAAAAGATGTAACCCTGAGGCATCCCTTTCCTGACTTTAAATCAGGCAGTGCCCCCTTGTTCTGTCCCAATAATTACCTCTTAGTCTATGTACAAGTTCTTCAAGGGCACAACTGAGTACTCTGGAATTCTTTTTCTTCACGATATTATTCATAATTTGTTATAATCCACTCAGTCAAATGTCTTCGCATAGTCAGTAAAACACACGGTATCTCTGATATTTTCTGCTTTCAGCCAGGATCCATTTGACATGTGCAATGACATCCCTGGTTCTACATCCTCTTCTGAATCTGGCTGGAATTTCTGGAAGTTCCCTGTCAATATAGTGCTGTAGCTCCTTTTGAATGATCCTTAGCAATATTTTACTTGTGTGTGATATTAATGATATTGTTCAATAATTTCCACATTCAGTCAGATCAACTTTCTTGGTAATCCAGTCGGTTGGCCAGGTAGCTGTCCTCCAGGTTTCTTGGCATAGATGAAGGAGCACTTCTGGTGCTGTATCTGTTTGTTGAAATAGCTCAACTGATGTTCCATCACTTCCTGGAACCTTGTTTTTCAACAACACCTTCAGTGCAGCAAGGACTTCTCCCTTCAGTACCATCACTTTCTGACCGGAACACTACCTCCTGAAAGGGTGACCACTTCTTTTTGGTATAACGACTCTGTGTATTCCTTCCATCTTCT
Source organism: Heterohyrax brucei (assembly GCA_028571685.1). Lineage (NCBI taxonomy): Eukaryota > Metazoa > Chordata > Mammalia > Hyracoidea > Procaviidae > Heterohyrax > Heterohyrax brucei. The sequence continues at coordinate 54,826,764 of CM053140.1, forward strand.
TTTCATGCTTCCTGTGTCATTTAAAAGATTGTGTTTTGTAAGATGTAGAAATACATATAATGTTAAAATATATTATTTGTATACATCTGTGTGAGTATAAAATCATTTTAAAGTAGCTGTAAGAAATTTGCCTAATATACACAAAATTGTCTTGAGTTGCTAGTTCACCTGAGCGAAAAAGTCCTCAAGTGCAAAGGGTTAACATTTTCCCCTTAGAATTCTTCAGTACTGCAACCTGAGGCTTGAATTTGTTTTCAGTTCTTTCGGCTTAAGACATGTGGAGCGTGTTCTTCCTTTTCGGTTTCCTATCTCCAGCTATTTGCACATGTCGCTATAATGCTTTGCTTGTCTTCTCGAGCTGCCCTTTGACATTTTCTCTTCAGCTCCTTGGCCTCATTATTTCTTCCTTTTGCTTTAGCTACTCTACATTGAAGAGCAAGTTTCAGAGTCTCTTCTGACATTCATTTTAGTCTTTTCTTTCTTTCCCGTCTTTTAAGTAATTTTCTGCTTTCTTCACGTATGATGTCCTTAACGTTATCCCACAGTTTGTCTGGTCTTCAGTCATTAGCCGTCAGCTCATCAAATCTGTTCTTGAGATGGACTCTAAACTGAGGTGGGATATACTCAGCCTTGTACTTTGTCTCTCGCGGACTTGTTTTAGTGGATTTGATTTCTGTGTATCCCATCTGAAGAAGTCCATGGGTATGGGTGCCATTTATGTTGGTGAAAAAAGCTATTTGCAATGAAGAAGCTGCTGGTCTTGTAAAGTTCTGTCATGCAATCTCCAGAATTGTTTCTGTCACCAAGGCCACATTGTCTAACTATCAGTCCTACTTCTTTGTCTCCAACTTTTGCATTCCAGTCACCAGTAATTATCAATGTATCCTGATTGCATGTTCAATCAATTTCAGACTACAGAAGCTGGTAAAAGTATTTAATTTTTTCATCTTTGGCCTTAACAGTTGATGAGTAAGTTTGAATAACAGTTGTATTAACTGGTCTTCTTGTGGACATGTGGATATTACGCTATATTGACAGCACTGTACTTCAGGACGGATCTTGAAATGTTCTCTTGGATAACGAATGCGATGTCGTTCCTCGTCAAGCTGTCTCCCGTTCCTGGCATAGCTGACCATGTTATTGTCTGATTCAAAATGGCTAATATCAGTACATTTCAGTTCACTAATGCCTGGGTTATCAATGTTTATGAGTCCTGTATCATTTTTCAATGATGTCCCATTTTTCTAGGTTCATACTTCATATATCCCACGTTCTGATTACGAGTGGATGTTTGCAGCTGTTTCTTCCCATTCTGAATCATGCCATATCAGCAAATGAAGGTCTTGAAAGCCTGACTCTGTCCACATCATTAAGGTCACCTCTACTTGGTGGAGGCAGCTCTTCCCCAGTCATTTTTTGAGTGTCTTCCAACCTGGGGGACTCCTCTTCTGGCACTGTATCAGACAATGTTCCACTGCTGTTCATAAGGTTTTTGATGGCTAATTCCTTTTAAAAGCAGACTGCTCGGTCTTTCTTCCTAGCCTATCTTAGTCTGCAAGGTCAGCTGAAAACTATCCACCATGGGTGACCCTGCTGGTATTTGAATACTAGTGCCGTAGCTTCCAGCATCACAATGACACAAAAGCCCCCACAGTATGACAAACTGACGGACATGTGGGGGAACAGACACATGGTCCAATGGCACAACATAGACAGTCCAGAAATAAACTCACACATCTAAGGTCTACTGATTTTTGACAAGGGTGCTAAATCCATCTGATGGGGAAGGACAAGTCTTTTCAATAAATAGTTCTAGGTAAATGGCATTTCCACATGCAGGAAAATGAAACAGGACCCATGCCTCATACAATAGGCAGTAACAAATTCAAAATAGATTAAGGACTCAAATATGCAAACTAAAACCATAAAATTCTTAGAGGAACAAGTGGGAGTAATGCTCTCAGGCCTCGTTTTAAACAACAGGTTATCTAATATAACAGCAACAGCACAAACAGCAAAAAGCAAAATAAGTAAATGACACCTCTTAAAACTCAAAAACTTCTGTTCATCTGAAGACGTTACTGGAAAGCACAATCTTGACTGGGAGAATCTCTTTGGAAACCATATATCCAACAAGAATCCAGTAACAAAAATATATATAAAGCTCTAGCAACATAACAACATAAAGACAACCCAATCATAAAATGAGCAGAGTACTTGAACTGACATTTCACCAAAGAGGACTTTCAAACGACCGCTATACACGACAAGACGCTTAGCATCATTTAGCTATCAGAGAGACGCAAAGCAAAACTGCGATGAGACCAAATTTCACTCCCAAACCCTGGTGGTGGGTTAAGTATTACATCTGCTAACCAAAAGATCAGCAGTTCAAGTCTGCCAGGTGCTCCTTAAAAATTCTATGGGGCAGTTTTCTCCTGACCTCTAGGGTCGTTATGAGTTGGACCTGACTCGATGGCAGTGGGTTTGCATTTGGTTTTTTAGGACAGCTGAGATATAAAAACAAGAAAATAAGAAATGCTGGCAATGATGTGTGGAAACTGGAACCTTACCCTTTGCTGGTGGGAATGCACAATGGTGCAACAGTTGCAGTTCTTTTAAAAAATTAAAAATATAACTACCATATAACCCAATAATTCCACTCCTAGGTATAAACCCAAAAGACTCAAATGCAGAGATTCAGAAAGAGACTTGTACACCATCTCACTGAGGGTCTTCATCTTTTTTGCTGACCTCAAAGCTTTACCAGCCGTGATACTCCTTTTTCAGGACTTGATCCTTCCCGATAACATGTCCAAAGTCTGTGAGACATAGTCTCACCATCTTTGCTTCTAAGGAGCATTCTGATTGTATTTCTAAGATAGATTTGTTCCATATTCTTCACCAACCCTATTCAAAAGTGGTCATTCTTCTTTGGTTTCATCATCCAGCTTTCACATGCATAGTGTGAGGCAACTGAAAACACCACGGCTTGGGTCAGGCACACTTTAGTCTTTGCTTTTCAACCTTTAAGGAGATCTTTTGCAGCTAATTTGCCCAGTGCAAAACATCTTTGATTTCTTGACTGCTGCTTCTATGGGTGTTGATTGTGGATCCAAGTAAAATGAAATCCTTCAAAATTTCAGTCTTTGTTTATCATAGTGTTACTTGTCGCTTCAGTTGTGATGATTTTTGTTTTCTTGATGTTGAGGTGTAATTCATACTGAAGGCTGTGGTCTTTGATCTTCCTCGGTAAGTGTTTCAAGCCCTCTTCACTTTCAGCAAGCAAAGTTGTGGCGTCTGCCAAAGCAGGTTGCTAATGAGTCTTCCTCCAGTGTCGATGCCCTGTTCTTCCTCATATGGTCCAGCTTCCTGGATTATTTGCTTGGCATACAGATCAAATAGCTATGGTGTACAGATACAGCCCTGATGTACAACTTTCTTAACTTTAAACCATAGAACATCCCCTTGTTCTTCTTAAATTGACTCCATCTTGATCCATGCAGAGATGCCTCACGAGCACAATTAAGCGTTCTGGAATTTCCATTATCTGCTTTCAATCAGGATCCATCTGACATTAGCAATGACATCCTCGCCTTTGCTATGAGACCAGAAGGTGGTGCCTGGCTACTGTTAATGAACATTTTGATCAAAGATTCTGTAGAAGAATCTGATCAAAAAGGGGAAAGTGCAGAATAGAATTTCAAATTTTCGTGGGCTTTCTGGAGTCATAGAGGCTGGAAGAAATTCTGAAACTATTTCTCTGAGATAGTCTTTAAGCCTTTAAATCTTAAAACTGAGCAATAGTTTAGTTTAATGTGAAAAAAGATCTGCCTTGAACATTATGCTCTTTTGAGAGTTATCTATGTTGGATCAAATTGACAACAGCAACTTGAAAGGTTAAAGAGGAACCTTTGGGGTCAGTGATCATTTATGTTGATGAAGGAGGAACAACTCAGAAAAGGAGGGTGAGAATGGTCACACAACTTGAAGACTGTGATCAATGTCACCGAGTTGTATGTGTAAAAATTTGAATTGCTGTTGTTTTGCTGTGTATATTCTCAACCACAGCAGCAAACAAATGAGGCAGGAAGGCAAGAATGTAAAAAACAAACAAAAAAAAAAGGAGCTATGATAATCAGATTAAAGGTTGGCATGATGTACTTTTAAGATAAAGGAGGCAGGCACAAACCAAGGAATGCAGGTTTTCTCTAGAAATTTTGAAAGTGCAAGGAAGTGGATTCTATCTGGTGTTTCCAGAAGGAATACAGCAGTACCTATACTTTGATTTTTGTCTGCTAAGACTTTTTTGTTTATTTAATTGTGTTTAAGTGGAAGTTTACACTACAGTCAGTTTCTCACACAAAACCTTACACACACTTTGCCATATGACTCTAGCTATTCTCCCCACACTGTGACAGCACACTCCTCGTCTTCAACTCATATTTCCTATGTCCATTTAACCAGCTTCTGTACCCCTCCAATGTTCCCTCTTGCCTCCAAACAGGAACTGCCCAGTTAGTCTCCTGTAGGTGCCCAAGCCATAAAGCACACTCTTCCTCAGTATCATTCTATGTCTCATATGTCAGTTCAGTCTTTGCCTGAAGAGTTGACTTCCAGAATGGTTTCAGTTCTGAGTTAACAGAGAGTTCAGGGACCATGTTTTTTGGGACCCTCTTGTCCACCAGATCATCAAGTCTTGTCTTTTTACTAGATTACGAGTTCTGCACCCCACTTTTCTCCCACTCCATCAGGGCCTTCTGTGAGTTTCCTATAAGGGCCATCTTTGGTGGTGGTTGGGCACCATCTAGTTCTTCTGGTCTCAGGTTGATGTTGTCTCCATTGTATATTGCCCTTGCTGTCTCCTGGGCTCGCATTTTCCTCTTGTTATTGTTGCTCTTCTTTCTCCTTTGTTGTAGGTGGGTTGACTCAAATTGATCCTTCTTAGATGGATGCTTGCTAGACTTTAAGACCCCCAAAGTGGGATGTAGAACATTTGTTTAAAAAACTCTTTTATGCCAATTAACCTAGATGTTCCCCAAAGCCATGGTCTCCAGACCTCTGACCCTGGTACTCTATCCCAGGAAGTGTCTAGTTTTATTTAGAAATACTTTAATAAGATTTTATTTGATAGGAGTCTTGGTGTCAAAGTGGCTAAAGAGCTCAACTGCTAACCAAAAGCTCTGTGGTTCAAACCCACCACCCACTCCTGTGGAGAAAGATACAGCATATGCTTATGCTTCCATAAAGATTTATATCACTGGCAACCCAAGGGGGCAGTTCTCTGTCCTATACGGTCACTTTGAGTTGGACTTGACTCAGTTACAATGGATTTGGTTATCTTTTTATTATTATTATTGTGATTGAGTGAAATTGTACAATCCAGTTTAAATTTGCATACCGCCTATCTGCAGCTCCTTCTGTTCTACTTGCCTTGTGACAGCACACTCCTCTTTTCCATTTTATACATGTCATATCCTCTTAACAATCTCCTGTCCCCTCCTCTCCATTCCCCTCTAGTAAGGGACCAGTAGGAAGACACGCTATAGATGCATAGAACCATAAAATGTACACTCGATATGGTCACTTTGTGTCCCTGAGTCCCATCTGTTCCTGTCTGAAGAGTTGACCTCAGTAATGATTTATGATCAGGGGCAGCATCAGCTCCAGAGGCCACACTCCCAGGGGAACCCCCATGCCTTTGGACCACCAACTGTGGTCTTTTAGTGGAGTTCTTAGGATTATCTATTTTTTTTAAGATTCGTTTTAGAGCCCTAGTAGTGTCATGGGTAAGCACTCAGCTGCTTCCTGACAGCTTGATGTTTTGAGCCCACCCAGCTCTTCCAAGGGAGAAAGACCTGGAGATCTTCTCCTATAAAGATGAAGAAACCAAGCCAAACTTATTGCTGTTGAGCTAACTGCAAACTACAACAACCTTAAAGGGTTTCCAAGGAGCAGCTGGTGGATTCAAACTGCTGACCTTTTGATTTGCAGCTGTAGCTCTTCACCACTGCACCACCAAGGCTCCTCCCACAAAGATGACAGTCTAGGAAACCATGTGTGGCAGTTCTACTTTGTCATGTGGAGTCACTGTGAGTCAGAACTGACTCGATAGCACACCTAGCAACAAGATTCGTTTTAGACTTCTGACCTCCAGAACTGTAAAATAATAAATTTGTGTTGTCTAAACCCACCAAGTCTGCAGTAATTTTGTCTCAGCAGTGACAAGAAATAGATACACTGGAATCCAAACCCAGGCAGCCAGCCCTGGAGCCTGTGTTTCCAGCCACTGCTTTGCACTGCCCAAGAGAAAAATCTACATCATAATGTGGCACAAATGAGCACAGTGTTAACTCCACAAAGACAGGGTTGTGAGTACTGTGCACCCCACAGGCCTGTGACAGTGCCTGGTGCATAGCAGATTCAACAAATACTGTGACTCAGTGAATAACTGGTTAGTGAATAAGTGGAATGGAGAGCTAGACAGCTCCTGAAGACTGGCCTTCCCAAGTCAGGTTCCAGGAGGCCACCCGTGACACCCACCACAAGCGTGAGAGCTCACACACACCTTTTGCACCCCCTTCTCATTGCATCCTCATCACTGCCTGTGGGGAAGATAGTAGGTGTTACCTCTCTTTTATAAATAGGGAAACTAAGGCCCAAGTCCCACAACAAGTTAGCAGCAGGACACAATAGATTCCCTTTCTGACTCCCAGTCTGCTGCATTTTCTATCTCTCCAAACATGTCACCAACCTTCTAAGGTGTCATTCCCCAAGCTAAGCCCATCAGGCAATTTTAGAAGAACCAGTTCAACCCTGAAGTCACAAGAGCGAACCGTCAAGAGATGGGCCTATGTCTTCTTGGTATTTATCAGAAGAAGTTATAATTGTGTTTCTTCGCATGCTGCCTGCTTTTTGTCCATCCCCCCATAGAATGTGAGCTCTGGAGGGGCTTGTGTCCTGTTCACAGCATCCTCCCAGCCTACCTCAGAGCAGAGAGCCACTGGACATCTGAGGGAAGGACTGAGGGAGTGGGCACAGGACAGGGCTCTCCCCACCACGCCCTGGCTGGATAGCTACCACCCACCCAAGCCTCTGGCTTGGAAACCCCCTCCAGGCTGGGTTTTAAGGACTCTGACCTTAGACCAGGGCAACCCAGAAGAGGCTGGGGGTGGGTAAGTGAGCAGATGACCGAAAAAGAAGGAAAGAGACAGGTCTAACAGTCCCGGGTATGGGGGTGGCCTCCATCAGCCAGGAGGGTCTGACTGGTCCAGGCCGCCAGCTGCTGGTCCTTCCTGGATCAGCTGCCGATTGGAGTTTTGGTCCCAGGACTGCTGGGAAGGGCATCTCCTGTCCCCTCCTTTCTGGAACAGAAAAGAAGTCAGAACACCTGGACTTCTGCTTTGCAGCTCATATCAATCAGTATTATCCCCTTAGCAAGTGCTTCTGTTTCTTACCATGCCTCAGTTTCCCCTTGAGGTCAGGGAATTTAGTCATTGCTGTATCCCCTAGAAGACTGCCTGGCACGTGGTAAGTGCTCAGTAAATATTAGTTATTAGTCTTGTTTGTAGTGAGTAAACCAAGGGGAAGGAGCAGATCTTGGGTCACGCAGTGGAGGAGGAATAGTCTAGGGTCCAGCCCAGCTCATGAGCCATCGCAGCAACAGCCACAGCACAGGCCTCGAGGTTCTGCAGCTGCAGACACAGGCCTCTGGGGGAGCACTCGTCACATTGGCACTGCTCAGCTCAAATTCTTGTTCATCCAGGATCCTCCTCTGCGCCCTCAGGGATAGGCCCCCAGCAGGCCCTTGTTTCTGTTTGTCTAAGTAGGACAAACAGCTCAATGTCTGGAGCCAGACATCCTGAGTTCAAATCCTGCCTCTGTCATTAACTAATTGTGTAACCTTGGGCCAAGTACATTTTCCCCCACCTGTTAAGGGGAGATTGATCTCAGACACTCCCGAGGGTGGAAACCCTAGTGGAGCAGTGGTTAAGAGCTATGGCTGCTCACCAAAAGATTGTGGCAGTGCGAATCTACCAGGTACCTCTCAGAAACTCTATAGGGACAGTTTTATTCTGTCCTATAGGAGTCTTCCAAGAGTTATGAGGATTCTGAGTTGATTCCGACTCACAGTGACCCTAGAGGTCAGATGGAAATGTCTCAAAGGTTTCCTAAGGACCTCTAGGTAGATTTGAACTGCTGATCCTTTGGTTAACAGTCATAGCACTTAAGCTCTATGCCACCTGGATTTCCAAGTAGCGCAGTCAAAAAGTTCAAAAGAGAGCCTGGGCTTAATGAGTATTGGCCATTGTCAGCTCTGCTCCAGACAACTGGCCTGTTGCGTCCCCTTGTCCTGCCAAAAGCCCAGGCCCCTGCCCACCACCCCAAGGCTGAGCAGATGCTGACCGCTTTCCTGGAGGACTGTGTTGCCCCTCACGTAACCCTTCCAGCCCTGTCTCAGAGCTCTGTCCACATGGGGGGCCCATGACTGGCCCTCAAAACAGGCCCGACTGATTGTGGCTTTGAGGTCTCAATCACCAGCCACAGAGTTGGGCTTGTCCAGACCATAGGTTCAGCTGCGAGCAGACAGCCTGGGGAGGTGACACTGGGAGGGTAGAGTGTAGGCTGGGCTCCCAGGGTTCCCGGTGTCACCCTGTGGAACTAGATGGGGCCACACTGTGCCGGTACCTTCCTGTTTGCCAAATGCAGGAGATGTAGAGGGGAGAGGAGTGGGAAGGGGCTGGAGAAGTGGGGTGAAGGGCGTGGTCCGGTGCCCAGTCTCAGCTCTGCCACTGCCTTGTGGGGTGATCTCTGCCAAACCCCTGCTCTCCGAACCTCACTTCCTTCTCTGTAAAACCAGTGTTAGGGCAATCCCTGCCCCGGCTACCTCACAGTGCTGTCACAGGGGAAGGGAATTCTGGTTTCCTCTGGCACTGAGGCCAGGGCGCTGGATGTGTGAGGTGCTTCCTGCATCATCTCATTGACCCTCACAGCAACCTCTGAGCTATGGATTGTTGTTTTCTCACTTTGTAAATAAGGAAACTTGCTCAAGGAACTTTCTCTTTTGTGAGGTCGGTCTTGCTATTAAGTTCATTTCACAAATGGAGACAAGGAGGCCCAGGGGCGTGACCAGCCTGGCCTAAAGCTATCCGGAAGGTCAAGTTCCAGGTTTAGAAAGAAAGTCTTCCCTTCCCAGAGTCAGACCTCAGCAAGGAGACCCCTCCTGGGACCTTCCTGTTCCCCTGGAAATCAATACAGGGCTACTTTTTCCACTTCCTGTTTCTCAGACCGCTGAGGGGCCAACACAGGCCCTCTCTGGGGAAGGCTGGCAGCCACCGCCACCCCTCTGTGCTGCAGCAGCCATGCTTTTCTCCTCTCTGCCACCCCATCGCTCACGGCTCCAGGGAGGTGTTTGCAGACAGCCTCACCGGGGCCTGGTTCCGCAGAGCAGCCATGTCGCAGCAAGGTTGCGGCCCCTTGCAGTCTTTGAGAGGAGGGCTGCTGAGCCCTGTGACCGCAGGGCTGGACCAGGAGTCTCAGACCTCACAACCTCACCTCCAAGGGAGGGGCTGACCCTCTCGCCCCACTAGTCGCCGCTGTTTCTCACAACCCGACTCCTGACCCCACCGTATCCCCGTGGGTTCACGTCCACCCCCAGCCACATCCAAAGCCAGAGCAGTAGCACCCAGTCCAAAAGCCATAGCAGCATGGGCTTCCCAGTGACAGCAGTGCTTCCTGGAAACCAAGTCTTTAGACGACAGTTTCAAGGTGCTCATCCGGTCCTCTCCCCACGTGAAATGGTGTCTTTGGTGTTATCCCAGCCTAGTGCTCTGTGTAACCTGGCATTTCCTAGACCTCTAATCTATAATGATCATGTGAATAAACGCGCTTAGTCAGCCCTGAGGGAGCCCTCATGGGGCAGAAGTTAACGCGATAGAATGTTAACTGAGGGGTTGGAGGTTCAAAACCACCAGCAGCTCCACAAGAGAAAGATGTGGCAGTCTGCTTCTGCAGAGATTCACAGCCCAGTGGGGGTGCTGTGAGTCGGAACTGACTCAAAGGCAGCGGGCTGGGTTGGCTCCCAGCCTGTAACGAAAGTCAGGTGTTGTGCTAAACATTTTCAGTACGTTGTCGCTTTTTGATCTCAATCAGGCTATGAGGGAAGAGCTTTAATTAACCTGTTTTCCAAATCATGCAAGCTGAGGTTCAGAAAGGCTGAGTAACTTTCCTGAGGTTAACCAAGTGGAAATGGAGGAGTTAGACTGAGAAGCCACTTGCCACTGGATAAGAAGAAGACTCTGGCCCCTCTGGACAGCCCTTCCTGCTGGCCCCTCTGACGTGCCCCTGGACAGAGCCCGTCTTGCCCCAGAGGGCTGGGCGTCTGGCAGGAGGGCAGTGTGCGTGCCACCACCACTCCCTCCCATCCCAGCTCTGCTAGCCATTCCTTACTCCCCTTGCCCTGCTTAGACTAGGAACCCCCCAACCCCAGAGTAGAACTCATTTGGGGTCCTCTCTTTATGCCCACAACCCAGCATCCATCCTGCGGTTCACAGCTGGCTGTCAGCTCATGGACTCCTTGAGATTTGCTTTGCCTCCAGTTTTCCAAGCCACCAGCAGATGTATTATTCATCTCGTTTCTATTATTCATTTATTCAGAGGGGCTTAGGGGCAGGCAGAAGGCCCTGGGGACTCAGGAGTGCCTGGCACTGGCCCTCTGTGATCGCTAGGCCTCTCATCAGAGGGCCAGGCCTAGCCTCTGTGGATTGACACTAATGCTTTTCCATGGCTCTAGAAAGGTCAGGAAAGTGATGGCCTCGGTCTGCCCATGTGTTGGATGTGGTCAGGCTTGGGGCAGGAGCCATCCCTAAGACCACAACGGCATCAACCCCTGGCCTCTGGGAAAGGTGAGAGAAGAGGAGGAACATGGAACAGTCCCTGTTCAGGGGTCCTCTAGCTCCCCTACAATCCCAGGGACATACAAGGCCATCCCTCTTATGAAGCTCCCACCCTTGCTTCCCACCCTACCACCTACAAGTAGTCTCCTGCCAGCCCTCCCCCCCACCTCCCATCCTGGCCCAGAAGCCATGGAGGCGGTTGGAGGAGCAGCAGAAGATCCCAAGATCTGAAATTCAGGTATGAACATTCATGTCCAGCCCTCCCATCCCCGCTTGCCACTCCCAGCACCTTCTCTCAGGCACGCAGCTGCCAGTAACCCCCCTTACTGACCATTTGTCTGCATTTGCCACTTCTGCCCCTTCCTGGGGTCCCTGTACCTTGAAGGCAAACCAAGCCTTGGGAGTTAAGTGACAGCCCCTCAATGGCCCCGGCATCTCCACAGTTTTGTGCTTCTCTGTGTAGCACGTTGAAAAGCTGCGCTTCTACCCTACAGACCCTCTCCTGTGCATTAGCGAGTGCAAAGGGTTAACACATTGGGTTGCTGATCTAAAGGCTGGCAGTCTGAGCCCACCCAGAGGTGCCTCAGAAGAAAGACCAGGCAGTCGGCTTCCAAAAAACCAGCCACTGAAAACCTACAGAGCACAGTTTGATGCTGACATGCCGGGGACCACCATGACTCAACACAAGGGCCACTATATGAAAACAAAGTTATCCTGCAGCTCTCTCTACACTGCCGGATGTTCCCTGCGCAGATGCGGACCATAAACATTTTTCTCTGGCTTGCCTTTTCTCCGCAGTGTAGATATCTTTCTTATCCATGCGTATTATGATCTATCTCATTGAAATTATTAGCCTCTGCAGATTTTATACTGAGAAACAAAGCAAAACGAAACAAAAAAGCTAAATTACTCATCCTCCCATACCTTTTTTTTTAAGTACATAAATTAAGAAATGAAAGTCCCAAGCATGAAGTATATGGTTTTCCGAAGATTATTACAGACACAGTTTTGTGGGATGTTTACCTTCATTCAGACACTCACACACTTTTTTTCACAAAGGACACTCCTGTTATTCACTGATGTGTGATTAACTTTTTTTCTGCCTCACACTGAGTCTGGAGGTTTTCCCACATCAGCATGTCCTGATGGGACTTTGTTCTGGGTGACCACTGGCGGGTTAGAGGTGTACCATAACAGATCCACTAACTCTCTCGATGGAATCTTGGGGAGCCCCAGGCTTTTGCTGTTGCTGAAGTGAACACTGTTGTGTGCTATTGAGTCAGTTCTGACTCACAGAGATTCTGTGCTGACCCCACGGGACAGAGTAACAACTGCTCCGTGGGATTTCCAAGTCCATAAATCCTTACAGAAGCAGACTGTCCTAAATGCTCTTGCAGAGTGGCTGGTCAGTTTGAACCACGAACCTTTCTCTTAGTGGCCAAGCATTTAACCACTGTACAACCAGGTCTGAAATTAGTACCCTTCCATGGTTAAGAGCTCAGCTAATGATCAAAAGGTCACTAGTTCAAATCCACTAATCTCTCCTTGGAAACCCTATGGGGCAGTTGTACTCAGTCTGGTGGAGTTGATTTGGACTCAGTGGTAATGGGCTTTTTTTTTTCTTGGCTTCTGTAGGTCTTGGCACCCTGAGGTGGGAAGTCTGAGGTGCTGGCGACAATCAGAGGTGTAACTCAGGCACGGCAGAGATGGGCCTGTTCTGGGCACTGCTGGAGGCCGGGTACCAAGGAGCAATTTCTATTGGCCATCACAGTTTCCATCACCAGCTGTGAGAGGTCATTCAGCACTTTGAAACTAATTGCCCTAGGTGTTATTTTCTGTAGGTAGGCCCCTGGTCTAGAACTGCTATCCCTGCGCGTAGCACAACCCTGTCTCCTCCAAGTCGCATAGGTGTTAAGCGTGCCAGAGCCTCAGCAAGTCCTCCAGGGGTGAAAAATGAACACGTGAGCGCCTTCATCCACATGTAACGAGTCCATTTGGTAACTGCACCACCCGTGGAGACCACATGCCCTTGTTGGTGGGTGAGGCGGGAGCTGTTTCCAAGCTCTCCTCCCAGCACCCCTTTCCCCCAGCTCTCTCTCTAGCCCCTCTTGCAGCAAAATCCCTCAGGGAAAGGGGAGGCACCAGCAGCCCCCAATATAGCCTTGGCAGGACTCAGAGACCAACCTGGGAGAACAGCCTTTGTGGGTTCATTTCCAGATGATGGAGGGAGCTCACTGGCATGCTGTCAGGGGTCTGGGAAGCCATTCAGCTGCTTTTGCCATTCAGTTTCATCAAACTGATGTGAACCCAAAAAGCTCTGAAACTGAAGCAGGAAAACTGGATCCATTATTGGCCCTCATAACTTGGGCGACTGCAGTGACCTGTGACGTCACAACCCAGCCAACAGCAACTGCCCTGAAACAGTAAGGCAGGGGATGGATGCAGGGGGTAAAAGAGGGACTGGAGACCATGGTGGGGGACAAGAGACCCTTCCTTTGCCTGCAGAAAGCTTTGCAGGAAAGGATTTGCTGGCAGAGAAAAGCAGTCAACAGATGGAGGGTGGGGGGTGGGCTCCTGAGGCCTTATTTGGCACAGATCTAGGAAACAACATCCTATAATTTTTGTGTACTCTCTGAAGTCCCAGCAACCCACCCACTTGGTGCAGGACCCTGGGTTCATTAATATATGTCAGGTCATGGGCAAGTCATCTGCCGCAAACAGTATCCTGAGAGGTCAGGTCAGGCAGGGCTGTCGAGAGTTAACAGACACGTAGCTCCCCTTACCAAACGTGCTGACCAAGGATTCTGCAGAAGAATCATGATCAAAAGAGGGGAAATGCAGAACAGATTTTCAAATTCACATGGAATCCGGAATTTGTGGCATCTTTAAGCTTGGACAAACCTGTAGAACTATTGCCCTGAGATAATCTTTAAGCTTTAAACCAAAAGTATCCTGAAATCTTCTTAAAAACCAAACAATAATTGAGCTTAAGAATGTTTGCCTTGAGCCCTGTGCTCTTTTAAGATTTATCTATACGAGATCAAACTGATTGCAACAACTTGACAGATTAGATAGGAACCTTAGGTGTCAGTGATTTTAGTTAATGAGGGGAGGAACAACTGAGAAAAGAAGGGTGACGATGATTGCACAATTTGAAGAAAGTAGTCAGTGTGAGCGCATTGTACATCTAGAAGCTGTTGAATTGGTTATGGCCTGCTGTACACATTCTCAACAACAACAAACAAATAAATTATGTATTTTAAAAACAAACTGGTAGCTCCCAAGGCCAGCTATGCACTAGAATTGCCAGGAGCCTGGAGAAATTCAGATTCTTGGAAACCAGAGAGAGTCTGCTTGGGCTTGTCTGGGTGGTGCCTGAGCTCGTATGCTATAAGAAAGCTTCCAAGCACAGGACCATTCATCTCCAAACTTATCTGTTCCCTAGAATCTTGGGAGTCACAGAGTGGCACAGGACTCCCACAAGGATGAAGGGAGCTCAGTTGGTGGGATCCTAGTCTCCCTCATGTCTACAAATGGAGTACCAGCACTGTCATCTATTCTATGCCAACACTCCTCACTTACCCACACGGTTAGATTGTGTTATGTGAAAACTAAGAAAAACCATAAATTATAAGGCGCATCCCAATTTCAAAGATGTTAAAAGTGAAACATGCATTCTAGATACCACAAAACAGTGACACTGTATTCGTGCCCTTAAATGCCCTTAAAATCCTTCAGCTCTTAGAGTAAGTCTTCACACCTCCCCCATGTGACCTCCAAGGCCCCGGGTGCTCTGGGCCCATGTCTCCAGTCACCTCACCAAATCTTCTCTCCTTCTTCGTGTTTCTGCCCTTTAACTGCCTTCTTTCAGGCTGTTGCATCCTCCTTGCTCCCTCCTACCACAGGGCCTTTGCACGGGCTACACCCTTCACCTGCCATACTCTCCTGTTTCATCTTATTCTCCTCATCCTTCATGGCGGTTCAATTGCCACTTCCTTGGGGAAGCCTTCCCTCACCATTTTTGTTAGGTTAATCCTCCCCTGCCCCGTTATGCTGCCCCGGTGCACCTCCGTCATGCTGATCCCAGCTGCAGCCTCACCTTGGGGTATATGATTGACTGTAACAAGCCCCATGAAAGTAGCGGCTGTCCAACATGGCTTCCTATTGAATCCTTTGCAGCTAGCACTCTATCTGACAGACTACAGGTACACAACAGTCTACACTGTGCTGGTTGCCAGATCCCCACTGGAACAGGGCTGAAGGTTGCGTTGCCCTGATGGGACAAAGCCGCTGGAGAAGCCTGAAAGGTAGACCTTGTCTTACCGCACTGGCTTCCTCCGTGTGTACATCCTCCGTGTGTACATGGCAGCCTGTCCCCATGCCTGTGCCAGAGTCAGTTGTTCCAGCTGCTCTGCTCTGGCTTCCTGACCGAGTTTAGGCCCAGCAGAGTCCGTCAGACTTTCTTGTTCCTGCCCCGCCACCCCCATCTCTACTGCCATTCACTTAGGAAACCAAATTGGAGACAGGCTGAGCAGAAGGGTGGAGCCACTTGCTGGGCTAGCTACTTGGGTACCTAGGACCCAGCAATGATATATGACCCTAGACACACAATTGTCAGGAGTCTAGGTTTGAATCGCTGACAGATAACAGGCAAACTGCTCCAATACCTCTGAGCCTCAGTTTCTTCATCTGTAAAATGGAGACAGTAAGACCACCTTTGCAGGATGGTGTTGACGGATACCCAAGGCAATGGACTCAATTGATCACCATCTCCTCATAACTATCTGTGTCATGGGAAGTGCTTAGCACATGGCCTGACACTGCGTGAGTGCTGTTATTATCCCCCTGTCTCAGGGGCAGGCAGGGTCTCGCCCCTAGGGCCTGCTGAGCTCTCATCGACCTGGTTGCCCTCATTGATCAGGCCAGGACCCCCTTGGGAAGCCCCCTTTGCCTGGACAGGCCACCTCTGCCCTTGGGTGGCTGCCCTTTGCCAAGTTCATGGTCTGGAGCAGCCAGCCAGCTGGGCCTCCTGCTAATGAGCCTCTTGTCCTGCCCAAACCAGCTCCCCCCGTTCTCCATCGATCGCAGATCTCTTCCTGGGAAAGCTCCCTCTTCCATTCTCACCTCCACGGCTGCTGCCGCCACTGCCCGCTCTGTCTCTGTCTCCGCAGCCCCTGGACCCTAGCTTCCTCTCTCTGACGTGTGTGTTTCAGAGACAGGGCTGTGGAAGCAAATGGCCTATGTTCAAATTCCAAATTTGCTCCTCACTAGCTGTGTGACCTTGGGCAAGTTACTTAGCCTCCTTGTGCCTCAGTTTCCCTATCTGTAAAGAGGAGATTAGAAAACCCAGTTCACTGGGAGGACTCGAGGAGTTGAGGCAGCAAGCCCTTACGACAGCACTCTGCCCGTGTGCTCCTGCACCCTGTCCCCTGAATGCACTGTTCTGGAATGCCCTTTCCTCTGCTCCTGGCACCTTTGTCCTTACAGTACTTCCCAGTCTGTTTCTGGGGCCTCTTCCTGGCTCCCTGCCCTCTTCCTCCATCTCCATAACTCCTCCAGCCCTTGGTGTGTGTATCTCAGCCTGGGTACTTGACCTGAAAAACCTGGGATTTTTCTCCTTCTAGGAGCTCTGGTAGCACAGTGGTTAACAGCTACATCTGCTAACCAAAAGGTCAGCAGTTCAAATCCACCAGCGACTCCTTGGAAACCCTGTGGGGCAGTTCTACTCTGTCTTGTAGGGTCACTCTGAGTCAGAGCTGACTCACTGGCAATGGGTTTGGTGTTTGGGATAGATGGGTGCAATCGCTCCTACCCCCAACCCTGAGCACACATACACACATCCCAGGCATGCCCAGGCTGTGCTCAAGTTTGCCATCTTCTAGGGAAACCAAGTTCAAGGCAAGGTGCATAGGAGGTGCTGAAGAACAAAAAGGCCTAAGATCCCACTGTAAGAAAAGTGATCCCCAGGCCTTGTCATTTAACAATCAAATATCCCTGCCACTCGGTCTCCAACTCCCTGGGGAGAACCTCCTGTCTTTGCCTGTGATCTGCTGCTGTGGAGTCAGTTGTCCTTCATAGCTACCCCCTGCACGTCAGAGCAGAACTAGTTGCATGGCGTTTTCAATGGCTGTAGTCTCACAGAAGTCAATTGCCGGGCCCTTGTTCCTTGGTGCTGCCGGGTGGATTCAAACCGCCTATCTTTCAATTTGCAGCCGAACGCAAACCATTTGCACCACCTCGGGACCTGGTTTTGGCTTCGGGCCCCTCTAATTATAACATTAACAATTGCTGACATTTAATGAACACTTACCGTGTCAGCCGTTGATGGGACCCGTTCTCCCACGTCCTGTGAAGGTGATCCTACAGCAGTCTTCGTTTTAAAAAGAAGGAAAGAAATGTGGGCTCAGCGAGGTCAGGTGACTTGTCCAGGGCCACATGGCTGGAAAACGGCTGGGATAGGATTGCAGGGGAGGTGACCCTCCCGCCACCACACAGCACCCCTCCCTCCCTGGCCACAGTGCTGATGAGACACTGCCCTGACGCACGGCCTGGAATCCTTGGACAGCAAGACTTCTCCAAGAGCCAGACCTGGATCTGAAACACCGGTTAGGTGACAACCACAGGTCCCATAACTGCAGCATCAGGGTGTGAGGTGAGGACACATACCCAACCACCTCTCTGGGTGAGCCCTGGTGCCACTACCCTAGCTCTCTGCAGACACACCATCTCCAAGCCGCTTTTTACCCACAGGTGGCTTGAGAAGCTGCTTTGGGAACCCTACCCCCTGAGGGATGCCGGGGACACTCCTTCATTCCTTTCATTCTTTGTCCTTCTGTCCTTCCTTTCTTTCTGTCATTCAACAATTTGATGCTATGAAAAAATACTCCAAAGACTGACATTGTGTGCGGGGTCCCTGTCCCTTTAAAGCCCACTCTAGAGCAAGAAAAAGAGACACATGAAAGAAAGAATCCCAAACATATTTGTAGACTATACTTGTAATCAGCAAGGATGGGTGGCAGAAGCATGTTGATGGGGAGCCTTGCCTTCTCGGGAGCCTGAAGGAGCTTTCCTAGGGGCACAGCCTTCCGGCTGAGGTCTAGGGAGGAGTGGCTCTCCAGGGTGAGGTGCAGAGAGCAGAGGGTTGCAGACAAAGGACCAGCCCAGGCTGCAGCAGGAAGGACGGAGAGGAGGCCAGGGCAGCCAGAGCATGGAGATGGAGGGCCTTTGAAGGCCACGCTACTGAGACTGTGATTTATCCAAAAAGCAGAAGCTAAAATGATTGCCATTATATCACAGATGATAAAGTGCATGTCTTTATGATAAATTTAAACTCCTCATTGAAATGAGGGGTCAGAACAAGGAGAATCACTGTCCTGGGAATGAGTTTCCTATATTATTTTCTTCCTGGAGGAAGCAACAACTGTGCCTCCTTTAGGAGACAATGAAGACTGTCCGGGGGCGAGGGGGATCAGATACCATGAAGAGTGCAGAGGCAGAGCATCACAGGAAGGGTTACAAGCAGCAGGAAATTCTAGTGCTCCTTTGGCTTGTGGCCTCGAGCAGGCACCTTCACCTTCACCCTTCTCTGCCTCAGTTTCCCCCTCTGTAGAACGACAGTGATGGGCTCAACAATTTCAGTCCCCTCAGAAATGTATGCCTTGATAATGAAACATGGAGCTCGTCAGGACAGGCCTCTTAGCCAAGTCCAAGATCAGGCTCCCCAGAGCCCTTCTAACGCCCATATGTCCCCACAATGGAGCCCTCAGCCTCTGATCCACAGTCCCCAGGAGTGGGGAATAGTGACAGAGAGTCATTGACAAGCCATTAGGGCCTGGTGTCCCTGTCTTGGCCCCAAGCACTGGCCCCTCCCCTCCTGCTCCATCATGGACTTAATGAGGTTGTGTTGCTTTAAAAGCCAGTGGCACCCCCTGCTCTGGGCTCCCAAGAGAGGATCCTGCCAAGGTCTCAGCAGAACCCCAGATGGGCAGCAGACCACCCCACTGGTGGGGGTGGTGTCAACTGCGGCAAGTGGGACAGACAGGCCCTGGGGGGTGGTGGCCTGTCAGCCTGTCGAGGCTCAATTTCTCAAAATGAGGGTAAGGCTAAGACTATCTTCTGGGTGCAATACTACCAGAGTCAAGCTCGCTCGCTCCCTGTGAAGGAAGCTGTCCCAGCACTTGAGTCTAGGAGAAAAGCAGGGGGAGAGAGGGATAGCAGGAAGAGGGCTGAGTTCTGGCTATGTGGCTTTGGGGGTCTTCCCCTCTTGAGGGCTCAGTTTCCCCGTCTGTGAAAAGGGTGTGTTAGTTTGGGCCCTCTGATAAGGAGACTGCGTGGTGGGATTAGACATGTAAGAGATTTACTGGGGAAAACACTGTGAAGGAGACCAGGGGGAAGGAACAGGAACAGACAGCCAGGACCTCTAGAGGGAGATGTAGGTCTGACCACTGTGGAAGAAGAGAGAAAAGGGAAGAGGATTCAGGATGAAGAGTCTCAGAAGAAAGTGCAGTTCTAGGAAAGCACCAACCCGGTGTGCCCTGGACTTGGTCGGGACTTGGGTAGGACTGACCGGGGGGTGTGGGGAGTGGTGCGTGGTGGCCCCAGTGTGCACACAGTGGACCCAGAGGGCCTGCTGTGGGACCCTCAGTGTTAGTGCTCCCTGGAGCAGTCCCTGGAGGAGAGCTGAGTGGTGTGCCTCACGGCCCCCGCAGTGGTGGCCCAGTCCCACCTTGCTGTGCAGTGGGAGGATGAATGGGTTGCTCTGCGAACGGGAAGTGCTATCATCACAGGAGGCCGTGTGCTCACCATGTCCCAGGACCCAGAGCATACCATACCACCCAGGGGAAGGTCCAGTGGTAAGCAGTGAGGGAAGCCACACCATCAGCCTGGGCCAATTCCAGATCCAGCCCAGCCGGGCCTCATGCTGCCCATCAGGCCACACTGTAGAGGCCAAGAGAGGCAAACTGAGGCTGGGTGAGGCAGGCTTGAAAGGCTGGGGTAGGGAGCTGGGGCTTGGTCCTGTGAACACTGGGCAGCCCCTGAGGAGGCCTGAGCAGCAGGTCCAGGCTGTGTCTCACTGGCCTCCTCTGACCCGGCGGATCCCGACTAGGAGAGCTTGGGGCTGGACAGTGAGTGCGAGAGCCGGGGCTGTGGGGTGCCCGCTGGTTGGCCTGGACCAGCACTCCCCATCCCCCAGACTCATCTGACCATGGGGATTTTCCACCCTTGGCCAGAACTGTCTGGCCCTCCCAGGGAGACGGCTTACTTCTCTATTCCCTGGTGGGCTGGCCGGTGTGTGGAGAGACAGCAGACCCTAGGCTTGGGCTGCGGGCTCACCACCAAGGCCACACTCCCCCTGCCCAGTCTCCACCTCTGGTTCCGCTTGTCGGAGTCACGGCAGAAGGAAGGCCCAACTTCCCAAGTGTTTGCCTTTCTCTTCGGCCTTTGCTACCTTAAACGGACAAAAAAAACCCCAAACCTGTTGCTGTAGAGTTGATTCCAACTCACAGAGACACTCTGCATGCCCCGTAATCCCCATTTAGGCCTCTCTGAGCCTCCGGCTGCCCCACTCCCCCACCTTCCTCCTCAGGGCAACCACTTACTAGGTGCAAAGTGCTCTGGTGGCACAGCAGTTAAGCACTCAGCTGCTAACTGAAAGGTCAGCAGTTCAAATCCACCAGCAGATCTGCAGGAAGAAGATGTGGCAGTCCGATTCTGTAACATTACTGCCCGGGAATCCCTACAGGGCACTTCTGTTCTGTCTTTTCAGGTCACTGTGAGTTGTGATCAGCTGAACGGCAACAGGCTTGGTATTGTGTGTTGACATCCCTCAATGGTACAGACAATGAAGCAGCTGGCTGCTAACCCACGGGTTGGTGGTTTGAATCTGTGCAGAGGCACTTCGGAGGAAAGGCCTGGAGATGCACTTCTGGGAAGTTAGCCACTGTGGGCCCTGTGGAGCACAGTCTACTCTGACACACATGAGATCGACTCGAGAGCATTTTTCTTTTAATTGCGTGCCCTAGGGATCATGTTGAGTGCTTTCCTGAGTTAGCTCATCGAATTTCCACAGCCACCCTTTGAATTGTATAACTTTATTCTTATTTTGTAAATGATGAAACTGAGACTCAGATTTTCCACCTTAACTGTAGCTAGTCAGTGGGACAACTAGAATTTGAACCCAGGTCTCTCTGATCCAAAGGTTGCTATAAATAAAAGTTGCAATTATCCACCAAAATCTTTCCCTTCTTGACAACTCATCCTTCAGGCCAAACTTGGGTGGAGTGATTATTCCTATTTATCTGGTAAGAAAACTCAGGCCAGAGAGAAGCAATAGCGCCAACCTCAGACAAGAGGTCAGGGATGGGTAGGAGAGGCGAAGTGGGATGCTGGACCATGGAAAAGTGAGCAGAGGCTCCCAGATGGCAGTCCTGGTTCTTAGAACACTACTCTTGGACACCACAGGCCAGCAACAGGAGGCAGGCACCATGGTCCCAATCTCTTGGTTGCCCCAGCCCAAATGGTCAACTGAACAAGACAGAAAGCAGCTGTCCTCCTCCCCGACACTGTTACCCCTTCTCTCTGGGAGAGAACAGACCCAGATCAGCAAAGGTAAAGGCTTGCCCCAAGGAGTCTAGGAGCCAAAATCCCTTTGAGGGGGAGAGTGTTCTTTTATAGCCATTCTTTAAATAATAATAATAATAAAAGTTTCCTGCTTAATTATAAGAGGAATACAGACTCACTGTAAAAGATATTTGCTCCTCATTCAGTGAGTACAATTCACCAAGCTAGTTCCCCATCAAATCTCCAATCTCTTCTCCAGAAGCAGACTAATCCTGGACATCTATTTGGTCAAGAATTTTACAGACCTTTTATTACTCAGTAAGATGTGTAGGGTTTTTCTTCCCTTTTTTTTCTTTCTTTCTCTATTATAACAGCGGGATCAGGAACATTAGTCATAAATTACTTTTTTCACTTAAGTATACATTAACAATACGCATTCTGACCTCACTCTGTTTAAGAGTCGTAGAGGATGGTTGGTATGTTCCAGAACATGTGTGTGGTTTCTTCTGTCAGTGAGCATCAATGTGACCCCCTTCTTATTGTGTTGCTCTTACAAGCCAAGATGCCACAAACACCTGCCCACCTGTACAATCACCCTCAGGCTGATGCTGACAGTAGCTGAGGCAGAATGTCACCAAGAGCGGCACAGACAGATGCAAGAGCCTGCTGCCTGGGCCCACACCCAACTCTCCCGTATACTGGCTAGTGACCTTGAGCAAGTGGAGCTTTTGTAGGTTCAGTTTCCTCACCTAGACAGTGGGGACCAGAGCAATGTCCCCACCTCAGAGAGTCCCCGTGGACATTAAATGAGCTAATACATACAAAGCCCATAAAACAGTGCCTAGCAGGTAGACAGAAAGTGCCAGGTGCTAATGTCACTGTTCCCAGAAGTAAGATGATGGAATCACAGGATTTGAGTGTTTTTTAGATTTGCCAGGTTTGCCAAAGAGGCCTGCTCCCTGCTCTGCAGCATTAAGGATTGTTGTTGTATGCTGTCTGCTAGGTTCTGATTCATAAAGATCCTCTATGACAGAGTAGGACTGCCCCTGAAGAGTTCCTAGGCTGATGTGGATAGGAGCAGATCACCAAGTCTTTTCTCCTGTGCAGTGGCTGGTGGCTTCAAGTCACCAACCTTTCAGTTAGCCCCTCAGTACATAACTACTGCACCACCTGGACTCCAAGTAACCAGTACCCCCAGTGCTGGGCTGCCTGCTTCTTCCAGAAGATTAATAAGAATCACTAGAATTGCAGATCCGCCCACTGGGCCCCACACTGCTATTTACTAAAGGCTGTCTCACAGCTTCCCTGGAGAGACCTGCAGATCTCTCAGTACTTCCAGGGCCTGTAGTTAACGAAAGATGCACACAGCCCATGCAGATCTGCAGACCCCATCTTGCTTCTATGAAGTTCATCTTCCTTACTAACCAATCTCTCCCCCCAAAAAGGTTTTCTTGCTGTGGTATAGGGAAAACGGCCCCAGCCCAGGCAGGGATCAGGGCAGGCCCACCTTGGTAGCCTGCTCTGCCACCTGCTCACCCAGAGACAGCCTTAATTTCAGGGCCAGGACGGAGATGAGCCAAGCCAGGGCTCACCCACAGCTCACGCCAGGGCAGGGCTGGTGCCTGACAGCGAGTATCTCTTTAAATTGTGCACCTTGAGCTCCAGGCTTGCCTCACCCTAGTCCTGGCCCTGCTCAGTTTTCTAAATAGGCATCCAAACTGCGGTCTAGAAACCTTAGGGGGTGATTCCAGGGAGCAAATGAGAGAGGGCAGGACATACGAAGGGGCTTTGCAAACACTTGGGTTCTGCATTATAGATTATCGTTCAGCAAGGTAGCTGTGGGCCAGGACAGGGGGATTTTGGGGGCATTCAGTCAGAAATCCAAATTTAGGAACAATATTGCAGGAGGTACATTAGGATTCTAAGATACAATGCCTTGGTGATGTGTGTGTTTAGAGATAGGGTGGGCGCTGCACCGAGGGAAGGCAGGAGATTTACTTGGAGAGAGTCCCAAGCCTTTATCTCTGGGGGCATACAGCCTGCGTGTCAACCCAGCGCCCTCGGGTTTGTGTGTGGTCTGAGGGCTCGGACAGGAAAATTAGAGGAAGGTGTTACGGCTCCACCCAGCCTCCAGCCTATGGCAGGGTCAGACAGAAAAGAGGGTGCTGGGTGCTGGGTGCTGGGTGCTGAGGATGGGAGGAGGGTATAGACTTTCTCGGGATAAGAGGAGGAGGCAGGAAGAAGCTTGAGCACTCTTCTTGGGTCCAGTTTTATTTTACTAACTCTTCACACTACCCCTGACAGGCACATGTTATCATGAATCCCATTTTCCAAAGGAGGAAATTGAGGTTCAGAGCAGAGGTTTCTTGCCCGAGGTCCTGATTCCGGGACCGCTGGGGATCTGATTGCCGAGGCTCCCCAGTCTGAATCTCAATGGGTCGAAGATTTGTCTTTGATCTCCCAGGACATAGCCCCCTTCCTCTGAAGCCTTCAGAGTCTGTGCTTCCAGTTCCTGCTTCTCAAACCCTGTCCCTGTTGGTGACGCAGTTCAGATGAACCCTGGAGCTCGTGGGGTGGCGGCGTAGGCTGCAGGCTCCCCTGCACCCACCCTGTACCTGCCTCCCCTCAACCCCTCCGTCTTGACAGTGGAAGCTGGACCCAGCCCCATCAGCACCATCTGCTCTAACAGCTCTGGGGTCTGGGGGCAGAGGGGAGCTGGTAGTCTCCCTGGGGCTCACCTCGCTTTGCTGCATAGACTCGCCACCATGCCCACAGTGGCCGCAACCCTCAGCCCCTTCTATAGGGAGCCCTCAGCCAACCTGAGGCCCTCCTGGGGCAGCCTGGCTCCCACCTCAAAGCTGCTCTAATGAGCCTGGCCTTGAGGCCTGGGGGTCAACCCAATATCACAATATCAGCAATAGTGATAAAAGCTACCTCCTATTGAGGGAGGGCTTTCAAGGTGCCAGGAGGCTGCTGGGCTCTTTGTGTAGGTGGTAACTTCCTGTACCCTCTCATCAGCTCTGAGGAGATGTTAACTAAACCCATTTGATGGTTGAAAAAAACTGAGGAAACTCTCAAGGTGGACTTTCCCAAGAAGCAGGTCTTGAGACAAGATGGATCGTTTATTTAGGAGAAGATACCCGGAAGCATCAATATGAAGAAGGGAAATGAGAAACAGAAGGGAAGGAAGCCATAGAAGGGTGAGTCACAGAGCTGACAGCCACTGTGGGCAACTGCGGCTCCATCGCCCTGGGGAACTCTGGGAGGTGGTATAGAAAGTCCTCAGAGTTATTCCAACCGAGGATGAGGGAGCCCACCGACACCCTGTTCTCATCATCCGACGGTTGCTTCAAGGGGCACTCGTGCTCCAGCTCCGTCAGCGGGGCTGTGAACACCCTTCTCACTCACACAGCTAGAAAAAGCCCTCAGACAGAGACAGTCACAGAATTCACCGTAAGGACCCCTGAGTAAGAGCCAAGGGAACATAGACCAGGCATCTACTGAGGCACGGAGAGGGACAGTCACTTGCTCAAGGTCACACAGCTTGTTAGTGGCAGAGTCAGGATTTGAACCCAGATCTGCTCTGCAGCTCAGCGTCACTCTACTCCACATCAAGAAATCCCCTGACTCTTGTCCAGGAAGCTGTGGGAGGTACACCAGCAGGCTCCTGTCTTCTCCAGAGATCCTTCCTGGCCCTGAGGCTGGCTGCTGGGATGTCAAGGGCTCAGATAAGTTGATTCTGCCAATGCAGAGAGATGCGGAGCCCAAACCAAGAGGCTGAGCGAGTGAAGGAGCGAAGGACAACACCACGTGGATGCAACAGGCCCGCAGTGTCGCGCTGCTTTCGACAACGCTCAGCCTTTCCCCTCCTCCCCTCCTCCACCAGCCAGAGAGACAGCCTCGGAGCGACCCCCTGCAGCCCACAGGGAGCACACGTGTCACTTAGGGCCCACTCTATGCTCTTAAACTGAGCTTTGCCAAGTGTGTGACCACTGTAAGACTTTGTATAAAAAGTCAGATTTTTCACTTCTCTGGAAAATATCAGGAGTTGTGGCAAAGTGAGGCCCACTTCCCAGTGCTGAGGAGCGCTGCCCCCAGGACCAGGCAGGCGTTTCCCAGTGTGCCGCTGTCTCCAGTACTCCTTCTTGCCTCCCTCGTCCCAAGGCCAATGCCAGTGCCTTTCAGCTGGCACTGTGGTTTTTGTGCCATGTCTGTGATGTCTGGAAGCGTCGGTGTCCGACAGGGAAATACCTGAAACTGGAAACCTGGAGCCCTGGGTTCTGACTCGCTGTGTGACCACATGCAACTCCCTCTCCCTCTCTGTGCTTTGGTTGTTTCCTTTGTGAACTGGGGGCCCAGACAAGAGATCTAAGAGCCCTCCTTGCCTACCATTTACCAGGAGAGACTCAGAGGAGGCCTTCCTTGGAAAGGTTTTTGCCCAGGCGTAGAATATAGCTGGGAAGAGACAGCTGATACCCCAAACCTAAGGCATGTTCCAGGGTCTCCTGAGGCTCTGAGAGATGTTTGTCACACCTCTACAGCCACATACGGATTTCACCAATCATTTTCCCCACAGTGGGCATGCCCCTGCAGCTAGGCGGTTTCCTGCCCTAGATTCCACGAGCACACCCAGCGGGCAGGCAGAAGGCAGAGGAGCTGGACGTGGGAGTCGTTTCAGAAAGATGACCGCCTGCTGCGGTACAATCTTAGAACCTGCAGTTGGCTTTGACACCCAGTACCTTGCAGAGGGGAGCTCCCTTGCCCAGGCCCCTGCAGGTCAGGACATTGTGGATCAGGGTCAGATCCAGCTCGATAGCACTCGGCTTGGCTTGGAGAGGCTTCCAGAGAGATGCTCAGGGTTGGACCAGGCCTCCCAGGCCACAGGCAGTGAGATTCTGAGTCAGTTCCTGCCAA
The DNA here is from genome assembly GCA_028571685.1 of Heterohyrax brucei. Classification (NCBI taxonomy): domain Eukaryota; kingdom Metazoa; phylum Chordata; class Mammalia; order Hyracoidea; family Procaviidae; genus Heterohyrax; species Heterohyrax brucei. Next base: position 54,853,133 of record CM053140.1, read on the forward strand.
CCAGAACACTTCAAGCGCCTCCCCTGTGCCTAGCACTGTGCTCAGAGGCCAATAAGACACTTTGTGACGTGAGCTGATGTGATCAGATCGCTGCCATTATTGCTGCCCACGTGGACAGCACTGTCCTGAGTGACGCAGTAGGACCCGTGTGTGATCCCGCCCAAGTCGCTCAGGGAGTCACCCCTTTGTTTACAGAGCTGTTGTGGGAAGTAGACGATAGTGATGACGACAAATATTTATGAAGCGCTTTTTCTGTGTCATGCTCTGCTTGAGCTCTTGGCATGCGGCATCACACACTGGCCACATTCTCACACGTGTCCCCTCCCATTCTTCTCACCCACAAGGACACCCGTACCCACTTCCACACTCACGCAGACCGGCCCACTCTCTCACACACAAATGCACCCACAACCAAGCGGGAGCCCACACTCCCAGCCACCCCATCACTCCGGCCTGCACATACCCAGCCTTCCTGCGCAGAGCCAGCCCAGCCCCCGTCCCTCCTCCCCTGCCCTGTGGCCAGCCACACTCCCAGCATGCCCTGTGGCGGCCTGATGGCGCTCTGTCGGGCTCCCTGAAGCCACAGCCTGCCCTGACTCCCACAGCCAAATCGAGTCAAAGACCAATTAATATTCTGATACCTGTGGCCAGCTCAAGTGCTGTAGAGCTGATGATTTCTTTTTCCATTTTACTCCAACTGTGGTTTCATTTTTTTTTTCCCAGCCCTCCTTTGGTCAGTGGTTTTAGGGGCACTAAAGTTCACTTTTGTGGGTAACCTGCACTGTTAGCTGTTGATTTAATTAACTCAGCCTTTCTCTTTCTTGACCAGAACAAGGCCAGCTGGGCTGCCTCGCAGACACCCATTTGGACAGTCAACGGGCCGGAGGCGGCTGGCGGCAAGAAATGTGTGGTCCCTGGCAGACACTCACCAGCCCAAGGCCATCGCTGACCGCTAGGTGTTTTCGGAAGCACTTCTGAGCCACCACCTCCTGAGGCTCAGTGGGTTTTCTTTCCATTTGACAGCTGGACAACCTGAGGCTCAGAAATGTGAACCAAATTACCTAGGGTCACACAGCTAGTGACGGGCAGGGCTGGGGCTACAGCAACCCCAGTGTGTCTGTTTCTATGATCCTCTACTCTGCAGAAACCATGCATGCCTCCAAAAGGTGCCCCACTGCAGGAGAGGCGAAAAGACAGCTGAGAGACATAAGGGGTAGACCCTGAGGAAGATGCTGATTGCATCGGGGTCTCCCAGCCTAAGGTCTAGGGTGCTCCTGCAAGGCACCAGATCAGAGTTTCTTCCTCAGAGAAGTTTCCAGAACTCCAGCATAGATCTCTCAGTGGCTGGGTAAGGGGAAAACTCAGTCCTCAAAAGAGGGACAAGGCCTCTATCCAGTGGAAGCCTCTAGGACCCTGAGGGACAGAGTAACCAGGGCCAAGAGGGAGAAGGAGCCAGACCAGAACAGAGACCCAGGTGGCTTTAGGAGGAGAGCTTACAACCTGGAACAAAAGAGCTGATGCTGAGGAGGGGTGAGAATTACAGAGACGATAGCTGTGTGACCTTGGGCAAGTCCCTCTACTCGCTGGGTCTCAGATTGCCAATGCACAGGGATGCTCTAAGTCCTGACAGTCTTTTCAGTGCTTTATGGAAGCCTGGCTGCTAGGCTTGAGAGGCAGGTGACAGGACCAAGGGAGGGCTCTCTGTCTGGGGACAGACCCTCTCCTCTTCCCATCTTGCCTCCTCCAGGAAGCCCCCTGCTCTCTAACCTGTTCCCTCACCCATACCCAGGGCTCCATGGGCTTTTTTTTTTTTTTTTTTTTTTTGCCACCAGGGTGAATTGTCAATTGATTTGTTATTTATCCCACTGACAACAAAGAGAGTGAAAAGGTAATAATTCTGGGCCCTGGGGTAATTCAATTCCTGTAGCACCGTCAGCTACATTAACTTACTTCCTGGATCTCAATTCAATTAGAGCAACATTCCCCAGCATTAATAAATCAATACTGATGCCATTTGGATATATTTTGAATGTCTTTCATTATACATTGCAGGTCGGGGATGGCTGTTGAATTGGAAGTTAATGGGAGAGGACAGGCAGGTGGGGCTGCCTGGGGAGAAGCTTCCAGCCGTTAGCTCTAATTGCCTTGACTGCAAAAGATAGCGTTAGTGAAACAGAGGCTGGTTAACTGAGCCAAGCCCAGCGGGACCTAACAGCGAGCTGCAGCTCCGGTCTGGGCAGACGAGCCGCAGAAGCTGGAGAGGCTGTGTTCATCACTCATGCCCTCGTTCACGCGCTCATTCGTCCGTCTGCCTTCCTCCCATCCCTCTCCTCAGCCCTCCATCCTTCCTTCTGTTCCTCCTCCATCTCTTCTCACCCTTGCTTTTCTTCTCTCACTCCTCCTTCCGTCTAATACCCCATCTGTCTTCTCCCGTCTTTTTTCTCATCTCTTCTTCCATCCTTCTTCCCAGACTTTCTCTCATCCTTCCTTTCATCTCTTTTCCCATCCCTCCTCTCTTTCCTCTTCCCAGTCTTTCTTCTATTCTTCCTCTTGGTTACAGCTTTCTATCTTTTCATCCTCTGATCCATGTAGAATACTTACTGAGGGCCTACTACGTACCCAATCACCCCTCCGTCAGTTTGTCATCCTGTGGTAGCTTCCATGATGCTATGATGCTGGAAGCGGTGCCACTAGTGTTTCAAATGCCAGCAGGTTCGCCCATGGTACATGGGTTTCAGCAGAGTTTCTAGACTAAGACTAGAAAGAAAGACCTGGCAATCAACTTCAAAAAATTAGCTCATGAAAACCTCATGGATCACTACAGAACACTATCTGGCTTGCTTCTTTGAATGCGTCACCACAAAGGATCGATTGCTAGAGCAGGATATCACGTTTGGTGAAGTAGCGAGTGAGGGTGACCCTCGGTGAGATGGAGTGGCACACTAGCCACCGCAGGGAACTCAGACGTGCTGGTGATCGTGAGAATGACACAGGACCCAGAAATGTTTCAGTGTTTTGAATGTAAGGCTGTCATGAGTCAGACTTGACCGGATGGCAGCTAATAAGAACCACACTTACACACTCTAGACTCTCCGCTGGCTTCTGGTTTATGCAGAGATAGATGATACACGTCTTCCAACCTCAGAGACACAGATATGTGAGCGAATAATTATAGCACAATGTTCAAGAGCAACAATACGGACTACTGATAACATTTCTGATACTTCCATCCTAGTCGAGAGAAGCCAGGCCAAGGCTTAGGTATGTCCCAGTGGCAGGAAGGTCTGACTCGAGGGAGTGAATGAGTGAGGGAAGCTCGCTACTAGAGATGAGGCCTGATGCAAGTTTTCAAGGAGGAGAAAGACTTGGCCAGACGTGGCTTGAGAGAAATCAGGAAGTGCAGAGAAGCTGAGCAAACCCGAGGACTGTGGGCCAGGAGCAGCTCTCTGTTGGCTGTGGATCCAGATCACCCACAGAGCTGACAAGAAACGTGCATTCCCAGGATCCTCCCCCGGGGTCTGATCCAGAAGGTCTGGGAAGGGACTGGAAATCAGGTTCCATGTCACAGTGTGGGAGGTACTGCTTAGTGGAGCATGCCTGTATCTCAGGCTGGTCGTGAGGGCTGGGTGTTTGATCAAGTCCCTAAACTCTCTGCGCCTTCCTGGGTCAGGGACTGAATTTTTTACATGGCAGAATCCTTTGAAAGGGAAAGCATAGGATGTTTTTTCCTGCCTTGGGCAAATGAAGGTACCAAAGACTAAACAGACACGGACTCAGCCAGAAGTGGAGTCTTAGCCTTTCCTGCACGGAGGGTTTTTTGCGCCTGCTGTTTCCTCTGCTCAGATCACTGTTCTCCCAGCTGATTGGCTCCTCTGCTTCTGTATCAGTAATCTGCTGCTACACAACAAATTACCCCTAAAACGTGGTTGCTTAAAACAGCAAACATTTGTGGTCTCACAGGTTCTGTGAGTCAAGAATTCGGGAGTGGCCTACCTGGGTGACTCTGGCTCGTGAGTTTCCATCAAGCAGGGCAAGAGTCGCCTGAGGGCTCAGCCAGGGCTGGAGGCCCCACTTCCCAGATGGTTCACTCACACGACCCTTAGCAGGGAGCTCAGTTCCTCACCGGCTATTGACAGACGGTTGTCTCCTCACGCTCCTTGAGCATCCTCACAACACGGCAGCTGGCTTTCCCCTAGTGTGGGTGACCCAGGAGAGAATAAGACAGAGACCACAACATCTTTCACAGCCCACCCTCTGAAGTTGGAAACCCTAGTGACATAGTTAAGAGCTACAGCTGCTAATAAAAAGAACGGTAGTTCAAAGCCACTAGGTGCTCTCTGGAAACACCACGGGGTAGTTCTTCCCTGTCCTTTAGAGTCACTGTGAGTTGGAATGGACTCAGTGGCAGCTAGTTTTTGGTTTTCCTCAGAAGCCACATGCCGTCATTTCTGGCATATTCTACTTGTTAGAAGTGAATCACCAAGTCCAGCCCAGACACAAAGGGAGGAAAATTAAACTCCATCTATGGAAAGAATCGCCATGAGTCGGATCTGACTCGATGGCACTTGGCGATGGAAAGAAAGAGTATTGAAAAAAACCAACTGTCAACATGCTTTAAAGCCACCACGTCTTCCCTCAGGTCTTGCTCAAATGTCACTGTATCGGAGAGACGCTTTCCTGAGACTGTCTGCAAGAACACCCACCCCTCCTCTGTCTTTCTCCCCTCTTGACCTGCTCTGTTTCTCTCCGTGGCGTCTGTCATTACCCAGCATCCTCTCTGTTTTCATTATTTATCTGGTTTATCGTCTGCCTCTCCACTTTACGACACAGGCTTCATGAAATCAGATCCTCTGTCTGTTTTGTTTACTGCTGTGTTCCAAGCATTAGATGGTGCCTGGAGGAAGAGGGAGTAATGCTGGCCCATCCTGAGGCTTCCCCAGTTTGGGGGCTCAATCAGGCTGTCTGTGGGCCCCATGGGACCTGACACCCCATCCTATGACCCAGAAGAGAGGTGGTCTGACCAAGGGAACAACACAGGTTTGACCGTCTGTTCTGGTCCCAGCTCGGCCACCAGTCTGTGGTGTAAAGCTAGGCGTGTTCTGTGTCGTAGCTCACCCTGTTTCCATTATGATAGGAATGTGATAGCTTCCTTCTTCCGCTTAACAAGTATGTCCCAAGCATTCCTGTGTGTTACATGGTGTCCCATACCCCAGACACACACCAGCACTGCCTTCATGAGGCTGAAGCTCTAGAAGAAAACCACTGAGGGTCCGACAAGCTCCCACGTGCTCCTATTCTGCCCTCAGCCTTCCAACAGATGCTGTCAGGCAACTGCCTGAGTTCTGAGACACACAACTTCGGCTGGACATCCCAGAATTCCCCTGAGAATGGGTAGTGGGCCACTGGATGTGAGGGGGCGGGTCTTTAAAGCCAGCGGATGAGGGGACTAGAGAGAACAAACTGTTGTTCACCTTGGGTTTCCACATGCACCGTGACTCTTCGTGCCTAGGGCGCTTTCTCTTCCCTCCTCACTCAGATCACGGGCCAGTTCCTCCTTGCTGCTTGGATCTCAGTTTCAGTGCCACCTTCTCCAGGAAGCCCTCTCAACAGAGAGTCTAGTTGAGGGACCTCTCTGCTGGCTCCCACGGCCCCTGGGCTTCCTATAATATACTTGTGTCTTTTCTGTATGTCTCTGCTTAGTGTCTCCTGTGAGCATCTCAAGGACAGGAATTCAATCTGATGTCCTTAGTGCTGGCCCCGTGGTATGGATGGGTGGGAATTCAGCTTCAGGAAAGTTTAGCACCTTGCTCAAAGTCACCCAGTTGGTGATTCTCCAAGCTTCATTTTCGCCTTGGGCCTGTCTGATTCCCAGCTGTGCTCCTTGTCTCTCTGTCCCACGGACACAGGCTCTGAGAGTTTTCCCAAACATCTTCTCATGTACCTTCATGCAAAACCAGTCTTCTCATGTCTCAGGTGGAGGAACTGAGATCCAGAGAGGCTGTCTGACCAGATCACAGTCACAGAGCTAGTGAGGAGCAGCTGGGTGAAGAACCCAAGTCCCCAGTGCCCAGGCCAGGGCCAACCCCTCATGAGAAGAGCTCTAGGACCTCCAGAGTTCTCTCCTCTACACCAACCTGACCTAGGCCTTGACCCTTGACTTCTGACTTGTGACTCCTCTCACCCAGAGGAGACACTCCTCTATCGCTCGTTGCACCAGCTGTCCTGTAGTGAGGTCTTATGGCATGCTGAACACTGTGGAGGAACCATCACATCACTCTCATTTAGTCTGCTCACATACCCTGGGAGAAAGCTATTAGTAGCCCATTTTCCAGATCAGAAAGCAGAGGCCCAGAGTGGTGAGGTCACCTGTTTACTATCGCTCAGCTAGCATGTGGTAGAGCAGGGATTTAAGTCAGGCCCTTCTTTGTCCTTAACCACTAAGCTACAGGACCCCTTCAGAGATATCAGCAACAGTCAGATCACCATTTGTTCCCTTTTTATCCTTCCTTCATTCAGTCAGCAATAGACACGGCATCCCTATGGGGGAGGTAGATGATATGCAAATAAGCTAATACGTAAGCAAGATGATTTCAGAGATGTAAGTACCTTAAGAGAACTGAAGCAGTGTGATGTGATAGAGGATACAGCAAGGGAACACTTCATTAGATTGGGAATGCCCTCTGAGAGGGTGACATTTGAGCTACAACCCAAGTGACAAGGAGCCAGTCACTCAAAGATTTAAGGAAAGACCCTATCATGGATTGAATTGTGTCCCCCCAAAAATGTGTGCAGCAAATTGACTGAGTCATGATTCCCAGTATTGTGTGACAGTCCTCTGTTCTGTGATTTTCCTGTGCTGTAAATCCTAATCTCTGCCTGTTGTTAATAAACTCACTGCCTTTGAGTTGGATCTGACTCGTAATGACCCTAGAGGTCAGAGTAGAACTGCCCTATAGAATTTATAAGGAACACCTGGTGGGTTTGAACTGCCAACCTTTTGGTTAGTAGGCATAACACTTAACCTACTATGCCACTAGAATTTCCCCTGTGATTAATAGACAGGATTATGTTTAAAAGGATTAGGGTGGGCCATAACACCCTTCTTAAGCTCGCCTCCCTGCTCCAGTATAAAGTACTTTCCCTGGAATGTGGCTCACACCCTCTTTTATCCTGCAGGAGACAAAAGGAAAAGGAAGCAAGCAGGGAGATGGGGACCTCCTGTCACCAAGAAAGCAGCACCAAGAGCCAAGTGCATCCTTCGGATCTGAGGGTCCTGTGCCAGGATGTTCTCAGACCAAAGGCTGTTGCAATGCAAGGACCTTCCTCCAGAGCTGGCAGAGAAAGTGTGTGTTCCCCTGGTGCTGCTGCCCTGACTTCGGACTTGTAGCTTCCATGAGTGTGTGAGAATAAACTCTTTTCCACGTAAAGCCATCTCCTTGCGGTATTTCTGCTAGAGTAGTACCAGATAACCAAGACAGGTCCCAACGTGAGAAATGCAGCATTTTGAGGAAAAGAAAGATCATTTCAGTGCACACAAGTGGGGAGGGAAGGCAGAAGACTCCAGGGTCGGAGCCCCAACAAACCACTGCTACATCAAGAGCCTCTGCAGTCAGCCCAGCAGCGACCAGGCTAGTGCTGGAGGGACCTCAGTGCAGTGGTTGGATGGATCAGGAAGCCAGAAAGAGCAGACACCAGTCTGCACATGCCAGGCTGGGTGAACATCAACCTTTAAGCCCGGAGGTTCTCTGAGTGAGTCTGAGACAGACCCTGCCTGCCATGGTGTCAGTGTTGGGTGACTGCACTGCTGTGGGTGACTCCCCCAAGCCTCAGGAGGAGGTGAGAAGTGCAGGAAGGTGGCACAGGGTATAAGGGATTCTAATCCCAAACCCAGCTCGGTCTTGGGGTTTGGGCCCAGCACTGAGGGTAGAGGCCTAACTAGCCACCCTGTTTCAGGTGAATTCCAGACCAAGGCCTCCTGGGGGCTCAGCAAGCCCTGGAGGGAGAGACCTGTCCTGAGACGGAGTAGAAACCCCCTTTCTGGAGAGGTGGGGCATAGACCCCTCCTCTTCTGACCATTTCTGCTGCCCTCCCCCAGCCCCACTTCCCCAGCCTGAGGCAGAGACCTAGCAATGTCCTCTTTGGGGGATGACAAAGGACCAGGGCCCAGCTGGTTGCTTCATGACTTGACACCTGCCTTTACAGCATCATGGGTGACGGTCAGGGATCCTGGGCTGGGCCAGCCCAAGACCTCCCTGGAGGAGGGTGCTCTCCTGAGTTTGACTCTAAGCTTCTCTCTGAGGCCCTTGAGGGACAGTGGGAAGCACATGCCTTTGAAATGAAAAAAAGTATTTGAAGTTCAAATCTTAGTCTCCCACTGGGCAAATAATTTCAAATTCTCCACAGCTTTGTTTCCTCATTTGCAAAATGAATAGCACCGTGTACCATGAAGACTAGTCCAAGAAGACACAAGTGAAGAGCGAATTGTCCTGAGGTCTCAGTAAACACTGGCTTCCTCTCACCACCCACGTCTGCTTGGCTTAAATTTATTTTTACGTGTCTGTCTTCTACCTGTGCCACTAACCAGCTATGTGTGACCTGACCTAAGTGTTTAACCCTCTCTGGGCTTCATAGAAGTCACTAGATGTCAAAATGCCTTACACTTTGAACCTAAAGGTTGGCAGTTCAAAGCCACCCCACAACACTGCAGAAGAAAGACCTGGTGATCTGCTTCTGTAAAGATTCGGGCCAAGGAATCTCCAAGAAATCTCTTCTCTGTAACACACAGCATTGCCATAAATCAGAGTCAACTTGGTGACAACAGATTTGGTTTGGGTTTGGGGGCTTCATAGTGTTTCAGAGCTAGAGGGGATGTCAAATTTCATATGGTAAACCCACGTTTTCAATAATAACAAGACCCAAGGTCAGTACCAAAGCTAGACTCTGGTTTTCATGAAGCCATAGCTGTGCTGTAAAATTCCTAGCCAGGGGCACAACCCCGGTTCTCCTGAGCATCTAGTTCAGAGGCCTTGGGCAAGCCAGTTCTCCTCTCCGGCACCGGCTACTCGTCGATACCATGAAGGCTTGAGCCAGATATTTTCTTGGGACCTTCCAGTTTCAATATTCGCCAGTTCTGGGCTCTGTGAGTCACTTGAGCAAGGTGGCAGTCTAGCCCACCTCTGAAGCTACCCTGGTGGCTCATCTAAGAAGTAAATGGATCACCACCCTCCAGGTTTTGTCACACATTTTTGCCCTTGCCTGTGAAGCTTTCTCTGCCAGGAACACTCTTCCCACTCTGGCACGTATTCCTTCATTCACACCACAAAGAATTATTAGATGCCCCTCAGCTGTCACCTCTGATAGGAAGCCTTTCTTGGCTGCTATGCAAAACTCACCTCCACTTCTTCTTGCCCCAGACCCTGATCATACTTCGAGCATGAAGACAGCCACTCTATTGTCCTTGCTGGACACACCCCAGCATGCGCTGGGGTCTTCTTGGGGACGGGGTTTGGGTCTGGTTTGTTTTGGGACCCATCTTTGGGTCTGGTTCACAGTGGGAAGCATGAGGAGCTGTTGAGCAGGTGAGGGAATGAATGAGTGGTAGACCACAGTCCCAGGCAAGCAGCAGCCCACAGGCCTCACTGCTTCTCTTGCTGAGAGCCTGTCCCTTGCCCAGTATGTCTCCCTGAGCTGTCCTGGCCCACCTGGCCCTAGAGTCACTAATGAGCATTGATTGTGATCGGTCCCATCCATCACGCCGAGCTCCTTTCCTTAAAGAACATTAGGGAGCAAATGTATCATCGGTGACTGCAGGCCCAATAAAGCAGGCACCTCGCGAAATTTAGTATTCAACTCATAAAGGCCTTAAAAGCATTTTTCAATTATGAATGGCCTGGGGGGAGTCGTTCTTTCTTCGCCGGGGGATGAATAAAGATGGAAAATAATAGCATATCAATATTGTTGCAACTTAGCAGGATTAATCTGGAAGAGTTAAAGTCGTTGCTCCTCCCAGCTGCCTGTGTGCTCAGGTACACTGGGAAGGACTTGGAAGAGGTGAACCTGACCACCCCCACAGACAGAGCTGCCACCCAGAGAACCGTTCTGCCTCAGGTAACTTGGCCATCTTTTCCTCTCTGTTGTGACACACTTGTTCTAGAATATTCCTGGGGCTGTTCTTATCCACAGGAGTCCTTCTCAAGATAATCGCTGAAATTCCTACCAGGTTTAGGGCTTAAAAGGGGTCTTTATCCAGATTGTGGTGATGGTGATTCAAATCTACACAAATGATGAAATGCCATAGAACTGTATAGGGAGGGAGGGAGAGAGAGATACAGAGAGAGAAAAAAGAGAAAGGAAAAGAATGGAAGGAGGGAAGGAGGGAGGGATGGAAGAAGGAAATGAGAGAGAGACAGAGAGAGAGAAGAGAGAGAGCAACAGAGAGAAAAGAGAAAGGAAAGAAGGAAGGAAGGAGGGAAAGGGGAGGAAGGGAGAGAGGGAGAGAGGGAGGGAGGGAGGGAGACCAGCTCAGTTCAAATGCCATATCCTTAGGGAGCGTCCTCTGATTTCTACATTCTAAAGCCAGAGTGATTAACTTGTATAAAGTTCAGAAATATGGTTAGGTGTTATGGAGTTGATTCGGACTCACAGTGACCCTATAGGACAGAGTAGAAGCGCACCATAAGACTTCCTAGGCTGTAATCTCTATGGGAATAGACGGTCAAGTACTTTTTCCTATGGAGCCACTGGGTGCGTTTGAACTGCTGACCCCTTAGTTAGCAGCCAAGTGCTTTAACTATTGTGCAACCAGGGCTTCTTAAGTTTAAGAGAGCTAGAAAAGACTTTGTTCTGAGTTCTTTATGTAAGGGGTAAAATTACAGGGAGCAGAAAAAGAATGATTAATACAAAATTTCAGGTCATGGCTAGCTTTTGGGAAAAGACAAGAAGGTACCAAGTGCTACAAAGTCACTGTAAGGTACAGTGATGTTCTATTTCTTGAACTTGATGGTAGGGACAAAGGCATCTGTCTAATAAAATTGCTTAAACTGTTTTTGTTGTTGTTTGTTTGTTTGTTTTAAATCAACCCTGTTGATTCTAACTCATGACGACCTCTAGGACAGAGCAGAACTGCCCCAGAGGGTTTCCAAGGAGCAGCTAGGGGAGCTGAGCTGTCAACTCAGCTGTTAACTGCTGTGACACCAGGGTTCCACTTAATTTACACATAGATGTTTACACGCCCCTTTGAGTGGAACGTTTATGTCACAATGAAATCATCTGCGAAGGGTTCTTGCTTTCGAGCACTCGTTTGATCCTCCGTCATCACATTGTGAGGATCACAGGACAGAAGACTTTACCTTCATTTTACAACTGGGGAAACTGAGACTCCTAAGGATCCCTGGGGAACCCTGGTGGCATAGCGGTTAGGTGATGTATCTGCTCATCAAGAGGTCGGCAGTTGAAATCCACCAGGTGCTCCTTGGAAACCCTATAGGGTCCCTGGAAACAGACTTGGCTGGACTGCAGCGGGTTTGGGGTTTTTTTTGTTGTTCTTCAGGAGCCCCAGGGGCACAACAGTAAGTGCACACCTGCTAACAGAATGGTTGGCAGTTCGAACTCACATAGAGACTCCGTGGCAGAAAAGATGTGGAGATCGGCTTCCTTGAGGATGACAGCTAGGAAAACCCCATGGGACAGTTCTACTCTGTTGCGTGGGGTCACCACGAAGCAGGATCAACTCACCGTCACTCAACAACAGAGACAAAGTGACTTACTGAAGCCCAGACATCTGTTTCCAGAACTTCATCTCCATCCCCTTGGCCCGTCTCTCTGTGCTCTGGCCTGAGCTCCAGAAGCAAGAAACAGCACAAAGAGAAAACCGGAGTCTCTCCTTGGCTTTTGAATTTCAAAATCCTAATTGCAGGAGGGGAGTGAAAGCTCTCAGGTCGAGGAGAGATGATGGTGCAGTGGTTAAGCACTTGGCTGCTAACTGAAATATTGCTGGTTGGAACCCTGCGGCTGCCCTGTGGGAGAAAGATGTGGGAGGCAGCTTCCACAAAGGTTGAAAGCCTTGGTATCCTCCGGGGCAGTTCTATCCTGCCCTGTAAGTGCCCTGTGACTAGAAATCAAATCAATGGCAATGAGTTTGTTTACTATTTATTTTTGTATGTAACAAATCATAGCAAGTTCCTCTCACACCTCGGATATAAGATATTAAAATTCCTGGAACTAAAGTAAGTGTAAATATGTAAATGTGCATAGTGGGGTTTGAGGACAATCACAATTAGTGAAGAGGGTACAGAGATTGTGACTCACTGACATAGGTGGACCCTACCCCGTATTTCCCTCAGGCCAGCTGTCTATGGAAGACAACAGAATGCCAGGCAGCTTTATAAACTAAAGCCAAACCCACTGCTGTGAAGTTGATTCCAGCTCACAGTGACCCTATAGGACAGAGCAGAACTGCCTCATAGAGTTTCTAAGGAGCTCCTGGTGGATTCGAACTGCTGATGATTTAATTAGCAGCTGTGGTGCTTAACCACTATGCCACCAGGGTTTCCAGGCAGCTTCACAGGACTTGAAGACTCTACATCTCATGTCTGAGGAGCCCTGGTAGCCCAGTGGTTCAAGGCTCAGCTGTTCATTGAAAGGTCAGTGGTCTGAATCCACCAGCTGCTTTGCAGAAGGGAGATGTGACAGGCTGCTCCCGTAAAGATCACAGCCTTGGAAACTCTTCTAGGGTCCCTATGAGTCAGAAGCAACTTAACAGCATGCAACAACAAATCTCACATCCAGGGAGAACCCAAGGAAGCAGCCAGACACTGGAGAATAAACAGCTAGGTGGTATGTGGGTTGATAAGACATTGAGAAGCCTCACCAAGCCTCCTGAAGCCGATTTTGTATAGAAGGCAAAAATAACCGAAATTAGTGATGAAAAATAGAGATTTCATGGGTATTTTTTAAAAAATTGGTAAGTTAATAAGGAGATGTTTGATTGACCACTAAAGGCATTTGACCATGTGAATCGTAAGAAGTTACAGATACTCTTTTGAAGAATAGGAATTCTAGAACATTTCATTTTGTTCACGAGGAAACTACTTAGACTAAGAGGCAGACACTCTAACAGAACAAGGAAGGGGATACTGAGTTCTTTAAGCTCAGGAAGGGTGTGTGTCAGGATTGTATCTTTTCACCATAATTTTTTAATCTGTTTCTGAGCAAGTAATCGGAGAAGTTGGACTACGTAAAGCAGAGCGTGACATCAGAACTGGAGGGAAACTTGTTAACATCCTGTGTCATGTAGATGACACAACCTTGCTTGCTGAAAGTAAAGAGGGTTTAAAGCACTTATTGATGAAGATCAAAGACTACAACCTTTAGTATGGATTATACCTTAGCATGAAGAAAACAAAAAGTCTTTGCAACTAGACCAGTAAGCAACATCATGATAAACAGAGAAAAGAGTGAAGTTGTCAAGGATTTCATTTTACTTGGATTCACAATCAACTCTCATGAAAGTAGCAGCTGAGAAATTTGACAACATAGTGCACTGGGCACCTTGAGGGCTAAGATACACTTAACCCAAGCGTGGTATGTTCAATCACTTTATATACATGTGAAAGCTGGTCAATAAATAAAGAAGACTGAAGACCAACTGATGAGTTTGAATTATGATGTTGATGAAGAATATTGACTGTACCATAAATTACCTGAAGAATAAGTGAATCTATCTTGGAATAAGTACTGACAGAATGCTGCTTATAAGCAAGGATGGCAAGACTTCACCTCCTATGCGTTGGATATAGTATCAGGAGGGACCAGTCCCTGGAGAAGGACATCATGCTTGGTAAAGCAGAGGGTCAGTGAGAAAGAGGACGACCCTCAGTGACATGAATCTTCATAGTGGCTGCAGCAGTGGGCTCAAACGTGGCACTGCTGTGAGGAGGGCTCAGGACAGGGCAGTGTTTTGTTCTGTTGTACACAGGATTGTGGTGTGTCAGAACCAGCTCGACAGCTCCTAACAATAGCAATAGATATTATTGTGTAAAATTATACACCAATAAATTTGATAATTTAGATGAGCTGGACAAATGTATTGAACAATTTGACTAACAAAGTGACAGAAGAAGAAATCAAAAATAAGCATAGTCCAATATTTTTTACCAAAAACATACCAAGTTACAAAAAATACCTTCCCCGTAAAGAAAATTTTAGACAAAGATGGTTTTACTGGTGAGTTCTTGCAAGTGATAAGGAAGACCTGACAGCAGTCTTTCAGAGACTGTTCCAAAAAATATAATTAAAAAAATGTTTTTCCAATACATTTTTGAGGTCTGTATAACCTAGATATGAAAACATGCAAGAAAGGAAAATTATAAGCTAATATCTCTCATGGTTGATTAACCCTCCTGAAGCTTACTGTAAAAAAGGGATAGTAAGAGTTACTTTTCTCATGGAGTTCCTGTAGAGATTAAATGAAATAGTTTCAAATTTTCTTATTGAAAGGTGAGGAGACGAAATCCACAAGTATATGGATAGTGATAGTTACTACTATGTTGGGTTTTTTCCTCTCAGAATGACATATTTGGCTTAACATTAAAAATCAATTATTGTAATTGATCACATTAATGAAGGAAATAAGAAATAATCATATGATCATGTCAACAGATGCAACAAATTTGATAAAATTCAACACCCATTCACAATTTTAAAATTCTTAGCAAATAGGAGGAAAGAAAGAAAATATCCTCAAGCTGATAAAAAGCTATTTACATAAAGCCAGCCAGCCAAGTGCCATTGAATCAGATCCGACTCGTAAAAGCACAGTAAATATAATACCTAATTATAAAATATTGAGAACTTTCTCCTTGAAACTGGGAATGAAGCGTTACATCTGCTATCACCACTTCTATTTAGCACAGTACTGGAGATGCTAGCCATGCAATAAGAAAAAGAAATAAAAGCTAAGAATTATAAAGGAAGAAGGATATGATGAGATTGTGACTATAGAATATCAAATAATTTATAAATAATTTAAATTAATTGATGTATTTTGCAAAGAATTGTAAATAGAAAATAAAATAAAAACATATAGTTTACAACTGAATCAAAAATGTCAGATAAACAACAACAAAACTCCACTGCCATCAAGTTGGTTCCAACTCATAGTGAACCCACAGGATTTCCAAGGCTGTAAACTTCTATGGAAGCAGGCTGCTTTATCTATTTCCTGTGGGGCCACTTGTGGTTTTAGCAGTACATCCAAAAGATAACACAATCTTTACACAGAAAACTATAAAACAATGTTAGAAGGAATGAAAGACCTAAATCAGTGGAAGAATATGTCATGTTCATGGATGAGAAGACTCAGTATTGTAAAAACATGTATTCTTCACAACTGAGCTGTAGTTCACTGCAAAAACCTGTATCAGCAGGCTTTTCTGGTGAAAATTGACTGGTTAACTCTAAAATTTTTATGAGAATAAAAATAATAGCCGAGACAACCCCAAACAAGAACAAAGCAAATAACTGAAGCCATCAGATATGAAGACTTACTATAAAGTTAAAGATAGTACTCAATGGCACTTGGCTGGCTGGCAATTAAGATAGTGTGATAGTTCTGAAAAGATAAGACAAATAGACCATTAACATATAAAAATAAAGATTTCATTTTGTGTACATCTGAATTTATAGACTGAAAATTTAGCCACTGCATAGTCGTTAATGCTGTAAAGGTACCTAATGGGTAGAACTTGACTTTGTCATGAGGGTTAGGAATTCTTCCTTGATGATATGATGGTAGAGCTGAATTCTGAAGAAGTAAATGAAGAGGGCACGTGCAAAGGCCCTGTGGCTATACAGAAATCTGGCCCATTCAGAGGAAGTTGAGAGAGGGTCCATAAGGTTAGAAAATGGAAAAGGAACAGGGTGAGATGTGAGCTGTGGCCAGAGAAGTCACAGACTGGCATGGCCTCAAGGACTACAATAAGGAATAGGACCTCATTTCTCCTTCCATAAAGGTCATCCTACCTCCTCAGGGGCTAGCTCCCCACTAGGGCAAGGACTGTGTCTGTGTTGTCTACTAACAGCAGCAGGTGCTCGGACAGCGCTTGCAGAGTGCACGCAATGGTACAGCCAGGACCTGAAGCCAGGTCTAGTGACTCCTTGTGCAGGCTCTTTCTGGACAAGGCTTCCAACAGATCTCAAGGCTTCCTTCAAGTCTGTCTCCCTCCTTTGTGTCTTAGATACTTAAATCTACCGGAACTCCTCACTTCAAAAACAAAAAAGAAACGTTCTTTGCTGTACACTCAGCACTTAAATCAATGCTGCATTGCCCCCTTGCTCTTCCTGAGAACTGGCACCCCAGAGGCCAGCATCGTCACTGTGTACAACTCTGTCCCAGCTCCTAACACAGGACCTGGAACCCAGGGAGCCATCAGCAGGTATTCTATGAAATGTTTCCGCAGATCTGTGCTCAAATCCCAGCTCTGCTCCCCAGCTCTTCTGTGATCTCAGGCCATGGAATTAACCCCTCTAAGCTCTGTAACACAGGGATGATAAGACAGCAAAACCTACCAATGCTGGAACCTGTGTAAGGCAGAAACCTATCAAGGATGGACAGCTCAACTATTTCCAACTAAAACAAGTGACAGAGAAGTTGTAAGACTGCAGCCTGTCAAAGGTGGATAACTTTCAAGACCTGGGAAAGCAAGCAATCTTGTCAAGTTCCAGCTCTCCCAGTTCTCACTGTAGTTACTTACATTCCCTGGAGAATTCTTCTGAGGACTATGAGACGTTATGTGAAAAATGCCAGAAAGGGTCTGATACATGATAAGTGCTCAGTGTAAGCTGCTGTTTTCATCATTATTGTTATTCTCTGAGTCTCAATTTTCTCATCTGCAAAATGGGTAAATAAGTAGGTATATCTGGGGATGATATCAGTAGAGACTCTCATATTCCACCTTATATACTTTAGAAATGATTGAAATTATCCAAGCATACGTTACTTTTGTCATCAGACGGAGCATAGATCCAATATAAGTAACTCCTGCCTCGTGAAGACTAAACACCACGATGTACTTAAAGCACTTAGCACAGTACCCAGGTTGTAGGAATCATCCAGAAGGGGGGAACTTTTGCTGTTATTACCAACAATAAGCAGACTCCTCCACTAGTCTGAAATTAGCTCTGCCAGTGTGCTGAGTCTTGCGGAGTCACCAGTGGGTGACTTTTGGAAGATATTGAAGTGCTCTTTGGCCAGTGCAGAAAGCACTGGAGTCTCTTCTTCTACCTAAGGTCTGTGCCACTCTCTCTCCTGACTTGTGTAGAGCATGTTTTCCCAGAGTCTTCAATCTGCCTACTCCCAGGAAATAAAGTGCACTGAAATCTGGTGACTCAGTCCAAGCTCCTGGCTCTTAACCTCTTAAAAATTAGCCTCAGCCTTGATGCCTCATGCCAGCCAGCCCTCTTGTCAGAGAGAGACATGGCTTTCTTTAAATGGGGCCAGTTCCAGAGGTGTGGAATTGAGCAGCCAGCACCTCTAGGTGGCAGAGAGAACTCAGGAGAGCCAGAAGACCAAGGCCCAGCACCCCAGAAAGTAGGCTCCATGGTTCCCATGGACTCAAAAGTAGAGAAGAGAACACAGTCCCTCTTCTTGGCTCCCAGCAGAGGTAATTTCTAGGCAGCGGACATGCTTCACAAAGACTGAAGAGCCAAAGGTCAGGGGTAGTCCTCCGTCAACCATCTGCTGCCTCCGGCCACCTCACCTCCCACCTAACCAGAGAGCCACTCTCCCTGCTCTTCTCTCCAGCTCTACTGTTGAACCCTGAGTTATTAGTCAGGCCAGGCTAGGCAGTGTCATGCTAACAATCTCTGTGTTTCAGTGGTTTATGGCATGGAAGGTTTATTTCTTAGCTGAACTTCTTGGTTCATTGCTGGTCAGGTGAATCCCTGATCTGTCTTCTTCACTCTGGAACCTGGGCGGATGGAGTAGCTCCGTTTCAGCACATTGCGAGGTGTTTTAGAAAAAGGAAAACAGACATTGCAAACCAGACAGTGACTTAAAGCTTTTGCACAGAGGTACCACGTGTCACTTCCACTCGCATTTCACTGCCAAGGCAAGTCACATGACTGACCCTGATGTCTGTGGGGTACACCAAAAATAAAACAGCAAAGCCACTTCCACTGAGTCAATTCCGACTTACAGCGAATGTAGGACTGAGTAGAACTGATCCGCACGATTTCCAAGGGGTGGCTGCCGGATTCGAACTGCAGCTGATCTCTTAACCACTATGCCACCAGGGCTCTGTCAATGAAGCAACTTATTAAACCTGGTGCCATCGACTTGATTACAAATCATAGCGACCTTTCAATGGGGTAGTTGTTTCTGTTAGGCGCCTTTAAGTCAGTTCCGACTCATAGCAACCTATGCAGAGCTGAATGAAACACTGCCTGGTCTTGCGTTGTGCCCACAATTGTTTTCATGCTTAAGCCCATTGTTGTGGCCACTGTGTCAATCCGTCTCGTTGAGGGTCTTCCTCTTTTCCACTCACCTACCACTCTGTCAAGCATGATGTCTTTCTCCAGGGACTGGTCCCTCCTGACAACATGTCCAAAGTATGTGAGACACAGTCTTGCTATCTTTGCTTCCAAGGAGCATTCTGGTTGTACTTCTTCCAAAAGAGAACTATTAGTTTTTTTTGGCAGTCCGTGGTAATTCAATATTCCTCTCCAACACCATAATTCAAAGGAGTCAGTGGGATAGGAATGTTTAATTCTTGATTAGACCAATAGAATAAGCTTAAAAAAAAATTGTATCCCGCCCATCCACCTCTCCCCCACCCCACCAGGCTTCGAACCCTCCATCCTTCACCCTATCTCTCTCATCTCTGGTTTCTCTCCTATGGTCCTCCCATACTAATCTTACGAACATGCAAGCTCTTTTCTATCACAGGGACTTTGCGTGTGCTATTCTGTATGCCCAGGTCAATGCTTTAACCCAATTCTACCCAGGTCTGACTTCTCCCATTTTTAGGGCTCACCTTAAATATTAAAGCAGAGAGACTTCCTTGACCACTGCCTTATTCTCTCCCACTACCTGGTTTCTGTCTTTTCTAAGACCTACCACCATTCCCTGTCAGTTTGTCATATGATGTGGGCATATATGTTGCTGTGATTCTGGAGGCGATGCCACTGGTATTTCAAATACCAGCAGAGTTGCCCACGGTGGACAGGTTCAGCTGAGCTTCTAGATTAAAACAGAATAGGAAGAAAGGTCTGGTGATGTACTTCTGAAAAGCAGCCAGTGGAAATACTATGGATCACAGCAAAAGTATTTTCTGACTCACTTGTTTTGGACACATCATCAGGAGAGATCAATTGTTGGAGGAGTGCATTATGTCTACGGACGAAGAGGGCCAATGAGAGTGAGGGAGACACTCGGTGAGATGGATTGGTACCCTAGCCATAGTGACGGACTCAGACAGGTCGATGATTGTGAGGAAGATGCAGGGCTGGGGGTGTTTCCTTCTGTTATATAGACGGTTATCATGTATTGGAGTTGATTCAAAGAAGCCATCTATTTCACACTTAACAGAGAGGAATTATTCTATGTAATAGGTTTGTCATTACTATATGTCCCTTCCCCAAACACACTAGAATGTCAGCTTCTTGGGAATGAGAAGGGTACCCGTCCTGCTCACCACTGAGCCTCTATCTCAGTAAGAGCACAGCCGACATGAGAGCATGAGCGACATTCAGATCAAGACAGAAGGAGCCAGACCTGCCCAGACAGCCCAGTGCATTTAACCTCTGTGAACTCTATTCACCCCTGCCCAAGCCCAGGATGGTAGGGAGGGCCACAGCCTCACCCACTCCCTGTTCCCGCTCATCCACGGCAGTCTGCCAGAGCGAGAAGGGGTGCTAGGTGTCATCTAGAAAATAAAAGCAGAGTGGCAAGCTGTGGTCTGAATGCCGTTGTCTGCAGCTCTCTGCAGCATCTTAAATGCTCACTATAAAGCCTGCGAGGAGGATGTCACGATCCTCACTTTGTAAATGAGCAAACTGAGTCTTAAAACACTGGTAGGTTTGCTTGCCATGGCTGTGCAGCCCATATCCGAAGGAACTGGGATTTGAACTCCAGACTGTGTCTGAGCAAGGTGGGGGAAGAACCTCTGTGCCACCTGATTGATAGCTTCGGGAATAGTGATTGTGTCTACACTTGTGAGCAGAGTGACAGCCCCCCAAAGATGTCCATGCTCTAATTAAAAGATGTCCGTACCCCTCAATACCAAATCAAACCTGTTGCCATCAAGTTGTTTCTGACTCACAGTGACCCTACAGGACAAAGTAGAACTAACCATGGGATTTCCAAGGAGTGGCTACTGGATTCCAAATCTGACATTCTGGTTAGCAGCTGAGCTATTAATCACTGCACCACCAGGGCTCCATCTTAATCCCAGAAACCTGCAAGTATGTTGTACTATGTGGCAAAAGGGGCTTTGTGGGTGTGATCCAGTTCAGGATCTTGAGATTAGAGAGTGTTCTGGACTAGGCAGGTGGGCACAGTGTCATCACAAGAGTCTTTCTAAGAGGAATGAGAGCTGTCAGAGTCAGGCAGAGAGACTAGAAGATGCTACATTGCTGGCTTTGAAGACACAGGATGGAGGCTGTGAAAAGGAGGTGCAAGTGGCTTCTAAACCAAAAAACACAGGGTCACTGAGTCAATGCCAACTCATAGCAACCCTATAGGACAGAGTAGAACTGCCCCAGAGAGTTTCCAAGGGGCGCTTGGAGGATTTGAACTGCCTTCTTGGTTAGCAGACACAGTACTTAACCATTACACCACCAGAATTTCCAGCCTCTAGAAGCTGGAAAAGGCAAGGAATCAAATTCCTCCCCACAGCCTCCAGGAAGGATGCATCCCTGATGACACCCTGATGACACCCTGATTTCCACCCAGTGTGACTTCTGAACTATAGAGCTATGAGGTAATAAGCCGGTGTTGTTTACAGCCAGCGCCCAGTCTCCCCAATTGAACCACGGGTTCCCCAATTGTAGAAGCCCAACAAATGGCAGAAGGGCCTATGATTGGCATTCAATAATGACTTGGTGGGTGTGGCAGGATTGAGAAGGACCCTAGGTGACTCTAGAGGAGGAGGTATGAGGGTGAGAGCAGACAGGAGAGGTGGGTGGGCTGGATGCCAGCTAGGGAGGCTCAACACCATTCCTGAGGCACTGCAAAGAAACCCCAATCCCATAGCTGGAAGGACTCCCCACGTGAGGCCACTCACTGCACTTTTCACAAATGCGGAAGGGAAATGACTCAACTAAGGCCACTCAGCCAGCTGGTGGCCAAATGGGATTAGAAATTGATCGCCAGACTCCTGCTGAGTCTTTCTCCCGGGACTCTGACCAGCTCTGCCCTACTTGAGGTAGTGAGGATGGCTCTCATTCAGGGACCTGAAGAGACGGCACCCATGGTAGGGCAGAGGCTGGGGGTCAAATGCAAGCGGAGCTGGGGGAGGGTATCATGGTGACGTAGGTGTCCAGCAGAGAACAAGGCTGTGAGAGGGAGCGGCAGACCCTGGTTCTAGTCCCAGCTCTGCCACTGTGTGACTTTCAGCAAGCTCCTCTCCCTTTCTGAGCTTTGGAGATCAAGAGGTTGAGCTTGATCTTCAGGGCTTTTCTAGCTCTGATGCACAATGATTTGCCCTCTGTCCCTGCCTGCCCCAACCTAGCAGGGGCCCCACGGTCTCTCAGCAAGCTCAAGTCCTGTCCAGGCTCCAGCCTGGGGCAGATGGACTACGGTGGTCCAGCCCACCTCATCCAGGGCTCAGCACCCAGCCGCCGCCTCCCTACCCTGTCCTGACCTTTGTCCATTGCTGTCCTCCTTGCCCATCAGCACCACTGAGTTTCCAACCTACTTGCTCTGCTTCCATAAACCAAAAATGGGTATCCCCAACCCTGGAGTTGGAGAGCTCTAATTACACAAATGCCAAAAGCATTGGTCCTCTGTCCAAGTCTCCACTGTCCCTGTTCTCCATCCCTGGGCCATCTTGGCACTTCTTTTCAGACCTGCTATGACCACTGCCTGCTGGGACCCCAACGCTTGGCTGCTGTACCCCACCTACTGGCCAGATTGTGTCCTCAGGCCTCAGAGCCTTCAGGGTCCTCCCATCCTCAATTTTCTGGTACCCCCAATGGCAGAGCCTATTCTCCTCCCCAAATATCCAGAATCCTGTCCTGTAGAGAAGCCTGTAAGGAGCCCTGGTGATGCAAACAGAAAAGTGCTCAGCTGCTAAACAAAAGGTCAGAGGTTCAAACCCACCCAGCTGCTCTGCAGGAGAAAAAGCTGCCAATAGACTCCCATCAATATTAAAAATCCCCTTGCCGCCAAGTGGAACTGCCTCATAGAGTTTCAGAGGCTGTAAATCTTCATAGGACAGACTGCCACATCTTTCTCTCGCAGAGCAGCCGGTGGATTTGACCCTTTCAGTTAGCAGTTGAGCACTTAATCACTGTGACATCAGGGCTTATCCACAAAGGTTGCATCTTAGAAAACCCTACGGGGCATTCTAGTCTGTTACATGGGGTCCTTATGAGTCAAAAACAACTCAGTCACACTTAATAACAAGAGAGGCTTGCAAAGAAGTGAATCCCAGGACAAAAATCAGTGCACAGAGAAGGACAGTAACTGCTTGGAGGCCACACAGCGAGGGCCCAGAGCTTCAGAATTCAGTGTCTTACCTTGGACCGCTCCCTGCCCCCTACCACTACCCAGAGACTCGCTTTGACAGCCTGAAGGACAGGGAGAGCAGCCAGGCTCACTGACCCATGTCCAAGGCCAAAGTGGTGCTATTCTTTCCTCGAATGAGCTCCACCCGCCCTGTACCCGATTTAGCTGTTTAATGCAGCCGGGCCTGCTCGACCCTGCCTCTGAGATTAGCTCTGGAACGGGGCTTTGAACGCCTGCCCAGAGACACTCAGCTTAAAACACCGGGAACCAGAAAAAAAAAAAAAATCGACCACATTTAATGGAGCCGTCAGCGGGCGGGTCTGGGCTGTCCATTATGTGGCCCTGCCCGCCCAGGGAGCCCAGCCACGTGGCCACCTGACCACAGCATTAAGGCGACATTAGCCCACAGGCCAGGCTGGGGGAGGAGCCACCCTCACCCCAGGCCTCAGGCCTGCCTCTCTTGCTCCCCCAAGGCCCAGGGCCTCTGGGATTCTTGGCGCCACTCCAGAGAAAGGGAAGACCTCATCTGTGAGCCCACCCCTTCTGGTTTGAGGGCCTGCTCTGGCTAAGCCCTGAGTGTGTCTTCTCTAGGGCCCAGGCACCACAAAGAGCCACCTGTCTGCACTCTACTGCTAAAGGAGAGTTAGTATGAATGAAGCACCCCTGAGGGCCTGGCCCCCCAGTAGCTCTCTGGCTAAGCTGACCAAGCACCACTGGTGCTGCTTTCCGTACGTTATTTACAAATTTGCTCTCATCCACATCCGGCTTGCTTTACAGCCCCATCTCGCAAATTGCATTCTAGGGAGTGTTTGTCTCACAAGATGCTTCACAGGGAACAAAAAGGGGCAGAGGGTTTGGCTGGGAAGTACGTTTGGGAAATACTGCAGATGCGAGATCCCTCTTGGAGAGTTGCAGGGACAGTAAATGCTCTGAGAAGTCCTGTGGGTAACTTTATTGTGCCTAATCCATTGCCTGGACTTACCTGATTATATAATCCTCCTCTTATTTTGGTAGAACACTTGTTAGTAGGCTGAGGGCCTAGTGTGCAGGGAACATCTTTGGGACAATGCCACTTGAGAGGTCTGAGTCTGTCTCCTTCCCCAAGTCCCATCATGAGGTTGGCCAAAGAGAGCAATGTGGCCTTCAATTAACTCATGGCCAACCCAGAACCAAGGGAAGGGACACAGACCCACGTCTCCATGGGGGAAGGTCCGTGTCCCATGGTAAGAAGAGTATGTAGGATCCTTCTTTCCATCCCTACCCTCAACCCAACCCTGGTAGAGCAAGGCCTTAGCCACAGAAGGAAGGTTTCTTGCCTTCATCAAAGTTACATCTTAGAAGGTCAGCCACTTATACTGATACTCCCTGGAAATGTCATCTGAAGAGTCCTGGGCTACCCGATGTCCTGGTAGAAGCCCCATAAGAGACAGTGGGAGACCTGGATTCTGCTGCCACTTTTCCTAATGGCCTTCTATCTAGCGTGATGGGATACTCTGAGCTGATGGCCACAGGTCTGAGCCCATGACCCCTTCCTGCACAGACACAACTCTTCTGCTGGTTTCCAAGGGATGCTGGCAGCTTGTGTTGCAGCCAAGGCTCACTGTCTCTGTGACAGGTGCGGGGGTTTCAGCTCATCCCCATTCCTCCGAACCGTGACTGCCTTGCTGCAGGCCAAGCCATAGCACCAATTGCTCCATGGTCTCCAATGAAGTGAAGCAATTTGGTAAACATGGATCTCCCAGATGTGAGGGAGGAAAGCAAATGGGACATCAAAGTTCCTTTTATGTGAACTTTCCAGGGCCACAGGACTTATGCAATGTGACAAATTGTATTTTCCAAAGATGGTCACCAAACAATTTCCATCCTACGTGGTATTCTTACATTATGACACTGACTTTCTATGTTTTGACTATGGCAGAAGTGACATTACGTGATTTAGGAGGCTAGGTCATCCAAAGAGATACAGCTTCCACTGGGCCCTCTTGGGATGCTCCTTCTTGGAACCCAGATACTAGGCTGTGGGAAAACCCAAATCACATGGAGAGGCCCACATGTAAGTGATCCAGAAAACAGGTCCTGCCAGAGTCCCAGCGATCTGCCAGCATCAACCATCAGAAATAAATTGAGGATACGTTCAAGAAAACTCCAGCCGCTGCTGCCATCTGAGTGCTGTCACCCGAGAGACCCAGAGCAAGAACTGCCCCAGTGTGTCTAGACAACAGTCAGAAGTGAGAGAAATAATCATAAAATGATCCTTGTGGATTTAAGTCACTAAGGTTGGATGATATTTTATGTAGCAACAGAGAGTGGAAGGGGTATCAGGTAACTTCCTCCCCAGTCCAGCTTTGCAGGGTAGAGGAGGACCCACCACGCTGTGGAGTTAACCATCCATGTTCTCCTCTTTCCTTTGCTGAATAGAAGAATTCATCCCCCTCCCTGTCACACGGCAACATACAAACAACCAGTGAAAAGCTACAGAGTCCACATCCACAGTAGGTCAGGCCACAGGGAGGCGGCTGTCAGCCCCAGCACCGCATGCTAACAAGGCTTAACAGTCTCTTTCCTGGAAACTGGGGAAACGTGAACACAGCATGGACTTGACAAAATGTATCAATACTGGCTCATTAACTGTGACAATGTACCAGCCTAGCACAAGCCTTTAATAACAGTGGAAATTTGGTTGTAGGGTTCATGGGAACTCTTCAAACTATCTTTGCAATAATTCTGTAAATCTAAAACTGCTCTAGATTTCTTTTTTTTAATTAAGGAAAAAATATATCTATTTCCTGCTGATTAGAACAACTCCCTGGTTTGGGCACCTACCAACTGCCAGGGTTTCTCACACATTCCCGTAATCCTCAAGCAGGCTTACCAGTTAGATATCATGAGCCCCGTTTCACAAACAGGGAAACCAAGGAGCAGAGAGATTACAGAGGCAGTGAGGAGAGGGTCAGAATTTGAGACTTCCCTCTCCTCAGATGCCTCCTCTCTCTCTCTGGGGCTGGGCTGAGGCAGGATGCAGAGTGGGCTGTGGAGAGCACCCAGACTTGAGCTCTACCCGACTCAGCCATTCCCCAGCTGTGTTTCCTTGGGCAGCTTTCTTTACCTCTGAGCCTCAGTTTTCTCTGCTGTGAAATGGGACACAGATGCAGGTTTGTTGTAAGGAATGGGGAAAATATAGTGACTGTACTTCGATGCTAACAGTAAAAAAGACATGACAGTCATGGTGTAAAAAGAGGAAGCTGAAACCCAGAGCAACACAAGGGTTTGCCTGAGGTGGCACAGCTAGGCAGGACGAAGGACAGCCTGACACCTGTTCGAGACCTGGTTTGTGGCCTGCACTCCAGAAATATCAGTGCCACAACAGGGCTAGACTTGGCCTTGGTGCCCTCGGATCTGAGTTCCAGGAGAGAGGGGAGCGGAAATGCACCCGTTCCCAGTATTCTGGGTTCCCTCAGCATCTAAAGGTCCCCTCCTCAGTCTCTCCATGTGGGACACCCTTTAACGAGGATTCAGGCCAAACATTACCCCCACCCCAACCCCAGGCTGACCAACCTCAGCCATGATGTAGGACAAAGGTGTCTGGAATCCAGGCTCTCACGCCAGACAGCCTAAGTCAAATCCTGTGGACTGGCTGTGGGTCAACTTGGCAAGTGACTTAGCCTCCTCGTGCCTCAACTTCCTCTTCTGTAAAGTGAGGGTAGTGATAGTACTTACCTGCTGGGGCTGTTGTGGAGGTTAAATGTGTTAATACTTACAAAGTTCCATTGCAGCATCTGGTCCGTGACAAACACCAGATATTCTCATTGCCTACACCCTGAACCCACCCAAAAAGGGCCTGCATGGTACAAACCGCTTGCTGTGGGCTGCTAGCCTGAAGACTGGCCATTTAAACCCAATCAGCTGCTCTGTGGAGGAGAAGCCTTGTCAACTACTTTTGTAAAGATTCCAGTCAAGGAGTTTTTGGGGTGGCAGTGAGTTGGGGGCCAACGTGACAGCAGTGAATAACACCAATGAGCCACCTCACTCTAGGTCAGAGCTAAGAGCATGTCCAAGCTGGAAGGGCTTGGGGGTCATCCAGTCCAAGCTGTGAGTGCTCAGGTGAGGAAACAGAGCCCCTCTCCTGGGTTCTTCCCAGCTCCCTAATCAACTTTGTACATTTGAGTCATGGAAGCAGTTGGTGGAAGGGGGGGAGGGTCTGCTCCCTGGTGCTGAGCCTGGTGAAACTTTTAGACTCCCCGCGGGTGAGAATGTGAGGCTTGGACCAGATGCTCCCTCTTCCCACCTGCTTCCCATACCAAGAGGTCTCCCATCATTCCCCAAGTCTACAGCCAGGACGTTGCGGCATCCACCTGAGCTCCTATTGTGTAGAGCCTGCACTAGGCC
The DNA here is from genome assembly GCA_028571685.1 of Heterohyrax brucei. Taxonomy (NCBI): domain Eukaryota; kingdom Metazoa; phylum Chordata; class Mammalia; order Hyracoidea; family Procaviidae; genus Heterohyrax; species Heterohyrax brucei. Next base: position 54,880,245 of record CM053140.1, read on the forward strand.
TTGAGGAGACCTCAGACAGCAGGACATGGGTGGCGAAGACAGACAGACAGATGTAGCTTCACGATTAACTCCCTGTGCTCTGGCCTGAGAGGACGCTCGGGAAAGCCCTGACTCAGCCAGGGGTGGAGGTAGCCAGGAGGACAAGTCAGACTTCCCTGGAGGAGATGATAGCCAAGTGAAGACATAAAAGCTGGATTTTTCATTCCTTAGCCAGCAAATATTTGTTGAGCATCTCCTCTGAGCTAGGTGTGTTCTAAGCGCCAGGTAAGGAGCAATGAACACAGCAGACGAGGTGGACAGGACCAACATGTTGTCTAACGAGGGGAGAGGGTAGATAAACTTGGGTAGACAAAACAGTGGGTTCTGACGAACACCAGGGAGAAATGTGCAGACTGCCAAGGTGGGTGCAGAGGGAGCAGGGTGGGCAGGGCTGTTAGGATCAGGTGGTCAGGGGAGGAGGGCTCCATGGGAAAGTGTGCCTCAGGCAGACCTGAGTGAAGTGAGGGGAGCCATGCAGGTGCCCGCGGGAGGGTGAGGAATAGCAAGCCTGGGGGTGAGAAGGGTCATGGGCCAGGGGCCATGGGGGCACTGTAGGTTATGGTGCACAGCTGAGCATGGAACAAGGCAGAAGCTGGGGAGGACGAGGGCAGAGGGTGCTGAAGGGAAAAGGGCTCTGTGAGTCCAGAAAAGGGCTCTGCACCCTCCTTCCCCCCGCCACCCCTGCGCCACTGAGGCACTAGGGAGCTATGGATGGTCCAGTGAGCACTCAGGAGTTCTGAGGTGGTGCAAGTGGTTAAGCATTTGACTACTAACTTAAAGTCTGGCAGTTCAAGGCCACCCAGAGACACTTAGAAGACAGGTCAGGTAATCTGCTGCTGAAAGATTACAGGCTTGAAAATCAGACGGAACAGTCCTACTCTGCACATGTGGGGTCACCAGGAGTCAGAATCCACTTGCTGACAACTGAAAACACAACAACAGTGAACACTCACGTCTGGTTTGCTAATGCCAAACTGTGATCCCAATCTATGGCCACCCTTTACAAGGGTCGTCTTTGCCTGTCATCCCCCTTGTACCCTGCAGGCCCCAACCCTTCTGCACAACTCAAGCCTGAGCCCAAACCTCCAAGTCCCTGCTCCTAAAGCATGGCCAAGTAGTTCTGAGAAACCTATCAGACAAGCTGGACCTCATTTCAGACTAGCCCGGCCCCCAGTAGGGCCGGTCTCTCCAGCAGGCCAGCAGAGACTGTGTGGTCCTGGGACACAGACCCAAGGTCTTGGGTGATGCTACTCACCTCGACCAGCTAGAGCCGACCTGACAAAGCCGGGAATCCGGGTGTCCTGGATCCTATTCAAGCAGCCCTGGTGATGCAGTGGTTAAGTGCTTGGCTGCTAACCAAAAGGTTGGTAGATGGAACCAACCTACCAGCTGCTCTGTGGGAGAAAGAGGTGGCAGTCTGCTTTCCTAAGACCGCAGCCCTGGGAACCCTAAGGGACAGTTCTACTCTGAGTCAGAATGGATTCTACAGCAGCATGTCAGTGTGGCCCGCAACGAGCCCCTTCCTCTCTGCAGGCCTCAGTTTCCCCATGAAGACATCACCAGTTCTAAATGCTACAACTCCACTTCGTTCCCTGATTCAGGGCAGACTTGCCCTGGGTTTGATGTTCCTAAGGCCAGCACCTGGGCTTGTCTTCCTGGAGCCTCCAGAAGCATCCACTTGATTTTGGCCGCCCACCCCAGGAAGTGTTGAGGCCTCCTGGAAAGAGCCAGACTGTAGACAGCAGCATCTCCCTGAGGCCCCCGGGCCCCCGCTCTGCCCCTCGCTCCATCCTCGTGTCCAGCTCTCCCCTCCTGCTCTCCAGTCAGGGGCTCCAGCTGCCCGGAGCGGGCAATGTGCTAATTCCACTGGAAGCTCGACCCCACGCTCATTTATTTCAGACATGACCTTTGATTTCTCGGGTAGAGTGTAAATTACATGTCGCCAGCATAAAATATTAAATCCAATTTATACTTAATTATTGATGCTATTATGTATTCTATAGTAATGGCATCAGAAATCTCAGCCCCCGTCCATGCCCAGTAAATAGCTTTTCTGCATTAGAGGCTCCTTGAGGTAAGAAATCTTGCTCTATTCCTTCTTCATCACATGATTGATGATTATGGGGAAGTTCGTAAATAGTCTTCCAGAAATATTTTCTCTGGTTGTCCGTGGCTCTGAAGGAAGGGGGGGCCGTGCTAATTATCGGGGCGGCCGGCGGATGCGGCCCTCCCCTCCGTGCCATTTGCTGCGGGTGGGCTGAGGGCTGGCGAGATGGGGACGGTTTAAGCAAAACCATGCTGAGTGGTTTAAGAGCGAGTGCAGGAGGACCACAGTGGTTTTCTGAAGCCTTTAAGTCACATGTAATCTTCGCATGGACATTGGGGTTTTGTTTTTTATTGAAACATTAATAATTCTGGTTTCTTGTAAAATATTCATGGTTCCTGTTGCTGCATTCAAACCCACTCTCGGCCGCTGCTTTTAATTTCCAACTCAGCCCATGCCGGCCTCCGCCGTCGACCACCCGTTGTTCCCGTGCGATTTATTAAGTGGAGGTAACGGTGGCCATCGGGTGGTCAGAAAAATCGAGCTCGGGGCTTCTCTGCTGCGATGAGTTGAAAGCCAGAGGAATGGGCAGGGCCACCACTGGGCAGCCCAGCAAGCCCCTGGGGACAGAGCCCTGTTCTGGCTAAGGGGACATCAGAGACATTGGCACCACTGGGCCAGGAGAACTAGTGGAGGCCCACTGAGAAGAGAGGCAGGACGAGGACTCAAAGGTGCATGAGGAGAAGAGGGCAGTTAGTTGGTGGGAGGTGTTGTCACAGCATGCGGCAGGGGACAGAAGAGCAGAGCACTAAAGGGACAGAAGACTGAGGTTGCAGCTGGGTCCTGGCCTCCAACTGGCTGTGCAGCCTTGGTAAGTGACTGCTTCTCTCTGAATCTCCGTCTCCTCATCTGGAAAATGAGTGCAGAGACCAGGTAGGGGCCCAGCAGCTGACATGTTGCCCCTGCTTGTTAGATGGTCTTCATGACCATTACTGGGGAGGCTTAATTAGCACTGCAGGCAGAACTCATGGGTGCCCAAGCTTAGAGAGACCTTAAAGAAACCTAAACATTCAACCTCTTCCTTGAACAGAGAAGGAAGGCTCAGAAAGCGGAAGCGACTTGCTCCAGGTCCCATGGCCACTTCTTTGAAATAAGATTCAAGTTGTGCCCAGACCTGAGTCCTGAAATTACAATTGTTTCATTAGTTGAAGTAGTCTACGTTTTGGGGAACACAATAATTCCCCCTAGCAATTGCCCATGTTCATATATGGAGCCTTGCTCTGTCTCCGCCCTATGTCACCCCCTAAGAGCTGTGACTAACAGCTTCAGCTGCCATTCTGCTGGTGCCCTGCCCCTCCCTCATTGGCCATCAGGGTTCACCCATAGAGGTAGATGAAACTCTGCTCAGAAACTGCCCAGATTTCCTGGGGCTGCAGCTATTAGCACAGTCTGCCAGAAGCCAGAGTAGAACCCCAGAATGTCGGCCCTGGAAAGGACCTCAACAATCAGCTTCCTCAGCTCCACGGCTTTGTGGGTGAGGGAAGAGAGGCCCAGAGAGGTAAGTTGACTCTCTCCGTGTTCCACAGCCCCACAGAGAACCACAACTCCAAACAGTTTGGCCTATGGATTTCCATGTGGACTCTGCCTGTTCCGGGATTGGATAGGGTGAGGAGAACTCACCCCACGACTCTAAACAGGGGTGACACTAAGGCCGTGCATACCTGGGTGGTGGAGCACGCGTCTGCTCCAGTACACATGCATGTATTTGCTGAGCCCGATCTATCTGCCTGTACATCTGTCCCTAACCAGAAATATGTCCACCAACAGCTGGGCACACTCAACCAGATGGTCTGTGCCCAAATCAAATACGCAAATCCCCTACAACCCTAATCCCAAATGTCAATGCATTGAACAAGGGGTCTGGGAGGTGCCAGTGTCCCTGGAGGGAAGGGGCCTCCTGATGCTCCAGAGGACAGGCAGGGACGTAACTGTGTGGCCCACTGCCCCCAGACAGAGAGGGTGTCACCCAATGCCAGCCACAAAGCAGGAGACAGGACACTGAATTTCTGAAACACAAGTCCTTCCCTGGACCCTGAATGCTGTACTTGTTATTAGTAATACAGAAAATGTTCGGAGAGAAAGCTCCACAGCCCCACCACTGCAGATATGCCCTGACAAAAGATAAAGACATCACTGTCACTTTTTCTACATTTAACCTAAGTTTTCTTTTAGAGTTTTTTCTTTGTGTACACTGAAACACTAACATAGACTCCCTCTGGCTGGCATGGTTTAAACCCTGGCAGTGGCATCACTGGTGTTTCAAAATGAACCCCACTGCCAATGAAGACAAAGCTGATCTCTTCCTCTCTGTGAGCTGAGGTGATGTCCATGTACCCTCTGTTCCCCAAGCCTGTCAGCACAGGAGGCTTCCAGACTCTGAGGACACCCAGATGATCTCCTGTGTTTCTCTTTGATGGTCCCTAAGTAAAATTCAAAGGGTTCGTTCCCAGTGTGCAATCAGCCAGCAGGCCTGGTTCAGCTAGGAAGCAGATGAGGGAGCCTGGAATCCGTGTGGCAGGCAGACCTGCTGGGTTCTCACGGATCTCACACCCCGAGACCAGACCACCACATGGCCTGAGAGCACTGGAAGAGGCGTCAGATTTCTCTGGTCACCAGCTGTGTGACCTTCACTTAGTTGCTTCCCCTCTCTGGGCCTCAGTCCCTTGGGTAACTTGTTAAAAATAGGGATTTCTGGGCTCCATCTGGGAGATTCTGACTCTCTAGTTCTGGAAAGAAACAGCCTCCAACCTGCCAGCCCCGGGATTTGCTTTGATCACAGGGAGTAGGCCATAAGTAAGAATTTGGTCCAAGATAAATGAAAGAAAAAGTATAATTTTATGGAATGTTGTACAGAGATGAAGATCAGGAACAAGTAGCTCTGTTTAGCAGAACTCCACATAGAAAAGGGACTAGAATTTGGGAGCCACAGGCTAGCGGCTGGAGGGGGAGAGAGCAGCAAGAGAAGCATGGTTCCTGTGGGCATAAGAGGAAGGATGCTGCCAGCAAGAAGTCTGCACTGGTGGGGTGTGGTCAAGACACTTCTAGAGAGACGATGACATTGACTTTGAAATGGGTCCCCGCTCTGTGCTAAAATTACCCCCTCCTTTCCTCCAGCTTTCAAGAAATACCTGCTATACACAACAATCTTGTGCCAGGGGTACCTTGGGAGGAGAAAGGCAGAGGGGTGGTGTTCAAGGTGGGCAAAGAGGGTGGGGAGAAAGGAAGGCATCCAGGAAACCAAGAGGAAGGGTTGGCAGCAAGGTTGCCAAAGGCCACAGCAGAGCGATGCAGGGTGACTGAGATCAAACCACCCTCTCACTAAATGCATCAGAGGATGATGACTCTGAAAAAAGAAACCTTTGGTGTATCAGTTAAGTTTGGGTTTGACTGTACATTGACAAAAACCAATAATAGAAGTAATCTGATCCTGTAAAGATTAAAGCGCAGAAACCCTGTGGAACAAATCTACTCCGTCACATGAGAGTGCCGTGAGTCAAAAGGTAACTTGATGGCATCAAACAAAACAACAACAAAAATGTTTCAACAAGATAGAAGTTTATTTCTCACGTAAGTCAGAAAATAGAAGTCCAAGGCAGATGTGGTGGTTCTACAATGCCCTCAATACTCCCAGCTTCTACTGTCTTTCAACTCCATCATCCTTAGTACTTCAATCACCATGGTTGCCTCATGTACCAAGATGACTGCTGGCACTCCAGCCATCGAGTTTGCATTCCAAGTGTAAAGGAAAAAGGAAAGGGAAGCCCAAAATAGTGTGTGCTGGCAGACTGAACCCCTTTTAAAGAGCTTTGCCAAAAGTCCTACCCAACAACTTCTACTTGGCCACAGATTTTGTCATAAGGCCACACCTAGTCAAATGAGAGTCTGAGAAATGTACTCTTTTAACAGACATGTAGCTGCCCTGAGAAAAACTGAGGTTGCCATGAGTCAGAAGCAACCTGATGGCAACAGGATTTTTGCTGTTGTTGTTTATTTTAACAGTTTACTAAGGAAGAAACAGACAACCAGCAATCTCTGGCAGAATTGAGTTTCCATTAGAGTGAGGAAATGCCTGCTAGTTACCATCAAGTCAACTCTAAATGATGGTGACCCTATGCAGGTGACTGTGCTCTGTAGGGTTTTCAGTGGCTGACTTTGCAGAAGCAGATCACCAGGCTTTTCTTCTGAGGGGCAGACTTCAACTACCTACCTTTTGATTAGCAGCTGAGCAGCCATCAAGGGGCTCTTGGGTCTTAACTTGGGAGGAAGAACAAGGTGCAGACATAGCCAAGGTCTCCCTGGAGGTGCGAGCTTTAAACTGAGCCCTGAGGAACGAGGAAATGTTAGCTAGGGAACAAGTGAGGGGACAAGTATTCTAGGTAGAAGGGAAAGAAGGGATGAAGGACCAGAGTCACCAGAAGTGAGAGGAAGAACGGGGGTAGTTCCAGAGCTAAAACTAACAAGTGTGTGGCTGGAGCATTGTGATCCACGAAGAGAGGGCTTGGGTGAGTGCCTAACCAATGGGCAGTAACCTCCAGGAGGCAGGTCACCAGCAGTGTTCCACTTCTCCTTGCCCAAACCTAGCCCAGTCATGGTCTCCAAAAAGAAAATGAAGTCAATTTGGCAAGACTTGTTCCCAGCAATTGCCACTTCCAGCTGTTGGTCATCTATTTCCTCTAGAACATCACAGCCGTACAACCAGCTAGACCTCATGGCTGGTTAGTGATTTCCCAGAATCTGCCTATTTCTCTTTTTTGAAAATGATTACAAAAGTCCCTTCTCCCCCCGACACCTGACAGCCCTCTGAGGTCTCCCTGGCTGGTTAGCATTCCTCAGGGGCGGGGGTGGGGGGCACGGAGCTAGGGGGTCGTATCTGGAGATTCTTGTGGGGCTCAAAGATCTGAATTTGTTTCAAGTCACCTAGAGTTCACTCCCTGGCAGCAAGTTTGGTTTGTATTTTATTTACTCATTTTTGGTTAATATTATCTTAAGGCATCCTGGTGGCTCACACAGCTAAGCTCTTGGCTGCTAACTGAAAGGCTGGTAGTTCAAACCTGCTTACCAGCTCTTCGGGAGAAGGACCTGGCGATCTGTTCCTGTAAAGAGCATAGCCTAGAAAATCTTACGGGGCTGTTGTGCTCTGCCACATGGGTTCGGTATGAGTCAGGATTGACTGGATGACACACACAACAACATTATCGTGCGGCGTCCTTGCCTATCTTGGGCTGCCATTTTTTCTTAACCGTATTTGGTCTCTAAGTTGCCAAGAAATCATGTAGAAAAAATCAATGTGGTTTCTGTTGAGCCCCAACAGGGTGTAGACAGCAGCCAGACTACTTCCTTCTTCCTCTAAGGTTTCTGCTGACATCTCAGCCCAGGGCAGACTAGAAGAAAGGTCTCTCTGCAGCTCCCAATAGCACCAGCCTGCACAAACAAATCACAGAGCCCACCCTCCAGCCCACACTGGAAACCCACTCCCAGACACCAGGTGGTGGGCTCTTCCTGTAGGGAAATTGCAGAGCACTGGAGACAGAGACTCTGAAGAGCACAGGAGGAATGGAGAGACCCTCTTAGGGAAGCAGAGAGAGCTGCTCAGTAGCACATGGCGGAAGACAGGCCACAGAGACTGGGAAATGCATAGATACTGAGCTTAGCAGAGGACAAAGGGAGCTCCAGTCACTCCCATCCTGGGGAGCTAATTATACTGAAAAGTGAGAGAAATGTAAAGTCACAAAAATCAAGGTCTGTTTTAAATATTTATGTATAAGGAATTTAATACTCACCAAAATTGCACTGTCATTTGGTTGTAAATCCCCAAGCTTGAAAACTCTGGTTAGCATAGTGGCTAAGAGCTATGGCTGCTAACCCAAAGGTCAGTGGTTCAAATCTACCAGGCTCTCCTTGGAAACTCTATGGCCAGTTCTACTCTGTCCTATAGGGTCACTATGAGTCAGAATCAACTCAATGTCAATGTATTTTTCCCCCAAGGTTATTAATGTCAATACTCTGTATTTGAGGCCCTTTGAGAATGAGGGGGCTCTTCTCAAGTATCTCAAAGAAGGGCCACCCTCTGGAGCAGCGATTCTCCACTAGGAATGATTTTGCCACCTCGTCGACACCCTGGGGCATCTGGCAATGTCTGGAGACATTTGATTGTCATGACTGAGAGAGTTGCTATTGGTATCTAGTGGGCGGAGGCCAAGGATGGTGCTAATTAGCCTACACCAGCGCAGGACATCTCCCTACAATAAAGAACTGTCTTACACCCAAATGTTGATAGTGCCATGGCTGGGAAAGCCTGAGCTCAAGCAAGGTTATTCCAACTCCTCCTTAACATCTAACCCGTCCTGGACGAGATCCACAGGGAGGACAGAATTTGAAGCCTCAGTCCCACCAAGTTACAAGGGCTTGGAAAATACCTTGGACTTTTCACAATTTGACAGTGTGTAAAACCAAGTCCACAAACACATACCAAACACAAGCTTGGTCAAATCAACTCCACTGAGGTCAGATCAACTCCAGCTCATGTCAAGGCTCTGTGTTACGGGGAGAATCGCTCCATAGGTTTTCTTGGCTGTTGTCCCTACAGAAGCAGATCACTAGGCCTTCCTTCTGCTGTGTCACTGGGTGGGTTCAAACTGCCAACTCTTGGGTTAGTATTCAACTGCAAATCATTTGCATCACCTGGGACCTCAGTTTACACCTGACCTATCTCCAGGCCGTCACTTCTTCCTATCCTCATTTGGTCTCTAAGTGGCCAATAACTTGCCACACAAGTTCAAGGTGATCAGCCAGTTATGGAACCACCTAACCAAACAAAACTCAACCCCCCTCAGAAGAAGATAACAGAGTCACGAGTCTCTGTAACATATCATCCACAATATATAGTCAAAAATTGCCAGACACGCAAAGAATAGAAAAATGCAATGCAATCTCAGCAGACAAGTGGAAACTTTTTTTTTAAAGAACTAAATGGAGGTTCTAGAACCAGAAATTACAATAGCTAAAATGAAAAATTCACTAAATACAAACTAACAGTATATTGAAGATAGGAGAAAAAAGGGTTAGTGAACCCGAAAAATCATTAGAAATTACCTGATGTAAAGAGTGGAGACAGCAAAAAAGATTTTAAAAAAGTGAATAGACCCTTAGGTCTTAGCTTTTAGTGCTGCTGTAACAGAAATACCATCGACGGATGACTAACACAGAGGCATTTATCATCTCAGGTCTAGGAGGCAACAGTCTTCTGGGGAAGGTTTTCGCTCTCTAGTCGGCTCTGGGAGAATGGCTTTGTTGTCAATATTCCTCTAGTCCAAGGAGCTTCTCAGCACAGGGACCGTGGTTGTAAGAAGTCCCACTGTCTCTCTGTTTTTCTATCTTTGTGTCTTTACATTCAGCCATTCATTTTGCCGATGTTTATTGAGGAGAAAATAAATAGTGGTGGGTGTAGTGGTTAAGTGCTGACCCTGCTAACCAAAAGGTTGGCAGTTCAAATCTATCTGGCACTCCTTGGAAACCCTACAGGACAGTTTTACTCTGCCCTATAGTCACCTTGGGTTGGAGTCAACTTGACAGCAATGGGTTTAATCTAGGGGAGGACTCTGACAGCGAAGGGGTTAAGCAATCAGTTGTCAACCAGAAGGTCCATGGTTTGAACCTATAAGGCACAACATGGGAGAAAATGTGCCAGTCTACTTGCATAAGATTTACAGCCTGGGACACCTTACGGGATAATTCTATTCTGTTCTGTAGGGTCACTATGAGTCTGAATAGGCACAATGGCAATAAATTTATGTTTTCAGTCACAAATTTTCTGCAGTGATCTATAGGACTTAGTGGAGATGTCTGGCCCTAGGCAGATGGGTCCTCAGTTTCCAACTAGGAGCTGGGAACTTAGCTCACAGGTCTGGGGAGCCACAGCACCTTACTGAGTGGTGGAATGACAGAATCAGTGAGCCAGCCTGGGCTGCACTCCCAGCAGGCCCTAGCCAGTTCTTCCCAGTCACAGGCAGGGGCACCTCAGCCTTGATCTCCAATGCAGCTCCCACCCGTAAGCACACCCTCCTCTGCCATCCCCTGAGGCCCAACATAAGACTAGCTGGTTCCTGGATGTTGGGAGATCAGCCCCCAACTTTCCCTCCATTGCCCAGCTCTCTGGAGGTGGCAGTAGACAGTGGCTCATGGATCACCCCTTGTCCACTCACCTGTCATCCCAACTCATGTCCACAATCCCCTGTACCTGCCTAACCTGACCAGTTGAGCCAGAGAGAAAAGGCAACTGCTCAGGTCTTGAGAATTGTCTGGGGCTGGGAGTGTTTGAGGTAAGAGGCGCCGAAGGTAGGGGAGGACCCACTTCTGAATTTGGCCCCATGTCAAGAACGAGGACCACTAAAACACCTTGCTGTTGAGTCCCTTCTGACTCACAGCACAGGCTATAATCTTTACGGAAGCAGACTGCGACATCTTTCTCCCTTGAAGCAGCTGGGCAACAATGAATCATTGGTGGCATTTCAGGCCCGTGGCATTGCACAGTCTCAGACAGACCTGGGAGCCGGTTTCTTCTCACAGCGGGTCAGTGAGGGGAGAAGAGAGAATGGACAAAAACAAACCAAACCAAGGTCTACAGGGATACCACACCCAAACTGTTTTGCCCACCATTTCTCTCTTCTTACTGCACACCTGGCACTGTGCAGGGTGCCCTCTGTTGTGTGGCAGGGGTCATCGGCCCCAGAGAGATCTGGACGCCTTTTGCCCAAGTCCCTTACAACTGAGGTTAGCACATTTGCCTCTTGCCCCCTGCTCTGCTGGGGCTGCTCCACAGAGGTTGTGACAGGGACAGTTCTGGCCCCTCCTGTCTGCATATAGTCCAGTCCAGAGTGAGACTCAAGTCACAGCCTCTCCCCCACCCTGACCCTGGCAGCAGCTGCCCTGCCTCCCATCACTTGGCCTGGCTCAGGTGGCACCTCTGGGCATGAGGCTGGTATGCACACGAGCATACACGGACAGGTTTGCACAGGAGAGGTTCACCATGGCATTGCTTCAGAGACAGAAACTTAGAAACAAACTCAATACCCACGAAGCTGTGACTAATCAAGTCAATACAGTAATAAGACAGCAGTAAACGGGAGGTTGTTGAAGAATGTTCCACAACGATGGAAAGCTATTCACAATATGCTAAATTGGGGGCCCTGAATCCCCTGCATCACAGTCACCTGGCGGGTCCAAGGAAGCCCAGATGGCTCATCCCATCCTGAGTGTCTAAGGCAGTAGGTCAGGGAGTGGGGAGGGGTGAGAGTTTGCTTTCCCTGCAAGCGGACTCTGCCAGTCAAGGATCATCCTTTGACACCCACTGAACTAAGTCAGAAGAAAAGGACATGTCAACTTCCAGAATGTAATCAGTGCCATTGAATTCTAATATAGAAATTGTTGGTTGGTATGTGTTTTGTTATGCATATTTTCACCACAATAAAAGAGTGCATAATGTGTATAGACAACATGATATCATTTAGGTTATGTGCAAATATGTGATCAAGGTATTGATAGTCGTTATGTCTATGTGATGACACTGATTACAGGCTTTTCCTAATTCCGCATAGCTCTTTTTCCCTCTGCCTTATGTTTGAGTTAAGCTGTTCTCACACTCGTCCCCATCACAGACAACATGTCTCCCCAAAATCTGTGCTGGACTCCTAAACCCTGCACTTGCGGATGTAATCCCATTTTGGAATAGGGCTTTCTTTATTACACTAGTAAGGGCCTGTGAGTGTAGAGTGAGGCATAAACCAGTCACTTTTGAGATAGAAAGAGCAAAGGGAGCACAGAGACAAGCGTAAGAGGGGAAGAAAGACAGGTGCCACGTGGAGATTGCCAAGAAACTAAGAAACTCCAAGAAGAACACTAGAGAAGTTAAAGCAAGGATTTTCCCTCAGAGCAGAGAGCCTTACCCTAGAGCTGCTACTCTGAGTTCAGAATTCTGCCTTCCCAAACAGTGAGAAAATAAGTTTCTGTACTACTTATGGTATTTCAGTTGCAGCCGCATCAATAAACTAAGACATGCAGTAGGTGATTAATAGGGGAACTCTGGTTCAGGCAACTTCATGTCCCCATGCAGGGCTAGCACGGCACCCTCTGCCTACCAGGGTAAGTGAGAACTCCTGAGGTGTGGGATGCCATGGAACAGACATGGGATCCCACATCGAGTGGCCTAGGTTTCACTTGAGCTGTACTATTGCTTGGCTGCTGTTTGGTCCCTATTATACATTTGGGGACTGTCTACCCTGTCCCACCAGCCACCAGATTGCCCATCTAGTACCCAATATCTTAGCACTACCCCAAACGGCTCCACATTAGGTGTTCTTCCTCACTAGGGTGCACTGTGGCTGCCATAAGACTCATTGTCCATTGTGACAATGTGTGATACTGTCCATTATGATGGCATCGTTGTCCACAGAGTCCCTGCAGATGCCCCAAGATATGACTCACCAGCTGCACAATGGCCATTATCCTAACTCTGCTACTTGCTGGCTTCATGACCTTGTGCAAATAATTTGGAGTCTCTGAGTCTCAGTTTACTCAACTGTCCAATAAAGGGGGTATGCTAGAGAAGAGACAGCGAGTCCCTGATACTCCTGTTCACTTCCTGACCTTACCCTTGACAGACACTGCTAATCAAGCACAGCATCGTGTTCCACTGAGCCAGGATGCAGCTCAGGATTTTTCTTAACATTATAATCCAAACACAGTGCTGCAATCAAAGCAAACCAACAATCAGGATGCAAGCTATTTCTCATTTCCCACCTAGATCAGCCCCTATTTCCCTGAGAGCTACAATTGTTCTCAGCACAGAGCAGGCATAATAAATTGTTGTTAAATAAATCCACAGGGATACATACCAGTTGTCACAGATTATTATGAAAGTGAAAGCTTTGGTATCCACCAACCATCACATGCCAACCCCAAAACACCTACTTCCTTCTTCCCAGGATCCCTGGCCATTCAATTGGTGCCCTCTGCTGTCCATCAGCCTGTACTGCAAGGGCCTTCCGTTCCAAAACAAACAAAACCAAGCTCATTTAGGCGGAGTCTCTTCCAAACTACACTACAGGACAGAGTAGAACTGCTCAATAGTATTTTCAAGGCTGAAATCTTTATGCCCTTTTCTTGAGACCATCTCAAGAACACACATGACACACTGAACACTAATTACTGACCATATAAGTTGTGGATGCTATCAAAGACATCATAAATGAAGAAAGCAAAAGATCATTAAAAAGACAGGAAGGAAAGAATAGACCAAAATGGTTGGCCAAAGAGACTGGAAGTTGCTGTTGGACACAGGGAAGCTAAAGGGAATAGAAGAAATGATGGGGCAGGAAAAAAACTGAACGGAAGATTTCAAAGGGCCCACTAGGAAGACAAAGTTAAAGTTGATAAGGACCTGTGTAAAGACCTGGTGATAGCAAATCAAAGGAGAAGAACATGTTTGATGTTTCTCAAGCTGAAAGAACTGAAGAAAAAAATCAGGTTGCAATGCTGAAAGATTCTATGGGGGAAAATATTGAAAGATACAGGAAAGCATCAAAAGAAGATAGAAGAAATACACAAAGTCGCTGTACCAAAAAGAGTGGGCTGACATTCAACCATTCCAGGAGATCAGGAGCCAATGGTATTAAAGGAAGCTGCACTGAAGGCACCGGCAAAGACAGGGCTCCAGGGGCTGGCGGAATACCAGCTGAGATGTTTCAACGAAGAGATGCAACACTGGAAGCGCTCACTTATCTGTGGCGTGAAATTTGGAAGACAGTTCCCTGATCAACTGACTGGAAGAGATTCACATTTGTGCCCATTTCAAAGAAAGGTGATTCAACAGAATACGAAAATTATCGAACTACCATTAATATCACACACCAGTAAAACATTCTAGAGGAAATTAAAAAATGGTTGCAGCAATATATCAACAAGGAGCTGTCAGAAATTCAAGTCAGATTCAGAAAAGGATGTGAAACCAGGCATATCATTCCTGGTATCAGATGGATCCTGGTTGAAAGCAGAAAATACCAGAAAGATGTTTACCTATGTTTCATTGATTGTGCAAGGGTATTCAATTGTGTGGATCATAACAAATCATGTTTAGCATTGAGAAGGATAGAAATTCCAGGACAATTAATTGTGCTCATGCGGAGCCTGTATTTAGACCAAGAGACAGTCATTCAAACAGAACAAGGGAGTACTTAAAGAAATAAACCACTGCTGTCAAGTGGATTTCAACTCATAACAACCCTATAGGTCAGAATAGAACTGTAGAACTGCCCCACAGAGTTTCCAAGGAGTGCCTGGTGGATTTGAACTGCCGACCTTTTGGTTAGCAGCCATAACATTTAACCACTACACCACCAGGGTTTCCGTAAAAGGATCCTCAGGAAAGGTATGCATCAGAGTTGAATCCTTTCATCATACTTATTCAATCTGTATGCTGAGAAAATAGTTCAAGAAGAACACGACACCGGGATTGGAGGAAGACTCATTAACAACACGTCACATGCAGATGAAACAAATTTGCTTGCTGAAAGTGAAGAATGCTTGAAGGACTTACTGATGAAGATCAAAGACTACAGCCTTCAGTGTGGATAACAGCTCAACATTACAAGGAAAAAAAAACAAAACTTCACAACTGGGCCAATAAGCAACATCATGATAAATGGAGAAAAGACTGAAATTGTCAAGGATTTAATTTTACTTGGATCCACAGTCAACACCAGGAAAGCAGCAGTCAAGAAATCAAACATTAGCTAAATAAAATAAAAAACCTCCTTGAAGTGTTGAAAACAAAAATGTCATTTTAATGACTACAGTATACCTGACCTAAGTCATAGTGTTTTCAGTCTCCTTCTATGCATGTGAAAGCTGGACAATGAATGAGGAAGACTGAAGAAATGATGCCTTTGAATGACAGTCTTGGCAAAATTATTGAATATACCATGGACTGCGAGAAGAAGGATCAAAAGTCTGTCTTGGAGGAAGTACAGCAAGAATGCTCCTGGGAAGCAAGGACAGTGGGACTTCATCTCACATGCTTTGGACATGTTATCAGGCAGGAGGGGTCAGTCCCTGGAAAAGGACATCATGTGCGGTAAAAGTAGAGGGCTGGCAAAAAAAGAGGAAGACCCCCAACGAGATGGATTGACACAGTGGGACAATAGCGACGATTGTAAGGATGGTGCAACATCGGACAGTGTTTCATTCTGTTACACCCAGGGTCACTGTGTATCAGAACTGACTTGATGGCTCTAATGACCACCTTTTCTTGGGAGGAGTGGAAGCAGCCTGCCACTTGTTTCTGCCATGGAGCAGCTGGTAGATTCCAGCTGCTGACATTCGGGTTAGAGGCTGAGGTCTTAACCACTGTACCACGAGGGCTCCTTCTTCCTTCCCAGCCCCAGGGAACTGTGAAAACCGAAGACAGAAAGATGTTCTTCTCCTAAAGCTGCCCACACTTCCTCACCTCCAAAACCTCCCAGGGTGGCTTTGGATGCAATCAGCTCAAACCTGATCTATGAGTTGTTTCATCTCATAGCTGATCAGAGAAGGGAAGGAACAAGCTCAAAGTCACACAGCTAGTTGGGTAAGAACTCAGGACCTCAAACTCCAAGCTCCGGGTACTTTGACATCCTAGGCTGCCTCTCTGTCCTCCAAAATGCCTCTTCCCTAAAGCAGGAGACAACAAAGATGGTGCCCTGAGGTGGAGAGCCCTTGGACTTCCTCCAAAGGCCATCTGGGGGTTCTGCCTGGAGCTGAGGGAGCCTAAGCTCACCTCCCCCATCCCACACTTAACTCCTCAGCTCAAGTCACACTCCTTGTTCCCACCTCAGGGCCTTTGCACTTGCTGTGATCATCTTTACATGACAGAATCTGACCTGTCATTCTGCTGTTCCTCAAATATTCCTCTACTGAGGCTTTCCCCCACCCTGCCTTGCTCCCTGATCCTCAGGGCACTTATCACTACACATTCAACTTGTATCTGCTGACCAGCCACTGTGCACCAGGCACTCTGCTAAAAATTCCCTTCGTTGTTCTTCTATTCATCAGTCATCATCTCCGCCAACCTGCTCTGCCTGGGGACAGGAGCTTGTCTATCTAACAGCCCCAACATGAGAATGGGACTAAGGAAGTGCTCAGTAAATACTTGCTGACTGAATGTGTGAATTCAGGGGTTGAAAAAGAGAGTTCTGAACAGGGAAACAGGGGTTGAAGGATGTGGGTTCCAGACTATTTCAGTGGCTGAGTGACCTTGGACAAGGCACAAGCCCCTGTTTCCTGATTCTCCAGGTCCTTCCAAGGACAGCCAGATGCTCTGAGCAGGAAGATTTCAGACCCTTCTCTGCAGCGCAGCTGTGCCCTCTGAGCCAGCAAGGGGAAAAGAGTGACTGCTTCTTTGCTGTGGGTCACTCCACTTGCCCAACTCCACCTTCCTCTGGGGGCCAGGATAGCCAAGATGAGCCTGCAGCCCCCTCCCTCCCTAAAGGGCCTGCAGCCCACACCCAGCCTCCAGGATAATCACAGCCAGCTGGGCTGCCGCTGACACCCTGCTGCAGCCAGCTCCCTACTCACAGGAAGACAGGCGAGCTGGAGTCAGCCGCTGCCCAGATGTGCTTGTTTGATCTGGGAGTGGGGAGAGGGAGCAGTGCCCTAGTGGCAGCTGGGGCCAGGCTGCACGGCCGCCTCACTTGAGGGCCCACATGTGCAAGTGCTGAGATGCTGCTACCTCCACCCCAGCCTGGGAGGAAGGGTGTAAAAGAGGCCCTGGCCGCAGCTAGGGGCCACATGTGGTGGTGGGCTGTGGTTGGCAGAGCCTTGCACTACCTGAGACAGTTCTGGAAGAGGGAGCTGGTGCTCTGCTGAGGGAGCTCAGGCTGAGCCCCCTGCAGATGCCAAGCTCACATGCCCCCAGGCTGAGAGGTAGGTTCGACAGCTGAGGCTAGAAGTCTGGAAGGGACCCCAGGAGGGTCCCTCAGGCCTGGGAACCAGCGTCACCGCCAGCTGCTCTTTGCCATGAGAGAGAGGGTTTCAAGACAAACCAGGCTGGTCTGTAAGTTTACAAGAGGACGTTCTGAATGACAAGGCACAGGCAATTGCCACATTCCCAGATTGCCCCAGAGAGCCACTACTCTCGGTCAGCAACCGAAATAGAAGCGCACTGAGTCACAATTCACACTACGGTGTCAAGTGACTGGGGACAGGCTAACAGGAACAGGGCTTTACGTGAGGACAGAGTTTGTTGGATTTAGACTTCAAACGGTGATCTCAAGAAAACCAGGCAGAAAGTGAAATACATTTTAGTTTCAAATATGTGTCTAGGCACAAAATGTGGATACATGCGTATATATAAAGAAAGCAAGAAATAAAATGAGTGAACTGCCTATCTGACATCTTTTAAACATCTCAAGAACTCCTCGGCCTTACTTATGTAAACCCAGCTGAGAACCCACCCTCCAGCCAAGCCAGGTCTTTCCAAGGGCTTCCTCAGCAATCCTAGGTATACAGGCAGAAACTCAGTCCTCAGCTCCCATCTCCTGTCCTTTCCTTTGTTAACTCCCAGCAATTTTATCTCCAAAACACACTTGGAAGACTTAGAAGCCTGTAAGTGGCCATCCAAGATGAAACTATTGGTTTCTACACATCTAGAATGAAAGAGAAAGGAGAACAAGGACGGAAAGAAGACAGCGGTCTTCAGAGCTGATGGTCTACACAAACGATGGCCTCACCTATCTTGAGACCAGAAGAACTAGATGGTGCCTGGCTACCAATCATTCTGACCAAGGACTCAATAAATGGTACCCAATAAATGGGAGAACACTGTAGAACAAAACTCAAATTCCTAAAAAAAAAACCAGATTCAGTGGGCCAGTAGAAATTAGATGAACCCCTGAAATTATTACCCTGGATACTTTTCAATACAAAACTTAAATCACTCCCAGAAGTCACCTCTCAGTCAAAAGACAGATTAGTCTCTAAAATAAATAATATCACCCTCGAGTACCATGCTCCTCTAAGTAATCATCTGAGTGGAACCCAAGGGTGAACTTTTCCCTAGAGGAAACATCAGAAGGGAAGAGGCGACAGGGAAGCCAGGTTAAGAGAAACAGCACAGTCAGAATGGAAATGAGAATGCTGACAAGTGGAGGAAGACGGAACCAAGGTCACTGGGTAACAAGCATGCCCACTGCTGCTGAGTCCATTGTGGCTCACAGCGACTTTATAGGACAGAATAGAACCGCCCCCTAGAGTTTCCAAGGAGTGCCTGGTGGACGTGAACTGCTGATATTTTGGTTAACAGGTGTAGCATTTAACCACTGCCAACCAGGGTTTCCAATAAAATATTAGGGAAACAAAAACCTTTGAATCTGATCACTTCTCTCTGGAAGGGAGGCAATGGTAGGTCTCTCCATACAGGTTGTCCTAACATGTGTGGGCTGTGGTCCCTTGTCCTCCCCATTCCAGCTCCACCCCAGGTTAGGGCAGGGCTATAGAGACCCAGCCTGCATGGGTGAGCTCTAGGCACACCCCTGAAACGTCTGCCCAGGGGCCCCACAGGGGTAGTGGATCCCCCTCATGAGGACTGTCTGAGGAAGAAGCTCACACAGCCCTGCAATCAGCCACTTTGGGGGGGAGGTGGGGGTTGGAGCCATAGGTCCTGATGGACACGTGCCCTGGCCATAGACTCTTCTTCCCGCTGAGTGATGCAAGGACCAAGGAGGACTGGAGCAGGGCCCCCAGAAGCATGAAGCCAGGTCAGGGACGAAGGGTGTCAATGTACACCTTTATTGTGACCTCCCCTCAGTGTCACAGAGGCAGCCAAAGTGATCTTTTCAAAGCTAATGAGATGTTGTCACCCTCCCAGGTTTTAAACCTTTCTGTGGCTCCCCACTGCTCTTAGCGTAAATGCACAACTCCTCAAGTACCACCCAGGAGGCAGGTCTAGCCGCTGCTGTTCTCTCCACTTCTACTTGTCATCAGGTTTCCCCTCAGTCTGCACACTGTCATACTGGCTTTTGTCCAAACACTGCTACCTGCCATACTGTCACACCCTAGGCCTTGCACACGCTGTTCCCTGTGGCTGGGATGCTCTTCCCTTCCCACCTGGCCTCCCTCACTCCTCCACATCCTTCAGAACTCAGCTGTAGTGTCACTTCCACACAGAAGCCTTCCAGGATTTCTCTGCCTAACTCTATCTCCTAGATACAAGCTCAGTATCCCTGTCTTAGCGTTCTAACACTAGGGGAGCAATTTGACACTTGCTGGCATGATAATTTGATGACTATCTTTCTCCCCACTAGTCCAAGGTCTGCAGACAGTCAGAAACCTGTCTGTTTTTGCATTGCAGCCTGGCATTGCAGCTGACATTTATTAAGCACTCAGTATGTGCCAGGCATGTACTAAGTATTCTCCATGCATTATTCCATTTAATCCTCCTCACAATCCCCTAAGATGTTTTTGTCAGGTGCTGTCAAGTGAGTTCCAACTCTTAGCACATAACAGAAAGAAACGTTGTCTGTTTCTACGGCATCCTCACAATTGTGGCTGTGCTTGAGCCGATTGTTGCGGCCACCGTGTCAATCCATCACGTTAAGGGCCTTCCTCCTTTTCACTGACCCTCTATTTTATCAAACACGATACGTCTCCCCAGGAACTGATCTCTCCTCATAACACGTCCAAAGTACTTGAGCCAAATCTCACCATCCCCACTTCTAAGGAAACTTCTGGCTGTACCTCTTCCAAAACAGACTTGTTGGTTCTCTTGGCAATCCCGGGATATTCAATATTCTTTGCTAGCACCATAATTCAGAGCCATTAATTCTTCTTTGGTCGTCCTCATTCACTGTCCAATTTTCATATATGTATTAGGCAATTGAAAATATCATGGTTTGGGGTCATATCTACCTTCATTTTCAAAATGACATCCTTGCTTTTGAACACTTTAAAGAAGTCTTTTGCAGCAGATTTGGCCAGTGCAGTGTGTCGTTTGATTTCTTGACTGCAGCTTCCGTGGGCATAGATTATATATCCAAGTGAAATGAAATTCCTGGCAACTTTAATTTTTTCTCCATTTATCATAATGTTGCATATGGGCCCAACTGTGAGGACTTTTGTCTTTTTTTTAAAGCTGGGGTATAATCCATACTGAAGGCTGTGGTCTTTCATCTTCATCAGTAAGTGCTTCAAGTCCTCCTCACTTTCAGCAAGCAAGGTGGTGTCATCTCCATTTGAGGTTGTTACTGAGCCTCCCCCAGTCCTGATGCCATGTCCTTCTTCACAGCCCTATGAGATGTACCTTCATCCCCATTTTGCAGATGAGTAAACTGAGGCACATAGGGGTTAAGAGACTTGCCAAGGTCACACTTAATAAGGGGCACTTAATAAGGGAGTGCCACATTAGAGTCCATAGGCTTCACTGCCTTGCCTGGTGCCTTGTTTAGGCATTTTCCATGCTCCATGAAGCACACGTTCCATGAATATTTTTTAAATGAACAAAAATACAGACACACACACACATACAATTTGAAGAGAACATGCCAGGATGAAAACAAATGTAGCTGTGTGGTTTCTTGTTGGTGGGATTATAGATGTTTATTTTCTTCTTTCATTGATTTGTATGCTCCGGTTTTCTATACCAAACAAGTATTTACTGATTATCTTTAAGTTAAGAAAGAAAACCTCATACCCTCTGAATCTTAGAAAAAGAAGAAAGAACGGGATAAAAAGCAAGGCATCGAAAGGAAGAGAATGTCATTCTTCTGTGTCACCCAGAGCCCTACTTTGGTAGAACACACAAAGAATCTCCAAGCCATGAGGGACACAGGAAATGGAGGCAAGTACGTAGGTGCCACTTCAAACATACCCGGGTCTGAATCTTGGCTCTCGCTGTGTGGCTTTGAGCCAGTTGCTTAACCTCTCTGACCTCAGGTACCTCCCCTGTAAAATTGGACACCCCTTCCTACCTTGCAGCACTGTTGCAAAGACTGGAGAGAGGGTGTAAGGGACCCAGTACAGGGCACATAATAACCAGCTGCTGTTGCATTGATTCTGACTCACGGTGATCCCACGTGGGTGCACTCCATAGAGTTTTCAGAGGCTGATTTTTTCAGAAGTAGATCACCAGGTCTTTCTTCCAAGGCACCTCTGGGTGGATTCAAACCTTCAGCCTTTCAGTTTGCAGCCTCTTTCATTGTCGTGGTTGAATTGTGTTTGCCCAAAAATGTGTGTGACAGCTTGGCTGGGCCAGAATTCCTGGTATTATGAGATATTTCTCTGTAAGTCCTGCTCTGTGATGTTAATGACAGCAGATGGGTGGCAGTCATGTTAGTGGGACAGGACTCAGCAAGTAAGATTGTTTGGTGCCTTGAAGCAGTCTCCTGAGCTGTAAAGGAAAGAAGCCAGCAGAGAGGAATGGAGACTTTCTACCACCAAGAAGCTGTGCTGGAAGCTGAGAGCATCTTTTGGGAAGGACGGAGTCCCTGAGCCCAGAAGCTTCTGGTCCAGGGGAAGATTGATGACAAGGATCAGACCTAGCCCAGAGAAAGCCTTCTCTTGGAGTCAACACCAAATCTGGACTTTTAGCCTACTGGACTGTGACAAAATAAAATTTCTCTTTTAAAAGCCATCCATGTGCAGTAGTTTTGCTAAAACAGCAGTAGATGACTAAAATATGCATTCACTGTTTCACCACCCAGCAATCCTTGACACGTAACATTGCACTATCGTCACGTTGATTCCGACACATAGTGACCTCACAGGATCTCCAAGGCTCGGTCTCTACGGAAGCACCACATCTGTCCTCCGAGGAGCACCAGTGGTTTTGAGCCACGGGCATTTCAGTTAGCAGTAGACTGCTTTAACCACTGTGCCACCAACACTCACTGGCACATAATAGATGCTCAGTAAATGATGGCTATCAGCCTTAGTCCCGTCCTGATGGGCAGACAGATTCTGGCTGTAGTGTACCTTGCAGAGCCCAAGTCTCCACATCCCCATTGAGCTGGGCTTCTGGCAAGCCACTTCCCCACCTGATATCCCCAACTGCGTTCCCTCCCTCTGCGTCTCACTGCCTGACTGGCTGGCTAAGGACACCGGGCATCCTGAGATGACCTTGGTCAATCCAGGGTGGGAACCCAAGGACACAGGCCACCTAGGGGGCTGTTTTCAAGCCTGCAGGTATCCCACCGGGAATGGAGGATACAGCCCCCTGCCGGCACAAAAGGACAGAAGGAGCCTTTTTTCACCTAGCTGCAACCCCCAGATCAGCTTCTGGGGGCTGCGGTTTGGAGACCATCTAAGGGGTTTCTCTTGAGAGCCCACTGGAAGAAACCCAGAGGGAAGCAGAGGAAGGGAGAGAATAAGCGGGAGGAGGGTCCCCGTGGCTTGGATGGTATTTACGTTCTGCCGCAGCCTTGAATACCACCAGGCTCAGAAGGAATTTTCAAGAAGACTGAAATTGGAGGAAATCAAAGTTTAATTAGTCACAGCCGCTGTAATACGTTCCAGGCGACGGCTCCTACGGCCGAATCTCCCTCCCGGCCGCCTGACGCCTTTCACCATCCACGGGGGCAAATAAACAGTGGGACGTTTGTGGTGGGAGCCTGTCCCCAGGTCAGCTGAGTGGGGAGGGAGGAGGGGAGGCACTGCCTTCTGCCGCTTAGACAGGTCTGCCGAGGTAGAGCCAGAGCCAGAGGAGGCACCAAAACCCAATCCAACCCACTGTCATCCAGCTGATTCTGACTCATAGCGACCCTGTAGGACAGAGTAGAACTACCCTACAGAGTTTCTAAGAAGTACCTGGTGGACTTGAACTGCCGACCTTTTGGTTAGCAGCCGTAGCACTTAACCACTGCCCCACCAGGGTTTCCGTGTGCAGTGCAGGAACGGCTTTTCTTCCTCCTTCCCCATCCTCGCTTGTTTTCCGTTTGGCATCTTTGCAAAGTGATGCTACGGTGGGCAGCTGTCAGGTCGATTTCCAGCTCATAGGGACACCTTATGATAGCGCAGAGCCACCCCATAAGGTTTTCGAGGCTGTGATCTTTGCGGGAGCTGATCTTGCGCCATGTCTTTCCCCTGGGAAGCCGCTGGGTGGATTCAAACCACCAACCTTTCAATTAGCAGCCGAGTGCTTAGCCACTGTGCACCACCGGGGCTCCCAGCAGAGGCTGCCTGGATGCTGAGGAGGATAGACCAGGACCTGACCCCCAGCAAGACCTTGGACAAGTAGTGCACTGTGTGTGTGTGTGTGTGTGTGTGTGTGTGTGTGTGTACGCGTGCGCAGGCGTGCTGGTTTTGTGCTCTGTGCCTTTAAACGTTGCTGTAGAGTCAGTTCCAGCCCATGGCAACTTCACGGGTTGCAGAATAGAACTGATCCACAGGATTTTCTTGGCTGTGTGGTTAATGGAAGTAGATTGCCAGGCCTTTCTTCCTTGACTCAACTGGTTGGGTTCAAACCACTAACCTTTAGGCTAGCAGCCAAGTGCTGCACAAGGACCTCCCTGTACAAGCTGTTTCACTGAGAAACTGGTAAACATTCAGGCTACGCAGTCTGGGTTTGAATCTCAACTCTGCCACTCTGTTCTGTGGCCATGTGAACATAACTGAACTTCTCTGAGCCTCAGTTGTTCCATCCATAAAATGGACTTAGGAACACTGTTGGCTCATAGGATTATCATCAGCATTAAAGGAAGTAACACTGATGTGAAGAAGGACAGCACACAACCGAGACAGCACAAGAGCTCAGTTAGCACCACAGTGGACCTCAGTTTCCCTAGCATCAAAATGGCATGGGGTTCCAAGGCCGAAGAAGTTAAACACTTTCAGCTGCTCATAATAAGCCAGCCCTACAGACACGCAAGGATTAAGCCATCAGAGCAGTGTCCCTCAAAGAGGGGTCTGCTGAGACCTCCTGAAGTACTAACAGGGAGCACCAGTAACCTTGACATGGGAACCATGCTAGAGGCAGAGGTGGGGAATAAATGAGGGTGCAGAGCAGGTTTGGTGAAGAGACTTGTCTTTGGTCACCTGCTCTGGGTCTATGCTAAGCCACACTGTATCAGGTTGACCACTGGTGTGAAAACAAGAGCCTTCCTGGGTGCTGAGCAGCGCTCCTTCCTCTCTGTCGTCATACAGGAGGGGATCCACATTCCCCATTCAGGGGCTGATCACGAGTTGGTACTGTTTGGTCCCAACCACGTCCGAGAGGCTGGGCGTGTCTCCTTTCTATGTGTGGGGACTTGAGTTTCTCTAGAATGTCAAATGGGGCCATTTCCGAGGACACAGAAGGTGTCTACATTTGCCGGCTGGTCACTGGGCAATGTTCCTGCTGCTATCCGCAGGAAGACCTCATGGGACACCAGCCCACCATGTGTGGGGTCACAGAGCTGGAACTGTCTTCAGTTCTCACTCAGCTCCCTCCTCAGTGGAGGCTGCCGTGAATACGGTCTGACCCACACTCACATGGTCTCTCTGGGGCCAGCTCCCTGCCCCAAGTCCACCAGTCTCTCTCCCTCTGTTTTCTTTCTTTCTCCCCAACTCTGGCAGTCATTTCTAGTCAAAGTTTTTGAAACTCAAAAGCAGGAATTTCTTTTTCTCTCTGAACATCTGCTGTGTTACCCCTTCCCTAAGGCAACAAATGTGGAAGTCCAGCCAACTGAAGGGAAAGGTCAAGGGGAAGAAGAAAACACTAGAAACCAAAGCCTCTCAGCTAACATTTCAAGAACCGCTAACCGGCTGGGTAGTAGAACAACCCCACAGACGTAGTTCCAAACACCCAGCCAGCAAGCAAGCCCATGCAACCATGCTGTTGTGTGACATATTTTCCTTGCATGACTATAGAATTCATGAACACTGCCATCTGTTCAGCACATCTTTTCCTCTCACATTGCAACGGATACCAAGAAATGAGGGGAGGACACAGTGGACACTGTTGGTCGCCTGCCCAGCAGCCATCCTTCCTGCTTTCCCTGTTAGCCGCTACTATTGAGGATGGCAATGCCAGCTGGCCACTATCCCAACCTCCCTTGCAGCTACAGATGAGCATGTGACCCAACTCTGCCAGTCTGCCAAAGGACTTCTGGGAAAGGTTGTTCTTTCCTGGTTTAAGAAGAAGCATGAGCAGAAAGCTTCCTTTCCGCCTAAGGAGGAGGTATGATGATTGGAACTGTGGTGGCCATCTTAAAGATACAAAGGGACCAGGCTTAGGACAAAAGCCAAAATTCTGATGTTGGCAAAGCAAGAATGGAAAGCACCCGGGTCCCTGACAATAATATTTACCTTGTGTAAACAACCTGCAGACTTCCTGCAAAATGACATAAGGAATGCTGTCATAGTGTGGAACCTCTTTTAGTTTTGATTCACTTGCTTCCGTTAGGTGCTGTTAAGTCAGTTCTGCCTCAAAGTGACCTTATGTACAATAGGAGAAAACACTGCCTGATCCCGCACCGTCTTCACAACTGTCGCTGTGCTTAGTCCACTGTTGCAGCCACTGTATCAATCCGCCTCGTTGAGGGTCTTTCTCTTTTTCGACGATCCTCTACCAAGCATGATGTACTTTCCATGGACGGGTCCCTCCTGATAACATGTCCAAAACACAGGAGACTGTTTTATCACCTTCACTTCGAAGGAACATTCTGGTTGTGCTTCTTCCCAGACAGATTTCTTTGTTCATCTGGTTATCTGTGGTATATTCAACATTCTTCACCAATACCACAATTTAAGTGCATCAGTTCTTCTTTCATCTCCCTTATTCATTGTCCAGCTTTCACATGCATATGAAGCAACTGAAAATACGTAGGTTGGGTCAGGAGGACCTTAGTCTTTGACGTGATGTCTTTGCTTTTGAACACATTAAAGAAGTCTTTGGCAGCACATTTGCTCAATGTAATATATTGTTTGATTTCTTGATTGCTGCTTGCATGGGCGTTGATTGTGGATCCAAGTAAAATAAAATCCTTGACAGCTTCAGTATTTTCTCTGTTTATCACGATAGTACTTATTGGTTTACTTGTAAGGATTTTTGTTTTCTTTATGTTGGGGTATAATCCATACTGAAGGCTGTATAGTCTTTCATCTTTGTCAATAAGTACTTCAAGTCTTCGCTTTCAGCAAGCACGGTGTGTCCTCTGCATATCACAGGTTTTAATGAGTCTTTCTCCAATCCTGACATCATGTTCTTCTTTATACTGTAAAACTTCTTGGATTACCTATCCAGCATACAGTTGAATAAGCATGGTGAAAAGATACAACCCTAATGCACACCATTTTTTTTTTAAACCACGCAGCATCTCCTGATCCATTTGAATGGTCTTGTGTACAGGTCCCTCATGAGCACAATGAAGTGTTCTGGAATTCCTATTGCTCGCAATGTAACTCATAATTTGTTATGATCCACACAGTTGAATGCTCTTTAGTAGTCAATAAAACACAGGTAAACATCCTTCTGGTAGTCTCAACTTTCAGCCAAGATCCTTTGGACATCAGCAGTGACATCCCTGGTTCCACGTCCTTTTCTAAATTCAGCTTGAATTTCTGGCCATATGTCTCTTTGCTGCTGCAACCACTTTTGAAGGGTCTTAAGCAAAATATTACTTTTGTGTGATAATGATACTATTGTTCCATAATTGCCACATTCTGTTAGATTATTTTTCTTTGGAATGACCGCAAATGTGGATCTCTTCCATTCAGTTGGCCAGGTAGCTGTCTTCCAAACTTTTTGGAATAGACAAGTATTGGTTCAGTTATTTGTGGCCTAAAACAGCCCAGTAGATTTTGAGGGAGTATTTCAAAATCCTTTCAGGTCTGTGCTAGTTGGTGTTCTTTTATTTGTAAGTAACCACAGTAACCAATTTAAGTTTGCTTAGCCAAGTGGGCAATTTTCTAAATTAACATATGTGACTACCTGATGAAAGCTCAATAGAAATATTACTGGGTTTCAGACCAATTGGAAGACTAGAGACTCTAACACCATCACAGTTTTCTGTCTTACTCTCATATTGTGTCTGTTTTGAGGCCATAAATCCTTGGCAGTTTATCGCAAAAAGTCTGGTTGTCCAGAATCAACCGTTTTTAAACACAATTTTGATAATTTCTTGTGGAAAAAAAGTAATGTTTCTAAACTTTAAAACTCTGTTTATATTGCAGAGAACTTTTTTTTTTAACTTATTCATATTGTTTAGTGCTGTAGCTGCTAACCAAAAGGTCAGCAGTTTGAGTCCACCGGATGATCCTTGGAAATTCTATGCGGCATTCTACTCTGTCCTACAGGGTTGGTGTGAGTTGGAATTGACTTGGTGGCAGTGGGTTTGTTTTGGTTTGAGTTTTGATGATTCATACTGTTGATAACTGACCTCTGAAGCACTAAATGTGTGCACCCAGGCTTCAAAAAATCTGGAAAAATGCTTTTCTTTTTCAGTGTCCATCATGTCACATTCTGGAAGCATCAAGTGCGGCTAAAGTGAGAAAGCTCCTTGTTCGGATGACAACAGTGGAGGGAAGAGCCCTTCCCACAGGCGGTGGGTCAGGAAACCAGTGCCGCAGGTTTGAGGCTTGCTTTTCCTTGGGGAACAAACGTCGTCTTCTGATGCGTGGAAATCTCTCCGCAGAGAACCTGCTGCTTCACATTCCCAAAATGAGTTCCATATATGGCTTCAAATCCTCCATCCAAAGTCAATGTGGGAAGAATTTCCTACATCCTGGGAACCCCAAGGAACTAGAAACACAACATTATGAGTAGTCTATTAGCGAGAAGTGAAGTTCACAAGGTTTGTTTCTTTAAGTCTACCGTTATAATTTTGGAAAGAAAAGATCAATTTCTAAAAACTAAAAAGAACAACACAACCTATTGTGAAATGTAAGAGAACTGTAAGGTAGGTGGCGATGAGCAGATGTCGTCTGTCAGATGTGGGTGGTTTGGGAACTACAAAGCTCCTGGTGGTCAGAATTAGTACCTTGTGGGCATTGAGTCCCTGTCCCTGGCACATACATGATTGACATGCTGTAGGTGCTTAATAAATGTTCCCCAAATCAATGAGTAAGGAAGAGGAAAGGTGGGAACGTGCAAGTCGAGAAAGGTTCTCCTGCAGCATCTTTCCTGACGGCAGCTTCTACTCCTGCATAAGGGATGGGCCCTCGCCCATAAGGGATGGGGACAAGGGAGTAGGATGGTGGGTGACAACAGCTAGCAAGGGGGACATGGCCTGGCCAGGACCCGGAGCCAGGGCTCAGCCCAGACAGAGCTGCTTCTCGGAACCACCCCCACCCAGCCTGCCCCGTGGGGAGGCTCAGCCCTGCACCAGGCCCCAAGAAGAATACCATTTGTTTACTTGACCTGAATGACACATTCATTGATTTCTCTGGAGCAGTTCATTCATAAAGGCAAATTGAGCCTCCCTCTTGAGGATGTCAATGGCTTTTTAACAAGCTCCCCAGGGGGGTGACTTCTGAAAATGAGTTGTTGATGAGCCAGAAATGGAGTTTGTATGCCCAGTCTGGCCTGGCTGACTGATTCCAGGCTGCTGAGTGGCTGAGCAGCAGGTGTCGTCTTGTGAGTGGGGCTTCGTTCTCGTCCGGAGGATGGGCAGACCTGGGGCATGCCCAGCTGGTTCAGACTTGAGTGCTTCTGGACAATTACGGCCAAGAGGGCTTGTCCTCAGCTTTTCTGGATAATTGCATCAGTCTACCACTGCTGTTTGACCAGGGAGCTGGGTGTGATGGGAGAAATGGACCATCAGAGTTTCTTAAATGGGAAGTCCCTGTTTTCTTTCTCTTTGGTCCAAATAATTTCACTTCTTGCCCAACATCAGCTACTTAGAAAATGTTTCTCCTTTGGTTTGACCCTCTCATGTTATGGTTGAGAAAACAGAGGCCCAGGTAGGACAAGTGCTCTGCCTGAGATCACATAGCCAGGTGATTTTTATAGACATTTTCAGTTTTTAGGCTTGCTCAGTCCTTACCACAAACACATGAGGTAGATATTGGTAGCTTGTTTTATTTTACTGTAAATTTAATTTCCATTACTTTTAACCTTGCTTTTTCTCCCCTTCAACATTCTATTTTAAGAAATATTTTCTTTTACCTCCTCAGATGACTTTGAGACTCACTAGTCTAGGAGTCCCCGGGTGGAGACAACGGTTAACGAACTCAGCTGCAAACTGAAAAGTTGCAGGTTCAAGTCCATCCAGAGATACCGAAAGAAAGACCTGGTGGTCTGCCGCTGAAAGATCAGTCACTGAAAATATTCTTGAGCACAGATCTACCCTGATACAAGCAGGGCTGTCATGAGTTATACTCAGCTTGCCAGCAACTGGTCACCCAGTAGTCTAGAAAACTCTTCCTTCACTCTCATTTATTTTTTTGCCTTTGCCTCTTTCTTTCTCTCCTCCCTTTCTTTCTCCTTCAGTTTGCCTGTTCTTCTTCCTAAGAGCAGCCCAGAGACTACTAGCCCAAGAGGTCTAGCTCCTATCTTGCCATTAACTTAATGGACGAGCTTGGACTAGCCACTCGTCTCTGGACTTCAGTTTCTCCACCCATAAAATGAGGGGTTGGTCATTTGCTCTCTGAAGTTATTTCCAAGCCTAAGAGTAAGCTTCAGTTGCGAGCCTCTGGCACTCTGGTGATTCACAACTGAAGCAAATGCATTTTCCACTTTCTGATCTATTGCACTGAAGTGTTAGGCAAATAAATTGGGATGCATTAGTAAGAAGATGCTCAGTAGAGACAGAGTGGTACTCATTTACCCTGGAGGGGCTTCTCCATATCTCACTCATGGTTTTCACAATGACAAATTACCATCACACTCCCACTGGCCAGAGGAATACCTTTATCACTCTCCTCCAGGATCACAGGCCGTATCACTTTGTTCTCTGTTTATTATGGATGACATGGCTGTCACTATTGATTCAGCATTATTGACAGAGAAGCTTCTTATTTCCTCTTAGGGACTTGCCAGCAATTAAGATACGCTGCCAGCAGGTGAGCCATGGAAACTTGGTAATGGTCTAAGCCTTTTATACTCCATTATTCTTTTTAGGAAGAAATTAAAAATTGTTATTAACATGAGTAAAATAAATATTTAACAGTTGAAAAGTTCTGAAAAAGCCCCTACCCCCAAAATCAAGAATACATACACAAATGCCAATCCCAGAATCCCGAGCATCAAACAAAGGGATAAAGAACTAGATCAAACACCAACTGGAAGAAGAAACTGACACAAAACAGAGAACAAGCAGAATGTGGAGTGGAGATTCCCTGCCAGCTAAGATGGCACAGTGCAGCCGTCTTGAAATACAGCCAGCAATGACCCTGGTCAGGGCAGACAGGAAGGCCACTTCATGGAGCTCCCAAAGGGAGGCAGAGCACCTGGTAACCAGAGAGAAATGCCTTTCCACCCCTCCCCCTTCTGGTGAGTAGAAGCAAAAAATACCCACCGCAACCCCACCCTGGCAGACCTCCCCACTGGGGTCCACATAGGAGTCCGCTCCTAGCCTGCCCTACCCCCTCCTGCTGTGCAGCCTTTATTTCCTTTCGTCTTCTTCTTTCTCCCTCCCACCTAGCCCTGTCACCACCTCCCCACTTTCTGCTGGTTCCCACTGTGCTGCTATTTTCTTTTTTTCTTTTCTTTCTCTCTCTCTTCCCTCTTTCTTCCCTCCCTTTCTTTCTCTTTATTTCCTTGTCTCTGTCTTTCTCTCTTTCTTGCCTTGCCAGCCTGTCTGCCTTCCTTCTCTTTTTTCTTTTTTCCCTCCCTCTCTTCTACCCTCTCTCACCTAGCCCTATAAGCCATGTCTCTTCCCTTCCCACCAGCCCCTGATTCTACCTCAGCCCCTTTCACCAGCCCCAACATTGCTATTATTTTTCCCTCTCTTTTTTTTCTGACTTTTCTTTCTCCCCTCCACCTAACCCTGTACAGCAGCTCCCACTCTTACCCCTACTGTGCCACTGTGGCTAGAGCTCCCTTAGCTCTCAGGTCTGCTGCTGCACAACATATACACACACACACAATACACACATCCCTCCTGACATTCTATCAGCTTCTAAATCATAGGAAGCAAGCTGGTAACACTTCCTGTCTGACATCCCACCCCGACTCATCCAGCAAGAGGTTGTGAACCCTCCCATACCACTGAACCGACATTGGGAGGCAGACAGCATCCGTCCAGTCCATTCTGAACCACCTTGCCAAGCCTGGGGACAGCAAAGTGAGTTTACACCACCTTGCTCACACAGATAAAGTGATGAGAGCCATCATGCCCACAGAAGAGCAAGCAGCAAAGCACAGCCCACCTGCTTTCTCTGGCATATCAAAGTAAAACAAAAAAGCAGGACAAAACAAACATACAGTCAACAAATGAAGACAATGATGCCTTGATGTCTGGGAGACAGTAGACGATATAAAAACATACTTAAAAAAGTAGAACAAGATGACTCCAGCAAGTGACCAAAATAAATAATCAGGTAACCTTCTGGTAGAAGAAAAGTCATTGGAACTACTTGATATGAAATTCAAAAGGGTAATATTTAGAGCTGTCCAACAGTTTAGGAAGGAAAACACAGACAAAACTAGGGAAAAAAAGTCAAAATTATGAAAAACAGAAGCAAAACCAATGAAAATATTGCCTAAATCAAGGAAGACATAGACAAAACAACAAAAGAATTCAGGAAAATAATACAAGACAAAATATCAAAATAAATAATTAGAAATCATACATAAAACAGAACTGTAAATCCAAAAGATAAACAACAAAATTTTAGAAATAGACAACTCAACAGATAGTTTCAGGAGCAAATTTGAAATAACGGTTGACAAAATCAGCAATGGTAAAGACAAATCCATGAATGCCACTTTGAGGAAAGCTCAACAAGAGAAAAGAAAGAAACCTAAAAATTATGTCAGACACAGTTGAAAACATAAAGTTGTGAGCTGTAGGAGTTCCAGAACAGGTAGAAAAAATGGAAAACACAGAGACTGTTGAAATTTGCTGGTAGAAAAATTTCTAAATAACATGAAAGACGAAAAACTCACCACCAAAGAACAATGACTGCTATGTAGGATGGATCCCAAAAGTAAGTCACCAAGATATATCATGATCACATTCACTAAAAGCAAAGACAAGAAAGAAGCCTGAGAGCACTTTGAGAAAAATGAAAACCCACTTACAAAGAGGAATAAACAATAAAACTAAGCTCTGATTACCGGGCAGGAATTATGCAGACAAGAAAGCAAAGGAACAACACAGAGAGACAGAGCCTTGAAAAAGAAAAAACTGCCAACCAAGAATATTGTGTTCTAAAAACTCCCTCTCAAATATGATAGTGACATCAGGCCATTTCCAGATAAACAAAAATTAATGGAATTTGTAAAAGCAAAGCCAAACTTAACAAGAAATACTAAAGGGAGTCCTTCATTTAGGAAACCAACGACATCAGACAGTAATCTGAGACTATGACACAGGACAGTATCAGCCAGATAACAATGTAGACAAAGAACTCTTAGTGTTAAAACACAGCTAAAACACATAAAACAGGCAAAAAGACGTCAACTGACAAATGACAACAATGTCACAACCATCACAGGGTGAGTAAATGGTGTAGGTATAGAACTTTCAGGAAAGAAAGGTAAGACAACATCAAGGAATAAAAGACTGGTTCAATCACAGAACCCCAAACCGGTTGCTCTACTCAGACAGGAAGGCAAGGGCAAATTTCATGGCAACCGCAAAGACAGTTAACAAACCTAATCATCAAAATAAAAAAAGAAAGAAAACAAAGACTCAGTAAACTCAAAATCTGTAATAACAGAAGAAACGAAGAGAAAGTCACAAACAAAAGGGACTCAACACGGGAAAGTAAGAGAAACAAAGAAAATGTCAGCACTGCCAAGAAAGCCAACACTATCACAGCAAAATGGCTTAAATGCATCTGTAAAGAGACAGAAATTGACAGAATAGATACATGTCTTTGCACTCTAGAGGCGCCTCTCAGACACCCCAGCATTTCATGCAATAACTCCAGAGGAGCATCTCAGGCTACTGAGCAGTGATGACAAACAGCCAGGATGAGCTTAACAAATAGAAAGGAAGTACCAAGCGAAATAAAAGAACCAAAATTCCTAAAAAAAATCCACAGTGGCATATCGAAAAGGTAACACTTGACTTCTAGTGTGGAAAGATAAAAGGGCCATCACTTGTTTGACCACTTGATGTGGAAGTCAACATCAAGAAACCTAATGTTATAGTAAATTACATCAAATATATGGGTGGCATAAATAGAGCAGATCAGTATGTCTCAACATACTGTTTTCTGTAAAAATCTTTATATGCCTTTGTGCAGGAGGCTTTCTAGCAAGAAGGGAGCTGTGGAGCTTTGGAACACTTGCCCTGGCAGGCCAGATGTGGGCCTGAGGCCCCAGGCCATGTGGCCATAGGAAGCAAAAGCTCAAGGGACAAAACAGCCTGGGAAGCTGAGCTGCCTCAGTCATAAAGGGTGTGGCCATGACCTCAGGGGTTTAAAAGGGGGGAGCCAGGGCTTTCTGTACTTGTAAGGGTAGAATTGCTGCTCAGTTGGGCTTAGGATGTACCTAAATTTGAGGGGGCAGAGTTGCTCTCCAAGTGAGCCTTTCTAGGCAGAGTTGTAGCACAGGGCCAGGAGTCTCTGCTCAGGATCCAGAGAATGCAGCCAGTACCTAGACTGTGGAGGACAGGGCCACTTATGTACAATGTCACAGAAAATGTAAGAGTATCTTCGAAGCTTTCAGGGCTAATGTCATGTGTTTTTTATTGTGGTACATGCCCTGACAAACCGAGGATGCATCCGGGGATTGTTTTATAAAATATCATGCAAAAAACAACCACAGAGCATAGTATTTCAAAGATTTTTGTTTTGCAAGATGTAGAAATACAGAAATGTTAAAATATATTATTTATATACATTGAGTATAAACTCGTTTTAAAGTAGCTGTAAGAAACTTGCATAATGTACGCAAGATTGTATCGAGTTGATAGTTTGCCTGAAGGCAAAAGTTCCCAGCACAAAGGGTTAAAAAAACAGAACTCATTAATAAGCTGTTTGCAAGAGACATGCCTTAGAAACAAAGACAATTAAATTCACGAGCTTGTCGCCATGCACTTACAGTGGCAGCACTGTACAAACAACTCCAGGTTTCACAACCCTAGTATATCAGCCTCTCACAGCTCTGCTCATGTCATCGTGTGGCGGTGTCTTGCTGAGTGCTGTTCATTATTGCTTTTGTATGTTTTGTGTGCCATCACAAGAATGTTGGAGCTCAAATTAGAGCAACAAACAAACATTAAATTTCTTGTTAAATCTGGCAAGAGTGGAAGTGAAACAAAGGACATGTGAGTCCAAGTTTACGGAGATAACACCATGAAGAAAAACGGTAGTGTACAAATGGATTAATGGTTTTCCTGAGGGAAGAGAAAGCGTCACTGATGAAGAGAGGTCAGGGCAGCCAGGAAAAGCAGCACTGATGAAAACATTGCAAAAATTTGTACCAACTGGACAAAAAAATTAATCAAGTTTACTACTTGAAAGTGCTGAAAGGCTGCATGAAAAAGTTAAGACAAAAATGACCTGAACTTTTCACCAGCAACTCACAGCTCTTGCATCACGACAGTGCACCAGCTCACACTATGAGGGAGCTTTTAACCAGTAAACAAATAATTGTATTGGAACACCCTCCCTACTCACCTGATTGGGCCCCTGATGACTTTGATCTTTATGCAAATATAAAGGAAATGGTCAAAAGGATGACATTTTCAGGACATTCGGAACATCAAGGGTAATACAGTGACAGCTGTGATGGTCTTTCCAGAAAAAGAGTTCCAAAATTGTTTTGAAGGGTGGACTAGGTGATGGTATCAATGCATAGCTTCCCAAAGGGAGTACTCTGAAGGTGACTGTAGTGATATTCAGCAGTCAGGTATGTAGCACTTTTTCTAGGACAAGTTCAAGAACTTAATTGTCTGGCTTTGTATATTAAAAATCAAAGGATGGAAAAAATATATCAAGCAAACAGTAACCAAAAAAGAGTGGGAGAAGCAATACTGATCTCAGATAAGCTAAACTCTAAGGCAAAATCCACAAAAAGATAAGGAGGTTATTATGTAGTGATTAAAGGGACAATCTGCCATGAGGACATAACCATAATAATATGCACCCAATAAGAGGGCTTCAAAATGCATAAAACTAACTCTAACAGCACTGAAAAGAGAAACTGACAGTTTCAAAATAATAGTAGGAGACTTAACATAGCACTCTCAGTAAAGGACAGGACATCTAGAAAAAAAACTTAACAAAGATACAGAGCATCTAAAGTCCACAATCAAACAATATGATTTCATAGACACATATAGAATACTCTATGCAACAGCTGCAAAGGATACATTCTTTTCCAACACACATGAACACTCCAGAATAGACCATGTTCTAAGCCACAAAGAAATCTTCAATAAAATCCAAATCGTTAAAATAATACAAAACATTCTCTCTAATCACATCACTATAGAAGCAGAATTCAATAATAGGGAGACCAAGGGAACAAAATCAAATACATGGAAACTGAATAACACTTGGCTTAAAAGTAACTGAGTAACATAAGAAATCAAAAAGAAATTAAAAATTCTGGAATCAATAAGAATGAGAACACATCATACCAATCCCTTTGGGATACAACAAAAACAATGCCCAGAGGTCATTTTGCAGCAATAAACACACAAATCATGAAAGAAGATCATGCCAAAACATTAGCACTACAACTTGAACAAATAGGAAGAGAACAGTAAAAGCAGCCCACAATCACCAGAAGAAGGAAAATAATAAAGATCAGAGTCAAAATAAATGAAATTGAGAACAGAAAAACAATAGAAAGAAACAAGACCAAAAATTGGTTCTTTGAAAAGATGAAAAAAAAAATCTACAAGCCACTGGCCAAGCTGACAAAAGTAAAATAGAAGAGGGTGCAAATAACACAAATAAGATATGAGATGGGAGATGTTACAACACACCCAGCTAGAATATAAAGGATCATAACAGAATACTAAGAAAAACAATATTCCAACAAATTTGAGAACCTAGAGCAAATGGACAAATTTCTAGAAATCTATCAGCTACGTAAATTAACACAGACTGAGAGAAAATCTGAGGAGATCAAAAAGCTATTTTTTAAAAAAAACCTTCTAACAACAACAAAAAAAGCCTTCACCTAGATGGCTTCGTTAGAAAATTCCACCAAACGTTCTGAAAAGACTCACACCAGTACTATTCAAACTATTTCAGAACATAGAAAAGGAAAGAATTCTCCTAAACTCATTCTACTACTGAATTCATTCATTATTATTCTATGAAGCCAGTATAACCTGGATTCCAAAGCAAAAACACAATAAAAATTACAGACCAGTATCTCTCATGACTATAGATGCAAATATTCTTAACAAAATACCAGTCAAGAGAATTCAACACCATATCTAGATCTAGATCTAGATACACACACACACACACGCGCGCACACACACACTATGACCAAATGGAATTCATACCAGGTACACAAAGATGGTTCAGCTTTAGAAAATCAATCAATGTAATCCACCACATATACAAAAGAATCACCTGATCATGAGTCAATGCAGAAAAGGCATTTGATCAAGTCCATGACCCTCTCCTGATAAAAATTCTCAGTAAAATAGGAATAGAAGGGAAATTCCTAAACATAATAAAGGGTATATATACAAAACCAGCAGTCACCATGGTTCTCAATAGAAACAGGATGAAAGCATTCTGCAGCCTCTGCACAGTCAATAAAATACAAGTAATCATCTTTCTTGTATTCTCTGCTTTCAGCCAAGAGCCATCTGACATCAACAATGATATCCCTGGTTCCACATCCTCATCTGAATTTGGCTTGAATTTCTGGCAGTTCTCTATTGATGTAGGGAAATGCCAGAACTGCAACTGCTTTTGAATGATCTTCAGCAAAGTTTTAAAGTGATATTAATGATAATGTTTGACAACTTCCACATTCTTCTGAATCACTGATTTTTGGAATGGGTACAAATATGCATCTCTTCCAGCATGTGTCTGCCTGTCATACTGTGGTGGCTTGTGTGCTGCTATAATCCTGGAAACTTTGTCAATGGTATTTCAAATACCAGCAGGCTCACCCTTGGTGGACAAGTTTCAACTGAGCTTCCAGACTAAGACCGACTAGGAAGAAGGACCTGGTGGTCTACTTCTGAAAACAAGTGGCCAGTGAAAACCTTACAAATAGCAATTGAATGTTGTCTGACGTAGAGCTGGAAGACAAGCCCACCAGGTTGGAAAGCACTCAAAATAGGACTGGGGAAGAGTTATCTCCTCATAGTAAAGTCAACTTTAAAGTACAGTCAAGCTTCCAGGACCTTTATTTGCTGATGTGGCATGACTCAAAGTGAGAAGAAATAGCTGTAAACATCCATTAATAATTGGAATGTGGAATGTACAAAGCATAAATCTAGGAAAATTAGATGTCATCAAAAATAAAACCCAACTCACAAACATCAATATCCTGTGCTGAAATAGACCGATGAGCTGAAATGACATCAGTTACTTTGAATCAGACAATCACATGCTCTACCAGGCCAGGATTGACAAACTGAAGAGAAATAACAACGCATTCATCATCAAAAGGAACACTTCAAGACCAGTGCTGAAGCGCAGTACTAAAAGTGATAGGGCAACATTCATATGCTTATAAGGAAGACCAGTTAATATGACTATTATTCAAATTTACACACTAACTGCTAAGGCCAAAAAGAAATGAAAGATTCATACCATCTTCTATAGTATGAAATTGGTCCAAAAGATAAAGTACTGAGGATAAATCTAACCAGGGACAAAAAAGCCATCCAAAGACAATCACAGAGCATTACTGCAAGAAACCAAAAGAGAGCTGTTTAGATGGAAGGACATACCATGCTCATGAATAGGAAGATTCAACATTATGAAGATGTCAATTCTACCCAAAGTGATTTACAGGTATAATGCAAACCCTATCAAATGCCACAGCACTCTGTAACAACATGGAAAAAGTAATCACCAACTTTATGGAAAACATAGAGGCCCCGGATCATAAAGCATTACTGAAAAAGAAGAATAAAGTAGGAGGCCTCACATCACCTAATCTTAGAACCTGCAGTACAGCTATGGTAGTCAAAATGGCCTGATACTGGTACAATATCAAACACGTAGACCAACAGAACAGAATTGATAACCCAGGTACACATCCATCCACTTATAGTCAACTGATCTTTGGCAAAGGACCAAAGTCCATTAAATGAGGAAAAGAGAGTCTTTTGTTAAGATGGTGCTAGAAAAAATAAAATGAAACAGGACCCATACTTCACACCATATACAAAAGCAAAGACATAAACATAAAACCTAAAATGATAAAGATCATGGAATCAAAAACAGAGACAGTGCTAATGGCCCCAATCATGGCACAAAGAGAATACAGACCCTATCTAACAACGCACAAACACTAGAAGATAAACTAGAGAACTGGAAGTTCCTAAAAATCAAACACTATGCTCATCAAAACACTTCACCAAAATAGTTAAAAAAAAAACTACACACTGGGGAAAAATATTTGGATACAACATACCTGACAAGACTTAGTCTCTAAAATATGTACAAAACTTCCACATCTCAACAGCAAAAATACAAACAATCCAATTAAAAAACAGGCAAAGGATATGAACAGACACTTCACCAAAAGAGATACTCAAATAGATAACAGACATATGACAAAATGCTCGAGATCATTAACCATTATAGAAATGCAAATCAAAACCACAATGAAATACCATCTCACCCCAATGTTACTGGCACAAATCGAAAACACAGAAAATAACAAATATTGAAGAGGTTGCAGGAAGATTGGAACTCTTATGCACTGTTAGTGGGAATGTAAAATAGCACAAGCACTACTCAAAATGACCTGGCACCTCTTTAAAAAGCCAGAAATACAAATACTATGTGTTATCAGATGCCATCAAGTTGATTTCAACTCATAGTGACCTTATGAACAACAGAACAAAACACTGCCTGGTCCTATGCCATGTCCACAGTTGTTTTTATGCCGAAGCACATTTTTGTGTCAATCCATCTTCTTGAGGGTCTTCCTCTTTTTT
Organism: Heterohyrax brucei; assembly: GCA_028571685.1. Classification (NCBI taxonomy): domain Eukaryota; kingdom Metazoa; phylum Chordata; class Mammalia; order Hyracoidea; family Procaviidae; genus Heterohyrax; species Heterohyrax brucei. The sequence goes on from CM053140.1 coordinate 54,919,593, forward strand.
GCTGACCCTCTACCAAGCTCCACATCCCTCTCCGGGGACTGATCCCTCCTGACAACTTGTCCAAAGTACGCAAGATGCAGTCTCGCCGCTCTTGCTTCCAAGGAGCACTCTGGTTGTACTTCTTCCAGAACAGATCTGTTGGTTGTTTTGGCGGTCTACAGTATGTTCAATATTCTTCTCCAGCACCACCATTCAAAGGCATCACTTCTTCTCCTGTCTTCATTATTCACTGTCTACCTTTCACATGCATAGGACACAGTCAAAAATACCATGGCTTGGGTCAGGCGCACCTTAGTCGTCAAGATGCCAACTTTACTTTTCAACACTTTAAAGAGGTATTTTGCAGCTGATTTTCCCCGTGAAATATGTCCATTGATTTCTTGACTGCTGCTTCCACGGGCAGCATGGCACCGTAGCCAGTAGTCAGCTGGCACTGCTCTAACAGAGATAGCGTGAGGGGGATGGCTTCAGCAAAGAAAAGTTTATTCTTACACAGTTTGGTAGGCTACGAGTGCAAATTCAGGATGTCTGCTCCGGGAGAAAGTTTCCCTCTTTGTCAGCTCTGGAAGAAGTTGCTTGTGTGCTTAAGTCTTTAGTCAGGGAGAATCATTGTGCAGAAATCTTGGGTCTGGAGGAAGTGCTCCACTCTTGGTGCTGCTCTTTGATGGCATGAGGTCCCCCAATGTGCCTGTTAGCTTCACTCTTTTATATTTCAAGAGACCACCTGGAGGCACAAAACAATGTTACACATTGAATTCTTTCCCACCAATGCAACTGCGGCCCATCCACTCTCATTAACATCATAGAGGCAGGAATTCCAACGTGGAAGAACATCACACAATACCAGAAACCATAGCCCAGCCAAACTGCTGCAAAGATTTTTGGGGGAACACAATTCAACCCGTGACAGGCATTGATTGCAGAACCAAGTAAAATGAAATCTTTAACAACCTCAATCTTTTCTTCATTCATCACGATGTTGCTTACTGGTCCAGTTGTGAGGACTTTTGTTTTCTTGATACTGAGGTACAATCTATACCAAAGGCTGTGGTCTTTGATTTTCATCAGTAAATGTTGCTGATCCTCTTCACTTTCAGCAGGTAAGAAATTCCATACAATTGAGCAATCTCACTCTTAGGAATATTTCCTAGAGAAATAAGAGTCATCACGCGAGTAGACGTATGCATTCCCATGTCCACTGCAGCATTATTCATGTTTGCAAAAAAATGAAAAACCCTAAGTACCCATCAACAGATGGCTGGATAAACAAACTGGTACACACACACAATGGAATACTACTTAATGACAAAGAATAGTGATGAACTGGCAAAATGTCTCACACCATGGATGAATCTGAGGACATTATGCTGAGTGAAATAAGTCCATCACAAAAGAACAAATACTGTATGTGACCCCTATCATAAAAATTCAAGAAAGAGTTTATACACAGGGAAAAAAACAACAATCTTTAATGGTTACAAAGGAGGGTAAAGGTGGACAGACAAAATCACTAACTAGATAGTAGAAAAGTAAAAACTTTGGTAAAGACAATACACAGTATAGGGGAAGTCGGCACATCTTGACCAAGGCAGTCATAGAAGCTTCTAGACACATCCAAATACATTGAGAAACCAAGTTACCTTGCTCCCAAAGCTGTTGCAAGTATAGCACTTTGCGCATTCTAACCCCAGCTTTAAATGCAAACATGTCAAAAATACTTTTTCCAAATCCCCCTTGGATGTGCTTTAAGAAGAAAGCATTCTCAGCGAGCGCTTACATTCTAGGATTTGCAAATTTAGGGGACTAGCTTTTAATGCCACTTGTCCTTATTTTCTCACATGAAAAGGATCTGGTTGCCTGCTTTGGGCTATCCGCAAACTGGTAATATTGGATTTGAAAAAATGGTTATGTGGCAGTGAGCAGTCTTTGACTTCCGGAAAGCCAGTACAAAAGATTAGAAAAAGAGCCACAGGCTCCTCCCGTAGCTATGTTCATGTTCCTCCTCGGTGTGACTTTGAGACTCCTTCCACCTTCCATCTCTACTCTTTGGATTTGGGCTTGGTAATTGACTTCCTTTGGCCAATGTGACATTAGCCAATGTGATGAAAGGCAAGCATTAAGACATGGCTTCCCTTGCTACTCTTGGGAACTCCAACCACATGAAGGATCCCTTACCATCCCTGATGAATGAAGAGAGACATTGTTCAGTGTGGTTACTCCAGCCAACAGCCAGCCGTGTCCCAGATATGTGAATGGGGCTATGGACCTGTGAAATGAATTCCAGTGAAATGAAATCATATCTTACCATTACTACAGAGGAGCAGATAGTTTTCTACAAGCCAATTAAAAAATACAAAAATTGCTTTCTCAACAAAGTATTTCAAATCTTAGTTTCTCTATTTGAGTCAGTTTCCTTGAAGGCAGAAATCATGTCCTCTGGTTCAGGTTTTTCCCCACAGCAGGACCTCAGTATGGCATAGAGGTTAAGAGCATGGGCTCTGGAATCAAAAATGCTTGAATTCAAATCCTGGCTTTACTTGTCAATTAATATGAACTTAAGGAAATTGCTTAACCTCTCTGTGACTCATTTTTCTCATCTATAAAACAGGCGTAATGAAACTACCTACCAAATAAAATTGTTATGAGGATTGCGTACAATAATAAGCACTCAAAAGTACTAGTTATTATTATTACACAGGGCAGAGCACATAGTAGGTTTTCAATAAACACTTGTTTATTGCCAAAGTTACTGAGTTGGATTTTGGGGATCTGACTCTGAAATGGTCAGGAAGTACAGTTTCCAGAGTCCAAATTTAGACACGCTTCAGTTCTTTAAGAGAATATGAGGAAGCCCGAGATATCAAGGATCAAAGAAATGTCAGCTCTCCCCATTGAGAAGTTTGTTTCCACACCAGCGCTCAACCCAGGCCTCAGGCTGATTCACAATCACGCCAGAGTGGCCAAAAATCTGGAGGGCTTCCTGAGTCCATCTTATTCCTACTGGAACTAGTCTCTAAAGATTCCCTCTCCTAACTCCAGTGAGCCATGCCTGCCAGGACTCAAGCCAGTGCAACAAAATGACCACATGTGACTTTCAAGCCTTTGGTCTGGATCTCCTAGAATGCTCACCCTGCCTGAAGCCAGATACCCTGCAAGAAGTCCTGCCAGTCTGAGTCTACCACACCATGACAAAGCCCAGACGAGCCACAGAGAGAGGCAGTGTGGCATGAGACAGGCCCAATCAGCTCCCAGCTATGCCACTCACCCAGCTGACACGCCAGCCCCGTGCCTGAGGAGCCTGTCTAGAACACTCAACCTGGTGAGCCTTTCGAGCTGACTGAAACACCACAGGAGACAGTCAACCGCATGGGAGACAACCCCTTGAGAAATCACAAGCCTGAACCATCAGCCCTGTCAACTCACATAAGTATGACAGGTAATAAACAGGCTTCAGGCTGCTTTGTTATGCAGTAGTATATAACTTTAAAAACTCAAAATTTACCATGACTTCTTTTGATCAGCCATTCTTTCATTGACTCAATCAACAAACTTTGGTCACAGGTCTGCATAAAACCCAGTCCTGAGTCCCATGAACAGCACTTGAGAACCTGTGGCTGTGGGCTGGGCACCAGGCCAAACACCTCCTCATATTTTACATGATTTAATCTGGTAGTTACGAGCTTGGGCTCTGGTGTCCGGCTGCCTGGAGTCAGATTTTGGCTTCAGCACCCATTAACAAGTAACTCTGGACAATTAGCTGAGCCTCTGTTTGCCTCTGTTCTTTTACCTGTAAAATACGAAGAATAATGCCAGCCTCGTAGTGTACTGTGAGAATTAAAAGAAATTGTGTTCTATCAGTTGTGCTGAGTCAGTTCCATCTCACAACGACCCCGTGTACAACAGAACCAAACATTGCCTTGCCCTGTGCCCTCTCCACAATCATCGTTCTGTCTGAGCCCGTTGTTGCAGCTGTGATAACAATCCATCTTGTCAAAGATCTTCCTCTGTTTTGCTTATGCTTTACCTTACCAAGCACGATGCCCTTCTCCAAGAAGTGGGTCCTCTTGGTAACGCATCCGAAGTACCTCCGATGAAACCTTCTGGCTTCCGAGGGGCACTCTGGCTACGCTTCTTCCATAACAGACTTGTTTGTTCTTCTGGCCGTCCAACACCACAATTCAAAGGCATCGTCAATTCTTCTTTGATCTTTTTTATTTATTGTCCAGCTTTCACAGCCGTGAGGTGATTGAAAAAATCATGGTTTGGGTTGGGGCACCTTTGCCCTCAAAGGAACATCTTTCCTTTGAACACTTTAAGAAGTCTTTTGCAGAAAATTTGCCCAAAGTAAAGAATGCATAGCTTGATTCCTTGATAGTAGATTCCGTGAGCATTGATTGTGGATCTAAGTAAGACAAAATCCTCAACATCACTATTTTTTCCATTTATCATGATATTGTTTATTGGTCCAATCATGAGGATTTTTGCTTTCTTTATGTTTGTGTGTAATCCATACTGAAGGCTGTTCCCCTTTGTCTTCATCAGTAAGTGCTTCAAGTCCTCTTCACTTTCAGCAGTCAAAGTCTTGTCATCTCCATATGAAAGATCATTAAGAAGTCTTCTACCAATTCTGATGCCCTGGTCTTATTCACATAATCCAGGTTCTCGGATTATTTGCTCAACACACAGGTTGAGTAGGTACAGTGAAAGGATACAACCCTCATGTACACTTTGCTTGACTTTAAATCATGCAGTACCACCTTGTTCTGTTCAAATGACATCTCCTTGATCTATGTACAGATTCCTCGTGAGCACAACTGAGTATTCTAGAGTTCTCGTTCTTTGCTATGTTATCCATAATTTGTTGTGATCATCACAGTCAAATGCCTTTGCATAATCAATAGAACAGAGGTAAATACATTTCTGGTATTTGCTGATTTCAACCAAGATCCATCTGACATTAGCACGGAGATCTGTTGTTCTAAGTCCTCTTTGTGAAACTGGCTTGAATTTCTCTGGCTGTTCTCTGTCAATATACTGCTGCAGTCACTTCTGAATGATCTTGAGCAAAATTTTACTTATGTGACACATGTTGTTCAATAATTTCTGCATTCTGAAGGATTAGTTTTCTTTGGAAGGGGTGCAAATATAAATCTCTTTCACTTGGTTGGCCAGGCAACTGTCTTCTGAATTTTGTAGCACAGACAAGTGAGACCTTCCAGTGCTGCACCAGTTTGTTGAAACATCTCAGTTGGTATTCTGTGGATTCCTGAAGCCTGTTTTTCACCAATGTGTTCAATGTAGCTGGCACCTCTTTCTTCACTTTCATCAGTTCTTGATCATATGCTATCTCCTGAAATAGTTCACTGTGCACCAATTTTTTTTTTTTTTTTTTTTTTTTTTTTTGGCAGATTGAATCTGTGCCTCCTTTCTACCTTCTTTGGATGCTTCCTGTATCATTTATTATTTTCCCACTAGAATCCCTCAATACTGCAACTCAAAGATTGAATTTTTTTTCCCTGAGAAATGCAGAGTGTATTCTTCCCTGTTGGTCTTCTGTCTCCAGTTCTTTGCATAATACTTTGTCTTCTCAAGCTGTGCTTTGAAATCTTCAGTTCAGCTTTTTTACTTCATCATTTCTTCCTTTCACCTTAGCTAGTCTACATTCAAGAACAAGTTTCAGAGTCTCTGCTGGTATCTGTTTTGGTTTTTTATTTCTTTTTAATGATCTCTAGCTTTTCTCATGTGTGATGTCCTTGATGCCGTTCCACAACTCCACCTGTCTCAGTCACCGGTCTTCAATGTGTCCAGTCTATTCTTGAGACAGTCTCTAAATTCATGTGGAATATACTCAAAGTTGTACTTTGGCTGTCATTGACCTGTTCTATCTAATTTCCTTCAACTTCAATTTGAACTTGAAGGTGAACAACTGATGGTCTGTTCCACAATTGGCCCCTGGTCTAGTTCTGACAGATGACATTGTGCTTCTCCATTGTCTCTTTTCAAACATGTAATCAGTCTGATTCCTGTGTACTCCATCTGGTGAGGACTATGTGTGTAGACACCATTTATGCTGGTGAAGAAAGATGCTTGCAATGAAGAAGTCATTGGCTTTGCAAAATTCTATCATGTGATCTCCAGTATCACTTTTATCATCAAGAATATATTTTCCAAATACCAATCCTTCTTCTTTGTTTCCATCTTTCTCATTCCAATCACCAGTAATTATCAATGCATCTTAGTTGTATGTTTGATCAACTTCAGACTTCAGAAGCTGGTAAAACTCTTCAACTGCTTTGTCTTTGGCCTTAGGGGCTGGTGTGTAAATTTGAATAATACTCATTTTAATTGATCTTCCTTGTAAGCATATGGGTATAATTCTGACACTGACAGGGCTGTACTTCAGGACAGACTTTGAAATGTCCTTTTTGATGGTACAATGCCATTCCTCTTCAATCAGTCCGTAGAATCTTCCAAAATTGCAACTCAAGTCTTGAATTTTTTTCTTTCATTCTTTGTACTTGAGAAATGTTAAGTGTAGTCTTCTCTTTTGGTCTCTTAACTCCAGGTCTTTGCATATTTCATTATAATAGCTTGCTTTGTCTTCTTGAGCCGCTCTTTTACTTCCTTATTCTATTTATGCTTTATGTTTAGGAGTAAGTTTCAGAGTCTCTTCTGACATCCATTTTGGTCTTTTCTGAGATAATTCACATGAAATGTTTACATGTGTGGCACAGAATAAGCACTCAGTAAATGGAAAATAATGTTATAATTATTCTCATAACTATGACCAGCTTCTGTCTTTGAGGAAATTAGAAAAGAGACAAGACAGAGGCAGAATAATAAGACAGAAGCAGAGCAAGCACTCCCAAATATTTTGAATGAATGAGCAACTATTCAAGGTAAATTTGCAGTATGCAGGTGACATAATCTTGCTTGCCAAAAATGAAGATGAAGCACTTACTGAAGAGGGTTAAAGACTATATAGTCTTCAGAATGCCGGAACATGATAATCTCCACAACTGGACCAACAAACAGCATCAGGATAAGTGGAGAAGAAATTGAAGTTATCGATAATTTAATTCTACTTAGATCAAAACTTAACATCTAGTGAAGTCGCAGTTAACTAATCAAGAAACCAAATGATGAATTGCACTGGGCAAATATGTTGCAAAAGACCTCTTTAAAGATGTCACTTTCAGGGAAAGCAGTGGAAAGTGTATATAGGTGGGCATGTAAATTTATACGGGAATGTACATTTTCACTCAGTTGTGTTAAATAAAAAAGAAAAAAAAATTAACTAATAAAAAAAAAGATGTCACTTTGATGAGTAAGGTGTCGCTGACACAAGCCACAGTCTTTTCAATCACTTCATATGCATATAAAAGTTATGGATAATGAAAAAAGAAGAATTGATGTGTTTGAACTATGGTGCTGGCAATGAGTACTGCACAAACCATGGACTGCCAGAGAAAGAACAAATCAGTCTTAGAAGAAACACAACTAGAATGTTCCTTAGAAGCAAGAGTGGAGAGACTTCAGTTCACCTTGGACCTGTCACCAGGAAAGGCCAATCACTAGAAAGGGACATCATATTTGACACAAGGCAGAGTCAACACAAAAGCTGGGAAACGCTCCACAAACTGGATTGACACGATAGCCGCAAGGATGAACTCAAACATGCCAACAATCATGAGAATGGCACAGGACTGGGCAATGTTTCATTCTGTTGTATACAAGATCACCATGAACCAGAGCACACTGGAGGGCAACTGACAACAAAACATTGCAAGGTAAATGTTTTTTAGTGATAGAAGCAAACTCATTGCTGGGGAGTCACTTCTAATGCTAGCGACTGTATAGGACACAGTACAACTGCCAGATTGGGTTTCTTTATGGAAGCAGACTGCTACATCTTTCTCCTGTGGAATAGCTGGTGGGGTTTAATGCCGACTTTTCGGTTAGCAGCAGAGTGCTTAATGACTGCAGCACCAGAAAGGCAGATCAAGTGGAGCAGATTTCTGAGGTGGGAGGATTGTTTCCAGCCAGTGGGCTCAGGGAAGCATTTGGGAAGAGCAGCCACAGTGACTCGTCAAACAGAACAACATAAGCCTTGCACCTCATCAAGGAGACTGCACTGAGCAGGTTGCTGGAGCCCAGAGTGCATGTGCCGAGGGCACAGACAAAGGCAGATCAGGGCCAGAGTATGCTTGATTTCCCGTGTTTACTTGCTCACCGGAGCCTCCCAAGAGAGCCAAGGCGGGGAGCCAGGGAGGCCATCCAAAGCGGCCTCTAGCATGGGACACAGAATGGGAGGAATCCGGACCTGGCCGCAGACTGGTGCTGTACCCCAAGGATCACCCAGTCTACCAGCAGCCAGAGGTCCATCTCCTGCTTTCTGCTCCTGGCTCACAGAACCATGGAGAATGTGCCACAGGAGGGACCTTGGAGTGTCCCGAAGAGGACCAGGAACTTACTTGGAACCTGTCCCCACAGCCCTGATACTTACCTATCCGCCTTCCTCAGCACCTACCACTTCTTCTCCTTTTAAATCCACTTTTCAAATCTAGCCATCACCTCTCAGCCCCTCTAAACCCTGCTTAGACACAGCAGCTAAAACAGGAAATGTGGGCAATCCTGATAGAAAGAAATGGCATCCTTGCCTCCCACCACAGCCCTGAGGAGAAATGGAAGACACCTGGCCCTCAGGGCCTCGGGGCACCTGCTTCTTCAGCATCCTCTCGGTCTCTCTTGACTCAGCCTTTGGTTCCCCTCCCACCTATGCCTCCTACTAGCTACACAACTCTGGGCACATTGCTACATTTCTCTGGGTCTCACTTTCCAGATCTTTCCTGGGAAGGTCACCCTGGCCAATCTCATCTCAGTCATAGAAAACCCTACGGAGAACAGTTCTACTCTGACACACGGGGGTCGCCATGAGTGACAATTGACTCCACAGCAACTAGTGGGTTACAACAGGAGGTAACTGGAAAAACCCTTCACACTTACCGTGACTCTATTCAGTACTGTCTGTACCTCAGTTTTCTCATCTGTAAAATGGAGATAAAATGTTATTAGTTGTGAGAACTTGAGTAAGTTACTGTAGGAGTTGAAAGTGGAAACAAATATGACAGTGAAGGACATGACAAGTGCACACTAACCACGATTCCCTGTTCCCCGAATCTCTGCTTTTGAAACTCCTGCCCAGCCCCTGGAGCCAGCCTGTCGCCACCCTACCCCGCTACCCTGAGCGCACCTTCCCTGATCTCCAGCCCTTCCTGGCTGGTCCATTTCTCTGGGGACTGCCTAGGCAGCGGGGAGTCTATTTCTTTCCTGGCTGCCAGAGAGGCCTTGAGTGTTGAAATCCTTCCATTCCACAAGGCCAGAAACTTGATTATGTTATTAATTAAAGCAAGATGCCGGGCCTGGGAGATTTATTTTCTTTTCCATATCTGTGGCTGTAAATGCCACTCAGGGAGCTCAAAGACCCATGTCAGCCTGCATCAGGCTCCTGAACAGACGTTTTGTTCCTGATTCGGGCTCCTCAGCCCCTCCTGCACAGCACCAGGAAGGAAGTGTGTGTTGTGATACACACCCCTCACCCCAGTTTCCCTCGCTCCATCTGTAACACAGCACAAAGGGGGCAAATACCTGGGCAACGTGGGATAGGGAGGGAATTTTCCAAGAAATTTGTGTCAAGTTTCTGCCTCATCATTATAGGACTTTCACGTTTCTATTTTTAGTTGCACAAACGAGCCAGGCCCACGTTCCCCTCACCTCCCCCTGCCCCAACCTTTGTTTATACAAAGCACATGCTGAAATCATTATTTAAAAACCTCCAAACCCATAATTGCTCAGGTAGGTGAAGAATGCAGCCTTTATGGATGGTGCTTGCAGAGGGGCCTGGACTATTCGTGAGGAACTAAGACTTATTCATATCTGTATCCCCCTGTACCTAGACCTGTGGAACCCCTGGGAGGCCCAGAAGAATCAAGTGACTTAGAGCGAGGAGAAGAGGCACTGGTGGTAACAGAGTGGAAGCATGATGTTTTGTGAAAAGGGAACCGAGACCTAGAGAACAATGTAACTTGTCCAAAGTCTCATTGCTGATATTTGAACCCAAAGATCCCAATTTCCAGTATGGCGGTATTCGCTCTGCTATGAAAACTAATGTAACGCTGGACTGGCTGAGTTCAAGTCCCAGTGGTACCAGTTATTAGATGTGAGACCTTGAGCAAGTTACTGAACCTCTCTGTGCCTCAACTTCCACCACTGTTATTGTCTGTAAAAAAGAGAATAACAAAAATGTCCACTTTACGAGTGTACTATGAGAATTAAACAAGTACCTGGAAGACAGTAAGCTCTCTGTCTTGGTTCTGGTTTCCCCAGATGGCTCTTGCAGCCATTAGTTGTGTCCAGGAGCTCATGTCTTCCCATACCTCAAGCCGCTTTTCTCTCCATGCAAAGCAGACTGTCACTTGTGTCTGTCACATCTCTGACTAGCCAGGAGGATTTCCCATCATCTCTGTCTTTCAGGGCTGGCCCAAGCGGGGCAGCAACAGGCCACATCTGGACAATCTCATACATTGCTTCAATCTACCTGTGAGCCTGGCCCACAGACAATCCTAGAAAGATCCTCCTACCAAAGTCACACTCATGAGCTGAGGGAGCAGCGTCAGTCCCAAAGAGACTTATGCCGGGCTCTGCCCCGCTATCCGTTCATGGAGTTTACTTCTGCCTCCTGACCTGCTTGGGGCCGACCCCAGATAAACTACTTTCGTCATGTAACTTGGAGCATTATAACTGACATTTGGATTTGAAGCATCTCACAATGGGCAGGCAGCTCAGTCATTTGTGTCACACGGTCATTTGTGTCACCTGTTTGAACACTTAGTCCCTAGTAGGGCGTCCTGTCTTGCCAGGAGCAGCTTTTCAAAAGGAGACTAGGTCTCTCTCTCCCAAGACAGACATGGCCCTCGATACAGAACTCTAGGAATCTGTGTTTTGACCCTCCGAACGGGTCACACCAGACACTCAAAGTAGGCCACAGGTGTACCACAGATACCTCTGTTGTTGTTGGGTGCCATCTGGTTAAATCCAACTCACAGCAACCCCCTGTGTTACAGCTGCCCTGTCGGGTTTCCTTTGATCCTTATGGAGGTAGGTAACCAAGCCTTTCTCCTGTGCAGCCCCTGGGTGGGTCAAAACCCCCACCTTTCACTTAACCAACCAAGCACTTAGCCACTGAGCCACCCGGACTCCTTACAGATGCCTCTGGCACCATCAGGTGGGCTCACTCGGATGGCCTAAGACACCAGCAGCTTGCACCGGGGCTGCATCACAGCCCAGAGCTGAAAGCAGTGAGGAAGCCAACACTTCAGGCAAAGGATGGACGGGACCTGGGGACCCAGAGTGATGCAGGTGGTGTACGTACTCTGTGGTTTATATGAGGCTGTCGACTGGTTTCTTTTCAGAGGGGAGAGAAGAAGACGGAGAGGAGGGGAGAAGTGTTGGTTGAGGGGATACTGGAGGTAAAGAGCAGAAAAGAAGACAGTCGGTGCTGTCCCAGGATGAGGAGAGCAGATCGAATTGCAGAGGGGAAGGTGCTCAGGGTTTTACATGGCACATTGTCTTGGGTTGTAAATTTTCACCTAATCACAATAAAATTTTTTTTTTTTTGCAGTCTGAAATTTTTTTTAATAAAATATTTTTTTAACGTATGTTTTACAATGCACTTGTATAAAGACAAATACAATGGAGACTCGATTCATTCTTGTTCTATTTTTTTTCTTTAAACCTTAAAAGAAATTAAACTAAAAATATTTTAAATGGGCCTCTGTTTTGCATTGAATTGTGTACCCCGAAAATAAGTGCTCAAACCCTAGCCCCTACACCTGTGGCTGTGACCCTATTTGGGAAGAGCTTGTATTCTGTGTTATGTTAAGGAGGCCGTATCAACGTAGGGTCTGTCCTGAAGGTAATCACTTCCGAGTTACAGGCAGCCTAGACATAGATGAATCTGTGTAAGGTATGGACAGTTAACCCATTTGGCTGCTGACTGAAAGATAAGAGGTTGGCTCTACCCAGAGGCACCTTGGAAGAAAGTTCTGGCAATCTGCTTCTGAAAAGTCAGTCATTGAAAACCATGAATGGAAACAACACAAATGCCCATCAACAGATGAATGAATAAACAAATTGTGGCACATATATACAATAGAACACTAAGCATCTATAAAGAACAAGGCATTTGAAAAACATCTTACAAAGTCTGACAATGAAGTCTGTGAACTTAATTGTTCTAAGTGCTACATGTCTCAGTGCTTAACGTCACTACGGTCACCTTTGAAGTCCTCCCCTTGGGAAGCTCTGCACCGACACCAGCGCCTAGTCCACCCTTCGGAGCAATTTTGGAACTCTTTCTGGAATGGCCATTGTGCATAGTGGCAAGGTAGCAAGTTTTCAAACTTAACTGTATAGTTGTCTGTGAGGGAGTTTTTAGCCAGTAAATAAATAACTGTATTGGAACACCCTTCCTACTCACCTGACCTGGCCCCCAATAGCTTTTTTCTTTACCTGAAGATAAAGGAAATACTGAAAAGAAGACATTTTAATGACATTCAGGACATCAAGTGTAATATGATGACAGCTCTGATGGCCATTCCAGAAAAAGAGTTCCAAAACTGCTTTGAAGGGTGAACTAGGTGCTGGCATCAGTGCATAGCTTCCCAAAAGGGCAGCACTTCAAAGGTGACCGTAGTGATACTTAGTAATGAGGTATGCAGCACTTTTTCTAAGATCAGTTCACAAACTTATCTGACAGTCTTCACATAACATGAGTGAATATGGAGGATGTTATGCTGAGTGAAATAAGTCAACCACAGAAAGACAAACACTGCATGGCCCCACTGTTATAAAAAGTGAGGAATAAGTATGCACACAGAAAGCTAAGTTTTTTGATAGTTTCCAGGGGAGAGAAAGAGAGAGGGGGAAACCACTAGACACATGTTCCTTCTGGTGATGGGAAATGAGTGAAGTCAGCACAGCTTGATCAAGGTAAAAAAGACAACAAGCAGTACACAAGAAAGGAGACAATTTGAGCAAATTCTGTAATATATGATTTTACAACAATAGTATAAACAACGCACACACACAAAAAAACATGCATGGTTACATAGATAGCTATGGATGCCTGTAAGTGTCCAGGAAGGCATATGTGAGTGCACGTGCATTTATAGGTGTTTGTATCTGTAGGTGTATGTACATACACAGTTGTGTGTGTTGCGTATATAGCCGTATACACAACAACTACATAGAGGATACAGTTACGGAGGCTTCTCAGATATACTCAAACAACTTGTGGGGTTGGTTTACTGGATTAAAAGGCTTGGGACCATAGTCTCAGGACAACTTAGTCAATTTACATAACATAATTCACAAAGATAGTGCTCTACGTCCTGGTTTGGTAACTAGCATCTGTAGTCTTAAAAGACTGTGAGCAGCTGTCTCAGACATAGGGATTGGTCTCTATCCTATGCATCAAAAGGGAATGAAAGAGATCAAAGGGTCAGTGAAGATTCTAGTTCATGGGACAAGCAGCCTACATGAACCACAGCCTCTTTTAAACTGAGACCAGGGGATTAGATGATGCCCGGGTGCCACTACCAACTATTATGACCAGGGACACAATAGAAGGTGCCAGATAGAAGTGGGATGAAAATATAGAACAATATCTAAATTCCTTAACAAAAAAAAAAAAAAAGTCCAGACCTACTGGACCAATACAGACTATAGGACCCCTGAGCCTATGGTGTTAAAATAGCTTTTGAACTTGTAACTGAAGATATTTCTGCAGGCCACTTTTCAGTCAAAACATAGATTGAATTGTGAAATAAACAATAACACCACTCCTTTAAACACTTAATTTATACGAGCACAGACAGTCAACATTTACCCCAAAACAAAGATGATAAGGTAAAGCGGGGGAAGGGAAGCTAGATCAGTGGAAACGGAACAGAATGTACATAGTAATAACGCTGACACATTGTAAAAACTGTAGCCAATGGCAGGGAACAATCCTTATAAAAGTTATTAAAACCAGAACTCACTGCTGTCAAGTTGATTCCAACCCACAGTGACCCTATAGGACAGAGTAGAACTGCCCCATAGAGTTTCCAAGGAGCACCTGGTGGATTTGAACTGTTGACCTTTTGGTTAGCAGACACAGCACTTAACCACTGCACCACTGGGATTTCCAAAAGTTGTTAAAGAGGAACCTAATTTGCTGTGCATAGTTTCACCTAAAACATAAGAAAATGTTATTTTTTAAAAAAAGAAAAAGTGGAAATTCTGTATTCATGAAAATACAGAAAATTTCAGGTCAAACCAAGTTAAGCAGAGTTCTCTGCTGGAAACCATCAGCCTTTCAGTTAGCAGCCAAGTGCATTAACTATCTCTACTAGCTGGAGTTACTATGCGTTGAATTTGACTCATTGGCCATGGAAACAGGAAAGGACTCTTTAGTCTACATCAAGTTTCTTGTTTATTTTATTGTGCTTTAAGTGAAAGATTGCAAGTGAAGTAAGTGTCTTAAAAAGACTTATGCAGACTTTGTTATGTGACCCCAGCTGCTCACTCCACCCTGCGACTGCTCCCTTCCACCTTGTGTTTCCTGGGCCCATTCAACTAGCTCCTCTCCCCTTCTGCCCTCTCATCTTGCCCCCAGACAGGAGCTGCCCCACTAGCCTCAAGTACCTACCTAAGCCAAGAAGCATGCTCTTTGCCAGTAGCATCTTATGTCTTACAGTTCTGTCCTATCTTCATCTGAAGAGTTGGCTTCAGGAATGGTTTCAGTTCTGGGCTAACAGAGTTGCGAAGCCATGTCTTCTGGGGACCCTCCTACACAGTATTTTTTAAAAATGCAGTGTTTTGAAAACAAGAGCCAGCATTTAAAAAGCAGGATATTTCATCATAAAGATCCAGATGTCAAGTGTCTCTTGATAAACTATAGAGTGTCCAAGCAGCACCTGCTGGATTTGGACTGTCAGCTTTGAGGTTAGCAACTATAGCACTTAACCACTGTCCCTCTAGGGTTTCCTGATAAACCAGAGCGTGAAGCAAATTTGGGTCTTCAATCAGCCATAGACACAGTACACTGGAACCGGAGAAGCCACTGTCCCTTTAGGGGAAGCTGTTTTCTCATGGTGTACCCATGTCTACTACAGTGTGTCTTCTTGCACTGTGACCACCTCCCTCTTTCATCTCATTTGGGTGGCTCCAGAATTCCTCCACTGGCTCCATCTGATATGGCTGGTACAGATGGGTTCATTCAGCTGGTAGACAGCAAGCTGTGAGGTTGACTCAGGGTGGGTGGTGGATGGCAGGGAGAAGCCTGGGGGCTGGAGCCAAGCACGCTAAAATGTTGACAGCGATTGTCTTGCTTGGTGAGGTCGTAAATCTTTGGCGGCTTCTTTTCACTGGTTTTTGTGTTCTTTCCAAATATTCTGCAACAAGCGTGTATTGTCTCTGTCATCACAAAGAACGGATTAAAAAAACAACTAGAAAGAGTCTGAAATATGGAAATTTGCAAATTACGAGAACTGTTTTACAGAATATGGAAATGTCTTCCTGTAAGCCCTAATTAGTCATTAAATAATAATCATAAAAATGGGTAAGAGAAATTTAAAAAAGAAAAACCAATGGAGCACAATTCCCCTCTGACACACATGGTATTGCCACGAGTGGAAGTCAACTCAAAGGTAACTAGCTGTTCGTTTGCAGACAAGTAAGCACAAACAGGGGGGAGACGGGCCGTGCAAAGCTCAGCAAGGAGCCGAGGCATGGCAGGACAGAAGCCTAGACAAGGGTCTTTGCCCAGAACCAAAACAGAACCTTTTCCTAGAGCTGGTGCCCTGAATTCAGGCTTCTAGCCTCCTGTACTGTGAGAGAGTAAATTTCTGTTCTTTCAAGACACCTGCTTGTGGTATTTCTGTTGGTAGCATGAGCTAACTAGGACAGCCCCTGAAAGTACGGTGGGCTCTAGGCAATGTGCCTAATGGACAAGCAGCTCACCTGCTTGAATGTACATTTGCAGAGCTACCTCTTGCTCTGGATCCACTCAATACTGGCAGCCATCAAGGTCATCTGGTAAATGAGTCAGAGCAGTACCAGCACATGCTGCCTCCAGAATCCCAAGAGACCCACCTCCACCTATTCCTTAGCAGTAAGATGTTCAAGGTGAACATCTGGTCCTTTACTTTGGAGATGCGCTAGCTTTCCTCACTGGATCCCTACAGACTTCACCCACACAGAGACCCCTGAATCTTTATGGGGTTTACCTCACATCCTGTGGCACATATGTGCTTCTAGGATATCGAGAGTACTGACTGCTTCCTGCTCATCAGATCTATTAACATAATCTCTTCATCGGGGTGGACCAATGAGACGTTCTACAGTCTATCAAGACCATCAAGAACTACATCATGTGAGAAAGCAAGAGAGTTAATATAGCCCTGGTACAAGACAGTAAATGTCTGCAGCTCTCTCTACTGAGGAGCCCTGGTGGCATAGTGGTTAAGAGCTTGTCTGCTAACCAAAAGGTTGGCAGTTCAACTCTACCCAGCTGCTCCTTGGAAACCCTGTAGGGCCGTTCTACCCCCTCCTGTAGGGTTACTATGAGTCAGAAACAACTCAGCGGTACTTAACAACAACAATGTCCCTACCAGATGAAAGCAAAAAGGTTTTAAATCTTCCCCACTAGTGGGAATGCAGGAAAAATCGTTCACCAGAATAATAGCCAAATATTAAGTGCCATAAACCTACTCATCAAAATAAAGGAGGAAAACATAAAGGCTCTATAAAACAAAATCTACAAAAACAGAAGAATCTGCACACCAAAGGAACTCAGCACAGGAGAGTTAGACGAACAAAGAAAACACCAGCACCACTGAAGAAACAACAATAAAAGCACTGCAAGATCACAGTGATAACTTCATACCCACCAGCAATGCCCCTTAATGTAAATAACCTAAATGCATCCTTAAAGAGATACAGTGATGGAATATATTTTGAAAAACAAAATAAATAAAACTCAGAAAAATAGGAAGACAGGGGAAAATCCTCGATGCAATCAGTAGCATCTAGGCAAAGCCAACTGCCTTCATTGTCCTGAATGGTGAAAGGCTGAAAGAATTTCCTTTGAGAACAGAACTAGGCAAGAAAGCCCACTCTCACCACTTCTACCCAACGTTGTGCTAGAAGTTCTAGCCAGAGCAGTTAGACAAGACAAAGAAATAAAGGGCATCTGTATCGGCAATGAAGAAGTAAAAATCTCCCTATTTGCAAATGATACGATTGTTTATACAGAGAAGGAATCCACAAGTAAAATATTGGAACTAATAGAGTTTAGCAAAGTAACAAGATACAAGATAAACATAAATAAATCAGTAGGATACCTTTATACCAACAATGAGATTATTAAAGAAGAAATCACCAAATCAATTCCATTTACTATAGCCCCCAAGAAGATAAAATACCTAGGAATAAATTTAACTAAAGGAATAAGAGACTTTTACAAAGAGAACTGAAAGACCTTACTATAAGAAACCAAGAGAGACTTACAAAAATGGAATAATCTACCGTGCTCATGGATAGGAAGAGTCAACATTGTGAAAATGTCTGTTTTACCTAAAGCAATCTACTTACATAATGCAATTCCAATACAAATTCCAGCAACATTTTTTAAGGAGATGGAGAAAAAAATTACCAACTTAGTTTGGAAAGGGAAGAAACCTCAGATAAGTAAAGTACTACTGAAAAAGAAGAACATACTGGGAGGCCCCTCACTATCCAGTTTTAGAAGCTATCACATTGCCACAGTTGTCAAAACAGCCTGGTACTGGTACAAAAAGAGACAGATAGACCAATGGAGCAGAGCTGAGACCCCAGAGATGACACTATCCTCCTGTGAACACTTGATATTCAACAAAGGCCCCGAGATTTTAAACTGGAGTAAGAATGGTCTCTTTAACAAATGGTGCTGGCAAAATTGGATATCCATCTGCAGCAAATTCAAACAAGACTCGTATCTCACACCTTATACAAAAATCAACTCAAACTGGAAAGAAGACCTAAATATAAAATTTAAAATCATAAAGCTCATCCAAGATAAAATAGGATCAACAATGAAAGTTTTAATATACAATGCAGACAGACTTCAAACTCCGACAGGGAAAGCACAGTCAACAGAAGAGAAAATAGTTAAGTGGGAATTACTAACTAATTACTAACTAATTACTAATTACTAACTAATTACTAACAATCAAACATTTTTGCTCATCCAAAGATTTCATCAAAAGAATTAAAAGACCACCTACAGAACAGGAAAAAATATTTGGCAACTATATGTCAGACAGACGTCTGATCTCCATAATCTATAAGGTATTACAAAATATCAGCAAGAAAAGGATAAATAATCCAATTAAGCAATGGGTGAAGGAGATAGACATTTCTCTAAAGAGGAGATCCAGGCAGCTGAAAGACACATGCAGAATTTCTCACAATCATTAGCTATTATAGAAATTCAAATCAAAGCTACAATGAGATACCATCTCACCCCAACAAGCTTGTCCATGATCCAAAACACACAAAATGACAAATGCTGGAGAGGCTGTGGAGAAATTGGAACTCTCCTGCACTGCTGGTGGGACTGCAAAATGGAAAACAATCTGGCACATCCTTAAGAGGTTGGAAATAGATATACTATTTGATCCTGTTATTCCACTGCTTGGAATTTATCCTTCAGAAACAAGGGTTGTCCCGCAGACACATGTACACAAATGTTTGTTGCAGCACAGTCCACATAGCTAAAAGGTGGAATCAACCCAGATGCCCATCAACAGATGAATGCATAAACAAACTATGGTACACATACTCAAAGGAACACTGTGCTATGAAGAAAATCAATGATGATTTTAGAAAACATCTCATAACATAGTCTCATTTGGAAGAGATCATGCTAAGTGAAACCAATCAGTGTCAAAAGGACAAATATTATATGAGGCCCCAGTTATAAGGACCTGAAAAGAGAATTATCTACAGAAGAAAATGACTGTGTTGGCCACAAGGGTGGGGGAGTGAAGGTTTATCATAGATGAGGTAATTGATAGATGGTAGAAATTTTGTTCTTTTATTGTAATTAATAAATAAAAATTTTTAAAAAAGAGAATTCATCAATATGCTACTTACAAGAGACACATCTTGGAAACAAAGACACCTGGAGCTAGCACAGCTACAGATACACTGACCAATGGAACAGAACTGAGAACCCACATGTAAATCCCTCCACCTACGGTCACCTGATCCTCAACAAGGGCCCTAAGTCCAACACATGGGAAAAGGACATTCTCTTTAGCAGATGGTGTTGGCAAAACTGGATGCTATCTCTTAACATGGAGCAAACTGCAGGGCACTACACTATGTGAAATGAGTCATTCACAGACGAACAGGTGTTAGGTGAAACCAATACTGTGAAAACTCGTGGGAAGGTTTATACATACAGAGAAAAAATCTTTAATGGTTAGCAGGGAGGGGAGGAGTGGGATGGAGAAACACTAGACAGACAGTAGATAAGTGATAACTTTGGTGAGCGGTGAGACAGTACACAATACTGGGGAAGCCAAACCAACTTGCACAAGGCAAGGTCATGGGAGCTCCACAGACACATTCAGATTTGCTGAAGGACCATATTGCTGGGCTGAGGGTTGTGGGGACCATGGTCTCAGGGAACGTCTAGCTTTATTGGCATAATGTATTTTATAAAGAAAATGTTCTACATTCTGCTTTGATGGGTAGTGTTTAGGGCCCTAAAAGCCTGTGAGCAGCCATCTAGGTTACTCCACTTGTCCTACCCCTGTGGTAGCTAGGAAGAAGGAAGAAAACTAAGGAATGGAGGGAAAGATTAGTCCAGAGGTCTAACGTACCACATCTACAGCGGCCTCCCGCAGACGGAATCCAGCACAACTAGAAGGTGTCTGGCTACCAGCACTGACAGCTCTGACAGGGATCACAACAGAAGGTTGTAGACAGAGCTGGGGGAAAATGTAGAACAAAATTCTAACTTAGAAAGAAAGATCTGGCCTGCCGGCCTGTCAGAGGCAAGAGAAACACTGAGAGTATGACCCCTGGACACCCTTTTAGCCCAGTAACAAGGTCACTCCTGAGGTTAATCCTTCAGCCAAAGACTGGACATAAAACACAATGAGACTAAAGGAGCTCAACAGGCCAAGGACAAGGGCTAGAAGGCAGGGGGGACAGGAAAGCTGGTCATAAAGAACCCAAGGTAGAGAAAGGAGAATCATGTCCCTTCTCTGGAGACGTGTCATGGGGTTGTTAACCAATGTCATAAGACAGTACATTTTTATTGTTTAATGAGAAATTACTTTGTTTTATAAATCTTCATCTAAAGTATGATTAAAAGGGGGGAGGGGAAGAGGAAAGCGGAGAGGGAAGAAAGAAGGAAAAAAAGAGAAAAGGACAATTGTTCCCAATTTTATATGGAAGTGTCAGTGTCACAATGCAAAAGACCCTGTGGAAATGACTATTCAGTGGTAAGATCATTTTTAGAACATGCAGTCTGTCAAAGGTTCAATTCCAGCAAAAAATGTATCACACATCAAAGAGTATTGTCACCAGGAAACAATGCTAGGAACAATATTTAACTAATATCACTAGGCTTGGATAGACTAATAATGTGACAGACATATATAAAAAGAGAAATATGTCTCTTTATAAGAAAAAGTATGTTAATGAGGAAGCTGGATGAAGTGAATCTTCAAAATCTGCATTCTTTTGCAAAGTTAATGAAAACATAAGAAACAAAACAAATATGAGGTGCCAGGGGCTGTATAAATACACTCAGCACAGAAGCTGGGACTGTGACTTCCACTTTGTAAAATACATTCAGGCCAAATATGATTAATAGGATATGATAGAGACCCTTACCCATGCATTCTTTAAGTCGTCGCTAGTGGTCCCAATCTCTGCCATTCCTCCAAAATCTCATCTGGGGAGAAATAGGGGGAAGAATCTATCTACATTGTCTCTTTTCACACTGTTCGAAGGATCACCTCATGGGATTTAACTCCCTCACACTGTCAGGCTGCAGGTGCATGAAGTCAGAAACCAGGGTGGCTTGGTGGCAGGTAGCAGACAGTACAGGCATGAGGCCAAGTTCATCAGGTCACACATGGGTGTGGTTGGTCCAAGTTCACTCAGAATGGTCTCCGCAGTGGCTGCTGAAATGAACAGTAACTGCGGTTGAGGGGATGCAAACTAGTGCATAAGAGGTGTCTGATACAGCTACAGAATTCTTTCAAACAATAAGATTTATCATATATCACCAAATCTAGGTTATCACCAATCATAGACTGTGTCCTGTTTTCAGAGACGATAAAATGGGGGAGAGGAGACGTGTGTTTGGATGTAATGTTTTTCTGTAGATTAGCCCCTGCCCTGTTTCCCCAATCTCAAGCCTTTTCCCTCAGAGAACTGGGTAAACGGTCCCCCTGGGAACATTCTGAGTTTTCCTGTGAGCATCATCATGCCTCCTTATTCTTGCTCCACACTTACTGGGAGCCAGCAACATGCCAAGAGGCTTCAGTTCCTTGGGTCCTGGGGAGTTTCTACCTCTCTCAGGATTTCCAGAGAGCCCTAATCTTTACAGGAAGTGGAATTATCTTCAAGGTTTCTGGGCAGGTCCCGGGCTCAGAAAAAGCCTACCTAGTTTCTCCATCTCTTGTTTCTCCTTCAGAAACAAGAAAGTTGGTGAGATCCATTTTCCACTCATCCAGCAATTCCAACAGAGTCTTGACTGCTTTCTCAAAATGAGCATCTCACCCTCCCACGGCTGCCCAGACGGGGCGAAAAGAACACAGTCAGCCAAAGCCAAGTGCCGTCGGGTCGGATCCGACTCATGGCGACCCCAGGGAAGAGAACACAGCTGTGCAGTTTCCACCTCTTGAGGAGGCTCCTGCTCCCAGGGATTCTCCTTCTCAAGCCTTCCCTCTAGTCAGAGTCTCTGAACTGTGTTTCCAGAGTTTAGAAGAAGAAATCTGGAAACTAGATTGAGGCTGAGACACCAGTACTGGCTGTTGTCAAGTCAATCCGTCTACTGTCCATTTGATCTACTGTTTTATTGTATTGACTTAAAAAAAAGGAGGAAAAAAGTTTCTGTTGTTTGAGACCACAAACATTTGAGTAAACACAACAGTGGTGACATTTCTACCACTGGGGACTGGGCAATGATGCCTTCCTCATGTTGTCCAAACCCTCAGAACACCGAACACAGTGCAACTCCCTGTCCTTCTACCTCTGGCATAGAGATCAGCGGTTCTCCACCATGAGCAGTTTGCACCCCAGGGAACATTAGACTGTGACTGAGGGCATCTTGGGGAGAGGAGGAGGATCCTAATATCCAGAAAGTAAGAGACACAAGGCTCAACCAAAACCAACCCATTGCCAAGGAGTCTATTCCAACTCGTAGTGATGATATAGGACAGGACTGAGCTGCCCCTAGAGTTTTCAAGGAGCACCTGGTGTATTCAAACCTCCAACCTTTTAGTTAGCAGGCATAGCACTTCACCGCTGCGCCACCAGGGTTTCCTATAATGCACTACTCAGCCCCCTGCCCCCCCCCGGAACTGTCAGTTCAAAATACCAATAGCAATAGTACTGAAAAACTCTGCTACAAATATCTATCCTGTTAGAAATTAAAACCAAATTTGAATTATTTGTTAATTCACTTAATAATAAACCCGTTACATGTTAAAGTAAAGATTTTTTAAAGTAACCAAAGTTTCCAAAACAAATTTTAAAAAACTAATGAGAAGGATAGATCACTTTATTTTTGGAAATCTCTTTAATGTCTGGCTTAATAGAAGCCAACTGGATTCTTGTATTTGTTTCTGTATTTAATCTGCCATAAGTCTATATCATTTTGGTTGAAGTATATTAAGAGAATCTGGCCTCATTCAATATGTAGCTGGAAAAAGAGTGTTTTAATAACCTTTCTAGACTGTTGTGCTTATTTTTCTCTGAGATTGTTGTTAGGTGGCTTCAGCTGGTTCTGACTCACAGCAGTCCTACGAACAAGAGAAGACACTGCCCAATCTTGGGCAGTCCTCACAAGTGTCACTGTGCTTGAGCCCATCATTGCAGTTACTGATTAGTCTATCTCGTTGAGGGTCTCCTTCTTCAAAGACCCTCTGCTTTATCCCATATGATGTCCTTCTTCAGGGACTGGTGCCTCCTGGTAACATGTACAAATTGTGTGAGATGTAGTCCTGCCACCATCACTTTCAAGGAGCACTCTGGCTGTACTTCTTTCAGTGCAGATTTGTTCATTCTTCTGGCAATCCATGACATAGTCAATATTCTTTGCCAACATGGTAATTCAAAGAAATCGATTTTATTCAGTCTTCGTTACACATTGCCCAGCTTTGGCTTGCACATGAGGTAACTGAAAACACCATGGCTTGGGTCAAGTGTACCTTAGTCCTCAAAGTAACATCTTGGCTTTTTAATGCCTGGTGATATCTGTCCTTTGATTTCTTAACTGCTGTGTCCATGGATATTGATTGTAGATCCAATAAAGTAAAATCCTTGACAACTTCAATCTTTTCCCCATTTATCATGATATGGTTATTGGACCAGTTTTCTTAATGTTGAAGTATATTCCCTGTTGATGTGGAGGCATATTCTCTGCTTTCAGCCAGCTCCATGTGACATCAGCAATGATATCCCTGATCCCACATCCTTTTCTGAATCTGGCTTGAATTTTGGGCAGTTTCCTGTCTGTGTACTGCTATAGTTTATGATCTTCATCAGTAAGTACTTCAAGTCCGCTTCACTTTCAGCAAGCAAACTTGTATCATCTGGGTATCAGAGTTTGTTAGTCTTTCTACAACTCTGATGCCACATTCTTCTTCATATAGTGCAGCTTCTTTGATTATTTGCTCAGTATACAGGATGCATAAATACGGCGTAAGGATACAGCCTTGACATATCTTTCCTGACTATAAACAATGCAATATTCCCTTGTTCTGTTTGAATGACAACCTCTTGGTTTATATACCTGTTTCTCAACAGCACAATTAAGTGTTCTGAAATTCCTTTTCTTCACAGTATTATCTATCATTTATTATGAGCCACACAGTCAAATGCCTTTGCAGTCAATAAAGTGCAGGTAAACATCTTTCTGGTATTCTCTGCTTTCAGCCAGCTCCATCTGACGTCAGCAATGATATCCCTGGTTCCACATCCTTTTCTGAATCTGACTTGAATTTCATGCAGCTTCCTGTCTGTATGCTACTGCAGCTGCTTATGCATGATCTTCAGTAAAATCTTATTTGCATGTTACCAATGATATTGTTTGATTGAGTTGCACATCTGGTTGGGTCACCTTTCTTTGGAATGGGCACAAATATGGATCTGTTCCAGTCAGTTGGCTAGGTACTGTCTTCCAAATGTCGTAGCATAGACGAATGAGCACCTCCTGTGTGCATCCTTTTGCTGAAGCATCTCAGCTGTGCTCTATCAATTCCTGAAGCCTTGTTTTTGCCACTGCCTTCAGTGCAGCTCAGATTTCTTCCTTTAGTACCATCAGTTCTTAATGGTTTTCTTTCATACTGAATCAAAGCCCAACAATCACAGTGTCTTAAAAGTAGCTGCAGTGTGGGGTCTGAAACCACGTCCACAAACTCTTCACATTCTTGTTATGATAAAATCCATTTGTCTAACCTGCAGAAACAAGATACACTTCCACCCAAAATTTGATTCAAATATTGTTATAACTGAATTGTGTCTCCTAGAGATATATGTTGAAGTCCTAAAGACTGGTATCTGTGAACATGACCTTGTTTGGTAATAGAGTCTTTGAAGATGTTATCAGTTAGGCTAACGTGAGGCTACACTGGAGTGGGGGGCTACTAATCCAGTAGGAGTAATTATCACGACTGTAATTGTAGGATTTTAATAGACGCTGTTTTCCTCTTTAAAAGAAAATATTCTAAACATTCAACAACTCCCTTTTGTAACTTAGGTGAAGGTTTACAAAATTATCTAGCTTCTGTTTAAACAATTATTATACATGCTGTTTTGTGACATTGGTAACCATTGGTAACCAACCGCACAACATGTTAAAACTCTCACTTCTCAAACTTGCATTCCCTAGTACCAGCTTTCCTGTCCCCAAACATTCACCAATTTCAGTGTGCTTTGTCCTATACCCAAGAGTTGTTTAACAAAGCTCTAAAAAGAAAAAAGAAATCCACTGATCTATCTTGTGCTTGCAGTGGCTCTTCAATCTAGGATCCTTCTGTGATGTTCTCCATTGGTCATGTGGAAGTAACAGTTCACAGGATTACGCAAATCTTCTGACGGTTGGTATGTTTCATTATAAAGTATTGTCTTACATTTTTTATTACGATTAAGTGAAAGTTTACAATCCATGTCACTTTTCCATATAATACTCCAAGCACCCCCTTTCTGCAACTCTATCTGCTCTCCTTACCCTGTGACAACAAATTTTTCTTTTCCACTCTTTACTTCCAGTATCCACTCAACCAACACTTGTCCCCTCCTCTTCACTCTCTCTTCTCCCCTCTAGAAAGAAACCAGTGGGACAGCCTCATATATATTAAGTCATAAAGTAGACACATCACATGTATCACTCTGTGTCCCCAGGTCCAACCCAATGTTTGTCTGAAGCATTGGTTTCAGTACTGCTTTCCGTGCTATAAAGTATTTTTTAAACCATATTTGTTGACACCATTCCAGATTGCGTCGGAGAAATCTCCAAGTGTTGGGAAGTTGTCAGGCTCACAACAGCAAATACAGTTTTCCCAAATTATAATTTTTATTTGAAAGGTCACATTTTGTACTTGGCAATAAGTGCTATCAGTTGTTTTCCTTGAACTGACAGGCTCATGTGGTTCATTTTCAAGAAACCGTCTACCAGATACCTGGGTCTGAATAGCCGTAGTTTTTCTGACAGTCGTTCTTTCAAACAAACATGATGACCTGTAGTAAAAACAGCTGGTTTTGCTTCCAACTCAAATAATCTCACAAGCGCATTTCCTCAATACCACCACTGTACTTCTGTATGCAGGGGAAGTGTTTTATGGTTACTATCAATTTTAACACAAAAAATACTAAAGAGAGGTGCATTCAAGTGTCAGGCTTTAATAAACTTAGCAATTTTTTACTGATTCACAAGGACATTTTTAAGTGATGCTCACAGTTTTTCTTTTCTTTTTTACACTGTAAATGCACACAGTGAACAGTACAATGTTCTTAGTATAGTTGGATGCACTGTTCTGATTCACGGTAAAGCACCAGAAATTTTATTCACTGTTGCTTTGGCGCCATCATGGCAAATGTCACCACAATGAAGAAAATGAATAACGTCTTGGTACATCTATTATTATGAAAATAGTTTTGATGTCATAGACCTCCTGAGAGAGTCTCAGGGATCCCTAAGGACTGTGGACCATAGTTTGAGAACTCCTGTCCTTAGGTGAATGAATGAAGTACATAAAAGAGTAGAGAAAAAGAGAAGGAAGGCCTAGTCGACTTCTGCTCTTGGCTTTATGCATCATCTGAAAGACTGAGCTCTATGTAACTGGATTTTCAGCTGGACAGAAATGAGTAGAGAGGATGTGCAATGTGCTTACCTCATGCCTGAGCAGGTAGTTCTGTGCAAGAGCTTCCTGTGGTGTGTATCTCTGGAAGGGTTCAGTGAGATGCATCCTAAAAGTGTACTCCAAAGTGCCTTGGCTCATGGTGCCCATGATCTCAGGGATATTATTATGACAGGAAGAAGAATAGAAAGAAGGATTGCTTTAGTCTTCAGTATGTAAGCATATTGCAGCAATAAACAATGTCATAATAAATGGGGAAAAGGGAATTTGTCAAGAATTTCATTCTACTTGGATGAACAATCAGTGCCCAAGGAAGCAGCAGTCAAGAAATCGAATATTATTACCTGGAAACTGCACTGAGAACTGGAGCCACTCCCAAAGTCCACCTTTTAGCCAATGATTATTCAAGCCTATAAAGCAAGCAATAGCAAAGAGTAAGGAACATGAGACAAAATGGGCAACATCTGCCCAAAAGCAAAGACAAGAAGGCAGGAAGCAAGAGGCAAACTGGACAAATGAACACTGAGAACCCAGGGTAGAAAGGAAAAGAGGAGAGTACTGACACATTGCAGGAATCACAACCAATGTCACAAAACCTTTTCAGAATGTCTATTTTACCCAAAGCAATCTACTTATATAATGCAATCCCAATGCAAATTCCAGTAATACTTTTTAATGAAATGGAGAAACAAATCACCAACTTTGTGTGGAAAGGGAAGAAGCCCCAGATAAGCAAAACACTATTGAAGAAGAACACACTGGGAGACCCCTCACTACCCAACTTTAGAACCTATTACACTGCCACAGTAGTCAAAACAGCCTGATACTGGAACAAAAAGAGACAGACAGATTAGTGGAACAGTATCAAGACCCCAGAGATGACACCATCTTCGTATCAACAGTTCCTATGGAAGTATCCAGTAGACACTTTTTTGAAAATGAACCACATGAGCCTGTCAGTTCAAGGAAAACAACTGACAACACTTGCTGCCAAGTACAAAATGTGAGCTTTCAAATAAAAATTAAAATTTGGGAAAACTGTATTTGCTGTTCTGGGCCTGACAACTTCCCAACACTAAGAGATTTCTCTGATGCAATCCGGAATGGTGTAAACAGATATGGTTTACAAAATACTTTATAATGCTGAAACCAGTACTGGTATTTGACAAAGGTCCTAAGACACTAAACTGGGGTAAAAACAATCTCTTCAGCAAATGGTGCTGGCAAAATTGTATATCGATCTGCAGAAAATTCAAACAAGATCTGTATCTTACACCTTATACAAAAACCAAATCAAATTGGATAAAAGACCTAAATATCAAATCTAAAACAATAAAGATTATCCAAGAAAAAGTAGGAACAACAATGGAAGTTTTAATACACAATGTAGACAGACTTCGAAATCTGTCAGACCACGAACAACGGAAAATAGATAAGTGGGAACTACTAAGAATCAAACACTTTTGCTCATCCAAAAACTTTATTAATAGAATTAAAAGGCCACCTACAGAATGGGAAAAAAATATTTGGCAACTGTATGTCAAACAGATGCCTGACCTCCATAATCTATAAGGTACTACAAAACATCAGTAAGAAAAAGATAAATCACCCAGTTAAGTGATGGGCAAAGGAGATGGGCAGGCACTTCTCTGAAGAGGAGATCCAGGCAGAAAAAAACACACACAGACATTCTCACAATCATTAGCTATCAAAGAAATACAAATCAGAACTACAGTGAGATACCATCTCATCCCAACAAGGTTGGCCATGATCCAAAAAACACAAAACAACAAATACTGGAGAGGCTGTGGAGAAACTGGAACTCTCCTACACTGCTGGTGGGATTGTGAAATGGTGCAACCTCTCTGGAAAGCAATCTAGCACTTCCTTAAAAAGCTGGATACAGACATATCATTTGACCCAGTAATTCCACTTCTCGGAATATATCCTGCAGAATCAAGGCCATTCACACTAACTGATACATGCACACAAATGTTTATTGCAGCACAGTCCACAGTAGCAAAAAGATGCAATCAACCCAGATGCCCAACAATAGAGAAATGGATAGGTAAACCATGGTGTATATATACTCAATGGAACACTATGCAATGATAAAGAACAATGACGATTTTAGGAAACATCTCATAATCTGGTTTCAATTGGAGGGCATTATGCTGAGTGGAAGTAGTCAGCAACAAAAGGACAAATATTGTATGAGACCTCTACGATAAGAACTCAAAAACAGACTTATGCATACAAGAAAAGACTCTTTGATGGCTACAAGGAAGGAGAGGAGGAAGGGGGAGGGAGGAGTGTTTAGAGTAGATAGTTGATAGAAATTTGATTGGGTGAAATCTGTGACAGCATACATTAGAAAGAAGATCAACATTAACTGGACTTCAACATAACGTGATTACTCCTCCCATCTTAACCCAATATTGAAAGGACAGAGCAGCTTGTGTTGGGGGCTGGGGACTATGCTCTCAGGGGAAGTAGAGGCCAATTGGCACAACAAGCATTTTGCTAAGAGAGCCCTCTGCACCCTACAGTGGTGAGTGGTGTCCAGGATCTTAAAAACTGCCAAGCTGCCATTTGAGGGTACAGCAAACGGTCCCAACTCAGCAGGAACGGATGATCACCAAGGACCAAAATGACATGGAGGAAAGAGAACCCAGAAGGCAGACAGACCCACATGAGTGGGTGACTACATTGACTTATGACCAGAAGAACTGGATGGTACCCGGCCACCACCAGTGATAGTCGTGATGGAGCTCACAAAGTTGAGTCTCACTGGCAACACAAAAATAAAAAGGGGTGCACCCTGAGATCTCCACTAAAAGACCAAAAATGATGGTCCAGGGGCCTCAGAGTTCCCCTGGGAGCATGGCCTCTGGCCCTGATGCTGCCCCGTCCATAAATCATAATGGAGGTCAACTCTTTGGACAGGAATGGATTGGATTTGGTGATACAGAATGACCATATCATATGTGCACTTTATGGTTCTACGCATCTGTAGGATGTTGTCCTGCTAACTTCTTACTGGAGGCGGGGGTATGGGTGGCGAGAAGGGGATAGGAGTTTGTTGGGAGGATAAGACATGTATGGAGCAGAGAGGAAGAGTGTGCTGTCACCAGGCAGGGAGAGCAATGAGGGCTGCATATAGGTGGGCATGCAAATTTATATGGGAATGTACACTTTCATTCATCATAATAAAAAAGAAAAAAAAGAAAGAAAGAAAACTTTTCAATCAATATAAAAATTTGAATGAGAAACTAATTTGTGTTGTAAACTTTCACCTAAAGCACAACTAAAAGAAAGAAATCAAAAGACGTATCACACTGGGCAAATGTGCTACAAAAACCTCTTCAAAGTTTTGAAAGCAAAAAAGTCACTTAAATAACTAAGATGTGTTTGGTCCAAGTCATAATCCTTTCAGTTGCCTCATATGCATACAAAAATTTGATAATGAGGAAGGAAGACAGAAAAATTGATGCATTCAAAGCCTGGTGTCGGTGAAGACTAGTGAATATACTGCACATTGCCAAAGAATAAACAAATCAGTCTTAGGAAAAAAACAACTCCAGTGTTCTTTGGAAGAAAGAATTGTGAGACTTGTCTTGCTTATTTTGGACACATCATCACGAAATATCAATCTTTAGAAAAGTATATTCCATTGGGTAAAGCAAAGGATCAGGAAAAATGGGATAAGCCCTCAGTGAGACAGACCGACACAATAGCTACAACAATGGACTCAAACAAATGAATGATCAAAAGGGTGGCACAGGACCAGGCAATGTTTTGTTCTGTTATACATAAGACCATGATGAGCGGGGGCAACGAACAACAACATGCGAAGAAAAATAGATACTACTTACCAGTTACCATCTGAATCCAATAAGCCCTTTTAAAATATTTCAGTTGTTGTGTGAAAAAAATTACAAAAATACAAATAAAAGGAAAATGAAGGGTAACTTTCTAAGACATCATAAAAAGAACTTAAGACATGTTGTTGTTATTATTGTTGGGTGCTGACAAGTCAGTTCCAACTCATAGCAATCCTATGCATAACAGAACAAAATACTACCTGGTCCTGTGCCATGCCCATAATTGTTTTTATGCTTAAGCCCATTGTTGCAAGCCACAGTGTCAATCCACCTTGTTGAGGGTCTTCCTCTTTTTCACTGACCCTCTACTCTGCCAAGCAATTCAGGCATGGCAAACCTCAATTTTTTTTTTATTATTATGTTTAAGTGAAAGTATTGTCAAACATGGTGCCAGAAAGTGAGCCCCCAGGGTGGAAGACACTAAGAAGACAACCGGGAAAGAGCTGCCTCCTCAAAGTAGAGCCAACCTTAACGATGTGGATGCAGATCTAGGATCTTTGTTTGCTGATGTGTCACAACTCAAAATGAGAAGAAACAGCTGTGAACATCCATCAATAATAGGGACATGGAATGTATGAAGCATGAATCTAGGAAAATTGGAAATGGTCAAAAATGAAATGGAACTCATAGACATTGACATCCTAGGTGTCAGTGAGCTGAAATGAATTGGTTTGGGCCATTGTGAATCTGACAATCATATAGTCTACTATGCTGGGAATGAAAACCTGAAGAGACATGCTGTTGCGTTCATCATCAAAAAGAATATTTTGAGATCTGTTCTGAAGTACAATGCTGTCCATCATAGGATAATATCCATACACCTACAGGAAGGCCAGTTAGTATGACTCTTATTCAAATTTATGCACCAACCACTAAGGCCAAAGATGAAGAGATGGAAGATTTTTACCAGCTTTGGTAGTCTGAAATGGATTGAACATGCAATCAGAGTTCATTGATAATTACTGGTGACTGGAATGCAAAAGTTGGAAACAAAGAAGGTTTGGTAGTTGGAAAATAAGGCCTTGGTGACAGAAACAATGCGGAGATTGCATGACAGAATTTTGCAAGACTAATGACTTTTTTTTAACCAACACAAACGGCGACTGTATGCATGGACCTCACCAAATGGAATCCATAAGAACCAAATTGACTACATCTGTGGAAAAAGATGATGGACAAGCTCTGATCAATTGCTAATATGCAAATTCAAATCGAAAATGAAGAAAATTAGAACAAGTCCACGAGAGCCAAAGAATGACCTTGAGTATATCCCTCCTGAGTTTAAAGATCATCTCAAGAACAGAGTTGAGGTGTTGATCACTAATGACCGAAGATCAGACAAATTGTGGAAAGACATCAAAGACATCATCCATGAAGAGGGCAAGAGGTCATTGAGAAGACCAAATCGAATATCAGATGAGACTCTGAAACTCGGTCTTCGAGCAGCTAAAGCAAAAGAAAGCACTGGGAGGTAAAAGACTTAAACAGAAGATTTAAAGGGCAGCTTGAGAAGACAAAAGAAAGTATTATAATGACATGTGCAAAGAGCTGGAAAAGGAAAACCAGAAGGGAAGAATACATTCTGCATTTCTCAGGCTGAAAGAACTGAAGAGAAAATTCAAGCCTCGAGTTGCAGTAGTGAAGGATTCTACCGGAAAACTGTTCAATGACTCAGGAAGCATCAAAAGACAATGGAAGGAATACACAGAGTCATTACAGCAGAAAGACCTGGTCGATGTTCAGGCATCTGAAGGGTAGCACATGATCAGGAACCAATGGTACTGAAGGAAGATGGTGAAGCTGCATTGAAGTCACTGGCAAAAAACAAAGCTTCAAGAATCGATTGAATATCAATTGAGATATTTCAACAAACAGATGCAGCGCTAAAAGTGCTCACTCATCCATGCCAAGAAATTTGGAGGACAGCTACCTGGCCAACTGACTGGAAGAGATCCGTATTTGTGCCCAATCCAAAGAAAGGTGATCCAACTGAACGCGGAAATTACTGAACAGTACCAGTGATATCACACATAAGTTTAAAGTTTTGCTCAAGATTGTTCAAAAGCAACTAAAATAGTATGTTGACAAGGAACTGGCAGAAATTCAAGCTGGATTCAAAAGAGGACATGGAACCAGGGATATCATCACTGATGTCAGATGTATCTTGCCTGGAAGCAAAGAACACCAGCAAGATGTTTACTTGTGTTCTATTGACTATGCAAAAGCATTCAAATGTGTGGATCACACTAAATTATGTCTAACGTTGTGGAGAATGGGAATTCCAGTGCATCTAATTGTGCTCCTGAGGCAAGAGGCAGCCATGCGAACAGCACAAGGAGTCACTGCACGGTGTAGTCAGGAAAGGTGTGCATCAGGGTTGTATCCTTTCACCATACCTTTTTAATCTGTATGCCGAGCAAATAATCCGAGAAGCTGGATTCTATGAAGAAGAACGAAGCATCAGGATCGGAGGACAACTCTTTAACAACCTGCATTATGCAGACAGTACCACCTTACTTGCTGGAAAGGAAGAGGATTTCAGACATTTACCAACGAAGATTAAGGACCACAGCCTTCAGTATGAATTGCAGCTCAACATCAGAAAAATGAAAATGCTCACAAGTGGACTAGTAAGGAACATTGTTATAAATGGAGAAAAGATTGAGATTGTCAAGGATTTCATTTTATTTGGGTCCACAATCAACGTCCATGGATGCAGAGTCAAGAAATCAAAAGACGCACTGCCTTGGGAAAATCTGCTGCAAAGAACCTTTTTAAAGTATTCAAAAATAAGGATGTCACCTTGAAGACTAAAATGCATCTGACCCAAGCCATGGTATTTTCAGTCATATCATATGCATATGAAAGCTGGACAATGAATAAGCGAGACAGAAGAAGAATTGATGCCTTTAAATTGTGGTGTTGGAGAAGAATGTTGAATGTACCATGGACCGCCAAAAGAACAAATAGATCTGTTCTGGAAGAAGTACAATCAGAGTGCTCCTTGGAAGCAAAGATGGCAAAACTGCGTCTTGCATACTTTGGACTTGTTGTCAAGATCTGTCCCTGGAGAAGAACATCATGCTTGGTAGAGTGGAGTCAGTGAAAAAGAGGAAGACCCTTGACAAGATGGATTGACACAGTGGCTGCAACAATGGATGGAAGCATAAAAACGACTGTGGACATGGCACAAGACTTGGCAGTGTTTCGTTCTGTTGTTCATAGGGTTGCTATGAGTCAGAACTGACTCGATGGCACCTAACAACAAAAACAAGTGAAAGTATACAATCCAAATCAATTTGTGTGCCTGCCTATCTGCAACCCCAACTACTCTTCTCATACTCCTCCTTCTCACTCTTCTAGCATCCTCTTAGCAAACATCTGTCCCCTCCTCTCTACCCTCTCTTCTACCATCTAGAAAGAAACCAATAAGACACCCTCTTAGAAATGTATGAAACCATAAAATATATACAGTGCATGCTCACACTGTGTCCCTGAGTCCAGTCCATTGTTGTCTGAAGAGTTGACTTCAGTACTGGTTTCAGGTCAAGGCCAGCAGCAAGTCTAGGGGCCATGTTCCCAGGGGACCCTCCAGGCTGTCAGACTATCAGTTCTGGTCTTTTAGTACAGTTCTCAAACTGTGTGCTCCTTTTCTTGTGATACCTCAGGGGCTCTATCACGGCTGCCTCTGGTGGTGGCTGGGCAGTCTCATGCTGACGGACTCTCTCATTCATATGGGTTCTTCTGTCTCCTGGGCTCATTTTTCCTCATGTCTTTGACATTCTCGGTTATCATCTGTTCCAGATGGGTTGGTACCATTTGATGTTCTTCAGGTGGCAGCTTGCTAGCTGTAAGATCCCAGTATGGGGTACAGATGACTCTCTTAGCTAAAGACTAGTTATGCTAGTTGACCTCAATGTCCCCCAAAAACATATTCCCCAGATCCCCTTCCCTGGTACTCTATCATTTGAAATATTGGGTTGAGTTTAGAAAACCTTTCAGTTTATGGTGTAGCCCAGTTATGCTGATCTGCTCTGTACTGTGTGCTGTCACTCCCTTCACCTAATCAAATTCCTATTGACTGTCAAATCTATGAACAATCCTCTCCCTCCCTCCCTACCCTTGTAGCCATCAAAAAGTCTTTTCTTCTGCACATAAGTCCATTTTTAAGTCCTTATAACAGAGATGTCATGCAATACTTGTCCTTTTGCAGCTGACTGATTTCACTCAACATGTCTTCCAGCTGAAACTAGGTTATGAGGTGATTCCTAAAATCATCATTTTTTTTTTATCACTGCATGGTGTTCCATTGTGTATACGTACTATAGATGGTTCATCCATTCATCTGTTGATGGGCAACTAGTTTGATTCCATCTTTTTGTGATTGTGGACAGTGCTGCAGTAAACATTCACATGCGTGTATCTGTTCACGTGACTACCTTTGATTCTATAAGATATATTCTGAGCAGTGAGATCTCTGGATCATATGGTATTTCTATTTCTAGCTTTTTAAGAAAGTGCCAAATTGCTTTCCAAAGAGGTTGTACCATTTCGTACTGCCACCAACAGTGTAGGAGAGTTCCAATCTCTTCACAGCCTCTCCAGCATTTGTTGTTTTGTGTTTTTTGGATTATTGCCAGCTTCATTGCAGTGAGATGGTATCTCGTAGTTTTGATTTGGATTTCTCTGATATCTATTTATCATGAGCATTTCTTCGTGTGTCTTTTGGCTGTCTGGATGTCTGGTGAAGTATCTGTCCATCTCTTTCGCCCATTGCTTAACTGAGTTATTTACCTTTTCCTTGTTAATATTTTGCAGTACCTTGTAGATTATAGAAATCAGACATCAATCTGACAGATAGCTGCCAAATATTTTTTCCTGTTTTATAGGTAGTCTTTTAACTCTCTTGATTAAGTCTTTGGATGAGTGTAAGTGTTTGATTTTTAGTAGTTTCCACTTGTCTATTTTCTGGTGTTTGTGCAATTTTGGTCAGATATTGTGGTCTACGCCACGTATTAGAACTTCCATTGTTGTCCCTATCTTTTCTTGAATGATCTTTATCATTTTAGGTTTGATAGTTAGGTCTTTGATCCATTTTGAGTTAGTTTTTGTGTAAGGCGTGAGATACAGGTCTTATTTCAGTTTTTTTGCAGATGGATATCCAATTTTGCCAACAGCATTTGTTAAAGAGACTGTTTTTACCCCAGTTAACAATCTTAGGGTCTTTGTCAAATGTCAGCTGTTCATAGGAGGATGGTGTCATGCATCGAATTGTGTCCCCCCAAAAATATGTATAGCCATGTGGCTGGGCCATGATTTCCAGTATCTTGTGATTGTCCTCCACTTTGTGATTTTGCTGTACTGTATGTTAAAGGATTAAAGTGGGACTGTAAATTTCTTCACAGCATCACCTCCCAGATCCACTGTAAAGGGAGGTTCCCCACAGTGTGGCTTGCAGCACCTTTAATCCTTTCATCCTGCAAAAGATAATAGGAAAGAGAAGCTGGCAGAGAATTGGGAACCTCATACCGTCGAGAAAGCAGCACCAGGAGAAGAACATGTCCTTCAGACCTGAGGTTCCTGCATCAAGATGCTCCCTGAACAAAGACTGATGCAATATAGGACTTCCCTCAAGAGCCAACAAGGGAGAAAGCCTTCCCCTGGAGCAGACATCCTGAATTTGGACTTGTAGCCTACCGGACCGTGTAAGAATAAACCTTCTTTTTTTAAAGCCATCCACTCCTTGGTATTTCTGTTAGAACAGCACTAGCTGACTAAAACAGATGGTAATTTTTCTGGAGTCTTTATTCTGTTCTATTGGTCTATATGTCTCTTTGTGTACCAGTGCCAGGCTGTTTTCACTACATGGCAGTGTAGTAGGTTCTAAGGTCAGGTAGTGTGAGACTTCCCACTGTGTTCATCTTCTTCAGTAGTGCTTTACTTATCTGAAGTTTTCCTCCCTTTCCAAACAAAGGTGGTGATTAGTTTCTCCATCTCTTTAAAAACTGACACTGGACTTTGTATTGGGATTGCACTGTATGTGTAGATTGCTTTGGGTAGAATAGACATTTGCACAATTTTAAGTCTTCCTATCTATGAGCAAAGTATACTTCTCCACTTAAGTCTCTTTTGATTGCTTGCAATAGGGTCTTGTAATTTTCTCAGTATAGGTCTCTTTCTTCTCTGGCTGGATTTATTCCTAGGATTTTTATCTCCTTGGGGGTTATAGTAAACGGTATAGATTTGGTGGTTTCCTCTTTGATGATCTCTTTGTTGATGTAAAGGAATCCTGATTTATTTACATTCATCTTATAGCCTGACACTTCACTGAACTCTTCTATTAGTTCCAGTAGTTTATTTATGGATTCTTTAGGGCTCTCTGTGTATACAATCATATCATCTGCAAATAGGGATATTTTTACTTCTTGTTTATTGATGTGGATGCCCTTTATTTCTTAGTCTTGTCTGACTGCTCTGGCCAGAACGTCTAGCACAGTATTGAACAGAAGTGGCAACAGTGGGCATCTTTGTTCTAGTTCCGCTTCTCAGGGTGAATTCTTTCAGTTTCTCTCCATTCAAGATGATGTAGGTGGTTGGCTTTGCATAGATGCTCCTTATTACATAGAGAAATTTCTTTTCTATTCCTATTTTGCTGACAGTTTTTAACATGAATGGTGTTGGACTTTATTACATGCCTTTTCTGCATCAGTTGACACAATCAGATGATTCTTATCCTTTGTTTTATTTGTGTGCTTGATTACGTTACTTCTTTTTCTGATGTTGAAACAGCCCTGCAACTCTGCTATGAATCCAACTTGGTTATGATGAATTATTTTTCTGATAAGTTGTTGAAATCTGTTGGCTAGAATTTTGTTGAAGATCTTTGCATCTAGGTTCGTGAGTGATATTGGTCTGTAATTTTCTTTTCTTTTCTTTTTTTTTTTTTTGTGGGATCTTTCCCTGGCTTTGATTTCAGGGTTATTCTGGCTTCATAGAATGAATTTGGGAATGTTTCGTCCTTTTTTATGTTGTGAAATAGTTTCAATAGTATTAGAATTAACTACTCCCTAAAAGTTTGATAGAATTCTCCAGTGAAGCCCTCTGAGCCAGGAATTCTTTTGGTTGGTAGTTTTTTAAATTATTTTTTTCAATCTCTTGTTTTGTGATGGTGTATTAAGCTGTTCTACTTCTCCTTGTAATAATTGCAATCAGTGATGTGAATCTCGAAATTTGTCCACTTCCTCTAGGTGTTCAAATCTGTTAGAGTAAGTTTTTCATAGTATTCTGTTATGAAACTTTTTATTTTGGTTGGGTCTGTTGTGAGATCTCCCGTCTCATTTCTTATTCAGGTTATTTGTTTCCTCTTTTGCTTTTCTTTTGTAAGTTTAATCAACAGTTTATCAATTTTGTTGATCTTTTCAAAAAGCCAGCTTTTGGTTTTGTTAATTCTTTCAGCTGTCTATTCTCTAACTCTCTTAGTTCTGCTCTAATTTTTATCACCTGTTTTCTTCTGGTAACTGGAGGGGGTTCTTTTGTTGTTCTCTTTCTATTGGTTCAAGTTGTAGGGTTAATTCTTTGGTCTGGGCTCTTTCTTCCTTCCAGACATGTGCATTTATAGAGATAAACTGACCTCTGAGCACTGCTCTTGCTGTATTTTACAGGTTCTGGTAGTATGTGTTTGCATTTTCATTTGATTCCATGAATTTTTTTCATTGGGTCTTTGATTTCTTCTATAATCCATCAATTTTTGAGTGAGATGTTGATCAGTTCCCATGAGTTCGAACTTCTACCCACGTTTTCCTGCTATTGTTTTCAACTTTTATGGCTTTATGGTCTGAGAAGAAGTTCTGCAATAATTCAATGGCATGCATTTTGTTGAGACTTGTTTTATGGCCTAATACACGGTCCATTCTAGAAAATGTTCCACATGCATTAGAAATGAAGGTGTACTTATCTTTTGTTGGGTAAAAAGTTCCGTAAATGCCAATGAGGCCTAGTTGGTTGATTGTCATGATAAGATCTTCTGTATGCTATTTGAACTTTTTTCTGGATGATCTGTTCATTACTGAAAGTGGAGTGTTGAAGTCTCTTACTATTATTGTGGAGTGTCTATCTCGTTTTTCAATGTTGTCAACATTTGTTTGATGTATTTAGATGCTCTGGTATTGGGTGCATAAATATTTAATATTGTTACATACTGCTTACATATTGAAATTTTAAGCAATAAGTAGTGACCATTCTTGTCCATGATGGTGGATTTTACATTAAAATCTATTTTATTTGAGATCAGTATTGCCACTCCTGCTTTTCTTCACATGTTTCAACTTAGCATGTATTTTTCTATCCTTTGGTTTTCAGTTTGCTCATATCTTTGAGTTTAAGGTGTATTTCTCATAAGCAGCATATAGATGGATCGTGTTTTTTGATCCAAAATGCTACTCTCTGTCTCTTTATTGGAGCATTCAATTCATTTACATTCAATGTAAGTACAAGTAGATATGTATTTAGTGCTGTAATTTTAGTGCCTTTGTTTTTGTGTTGTTGAAGTTTTCTTTGTTCCACTTAATATTCTGTTCTGGGTCTTTTTTCTTTATAATAAGTGTTTTCTTTCCATCCTTTTCAATGTTGGTTTGTGTTTGTTGAGACTCCTGTGTTATGTTTCTTGTTTTAATATGTAGTATTGCTAGTTTGCTTTGTGGCTACCCCTTTGTTCCCCCTTAATGTTCTAAGTTTAAACCAATCTTTAACTTCTGTACATCTCCTTAACTTCCTCTCCATCTGAAAGGGCTATAAACATTGTAATATATCCCTTTTCATAGTGTGATGATATCACTAGTTTACATATTAAAGTCTCTGTTTCTCTAATTTTAATATTTTAGTCTTGATTGAGTTTTGTGACTTCTCTATCTAAGTAGGACTCACAGTGCTGTGTCCTGCATTGTATCTTTGAGTATGATGTTATTAATTTTCTAAATTAAGAGCTTCTTTAATATTTCTTGTGATTTTGGTTTGGTTTTTGCAAAGTCTCTAAGCTTCTGCTTATCTCAGAATGTCTCGATATCACTGTCATATATAAGAGATAATTTTGCTGGATATATAATTCTTGTTCAGAAATTTTTCTCCTTCAAGGTTTTGTGTCATCCCACTGCCTTCTTGTCAACATGATTTCTGCTGAGAAGTCAGACAACAGCCTACAAGACTTCCCTTTTTACATTAGTTTTGATTTAAGCCTAGCTGCCTTTAAGAGCCTCTCCTTATGTTTCATTTTATTAAGCTTGATTATTATATGTCTTTGTATCTTTCTCTTGGGGTCTACCTTTTGTGGAGTTCAATAAGCATCTTGAATATTTATGTTCTTTTCTTTCATAATGTTTGTGAAGTTTTATGTCGGAAGCTCTTCAACAATTCTCTCTATATTTTCTGCTATCCCTCCCTGTTCAGCAATTCCAGTTATTCATAGATTATTCACCTCATAGAGTCCCATGTGCTTCTTAATGCTTCTTCATTTTTCTTGATTCTTTCATCTGATTTCTCCTCATAAATACTGATGTCAGTTACTTTATCTTGAGTCTCACTAATTCTGCATTCCATTTCCACAATCCTGCTCTTTTGGCTTTGTATTGAAGTGTCTGACTCTATAATTTTATTATTTACCTACTGAACTTCAGATCACTGATGTTCTATCAGTTCACATAGCTTACTTAATTTTTCATTATGTTTCTAATGCACTTTGTTTAATGTCTAGAAAGGCTCTATACATAATTCTTTCATATTCTACCTCCAATAATTTCAGGAAAGCTTCTTTATCTAGGAATTTCTTTGATTCTTTATTTTGGGAGTTTTCTGGAGCCATGGAAGTCTACTTCTTTAAGTGGTTGGATATTGATTGTTATCCTTGCACCATCAAAGAGCTGTTCAGCATCTGTGATGTTGCACCAATGGGAGCTGTGGCTTAGCTGTAAGACGGGGAGTGAGTCAGGGCACTGCTAGACTTGGCTGCCAGCTGCCATCACATTCTTCAGGTGCAGCTGACTTATGTACAGCTTCTCTGATGAAAGAGATGCTGTCCAGTCCAGTGGTGGTGCTCAGCTAGGTAGCTGGCCTCAGCTGGGCTCTCAGGGGTGGCAGGCCCATGCCACTCAAGACTATGGCATAGCTCAGAGAAGGATGTTACCACACTTGGCCACTAGGCACCACTGTTTTCTCTAGATGTGCTTATCTTAAAAATGGCTTTTCTGCTGAGAGAGGCACTGTCCAGTCACAGCTGGTAGCAGCTGTGCCGTCAGGGGTGGCAGGGCCCACCTCTTGGCTTACAAAGATGGCACCCTACTTACAGAGTTTCCTGGGGGCCCATCAGCAGACACTGTGATGTGGTTCAAAGAAGGGAAGGGTAAGGTCACCACCACACTCAGCTGCCTCTGTGTTCTCTAGATATGATTGTTTTAAAAGCAGCTTTTCTGCTGGATGAGGCACTGCCCAGAAAGGCACAATTGCTCAGTCTGACAGCCAGCCCCAGCTGGGCCCTCAGGTATGGCTGACTCTGCCTCTTAGCTGACCAAGGTGGCATCCTGCCTGAGCCACCTCTCCTGTGCTGAGTTAGCAGTATCTACGGCAGAGCTCAGAGAAGAAGGGGGAGGAGCTCTTGAACCCTTGCACACCACTTGCTGCTGGGTTCTCTAGATGTGACTGTACCAAGCACAGTCTGTCTGCTGCAAAAGAGGCTGTTTACTTAGGGACCGGACTCAGCATAGCAGCTGGCCTCTGCTGGGATCTCAGGCTCAGCAATCCCAGTCTCCTGGTATACAAAGATGGCATCAATACCTGTAAGACCCTCAGCTGCTGCTCCAGGAGAAGCAAGACTCTCTGAGCTGCCACCTCACCTCTGACAAAGGTAGTTTTCCCCTTCCTGTTGCCCAGTCTGATCTCACAACCCTACACTTGATCTTGGGGCTCCCAGAATGTCCACAAGCCTCTGTTTAATTATTTTTCCAGGCCTTAGTTTTCAGAAGGAATCAAGGAGACACGTAGCTAGTCTGCCATCTTGGCCCCATCCTGTCACAAACCTAAATTTTTTATTTCATCTATTTCTGATTTTAAAGGCATAAATACCTGTGAACACAATTAACCTCTCATCAACTGTCATGCATGAACAGTAACACATGCATCTTGCAAATACCAATTTCAAATTCAAAATGCATCTCTACTGGGCTCTAACTTCTCATTACTTTTTAGTTTCCTTCTTGCACTGACAAATTCAAAATGCATTGCTTTAAGAAATTTTTGAAACATTTAGCAGCTTGTAATTCTGTGGAAGAAATGATGGACATTTTCTATGCTCTGTAACTCCAAAAACAATGCATTTTTAGGTTTTATAAACAACAATGAGTAAGTTGACTGAAAGCAGAGAACACCATGTGTTTCATTGACTATGCAAAGGCATTCTACTGAATAGATCATAACAAATTACAAGTAACATTGCAGAGAATGGGAATTCCAGAACACTTAGTTGTGTTTATGAGGAATATGTATATGGATTAAAAAGCAGTTGTGTGAACAGAACAGAATCATATATATGCTTCCAATCTCCTTTAATTGATACCTGCCTTCACATTTGCTCACTACAAACTGTATCAATTAATTTGGGGACACAACCATCATGAAAGAATGCTATTGCATACTCTTTTAGTAAACAGGATGGTCCAACTTCTTGACCCAAAATATCGCATGACACGTTCTTCCTGTCAAATGACTAACAGGATAAGAATACCACATTTCTTTTTTGTCCTTAGAAATATATTGTTTACTCATTGATTCTCGAGTCTGAGAAAATTCATCTGGGTGACTGTTATCTGAAGACTCACAGTCTGAGACTTCACTTACATGAGCAGTTTCACCATCTTCTTTTGGTTCCACAGTGATGCTATCTGTCTCTCTGTATTCATCTTTTGAGTCATCTAATAATGGCAAAACATCTTTTTCTATCACTTTTTTGTCTGTCATGATGAGTGGAAACTGAAAACATTTTAACTTCTCATCTGTGTTCAATAAAAGCAAAAAGCAGACTACAAGATGGTGTTCCCAGCCTTTACATATATGTTCTTCCTTACAGATCTCATGAAGACCCAAGAGAAATTGTGTTTATTTTTTTAAAGAAAGAAAGAAAGAAAATTTCATTCTGTCTTGCGATTACCAGTGGGTCCATTGAACTCTTTCATAAATCTAAGAGAAATGATGAATTCATAGTGAGCTTACTTTTCTACCCCTGGAAACAATTTGCTATGTCCTTATCCTAGGAACTATTGTATTGAACAACTGTATTAGTCACTCAATGTTTTGAGTTAACTGTGTTGGTTTCATACCGCTGCTGTAACAAATCACTACAAACTTTAGAGACTTAAAACAACACAAATGTTTTATCATATGGGTCTCACTCAAGTGAAATCAAGGTATAGGCAGGATTGTATTCTTTCTGGAGCTCTAGAGAACAGTTTCTGTCTCAGTGCTGCTGTAACACAGATATCACAAGTAGACAGTTTTAACAAACAGAAATCTAATCTCTCACAGACCAGTAGGCCAGAAGGCCGAATTCAGGGTACTAACCCCAGGAGAAGATTCTTTTTCTGTCAGCTCTGGGAGAAGATCCTTGTCATTGATCTTCACCTGTTCTAGGCCCTTCTCAGTGCAGAGACCCCTGGTTTAAAGAATGTGCTCTTCTCCTGGCACCTCTTCCTGGTCACTTCTTTGTTTTGTATCTAAAAAGGGAACAACTCAAGGTACAGCCTAATCGAGTCCTGCCTCATTGACATACTGTCTCTAATCCTACCTCATTAACATCATGGAGGTAGGATTTACAACACATATGAAAATCAAACCACATGACAAAACGGTGGGCAATCACACAATACTGGAAATCATGACCTAGCCAAGTTAACACATGTTTTGGGAAGACACAATTCAATTCATAACAGATTCCTTGTCTTTTCTAGCTTCTGGAGGTTGCCTACATCCCTTCCCTTGTGGTCTCATTTCTTGTGGCTAGTCAAGGGTTTCTCAGGAGGCAGCATTCCGGTTCTCTGCTACTGGAATGGCATCTCCTCTTCTGACTCTTTTCATTGCAACAAGTTCCTCGGTGTTGTGAACTGTTAAATACTTGGCCACTAACTGAAAGAGCGGCAGTTCCAGTTCACCAAGGCTCATAGAAGAAAGGCTTGAAGATCTACTTGTAAAAAAAATCATCCTCTGAGAACAGTATAGAGTTCTACTCTGACACACAACTTGATGGTAGCTGGTAGTAGTGGAGCTGATTATACTAGCCCACCTCCATAATTTGTACTAACTTCCTCATCTGTAATCGTTAACTTAATCACATGTGTAAAATCTCTTTTGCCACGTAAGATAGCACATCAACAGATCCCAAGGATTGGGTTGCAGGTATTTTGGGGAGCCATCATTCTGCCTCCCACAGCAGCACAATAAGAAAACTGTAAGATCATGCAACAAGTTACTCTTCCAGGTAATTTCATCATTCTTCTTATTAGTTTAACTTTTTTAGTATAGTTAGGCATCACTGATAAGTACTGATGAATTGTTCCTAGGACTAGGACATAGCAGTAGTTTCAAGAGGTAGAAAAGTAAACTCACTCAGAGCTTGTCACTTCTCTTAGATTTATAAGAGTTCAAGGGACCCACTGGAAATTGCAACACAGAATGAATTTTTATTTTTTTAAATGTGCACAATGTCTCTTGGTTCTCTGTAAGATCTTTAAGGAAGAATAACAATTATGCCATATCACTCAAACCCAAAATACCAAACCCCTTGATATTAACTTGATTCCAACTCATAGCAACCCTATAGGACAGAGTAAAAGTGTGCCATAGAGTTTCCAAGGAGCACCTGGTTGATTTGAACGGCCAAACTTTTGATTAGCAGATGTAGGACTTAACCACCATGACGCCAGGATTTCCAAGAAATAGAACTACTTCGAAAAGAAACTCAAAAACTGGAATTAATTCCAAAGCTTTATATTGATAACATGCTTACGGTTAGACTCTACTAG
This sequence comes from Heterohyrax brucei, assembly GCA_028571685.1. Classification (NCBI taxonomy): domain Eukaryota; kingdom Metazoa; phylum Chordata; class Mammalia; order Hyracoidea; family Procaviidae; genus Heterohyrax; species Heterohyrax brucei. The sequence continues at coordinate 54,964,224 of CM053140.1, forward strand.
GAAAAATCTCAGCACAGTCCCAGATACAAACTTCACTGCATTGGGTGTAAGACTAAAGTTTGAATTCTGAACCTTGAGTTAAAATGTATTGGGAATTGGTGAGCAGAGTAAGGTAAGGCAGAATGCTGTAGTAAAAGAAGACCCACCAATTCAGAGATGTTAAGAACAACAAACATATACTTCTGTCTCTCACTCCTGTCTGAGTTCACACACACCTCAGCTCTGTGCGGTGATTCAGGGACCCAGGGTCCTTAATCCTCTGGCTCTGCCACCCCTTGGACCTCGTCGTCATGTGCATGGCTTAAGCTGGATCACTGCAGGTCCCCACGGGTGGGAATGGTTAGAGCTTGTAGAGAAGAGCCAGTAACTTTCTCAAGCTCTAGCCAAGAGAGCTCCTGGGTGAGGCAAACAGATAAATTCTCAACTGGTAGCTGAAGGATAAATGATTGAAGCCCTGCTAAGAGCACCTTGGATGACAGGCTTGGTGGTTTGCTTCTGAAAGGTCACAGCCTTGAAAGCCCTATGGAGCCGTTTTACTCTGCACACACGGGGTTGCCATCAGTTGGAACTGACTCGGCTGCAACCAATAATAACAGCCAAGAGAGGTGTGTACTGCTTCCATCCATAGTCCATCAGCAAGGATTTAGTCACATGACCACACCAACAGGAAGGAAGGCTGAGACATGAGGTCCAGCTACACGCCCAAGAAGAAGGGGAGAATGAATTTCTTAGTTACAACTTTCCACCGGAGAGAAGGATCTGATCCTCTGATCGTCGCAGACAAGCCCACCTCAGCTCCTGGAGGAAGAGAAACCGTCTAACCTCACTACAAAGGAGCAGCTCATTGCTGGCCAAGTTTGAGGGTCAGAATGACCATTTTGTGGGACGTAGGTAAATACATTTGGAAAAAACTCCCCAGCAACTGTGTTGTGGTTACACTTCCTATTGATTAGGGTAGCAGAGGTAAGCCCAGCGTTGAAGGAGTCCCTGTCTGCAGCCAGAGGCCTTGTGTGAAGACGGACCTGCTGTGGCTTGTGTCCTCTTGAGCTTCTTGGGATTGCCTCTGGTTCAGGCCTTGGAGCCCCTCTCCAGGCCTGTCTGGTCCGCAGCAGGCTATTAAGGATTAAACTGTCTCCCCTCAAAATAGATCACTAAGAGTAGGAATTGAATCAACAGCAGTGGGTTAGGATTTTTTGGTACACCTGTAGATGTAATCTTTGTCATATTCATGAAGCCACATCAGTGTGAAAACAAGCGAACTGATTCCTGTTGAATCCCCTCTGACTCATAGTGGCCTATAGGACAGGGTAGAATTACCCCAGAGAGCTTCCAAGGAGCACCTGGAAGATTTGAACTGCTGACCATTTGGTTAGCAGCTATAGCACTTAATCACTTTGCCACCAGGGTTTCCGGAATAAGTACAGAAAATCCTACCTGGTGGCTGCAACCACAGTTTAAACCAAAAGGAAAAAAAAAAACAACAAAAACTCACCTACTGTCCACTCACAGCAGCTCCATGTGTTACAGAGTAAAACTACTCCATAGAGTTTTCTTGGACATTACCTTTACGGAAGCGGATCACCAGGCAGGCTTTTCTCCCCTGGTGCTGTTGGGTGAGTCTGAATCCCCAACCTCTAGGTTAGTAATGGAGAACAAACTGTTAGCACCAACCAGGCACCTTATCTGCTCTTCCTTCCTATTCCCAGCCTCTTGTTCTTTTGGGAGGAAGCAGATTTCTGTCTCAAAGTTGGGAGTCTTGAGTGGCCAAAGATGTGACTGGAAGAAAAACACAAAATCTAGGGCTTTAGGGTCCCCTTCTCTACAGAGGACTGTCTTCAAATGTCACATGCCTGCTGAAAGCTTTTCCCAGTGACCCAAGGCCAAGAATCTCAGAGTCATGGCTTGGTCCTGCTCATCTGTGCTTCTCACACATACGTGGGCCACACCTATTTCCAAGTTGGTGCTCAATGCATTGAATTCCACAGCTGGGAAGGACCTTGGTATCCTGTTCAAGGATCTATTTTTCCACCTGAGGCAGACAGACAAAAAATAACTTGCCTAAGGTCACAAAGTTAAAACTGCTTTTACGTTTCTGGGCTTCTGGCCTAGAAGTCTTCCCAGAAAGTCACACCGCCTACCAAAAAGAAAACCAAACCCACTGCTGTTGAGTTGATTCTGATTCATAGTGACCCCATAGGCAGAGTAGAACTGTCCCATAGAATTTCCAAAGAGTGCCTGGTAGATTCGAACTGCCGATCTTTTGGTTAGCAGCTGTAGCATTTAACCGCTATGCCACCGGGGTTTCCTCACTGCCTACCAGACTCTGAAAACGGAGGACAATCTGCATGTCCAGCCATCCCCTTGCCCAGAATCCAGGAGAAAGGGACCATTGAGACTGGGCCATGCTAGGCCACCTGACTTGATACCTCACCCCCCAGCTCCTTGCTTTGCAGAATGCCCAGTTTAATGCTTTATTCCTCCCAGTGTTTCATTATTGATTCAACCCTTCACTGCTGAGTCTGACCAAGTAAGCCGTGAATATTTGTATATTGTCAACTTCATAAAAAATGCAAGAGTTGGGGTTTTGCTCATCTGTAGGCTACCTAGGCAGTTTAAGTGGATGGTTGGCGGTTTCTTAGAGCTAAGGAGGACACTGGCAGCTCATGGGCTGGCTTCTCCCTTCTCTAGAATGATACTGGGCCCCCAAAGCTCTGGGGAGCCAGCATCTCTCAACTCCAGCAGGTGGGAACAAGGTCTGGGTTGGACAGCTGAGGAGGGAAGCTGGGAGGCTGAGAGTGACATTTTAAAACAAGCACCATCTGCAGTTTAGAAACAAATTCAGCAATGCATCATTATGCCATATTATAATGCTACGGGTAAAAATCTAAAGAGACAGAAAACTATTTGTTCATTCATTCATTCAAAAAATATTTATTGAGCACCTGCTATGGGCTAGGCACTCAGCTAAGAGGTAAATAAAGCAGGTCCTGATTCTCATGGGGCTGAAATTCTCACCAGGCTTTAAAATGGAATAACAATAATAAAATATGTGCTGGAAACTGTTCTAAGCATTTTTCACAGAGAATGATTTTATTTTCAGGTTTGTTTTTTTTTTAAGTCCATGGGTGTATTTGCCATCAGCTGGTTTTCAACAAGTCAGCTGTTGAAAACCCACTGGAGCCCAGACCTGCTCTAACACACGGGGTCACCATGGACTGGAATCAGCTCGATGGTGCGCCATACACATCTGCCACAGAAAAAAGACAAGAAGGAAACGCACCAAAATATTAACAGAATCAACCCCACAGACCATGAGTTTGTGGAGGACTTTTATTACCTTCTTTTTCTGCCCCAAACTGTATCAGTTTTCTGCACCTATGCTGCAAGAAGAACTAAAAGGGAAGAAAGGCAAGTTAGCAGGCCCCAGCCTCAATGAAACCAGGCAGGGAGCCTCCAAATACTTCTCAGTTGTTCCCTGATGTCTTGAGGTTCTGAGCCTACAAGCTGTCTGGTCTGCTGCAGCCACTCTGGGTCCTGTCCTAGCTGTGAAATCCACCACCACTTCCTCCCCGGAGAGTAAAGTTGCTGGAGAGCCTGAGGCTGCAGCCCAGCGCCATACAGCTTGTGGTCAAGGCTGTGGGAGGGCTGAGCCATCTGAAGATTGAGCTTTGAAATGGAACCCTTTAATGCAATGTCCCAGATGGGTGTCAACAGCCTTTCTTAGTGTGAAACTCCAGCCTGAGCCTGACAGCTGATGCTGCCAGCCAGCCTCACTGGACCCCTGCCCTGGCTGGGAAGATGGGCGGTAACAGCTAAGCCACTGTCTGAAAGTCCTCAGAGCTCCTGTTGGGCCCTGAAGGATCCTGGGAGCTAAGAGAGTAAAAGATGGCTGCTCCAGAGCCATGATGGTTACCGTGACAACAAGAAATTGTATCTGGGGAGCTTCTCCTCTGGGCTTTTGACACACAGGGAGGCCCAATGCTGAGCACTTTACAGTGTTTAATACAATGAAGAAACAGAGGCCTAGAGATGCAAAGTCAGTTGCCCAAGCTCACACAGCCAGGGTATGTCAGACTCGCAGGTCAACTCTAGGTCCCACACCCTTAACCACTCCACTACACTGTCTCCTGTGCTGTGGCTGGGCTTGCTGAGGACACTGCCTCCCTTCCTGGTCCTCCTGGTGGGACTGTCACATAAGGACAGCCACTCTGATATCAAACAGGCAGCAGAACACTGTAAAGAGCTGGAGGGACAGGCAGTCAGGGCTCTGAATCCTTGCCCGGCCACCTACTCACTTGCTCTGTGACTGTGGGCAAGTCATTTGATCTCTTTGGTCCTCCGTTTCCTCATCTCTGTCAAGTGTCCAGGCAGATTATTATCAACACAGGCAATTGCTGGTGTCAGTGGAACACGTGCTAAGTATGCCGCTTTGTAGCCGTCAGACACAGCATCATCTCCACTTTATAGATCGGGAAAATGAGGCTTAAATAGGTTACATGACTTGCCTTAGATAAGAAAGAAGCAAAGCCAGGATTTCAGAGCACATCCTCTAAGGCCAGAAGACCTAGTTGTAGCCCTTCTGTCTGCCCTAGGTGGTACCACATCCACATCAAATGAAGTCATGCCTGGCAACCAAGTCAAGCCCTTGGTAACTGCATCTATTATTGGTCATACAGTAAAGACAGGAAAGATGGATTTGGACCTAGGTCAATGCAGGTCACGGGCATCCCCGGTAAGCCCCTAAGAGGCTTAAGCTAAGGGTTAGGCTGTAGGAGCACACCGAGGCCACCTGCAGGGCCTGTCGGCAAGCCGGGAGCAGGCTCCAAGGGAAGCAGACGTGTCCCTTCTTCTCAGGACTCTGTAGGTTACTTGGAGAGTGAGTAAGACACGAGTGAGGCAGTTACATAATGATTTCTTCTTCCACGAACCAAGGAGGGCAGATGGGACACCTAACAGTCTCTTCCAGCCCAACATGCCCACATCGTGCACAGGGTTGGCACAAGGTGACACACTAAGCAATGTAGCCCGAGTGCCGCTCTGCAGAGAATTTTCCAGGGCTGGGGTTCCTCGCAGCGTTACTTTTCCCGTGCAGACACTGCCAAGGAGCCCCCAGCGTCTGTCTAGTACAGTAGTAGATCCACAGGAGGGTTTAGATTCTGATTGCTCTGATTTTCTAGAAGTGTGTGGTTTTGTTCTCCGTCTGTCTCCTGTTCACCCCAAATTTGAAGATCTGTTTCTCCCCCGTATTCCCCATGCTTTGCTAGTTCCTGTCCAACTCTAGATTGATTAAATCCATGGTCAAATTCTCCCAGCCCCCAGAACTTGCATGAAGGACAGATTTGGGTACTAGAGGAAACTCTACCACAGAGTTTCAGAGGAGCGCCTGGCAGATTCAAACTGCCAACGTTTTGGTTGGCAGCTGTAGCACTTAACCACTATGCAAACTAGTTAGCAGGCATAGTGCTTAATCACTATGCAAACTGGCTTTTCAGGTCTATATGGGAAGACAGGAAATAGGACCGTAAGAAGACATCATCAGTTATAAAATGTACCACAAACGTATGTACCACCAATAATGAAAAACAGTCCTGAATACACTGTGGCCCAATACTTTTAGATCACTTAGTATTTTGATATTATGCTTCAAGAAAGAGCCCTTTCAACTTAGGTGGAGATTTTAATCATATATCACTCTTGCGCACACATAAAATGAAAAACAGAAGGATCAGAAATTGATTGTGGTATCCCCAAGACTTATTCACATTCGGCAACTGCCTCTTCTAAATTTCTTTATATCTCAGAGTTCTCCCACAAATGTCCCTTTGGCTTCAGGGGCATGAGGTATAGCATTTGCTAGAAGAATTCATAAAAGAAGCAAAGCCATGGGTGCTGAGCTGTCACTCAGCTCCCTTGTTACGCAGCTGTAACTCCCTTTTGATTTTTGTGGGGGAATGCTGCCAAACACATCTGATTCACCAGCTTCCCCACCCGTTTTTGGTCCCAAATTGTCCCCTGGATTTTCCACCAAGCCACCGGCTTCCATTCTGTAAGTTTTGAGACTGGAGATTTGGGTGTGTGTGTAGGCAACAACAAAGTTAAGACGACATCAGTTATCAGATGCATCTCAGTTTCAGAGATATGAAAAGACTTGCCTTATAGAATAGATGGACTTGGTAATGTCATTTATTAAGACCCCGTTATGTACCTGGAGGAAACCCTGGTGCCGTAATGGTTAAGTGCTACAGCTGCTAACCAGGATGTCAGCAATTCAAATCCACCAGCTGTTCCTTGGAAACTCTATGGAACAGTTCTACTCTGTGTATAGGGTTGCTATGAGTTGGAACCGTTCCTTAGTGCCATAGCTCTCTCATTTGAGCTTATTATTGTTATCATTCTTTTTCTGAGGAAGGCTCAGAGAGGCAAAGCAATTTGTCCAAGGTCACACAGTGGCAAGCAGCATAACAGGGTTTGAATCAAGTTATGTTTGATCTTATCACCATAACGGAGATGAACACTTCCTCCAAGCTGACTATGGAGCCCAAAGGGGTCATGCAAAATGAAGTCAACTCCAACCTTGGGAAACCTTTCCTATCTTTTGATTTTGTAAAACATGTCTAAATAAACTACAACTCAGTGCTTTCTGATAATAATAATGCTCTGTGCCAGGTTTGGTTCTAACCACTGTATGTCCTAGCACATTTAATTCCTCGGATCACCTTATGAGATAGGATCTATTAGTGGCTCCATTTCATAGGAGAGGAAAATGAGGTGCAGAGAGGTAATACCATGTACCAAGGATCACACAGCTGGAGAGGGCAAGAGCTGGGATTCAAACCCAGGTACTTTGGCTTCAGGTGTCCCTCCCCTAACCCACCTTACCCTCATCTCACCAAACTGGCACGGAACGCCACCAACTCCCCTCTCCTTAGCCTTCCCTACTCCTCTAAGTCCTGTTGACTTTCCCTATAGCCAGGCCTCTCGCCTGCTGGGAGCAGGATCTGGGCTGTCAGGCTCCAGTCAGATTGATGGCCTTCCCTGGCCAGGCCTGGCTTCCAAGTTTCTTCATGCTGGACCCAAACACAACACAATCTAGCGGCCCTGGCTGATCTTCAGAAAAGACTGGAGGGGGGTGTGGAAAGAAATCTAATTAGAATTCCTCAGAGCCTGAGCACTTCCTCTTATTAAATTAGCCCCCTTTGAAGTGGAACTTGACTCATTATAATAATTTGAGTGCGGAGGAACTGTCTTATATGATCCTGATCTGAGAAATAGTGCTTCCTCAATTGCATTTATCCATGTCCTGCTCCCTTCCCATTGGGACAAAGAATGGCTATCCATGGATGACAAATGACTCCTGTTACAGAGAGGACCTGGGGGAGGGCCTGGCTTCCCTGTGGGTCAGAGCTACTGAGGGGCAACGTTATGGAGCCCATATGTGGGGAGAGGCGGTTCCCAGGTTTTCTACATCCCTAGTCATAACCCCATCTACATCCCAGAAAGTCACACCAGGATGTGGAGGCTGGTAGGAGATTTGGAAAGTCAATGCCAAAGGCTTCATGTGGACCAAATGAAATGGCCCAGAAGAGAGACCCCAAAATCAGACCCTCGGAGTCTGAATCAGAATCACCTGGCTATGAATTTCAGAGCTTCACCTCCAGAGATTCTGACTGTACCGGTCTGGTGGCAGGCTGGGGGGGCAAGGGGGAGCGACCCAGAATCGGCATTTTTCACTGCTCCTCAGGGTGATTCAGAGATGCAGCCAGACTCAGACACCATTGGCTTGGAGTGATTGGGCACCCTGGTGCAGCACTTTGGATATGATGCCCACCCACTCTGAATCTCTAAGTGGGGGTGAGGGGGTGGGGTAGGGGTGATGCGTGCTGACAAAAGAGCTCTTTGCTGTTGCTACTCTTGTTGATGTTGCTACTGTTGAGTAGCTCTGAGTCATGGTGGCCCAACAAAGGACAGAACAAAGTGCTGCCCAGTCCTGCGCCATCTACACAACGGCTGGTGCACTGAGTCCACTGTGCAGCTACCGTGTATTCTGAGTGAATTCCAACCTAGGGAACTGTTTTTCCAGCAGAATATTAAACAATATTCTGTTGTGATCTGTAGGGTTTTCGTTGGTTAGTTTTTTGAAATAGATCACCAAACCTTCCCCCATCCTGTGTCAGTCTGAAAGTTCCACCGAAAGCTGTCCACTATGAGTGATTCTGCTATTATTTGAAATATCCACGGCATATCTTCCAACATGACAGCAACATGAAGCAGATTACCAGCTCTTTCTCCCAAGGCACCTGTTGGTGGGTTTGAACTACCAGTCTTTTGGTGAGTGGTCATGCACTTAACCGTTTATGCCACACAGTACAACACATTGACAAGAGGTGGTGGAATAATTGTGCTAACAGGGGACTCCAACTCATGACCCTGAGACAAGGCTCGTGCTCTACTAACTGAGCTAGCTGGGCATTTGGTTACAACTGTTAACAAAGGGATTCCGGCATTCTACAGCTGGATAAGTGCTTACTGATCACCTCTGCTGGTCAATTGCCTTTCGTTTACCGGGTATCTTAGGGAACTCCTGTCTCATGCGCTTAGCTGCTTCCAGAAATTCCAGTGAGGGTGTTTTTTGACTTTGTTGAGGGCACAAGTCAAAGGTAATATTTGCCTTTAAAGTGTTTTAGAAAGTACGTATCTATTGCTTTTTGAGATTCTGACACCTGTCTATCCTTCCCAACCTAGTTAACGTCTTACCTCCCCTAAAAAGCCTTTGCCAGGTACGCCGTGCCCCATGTGTGCTCCCTTTCCTGGCCTCCCACAATCTTTATTTCCCCTATCGGCTCATGGACCATCCCTCAGCCAGGCCCCTGACTTCTTGCTGCTTTTTGTTCACTCTGATCTGTGCCAAGTGATCCCCACTTGGTGCCGTGGGGATTCACAGCCAGCAATTTGATCTTATTAAAAAAGGTCCCTGTGTGGCATAAACGGTTAAGTGCATGACCACTCACCAAAAGACTGGTAGTTCAAACCCACCAACAGGTGCCTTGGGAGAAAGACCTGGTAATCTGTTTCTCCTAGGTACACGTGGGGGTGCCATAAGTTAGAATGGACTTGATGGCAACTGTTTTGTTTCATAAATTTGCTGGATGTACTGAACACAGCTCAAAAACTAGATCTTCTTCAAGCAAGCCTAGGCCAAGTTCTCGGTCAAAGAACTATGCCTTAGCAGACTGTCTTGGATCAAGGGGAGCCCTAGAACCAGGGTCCATCGTTCACTCTTCAGCACCCAGGAACATCGAGGCCCAACCAGGACCACACGTGTCTTTGCTCCTATTCCTATACTAATCCACCAAAAAGTTTGACTTCTTGTTCCTTCTCAGTAAGCAAGTTAACTTCGGATGTGTTTTTTCTTCTTGGGCAGCTATTTGCTGCCCAGCAAACATGTTTTGGGTGATGGCACGTGGCTAGAGGAAGGAGCTTGGGTGGGCCACAGAATGCCTGGCCTGGATGAGACTCCATGTATCAGTGGGTCCTGAGAAAGACCCACAGCGTTCTTGAAGAGAACTGTGCTCAGAAGAATGACTCCATCTCAGCGGTCCTTTTTACTCAAAAGAGCTTCTCCCTGGGTGTCTCCAAGTTACGTCCTCTTGCCTTCCTGACCTAAAAGCAGTGTTCCCATGGACTGAGATGAGGTGGACTGCCAGCAATGTCTTCCCCGTGAATCTCTACCCCTTACCTCCCCCTTCCCAAGATCCTAAAAAGAAGAACAAATGCAAATATAATGTGGTTACCAGAAAATGTTTTCACTAGTAGTCTTTAGTCTAACCCTGAAATGGAATAACTCCACCATTGCGTTAGCTTGTAAAGAATACCCCTGCTGTGATATTACAGATGATGTCAAAGCCTGGCAACCCCAGTAGCTTGCAGCAAAACAACCACAGGGTGCAAGCTTTGAGACTAACCTGCTTCCTGGTCTCTCACTTATACTGTAGCTACACCAAACTCTTTTGTGGTATGCAAGTACTGCAATGCCAGAGATTCATGGCTCAGAACTACTTGTTCAAAATAGTCTTCTGAACCCCTCCATTGATTTTAATTATTGCCAAAACAGCCCAGTCACTTGTGCCTTCATCTTCACAACAATCCTAGGGCTGAGTACCATATGGACTTCGGCATCATGGAGACTTGCAATTAAGTTCTGGATCTGCTGGTCAAGTCATTTAATCTCTAAGCCTTAGTTTCCATGTCTGTAAAATGGGGATTATAATGCTAAAAGGTTTACTACAACTATTTACTGATAACTATGTAAAAAGCTTGTCACAGTGCTTGGCAGGGAGGGAGTGCAATGACTGTTAAAAACCAAACCTATTTCTGTCAGGTTGACTCTGACTCATAGAGACTCTATAGGATACAGTAGAACTGCCCTATAGAGTTTTCAAGGAACACATCATTAATATTATTCTTATAATCCATTCTACAGATTAGGAAACTGAAGCACAGGAAGAGAAAGCAGCTTCCCAAAGACACACAGAAACACAATGGCAACAAGGTAAAGATGTCTTTCCGATTCTACATTCCGGGCCTTTTTCTCTTAAACCAACCTGCAGGGTTTAGCCTTTAGAGTGCATTGGGGAATAAAGGCCCTTAATGAAGTCTCTGAGGACATCAAGTAGGATAAAGTTACAACAGCAGAAGAGCACAAAGGAGCCAGCTGAACAGGGATGTCTCTGCTGATTGCTGTCACCTCTCATTATTGATGCTGAGAAACACAAAAATACAAAGAAACGTTAGAACATGACGGGGGGCAGATGTAGAAGAAGACAAACCCCAGTGTCTGAGGAAGAAAGCAAAACACATAAACTTCAAACACATCACAAATTCACTGACCCCCTTCAATGGCTCTCTAAGTTAAGGTGGGGACGCCGGCTGGTCCCTTTCTGGACAGAGAAATGGCTGACAACCGAAGCAAAGATCCAACCCTGCTGCCAGGAATGGTCAGCACCATCGAGAACAGAGGCTCCCAAATTCCTGGTTTCCGATCTCTGCCTCGGAACATTCTCAGGCCAAAATAAATGTGGGAACCCCATCGCAAAGTTTAGGAGCTGGAAGAAAATTCAGTATGTCGCCCAACATAGCCTAGTCCTTCCAAGCAAAACCACACCAAAACTATGCCCGACAGATGCTAACAAGATGAATGGTTTTAAATTAAATAATGGGAATGGGCCAGGGAAGGTGGCCAAGGTGAGTTTGAACAGAAAAGCTGTCCAGAGAAAATAGTGGCAAACTAAAAAAAAATGATTTACGAAAGCACACACAAAGAAAGTCAGATGCAGGTATGGACTTGTTTATGGCAGTGGTGAAGGAGCAGCTATAGGTTCCCACACAGCCAGGTGACAGCTTTGGCCTGCGCCCCTCCACTTTTCATCCAGGCTGTGGGTCTCTTCCTCCCCACCAGGTTATAAAGTATGCAAGGATGAGACCCCCAGCTCCTGCAGGTTCATCTCTCCAGCCTCTTGTCTCACTCCCAAGGCCAACCACTCAGGCTGCTGTCAGTTCTTGGCACACACCTCACTCTCCTCCTTACTAGGCCTTTACAGCTGCAGTTCACTTGGCCTGGAACACCACTCCTTCACCTCACCTCCTACCCCTGATCCCATGTCACTATCTCCTACCCTTTCTGGAAGTCTGGGCTTAGTCTTACAGTGTTATTCACTTCCACCAAGAAGGCTATGGGCTCCAGCTGCCAAAGACCTGGGAGGCACAGTGTCCACTACCACCACAGCTCAGGACACAGCGTCACTGCCTCCTGGCCAGGCTGGAGGCTCTGTACGGGCAGAGCCCGGGGCTACCTTGGCCTAGTTAATATTCCCAGGACTGAGTATACAGCAGTAGACACTCAGTAAATATCTGGTGAATGAAAGAAGAAATAACTTTGATTTTTGAGGCTAAAAGTAGTAAACGGGTTGTTAATATGCTCTTACAGGTCTTTATATAAAAATTAAGGAAAAATTCACTAAGTGTTTTTTTATGAGAAATGAAACAGGTGAAGGTCAATTTCTTAGACATTAGTGAGTGGAAATGGTCTGACAAGGGCCATTTTGAAATGGACAGTCATACGGTCTACTAGGTTGGAAATGACAACTTGAAGAGGAAGGCAGTTGCACTCATTGTCAAAAAGAGCATTTCAAAATCTATTCTCAGGTACAACACTGTCAGTGATTGAGTAATATTCTTACATCTACAAGGAGGACAAGTTCAGACAACTATTATTCAAGTTTACCTACTAAATGCTAACACCAAAGATGAAGAAAGGGAAGATTTTTACCAACTGTTGTTGCTTTGAGTCAGAAACGACTCAAAGGAAGCAGGTTTTCGGTTTTTCTGCAGTCTGAATTGATCAAACATGCAGTCAAGATGCATTGATAATTACTGGTGATTGGAATGTGAAAGTTGGAAACAAAGAAGAAGGATCAGTAGTGAAAAATACAGCTTTTGTAGTAGAGACTATGCTGGACATGCATGATAGAATTTTGCAAGACTAATGACCTATTCACAGCAAATACCTTTTTCAACAGTATAAACAGTGGCTATATACTTGGACTTTGCCTGGTGGAATACATGGAATCAAACTGACTACACTGGTGGAAAGAGACAACGGAGAAGCTCAATAATATCATCAATCAGAACAAGGCCATCAATGCTAACACATATGTTCAAGTTGTAGTAGAAGAAAATTAAAACAAGTCCACAATAGCCAAAGTATGATCTAGATTTCATCCTACCTGAATTTACACACCATCTCAAGAATAGATTTGACACATTGAGTACTAATGACTGAAGACCAGGCAAATTGTGGAACAACATCAGTGACATTGTACATGAGGAAAGCAAAAGGCCATTGTAAAGACAGGAAAGAAAGAAAAGACCAAAATGGATGTCAGAAGAGAATCTGAGACTTGCTTCTGAACAGAGTAACTAATGAGAACAGAAGAGATGAAGAAGAAAAAGAACTAAACAGAAGATTTCAAAGGGCAGCTCGAGAAGACAAAGTCAAGTATTATAATTAAATGTGCAAGGCCCTAGAGTTAGAAAACTGAAAGGGAAGAACATGTCTGGTGTTTCTTAGGTTGAAAGAACTGAAGAAAATATTCAAGCCTGGAGTTGCGACATTGAAGGATTCTATGGGAAGAATGGAAACCCTGGTGAGGTAGTGGTTAAGTGCAACAGTGGCTAACCAAAAGGTTGGCAGTTCAAATCCACCAGAGTGCTCCTTGGAAACCCTATAGGACAGTTCTGTTCTGTCCTATAGAGTTGTTATTAGTCAGAATTGACTCTGCAGCAGTGGGTTTGGTTTGGTCATATTGAATGTCAAAAGAAGGCAGAAGAAATGCACAGAGTCACTGTACCAAAGAGAACTGATTGACCTTCTACCATTTCAGGAGGCAGTATATGATCAAGATCAGTGATACCAAAGGAAGAAGTCCCAGGTGCACTGAAGATAATGGAGAAAAACAAGACTCCAGAAACTCATGGAATACCAACTGAGACATTTTAACCAACAGATGCAGCTGTGGAGGAGCTTGTGTGGAAATCTGGAAGACAACTACCTGACCAACATACCGGAAGAGATTCATACATACACCTATTGTTAAGAAAGGCGATTCAGCAGAACATGGAAATTATCAAACAGTATCAATAATATCATACACAAGTAACATTTTATTAAAGATCACTCAAAGGCAGTTGCAGCAGTACATCAATAGGGAACTGCCAGAAACTCAAACCAGATTCAGAAGAGGAAGGGGAACCAGCAATATCACTGCTGATGTCAGATAGATTTTGGCTCAAAGCAGAGAATACCAGAAAGATGTTTTACCTGTCTTTTATTGACTGTGCAAACACATTAGACTGTGTGGATCAGAAAAAATTATGGATAACATTGTGAAGGATGAGAATTTCAAAACTCTTCATCGTGCTCATGCAGAACCTGTACATAGACCAGTCATTTGGACAGAAAAGGGGATCCTGAGAGGTTTAAAATCAAAACAGTGTGCATCAGGGTTGTATCCTTCCACTATACATACTCAGTCTGTGTGCTGAGCAAGTAATCGAAGAAGCCTGATGGTATGAAAAAGAATATGGCATCAGGATTGGAGGAAGATTCCTTAACAACCTGCAATATGCTTGCTGAAAGCAAAGATGCGTCACACACTAACTGATGAAGATCAAAGACTTCAGCACAAATTACATCTCGACATAAAGAAAACAAAAATCTTCACAACTGGACCAATAACAACATCATGATAAATGGAGAAAACATTGAAGTTGTCAAGATTTCACTGTATGTAGTTGGATCCACAATCAATGCCCATGGAAGCAGAGTCAAGAGCTCAAACAGCATACCTCATTGAGCAAACCTTCTGTGAAAAACCTCTTTTAAGTGTTGAAAAGCAAAAGTGTTGCTTTGAGGGTAAAGACAGGTCCAGCCCAAGCCATGGTATTTTCAGTCACCTAACACACATGTGGAATGAAGGAGGACAACTGAAGAACTGATGCCTTTGAATTAGGGACTTGGCAAAGAATGTTGAATATACCACGGACAGCCAGAAGAAGGAACAAACCTGTCCTGGAAGACTTACAGCCAGAAAGCTGCTTAAAAGAAAGATGACAAGACGTACTCTGTGCATGTGATCAGGAGGGACAGCCCCTGGAGAAGGACATCATGCTTTGGTAAAGCAGAGGGTCAGCGAGAAAAGAGAAAGCCCTCAGTGAGACAGGTTGCCACAGCGGCTGCTACAACGGGCTCGAGCGTAATGATTATGAGGATGGCACAGGAGAGGGTGGCACAGGAGGGGGCAATGCTTTGCTCTGTTGTATATAGGGTGGGTGATTCAGAACTGACTAGAAGACACCTCACAGCACTGTGCTAAGAGCTGCACATTCTCAATTTCTGCTAAGCTGCATGCAGCCCTGGAAACCAGGGTGCTGTCATAATCCCCATCTCATAGGAGAGAAAACGAAGATAGTGGAGGCTGAATAACTTGCTTGAGACCATGGAGCCTTGACTTCAGCATGGGCCTGGCTTGAATGTGAGCACGGACTGTGGCTCTGGCCTCGCTCCTGAAACCCACCTCAGAAAGCCCCTGGTGTGTAACTCTAAACCACGCCTGCAGCAAGTCAGCCCATTTCCTCTTCTCAGGTCTCACGCCCAGATGGGGTCTGACTGACATTTCTGGCAGCCTCCATCACTGAGCTGGAGCCCAGCAGAACCCTGGGAACGTGGAACTCCCCATGGATGGAAGGCAGCAGGAAGTGACTGCGGGCCCAAATGAGGCTTGGTCCTCTGGGAGCAAACATGCTATCTGGCCCCACTTGTCACGTGCCTCACGTTGGCAAAGCAGAAGTCCAGGGGCAGAGACGGAGACCAGTACAAGTGGGCTAACATCACAGCATGTGTGTCTTCCTATCCAAGTAAGACAGGAACTAACCAAGGCTATTTCTTTCATGCAGTCTTCCCTGATTCCACTTGTGACTTTGCCAGGCTTGAGCCCCAGAGCCCTCCTCTGAGACTTGTAGTATGGCTCTGCTCTGCCGCTGTGAGCCTTAAAGCAACCTGTGGCCCAGTTACAAGCAGGGCTGTCACTTATCTAACCTGCCAATTACCTCATCTACAGGATGAGGAGGATGATATCAGAGGCCCATGGAGCTGCTGAGAGAGTAAATACACACACACACACACACACACACAAACCCACTGTTTAGATGAGTACAGAGAATGTGTATCCACCAGCTCTGTGTCAGTTTGTTGTACTTGCAGTGGAATATGTGTTGCTATAGCGCTAGACAGTAGGTCATCAGTGTTTCAAATACCAGGCAAGTTACCCACAGTGAATGGATTGCAGTGCAACCTCCAGGCTAAGACTAGGAGGTGATCCACTTCCATAAACTAGCCCCCATAAGCCCGGTGGGTTACAAAAGAATATTGTCTGATATAGCGCTGAAGAATGAGTCCCCTAGATTGGAAGACACTCAAAATACACAGTGACTGAAACAACGGACTAGAGCATACCAACTACTATGAAGATGTAGCAGGATCAGACAAGTGTCGTTCTGTCACATGCAAGGTTGCCCTGAGCCAGAGCCAAGTTCATGGTTACTAACAATACCAACAACATACACGCACACACATGTACATACCTTAGAACAACCACTGGCTTGTACAGTGAGCATTTGACACGCATCAGTCATTCTTATAAATGTCATCACGATTATGGTAACGTGCAGTCCCAGGTTATCTACCCACCTCACCCACTCAACCAAGGAGGAACATCACTTTTAATGACCAGAGATAACATCTTTAGTGAAATCAAACCAAAGTTCCCCAAACTGGTTTGTGAAACAGCCTCTAGGGAGCTCCCCAAGCATCTGTTAAAGAGACTCCTTGACCTGCTGACTCAGGATCTCTGAGATGGAGCCCAGAAAATAATATTCTTAAAGCTTCTCCAGGGAACACGATGGTAATCAGTTTGATGAACCACTGGATTAAACCTGCTCTTCCCTAATCAGATGGTGGTATGGGCTCTGTGGTAATTCCAAAAGGGTAAAATTCCCTTCCTTCTTTCTTTCTTTCAATAGGATCTTGGACTTTTCTCTGCAGCCTGCCAAAGGGCCAGGCAGCCCTGTCCTGGCCCCGTGAACCCTGAGTATACGAGATTTGACAATTAAGTTCACAAACTCATCCTAGAAAAAGTGCTACTTACCCCATTGCTGAATGTCACTACAGTCACCTTCAAAGTACTCCCCTTGGGAAGCTAAACACTGATGCCAGTGCCACTCCACCCTTCAAAACAATTTTGTAACTCTTTTTCTGAAACGCTCATCAGAGCTTGCTTCGTATTTCCCGTGATGTCCTGAATGTCATCAAAGTGTCTTCCTTTTGATATTTCCTTTATCTTATGGTAAGCAAAAAAGTCACTGGGAGCCAGATCAGGTGAGTAGGGAGGGTGTTCCAAAACATTTATTTGTTTACTGGTTAAAACTGTGTGAGCTGGTGAATTGTTGTGATACAAGAGCCATGAGCTGTTGGAGAAAAGTTCAGGTCATTTCCATCTAACTTTTTCATGCAGTCTTTTCAGTACTTCCAAATAGTAAACATGGTTAACTGTCCAGTTGGTGCAAATTCATCTCCAACAACCCCTCTGTCATCAAAAATTTTAGCAAAATCGTTGTGACTCTTCATTTGAACTGATAAACTGTTAGTTGTCGACAATTGGCTGACTTCCATTATGCACTTTGACATTTTGTTTCAGGGTTGTATTTGCACACCCATGTTTCACCACCAGTGATAACATGGACCAAAACATTGTCTTACCTCTTCAAAAGGTCTTAGCAAATTTCCACTCTCCTTTGCTTTTGTTCATTGGTGAGCTCCTTTGCGACCATTTTTGCACATACCTTTCTCTGGCCAAGACTTTCAGTTAAGAGTTTCCTGTTTCTCTATCAAGGTTTACTTGGCTGCTATGCCTCGCACAGTCAGCTGACAATTTTGATGCACTATTAGACAAATTTTTGCAATGCTCTTGTCAGTTCTGCTCATTACTGGCCACCCTGACCTCTCTTCGCCAGTGATGCTTTCTCTACTCTCAGAAAAAAGTTTAATCCATTTGTACACTGCCATTTTCTTCATGGCATTATCCCTATAAACTTGGACTAATGTGTCCCTGATTTCACTTCCACTCTTGTCAAGTTTAACAAGAAATTCAATGTTTGCTCATTGTTCTAATGCAAGCTCCAATGTTCTCATGACGGCACATTATTTATTGACAGCTTGGTAAAGCCAATAAGTTCAGTGGAGAGTGTGCCACAGATTGCCATGCTGTTTGTGAAAACTAAGCAGAGGCCCAGAGAAGCTGTGCCAAGCAGGCCACTAATGTTGTAAAGTAAAAACATCACAAAGTCTGGTGAAAGCGAAATAGAGTCTTAGTCATCATGTATTTAAAAAGGCAAAAATGTCAGGCAAACAAATACACTTTCTCTGGAATAGGCACAAATATGGATCTCTTCCAGTCTATTGGCTGGGAAGCCGTCTTCCAAATTTCTTGGCATAGATAAATGAGTACCTCCAGTCCTACACACTATTTTGGAAGGCTAGAAGTCTGAATTTGGGGTGTCGGCTCTAGGACAACTCGGCTTTCTCTCTGTGTCTGCTCTGAAAGAAAGTCATGGTCTCCTTTCAGCTTCTGTTCCTCAGTTCCTTGGGGATCCGTCAGGTGGTGTAGCACCTGTCTTCTCTCATTTCTTCATTCTTGCTTCTGTACCTCAT
The DNA here is from genome assembly GCA_028571685.1 of Heterohyrax brucei. NCBI lineage: Eukaryota > Metazoa > Chordata > Mammalia > Hyracoidea > Procaviidae > Heterohyrax > Heterohyrax brucei. The sequence goes on from CM053140.1 coordinate 54,982,546, forward strand.
CTGATCTTTTCATATCTCAAAAGTGACTGGCGTAGGACACGCTCTACACTGGTGTGATCCTAGGAACATCACAAAGAAAATCCTATGCCACATCTGATTACATCCACAAGTATAAGGGTTAGGATTTACAATCTATATTTTTAGGGGACACAATTTAATCTACAACACTTAGCATTTGCCCCTGTAATAAGCTTCATTTCCAAATACCATGGACCACTCATTTACACACAAATTGTGAATGTATGAATCATAACATTTTATTTATTGAGGACTAGGGAGCACCTCTTCTAACCAAAAGGTCAGCAGTGCAAATCCACAAGGCACTCCTTGGAAACTCTATGGGGCAGTTCCACTCTGTCCTATAGGGTCCCTATGAGTTGGAATCAGCTCGACGGCAGTGGGATTTTTTGGTTTAGGGTGTACCTACACAAACCATGGTGTTTTCAATCACCTTGTCTATAGGCAAAAGCTAGACAGTGGATAAGGAAGACTGAGTTATGGTGTTGGAGAAGAATATTGAAGATACCGTGAACTGCGGAAGAATGAACAAGTCTATCTTGTAAGAAATACAACCAGAGTGCTCCTTAGAATCAAGGACGGTGAGACTTGATCTCATGTACTTTGGACATGCTATCAGCAAGGACCAGTCCCTGGAGAAGGTAAAGTAGAGGGTCAGCTAAAAAGAACTTCAGCGCTGGATTGACACAGTGGCTGCAACAACGGGCTCCAACATAGCGATGACTGTGAGGACGGCGCGGGACCCGGCAGCATTTTGTTCTGTTGCGCAGAGGGGTGCTACAAGTCAGAACAAACTGGATGGCACGTAACAACAACATTTATTACTTTATTTACCTTGCACAGTGATCACTGATATACATACGTTCTCTTTACATACGTGAATGGTTTTGCAATGCAAGTATTACTATCCCCATTTCATCTGTGAGACAACCAAGCCACAGAGAGCTGAAGTGACCTGCCCAAAGTTACTTCACTAGGAAGAGCCAGGATTGCAATCTAGAATCCAGGCCTAGCTGGTTCCAGAGCCAGGACTCGGGGCTATTCTGCCAGTCACTGAGCTATTGTCTCCCTTTTATACTCCCCAGTGCTGGGGCAGCAACCCAGAAAGCCATGTTTCTGCTTTGCCAGCTGGTTCTGTCCACAGAAGCTAAAGGGAACTGCCAGGCTGGAGGGGAAAGAGGGGCTTGCTTCTTCCTGTTTCCTGTTCCTCTGAGAGTCACCCCACAATGCACCTTCACTCCCACAGTAGCAATTCCTTCACGTGTTGCTGTTGTTGGGTGCTTGGAGTCAATTTCATTTCATAGCTACCCCCCAGGACAGAACAGAGCTGCCCCATAGGGTTGGCTGGGCTGTAATCTTGATGGGCGCAGATCGCTAGGTCTTTCTCCCTGGCCACCGCTGGATGGGTTTAAGGCACACATCTCTGGGGTAGCAGTGAGCAGTTCACCACTGCACCCCAGCAGCAGCTGCAGCCACTCTGCGGTTTTCCCAGCAACTACTCATGTCCCACTTGGCCGCTTCAGGGCACTCTTTCTTAGGAGCTTAGGTCCCTGGGCTGTGCGACCCCTCTGAGCTCAGAAGCAACAGCCCAGCTGACCAGTATCTCCTCCTCAGAAGTCAGTGTTTCAGCTCCACAGGCTTTTCCTACCTCAACCCTTCAGTCTCCCTATTTTAGGGGTAGCTACCTCTGTGATAAGATGCTCTGATGTACAGTGGTTAAACTCCCAGCTGCTAAGTAAAAGTTACAACCCACTCAGTATCTCTGCCAGAGGAAAGACCTGGCAATCTCCACCTGCAAAGATTACAGCCTAGGAAGCTCCATGGCACAGTTCCACTCTGTCACGCTGGGGTCACTGTAATTTGGAATCAACTCAAGCGCACCTAACAACAACCTCTGTGACACCTTAAAGTTCTTTCTTGACCCTTTCAGCTACTCAGTTAAACAGCCTTACACCTAATTAACAGCTCTTTAACTTCTGTCTTTGAAAATCACAGGTGTGGTTTGTTTCCTGATGGGGCTGTCACAGCAAGCACCAGGAGTGGTCATATATAGCAAGTTTTCAAAGACAGGACTTGGAGATTTTGTCCGGGGCAGGCGGGGAGGGGATTGCCCTAGTTACGCTCCTTCACCCAGATACTACAAGATCCTTCTGGAGCAGCAGCTAAATCCCCTTGGCAGTTTTTCTGGCAATTTGCAGGACACCTTCATTGCCACCGCGCCCCCCGCCATGCCCCCTCCTCAGAGGTCTGCGTCCTGCCCTCAGGGTTTGTGAGCTGGAGGAGTAGGCGAGCCAGGCAGCTACCGCTGGTTACAACCGTTGTGCGATGTGAGGTAGTTTAAGTCGCTGTATTAGTGGTGTTGTCCGCTGCTGTGAGTCAGCGCCCACCTCGTGAGGATCTCACGCACAACAGAGAAAAGTGCTGCCCTTCAATGCGGCACCTCCACCACCAGCTACGCATCAGAACACTGTGTTCCACAGGGTTTCCGCTGGCTAATTTTTTCAGAAGTAGCTGGCCAGGCCTTCATCCCTGGTCTGCTTTAGTCTGGACTCTCCCCTAAAACCTGTTCAGCATCACAGCAACACCCAAGCCTCCACCGGCAGATGGGTGGTGGCTGCTTATGAAGGGTATTGGCTGGGAATCAAATATGGGTCTCCTTTGTGAAAGGTGAGAATTCCGCCACTGAAACGTTGTCAGCGACCGTCTTAGTCATCTGGTACTGCTCTAACAGAGCTACCACAAGTGGATGGCTTTAACAAAGAAAAGTTTGTCCTCACACAGTCCTGTCGCCCACAAGTCCGACCAGAGTGTCAACTCCAGGGAAAGGCTTTCCCTTTTCGTGGGCTCTAGATGAAGTCGCTTCTGTTCCATCAGACTTTCTTTGGTCTGAGGTCATTTCGGTGCAGGAAACTCAGGTCCAAAAGATGCACTCTCAGTGCTGCCTTCTTGATGGTATGAGGTCCCCAACTCTCAGCTTGCTTCCCTTTCCTTTGGTCTCTTGCAGAATTAAAGGTAGTGCCTGCCACACTCCAGGGAAAGCCCCCTTTACAATGGAGCCGGGAGATGACCTTAGGAAGGGTGTAACAGTCACACCCTAATCCTCTTTAATATAATCCAGTCTGTTAACTACAGACTGGCACAGTGGTGAAATGCTAAATCTGCTAACCAAAAGATCGATAGTTCAAATCCACCATGTGCTCCCTGGAAACTCTATGAGGCAGTTCTACGGTGTCATATAGGATCACTATGAGTCATAATCAACTTGACAGCAGTGGATTTAGTTCGGGGTTTTATTAACCACAGGAAGAGATTAGGATTTACAACATAGGAAAACCACAAAATGTAGGGCAGTCACACAATACTGGGAATCATGGACCAGTCAAATTCCTACACACATTTTTTGGAGGACACAATTGAGTCCATGACAGTTACCATAGCAGTTACTAATAACAAAGAGGCCTGTGTTCATAGGCAGGGGGTACAGTCCCAAACCATCAGTTTTACCAAAGCGGAAACTGTCATTCTGACAAGAGGACTGTCCAGAGGACCTTGGACAGAGAACTCAGTCCAATGGGGTGGACGAGGGCTGGTGTGTGGCCAGCACTACCCGTCTAAACTGCCTGTGCTGTAATCTATGAGTAGACAGATGGCAAGTGAGCACATGAAGAGACACTCAACATCATTAGCCTTTATGGGAATGCAACTTAAAACCACAGTGAGAGATCACCATACAACTAAAATAAAGATTATGGCAACACTAAATGCTGGTGAGGATGTAGCAAAACCAAAAATTCACACACGACTGATGGGAATATAAAATGGTACAGCCACTGTATACAGCAATTTGGAAGTTTCTTTAAAAACCAAACATTCAACTGTCACACTACCCAGCAATTGCACACTTGGGCATTTATCCCAGAGATATAAAGACTTGTGTTCCCACAAAAAATACTGTACACAAACGCAACATTATAACAGCCCCAAACTGGAAACAACCCAGATGTTTTTCAGTGGGTGAATGGTTAAACAAACTGTGGTGCATTCCCATCGTGGAATACTATTCACCAATTAACAGGAGCTATTGGTACAGACAACAACCTGGATGACTTTCCAAAGAACTATGGTGAGTGACACTGGTCAACCCTAACACGTTATATATTGTATGATTCCACTTATATGGCATTCTTGAGAACTAGAGAGCTAGAGAACAGCTTGAAAACAGGTGAGCAGAAGCTACACGGGTGTATCTATATAACAGCAAAACAAGGGACCCTTGGGTGGATGGGAACATTCTGTATTTTGACTGTATCCATGTCAATACCTGGCTGTGGTATAGCACTACACTTTTGCAAGGTATTACCATTGGGGAAAGCTAAGAGAATGACCTTTTTGTATTATTTCTTACAACTGCATATGAATCTACAATGATCTTTAAAAAAAAAAAAAGTTTAATTTAAAAAAGAAAAAAAAACATCTGGGAGCCTTTTCCAAACACCCACCTGAAGAGGGAGGCTGACTCAGTAGGTTGGAGTGAGGCTTGGGCATGTGTCTTTTGAAGTGTCCCGAAGAGAAGAGCTAAAAAACATACAATTAAATGATTCTGAAAATTTCTTCATCCTAAAAATCTAATATTTGTATGTGGAAATATGTCATATTCCAAACATCTTGCGCATTCAGGCAGAAACTACTCCCACCCTCTCCATCAGCACATGCGTCCCAGCCTCCCCAGAAGACAGGGAGAGAACAGAATCAGGACCCGGGGACAAGGGAAGGCAGGCGGGGCAGAGGGGCAGCTCTCTCTTTCATGATCCTGGGGCTTTCTGTCACAGCACCCTCCGTCAGGCACAGCCAAGGGCCACAGGGGCTGACGGTGGGATTAGAACCTGGCTTTCGGGCCCTGCCCTCACAGCTCAGGGCAGGCTCTGGGTCGCCCCCCTCAACCTTCCCTCAGAAGTGTCAGAACGGTCCAGAAATGGTTCTAATTATAACCAGGAAGTTTTCAAGCACGTGGGTGGAAAGTAATGTGGACTCCTGTAACAGCCGTCAGCGCAGCACAGTAGATGTGTTCTTGGCCCAGGTTGTGAGGGTGACAAACAGCATACACTTGCCACAGGCAGGGCAAGTCTTTATCAGACAGGCCAAAAGCCCAGGTCTCCGGAGCAAGAACAACAGCTGGGAAGGTCTTGGGGAGGACAGTGGCTCTCTGTCCCTTGGCTCTCCAAGGGACTTCTTATGTAACTGGAGAGCTATTTTCTTGTTTTGTTTTGTTTTGTTTTTCTACCTCCTTCATAATTAGCCAACTAATTATTCACTTCTTCATACTAATGAATCACTGAAGACTCTTTAAGGGAGAAGAGTGAGCAGAGAAGATATTTTGCTGCTTCCGGCCCCACAGCCCCTCTCCTTCTCCCTCTGGCCACCAGACGTGGCTCCTCTGCCTCTCTGAGCAGAGAGTGTGAACCTGTGATCCAGAGCCAGTTAACTTGACAGCTAACGGGCTGAGCAGCACTCCCGGAGGCTTCTGGAGCCAGAGCCAGGAGAGGGGCCAGCCCTGAGAGTTTGCCGTTGGAGAGGCTCAAGCACCAAACGCAGGTTCCAGTTTTGCCCAGTGGGGAAGTCAGTTCAGACACAGCAGTGAGCCAGCCACAGGGTACTGCTTTCAGTGGTACCATTTCCTTCTTCTTGGTCCCATCAGCTGCCAGCAAGCATGTGGCATGTAACTCAGAGCTGCAGTCAACTCCCTGGCAACCACATGTGTACCAGAGTAGAACCGTGCTCCATGGAGTTTTCAATAACTGTGCCCTTTTGAAAGTGGATTGCCTCTGGTGGATTCAATCTCTCTGTTAGTATTTGAGCATTTAACTGTTTGTACCACTCACATGTAACTGCTGAAAACCAGAACAAAATCTGCCATCACTGAGTCAGTTCTGACTCACCGTGACCCCACGTGTTACAGAGTAGAACGGCCTCCCAGGGTTGTCTTGACTGTGATCTTTACGGAAACACATTGCCAGGCCTTCCGTCCATGGCAGTGCCACTAGTGAGTTCAAATCACCGACTTTTCCATTCGCTTTCATTAGGGTGCCGACAAGTCACTTTTTGACGCACAGCAACCCCGTGTGACAGCATAGAATTTCCTTGGCTGTAAGCTTTACAAAAGCAGATCACCAAGTTTTGCTTCCATAGAGCCACTGGATGGGTTCAAATCACCAATTTTTCAGTTAGCAAATATCTGTACCACCAGGGCTCCTTTCAGGCTAGTAAAACAAATCCATTGCCACTGAGTTGATTCCAACTCAGAGTGCCCCAATAGAACAAAGTAGAACTACCCTATAGAGTTTCCAAACAGTGGCTGGTGGATTGGAACTGCCAATATTTTGGTTAGCAGCTGAGCTCCTAAACTACTGTGCCATCACTAGTCAAGAACAAATAGTGTGCACCACCTGGGACTTTCCTGTAATTACAGAGATCTAGAAATAAGCACCTTTATCTAGAATTTGGAAACCCTGGTGGTGTAGTGATTAAGTGTTACACCTATTAACCAAAAGGTTAGCAGTCTGAATCTGCAGGCACTCCTTGGACACTCTATAGAGCAGTTCTACTCTGTCTTATGAGGTCACTATGAGTCCAAATTGACTCAATGGCAGTGGGCTTGGTTGTTTGGGTTTGGTACCTACCATTTACTAGCTTTGTTTCTAAGGTAATTTCACCTCTTGGAGATTGCCAGAGTTTCTGTCTCTGTAGAACCTTCTCTCAAGTTACGGTGAGGGTTAGAGGAGACAGCCAACAGTACCCATGACAGTGCGCCACGAGCCACAGCCACAGAGATGATGGAAATGGTCTACTTCCAACCCCCAAGAACCCCACAAACCTGTGGAGTCCTCTGTGCAGCTCAGCACCTCAAAGCTCAGGCAAGATCCCAAGAGACTGGACCTTAGGCTTCTGCCCTAAAATCCACAAGACTGAACTCCCCAGGGGTCTATTTGAAGTGTATCAGAATTCCCAAACCTGGGCACTTTTGGTTATAAGCCACTGTGAATGGCTACAGAGTCCCCTTGCAGTGGAGTCTGCACAGTGACCATTAAGTAACATGTTCTTGAAAAATACTTAAGGAAACGGGAAAAAACTCCCACAGACTCTTGAGCACAGAATACCAAACTATAATGCAGCAGGGTGCCAGTACTGTCACATGTAGAAAAAAGACTAGAATAAAATCTATCAAAACATTAACAATGGCTTTGCCTGGATAGTGGGATAATGAGGGAGGGGGAACAACAGTGTAGTTATTTCTGGCATTGCACTTTTCTGATGTTTATGAAATATCTATCATACGCATGTGTAACTATATAAATGTTTTCTATGTTTACATGCCATATAAAATATTTTTATCTATGGCATAGTATATATGTATAATACAGAAAGCTACCTATTTTTAGACCCTAGGTCTTTTGCTAGAATTCTTCAGGACAGAAAAGCTGGATTTCTTTTCATTCATACACTCCACAGGCATTGCTCTGGGTAAGGTACGGAGATGTGACAGTTCCAGACCTGGCCCTCAGGAAGCCTCACTGCCTAGCAAGAAAGACAGAGATGGGTGCTATCAAAGAAGTCCAGCAAAACATGTTCTGGGCACCCTATAGCGGGGAAGATCATGGAGAGTTTTCCAGAGGACATGCTATTCAAGCTGGTTGAAGGATGGAGTTGTAGGATCTGGCCACCTGATGCTGTTTCACTCTTCTGTACCCAAAACTGGGACATCAGCCAGGGGCGGGAAGAGCTAGGCCTTTGTTCCCCATCTCCTCTACCTTAGTGGTGGTGGTGGTGTTGCTCATTGCTGTCAAAACAGCTCCAACTCACGGCCACTTTGTGTACAACAGAACAAAATACGGCCCAACCCTGGGCCATCTTCACAGTTGTTGGTGTTTCCCACTGTTGCGGCGGCTGCGTCTGTCTGTCCCCTGGAGGGTTTCTTCCATTTTCACTGGCCCTCACTTTACCAACTATCTTGGGCTGGATCCTCTAGAGAAACAAAACTAGTAAAGAGTATATAAAGACTTACAGAGAGAAATTTATATCAAAGAAAAAGTCATGCAATTGTAAAGGCTAAAATGTCCCAAATCCTGGATCAGGATACAAGTGTCAAGCAGCCAAGAAAGCTGGCAAACCCAAGTGTGGCAGGTCAGAGAGCAGGGTTTCTGTTCACAGGCTGCGAAGGCTGACGAATCCCAGGATGTCAGGTAAGACTGCACGGCTTCTCCTGATTCATGTAGCTACAGGGGCTGGGGAACCCATCTCCGGCAGGTCAGGGAACAGGACACTTACTCATAGGCTGTGAAGGTCAGTGAATCCCAAGATCAACAGGTAGGCTGCTGGCTCGAGTCCCAAGAACTGGGCATCAGAAGACAGGAGAGAGGCGGCTGGTGGATTCATAAGAAGCTAAAAACCTTAGCACGGTGAGCAGCAAGGACGTAGGTGGCAGAAGGCAGACAGGTGAAGGCTGAGGGGGTGGTGAGCCAGGTCCCACCCCTGCTGGCACCATGGCACATTCCATCATGGGGGTGACCCACCATCACACAACTGCCAGACCCTGACAGTCATGCCCTGGCTAGTTGACATACGATGCTAACCATCGTACCAGCCATGATGCCTGTCTTAGTCATCTAGCGCTGCTAGAACAGCAATACCACAAACGGGTGGCTTCAATCAAGAGAAGTCTATTTTCTCACAGTGTAGTAGGCCAGGAGTCCAAATTCAGGGTGCTGACTCCAAGGAAAGGCTTTCCTCCCTCTGTCTGGACGAAGGTCCCTGTGGTGCATCAGTCTTCCCTTCGTCTGGGAGCATGACAGCACAGGAACCTCAAGTCCAAAAGGCACGCGCTGCTTCCAGCACTGATTTCTTGGTGGAGGGTCCCATGTCTCTCTGCTCACCTCTCTCTTTTATATCTCAAAGGAGATTGGCTTAAGAAATTACCCAGTGTCGGAGGCCTCACCAGTATAACTGACACTAATTCATCTTGTTCAGTCATAGTGACTGAATTTACAACACACAGGAAAATCACACAATCACAGGAATCACGGCCCAACAAAGTCAATAAACACATTTGGGGGGGGACACAGTTCAAGGAATGACAACGTCCTTTTCTAGCTATTGGCTGTTCCTGAGGTGTCCTAAGTAAGTGAGCCACAGTCTCTCCATTCTTGCTTCTAAGCAACATTTATGTCAGTATTATTTCTTCTAAGACTGGTTTGTTTACTGTTCTGTTAATTTTGGTATGTTCAATATGCTGCACCACAATTCAGATGCAGAGCTCCCTGGAGCCAGCACAGTAAATGACCCTTCTCGGAGCATCTTCCAGAATCACGTGACCATGGGATGTGAGAGCTGAACGGGAACATGGAGTCAAACGCCCTCAGTGTATATACGAGGAAGTTAAAGCCAAGTGAGAAGAAAGATCTTATCCTAAGCTTCCCTGGTCTCCTATCCAGGAGACCAGCTAAGTTCACACTCCAGGGCAGTCCCCTGAATACTGACACCAGGACCGTCCAGGGTGCATTTTCCAGCGGTAAAACAGGACAGAAGTACCACAGCACCACGGTACTGGTCTGAATGCACTAATTCCGTCTTAAGAGCACACAGAGCTATCTGGAAACAATATGATAGTGTGACACAGTGTGAGATCCCAAAAATAAGCCTTCATTTGTCTCACATCTGTTCCTTGAAACTCCAAATTGCCATCATAGGTTAGCCTGATACACCACCCAAATTCATCCTCAGAAAACTAACACTACCTTCTATGTTCATACCCCTCCAAACATGTAACAAACTACCCTCTCTTCCTGGCATACTCAGCAGAGCCCTCCCTTAGTATAACCAAGAGTATAATGGTTTATAATGCAGACTTTATTGCCCAGGAAACATGGGTTCAAGTCCCTGCTTCACCTCTTACAAGCTCTCTGATCCTGGATAATTTGCATAATATCTCTGTGTCTTTTTTTTTAATCTAGAAAATGAGTGAATACAACCCATGGAGTTATTGTGACAAACAATTTAAATTAAAGTATGTAGATAAAGTACTTAGCACTATATTGTAAATTCAAGTCATTGGACTACAAGCCTCAAGAAGGGTGGCAAGGGCTGAGTCTGCCTTGTCCCCCCCTGAATCTCTAGGACTTAATTTTATGAAGCCTAAACTTTAGCAGAGGCTGGCAAACTTTAGCAGATTCTCAATAAAAATATGATGAATGAAGGAGCACATTAGTCTCAATTAAATATCCACTGCTGTAATTATTATATCTGGCATGTTCCCTACTTTCATGTCCCAAAACAGTAGCATGTTAAGAGAAGAAAGCTGGAGGACTGGGGGAAAATGAGAGTTAGACCATCGCTCTAACCCTCCCCAACAAATTCAACAGGGAAAGGGCGCTCAGCTTTGAGGGACCCTGAATCAAGGAGCAGAGGAAAGCAGCTGGGGCTACAGACAGGCAAGAATCAGTGAATCAATCGTGAGTCACACGTGGTAGGAAAATCACGTCTCCCGCCGTCCCTGCCTTTGCTCTCAGTCACACGGGCCACCAGCCGCTGTGCCCTAGAGTACTGCTGCTGTTCGGTGCTATCACGGCAGTTCCTACTCGTAGCAACCATTTGCACAACAGAACGAAACACCGCCGAGTCCCACACCGTGCCCACAGTCGTTTTTGTGCTTAAGCCCCCAGCTGAAGCCACGGTGTCAGTCCATCCTGTCGACGGTCTACCTCTTTTTCGCTAACCCTCCGCTCTACCAAGCGTGATGTCCTTCTCTGGGGACTGGTCCCTCCTAACACGCGCAAAGTATGCGAGACATAGTCCCCTTGTCTCTGCCTCTAAAAAGCACTCTAGTTGTACTTCTTCCGGAACAGATCTGTTTGTTCTTTTGGCAGCCCGTGGTACATTCCTTATTCTCTAACGCCACAATTCAAAGGGCACCAAATCTTCTCTTTTTTATTCATTGTCTGGCTTTTGCATGCATATGATGCAACTGAAAATACCTTAGTCTCCAAGGTGGCGTCTTTCTTTTCAGTACTTTAAAGAGGTCCTTTGTAGCAGATTTTCCCAATACAATGCACCTTTTGATTTCTTGACTGCTGCTTGTGTGGCACTGATTGTGGAACCAAGTAATGAAATCCTTGACAACCTCAATCCTTTCTCCATGTATCATGAAATTGCCTGCTGGTCTGGTTGTGAGGATTCTTGTTTTCTTGATGTTGAGGTGCAATCCATACTGAAGGCTAAGGTGTTTGATCCTCATCAGTAAGTGTTTCAAATCCTTGTCCCTCCCACCAAGCAGGGTTGTGTCATCTGCATAATACAGGTTGTTAATAAGTCTTCTTCCAATCCTGATGCCTTGTTCTTCTTCATATAGTTCAGGTTCTCAGCTTATTTGCTCAGCATACAGATTGAAAATGCATGCAGAAAGGGCACAACCCTAACGCACATCTTTCCTGACTTTAAACCATGCAGTGACCACTTGCTCCGTTCACACAACTGCCCCTTGTTCCATATACAGATTCTTCACGCACACAATTCTTTGCAGCGTTAGTGGCCCCCCCAAAATAACTTGCTCTCCTACCCACCACAGTTCTTGCCTTTCAGAGAGGCAGAACTCCAAGCTTCTACCCTAAAATCCACAAAGCAGAACTCCTGGGGGTCTGTTTGGAGTGTGCCAGCACTTGCCCCCCTGACCTGTTGGTTGCAACCTGACTGCAAACTGTTGTATGCTATGAAGCAGGCATCTTGAGTGGCGGCTATGCTCACGGCCCACATATAGGGTAGTGGTGGGGCTCCAAGAGCAACAAGGCGGTTCTCCCTGGAGGTCCCTCTGGAGTGTGGAGTGTGCTAGCACCTCCCCATGCATTGCGTGCCTACTGCAAATTGCTAGAGATGGCGCAAGCAGAGAAGTCTGCTCCCATGATAAACACTCTACTGACCTCTCTGAACATCCCCTAGCTCAGGCCTCTAAACCAATGGGAGAGACCTCCTGGGCCACCAGTTCAGGTGAGTCTGCTCCCCCTTCCAGTTAGTGCTGAGGACTGCTGACTGAGGCTGCTGCATGCTAGGAAGCAGCAACTTACTGAGGCTACAAACTCAGCCAACATTACAGGGTGGGCTCTGACAGACACAAGGAAGATGTCCCTGTGGGTCCATTTGGAGTATGGCTGTGCCTCCTCCAACTGGTGACTGTCAGCTGCTGGACTGATACAAACTCCTACAGAAGGTTCCGTACGGTGGAGTCAGAGGTGCACCACCTAAGACTGCTCCCCAACCACCACGGAGCCACTGGGGCTCTGAAAACAATAAGACAGACTTCCAAAGGTCCTTCTGGGGAGCGTCAGCTCCTCTTCCTCCTGAAACAGAAGAAAGGTGGCCTGTGCTTCCCCTGAATACCAGCTCAGATATAAGCAGTCCCCATGGACTAGGGAAGGTAGCCTCAGCCAAACTTCAGGGCAACACCCAGCCCTGAAGGAGTCTCGCAGAGTGTGGGTCTTCTGACTAAAAATGTGATTTTGCAGAAACTGAGGAGGGGTAAGAGTAATAACCAGAGAGAGAGGACAGCACCCCTTGGCACACAGATCGATCAGTACGTGATATCACACCTGAGTTGGCAGTGCCTGCAGGTAGACAAATTGACCGTGTGTTCCCTGGTGTGTGGGGAGAGATATGAAGTTGAAAACAGAGATCCAGAACATTTTAATCTTAACCCAGAGAGGAGGAAGGAGCTACCACAAAGACGGAAGCAAAACAGTAAGCAGAAACCAAAGGCTCTGCCTTTGGTAGAAAGTAGTGAGCAAAACATTAAATACTGGGGAGACTGAGAAAATTAACAACCTCAAAAATTCCAGTTCCCCAACAAAGAATTGTAAGAAAAAGAGCAGGGGAATAATGGTCCATCCAAATAAACACAACAAAGGGAGTAAAAGTGAGTCCAGAGGTGGCCAAATAATGAAAAAAAAGGAGAATATAATACTCCATTAAACATAACAGAGCTAAGAGAAAACACAGACACAAAGCTAGAAGTAATAAAATTGAAAACATAAAAACAATAGAATCAATAAATCAAGACAGTAGCTCTTTGAACAGATCAGTAAAATTGAAAAACCTTTAACCGCACTGACAAAGGAAAAAAGAGAGAAAAGATACAAAGAACACAAATTTAAAAATGAAAGATAGGTCATTACAACTGACTGATAGAAATTAAGAGAATTATAACAGAATATTATAAACAACTATGTGACAACAAATTGTATAACCCAGATGAATAGAACAAATTCTAAGAAGCACACAGCTTATCCAAAATAACTGAAAAGAAAATAGAAAGTCTCAACAGACCCGTAAGAAGTGAAGAGATCAAATCAGTTTTCAAAAACCTACCAACAACAAAAAAAAATCCTGGATCAGGTGACTTCAGTGAAGAATTCTGCCAAACGTTCATGGAAGAACTGACACCAGCATAGTTTAAAGTCTTTCAAAAGACAGAGAAAGAATGAATACTCCCTAATTCATTTTATGAAGCAAACATAACCCTGATACCATAACCAGACAAACACAACAACAACAGCAAAAAAACTACAGGCCAATATCTCTTACAAACATAAAAGCAAAAATCCTCAACACAATACTGGCTAACAGAATCCAACAGCATATTAAAAAAGTCATGCAGCGTGTCTTACTGGGATTTATTCCAGGAATGCAGGAATGGTTTAACATTAAAAAATCAATCAACGTAATATACCACATCAATAGAACAGAGGAAGAGAGCCATGTGACCATATCTATCAGTGCAGAAAAAGTATTTGATAAAAATCCATCACACTTTCTTAATGAAAACACTTTAAAAAGATTGGAATAGAAAGGAAGTCCTCAGCATGATTTAGGGCATGTATGAAAAACCAACAGCCAACATTATACTTAATTGAGAAAGACTGAAAATTTTGCTCTTGAAATCAGGAACAAGGTAACGGTGCTTGCTCTCTTCACTTCTATTCATTATTGTATTTGAATTCCTAGCCAGAGTAATAAAACAAGAAAAAAGAAATGAAAGATATTCAAATTGGAAAAGAAGTCATAAAATAATCTCTGTTCATGGATGATATGATCCTAGGTATAAAAAATCTTGAAGACTACACAAGAAAACATCTAGTGCTAATAGTGAAATTCAGCAAAATTGCTGAATAAATAAAGATCAGTTGGGTTTCTATACATCAGCAAAATAAATCTGAATGGGAAGTTAAGGAAACAATTCCGTTCACAATGGCATCTAAGAGAGCAAAATACCTAATAATAAATTTAACCAGGGACATGAAAGAATTATACAAGGAAAATTATATAACTTTGCTTAAGGAAATTAAAGAAGATTGTTTTATTCATTTAGGGCTGCTGTAGGCACTTGGCTTGGCTTTCGTAACAGAGATACCACAAGTGGATGGCTTTAAAAAGAAAAATTTTATTGTGTCATGGTCCAGTCAGCCACAAGTCCAAATTCAGGGCAGCAGCTCCAGGGGCAGGTTTTCTCTCTGGCACTGGAGGAAGATCTTTATCTTCAGTTTTCCCCTGGACTGGGAGCACAAGGGCCCTGGATCCTTTACAGCAAATGAGCTCTGCTCTTGGCACTGCTTCTTGGTGGTACGAAGTCTCCGATACTCTTTACTATCTTCTTTCTTTTGTATCTCCAAAGATTGCCTCCAGGCACAATACCATCTTATCCACTGAGTCCTGCTCCACCAGCATCAGTGCTGCCCTTCCACCCTCATTCAACTCATAGAGACAGGGTTTACAGCATGCAGGAACATCACACAATACCCAGAATTATGGCTCAGCAAAATAGCTACACACATTTTTGGAGGGGAGGGGACATATTTCAAACCATGACAGAGATAAAAATAAACAGAAAGACATTCCGTGTTCATGGACTGCAAAACTTAACATGGTTAAGCTGTCAACAGGACCTGTGGTTGTTAAGATTGTGTGTCAGCGTTTCGTGAGCTGTATAACGCCGTAGTCTCACTGTGGCAGAATGCCTTGTGGTGCTGACAGAGGCGGGACCTGGGGGCTCACCGTCCCCTCAGCCTACATCTCTCCACATTTCGCCACCTATTTCCTGTCTGCTCACCTTGCCAAGGTTTTGGCTTTTTGCAGATTCAGCAGCTGCTGCCCTCCTGTCTTCTTATATCCAGTTTTGAGGACTGAACTAGCAGCTCTTGGGATTCATTGATCTTCACAGCCTGTGAGTAAAAGCCCTGTTCCCTGACTTGCCAATCTTGGGTTCACCAGCCCCTGTAGCTGTGTGAATCAGCAGAAATCTTGCAGTCTCACCTGCCTTCTTGGGATTCACCAACTTTCACAGTCTGAAAGAGAGAACTGTAGTCTCTGATCTGCCGACTTGGGGGTTGCCAACTTCTGTAGCTGTGTAAGGCTTGTATTCTGTTCCAGGACTTGGGACATTTCAGCCGCTACAGTTGTGTGAGCTGTTTCCTTTGCATAAATGTTTTTCTATATATGTTTATGCGCTTTACTGGTTTTGCTTCCCTAGAGAATCCAGCCTAAGGCACTACCGAAAGTGATCTATGGATTCAACACAACCTCAATCAAAATTCCAACAATCCTCTTTACAGAAAAGGAAAAACCAATCCTCAACTTTATATGGGACGGCGAAAGGCCACAAATGGCTAAAGCAATATTGAAAGACAAGAACTAAGTAGGAGGACTTACACATCCTGCTTTTAAAACACACTGTACAGCCACAGTAATCAGAACAGCATGGTACCAGTATGAGAATAGACACACAGACCAATGGGATAGAACTGACAGTCCAAAACTAAGCCCACACATCTATGATCAACTTATTTTTGACAAGGTTGCTAATAAGTCCCTTCAAAGTGGAAAAAGAGAGTCTCTTCAATAAATGTGCTGGGAAGATTGGATTTCAAGATGCAGAAAAATAAAATAGGATCCATGCCCCACACTACACACACACACACATACAAACACACACACAAAAAAAATTCAAAATAGACTGAGGATCTAAATGTGTAAACTAGAATCATAAACTTTTTAGAAGAAACAGGAAGGTCAGTGCTTTCAGATCAAGCTTTTAATACCATTAATGTAATAACAAAAGCACAAACAGCAAAAGAAAATAAAGAAATGGAACCTCATAAACATTAAAAACTTTTATTCATCAAAAGACTGCCAAAAAAGTGAAAAGACAATCTACCAACTGGGAGAGTATCTTTGGAAACTATATATCTGACAAGAATCTAGTAACATACACACACATGTAAAACTTCAACAACTTAATAACAAAAAAGACAAATAGCCTAATCATAACACAGACAAAAGACTTGAGTAGCCATTTCACTCAAGATGATTTTCAAATGACCACCAAACACACTGTGATCATTAAGGCTATATCTCAACTTGGCTGGGTCATTTTTCTGAGCGGTTTGGCAGGAACGATGTAATTTGACAGTCATATGATGATGTGACCTCTTCCATGATGAGATCTGATACAATGTGATCACCTTCTTGATGGGATCTGCTGTGACAGTCAGTCAGCGGAAAGAGACTGCCTTTGGGGGTGTGGCCTGCATGTAACACAGTTGGACTTTCTGGCAAGCCTTGTGGGCTTTTGCTTGCTCTGAAACCTGCAGCTGGCTTCTGTTTGTCTGTCTCTGATTCATGGGACTCGAGCTAATAGCTTACCTGGTGTCTTGCTTGATAATCTTGCGATTTATCCATCTTTGCAGCCTGTGCACAAAGCACCAGCTGTCTGACCTGCTGATCGTGGACTCACCAGTCCCTGTGGATGCATGAATTAGGAGAAGCCTCTAACTGGGCCCACTGACTTGTGACATTCCAACCTCTACAACCATGTGAGCCATTTCCTTGATCTAACTTGTTCTCTCTGTATATTTATATGCATTACCAGTTTCGTTTCTCTAGGGAGCCCAGGCTAGCACACATGTGAAAAGATGCACAGCATTATTAGTCATCAGAGAGAGGCGATTCAAAACCACAGTGAGATACCATTTCACTCTCACTAGGACGGCTAAGAAAATAAAAAGCATTAGTGAGGACATGGAGAAACTGAAACTCTTACCCACTGCTGGTGGAAATACAAAATGACACGGCTATTGTGGAAAACACAGTGGTAGTTCCTCAAAAAACAAAAAAAAACGGAACACTATGTGACCCAGCAATTCCACTTCTAGGTATATACCCAAAAGACTTGGAAGGAGAGGTTCAAACAAAGACCTGTACACCAGTGTTCACTGCAGCACAATTCGCAGTAGCCAAAAGGTGGAAACAATCTAAACGCCTATCAGCAGAGAAACGGATGAACATAATGTGGTGTATCCGTACAATGGAATGTTACACAGCCAGTGAGAGAATGAAGTCTTGATAGATGCTGCAGTATGGATGGAGCTGGAAGACATTCTGCTGAGTGAAATGGGGCAATCAAAAAAGAACAGATATTTATATAACCTCACTTATATAAAAAGACAAGAAAAGACAAATGTTTAGAGAACATAATTTATTAGTGGTTACCAGGAGTGGGAAGGAGGGAATGAAAGGGTGATTCATGATGATGTAAACAACACACTGACTAAGGATAGTGCTGCACAGATGATCAGTTTAATAGGTGTCAACAAGTTGCACACCTGTAAAAAGCTGAACTGGCAAAAAGCTGCATAATAGGTATATTTACAACAACAATAAAAAGGAAGAATGGGTGGTTTCTCAGCCTGCTTATGTACAATCAAAAACCCCTTGGGATTTAGTGCCTTGGACTAGAAGTTCAGGATTATAGTTTCAGTTTCATGGGACATCCCAGTTGATTAACCTGATGATATGCTTAGTGCTTCTGCTCTACCTCCTAGTTTATTGTGCTGTGCCTGAGGTCTTAAAAGCTTGCAAGTGGCCATCCAAGGCACAACACTTGGTCTCTGCTTGCCTGGCACAACAGAGGACGAAGATTCAGGAATAGGAGGACACGAAACATGTGACTAACTGCCTCTATGAACAACCACTTCCTTTGCCACGAAGAACTGGATTGTGCCTGGCTATCCTTACTGAACATTTTGATGAAAGAGTCTATAGAAGACTTCTGATCAAAAGGGGGGAAATGCAGCACAGAGTTTTAAATTCTCATAGAATTTAGGTTTTCTGGAGCCATGGAGGGTGAATGAAACCCTGAAATTACTGCCCTGGGATAACCTTTCAGCCTTAAGCCAAAAAGATTCTCCTGGAGTCTTCTTAAAACCAAACAACAGTTTAGCTTAACTAGTAAAAAAAAAAAAGTCTGTTTTCAACATTATGCACTTCAGAGAACTATCTATATGGGATCAAATTGCTAACAGCAACCAGGAAGATGAGAAAGGAACCTTAGGAGACAATGAATTTATATTAATGGGGAAGGAACAATTTAGAAAAAGAAGGTGAGAGTAGCTGTACAACTTGAAGAAGTTACTCAATGCCACCTAATAGTACTTGTAAAAACTGTCCTATTGGTGTATGTTTTGCTGTGTATGTTTTCAACAACAACAAAATAAATAAATTTTTAGAAAAAAGAAAAAGAAAGTCACTCCAAAGGTGTAATCACAGGTTTTCACTGAAGGATTGCTAAAAGAGGAAGGGGGCTCTTCGATTTCCAGCAGGATGTTGAACTAATTACTCTTTAGAGCCTCCAATCAAAAGCAACAAATATGTCAACTAGAAAATAAAAATCTGTTGCAGTTGCATCAATTAGCTCTCAAAAAGGTAAAACTTACTCAGAGCTAAAAACGAAGCAAAGACTGGAACCCAGAGATGTTAGTGGTACTCTGAAGCTCCATGGAATGTAGACTGGAAATGAATTCCAGAGCCCACCCAAGATGAGGATTCTAATAGAAAACTCCCTGTGCATAAAGCCGAGATCCCCAAAAGTCACACATCAGTGTCAGGGTGAACTAAAACAAAACCACCTAACTGCCTGCTCCCTGGGGACCCCAAGGAAAATTGCTTGTACTAAATCTTGGCAGTGAGTGGCAGTAGGAAAAAAAAAATCTTCCCTTAGAATTTGTAGCTACAAGCCAACCCTAATAAGAAGTTTTGCAGCCTGAATTCACCCTACTTGGGTGGCCCAAGAGTATCAAGCCAAGAATTTTGTTTAGAGCGGTCCAAGTCAGTAATGTCCACAGGCTTCTAGTAGAAGTCAGTGAAAATACACACTGTAATAATCCACCTTCAGTACAGGCTCAGAGGTTGTCCCGAAGCAAAATTATGATACATGGGCTTAAGGTCACAGTTTAAAAACAAACGACAAATAGATATCAAAAGCTAGTCAGCAGAAACAACGAGTAGTATATTTAGACCCACAGAGACCTCAAACACAGGAATTGTCAGACACAGAATTTAAAATGGTTTTAATGTCTCCAATGAAATTGTTAAAGGGTATTGAAAATATAAGCAAAGAGTGAACATTTGTAAAAGTGTCTTCGTGGATTGAAAAAAGAACCTCCAGAAATGAAAAATACACACTGAAATTTAATCAACGGATAAATTTAACCACAAATTAGATGCAACCGGAGAAGAACGAAACACAGTAAGACTTAGAAATTTGGAAATATGAAATAAAAAATATAAAAGAGACATGTATGGAGAAATGTGCAAATAAAATATATTTACTCACCATTACAGAAGGACAGAGGAGAAAGAATGGGGCAGAGGCACTATTTTAAATGAAATGATAATTGAATCAGCCGATATCACAGAGGAATTACCATAACTAGTGAAAATCAATTCCCACAGATTTAATAATACTAATAAGTCCTAAGTAGTGCAATAAAAAGAAATTCACACCTAACAGGGAACTTCCAGGAAGTCATACCAGATTCAGAAGAGGACACGGAACTAAGGATATCACAGCTGATGCCAGATGGATCTTGACTGAAAGAAGAGAATACCAGAAAGATGCTTACCGTTTACGGACAATACAAAGTCACTTGATTGTGTGGATCATAACTAATTATAGATTACATTACAGAGAATGGGAATTCCAGAACACTTAATTGTTCTCATGAAGACTTTGTATGTGGATCAAGAGACAAACATGGAACTAGAACAAGGGGACGCTGCATGGTTTAAAGTCAGGAAAGGTGTACATCAGGGCAAATAATCTAAGCAACTGGACCGCATGAAGAACGCATGAGGACTGGAGGAAGACTCATTAATCTGTGTAATGCAAATGACACAACCTTGCTTGCTGAAAATGAAGAAGACTTGAAACACTCACTGATGAATATCAAAGACCACAGCCTTTGGTATGGATTGAACACCAAGAAAACAAAAATCCTCACAAATGTACCCATAAGCAACATCACGACAAACAGCGAAAAGATTGAGATTGTCAAGGATTTCATTTTATTTGGATCCACAATCCACATCCACAGAAGTAGCCATCAAGAAATCAAAAGATGCATTGCAATGGGAAAATCTCCTGCAAAAGACCTCCTTAAAGTTTTGAAAAGCAGAGATGTTATTTTGAAGGGTAAAGTGCACCTGCTCCAAGCCATGATATTTTCAATTGTGTCATACACATGTGAAAGCTGGACATTGCATAAGGAAGAGAGAATAACTGATGCCTTTCAACTGTGGTGTTGGAGAAGAATATTGAGTATACCATGGACTGCCAAAAGAATAAGCAGATCCATCTTGGAAGAAATGCAACCAGAGTGCCCCTTTGAAGCAAGGATGGCGAGACAAGATCTCACATACTTTGGACATGTTTTCAGGAGGAATCAGTCACTGAAGAAGGGCATCATGTTTGTTACAGGATCAGCGAAAAAGGGGAAAACCTTTAGTCAGGTGAATTGACACAGCAGCTGCAAACACGGGCTCAAGCGTAACAATGATTGTGGTCATGGTGCAGGACCAGGCAGTGTTTCATTCTGTTGTACTTGGACTAATATGTCCCTGATTTCACTTCCACTCTTGCCAAGTTTATCAAGAAATGTAATGTGTATTCATTGTTCTGATTTAAGCTCTGACATTCTCATGACAGCACACAAAAACACGCAACAACAATAATGGACGCCACTCAGCAAGACACCACCACACATCAACACAAACAGAGCTGTGAGACACTGATATACCAAGGTTATGAAACACCTCCAGTGTAAGTACACAGTGACAAGTCTGTGAACTTAATGTTAGACCTCGTACACTGGATGCAGGCCATGCACCCAAGGCATCTCCCTTTCAACTGACTGGCTGCTCATAACAGATCTCATCATGGAGTTGACTACATTATTATATAACTGCCAAACCACTGAGAATCACCACCCAGTGAAGCTGACATACAATTCCAACCATTACACATATCTTGGTGATACTGGAAAACATCAAAGAAAAAGAAGTTCGTAAAAGCAGCCAAAGAGCTAAGGCAGATTGCCTCTAAATCAATGACTATGGGATTCAACAATTAAGTCCACGAATTTAATTGTCACTGCTGCATATCACTACCATCACCTTCTGAGTACTCCCCTTGGGACGGTATGCAGTGATGTTGACACCTAGTCTACCCTTCAAAGCAATTTTGGAGCTCTTTCTGGACTGGCCATTGCATACGGCGGCATGGTGGTAAGTTCACAAACTTAATTGTATAGGTGTCTATGAGGGAGCGTTTAACCAGTAAGCAAATAACTGTACTGGAACACCCTCTCTACTCACATGGTCTGGCCCCCAATAACTTTTTTCTTTACCCAAATATAAAGGCAATATTGAATGGGAGACATTTTGATGACGTTCGGGACATCAAGGGTAGTAATACAACAACAGCTCAGATGGTAATTTCAGAAAAAGATCGCCAAAATTGCTTTGAAGGTGGACTAGGTGCTGGCATCAGCACATAGCTTCCCAAGGGGAGTACTTCAGGGGTGACTGTAGTGATGTTCAACAATAAGGTATGTAGCACTGTTTCCAGGGTGAGTTCACAAACTTAATTGGCAGTCCTCATATAAATAGGTTTTTTGTTTTTTTACTTTGGTTTAATCTTCAAAAGTATATGTTAAAGCTGTGAAAGTCAAGAGAAGACTGGAGCTGTTCCACATTGAAGGAGACTAAAGAACAAAAGAAGGAAGTGATTATTTTGAATTGCATTCTTTTGCTCTAAAGGCCATTATTGAGGTAACTGGGGAAGCTTGAAGGGGACTCAAGGATTAAATGATAGGAGCAGAACAATGCTAATTTCCTGATTTCAGTGATTGTATAGTGTGATTCTTTACCCTCAGTGAGATAGACTGACTCCTAGATGAAAGGATGGACTCAAACACATCAATGATCATGACAGTGGCACAGGATCAGGCCACCTCAGGCTGGTTCCGCTATAGGGAAGGTTGCAAAGCATCAGAGCCTGCTCAGTGCCAACTAACAACACTGTGATTCTTCAGAACTGTCTTGTTTGTAGGAGATACACACTAAAGGATCAGAGGGACGCTAGGGCACCATGTGGGCACCTACTCTCAAAATTCAACAGGAAAAGAATAGTTCTTTGCATTGTTCTTGCGACCTTGAGATTGTTCCAAGATAAAATCTTGGTTTAAAGTTTGTCTATTAAACTTCTGGACTGTAACCCAAAGTTAAAATAAATATCCATGAGTCCAAACTAATACAACTGGCTTAATAAATAAGAGACAAGTCTCCCCTGCAGACAAATTACAAATAATTTGTATAAATGCTGCTCCCTTCTAGGAGGTAGAGCTTAACACCCCACATCTTCACTGTGGGCTATGCAGTGTAGCTTCCTTCAGAGGATGGAAAGGGGAGAAACCTGACAAACAGTACCTTCATCAAGGTTGACATCACAATGATAACTCATGTTGATAGCCTGTACCCCCGATACACTGTAACTAGAATGGCACTTTTGTGGTCTTCCTCTCGAAAACCTATAACCCCAGCCTAATCATGGGAAAAGCATCAGACAATCCTAAAGAGTGGGACACTCTAGAAAATACCTGGCCAGTAATCCTCATAGCTGTCAAGGACATCAAAAGAAGGAAAGTCTGAGAAAAGGTCACAGACCAGTTGGGGCTAAGGATATATGATGATCTAATGTAACGTGGTACTCTGGATGCGATACTGGAAGAGGAAAAAGACATTGGGGGAAAACTAGTGAAATTAGAAAAAACTAAGGACTTCAATTAACAGAATGTGCCAATGTTGATTCCTTCACTGCGAAAAAGGTACTATGCTAATGGAAAAGGTTCACAGTAGGGAAAACTGGGTGAGAGCCACACAAAAACTCTCTATACCATCCTTACAACTCTTCTATTCTAAATTAAAAAGTTTATTTATTCTGAGACACTGAAACAATTCTGTAGGACACTATGATGACAGACCCATGATATCACATGTTGATCAAAAGCCATAGGACTGTGTAATACAGAACTACCGCTAAAGCAAATAATGAGATTTAGCTAATAATAACGTATTAGTATTGGTTTATCAATTCTGACAAATGTACCACACCCATGAAAGATGCTAATAACAGAAGAAACAGTTTAGGGAAGAGGTGGTTATGTGGGGACTCTTTGTACTTTCTGCAAATTTTTCTATTAACCTAAAACTGCTCTAAAAAATAATGGTTTTTTTGTTTGTTCGTTTGTTTTACAAAACAAGGCAAAGGACAAAACAGTAAATATGAATGTTATCATTTGTTAAATACATATATACTCATATGTGCGTGTACATACACGTTTGCTTGCGCATGCTCAGAATATTGAAGAAGCACATACATTAGAAACAGATAGCAGTGGAGGCCTGCAGAGGAGGAATCAGTTGTCTAGAGGACAAGGAAGGAAGTGCACCACAGGCCTTTTCCTACTTCTTGAATTTTGAACAATATGACTGGTCAAAAACTGGAGTGCTCTGAAGCAAAACTGACAAAACATTCACATCTGTTCAGAGATGGATAGCTAAACAGTCATGCTCCATAATCTTTCATGTATTTGGAAAATAAAAATCCCAAGCAAAGGCTGTTTGTGCAAAGGCCCTGAAACAGCCAGGGGTGGGCTAGAGAAGAGGCAGCAATGGACAGAGTGGCACAGAATGAAAGAAGTGGGTGCGGACTTGATCATGCAACCGCAAGTGACTACTCCCTTCCCACACATTCCAGAGGCTCCCACCTCTGCCTGTCTGGAAGCAGTTCCCTTCTCAAGCAATGGCAGGATTCCTGAGGTGACTTCCCAAATCACCCAGGGCCAGCCCCAGCCCAGGCCCTGAACACTCTTGAACATGACATGCTTATTGTTCCCCTTCTCCTGAAGGGTGTTTCTCCCCAAGAGGCAGTCCTGAGCAGGTTTCTGTGGGCAGATGCTTGGGGCGTAGTTCACAAAGGCACAATTGTCTGGAGCACCCTCCTGGGCCAGCAGAGCAGGGCCCTCGCCCATCGAAGACCAGAAATCGAAGCTCTGCCTGGCAACCTCAGCACCCAGCCCAGCCCTTATCTTCTTGGAGTTGAGCAGGGGGATAGACTAGAGTACTAGCATAGATGGCTGGCATGACTGGATGTGTCCACCAAAAGTACAAAGCCAGGAGCAACAGTGTTTCATGTGAGCTTCATGCTTTGCAGTTCGCAGCAAAGCGGGAGGAAGGCAGGGCTAGTACTGATACGCTCATCCCAGATAAAGAAACGGAATCAGGGCTCGCACAGACAGCCAGCGTCAGCCTGGAGTTCAAACCCAAGCCCTTGAGCTCCCTGTTCAGAGCTCTTCCTAGGAGCACAGGAACACTTCTTCCTCCAGAATTTACAGTCGGACTGATGGAGATGCCAGAATTAGTAGCTGGGATCCATTAGGCAGATGATGACCTCTTGGACTTTGACCTCCAAGGGTGCCACGTGCAGTATGGTAAACACAACAAGTGGTAGCTTTTCCACGAAGCCTGAGAAACAACCCCCTTAAGGTTGTTACTTAGCCAACGCACCTATCCTAGAGAGCACTGCGTGGACTAAAATGTGACATCGGAAGGAGAGGTGAGGGTAGCCAAGGGGCATAAAGCACCGTGGGCCTGCCCAGCTGTGGTGGGCTGCTTCAGGTTTCAGACCCCTCAGGTAGACTCCTGATTGCCAGCTTCATGAGATTAGATGCAATCACAAGCCACAGTGGAGGCTGTAGGAGCCAGTAGGGCTCAGGAGACCCGGGATCCTGCCGCGGTGGACTGATCACAATATGCCATGTTACGTTAGGTAAGTCGTTTCCCCTTTCCGAACCTCAATTATTCTCTTTTTTCATCAGTAAAATGAAATGTCTGGATTCTCTGAAACTGAAGGCCTCTTCAAAACTAAGGTTCTGTGAGTGTATTTTATTCCCATATTCATCATAAAATTGATAAATTGTATTTTAGTCAGCTAGTGCTGCTCTAACAGAAATACCAAAAGGAATGGCTTTAAAAAGAGAAACGTTTATTCTTACGCAGTCCAGTAGGTTACAAGTCCAAACTCAGGGTGTCTGCTCCAGGGGAAAGCCTTTCCTTTTTGACAGCTTTGGCAAAAAAGTCCTTGGGTCACATCAGTCTTGAGTTGGGGAGCATCTTGGCACAGGAACCTCAGATCTGAAGGAAGCACACTACTCCCGGTGCTGCTTCCTTGATGGTAGTAGGTTCCCCCTTCTCTCCTTGCTTCCCTCTCTTTCTATCTCCCACAGGATG
The DNA here is from genome assembly GCA_028571685.1 of Heterohyrax brucei. Classification (NCBI taxonomy): domain Eukaryota; kingdom Metazoa; phylum Chordata; class Mammalia; order Hyracoidea; family Procaviidae; genus Heterohyrax; species Heterohyrax brucei. Next base: position 55,008,280 of record CM053140.1, read on the forward strand.
AAAGGATAAAAGGTAGTGCAATCTGTACTCCAGGGAAACTCCCTTAGCAAGGGTGTTGCAGTTCTGCCCTAATCCTCTTTTAACATAATCATCCTACCTGTTAGCCACAGGCAGAGATTAGGATCTGTAGCATAGGAAAATCACAAAATATTGGGAATCATGGCCCAGCTGAATGGCTACACACAGTTTTGGGGGGACACAGTTCAATCCATGACAGGTAGATAGATCCGTAGTGATGGATGGATGAATGGACGTATGAACGGATAAATAGTGGCTAGTTATTGTTTCCTTTTAAGATTGAGTCCAGTAAAATAAAAAGAAAAGAGAGAGGGAGGGGAGAGGGAAGGAGGGAAGAAGGAAAGGAAAGCAGGAGGGAGGGAGGGAGGGAGGGAGGGAGAAAAGGAAGGATGGAGGTAAAGAGGGAGAGAAGGAGAGGGGAAATAAGGGAGGGAGGGACAGAGGGACAGAAAAGATTGTCATTATCATTTGGGGCATCCAGGCGCCGGCTGGTAAAAGACAGTTCTGAGGGCACCCTCCCTGGCTGATTGGTAAACTCCTGCAGGTCAGCCCCGCAGAATGGGTTCCAGTTTGCCCTTCAGCCACATTGCAAGTGACAACATGTTTTAGAACTTCTTGGATGCCCAAATAGTCAAAACTTTAAAAGTTAAGTCTACAGTTTGCATTCTGTTGCCCGGGGCACTGTGAGCAGTTCTAAGGAGGTTCTGGTAAGGGAGACATTAGGAAAATGCTCTCTGTGGTAGGAGCTCAGTGAAACAAGGCGGTGTAGGAGAACACGTGGCTAATGAGAGGGCACACAAGGCTGCAGGAGGCTACAGTGAAACAGAGACCCAGCTGGGCTAGTATGCTTAAGGAAGGCTCCCTGGAGGAGGTGGCATTTGACCTGGGCCTGGAAGGATAGTGTGTCGTTAGAATGCTCTGTCTACAAGCAACCGCAAACCTCACTAACAGTGGCTTTAGCAGTAAGGACATTTATAGCGTCTAAACAAGTTAACCTAAAGGAAAGTAGTCCAACAAGTTAAGCCAAAGGTAGTCCAGAGCTAGTTTAATCGTTTCCAGAGGACCTATGTTCCCTTTCTCCTCTTTTTTTTTTTTTTTTTTTTTTTTTGGCCTTGTATTTTTTTCCATGCCCACCACTTCCCTCCCCAGTAATCATCAAAGATTGTCTCCTCCTGTGTGTAAACCTCTTCATGAGTTTACACAGCAGTGGTCGTTTCACACAACCCCTGTCCCTCTATGACTGACTCACTTCACTCAGCATAATGCCCTCTAGTATGCTCCAGGTTATGAGATGACATCACATTTTGCACTGTCTGCTAAAAAGACAGTCCTTTTCCCATCCAATGAACTTTGGGCCCTTGTCAACGATGAGGTGACCATAGGCGGATGGTTTATATCTGGATTGTCAATCCTGCTACACTGGTCAGCATATCTGTCATAGTACTTGCACACGACATCTTTGTTTCTGTGGTGTGTCTCTTGTAAACAGCATATTATTGCTGTCATTTTGTAATGCTGTCTCATGTGATGCTGACATTTTTGTTGTTCTTCTTGCTCTCCTGCGTTAAATACCCTTGGTATGTGGATTTCTTTTATTTTTATTAAGATTTTATGCTTTACTTTTTTATTTTGATGAACAGGTTTATTAACTTCCTTTGTAGTTACCTTGAAATTTACCCTTGTCTTCCCAGGTATAAATCAGCCTGTTGTGATTTGGTGGCACCTCGCCTTTAACTGTGTTGAAAAGTTCTATATCTATACCATTTATTCCCCCTTCTGTTGTTCTGATGTTGTTGTCATTGACAGATTAACTTCTCTGGTTTCCAGTTGCTGTTCTTTTGGTTTTGGATAGTTCTTGAGAGTTCATTTCCTACGATAGTATCTGGCAGGTACAATTTTGCATCCTAGATTCAGGCTGTGGTCTGATATTACTTACTCTCAGACAAAAGGACTCTCTTTAATAACTCTTATAAGTGTAGTTTGTTTTTTACATATTCTCTTAATTTCTGTTTATCTGGAAATGTCCTAATATCACCATCATATTTGAATGAGACTTTTGCAGAATGTATTATTCTTGGTTGGCAATCTTTTTCTTTCAAGGTTTTCATCTGATAGCCTTCTTGCCTGCATGGTATCTGCCAAATAATCAGGGCCAGTCTTATTATTTCTCCTCTGTATGTCACCTTGTTTTTCTCAAGCTGCTCTCAGAATTTTTTCTGTCTTTGGTTTTAGCAAGTGTAATTACAATATGCCTTGGTGATTGTCTGTTAGGATCTATCCTACATGTGATTTATTGAGCTTCTTGGATGGTCAGCTTTTCATCTTTTATAAAATTTACGGAAATTTTCTATCAGCAGTTTTTAATAATCCTCTGTGTATTTTCCATTTTCTCCCCCTGCTCTGAAACTACAATCATTTGCAAATTTTTGCTTTTGTTTGTATCCTACATAATTCACAGGGTTTATTAGCTTTTCTTCATTCTTTTTTCTGATTTTTCCTCAAACAGAGATGCATCCAAGTGTTTATCTGCAGTTTCACTAATCCTATGGCCCATTATTTCAAACCTATTTCTCAGCCCTTTTGTGACACTATCCATTTCTGAGATTTTGTTGTCTGTCTTTTGGATTTCTAGTTGTTTCTTTTGTATGACATGTAGTTGTAATCTTATGTTGGTAGTTTATTCCTGTATTATTTTCATGAATTCTTCCATGAGTTTGTCTGCCTTTTCCATAAGTTTCCCCCCGCCCCATTTTACTCTGCTTTTTGCTTCAACTCTAGGATAGCTCTGAATATCTGAACTCTCTATCAGGTAATTCAGAAAACTTGGTGGCGTAGTGGTTAAGTGCTACAGCTGCCAACTAAAAGGTCCACAGTTCAAGTCCACCAGGTGCTCCTTGGAAACTCCATGGAGCAATTCTACTCTCTCCTTCTGGGTCACTATGAGTCAGAATCAACTCGACAACAGTGGGTTGGGTTTGGTTTTGGGTACCAGGTAATTCTAGTGCCTTTTTTTCTACTGGAAAGTGATCTGGCGCTTTATTTTGGATGTCTACTGGAATCTTCCTGTCCTGTGTTTTGGTATTGTTTAGTGTCTTCGAACCATTCTGTATTCATTTGTTTATTGATTTTGTTTCATCCTACTTTATTGTTTTATTTGGCTATCTCAGAGCAGGCAGGTGATATGGTTCTTGTTGTTTGCTCACCTGTGGTGACAATATTTTCCACCTCTTTGGTCCACTAGGCAGGGCCAATCACTCAGCTATGGTTCAACAATGCTGGTCCAGTGAGTGAGTGATCTGTGTCCTTCTGGGAGCTCCTGAAGGTGCTCTCCCATACTCCTCATCTATTGAACCTGTATGGGGATACGAAAAATCCAAGTGGCACAAACGTGCTTCCTGTCCAACTGAGCCACTACCACTAGCCAGGAGGCATAAGAGGTAAAGCAGCGGAGAGAGAATGGGGAGATGGGAAAGCATGCCTTGCTTGCCACCAGGTACTTTGTCCTCTGCTGAAACTTCTATAAATCCACTATCCCATGCTGCCTGCTGTCCATCTCCCACAGGTGTCCAAGATGGCAGTGGTTTGGTTTTGGTTTTATCTAGTTAGTGTTTTTCCTTCTTCTGTCTCGCATCCCTGGTAATCATCAAAGAACTTATTTCTTTCTCTGTGTAAACTTTTCCTTGAGTGTTTATAATAGTGGTCTCATACAGTGTTTGTCTTTTTGCAGTTGACTGACTTCACTCAGCTTAATGTCCTCCAGGTTCATCTATGTTGTGAAATGTTTTGCAGTTTCATCATTATTCTTTAATGTCATATAGTATTCCACTGCGTATATATACCATAGTTTATCTCTTCATCCACCAACAGGACCTGGGTTGTTTCCATCTTCTTGTCTTTATGACTAATACTGCAATAAACATTGGTGTGCATGTACCTGTTGGTGTAAAGGCTCTTATTTCTCTAGGATATATAGCTAGTAGTGGGTTGCTCAGTAAAATGGGGGGTCAGTGAAAAAAAGGAAGACCCAAGATACAACGATTGCTTTGGAAAAAAAAAAAAAAGGAAGACCCCCGATGAGATGGATTGACACAGTGGCTGCAATGACGGGCTTAAGCATAAAAACAATTGTAGACATGGCACAAAACTGGGCAGTGTTTCATTCTGTTATGCATAGGGTTACTATGAGTCAGAAATGACTCAATGACACCTAACAAAAACAACAAGGGCTGATGGTCACGAGCATCTCTTCATGAGTTTGTTGGCCTTCTGAATGTCTTCTTTGGTGAAGGGACCCTATAGATAGTAGATGTATTTTAACTTGGGTGAAGAGAAAAGCAATACAGAACAACATGGCTGAGGCAAAGAGGATTCTGAGAGGTACATAGAGTAAAAGGCAACACGGATAAATACTATTTCATGTACAGTCCTGGAATAGCAGTAATAATAAACAATAATTTAGGAGTGAATACATAGATAACTATGTAAGCTGAACAGCTGGGGGGTAGCATATGAGAGTAGATCCAAGAGCATACATAGGTTTGGCAGAGGACCATTCTACATATGTATGTGCTGCAAATAAATTCATGTATATAGTAGAGAATGCAGGGGAACAAAATTAGGAAAACTCATGATGGTTGTTGTTAGTCACCATGGAGTCTGTTCCAACTAATAATGATCCTACATAACACAGAACAAAATACTACCCGGTCCTGCACCATCCTTACAACAACTATGCTTGAGCCCATTGCTGCAGCCACTGTGTCAATCTATCTCCTTGAAGGTCTTCTTCTTTTTTACTGACTCTCTACTTTTCCAAGAATGATGCTTTTCTCCAGGGACTGTGCCCTCCTGATAACATGTTCAAAGTATGTGAGATGAAGTCTCACCATCCTCACTTCTAAAGGTCATTCTGGCTGTGCTTTCTTCCAAAGCAGATGTGTTCATTCTTTTGGCAGTCCATGGTATATTCAGTATTCATCACCAAAATCACTAATTCAAAAGCAACAACTCTTCTTTGGTCTTCTTTATTCATTGTCCAGCTTTTGCATGCACATGAGGTAACTGAACACACCATGGCCTGAATCAGACACACCTTCGTCTCAAAGCAGCATCTTTGCCTTTCAATATTTTTATTTATTTATTTATATTATGACTGAGTGAAAATATACATTCCCATATAGATTTGCATGCCCGCCTATGTGCAGCTTGCACTGCTCTCCCTGCCTGGCAACAACACACTATTCCTCTCTGCTCCATACATGTCTCATCCTCCCAACAGTCTCCTTTCCCCTCCTCTCCACCCATTCCCCTTCCTCCAGTCAGAGATCAGCAGGATAATATCCTATAGATATATAGAACCATAAAGTGCATCCAATATACAGTAACTCCGCATTGCCAAGTCCAACCCCTTGCTGTCCGAAGAGTGGACCTTCATTATGATCCATGGGCAAGGGTAGCATCAGGTCCAGGGGCCATGCTCCCAGAGGAACCCTGAAGCAACTGGACCGTCAATTGCAGTCTTTTAGTGGAGATCTCAGGGTGCACCCCTTTTTATTCTTGTGTTGCCAGTAAGACTCAATTTGGTAAGCTCCATCGTGGCTATCACTGGTGGTGGCCAGGCACCATCTCATTCTTCCTGTCCCAAGTCAATGTAAGCACCCACTGACATGGGTCTCTCTGTCTTCTAGGTTATCATTTTGGTCCTCAGTGAGCATCCGCTCTTGCTGAGTTGGAACCATTGGCTGTACCCTCAGATGGCAGCGTGGCAGCTTTTAAGACCCCGATGCCACTCACCAATGTGGGGTGCAGAGAGCCCTTTTAGCAAAACGCTAGTTGTGCCTTGGCCTCGATTTCACCTAAGAGTATGGTCCCCTGCTCCCTGCCCCAGCTGCTCTGTCTTTCTGTTACTGGGTTAAGATGGGAGGAATACTCATTATGTTGAAGTCCACTTAATATTGTTCTTGTTTCTAATGCGTGCTGTCACTGATTTCACCCAACCAAATTTCTACCAACTGTCTAATCTAAACCCTCCCCTCTTCATGTTCCCGCCCTCCCCTCAGAGCCGTCAAAGAGTCTTTTCTCCTATGTATAAGTCTGTTTTTGAGTTCTTATCATAGGGGTCTCATACAATATTTGTCCTTTTGTCTCTGACTACTTTCACTCAACATAATGTCTTCCAGTTGAAACCAGGTTATGAGATGTTTCCTGGAATCGTCATTGTTCTTTATCATTGCATAGTGCTCCATTGAGTATATATACCATAGTTTACCTATCCATTCTTCTGTTGTTGGGCATCTCGGTTCATTCCATCTGTTTGCTATCGTGGACTGTGCTGCAATAAACATTCTTGCGCATGTATCTGTTGGTGTCGTGTCTTTCAACATTTTAAAAGAGATCTTTTCCAGTCTCGATGGTTCAACATCCTGCAGGGTCCCTCGAGAATATGGCCCCTGGCCTCACTCCTAGTCCAGAGTTGAAACCAGCACTGGAGACCACTCTTCAGACAAAACTTGGACCAGACTGTAAAACATGAGGCTGTTGGAGCAGCTCCCCTATAGAAACAAGAGGGGATGGTGGAGAGGCTGGAACAAAAGCTGATTGAACAAATATGGGAAGTACAGAGTGGGCAAGAGGAGTGTTTACGGGGTTTCGTGTGACAAACTGACTTCTGTTATAAACTGTCACCTAATCAAAATAAAATATTATTTTAAAAATAAGTCTTTTGCAGAGATTTGCCCAGTGCAATGAAAACTTTGTTTTTGTTTGTTTTGTCTGCCACTCCCGTAGGTGTTCATTGTGGATCTAAGTAAAATGAAATCTTTGACAACCTCAGTCTTTTCTCTGTTTATCCTGATGTTGCCTATTGGTCTCAAACCAAAAAAAAAAAAAAATTGTTGCTGTTGAATCAATTCTGACTCATAGTGACCCTAAAGGACAGAGCAGGACTGTCCCTGTAGAGTTTACAAGGAATGCCTCATGGATTCGAAGTATCTACCTTTTGGTTAGCAGCTGCAGCTGTTAACCACTACACTGCCAAGGTTTCCCTTATTGGTCTAGTGGTGAGAATTCTTATGCTCTTTATGTTGTGATGTAATCCATATAGAAAACTGTAGTTTTGGATCTTCATCAGTAAGGGCTTTAAATCTTCTTTACTTTCAGCAAGTAATGTTGTGCTAGCTGCATGTCACAGTTGTTAATGAGTCTTCCACCCATCCTGATGCCACATTCTATGTTCTCCATATAGTTTGGCTTTTCAGGTTATGTGCTCAGCATACAGATCAAGTAAGTATGGAAAAAAGGATACAGTCCTGACATACGTCTTTCCTGATCTTAAACCATGAAGTATTCCCTTGTTCTGTTTGAATCACTGTTTCTTAGCCTGTGTATAGGTTCTGCATGAACACAATTACGTGTTCTAGAATGCTCATTTGTCACAACGTTATCCATAATTTATGATCCACATAGTCAATTGCCTGTGCATAGTCAACGGAATACAGGTAACACCTTTTTGGTATGCTCTTCTTTCAGCCAAGAACGATATGACATTAACAACAATATTCCTTATTCCATATCCTCCTCTGAATCTACCTTGAATTTCTGGCAATTCCCTGTCAATGTAGTGATGCAACAATTTTTGAAGGTTCTTCAGCAAAAATTTGCTTATGTATAATATTAATGATACTGTTCCATAATTTCTGAACTCCGTCAGGTCACTCTTTTTTGGAATGGGCACAAATAAAGATCTGTTCCAGTTGGCTGGCCAGGTAGCTATCTTACAATTTTCTTGGGGTATACATACTTCTTAGCCGTAACCAAAAGCCTTGGGGGACTGAGTCACTGGGCCCAAGGGCTTAGGACCATAGTCCCAGGGGACATCTAGGTCAATTGGCATAATATAGTTTATAAAAGCAATGTTCTACATCCCACTTTGGTGAGTAACAACTGGGATCTTAAAAGCTTGGGAGGAGCCATATAAGATACAACTATTGGTCTCTTCTCATTTGGAGCAACTAAGAGTGAAGAAAAGCAAAGACTCAAGAAATCATTAGATCAGAGGACTAACGGACCACAGGAACCATAGTCTCCACTACCCTGAGACCAGAAGAACTAGATGGAACCCAGCTACTACTACTGCAGACTGTTCAATTGGGATCACAGTAGAAAGTTCTGGGCAGAGCAGTAGAAAACTATGGAACAAAATCCAAATTCATAAAATAAAAATAAACTAGATTTACTAGTCTGATATAGACTTGTAGAAGCCCTGAAATTACGGTGCTTAGATACCCTTTAAGCCTGGAACTAAACCCACCACTGGAAATCTCCTTACAGCCAAACAACAGACAGGCCTATAAAGTGAACACTAACACCAGTGAGGAACATGCCCCTCAGAACAATCAACCACATGAGGCTAAAAGACAAAGTTTGCCCAAAAACAAAGTTTGGAAAGCAGGAAGGAGCAGTGAAGAGGGGTGAGTGGGAGGTGGGAGCCCAAGGAGTACATCAGCAGGGTGGTATCACATCAAGGGGATTGCAGCTAATGGCATGAAACAAAACACATATAAATCGTTGATTGGAAAATTAATTTGCTCTGTAAGCTTTCCCCCAAACCACAATAAAATGTTCAAAACAATATTGTGACGCATGAAAATTTTAAAAAACATTTGTCATGTCAATGATCTCCACATGCACAGTTCAGTGACAGTATATTCCTCAGGTTGCTCAACCATCACCCTTGTCCATAGCCACACTTGGCCGTCACTCATAACAGAAGCTCAGTGTCCCCTAAGCAGGGAACACACCTTTCCCCTCCTGTCAGCCTGCCCGTTATGACCACTAGTAAACTTTGGTCTCTATAAAAAATAAAAATAATTTTTTTTTTAACAACCTATTGTAATAAAAGTCAGAAGTCATAGTGTGAACGACAGCGGACCTGAGGGAGCTTCCTGGGGTGCTAGAAATGTTTTACACCTTGATCTGGGTGGTAGTTACATAGGAATACACATATGCAAAAAATTCTGAGATATGTCCACTTCATAGTGTTTATAAGCAGCTTTTTTAAAAGCAACCAGAAGGGAAAAGAAAAGGCAAAGAAGCACTCCGTACACGTGCCACTCTTATCAGGGAACAAAACTTTCCCAAAGGCCCCAATAGCCTTCCCCAAACATCTTTTGCACCAAAATTGGTTATGTCCCCACTCCAAGACCAATTACCAGCTAAGGGTGGCAGGGAGTGCCATGCATGGCCAGTACCCATCACAGTCCATCCCATGGGAGGTGGAAGCCCTGTTTCTGGAACAACACCAGGATTCAATGCTTAAGAAGAGTGAGGGTTGTTGTGTAGGGAGCCAACAGTATCTGCTACAGCTGTAAGCCATCTGAAGGAATAAAAGGGCATTCCAGGTGGAAGATGAGAGCAGAACAACTAGCTGACGCTTATGAGGCAGTCACCATGTACAGAACACATACATAAGGTTCTCCTGCCTCTTCATGATGGCAGTAAAAGAAGAAAAATGCTCAGAAATGAGGAGAGAATGAGACCAAAACATTACCCCCAGAAACTAGATGACCCAATCCCAATGGCACTTTCCCTGCTATCTGCTATCTGTGGCACCTCCCCAAGTAACCCAACCACCGACACCAAACCTTACCAGAGCTCCACCGGCCCCAGGATTAACCTCCAAACAGAGGCTTTTCCCCTGTCAGATTCTCCAGGTACCTCACCCTGCAGACTTTCACTTTAGGGGCAGAAGCAGAATAGAACCATAAACGTGTTTCTAACAGAAACCTGGAGCAAGAGACCCAGACTTGGCCAAATAATCACAAAAATCTGAAAAAAGAAAGACCTGTTCCCAGATCAGCTGATCCTTCCCTGGATTCTTGGGGGTTTTGTTTTTTCAGCCCCGTGGGTTCCTCGGTACTTGCTGTCTCTCATAAATATATTTCTGTGATATATACTGTAAATCTACTTCATTTGAAATTCATAGTTAATGACCTATTCCCTTGTATTCAGGAAACAAAGTAAGGTTCCGGCTTTTAAAGGCCAGGAGTTTACTAGGCAGAATATGACAAGTATTACAAAGTATAGGCCTGCTCTAAAAGCACTTAAGAAACAGTCTCCATCAGAAATTTCAAGAATATCTTCAAATAACATCATTTATCTGCCAAGAGGCCAAGGGGGTGGGGAGGCATGGTGGGCATAGAGTAGATGAGCGTTTGATCAAATCCATACTTTCAACTCCCCAGTGGGAAGGGAGGGAGGAATAAATATTTACTAACCCTTCTCACTCTGGAATGGTTGGTATGCTTGCTAGTGTGGGCAAGGGTGTGTGCCCCCTTGCGTGTGTGCCCTCAAGCCCCATCTCCTCCATCCACCAGCCTCCATGGCTAACAGCAAACAAACTCCGCCATAATATGAAGTCTGTGATCAAAGAGATAATTTAATAAAACGAATATCCTTGTTTTCGGGTCAGCCCACTTAGCTGAAATCCAAAGCCAGCTCTGAAGTAATTGGGCTATGGACGAATCGATTAGGCCCATGCGTACTTTCTCATTTTCAATGGAGTCAGGGCTTAACCAGGTTAATTTTTTGTTAAACACATTATCCAGGTACTCTCCTCTTACCAGCCCAATGATTTTGTGTCGGGCCTGAAAGATTGTAATTGCAACCCAGTGAGACGCAAGCTGAGTGGAGTGATTTACTGAGGCCCACAGCGCGCAGGCTGCTTCCTACGTGCAAGCCACCAAACGGACAGCAACTTTCTTCTTCAAATCTTGTCAAGACGAATGGCTGAGGGAACAAGACGCCACGTGAGAAGGCACGCCTGGGGAGAACAGAAGGCTGCTTCCCCAGGCACCTGCTCTATGGCTCTCTCCCACTCTGAGGGGAAATGGGGACCTCTTTGTTCCACAAACCAGAAACTCCAGAGGGGCTCGGCTTCTTGGAATCTGTCTGAGGTGCTGCTAGTCATTCCTGAGCCTTGCCTTTTCACTGCGAAAGAGTGAGCCTCCTGAGTAGGGAACATTCCGTGGCCTTCCTTTCCAGCCTCAGTCGTCAGGTTTCATGGTGACAGACACGGTGCTCTCACCTCAGACTCTCTACTTGTTCTTCCTCCTTTCTCACCCGCTCTCTTTTCTCTTCTTGGGTAGCAACTCCCACAGACTTGATTTCCCACTGCTCAGCCCTTGCCTGACCTTGTGGCCTGCTGAGCAATTTACCTCACACCTCTGTGTCCCAGTTCCCTCATCTGGTGAATGGCTGTGATGAGAGCCCTGCTCACAGGGTTGTGAAGACAAAACCCGGGCAGCAGCCCACCCAGCATCTGACTCATAGTAAGTCTTCAATAAATGTCAACCATAATCAATTACTTTAAGAAGAAAAGCTGGACAAGACAGACTACTGTGAAACTACAAATCTACTCGCCAGACTACAAGTACTGGTGAGGTGAGGGAAATATTGAAACCTCCTACACTGCAGGTGGGAAGGTAAGGGGTGCAGACACGGGAAAAACAGTTTGATAGTTACATGAAAAGCTAAACAAGCATTTATCATACAACCCAGCAATTTCACTCCTAGATGTATATACCTAAGAGAAATGCAACATGTGTCTACATAAAGACTTATATGCTAATATTTGTAACAACATTATTCATAATAGCCAAAAACTGGAAACAACCCAAATTTCCATCAACTGAAGAATGGATTAACAAACCATAGTATAGCCATACAACGGAATGTTATTCAGCCATAAGAAGGAATTAAGTACGTATACACTGCAATTTGGATGAAACTTGAAAGCATCCTAGGTAAAAGAAGCCAGTTATCCTGGGAGAATGTCTTCAGAAACCATACATCTGATAAGAATCTAATAAACTAATATATATGTAAAACTGACAACAATCAGACAAATAACCCAGTCAAAAAATGGGCAAAGGACTTGAATAGACATTTCACCCAAGAGGACATTCAAATTGCCACAAAACACCTGCGACAATGCTCAGCATCATTAGCCATCGGAGAGATGCAAATCAAAACCACAGTGAGATACCATTTCACTCTCACTAGGATGGCTAAGATTTCAAAAAAAGAAGAAGAGAAAATGTTGGTGAGGCTGTGGAGAAGTTGAAACACTTATCCATGGTTCGTGGGAACACAAAATGGTACAGTCATTCTGACAAACAGTGTAGCATTTCCTCAAAAAGTTAAAAATAGAGCTACCATGTGACATACCAATTCCACTGTTAGGTATACCCACAAAATACTCGAAAACAGATGCTCAGACAGACTCTTAGACGCCAAATGTTCACTGCAGAACTATGCACAGCAGCCAAAACGTGGAAACAACCTAAAAGCCCATCAACAGATGAATGGATAAGCAAGATGTGGTTCATATACGCAATGGCACACTGCTCGGTCAGTAGGAGAAATGCTGTCTCAGTACGAGCTACAGCGTGGATAGGGCTGGAAGACGTTATGCTCAGTGAAATAAATCAATCATAAAAGGTGAAATATTGTACGACCTCGCTTGTATAAAAATATAGAACAGGCAAATGAACTGTAGTCAAATTTATTAGTAGCTACTTGAGGCAGACGGAAGAGAGAAAAGAGATTATTTCTTACGGGGTACTGAACAATAGCGTTGATTAAGGGTAGTGTTGCACAGATGATTAATATAACCCTGGTGGTATACTGGTTAACTGCTATGTCTGCTAGCTCAAAGGTCAGAAGTTCAAATCTACCAGGCACTCCTCGGAAACTCTATGGGGATAGTTCTACTCTGTCTTATAGGGTCACTAAGAGTCAGAATCAACTTGATGGTAGTGGACTTGGTTTTGGCTTTTATCAATAAGTTGTATACCTGTAAACAGCTGAATTGGTAAAAGTTCTGTGACGGACATATTTCCAACAATATCCACCAAACAATAGTTTAGCTTAACTAGTAAAAACTGTCTGCCTTAAGCGCTATGCTTTCTGATTCAGAATTATCTATATGGGATCAAACTGACAACAGCAGCTCAAAAGACTAGATAGAAACTTCACGGCAGTGAGTTTATGTTAATAGGGAAAAACAACTCAGAAAGGGAAACTGACAGAGGTTGCACAACTCCCAGAACGTAATCAGTGTTGCTGAATGGCAAGTACAGAAACTGGAATTGCCAAGTTTTTTGCTGTGTGTATTCTCAACAATTCAAAAAATAAATTATTTTTTAAAAAGCCTATATATTGTACAACTTCACACATATGAAATCTCCAGAAAAGGCAAATCAATAGAAATTAAACATAAATGGGCGTGAGAGATCTTACTGAGGTGATGGGAATATTTTAGCTCTACATTGTGGTGACAGCACATCTACTAAGAGTCATTGACGTGGAAACAGGTAAATTTCATAGCATGTAAATTACGCCTCTGTAAAGCTGTCCCAGTGGATCATTTCAGCATCCACTTCCTGGTTGTGATTCTGCCTTATTGTTATACAACATGTTTCCATTGGAGGAAACGGGGTGAAGGGTACATGGGATGTTTCCGTATTCACAACTGCATGTGAATTTTTAACTACCTCAAAATTAAAAATTTACCAAAAAAGTCCTTAGAAAAATCATTCAAGTTCTGCAGTATAGGCATTATATACTAAAAACAAAAAAAATCCACTGCCATCGAGTCAATTCCAACTAATAGTGACTGTATATGACAGAGTAGAACTGCTCCATAGAGTTTCCAAGGAGGGCCTGGTGGATTTGAACTGCCATCTGTTTGGTTAGCAGTCATAGCACTTAACCACTACGCAGCCATGGTTTCTAGGAGCTATATAGGGCTTTTAATTTCCCTAACATACACACACACACACACACACACACACACACACACACAGACTACAAGAACATGTAGTTGGCCTAGAAGTAATGGTAAGGATAGTACCATTATTAAGTGTCAGGCATGCCCATTCTTTTATATATGTCACCTCCAACCCACTCAAGAGAACTGCAAGATGCCAGTTTTATCTCTAAACTCAGTTAGGAGTTAAAATTTGTTCAGAACATGAGAGTGGGGGAGTTGTGTCTGCTGAGAGGTTGGCATCCCCTGAATAAGCCTGGTAGCCCCTGATTGGTTTAATGGCTAAGCATCCGCTGAAACATGGCACCCAGCAGAACACAGCCCTGGTGACCTGCTTCCCCGAGGTCACGCCTTGAGAACCCTATGATGAAGCAGTTCTACTCTGCACACAAGGCGTCACCATCAGTTCGAATCTACCCAAGAACCACCAACAATTACAGCAAGAAGAGTCCGGAGAGAGGGAGCCATGTGGTTGTAGGGTGATAAAACATGCCCCTTCTCCTCCTCACCCCCAGTTCAGCAAAAACCTGAAAGAAAGTGCGATGGACCAAAAGCAGGCTGTTGCTGAAAAGGAGGATGAGGGAGTTTGTGGAGCTGGTGACGACACCATTGCAGCGGTGACTCCTGTAAAGACAGAAAAGTCCGAAGTCCCAAGTTGTTGTCATTAGTCACCCTCAAATCTGCTCCAGCTTCTGGTGACCTTACGTGTAATAGATCTGTCTTCACAGTCTTCAGTGTGTTTGGGCCCATTGTTGCGTCTATTGTGACAAGCATTTTATCGAGGGTTTCCCTCCTTTTCACTGATCGTCTGCTTTCCCAGATATGATGCCCTGTCCTGGGAACGGATATTTCCTGTTGACCCAGCCAAAGCAAGCAAGTCCAAGTCTCACCAGCATTCTGGTTGTTCATCTTCTAAGACTGATTTGTTCAGTGGCCTGAAAGATAATCTTTCTCTTTAGCTTTATGACAACAGGATTACTGGACTGTCATGGACTGAATTGTGTCCTCCCCAAAAATGTGCTCAGTAATTTCGCTGGGCTGGTGGTTTCCAGGATTACACGACTGCCTTCCATTTTGTGATTTTCTTATGCTATAAATCCTGATCACTGCCTGTGGTTAATAGACTGGATTATGTTAAAGAGGATTAGGGTCGGACAGTAAACCCTTCCTAAAATCACCTCCCTGCTCCACTGTAAAGAGAGTTTCCCTAGGGTGTGGCTTGCACCACCCTTTATCCTTTAATCTTATAAGAGATAAAAGGAAAGAGAAAAAAGCAGAGAGTGGGAACCTCACACCACCAAGAAAACAGCACCGGGAAAAGGATGCTTCCTTCAGACCAGAGGTTTCTGTACCCAGATGCTCCCTGATGCAACACAGGGATCTTCCTCCAGAGCTGACAAAGAGGAAAGCCTTCCCACGGAGCAGACACCCTGAATTTGGACTTCTACCTTACTGGACTGTGTAAGAATAAACTTTCTTTTGCTAAAATCATCCACTCGTAGTATTTCTGTTACAGTTACCAGATAACTAAAACACTGACATTAACTTCTCAAAGCCACTTCCAGGGTAAATCATTGTAAAATATGTAGATCCATCCAGGGTCTGCTACCTTCTGGAAATCTTGCATCTGAACCACAATTCAAAACAATACTTACACATACAGAAAGAGAAACCACCCTTTTTGGTTTGTAATATCCTCACTAAACCTTCAAAGGGAATTTACAACTTTTAGAAACATTTTCGAACAGATTTAAATCAAAATTTTGAATCCCTACTTGGTCAAAAAAAATCATTGTAGAAAAGAGAAATTTCACCTAACTACCCTTTTCTTTGGTAATTCTGCAAGAAAAAGATGAGTGAGCCTCACCAATATCCATAAGGCCAACAATACACAACACCACAGTACACAACAGCACCTATTGCTGTTCTAGTTCATGCGAACCCCGTGTATGTCCGAGTAGACTTGTTCCCATGGGTTTTCCAAGCTGCAGTTTTTCCCAAACAGCTCACCAGAGCTTTCTTCCAAAGTGCCTCTGGGAGGGTTCAAACTGCCAACCTTTTGGTTAGTAGCCTCATACGTAACTGTTTGCACCACCCAATGACCCAGAAAGACCAAAATCTCAATATAAACGTGGCACAAGAAGGAAGCTAGCTGCCTTCCTGAGAGCCACATCACCTCCAGGAACAAGTGCCTTTGTTTTTCAGATCTGGATCTACCACACCATTCTGGCTGGGCTGCTTCCTTATTGACGTTGCGATATTCTAGGAGGGATTTTTTTCCTTAACTCTGTGATATGAAGGTAGCATGAGAATGAGTCATTTTTATGAACCATGATGGAGTGACTATTGAAGGAATACACCATGCTTGGGAAGGTCTGGATGAAAACATTATAAATTTTTAAGCACAAGTGAGATCAACCTGCCCTTCCCTCTGAGAAGCTGAGTGCGCTGGTAGAAGGAAACGGACCCTCAGGCTCTCACCACATTTCCTGGAGGCGGCAGAACACTCCATCCGATGAGAATGTACAATGAGGAAGATATATGGACACCTCCTTCAGCCAAAGAGCCAATTCCATCTGAGTCTTGCCTTTCTAAAAACAACAGTAACAGGCGTGTTCATCTGAGGCCAAGCGAAGCCTGGTGACTAAGCACCGTGAATAGCAGAAGACTATCTGGACCCAGAGGAGTCTCAGCTCTATGCCCTTTCAGCGGTATGACGCTAGGCAAGTTTTATCTGTGCCTCAATTTCCTCATACGTAAAACATGGTTGTTAACAATTGTACCTTTCTCCCTAGGCTATTGTGAAGATATAATATGATTATTCAGGCTTGAGGTTCTTAGCAGGTGTGCCTGGTACAGGGGAGACTCCAGGTAATATAAATGGTTAGCATGCTCTGCTAATCACCAAAACATTGGACATGCTAGACATGCCTTGGGAAAAAGGCCTGGCAATCTACTTTTGAAATATTAGCCAGTAAAAACCCTACAGAACACAGTTCTCTGACACACAGGGGATCGCCATGAGGCCAACTCGGCCGCAAGCTTTTTTTTTCTTTGGCACATGGCAAAGGCTCCATAAACAGAATTTATTTATTAGCATGTTTGCTGATTGCAGGCACCATGCTAAGTCTCGGCCTTCAGTATTTCATTAAACCCAAAAAACAACCGCATGAAATAGCTACTTTATTTTGTGTTTTCCAAACTCATAGAGACCCTCTAGGGTAGTAAAGCGCCTTCACTGGGTTTCCAAGGCTGTAATCTTTATAGAAGCCGACCACCGCATCTCTTTCCCAGGAAGCAGCTGGTGAGTTTGGACCAGAGACCCACTGATGGCAGTGGAGTGCTTTAACCATGCGTGACCAGGAGGAAATTGAGGCCCAGAGAACTGAAGTAGCTTCGGCCACAGCCACGTGGCCTCCAAGCCTGACCCCAGAGAACCACCTCGCACGGTGTGCGCGCTGCGCTCTGGCCGTCCTGAAGCCTCCCTCCCTTACACAGGCCTGCCCTGTACCACTCCTGCATTTCTCCATCTCTTTCCCATCACATAGCCTGCTTTTTTTCCCAAGACCTGGTTCCATTTATCTTAACACAAAAGCAGCTCTGTGTGGAGGCAGCTCTCTGGCCAGGGCACTCCGCAAGGAGTCTGGCAGGAGCCAGGCTCCCCAGCCTGAGCTGCAGCCCCTGCCCGACCCGACCCGGCCCCACACGCCCACCTCCGGCTCCAGCCCAAGGCCAGGTTCCACATCTCTGCTCGTGGACACAGACGGGTTTGCTGCATCTTCTCTCTCCCATGACCCAGCTAATTACCACCCACAAATTTTGTTGCCAATTCAGAATTAACCAGAAAATGAAAAGCCTTTTGCTGTCCATTAGCCCATCTGGGCCTCCCCACCACGTGGGCATGCTGTGTTCCCTCACTTGTCAGGTTCACTTACAGAGGCAGATCCAGAATGGAACCATCCGCCACCAGGCTGACCAGACTCTTAAAGCTGTGTTTCACGGAGACAGGGAAGAGGGGGAAGTGTGAGTGTGGGTGTATATGTGTGTTTCCCAAGGCTTCCCGGTGCTGCGCCCAAAGGCATCAGAGCTGAGGGATGTGGTAAAGACCGGGGCACGCAGGGGCTCTTGTTGATACTGCCTCTGGAAGGTTCCAGGGCCACTTGAGAGAATCCAAACCTATGTATCTGCTTTTCTTCCCAAACCAGCAACGATGATTGCCTAGAGAAGGGGTGAATGGAGCACTGTCCTCTTTTGGCAACTGAGGAGGAGTGGGTTGATTACTGGCCTCTCTCCAGAGAGCCCTACTCTCTTGAGCACACCCTGCGTACCCAAGCTTCTAGGGACGAGGGACCGACTACCATAATCCCAGTGATGTGGCTGCTTTGTTGTGTGATCCACAGCAAGTTATACTGCCGCTGTAGGACTCAGTCTGTCCTTGCCTTACTAATAGCTAACAGGCTGTCAGCACTGAGTGGGCACCAAGTGTTGTTATTCTCTTGACAGCCTTCTGCAGAGGGGACTGAAAAATGAGCATCCTCATTTTAAAGATGAAAGAACTGAGGCCCAGGGAGATTAAGTAACTCAACTTTTACATGCACCTATGATTTTTTTCCTTAAGCTAAAACCATGCCGGTGGGATGGTTGGGCTGACCAAATGGACCTTCTAATGTGTTTCACCACTAGTCTTGCAGAATTATGCCAATTTCTCCTCCTACCAGCGCTTTGTTTCTTTGTGTTTGAAAATCTCAATCCTACCATCCTTAGGGCCTGTTCTTCCCAAAGCCAACGCTTTTGCTAATTCTGCCAGAAGTCTGAGGAGGTTCCAAGAGACCTTCTGGTGATCAGCCAAGTGTCCCAAGGCTCCCCAGGTGACAGACAGGTTAACTCCTTCCTCTTCCACACACAGACACGGGGCAGGTATACCGGGCCTGCGTACACAGGTCCACTGGGTTCGAGGCTGAGCCCCACAATGGGTGCTGTGAGCCCTGCCTTTCATGCCTCTTTCTAACACAGTTGAATGCATTGTCATTGAACCCAAACAGTCTCTGAAGCCTTGAGGGGAGGGAGAGAGTTTTCAGAAAGGAACGGATTTCCACTGCCCACAGAAGTATGAGAAGGATGGGATTTCGACCAACCAAAGCAAGAAGAGCTTGTCAAGGTAGGAGGGGGCTGCTGGTTCCAGCAGTTCTACGTTATAAAAAAACTCATCACACTGGAAAGCCGGAAGCCTCCCCCTCCCACTCCTGAAGCGACAGGCTGCCAGTGCCCGGCTCAGCACCTCCCGGACAGCCCTACGAGCAGCTGCAACTCTGCAAAACATTTTCCAAACTCATTAGCCTACAAAAATCCTATTTTGAAAAAAAATTAAAAATCCATTATGCTTGCAAAATTTCCCCCAGCTCTATCAATGCTGTCTAAATCTGCTCCCCCTTTCATCCCAGCCATCCTTCAGGATCTTCTCAACCTCTTCCCACATCACCTGGCATGCAGAGAAGGCTCAGGCATCTGCTGCCTACAGCAAAAACTGGAGCCTGAGTTTGGACATGGTGTGAGAGGGAGCAAACAGGGAACCACTTTGGGTTAACAAGTATTCTTGCCTCCCCTCAACCTGGGTCTGATTTTCATTAGCCAGCTTCTCTTTCCTTTTAGACCCTGTACCTGGGACAGTTTTCACATCTACAGACTAGTGCCAGGACGTGCCCTGCCTGGCCCTGAATCCCACTAAGTCCCAGCCCCTGAGAGCAAACACAAAGCCAGCCACAGCCTAGAGCAGCCACCTTGATTTACAGTCCAGCGCAAGCTCTGCAAATTGTATTTTATTTCCCCAGAAGCACATGAAAAACTTGGCTTTTTCATTTTGCTGACATGAATCCTTTTCCTCTTTTTCCATCCTTGCTCCCTTCACAGGCTCCCTCCATCCCCTCCCTCCCTCCGTCACCAGTGTACAAACCAAAAACTGCAGCTGTAGAGGCTGGGAGACTGGACAAAGTGACTCATCTTGAGAAGAATCTTCCTGAGTTTGCAGCTCCTCGGGCCACACATCATCTGTCCCTTCTCACACCCCCAACTCACTGACAAGTCCTCGTTGGTCCTTGACCAGTGGCTGCCATTTGGGTGCCACCCAGTCAGTTCCAACTATAGCAACCCCATTTGACTCAGTAGAACTGGTTAGTGGGGTTTTCTTGGCTGTGATCTTCTTGGAGGCACATCGTCGGCTCTGTCTCCAGGGAAGTCACTGGGTGGGTTTAAACTACCAATTTTTGATCGGCAGCCAAGCACTTAAGTGCTGAGGCACCAGGGCTCCATGGTCCCTGCTGGGTGCCCAACAAAGTATGTCACCCTGAGAGAGTGTACCAGTGTCAGCAGAAGCCAGGGCCCTGCAGCCTTTCTGAGGCACAGAAGGCCTACAATGAGCAGTCCTACCACTGGCCTGCCCCTCGAATCCTCAGTCCTAACCCCTTAACCAACTCATGCTCCCCAGAGCTACCGTGATCCAAGTCAGATGTGTGGGGTGCATATGAAAGTCACTCCCAGCCCCATCCACACACTCAGTGGGGATGGTCCCACCATCATCCACCCACAGAAATGTCAGGGTCAGCAAGCCGTCAGAGCAAAGCCGCAAGCCACAGACTCTTCCTCCCTGTTATGGGTTGAACTACGTACTTCCAAAATATGTGTTGGAATTCCAACCCCTATACATGTGGAAATAATCCCATCTGGGAATAGCATTTTCTTTTTTATGTTAATGGGGCCATATCACTGTAGGTTTTGTTTTGTTTTTTAAGAACATTTTATAGAGACCCCAGAGATGACACTGTCTGAATACGAACAGTTGATATTTGACAAAGGCCCTAAGACATTAAACTGGGGTAAAAACAGTATCTTTAACAAATGGTGCTGGCAAAATTGGATATCCATCTGCAATAAACTGAATCAAGATCCACATCTTACAACTTATACAAAAACCAACTCCAACTGGATAAAAGACTTAAATATCAAACCTAAAACGATAAAGTTCATCCAAGAAAAGGTAGGAAGAGCAATGGAAGTTTTCATACACAATGAGGACAGACTCCAAAATCTGTCAAAGAAACTACAATCAACAGAAGAGAAAATAGATAAATGGGAACTATTAAGAATCAAACACTTTTGCTCATCCAAAGACTTTATTAATAGAATTAAAAGAACACTCACAGAATGGGAAAAAATATTTGGCAACTCTATGTCAGACGGACACCTGATCTCCATCATCTATAAGATACTACAAAACATCAATAAAAAGAAGATAAATCATCCAATTAAGCAATGGACAAAGGAGATGGATAGACATTTCACTAAAGAGGAGATCCAGGCAGCCAAAAAACACATGTGGACATGTTCACGATCTTTAGTTATTAAAGAAATTCAAATCAAGACGACAATGAGATACCATCTCACCCCAACAAGGTTGGCCATGATCCAAAAAACACAAAACAACAAATGCTGGAGAGGCTGTGGAGAAAGTGGAACCCTGCTACGCTGTTGGTGGGGTTGCAAAATGGTCCAGTCTCTTTGGAAAGCAATCTGGCGCTTCCTTAAAAAAAATGGATATTGATATACCATTTGACCCAGTAATTCCACTACTTGGAATATATCCTACAGAATCAAGGCCTTTCACACCAATGGACACATGCACCAGAATGTTTATTGCAGCACAGTCCACAATAGCAAAAAGATGGAATCAACCCAGATGCCCAACAACAGAAGAATGGATAGGTAAACTATGGTATATATACTCAATGGAGCACTACACAATGATAAAGAATAACGATGATTCCAGGAAACATCTCATAACCTAGTTTCAACTGGAAGACATTATGTTGAGTCAAAGTAGTCAGTGACAAAAGGACAAATATTGTATGAGACCTCTATGATAAGATCTCAAAAACAGACTTGTGTATAGAAGAAAAGACTCTTTGACAGCTGCAAGGGAGGGGAGGGAGGGAGGGAGGGGGAAGGACTTACATTAGATAGTTGCTAGAAATCTGGTTGGGAGAAATCAGTGATAGCACACATTAGAAACAAGAACCACATTAAGTGGACTTCAGCAGAACTTGAGTACTCCTTCCATCTTAACCCAATATTGCAAGGATAGAGTAGCTGGGGCGGGGGGCGGGGGACCATGCTCTTAGGCGAATTCCAGGCCAATTGGCACAACTAGCATTTTGCTAAGAGGGCTCTTTGCACCCCACATTGGTGAGTGGTGTCTGGGGTCTTAAAAGCTGCCAAGCTGCCATCCGAGGACACAGCAAATGGTCCCAACTCAGCAGGAATGGATGCTCACCGAGGACCAAAATGACATGGGGTAAAGACAACCTAGAAGATAGAGAGACCCACAGGAGTGGGTGCCTACATCGACTTGGCACCAGAAGAAATGGATGGTGCCCAGCCACCACCAGTGATAGCCACTAGGTTGAGTCTCACTGGCAACACAAAAATAAAAAGGGGTGCATCCTGAGATCTCCACTAAAAGACCTCAGTTGATGGTCCAGCGGTTTTGGGGTTCCCCTGATAGCATGGCCCCTGGCCCTGATGCTGCCCTTGCCCATAAATCATAACGAAGGTCTACTCTTTGGACACGAATGGATTGGACTTGGCAATGCAGAGTGGCCATATACTGGATGCACTTTGTGGTTCTATGCATCTATAAAATATCATCCTGCTGACCTCTGGCTGGAGGAAGGAGAGTGGGTGGAGAGGAGGGGAAAGAAGGCTGTTGGAAGGATGAGACATGTATGGAGCAGAGAGGAATAATGTGCTGTCACCAGACAGGGAGAGCAGTGGAAGCTGCATATAGGCAGGCATGTAAATTTATATGGGAATGTACATTTTCACTCAGTTATATTAAATAAATAAATAAAAAGACAGTTTTATGTATTTTTAATTTTTTTCAAATGTAGACTGAAAGAGTGAACTAGTTTCTCATTAAACAATTACTATATGCCTGATTTTGTGGCGTTGATTGCCAATGCCACAGCATGACAACACCCTACCCTTCTCAACCTTAGGTTCCTAATTACCAGTTTTCCTAGACCCTTCTGCCTTCTAGTCCTTGCCTCTGGGCTGGTGTGCCCCTTTAGTCTTGTTTTGTTTTACGGGCTTGTCTAATCTTTGGCTGAAGGGTGAATCTCAGGAGTGACCTCAGTAATGAGTTAAAAGCGTCTCCAGGAGCCATATTCTCAGAGTTTCTCCAGTCTCTGTCAGACAAGTAAGTCTGGTCTTTTGTTTGTTTTGTGAGTTAGAATTTTGTACTACATTTTTCTCCAGTTCTTCCTGGGACCGCCTACTGTGATTCCTTTCAGAGTGGTCAGTGGTAGTAGCCGGGCACCATCTAGTTGTGCCCAACTCAGTCTTGTAGAGGCTAGGGTACTTGTGGTCCACGTGCCCTTTGAACTCATCATCCCCTGGTGTCTTGGTTTTCTTCATCTTCCTTTGCTTCAGATGCGGTACCTCCGGTGGAGTATCACTCATAAGCTTTTAAGATCTCAGACACTACTCACCAAAGGAGAATGTAAAACGCTGTTTTATAAACTATGTATGTTAGATGTTCACTGAGACCATGGTCCCAACGTAGGCAGTATTTTAAGCCACTTACTTCTGAGATATAAAAGAATTAAACACAGAAGCAAGCAAGCCCAGGTGCGGTAAGAGAGACGCCATGCCCAAGGGGCAGAAGCAACAGGGCAACAAGGACTTTTTCCCAAAACAACAGAGAGAAAATTTTCCGTGAGAGCCAGCACCCTGAAGTCAGACTTCTAGCCTGCTGAACTATGAGACAATAAAGCTCTGCTTGTTGAAGCCACTGACGTGCAGTATTTGCGTTACAGCAGCACTAGGAAGCTAGGATACTTCCCAAGGCCAAAAAGCCCAACCCTCTGTCCCAATTCTCCCACGAAAATGTTTGTCTTCTAAGTAGGTTGGTTTTATTTGGCACT
Source organism: Heterohyrax brucei (assembly GCA_028571685.1). Lineage (NCBI taxonomy): Eukaryota > Metazoa > Chordata > Mammalia > Hyracoidea > Procaviidae > Heterohyrax > Heterohyrax brucei. The sequence goes on from CM053140.1 coordinate 55,032,100, forward strand.
TTGGGAAGGAAGGTATTGTTGCTGTTTTGGTGTTGGTAATTTAATGTTGCTTTTGAGTCTTGGGGTGAGTGTCTTGGAAACCTGATTAGGACATTTCACACATCCTCAGAGGTATTCACCACCTTAACCCAGGCCTGGTCATTTGAAGAGGCCATGTGGTCTAAGAGAGCAGTGTCACCTGTCAGAACCAGGGGAAGGATTGTATGGCAGAAAGTCTGGTGGGACTCTACAGGCCAGATCCTCCTCAAGTCTGCAGGGAGGTGAGGGACCTAATCTAAGAGCTCCAAGGGCTGGATGGTGGTGATACACAATAATATCTTCATTCTCTCCGTATCTTTTTTCTTCCTGAGATCCTTAAGTATTGTCACCAGGACTCTTTTGTTTGTGCCACAATAGGTCTACAAAGGTAGACATTGACAGAAACTGTATCCCTGAGTTCCATAATGAAATCAAGGCCCAGGGAGGTTAAATCGGTTTTTCAAGATCACACAGCATGACTCAAAAAAAAAGTTTAAATATGTCCCTAACATACAACCCAATCATTTTACCCTTAGGTATTTACCTAAGAAGTATGAAAGCATATGTTCACATAAAGACTTGTGCCCAATTACTAGCAGCAATCTTATTCATAATAACCAAAAACTGGAAATAATTCAAAAGTCCATCAGCAGGTGAACAGATAAACAAATTGTGGCACATTCTTACTGGTGCTGCTGTTGTTAGGTGCTGTCAAGTCTGTCCCAACTCACAGTGTTCAACAGAACAAATCGTTGCCCCACCTGCACCATCGAGTCACCGCTGTGTTTGGGCTCAGGGTTGCAGCCATGGTGTCACCTCTTGAGGGTCTTCCTCTTTTTCACGAACATTCTAGTTCACCGAGAATCATGGCCTTCGTCAGGGGATGGTCCCTCCTGGCAACATGTCCAAAGTATGTGAGGCAAAGTCTCGCCATCCACTCTTCTCAGCTGCTGATTGATGCGACAATGTAAATGAACCTGAAAAGCTTCATGCTGGGTGAAAGAAATCAGACTAAAGCAAAAGAGAGAGAGAAAAGCACATAACATAAATTCCATTTACTCAAAGTTCCAAAAATCTGGAAGATACAAAATGCAAACTAATCAATAAGGACAAAAAGTAAATCAGTGGTGGCCCCAGGATGGGACAGACGAGGCAGACATAGACCACAAAGAGCCCTGAATAAATTTTTAAGGCTGATAGAGAAATACACTGTCTTGATTGTGCTGATGACCTCATGGGTATATACATATGTGAAAATAGGTACAACTGCATTTTAATATATATGCAGTTTATTGTACATCAATTATACCTCAATAAAGCTGTGCAAATTTTTTAAATGTCAAAAAAAATGAGGCAAAGAGCTAATACAAATAGAAAAAAAGAAGGAAACAAAAATGAAGTTAGTGTAGAGAAAAGAAGCTATGCTATTTGCTAGAGGTGAAACTCGCCTCTGAGTTTTCCAGCTGTGAAGGCAAAGAGGAAAAAAAATTATTGTTATTGTGATTCACAGTGTTGGCATACTAGACATGATTCAAGTGTTTAGGGAAAGCCCCCTAGGTCCCAAACCTGAGCCCATGAGACTGTTTAGCTCCCGGGCTCTCTGGAGCACAGTAATTCACGCATTGTCAATGAAGATTCCTCACACTGAGTTACAGGCAGCAGCAGAGGTGAGGTGTGCTGCTAAATGTTTAACAACCTGCTTGCAGTGTTGATGGAATCCTGGTTGGCAACATTTGCCAGTGTCCATGGTGTAAATACTCCCACACCAACCAATTTCAAGCTACTAATGTGAAGTCCCTGCATGTGGAGTTGAAACAAATACATAGTCACACAGCATCATAGCAATATTTACCCATATAACTACAGTAGACGTAAGTAACCCCAGGAGCAGAGACAATAACAAACTGTAGATAAATGTATTTATTGCCTTTGTTTTTCACATAACTTAATTGCAAGCTTATATAATTTGATTTTTAACGATGGCCACCTCTTAAAACGCCTGAGAATTTAAGAATTGGATTCCTCTGATCCATTACAAGTGCAGTGCAGTGGATTTTTCCTATATATGGCGTTTCTGGTTTGGGGCTTATAATTTTGCCAAAATGATTGCTTGGGCTGCAGTCTTGCAAGGGAGCAATCAGTATGGTGTGCAAATCAGGTGAGTAAATCTACCTAGTAGGATTAAATGACCTCATGGGAACTGGTTAGTTACTATGTAAGTTGAGTGATCTACTATCCAGTTAGGGCTCTGGTCACTCCATTGCCCTACTAGAAGGGCCGTGTCTTAAAACTGACAAGGAGTAGGCTTACACAGGGACCAACCGCACAGTGAGTCTGGAGCAGTGCATGCTTTTTGGACCCAGGGTTCCTGTGGCAAGCACATCGTAGACCCAAGAAAGAGGGGTAACACTGAAGACAGTGCGAGGCTGAGAAGAAATGCAGCCACCACAGTAGAGTCCAATAGCAGAGAGACGGCAGCAGGGCACCAGCAGTGAGAACCTCGAGAATGGCAGACGGCTGCAGTGCGCTTGCTGACCCATAGAGAGAGACGGAGCTGAGTGCCTTGATGCAGGGGGCTCGCTGCTGCAGCGATTTGCCTCCAGACATGTGTCTGCTGAGCTAAAGAGCTGTAACCCTTTCCCAAGCTGACATGGCCAAGAGAGGGGCCACCAGCTGACATGGCCAAGAGAGGGGCCACCAGCTGGCATGGTCGACAGAGGGGCTGCTGGCCACCGCAGGTGGTAACTTTAGAAGGTCTGCCTTAGAGCACAGCTGAGGAGGAGCCGAGAACCACGCTGGCTGGAAGCTGTCCTAACAGACAAACGAAGTCCTGTCTCCTGAGTTATATACTATTACTTCCAAACTGATCCTGCACTGCATGTAGCCTGCTACTTCCTTAATAAAACACATAAGTGTGAGCATGATCTGTAAGTTCTGTGGGGCCATTGCAGCAAATCACAGAAACCCAGCAGAGATGTGGACAGTGCCACAGGAAGGATGACTGATGTCAAAAATGGTGAACAGGTTGGCGGGTGAAGACATGTCTGACCTCTCCTGATAGGAATCAGCTTTGGGCTGACCCTGCTTCTTATCCCTCCTCTTACTGGATATAGATAAGGCCTGATTTTGCTAAACTACAATAAACCAGCTCCAACATACCACTGGGTGGAAGCTAGAAGGTGGGACTACAGCCAAACGCCCCAAGTGTTTTAAGGGTCCTGTGGTTGCATGTGATGACCAGTGATGGGTGGCAAGGTGACTGAAGTCATCTGTCAGGGACAGACACAGGTGGCAATCCAGATGGTACTAAAGTGGGCCTTCAGTTTTGTGGGAACAAGGAGCTAGTCTGCTACTCCCTGGAGGCCTCAGGGAAGGACAGACCAGTGACCCCTAAGTGTTAGGTGAGGTGGCTTCCAGTTGCACACATACTTCAGAAACAGTTCCCAATGGGGCACAGACTTGCAGAACCCAGAGCTGGCAGGGACTTTGAGACACAATGATGCCTGCTTGTCGTCTTCAGTAGCTCTTTGCTTGAAGACTTCCACCATCATTGTTATAGATTGAATTGTGTTCCCCTAAAATGTGTGTCCTCTTGGCTACACTATGGCAATTCTCAGTGTTGTGTGGTTGTCCTCCATCTGGTGACCTGATGTGTTGTAAATCCTAAACTCTATGATGTTAACAAGGCAGAGTTAGAAGCGGTTATATTATGAGACAGGACACAGTCTACAAGATTAGGTTGTATCTTGAGTCAGTCTCTTCTGAAATGTGAGAGAAGCAAGCAGAGAAGACAGGGACCTCATACAACAAAGAAAGAGGAGTCAGGAGAGGAGTGCATCTTTTGGACCTGCAGTCCCTGCACTGAGAAACTCCTAGACACAGTGGAAGACTGATTACAATGACCTTTCCCCAGAGCCTACAGAGAAAGAAAACTGTACCCTGGAGCTGGCACCCTGGATTCAGACTTCTAGCCTCCTAGACTGTGAGACCACCATGTGTATGTCAGTTTGTTGCACTGTGGGGGCATCAAGATCGGTGAAAGAATCATTAACAACCTGCACTGTGTAGATGACACAACCTTTCTCACTAAAAGTAAAAAAGACTTACAGCACTTACTGATGAAGATCAAACCACAGCCTTCAGCATGGATTACACCTCAACATAAAAGCCAGATCCTCACAACTGGGCCAATAAACAACACCATGATAAATGAAGAAAAGACTGAGGTTGTTAGGATTTCATTTTACCTGGATCCACACTCAATAGCCACATAAGCAGCAGTCAAGAAATCTAACAGCACAAAAGGACAAATACTGTACGAGACCCCTACAATAAGATCTCAAAAACAGACTGTATATAGAAGAAAAGACTCTTTGACAGCTGCAAGAGAGGGGAGGAAGGGAGGGCGAGGGAGGGAGGGTTTATATTAGATAGTTGCTAGAAATCAGTGACAGCACACATTAGAAACAAGAACCACATTAAGTGGACTTCAGCAGAACTTGAGTACTCCTTCCATCTTAACCCAATATTGCAAGAACAGAGTAGCTGGGGCAGTTGGCAGGGGACCATACTCTTAGGCGAAATCGAGGCCAATTGGCACAACTAGCGTTTTGCTAAGAGGGCTCTTTGCACCCTACATTGGTGAGTGGTGTCTGGAGTCTTAAAAGCTGCCAGACTGCCATCTGAGGGCACAGCAAATGGTCCCAACTCAGCAGGAATGGATGCTCACCGAGGACCAAAATGGTATAGGGTAAAGACACCCCAGAAGATAGAGAGACCCACAGGAGTGAGTGCCTACATCGACTTGGGACCGGAAGAGCCGGATGGTGCCCGGCCACCACCAGTGATAGCCGCGATGGAGCTCACAGAGATGAGTCTCACTGGCAACACAAGAATAAAAAGGGGTGCACCTGGAGATCTCCACTAAAACACCTCAATTGATGGCCCGGCAGTTTCGGGGTTCCCCTGGGAGTACGGCCCCTGGCCCTGATGCTGCCCTTGCCCATAAATCATAACGAAGATCCACTCTTTGGATTTGAATGAATTGGACTTGGTGATGCAGAGTGACCATATATTGGATGCACTTTATGGTTCTATGCATCTATAGGATATCATCCTGCTGACCTCTGGCTGGAGGAAGGAGAGTGGGTGGAGAGGAGGGGAAAGGAGGTTGTTGGGAGGATGAGACATGTATGGAGCAGAGAAGAAGAGTGTGCTGTCACCGGACAGGGAGAGCAGTGGAAGTTGCATATAGGTGGGCATGTAAATTTATATGAGAATGTACATTTTCACTCAGTCATAATAAAAAAAAAAGAAATCTAACAGCATATTGGATTGGGTAAAGCTGCTGCAAAAGACCTCTTGCAAGTGCTCAAAAGCAAAGATGTCACTTTAGGGCTAGATGTGCCTGACACAAGAGGTGATATTTCCAATCACCTCATACACATATGAAAGTTGCATAATGCGTAAGAGAAGCTGAAGAAGAATTGAGGCCTGCGAAGTATGGTGTTGGCAAAGAATATTGAACTGCCAGAAGAACAACTAAGTGTCTTGGAAGAAATATAGTCAGAGTGCCCCTTGGAAGTAAGGATGGCAAGACCTCATCTCACATACTTTGGCAGTGTTTTCAGGAGCGACCAGTCCCTGGATAAGGACATCCTGCTTGGCATAGAGTCACCAAAAAAGAGGAAGACCCTCAACGAGATGCAGTGACACATTTGTTGCCACAGAAGGCTCAAGTATAATAACAGTCAGCATTTTGTTCTGTTGTACTCAGGGTCTTTATGAGTCAGAACCACCCCAACGGCATCTAAGAACACAGACTGTGAGAAAACAAATGTCTCTTTGTTAAAGCCATCCACTTGTAGTATTTCTAGATAACTAACACAAACAGGAAGCTTACCTTCTCCTCCGTCATTCATTCACCACGTGTGTTAGGTGCTCTGAGCCTCGCTTTTCTTATCTGTACAATGGGACTGAGAGCCCTCTGTAAGACACTGTTTGACCTTGTCTGATACAGAGCCTGGATCACAGCAAGTGTTCATTTAGGCCCGCCAAAACCTCACATAAAAAGTCTGATTCATCTGCACACACAATCCCTCCAAAAAAAGTGGAAGCAGTTCTCTTAAGAAGAGCTACACAGATTGATCACATTCTGTTTCTCAGGACTGGCTCGAGACTATCTGTGTATGAATTCATTTAATCCTTTCAGCAGCCATGGGAAATGAGTTATGCAAGTAGAAACAAAGTAGGCTCAAAATGGGTAGAGACGGAAAGTAAGTTAGTTGGAGGTTACTAGGGGCGGAGGGGTAGAGGGAACGAGGGCAGAGTTTCTATTTGGGATAATGAAGAGGTCTGGGGAACAGGTAGTAGCAACAAACGCAGCTAATGCCACTGAACGGTACACTTATTGTTGCCAGGTTCCATCAAGTGAGTGGTGACTCATAGCGTCCCTCTGCGTAACAGAAGGGAACACTGCCTGGTCCTTTGCCATCCGCACAGTCACTGCCACATGTGAGCCTATTGTTTTAGCCACGGCATTGATCTGTCTCGTGCAGGGTCTTCCTCCTTTTCCCGACCTTCTACCTTACCAAATACAATGTCCACCTCCAGGGACTGGTCCCTCCTGATCACATGATCAAAGTTCATGAGATAAAGGCTCACCATCCTCACTTCGAAGGAACATTCTGGCTGTAGGTTTTGCATCAGCACCAGGCTTACCTACAATAGTTACAATGGCAATTTTTTGTTATATATATTTTAGTACAATGAAAAAAATGTATTTAATGTATTTCAGTTTGTTCTTTTTTTTTTTTAAAGAGCAGGGGACCCAGAGAGGTTTAATAACGTCCCAAAGTCACATAGCTCCAGAGGCCAAGACCAAGGAAAGGGAGCAGCCTCAAGACTGACCTCCCTTCCTCCAGAGATGGTTTAGGTGCTGCTACACCCTGGTTCCTCCCCATTTTCCACAGCCCATGAGCTCAACTCCCTGCTCAAGGTCCACTCACCCCAAAGCGGAGAGTGCAGAACTGGGGTCCCTCCCCATTGCTCTGCCCCTCACCGCACCACTAGGGTTTCGAGCCCCTAGGTCCCAGAGCAGCGGCTCCCTCACACTCTGCCCCTAAAACGTTTTCACTGATCCATGCAAAGATCCCCCTAAGTAAAGTTATGTACTGTTCTTTCTTAGAAAATGCAGATTGAGTTAATAACACTTCTTTTTTTTAATGTGCTTTTATGATACGCATGTGAATGATCTACTTGTAGTCACAAGTTTAGTATCTTCAACTGGCAAAATAAATTTGTCATGCCGAGTAATGGCAAGATCAACAGAGGCGGATTTTACCAATCCTGAAACCTCAGAGGCTGCGGGGTAACACACAGCCTGGAGGGGCTCAGGTTGAGGAGCAGAAAGGGGAGTGGGTTCTAGAAGCCTGAACAAAGTGTTGTTGGGGCTTTAATGGACGAAGGGCCAGATGGATGGAGAGGATGGCTGCCTGGGACCCCTAGGCTCTTGGGCTTTGATTTCCTCTGGAGTCAAGAGAAGGGGGCCACAGGAGTGAGAAAGGGAGAAAGTGATGAGACTAGCATAGCTAAGGACACCAGGACCTCCCAGGGAATAGCCCCTTTGAGAGCAGGTATCGTGGGGACAAAAAAGGAGTGCTTCACCAGAGAGAGGTGGCTGTCAGGACACCGGGCAGTGAAGAGAGCCCAAGGCACGCCTAGGCTGGAAGGTGAGGGACCAGCTCTCCCTGCTTTGCCCACAGCTTCCGGCTTAGGAATTAAAAGTCTTGTGTCCTGGAAAAACCGGCCCACACAGCTGGTCACTGATAGGACTTGAATTGTGTTCCCCTGGAGCTGAGACTCGTCCTTCCGATCCCCTTGGGGTCTGCCGCCCAGCCCTCGCCTGGGGCCGCCCAGCGGGCTAATTTCCTGGAGGACGACTGCCGCAGCAGAGCTCTGTTAGCTCTAGGGTTGGCTTCACACCCCTGGCAATTCCAGAGAGCCGCCTCCGCTTTGCACCCTGCCCCCGCTGCAGGACCCACTCACAAAAGTAGCCTAAAAATAGTCACCCAGCCCCAGGAACCACCTCTTGCTGCTCAGAGCGCGGGCTGAGGGCCTCGCTGCGAGGCGGCACCGAGCAGGGCGGGAGGCGCCCCGAGAGACGGAGAAAATCCGCTGCGCCCTGGGTTCAGACAGGCCCCCAGTGAAGGGGGCAACTCTGGGACCTCGGGAGCCCGGGAAGTCCAAAGGGAGACACCCTCCGTCTCCCGGGACACACTTCCACGTCCTCACCTGACAGCTGCTCTCACATATTCACAGTCACACACGCTGGCACGCACTCATGTGTCCTCACACTGTCATGCGCACGCACTCACATCTTCTCACACTGACATCCACACTCGTACACACCACTCTGGAGCTGAGTCGTCAGAATCAGTCTTTCAAGCAAGGTGCCCCAGCGCGTCCCCAGTGCCCAGCTGTGCACAGCCCCACGCAGCCACGTGGCCCTAAATCCTCCCCTGCCTGGATATAATCTGTATGAGGGAACCGATCTTGCTGTTTCTCAGACATAAGCCCTGTGTGGGTAACGCTGACACTTGAGGAGAACTTGATAGTTTGAACCACGGGCCTTGTGTGCGTCAGGTCTGGCGGAGGAACAAAGGGAAGTTAGCGAGGACAGAACTGCAGACCGTCAGCCGGGCCCTCTGCCATCCCCGCACACACGCACCTCCTCCCCAGCGCAGCCTCCTGCCGGCAGCTCCTTTTCAGAAACCGAGAGAGAGCTGCTGAGGTCAGTGAGCAAACACAGAGGCTCCAGCTGGCACCTTCTTAGGTGCAGAGGGATGCCATGGCTGCGGATGGGGAAATGCCAAGGCCTGTGTTTCCTCAGCTCCTGGCGCATCAGCAGCTCTAGACAAACGCTGGCATCCACGGGACAGCATATGGACAACTTGCTAGTCTCCAGAGAAACATCGCTTTCGTGACACCCATTCTACAGAGGACAAACCTGCGTACGGGCCAGGTATTTGTCTGCTGGCACCTTGCTGAAGGAACCAGCCAAGAGCTAAGCCAAGGATCTCAGCTAGATCATCCCACTCAATACTCAGAGTATCTCCAAGAGCAGCATCTACTGTCCTTCCCAATTTGCAGATGAGAAGGCTGAGACTCAGTGAGGCCAGGCCACTTGTGATCAGCTTCTAAGTGATCAGCTTTCAAGCCCAGAGAGGAAGCCAGGTGAGCAAGTCTGGGCTTCTAAACATCATGCTGATGAATGGAATAGTAGACACCCCAGGAGTATTTATGGAGTGATCTTTTGTTAAATTTCCTGTCTGACTGTGACAAACAGCTGGGTTTAGCATCATCTATCTCAGACAGCAAATGCTGAGGTTCCCAGCAGACACTGGAATTTCCCATGCACACTCTGTTCCCCTTTCCTGATTCCTGATGAAATAGTAAACATGTATGGAAGACTTATTCTGGGCCAGGAACTGCTCTGGACACTTCACATGAATCAACTCGTGAAGTCTTCAAGCAGCCGTGTGGCATAGAAATCTTTGTTGTCCCTGTTTGCCAGATGAGAAGAGTGAGGCACAGAGAGAGTGGGTGGCACTACTAGTAAGAGGGAGAGCTAGGATTTAGACCCGGGCAGGGCAGCTCCACCCTGGGCAGCCACCCTTGGCACTGCCCCGGCACGTCCCTGGGGTGCTGGCGGCTGTGGGCAGCAGTACTGTTGAGCGGTGTGATTTTTATCTTGACAAGTGGCCCTTTCACAATTGGTGTTTCCCCTCCACAGCCCAAAGCGGAAATGAGAAGGGGAGAAAAAGGAAGAGGGCCACGGCAGGGCCTGATGGATGTGCCGGGCTGGATTACACCTTGAAACCAAAAATCCATTCTCTTTTGTCCTCACAAACAATGACAGCAAGAAGTGGGCAGGAAGCAAAGCCAAGCCACCCCACCTGACGGGAGAGCTTGGCAAACCGCGGCGCCAAGGCGGCACCCTTCTTCTCCAGAGTGAGTCGGAAGCAGCGAGGGGTAGGTGCACACAGGTTCCACGTGGATGGCAAGATCACAGAAGAGTGGGGTAGGCAGTATGACAACCCAGGAAACATGCACAGAGGACACCAAAGTGCCACAGAAGGCGGGCTACCTGCCTACCACCCGCAGGGGCGTTGCAGCTAGAGAGAAGTGCTTCGGCTCACCATGTCCACTCCCCTCCCACCAATGCGTGACCCTGAAAGAGTGTCAGGAAAATGTTTCCAGACTCGCCTCCCATCTCCCTAGAATCCTGATCAACACAGTCTGAAACCCAGCCTAAACATCCTGGGCTAGAAGACCTCAGTGTAGGCATGAGCTGAGGGGACTGGGGGACAACAATCCTGTCAACTAAACCTTGAGACATCGTCTGTGTTACTCCCACAGACGCCTGTCCAGGACATACAGAGATGGAATCCAGTGTCTTCTTTGGGCTTCCAGGAGTGAACCAGATGCTGACAAAATCTAACTCCTGGCAGATGGTTTCAGGCCCCAGGCCTGACGGGTAAGTGTCCAAGGAGTTGGTACACTGATAATATTAATTAAAAGTAAACATTTATCAGCCATTTACTATGGGCCAGGCATACACATGGATTATCGCATGTAACCTTGCCAACAACCCTATGATGTTGGCATTAGGCAATTTTACAGATGAGAAACTGAGGCCTGAGGTGGCTAAGTAACTTGTGGTTAAGGTTACACAGAGGATGATTAAAAGTGCGTGGATTTGGACCCAGCGGCCTGACTCTAGAAGGTGCATACCAGCAAGGAAGAGATACAAGAGGACTAGAGATCAGGGCTGCAGGGTGAATCTGGGATGTTCTCAGGGAGCAGCTACAATCTGGGAGAAGAAGAAAAACCCCATGCCCCTGCCCCATGCTCATCCTTTAGAGAATCCTAAATATTGATCAGAGTTTCCAGATGGTGCAAACAGTTAATGCACTGGGCTGCTAACTGCAAGGTTGGAGGTTCAAATCCACTTGGAGGTACCTTGAAAGAAAGGCCTGGTGACCTTCTGAAACTCAGCTACTGAAAACCCTATGGAGCACAGTTCTTCTCCGACACACATGGGGCTGCCATAAGCTGGAGCTGACCTGACAGCTGCAAATGGTTTTCTAAGCATCCATCTCTCTGTTGGCATGCTGTCTGACAAATAGGTTCATGAACTCATCCTAGAAAAAGTACTACATACCTCCCTCTTGAACATTACTATGGTCACCTTCAAAGTACTCCCCTGGGGAAGCTAAGCACTGACACCAGTGCCTAGTCCACCCTTCAGAGCAGTTTTGGAACACCTTTTCCAAATGACCATCAGAGCTGTCATCATATTACCTTTGATGTCCTCAATGTCATCAAAATGTATCCCTTTCAATGTTTCCTTTATCTTCAGGTAAAGAAAAAAGTCACTGGGGGCCAGACCAGGTGAGTAGGGAGAGTGTTCCAACACAGTTATTTTACAGGCTAAAAATTCCCTCACAGACAACAACTATGCAATCAAGTTCACAAACTTGCCACCGTGCCACCATGCACAGTGGCCATTCCAGAAAGAGTTCCAAAACATCTTTACAGGATAGACTAGATGCCGGCATCAGTGCATAGCTTCTCCAGGGGAGTACTCCGAAGTTGACCGTGGTGGTATTCAGCAATGAGGTATGTCGTACTTAGAACAGTTCAGTTTACGGACTTAATTGTCAGGCTACATATAACCAACCAGAGGTGGTTCTCAACAGTGTAAAGCCAAACTTGGAGAGGGGGACAGCACAGCCCAGGGACAGGAGTAGCCCAAGGACAGTCCCACCCTGGTTGCATCCTGACTTGGTCTGGATGCTCCTCAGCGGGACACTCCTGTTTAGCAGGAGGCGGTGCTGAGAAAGCCCTGGGCCAGCGCTGTGGACAGGGAATGCCGGGTCAGCATCAGCAGTCACTGGTGTCATTCATGAATCCCGCACTGTGGCTCATGCCAGCACAGCACCATGTTTTCTGAGCAGCAGCATGGGCATCTCTGCTGTGTTTGGCAGCTCTGAACCCTTTACTGCCTCCACCGGTAGCCTGTGTGTGGCTACCCCATAACTGGGCTCATAAATCCCCACCCAGCACCTCCAAGATGTCAGCTAACCCCTGGAAAATCCTGCTGAATTTACAAGCTCGAAAGTCCAGATTCATCTGATGAGAGAAGAAAGGAAAGGTCCTCAGTGGGGACCCGGTGTTCAGAAGCCATAAACTACACTGGTGACAACGCATGACAGGTTGAGGGCCTTGGCAGGTCATGTACACTCTGGTTAATGGCCATAATGACGAGGCTGTGGCTGCTTGAGAGCCCCTGGCTGAATTTTAGGGAGCTCCTAAGGAAGCTTAGGATCTGCCCCCAAGATAAAGGCGGAAACCCCTCTTTCTGTTTTCTTTTGGGAGTGCCTAATAAGGGCAGCTTTACTCTGTCCTACAGGGTCACTAGGGGCACTGGATTTTGGGAATTCCAGCCCTTTTCTCTCTTTGCTCTGTCCCTTGTGTTTGTCCTGCCCTGGCAGCAGACTGTGTACCAGGGTGCTCCGAACACACACGTCGAATTCTAACTGGGGGGCGTGGGGGATTGACAGCCGTGGCATTTCCCAGTGTTTTTATTGTCTTTAGAACAATAGTCTGCTGTGTTCCCGGGCACACAAGCCAGTCTAGCTAGGACAGGGTATGGCAGAGGAATGGGGAAGTCTGGGGCAGTGGGCGGTGGTGGCAGCATCAGCGGCACAGACAGGAGGCTGTCTGGGTGTGTCACAGGAGGGCCGCGATCCCCGTGGGTCTCCACTGACCCTGCCAGGTGCTCGGCCACCACCTCCTCTTTGGCTCTTTTCTCCTTGAGCCCCTCACCCTGACCGCAAGCTCAGTAAAGGATTACAAAAAGTAGAAGCTGGGACTAGAACTCTTAACCTGTAACCCACACCAAACTCGCTGCCATCACGTCCCTTTTGATCCATGGAGACCCCACGTGTCACACGGCAGAATTGCTCTGTAGGGTTTCCTGGCTGCAGTCTTCACAGAAGCAGCTTGCCAAGTCGGGTCCCCACGAGGCAGGGGCAGACTGGAGAACACCTAAAAATAGCAGAATCTTTATGGAAGCAGCTCACCCAACTCTTCTCCCGTGAGGCCTCTGAGTGAATTTAAGCCACCCACCTTTAGGTTAGTAGTCAAGTGTTTAACTGTTTGTGCCAGCCAGGGGCCCATCCTCTTACCTTTTGCTAGGGTGAAAAATCAGGGAGCAATCTCAAATTCGCAAAAACTGCTGCTCTTACTGGATCTAAGGCCATGTGTATGCGTGTGAGAGAGAAAATATTAAGGGCACAGGGAGTATTATGTGAACTATCCATCCATGGGCTCAAGTAAAGAAAGATCTGGCTTCTCTTGGCATGCTGTGAATGCCCTTTATTTAATTAAGTAATAAATTTGGAACCAAGGAAATGAGCCTCAGTAAGGGGACACTCTGTTTAATTATCCATTCATCTGTTTGGCTCCTCCAGATGAATTGCTCACTCCTGGACCACTGTTGCCAACGCACACCAGCACTCAGGCAGTCAGGGCAGAAGCACTGCCCGAGCCCGGCTTCCGGCTCGGTTCCAGTTTCTTCTGCACCGAGAGAAACAGAAGCAAGGAGGCCGCGACAGCACTGTGTAACAAGCGACAATTCCATCAAAGGGCTCTGGTGACACTGTAAACCACCAGACATGGCCAGAGTGGTTTGTCACCAGGGCCCCAGTGGAATTGATTCAGAAGAGTTGCTGCAGATTTTTCCCATATGAGGCCAAAAAGAAAGAGGCAGTGTGTATGCGCATGCACACTTGTGTGTATGTGTGTGTGTGTTCAGAACACTTGCTCCTTATTGTCTTGAGCCCTGTGCTGATACTAAGGAGCAGGCCAAGGGTCTGGAACCGCGCTTGGGCCCTGCGCCGTCACACTGAAAAGCATGGTTGCTGGTGCCCTGTCTTGCTCCCACCGTGGATTCAGAGCGTGAGCAGGGCTGCTTCCCAGGGGGCATCAGGCCAACAACTGGGAGCCAACAGCTTCAGGGTTCCACTCCTGTGTCCTCAGCAGAACTGAAACAGTGCGGGCTCGGGGCCTAAGTGCTGATCTCGGGCTTCTAGGACAGCTCCTCGGCAGCCCCTCATAGACCCCGGCAAAGTCTTAGGGCAGCAGAGAGAAAGGAAAGGCCTTGGTGACCGTGCCACAGAGGCACTGGACATTTATCACACAAGCGGCATTGGAGTCTTTGGCTTCCTGGAGCATCACCAGAATCTGAGAGAATACAATGAGGAGATCTTGGGAGATGAGAACTCAGAAACCTAAAAGGGTCCTTCATGTCACTAAGATGCCCACAGGTGGCCGAGGAGGTATTGCCTGGTCTCCTCCAGGTATCCCAAACCTCAGCCACTTGTTTACAGGGCTTTCTTCCTTTATGGAAGCTTTAGGGAGAGATGCTGACAGAAGGGACCCTATCTTTCCTGCTTTGGCCTCTGATACCTAAAATCTGGCCTTAGAAACAGCACTCGGTCACCACCCAGGCTTGTGACATGTCAGAGTAAATGAATCAGAAACAGCAGAGGAGAGTGCCTTCAAAACAATCTTGACTTCTAAAAATTAAGGCCAAGAAAGCAGTTGGCAAAAGCTATTTTTGTTTTGGCCAAATCCAAGGCCTTTGAAAAATATCTTGAGACATTTTGCCAAAGCCAGAGTAAAGCCAGCGGGGCCTGGCTCTGGTCATTACAGGTTATTTGCAGCTTGTTTCTTTCCAAAGCAATTTTCTTCTATCTGCGTGCTAAGCTCCTCTGACCCGGCCTGATTTCTGCAGCTGTTGGACACAACACTTTGCCTTCACAACCTGACAGGCATTTGGAGACCACTCTGGCCAGCATTAGGAATGTGAGGGCCCCAGCTTCAGTCTGAGCCCCCAAGGACCCTGGGCCACATTTTGCACGCTTCGAAAGTGTCCAGATGTATGTCAAGGAGCAGGCATGGCTCACAGGATGCAGCAGGCCAGCATGGCCCCAGGTGGGGCCCCGATAGGCTGGCCAAGCCCAGCCCAGCAAGGCAAGGCCTCTAGGGAAGAAGCATCTTAGAGGGTCAAATGCCATGTCATGGTACCCAGACTCGGACAGGATGGGAGAGATCAGATGGCAGAAGAGGCCTGATGGAGCCCGGGCCTCTGAGAGGAGCCTCAGTGAATAAGCAGAGCAGAAACAATGTGGGCCTCCTGGCTGAACATTTAGCTTTTGCAGCCAGCAGAACTGAATTCAAATCCCAGCCACATCACTCCTAGACATGTGACCTTGAGCCGTTAGCTCTTGTCTGTAGGGAAGAGCTAACCATAGTACCTGCTCAGAGGACGCTTGTTTATGTCAAAGAAGATGATGTGTGAGCTTTCTCCCAGCTGATCTTAACCAGGTTGCTTGTCCTCCCCCCGACTCTGCCTTATGGTGACACCGTGTGCGTCAGAGCAGAACCACGCTCCATAGCTTTTTCAAGGACTGATTTTTCAGAAGTGAATAGCCAGGCCTTCCTTCCAAGACTCCTCTGGGTGAACTTGAACCTCCAACCTCTTGGTTACTAGCTGAGCACATTGTACCACCCAAGGACTCCAGGGGCGGCACTTAGACCCCTTCTTATCTACTCCCCCTCCATGTTTTTTGTTTTTCTGGATCTTTTGCCACCTTTTCTGTTCATCCTCTCTTAAAATTGTATACATATTGCTTCTCTCCTGTGCCTCTTACCATCCCCTATGGACTTTCCTGTCTAGTAGACAACCGCTGATGCTCCCCAGACAGACAAGGTCATGTTTGACCTTCCCCCATCCGAGGTGGAGGTCACCTGTTAGAAATAAACTCTCCAGAGCCAAGTAATAAATCCCTGGGGAATATGTCAAAGGGAGAAGGCCACTTTACACTTCTCTGAACCTGTCTTGCCTTCCAGGTGCCGTGATCTTGAAGGACATGTTGCTAACTTTTGTCCTCCAACTATCTGACCAGCCTATGAAGGACAGGGGGGGATTTTAGGCCATGAAAGTCTCTGCTACAAATACCATATGCCATATAAGTAATGACTCCACCCCACCTTCACCCCCCTGCACACAATGAGAGCCAGCATATGAGAATCTCTGTTCCAGCTAAAGCTTGGAGTCCTATTGCAACCTGAGAATACAAGGAATACAGGTTGATAGGGTGTGGTGGGCTTTAGGGGCAGGTATTGTGGCTGAGGGGAAACACATCTCCGTGAGCACTCCTACACTCTTTTCTGGTTATCTCTGCTTTGTCTGCCTGTCAACACTGCACAAGACAACAAACACAAAACCTCAAGGAATAACGAGAGCAATATGCTCCCTTGCATCCCTGATGGGACACTCTGCTGACCAAGGGGATCTTTCTCAGCTGCCAAAGTCACCCTCAGTGGATGGAGGGTCATGAGCCCAGGGTAACGATGAAAGTTAAAACCTTAGAACAAGGTCTGACAAATTATTCTAACCTGGATGGGGTTTTTCTGGTCTAATTTCCTCCCCTTTGCCCAGTCAGTACAAATTTCAGATACATCTGTTCTGAATATCAGCCTCTTGCCTTTGATGTCTCTGCCCCGTGCCCCTCAGATGTTCCCTCAGATGGCACAGCCTGGGACCGCCACGCCTCGGACAACACTGGCCCCTCCAGCTAAAGACCTCGGTATAACTTAATGGACTAAACAGGGAACCATTCCTACATAATTAATTAATTAGGGTCCTATTAGGAAAGATAATAATATAATAACTTAAATAAGACTGGAAGGCCAAGCGGCTGGTCTATAAGAAGAATACCAGGAATAGCACACTGGGAATCGTGCGGTGGAGGGCTCAGCTCTGAAGAATGCCAGGCTCAGTTCAAGTGGTTCAAATCCAAGTAACAAAAGAGTTACCCAATTTCTGAGAGCCATTTCTTCCTCTGTACAGATGAAAAGATTGCTGTAAACTTGCCAGGGCTGTTGTGGAAAGTCAACAGATGCAATGTGTGAAAAACACCTAGGGCAAAATAAACTTAAAATTCACAGAAAATATTCTTACTCCAGAAATTCCCGCACTGTAGCTGGTACTGAGGATGGACATGTGCGGAAAATGCTCATCAGAGTGGTCCATGCGGTAGTATTGATGAACATCCTATTTTTCAAACAGTTTTAATCTATATACTTAATTCAAACCCTTTGGGGGAAAAAATGGGGTAAAATTTTAAAGAAACATCAAGTCCCAACAAGAATCTTCTCAGTAAACAACAGGTAAATGAAGGCATACCTAGTAGGTGGAGCTGCTGGTTGGCTTTGTGCCTGTGCACATTAACAGGCTCGCTGAGAGCCCCAAAGTGTCTCAGTGCCCCTCCACACCTCACCCCCACCTCCTGCCCCCTCCTGCTGCACCCTCTCCCCAGCACTCTGGGCCGGTCCTCTGCCCCAAGTCTCTGCCTTTCATTCTTGACTGTCCCAGAGCCAGTAATTCATCCCCTAAAAGTCTTGCTAGGTAATCTTGTCCTCTGAAATCCAAACCTTCTTCTGTAAAGAAACCAGACGTAAGTATTTTAGGCTTTGTGAGCCAGATGGTCGCAACTGTCACAACCACCCAACTGCCCTGGTAACATAAAAGCAGCCATAAACAAGACGCAAAAGAGCACGGCTGTGTTCCAACAAAACATTATTTGCAAAAACAGGTGGTGGGCTCAACTTGATGCAAAAATCTAAATGACTCCCAGGTATTAGTGGATTATAAATGGAAATCCCAGTGGCTTCCTGGTGAAGTGCTACGGCTGCTAACCATGCAGTCAGCAGTGCATATCCACCAGACGTTCTTCGGGAAACTCTTTTGGGCAGTCCATTCTGACCTATAGGGTCGCTATGAGTCATGAACAACTCAGTGGCACCTAACAACAACAATGTATAGGACCTGGAAGCTCTCTTCCTGTTCTTTCTATACTTTCACCCCAAGACATGATTAAGAAAGGATGTTTATGACAGGGAGGAAAATCCAGTATAAAAAAGACCTGAGACATGGGTAACTTTTGGTATCTGTCAGTCACAATACCTGCCCCTAAAACCCACCACACCCTGTCAATCCATAATTGCTGGTATTCTCAGGTTGCAATAAGACTCCAAGCTTTAGCTGGAACAGACGTTCTCAAGCTTACGAGTATAGCAGAATCACCCAGAGGGCTTATTAAAACAGACTGCTAGGCCCCAGTCCCAGAGTTTCTGAATCACTAGCTGATGACGCCCAGGTGGTTCTCAAGTGATGCTCGTGCTGAGGGTCCAGGGACGGGACTTCAACTAGATGTTAAAAACCTGGAGGCTTACTGCCACCTAGTGGATGTCACACAGTAGTGCCATATGCCAAGTGTAGGAAACTGACACATCTTTTGTCACGGAAAAGAACAAATTCACAAAGCTAATTTGTCATCCTTATACCTGGAATTTCCAAACCGTATTCTAAGCTTCTGTAAAGGATTGAGGTGTCACGTTATTTATGATAACATGGCAGAGATTTTAAATCAACTTAAACCAGAAACAGATCATTTTCCACTAGGGGAAAAACTTTAAATATCTAAATAGAACAAAAACACCCCTGGCTTTGTTCTCTGGCCACGCTCCCATCACCAGATGCACATACCTCTCCTGAGAAGCAAAATCCATGCTTCAGCCTCCAACCCACCATTGCAAACCACTGTAAAACCAAAACACCAAACACATTACCATCGAGCTAATTCCTACTCACAGAAACTCTATATGTTAGAGTAGAACTGCCTCATAGGATTTCCAAGGCTGTAAATCTTTACAGAAGCAGACTGTCATATCTTTCTCCCATGGAGCAACTGGTGGGTTCAAACCACCAACCACTTGGTTAGCAGCCAAGCTCTTGACCACTGTGTACCAGGGCTCCTTTACAAACCACTCCAGCCTGGGGCAATTTATGCAACTCAGCAACAGGCTGGTCAAACGAACCCACTGCACAGCGTGGAGTCTATGATCTTTGCACACAGAGCTGCAACAGCACTAAAACATACCCAGTTGCCCCTGGGTCCTGTCTGACTCATGGCGACCCATGTGTATCATAGCAAAACTGGGCTCCATCAGGGTTTCAGAAATAGATCACCAACATGACAAAAAGAGGGGTGCACCTCAACAACTCTGCCAAAGACCACAATTGATGGTCCAGAGACCTGGGGGTTCTCCTGGGAACTTGGCCCCTAGACCTGCAGCTGCCCCCAACCAGAAAACATTACTGAGGCCAACTCTTTAGGAAGGGATGGATTGTACCTAGGGACACAATGTGACCACATGGTGTGTGCACTTTATGGTTCTGTGCATCTATAGGGTGCTGTCCTACGGGCCTTTTACTAGAAGGGAGAGGAGAGGGTAGAGAGAAGGGGACAGAAGATTGTTAAGAGGATATGACATACGTACAATGAAAAGGAGGAGTGTGCTGTCACCGGGCAAGGAGAGCAGTAGGAGCTGCAGATACGTGGGCATGCAAATTTAAGCTGGATTGTACACTTTCACTTAATCACAATTAAAAAAAAAAAGAAATAGATTGTCAGGCCTTTCTTCCAAGTCTACTCTGAATGGACAAGAACTTCCAGCCTTCTGATTAGCAACAGAGCACGTTACCGGTCTACACCACACAGGGAGACTGTTGCAGGGGTGAAACCACCAAAAAAAAAAAACATTGCCAACAAGCTGATTCTGACTCATGGTGACCTCATGTGTTACTGAGTAGAACAGGGCTTTCTTGCCCATCCCTTTTACAGAAGCTGCCTGCCAGCCTTTCTTCTCCTGTGGGGCTGCCAGTGGGTTCAAACTTCCAATGCTTAAGTTCATAGTCAAGTTCAAACAATTTGTGCCACCCAGACACCTTAGTGACTGCTTAAGAAAAAAAAAAAAACTACTGCCATTGAGTTGATTCCAACTCACAGTGACCCTATAGGACAGAGTAGAACCGCCCCATAGAATTTCCAGGGAGCACCTGGCAGATTCAAACTGCTGACCTTTTCGTTAGTAGATGAGCCCTTAACCACTACGCCACCAGGGTTTCATGCATTGGTAAAGGACCATGCTAATAGGTAATTGTGCAAGTATTTGTCACACCTGGCAGGGAAAAATTAAAAATTCTTAAAATTGCAAGGTCCTCCCGATTGCTAGTTTCCAGTTCTCACATCCTATGTCCATTTACCCAGATTTGTCACCAACTCGCACTATCTAGCAGAGGTTTCCACAAAGACACTTACTTCCCCCACGAAAACGGCATTCCTGCATCACATCCCGAGACCTGGGTTTCCCCCCCGCAGCACAAATAAACTGGTGCAGCAATCGCCCACTGCAGATGAGCCAGGATTCCATGCTCAGCAGGCTGCTGGATTTTTGTCAGCACTAAGAAACAAAGGACGGCCTGGTACCCGGAGAACGGAAATGACAGGGACTGGAATGGCTTTTGATGCCAACAGCCTATATTTGATCTCCAGATGTGATGCAGCTGACAGCTAATTAGTTTGACTTAGATCTACATGGGTCTCCCTCCCCCACTTTTTTCTCCACACATGTTATGGACCTGCTGGTGTGAAACTGTGTCTGCTGCGAGTTGTGCTTTGATTGAGAATTCTCTGGAAAGAGTGCACTTGGCACCCTTGAGAACTATGGAGCCTCGGCACGTGGGACATCTGGCAAGACAGTCTTTTTCCTTCCATCTTAACCTCAGAGCAGGTAATGAAGTGGTATTCTTGATTCAAGTGGCTGCTTCCATCCCAACAAAACTGGGGAAATTGTTCAGCTTCATGTTTCAGAGTTTGAGGCCCCCACTAACAGCCAAGCTCAGTGGTCAAGAGCTACTGGGTATGAATTCTGTGGCTGCTGATGAAAAAGCTCCCTAGCTGGTGAGCTGTTTGTCTGGAATGAGAAAGATTTGCACAAGAGGAGAGCCCTCACTGATACAACAGGCAACAAACGCTGAGCCAGACATCTTTCTCCCTTCTTCTTGCTGGGCAAACTCAGATGTAACAGCCACCAGAGACAGCAAGCATTAAGACCCTCCTTTAGCCACTGAGGCCCAGAGTGCACACTCGCAGGGCCTCACTATGTGCTGGACAGAATTAGAAGCACACATAACCGTGTGTCATTCTTGTTAGTGTCCCCCAAGTCAACTCTGGCTCATGGTGACTCTTATGGCTAGAATTGTGTTCCCTCAAAAACTGTGTTGTAAATCCTAACCCTCTACATCACATTTGGGAAACAAAGACCAAACAAAAACCAAACCCACCGCCCTTGAGTCGGGTATGACTCATAGCGACCCTAGAGGTCAGAGTACAACTACCCCATAGAGTTTCCAAGGAGTGCCTGGTAGATTTGGACTGCCAACCTTTCGGCTAGCAGATGCAGCACTTCACCCACTACACCACCAGGGTTTTGGGGAATAGGACATTCTTTTTATGTTACTGAGACCATGTCAGCATAGGAAGGAAGCACAGATGGAGGACAGATACAGGCCACATGGAAACTGCCAAGGAACTGAGGAACAGAAGCAAAAAACAGGCAAGGACCTTCTCCCAGAGCCAAAAGAGAAAGCCTTCTGTGAGAGCTGGTGCCCTGGATTTGGGCTTCTAGCTGCCTGAACTGTGAGAAAATAAATTTCCACGCACTAAGGCCACCCACTTGTGGCATTTCTGTGACAGCAGCAGCACTAATGACTAAGACAGTGACCTTATGTATAACAGACGGGAAGAATGCCTCGTCCTGCATCATCGTCATGGTCTTTGAAATACTTGAGGCCACAGTGTCAGTCCGCCTATTTTTACTGACCTTGGGAGGCAGGTACTATTATTAACTCTCTTTTTTTATATATGAGGGATCTGAGACCCACATACACGAAATAAATCACCCACATCAACCAGCTAGTGAGTTAGGGAGCTTGGATTCGATCCTAGAAGTTTATCTCCAAAACCCATGCTGTTAACCACAATACCACGTGATGTCATGAGTTCCACTTGGCTAAGCCAGCCATGGCAATCCCAGACTCTGCTGACTGGTCAAGGGAAAGGCTCCCCTGATGGAGAACTGTACTCCCTTGCTATGGCTTTGTGGTGCTCTGAGTGGGCTTTGCTGCCTTCAGGTTTCTCCTCGGATGTCACTTTCTCAGCAGGGCCTACTTTAATCACCTTATTTGAAGTTATACGTCTGCCTCCTCCAGAGCATCTGATCTACCCTTTCTTGTTCTGTTTTTTTGTTTGACTGTGGCACATACAGCCTCCTAATGTAGTAGATCATTTATTCATTCACCATGCCTATTTTTTGTTCATTTCCCCTTGCTAGAACGTAAACAAATACACGGATTTCTGTTTTCTTCATTAACACAACTAAGCTTCTAGACTAGTTCCTGGAATATAATAGGTATTTAATATAATTTATTAAATGAACACTTGAACTGATTTATGGCTGTTGCTCCACACGCACCTGGGAAGCCTGTTTTGGCTGCTCTGTGTGTTTGGGAGCCTCAGTAACAAACGCAGATAAATTTTGTGAAGGCCACATGGCCTGATCTGGGCAACAGACCTTCCAAACTTGAGGAAAGACTTCTCATGATACAGTTACAGACACTATAACAGCTTTATTGAGATATATTTCATCAACCATCAAAGTCACCATTTAAAGCATACAAGTCGGTGGCTTTCAATATATTCACAGCGCTATGCAACCATCCCCACAATATGATTCTAGGACGTTCTCATCACCCCAGAAAGAAACCCTTGGCCATCACTCTTAACTCCTCCTTCTTCTGTCTCCTGATGATCAATGACCTACTTTCTGTCTCTCTGGATCTCACTGTTCTATGCATTTCATACAAACGAAGTCACAAAATATATGGTCTTTTGTGTCTGACTTAAAATTTTAAACTTAGCTTAATGTTTTCAAGGTTCATTCATGTTTTTATAACAACACTTCATTCCTTTTTACCGCCAGAAAATACGCCGTGACATGGATATACCACATTTTACTTACCATTTTGGGAACATTTGGGTCAT
Source organism: Heterohyrax brucei (assembly GCA_028571685.1). Taxonomy (NCBI): domain Eukaryota; kingdom Metazoa; phylum Chordata; class Mammalia; order Hyracoidea; family Procaviidae; genus Heterohyrax; species Heterohyrax brucei. Next base: position 55,055,199 of record CM053140.1, read on the forward strand.
TTCCAGGTTGGGGCTTCTAGAATAATACTGTTATAAACATTTGTGCACAGGCTTTTGTGTGGAAATGTGCTTTCAATTCTCTGAAGTATGAAGTGATTCATATGATGATTCTATGTTTAAACTTTTGAGGAACAGCCAAGTTGTTTTCCAGAGCAGCTGTATCCCTTCATTTTCTAACCGGCAGTGTCTGACTCCAATTGCTTCACATCATTGTCAACACTTATTATTGTCTGTCTTGTGGCTATAACCCTCCTAGTGGCTGTGAAGCGCTACCTCACTGCGGTTTTGCTCTGCATGCCCTGATGTCTAAGGACACTGAACATCTTCCCCTGTTCTCGTTGTCCATTTGCATATCTTCTTTGGAAAAACGTACAGACACACATCTTATCATACAGGCTAAATCGGCCGAAAACTTTTGGCAAGATTGCATTATGAAACCAAAGTTCTTTTTTTAATAATGAACAAAGTATTACTGGAACTTTATTAACTCACATACCACTAACGCGGATGCCTCTATGCACAACAAAGGAAAAGATGACCCTGTTTTCCCAGCCACTGAAATCCCTTCACTTAGTATATCTGGCAAAAAGAAACCTGCATTTCTGGAAATGGTCTAATTCTTATCTAGTTGGTGGCTGTACAGGTTTTGTAGAAATTCACTCATCTGTATACTCAAGATTTGCACTTAACTATATTGAAACTCTGGCAGCGTAGTGGTTAAACCCCAGTAGCATAGTGTGCTATAGTTAATAACTAAAAAACTGGTGATTCAAATCCACCAGGCCCTCTTTGGAGACTGTAGGCTGTTCTGCTCTGTCCTATAGGATCTCTGTGACTTGATGGCAATGGGATATGTAACTTCTGCTCAGTGTTTAAAGGCTAAAAACTGTTTACGCTAGTCCTGTGGTTCCCACACTTAAGGAGTTTATGGGTCAATAACATCCCATGCTCCCTTCCTCCTCCAAAAAACTGGAGAGAGTAAATTTCTGTAATAAATACAGATCAGTGTTGTAACTAGGAAAAACTTTTTCTTAGTGTAAGAACACTTACTTCTTGGATTTAAAAATTATAAAACTACTCAAAACATCCCGTAAACAGTCTAGGTTAACTAGTGGGAAAAAAAAATCTGCCACGAGCTCTGTGCTCTTTTAAAGGACTATCTCTATGGGATCTTACTGGTAGTAACTGAAAAGCTTAGATAAGACGCATGATGGGAGTGGGGGGTGGTTTATCTCAACGGAGGAGGAGAAGGTTGGAAAAAGAAGGTAAGAATGGCTGAACTATTTGAAGAATGTAATCGATGTCACTGTATGGCACATGAAGAAATTGTTCAATTTGGGTATGTTTCTCTGTGTTCTCAACAATTTAAAAAAAGGTTCTGACTTTGAAAGTATATGCCACAGAGCACCACAAGGGGGCGATAAACAGTAGCCCCGATCGCTTTCCAAGATCAAACCAGCTGCCATCGAATTGAGTCGCTGTCGCTTTGGGTGTTAATTGTCCTGCCTTACCCTCTTCACCTCTTTTCTACTTTGGGGCTCTCGCCCTCTGCTTCTGGGTCTCTGGCTGCAGCCAAAGACTAGACAGGTTCTTATTTGAAGGTTTCTATCATGTGAACAAAAATTGAGAAATGTCGAGACAGTTTTTGTAAATACTGTGGCATATTTAAAATGCTTTACATGTAACCTGTATAGATGATGAACATCTTCCGTGCAGTCTCAGGCGTATCTGAGATTGTTGATTATTTTTACACCTTTCTCCAACAGGCCACTTCCAACTGAAAAAGCACACCCACCCCCTCCCAGCACACACATGCACACAACCCCAAGCTTAGTCAAGTGAAATGTCACCAATATCCCCCTACTTTCCTGTGGTTCCTCCTTCTTAGCACAGAGCTCCAAGAGCCTATAGATTCACAAGCAAAAAACCTGACAATCCCATCCACAAAGACAAGACTAATTCCAAAGCTAAGCTATTCATCCAAAATGTGAACATTTTTTTAAAGATGCAGTTTTGTTTTGCTTTTTAATAATGATTTGACCACCATCATTGATTCTGTTCTAGAGGAAAGCCAGGTAACACCACCAGGTTCTGCATGGAGTTGTCGTTTCTCAGAACCTAGATTTTGACTCTCACTACTTCGGTTTGGGGAAGCAGCACGGGGAGAAAACAAAATTAACCTGGTGTGAGTGGTAAACTTCAAAAGGGAGCCCCAGGGGAGCAAGACTAGTGGCGGCAATACTTAGTTCACTAACTGTTACCTGGCCAGGTGCTGGTGGGGAAGAGAGATCTGTGGGAGGGAGCTCCTTCCAGACTTAAACCTGTTCCCTTCAAATAGATTCCAGCTCAGAGTAACCTCACAGGGCGGAGAGGAGCTGCCCCACAGGGTTTCCAGGGCTGTGATCTTTATGGAAGCCAACTGTCACATCTTTTCCCCACACAGCAGCTGGCAGATTCAAACCACTCACCTTTCAATTAGCAGCAAGCACTCAAGGACAGATTAAATGATAAGCAAGGTAAGCGTGCATGAGGCATCATCAAGGGCACCAGTCGTCCAAAGCACAGACCTGTAGATGCCAAACAGACAGGACACAAGGACAAGTGAGAGCTGCTGTAGAGGGAACTGGCAGGGCAGTAAATGAAACTGATATTAGCTTTAGTGCCTGAGAAGGTGCCAGTAGGAAATAAAGGTCATGCAGTGTCACACAGGTGCCCATGTGCACAGTTGTTTAACCTGAGACCCTTATGACTTTAACACTTTTTGTCTCCTATGGTCCCCTCCTATGTAATTAAAATGTCTTATCTTGGCATTGGCAAGTCTCTTGGGAGTATACTGCTGTTGTTGTTGTTAGGCGCCTAACTCAGAGTGACTGTATGTAGAACAGAATGAAAACACTGCCTGCTGTTGTGACATCCTCACAACCGTTCTTATTCTTGAGCTCACTGTTGCAGTCGCTATGTGAAACCATTCATGGGGGTCTTCCTCCTTTTCACTGCCTCTCTACCATGCATGATGTCCTTCTCCAGGGACTGATATCTTCCTTATAACGTGTCTAAATTGTATGAGATGTAGTAGTCTTTCCATCCTTGCTTCTAAGGAACACTCTGGTTGTATTTCTTTAAAGACAGATGTTTCTTCTTTTAGCAGTCCATGATTTATTCAATATTCTTCACCAACACAATTGAAAGACATCAGTTCTTCCCTCTTCCTTACTCACCATCCAACTTTCACATGCCTATGAGGTGACTGAAAACATTACAGTTTGGGTCAGATGCACCTTAGTCTTCATGGTGACATCAGCACTTTAAGGAAGTCTTTTGCAGCAGATTTGTCTAACGCAATATTTTTTGATTTCTTGACTGTTGCTTCCGTTGGCATTGATTGTGGATCCAATTGAAATGAAACCCTTGACTACTTCAATGTTTTCTCCGTTTATTATGATGTTGCTCGTTAATCCAGTCATGAGAATTTTCCTTTCTTTATGTTGAAGTAGAATTGATACTGAAAGCTGTCATCTTTGAGCTTCAGCAGTGTTCGAAATCCTCTTCATTTTCAGCAAACAAGGTTGTGTCTTCTGCACAACACAGGTTGTTAATGAGTGTTTCTCCAATCCTGGTGCCTCGCTCTTCTTCATATAATCCAGTTTCTTAGGTTATTTGCTTGGCATACAGACTGAAAAGGTACGGTGAAAGGATACAACCGTGATGCACACCTTCCCTGACTTTAAACCATGTGGTGTCCCGCTGTTCTGTATGAACAACTGTCTCCTGATCTATGTACATTTTCTTCACAAGCACAGTTAAGTGTTCTGGAATTCCCATTTTCTGCAATATTATCCATAATTTATTTTGATCCACATAATCTAATGCCTTAGTATAGTCAATAAAATACAAGTAAACATCTTTCTGGTACTCTCTGCTTTCAGCCAGGACCAATCTGACATCAGCAATGATATCCCTCATTCTATATCCTTTTCTGAATCAGCTTGTATTTCTGGCAGTTCCCTGTAAGTACACTGGTGCAGCTGCTTTTCAGTGATCTTCAGCAAGATTTACTTGCATGGGATATTAATGACATTGTTCAATAATTTCTGCGTTTAGTTGAATCACCTTTTCTCACAGGAGGCGTCAATACGGATCTCTTCCAGTTGGTTGGCTGGGTAGCTATCCACCAAATTTCTGTCTGTCAGTTGGTCATACTGTGAGGGTTTGCATGTTGCTGTGACGCTGGAAGCTCACGCTGTTCAAATACCAGGAGGGTCACCCATGGCAGACAGGTTTCAGCTGAGTTTCCAGGCTAAGACAGGCTCGAAAAAAGGATCCAGCAGTCCACTTCTGAAGAGAATTAGATAGTGAAAAACTCATGAATAACAGCAGAACATTGTCTCACAGACTGCCAGAAGATGAGCCCCCCGGATTGGAAAGCACTCAGAAGACAACTAGGGTAGAACTACCTCACCCCAGCAGAGCTGACATCAATGACATGGATGAAGTCAAGTCAGGACCTTCATCTGCTGATGTGCCATAACTCAAAATGAGAAGAAATAGCTGCAAATATCCACAAATAATCAGAACATGGAACATATGAAGTGTGAATCCAGGAAAGTTTGAAGACAGCAAACTTGAAAAGGAATGCACAAACATCAATATCCTAGGCACTAGTGAGCTGAAATGGACTGGTACTGGGTATTCCGAAGTGAGCAATTATATGATCTACAAACTGAGGAGGAATGACATCAAATTCATTAAAAAGAGTATTTAAAAATATATCCTGAAGTACAGTGCTGTACTTCATGTAACAATAGGCTAATATTCATAGTGACCCCATAGGATACAGTAGAACTTCTCCAAAGAGTTTCCAAGGATAACCTGGTGGGTTCAAACTGTCAACGTTTTGATTAGCAGATGTAGCTCTTAACCATTACATCTTTAGGATTTCCAAGACCAGTTAATACAACTGTGATTTAAATTTAGACACCAACCACTAATGCCAAAGGTGAAGAAATTAAAGATTTGTACTAACTTCTGCAATCTGAAACTGACCGAACATGCAATCAGGATACCTTGATAATTACTGGTGATTGCAAAGCAAAAGCTGTAAACAAAGAAGAAGGATTGGTAGCTAGAAAATATAGTCTCGGTGATAGAAATGGTGCTGGAGATTGCATGACAGAATTTTGTTAAGACCAAAGACTTCTTCACTGCAGATATCTTTTTTTTCCAACAACACAAACTGACTCTACACATGGATCTGGCCAGACGGAATACACAGGAATCAAATTGGCTATGTCTGTTAAAAGAAATGATGAAAAGCTCAGTATTATTACTTAGAAAAAGGCCAGGAGCCAACTGTGGAATAGAACATCAATTGTTCATACTCATGTTCAAATTGAAACTGAAGGAAATTTAGGACAAGTCCATGAGAACTAAAGTGTGACCTTGAGTATATCCCACCTAAACTTAGAGACCATCTGAAGATAGATTTAATGCATTGAACACTAATGACCAAAGGCCAGATGTGTTGTAGAATGACCTAGGATGTCATACATAAAAAAAGTAAACCAAAAACCAAAACCCACTGCTGTTTAATCAACTCTAACCTGTAGTGACACTACAGAATGGAGAAGAACTACCCCATAAAATTTCTGTGAAACAACTGCTGGATTTGAACTGCTGACCGTTTGGTTAGCAGCCATAGCATTTAACCACTACACCATCAGAGTTTCCACAAAGCAAGCAAATGGTCATTAAAAAAACAGAGAAGAAAAAAAAGAGTAAGATAGACACCAGAAGAGCCTCTGAAACTTGTTCTTATCTGTAAAGTAGCTAAAGTGAAAGGAATAAGTGGTGAAGTAAAAGCTGAACAGAGAAGATTTCAAAGAGTGGCTTGAGAAGACAAAGTAAAATATTATAATAACATGTGCAGAGAACTGGAGTTAGAAAACCAAAAGAGAAGAACGCCCTTGGCACTTCTCAAGCTGAAAGAAATGGAGAAAAAATTCAGTCTTCAAGTTGCCATAGTAAGGATTCTATGGGGAAAAAACTAAGCAATGCAGGAAGCATCAAAAGAAGATGGAAGGAATTCACAAAGTCACTATACCAAAAAGAATTAGTCAATGTTCAACAATTTCAGGAGGCAGCATATGATCAGGAACCAGTGATACTGAACAAAAAGGTTCAAGCTGCATTAAAAGCATTGGTGAAAAACAAGATTCCAAGAGTTCACAGAACACCAGTTGAGGTGTTTCAACAAATGGATTCAGCACTGGAAGTGCTTAATTATCTATACCAAGAAATTTGGAAAACAGTACTGACTGAAAATATACTCTTTCTTTCTAATAAACAAGAGGTAAGGTGGGTTATGCCACGTAATTGTTGCTACCATCACCCAGTATGTAACTGGATCCAACATGAGCAATTACTAGACAAGGAAAGATTATATTCATAGATGGGCCTGGTGGCACAATGGTTAAGAGACTGCTACTAACTAAGAGGTCAAGAGTTTGAATCCACCACCCACTCCTTGGAAACGCTATGGGTCAGTTCTACTCTGTCATATGGGGTGCAGGTCTCTGGAGAGAGTTGTCTTGCACATCCACTTCTGTTGATCCAGTCACTCTAGCAAGTAATGAATGTTCTATGCCATGATACAAATCCAAAGTTATGCTCTTGGACACATCCCAGTAAACAACGAAAGGAAACTCCAATCCCAGATGAGGAGCAAGAGTGAGAGAAGTTGAATAAGTCATCCATTTTTAGCTGTATGGCATTTCCTCAGTGTTATATCTTAAGTTTTGTAAACAATAACATTTATACACTTTAAAATATGTTTGGCATACACTTGAAAGAAATTTAGCATACACTGAGTGTCACACAGATAATAATTTAATACAGTACTAACAGCAAAAATCCAAAAGTACTAGAAATCTTAATACTTCTCTAGTGTGGAAAGTTTTAATTTATGTATCAATGCGGTAAAGACAACCGAGAAGACAGAGAGACCCACGAGAGTGGGTGCCTACATCGACTTGGGACCGGAAGAACCGGATGGTGCCCGGCCACCACCAGTGATAGCCATGACGGGGCTCACAGAGAGGAGCCTCACTGGCAACACAAGAATAAAAAGAGGTGCATCATGAGATCTCCACTAAAAGACCTCAATTGATGGTCCAGCGGTTTTGGGGTTCCTCTGAGAGCATGGCCTCTGGCCCTGATGCTGCCCGTTCCCATAAATTATAACAAAGGTCCACTCTTTGGACAGGAATGGAATGGACTTGGCAATGTAGAGTAACCATATGTTGGAAGCACTTTATGGTTCTATACATCTATAGGATATCATCTTGCTGACCTCTGGCTGGAGGAAGGGGAGTGGACGGAGAGGAGGGCAAAGGAGACTGTTGGGAGGATGAGACATGTATGGAGCAGAGAGGAATAGTGTGCAGTCACCGGACAGGGAGAGCAGTGGAAGCTCCATATAGGGGGGCATGTAAATTTACATGTGAATGTACATTTTTACTCAGTTATGTTAAATAATAAATAAATAAATAAATAATTTATGTATCAACTGATTTTCATTTTTTGTTGTCTGTTGCATGGGGCCCAGTGCTTGAGGTGACTATGTATGCTAGTAAATAAGATATTGGGCACACTAAGAGAACACAAAATTCAGTATTTATTCAAAATATGTTTTTTTCCAACAATGAGTGTTTCTCAAATTGTCTTCCAAAGAAAGCAACAATGAGAGTTCTGCATACAATTACATTTATATTTTATCAGAATATTTACATATCTCTATGCAAGGAAATTGATTGATTTCCTGAGGAAGTAAATGAATATTTAGACAATAAAAATCCTAAGTGTATTTTATTTTCTGTTCCTCTTCATACTGGCATTCTTTTTAAAAAACTGATTGATACTGTTATGACTCACAAAACAAAAAGGGCCCATCAAAATTTGATGCTATTGTTGCATCAGTTATGTACATAGCACCCATCATGGAAGTCAGACAAGTTCACACAAAAAGTAAAATGCATGCTTTATAAATTTTGTATACAAAAGAATCACATTTTCCTTTTCATTTCAGACCTAGTGAGGATAACCTTACATTCTGTTCTCTCTCATCACCCACACAATGTACCAGAGGCCTATTATCATGTGATCTGCGATGTACCTGGTCCTGTACAGAGCAAACCCAAACTCATCTTCAGACTGAGCACACTCTGAGATTTGTACCATGCTCTTTGAGCTCGCCCTTGCCCTCGTCGGGTGTCAACAGTAGCCCAGTGAACTGAGAAGACACAGCATCAAAAGACAGACAATGAGTGCACAACTTTGTAAGTATGATCTCGAGACGAAAAGCACTCAGGGAGATTTGCAAAGGGCCGGGCAAATGAAAGAGATTATTCCGACTGCCTTACAAATACTGTTTCTTTTGACTGTCTTAGACCTGAAGAACAAACTCACATGCTCCAAATCATTTTTGTTCTGCTTACAAATTTTCAAATATAAGTTTCTGTGCTAAGTTCAAATTTGAATGTAAATTTTATTCTCGGTTTTTCAAATGTATTTGCTGTAGTAAGACCAAATTTTAAAAGTGATAAAATTTTATATCCAGGTAAAATTTTATATCCAGATAAAGTGGAGTACAAAAAGGAAAGCAAGCAGAAGATAAAAAGAAAAGGATTTATGAATCCCCAAAGACAATCTCAAAATTAACTTCCTTTTTAAGAAGTAACGAATCTGAAGAGACTTCTTCCATTGAGTGCTCGTTGGGTGGGTGTGAAAAATTGTACTAATACCCCAGATCTGAAACTAATGGCAGTACAAATAGAATTGGAATAATCACAAAATCATTCAAGAATTTGTAAAAACAAAGAACAAAAGGAAATGTTTTTAATTACACTGTGTTAAAGATAAAAGATACATCTAACAATAAAATGTGGTGATTTGTTGTAATATTTGTTTTCTGATCATCAAATTTTCTTTTATATCACATTTACACTTACAGCATTTATTACAAAACCAGCATCAAAACTGAAGAATGAGCCACTGAAAGCAAGATTGATGAAAGTCAGTTTTCCATTGAGGGAGATCAACAGAATTTTACACTGAGTGTTGAGACAACTAAATTCACTTATTTTCTTTGTTGTACAATATGTGGAGCATTCTTCTGTTTGTTTAAAAAAAAAAAAAAAAAGCCATGTGGCATATAGTAAAAATCTTGGTACTTTACATCCATTAAAAATTTTATAATCCAGTTCATCTCATTCTGCTAAAATGGCATACTCCACTTCTGTGTTCATTTGCTAATATTACATCACATTCAAAAAGTAGTTACATCATGGATAGTTACAACACAGCTATACACACACACACATATATGTATACATGTGACTAACTCACATAGCCTATTCAAATACGTTGAGTAAGCGGAGGAGGGGACACCGTGGATTATCAGTGTTTAGGGCCTTCCCCTGACTTAACTGGGCCCTTCAAGGGCTCCTCCTTCAGGCTTGAAGATTCCTTCTCGTCCAAGCATCACACTGGCAGAAAAAAGAAGTTTCTGTGGGTCTTTTCTGGAGTGCCCACTTAACACAAACAGCAGTCCTACGAGGTGAGTATGATCATTGCTCCTGTTTCACTAGGGCCCTAAAAGGATTCCAGTGGAGGCAAACTCACTCCAGAGCCAGCTCCACTGCAATTAACTGTAACTAGGAGAGGTGAAGGAGCGTTAGGGTACTACTCAAAAGGTTGGCAGTTTAAGTCCATCCAGCAGCTCTGCAGATGGGGCAATTTGTTCCCATAAAGATTACAAACTAGAAAAGCCTATGAGACAGTTCTGTTCTGCCTTACGGGGTCATTACGTATAGGAATTGACTTGATACCACACAATAACACGATTATGTTGTGATGATCAGCTCCATCTGGCCAAAAATTGAGCCAGTGAAGAAGGCATCTCCACTGAGATGTCACAGCTGTGGAGAGAAAGGGCCAGTGGGGCGGCAGCCCGCCCCGAGGAGGAGGAGCAGGGAGAAGGAAAAACACGGTGAGAGGAGCACTACCCAGTCAGAACTCCGCAGTCAGGGGAGGAACACAGCCGCTACTCTTCTGCCTCTGAATAAGCAAAGGGACCACTCATCTGTCACTTAGTTATACTCTGGAAGCTCATGTGCTGTTATGATGCTGAGAGCTATGCCCTCAATATTTCAAATACCAGCGGGGTTGTCCACGGTGGACAGGCTCCAGCAGAAGTTCCAGAAAACAGGAGGAAAGGCCTGATAATCTATTTCTGAAAATTAGCCAATGAAAACGCTACAGGTCACAACAGAATGTTGTTTAATATTGTGCTGGAAGACGAGCCCTGGGAAGGCACTCTACATGCACAGTGGCCATAACAACGGACTCAAGCACACAGCTGACCCTGAAGGTGGGGCGGGACTGGGCAACGTTTCATTCCGTTGTACACAGGTCACCACGAGTCAGAGCAGACTAGTGACAGCTAACAGTGTGCGCTCAGTGACAGCCAGGTTAGGGTCTAAGGATGGTTACTGACGTTGCCTGTCGTCCCAGCCACGTGCATCTCCCACGTCTCCCAAGGAGGCCTGTTGTCCTTCAGGTGCTCAGTTGCATCAGTCCTCAGGGATGGGTTCCCACAACCAAACATTTGCCCCTGAGTCTATTGTGACTCAAAGCGACCCTGTAGGACAGAGTAGAACTGCCTTGTAGGATTTCCAGGGAGGGACTGGTGGGTTCAAACTGACAAATCTCTTGGTAGGCAACTAAGTTCTTAACCACTCTGAGAGGAGTTAGGTAAGACAAAAATTAAAAGTTCTCTCATTCAGCTGGCACAACTCCCAAAGGTCAAAATCTGTCCCCCCAAAAATAGTTTACTGCTGTCAAGTCAGTTCTGACTTGTGGTGATCATGTAAGACTCCTGGTGATCACAGGAGTGCTGGTGGCACAGTGGTTAAGCACTCAGCTGCTAATAAAAGGTCAGCAGTTGGAGCCCATCAGCCGTTCTATTCCTGTAAAGATCTGCAGCTGTGGAAGCCCTGTTGTGTCCTGTAGGGTTGCTGTGAGTTGTAATCAACTCCATGGCATCCTGCAGAGTGACTAGGGGGTTCAAACTACTGACCTCTCTGTTAGCAGCCAAGCAGGTAACCTCCATGCCATCAGAGCGTATCAACTGTGAGACAGTCCTTGCTAACCCTTTCTCAATCTTGCTAATTGTATTGAGGAGAAAACCACATGCTGCTGCTAACATGTGTTTAGTAACCTCCCTCATATTTGCACAAAGGGAGACTAGACTGCAGATCCAGAGTCCTCTATCGACAGCAGCTGCCCCATTTTTGGGAATCCACATTATACATACAATGAATGTCCTGCATTTCACTGGTGCCCTGTACTTGCTTTAACTCCACTTTCACTTTGAATGGCTTCTGTTGCTATGACTTCAAATCCACTGATCTCTTTTGTGCTGTCTGGTCTGTGGTTAATCCCATCCAGTATATTTTTCATTTTAGACAATGTAGTTTTCATGCCTAGATAGTCAATGTGGGTCTTTTTTATATCTTCATATCTCTTAACTTTTGATCATGTGGAATAACAGTTATAATAGTTGTTTTAATTTTTGGTCCTGTTCATTTATTTTCATTTTATTTCTAACATGTCAGTTCTTGGCTACTTTAGATTGACTGGCTGTTCTTCGTTCATGGGCTCCATTTTCTGGTTTCTTTGAACAGAAGATGTTGTACATAATGTGAATTTGACGTTATTGGGTACCAGATGTTTCTGTGGTTTTTAATTATTACTCATCTTTGTGCTGGGAGGAAATTCAGTTACTTGGAAATAGTTTGGCCCTTCCAGGTCTTACTTTGAAGATTTGTTAGGCAGGCCCCAGAAGGTGTTTAGTCTAGGATTGGTTACTTTCTGTCATGGTTGGAATTGTGTCCCCCCAAAAATGTGTGCAGCCACATGGCTGGGATATGGTTCCCACTATCCTGGGACTGTCCTCCATTGTGTGGTTTTGCTAACCTGTATGTTAAAGGATTAGGGTGGGGCTGTGAATTCCTGCTGTGGGGGGAGTTTCCCTGGAGTATGGCTTGCCCCACCCTTAATGCTTTTCGCTTGCAAGGAATAAAAGGAAAAAGAAACAAAGGACAATTTGAGAACCTCGCTACCATCAAGCAAGCAGCACCGGGAGCAGAGCGCATCCTTCAAACCAGAGGTTCTTGCATAAGGACGCTCCCTGGACAAAGACTGATGCAATACCGGACTTTCCTCCAGAGCCGACAAGGGGAAAGTCCCTGGAGCGGACACCCTGAATATGGACTTGCAACCTACCGGACTGTGTAAGAATAAATCTTTCTTTGTTAAAGCCATCCACTCTGTGGTATTCCTGTTAGAGCAGCCCTAGCTGACTAAAACACTTTCCATTACGGAGACAAGAAACTTCTCAGCATTCTACACACTCCTCCAAGAATTACGAGGTTTTCCACTCCGGCTAGTGGGAAAACACTATCCCTGGCCATGTGTGAGTGCCAGGTACTAATCTCTCTAACCCTTTAAGTTGGTTTTGTCCCTAAACCAGAACTAAACCCACTGCTGTTGAGTCGATTCCAACTTACAGCGACTCTATAGGACATAACAGAACCACTCCAAAGAGTTTCCAAGGAGCTCCTGGTTGATGTGAACTGCCAACATTTTTGGTTAGCAGACATAGTGCTTGACTACTACACCACCGAAATTTCCTTACCCACATGTGCTGGTCAGCACTCTGCCTAAAATTTGAGGGGACTCTCTGCAGCTCTGTCCTCTTCAATACTCTATACTGTGAATTCTCACCACCTAAACTTTCAGGGCCACCTCCTCAATTAAAGGAGATCACTGGGCCCTGCCTTGTGCCCCTGCTTCTTGTCATAGCCTGGAAACTTTCTCAGTATAATACGCCTACCATCATACAGCTCCCCTTGTTCTTTTAATGATTCTCAGGGATCACTGTTCTTCCTGGTTTCCAATAGCTTGAAAACTTTTTTCACATAACCTAAACCTTTTGTGCATTCCGATGCGATCCAGTGCTATGCTTTTACTTGGATTTACAACAGATAGCCATGAAACAGTAGTCAAGAAATCCAGCGACAGACTGCCTTGGCTAAATTTGCTGCAAAAGACCTTAAAGTGCTAAAAAGCAAAGATGTTGCCTTGAGGACTAAGAAGTATCTGACCCAAGCCATGGTATTTTCAATCACTTCATAGGTATGCAAAAGATGGACAATGAATAAGGATGACTGAAGAAGAACTGATGCGTTCAAGAGTTAGCAAAGAACACTGAATATATAATAAACTACCAGGGAATCAACAAATCTCTGTCTTGGAAGAATCACAGCCAGAATGCTCCTTAAAAGCAAGGACAGTGAAACTTTGCCTCGTGCATTTGGACACGTTATCAGGAGAGATCAGCCCCTGGAGGACATCCTGCTTGGTAAAAAGGAGAGCGTTGGTGAAAAAGAGGACTCAAGGACATGGACTGCCCCAGTGACTGCAACACTGAGCTCAGACACAGCAATGGTTGTGAGGATGGCGCAGAAACGAGTAGTGTTTTACTCCACTGCACACAGGTCACTGAATCAAAACCAACTCGACAACACCTAACAACAACAGCAACACTTTTTGTTATTATTTCAGGGAGGGCAACAAGTCTGTTCCCTATCACTCCGTATCCGTTCACTCTTTCAATTAGATTTTATGATTTTCTTCACATAAGTCCTATGCCATCTCATTAAATGGTGTCTGAATATGTACAATTTTTATTGCTATCATAACTGAACTATTTCCTCCCAGCTGCATTTCCAGGTGCTTATTTTCAGAGTAGCTCTGATGGTGCATTGGTTAAGAGCTTGCCTACTAATTAAAGGTGGCAGTTTGAATCCACCAGCCACTTCTTGGAAACCCTATAAGCAGTTCTACTGCGTCCTATAAGGTCACTATGAGTCAACACTGAAGTGGGGGCAGTGGCAGTTCAGTGGTCAATTTCATGTGAAACCACTACCCGTCTGTCCACAGAGGCTTGCATGTTGTTAAGATGCTGGACGTGATAAGGAGCCCTGGAGGTACAATGGTTAAGAGCTCTGCTGCTAACTGAAAGGCTGGTAGTTCGAACCCAGACAGGAGCTCTACAGAAGAAAGATCTGGCAATCTCCTTCTGTGAAGACCACAGCCTAGAAATCCCTTTGAGGCAGCTCTGCTCTGGTCACATGTCGTCACTGTGAGTCAGAAACAGCAGCCAACAACATGACATTGAACAGGTTCCAGCAGATTCTCCAGACTAAGACAGACTAAGAAGAAAGGCCTGGCCAACTACTTCTAAAAATCAGCCAGTGAAAATCCTACAGATCAAAATGGTACCATCTGCCCTGGTAGCGAGAGATGTGGCAGCATTTCATGTCACTGAGCCCGGGATCATCCTGAGTCAGGGCTGACTTGACAGCAGCTAACATTTTTAGTGTAAAAACAACAATGAAATCTATTGCTTTGTGTGTATTTATTTGTTGACCAAACCAAAAACAAACTCACGGCTGTTGAGTCATTTCCGTCTCACAGCAACCAGAGAGGATAGAGAACTGCCTCATAAGAGTTTCCAAGGAGCTTTTGGTGGATTTCAACTGCCAACCTTTGAGTTAGCAGCCATAGCACTGGGTTTCCCATTTGTTGACAGGTGTCCTGACAGTCAACATCAGTCCTAAATTTACCCAGCAGGTAGCAAGATGAGCATCTAGGACTGGTGCAGCTGCTCAGTAATGCAGGCAAGGACTCAAGCTCTGCCCATCCACCCCAGCTCCTGTCCTCCTGCTGTGTACTTCATGGCACGAAACGACTGCTGCAGCTCTAGGCCCATGTGTGTGATCCTGGCAAGCAGGAATAAGGAAACAAAGGGTGCCAACTTCCACAGCCGGAAAGCAAAAGATTTCTCCAACTAAATTTAACTTCTGTCTCATTAGCCAGAATTACAACATTTGAAACCATTTTAACACTAACAATTCTGACTGTAACAGTAATCAGTCTGGGGAAGAAGCATTTGTTTAGCTGGAAATACTACTATAAATTTACAAAAAATATCAGGGTTCTAATTGGTAATGAATAAAGAATTGATGTGGGTAGGCAACTAAGAGTCCACAAGAAGATAAACTTCAATTCCTGGAATAAACCCTGCTGAGTCATAGTGAGTCTTTGAAATACACCGTCAAGTTCTATTCAACAATATTTTGTATTTGCTTAAGACTATTGCAGTGTTCTGTTAAAGAAAAACTTTAACTAAGGTAGTGGGACTAGAACCAGTTTTTCAATATATTTTTCAGAGGTAGCATCAAGGCTTTATAACCCAACCTGTGATTAACTACACATAGAAATACAAGAAATGAAAACGAGAACAGAAATAAAAACAAAGTGCTACATAAATTTTAAAAAATTACCAGTGGTATTAAACATTGTCATCTTTAAAACTAAAGCTGATTTGTGAAATTTTCTCTGTTTCAAATGCATCTTAATAAGAACACCCTAGTTAGTATTTAACATTTTTATCAGCAGTTAGAAAAAAATGTCGTCCCCTTTTCTCTTTGGGTTTGTTACAATTATTGCTGTGGTAATAGCAGTGTAACTTTTTAAAAGTCTGTCTTCTAGAGACAGAACTGAAATATTCACAGATAAAATTATAAATCTTTTATTTGCTTCAAAATAACCTGAAGTCATGAAGGAGCAAAAGGCATGAAGATGGAAGACTGGCCACAAGCTGATCACTGCTGAATACAAGTATTGGGTAGTCGGGGTTCACTGAATCATTCTTTTTTTGAGTATGTATGAATTTTTCCATAATAAAACTATTTGTGGAATGAAAATTTCACATTTTAATCAGCATTAGACAAGAGTCTCTCTAGACTTTTTACTAAAACTATGGCTGTGGTAATAGTACTATGATTTGGGTGGTTTTCTTGTCTTTACATGTATTTGTGTGTGTCATGGATTGAATTGTGTCCCTCCAAAACTGTGTGCAGCAATTTGGCTAGGTCTGGATTCCAGGTGTTGTGTGGCGTTCCTCTGGGATGTACATCCCGCCTCTCTGATGTTAATGAGGGAGGATGGGCAGCTGTCGTGCTGGTAGAACAGGGCTCATTATACAAGATTGTTTTGTGCCTTGATGCAGCCTCTTGAGATACAAAAGAAAGAAGCTAGCAGAGAGAGCTGGGGACCTCAGCACCAAGAAGCAGTGCCAGGAGCTGAGTGCATCCTGCGGAAAGGACCAGGGGCCCTGTACCTCAGAAGTTCCCGGTCCAGGTGAAGACTGATGACAAGGGCCTTCCTCCAGAGCCAGCAGAGAAAGCTTTACCTGGAGCTGATACCCTGAATTTGGACTTTAGCTTACTGGACTGTGACAAAATAAAATTTTTTTTAAAAGCCAGTTTGTTAAAACAACTAAACAAACTGACTAAAACAATGTGCAAATGTACATAAAAATGTTTAAAATGAAATAAAGTGTTTAGTAAAGATCCCATTCCAAAGACAGTTTGCTTTTTGAAAAGGAACGATACATGCCAACACCCATGGGAGGACAGTTCTGCAGCTCCCTAAATCAGCCACAAGCAGTGAGGAGAGACTGTACCAGCGCCCCAGTACCCACTGCTCCCTTTCCCAGCCCTGTGTGGGAGTCTACAGCCCCAAAAGGTTCCTGGGCCCATCTCTGTATTTTGTCCAATTCCACATTCACAGCAAGGGTAACTACATTTATGTATACTGTAATCTTAAACCTGTAATACTTCAAGGATTAGTCACACACATTTAAAATACATAGAAAAATAATGTAATTAGCATTTATACAAAGTAAATTTTTACAAAAGAAGTACACTACAAGAAATACATCTTATATCCAAGCACAAAAATGTGGAAATATACATGGAAGTATACAGAAGAAAACATTTATTTCTAAATCTGAGTGGAAAGGTATAGACTGAATCCTGGTTGACTGGTAGAATTTTGAAGACGACAACAATCAGTTAGCAGAATACCTCACTCCATTGCCAAGCTTCTAAAAACAATTCCTGAAGGAAATTAGACAGCTGTTCCTCTTTCCAAGTTTTGTTTAATTTCAGCTGTGTATTTCCCATAGAATCTCTCTGCCTTCTTGTTGAACTTGGCATTCCTTTCATTAATGTAGTCAATATCTGCATCATCATTATAAGGACGTCTCCGGCTGTATTTGTCTCGCTTTTCAATTCTGGAGAGGAAAGAAAATAATTTACAAAACTGAAAATTATATTTATTTTAGTTTTAATAAAACATGGCCAAGCCACTTAGAATAGAATGAGTACATTTAATTCGAAAGGGAGAAAAAAAGCCCAGTTTTCATCAAGTTGAAACTGCTAATAAAAGATGTAACTGTGGCACAAATTCAGTAAATACAAATTTATCTTCAATATGTTTCCAGAAGAGCAGTGATAACACTGTTAGGAACTATATACACTAAGTATTACTGAAAAGAAGCTATAACCAGTTGCCAGACCCTCCCAGTCAGCTCTGACTCATGGTGACCCCATGTGTGTCAGAGGGGACTGTGCACCATAGGGTCTTCAGTGGTTGGTTTTTGGGAAGTAGACTGCCAGGCCTTTCTTCTGAGGCACCTTTGAGACTCAAATCTCCAACCTTTACGTTAGGAGCTAAGCACATCAACCGTTTGTACCTCCCAGAAACACCATCATTAAAATTACTATTCTCATATTAGCAGCAATACCCATTGCTAATATGAATTTGGTGCTTAGTATACAGTACACATTATTCTTAACACTTTCCATGTGTTAACTCCTGCAATATACATTCATGCTGCTCTGTTGACACTGACCTCTGTCAGCATTGGCAAACCCAGCACTGAGGCACTTACTAGCACATTCCGCCTGCCTCGCCAATAAAAAAGTGTCGTGGGTGTGCAAGTAAAAGCCTTTCAAGAAGAGTAATTTTCTTTACACTCTTTCCCTTCAATTGTCACAATTCAATTTCATCAACAGTTTCCATCTCTATTCCCAATCAGATGAAATCAATCATACTTGAGTTTCAAATTTTTTTAACTTAGAACATTCTACTTAGGTATTTAGCATTTTAACTAGCACATAGCAAAAAAATCCTTGCTGTGGTAACAGTACTGTGGTTTGTTTGTTTACCTCTTTATCTTTTAAGAGATACATAATAAAATTGGAAAGCATAGTTTCTGTCTGCTTAATTCATTCTCAGAACATTAAATACATTGTGTCCTCATTTCGGACTGGTCTGCTGAGTACTTACTGTTTTTCCAGATCTATGACCATCCTGTCAATTTCCTCTGTGGAAGGCACATGTGTTCCATGAATAAGACTGTTCGATGTTGGGAAAAACTCTTCTCCACTGAAAAGACATCAAAATGGACTCACAGCAACATTACAAAGGTTCCAAACTATCAAATTTCTAACTAAACTAGCATTTGTGACAAGACACAAAATATACATGTGTATAAATTGCAAGGTCCTATCTTAGACTTTTTTAAAAAAGAAAGTACAATCCAGTCAGCATCTAATCTCCAAAATCTACAAGATAGTACAAAAACTCAACAAGAAAAAGACAAATAACTCAATTAGAAAACATGCAAAGGATACGAAAAGGCACTACTTCATCAAAGACACTCAGGCAGCTAACAGATACATGAGGAAATGCTCATGAGCATCAGCCATTAGAGAAATACAAATCAAATCTACAACAACATACCATGTCACCCCAACAAGGCTGGCTTTAATCCAAAAAACACAAAACAATCAATGATGGAGAAGCCGTGGAGAGACTAGAACACGTAGGCACTGCTGGTGGGACTGTAAAATGGTATCACCACTATGGAAATCAATTTAGTACTTTCTTAAAAACCTGGAAATAGAAATATAGTATGATCCAGCAATACCACTTCTTGGAACATATCCTTGAGAAGATTTGTCACACAAATATATCTATGCACACCAATATCACAGCACTGTCTATAATAATGAAAAGATGGAATCAACCTACATACCCATCAACAGAAAAATGGATAAACTACAGTATAGTCATGCAATTCAATATTATGCAATGATAAAGAACAACAATGAATTTGGGAAACGTCTAACATCGAAGAGTCTAGAAAGCATTATGCTAAGTGAAATTACTTCAACTGCAGAAGGACAAATATTGTATGAGATCACTATTATGAAGACTGAAAAAATGGTTTTAACACAGAAGAAAACATTCTTTGATGGTTACAAAGGTGGGTGGGAGAGGGGTATTCATTAGATAACATAAAATAATTATTCTGGGTGAAGGGAGAGACAACACATAGTACAGGAGAAGTTAGCACAAATGGACAAAACCCAAAGCTTAGAAGTATTCTAAACAAAAACAAACACTTCAAAGGACACAGTAGCAGGGTTGGGGCTCTAGGGATCATGGTTGCAGGGGACATCCAAGTCAACAGGTGTAATCAAGTTTATTAAAATGTTCTGCATCTCACTTTGTTGAGCAGCACATGGGGTCTTAAAAGCGAGCAAGTGGCCACCTGAAAGGCATCAATTGGTTTCAACCTACCTGGAGCAAAAGACAAGAGCATCAAAGACATACAGAAAATATGATTCCAAGAGACAGAATGGACCACGTAAACTAGTGACTACATCAACATGCGGCCAGGTGATCTAGATGGTACCTGGCCACCACCAGAGTGCCCTTACAGGGAACTCAACAAGAGTACCTGATGGAGAAGAAATGTGATATGCAGAACTCTAATTCCAGTAAAAAGACCTGACTTGACGGTCTGACAGACTGGAGGGTCCCCAGAAAACATGGTTCTTGGACTCTGTTAGCCCAAGATTGAAACCATTCCAGAAGCCAACTCCTCAACAAAGAATGAACTATTTAAGACATCATATGTACTGGTAAAGAGTGCATTTCTTAAAAGAAGGAGGGTGCTATCAAGGGACAAGGAGAGCAGAGGAGACGTAGATAGATGGGCATGCAAAACTGATTTGGAATGTATACTTTCACTTAATCACAATAAAAAATAAAAAAAAAAGAGTGTGTTTCTTTTC
This sequence comes from Heterohyrax brucei, assembly GCA_028571685.1. Lineage (NCBI taxonomy): Eukaryota > Metazoa > Chordata > Mammalia > Hyracoidea > Procaviidae > Heterohyrax > Heterohyrax brucei. The sequence goes on from CM053140.1 coordinate 55,075,316, forward strand.
TATTAAGAGACTAGACTTGATGGTCTGACATCCTGAAGGGTCCCCTAAGAACACAGCCTGGGGACTTGCTCCTAGCCCAGAGCTGAAACCAGAACTGACGCCAACTCTCAGACAAAAACTGGACTGAACAATAAGACATAGAGTAATGCAGGTGGTTTGTGTAATTCCTGGCTTAAATATATACATCGGGTGTCTGACCAGCTCCTCTCCAGAGGTGAGATGAAGTGTAGAGAGGAGGGGACAGGTGTCGGGTGAAAGAATACTGGAAGCACAGAGTAGAAAGGAGCAGTTCACTGTCACAGGGTGCAGACAGCAGAGAGAGCTACATAGAGGCATGTGTTCAGGGTTTTGTATGGCAAATTAGCATGAACTGTAAACATTTACTTAATCATAATAAAGCCAAGCCAAGTACCATCGAGTTGGATCCGACTCATGAAATCATAATAAAGACATCATAAATAAATAGAGAAAAGTCCTCCCCACCACCAAGAGTATGCTTCTTGGCTTGGGCAGATATAGGAGACTAACTGGGCAACTCCCGTCCAGAGGTGATAGAAAACAGAGGGGAACAAGAGGTGGTTAAATGGACATGGGAAATACAGGGTGAAGCTGAGAAGTGTGCTGTCACAGTGTAGGGAGAATACTAGGGTCACATGGCAAAGTGTGTGTAAGTTTTTGTATGAGAGACTGACCTGAATTGTAAACTTTCACTTAAAACACAATGAAGCGGGGCGGAGTCAAGCCGGTGGACTAAGCACACATCTCCTTATATCTCTCTGGAAACCAAGACCTGAACTGATAATAAAACAGAGCCTTCTGGTCACTTAGTGAGCCCCAAGGACATGGCACAGGGCTGTTAATTTGGACTTCATACCACTGAACGAAAAACCTCCTCTGTTTCACTGACTCCCGCTCCTGGCTAGCCCTGGCTCTCACAGACTGAAGGTAAACTCACCATTTTGACTTTTTTTTTAGTCTGTTTTGGCCAGCAGGCGGAGCTGGGTCTTGCCTAGCGACCAGACTCAGATGCACGACTAGTGGGATAGGCAGGTGAAACTGCCGTATATTGAGAGCTAGGATTAGGACTCTGTTCATCTAGCCACTCTGGGCCTGGCTTTTTATCACTGCCACAGCATGGTTTGTACAGAACTGCAGTGCCTGTGTGCAGGACGCCATGTTGGATATGGAGATTTCAGCAGGACCTAATTCTTAGCCTAGGAGCCAATGCCTGCAAACAAGACAGTGCTTCTCTGACAGAAAAGCAGTAATTTACACACTGTTGCCTATGGTGGGAGCCCGGCAACAGAGGCAGAGGATTACCTCTCAGCACCTTTAGCCCCTCTATCTGCTGACCATGTGGAGGGCGCCACCTTAGATACGGTGGCCGCAGATGGACCTCTTTCTTAGCTTGGGAGCCAGATCCTACCCACAGGAGAACGCTTTTCTACCAGAAAAACAGTAGTTTACACAGTGTCACCTAAGGCTGGACCCTGTCAGCAGAGGTCAATAGAGCAGTAGCATTGCTATATTTTGAACTAGTTCGTATCATCTGGGGTTGGATATAGAGGTGCTAACTTTTGCCAGTTGGGAAGAGGGACCTCTACACCTGAAAACCTGACTGAGTTGGGAAGCGGTCAGATACCGTTTGTTTTACATTTTAAGACAGCCTAAAGAAACATCTGCAGTCCATCCTCACTGTATCTCCCAGACTCTACTTACATGAAACTCAGAAAGCAACAGACACTTTTGACGTACAAGAAATCATCCATGGCTTCAGAAGGCTCCCACACAAAACAACCAAGGAGTTTTCCAGATGAAGAAACTTTTCTAAAATCATCACAAGGTGAATACAAAATGATTATATACAAAATGATTATATGGATCAAAAGACATGACCCATCCATATGTTGTCTACAAGAAACTCACTTGAGACCTAAAGATAGGAACAAACTGAAAATTAAAGGATGGAACAATATATATCAAGCTAACAACGAACAAAGAAGAACAGGTATGGCAATTCGAATCTCAGACAAAATCAATTTCAATATAAAGTCAACCATCATGGACAAAGATGCACACTATTTATTGCTGAACAGTTCAGTACACAAGCAAGAATTAACTAAATTAAATATTTATGTACCTAATATCAGAGCACCAAAAATGCCGCAGAACAGAGGAAAAATTAAGCAAGCTGTTCGATCTGACACAACACCAGGACTCTGAAATCCAACAGATCAAGAACAAAATTGAAGACATAGAAACTTCCATGCAAAGCCAAGAAACCAGAATGCAGCAAATGGAAAAAAGAATTTCTGACTTCGAAGACAGAGCTACTGACAACAGCGTCTATGAGCAGAAATCAGAAAAAAGAAACAAGAAAAATGAAGAAGAATTAAGAAGCATGTGGGACTCTATTAAGAGGAACAACCTTCGATTAATTGGAGTCCCTGAGAACACTGAGAGTACTGTTGCTGAGCTGCTGACAGAAAACTTCCCAGAAATCATGAAGACAATATAGGCATCCCAGATGCATATCGTACACCACCCAATACAGATCTGAAAAGAAGGACTCCAAGACATATTATAATCAAGTGGCTAGCTAACAAAATGAAACATAAGCAGCAACTCTTAAAGGCAGCAAGACTCAAAGAAAAGCTAACATTCAGAGGAAAACCCTTTAGGCTTTCATCAGACTTCTCAGCAGAAACCATGCTGGTACGGAGACAGTGGCATGACACATTCAAAGCCTTGAAGCAGAAGAACTTCCAACCAAGAATTACATATCCTGCAAAACTATCTTTCAAATATGAAAATGAAATGAAGACATTCCCAGATAAACAGAAACTCAGAGACTTTGTAACAACCAAATCAAAACTACAGGAAATACTGAAAGAAGTTCTTGGCTTTGGCTTAGAAGAACAAAACCACTAACTTTACATTATAGAATGACACATTATTCAGAACTCTACTCAGTTAGGGAAGACTCCAAATTCTATCATAGCTTTAATACTGAACGAAACAATCCAGTGATTATCATGAAAACTATAGTGCCATCATATTAAAAAGAGAGATGTACTACAGTCGTTATAGTCCTTCCAGATGGAAAGGAAGATCACAAGACTGGTAGTAATTAAAACTGGGTTTATATATAGTTTATTAAGGGGGATCATAGGGGCAGCCATAAAGCACAACAAAGATATAACATACCATTTCAAGAAATGTAACACAGGAGTCTCAACAACTACAAAAACAGCTCTGAAAAAGGTGAAAAATCAACTTACAGAAAAGAATGTCCAAGAACAGACTAATAAGAACAACAGAGAAAACATCAACACAAAAATAAACATATCACAATGGCATCAGTGAACACATACCTATCAATAATTACATTTAACGTCAATGGACTGAATGCTCCAGTGAAGAGACATCAAGTGACATCTTGGATCAAAAGACAAGACCCATCCATATGTTGTCTACAAGAAACTCACTTGAGACCTAAAGATAGGAACAAACTGAAAATTAAAGGATGGAACAATATATATCAAGCTAACAACGAACAAAGAAGAGCAGGTATGGCAATTCTAATCTCAGACAAAATCAATTTTAACGTAAAGTCCACCATCGTGGACAAAGATGGACACTGTTTATAGCTGAACAGTTCAGTACATAAGCAAGAATTAACTATATTAAATATTTATGCACCTAATATAAGAGCACCTAAATACGTCAAAGAAACACTGACTACACTCAAAAAAGAGTTAGATTACTCCACAATAATACGGAGACTTCAACACTCCACTCTCAATACAGGACAGATCATCTACAAAAAGCTCAGTAAAGATACAGAAGACCTTACTGCCACAATTAACCAATTAACCCTCATTGATATATACAGAACTTTCTACCCATCAGCGGACAATTACACCTTCTTTGCCAGTGCACATGGAACATTCTCCAGAAGTGACCATGTGTTAGGACTTAATGCAATTCTCAACAAAATCTGTACCACTGAATTACTGCAAAGCATCTTCTCAGATCATAAAGGCATAAAAGTTGAAATCAATAACAGAAAAAACACAGACAGAAAGTTGAACTCTTGGAAACTGAACATCTTGCTCAAAAAAACATGGGTTATAGAAGAAATCAAGGATGAAATAAAGAAATTCATGGATTTCTATGAGAATGAAAACACCTCCTACCAGAACCTATGGGATACAGCCAAAGCAGTGCTGAGAGGTCTGTTTATCTCCATAAATGCATACATCTGGAAGGAAGAAAGAAACCAAATCAAGGACTAACCCTACAGCTTGAACAAGTAGAGAGAGAACAACAAAGGAACCCCACAGGCACCAGAAGAAACCAGATCATAAAGATTAGAGCAGAGCTAAATGAATTAGAGAATAGAAAAACAAGTGAAAAAACTGAAAAGACCAAAAGCTGGTTTTTTGAAAAGATCAACAAAATTGACAAACCACTGGCTAAACTTACTACAGAAAAACAGGAAACAACCCAAATTAGAAATGAGAGGGGAGTTGTCACAACAGATCCAACAGAAATCAAAAATATCAGAACAGAATACTATGAAAGACTGTACTCTAACAAATTCGAAAACCTAGAGGAAATGGACAAATTCCTTGATTCATACCACCTACCCAAATTATCACAACACGAAGCAGAACAACTTAACAAACCCATCACAAAGGAAGAGATTGAAAATGTCATCAAAACACTGCCAACCAAAAAAAGTCTGGGCCCAGATCACTTCACTACAGAATTCTATCAAGCTTTTAGAGAAGAGTTATCTCCAATACTATTGAGACTATTTCACAGTATTGAAAGGGATGGAGTACTCCCAAACTCATTCTATGAAGCCAGCATAACCCTGACACCAAAGCCAGGGACAGACCCAACCAAAAAGGAGAACTGCAGACCAATATGACTCATGAATCTAGATGGAAAACTCTTCAACAAAATTCTTGCCAATAGACTACAACAACATATCAAAAAAATAATCCATCCTGACCAAGTGGGATTCATACTAGGGATGCCAGGCTGGTTCAACATCGGAAAAACAATTAATGTGATTAACCACATAAATACAAAAAAGACAAGAATCACCTGATTTGTCTATTGATGCAAAAAGGCATTTGATAAAGTCCAACACCCATTCATGCTAAAAACTCTTAGCAAAATAGGCAAAGATGGAAAATTCCTCAATGCAACAAGGGCCATTAATACAAAGCCAACTGCCTATGTCATCCTGAATGGAGAGAGACTGAAAAACTTTCCCTTGAGAACAGGAACTAGACAAGGATGCCCACTCTCACCTCTCCTATTCAACACTGTACTAGAAGTTCTAGCCAGAGCAATTAGACAAGACCAAGAAATAAAAGGCATCTCCATCAGCAAAGGAGTCAAAATCGCCCTGTTTGCTGATGATATGATTGTATATGCAGAGAATCCCAAACTACTCAAACTGATAGAAGCCTTCAGCAAAGTCTCAGGATACAAGGTAAACACAAGTAAATCAGTAGGACAACGAGACTATTAAGGGAGAAATCATAAAATCAATGCCATTTACTATAGCCCTTAAGATAAAGTACAGGGGAGGAGTCAAGATGGCAGACTCAGCACACGTCTCCTTATATCCCTCTGGAAACCAAGACCTGAATTGACAATCAAACAGAGCCTTCTGATCACCTAATCAGCCTCAGGACACGGCACAGAGCTGTTAATTGGGACTTCATACCACTCAGCGAAAAACCTCCTCTCTTTTGCTGACTCCCGCTCCTGGCTAGCCCCGGCTCTCACGGACGGAAGGTAAACGCACTATTTTGACTTTTATTTTTCTTCTGTCTCGGTGGGCGGGCAGAGCTGGGTCTTGCCTGGCAGCTGGACTCAGACGCACTGCTGGGGGTATAGGCAGGCGAAATTCCCATATTCTGAGAGCCAGGCTCGGGACTCTGTTAATCTAGCCACTTTGAGCCTTTCATTTTGTAGCTGCCTCAGCGGGGTTTGTGCGGAGCTTCGTGGTCAGTGTGCAGGACACCATGTTGGTACCGAGATTTTAGCAGGAGCTCGTTCTTAGCCTGAGAGCCAGCGCCTGCAAATGGGACACCACTTCTCCGACAGAAAAGTAGTGATTTTGCACAGTGCTGCCTAGGTTGGGGGCCCTGCAACAGAAGCAGAGGAATCACTACCTCTCCGCACCTTTAGCCCCTCTGTCTGCTGCCTGTGTAGAGGACGCCATCTTGGATATGGTGGCCGCAGCTGGACCTAATTCTTAGCTTGGGAACCAGAGCCTACACACAGGAGAGCGCTTTTCTATCAAAAAACCAGTACTCGACGCAGTGTTGGCTAAGGCTAGGCCCTGTCAGCAGAGGCCAACAGGGCAGTCGCATTGCTGTATTCTGAACTAGTTTCTTATCATCTGGGGTTGGATATAATGGCGCTTACTTTCTCAGACGAGAAGAGGGACCTCTACACCTGAAAACCTAACTGACTTGTGAACTGGTCAGATAACTTTTGCTTTAAATTTGAAGACAGCCTAGAGAAACATTTGCAATCCATCCTCACAGTACCTCTTCCAGCCTCTATATACTCACATGGGACCCAAAAAGCAACAGACAATTGTGGCATACAAGCAATCACTCATGGCTTCAGAAGGCTCCCAAACAAAGCAACCAAGGAGTTTTCCAGATGAAGAAACTTTTATGAAAGCATCAGGAAGTGAATACAAATTGATTATATACAGAGCCCTTCTAGACCTTATACAAAATGCAGCAGAACAAAAGGAAAAATTAAGCAAGTTGTTTGATCTGATGGAACACCAGTACTCTGAAATCCAACAGATCAAGAAGAAAATCAAAGACATAGAAACTTCCATGCAAAGCCAAGAAAACAGAATGGAACAAATGGAAAAAAGAATTTCTGACTTGGAAGACAGAGGTACGGATGCCAGCGTCTATGAGCAGAAATCAGAAAATAGAAACAAGAAAAATGAAGAAACATTAAGAAGCATGTGGGACTCTATTAAGAGGAACAACCTTCGATTAATTGGAGTCCCTGAACAGGGTGAGACATCTGAAACACAGAGAGTATTGTTGCTGAGCTGCTGACAGAAAACTTCCCAGAAATCATGAAGGAAGAGAATAAAGACATCTCAGATGCATATCATACACCACCCAACACAGATCTCAAAAGAAAGACTCCAAGACATATTATAATCAAGCTCAACAAAATGAAACACAAGCAGCAACTCTTAAAGGCAGCAAGACTCAAGGCAAAGCTAACATTCAGAGGGAAACCCTGTAGGCTCCCGTCAGATTTCTCAGCAGAAACCATGCTGGCACGGAGACAGTGGCACGACACATTCAAAGTCTTAAAGGAGAAGAACTTCCAACCAAGAATTATATATGCTGCAAAACTATCTTTCAAATACAAAAATGAAATTAAGACATTCCCAAACAAAGAGAAACTCAGAGACTTTGCAAAAACCAAACCAAAACTACAAGAAATACTGACAGAAGTTCTTGGCTTTGGCTTAGAAGAACAAAACCACTAACTTCATATATTAGAACGACACACTACTCAATACTCTACTCTTTTAGGGAAGGCTCCAAAGTAAATCACAGCTTTGATATGGAAAGAAGCAATCCAGTGATCATCATGAAAACTATGGTGTCATCATAATAAAAAGAGGGATGTACTACAGTTGTTATAGTCCTTCCAGATGGAGAGGAAGATGACAAGACTGGTAGTAATTAAAATTGGGTTTATAAATAGTTTATTAAGGGGGTTCATAGGGGCAGTTGTAAAGCACAACTAAGATGTATCATACCATTTCAAAAAATCTAACACACCAGTCTCAACAACTATAAAACCAGCTCTGAAAAAGGTGAAAAATCAACTCACAAAAAAGAGTGTCCCAGAACTTACTAATAAGAACAGAAAAAACATCAACATAAAAATAAACATATCACAATGACAGCAGTGAACACATACCTATCAATAATTACACTGAATGTGAATGGACTGAATGCTCCAGTAAAGAGACACCGAGTGTCATCTTGGATCAAAAGACACGACCCATCCATATGTTGTCTACAAGAAACTCACTTGAGACCTAAAGACAGGAACAAACTGAAAATTAAAGGATGGAAGAATATATATCAAGCTAACAATGAACAAAGAACAGGGGTGGCAACTCTAATCTCAGACAAAATCAATTTTAATGTCAAATCGACCATCGTGGACAAAGATGGACACTATTTCTTGCTGAAAGGTTCAGTACACAAGCAAGACTTAAGTATATTAAATATTTATGCACCTAACGTCAGAGCACCTAAATATGTCGAAAAAACACTGACTACGCTCAAAAGAGAGTTAGATGACTCCACAATAATAGCAGCAGAGTTTAACACTCCACTCTCATCACTAAGATCATCTAGAAAAAACCTCAATAAAGATACAGAAGACCTCATTGACACAATTAACCAACTAAACCTCACTGATACATACAGAACTTTCCACCCATCAGCAGATATCTACACCTTCTTCTCCAGTGCACATGGGAACATTCTCCAGAATTGACCATGTGATAGGCCATAATGCAATGCTCAACAAAATCCACACCACTGAATTACTGCAAAGCATCTTCTGAGATCATAAAGCCATAAAAGTTGAAATCAATAGCAGAAAAAACATAGATAGAAAGTGGAACTCTTGGAAACTGAACAACATCTTGTTCAAAAAAAACCATGGGTTATAGAAGAAATTAAGGATGAATTAAAGAAATTCATGGATTCCAATGAGAACGAAAACACTTCCTACCAAAACCTATGGGTTACAGCTAAAGCAGTGTTCAGAGGTCTGTTTATCTCCATAAATGCACACATCTGGAAGGAAGAAAGAAACCAAATCAAGGAACTAACTCTACAGCTTGAACAAGTAGAAAGAGAACAACAGAGGAACCCCTCGGGCACCAGAAGAAATGAGATCATAAAGATTACAGCAGAGCTAAATGAATTAGAGAACAGAAAAAAAATTGAAAAAATTGAAAAGACCAAAAGCTGGTTTTTTGAAAAAATCAACAAAATTGATAAACCACTGGCTAAACTTACTAAAGAAAAGCAGGAAAGGAAACAAATCACCCAAATTAGAAATGGGAGGGGAGTTGTCACCACAGATGCAACAGAAATCAAAACATTCTGAAAATGTCTATTTTACCCAAAGCAATTTATTTATATAATGCAATTCCAATACAAGTTCCAGCATCATTTTTCAATGAGATGGAGAAACAAATCACCAATTTTGTTTGGAAAGGGAAGAAGCCCCAGATAAGTAAGGTACTACTAAAGAAGAAGAACACACTGGCAGGCCTCTCATTACCCCACCTTAGAACATACTACACTGCCACAGTGGTCAAAACAGCCTGGTACTGGTACAAGAACAGACAGATCAATCAATGGAACAGAACTGAGACCCCAGAGATGACACCATCTGCCTATGATCAGTTGATATTCGACAAAGGCCCTAAGACATTAAACTGGGGTAAAAACAGTATCTTCCACAAATGGTGCTGGCAAAATTGGTTATCCATCTGCAATCAACTGAATCAAGATCCGTATCTTACACCTTATACAAAAACCAACTCCAACTGGATAAAAGACCTAAATATCAAACCTAAAACGATAAAGCTCATCCAAGAAAAGGTAGGAACAACAACGGAAGTTTTAATACAAAATGAAGACAGACTCCAGAATTTGTCAAAGAAACCTCAATCAACGAAGAGAAAATAGATAAATGGGAACTATTAAGAATCAAACACTTTTGCTCATCCAAAGACTTTATTAATAGAATTAAAAGAACACCCACAGAATGGGAAAAAATATTTGGCAACTCTATGTCAGACGGACATCTGATCTCCATCATCTATAAGGCACTACAAAATACCAATAAGAAGAGGATAAACCATCCAATTAAGCGATGGGCAAGGGAGATGGACAGACACTTCACTAAAGAGGAGATCCAGGCAGCCAAAAAACACATGCGGACATGTTCACGATCTTTAGTTATTAAAGAAATTCAAATTAAGCCAACAATGAGATACCATCTCACCCCAACAAGATTGGCCGTGATCCAGAAAACACAAAACAACAAATGCTGGAGAGGCTGTGGAGAAAGTGGAACCCTCCTACACTGTTGGTGGGGTTGCAAAATGGTCCAGCCTCTTTGGAAGGCAATCTGGCACTTCCTTAAAAAAATGGATATCGATACACCATTTGACTCAGTAATTCCACTACTTGGAATATATCCCACAGAATCAAGGCCTTTCACACCAACGGACACATGCACCAGAATGTTTATCGCAGCACAGTCCACGAGAGCAAAAAGATGGAATCAACCCAGATGCCCAACAATGGAAGAATGGATAGGTAAACTATGGTACATACACTCAATGGAGCACTACGCAATGATAAAGAATAACGATGATTCCAGGAAACATCTCCTAACCTGGTTTCAACTGGAAGACATTATTTTGCATGAAAGTAGTCAGCAACAAAAGGACAAATATTGTATGAGACCTCTACGATAAGATCTGAAAAACAGATTTGTGTATAGAAGAAAAGACTCTGACAGCTGCAAGGGAGGGGAGGGAGGGAGGGTAAGGTGTGGAGGGTTTAGTTTAGATAGTTACTAGAAATCTAGTTGGGAGAAAGCGGTGATAGCACACATTAGAAACAAGAACATTAGGTGGACTTCAGCATAACTTGAGTACTCCTTCCATCTTAACTCAATACTGCAAGGATAGAGTAGCTGGGGCGGGGGACCATGCTCTTAGGCGAATGCCAGGCCAACTGGCACAACTAGCGTTTTGCTAAGAGAGCTCTCTGCACCCCACATTGGTGAGTCGCGTCTGGGGTCTTAAAAGCTGCCAAGCTGCCATCCAAGGACACAGCAAATGGTCCCAACTCAGCAGGAACGAATGCTCACCGAGGAACAAAATGACATGTGGTAAAGACAACCAAGAAGACAGAGAGACCCACAAGAGTGGGTGCCTACATCAACTTGGGACCGGAAGAACCGGATGGTGCCCAGCCACCACCAGTGATAGCTACGATGGACCTCACAGAGTCTCACTGGCAACACAAGAATAAAAAGGGGTGCATCATGAGGTCTCCACTAAAAGACCTCAACTGATGGTCCAGTGGTTTTGGGGTTCCTCTCAGAGCATGGCCCCCGGCCCTAATGCTGCCCGTTCCCATAAATTATAACAAAGGTCCACTCTTTCGACAGGAATGGATTGGACTTGGTCATGCAGAGTAACCATATATTGGAAGCACTTTATGGTTCTATACATCTATAGGATATCATCTTGCTGACCTCTGGCTGGAGGAAGGGGAGTGGGTGGAGAGGAGGGGAAAGGAGACTGTTGGGAGGATGAGACACGTATGGAGCAGAGAGGAATAGTGTGCAGTCACCAGACAGGGAGAGCAGTGGAAGCTGCATATAGGTGGGCATGTAAATTTACACGTGAATGTACATTTTCACTAAGTCATGTTAAATAAAAATTAAAAAATAAAAAAAAAGATGATAAAGTACCTAGGAATTAATCTAACCAGAGAAATAACAGACCTTTACAAAGAGAACTACAAGCCCTTACTACAAGAAACTAAGTGAGACCTAGATAAATGGAAAAACCTACACTGCTCATGGATGGGAAGACTTAACATTGTGAAAATGTCTATTTTACTCAAAGCAATCTACTTATATAATGCAATCCCAATACAAGTTCCAGTGTCATTTTTTAATGAGATGGAGAAACAGATCACCAATTTTGTTTGGAAAGGGAAGAAGCCCCAGATAAATAAGATACTACTAAAGAAGAAGAACACACTGGGAGGCCTCTCATTACCCGACCTTAGAACATACTGCACTGCCACAGTGGTCAAAACAGCCTGGTACTGGTAAAAGAACAGACAGATAGATCAATGAAACAGAACTGAGACCCCAGAGATGACACCATCTGCCTATGAACAGCTGATATTTGACAAAGGTCCTAAGACATTAAGCTGGGGTAAAAACAGTATCTTCAACAAATGGTGCTGGCAAAATTGGTTATCCATCTGCAATGAATTCAAACAAGAGTACTTTACATCTTATACAAAAACCAACTCCAACTGGATAAAATACCTAAACATCAAACCTAAAACGATAAATCTCATCCAAGAAAAGGTAGGAACAACAATGGAAGTTTTAATACACAATGTAGACAGACTTCAAGATCTGTCAAACAAACGACAATCAACAGAAGAGAAAATAGATAAATGGGAACTATTAAGAATCAAACTTTTGCTCATCCAAAGACTTTATTAATAGAATTAAAAAAACACCCACAGAATGGGAAAAAATATTTCGCAACTCTGTCAGACTGACGCCTGATCTCCATAATCTATAAGATACTACAAAATATCAGTAAGAAGATAAATCATCCAATTATGCGATAGGCAAAGGAAATGGACAGACACTTCTCTAAAGAGGAGATCCAGGCAGCCAAAAAACACATGCGGTCATGTTCACTATCTTAGTTATTAAAGAAATTCAAATTAAGACAACAATGAGATGTTGGCCGTGATCCAAAAAAGCAAACCAACAAATGCTGAAGAGGCTGTGGAGAAAGTGGAACTCTCCTACACTGTTCGTGGGGTTGCAAAATGGTCCAGCCTCTTTGGACAGCAATCTGGTGCTTCCTTAAAAAAATGGATATAGATATACCATTTGACCCAGTAATTCCACTACTTGGAATATAGCCTACAGAATCAAAGCCAATCACACCAAGGGACACATTCACAAGAGTGTTTATCGCAGCACAGTCCACAATAGCAAAAAGATGGAATCAACTCAGATGCCCAACAACAGAGGAATGGACAGGTAAACTATGGTATATATACTCAATGAAGCACTATGCAATGATAAAGAATAATGATGATTCTAGGAAGCATCTCATAACCTGGTTTCAACTGGAAGACATTATGTTGAGTAAAAGTAGTCAGCAACAAAAGGACAACTATTGTATGAGACCCCTACGGTAAGATCTCAAAAACAGACTTATGTATAGAAGAAAAGCCTCTTCAACAGCTGCAAGGGAGGGGGGGGGGAGGGAGGAAGGGTGAAGCGGGTAGGATTTAGATCAGATAGTTGACAGAAATCTGTTTGGGTGAAATCGGTGACAGCACACATTAGAAACAAGAACGATATTAAGTGGACTGCAACTTAACTTGAGTACTCCTTCCATTTTAACCCAATATTGCAAGGACAGAACAGCTGGGGCAGGGGGCAGGAGACCATGCTCTTATGAGAAATAGAAGCCAACGGGCACAACTAGCATTTTGCTAAGAGGGCTCTCTGCACCCTACACTGGTGAGTGGCGTCTGGGGTCTTAAAAGCTGCCAAGCTGCCATCTGAGGGCACAGCAAATGGTCCCAACTCATCAGGAATGGATGCTCATCGAGGACCAAAATGACATGGGGCAAAGACAATCCAGAAGACAGAGAGACCCACATGAGTGGGTGCCTACATCGACTTGGGACCGGAAGAACCGGATGGTGCCCGGCCACAACCACTGATAGCCACGATGGAGCTCACTAAGTTGAGTCTCACTGGCAACACAAGAATAAAACAGGATGCACCTGGAGATCTCCAATAAAAGATCTCAACTGATGATCTAGCAGATTCCGGGTTCACCTGGTAGCATGGCCCCTGGCCCTGATGCTGTCCTTGCCCATAAATCATAACAAAGGGCCACTCTTCGGACACAAATGGATTGGACTTGGCAATGCAGAGTGACCATACGTTCGATGCACTTCATGGTTCTATCCATCTATAGGGATATCATCCTGCTGACCTCTGGCTGGAGGAAAATGAGTGGGTGGAGAGGAGGGGAAAGGAGACTGTTGGGAGGATGAGACATGTATGGAGCAGAGAGGAATAGTGTGCTGTCACCAGACAGGGATAGCAGTGGAAGGTGCATATAGGTGGGCATGTAAATTTATACAGGAATGTACATTTTCACTCATAATAAAATAAATAAATAAATAAAACAATGAAAAAAAATTTAAAAAGGAAGTAGAGAATTGGAAGGGATCTAAGTAAGAAATTATCTACTCCAACACCTACACTCTACAGATGAAAAGAGCCCAAGGCCAGAGTTAAAGGACTACTTCACAAAGCTGGGATTAGAACTTCTAGGCTCAAGTTATTTCTAGGTCCATGAACCCTGGGGTCAGCAAACTACAGTCTGCCACTGGTTTCTGGTAATCATTTCATTGGGACACAGCCATGCCTGCTGATGTCTGTAACCTCCACAGGGCTCTGGTGACACAGCAGCAAAGCTGATTACTTGTGAACAGTGACCATGCATCATGATGTTCACTCACCCTTCACTAAAGTATTCTGTCTCCAAAAATAATAACTAACTATGATAACCTAGTTATTACCCATTCAACACCCAGTCCTAGACTGTTCAGCTAGAAGGGTAACCCAGTGGCTGGCTTAAGCACTGAAGAATGGGCACTAAGTCACACTGTCAAGAACAGACTATTCTTAGACCCATGTCTCCGCATTAAAGTGTGTTTGCATTTATGTGCTGTGTCTCTCCTCTATAAACACATACACAAATACACACATACCATCTAGTGATAAAAAAGGGACTTCAATTAATCCTGTCAACTTACTGTTTTTCTCTCATTCTCTCATATGTTTCCATGTCAGGTCTGATCTGTTTGGTCAACCGATGATACTGACGTAACTGGGCAGCAGCATAATCTAAAAGTAAAATCACAAATTACACATCTCCTTGTTTGGGCATTACTATTCAGAGAACAATCACAACTATTAAGAAACATATGTAAAAGAAATGAATCTGAGCACAGCTTCTATCCTGAAGATGCTGATGATATGGGCTTTGACTAATTTTACAGAAAAGAATATAAGAATCCAGCATTCTACTTCCATCATGAGATGTATTTGCATTGTCCCTGGGCATAAACCTCTTAGAGAATATTACAAAAAGGAGTATTACAAAAAGGGCATGTTCTTCTTTGAAACCACTAATAGTTAAGGTAACATTTAATGAAATAAAGGTCAATTTTACCTGAAAATCCCAGATCAGGGTTTTTCCTCTTCTTCTTCCTCTCCCATCTTTCTGCATCTTCTGCACTGATCTCCAGCAACTTCACTTTCTCATAGTCTTCTCCTCTTGCTGCACAGTCCTAGAAAGAAACAAAAAAGTTATGATAGCTACAACTGTGACACAAGCAAGTATTTGATTTACTGTATCAAACACAAGAAAGAGCCCAGAACGACATCAAGCAATACTTTAAAAATAATGATTAATATTCAAAGGAAACTTAGGAATTCTTTTTATGACATATTAAGAACTGAACAATTTGAAAGATAACACTATCAGACCCTGCTTTAAATGTTTTACATGCATTAACTCATTTAACTAAATAAATAGATGAGAAAATAGAGGCACAGAAAGAATAAACAGCTTGCCCACAGAGGTACAGCTAGTGAAAAGCAGAGCCATGAACTGAAATCTAGCAGTCTGGCTCCAGAGCCAGAGTGCTCAAGTACCAGGTCATACAGGCTCAATATGACACACTGATGGAACAAACAACCTATAAAAACAGCAGGGCAGCTCTTAACCTTTTTCTTTTCTTCTTCTCGCAATTCCCATTCCAAACGGGCTTTTTTGGCTTCCCAATTTGCAGGTAACTTAAGCCTTTTATCTTCCTCCACGACTTCCTGGTGATTTAATTTTCGAGCTTCATTCTAAAATCATAACACAAGAAGTTTGTCAGCTGAAATGAGAAAATAAAACCCAAAAAGAACTTGTGTTCTTTCAGCAGGGTCAGGTAAGATGCTGCAACCAGGGAACTCCATTTTATTCTAAAACAATAAAGAAGCATCAAAGGATTTTTAAGTCTGGAAACAGTACAACTAGGTTTGCACTTGTATACAATCAAGAAAGATGTGCTAGGCTCCACTGATCTGCTACTTCCAGAAGTCTGAGGATTTGTAACAGCTTTGTCTTTATTTAGCTATGTGGTTTTACATAGTCCAGCAGGCTACAAATCCATATTCAGCAGGTCCACTCCAGGGGAAGGCTTTCCCCCTTAGTCAGCTCTTTGTCCAGCTCTTAGTCAGCTCTCTGCATCACTCTTTGTCCAGGGAACATCTTGGGGCAGGAACCTCAGGTCTGAAGGACACACTCTTCTCCCACTGTTGCTTGCTTGATGGTGTGGGGTTTCCAATGCCTGCTTCTCTTTTATCTCTTGCAGGATGAAAGGATTAAGGGTGCGACAAGCCATACTCCCGGGAAGCTCCCTTTACAGTGGAGCAGGGAGGTAATCCTATGAAGGGATTTACAGTCCCACCCTAGTCCTTTTACAGCATAGGAAAACCACAAAATGGAAGACAGTCACAAGATACTGGGAATCATGGCCCAGCCACATGGCTACATATTTTTGGGGGGACACCATTCAATCCATGACATGGTTCCTTTGAGTAGATGCCTTAGAATTGGACTGGAACAAGCTTTCGCAAAGTTAGGGAGTCATTATTGGAGTAGTGCTTGCGCAGACTTTAGATGGCATTAAATAATGTTAAATCACAAGATGAGAAAGATATGCTACTTTCTATTCTCTTTTAACCCAGATTAATTCAAGGGAGAAGGCCTGAATTGGTCATGGAGGGTTTTAACATCTACACTAGTATTACTAATACTTTCTGAGACAGCACACCATGGGAAACACAGGCATTTCAGTGAGAGACTGTCAGAAGGAGCTGGTTCTGGAATCTGAGTTTGTATCAGGCGATTCAGGATAAGGGTCAAATAAGCTTGGGTTTTCTCTGAATTGGACCGTCAGAAAGTGAAGGCAATTCTCTGACTGACACTCAAGGAGGTCGGACTAATGGAGATTAATGCTGCATTTCCTAATAAGTCACTCCTGTTTGCCAGAAGAGGCAGATGGGTGGTCATTTCTGTGGTAGCCAGAACAAGGGGATGAATAGACATGTACGTCGTTTGAACAGTTCTTGTCTTTGTCTTGGTCCAGTAGTCAAGTGTTATGGTGAAGTTTGTGAAACTATGGTCTAGCAGACAGTTATACCAACTCCAGTGTGACAACAGTCAGGATTGCTCTTTCTTTCCCACTCCACCCAGCTGTTTGCCTCTCATTCCTAATGAGCATTCTTCCTTTGCACTTGCTCTCTGTTGAGACACCTCTTCCTCCAATTCCTTAGCCTGATAATCTGCTTTCAAACAGTAGTTTAGGTGTCATTTCTTATATGACACATTCCCTAGGGCCTCTCTTCAGCCTCCAAACTGCCTTGCATTACCAAGGCCCTCTGTTCCCACCTCTACTGTGGCATTTAACACAGTACAATTTCTGTTGGAAAGATGTTTCCTCTACTTAAAAACATAGGCCTTAACTTAATCTTCTGAGACCCCACCAACTGGCTGTGCCATGGTACTGTATAGACTTTCATTACAAGTTAGATGAATGTTTTTGAACGAGGCGGCAATCAACCCTGTGGGGGGCTGGTCAGGTTTCTTCCAGTCTCTAGTGCTCTGTATTTCCTCTAGGTAAGATAAAGGGCTTGTTAGAAGCATGGGGCAGGGAGGAGGTTAGTAATAGAGCCTCCCGAACCTGTTTACTTAGATTAGGGAAGACAGGACGATGATTCAGTTCTGCGGATCTTTGGGGTGCACTGGTTCAACCTTCGATTATAAGAGTTCCTCTGCCAACGCGCAGAAGCTTGGCCAGGTGACAGGTCTGAGTTGGCCTCCAGGACTACTCACCCGCTTCAGGTGAAGCTCCCGGAATTTGCGCAGCCTCTGTTCGCGCTTCTGGGCCGCCAGCTCCTCGGTGGCGGTGAGAGGCTGCTCCTCCTCCGCGCGGTCCACGGGCACCTGCGGAGAGAAGAACAGGCTTCACGAGGAGCCAAAAAAAAAAAAATCCGTCGCCGTCAAGCGATTACAACCCTTAGGGATCCTACAGGGAGGAGTAAACTGCCTACCCCATAGTTTCCAAGGAGCGCCTGGGGGATTTGAAGTGCCAACTTTTGCTTAGCCGACACAGCAGTCAACCACTACGCCACCAGGGGTCTCAACTAATTCCAGTTAGGCCCAGACCGATTCTCACTGGACCTGAAAGGCCGCGGCAGATCCCGTACCCCCAAACTCCCATTCCTGCCTCCCTGTGTTCCTTCCCGATAAAAACCTCTGGGCAGGGTTTACAGCACCCACCGTCTCAGCTTGGGTCACAGCAGCCATCTCTATTTCTCCTCCTTAACTTCCGCACCAACAAAAAGCATTTCCGTCAGCCTTCAGAGTGCCCGCCCAAATGTATCACTACGTTGTTATGAAGCCCCGCCTTTTCCTGGCGTCCTTAAGAATTAGGACCAATCGTTGTCCTTTCTAATAGTGAGCTGGTTTTGATTGGCCCGGGGCCTGCGCCTGCGCGGAGCCCTGCAAAGGATGTGCGGGGCGGGGCAAGACAGGGATGGTCGAGTGGCGAAGGGAAGAGTTGAAAAGGGGTGTGGAGATGACTTCTAGGCTGGGCTCTGTGAAAGAACCCGCAGTAGAAAGTAACAGAATTGTTCCCTGTTAAGTGAGAAGTATTTTCCATTCGCGTTTAGCTTTAGTGTCCCTTCTCAAGAGGCAGGTCTCACATTGTCCTTTATTTTGGGGTGCCTTCCGGTGGATTACAACTCGTAGCAAAGCTCTGTACAACAAAGCACAACAGCACGTCTCTCCGCCACTCATAATCTTTGATATATTTGAACCCGTTGTTTCAGCCACTGTGTCAATCCACCTCATTACGGGTCTTCCTCTTTTTTTACTGACCCTCTACCAATCAGGATGCCCTTCTGTAGGGACTCGTTCCTCTTGATAACGTGTCTAAGGAACTCAAGACAAAATCTTATCTCGTTTCTAAGGAACATTCTGGCATGGCATCAGACCCTTTGTCTGATAAACATATAAACTTGTCATATAAACATTCCGGCTGTACGTCTTCCAAGACAGATTTTTTTTTTTTTTTTCGTTTTTCCTTCATGGTATATTCTATATTTTACACCAACACCGTAATTTAAAAGTAACAATTCTTCCTTATTTATTGTGTGATTTTTTTTGTACATGAGGCAATTGAAAACACCATGGCTTGGGTCCTGCACAACTTGATACTCAAGGTGGTATCCAAGCTTTTCAACACTTCTTGAAAGAGATCTTTCCCAGCAGATTGTCCAATGAAATACATTGTTTAATTTCTTGACTGCTGTTTCTGTGGGTACTGATTGTGTATTCAAGTAAAATGAAATCCTTGACAACTTTGCTCTTTTCTGTTTATCAAGATGTTGCTTATGGTCCCATTATGAGGTTTTTTTGTTTTGTTTTGTTTATGTCGAGATACAATCTGTGATAGTTAGGATTGTGTGTCAACTTGGCTGAGCCATGAGTGTCAGTGTTTATATGTGATCACTCCCATGATTGCATCTGCTATCAGTGGCCAGTGAGGAACTGGAGATGTGGCCTGTATCCGTATATAAGCAGATTTTCTTGCTTTTCACTTGCTCTAGATCCTACAGCAGCATCCTATTTGTCTGAGGTCTGGTTTTTAAAGTTCATTGCTGCTAAAGACAAAGTCTGATGTCATGCCATTTGTATGCCAAGACAGCCAGGTGAAAGTTAAATTGCCTTTTAAAACCTCAGAAGTCGTAATATTGTCACTTCCTCCATAATCATAGATTGAAGTCAGCGATGTTCCAAATCAATGAGAGGAGTGTCAACATCACATGGCAAGAAGAGTGTACAAGATGGAAGATCACCGACCGCCTTGGGAAAGCTCCATTGATCAAGCAACTTGTTCTGTTCTCAATTACTAAATAGAATGTAAACAAGAGCTCTTTTAAGACTGTAAATTTAAAAAATTCTTGCATAGTCCTGTGAAAAGAATTGTGCCAGGTATTTCCTCTTTGCTCTTTTAGAATGATTGTCCATGAATCTCCACCGTATTCTGTGCTCTCATGGACTGCCCTTTATGGATTATCATCAGTCAGCTCCCTTGTCCTCTAGCTTCTCATTGCGTTCTGCCAATAAGTGGCACCTACAGATCTAAAGTCCAGAAGAGATGATGTCAGGTTATTTATTACCTGCTTAGATAATAGGCTGGCTGTATCTGTTTAGTCACAGTTTTTATCTGAAGGCCTTCTATCAATATTCTCTGGGTTCCCACAGCTGCCCCTGTTGCCAAACCAAAAGCACATTTGTTCCATGTGTCAGTGTAGCCAAAAATTCCGAGATGGCGAAGGGTTCAAGGAAGGCTTTATTTACAGATAAGCATGCAGATCTGGGGAGCAGTGAAAATAGCTTCTCCAAGACTGTCCCACTTGGGTTGTATTTCAAGAGATTTTTATAGCCAAATTTCAAAGGGATTGGCATCTGAAGATTGTCACAGAACAATAACAGGGAGTCACAAGATTCCATTACATCTTATTCAACAGTGTGAGTTACCCAAAATTCCGTTATCTCCCTGAAGTCTTTGGGATAATAGACTTACTACCCCAGAGATAGAGAGAGAATTTCAGCCCTGCTAATCTGGTTTGGGGGTGATGATTGGAGTAGGGGACAATATGTAGTTTTGCAATCTAAGTGCTTTTATTAGATTCTTATATTCACTAAAACTCTTTCCCCTTGCATCTTTAAACCTAGAGGTAGCAGTGGTTTCCCACTGGTGCTTCACTATCTTTTGTTGGTTTCTCTTAACCCAGCCCACATCCTTTATTAAAATCTCCTCAATAACAAAGACTAAGCATGTAGGCCCCTGACTGATACAATAATCTTTAAAACCTGTAATTCTCACTGAAAATAATTTTGTAATAGGAATTTCTGAAATCCTAAAAAATATACACATCATATTACAGAAAAAAAAAAAAAGCCTGTAACTGCTAAATTTGCTATCAAGTAATAAGTCCTATTTACACAATGCTGGGAGCGCTAATACACAGCATAAACAAAATACAGAACATTACCAACAATGCATAAACACCAGAATAGAAAACAGATAACTGGGAACTTCTAAAAATCAAACACTTACACTCATCAAAAGACTGCACCAAAACAGTAAAATTACAACCTACAGACTAAGAAAAATATATCTAGGTATGACAAATCTGATCAGTGTCTAATCTCCAAAATCTATAAGATATCACAAAAACTCAAGAAGAAACAACTGAAAATCAGTCAAAGGATATGAACAGGCACTTCACCAAAGAAACTTTCAGGTGGCTAACAGGAGGAAATGTTCACAGTCATTAGGCATTAGAGAAATCCAAATCAAAACTACAATCAGATGCCATCTCACCCCAACAAGGCTGGCATTAATCCAAAAAACACAAAATAGTAAATGTTGCAGAGGTTGTAGAGGGACTACAACACTTACAAACTGCTGATGGGAATGTAAAACAGTACAACCAATTTGGAAACAGATGTGTCACTTTCTTAAAAAGCTAGGTATAGAAATATCATACAATCCAGCAATTGCACTTCTTAGAATATATCCTAGAGAAATGAGCTGTCGCATGAACAAATACATACATACAAAAATTCACTGCAGCACTGTCCACAATAACAAAAAAATGGAATTAACCAAGGTACCTATTGATGGATGAATAAACAAACTATGGTATATTCACGCAATGGAGTACTATGCAATGCTAAAGAACAATGATGACCTTGGGAAATATTTCATAACATGGAGTAATCTGAAAGGCATTATGCTGAGTGAAACAGCTACAAAAGGACAAATATTACATAATACCATTATTACAAGGACTTAAGAAAAGGTTTAAACGCAGAAGAAACCGGTTTTTGATGGTTACAAGGGTGGGGAAGGAGAGACTAGATATTTATTAATTAGACAGCATGTCAGAAGTAAGTTAGGTGAAGGGAGAGACAACACACAGTAGAAGGAGAAGTCAACACAACTGGACTAAACTAAAAACTAAGAAGTTTCCTAACTATAACCCAACACTTTGAAGGACAGTATAGCAGGGGTAGGGGTCTGGTTTCAGGGAACATGTAGGTCACTGGCATAACAAAGTTTTTAAAGAAAATGTTCTGCATCCCACTTTGGTGAGTGGTATCTGGGTCTTAAAAGCTAGCAAGTGGCCACCTAGGAAGCACCAGTTGGTCCCAACCCACCTAGTGTAGAGGAAAATAAAGGACATCAAAGACATGAGGAAAATACAAGCCCAAGAGACAGAAAGAGACACATAATCCAGAGACTACATCATCACGAGACCAGAAGAACTAGATGGAACCAAGCCACCACTAGTGACTGCCTTAAAAGGGAATACAACATAGTCACTTATGTAACAGGAGAAAACTGAGTGTACAGGAGTAGAACTATAATAAAAAAGACTAGACTCAATAGTCTGATAGCCTGAAGGGACCCCAGAAGACACAGCCCCCAGATTCTGTTAACCCAGAGGTGAAACCATTCCCAAAGCCAATTCTTTAGACAAGATTGGACTAGACTAAAGACATAAACTGACAATGGCAAAGAGAGTGCTTCTTGGCTTAAGTACATACATGAGGCTAACTGGGAAGCTTCTGTTGAGAAGTGAGACGAGAGGGCTGAGGGGGACAGGAGCTGGCTGAATGGACATGGGGGGTAGAAATGAAGAGTGTGCTGTCACAGTGTGGTGAGAGCAGCTAGTTACATAGCAGTGCATGTGTAAGTCTTTGTGTGACATACTGACTTGAACTGTACACTTTCTCTTAAAGCATAATTTTTTTTTAAAATGTGGACACTATTGAAATGATGTATAAAGACTGCATATGCACTCTGAAAAAAGCAATGATAGAATTACAGCATCACCTTTTTGCAGTCTCTAATGAATCTCTGATTTAGGTGGTAATTACAGCAGCTGCTAACATCACAAAGAGAGACAATCAGAGATTTTGTGTCTCACGAGTACAACACCAGCTTCATATGAAGTAATCTTACTTTTTTAAAAAAAAAACTAAACCTGAATTGGCTAAAGCTACTAGATCTAACAACCAAGTTGTAGGAAATACAGTGGTCAAAGGAACATTTTAGAGGACATCATAGGAATATAATCAGCAAAATCCACCACAGGTAAATCAACAGCATTTTTCAGCCCCTAAGCCCAAGAACTCATTGCAGTTGAGTGGATTCCAGCTCACAGTGATCCTGCAGGACAGAGTGCAACTGTCCCATAGGTTTTCCAAGGAGTGCCTAGTTGATTCAGACTGCCAATCTTTTGGTTAGCAGCAGTACCTCTTAACCACTATGCCACTAGGGTTTCCCTTTTCAGTCCCCACACCCCCCTAAAAAGGCAAGGGGGAGAAAAAGATGAAGAGAAAACCTAGAGATTAAATAAAGTTCAAGAGATTAGCTAATTGCAGTGTATGGAATTTGTTTGGCTCTCACGTCAAAGTGTAAAACTCCTGAACACTTAAGAGGTCCATTGAAGAAGCCCTGGTGATACAGTGGTTAAAAGCTTCACTTGCTGACCGAAGAGCTGGTAGTTAGAATCCCCTCCTCTGAAACCTTATGGAGCAGTTCTACTCTGTCCTATAGAGTCAGTATGAGTTGGAATTTACTCAGTGGCAATACCTTTGGGTTTTTTGGTGCTGGATCAGAAGGAAAATGTGAAGACTGGCAGTACAACTGATATTAAGGATTTGTTTGGGGGATGTGATGGTGGTATTGTGATTATACTTACAGATTTCAAAATATTTATAGGTAGGAACACAAAAAAAACCTGGAAATCAGATTTGTGTTCTTGGCAAAACTCTGCCATGATCCTTGTGACTTCAAGCTTTTCTGAACCTTCACAATCAGGGAACTGAGTTGTTCTTCTCACTGCATCTTCATGATTTACACAGTAAGTGTACATCACCGATCTACTTGTTCGGTGTTCCTCCTTAAATCAGTATTTAAATTTGTTTAAGATTATTATTACAGATGGGAACTATTCATTTTATCTTTTTTTTTAATTTGTAGCTTCTGTCCCTTCTTTTTTGTTGTTGTTGTGTGTTTCTGAATTTTTTCAAAACACACACACACACATACAACCAAAAAAAAAAAAAATAGTGAAGGATCCTACAGGGAAAATTTTAAATGACTCAGGAAGCATCAAAAGAAGATGGAAGGAATACACAGGGTCATTATACCAGAAAGAGCTGGTCCATGTTCAGCCCATTGAAGAGGCAGCATATAATCAGGAACTGATGGCGCTGAAGGAAGAACTTGAAGCTGCACTGAAGGCACTGGCAAAAAACAAGGCTCCATGAATTGATGGAGTATCAATTGAGATCATTCAGCAAACAGATGTAGTGCTGGAAGTGCTCACTCATCTATGCCAAGAAATTTGGAGGACAGCTTCCTGGCCAGCTGACTGCAAGAGATCCATATGTATACCCATTCCAAAGAAAGGTGATCCAAATGAACATGGAAATTACTGAACAATGTCATTAATATCACATGCAAGCAAAATTTTGCTCAAGACCATTCAAAAGCGACTGCAACAGTATATTGACATGGAACTGCCAGAAATTCAAGCTAGATTTAAAAGAGGATGTGGAACCAGGAATGTCACTGCTGATATTTGATGGATCTTGGCTAAAAGCGGAGAATACCAGAAAGATGTTTACCCGTGTTTCATTGACTATGCAGAAGCATTTGACTGTGTGGATCATAACAAATTGCGGCTAACATTGCATAAAACGGGAATTCCAGGACACTTAATTGTGCTGCTGTCAAGGAATCTGTAGATGGATCAAGAGGCAGTTGTGCAAACAGAACAAGAGGACACTGCATGGTTTAAAGTCAGGAAAGGTGTGTGTCAAGGCTGTACCCTTTCACCATACCTTTTCAATCTGTATGCAGAGCAAATAATCTAAGAAGTTAATCAGACGAAGAAGGAGGCTTCAGGATTGGAGGATGACTCAGTAACAACTTGTGTTATGCAGACGACACCACCTTGCTGGAAGTGAAGAAGATTTGAAACACTTACTGATGAAGATTAAGGACTATAGCCTTCAGTATGGATTACACCTCAACATCAAGAAAAGAAAAATCCTCACAACTGGACCAGTAAGCCACATTGTTATAAGTGGAAAAAGGATTGAGGTTGTCAAGGATTTCATTTTACTTGAGTCCACAATCAATGCCCACAGAAGCAGCAGTCAAGAAATCAAAAGACTCGTTGCATTGGGAAAATTTGCATTTGCTGCAAAGGATCTCTTTAAAGCATTGAAAAATAAAGAGGTCACCTCGAGGACTAAAGTACCCTTGACTCAAGCCATGGTATTTTCAATTGCATCATAAGTGTGTGAAAGCTGGACAATGAACAAAGAGAGCAGAAGAACTGATGCCTTTCAATTGTGGTGTTGGAGAAGAATGCTGAGTGTACCATGGACCACCCAAAGAACCAACAGATCTGTTCTGGAAGAAGTACAAACAGAGCGTTCCTTAGAAGCAAAGATGGCAAAACTGAGTCTTACATACTTTGGACATGTTGTCAGGAGGGATCAGTCCCTAGAGAAGGACATCATGCTTGGTAGAGTGGAGAATCAGTGGAAAAGAGGAAGATTGTCAATGACATGGATTGACACAGTGGCCACAATAATGGGCTTCAGCATAAAAATGATTATAGACATGGCACAAGAGAGAGCAGTGTTTCGTTCTTTTGTTCACAGGGTTGCTATGAGTCCGAACGAACTTGACAGCACCTAACAACAACAACATGTGTGCCTTGATTGGAGAAGAAAAACAAAAAATAGGTTGTTTATTTTATAGTTTCCCAAAGTCTAGATTTTGCTGATTGCACTCCAATAGTGTTTTCTACCCCTCCTTCCATTTTTTGTTTGGAAAGGAAATCTAAAGATGTTGTAAAATAGGTGTTTTAAAAATTAGTGTTAATCCCTGAAATTTTCCTCAACCTAATTAAGACTAAAAGGGAAATGAAAGCACAATCACTTTTTCACAATATGTGACTCACTGTCCAGTATCATCTGAAATCATCTCAAGAACCTCTGTACACACAAACTCATACTTTGGGAAACACTGTTTAATCCAGTTTTAAGAGTCTTATGTAGTCTGGGGTCTTAAAAGCCTCTAAGCGGCATCTGCGATACTCCACCAGTCTCACCCCTTTGGGAATAAGGGAGAATGAAGAAAACTAAAGATACAAGGGAAAGACCAGTCCAAATGACTAATGAACCACATCTACTCTAGCTTCCACCAGTCTAGTACAATTAGATGGTGCCTGGCTATCACTACCAGGAATCACAACAGAGGGTCCTGGGCAGAGCCGGAGAAAAATGTAGAGCAAATTCTAACTCACAAAAAAATTACCAGACTTACTGGCCTGACGGAGACTGCAGAAACTAACAGTATGGCCCAAACACCTTTTTAGCTCAGTAATGAAGTCATTCCTGAGGTTTACCCTCCATCTGAAGATTGCCAAGTGCCATCAAGTCGGATCCGACTCATGACAGGCTCATAAAAGAAAATGAGACGAAAGCGCACGCCAGCCGAAGGGCAAGAAGGCAGGCAAGGACAGGAAAGCTGGTAATAGGGAATCCAAGATTGACAAGGGACACATGTTTTGGGATTGTTAACCAATATCATAAAATATGTGTATGAACTGCTTAATGAGAAGCTAATTTGTTTTATAAACCTTCATCTAAAGTTCAGTTAAAACAGTAGAGAAAAGACTTTTAAAAATCATACAGCCATGTAATAGTCAAGTCACCACTGCTTCTCAGCTCACCTCTTCCAAATCAGTGATCTTTCCACCCATGTCCCTCCCTGGCAAAAAATCCTCCAGTGGTCCTCCCGCTTCAGGATAAAATCAAAACCTCTTTTGAATAACCGCCCAGACAGTAAGACAGGTAACTATTTGGATTTGTTTTCGTGCCCATGCTGACAAATTTCCATTTCCTAGTAGATGAATGAAGCTGAGAAATTAAAATTACCAGGAGATTGTAGAGGAAGATAAAAGACTTAAATTACCTGCAAGCTGAGGCGCTAAAAAAGTTTGTTTGGAATGGGAATTGCAGGAAGAAGAAAAGGGCCAAGTATAATTCTGCCATTTTCACAAGGTGTGGATTCAATTATGTTGCATTTTATTGGGGCAGACTGCCTGGCTTTGCCCATCTGTCATCTTGATCGAGTAACTTAAACTCAATTTTTGCCTCTTGTTTCTTCATCTGTCCCTTAGAGTTGTGCAAATAAAATATGTAAAACATTTAGAACAGTTAGATATTGTTAGAACTACATACCCCAAACCAAACCCACTGCCAACAAATTGATTCCGACCCATAGTGACTCTACAGGACAGAACTGCCCTGTAGAGTTTCCAAGGAACACCTGGTGGATTTGAACTGCCAACCTTTTGGTTAGCAGCCACAGCACTTAACCACTACACCACCATAAGCAAAGGCTAAATGGACAAGCAAAGGCTAAGCTACAGTTACAACTCCAACAATAATACTCATTAACCACTCCATTCCCAGGTGAACAGTCCAAGTCATAAGGGCGGCTCTTGCTCCACACAGGGATCAGTGCCATTGTTGCACTGCCTTCCCCTTGGGCACTGCTGCTGTCTGCAAGGGCAAAGGTGGACAGTTCTAAGTTCCAGCCAGCAGGAAGCAGAATGGGTGTAGAAGAGGTGCCGCTGCTGTAGTTTTAAGGTCTGTTCTTGGAAACGGTACTCAGCACTTCTACTTTGTTGAGATCTTTAGTTACCTAGTCTGACTCACCTACAACAGAGGTTGGGAAATGGTGGCCTATGTGCCCAGGGAGGAAAAGAGAAAGGATTTTGATGGACATCTAGCATTTCTGCTGCATAGATCATCACCAGTGCCACAATTTGCTTTGAAAATTGATCAATTTGCATCGTTTAATGAATGATTAAAATACAGATGGCTGTCTTTAGGTCTCTTTTGATATAAAAAGAGCCAGGCATTATATGAGGTAATAGAGCAGATGTTCTTCCCCTTTTTTAGGAACGTGCGGCAAAAAAAAAAAAAAAACTATGAGAGAATCAAACTGCTAGAAATCAGTGCAGAAGAGACAGAAAGATGGGAGAGGAAGAGAGGAAGGAAAACCCTGACCTGGGATTTTCAGGTAAAACTGACTTTTATTAAATGGGCCTCTTAAGCACTGCCTTCAGTGTTTCTTGTTTTAAGAAAAGATAGGCTCTTTGTACTTCCTTCATGGAATATTCTCATAGAGTCTACATCCAAAAAAAATATGCGTGCAAAAGTAGTAAGGCTCCTTTCAATAAGCTAGCTGGTAAGTTAAAGCCTGGATTATTACCTCTTCAGGCCATGGCTCTTTTAATAACTTAGTGTCTTATGCATCATTATTTAATAAAATGTCTAATATTAGCTTGTGGTTCTTTTTTTTAGATTATGCTCCTGCTCAGTGACGCCAATATCAGCAAATAAGCAGATCAAACACGACGTAGAAACATGGGACAGAGAGAAAGACAGTAAGTCACCGTGATTTAACATCATATTCTTTCTATGTTAATAGAAGGACTTTAGGAGTGCTAATTCTGGAGCTTTACTTCCTGGCGCCATCATTTATTAGCTGTGCTACACAATTTCCTGCTTCAGTTTCCTCATTTGTATACAGGGAATAATAGTACTCAAATACCTTACACAGCTATTGTAAGCATGAATTCACACACTGTACTTAAACAGTGCTTGGCACACAGTTAAGCACTACATGTATGTTAGCTGTCATTACCATCATCATCACTACTACTGTGTCCATTAGCTATGGTGGATTTATACTTTCATCATGTGTGATAAGCAAGGCCAAACTGCACTTTCTTTACCTAATTATCTAGTATCTAATACAACATAGTGCTGTTGAGTTGGTTATGACTCAGAGCCTCTACAGGGAAGAGCAGAACTGTCCCATACTGTTTCCAAGGATCACCTGGTGGATTCGCACTGGTTAGCAGCTGTAGCACTTAACCATTATGCTAGCAGGGTTTCCAGATACCTAATACAGCACGCATGAAATAAAGAAAGCTAGATAGGCATTTTCTATTATACTAGATAGTATAATAGAGTAGAAAGATCTACCAACTGTGAAGAACAGAGGGTGGTTCTCATGTAAGCTCTGCCACTCTATGAACTTGGTTGGTAAATTTACTCTGGTTGTGAGCTAATTCACTTTAACAGCAGGGCACTGGACTAAATGATTAGTGTCTTCCAAATTTGAATTTGAAATCATATTGCAATTCTAATCAGTTCCATTTTTAACCACCAAAGGGTCTAGTTCTGAAGGCAAAGGGTCTTTATATTTATCCACCAACTTACTCTTCCTCACCCAAGAAGAGTTCTATCTAGCATTCAACTGTCATCTTCATGGAACACAGCTCCTTCCACAAAGGAAATTAACAGGATGGTCAGACTTGGAGAGCAGTATCATAAAAGCAGCCTGAAGTTTTAGCACTGATTTCCTACCAAACAAAGAAGTTAATTTTTATGTCCTTAAGGTGTAGCATACAAGATAGAAATTAAGGAACCCATAAAGTGCTGGTCTGAAGCCCTGGTGGTGCAGTGGTTAAAATGCTTGCCTGCTAACCAAAAAGTCAGTGGTTGACACCCACCAGCCTCTCTGTGAGAGAAAGATACAGCAGTCTGCTTCCAAGACTTACAGCCTAGGAAACTTTATGGGGCAGTTCTACCTGTTCTATAGGGTCGTTATGAGTCATACAAGACTGGTTTGAAGAATGGTCCCATCCTCACTATTATTTATGTTTTGGATTAGGCAAAGGTCCCACAGCTAAGGCACAGTATAAAAAATTGTCTCATAGCAGTATATTAAACCCATTGCCATTGAATCAATTAACAGCAATCCTATAGAACAAAGTAGAACTGCCCCATAGGGTTTCCAAGACTGTAATCTTTCTAGTTTATGGACGCAGGCTGTCACATCTTTGTCCTGCAGAGCAGCTGGTGTATTCAAACCACCCTCTCAGGTTAGCAGCTGAGCACTTAACCACTGTGCCACCAGTAATGTATTTACTGCCCTATTTCAATATAAATTTGGACTATTTCTCAATTTTCAGTTCAGATCATCTGACAATACTAACAAACTAAAATCAAAGTCAATAAAGCTCTTGAAACAGGAAAGCTGGTAATGGGTAACCCACGATTGAGAAGACAAAGTGTTGACATGTCATGGGGTTAGTAACCAATGTCACAAACAGTAATTATTGCTTACTGAGATCCATTTTGTAAACATTCATCTAAATCACACTCAAAGTTTAACTGGAATTTACAGGTATTAAAAACATTTAAGCTGTAACAAACTTGAAAGTATGGTTTGAGCAGTGATTACGGAAAATACAAGAAGAAAACCTTAGGTCGTATGATAGTCACATAAGATTCTTCAGATATATACCATGGATATGAATAAAAACATGACTAAGAATGAAATTAAGTTGAATGCATTTGTATCCTCTGTAGGATGGAAATTTATTAAGTGTAAGTTCTCATGTAGCAGTTTATACTCCTGTATTTAAGGTTGCAAGATGGGCCTGGTGATCTGCTTCCAAAGGTTACAGCCATGAAACCCTATGGAGCGTGGTTCTACTGATATACAACAGTCACCGTGAGTTGGATTCAACATGACAGCAACATGGTTCTGGCTACTAGTGTCAAATTATCCATCAGAGCAGCCAGAAAGAACTTCTAGTATGTTAAGACTGACTTCACTTCTGTACCAAGACCTTCACTGGTCATCTTTTTAAAACTAACCAATTCTGTTGAAGAACTTCCAGCTTGTGGTCAGCCTCCAGTATGTCAAGGGTTTCATTTTTATTTACATTCACAAATAACACCCATAGAAGCAGCAGTCAAGAAATCAAGCCTGCCATAAAAGACCTCCTTTAAAGAGTTGAAATACACGTTAAGTTTTATGACTCAGGCATGTATGACACAAACCACTGTACTTTCAACAGCTTCATACACATACAAAAGCTGGACAGTAAGAACAAAGAATTGATACCTTTGAATTAGGGTGTTAGTTAAGAATATACTGAATACATCATATACTGCTAAAAGTCTTGGAAGCAGCCAGAACACTCCTTAGAATTGAGGACACTGAGATTCCCTCTGTTTGGACATGTTGTGAGGAAAGAGGAATTCCTGGAGAAAGCGATCATGCTTAGTAGAGGAATGAAAAAGAGGAAGACCCGCAATAAGATGGACTCAAACACACCAATATATCTTGATGGCGTAAGACTGGGCAGTGTTTTGTTCTGTTGTACACAGGGGCTACCACATACCAAACATAACAGCACCTAACCACCAACATACTTTTAAAGGAAATCCCAGAAGTACAAACTGAATCTTGAGTATTTTTACCCTGAGTATTTTTTCTTTTTAATCTAAGGATGTCAATTTGATAACTAGCTTTTCAAAAGCCCTAAGAAATAAAATTACACCTCAGTCTATACCTTACTGAGGTTCTCCCTTTCAACAACTTTCTCACTTAGTTTGCAGCCCTGAAGTCTTTATTTCTCTTCCGGGGTAACATGACTCCAGTAGTCCGTAAATTTTAAATGAAGCTTTTCAAATTTTCATGAGAATTCACCATCAACTGACCGCTTCCTAAGAATTCAGATTCCAACTTAGGTCCACAATGGGACTTGAGTTTAAGCATTTCTCACAAGATTCTACTTACAGCAAACAACACCACCGTGTCTATGGACCACACTAGGGAATTAGGCAACATATACAGAATAAAGACACACTAGCATAATTTAAAAATGGCATTTATTAACAAATATATACAACACAAACAGTTCAATGTTCAATTACCATGTTTGATTTACAAATTTCACTGCTATATAACCAATTATACAAAATATGTACAAGTATATAGTATATATAAGACTCCCACCTGTTTATAATCTCAGGCCCATTTGTGCTATCTCACATCTGCAAGACAAACCTAAAATGTTAACATTTAAATATGTAAATACTTCAATCTTCTCATGTTGGGGTTTATTTCCAACAGTTACCATTTACTGGCTAACACAGATGGGTTAATGCTAGAAACTTTCAATAAAGTGCAGTTTCAGGCAATCTTAGCTGCTAGCTTTCTTCTTTTAGACAGGCAACCATAGCACATACGGACTTTTTTTCTTATCTACTTTTGGGGATCCTGAAGAAGTCTCTTCGGTGGTTTTAGCTGTTTTCTCAAGCGCCGACTTTGTGACAGAATTCTGTAAAAGAACAAATTTTTTTGTCAAACTTCTGAACACATACATTTAACAAGCTTAGTAATTCCACCTAAGGTTGAGACTTATCAACCAAGTGCAAAGCATGGAACTTATTCACAACCTGATTCAACTAATCCATAATACCATGAGAAAACTTATTAGAGAACACTGGACATGCAAAACATGTCCTAACAGTCTTGATGTTTTGTTTTTAAAGCCGTGATTCTGAGATATTCTGAATTAGGGTTATTCTGAGTTCTGCTTTTAACATACTTCAACTAAAAAAAGTATACAAGGACTAGAGAAAAGAATGGTAAAATACTAAAAACCATGTGGATGTTAGATATGTAAGCCCATTATACTGGTCACCTGTGAAAGGGGCACAAAAATATAAAACCTATTAATTCTAGTTAGAGAGGCCTAGAAGAATCCCCCAACGACTATCACAAAGACAAAATAATAAGCCTTCCAACAGAAATAAAACCCTACATTATACTAGTTATATTCTAAATCTGAATTCTGAATGTCCAATGCTTAGATAGTACTTACTAAATTAGAGCTAAAAGCTATGCTTCTTTGCTGGAAAGATTTTTCACTGGGACTTTTAGTTCCATCTTTGGTTAGCTTTTCCGATAGCTAGACAGGTAAGAAAGTATATTTTTTAAAAGCATGCCCTGGTTTGAGTATTGTCTAACAAGTAGTATAGAAAATTCAGTTGCATATATGAGTTGATTTTAATCATATAATCATCAGCCTAAATAACAAAGTATTATCGAAGTATCCCACAAAATTTACTGAAAGGCTTAAGGCATTGTTTGTCGTTAATACAAGTAACTTTATCCCGCTATTCCAAATTCAGCTTGTAAGAGTAAAACCACACCAGAAAACATCTAGTTTCCTAATTTATTTCTTCAATTAACTATATGGCATTTGCCTGTTGAGACACATAACCATCTGGATAAGCAATTCTACTGAGACCCTATTTGTCTACTAACAATAAACAATAAACAAACATCAGAATCCCAACTATAAGCTCATCTAGATAGCACATCTTGTCTCTGTTCAACGTTAACTGATTCTTCTACTTCTTTTTATTTAGCCACTTGAAACTTAAATGACATATTCATTATAAAAACACTAAGCACTCCCTGAAGTTCAACATGTATCAGAAACAAGTAGGAACATGAACTGCTGACTCCTTGAAACCTTAAAGGTTCTCATACACAGTGTCATTTGACAGTGTGTATCTTGTGCATTTCTGAAGAATTACAACAAACTTATCTGCAAGTGAAGCAGGTCTCTTCTTCTGTATCTCTCAAAACATCTGGAATATATGGCATACATTATGAAAGGGACATCTATAACACAGATGCGCCATTACAAAGTGTATCTTCCATTAGTTTAAAAAATTTTTTTAGTACCTTATCCAAATAGTACCTGACCCAAATTCTAGCATGCATACGATCTACTAACCAAAAGCTAAGCTTTCATGTGTGAACGTAAACTTCAAATGATTTAAACCTCTGATGCTTTAGCCCATGTATCAATTACCAACAGATTTTCTTCATCAATGTCTGGAGACCACATTCAAGATTTCTATAAGACAGAAATAAAGCAGGTAAACTATACTGTATGCCGAGTACAGAATCTGTGGGAACATAATGCTGCAAACGAAAGCTACAGATACAATATGTGTAAAGCCTAAAGTTTAGAAAAATCTGTTACTATACAGATATCAGCTAAGTATCAGTTACAATACATTAGCAGTGTATGACAGTGACTAATTTTGTGTCAAGCCAAAATAAAATTCATTATACTTTCACTTCCATGGTTGAGAACCTATCTAGTATCTTCAGGTCTGTTATTTCTGACACCATTTAGATGGCCTGTCCACAACTCACTGTTGAAAACCAGGACTTTCTGCACCCAGTGGGTGTTTCCTGGAACATAAAGAGTTTCCAGGACAGTCCCAAACAATCTGGGACCAGAACAATCTGGTCACCAGAATAGAAAGTTCATAATTTCCATCTTCAGAGATGATAGCGTTTCAGTATTTTTCACATCTGCTCTTTTGAAATTAGCAAATTATATTTAGTAGTCTGAGAAGTACAGTCTCAACTAAATTAAATAAAGATGGCTAATCGGATCTTCCTGTTAGTTTTTCCAAGTATTTCCAGTGGATAAACCTGAAACACTTACCTCCTTTGCAGCATTATTTGATACAGCTGTTCCTGAGTTTGTTTCTTTAGTCATAGGCAGAGTTTTGAGACTAGCTGGCAAGTCAAAGTTGGCTGTTCCTAAAGCTTTCGCTGCATTGGCTTTTGCTATTTCTAACAGCTCCATTCGATCTATAAGAGATAAAAATGAACTCACTAGTACCCAAAAGAACTGAGAATCACAAACTAAAAGTTTTACACAGAATATAAATATCCTTTATTGTTTTTAATTTTAAATAAAGTTTACCTATCCATGAATAGGGAGCCCTGCTGGTAGCATAGTGGTTAAGAGCCCAGCTGCTAATTCAAAGGTCAGCAGTTGGGATTCACCAGCCCCTTTGTGGAAAGCCTATGTGGCAAGTTCTACTCTGTCATATATGGTTGCTGAGTCTGAGTCAACTTGATGCCAATGGGTTTTGATTCATGAAAACAGGCGTGTATCTCCTCAGGAGAAAGACGTAAAACTTAAAATCAAAAATTTCTTTTCCTCATGGACGGACTTAACTTCATACTATTTCTCTCTCGTATTTCTGAGTTGAAGTTTTACGGACATAAACTGTTTGTAATAGCTTCAGATTTACAAAAAAGCTGTGAATTTAGAGTTCCCATATCCAGCTTGAGCCCAAGCAGCTACCCAGGTCTTAAGTTCAGATCCACCAGCTACTTTCCTTGAAAACTAGGCAGGACAGTTCTACTCTGTACTATAGGGTCAGAGTTGGAATCCACTCCGTGGCAATAGGTTTTTTTTTTTGGTAAATACCCAGTTTACGTTAACTCATCCTAATTGGCCAACACAAATAAACCATTAACCAAAGCCAATACTTTATTCAGCATCCCTTGTTTTTTTAGTTTTTTTTTTGTTTCAGAACCCTATCCAAAGTACCACTAATTATTTTCCAATTAAAGTACAACCCAATTCTGATCTTGTAACATAGCATTAACTTTTTTCTTACCCTCCAAATTTTGATCAGTATGGGTAACCAAATGTGTACAACAGAAAATACAAAAGACAAAAATGTGATCAAACCACTGATACTGTCCCTCAGCACAGTCCATCCTGAAAGCACCACATGTATGTAGTCTTAGCTGGGAAGCTAAAGAGGGTTGGGCCTGGTTAGCACTTGGATGAGAGACTGCCTGAGAATACTGGGTGCTGGATGACTGGTTTAAGAGCCAGACGGCTAAGAAACCAAAGCCGCTACCATCAAGTCAATTCCCACTCATAGCAACCCTAGAGGACAGAGCAGAAGCGCCTTAGGGAGTTTCCAAGGAGTGCCTGCCTGACAGATTCCAACTGCCTATCATAAGGATTTACACCGTTAGAAACCTTCTGTGATCGCTAAGAGTTACAATCTATTTGATGGCAGCTGGTATTAACGGGAACTGCTTAGTTAGGGTGGAAACCCTGGTGGCGTGGTGGGTTAAGGGCTGCGTCTGCTAACCAAAAGGCTGGCAGTTCACAGCTGCCAAGGGCTCCTTGGAAACTATGCAGCAGTTCTACTCTGACCTCTACGGTCACTATGAGTCCAACTGGACAGCAGCGCGTTTGGTATGGCTTTGGTTTTGGTTTTGTTTAGGTAGGGCAGACCTGCTAACACTAGCTAATGTTAGGAAAACCCGACAAGTAAACAGGTTTTCTTAACACCCAGAGCCATTTATTTAACACCCAATATCACGTGGATGCCACTCTACGGCAACTGATTTGCCTTTTTTAAAAAAAAAAAAAAAACCCTTAACCCGAAAGAAGTACGCTGTCCCTTTAACAACAGGCTGCCGACAATATTGTACACAGCCACCCTGCCCAAAAACACACAGACTTCACGCAAAGTTAATCTATTAAAATTACACAACATATTCAACTTCCTAGCCACACATACACTGTCTCCAAGTACAAAAAAGGAGAGCTGTGCGCCCTTCTCAACGTAAGTCACCCACCTTTTTCAGTTAAGCGAAAGGGGGTTCTGCTCCGCGACCTCGTCCTGGATCTCTCCCTCCAACTTCTATGTTCTTCCGGGTAAACCGTGCGGCCATAACCATAGTATCGTCGCCCCCGGGTGAGGGCGTAGGCCCTTCTGTAATGCGACCTCCCCCGAGAGCGGGACCGGCTGCGGGATCGGTGGCGCGAAGCCGGGCGGTAATACCTCCTGGAGGACCCGTGGAGCCGTTCTCGGTACCGGCGGCTGCGGGACAGAGAACGGCTCCGCGAGTAAGACCTCGAGTAACGCCTGCAATTCCGCTGGTGGCGCCTCCGGGAGCGGGACCTTGACCTGTCCCTTCTCCGGAGCAAACTCCGACTGCGCGACGACGACCGACTCGAAACGCTGATGCCCGACCGAGAGCTTCTGGAAGAGGACCGACTACTGGACCCCGAGGACGACAGGCGGCTGGAATGGCCCGCTGTGGGGGACTCCTTCTCCTGCGGCGAGCCCGGCCACATGTCGTTCACATAGTTAGACATCTCTGCTGCCGTTTTAACCACTACTTCGAAAAAAACACACTTCCTAAAAACTCGAGTTGTTCCTGTAAAACAAGAACAAAAAAAACTGAAGTCAGACGCCAGCCGCCGCGCCCAAATTAATGCACCATCCCGGAAGCAAGCCGCCCGGTGCCCTCGGGAAGGAGAGCTACGGCGCAGGCGCGGCCAGGCCCTGAGAGACCAACCGAGCCTTAAAACCCCGACAAAAGCTGCGACTCCACCAAAATGCGTCCAGAAGCTTCCTATCTCGCCCGCAACCGGTTCTACTTCTTGCGCAAGGCCCAGCAACCTTCCTGCCACCCACACCTAAGATAACCGCGGGCCCGACCTCACAACCAAACTTACCACAGGGCGTCAACCCCACACTCGGGACGGATAGACAGGCTCAGTAAACGCCTTTCTGTCGCAGTGTAGTACGAAAAGAGGCTTCTCCAATCTACTTTAGAACCCGAGATTCACAACCTTCACCTCCTATATCCCAACGCGGAATGAACAGAGAGCACACAAGCGCGGTGGAAAGTACTAGAAGCTAGAGCTCCGAGGATGCGCAAAGACGTTTACGCAGTGGGCTGGGCTCTGTTCCGGTCCAACCACCGCCCTTCCGCCTTTCCCGCGACGCCCCTTCCTGCTTGCGTTTTGCCGTCAGAGTGCGCACGCGCCACTAAGACCCTGAGGAGAAGGGTGTGTTACTGTAGCGCCGCGTTTATCTGCTCTTTGTGACTGTTTTGTTTTTCCTGGTTGAAACTAGAAGGAAGGCAGGCGGCCGGGGGCCCCGCGACACCAGGCTCCTAATTTATCTCACTAACGAGGTCAAGTTTAAGTGCCAGCCGTGCAGTGGGGGAACGGTGAGGAAGAGCCGCAGTGTAGGGCTTGAACCCGGGACTCTGTGACTAGCGGGTACTAGCAAGATAGTGGCCTCCACCCGCTGGGACACTACAGACTCGGATTGTGTCTCAGTGGGACCCTTCCTGGACATCTCTGTCCTGTTTTTTTTTTCCGGTCCACAGCCGGAGAGGGCTACCGCACCCCTCCCCGAGAGGTCACAGAATCCCCAAAATGCAGTACCAGCCTTAAAACGACTTTTTACTTCCAGGTTTTGGGTAATAATCGTAAGACGGGTAGAGACAATGTGAAAGAGACAGGACAATGATCAGTGATACCTTTCTTGTTAGACGCTTCAAGTGAACGTTTAATGTTGCTTGTTGTTAGTGCCGTTCGTTGTAGATCAGACTGTTGTAATGGAACCTTCAATCGTAGGTTAGCAACCAAGTACTTCAGCCGTTTGCACTACCCAAACCAAGACTTAAAGCACAGCTGTGGTGATTCCAACTCATACCGACTTTGCAGGGGTCCTTAAGGCTGCTTAAGATAGTAAACTGTTGTTCACTATTAACACTTATCTTTTGCCATCAAGCAAACTCCCAATTCACGGAGACTTCAAGTGTCAGATTATAATTGTTAGTCACAAATTAAAAACTCCTTTATACTGCCAAACTCAGTGAGATGGATGGTAACAGTGGACTCAGGCACACCAATTAAGAATGGCACATGATTAAGCAACATTTCCTTCAGCTACATACAGATTCACCATGACTCACAGTCAACTCAGCAGCAATTAGTAAATGCCAGCCACTAGTCAAAAAGTTTTCCCCGACCTCAGCCATTTAACACACACAAAGTCAGTCTCCATTGAGTGAGTTCTGACTCATGGCAACCTCTGTGTATTAGGGTATTCACCACTGTGACGTTTTGGACGTAGATTGACAGGCCTGTCTTCCAAGGCACGTCTGGGTGGGTTTAAATAACCTTCTTTATAGCTAGTGTCTAGTGCTTAACAGTTTGTGCGATTCATGCACTGCTTAATACCCATAGTTGATCTTTGATTAGTAGGAATGATGTCCAGGAAAGAGAGTATTTTGGTGGTGGTGTTAGGTGCCATCGAGTCAGTTCACAGTAATCCTGTGGACATGAATGAAACACTGCCTTGTCTTGAGCCATTCTAACAGTCATTATGCTTGAACCTACCTATTGTTGACAGCCACTGCATCATCAGTCCATCATGTTGAGGGTCTTTTTTTTTTTTTTGCCCTGACCCTCTACTGTACCAAATGCCTTAGTCATCTGGTGGTGTTAGAACAAAAATACCACAAGTAGATGGCTTTAACAAAGAGAAGTTTATTCTTTCACATTCCAGTAGGCTAGAAATCTGAATTAAGGGTGCCAAGTTGAGGGAAAGACTTACTCTGTTAGCTCTGGAGGAAGGTCCTTGTGATGTATCAGTCTTTCTTTCATCTGGGAGTATCTCATCCCAGGAACCTTACGTCCAAAGACATGCTGTGCTACTTTCTTGGTGGTATGAGGTCCCTGTGTCTCTGCTGGCTTCTTTTATATCTCTAAAGAGATTTGCTTAAGACACTGTTCAGTTTTGTAGACTTCATCAACATAACTACTGCTAATCTATCTTTGGACAATGAACAAAGAAGACAAGAAGAATTGATGCCTTTGAATTGTGGTGTTGGAGGAGAATGTTTAATGTACCATGGACTAGCAAAGGAACAGACAGATCTGTTCTGGAAGAAATTCAACCAGAGTGCTCCTTGGAAGCAGAGATGGCAAGACTGCATCTCACATACTTTGGACATGCTGTCAGGAAGGATCAGTCCCTGGAGAAGGACATTATGCTTGGTAAAGTGGAGGGTCAGCAAAAAAGAGGAAGACCCTTGACAAGATGGACTGACACAGTGGCTGCAACAATGGGCTTACGCATAAAAACAATTGTGGACATAGTGCAAGACGGGGCAGTGTTTCGTTCTGTTGTTCATAGGGTTGCTGTGAGTTAGAACTGACTCAATGGCACTGTCATGGATTGAATTGTGTCCCCCCAAAAATGTATGTGTTGATTTGGGAGTTCCAATATGGTGCCCTTCCTCCCATGTGTTGTGAATCCTGCCTCTGTTTGCAGTTGTGTTAGTGAGGCAGGACTCAAGCTTGTGGAATATAAGGGAGAGAAGTGAGCTGAGGAAGTTGGGAAGCTCATACCACCTAGAGAGAAGCCCCAAGAGCAGAGCACATCCTTTGGACCTGTGTCGAGATGCTCTCAATGGATTTGGACTCAGCCTACCGGACTGTGATGATTTCTCGTTCTGAATGGACTTACAATTTACAAATGGATTTGCAGCTGACCGGACTGTGTCAATAAAGCTTCTCTACATGAAACCTTCCACTCATGGTATTTTCTGTTAGAGCAGTACCCCGTGACTAGGACAGGCACCTAACAACAACAATCCATCTTTATTAAACTATGTAATAGAATTTATCACATATAGGAAAATCCCATCAAATGACAAAAGGATGGCCAATCACATAATACTAGGAATCGTGGCCTAGTCAAATAAATACACACATTTTGGGGGGACATAATTCAATCCATGACACCAAGCATGATGTCTGTTTTAATCATCTGGTACTGCTCTAACAGAAAAACCATGAGTGGATGGCTTTAACAAAGAAAAGTTTTTTCTTATAAGTCTAATAGGCTACAAGTCCAAGTTCAAGGTGTTAGCTCCAGGGGAAGGCTTCCCCTTTGGTGAGCTCTGGAGGAAGGTCCTTGTGTTGCATCAGTCTTTCTTTGGTCAGAGAGCATCCTGGCACAGGAACCTCAGGCCTGAACGACAATGCTCTGCTCTTGGTGCTTCTATCTTGATGGTATGAGGTCCCAGCACTCTGCTTGCTTCCCTTTCATGTCTTCTAGTTTCCCACTCCAGGTAAACTCCCTTTATGTTGGGGCAGGGAGATGACCTTCATAAGGGTGTTACAGTCCCACCCTAATCCTCTTTAACATAATCCACACTATTAGCCACAAGCAGAGATAAGGATTTACAGCACAGGGAAATCACAAAATGAAGGACAATCCTAAAATACTGGGAATCATGGCCCAGCCAAATTGCTACACACATTTTTGGGGGGACACAATTCAATCCATGACAATGTCCTTTTTCAGTGACTAGTCCCTCCTGATAACATGTCCAAGGTATGTGAGATGAAATCTCACCATCCTTGCTTCTAATGAGCATTCTCACTGTATTTCTTCCCAAACAGATCTGTGTATTCTTCTGGCATCCATGGTATGTTATTCTCCACCACCATAGCTTAGAGATAGCAATTCTTCCTTAGTTTTCCTTCTTCATTGTTCAACTTTCACATGGATATGAGGCAACTCAAAATCTCATGGCTTGGGTCAGGTGCACCTTAACCCTTAAACTGACATCTCTGCTTTTTAACATTTTACAGAAATCTTTTGCTGCGATCTGCCCAATGCAATGCGTTGTTTGATTTGACTGCAGCCATGGGTGTTGGTTGTGGATGCAAGTAAAATGAAATCCTTGACAACTTCAACCTTTTTCCCATTTATCTTGATGTCACTTATTGGCACAGTTGTGTGGATTTTTGTTTTCTTTATGCTGAAGTGTAATCCATACCAAAGGCTGTGTTTGATTTCCATGAATAAGTGCTTCAAGTCCTCCTCACTTTCAGCAAGCAAAGTGGTATCATTTGTCTATCTCAGGCTGCTAGTGAGTCTTCAATCCTGATGGCAAACTTTTCTTCATATAGCTCAGTCTAAGATTTGCTCAGCATACAGACTGAATAAGCGTGGTGAGCATATATAATGCTGATGTACATGCTTCTTGACTTTAAACAATGCAGCATCCCCTTGTTTTCTTCAAACAACTGCCTCCTGGTCTAACTACAGTTTCCCTACAGCACAATTAAATATTCTGGAATGCATTGTTTGCAGTTTTATCCATAATTTGTCATGATCAACAGAATCAAATGTCTTTGCATAGTCAATAAAACACAGGTAAACATGTTCTCTGCTTTCAGCCAAGATCCATCTGACATTGGCAGTGACACCATCCCTGTTCCTCACATCCCCTTCTGAATCTGGCTTGAATTTCTGTCGGTTCCCTGTCAATGTACTGCTGCAACCACTCTTGAGTGATCTTGCACAAACTTCTACTTGAGTGTGACATCAGTGGTTTTTCAATAATGTTGGCATTCTGTTACATCACTTTTCTTTGGAATGGGCACAAATATGGTTCTCTTCCAGTTGGCTGGCCAGATAGCTGTCTTCCAAATTTCCTGGCAGAGATGAATGAGTGCTTCCAGCACTGCATCTATCTATTGAAACATCTTGATTTGTGTTCTGCCTATTCCTGGAGTCTTGTTTTTCACCAATGCCTTCAGTGCAGCTTAGATTTCTTCCTTCAGTACCTCCTCCTGAAATGGCTGAGTGCCAGTTCTTTGTGGTACAATGTATATTCCTTCCATCTTTTGATGCTTCCTGTGTTGTTCAATATTTTGACCACACAATCCTTCAATATTGCAATCTGATGCTTGAATTTTTTCTTCAGATCTTTCAGCTTGAAAAATGCTGAGCATGTTCTTTTTTACTTTTGGTTTTCTATCTCCAGGTCTGTGTACACTTCATTGTAATACTTTGTCTTCTTGAGTAACCCTTTGAAACCTGTTGTTCAACTCTTACACTTCATAATTTTTTCTGTTGGCTTCAGCTACTCTATATTCAAGTGTAAGTTTCAGTCTCTTCTGACACCCATTTTAGCCTTTTCTTTCTTTTCTGTCTTTTTAATGACTCCTTGCTTTCTTCATACATGACGTCCTTGATGTCCTTCCACAACTCATCAGTTTTTAGTTATTAATGTTCCATGCAGCAAATCTATTCTTTATATGGTCCCTAAATTCAGATGGGATATACTCAAGGTTGTTGTAAATTTACTTCAACTCTCATAGACTCAATTTTCTTCAGCTTCAACTTGAACTTGGATGTGAGCAACTGATGATCTGTTCTACAGTTAGCCCTTGGCCTTGTTCTGACTGATACTAAGATTTT
Organism: Heterohyrax brucei; assembly: GCA_028571685.1. Classification (NCBI taxonomy): domain Eukaryota; kingdom Metazoa; phylum Chordata; class Mammalia; order Hyracoidea; family Procaviidae; genus Heterohyrax; species Heterohyrax brucei. The sequence goes on from CM053140.1 coordinate 55,118,271, forward strand.
CCATTATTTCCACAAAAATACTACCTAGTACTTGAATTACAGTCTTTAAGACTAGAATGCAAGGAATGTTGAGTTCCTTTATTTCTCTGAACGAAACAAAATCTCTGAAATCCTGAATTTGGACTTTTAGCCTATGGGACTGTGCAAGAATAAACTTTACTTCATTAAAGTCATCTATCTGGGGTATTTCTGTTAGAGCCATACCACATGACAAAGACAGAATTGGACATGGAAAAATATCACATGGCTCTTGGCTGAAATCAGAGAATACCACAGAGATGTTTATCTGTGTTTTATTGAACATACAAAGGCATTTCACTGTGTGGATTATAACAAATTATGGATAACATTGCAAAGAATGAGAATTCCAGAATATCTAGTTGTGCTCATGTGGAAGCTGTACCTAGACCAAGAGGCAGTCAGTCATTTGAACAGAACAAGAGGATACTTTTTGGTTTAAAGTCAGGAAAGGTGTGCATTAGAGTTATAGCCTTTCACCACAAGGTCCAACAATTACATCTGAGAACTTAATTGTTGTAAGTGCTACATACCTCATTGCTATGGTCACTCCAAAGTACTTTGAAGTACTTCAAAGTACATTGCTATGGTCACCTCTTACTATGGTCACTTTCAAAGTACCCCCCTTGTGAAGCTATGTCTTGATGACAGCACCTAGTCCATCCTTCAAAGCAATTTTGGAACTCTTTCTGGAATGGCACACTGGCAAGTTTGCAAACCTAATTGTATAATTGTCTAGGAGGGAGTTTTTAGCCAGTTAACAAATAACTGTATTGGAACACCCTCCCCACTCACCTGACCAGCCTCTAGTGACTTCTTTCTTTACCCAAAGATAAAGGAAAAATCGAAAGGAAGACATTTTGATGAGATTCAAGACATTAAGGGTAACATGACAGCTCTGATGGCCAGTCCAAAAAGAGTTGCAAAACTGCTTTGAAGGGTATACTACATGCTGCTATAGGTGCACAGCTTCCCAGGGGAAGTACTTCGAAGGTGACCATGGTGATACTCAGCAATGAAGTATGCAGCACGTTTTCTAGGATGAGTTCATGAACTTGTCAGTCCTCATATGCTTATTCGATCTGTATGCTGAACAAATAATTTGAGAAGCTGGAGTTTATGAGGAAAACATGACACCAGGATTTACAGAAGACTCATTAACAACTTGCAATATGCAGATGACACAAGCTTGCTTACTGAAAATAAAGAGGACTTGAAGCAGTTAATAATGAACAAAGACTACAGTCTTAAGCATGGTTTATACCTCAACATAAAGAAAACAAAAATTGTCACAACTAGATCAATAAGCAACGTCATGGTAAATAGAGAAAACATTGAAGTTGTCAAGGATTTAATTTTACTTGGATCCATAATGAATACTCATGGAAGCAGCAGTCAAGAAATCAATGTATCAGCAAATCTGCTGCAAAATATCTCTTTAAAATATTGAAAAGCACCGTGGTATTTTCAATTGCCTCATTCAAGTGAAAAATGGACAATGAATAAGGAAGACTGGAGAAGAACTGATGTCCTTGAATTATGGTGTTGGTAAAGAATATTGAATATACTGTGGGTAGCCAGGAAAACCTGGTGGTGTAGCTGTTAAGTGCTAATCTGCTAACCCAAATGTTGGCAGTTCAAATCTGCCAGGGGCTCCATGAAAACTGTGGGGCAGTTCTACTTTGTCTCATAGGGTCACTATGGATTCGAAGGCAGTGGGTCTGGATTTTGCCAAGAGAATGATAAGGTCTATCTTGGAAGAAGTACTGCCACAGTACTCCATAGAAGTGAACTTCATCTCAAGTACTTTAAGCATGTTAACCTGCAGGACCAGTCCCCAGAGAAGGACATCCTACTTGGGAAGATATAGACAGGGTCAGTGAACAAGCAAAGACCTTCAGCAGGATTGACACGGTTGGCTACAACAATGGGCTCAAACATAGCTATACCCCAAAAGTTATATATTCTAAAATGTCTTCCAATAATTTCAATTTTTAGGTTTCACATTTGGATCATACTCCACCTACAACATGAACTTTTCCCCTCATTTAAGTCAACATTATTATTATTTTTTTTGCTATTATATTGACATGTCATGTCATAGGTTAACGTTCCATATATATTTGTCTAGTTTAGTGCCATTTATCAATCCTTGTGCCATGAATGCTTTCTTTACAATCACTTTGTGGTAATGTAAGTCATTTACTAAGGGGTTTAAACTAGAAATATGGGGTATAAACATGAAACAACTTTAATGTTTCCCAGACTTACCCTCTAAGTTCCCTATGTTGACTTTTTCTTAAGAGTTGGTCCTTTAATCACATCTTAACCATTTGCTACAACTTTCTAGTTTCCCTTCATTACTGGAATAGACTCACTTTGGTTTTGAAACCTCCATCTTATTTCAAACTTCAATCTCAAATCCAATTCAGAACTCATTCTTTCTCACCCCCAACACAAATGAGACCTATCTGTGGCTCCAGGGACTTATGGCAGAGTGCATTATGGGGTCCATTCTTTCTACACACACCCTTTCAGTCTCTCTTTGAGTGTCCACCCACTTCTCCCCATAGATTCTGTGTTTTCATGGAGCCATCTCTTGCTCACATGTCTGGTGGTAGGGTGGTTGGCTCGCGTCCCTGTCATTAATTCTCATCTGGTACTGGTGATCTTTGCTAATGGTCTATGTAGATCATCTAGGGTGTCCTCCATTATGCTAATGAGGCTGTATCAGCATAGAGTGTCTGTTAAGCCAATCACTTTTGAGATACGAAAGACTGGACACTGAGAAGGAAGCAAGGACAGACTAGGAAGGTAGATGCCATGGGAACAGAGGAACAAAAGCTGAAAGCAAGACATAGATCTTCCCTACAGCCTACAGAGGGAAAGCCTTGGCTGATAGCCCATGCCATGAATTAGAGTTTTCTTAGGACTTCTAGCATCTTAAAATGTAGGGAAATATATTTCTGTTCTTTAAAGCCAGCCACTTGGCAGTATTTCTGTTACAGCAGCACTAACAAAGCAAGATAACCTCCCTCTCCTCATCTTTCAAACTCAGTTTGCAAGTACATTCTTTAGAAAACCTTCCTGATCCCTCAGATCAGATCATTTCTGATGTTATCCTAGTTTACAGTGCTTCATATATATTTTAGCACTTACACAACTGTAATTAAATATTTAATGTTTTAATTCGTTTTGTAATGTGTCTTTCCTGCCAGAATATAAATGACATGAGGACGGAAACTTGTTCTTAGTTTTCCCAGCATTCCAGATCGGACTGCATATGGTAGGCACTCAGTTAGTTTTACTGAATGAACAAATCAAACAGAATTTGAACTAGGTCTTAAAGGACAGACAAAAGGAAAAGGCAGGGAAAATTTTTAAAGAAAAACAAAGATCTTGGCAACATCTTGGGTATAGATATGCCCACTTTACAATGTGGGCAAATAAATACCATGAAGCATGACTGCTGGATGTATGAACTCGCAGTTTTTAAGTGAAAATTCTTAAATTTGATGTTGTTAATCTAAGGACATTAGCACATCCTAGTTCAGTTTTTCTGATTAAGTAATCAGAATCAACAAAGATTTCATTTCAGTACCTTTATTTCTATTGATAGTGTTGTGGAAAACAGAAGGATGCAAAACTGACAAATCGTTTTGAATATGTTCATATGCATGTTATTTTCAGAAAATGTAGACTAAAAGTAAACAGTAGCTTCCTTAACGAAGGATGTGGTATCCATTTGCTTATTCGTTCAACAAACCTTTTCCCAATATCTCTTTTTTTTACCAGTTATAGGAAAGACAAAACAAAATAAAACATGATTCTGCTCTGAAGCACATCCCAAGCTTGTGGATGCTACACTGTATGCTCCTTCAACTCCAAGACACATACTGTGTGGCAGTATTTAAATGTTCTTCTGAACACTAATGCCACAGTCCTGTGCAGTGGTTACAAATGCATCGTAGGATTATAGAATTCTTTCTTCTTGGTTATGTGTCACACTTTGTCAAAGAGAATATGAAACATAAATAAGCAGTTTTTTGATGCAGTTATTAGTATATCCAAAACCAAACCTACTGCCATCAAGTTGATTCTGACTCACAGTGACCCTATAGCATACAGCAGAACTGCCTCAAGGAGTTTCAAAAGAGCACCTGGTAGATTTGAACTGCCGACCTTTTGGTTAGCAGCTGTAGCTCTTAACCAGTATGCCACCAGGGTTCTCAGGTTAGCATATAAATTGTCAAAATGAACTCTGTTGCTTAAGGAAAACACCAGTTACAATCACTGAATGTAACTGCATATAGGTTGTTACTGTGGGGAGTAATAGTTTATCCAAAGTATTTTCTTTGAAAATTCTGATAGACTGTGGTTCTCTGTTTCTATAGTAATGAGAATAATAATATTCAGCTGTCACTTATATAAATGTTATTATTGTTTCATTTACATAAATGTCTTGTTATTGTCTTGGGTCATTTAGTCAGATACAGTTGCACATATAGAATTTATTAATTTATTTTTCTGGGGCTCTTAAATTGTGAGCATTATTTGAATGAAAGAGAAGTCATCTATTGGTTCCTTAAAACTTGCACAGAATTTTATTTCATAGATTTTTTTCAGATAGTGTACAATGGAATTAATTGAAGCAGCCCCTCACTGCAGATGTGTATATGTGTGCATGTGTATATATTCTCCTCACTGCCCTTCATATTCTAAAATGATCCCACTCATAATGATTGAAATCTTTAGTAGTCATTAAGACAGTACTTATGTAAAGATATTTTTAATTTGTGATTACTGTCCTTATGCATAAATTTACTCAATACTCTGCTTTTCAGATTTGCTATCATAAAGACTGCTTTGTGAGAATGTAATTCATTATTGCCTACATCACTAATTCCATGCTAATCTAATGAATGGGCAGCACTGCTGAACAAAGAAGTCGAAGCTGCACTGGAGGCACTGGCAAAAAAAACAAGATCTAGGAATTGATGGAGTATCAACTGAGCTGTTTCAACACTCTTCTGTGCCAAGAAAGCTGAAGACAGCTACCTGGCAGACCAACTGGAAGAGATCCATAGTTATGCCTCTGCATAAAAAAGGTCACTTAAGTGAATGCAGAAATTACTGAACAGTGTCAGTAATATTATCACACACAAGTCAAATTTTGTGAAAGATCATTCAAAAGCAACTGTAGCAGTATATTGACAAGTAAGTGCCAGAAATTCAGAAGAGGACATGGAACAAGGGATATCATTGCTGATATCAGACGGATCTTGGCTGAAAATGCAGAGAATACCAGAAGGATGTTTACCCATGTTTTATTAACTATGCAAAGGCATTCAACTGTGTGGATCATAATAAATTATGAATAACTTGCAGACAATGGGAATTCCGGAACACTTAATTGTGCTCATGAGAAATGTGTACATGGATCAAGAGGCAGATTCTGCATGGTTTAGAGTCAGAAAACATGTGCATCAGGGTTCTATCCTTTCATCATACCTTTTAAATTTGTATGCTGGGCAAATAATCTGAGAAACTGGACTAGACTAGTATGAAGAAGATGGAGGCATCAGGATTGGAGGATGACTCATTAACAACTTGCATTGTGCAGAGGAAACAACCTTGCTTGCTGAAAGTAAAGAGGATTAGAAACACGTACTTATGAAGATCAAAGACCAAAGCCTTTAGTATGGATCGCACCTCAATACCAAGAAAACAAAAATCCTCACACTGGACCAGTAAGCAACATCAGGATAAAGGGAGAAAAGACTGAGGTTGTCAAGGATGTCATTTTACTTGGTTCCACAATCAATACCCATGGAAGCAGCAGTCAAGAAACTAAAAGACACATTGCACTGGGAAAATCTGCTGCAAAAGACCTCTTTAAAGTGTTGAAAAGGAAAGATGTTACCTTGAAGACTGATGTGCGACTTACCCAAGCCATGGTATTTTCAATCACATCATGTGTATGCAAAAGCTGGACAGTGAATAAGGAAGACAGAAGAACTGATGTGACTGAATTGTGTTGGGGAAGAGTACTGAATGTACCATGGACTGCCAAAAGAATAAAAAGATCTGTTTTGGAAGAAGTACAACCAGAGTGCTCCTAGGAAGCAAAGATGTTGAGACTGCATCTTACATACTTTGGACATGTTGTCAGAAGGGCATCATCATGCTTAGTAAAATAGAAGGGCAGCAAAAAGGAGGGAGACCCTCAACGAGATGGACAGACACAGTGGCTGCAACAATGGGCTTAGGCATAAAAACAATTGTGGGCACAGTGGAGGATCCAACAGTATTCTGTTCTGTTGTGCACAGAAGCCACTATGAGCTAGAACTGGCTGGACAGCACCTAAAAGCAACAACTACACAGAGGGCTTAGTGGGTTCTAGGAATCGCCCTACACTGTGGCAGGACATCAGTGATGAACCACAGGTCGTGTTCTTAAAGAGCTCATAGTCTAACTAGACCATCAGAAATTTAAAAAGTTTCTACCTCCAAATATCTCTTGGAGTTTATAAGTCCCAGACTGTGTGAATCATATTAGCTAATAATTCCACTTACTCATAAAAAAAATTATTAAATCACTTATTTAACCAGTATTTTCTGAGCACTGATTTTGAGCCTAGGATGTAGAAGTAAACAAATTACATGAAGTACCTGCCCTTATGAAGCTTGTATTCTAACAGAAAAGACAGGGCATTAAATAAACAGATTTAGATGTAATGTCAGGTAGTGAGAAGTACTTTGAATGAAAATTTGTAAAGGAGGCTGATATGCAAGTTAGGATGTGAAGGACAGCCTCTCTGAAGAGGTGGCACCTGAAAAAACATGAATGAAGTGACGAAGTGAACCATATGGCTATGTCAAGCATGAATGTTTCAGGTATAAAGGAACAAGCACAAAAGCCTTAGGGCAGGTGTGCACCGTGTTTCAGATCAGCAAGGAAGCCAGTGTGACAGAGCACAGTGAGCCAGGGGAAAGTCCACTGCCATCACATTGATTCCTACTCATAGCAATCCTGTAAGACACAGTAGAACTTCCACACAATGTTACCAAGGAGTGCCTGCTGGATTTGAACTGCCGACTTTTTGCTTAGCAGCTGTAGGTCTTAACCACTACACCACCAGGTTTTCTCAAGCCAGGGGAAGTGGTTTGTTATGAGGTGGCCAGGAGCTAGAGCATGAAGGATTTTATCCTACAAAAGGGGAAGCCACTGAAGCTTTTGGAGAAGAGGTATGTTTTAAGACTCTTGACTACTATTGTGAAGAAAAGGTTGGGCCAGGGGTGCCAAGACTGAAGAGTGGAAACAACTGCTGTTGTAAAAGCAGGAAATGATGCTGGTTCCAACTATGTGCCAGTGTGAAGGTGCTGCAGGCTGGGAGCTACTGTGCCCTAACCCCCTTGCCCCCTCCTCCCTCTCCCCATGTTTTGTACCTCTGCTTGGCACCATGAAACTATTTACAGAATAATAAGAACCATTCCTTGAAGCTCTTAGCCCAGACTAAGCTATCTGTAATGTAACAGGCCCAAAGCTAGGGCTGTTTCCTTGAAACTGTTTACAGGTTAATGGTTCAGGTTAAAACTATTTGCATGTCCCTGTCCTTTGTTTGAAGGCAAAAACTTCCCTGAGCTCTGTAACCAATCAAAATACAAAGATCATGACCACTTTTGGCAATGTCCCACTTTGTGACTTCCTACCTGTTAAGCCTATAAATAGTGTTAGCAGACTGGGGTCCATGATTCTCCATCAGAGATCATGGTTCCACCTGGCCCCAACTTTATCTTGTGTGATGTGTTTCATGTGTGAGTAACATGTTTTCATGCGTGAGATTTTCTCATCCTTTCATCTGTCCACTGCGGCCTTGGACCCTGTCCAGCGCTGGCCGCTGGGGTGCCGGACACAGCATAAAGGTGTTGAGACAAGCATATGTGCATTGTTTTTTTTCTAAAGTGAGACCCAATAGGCATCCAGATGGGCTGCATATTCCATGTGATAGAAGCGTCAGTGGTGACTGCTAATACTTTGCCAAACATTATGTGATTTCTCACAGCAGACTTATCAGAGAGGCATTACTGCTAACCTCAGCTTACGTAAGGAACTGAGGCTCAAAGAGGTTAAAGCAACACAAACCCTGGGCATTCAACACTGTATCTCTATTGGGGCCAGAGCCAGGCCTCAATCTCAGTTCCATCTGATCTCAAGTCCATGCCTGACATCCTCTATACAACTGTCCAATCTTTTTCTTTTACTGGGATGGAGAAATGACAACTTCAGATTTTGCCATAATCTTTGACTTTTTCTTTTTTTTTGCCTGCCCTTTTATATCTTTAGTCATCTAGTCATCTTATTGCTTTGTAGATTTCTCATTTCCTCAGATTTATGTAAACACAATTTCCACTTTAACCTTTCCTGAGTTCAAGCTCTGATTACCTTAGACTTATATTACTGAAATTGTTCCTCAGCATGTTCTTCCTATAGGTTCTCTTCATTTCTATTTCTAAATCTAAAAACCTTACTTGAATTTTCTTTGCTCCCCTCTCCCCATCTCAAACTTTAGTTCGGCAGCAATTTATTAAAAAGCCCTGGTGGTACAGTGGCTAATCATTCCCCTGCTAACCAAAGGGTTGGTGATTTGAACCTACTAGCTTCCTGGTAGGGCAAAAATGTGGCAGTCTGCTTCAATAAAGATTTACTGCCTTGGAATCCCTATGAGGCAGTTCTACTCTGTCCCGTAGAGTCACTATGAGTTGGAATCATTCCAGTAGCAATTGGCTTGGGCTTGGTGATGCAGTTAAGCAGTCGGCTGCTAACTTAATGTACCCTGGTACTCTATGTGACAAAGAACTGGTAATCTGTTCCTGCAAAAATTACAGCCAAAATATCCCCTACTCTGTGACAGAGGGTCAAAGATTTGGAATTTATCTGACAGTGTCCAACAACAACAGCAATTTATTATCATCTATTATGTCAGTGATGAGTCCCACCTAGCATTTAAAGCTCTCCAACAGGATCCAGAGGCCTAGTGGTGCGGTGGTTAAGAACTCAGGCTGCTTAACCGAAAAGTCAGCAGTTTAAATCCCCATGCTGCTCCTTGAAAACCTATGGGGCAGTTCTACTCTGTCCTGTAGGGTCACTATGAGTCAGAATTGCCTCAACAGCAACAGGTATAATACGATCCAATTCTCTGCTTGCACCCGTTTCTCAGCACCACCTAGGCTGTTCAGTAAAGCCAGTTTCATCTCTGCCCCTCTTACTGTCCTCGCACCCCTCGTGTCCACATTATATTCACTTCCTCCACCTCTGCCTTTACTTCCATCTCCTTCTAGAGTGGAAAGTAGTAACAATACTAACAGCAATACAGAGCAGGAACTATCACTGAGTCCTAACTAGAAAAACTGTGCTATATTTATGTTATTTAATCCTCACATAAACCTCATGATATGTAGGTATTATTATCCTAGTTGACAGGTAAATTTTAATCATGAAATGTTGCTACATACATACAAAAAAAGTCAGCTACAATGCCTACAATGTACATAACTAGAACTCCTAAAAACTGCCCAGGTTATCAAAACAAGGAAAGTCTGAGAAACTGTCATAGCCAAGAGGTGCCTAAGGAGATAGGACAACAATTGTGGTATCCTGGATGGGATCCTGGGACAGAAAAAGGACAACAGGAAAAAAGTAAGAAAATTCAAATAAACTATAGATTTTAGCTAATACATGAGTATTAGCACGTTATTTTTTGCAAATAGATCACACTAATGCAAGATGTTAATAGAGAAAACTGTGTACGTGTGTGGGTGGGGGAAGGTTTACTCAATTTTTCTGTAAGTCTAAAAGAAAAATGTATTTGATATTCATGTACTCATTTTTCAGATTTAATGCATGTAAAGACTTCTGACATTTTTGTCTCATTTTTTTCTGTCTCCATGATTTGGAATTAGGTTATTTGTTCAATTCAAACTACAAAGTTGGTATCTGAGCCCAGGTTTGACTGGGTCTAAAGCCCATGTTCTTAATCACTATGGCTAAACTGATTTCTGTTAGTGTTCTTGGAACCCTTTGCTCTTTACATAGACTTTAAGGTCTCACCCTCTCCAGAAACCTCATCCTTGTATGGCTCTATATACTGCTTTTGATTCTAAGACTACTAGCTCATGTTCATTCATTCAACAAATATTAATTGCATATTTCCTATGTGGCAAAGCAGTTAAGAGTTTGGCTATTAACTGGAAAGCTGGCAGTTTGAATTCACCAGCTGCCCCCTGGAAGCCCTGTAGGGCGGTTCTGCTCTGTCCTGCAGGGTAACTATGAGTCAGAATAGACTTGATAACAATGGTTTTTTTATTTTATAGGTACCTCAAATAATTCTCACCATAATCCTGTGAGGAATGTACTGCTACTAACCTGAGGAAACTGCAATCAAAAAAAAAAAAATGCCACTGAGTGGATTCTGACTCCTTTTGACAGTGCAGGATAGACTAGAACCACAACAAGGGGTTTCCGAGGCTGTAATCTTTATGAAAGCGAATTGCCACAGCTTTCTTCCTTAACAGTAGCGCCACCAGAACTCAGATTAAATCACTTGTTCAATGTTACAGACCTATTAGCTGGTAATCAGACTCAGGTATGCTTGGCTGTGAAGCCGATGCTTTCAGTCACTTCCTTTGTTCACAGGGAAACCCCGGTGGCATTAGCAGTTAAGGGCTACAGCTGCTGACCAAAAGGCTGGCAGTTCAAATCTACCCAGCACTCCAAGGAAACCCAACGGGGCAGTTCTACTCTGTCTTATAGGGTCACTCTAAGTAGGCATCAACAGCAGTGGATTTGGTTTTTCATTCACTGGAAAAACAGTACTGTTTTTTTTATTATTTCTTGACTTGTATTTAACATGAGACAGCAGCTAAGGGATAAGGGCAGGTTAATGTCCAATCTTTAGCATCTTTTGTCACATAGGCTCATCCTCTAATTGTCTTTCTCTTAAATCACTAATTGTTTCTTCAGCTTCTTTTATCCCTTCCAAAAGACTTGAGCTCCTTATATACATGGAATGCTTTACATCACTACCCTGACATCTAAAGAGCTAGAAGGACACTGAATGTTGTCTTTCAAAGTTATTTTTCAAAGATCATGTTACATAGCTATTTGAGAGAGTCACAGTTACTAACCCAGTTTATGACACCTAAGTCAGGAAGGATACGTGGTACCACAAGTCTCCAGTTTAATCATACAGGAAAATTGCGATAAGGGAAGCACTGGTGTACAAAAAGGTTCATAAGACAACTCTGATAAACCTGTTTAATTAATACTTTTGATAGAATCATTCTATTATAGGTGAGCCCCACATCACCAGGTTTTTCTCGGTTTGCATCCTTCTCATTTTAGTGCCTCCTTTCCGAAGCTCTTCTTTCCCTGGTTACCTCGGCACTGAACTCTCTTAGTTACTCTGTGATCACACATTTTATTTCCTCATTTCTGACTGTTAAGACCAACTCAGCCTACAAGGCTCTTCTTTATCCTCTCAGCCAAAAGTAATAATTTGGTAGTTCTCTTTAACCAGGGCTAATTGGTACCAGAAGGAAAAAAGCCCAAATGACAAAAATTCATCTAAAAAAGAAGCCAAATTTTCATAGTTAAAAATGATAAAAGGAATGATTGTAAGGAGAGCCAACCTTGGATAAAGCTATACCAAACCCCAAACACCATAATACATAATAACTATACACATGTACTTTTACTTTAACATGAAAATACAAAAGATATTTATTTGAAATTTATACACATTAAATTATTTACCTTTTGGTTACATAAAAGCTATTATCTAAACAAAACAATGGAACTAGTGGAACTAGTTAATATGACAGTAATAAGTAACGGCAAATTAAATAATGTATGAAAGATATTCCATTGCCACTGAGTCAATTCCAATTCACAGACACTCTACAGGACAGAGCAGAACTGCTCCATAGGGTTTCCAAGGAGTGGCTAGTAGATTCCAACTGCCCACCTTTTTGGTTAGCAGTTGAATACTAGGACTCCATGAAAGATACAGCAGTATCTGTTTTTATGTCCTCTCACATACCAGTTAACTTTTTAAAACCTTACTAAATATTGAAAAATGGTACAGAAGGCATCAGACCTCCCCATCTAAGTTCACAAAGGGGAGGAGAGAGAATCAAGATCAACATCAGTCCAAGGGTGATTTCTATGACATGGACGTCAGACATACTTCCTCTCTCCAACCTTTTTAACCAGTTCTAATACCAGCAGTCTCTCTCATGGCACTCTCTACTTCTCCTCTAGGTTTGTCAACTCAATGCAATGGCCACACAGAACTCACAGATCACACCCACTTATGGGGTTTCTTAGGGTAGTAAAAGTTACAATTCAGCATTGGGAAGGACTCAGACTATGGTTCTTCGGTCACCACAGCTTCTTCTCAGCCATGTCTGCATGCAGGCTTCTCTCTGGCCCTCAGCCAGGCTTCTGCTTCACTCAGGAAAATGTTAAAAAGCTTTTTAACTCCACAACTAAGAACCTGGAGGCACCCCATGGCAGGAAGCCTCCTGTTCAAAGACATTCAACTCTCCCTCTCCATGGATCTGCACAGCCACTGTAGCCATCGAACTCCATGGGCTGGGAAGCCCAACACACCATCTCCTGCCAGTCTCCTGGTTCTTCTGCCACCATTTCTTTGCTGTACTTGCTGACACCTCCCACTGTTTCACACCTTCTCTGATGTTACAGCTCTGTACACTAAGTCTAGGAAGTTCTTAGTGCAGGGACCTCAGGTGCAAGGAATGTGCTCTACTCCTGGCTCTTCTTGCCAGTAGTGAGGTCCCCCCTTCTCACCTCTACAACAGCTTACTTTAAGCTTAAAGGCAGAACTGACCAATCACTGCAGTGGGGTTCCATACAATTTACATGGTTCCACCTCCCTACAGGGTTCTGTGCACCTTGCTGGCATTGTTAGCAAGCTGTCCAATTCCCTTGGTGAGCTACAAGCACCTTATGTGCATAGTCCCACCCAAACATTTTGTGGGAGTCACAAAGACCATGGCTGGAAGTGCCATATTAAGTAATCCACTGCACTAAATATTTAAATTTTATAGGATTATTACTGTTATTCTTAAGACACAAAAATATGACTGTCTAAAAGGAGAATATAAATACAATAGGACTAAGCAATTATCTATATTTATTTATTTATCTTTTTAATCTACATTTATTAAAATAAGTAACAATAGTATGTTTCCTTCTGTCCCATGATACAGTAGGAGACTTTCTGTTTCCTTTTCTGTAATACTTCCCTAACTGCCTGTGGCCTTCCTTTCTGTAAAAAATTGAATACATTCAAGTGGAAAGTTCTTTTTGATTTGCAGCTGCGCTCTTACCAAGCCCACAATACACTGTTTCCTGGTATTAGTCCAATGTGATGACAGCAAGCTAAATATCCTCTCAACAAAATATATGAACATAGAATACGTAAGATTTGCTTACTACCAATAGTAGGTTTCCAAAAATGTCTATCCATTTTTCATCTAAAGGCTTGTTTTGGAGACCAGCTGTTTGTCAATCAAGTTCTTTGTACCTATGAACCTATAATATAGGTTATCTATGTCTAAAACGTCCATCACTTTTAAGCATTCTGGAGCATGGGGAAAATGGTTTCAAAGCACAGAGGTAATCTAAACCTGTGAAATCAAAACTGGATTCCAAAAATGTTATGGTTCTAGTGAAGAAATTGATAAAGTCCTGTTTAACTGGACAGACTTTCTTTGGTGACTTTTTTTTTTTTTTTGAGTTCTAAAGCATGAGTCATTTTTTTCATTGTATGAGTTTTTGTCACAACCGACACAGAATCTCAAACAATTTAGGTGCAGTCAGTTTATCCTTTTTAAGGTTCCTCTTCAAATACCTTCAAGCTGTTTTGGAGAAACAGCACATAAATTTCTGTTGTACTGTGATTCCTTTCTCCATTCTCATCCTTAATGCATTTCCCACTTTAGAGAAGGACACTCTTCCCACACTTTGAAAATATGAGTTTATGGCAGGCCAACATTTTAATACCTTTTCTATGGCTCACAACAATGATAATCATCTTGTAGGTACATGGCTAATGAGCCTATCGCCTTTAATCTCTAGAAAGTTAAAATCTCATTAAGGGCTTGTTTTGAGGCAACTGAAAAGTAACCCGAAACTTTCATTATGACAGGGTAAATACAGCAAAGCAAATCACACCCCTTTTTAGCAGTCTAGTCGTTAGCAGTCAAATCATTTCATGTTCTTTGGTCATAAGGCTATAGACTGAATGAAATTTCCCAAAATTTACATTTTACTATCTGCTGCTCATGAAGAGAGACGAGCAGTCTAGTTTGTATTTGTATAGGATATCAAGAATCTTTTGTTTCTTTAAAGTCTTCATGGAGATCAAAAAGACAATTTGAAACTCCATTTTTAAAATCAAATTACCTAAGAGCTACGGCAACACCTTTCTGTCACCATCATACAACGTATCACTTGATACATTGTAAAAGCTCAGCACTGCTATGGACTGACAGAATCAGTCCTACACTGTAAGGAACCAACACACTTGTTACCAAAATTTCTCCTTTTGCTCAGTCACAGAGCATTTCAGTCGCAATCTCTGAATCAGAAAATGTTAGTTCCATACAGCAGTGTGATAATGCATGTTCATTTGTGTGGTATGTCCAAACTAATTCAGCAGCTACTATTTTCGACTATCGTTCAAAGTGGGAGAGTTATGAACTTTATCTAGTATTTTCCAATCTATTTTAGCCATTACAAATTATATTAGATCATCTTTCTAAGACATATAGTTTACCAAAAATCAAAACAAACCCACATCTGTTGAGTCAATTCTCACTCACAGCAACCTTATAGGAGACAGCAGAACTGCTCCATAGGATTTCCAAGGCTGTTAATCTTTACAGCAGCTGACTGCCACATCTTTCTCCCACAGAAAGGCTGGTGGGGAGTTTGATCTTTTGGGTTAGCCTGTGAGTGTTTAACCACTTCACCACCAGGGCTCCTGCAATATAGTCTAAGGTAAACTCAACCTCACTGCTGTCCAGTCAGTCTGAGACATAGCGACCCTAGAGCACAGGGTAGACTACCCCATAGTTTCCAAGGAGCACCTGGCAGACTTGAACTGCCGTCCTTTTGGTTAGCAGATGTAGCACTTAACCCACTACGCCATCAGGTTTCCCAGTCTAAGGTTAAGTTATATAAAAACGGTGACCAGATCTTTCTGGCAGTAGCTTTTCTAAAGATTGTCTTTGCACAAAGCTGGAACACTTACGTCAAATGTCACAGTATTTATTTGGTACAGTAGTTCCACAGTTTGTTTCTTTTAGATACAGGCACAGTTCTGAGACCAGCTGTCAAGCCAAGGTTGGCTATTCCAGAAGATTTAGTGGCCCTCGCTTTTGCTATTTTTAACAGCTCTATTCTTAACAGTCTCTTTCTATCTACAAAATACAAAAACGAATACTCATTAATTCAGTAGCATACCCCAGAGGACTAAGAATGACAAATTTAGTTTTCACTTTATGAAAACAGCAATATAAAAAAATGCTAACCATGTAATGGCTAGTAAAGGTAAAAAGGGTGGAGGACACGGAATGCAAAGACAAAGGAAATGATAGAAGGAGTAATATTGTCACTCCCACACTCAATTTGTTGCAAGCTAAAGTCAAGGTTTCTTAAATACTACACAGAATTAGAAAACTAATGTTAACACAATCAATTCCAACTCACAGAAACCTACAGGACAGAGCAGAATTGCCCCAGTCTCCAAGGAGCATCTGATGGATTGCGACTGCCAACTTTTTGGTTAGCAGACGTTAACTCTTAACCACTATCCAACACGGTTTCCAAAACAGTCATTAACTAATATTCAAAAGACTCCATTAAGACCCACCTGCACCAGAGTCCTCCATCTACAACTAGTTAACAGTCACAAAAAACCCACTGCCATCAAGTTGACTGCAACTCAGACCGACCCTACAGGACAAGAGCAGAACTGCCCGATATAGTTTCCAAACAGTGTCTGACGGATTTAACTGCCAGCCTTTTCATTAGCAGCCGTCACCACGGTTTCCAAGTCCCCTTCACAGCTCAGCTGCCTCGCCTTCTTGAAGCGACCGAGCCCTCCCTGGGAGGCGGTGATATCGCGTAGCTAAACAAAACTTAACCCAAATAAAGGCTGCGAGGCCGCTATGTCGCCCTCACCGGCATTTTTCCTGCAATTACACCTGAGACGACTGCAGTATCTATTCCGTCACCAGCAAATTTACCACAGAACGCGACAGTTCCGACGGAGGGAAAGGCTTAACGGACGCCTTTCAAAGCTTAAAACAAACTGCGATTTCTTAAACCTATTAGTTCCTGGAACTGCTCATTCAAAAGCACACTAAAGCTCCCCGGAAGCAATCAGCACAGTGAAAAAGTACTCTGTAACCAGCTGCCGGAGTTTCGCGGCTTGTGGCGCGGTGGGCGTGGCCCCTTTCTAGTGCTCTTCCCTCCCTCCGCGTCTCCCTCCGCGCCTCTGGTCTTTTCACACAGAGCCACCAAGATGCGCATGCGCGACTGAGCCCGGGAGGAGGTGTTGCTACATCCGGGTGTTTGGGGGACTTCTGGCTGTTTTGTTTTCTTGGCTGAAATTGGAATAAGTGCGGCGGCTCCTCGCGGCTCCACATTGGGTTCCGGCCTTGCTTCAGCGGCTGGGTCCGGCGTAAGTACCAGGCGGGGAGTGGAGAAAGAGGGAGGAACATCTGCAGTCTAATGCGTGGACTTGGGACCATGAGTGCCAGATGCTGACAGGGTTGTTTCCTCCGCCCTCTGGGATGCTGCCGATTAGGGGTTTTCTTTGCCTCAGTGGACCTTTCCCGGCCACTTCCTCTTGGGTCTGTCTGGCCGGCAGCCGGAGAGGGTGACCGCGCCCAGTCCCCGGCCTGCCTGGCTGCCGACTGGTGGCGGAGATAGAGATGAGAGCGTGCCCCGCCCCGGGATATCACAGTATCTCTGAAAATTATGTCGCTTTCTTGCTTTAGAGATGGGCACATCGAGGCCCTTAGTAACCTGACTGGTTCACACAGCTAGAGAAGTGGCCAGGGAGAACTAGTTCCCAGACCTTCCAAATCTCAGTCCACTCTCCAGATCTAAAATTCCCATAGTCTGGGGGGCGGAGTTTAGGCAAGACTACTGCCAGTAAAATAATGCAAAGCTAGGGGGACGCGGAACTGCATCCTGCGGAGAACCGAAAATGAAATAGACCGGGCTGCTGTTACTCCCTGGGTAGAACAAAAGGAATGACGTTACAAAATTGAACCCATCTTATAATTGTCCCAAGGGTTTGTCCTGGTTATAATCACAGTTTTAATATTTAATGTATAAAAAGGGAGGTTATCGTTGGATTCGTTTACGTTTTGGAGGCTTTAACGTTTCTGTTGTTGCTTTTGGTGTCATCGAGTCAGTTTCAATTCAGGACCCTATGTACAACAGAATGAAATACGGCCGTGCGGCATCCTGCCAATCGTTACTAATGTTTCTAGGGTCTCTGTAAGTCGGAATAAACTCGACGGCAGCGAGGTAGTGTAGACAAATGTAAAGCTTCATGGATGGATTCAGCGTTTTTCTGGGGGCTTAGGTGGTACTTGATTATTAGCCAGTTATATGTAATCCGTGCTCTGAAATAGAGATATGTATGTGTTTTAGGAATGTTTTATGTAATTCGTTAAGATAATTTGGACTTGCTGTGGCAATTGAGGAAACCCTGGTGGCTTAGTGGGTAAGTGCTACGTCCTGGAACTGAAAGGTCGGCAGTTCGAATCCGACAGGCGCTTCTTGGAAACGCTATAAGCGGTTCTACTCTGCCCTGTAGGGTCGCTGAGTCGGAATCTACTTGACAGCAGAGGGTTTGGTGTTTTGGGGTTTGTTTTGTTTAAAAAAAGGGAAATCTTGGTGGCGTAGTTAAGTGCTGTAGCTTTACTAACCAAAAGGTCAGCAGTTCGAAATACCAGGTGCTCCTTGGAACCCAGGTGGGGCAGTTCCACTCTGTTCCATAGGGTCGCTATGAGTCAGAAGAGTCCTGGTGGTGCAGTGATTAGGAGTGCGGCTGCTCACCAAAAAGTTCGCAATTCAAATCCACCAGTTGCACCTTGGAAACCGTATGAGATAGTTCGAATCCACCAGCTGCTCGTTGGAAACCCTGTGAGGCAGGTCTCTATCGTGTGGGGTCGCTGTGAGTCGGAATCAGCTTGACACAACGATTTTTATTTTATGGCTTTTTTAATAATAAATCGCAGTGGGTTTTTTTGCGCCTGAATTAATATTAACCTCAATGCTGTGCTTTCTTTTGATTGGAAGCCTTTTGTTAGAATTACACGTAGAGATATTAAAGTAAAACTAGTGTTTCTTTATAGACAGGGGGTCTGGTGTCGTTGTGGTTAAGTGATCACCTGCTAACCGAAGGTCAGTGATTCGGACCCACTAGCTGCTCTGCTGGAAGAGGACGTGTTATATGTAAATGATTCCAAAAAGATAGGCTTGGAAAAGAAAAAACAAAATGGTATGATAAAAGAAAGTGATGTGGGTAACAGTAAAATCTGCAATGCAGTGTTTAATTCCTTCATCTGGGTATGAAGAAACACGTGTACTGTAATAAAATGTGTCCATCAGGAAGAGAGAAAAACTTTAATCGGAATCCATGGTTTAACCCAGAGCCAAAGTTTTAACACTTGTGTCTCTACTGTTTTCATGACCCTGAACTGTAAACATCAAAATCATGTAACTTAGTGTGGAGTCATGATGATACAAAGAGCTCTTGTGGCTTAATAAGTATTATGCTAGGTTATTAAAAGACTTACTTAAACTAATTTAATAGCCTGCTTGGAAATAATATGATGTGACTGTCAGAAGGTGGTCAACCAGCAGTTAAAAACATTTTAGTAAAAAAGAAATTTTCTTTAGTATTTGGGTACCCCATCTTTGTTAATGAATATGCAAAACCATCTTTTTGTTTAAAAAAAAAAAATCTAAAGGATTCCAAGTTTTGTTTTCCGAAGTTATAATGTAGAAATGTACCAAAAGCTGCATAAAATGTTCTAAAGATGTAGAGATAAAATAAAGCGTTTCTAATTATGTAATAACTTTTATTAAGTTAGTCCAGAACTATGTTAATTGTTTTCTAAGAACATAGTCAGGTTTGAAGCAAGCAAATTAAAAAAAGAAAAAATTTGTTTTTTTTAAGTGACCTGAAAAAAATGTCTGGATTTCTAGAAGGCCTGAGATGCTCAGAATGCATTGACTGGGGGGAAAAACGCAATACTATTGCTTCCGTTGCTGCTGGTGTTCTAGTAAGTGTCCTGGGTAATTGGGATTGTCATTGTATTTGTGTGTTTATGTGTTTTGAATTCTGCATTATGTGTTTAAATATGTACTGTTTAACTTTGGCCAATGAATTTGTTTTATAACTGTTGATGTTTTGTTTGTGAAGGAGTTGATTTATTCTATTTTGAAAGCTGAAATTAGGTTTGGAAATTAAATAGACTGGTTGATTTTTTTATTTTTCAGTTGCACAATACAAGTGTGAGGTAAACGTGCTAACCGCTACACTGTGGAAATTGGGCAGAAACAACCTCCTTTGGAAACCCTGGTGGCGTAGTAGTTAAGTTCTGTGGCTGCTAACCATGAGGTCGGCAGTTCAAATCTGCCAGGTGCTCCTTGGAAACTCTGGGGCAGTTCCAATCTGTCTGTAGGGTCACTATGAGCTGGAATCTACTCGATGGCAGTGGGGTGGGTTGGGTTTGGTTTATGATAAAAGTGGCATAAGAGACATTTTATGTTTTCATTATATGAGTTATGATTCCTACTAATGAATACAGTAATTTGCTAAGAAATGTTTCAGAAACAATCAGGTTAAAATCAGTCAAGAAGTATGATTACATTTCTCAATAATCTGAAGTTAACTTCTCAATCTCATTAACAAAAAATCAGCAAACTCATTGAAGTATGTTTCTTAGAAGGAATTTACAGCATAAAATTCTTACTTATACTGTAAATCCCTGAAGGGATCTGATAATTGTTATTATTTGGTGGTGTCATGTTCTCTGAAGAGTAAATTTGAAATAAAAGAATGATTAAAACTCTGAATTTAATTATCTTCTCTTCACCTAATCCCTGACACTTATGAAAATAGTTATTCTATACTTTTTACAAAATAATGGCAGAATTTAAGACACCTGTAGGAAGTCTGCTGTCTAAAATGTCAAATAAAGCTTTGAATTTTAGTGTGTAAAGAAAATGTGTTGGGGGGAGGGGGAAGGGGAGTGTGAAGCAGTAATTAAGGCAGCCCTTTAAAATGTCATAATTGTGTATGAAATCTATAACCTGATAAAAATAATTTGATCAGTCTGAAATGATTATTTTTAAATAATCGCCAAGAGATGGTCGAGTCCGAGAGGTAACTGAGTCAGGGTTCGGAGCAGGAGAGGTCAACTTTGAAAACCTTCTAAGCCTACTGGTCAGAATTCAGTTGTGATATCATTTTATTGTCATTTCTGCTCAGATGATAAAAGGCATTCTATGCAGTTTTAATTGTATTTTTCATTGTATATTTGCTCTGGATGATATCCAGAATTAAATTTAACTGATAATAAATTGTAATTTGGTATTTAACTTAAATTAGGGAAGCCTGGTAGTGCAGTGGTTAAGTGGTTAGCTGCTAACCAAAAGGTGAATGGTTCTAGACCATGAGCTGCTCCTAGGGAGAAAAGTGGGGCAGTCCGTTTCTGATTACAGCCTCGGAAACCTGATGGGGCTCTTCTGTTCTGTAGCATTTATGTGAATTGGAATCAAGTCAGTGGCAATGACTTTTTTTTTAACTTAAATTTAGCATTACACGTGAACTATAGGGACACCCAAACAGAAAGCATAGCTACAGAGCTGTTACTTAATTCTCAGCATGAAGAGAAGAGCTAAAATTCTTGACACCTCTATCAGATTCAAAAGGTATCTGCAATATTTATAGCCCATATTAAGTATTTTTTTTCTTCTTCACTTGCGGTAGCATTTTTCTGGAGACTTATGTCAGCAGTAGACCACACTTCTGTCAGTTGGAACCTGAGTCATTTTTTATTCCTTTCTCTTGCCAAAAGACATTTGTAACTTGTTTCTGGTTGAAAAATTAGATCATAGACTCTTATGGTAATATCAAATTTAAATAGACTTTGAAAATAAGTACATGTTAACAGATACTAATTGCTGTTGGATTTAAGGGTATCTAGTGTATAGCTAAATGTATAAATTATATATATTATGCTGGAATATTTAAGAAAATTTTGAAATGTATCAAAAGAGACCACAGCACTTAGACATTACTCCCTTTAACCAGTAATTCAAATTATTGTAATTTCTCTTTGATTTTACCAATTTTATTTTATTTTTTTAGTTTTTTACAGGCTGGTGGATTATCATAGATGCAGCTGTTATTTATCCCAAAATGGAAGATTTTAACCACTCATACCATGCCTGTGGTGTTATAGCAACCATAGCCTTCCTAATGTAAGTGTCATTGTTATGGACACTGCTTACATAGATTATCACAGAACAGAATGTTTTACATATGCAGTAAATCCTACGAAAGCCAGAACCTGTGAAAGGTGGAAACCTACCAGAGAAGGAAAACTTAGTAGTTTCCACTAACAGAGAATGATAGGAAAGTGGTAAGACTGCACTGTCAAAGGCAGAACCCTTGTGAGTTGTGTTCTAGCGCCTACAAGATTTCACTGTACTTGCATAGGCTTAAACTTTAAAAAGGCTATTGAGGTAGCATTTGGCCATGGTTAAAGTCAAAAAGTAGAGGAGAGCTTATAAAGAAAAGCGGCAGCCTCCTTTTCTGTTTCTTCACCCACTTCTAACTCTTACCTTCTCTCAACTATCCTTTTATTTCTCTGCTGCCAGTGTTGATTGCATTAGGGTCAGAAACCATGTATTTGGCTAAAAGTTTACTTATTTATCCAATAATTATTTGTGAAGCTTTTATACCCCAGGCACTGTTCTAGGTACAAAAGGTATAGTAGTGAACAAAACAGGGGAAAAAAATGCAAGCCTTCATGGATTTAATAAATGGGATTAGGTCTTTCCGTGGACCTAATGAACGAGGCAGACAATAACTAAAGAGAAATAAATTAAACATACAGTGTGTTAGATAATGATAAGTTATACAGAGGAAAAAAAACAGAAGGGAGATACATATCAGCATGGCGTATAGAAATGTTAAGCAAGGCCTCACTAAGAAGACTTAAAAATAAATAAATAAATAGAAAGAAGGAACTAGCTGGCTGTGAGGCTATACAAGAGAAGATCATTCCAGGCAGACGGGTTAGCAAGTACAAAGGCTCTGTGGCAGAGTCCATTGTGCCCAGAGTAGTACGGTCAAAGGCAGAAGTAGTCTGTGAGGAGAGGGGGAACATAGAATAGATGCTTGTAAAGCATTAGAAGGACTTTGCTTTCATTGTGAGTGAGATACAAGGTATTTGAGGGTTTTAAAGAGGAAAAATGACATATCTACCTTACATTTTATTTGAACAAATCATTTCTGTTGAACAGAAGTAGGAAAAAAAACCCAAAACCAGTAAATAAAATTCGTTGCAAAGCCAACTAATGTATTCTGATACTGGTTTCAGTGTTGTGACCTCAGCACCCAAAGGAAGATTTTCAAATGCAGCCTCTCTGCTTCCACTCTTAACAGTTTTTCAGATCCGTGCTACATTTTAGTTCGCTCCATAATTGACATCTTTCTTATTCAGTATTGTTTGTTTTTCCTGGAGTTTGGTTGTTCCATGTCCAGAGTTACTGCTTTAGTACTTGTGGGCAGTTTTCTTTTGTAACAAGTTCCCAGGTGATACAAGTTCTAACAAGTTCCCACTGCTTTAGAGAATATTTGGTTGAAGGAACTTGCTTAAGATCATAAGAACCCATTACTCAAGACCCATGAGGCATAACCCTAAATTTGAGGAACTCGAAATTATTCTATTTGGCAACTTGATGCTGCAGTAGTTTCCTCTTGGAGTCAGAGATCTTGATTCTTGGTTTTATTTTATTCATACAGGATTAATGCAGTGTCTAATGGACAAGTCCGAGGTGACAGTTACAGTGAAGGTTGTCTGGGTCAAACAGGTAAATAAGCACAAGGAGCTCCTTATATATATGTGTACATCCTTGAATTGAGAATTATATATGGAAGGGCCACTTGTCTAACTCTTTCAGATCAGGAATAGGATAGAGTTGTATCCAGAGCAGAGATCATAGGTTCCAGGGCATAAGGGAAAAATTACCTTTGGTTAGAGTTGCCTGTATAGTGTAGAATTCAGTTTTGACTGTCTAACACTGTGTAATAATACATAGGTAAAAATGCGTAAGGCATGTAGTACAGAATAGACTATAATGAACAATACATGTAGAATTTGTAATACTTTATACCATATAAACTATTTTTTTCCCTTTGGTTGCCAGCCTTAGTTTAATTAGCATACTGTAAATTCACAGATGATGAGGTTTCCTGTTATTGGGGGGATTTTCATAATTGTTATTGCTCAAGAATTGGTCAAGGACATTTCCTGAGTATCAGAAAATTTGGTTATCTTTGAAATTGTTCAGAATTGTAGATTTTAGTGCTTGGGTTCACTTAGGCCCCTCCTTCTCATTTGGGGAACTCTTATCACTTGGAATTCATAGCTGTGTATCTGAGATAAGTCAAACACAGGATGCACACAGTGCAGCTTTCTAAAGAGTTCCATTTCCTTAAGAATTTGAGAGGGCAGATGTTAAGTGTTTAAGTGGTAAATTTAAATATTTGATCTCTACAAAAATAAACCTAGATATAGAGAAATTTCAGCTTTTTTTTTCTCTTTAAGGGGAAAAAATGCTGTAGGCAGCTTTGAACTGTGATATCAGATTTTCCTCTGCTTCACTCTGCTGTTAGAGAAACTTAGGTAAAGGAGATACAGAAACGCTGATCTACCATAACCTTGTAAACTCTGAAAGACTAGACCAGTGTTAGCAATTAGTGTTAATTAGCCAATGATAGGTAGAGCCTGGACTAAAACAGAGTCTTTACATCTGGAAGTAAAATTTGTTAGCTAATCAGGCACAGAGATCCAGAGCCAGTTGTATTCAGTATTCATATTTTATGAGCAATGGCTTGTTGTTTCTGAGTTAGTGTTTTGTGCATGAGATCAGAAATGAATATATAATATCCTGTTTGCTGTGCTTTATAGAGATACCTTCATTTTTACAAAGATGTATTTGCGCTAATTAAATAAAAAGCTTAGTTTTCTCAGAATTCGTTTTAGGCAGTCTAATGGCTGCAGTGGAAACCGTGGTGGCACAGTGGTTAAGTGGTATGGCTGCTAACCAAAGTGTCGGCAGTTCGAAGCCAACAGACGGTCCTTGGAAACTCTGGGGTAGTTCTAGTCTATCCTGTAGGGTCACTATGAGTTGAAATTGGCTTGATAGCAGTGTTTTTTTTAATTTATTTTATTTTTTTATGACTCATTTATTTTACAGCAAATCTTCATTAAGTATCACAGAAATGTGATTTTTTGTTCTCCTCTGTTAACATAAAGTTAATGCAGCTTTCCTGAGTACTAGCTACAACAAATTTGGGTTTACTTTGCTGAGTTCCTTGAAACTGAAATATGGTACCTTTTAGATTTCTATATCATTGAACATGATTTTTTTTAAGTATATTTATTTAATTATTTGAAGGTACTCTTGGAGAACTGTAAACTTTAGAACACGGCTTCTAAAAATACATGGAGAACGAGCTTCTAAATATGGTAAAACATACTGTGTGAGATGTATTATATAAAGGTTGAATGCAGTTTTTTTCAGTAGATAGTTGGGGAGAGTAATTATGTACTTACAGTACACAAAGCATCAATAGGGAAAAGGCCAGCATCTGCACCTGTGAAGGATACTTGACAGACCTTCTTCCTCCTGCTTATTGTAGACTTGAGTGATGACTGTATGCTCTTTTGTCTGTTTGGGTTTTTCTTTTCTTTTTGAAAAGTTTGATTGTACTCACTGGCCGTATGAGGAAAAAAATCCTAAAATGGAATTTCTTTCAAGGTGCTCGAATTTGGCTGTTTATTGGTTTCATGTTGGCCTTTGGATCTCTGATTGCTTCTATGTGGATTCTCTTTGGAGGTTATGTTGTTAAAGGTAAGAGAAAAGTGTACATTTTACTCAGTGGGATGTAGAAATTTTGATTTAAATTGGTTTTTTAGAATAAAAGGTTTTTTCATATAAATGGGGTAACTATTAACAATATATTTATATCAGAATACTCCATTCCCTCATAAATAATATGTATTTTGATATGTTTATATTTTATAAATAATATTTTCATGTATTTCCTACAAAGGTTTGCAAAGCAGTTTAGGTTCCCATTCAGCAATTTCTACACAGATCGTTCAGTGATATTATCTGCATTCTTTATAGTGTGTGCCTCCATAAATATTTTTTTTGGCTTATTTGTGTATTTTTAGTTTAGTTTCCCTTTTCTTCTGTATTTTTGTTCTAATCTAGAGTCTAGAAGTAATGGAACACAACTCCAAACCATGTTTTCTCTTTGATGTCCAAATACCTCAGGCGTAATACATTTTTTAAGTGTATTTATTTAATTGTTTGAAAAGACACTTAGAACTTTAAACTTTGGAACATAGTTGCTAAAAATATATGGAAAATGAGCTTCTACATATGGTAAAATGTATTGTGAGATGTTTTCTAGGAATACTGAATAAAGTATAGGTAGTTGTGGAAAGTAAATACGCACTTAGAGTACACAGCACCAACAGGAAAAAGGCCACCATCTGCACTAGTGAGGGGTCTCTAGCTATCGGACAGGTTTTTACTCAGTAAATGACATCTTTGTAAAGCTGATGTCCTAAAATTGAAATTTACTCACTTAAGCCTCCCTAACAATATGTCATGATCTCTTTAGAGATGGAAAAATGTCATTCTGTTTTACAAGCTCAGTGTGAGGCAGAGTAGGAGAAGCCTGTTCCTGGGTCCCTGGCTGAAGTTTTACCTCGAGGGGCCTTTGAAAAGCAGCAAACCCGTTTAATGTTTATGGTGAAAACTGACTATGCCTATCCTAGTAAAAATATAGTATTAATGATTTATAGAAAGTGAAACAGCATAAACATAATTTAGCTGATATTTTAATGCCATTTCTTTGAATAAAATGCAACTATTACAATGATGGATTTCCTAATTTTATTAAAATCATTTAAATTTATGACAGGAATGACAGGTGTTTTTAAATTTTTGTATTTTTTTAAAGTTATGTTTATATGGTTTATTACTAAAACCATATTACCAAAAATGTTTTTAAAAAAATAGTTGGAGCTAGCATTTTCGTAAGAGAGCCCTCTGCACCCCACATTAGTGAGTGGTGTCTAGGGTTGTAAAAGCTGCCAAGCTGCCATCTGAGGGTACAGCAGATGGTCCCAACTTAGCAGGAACAGATGATCACCAAGGACCAAAACAACATGGGGGAAAGAGAACCCAGAAGACCGACAGACTCACGTGAATGGGTGGCTACATCAACGTGTGACTGGAAGAACCAGATGGTGCCTGGCCACCACCAGTGATAGCCGTGATGGAGCTCACAAAATTGAGTCTCACTGGCAACACAAGAATCAAAAGGGGTGCATCCTGAGATCTCCACTGTAAGACTGCAACTGATGGTCCATGGGTCTCGAGGTTCCCCTGGGAGCATGGCCCCTGGCCCTGATGCTGCCCCTGTCCATAAATCATAACGGAGGTCAACTCTTTGGACAGGAACAGATTGGACTTGGCAACACAGAGTGACCATATCATCTGTGCATTTTATGGTTCTGTGCATCTGTAGGATGTCATCCTGCTGACCTCTTACTGGAGGAAGGGAAGTGAGTGGAGAGAAGGGGATAGGAGATTGTTGGGAGGATAAGACATGTATGGAGCACAGAAGAAGAGTGTGCTGTCACCGGACAGGGAGAGCAGTGGGAGCTGCATATGGGTGGGCATGCAAATTCATATGGAAATGTACATTTTCATTCAATCATAATTAAAAAAAAAGTTGGGGGGGAGGAAACTAATAATCTTACCACTCGTAAATGTTTGGTATATTTCTTTTGGTCTCTACTTGTGAGATTAGTAAATTACATGGTTATTAAATTTCACAGAATAAATCTGGTTTTGAACTCTGTGTTTTGTTTTGTATTTAACATGGCATTATAAGTGGTTTTCTCGCAGGACGTTTTTCACATTTTCAAATAAATGACTGTTTTTTTGTGACTGTACAAATTACACAATACGTATTCATTGTAGAAAACTGAGAATACAGGAGATCTGCAAGAAGAAAATTAAGTTACTGATAATTTTTCTTTCTCAGGTATCACTATTAATGCAGATTTTTTGTTGGATTGTCTTTATCTTAATGAAATTTTAGATTATTAAAGGCTTCTGAAGCCCACTAACACTAAGTTATGCTCCAGGTGTCATTAGCAGCAGATCTGTAATTTTGTAACCTTTGCTTGTCTTTCTGGTGGCAGTAATCATTTAATGTAGAATAGTAAAGTCATTTAATAGTAGAATAGTAATGAAGACATGTCCAAACCAGATTGATTTAAAACTTCAGAGAAAAGCTTGACAGTTTTTCAGTTTATGGTGCCTCAGTTTGTCTCTTAGTAAGTAAATCGCTGACAACTCCAACGGGAGAAATTTGTGAGAATTTCACTGTGAGATAAAATCAGGTTAAACTGTTTGTTCCTCCAGCAGTCTTCCCCCTTCTTAGTTACCAGCTACTCTGTCGTCCTAGGTTCTCAGGACAAAAATTGTGTGTGGTTAAGGCCTCTATCAAAGATGACTTCTCTCTTTCTCTCTTGTCTGGCCAGTCAGCAAGTCATGTGGACTCTGCCGTCAAAGTAGATCCTGAATCTGACTGTTTTTACCGTCTGCATTGCTACCACCCTGGTTCATTCCATCACTGTCTCTTTTCTGATTTCTTGAAGTAGCCTCCTAACTAGTTGGTTTCACTCTCTGCCCACTTCCGTGTCCTCACTCTGAGGATAACAGCTAGAGTGATCTGGCTAAAATATGTTGGCTCTTAATTGGCACAACTAGTGTTTTGCTAAGAGAGCTCTCTGCACCCCACATTGGTGAGTGGCGTCTGGGGTCTTAAAAGCTGCCAAGCTGCCATCCAGGGACACAGCAAATGGTCCCAACTCAGCAGGAACGGATGCTCACCGAGGACCAAAATGACATGGGGTAAAGACAACCTAGAAAATAGAGAGACCCACATCAGTGGGTGCCTACTTCAACTTGCGACCGGAAGAACCGGATGGTGCCTGGCCACCACCAGTAATAGCCGTGATGGAGCTCACAGAGATAAGTCTCACTGGCAACACAAGAATAAAAAGGGGTGCATCCTGAGATCTCCACTAAAAGACCCCAATTGATGGTCCAGCGGTTTTGGGGTTCCCCAGAGAGCACAGCCCCCACCCCTGGTGCTGCCCTTACCCATAAATCATAATGAAGGTCCACTCTTTGGACAGGAATGGTTTGGACTTGGCAATGCAGAGTGACCATATATTGGATGCACTTTATGATTCTGTACATCTATAGGATATCATCCTGCTGACCTCTGGCTGGAGGAAGGAGAGTGGGTGGAGAGGAGGGGAAAGGAGGCTGTTGGGAGGATGAGACATGTATGGAGCAGAGAGGAATAGTGTGCTGTCACCGGACAGGGAGAGCAGTGGAAGCTGCATGGAGGTGGGCATGTAAATTTATACGGGAATGTACATTTTCACTCAGTCATGTTAAATAAAAAAATATATATATATGTTCGCTGTTGACACTTTTCTGCTAAAAACCCTCCAGTGGCTGCTTATGTCACCCAGCATGAAAATCAGAATTTTCTGATGACCTACCAGGTTCTGAAGGATCCTGCCTTGCAACCTACCACCCTACTGCCAGCTTTTCTCTCCTTTGCCCACAGGGCTATTCCTCTGCTATACCAGGCACACCCCTGCCCCACAGCTTTTGTACTTGGTCTTCCTGCCGCTTGCAAGTCTCACTCTGCAGATAGCTGTGGAGCTCCTGCCCTCAATTCCTCCACATCCATTAGCTTCTTAGGAGACCTTCCTGGCCTCCTAGGTAAAATGTCATCCTCCACCTTCCCTGCTTTTTTTTTTCCTCCTTATTTGCTTACTCTGATTTTATTGTCTAGTTCCATGAGGACAAAAAAATAGAATTGTCTGTTTACTGCTGTCTCCTTAGCCCCGTAAACAGTGTCTGGCACAGTGTGTACACTCAGTAAATGTCTGTTAAATGAGTAAAGGAACTGTCATTTACTAAACCAGTGCTGGACTCTGTCATATGTATTATGTCATCTGATACACCGGCCGTAATAACTATGCTATGCAGGAAGCTGATACTTGCCCATATATCTTGAAACTAAG
Organism: Heterohyrax brucei; assembly: GCA_028571685.1. Taxonomy (NCBI): domain Eukaryota; kingdom Metazoa; phylum Chordata; class Mammalia; order Hyracoidea; family Procaviidae; genus Heterohyrax; species Heterohyrax brucei. Next base: position 55,147,839 of record CM053140.1, read on the forward strand.
TGAATTAAGGACATAAACTTATAAATATTACAATTATTTTTACAGAAAAAAGCATAGTTTATCCTGGAATTGCTGTGTTTTTCCAGAATGCCTTCATCTTTTTTGGGTAAGTTTGTTTTCTTTATCCCGTCTTTCTGTTCTTTCATTTAAGTTTTTTCATAGATAATTGCTTAAATGTCATTTGCCATATATGATTACTTAATTTACTTCTGTCCAATGCCCTTCCCCCATGTTATTGTTATAAAATACCAGGACTGCCAATTAGTTTTACAAGCTCATCATGGAAAAAGTGCTACATACCTCATTCCTGAATATCACCAGGGTCCCCTTCAAAGTACTCCCCTTGGGAAGCTGTGTGCTTGACGCCAGCACCTGGCCCACCCTTCAAAGCAATTTTGAACCTGTTTTTCTGGAATGGCCATCAGAGCTGTTGTCGTACTACCCTTGATGTCCTGAGGGTCGTCAAAATGTCTTTCTTTCAGTATTTCCTTTGGAGGGTATTCCAATACAGTTATTTGACTACTGGCTAAAAATTCCCTCATAGACAACTATACAGTTAAGTTCTTGAACTTGCCATCATGTGCAATGGCCATTCCAGAAAGAGTTCCAAAATTGCCATGGAGGGTGAACTAGGTACTGGTTTGGATGCCTAGCTTCCCAGGGAGAGTACTTCACTGTAGTGACACTCAGCAGTGAGGTGTGTAGCACTTAGAGCAATCAAGTTTATGGACTTAATTGTTGGACCTTACGTGTATAAACATACGTGTGTGTGTGTGTGTGTGTGTGTGTGTGTGTGTGTGTGTGTGTGTGTGTGTGGATACACACGTATCATGTACAAACACATTGACATCAAGTTAATTCCAACTCATAATGACCTTATAGGACAGAGCAGAACTGCCCCATAGGGTTTCCAAGGAACTCCTGGTGCTGACCTTTTGGTTAGCAACCAAACATTTAACTGCTATACCACCAGCGCTATGTATGTATATAACATATATAGATACATATTTTAAACCATTGTGTTGTCTCCAGAAAATAAGTTTATGGAACAACTCCTGTATGTTCACACCATTCAAGTGCTTTACTTATACAGTGTCATTTAGTCACCATAATAACTCTCTGAAGGTAGTTCCATTGTCCCTATTTCATCGGTGAGAAAAGAGGTGCAGAGACATTAGATAACTTGCTTGAGATCATGTGGCTAAAAATCAGACTGAGGCTGTTTGACTCAAATTCAAGCTCTTACTTATTATGATGATGAAATTTGAAAGTTTGGGTGAACCATTGACATTTGCTCTTTTTTCTAAGACTTCAGCTGGTAAATAAGTATTAGTTCTGGTTTTCTCCCTTTTTTTAAAGAATGTAAATTGTACTTAAAAATACAAAATGAGAAAATTCCATCCCCTACTTTGGGAATAAAATTTTATCATTTTAAAGGAAGGTTAGAAAAACACAAGGTATCTCTCAAAGTCCCTTTAAAAATTATTTTATGCCCAGAAATTTTTGTTACCATTTTTAAGAAGTAAAAAGATTGTATTTCATTTCTACAGAAAGCAAGGCATCTTTTGAGTCTGAATTGATTAGACAACATCAAGTTTAGCTTTGTTTTAATTACCGTTTTGTATCATTCTAAAATGTACTGTTCTTGCTATTCAAAGCTTGAATAAGTTTATCATTTTGTAGGGTAATGTAGCATGTGTTCACGAATGAGAGAGTAGAATACTTCAGCAACGTTGATACTTAGGATTTCTTTTCCTTTCAAGTGGCAGTGCTGAGGTTTAAGCATCTTTAAAGGACCAGGCGTCCTCAGCTCAGTGCTCCAGTCTGCACAGGGTTGGGTGTGCTCTGGGGAGTCGGTACCCACGGCATCAGCCACAGGAAGATTGGATCCAAGGTTCAGAGGCAGGGGTAAAAAGCTTCAGTGGTAGGCAGGGCATTTACTGAGAACAAATGTGGCCCTCATCCAGTGAGGGGCAAAGAGCAGCTTCTTTATTTTAATCTTCATCTTCCCCAGCAAGGATAAGAGTAAGGTACCTTGCACCTTGAGATACTGCTTTGGGAAAAGGAGTTACTGGGTCATAGCAGAGAGGAACACAAGATTGGAGGGCGGGGGGTAGAAATTTTCTCTCTTCCACTGAGAAGGGGAAACACAGATTCATACAGTAGGTATAACACTTCATGAAATGTTGGAAACTGGTTATTGTGGTTGCCTCCGAATAGTTAGAACAAATACTTCTATATGCAGCGAGTTTGATTAATTTCTCATTTCTTACAACAACTGTACTGGTGAGGTTTAAAATTGAATTCAGTTTTGCAAAAATACTACAAGCAAATCGAAATTCAAATAACTAACATTTTTATCAGCATAGTTGCAGCAGGTTGCCTGCCATTCTGACTTAGAACAGTACTCGGCAGCAGCTTAGGAATTAGGATTTCAGATACCGGAAACAGATATCAGCACAGAAGATGATCATCTGACAATGTAGGAGGACTGGCTGCTGTCCAAGAAACAGATTAGGTTACAGTTCACATCTGTTGAATACTATTGTGAAGTTACCCTGCCTCTTTTAAGCTGTCTGGAGAGGGAGATCCTAATAACCAACTTTGGTTTTTCTTTTTATGGCAGTGGGTCTGATATTAACCATAAGGCAGAAATGAAATCGCCTTTTGGAGGTTTATAAAATTTTTTTGTAAAGAGAAATTAATATACTTCCAGAAGAGGGTGTAAGTGACTTCGTGGTTTCCTTTTTATCTTATTTTTTCCCTTAAAAATCACTCAAATGTTTACCTTATGAAACAGCTTAAAATTGACTGACAACTTTGGGCTTAACCTTTAGTATATACACTGGTAATTGGAAAACAGAAGGCAAAGTTACTGCCAGCCTATACCATTGAAATACCTACTCTGTTGTTGGCGTCTTCCTCACACCTCCATTCTCCCTATTCAGTTCCTGTTGAATCTGCCCCTGAATTGTCCTAAACCTGTTCTTTGTCATCCATTCCATTGTTTGTATTTCAGTTGTCATCACTGGTTGCCTAAACAGTTCACATTCCTCACTGGTTCCTCCTCCTGCCTGTGGTCTCATCCTCCCTCTGATTCCTCTTTCCTGTTGACAGTTTTCCTTCTAAAACATACTGTTACCTTGTCATTTGCCTCTTCAAATTTTTCAAAACTCAAGGCTGACTATAGCAGAGATGAAAACTGGTAGCTCTCAGGACGCATTCTGCCCATGGCTCTTTATTTAGTCTATACGGGTGTTGTTTGTTTTATTGAGCCAACATTTAAAAATCAAGAGATTTTACATAAAAAAAAAATCTGCATTTTTGGACTTGTCTTGAAAAACTAGGTCTGACAACCTTGTGTGCCCTAGGAGGCAACAGTTACGTGGCTGTGAGTAGCATTCCTTTGAGATAGAGGATGCTCCCCCCATAGTCCCATGTCCTTCACTGCCTGGGGCCGGAGATCAACTACTCCTTTTGTGGAGCATACAGGCTGGCACATGCCCTCTTGACCATTAAGGCACATAAGGGTAGTTTGTCACCCCTGGTCAATTGACTTTGCAAATCTTGGCCACCTTCATCTTGCCTCATCCAAACACTGTAATCTAGCCATGCTGGATTCTTTCCTGTACTTTTCATACCTGTAATTGCCCTCTTCTCCCATAGATAAAGCCTTGAGGAAAACTACCGACTCTTCTCCACGTAACTTACCAACTGCACTAAAATCTGTGAGAACACCTTCCCGACATACCAGTCTCGTGGTCTTTCCTGAGGCCCTGGAGTCTTTCGTCTCTTTGCGTTTTGATACACCAGTACCCGGAAACTTCTTCCTTCATCATCCCATTAGCTTTTGTTCCTACCAACCTTCCATTGAAACTCCTGCTTACCCATCAAATGCCATCTCAAATATCACCAATTTTTTAGGATCTTTTACAAAAATATCCAGCAGAATTAATTCTACATGTCTATACTGTCTTATGGGAGAAGGATCGGGCAGTCTGCTTCCCTATAGATCTGCAGCCTTGGATGCCCCTATGGGGCAGTTCTGCACTGTCCTAGAGGGTGGCAGTAATTTGGAACACGGGCAGTGGCAACAGAGTACTGGTTATGCTTTAACATTTGGCATATAAGCCTCATTCTCTGCGCCAGATATTTACCACGTTGTGTGAGGAAGAATGGAGCAACTTGAGCACAGGGCCTACATCTTTTCATTACAGCCCTAGCATCTAGCACCCGGCACATCAGGGTATGCAAAAATAGGTTTTGTGTGAATTTGATAAAATCAGACACAATACCAAGCCCACTGCCACTGAGTTGATTCCAATTTATAACGACCATATAGGACAGAGTAGAACTGCCCCGTAGAGTTCCCAGGGTATAAGTCCTGGTGGAAGCAGACTGCCACATCTTTTCTCTGTAGAAAAGCTGGTGGATTTCAACTGCACTCTTTCAGTTAGCAGCAAAGCACTTTAACCGCTGTGCCACCAAAGCTCCGTAGGCATATAATAATTAAAAATATTGATGTCAAGTTGATTCCGACCCACAGCAACCCTCTAGGACAGGGTACCGCTGTCTCATAGAGTTTCCAAGAAGCACCTGGATTCAAACTGCCAACCTTTTTATTAGCAGCAGGATTTCCTAGACATAATAAACAACAACAAAAAAAACCCCGAACCCACTGCTGTTAAGTCAGGTCTGACTCATAGTGACCCTAGAGATCGGAGCACAACTACCCTGTAGAGTTTCTAAGGACCTCCTGGAGGACTTGAACTGCTGACATTTTGATTAGCAGACATAATCCACTACGTTACCAGGGGTTCCATATGTATAAATACTGGTTAACTTTTGCAGACTGACATTAACTCAGATGTTAATAGCAGTTACGGGTAAATTGATGTTCAAAAGCCCAGTTGAGCATAACAGAAGAATTTATTACCTTAGAGTGAGCAGTATGTTTTGATATACATCCCACAATTTTTTTTTCATAGATCCCATCGATTATTTTTTGTTGCTAGTTTTCCACCATTCTCAAAACCCCCTCACTCATTTCCTAAACTCAGATGATGATGTGCTGATTCTCATTTCTTTCCAGAGGACTGGTATTTAAGTTTGGCCGCACTGAGGATTTATGGCAGTGAAGAGGTTTCCTGCAGCACGGCAGCCCTGCGCGGGTTTTTACTGCTCACGCCCGGTCTTCTGTCAGGTCATTTCCTAAACTGAGTTTTGAGTTACTCTTGGCTTCAAGTTGTGTATTCCTAAAATCACGAGAACTTCCAATTGGAACAACAGAATAATCTGCTGTGGTCTGTACTTGATTAGCTTATAGACTGTTAAAGGAAAATATTTCACACCAGTAACTTTTTTATCAAACTTCATCATGGTATAATTTGTAAGAATAAAAAGAAAAAAGAAATTGTAGCTGTATCAATATGATCATTTGTTACACTTGGGGTCCAAAACTGCAATTAAAGTGCTCTAAAGATTTATTGTTTCTATTTAAATGTGTCTTCAGTGTTAATGTCGAATGAAATGTTTTTAAAAACTTTTCAATGATCAGAATTCTTTTTCACTGTACTTTGTATTGCATAAACATGTCAGTGTAAATAGCTATTGAGGGCTTTGCAAGTGGGAAATGAATATGTCAGAAGACCACAGTCCAGCAACCAGATTCGCCATGTACCATCTGTGGGGATCTCTCTCACTGCACCGCTAATTCTAGGAGCTACGGGCTACAACTCAGCCTGGACACTTGGTCCTGGTGGGATGCTGACAGACAGTTTCACCTCTGCCAGTGAAGGAAGAGAAAAAAGAGAGGGACCTGATGCTCTAGTCCTTTACTGAGGGGCCCTTTTTATTGCTGATGGTGGTGGTTTGATCGTGAACTTGGAGTCCGTGTTTCGTTTTCTGTTTATAAGACTGAACCAGTAAGCTCAGGCCAGACCTGCCAGGTCATTTACAGTTAGAACATTATTGGTAATGCTTTTTTCCTGAAAAAGAAGTCAGTTATCCCCCTAGACTTCCCACCTTAGCAAAATGGGATTTACTTTTTAATGAACTTGCCAACTATGGGATAAGTGTTCTTCACAACTACAGCTTGAAATGTTTTCTTTCATAGAACTTGGTACAGTTAGCCCTTCATTAAACACAAAATTATCTCTTCAGTGATTTAAATGTGTGATATTCTTTTCCATGTCAGCCATAATTATCTGCCAATAATGCCTGGTCCTCAAGACCCAACTCATAGAAATGACTGGGTTGCTGTAATTCCACAGCAAATCAGTCATGGTGAATTTTTGTCTGTGAATGTGAGAGTTAGAGGAGATATTAGAGGTTGAAGTCTACCCTTTGTTTTTACAGATGAGGTACTGGAGCCTGTAGAAATCAAAATAATGTCCTCAAGGTTGTAGAGTTAGTTTTTCTGTGCTGAGGCCGTGTATCTCCGTCACAGAATGTGGTCAGGAAGCACCCACTGAGCATAGTATCTGCAAGGATGAAATAGAAGTGGGATCTTAGTTTTTCCCTGCTTGCGTTATCTGCTCTGCTGATGTAGACAAGTGAAGTGGGCAGCAGGCTTTATTAACCATGAAAGAGAATCTAAAGAATTGTAAATACAATTTAATTGAAACCTTAATGGTATGTCCACATGCAAGATATTTATATCATCATCTTTAAGGAAACCAAACATTTATTTAAAATGATCATTAAACGACCACTTAAACAAGTTTTTAGTCTTTTATTTCTAATATCAGCTTGATCTCTCATCTTGTTTCGTTGAATATAATGAGACCTTGCTTGAATGAGTATCACACAAAAATGGGGAACAGCCAATCTGATTTTTTTTAAACAGGACTTGTTTTCCCTGGGTGCTTTGCCTTAAAATCCAGCAGCCATATGAGGAAACTGTAAAAGCAAAGCAAACATTTTTATCACAGATGAACCCTTATGCTACTAAAATTTGTGTACATACTGATTCTGACTTCATCTCTGCAAGCTTTTGGTGACCTAAATGTCATCTCATCATAAGGACTTTTGAAGTTCTTTCATGAAATCCTAATTGTAAGACACTTAAGATAGTTCATTTCCTGTAATCCTTTACATAGATCATTGATAGTCATCTAGCTTCTATTTGAAGCCTCCAGTGAAGAGGAACTATGTGAAGTAGCTCATTCCATTTTACTGGTAGTTCAAACTGTTAGAAATTTATACTGCACTGCCCATTGGGCCTTGTTAAATTCTTTGGAGACACATAGACCCACCATTGTTCCTGTTCTACATTACAGTCTGTCAGGTGTTTGAAGAGTGTTTTCAGGTGTCCTTTAAGTCATCTTTTCTGCAACCTGAGTATATCTTGAGTGTTTCAGTGGAACTGTGTCATAGCCTGCCATATAATGTCCGTGTATGGCTGAATAACCTGGGACCATAAAAATCTAGCACTGGGAATCAGGGCAGCTAACACTTCAGTGTGCTGGAATTTCACACACATCCTCTCCTTTAAATCCTCACAGCAACACAGTGCGAGTTAGTGGTTATTATCCTCACTTCACAGATGAGAAAACTGAGGCTCTCAGAAGTTGCAGAGCCAGATGGCAGAGTCTAGATCTGTCTGACTTCAGAGTATACTCTCTTAGAACTTGAGATTTCATTTCTTTTTATGAATGAAGAAACTTACTCCCAGAAAAGTAAGGTGGCTTGCATGGGACTTCAGCTCAATTCAGCCTCCCAGAGCAGTGCTCTTCACTGGCCTCCCTGAGACTGGATGAGGCACCTGGCAGGTTCCCATCTCTTATCCTGCTGTACTTTAAAAGCTGCCACTCCTCATTTTAGTTGAACAAGCATTCGTTTGGGCACTTACGGTGTGTCTAGAACATTTTCATTGGGAAGCAGGGGTGATACCAGTGTGACAAGGCTCACAACAAGAGGAACTCTTTAATACATTTTATTGCAATTTTGTGCCACAACTGTGGTGGTGGTGATGTTTCCTGGCCAAAAACAAAACAAAAAAAACCCTCCTTTAATCTGCAAATACCTGTTCAACAGCAATTGAATAATCTCCAGCATATTGCATTCATTTGAGAATTTGTCATACATGCTTAATCCCATCATTCTACTTAAGTCACTCACTTTATTGCATCATTCCCCCACTGAAGCCTCTGGGAGCGTCCAGTGGCCTGTAGGAAGAACTTCAAGTGGCTCTAACCTATGCTTCTGATTTTGCTCACAGCTTTCCCCTTGCTTGGAAAGCCTTTTCACTTCCTGTCCCTTAGTGAAATCCTACTTAACTGTAACTTCCATTTCCCCAACTCCATGCATGATCGCTTCATCTTCGGAATCCTAGCAGCTACTACTGCCAGCATTACTGATGTAGCACTTAATAGGTAGAGCTGGGCACATAGAAGGATCTAGTCCTCCTACCTAAGGCATTCCATCCCTAGTTGGTCTGCACTCTACACACTGCCCAGCTCAGGGGCTTGCCCACAGATACCTGCAATAGAAATTCTTCACTTGGTTTCATAAAGATTTATTGTAGAATTTTTCAGAATAGATGCCAGTGGATCCGTGTGCTTTAGAAAATATGAGATAAATCTGTGGCTTATTACATTCTTTACATTGTAGTAAAGAATTTAACTTGTTTCAGTGAAAGTACAAGACACATAAAAAATGTGAACTGAATTTTTGTGAATCACTATCTAGACAAGAACCGTTGAAAACTTCAGGGAGATAGGGGATCAGAACGCCCAGGGCCTCAAGACCTGGAACTCAGTTTTGTTTAGATTTGTTTCTCTAGCACTTAGCACAGTGCCTGGCACACATTCCCCTAATAAAACTCTTGCTCTCAAGTCACTTCTTACTTACAGGAAATTTTCAAGGCCTACTTAGTAGATGTGAACTGCTGACCTTTTGGTTAGTAGCTGTAGCTCTTAACTGCTGTCTCACCAGGGTTTCCACTTGGCATATTATTAGTTAATAAGTTTAATGGCATGAATTAGTGAATGAGTGAATTTCAGCTGAACAGTTGAGATGGGTGCCCTTGTGCAGTGGTGAGGGCTCCATCCCAGGAAGTGCCAGGCATAGTCTAAGCAACCACCAAAGCAGTGGTTGAGCATATACTTCAGTGTCTTTTCCAACCCGTGTAGCCTGGTTCTATGAAATGCAATAAGGAGGTTCAATAAAGTTTAAAAGGTATTTTTGGATAGTTTACATTAAAAAAAAAAAACACTCAGTCCTGGATTTAATTAGCTTTGCAAGTGTGAATTTCTGCCTTTTTTAACAGAATTTTGGCTTTTCACATGCAAGCTGTAAGTGCTATGCTGCTGAGTAAATGGTGCTACTCAGCTGCAAGAAAATAAATCAGAAGATGGGGGAGCAGTGTATACGACTGTTTTCCAGTAGTGCTCACACAAACACCTGTTATGTCTTCGGAGCCAAGCTGGCACTGGTCCAAATCCAACCTGTTCCATTTACTAGCTCTGATTTGAACAAAGTTACTTTATAGGCCTCAATTTCCTCATCTATAAGGCGGGGCTACTTATTCTCATGCAGGGTTGTTGTTAGGATGAAGTCAGATCACACTGAAGTGTATCTAGCACAAAACCCAAAACAGTAGGCCACAATAAATTATAGCTATTATGCTTACCCATACTCCTTTGTGGTTGGCTAAAGCTGTAGGAATAAACATCTACATGCATGTAGTGCTGTACGTTTTACAGAGTGTTGTAAAAGACATTACTCCCTCACTTGTCTTCAACCTGGTAAGGCAGAACATAGATTCCTGTTCTTATTTTACCAGTGAGACATACCAGCAGACTTGCCTAAGTGCTTCTTTGCAGAAAGATAAGTAGAAACCAGGTGTTCTCATACCAGGTACACACGTAACACCTGCCACTGAAGTGTTAGGCAGGACTCCAGATTTCCCTCATTTGTGCAGGAAAGACTCACTGTACTTTAGAATTTTGAGCTGTGTATTTGTCCTGTTTGTGGTATCCCTGGTTGAGTAACATGATATTTATATATATAGTATATAGTAGTTGCTCAGTAAATACTTGTGTAATGAAAGATTCTGGTTTACAGAGTCCTATCATGAGATCACCTCGCATACTGAAAGGGGCAGCAGCACTTGCTGTGGTGATGGCTGGGAGAGACTGGCTGTTGGGAGAAGCCAATAACTAATGGCTTAGAGAGAGGCTGGTGCAAGATGAGGCAGGTTACATGTAATGGCGTGGATGAATCTCGGAATAGTGATGCTGAATTCAAGAAGCCAGACCCAAAAAAGTACCTACTGTAGGATTCTAGTTCCATAACATTCTAGAAGACACAAATTAATTGTAGTGACAGAAAGTAGTTTAGTGTTTCCTGAGGGTGGGAACGTTGGAGAGGAGGCAGGCGATTCGATAGTGATGAATACACTCACTATTGTGATTGAGGTAGTGTTTCACATCAGTGTCTGTGCTTTAAAAATGTGCAGTTTATTGTATGTCAGTTGTACCTCAATAAAGCTGGAAGAAGAGGAAAGAAAAGGAGAAAAAAGAGAAGAAGATGAGGAGAAAAGAGGAGAAAGCACAAGGAGACAGTACAGCATCGGCACAGTGGCAGCAGTGGCAGGGCAGGGTCTCTCTGCTTCATCTCCAGACAGGCCCAGCCCTGTACCAAGACCAGTTCTCTGTACTTCAGTGATCAGTCTCTTGGCATGTTGGGTGGTGAAAGGGTTGGCCTGGACTCAGAAGGCCTGGTTTCTGGTTTTGATTTTGCCCCCCCCGGAGAGGTGTGACACTGGGCATGAGCCTAACTTGTCAGCCCCAACTTCCCATTCATGACTTGGCAATATCGATCCCCACTTGCCCAGCCTATCTGATTACCTAAGGTCACACATGTCAGTGTAGGTCACAGGGGGAGGTCAGTGAAGTGGCAGAGAACAATGGGTGACCTTTCTAGTGCCATCATGATGACAGGCTTGGTTGACTTGTTAAATAACCTGACTCCTACACTCCAAGTGTTCTTGTGCCACTAGTGACAACCGGAGTGGTGTTCGAGATTGAGCTCTGCAGCCAACTCACTGTGAGATCTGGGAGAAGCTGCTGTTCTCCACACTGAGCATCTGTCAAATGAAGGCTTGGACCAACAGCCCCAGTGCTTCCTTCTGGCTCCGACACTGCCTTTGTTTCCAATGTTCTGCCCAGCTTGATGATTCCATATGGGGAGGGGGAAGTGTGGTCACTGGGAGTTTTCTCATTTCTGACTTCAGTGACTTCAAGACATCAAGGAAACATGGTAAATTTAACCTCTCTCTGCCTCCTGAACAGCACACACCCATAGAATCATGAATTTGCTCCTTCCCAGTGCTCTTTGCTTTTGTTTTAATATCATGAACAGCAGGTTCGCATAGATAACCAGATGTCTTTTGAAGTCCGTGCACTCAAAATCTGTGATGTTAATAGGTTTAAAAAACAACTTACCTTCCAGAAACTTTGATCATGATATTTATTCGAATCAGGTGTTTTCCATATTTTGAGCTTCAGAATAGCACCTGTTTAAATTTATACTTAAATGTTAAATATTTGAAGCACAACATTTGTTTTCTCAAAATTAATCAAAATATTGTATGTCAGCTATGGTATCTCAGCAGAAATCCTTTATCTTCTACCAAACCTGAACCAAAGCCACTGCTGTCAAGTCAATTCTGACTCATAGTGACCCTAGAGGTCAGAGTAGGACTGCCCAATAGAGTTTCCAAGGAGCACCTGGCAGATTAGCAGATGTAACACTTAACCACTACACCAGCAGAGTTTCCGGTCTCCTAACACCAGGAGACAAATTGAAGTACTGTCTTTCCTTGACCAGCTTAATTCTGTGGACACCTTCTGAAAGTAACTGGCAAGAGCATTGATCTCTAAAGGGTTTAGATGACACTGGGCAGTGTGGGATAGTCATGTGTCTGACACCCACCCAGTAGGGAGTAGGAAAGCTCTGTTAGGGGATGCTGCATGTAAAGCTGACCCATTTAAAATGGCAAGAGCTACCATGGTGAGTGACTTAAAAGAGATGGCCCCAAATCCTGGTTGTGCAGTGGTTAAGAGCTAGGGCTGCTGACCGAAAGAACCGCAGCTCAGGTCCACCAGGCCCTCCTTTGAAGCACTGTGGGGCAGTTGTAGTCTGTCCTTCAGGGTCACTAAGAGTTAGAATGGAGTCTATGGCAACAGGTTTAAGGACACATTGGTTAAGAGCTGGTAACCAAATGACAAGCAGTTCAAATCTACCGGCTTTTCCTTAGCGACTAAATGGAGCAATTGTCCTTTTTCCTGTAGGGTCGCTGTGAGTGCAGAGCAACTCGACAGCAACAGGTTTTTGGTTTTAAGCACAAATGGGGAGCTCTGGTGGTGTGTTTAGCTGCTAACCAAAAGGTAATACTTCAAATCTGCCAAGTAGCTCTGTGGGAGAAAAGACCTGGTACTCTGCTCTCATGAAAATCACAGCCTAGGAAATCCTGTGGGGTGGCTCTGCTCAGTCACATAGGGTCACCATGAGCAGCAATCAAGTACTAGCCCAAAGGTTGCAGTTTGAAGGCACCCAGAAGCAAGTGGAAGACAGGCCTAGGCCAGAGCCTTGAAAACCCTACGGAGTGTAGTCCAGAATGGACTCAGTGGTGACAGGGTTTTTTCTTTTTTGTTTGTAGGTCAAATACCCACTGGTTCCAATAAACTCTCATCAACTTCAGCTCAAGATTCAACTTGTGTAATTAGAAATGTAGTTTATAACAACTGGCTTTTGTGCCTCACCTTCCTTTTACCCATCCAGCCTCTGCCCAGATAGCTTGGCCCTGTGCATCCCCCTGGCTTCCCCGGGATGTGTTCTGTGTGAGAGCTCACCTTTCATGTGAAGCAGCAAATTTCTCTTGAAGGGTTCCTCTGTATATTTTTAATGATCATCAGTTCCAGTGTATTAAACAGTACATTAGCAAGCTTGGGCATGTGCTTAGGGAAATCATATTTTCCTGTTGAACAGCTTACTGATGTTGTCATGTAGCATGCAGCCAGCACCCCTCATTTCGCTAAAATTAGTCAGAAACAATCTCTATCTCCTGAAAGTATTTTCTAAATAGCTGAGGCTGACTCTTCACTGATGAAAATTCCAAAATACATTGTTTTCTTATGCGACAACACTGAACAGATTTAGACCTTTTTAAAAAACATAAAAGCTATTTCTACAAGCCTCCATTTAGAAAATGTGCCATGTAATTTGGAGAAAGTATGTTGTTGAGGGTGCTGGGCTATTCATTCAGCAGCCTGCGTTTTCATGCCATTGGGTCTGGTTTTGAATTTCTTTTCTGTTGGTGGGCTCGCAGCTCTCACTCCTAACATCTACCCTGCCTCTGATCTGCTGCTTCTGATCTGCCTGAGCTGGGAAACTCAATAACCATGCTTGCTAGGACTACTTCTTAAGTAAATACAGACAGAATCTAAACAAGGGGGTTTCTGCCAAGCAAAATGCTCAGCTTTAGAGGGTCAACTGGATACTGTTTTGGCCTCTTGTTGCCTTTCCATCATCCCAATTCTTTTTAATCACCTAATGTCAAAGGCAGTGTATAAACGAGAAAGGTCATTGGTCTTAACTATTAAAGGAATAAGTTTATCCTCTTCCTGCCTTTTCTCCTCCTCTTCCTCTTCTCTCCAGTGAAGTCTAAGAAAATCCCCCTCAGGTGCTTCACAAGGAAGGGTTGGAGTCACCTGTGCTAATGGTGAGTGGTATGAGTTCCAGGTGTAGACCTACCAGATAAAATACTGGACACCCAGGTAATCGTGATTTCAAGAAAAGAGGTGTATTTTCAGTTGCTAAATGCGGCATCACTAGTTACGTGGATGGGTATTCTGCCACCATGAACAGACTATAAATTTATGGAGGGAGGTGCTTTCCATATCTCTATTTAATTAATCACCTTAGACTGTCAGAAACTGAAAGCAACTAGTACATTAAAGCAATTCTAGCCAATCTCACTCTAAAACTACCCAGGTGACTTCCAAAAGCACCTTCTCACATTTTTTTAAGAGCTGGAAGGGAGCCAAAAGATTTGTTTTCATATTCCTTTTATTTTACAGAGAAACAGAGCCCCAGAGAAAGGCAAGTGATATACACAATGTCATGCAAATCATTAACATTTCCTGTGCTATATTGTGGAAACCCTGGTGGTATGGTGGTTAAGTGCTATGTCTGCTAACCAAAAGATTAGCAGTTCAAATCTGCCAGTTGCTACTTAGAAACTACGGAGCAGTTCTGCTCCATACTATGGGGTCACTATAGTTGCAGTTAATGGTACCAGGTTTTTTTTTTTTTTTTTTTTCTTCTTTTATTTGATGTCCATCTCCTGCATAAGTACAGAGTGTGTGTGTGTCTAACAAAAAAAAAAAATGCTTGTAGAATAAAAGTGAAAAGTTCTGTATGGAATGCATATTTTTCACCTGGCATATGAATACCAAAAAAAAAAAAAAAAAAAATGCTCAGTTAGGGTGATCAAGTGAATTCTGACTCATAGTGTCCCTATAGAACAGAGTAGAACTGCCCTGGAGAGTTTCCAGAGATTGGCTGGTGGATTCATGCTGCTGACCTTTTGGTTAGCAGCTGTAGGTCACCATAGACCTTAATGACTGCACCACTGGGTTCTGGCATATAGATTGGCAAATTAGTGACTCTTCAAGATTCTTTACTGTTCTGTCACACTGCAGGCACAAAAACATACTTCACTGCTTTGTTCAAGATTTCCAGTGGCCTCCCATCTGTCACAGTGATCTGGCTCCCTTAGCCCTTCCTACTCTCCCCCTCACTCTATCCACATCGTCCTTGCTGATTTTGCTGTTTCCCAAACATGTAAATCATGCTCCTGCTGCAGGGCCTTTGCATTTTCTGTTCCTTTTCATGGAATCTCTTCCCCTCAAATAAATGCCTGACATACCTCCCTCCTCTTCATTCAGGGCCTTGCTTACAGGTCTCCTTAACAGCTGGGCCGTCTCTGAACACCCATCTAAAAGATTACTTTCCCTCTCACACACAGAGACTATGTTTCCCTACCTTCTTTATTTTGTTCATAGCATATGTCGCCATCTGACCTAGTATATGTTGTTGCTGTTGTTAAGTGCCATCAACACAGTTCCAACTCCTGGCGACCGTATGCACAACAGAACGAAACACTACCCAGTTTCTTGCACCATGTCCATAATCATTTTTATACTTAAGCGACTGTTGCCACCATTGTATCAG
This sequence comes from Heterohyrax brucei, assembly GCA_028571685.1. Lineage (NCBI taxonomy): Eukaryota > Metazoa > Chordata > Mammalia > Hyracoidea > Procaviidae > Heterohyrax > Heterohyrax brucei. The sequence continues at coordinate 55,163,082 of CM053140.1, forward strand.
TCCATCTTGTCGAAAGTTTTCCTCTTTTTTGCTGACGCTCCGCTCTGCTAAGCATGATGTCCTTCTCCAGGGACTGATCCTTCCTGACAGCATGTCCAAAGTATATAAGATGCAGTCTTGCCATCTTTGCTTCCAAGGAGCACTTCTTCTAGAATAGATCTGTTTGTTCTTTTGGTGGTCCATGGTACATTCAACATTCGTCTCCAACACCACAATTGAAAGGCATCAATTCTTCTTCTGTCTCCTTTGTTCACTGTCCAGCTTTCTCATGCATATGATGTGATGGAAAATACCACGGCTTGAGTCAGGCACACGTTAGTCTTCAAGGTGAGATCTTTACTTTTGAATATTTTAAAAAGGTCCTTTGCAGCGGATTTTCCCAGTGCAGTGTGTCTTTTGATTTCTTGACTGCTGCTTCGGTGCATTGATTTCAGATCCAAGTAAGATGGAATCCTTGACAATCTCAACCTGTTCTCCATTTACGACGACATTGCTTTCTGGTCCAGTTGTGAGGACTTTTGTTTTCTTGATATTGAGGTGCAATCCATACTGAAGGCTGTGGTCCTTGATCTCCATCAGCAAGCATTTCAAATCTTCTTCACTTCTAGCAAGTAGGGCGGTGTCATCTGCATAATGCAGGTTGTTAAGGAGTCTTCCTCCAATCCAGATGTCTCGTTCTTCTTCATAGAATCCACCTTCTCAGATTATTTGCTCAGCATACAGATTGAAAAGGTGTGGTGAAACGATACAACCCTGACGCACACCTTTCCTGACTTTAAACCACGCAGTGTCCCCTCGTTCTGTACACACAACTGCCTCTTGATCCATAGACAGATTCCTTAAGAGCACAATTAAGTGCTCTGGAATTCCCAAATTACAGTGTTAGCCACAATTTGTTATGATCCACACAGTCAAGTGTCTTTGCACAGTCAATGAAACACAGGTAAGACCTAGTATACAGTTATTTATTTTCTTACTTATTGTTAATGCCCCACACTGGAATGTCAGCTCCATGAGGTCCAGAGAATTGCTTTGTTCACTGCTGTACCTCCAGTTCCCAGAACAGTGGCTGGTAGTAAGTATTTGTTGAATAAAATAATAATATGAGTACCCTTATGTCTTGGACTGAATTGTCTCTCCCCAAAAATATGTGTGGCCATATGGATGGGCCTTGATTCCCAGTATTTTATGATTGTCCTCCATTTTGTGGTTTTCCTATGCTGTATGTTAAAGGATTAGGGTGGGGCTATAAATCCCTTCATGGGATCACTTCCCTGCTCCACTGTAAAGGGAGTTTCCTTGGAGTATGGCTTGCCCCACCCTTAATCCTTTCATCTTACAAGAGATAAAAGGAAACAGAAGCAAGCAGAGAACTGGGAACCTCACACTTTCAAGAAAGCAGCACCGGTAGAAGAGCGCATCCTTCAGACCTGAGGTTCCTGCACCAAGATGCTCCCTGGACAAAGACTGATGCAATACCAGACTTTCCTCCAGAGCCAACAAAGGGGAAAGCCTTCCGCTGGAGCTGACATCCTGAATTTGGACTTGTAGCCTACCAGACTGTGTAAGAATCAACCTTCCTTTACTAAAGCCATCCAATCTGTGATATTTCTGCTACAGCAGCACTAGCTGACTAAAACTCCTTAGAAATCTCTAGGTGTACAGTTAACATACTTGGCTACTGACCAGAAGTGTGGTCTACCCAGAGGCTCCTCAGGAGAAAAGCCTGGCAATCTGCTTCAGAAAATCAGCCCGTAACAATGCTGTGGAGCATTGTCTACCCTGACACACATCGGTCACCATGAGTGAGAAGATAGCAACTGGTTTCTGGTTTTATGGACGTCCTCAGAAAATAGAAGGTAGGCTTTTTGAAGTAAGAGTTTCTCTGGTTTTCTGTACAAACCTGAGTAATATTGCCAGCCTTGGGACCAAGAGAATGCAGTGTCACCGTGTGGCTCCTTATCACTACTATAACCTCAAGAAAGTCCCTTCTGAACACTACAGAGTCCCTGACAGAGCAGGAGAAAAGTGAGCATGGAACTCAAAAGACCAGACTTAATGGGCTGAGCAAGACGGGAGAAACACGAGAAGACATGGCCCTGGACTCTATTAACCCAGAACTAAAACCATTCCCAAAGCCAACTCTTCAGAGAAAGAGTAGTAGACTGAAATATACAAAATAAAATGACATTCATGAAGTGTGTGCTTCTCAGCTGAAGAGCAGATAAATGGGTATCTCCTGTCCTGAGGCAGGATGAGAATGCAGAAGGGGATAGGGGCTGGTTGGATGGACACGGGAAATTCAGGGTAGAAGGGAGGAGTAAGTTGCCACATTATAGGGATAGCAGCTAGGGTTCACTGAACAATTTGTGTATATATTTTTGTCTGAAAAACTAGCTTGCGCTGTAAACTTTCACTCATAGCACAATTAAAAAAACTGTCCCTTCTCCCTTCCCTTGCCTGGACAGGCCGCATCTGAAACAGATGCCCTCTGAGGTCCTTTTTCCAATCCTCAACTTAAGCAAGTCTTTTTTTTTTTTTTTCACCTTTTGCCTCTTTGGGAAACCTTGGTGGCATAGTGGTTAAGTGCTACATCTGTCAACCAAATGGTCAGCAGTTTGAATCCATCAGATGCTCCTTGGAAACTCTATGAGGCAGTTCTGCTCTGTATATAAGGTCACTGTGAGTAGGAATTGGTGTGATGGCAGTGGAGTTTTTGTTTTATTTCTGTCTTTTGGCTGGTGCTGTCGGGTCTGTTCTCAGGGCAGGGGACGGGTGCGCACACTTCAGTCATGGGGCACAGTGCACTCTGGACTAGGACCTGTGCTCTGGACCATGGTGCATAAAGGGGTGTCTCATACTGACCTGTCAGGAAACCAGATGCCACACCTGTAATTGTGCAGAAGCTGAATATCCCCACGTCATATAGAATCTGATCGAAAATCCTAGAAATGACAAAGCAGAAGCAGTCACAGTCAGTGTCAGGATGCAGAGGCCATCTGGGACACAGGAATGTTTGTTGGGTAATCAGCAGTAGTGACACTGTCAGGAAGGGCTATCAGAAGAACAAGTATACCCCCCCAGGTAATGCATTCCCCTGTCAATTTCCAAAGAAACCATGCGGACATGCTGGAGGGAATCCCAGGATCTTCTTTGGCTTATTTTAACCTTCAGACCCTATGGAAAATGAGCTAGACCAGGAGTCAGGAAACCGAAGTTCAAGTTCTACCTTGGTCACTTTGTAGCTGCGTGACTGTGGACAAGTCACTTACCATCTGAGAGCCAGTGGTTTTCTCACTGATGGCTTGTGTCGTATCAGGAAAAGCCTGGCTATCAGAGCTATCTCCCCTGTCTTCCACATACACGCCTTCACGTTATTTCCATTCCACTCACCTTCAAACCAACCTCAGGGCTTCATTTTAAACATAAAACCATCAGGAAGGCCCTAGAGTGTTGGGTATGGTTTTCCCAGTTCCCAGCATATACCTGGGCATTGTGAGCCCCTTCATTCTAGCCCCATGGAAAGCTGTGTAGAACAAGCTAGTTTTTAAGACTCCCAGGCCCTCAACTTTACCATCCCATGTCACGTGATTCCCACAACAGCCCCGTAAGTGAGCTGTTAGTGTCCCTAATCCATAAGTGGGAAAGGCAAGTTTGGGAAAGTGAACCAAGTATTCCAAGGTCATTGGCTTGAAATGGGTAGAGCTTGGAATTGAAATCAGACCTGTCTTACTATGAATTCTCACCAGGTGTTGCCCAGATTTCAGCATTTTAAGTGTGTAAGAGCCTTCCAAGGAAAATTTTACCCTAAATATTTTTCTTAAAAAACAAAAACATAAGACCCAATACTGCAAGGACAGAGTAGCTGGGGCAGGGGGCAGGAGACCATGCTTTCAGGCGAAATCGAGGCCAACTGGCACAACTAGCACTTTGCTAAGAGGGCTCTCTGCACTCTACATTGGTGAGTGGCGTCTGGGTGTTGACTGTGTTGTTCCCATCAGGTTGTCATTGAGTCAGTCTTGACTCACAGTGACCCTATGTACAACAGAATGGAGCAATGTCTGGTCCTGTGCCACACTCACAATTGCTTTTATGTGGAAGCCCATCATTGCAGCCACTGTGTCAATTCATCTCCTTGAGGGTCTTCCACTTTTTCACTGACCCTCTGCTTTACCAGGCATGAAGTCCTTCTCCAGGGACTGATCCCTCCTGACAACATGTCCAAAGTATCTAGGACGCAGTCTCACTGTCTTTGCTTCCAGGAAGTACTCTGGTTGTACTTCTTCCAGGACAGTTCTGTTTGTTCTTTTGGCAGCCCATGGTGCATTCAATATTCTTCTCTAACACTGCAATTCAAAGGCATCAATTGTTCCTGTGTCTTCCTTATTCATTGTCCAGCTTTCATGTGTGTATGATGTGATTGAAAATACCACGGTTTGGGTCAGGCACACTTTAGTCTTCAGCTTGACATCTTTACTTTTTAACACTTCAAAGAGATCCTTGGCAGCAGATTTTGCCAGTACAACGTGTCATTTCATGTCTTGACTGCAGCTTCCATGGGCATTGATAGTGGAACCAAGTAAAATAAAATCCTCAGCAAACTCAATCCTCTCTCCATTTATCATGATGCTGCATACTGGTCCAGTTGTGAGGACTTTTGTTTTCTTCATGTTGAGGTGCAATCCATATTGAAGGCTGTGGTCTTTGATCTTCATCACTATTTCAAATCCTCCTCACTTCCAGCAAGTAGTGTTGTATTCCCTGCATAAGGCAGATTGTTAGAGTCTTCCTCCATGCAGTGTTCTCTTGTTCTGTTCGCATGACTGCCGTTTGATCCGTATACAGAGTCCTCATAAGCACAATGAAGTGTTTTGGAATTCCCATCTTCTGCAATGTCATCCATAATTTGTTATGATCGACACAGTCAAATGCCTTTACATAATCAATGAAACACAGGTAAACAGGTAACATTTTGCTAACAATCATTCAAGTGACTGCAACAGTACATTGAGAGGTGACTGCCAGAAATTCAAGCCAGATTCAAAAGAGGACGTGGAACCAGGGGTATTATTGCTGATGTCAGCTGAATCTTGCCTAAAAGAAGGGAATACCACAAAGATGTCTTCCTGTGTTTCCCTGATTGTACATCCAAGTAAAATGAAGTCCTTGATATTAGCAATGATATCCCTGGTTCTACATCCTCGTTGAATCTGGCTTTGATTTCCGACACTTTGCTGTGATTGTACTGCAATCAATGTGCAATATACAATGTACAATGATCTTCAGCAAAATTTTGTTTGTATGTGATATTAATAATATTGTTCATTAATTTCTGTATTCAGTGCGATCCCTTTCTTTAGAATGGGCATACATATGAATCTCTTCCAGTGGCCAGGCAGCTGTCTCCCATATTTCTGGGCATAGACAAGTGAGCATTTCCAGCACTGCATTCGTTTGTTGAAACATTTCAAGTGGGGCTCTGTTAATTCGTGGCACCTTGTTTTTCACCAGCACCTTCAGTACAGCTTGGAAGACCTTCAGTACCATTGGTTCTTGATCACATGCTACCTCCTGAAATGGTTGAGCTTCGACCAATTCTTTTTGCCTGTTCTTCCATTTCCTTTTCCTTTTGATGCTTCTGGCATCGTTATTTTCCCTGTAGAATCTTTCACTATTGCAACTCAAGACTTGAAATTTTTTCATCAGGTCTTTTAGCTTGAGCAGTGTAGAGTGTGTTCTTCACTTTTGCTTTTCTGTCTCCAGGTCTTTGCACATTTCATTATCATACACTGTCTTCTCAAGTAGCCCTTTGAAATCATCTGGTCAGCTCTTTTAGTTCATTATTCCTTTTGATTTAGATACTCTACATTCCAGAGGAACTTTCAGAGTCTCTGCTGACATCCATGTTGGTCTTTCCTGTCTTTTGAATGACCTCTTGCTTGCTTCATGAATGATATCCTTGCACAGTGCATCCGGTCTTCCATCATTAGCAGTCAGCGCATCAAATGGATCCTTGGGATAGTAACTGAATTCAGGTGGGATTTACTGGAGGTCATACTTTGTCTATCTTGGTTGTTCTAGTTTTCTTCAGCTTCAGCTTGAATTTGCGTATGAGCAACTGATGATCCATTCTGGCGTTGGCCCCTAGCCTTGTTCTGACTTGTGATACTGAGTTTTACCATTACCTCATCCAACAAATGTAGTCGATCGATTCCTATGTATTCTATCCAACAAAGTGCACTTGTATAGTCATTGTTTATGTTGTTTAAAAAAGGCATTTACAATGTAGAAGTCATTCATCTTGCAAAATTTTATTAAGCAATATCTGGCATCGTTTCTATCATCAAGGCCACATTTTTCAACTACTAAACCTTCTTCTTTGTCTCCAACCTTCACATTTTAGTCACCAGTAATTATCAATGCATCCTGATTCCATGTTTGATCAATTTCAGACTGCAGAAGTTGGTAAAAATCTTGAATCTCTTCACCTTTGGCCTTAGTGGTTGGTTTCATAGATTTGAGAAATAGTCATAGTAGTTGGTCTTCTTTGTAGGCCCATGGATGTTATTCTATCACTGACAGCACTATACTTCAGGATGCATCTTGAAATATGCTTTTTTACAATGAATGCAATGCCATTCTTCTTTTAAATTGTCATTCCTGGCATAGTAAGCCATATGACAGTCCAGCTCAAACTGGTAAATACCTGTCCATTTCAGCTTGCTAATAATACTCAAGATAACAATATTCATGTGTTCACTGTCTTTTTTGACAATTTAAAGTTTCTTAGTTTTGTATTTCATACATTCTACATTCTGATTATTAATGGATGTTTGCAGCTGTTTCTTCTTATTTTGAGTTATGCCACATCAGCCAATGAAGGTCCTGAAAGCTTGATTCCATCTGTATCATTGAAATTGACTCTACTCTGAGGAGGCAACTCTTCTCCAATCATATTTTGAGTGACTTCCAACTGAGGGGCTCATCTTCTGGTACCATGTCAATGTTCCACTGCTATTCATGAAGACCCTGACACACATGGGGTCTCCATGAGTTGAAGACAACTCGCCAATGACTGGCTTGAAGAGTGCAGAGACTCCATAGCAGGTGGAAACTCTCTCCGCGCTACAAAGGATTGAGAATCAGAAAAGAAGTAATGTCTGTGGTATTTGTGAAACAGTCTTAGGTACAGTCATCCAAAGAGAAAACCAGCATATATTGTTTGTGGAATGAATGAAAATTCCACTGACTTGCCCTAAAATCAAGTATTCTGACTGCAAGGTTATTCCTTTTTCCATCCTTTCCAGTATGTCCAGATGCCTCTTCTGTGAAAGCAGAATCATCAGCAGTCACCATAAAGAAAGGGGCCATGTGTAAGGATTACTGTCTGGGCTGTTATATTACTTAGTCTTCACAGCAGCCCTGGACATAGATCTTATTTCTCATTTTATAGATAGAAAAACTGAGACTTAAAGGAACCGTTCCTGAAGCCTGTGCCCTTTCCTTCCTCCAGACCAAGGGCTTTTCCAAGAAACGGCCTTGCTATCATGTTGCCAGGAGTAGATTCACCAGGAAGCATATATGCACAGCTTGCATTGAGAAAGTTACACATAGACTTAAGTGTATTTCCTTGCTAATCTGTGTTAAGCAATTTCATGTGCATTTCATCATATCTTTGCACACTGGGGAATAAGTAAAACTGCACTGCAGACTGTAGAAATGTGCACTTGGGCCCACGCATCCCTTACTTACTGGCTAATTCATCCATGCTAATGCTGTTCCTCTTTCTCAGGTCCTCGCAGAGGAGAAAATACTACATCTTTAAGTCCCAAACCCACTGCCATTGAGTGAATTCTAACTCATAGTGACTCTTAAGACAGAGTAGAACTGCCCCATAGGGTTTCCAAGGCTGTAAATCTTTACAGAAGATTACCAGATCTTTCTAGATCTGCTATAGGTCAGTGGCTCACAAAGTTGAGACAGTATGAGAATCACCCAGGGGGCTCATTAAAACACTAACAATTGGCCTCAGGTCCAGATTTCTGATTGTGTAGGTCTTGAGTGGAGGCCAAGACCTTGCATTTCTAACAAACTCGAAAGGGATGCTGAGATCTACTGCTCTGGAAGAACCACAGGATCATAGAATTTGGCATCTAGACAGGTAGGTAGTTCTGAGTTTACTTGCTGGCAGCCCATGAGCAGAATTTGTTCTGTGTAATATTTTTACAGAAGTTTGGTTTTTTGGCTGATAGTTAATTAGGAGACAACATTGTTAGACCCAACCGCATTGATTCTGGGTCCCTGCACAGTAATTGTTGCCTGGCGCTGAGATCAACTTCTCATGCTTCCCAGCCTCTTCTCACAGCCTCATTTTGTACTTTTCCTACCTGGCCCCTGGCCCCTACCTGACCCCTGGAATCCAAATGGAACTCTTACTAAGTCAACAGCTCATTGCAGAGGTGGGGATTCAAACCCCATAGAGACAAAAGGATTTGCCCAGAGTCAGCCAGCTAACTACAACAGTGACAGGTATATCATGGGTCCCAATACTGAGGGCCTTGAGTCCCACCCCCAAACAGATTTCTCCTCGCCCACCCCAACCAGTCAAGGAAGGATGTTTCACCCACCCAGACATGATCCCTACAGCTTGAGGCTGTGGTCATCTCCGGTATTATAGCTGGAAAGGACTGAAGAACCAAAAAGGATTCCAGCTGTCCATAGTTGTCTGAGATGCCTCCAAGCACTATGAGCTCCTTAGTACCCATTTCAGATGCTCTTCACCTTTACAGAGAGGTTCCAGCTGAGTGATTGTGCACAGATGACTCCCCTACGTATCATTTCTTAGACGACGACAATGATACTTACCTCACAGGATAGTTGAGAGAATTGAATGAGCTGATAAACCTGTAAAGTTCTCAGGATCTGCTTGGCAATTAGACAGCAGTCAATGAAAACTAGTGACTATTAGTAACATTACTATAACTGTGTTCACTCCTCTAGAAAAATCTCTCCTTGCATTGCAACTCACTCTTTCATTTTATCCAAGCTACAACCAGAAGGTACTCCTACAACCTCTAGTAGGTAATGGCCAGGGCCCTGGTATGGAATTGCCATCCACTGATGGAGGGACACAGGACCTAGCTCTCGTCTGGAGGCCCACATTTTCATCCTGTCTCTGCCACTTCTTCAAGGTGAGACCTTGGTCAAGCTCCTTCTTTCTCTGGACCTTGGTGTAAGATAATGGGGTTGGTCTGTGCTTAGCATTTTCCTGATGCCACAGGCATCTTCCTCACAACCATATGGTGCCTGCCATCAAGTAGAGGCTCAATAACACGTTAAAGAATAATTCCTCTCATAGGGGCACTGTCACTATCGTCATTTACAATTGGGGAAATGAGGCTCAGACAGGTTAAGTAGCTTGCCCTACTAGGAAGTGGTGAACCAGGTTTCAAGACCAATCTGACACTCCACAACACACTCTTAACCACAACCTAAACCACTGTTGGTTGAAAAACTTACTCAGCTATCTTGGGCCTGACTGACCTTCTCTGTCTACATTTTGGAAGTCTCAGAACTGCCTGTGTTTGTCCTCACCTAAGCTTCCTTCTTTGGAAGAAATGGCCTGAAGATGTCATGACTCTATACATGGTATGAACTGGGAAGAATTTCTCAGTCAGTAGGCCAACAACTATTTGTTGAAAACCCACCAGTTGCCTGGCGCTACATGCATGCACCCCAGCAATAAGTCTGGCACATTTCTTCCTAAGTTAGATGGAGTATAAAGGGATGAATCAAGTAACTCACACAGTGTTCTCAGTCCAGAAGACCTGTAATGCCCTCAGCACAATGTAGGTGATCTCTCCAACCAGACCTGGCAGGCCAAAGGTATAGTGCACACCGCAAGTGTTGTGAACCGTCAGCACACGGTAAAAATACACCTGGGGACAAACAGCCTCATAAGTGGGTCTGTAGGTGATACTGATAATCCCTACTCACCGCTTTCACAGATCTTTGGCATCTAGGGTCACCAAAGGGTGATGGGCACTAGGGCTCACCTAAAGGAGTGCTTCTCAGACTTGAATGTGCACTCACATCACCTGAGATCTTACTAAAATACAGAGTTGGATTTAGAGGGTCTTGGGTGAGGCCTCAGATTTCTGCAGTTCTAAAAAGGTGCCTAGTTCATGGACCATACTGAGTGACAAGACCCAGTATAGCCCAGACATTATGGGTATTTTGGACTGATATGTTTTGTTTGTTTTGTTTTTTTAATTTATTGTGATTGAGTAAAAGTGTACAATCTGGTTTAAATTCGCATGCTTGCCTATGTGTGGCTCCTACTAGTAGCTCTTTTTGCCTGGGGACAGCACACTCCTTTCTGTTCTATACAGGTCATATCATCTTAACAATCCTCTGTCTCCTCTTCTCTACCCCCTTCCCTCCCCTGTAGTAAGAGGCCAGTTGGGTGACATCCTGTAGATACATAGAACCATAAAGTGCACACATGATATGGTCACTCTGATAAGTCTTTTTGTAGTGTCTGTGCATTGTGGGATATTTAGCAATATCGCTGTTCTCTACCTTTCAATGCCAGTAGCAAATCTCCTGTTCCCCGACCTCATGTGTCAACCCAAAATATTTCCAGATATTGCCAGACTACTCCTGGCTGAAACTCAGTAGTCTAGACCCATGTTAAGTGACGTGTCAAAGGCAACATGGCTCGTTAGAAGAAAAGAATCTGACCATATCTCCAGGCTCTCAGTTCAGTGTACCTTCTGCCTCACCAACTCACCACTTAGCCTCCCAAATGGCTCTGAGCCAAGAGGTGCCGCTACAAATGCGGCACCTATTGGTTCCACCACTAGAAGCCTCAGTGTCTTCAGAGTAAAAATTGAGACCTGTCAGCTGGCTCAAGGGATATACTCCAGCTATCCCATCTCTTGAGGCTCTGGTTCCTTGTCCCCTGAATCCTGTGTTTAAGCCATAAGAATTTCTTTCTGCTTCTATTGGGCCCGTGCCCTTCTCACCATTGAATGTTTGTACATGCTGTCCCTTCCCCCTGAAATGCATTTTCCCACTTCTTTATTTGGCTAATACCACTTATTTGCCAACCCTCAGCTGAGCTATCTCTGCTCCAGGGAGCATTTCCTGACCTGCCACAAGATAATTAATTTAGATGTGCTCCTGTAGCAGTTGTCACACTGTGTTGTTTATTTCCTTCATTAAACTATAGCTTAGAAAGCAGGATAAGTATTAAAACACAAGGAATGGATGGTTGGATGGATGGTTGGTTGGATGGATGATCCTTAGTCATCTCTAGAGATACAGTGAAGAAAACTGAGGCACAGAGAGACAGGGAGTGATCAATATTGCTGATAACTGGTTATGCATTCTTGATGTGGAGCACTTTTTTCTTTCCTCTCAAATTTTCAAGACCAGAGGAGATAAAGGACATTGGTTCCTATCCCAAAGATGAGAAGATGACTGGCCATCCCAACTTTGGTCAAATTGAGCTGTTGCTAGGTTGTTTCCTACTTTGGGTGAGAATTGCCTCCCTGAATATCCATGGCTTATCCAAATGCAGCTCTTCGTACCACCCCAAATGTTTACTTCTTTTTCATCCCTCAAGCCTTCAAACCCATTGAGATTTGTTATCATGTCCTTAAATAGTTCTCCTGGAAGTATGTTATAGCTAGTCAATTAACCCAATCTAATATTGGAGCATTCTGGTATGATGAGTACTTGTTAGGTCCTGAAGGAAGAAAAATCCATTCACTTAGAAGAAGTAAACCATTGGAAGTGGGCATGATTTGGATTATCTGGCTGGTACTCCCTTTTCTAGAAGTTGCCCTCCAAGCTTCATCTACAAAATTGGCTAGCAGCAACCATCTATGTAAAACATGGTCCTCTTTCTGGCCACAGATAACTGGCTCAGGGATGGATACATTCTTCAAGTGAAGCCCATGAGTCCCCTTCTCCAGAGGACACAGGATTGGAACAAGACATTCCACCTGGGTCCTCTCTTGAAGAGAGAGGCTATAGTCCTCCATGTGGACTAGAAAAAGAGAAAGGAAGACCACAGAATGAGAATGAAGGAGATATTCAGAGAAAGAGAGCAGGGATTTCTTGACCTCTCACAACACTTGAGTCCCTGAAGCCAGTCATTTGTGGGTGCCCTAGCCTCCCTGCCATTGAGATCAGTGACACTCGTTAGGCATGTAATAAACACATTTCCTTGTGCTTGAGCTGGCATCAGTGGATTCTGTAACTTGCTATCTGGCCTCCTAGCACATACATTGTCTATCCAGGGAAGGTTGCTCACTTAGGCTTTAAAGTCAACCTGCAAAGGCTCCAATATCTTTTGTAGCCCATAGCACCAATGGTGGCCCACCAGTGTCACTGGGGTCTTCCTGGTCTAAACTGAAGCAGAGAATGTTAGTTGCCTAACTCCTTACCGACAGGCATTTGGCTCCACTGATGGAGATCAATCCAGCCAGAAGGCCCAGCACCATGGCTGGCCAAGGAGAAGAGATCAGGGGACACGAGATGCCCACAGCCACACCTCCTGCCAGCACAGCATTGTGGATATGAGTCTGCAAAGGAATAGCTTGATGATGAATGAAGTTAGGCATGAAGTAGATAGTATCTTGCCCCAAGTACTCAGCAAATTGATAGCAAGCCAAAGCTGTAATCCTCCTGGCTTTGTTGATCCTGAAACCATCCTCCTGCATTACTAGGACTCTTAATCTCCATCACTGGGTTTATCTCATACCCCACACCCCACAGGCTCAGGGAGAAGTTTCCCTGATTAGGAAGATTTGGAATCATCTGAAAAGCACAGGCTACTCATGGTCCTTGCCACCTCTCACACTTAATAGCGGTGTGTCCTTCGGCACTTAAACTCTTAATGCCTGGATTTTCCTGCTGGAAAAATGGAGTTGTGATTGTACCTACTTGATAGGGTCATTGTAAAGGTTAAATGAATTAACACACGTACGGTGCTTTGCACCGTGCCTGGCATTGGGCATACGTAAATGACCAATAAACATAAGCTACTGTTATTTTTCATTATCATTATTGGCTACCTGGTGCCTGTACGACGCCAGATGACTGGACCCAGTTCAAAAGGCTTTGACTTGTTCCTGGATCACATCTCTGTCGTGTTCCTCATTCTTTTATAACTGGAGTCTTGCTCAGCTGTTATTCTGCCCCAACCCCCAAATCTAACCAGGTGTCAGGACTTTGGGCTCTTTGATGAGCTGCAGGGAAGAGGAAGACCCTCAGTGAGATGGATGGACATAACGGCTACAGCCATTGTTCCTCAATCATGGCATCAGTTATGAGAACGGCGCAGGACGAGACAACGTTTTGTTTTGTTATATGTAAGATGGTAACCCTGCTGGTGTGGTGGTTAAGTGCTATGGCTGCTAACCAAAAGCTCAGCAGTTCATAGCCACCAGCTTCTCCTTGGACATTCCATGGAGCAGTTCTACTCTGTCCTGTGGAGTTGCTATGAGTGGAATTGACTCAATGACAGCAGATTTGGTTTTTAGAATTTATATGTAAGGTCACCTGGAATCAACTTGACAAGAACCAAAAACAGAAAAAAAAAAAAAAAACCAAGCTGCTAAACTTCCCTGGCCTGATGCTTTCACCTGACCCTCTGGATGTCCTCCTAAACTTGCCTGCTCCTAAACTTGCTGCCATCATAGAGACCACCTGTTGGGATCCCCACCTTCCCTCAGTGCCAGGCTTATGCTATTAACCTGTTGTCTGTGGCCACACTCTGTCCATACCAGGCCCCTGTCTGTCTAGACTTTCCCCAGCCCCTCTGGCTGGTTGACTCCATTCCTAAATTGCCCTGGGAATGTTTTGTCTTCAGCTCTGCTAATTGCTCACTCTTCTCTGCCCTTCAAATCTCACACGCAGTACCCCGGCTAGAGTAATAACAGTAGCTAATGTTTGCTTATCACTGACTTCACATTTTAAGCATTTTACATGCATTTTCTCTTAATTCCCACTTTACAGAAGAGGCAGTTGAGACTGAAAAATTTTAAGTTGCTTGACCAAGCTCACATGGCTAGCGTAACAGCCTTCTTTATTTCTGTTTCTGACAATTCCATTACTGAAATTTCTTGGGAGAAAGGAGGGGGCTAACTAATTCTGTTCTTGTTTTTTTTCTGCTCACTTGCTCATGGCAGCTGACTTCAGTAACTAGAAATCACAGGGTTTGGACCTGGCTCTGTGTGACACCAAAGCTCATGATCTAATGACTCCCGAGAGGGGCTTTGATCTGGTCACAGCCTCCTAAGTTCCGGTGCCCTGTTGACAGCCAAGTGCTCTCCCTGATGCTCCATGAGACAGAAGGGCTCTACAGAAGCTGGGCAAACTCTTTCCCTTCCCATGGGGCTGGCACTGAAGACCAGGGTGGAGGGGGAGAGCGTAAGCTTGTGTGTCAGGCCTAGAGGACCCAAGGCTGCCACCCCATCCCCTCCTCACCATGTTGATCTTCCCTTCAGGGTGGGCCAAGGCTGATGCAGAGATGGCTGTTACAGCACTGACTGCAAGGGCATAGTAGGTGTTGAACACGGCATTCTTCCTTTCATTCAGATCAATTAGCAGAGCAGAATTGAAACTTGGCCAGAAAATCCACAAGAAGAGAGTACCTGCAGGTCAGAGAGGATCACTGAGCGGCACTGGCCAGAACCCCCACTCCTGCTCTGAAGTTCTAAGCCTCTGGGGGCTTCAGATACTGAGTGCCTCTGAGGCTGGCTGACCCATCACTTCCTAGCTATGTGACTCTGTGCAAATTATACCTTTGTGAATTCTCCAGGTGGTAGCAAGTAGCTGGCTATTTTCATAGGCAAGAAAACCCAGACCCAGAGAGCTGAAATCACCAAGTCTTAGGCCTCCTGATCCTGGTCTGTGATGACCAGATTCTTATTTAAAAATAATTAATGGGCTGCTTTATTTTGACCTCACAGCCTGGTGTTCATTCCCCTGATGTCGAGCTCACTAAGTCTCTCCCAGTCTCCTACGTTCATCGTTTTCACTTCATCTTTTAAAGTAAAGAGTTAGTATTCTCTTCCTTGTCCCACTGCCGTTCCTCCATCTACTCTGGAACCCACTTTCTTTACTTGTCTAGTCCCTCCTTTTAGTCGAGGGCTAAAGGATCAGATGAACTTCTTCAGACTCAAACATAACCAGTCTCTCCTTTTGATTAGATATTAACACACACAGATCCCTAGAAGGAAATTCTTGATTAGAGGCATGAATTCAACCAACACTACTTTCAGAAGTCAACCAGTGTGGGGGGCTTTCAGACACTCAGGGCAGGTGAGTAAAGGAAACAGTTTTTTGACAACAAAGCCTTTTTTGAATCTCTCAGCCAAGGTACGAGACCTCCACCCTACATTTCCTTACCTAGCATGGCGAACAAATTGGGACCTGTCACCTTACTGTCTTCCCCTGGCAATTTCTTCCTGAGAGGCACTGAGAGACACCAGGCAACAGCCAGCCCAAAATAGGCTGCAAACACATGGATGTGCATCATGCTTGTGTGGGCATCCATCTGCAAGAAACCCAGAGGAAGCAATGATGGTCAGCCACTTCTGCTCACGGGTAAACCTTTTGTGCTCCCTGGAGAAAGTTTTGCCTGTCAGATAGAGGATGGGACTTGAGGGTCTCGAAGCTGGTGTTCAGAGCTTACTCAGCGCATCTCAGGAAGCACCCCACCTTCAGAGAAGCCCCATGGTGAGCCTTAGATTTATTACACAGAAGTTGATGGCTGGCTAATGTCAAGCCATTTGGTAATGAGTCAATTACAATTCATGGCAACACCATGCATATCAGAATAGAACTTTGTTCCACAGGGTTTTCTAGAGCTTTGATCTTTTGGAAGTAGCTCAGCAGGCACTTCTTCTGGGTGGGTTCAAACTGCCAAAGTTCTGTTAGTAGCTGAGTGATTAACCATTTGTACCATCCAGGGACTTGGACTTTTATCAGGAGCTCCAAAATGTTTCTGACAGAAGTCCACTTTGGTGGGCAGAAAGCCACAAGGACACACAGCACTGTTTCCTCCTTTTCAGTGGAAATCCAACTCTTTGCATGGAGGCATGAGTGATATAAACTTTGCAACATGAAGCAGCCAGAATTCCTGTGTTACTGACCTAAAATCGTCAGGAAATTCCAAATACATGGTGATTTTCCTTTATGAATATCAAATGTAGTAATTGTTAAAAAGGCACTTAATAGACTACTGGCAAAGTCTATTAGAAGTATCTCTAAAAATATCCAGAATAGGCAGGATTTCTACCACCTCTCTCCATCAGCAGCACCTTGATTCAGCTACTATCACTACTACCCTGAATTACTGCAAAAGCCTCTTAACTGGCTCCCTGTTTCCACTTTTGTCCCCCTACAAATTAGTGTCTCTGTACTGGCCAGTGTGATCCTGATAGTCAGGAGGGCAGGGCCAAGAAGGTGGATTAGTCAGACACTTCCTGTGATCCCTCTAGCAACAAAGACTGAAAAGAACAAATGAGTCAAATACGTTTGACATTGTAAGAGTCCCGAACATCAACAGAGAAGTTGAGAAATCAGACTGAGAAATGAGGAAGGGAGAGTAGGTCCAGAAGTACACAGGACTGGCCAGACCTGACCTGCCAGGATTCCACTCTGACCACCATGTTGAGCAGAGTGGTGGCATTTGGAGGACATCTTCCTCAGTATCAAAAAGCAGCAGAAAGTGCACTCTATCCTCCTGAGCCAGTGAGAAATGGCGCTTGACCATCAAAACCTAAGTGACTGGCATCTACCTATCATGTGTGGATCTAAATCTTTCCTTCAGGGTAAACCTGTCTCCATTTTCCCAGAACTTTCCTGTCCCCTCTCTACACTGTGCATACCTCCAGAGTCTGACATCATTAACTGAGCTGAAAGCAGGACTCCTTAAGCCCACCCTGAGCCTCTTTTGGGCTCAGAGAGTGAACAATTTAACAAACTGTGGGAAAGGGGAGAGAAACCTGCCAAATCATCTGAGCAGAAATCCAAGGTGAAAACAGTCCCTCCACCTAGAATCAGACATAAGTGGACATGACATTCTCACAGATACTCAAGGCTATCTGTTAGACTCCTGTGTTTCTCAGCACCTGCAGCCAGATACCTGTGCCTGTACCAATCATCCCTGCACATCTAGGATAGGAGAGAAGAGCCTGTACCACACACGTGGTGATTATCTGGCCACCTGGGCTTAAGTCATAAAAGTAAAGTAAACATACTTTGGAGTTTGCATGTCTAGTAACGGCTCTAGCCACCTGGTGACAGGATATTAGAGCTTCAAAGCCACCAATAACTGAACTAGCACATATGACCAGACTATTTAGACATTTCAGAACAAAACAAAACAAGCATAAAATAAATTCAACAAATTACTAACGGGTTGGAGACAACAGTCCTTATCAAATCACTTAAAGAAATAGCCCACAATGGCTTCAGATAGCTACCAAAACAAAGTATCAAGAAATTTTCCAGTTAAATGGAACTTCCTGGAATTATCAGATGTAGAATGTAAAAGACTGATGTTTAGAACTCTTCAAGAGAACAGGAAGATCAGAAAAAATACAGCAGAGCATAATGAAAAATTGAACAGGTTTTCAGAAAGCATACATCAGCAAGAAAGTTAACAAGAGAATTACAGAACTAGACAATGCAATAGAAAGCCAAAGGCAATGGAAGGTTAAATTAAAACACATGACACCAATATTTCTGAGGAAAAAAATCAGATAAGAGAATTTAAAAAAATCAAGAACACTCAAAAGTATGTGGGAATAATAAGAAGAATAATCTACAAATGATTGGAATACCAGAAGAGTGGGAGGGAATAACAGAAAATACAGAGAGAATTGTTGAAGATTTGTTGACAGAAAACTTCTCTGTATCATTAAAGATGAGAAAATATCTATTGAAGAAGATTATCAAACTCCATGCAAGGTAGATTCCCAAAAGACACCAAGGCATACTATAATCAAACTTGCCAAAACTAAAGATAAGGAGATAATTTTTAAAGTATCTAGTGACAAACAAAAAATAACCTAAAAAGGAGAATCAATAAGGTCTAGCTCTGACTACACTGCAGAAACCTTACAGGCAACAAGGCAATGGGATGACATATACAAAGCTTTGAAGGAAAAAAATTGTCAGCCAATAATTATATACCCAGCAAAACTGTCTCTCAAATATGACCATGAAATCAGGACATTTCCAGAGAAACAGAAACTTAGGGAATTTTCAAAACCAAACCAAAATTACAAGAAATTTTAAAGGGAGTCCTTTGGTTAGAAAATCAGTGACATCAACTAACAACCCAAGAGTAGAACACAGAACAGAGCAACTGGATATCATACTAAATAGGGGAATCACAAAAAAAAAAAAAAAAAAAAAATCAAAGATAAAACACTAAAAATAAGGAAACAGAGATTTCATTATATAAAAGTATAACAAAAAAGAGGGACCTAAAAGAAAATACAGTCATAGATCTTTCACATGGAGAGGTAGTCAAGGTGATACAAAGAAATTAAGGACTGCTTTAAATTTAGAAAAATATGGGTAAATATTAAGGTACCACATAGGAAATTATCAAACCTACACACCAAAATGAAAAACAAGAAGTCTCAGAAAGTACAAAACCATCAACATTGAAAAAGAGGAAACGAAAACACGTAAGACTCAGTATAGAAAATTAAAAGAAACAAAGAAATTGTCTAAAACACCCAAAAACAGACAACAAAGTGACAGCACTAAATTGATACCTATCAATAATCAAGCTGAATATAAATAGACTAAATGCACCAATAAAGAGATGGAGAGTGGCAGATTGGATTAAAAAATATGACACATCTATATGCTGCCTACACAAGACATATCTTAGACTTAAAAACACAAACAAACTAAAACTCAACGGATGGAAGAAAATGTATCAGTCTAACAACATTAAAAAAAAAGCAGGACTGGCAATATTAATCTGTTAAAGTATACTTTAGAGTAAAACCCACCACATTGGATTAGAAAGGACACTATATAACGATAAAAGGCTCAGTGCTCCAGGAGCACATAACCATATTAAATATCTATGTGCCCAACAACAGTGCTCCAAAATATATAAAACAAAGCCTAACAACACTGAAAACAGAACTAGACATCTCCACAATAATAGTAGGAGACTTCAACTACCACTTTTAGTGAAGGACAGAACATCCAGAAAGAAACTCAGTAAAGACACATAAGATCTGAACACCACAATCAACCAACTTGAACTCATACACATATATGGAACAGTCCACCCAACAGCAGCCAAGTACAGTTTCTTTTCTAGTGCACATAGACCATTCTCCAGAACTGACCACATACTAGGCCACAAAGCAATCTTTTTTTTTTTTTTACAGTTTTTTTTTTTTATAGGACTCAGTGAAAATGTACATTCTCATATAAATTTACATGCTCACCTATATGCAGCTTCCACTGCTCTCCCTGTCTGGTGACTGTTGGAATGAAACGTAAGTAAACTCCATTCTGAACCTCAGATTCCTTCTTGGGCAAAGGGCAGTGAAAATTCAGGATAGAAGGCTCCAGGAAATAACTTAGCAGAAAAATAACAAGAAAAACCCTAGGGTGGTTTCACCCTTATCTTACAAAGGACAAAAGCCTAGAGGCAGCCTTACAGAGTCCTGGGAGCCATCCCTAATCACAAGCTATTGAAACATCGACTTTTACAGCTTACAGAAATTCCATGTGGTTGAAACATTCACCAATGTAGCTGACATATTCACCAATGGCTACATTTTGCAACCCGCAGAAATTCCATATGGCCTCAACCAATCCATACAAAGATCAGCTCCCCCCTCCCTACCTTGCGATCTCACGACTTAAATACTGGGCGCTGAGGAAGTTCGTGGTCGCCTCCTCTCTACACAGATTGGAGTGCGTCCCTGGTGCACCAGTTTTTTTTCCTATTGGGCATATTTTTTTAATAAAGTTTAACCTTTAAAGAAATTCTGGGTCGCATCTTGAAATTCGAACCCCAACAGTGACAGCACACTATTCCTCTCTGCTCCATACATTTCTCATCCTCCCAACAGCCTCCTTTCCCCTCCTCTCCACCCACTCTCCTTCCTCCAACCAGAGGTCAGCAGGATGATATCCTATAGATGTATAGAACCATAAAGTGCATCCAATATATGGTCACTCTGCATCACCAAGTCCAATCCATTTGTGTCTGAAGAGTGGACCTTCATTATGATTTATGGGCAAGGGCAGCATCAGGGCCAGGGGCCTTGCTCCCAGGGGAACCCTGAAACCACTGGACCATCAATTGAGGTCTTTTAGTGGAGATCTCAGGGTGCATCCCTTTTTATTCTTGTGTTGCCAGTGAGACTCAACTTAGTGAGCTCCATCGCAGCTATCACTGGTGGTGGCCGGGCACACAAAGCAATCTTTAACAAAATTCAAAGTATTGAAATATTACAAAGCATCTTTTCAGACCATGTCATGGGTTGAATTGTGTCCCCCCAAAAATATGTGTAGTCATGTGGCTGGGACATGATTTCCAGTATCTTGTGACTGCCCTCCATTTTTGTGGCTTCCCTAAACTGTATGTTAAAGGATTAGGGTGGGGCTGTAAATTCCTTTTTAGGATTATTTCCCTGCCCTGCGGTAAAGGGAGTTTCCCTGGAGTATGGCTTGTCCCACCCTTAATCCTTTCAGCCTGCAAGAGATAAAAGGAGAGAGAAGCAAGCGGAGAATTGGGAACCTCCTTACCATCAAGAAAGCAGCACTGGGAGAAGAGTGTGTCCTTCAGACCTGAGGTTCCTGAGCCAAGACACTCCCTGGACAAAGACTGATGCAATACCTGACTTTCCTCCCCAGCCGACAAGGGAAAAAAGCCTTCCCCTGGAGAGGGCATCCTGAATTGGACTTGTAACCTACTGGACTGTGTAAGAATAAACCTTCCTTTGTTAAAGTCATCCACTCTGATATTTCTGTTAGAGCAGCCCTAGCTGACTAAAACAGACCATAAAACCATAAAAGTAAAAATCAATAACAGAAAATGGAAGGGGGGAATCAAACACATGGGAAGAGGACAAAAACTTGCTCAAAAACTATTGGGTTATAAGCAAAACCAAAGACAGAATAAAAAAATTCACAAAATCAAATGAGAATTAAAACACATTTTATCAGAACCTTTGGGACATATTAAGGGCGGTACTCGGAGATCAATGTATTTCAATAAGTGCACACATACAAAAAGAAGACAGTGACCAAGTCAAAGCTCTAACTCTACAATGCAAACAAGTAGAAGGAGAGCAGCAAACAAACCCTTCAGGTACCAGAAAAAAAAATGATAAAAATTAGAGCAGAACTAAATGAATTAGAGAACAGAATAAATGATCGAAAGTGCTAACAAGACCAAAGGTTGGTTCCTTCAAAAGATCAATAAAATCAACAAACCACTGGCCAAACTGACAATGGAGAGAAATCAAATAATTTGCATAAGAAATGAGACAAGTGATATCACAACACACCCAAATGAAATTTTAAAAAATCACAACAAAATACTATGAAAAATATTTATACTGGCTTGGCTGGCTAATAAATTTGAAAACCTAGAGGAAATGACAAATTTCTAGAAACACATCACCTACCAAAACTAATACAAACAGAACTAGAACAACTAAGTAAACCCGTCGCAAAAAACAAAAGATTGAAAGGCAACTTAAACATTTCCAACCAAAAAAGCCCTGGCCCTGATGGCTTCACTGGAGAATTCCATCAAACTTTTAGAGAAGAGTTAACACCACTATTACTGAAAGTATTTCAGAACATGGAAAGGGATGGAATACTTCCAAATTCATTCTATGAAGCCAGTATAACCCTGATACTCAAACCAGGTAAAGACAACACAAAAAAGGAAAATTGTAGACCAATATTTCTCACGAACTTAGATGTAAAAATCTTCAACAATATTCTAGCCAATAGAATTCAAAAAGCATATCAAAAAAATAATTCACCATGACCAACTGGGATTCATAACAGGAATGCAGAAATAGTTCAACATTAGAAAAACAATCAATATAATCAACCACATAAATAAAAGACAGACCCACTAGATATTATCAATTGATGCAGAAAAAATTTTGACAAAATTCAATACCCATTCATGTTGAAAACTCTCAGCAAAATAGAAACAGAAGGGAAATTCCTTAACATACTAATGGGCATCTATGCAAAGCCAGTTGGATATCCTGGTGGCATAGTGGTTAAGTGCTACAGCTGCTAAGGTCAGCAGTTCAAATCCACCTGGCACTCCCTGGAAACTCTATGGGACAGTTCTACTGTGATCTATAGGATCACTATGAGTCAGAATCAACTCAGTGCCAGTGGGTTTGATTTGGTTTTTATGCAGGGCCAACAGCCAACATCATCCTAAATGGAAAGAGTCTGAAAGCGTTCCCACTGAGAAGAGGTACCAGACAAGAATGCCCATTGTCACCAGTCTTGTTCAAAATTGTCCTGGAGGTTTTAGCCAGAGCAACCAGGCATGATAAAGAAATAAATGGCATCCAAATTGGTAGAGAAGAAGTATAAGTATCTCTGTTTGCAGGCAATACGATCTTATACACGTAAAACCCTAAAGAATCCACACACAAAAATCTTCTGGAACTAACAGAAGAGTTCAGCAAAGTATCAGAATACAAGATAAAGATAAACAAATCAGTTGGATTCCTTTATACGAACAAAAAGAGCATCAAGGAGGAATCTCAAATCATTACCATTTACTATAGCCCCCAAGAAGATAAAATACCTAGGAATAAATCTAACCAAAGATTTAAAAGATCTACACTAAGAAAATTACAAGACTCTACTACAAGAAACCAAAAAAGACCTACATAAGTGGAAAAATTTACTTGTTCATGGATAGGAAGAACAAACATCATGAAAACATCTATTCTATCCAAAGTGATCTATACATACAAAGCAATCCCAATACAAATTCCACTGTCATTTTTTAATGAGATGGAGAAACAAATCTCCAATTTAATATGGAAAAGGAAGAAGCCTTGGATAAGTAAAGTATTACTGAAGAAGAACAAAGTGGGAAGTCTCACTCTGCCTGAGTTTAGAACCTATTACACTGACATGGTAGTCAAAACAGCCTGGTATTGGTACAAAAACAGATAAATAGACCAATGGAATAGAATTCAGAATCCAGATACAGTGTCATCCACCTACAAGTAGCTGATATCTGACAAATGTCCAAAGTCCGTGAACTGGGAAAAAGAGTCTCTTTAACAAATGATGTCAGCATTACTGGATATCCATCTGCGAAAAATGAAACAAGACCCATATCTCACACTACGTACAAAAACTAACTCAAAACTGATCAAAGACCTGAATATAAAATCTCATACAATAAAGACCATGGAATAAAAAATAGAGACAACATGGGAAGCCCTACTACATAGCATAAACAGACTACCAAAAAATTATTAACAATGCACAAACAGCATAAGAGAGAATAGATAACTGGGAACTCCTAAAAATCAAACACTCGTGCTCATCCAAAGACTTCACCAACAGATTAAAACACTACCTACAGAATGGGAAAGAATTTTTGGCTTGCACACATCTGATCAACATCTAATCTCCCTAATCTGCAAGGTACTACAAAACTTCAACAAGAAAAATAACAGAAGTAAAAAATGGACAAAGGATATGAACAAGAACTTCACCAAAGAAGACATCCAGGACATTAACAGATACACAGGAAAATGCTTACAGTCAGCCATTAGAGAAATCCATATCAAAACTACAATGAGATACCATCTTTTCCCAACAAGGCTGGCATTAATCCAAAAAAGACAAAATAATAAATATTGGAGAGATTGTAGAGAGACTGGAACTCTTCTACACTGCTGGTGGGAATGTAAAATAGTACAACCACTACGGAAATTCATTTGGTGATTTCTTAAAAAGCAAAAAATACAAATACCGTATGATGCAGTAATCCCACTTCTTGAAATATATCCTAGAGAAATAAGTGCTGTCACATGATCAGATACATGCACACTAATGTTTATTGCTGCACGGTCCACAATAACAAAAAGATGGACTCAACGTAGGTGCCCATTGATGAATGAATGCACAAACTATGGTATATTGACAA
The DNA here is from genome assembly GCA_028571685.1 of Heterohyrax brucei. NCBI lineage: Eukaryota > Metazoa > Chordata > Mammalia > Hyracoidea > Procaviidae > Heterohyrax > Heterohyrax brucei. Next base: position 55,187,302 of record CM053140.1, read on the forward strand.
ATGGAATGCTATACAATGATAATCATTTTAGGAAATATCTCATGACACAGAATCATCTGGATATTATGCTGGGTGAAATTAGTCAAATGCAAAAAGATAATTATTGTATGAGATTATTCTTATAAAAAATTTAAAAAAAGTTTAAGTATAGAGGAAAATTTTTGATGGTTACGAGGATGAGAAGGGAGGGAGAAGAGTATCCATAGATTAGATCGTAGATACGAATTGGGTTAGGTGAAGCACACAGTAAAAAGGAGGTTAGCACAACCTGACTACACCAAAAGTTAAATGGTTTCCCAAATACAACCCAACATTTGGAAGGGCACTGTAGAGGAACAGAGGTCTAGGGACCACGGTTTGAGGGGACATCTAGGCTAATTAGCACAACTAAGTTTTTTAAGAAAATGTTCTGCTTATCACATTGATGAGTGGTGTCTGCAGTTTTAAAAGCTAGGAAGCAGCCATCTAAGTAGCATTATGTGGTCCCAATCCACATGGAGCAGAGGAGAACAAGGACATCAAAGACTAGAGGGAAATAGGAGCCCAGCAGACAGAAGGTGCTGTACATGGTCTGACAACTATGCTGGGGAAAGCTCATCCTAGAAGAAGTGCTATGTACCTCAATGCTGAATATCACTACAATCACCTTTGAAGTACTCTCCTAGAAAAGGCATGCACTGACACCAGTGCTTAGTCCACCCTTCCAAGCAATTTTGGAACCCTTTTTCTGGAATGTTCATCAGAGCAGCTGTCGTATTTCCCTTGATGTCCTGAATGTCATCAAAATGTCTGCTTTTCAATATGTCATTTATCTTTGGATAAAGAAAAAGTTATTGGAGGCCAGATCAGATGAGTAGGGAGGCTGTTCCAATACAGTTATATTTGTTTACTGGCCCAAAATGCCCTCACAGACAACTATACAATTAAGTTTGGGAACTTGCCACCATGCCACTGTACACAGTGGCTGTTTCAGAAAGCTCCAAAGTTGCTTTGAAGGGCGGACTGAGCACTGGCATCAGTGCCCAGCTTCTGAAGGGGAGTACTTCAAAGGTGACCGTAGTCATACTCAGCAATGAGGTATGTAGTGCTTAGAACAATTAAATCTGCGGACTTAGCTGTCAGACTTCATATGACCCAGAGCAGAAGAACTAGCACTAGAGCAGAAGAACTAGCTGGTGCCTGGCTACCACCTATGATTGGCCTGATGGGGAATACGGTGTAATGTCCCTGATGAAGTGAGAGAAAAATAGGTGTCCAGAACTGGAACTCTATTAAAAGACCACACATTATAGTCTGTCAGACTGGAGGCTCCTCTGAGGACACGGCCCCCAGACTCTCCATTAGCCCAGAGCTGAAATCAGTACTGAAACCAACTCTTCAGACAAAGATTGGACTATGAGATACAGAGTGATGCTGGTGAAGAATGTATTTCTTAGCTTAAGTGTCTACATGAAGCTTCCTGAGCAACTCCTCTCTAGCACTGGGATGTGAGGCTGGAGGGGTCAGGAGCTGGTTGGATGGATATGCAAAGTACACGGTGGAAAGGAGGACTGTGCTGTCCTGTAGAGGGGGACAGTTAGAATAACATAGTGATATGAGTTCAAGCTTTTATATGGCAAACTGATTCGGACTGTAAAGTTTTACCTATAGCACAGTGAAATATTAATTTAAAAACCTTCAGTTTCTTCATCTTTGGCTCAGTGGTTGGTGTGTGAATTCAAGTAATAGTTGTATTAACTGGTCTTCCTAATAGGTATGTGGATATTATCATGTACAGTGCATGTAGATATCAAGTACTTCAAGATAGACCATAAAATCTTTTTGATGATGAACGCAATGCCATTCCTCTTTTAAGTTGTCATTCCCAGAGTAGTAGACCATGTGATTGATACAAAATGGCCAATAACAACCCGTTTCAGCTCACTAAGCCCGAGGATATCAATATTTATGCTTTTCATTTCATTTTTGGTGATTTCCAATTTTTCTAGATTCATACTTACTACACCCCGTGTTCTATTAATGAATATTTGCAGATGTTTCTTCTCATTTTGAGTCATGCCACGTCAGCAAAAGGAGGTCCTGAAAGCTTAACTCCACCTACGTCATTAAGGTTGACTCCATTCTGAGGAGGCAACTCTTCCTCCGTCACCTTTCTGAGTGTCTTCCAGTCTGGTGGCCTCATGTTCCAGAACGATATCAGACCATGTTATGCTCTCATAAGGTTTTCACTGGCTAATTCTTTTCAGAAGTAGACTTCCACCTAGTCTGTCTTAGTCTGGAAGCTCAGCTAAATCCTGTCCACAATAAATGACCCTGCTGGTATCTGAATACTGGTGTTACTACTTCCAGCATCACAGATACACACAGGCTCCAACAGTACAACAAACTGACAGACTTTGGGGGGCAGAGTTACATACGGTTTACAGTCAAACTGGGACGCAAACTCCAGTCTTTGACTCCAAGTCCAGCTGGAGCTCTGAGCTGACACTGGGTTGTTCTATTATCTTGCTGTGTGATTTGGGCAATCACTTTCCCTTTCTGGGCATCAGCTTTGTCCTCTGTGAGACGAGGGTATCAACCACATAATAAGTCAGGGTCAGTGCTAGGTCAGGGGAGCTGGGAGGGTCATTTGTCCTGGTCTCCCCTTTGTAGGGAGTCCCTGTATGGTGGAAAATATTATTGTGTATGGCTGCTAACTACAAAGTTGACAGTTGGAGTCCACCCAGCAGCTCCTCAAAAGGAAGACGTAGAGACCTACTTCCAAAAACTTTAGCCATGGAAAACCCTGTGGCGTCACTAAACAGTTTGTGTTGAAGTTGTTGAATGGGATCCTAAACTGATGTGTAAACCTGCACTGAAAACACAATAAAATAGTATTAAAAAGAAAGAAAAACAAAATCCTACAGAGCACAGTTCTATTCTGACAAATGCAGGGTGACAGCAACTCACTGGCTTTTACTTCCACAAATGGCTATTAACCTGACAGGCTGTCCTAAAGAGATTACATGTCCAGTTACTGACACAGTAACTATCGTGGAAGAAGACACTGACCAGACAACTAGGCAGTTTGGCTGCTTTTAGGGCTGTGGGAATTAGTTGTCTTTTTATATATTTCATAATTATCTTGTGACTAGGACAATTCTATGTTATTGCATCTTGAAAGTTAAGAACATCAATTTGCTGTTTTACACAGTTTGCATAGGCTACATTTTATAATCTCATTTAGGACATGCTGATTTTTTTTACAATCCCAGAAGCCAAACAAAATATAGTTGGTGGCTCCCTACGCACCCCCTACTCATCCTGTCCCCTAGGTGCCCCCTCGTGGTGGGTAACTCACCCCGTAGATCATGTCGTTGACCATCCTCACAACACTGAAGACCGTCACCTCCACCAGCGCCATCAGCATCATCTGCAGTAAACTGGCCTTCCCCAGGACAGCTCCCACTGAGACCAGGACGGACATGGCGCTCATGGTGGCCAGCTGAATACTGGTGCACAGAGAGAGATAAGAGGATGAAGCAGGATATCCTCTCATTCATTCATTCAACAAATATCTGTTGTGTGCCTACTATATGCTTGCAAACCCTGGTGGCATAGTGGTTAAGTGCTACAAATGCTAATCAAAAAGGTCAGCAGTTTGAATCCACCAGTTGCTCCTCAGAAACTCTATTGGGGCAGTTCTTCTCTGTCCTATAGGGTTGCTATGAGTCAGAAGCAACTTGACAGCACTGGGTTTATGGTATGATTAGCACTGTTCCAGACACTAAGACCCGTTAGAAGACTTCTGCCCACATTGGGGCTGATACTGCACAGTGTGGAGTTTCTTTCATCACTTTTCCCATCAGGAAGGCAGCTACACTCTGAGTCATTGATCTGCACACACTCATCCACGCTGAAGATGCACTAAAGCTCTCACACAAGGTGTCAGGGTGGGTTAAGGAGACTGATTGCACATGCAGGCCTCTCTTCTGCGATTGGCGACGGGGATTCTGCCCATGGATTCTTCGCTCCACTGTCATCCCTCGCAACTGCTCAGTAGAGGGCGCTCCTCACCAGCCAGCCTACCTGCCATGCAGTAACTGCCAGCATCATCCCTGGCCCTTGTCTCTCTTCTCCCTGTCCATGGTAATGGAAGGAGGCTGAGTTTTTCCTCTTCAGCAGCTATTTATGTATTATGTAACCTCCTTGAGCTTGTTTCTCTGTGTGTAAAGTAAGCCTGACAGTAATAGTTGTACTTACCTCATGGTGGTAGTGTGGGGTTCAGAAGGGATCTTGGTGCACGTCTATCTAGCACCATGACTGGCACAAAGAACTGACTCACGTTACTGCTGAGATCTGTCTACCTCCGGAGTGGTTCCAGAGGTTAAGCACTCAGCTACTAAGTGAAAGGCGGGCCGTTTGAACCCACTCAGAGGCTTCTGAGAATTCTGCAGTGAAGGCATCAAAGCCAGGGCTATTTTGGGCTGGGAGTTTTTAAACTACCTTTCAATCTCTTCTGTTGTTTGGGTTTATTTAACTGTTCTACATCTTTTTGTGTTGGTTTAGGAAGGAAGTATTTTCTAGAAATTGGTCCATTTCCTCTAGGTTTTCAAGTTTGTTAGAGTACAGTTTTTCATAGTATTCTGTTATGATTTTTTCAACCTTGGTTAGATCTGCTGTGATATTGCTCACCTCGTTTCTTATTTGGGTATTGTGCTTTCTCTCCTGTTTTCTGTTGTCAGTTTGATCAGTAATTTATTGATTTAGTTGATCTTTTCAAAGAACCAGCTTTTGATCTTATAAACTTTCTTGATCATTTTTCTGCTCTTTAATTCATTTAGTTCTGCTTTAGTTTTTATTATTTACTTTCTTCTGCTGCCCCAGGGCTTTTTTTTTTTTTTGCTGTTCTCATTCTGCTTGTTTGAATTATGAGGTTAAACGTTTGACTTGGGCCCTTTCTTCTATTTGGAAGTGTACATTTATTGAAATAAATTGACCTCTCTGTATAGCCTTTGCTGTGTCCCAGTGGTTCTGGTAAGATGTGTTTTCATTCTCATTTGATTCTGTGAATGTCTTTATTCCATCCTTGATTTCTCTCTATAAGCCAGTAGTTTTTGAGCAAGGTGTTGTTCAGTTTCCATGTGTTTAATTTTTTTTCCTCCCTTTTTGTCTTAGCCTTCTAGTACTGCTACAACAGAAATACTAGAAGTGAATGACTTTAAAAAGAAAAATTTGTTATCTCATGGAAATGTAGGTGAAATTTCAAATTCAGAGCATCAGCTCCAGGGGAAGTCTTTCTCTGTTGGCTCTGGAACAATGTCCTTGTTGTCAATCTTCCTCTGGGCTAGGAGCTTCTGAGACACAGGGACACGAAGTCCAAAGGATGTGCTGTGCTCCAGGTACTTCTTTCTGGGTGGTATGAGGTCCCTAACTGTCTGCTAGCTTTGCTTTATATCCCAAGAGATTGTCTCAGGGCACAACATGCTCTAAGAGGCTGAGTACTGCCTCACCAACACAACCACTACCCAGCCTCCCTCATTAACATCATAGAGGCAGGATTTACAACATACTGGAACTTCACACAATTGTGGGAATCATGGCCTAGCCAAACATACATTTTGGGGGGAAGTAGTTCAATACATGACACTTTTTCTGTGATTGAGTTCTATTTTTATGGCTTTACGCCCGAAAAGATGCTTTGCAATATTTTGATACTTCTGTTAAGGCATGCTTTGTGGCCCAATACGTGGTCTAATCTTGAGAATATACCATGTGTGTTGGAGGAGAAAGTCTTCTTGGCTGCTTTTGGATGGAGTGTTCTGTATGCACCTATGAGGCCAGGTTAGTTGACTGCAGCATTTAGATATTCCATGTATTTGTTTTCCTTCTCAATGTACTGTCCTTCTCTGAAAATGGTGTGCAGCAGTCTTCAACTATTACCTTGGAGTGTCTATTTCTCTTTTCAATGATGTTAGAGTTTGTTTTACGTATTTAAGAGCTCTATCATTGAGTAAGTAAATATTTCATGTGGTTATGTGCTCCTTGAATCATTATGTAGTATTCTTCCTTACCCACTGTGGTAGATTCTACTTGGAAGTCTATTATATCAGAAATTAAGAGTGCCACTCCTGCTGTTTTTTAAGTGTTGTTTGTTTGATATATTTTTTCCAGTCCTTTGAGTTTCAGTTAGGTTGAGTCTTTAAGTCTAAGGTGTGTCTCTTATAGGCGGCATGTAAACAGACCATGCTTTCTTAGCCCTTCTGCCACTCTCTGTCTTTTTATTGGTGCATCTAATATATTTACATTCTGTGTGTAATTATTGATGTATATGAGTCTAGAGCTGTCATTCCAATGCCTTTTTGTGTGTGCATTGTTGACAATTTCTTTGTTACATTTAATTTTCTGTGTTGAATAATTTTTCTTTCTGTGTTCTGTTTCCAACTTTTTTATTGTTGTGGGTTTTGTATTTTATGAGACTTTACATTTTTTTATTTTGATGAGTAGGTTTGTTAGTTTCTACTCAGAGGCATCTCAGAAGAAAGGCTGGTTGATCTGCTTCCAAAAGGTCACAACTACAAAAAGCCTGTATAATGCAGTTCTACTCTGTAGCACATGAGGTCATCATAAGTCTGAAACAACTCAGTGACAACTGAGATGGGTGTTACAGAGAACTTTCTTCCCTGACAAATCATCACATTTAGTGCAGAGAATCAAAAACCAACAAAAACCAAACTCACTGCTGTCGAGTCAATTCTGACTCACAGTGATCCTATAGGAGGTCACTATGAGTAGAACTGCCCCATAGGGTTTCCAAGGAGCACCTGGCAGATTTGAACTGCCAACTTTGTGGTTAGCAGACACAGCACTTAATCACAGAGCCACCAGGAGTCAAAAATAATTTTGTCTTCAAGGTGCTTATGATCCAACTGGGGAGACAAAGGTGACATGATGAGCGTGTCAGCTAAGAATACCTATCAGTGATATCAGGGGTTAGGGAGGGCTCACTGGAGGGAGACAGCAATGTGGACTGGACTCATCTAGGGCTTCCTGGAGGAGGTGGCACTGAACCAGACAATTCATGGTGATTAAAACCAACCCACTCTCCCCTTGGCGACCTTTGTCTGAGGTCTCTCCTCCCCTTGGAAAATGAGGGTTCTTCAACCACCAGCACTACAATAAAGGGAATTTATTGAGCATTTTGTGTAACAGGCTTGTACAGACACCAACTTGTTTACACTGTAATCCTCTGAGTGACTCTCTGTGAAATGGTGCCAGAGGTTCCGTTTGGCACCCTGTTTCATAGACAAATGCACTAGGGCTAGAAGAGGGGACTTTCTAGCACGCAGCTGGTTGACAGCAAACAGGAAGCTCAAGCCGAGTTGCCCTGCACCCAGAGCTGACGGTCCCCCAGTGCTCGCTACTGAAGCAGTGTCCTGCTCAGGGCTCTGGGCTTTCAGAGGGAAGGCCAGAGGAAGGTGACAGTCAGGTGAAGGGATCTTACAAGGACCGGCTTCACATGTTAGGCCTGTCCAGTGAGTGTTCATTTAATTGAAAAGACACCATTGAAAATGACGTGTGCCAAACAAACGTATTGCTGTCAACTCAATTCCTACTCACAGTGAGCCTGAGGGACAGTGAAGAACTGCCCCCCACAGGGTTTCCAAGGAGCACCTGGGGGATTTGAACTGCCAGCCTTTGGTTAGCCGCCATAGTACTTAACTGCTACTCCAGGGTGTGTACCAGTGATGGCATTTGAGACACCAGGGGCCAGCTGGGGAGATGCCGAGACAGTGAGCACAGTGGTAAGGAGTGCAGGCTCAGTGCCAGACTGCCTGGGCTAGAATCCTGGCTTAGCTACTTCTTGGCTGTGTGTCCTTAAGTAGGTTACTTAGCCATTCTGTGCTCCATGTCCTTGTCTACAAGGAGGAGACAGCAGCCACAGAGCTGTTGCTGGGGTGAAATGAATTACCAAAGACAGAGAACGACAAGAAGGGTGGTTATTGCACCGTTTTCTGAAGGGAGCCCCTCAGACCTTTCAAAATGCAGCACTGGGGAAAAAAAGAAAGGAAGAACGAAAGCACACCAATGAGTGGCCCCCTTCATTTTACTTTGTCTTGCAAGGACCATTTACTAAAAAGTTAAAAACAAAGGAGGACAAAGATGAATAAGACAGAGCCCTGCCCTGAAGGAACTGACCATCCCTGACTCAAGGCAGAACCAATTCAGCGCCAAGTCAGATGGCACAAGCCCTGTGTGGTCCTGTCCCTGAAGGCGGGCCAGGACACCACCTATCAGTCCCACCCTGGCAGGAACCCGTTCAGAAAGGAACCCATTGTTCAGTCTCTGAAGCCAGTCCCAACTGGGAGGATCTATGTGGCCAGGGAGTTGACTTGGGGTTGAAAGTCCTTCTTTTATCTTCCTAAATTAAGAGCCTGACAGAAGGGACTTAGGAGGGAAGAGTCAGATGGGACACAGCTGGAGACACCCCTGGCTGTGGAGACTACTGGAGGCCCTGGGTGGCACAAACGGTTAAATGGATGACTACTGACCGAATGGCTGGTGGTTCAAATCCACCCAGAAGAAAGATCTAGTGATCTGCTTCTGGAAGGTGACGGATACTGGAAACCTACCGAGCACAGAGTTACTCTGACACACATGGGGTCCCCATGCATCAGAACTGACTCAACAAGTGCTTTGGTTTGCTTTATGAAGACTGCTAAGCCTTCATGTTCTTCAGCAGGAAGCCAAAGGTTTATGTGACGTTCCTTCTAAGCCAGGGTGGCAGGAATGCCAAACTAGGCTGTCACGAAGGTCAGAATCCCCCCAGAGTTGGTGCTGTTTGTTACTTTATCGAAGGTTACTCAGGTTACCCAATCCTCTTGAGTATTAGCCCTGAAATTTTTACAAAGGAAAAGTGTGGAGACTTCATTTTCAGAGAAAGTGGGGAACTGGTGAGTCTTCAGCCAACTCTGGAGTGGGCAGGGATGTTTGCAGGGCAGGTAAAACTCACAAACCATCTCTAACACTAAGCGGTGTGACCTTAGGTAAGTGTCTTACAGTCTCTGAGCCTCCATGTCTCATGTGTTTAGCAGGTTGTATCCCTCCGTGGGTGTATGTAAGGTGCCAGGCACAGTGCCTGGCTTGCAGAGAGAGAGATGTTCAGCAGCAGGGTCTAGAGGGTTGGCAGGGTCTCAGAGGAGAGCATGAGTGACTTTGAGAAGGGACAGGACCCAGAAAATGTCTACGACAGGATTTGCCATTCTCTGAGTAGATTCAGAGATGGAGAGTATGACAAAACAAAAATTATTTAAAAGATAAACTTTACCAAGCTTTTCTACTAAGGGCTGGTGCCATTTTTCAAAAATGTACAATCTGATAGAATTTTATACACATCCCTGTGGAAACTCTGGTGGCACAGTGGGTTAAGAAGTCGACTGCTAACCGAAAGGTCAGTAGTTGGAGTCCACCAGGCACTCCCTGGAGATCCTACAGGGCAGTCCTACTCTGTCCTGCAGGGTCACTATGGGTCAGAATGAACTCCGCAGCAATAGGTTCACATTTGGTGTAACCAGCACCAGTTTAAGAGACAGAACACTTAGCTGCATCCTGCGAGGATCCTTTGTTTCCCTTCCTAGTCAGTAACTACCCTCAGGTGACCACTGTTCTCACTTCTAGCACCATTTATACCATAGTATAAAGCATTGAAGTGGATCAGAGTTAAAGAAACTACAGGAATGGATATTTCTTCTTTTCAAGGGACTCTTTCTCTGGGTATGACATTTTGATGTCTTTTTACCCAGTCTCGAACTCTTGATTTTTCCATGAACCTGTATTGATGGTGTCACTTTACAAAATCATAATCAAGAAGAAATATAGGGAGGGCTATAGGTCTGGTCCCTAGTGAGGCCACAGAAGTCCAGTCACCAGATAAAATACAGGAGGCCTAGTCAAAACTGAACTTCAGATAAACAACAAATACTTTTTAGTATAAATCAGTCACACATAATGAATGGCACTGGTGCTAGAAGGAGAAGGGGATGTCCCCGCTCTTCCAGAACCCATCCTCTCAGGCCTCACACTCTTGAGGACCAAAGAGCCACCATCAGTTACCTGGACACTTCGATGACTATCTTCCCACCTGAGAATTTGTTCAGGAAGCCATCTAGCAGGACTGTCCACTGCACCCCGACAGCCAGCAAGAAGAGGTTGAAGGCCACGCTGCTCCAGCTGTGTCTCGGAAAAGACGAGGTGAGAAAGCCCAAGCCCAGGGCCACCATGACGGTAATATCCTGAAAGACTGGGCCAGAGAGGTGGAGAGAAAGAGGAGGAAATGGACAAGATGGGAGGTTGTGTGAATTTAGAATTTTTACACGTCCTTGGTCATGTTTGAGCATCACTTTCCTCGTCTGAATAATGAGGGAGATAATATAAAAATACCCTGCAGGATTGGGGTAACAATGCAATCGGCTAATGCTGGTTAAGCAATTAAGGCGCAATCTGGCCCACAGCGAGGGCTTAGTAAATGAAGCCATTGTTCTGATATTTGAATATAGTGATGTCAACTAGGGTAGAGAAGCCTGGTGACTTAATAGCTAAATCCTCCAATGTTAACTGAAAGTTGATGGGTGAAACCCACCAGGCAGCTCCAGGGGAAACAAAACCTGTCAATCTTATCCGTAAAGACTGAAAAAAACAAAAACAAAAGCCCCCATTGCCCAATTTAAGATTACAGCCTGCTTTCACACCAATGGACACATGCACAAGAATGTTTATTGCAGCACAGTCCACGATAGCAAAAAGATGGAATCAACCCAGATGCCCAACAACAGAAGAATGGACAGGTAAACTATGGTATATATACTCAATGGAGCGCTATGCAATGATAAAGAATAACGATGATTCCAGGAAACATCTCCTAACCTGGTTTCAACTGGAACACACTATGATGAGTGACAGTAATCAGTGACAAAAGGACAAATATTGTATGAGACCTCCATGATAAGATCTCAAAAACAGACTTGTGTATAGAAGAAAAGACTCTTTGACAGCTGCAAGGGAGGGGAGGAAGGGAAGGCGACGGGCGTAGGGCTTAGATTAGATAGTTGCTAGAAATCTGGTTGGGAGAAATCGGTGATAGCACACATTAGAAACAAGAACAACATCAAGTGGACTTCAGCATAACTTGAGTACTCCTTCCATCTTAATACTGCAAGGATAGAGTAGCTGGGGCAGGGGGCAGGGGACCATGCTCTTAGGCAAAATCGAGGTCAATTGGCATAACTAGCCAATTGCTAAGAGGGCTCTCTGTACCCCACATTGGTGAGTGGTGTCTGGGGTCTTAAAAGCTGCCAAACTGCCATCAAGGACACAGCAAATGGTCCCAACTCCGCTGGAAAGGATTGTCACCGAGGACCAAAATGACATGGGGTAAAGACAATCCAGAAGATACAGAGACTCACATGAGTTGGTGCCTACATTGACTCGGGACCGGAAGAACTGGATGGTGCCTGGTGACCACCAGTGATAGCAGCGATGAAGCTCACAGAGTTGAGTCTCACTGGCAACACAAGAATAAAAAGGGGTGCATCCTGAGACCTCTGCTAAAAGACCTCAATTGATGGTCCAGCGGTTTTGGGGTTCCCCTGAGAGCATGGCTCCTGGCCCTGATGCTGCCCTTGCCCATAATTCACAGTGGAGGTCCACTCTTTAGACATGAATGGATTGGATTTGGCGATGCAGAGTGACCATATGTTGGATGCACTTTGCTGGAGGAAAGAGAGTGGGTGGAGAGGAGGGGAAAGGAGGCTGTTGGGAGGATGAGACATGTATGGAGCAGAGAGAAATAGTGTGCTGTCACCGGACAGGGAGAGCAGTGGAAGCTGCAATTAGGTGTGCATGTAAATTTATACGGGAATGTACATTTTCACTCAGTCATATTAAATAAAAAAATAAAAAATAAAAAGATTACACCCTGGAAAGCCCTGTGGGGTAGTTCTAGTCAGTCACAAGGGGACACTGTCAGTCAGAATTGATTAGACAGCACCAATGAAAATGTTGGGACCCGTGTGTGACGCATAACCAACTCTAAGTAAAATAACTGTGGTTGTTATTATTAATCAGGTTCAACTTCCCAGTCATGTAAAGGAGAAAACTCACTTGCCTCCGGCCTCTAGGCCTCACTCACGGTGAGGAATCTCTCTTGGCATGAACTCTCCAAAGTCTCCGACAGCTCCTTAGATCTCACAGTCCGTTTACACTCACTTTCATTACAACACATGCACCCCTAGAGCCCAGCACACAGGCTCTGAGTGGGTGTTGACGTTACCAAACCCATCTGACAGTCCCGAGGACCTCTATGGGCCTAGAGATTAAAGGACTGGGGGAGAAGTGAGCATTAAGGGGATTCAGCTCCTCACGCCCTCCCCTCTCACACAGAGAATGGGAGGAGGTGGGTATAGGGAATGTTTTGGCCTCCCTGTCGGGTGACAGCACACTATTCCTCTCTGCTCCATACATGTCTCATCCTCCCAACAGCCTCCTTTCCCCTCCTCTCCACCCACTCTCTTTCCTCCAGCAAAGTGCATCCAACATATGGTCACTCTGCATCGCCAAATCCAATCCATTCATGTCTAAAGAGTGGACCTCCGTTGCATGCTTTGAAGAATGGGGTGGGGGCGGGTGGACAGGAAACATTTGTATAAGCACTTCTCTGAGGATGGCTGGGATTCCTTCAGGAGCCAAGCAGGAAATTACAGGACTGCCAAGCACACTTGCGAACTCATCCTATAAACACTCCTCCCCACCTCATTGCTGAATACCTCTATGGTCACCATTGAAGGACGCCCCTTGGGAAGCTATGCACTGATGACACCCTTCAAAGTAGTTTTGAAACTCTTTTTCTGGAATGGCCATCAGAGCTGCTGTCATATTACCCTTAATGTCCCGATGTCATCAAAATGTCTTCCTTTCAACATTTACTTTATTTTTGGGTAAAGAAAAATATCACTGGGGGCCAGATCGGGTGAGTAGGGGGTGTTCCAACACAGGTATCTGTTTACTGGCTAACCTTCCTCACAGAAAATGATGTAATTAAGTTCACGAACTTGTCACCTTGCTACTGTGTGCAACGCCATTCTAGAAAGAGTTTCAAAATTGCTTTGAAGGGTGGACTAGGTGCTGCTGTTGGTGCATTGCTTCCCAAGGGGAGTACTGCAAAGGTGACCATAGTGCATTCAGCAATGAGGTATGTAGCACTTAGATCAATTAAGTTCATGGCCTTAATTGTTGAACTTCATATGTGTGACAGGTCTCATCCATATTCACATTCACTCTTTGATTAAACACTGTGCTGTTGAATAAAACACATCTGCTGTTTTGTAGCAATGCTATCCACATAGGATCGAGACTTACTGAAGAGTTCATAGGTAGAGAGACCCCTGAATGGTTCATTTTCCTGGCATTCGCAGGAGAGAACCAGACAGAACCAGTGAGTTCCTCAAGGCCACACAGCACGTCAGCAGCAGAGCCAAGCTTGAACTCCTGGGCTTGGGCACTTTCAGCAGGCCAGGTGTTTTTTACTTTTGTTCTCCCTGAGGGACCTTAGGCAAGTCCTTTGCCCTCTCTAGGCCTCAGTGTCCCCATCCATCATACCTCGGAGTTGGACCTGATAGCCTAAGGCCCTTACATCTCTGGCACATTCTGTGGAGGGAATGAGAGAGAAGGCAGGGAGAGGAGGGCAGCAGGAGAGGGCAGAAGTGGGCCCCAAGGCTCCAGAAGTCAGAGAATTTGGGGTGGGGGCGTCATCAGGCACAGCTGCCACCTTTCCTTCCAGGTACAGGAGCTCTCTGAGGCTCTAACTGTCCCTGAGGGAAGGGCCATGCCTCAGCCAGCAGGATGAAATTAGAGTGGCTGTTTCCAGAAGCTGTTGGCAGAGCTCACTGCTCACAAACTGGTCAACAAACAGCACCTGATTTCAGGACCTCTTGCCTCAGCCCCTGATTCCTGTTCTTGTTTCTTCTCTCAGCCTGTTGGTGCTCTAGGCCCACAGCTACCCCTCTGCGTCTCACTACCTGGCCCCTGCTTCAGGGCTGGGTCCCAGATCAGGGCTTCCCGTGGGTGTCAGCCTCCACCTCTGGGAGCCTGCTCTGTAGCCACCTCTGATAAGCTCCTGGGACTGAGGTGTTTGGGAGAGATAAGCGACGGCTGTGCTACTGAGGCCTCCATGACTTGGTGCCAGAGGGGAGTTTTCCTGTCTAAGGCAGGCCCTCTGGAGAAGTTTACGAAGAAAGGCCACAGCTTGGAGACAGAAAGTCTAACCTGAGAGCCCAGCAGTGTGTGATGAGGTAGGCTTCCCAATGAGGACTGCCAATTAAGTTCATGAACTCATCCTAGAAAACGTACCCCATACCTCCCTGCTGGGTATACCAGAGTCACCTTCACAGCACTCCCCTTGGGAAGCTATGCACCGAAGCCAGCACCTAGTGCACTCTTCAAAGCAATTTTGGAGCTCTTTTTCTGCAATGGCCATCAGAGCTGTTGTCATATTGCCCTTGATGTCCTGAGTGTCATCAGTGTGTCTTCCTTTCAATATTTCCCTTATCTTTGGGTAAAGAAAGTCACCGGGGCCAGATCAGGTGAGTAGGGAGGGTGTTCCAATACAGTTGTTTATTTACTGGCAAAAACTCCCTCGTAGACAACTATACAATTAAGTTTGTGAACTTGCCACTGTGTCACCATGCACAATGGCCATTCCAGAAAGAGTTCCAAAATTGCTTTGAAGGGTGGACTAAGCCCTGGCTTCAGTGCATAGCTTTTCAAGGGGAATATTTCAAAGGTGACTGTAGTGATATTCAGTAATAAGGTAGATAGCACTGAGAACAGTTAAGTTCATGGGCTTCATTGTCAGTCCTTGTGTGTTACTTACTGTATGCCAGGCACTGTACTAAGAGCCTTACAACCTTAACCAACAACATCACACAGTAAAATAAAACTTTTGCTGTTAAGTCTAGTTTGACTGACAGTGATCCTATAGGACAGAGTAGAACTGCCCCTCAGGGTTCCTGAAAGTGCCAAAAGGAAGATTTGAACTGCTGACCTTTTGGTTAGCAAGCAAACTCTTAAACACTATGCCACCAAGGTTTCCCTTCATATCCAGAAAACCCATTGCCATCAAGTGAATTCTGACTCACAGAAACCCTGTAGGACAGAGTAGAATTCTCCCAGAATTTCCAAGGAGCACCTAGCAGATTTAAATTGCCAACTTTTAGGTTAGCAGCCACAGCACTTAACCACTAGGGCACCAGGGCTTCCTCCTCTCATACAGTAGATACTATTTCTTATCTCACTTTACACACGGGAAAGAGGGACTGGGGCTTCTAAACTAGCCCAGGTCACAGAGCTAGTTTATCCTGGCAGGAAGATTTGAACTCTGATCTTGCAGGTTTTAACTGCGTCATCATCCTGCTGCTCCATACAGCACACACATTCTAATGGTTAAGACTGGAACTCTCTAAAGTGGACAGGAAGGGTTCAGAGTGAGGCTTCCCCCTCTCTATCCCAACTGCTTAATCTGTGAAATGGGTGGAAGCAAAGACAGCTTCTTGGAAGATGGCTGTGAGTGTTTAGCTCAGCTGGGCCGGTGTCAGAGCATTGAGTATTAGTAACTAGTACCCATGCCTGCCTGTTAGCTGTGTGACTTTGGGCAGGACCATTCCGTCTCTGGGCCTGTCACTTGTAAAGAGTACATTTGAACAATTCTAGTGCTAGCCTTCTGAGTCTGTCCACAGATACAGCTGCTTCCTTTCTGGCCTGCAGATACATCAACATGAACAGTTTCTGTCCTTCAGGCTCCAGATTGATCTTCTCCCCAGGGACTAGGAAGAGCCCTACAGCCACAAGCTGTAGTCATCTGTGGAGATTTCCTGCCTTACTGCCTCCACATTTTGCAACTCTTACCCTCCATCTGCACAGCAGTGTGGGAGAATAAGAGATTTCCCAAAGGAACTCCTCACTATTGAAATGTACAAGGTGCCAGGGTTGGGGGTATTAATGTGCCTCCGGGAAAGCCCCTCTTGTTTTTGAATAGCCATTCTTCCTGCCTCTGAGGTGGCATCAACGATACATAACTGAAGCACCCAGTTTCCCTTTTCACAAGCACTTCAACCCCAAGCACAGAATGAATGCATGTATCTGTTTCCTTACCAACTTGCCCTTCTCTTGCATCTCCCATGTCAACAGTAGCCACACAGCCCAGGTGGTTCCCCAATTTAGGAGTCCTAGGAAAGGTTCAGTGTGACAGATTGTTACAGTAATGGCTCCCAATGAATCATGCCTTCTGGTATAGACCCATTCCCATCTGGGTTTTAGCCTTTTTATTTGCTTTGGGACATTAGTAAATGTGGTACAAGCAGAGGCTTGACAAGCCCCAGCACACCAGGGCTTGCCTTCTTGCAATGGTGGGAACTCTTCTGATGCCCTAAAGGAAGTCTAGGTTAGCCTGATGAATCCCATAGCCTAGCCACCAGTTAGCACCAACTGCCAAACATGTGAATGAGGCATCTAAGACAAACCTGTCCCCATCGAGTCTCCAGCTGCAGCTGTATAAGGGTCGAGTTGAAATCAACAGAAGAATTGACTAGCTGAGCCTAGCCCAAATTGCTAAACCACGTAATAGCAATCATTCTAAGCCACTAAGTTTTAGGGTGACTTGTTGTGCGTTAATAGATAACTGAAATACACTAAGCATTCCATAGGCACCTGGACCCCAATTCCAGAATGAATTATATGCCGCTGTTCACTTACCCCCCAACCTACTCCTTCGCTTATATCTTCCATCTCAGCAATATTCTGATCTGATGCCATCAGCCAAATCCTCATCTGATGACGTTCTTGACTTTCTCTTGTTTTACACCAACTATAGCTAATTTTAGCTTTTAAATATCTCTTGAATCTGTCTCCTTGCTTTTCTTCTACTATTACTACCTATTTGGCTTGATTACAGGTCAGTGAGACCAGTGGACATCAGAGATGGACTACACAGTTCAGAAAACGTTTGGGGAGTTCTGGAAGAAAGTGTTAGCCTGAGTCTAGTTGTAGTTCTATTTTTACCTAAAAATAAGAAGAAGAAACTAGAAAATAGTAATAAAGACTAATATTCTTCATCAGGATTTACATATTAATTCATTTAATCTTTTCAGTCATTACTGAAATAAGTGCTATTATCATCTAACAGAGGTTTCAGTGAGGCAGAGAAAAGTTAGGTAATTTGTCCCAGGTCTCAGTGCTAATAAGAGGCAGAAGCAAGATTTGAATCAGACAGCCCATCTCCAGCAGTCCTTAAAAGTTTAGCTGCCTCAGAATCATCTGCATGGCTTGTTAAAGTACAGGTTATTGGGTCTTGTCTCCAGAGTTTCTGAGTCGGTGGGTCTGGATTGAGGCCTGAGAATGTGCATTCTCTAGTAAACATCCGGGAGAGTCTGAGGTTGCTTACAATGGACCGCACTTTGAGAACAACCTATCTAGGTTATTCTTTCTGCTTATAAAGGTACTTCGTGAAGTTTGCAACTCTGCAAATATCAATTTTCACATTGACTCAGATGCCTTCTCTCGTATGCTCAAGTCAGTAGATGTCCTCGAGTCCCCTAGCTTTAGAAGGTGTCCTGAGGGAGTGGAAGGCCACCAGAAAGGGCCGACAGCTACTTCTCTGTATTCATCATGTTGCAGCTAATAGCAGTTAATATTTGTTTTAACTCTTTATTCTAGAAATTTTCAAACATACACAAAAGTAGGGAGAGCAGCAGGGTGAAAACTCATAGCCGTCTCCCAGCTCTGACAACCATAACATGGGATCAATCTTGTTTTTATCATCCTCTGTACTTCGGTTCGGGGATTTTCTGGCATGAGGCAAATCCCAGACATCACGCCATTTCAGTTGCCTCTCTAACAGAGAGGTCCTTTAGAACCCTGCACAAAATTAATAAATTTGTGCCATGTAAGACTCACCCTACACTTACATTCTCATGAGGAATCTGTATATGGATCAAGAGGCAATAGTTAGAATAGCACAGGGGGACACTGCATAGTTTAAAGTCGGGAAAGGTGTGCATCAGGGCTGTAACCTTTCACCATACCTTTTCAATCTGTGCACTGAGCAAATAATCAGAGAAACTGGAATACATGAAAAAGAATCAGGTGTCAGAATTGGAGGAAGACTGGTTAACAACCTACATTATGCAGATGACACAACCTTGCTTGCTGAAAGTGAAGAGGATTTGAAAAACTTACTGAGGGAAACCAAAGACCACAGCCTTCAATACGGACTGCACCTCAACATCAAGAAAGCAAAAATCCCCACAAATGGACCAGTAAGCAACCTTATGATAACTGGAAAAAAGATTGAGGTTGTCAAGGATTTCATTTTATTTGATTCCACAATCAATGTCCCTGGAAGCAGCAGTCAAGAAATCAAAAGATGCATTGCACTTGGCAAATCTGCTGCAAAAGACCTCATTGAAGTTTTGAAAAGTAAAGATGTCACCTGTAAGACTAAGGGGTGCCTGAGCCAACTCATGATGTTTGCAGTCACATTATATGCATGCAAAAGCTGGACGATGAATAAAGAAGACAGAAGAGGAACTGACACTTTGAAATGTGGTGCTGGAGAAAAATATTAAACGTATCATAAACTGCCAAAAGAACAAACAAATCTATCTTAGAATGAGTTCAACCAGAGTGCTCCTAAGAAGCAAGGATGGTGAGACTGCATCTTACGTATTTTGGACATGTTGTCCGGAGGGTTCAGTACCTAGAAACGGACATCATGCTTGGTAGAAGGTCAGCAAAACAGAGGAAGACTCTCAACAAGATAGCATCATACAGTGGCTGTAACAATGGGCTTAAGCATAAAAACAATTGCGAGCATGGTGCAGGGCCAGGCAGTGTTTCATTCTATCATGTATAGGATTGCTATGAGTCAGAACTGACTCAGTGGCACCTAATCACAACAACATTACTCTTAGATTTACCAGATAGTCTTAAAGATGTCTTTTTAGAGTTGGTTGGTTTGAGTAACACACTGGATTAAATTAAGTCAATTGACGAATTACATTGCCTAGTGATACTCACCTTCAGAAAATCAACTGGTAGCTTAACCTCTGCCAAACACACACAAACACAATTCTAACAACAGTAGCTTTTGCTGTCCTCTCTCATTGTAGAGGGCCTATGCTTCTTTACCTGGTTAGCTTCTGCTGAGCCTTCAAGGTCCAGTTGGGCAGTCACCTCCCTCCAGAAGCCTCTCCTGTCACCGTCATCTCCTCCTATCCATCCCTGCCTGGTGAGCCCTCCTCTGAAGGTCACTACAAAGAGTCTGAGGACATTGTACATGTATGTCAGCATCAAAGAGTAGGGGTGAAGAGCACAGGACCTGGAGCCATCTACTGGGTTGGAACAGTGACTGCCACACTTGCTGCTTATACTACCTTGAATGAATGAGGCAGCCCCACTGTAAAACATAATGGTTAATTCCATGGAAATTAAAGCCGGTTGCTCAAATTTAAACCTGCTGTGCTACTGTTAGCTGAGTGATCTTGGGCAAATCACCTGACTTCCATGTGTTCAGTTTCTTTGTCTGAAACTCAGAGAGATGATAATAGTGCCTACTTCCCGGGGTTATGACAATTCAATGTAAAGCATTTAGAATAGTGTCTGGTACCTAGCAGATAAGTTGTCATGGAACTGATACCTACCTGTGGCAACCCTATGTGTATCAGAGTAAAATTGTGCTCCCTGACATTTTAAGTGGCTAGTTTTTCAGAAGTAGATTGTCAGGTCTTTCTTTTTGAGGCTTCTTTAGGTGGGCTCGAACCACTAACCATTCAGTTAGTAGCTGAGCATGTTAATTGTTACCCCACCCAGGGACTGTCATACATAGTAAATACCCAGTTGACACTCAGCTCGATTTAACCCACATTTGGCTCCCACGTTAGATGTTAATACATGGTTTAATGAGTGAATGCATTGAACTATATCGTATTGGATTGAAAAGAACTAAACTGAAATTAATTTAAATTGTCCCAACCTGTCTAGCACTGAGGGCTCCGTTCTGATCCAGCCATTAACTGGGGTAGGGGCTTTCCACACTGTGTCATTCTGTTGTTCTGGATCCAGTCATGGATCCAGTGTGGCTTCTGTTTGCTTCCAGTTAAGTAGTCACTTACTGTCACTTCGGAACAAGCAAGTACTCAATGTGTTCAAGCCTCAGCTTTGTCTCAGGGATGTCATTCACGGAGGTCCGTCTACTACCGTAAACAATTGATCAATCAATCCACTGAAATGTTTGCAGCTTATCTCAAGGTTTTAAAAAAGAGCAAAACCATGCCACTATGGATATTTGTCTTGTTTATTGCTGTTCTCATCACAGTCTGAGGAGTATTTTTAGCCTCGAATAAAACAACAATCATCCTACCCTCCCTCTTCTTAACCATACTTATGGCTTTTCTGGAGCTGCAGAGAGAATGCAGAACTCCCCCGCCCAGCCCGAGCTCCTATGAGAGAGAGTTCAAAAATGAGTGAGAAAGACCGAAAACCAAAAACCCTCACAACAACATCGTGAACATTCTTGCTCCTAAGGAAATACAACTGGAAGAGAAGCAGAGAAGGAAAAAATCGTTACAAGAATTTGACAGATGGAATACTGCAACCTAAAAAAGGAAGCTTCTTGCTCTGCCCACCAAATCAAGGAAGGCTTTGTGGAAGAGGTGATGCCCAGGCTGCTCCTAAAAACAGACTCTACATTGCTGGCTGGACCTGTGCATAAGTTATGAAAGAAGGTGGGAGAATGCCTTTTTTGGGGAGACTTTGCGGAAAGTCATGCCCTTGGAAGATCACGGACCTCCCAGATTCTTGTCCTTGCTGTTTGCCCTCATGACTACCTCACCTGGATAGTTCTCCATGAGGTTCTGATGCTTTGAGGAATCGTCATAGGAGGTGAAAAAGAAGAAGATGAGAATGAAGGCTGTTTCCAGCAGTAAGGCGCACAGGGGCAGGCAGACACAGAGAGGTGGCTTGTGCATGATGACCATCCTGTGTCTGTATGTGTACAAGGGCTCCACCAGCACCAGGCATCACCCCTCTTCTCCACACCACTCAAGGGAGTGATAGAGGGGAAACACCCTCCAAAGGCCTTATCTCAGACTGCAAGGGTAGTCCTCTGGCCCATCAGTCATGTTAACACCAGAGCTGAGGGACTATGAGCCAGATCTGACTCGACAGCACTTGGCTTGGCTAGCTGAGGGACTATGACAGGGAGTGGGAAGAAATGCATTCACTTAAACATTCATTCATTCAAGGAGTGGTTACATTTCTGCTGTAGGCCAGGCACTGTATTCAGTCTAAAAGAGGGTACACTGTATATAAAACCTCTACAATTTAACAACAAAAATGCAAAGAACCCAATCATAACATGGGCAAAGGGGTGGAATAGACATTTCACCAAAGAGGACATTCAAATGGCCATTAAACACATGAAAGAATGTTCAGTGTCATTAGCCATTAGACAGATGCAAATTAAAACCACAGTGAGATACCATTTCATTCACATTAGGATGCTTAAGATGAGAAAAAAGTGAAGACAACGAATGTTGACAAAGACATACAGAAATTGGAACTTTTACCCACTTGCTGGTGGGAATGCAAAATGGTGGTTGTGAAAAACTATAAAGGTTCCTCAAAAACACTAAAAACAGAGCTACCGTACCAAAACCCCAACCTGCCCCACTGCCAGCACATCAATTTCAAGTAATAACAACCCATTACAACCCAGCAAATCAACTATTAGGTATATATTCAAAAGACTGAAAAGTATAAACTCAAACACAGACTTGAACTTCAGTGTTTATTACAACACCATTCACAAATGCCCAAAGGTAGGAATAAACTGGAAACCCTGGTGGCGCAGTGCCTAAGTGCTACATCTGCTAACCCAAAGGCTGGCAGTTCAAATTTACCAGGTGCTCCTTGGAAACTCTCTGCATCAGGTCTACTCTGCCCTCTAGGTTTGCTATGAGTTAGAATTGACTTGACAGCACTGGGTTTGGCTTTGGTTGGGTTTTTTAGAAATAATCTACATGCCGATCAACAGATGAGTGGATAAATAAAATGCGGTACATATACAATAGAATACTATGCAGCCAGCAGGAGAAACGAAGTCTTGATACATGCCACAGTATGGATGCAGCTGGAAGACAGTATGCTGGCTGACAGAAGTCAGTTACTAAAGGACAAGTATTGTGTGACCTCACTTATATAAAAGAGGTAAGTAAAGACAAACGTAGAGAGAGCAAAGCTGATAAGCAGTTACCAGGGGCAGGGTGGGGGAAGGCGGGGGATTAGTGGTGTTGGAAAAATGCAGTTGATGAGGGGTAGGGTTGCACAGTTGATTAATGCAATTGCTGTCAGTAACTTGTACCCCGTAAAAGGTTGAATTGGCGACAGTTGTGTGATAGATGTATTAACAATAACAATAAAAAAAAGAAACAGTAGCCACTGAAGCCGATTGTATGCAACTGAAAACCTCACGGGATTTGGTTCCTTGGAGGTTTTAGGTTATCATATACTAGACAATCCAGTTAACTGGCTTAATTTTTTCAGTGCCTCTGTTCTGACTCCCTCCCACTTCAATTTGTAGCGCCCTGGGCCTGTGTAGTTTGGAGTGCATCCCTGGTGCACCAGCCTTTTTCTTATTGGGCATATTTTTTAATAAAATTTAACCTTTAAAGAAATTCTGGGTCACGTCTTGAAATCTGAACCCCTAACATTTGGGGGCTCGTCGGGATTTCAAGAGAGACCTCCGTGGCTGGCCGATCTGGTTTGGACCTCACCGGTGAGTCTGGATATTGTCTGTTAGCCTCTGTGCTTGAGCTCTGGTTCTGGGACTCACTAAGAGAGAATCTGGATGCAGAATCGCTCTCTGAGTCGGAGGCTGGGGGACGCCTCAGCTCTCCATCTGGGTGGGCGCCTCTGGTGTTCCTTTCTCAGTTCTGCGGCCTGTAAATCCCGCATCTGGTTTTTGTTTCGTTTCTTCCGTGACCAGTCCGTGTCTGTTCCGTTGTCTGTTTGATTGTGTTATTTGTCCTGATTGTTACTTTTGCCGCCATGGGGCAATCTTCTTCTCACTCTGTAACACTCCTGGACCTGTTCCTTAACCACTTTTCAGATTTCCAGAAACGAGCCTGAGACTTCAGCAAGGTGCAGTCAGGAAAACTCTACACACTTTGTAATCTGGAATGGCCAGCCTTTGGTACTGGATGGCCACCTACGGGATCCCTAGACATTAAACAAACCCATTCTGTTTTTCAGATCATCTTTGGCAATCCGGGTCACCCCAACCAAATGCCATACATTGTTACTTGGCAAGACCTCCTCAGGTGGCCACCCATGTGGCTGCAACCCTATGTTCCCCCTAAACAACCTCCTACAACCCTGGTGGTTCAGGGCTCCTCGAAACCCCCGCCAGCTTCCCTTCCTCCATCCGATTCCTCTGACCCAGACAACTTATTGAGTCTCCCACCTCCCTACTTGCCAGTTCCCGTCTCTCCTCCTGTCGCCATCGGAGCCAAGGGAGACAAAGCCAGTCTCCATGGCCTGTATAGGGTCCCCGCAGACTGTCCAGTCCCGACTGCTCCCCCAATCCCTGCCACTTCTGCAGTACCACCTTCCTCTGACCTCCAGAGCCCAGTCCATACCCGCTCAGGTCGATCTTTTCAACCACTTACAGAACCCTCCCCTCATATTTTCCCCTTGCGAGCTATAGGACACATGACTGAGGCTGGGACCCCCTTCTTGGTCTATACTCCTTTTACAACCTCTGATCTTTACAACTGGAAAATGCAGAATCCCCCTTTTTCTGAAAAACCTCAAACCTTGATATCCCTCTTAGAAACCATTTTTGTAACACACCAGCCCACTTGGGAAGGCATACAGCAACTTCTCCAAGCCCTCTTTACCACTGAGGAGAGGACTAAGATTGTTTTCCTAGCCAGAAAACAGGTGCCGGGAGATGATGGAAACTTTAAGAGTGATTTAGATGAGATTAACCACGCTTTTCCCCTGACCCACCCAAATTGGGACACAAACACCACTGCAGGTAAGCAGCACCTAACTGTCTACTGCCAGATTCTTATGGGGGGTCTCCGGGCCGCCACTAGGCACCCTACAAATTTGTCTAAAGTAACACAGGTAATTCAGGAACCTTCAGAATCCCCAGCAGCCTTTCTGGAACGACTAATGGAGGCATACCGCATATATACTCCCATTGACCCTGAGTCTCCTGAAAATCAACAGGCCATTAATATAGCCTTCATGGGACAGTCGGCCCCTGACATCAAAAGAAAAATACAAAAAATAGAAGGATTCGAGGGAAAGAATCTATCCGAGCTGATGGAAATTGCCATGAAAACCTTCAACAACCGCGAACTACCAGAAGACAAACAAGCCAAAAAGATAAGCAGAATCCTCCTGGCAGAAGCCCAGGGACATGCGCCACTGTGCCCTTGGGAAAAGAAACCAGATCAGATGAGGAAGCCGGGAAAACCTCCCCTGAAGACAAACCATTGTGTCTACAGCAAGGAAAGCAGACATTGGAAGGGTGAGTGCCCCAAAAGAAAGCCCCCTCCAAAGGTTCTTAACCTAGAGGCCTGAGGCGTCAGGGCTCACTGGTCCCCCCTGAGCCCAGGGTAACCTTAAAAGTAAGGGGACACCCAGTAGAATTCATGGTCGACACCGGGGCTAGCGACTGGATTCTAACTGAACCCCTAGGACCCATAACCGAAACCAAAACCCTAGCATGGGGAGCTACTGGAATCGGTGTCTACTCATGGACTACTAAGTGAAAAATAGAACTGGGAACTAACACTGTCTCCCACTCCTTCATGGTCATGCCTGAATGCCCATACTCTTTACTTGGAAGAGACTTGTTATCAAAAATGCAGGCGACTATCCACTTTACTGGAAACCATGCTTACCTGACACCCCAAGTCAATGTGGTAGCCCCGTTAGAGGAAGAATACAGACTTTATGATGATTCTGACAGGGGCTCCCACTCCATCAGATCAATTGATCAAAGAGATTCCTCAGGTTTTGGCTGGAAACAACTCACCAGGGCTGGCGAAACATCAACCACCACTTATAGTGACTTTAAAACCACCTGCCGACCCAATTCAGGTATGGCAGTACCCCGCTGCACCAGAAGCGAGGAAAGGGATCAGGGCCCACATTCAAAGACTCAGGAAACATGGAATACTAGTGCCCTGCCAGTCGCCCTGAAATACTCGCCTCCTGCTGGTGAGGAAGGCAGGAGGACTGGACTACAGACCAGTCCAGGATTTGAGGGAGGTCAATAAAAGAGTGAAGGATATCTACCCCACTGTTCTGAACCCGTACACGCTTCTGAGCTCTCTGTCACCAGAGCACCAGGTGTATTCAGTACTAGGTTTAAAAGATGCATTCTTCAGCATACCCCTGAGCCCACAGAGTCAGCTGCCCTTCGCCTTCGAATGGCAGGACCCGGAAGATGGCTTCAGCGGACAGCTGACCTGGACACATCTGCCACAAGGGTTCAAGAATTCCCCCACCATCTTTAATGAGGCCCTTCATTGGGACTTACGTGAGTACAGGCATCAATGGCCTGACATTTCTATTCTACAATACATAGATGACTTGTTACTCGGGGCACCCGATGAGGACATTTGCTTAAAGGCCACCAAATCCCTGTTAACTCTCTTGGCGGAGTTGGGATATCGAGTCTCCACTAAAAAGGCACAGGTCTGCATCCAGGAGGCGACTTACTAGGGTTTCCAACTCAAGGGGGGACAACGTTCCCTATCCAAAGCAAGAAAACAGACTATCCTTGGGATTCCAACCCCATGTATGCTGTGGCAGGTGAGGGAGTTCCTGGGGTCCACTGGGTTCTGTCGGCTCTGGATCCAAGGATTTGCAGAGATAGCACACCCCCTATACGAGCTGACCTGAGAAAAAGAAAATAATTTTATATGGACTAAAGAAACAGGGCAGGCTTTCCAGACTATAAAGAAGTCACTCCTGGAGGCACCAGTATTGGCATTATCCAGCCTGGAAAAGCCCTTCCAACTATACATTGATGAAAATAAAGGAATAGCCAAGGGAATCCTTACCCAGACGCTCGGCCCATGGAAAAGGCCGGTGGCCTATCTGTCTAAAAAGCTAGACCCAGTGGCCTTAGGATGGCCAAGGTGCCTTAGAATTGTTGCGGCCGCGGCTCAACTAGTAAAAGACTCTGATAAACTGACTATGGGACAGCCTCTGACCATCACTACCCCCCATGCCATCAAGGGAGTCCTGCGTAGCCCGCCTCATAAATGGATTTCCAATGCCCGACTAACCCACTACCAGTCTTTATTACTAGATCAGCCCCGAGTTGTGTTTGCTTCTAGCTCAGCCCTCAACCCAGCCATGCTGCTGCCTGATCCAGACCTGGAGGCCGAACCGCATGACTGCACTGAGGTGCTCGACCAACAACATGGCCTTCGCCAAGATCTTACAGACATTCCCTTGCGGGACCCTGATCTCACTCTGTTCACTGACAGGAGCAGTTTTATCAAGGATGGCACCAGGTAGGCAGGGGCGGCGGTGTTAGCCAAAGATCAGGTCCTCTGGTCACAAGCCCTACCATCTGGAACATCAGCGCAATGGGCAGAGCTCATAGCACTCACCGAGGCACTGAGACTAGGGGCGGGCAACATGGTCAACGTCTATACTGACAGCAGGTATGCCTTTGCTACTGCACATGTACATGTGGCCATCTATCAGGAACGGGGATTGCTCACAGCAGAAGGAAAAACTATTAAAAATAAACAAGAAATATTAGATTTACTGGCAGCTATTTGGCTGCCCACAAAGCTGTCCATCATCCATTGCCCTGGACATCAGCGGTCTGAAACAGTGGAAGCCCTAGGCAATAGTCTGGCGGACTGAGCAGCTAAGGAAGCCTCCCTCAGCCTCCCCGAGATCAATTCTATCCAGCTCCCAGAGCCAACCCTTCCCAAAGAGCCCACCTACACCCCAGAGGATACCCTCCTGCACAAGAAGATTCTAGAAATAAAACAGGAGAAAGGATGGCGCTATACCTTGGGAGGACTCCCCATTCTCCCTCAAAAATTGGGAGAGGAGCTCGTCCACCAGATCCACCAGACCACCCATTTGGGAGCAGCAAAAATCCGCTTTAATAAAGGGAGATCAGAATTCTCAGGCATAAAACAAAATTATAGACTCTGACCTGGCTGAATTGGAGATGTCCATCCGTCATCTAGAAAATTTCCTAGGTTCCTTAGCTGAGATGGTACTCCAGAACAGGAGGGGCCTTGATCTGCTCTTTCTCCAACAGGGAAGATTATGTCAAGCTCTAGGAGAACAATGCTGTTTTTATGCAAATCACTCAGGTATAGTCAGAGACAGTCTGGCTACAGTCAGAAAGTGATTAGAAGACCGAGCAAGAATTAGGGAACAAAAACAGAACTGGTATGAGTCTCTGTTCTCCTGGTCCCCGTGGCTGACCACCCTCATCACTGCGTTAACAGGACCACTTGTCCTCTTCATCTTAGCTTTAACCGTGGGTCCCTGTATTCTAAATAAACTACTTAAATTCATATGAGAGAGACTGGCTACAGTCCAGCTCCTGGTCCTAAAACATCTGCCCCAGTACCAGCCCTACCACCCCCTGAACAGCCGGGACCTTGATCAGCTGAGCACTGACTCAGAGTCTAAGATTTGACTCTGGAATAACAACTCAAGAGGGGAATGGTGAAATGAGGAAGGGCGCAGTAAAAATTCGAGGTATTAAAGAAAGCCCCAGGAAACAATTTAATAGCAGAAAATACCATAGAATAATCTCACCTTTGTCTTACAAAACACTGTCACAAGACAAGCCTGGGGGCAGCCTTGCAAGTGACCCCTAGGCCTTGACCATGGACAGCCTGCAAGTGACCCCTAGACCTTGACCACATTTTACAACTGATAGGAATTCCAGGTGGCCTTAACCAATCAATGTAAAGGTCAGTTCCCCCTCCCTGCTTTGCAATCTCATGACTTAAATACTGGGCGCTGAGGAAGCTCGTGGTCACCTCCTCACTCTGTGTAGTTTGGAGTGCATCCCTGGTGCACCAGCCTTTTTCTTATTGGGCATATTTTTTAATAAAATTTAACCTTTAAAGAAATTCTGGGTCGCAACTTGAAATCTGAACCCCTAGCAGAATCTCTATTGGATTCTTATCACTCCAAATGTGAGTTTTGTTAACAAAAGCATTCACCCAAAAATGGGCCTTGCAGCAGAGGATGCTTTTTTTGCCAAAAGTAGGACCAACTTCCAGTTGTTCCAGAGCACAGTCAGCAAAGGTATGGAGCAATCTATGGCCTTTTGACTTCAGTTTTTCAGTTAAAAAAATTTTGTAAAGCTTCAAGACCAGATGCAAAATCAGCCAAATTGTTGGAGAAAAGACCCAGTTTTTGTGCTTGGGGAGAAACTGATTGGGATGGATTCTTGCGTACACTATGATGAATGGTGGCAATGTTTTCATCGGAACATGCAGTTCCTTGATGCACAGGTGTTGTTCCGAAAGGCAGCAGACTTAGCTGTCTCAAACGCTTTTATTAAATATTAGATTGTTCTCTCAGTGGTACAGTTATACACATTGCACATTTCACCTAAGCATGGAATACTTGGCAAACAGTGTCAGGTGGGCTGAGCTGCAGCACAAGGCCCCTCTCATTCCTGGAAAGTCCCCAGTTGTTTTTCTCATACACTAATCAAGCAGCTCACCTTACCCAAATTCCTTTGGCTCCCACCTCCTCACCCCATGTCACTCCATTAAGGTCTCCACCTTACATCCTAATCAGGTGGCTCGCTGAACCTAAATCCTATTGGCTCCCGCCTTTTTCCCCATGTCCACACTAAGGTACGGGCTAGGCAGAACCATCCGCCTCTATGTAAACCCCCTTCCCCAGCTTGAAAGCGTGACTTCTCCGACTCCTCCTTTGGAGCTCGCAGTTTGCCTGGGAGTGCACCAATAAATCCTGCTCTACTGCTGACTCGCTCTCCTTCTCTCTAACTGCCGCCGATATACGTTTAGTCTACCTCACCTTACATTTAGCGCCAAAACCCGGGAGGAGAAGGCAGCTGGAAAGGCCACCCTCCCTAAAACTCTACTCTCCCAGCCTCCTATGGTCTCTCTCACTCTCTCTCTCCCCCTCTCTTTCCCTTTCTTCTCTTCTCCTAAGTACCAGGGATCTCCGGCCGACATCATCCAACACCATTCTTAGGTAAGTCCCTGTCTTAGGCTGGGTTTTCTAGGAAAGCAAAACCAGTAACACGTGTAGGTACAAGGAAAGATTTATAATATATATATATAGACAGATAGATAGATACAAATATAGGAAACAGCTCACGTAATCACAGAAGCTGAATGTCCCAAGCTCTGGCACAAGCCTCACGTGTCCACAGAAGCTGAGGAACCCAAGGTCAGCAAGTCAGAGACCAGAGTTGCAGATCACCGGTTGTGTAGGTCAGTGGATCCCAAGCTGGCGGCGAGACGATGAGACAGAGGCTGGAGGTCGGTGGATCCCAAGCTGGTGGCGAGATGAAGTGACAGAGGCTGGAGAACCCAGGATCGGCAGGTCAGGGAGCAGGACTGGGCAGAGGCTGGCGAGTGCAGGATTGGCAGGTCAGGAAGCAGGACTCTCACGTGCCGACTGTAAGGACTGATAAGCCCAACAGCTGCTAGCTCAAGTCCCAGAACCAGACGCTGGAACCAGAGAGCAGGAGCTCCTGGCCACGTGAGCGATCAGCAGCCGTAGTCCAGGGTCACGAGATGAGAGCCGAGGGGCAGGGAGCCACCACAAACCCCGCCCTGCCATTTAATACAGCAGCCAAATAGGTAGTAGCCAAGTTGACATAATCCTGACCACCACAGTCCCCAAAATTAAATTTACCCCCTCCCTCCTTCTGAGTTCTGGTTAACCTGACCCCGGCCCTGCCCGGTGTCTCTGTCCACTTCGGTCCGTATAAAATCATGATATCATGTAAGAGATACCTCTGTTTTCCGAGATAGGGCCGACGGGACGCCTGAGTGCCCTACTCTCCCCACCGTTTGGCTTTATTACTCAGATGAGTACAGCAGGGAGATGTCCCCTGTACCCTCTGAGGCCGTCCAACTGAGACCCTTCCTTAGTGAGTCAGACGTCGTGCCCTTCAGGAGGTTCTTTCCACAGGGTCCAGAATCATGGGAAACCAGAACTCAAAGCCTGACCCACCTACCCGCTTGGGCTGTCTCCTACAGAATCTTCAGGCCTTGGGGTTAGCTCAAGACTTGCACCCCAAGCGCTTAATCCTTTACTGCACCACTGCCTGGCCCCAATACCCATTAGACAAAGGGTCTAAATGGCCTGAATAGGGAACCTTTGATTACGTAGTTTTAAAAGACCTTGATAACTTCTGTCGATGCACAGGCAAATGGCCGGAAGTCCACTATGTCCAAGCCTTCGTCTGCTTGTGCTCCCATCCCTAGCTCCTCTCTGCTGGTAATACCACTCAAGTTCTCCTAGCTCGTCAGACCTCACACAAACCCAACACAAAACCCTGCCCTTCTGAGTCAACCTCCCCATTCTCTGATTCACCAGAGTCCGTTTCACTTCCACCCCAGAGACCCCCACCCTACCCGGAACCAATACACCAAACAGCCCCCCGCTATCTCCTACACCCACATCTCCAGACACCACCGTCCCCGGTCCTCCTTAACCCTCCCTGGTCAGCAGCCACACTCGCTCCCAACAATAAAACCAGCCTACACAAAGGCAGCCTCTCCTCTGCCCCCTATGTGAAGTGGCAGGAACTGAAGGAGTGGTCCGAGTTCACGTCCGTTTCTTCCTAACTGACATTTCTCAGATTGAAAAAAGACTGGGTTCCTTCTCCAGTGATCCTACCAGCTACATAAAAGAATTCTATTACCTTACACAGGCCTACGACTTAACTTGGCATGACCTATGGGTCCTTCTCTCTTTCACCTTAAATGCAGACGAAAGAGAGAGGGTCCTCATGGCTGCCCGAGAACATGCTGATCAAGTCTACCTGACAGACTCTACCATGCCAGTAGACTTAGAGGCAGTCCCAGGACAAGACACAAGTTGAGATTACCAAATAGACACTCAATCTGGGTGCAGTGACTGCACAAGGCAGTAAACTTTAGCAAACTGAGAGAAATTACCCAACATGTAGATGAAAATCCCACTGCCTCTCTCAATCACCTTACCAAGGCACTTACCCAATATACCCGCCTAGACCCTACCTCCCTAGCAGGAGCCACAGTCTTGACAACCCACTTCATAACACAGTCTGGCCCAGATATCAGGAAAAAACTAAAAAAGACTGAGGACGGTCCCCAAACTCCCATACGAGATCTGGTAAATATGGCCTTTAAAGTCTTTAACACCCAAGAGGAGCTGAAAGAGGCAGAAAAGGAAACCCAAACCTGCTGAGAGGCACACTTACAGGGCCAAGCCTTGGTGGCAGCCCTGAGGCCAGCGAATGGGATAAAAAAGAACGTTCCAAGCCATACTCCACCAGGAGCGTGTTTCAAATGCAGCAAAGAACACTGGGCCAGACTTTGTCCACAACCATGGCCACCCATCACTCCATGCCTGACGTGCGGTCAGTGAGGCCACTGGAAGAGCAACTGTCCCTCTATGAAAAGCCAGGGGGAGCCATCCTCTTCATCCCCAGACCTGCCGCTGGCTGTCCTGGGACTGGCAGCTGGAGACTGAGGAAGCCCCAGCTGATCGACCCCGAGGGTAACTCTCAAGGTAGTGGGTAAGTCATTATCGTTTTTAATTGACATGGGGACTACCCATTCTGTTCTCCCCTCCTACTCAGTTCTAACTTATTCTTCCCCAATCTCAGTTATGGGAGTTGACGGACAGCCCTCTAACCCACCAACAACGACTCATTTCATAAAATCCCAATACACTCCTTCCTAATAATGCCCTCCTGCACCACTCCGCTCCTTGACAGAAACCTCCTCTCTAAACTAAGGACCATTCTACAAATTACCTCAGACCCCTCAGCTTCTCTCTTTAATAGCTGACCTCCCTCACCTACCCAACCTTCCCCTACCCCCAGACTGGGTAAACCCCAAAGTTTGGGATATCTCAACCCCAACTGTTGCCACCAGTCACTAGCCCATCATGATACAACTAAAAGACCCCTCACACTTCCCATCCAGACCACAATTTTCCATCTCTCCCACTCACAGACGGGGACTAAAACCCGTCATCCAAAGACTATTCACAAAGGGTCTCTCTTCACCTCCAAAGTGGTCCAACCGGTTTCCACTACCCTGGGAATCCAGTGGAAACTCTACATCCCCTATCGACTCCAATCTTTGGGCAAAATAGAAAGAGCCAATGGCCTCATCAAAACCCGCCTTACCAAACTGTCACTAGAACGCCACCAATCTTGGGTAAGCCTCCTCCCACTCGCCCTAACTTGAATAAGGGCCACACCTTGCAAACCCGATGTCATGGATCATATTACATCCCCCCCAAAATACATGTAGCCGTGTGGTTGGGCCATGATTCCCAGTACCTTGTGACTGTCCTCCACTTTGTGGTTTTGCTATGCTGTATGTTAAAGGATTAGGGTGGGGCTGTAAATCCCTTCATAGGATTACCTCCCTGCTCCACTGTAAAGGGAGTTTCCCTGGAGTATGGCTTGCCCCACCCTTAATCCTTTCATCCTATGAGAGATAAAAGGACAGAGAAGCAGGCAGAGAATTGGGAACCTCACACCATCAAGAAAGCAGTACCGGGAGAAGAGCGTGTCCTTCAGACCTGAGGTTCCTGTGCCAAGATGTTCCCTGGACAAAGACTCATGCAGTACCGGACTTTCCTCCAGAGCCTACAAGGGGTAAAGCCTTCCCCTGGAGAGGACACCCTGAATATAAACTTGCAGCCTACCGGACTATGTCAGAATAAACCTTCCTTTGTTAAAGCCATCCACTCTGTGATATTTCTGTTAGAGCAGCCCTAGCTGACTAAGACAACTACCTTCCTTAGTCCCTTCGAACTAATGTACAAGCCAACCCTTTCTCCTCAATCACAACTTACCTTCTAAAAATCCCCCTTTGGCCGATTACCTCCCTTATCTCTCTCTCCTTAGACAACTCCTGCGAGAACACGCAGACAGATACCTTCCACAACCCCAACCCATGGACTCTATGGACTCTATGACACAGACAGCCAACCACCTACACCTGGGAGATGCGGTATTTCTAAAAACTTTACACTCCAAACCCTTACAACCCTAGTGGACAGGCCCACATACTGTCATCCTAACCACTCCTACCACCATAAGACTCCTGGGAGACCCGTTGTGGCACCACCTCTCATGGGTAAAGAGGGCCCCAGACAATCATGACTCATATACCTGCCAACCCATGGGCCCTACCTCTCTTTGTTCTAGCTGGGTCACTAACCCTCCAGGCCCTAGTAAGAGCTGAAATTTCTACAGGCTGGGTCTGGAATTTCAGAGTCCATGAAACATACTCAACAGGCCAAACTTCTCACACTCACGTTATAGGCTCTGAAAACTGCCCCCCTGGCAGGCTGTTCATTGCCCATCAGAATCCAAATCCACCCAAAATCAATTGAGGGATTTGGCCCCATAGGTGCCTTCCTCTGTGATCAGACCGAGGAACGCTGCAGGTAGTGGCCTGAAACATATGGGGGGTGCCCATACTCCAGCTGTAAAATACATGGTCCACAGTCCGGTATAACCTACTATAACAGCACAGACAGCCAATGCTACATCCACATTCCCAACCCATGGGATCCAAGGTGGGCCATGGGGGTCCAGGGCAAACTCTACCAAACAATGTGGCACTCAAAACCACATGCGACCATATACATATCTAGAGAACTCGGGCAGGCAACTCCAACTCTATCACAGGTATCTGAAAGTATTACCCAAACAGAGCAAGTCTTGGAAGACCAAATCTTAAATGAGCCACACACAACACAGCTGTCCTCTTGGACACAGATCATCGAACACATTTTATCGTTTTTTTAATCACTCACAGACACTACCTAACATCACCGACTGTTTTCTCTGTGCTTCCCTCCAGCGACCGCTGCTTGCAGCAGTCTCAGTTAACCACACCCAGCCAGCCCATACCTCCTCAAACGCCTACTCCTGCACCACTCCTGCACTGCAGGTATCCCTTTGGAAGCCTGAAATAAATAATCAGACACAGCCTCCCCAAATCTGCCTCATTACCAATAATATCATAACCACAACACTCCACTCCTGCACCCAAAATATCACCATACAAAACCAAGCTGGCCCAACACCAGGTACCTACTTTTGGTGCAATGGAACACTACAGAAGTGCTTAAATTCCACCACTCCAGAGCCTTGCTTCTCAGTCACCATAGTACCCCAACTAACCCTATACACAAAATCTGTACTAGCCTGGCTAACACCTACACCCCAGAAGAAAAGGGCCATTTTTCTACCTATCATGATAGGCCTCACCTTTGCATCCACAGTCTCAGCCACCAGACTTGCTGGTGGAGCTCTCTGACACAGCATAATCTCAGCTCAAGACTTCCAAAATAGCCTACAAATAGACCTTGAAACCACTACTGACTCCCTAGCTTCCCTATAGCAACAACTCACTTCTCTGGCCCAAGTTACTTTACAGAATCAGAGAGCCTCAGACCTACTTACAGCTGAAAAAGGAGGAACCTGTCTCTTCCTGAGAGAAAAATGCTGTTACTACATCAATGAAACCAGCCGAATAGAACAGAACCTCGATACCTTAACTCGCCTGAGTGAAGAGCTGAAGAAAAAACACCAGGCCAAGACATCTCCATTCAGTTGGTTTCAGTCACCATTGATGGCGTGGCTCGCCCTGTTCATTGGGCCCCTAATACTAATAGGCCTCTTTTTTCTTTTTGCCCCTTGCTTTCTCAGGCTCCTGAAAAACCGCATAAAAGAGATGTCTAAAGTCACCGTAAGTCAACTACTACTACCTCCCTATACTCGTCTGCCCACCAGCCCACCCCTTGCCAACTACGGCCTGTAACCCTACTCCGCCCCCACATAGCAGGAAGTAGCCAAAGACAGACTTCTTTATCCCTTATCACCAAAAAGGCCGGAATGTCAGGTGGGCTGAGCTGCAGGATGAGACCCCTCCCCTTCCTGGAAAGTCCCCAGTTGTTTTTCTCATATGCTAATCAAGCAGCTCACCTTACCCAAATTCCGTTGGCTCCCACCTTCTCATCCTATCTCACCCCATTAAGGTCTCCACCTTATATGCTAATCAGGCGGCTTGCTGTACCTAAATTCTATTGGCTCCGCCTTTTTCCCCATGTCCACACTAAGGTTTGCACTAGGTGGAACCATCTGCCTCTGTGTAAACCCCCTTCCCCAACTTGAAACTGCGACTTCTCCAACTCCTTCTTTGGAGCTCACAGAGTTCGCCTGGGAGTGCATCAATAAATCCTGCTCTACTGCTGACTCTCACTCTCCTTCTCTGTAACCACTGCCGATATGTTTAGCCTATCTCACTTTACAAACAGAACATTCATTGTGATAACAAACTTCAATAATTTCTGTGTGTTGTGGAATTGTGTAACTTTTCATAGTTATTTGTCAGGACTAATAAAAAAACACAACGCTAAATATGGTTGCCATGGCTTCACAAATATCACCTCGACAAGCTATCAAAAATAGGACATGCTTATGGGAAGACCCTTATTTGGTGCACAAGTCTGCTACCTTGAGTATGCTATTTTAAGAACTATTATGGGCTGAAAGTAACAACAGCAACGTGAAAGATTACATAGGAACTTCATAGGGCAGGGAGTTTATGTTAATGGGTGAGGAACAATTCAGAAAAGGGAGAGAAAGGGGCACAATTCAACGAGTGTCATCAATGTCACTAAATAGCACACGTAGAAACCACTGAATTGGTGTATATTCTCAAGAATAACCACAACAAAATAAAGAAAATTACATAAAAAAAAGACACACAGAGAAAATGAGGGCACACGATCTTGATTAATTCTTACTACTTCAGTTTATCCTCACCATATCCTTGCAAAAAAGGCAGGGAAGGGATTGACACTTTTATTTTAAAAATGAGAAACTGACGTTCAGAGCAGGCTTTAGATTGGCAAAGCTTCTCTTTAAAACCTTTCTACATGGCAGAGAGGACATCTAGGGAGTCTTTAACAAGAATAAGCAGATGAATGAAAGCAAGACCAGTACTAAATAAGCCCTGAGGATGGTACAGACAGAACCTACAGAGAATGGAATCCTCAGAGTCACATAGTTGAAATTGTCAGAGTTGTCTCCAACTGGATTTAAATCTACTTCTTCCTGTGCATGTTAAGCACAGATGAGGGAAGAGGAAGGAGGCTTGGGTCAAGGTCTCTTGAAGAGATGAAGGGAGTCCTGCTCCAGCCCTAGGCAAAGTTGCCCTCATCTCTGGTCACCTCCTTCCGGAACAGCCCAGGACTGTTCCTTGATAGAAGGACTACAATGCATCTGAGGGAGGCCACCAGACTGAGCACCCCATCTCACAGTAGTGGACTGTCTTCTGCAACGAAATTTAGAGGATCTGTGATCTAGTTTTGCCCCTGAAGATAATGTCTCTTATGCCAACTTTTGTGTGCTTGATAGAAGGTCTGAGAGGTGACAAACCAAAAAAACAAAAAGCAAAAAACAAACTGTGATGTTAAACTGATTCCAACTCATAGCAACCCTATGGGAAAGAGTAGAACTGTCCCACTGAGTTTCCAAGGAGTGCCTAGCAGATTTGAACTACTGACCTGTTGGTTAGCACTTAACCATTATACCACCAGGGTTTCCTGATAGGTGATATGCATTCAATAATGTTTACAGAATGAAGGAAAGAAGGAAGATGTCATGGTTTGAATTGTGTCCCCCCAAAAATGTGTGCAGCCACGTGGCTGGAATATGGTTCCCAGTATCTTGGGACTGTCCTCCATTGTGTGGTTTTGCTAACCTGTATGTTAAAGGATTAGGGTGGGGCTGTGAATTCCTGCTATGGGGGAAGTTTCCCTGGAGTATGGCTTGCCCCACCCTTAATGCTTTTAGCTTGCAAGGAATAAAAGGAAAAAGAACCTCGCTACCATCAAGCTAGCAGCACCGGGAGCAGAGCGTGTCGTTCAGACCAGAGGTTCTTGCATTAGGACGCTCCCTGGACAAAGACTGATGCAATACCAGACTTTCCTCCAGAGCCGACAAGGGGAAAGTCTTTCCCTGGAGCGGACACCCTGAATATGGACTTGCAACCTACCGGACTGTGTAAGAATAAATCTTTCTTTGTTAAAGCCATCCACTCTGTGGTATTTCTGTTAGAGCAGCCTAGCTGACTAAAACAGAAGAGAAAGAAAGGAAAGGACACAAGGAGGTAGAGATGGGCAGAGGGAAAAAAGAAGGCAGGGAGGAAGAAAACTGAGTTTCCTTGCTTTCTGGACTGGTCTCAGCTCTTCACCAATGAATATAGCCTGAACTTGTTGGGGTCTCAGGGAATTCAAGTAGGCTAGAAGCTGCAGGGAGGCAGACCTCAGCCCAACATAAGTGGGCTTGATTAACCATTATAGCTACCCAACAATGAAATAGGCCACTCAGGAGGCAGTGAGTATCCTGTTGTTGTAGAAATGCAGGCAGAAGGTGGAGAGTTACTTACAAGAGAGTTCTTGGAATTGATTCTTGTGTGGATCATAGGAGTTCATAAGCACAAGTAGAATCTTGTCATTCTGTTTTTAGATGACAAAACTAAGACTCAGAGAGGTCATAACTCAAGGTCAAACACTCAGTTGGCATCAGCTGCTTACCCAGCTCAGCTTTATTTACAGAAGGAAAAACTGCAGGATAGTCTAAGTGTCCAATAATAGTAGGGCGCTCGTTAAGCAAAGTACAGAACATGAATTGCCACTAATGTTAAGATTCTGAAGATATGGGAGGAAAAGACCCAGGAAATGCTTTGAAGGTTTATCAAAAGTGACAAAGAGGACATACTATTTGGCAAAAAAAGAAAGTTAAAGAGCAGAATGCATAGTATGTTATCATGTTTATGAAATAATCATACCAATATGTTATTGCATGCATAGAAAACAATTGGCTGCAAACTGCTAATTCTGGTTACTGTTGCTTTGAAACTTTTCTAGAGCTAACGTTTATTAAGCGTTTTCCATTGTTAGCTATGCACTGTCCTAAGCACTTTACATGTTTTAACTCAGCTAGTGATCTTGCAGAAAACCATAGTGGTGTAGTGGTTATGAGCTATTGTTACGGAAAACGAAGAAGCGAAAGACACCCAGGAAGAGGCAAGAAGCTGTTTATTACCCCGGTGGGCCAAAGGGACCTTCTCAGGTTTCAACAATTGGCCCCGAGTGCCGTTTTGAGAGAGTAGATATAGTGCAGTTTGAGGATGCCATGGTTGAGACAAATGGGGTGAGCAGGTGGAGTTCTGAGGGGGGGCATCCCGCCAGCCGGGGAGCCGGGCTGGGAAAGGAAAGGGGAAAGGGATTATCATATCCTGCCAGCCGGGAGCCGTGCTGAGAAAGGAAGGGGGAAGTGTCCTGTCAGGCGAGTGCCGGCTGAGAAGGGAAGGGAGTATTGTATCAGGTGCTGGCAGGCGCAGCAAGGAGGGGGAGAAAAATTTTTCAGCCTCAGTTATTCATATTACTATGGCCGCCAAGCAAAAGGTTAGTAGTTCAAGTCCAATAGGCGTTCCTTGGGAAACCTATTATGGGAGTTCTTGCCTGTCCTATACAGTTGCTATGAGGCAGAATTGACTTGACAGCAAATTTTTTTTAATAATCCTGTCAGCTGGCTACTCTTAGCCTTGTATTACAGATAGGAAATAGAGGCACAAAAAGATTAAGTGATTTTTCCCAACAGCACAGGACTAGTGAGTAGGGCTGGTGTTAAAATAAACAAGAGCAGTCTGACTTGAGCACCTGAGTGTCTAACCAGGTTACTTCAGAGGCTTCTGCCACCTCTAAAAGTCTCAGTACATAAGATCCCAAGCTTCCTGCTAACCCAGCAGTAAACAAAAGTGGTGAATTTCCTGACCTTAGAGATCTGACCAAAACCTGATCAACCCATTGCCATGGTGTTAATTCTGACTCATAGCGACCCTATAGGTCAGAGTAGAACTGTCCTGTAAGGTTTCCTGGCTGTAATATTTACCACTTTTCACTAGTCAATTTTTCAAAAGTAGACTGCCAGGAACTTCCTCCTAGTCTGTCACAGTCTGGAAGCTCACCTGAAACTTGTCCACCAAGGATGACCCAGCTGAAGAAGAATTAATGCCTTTGAATTATGGTGTTGGGGAAGAAAATTGAGTATACCATAGATGGCCCAGAGGAGGAGTGAGGATTGATTCAAGGGCATACAACAACGAAAGTATTTCCCAAGGGGATTTTGGCACAGAGTAGGCAAGTAATTCAACTAAGGACATCAGAGTTGGCATCTAAATTGGAACTGGAAATCAGGACTCCAGACATACAAATTTTTCCTCTGACCATCACTGTGAAAGTCTTGCTGCCCTTTCTCTGCTCTCACAGGGCCCTAGAGGCCAAGAGTAGCTCTTAGCCACATGCTCCCATAGCCCTCTACATTTCCCTTGTCAAGAACTTATTTGATTGCAGGCTAGACTGTTAGGCTGAAACCCAAACCCACCTCCCCCAACTATTCCTCAAGTCAAAGCTCAAAGCGTCTCATTGGGCAGCTATTTTGGGAATTCCATTCAAATGAAGACTAGCTACCGATTCTTCCCCATAGGCTCAACTAGATCTCTCCTAAACTCACTCCACTGAAAACAACACCCACCTATGTTAATTAAGTGACTCTAATTGTCCACAACCCCATTGGCTCCTTGCCAGGGGCACTGTACTCAGCGCTGTCCTCAACAAGGTCCGCCACCATCCTTTTGTAAACCCCCAAACCCCCGGACAGAGCGTGGTTTTGCAGACTCCCTCCCAGGAGCTCTGTAAAGCTGCCCGGGACGCAAATAAACTTTTTCTTTCTCTTTCCCTGGTTTCCTTTTACTGCATAATTTAAACTAGACAAAACCTTGTACATCGTCTAACATAGACAGTGAGCTCCAGAAAGCTGGCAGACGTCTCCTGTGTCTCTCTTAGCTTTTCTCTGGGTTACTCACCCATTCATTCCACAATGTGCCATGGCACTATGCTAGACAGTACGGATACGGCAGCAGAGGACACAGCCCCACGGATACAATCAACTTATCTTAGTCTTCTGGTCAGGAAACCTGGACCCTTACGGTCAGGAGGATGAGACCTATTCAGGTCTGCAGTCCCTGTGGAGTCTGGGGTCAGAATCTCACCAGGTATCTGTCCTCCCTAATGGTTTCAAGCCTCCAACCACAGTGACTCAGGTACCACCTGGATCCTCTTCATGAATCAATCTGCCTTCACTTGAAGCCTCCTTCTGTTGCCTGCAAGGACAGCACTCTGTTCACACTAGCAACAGGCAGGCCTTGGTGAATCTTCGAGCTCTCAGAGTTTGTCATCCTTGGTCTCCCAGTGCCATCTCATCAACACACTGGAGTAGAGGCACGCTTGATTCTGAAAGGTCACTCATTGTCTGAGAGACTTGGTAACTCATCCAAGTTACTAAATTGCTGTCACGGATTGTGTCCCACCCTTCCCCCATTGTATGCAGCAATTTGGCTAGGTCATGATTCCCAGCATTGTTGCTATTTCTACACTTTGCACAACCTTCCTTTATGATGTTAATGAGGGATGATTGAGTGGTGGTTGTGTTGATGAGGCAGGGCTCAGTTTGTAAGTTTATAGTGAGCCCTGAGGCAATCTTTTGGAATATTAAGGAAAGGGAAGCAATCAAAGAGTTGCAGCCCTCACGCCATCAAGAGAGGCAGTCCTGGGAGCAGAGTCTTTCCTTTGGAAAGGACCCGGCATCCCTGTACCGCAGAAACTCCCAGTCCAGGGGAAGAAACAAGGACCTTCATCCAGAGCCACAGAGGAAGCCCTCCCACAGAGCTGATGCCCTGAATTTGGACTTGCAGCCTCCTGGATTGTGACAGAAAGAACAAAATCTCTTTTTAAAGCCAACTGCTTGTGGTATTTCTGTTACAGCAGTGCTAGATGACTAAGACAGTGACCAAGCTGGAATTTCAACCTGAGTCTGAAAAAACATTTACTTCTATCATTTTTCTAAATGGCATTTCTACAGGTCATGAACCCAGTCCTTGAGACGCTTTTGGGCTAGGTAGATGGACGGACAAGCCTCACCCAAGAAACCACGAATTAGCAGCGGCACTGATGGAGATGCAGTGGGGGTGCAAAGGCAGGGACGTGGGAAGGCAAATTTGTAGAGGGCTTAAGGACAATGGAGAGTGAGGCTTGCTGGTCTAGAAAAGGAGGCTGGACCCTGATTGGGTCCTGCTC
The DNA here is from genome assembly GCA_028571685.1 of Heterohyrax brucei. Classification (NCBI taxonomy): domain Eukaryota; kingdom Metazoa; phylum Chordata; class Mammalia; order Hyracoidea; family Procaviidae; genus Heterohyrax; species Heterohyrax brucei. Next base: position 55,228,831 of record CM053140.1, read on the forward strand.
TCGAGCCATAATAGAGAAACGCACTGGGGGCTCTTGGGAGGCTTGTGAGCAGGACAAAGTGAGAGATAGCATCTACTGAGGACAATGCATTTGCTGTAAACTACAAACTCCTTCTTGGGTGGATGTTGATTAAGTGGATGATCCCAGGGCAGGGAGGGGTCCGTCTATCCTAGGGTGGAGCAAAGTGGAATCAACTAGCTAGAAGTTTCAGGAAGCACTGCTGGAAAACCTTCAAGTGCCCCATTGTTGATGATGGTTAAGTTGGTACAGTCACTTGATATGACATCAGAAATACTTATATGCATAAAACACATAAAATGCTTGTTAAATAAAGAGCAGGACACAAAATTCAATCTCTAGTATGAGATTCCTTTTAATAAAGACAACAGCGATAGATTCCACCCTGAAGGGAAATTGGGAAGAAAGGAAATACAATAAAATGCCAACAGTAGTTGTGTTAAGGTGATGAGACCCTTGAGTGTTTGTTTTTTTCTTAATCCTCTCCAGATGTTGTTACATGCCTACTTCTCTACATATTCCTATTTTTTAAGGACATATATCCCTCTCTCTTAAAAAAGAAAACAAAAAAACATGCTGTCTTTTTTATTTTGATATACCTAGATTTTAGGGGGAGGGGCATGAGGAGTAAAAGATCAAGCAGATTCCAAGCACCCAGCTCCGTGCCAGGCACAAAATTGGCTCTGAGTACGTCCTGCATCAGCCCTCTCGGTGCCGGGACCCTAGCCTGCCATCCAGTCCTTCCGGCTGTACCAGAAGTCCCGCTAGCCCTGTGGACGCCAACTCGCCGCGGCTTCTAGCGCACTGACAGCTCCAACCCTGTAACGTTACCTCCAGAAGTCCGATCACAGGGCTGGCACCGCCTCTGCCTCTGGCGATTTCGCAACGCACAGCCACGGTGTGCTGCGTAGGGGGCAGGCTCGTGTGCCAGTGCGCGCTTGTGCTTATTTATAAGCCTCTATTTCATTTTTTTTTTTGATAGGTCCAGTAGCGGGCCCAAGCACCATAATGATTGGTGTATTCTTCTGTCCTTCAAGGAGGCGGGTTCTAGGGGCTGTTTTCCATCAGCTCGCCTTGGGATTGGCTAGGAAGGTCGACGCGGCACCTCTGATTGGCCCTGAGGGCGGTCCCTCGGAAAGGAGGAGGCGAGGCCGGTGGCTGGCTGGTGCCAGCTGGGAGCTGGTTAGTTGCCTGGGTGACCTACCTCACGCCTCGGGGCAGCGTCCAAGCCTGATTGAAGCGGACCTGTGACCGCGGTGGGGGGCACTCGGCCCTCCAGCGGGAGGATGAAGCGGCGGAACACCGACTGCAGTGAACTCCGCCGCCCTCTAAAGCAGAGTAGGATCACCGAGGGCATCTACGGCAGGTGAGCTGCGCGCTTCGGCTCTGCCGGACCCGGGCGCCGCAGACCCCAGCCGGCTCCAGAGGGGCCCGGCCCCCTTATGTAACCCCGACTAGGCCGCACGCTGGCTCCAAGGGCTCTCCCGAGGGCGCTGCCCTGGGGGCCGCTTGGTGGCCTGCCAGGGGGCCCGAGGTGAGCCCCCTCCCCGCCCAGTGTCCCCCTGTTTGCGCCGCCCGGCCACCGCTGGCCCCCAAGTCCCCCTGTCGTCCAGGAGTTTGCTGACCGGAGCTGGGAGGCGTGTGGACAGTATGCACTGGGGAGGGGGGGAAGGCAGATTCTAGCCAAAGTAAGGAGCAGACAGTGGTCCCTCGGGCCTCCTGGGCTGCCAGTAAACTAAGCTGATGGCCACGTTGTCCCATCTTTCGTTGTCTTGTTCTCTTACGGGGTCTCAAGCCTGGCACTGTGTGGACTGAAGCCACTACCCCGAAGTCATGCTCCGTGGCCTGGCTCCCGGCTCAGAAGGGGCTGAGGAGCCTTTTCTCGGCAAATATTATTTTGATGATTTAAAAGTGATCATTTTCTTCAAACTTAGTAGGAGTTTTCTCCAAACTTGTTTATCCCACCGCCTCTCCCACACTCCCGGCAAAAGACAGTTTCCCATTAAATAAAAACTAAATTAAGAATAGGTTCCTGGGGCAACTTAGTGACAAAGGTAGCTTCCCAAAGTAGAGTTTGTGGACGACTGTTATTCCCAGTTGTTTCACAGTGTGCGTTCTAAATGGTACTTGCCTTGAAAAAGAAATTATTTCAATGAAAAACTAATTAGTTGGTGAAGGAGAATTCTTGGTGTGCAGATACAGGCTTAACTGAGTCCTCATGGTGTTCTACAATTTATTAGTTCTTTGAGCTCTGGGACTTAGAGAAATAATAGCAGATGCTGCTCTTTACACATTGAAATGAGTGCTCTGCACAAGCTAATGGTGTAAACCTTTGAGTTTTTTTCTTTCAAGTTGTAAAGCATTAAGAACTCAAAGTTAAAAGTTCTTGGATATCTCCTTATGTAATGAGCCATAGATTATAGGAATAATTAATTCTTCATTCAACAAATACAAAGACTATGTGTCAGGCAGTGTTCTAGCCACCATGGATACAGCAGCAGTGTGTCAAACAGGTCAAAATCCATGCTGAAATCAACCAAACCTGACCGTTTTAACTAAAACTATAAAAAGGAAAACAATATATTTTTCCAGATTTAAATGAGTAGGGAAAGGTCTGTTCAGCTCTAGTTGTACACACTATAACTCTTGGGTAGCATCTTTCAATACATGTTTATAGCTTTAAGTTGAGATTTGTACGTGGAGGAGCCACTTGTGTGACTCCTTCAAATCAGGGTTAGGATGGAGTTGTATGTAGAGCAGAGGTTACAGATGCCAGGACATAAGAGAAAATGCCTTTGATCAAGCTAGTCTGTATAGTACAGAATTCACAGTCTTGAGTATACAACTGTATAATATCTAGAAAGTATAAATATATATGATACTTCTCAGATATAATACTGTTAATACAGATCTTCTTTTGGACTGTCTTTAGTTCATAGAATTTTAGAATATTAAAGGTTTCTGAAGATCACTAGCAGAAAGATATACACTGAATATCATTAGTAGCACATCTGTAATTTTACACAGTTTGTGGATCCGACTCGACAGCACTCGGCTGGCTTTGGCTTGGGTAAAGTGAAATAGTAGTTTAGTTTAACTAGCAAAGAAGATCTACCTTGAGCATTGTGCTCTTTTAAAATCTATCTATATGAGAGCAAATGGACAACAGAAACTCTAAAGATAAGGAACCTTAGAGGTCAGGGAGTTTGTTAATGGGGAAGGAGCAACTCAGAAAAGGAGTGTGAAAATGATTGCACAACTCACAGAATGAAATCAGTGTTACTGAATCGTATATGTAGAAATTGTTGACACGGTGTATGTTCTCCTGTGTCTGTTTTGAACAACAACAAAATAAAATAAATTGTAAAACCAAAAAGCAAAAGATTACTAAAATCCCTGAAAACTTTAATACTTCATCAGTAATCTTCTCTAGCATTTAGTTTTTCCTGGAAGCTTACCTGCTCTTGCCCCTATCCATAGCCCCAGCCCACACAAAAATTTCTTTTGACCATCTGCATCAAGAGTCCTTTTTTTGAAAATAGTATTCTATTGTGTTTTCAGTGAAAAGCATTAGAAGTTCTTAACCTGAGTTCTGTGAGTAGGGATCTAATAGGGAACCACTAGACATTTCTGTATGCCAAACATTGATGTTTCTGTTTGTTTCCAGGAAGAGAAGTCTGTGGCTTTTGTAAGATTTTCAAAGAAATCCTTGCTCCTAAAAGGGTTAGTAGAAACCCTGGTGGTGTAGTGGTTAAGTGCTAGGTCTGCTAACCTAAAGATCAGAAGTTTGAATCTGCCAGGTGCTCCTTGGAAACTATGGAGCAGTTCTACTCTGTCTTTTAGGGTCACTAGGAGTTGGAATCAACTCAGCAGTGGGTAGTAAAAGGGTTAATTAGTTGCCCTCAAATCAATTCTGACTCCTGGTGACCTCACCTGTGCAGAGTAAAACTGCTGTATGGTTTTCAACACTGTGACCCTTAGAATGCAGATTGCCAGTGTCAGTTTCTGAGGTGTCTCTGGGTGTGTTGAAAGCACTTCATTATTTGCCCACCCAGATACTCTGAAGACTCTGGACTTCATACTGGGAGGCCTTTCCTCTCTCCTCCCTCCTCTCTCTTGCCCCCACCCACTGTCCACAATAGTGATAAGATGGAATCAACCTCGGTGCCCAGCAGCAGATGAATGGATAAACAAACTATGGTATGTTCATACAGAGGAGTACTATGCAATGATAAGGAACAATGACAAACTTGGGAAATATCTGATAACATGGAGTCACCTGGAAGACATTATACCAAGCGAAAGTACCCCACATCCACTGCAATTGATTTGATTCTGACTCATAGTGAACCTATAGGACAGAGTAGAACTGCCCTGTGTAGTTTCCAAGGAGTGCCTGGCAGATTTGAACTGCTGACCTTTTAGTTAGCAGACATGAGCAGAATTAGTCAATTGCAAAAGGACAAATATTGTGTGAGACCACTATTATGAGGACTCAAGAAAAAAATTAAGCACAGAGAAAAATAATCTTTGATGGTTACAAGGGAGGAGAAGGAAGGACAGGTGTATTCATAGGTTAGAAAGTAAATAGAATTAGGTTAGGGGAGTGAAGGCACACAGTGAAGGCACAGGAGTGAAGGAGATTAACACTGCTGGACTATACCAAAAGCTAAGAGGCTTGGTAAATATCACCCAATATTTTGAAGGACAGAGGAGTAGAAGTAGGAGTCTGGGGACCATGGTTTCAGGGAACATCTGGGTCAACTGGTATAAGTAAGTTTTCTGCCTTTTTTTCTTTGAAGAAAGTGTTCTGCATCCCATTTTGGTGAGTGGCGACTAGAGCCTTAAAAGCTAGTAAGCTGACATCTAAGTAGCATCATTTGGTCCTAATCCACTTGGAGCAGAGGAGAACAAAGGACGTCAAAGACATGAGGACAATATGAGCCCAGGAGACAAAAGGAGTCATACGATTTGAAGACTACATTAGCATGTAGCCTGGCCACCACCGGTAACTGCCTTGACAGGAACACAGTGTAGTCTGTAACATCGTGGGAGAAAAATGGGGGTGCACATCTAGAACTCTATTAAAAAGACCAGACTTGATGGTCTGACATCCTGGAGGGCCCCCTGAGGACATGGTCCTTGGACTGTCTGCCAGAGCTGAAAGCAGTACCGAGGCCAACTCTCCAGACGAAGACTGGACTGGACTGTAAGACATAGAGTGGTGCTGGCCAAGAGTGTGGTTCTTGGCTTAAATATACACAGGAGACTGTTGGAACAGCTTCTGTCCAGAGGTGAGGTGGGGGCGGGGCGGGCGGGGACAAGAGTTGGTCAAATGAATACAGGGAGTACAAGATAGAAAAGAGTGTGCTGTCAAGGGGTGGGGAGAGCAGCTAGTGTTGTATAGTGGGGTGTGTGGTTTTGTAAGGCAAATTGACTTGGTTTATGAACTTTGACTTAAAGCACAATAAAATATATTAGTTTAAATCCTTTCTGGGGAATGTACTTCCATTTTTAATGTGTGAAAAGATAATCAGTGTTACCATTTTGTAGCATTCTAAAATGTACTGTTCTAGCTGTTTAAAGTGTAAGTTTGTCGTTCTTTAGGGTAATGTGGCATGTGTTCACGAATGAGAGAGCAGAATACTTCAGCAACGTAGGTACTTAGGATTTCCTTTCCTTTCAAGTTGCAGTGCTAAGGTTTAAGTGTCTTTAAAAAAGGACCAGACGTCCTCAGCTCAATGCTCCGGTCTACACAGGGCGGGAGATGCTCTGGGAGTCAGTACCCACAGCGTCAGCCACAGGGTGATCGGTTCCAGGGTCCAGAGGTAGGGGTAAGAAGCTTCAGTGGTAGGCAGGGCATTTACTGAGAAAAATGTGGCCCTTACCCAGTAAGGGGCAAAGAGCAGCCTTCTTTATTTTAATCTTTACCTACCCCAGCAAGGATGAAGAATAAGGTATGTTCCACCTTGAGATACTACTGTTGGCAAAGAAATTACTATGTCATAGCAGAGAGGAGCAGAATGGGAAAGGAAAACTTGGGGGAAAATTTTTTCTCTTCCAATGAGAAGGGGAAACAAATTTATACAGTAGTTATAACATTTCATGAACTGCTGGAAACTGATCACTGACTTGTTGCCTCAGAATAGTTCGAACAAGTGCTTTTATAAATGTAGCAAGCTTGATTAATTTCTCATTTCTTACTACAGTACCTATGAGGCCTAAAATTGAATTCAGTTTTGTGAAAATACTGCAAGCAAATTGAAATTCAAATAATTGACATTTTTATCAGCATTGGTGAGGCAGTTTGCCTACCATTCTGATTTAGAACAGAACAGCACTCAGCAGCAGCTTAGAAATTACAATTTTGGGTATCAACAACAGATGTCAGTACCAAGGGTAATCATCTGATAGTGGAGAAGGGGTCTGGCTCTTACCCAAGAAACTCTTCAGATTATACCTACCATCTGTAGACTGGTATGCTGAATTAATTCTCTTTTAAACTGTGTGGAAAAGAGAGGCCATGATAACCAACTTGGGTATTTCTTTTTATGGCAGTGGGTCTTGATATTAACCATAAGAGCAGAAATGGAGTTACCTTTGGGAAGTTTATTCAGTTTTTTAAAAGAGAAATTAGTATACTTCCAAAAGAGGCATAGATGACTTTTTGTCTGCATTTTTTTTTCCCATTAAAAATGACATGTCTACCTTTATAAAGGCGTTCTGAAACAGTTTAAAATTGATTGACAACTTTGGACTTAACCTTTAGTATATACACTGGTAATTGGAAAACAGAAGGCAAAGTTACTGCCAGCCTATACCATTGAAATACCTACTCTGTTGTTGGCGTCTTCCTCACACCTCCATTCTCCCTATTCAGTTCCTGTTGAATCTGCCCCTGAATTGTCCTAAACCTGTTCTTTGTCATCCATTCCATTGTTTGTATTTCAGTTGTCATCACTGGTTGCCTAAACAGTTCACATTCCTCACTGGTTCCTCCTCCTGCCTGTGGTCTCATCCTCCCTCTGATTCCTCTTTCCTGTTGACAGTTTTCCTTCTAAAACATACTGTTACCTTGTCATTTGCCTCTTCAAATTTTTCAAAACTCAAGGCTGACTATAGAAGAAATGAAAACTGGTAGCTCTCAGGCCACATTCTGCCCATGGCTATTTAGTTAACCTTTGCAGTATTGTTTGTTTTATTGAGCCAACATTTGAAAAGTCAAGAGATTTTACATGAACTGCAATTTTGCTTGTCTGGAAAAACTGGAAGATCTGACAACCTTGTGTGCCCTAGGTGGCCGCAATCATGTGGCTCTGAACAGCATTCCTTTGAAATAGAGGCTACTCCTCTGATAGTCTCACATCCTTCACTGCCTGGGACTGAACCAACTACTCCTTTTAAAGAGCATACAGGTTGGCACCCGCCCACTTAACTATTAGGGCACCTAAGGCCCCTGCGGGCAGTTTGTCACCCCTGGTCACTTGACTTTCCAAATCTTGGCCACCTCCAATCTCTATTTTTCCTTATCTCTCTCTCTCTCTCTTTTTTTCAAACTAGATGGAGGTTTAAAGAACAAACCAACTTCCCATGAAACAGTACACATTTTGTTTGATGAGATGGGTTAACTCCATTATGTGTCAACTGGCTCTGGGTGTTACATTCTGTTAACTAGCTTTCATGTCCCCTTCTGCCTTCTAGTCCTTGCCCCTTGGTTGGTGTGCCCATTTAGTCTCATTTTGTTTTATGGGCCTATCTCATCTTTGGCTGAAGGGTGAACTTCTGCAGTGACTTCATTGCAGAGCTAAAAGGGTGTCAGGAAACCATACTTTTGCGGTATCTCCAGTCCTTGTCAGGCCAGTGAGTTAGAATTTAGTTCACAATTTTTTCCAGCTGTGTCCTAGACCTCTACTGCGAACTCTGTCAGAGCAGTCAGTGGTGGTGGCTGGGCACCATCTAGTTGTACAAGACTAATTCTGATACAGGCCATGGTAGTTGTCCATTAGTTTAGTTGTGTTGGATTCTTCCCTGTAGTTTTCATGCCTGTAACCATCCTCTTTCTGTTCTTAGATAAAGCCTTGAGGACACTTCCACACCTAGCCCCTGACTGCACTAAAATCTGTGAGAACACATTCCCAACATACCAATCTCCTGGTCTCTCCTGAGCCCTGGAGTCTTTTATGATTGCCTTTTGATAGGACTGCCAATTACATTCACAAACTCATCCTAAAAAAAGTGCTCCATACCTCTTTGCTGAATATCATCACTACAGTGATGCCTTTGAAGCTTCCCTTGGGACGCTGTGCACTAATACCAGCACCAAGTTGACCCTTCAAAGCAGTTTTTGAACTCTTTTTCTAGAATGGCCATCAAAACTGTCATTATGTTACCCTTGATGTCCTGAGTGTCATCAAAATGTCTTCTTTTCAATATTTTCTTTATCTTCAGTTAAAGAAAAAAAGTCACTGGGGGCCAGCTGAGGTGAGTAGGGAGGGTTAAAAACCACCTCACAGACAATTAGACAGTTAAGCTCATGAACTCGCCACATTGTGCCACCATGCACAGTGGCCATTCCAGAAAGAGTTCGAAAATTGCTTTGAAGGGTGGACTAGGCACTAGCATCAGTGCATAGCTTCCCAAGAGAAGTACTTCGAAGGTTATGGTAGTGATATTCAGCATTGAGGTATGTAGCACTTAGAACAATGAGGTTTGTGGACTTAATTGTTGGACCTCATATACTGTCACCTGTCCCTGAAGCAACTTTCTTCATCATCCCATTAGCTCTTTTCCTACCAACCTCCCTGTCACGGGTTGAATTGTGTTCCCCAAAAATATGTGTAGCCATGTGGCTGGGCCATGATTCCCAGTATCTTGTGACTGTCCTCCATTCTGTGGTTTTCCTATGCTGCATGTTAAGGGATTAGGGTGGGGCTGTAAATCCCTTCATAGGATCACCTCCCTGCTCCACTGTAAAGGGAGTTTCCCTGGAGTATGGCTTGCCCCACCCTTAAACCTTTCATCCTAAGAGAGATAAAAGGAAAGGGAAGCAGGCTGAGAATTGGGAACCTTGTACCATCAAGAAAGCAGCACCAGGAGAAGAGCGTGTCCTTCAGACCTGAGATTCTTGCGCCAGGATGCTCCCTGGACAAAGACTGATACAATACCGGACTTTCCTCCAGAGTTGACACAGGGGAAAGCCTTCCCCTGGAGCAGATATCCTATATTTGGACTTGTAGCCTACCGGACTGTGTAAGAATAAACGTTCCTTTGTTAAAGCCAACCACTCTGTGGTATTTGTTACAGCAGCCCTAGCTGACTAAAACAGAATTTGGTACTGTGAGAATGGGGTTCTGCTCTAGCAAATACCTAAAATGTGGGAGCCATTTTGAAACTGTGAATGGATAGAAGATTTCAGAAGGAACGAAGAAAGCACAGATGGTGAGAAACAGAGGACCTGTGGCAGCAGCAGCAGCGGTAGCAGCAGAACCAGAGGCAGCACTGGAGCCAACCCATGGGGCCAGAGAGCTGAGTGCCTGCGCACAGAGTTTTCCTTATGGAACAGGGTGCCTCCGGGCACTTGAATCAATGGAGCTGGCCTTGCTGACCCAAGCAAGAGAGCTGAGTGCCTTTGGGAAAGACACTTTCTAGCAAGAGTGGGGTGCCTCCAGTCGCTTAAATCAGTGGAGCTACAGAGCTGTGGGACACTTGCCCTGGCAGGGCAGATGTGGGCCCGAGGCCCTGGCCATACGGCCATAGGAAGCCGAAGCTGAAGCAACAAACAGCGTGAGAAGCTGAGCTGCCTCAGTCTCAAAAGGTATGGCCATGACCTCAGGGGTCTGCAGGGGTGGAACCATGGTGTCCTGTATTCGTAAGGGTGGAATTGCCACTCATTTGGGCTTAGGGTGCTCCTAAAGCCAATGGGGCAGAGTTTCTGTCCAAGTGGGCCTTGAAGGCAGAGTTGTAGCACAGGGCTGAGGTCTCCACTCAGAATCCAGAAAGTGTGGCCAATACCTAGAATCTGGAGAGCAGGGCCGTTATGTAGAATGTCTCAGAAAATATAATAGTCTTCTCAAAGCTTTGAGGGCTAATGTAATAAGTTCTGCTGACTTGTTTGTTGCCTGTTAATGCCTTCTTTCCCTGCAATTTCTCCCATTTGTATGGAATGTCTAACTTGTGCCTGTTCTGCCATTGTACCTTTGAAAGCAGATACCTTGCATTCTAGGTTTCATAGATATAAAGGAATTTCTGAATTTTGGACTAGGAACTAATTAAGATTTCTATCATATGGAATGGACATAACTTTGCTATGAGGGGATGAATGTGTTATGTGTTTCAGTGACACAATTTTGGGGGTGCCAAAGGGTGGGATGTCATGGACTGAATTGTGTTCCTCCAAAAAATATGTGTAGTCATGTGGCTGGGCTGTGATTCCTAGTAGCTTGTGACTGTCCTCCATTGTGTGGTTGTCTTATGCTGTCTGTGAAAGGATTAGGGTGGGGATGTAAATCCCTTCATAGGATCACCTCCCTGTTCCACTGTAAAGGGAGTTTCCCTGGAGTATGGCCTGCACCATCCTTAATCCCTTCATCCTGCAAGAGATGAAAGGGAAGCAGGCTGAGAATTGGGAACCTCGTACCATCAAGAAAGCAGCACTGTGAGAAGAGCGTGTCCTTCAGACCTGAGGTTCCTGCACCAAGATGCTCCCGGGACAAAGACTGATACAATACTGGACTTTCCTCCAGAGTCGACTCGTGGCGGGGAGGGAAAGCCTTCCCCTGGAGTGAACATACTGAATTGGACTTGTAGCCTACCGGACTTTGTAAGAATAAACCTTCCTTTGTTAAAGCCATCTACTGTGTGGTATTTCTGTTACAGCAGCCCTAGCTGACTAAAACACTCTCATTCAAACTTGTGCTTGTTTATCAAATCCTATCTCAAATATCGCCAGCTCATCCAACAGAATTTTAGATGTCCATACTTTCTTATGGGAGAAGGATGTGACAGTCTGCTTTCATAAAGATTTGCAGCCTTGGAAACTGTATGAGGCAGTTCTGCAGTGTCTTAGAGTGTGGAATTTGGAATACAGGCAGTGGCAACAGGGTACAGGTTATGCTTTAACATTTGGTATATGAACTTCTTTCTCTCTACCAAATATTTACCACACTGTGTCAGCAAGAATGTGAGCAACTTGAGGGCAGGAACTACATCTTGTCTTATAGCCCTAGCGTCTAGCACCTAGCACACCAGGGTGTGCAAAAATAGATTTTTACATGAATTGGATAAAATCAAACATGCAGTACCAAGCCCACTGCTGCCTAGCCAATTCCAACTTATAGTGACCCTATAGGACAGAGTAAAACTTCTTCTTAGACTTCCAAGGTATAAGACCTGGTGGAAGCAAAGTGCCACATTTTTCTCTGTCTTTGGAAGAGTTGATGAGTTTAGCAGCTGAGCACTTTAACCACTGTACCACCAGGACTACTCAGATAAATGATACGAAAAAAACAAACCCACCATGGTGAAGTCAGTTCCAGCTCAGCGACTCTGTAGGACAGAGTAAAGCTGCCCTGTAGAGTTCCCAAGGCTGTAAACCTGTATGGAAGCAGACTGCCAAACGTTTCTCCGTGGAACGACTGCGGAGTTCAGACTGCAGCCTTCCAGTTAGCAGCTGGGCACTTTAGCTACTGTGCCTCTAGGGCTCCTTAGACAAGTAACAGTGACAACATAAATAGTGGTTAACATGCAAAGCGATGTGTCTCCATTTCTCAGCTATTAATAGTGGTTGTGGGGAAGCTGATGGTCAGCAGCCCAGCTGAGCATAACATTCCATGATTTTTTTTCATACATCCCATCGATTATTCTTTGTTGCTAGTTTCTCACGATTCTCAAAACCTCCTCACTCTTTTCCTGAACTCAGGTGATGATGTGCTGTTTCTCATTTTGTCCACAGGACTGGTGTTTAGGTTTGGCCGCGCTGAGGATTTATGGCAGAGAAGAGGCTTCCTGCAGCACGGCAGCCCTGCGCGGGTTTTTACTGCTCACGCCCGGTCTTCTGTCAGGTCATTTCCTAAACTGAGTTTTGAGTTACTCTTGGCTTAAAGTTGTGTAATCCTAAAATCAAGAGAACTTCCAGTTTGAACAACAGAACAATCTACTGTGGTTTGCACTTGGTTAACTTATAAACTGTTATAGGAAAATGTTTCAGACCAGTAAATTTTTATCAAATTTCCTTCTCGTGAAATATGTGAAAATGAAAAGAAATTATGGCTCTATTAGTACAAGCATTTGTCATACCTGAGGTTCAAAACTGCAGTTACAGTGCTGTGAAGATTTCATGTATGTGTTTCAGTATGGCCTCTTTGGTGTTATTGTTGAATGAAATATAAACTTTGTTTTTAAGAACTAGACAATAGTCAGAATTCTTTTTCGCTGTACTTTGTTTTGGCCTGTAGTGTTTTACCAAATATTTGATAAATGTGTTTCAATGTAAATTGCTATTGAGAGCTTTGCAAGTGGTGAAATGAACATGTCGGATGACAGAAGCCCCCGATCTGGCCCCCTCTGTGGGGATCTCTTCCACCGCATCTCTAATTCTGGGAGCTAGCGGGTACAACACAGCCCGCACACGTAGTCCTGGTGGTGCACTGACAGTCATTTCACCTCTGCCACTGAAGGAAGAGAAAAAGGTAGGGGCTTACTGCGCTAGTCCTTTACTGAGAGGCCTTTTTGTTGTTGATGGTGGTGGTCTGATCACAGAGTTGGAGTCCATGTTGTTCCATTTTCTCTCTGTTTAGAAGACTGAATGAGTAAGCACGAACTAGGCCTGCCTGGTCAGTGACAGTTACAAACATGGTTGGTAATTCTCTTTTTCTGAAGAGGAACTCAGTTACCCCGTAGACTTCCCACCTTAACAAAATAGGATTTGCTTTTTAATGAGCTAGCCAACTATGGAATAAAGATTCTTCACAACTACAGCTTGAACTGTTTTCTTTCATAGAACTTGGTACAATTAGGCCTTTATTAAATGCAAAGTATCTCTTAAATAATTTCAATTTGTGATATCCTTTACCATGTCAGCCACAATTATCTACAGTGTATGTTTGACTAATGCCTGGTCCTCAAGACCCTACTCATAGAAATGACTGTATTGCCGTTGCCCCAAAGCAGTATTAGTCTGGTGAATTTTTATGCCTGTGAATGTGAGAATTGGAGGGGATATTAGAGGTTGAAGCCTACCCTCTCTTTCTGCAGATTATGGACTCCAGCCTCTGGAAATCGAAATAATGTCCTCCAAATTGTATAGTTAGTTTTTCTGTGCTGAGGCCATGTATCTCCACCCATACAAGTAACTTCATCTTTCTCTCAGAGCAATTCAGAATGTGCTCCGGGAACATGCACTGCCTTGTAGAACTCCTGGAGTAAAAACGTGGTGTCTGCAAGGATGAAACATAAGTAGGATCTTAGTTTGTCCCTGCTTGCGTTATCTGTTCTGCTGATGTAGACAAGAGTGAAGTGGGCAGCAGACTGTTAAGAATGAAAGAGAATCTAAAGAATTGTAAATATAACTTAATTGAAATTTTAATTGTGTGTCTGCACCCAAGATGATACTTATAGCAGCATCTTTAACAAAATCAAACATTTATCTAAAATGGATTATTAAATGACCACTTAAACAAGTTTTTAGTCTTTTATTTCTAGTACCAAATTTATATCTGACTTATTTCATTGAATGTAAGGAGACCTTGCTGGAATGAGTGTTGCGTGTTGGGTTACAGCCAACGAAAGTTATCTGATTTTTTTTTAACAGGACTTGTTTTCCTTGGGTACTTTGGCTTAAAATCCAGCAGCCAAATGAGGAAACTGTAAAGGCAAACAAACATCTTTATTACAGATGAACCCTTATATGCTTAAAATTTGTATACATACAGATTCTGACTTCATCTTTCAAACTTACGGTTTCATAAAATCCTAATTGGAAGAGACCTAAGATAGTTCATTTCCTATATTGATAGTCATCTAGTTTCTGTCTGGAGCCACCAGTGATGGGGAACTTACTTACCATGTGAAGTGGCTCACTCCATTTTACAGACTGGTCAAACTCAGAAATTTATACTGTGTGTCTAGAATGTTTTAATTCAAAAGCAAGGGTTATACCAGTGTGACCAGGCCCACAGCAGTATGACCTCTTAACACAGTTTATTGCAATTTTGTGGTAAAACAGAGGTGGTATTTTTTTTTGGCCAAAAGAAATCTCTGAACCGCAAATACCTGTTCAGCAGCCAATGAATAATCTGTAGCATATTGCATTCATTTGAGAATTTGTCTTACATGCTTAGTCCCGTCATTCTACTTAACTCTAAAGTCATTTCATTGCATCATTCCCCCACTGAAGCCCGTGGGAGCTTCCAGTGGCCTGCAGGAAGAAATTCAAGTGGCTCTAACTGACCTTTCGGCGTCTTCTTCACAAACTGCTGAGCCAGGCAGCTTTATGCTTCTGATTTTTCTCACAACCTTCCCTTTGCTTGGAAAGCCTTTTCACTTCTTGTACCTTAGTGAAATCCTACTTAACTATAAGTTCCATTTCCCCAACCCCATGCATGATCGCTCCATCCTCTGAATCCTAGCAGCTACTACTGCCAGCGTTACTGATGTAGTACTAATAGGTAGAGCTGGGCACACAGAAGGATCTAGTCCCCCAGCTAAGTCATTCCACCCCTAGCTGGTCTGCACTCTACACAATGCCCAGCTCAGGGGCTTGCCCACAGATAACCTGCAATAGAAATTCTTCATTTGGTTTCACAAAGATTTATTGTAGAATTTTTCAAAGTATATGCCAGTGGGTCCTGTGCTTTGGAAAACATGAGATGAATCTGTGGCTTATTAACTTGTAGTAAAGAATTTATTCTTTCAGGGAAAGCACAGACACATGAAAAAATGTAAACTGAATTTTTGTAAATCATCTGGGTTAGGACTATTGAAAACTACAGGGAGATACAGTATCAGTACACCCAGGGCCTTAAGACCTGGAACTCAATTTTATTTAGATTGGTCTTTCCAGCACGTAGCTCAATGCCTGGCACATATTAGGTATTATAGTTAGTGGAATGAATTAGTGATTGAGTTTTAATAGACCCATCTGAGGAAAGATGAGATGGGTGCCCTTGGGGAGTGGTGATGGCTCAGTCCCGCTGCCAGATGTAGTCAGAGCAATCAATGAAAGACTGAGCTCCCTTCAGTGTCTTTTCCAGCCCTGGCAGTCTGGTTCTGGGAGATGCAGTCAGAAGACTGAATATGTTTTAAAATGTAATTAGACAGTTTACATGAAAAAAAAAAAATTCACCCTAAAGTTAATCAGCTTTGCAAGTGTTAATTCTTACCTCTTTAATGGAATGTTGGCTTTTCACCTGCAAGCTACTAAGTGCTATACTGCTGAGTAAATGCTTCTACTCAGCTGCAAGAAAATAAATCAGAAGATCGGGAGTGGTGTATACAACTGTTCTCCGGTAGCTGCTACAACACACACACACACAAACCTGTTGTGTCTCTCGAGCCAGGCTGACATCAGTCCAAATCTCCCCTATTCCATTTACTACCTCTGTAATTTGAACAAGTTACTTAATTTCTGTAGGCCTCAATTTCCTCATCTATAAGATGGGGCTACTTATTCTCACACAGGATTGTTGTGAGGATGAAATCACATCATGCTGAAATATGTCTAGCATAAAACCCCAAACAGCAGGCCAGCAATAAAAGATAGCTGTTATGCTTACCCCTACTCCTTTGTGGCTGGCTAAAGCCCTAGGAATAAACTTCTACATGCATGTAGTGCTGTGCGTTTTACAGAGTGTTGTTACAGACATTACTGCCTCATTTGATCCTCAACCTGGTTGAGGCAGAACATCAATTACTGTTCTCAGTGAAAGATACCAGTGGACTTGCCTGAGTGGTACTTTGCAGAAAGACAAGTAGAAACTCGGTGTTCTCATCCCAGTTACACACTGTGGCCCGCTACTGCAGTGATAGGCAGGGCTCCTCGGATTTTCCTCGTATGTGCTGTAAAGAGTCACTGTACCTCAGAATTTTGAGCTGTGTATTTGTCCTGTTAGTGGTGTCCCTGGTTGAGTAACATGATGCCTGGTATATGGTAGTAGTTCAGTAAGTACTTGTGTAATGAAAGATTCTGGTTTACAGAGTCCTATCAGGAGGTCACCCTGTTTAGCTAAAGGGACAGCAGCACTTGCTGTGGTGGTACCTCGGAAAGACTTAGAGAGAAGCTGGTGCAAGATGAAGCAAGTTACCTGCAACAACGTGGATGAGGCTCAGAATAGTGACGATGAATTCAAGAAGCCAAACCCCCAAAAATACGTACTGCAGGGTTCTAGTTACATAACATTCTAGAAAATGCAATCTGATCTATACTGACGGAAAGTCAGTGGTGTTTCCTGAGGGTGCGATGGTCAGGGAGGAGGTAGGAGGGGGTTCCAGAGGGACATGAGGCAGCATTTGAAGGTGATGAATATGCTATCTTGATTGAAGCATTGTTTTCACATCAATTTGTACGCTTTAAATATGTGCAGCTTGTGTCAGTTGTACCTCAGTAAAGCTGGAAGAAGAAGGAGGAAGAGAAGGAAAAATAGGAGGAGTAAGGAAGACAAAGAAGAGAAGGACACCGAGGAGGAAGAAGAGGAGATGACAGCAGTGGCAGTGGTGGCAGGCCAGGGTCTCTCTGCTTCATCTCCAGATGCGCCCAGGTCTGTAGCAAGGCCAGTTCTCTGTACTTTGGTGTCAGTCTCTTAGCATGTTGGGTGGAGAAAGGGTTGGCTTGGGACTCAGAAGGCCTGGTTTCTGGTTTTGCTTTTGCCTCCAACAGAGATACGATGCCGGGCATGAGCCTAAACTCTGTCGGCCCCAATTTCCCTGTCATAAATTAGCAGTGTTGATCCCTGCTTGCCCACCTATCTGATTACGTAAGGTCAGACATGTCAGTGTAGGTCACAGGGGGGGATCAGTGGAGTGGCAGAGAACAATGGATGACCTTTCTAGTGCCATCATGATGACAACTGTCAGGGTATATAATATAGAGTCCCTCAGCATCAGCTAGGTTGTCAGAGCTCTTGTCCCATTGTTAAATAACCCAAGACTCCTACACTCCCAAGTGTTCTTGTGCTGTTAGTGACAACTTATGCAGAGTGATGTTTGAGATTCTGATCTGCGACCAGCCGAATCACTGTTAGATCTGAGAGAAGTCATCCTCCACTCTGCCTGTCTCTCAAATGAAGGCTTTGACTGATGGCCCCAGTGCTTCCTTCTGGCTCCTACACTGCTTTTGTGTGTAACCTTTTGCCCAGCTTGATGACTTCATATAGGAAGGGGGAAGTGTGGTCACTGGGAATTTTCTCATTTCTGATTTCAGTGACTTCAAGACATCAGGAAAACATGATAGCTTTAACCCTTCCTGACCAACACACACAGAGAATTGTGAATTTTCTCCTTCACCAGTGCTCTTTGTTTTAATTTGATCAACACCAAGTTCACATATATAACCAGATGTCTTTTGAGATCTGTACACTCAAAATCTATGATGTTAATAGGTTTACAAAGCAAAAGCTTACCTTCCAGAAACTTTGGTCGTGATATTTATTCGAATCAGGTGTTTTCCATATTTTGAGCTTCAGAATAGCACCTGTTTAAATTTATACTTAAATGTTAAACATTTGGAGCACAGCATATTGTTTTCTCAAAATTAATCAAAATATTGTATGTCAGCTATGGTATCTCAGCAGAAATCCTTTCTTTTCTACCACCAGAAGGCAAATTATAGATACTGTCTTTTCTTGACCAGCTTAATTCTGTAGTTGCCTTCTGAAAGGAACTGACAAAAGCACTCATCCCTAAAGGTTTAAATTATGCTGGGCAGTGTAGGACAGCCACGTATCTGACACCCACCCAGTAAGAAGTAGGAGAGCTCTGTTAGGGGATGCTACATTTAAAGCTCGATGGCAGTGGGTATTTAAACTGGCAAGAGCTACCATGGCGAGTGACTTAAAAAGAGATGGCCCCAAATCCTGGATGGGCAGTGGTTAAGAGCTAGGGCTGCTAACCAGAAGGTCCAGCAGTTCAGTTCTGCTAGGCTCTCCTTGGAAACCCTATGGGGCAGTTGTAGTCTGTCCTTTAGGGTCACTAAGAGTCAGGATGGACTCTATGGCAACAGATTTTTTAAGGGCACATTGGTTAAGATCTGCTAACCTAATGACAGGCAGTTCAAATCCAGCAGCAGTTCCTTGGAGACTCTCTGCAGAAATTCTGTTCTGTCGTGTAGGGTCATGGTAAGTCCAGACCAACTCTCCAGCAACAGGTTTTGGTTTTTAAACACAAATGAGGAGCCCTGGTGGTGCAGTGGTTAAGCTTTTAGATGTTAACTGAAAGGCCATACTTCTAATCCACTAAGTGGCTCTGTGAGAGAAAAGCCCTGATACTCTGCTGTCGTGAAAATCACAGCCTAGGAAATCCTGTGTGGTTCTATTCTGTCATATAGGGTCACAGTGAGTAAGTGGTTAAGTGCTCAACTACTAGCCAAAGAGTTTCAGCTTGAAGCTTCCTAGTAGCAACTGCAAAGACAGGCCTGGTGATCTGCTTCCAAAAGGTCAGAGCCTTGGAGACCCTGTGGAGCAGTTTTGCTCTGCACACATGGGGTCTCCATGGGTCACACCAACTGGATGGCAACCAACAGCAAGAGCAAGGTTAGACAGCCCTCCGTGGATGTCACAAAGAGTTGGTGCTCAAACGCTAACCAAAAGAACCAAAAGGTTGGTTGCAGGAATCTAGCTACTAACTCAGTGAAAGAAAGGTCTGGTGATCTGGAATGCTTCTTGTTGTTAACTGCCACTGAATCAGCCTTGACTGATGACAGCACCATGTGTTACAGTGTTGAGGTGCCCCAGAGGATTTTCTTGGCTCTCTTCTTTGTGAAAGCAGCTCACCAGGCCTTTCTTCTGCAGATCCACAGGGCAGATTTGAACCACCAACGTTTAGGTTAGCAGTTGGCTGGAAGCTGCTTGTGCCAGTCAGACTCCTTCCATAAGGTTAGAGACCATGAAAATCATGTAGAGCGTAGTTCTGCTCTGCACACGTGGGGACATGGGGCACCAGGATGGACTCACTGGCAATCGAAGGTGTTTATAACAATTGGCTTTTGTACATTGTTTTCCTTTTACATATCCAGCCTCTGTTCAGATAGGTTGGCCCTGTGCATCCACCTGGCTTCCCAGGGATACATTCTGTGAGAGCTTGCCTTTCACGTGGAGCAACAAATTGCTCTTGAGGGATTCTTCTGTATGTTTTTAATGATCATCAGTTCCCATGTATTAAACAGTACATTAACAAGAGTGGGTGTGTGCTTAGGGAAATCATATTTTCCTGTTGAACACCTTACTGATGTTGGTGTGTAGCATGCAGCCAGCACCCCTCATTTAGCTAGAATTAGTCAGAAATAATCTCCTACATATATTTTCTAGATAGCTGAGGTTTACTCATCACTGATGAAAATGTGTCTAAACTATATTGTTTTCGTGACTTATGAGACAACACTGAAGATATTTAGACTTTAAAAAAAAATTTTTTTTTAAACACGTAGAGCTCTTGCTGGGAGCATCTATTTAAAAAAGAGTGCCGTGTAATGTAGAGAAGCTATGTTGTTGAGGGTGTTTGGATGTACACTCACGACCCTGAGTTTTTATGTCCTTTTTTCTGGTTTTATGAATTTCTTTTCTGTGAGTAGGCTTGCAGCTTTCACCCCTAATATCCATCAGTGTGCCTTGTTCCCAGAAATCTACCTGGCCTCTAATCTGCTGTTTCTAATCTGCCTGAGCTGGGAAACTAAGTAACTGCCTGCTAGAGTTGTTTCTTAAGTAAGTATAGATAGGCTCCAAACAAGGAAGTTTCTTACAAGCAGAATGCTCAGCTTTAGAGGGTCAATTGGGTACTTTTTTGGCATCTTTTTTTCCCTTGGCCAAATTGTCTTAACTACCAGTTCCCTGATGTCAAAGGCAGTATGAAAACATGAAAGCTCATTGGTCTTAACTGTTAAAGGAATAATATAAATTTTTCCTCCTCTTCCTACTCCTTTTCCTTCTCCTCTTCTCTCTAGTGAAGCCTAAGAGAATCCCCCTCAGACGTTTACAGTGAAGGGCTGGAAGCAACGTCAGTTTGTAAATATCTGTCCTAATGGTAAGTGGTATGAGTCCCAGGCATAGAGTTGCTGGACAAAATACAAGATACCCAGATAATTTTATTTCAGAACATAGGTGTATTTTCAATTGCTAAATCTG
Organism: Heterohyrax brucei; assembly: GCA_028571685.1. Taxonomy (NCBI): domain Eukaryota; kingdom Metazoa; phylum Chordata; class Mammalia; order Hyracoidea; family Procaviidae; genus Heterohyrax; species Heterohyrax brucei. The sequence continues at coordinate 55,249,176 of CM053140.1, forward strand.
GCAACGCTATATAGGGGGGTCGGTATTCTGCCACCGTGAACAGACTGTAAATTTACGGAGGGGAGATGCTTTACATATCTGTATTTAATGACCTCAGACTGTCAGAAAACTGAAACCAACTAGGACATTAAAGCAATGGTAGCCAACCTCACTCGAAAATTACCCAAGTAACTAAAAAGTACCTTCACACATTTTTAGAGCTGGAAGGAAGCCTGAAGTTTTGTTTGCAAAATTCTTTTGTTTTACAGAGAAACCAACAGACTCCCAGAGAAAGGCAAATGATATGCCTAATATCACACAACTCATTGATGTCTGCTAGGCTATTTTGTCTCTTATTTGATGCCCATCCTCTGCTTAGGGACACAGTATATAGATGTCTAATCCATAAAATAGGGTCATAGAATAAAAGTGAACTGGAAAGAATGGATATTTTTACCTGGCATATAAATACCCTTCAAAATGCCAGCTTAGGCTGGTTGAGTGAATTCTGACTCAGAGCGACCCTACAGGACAGAGAAGAACTGCCCCAGAATTTCCAGGGAGTTGGCTGGTAAATTCATACTGCTGACCTTTTGGTTAGCAGCTGTGGGTCACCATAGCCCTTAATGACTGCAGTACCAGATTCTGGCATATAGATTGACAAATTAGTAACTCTTCAAGATTCTTTACTGTTCTGTCACACTGCAGGCACAAAAACATACTTCACTGCTTTGTTCAAGATTTCCAGTGGCTGGCTGGCTCCCATTTGTCACAGTGATCTGGCTCCTTTCTACCGCATGACCCTCAGTTCCTGCCACTCTCCCCATCACTCCATCCACATCAGCCTTGCTGACTTCACTGTTTCCCAAACATAGGAAGCATGCTCCTACTACGGAGTCTTTGCATCTGCTCTTCCTTTTCATGGAAACTCCTTCCAAATACATGCCTGACATGCCTCCCTCCTCTTCATTCAGGGCTTTGCTTACAGGTCTTAACAGCTAGGCTTCCGCTAAGCACCCACTGAGATTACCTCGCCTCCTACACACAGAGACTGTGTCTCCCTACCCTGCTTTATTTCCTTCCTAGCATGTGTCATTATCTGACCTAGTACATTTATTGTTAATGTCCCACACTGGAATGTCAGCTCCATGAGGTTAAGGAATTTGCTTTGTTCACTGCTGTGCCCTCAGTGCCCAGAACAGTGGCTGACTCATAGCAGGTAGTGAGTAAACACTGGGTGAATAAAATAATCCTATGGGTACCCGTGGAAATCCGTGGGTGTACAGTTAACACACTTGGCTGCTGACCAGAAGTGTGGTCCACCCAGAGGCTCCTTCGGAGAAAGGCCTGGTAATCTGCTTCCGAAAATCAGCCCCTGACAGCGCCGTGGAGCACAGCTCTACACTGACACACATTGGTCACCGTGAGTCAGAAGTGACTCGACAGTAACTGTTTTCTGGTTTTATGGGTGTCCTCAGGAAATAGACGGTAGGCTTTTTGAAGTAAGAGTTTTCCCTGGTTTTCTGTACAAACCTGTGTAAAATTGCCAGCCTTGGGCTCAAGAGACTTCAGTGTTGCCATGTGGCTCCTTATCCCTGTTGTAACCCCAAGAATGTCTCTTCTGAACACTACAGAGGCCCTGACAGAGCAGGAGATAAGTGAAACTTGGAACTGAAATTGTAGTGAAAAGACCAGACTTATGATCTGAGTAAGACTGGGGGAACCAGAAGATACATGGTCCCTGGACTCTGTTAACTTGGAACCAAAACCATTTCTGAAGCCAACTGTTCAGAGAAAGAGTAGCCTGAAACATATGAAATAAAAGGATACTTGTGAAACATGTGCTTCTTTGTTCATGGACATACAGGAGACTAAGTAGGTAGCTCCTGTCTGGAGGTGGGATAAGGCAGAGGGGATGGGGCTGGGATGTGTGGACACATGAGATCCAGTGTGGAAAGGAGAAATGTGTGGTCATAGAAGGATAGCAGCTAGGGTCACCTAACAATTTGTGCATCAATTTTTGTATGAGAAACTAACTTGAGCTGTAAGCTTTCATCCACAACAGAATTTAAAAGAGAGGAAAAAAAAAGAAAAGAGCCCCTTCCCTTCCCTTCCCTGGACTTGGAAGTCTATATCTGCAGCAGATGACCTCTGAGGACCTTTTTCCAATTTTGAACTTATGTTAGTCTATACTTTTTTTTTTTAATTTAATATGACTGAGTAAAAATGTACATTCCTGTATAAATTTACATGCCCACCTATATGCAGTTTCCACTGCTCTCCCTGTTGGTGACAGCGCACTATTCCTCTCTGCTCCATACATGTCTCATCCTCCCAACAGTCTCCACCCACTCTCCTTCCTCCAGTCAGAGGTCAGCAGGATGATATCCTATAGATGTATTATACTTTTTTTTTTAATTAAAGGCTTGAACCTTTTGTATCTTTTGGCTGGAGCGGTGGGGTCTGTTCTCAGGGCAGGGGGTGGGTGTGCACACAGGGCATAGTGCACTCTGGACCAGGACCTGTGCCCTGGGCCACAGTGCAGGAAGGGGTGTCTCACACTGACCTGTCAGAAAGCCAGATGCCAGACTCATAATCATGATGAAGCTGAGTATCCCCACATCAAAGAAAATATGGTAGCAGTTCCTAGAAACGAGAAAGCAGAGGCAGTCACACTGGGGCACCAGGCTGCAGAGGCCATCTGGGACACAGGAATGATTGTATAGTCTTCAGTAGTGACACTGACAGGAAGGGCTGTCAGGAGAACAAGTATACCCTCACAGCTAACTCATTCTCCTGTCAGTTTCCAAAGAAACCACACAGATGTAGGAGGAACAGGGGATCCCAGGATCTTTGGCTTCTTTTACTCTTTGGACCCCATGGAATATGAACTAGACCAGGAGTCAGTGAACCCAAGTTCAGGTCCCATCTTGGTTGCTTCATGGCTGCATAACCGTGGGCAAGTCACTCTCAGAGCAGGCAGTTTCCTCACTGGGAAATCAAGGTTGATGACTTGTTTATATCAGGGAAAAGCCTGACTATCAGACCTATCTCCCCTGTTTCCTCCACACACCCTTTGAGCATTCTTCCCCTCCCAACCTCAGGGCTTCATTTTGAACATAAATATCAGGAGGGCCCTGAGACGTTGGGTATGGTTTTCTTAGTCTCCACTATATACGGGCACTGTGAGCCCTTTTGTTGTAGCCCAGTGAACAGCTACGTAGAACAAGCTAGTTTGTAAGACTTCCCAGATCTCATGTCACTTGATCCTCACAATAGCCTCATGAGTGAGCTGTTAGTGTCCAGAATCTGTAGGTAGAAAAGTCAAGGTTGGGAAGGTGAGCCAAGTGTTCCAAGGTCACATGGCTTGGAATGGGTAGAGTTTGGGATAGAAATTGAACTTGTCTCACTAGGAAGTCTCACCAGGTGTTGCCTCAGTTTCAGCATTTAAAGTGCATAACAGCATTCCAGGGATACTATTACTCAACATTTTACTTTAAATAGACTTCTAAAAAAGAAATATGTTGAAAAGGAAACACTGTGTCACTAGGATAAATGGAAGAGAAATGGAAGGTAACTGTAAAAAGACACCATGAAAACAAAACTTGACTATCTTCTTCCCAAGTGTGGCACAGCCCCAAGACCTCTGCTGCTGTCAAAGGGGTGACCCGCAGGAGTCCGAAAGGGGGAGGCAGTCCCTGGGTGGTGCAAGGAGTTAATGGGCTCAGCTGCCAACTGAACGGTTACAAGTTCAAGTCTACCTTGTTGCTGTGATGTTAGATGACATCTGGTTCGTTTTGACTCAGAACAACACTGTGTACAACAGAATGAAACACTGCTCAGTCCTGTGCCATACTCACAATCATTGTTATCCTTGAGTCCATTGTTGCAGCCACTACGTCAGCCCATCTTGTTGAGGGTCTTCCTCTTTTTGCTGACCCTCTACTTTACCAAGCATAGTGTCCTTCTTTTGGAACTGATCTCTCCTGATAACATGTCCAAAGTCTGTGAGATGAAGTCTCCCGTCTCTCTTTGCTAAGAATCATGCTGGCTGTAATTTTTCCAAGACATATTTATTGATTCTTTTGGTGGCAGTCTATGATATATTCAGTGTTCTCTGCCAACATCATAATTCCAAGGTATCAATTCTTTGGTTTTCTTGTTGTCCAACTTTTACATGTATGGGTGGTGGTTGTTAGGTGCTATTGAGTCATTTCTGACTCATAGAGACACTTTATACAACAGAACAAAACCCTACCAAGTTCCGTGCCACACCTACAATAGTTGCTATACTTGAGCTCAGTGTTGGAGCCACTGTGTCAGTCTGTCTCCTTGAGGGTCTGTCTTTTTTTCACTGACCTCTACCAAGCACATGCATATTAGGCAGTGAAAAAAACCATGGCACACCATAGCCCCTAAAACGACACTTTGTTCTGTTATGTTTTGAAGAGGACACGCAGCAACTAACAGTGCATTGCCCAGTACAGTGTACTGTCTGATTTCTTGACTGCTGCTTCCGTGGGTGTATTGTAGGTCCAAGTGAAATGAAGTCCTTGACAACTTCGTTCTTCTCTTTTATCATGATGTTGCGTATTGGTCCAGTTGTGGGGACTTCTGTTCGCACTGAGGTGTTAAGGCTGTAGTACTTGATCTTCGTTAGTAAGTGTCTTGAGTTCTCTTCACTTTGAGCAAACAAAGTTGCGTTATCTGCATGATGCAGTTTGTTAATGAGTCGTCTTCTAATCCTGATGCCATGTTCTTCCTATAGTCCAGTTTCTCAAATTATTTGTTGATCATTCAGATGAATAGGTATGGTGAAAGGATACAACCCTCACACACAACCTTCCAGAGTTTAAACCATGCTCTGTCCCCTTGTTCTGTTTGAACAGTCACCTCTTGATCTATATAGAGGTTCTTTATGAGCACAATTAGGTGTTCTGAGATTCCCATTCTTTGCAGTCTTATCCATGATTTTTGTGATTCACACAGTTGAATGGAATGCCTTTGCATAGTCAATAAAAGACTGCTAAAAATCTGTCTACTTTCAGCCGGAATCCATATGACATTAGCAGTGGTACTTCTGGTTTCACATCCTCTTCTGAATCTGGCTTTTAGTTTCTGATGTTTCTCTGTCAGTGTACTGCAATTGCTTTTGAATGATTGTCAGCAAAATTTCAATTGTGTGTGATATTAATGATAACTGTTTGGTCATATCACCATTCTTTGGACTAGGCATAAGTATGCATCCCTTTCAGTTGGCTCACCAAGTAGCTCTCTTCCAAATTTCTTTGCATAGATGAGCAATCACTTCCAGTGCTGCATCTGTTTGTTGAAACATCTCAATTGATATTCTGTCAATTCCTGCCACCTTGCTTTTTGCCAATGTCCTCACTGCAGCTTGGATTTCTTCCTTCAGTAGCATAGGTTCTAGATTGTATGCTACCTCCTGAAATGGTTCAGTGTTAACCAGTTCTTTTGGGTACGGTGACTTTGATGCTTCGAACATTGTTTATTATCTTTCCTGTAGAAACTTTCATTACTGCAACTCAAGGCTTGAATTTTTTCTTCAGTTCTTTCAGCTTAAAAAATACTGAGGATGTTCTTCCCTTTAGTTTTTGGGTCTTTGCACATGTCATTGTAATACTTTGTGTTCTGGAGCCAACCTTTGAAATCTTCTGCTCAGCTCTTTTCGTTCATCATTTCCTTCTTTCTTTTTAGCTACTGTATGTTCAAGAGCAAATTTGAGTTTCTGCTGTCATCCATTTTGGTCTTTTCTTTCTTCTCTGTCTTTTTAGTGACTTTTTGCTTCATTGTTGATTACCTTGATATCATTCCAGAACTCACTTGGTTTTCAGTCACTAGTGTTCAGTGTGTCAAATCTATTCTTGAGATGGTCTCTAAATTCAGGGGGGATGTATGAGGACTGCCAGTTAAATCCACAAACACATCCTAGAAACAGTGCTGTGTACCTCACTGCTGAATATCACTATGGTCATGTTTGAAGTACTCCCCTTCAGAAGGTATGCACCAATGACAGTGCCTAGTCCGCTCTTCAAAGCAGGTTTGGAACTTTCAGGAATGGCCATCAGAGAGCTGTTGTGTATTACCCTTGATGTCCTGAATGTCATCAAAATGTCTTCCTTTCAGTGTTTCCTTTCAGGTGCGTAGAGAGGCTGTTCCAATACAGTTATTTACTGGCTAAAAACTCCGTTGCAGACAATTAAGTTCACAAACTTGCCACCTTGGCACTGTACACAATGACCATTGCAGAGAGAGTTCCAAAGCTGCTTTGAAGGGTAGACTAGGTGTTGGCAGTGGTGCATAGCTTCCCAAGGGGAGTACTTCAAAGGTGACTGTAGTGATGTTTGGCAGTGAGGTGTGTAGCACTTAGAACAGTTAAGTTTGCAAATTTAATTGTCAGACCTTGTGCTTTGGCTCTCTTGGACTTGTTCTAATCTCCTTCAACTTCAACTTGGACTTGCATATGAGCAATTGATGTGTTCCAAAGTCATCCCCTGACCTAGTTCTGACTGAGGATATTGAGTTTTTCCATCGTCTCTTTCCATGTGTGTAGTCAATTTCTGTTCCAGCCAGCAAGGTCCACCTACATGTAAAGTTGAGTTTATGTTGTTGGAAAAAAGAAAGGTTTTTGCAATGTAGAGGTCATTGACCTTGTAAAATGTTATTATCATTTGCTGGCATCATTTCTATCAACCAAAGCTGTATTTTCCAACTACCAGTTCTTCTCCTTTGTCTCCAGTTGATAATTACCAGTAATTGTCTTTGCTCGTGATTTCATATTTGATCAATTTTAGACTGTAGGAGTTGGTAAAAACTTTCATTTCTTCATTTTTGGCCTTACTTGTTGGTATGTAAGTTTGAATAACAGTCTTCTTGTAGGCATATGGATATTATCCTATCACTGACAACATTATACTTCATGATAGATCTTGAAATCTTCTTTTTGAAAATAAATGCAGTGCCATTCCTCTGCAATTTGTCATTCCCAGCATAGCAGACCAAATGATTTTCCAATTCAGAATGGCCAGTATCAGTCCATTTTGGCTTGTTAATACCTAGGATATCAATGTTTACATGTTCAATTTCTCTTTTGACAATTTCCAATTTTCCTAGTTTCGTACTTAATACATTCCATATTCTGATCATTAATAGATGTTTGCTGCTGTTTTTCTTATTTCGAGTTGTGCCACATCAGCAAATGAAGGTCCCAGAAGCTGACCCTATCCATGTCATTAAAGTTGACTGTACTTTGAGGAGACAGCTCTCCCTTAGTTGTTTTGTGGGTGCCTTCCAACATGAGGAACTCATCTTCCAGCGCTGTATCAGACAGTGGTCCACCGCTGTGCACAAGATTTTCACTGGGCAGTTTTATTCAGAAGCGTATCACCAGTTCCTTCTTCCTAATCTGTCTTAGTCTAGAAGCTCAGTGTCCACCATTGGTGACCCTGCTGGTATTTGAATGCCAGTGGCATAGCTTCCATCATCACGGCACTGTGGAAGCCCCCACAGTATGAAAGCCTCATTGAGGCACAGTTCAACATGGAAGCCCCCACAGTATGACAGACTTAAAGAGGTTCCCTAAAGGAAAGGCCTGGTGATGCACTTCTGAAAAGTCAGCCATCGAAAGCCCCACTGAGGCACAGTTCTGCTGTGATACATATGGAGTCCCCATGATCAGTTCAGCAACAACTCGTTGGAAGGCTGTAGAGACTCCATACCAAATGGACACTCTCTCCCTGATAACAAAGGATGGAGAATTGGAAAAGAAGTAATGTCTGCTGTATTTGTGAAACAGTCTTAGATACAGTCATCCAAAGAGAAAACCAGCATATATTGTCTGTGGAATGAGTGAAAATTCCACTGGCTTGCCCTGATGTTAAGTGTTCTGACTGCAAGGTTAGTCCTCTCTCCGTTCTTTCCAGTATGTGTAGGTGCCTCTTCTATGAAAGCAGAAGCGTCAGCAGTCGTCACAAAGAAAGGGGCCACTGAGGGCTTACTGTCTGGGCTGTTTATATTAGTAAGTCCTCACAGCAGCCCTTGACATAGATCTTATTTCTCACTTTACAGAGGTTTAAAAATAGAGTTTGAGAACCATGCCTGAGTATAAACTTGATCTGTCTGTTCCTGAAGTGTGCGCCGTTTCCTTCCATGAGACCAAAAGCTCCCCAAGAGAGGCCAGTGCTGTCACTTAGCTAGACGCAGATTCACCAGCAAACGTGATACACACCTGCTTGTGCTGAACAAGGCACACGCGGACTTAATTGTATGCCCTTGCTAATCTGTAATGAGCAGTTTCACATGGGTTTCACCACACCTTTCCATGGCAGGGGACAGGTCAAGTTATGCACTGCAAACTGTGGGAGGGTACACTCGGGCCAGTGTATAACTTGCTTATTGGATAATCCAGTCCTGCTAACTCTGCCTTTCCCTTTACCAGGTCCTTGCAGAGGACAGAGGACAGCTACTTCTTGGTTCCAGGCCTGCTGCTGTTGAGTCAATTTTGACTCAGTGACTTCCTCAAAACAGGGTAGAACTGCCCCATAGGGCTTCCAAGGCTATAAATCTTTACCATAGCTGACTGCCGCACCTTTCTCCCACTGCTATAGGTCAGTGGTTCTCAAAGTTCAGATGGGATGAGAGTCACTCAGAGGGCTCATTGAAACGTAGACTCCTGACCCCAGGCCCAGATTTCTGAGTATGTTTTAAGTAGGGTCAAGGACTTGGATTTCTAACAAACTCCCAAGTGATGCTGATGCTGTTGACAACCACTACTCTGAGAACCACGGAAGTCGGGTAGGTAGTTCAGACTTTACATGCTGGTGGCCCACACAGCATTTCTACAGAAGCTTAAATTTTTTTGTCAGCGCTTAGAGACAGGAGAGAACATTGTTAGACCTGGCCACATGGAGCTTGGGTCCCTGCACAGTAACGGTTGCCTGGAGCTGAGGAGTAACTGCCCAGCTTCCCCAGCCTCTTCTTACGGCCTCATTTTGTACTTTCTTACCTGGCCCCTGCAAGCGTCTGACTTTGGAACCCTTGCTAGATCAACCGCTCATTTCAGAGTTGGGGACTCAGGCCCCAGGGAGAGGAAAGGATTTGCCCAGGGTCAGCCAGCTAACTCTTAACAGTGACAGCTACATCACTGAGGCCTAATATTGAGGGGCCTTGCCTCCCACACCCAAGCAGTCAAGGAGGGATGTTTCTCCCACCCAGACATGATTCCTACAACTTGGGGCTATGGTCATCTCTGGTATTAGAGCTGGATGGGCTTGAAGAGCCAAAAGGACTCCAGCTGTCCATAAGTTGTGTGAGATGTCTCCAAACACTATAAGCTTCTCATCACTCGTTTCAGGTTCTCCCGCCTTTACAGAGAGGTTCCAGCTGAGTGATTGTGGGCAGATGACTCCCCTAAGTATCATTTCTTAAGGGATTACAGTGACACTTGAGAGAATTATATGAGCTGATAAACATGTAATACTCTCAGCATCAGAAGGTGCTCCCACAACCTCTGGGAGGTAATGGCTAGGGCCCTGGTATGGCAAGCTGATCATTGCCATCCATTGTCTGTGGGACACAAGACCTAGCTCTGGTCTGGAGGCCCACATTCTCATCCTGCCTCTGCTGCTTCTTCATGGTGAGACCTTGGTCAAGCTCTTCCTTTCCATGGATCTTGGTGTAAGATAATGGGATTAGTCTGTGCTTAGCATTTTCATGATGCTAAAGCATCTTCCTCATAACCACATGGTGCCTGCCATCAAGTAGAGGTGCAATAACACGTTAAAGAATTACTCCTCCCATAGAAGGGGCACTGTCACTATCATCATTTACAAATGGGAAACTGAGGCTCAGACAGGTTAAGTAGCTTGCCCCGTTAGGAAGTGGTGAACCAGGTTTCAAGACCAGTCTGACACTCCACAGCATACTCTTAACCACAGCCTAAACCACTTGGTTGAAAAACTTGATTATCTTGGGCCTGATTGACCTTTTCTGTCTGCATTTTTGGGGTCTTGGGATTGCCTGCTTTTGTCTTCACTTAAGTTTCCCCCTTTAGAAGGAAGTTCCTGAAGAGACGATGACTTTATATGTGATGAGGACTGGGAAAAATTTCTGAATCGATAGACCAATAATTATATGTTAAGGACCTACTGTGCGTGCCTTGCTCTGCATGCATGCACCCCCAGCTAAGGACTCTGGTGTATTTCTTCCTGAGTTGGATGGGGTATTAAGGGGATGAGTCAAGCAACTCACACAGAACTGCTGGTCTGAAGTGCCATCAGGACAATGTAGGTGATCTCTCCAAGCAGACCCGGCAGGCCAAAGGTATAGTGAACCATCAGCACATGGTCAAAACCCACCTGGGGAAAAACAGCATCATAAGCAGGTCTGCGGGTAAGACTGATAACTCCTACCCACTGTTTCACAGATCCTCGGCATCTAGGGCCACCAAAGGGTGATGGGCACTAGGGCTCACCTAAAGGAGCACTTCTCAGGCTTGAATGTGGACTCATATCACCTGAGATCTTGTTAAAATGCAGAGTTGGGTTTGGTTGGTCTGGAGTGAGGCCTCAGATTTTCTGCTTTTCTAACAAGGTCCCAGGTTAGGCCAATATTGCTAGTTCATGGACCACATTCTGAGTAGCCAGGTCTAGCCCAGGCACTATTCACATTTTTGGACTGATAATTCTTTGTTGTGTGTGTGCCTTGTGCAATGTTTAGCAGCATCCCTGTTCTCTGCCTCTAGATGCTAGTAGCATATCCTCTGTCCCTCACCCCCATGTGTCAACCCAAAATGTCTCCAGACATTGCCAAATTATTCCTGACAGAGAGCCATTGGTCTAGACCAACTGTAGTGACCTTCCAAAGGCAACCATGGCCGCTTAGAAGAAAAGTCGGAAGATGAGAATCTGACCAGTCCCAGTTCATGTTCCTTCTGCCTCACCGCTTAGCCTCCTCCAAGGCTATGTGCCCACAAGTGCCAGTGCAAATGCAGATTTTATCCTGCTGCTTCCCTCAGCTCATTGTCTTAATAAAAATCCAGACCTGTCAGCTGGTCCCAGAAATACTTGAGGTACCCCATCTCTTGAGAATCTGATTCTGCCATGGTCCCCACTGAAACTTGTGCTTAAGTTGTAAGAACTGTTTCCTGTTTGCACCCTGGCCTTCTCAGTGTTGTCTTTGTACGTGCTCTCTCTTCCCTTTGGAATAGACTTTCCTGCTTTTTTACCTGGATAATACTACTTCCTTCTCAACACTCATGTGAGACACTGTTTCTCTAAGGAGCATTTCCTGGCCTGCCGCGAGATAATTTGGATGTGCTCCTGTAGCAGTTATCACACTGTGTTGTGTTTAATTTGCCTCACTAAACTGTAGAAACTTAGAAAACAGGGTAACTGTTAAAACACATGTGGTGGGTGGGTGGAAGGATGGATGGATGGATGGATGATCTTTGCATAGGAATGGAGAAAACTGAGCCACAGGAAGGCAGTGAAGGATACTGCGGATAACTTGTTTTGCATGTGACGTGAAGCACTTCTTTAAGGCCAGAGGAGATAAAGCACATTGGTTCCCATCCCAAAGGTGAGAGAGTGACTGGCTGCCCCAACTTTGATCAAATCGAGCTGTTGCTAAGTTCTTTCTTACTTGGCGAGAACTGCGTCCCTAAATAGTCACTGCTTATACAAATGTAGCTCCTTGTGCCACCCCAAAGCTTTGCTCCTTTTTCCTTCCTCAGACCTTCAAACCCATGAAGATTTGTTGTCATGTCCTGAAATAGTTGTTAGAAGTGTGTTAGAAGCAATTGGTTAACCCAACCTAATGTTGGAGTGTTGTGGTATTATGAGTACTTGGTAGGTCCTGAAGGAAGAAAAATCCGTTCACTTAGAAGAAGAAAACCATTGGGAGTGGGCATGATGTGGAATATTGGCCTGGTGCTCCCTTTTCTAGGATCTACCTTCCTAGTGCCATCCACTCAGTTCACTGGCAGCAAACATCTATGTAAAACATGGTCCATGCCCTGGCCACAAATGATTGGCTCGGGGAGGATACAGTCTCCAAGTTAAGCCAATGAAAACCTTCCCTAGAGAATTTAGGATTGGGCCATGAAATTCCACCTCACAGCTTTCTTGAGGAGAAGGGCTGTAGTCCACCATGTGGACTAGAAGAGGAAGGAGGACCGCAGAGTGAGAATGAAGCAGATATTCAGAGAAAAGTGAAGAAAAGAGAGCAGAGATTTCTTGACCTCCAAAAATACTCCAGTCCCTGATGTTGGTCATTTGTGGGTGCCAGCAGCTTCCCTGCCCTTGGGATCTATGACATTCAGTAGATTTATTTAAAAAACAAACAAAAATTCTTGTGCCTGAGCAAACATCAATGGGTTCTGTTACTTGCTTCCTGGCCTCCTAACGAATATGTCATCAAATCAGAGAAAGTCAGGCTTTGAAGTCAACCTAAGAAGGCACCAATATCTATCCCATGCAGCCCATAAGATCAATGGTCCCAAACCAAAGCACAGGATGTGAGTTGCCTAGCTCCTTACCGGCAGGAAGTTAGCTCCACCAATGGAGATCAGCCCAGCCAAAAGGCCCAGCACCATGGCTGGCCAAGGAGAAGAGATCAGGTGACATGAGACACCCACAGCAACACCTCCCGCCAGCACGGCATTGTGGATATGAGTCTGCAAAGAAATAGCTTGATGGTGAATGAAGTTAGGCATGAAGTGACTAATATCTTGCCCAAAGTACTCAGCAAACTGATAGCAAGCCAAAGCTGTAATCCTCCTGGCCTCACTGATCCTGAAACTATCCTCTTGCCTTGGTTGGGACTTGACCTCCGTCAGTGAGTTTATCTCGCACCGCACACCCCCCAGGCTCAGGGAGAAGTTTCTCTGATTGAGAATCAGCTGGAAAGTGCAGGTCACTCATGGTCCTTGCCGCCTCTTAATAGTGGTGTGTCCTTGGGCACTTGAGCTCTCAATGTCTGGATTTTCCCACCAGAAAAATGGAGTTGTGATTATATGTACTTGATAGGATTATGGTAAGGATTAAAAGAATTACATGTATGGCCCTTTGCACTGTGCCTGGCATTGAGTACATGCCCAATAAACAGAAGCCGTTATTATTTTTCATTATCTTTATTGGCTACTTGGTGCCTGTACCACTCCAGATGACTGGACCCAGTTCCAGTACCTTCACCTTGTTCTTGGATCACATCTCTGCCATGCCCTTCATTCTATAATGGGGGTCTTGTCTAGTGGTCATCCTGTCCCCACACCCCAAGTCTAACCAGGTGGTGTGATGCTGGGCTGTGGGCCCAGGTGCAGAAAAAAGGGAGGCCCTTAGTGAGATAGCGTGACAGAATGGATACAACACTTGTTGCTCAAACAGAGCAACAATTGTGAGAATGGTGCAGGATGGGACATTTTGTTCTGTTGTAGATGAGGTCACCATGATTTGGAGCCAGCTTGACCACAGGCAACAACAACAATCAGCTGCTGAACTTCCCTGGACTGATGCCTTCATCTGACTCCCTGGATGTCCTCATCTTGCTTGCTCCTAAACTCACCATCACCATGGAGGCCACCTGTGGGGCTGCCCACCTTCCCTCAGTTGCAGGCTAATGCTATTAACCTGTCATCGGTGGCCACACTAGGCCCCCTGTCTGTCTAGACTTTTCCCAGCCCCTCCGGCTGGTTGACCCTGTTCCCAGATTGTCCTGGGAACATGTTTTGTCTTCAGGTCTGCTAACTCCTCCCTCTTCTGTCCCCCCCTTATCTCACACACAGTCCCTGAGCTGTAGTAATAACAGCAGCTAGTGTTTGCCTACTACTGACTTTACATTAAGCACTTTACATGCGTTTTCCTCTTAATTTCCATTTTACAGAAGAAGCAATTGAGGCTGAAAAAGTTTAAGTTGCTTGACCAAGTTCATATGGCTAGTGTAACAGACTTCTCTATTTCTGTTTCTGATAATTCCATTGCTGAAATTTCTTGGGAGAAAGGAGTGGGCTAACTATTTCAGTTCTTGATTTTTTTTTCCTGCTCACTAGCTTGGGGCAACTGACTTCAGCAACTAGAAATCACAGGGTTTGGAGCTGGGTCTGTGTGACACCAAAGTTCATAATTTAATGACTCCCAAGAGAGCCTTTGATCTGATCACAGCCTCCTAAGTTCCAGTGCTCTGTTGACAGCCAAGTGCTCTCCCTGATGCTCTATAAGACAGTGGGCTCTACAGAAGCTGGGCAAACTCTTTCCCTTTCCATGGGGCTGGCACTGAAGACCAGGGTGGAGGGGGAGAGCATAAGCTTGTGTGTCAGGACTAGAGGGCCCAAGGCTGCCACCCCTGTCCCCTCCTCACCACGTTGATCTTCCCTTCAGGGTGGGCCAAGGCTGATGCAGCGATGGCTGTGACAGCACTGACCGCAAGGGCATAATACGTGTTGAACACGGCATTCTTCTTTTCATTCGAATCAGTTATCAGAGCAGAGTTGAAACTTGGCCAGAAAATCCACAGGAAAAGAGTGCCTGGGGGTTTGAGAGGATCACTGAAGGTCACCAGCCAGAACCCCTACTCCTGCTCCCAAAGTCCTGAGCCTCTGAGGGCTGCAGATGCTGAGTGTCACTGGGGCTGGGTGACCCATCACTTTCTAACCATGTGACTCTGGGCGAATCGCATCTGTCTGAATTTGCCAGGCAGTAGGAAATAGCTGGCATATTTCACAGGCAAGAAAACCCAGGCCCAGAGAGCTGAAATCACCAAATCTTAGGCCTCCTGATCTGGGTCTATGATGACCAGATGCTTGTTTAAAGATAATATGGGCTGCTTTATTTTGGCCCCACGACCTCATGTTCAGCCCCCTGATGTCGAGCTCATTAAGCCCCTCCCAGGCTTGTATGTTCATCATTTTTGCTGCATCTTTTCAAAGTACAAAGTTATTTGCATTCTCTTCCTTTTCCCACCCCTGTTTGTCTAACCACTTTGGGACCCACTTTCATTACTTATCCAGTCCCCTCCTTTTGGTGGAAGGCCAAAGGATCAGATAAACTTCTTTAAACTCGAATGTAACTAGTCTCTCCATTCGATATTAATAATGAGAGATGCCTAGAAGGGAATGCTTGATTTTAATGAATTCAAGCAACACTGTTCTCAGAGTCCATCAGTGTAGGGGCTTTTAGACACACAGGGCAGGTGAGTAAAGGAGTCATTTTTTTTCAGCAGAGCCTTTTTTGAACCTCTCAGCCAAGCCCAGGTATGAGACCACCCTCCTTATATTTCCTTACCCAGCATGGTGAGCAAACAAGGTCCTGTCACCGTACTGTCTTCTGCCTGCAGTTCCTCATGCACAGACACTGAGAAGCACCAGGCCACAGCCAGCCCAAAGTAGGCTGCAAACACGTGGATGTGCATCATGCTTGTGTGGGGTTCTACCTGCAAGAAACCCAGAGGGAGCAATGAGGGTCAGCCACTTCTGCTCATGGGTAGATCTTTTCCTGGCAGAAAGCTTTGCCTGTCACGTAGAGGGGTAGGACTTGAAGTGACAAGGCTGGTGTTTAGAGCTTACCCAGCTCAGGAGGCACCCTACTTTCAGAGGAGTCCCATGGGGAGCCCTGGGCCTGCAGTATGGAGGTTACCAGCTGGCCTTTATCAAATCATTTTGTGTTGAGTCAGTTATAGCTCATGGCAAAGCCATGCATGTCAGAATGGAGCTTTGCTCCATGGAGTTTTCTAGAGCTGTGACCTTTTGGAAGTAGGTCAGCAGCCCTGTCTTATGGGTGTGTAGCTGAGCAAGTAACTGTTTGTACCACACAAGGACTCTGAGTTATCAGGAGCTCCTAAAAGGTTGTAACAGAGATCCACTTCGGTGGTCACAAAGCCACATGAATACTCAGCACTGTTTCTTCAGTGGAGTTCCACCTCTTTGCATGGAGACATGAATGATACAAACTGTGCAAAGCGGCAGCCAGAATTTGTTATGATACTGAACTAAAGTCCCCCACAGATTCCAAATATATTCCAGTTTGCCTTTATGAATATCAAATGTAATTCTTAATAATGTACTTAGTGGGTACTGATAAAGCCTGTCAGCTGTACCTCCCAAAGTATCCAGAATTGGTAGGCTTTTTAGCACCTTGGTTTCAGCCACCATCACCACTACCCTAAATTGTTGACCTCCATTTTCACCGTTGTGTCCATACCAGTTAGTCTCCATGTGCCATCCAAAGTGATCCTCTTAAAATGTGAGTCAGACCACCAAAAATCTCAGAAGAATCTCATCTACAGGGCCAATAGCCTACAGGAACCACGGCCTCATCTATCCTGAGTCCAGAACAACTAGACGGTGCCCAGCTACCACTACTGATGAACAGATGAACTTGGTAGAAGGAGAGAAAAATGTGGAACAGGCAGAAGGCAAATTCTTTAAAAGTCCAGATTTAATGGACCATTTGAGACTGGAGGACTGCCTGAGGCTATTGCCCTGAGATACTCTTTAAGCCTTGACCACAAACTATCCCCTAAGGCCATCTTTTAGCAACATAACTGCCTGAGAGCAGTCCAGGCAGCAGGGTAACCGGTGCAAAGGCCCTGAAGCAGAAGTAGACCTGGTGGATTCAGAAAACCAAGATGAGGATAGTGTGTCTGAGGGAAGCTAGGGGAACAGGAGGCAAATGAGTGACATCAAGGGAGAGCAAATCACACGGGTCCTGCAGGTCACAGCAAGCAGGCTGACGTTCCCTTTTGTGGCACACAACAGAAAGCATATCACCCATGAGTATGGTGCTCTATTTAAATAACATCTGTATGAGACTAAAAGTCAACAATTACTGTAAAGCAAAGATGCTAAGAGGGCTGGGAAACTGAGGTAATCGGAATGAAACAACCAGAATGGAATTAAAGAGAATGTTGACGTGTTGTGACCAATGTGAGCGAGACCATGTCTCATCTCTGCTCAGAATCCTCCACCTCACTCCAAGGAAACGTCAGCCTGCTTGCTGTGACCTGCAGGACCTGTGTGATTTGCTCTCCCTTGATGTCACTCATTTGCCTCCTGTTCCCCTAGCTTCCCTCAGACACACTATCCTCATCTCTTTTTTCCAAATCCACCAGGTCTACTTCTGCTTCAGGGCCTTTGCACTGGTTACCCTGCTGCCTGGACTGCTCTCAGGCACAAAAGCAGTCTAACAAACGGAGGATGGAGGGAGCAGTCCACCCTGGGTGCAGGCAATAAGGAAGTTGTTTGTAGTTTCCCATATGTCTGCACTGGGATGCCTAATATACATCTTTCCTAACCCCATCTGAACAATAACCCTACCACATTCAAATATGAATTCTGGATTTTTCCTCCCAGATCTATTCTACCCCCGTGCTCCCCATCTTGGTAAATGGCACTGTCATCTACCCAGTTGCTTAGGAACCAAACTTTGGAGTTATCTTTGACTTTTCTCATTTTATACCCTATGTGCATTCCATCAGTCAGTCTGGTCAGTTCTGTCTTTAAAATGCAGCCGGAATTCAGCCACTTGCCACCACCTTCATGGCAGCCGAGCCTGTATGACTGCAACAGTCTTCTCTCCAGTGTCCACCGCTTCACCCTTGCCTGCATCAGTCCCTTCTGGACCCAGCAGCCATCGAGAGTCTCTCAAAGTGTAGGTCACATCTTGTCTCTGCTCTGCTCACGACTCCTCAGTGCTCCTCGTATGTTTCAGAGTAAAATCTAAAGTCCTTACTCTGACATATTGAATGAGTGACAAGAGGGCTTACACCCTAAAAAATGTGTTACCGTCTTGGTTAAGGTCCCTGGTTAGCACAAAGAGTTTGCGCTCCCTTGCCAACAAACAGGCTGGTATTTTAAACCCACCCAGAAGCATCCCTGAAGAAAGCCTTGGTGATCTGCTTTGGTAAAGACTGTTGTTGGTGTCTGTAAAGATGATGCTTCCAAGGAAAGGCTATGGAGCAGTCCTGCTCTGTAACATACAGAGTTGCCGTGAGTTAGAATCAATTCAAAGATGATATTTTTGTTGTCAGAGATATCTTGTTTAATTAATAAACCCAAACCTCCTATAAGTTAGTAATGTTATCTCCGTTTTATAGATGAAGACACTGAAGATGAAGACAGAGCTGAAGCTACTGAAGGTTAAGTTATCCAGAATTACGTAAGGTTTAGGGTTGAACCAGGATACAAATCCTGGTCTTTGGCTCCATGCCCAGTGTTCTTTCTCTGAAACCATGCTGGAGCTCTGGGCTCCCATCTGGGTTTATCGACTACCTTGCTGTGTGACCTGGGCAACCCCTTTCCCTCTCTGGGCATCATCTTTGTCCTCTGTGAGATGAGGGTGTCAACTATGTGATCAATCAGGGTCAGTGCTAGGGCAGGGGAGCTGGGAAAGTCATTTGTCCTGGTCTCCCCTTTGCAAGGGAGTCCCTTTGTGGTGGAAAGGATTAGTGTGCATGGCTACTAACTACAGAGTTGACAATTTGAGTCCACCCAACATCTCCTCAGAAGTAAGACACAGAGACCTACTTCTAAAAGCATTAGCCATTGAAAACCCTATGAAGTCACTAAACAGTATGTGTTGAAATTGTTGAATGGGATTCTAAACTTATGTGTAAACCTGTGCTGAAAACACGGTATTAAAAAGAAAGGAAAATAAAAACCTATGGAGCACAGTTCTATTTTGACACATGCCGAGGTGATTGTAAATTGGCATTGACAGCAAAAGATTACTGATTTTTACTTCCACAAATGGCTGCTAACTTACTCCTCTCCTAGTGAGATTACATGTACAGTTGCTGACACACTGACCATTTGAAAAGAGACACTTGTCAGACAACTGGACAGTTCTGCCACCTTTAGGGCTGTGGGAATTAGTTGAGTGCTAGTTAAGTTCACGAACTCATCCTAGAAAAAGTGCTACGTACGTCACTGCTGAATATCACTACAGTCACCTTCGAAGTACTCCCCTTAGGAAGCTGTGCACCGATGTTAGCACCCTTCAAAGCAATTTAGGAACTCTTTCTATGGAATGGCCATCAGAGCTGTCATCACGTTACCCTTTGATATCTTGAATGTCATCAAAATGTCCTCCTTTCAACATTACCTGTATCTTTGGGTAAAGAAAAAAGTCACTGGGGGCTAGATCAGGTGAGTAGGGAGGGTGTTCCAATAGAGTTATTTGTTTACTGACTAAAAATTCCCTCACAGACAACTATACATTTAAGTTCACGAACTTGCCACTGTACCACTGTGTGTGATGGCTTTTCCAGAAAGAGTTCCAAAATTGTGAAGGTTGGACTTGCTGCTGACATCAGTACATTGCTTCCCAAGGGGAGTACTTTGATGGTGACCGTAGTGGTATTCAGCAATGAGATATACTGCTATTAAAACAATCAAGTCCGTGGACTTATCTGTCAGATCTCATATTTCATAATTGTGACTAGTGCAATCCTTAATTACCATGTCTTGAAAGTTAAGAGCATCAGTTTTCTTTGTTTAAACATTTTGCATAGACTACATTTTATAACCTTGTGTGGGACTGTTTTCAATCCCAGAAACTACACGAAATGTAAGTGGTGGCCCCCCACTGTCCCCCTCCTTGCCCTTCTCCCTGATGTACCCCCTCGTGGCACCATGACTCACACTGAAGATTTGATCGCTGACCATCCTCATGACAGTGAAGGCTGTCACCTCCACCAGCGCCATCATCATCAGCTGCAACAAGTTCGCCTTCCTCAGGACAGCACCCACTGAGATTAGCACAGACATGGTGCTCATGGTGGCCAGCTGAATACTGGTGGAGAGAGAGACACGGTGATGAAGGATATCCTCTCATTCATTCATTCAACAAACGTTTGTTGAGGGCTTACTGTATGCTGGGCACTTCTGCCCACGTGGGGGCTGATACTGCGCAGTGTGGAGTTTCTTTCATCACTTACCCCATCAGGAGGGCAGCTACACTCTGAGTCATTGATCTGCACACACTTATCCACGCTGAAGATGCACTAAAGCTCTCACACAAGGTGTCGGGGTGGGTTAAGGAGACTGACTGCTCACGCAGGGTCCCCTCCTGCGATCTGGCGATGGGGATTCCGCCCCTGGAGTCTTCGTTCCACTGTCATCCCTCGCAACTGCTCAGTAGAGGGCGCTCCTCACCAGCCAGCCTACCTGCCATGCAGTAACTGCCAGCGTCATCCCTGGCCGCTGTCTCTCTTCCTACTCATGGTAATGGAAGGAGGCTCAGTTTTTTCACTCAAGCAGCTATTTATATAACCTCCTTGAACTTGTTTCTCCATCTGTAAAGTAAGCCTGACAGTAATAATAGTACTTACCTCTTGGTGGTGGGGTCGGAATTAGAAGGGATCTTAGTGCGTATCTATCTAGCACCATGACTGGCACAAAGAACTGACTCATGAACTCCTTATGAATGGCCACGGACAGTGTTACTGCTAAGATCTGTCTACCTCCGGAGTGGTTCCAAGTTAAGCACCCGGCTACTAAGTGAAGGTTGGGCCATTTGAAACCACTCAGAGGGGTCTCAGAAGAATGGCCTGGCAATCTGCTTCCTAAAGGTTACAAGTACAAAAAAGCCTGCATAGTGCAGTTCTACTCTGTAGCATACAGGGTCATCACAAGTTGGAAGCAACTCAGTGACAACTGGGATGGGTCTTACTGAGTCCTTCCTTCCCTGACAGATGATCATATTCAGTAGAGGGAATTTGGAGGAGAAAACAATTTTATCTTCAAGGTACTTATGATCCAGCTGGGGAGACAAGGGTGACACCATGAGTCTGTCAGCTAAGAATATCCATGAAGGATATCAGGGGCCAGGGGGGCTCACTGGAGGGAGACAGCTGTGTGGAAGGGACTCACGGGTGCTTTCTGGGGGAGGCGCCACAGAACCAGATGATCTGTGGTGATTGAAACCAACCCACTCTCCTCTGGAGCACCTTCCTCTGAGGAATTCTTCTCTCACTGGGAAAACGAGGGTTCTTCAACCACCACCACTACAATAGCAAGAATTTATTGAACATTTTGTGTAACAAGCTTGTACATACACCACCTTATTTACATTGTAGTCCTCTGAGTGACCCTCTGTAAAATAGTGCCAGAGGTTCTATTAGGCACCCCTGTTTTATAGATGACTGCACTGAGGCTAGAAGAGGTGACTTTGTTGTCGATGGCCACACAGCTAGCTGATAGCAAACAGGAAGCTCAAGCCCAGCTGCCCTGGACCCAGAGCTGAGGGTCCCCCAGTGCTCGCTGCGGAAGCAGTATTCCGTTCAGGGCTTGGGGATTTCAGGGGAAGGCCAGAGAAGGGTGACGGTCAGGTGAAGGGATCTTTCAAGAACCAGGAATTATTTAGAACAAGACGCCATTCAATGATTCATCTTGGCGTCACATGTTAGGCCTGTCCAGTGAGTGCTCATTTAATTGAAAAGGCACCATTGAAAAGGTGTTCACCAAGCCCAAACTCACTGCTGTCAATTCCAACTCCTAGTGAGCCTGAGGGACAGTGAAGAACGCCCCCCTGTAGGGTTTCCAAGGAGCACCTGGGAGATTTGAACTGCCAGCCCTTGGTTAGCAGCCATAGCACTTAACTGCTAGTCCAGGGTGTATGCCAGTGGTGGCATTTGAGACATCAGGGGCCAGCTGGGGAGATGCCAAGACAGTGAGCACAGTGGTTAGGAGTGTAGGCTCAGAGCCAGACTGCCTGGGCTAGAATCCTGACTCAGCCACTTCTAGGCTGTGTCCTTAAGTAGGTTACTTAGCCATTCTGTGCCTCAGTGTCCTTGTCTGCAAGGAGGAGACAGTAGCCACAGAGCTGTTGCTGGGGTGAAATGAATTACCAAAGATAGAGAATGACAAGAAGGGTGGTTATTGCATCATCTTCTGAAGGGAACCTCTTGGACCTTGGAACATAGAGAGAAAGAAAGAAGGAAAGAGGTTGTTGATTACTGATTACGATTTTGTAAAGTTACCCTGTCAGTGCAGCTGCAAGTTCATGCAAAACCTAGAGATCCAGATTGGATAAAAATGTTGTTCCCAGGGAGATGGGCCCTTAAAAAGAAGAAATATCCATTCCTTTACACTTTTTTAGATGAACTCTGATCCATTCAAATCCTTTGGCCCCAGAGGTCTCAAAAACACCACCACAGGCACACACCCTGAAGTAGTGGTTAAGCGCTGTGTCTGCTAACCAAAAGGTTGGCAGTTCAAATCCACCATGTGCTCCTTGGAAACTCTATGGGACAGTTCTACTCTGTCCCATCAGCTCACTGAGTTTGAATTGACTTGACAGCAATGGGCTTAGGTTTGACACACTTGAATTATTTGCTCAGCATGCAGACTGAAAAGGTACAGTGAGAGGATACAACTCTGACACACACCTTTCCTGACACATACCTTTCTTTCTTTTGCTATGTGTTCCAAAGTCCGAGAGGCTCCCTTCAGAAGATGGTGCAGTAACCAACCTTCTTGTTCTTTGTCTTTGGTAACTCATTTCACCCCAGCAACAGCTCTGTGGCTGCTGTCTCCTCCTTGCAGACAAGGACATGGAGGCACAGAATGGCTAAGTAATTTGTCCAAGGGTGCACAGCCAAGAAGTGGCTGAATCTGAGAGAAAGAAAAAAAGGGGGAAAGAGGGAGAGAGAGGGGGGAAGGAGAGAAAGAAAAAGAAAGGAAGAAATCACACCACTGAATGGCCCTCTTGATATTCCTTTTTCTTGCAAGGACTGTTCACTAAGTCATTAAAAACAAAAGAGGACAAAGATGAATAAGACAGGGCCCTGCCCTGAAGGAACTGACCATCCCTGACTCAAGGCGGAACCAGTTCAGTGCCAAGTCAGGTGGCACAAGCCCAGTGTGGTCCTGTCCCCGGAGGCAGGCCAGGACACCACCTATCAGCCCTACCCTGGCAGGAACCCGTTCAGAAAGGAACCTATTGTTCAGTCTCTGAAGCCAGTCTCAGCTGGGAAGATCTATGTGGCCAGGGAGTTGACTTGGGGTTGAAAGGCCTTCTTTTGTCTTCCTGAATTAAGAGCCAACAGGAGGGACTTAGGAAGGAAGAGTCAGATGGGATGCAGCTGGAGACACCCCTGGCCGTGGAGACTACTGGAGGCCCTGGGTGGCACAAACGGTTAAATGCCTGACTACTGACCAAATGGTTGGTGGTTCAAATCCACCCAGAGGTGGCTCAGAAGAAAGCCCTGGTGATCTGCTTCCAGAAGGTGATGAGCACTGGAAACCTACCGAGCACAGAGTTACTCTGACACACATGGGGTCCCCACGTGTCAGAACTGACTCAACAAGTGCTTTGGTTTGCTTTATGAAGACCGCTAAGTCTTTGTGTTCTTCAGCAGGAAGCTAAAGGCTTATGTGACGTTCCTTCTAAACCAGGGTGGCAGGAATGCCAAACTAGGCTGTCACAACGGTCAGAATCCCCCCAAAGTTGGTGCTGTTTGTTACTTCATCGAAGGTTACTCAGGTTACCCAATCCTGATGGATCTTAGCTCTGAAATTTTTCAAAAGGAAAAATGTGGAGACTTTATTTTCAGGGAAAGTGGGGAGCTGTTGAGTCTTCAGCCAACTCTGGAGTGGGCAGGGATGTTTGCAGGGCAGGTAAAACTCACAAATCATCTCTAACACTTAGCAGTGCGACCCTAGATAAGTGTCTTACAGTCTCTGAGCCTCTATGTCTCATGTGTTTAGCAGGTTGTATCCCTCCGTGGGTGTATGTCAAGTGCTTGGCACAGTGCCTGGCTCTTGGAGAGACACGTTCAGTAGCAGGGCCTAGGGGGTTGGCAGGGTCTCAGAGGAGAGCACCTGACTTGGCACTGAATTGGTTCTGCCTTGAGTCAGGGATGGTCAGTTCCTTCAGGGCAGGGCTCTGTCTTATTCAGAAAGGGTCAGTGTCCCTAAAATGCCCAAGATGGGATTTCCCATCATCCAAGTAGATTCAGAGATTGACAGTAGGATAAAACAAACAAAAAATCATTTAAAAGATAAATTTTACTGAGCTTTTCTATTCAGCACTGGTGTCGTTTTAAAAAATGTACAATTGGATGAAATTTTACACAGACCCTTGCTGAAGCTTTGGTGACATAGTGGTTAAGAGGCTGGTTGCTAACCAAAAGGTCAGCAGTTTGAATCTATCAGGCACTCTTGGGGAACCCTGTGGGGCAGTTCTGCCCTGTCCTGGAGGGTCACTATCAGTTGGAATCAACTCCATGGCAACAGGTTTGAAGTTGGTGTAACCAGCACAAGGTTAAGCTAGAGGACACTTGCTGCATCCTATGGGCCCCTGTGTGTCCCTTTCTAGTCAGTAACTGCCCCCTTCCTCAAGTGACCACTATTCTCGCTTTTAGCACCATGAGTTAGTATGTTGTTGTTGTTCGGTGTTGTTGTTCACATAGCGACCGTATGCACAATAGAACAAAACACTGCTTTGTCCTCTGCAATGTCCACAATCAGTTTTATGCATAAGTCCATCACTGCAGCCCCTGGGTCAGCCCATCTCGCTGAGGATCTTCTTCCTTTTCACTGACCTTCCACTCTGCCAAGCATGTTCTTCTCCAGGGGTTGATTCCTCGTGACATGTCCAAAGTATGTGAGGCGCAGTCTTGACACCTCTGCTTCAAGGAACCCTCTGGTTGTGCTTCTTCCAGAACAAATCTGTTTGGTCTTTTGACGGTTCACGGTACATTCAACAGAAATTAAAGGGGTCAATTCTTCTTCTGTCTTCCTTATTCACTGGCCAGCTTTCACATGCATATGATGCAATTGAAAACACCATGGCCTGGGTCAGGTGCACCTTTATCTTCAAAGTGACATCTTTACTTTTCAATGCTTTAAAGAGGTCTTTTGTAGCAGTTTTTCCCAATGCAATGTGTCTTTTGATTTTTTGACTGCTGTTTCCATGGGTGTTCGTTGTTGATTGAAGTAAACCGTGCGATGTCTGTCCCCTTACTCTGTTCTCATGAGTGTCTCTCCATCCAGTGCATTTAAATGGACCAGAGTTAATATAAAGAAAGTAAAGGAATGGGCATTTCATCTTTTTCGAGGGATTATCTCTCTGGGTGTGACATTCTGATGTCTTGTTATTCAATCTTGATCTCTTGATTTTTACATGAACTTCTATTGATACTGTAACTTTACAAAACCATAATCAATAATCAAGGAAGAATTCAGGGAGGGCTATAGTTCTGGCCCCCACTGAGGCCACGGAAGTCCAGTTGCCAGAGAAAATACAAGACACTTGGTAAAATTTGAATTTCAGATAAACAACAAATACTTTTTAGTAAATCACACATAATATACAGCATCAGTGCTAGAACGAGAGGGGGACATCCCAACTCTTCCAGAACCCATCCTATCAAGGCTCACACCCTCAAAGACCCAAGAGCCTCCATCTGGTTACCTGGATAGTTCGATGATCATCTTGTCTCCTGTGTATTTGTTCAGGAAGCCATCCAGCAGGACTGCCCACTGCACCCCGACTGCCAGCAAGAAGAGGTTGAAGGCCACGCTGCTCCAGCTGTGTCTCGGAAAAGAGCTGAGGAAACCTAAGCCCAGGGCCGCCATGACAGTAATATCCCGGATGACTGGGCAGGAGAGGTGGAGAGGAGGAGAAGGAAGCAGAAAAGATGGGAGGTTGTGTGAAATTACGGTTTTTACATGTGTCCTTGGTCAAGTTACTTCACCTGTTAGAGCTCAGTGTTCTCATCTGAATAATAAGGTTGATAATATATACATACCCTGCAAGGCTGAGGTAGGAACCCAGCCAGTGGTTTCATCTGCTTCTGTAAAAATTAAAAAAAACCAAAAACCCATTGCCCTTAGGTCCATTCTGACTCAAAATTATAGGCTGAAAAACCCTTCGGGGTAGTTCTACTCTGTCAGATGGGTCTCTCTGAGTCAGAGTGACCTAGGCAGCACCAAGCAAAGTGTTGGGACCAGTGCTTGGGACATAAAGGACACTCAGTACAAGTAATTATGGTTGTTATTGTTGATGTGATTCAGCTTCCTGATCCTACACATGAGAAAACAAAGCCAGAGAGGATGAGCAACCTGGCCTAGGCCACACAGGGTGGGAGAGACAGAGACATGCCCGTAGCCTCTACTAGCAAGAACCAAAGTATCTTTACAGAAAATGCCTCTCCGCTTTTAGCACTTGCTGTGAGTGACCAGGTGGACCAGTGGAAAGCAGGGTGAGGTGGGTGACCCTCACCTGTCCTGGCTTCAGACTCTGAGCAGGGGCTGCAGTGGCAGGTGAGTGGAAACATGGTAAGAGTCTTACCTGGTCCCAGGAGGGCCCCAAAGGAAACGGGTAGAGGCTTGGGCTGAATTCCAGTCTTGAAAAATGGTTAGCCACTTGGGCTAAAGAACTAGACATACCTGGGTTTAAATCAGGGTTCTGACACTTTCTAGCTGTGTGGTCTCCACTGGGTTATTTAACCTCTCTGAGCTTTAGTAATAGCCGACATCTGGTGTTTACCGTGTGCCAATATGGCTTTCATCACTTTATAAGGACTATCTCATTTAGTTCTCACAGCAGCCCTTCGGGGTGCTGCAGTTAGTATCACCCTTCTGCAGATATGAAAGCCGAGGTACAAAGAAGAAACTCGCCCAAGCTGGTAGAGCCAGGATTTAAACATAGACAGTCCGTTCTGGAGGCTATGCCTTTCTCCAACATGGCATCTGTCCCTGTCAGTGTCCTCAACTGTTAAATAGTAAAACTGCCTGTCTCCCTTAGAGACTTGCCAGAATCAAATGGTAAAATGCATATCATTACTCAGAATAGTAAATACTATTTTATCAATAAACACCAACTACTTTTGCACATACATAAGTGCTGTTTTATCAATAAACACTAGCTATTTTTGCACATCTATAAATGCTTGGGGAGAGGTCTCTAAGGCTTGTTTTTGTTTCTTTCAATGGATTTTATCCCTGAGTTTGGGAGATTTTTGACTTTCCTCATATTTTCAGTGTTTACATTATCTATAATTGGCATTTAGAAAACCATGTTAAAAAAAAAAGAAGAAAAATGATGGGCTTTAGTTCCGACCATTATTTTTATATTAAAATTTGTTAGATATTTTATATATTCACATAAAAGTTAAATGTTTATTAGAATGCATGCCTTTTTTTTTTCTTTGTTGTGGTAGATTTATAGGGTTTCAACGCATTAGCTATTTCAGCAGTCTTCACAGGTATGGTTCAATGGCATGTATGTTTATCATGTTTAACCAGCACCGTTAACCATTCTCGAATTTTTCCATCACCCTTACCAGAAGCACAGTATTCCGTAAGCATTGGCAGACAGGCCTCTTTTGACCTCACCTTTATTATTTCCTGTTAGGCGGAACTATAAGAAATTGCTAGCACTTGGCCATTGTCACAGGGACACATTGTGACACTTGACCATTGTGTCCCTGTGACAATGGCCAGTTTCTATGCTTCAAACTCATTGTTGTATGACCTTGTAGGCTGCTTACTCTTCTCATCAGCTAAATAAGGACAATTATACCCACCTTAAAGGGTGTGTAAGATTTAAAGGAAATACTATTTTGTTCAAAGGGCTGGTACAGTGCCTGGCACCTGGAGAACACCCACTAAATGGCAACTATTCATCACTGCTACCATTACGGCAGTCAGAGTAGTCAGAGCTCGCTTGCTGCCCTCCTGCAGGCCTGGCTTGCAATGAGGAAGCTCTCTTGACTGGAGCTCTCCAAAGTCTCAGAAAGCTCCTTAGATCTCAGAGCCTGTTTACACTCACTTTCATTATAAAACACACATCCCGAGAGACCGGCTCACAGGCTCTGGGTGGGTGTTGACGTTACCAAGCCCATCCGACCGCCCCGAGGACCTCCATGGGCCCAGGGATTCAAGGACTGGGGGAGAAGTGAGCATTAGGGGGATTCAGCTCCTCGCACCCTCTGCTCTCACACAGAGAATGGGAGGAGGTAGGTGCAGGGAATGTTTTGGCCTCCTGACTGCATCCTTTTAGAAATGCCGTGGGGGTGGCGGGTAGACAGGACACGTCTGTGTGAGGGCTTCTCTGGGGATGGCTCAGATTCCTTCCGGAGCCAAGCAGGAAACTCTGTGTATGTAGGGTCTTATCGATTAGGGGGTGATGAGGCCTGTGTACACGCTGCCCTCCAATCACTTTAGATGTTCGTCTTCACTCTTTTATTGAACACTGCCATTAAACAATCCTCTATGAAACACTCTTTTATTAAACATCTGCTGTTTTGTAACAATACTATCCACATAGGGTCGAGACTTACTGAAGAGTTCATGAGTAGAGAGACCCCTGAGAGGCCCACTTTTCAGGCATTTTACAGGAAGGAACCAGAGAGGACCAGTGAGTTCCTCAAGGCCACACAGCACGTCAGCAGCAGAGCCAAGCCTGAGCTCCTGGGCTTGGGCACTTCCAGCAGGCCAGGCTGTTTTTCACTTTTGTTCTCCCTGAGGGACTTTAGGCAAGTCCTTTGACCTCTCTAGGCCTCGGTTTCCCCACCTGTGACACCTGGGAGTTGGACCTGATAGCCTGAGGCCCTTACATCTCTGGCACATTCTGTGGAGGGAATGAGAGAGAAGGCAGGGAGAGGAGGACAGCAGGAGAGGGCAGAAGTGGGCCCCAAGGCTCCAGAAGTCAGAGAATTTGGGGTGGGGGCGTCATCAGGCACAGCTGCCACCTTTCCTTCCAGGTATGGGAGCTCTGTGAGGCTCTAACCGTCCCTGAGGGAAGGGCCATGCCTCAGCCAGCAGGATGAAATTAGAGTGGCTGTTTCCAGAAGCTGTTGGCAGAGCTCACTGCTCACAAACTGGTAAACAAACAGCACCTGATTTCAGGGCGTCTTGCCTCAGCCCCTGATTCCTGTTCTTGTTTCTTCTCTCAGCCTGCTGGTGCTCTAGGCCCACAGCTACCCCTCTGCATCTTACTGCCTGGCCTCTGCTTCAGGGCTGGGTCCCAGATCAGGGTCCCCGATCAGAGCTTTCCATGGGTGTCAGCCTCCACCTCTGGGAGCCTGCTCTGTGGCCCCCTCTGATAAGCTCGTGGGGCTGAGGTGTTTGGGAGTGATAAACAACGTCTGTGCTACTGAGACCTCCATGACTTGGCATCAGGCCTTCTGGAGAAATTTACAAAGATAGCCCACAGCTTGGAGACACAAAGGCTAACCTGAGAGTCCAGCAGTGTGCGATGGTGAGACAGGCTCTTGCGTGTTCCTTTCCACATCCCAGGCGCTGTGCTAAACACCTGACAGCTCTAACTCTCAAAAGCCTCGTACAGTAAAACAAACAAACAAACAAACAAACAAAAAAACGCATTGCTGTCAAGTTCCTTCCAACTCCTGGGGACCCTATAGGACAGAATATAAGTGCCCCATAGGGTTTCCAAGGAGCATCTGGTAGATTTGAACTGCTGAGCTTTTGGTTAGCAGCAGAACTCTCAACTGCTTGTGCTACCAGGCTTTCCCCTCATACAGTAGATATTATTTCTTATTCCCACTTTACATATGGGAAAAGGGAGGCTTACGAGGGCTCCATATGTAGCCCAGCTAGTCACACAGCCAGTTTATGTGCCAGGAGGATTTGAACACTGACTTTGCATGGTTTAACTGCTTCATCATCCTGCTACTCCATCTAACACGTACAGTCTAATGGTTAAGACTGGGGGCTTCTGAGGTAGACAGTCAGGATTCAAAGCTGGCTCCCCCTCTCTGTCCCCACTTCCTCACCTGTAAAATGGGGGGAAGCAGTGACACCTGCCTGGAGGATGGCTGTGAGCACTGAGTTCACTGAGCCAGTGTCCGAACATGAGTACTAATAACTGTTATCCTGTGCCTGCCCTTATTAGCTGTGTGACCTGGGTCAGGACTATTCTCTCTCTGGGCCTCTCTCTTTGTAAAGAGTCTGCTTGTATAACTTCAGCGCCAGCCTTCTGAGTCCATCTGTACGGACAGCTGCCTCCTCCAGCCTGGCTTCCATGAGATTCTGGCTCTGTTTCTCACCCACCATTGCCCTTTTCTCTGGCCTCAACACCAAAAGCTTCCGGTCCTCAGGCTCTGGGCTTGACCTTCTCACCAAGGGCTAGGAAGAACCCAGCAGCCTCAGGCTGGAGTCATCCGTGGAGCCTTCCTGCCTCATTGCCTCCACAATTTCCAACTCTTACTGTCTACTTGCACAGCTGCCTGGGAAGAGAATAAGAGATTTCTCAGAAGGACCTCTCAACACTGAAATGTGGAAGGTGCCAAGGTTAGGGGTATTTACGTGTCACTAGGAAAACCCATCATGCCTTTTAGTGGCCCATCTCCCTGCTTCTGAGGAGGAGAGGGGCACCGGTGGTATACACAGCAATAAATAGATAACTGAGGTACCCAGTTTCCCTTAAGCATTTTACAGATACCATAACCTCAAGCCCAGAATGAATGTATATATCTTTATTTACTTGACCTCACCCCAACCTGTGCCTTTTCTTGTGTCTCCCATGTCAGCAGTAGCCACAGGGCCCAGGTGGTTCCCCAACTTAGGAGTCTTAGGGAAGAGTCTGCGGGGTAGATCTTTACCATAATGGCCCCCAATGAATCATACCTGGTGATATAGATCCGTTCCCATGTGGCTTTTAGCCTTGTTATTTGCTTTGGGACGTTAGTAAATGTGGTACAAGCAGAGGCTTCACAAGCCCTGGCACATGGGGGCTTGCCCTCTGGCAATGCTGGGAACTCTTCTGATGCCATATAAGAAGTCTGGGTCAGCCAGATGGAATCCCACGGCCTAGCTGCCAACCAGCACCAACCGCCAAACATGTGAATGAGATATCTAAGAGTCTCCCATCCCCACTGAGTCTCCAGCTGCAGGTGTACGAGAGTATGAGTTGACACCAGCAGAAGAACCGCATTTCATAGGCACCTCAACCCCAATCCCGGAATAAATGTATATACCATTATTCACTTACCCCCTAACCTGCTGCTTCTCTTGTATCTCCCATCTCAGGAATAACCACCTCATCTACCAA
Organism: Heterohyrax brucei; assembly: GCA_028571685.1. NCBI lineage: Eukaryota > Metazoa > Chordata > Mammalia > Hyracoidea > Procaviidae > Heterohyrax > Heterohyrax brucei. The sequence goes on from CM053140.1 coordinate 55,280,186, forward strand.
ATCCTCATCTGATGACATACTTAACTTCCTCTTCTTTTTCACCAAGCCCAGCTAATTTTAGCTCCTAAATATCTCTTGAATCTGTCTTCTTGCTTCCCTTCCACTGCGCCTGGCTGATTGCAGGTCAGCCAGATCAGTGGTCATCAGAAGTGGAATACACATCTCAGAAAATGCTTATGACAATACACAGGAGTTCTGGAAGAAAATGTCAGCCAGAGCCTAGTTTTACCTATTTTTACCTAAAAATACTAAGAAGAGGAATTTAGAGCTAAATAGTAATAAAGGCTAATAGTCTCCATCAGGATTTGTATGTTAATTTTTGAATCCTTTCAATTATTTATGTAGGAAGTACTATTAGCATATGACAGAAGTTGAACCTGAGGCAGAGAAAAGTTGAATAAACTACCCCAGACCACAGCTAGTGAGAGTCAGAAGCAAGATTTGAATCAGACAGTCAAGCTCCAGCTGTGGTAAAACTTTAACTGCCTCAAAATCATCTGCAGGTCTTGTTAAGACACAGGTTGCTGGACCCCACCCCCAGTTTCTGAGTCAGTGGGTCTGGGCTAAGGCCTGAGAGTCTGCATTCTCTAGTCAATTCCCAGGAGACTGTGAGGTCGCTCATAGGGGACCACGCTTTAAGAACCACTCATCTAGGCTACTCTGCTTTTAAAGGTTACTTGGTGAAGTTTGTAACTCTGCAAATGTCAGTATTCAGATTGACCCAGGAGCCTTCTCTCACTCAAGTCACCAGACACCTCTTCCTTTAGAAAGTGTCCTGAGGGAGTGCAGGGCCACCAGGGAGGAGCTGCCAGCGGCTTCTCTGCACTCATCGTACTGCAGGTGAGTAGAAGAATAGCAAGCGTGGTGAAACCTCCCAGCCGTCTCCCAGCCCTGACAACCATAGCGTGGGGTCAATCTGGTTTTAATCATCCTTCTCTACTTTGATTCATGGATTTTCCAACATAAAGCGAAGTCCGGACATCATGCCGTTTCAGATGCCTCTGTAACAGATAGGTCCTTTAGAAGACCGCATGACATTAATCACAATTTCTTTCTGTCATGTAATATTCACTCTGCACTTGGATTTACTTGATAGCCTTCAAAATGTGTTTTTAGAATTGACCAGTTTTAGTAATATATTGGATTAGATTAAATGGATTGACAGATTGTTACCTAGTTTTAACTAAACTCACCCTCACAAGAAGAACTGCCAAACGTGTGCACCAGTGCACACACATGCACACACACCCACACAGACCCCTCACAGCAATGGATTTTGCTGTGCTGTCACTCGAGAGGGCCTATGCTTCTTCACCTAGTTAACTCATGCTGAGCCTTCAAGGTCCAGCTGGGCAGTCACCTCCCTCCAGAAGCCTCTCCTGTCACCGTCATCCCCTCCCAACCTTCCCTGCCTGGTGAGCCCTCCTCTGAAGGTCACTACAAAATGACTGAGGACAATTTATACACATGGTAGCGTCAGAGAAGAGCAGAGACGAGCACAGGACCTGGAGCCAGTCTATACCGGGTTGGAACGGTGACTGCCACACACTTGCAGCTTATACTACCTGGAATAAATGAGGCAGTCCCACTGTGAAACATAATGGCTAAGTCCATGGAAATTAAAGCAGGTTGCTCACATTTAAACCTGCTGTGCTACTGTTAGCTGAATGACCATGGGCAAATTATTCCATTTCCATGTGGCTAGTTTCTTAATAGTACCCACCTCCTGGGATTATGAAGATTCAATTTAAAACATTTGGCATAGTGTCTGGTACCTAGTAAACTAGTTAGGGAAATGACACCTACTTGTGGCAACCTATGTGTTTCAGAGTAGAACTATGCTCCTTAACATTTTAAGTGGCTGATGTTTCAGAAGTAGATTGCCAGGCCTTTCTTTTGAGACACTTTTGGGTGGGCTTGAGCTACCAAACTTTCACTTAGCAGCTGAGTATGTTAACTGTTTGCCCCCTCTGGGGACTCTGGCCCATAGCAAGTGCTCAGTAAATGTCAGCTCTGTTCAGTCCACATGTGGCTGGCACACTGGATGTTAATACATGATTGAATGGATGAATGCATTGAGTTGTATTGGCTTGAAAAGAATTAAACTCAAGTGAATTAAAATTGTGCCAAGGGCCTGCCTGTCTAGCACTGAGGGCCCCATTCTGATCCAACCATTAACTGGGGTAAAGGCTTCCACACTGTGTCATCCTGTTTTTCTTCTTTCCCCAGAAGACCCTTACCTTGCCTTCTGTTTGCTTCCAGTTAAGTAAGTAGTCAGTTACCATCACTTTGGAACAAGCAAGCACTCAACGTGTTGAAGCCTCAGCTTTGTCTCAGGGATGTCACTCACAGAGGTCTGTCTGCTACTGTAAGCAATCGATCAATCCACTGAGATTCTTGCAGCTCAAGTCAACTGTCATGGGTTGAACTGTGTACCCTTCAAAATGTGTGTAGCCATGTGGCTGTGCCGTGATTCCCAATATTTTATGGCTGTCCTCCATTTCATGATTTTCTTATGCTATATGCTGCAGGATAGGGTGGGACTGCAAATCGTTTCACAAGATCACCTCCCTGCTCCACTGTAAAGGGAGTTTCCCAGGGTATGAATTGTACCACCCATTATCCTTTCATCCTACAAGAGATAAAAGGAAAGGGAAGCAAGCAGAGAATTGAGAACTTCACACCATCTAGAAAGCAGCACCAGGAGAAGAGCTCATCCTTTAGACCTGGGGTTCCTGTGCCAAGATGCTCCCTGAACAAAGACTGATAAAATACAAGGACTCCTCCAGAGGCGACAGAAGGAAGGCCTTCCACTGCAGCAGACACCCTGAATCTGGACTTGTAGCCTACCTGAGTGTGTAAGAATAAACTTTTCCTGTTAAAGCTATCACGAGTGGTATTTTTGTTAGAGCAACACTAGCTTACTAAAACATCAACTTAATAAAAAAAAAGAGCAAAGCCATACCACTGTGAACATCTGTCTTATTTATGGTTGTTCTCATCACAGTCTGAGGAATATTTTTAGCTTCATATAAAACAACTATCCTACCCCCATTCCCACCCTCTTAGCTATACCTCAAGGCTTCTCTAGAGCTGAAGGGAGAATGCAGATGCCCCCAGCCCCTGTGTGAGGAGAAGACTGAGGAGGGGGCCGTGGGGAAGGGAGAAATAGGAGGGCAAAACTAAAGAAGAAAGTACAAAAATGAATGAGGAAGACTGAAAAGCAGAAACCCTCACGACAACATGCGAAATTTCTTGAGCTAATGGCAAAAAAGTGGGGGAGAAACAGAGAAGGAAGAATTATCAAGAGAATTTGACAGATGGAATTCTGCAACCTGGAAAAGGAGGCCTCTCACTCTGCCCTGACTGATCAAGGAAGGCTTCATGGAAGAGGTAATGCTCAGGCTGCTGCTAAAAATAGAGCCTACATGGTTGGCTGGAACTTTGCACAAGCCATGGGAGAAGGTGGGAGAATGCCTTTTCTTGGAGTCTTAATGGACAGCCATACCCCTGGAGGACCACGGACCTCCCTTGCCCCTCTCCTTGCTATTTGCCTCCATGACTACCTCTGCTCCGGACCCTTACCTTGATAATTATCCATGAAGTCCTGATTCACTGAGGAATCATCGTAGGAGGTGAAAAACCAGAAGATGAGGATGAAGGCTATTTCTAGCAGTAAGGTGCACAGGGGCAGGCAGACCCGGAGAGACAGCTTGTGCCTGGAGACCATCTTGTGTCTGTATGTGTGCAGGGGCTCCGCAAGCACCAAGCGTCACCCTTCTACACTCACTCGAGGGAGTGATAGGGGAGAAACACCCGCCAAAGTCCTTATCTCAGGCTGCAAGGGTAGTCCCTCTGGCCTACCCATTGGGTTAACACAAGAGCTGAGGGACTATGACAGGAGGGGAAAAAAATGCATTCACTTCAACACTCATTCATTCACTTCATCATTCAAAGAGTAGTTGTTGCGTTTCTGCTGTAGATGTTCAGTCTAAAAGAGGGTACACTGTGTATAAAACTTACACAACAACAAAAACATAACTCAGTTATAACATGTGCAAAGTGGTGCAAATTTCACCAAAGAGGACATTCAAATGGCCACTAGACCCATAAGAGGATCTTCAGTGTGATTGGCCATCAGGGAGACACAAATCAAAACCGCGGTGAGGTAACATTTTACTCCCGTTACAAATGGCTCAGGAAACCCTGAGCTCATAATGGTTAAGTGCTACAGCTGGCGAACCAAAAAGCCGGCAGTTTGAATCCACCAGGTGCTCCTTGGAAACTCTAAGGGCAGTTCTACTCTGCCCTACGGGGTCCCTATGAGTCAGAATCAACTCGACAGCAATGGGTTTGGCGTTTTCTTGGAGATGGCTCAGGTAAAAAAAATAATGAAGAAACAGAAAACAGCAAATGCTGACATGATGTGGGGAAGCTGGAAGCCTTACACACTGCTGGTGGGAATGCAAAATGATCATTGTAAAAAACTAGTGGTTCCTCAAAAAAAAAAAAAAAAAAATAGTGTTACCATACCAAAAACCAAACCTTATCCACTGCTATAAAGTCCATTTTGACTCATAGCGACCCAATACAATCCAGCAAATCTACTCTCAAAAGACTTGAAAGCACAAACTTGGAGACTTGAACACCAATGTTCACTGCAGCACTACTCACAATAGCCAAAAGGTAGAAACACCCTTCATGCCCATCAACAGGTAAACGTATCAACAAAATGTGGTGCATACATACAAGGGAATACTATTCAGCCAGTAGGAGAAATAAAATCTTGATGCATGCCACAGTGTGGATGGAGCTGAAGACAGTAGGCTGAGTGATGTAAGTCAGTCATTAGAGAACAAATATTGCATGATGTCGCTTGAATGAAAAGCCAAGAAAAGACAAACGTGTAGAGAACAAAGTTGATTAGTGGTTATCAGGGGCAATAGAGGTGGGGGAAGGTAGGGAATTAACAGTGTTGGAAAAATCTAGTTGATGTAGTGCAGGGTTGCACAGCTGATTAATGTAATTGCTGTCAATAAGTTGTACCCCTGTAAAAGGCTGAGTTGGCAAAAGTTGTGTGATAAATTTATAACAACAACAGAAGAAGAAAATGGCTCTTGAGGGAGAAAAATGGGTATGCAGAACTAGAACTCTTAAAAGACCAGACCTGATGGTCTGACAGACTAATTTCCTGAGGACCTGGCCTCCAGAATCTGTTAGTCCAGGACTGAAACCAGTACCAAGGCCAACTCTTCAGACAGATTGGATTGGACAATAAGACATAGACTATTCTGGTGATGTGTGTGCTTCTTGGCTTGAAAATATACATGACTATAGGACACAGAGTGATGCTGGTGATGTGTATGCTTCTTGGCTTCAAAATATTCTTGAGGCTGTCTGAGCAGCTCCTGTCCAGAGGTGAGATGAAAGGGTGGAGGGCGACAAGAGCTGGCTGAGCAGATATGGGAAGTGCAGGGTGCAAAGTAGGAGTGTTCTGTCATAGGGTGAGCAGAGCAGATAGAGTTTCATAATGCTGTGTATGCAGGGTTTTATATGGCAAATTGACTTGGCCTGTAAGCTTTCACTTGAAGCACAATAAAATATTAAAAAAAAAAAAGTGGCTGCTGAGACTGATTATGTATAACCAAAAACCTCATTGGATTTGATTCCTTGATTTAGAGGTTTAAGGTTGTGGTTTCATAAGACATCCTAGTTAACCAGCTCAATAACTTGTTCGGTGCCTCTGTTCTACCTCCTCGTTTGATTTGTAATGCCCAGCATTTTTGAAAGGTTGCCAACAGTCATCCAGTGCACAACAATTAGTCTCTAATTACCTGCAGCATGAGAGGAAGAAGGAGAGTCAGGAATAGAAGGAAGATATGGAATGAGTGGTTAATTGCCTCCATGAACAACTACCTCCTCTGACATGACACCAGAGGAATTGGTTGGTGCCCAGCTACGACTACTGAATGTTTTGATCAAAGCTTCCATAGAGGTATCCTGATCAAAAGGGGGAGAATGCAAAATAGAGTTTCAAATTCTCATGGACTCCAGATTTCCTGGAGACATGAAGGTTGGATGAACCCCTAAAACTATTAACTCGGATTAATCTTTAAACCTTAAACCAAAAATATCTCTTGAAGTATTCTTGAAACCAAACAGTAGCTTAGCTTAACTAGTTAAAAAAAGTCTGGTGCCTTGAGCACAATACTATTTCAAGAACTATCTATATGGAATCAAAGTGACAACAGCAACGTGAAAGATTAGGTAGGAACGTTAGAGGGAGGTGAGTTTATGACAGCATCATCAATGTCACTGAAGGGCACATGTAGAAACCACCAAAGTGGTTTATATTCAGGAATGGCAACAACAAAATAAAGAAAATTACGTAGAAACAGACATGCAGAGAGGAAATGAGGGTACACAGCCATGATAATTCTTCTTGCTACTTCAGTTTATCCTCATCGTATCCTTGCAAAAAAAGGTAGAGAAGAGATTGACATTTTTATTTTAAAAATGGGAATCATACACAGAGGGGGCTCTGGATTGGCAAAGCTTCTTTTTAAAACCTTCCACATGGCAGAGAGGATGCCCAGTGAGTCTTTAACAAGAATGAATAGATGAGTGAAAGCAAGACCAGCAAGACAGACCTGTAGAGAATGGAATCCTCAGAGTCACATAGTTGAAATTGTTTGAGTTATCTCCATCTGGATTTAAATCTACTTATTTCTAAGCACATTAAGAGCAAAGGAGAGAAGAGGAAGTGAAGACCTGGAAAGAGTTCTGCTCCAGCCCTAGACAAAGTTGCCCCCAGCTCTGGTCACCTCCTCCCAGAGCAGCCCAAGACTATTCCTGGGCAGAAGCACCGCAGTGCATCCGAGGGAGGCCACACCCCACCTCACAGTGATGGACAGTCTTCTGGAATGAGATTTAGAAGATCTGGGATGTAGTTTCAACCCTGATGGTAACTTCCCTTACGACAGCCTTCATGTGCCTTGCAGAAGGTCTCCTGTGTGATCAGAACCTACTGCTGTTGAGTTGATTCCAACTCATAGTGATGCTGATAGGTGATAAGCACTGAATAATGTTTACAGAATGAAGGAAAGAAGGAAGAAAGGAAGAAAAGAAGAGAGAAAGGAAAGAAGGAGGCAGAGATGGAGACAGGGAAGGAAGAAGGCAGGAAGGAAGGAACTTGAGTTCCTTTGCTTTCTGGACTGGTCTCAGCCACTGGCCACTGAATATACGCTGTGTATGTGGGGGTCCCAGAGAATCCAACTAGGCTGGAGGCTGCAGGGAGGCAGATAGATCTCTGTCAACGTAAGTGGATGCTTGATTGACCATTACAGCCATCCAACAATGAAATAGGCCACTCATGAGGCAGTGAGTATCCTGCCGTTGGAGAAATGCAAGCAGAAACAGGGCAGTTACTTGTAAGAGAGATCTTGGAATTGATTCTTGTGTGGATCATAGGAGTTCATAATCACAAGTAGAATCTTGTCATTCTGTTTTTAGATGACAAAACAAAGACTCAGAGAGGTCATATTCAAGGTCATTCAGGTCATTCAGTCAGTTGTCATCAGTCACTTGCCCAGCACAGCTTTCTTTACAGAAGGAAAAATTGGAGAATAGCCTAAGTGTCCGATACTAGGGCACTGGGTAAGTAAACTACAGAACATGTCATTTCCGCTGATGTTAAGGTTCTGAAGATACAGGAGGAAAAGACCCAGGAAGCGCTTTGAAGGTTTATCAAAAGTGGCATAGAGGATACACTATTTGGTGAATAAGAGACAGTTATAGAGCAGCATGATAGTACGTTGCTATGTTTATAAAATAATAATACCAGTATGTTAGTGCGTGCATAGAAAACAATTGGCTGCAAGCTGCTAACTCCGGTTACCGTTGCTTTAAACATTTTCCACAGCTAACATTTATTAAGTGTTTTCCTTTGTTAGCTGGGCACTCTTTAGCACTTTACACATATTAACTCAGCTAATGGCCCTGTGAAGTGCCTACTGTTAGCCTTGTATTACGGATAGAAAACAGAGGCACAAAAAGATTAAGTGACTTGCCCAAGGTCATGGGACTAGTTAGTAGTAGAGTTGATATTAAAATAAACCTGGGCAGTCTGATGTTAGCACTTTAGTGTTTAACCACTTCACACTCTTCCAGGTTACTTTGGAGGCTTCTGCCTCCTCTAAAAGTCTCGGTTTGCCAGATTCCAAGCCTTCTGCTATGCCGACAGCACACAAAGGAGTGAGTTTCCTGACTCCTAGAGATCCAACCAATACCGAATCAAGCCCATTGCCATCAAATCAACTCCCATTGCCATCAAGTCAACTCCAACCCATAGCAACCCTTTCCAACTGAAAACCTTTCGGTTAACAGCTGAACTCTCAATGACTATGCCACCAGGGTTTTCCCCCTGGAGGTCGTTGGTCTCCATTCCCCTCAAGGTCAATTGTGCTTCTGAATTGTGGTTTTTAGGCAGTCAGCTTTCTTATAACTGTGTTTCCTAAGGGAGACACTCACCTGTACGGGGGAATGAATCAGTGTGCCTCCCGCTGCCCTGGGCCCTGTATCGTTGTTCTTGTTAGGTGCTGTGAGATTGGCTCTATAGCGGCCATAGGTAGAACAGACTGAAACTCTGCTGGCTCCTGCCCTGTCCTCACAGTGTTTGCTGTGCTTGAGCCCACTGTTGCAGCCACTGTGTTAATCTGTTTCTTTGAGGGTTTTTCCTCGTTTTGTTGCTGAGCATCCTACTTTACCAAGCATGATACTTCCCTGCAGGAACTGGTCCAAAGTATGTAAGACCAATTCCCATTATCCTTGCGCCTGTGAGAGTCTATACGCCAGGCAGCCTGAGGGTGCCAGGAGCCAGCCAGAAGAACACTGAAGATTTTCAACCCCCACCAGCCCTCTTCCTTGACAGTCGTCTTTACCACCTGGTAAATTCAGTGTGGGCAGCAGCTGGTTCTATGGCACCTCAAGCCTTGTGATTCCCGATCCTGCCCCAGGGAGGAGGCAGCAAAGACTGGGTGCTGGATTGAGGGCTGAGCTCCCTGTGGAACACAGGGCCTTCTGTTCATGGACAGAGGTACCCGCTCAGCTGACATCTCCCAACAAATTGTCTTGAAAAAAAAACCTACTTTCTTTTTTAATTTCATTTATTTTGTTGTTGTAGAGAATATACACAGCAAGACATATTAATACAACAGTTTCTATATGTCCAGTTCAGTGACACTGCTGACATTCTTGGAGTTGTGCAGCCACTCTCCTCGTCTTTTTCTGAGTTGTTCCTCCCACATTAACATAAAGTCATTGTCCTCTAAGGTTCCTGTCTAATGTTTCATGTTCCTTTTGCCACTTTGATGCCACATAGATAATTCTTAAAAGAACATAGTTCTCAGGGTAGACATTTCTAAATTGTAAGTTATTGTTTGGTTTTAGGAAGATTTCAGGTCATATTTTTGGTTTCAGGTTTCAAGATGATCTCAGGGTAATTAATAGTTTCAGGGATTCTTCCAGCCTCCATGGCTCCAGAAATTTTTGCGTCTATGAGGATTTGAAATTCGTTTCTGCTTTATTCCCCTTTGGATGAGGATTTTTCAATAGTCTGTTTTGAATTAAAATGTTCACTAGGCAAGATGAGAGGGCAGAGGGAAAGAGGCGTTGGTCCAATGGTTACAGGAAGTACGGGGTATAAAGTAGGAGTGTGTTATCACGGGGTGGGGAGAGCAGCTAGAGTCGCATTAGCGGTGTGTTTGGGTGGAGTTATATGGCAGTTGGCTTGGATTGTAAATTTTCACTTAAATTACAATTATTTTTAAAGAAATCTGGTAAAATATTAATTGTTGAATTTAGGTAGGCAGTATATGGCTCTTCATTGTAAAATGCTGTCAACTTTTTTGTGTATGTTTGAAATTTTTCATAATAAACAGTGGGGAAAAGGCTCAGGACACCTGGAGACAAAGGACTGTGCAGTTCTTTTGTCTAGAACACTCTTCCCACCAGATGGCTATATGCTCCTACTCTCCCTCCTCAGGTCTTTGGTTGAATACATTCTTCTCAACGAAGTCTTCCCCGACCTGTTGCATGCTGTCAAGCTGATTCTGACTTGTAGTGACCCTACAGAATAGAGTAGAACTGCCCCATGGGGTTTCCTGGACTTTAATCTTTACGGGAGTAGACTGCTGGGTCTTTTCTCCTGCAGAGTCATCGGTAGGTTTAAACCACTGACCTTTTGGTTAGCAGCCCAGCATTTAACTGTTGCCCTCCTGGGGTTCCTTCTGTCTTCTTCTCGTGGAAGTCTTCCCTAACTGCACTATGTAAAAGGGCAGCACGACACCCACCCTTTTTTTGGTCAGCATTGACACAGCGTGTATTTTTACTCATGTAATTACTTGTTATCTATCTTGCCCTATAAGAATCCTGGAGACATTAAATGAGATAGCGCCCCTAAAGTATTAGATGAATAGGAAATGATCCATAAATGTTAGGGGACTTGACAGCAGGGAATTTTGACTGTTTTGGTCACTCTTGTATGCATGATGCCTAGTGACCAATCCATAATAGAAGTTCAATAAATATTTGTTGATATCAGCTAGTGTTTCTGGAACAGCAAGCATTGGACCAAGCGTTTTGCGTACTATGCAGGCACCATTTTACAGATGGAGGAACTGCTCCTCACGGAGGTGATAAACCAAACCAAACTCATTGCCGTTGTTGAATCTAACTCATAGCTATCCTATACGACAGTAGAACTACCTCTTAGGGTTTCCAGTGCTGTGGATCTTTATAGAAGCAGACTGCCACATCTTTCTCCCATGTAACAGCTGGTGGGTTCAAACCACCAACCTCTTGGTTAGTAGCTAAGCACTTTACGTACTGTGTCTCCAGGGCTCTTAGTGAGGTTATGTGAGTGCTCAAAGCCACAGCTAATAAATGGCACAGCTGGGACCAATGTGGATCTCTCTGACATTATGTTTGTACTGTCAACTACTTTGCAATTCTGCCTTCCAACTTGCTATACCACCTACCACCATAATTTCTTTCTGAATCGAATACAGTGACCTACCCTCCTACAGGGTTACTAGAAATGTGAAAATACATAAGCATAGTTGCAACCTGTGTAACACAAATGTGGGCAAGCAGTGTCATATCTGTGGCATTCTAATCTGGGCTTCAGGCTCCCTCCAGGTATGATGAATCAAGTCAAGGAAACTACCACTTTTACATGCAATTAAGCCTTTTCTGTAAAAACAGGACTCTACAGGTATACTGGTCACACCCTCATCTCCTGAGTCAAGTATAGTAAACCTCAGTCCTGGGCAGCATCTTAGTCATGTGGTGCTGCTATATAACAGAAATACCAAGAGTGGATGGCTTTAACAAAGAAGTTTATCCTCTTATAGTCCAGTTGGTTAGAAGTCCGAATTCAGGGCACCAGCTCGAGGGAAAGGCTTTTTCTGTCTGTTGGCTCTGGAGGAAGGTTCTTGCGATGTATCAGTTTTCCCTTGGTCTGGGAGCATCTCGGTACAGGAACCTCAGGTCTGAAGGACACACTGTGCTCCTGGCACTGCTTTCTTGGTGGTATGAGGTCCCCATGTCTCTCTGTTCACTTCTCTGTTTTATATTTCAAATGAGATCGGCTTAAGACAATAGCCAATATTGTAGACCTCATCAATATAACTGCTACTAATTCTGTTCTGTCCTACTGGCTCACTATGAATCAAAATCGACATGGCAGCAGTGAGTAATTCATCTTATTATATCATAGTAATAGAATTTACAACACATAGGAAAATCCTATCAAGTGACAAATGATAGACAATCATAAATCACTGGGAATCATGACCCAGCCAGACTAATACACACATTTCTAGGGGCATATAATTCAATCCATTACAGTTAGTGACCAATGAGAGAGGGCTAACCACCAAACCAAACCCACTGCCATCCAGTCGGGTCTGAGTCATAGCCAGTCTAGTGGTCAGAGTAGAACTGTCCCATAGAATTTCCAAGGAGTGCCTGGTGGCAGTTGCCATCAAATTAAATTGATTCCAACTCTTGATAACCCCATGTTTGTCTGAATAAATCTGTGCTCAAAAGGGTTTTCAGTGGCTGACTGTTTGGAAGTAGATCACCAGGCCTTTCTTCTGAGGCCCCTCTGGATGGACGCAAACCTCTAACCTTTGGTCAGCAGCTGAGCACGTTAACCCTATGTGCCACCCAGGCACTCGAAGGAGATAGGCAGGCCTCCATTCTCTCCCTAGAAACTTGACCCGCAGCAGGGGTGTGGTCCTGCTCTGCACATACCTGGTTAAAATGTGTCAAAGCCAATCATGCATAAATGTTTATTGCAGAAAACTGACAATGCAGGGACGCATAAAGTTTACATTAAGTGCTCATGATTTCAACATCTCTCAAACTAAAACTATTTTGTATGTATAACTGAGTCTCATTTTTTGTAGTAGTTTTGATCTGTTAAGTCATTGAGAACACGGATTATTAGTGTCTCCTAGGAGACATACAATGTTAGGTTCCTGCAAGCCTTTGGTCAAGGCATTTGGTCAGAACATTTTTGTCGACTATTAAATGAACATAACTTTGTTTTATGTTTCTGTTTAAAGATCGTTCTTTAATATACAGTAAAATCTGCAAAAGTTGGAACTGGTACAAGGTGGAAACCTGTCAGAGAAGGAAAACGCAAATATTTTCTGCTGAAACAAGCGGTAGAAAAGTACTAAGACTGGAAGAGTGCAAGGCAGAAAACTTTGGAGACCCGGAAAAACAAGGTGGTTCCACTGAGTTTTGGCTTCCACAGGTTTCATTTTATCAGTTCATCAACTGAATGCCCGGTTTACAGAACTACAACTATTTTCTGAATGTAGCTAATCTAACATATTTTTTTCCTGTAGGGCAAATCACAGCCTTCCTGCACTTAAAAATACTAGACAAGCACTTTTGCACTTCACTGAGGGCCATTTTACACAGCAAAATCACCAGCAAAAAGCACAGAAAAATGCAAAATTGTGGCACTAAATAGACATGGAAAGGACACTGTTTACAGTACGATAAGTGAAATGAGAAGACAGACCATTGCCTTGTCTAGCTTCAGGTTGAAACATGACCAGTGAGTGTACTCAGATATTTTGCTGTCCTGTGCAGGTCCACAAATGACACTGAAAGTGTCCTCACTATTAATTTTAAGATAAAAATAAAATTTTAGCAGGTGGGCAAATTCTCTTATTTTGTCCATTCACATCCATTTATTAATGGATACTTGAAACTATTTCTTCTCATTTTGAGTCATGCCACATCAGCAAATGAAGGTCATGAAAGCTTTACTCCATCCACATCATTAAAGTTGACTGTGTTTTGAAGAAGGACCTCTTCCCCTGTTGTATACTGAGTGCTTTCCAACCTGAAGGGCTCAACTTCTGGTACTACATCACACAGTGATCTACTGCTATTCAATTTCAATCCACTACTAACCAATTTTTTAAGAAATAAATCATTAGGTCCTTCTTCCTGGCTGGCCTTAGTCTGGAAGCCCCACTGAAACCTGTCCACCACAGATGACCCTGGTAGACAAACTGACAAGTGAGTGACAGCTGCAAACATCCATTAATAATAAGAACATGGAATACATGAAGCATAAATCTAGGAATGTTGGAAGTCACCAAAAATGAAACTGAACTCAAAGTTAGATATCCTAGTCATTAGTGAGGTTAAATGTACTGAAACTGGCCACGTGAATCAAACAAATATCATGAGAAAGAACATTCCAAGATCTATTCTGAAGTACAGTACTGTCAGTGATAGGAAAACATCCACATGCCTGCAAGGAAGATCAGTTAATACAACTATTATATAAATTTGCACACCAAACACTAATGCCAATAATGAAAAAAATAGAAGAATTTTACCAACTTCTACAGTCAGAAATTGATCAAACATGCAATCAAGATGCACTGATAATTACTGGGTATCAGAATGTGGAAGTTGGAAAGCAAGATAAAGAATCAGTAACTAGAAAATGTGGTGCTGGTGATAAAAACAACTGAAGATCACATGATAGAATTTTACAAAGACCAATTTTTGTTTTTGTAATGACTTACTTTTTTTCTTTTTTTATTGTGATAGAATGAAAATGTACATTCCCATATAAATTTGCATGCTCACCTATATGCAGCTCCCACTGCTCTTCCTACCCGGTGACAGCACACCCTTCCTTTCTGCTCCATATATGTTCTATCCTCCCAACAATCTCCTATCCCCTCCTCTCCACCCACTCCCCTTCCTCCAGTAAGAGGTCAGCAGGATGACATCCTATAGATGCATAGAGCCATAAAATTCCCACAAGATATGGTCACTCTGCGTTGCCAAGTCCAACCCATTGCTGTTGGAAAAGGTGACCTTCATTATGATTGACAGAGAGGGGCAGCATCAGGCCCAGGGGTCATGCTTCCAGGGGAACTCCGAAGCCCCTGGACCATAAATTGCAGTCTTTTATTGGAGATCTCAGGGTACACCCCTATTTATTCTCTTGCTGCCAATGAGACTCCACTTTGTGAGGTCCGTCGTGGCTGTCACTGGTGGTGGCCAGGAATCATCTGGTTCTTCTGGTCAAGAGTGTAATGACTTATTTTTTGCAAATACTTTTTCTCAACAGAAACAGTGATTATACACGTGGACATCACAATATTGAATATACAGAAATCATGCTGATGACACTGCGGAAAGAGATGACAGAGAAGCTCAATATCATGTCAGAACAAGGCTGGGGCTGACTGCAGAACAGACCACTAATTGCCCATGTGCAAGTTCAAGTTGAAGCTGAAGAAATTTAAAACAAGTCCACAAGAGTCAAAATAGGACCTTGACAATATGCTGCCTGAATTCAGAGACCACCTCAAAAGTAGACTTAATGTACTCAACATTTGACAAATTGTGGCATGACATCAAGGACCTCATACATGAAGAAAGCAAAAGATCATTTACAAGTCAAAGAAAACAGCAAAATGGATGTCAAAAGATACTCTGAAACTTGCTCTTGAACATAGAGCTGCTGAAGTGAATGGAAAAAATGATGAAGTAAAAGAGCTGTGCAGATTTCAAAGAGCAGATTGAGAGGACGAATAGAGTATTACAATGAATGTGCAAAGACCTGAAATTAAAACAAACAACAACAACAAAAATGCTTGGCATTTTTCAAGCTGAAAGAACTGAAGAAAAATTCAAGCCTTGAGTTGCAATATTGAAGGGTTCTAAGAAGGGCAAAATATTCAGTGACACAAGATGCATCAAAAGAAGATGGAAGGAATACACAGAGTCACTGTGGCAAAATAACTGGTTGATATTCAGCCATTTGAAAAGGTAGCACATGATGAAATGATAGTATTGAAGGAAGATGCCCAAGCAGTGCTGAAGGCATTAGTGAAAAGCAAGGCTCCAGGAACTGATGAAACATCAACTGAGATGTTTCAACAAACGGATGCAATGCTGGAAGCCCTTTGTTTGTCTGTGGCAAGAAATTTGGAAGACAGCTACCTTACCAACCAACTGGAAGAGATCCATATTTGTGTAGATTCCAGAAAAAGGTGACCTAACAGAATGTGGACATTATCTAACAGTATAATTAATATCAAACACAAATGAAATTTTGCTGAAGATAATTAAAAAATGATTGTACCCAGATGGCTTCACTGCAGAATTCTACCAAGCATTTAGAGAACAATTATCTCCAATACTACTGAGACTATTTCACAGTATAGAAAGGGATGGAGTACTCCCAAACTCATTCTGTGAAGCCAGCATAACCCTGATACCTAAGCCAGGGAAAGATCCAACAAAGAAAGAGAACTATAGACCGATATCACTCATGAATCTAGATGCAAAAATCTTCAGCAAAATTCTTGCCAATAGAATACAACAACATATCAAGAAAATAATCCGTCATGACCAAGTGGGATTCATACCAGGGATGCAAGACTGGTTCAACATCAGAAAAACAATTAATGTGATTAACCACGTAAATAACACAAAAGACAAGGATCACCTGATTTTGTCCACTGATGCAGAAAAGGCATTTGATAAAGTCCAACACCCATTCATGCTAAAAACTCTTAGCAAAATGGGCATAGACGGCAAATTCCTCAACACAATAAGGGCCATTTATACAAAGCCAATTGCCCACGTCATCCTGAATGGAGAGAGACTGAAAGACTTTCCCTTGAGATCAGGAACTAGAGAAGGATGCCCACTCTCACCTCTTCTATTCAACATTGTACTTGAAGTTTCAGCCAGAGCAATTAGACAAGACCAAAAAATAAAGGGCATCTGCATCGGCAAAGAGGAAGTTAAAATCTCCCTGTTTGCAGATGATATGACTGTGTATGCACAGAACCCCAAGGAATCTATAAGTAAACTACTCAAACTGATAAAAGAGTTCAGCAAAGCCTCAGGATGCAAGATAAACATAAGTAAATCAGTAGGTTCCTTTATACAAACAATGAGACTGTTAAGGAAAAAATTATCAAATCAATACCATTTACGATAGCCCCTAAGAAGATAAAGTATCTAGGAATTAATCTAACCAGAGAAATAACAGACCTTTACAAAGAGAACTACAAGCCCTTACTACAGGAAACTAAGAGAGACTTAGATAAATGGAAAAACCTACCCTGCTCATGGATAGGAAGACTTAACATTGTGAAAATGTCTATTTTACCCAAAGCAATTTATTTATATAATGCAATCCCAATACAAGTTCCAGTGTCATTTTTTATTGAGATGGAGAAACAGATCACCAATTTTGTTTGGAAAGGGAAGAAGCCCCGGATAAATAAGGTACTACTAAAGAAGAAGAACACACTGGGAGGCCTCTCATTACCTGACCTTAGAACATACTGCACTGCCACAGTGGTCAAAACAGCCTGGTACTGGTACAAGAACAGACAGATCGATCAATGGAACAGAACTGAGACCCCAGAGATGACACCATCTGCCTACGAACAGCTGATATTCGACAAGGCCCTAAGACGTTAAACTGGGGTAAAAACAGTCTCTGAAACAAATGGTGCTGGCAAAATTGGATATCCATCTGCAATAAACTGAATCAAGATCCATATCTTACAACTTATACAAAAACCAACTCCAACTGGATAAAAGACCTAAATATCAAACCTAAAACAATAAAGCTCATCCAAGAAAAGGTAGGAACAACAGTGGAAGTTTTAATACACAATGAGGACAGACTCCAAAATCTGTCGAAGAAACCACAATCAACAGAAGAGAAAATAGATAAATGGGAACTATTAAGAATCAAACACTTTTGCTCATCCAGAGACTTTATTAATAGAATTAAAAGAACACCCACAGAATGGGAAAAAATATTTGGCAACTCTATGTCAGACCGACGCCTGATTTCCATAATCTATGAGATACTACAAAATATCAATAAAACAAAGATAAATCATCCAGTTAAGCGATGGGCAAAGGAGATGGACAGACATTTCACTAAAGAGGAGATCCAGGCAGCCAAAAAACACATGCGGACATGTTCACGATCTTTAGTTATTAAAGAAATTCAAATCAAGACAACAATTAGATACCATCTCACTCCAACAAGATTAGCCATGATCCAGAAAACACAAACAACAAATGCTGGAGAGGCTGTGGAGAAAGTGGAACCCTCCTACACCGTTGGTGGGGTTGCAAAATGGTCCAGCCTCTTTGGAAAGCAATCTGGCGCTTCCTTAAAAAAATGGATATTGATATACCATTTGACCTAGTAATTCTACTACTTGGAATATATCCTACAAAATCAAGGCCTTTCACACCAACGGACACATGCACCGGATGTTTATCTCAGCACAGTCCACGAGAGTAAAAAGATGGAATCAACCCAGATGCCCAACAACAGAAGAATGGATAGTTAAACTATGGTACATATACTCAATGGAGCACTACGCAATGATAAAGAATAACGATGATTCCAGGAAACATTTCACAACCTGGTTTCAACTGGAAGACATTATGTTGAGTGAAAGTAGTCAGCGACAAAAGGACAAATATCGTATGAGACCTCTACGACAAGATCTCAAAAACAGACTTGTGTATAGAAGAAAAGACTCTTTGACAGCTGCAAGGGAGGGGAGAGGGGTAGTGTTTAGATTAGATAGTTGCTAGAAATCTGGCTGGGAGAAATTGGTGATAGCACGCATTAGAAACAAGAACAACATTAAGGGGACTTCAGCGTAAGAGTACTCCTAGTACTCCTTCCATCTTAACCCAGTATTGCAAGGATAGAGTAGCTGGAGCAGGGGGCAGGGGACCACGCTCTTAGGCAAAATCAAGGCCAATTGGCACAACTAGCGTTTTGCTAAGAGGGCTCTCTGCACCCCACATTGGTGAGTGGCGTCTGGGGTCTTAAAAGCTACCAAGCTGCCATCTGAGGACACAGCAAATGGTCCCAACTCAGCAGGAATGGATGCTCACCGAGGACCAAAACGACATGGGGTAAAGACAACCTAAAAGATAGAGAGACCCACATGAGTGGGTTTCTAATCGGCTTGGGACCGGAAGAACCGGATGGTGCCCGGCCACCACCAGTGATAGCGGTGATGGAGCTCACTAAGTTGAGTCTCACTGGCAACACAAGAATAAAAAAGGGTGCATCCTGAGATCTCCACTAAAAGACCTCAATTGATGGTCCAGCGGTTTTGGGGTTCCCCTGAGAGCATGGCCCCCGGCCCTGATGCTGCCCTTGCCTGTAAATCATAACAAAGGTCCACTCTTCAGACACGAATGGATTAGACTTGGCAATGCAGAGTGACCATATATTGGATGCACTTTATGTTTCTATACATCTATAGGATATCATCCTGCTGACCTCTGGCTGGAGGAAGGAGAGTGGGTAGAGAGGAGGGGAAAGGAGACTGTTGGGAGGATGAGACATGTATGGAGCAGAGAGGAATAATGTGCAGTCACCGGACAGGAAGAGCAGTGGAAGCTGCATATAGGTGGGCACGTAAATTTATACAGGAATGTACCTTTTCACTCAGTTATATTAAAAAAAAAAATGATTGTCACAGTGCATCAACAGAGAACTGCCAGAAGTTCAAGCCGGATTCAGCAGAGGGCATGGAGTGAGGGATATCGCTGCTGCTGTCAGACAGATCTTGGCTGGAAGCAGAGAATACCAGAAAGATGTTTACCTGTGTTTGTTTGTTTTGTACTTCAGGGGAAAGAGCAAACTAGTTTTACACTCAAAAAACTTACACACAAATTGTTTTGTGACATCACTTGCAACCCTGCAGTGCATCAGTATTCTCCTCCTTTCCCCTCCCCCCTGGGTTAAGTGTCCATTTGTTCAGTTTTCCTGTTCCTTCCTGGCTTTTTGTCTTTGCTTTGGGCAGCTATTACCCATTTGGTGTCATATACCTTAATGAACTAAGCAGCACATTCCTCACTTGAGTTATGGCTTATTTTACAAAAAAAACAAACCAAACCCACTGCCGTGAATTCCATTCCAACTCACAAAAACCCTACAGAACAGAGTAGAACTGCCCCCATAGAGTTTCCAAAAGAGTGCCTTATGGATTTGAAATGCCAACCTTTTGATTAGCAGCTGCAGCACTTACCCACCATGCCATCAGGGTTTCCAATTTGTTTCATAAGCCTCTCCAACCTTTGGCTGAAAGATAAGTTTCAAGTGGCCTCAATTCTGTGTTAGCGGTGTGTCTAGGAGCCTTGGGTGTTGCTTACCTGTGTTTGATTGACTATGTAAAGGAGCTCAGCTGTGTGGGATCATAAGAAATTGTGGATAACATTGCATAGAATGAGAATTCCAGAACAGTTAATTGTGCTTATCAGAAACATGTACATCCGAGGTCCGACATTAAATTTTGTGAGCTTAATTGCTGTAAGAGCTGCCTACATCCTCGTTGAAGATCACTATGGTCACTTTCAAAGTATTGAAGCCATGCAATGGCACTAGTGCCTGGTCCACTCTTCAGAACAATTTTGGAACTCTTTCTGGAATGGCCATTGTGCAGAGTGGCATAGTGACAAGTTCCTGAACTTAATTGTATAGCTGTCTGTGAGGGAGTTTTAGACAATCAACAAATAACTGTATTGGAACACCTTCCTTACTCACCTGATCTGGCCCCCAGTGACTTTTTTGTTTACCTGACAAGAAAGGATATATTGAAAGGAAGACATTTGGATGATATTTAGGACATCAAGGGAAATACCACGACAGCTCTGATGGCCATTCCAGAAAAAGAGCTCCAAAACTGCTTTAAAGGGTGGGCTAGGCACTGGTGTTGGTGCCATGGCTTCCCAAAGGGAGTACTTTGAAGGTGACCATAGTCATATTGAGCAATGACATATGTAGCACTTTTTCTAGGATGAGTTTGTGAACTTAACTGTCAGACCTCATAAACTAAGAGGCAGCAATCCCAACAGAGCAGTTGGATCCTGTGTGGTTTAAAATTAGGAAAAGTATATGTCAGAGTTGTGTCTTTTCACAATACTTATTCAATCTGTATGCTGAGCAAATAACCTGAAAAGTTGGACTATATTAAGAAGGACACAGATTGGGACTAGACGAAGATACACTAACAACCTGAGATACACAGATCACACAGCCTGGCTTACTGGAAGTAAAGGGACTTTGAAGCACTTACTAATGAATACCAAAGACTGTGGAGTTCAGTATGGATTATATTTCAGCATAAAGAAAATAAAAATCGTCACAACTGGACCAAAAAGCAACATCATGATAAATGGAGAGAAGATTAAAGTTGTCAAGGATTTCATTTTACTTGGATCAGTGATTAACATTCAAGTAAACAGAAGTCAAGACATCAAATAACATACCGTATTGGGCAAATCTTCGGCAAAAGGCTTCTTTAAAGTGTTAAAAAAAGATGTTGTTTTGAGCACTAAGGTGCACCTGACCCAAGCCATGAGAGTTTCAATTGCCACATATACATGCAAAAGCTGGACAACGAATAAAGAAGGTCAAAGGAAATTGGATGCCTTTGAATTATGATGTTGGCAAAGTGTATTGGATATGCCATGGACTGTCAGAAGAATAAACAAGTTTTAGGAGAGGTACAGTCAGAATGCCCCTCAAAAGCGAAGATGCAGAGACTTCAGATCACATGCTTTGGACGTGTTCTCAGGAGGGAGGGACTAGTCCGCGGAGATTTGGAATCTACTAGACGGCACCTAACAACAAAAGGCAAATTTGTGACTGCAGCATGTGCGAATAATGAGGATTTATTGCATCTCCTTGCAGATGTTTTTCAGTTCATGTGATTTCAGGTCTTAATTCTTTTTCTACAAAAATGGCATGTGGTGTGGTAAGTGTCTAGGCACAGAAAATCTAACACTCTTGCAAGGTGGCTAAGAGGCCAGCCTCTGACTGCCTCAGCTTGAACCTTAGCTCCGGCACTTACTGTGTGACTTTTGGCTAGTGACTTAAGCCCTCTGTGCCACTGTTGTCTCATCTGTAGTATGGAGTCAGTAATCATCTCTAAGAAACCCTGGTGGCATAGTGGTTAAGTGCTGTGGTTGCTAACCAGAAGGTTCACAGTTCAAATCTACCAGATGTTCCTTAGAACCTCTATGGAGGTAGTTCTACTCTGTCATATAAGTTTGCTATGAATCGGAATTGACTCCTTGGCAATGCTTTTTTTGTTTTAAATCATTTCTACCTCCCAGGGTTATTGTGCAGATTAAGTAAAAATGTATATAGTACTTATAGCAGTGACTGGCATGTAGTAAGTGCCGTATATAATCATATCCATTATACACTTGCTTCCATGGTAAGGTTGTATGGTAATTTGCTTGACCAGCTCCCTTTGTGGAATAAATGGACTGTTTCCCAATGGACTCAGTTCTAAACACAACCACAAACGTCCTCCATTAGCAGAGTTCTCTGGGGATAGAAAAACATGTAGAAGATACGGCCATCTCAATGTCTGGACTTAGCGATGCCAGTGGGACACAAACCTCAGACATGCAGGGCCAGCCTCATCTGGTTGGCTTGATGCATTGAAGCTGGTGAAGGAGGTGGGAATGCAATCTCCTCATTTGTGAAACTGGATATAATGATTCCTCTCCAATGCTGTTCTGAGCTCAGCTGAAGCTTGAGTACAAATCTCAACCCTTTGCACATCACAAAGTTCCCAGAGGAGAGGGGAGACTGACCTGAATTCCTGTAGGGTCTTTGGTCTTTTGAAAGAGAGCAAATGATTTCCCTTTCCTGTCTTCTTAATCTGTAACATGGCTACTGCTGATCTCTCCTGCTTCCTGATTGGTGGTACAGGAGTGAGGAACTAGAGGGACCACCCGGACAGAAGGCCTGGCTCGCCTGCCCAGTTCTGTGCTCTTAGAATTCCTAAGGGCTGGAGGGTAAAGGCTGGCTATTCGCTGGGGCAAATGGGCAGGAAAAGAGAGTGCAGCTCAGCTGGGACAAGATGAGTGAGAGAGCAAAGGCTGCCTCTAGTCTGTTCCTCTCCTTTTGGCAGGGAGGCCCAGTCACGTCACCAAATCAACACTCCCAAACATCAATAGCCATCTACAGGCACCATTAACGTGTGCCTCTAACCTCAGAGCTTGATCTCACTAAGCTTGTGATTACTGCTATATTCTTCTACCTTATCAATTGCGGGACCTTGTTTTCTAGGAGTCCCAGTTTTCAGTGACTAACATGACCTGCTTCTAAACTTGGGCTAGATGTCTCTCCTAAAGAGTTCTGGTAGCTCAAGGGTTAAGCACTCAGCTGCTAATTGAAAGGTCAGTGGTTCGTATCCAAGAGACATACTGTGAGAGAAAAAGCCTGGTAATCTGTTTCTTTAATGATTGTTGTTGTTATTAGGTTCTTTTGAATCGATTCTGACTCTTCACAACCCTGCATACAACAGAATGAAACACTACCCAGTCCTGTGCCATCCTTACAATCGTTGCTATGTTTGAGCCCTTTGTTATAGCCACTGCGTCAATCTGTCTTGTTGCCGATCTTCCTCTTTTTCACAGATCATATCCTTGTCCTTCTCCAGGGCCTGGCCCAAAGAATGTGAGATGAAGTCTAGTTATCTTTGCTTCTAATAGGTGTTATGGCTGTACTTCTCCCAAGGCAGTGTTATTCATCCTTTTAGCATATTCATGACATATTCACTATTCTTTTCTAACACCAGGAGGTGATACCAGGGCAGGGAGAGGTCTACTCACCCCAGGATGGAGCAAGATGGCATCTACTTCCTCGGAATTTTTAAAATATGCTGTTGGAAGTTACCTAACTGCCCACTGTTGGGGAATGGTTAAGTGGGTACAGTCACTTGATAGGACATTCTGCAACCATCAGAAATATTTATGTGCATAATACACATAAAATGCTTGTTATATAAAGAGGACACAAAATTCAATCTCTAGTATGACCACTATTTCTTTTAATAACAATAACAATTATGAATTCATCCATAGAGGGAAACTGGAAAGAAAGGAACTACAATAAAATGCTAACAGTGATTGTATCAAGGTGTTGAGACCAGCGAGTGTTTTGTTTTTTCTCTGTAGCTGTTGTTGTTAGGTGCCTACTTTTCTACATTTTCCTAGCTTTTTCTAACGACCTAAATTCTTTCCTCTTAAAAAAAAAAAATCTGCTCTTTTTTGTTGTTGTTACTTTGCGGTACCTACATTGAGGGGAGAGTATTACCAACCAATCAACCAACCCACTGCCATCGAGTCGGGTCCGACTCATAGCGACCCTAGAAGTCAGAGTAGACGTTTCCAAGCAGTGCCTGGCGGCTCTGAACTGCCGACCTTTTGGTTAGCAGATACCACTTAAACCACAAATGAGTAAGCAGATGCAAAGTATCAGCCGGCACATGGCACAAAATCGGCGTTCTATATGTTCCGTCCCAGCTCTGCGCTTCGGGGCAGACCCGTGCCCCAGGTAGACGCTCGGCGCCAGCACTCTCGCCCGCGGTCCACTTCGCCCGGCTGTGCCATCAGTCCAGCTTGCCCTGCGGACACGAACCCCGGATCGCACTCCCACAACGCCTCGGGTTGCCTAGCGCAAGGTAGTGCGCACTTACAGCTCCGCCCTCATGACGCGACTGCAGGGGGCGGGACAGAAAGCGCCCCGCCCCCTCCTGCGATTGGCCTTCTTGCTGTCACCATGTCGCGGGAAGCAGGCAGGGTGTGTGTGTCTGTGTGTGTGTCTCTGTGAGCGTGTGTGTCTCTGTGAGCGTGTGTGTCTCTGTGTGAGTGTGTAGGGTTTGCTTTGTCATTCGTACCCTATCGCATGATGATGCGGCCGGCTTGGCCAAGGGTTCCAAGATCCGCCGAAAGGGCCCCCCCGATCGCTGGTCCCGGGATTCTCCAGAGTAGGAGGGCTACTGCAAGCGCCTTACATAATGACGCGACTGACTGAAGCACATGTTAGCGCAGGAATACCACACGGCGCACATCCAGGCCTCTCGATCTAATATATTGCTAAATGATAGAGTACAATGCAATATAGCACGGGATGCTTTGGAATAAATTATATTGAAACGCAATTCACTAATAATAAAATGTACCTTCTGAACAAGGCATAATATAGGATGTTATATTTATAGGGCCTATTTATAAGCCTCTATTTAAATCTTTTTTGATAGGTCCAGCCGCGAGCCCAGACACCACAATGATTGGTGCATTCTTCTGTCCCTCAAAGAGGCGGGATTTAGAGGCCGTTTTTGCCTCAGCCGGCCTTCGGATTGGTCGGAAGCGTCAACTTGGCGCCTCTGACTGGCCGCGAGAGCCGTCCGTCGAGGCCGAGGAGGCGGGGCAGGCGGCTGGCTTGTGCTGGGGCGGGCGGGCCCCGGAATTGTCATTTCTTTGTTTCGCAAGGCGGAGGTGTCCCTGAACCCCCCCTCCCTGTCCCACCCCCTCCCCCCGGGTGCTGGTTCCATGTCTGTGTGACCGGCCCCAGGGGTAGAGTCCAGGCCCGAAGTGGGGCGGGTCGGTGGCGGCGGCTGGGGTGAGAGACGGCGGCGGCGGCGGCGCAGGCACCGGGCCCCCCAGCGGGAGGATGAAGCGGCGGAACGCCGACTGCAGTAAGCTCCGCCGTCCCCTAAAGCGGAACCGGATCACCGAGGGCATCTATGGCAGGTGAGCGGCGGCGCTTCGGCTCCGCCGGACACGGGCGCCGCAGACCCCAACCGGCTCCAGAGGGGCCCGGCCCCGTTATGTAACCCCGAGTAGGCCGCACGCCCGCGCCAGGGGCTCTCCAGAGGAGCGCTGCCCTGGGGGCGGCTTGCCGGCCCGCCAGGGGGCCGCCCAGGGGCGCGGGGCGTGGCGAGGGCCGGCCGGGTTGGGAGGGCGCGGCGGCTGCGGGTTCGGGGAGCTGCGGCGCCGCCGTTGGGAGGACCCAGGTCCGCCGGGGGGAGGGGCAGAGAGCCCCCTCCCCGCCAGACGTCCTCCTGTCTTGGCCGCCCGGCCAGGGGGTGCTCCCGGGGCTCCCGGCTGGCCTCCGCTGGTCCCTAAGCCCCGCTGTCGCCCGGGATTTTGCTGGCCAGAGCCAGGAGGCGCGTGGACCGTATGCACTGGGGGGAAAGGCTGATTCCACCCTTTGACTCCCCAGCCAAAATAAGGAGCAGACAGTGGTCCCTCGGGCCTCCTGGGCTGCTGGCAAACTGAGCTGGTGGCCACGTTGTCCCTTCTTTCGTTTTCTACGTACGGGATCTCAAGCCTGGCGCTGTGGGCTGAAACCAGTATCCCCAAATCATGCCCTGTGGCCTGGCTCCGGACTCAGAGGGGACTGAGCAGCATTTTATAAGCAAATACTATTTTGATGATTTCAAGCTGATCATTTTCTTCAAACCTTTTACGAGGGATTTTCTCCAAATTTGTTTATCCACCCCCCTCTTCCACACTCCCCGCAAAAGACAACATCCCTTTAAATAAAAACTAAATTGAGTATTTCAACGGGGAGAAACACAACAGGTTCCTGGAGCAACTTAGTGACAAAAGGTAGCTTCCGAAAGTAGAATCTGTGGAGGACTGTTACTCCCGGTTCTTCTCACAGTGTTCATTCTAAATAGTACTTGCCTTGATAAAAAAATTATTTCAGTGGAGAAGTAATTAGTCGGCAAAGGAGAATTCTCGGTGTGCAGATACAGGCTTAATTGAGTCCTCATGGTGTTTTACAGTTCAGTTCTTTGAGCTGTGGGACTTACAGAAGTATGTGAAGTGACTGATGACATCCAAGTTGTCTTAGCATGACTGTACACTTAGCACATGCTGTTGTTTACACATGAAATGAGTGCTTTGCACAAGCTAATGGTGTAAACATTTGAGGTTGTTTTCTTTCAAGTTTCAAAGCATTAAGAATTCAGAGTTAAAAGTTCTTGGATATCTCCTTATGTAATGAGCCATAGATCACTGGAATAATTAATTCATTCAGTAAATACAGTGCGTCAGGCGGTGTTCTAGCCACTAAGTATACAGCAGCAGTGAGTGAAACAGGTCAAAATCCATGCTCAGTCCCCGACCATTTTAACTAAAACTATAAAAAGAGAGACAGTTTTCCCTACAGATTTAATGGTAAGGGAGCATCTATTCAAGTTACACACGCTATAACCCTTGAATAGAGGAAAGCATTTTTTTTAAGCCCCTGACTATTGCAAAAGATTTGAATGACTTAATTGTTGATAGTGATGTAATGTAAGAATAGAGAAATCATATTCCATAGATTGTGGAAAACTGTGGCATTTGAATGGCTGCTATTTATGGTAATATGATATATCTCCATTTATAGCCAGAAGATTGCGAGTCCTATATTGTTTACATACTTTGTGCAGTATTGCATATTTTCTTTGGATTTGAACAATTTTGCCTAGTTTAGTACCTGCCCCACAGTAGGCACTCAATGTGAATCACTGTGAAGAAGCAAATTAGTTGTCTATAAAGATACTGTATTTTACTAGTTATTTTTTGGAATTTGAATTTTCTTACCCTAAGAGTTTAGTAACAAATACCTCAGTTTCATCTGTAAAATGTAAAAAATCGACATGCTTCAGCTCTCAGATCTATTTACCCTCCCCTGTTTGGCATTCCTTAAGTTAAATGTTAAAAAAAAAAAAAAAGACCTAAGTATATTTGTAAGTATCTTTCCTGGTTGTAGCATCACACATGAAATGAGGGTCTTAATTTACTGTCTGTTCATTTCTATCATGGAGTGTTAGGCTGAAGGCCGAGTTCATAATTGCTTTTTTTTCCCACTAAGTAGAGTTAAATTAAAAATAAGTTTAGAACTCTGAATAGTTTTATTAATTTTTTTGTGACTAAGTAAAAGTATACAATCCAAATCAATTTTGCATGCCCACCTGTCTACAGCTCCATCTGCTCTTCTCACCCAGTGACAGCACATTCCTCCTTTTCACTCTATGCTTCTCCTGTCCTCTTAACGAGTACCTGTCCCCTCTTCTCCACTCTCTTCCCTCCCATCTAGAAAGAAACCAGTAGGACAGTCTGTCTTATAAATGTATAAAACCATGAAGTACACACGCCATGTGCTCACACTGCGTCTCTGAGTCCAGTCAATTCTTGTCTGAAGGGTTGACCTCAGTACTGGTTCCTGGTCAGGGTCAGCAGCGTGTCTAGGAGCCATGTTCGCAGGAGTACTCTCTAGGCTGTCGGACCATCAGTCCTGGTCTTTTAGTAGAGTTCTTGAACTGCACACTTCTTTTTCTTATGTTGCCTCAAGGACTGTATACTGTGTTCCCCTTCACGGCTGTCTTTGATGGTGGCTGGGCATCATCTGGTTCTTCTGGTCTCATGTTGCTGCAGTCTCCCATTCATGTGAGTCCTGTCTCCTGGGCTCTTTTTTCCTTGTGTCTGTGTTGTTCTCAGTCGTCATCTATCTGTCCCAGATAGGTTGGGACCATTTGGTGTACCTCAGATGACAGCTTGCTAGCTTTTAAGACTCCAGGCACCCTCACCAATATGGGTTGCAGAAGACTCTCTTAGCAAAAGACAAGTTATGCCAGTTTACCTCAATGTCCCCTGAAAACATGGTCCCCAGATACCCATCCCTGCTACTCTATCCTTTGAAATACTGGGTTAAGTGTAGAAAACCTTTCAGTGTGTGGTGTAGTCCAGTTATGCTGATCTGTTCTCTACTCTGTGTGTTGTCACTGTCTTCACCTAACCAAATTCCTGTTGACTAAGTAATCTATGACCAACCCTCTCCCTCCCTCCAAACCCTTGTAGCCATTGAAGAGTCTTTTCTTCTGTATCTAAGTCTGTTTTTTTAGTCCTTGTAGCTGAGGTCTCGTATAATACTTGCTCTTGCTGCTGACTGCACTCAGCATAATGTCTTGAAGTTGAAACCAAGTTGTGAGATGCTTCCTAAAATCATCATTGTTCTTTATCATTGCACAGTGTTCCCTTGAGTATATGTACCATCATTTATTTGTTGATTCATCTGTCGATGGGCACTTAGGTTGATTCCACCTTTTGACTATTGTGGACAGTGCTGCAATAAATATTCATATGTACGTATCTGTTTGTAGGATATATTCCAGGCAGTGGGGTTGCTGGATCATATGGTATTTCTATTTCTAGCTTTTTGAGGAAGTGTCAAATTGCTTTCCAAAGAGGTTGTACCATTTTGCATTCCTACCAGCAGTGTAACAGAGTTCCAATCTCTCCATAGCCTCTGCAGCATATGTTGCTTTGTGTTTTCTGGGTCATTGCCAACCTTGTTGGGGTGAGATGATATCTCATTGTAGTTTTCATTTGGATTTCTCTAATAGCTAATGATCATGAGCATTTCCTCATGTGTCTTTTGGCTGCCTGGATCTCTTCTTTGGTGAAGTGTCTGTCCATCTCCTTTGCCCATTGCTCAGTTGTGTTATTTACCTTTTTCTTGTTGATATTTTGCAGTGCCTTGTAGGTTATGGAAATCAGACAATCGATCCAACATGTAGTTGCCACATATTTTTTCCCATTGTATAGGTAGTCTTCCAACTCTCTTGATAAAGTCTTTGGATGAGCATAAGTGTTTGAGTCTTTGTAGTTCCTATTTATCGTAAATAGAGTTTTATTTTTAAAATGAACTTTAGGAGAGTTCCAGTTATTTCTAAAGGAAACTGAACAAATGGGCTAGATATAAATTACAGCGTTTGAGAACTGATGAATACCACATTTCTGTTGATCATCAGATATAAGTCTATTCTAAATTGTTTTTCACACATCTACTCCCCATTTTGTTTCTCAGCATCTGGCCAGTTTTGGTCTCGTTGAACAGAGAGCTTTGTTTTTTTTCTGAGATCGTATTGACAGTTTTGATAACTGCTGTCTTCTGTTGTCTAACCTGTCATGGACTTATTTATGTTCCCAGTCTCTGCAACTCTCTGAGCTTAGAGATCTGACAACAGCAGGAAGCAGCTGTGGTGAAGAGAGCACTGGCCTGAGGGCATCACGAGACTGAGGTTCAGACTCAGGACCCTAGCTCTGGCATTTTGGTCAGGCAGGGCATCCCACAGTTTTGAGTCTCCACTGTCTCTGTCAAATGAGTTTTGAAGACTAAAGGAAATAATGTACTTTGTGAAGACTATTTGTAAATTCTAGTTGCTTTTCAGCTGTTGTGTACCATGGTGTTACCACAATTTGATATGTTTGTTTTAGTCCTTAAGGAAAGACTATTAAATTTGGTGCAACTACAAACAGAAGTTAGTATTCAAAACAAGGGGTCAGTTGCTGCTTGATATTGCTTAAAAAAAAATACTGTTGCAGAGATGCTTTGAGTCATGGGCTCTAATCTGGCATTTTTTACCAAAGTCATTGTCAAATAATAAACATGTATTTTCAGTATCATGGCTGTGTTAGGATTTTATTTCAGGGCAAGGTAGAAAGAAAATAGATTTTAGACATTATATTAATGTTATGTACATTCATATAGATCTCATCATTTGAAAATCAAAACATGCTGTGGAAATACTATCCTAGTCAAATTAATAATCACGCATAGGAGAAAGGAAACAAAAAAGGTGATAATTTTCTTTTATATTGTAACCAAAACAAAACTCACTGCTGTCAAGTCCACTCCGACTCATAGCAACCCTATAGGATGGCGTGGAACTGTTCCACAAGGGTTTCCAAGGAGTGACTGGTGAGTTTGAATTTCTGACCTGCTGGTTAGCAGCTGAGCCCTTAACCGCTGTGCCGTCAGAGCTCTGGTGACCGTGTAATAATGGTTCAAATTCATTGTCACTTAGAAGACTTCTGAGCTAGCACAGAGCCTGACAGATTAGGCAGTCAGTGCTCAAGAAATGTTGAATGAGTTAATTAGTTAAAAAAAAAGTTTATGAATTACTCTTCCATTCATTAAGGACCTGCTTTGTACAAAACGTTGGTCAGGGAATTATGGAGGCTATAGGATAAGACATGGTTCCTACCTTATAGGAGTTTGCAGTCTAGTAGGCCATAGTAGTATCATCTTAAATTTGTACAGTGGTGTAAAGGTTCCAAATAACTTTGAGTTCTGTAAAGTACAGATATTTCTGTTAAACTAAACTTTAGCTTACTGTTTTTGTGGTCCACCTGACACAATGGTGGCTTCCGTTTGCCCTGTGCTGTTTTATAATGAAGTAGGCAGTTGCCACTTAAGTGAGACAGTGTGTACCACCTAAAATGAGAGATACATGTGAAAGTACATGGAAGGTTTGGAAATAAATTATTAATAAGAGAAAGTAAAATGAAAACTTCTGCTTAATTCTTACATCTAAGAGATCCTCAGGTTGTATGGCCGTGGTTCTCTTCCTGTGTCTGCCTTCACACACATGCACCAGACGCTCCCAGCAGCAATGCCCCATCATGCAGTGATTCTCTGGGGGAGGGCAACTTGGTGGCGTGCTATATATAGTGTTAAAAAGCTTTAAGGGGATTCTCTGTGATTCACTCACCACCCACCTCCGCAGTGACCCTACGGACAGAGTAGAACTGCCACACAGAGTTTCCAAGGAGCGCCTGGCAGATTTGAACTGCTGACTTTTGGGTTAGCAGTCGTAGCACTTAACCATTATGCCACCACAGTTTCTCTGCAGTTAAAAATGTTACTTAAAGTAGTAAATATACAAAGAACTTTAAGTAAGGTACATGTTTTAAACTTCAAGAAATATTTTTGTTACTGGTGATTGAAGGAGGCAGCCTTTCGCTTGTGAATTTATGAATAGTTCCTGTGCCAGGTTCTGAAGCTTAGGCACTGTAATTCTGTACCTGACTGCCACATGTTTAAAGCTTAGTGCCTTCAACTATGACTAAAAACTGTCCTGCCATGTAGGATACTTTCCCCCAATTTTATGCCAGTTTTTTGGCCTTTACCTCTTTGAAAGTGACTTTCTTAAATTATCAAATTTTGTGTCCGTCTCAGTTTCCTAATTTCCTTTTTCAGATCTCTTGTCCATAATTTGGTCTTCAGAAAATTCACTTTACTGCCTTTTCTGCTACCGTAATGATGTTTCTTTCCTAAGCCTAGTTCAGACTCCTTTGGACTGGCTTATTAAAGCTGCTGAAGGCTGGCATGACCCTTGGCTGCTTTTATTGTACATGTGTTGTGCCACTGAAACTCTAGATACCAGTGTTGCAACCTCACAGCCTGAGAAACATGTTGGTAATCTCATTGAATTTTAACTTTAAGAATGCTGGAGTTGATGTAAGAGTGTAAATTTTATATTGCTTAGGGAGATGTTGGGGAAGGGAGATGAGTATAATGGAGAAGTTGATATTTTTCACTAAGTTGTCTCGTGAGACAAATCTTTTTTATTAGTGGTCTCCATAAAATATGTTAGAGAATCTGCCACACTGGATGTGTGTTTAATTTTTGCTGTAGTGTGCCATGTTAAAGAGAAAAAAAAAGTTCTTTCCTCCAACTTTGGTTTACAGTTCTTGTCTGAGCAGTCTTGGCAGTTTAGTTTTGTTAGATGTTTTGAAAATCCCTTTAAATTGCTGCTGCTGGGTTGAGGGGGAAAAAGAGGGAAATGATCCAGATGATTTGTGTAAAAGCTTCCTGTTTTATCAGTAATATTCTTCTTTTTTTCACATTGATTTCTCATAGCCTTTCTTGAATCTCACTAGATTTGGAGATTAATTTTAATGGTAGGCTCAGTAACTAACTAATTATTTTCACTTTCGTGCTAGTTGTAGTCCTGTATATCATGGACACAATGTGTGTTCCATAAAGTACTTATTCTTCAAAGTCTTTTTCTTTGGCTGTTTCTTTCATATTGCTCAGCTGTTGTTAACCCTTGGGGGTATGTGTGTGTGTGTGTGTGTGTTGTCATTTGCTAGGCTACCATCAGGCGAATATTGAAGCGAGTATGAGAGGCTATATTATGTGTCTTGTGGATTCTGGAGTCGGATAGAAGTTGTACCAACTTAATTAAGATCATAAAGTGAAATACTATAATTGGGTTACTTTCTTGATAAAACTTAATGTGGTCTTTAGTTATAGCAATTGCTTTATTTTCTGTACTTAGTGGATTCAGGCATAATTATTTTATTTGGATCATTTTCAAGAATTAGGTCTAGAAGATCTGTAAGTTGGCAGTTCAACAAGGTACGTAAGTAAAATGGCACATACCTACAGTGGAAACACATGTCCTTTGTTTGACTTTTTTTCCATCTTGAATTTCTTTAAATACCTGAGTGACAATTTCCTCCAGGTCTCCCACCTTCAGGCACGTGCGGCATAGCTATGGAGACTTTAAAAAAAATAATCAGCTATTAGAGAATATTCTTTGAGGTTGTATATCTTTCACTTGGCATTTAATTTAACTGACTTCAGGTTGTTGGCCTCAGCTCGTCAGCCTTCTAAGGTATCTGTCATTCCCAGCCTTTGAAGCCCCTTCATAGCACTGGCCTTTATTCTTTTGTATTTTTTCTCTGCTGCCCTTAGGGACCACTGCTCACTTTGAGTCATGACATCAGAAATAATTTATCCCTCGTCCCATCTCTCCTGGTTCCTTTTATTTCTTTAGATGCTTTATATTTGATGGGCTGAAGTAGTACAACTAGTCCATTTTGAGTATCTGAAAGATATGCTGATGCATTCAAGTTATTTGGGATCCATTTTTGGCCTAACTCAGAGGAAATGACTAGAAATAATCTTGCTCTGTTTTTCAATTATATTATTTATTCTTCTTAACACTTTTGAAAACCAAATAAATGGCTCAGTACTAAAGTGCTATAGTCAGTACTTTGCCTGTTCTGTAACGAGGACACTTGAGTTCTATAAAGAATGAATGCCAAAACTTCCTGTCTCAGGTGAGAAATACCGAGGCTCAAATCTTCTTTCCCAGATGTATGACAAATTGTTTCCTTGTCTTTATTCTGGGCTCTTGTTCGTTGTGCTTTTGACATAAAAAAAAAAAAAAGGTTTCTGTCTTTTTATTTTTAAATGGCATTGTTTCTCTATTACAGTGACCATTCTAGGAGTGAGTATATTGTTGGAAAACAATTTTGAGTTGTTTTACCTTTTATGCTATAGATATTTCTGTAAAGAACATGTGAATAATTTTTTTTCTATAGAACTTCAGAGTGTGCTTATGAACTAAGTTTATAAATTCTTAGTTTGCAAATTAAGATACTGAGGGTTTCATTCATTCATAAAGTCTGCCTGCTCAGTTTTTTTAAAAAGTTTGATTCTTTTGGGGAATTAAGATATTATATAACTTGAATGTGTACTTTGGAAGCAATATGAAGAGTAAAATGATTTCTGTAGAGCACCTGAGGTGAGAAAGTTCACAGTGATGGGTAAGCATATGGATTTTGAAGGTCTGTGGCCTTGGGTCAGATAATGTCTCCAACACTTAACTAGTTGTGACCTTGCCAAGTGCCAAGTGCCGTCCTTAAGCAAGTCATTTACCTACTTTAAACCCAGTGAGGATAATATTACTACCTACTTTATAGAGTGAAGCTAAGAGAGGTAAGTCACATAAAACACTTAGCATAGGGCCTCACACAGATCTGAAAAAATTGTTTGCTGCTAACTGCTGTTACTACATTGTTACTTTCATTATCTTATTTACTCCTGGTAGGGATATTAGCTTCATTTTCACAGGTGAGGAAACTGCGGTTGCCAGAAGTTAGTTGCTCGATAGAGAACTGTATCTGTCCATTCTGCAAAGTCCACTCTCTTTTCACTTCATTGTCTTGTGTGCCACCTCATCCTTCTCAGTGGTGTTTGCCTGTAGTAACTCATCTGATTATCTCAAGGATTATCTCCACTATATGTAGGACAGGTGTCATTATCTTCACTTTCCAGAAAAAGCAGCAGATACCAGGAGTACCTTCTCCAAAGCTGTTGGCCTTTTTCCTTCTCAAAATGGGATGGTCTATACGTGACAACTTAATACAAAGTGTGATCCTGAATCCTGAACAGAATTTGGGGTAGAGGGTGTTATAAAGGACATTCATGAGATAATTGGTGAAACTTGGATAAGATCTAGATTAGGTACATTACTATATCAATGTTAATTTCCTGATTTTAATAGTTATACTATGATTGTGTAAAAGAATGTCCTAGTTTTCAGAGCCTTTTAGTAGTAAAGGAGCATTATATTTGCAGCTTACTTTGAAATGGTTCAGAAAAAAAATATATGTATACATACAAATATACATAGAGAGAAAATGATGACACAAACTTGGATGTTTTATCATTTGTGAAATCTACGTGAAATGTATAAGGGACTTCTTTGTATTGTTTTTGCAAACCTTTCTGTTAGTCTGAAGTGATTTCAAAATAATTTCAAAGTAAAAGTTTAAAAATCTTAAACACATGCTTGTTATAAAAAAGGTAAAGCCATGTGACAATGTGTAAGAATAAGGTGAAAGCCCTTAGTAGTGCTGCCCAATTCCTTCTTTTTTTCTACATAAGCAAACAAGCATTTTTTTCCCTTTCTGAACAAAGTAAGGTTGTATTTCCTTTCCCGTCCATTTCTTTATGCAAAGATTTACCTTACTCTTTTTAGCAGCAACAGGTGTTCCGTTGTTAGGATTCATGCTGTTCTCTGGTCTTCTGACTCCTGTTTTGGTGCCCTTTCAGCTGTGCCGTACAGCCTTTTAGTTTTCTGTTCCTTGGATTTCTTTCCCATAAAATGCATATAATTGCCCTGTCTGCTTCACAGTTGTGAGGATAAAATGAGATAATGAAAAAGCATTTGGCAATGTTACAAGTGTTCATAGACATGCAAGATGTGATTTGAAAAAAAGAAAAGAAAAACCAAACTCACTGCCATCAAGTTGATTCCTGCCCAGAGCAACCCTAAAGGACACAGGAGTGGCTGATGATTTGGACTGCCAACTTTTGGGGTAGCAGCCAAATGTTTAACTACTTTGCTACCAGGACTTTCTGTGGTCTGATTAGGTAGATGATTATTACTATTTATGATATGAAATGTAATGTTAGATGCATGTATGAAATGAATTTCTAATGTAATGTTAATGTCATTTTTTAAGGCCCTATGGGCTGTGTATTCTCTCTTGTTCTGTGACTTCAGCCCTGCTGCATCCCAAATGCTACAGACTGCATGCTCTTGAAAGTATTTTTTGGAGCAGAAACTCTTAACCTGTCCAGTTGCACTAGTATGCAGCACCTGTCCTTGATGTCTCATGTCTCTGTGGTCTTTGTAGGCCTTTATGATAATACCATACCCCATGATTCTTTGAGGCTTTCTTTAGGGGTTTCCATTCTGGATTTTTCTTTTCTTTCTTTTTTATTTAATCTGGTGTATTGCACACTGTTAGATTTGTGATTGCCGTGGCTGTGTGTATGAGTGAGTGAGTGAGTGAGTGTGTGTGTGTGTGTGTGAGTGTGTGTGTGTGTGTGTGTGTGTGTGTGTGTGTGTGTGTGTGTGTGTGTGTGTGAGATTGACTCTAGAAGGCTACTGGTTGTATCCTCAGTAAGCCTAGAATAGAAGAGAAATACAGAACAGCTTGGGTCTTCTTAGCCAGCTCCGTTTTCTGGGTTTTACAAAAGGGTGATGTGATTGCAGAAAGTGGCAGTAGTTCTAGTCCTTTTTATCTTTGAGTTTTATGCACAGCTTTCTTAGTGTAGCATTTCTCAAATATTTTTGTCTGTGAACCTCTTTACACTCTTAAAAGTGATCGAGGACTCTAAAGAGCTTTGTTTGCTGTGGGTTATATCTATCAGTACTTATCTGTATTAGAAATTACAACAAAAAATATGAAACAATTATTTGAGTCTTTTGAAAAATAATAAATTAATTGCATGGTAATATATAAATATTGTATTTTAATGAAAGACATGTACTTCTCAAAGTAAAAAAATTAATGTGGAGAAGTATGGTTAGTTTTTGCAGATCTCTTTAAAGTGTAGCTTTAATAGAAGGCTCTTTGTGAACAACCGCTGTAGTGAACCAGTGGCAGGTAGGCCAAATGGAGTGGTAGTTTGGCACCAGAGCAAGGCTGATTAAATTCATTTCTTCAGAGTGAAGAACAGCTAGGAAGAACAGATTGGGAGCAGGTGCATGATAATCCTTCAGTCTGGGGGTATATTGTTATCTTTGTCAGTGTGCTGTGTTCAGAAGTGTGCTGTGTTCAGACACCCATTCAGTCACTTGGATGTCATCTCTCCACCTACCTTCATTGTAATTGTGTGCTCTTGTCGGTACTAAATGCTCTCTTCTTGCATTGCAAGTCATTCCTTCAAGGTGCTATACTGGCCACTGAGGATAAAGGAGGAGACAAAACAGACAGCTCCTTTGTTCTTGTGAACTCTCCATCTTCATTATGCAAAATATTATTTAATGATAATTAAAATTGTAATTACGTGTTCTCATAATAGCACAGGATACCATGTGAGTATGTAATGAGGGGCCCAATCTTCAGTTGGGAGCCAAGGAGGCCTTTTCTGAGGATGCTCATGCTGTATACTCAAGGATGAGTAGCAGTGGAAGTACGTCCTTTAGTTTAAATTATATGAGGTAGAGACCTTGTCTGGGAATTAGAACTTTAGAAAAATGAAAGAACTAACCCCGGCACAGTTGGAATGTTTCCATTTGAGGGGAGAACAACCAGTAGTTTGGACATAAATAGTGATTATCTGATTAGAGCATTACCTTCTTTCTGAGGCATTGTGAAATTAATTGGGAGTTCCATTACAAAGGGAAGTCTGTGCTATAGATCAGTGCCTCTCAAAATTTTATGAACACACAAATGACCTAGGGATCTGGTTATAGTGTAGCCTTAGATTAGTGCAGGCTTAGTTTAAACAGATCTGGAATGGGCCGTGAAATCCTACTTTTCTAAAAAGTTCATACTTGATGGTGATGCAGGTGGTCCGTGGACCACCCTTTGAGTAGCAAGACTATGGATTACAAATGGTCAGTGGAAGATTTTAGTGGGAACACAAACCAAACAAATCTGGATGAATACGCTAGAGGTTATACCCAGTGAAAAAAAACCTGTTGCCATTGAGTTGATTCTGACTCATGGCAACACTATAAGACAGGAGAAGAACTGCCCCCATAGGGTTTCCAAGCTGTAATCTCTATGGAAGCAGATTGCCACATCTTTCTCCCACGGAGTGTCTGGTAGGTTTGAGTGGCTGACTGTTTGGTTAACAGATAAGTACTTAACCACAGTACTATCAGGGCTCCCTGATGCCCACCAAGGAGAGGTATTTGATAGGGGAAGACAAAATAATTTGGTCCAAGTATCATGCTACATAAAACAAACAAACAAAAACTCAATGTCATTAAGTCGATTCGGACTGAAATCCACCCTGTGGGACAGAGTAGACCTGCCCCATAAGCTTTCCATAATGACTCAGAGTGACACTGGGACCAGCTCAGTTGCACATAACAGCAGTAGGGTTTCCAAGGAGTGGCTGGTGGATTCGAACTGCTGACTTTTTGGTTAGCAGCCAAGCTCTTAATCGCTAGGCTGCCAGGCCTTCATCATGCTATATACTAAATGCTAAAGGAGATTCACAGTTGGCATTGCAGAGGGGACAGGAAAGCTAAGGATTGAGATAGGTAGCCACCAGCATAGTGAGTGAAATATTGTAGAGTCATTTTGGTGGTAAGGACCAAGTGAACTAAATGGCCATTAGTCTGCCTAGGGAAAAGGTCAGGTACTGAGGATTGATGGCCACCTTTTAGTAAGTATGTGGGCTCCAGAAAATGATCTAGGTGACAAGCAGCTAGAGATACTGGAAAGAAGGTGCACTTTGCTTGGAAACAGAAGAATGTTCAATATTACTTCTCATTAATTATAGATGATTAATCCATAGATAGAGAATACTGCTGAATGGATTCAGGTGAAAAATGGTTGTAAATGGCTAGAGCAGGAATAGAATGGAAAGGAAAAAAAAAATCTTACAGTTAACATCAACACTGAAAGATAGTTAATAATGACTTCGGAAAAATCACCACCATTAAGCCTGATAATTACAGATATCCTTTATTTCATTGGCACCTGAAATAGAAGCTTGTAGTACCATCAAAGTCCTTTGTCTGCCCTTGTTTCAATATATTATTATAGAAAAGATCTTTTTGTTGCAATTATGTTTTAAGATTTTTTAAAGTTATTAACAGATTTGTCTGGATCAGAGAATTAAAATAGCATCAGATTGACTACAAGTCATATAATGAATCATGTGTATAACGGTGGTTTGCTAATCATGTTTTCTTCATGATTTAAAAGAAATATTTTGAAATATTGTGATGGCTAAAACCCTAGTTAGTATTATCCCCCTTTGAAATGTCATTTCATTGGACCTAGAAAAATCTTGTGACCTTCAGAGCATGGAAGGAGAAGAAGTAGGGTTTTTATGTTGACGAGTGTTCATTTTAGATTGTTTGTCTTCTAACCTTTGTACAGGTACCTATAGGAAGATAATAGGTATCTTCATAGATGTAGTGGTGGTGTAGTAGCTAAGTGCTTCAGCTGCTAAACAAAAGGTCAGCAGTTCAAGTCTGCCAGGTGCTCCTTGGAAACTGTATGGGGCAGTTCTACCCTGTCTGTAGGGTTGCTATGAGTTGGAATCAGCTTGACAGCAATGGGTTTGGTTTGGTTTTTGGTTACTGATGTAGAGGACTTAATGAATAGGGAATCAGGCAAAATCAAACTGAAATAACTCACTAAAATTTAAAGCCTAGTCCTAGAGTAAAATAACCTTGTTAATTAGGTAGTCTCTCATAGTTTTGGAGTCAGATCCACCTAAAAGGCAAGCCTTGAGGAAAGCTGTGAGTAGGGTGTGTTTGTAAAAGTTCATTTCTTTAGATATCT
This sequence comes from Heterohyrax brucei, assembly GCA_028571685.1. Classification (NCBI taxonomy): domain Eukaryota; kingdom Metazoa; phylum Chordata; class Mammalia; order Hyracoidea; family Procaviidae; genus Heterohyrax; species Heterohyrax brucei. The sequence goes on from CM053140.1 coordinate 55,319,501, forward strand.
GTACTTCTACACTGACTAAGTAAGAACTGGTTGTTCAAAACTATTAAAGGAATAAATGCAGTTGTTTGAAAAGAACTGAAATATGTAACTGCTTGAAAAGAACTGAAATATGTAAAAAGGAACCTCACATGAAGTTACGGAATTGAAACCAAATAGTCCACTGTAACAAAAATGGTCACTTTTGTGCTTCTCTTGGTTTAAATGATTAGAGTTACTAGAAAGTATTCAGCATGCTGCCATTCTTTGAATAAGCAGTTAAATAACACAACAGTAATATTACTGATGGCTAGACAGGGATCCTACCACGCCTTGGGGGTGTTGTAGGCAGCCTTTTCTACCTGGGGAGTGGTAACAACTAGATGGCAACTGAGGTACCCACCACACGCTCAGTCTGCTACAATTGCAGAGCCCTACGAGAAAAAGTTTTAGACAAATAGGTTTTCATGCTGTTTTATAAATACGTTAGAGACATGACTGAAAACTCTGGAAAGTAATTTCTACAAACAAGAAAAAAAAACTTTTAGTTTTAAAGTCAGGCAGCTTGGAAATTTAATGTCAAACTGGATTTGTGCTCCTAAATGCCTGCATGACTCAGTTGTTCCTTCTAAGAAAAGGTACATTGCTTTCGTACTAGGTCAGTGATGGATTTAACACCATTCAGTGGGAACGAGAGCCCCGTCCTTATCTGGCCAGAGAACTGTATTGTAGTGAAACCAAAAGTGGAATCTGGGACTCAAGACTGTGATTTTATCAAGTTTAAGCTTGAAGAAGTCCTACTAAGAATTTGAATGAGAAATTGACCCTAGTTGACAAATCACATATTGTTATGAATAGTGTATCACTAGTAGTCATATGTGTCTGTATCTTTTTATTATAACTTTAAAACCCAAAAAAACCAAACCCACTGCCATCGAGTTGGGTCCTACTCACAGCAACCCTATAGGACAGAGTGGAACTGCCCCATAAAGCACCTGGTGGATTGGAACTGCTGACCTTTTGCTAGCAGAGTAGCACTTAACCAAGTCTACCACTAGGATTTCCTGTAACTATAAAGGGTACAAAAAAAAATTCTCATTGTTGGCTTATGCTTTTGTTCTTTCCTCTCCAAATACGTCTTCTTGTGCCTTGTTTTAATGTTACAAGACTATGTATAAAAACTCTTGGTTTTGTTGTTGGTGGTGCATATTTGGATAGTTTAATTTGATCATAATTTCTGCTGGTATATTTGTGTTGCAAAGCATCATGCAAAGCTTTAGCTCATGTCAAAGTGGATTTAGTCTTTCCAATCAGTTTAACTTAGAAAACCTTTATTATTTTAATACCTAAATTTAACCTACTTTGATGTTGATAGTATTAACAAGTTGTTGAGTCCATTCTGATTCATGACAACCCTATGTGTGTCAGAGTAGAACCGTGCTCCATAGGGAGTTGTTTTGTTTTTTTAAATAATACTTTATTGTGTTTTTAGTGAAGGTTATACAGCAGTTTAGGTTCCTGTTCAAGAATTTCTGTACCAATTGTTCAGTGACATTGGTTACATTTTTCCAATGTGTAAACAGTCTGTCTGTTATGGCTTGTTCCGTTTCCTTTAATCTAGTTTCCCTAACCCCTTACATTCTTATTGTTTTAAAATAATTGCTGACTATCTGGTCAGTCTTGCTGTCTTATAAATGCTTATTAACCTGTCTACCTCCTCTGTTTGACTGTGCATATAGATGATTTTTTTTTAAGGGAACACAGTACTTACAGGTGATAGTCATTACTTTTTGAGCCAGTTTGTTGTTTAGTTATAAGGTGATTTTAGGGATTAGTTTCAGTTCACTAGTCTTGGGAAGCACTCCAGTCTCAACCAGTCTGGTAAGTCTGGCTTTTTTAAAAAAAAAAAAATAAGAATTTGAGATTCTATTTCACATTTTTCTCCCATTCTGTCAGGCTCCGTCTGTCAGGGCCCCAATTAAAGTGTCAGTAGTAGTAGCCATGCAGCATCCAGTGTTTCTGGTCTAAGGGTAGATGAAGCTGTGGTTGGTGTACAAAGTTAGTCCTGTAGACAAGTTCCTTCTTTGAATCTTTGGTTTCCTTTCTCATTTGCTCTGGCACCTGTAGAGGCTAATAATTCTATTTTAGATGGCTAATTGGGAGCTTTAAGACCCTAGATACTATTCAGCAAACTAGGATGTAAAATGTAACTTTATGAACTGTACTGTGCCAATTAATGAGATATCCCATGAGACCAGGGTCCTGACCCTTCAGACTCAGAAATCCAGTCCTGTCAGATGTTTGGTTATGTCTAAGAAGTGTTTGCAACTGTGCTCCCTGTCTGCTCTATTATGTGTATAAATATGTGTGCATACAGTCACATAGGTATATGTACACTTACATTTACACACTTACATATATACCTATAGGCCTGGTGACTCAGTAGTTAAAAGCATGACTGTTAACCAGAAGGTTGGTAGTTCAAGTCCATAAGCTTCTCCTTGGAAGCTCTACAACACGGTCCTGTTGTGTCCTGTAGGATCGCTATGAGTCAGAATCTAGTCAACAGCAACAAGTTTGGTTTCCTTTTGATATACATATGTAAGCCTATAGATAAATAGATAATATAGCCACACGTCTATTTTTTGGTTGTTTTTGGTGTTTCAAAATTATATATGCCCTAGCAGTTACAGACAGGTCCTTTTTTCTTGTGTACTTTTTAGTAGCGTCGTTATTCTTTGTCAGGCTATGTGCACATTACCCTCTTTGGTGTCACCTTTCTCATCACCCAAAGTAACAAGTGTCTGTTATCTGGAGAGTGTCCATAGGGCTTGTAATGATGGGTTTTTCCATCATAGATTGCCAGTCCTTTCTTATGAGGCACCTCCCTAGGTAACCTTGAGTCTCCAGCCTTCCCTCTAGCAGCCAAGCACAGTAGCTGTTTACACCACTCAGGGACTCCTCAATAGAGTTGTTTTTGGCTGCCTTTGAGTTGAGATGACTGGACAGGGTGGAACTACCTGGCACATAGGGTTTTCTTGGTTGTAATCTTTATGGAAGCAGATCTCCAGGTCTGTCTCCGAAGAGCTGCTGAGCCAGTCTTTTGGTTAGCAGTCAGATGTTTAACCATTGCACCACCAGAGCTCCTTTGACAGGCATCAGATTCATTGCCATCAAGTCAAATCTGACTCATTGCTACCCTTTAAGACAGTAGAACTGCCTCATAGGTTTCCAAGGCTATAAACTTCAGGGAAGCCGACTGCCAGTCTTCCTTTTGTGGAGTAACTGGTGGGTTCAGACTGCTAAACTTTTGGTTAGTAACCTAAGTGCGTTAACCACTATGCCACTAGGATTCCCTTTGATAGGGTTAGGGACATAGAATTAGGGGCTTAGTGTAAGTCCAGTAGGAAAGGGGCATATACATTTATATCTTGACTAGAACAAGGCCTGGATGCTTTAGGATCTTTTTTTTCTAATGTAAGTTTTTGTGCCCTCACAGTAGTGATTGGCATCTGCTCTTTAAATTACTTCCATTCTATTTTGAGAAGTAATTTGGATTTTGTTTTCTTTAATGCAGATGAATAGAGAAGCAAGAGGAGAAAGGGGGAACAAGACGAATTCTTCAAGCACGTAGGGATATGCAGCAAGAATTTTAAATAGTCTGCAGACAGATGTAGAGGGATGGGGAAACAGCACATTTGAAGCCTTTCAACTGTGATATTTTCTGCTAATGAAGAACAGCTTGAAAGTGGTAGTTTTCAGTGTTTCAGTATTTTCAAGTCAGACACTTGGCACATTTTTAAATAGTGGTGAGATTTAATTTTTTTTCCACCTATCTCAAATGGAATTAAGCATTTTTGGTCATCTTCTTATCTTGATAGTGATGGGACTCAGAGTGAATGCCAAAGCTTTTAAAATTAAAGTGGGCCTGACAGTGTCTCCTTCTACCATTGATCTCCTTTATCTTCATGGTATTTGAAGTAACTTTTTCTCTCTTTAAAACAGAAACACTGTGTTGTCTTTTTGTAGTTTTCTACCAATGACCCTGACTTCTTCATTTTTGTATTTTGCAGTACGTTTTTATACCTGAAGTTCCTGGTAGTGTGGGCACTTGTCCTTCTGGCTGATTTTGTCCTGGAGTTCAGGTTTGAGTACCTGTGGCCATTCTGGCTTTTCATCAGAAGCGTCTATGATTCCTTCAGATACCAGGGACTGGTATGTTTACCAATACATGTTTTCCAAGAATGAGGGGTTTAATTACCCTTCTAAGAAAATATTCATAAGCTAACAGTGAGACTGTTTAAAGTTGATTTTATTAGCAATACAGGTGACTGTATTGGGTCTATGGAATGAAAGTGGCCTCTAAGGCTATGTTTGTCTAAACTCACTGATCAAATCCTTTCACTTTGGCCTTCTCTCCTTTCCAGTTAGAAATGGGGATGGCATGGGGAGGAGGACTTCAGTAGGGGGGCAGAATGGGGGAGGAAGCAATAGTTGCTCACTCCAGGCTGACTGTGAAATACTTGTGGAGCACATACCACAGTGCTAGTAGTAACTGGGTTAGTGTTAAAACAGTGGCCCTCAAACTTTTTGGTCTGAGGACCCCTTCTCATTCTTAAAACTACTGAGATCTTCGAGGAGCTTTTGTTTAAGGGGATTGCAGTGTTTATATTTACTGTATTTGAAACTGAAAACTGTGAAACTTTAAAAATACTTGTTATTAAGTCACTTAACAATAACAGTAACACACTCATTACATTAATACAAATGTATAAATTATAAATAATTTAAAAATATAAATGATGTTTTTAAAATGAAAAATACTGTATTTTCCAAAAGAAATACAGAATTAGAAGAGCAGTTACCTTTTTGGGAATCTCTTTCCTATGTGTCTTAATAGATGACAATAGGATTCTCATATCTGTGTCTTTGCTCAGTCTGTTGCATTATAGCATGCCATGTAGCTTTTAGAAAGCTCTGCTGAGCTCGTCAGAAAACAAGAATGAAAATGACAGATAATATCCTTTCATTATCATGAAAGTAATTTTGACCCAAAGACATGCTGAGGGGGTCTCAGAGACCTCCAGGGATCCCTGTGCTGTGTTTTGAGAACCACTGGATTAGGACAAGGGTACAGTCCTGGGCTTGTTCCCATGGTTGACTGTTAGTTCTGTTGTGTGTGTCATAGCTGCGTCCTAAACCTAGAACCCTTTAACCCAAGCCTAGAGGAAATCTGTGCCTTGAAAAGATGGTTTTGAGGTAACGATCCACTGGTAATTAAGTAATAGGACACAGAGGAAGGCTACATTATTGAATTATAAGCATCATAGTTCTTACGTGTTATGGTTGGTTTGTACTCTACTAGGTCTGTCCTTCAAGAATGAGGCCCTGCAGGAATGGTTTGTGAGGCCAGAGTAGCCTTTTTTTGTGTTAAAATTATTGTTCTTTCATATAACCCACCTGTGGAGTCCAAATGAATTCACTGTGGATTAACCTGAATTTGTTCTGGTCCACTTCTTCATGATTTGAAGACCGTAAATAGTATTACCCTTTGATGTTAAATTAACGACTGTTTTAATATGTATTTAGGTTGATTTTAAATGTTTAAAATTTCCTCTTGTTAACTGACTCTAGTTATTGCACAGTGCTTTCAAAGATTATGTCCAACATGTTTTTAACAGCCTCTGCTTGAAAGTAACAAGTTCTAAGATTGTTTTTCATCTTGTTTTGTTTTTTTCCTTTAGGCCTTCTCAGTATTTTTTGTTTGTGTAGCGTTCACATCAAATATAATATGTCTGCTCTTCATCCCCATACAATGGCTCTTTTTTGCTGCTAGCACATATGTATGGGTTCAGTATGTATGGCACACAGGTAAGTCTTAGTGATAGAAATCTTAGATTCAAGTTGTAAAAATGTGATTTCTTTGAATACACTATTTAGAGTTGAGTTTACAGGGACATTTTAAAGTTGCCTTTTCCTAGTAGATTGTAGTATACTTTTTTAAAAATGTATTTTGTTTTTTATTCTTTATTTGAATCAAAAGTGTGCCTTTATGGTATGACATCTTGATTGTAAGTATTTCAATTACTGACTCTCAGTACAAAGATACTCATTAAAAAAAATGCAATATTTCTATTTAGATAGACTTGAGACAGCCATGTACCAAACAGGAAGAGTATTCATGGATTTCAGTATTGAAAGGAACATGAGAGGTTGTTTAATTAAACCTTTATTTGGCACAAGAATCCCTACAGCCTTCCTGGCATATGATGTTTTCTCCTGTCACTGAAAACATACAGGGACAAGGAACTTACCCTACTCCTGGTGCCCTGTTACATTTGGGGGCAGTTGTAATAGTCCTTTGTCATACTGAGCCCAAATCTTCGTCTTTATACTTCAACCCAGTATGTCTTAACTTTTGGGGTGCCTACTGGTCTCCTAGATGATTTAAAGACGACTTCCCCAGAAAAATATTTAGGAATGTACAGAACTTTTCCTTAGCTACAGACCATACCCTCAAGCCCAAACAGTGGGCCGACTGCATTGACACATACTAAATGAGTGTATTTTCTCTTCCATGGTAGTTGTGTTAACCTTTCCTCAGATATTGAGAGATACTGTCATAATCTCTCAAGTCCTCTTTTGTGTAGGAAAAACATCTGGCGTTTCATCAGCTTCTCCTTGTGTCATGTTTTAAGTATTTTTACTGTTGTGGTCTCTCTAGTTCCTTCATGGTTCTCTTAACCAAATTCTATGATTGTTGGTATGTTCTGACTAGAGCAGAGCTCCACAGTCACCTCCATTCTTCTTAGAGCTGTACTTCGGTTATTTTAAACTAAGATTAGATGAGATGTTTTGACAGCTTCAGCCCACTTTGAAAGCCTGAGTTTGGTGTGTGCCTGGATGTGAGGATTGTCTCGTAGGATGTTGTGTTTGTCTGCAAAGATGTGTAAAATTTGATCTGTAGACCCAGCTGCAACCTATAGTGTTTTGACCACTGAGAAAGGACCAAATAATAAAAGCTCTGTGGAGCAACATTTCATCCTCTTCTGAAAGCTACTAAGAGGATCATGGTGGTCCATGGAGAGCACACATGGAGCCATCTTTCAAGTATCCAGCATGGACATGGTCTTGTCCATATTTAGCATTCTTTTATGTCTGAGTTGGTTAATAAGCTAGCATGAAGGGTCTTTGGTGTGCTTTATTTTAATTAAAGTGGTTTTTTGGTACATCAGGTTTTACTTGTATTTTCTTGTCCTGGGCCTCGTTTTTGAGTGAGCTACCGTTTACAGTGTACCTTGATGGAGTAAAGTCTGTCTCTCACCCTCTCTATGCCTCAGTTTCTTCTCTGTCATGGAAGATGGTGTAGTCTAGATAATGTCTAAGGGAGTCCTTCACCTCCGGTATTCTGTCACTCTGACGAACTGTGGTAATTCCCTAAATTACTTTAATAGTGTCTTAGTAGTTGAGAAGCAACTACATATAACTTCTAATTGGAAACCCTGTTGGGGTGCTGGTTAAGTGCTGGGTCTGTTAACCAAAAGTCTGGCAGTTCAGATCCTCAAGATGCTCCTTGAAAAGTCCATGGAGCAATTCTACTCTGTTCTACACGGTTGCTGTGAATTGGAATCGACTCAGCGGCAGTGGGGTTTTTTGGCTTTTTATTGAGAATTAGTTCAGTGAGTGGCCTGTCATGGCATCAGTGATCCTAATGTCATGAATGACTTTTTTTTTTTGGTGAGTTTCTTTCTTTCTTTCTTTTGTTTATTGTGATTAAGTGAAAGTTTATAATCGAAGACAATTTGCTTTATAAAACCCCAAGTACTCACCTCTCTGCAACTCTTTTTGCTCTCCTCACCCTGTGACAGCACACTCTTCCTTTCTACTCTTTACTTCTAGTATCTACTCAACCAACACTTATCCCTTTCTTTCCATCGTCTCTTCTCCCTTCTATAAAGAAACCAGTAGGACGGCCTCGTTTATATATTAAACCGTAAAGTACATATACCACATGTAATACTCTGTATTCCCTGGTCCAGTCCATTTTTTGTCTGAAGTGTTGGTTTCAGTACTGGTTTCAGCTCTGGGCCAGCAGCAAGGGGCCATGTTCCCAGGGGGCCCTCAAAGATGTTATGCTATCAAGTCTGGTCTTTTAATAGAGGTCTAGATCTGCACAGCCCTTTCTTTCCTGTTATGTCAGGGACTCTACATTGTGTTCCTTGTCATGGTTGTCTTTGGTGGTGGCCAAGCACCATTTAGTTCTTTTCTCCAGCTGGTGTAGTTTCCAGATCATATGGGTCCTTTTTGTCTTCTACGCTCATTTTTCCTCATGTCTTTGATGTTCTCCGGGTGGACTGGGACCAGTTGATGTTCCTTAGATGGCAGCTTGCTGGCTTTTAAGACCTCAGGCAGCACTCATCAATATGAGGTGCAGACCACTGTCTAGCAAAAACACTAGTTATGCCAATTGACCTCAGTGTCCCCTAAAAACATGGTCCCCAGACCCCTGTCCCTGCTACTGTGTCCTTTGAAATGTTGGGTGGAATTTAGAATTTGTTATAAATGTACATATAGCACAGCATTTGCCAATTCTGTATTTTTCGGGTTTACATTTTAGTGGTATCAGGTGTATTCACTATATCCTACAGATAATGATTTTAAAAGGCTAATAAAAATCATTGCATCGTTCGTATCCTATTTATTTTGTTAAAGTTGCATTTTCTTCCCTTGAAAATTTTTAATTACAAAAGGAACGTGAGCTTGTACTTAAAGGGAAAAAAAGTTTTTGAACACTATTTAAACATCAGAAAAATTTCTTTGTGATGAAACTAATTGTTACTTAAAAAATTACTTTTGTATGACATTTCATGTCAGTATAAATCTTCCTCATTCCTTTGAAAAATAGCATCATTTCACTATATAGATTTATTGTAATAGTTCACTGTTGATGGACATTTGAGTTAATTCTGAATGTTTACTACTATGAATAATACTACAGTGAATGGCCAAGCCAAGTGCCGTCGAGTCGGATCTGACAGTGAATAGTCTTTACATTTATCTCAAGGCTTTTTAATACTTCTTTAGAGTAGGTTCTAGAAGTGGAATATCTGAGTCAAAGATACAAAAAAAACCAAAATCAAACTCACTGCCATCGAGTCGGATCTAACTCATAGCAACCCTAAAGGTCAGAATAGAACTGCTCTATAGAGTTTCCATGGAGCGCCTGGCAGATTTGAACTGTCTTCCTTTTGGTTAGCAGACATAGCACTTAACCCACTACACCACCAGGGTTTTCCGAAGATACAAGTATTTTAAATACTTCCAAATTGCCTTCTAAGAAGGCTGTCCCATTTTATAATTTTGCTAAATATGAGAATAAACTTGTCCCCACATTGACCATTACCAAAACCAAAAACCAAACCAAACCCACTGCCGTCGAGTCGATTCCAACTCATGGTGATCCTATAGGTCAGAGTAGAACTGCCCCATAGAGTTCCCAGTAAGTACCTGGCAGATTTGAACTGCTGACCTTTAGGTTAGCAGATGTAGCACTTAACCACTGTACCACCAGAGTTTCTGATCATTGCCAGTCTTTAAAATTTTTGCCTGATATGTTAAAAGATGGAATTTTATTCTTTTATTTTGTATTTCCTTGATTAACAGTGAAGTTGACCATTTTTTCATATGATTCTTAGCCATCTGCATTTCTTCTTGGATGACTTGCAGATTTTTCCTTTACTTACCTTTTTATTGATTTGTATGAGCTCTTTGTATGTCCAGGGCTGTGTATCTTTTGTTTTATAAATTTTGTGACTATTTTCTGCCAGAATTTTTGTCTTTTAACTATGTCTATGCTTCTGCTGCATCTTAGCATCTTTTATCATACGAAAACATTAGTTTAGATCATACTGCTTTTTATTAATTCTTTTAGTTGAAAGTTTTGATGAAAGTTATTATAGCTGAATAGGCTCCCAAACAACCAATCTATTACATAAGTTAATGTATCATTGATGCTCCTTTCTCTGCTGCTTTCCCACAGAAAGGGGAGTATGTCTGCCTACAGTGTCCCTCTGGATACTCTTTGTTTATATTGAAGCAGCAATAAGATTTAAAGATCTCAAAAATTTTCATGTAGACCTTTGTCGTCCATTTGCTGCCCACTGGTGAGTGTTATGTGTGTTCCTAATACAGAATTCATTTCAGTGTTTAAATGTGAAATGATAAATTCATTTACATGAGCCCAGAAGGCAGCATAGCATGTTGGTGAAAAACGTAGTCCTCTCTTGAGGTAGAGGAGCATTTGAATCCCCGCCGTGTTCCCTAATAACTGTGTTGCCTTGGGCACATCACCCTCTCTAAGCCTCAATATTCTTACCTGTGAGTTGAGTTCTCACCTGTCTTTTGAAGACCTGTTCATTTGGCCATGGAAAGGAAGTGATAGATGTAAACTGTTCGACTTACTGCTAAGTGCATGATAAGGGCTTTATAAATGTTAGCCCTTTTTATTATAGTCTGATACTGATTCAAAAAAATCTTGATAATATATGGCTATATTATGAAGCTTAAATGAATTTAGAATTTTCTTGGCCTATTTTTAAAAGCATGAGAATATCACTAAATTTTTTAATGGAGTATTATTTTGCTTTGTGAAATATAAGTGCATATTGTGATAATATTATTCATTTAACCTTAACCACAAAACCGTTTTTTAAATGATTCTTGTTTATGGCTTTTGTGGAAATCACTACCTAATATATGTTTTTCTTTTGAAATATACCATTTTTTGCTGACATTTATGGCAGAAACCATAACAAACAAGATTCCACTAAGAATATACTGTATATTCTATTATTTTTAAAGTCTTTTCACAAACAAGTGAATTAAAATGAACCTGGTTGGTAAAACTTGTCACTTTAAATTTGTGGTGAAACAGCATTTAGGCTAATTATAATTGATAAATTTTAATGCTAATGAAGCTTAATATGGGTTTTGACAATGTTTGCAGGAGCTTTGAAAAGATATCAGGTAGGCTGATGAGTTGAGTGAAAATAGTTCAATTTATTATCCCAGAGATTAGAGTTGTAAGTATAGCTGATTTAATTTGGTAGTACAAACCACATGTTGACACTAATAATTATGACACTTTTAAAAAAGATTCTTAAACTTATGTATGACAGAATATTTATGAATTAGTTTTCCCAGAATAGCTGGTAACAGCACTCCCAGGCAGCAGGAAGATTCAGTGACTATAGTCAAGTGAATTTGACCCTGTAGCTGCCTGTAAAGTCTGTACCCTGTTAGTTATTAAAAGCATATAAATATCTGAGTTCTAACATACAAGGCAATTCTGTATTTTTAAAAAATGTTTCTTTGTGGAACATTAGCGACTGTATCTACCAGTCAGTATGAGGACTTTGAGTCAGTTTAAAGAGTATCAAAGACCTATGGGAAGCTTCTTTTTTTACCCCTGTTCCCTGGGATTTTGTCCTCTGTGCCATTCACCTCTCATTTTCCTAGCAGCATTATATTATGTGTTACCTGGATGTGACCTTCAGTGACCATCATCAGTTAGAATTTATTTTTAAATTGTAGTGATAGGTGTCATTGTGTGCTTGATACATATGTTGTTGGTTTTTAACTTGAAGTTACTAGCTGATTTGTCTTCTTTCTAGCATTGGGTATCCCGTGGTAACTTTGGGCTTTGGCTTCAAAAGTTACGTAAGCTACAAAATGCGATTAAGAAAGCAAAAGGAAGTGCAAAAAGAGAACGAATTTTATATGCAGCTTCTTCAACAAGCTCTGCCTCCAGAACAGCAGATGCTACAAAAGCAAGAAAAAGAAGCTGAAGAAGGTAGGTCTTTACTCTTAAGCTGTTGGCCCAGTAGGCTAGTAGTTATGTTGTCAGTAGACCCTTTTTGTTTTTTGGAAAGGTTCCTGGGACTTTGAAAGATTAATAAGAATGTTCGTGTTCCCTGGAGTTCCTTCTCAGGGCCATTGCTTTATTTGGTCATACTTCATGGAGTGTGGATAATGTTTCCTGCATACTGTCTGAAGACCATGTGCTTTTAAATATGTTTGTTGTATTTTTAAAAAATATTTTATTTATTACAAATATTTAAAAATGTTTATTCTCAGCAGCCAGATAATATGTAACTGTGATGTAGTAATTGAAGCAAGCAGAAAGACAAAGTATAAGCAAGATAGACTTGTGGACATGTAGAATTAAACTTTGTCACTCAGAATTTTTCTGATTAGAGCAAAGATGAATAAGTCCTATTCTGAGTGGTTCATATAATACAGTGTGGATTTTAAATTGAACTCCTTTCTAATGAGACTTCTTTCATAGACATTTAAGTGATAGTGATACCAGTTTTCTTTGGTTTGAATGTTGGAATTTGGGGTCACGTTTTTAGTCAATCTAAATCTTATTTTCTGGTGTGGTGCAAAAATACCTTTTCTGGTAGACTTTGACAAATTGAAAAGTGTAGGCCTGATACAGAAGGTTCTTCACAAGTAGCCTGGCAGATTATACAGACTTCTTACTGCTTCAACGCTAGAATCAAGAAAATGGATAACTGTTCTGTATCCTAACATCACCCTTCTTCTTTTGTTTCATTTAACCCCTTTCTTCTCTGTAAACTGGCTGCTTAGCAGTTTGTTTAATCCTGACTCTTAAAATACAGCCTCTGAGAAGGATACCTGTGTCTGCTTACCCAGTGAGAGACAAGTTTGATTTGAGTGATAGATCAAGTATCACCTAATTAGAAAATCCTCCTCTTATTTTGAAGGCCAACACTTAATGGATGGTGTTTATAAATGATGGGAATTCTCCACATGTGCAGCTTCTCCAATTTATTTGGATTTGCCCCTCAAAGTTAGCATACAGTGTTGTGGATTGCTTCTAATGGGTTTGTCGATTTATAGTTGTGTTTCTAAGCATAGATACTACAGTTTACTAAATCAGTCTCTTTTATGTTTTTAAAAAACTAAATATTCTGGTGTGGGTTTTTTTTGTTGTTGTTTGTTGGTTTGTTTCTGGTATTGTAGCAGCCAAAGGATTACCTGATATGGATTCTTCCATCCTTATACACCACAACGGAGGTATTCCAGCCAACAAAAAACTCTCCACAACTTTGCCAGAGATAGAATACAGAGAAAAAGGGAAAGAAAAGGACAAGGAAGCTAAAAAACACAATGTTGGAATAAATAACAACAATATTCTACAACCTGTAGACTCTAAAATACAAGAGATTGAGTATATGGAAAACCATATCAATAGTAAAAGATTAAATAACGATCTTGTGGGAAGTACAGAAAATCTCTTGAAAGAGGACTCATGCACTGCTTCCTCAAAAAATTACAAAAATGCTAGTGGAGTTGTGAACTCCTCACCTCGAAGCCACAGCGCTACAAATGGGAGCATTCCTTCCTCGTCTAGTAAAAATGAGAAGAAGCAGAAATGCACCAGCAAGAGCCCAAGTACACACAAGGACTTAATGGAAAACTGTATTCCTAATAACCAGCTAAGCAAACCAGATGCTCTGGTAAGGTAAGTGTGTGTTCTGTGTGCTTGCCATCACATTCTGGTAGACTTGACGTATGCCTCAAAAAACGAACACCACATCTGGGCCTGTAGGAATTGTTTGTGATTGGATGCTGTGACTCTTAACCCTGCGGTGTTTGACATCCTGATGTCTGTTGGTTCCCTGGCATTGCCCTATGGCATTGACTTGAGCAAGTTTCCCCTCCCGTTCTGAGTAGAAAAGTGACAGTGATTACTGACCAAATTTGACAAATCTAAGTGTAACTTGATTCTCCTGATGGTATTGAGAGGCACTTCTTTAGTCCTAATATTTTTTCTGGTTGTATATCCATATTCAAAGTTCTTTTGGCCCAGTCACAAAAAGAAGAGTTTATGCTCTGTTGTGCAGATGTCTTTATTTGTAAAACAGATACAAAAGGGGAAGGAGGGCGGCGCTTAACACCATCTGCTAGGCGCTTGTTTTATTTTTCCTACTTAGAATGTGAATTATCCTCAGATAACTCTGGAAACCTTGGGGTATGAAAAATAATCTTTTTCTAAAACTTGCATAGGCAAATACAATGTCAAATGATTATTAGACATAATCAGAAATGCTCCTTTTCTGATTTTTAGTTAAAAGAATAGTATTGTTGTATTACCTTGGTCATCTCAGACTAATTTTGCCATATTTTTTCTAATATAAGTTAGATAAATGCAAATATGTTCCTTTTACCTCAGATCTTTCAGTTTTTGAAAAATGAGATCTCAACTGGAACTTTTCTTTTTACTCAAGAGGGCAAACGTAACTCACTCCCTTCAATAAGTTATCTTATATTCCTTTTCCTTTGGCTTGCTTAGGGGCAGATAGTTTATTCCAGGAGGGAGGGTGTTTTAGTCATCTAGTGCTGCTTTAACAGAAATACCACAGAGCAGATGGCTTTAACAAAGGAAAGTTCATTCTTACATCGTCTGGTAGGCTACAAGTCCAAATTCAGGATGTCTAGTCCAGAGGAAGGCTTTCTCCCTTGTTGGCTCTGGACTAAAGTCTTTATGCTGTATCAGTCTGTGTTCCGGGAGCATCTTGGTGCAGAAACCTCAGATCTGAAGGATACACTTTTCTCCAGGTACTGCTTTCTTTTTCTTTTTCTTTTTTCTTTAACATGACTGAGTGAAAATGTACATTCCTGTATAAATTTACATGCCCACCTATATGCAGCTTCCACTGCTCTCCCTGTCCGGTGACAGCACACTGTTCCTCTCTGCTCCATACATGTCTCATCTTCCCAACAGCCTCCTTTCCCCTCCTCTCCACCTACTCTCCTTCCTTCAGCCAGAGGTCAGCAGGATGATATCCTATAGATGTATAGAACTATAAAGTGCAACCAACATATGGTCACTCTGCATTGCCAAGTCCAATCCATTCCTGTCCAAAGAGTGGACCTTTGTTATAATTTCTGGGTAGGGGCAGCATCAGGACCGGGGGCCATGCTCTCAGGGGAACCCTGAAACCACTGGACCATCAATTGAGGTCTTTTAATGGAGATCTCAGGATGCACCCCTTTTTATTCTTGTGTTGCCAGTGAGACTCAACCTAGTGAGCTCCATCGTGGCTATCACTGGTAGTGGCCGGGCACCATCCGGTTCTTCCGGTCCCAAGTCGATAAAGGCAACCACTCTTGTGGGTCTCTCTGTCTTCTAGGTTGTCTTTACCGCATGTCATTTTGGTCCTCGGTGAGCATCCGTTCCTGCTGAGTTGGGACCATTTGCTGTGTCCTCGGATGGCAGCTTGGCAGCTTTTAAGACCCCAAACGCCACTCACCAATGTGGGGTGCAGAGAGCCCTCTTAGCCAAACACTAGTTGTGCCAATTGGCCTCAATTTAGCCTAAGAGCATGGTCCCCTGCCCCCAGCCCCAGCTACTCTATCCTTGCAATATTGGGTTAAGATGGAAGGAGTCAGGTGCTGCTTTCTTGATGGTGTGAGGTTCCAAATTCTCTGCTTGCTTCTTTCTCAGGGTAAAAGGTGGTGCAAGGGTGTGGTACTCCCACGCTAAGTCTCTGAAACATAATCATCCAATCTAGTAGCCACAAGCAGAGATTAGGATTTACAGCATCAGAAAATCACAGAATGGAGGGCAATCACAGAATATAGGTCCAGCCAAAATTTGGTCCTGTCAGATTTTACTATACATATTTTTTGGGGGACACAATTCAATCCATGACAGAGGGTTTACAGTGTTATGGATTATATTAACTAAATGATGAGTTTGCTTATTAAGGGAAATGTGTCTGGGTCATGTTGCTAAAAGCATCATATGTTTCATAGCCCCCAGACCATTTTTGGAAGCATGTCATGCTGTTGCTGATGCCAGTCTGGCATTCATATCTGTTTGTTATGGCATTCTGCCTATTAGGACCTGCGGAGAAAACGTGCAGCAGAGAACCCTCTTGCAAATGTCCATGGAGAAAATAAACTGAACTGACCTTGTATTTCAAAGAGAATATCCTAGAAATCCACTAAGACTTGTTATAAATGAAAATGTATCTGCCACAAGCTTTTTAAAATCCTTTTCCTCCACAGTTTGAATAATAGCAGTGAAGCCAAGAGTTTTCCTCTGTTGGTTGTTACAGAGATAGCACTCTAAGCTCAGTCTTGTGACACTGTCTTGCTTGACCTACTTGTACTGTGCTGGGTGGACGATTGACTCTACTAACTGGTCTGTTTGTAGTAGAGAAGTTCAAGGACTCGGTTGTCCAGTAAACCAGGGGAGATGGCTTGCATCCAGTGTCTCTATACTCTTATCCTGGGATCATTAATATGTACTGTTTTCCCTAATCTAGAAAGTATAGGGCCCTAGAGTGTTGCTCCATTTCAGGAAACCACTTGATACCAACTAAGTAAAAACTCATAGCTACTCTATAGGATAGAGTAGAACTCTCTCATAGGGCTTCCAAGGAGCAGCTGGTGGATTCAAACTGCCAGCCTTTTTGGTTAGTAGCTGAGCTCTTAACCACTGTGTGGCTAGAGCTCCACCAACTAAATACATGGAAAGTATTTTTTGTTTTATAAACTTCCATAGGATTATTTTTGACTTTTAATATAATATTGTGAAAAATAAGATGACCAAAATGTTCAACAGTGGAGGAGAAACTTAAATATTTTACTTTGATCTGTTCAGTGAACTCCTAATACACACATTACAGGATCATATTTTAAAGTCACATTAAATAAACATTATGGGAGAATGTCCATGACATAATACTTTATGAAGAAAGCATAAAGCAATTTTATTAAAATAATTTTTCTGTTAGCCAAAAATAATTTGAAAGAAAAAAAGCAAAACTATTCATAAGTTTATTGCCCCTTGATAGTATTGCAGCATTTACTTTTTCTGTGTATTTACATACATTGTTAAAATTTTTGTATGATGAATAAAAATGGAAGAAATTTAAAAGAAGGATATTTATCTGAATGTACTATCCAGCTTCGTTGTAGGAGGCCTTATCTCACTTCCTCTTGCCTTTCTCACTATCTCCTGTATTTCCTCTTGTTTGACTTCATGTAGGTTTTGATCAGTGTTACTAAGACTGATCTAATCTGAACATCTTTGAATCATTAGCTCGAGACTAGGTTTGTTAATTTCAGAGGGAGAGGACTGGACTCAGTGGTCTCCAACAACGCTCTTTGAATGCAAACATACATGGGTTGACAGTATGTGCACATGACATTTGCTTCTACAGGTACACTTAGGCTTGTGTGCAGTTCTAGGCTGGCTGTAACTTCCACAGGGGTATTTTAGTGATAAGATGAATCCACCTTTTCAATATATAGACATTAAAAACAAGTCTTGTGGAAACTAGTACCATATTTTTGTTGTTGTTAGGTGCTGTGGGGTTGCTTTTGACTGATAGCAGTCCAATGTGACAGAGTAGAACTGCCCCATGGATTTTCATAGGCTATAATTTTTATGGAATTAGATTGCCAGATCTATCTCCCACAGAACCATTGTGTAAGTTTAAACCACAAACTTTTCAGTTAGCGGCCCTGTTAGTAACAAATTAATTCTGGCACCCTTTATAACTGTGTGTGTCTCAATACCAAGGTTAAAAAGTGCTGTTTCTGAGGAACTGGTTTGTTTACTTGCAGGGATAAAAATTCATTATTAGTCTACTTTCAAGGAGAATCTTACAGATTGATGTGACTGCTGAAATAAGGTTTGATAGCTAAGTCCCTGTGAAGGGACAGGGAATCCTTTGAGTCTTTTCTAAAGCTCTCCAAGGTCTATAGGATGTTCTGTAGTATACTGTATGCAAGGGATTGACAGATGATTGCTTTCATGCTAAATCTGGCCTACTGCCTGTTTTTGTTAAATAAATTTTTAGTGCGATATTGCTACCTCATTCATTTATGTATTGTCTGTGGCTACCTTCACACTGCAGTGGCGAGAGTTGAATAGTTGCATCAGTGATGGTGTAGCCCACAGAGCTGAAAATACTTAACATATGGACTTTCTAGTAAAAAGTATAGTGATTCCTGATGTGTAGTAATTGTTTTGAGAAATTTTTTCCCACTAGACTATGAGTTCCGTGGGACAGAAGCTAGGTTTCTTCACTTTCATATCTTAGTATAAAAATACGGTGCTTAGTGAATGTTTGAGGAAATGAATGAAATTAGAACTAAGAACTGAATGAATGGAACAAGTTCTGTTCTGCTAGGAGAATGTGGGTGGAAGGTAGATTGATCACAAAAGTAAAGCAATATGGAAGAAGGTAGAGAATTTGGGACTAAGTGTTGCCTGTAGAATTGTTCCCCAGAAAAGTTTGAGAAGTTGCCAAAGCCAGTCCAAAGTCCTCTTTGGCTAGAGAAATGTGTATCAGCTTCATTTCTGAATTCTTTACCTAATATATTTAAAAACAGACTTATATTGGTAGCCAAGAACATTTTTAATTCTGGTGTGGCAAAAAATTCAGACAGAAGCGGTAAAAGCAATGAAGAAAACTAATTATTTCATCTAAGTACTAAAGTTTATTTTCTTTAGTGTCAATTTTAAAAAAAAATTGTAGAGGCAGGGCGAAGATGATGTAGTTGGATGGTTCCTGTGATCGTCCTAACAACAAAGACTGCTCCCATGAAAAAATAAAATGAATCATTATGTATCCTGAATGTCAAAGGGAAAGTTGAGAAATTGTACTGAGCATCAGGGAAGGGACCTAATGAGAGTTGGCACCCTGCAGGCAGGTCGGTGGTAGTTAGCTTGGTGAGGGGGTTGGTGGTTTTTGGAGGGTCACTTCTTCAGTGGGAGAGATCAAGTAGTGGAGAGCCTACTCATGCATCCAGAATCTGTGACAGACAACATTTGACTTTCAAAAGCTAAGTAGATTGCATCTGATCTGCCACATAAGGATCTAAATCTTCCTTCAGAATTAATCTCTGTCCCTCTTCCCAGCATTTTACCCCTCCCTTCTCTGAACTGTACCTAGCCCCAGAGTCTGGTGCCATTACTTGGTCTGTAACTAAGACTCCTTACATGCATCCTAAGCCACTCTCCCAGACTTGGAGAGGAAACAATTTAACAAACAAGGGGAGAAAAAAAAATCTGTTGGATCTCCTAAGCCAGAAACTCATAGCAGATACAGTTCCTTTGCTTAGGATTAGGCATAAGGGAACACACTTTCCTCACACTCACTGATGGCTGTTAGCCCCCTGCCTTTCTTGGCATGTGGAACCAGGTACCTATGCCTACACCAATCACCTCTGCCTATCTAGTACTGTAGGGAAGAGCCTGCATCACACACTTGGTGACTGACTACCTGGGTTCCTGAGCTGAATACTACAGGAAAAGGAAACAGATGCCTGGGCACACGTGCTTCATAACCGCTCTGACCATCTGGTGACAGGACGTTGGCACCTCAAAGATGCCAGTAATCAAACCAGCTCACATGACAGAATGTTTTGGCATTTCAAGACAAAGCCAAACAAGAAGCTAGAACCCAGTAAGCAAATGTAAAATAAAGAAATACATCAAATTACTGATGGCTCAGAAACAGTACCAGTCACTTAAAGAGGTAGACTGTGATGGCTTCAGAAAGCTCCTAAAACAAAGAATCAAGAAATTTTCCAAATGATGAGAACTTGCTGGAATTATCAGGAGTAGAATACAGAAGTTTACTATTTAGAACTCTTGAAGAGATCAGGCAAAGCACAACAGAGCATAATGACAAAGTAAACAGGCTGCAAGAAAGTATAGAGAAACAGCATGCAGGAATTCAGATTAATAATAAAATTACAAAATTAGACAACTATGTAGAAAGTCAGAGGAGCAGAATGAAGGTGATGGAAGCCAGAACTAGTGAGGTTGAGAACACTTGAGATCAACATTTGAGGAGAAATCAGATAGAATTTTTTTTTTTTTTTTTTTTAGTGAAGAGACACTTAAGAGTTATGTGGGACTCTATTAAGAGGAATAATCAATGAGTGATTGGACTACCAGAACAGGGGAGAATAACAGAAAATAGAATTGTTTAAAATTTGTTGACAGAAAACTTCTCTGATATCACAAAAGATGAGTGTACTAAGATAGTCACTGAACTCCACACAAAATGGATCCCAAAAGAAAGACACCAAGACATAATTAAACTTGCCAAAACTAAAGGAGAGAATCTTAAAGGTCGTTAGGGACAAACAGAAAATAATCTATAATGGAGTCAATAGAAGTAAGCTCAAACTACTGAGAAACCATGCAGGCAAGAAGGCAATTGGATAACATATACAGAGCCTTGAAGGAGGAAAACTGCCAGCCAAGAATTGTATATATCCAGTGGAACTGTGTCTCACATTTCCAGATAAACATAAGTTTAGAGAATTTGGAAGAACCAAACCAGAATTGCAGTACTCAAGGGAATCTGTCAGTTAGAAAATCAGTAATATCAGATAACAACACAAGGCTAGAATGCTGGACAGAGTAACCCTATATCACCCCATATAGGGAAATCACAAAAATAAAGACAAAACACTGAAAATAGGAAACAGAGATATCGTTATATAAAAGATGACAACATTATAACAAAAAGAGGGATTGAAAAATATAGTCATAAACCTCATATGGAGAGTAAGTCAAGGCTATAAAAAGAAATTAAAGATGGGTTTAAATTTAGAAAAACAAATATGAAAGGTAGCTAGAAAGGAAACTAACAGTACTGTACATCAAAATAAAACAAGAAAAACATGAAGTCTCAGGAAATACAAAACAAACAATGAAAAAGATGGAAAGAAAACACATAAAATGACCCAACACAGAAAATTAAGTGGAACAAAGAAACTGTCAATAACTCAAAAAGAAAGCATCAAAATGACAGCAGTAAACCCATACCTATCAATAATTGTGCTGAATGTAAATGGACTAAATGCACCAATAAAATTACAGAGTGGCAGAAAGGATAAGAAGACACGGCCCATCTGTATGTTACCTACAAGAGACAAACCTTAGACTTAAAGACATGAACAAACTAGAGGGATAAGAAAAAATATATCAAGCAAACAACAGTCTAAAAAATGCAAGAATGGGAATATTAATTTCTGATAAAATAGACTTTGAAGTAGAATCCACAATGACTAATGAAGGATACTATATAATGATTAAAGAGTCAATACACCAGAACAACATAACCTATTAAATACTGATGATTTTCTTTTTTTGCATTTTATTTTATTTTTATGATGATTGAGTGAAAGTGTACATTCCCATATAAATTTGCATGCCCAAAATACTGATGGTTTTTGATAGAGCTCATAAATACATAAAACAAACCCTAACAGCATTGAAAAGAGAAATAGCTCTACATTAATAGGAAGGAGATTTCAACACACCACTTTTGGTAAAGGAAAGAACATCCAGAAAGAGATCTAAATGCCACAGTCAACCAACTTAACTTCATAGAGATATATAGAACACTCCATCCAACAACAGCCAAATATACTGTCTTCTCCAACACACACAGAACATTCTCTAGAATAGACCACATGCTAGGCCATAAAGCAAGACATAACAAAATCCAAAGCATTGGAATATTGCAAAGCATCTTTTCAGACCATAAAGCCCTAAAAGTAGAAATCAGTAACAGAAAGGGGGCAGGAACAGATATGTAGAAACTGAATGCCTGTTGAAAAACTGCTGGGTTACAGAAGAAGTCAAGGATGGAATAAAGAAATTCACAGAATCACATGAGAATGCAAACACATCCTGTCAGAACCTTGGGACAGAGAAAAGGCAGTGCTCAGAGGTCAGTATATTTCAATAAATACACACATTGAAAAAGAGGAAAAGACTCAGAGCATTAACATTATGACTTGAACAAGTAGAAAGAGAGCAGCAAAAGAACCCCTTGGGCACCAGAAGAAAGCAAATAATAAAAATTAGAGGCCAAGATGGTGGAATAGACAGATGCTTCTCATGACCCCTCTAACAACAGAGACCCAAAAGAACAAATGATCTAGTACATGTGATATTACAAGAACATGGAACATCACAGGGAAAGCTGAGACATTGGACTGAGCAATGGGGAAGGGAGAGTAGCACCAGAGTGGATAGGATTCCACAGACATGACCAGGAGATGGCCACAGCCACTGTGTGGTGGAGCAAGAGTGGAGGTTAGTGGGCATCCTCATCAGCAGGAGTAATTGGAGAATCCACTGGCACCACTGGAACCAGTGAGAGACAGCACCAAATCATCAAAAACTAAGTCTTTGTGTGTAACCTGCTGCAAGTGGATCTGAATCATTTCTGTGAGATGGGCCTGCTCCTTTCTTCCAGCACTTGCCCCTCTCTTCACTGCACTGAGCCTGGCGCAAAAGTCTGATGCCATTAACTGAGCCGGAAGTATGACTAGGGAAGTCAGTCCTATGCCATTATCTCAGACTCAGAGGAGGAACAATTTTTAACAAACTTGGGAAAAGAAGGAGGGAATCCTACAGGCTCCCTTAAGCTGGAAAATCATGGCAGAAACTGTGTCTTCACATAGATTCAGACATAAGGGAATACACCATCCTCACGGACACTAAGAAATAACTGTTAGCCCCCTGTCTTTCTCGGCAGCTGCAGACACACATCTGTGACTGTAACTGATCACCCCTGTCCATTGAGGACAGTAGGCAAGAGTCTGCACCACACACTTGGTGACTGGACATCTGAGTGGAATCCACGTAAAAATAAACTGTACATTTCAGAGTAAGAAGCTAGAACACAGTAGGCAGACATAAATAAATACAATTTACTGATGGCTGGATGCAGCTGTCCATATCAAAGCACTTAAAGGGGCAGGCCATGATCTCTTCAGAAATCTCCCAAAATAAAGAATTAAATTTTCCAAAGGAAGAGAACTTCCTAGAATTATCAGAGGCTGAGTACAAAAGATTCATATTTAGAACTCTTCAAGAGGTGAGATAGGAGATGAGGAAGAATGCAGTAAAGCATAATGACAAATTGAACAAGCTATAAGAAAGCATTGAGTGGCAAAAATTAGAAATTTAGAAAATTAATAATTACAGAATTAGACAACTCAATAGCAAGTCAAAGGAGCAGAATGGAGACAATAGAAAGCTGAATTAGTAAGACTGAAGATAAAGCACATGACATCAACATGCTTGAGGAGAAATCAGATAAAAGAATTTAAAAAAATCAAGAAACACTAAGAATTATGTGGGATTCTATAAAGAGGAATAAGGTATGACTGATTGGAGTACCAGAAAAGGGGGGGATAATAGAAAATACAGAGAGAATTGTTTTAAGATTTGTTGAGAGAAAACTTCCGTGGTATCATGAAAGATGTGAAGATACCTATCCAAGATGCTCATCAAACTTCACACAAAGTAGATTTCAAAAGAAAGACACCAAGGGATGCTGTAATCAAACTTACCAAAGTTAAAGATAAGGAGATACTTTCAAAAGAGGCTAGGAATAAATGAAAACCTACCAAGGAGAATCTGTAAGACTAAGACTAAGCTCAGACTACTCAACAGAAACCATGCGGGCAAGAAGGTGATAGGATGACATGTATACAAAGCCTTGAAGGAAAGTAATTGCCAGTCAAGAATTATATATCCAGCAAAATAAAAATTAGAACAAAACTAAGTGAATTAGAAAATAGAAAAATGACTGGAAGCATTAACAAGACCAAAAACTGGTTCTTTAAAAAGATCAATAAACTGTTGGCCGGACTGACACAAGAAAAACAGGAGAGGAAGCAAATTACCTGAATAAAGAAATGAGATGGGTGATATCACAACGGACCCAACCAAAATTTAAAAAATTATAGCAGAATACTATGCAAAATTGTACTCTAACAAATTTGAAAACCTAGAGGAAACAGACAAATTCTGAGAAACACATTACCTACCTAAACTAACATAAAAAGAGGAGAGGTAGAACAGTTAAATAAACCCGTAACAAAAGAACAGATTGAAAAGGTGTTTTAAAAACTCCAACTAAAGTAAACCCTGGCCCCGATGGCTTCACTGGAGAGATTTACCACACTTTCAAAAACGAGCTAACACCACTGTTACTAAAGATATTTCAGAGCATAGAAAAGGATAGAATACTCTCAAACTCATTCTGTGAAGCTAGCATAACCTTGATAAGAAAACCAAGTAAAGACAGCACAAAAAAGGAGAATTACAGACCAATATCTCTCAGAAACTTGGATGCAAAGGTCCTCCACCAAATTGTAACCATTAGAATTCAACAAAATATCAAAAAATAATTCACCATGACCAAATGGGATTCATACCAGGCATGCAGAGGTGGTTCAACATTAGGAAAACAATCTGTATAATCAGCCACATGAATAAAACAGAAGACAAATCACTTGATTTTATCGGCTGATGCGGAAAAGGCATTCGATGAAGTCTAACACCTATTCATGTTAAAAACTCTTAGCAAAATAGAAATAGAAAGGAAATTGCTCAACACAATGAGCATTGATAGAAAGCCAACAGCCAACATCATCCTAAATGGAGAGTTTCAAAGCATTCCCGTTGAGAACAGGGAAGCAGACAAGGATACCGTTTGTCACCACTTTTATTCAGTATTGTCCTGGAGGTTCTAGCCAGGGCAGTGTGGAAAAACAAACAAAGGGCGCCCACATTGGTAAGAAAGAAGTAAAAGTATCTGTATTTGTAGATGACATGATCTTATACACAGAAAACCCTAAAGACTACACAAAGAAACTACTGGACCTAGTAGAAGAGTTCAGCAAACTATCAGGATACAAGATAAATATACAAAAATCAGTTGGATTCCTCTGTACTAACAAAGAGAATATCAAAGAGGAAATCATCAAATCGGTATCTTACAGTTGTCCCCCAAGAAGATAAAATGCTTACAAACAAACCTAGCCAGATACATAAAAGATTTACACAAATAAAACTACAAGATGCTACTGTAAGAAAGCAAAAGAGAACTTATATAAATAGAGAAATGTACCTTGCTTATGGATAGGAAGACTGAACATTATGAAAATGGATATTGTGCCCAAAATGATCTGTAGATAAAATGAAATCCCTATCCTAATTCCAATGGCATTTTTTAGTGAAATGGAGAAACAAATTACTAACTTTGTTTGGAAAGGAAATAAAAACCTCAGATAAACAAAGCATTATTGAAGAAGAACAAAGTGAGAGGCTTCACACTTCTGTTACACCACTGCTGTAGTTGAAACTGCCCAGGACTGGTACAAGAGCATGCATAGAGCGATGGAACAGAACTGAGAACCAGGTATAACATCACCCACCTATGAAGCTTCTGATACTTGACAAAGGTCCAAATTCTGGAAATTGGGGAAAAGACAGTCTCTTTAACAATAGTATTGTCATAACTGATTTCCATCTTCAGAAAAATGAAACAAGATTTGAATCTCACATCATGCACAAAAACTAACTCAGAATGGATCAAAGACCCAAATAACAAAATCTAAAATGATAGCAGTCATGGAAGAAAAAATAAGGACAATGCTGGGAGCCCTAATACCTAGCATAAATAGCATACAAAACATTACTAACAACATACAAACATCAGAAGATAAAATAGACAACTGGGAACTCCTAAAATCAATCACTTAATGCTCACTCATCCAAAGACTTCACCAAAAGAATAAAAGACAGCCTACAAACTAGGGATAAAAAATTTTCTACAACAAGTCTAACCAGCATTTAATCTCTAAAATCTTCAAGATTCTGTTTTAGTCATCTGATACTGCTGTAACAGAGATACCACAAGGTGGATAACTTTAGCAAAGAAAAGTTTATTCTTACACAGTTGAGTAGGTTACAAGTCCACATTCAGGTGTTTGCTTCAGAGGAAGGGCTTTCCCTCCGTCAGCTCTGAAGGAAAGTCCTTGTGTTGCATCCGTCTTGGGTCAGGGAGCATCTTGACCTGAGGAGGAACCTCAGGTCTAAAGGACACGCTGTACTCCTGGTGCTGCTTTCTTGATGATGTGAGGTTCTCGGTTCTCTGTTTGGTTTGCTCTCTTTTTAACTCTCCCCCAGGATGAAAGGATAAAGACTGGTGCAGGCCACACTCTAGGGAACTCCCTTAGCAAGGGTATTGCAGTCCCACCCTAATCCTCTTTTAATGTAATCATCCTGTATATTAGCCACAGGCAGAGATTAGGATTTACAGCATCAGAAAATCACTAAATGGAGGGCAGTCACAGAATACAGGGTATCCTGGCCCAGCCAAGTTACCTGTATTTTGCAGGGGATACAATTCAATCCATGACAATACTGTAAAAGCTTGACAACAAGAAGACAAATAGTTCAATTAAAAAATGGACAAAGGATACAGGCACTTCACCACAGAAGACATTCAGGCAGATAACAGAAACATGAGGAAATGCTCAAATCATTAGCTGTTAGAGAAATCCAAATCAAAACTATAATCGGATACCATCTCACCCCAGCACATCTGCCATTAATCCAAAAAACACAAAATAATAAATTTTGGAGAGGCTGTGGAGAGACTAGAACACTTACACACTGCTGGTGGAAATATAAATAAAATGTTACAACCACTTTTGAAATCTATTTGGTACTTTCTTAAAAAGCTAGAAATAGAAATCCATACAATCCAGCAGTCCTACTTCTTGGAATATAACCTAGAGAAATAAGAGCTGCTACACAAATAGATAGATGCACACCAATGTTTATCACAGCACTGTCCACAAAAGCAAAAAGATGCCCAGTAATGGTTGAATAGATACACAAACTAGGGTATATTCACACAGTAGACTGTTACACAATGGTAAAGAACAATGATGAATTTGCAAAACATCTTACAACATGGAGGAATCTGGAAGGCATTATGCCAGGTGAAATTAGTCACAAAAAGAGAAGTACTGTATGAGACCACTATTATAAGGACGGAAGAAAAGGTTTAAACAGGGGAGAGAACAGTCTTTGATAGAAGGAGAGGGAGGGAGATGAGTATTTACTAATTTGATACTAGACCAGAATCATTTTAGGTGAAGGGAGGGTGTTTTAGTCATCTAGTACTGCTCTATCAGAAATACCACAAAGTGGATGGCTTTAACAAAGCAAAGTTTTTTTGTACAGAGTCCAGGAGGTTACAAGTCCACATTCAGGGTTTCTGCCTCCAGAGGAATGGCTTTCCCTCTGTCAGCTCTGGAGGAAAGTCCTTGTGTTGTATCAGTCTCTGGTTAGCGAGTATCTTGCTACAGGAACCTGAGGCCTGAAGGGCGTGCTGTACTCCCAGAGCTGCTTTCTTGATGCTGTGAGGTTCCCAATTCTCTGTTTGCTTCCCTCTCTTTTTATATCGTATAGGATGAAATGTGGTACACGCCACACTCCGGGGAAACTCCCTTTAGCAAGGGTGTTACAGCCCCACCCAGATCCTCTTTTAACACATCATCCTGTTTGCCACAGGCAGAGATTAGGATGTATAGCATAGGAGAATCACCAAATATTGGGAATCATGGGCCAGCGAAATGGCTACTCACATTTTTAGGGGGACACAGTTCAGTCCATGACAGAGGGGCACCATATGGTAGAGGGGAAGTCAGCACAACTGAACTAACCAAAAGCTAAGAAATTTTCTAAATATAGCCAAATGCTTTAAGGGACAGAGAAGCAGGGGCAGGGGCAGGGGTCTGGGGACCATGATTTCAGGGGACATCAGGGTCAGCTGGTGTAACAAAGCTTATTAAGAAAATGTTCTACATCCCACTTAAAAGGTAGCAAGTAGCCATTTAAGAAGCATCAATTGTGCTCAGCCCATGTGGAGGAAAAGAGCATGAAGAACATCAAAGACATAAGGAAAATGTGAGCCCAAGAGACAGAATGGAGCACATAAACCAGAGGATACATCAAAATGAGAACAAAATTATTAGATAGTACCCAGCTACATCAGTGCCTCCCCTCACAGGGAACTCAACAAAACGTTCCTGATGGAGTCAGAAAAATGTGGGGTGCAGAACTCAAACTCTAGTAAAAAGAATAGATTCGTGGTCAGGCAAACTGGGGTTCCCCACAAGACATGGACCCCAGATCCTCTGTTAGCCCATAATTGATTCCAGAAATCAATTCCTCAGAGATTGAGCTAGTCCATACGACATAAAATGATACTGTGCCCCTTGGCTTAAGTAGATACAGGAGATACAGTAGATACAGCTGCTATCCAGAGGCAAGATGAGAAGAAAGAAGGGGACAGGAGCAACTGTTTAAATGGAAATCGGAAATTAGAGGTGGAGGGGAGGAGTGTGCTGTCACAGTGTGGGCAGAGCTGCTAGGACCTCAGTAGAAAGTGTGTGTACGTTTTTGTGTTTGGAAAACTGACTCAAATTGTAAACTTTGACTTAAAGTACAATAAAAATAAAATTATTCTCAAAGGAAAAAAGTTACAGGAAATGTAGGCAGAGAAAAGAGCAGTCCTACCACCTTGTTAGATATAAAACACAGGTAAAATTTTACTGTGTTTTTATCTAATTTGCTGATTTTACATAGTTGTGGCTGTAGTGTCCTGTGTCCTGCTTTTTTACCTTAAATTACATCAAAACCATTCTCCCAAGTTAGCTAACCGTTCTTTTCTGTTGGTGTGGAATATTCCATGGCAGGTCTGTGTAATCACTCAGCAGTCACCCTCTGAGATCAGGCAGATCTGGATGCAATACCTGAGCTGCTTTCCTGAAGTTTCAAGGCAGAGGAATCAATGGTTTTGTCTCAGCTGGCACAAAGCTCCCTCTCAGATAACAGCCAAAGTCTGTGGGATTTCTTGTTGGTGTTTATTACTTGTTTCAGTTTCCTGGTTAAAGAAGGGAATTTAAAACTTGGAGCTAACCATATGTAAAGTTATATTCTATAGAAATGTTGAATGAAAAGTCTCTTCTGAGTTTATTTCCATTTCACTGTACTTCTTAGGGAAACCCTGGTGGTGTAGTGGGTTAAGTGCCATGTCTGCTAACCAAAAGGTCACAGTTCAAATCTGCTAGGTGCTCCTTGGAAACTGTGGGGCAGTTCTACTCTGACCTCTAGGGTCACTATGAGTTGGACCCAACTTGATGGCAGTGGGTTTGGGTATTTCTTAGAGCCAAGACAGAAGGTTCATCTTTTTTATTTTTTAATTATTTTTTATTTTTAAGTGCTTATTCTTAATATGATTTGGAGAATGTTGGAATGCATTGAGTATTTTTTTCTTCCTCAGTTCATTTGGTTATTTTACCAGTTGTTGTTGAGTTGATTCTGCTCCTTATAGTTCTCAGGAGTGATTTTTCAGAAGCAGATTTTGAAGCCTTTTGTCCAGGTACCTCTGGGTGAACTGGAACCTCCCAAGCTTGGTTAGCAACAGAATGTGTGCAGTGTGATAGGTCACTCTTGTGTGGTCTTTCTCGCCATGGTCTTATGACTGCCCCTCAGCTGATGGGGTGGGACTGTTCCAATAAGATAACTGGGGCCATCCACAGAGATTAGTTAGTTTTGTCATCCCACAAGGAGGGTTGCAACACCACCAAAGAAGAGCTGAGGACAGAGCATGCCCTTCTGATCTGTGACCCCTGAGCTGAGAAGCTCCTGGAACAAGGAGACAGAGAGAGTAAGAGCTCTAACGCCGAAGATGGCGAGAAGTGGTAGCAGAGAAACAGGAGCAAAAAAGACCAGCAGGAGACTCTCAGGAGATGGGATATTGAGCTTTCCAACTCATGGAGAGAAAGTTGAATGCCTTTATAGTAGGGTATCTCCAGGCACTTGGCGGAACTGGGTTTGCCAGCTGTTTCAGTCAGCTAGGCCTGCTCTAACAGAAATACCACAGAGTGGATGGCTTTAATAAAGGAAGGTTTTCTTACACAGTCTGGTAGGTTACGAGTCCATATTCAGGGTGTCCGCTCCAGGGGAAGGCTTTCCCCTTGTCGGCTCTGGAGGAAAGTCCAGTATTGCATCAGTCTTTGTCCAGGGAGCATCTTGGCGCAGGAACCTCAGGTGTGAAGGACGCACTCTTCTGCCAGTCCTGCTTTCTTGATGGTAGGAGGTTCCCAATTCTCTGCCTGCTTCTCTGTCCTTTTATCTCTCCTAGGATGAAAGGATCAAGGGTGGGACAAGCCATCCTCCAGGGAAACTCCCTCTACAGTGGAGTGGGGAGGTGATCCTATGAGGGGATTTACAGCCCCACCCTAATCCTTTAACGTACAGTTTAGGAAAACCACAAAATGGAGGACAGTCACAGGATACTGGGAATCATGGCCTAGCCATGGTGGCTACACATATTTTTGGGGGGACACAATTCAATCCATGACACCAGCCAGTGGAGCTAGAGCTGAGTACCTTCAGTCAATGCTTACTGGCAGAGTGGGTGCCTCAGGGCACTTATTGGCAGAGCTCAAGAGCTTTGTAACACTTGCCTGAGCAGGACACAGGGTGAGGGACTATAGAGAAAGGCGTGCCTGTGGGCTCAGCTGAAAATAGGCTGTCTTGATGGAAGAATTGTATCCTGAGTGCTCCTGAACCAGAAATGCAGCCTGTTAACTTCTCTAATAAACCTCATAATCATGTATATTGTCTGTGCGTTCTCCGAACCCAGCAGAGAAATAGAGACTGCCATGGGAGGGACACCTGGTGTCAAAGTTGGCAAAAATGGCAGAGAAGTCATGTCTGACTCTATGAGAAGTCTGCCTCATAGGAAGCAGCCTTGGACTGTTGACCTTGGTTCTCCTTCCCCTTTGTGAGTTAGAGGCGGTCAGATGCCCCTGTCCTGCCATTCTTACAGTGTTTTAGTCATTTGTACCATCCAGGACTCCTTGGTTATTTTAGGTACAGCAGAATGTTATTACTTGTAACTTGGTTTGCTCATACAACAGTGCTGTTTATTTGGAGCTGAGAGCCTGGGGATGGTGGAGGTTTTTCCCCCCAGGAATCTCTAAGCAAGTGATGGCTCTGCCTCAAGAGGAGTGGAAAAGATAGGGATAGAAATGCACTTACAGAGATTTTAGCTCATTTACTTACACTGAGGAGCGTTTAACTTATACATAGGAAGTAACAGGTTGTATCAGCTTCTTAGAGAAATATTTTTTTTGGAGCATACAGATCGATGACTGTAGTTTACAAACATCCTGTATATTTTTGTAGTCTATCAATGACCATGCTGATTAGTATTTGTTTTAGTTAACTGTGATAATGAGGATTTGTGACTCATCACTTTCTAGTTTAAGCTGGTAGGTAAGCAAAATGTTACTGTTCTTCCTTTCACTTTCAAGAACATATAAACTTAGTATTTACATAGTAAGATTTTAAATCTTTCTTAAAAAGGATGAAAATAGCAGAAGCTAACAGCAGCCAGTTTTCATCTTTGACTGGGTTTTAGCGGTGGCCCAGACTGCTGAAATGTGGTAGTGTAACTAGTAGTACACAGTCTTTCGTACTTCTGAATTTAATCTCGCCTTCTAGATACCCCAGCACTTAGAAAATATGATTGCTGTGTAGCCTCTAAGCAACCCTGGTGGCACAGTGGTCAAATAGCGCTTGGATGCTAACTGAAAGTTTGGTGATTTATACCCACTAGCTGCTCCATGGGAGAAAGATATGGCAGTCTGCTTCTATTCTGTGAAATTACAGCCTTGGAAACCCTATGGGGCAGTTCTTATCTGTCCTGCAGGGTTGCTGTGAGTTGGAATCAACTTCATGGTAACAGTGTCTTATTTTTTGTGTTCTGCTTTGTTTTAACTTTTGACTTACATGTTGTTGTTGTTAGTTGCCCTCTAGGAAGTTGTGACTCATGATGATCCTGTGTACAAGAGAAGGAAACACTGCCCCGTCCTGCACTGTTCTCAAAATCGTTGCTATCTTTGAGCCCATGGTTGCAACTGCTGTGTCAGTCTGTCTCATTCAGGGTCTTTATGTTCTTTGCTGACTTTGTACCAACAATGATGCTGTCCTTCTCTAGGGCTGTCCCTCCTGATAGTATGTTCAAAGCATATAAGATGAAGTCTTGCCAGCCTCACTTCTAAGGAACATTCTGGCTGTACTTCTTCCAAAACAGATTTTTCTTTCTTCTGGTAGTCTATGGTACATTCTGCGTTCTTCACCTACACCATAATTCAGATATATCAGTTCTTTTTGTTCAGCTTCAATATGCATATGAGGCAATTGAAAATACCATAGCTTGTGTCAGGTGCACCTTAATCTTCAAGGTTAGAAAGCCTCTTGGCTTTTTAACACTTGACAGAATGTTTTTCAACATATTCGCCCGATGCAGTGCACCATGTAATTTCTTGACTGTTGCTTCCATGGGCATTAATTGTGGATCCAAGTAAATTGAAATCCTTGACAATTTAAATCTTGTCTCTGCTTGTCATGGTGTTGCTTATTGGTCCAGTTGTAAAGATTTTTGTTTTCTTTATGTTGAGGTATAGTGCTGTTCTAGCAGTACTAGAGAACTAAGACAGCTGCAGTCCACACAGTTTAATGCCTTTGCATAATCAACAAATCTCAAGTAAACATCTTTCTAATAGTCTGTCTTTTCAGCTAAGATCCATCTGATATCACCCTTTGACATCTCCTGTTCAGATATTTTACTTCATCATTATTTCCATTTGTTTTAGCTACTCCACGTTCAAAAGCAAGTTTCAGAATGTCTTCTGATACCCATTTTGGTTTTTTCTTTCTTTCCTGTCTGTCCTATTCATCTAAATGAAACCAAACCCAGTGCCATTGAGTCGATTCCAACTCATAGCAACCCTACAGGACAGAATAGAACTGCCCCATAGTGTTTCCAAGGAGTGCCTGACAGATTTGAACTGCCAGCCTTTCGGTTAGCAGACATGGTACTTAACCACCACACCACCAGTGTTTCTGTGTTAGTCATCTATGCTGCTATAACAGAAATACCATAAGTGGATGGTTTTAACAAAGAGAATTTTATTCTATCACAGTCCAGTAGGCTACAGGTCCGAACTGAGGGCTGGCTCCAGGCGGAGGCTTTTTCTGTGTCGGCTCTGGAGAACGGTCCTTGTAATTTATGTCTTCCCTTCGTTAGGGAACTTGTCTGTACAGGAACCCTGGTCCACAGGATGTGCTTTGCTCCTGGTGCTTCTTCCTTGATGGTATGAAGTCCCCACCTCTCTGCTTACTTCTCTTTCCTTTTATCTTACAAGAGATGGTGGTACATTCCATGTATCAGGGAAACTTCCTTTACATTGAATCAGGGAGGTGACTCTAATAAGGGTGTTATAGTCCCACCCTAATCCTCTTTAACTTAATCCAGTCTTGCCCTGTTAGCCACAGGCTAAGATGAGGATTTACAATATATGCAAAAAATACAATCACAAAATAGAAGACAACCACACAATACTGGGAATCGTGGCCTAGCCAGATTGCTGCACATACTTCTTAGGGGATACAGTTCAGTCCATGACACTGTCTTTTTAATGACCTTTTGCTTATTTTATGTATCCTATCTTTGATGACATCTTGTACCTTGTCTGGTTTTGGTCCTTAGTTTTCCTTGCATAAAATGTGATCTTGAAATGGTCTCTGCTTTCAGGTGGGATATACCAGAGGTTGTGCTTTGGCTCTTATGGACTTGCTCTGATTTTCTTTAGCTTCAACTTCAACTTGTAAATGATAGTTCCACAGGTGGCCCGTGGTCTTGCTCTTACTGATGATATTGAGCTTCTCTGTTGTCTCTTTCCACAAATGTAGTGTACTTGCTATCTCTGCATTCCATCTGGTAAGGCCCACATGTATAGTCGCCATTTATGGTCTTGAAAAAAGGTGTTTCCAGTGAATAAGGTCACTGGTCTTGCAAAATTCTCAGGAGATCTCTGATGTCATTTCTCTCACTGAGGCCATATTTTCCAGCTACTGAGCTTTGTTTGTTTCCAGCTTTCTCATTCCAATCACTAGGAATTATCAGTGCATCCTGATAGCATATTGGATCCATTTGTTTGTAGAAGTTGGTAAAAATCTTAAGTTTGTTCATCTGTGGCCTTAGTGGTTGGTCGTCTTAACTGGTCTTATAAACGTGTGGATGTTGCCTGATACTGACAGTGTTGTACTTCAGGATTGATTTTGAAATGTTCTTTTTTGACAGTGAGTGTGACACTGTTCATTCCTCTTCAATTTGTCATCCCCACATAGCAGACTGTATGATTATCCAATTTAAAATGGCCAGTACAGTTAATTTCAGCTCACTGTTGCCTGGTATATCTATCTACAGGTGTTCCATTTCATTTTTGACAACTTCTAGTTTTCCTAGATTCATACTTACTACATTCTGTGTTCTCATATAAAGCTCCTTAACATAGTTTTGCTGCCTGGGAAAAAACTAAAAGGTGACAGTTTATAGTACATTCTATTTTTTCATTTCCTCTCATTTTAATGTGTCTAAACACAATTGAAAATTATGTACCCATTGAAAAGAAAGAGCTATATTTTTAGATGTTGATCTCTAATAATCGGTGGATTCACTGTGATTTAGTACGAATAACCAGAAAACAGCAAAGTGAAGAGAGACTCTGAGAAGCCCCTGTGTGGTCATGTTAGAGCAGTACTTTAAAGCAGCAGGAGAAAGTGGAGGCTTATGTTGTCTACTGGAAGAACAAAAAGACCCTGCATCTTGCTTTACAACTGTCCATCTTTCCTTTCCCACAAGGGAAGCTTGCTTGGGTACTGGCTTGGGTCAGAACTCCTAGCTGTGGACTCCAGGCAGAAAGGATAACGGGTGCCAGCTGTAAGTTGCAACAGAAGTTGGGGATGAAGATTCAGAGCGTTGATGCTAGGGTTGTGGACACAGAACAAGACTAGGGTCCAAAGCTAAGGTCAGATTATTGGGGAGAAGCAAGACAGAGCAGTCAATTCAGGAGACGGAACCTTCTAACTTTCTCTGAGATGGGTGCCTCAGAATGAGGTAGTCCGTTATGGACCTCTGAAGGGTCCTGAGTGGAAAAAGACAACTATTTATGTGCGAAAGATAATAAAGAATTAGCTGGAAAGCCCATCTTAAAAGAATAGGAAAACTCAAGATTTATTGTTAATGAGGGGGAAGGTAGCACAAGACATTGTATAGCATGAATCTATGAAACAATACCAAATGTATTTTGCATGTACACTGAAAAAATTTCTAAATGATATATGTGAAATGGTCAATTATAGTTGATTATAGGTGGTATTTATTTTCTGCAGTGTATATTTTTGTATAGTTCGAGTTTTTACAACAGGCTTGTACCTATAATAGAATTAGATTGTAAGCTCAGTGAGGGCAGGCACCATCTTTTCTTTCATCTGCCACAGTACATATAGTACTTGACACAGAGTGGATAATAATGTTTAATATTACCTTCATGCAGAGAAAAATATTAGAGAAGAGGAAAAGAAGATGGAGCCCAATAATTTGGTCATAGTGTAACTCACAGAGCTTTGAAGTTAGAAAAACCAAATGTTTAGTTAGCTTGGACCAAGGATCAGACATCCAGTGTCAAAATATTTGTTGTTTCTGAGGAGGTAGTTAACAGATTCTATTTCAAAACAACAGACTTTTCATTACAAGACCCCTGTCCTTCATATTTCCCAGGAAATTTTTATTCTGTCAGTACTTCTTTCTAAGGCTGTACAGGAGGTTCATAACTTTCCAGAAGTTACAAAATTGTCTTGAGGGCCTACTTTGTAAAGCCATTTGCTCTGATAGTGGTTTAGTTGTACTTCCGGGCCAGAGAATCCAACACAAGCTACATCTCAGCAAAGATCATAGTAGAAATCTGTTGGCCTTGCCTCCTCAACTGTCTTGGTGGGTCTTGCCCTCCACCTCCAGCCCAGATCGCTCTCTTTGTCTCTGTGGTGGCTGCACATAGCGTAGATCCTGCATTTCTGTTCCACCCTTTCCATCAGGGAAATCCCCGGGTTAGAAAATATGTTTGGCTGCTTATAACATCATCTCTGGCACTAGAGAGAGAATGGTTAATTTGCTTGTCCTTTTGTATTTGAATGCATTTTGCTTGTGTGTCAGGAATAGTTTGCAGAAGAAAATCTGACCTTGGGAGACAGTGATTTGGGCCCTGGGTGCTTTCCCTTGGTTGCTTTCCCTGCCTGTGAACCCACACACTGCAGTGCTAACCCAGTGCTGCTGCAGAATGACTTGTTTGAGCCCTCCATGGCAGAACAGCCGGAGCTTTCTGTCCTGCCAAGTGTGTAGAATGGTTTGTAACAATATTCTTTCCGGCTGAAATAAAATTGTAGTAAAAATGTACAAAATTAATTAACATGAGGTCTCATGAAAACTGGACATTTAGAAATTCTAACTAGGTTAAATATGTACTCTCGGATGTAGCAGCTACTGAATTATCTGAAAATTATGTAGGGGGAGAAGACAAGTAGTAGAGCTATGTATCTGTTTGGTAAATTTAGTGTGTTTGTTTTCTGCCTCCGTGGAAACATATTCTTGATTTGTGTTTGTTTCGCACTGTCTCTGAGCAGATAAACATTGTCAGTCACTAAAGTCCTGATTTATTTTTATTTTCTGCTGCCCATAACATTTTAGGTACCTAGAAGTCTTACTTGGTTAACTTTGTTTTAATTCACAATATAGTTTGTGTTGATTTTAGCCATTGCAGGAATTGAAAGCTACAAGATCCTGGGATATAAATGTTGCCATAGGAGCATGAAGACCATTATCCTTAAATGGGTCTGTTTTGTAACTTGAAACCTATGTAGCATCTTTGAAACTAGGCATACCAATTTAGGCAAGCAGCTTAATGTTCCCATATTTAGGTGTTCAGACAAGAAGATGATGACTTATGCTTTGTCGACAAATTATGAAGTGATGCATCACTTATCTAGGGGTCTACATTAGAAACATTTTTTGCTGAGTACTAAGTATCTTCCAAGAAAACAGGGATTTCTAGTAAGATTTGAAAGCCTCCTCCCTAGAACTGAAGAACAACTTCTGTAAAACTTTGAAAGGCTTGGTGTCAAATTCTGAGTCAGTGCCTCTGCTGGCAAATAATGAATTGAGATTTCTGACTAAGGGGATTAGGGGTAGATTCCCTGATGGGGTGGTACCCCCTAGGAAAAAGGAACAATATTCTTTAAATGTTACTCATGCTGTCATTTAGAAACCAGCTCTTTGGATACTTTGACAGCAGGTATGAGTGTATTTCAGTCTTTGTGAATCTCTTGGGGGCCTCTTGGACATTTTTTCCTAGCCAGCAGGGACTCTCAAGATGAAAACAAGCTTTGGTTTCTCACTTAGGAGAAGAGTGACAGCTCTTCTGTATGGTAAGGAACTTGTTACCTTTCTTGTTGAGAGCATTGTAACAGATTCAAAACAGAAACACAGAATAGTGACAGGACCATTGTCCCTACTGTCTTCCCCTGGCTTTACAGGAGGTATGGCAAGTGCAGACAGGAGCAGAACAGGACACATGAGTGAGTGGGGCAGGCTAGGGTAAGCATTCTGGTGTCTGGAGTTGTCGTCTTTGGTACTCCCGACCCTGCTGGCATGGAGCACCAGAGAGCATCTGCCCTTCCCTTCCCCGTTGCCGTGGGGGATGGTAGGCCCAGTGTTCCGAGATCTTCTGGTGTTTTCAAGACATGCTTGGCAATAGACATCTTTGTGTGAAATCTCCAAATTTAAAAATAAACAAAAACCCATTTTTTTAAATATCCTGTGAGGGAGGGTCGGCCAAAACCTGTGTGGGGGTCACAAGGGCTCACCAGTTTCAGCCTCTCTCCTGCCCTTTCCTGTTGGGCTTGTAGTCCGTTCCCTCCCCAGCCCACCAGTCAGAACTGGACTGTCCCGGAAGAAGGACTTTTCTACTGGGAATTAACATGAATCAGTCCTCCATGTGTTACTGGACCTGTCTTGGTTCCTGCTCTCCTCAGTTTCCTGCACTTCTGGAAGATAAGGCATGTCTTCTCTAGTGCCTCCCAGGAAGTCAGAGTGCCCTTTGCTGTTGAATCCCCATACCTAACAGTGAGGCTTTCAGAAAGACTACCTAGGAGGAGAGGAGATCGCTTTGAGATGAGAAGCGTGGTTTGGGTAACCCAGCTTAGGTCACCTGCGCTAGGACTGGTGAGTTCTTCGGTACCAAGATGTTTTTCTGTTGTGTTCTTACAGCATAAAATACACCAAAACTCAGAACATGGACACTGGTTAATCCCAGACGTTACAGGGCAGCTGCTTACGAATCTGCCCTTCAACATCATCCCTTGTAACTAACTGTTGGTGGGACAGTCATGAACTGAAAAGTGACTAATGTTGGAATAGCTCTTCTCTCCTAAGCCGGTGCTGTAACTGAGTAACCTTTCCAGAGGGAGCCAGAACAGGACAATAATTTGTAGCTGTAGAATTTAGATTTAGAAAAATGGTTGTTTCTATAGGAGCTGATAATTGGGAAGCAGTTGGTATAGATTGAGGATTTAGGAAATGAGGCATTCTCTACTTCAGAAAAACAAATTCCCCCTTTTAGAAATGACCTAGCAAGTAAAAGAGTTGAATTTTCCCTAAAGCATTCAGATTATCCTGAAACTGGCCAATGACATGGGCTAACAGTCAACACAGAGCAGCTAAGGAAAGCAGATTAGTAGTCTCTTCTCTTAAAATAACTTCTCACAATCATAAAACCATAATTAAAATGTTAAAGAAAAGTTACGCATGTTCCTGACAACAGATTTCAAAGAACAGCTGGTGACTATTTCAATTTACATTTTCTCAGTCTTTTTTCTCTTCCATATATACATACTCTTGTCACAAAACTGAGCTCATACTCTGTATGCTGTTTTGTAACTTGTCTTTTTCACTGGACCTATCATGAATTTTCTTCTATGTCACTGAATATTCGTCAGTGATTTTATAGTAGTTGCATGACATCAGACACATAAATGTACTGAAATTCATTTAGTCTTCTGTTGAACATTGAAGTGTTTCTGATTTTTTTTTTCTTATTTTAATA
This sequence comes from Heterohyrax brucei, assembly GCA_028571685.1. Taxonomy (NCBI): domain Eukaryota; kingdom Metazoa; phylum Chordata; class Mammalia; order Hyracoidea; family Procaviidae; genus Heterohyrax; species Heterohyrax brucei. Next base: position 55,358,435 of record CM053140.1, read on the forward strand.
AAGCTGCAAGAAATACTGTTTTGCATGGACTGTATGTGTATCTCCAGTTGTTCAGAGTAGATGTCTGGGAGTAGTCTTGCTGCCAAAACAAATGTGAACATAGTAAAGACTTTTCATTTAGGTTATCAAATCCAGCCACGTTCCTTTAAAGACTTTATTAAAAATACTCGTTCTTGGCATTCATAGCTTTGCTCTTGAAGACCTTCAAGAAGTCATTTCCATGTTTCCCTAAATGGCTGGCTGTATAAAAGATTCTAGAATTCCTTTTCCATCCCTCGGGACATTACTTAATAAAAAGTAATGTGTTTGACTTTTGTATCTGACAGACTATGGAGCAGAGACGTAAGGTATTTTGTAATATGGTTTCATCTAGTAATCCAGTCATCAGGCTGTTTAGTTTTGGACACTTGTACCTTATAAGCAGCCGTGGTAACTACAGTGAGACCTGGGGTGGCTCTGGTATTTCAGACACTAATTTAGAGAATAAAATACTGAAGCAGCTTTAATTCAGGGTCAGCTTCACTTAAAATGAGATAGATACAGCATATTTACTTGGAATACATTTTTGTGTGAATGACCCATGCTGTGTGTCCTGTCAGTGTGAATGATCTGAAAAGGGAGAGTGGAGAGGGCTGATAAGGGAGTAATCAGTATTTCTTCAGGGGACAGAGTTTCAATTTATGAGCTCAACTTTCTGCACAGACAGGTGTGTGGTCCCTAAACAAGTCTTGTCGTGTATGGTTAAGTATACCAGGGGATCTCCTGATGGAATCGGGTACTTAGCAGGGTGAAGCAGTTGCTCTTCATTCGCTCTTTTCATGTGTACCTGCCTTCTTGATACGCAAGTGCATATTTGCCTCCGTCCCTTAGAGCCAGTATATAAACTAAAAATCTGTCAGTCTACTGTAGATGGATTGTTTCCAGAGCCTCATATGTCATAACATTGACCCTATTCTATTCTAAGTACTGAGGAGATGTACAAAGAATTAGAGCCATGGACTGTGAGGATTAGAGAAAACCTCAGAAATATCATCGTGGTTTCTGATTTTATAGCACAGTCAGTTGCTGGCTTCAGAGATCTTACAGTCTTGTCAGAAGTAAGATAAACAGCAGAAAAGTAAACAGCCCAAGGCAGTGGTTGGTGCCAAATGAGAAGCAACAGCAGTGCTCTCAGAAGGAGAGGGAACTTGGGTCTCGACAGTCAGTGTCCCATGCTGGAGAGTTGGTTTTCTAGTTATTATTATTATTTAATGTCTTCATCAACTAGTGCAGCTGTGACAGAAATACCGTAAGTGGGAATGGCTTTAATGAAGAGAAATTTATTGCTTCAGAGTAAAGTATGCTAAAGGTCCAAATTCAAGGCATCAGATCCAGGGGAAGGCTTTCCCTTTTGGCCTTCTTGTAAATTTTCCTGCAGACTAGCAGCTTCTCTACTCAGGGACCCTGGCTCTCAAGGATACACTCTGCTTCCGCCACTGCTTTCTTGGTGATATGTGGTCCCTACTTTCTTTTTGGCTCCCTTTCATCTCCTGCAGGATAAAAGGTGGTAAAGGCCACACCCCAGGGGAAGTCTGTTTATACTGGATCGGACATGTGACTTGCTTAATGCTGTTACATCCCACCTACATCCTTTTTAACCCCTCATAGAGATTGTAACACAGGAAAATCGCAAAATCTTGGACAACCACACAGTACTGGGAATCATGGCCTATTTTGGGTGATCACAATTCAGTCCATTACAGTGGTCCTTGAAGAAAAGGTAAAATTGAAAATTGAAGGCCAGTCCTACTGTGGGGATGGTATACGGTATCTGAAAATAAGGTGTATCATGTTAGCTGGTGTGAAGGGTTTTTAGGAAATCTTTCTGTGTATCTTTAGTTGTATAATTTGGCATTGACCCTCTGAATCCCCTTCATAGGGCAAGCAGAGTTTTAAGGTCTGTGTTGCAGAGGCTAGGCATTTTTGTCAACTAGCTCTTTAGAACTCAGAGATAACCAGAAAAACAGAGACTCTTTGTGGGACTCAGCCAGCAGTCCACAAGGATGTATGTTTTCTGGAGTGGGTATGGGGTATGACTTGTAGAGTATTTGGGGAGCCAGTAGTCACCACCACTCATCTGTCAGTGGAAGAGTGCATGTTGCTATGGTATTTAGTGGGTTTCAGCAGAGCTTCTAGACTAAGATGAGGAGGAAAGAACTGGCAGCCCACTTCTGAAAATCAGCCAGTGAAAACCCTGTGGACTGCTGCAGAGCTCAAACAAATGTACTCATTGTCACAGATTGTATGTGTAGAAATTGTTGGATTGGTATATATTCTGTATATATTCCCAACAACAACAAAAATAAACTGTTATTTAAAAAGTCTTGTGGATTACAGCAGTCCAGTCCACAACCGGTCATGAGTGTCGTGTGTTTCCTCCTGTTGTGCTCGGGGTCTCTATGAGTGAGGAGCCAGTTTGACAGTAGCTAGACCGCGACAGTCATCTCTGGGTGAAGCCTAGTCTGTGATAAAGTCTACCTCTTTTTTGCAGGACTTGCTTCCCAGGGGGATTTACTGCCCCAGTGCCTTACACGTCTTCTACTCTGTCAGGCCTCATACTAAACCTCGAAGTTATTGGCAGATCTGTTGGAGGCTGTTAAACTGTCGATGAAGTCATAGTGCTGTGAGCTATAATAATTCAAGTAATTCACAGAAGGTGAGGATTATAAATATTTAGACCTTTTCAGATACTTAAAAACAACACTCATTTCAGCTAAAAGCTGACACTTGAACACTTTGCCGTACACCTGAAGATATTTTTCCCACTTAGCCTGCCTGCTAACATTTGGTCAGCTAGATTACCCCTTATTAAAATGTTAATGCTGTCTTTTTAAAATTAAGTAGTTATCAGTCATTTACATGGTGATTTTCCTTAGTTGTGATTAGGGCAGAGGTCAGATAGAGTTAGAAGTCATTCAGTGGTAGAATTCTCACCTTCCATTCAGAAGACCTGGTTTGACTGCTGACTGGTACAGCTCGTCCAGAGCTACTACCCATCTATCAGTGATGGCTTGCATATTGCTATCATGCTAAACAGGTTTCAGTGGAGCTTCCAGACTGATGGACTAGGGAGAAAGGCCTGGTGGTCTCCTTCTGAAAATCAGCCAATGAGAACCTGAGGGATCACAGTGGTCTGATCTGCAGCTGATCATGGGGATGGTGCAGGACCTGGTAGTATTGTATTCTGCTCTGTGCGAGGTTGCCGTGAATTGAGGGCCCTCTTTGCAGCAGCTAGCAACAACAATCACAAGATCTAGTTAGGATTCAGTGGATGAGCAGAATCCTCTACTTGGCAGTTTTGATTGGAAGCCCACGTGGGCCATGTAAGAGGGAGGCTGAGGAGCAGTGCTGTAACTGGGTCCCAGCTCTTGCTTGTGAGTTAGGTAGTCTCTTGGAATTCAGACGTTAGCTTCACAACTCTTTCTTAGAAGTCTTTTTAAATGGTCAGTGAAGTGGTTGGGAGAAATTTCTGGACTTAATATCTAACATTTTGAGTTCATGAGAACTCTGTTTTCTGTAATTGGAGAACAAAAGACATTTATTGAACACATAGACTCCAGTTTTGCGATGAGCCTTAATCTGTGTGCGAAGTGCTGATGTCATTGGGCAGGCCTTTTTGTAAGGGTGAAAACTGGTTTCACCGGAGCTGGGAGCAGGAAGTACATTTATTCCCCGGCTCAGCCTCGCAGAAGTGTAGTTAAGATCTGTGGCCTTCTTTTTTAAAGTTGTAATTGTAGCTCTTCTCAGGGACTGTTCGGTTTTATACCTTAAGCGTCCAGTGGCATAGTGGGTTAAATGCTACATTTGCTAACCAAAAGGCCGGCAGTTCAAATCCGCCAGGTGCTCCTTGGAAACTATGAGACAGTTCTCCCCTGACCTCTAGGGTCACTGTGAGTTAGACCTGACTTGATGGCAGTGGGTTTGGGTTTTTTCCCCATAGGGTAGGGAAGAGAGTGGGATGTAGTGCTAATAAAAGCAATCTGAGCTGGTGGATGGTTTTTTTTTTTTTTTTAACTCCTTTGTCTTGACCACTGTTTCCTGAAATTAGTTGCAGCTATTCTGCCTCATTTTCTGCCTGACTACTTGCTTCTAATTCAGGTTGCACTTACTGACATTTTAGTAAAATCTCGTGATTACATTTGAAGCTTTTGTATTAACCTCTTCACATCATTTAATCAGTACTTCTTGGTGCTTCACATTAATAAATTATATCTCTGTGTTTTACCTAGAAAGTATTGACCTTCTCCACAAAAGGGTTAAGTATAACATTAAAACAAGTCGAAGTTATCTGTTGAGTAAACACGTGTAGTACTTGACTGGCTTGATTCAATCCAGTTGACTAATTCACTTCTTTTAAAGCTCGTGACAGATTTTCCTATTATCAAATGCAAAATTTGAGATACATCTTAGAAAATAGGGTTTTATAGTACATTTGTCCAGTGGAATATTATGCAGCAATTAAATTGTTTATGAAGAACTTCTTAAAGCATTGGAAATGTTTATATAAACTCTACAGGTGGTACTCTAATATTAAATGTATTTACATGTGTGAAGAGAGAAATTAAAAAGACATATGGCAAAGAAGGATACCAGCTGTAAATAGTGAGTGATTCTGTATAGATGAGAAGATAATGAGTTATTTTTATTTTTATTCTTTGTAATTTTCTCTTGCATCCCATTTTTTATACTAAATATCAATGGCAGTCGGTAGGTATCACTTTTGCAATACCAAATAAATTCAGTGAGGAGTTGTAAATCATTTTACTGCCTACCCCAGTAAAGACTTAAAATATAGTATGAACATTCCAGGTTAAATTAATGCTTTCTGTAGAGAGATAATGAAAAATTGCCCATCGTAATTTTTAAAAAAATTACTGAGAATTTTTGATTTATCACTTTTAAGTCATTTTACATGCAGTGTTTCTGAGGGTTAGTTTTTCTTAAACTAGAGAATTGTGTTAACTCTCAGATTGGCTGATGCTGTTTGGGAAGTAGTAATTCAGATATTTACAGAATTAATGGTAGCAGTTATGAAAATCGTGACACATTTTAGTGTTTTTGAGGTAATTTTATTTTTAAATAAACTTTTTTTATTGTCATATTACACATGCTGCAGTGTACAGGTCTTAAGTGTATAATTCATGAATGTCCACAAAGCAGACACATTCCTGTAGCCACTTCATTTGTGTTGTCTGTGCTGCTCTTTGTCTTTGACACATTTTTCATACCGTTGGTACATAAAGTTACATTGCTGCTCAGTGCTCCCTGGTCTCTGCAGGTTATACCTACGGGAGATACTGGGGCCTTTGCCCTTAAAAAGTGTATGAATGCTTTGGATTTTGAAGTTTTTCAAGGAACTGTGAAACTTTACCAAGAATAGACATTGTGATTCTTAGTTTATGGCAAGAGAAATTGGCTTTCATAGATTTAAAAATGGAAAAAAGTAGTAAGCACAAAATTACTGACAGCTAGTCTCTGCCGATACAGTTTTTCTGCAGCACAGGTTTTGTTTGGTAGGCTGGTTGTGTGGAACTTGACTCCTCTGCAGCTGCGTGTGGTACAGTTTAGTTTGCTAATCTGAAGAAGCAAATCAGCAGCTGTTTGTAAAGTGTGTCAGACCCAGAAATCCTAAACCAAGCTGGGAGGAACTTAGAGACCATTGGGCTTAGATGGAGAAACTGAGGCCCAGAAAGTTTCAGGCATTACACATCTTAGAGTTGGCACCACAGCTAAATCCCTTCACTAAACAATGCCGAGTCCATATTCTTGGCTAAATACTCACCTTTCCTACTAAAGATGTGATCCACGAGCTGTGAAATTTACTTTTCAAGAAAGATAAATTACCTAACACATCTTCCAGCCACAGTTCTGAATAGAGCTAACCTGACAGCCTTGACCAGTTTGGGAATCTATTCCTTGGGTTACTCGGAGTGAGTGAGGGGTGATACGGTGATGGTGTAAGTGCTGATCTGTAATTGCTTAGAGTACTTCCAGGAGCACAGTGAACTGGCCTAACCCTGGCAGCAGGGAAAGTGTGGTATGATGCTAACTTGTGACTCTTCCCTGGGGAGTGAGCTGTGTCAGGGGACCCGGAACATGATGTCTCCAGTCTGTGTGCCCAGGTGCCACACAAGGGACCTGGCTGCTGCACTTGGTAGATGACCATGGATGTTTCATGATTTTTGTTTTCTGAGATGTTTTCCCCTTCATGTTAGCTAAAGGTAGACTGATTAATAAAGCTGTTTGGGGCATTCTAAGGGAAGTCAGGTATTGTGTACTCAGTATGTGTTGGACACAGTGCTGCTGTGGTTGTGTACTGTCAGTCCCAACTCATCGCCACCCCGCAGAACAGAATAGAACAGCTCTCACAGGGTTTCCAAAACGGTAGTCTCTATGGAAGCAGACTGCCACGTCCTGTGGAGTAGCTGGTGGGTTTGAACCACCGACCTTCTCATTGGCAGCTGAGTGCCTAGTCACTGCACCACCGGGGCTCCTTGACACTGTGCAAGGCCTTAGAGATTTAAAAAACCAGTTGCTGCCGAGTCAGCTCCTTCTCCTGGTAACCCCATCTGAGTAGAACTGTGCTCCATCGAGTTTCCAATGGCTGACATTTTAGAAGAAGATTGCCAGTCTTTTCTTCTGAGATGCCCTAACCAAAAAGAAAAAGAGAAAAGAAAACTTGTAAATGTTGTGTCAGCAGCCAAGCGTGTTAGCCGTCTAGCTAGGTCCCCGCGGGGATTTAGTGCTTCATGAAGCATGTTTGTAAGGGCTCAGTCTGTGGAGCTGACACTTTCAAAGAGCGATCGCCCTCCTCTGGGAACCTGAGTTCTTTCAGTGTGCTGGATTAGTGAGATACACAAGTCGCATCAGACTAAACTGACTTTTACCTACCTGTGTGTCTCCTGATGGAGAAGTGTCTTCGGACTCTCACATGGCAGCCATCCCAGGCCAGACCGTCAGTGCTACCCTCTGCAGTCCTGTCCTATCCTTTCTCCCTTTGCTGTAAGTACAAACCTCCTTCTGGGGCCAGACTGATCTCTCTGTCCCCAGATATCTGTGGCTGTTCCTGCCTTTTAACTTTTTGAGCTTGTTTTTCCTCTTATTTAGAATGTCTCCTCCTCCCCTTCCTCTTCTTCAGATTCTGCCCAAAGGTCAGGGCCCAGCTCAGTTCCCCTCTTCTCGGCAAAGCCTTTCCCAGTCAACTTAGGCTGTGTTCTTCTCTTCCCCAGAACTCATGTTGCCCTCCCGCCTGTAATGTGGTAGTTCCACGTCACAGTGAAGAGAGTGGGCTGTGGCACTAGACTGCCTCTTTGATACTGGCTGCGACTTTCCCAGACCCAGATCCCCTCTCTGCAGAATGGAAATAATGGCTGTGCAGAGCCCATAGTTGAGCAGGTTAAATGAGCTGCCACAGCTAGAGCCTAGACAGCAGTGCCTGGCACCTGAGTTCTCCTGTGCTGTGATAGATAGTATTCCTGCTTGCCTTCCCTGTGATGTGGTTTAGTCATTGTAAAGTCCTCCGATGAAGAAGGGGACTTGATTTTATACCTTTTATTGACCCTTTTCGGTACTGCATGTGCATACGATAGGTTCCAAGTTCATATCATTCGGAATGAAATCTGTTACTGCACAGAAGAAAATAGATGGAACAGAAGGCATTGAAGCTTCACTTCACAGATGGAGTTTTCTTATCATTCTTAGAACATGTAATTTGTTCCTTTTGTTGGTGTTTAATCTCGAGCTCTTTTCCCACAGTCACCAAAAGTGTGAGCACCATTTAACAAGGACGCTAACAGTTTCAGGAGGTTACCTCAGACTGTGTTTTCTTTGAGGCCAGTGGGGGCAAGGAGTCTCAGGCAGTAGACTCTCATCTGTTGGAGTATCTTGTGGAAAATCCACTGGTTGGGAGGGAACCTTTACCTTCAGCCACATTCTGTCTGCCTTTTCCTCGCTTTACTAGATACTCGTAAATGCCGTCTTCCCCTGTCGGTGTTTCAACATTTGTGGAAACCCAAAAGTAACCCCCTAGTGGTGAGAGGCTGGGCCCCAGGTGGATGCACTCAGCCAATAGTTTTAGATGGGATTCCTGGTGATGGGAGGAGCTGCCAGAAGGGTCTCTGCCACCCATCCAGCAGCCTTGGACCTCAGCCAGAGTCTCCCTTAGAGCCCTATGGGTGACCTCTCCATGACAAAAACACTGTGTTTCTCCTTCTCGTAGGCTGGAACAAGACATTAAAAAGTTAAAGGCCGACCTGCAGGCCAGCAGGCAAGTGGAACAAGAGCTCCGCAGTCAGATCAACTCCCTCTCAAGCACCGAGCGAGGGATCCGCTCAGAAATGGGCCAGCTCCGGCAGGAGAACGAGCTGTTGCAGAACAAGTAGGTGCCCCTTCCAGCCCCAGGCCACTGGGCGAGCCTTCACTCTGCCACTTGTTTCCAAGGGCTGGAGCACAGGAATCAGTGACAGCGGCATACTTTACTTGGGAGAAGGACTTTAGGATGTTTAAAATATTTAATTTAGCACTCTATTACACACATGTATAAAACCCATTGCTGCCAAGTTGATTCCGACTGATAGCAGCCCTGTAGGGCAGAGTAACACTGCCCCATAAGTTTCCGGGGAGCAGCTTGGTGGATATGAATGGCCGACTTTTTGGTTATCAGTGAAGCTCTTAACCACCATGCCACCGGGGCTCCAGAAAAACATGTATATACATGTATATAAAATACATGAAACTTTCATTACAACAAAAAAATATATTATTTTGTCTTCTCTCATGTAATAACTTACTTTAAAATAGTTACTGAGCTTTTGGGATAGTGTAAGTAAGATTGGCAATAAGTAGTTCTGCCACAATTTGAAAGTCTTGCTCCTTTGAGTGCAAGTTCCCAGAGGAATACACTGTATTTATTTTGAATTCCAGAATTAAAAAATGATAGTGAACTTTGATTTCATTTGAAGAGGCAGGCTAAAAGCGAGCTCTTCCTTTGAGTTCTTTTAAGCTTTCCGTTAGTTATTCTGGAATTACTTCTTGACTAAATGTGGGACTAATGTTTTCCCCCCATTAATCTATAAGCAGTATGTATCTATGGCAGTGATTACTATAGGCTCTGGCTTTCTGAGTTTTCCACACTGAAAGAAAAGTCATTCGGCATATAACTCAAAGCTAGAATGTTACAGGCAAGTATTCCTTCCACTTCTCCTGATTGACTTCTGTGGTGGTTCGCACACTGGCACAATGATAAGCTCACGCCCTGTGGATGTGTACAGCTGGGAGTGGCTTGGCAGCCTGAGAATGCATAATGGCTGACGTTTTGATGTGAAATGAAGCATACTGTGATATAAGAGAACTATTTTGGGATGCTCAGAGAAAACATCTCACAGCTGGAAAGCAAAGGCTACAGCAGGCACCAGGATAATTGTATGCAGGGTAATACTCCCACCTCTTGCCCCTCAGCATCTGTATAGCTGGGACCTTGATAGGAATGAAATTTCTTTTGTGCAGTACTTAGTATGCTCAGGGGCACTAGAAGTAGTTTGTGGTTGATACTGTTTTCTGGACTACCTTCTGTAGATCAGACCTTAACAGTAGGGGGCTAGGTCTGATTCTGTATCTTGTAAGGCATCTCTATTGGTGCATAAACCTGTTGTGTCAAGTGGATTCTGACCCATGGCAACCCTATGGGACAGAGTAGAATTGCCCCAAAGGGTTTCCAGGGAACAGCTGATGGATTTGAACTGCATTTTTATCTTTTGGTGAGCTGCAGAGTTCTTAACCCACTGTGCCCCCAGGACTCCATTATTGGAATTGTTAAATTAAATGACAGTGTGTTTTCCCTGCACACTCTGGGAGTTGACATTTGTGGTTTGCTGTTTAAACCTCCTATTGACCCAGCCTTAAAATGATAAAGAAGAGCTGTATTTCTGCAGGGCATATAGACGCATTTCTAATGGTAAAACTCTGTGTAACAATCATTTCTGTACAGGTTACATAATGCTGTGCAAATGAAGCAAAAAGACAAGCAAAATATCAGCCAACTGGAGAAAAAGCTAAAAGCTGAGCAGGAAGCACGAAGCTTTGTAGAAAAGCAGTTAATGGAAGAGAAAAAAAGGAAGAAGTTAGAAGAAGCCACTGCTGCCCGGGCTGTTGCATTTGCTGCTGCATCTAGGTATGCTTGTCTCACCTTGCCTTGTGCTGAGTCATATCTGGTTTGATACCTTGGGCAGGACTGAAAAGACAGCCGTCATGAAGTACTGTTTTACTAGCTGGCTTCACCTCCGTCTGTGCAACCTTGCAGCCTCTTAGAGCCACTTCATCCCTCAGTGACCTCATCTATTAAGTGGGATGAGGGAATTGCCATGCCTCTCAGATCTGAGAGCCCCAGTGCTGGCAGTGTTTCCCATCACTTTCTTTAAGACTGATGATTTACTAAATGCCTTAAGACAATTTAACTTAGGAAAAGATTGTCCCATCTGGAATTCTTCCCCCTTTATGGAACTACAGTTACTCTCTACTTTAGGCAGATGTTACTATCTGCCTTAAAACAAAAGAAAGGTAAAATCTTGGTGGCCCAACAACATATTTAGTGACTGTTCATGTCATTGTTGGGTATCAACAGATCACAGATGAGCCACTAAGCAGAAGTGTCTATTAGAAAACAGTAAATTTGTGGAGTGATGAAAATAGGGGACTACTTCCTAAACCACTCAAGAGTAGTCATGTGTGCAGGTATTCCAAAAGTGAATCTGTAATTGCCATTTTTTAAGTTCAGCAAGGAGAGAAGATAGTTAAAAGCCTTTCTTTTTGAGGGAGGTGGGAAGGGTGTCTACTTCACTTTGTCACTTTTTCTTTGGGTTTTTGGATACGTGAAATCAGTCTGCATGGTAGGGGTTTGCAGATGCCTAATGAAAGTCAATTTTTAATTTCCATCCTGATTTGTATCTGTGTGGTGTAATTCAGCTATAATTCTTCCTTGAGTTTTGCTTGGTTGTATTAAACAAGAAATTTACCTGTCAGCCTTTGGCATGCTAACACTCTCTTTTTGAATTCTGACATTTATAGAATATTTGGTGAATCATCATTTCACCTCTTAGGAAATAACAGCAAAGGAGAACTCTCTCCTTGTGTGAGTCTGTCTTTCCCTCAGCAGACTCTGTCTCAGATGACGGAACTCACTCAGCCCCGTCAGCATCAACACAGACTCACAAGACGTTTACAATCCCATCTAGGATGTAGGCATTTTTGTTTTTTGTTTTTTTTAAAGATCTGTAGCTTGAAGCATTTCTGAAACACACCAGAGATTTTCCTGGACAGTCATATGGTTTTTCCTGGGCTGTCTTGAATTCACATAGCACTTACCCTTTGTAAAAATCCACTGAGGAGAACATAAACTTGTTGCTACTAAGTCAGTTCTGATGCATAATGACCCTATAGGACATCACAGAACTGCCCCATAGAGTTTCTTTGGAGGCCTCCTGGATTCAAATTGCCAACCATTTGGTTAGCAGCATAGACGTAGTAGGTCCTTGACCACATTCTTTAGTGTCTCCTAAGTCTGAGAGTCTGCAAATTGGGCTCAGTGTCTACCTGAAACTTCCACTGAAGTGCATTTGATCTTATCATTGTGTAATTCTCATTTGCCATCACTAATGTAGAGGTTGTCTTTATTGTTTAGCAGATCTCAAGCATTAAGTCTCTCCATGCACCTCCCATTATGGTAGGCAAAAGACACCTACTTTCTACAGTGGGCTGTTTGGAACTCAAATGGTTAAATAGCTTTGGACTGGCTACTGCTGGTATCTTTTGCAACTGTCCTTAATATAGTCCTCAGAAGCAGCCTAATGGTGCTGCTTTTTTTTTTTTTTTAAACAGGCTTGTGGCAACTTAGTGACCAAAGAAAAGTTGAGATTCCCAATATATAACCAACCAACCAACCACCACTGAGTCAGTTCTGACTCATAGCAACCCAACAGGTCAGAGTAGAACCGACCTATAGAGTTTCCAAGGAGTGCCCAGTTGATCTGAACTGCTGACCTTGTGGTTAGCAGACATAGATAGCTCTTAACCACTGTGCCACCAGGGTTTCCTCCCAGTGCATAACCTTTCAGACCAAACTAAAACCAAACCCATTGCCATCAAGTCATTTCCAATTCATAGTGACCCTCCAGGACAGAATAGAACTGCCCAGTAGAGTTCCCAAGAAGCACCTGGCACATTTGAACTGCTGACCTTTTGGCTAGCAGCCATACAAACCACTATGCCACCAGGGTTTCTAGCCTCTCAAAAGTGAAAAAAAAAAAAAAAAGTTTAGCTCACTGCCCCCTGCTAGAGGCAGCGTATGTTCTTGCTCAGCTTTATGTGCATTGTCTTTAAGTCACCTGGCCTGGAAAAACCTTGCTGGCTTGGAAAGCTGGCAGGCCTTCACAGATCAGCAAGCTAAGTGACCTTGTACTAGTATTAGATGTGTCTCACCTTAGTTTTCTTATCTGGAAAATGGGGCAGTACACCTTATCCTATAAGGTTGTTATAAAGGTTGAATAAGGTAGTGTAGGTAAAGTACCTAGCTTGGTGCCTGGCTCGTGTTAGACACCTGATACATACAAATTTTTATAGATCATTGTTAAATTTATCAAAGAATAGAGTGAAGAGATTGGTCAAAAAGCTAAAACCAAACTATGGAGCATAAGAGAAATGCAGGCCTACAGTCTTTTTTTCAATCTCTTTATTTTCTCCTAAAAGGGGAGAGTGCACCGAAACCTTGCGCAATAGGATCAGAGAACTAGAAGCAGAGGGCAAGAAGCTAACAATGGACATGAAGGTGAAAGAAGACCAGATCAGAGAACTAGAACTGAAAGTTCAGGTACTGTGGCAAGGGACAGTGGGCCAAAGAATTTCCTTTTGTTTGAATTCGTCTTTTAGACTAGCTTGTTACTTGGTGCCGCGATGTGGGGATGGTAAAAGCCCTCTGACAAAAAGATTTAAAATGCTCATTTCAAGTCAAATTTAGTATCTCAGATTCTAGTACAAACCAGAAATATTGATGGGTCTTTGATGTGTTTTATATGAATCTGACTTACTGTGGGTTCTTTCCGTGTTTTCAGGTGAGGTAGGCTGATTAATGTCATTCAGAACTTAAACATCTCTTCTTAGCCCTAACCTATTCAGTCCATGGACAAAGAATTGCCCTTCATGGCTGAATGAGCCATGCAGATTGAAGTTCTGAGCAGTGCCTGAAGTGGAAAGGTGCCAGTCTTGTGGATGGAGCTATCCTTTCGGTCTTGTTTACCTTAGCCAGGTACTTGGCATTGGCTCTTCAAAGAGACATTTAAAACCGATGTCCTATATTGTAAAGTTTACAGTAATACGTATCATGTGGGACTGGTAAAAAACACTATTGGTAGGCCAGTGCAGGAGAATAAGGGACTTAGAAACAACACCTAAAGCGTATAGTAAAAGGGGCATCAGAAACAGATGCAAGAGCAAGGGTTTGTCTGTCAAAGGGTTTGGAATAGCCAGGAAACTGGGAAGAAGAAACAAATTAGAAGCTTATTTCATACTATATACAAAAAGAAATTCTAGATGAAGAGTTGAATACAGGAATAAAAAAAAAAAAAAACCTAGGTAGAAATACAGTAGAATTTGATCTTCAAGCAGGAAAAGACTTTCTAGATATAAAGCCATGGAAGGAATCACAAAGGGGGGAAAGAATGAAAAGTAAAATTGGGAAGGGTGTAGATAGTACAAAAATAAATAAAGGATTAATATTCTCAATATGTAAATAACTAAAAATTGCTAAGAAAAGCTCCACTGTATGGGAAAATAGGTGAAGGATATGAACAATAACCAACAGAAGAAATGCCAAGTGACTGATAAGGACATAAGAATATATCCTCATCAGTCATCAAAGACATGCAGATTAAAATTAGGTAATATTTTTCTCCTGTGATAGCAGTGATTTTTTTAAGTGGTAATACTAATTTTGGTGAACAATGAAATAGACCATATACATTGCTGGTGGATGGCTAACTTTCTGGAAAAGATCATGCCCTTTTTAAAGATTTTTGATTGACAAGATGTTTTCCAAGAAAAATTTCCCATTTTAGGAATCTAGCCTACAGTAAATATTTAAAAGTCTGATCAGTGATTGATATACAAAGATAATCATGTTCATCACCAAAACCAAACCAAATTCATTGCCATCAAGTCAATTCCAACTCATAGCAACCCTGTAGGTCAGAGTAGAACTGCCCCACAGAGTGTCCAAGGAGTGCCTGGTGGGTTTGAACTACCAACCTTTGGGTAGCAAATGTAGCACTTAACCACTATGTCACCAGGATTCATCACAGTGGTATATAAATTCAAAATTGGAAATAGTTTTTAACAGTGGGAGAGTCTTTAATAAATCATGGTATGTAAACATGCGGAAGTATAATGCAGCCGTTAAAAATAGTATTTTGAAAAACGAGATGATACAAGTTTTACAAAAGCCATGTATGCAAAATTCTGTGTATGGTGTTATGCCAGAAAACACATATACACAGTAAAAACACTAAAAGAAAATATATCAAATTTTTTAATGTTATTTGGGTTTAGGGATTATGGATGATTTTCTTTCATTTTTTCCTGTGAACTTTTCAGTATTTCTGAATTCTTTGCAATATTTGGATTTCTCTTTAAATATTTTTTTTTCAATTATCTATTAAACCCACTGCTGTTGACATGGGTCCAACTCACAGCAACCCTAGAGGTCAGAGTAGAACTGCCCCATAGCGTTTCTGAGGAGACCCTGGTGGCATAGTGGGATAAGTGCTATATCTGCTGACCAAAAGGATGGCAGTTCAAATCTGCCAGGCACTCCTTAAAAACTCAATTATCTGTGTATGTACTTAATGGCTACTAGTGGTTCTAAGTCTGCTTATTCTGCAAATGTCCAAAGTAATGAACATTTTTTGAAATTTTTAGCATAGAGTTTTGGTAGATTTGACTACAGCTTTATAGTAACATTTGTAACTGGCCAGCAAGGAGAACAGTCTATGTGCTTCTGATTTAGGCTTGGAAGAAAGTGTTTTATTTGGAGACAAAATCCACTATTATGTAAAGCCAAGCCAAGTGCCATCGAGTCATTATTATGTAAACACATGCTAAATACAGAGTGATATAATTTTCTCCTAAAATGTGAATATCACTGTGCATTTTGTATTTGTTCTCAGTAATAAAGTCTAAATCCACAAAATGCCAGGATCCTGTGCTCTAGTGGCCAAGCCAGTAATAAACTCACTGTGAAGTTGATTCCAAATCATAGTGACTCTGTAGAACAGAGAAGGACTGTCCCATAGGGTTTCCAAGGCTGTCACCTTCATAGAAGCCAAAAACATCTCTTTCCTGAGAAGCTGATCAGTTCAAACCATTGACCTTTTGGTTAGCAGTCAAACATATTAACCACTGCACCACTAGGTCATTGATAAACCAAACCTGCTGCTATAGAGTCATTTCCCACTCAGTCAGTAATAGTGGGGTTTAATTTGTGATCTCTGGCTAATGTGTAGACACTGATACCAAGTCTTTCTCATCACTTTGCTGTTTGGATGCTATTTATAGGAACTTCGGAAGTATAAAGAAAATGAGAAGGACACTGAGGTGTTAATGTCAGCCCTCTCAGCGATGCAAGATAAAACGCAGCACTTGGAGAACAGCCTGAGCGCAGAGACCAGAATCAAGCTGGACCTCTTCTCTGCACTTGGTGATGCAAAGCGGCAGCTGGAGATTGCCCAAGGTAAGAGAAGAGCAGGCCTGGGTGAGACGGTGTGACTGCAGCAGGCAGGGAGGCAGAGAACAGACCTCCCTTGGAGCTGTGAACCCCACAGGGCATTTCCATTTCCTCTTCAAGTGGTTTGGTAAGTGCCCAACATTAAAATGGGAGAATCATCACCCTAATTCATTCTGCAAACATATTTTGAGATGAGCACATGTGAAGTACAGGGCATACAGAGAAGATTATGAGTGTCTATGCTCAGGGAGCCTACGGTATTGTTGAGGAAATACAGAACTGCAGAGTCAGCAGAAAGTGCTCTTGTATCCATATGTACAGGAACTCTGAGAACACAGAGTCAGGGAGTTAGAGAGGGCTGTTTCCCAGGAGAGCTAATGTCTGAACTGGGTCTTGAATGATGAGGAGTAAGCCCAGTGAAGAAGCCGTGTCATGGGGGCATCTAAACCAACAGCCTGGGCCAGGCAGAAGGGTTAGGCGAGGCCTGGTATGTTGAGAACGGCAGCTAGCTCAGCTTGGCTGGAATGATGGCAGAAGAGGCTGATATTTACTAGCGCTGTGAGAGTTCCTGGGGACTCAGCCCTAGTGGGACAGACAGTCAACAAGTAAGTGTATAATATGCTAGGTGGCAAGAAGAGAAAAGGGGGTGAGAATTGAGCTGCTTTGGTGGGAGACTGTGGACTCAAGAAGAGGCATTTAAGAAGATGACTCCCCGGAATCCTGCATTAAAGCTGAACGTCTCACCTCACACTGGCTGTTTTGCCTGCCTCGCTCAGCTTCCTGAGGAGGAGCACCCTCTCTGTCTTATTTCTCATTCACTTAGGTTTACAAGTTTGAAGGATATTTCTCACTGCCCTTCCCTGGACAGAAGTAGCATCTAGTCTCACCAGGGGAGCGTGGCTCCCCAGCACAGACGCTTTACCACTGCCAGCCCAGGGATCCTCTACAGTGACAAGGAAGCAGAGAGAGTCCTTTTCAAAACTCTGAGAATATTTGCATGTCACTGATGAAAATAAATCAAACTTAAATGTGCGTGGGAAAAGATACAGTGGCTTATACATCGATGCCATTAGATATTTCATTCACTTGACGCTTATTTTGTTCAAAGAGGAGGCTATTTGATGCTTACTTAAAGCCGACGGGACATGAAGGAAGCGAGAGGGAGCAGTTTCTCTCCACTGCTCTTTGCTGCTGTCCTCCTTCCACTGTCACACTCAGAATATTCTAATAAGAAATGGAACTTCATATTCAAATCAAACCCTTGTTGCTTTCCTCCTCCTACCTTCTATATCATTTGATGTATCCTGATTCCAAAATGACTTTCATCTCTACTGCATCATTTAAAAAAACACCAAACATTACCAGTATGTAACTGCCGTCTTCAGGACCCATGAACAGTCTCAAAATGAGGGTAACTTTGTTAAAAGCATTTAAATTTCTGGAAGACTGCTTCTGTTTCTTTCACTGAAGTAGACCAGGGAGCTTCATAGCATGATGGAAGTTGTGTGAGCTTTGGATCCAAATCACTTTGGGTTCAAAGGGGCCACAGAGTCAAATCCTACCTCACTGTGTCTTAACTGAATGACTTTGACAAAGATATATAACTGGCAGAGCCTCAGCTTTCTCATGTTTAAAATAGAGATAATAATATCTTCGTCATTCAGTGAAAAATATTTATTGAGCTGAGCAGAGTACTAGACTAGGCACTACAAATACAGCAACTTAAAAAACAAAAAATAGGAACAGTCTTCACCCTGGACCCGAATCTTCACCCAGATGAGTACATAAGAGATGGAGAGCCTCCGCTGTTGCCGACTCTAGCCACACGGATGATGGGTTTGACTTCTGGCTGTGCATCTAGCTGTGTACCCTGACAAGTCACTCAGCCTCTCATAGGGCCATTCAAGGAAGTATATGAAGCACTTAGAGTAGTGCCTGACACACACATGTGAGTGGTAGCTTTGTAGTGATTGTCACTGTTACAAAGAAAAAGCAACAGGAAGGAAAGCTGAAGGTGTATTGAAAGTCTAGGAAGAGGGAAGAACCTTCAATGGGAATACCAGGGACAGCTTTGCTGAGGACATAGAAACAGAAACCTCAAGAGAACAGTGAAGAGGCGGAGACACACAGCAGGGGAAGGGACTCCAGGACAGGTGAGGGCTGTTGGATCAAGAGTCAACAGAATGCAGGAGGGTGTGCTGTGCATAGGATAATGTTACACTGTCCTTCCATATACAGGCTGGGTGGCCCACCTGAGGGTCACTGTGCCAAGAGGCACCCTCTATGAAGGCAAGGACAAGTGGCCTGGGTCCAGGAGAAATTCCCTGGGTCCAGGAGAAATCTGAGGGCAGCAGATACACAGCTCCTTGTGTTTTCCATGAGAGAACTTCTTGTGTTACTGGTTCTGTGGCTGGTTGTACTGTATTACTTGGACTAACATTTCGAGGTAGTCCATTCTCCCAGGAAAAAATCAGGTTCAAGAGGTGGAGCCACAGTTCAAAATCAGCACCACTCAGAGGCTGTCGTAGGTGACCACCGTGTTCAGACATGGCTCCTGGCCTCATTACTATATATGCAGCTACAAGAGCTCAGAGGCCAAGCCCAGCCTGCCACCTTTCTTGTATCACCTGGGAGCTAAGAATGGAAGAATGGTTTTCCATTTTTCCATGGGTGGAAAAGCAAACAAAACTCTACAGCAGAGACAGTATGTGACCCACAAAACTTAAAATATTTACTCTCTGGCCCTTTACAGGAAAAACTGGCCTGTCCGCACAAACCATCAGGCTGAGGCTGTTCTCGTTGACCCACACCCACTCAGGGGTTATCCCAAGAGCACATTGTGTTGGGTGAACCCTCTCTCCTCACTAACAAAGGGTCTTTGATCTTCCAGGACAAATCCTTCAGAAAGACCAGGAAATCAAGGACCTAAAACAGAAGATAGCTGAAGTCATGGCCGTCATGCCCAGCATAACATACAGTGCTGCCACCAGCCCCCTGAGCCCCGTTTCCCCCCATTACTCTTCCAAATTTGTGGAGACCAGCCCCTCTGGACTTGATCCCAATGCCTCTGTTTACCAGCCCCTGAAGAAATAAAGGCCAGCTGTGTGTTTTGCCCAACTATTTGGTTACCAGAAAGCATCTCAAAGGAGCACCTCTGGCAATCAAGATAAAAAAAAAGTTTATATTGTATTTTGTGGGACTGTATACGTTGTCATTTTTTTAAATGGGGTGGGGGGGAGATACCATCCAAGTTGGATTAGAACTGCCCATCAGTTTTTCTTGTAAATTTTTAGACCTCACAGAACTTTGCAGTTTATTTTTCTCAGTCAACACATTAAAACCATTCTTGGATTTCAAGTAGCCAATTTTGCCTTTTATGTATTCTTACATGGTTTCCTCTTGAAGAAAAAGTCACAATTTTTGCTTCTCAGCCTTTTATTTTTGTTTTGTTTTTAAACAAGTAAAACCTGCACATTGGATTCACATATGGGCTAATGACAATTTTCAGTTTTTAGAGTGGAAGGATTAAATAATCTGACACAGCTTTGAAGTTATAGCTGCATTAGAGATGATTATTGCTATTACAGAAACAAAAGTTGCGTACCCCTCCAAAGACCAAACAAATTCAAGGAGCATCATTTCAGTTGAGAGGAGAGACTAAAGTGATGAGGCTAGCTGTGATAATATAACAGGCTGTGTTTGAAATATTTCTATTCCCATCAGTGTGGTTAGTCCTAGAAAATCGCTACCAGCAGTCTTGTTCACAGTGCCTTGGGAAAAGACATTTCAAGAGGAAACTGATCATTTTAAATTGTTTTCCCCCTTTGCTGTCATCTGTCTTCTGTTTCTGTCAAGCTCAATGTGGATCCTGCTGTAAAACTGGTGGGTAGCTGGGCTGTTTGTTCAACACCGAAGTTGTATCTTTTCTGTTGCTTTTGATAGGAAGCAGCACCGTTTTCTGTGATGGCCTGGAGTGAAGCACCTCGGGAAGGGAGCTGGGCAGTGTTTGTTTGTGAGGGACTGTAATGATGGCTAATAAAAGCTGCAGTTCTAGGTCTTTTTTTTTCTCCACCCCTTTACTTTACTCTGTTTCCACTTGTCATCATCTTGTGTTTGACATTTGAAAAGAAGCTGACAGTTTCTCAGCTCTTGTGCCAAGGAGATTTTTTGTCTGTTTGTTTGAAGAATTTTAAAATCAAAACTGCATAAAGATTTCCATTTCAAATGTATGCTATACATTGGTAGAAAAGTGTTTCCACTGGCAACTTTGGAAAGTGTTAAAGAATTGGGGGGAGGGTCTGGGAAAGGGGGAAGCAAAATTACATTTGGAAACTAGGAAAATTAAAAAACCAAATAGACTGGTTTTGCTTCCTTGTCATGGATTCTGGAAGGACACAGTTCTTCTAAAATTTCCTGTTAATTGGCATGTATGTCTCATTTAAAGCAAATTAAGTAGGACAAGCAAGTCAGTAAAATAGAAGTATTAAAAAGAATCACCATTTTAATTACAGATCTTATTTTGGGATTAAAAAAAACAGCTTGTAGCTTTAGCGAGGTGTGCATGTTGCTGCCATTTTGCATTTTTGATTCATCTTGTGTAATTGTCACCAAGAAAGTATTACTCAGAATTGTCAGTTTTTTTTCATCTTTGTGCAAAAACATGGAAAATTGTCATTGACTGTGTTGAGGTTACCCCCATTTTGCTGCCTTTTGGGACGCTATTTTCGTTAAATACTTGGACTGGGCTGCATTCTCTTTTTTCTCCTGTGGGGTTCAAAAGAATAAACATTTTCTTGCAGATAAAACTAGTTTTCTGCCTTTTTAAATTTCCAGGAGGGCACAGCCAGGTAGATTACTCCGAGTGGGGTTAGATGCTCACCATCGTGTCCTCTTGTCATGTCAACACCCCTTGAGATGGTGATGCCCCACACAGCTCATGCTGCGTGGCAGAGAGCAGGCACAGGACCCTAGAGGACTCCATCTCACGTTGGTTTTATTTCTGCTGTGACTTAAGATATATTCATCTCTTTCTGCGTCTCTCTCTCTTTCTCCAATTGGTGCCAAGGCTGACTTGTTTTCTGGTACAACCCTGTCTGCTATAGATCCTGAACTAAGCTCCAAAGTAAAACCATTTTTCTTGGCCCCTCTTGGTTTCAAAGGCTTCTTCTGTTTTCATCTTCTGAGAGGCCAGCTGCCTCTCTTGTCCCATGTTTTTCTCTCTTGGCCATTGTTAGAATTTGGTCTTGGCTCCGATTCTGGAAAATTCTACTCTTGGCATTCCGCTCTCCATCCATATTGCTGGGTAGCTGTCTCAAGCTTGGCCGTTAATTCTCTTGCTAGACACACCACACTTAATGCCATGAGCAGACTTCCCTGGGGGAAGCGCCTTCTCCTTTCCTGAAAGAACGTATCTGCCCACAGGATTCTTACTGGCACGTTCTTTTCCAACTGAGAAAATCTTCTGTTGTTGTCTTTGATGTTTTAGGCTCATCATAAAGTGGCTCTTAATACCTTATAATTTATTACATGCCATAAAGCAGTGTTTGCCATTCTAGATGGTGAAATGTTTACCGACTGCGTGGGCTGAGTCTGTTTTGACTGGCTGAGTAGCCTCTCTTCGTTGACGTCTCCCAGCTTTATGTAAGGAAATAGCTGTTGTATGTCCATTCTGCCTGCAATACTCTTTCCAAGAGATCTTATAAAAGGAGGACTAGTCCTTTCTCCTCCACCCCATTTCCTCATGCTCACCCAGCTGTATTAATTCAGACAATGCACAGCCCGCCTGAGAGCGCTCAGCACTTCCACAGCTGCTGTCGGATTGCTTCTTGCAAAAATCACATCACACCAGAGGGAGCTAAAGAGTAAACTGGAGACATGTCCTGAGGCCAATTCGGTGACTCAGGCTAGTGAACTTTTCAGGTGGGCCGCAGTAGCTAGACCGGTTGCCATTACCAGTTAGATTAGAGGGCCTTTGGGACCTATAAATGCATCATTTTATATAACTCTCAATGAAGTTGGCTGCTGAGCTGGCTTCTTTACAGGCCTAGAAGCACTGGCCAGAGGCCTCCCACCTCTAATAGCCCGAGTCTGCTCTGAGCCAGGCAAACCACAAGCCATCTAGAAGGATATGGGAGTCTGGTCACAGCTTTGCCACCACTGGCTCTGTCACCTCTCTTAACCTCCCTGGGCTCCCTTTCCTTACCTTTTAGAAGGAGTATTGATTCTGGCCATCGTGCCTGCATAAAGTTGCTACAGAGATTCTGTGCCAGGATATAAAACAGTGCTCTATCCCAGCCACCCAGATGGAAGTCCAGAACAACAGCAAGGAGTCGTGGTAAGGGTAGGAACCTGGCTAAGAACTGCCGTTCCTGGGGCTAGCTCCATCCAGCAATGTGACTGCTACTCAAAATGTGGTCCACAGCGCTGGACTGGTCTTCGCAGTGTGCCCTAACAGATGGTCAGCTGCCATCGAGTCAACTCCTGACTCATAGGGTCCTGTGCACCATGAAATAAAATGCCGCCTGGTGCTGTGCCGTCTCCTGACTAGCTGTAGATTGAGTGAGTGAGCCACAGGTTGAGTTCGGCTGATTTTCTCAGAGTGCCAGGCCTTTCTTCCTAGTTTGTCCCAGTGTTGGTAGCTCCAGTGGCACCTGTTCAGCACCACAGCACCGTGCAAACTGCCAGTGACAGACACATGACAGCTGTGCAGGAGGTGCCCTGGCCTGAATGGACCCAGGGTCTTGGCACCACCAGTGCCCCCTTCACGGGCTTGTTGGGAACAAAGATCTCAGGCTGTTCCTCAGAACCAGTGGCTCTGAATCTGCATCTGCTCTCCAGGTGACTCACTGACACATTCATTGTCATAGAAGCCCTCTCCTGAGCTGACTCTCCCAACATGAAAACTCATAACTCACATGGAGCCTGTCACTCTCCTAGTCCAGAAAACACAGAATTATGAGTCTAACTGAGAGGTAAGCTGTAAATGAGGATCTCTAAACCATTATACGGAGTCCTGGTGGACCAGTGATTAAGTGCTATGGCTGCTAACCAAAAGGTCAGCAGTTCAAATCTACCAGCTGCTCCTTGGAAGCCCCAGGGGGAAGTGCTACCCTGTTCCGTAGGGTCCCTATGAGTCAGAATTGACTACAACAGCCTTTATTTTTCTAAACCTTATGTGTGTTTAGTGCTAGGTGGCACAGTTTTGTGCGAACTACTAACTGAAGGGTTGACAGAACACACACAGAGATGCCTTGGAAGACAGGCCTGGCAATCTGCTTCCGAAAGCTCACAGCCTTGAAAACCATATGGGGTGCAGTTCTACTCTGCGCACGTCAGGGTCAGCTACAACGCGTAACAACAGCAAGCCTTGTGTATTTTACTTACTTTGTTTATGCCTTCCCCCGCTAGGATGAAGACTCCCTGAGGGCAGGGGTTTTTCTGTTTCCTGCTGTAATGTAACCCCACAGCCTAGAATGATGACTGCCACATAGTAAGTACTCAGTCAGTAATGAATGAATGAGGTTAAGGAATAGGTAAGATGTGTGATCTCAAATACGTCTTAACTGAATCAGGGCATTGCTGGACCAGTCCTATAAAAATGACAGTATAGACAGAACTTTCTGGAAGGAGGAAGGAAAATTTTGAGGTAGCATATTTCTTGTGACATCTCGTATCTGCCTTTCCCTGGTTTCTGCTGAAACCTTGTTTTTCTTGTCAGATTTTCTCTACAAACTCCTCCTTGATTTAACCAGGTGCAGAGATTTCCTAAACAGCTGGGTGCACTGAGAACAATCCCTTCTCTGTCTGGGAGGCCTTCCTGCAGGGAACCTGCTGGGGACCTATCCATCATCCACACAGTTGGAGCCTTAGACCCCATTTCCCCAAGAGCTTGCACCACTGCATCTTGACTCGGTGTGGGGATTTTTCATCTTGACAATCATCAAATTATAACTTCCTCCAGGAAGGTAGCTGGTTAAATACATGCCTCCCAGGACCTCCTTCCAGCTGATCACACTGCTCTTCTTTCCTCCTCCTTCCTTGGGCTTAACTGTTGAGTTTTTCTGCTTTATTCCTGTCTAAGTTTTTGCTTTTAGTCCCTCAGTCTTCTGCCTGAGGTTCAAGTCCTTGGCAGAATGGGCTCTTAGGATTATGGAGTCACGGCTGTTACAAGCACAATGCTGCCTGAGAAGGCTGGATTGGTTTGGGAGATGTCCTGCCTCTGTATCCTGGCTCTGCAGCCTCCAGGCAGCGCAGGTTCAGGGGGAGGCAGGGTTTAGTGTCAGCAGGGACCCTTCTGCGGTGTATTTGGCGAGGGTGCCCTGCCAGCGGAGCATTCAGCAGCATCGTGTCTTTACCATTCCCCGTCCTCATTGCCAGCAGCTGGGTCTTGAGGACAGGATTTTATCCTCAGGGACATACACCGTTTGACACACTTACCCAGTCCTGGTCCGTCCTTAGAAGAATGTCACTCAAACTTAGCGTTTATCAAATGCATCTGGAAGGTTTATTAATGCACAGATTTCTAGGCAAAATCCTCCAAGTTTCTGATTCAGTAGGTCTGGGGGAGGGCCTAAAAACTGCTTTTTCTAACAAGTTCCCAAGTGAGGCTGATGCGGCTAGTCAGCTAGTCCTGGGACCCGACTTTGAGAGAGAGGGAGGGCTAACTCAGGGGCCCTGCCCTTGCAGGAAGCCATCCTTGCTAGCTGCCACCAGGGGGCACATCCTTATCCGGTTTTTATTTAACTATGAGCCCTGCAGGACATCACAGGCTCTTCCCTAAGGATTTGAACTTAATTATAGGATCTCCATGAGGCTGATCCACGGCACTTGGCTTTGGCATAATGGTTGTTACTATGTATCAGGAAGAAGGAACCTCTGGAGATCTAAGAATGAAGGTGGATCTTCGAAGTCTGACCTGGCAGTCTGATAGGCCAGCCCTTTGAAGATGTTCAGTGTTGGGCTCGTGGGTGGAAACCATTCCCACTGGACAAGACCTACGGGCCCCTCGCTCCACCCAGTGAAGCAGGAGCTTGCTCCAGAATGATCTAGGATCGTTCTGTATTCAGAACCCAAGGGCCAGTTAGCCAGCCAAAAGCCAAGGGCCAGTTAAGATGGTTGTTTTTAGGTGGCGGCAAGTCGATTTCAATCCCATGGGACAAAGCTGACTTGCGCCATCAGGACTTCTAGTTCATGGCCAGGTCTTTCTCCCAAGGAGCCACTGGGTGGGTTCAAACCACCAGTCTGTCAGTAAGCCAGTTGAGTGTCTAACCACTGCATCCCCAAGGCTCCTCCAGTTAAGATTGCAAGTGATTTTAATTTTCTTCTTTATAGTCTAAATTTCTTACAATCAACATTACTTTCACAATAAAAAATAAAATTGTTTTAAAACACTTTTTTAAATGTAATTACAAGTCAAAACAACTGAAAAAAAAAGAAGATACTCAAGCTTTGGATGAGCCTGGAATAAGGTGAGAAACCCCCACTGGCACTTGCTCCCCAGGGTCCCTGGTTTGTGGTTCTGCTGAAGTAACTGTCTGGAGCAGGGGCACCGTGGGATCACAGCTGACAGCCTGCTGAGGATGGCAAGGCTGGGACCAAGGGGCAGACAGTTACTGGTAAGGACCTGATCTGCCTCGGTGACTGCAGTGTGTTGTCTTCTCTGTAGATCTGGTGTTTGGGATCCAGTGTGTTTGGGCCTAGCTAGTCCCAGCCACAGCTCAGCCCCAGCTCAGCCCCAGCACAAAGTCGTACCCCATGTTGCTGTTCTCACACACCTGGAGACTTCCAGAGAGTCAGGTGGATGAGAACAGGCCAAGAATATGGAAACTTAGAGACTTGCTGGCTCAGAGGTTCCTGTTTAGCCGTCTGCAAACATACTATGTTTGACGTGAATAGAATTTAACAAATCTGAGCTACCATTTAAAAATTGGAGGGATTTCAGATGAAAATAATCCTGATTCTCTTGTGGCTGGTGTCCCTCACCACTTCCTGCAGTGGGTGCACCTTCCATTCCACAGACAGAACACAGCCTGGAAGGAAGAGGCTACAGGTCTCAATCCTGGTTGTTTCCTACAGGGCCAGCTGGGGAGCTTTCACAGATGCTCATGCCCAGGGCCCACCCTGCAGTCAGCCTGATGGAATTGGGCTGGGAAGGAGCCTGAGCGCTGTATTTTTTTAATTCTCTAAAGTTTCTAAAGTGCAATCAAGGTTGAGATACTGGAGACTAAATGGTAATAGGAGGACACCTTGGTTCTGGCTGGGGCCCAGGGACTGGGTGTGGATGAGTGGGTGGGTCTGGGGCCAGGACTCGGCATGTTTTTAAACTAGTTTGCATGAAGTGGATTCTGATCCAGAACAACCCCAAGTGTGTCAGGAGAACGTGTTCTTTCAGGTTTTCAGTGGCTGGTTTTGAGAACTAGATTGCCAGGTCTTTCTTGAGATGCTCCTGGGTAGATTCAAACTCCAACTCTTGTTGAACTTCCCTAGGGAGTTTCGCTGGCCCGACTGGGATGTGGTCTCACCTCTCTTCTTCCCTTGGGCTCCAGGGCCTCCTTCAAGTTCCTCACCCTTGGTTTCCTCTCCTAATCACTTTTAGTGGTTCAACTCTTAGCCCTCCTGTCTCCCAAAAGAAATTCTGTTAGCATTGCCTCAATTTATTGTATGTTCTCGGATCCGACTCGACGGTACTTGGCTTGGCCTCTCTTAACTAAGGATTTTGGTGTTGTGATACATAAAAACTGAGTGCAGCCAATATCAGCCCATAGGAAATGAAGTGGGAGGGGAGGAAGCACACATGCTTGGGGTTGTCTGGAAGGTGGACGAAGCCAGCTGGGAACAGACAAGAGCCAGCCAGCTTAGGAAGCCTCCGCTGAGAAAGAAGCTCCTCAGCAGAGCCCAGCCCCTAGCGGTGGGATGAATGGGTCCATGTCCTAACCTCTCCTGCATCACTCAGCCTTGGGAGACCGGGATAGATGTGTATTATTGTTCCCCTTACCCACTCCCTCCCCACTGAGAGAATGATACACCCACCTTGCCTTTCCTCCTGTGCACAGAGAATGCTTGCTGTCCTGGGGTGGATTGCTCTGTGTGACATGCACTGGCCGGCAGAATGTGAGCAGATGCCACATGTACCAGATCTGAGCAGAAGTTTTAAGTGTACCTGAGTGGTGTGGGTTAGCCTCTTGCTACTCTCTGCCAGGAGAGCAGTAGTTCCCAGATACAGGCCCCACTTCCAGACACAGGTGAGAGCTGAGCAGAGCCACGGTTAACCCTCAGACCTGTGAGCAAAACAAAATGCATTACAGGCGTAAGCCACTGAGACCAGGGGCTGTTTGTTACCACAGCAAAAGCTGACTAATACAGAGAATCCAAGCTGGAGTCACATGCCCTCGCCTTGGCTGGGTTCTGGGAAGGAGAGCGAGAGTCTGGAGCCCCCTAAGCTTCACAGCAGGAGACAGAGCTGGTGATGTGTGGGCCCCAAGGCCACATGCTGAAACAGGTCATTGCCCCAAAGAAACGAAGGTCCTGTTGAGGTGAGGGGCGCCAGGAAACCCACAAACATCCACTACACCAGTAGTTTTCGTAGCCAAATTTCAAGGCAGTGAGTCCCAGCCTTTTCTTCCATTAAGGCCCCTTTCAGCTTCCTCTCCTATGAGTTCCATGTTTGAAGAACTTTTGCCAAAAAACGTGTATAAATTCCTTACAACTGATACTGTATTAGTCCAGGGCATAACTGCTAACAGAACTTTGGATTGACAACCACAGCCATAGAAGCTGCAAAGCTGGAGATGTCAACCTTTCAGTCCCCTGTGCAGCCTCATCCTGGCTTCTTGAAATATCAGAAACCGCTTTGGAAACACTGTTCCCACCTTCCCAGTGGGAACTGACAATGGAATGTGCTCCCTCTCTGAGAGCGCACCACTTCAGCAGCAACACTGGAAGCTGAAAATGTGCTCCGAACCCAGAGGAACAGGCCCAGTGAGGGCACTTCAGGCACAGAAGCAGGTTGATACAGGGCACAGGGCCTTCTGAGGGAGAGACCCTGGGGAGTGGTGGAGGTTGTTCTGCAGACCAGTTGGTCCCCAAAGCCACCACCATTAAGAACCTCACTGAGTGCTTCCCTGGCACCAGAGCCCATGGCCATGTAGGCCACTTACTGCCTCAGCAGTGTGAGTGGTTAGCGGTTTCCCTAGCCTCTGACAGGGAAGCTGAGACAGAGAACCTTGTATAGGGTCACATAGGCCGTAAGTGAAGCTCGGATGTAAAACCGGGCTGGTCTGGCTCCAGTGCCTGGATACTTTTAGCAGGAGGTTGTCCTGCAAGACCTCAAGCCTGGGTCAGGGTGTCTGTGGAAGGCAGGCCCCCTGGATGTCAGTCCTCCCAGTGGACTGTTATCGGGTGGGAGGGGGAGACACACTGAGGCTCCAAGGAGGTAGGACCTGAAAGGGCTATAAGAACGGTGCACCCTGGGGGGTCTCGGATGTCACTACTGCTGCTGCTGCTGACCAAACAGCGGCCCTGCTCACCTAGGCTGTTGTCCCCATAGCTGCTCACGCCTTCCATTCCCTGGATGTCCTAGAGACTCCAGGACCAGAATGACCATATGCAGCTGCTGTGATCAATGTCCACTGCTCACTGTGGACAAGAGATTTTGACCTCAACTGTCCCTTTCTGCCCCAGCCCCTACCTGCTGTCTACATCCCAATATAAGGGGATATCACCCTTTGCGTTGTAAGTGACAGAAACACCAAACAAGCTCAAGCAAAGGGGAAATTCATTGACTATCATTGTTGAAAACTCCAGAAGGTACAGTGGGCTTCAGAAGGGGCTCAAACGATGCTCTCAGACTCTGTTTTCCCTGTTTCTTGCCTCGGCTCTCTCATTTGAGCACTGGCGTCATTTCCAGTCTCCCTGCTTGGTGGCAGCCCCAGGACAACATCGACCTAGTTCCCCTCAGGTAGAAAAATGTTGAAGTCCTGAGAGTTGCTCTGATTGGCCCTACCTGGTCCTGTGCCCACCCCCAAACCAATCACTGTGCCCTGGGGACCATGGCACACTGACTTAGCCTAGAATGGACCCCACCTATGCTCAAGAGAAAAATGGGGTACAACTACCGGAACGGTAACTGAGTGCTGGGCGAGGAAAACAACAGATGTTGCCTGTAGCTGGGGGATACTTGCTACTATTCCAAGGAAGCAGCCTTCAGGGTAAGCCTTCCGCTTCCTTCAGTCTACCAGTCTTCCAGGCTCACACCTCCTTCCAGCCTAGGACATGGCTTGTCATGCCACAGATGGGACAAATAAGTCCTGCAGACAGGGGCTTTGTGCTCAGGACCCAGGCAGTTTGGCAGCGGGAGAGTGATTCAGCCCGGTAAGAACATCGTGCCCGTTTGAGGAGGGGTCTACAGTGGGACAGGTAGCTTCTAGTGAGTCTCCACATCCCCGAGCACGCGATGAAACCGAGGCTGCGCTCACAGACAAAAACGGAGCTTGGACCCAAAGCAAGTCTGTTCCGTTAGGACCTCTTAACTTGCCTCAGGCAAACAACTCCCTTGAGAGAGGTGGGAGTTTATCTACAAGTCTCTAGGTTTTAGAAAAAGCAACGAATAAAACAGAAGCGACTGCTCCCCGGCTTCCAGATCGCCCCCTACCACCTTTGTTGTAGGTGATTCAGCGCTCCTGCCTTCTCAAACCCGCGCATTGGTTGGAACTAACCCCTCCCACTTCTGGAATGGGGTTCGTCCACCAATACCATCCTTCAGACCACTCTGATTGGCCCAGGCATGACATACAATCCAGTGAAGACCAATGAGAAGCAAGGAGACGTTAACAGGCCTTTCTGCAAAAGAAGCTTCTCCTTTGGTTGCGACCACGTGGCATATGGATACCAGCTTGAGCAATTTTGAGGACAGGCTGAGAGTCTGGCGCTGCGAGCAGTTGGCTCTCATGGGCTATGAACAAGGCACCGAGGCTTGAACCCAGGCCTTCTCGCTCCCGGGGTGAAGAGGGAAGACCCGGCGGCCCTCATGCCCTCTGTATGCTCACTGACCCCATGGCCTAATACGGGCCAGAGATTTCATAAATAGCTAGCATCTAACTGCAGTATACTTCTCCCAAATAGGTGAACGACAGATGGAAGATGTTTGCTGTCAGCTCCCCGTTCTTAATGAACGACTGAATTGGGCTTGCTAACTCTCCTTTAAGTGTTCCCCCATCCAAATGTCTTCCAGCCTCAATTTCCTCATCTGTAAAATGAGCATAATAATAGTATATACCTGCTAGAATCGTGGTAGAAACTAATGACTTAATTGTGCCTGGCGTGTAGTAGGCGCACAATGCATGCCCGTTATTATGATTTGTCTCTGGTAGTTTCAGATTCCTCTGCCATGAAGTGGAAATTCATTTATTAATTTATTCACTCAACAATCTACTGATCATCATCCACGGGCCAGACATTGTGATTAAGAAGAGGGTCAGTTACAGAAATGAACCACCACTTATGCCCCAGGAACTCACCCTCTGGTGTGGCAGGCAAGCAGGCAGAAGTTAACACCCAGTGGAAGGACAGTCACGTTGCCTGCAAAGTCTACTGTGTGGGAGTGAGTAACCCAAGTGTGGGGATTAGCTACTTCCAGAACAGGGCTAACTGAGGTGAGAGACGGGAGCTGACTCCATGTCCACTGTTCTTTCCAGTATATTGAGTTGGCATGAAAACATTTGGTGTGGGATCCCCAGTTGTTGACCTGAGCCGGACAAAGACAGACAGATAACCAGAGAGTCCAGGAGTTAGAGTAGGTAAGTAAAAAACGTTAAGGATGGAAGAAGGGACCAAATTATATTTCAGGTATTTTCTACCTAAAATAATATCTTGATTTTTAAAGTCAGGAGAAATAAGGTACAGATATAACTTTTGGAAGAATTTTGTCTTTTTGAAAATTTTGTATAAATGGAGTCAACCTGATGACATGAGCCGCCACATTATACTGCCACCTGGTGGCAACAAGCTAAAGTTAACAGGTTTTATTTGTGAGACGTGAGGCAAGCTCAGTTTTGTGAAGTAACCAAAGATATCAAAGCCACCGGCTCCACTTCCCTGTCTTCCTACTGCACATCTTTCTGCTATCCCTCTTCTCCAGCCTTGAGGAGCCCCGGACCCATCCTGCCCTCCCCCCTGGTTCTGCACTGGTGGTAACACCTCACCAACCCTCAGCTCAGCACCCAAGCAAAAAGTAGCTACAGTGGAAGAGTCCGGCCGAAAAATAATGGTTAAGCGTGCGAATACTATGCTCTAACTACTGCTGTCTAGTCAATTAGGACTCAAAGTGACCCTACAGAACAGAGCAGAACTGCCCCATAGGGTTTCCAAAGAGCTCTTGGTGGGTTTGAACTACCTACCCTTTGGTCAAATCCTGACTTCCCCACTTCCTGTCTGTGGATCCCTGAATCTCTCTGAGCCTCAGTTTCCCCATATGAAAAATAGGATAGTCTGTATTCAAATTCAGGCTACTTGTTCCTTCTACTGAACATCTTTCTGCTACCCCTCTCTCCAAGAGCCGGAGTGAGGGGATAGTTACCAAGATGCAGTGGGGAGGGGTGGGCTGGAGAGGAACATAGGAGGTAGAATGCCTCTCCATGACTCTTCCTCCCCCTTGATGCCTAGCTCCACAGATGGCTAAGGCTAGTCCCTGCCTGGAGCTCTCTCAGTCTCCATCCCAACCAATTCAGTCCTCCTTTCCATGCTTCTTCAGAGCTGGCCCCGGACACTCTGGAGCATCTCGCAGCTCAGCACTGAAGGGGCAATGATTGTCCCTTCCTTGGGACATTTACACTGTAAAATTCTGCTCCTTAGAGAGCAACGCTTAACACTCTCTGATGGCTCACAAAAGGTAGTCCTCTGGGCCCATGGAAAAGGGAGACTTTGGGAGCTGGCCTTTCCCAATGCTGGACTCACCAGAGCCCTGTCCTGAAGCTTAGGACACCAGCCTTCAGGCAGGTGCTCAAAATGCCTGAGTCTTGATTGGTGGTCTTGGACCAGTCACTACTCTCCCTTGAGCCTTGAACTTCCCACCTGTAAAAGAAACTTCTCCAGTCTGGTCAAGCCCTCACAAAATGACTGCTGGGGTGCTGAGGGGAATGGCAGTTATTAGGAAGCCCTCTCCCCTCCCCTTCTTTTTTGGGGACCCCAGGACTCTGCAAGGAGATGGCAGCCCTGCTGCCCCTGGGGGAGTGGTTCCCGGAGGTAACAGGGAACGCTCCACCGCTCCCCCACACTCGCTGTGGGCAGTCAGCACTAAATGCTGTATTAATTACTACCAACTCCCCCTGGGAAGCAAATTCAAAGTGAGGTCACCATGGTAACCCAGACGGTTGCAATGTGACCAAATTTTTAAAGTGTTTGACATGTTCCAGGCAAATTACCTCTCAGTGGAAGAGAAAAGAACGGAGCCTCAATCCCACACCTCAGTGGTCTCAGAAAGAAAAGCTCAGGCACTCTGATGAGGCTTGAAACCTTTCTACCAAGGGGCGGTGAGGCTGGGACAGGAAAGGGAGACGTGAGCCCAGTCTCAACGGACCAGAGCAGATCAAAGCCTGCCTGGGGAGCTGGAGGCCCTGGGTTCTAGTCCCAGCTCCGACACCATCTTGCTCTGCACCTGCGGGCTGGCCCCTCGCTGTCTCTTCCTCCAGAAGAATGTTGTTGTTGTTAGGTGCCATTGTGTCAGTTCTGACTCAGCAAAGCCGTGCACGGAAAGAAGCACTGCCGGGTCCTGCGCCATGCCCACGGTTGTTGCCACGCTGGAGCCCGTTATTGTAGCAATTAACGTCAGTCCATCCTGTTGAGGCTCCTCCTCTTTTTGCTGACCCCTACTTTATCAAGCGCGATGTCCTTCTCTAGGGATTGATCCCTCCAGACAACACGCCTGAAGAAAAGCCTTAGGAGCATTTCTTAAAGGACCAAGGAGATAAGCCAGTAGGTTACTAACCTCATGTACAGGAGGGAAAGGAGCCTGGTGGCACAGCGGTTAAACACTCAGCTGCTAACCTAAAGGTCAGCAGTCTGAATCCGCCAGCTACTCTGTGAGAGAAAGATGTGGCAGTCAGCTTCCATAAAGATTTACAGTCTTGGAAACTTTATGGGGCAGTTCTATCCTGACCTATAGCAAACCATCTTGATAACAGTGTGTGTTTAGGTTTGGGATGGGAAGGGCGGTAGGTGTTGCTAATCTGGCCTCCACAGCAGAGAGACCCGAATTCAGATCCTGCTGCTGCCACCCAGAAGCCTTGTGATCTTGGGCCAGTGACTTTACCCCTTTGAGCACTGGCTTCCTTACCTGTTAAGAAGGGGGCTAATAGTAGTCCCGCCCCTCAGGGTGGTTGTGGGAAGTGTAAATAAGATCTCCCATGAGAAGCACTCGTGCAGCACCTTGGACACAGCAGGCCTCTTATCACCATCATTGCTGTCATTTAGTAAGTGTCCCAAGTGCAGCTCAGAACTGAGCATATTAAACGCCGTAATCATTGACTCCTTCCCATTGTCTTCCCATGAGATGAGTGCTGTTATTAGCCCCATTTCACAGATGTGGAAAGTAAGGTTAGGAACGTGAGGCAAATCACCAAGGTGCACAGACACTTATGGAGTGGGACCTGGATTCAGACACAGGCATGTCTGCCCCAGAACTCAACCCCCTAACCATTCTTTGCATACCTGCAGATGAAATAAGACATTGTTTGAGTGCCCAGGGCTATGTGGTAAACAGAGCTCATTAAATAATGGGCCCCACAGGTATACCCTGGTTTCATGTCACAGCAACTGATCTCTAATCCTTGTCTTTGGATGCTTGTAAGCCTGGATCTGGTGGATTCAAATATTCAGATCTTCCATGACTCAGACAGTGGTGGGGGAATTACAGGCAGTGACCCCAGCTGGCCTCCTCTTTAGGGCACTGTCCAGTGGCTGCCAGGGCCTATTTGCATTGCACCGGCCCTGCTCCTTCCTGTCGCCTCTATTGGGGGTGACACTGCAGGGATGCAGGTGGCCGGTAGCTGCTCTTGACCTCATCGTGCTGTGGCTGCTCCTGGCCCCTGCACAGCCCATGCCTGCTTCTCTTGTTGGGTCAGCATCTCATCCCACCCTCCTCCCCAGGAACTCCCAGGCAGGACTGGCTTTCTCAGGACAGAATCAGGTCAGGCCTTCAAGTGATGGATGAATTTAATAACCAGCTGCTCCTGCCACCAGGCCACTCATCCTCTGTGTCCCAGGCCCTGACCAGGGGCCACAGCCAGTCTGACCAATGACAGGAGAGCAGTCGGAGGGGTAGAGGCCCCTCCCAGCCCACTCAGGGCTCTGCTGGGGAGCCCAGAGCCACTCCAAGTCCAGATCTGAGAATGCGGACACCCTAGTGTTAGCTCTTCCGCTGGATGGTTTTGTGACTCTGGGTGAATTGTGGCTCCTCTCTGGGCCTCAGTTTCTCCATCTGTAAAATAAAATGGATGATCCCTGAGGCCTACCATTTAGGGTCCCTGTAAGGACTGAGCTGGTAGCAGATGTGAGCTCACTTCATAAACCCTCATGTACATAAGAGGTGTGCCTCAGTTTCCAAAGGCTACTGTAACACTAATACCACACATAGCTGGCTTCCAAGAACAGAAATTTACTTTCTCACAGTTCAGGAGACTAGAAATCTGGATTCAGGATACGTGCTCTGAGGGAAGACCTCTTTCTGTTGGTGCTGGAGAAAGACTGTTGTCTCTTTCAGCTTCTGAGGCCCTGGCGTTCCTCAGGTTCTTGTGGGTCTTCTCATGGTGTCTGTCTCTTCCCTCCTCCTCCACATGTATTTTTCCCCCATGTGTTATATGATTCCTTGTACCATGGAAGCATTTAGGTTTAGGACACACCCTACATTGATATGGAGAGCCTGGTGGGGCAGTGGTTAAGTGTTATATCTGCTAACCAAAAGGTCAGCAGTTTAAATCCACCAGGTGCTCCTTGGAAACTCTATGGAGGAGTTCTACTCTGCCCTATAGGGTTGCTATGAGTTGGAATTGACCCAACAGAAGTGGGGTTCTTTGGCTGCACACTAATATAGCCTCATTAACATAGTAAGTAAAACCCGATTTCCAAATAAGCCTACACATGTACAGGGGTTAGGATCCCAGCTCATATTTTGGGGAAGGGTGACAGTTCAATCCATAACAAAGGATGATCCTGGTTATTAATACTCTCAATTGCTTTCTGGGGTGAGCTTCCCAGAAGCAGACCCTGAGACCAGGATGAGAGAGCAAGTAGTTCAGTGGAGAGGCGATCCGATCTTTAAGGAAGCAGACTGCTGCAGCTTTCTCCTGTGGACTGTGGTGGCTCCAACCACCGACCGTTTACCTGCCACTAGGCACTTTAACCACTGCACAGCCACCGGTTGTCGCAGCACCATTTCCTCTTGTGAGGTAGTTAGCAGTAGTTCCTTTTTGTAAATGAGGAATGGCTTGCCCAAAGCCACACAACTTGGAAGAGATAGTGCAAAGACTAGACATGGCTACAGTTACTGGTCTTTCTACCACCTTCAGAGAGGCAGGGCTTCTCTGCATGTGTGTTGCTACTAACGGTGTGGTGATAAATGCTTAATGGTGGGTGAGGGTTCAAGCCTTGACTTACAAAAAAAAAAAAAAGTTGTCATCAAGTCAGTTCCAACTCATAGTGACTCTATGACACAGAGTAGAACTGTCTCATAGTTTCCAGGGAGCATCTGGTGGATTCAAACCGCTGACCTCCTTAACTACAGTGCCACCAAGTTGCCGATTGCCATGGCGTAAATGCTCGCACCATAGCCAATTTCAAGCCATCAAAGAGATGTCATTACACAGAGCTGAGAAAAGACACTAACAATTGGCTGTCGTGAGCTAGTGTGAACTGGCTCCAGGACACTACTGGTTTGAACACTTTGTGCCTCATCTACGACCCATCTGTCAGCACTAGGTAGACTGAATTTCTCTTTAGAGACCAAACACACCACACCTGTTCCAGCTCCCATCTCTTTGCTCATGCTCTTTACCCCCTCCGTAATACCCTTTTTCTCTTCTCTGCACGTTCAGATCTTTCTCACCCTCTGAGAAGTTTCTCTTGTTCTACCTCCTCTAGGCTGAATTAGCCAGGACAAGTAACAGTAGCTGCTGTAATAAACAGCCCCACAATCTCAGTGACTCAACACGATGCATGTTTATTGTTCACTCATTCTGCAGTCTACCCTAAGTGACAGAGGATGGTCTGCTCCGACAGCCACAGAAGGAGGACAGAGCATAGAACATCCTGCAGAAGTTTTGTGGGGGAGGCCTGAAACTTATGCTCAAACTTCTTTGGTAGGCAAAACCCAGTCACAAGCCCCTCCTGAGTAGTATGGGGCTGGAAAGTATGGTTTAATTGGAAATGTGAATTTCTTTTCTTTCCTGACTCCCACAGCCCAACCCAACTTCTTTCTCTCCTAGATTTTTCTAGAACATATTCCTAGAGGCTGTTTTCTTTGGTGTTTGACTCTTGCCTGGCATGATTATTAGGTTGTCTTTTCAGCTTCTATAGACTGAGAAAGGGTTGGCAGTCAAAAAGCTCCTAGAAACAGGCTTCTAATACTTCCTTCAGATGTGAGTCACCTGTGGATGCAGGGTTCCCAGACCTGGTATAGGGTATTGATCTTTTTAACATTCTTGTCAGACAACACAGATGCACAGCCAACACTGGGAATCATCAATGTAGTCCAAATGCCCATTTCATGGATGTGAAGACTGAGACTCAAAGAGAGGGCAGAATGTGCTCCCAAACCATGGAGAATATATTGCCTAGAAGCAATATGTTCTTTCTGCTTGGTTGGTTAATCTTATTTTTTTTTACTGTGACTGAGTGAAAATGTATATTCCCATGTAAATTTACATGCCCACCTATATGCAGTTTCCACTGCTCTCCCTACCCAGTGACAGCACACTATTCCTCTCTGCTCCATACATGTCTCATCCTCCCAACAGTCTCCTTTCCCATCCTCTCTATCCACTCTCCTTCCTCCAGCCGAAGGTCAGCAGGATGATGTCCTATAGATGCATAGAACCATAAAGTACATCCAATGTGGTCACTCTGCATTGCCAAGTCCAATCCATTCGCGTCTGAAGAGTGGACCTTCATTATGATTTATGGGCAAGAGTAGCATCAGTGCCAGGGGCCATGCTCTCAGGGGAACCCCGAAACCACTGGACCATCAATTGCAGTCTTTTAGTGGAGATCTCAGGGTTCATCCCTTTTTATTCTTGTGTTGCCAGTGAAACTCAACTTAGTGAGCTCCATCGCAGCTATCACTGGTGGTGGCTGGGCAGCATCCAGTTCTTCCAGTCCCAAGTCTATGTAGGCACCCACTCATGTGGGTCTCTTTATCTTCTGGGTTGTCTTTACCCCATGTCATTTTGGTCCTCGGTGATTGTCTGTTCCTGCTGAGTTGTGATCATTTGCTGTGCCCTCGGATGGCAGCTTGGCAGCTTTTAAGATCCCAGATGCCACCCACCAATGTGGGGTGCAGAGAGCCCTCTTAGCAAAACTATTTGTGCCAATTGGCCTCGATTGGTTAGTCTTTTGAATTTCAAAAGAGATTGACTCAAGATACACCCTACACTAATCCTGTCTCATTAGTATAACAAAGGCAGCCCACTGGTAAATGTGATTGTAATCACAGACATAGAAGTTAGGATTTACAACATATATGGGGGAAGGGGTCATAATTTATAACATTCCACACTTTGGCCCTCAAAAATTCACGTTCTTGTAATGTGGCCTAGAGAAATAATAGCTATCACATGAATAGATATATGCCAAGCTGTGTTCATTGCAGTATTAAAGAAAAATTTTAGAAACCAGGGCAGTGTATACATTGCATAATGACCAAATATCTTGTGCATCAGCTTTTGACCCAAGGGGGAAACAGGCAGTGCTGCCCTTCTCAAAGATGGTGGTGCCCTTCTCAAATATGGCAGCAGACAGTGCTGCTTTGAGTGTGTGTCATTGGCCATGGTCCTGCTAGTAATCCAATCTCCCACATCAGGAAATTTTCAGGAGCCAGTAGCCCACTCTTCTACATCAGGAAAATTTCAAGGTTAACCACAGCCACAGAGGTTAGGGTTTACAACATATCGTTTATGAGGACATAATTCAATCCATAACAATGCTCAAGTCAGACATTTTTTACTAATTGGGCTAAACTGCATTTTGGTTTACAGATGACTTCAGGGAGTATTTCAATTAACTATTTTTAATGAATTTTTAAAATTGTGATTAAGTGAAAACATATTACCCAAATTGGTTTTGCATGCCCACCTATCTGCAGCACCTTCTGCTCTGCCCCCTCAGTGACAGCACACTCCTCCTTTTCCCTCTATATTTCTAGTATCTTCTTAACAAGCATCTGGCCCCTCCTCTACACCCACTTGTAACCCATCTAGAGGCCAGTAGGGCAGCCTCCTACAAATGCCTAGAACCATCGAGTAGGCACACCCTATGGTCACACTGTGTCCTCGAGTCCAGTCAGTTATTGTCTGAAGATTTGACCTCAGTACCGGTTTCTGGTCAGAGACAGCAGCAGGTCTCGGGGCCACGTTCCCTGGGGATCCTCCGGGCTGCTGAGCCATCAATTCAGTTCTTTTAGTCAAGTTCTTGGGCTGTCAGGGAGTATTTTGGGTTTAAGGTTTAACGATTATCTCAGGACAATAATTTGGGGGTTTCATCCAGTGAGGCAAGTCAAAGTCTCTCAGAGACTTGGCTTCCTCATCAGAAAAATGGAGAAGATAGCAACGCCTACCCAGAGAGGGACTGAGAGGGTAAACGTGTAGAAAGGGCTCAGCACAGGGCCTGCTAAGTTCTCAATGTGTGAAATATTGGCTCAGAATGAGTGAGGGTCCGAACCAAAAAACCAAACCCACTGCCGTCAAGTCGATTCTGACTCACAGCGACCCTACAGGACAGTGTAGAACTGCCCCATAGAGTTTCCAAGGAGCACGTGGCAGGTCTGAACTGCTGACTTTTTGTTAGCAGATGTAGCACTTAACCAATACACCACCATGAGGGAGCCTCATCGTTTCAACCATGGTACAGACAGATTTTTCTCAAGAAAATCAGCTCGTAAAATGTACATGCCCGTCCCTTGGAAACTCAAGCTGCACAGCTTGATCTTGATTTTATCCAATTTGACACATGACTAATTGTTTTAAAAATATACCCAAGCTGTGCCTGTGGATTAGTAAGCCTGGACGGTGCTCAGTGCACTGTGCTGGGTAGCTCCTGGCCCATGGAGGGCTGTGGCAGTCAGGGACGATGAAGTTCTGCGGCAGTGACAAATAGCCAACAAATCTCAGCACTTAGAACAACAATGGTTTCTCAGTCTTTCTTCGATGGACATCGTGGGTCGGCCCTGAGACTCAAACCCAGGACTCCCAACTCATAATTCAAGGGGCTGTGCTCATCTTAGTGGGCACTCCGGGACCCAGGCCGATGAAGCAGCCTCTGTAAAAATGGCTTTGCCATGTCATTCAACCTCCTTGTCTAACCTCACAAGGAAGAGACAGAACTAAGATCCACATCAGCCCAAGCCTAGTAAGTTCCATGAGGTGGAGGTCAGACAGACCTCCTCTCTCCAAACTTTTCATGGATTCTGACACCAGCCATCCTACCCATGGCACTTTCTACTTCTCTGATAAGTTTGATAATTCATTGCAGTGGCCACAAAGAACTTACTGTCCATACTCACTGTCATGTATTGATTTGTGTTCCCCCCAAAAACATGTTTAGCAATTCTGCTGTGCCAGGATTCCTGGTATTGTGTGATGCTCTTCTGTGTTGTAAATCCTGCCTCTGTGATGTTAATGAGGGTGGATATCAGGCAGTTGTGTTGGTCCCGCAGGACTCACTGTGTGCAATTGTTCTGTGCCTTGAGGCAGTCTCTTGAGATACAAAGGAAAGAAGCCAGCGAGAGAGTTGGGAACCTCACACCGCCAAGAAAGCAGCCCTGGGAGTACAGTGCATCCTTCAGATCTGAGGTTCCTGAACCAAGATGCTCCCTGACCAGAGACTGATACAATACAAGGGTTTTCCTACAGAGCCGACAGAGGGAAAGACTTTCCCTGGATTGGACACCCTGAATTTGGACTTGTACTCTACTGGACTGTGTAAGAATGAAGTTTTCTTTGTTCAAGCCATCCACATGTGGCATTTCTGTTAAAGCAGCACTAGATGACTAAGACACTCACAGTTATGGGGTTTCTTAGGGAGATAAAGTGACGAAATTCAGGCTCAGGAATGCTCAAGACACAGGACAGCGTTTCTCAGCCCTGTCTACGGGTGAGCTTATCTCTGGCCCTTGGCCCCCTCAGTCCTTCTTTGGCCTGGCCTCTGCCCTGCTTAGGCAATTGTTACAGAACTCCTTAGCTCTACCAAAAAGTTCCCCGAGTCACCCTACTTGGCGTGTAAGCCTTGGCCCAAAGGTGCTCAGCTCTCTTGCTCCATGGGTTGGCAAGTCTAGCTCTGCCAAGTTCCTGGAGGCACCCCATTCTGCCAGGAAGCCTTCTGACAAGAAGGTGCTTAGCTCTTTCCACACCAGTCTTGTGGTTCTGCTGTCACCGTTTCTCTGCTGTTGCTTCTTGCCGTCTCACACT
Organism: Heterohyrax brucei; assembly: GCA_028571685.1. Classification (NCBI taxonomy): domain Eukaryota; kingdom Metazoa; phylum Chordata; class Mammalia; order Hyracoidea; family Procaviidae; genus Heterohyrax; species Heterohyrax brucei. The sequence goes on from CM053140.1 coordinate 55,398,905, forward strand.
GCCTCTGCTGCTATAGCTCTGTGTCTCTGTATCCTGGTCTAGAAGCCTCTCAGCTCAGGGATCCTGGGTCCAAAGGATGCACTCCACTCCTGGATCTTCTTTCTTCATGGTAGGGAGGTCCTCCCTCTGCTCTGAGATTGGCTACCTTTTAAGCCTAGCAGGGTGACAAAAGTTACTGATCCCCTTGTTAGGGTTCCATAGACCTTATTTGCATGGTCTCAGTACCACATGGGATCTAGGTACCTTATTTGCATTGTTAGCAAGCTGTCCAGTCACCTCAATGGGCTACAAGCACCTTGTTTGCATAGTTCCAGCCAATGATTTTGTGAGAGTTGAAAAGCCTATGGCTAGAGGACCACGTTAGGTAATTCACTGCACTACAGCCACCTGCCCAAAGGTTATTGTTGCCTGTGCCGAAGAGAAAGCGAACGGTAGTGGCTCTCACACTGACAATTAAATGCCCTGACTCAGGAGGCAGTCATATCATTGCTTGAGTCCTGAAACAGGTGCCACCTCAGTGAGGCAAATCTTTGAACCCATCTAAGTCATCTAGCACTGCTGTAGCAGAAATACCACAGGCAGTGGCTTTAACCAACTGAAATTAATTTTCTTACAGTTTAGGAAGCTAGAAGTCTGAATGCAGTGTGCCCGCTCTAGGGGAAGGCTTCCTCTTTCTCTGTCCACTGTGGAGGAAGGCCTTGGTGTTTTTTCAGGTTCTGTTCTTCAGTTCTTTGGTGATCTACATGTGGCATGGCATCAATCTTCCCCCATCTCTGCTTGCTTAATCTCTTCCTTCTGTATCTCAAATGAGATTGACTCAAAACACACCTTCCACTAGTATTGCCTCATTAACATAACAAAGAAAACCCATTCCCAAATGGGATTGTAACCACAGATAGAGATAAACCAAAAAACCAAACCCATTGCCATCAAGTTGGTTCTGATTCATAGCAACCCTGCAGGACAGAGTGTGCGGTCTGACAATTAAATTTGCTAACTTGCCACCATGTTCTTGTGTTGGTGGCACTGTATGAACAATCTGATAAGATTTCATTATCTTGGCATATCAGTGTCTCGCAGCTATGTTCATGTGGACATGTGGTAGTGTCTTGCTGGGTGACGTTCACTGTTGCTGTTGCATGGTTTTGTGTGCCATTGTGAACATGCTGAAGCTTGAATTAGAGCAACAAACATTAAATTTCTCATTAAACTTGGCAAGAGTGGACGTGAAATGAGAGACATGTTAGTCTAAATTAATGGGAATAATGCCATAAGGAAAACAACGGTGTACAAATGAACTAATATTTTTCTGAAGGAAGAGAAAGTGTCACTGATGAAGAGAGGTCATGGCAGCTGGTAACAAGCAGAACTGATGAAAATGTTGCAAAAGTTCATCGAATTGTTGTCAGATCATCAGCTGACTGTAAGAAGCATAGCAGACCAAGTAACACTGAGAGAGAAACAGGAAAACCTTAACTGAAAATCTTGGCACACTAAAGGTGCGTGCAAAAATGGCCCTGAAAGAGCTCACTGATGAACAAAAGCAAGAGAGTCGAAGTTTATCAAGACCTTTTGGAGAAGCAAGCCAATGTTTTGGGCCATGTTATCACTGGTCATGAAACATGGGTGTACCAATACAATCCTGAACCAAAGTGTCAAAGTATACAATGAAATTTTGTTAGCCAATTCTCCACAACCAAAAAAGTTCCATAAATCCAAATAAAGAATCAAAACAATGTTGCCAACCTTTTTTAATATGAGAGGGATTGTTCAGTATGAATTTGTACCAACTGGACAAACAGTTTACCATGTTTACTATCTGGAAGTGCTGAAAAAACTGTGTGAAAAACTTAGATGAAAATGACCTGAACTTTTCACCAACAATGCACCAGCTCATGTGGGACTGTCTGTGAGGTAGTTTTTAGCCGGTAAACAAAGAACTGTATTGGAACACCCTACTTATTCACCTGATCTGGCCCCCAATAACTTTTTTCTTTACCTGAAGATAAAGGAAATACTGAAAGGAAGACATTTTGATGACATTCAGGACATCGTGGGTAATATGACAACAGCTTGGATGGCCATTCCAGAAAAAGAGTTCCAAAATTGCTTTGAAGAGTAGACTAGTCACTGGTGTTGGTGCATAGCTTCCCAAGGGGAGGACTTGGAAGGTGATCACAGTGATATTCAGCAATGAGGTATGTAACACTTTTTCTGGGATGAGTTTGCAAACTTAATTGTCAGAGCTTGTGCTCATAATATTGTGCAAGTAGCCCCACTATTTCATTCCAGAACATTTCTATAACCCCAAAAAGAAATTCTGCATACATGTTAGCAGTCACTTGCCACTCTCCCAGACTCCTAGTCCCTGGCAACCATTAATCTACTCTCTGTCTCTGTGAATTTGCCTCTGTTGGATATTTCATATAAATGGAATCATACATATAATTTGTGACCTTTTGGGTCTGGCTTCTTTCACTTGTCATAACTTTTTTAAGATTCATCCATGTTGCAGCATGCATCAGCACTTTGTTCCTTTTCATGGCTGAATAGTAGTCCATTGTATGACTATACCATACTGTGTTTATCCATTCATCAGTTGATGGACCTTTGGGTTGCATCCACGTTTTGTCTATGACAACTCATCATTTATCAAGCACTTTCACCATTCCAGGTTCTGTCTCTAAGAGTTCCATAGCCTTGTACCAGTTAGTGCTTCACACCAGTCCTAGGAGTAGGTATGTTCTGATCCCCTGATGCAGGTGGGAAAGACAGTGCTGTGGATTGAATTGTGACAGTGCAGTAGTCAAGAGCTATGGCTGCCAACCAAAAGGTTGGCAGTTCAAATCCACTAGCCACTCCTTGGAAATGCTATGGAGAGGGCAGTTCTTGTATACTAAAAACCACCAAACTGTATACCTTAAAATGTTGATGTTTATGTTATGTGAATTATATCTCAATAATGATTTTTTAAAAGTTAAAAATAAGACATAAACAATAGATAGGAAATTCTCCACTCCACCTTACAGAGTTGCTGTCTCCCACCCAAGCACTGTGAGCCCCTATTACAGTCCTTATCTTTATGTTGTTGTTGCTTGGGGACTGGTTTGTCCCCTCAGCCTAGGTGTCCTGTAACAGTGTGGTGAAGCCTGACGATTTATGTTCCTCTCTTTGGCCCCAGATCCTGGCTGCAGTATCAAGTATGTGACCTGCACTCTTTCTCCCTGTCACTCATGGAGCTCTGGACCTATGACTTACGTGTGCTGGTCCTGGGGGCCCCGGGGAACTGGCCTCACAGTCAACTCCTGCGCGTAGACTTCTTGCATCTTCTGATCCCCCCAGACCATCTCCTGCTGCCTCAGTATCCTGGGAGGGGAGAACCTTTGTGCATCATCATCTGTCTCATTACATTTAGCAACATGGACAGCTAGGCCCAGAGAGAAAGGGATTAAGATCCCAGGCACCTCTCTGCTGGCCCAGTGCCCTCTTGTAATGGGGATGTCAAAGGGCAGCCCAGCAGGTCTGGACACAGAGCAGCTCTTGGACCTTCTTGGAGCTCTTCCATCAGACAAGTAGTCAGCCTAAGGGATGAGGGTGTGGAGAAGACAGAGGCTGTGGGATCAGGAATGGCTCAAATTTGGTAGGAAAGGTCCCAGCTACTATCACCTTGATACTTTCGCTTTGTCATGGGACAGAATTGTTACTACAGAACCACAGCAGCAAGCCCACTTCCTCAGGTTACTTTCCTCTGTATGTGGCCTTCTCTTCCCAGACCTCTCTCTGGGATCTTGTCCCCTCTCCTCTCCTCCAGGTCCGCAGAATGGGGTCACCAACACTGGGGATGAGGCTGAATCCCAAAAGGCACCAACCATAAATGTTAGCGTCGTTAGGCCCACGGCCTCACTGAAGTTGGGACCCATCTCTCTTCCAAAGGTTGTTTATTCGTATATTTATTGAGCACCTACTATGTGCCAACTCCTATATCACATACGGAGGTTATAAGGGAGAGCAAAAGCAACAGTCTAGCAGGGAGAAAGGTATTCAACAATCCCGCAAATAAAGCTCTCAACTGCCTCCACCTTAACTGAGTCATTGAGAATGGACAGGAACTATGTGAAAGTGTGACAGGTCCTAACTTGGTCCAGCATCAGAAAATTTTTCTCTGACAACAGGAAGTGAAAAGCAGAAGGGGTAAAATGTCATCCCCATCTTCTCTCCATGGTTTGGTTTTCCCCTCGATGGCACTTGGCACTTGGCCTGGCTCCTTGGGGTAACTCTGCAACATGGGCCAGCACTGCAATAAACATTGGTATGCAGGTATCTATTCATGTGGCAACCCCTATTTTCTAGGATATAGTCCAAGAAGTGGGATTGCCAGATCTTACGGTATTTCTATTTCCAGCTTTTTAAGAAAGCACCAAGTTGATTTCCAAAGTGGTGGTACCATTTTAAATTCCCACCTGTGGTATGAAAGTGTTCCTATCTCTCCATGACTTCTCCAACATTATCAGCAAACAGGGAGATTTTGACTTCTTTGCTGATGCAGATGCCCTTTATTTCTTGGTCTTGTCTAATTGCTCTGGCTAGAACTTCTAGTACAATGTTGAATAGGAGAGACGAGAGTGGGCATCCTTGTCTAGCTCCTGTTCTCAAGGGAAAGTCTTTCAGTTTCTCTCCATTCAAGATGACACAGGCAGTTGGCTTTGTATAAATGGCCCTTATTGTGCTAAGGAAATTTCCATCTATGCCTATTTTGCTAGGAGTTTTTAGCATGAATGGATGTTGGACTTTATCAAGTGCCTTTTCTGCATCGATGGACAAAATCAGGTGATGCTTGTCTTTTGTGATATTTATGTGGTTAATCACATTAATTGTTTTTCTGATGTTGCACCAGCCTTCCATCCCTGGTATGAATCCAACCTGGTCATGATGGATTGTTTTTTTGATATGTTGTTGTATTCTATTGGCAAGAATTTTGTTGAAGATTATTGCATCTAGATTCATTAGTGATATCGGTCTGTAGTTCTCCTTTTTTGTTGGGTCTTTCCCTGGCTTTGGTATCAGGGTGGTTTAGTCAGCTAGGGCTGCTCTAACAGAAATACCACAAAGTGGATAGCTTTAACAGAGGAAGGTTTATTCTTACATAGTCCGGTAGGCTGCAAGTCCATATTCAGGGTGTCTGCTCCAGAGGAAGGCTTTCCCCTTGTCGGCTTAGGAGAAAAGGCTGGCATTACATCAGTCTTTATCCAGGGAGCATCTTGGCACAGGAACCTCAGGTCTGAAGGACGGGCTCTTCTCCTGGTGCTGCTTGCTTGATGGTAGGAGGTTCCCAATTCTCTGCCAGCTTTTCTGTCCTTTTATCTCTCATAGGATGAAAGGATTAAAGGTGGGGCAAGCCATACTCCAGGGAAACTCCCTTTACAGTGGAGCAGGGAGGTAATCCTATAAAGGGATTTACAGCCCCATGCCGAGGCCCGTCACCCACAAAAGCCTCTGTGAACAAAGTTACAAGCCTATGTGATGGTGGGCAGAGGCATCTCACCTGTGACATATTTCTGGCCATACTCTCCTTGATAATATTTTGCAACCTAATCAAACCTTCCTCAAAAATACCCTCTTATCTCCCAGCACAAGGATCAAAGAAGAAGGGCTTTACAACCCCCTCGGCTTAATGAATTCCGACACAGCACACCCAGCCCAGGAATGCTGAGGCCGACCCAGCTCCGCTGGCTTCCCCCATCTGCACTTCCCCCTCCACATGTGAAATGCAAGATTGCAGAAAAGCCCTGGGAAGTTCCCCAGGGGTGACACCATGCACAGCCTTTCTACTCCCTACATCAGGAAGACAGATAGGCTTTCAAGTTTATTATATTTGGTATGGCAAATAGACAAATACTAAAGAAATACCCTTCTTAAAACAGTTTAAGAGAGGCTTAGAGTGGGGGACAGTGGGTGCTTACTGTCCCCACAGGAAGAGATAAGAAAGAGCAAAGAAGGAACAAATAGAAACAGTCAGATTAACTTTTAAGATGAGTCTATCCCTCCTTTGTGCACCTTTGACCTCAAGGATAGAGCTGAAGGTATAGCTTTATTTTCACTGTTGATTATAATCACAATATATTTGTCTTGCCGCCATGAGTCGGATCCGACTCGACAGCACTTGGCATTTGTCTTGGGCCATTACCTAAAAGGCCCTAATGATTAACATGAAAAAGGACCACAATGTATCGGTTCTTTACTAGCTAACAGAAAGGACCCTAATAATTAACATGAAAAGAGACCATGAGGTATCAGCTCCTTACTAACCAATAACTTACGTGGTCAAAGAGCAGTTACCTCATTGATTATAAAAATAAAGAAAGACAGGCCTTGACAGGCTGCCGATCTCCAGATTCCTGGTTGTCTCAGTCTCATCACTTCCTCCTTTGCTGACGCCACCCATTTGTCTGTGAACCCAGACCCTGCCGTGGCTGGCTCCCGGCAGCCCCACCCTAATCCTTTAACAGACAGCTTAGGAAAACCACAAAATGGAGGGCAGTCACAAGATACTGGGAATCATGGCCCAGCCATGTGGCTACACATATTTTGGGGGGGACACAATTCGATTCATGACATCCCAGCACAAATGGGCTAAATAATGGAGTACAGGGTTATGCTGGCTTCATAGAATGAGTTTGGGAGTACTCCATCCCTTTCTGTACTGTGAGATAGTCTCAGTAGTATTGGAGATAACTTGATCTCTCCAATATTAATTATTTTGTGTTTTTTGTATTAATGCCATTCTGGTTGGGGTTGATATCTCATTGTAGTTTTGAGTTGGATTTCTCTAATGGTGAATGCCCATAAGCATTTCCTCATGTATCTGTTAGTCACTTGGATGTCTTCTCTGGTGAAGTGCCTGTTCATATACTTTGCCTATTTTTCACTTGAGTTATTTGTCTTTTTTTGTTATAGAGGTTTTTGCAGTACTATCATGGACTGGATTACATCTCCCCATAGATGTGTGTAGCAACTTACCTGGGTCATGATTTCTGATACTGAGTGATATTCCTATATGCTATAAACCCTTCCTCTACAAGAGAGGGTTAATGAGGCAGGACTCATTATGGAAGCTTGTATTGTGCCTTGAGGCAGCCTATTGGCATATAAACAAAAGAGAAGCAAGCAGAGAGTTGAGGACCTCCAACCATCAGGAAAGAAGCTTTGCCAAGAAATGGAAGGCTTCCTTTGGAAAGAACCCAGGGTCCCAGCAGCTCAGAAGCTCCCTGTCCAGGGGAAGATGGATGACATGGACATTCCTCCAGAGCCAACAGAGAAGGTCTTTCCTGGAGCTGACACTCTGAATTTGACTTGTAGCCTACTGGATTGTGACAGAACAAAATTTCTTCATTAAAGACAACCACTTGTAGTATTTCTGTTACAGTGGCTCTAGATGACTACAGCAAATATCTTGAGGATTATGGAGATCAGACACTGATCGGATTTGTCACAGCCAAAACTTTTTTCCTAGTCTGTAGGTTATCTTTTTATTCTTTGGGGGAAGTCTTTAGATGAGCATAAGTGTTGATTTTCAGGAGTTACCAATCATCTATTTTCTCTTCTGGTGTTTGCTTTGTTGGTAATGTTTTATAGTCTCTTTATGCCGTGTATTAGGGCTACCAGGTGTCCCTATCTTTTTCTCCAAGATCTTCATTGTTTTAGATTTTATATTTAGGTCTTTGATCCATTTTGAGTTAGTTTTTATGCATGGTGTGAGATGTGGGTCTTGTTTCATATTTTTTGCAGATAGATATCCAGTTATGACAAAAAATTTGTTAAACAGATTGTCTTTTCCCCAATTTATGGACTTTGGGCCTTTGTCAAACATGATCTGCTCATAGTTGGACGATTTTATGTCTGGATTCTCAACCATGTTCCACTGGTCTATGCTTCTGTTTTTGTACCAGTACCATGCCATTCTGACTACAGCGACAGTGTAATAGTTTATAAAGTCAGGTAGTGTGTAGCCTCCCACTTTGCCCTTCTTTCAGTAATGCTTTACTTATCTGTGCCTCTTCTCTTTCCTTATAAGGCTGGTGATTTGTTTCTCCAGCTCATTAAAAAAAATGCTATTGGAATTTCTATTGGGATTGCATTGTATCTATAGATGGCTTTGGGTAGAATATTCACTTTCACAATGTTGAGTCTTCCTATCTGTGAGTAAGGCTAATTTCTCTATTCACAGAAGTCTCTAGGCTTCTTGCAGTAGGGCTTGTAATTTTCTCTGTATAGATCTTTCATGTCTTTAGTTAGATTTATTTATAAGTATTTTATCTTCTTGGGGACTATCATAAATGGTATTGGCTTGGTGATTTCCTCTTCGGTGGTCTCTTTTGATGTAAAGAAATGTAACTGATGTTTGTACGTTTATCTTTGCTTCCATAGTTTCCAGTACTTTGCAGATTCTTTAAGGCTTTCTGTGTATAAGATCATATCTTCTGCAAATACAGATACTTTTACTTCTTCCTTGCCACTTGGATGCCCTTTATTTCGTTACCTTGACTGATTGCTATGACGAGAACCTCCAGCAGAATGTTGAGTAAATGTAGTGACAAAGGACATTCTTGTCATTTCCCCTTCTCAAGGGGAATGCTTTCAGATTCTCTCCAGTTAGGATGATACTAGCTGTTAACTTTATATAAATGCCCTTTAATATGTTGAAGAATTTTCCTTCTATTCCTATTTCGCTGCGAAATTTTTAGCATGGGACACTTCTTCTTAATGGCTGCTCTGAGAGTGATTGCCTCCTAAAATTTTGTGCTCTAGGCAGCTCATTTGCCTCACACAAATCCCAGCCTTGCAAAAGAACACAGAGAAAGAAAACCTGCTGGGTAGACAAACATTCTAGAGGTCACCGGGGTTCTCGAGTCATTCCCACCATAGTTACCCTGTGTGAACATATACTATTTCAGGGATGCTGGCTGGTAAGGTTGCTGACTAAATACAGTTGTGTGAGCTGTGCATTGCACAAGAGCATGAAGCCTAGGGGGAGGTGTAGCCTGGGAGCCGTGTCGGGGTGAGGGAAGGAGTATCTTTTCGTGTTTTGTCCACTGGAAGGGGTGCCTTCCAGTGTGTGGATGTGCCGATGATGGCCCATCAGCCAGGGCGGAAGCGGAAATTAGGGAGGGCAGAGACTTGCCTTAGGGTACACAGCAGCGGGATCTGAACTCAGGCGTCTTAATTCCTGATGTAGTCTGCTTCTCTCCACCTTGAACTACTTACCGCTCTAGTGAAATATCTCAGGGAACTGAGAACTCTCCACAGGCAGAAGCAAATCTGAACGGTGGTGTTTCTTTCACTGCCTTCCTGTCTGCAGTCCCCGCCCCCACTGAGATGGAGTTAATTCCCTCCTTGATGCCTTTCAGTGTCCTGGACTTGCCTTTAATCCTATGTCTGTCCCTCAGCCAGACTGTGAATTCCGTGAGGGCAGAGACCATGTTTTTGTAGCCTCACTCTCAGCACAACGTCTGGTAGTTTGTAGGTGTGCTGTCTGTGCATAGCACACATATCTTGGGGTCACATGGGACCGAGTCTCAGCACCATGTGGGCATTTAATAAGACACAGGCTATTAACCAAAAGTAATTTAAAAATAATCCCAACTTTTATTTGTGATGTCTCTCTAATACTCTTAACATTCTCATTCTTCCATGTCCCTGTCCCTGTCCCTTTTCTCCTCACTTTACTGTTTTGAGCCCTCTCTATACATTTTCTAGCTTCTGTGACCAAAAAAAAAAACCAGGGAAACCAGGTTGCCCAATACCTGGACTTACCTTAGAGAGGGTAGGTGTTGCAAAGACAGCTAGTTGTTCTCCGAAATCTGTTCTCCTCTTCTTCCTTGGCAGGTGGTGCTGTGTTAGACTGTATCTCCAGCCTCCCTTATGGTATTGTGAATGGAAGTGACGGAAGCCACTTCTGACATAAGCCTGAAGTCACTGGGTGACTGTTACTCTTTGTTTTCCCCGCTGCCTGACTGAGACATAGTGACAACCCAGCTTCAACCATACAGATGATGGGATAAAAGAGTAACACCACGGAAGGAACCTGGGACTCTGAATGACCACGCAAAGGAGAACCACCCTCTAGGCCTGGAACACTCACCTCAGGACTATTTTATGAGAGGCGGGCATGCTTTTGCATTCTCTAATGTACTGTGTTTGGGGGTCTCTATGTGCTTAGGCACCTTTTCCTTTAAAACTACAGCAACTGTTACCCCACCTCCAGCACTGCCACCTGCACCCCAACCCCCACCACCTCCACCACCACCCCGACCCCCACCACCTCTACCCCCACCTCTATCACCACCTTCTCTACCACTACCTGTGGCTGTTGGCGATTCTGTAGAACAGGGCCAGGACTAGATGTGAGGCTACTGAGGCACCTTTTGTTGTTGCTGTTGCTAGCTGCCATTGATTCGTCCCCCAGCTCATGGTAATCCTGTGATCAGCACAGAATCAGACCATTGTGATCCATAGCACTTTTATTGACTGATTTTTTGAATTAGAACATCAGACCTTAGCAGGCCTCAGCATTGCAGTCTTACCCTAGTTAATAGAATAGGCAAGAGGTGGAAGCTAGCTGAGGGGTTACAGTGACACTAGATAATAAGCCAGAATTCAGTACTGAGAATGGGGTGCTGCTCTAACAGATGCCTACATTTTGAAGGAAGTTGCCTCGAAGAGGCTGTTGGTGGAGTTATGAACATCAGGCAATTCTGATGAGGACAGAGAAGGAGACGAGGAGAGCTGTGACACTGGGACAGCGCAAGTGGTGAGAAGCAGCATCTGAGAACTGGTAGACCAGTGAAAAATGGCACTGAAGCCAACCCCTGGAGTGCTGGCTACCTTTGCCAGGAGGCTTCCTGCCTGAGTTGGGTGCCTCTGAGCACTTATTAGTGGAGATAAGAGCTTTGGGACATTTGTCCCAGCAGGGCACATGTGATAGTGAAGCCTAAAGGTCTGAGGGACCAAGAAACCAGGGAGCAGAAGCTAGAGAGACAAGGAACACAGGAAGCACAGCTGCCTTAGTCTAAACGAGTGTGGTCATGAGCTCCGGGGTTTCAAAGGGTACAGCCAGGGAGCAAGTCTTTCCCTAGAGCTGGCACCTGAGTGCAGACTTTTATCCTACTCCCCCAAGTCCCCACTGCTGTAGAGTTGAGTCCGACTCATGGATCCCAGAGATCAGGAGACTGTGAGAGAATAAACTTAACGTTTGTTAAAACCATCTACTTAGAGTATTTCTGTCATAACAGCACTAGATACTTGAGACAGGGGTCAAGGCCAGAGTCGTCTCTGAGAGGAAGGACAAGTAGAGTTGGGGCCTACTCCCATGTTTTGTGCATTGTTCCATCACCCACACTCGGGGAATGAATGAATTGTCAGGTGATGGTGGCCATTGCAATAGGACCTATTTTTGCTGTGACTGAAGGAAAGGGAAGGAGCCCTGCCAGCAAGACAGTTAAGCTCCTAGCTACCAACTGAAAGGTGAGAAGTTTCAACCTGCCAGTAGCTCTGAGGGAGAAAAGCCGGGTGATCTGCTGCCATAAAGATTACAGCCTAGGAAGCCCTATGGGATAGTTTCACTCCGTGCTATAGGGTTGCTATGAGTTGGAATTGACTTAAGGCACACAACAACGTCAGAGAAAGGCGAAGCGTAAGCTCATGGGCATTATGAGGGTTCCAGGGGATCAGTGTTCCCACTGAAGGGAGCTCACCAGAAGCAACTTCTTTTTCAACCAGCATAGTTCCTCTAAAGGACTCAGGTCCCTGCCACCCCTCCCTGAGAGGAAGGAGGGACAAAGGCACTCCCTTCTCCATTTTACCAGGGGTCTGCCGAGAGGGGAGTGGCTGGCTTGCCCAAGGTCAGCCTGACAGCTAGAGGCGGAAGGGGCTGAGGAAACCCCAAGACAGGGTTTGAAGCCAAAAAAGATCTGAAGCTGGAAGCAGATGGGGAAATCAGCAAGGAAACTTTTCCGAGGGGGAAGATTGACTCCAGAAATTGCAGCTGAAGACAATCGATGGAAGTGACCTAAGGAGTCCCAGGGGGGAGGGCAGCCTGTGCCGTCTACAGAGCTGGGCCCCCTGTGCTGGGCACCAGGAAGCCCAGGGGCTGAATCACTGAGGGCCGAAGAGGAATGCCGGAAGCGCAAAGTACTGTGTGAAATGTTTGAGCCAAACGGACAAAGAAAAAGACCTGCAGCGGAGACTGCTGGGAGAGGAATGGCTGATGCGCTGAGTCATCCCTGAAACCACCAGCTCGTTCGGCACCACGGGGGATGACCTGAGCACCACCACGTGCTGGGCCCCTCCATGCGCTAGGGAAACCGTGAGCCACGCAAACAGAACCCCAGCTTCTAGGCACCCACATCCTAGAGGGGGAAGCAGACCACAGCAATACCAAAAACCCAAACCCACCGCTGTCGCGTCAATTCCGACTCATAGCAACCCTACAGGACTGGGTAGAACTGCTCCATACAGTTTGCAAGGAGTGCCTAGCAGATTCGAACTGCCAAACTTCTGGTTAGCAGCTGTAGCACTTAACTACTACGCCACCAGGGTTTCCATAGCTGGGATGAGTAAGTAAATCATATAGAACGTTAAATGTGAAAAATGCTATGATGAGGAGCCTGGGAGTGATGGAGGCAAGGCTGGCTAACCTTTGGCAGGGTGAAAACATTTGGCCCACTGTTCAACATGAAGAGGAGAAACGTGCCCCTAAATGTATGCCTGAAACTCCTTCCTTCCTTCTGCACTCTCTCTCGCCCTGCCATTGTGTTTTTTATTTTATAGTTAATGTCTTTCTAGTAAAGAGATATCAAACAGTTAAATTGCTAGCGTGGATTTTGCCATTCATCCTTGCGTTTTTCAGTGCTGGTTTTAGTGGTGACATGGTGGTTAAGTGCTATGTCTGCTAGCCGAAAGCTCTGCAGTTCAGATCCACCAGGCACTCCTTGGAAACTCTCTGGGGCAGTTCTACGCTGACCTATAGGGTCACTATGAGTTGGAATCGACTTGAGGGCACTGGATCTGGGAGTGGCACTGTGGTTAAACACTTGGCCACTAAACAAAAAGTCAGTGCTTTGAACCCACCAGCTCCTCTGTGGGATGAAGGTGTAGCAGTCTGCTTCCATAAAGATTGCAGCCTTGGGCAGTTCTCTGACTTTCAGGGTCCCTATGAGTAGGAATCAATTTGACAGCAGTGGGTTTAATTTCATGCCAGTTTTAAATACACGTATCAAAGTATTTAAAACCATATGTGAAATCAGTGAAAATACATACGCGATTCTTATTTCATGGCTCATCTCTGACGGTCCTTGGAGGTGGCCAGAAGATACACACAGAAGCCGGACTCAGAAAGCTGGAAAGAACAGACAATTCCCAGACACAGAGTGAAGGATTCTTCCCAGGCACAGAGACACTCCCAGGAATACTGTCAAAAAAGCATGGTAGCAGTGCCGGACCTCCTGTAACTTCACAGGGGGAAGGAGAATCAAAATCACAGCCCAAGCTAATTCCTGTGGGGTGGAGGCCAGATATATCTCCTCTCTCCAACCTTTTTACAGACTCGGACACCAGCCATCCTTCCCACAGCACTCTCTACTTCTTGGCTGGGTTTGATAATTTGATGCAATAGCCACACAGAACTTACAGAGCCTACTCACAGTTGTCACAGGTTTTTGATCAGGACAGCCCCCTCTCAGCTGTGTCCACAGGCAGACCACTCTCTCTCTGGCCCTGGGCACCCAGATTCTGTCCCGCTTGACCGATGTTACAAAGTACTTGAGCTCTGCTAATCAGCGCCCAGAGGCATGCCGCTCACTCAGCCCAACAGTGCTCAGCTCTCTAGCTCTGTGGGTTAGCAAGGTGAGCTCTGACAAGTGCTTGGAGGCACCACACTCTGCCAGCAAGCCCCCTGAGCAGTGGGGTGAAGAACACAAGAGGGAATGAGCCATGTGGATTTCTGAAGGAGGGGTGTTCTAGAAAGAGGAAACAGCCAGCGCAAAGGCCCTGAGCTGGGCACGTGGCTGCAGTAAGGCCAGTGTGGCTGGAGCAGAGGGAGCGATGGGAGGAGTGGGGGTGTTTTACCTAGTTCTTGTCTTCGTTAGCCAGTGCTGCTATAGTACAAGTACCACAAGTATGTGGCTTTAACACAGAAAAGTTTATTCTTTCACAGTCTAGTCGGCTAGAAGGCCAAACTCAGGGCACCAGCTCCAGGCACAGGCCTTGTTTATCTGTCAGCTCTAGAGGAAAGTCTTTGTCATCAATCTTCCCCTGGTCTAGGAGCCCCGGATCCAACAAACGACCTCTGCTCTTAGCTGGACTGTGACAGAATAAAATTTCCCTTTTTAAGTCATCTACTTGTGGTATCTCTGTGATGGCGGCACTAGATGACTAAGATGACTAAGACAGGTACCACTGATGAGACAAAGTCCCCACAGTCCTGTATTAAAAATCCTGTTTCCTTTGCTAGACTTCCTGCATCCCCAGCTTCACATCTGAATCTTGCTTTTTCAAACAAGTTATATGGAAACCCCATTGCACCTGTGTAGAATGATTAAGAATGTTGCTGATGTAACTTGTATAAACGCCTTCCTTGTAACCCAGTGCTTAAAAAGCACCTTGCCTGTCCCTGTTGCTAAGCAGTCTTGACAGCAGCAGCTCCAGTTGATTCTTCTTCCTTTCATAGCAAAATTAAGGTGACTTTCCTGTCCTCCCACCGCAGTCTCATTTACTGGCCAGTATGAGTCAGGCTGAGGAAGAACCTGGGGTTCCTACCTGGTAACATTTCTGGCAAGCCAGCCAGGAACCATCTGCTCAGTTCCTGAGGTGGATCAGACAACAGACTGTCCCCAGTGTCTGCTGCCACCAGGAGATTTCTCCTGGAGACCTTGGAGCAGCTCTGAAAAGCTCATCTACCTGGGACCGAAAGATGGCTCTGTGGGAGACACAAGATGCACTTGGGTTGTGTGGTAAGTGCCTACAGATGACCTTAGAGGGTTCCAAGAAGTAGGAGAAATCGACCTTTGAGGGCGTTAGGAATCTGGAGCCATTTGGTAAATCACAAAGTAATTCCTAGGTAAGACCTTAGCAGAGTCCTAAGAAGCAAGGGGAGTTGACCTCTGAGGGCACAAAAGGCTCAGGTACCTGTTAAGTTGCTGGGCTGGATTAGGTTATGTGAGTGTGAGTGTGTGTGTCGGGAATGTTCAAGGGATCCCGAAATGTGGCCCGCTAACATGCATCCTTAAGAATCAGAAACGTGCCAAATAAAATCTTTCTTTTTGTGTTACTAAATTTTGTGATATTTTCACCTTGTAAGAGTTGATGGTATAATTGTTGTAGGGATTCTAAAACCATGAATCTAGTCAACCTGGAGGAAACCTGGGCTGCAGAGCAGAAGCTGGCAGAAAAATAATTTTAAAAAGGTCCTGTCTCTTGGACCCACATCCTAGCACTGCATGTCTCTGACACTGATGGTGGGAGCGCTCTTGGAAAATGAGTCTTCTCTTACTCTTTCTGTTCTCTTTCTCGTGTTTTCTTAAGCTTTCTTTGGTATGTTTGTTTTGAAAACCAGTTGTTTGATTAAGGAGAATCTTTCTTAGAGTTTTTGCTAGGTAGTTTGGTTACGAGTGACTGTTACTAACTCTTTTGGTGAATTGCAGCTTAGGCCTGGATTTGGGCCTTTGAAATGCTACAGAGGTAATACCATTTTCAAAGACTTCTGAGTCACTGTAACCTGCAAAAATTTAGGCGTGGGTTGACTAGTAGGTGATTGGGGGTTATTGCTGGCACTTACTGCAAACATTAAAGATTTCCTTGACAGCATAAGGTGGTTGCAAAACAAGCTAGAGTACTAGACTCTCTACTGCCTACAAGCAACTCAGGTATGCATTGATCTGAATAAAACACTGTCCAAACCCAGTGGTGTTCCTTGTTAGGGTTCTTTTTAGGACTCAGAAAATCTGGATGATAGTGTTCTGTTTTGCAAATTTGCATGGGGAGGTGGTAGCTCCATACCTGTGCTGTAAAATTGGCGGGGAGAAGTGATCGAACAGGCGGAGTGAAATAAGCGACTGCATCTGGAGCATGATTTGTGCCATTGTGTTTTTTTAATTCTGTCTTCAAGCATGAGGCCATCATTTCCCTTAGTTTCTCTTACGGTTGGAGACTAATCTATGCTCTCTTTAGGACTGTGGCAAAACAAGTACTAATAATCTAAAGACCAAAAAAGAAAAACAAAAGAATCTACTGGGAGATTATATGATAGCCAGACTACCTTGGATCCAAAATACCAGTTAAGACATTGGTACATCTGGAATGTGACCACTGAGACCACCTAACGAAGATTAACATTCTACAAATTCCCAGGACTCGTAAAACCTTATCCCTTTCTCCTGTAAAAGCTCTGACTGGTCTCCGGTTCCAGGAGGCAGATTTTGGAGGAATGTATTCCCTCTGTCTCCTTGTCTACAGATATGCAGTGAATTTCTCGTGTCTTGTCTCACCTTTGTCTCAAACATTGGCTGTTTATTGCAGGTGGTACAAACTCCACTTAGTTTTGCAGTAACAGTGACAGCTCCTGATCTGTTTTTATAATATTTGTGGGAAGAAATGGCAGCTTCATACCTTTGTAATGACATAATTTCTCAATAATGAATCGAAATGTTAAAGTCATCAGTAGCTACTTTAAAGTATTTTTTAGCTGTAGGAGCTACTATATTTAAGGTCTAAAATAAGAGACTAGTTCTCTAGCCAGCAGAATGAATTAAATTTAAAAAGAAAGAAGTCAAAAAGCTTGAACCTTAGAGCTTAACATTTTTGGTAAATGAGCCTGGATTTGCTTCCTGCTACCAAGGCACTTTTACCAGACAAAATTCCAGATTCTCATTACCTGCCCCAAAAGCCAATCTCTCAGACAGCTATTTTGGGTGAGTGATCAAAACGTTTATTAACCGTGTTCTGCCAGCAAGAACATGGGGAACAGACATATTTGAATCTCCAGAGCTGTCCAAATTGGGCAAGCTTAACCCAGGGTTTATATGCGGAAAAGGGCACCCATGCGGGGGTCTCAGGAAAGCAGTGGGGGCAGTTAGGAGGGGCACTCTGTCCCAAGAGCAGGTTGGTGGAATCTGCATATCAAAGGTCAGGATCTAGACACTCCAGGCCCTCTCTTGGAGAAGCAGGCTTTCGTGTCTCCACTCCTCCCCCCGTATCTTTGACATACCTAAAGATTTTGTAAAAGGATACAAAGACTGTTACCTCAGTGATTCCTGTCAGTTAAGGAGTGACCTCCTCAGGACTATTGGGAATCTTTAAGAGGTGAAAAGACAAGTAAAAAGGTTTAATCCTGAGTGTCTATTTTAAGCTTCTCTTTTAAAATTGGGGTGTCTAAAGCTTCTCCCCTGTTTCAGCACTGGTTGGGAGTTCACATTTGAAAGCACTATGTGCGTGAGTCAGACCTGACTCGATGGCAGTGTTTTTTTTCTTTTTCATACACTGGATATACTAGAAGTGATTGGAAATTTCAGTGACCACTTTGGGAAAATGAACTTTCACTTGAGTTGTTCTTTCTCTACTTTTTGGGAAACTTTTACCTGATACTCAGGTTTTGTCAAAAGGTCTAATATTCCTCTGTCTGAGGCTCTGGCAAGGAAGGAAATTTTATCTCAAACTGGTTTTTTCCATTGAACTGAGTCAGTCTTATCAAAAAATGTTGCTATCTATACTTGAAGAAACTAGAATCCCCATACCTTGTTTTGTGTGGCATTGTTCCATGAGTTTCTGTGTTCTTTCTCTTTTGTTTTTTTTTTCAGAGGGCTCACTTCTGGTCTAGAGCATTGTATCGAAGTTTCTGTCTTGTGTAAGACTGGAAGCTGTGGCTCAGAATTGCTTTTTTTTTTTTTTTTTTTTTACCGGGGCTGTTTTACAACCTCAGTTCTTTTTTCATCCAGGAAAAACTGTGTCCTCTTATGATTTAGACTTTTAATAACTACTTGGAGAAACTCTGATACAAATTGATCTATTTGAAAAGTACACTAAGATCTTTATGTTCTATACTATGTCAATTTTAAAAGCAAAACCTAAGTAACCTACACAAGAGGTTACATGAAATGTCTTTTATTTAAGGAAAAGGGGACAATTTTGTCTTAAAGTAAAACTAGTAGTTTCAGAGTATGAAAAAGGAGGCATAGCAAAAGCCTAGAAAAAAATTGCTAAGGAAATTTGCTATTTCCTGGGTAGATAAAGGGAAAGCAAAACTGTTTACCAAAAAAGTAGTAAAGGGAAAGAAATTTGTTCTCTTTTACCCTTCAAAATGCCTAGGTCAACTTAAATACATGTAAATGAATAGGAATGATCTAATCTTATCTTCTGATTTGAGTCAAAAATAAAAAGGGTGAGGTAGACCCAAACCTCCCCTGCCTGCGGTTGCTGAGGTTATATAGCCCCAGGGACCTTCTGAGACACCCTTTCCAACTAGGCAGAGGTCCTTTTAAGACAAAAGAAAATAAGAAAAAAAGTGCTGCTTTGCTACAGTTACCCAAAACTTAGTGGATCCCAATCACAAAATAACTGTAAGCAAGTTATCTCTGTTATCGAGAACTTAAAGGAGCAAAACAATGTGAATCACAATGAGACACACCTGAAAATGACTAGGAAAATGTTTCCAACCCTAGCCAGAGCCTCAAGGTTATATCCCTATCAATAAATTGGCCAGTTGAGCCAATGTCCAAAGCCACATGATAAAATCATTAAGGGCTACAATTAGATTGGGGAAAATATGGGAAATAGTGTCATCACAAACCTAAGTGGAGTTCATGCTGCCTGCTACTAACAGCCAATCTTTGAGACAGGGGCAAGATGAGAAGCAAGTTGTTTTATTGTGTACCAGTCGGATCTGACTCGACGGCACTTGGCTTAGTATAAACGGAGACAGAGGGGATAGATTCCTCCCAAATCTGCCTCCCCAAAATGGAGATTAGCTAGAGGTTTTATAGGAGAAGGGGATACGGTTTTGAGTCCTGGGAACTGTAGAATGCTTATCTACTTTAGGTGGTCCCAATGGTCATGTCCCAGATGTGCTGATATCTGAGTTGGTGTTTTGGCCGCAGAGGTGGTCTGGCTTTCTGTCAGGTTTTTCACTATTAGGAGTATTATTTTTATAAATGAATCATGGCCATATTAAGTTTTGTTGTCTGCAGGTAAATTTTTACTTTGCTGATTTGTTGAAAACATTTGCCCAGTATATCTCA
This sequence comes from Heterohyrax brucei, assembly GCA_028571685.1. Taxonomy (NCBI): domain Eukaryota; kingdom Metazoa; phylum Chordata; class Mammalia; order Hyracoidea; family Procaviidae; genus Heterohyrax; species Heterohyrax brucei. Next base: position 55,418,188 of record CM053140.1, read on the forward strand.
ACAAAAGGAAGAACTATGTTGCTCGTGAAAAAGACTGTGATTAGACTTAACTGAAATTTCCAGAACTCTTATGCAGAAGTTGATGGGTTCGCAGACTGGCTGATCCAGAATCACATGGAACAAAAATTAACTATATAGGATGGAGTAAAGAAGACCTTGGGTTTGTATGTGAAAACACTGGTAATGTTTTAAGGTCCTATTTTCTGGATATCAGAAACCATTTTTCCTTTCTCCTAAATTGTTTAATTAATGGATTTAGATATTGTAACTCTCCAATTAGAAGTTCTTACTGGTAAGCTTAGCAAAGTTGTGACTATCATAGCTAGAGAATTGTCTGAAATTAATTTGGGTTTAGATTTTACAGAACAGAATAGAATTAAAATTCCTATTAGTTCTCTTTAAAAAAACAAAAACACTTTTGTGATACTTTTGTTTCTGAGAAAGTGACCCATGACTGTTAATAGGTAAACAAAGGAAGGGCAGCTTGCCTTTGAGAAGAACACTTAGTCTGTTTTCAACAGATTAAATGAAGACCACCGACAGGAAGGGTCCATCCTGTGATATCTTGCTAACCATGGATCCTCTGATGAAAATCTGGCTGCTGCTTGTAAGTCTTTCTGTACCTTCTCTTCACTCTAAACAAACTCTGTTTTCTCCATATGAATATGTTTTTGTGCAATGGATCCAAATAGACTGGTTTAAATAATCCCTATCCATCTGGGGAAAACTCTGTGGCATAGTGGTTAAGAGCTACAGCTGTTAGCCAAAAGGTCAGCAGTTCAAATCTACTAGAGTCCCTTCAGAAACTCTATGGGAAAGGTTCTGCTCTAGTGTGGGATCACTGTAAATCAAGAGCATTTTTTTTTTTTTCCCTAATTGGAAAGTAAGTTTACATGGGCAGACTTTTGTTTAGATTTTTGGTAAGTGCACAGGTCATGCCCTTTGAGAATCTTAAGATATATCCTTAGATATACCCTTGTCACATAGGGAAACCCTGGTGGCATAGTGGTTAAGTAGTTTCATGCTATGGCTGCTAACCAAGAGGTTGGTAGTTCAAATCTACCAGGTGCTCCTTGGAAACTAGGGGCAAGTTCTACCCTGTTCCTATAGGGTTGCTATGAGTTGGAATCAACTCAACAGCATTTGGTTTGGTTTTGGTTTTTAGATATTCACAGTAATGATGTTAGTAAACATTGAAAAGGTAATGCTAAATTATTACACATTATAACATGAGAGTAAAAAAGAAACCCGTTAGTCTAACACTCAGGGTAGGATTGGTGGTTTTAATTTCTATTGTGGTATAGCCAAGCCTCTATTGTGGTATAGTTAAAAGAAAAAAACTGTAAGAAATAATAGATGAAGTTGCTAACGAGATAAAAACACAACAGCAATCTCTGACCTTATTAGCCAAAGTGACACGAGATAATAGAATAGCCTCAGATTTGTAGCTCAAGAAAGGGTAATCTGTACTGTAGCAATATTTCTTCCTGTGTTCAGAAAAATAACACAAGAGAAGTAAAACAGAATATGCATAGACTTAGACAACAACCTACTCAGGTACACACTGTAACACCCACACAAACACCAGATTCATTTGGTTAGTTACCATCAAGGATAAATAAATCAGCTAAATCACTATTACAAGAAATAATAATATTCTTAGTCTGCATTTATGCTATTAGGCATAATAAAACTTATCTTATCTTGTCTTACACACTTATAAAAGCCTCAGGCTCAAACATTGATGTATATTGGGTCTGCTCACTTTGGCAATGTGATTGATGGGAATATCGTTCTTACTTAAAATTCTGGAGAAGAACTAGATGGTATCCCACAGAAAATCGCACTGAGTTTAAAGATCCTGCTGTGGCTATCACCTAAAAGCTCAGCTAAGTCCAGGCATTAATCACTGATGTGATATCTCTGACCAAAAGAAAAGTATGATTTAGGAGATAGTATTGAAGCCATTATTCTCTGTTCTTGAGCGTGAAGAATGTGACCCAGCTGGACTGACAAAGACTTATCAAAGGCAGATCAACTGGGCCTTGAGGTATCGAAGGCAATAGCTGAGACAATCTGGAAAAAAGTCTTTTAGGAAAACATTCATATAAACAGTGCATAAAAACCACTCTTTTTCTTTAGTAAAAGAAATTAAAATATTTGGTAAATAGTTATAAACCAACAAGTGGTCAGTAGCCACAGTGAAAGTCCTAGGTCCAATATTTGCTCCTCCCTAAAAATTTGTCAAACAATTTTGAGTCAGGCTATAGTTCAGGCTGTAGTCCTGAATCACCAATGTCCAAAAAGAAAAGGAAGGAGTGAGACAGAGCTCCCACAGTGCTGTCTTAAAAATCCTGTTTTCTCTTCTTGGCTTCCTTCTTTACCAAAAAAACAAAAACCCAGTGCTGTCAAGTCAATTCTGACTCATAGACACCTTATAGGACAGAATAGAACTGCCCCACAGAGTTTCTAAGGAATGCCTGGTGGAGTTGAACCTCTAATCTTTTGATAAGCAGCTGTAGCTCTTAATCACTACGCCACCAGGGTTTCCTCCTCCAGTACACTGTTGTATTAAAAATTCTATTCCTTTGCTAGCCTTCTACCTCCCTCTACCCACCGGCTGTGCACAGGAGTACTGCTTTCTGTCTGGAAGCTGTATGGAAACTCCAGTGCACCTGTGTGGTATGATTAAGAATGCTGCTGACATAACTCTTCTGAACCCCTTACTTGTAAACCCCTTAACAGTAACTTACCTGGCAAAAGATTTAAGCACAGAAGAAAATAACTTTTGATGCTTACAAGGGTAGGGACGGAGGGAGAGAGATTTCTACAAATTAGATAGTAGTTAGGATTTAGGTTAGGTGAAGGGAACGACAGCATGCACTGGAAGAGAGCTCTGCACAACTGGACTGCATCAAAACCAAATTGTTTCCTAAAAACAATCCAACTTTTTGAAAGTTAACAGGCAGAGGGGTCAGGGGATCCTGTTTCAGGGGACATCTAGACTAACTGGCATACCCCAATTTTTTTTTCTAGAGAAAATGCTCTGCATACCACTGGGGTAAGTAGAGTTCTAGGGTATTAAACGCTAACAAGCTGCCATCTAAATAACATCAATTGGTCCCAATCCACCTGGAGCAGAGAACAGAGGACATCAATGGCAAGAGGAAAATATGAGCCCAGCAGACGGAAGGCACCATAGGATCCGGAGACTATTTGAGCATGAGACCAGAAGAACGAAATAGTGTCCAGACACTACCCATGTCTGCCTGGCTAGGGTACACAATACAGGGCCTGCAGGAAGAAATAAGTGTGCAGAACTAGAACTCTATCAAATGACCGCATCTGATGGTCTGTCAGTCTGGAAGTTCCTTTGGAGACACAGCCGCTAACGCATCCAGTGACGAAGCCAGCTTTCCAGACAGAGACTGGACCGGACTACACACGACACGGAGTGATGCTGCTGATGAACAAACTTTGGGGCTTAAATATAGACACGGAGCTGTTTAAGAAGCTTATCACTGGAGGTGAGCCAATAGGGTGAGGGGGCAGGACTCGGCTGAATGGATACAGGAAGTTCACAGTGGAAACGTGGAGGGTGCTGTCACAGCGTTGCGGGGTGAGGGAGTGGGAAATACAGGGGACAGCAGTTAGAGTAGAAAAGCAGTGAGGGTTCCAGGTGTTGTATAGCAAAATGATTTGGATCATAAACTTTTACTTAAAACACAACGCAATCCTTTAAAAAAGTAACCTGCCTGCCCGCTTTGCAGGGGGCGGTCTAGGCAGCAGCAGCTCCAGCTGCTCCTTTTCCTGGTACCGTGAAATAAAGGTGCCTTTCCTGTTTGCCCGCCTCAGCCTCTCGTTTATTGGCTGGTAGGAGTCAAGTTGAGCAAGAACCTGGGGTTTTTAACAGTAACATCGAGTCATTTCCAACTCAGAGCAACCCCATGTGACAGAATAGAACTGCCATGTATTTTTTGTTACGTTTTTGGCTGTAACCTTTGTGGGAACAGATTGCAGGTCTTTCTGCTGGATAGCCACTCAGAGGTTCCAAATACTGACTTTTGAGTTAGCAGTTAGGCACTTAATCATTTCCTCACGAGGGCTCCTTAGCAACCGGATAGTCCTAGAGTTAACAGTGGTCACCAGGGCAGGGCAGCCCTCGTGGTGTAATGGGTTCAACTATGAGCTGGAATCCACATGACAGGAGAGGATTGTTTTGGTTTTTACCAGGATATATCTGGTAGCATAGTGGCTAAGTGACCTATAGGGTCACTATGAGTCAGAATCGACTTGACAGCAGTGGGTTTTTGTTTTGACACCAGGAAGGAGGGAGGGGGGAAAAAGGGAGTCATTGTTTAGGAAGTCAGTGAGTTTATAGTGGTGGGAAGTTTTAGAAATGATTATAGGCAATGGTTGTACATCACGGTTAATGTGTCATCACTAAATGATACAACTGAAAAATGCTGAAGTGGTAACTGCTGCGTTATACATACATATTAAGAAAGTAAAACAAACTCATGGCTGTTGAGTCGATTCTGACTCACAGCAACCCTACAGAACAGAGTAGAACTGCCCATAGAGTTTCCAAGGAATACCTGATGAACTCAGCTGTAGCTCTTAACTACATATACTTGTTTTTTTACAATAAAGAGGGAAAAAGATTGAACCCTGTTGGTTGAGAACTTGCTGCAAGGAAGCAGAAGGACAAACAGGGCTTTGGTAATAACTCAGAGAGAGATCGTAGTGACCTAGACCAGCCCAGAAGGATGGCTGTCCGATTCTGGGTATTTAATAATGACAGTTAACGTAACGAACATTTATTGAGCCCCAACTAGACTGGACAGAGTTCAAGGTTCAGAGTAGCGAGTGGGAGAGACAAGGTTCCTGCTCTGACGTTTTGGGCAAGTGGAGGCCCATGATAAGCAAAGAAAGGACATTAGACAGCAACAAATGTTCAGTGGAGGAGTAAAATTGGTTAGCAGGAAGAAGTCTTTTAGATTAGTGGTTAAGGAAGTCCTCTCTGAAGAGAAGGGAATTTAAGTCAAAATCTGAGAGATAAGAAGAAGCTCCCCTGGGAAAATCAGGGGAAACGAATCCTAGGCAGAGGGAATAGCATGTGCAAAGGCCCTGAATTTGAGAATGAGCTTGGCTAATCCAAGGTAAAAGACAGGTCAGTTGGCAAGGGAGAAGAGGCAGGCAGCTGTCAGCTCGCAGTCTCAGGAGGCAGGCTAGCCAGCTGGGGCTTTACTTCTAAATGTGGATTTTGACTGAGCATTTACCATGTCAGCCTTAGGCGTGGCGCTAAGGGATCTTCTAGCCCGATCTCATTGAATCGTCACAGTAACTCCATAAATTAGCTATTGTCTCTGCCTATTTCTGCCAGTTTGTTGTACTGTGGTGGCTGGTGTGTTCTGGCGATATTGAAAGCTATGCCACTGGTATTTCAAATAGCAGCATGGTCACCTGTGGCGGGTGGGTTTCAAGGGGACTTTCAGACTAAGACTAGAAAAGCCTGGTGGTCTACTTTCAAAAATCAGTCAATGAAAACCCTATGGATCTCAAAAAAACTTGGTCTGACTCTCTTGCTTTGGACACATTATCAGGAGGGTCTAGCTACTAGAGGAGGACGCTGTGTTTGGTAGAACAGAGGGCCAGCTCGAGGGTGAGGGACACCGTTAATGAGATAATCTGGCACAGCTGCTGTGACCATGGACTTGAAGATGCTGGTGAAGATGAGGATGGCACAGGACAGGGCAGTGTTTCATTCTGTTGTACGTAGGATTGTCACAAGCTGGAGCTGACTGGATGGCTGCTGTCTGTCTCTGTTTCACCAGCAATGAGACTGCATTCCCAGCAGCAGTGTGGGAGACAGCAGATTCCCTGCACTCACCTATCCCACGCCTCATTGCCTTCCCCCTGTCACCAGAGAACAGGTGCAGAAACAGCCAGGAGCTCAGCCTCGAAGGGTGAACCCTCCAGATGGGCTGGCCTCCGGAGCAGATACAGGACTCAATCCAGCAGAGGCATAGTGCGCACCTGCTCTAGGTGAGGGGTTACGACTTCTCAGGTGAATCAGACACAGTCCTGGTGAGCTGGGCCAGGATTTTTCAAGATCAGTTTCTCAGGTCACCTATAATTCCATCTCCTGGCACAGATCCCTGGGCCCCACCTATGGATACAGCAGCTCTGGAGTGTTGCTTGGGAATCTGCCTTTTTAATCCAGCACCCCAGGGAGAACTGTTGCGAGAGGGGGCAAGGAGCTGGAAAAGGGGTTATGGAGACACCTCACACGCAGAACTGCCAGGAGGGCCACAGCTGCCCCCGTTGGCCTGGAGGGATTCCGAATAACTTCCTACAGGAAGGGGTGTTCAGCCAGACATCCAAGACTAAAGATCCTATTCTGTAGGGTGGAGGCTGGGGAGTGCGGGAGAGGGGATTCCAAGCTGCAGGACCTGCATAGGCAAGGGCATGGAGGCTGAAGGAGTGAGTTGGAGGAAAGGTAGTCAGAGGAGGTCGTGCACAGCCTTTTCTAGATCCCCAGCGTGACCAAGGAACACTATGACAAGTGTTAGCTTGATCAGCCCTTGACTGCTGTGGGGCCAGGCTATTGCAGACTGGCCCATGTGTAGCTGCACAGACAGCTCCTGCCTTACCCAGACCCCTAGGAACCACTGATGGATGGATCTGCCAGGCCCACTGACCAAACCTCTGTCCTGCAGAGCAAGCAGAGACGAAAAATTCCACAGGCTTTTATCCCAGAGAACAAAGAGGCTGGGGGTGGGGGAAGGGATGAGTGAAGACCTCCATGTGGGGCATGACTGACCTCTGGCCCTTTGCTTGGGTGGCCCTCAATGTGCTGAGCGGACTGAAGGCATGGGAGGGCAGCCCACCCTTCAAGTGAGGGCCTGGGCCTGCTTTGGCTGCTGGTCTGTTCAGAACAGTAATACTCAGAAGGGGATGGATTTGGACAGCTCACCAGAGCAGACTGTTAAATACCCAAGAGTTTTGCAAGGTAGTTGTTAACTTCCAGTAGCATGAAATTGGCCATGGTAGGTATATTTATACCATGGAAGTTGACAACTGCTATAAATCAGGACCTCTTTTTTTTTCTTTCAGAGAGCTGGTTTATTGGCGCTCCAGTGACAAAGGAGCCACAGCTGCCAGCACCATGGGGCAGGAAGCAGCCAGAAACTTGTGTCCAACACACCCCTCTGTGCAAGCCCTGTGCTAAGAACCAAAAAAATCCTCAGGTATCTTAGCCCTTCTCTAGTATCTGCTCTTAAGGAGCAACTGATGTAGTGGGGAGACAGATACAATATTAACAACAACAGCCACATTTTGAGTCTCTACTATGTGCCAGGGGTGTGTGAATTTTTCACACATCATCTGTACTCTTCATGGTAGACCCCACTGTACAGATGGGAAAACTGAGGCTAATCCCAAGATCAGCCAACCAAAACCAAATCCATTGCCAATGAGCCAGTTCTAACTCATGGTACTCCGCATTGCTCAAAATTCATAAAGTTGGCAAAATCGGGTCTGAAACCTACTGAGCTGGTAGCTGTGACCACTCCATTCTGTACCTCTGCATTCTGTGCTGCACTGTGGGAACATAAAGAAGGGAACAACTACCCTGTCAGGGTAGCAGAAGCGATAGCATCAGGAACGACTTCTCAGGACTGGTGACATTTGGTCTGGGCCTTGAAGAATGAGTAGAAGTTTGCTAGTTGGAGAGCAAAGTGGGGAAAGGTATTCCATGTATGAGAAATAACATAGGTAAAAGCTTGGAAGAGTAAGAGGGCATGAGAAGCTTGGGGAAGGAGAGCAGGGCTGCGTGACTAGGGTGTGGAATTGGGGAGGAGGCAAGACACAAAGGTAGGCGGAGATTAGAATAGGAAAGGCCTTGGAAGCCAGACTCTACAGAGCAGAGTTGAACTGCCCCTATACGGCTTCCAAGGAGTAGCTGGTGGATTTGAACGGCAGACCTTTTAGTTAGCAGCCAAACGTTTAAAAAGTGCACCACGAAGGCCACTTGGGAGCTGTTGCTGTTGCTGTTGCTGTTGTTAGGGGCAGTCCAGTTGGTTCTGACCCATAGCGACCCTCGGTGCAACAGAATGAAACCGTGCCTAGTCCTGTACCACCCTCCCAGTCACTGTTATGCTTGAGCTCCCTGTTGAAGCCCCTGTGCCTATCCATCTTGTTGAGGGTATTCCTCTTTTTTGCTGCCCTTCTACTTTGCCAAGCATGATGTCCTTCACTAGGGGCTGATCCCTCCTGATGACACGTCCAAAGTGTGTGAGACATAGTCTTGCTATCCTTGCTTCTAAGGAGCGCTCTGGCTGTACTTCTTCTAAGACAGATTTGTTCATTCTTTTGGCAGGCCATGGTATGTTCAGTATTCTTCACCAACATCACAGTTCAAAGGCATCAGTTCTTCCATCTTTCTTCACTGTCCAGCTTGTGCATGCATGTGAGGCCATTGAAAACACCATGGTTTGGGTCAGGTGCACCTTAGTCCTCAAGGTGATATCTTTGCTTTTTAACACATGAAAGAGAGGTCTTTTGCAGCAGATTTGCCCAGTGCCATGAGTCTTTTGAGTTCTTGACTGTTGCTTCCACGGGTGTTGATTGTAGATACAAGTAGAACAAAATCTTTGACAACTTCCATCTTATCTTCATTTATCATGATGTTGCTCATTGACCAAGCTGTGAAGCTCTTTGTTTTCTTTATGTTGAGGTGTGATCCATACTGAAGGCTGTGTGGTCTTTGATGATCATTAGAAAGTACTTCAAGTCCTCTTTGCTTTCAGCAAACAAGATTGTGTCATCAGCATAACCCAGATTGTTAATGCATCTTCCTCCAATCTTGATGCCCAAGTCTTCCTCACAGAGTTGGAGACAAAGAAGGATTGGTAGTTGGAAAATATAGCCTTAGTGATAGAAATGATGCTGGGGATCGCATGATAGAATTTTGCAAGGCCAGTGACTTCTTCATTGCACGTACCTTTTTTTCACCAGCAGAAACAGCAGCTATACGCATGGACCTTGCCAGATGGAACACGCAGGAATAAAATAGCCTACACCTGTGGCAAGAAACAGTGAAAACCTCAACATCATCAGCCAGAACAAGACCAGGAACCAACAGTAGAACTGGCCATCAGTTGCTCATACGCAAGTTCAGATTGAAACTGAAGAAAATCACAAATCCGTGAAAGCCAACATATGACTTTGCATTATCCTAACTGAATTTAGAGACCGTCTCAAGAACAGATGTGACACACTGAACACTAACGAGGGAAGACCATACAAGCTGCAGAATGACACCGAGGACATCATACATGAAGAGAGCACAAGGTCACTCAGAGACGTGAAAGAAAGAAAAAGACAAAATGCATGTCAGAAGGCACTCTGAAACTTGCTCTTGACCATGGAGTAGCTAAAACAGAAGGAAGAAATGATGAAATAAAAGAACTGAAGATTTCAAAGAGTGGTTTGGGAAGACAAAGCTAAGTTATTATCCTGACGTATACAGAGAACCGGAGATAGACAACCCAAGGGAAGAGCACGCTCTGCATTTCTCAAGCTGAAAGAACTGAAGAAAAAAGTCAGGCCTCAAGTTGTAGAAGGATTTCCATGGGGAAAATACTGAACAACACAAGAAGCATCAAAGGAATATGGAAAGAATACATAGAGTCACTCTACCATAAAGAATTAGTCATCGTTCAACCACGTCAGAGAGCAGCATGTAATCGGGAACCAGTGGCACTGAAGGAAGAAATCCAGGCTGCACTGAAGTCACTGGTGAGAAACAAGGCTCCAGGAATTAGCAGAATACCAACTAAGATGTTTCAAAAATAGATGTAGCACTGGAAGTGATTGCTTGTCTATGTCAAGAAATTTGGAAGATAGCTACTTGGCTATCTGGAAGAGATCCATATTTATATCTATTCCCTAGAAAGGTGACCCAGCTGAATGTGGAAATTATCCAACATCATCATTAGTATCACACGCAAGTAAAATTGTGCTGAAAATCATTCAAAAATCAGCTACAGCTGATTTCTGACAGGAAACTGCCAGAAATTCAGGCCAGATTCTGAAGGGGGTGAGAAAACAGGGATGTCACTGCTGATGCCAGATAGACCATGCCTGAAAGCAGAGAATACCACAAAGATGTCCACCTGTGCTTTATGGACAATGCAAAGGCATTTGACTCTGTAGAGCAAACAAATTATGGATAAAATTGCAAAGAATAGGAGTTTCAGAACACTTAATTGTGCTCATGAGGAACCTGTAAGCAGATCAAGAGGTGATCAGTGGAGCAGAGCGAGGGGATACTGCATGGTTTAAAGTCAGGAAAGGTGTGTCAGCATATCTTTGTACCGTATCTATTCAATCTGAGAAGCTGGGAACCATACAAGTTGAAGCTTCCTGGAAATCAAACCCCAAAACTATGTAAATATCGTGGTGAAATTGCCACCATGTCTGTTTTACAGTTTCCTAAAGCAGTCCTTCTCAAACTATCTGTGATGAAGGACCTATTGAAATAGAATTTCTATTCTGTCACAGACTATACTTTTGTAAGATACGAAGAAAATGAGTTACTAGACTAAAATAAAGACCAAAAAATAAGCCTAATCTTTTCATTATTAGATTGAACAGGCATTAAATCACGCTGGAACTGCTCCATCAGTTTCCCAACCCAGTGCCTGTACTCACCTTGCTAGGGATGGCTCAGTCCAGGGCTCTCTGTTAGAGGCACAAGTGCACACTCACCTGGTGACAGCTAAGTGCTCTCAAGCACGTCCCCATTTTACAGATGAGAATTAGGTGGCCTTCCCAAGCTCACACAGATGGTAGGTAGCAGAGCTGGGGCTGTCTGCCTTGTTGCCCTCAGTGAGTTTGGTAGGTGCAGCCCAGTCCAGTCTGTCAGCCCCTTTAGCCCGGCCCCTCAGCCTTGTCCCTCTTTTTACCCCCTCTTAACCCAAGATAACTCTATCTCATGAGTCACTATGAGTGCAAACTGGCTCTGTGTCAGTGACTTAACACAAGGTCAAGAGTGCTGCGAAGTAGGAAATGGAGCTAATATAATAAGGGAACTTCCTCATCCAGGGTCCATGGCGAGTGGGGGGGGGGGACCAGCCTCCAGGCCTCCTGACAGCAGTCTGTACTCAGTTGTGCCACTCGGCCTGCCTCCTCATCTGGGCAGTGATCTCCAGGCCAGATAGTGCCCAGGAAGGCAGGGGAAGGAGGGACAGGAAGAGGCGGGGGACCCGTCCACGGCTGGCAATTACATGGTGCTTTGTCATTCTTAATTAGCTCAGTGGCTCCATAGCCGGAGATCTCCTGTGGATGCCAGGCTGGAGAGGAGACAGCTGCTGACCTCCCTGAAGGAGGGCAGACTGGGCAGACTGGACAGGCTGCAGCCGAGAGGCCCCTCAGGAGCACCTCCCCCAGCCCTAACGGCACCACTGTTCCTCCAAATGTAGACGGTCACCAGCTCGCTTGCTGAGCACACACTGAGAAAAGAGGAGAGGATTAAGTCCCTGGATAGGTACTGGGCACCTCCTCTGGTCCTCGTCCCTGGAACAAACGAGGATTTACCCACGTGCTTGAGGTTTGCTCAGGCTGCTGGAGGAGGCGCGTGGGTTCACCAATAACCAGAAATGCTGTGTACTGAGTGTGTGCGCTACTTCCCAGCTTCTGGGCTCAGCTTCCCCGTATATTACCTTAGGGAAGCCTTCCAAAGCGTTTCCAAGGAGGTACGATCCCTGCTTACGGATGAGCACAGTAAGTCACAGAGTCCAAGGTTGCCAGCTGCCTTTGAGTTGGCCCCTACCCCCTCACAGCCACTCCATGCACAATGGATGGAAACGTGGCCAGTCTGTGCCATCCACATGATCAGCTGTGGATTGAACCGTCGTGATCCACAGGGTTTTCACTGGCTGATTTTCAGAAGTCAATCACCAGGCCTTTCTTCCTAGTCCATCCAGTCTGGAAGCTTTACTGTAACCTGTTCAGCATCATAACAATACACAAGCCTCTGCCGAGAGACAGGTGGTGGCTGCATAACTGTATACGAATGGGATCTCCGGAAGAAAAGGTGACAGTTCTACCACTGTGTCACCAATCCCTGCTCCAGCTAAGGTTTCGTAGTCATAAATGAAGAGTTTATTTGGTTTTAGAGCTCAGGGTATAGGCAATGCCAAGGTCAGACTGTGTGTGTGTGTGTGTGTGTGTTAGGCAGGGAAGGTTCGTGTGTGGGCAGCTGTGACCACGGGTATTGAGGAGAAGGCCAACGAGACAGTCTGAGCAAAGGTAAGGCAGCCAGGAGACTGAGGGAGGAAACCCACTCCAATGCTGTGGGATGAGAAGCATCACGGGAAGGGTCTGAGAAGAAGGAGTAAGTGCTGCAGAGTCAGGGGACACAGCAGGCAGGAGGACGCCTGCAGCCGGGGTGAAAGCTCAGACGCGAATCTAAGCAGGAATCCCTGGGCCTTCTAACTCTCCCAGTAACGAGTTTCTCTGACTCCCTGGCAAGAGGCTGCCTGAGACCTGAGGCTGAGGGAGGGAGTGTCGCCTTGCCCTTCCGGTGGTGGGGAGTATGGCAGAGGCTGTTGTGAGGCTGGAAAGCTCAGCGCTCAGACTGGGCCAGGCTTCCAGTTCAGAGAGAGTGCCCTTCCCTGAGGACCAACCAAGAATAACGGTGATGATGGCCACCCACCCATTTTATCTGCACTGTTCACCCAGTTAGGAAAGTGGTGATTTTATTCTCTTTAAAATAAGCGACACACTCCGACTCGACGGCACTTGGCTTGGCTGGCATAGCACTTGTGACACATGAATTATAGTACATGTATTAACAACTCATTTAATCCTCACAGGAACCTAATGAGGTATAATCTCCATTTTACAGAAAGGAAACTGAGGTCCATGTATTTCAAATGACTTGCCTAAGATCATAAAGTAAAGAAGCGGGGGAGCCCAGATTCCAAGCTCCGGCATCCGTATGTTTAACCACTGTACTTTCACGACTTCCACTGATAACTCCCATTTTACAGATAGAAAACTGAGGCCCAGCCAGTTGAAGGATCTAGCTCAGAGAAGTAGAGAAAGAAGGACCCACTACTTGAGGAAGCCAGGGCACTTGATCTCTATCTAGACTTCTGTCTTGGTCCTTCCATAAGCCTAAGGGATAACTGAAGAGAAGCTGACAGTCCTGAAGCCCACAATCTCTTTGGGGTCTCAGAAGAATCTAGAAGGTAAGAAATTAGTAATGATGCAGTTCTGATCCCATTTTCCTCAAGACAAAAGCCGGTCATTCCTATAGATTTTTCTCCCTTTTTTCTTTCTGATTACTAAAGGATATATGATTATTCTACAAAGTTTTGCAAAGACACATCAGATAAGGCAATAAAATAAAATAAAGAAGAAGAAAGAGAAAAAATCGCCTTAGACCCTGTTCTTGAATATTGGTATATTTTCAAGATTTCTCTACTTCTTTGATGTTGTAAGTATCTGGGCTGGGAGGCAGACGACCTGGCTTCTTGTCCTGGCTTGCTGGGTGACCTTGGACAAGTCACTCCTCCTCTCTTTCAGCTTTAGACTCTAGCTGTGAAACAAGAAGTTGGACATGGTGACCTCAGAGGAGGCCCCTTGCAGCTCTGACCTTCTGTTTCTGCTTCTGTTTCTGGAACCAGCAGAAGGACACAAGCAGGCTGCCCTCTGTGGGAAACACGTGGCCGATGTCTCCCAGTGTCATCTCTGGGAGGGTGTGAAGGCTGCACAACCAGCCTTCCCTGCATGCACGTTTCCAGGCCTGACTGTTTACCAGGCCCATATGGCACTCCTACCAGCCAACACTGCCTGCTGCCCTTTCCCAGATAGCCCTGGATGATTGCTGTTCGTTCAGGCTCAAGAATGTTCTCTCTGCTGCTCCAAGACCCACTGGCTTAGGTTGAGAAAGTCAGGGGGCTCGGCCCTGAAGACCTACCTACCTGTGTCATAGTCCATCTGTACTTCTGTGGGAGGAGGCAACCTGTTGTGGTGAAAGGGCAGAGAAAGGAAAGAAAGGAGACAGGAGGGAAGGAGAAGAGGAACACTAACTGCCCTCCAACTCCATTTGGACCCCTTGCTAGGCATTTGGGCTTCATAAGCAAGTCAGAGGAACTTACTGCCTTTGAAGGACACTAAGGCTGGTGGGGCTGAGAAGAGTAAAAACAGGCAGTGTAACACAATGCCAACAGCTCAGGACTGTGAGAGCTCACAGGCAGAAACCTAAGGAGTCTAGGGAGGCTTCCTGGAGGAGGTGACTTTAAAGGTGAGTTCTCAAAGACAAGACTCAGTCTCTCCAACTGCTTGTTGCACCCTTTACAGAAGAGGCTCAGAAAGGTGGGGGGATACACTAAGTTTAACAACTACTTAATGGAGAAGCGCTCCTTGGAAACTCTTTGGGGTCAGTTCTACCTGGCCTATAGCGTCTCTATGAGTCGGAGCTGACTCAACGGCAGTGAGTTTTGGGTGGGTTTAATGGGGAAGAGTGGGATTCAAATCCTAAGTGTTCTACTCTGGCCTATGGGCCTGAGTCTGAGTCTGATCTGGGTTTCGGATCAGGTGGAAGCCTCTGTGACAGCGTCACTGCTAGCCTCAGGCTCCTCTGTAAAGTGCGTCTGTTTCTGGCTGCCTCATCCACCTGAGCCATGCTGTTGGAATCAGCAATGACAGAATGGCTGAAAAAGGCACTTTGTTAATAAACAGGGAATGGCAATGTTGTCCAGTCCTCTCTGGCCAGCTGGGGCCAGCACAGCCACCTCTCTCCCAACCCAGAAAGCCGGCTCCTGGCTTCTGGCCCTGGAGCAAGCACAGAGGCTGATCGGAGGGTTAGCTAGTCCTGCTCTTTCTCTGGCTGGCCTGGCTGAGACACCTCCACCCAGAAGAAGCCAGATTATGGGACTGAATATATACCTTTTCAACTCTTTTTGGCAGCTTGTCAGGAAGTCACAGGATCCTACAGAGTCGCAGTCCTAGAATTCTGGCATTAGGACATCTGTTTGAAGAATTCAATTTTATTCACTTATTTTTTTAATTATTATTATGATTGAATGAACATGTACATCCCCATATAAATTTACATGCCCACCTATATGCAGCTTCCACTGCTCTCTCTGCCCGGTGACAGCACACTCTTCCTCTCTGCTCCATACATGTCTTATCCTCCCAACAATCTCCTATCCCGGCCTCTCCACCCACTCCTCCACCTCCAGTGAGAGGTCAGCAGGATGACATCCTATAGAGGCATAGAACCATGAAGTGCACACATGATATGGTCACTCTGCCTCGCCAAGTCCACTCCATTCCTGTCCAAAGAGTTGACCTTCATTACGTCTTATGGACAGGGGCAGCATCAGGGCCAGGGGCCATGTTCCCAGGGAACCCCGAAGCCCCTGGACCATCCATTGCGGTCTTTTAGTGGAGATCTCAGGGTGCACCCCTATTTATTCTCTTGTTGCCAGTGAGTCTCAACTTTGTGAGCTCCATCGCAGCTATCACTGGTGGTGGCCAGGCACCATCTGGTTCTTCCAGTCATGAGTTGATGTAGTCACCCACTCATGTGGATCTCTCTGTCTTCTGGGTTCTCTATCCCCCATGTTTTTTTGGTCCTCGGTGATCATCCGTTCCTGCTGAGTTGGGACCATTTGCTGTGCCCTCAGATGGCAGCTTGGCAGCTTTTAAGACCCTAGACGCCACTCACCAATGTGGGGTGCAGAGAGTCTTGAGGGATTCTAGAATGGAGACTCCTTGGCCCCTCCAAGAGCCTCCCAGGAAAGGGGGGGGGCAGTCAAGTCCATGCAGGACAGCAGCCCTGTTAGATTGGAAGGACCCATAGGGATGGGGCCTTCTCTTATTTGACAGATGAAGAATAAGACCCAGAGACAGTAAAGGCTTGCAGGATTCACTGGGCAATTATGAGTTCAAAGCTAGGACATAACCCCAGGCCATACTACCTTCTGAGGCTTCTTGTGAGGTGGGATGGGCAAACTGTGTCCAGGTAGTACCAGGGAGCAGCCAGGATGCTATGTGGGTGAGTAAGGTGCCATCTGGTCTTGCTAAAGCAAACTTTTATACTCCTCTTCATTCTCCTCAAAGTTCTGTAACTTTCACCCTCTACTTCTAAGCCTCACTCTAACCTAGCCGGCCCTCACCTATAATCTCTGTTCAGGACCCTACTCTCTGTCCCTCAGTCTTCCTATCCATAAAGTGGTCGCCAAATACCTTTAACTGGGCTGTCTAGGAAATCCTAGGGTCCTGCCTCCCCAAGGAAGAGTCTCACGGTGGGGCTGCAGCTCTGGGACCTGCCGGTTCCTATTAGGTGGGACAAATGGGGTTAGAGAGCAGGAGGTAAAGGGGAAATGATCTTCCTTGCAGTTTGCTATTTTAGGGGGCTCAAATCCACCAGCTGTTACTTGGAAACCGTATATGGAAGTTCTACTCTGTTTAATTAATAAAGTCGCTACGAGTTGGAGTCCCTTCAATCGCGAGGGATCTTTTGGCCCGAGCTATGCCAGGTAGCCGGCGCGCCCCGCCCCGGGGGCAGGCCGGGCCGCGACAGAGGTAGGGCCGTCGGGGGCGGGGCTCAGCCGGCCTTGGCCCCGCCCACCGGACGACGCCGCGGAGCCCGCGCGGGGGAGGGGAGATCGCAGAGCGCGCCGCCTGGCCCCGGCAGAAAGTTTTTCCTGGCGGAGTTTTGGCGGCTGCTGTCGGAGCTGGCCATGGACGCGCTGAAGTCCGCCGGGCGGGCACTGATCCGGAGCCCCAGCCTCGCCAAGCAGAGCTGGGGGGGCGGCGGCAGACACCGGAGTGAGTGTGTGCGCGCCCCCCGGGGCCGGGCCGGGGTCGGGCCGGGGTGAAGGCGCCTCCCGCGGCGCCCGGAGTTGGGTGAAGCTGGGCAGAGGCGGGGCCTGACCCCGGTCCTGCAGGGCGCGACTGGCGGTGCCTGGCGGGGCCGGGAGGTCGCTCGGGGTCAAGTTGTGGCCCTCCCGGCTCTGTGCAGCTGGACAGGACGGGCAGAAACTGGGGGACGAGGCCAGATCTCGGGGTGCCCAGGTGCAGGAGGGAGTGGGACGGGGTTGCAGGTCCAGAGAAACCTGAGCTGCCCAGCACAGGTGGGGGAGGCAGGAACTCGCTGTCGGTGGCCCGGAGAGGGGAATGGGCGCAAGGGCTTGGGACGATGCCCGCGTCCTTTCCCTCGTGCGTGCCCGCTGAGAGGTCCGCGGAGAGCAGTAGCACACTTGCTCCTCCCCAGGCTAACCCACGAGGTCCTCTCTTGACTCTCAGCGCGTGGAGACCTACTCAGGTGTGAGCCGAGGGTTGTAGATACGGGCTTGAGGCTGGCGGTGAGGCCCCGCCGGGGTCCCTTTAGGTCGCTCACGCGGGCGATCTCCATCCCCTCTCCCCTGCCTGTAGCCGGATCGAGGTGGTGAAGCCGGCATCCTGGCACTGTTGGAAACCTGTTTTCTCTCTGCTTTGCCCCTCGGGCTTCCAGAGTCCCAGGGGCGCTCGGGCAAAAGGCAGAGTTGCCGCCACCTCCCACAGGCGTCTGAGAGGCTGGGAGGGGCCTCATCCGGCCTCCTTCTGCAGTCTCTTCCCATCTCCGGTTGCAGCCTGTCACCTGGCACCTTCCCCTGAGGCCCGAGAAACCCAGCCCAGATCCCTCCTCTTTTCACCGGACTAGGTGGAGGCCCTGAGAGGTAGAGTGGCTTGCCGGGAGTCGTGCAGGCCTTCCTGGCTGCGTGTGGAACTTGAAAGCCCAAGACTCTGGCATACCTTCCCTCACCTGGTTTCTTGCTCTTCCTAAGCCACCTTGGCCAAGGCCTTTGCCTAGTTCAGGAAGCAGCAGGCAGTAGAGCCACGCAGAGTATCCTTATTCCCTCTTTCCCTTCCATAGTCCCACCAGGGAAGCCAGATCTCTCTCTCCTAGGAGTGCCAGCGTGTCTGGGCCTGGGGAGCGTGCCCTGCCCCTCCTCTCACCCACTCTGCTGTTTCAGCTGTAGCTGCCTCCTATCGAAGGCTGGCATCAGGAACTTGGACTGGGGCCTGCAGAATCAGAGACCCAGGCCAGGCGGGGACCATCTTCTACACTTATTGGCTCCCAAAATATCCCCTTTACATATTTGTGGGATTCCACCAGGGATGGGAGTTGCCCACTGCTTCTGAGAATGATGGTCTGTTTCAGTGGGGGAATTCTGGGGTGAGGGAGAGAGGGAGGGTAAGCCAGCACCCAGGGAGGTGATAATGGAGTGAGTAAGGGAAGCTGCAGGCCCTGGACGACTGGGGAGCTCAGCAGCACTTCTGAATCTGGGGGCAGGGAAGAGGGAGCCAGGGTAGGAAAGCATTTCTCCTGCCTACTCTGGTCTTAAGCGAGTCACTTATCCTTTATAAACCTGTTTCCTCATCTGCAAAACTAGGATAAAAATTCTTACCCAGCCAGGGTGTTAGAAGATTACTGGTATAAAGCTCCATCCTGGCAGCTAATTGGTGGTTTCTGGCACCTTCTCCTGGACCTTCCATGTGATTGATCCTGCAGTGAAACAGGTTTTGGGGACTTGAAGGCTGTCAGCCACCTGCAGAGGAAAGAAGAGAAGGTCCTCCCCCACCCTAGTAAGCCCAGAGTGCTGCCTGTTCCTGAGCCTTCTGTGCCCAGACTGATCAGAGTTCAAATCCCTACCTATCTCTCATTCTTAAGCCCCAGTTTCATCACATGTAAATTGCTGATAACAGTGGTACCCGCCTTGGATCCTTTTGTGGGAGTTAGATGAAATCACACCTGGCGTAGAGGAAGAGTTCTGTGAATGCTAGGTATGCCTTTTTCCCTTTATGGTTCGCATAGTGGTTTTTGCCTCCATCATTCCATTTGCTTCTATAAGATGACAGAGCAGGGGATTTAGAGATACAAGAACTGAGGCTCAAGGAAGTGGTGTCACTGGCCCTGGGTGTAGAGCTAGCAAGAAGCAGAGCTCCAAATCTCAACACAGGGGTCTTAGCAGTGTGCCCCATGGGCTCCATGGCTGTGAGAAGAGCTGGTGCCCCTGAAGAAAGCAGTGGCCACAGGGCGAGGAGGGAGGTTGTGGGATGTGTGCAGGGTAGGGGTCCTGGGCCAGGCTTACCTAAGGTCCTTACCAGCCAGGCCCTGGGTCCAGTACTAGAGCTCTGAGCCCTGTGACTCAACGATGGCACTAAGCTGAAGCACAGTTAAGGTTAGACCCGGGCCCTGCCCCGGGCCTGTGACATTTCCTCACCGTTCAGGTCCTCAGAACTGAGACTAACATGTTTGTTTTGTTAGTAGAGACACTGAAGCCCAGATAAGGGAGGCGGCTTGCCTGAGGTCACACAGCAAAGGCAGCTTCCCAGGCTTCTTACCTTACACTTTGTCTAGACCTCAAAGAAGGGCTCATTCCTTCTCCCACGCAGGGCCCTACTGCCATCTCTTCAGCAACCATAAATATTTCATCTTAGTCCGAGGCCAGGCATTTTCCTTCTTCCAGTTGCCTGGAAAGGTGGCTCACCCTAGCTTCTCAGTCTCCTTTCCAAAGGTTCTGGGTTACTTTAACCCTGGGGCTCCTTCAGGGGGTGTGCCAACCTATTAGATAACCCAGTGAGAAGGGGTAAAAGAACAGTGAGGTGTATGTTCCAGTGAAGCTGCAGGCAGCCCCCAGGCTGCTAATGTCTGACCCAGCGTACCAAACCCCATTAACCATTTGAGGCATAAAAATCTGCAGTGGGGTTATTGTTGTGTCGAAGATGTTTTAGTGTATATGGAAATGTTTCTTTAATTTTTTTATGCATAGAAAGGTACACTGAATACTAAGACAATGTTGTAGGGTCACTATGAGTGGGGATCAACTTGGTGGCAACAGGTTGAGGGTTCCTTTTTTGGTTTAAGACAGACATCTAGTTAGCTGACACTAGATACAAACCATACCCGGCTATTCTGACTTACGTACCACATTCGACTTAAAGACTTAGGAAAAGAACTCATCATCAGGAATTCCCTGCAGTTTATGGTGGTGGTGAGGAGGGCCAAGGGAATCTTTGCTGATCCACATATTTATCGAGCACTGACTGTGTGTCAGGCACTGGTGCAGGCACTGGAGACTGGTGAACAAGGAGATAGCCTCTCTTCCTATAGTACTTACAGTGTGGAGGAGGGGACAGACAGAGTGACGGCTGTGGGCTCAAATAGGTGAGGTGATGAGTAGTGGGGTAAGTGTTAGGAACTAAAATGAAGGGGGGAGGTGGAATGTGGGGCACAGATTTTTTAGATAGGGTGTTACCTTCGTTTGGGTTCTTCTAGAAGCAGTCCCTGAGACAAGGATCTGAGCACAGGCAGTCTCTTTGGAAAGTAGGCATTAGGTGGTGTCAAGTTCATTCTGACTTAGGGTTTTCTTGGCTGTCATTTTTCTGAAGCAGATTTCCGGGTCTTTGTCACATGGAGCCCCTGGGTAGGTTTACATCCCCAGCCTTCTGCTAGCAGCCAAGCCCTCAGCCTTTTGCACCACCGAGGCAGAGTCCAGGGAACATCACTGCAAGTGAAGAGGAAAGGCAGTCAGAAAAGTGGACACATAAAGCAGTTCCGCGGTGGGCTCCTGGAGGCAGTGGAGAACATCCTTCACTGAGGGGGGCTCCGTAGAGGGTGCTGCTGAACCCCTGCCTTGCATCTGGAGAAGCGAGGTGGGCTGCAGGAAGGAGGGGTGGGTAAGGGCGCTGGCTGGGGATTCAGGTCCCAGTGCTGCCAGCCGTATGACGTTGAACAAGTGCCCCAACTCCTGTGAATGTGAACTGGAGGGGTCAGTGTCTCCTGGACTCCTCTCATGGAGCACTAGCAGTGTAGTAGTAAAGAGCTGAGCTGTCCACCAAAAAGTCAGCGGTTCGAATTCATCAGCTGCTCCTTGGAAACACAGTGAGGCAGTTCTGTTGTGGCCTGTAGGGTCACTCAGAGTAGGAGTCGACTCAATGGTAACAAGTTGTTTTGTTTCAGACTCTTCTCATGAAGGAAACCCTGGTGGGTAACAGCTACAGCTGCTAACCCAAAGGTTGGCAGTGTGAAGCCACCAGGCGCTCCTTGGGAACCCTGTGGGGCAGCTCTGCTCTGTCCTATAGGGTTGCTGTGAGTCAGAATTGATTTGACAGCAATGGATTTATTTTCTCATAAAATACTCTAAGTGGCTGTGTATGTGTTAAGGCACCTAGTAATAACTGTAGTTCACACTTCAGAGGCACTTGGTATATGCCAGGTGCTATTCTAAGCACACCTCCTGTGCACACTCGTTTCTCCCAGTAACCCCTTGGGCTGGATGCAGTTCCTGGCCATATTTTATAGTGAGACAGCTACGGTCCAGGGAGGCTGAGTAAACTGTCCAGATAGCAGAGCCAGGATTTCAACTCCAGGCTAGCTCCAGAGTTCATATTTACAACCAGAATAGTGTATTTATTTTCACAGTATGAGTAGGTACTTAAATGGTAGTACTGCTGTTGCTACTGGAGGAACCTTGGAGGCACAGTGGTTAAGCGCTCCGCTGCTAACTGAAAGGTTGGCAGCTCTGTGGGAGAAAGACCAGGCGATCTGCTGCCGTTAAGATTACAGGCTAGAAAATTCTATGGGGCAATCCTCCTCTGTCACATGGAGTTCACTGTGAGTTAGAATCGACTCAGTGGTAACAGGGCTATTATTAGTATTTATTGTTTTGATAACAGTCTCAACAACTTTAACTTCAGAAATATGTCTCACACCTTTCCCACCCTGATGCTTTATCTGATGATGTCCCCAAGGGGCAGGGCAAGAACCCACATGTACGACAAGAAGCAGCTACACTCGTGGTCGGGCAGAGTTGAGGTGTACATCCCCTTCTGAGGGACTGTCACTCTGCAGCCTCTGAAGCCATCTTTCTGCCAAGCTGTAGGAGGCTCAAAGCCAGGGCCCTGGTTGGAGGTTCCCACAGGGCCGGTGAGTTTGGCTACAATTCTGATGTTCCAGACACCAGCAGGGCTGGATCTCCCAGGGCAGCTAAAGGGGCAGGGGGCACCCTGCCCAGCTCTGACTCGTGGGCCTGGGCCTTAACCAGGAAAGAGCACATGTTAACAGTTGAGAGACAGGCTGGGCATATGGTCTGTCCCCAGTTAACTCCAGCAGCAGGTCATCTGTAAAACTGCGCAGTTAAAATAGCCCAGTCATTACCCACCACAAGGCCAAAAATAACCAGGACCGGAACAGGGCTGTGGATGCAGGCCTCTATTTGCCTGGGGGCCTCTGGGAGCCCTTCCCAAGGCCTTGGGCTCCTCCTGGGAAGCAGCACGTGGCCTCCAGCCATAGGATTTGAGCTTGGCCCTAGCTAGATTGCCGTTTGCGGTGGCTGGATGGTGAGCGGGGTGGGTGTGGTAGTAAACCCTTCATGTCTGTCTTTACTGAGTGCTCCTGAGCATTGTTTTCAGCAAGGAGGGCATGAGAGACGCTTGCACCTCTGTGAAGAAATGAGCCACCTGCACAGATGTTCAGGAAGGAGACAGAGTTCTCCAGAGGAGGAGGAGCTCAGCTGGGCCTGGGAGGATGGGGTGGTGGGGTTGGGGGACAAGGGGCAGGCAGGGTGGGACTGGACAGCAGTCCTGGGCAGGAGGGTCCCTTCTCTCTACTAGTTCCTGGGAGAGGGAAACATGAATGGCAGGCCCTTCCCTCCTTTGTCCTGGGTGTCAGCAGCTGGTTGGCAGTAGGTGATGTGGCTTCACAAGGAGGAGAAGGAAATCTACTTGAGAAGCATGAGCAGCCCATGGCCAGGAAGCCTCATCAGATGGTATCTACCATGGGCATGCCCTCTGGGCTGAGCTCATATTTCATCTCATTTCATTTATTTAAATTGTGTTAAAGGGTTGTAACAACCTTCTGAACCATGAACTGTTGCAGTTAACTCAGGATCACTCAGTCGTCAAGTGTCAGAACTTAGATCCTAGGATTAGGGCCATTGCCCTTAACTGCCAGTCTGTACTGCCTCAAAGAAGTCTTCCTGGTGGAGGAGGCTGAACATGTTGGGGGGATGTTAATCAAGTGGGGTAGAGGAGGGCATGTCAAGTAGAAGGAACTGCTTGAGCAAAGGTTCACAGATGGGAAAATGAGTATGAAAAGCACTGTGGGGTTGGAGCTTCAGGGTATGTGTGTGTAAGGCAGACACGTATACACAGGAGTGATAACTGTGGGAGAGGAGATGGAGGACTCTGGCCTCCTGCACAGTCATTATGGGAATTACCTGTAGCCACTCAGCTGAGCTGGGGCTCCTTCTGACTTACTGGGTGGTCTTGTCACATCCTTCTCTGGGCCTTAGTTGCATTATCTGCCAAGTGATGGCTTTGGGCATAGAGACTCCACATCCAAAGAGCAGTGACTGGTCTGTGTAGGTTCTCTTCCCGGAGATGGCAGGATCAGGGAAGGGTCAGGCCAGGGAAGGGGGAATACAGAAAAATGCGGAGCATTTCAGAGTTCAGGGAGGACTGGGGAATGTTTGGACAGCACAGAGGTCATCAGTGACCTTGGCAGACTTTGGCCCTTTGGAATGAAGGGAGCGGAAGTGGCTTTGGAGAGGGGCCAGGAAAGAAATGAGCTGGAGGAGATGAGAAGGGAAGGCTGTTTGCTGTAGGGCAGAGATGGCTAATGAGATGAACAGGACCAGCCCTCACTGATGAGTATACCCTGCCTGGAACCTTGTTCTGAGAAGTAATCCAGAGCCCGTCGGTAGAGTCAGGGAAGTAGAGCGACAGCTGATCGTCCACCACCGACACAGGTAGCAGGCGTGGCAGCTGGATATTTGCCTTGCCTTGGTGATTCTAGGGTTGAAAGTGATAATCTGGGTATCTTGGCCTGCAGAAGGGAAGCCTCGGGATTAGAAATTGTAATAGGAGGTATCTCCAGTCCCAGGAGCTTCTTCCTCACTTTCTGCTAGAATGAAGATATTTTGCATTATGGTGAAGTAGCATTGCCTAGTGGTCAGGGGCTTGTGGCTTCAGAGTCAGGTAGGTCAAATTACTTATCCTTTGAGCCTCAGCTTCCTCATCTGCAAGATGGGAATGAAAGAATGCCTGCTTGCAAGGTGGCTGCAAAAGTTAGAGGTAATGGTAATAACCATTGTTTGTTACTACTTATTATTGTCATCATTATTACTTGCTCCGTTAATGGTGTCTCTTTTCAGGGGGAGCATGGCCTGTGTCTGAGTTGATCTTGGCCCCCGTCACTGACATAGGCTTGGGGACATATCAGGGACTTTGATTTTTTGTTGTTGTTTTGGCGGATCAAATGGAAAAGATCTCTGGTTGACATGACAGAGGATAGTGCCACTTTGGGCTTTGGGATCATCACAGCAAGGACTGGCCTCAAGTGAGGTGGTGGCCCAGGGGCAAGGGTTAGAGAACAGTAGTCAGGGCCAGAGCTTGGGGCAGGGTTGGAGGGTAGGTTCTGATACTGCCATGAAAGTGTCCAGGTCATTCCTTCACTCAGCAAGCAGTGAGTGCCAATTGCACGCTTGACCCCGTGTTAGATGACCAGTAAATTAGATATCACTCTAGGGAGGCAGGCATAGCCCCCAACACACACACTTTTCAGATAAGAGAGCAGTCTCAGGGAGGCCAGTGGCTTGTTCAAGGCAACTCCAGAGTGAGTTTATGAGAGGCTCCTCAGGCTGGAAGTGGGGGTGGAACAGAGCCCATAGAGACTGGGGCTGTCAGACAGGAGCTAGAGGAGGCTGGGGTGAGAAGGTAGCCTGGGCCCAGACCGAGTCAAGGACGCAGTGGTGCTACCTGGGCCATCACTTCTGCTCCTGACAGTGGAGGAGCCTCAAAGCCAGGCTATGGCTTGTAGAGGGAGTCCACAGATCCACCACGGCCTAAGCTGCCCTGGAGCCGGCTGTGTCCAGTCTTAAACTATCTTCTTGTGACACTTCATTCAGAACCAGCAAGAAGACCCCAGGAGGAGGCAGAGGGGGCACAGGACTTCTCCCAGCTCCCCTAGCCTCTTCTGCTCTATCTAAGACTGTATGTGAGGCTGAAGAGCAGGGTCCTCATCTGTAAAATGGGTACAGGCATACCTCCTCCAAGTGCAGAATCTGTGAGGGGGTGATGAGGGACAGGCAGAGTACCCTGACAGGCAGGCAGGAGCACGAGGTGTCCATTCATCCTTGACTTGGGTACTTGGAAGATGCTCTGGAGCCCTTCCAGCTTCATTCCAGATCTCATTCCAGCTTCATTGCTTCCCAGCGGGCCTCAGCTGCCAGGGGGAACTTTGGGAATGGTTCAGTTACTGTTCAAGACTGTTCTTCCCCTTTTGTCCTTGGGTCTCAGGGCCCTCTCCTTGCCTGGGTGGTGCAAAGTGGGGACCTCTTTCCAACTCTCTGCTGGTCTGTTTTCCCACTCAAGGAGTTAGCTCGTCCCCATCTTTCCCTGTCTTTCTGACCTCAGTTGCGGTCAGGGTTTTCAGAGCACACTTCCCATGTGTGTTGCTGCAGCAGGGGAGGCAGTTTTTATTCATCTCTAGGAAGGAAGCTGTCTTTCTGAAGGCCACCGTGCAGGTGGTGGGAAGCTACTGGGACTCAACCCAGGCCTACCAGATTCACATGGCTTTCACACTGAACGCAACTCCCTTGCCCTACTGGCCCTCGCTGCCCTCTCTTAATCTCCTTGGCTGCCGTCCCTTCCTCCCAAACCACTGGTTTCTGTGGGTGTAGACAGAGGAACAGTAGAGAATAGGCTGGGGCTGTGGAACCCAACCAGGTTTGCATTCTGACTCCAACCCTTTGCTCACCGTTGTCTGTGGCCTCTTCCTAATGGCCTCACCTCTCTTAATCTCAGTTTTCTGATCTGTAAAGTGAGATAATACCTACTTCGCAGGATTGCACTGAGAACGACGTAAGAAAATGGCGTGGTAGATCATCAGCAAGCATTAGCGTTGAAGTTAGGAGGAGTTAGGGCTCTGGATTTCAAAATACGGATTCAGATCTTCACTCTTGCCCTTAACAGTTGTGTGGATTTTTGTTGTTATTGAGCCTACCTGAGCCTCGGTGTTTTTGTCTTTAAAATGGGAATGATAAAAAGTGTCTACTTTGAGTCTCACAAGAATTGATGGGAGCATACAAGGTCTGACAATTAAGTTTGTGAACTCATCCTAGAAGAAGTGCTACATGCCTCATTGCTGAATAGCACTACTGTCACTTTTGAAGTACCCCCCTTGGAAAACTATGCACCGATGCCAGCACCTAGTCCATCCTTCAAAGCAGTTTTGGAACTCTTTTTCTGGAATGGCTGTCAGAACTGTCATCATAGTACCCTTGGTGTCCTGAATGTCATCAAAATGTCTTCCTTTCCATATTTCCTTTACCTTCAGATAAAGAAAAAAGTCACTGGGGGCCAGGGCAGGTTGAGTAGGGAGAATGTTCCAATATAGTTGTTTGTTTACTGACTGAAAACCCCTCACAGACAGCTATTACAATTAAGTTCATGAACTTGCCACTGTGTCGCCATGCACAATGGCTATTCCGGAAAGAGTTCCAAAATTCCTTTGAAGGGTGGACTAGGTGCTGGCATCGGTGCATAGCTTCCCAAGGGGAGTGCTTCAGAGGTGACCACAGTGACATTCAGCAGTGAGATAGGTAGCATTTAGATAGGTAGCATTTAGAATTCAGTTCGCAGATTTAATTGTTGGCCCATGTAGGTACAGTCTTTTACCGTGGTGTTTGGTGTGTGTCAGAAGATACTAGCCCAGGAGCCCTGGTGGCCCTGTGGTTAAGAGCTTGGCTGCTCACCAGAAGGTGGGCGGTTTCAGTCCACCAGCTGCTCCTTAGGAACACTGTGGGACAGTTCTCTTGTGTCCTATTAGGGTTGCTATGAGTTGAGACTGACGTGATGGCAACAAATTTGGATTTGTTTTTACTTAAAAATGAAAATCATGCAGTGTCCTTTCTGGGTGTCCTTAGGAAATGGGGCTGGCTGGCTGTTGGTGGTATGCCCTACCAGCAGGGTCCGAGGTCCTGTCTTTCTCCTGTCCCAGAGCTGCCTGAGAACTGGACAGACACTCGGGAGACACTGCTCGAGGGGATGCTGTTCAGCCTCAAGTACCTGGGCATGACGATGGTGGAGCAGCCTAAGGGCGAAGAGCTGTCCGCCGCAGCCGTCAAGAGGATTGTGGCCACAGTGAGATCCCCCAGTCAGGGCTGCGGGGTGGGCAGCCATGGGCCCGGGGCCGGCTTCTTCCTGGGGCAGCCCTCCCCCTGCCCTTGCTCATTCTCTCCGTTGGCTGTGTCTGACCCTCGCTGTTGGTCTTCTTGGGTCCAGCTTAGGGACCCTTGGTGGAGGGGAGGCTTTGGACTTCAGAGGGTCAGGGTCAGCGTCCTCCTCTCCAGCCGTGTAGCCGTCACCTGTCCGAGCTTCCCCTCCCTCATCTCAGGCTTCCTGCCTGAAGGTTGGAAATCTTATCAGTGCAGAGAGGGTGGTATGAGAGACAGGGGTGGGATTGTGGTTACTTGACCGCTTACTCCATGGCCTGAGGGACTGGTCCTTGGGGAGCAGGAGGGGGACAAGGTGACCCAACGGAGCAGGTTTTGCCTCCCCATCTTTGGGTGAATGCGGGTCTGTTGAACTCACCTTCTTGCTGGGCTGAGATCCCTCAGCTCAGGCCCTGGCAGATGCACTGGATGGAGTAGAGACTCCCCTAGAGTCATCCTGCTGGGTTGTGATAGCCCAGCTCAGTGCTCGGACTCCCAGCTGTGTACCCTTGGGCAAGCCACTTAACCTCTCTGAACCTGTTTCCTTCTGGGAAGAAACCTGCTGCCCTTGAGATCAGTGATGCCAGGTCCAGTGATGGCAGACCGAGGTGTTGAATAAGCGGTAGTTATTGTGTTCTCCAAGAGGGTACTGGCAGGAGTCCCTGCTTGACAGAAATACTACCTGAAAGAGCGGCAGTTCCAAACCACCCAGCAGTGCCTCAGAAGTAAGGCCTGGCGTTCTGCTTCTAAAAGGTCACAGCCTTGAAAACCCCATGGAGCACAGTTCTGCTCTGCACACTGGGGTCACTGTGAGTTAGGATCTGCTCAAGACAACTAACAGCAAACTGGGTGGGGACAGACTGAAACAGAGATGGCCGGAGAGGGGGCTGGCTGAGCTGTCTTCCTTGTCTCCCCTCCAGCCACCTGAGCTGAGCTATCTGGGGGGCTACGAGCAGTGGGTGTAGCCCTCACAGGTGGGTCCCAGTGGAGCAGCCGGGCTCCTCTGACCCATGTCTGCTCTCAAGGCTAAGGCCAGTGGGAAGAAGCTGCAGAAGGTGACGCTGAAGGTCTCGCCACGGGGAATCATCCTGATCGACAGCATCACCAACCAGCTCATTGAGAATGTATCCATTTACAGGTACTCACAGCGTGAAGGGCGGCCTGTGTCCACTTTGTCAACCTGGGACAGTGAATGAACTCTCTTGTCTGGATTCAGGCTGTACCACTTCCAGTTAGAATGGCCTTGGAGTCTTAGTTTGCTCATCTGTAAAACAGAAGTGGAAGCATGCTGCCTTCCCACAAGCACTGTGAAGTGACATGCTACTGTTGTTACCACCAGCTGCAGTGGCGCCCACAGCTGAGGCCTGACCAGGCCTGGAGCCCACTCCCACCCCACTCCCCACTGGCCACTGAGTTATGCTTGGAGCAGAGAGTGGCCATGTGACACTGCCTTTTCTTCTGCCACGAGTGTAGCAGCTCAGCTCTGGATATCTGGCTGGGTGTCCCAGGGAGGCCTGACAATTAAGTTTACGAACTCATCCTAGAAAAAGTGCTACATACCTCCTTGCTGAGTATCACTACAGTCACCTTCAAAGGACTCCCCTTGGGAAGATACGCCATCACCTAGTCCGCCCTTCAAAGCAATTTTGGAACTCTTTTTCTGGAATGGCTCTCAGAGCTATTGTGATGTTCCCGTTGATGTCCTGAATGTCATCAAAATGTCTTCTTTTCAGTGTTTCCTTTATCTTCGGATAAAGAAAAAAGTCACTGGGGGCCAGGTCAGGCATGTAGGAAAGATGTTCCAATACAGTTATTTGTTTACTGACTGAAAACTCCCTTACAGACAACTGTCCATTTAAGTTCGTAAGCCTGTCACCATGCCAATGTGTGCAATGGCCTTTCCAGAAAGGGTTCCAAAAATTGCCCTGAAGGGTGGAGTAGCGCTGGTGTCAGTGCATAGCTTCACAAGGGGAGTGCTTTGAAGATGACTTGAGTGATATTCAGCAATGAGGTTAGAACAATTAAGTTTGCGAACTTAATTGTCAGACCTCATAGGTGGCTTGTCCTGGGTGCCTGTCCTGTAATAGGGTTCAGCCCATGGAACATCAGGCAACCCTCACCTCTCTCTTGGGTGGTCACTTGTAAGATATGAGAGCTGGAAGGGACATCCTGGGTCCATTTTACAGATGAAGAGGCTGAGGCCCGGAGGAGATTGCCCAAGGTCTTTGGGGAGGCAGAGGCTGAGCTGGGACAGGACACCCACCAGATCTCAGTTCATCAGGCATCCCTCATGCTGCTCTGTCCTTAGGCAGGTGGCTAACCTGGCTGGAGCACAGGCCAGTACAGGATGTAATTTAGGAAGAAGGGAGAGGGGATCAGAGTCTCTGGCTGATGTCTGTCGTCTGCCTTGCTGATTCTACCCTACTTGCTTTAATCAACATTTTCCAAGTATTTACTGGGGTCTGTGCCAGATGAGGAATTCATCTACTGATCTTAAGAAATTTCCAGTCTAGGGAAGTAATGGGGGGAGAAAGAGGAGATAGAATCTGAGAAGTGTTTCTCAGGAGGGCAGAGAAGGAGGGCCCTGCCTCAGGAAATCTGGGAAGCCCTCTTAGAGTAGCTGGCTGGGCCTTGAAGAATAGCAGGGTCTGATTGACTGATACTAAGGACAAGTGGTGTGTCAGGGTCAGGAGGCTGGATCTCCTGGGGTGAAGAAGAAGCAGCCTGAGTCTGGGGCCTAGGGGTGTTAAGTGGTGCTGATCCTGTGTATATGCCTGTGATGGAAGCTGGGGCCAGCTAGGGAGAAGGAGTGAGCCCACCTGCTCCTGTCCCACCTCTGGGCTGCAAGCTCCTTTTCTGTTTAG
The DNA here is from genome assembly GCA_028571685.1 of Heterohyrax brucei. Lineage (NCBI taxonomy): Eukaryota > Metazoa > Chordata > Mammalia > Hyracoidea > Procaviidae > Heterohyrax > Heterohyrax brucei. The sequence goes on from CM053140.1 coordinate 55,448,339, forward strand.
ATTCCCAGGATGACTGGGGACTTTGCGGAGGGCCCAGACAGGTGAGAGAGGATGAGAAGACTGCTGCCCAGGGGGAGCCGAGGTTGTACCCTAGAATATGTCTGGCCTATGGACCAGAACATGGATGAGAGGGCAGGCAGGGCAGGGACAGGCCAGGTGAAGGGAGTCAGAGCGTGGGGTGCTGTCCTGCTTCCCCTCCTAGCCAGCTAGTATAAACCTTGAAGAGGTGGCGCTGCAGTGGTTATGGCCCATGGGTGAGTTCAGGTCTCAGCTCCGCCACTAGCTTGTGGTCTGTGACTTTGAACCTCGGTTTCCTCATCTGGGAAGTGGGGATGATAATGAACCCATCTCAGAGGGTAGCCACGAGAACTAAGTGATTAAGAGCTCTTGACACATTGCCTGTTACACAGCCGGGGCTCTGCTATTACTGTCTCCAGATGGGGACTCCGTGTGGGAAGGGAAGGTAAAGAGAGGGAGGCGCCCTTCCCCTGGTCTTCCTTTCTGCCTTGCCCAGGCCTGAGGTTTGCAGCATCACTCACAGTCCGCCTGTAACGGGCATGTGCTATGAAGCATGAGAGACACTGGCTAGACAGGAAGGATTCAGAAGGCAGGATTTAGAGCATGAAGCTTCTTTGTCTCTGACATGATTAAGTCTCAGGAGGTGGGGTGAACTCCTTTCCTGTGCTGACTTCTAGAAGAGAAGTCTGGTCTCAGCTCTGAGGGGCAAGAGGGAGCGGATTGTGCCTTAGACTGATTGGAGGCAGAAGGTCCCTTGGTCCCCTGAATCCCTGGGATGCTGGTAGGGACAGGACACTGCAGGGTTAAAACAGATGTTCCCTTGGCTTGAGTCCCTCCCCCATAGACAACCCAGGATGCCAGACCTGAAGGCCACGGCCCTCTCTCCCAAATCTTACCCTGGTGTTTCTGGGGTAGTAGGCTCTCTAGAACTCAGAGAGATGCCCCATGGGATGTCCCGGGTGTGGTCAGACCCCTGTGCCAGGGTCTGGTGATGTCGCTTACCTTTCAGGATCTCCTACTGCACAGCAGACAAGATGCATGACAAGGTGTTTGCGTACATCGCCCAGAGCCAGCACAACGAGACTCTGGAGTGCCATGCCTTCCTCTGCACCAAGCGCAAGATGGTCAGTGGGGGCAGGGCCAGCTGGGGGAGGTTCTGGCCTGGCCTTGGTGGTGTTGCCCTTGGAGGTGAGAGAGGCAGGACCCAAAGATGACGGTTTCTTTTTAGAAGATGTGCAGTCCCTGAGAACCCCAAGTGAGTTCTCAGTGCTGAGGGAAAGAGTAGAGCTGTGGTCAGCTGGTAGGGTTGCTGGGAGGCCTTTTCTCAGCCTCAGCGCCTGCCCTGCCTGATCAGCCTGATCTGTGGCACTGGCTGGCTCTGGGTGCCTTCCTTCCTGAAACATGATTTGTTGGATCCCCTAGAGGGATTGACAGTTTGAACCCACCCAGAGGTGTCTTGGAAGACAGCCTGGTAATCTACTTCCGAACGCTCACAGCACTGGAAGCCTTGTGGAGCAGTTCTGCTCTGCACAGGTGGCATTGCCAGGAGTCAGAAGCAACAGGGTGACAGCTGACAATGTCATTAGTACAGGAGAGGGGTGTGAGCTGTGGGGATTAGTCCTTAGAGACTGAGGATCAGAGCCGCCCAGAGTGCAAGGGGAGACAAGGACCCTCGGAAGACCTGTCTTGCTGTGGCCATAGGAAGGAGGAAAATGAATTTTTCTGTTTTTAACTTCTACTGCTTATCTGTTATGATGCTAGGCATTAATGTAAAGCAGCTGTGTGAGGTGGGCCTGTTGCTGTCTCCAGTGTGGCTGTTTTGGTTTTTCAGTGGGGATACAGGTTCATGGAGGCCAGGTGTCTTGCTGAAGGCGATACAGCCAGTCAGGGGCAGAGGGAAGGCATAAACCCATGTTTCTTCCTCTTCTGCATGAGTGTGAAGATGAGTGTGCAGAGCTGAGAGCCCTCATCCCCTTCCTGGGCCACTTCTGACCACATCTAGCTGGGACAAGAGGGGACTGCAGGTTTCTGTGGATATTTGTCCTGAGCTGTCTGGTGTTGGAGCTCTCATGTCAGAGTGCCCGAGATCTGAGCATCCTCCTGGGGAGGTTCCTGCCATTATAGACTTAGTGCTGGTGTCTGTTCACATCTTGGTACTGTGCCTGGACCATGGTCCTCGGAGCCAGAGAGAAGATTCTCACCACTCTCCCATCGTCAGGACATCACAGTCTTTGAAGTGGCCCCTTGGGCTTTCTGCTCCATATCAGGGCGCACTACATGTATTTTATGAATTCCCTGTTGCTGCTGTGACAAATTACTAACAAAGTTAGTGGTTTAAAAATAGCAAATGTATTCTCTTATGCTTCTGGAGGACAGAAGTCTAAAATGGTCAGCAGAGCTGTATTGCTTCTGAAGGCTCTAAGATACATTTCCTCGACTTTTCTAGAGCTTCTGCAGATGTCTTTGGGAGACATTGTCCAGCCTGTCACAGTGGTGGAAGGACCAGTGGTGGAAGGACCAGTGTAGGATGAAGCAGACTAGTAGTAGTCAAATCCTGGCTGAAGTGCTGTGTAACCTTGGATAAGACTCTGCCCTTGTCTGGGCTGCTTGTGCATCAGTAGAATGAGGAGGCCTGCTCAGTACCCTCAGGGTTATTCTGAAAGGCTCTGATTTCTTTTGCGTACCTTGTTTCTAGAGCTTCTGCATTCCTTGCCTGGTGGCCCCATCCTCTGTCTTCGAGGCTAGCAGCACAGCTTCTTCCAGCCTGTCTTGTCTGCTTCTGTGACTACTTTTCTGGCTGACCCTCCTGCTCCCTCATATGACTTCTTGTGATTATATCAGGCCCACCTCATAATCCAGGATAATCTTTCTGTCACAAACTGAGGCATGGCTACAGAGACCCTTAATCCTGTCTACGTAGTCAGAAGTTCCAGGAGTTAGGCTGCGGGTGTCTTTGGGAGACATTGTCCAGCCTGTCACAGGTTTCATGGAAGGACCAGTGTAGGATGAAGCAGACTAGTAGTGGTCGAATCCTGGTTGAAGTGCTGTGTAACCTTGGATAAGACTTTGCCCTTCTCTGGGCTGCTTGTGCATCAGTAGAATGAGGAGGCCTGCTCAGTACCCTCAGGGTTATTCTGAAAGGCCCTGATTTCTTTTGTGTACCTTGTTTCTTTCTTGCAGACTCAAGTGTCGCTGGCCGCTTACCCAGGGCCTTATGACATCTCTGGTCCCTGAGCTGCAGTGGCTTCTCCCATGATAGCCTTGTTCCCACAGGCAGTCACTTCTATGTTGGTCTCTCATGAGACCACACAGACTTAAATATGTTCTCATTGTTAGTCTCTTCCCCACTACTGACTAGAGCGAGTGCTGGGCAAGGACAGCTGGCCCATGGCCCAGGTTCCTGCCAAACATGAACCTTGGGTTTGAGGGCTTTTCCAAGATGCAGAGACTCCCTTTGGGATGGGGGTCTTAGGACAAAGAGAGAGGAGGTGCTGGACCGGTAGCTTATGGGAGGCCTGACCTGGGACCGGAGGACTTTAGACAGGCCCAGAAGAAACCAGCCTGCCCTCAGGTCAAGAGGTCATTTCTGAGGAAAACAGAGTCTGGCCGTTGATGGTGCATAGCTGTAGAGCCCTGAGGGGAAGATAGCCATGGCCCAAACTCCACTTTTCTTCACATTCTTATTGTGATTGGGGTCTGGCTTGTGACTTTTCTTTCTCACCTGGCCTCCCCTCTCCGAGGAGCTTTCTCAGAGACAGGTCCAGCCATGTGGGGAGGCGTAGACTACCTGGCACAAGGGGGATGCTTGTGGCCCGCAAGGCCTCAGCTGAGCCCAGGTTGGCTTGGAAATTCTGAGATTCCAAGAATTGATGTGGAAGTTTCAAGGAGGAGGCAGCAGATGAATAGGTGCCTCAAGCTCTGCAGCCTGCCTGCTGGCAGGTACCTTGACAGACCTTTGCTGCTGTCTGTTTCAGGCCCATGTAGCCGCTGAGACCCCAGGGAATGAGTGCGGAGGTGAGCCTGGATGCAGTAACTGGAATACAGGGTGGAGGGTAGTCAGCCTCCCGGGGAGGTCAGTCACACTTCCTCGGCGGGAGACATTGTGAGTTGAGCTTTGAAGGGTTGGTGGTGAGTGGGCATCGGCCAGGCCGAGGTGAGAGATAAGTGCACTTCAGACACAGAAAGTAACATGCAAAAAACATGGGAGATACAGAATTAGTGTGACTGGTGGTTGAGGAGTCAGATGTCACGGGAGTCTGGGGTGAGCAAGGTGAATTCAGCCTACAGGGGACCTTGAATTTGGATATTGACGTAGCCCTCATCCTGTGCCAGAGGCCTGGCATTTCACATCTCTTGCTCATAAATAAGAGCTTCTGACACACTCCGGGGAAAAGAAGCTTCCAAGGGGAATCCTTTCCAGTCACCTACCAGTTCATGTCAGAACTACCCAGGTCCTGCTCTCCCAGTGGCTCCTGTTTGGCATGGCCGGGATAAATTTCTCTACAGAGTAATGCTACATTGCTGTCTGTCCATCTGAGTATCAGCCTCTGAGCTCTGGACTGAAGGTAGAGTTTGGGAAGGGGATATCGGCGTTGGCTGGGAACTCAGGGTTGCAGAGCAGGTGCTGAATGTGAACTGACGCCAGACTGATACCCCTAATTCTCTTAGGGCTCTTAGCCTCTGTTGGGAAGGGCAGGGCTGCTCTCCCCATGTAGCTACTTGGCATTCTAGAGTATTACTTTTGTGCAAGACTGATTCTGGGGCAGTGGCTGCTGGGAAGCACAAGGCCCAATTTGGCCTAAGTACCAGGGAGGTTCAAGGATCCCAGAGTTGGTAGCCCAAAGCTAGACCTGACTCTTGTGAGGGGCTAGCAGCCTAGTTACTGAAAACAGGAGAGGGCTATGTGGACAAGGTAGAACCTGCTCAGGGTAATAAGAGACCTACAGGGTAGAGGCAGTCCGTAGAGGGGTCCACCCCAGGCCCAGGGAATCCAGGAAGGAGGGCCTCATGGTGGGTAGGCCTGAGCAGTCCATCAGTGCCCAGATTCTGGAAAGCAGAATCCCCCACACCTTTTCAGTGCCTGCCCCGCGTGGGCTTGCAGCCACCTGCACACATCTGCATCTCAGGTTGTATTTGGTTTAGCTTGCATCTCAGGACAGGAGGGCGAAAGGGGAGGGGTGTATGCAAATGATCAAGCAGATTTATGCAAAAACAGTATCAAGCTAGTGCCCCCATATTTCCTAGAGGCAGAAAATAATGGTGTTTTCTATATTCCTGCCACATTGGGTGACCAGCCCTTGCTTGGGTACGTAGCAGTCTAACTCTGGCTGGTAATTAGCTCGTATTTTTAGTTCATGGGCAATTCTCAATGGTAACTGGGTCTATTAAACTTGATTCAGACGTGACAGCTTAAATTGTAAACAGCTGTGAAGAGTTTCATACTTAATTACCATATTTAAGTTTTGCCATAAAGCACCCGTACTTCCATCAAAAATGTAAATGACGGAGACATTGAAATGAGATTTTATACTTCGTGAAGTTTAATTGGCATGGATCAGTCAGCTTGTTTAGGGATTTAAGAAATTTTTTTTAAAAAAGAGAATCTTAAAGGCAGTAGCCACAAATTCATTTCTCAATTAAATCGCGTTGTCTGGTGGAAAGGAAGGGTGTGGGGCCGACACTGCCTGGGCCTGAACTTGGACGTGTGCAGGCACGGCTGGTGCTTCTTCCTGAGGCCAGGCTTTCAGAATGAAGCTCCAGCTTGCTTCCGGCTACAGCTCTGAGCTCTGGGGCTTCCACTTCCAGAGACTGAGAGGAGGGCTTGAGATGTGTGTGCGTTGGGGTCAGGTTTTCGGTGGCATGTGAGGCTTGGTCCCCAGGAGCCTGCCCCCTGGGGCCGACACTGTTGCACCTCTGGAGGGCTGTGCCCTGCGCTGTGGCCCAGAGGTGTTCAGACATGATTCATACCCAAGGGAGCACACAGATGAGGGTGACACAGCATGTGAGCTAATGACACTTTCACATGCCTGAGGCCAGAGGCAGACAGGTAGGCTGTGGGAACCTAGTGCTGGGTGGTGGTGGCATTTGAGTTGGGTTTTAAGGGATAAATCGAAATTCATCAGGGCCTAAGAGCCAAGGTGGAGGGAAGATCTCTTCATGAATCCCCTCCTTCTAGGTGAGTTATGACAATGAATGATGCCTCCCTAGCCTTTCTGGGATCCAGATTGGAGCCCCTCTGAGCTGGCATAGTGCTAGCCACAGGTAACCTCTCTGGCTATGGCTTACTGCAGCAATAGCCGGACCCTTCCAGCCCTCCTTTTTCTCCAAATCCAAGAGCTAAGATGGCATGTGAAGACCTCAGGTAATTAGGGGGGGCTTCTTAAAGGAAGCAAGTATCACAGTTAATTGAATTCAGCACAGAAGGGAAGACAAGAAGCGCAGGTGAGCAGCTGTTGCAGAGGTTAGGGCTGGGATGGAAGGAAGTGTTCGCTGACAGCACAGAGCTCTGGCTGGAGGGGAGCAGATGGTGCGGTGGTGAAGACTGGGCCCCAGCTGCCTGAGGAGGCTGTGACTGCTTACATCCTGGACTGCTTTGGTGACCTGGGAGAGGCCAGGGCACTGCCTATGCCCATCAGGCCTTCCAGAGCCAGAGAGGGAGCCCTCAGCATCTTCAGGGAGGGGCCCTCCGGTGCAGACCTGCCATCCCCTACTAACACCTTACCCCTCCCCAACCCCACTTCCTGTTTTTCAGGCCCAGGCTGTCACTCTCACAGTAGCCCAAGCCTTCAAAGTTGCCTTTGAATTTTGGCAGGTATCCAAGGAAGGTAAGTATTACTCGCCATGGGAGGAGGGGTTCGGGGAAAGGCAGTGGAATGATACTGGGGGTAGAGAGGGAAGGTGGGCCTGGAGTCAGACATGAACCGACCCCCAGCTTTATCACTTATTTAATATGTAACTTTAGAGAGGCCCCTTCTCCTGAGTCTCGGTTTTCCCATCTGAAAAATGGGAACAGCTGTCTTTCTCCCCCCGAGTGCTTGTAAGGATTAAGTGAAATCTGTGAGGTCTCTTTCCTACCTGCTAAAGACCCAAAATCTGTTCCCCTGTGATTAACCAAAGCCTGCCCCCTGCCTGGCGATTGCTGGCAGGGAGTGCTGGATCTGAGGCACCAGCGTGCTCTGTTTTGGTCTCGCAGAGAAGGAAAAGAGAGAGAAAGCCAACCAAGAGGGAGGGGATGCCCCAGGCGGGGCCCACCGTGACAGCACCCCTTCAGTGAAGAGCTGTGAGTCTCGGGCAAGGGGAGGGAGCCAGATATATCTTGAGTCAGCCCACCCCCATGGGGCCCCGCTCTCTCCTTGGCTGCGGGTGGTTCTTATTTTTTTCATTTAGTCATTGTGTTTTTAAATCATAATGCATGTTCAATATAGATAAGTTAGAAAACGTAGGTAAAGGGAAGAAAATAACAACTTATTTTGGTGCCTGTTTTTCTACATACATCCCTCTGGAAGTGTCTGTGTCTCCCTATCTATGCTTTATATCCTGCAGTGTGAGCTCTTCAAAATCTTAACTGCTGTGACTGTAAAAGTTCCTCCCTAAAACCAGTATTGGTGGGGAAACATTCCCACTCTGTGGGCCGCTGCTGTGGTGGGACTCTGGGTGACAGCCTGGGGTCCTGCCCAGTGAGGGCACAGGGACCAGGACAGCCTGGGAGGCTCATCTCCCACTGACATGCCTGACTGGACCCCCTCTTAGTGGTTGCTACTGGGAACCTGCTGGACTTGGAAGAGATGGCCAAGGCTCCGCTGTCCACAGTCAGCGCCAATACCCCTAACACGGACGAGGCACCGCGGCCTCAAACCTTGAGTAACAGCAGTGTTGTCTGGGTGAGTGTTGGAATGGCCCAGGGACCACTAAGGGCCTCCCAAGCCTCAGCCTGATCTCCAGACGAGGCCTGTGGCTGCCCCAAGGCCCCAACTCTGCTACACGTGACTCGCAGGCCTCTGGGAGGGCCAGACACAACCCAGCAGCACCCAGGCCCAGGAAAGGGGATGAACAATGTCCCCTTTGAACTCAGGGCTGGGTCCCCAACAGGCCTGGCTGCCTGCACAGCTGTCCCCTCACAATGCCTGGCCTCTTGGCCCGAGCATCCGTGGCTCTGCCCACCACAGGACCGGCCAAAGGCTCCTTTGTTCTTGGCGTGGGCAGACTTTGCTCCTGGCATGCCTCCCCCTTAGCCATCTGAATTAGGAGTCAGGGACTTAGTCAGTTGGCTGCCTGGCCCCTAACCTGCTGTGTGACTCAGGGCAAGCCCCTGACCTCTCTGTGTCTCAGCTTTTTTATTCCCCCAGTGAGGGTGTGACCTCTGCCTTCAAGATCACCCATAGGACCCAGACTTTTTGTTTTGTTTAGGTATTTTAAAATGTGCTTTATTTTTAAATTGGAAATAATTTCAGACCTCAAAAAAAATGTTACAAAAATAGCACAAGGAATTCTTGTTCACCTTCATCCAGTTCCCCCAGTGTTAACGTCTTACATGGTGAGCAGACCTTCCGTGTGTTTCCTGGCCTGTGCCGCCTGTGTTCTCATCCAGGTCCAGGACCCAGTGCAGGGTCATGCGTTATTTGCCATGCTCTTAAATTTTTAGAATCTGAACATCAAGGGACTTGAATTTGCTTGAAAAACTGTCCCGTCCCTCTGGTTGTTGGGGGCACCCATGAGTTCATTGCCATCTGGGAGCCACCGTTGCCACTTGCCCATCCTTATGAGAGGCCGTGGTGGGATGCTCACCCCTTGTGTCTCTCCTGAGGCTACAGGTTTCCTGCCACTGGCTGTCCCTCCTTCAGGGGCTTGGAATTTGGCTTGGCTGTTGGAAGCAGATGAACTACAACTCTCTCCCCACCCTTGTCCTCCTGAAATTTGAAAACTGGGTATCATCTGGTCCAACCCTTTCCCTTGATGAAAGGAAAAGCTGTGTCTCAGAGGAAAGCAGTGACTTGCCCGAGGTCTCCCAGGCAAGTAGTAGCACAGCTGGGAGTTGTACCCACCCAAGTCTCTGGACGTTCTGTGACGTGCCTATCTCCTGGTCCACCCTAACCACTCAGCCCATGCTCCACGTCCAGGAGCAGAGGTGCTGATGGCAGCAGCCAGGCAGGAGACCTGCCTATATCTGTTCCTCCCAGCATACCCCAAACTCTATGTATCTTGAGTCCGTGTAGTGTACCCAGGCTGGAGACAGCCTGAGCTGTGAGCCTGGGCTCCTCCACTTAGGGTTCATATTTCCTGGTGTTTCCCTCAAGGAGCTGGATGATGGCCTGGATGAAGCATTTTCAAGGTAATATGAGCTGGGTTCCTTGCATGGGGTGGTGTGGGGGTGCCTAGCATTTGTAGGCTATTTCAGCTTGCCCCTTCCTCCTGGAGCCCTTTGCTGCACGTGAGACGAGGAGCCACTGTAGTTGTGTAGAGCAGGACTTCTCATCCCCTCTGCTTGAATACCTCCAGGGGCAGGGAGCTCACTTTGTGTTGCTGGAGCCACTCCAATTGTGGCCAGGTCTCTTTATAAGCTCTTGATGTTGAATCCGAAACAATTCCTGGTGGCTGCTCTGTCAGAGTCCAAGCTGAGCTAAACACGCTGCAGCTTAGGTGGATTTTCTCTTCCCACACCTGGTGTATCTTCAGAAATTGGCTTCTTTGCAGGCTTTGTCTCCTCCAAAGGTTTTGCATTTATAAAAAGGGGGAGAGAGATGGCAGTGCTTAATTAAGCCCCTGGCTTGTTACGTAGAGGAGATATTTTGATACAGCCTGAGGGTGGTGACATTTCCCCACTTTCCCAGGGGCAGTCCTGTAGCTATGGCTACCTTCAGCTTAGGGGTATGCCATCAAGAAAGCTGCAGCTAAGGGACATTTTTATCCTGGGTAGCTCAGAATTCAGGGCCCCCTTCTCTCTTTGGGACCCTGGACAGTCCCATACATCCCTCCCACACCAGGGGCTTTGTTGGAGTGAGAGCCTGCGGCCTGGGGGTGCTGAATGGGACTGGAGCCATACTTCCCCTTGTTTTCACCTGCTCCTGCTGGAACTGGGGTGTGTATGGCCCTTCGTGGAGGCAAAGACATTTCTTTTACCATCTCCCCTGCTTCACTAGCTGACTACAGCCCTCTTCTTGGAAGAAAATCTTGTTTGCTTTTTTCAGATCATTCAAGTATTGCATATTCTTTATTAACACCATTCTATAATCCCACAGCCCAGACTTTGGTTTAATTATATACATATACAAATGCAAATCCTATACATATACTTTATTTATTTTTTTGCATTGATCAGCTCCTTGTGTTTGCATTGTGGGATCCTAATTTTTCACTTAACGTCAATAGAAGCATTTCTCCAGGCTGTTCAAAATGCCTTGCAAACACTGTGTTCATGGAGTGCCTAATGGTTTTTTTAAAGGGCACGGGCCATAATTTACTGAGCCGTCTGCCGTACTTTTGGACCTGTGGGTTGCGTGCTCTAAATTCACACTGAACACTGCTGTGTTGACATGTGCCGCCTCTCCACAGTGTACCCTTCACTGTGCCTCTCCTGCAGCCCCCTCTTTTGCCCTTTCTCTTCTTCTGGACATGTCCTCGTGGAGTTGTGGCACTATGTGGCTGCTCTGGCCTCTCGGTGGCGGAGATGACCACTGCTGCCCTGTGGTTTTCTGAGCTTTTTGGCCCTCAGGGTAAGCTGCTTGGTCAGAAGTTCTGCCTCCCTCATGTCTGAGACTTTCTGTAGCCCCTGTGTTCTGGCATCTCTGCTCCTTGTGTCCTTTCACTTCTGCCCCTGGTGCTGGCGGGGCTAGACCAGCTTCTTGGGCCTGCCAGTCCCTGCCTGGGCCCTCCGCTCACACAGCTCTGCCTTCCAGGCTTGCGCAGTCTCGGACAAACCCTCAGGTCCTGGACATTGGACTGCCAGCCCATGACATCCATTACACCCGGTGCCTCTCACCTGTCAACTGGGATAAGCCTGATGGTGGTGGCACTGAACAGGATGACCTCTTCAGCTTCTGAGGGCCTGGGGCTCGTGGAACGTGACCGACCACTACATGAAACAGACCAAAGCCGTGGTGGCAGGGAGCCAGCTCCTGGGCCCACGTCGCACCCTCATCCAGTCTGCAAAAGTGTCAGCCTTCACGTCAAAGCTGTAGCCAGTCATGCAGAGGGAAAGAGGGCTTTTCTTTTCACCCCACCCTCTCTAAGAACTGAAAGATTCCTTGAATATTTATTCAGTGACTCCTGGTTCATGCTCGGAAGCCAGTTTTGCGTCAGCTGCATCTCCCGCTGTGTAACACGTGCAGTGTGATAACCAGCTTCCTGTTCGCGCTCTTCATCAGACACGCTCCGTTCCGGCTGTGCAGTGTCTGGACATGACCAAAGTGTTGTTTGTACCTTCTTCCTAAGGACCCGGATTTCCCTGGAGGCAGCCCTGCCCCTTGCTGAAAGCAGCTGAGTTGTAGTCTTCTGAGCACAGGAGGGCATACAGAACCTCAGGAGAGGACTGTGTCCTCAAGCCCACTTTCCGTGGGGCCGCAACAGGCCTGGGCTTGAGCCCCTGGACCCAGGAGCCCTCAGAGACAGGGTGGGCCTTGACCAAGGACAGCGTGTAGCTTGGCGCTCTACAGCGCAAACGGCTCACTGGTGCTCCCTTGAACAGAGCTTTTTTACTGCTTTTCTTCCAGGAGAAGGGGCCCAAAGTCCCTGTGGGGGATCCCCATCAATGCATGGAGCCAGTGTGACTAGCCACCCTCAGACTCCCAGAGTCTGTGACTGGGGATCATGGCTGTGACTGGCCCACATCAGGTCCCCACCCCCATCTCCTGTCATAACGACAGTTTGCCTGCTTTTCTCTTGTGTTTGTATATGTGAATTTTTCTGAACCCCACCTCCCCATCCTTCCTGTGTGAAACCTCATACCTACATCCACTTAAAAATATTGTATTGCCATTATATAGATGAGGAAACTGAGGCCACAGTGAGGAAGAGGTTGAATCAAGAGTAGAACTCAGATCTGACGCCAAAGCTGCTTTCACCGCGCCCACTTCCTGCAACTCACACCTCCTCTTACTTTTTTCCCTAGCTTTGTTGTCCTCCCAGGAACCAAAAAACCCTAGCTATTTTCTGACCAAAATGTGTTTCATAACAAACCATCTGGTGCCTTTCTACACAGAACTGGCAGAAGCCTCAGTGCCCTGCTAGCTGTCTCGCTGTTGATTTCCGTGAAAATGGAAGTGTTTGAAGTCTGCTAATTCAGAGGGTGAAACAAAATCAAACTCTGTAAGCATCATGCTGTCCTCTTTCCTGACACTGAGACCCTGGGTTGGGACATACCAGCAGCAGTCTGTCATCAGAGTCTCTTTCCTTCCTCCCCCTTTCACCCTCAGGGGGCTCCCAGCATCCTGAAAACCCAGCAAAGCTGCAAGCATCTTCCGGCCTGAGGTACCTGCCGGTGGCCTGGCTCAGAGCAGGTTTCACAAGCTCAGGAAAAACACACAACAGTTTCTTAAAAGCCACTCAACTAATCAAGACACATTAGAGACCAAATCCCCAGTGATGGGGTGCAGTGGGGTCTTAATCAGAATATAAGGATAACCTCCTGTCCCGGCCTGGCTCCTGCCACCTCCCTACCTCAGACCTCTTCGATGTCAGCCTCTGTGTTTGTCATAAGGCAACAAGGTTTGGGTGTGACACAGACTGCATGGCACGAGGGACCAGGAACCCTGCGGAGGACTGCTGTGTTAGTGAGCGATGCCATGGCCTTCACCCCTGTGTCTTGTGGACAGTCTGTCGGTGTGCTCTCCATGTGTCTGCAGATAAGCCTTGGTTGTACTGTGCTTTTTGTGATGCTGTAAAGACAGTTCCAGTGAAGAAAAAATAATAAATGTTCCCCTCTTGAAAAACAGGCAGCATTTAGGTGGAGTTGGCCTGGACATTGGCCGCACACATTGGGTGGGGGCATTCAGCCGCCTCTTAGCAATGGGTGTGTGTGTGATGAGGTGGCCTTTGGGTGATTGACTGAGGCAAGTGTGGTAATCCTGTGTGTCAGCACTGAAGGAGCCTCTGAGAACCCTGGTCCAGGGTATGTGGCCAGGGGCTTGTAAGCCCCTTGAAATCTATGTAAGCTTCTGTGTGGAACCCCACATGTGCTTTTTGCCCCAGAAATATTCACTGACAGACCTAGTCTGCTGGCAATGAGCCAGGGCTGGGCTCAGTGCTGCGACTGCAGTCCCCGCAGGGTCCAGATGAATGTGGCCTGGCTTGAGTGTGACGGGACTGGGACAAGGTGTGGTGGGAAATATGTTTAGTGATGAGTGACGTGGGTGCCCCCAGGCCTGGCACTGCAGCTTGGGAGCTGTGGCAGTGGATCAGTCACCTCCTTCCTTGAGTCTCAGTGCCCTCGTCTGTGAAGAAGGTACAGTAGCACTTCTTCCTCTGCCCCTGGGTTTTGTGAGACTCAGGTGACTATTATCATATGATGACCCTTGGAAAATGGACAGTGTCAGTTCTACCTTTTAGTAGTTTAGCTCAGGAGCAAAAGGCAGTACTGCTTAAAAAGGGTAAAATTCATAACTACTGTCACTGAGCTCTTAATATATGCCAAGCACAGTGCTGAGCTCCTAACCTATTAACAGTCCTGTTGGGTCCAGTCTTCCTTGACTGCTGAGGAGATGAAGGCTTGGAGAGGAAGGCAGGGTCACGTGTCGTGGACTTTGCAGAGCCCCAGCCTAGACACGTTTCTGTGTGACCCTCAGCTCCCGCCACATCCTGGCTTCCCAGGAGCTGAATCTGTGGTCAGGCTGCCTGTGGATCCTCTGCGTAGTGACCTTTGTGGAAAGTCTACTCTCTTCAGGGTCCTAGTTCCAGGGACACCCCAGACCTCTGCCCTCCCCGGCTTGGCCGTGGCTGTAGGGTCTGCTCAGGCATTTCTGTCTGTGCCGTTCAAGCAGTGATGTTTAAAAGTGCAGAACCCGGGGGCGGAGCCCCGCGTGGTGGCCGTCGGGCGGGCGGACTGTGAATTCCGAGTGGATCGAAGATGACTAAGAAATTCTCTCCTTTCTTCTTTTCTCATAATCTGAAAAGACACCCAACAAGTTCATCTTTCAGTTTAAATTTGGCCAGCATCTTTAGTCTCCAGATGTCTCAAATTATGAATCCTGAGCACCCGCCGTCGTCTGCTCTTTCATGCATAACGGATGAAGCTGGGAAGAACAAAGTCGCCTTTCAGGTTTGACGTGACCTTCATCTTCAGTGGGTAGATGTTGGGGTCTTCTCTCCCAGGAGGAGAAACCAGCTCACTTATGTCTCTCCCACGACTTTTCCACCAGCCCTGATGGGGAGTCTGGGCTGCTTCCATGTGAGTTGGCATCTGGTCTTCTCCTGGCCTTCCTCCCTCCTTCCACCTCTCCCTTTATGTGTCAGAAGAGACGGCCTGCTTGTCCATTAGGAAACAGACCTCCCTTCAGTGCTTACCACACTGGATGTTAGGCCCTCACGACATCCTCCAAGGTGGGTGGTCATGCTTCTGTTTTTGAAATGGGACAACTGCGGGTCAAAGGGTAAGTGAATTGATCAAAGTCTCACAGCCAGTTGGAGGGAGGGGACACCTGGGGTGGAACCCCAGTGTGTCTGAATCCACAGTTTATGTGTGGAGACTGCTTCTGTAGAATAAAGAGCAAACCCAAGCCAAGCTGCCCATGCCTGCTCTGCTGTGCCAGGAGATGGACAGGGCCACAAAACAGCCTTCCCAAGGGACTGCCCGTTGGGTCTACTCTGGACATGCCCGTCACATCAGGGTGTGCCTTATTGCATCAGGCCTCCCTTATTGCCACCAGCGGGCATTGCCCAGTCTGTGACAGGACCCCAAATGAGCTTCCATGTCCTGAAGGGAAGAAGGCTTCCTCTAGGAGCAGACTCTCCCATGCCCTGAGGCAGTGAATGCCAGCCACAGGGTAGGCTGGAGGGCGGAGAAAAACATCTCTGGAACACAAGCAGCAACTACGCACATTGACAAGTTTCGGCTGCAGCACAGTGACTGCCTGTAGGTGTTATTCTCCCATTGTAGGGGAGATGACACTGAGGTCCACAGAAGTTATATGACCTGCCACCTCCACACAACTGCTAAGAAGAAGCAGATGTGGGATTCAGCACGCTGTCCAGGGGTGGCCTTGCCAGCCCTCTGCAGGCTACAGCAGCATTTGGAGAACACAAAGACCTGTCTGTGTGGCAGCTCCTGGGCCAGCACAAGGCAACTCTGAGGTCGCCAGAATATTGTCAAGCATTTGGAAATGGGATGGAAAAAAGAATGGTGCTTATAAGCTCCCAGCAACACTAACTTGTAATTTATGTTTCTTACCCTCTCAGGCCTTAGTTTCCTGCCTTAGCCCCTCTTCATTGGGATACCAGCCTGAGAGCTGTGAGGGTTTGGACCAATGGGAAGCCCTCAGACCAGTGCCCTGCACAGAGGTGCTAGAGCAGCTTGATGCCTTCACTCCCCTGCTAAGAGACATGACTGTCAAGAGTCCTGGTTGCCGGGAAGTGATTGTGACTGCACTTGCTGAGGCTCAGCCTGGAATGCTGAGACAGCTCTTGCCCTTGACCTTTCCATAGTCCAGAGATTGTAGATTGCGGTACCCGATAAAGGGCTTGGCCATGGGGTAGATTTGCACTGCACCGGGGGCCACATGAAGTCAGAGCTGAGGATGGTGGCTGGGGAAGTCAGGGAGGTGTGTCAGCCGGGCCTTGAGAACACTGAAGGTTGGAGAGATTTCTCTGTTGGACCCATGAGGTCAGGGCCTGTGCGTGGCTGTGTCACCTGGTGCAGGGTAGCTAATAGAAGCAGCCCAGCTTCCTGTGAGCCCTGCTGTGCCAAGGGGCAGCCCTGGCACAGCAAGCAGAACTGGAGCATTGACAGCTGCACGGTCCACTTAGCAGGCTGTCTGGTCAGAAGGCAGGCCGGTCTTGTGCAGACTTACCTGTGCACAGTAGGCCCCATGCTGTGGGTCCCAATCACACGCAGACCGCGGGGCTGCACCTCACTGCAGCAGTGTATTGGATCTCCGCTAGCAAGCACACAGCCCCAGCCTGGCTTAATCAAACATGTGGGGCCTACTCTCTAACCTCACCAGGGATCTGGGTTTTCAAAATGCCCTTAAAGTAAGATGCCCAAGGGGTCGTGCTGAAAGAGCCCCTAACAGCCCTCCAGCCCAGCCACCCAGTTTGTTCACTGCTGGGAAATGGAGGCCCACAGGTGAACAGGTCTGTCCAAGGCCATGCAGGCGGCTAAGAAGCAGAACTGGAATTTGCACCCCTTTCTCTTCATGGACCCCAGGCCCAGCCCCCTGTCCACCCCATCTCCCCAGGAGAGGGCCATATGCTTGACGTCTGTGGGGCTTGTGGGGCAGTGGAGATAATTATGACAAGAAGAGACTGGAAAAAAGGACCTTGGTGAATTCTTGAGCACATAATGAGCGTCAACTCATCACGCGTCTCTTCACTCTCCCGCCTCAAGGGCCCCAAGGCCTCATCTGCAGCGCGAGCTGGCGACACAGCTGCCTGGAAGAGACAGCGCAGGCTGGTGGTTACGAGCTCAGCCTCGGGAGCAGAGCGGGCTGCGCCTGATCCGTCCTGGCTTGGCCGCTTCCTAGGTGTGTGACTTTGGCCAAGCGACCTGCAAATCGTATGCTTCAGTTTCCTTGTGGGTTGATAACACTCCTGTCCAAATAGGGTTGTTGTGAGGAGTCCCTGAGTTACTAGAAGGATTCGTGTGAAGTGCTGAGAACACCTTTCACTGTTGTCACCATTGTGGTCACTGCTGAGGGCAGGGTGGGGGGCTGGGCAGGGCTCCCCTAATGTACAGCAAAGTTGGGGAGGGGTCAATTATGTGCCAAAAACACCCACCTGGAGGCCACTGTGTTGCATACTCTGGCCCTCCTCACCATCAAACTGTGCCCTCACGAGGAGCTCAAGGGGCCCCAGGCTCAGCATTCGGTCAGGAAAGCATCCCTTTCTAGGTGTTTCAGGAAGGAAGGTATTCAGCACAGGGAACTGGCTGTCAAAACCACTGGAAACACTGGGGTGTGGAGGAGGTCCCGGCAGGGGTTCAGGGAGTCAGGAGTGAGTACAGGGAACTGCTGCCCTCGTCTCGGCCACCCCCTGCCGCTGCGACCTTGAATGCGTCAGCCTCAAGATCTCAGGTGATCACGCCTGCTGTGGCCGTGACAGCTTCCATGCTTCAGCCTCGAGACCTCCGCTGGTCATACTCGCTGTGGTGGTGACAGCTTCCACTGCTTCAGCCCCGAGACCCCGAGTAATCACACCTGCTGTGCTGGTGACAGCTCCCATGCTTCAGCCTTGAGACCTCAGGTGATCACACCTACCTCACAGGTGGTCAGAACCCTGCTGACAAAGGAAGATAGGAAAAGCAGCTCCCAGGCTTTCTGCCCCTGTGTACAGAAGGGCACAGAGGAGGGAAGGAAAATGGTGCCAAGATGCCAGCAGACCATCTGGCACCCCATCTGCCCTGATAACTCCTGTGGGGTGGGCTGGGTGTGAAAGAAACTAGAGGTGGTTAGCCCAGAGGAGACCTGGCTGCCAGGCCTGCTGTGTGTCGAGTGTCATGCTTAGAGTCTGTGTGTTATAATTTGATGCTCACAACGGCCATGTGTGACCCAAGCTTGGGGAGGTGAAGTGTCCAATTAAGAAGCGGTAAAGCCAGAACTGTTCCCCAGGTCTGCATGTGAGCTTGGGCCCAGAGGCTCTTGGAGCTTGGCTGCAGTCAAGAGTTATTCATTCAAAACCTTGAGTACCTACTGTACCCCAGGCTGCGTTCTAAGTACTGAAAATGTGGCAGCAAACAAGGTGAACCAAAAACCCTCTTGTGGAGCTGATATCCTGGGGGGAAGGGTACTGAATGTCCCAAATACGTGTACTTTGTACATATGGTGCTAAGTATTGTCATGAAGAAAACTCAGGGGCAGGGGGTCGAAAGTGACACGGTGGGCAGGACAGAGAGGCAAACTATGTGGTTACCTTAGGGAAGAGCATTTGAGACAGAACAGCAAGTGCAAAGGCCCAGAGGCAGGTGAAAATTTAGAGTGATCAAAGAAGAGGGGGAGCAAGGAGGTCAGTGTGGCTGAAGAGGGGAGTGCAGTCAGGTGAACTAGGGAATGAGGTCAGAGCAGGACTGGGACACACAGGGTCTGGGAGGTCATGGTGAAGGCTTTAGACTTGCTTTGGAGTGAGGTGAAGAGTCAGTGGAGGGTCTTTGCAGGGAGAGATGTGATAACATGAAAAGCTGTTGTGGGGGTCAATGCTGAGATGCCTGTGAGGGGCTGTGGTAGTTGCCCATTGTCAGGCCTGGGACAAAGCAGGCCATGGGCTTTGGAAGGGACCAGTGGGAGACAGGAAAGGGAATAGCATTTCACTCCGTTTTCTAATCGGAGGCATCTGGGTTAGTTGAGGAAAAGGGTGTGTGTGGCCAGGGGGCTGGGTTTAGTAGTGTTTGCAAATCTGCGTGCCGTGACTCTGGGTATCTGCACATTTGGCAAGGTCTGTGTATTGTTGTGTGATTGTGGGGGGTTGTGTCTTCAAGCCTCTGCCAGTCTTGAGGCTATGATGTAGCCAGTATCTCGAGACACATTTTGTTCTTTCCCTGGATGTGGGCGAATGTGTGTCAGCTCAGCACGTTTGTATGTGCAGCAGGTGTGTGTACATGAACATGAGTGTGCATACATCTGAGTGCAGGGTGAGCAGGCCTGGGTAATTGTGCCTGTGTGTGGGTGTCTGCTCGTCTGTAGAGGGAAAATTTGGGGGAGTATCTGATTTTGGCATTGTTGCGGTCTAATTTCCCTGCTTGCTTGAATGTCTACAAAGCTTTTACAGTGAATCAAACCAGATGGCCCCTGGGACCCCACAGGGTTAGTGCGTGCTTCTTGAGAGCTGGGGTTGAGGTTCTACTCCCTGGGGGTCCCTGACGTGATGTAGGGGAGACACCCAGCCCCAGACCCTACAGTGTAGTGCTTTAAACCCAGAGACACGCCCCCTCCAGGTGACCAGATGTGACTAGCAGTCTTACCTCCCAGTTAGAAACAGCAAATGGTATTAGGGCCTGTCGTGCCTAAATGACAGTCAGATTCCTAGTACTGAAAAAAAAAATCAGAGAAAGCAAGGTTTCAGCACTGTGGAGTGGGCATAGCCTTAGAAGTCAGAGGGACCTGGGTTCAAATCCACTCTTGTCATTGGCTCCATGGCTACATTAAGTCTCAGTTTGCTCACCTGTAGAATGGGCACTCACCTTGTGGTATTATTGTGAAGATTAAGTAATACAAGAGTCTGATATGTATTGAGTGCTTACTGTTTGCCAGGCACTGTGCTAAAGGCTTTACATGAATTACCTCATTGAATCCTCACACCAACCCAGTGAGGTGAGTATTCTTGATCTCCCATTTTATAGAAGAGGCAGTCTCAGAGAGGTTAGGGTACTTGCTCAGGGTCACACAGCTTAAAAGGAACAGGTCCTGGGTTGGAGCAAGGCAGCTAGACTTGAAAAGCAGCAGCCTGAGACAATGGATATAAAGCAGAATGTCTGGCTTGCAGTAGGTGTGTGGTCAACTGGCTGTTATTACTGATGCAGTGGCCCTGGAGGCAGGCAGACCAAGGTGACTGCCCCTGTTGTACAGATAAGAAAGCTGAAATCAGCAAAGGGAAAGGACTGCAGAGGGCAGAGCTGAAGGCTGGAATCCTGGCCTCCAGCTATGTGCCCTGCTGCTGGGCAGAGGACACTGATTCTGAAGTCACCCAGACCTGGGTTTGAGTCCTGGCACTGTGACCATGTGCTGTATGCCTGGATTGTTGGCTACACTTCAATGAGCCTTGGCCTTCTCCCAGGGAGAATAAGGGCATGTGTTTATGAAAACATCCAGCTAAAAGTGGGTATTATGGGAATCATGTCACAGGCTACAGAGTTCTTGTATACACATTTGATTCTTATAAGTAAACTAAGGAAGCTGACAGGCCAAAAATTAGGGTGTCATTTTACGGATGAGGAAAGTGAGGCTCGGGGAGGGACAGTGACTAGCACAAGGTCCTCAGGTGAGAGTCAGAGCTGGGCTCTGCACTTCTGCATCCCACGTCTGGTGCCCTCCCCACTGCTGGGGTGGTGGTGGCTATCAGTGCTGTAGAACCCATTTTGGACTCCGAGGGGCCCCGTATGACAGAGCAGAACTGCCCCACAGGGCTTTCCAGGCCACCACCTTCACAGGAGCAGATCACTAGGTCTCTCTTCCATGGAACTGCTCCACTGCCCTCCTTAATTTTAAAATTAGAAATGTGCCAAAGTCCATAGCTGTCTTTTGGAGGCCATGAGTTTGACCCAGAGAGCACCAGTGGCCACACGGCACACGCAGTGGGAAGTAGTGGTGAGTGGCTCACTGATCTCAGAGCCAGAAGTCTGGGTCCCGGCTCTGTCACTGTGTCGTGTTGTGCCTTGAGCCAGCCAGCCAGCCTTTTCTGAGCCTTGGTTCCTTTCTCTCTGGAACCAGGGACAGAGTTCCAGTTTCCTTGCAGGGTGATTGTGAGGGTCCGGTGTGGTGAGGGGTGGGAAGAGTTCAGGGCTGCTGCCCAAGTAGGACTTAAGAGTGGAAGACAGTCCTGCCTGGACCCTGACACTGATCTGTCAGGTCTAACCCAGCGGGGGAAGGAGGGTGGTTTGGGGCTAGGAAGGTTCCAAAGCTCTCACTTACCTGCCTCAGTCTGCCACCTGACTCACCTCTGAGCCCACTGCTGCAAGAAAAGGGGCATGGTGAGAATGATTACAAGTAAAAATTTATCAAGCATTTTGTTGTTACTAGTTGCTGCCAAGTGGGTTCCAACTCCCGGTGACCCCAGAGACGACGGAACAGAGTGTTTCCCCATCTTGCTCCATCTTCGCGATGGCTGGTGTGTCCAAGTCCGTTGCTGCAGCCACTGTGCATTTTGAGTGCCTTCCAACCCAGGGGGCTCATCTTCCAACACTGTACACCCTTTCCTGTTGAGTTGATTCCGATTCACAGTGACCCTGTAAGAGAGCAGAACAGCCCCATAGGCTATCGAAGATTGTAGTCTTTATGGAAGGAAGTTGCCATTTCTATCTTCTGTCAAGTGGCTGGTGACTTCAAAGCATCAGCCTTTCAGTTGACAGCTGAGTGCTGTAGCCACTGCACAACCAGGGCACCCTCCCAGCACTGTGTCAGGCATGGTGTGATCCATAGGGTTTTTATTAGCTAATTTTTGGGAGGAGATCACCTGGTGATCTTCCTAGTCTGTTTTAATCTGGAAGATCTGCTGAAACCTGTCCACCACAGGTGACCTATTGGTACTTGAAGTATGGTGGCTTCAGTATCACAGCCACAAGTGAGCCATCACAGTATGATGAACTGATAGCCCGACAGTGGACCAAGCACTTACACTGTGCCATGTTCTTGCTTTAAGATTTTCACAGTACTCTGCAGAGGAGGTGATATGGGTCCCATTTTATAAATGAGAAACCAGAGCTGAGAAATGAAGTGACCTGTGGGTCACATGGCTAACAGGGACAGGGCCAGGGCTGAGCCCAGGCCTGTCCAACTCAGCACGTCCCTGCTCCTTAACAGCAGCTCTCTCATGCCCTTCTCAGCTTGCCATTTGGTAGAAGCTGAGATGGGGCCGAGAGAGCCCAGAACTTGCCTGAGGCCACACAGAAGGGAAGGGGAAGTGCAGGCCCCAGATTGCCGGCCCAGATCATTCTTCCTCTTTGGAGAACTGAATGGAAAGGCAGAGAAAGATGCCTGCATGGTAAGCAGACCTCAGCTACAAGCCTGGAGTCCTTCACATGGCCCTTCTGGTAGGGAGTGGCACTGAGACTGGACCAAAGCACAGACCAGAGGAGGGACAGTGTGGCCTGGGCCAACGCTCACCATCTCTAAGAGCAGGGGGACTGCCACAAGCCCAGAACCCATGGTGGTATGGCTGGAGAAGGTCTCAGGTGGACTTCAGGTGCTGGACTTGGTCCTCCAGTGAAAATGGCCTTCACTAGCAGGCAGCCAAGGTCCAAGCTGTCTCCCTTCAGCTGCCTGGAAAAGATAGCAGAGAACGTGTCTTGACTACTGCTTTATCGCAATAAGTTTGTCGATTCAGCTCATTACATTTAGTTAGAATTATTTAATTAGAATCTTAATAAAAGAGTAAAGCTGGAAGGAGGCTGAGAAGGGGAGGTAAGGAAATCATGCTGAGCCTGTAAAGGAGGCCCGGTGGGTGGGGAGGGCCCGTGGGTGGGCGGGGCTGCCCGGGCCATCCCTGGGTGCCAGGGCTGGAGGACTGAGCATGGGGAGGAGGGCCAGTGTGCTGGGGACTACACAGCTAGACCGAAACCCACCCATCTACCCACCTACCATCTTTCATTCTTTTTTTAAAAAAAATATTTTATTATGCTTTAAGGGAAAATTTATAATCCAAGCCAATCTGTCTTACAGAAACTTGCACACACGCTGCTATGTAACTGTAGCTGCTCTCCCCACATTGTGATAGCACACTCCTCCTTTCCACCCTGGATTTCCCATGTCCATCCAACCAGTTCCTGTCCCCCTCCGCCCCCTTATCTCACCTCTGGATGGGAGCTGACCAGTTCATTTCCTGTATCTGCTTAAGCCAAGAAGCACACTCTTTGCCAGTATCTTTTTACATCTCATCAAAAAAATGTGCTGCCACTGAGTCAACTGTGACTCATGGCGACCCTATGGAAGAGTAGAATTGCCCTGTAGAGTTTCCAAGGAGCACCTGTCGGATTTGAAGTGCTGACCTGTTGGTTGGCAGCTGACATGTTTAATCACTATGCCGCCAGGGTTTTCTATGTCTTATAGCCCAGTTCTGTCTTTGTCTGAAGAGTTTGTGTCTTAAATGGCTTCAGTTCTGAGCTAACAGCGTATCTGTGGCCGTGTCTTCTAGGGACCCTCCAGTCTGTTTGACCATGAAGTCTGACCTTTTTAATAGCTTTGAGTTCTGTGCCCCATTTTCCTCCTGCTTCATCAGGGACTCTTCGTTGTGTTGCCTGTCAGGGTAGTCATTGGTAGTTTCTGGGCATCATCTAATTCTTCTGGTCTCATGCTGATGTAGTCTCTGGATTATGAGGCTCTTTCTGTCTCTTGGGCTCATATTTTCCTTATGTCTTTGAATGTCCTTCATTTCCTCTGCTCCAGCTGGGTTGGGACCAACTGCTGCTTCTTAGATGGCCACTTGCTAGCTTTTAAGACCTCAGATGCCAAAATGGGATGCAGAACACTTTCTTAAATTTGGTATACCGGTTGACCTGGATGTCCCCAGTAGCCATCCCAGTCACCATTTCTTTACCAAGTGACTCCACGAGCTTGGTCCTGGGCTGAGGATACTGGTGATGTGGAGACAGGTAGCATCCATTCCTGCCTCAGAGGAAACAGGAAACCAGACTGTTCCAGTGTCCAGTGCCGAGGGCGCTGACAGGGGAGGCCAAAGTCACTGGTGACCCTCTAAACTCCCAGATAGACATCTGACAAGGCTTTCTAGAAGAGGAATGCCTGCAGTGAGGCCTGGATGCTGAGGTGGAGTCAGGTAGACAGGAGTGGGCTTTGAGCACATTTGGAGAACAGCAGTGAGTTTGAGGCACCTGGCAGAGGCCGGGCAGCGTAGAGCAAGTACCCAGAGCCAGGTGGCTGAGTCACACCCCAGCACACCACCTAGTGGCTCTGGCAGGTTGTCTGGGCAGGTGGTGTCACCCCTCTGAGCCTCATTTCCTCGTAGGTAAATGTGCTAATAATAGAACCCTCTTTGTAGAGTTCTTGTGTGGATGGTTGTTAGGTGTTGTCAAGTTGGTCCCCTTAATACAGCACGATGAAACCCTGACCAGCCCTGTGCCATCCTCACAGCCATTCCTATGCTTGGGCCCACCGCTGCAGCCACCTTGTCAGTCCGTCTCCTTAAGGGCCTTCCTCTCTTTTACCAAGCATGCTCTCCTTCTCCAAAGACTGATAACATGTCCAACGTATATGAGACATAGTTTACATTCTCGCTTCTAAGGAGATTTTGGCTGTATTTCTTCCAAGACAGATTTGTTTGTTCTTTTGGCAGTCCGTTCTATATTCAATATTCTTTGCCAACAGTGTAATTCATAATTATGTGGATTAGATGAGCTCATACATGTAAAGCACTTGGAACAGCACCTGGCGTAAGGTAAGTCCTGTGTGCATTAGTGATTATTATTGCTGCTATTACTATCCAAGCAGAGATGTCCAGTCGGTAGTTGGTTACGTACGAGGTCTGACAATTAAGTCTGCAAACTCAGTTGTTCCAAGCGCTACTACATACTTTGTTACTGAATATCACTACGGTCGCCTTTGAAGTCCTCCCCTTGGGAAGCTATGCACTGATGCCAATGCCCAGACCACCGTTCAAACCAATTTTGGAACTCTTTCTGGAATGGCCATTGCACACAGTGGTAAGGTGGCAAGTTTGTGAATAGCTGTCTGTGAGGGAGTTTTTAGCCAGGAAACAAATAACTGTATTGGAACACCCTCCCTACTCACCTGATCTGGCCCCCAATCACTTTTCTCTTTACCTGAAGATAAAAGAAATATTGAAAAAAAGACATTTTGATGACATTCAGGACATCAAGGGTAATATGACAACAGCTCTGAAAGCAATTGCAGAAACAGTTCCAAAATTGGTTTGAAGGGTGGACTGGGCACTGGCTTTGGTGCACAGCATCCCAAGGGGAGGACTTCTAAGGTAACTGTAGTGGTATTTAGCAGTGAGGTGTGTAGCACTTTTTCTAGGATGAGTTTGCAAACTTAATTGGCAGACCTCATCAGTCTGGAGCATAGGGAGAAATCTGGGCTGGGTTCACAGCCGAGGGACTCCTTAGGAAGTCCCAGGTGTGGGTGAACTGCTTTCCCGGAGTGTGGCAGTCACTGTTGCCACCCACTCACCTCTCATTACTTCTCTCCTCATTCCCTGCAGAACTCCAGTTTTGTTCAGGCATCGATCCCTAAAAGAGTCCTGGCTTGTCAAGGGAAATGGACCCCATACCAGCTCCGAAAAGGATTCTGGACCAGGCTGGTTATGGGCTTCCCTGGTGGTGGCTCTTGGGGACGCTAGAGAGCAGAGTTTGGACTTGGTTCATGATCGGGGGGAGAAATGTTCTCTGTCTCTCTGTCCTGTGCGCATGAACAGGAGGTAGGGGCCCCTTGTTAGTTGCCATGAGGTAGGTTCCGTCTCATAGCAACTACGTACATGCAACAGAATAAAATGCCTTCTGTCTCATCTTTGTGATGTTAGTGTGCTCAAGTCTAATGTGGCCACAGTGTATTCTGAGTGACTTCTGACCTAGGGGTTCATCTTCCAGCATGATATTGGACAGTATTCAGTTGTTATCCACAGGGTTTTCATTGGCTGACTTTCAGAATGAGATCACCAGACCTTTCTTCCTAGTCTAAGTCTGGAAACTCTACTGAAAGCTCTCCACCATGGGTGACCCTGCTGGTATTCAAAATATTAGTAGCATAGATAGCATCTAGCATCATAGCAACACAGAAGCCACCAGAGTGCAACAAATGGACAGATAGGTGATGGATGGCTACTCTCAGGAACTCAGATTTAGGATGAAGCTAGTGGTGTGCTCCTATGCTGACTTTCTAGTTAAAAAAAAAAGCCACGATTTCCTGCATTTGCATATTTCCATGGTATAAATACTCTCACCATGCCCAACTTCAAACCACCAAGAAATATCACCTCACTAAACACAGAGCTAGGATGCACACCATCAGCTCTTGCAAGCTCTGTGAGCCACTTTCCACACCACTGGGTGAAGCCACCCTGAGGGCAGCAGAGCAGAGAGAGAGCAGCACCCACACTTCTGATGACATGTGGTTGCTGCTGCAAGTCTGCACCATGCCACATACCTGCCTACCCCTGGACTGCCACTTGCATGGGATTTTCTGTTCCTTGCAGCCAGATGCATCCCACGTGCTGCAGGGACTGTGCAGGGTAAGAAGAGAAGAGGACCCAGGACCAGCCTGGAGAACTGTTAGCCTGGAAGAGGACACTGGGAATCAACCGCCATTGCAATTTGACTCTGCAAATGATCTGACTTTGCATTTGGTTTTCCATAAACCTAACCCTGTTGCAGTAAACCGTAAGAGTTTTTTAGCCCAGTTATAGAAAGTTCCTAGGCTTCTGTCTGTGCCTTAAGCCAAGAATTTAGGAATTTAAACTTGCTATTCTTTTTCTTTTAATCATCCGGTATCACAGAAGCAGCTACCCTCTCTGGAGTTTCTGTGCCCTTCATGTGTACAGTGGCAGTGGTGACTCGGGCCCTCAGAGCTTTGTCTTCAATGGCACTTTCTTTCCAGATGGCCATAGGCCATAACTTAATTAATTTAATTAGCTGTTTCACAGCAACATTCCACAGGCTGCTAGATTCTCATCCCTGGATACTAACTGGATTTTCACTACCTTTATCCCCAACTAGACCAGGAATCATTTTCCCCATTTCCCTGAGGGTATGTTGCCTGAAGCTTCCTCACCCAAACCAGTCAAGTTTTTCAGTTGAAAAGAGTGGAAACTGACCCTCTCTAATTTAAGCAGAACCGACATTTATTGGAAGGACACAAAGAAGCTCAAGAAGCGGCTGGAGGAGCAGGCTCAGGGAAGAGGGCTGCAGTCCAGCACACAGCCCCCTGCAGGAGATATCTGCACGTCACACCCTTGGCACTGCCCCACAGGCCTCGGCCTCCTTGCACCTCCGCTATCTCTATCATTCCAGCAGCAGGGACTCAGGGCACAGCTCCTGATTGGCCAAACCAGCCCACCTGCCAGCTCCTAGCTGACCTGGGCAAAACGCCTGCCCCTTTCAGCTTCCACAGTGTGAATGCAAAGCTACCTGGGTCTAAGGTTCACCCAGTGTGTAGACCCCAAATAACAAAGGGATTTGCTGCCGGGCAGAAAGAAGTTAAAAAAATGAGGACATGTCTAGGCACAGTGCTAATACATTTTTTAAAGTTTATTGTAGTAAAATATACTTTAACAAAATAGACCATTTTAGTGAATTACGTGTACAATTAAATGGAATCAATCACATTTGACAGTGCTGTGCCACCATTTGTCATCATTAGTTACTGTGGAGCTGTTTCCGACTCCCGGCTGCCCTAGGGACAACAGACGAAGTGCTGCCCAGCTCTGTGCCGCCTGGCAGTCTCTGTGTGAGCCCACTGTTGCAGCCTCGATGTCAATCTGTCTCTTTGAGACAGATTGAGGGTCTTCCACTTTTTCAGCGACCTCTACTTTACCAAGCATGATGTCCTTTTCCAAGGACTGGTCTCTTCTAACATATCCAAAGTATGTGAGTTAAAGTCTGACCACCCACGATTCTAAGGAACATTCTGGCTGTACTTCTTCAAGGGTAGGTTTGTTTGTTCTTATGGCGGTCCGTGGTAAATTCAATATTCTTGGCAACATTATAATTGAAAGACATCACTTCTCTTGTCTTCCTCACTCATTGTCCCACTTCACATCCATATGAGGTGATTGAAAATACCAAGGCTTGGGTCAGGCACACCACAGTACTCAAAATAAAATCCTTGTAACGCTTTAAAGAGGGACACTGCAGCAAATTTGGCCAGTGCATTGTGTTGTTTGATTTCTTGACTAGCTGCTTCCGTGGACGTTGATTGTGGATCCAAGTAAAATGAAATCTTTCACAACTTCAATCTTTTCTCCATTTGTCATGATGTTGCTTATTGGTCCAGCTGTGAAGATTTTGGTTTTCTTTATGTTCATGTAGAGTCCATATTAAAGGCTGTGGTATTTGATCGTCACTAGTAAGTGTTTCAAGTCCTCTCACTCTCTGTAAGTAAGGTTGTATCATCAGGCTGTTAGTGAGTTTCCCCCAATCCTGATGTCACGGTCTTCTTATTGTAGCCCAGCTTCTCAGACTATTTGCTCATAGCAACCCAATTAGACAGAGTAGAACTGCTCCACAGAGTTTTCAAGGAGCACCTAGTAGATTCAAACTGCTGACCTTTGGTGAACGGATGTAGTACTTCATCACTACGTCACCAAGGTTCCCACAGACTGAACAAGTGCAGCGAAAGGATGCCATCCTGAGCACACCTGTTCTGATTTTAAACCATGCAGTATCTCCTTTTTCTGTTCTGTTCTGTTTGAATGACTACTTCTTGGTTTATATACAGATTTCACATGACCACAATTAAGTGCTCTGAGTTTCCTCTTCTCTGTGACTTTATCCATATCTGTTGTGATCTACACAGTCAAATGCCTTTGCGTAGTCAACAAAACACAGAAAAACATCTTTCTAGTATTCTTTGCTTTCGGCCCAAATCCGTCTGACATCTGTGATGATATACCTCTTTACACAGCCTCTTCTGAATCCACCTGGAATTTCTGTATGTTTCCTGTCCATGTACTGCTGCAACTGGTTTTTAATGATCTTCAGTACAATTTTGCTTGTGTGTAGTTTCAGTGGTATTGTTCAGTAATTTTCACAATCTGTTGGATCATCTTTCTCTGGAATGAGATCGTATATGGATGACTTCTAGTCAGTTGCCCAGGTAGATATTTTCCAAATTTCTTGACATAGACAAGTGAGCATATCCAACAGTGCATCTCTTTGTTGAAACATCTCAGCTGATGTTCGTGGAGCCTTGTTTCTCACCAGTGCTGCAGTGGAGCTTGGACTTCGTCTTTTAATACCACTGGTTCTTAATCACATGCTACCTCCCAAAGTGGTTGAAGGACAACCAGTCTTTTTGGTACAATCACTCTGTGTATTTCTTTCATCTTCCTTTGGTGCTTCCCGTGTCACTCAGTGTTTTGCCCATAAAATCAAACCAATTGCTGTCGAGTCTAGTCAGACTCATAGTGACCCCGTAGGGCAGAGGAGAACTGCCCTATAGGGTTTTCAAGGAGTGCTGGAAGATTCAACCGCTGACCTTTTGGTTAGCAGCCTTAGCTCTTAACCACTTTACTGCCAAGCCTTCCTTTTGCCCCTAGAATCCATCAGTATTGCAGCATGAGGCTTGAGTTTCTTCTTCACTTCTTCAGCTTAAGAAACACTGACCATGTTCTTCCCTTTTGATTTTTCTAGCTCCAGGTCTTTGCATATGTCACTATAATGCTTTGCTTTGTCTTCTTGAGCTGCCTTTTGAAATCTTCTGTTCAGCTCTTTTACTTCATCATTTCTTCCTTTTCATTTAGCTGCTTGACATTCAAAAGCAACTTTCAGATTCTCCTCTGATATTTATTTTGGTCTTTTCTTTCATTTTGTCTTTTAAATAAACTTTTCCTTTCTTCGTGAATTATATCCTTGATGTTATCCTACAACTCATCTAGTCTTCTGTCATTGAGGTGATTTCTAAATTCAGCTCAGGAAGACAAAGTAAGGTATTTATAGGAAACCAAAAAAGAAGAACATACTTGGCATTTCTCAAGCTGAAAGAGTTGAAGAAAAAAGTCAAGCCTCTAGTTGCAATAGTGACGGATCCTATGGGCAAAATATGGAATGACACAGGAAGCATCAAAAAAACTATGGAAGGGATACACAGAGTCATGGTTGGTGCTCAACCATTTCAGGAGGTGTCCAAGTTGTACTGTAGGCGTTAGGGAAAAACAGTCTCAAGTAACTGACAATACTAAATTGAAATGTTTCCATAAACTGATTCAATATGGGATGCGCTCACTCACCTATGCCAAGAAATATGAAAGACACTTATTTGGCTGACTGACAGGAGGAGATCCAAATATACACCTATTTCAAAGAAGGGTGAATCAATAGAATATGGAAATCATTGAACAATATCAATAATCTCACATGCCAATAAAGTGTTGCTAAAGATAATTCCAAAACTGTTTTAGTCAGCTAGTGCTGCTCTAACAGGAATACCACCGAGTGGATGGCTTTAACCAAGACAGTTTATTCTTACACAGTCCAGCAGGCTGCGAGTCCAAATTCAGGATGTTTGCTCCAGGGGAAGGTTTTCACTCTATTGGCTCTGGAGGAAAATCCTTGTGTTGTTATCAGTCTTTGGTCAGGGAGCATCTTGGTGCAGGAACCTCAGGTCTGAAGGATGCACCCTTCTCCCAGTGCTGCTTTCTTAATGGTGTGAGCTTCCCAATTCTCTGCTTGCTTCCCTTTCCTTTTATCTCTTATAGGATGAAAGGGTAAAGGGTGGTGCAAGCCATACTCCGGGAAAACTTCCTTTACAATGGAGCAGGGAGGTGATATTATGAAGGGATTTACAGTCCCACCCTACATACAGCATAGGAAAGTCACCAAATGGAGAACAATCCTAAAATATTGGGAATCATGGCCCAGCCACATGGCTACATACATTTTGGGGGTACACAGTTCAATCCATGACACAGTTGTTGTGGTACATCAATAGAGAACTTCCAGAGATTCAAGCTTGATTCAGAAGTAGATGTTGAAGGAGGGATATCATTGCTGATGTCAGATGGATCTTGACTAGAAACAGAGAAACCAAGAAAGACATTTACTTGTGTTTTATTGACTATGTAAAGGCATTTGACTGTGTGGATCATAACAAATTATGGGTAACGTTGTCAAGAATGAGAATTGCAGAACACTTATTTGTGCCCATGTGAAGCCTGTCCATAGACCAAGAGGCAGTTGTTTGAATAGAAGGGGTCCTGCATGATTTTGAGTCAGAAAAGATATATGTTAGTGTGGTATCCTTTCACCATACTTACTCAATTTGTATGCTGAGAGAATAATCCAAGAAGCCTGACTAGATCAAGAACTCAGTATTAGGGCTGGAGGAAGATTCATTAACAACCTGTGATGTGCAGATGACGCAACCTTGCTTAGTGAAAGTGAACAGGACTTGAAGCACTTGCTGATAAAGACCAAAGATCACAGCATTCAGTATGAACTGCATCTCAACATAAGGAAAACAAAAATCTTTACAACTGAAACGATAAGCAGCAACATGGCAAATGGAGAAAGAGATTGAGGTTGTCAAGAATTTCATTTTCTTTGGTTCCACAATCAACGTCCATGGAAGAAGCAGTTAAGAGTTCCAACAACACATTACATTGGGTACATCTGCTGCAAAAGACTTTTCAGGTGTTAAAAAGCAGAGCTGTCACTTTGAGGACTAAGATATGCCTGGCCCAAGCTGTGCTATTTTCAACCACCTTGTATGCACATGAAAGTTGGACAACAAATAAGGAAGACTGAGGAAGAATTGATGCTTTTGAATTATGGTGTTGGAGAATACTGAATTTACTGTAAACTTCCAGAAGAACAAACAGATCTGTCTTGGAAGAATTACAGCCAGAATGTTCTGCAGAAGCAAGAACGGTGAGATTTCATCTCTCATAGTTTGCATATGTTAATAGGAGGGACCAGCCACTATAGAAATACATCATGCTTGGTAAAGCAGAGAGTCAGTGAAAAAAAGAAGGCCTTCAATGAGACGGATTGAGACAGTGGCTACAATGATGGGTTCAAACAGAGTAACAATGGCAAGGATGGCAAAGGACTGGGCAGTGTTTCATTCTGTTGTACTCAGTGTCACCGTGAGCCAGAGCCATCTCAGCAGTGCCTGACAACAGTGCATATGTGTTCACCCACCCATCTGCTGCAGACATTTGGGTTATTTCCACATTTTGGCTATTATGGTGCAATGAACAAGAGTGTACAAGTATGTTTGTGTCCCTCCTTACAAGTCTTTTGGGCCATCTACCAGAATTGGAATTGCTGGTCATGTGGTAATTCTGTGTTTAAATGATTGAGGAACTGTAGACTGTCTTCCTCAGTGGCTGCCCCATTCTACATTACCACCAGCAGTAGATGAGAGTTCTAATTCTCTAAATCCTTGCCAACACTTCTTACTTTCCTTTCTTTAAAAATGATAATAATAATAGCCATCTCTTAGTTATGTAGTGTTTTTATAATAGAAATACCACAGTTGGTTAACTCTAAATGATAGAAATTTATTGTCTCACACTTCAGAAGGTTTGAACTCAGAATTCAGGGTGTCAGCTCTAGGAGTGGGTCCTTGTAGTCGCTTCTGGTAGCTACGGGCAATCCTTGGCGTCCCTGGGCCTGTAGCTGCAGATGTCTCTGTCGTCTAGCTCCCTCTTCGCCCCTGTGTGTCTCTGTCTATTCTGCTCTTTTTACTCAGAAGTAATTAGGTCAAGGACCCACTGCTCACAGACATTTGCAGAGCTGGGCAGTGTTTTATTCTGTTGTGTACAGTGTCACCATCAGTCAGGTTGACTCCATGGCAGTTAACAAAATCAATGACTCTAGTGTGACTTAATCAGCCTGACAAAGAAAGCTCTAGCATTTCCGAACAGAATTACATCCACAGGTATAGGGGCTAGGGCTGCAATACAGATTTGGGGGAAACAA
Source organism: Heterohyrax brucei (assembly GCA_028571685.1). Taxonomy (NCBI): domain Eukaryota; kingdom Metazoa; phylum Chordata; class Mammalia; order Hyracoidea; family Procaviidae; genus Heterohyrax; species Heterohyrax brucei. Next base: position 55,480,815 of record CM053140.1, read on the forward strand.
TTCAATCTGTAATACCATCCTAGATGATGTGAAGTGCTCTCTCCTGTGGTTCCGTGTGCTAACATTGTGATTGTGTTATGCCAGTTCCCTCATCGCATTTCTCCTTAGAGAGGTGTTCCTTTGATTAGCCTCATGCTATGGATAGAAACAGGATCCGAATCAACCCATCAGTAACCACCTCAGGCATCTGGGGCACTGTGAGGACCAGAACGGACACATGGATGCAGAACAGCTCAGAGCCAGGTTTTCCCCAGGAGGCCCTGAGGCCGTTTGGGCCAGCCATGGTCTTTTTGTCTCAATGACTCTGGACAAATCTGTTCATCCTGAGTCCTTCTAATTCTAGGTGCTGCTGTTTGGGCCTGACTGGAGCCAAAGCCAGATCCTGCAGGTCCTGGACCAAAGGGAGGCACCCTGGGAACTGCAGCAACAGTAGCCGAGCCAAAGAGTTTCTCACCAAAAGCAGATGGCGTGTCGGGAGCATGTGTTTCCTGTCAGGCCTCAGCATTGGGCAGCCTCTCATGACACTGGCTGTGGCCAGCAGCCCGAGGCAGGACCCTCTGCTGTGTCAGCCAAGGAAGGTGCTGAGTCCTGAGAAGCCCTTGACCCTATAAGTTTGGAAGGGGAGAGGATGTCTGAGAAAGGAAGGAGCCAATCAAAGCCTGGGCACTGACAGGGACTCGCCCAGCTGACTAGGAATTTCTGAATCTGAGGTGGCCTCCCTTCTCAGACTGGAGGCTTCTAATGGCAAAGCTCTGCCTCTTCCTTCATATCAGGAGCTTCCGTGTGTAGAACTGCGCTGTTCCCTTCTGGCTGAAACTTCTAAGGGCAGGACTGTCTCTTTCCTTAGACTATGGGCACCAGAAGGCAAGAGTGTGTGTTCTAAGAAGTCAGTGTCAGCACAAGGCAAGCAGATTTGAAGAGTGGGATTAATACAGCTGAATGGAACATGATTATACTGAAGGGGAAACTGAGGCCCAGAGAGGGGCAGAGGCCTGCTGAGCTCATCCAGTAGGAAGTAACCAACTGAAACAGCATTCCATGGCTCCTAACTCCCAGCCAGGAGGATTTGGGGTGACAGGGTGAGGTGTGGCCTTAGGAATGCAGCTCCCAGGTCCAGGAGGAGGGGGCAGCCCTGCAGAGACTCAGGCTCAGCTCTAGGCTGCCAACTCCACCCTTGGAAGCACAGCCCGTTGTTCTGTCCTGGCTCTTTGGGTCCTTGGCCAGGTTCCTGGGCGATTGCCTCATCCCATCTCATAGAGGCTGACAGATGTGCACAGCTGGGGGAGAGTCCTCTGGATGAAGCCCAGCTCAGCACAGGCCTGTGCCATGGGAGGAGAGATCTGGGTTCTGGGCCTAGCTGTGCGCTGCCTCACTGTATGGCTCTGGGCAATACCCTAACTAATGCCCTGACCCCTCTGGGCCTCAGTTTCCTTCTCTGTCAGACAGAGGAGGCTCTTCAGTCTTTCATCAGATCTTGGCTGAGCACCTGTGATGTACCAAGCACTGTGCTGAGCCCTAACGCCATGGTCCCAGCCTACCAGGAGTTTATGCTGCATAGGGAACTGACATTAGCAATTTGTAGCTGGTTTATTGAGCTCTCTGGACACAGGAATTGAAAGAAGGAATGGTTTCACTTTTCTGCAATCACCTGCCCCAGTGGTACAGTGGCAGGACCCAGAGTGCATAGTCACATTCTGTTACTAGGTTGCCATTGGTTTGAAATCCTAATCTCAGAGGTAATGCAAAACTTTCCCTTCTCTTGACCCCAGACCGTGGCTTGAGGGACTTGAAGCAGTGCGTGCGCGTGTGTGCGCTGCACATGCTAGGCGTGGGGGTTTTGTTCTTCCTTGCTCTCCTGACTCCTACGTCTTTGGGGTATATACCCTGGCTCTGGAATACCTCTCACCTCCACTTTTTAATAACAGCTTTATTGAAATATAATTCACATCTCATATAACTTACCAATTGACAATATGCCGCAGTTCAGTGGCTTTAGGGTATTCGCAGAGCTGTGCAGCCAGTACCACAGTCAGTTTTAGGACACTTGTCACTCCACCTAAAACCCAGTGCCCATTTGCCACTCACTGCCCTTCTCCCACCTCCACCCTGTTGTTCCTGTTTGTCTCCACAGAGTCACTTCTGACTTTGGGCACCCACCTGCCCATGTGTTACAGAGTAGAACCTCCCCGTAGGGTTTTCTTGGCTGTAATCCTAATGAGAGCAGATCACCAGGCCTTTCTTCCACAATACTTCTAGGTAGATTCAAACCGCCAACCAGCGACAGTTGAGTACAAAATCATTTGTGCCACCCAGGGGTCCACCTACTTTCTCTCTGTGCCGGTCTCCCTGCATGGACCAAATTCCAGCCCTTTGCCTTTGAGTCGATTCCAACTCATAGCGATCCTACAGGACAGAGTAGAACTGCCCCACAGGGTTTCCAAGGAGCGGTTGGTGGTTTTGAACTGCTAACCTTTTGATTAGTGGCTGAGCTCCTAACCACTGGCCACCAGGGCTTCCCTGTAGAACATTTCTCATCAGTGGAATCACAGAACATTTCGCCTTTGTGATCAGCCTCTTTCAGTGAGCATCCTGTTTGCGAGGATCATGCCTGCTGTAGCAGGTATCAGTACACCTTCTCCTTTGTGAGGTCTAGCTTCTCTGGTGTGGGGCTGAGGGTCTAGAGGCTCAGCAGACAATATATCTCCTTTCTTACTGCCTGTGGCTGTGTTTTCCTCTCTGGGTTACTCCTGCCGCCTGCCAGTGCCCTCGGCGTGGCGGGTGTCCCAATGCTGGCTCTCTGCTGAGTGTGTGTATACTTTTTAGGGGCCCGGTGGCATCCTTGTTGTGGGTGATGTGGCTTCTCTGTAACCTCTTCCACCTCCCCACCAGCTCTTGACCACAGCACTCTGCCTGCATTGTTCCTGTTGCTGGGTGGGGCCCTTGGATGGCGGATGTCTTCTTGGGTGGGCACCAGAAATTGGGTAGATCGCAGAAGATACAAAGTAACTCACAGCAATGGCAGGCCTCTCCCACCTGCCATCTCTCTTCGTTTCTCTCCTCCACTCCCAGGAGCCCAAGTCCCCAGGAGGGAGATACCAGCCCGGGCACCTAGCAGAGATCCTCTCACTCCCATCATATAACAAGGAGTCTCTGGGGAAAAGTGGGGATAAAATCTGTCTTCCAAATGAAACAAAAGAGGGACTCCTCACTGCCTCATTCTTCTGGAACCAGAGGGGTGGTCCTCATGACAGTAGGACCAGCGGGCCCTAGAGGGAGTATCTGGTCCCAGTTGGGGCTTCTCTTCAGAATGTGAGGTGCTCGTCATTCTTCACCTCCACCCTGAACCCAGCTGTCAGTTCTGGGGCACTTGGAGAAGATCTTCCCAATGTCCAGTGACACACAGCGTGTTGACAAGTGCTACAAGGGGAAGTGCAGAGTGTCCTGACCTTATCTGCCACGGGTGTCCTGAGGAAGTGGCTTTTAAAGGGGAGTGCAGGACACGAGAACTGCATGTCCCAAGGTCCTGAAGTGGGAAGGAGGTGGCATGTCGGAGACACAAAAGGGAAGTGAAAGTGAGGAGCAGGTGGCAGGGGATGAGGGTGGGCTGCCACCAGGTCTGCAGTGGCGGCAGCAGCACCAATGCTTGTAGATCGTTCACCCGTTACAGCACGTCTTCTCTGATATTGGGTGACCTCAACTTACGACAGGGCTCCATTGCCACCACTCTGCCAAAAGTTGGACTGGTTCTGATGTCAGTCCAGTAGCTCTTTTTTAAGTTTTCATTCTTACTGCCTTCTATCATCAGTAGTTGTATGCATCTGATCCTTGAACATCTTCAAGTGAGCATCTGAGAAGGGTACATCAGCGGCTCATGTGCTGCAACACTGTGTGTAGTTGCTGTGCCGTCAGATGGCACTGAGTCAGTCCCAGCTCGCGGTGATCCATGTACAGCAGAACGAAACACTGAGCTGGGCCACCCTCACAGTCATGGCTGTGCCTGAGCCCGTCGTTGCAGCCACTGGGTCAGGCCATCTCACTGAGCATCTTCCTTTATTTCAGTGACCCTCTACTTTACCAAGCAGGATGTTCTCCAGGGACGGATCCCTCTGATGACATGGCCAAAGCATGGGACATGTATCTCCCCGTTGAAACCAAGGTGGGGCCTTCAGGTCCCTGGTTTCAAAGGGGAAATTGAAATTGACAGGACTAATTCTTTACCTGTTTTATAGAACTGACACTTTTTGTTTGTTTCTTTTCTTTTCTTAAAATTCCTGGCTCCCTTGCATCACCTGGCCCAGGAAATCATGTATTAACTTGCATGAGCCACGGAGATAAAATCTGTGGCCTTTTCAGCTTCTTCTTATGAACATCAAAACAGCAGATGGGCCAAAGGAGCTACCAGAGACCCCTTGACTGGAATTCAGTTTGGATGCGTATCAACCCCTGAGGCCTGCCCTCTGCCAGACGCCTCTCCCTAGACTGAACTCACTATTCTCCCTGATACCCGTCCCCATGTGGCATGGCCAGTGGATTCTCTTTCGAAAGCCCCAAGCTTGCCAGGAAACTTCAGACAGGCTTTGGGAACAAAAAGTCTACGTGTGCCCTGTGTTGCTAGCACAAAGAAAATAAACTTTTGACCACTTCACTCAAGTATCTGTCTCTGCAATTGGCCTTTTGGTGGCAGGTAGTGAGAACTCTGGAGCTTTCCCTGGTAACACCATCCTTGCCTGTAAGCAGCATTCTGGTTGCACTTCTTCCAAGACATGTTTGTTTGTTCTTTGGGCAGTTCACAGTATACTCAGTGTTCTTCATCAACAGCATAATTCAAAAGCATCAAATCTTCTTCAGTCTTCCTTATTCATTGTCCAGCTTTCACATGCATATGAGGCAATTGAAAACGCCTTGGCTTGGGTTCTTCAAGGAGACATTTTTGTTTTTTTAACACTTGAAAGAGGTCTTTTACAGCAGATTTGTCCAATGCAATGCAGTTGGATTTTTCAGCTACTGCTTCCATGGCTGTTGATCATAGATCCAAGCAAAACAAACTCTGTGACTTCAACCTTTTCTCCATTTATCATGTTGCTTTTTGGTCCAATTGTAAGAATTTTTATTTTCTTTATGTTGAGGTATGATCTGTATTGAAAGGAGTAGTTTTTGATCTTCATCAGAAAGTGCTTCAAGTCTTCCTCACTTTCAGCAAACAAGGTTGTATCAAGGTTGTTAATGAGTTGTCCTCCAGTCCTGACCTTGCATTTTTCCTCATAAAACCCAGCTTCTCCAATTATTTGCTCAGGATACAGATTGAATAAGTATGGTAAAAAGACACAACCCTGACACACGTGTTTCTGACTTTAAACCTCGCAGTATGCTCTTGTTCTGCCTCAGTCTGGAAACTCGGCTGAGACCTGTCTGCCAGGGGTGACCCTGTGGCATAGTTTTCAGCCACACAGCTACACACAAGCCCTCACAGTACAACAAACTGACAAATACCTAGGGATTGTGTGTAGCACATATCAGTAATGATACAATGTTGCATACAACAAACAAAATGAAGACTGCAATAAATGAAATTTGCTGTAACTTGAGTATGTCTCAAGTTGAGGCTACCTGTCATCCCCAAAATGGAAATGACTCTGATTATCCCCTTTTATAGATGGAGATTTATGTTTTGCTCAGAGAGATGAGGTGACTTGCCTGAGGCCACACAGCAGGTTTGCAGGAAAGCTGGAGTTTGAACCTGGGTATGTCTGGCTCTAGAATTAGAGCCTTCACCTGCCTTGACAGGTGTGGCTCCTGGGCCTGTTTGACTCTGCCAGGCTCTGTGATCCCAGTGGGACCAAGAAGGTGCCCATCCTGCACCTTAGAGGGCGCCCATCCTGCCCCTGCCTACCACTTTTGCTCTTCAACAGCCTTCCTGGGGGAGCCTGAGTAGGGGTGAGGGAGTGCAGGGGTGTAGTCAGCCTTGGGACAAAGGAAGGCTGGCCAGCAAGAGAAGGAGGGGCTTGAGAGTCAGCAGTCCTTGGTTCCAGTCTCCACTCTGCTCCCTCCACCCTGCCAGGCTGTGTGACGGTAGGTTATTATCTTCCTTTTCTGACTGTCGGTTTCCTTATTTGTGAAATATCCATCCCTCTTCCTTTATTCTGTTTCCATTTTACAGATGGCGCAGAGAGAGGGAGCAGGGTAGCGGCGCCCAGCCCCCTGGTACCGAGCCAACGGCTCTTTCTTCCCCACCTGGCTATCCTCCCAGGGGCGAAGCGGTGCCTGGAGAATCAGTGGTGGGCAGCGTGGGCAGTTGTTGCCAAGGTTCAGATTTCTGACGGCTGCTGGTGTCACAGCCTCCACTACAGGCAGGCCGCAGAGGACTGCAGCCGGTGCCAACTCCCCTGCCCACATTCATCTCTGGGCTGCCTGGGAGCTGCTCTGATTTCCCTGGACCCCACCTGAGCTGCGCAGACTGCTCGCTAGACGCCAGCACTGCCACAGCATTCCCCGGGGCCTTGTACCCTGAACCCTGCTTGCCTCATTCTGTGTGTGCATGTGTGTTGGGCAAGGCAGGGGCAGGGAGGCAGCTGAGTCAGGAGATATGGAACACAGCTGTGCCGTTGGGGTCCTGCTGGGGCTGAAGAGTGGTGTGTGTCTGTCTGTCCTCCCCGAGCACTGTCCCACTCCCGCCCAAGGCTCTGCCCAGACTCCAGGACTGAGCAGCTGAGAACCCAAAGCTCTGATGGTCCCTGATCCAGTCAAGAATGCAGATTCAAGTGCCAGCGCTGGGCCATGTTTCTTGTTCCAGGCTGAGATGCAATACAGGCCTTACACTGAGCCTTGATCCAGCTTTCTGCTGAGTCCCAGACTGAAACCTGATGTTGGTTCCCTGTGAGCCTAACTCCAGCTCCAGGCTGAGCCTGGTCTGGCTGCCGGCTGAGTCCTGACCTCGTGACAGTTCTGACTGTGATTCTAGGCTGAACCCTGATCCACGTTTCAGGCTGAGCCTTTACTATAGACTGAGGCCTAAACTTGGCTCTTAGCTAACCCGTGAGTAGCCAGAAATTTAGTCATGATCTAGATGCGATTTCTGTTCTGACCTCAGTCTCCTGCCTGAACCCTGACCCTGGCCACAATGCAATCCCTAATTTTCCGATGATAAACCATCCCTTGACCTCAAACTTAACCCAAATGAGACCCCAGGACCCCTTCAAATGACGAGCTCTGTGGGGAACTAGAAGGCCTGTTGGTATTTCATTGGGCAGAATTGTGGAAACCGTATGCACAGAGGCACAGGGAGGTACACTGGAAGTGAAAGTGGCCAGGCATCCCCCTAAAACAGGAGAGCCACTGTCATGGATGGAACTGTGCCCCCCTAAACTATGGGTCAACTTGACTAGGCCACGAGTGTGGTTGTCCTCCACTTTACTACTGTAATAGTAAAGAGCAAATGGGTGGGACTGTAACACCCTTACCCAGTGCAAAGGCAGCTTCCCTGGGGTCTGACCTGTACCACTTTTTGTCTCTCAGAGATAAAAAGGAAAGGGAAGCAAGCACAGAGGGGAGATCTCATGCTACCCAGAAAGCAGTGCTGACAGCACAGCACGTGCTGTGGACCCAGGGTCCCAGCACAGAGGAATTTCTTAGTCGGGGGGTGAGGGAAGATCTAGGAGAAGGCCAATAGAGAGAGAGAGCCTTCCCCTGGAGCTGATGCCCTGAATTTGGGCTTTCAGCCTATTAGACTGTGAGAAAAGAAACTTCTCTGTGTTAAAGCCATCCACTTGTGGTATTCCTATTACAGCAGCACTAGATGATAGACGGTCATCCAGGACTGGACTCCAAATTGCAAGTGGACTCCAAATTGCAAGTTATTGTGGGAGCACTTGGGATTCAGAGCCCACAGCCGTGGCTCCAATCTCAGCTCCATCATTTGTTGATAACCTTACTTGGGACAAGTCAGCTGGCCTGACTGAGGTGTAGTTTCTGCAGTTTAAAGGGACCTGTCTGCTTCCTCTTGAGTTATGTGGCTCCTTGAAGTGCTGTTTTCAGCCTCACCTTTAGGTCTGTCCGAGCTGTTCTTGTCTTGCCCACCGCAGCAGTCCCGAAATGAAATGTCCCTTCCTCCAGGAAATCTTTGCGAAGCTCCCTCTTGTGGACACAAGATTGGCCACCCAGCTTCCTCTCCAGTGGAGGCCCGGCCTTTGGGAGTGTGGTTGGCAGGCTGCTTTCTGTCTCCAGCTGTCACCCTGTTCCAGGCCACCCGCGTCTAGGGACTGATAGATGGCTGCTCAGGGTAGAGGTCTAAAGAGCCAGCCGTCTCCCCTCAGGACAACTCAGAAAGGCTGTCCGAGCTCCAGAGCTCCCTGTGGGGCCAGCTGAGGATGCCACTGGGCCCGTGTTGGCACTCAGCTCCCCACCCCCGTTCCCTGCCTCGCTGCCCCTCTCTCACAGGCATTGATCCAAGGATAACCAGTTGTTCTGGAGTTGGTTCTGTCTCGTGGCAACCCCACATGTGCAGAGTAGAGCCACCACAGAGGACTTTCAAGGCGGTGACCTTTCAGAAGCAGATTGCCAGGTCTGTCTTCTGAGGTGCCTCTGGATGGACTTAAGCCTTTGCGTTTTAGTTAGCAACCAAGCACATTAACAGTTTGGACCACCCCTTTACCCTTGATCTAAGGATGCTCCCTAACTGACACCCTGGCACAAATGGTAAAACACTCAATTACTAGGCAAAAGTAGTTTGGACCCACACAGAAGTACTGCAGGAAACAGGTCTGGCAATCAGCTTCTTGACAGCCCTGTGGAGTGGGTCTACTCTGCACACGTGGGGTCACCAGGAGTCAGAATCAATTTGACAGAACTAACAATAACAACATGCTGACCTCCATTCCGTAGTCTGCTCCTAGAGACCCTAGCCTGTGACATCCTGGTCAAGCTCAAAGTCACTCCCACGGCACTTGGTCATCTCCTGTGTAATACTCACAATAACTTAGGGTATTTCCTTGTTTCTTGTCTGCTTCCACCAGACTTGTCATGCTAGGGGATATGTGTTGACACACAGCATTAGCGTCTGACAGTGCAGGCAGAGTCTGCTGGGAGAAAACCAGCGTCCACAGTCCCCAAAGGCTCACCATCCCCAGTGTGAAGCCTACATGCACCACTGGCCAGTGTTCCAGCAGAAAGGGGCCTGGAGCAGCCAGCAGGACAGACCTGCCACCGTCACCAGGATAAAGGACCTTGCCCCATTCCGCTAGCCTGAAGGGAGGGAGCAAACAGGCAGCTGCTCTCAGCAGGAGGCCCAGGATGCACATCATCAGGATGCCCAGGCGTGCACAACACAGGGGAGTGTGTGTGCCAGGCACAGGTCTGCACGCCCAGGACTCTGCAAGAGCTCGGAGCATCTCAGTGCAGTGAAAGCCCTGATATCCACCACAGCAGACCTGCACTGTCCCTGCACTGACTGGCCCCATCCAGCTGAGCCAGCCCTCTGCTAAGCTACCAAAGGTGGGAAGAGGACCAGCCTCCAGGCCCTACAGATGGTTCTCTGTCATCCAGAGCATCCGCTTCATAAGGACAGGGCTCAGTCTGTCTTGCTTCTCTGCTCAATAAATATTACGTGTGCTTTGGGTGGCAACCAGTTCAGAGGCAAGGGATGGAAAAGCATCCTATGAGACAGAGGATAACTTGGGAGACATGCTTCTTCTAAAAGGTATTCCTTAAGAAAGGCAAGGGAAAAAGGAGTCTATTAATAGACTCGGTTAATAAACATCAGCCAAGGTAAATGTTAACAGGAAGCGCCTCAGCAAACATTGGAGGTCTCTCTGGCAGGGTTCGGGAGGCTGGCTCTCAGCTAGACAAGGTAGCCCCCCCTCGTTTGCTCAGAGCACATTCTCAATCCGTGGGGACCCTCCTCCCTAAATTGCAACTCAACTTGTTCCAGCTGCTCCTAAAAAATTATAAAACCAAACCAGTTACCACAGAGTTGATTCTGACTCATATCAACCCCATATGATACACAGCAGAACTGTACTCCATAGAACTTTCAGTGGCTGATTTTTCAGAAGTAAATCACCAAGCCTTTTTCCCGGGCACCTCTGTGTGGACTTGAACTGCTACCTTTTTGGTTAGTGGTGAAGTGGATGACCACTTGCACCACCCAGGGGACTTCTCTCTGGCCTCCTGGGGTTGCATAAACCTGCCAAGGTCATCAGGGTCTCCCCCTTGGCTGTTGCCTTTGTCTAGAACCCCCTTCTCCTCACTTCATTCAGGTCTCTGTACAAATGTCATCGTCTAGAGAGGACTTTCTGACCCCCGCTGCTACCCGTTGCCACCCGTTGTTTTCTCCCATCGTAAGGTCATCATGAGTTGGAGCCAACTCAGTGACAACTAGCAACAGCAGCTCTATTTGTAAAAGAAAGCATGTCACTTTGATGGCTCGGGTAAGCGTGACCCAATCGCCTTTCCATTTGTTTCACATCCATGTGAAAGCTGGACAATAAAAACAAAGACAGAAGAAGAACTGATGCATTCAGTCTGTGATGACAGAAAACACTGACCATGCCTCAGACTGCTAGAAGAATGAACCAATAAATCTTACAAAAATTATAACCGGAATGTTCCTTAGAAACAAGCGCGGTAAAACTTTGTTTTGCGTAATTGGGATAGATCATCAAGACAGACCAGTTACTCGAACAGGACCTTACGTTGGTAGAGGGCAAGTAATAATGAGGGAAGCCCTTAACAATTGGGTTAACCCAATAGTCACGACAGACTCAAACAGGCCAGTGAGATCATGAAGATGACACAGAACCAGGCAATGTGCTGTCCTGTTATACACAAGAGTGCCGCATGCCACACTCAACTCCACAGCAACAGCAGCCTATTGTAATTTCTTTAAAAGATTTATCACAACCTGAAATTGTATATAGATAATATATATGCATTCTTCTAATCTGTAGATTTTCCTTTATTCAACTCCAGTGCGTGAGAGCTTTATTCACCAAGGCATAAAAAAGTTTCAACTGTTAAAAACACAAAGGCAGCCTCAACTAGCCTGAGTCCAGCACAACTAGGTAGTGCCTCATTACTACCTGACAGGTAGATAGGATCAGAATACAGGGTCCCAGATAGAGTGGGAGAAAAATGTAGGACAAACTTGTAACTCACATTAAAAGACCAGACTTAGTTGTCTGACAGAGATTGGAGATCCCAAGGGTATGACTTCTGAAGTCACTCCTCTGAGATTCACCCTTCAGCCAAAGTTTAGTTCCCATAGAACAAAGTGAGACTCAATGGGCACACCAGCCTGGGGGCAAAGAGTAGAAGGCAGGAGGAGACAGGAAAGTTGGTAAAGGGAAATGGAAGGTTGAGAAGGGGAGAGTGTTGACATGCCAAGGGATTGGCAACCAATGTCACAAAACAATACATGTACTATTTAATGAGAAACTAATTTGCCCCATAAACCTTCATTTAAAGTATGCCCCCCTCCCAAAAGATTCCCCAAGAGCTTGGAGAATACTAGACTATGGGACTAAAAAAATAAAGAGACAAAGCACTGATATATATTTTAAATTAAATTATATATTGCAATTTAATTTTAAGACTTTGAGAGTTCTTTATATTTTCGGGTTGCTCAGACATCATTTTGGGTAAACCAGAGGGGTGGGGATCTGCATATAAGTGTTCAAATTCAGTGAAAGAATTGGTCTACAAATTAAAATCAAAAGAATCCGTTAGAATTATGTGCTCTCTTGTGCCCTCAGTTTGACAAAAGAGAAATGGTTGTGGTCTCTGTATCTGCAGGTGGGTTTTGAACTACATTTACCAGTGACTCATGCTGTCGTGCCTTGTCTTATTCTTTCTAATATTCCTTTAAACTCTTTTCTTTTTTTTATGGACCATAATTATTAGAATTCTTTTTTCGTCAAGATGAAAGCGAATCTGTGTGCTTCTCCCCCTTCGCTTTTTTAGTTGTCAGGCTCATTGTCATTGTTAGTTGCTGTCGTGTTGGTTCCGACTCGTGGTGACCCTGTGTGAAACAGAATGAAACATTGGTCTTGGACCATCGTCACGACCTTCGATGTGACTAAGCCCCTTGTTACAGCTGTTGTGTCCACCCACCCAGGTGAGGGATCCCTCACTTGTACTGACCCTGCAGGTCACCAAACACGATGTCCTTTTGTGGTGATGACTCTTTCCTGATGATGTGACCAAAGTAAGCAAGACAAAGTGTCACTGTCGTCACTTCTAACGAGCATTCTGCTTGTGTTCCTTCTGACTGATTTGTTCATTCTTCTGGCAGTCTCTGATATTTTCAATATTCTTGGCCCACATCACAGTTCAGATTGAAAACAAAAAAGAAGGATCAGTATTTGGAAGATACGATCTTGGTAAAATAAACGACGCCAGGGATTGCATGGTAGAATTCTGAAAGACCAAGGATTTATTCATTGGAAACAATTTTTTTAACTACACAAATGACAGCTATACACATGGACCTTGCCAGATGGATCACACAGGAATCACACAAATTAACATCTATGGAAAAAGGCAATGAGGAAGTTCAATATCAGTCAAGTCAAAGCCAGGGCCCAATTATGAAAGAGGTCATCAATTGCTCCTGTGGAAATTCAAACTGAAGCTGAAGAAAATTAAAGCAAGTCCATGTGAGCCTATGAAAAATCCTGAATATAACCCATCTGAATTTAGAAACCATCTCAAGAACAATTTGATGTACTGAACACTAATGACCAAAGACCAGATGTGGTATTGGATGACATCAAAGACATTGTAGATGACGAAAATGAAAGGTCGTTGACAAGATAGGAGAGAAGGAAAATACCACAGTGGGTGTCAGAAGTGACTCTGAAACTTGCTGTTAAGTACAGAGTAGCTAATGTGGACCACAGAAATGATGCAGTAAAAGGGCTGAACAGAAGATTCCAAAGACTGGGTCAAGAAGACAAGGTAAAGTTTATAATGAAATGTGCAAAGTAAAATATACACAACATAAAATTTTCCATTCTAATCATTTTTAGGAGCTCAGGTAATCCCCCACTCTAACAACTCTATCATAAGTTCCATTGTAAGTTGATTCTGGTGTAACTCAAATGTATCATTTTTCTAAGTTTTCATTGTTATTGCCTTTTATTATCAGTGTCTTTATAAACTGATCTTTCTGTATCTGAGGGTTGGGAACGTTGCATACAACCTTACAGGTATATTTTAATGTACATAAAAAATACACATGTCCACAGAAAAATGGATGATGGTGTTTTGTCAGTTGCAATGGTAACTCTACCTGTGGAAGGTTCTGGATCATCTGTATTATCTCTGGGAATGGAGATGGCATCTCTAGTCAGAAATTAGTGAGAGTTGTCTGTGTGGTCCTTTTATGCACTGTGACCTCCTGTGTAGTACATATTAACAAACAAAAAACCAAAACAAACAGAGGATCATAAGTGCTGCCGTAACTTGAATATGTGGTAAACGGAGACTAATTGCACAATCTTGTGGCTTAATTATACTCACAATGTCATGCAGCCGTCACCACTGCTTGTTTCCGTATCTTTTTCATCACCTCAGAAACTCTGGTGGCATAGTGGTTAAGTGCTATCGCTGCTAACCAAAAAGTCAGCAGTTCAAATGGACCAGGTGTTCCTTGGGAACTCTATGGGGCAGTTTTGCTCTGTCCCGCAGGGCTGCTATGAGTCGGGATCAATTTGACAGCAGCAGGATTTTTCATCACCTCAGACAGAAACTCTTACATCCATTAAGCAATAACTCCCTGTTCACCCTTCCCTCCAGCCCAGTGTAACCACTGATCTACTTTCCATTTCTATGAGTTTGCCTGTTCTAAACATTTCACAGAAATGGGATCATTTCATATTTGTGCTTTTAGACTTGGCTTTTTCACATGAGTAATGTTTTCCAGGCTCATTCAAGTCACAGCATGTATCAGAACTTTATTTCTTAATATTCCATTGTATGGATACACCACATTTTGTTTATCCACTCTTCTTTTGATGGACACTTGGATTGTTTCCCCCTTTTTACTATTATGAATACTGGTATGCAAATATCTGTTTTGGTCCTTGCTTTCAAAGCTTTGGGATTTACATCTAGGACAGGAATTGCTGAGTCATATGATAATTTCTGTGTAACTTTTTGAAGGACTGCCAAACTCTTTTCATCAGCAATGGATAAAGGTGTCAGTTTCTCCACCTCCTTGCCGATGCTTGTTATTTTTCCTTTTCTAATAATAATAAAGATAACAATAGCCATCCTAATGAGTATAACATGGTATCTCACTACAGATATGTATATATTTTAATTTTATTAATTTTTGTCTGGTTCTCCCTCTAGGTTGATGTCATGGATTGAATTGTGTTCCCCCCCAAATATGTGTGTTGATTTGACTTGGCTTTGAGTCCCCGTGTGGTGCCCTTCCTCCCACGTGTTGTGAATGCTTCCTCTGTGATGAGTGATGATGGAGAACCAGCAGCAACTGTGTTGGTGAGGCAGGACTCCAGCTACAGTAAGCTTGTGGGGTATAAGGGAGAGAAGTGAGCAGAGGAAGCTGGGAAACACACTGTCAAGAGAGCAGCACCGAGAGCAGAGCACATCCTTATCGGACCCGAGGTTCCTGTGCTGAGATGCTGTCCTTGGACTTGGACTCAGACTCAGCCTACTGGACTGTGATAAATTCTCTTGCTGAATGGATTTGTAACTTATGAATGGATTTGTGCCTTACCAGACTGTGACAACAGACATTTCTCTTCATGAAAACTTCCACTCGTGGCATTTTTGTTAGAGCAGTACCAGATGACTGGGACAGTTGAATATGGGGAGTTTTTCTGTCTTGTTTTACTGTCGTTTTTCCAGTCCCTAAAACAGTGCCTGGCACGTAAGTTGGCATTCAGTAAAACTGTGCCAAATAAGTAATCGAGGGCTGAAATGGACCGAGTCCCTTCCTCAACAAGTTCCCCCTCTGGTGTGAAATGCACACAGGTTTTAAGTGGTCAGTAACGTGATGGAGGCATGCAGGACACTCTGGAAACCTGAGGAAAGGCATACAACCCTTTTTGGGACTGGGGACATGATTGAGGGAAGGCTTTCTGGAGGAGGCTACAACTAAACTAAGACCTGAGGAAAACCAAACCCACTGCCATGGAGTCAATTGCAACTCAGAATGGGTGGGAATTCTCAAAGTAAAGAGGGAGTGGAAGAGAGTTTCAGGGAGAGAAATGTACAGATGCAAAGACCTAAAGGCATGACAGAGGCTGGAAGGTCGATAGAAGATAGAGATTTCATGTAGCTCGATCAGGGTCAGGTGGAGGGAAGGGATGTGGAAGGGTCTGGATGAGTGGGCTGGACAGGGTTTGGCTCATGAAGGATCAGGAGTGGGCAGGAAGCTAGGAGTGAAGTCACATACCCACTGCCATCAAGTGGATTCTGACCTTGTAGGACAGATTAGAACTACCTGAGGGCTTCTGGGCTCTAATCTTTATGGGTGCAGACTGCCCACATCTTTCTCCTGTGGAGTGGGCTTGTGGGTTCTAACTGTTGATCTTTTCATTTACCACCCAAACACTTTAACCACTGCATCACCAGGGGCCCTAGGGCAGTGACGTGAGCAGATCATATTTCTGCAGTCTGGTATAGGGTTGCTATGACTTGAAATCAACTCAATGGCAGTGGGTTTGTGTGTGTGTGTGTGTGTGTGTGTGTGTGTGTGTGTGTGTGTGTGTGTGTGTGTGTGTGTGTTTTAAAGGTGCCCTGGTAGTACAGTGGTTAAAATGATCAATTGCTAACCAAAAGTTTGGCAGTTCAAAACCACCAGTGGCTCTGCAGGAGAAAGACATGGCAGTCTGCTTTCCTGGAGATTGAGAAGCTTGGAAATCCTATAGACGTTGCTATCAGCTGGAATCAACTCAGTGGCTGTGGGGATGGGTTTTGGGGTGAATGTCTTCTAAACATTCAGCCTTCACAAATTATGCCATATCCTGTCCTCTTGTCCCAGTGATAAATACTATTCACTCAATATTTTAGTTGTCACTGACTTGCTCTACTTAAACACGTTTGCTTTAAAGGGAAGCTCTTCATATCACTGTTCTAATTTGTATTATATGTACAAATTAACAGTAAAACCAAACCTAGCAAACACCAAATAGTGCTGTCTTCCATCCGGATTTACACCTGCCTTAGGCACTCTTTTTAGAAAGGGAGATGAACAAATGTCAGATGTTGACAGTAAGATGGCACCAAATGGATTTTCCTTTGACATAATCATCAGAAAGATTGAAAGTGGATTCTCAAGGGAATATCATTCTTGCTACATGATTCGATGTTACTTAAAGCTGTGTCTGGGTGCCCTCTGAGATTATTTAAGTGACTACATAAAACAATCTTGCACATCACCAGTGGTATAATTTCCACACATTAGGGAATTTACTGTAGATTTTCTACGTATCTTTGAATGAGTACAAGAAAAATACGGAGGAGGGAGGGCAGGTGACCGAAAAACAAAACAGAACAAGCCAATTAACTTTATAACAGTGGTTTGATCCTCTCACTCCCCTTATGTCGTAAAACCTACCCATCAGCTCATCTGTCCATCCAGCCTTCTAGGCATCCACCTGCCTGTCCATATGCCCAGCCACTGTTTTGCTTGCCTGCTTGCCCACCCACAAATCCGTTTACTGGCTTGTTTGCTGACCTGTCTGCCCATCTACCCAAGCACCTGCCAGCTCATCAAATGCACACACCCGTCCCCCCCACCCCAATGTTCTCTGGAACATCTCTATCCATTCCATTTGTCCATCAGTCTACCTATTCATTCATTTTTCTATCCACCTACCTCGCACCCATCCTTCCATCTGTCTGCCTGTCCATTTATCTGTCTACCTGTCCATCCATCCATCCATCCTTCCACCATCCATCCATCCACCTTTCATCCATCCAACTGTTCATCTACCCATCTACCCATCTGTCTGTCCATCCATCTGTTTATCCACCCATCTGTCTATCTGTCCATCTACCCTTCCATCCCACACCTGTCCTGACCCCCAGTTCTCCTGTTCTTGCTAAAACAGAAAGCATAGCTGTGCCCTCTTTAACTGAATTCTGACTTACAGACTTAGTGCCTCTTGCAAGTTTCAGTCCTGCTTGGGCTGCTCCTTGGATTGTCCCTGCATGGAATCTCTGAAAATCTCCTTATTCTTGCTGTCCCTGACTCCTCCCTCCCATTACGCTCCCTTGCCGTGGGCTTATTTTCCCATAACCTTGCCAAGGCAGAGCCTAGATCATCAAAGCTGGAAGAGACTACAGAAACCAGCATGTCTAAAGATTTCATTTCATGGACAGGAAAACTGAGGTCCAAAGTGGCCAGTCCCAGTATTGGGAGCCCTTTCTTTCCCAGGCTAAATATCTCATTCCATCCACTAGTTATGGATCTCTAAAATACCAGAACTCAAAGCAGCCTTGGATGCCATCTCATTGCGTAGTTTTCCACTGGGCTCCTCAGGACCACGGCCCTCGAGGGATTGGGTGGTCTGAGTCCTACAAACCTAGTCAGCCAGAGCACAGGCATCATGTAAAATTTGTTTGAGCAGAGGGTTTTGCTCAAATACTTTGTCTTCATCTAGTGCCTCATTTTACAAACAAGATGTATGTGTATTCTCAAAAAAGAGAAAATTCTACCCAAGGTTAAAAAGCAGTTAAGTGGCAAGGCTAGGTTGCGAACTCAGGTTTCCTGGTCTTGTCTTTTTTGCTTTGCTGGGTGTCTCTGGCTTTAGAGGGACCTGAGTTGGGGTCTGCAGGAAGACAATTCCCAGGCTTAGCTTGGGGTAGGCAGGTGATCCTATTTGTTGGTGATGAGCAGAGTTCATCAGAAAGGAAGTATCACACTTTTCAAAAAATCAAACATGGGCTTCTGGGCTCCCTTCATAGTGTCCTGACTGCTGAGGAGGTGCAAACAGGTGCAAAATTTAAACCTCAGTTTCCTTTGGCTCCCTCTCCTTAAATAGCTCTGCTTTTTTTGCCTTCCAGCATTCTGCCTGTTCAAGTTAGGAGAACTGAACACTCACGTTCACTCCAATTGTGAGTTTGGCTGCCAAAACTGATAATCCTGGTTGGGAAAGACAGGAGATGCGTTTGCTTCCCTGATACACAGTGCAAATTGCTCAGCAGTGCAAATTGCTGTCTGCTCCATGAGTGGAGGGCGACAGTGTCAAGCTCTGTGGACTCTTCTAGCCAGTATTTGAAGCACAGTCTACCAATGTCCTCCACGAGCCAGTGCCAAGTTCTTAGCATCCACCCTGTACTGACACTGCCTGCCTGTACCTCGTCTACTCCTAGAGTTCCCTGGTGTCATGGTTTGAATTGTGTCCCCCCAAAAATGTGTGCAGCCATGTGGCTGGGATATGGTTCCCAGTATCTTGGAAATGTCCTTCATTGTGTGGTTTTGCTAACCTGTATGTTAAAGATTAGGGTGGGGCTGTGAATTCCTGCTGTGGGGGGAGTTTCCCTGGAGTATGGCTTGCCCCACCCTTAATGCTTTTAGCTTGCAAGGAATAAAAGGAAAAAGAACCAAGGACAATTTGAGAACCTCGCTACCATCAAGCAAGCAGCACCGGGAGCAGAGCCCGTCGTTCAGACCAGAGGTTCTTGCGTTAGGACACTCCCTGGACAATGACTGATGCAATACCGGACTTTCCTCCAGAGCCATCAAGGGGAAAGTCTTTCCCTGGAGCGGACCCCCTGAATATGGACTTGCAACCTACCGGACTGTGTAAGAATAAATCTTTCTTTGTTAAAGCCATCCACTCTGTGGTATTTCTGTTAGAGCAGCCCTAGCTGACTAAAACACCTGGGTTCGCTCCCTTTGCTGAGCTGCCCTCCATGGTTGTTTGCAGGACAGTTTTACGCCTTGTTCTGGCCTTTTAACATTGGTGAACTCACCTTTGCACAACATACTGTGGCTGTGGTCCCAGAGTTAAGCTCCTTGGGTTCAAGTCCCAGCTGTGCTGCTTACTGGCCCTATGATCTTGAACAGATTATATAATCTCTGAGCCTCCATCTGCTCATCTGTAAAATGGAGATATTAGGAGTCTGTGGTTGGCAGAAACAGTAAAGGACCTGGCTACTAACCAAAAAGTTGGTAGTTGTTTCAGAAGAAAGACCTGGCAATCTATTTCTAAAAGATAAACCCACTGCTGTTGAGTCAATTCTGACTCATAGTGACCCTATAGGGCAGAGTAGAACTGCCCCACAAAGTTTCCAAGGAGAACCTGGTGGATTTGAATTGTTCACATCTAGGTTACCTCTTAACCACTATGCCACCAAAGTACAGCCACTGAAAATCTTATGGAGTGCAGTTGTACTCTGCACATGTGCAATAACCATAAATTGGAATTGACTTGATGACAACTGGTTTGGTTTTGGAAAATGGAGATATAAAGTAATAGGAAGATAACAGAGATTTTGCTGAGGAAGTGACACAGGCTAGGATCTGAAGGAAATATTTTTCATCCCAATTATATTGAATAGGAAACCCTGCTGGCATAGTGGTAAGCGCTGTGTCTGCCGTTCATGAGGTTGGCAGTTTGAATCTGCCAAGTGCGCCTTGGATACCCTATGGAGCAGTTCTACTCTGTCCTATAGAGTCCCTATGAGTCAGAATCACCTCGACAGCCATGGGGTTATTGAATCAGAATCTGCATTTTAACAAGAACCCTCAGTGACTCTTATACAAGAATATTTGGGGTAGAAATAGGAAACCCTGGTGGCCACTCAGTGGTTAAAGCATTCTCCTCGGGAGAAAGATGTAGCAGTCTGCTTCTGTAAAGACTGCAGACTTGGAAACCCTCTAGGGCAGTTTGGTTCTGTCCTGCGGTGGGTGTTGCCACAAATATTAGAATTGACTCTATAGCAGTGAGTTTGGTTTGGTGATGGAATTGCATTTCTTAGCAGGGGGTCAAATCATAACCAATCATTTCCAAGCTCTGCAAGGAAGACAAGAAGAGGAGGGGGAAGAGAATTGCAGGCAAAGGAGAAGAGCATGTGCAAAGGACCTGCAGTGGGAGGAAGCAGAGCAATTACTAGGGGTGGAGAGAAAGCCCAGCTTCTTTTCTAACACCTTTGTAGTGTGTCAGCCTGCACAGAGAACGAGAAGCCAGACTTCTCTGAAGTCAGGTCCAGCTGAGATTCGTGTTCTAGCAATCACGTATTCTGTGGGTGTTTAACAGAGTGAGGCCAAGTCTGTGTTTCTCTGGTTCATGGCAAGCAGAGTTGTGGGCATCTTTTTATCTGCGACACTGTGGCAGAGGGCTCAGCACCCAGACCCAAGTTTTGTGATTGTGGGGGAAGGGCTCGGGGTCCCACTCTGCCGGTACAGCCAGGGCTGAGAGGTCTGGTCCTGGATCAAGGAATGATGACGGTGGCATCCTGATCCTCCAGCTCCTCGCTCATGGCAGAGGCTGCAGCTCCCATGGCAGGCCTGTTCTGTAGTGTTACTCTGCGAGCTGTTTCTGGAAGTTCAGCCTGGAGTCAGCTCCTCTCATTCTCCAGAAGGCATCATAAGCACTTCTTCCCAGTATTAGATCCCTTTATGCTTAAGTGGGTGGGGTGGTTATTGTGATCAGAAACTAACTGACTGTGGTGGCTTAACCCAACCCACTGAGACTAAGTCAGTTACAACTCATGGTGACTGCCGTGTGTGACAGAGTAGAAATGCTCCATAGGGTTTTCTTGGCTGTAATCCTATGGAAACTGATCACCAGGCCTTTCTTCCATGGTCCTACTGGGTGGGTTCAAGCTGCTAACCTTTAGGTCAGTAATCAGGCACAAATTATTTGCCCAACCCAGGTACCAAAGCAGTCATAAATACATTACTGTTCTTTCCCTGGAGAAATGGAGCTTACATCCGCCTCCTTCAATCTGGGCTGCCCCTGTGATTTCTTAACCAAAAGAAGCTGATAGAAATTATGCTGTAATAATTCCAGGCACAGCCAGTGTTTCAGTCAGCTAGGGCTGCTCTAACAGAAATATCACAGAGGGGATGGCTTTAACAAAGGAACGTTTATTCTTACACAGTCTTGTAGGCTACAAGTCCATATTCAGGGTGTCCACTCCAGGGGAAGGCTTTTCCCTTGTCGGCTCTGCAGGGAAGTCCGGTATTGCATCAGTCTTTGTCCAGGGAGCATCTTGGCACAGGAACCTCAGGTTTGAAGGACGCACTCTTCTCCCGGTGCTGCTTTCTTGACGGTATGAGGTTCCCAGTTCTCTTCCTGCTTCTCTGTCCTTTTATTTCTCATAGGATGAAAGGACTAAGGGTGGGGCAAGGCATCCTCCAGGGAAACTCCCTTTACAGTGGAGCAGGGAGGTGATCCTATGAAGGGATTTACAGCCCCACCCTAATCCTTTAACATACAGCATAGGAAAACCACAGAATGGAGGACAGTCACAAGATACTGGGGATCATGGCCCAGCCACGTGGCTACACATATTTTGGGGAGGACACAGTTCAACCCATGACAGCCAGCATCAACTACCAGACTTGTGAGCCATCTGGGAACCCTGCCCAGCCAAGCCCCCCAGTGATGACAGTTCTAGCTGGCCAACATCACATAGAGCAGCAGAGCTGCTCAGCTGAGCCTGGTCAGTCCCCACAATCATGAGTGGCAATGTGACAGTTGTTGTTTTAAGGCATGAAGTTTTGGGTTATTTGTTATGTGGCAATAAACCAAAATAATAGCTGAAACAAGTCAGAAGGAGTAAGTGGCTGCAAGATGAAGTTGGAGAAGTTAGCAGGGGCAGATCATGTGGGACCTGATAGGCTGCAGTGGAGGCTTGCTTGTTGCTGTGATCCTGATAGCTATGCTGCTGGTATTTAGGTACCAATAGGGTTGCCCATGGCAGACAGGTTTCAGCTGAGCTTCCAGACTAGGACAGACTAGGAAGAAGGACCCAGTAGTGTACTTCTGAAATGAGTTACCCAGGGAAAACCTTATGAATAGCAGCCGAACATTGTCAGATATGGTGCTCAAAAGTGAGCTCCCCAGGTTGGAAAGCACTCGGAAGACGGCCGGGGAAGAGCTGCCTCCTCAAAGTAGAGTCAACCCTTAATGATGTGAATGGAGTAAGACTTCGAGATCTTCGTTCACTGATGTGGCACGACTTAAAATGAGAAGAAACAGCTGCAAACACCCATTAATAATTAGGACATGGAATGTACAAAGTATAAATTTAGGAAAATTGGAAATTGTCAAAAATGAAATGGAACGCATGAACATTGATGTCCTGGGCATTAGTGAGCTGAAATGAACCGGTTTTTGTCTTTTTGAATGTGACAATCAGATGGTTTACTATGCTGTGAACAAAAACTTGAAGAACTGTGTTGTATTCATCAACAAGAACATTTCAGGATCTGTTCTGCAGTACAATGCTGTCAGTGATATCCACATGTTTACAAGGAAGGAGAGCTAATATGACTATTATTCAAATTTATGCACCAATCACTAAGGGCAAAGGTGAAGAGACTGAATATTTTTACCAGCTTCTGCAGTCTGAAATTGATCAAACATGCAATCAGGATTCATGGATAATTTCTGGTGACTGGAATGCAAAAGTTGGAAACAAAGAAGAAGGACCAGTAGTTGGAAAATATGGCCTTGGTGCTAGAAATAATGCCAGAGATTGCATGATAGACTTTTGCAAGACTAACGACTTCTTCATTGAAAATACCTTTTTTAACCAACAGCAGCTGTACACATTGACCTCACCAGATGGAATACACAGGAACCAAATTGACTACATCTGTGGAAAAAGTCAATGGAAAATCTCCGTACTGGCTGTCAGAACAAGGTCAGGTGCTGACTGTGGCACAGATCATCAATTGCTCATATGCAAATTCAAGTTGAAACTGAAGAAAATTAGAACAGGTCTGCAAGAGCCAAAGTCTGACCTTGAGTATATCCTTCCTGAGTTTAAAGACCATCTCAAGAACAGGTTTGATATGCTGATCATTAATGACCGTAGACCGGACAAATTCTGGAATGACATCATCCATGAAGAGAGCAAGAGGCAATTAACAAGACAGGAAAGAAAGACTAAACTGGATGTCAGAAGAGACTCTGAAACTTGCTCTCAAACACTGAGCCACTACAGCAAAGGAATGAATGGCAAAGTAAAAAACCTAAACAGAAGATTTCAAAGAGCAGCTGAAAAGACAAAAGCAAATACTATAATGACGTGTACAAAGAACCGGAATGGAAAACCAGAAGGAAAAAACACATTCTGTATTTCTTAAGCTGAAAGAACTGAAGAAAAAACTCAAGCCTCAAGTTGCTATAGTGAAGGATTGTGTAGGGAAAACATTAAATGACTCAGGGAGCATCACAAGAAGATGGAAGGAATACACAGAGTCATCATACTTGAAAGGACTGGTCAGTGTTCAGCTATTTGAAGAGGTAACATATGATCAGGAACTGATGGTACCGAAGGAAGAAGTCGAAGCTGCATTGAAGGCATTGGCAAAAACGAGGCTCTGGGATTTGATGGAATATCAATTGTGATATTTCAACAAACAGATGCAGTGCTGGAAGCACTCACTGATCTATGCCAAGAAATTTGGAGGACAGCTACCTGGCCAACTGACTAGAAGAGATCCATATTTATGCCCATTCCGAAGAAAGGTGATCTGACTGAATGCCGAAGTCACCAAACAGTATTGTTAATATCACACACAAGTGAAATTTTGCTCAAGGTCATTCAAAAGCAACTGCCACAGTATATTGACAAGGAACTGCCAGAAATTCAAGCTGAATTCAGAAGAGGATGTGGAACCAGGAATATCACTGCTGATGTCAGATGGATCTTGGCTGAAAGCAGAGGATACCAGAAAGCTGTTTACCTGTGTTTCATCAGCTATGCAAAGGTATTCAACTGTCTGGATGATAGCAAATTATGGCTAACATTGCAGAGAATGGGAATGCCAGAACACGTAATTGTGCTTTTAAGGAATCTGTATACGGATCAAGAAGCTGTCATGCAAACAGAACAAGGGGACACTGTATGGTTTAAATTTAGGGAAGGTGTGTGTTGGGATTGTATCCTTTCACTATAGCTTTTCAATCTGTATGTTGAGCAAATAGTCCTAGAAGCTAGATCCTGCAAAGAAGAATGGGGCATCAAGATTGGAAGAAGACTCGTTAACAACATGCATTATGCAGATAACACCACCTTACCTGCTAGAAGTGGAGAAGATTTGAAACACTGATGAAGATCAAGGACCACAGCCTTCAGTATGGATTGTACCGCAACATCAGGAAAACAAAAATCCTCACAACTGGACCAGTAAGCAACATTGTCATAAATGGAGAAAGGGTTAAGGTTGTCAAGGATTTCATTTTACCTGGGTCCACAATCAACGCCCATGGAAGCAATAGTCAAGAAATCAGAAGATGCTTTGCACTGGGAAAATCTGCTGCAAAGAATCTTTTTAAAGTATTGAGAAGATGTCACCTTGAAGACTAAAGTGCCCCTGACCCAAGCTATGGTATTTTCATTCACATCATATGCATGTGAAAGCTGAACAATAAACAAAGAAGACAGAAAAAATATTAATGCTTTTGAATTGTGGGGTTGGAGAAGAATGCTGAATGTACCAATGGACCACCAAAACAACAAACAGATCTGCTCTGGAAGAAGTCCAGCTAGAGTGCTCCTTGGAAGCAAAGATAGCAAGACTGCATCTTACATACTTTGGACATGTTGTCAGGAAGGATCAGTCCCTGGAGAAGGACATCATGCTTGGTACATTGGAGAGTCAGTGAAAAAGAGGAAGACCCTCAGTGAGATGGATCGACACAGTGGCCGCAACAATGGGCTTAAGCATAACAATTATGGACACGATGCAAGACTGGGCAATGTTTCATTCTGTTGTGCACAGTGTCCCTATGAGTCAGAACACACTTGATGGCACTTAACAACAAATGGTAGTGGAAAGCTGTGGAAAGGTTTTAAGCGGGGAGATGGTATGATTGCATTTACCTCTCATACAGATCATTCTGCCTGCAAGTGGTCAACATAACTGGAGGGGAGACAGATGGGCCAACCTGGAGATTACTCCTGCTGTTCAGCCAAGAGATGAGTGCAGCTTGGGACAGGAAACCCTGGTGGCATGGTGGTTAAGAGCAACGGCTGTTACCTAAAAGGTGGGCTGTTTGAATGTGCCAAGTGCTCCTCAGAAACCCTGTGATGCAGTTCTACTCTGTCCGGTAGGGTTGCTATGAGTTGGAAACAACCGGACCGCAATGAGTTTGGTTTGGTTTTGGTTTTGTGGGTGGGAGGGTTGTAGTTGAGAGGGAACAAAGTGGATGGATCTGAGATATTTAGGAGATAAAATGACAACACTGGGTAGTCGCTGGGGGTGCTGCAGGCTCTCTGTGTAGACTTGACCTGACTAGTTCTTTCCACTCTCTGTGTTTATAGCTGTATTACTCCCATCTCAGCCTCTGTCTCCACATGGCCTTCTTTTCTGTGTGTCTGTGTGTATTCTCCAGTAGCTAGATGGTTAATATTATATGTCAGCCTAGCTAGGCTGTGAGTCTCAGTGGTTTGGCAGATACTGGATTCACTTCTCTTCCATGATATGGTATAATGTGACCACTTCACCACTTTTCATGATGTGATCTGATGTGATCAGCCAATTAGTTCAAAGTGGAGTTTCCTGGGAAAGTGGCCTACCTCCTGTATATAAAGGCATGTTCTAGCTAGGCTCATTCTCCCCGGACCCTGCACTCTTCTTGTCACTTAACCTGACCTCTAGTTCCTGAAACGTGAGACTGCAGAATTCTCTGGTCTGCTGAAGATTTTGAATTCACCAGTCCCCGCAATCCCATGAACCAGCATGGGTCTCCAGCCTGTCTCCTGACCTGTGGATTGGGACTTTCCAGCCCCTACAATTGCATGAGCTATTTTCTTGACGTAAACCTCTCATAGGTATCTCCATATGTCTTACTGGTTTTTCTCCTCTACAGAACACAGCCACCACTTGTCCGTCAGTCTGTCATAACGGGGTGACTTATGTGTTACTATGAGGCTAGAAGCTGTGCTACCAATATTTCAAATATCAGCAGAGTCACCCATAGCAGATAAGTTTCAGAGGAGCTTCCAGACTAAGACAGACTAGGAAGAAGGGCCTGGTGATCTACTTCTGAGAAAGACTGGCCAGTGAAAATCTTATGGACAGCAGCAGAACATTGTCTCATGTGGTGTTGGAAGGCACTCAAAATATGACTGGGAAAGAGCTGTCTCCTCAAAGAAGAGTCAGCCTTAATGATGTGGATGGAATAAAGCTTTTGGACCTTCATTTGATTTCATTTTACTTGGATCCAAAGTCAACATAACAGTTTAGAAATCAATTGACATACACAGTGACCATAACAATAGGCTCAAATATAGTGATGATTGGGAAGACGGCACAGGACCAGGCAGCGCTTCTCTCCGTTGTACACTGGGTTGCTATGAGTTGAAACCAACTCAATGGCGCCTAGCAACATCAGAGAATCCAGACTAAGACAATACCATTACTCAGAGTGCTTTCTGCCTCTATCAAGTCACACGGTGGAGACAGCACTGGCTTAGGTATCCCATACATTTGAGGGTAAATCCTAAATCTACCAGCTACCTGCTGTGTTGCATTGGACAAGTAATCTAGCCTCTCTGGACCTCAGCTCTCTTCTTCAGTCAAATGAGGGACAGTAAGAAGAGTGATCGTTGATAATTCCATCAGTTTATAGCACAGTAGGCACTCAACAAATACTGGCTGAATGAATGAATTGAATCAACTGGAAGTGGATGAGGTCTTCTACGTGCAAAATTTGTCTGCCAAGGGTGGTTTTCCTTCTTTACCTCATGATGATAATTCAGGCAGACCTGTGACATTCTGATTCCTTTTAATCACAATAATAGTTTCACTTAAAACTGGCTTTCAGGAACTAGGTAAACCCTGGTGGTGTAGTGGTTAAGTGCTACCTCTGCTAACCCAAAAGTCAGTAGTTTCAAACCATCAGGTGCTGCTTCAAAACTGTGGTGCAGTTCTACTCTGCCCTGTAGGGCAGTGGTTTGGGTATTCTTCAGGGACTGGAAAGTCTCCTGTGACCCAGTGAAATGTAAAACTTGAATTTCACATCCAGTGCAAAGCTCCAGCAAATCCTTCCTTCAGTGAGTGCCTAGTGTGTGCCAGAGCCAGTGCTGGCGGAGGCAGGGCAGCCAGGTAAAGCACCAAGAGCCCAGGGAGATTTGGATTTCAGAGAAATGATGAAAAATTCATTAGTGTATGTTTGTCCCAAATATTGCACGGGTCAGACACGTAGTAAAAATTGTTTGTTATTTTATCTGGAATTCAAGTTTAACCAGGTTTCCTGTGGTGACCTTAGGGACAGAGGACACAGCACTAAACTGACTTGGATCTTGTCCTGTAGGAGTGTCAGCCTTTGAGTCCTTTCCCTCTACCTCTTCTGAAGGCTTTTGAGCAAACAGATCCTGGAATACCTGCCTCCTGTCTTCCTCTTAGTGCAAGTGGCAGGTGAGACTTGAGCAATGCTGCCTTGTTCGGTTGACTGATCCCATCGCCTAGATTTGCACGTGACAGCTACATTCAGAGCCCTCGTGGAACAGTAGTTAAGAGTTACGGCTGCTAAACCAAAGGTCAGCGGTTCAAATCCACCAGCTCTTCCTTGGAAACCCTATGGGGCAGATCTACTCTGTCCTTTGGGGTCACTGTGAGTTGGAATTGGCTTGATAGTGATGGGTACGCAGTTAACAATCATTTGGTCTTCAGAGTTTGTTTTTTTCAGACGATTGGTGAGAATGTTTGCGTCTAGGAAGGTGAAGATACATCAGCTAGGACTTCATACGGCAGCCACAAGGGAGCAGGAGTGTCTGAGAAGAGGATTCAGTGGTGATTTCCCAGAAAGGGCTATGGTGCCACCAAGAAATCTGGGGAGCAGCCTGACAGAGAAGGAGAGGGGCCCCAAATGGGGGATCTTGGGCCTGGCCACCAGCTGGATAGGCATTCCCTATACATCCCTGTCCCAAGCAAGGGATGAAGAGGAAGAACCTGGAACAGGGGCCTGAGGAGGCCCTTGTCCACCTGGATGAAGAAAGGGGGGCCTCAGAGAGAGATGGGGAGATGGGGAGACAGGCACAGACAGGGCAAACAGTGCAGATTTGGGGCAAAACTCCCGCCCTCTCAGACCTTAGGGCCCAGCTGTGTGTCAGTTCCCTTCGACTTCTGAAAGGATAGTCAGCAAACCCATTTTTTCTGACACCAACTCTGAAGATACAACAAATCCCTACTTTTCATTTTTCTGTTCAATTCTGACACCAGCTGTTCATGCTGCCTTTCTTCCTGTGTCTCTGTCACCATGGGGAGCCAGCACAGAGCTCACCAGTTAAAGGACACAGTCCTCCAAGTGCCAAGTTGGCACAAGACTTTAGACACCAGCTGCAAGATTGGGAGTCCCCGGGGCTCCCTCACTTCTGACCTGCTGGCTATAAATTTGGGGGTTCCCTCTACCCCCTGAGAATACCAGAAGTATGCTCTGGAGTTTGTGCCCCTGCCCCTTCGCTTCTGACCTGCCTGCTGGCTCCCGTCGCTCCCTCAGGTTTGATAATTGGCTGGAGCAAAGCGTTACTAATGAAGAAGCACATGGGGAGGCCTGGGAGGGGCCCCATCACAGACCTTCAGGGTCCCAGGGTCCCCACCCTCCCACCTGCATCCCTGTCTCACCAACCAGGAAGCCCACAGAGATTTTGTCTCCAGATCTTTCACTGCGGGGGAGTCTTGTTACTTGGCACAGACTCCAGCCCCTCTTCCCTGAGGTCCGACACTGTTGCGAAGAGCTCACAAGATATTATCATGCAGGGGGTCTTTCTGGGCTGGCTGGCCCTCACCCAAGGCTCACCTTGTCACCTTACCTAATGCTTAAATTCCAAGGTTTTTTTTTTTTTTAAGATGATCTCTCAGGAATGAAGGACAAATGCCAAATTATTCTAGTCAAGTTAATGCCAGCCCCACAGCTTCCAGAACAAACAACCTTGGATGGCTAAAACAACAGAATTTTTATTCTGTCACATTTCTGGTGGTTGTACGTCTAAAATCAAGGTCCCAGCAGTGCCAAGTTCCTACTGAAGTCTCTGGGGAAGGATCCTATCTTGCCTCTTCCCAGCTTCTGGTGGCCCCCGGTAATCCCTGGTGTTCCTTGGTTTACACTCGTGTTATGCCCGTCTTTTCCTCCAGCTTCACCAGGCCAACTTCTCTCTGTGCCTGTGTGCACTCCAGATATTGGATTTAAGGCCCACCCACATCCGGCATGCCCTTATTTTAACAAATTTCATCTGCAAAGACCCTTGTATTAGCCATCTAGTGCTGCTTTAACAGACATACCACAAGCAGAAGGCCTCCAAAAGAAGTTTATTCTCTCCTAATCAAGTAGGCCAGCAGTCCAAATGCAGGGTTTCAGCTCCAGGGGAAGGCTTCTTCTCTGGCAGCTATGCAGGAAGCTCTTTGTTATCAATCTTTGCTTGGTCTAGGAGCTTCTTCTCAGCGCAGGGACCCCAGGACCAAAGGACATGCTCTTCTCTTTGACTCTTGGTGGTATGAGGTCCCAAATCTCTCTTCTCCCTTCTCTTATTTATGTCTCAAAGGAGAGTACTTAAGACACAACCTAATCCTGCAGATTGACATTGACATCAACATAACAGCTGCTAATTCTACCTTATTAACATCACAGAGGTAGGATTTACAGCACACAGGAAAATCTCATCTGATGACAAACGGTTGACAATCGCACAATACTGGGAATCTTGGCCTAGCCCAAGGTGACACACAATTTGGGGCAACGCAATTCAATCCATAGCAAATCTGGTTCCAAATAAGGTGATATTCTGAGGTTCCAGATAGACATGAATTTGGGGGGACGCTATTCACCCACCAAAAGGGAGCGGATGGAGCGAACATTCTGGATGGGGCAGCCCCCAGACTTCCCCACCCAGGCCCTCTTTGCTGATCGTCTCTAATTCACAGAGGCTCACTTCCCTGGACAGCCTCCTTCTGCTGTGTTGCTGTGTTTTCTCCACACTCCCACCCCATACACTTGTGGCCCGTCCATGCGCACAGAGCAGGCTGCACGTGGCCACAAAGGAGCCAGCCTCTTTCACACCCGTCCTTCAGATCCTGGCCAGTGTTTTCCACCAGAAACAGTAACTGGATGCCAAGAGCGGAGAGGAGGCAACAAAGAGGAGGGAACCACCCCATTGTGTGTAGCTCCTCCCTTGGAATTGCTGTAGCAATTCCTGAGCCTTTGGGGGGTTCTGCAGAAACCTTGGTGGTGTAGTGGTTAAGTTCAAATGCACCAGGCATTCTTTGGAAACTTTGTGGGACAGTTCTCCTCTGTCCATGGGATGGTTATGAGTCAAAATCCACTTGCGACAGCAGTGTTTCTGTTTTGGGGGGAGGGAGGGGGGTTGTTCTGCAGTATAAATCGAGCTCCTGTCAGCTTTCTTCTCCATGGGTGGTTTTTAAGATCTGGAGTTCTTGATTCTACTAAATCATTGGGCTACCTTCTGATCTGCTTTTCTGCTTTATAAAGCTTGTTAATGTCATCTCTTCTATGCTCATTATAATTGTTGTTTTATGCCTTCAAAAAACTCTCTTTTTGTGTTTGTGTTAGTGTTTTAGTGATCTGTAGTGCTCTGACAGAAAGACCTTGAGTGAATGGTTTTAACAGAGAGAAGTTTGTTTTCAACAGTCCAGTAGGTTACAAGTCTGAATTCAGGCTGCTGGCTCCAAGGGAATGCAGTCTCTGTCAGCTCTGGAGGAAGGTCCTTGCGTTACAGGAGTCTTTCTTTGGTCTGAGAGCACCTTGGCGCAGGAACCTCAGGTCTGAAGGACATGCTCCGCTCTCCACGATGCTTTCTTGATGGTACGAGGTCCTAAAGTCTCTGCTTGTTTACCTTTCATTTCTTGTAGAATAAAAGGATAAAAGGTGATGCAAGCCACACACCAGAGAAACTCCCTTCACACTGAAACAGGGATGTGATCTTAGAAAGGGATTTACAATTCCATCCTAATCCTCTTTGCCGTAATCCAATCTATTAACCACAGGTAGATATTAGGATTTATAGCATAGGAAAATCACAAAATGTAGGGCTATCACAAAACACCAAGAATCATGGCCCAGTCAAATTGCTACACACAGTTTGTGGGGGACACAACTCAACCGTGATAGTTAGTGAAGCTTCAGGAGGAGCAGCTCTGTGAGTGTGCTCAGTGTCTACTTTAACCAGAAATTATACTCTAATCTTCACAACATTACCCGAAACCTGTTGCCATTGAGTTGATTACAACTCATAGCAACCCTATAACAAAGCAACTCTTTACAACTGCCCCATAGGGTATCCAAGGAGTAGATTCAAACTGTCCTGACCTTTTGGTTAGCAGCCAAAGCTTAACCACTGCATCACCGAGGCTCCTCAACAGTACCAAGAGATAGGTATAATTATTCTCATTTCCCATGTAAGGAAGCGGAGGCTCAGAGAGGATGTCTACAGAGCTGGTAAGCGGCAGGACCTAGCACCACTCAGCTGTCTGTCTGCAGCACTCTTTGCAGCTTTAAGTAGTCCTCCCAGTAGTGCTCAGAGAAGGCTGTGCCCCCCTCACCTCCAGGAGAGTTGGTGTCTTAGGTATAAATCCTCAGTTTGCTGGCCTTCCATCCATCTGAATAATAAAGTTGAAGAATATTAAGTTTCATGGGAAAATTCACCTGAGGTATTGGTAAATTGCAGTTTCGTAAACAGCAGGCTCAGTAGCTCCCCATTTTAATAAAAACACACGCATAAACCAGTTGCCATAGAGTCAATTCCAACTTATGGTGACCCCTTCAATGTCAGAGTTGATCTGTACTCCACAGAGTTTTCAGTGGCTGCTTTTTCAGAAGTCTATCTCCAGGCGTTTCTTCCAAGGTGCCTCTGGGTGGACTTGAATTAGCAACTGGTGTGTAAGGACCAAACAAGTTAGCTTCTGTGACATTATGATGCAGATTTCCCTGCTATCTGAAGGTAGAAGGTTCCCATGAAACCTTTCATAAACCTCAATGGTATAAAGCAAGAAGCAATTACCACTAATTGACATGGGCAAATTTTTTGAGGATTCCTGGATGCCCAAAAATAACCTACCAAGTCATACCAGCTAACACTTACAACTAATGTAGAGTAAAAGCAGAAATGACATGACACTCATGACATAGTCAAAGCTCGGGCAGCATGATGCTGAGATGCTGAGTGCAGTTCCTCGGGGAGGAGCTTGGTGATACCATACTTGGTGATACCATACGCTGCCTCTTTAAAACTCTTTCATGACCCTAATACTTTTTGCCTTAGTTTTTTTGTTGATAATTTTTTTTTTCATTCACTGTATGCACGCTGAATCACTGAGTGCCTGAATTGAGTTTGTCCCTCTGGATTCCAGGAAGGGGATAAGTGAGACACATATGTAACTTGGACTCTGGGGAGAGGATTAGTGGGATGCAGATGTGCCTGTGGACTCTGTGGGACAGGGTTGGGGGAATGCATATGTCCCAGTAGCCTCTGGGACATGCATCTCCATGTGGAGTCAGTGTGAGGATTGTTGGGACACACAGGTCCCCACAGGATGTACCACCTCCTATATACCTTCAACAAGAGTTTCCACACATGCCCGTCTCTTCCATGTCAAAGAGTTATATAAGTCGTCTCCTACCAGCAGCACATGGTGTCAATAGTAAAGCAGCTCCCTGGTGAACCCGAGAGGCAGATACATATCTGGGAACAGAAGGTCCCTTGAGCCAAGACAGTTTATTTAACAGTTAGCTGCAAAACAAACATTGAATGCTATTTTCCCTTTTTTCATGAAAGCAAAAATCCCCTTCAAATTTCTTTCAGTTACTGAAAACAGGTGCTAATACAAGTCTTTCATAAAAGTGAAGTGGCATAAAGCTAACTTTTGAAAAGCAGGGAAAACCTGGAAACCACTTGATTAATCTTCATTGTTGTCAGCTGCTGTCAAGTC
This sequence comes from Heterohyrax brucei, assembly GCA_028571685.1. Classification (NCBI taxonomy): domain Eukaryota; kingdom Metazoa; phylum Chordata; class Mammalia; order Hyracoidea; family Procaviidae; genus Heterohyrax; species Heterohyrax brucei. The sequence continues at coordinate 55,513,909 of CM053140.1, forward strand.
AGCCTCCAACTCAAGGAAACTCCAAAACAATACAACAAAGGGCTGCCAGGTGCTGCGTCATCCCACGATTAGTTGTGGATTGGACTGCTGTGATCCACAGGGTTTTTATTGGCTGATCTCTTTTTCCCCTGCAGTAGATTGCCAGGCCTTTCTTGTTAGTCTGTCTTGGTCTGCTGAAATGTGTTGAGCATCATAGCAACCTGCAATCCTCCACTGACGGACAAGAAGAGCAAGGCACAAGGTCACTAGCCAGGAATCGAACCTGAGTCACCCTCATGGAAGGCAGGAATTCTGCCATGATTTTTCTTAGTTATTCTTCCCTGTGTGTCTTTGAACAAGCCACATTAACCCTCTGATCCACCGTTTCCACAGCTGTTAAGTAGGAATCCCAAGGCTGACCTCAGAGGCTGTGATGGGGACAGTTGAACAGGACGTGAGCGAAGCATTTAGCACAGTGCCTGATGCCTCATGGGTTCCTTTCTGATGGGCTGAACCAGTCCATGTTGTCTTTTAGACGAGAAGCTCCAGGACGGTGGGCTCCATGCAAGGGATGGGTTGTCTGATAAGCAAGGTAAGCACAAGTAAGGCTATGCTTCCCTTGCTTATTGGATAATCCACCCTTGGCCCCACACCTGCTCATTCCTTCATGGCCTTATCCCCAACCCCTCTACACCTGTTCAATACATGATTCTTTACTGAATGAATCAGTGAAGAAGGGAGCATGCTTCCTCATCTTTGTGTCCCATTCAAGGCTGGTGTAATAATTCCAATAAATGTTTACTGACAGAGTAATTTCTTTTTAATGGTTGAGTCATTGCTAGTCCCGCTTAAGTTTCTGAGTTAAACTGAGAGGGGTAATTATTAACCGATATCAGTATATCTAAGCCTTAGGGTTCTTACCTATAAGATAGGGCTATTGTAGTAGTTACCTCATGATATTTCACTGAGAAATAAAGGAAGTAATGCTTTTGCCACATCCAAAATGAATGTCAGAAGAGACTCTGAAACTTGCTATTGAATGCAGAGTAGCTAAGGCAAATGAAGAAATGGTGAAATAAGAGATGAACACAAGAAGTCAAAGGGTGGCTTGGGAAGGCCAAGTAAAGTATGACAATGAAATATGCAAAGACCTGAAGTTAGAAAACTAAAAAGGAAGAATGCATGCTGCATTTCTCAAGCTGAAGGAACTGAAGAAGAAATTCAAGCCTCAAGCTGCAATATTGAAGGATTTTATGGGTGAAATATTGAACAATGCAATAAACTTTAAAAGAAGATGGAAGGAATACACAGTTACTGTGCCAAAAAGAGTTGGTCGGTGTTCAGTCATTTCAAGAGGTAGCATATGATCAAGAACCAATGGCGCTGAAGGAAGTTGTCATGAATCAAACTGTGTCCCCCAGAAACATCCGGCAATTTGGCTAGGTCACAATTCCCAGTATTGTTTGGTTGTCTACCGTTTTGTCAGCTGATGCCATCTCCCCATGTGATGTAAATCCTGTCACTATGATGTTAATGAGATGGATTAGCAGCAGTTATACTGATGAGATCTATAAGATTGGATAGTGTCTTAAGACCATGCCTTTTGAGATATGAAAGAAAGAAGTAAGCAGAGACACGTGGAGACCTCATACCACCAAGAAGCATCATGAGCAGCAGAGGGCATCCTTTGAACCTGAGGCTTTTGTGCTCAGATGCTCCCAAACCAAGGGAAGATTCATGACAAAGACTTTCCTCCAGAGCTGACAAAGACAGAAAGCCTTTTCCTGGAGTGGGTGTCCTGAATCTGGACTTGTAACCTACTTGTTGTTGTTGTTAGGTGCCGTCGAGTCAGTTCCAACTCATAGCAAGCCTATGAACAACAGAATGAAACACTGCCTGGTCTTGTGCCATGTCCACAATTGTTTTTATGCTTAAGCCCATTGTTGCGGCCACTGTGTTGATCCATCTCATCAAGGGTCTTCCTCTTTTTCACTGACCCTCCACTGTACCAAGCATGATGTCCTTCTCCAGGTACTGACCTTTCCTGACAACATGTCAAAAGTATGTAAGATGCAGTCTTCTTCCAAAACAGATCTGTTTGTTCTTTTGATGGTCCTTTGTACATTCAACATTCTTCTGCAACACCACAACTGCGTCTTCTTTGTTCATAGTCCAGCTTTTGCATGCATATGATGTGATTGAAAATACCATGGCTTGGGTCAGGCTTGTTTTAGTCTTCATGGTGACATCCTTACTTTTGAATACTTTGAAGAGGTCCTTTGTAGCAGATTTTCCCTGTGCAATGCATCTTTTGATTTGTTGACTGCTGCTTCCAATGGGCATTGATTGTGGACCCAAGTAAAATGAAATCTTTGACAACCTCAATCCTTTCTCCATTTATGACAATGTTGCTTACTGGTCCAGTTGTGAGGATTTTTGTTTTCCTGATGTTGAGGTGCAATCCATACTGAAGGCTGTGGTCCTTGATCTTCATCAGTAAATGCCTCAAATGTTCATCAATTCCAGTAAGTAACATGGTGTCATCTGCATAATGCAAGTTGTTAATGAGTCATCCTCCAATCCCGATGCCTCATTCTTCTTCATATAATCCAGGTTCTCAGATTATTTACTCAGCATACAGATTAAAAACGTATGGTGAAAGGATACAACCCTGATGCATGCCTTTCCTAGCTTTAAACCATGCAGTGTGCCCTTGTTCTGTTCGCATGACTGCCTCTTGATCCATATACGGATTCCTGTAGTTTACTAGACTGTGAGAATAAACTTCTCTTTGTTAAAGCCTTCTACTCATGGTGGTTCTGGTATAGCAGCACTAGATGACTAAGCCAGAAATCCAAGCTGTACTGAAGGCATTGACAAAAAACAAGCTTCCAGGAATGGACAGAGTACCAACAGTGATGTTTCAACAAACAAATGCAGTGATGGTAAAGAGCTCACTCATCGATGCCAAGAAATTTGGAAGACAGTTACCTGGCCAACTGACGGGAAGAAGTCAATAGCTGCACCCATTCCAAAGAAAGGTGATCTACCAGAATACAGAAATTGCTGAACAATATGATTAATATCACATGTAAGTAAAAACTTTCTGAAGATACTTCAAAAACAGTTACAAATTACATTGACAGGAAACTTTCAGAAATTGAAGCGGAGTCAGAAGATGTGGAACAAGAGATTTCATTGCTGATGTCAGATGGACCTTGGTTGAAAGCAGAGAATATCAGAAAAATACCTGTGTTTTGTTGACAATGTAAAGACATTGACTGTGTGGATTGTAACAAATTATGGGTAATACTGGGAAGAACAGGAATTTCAGAACACTTAATTGTGCTCATGGTGAACCTAACTAAAGGCCAAGATGCAGTCGTTCAAACAGAACAAGCAGATGCCATGTGGTTTAAATCAGGAAAGGTGTGCATCAAAGGTGTATCCTCTCACCACGCTTACTCTTTATTTATGGTGAGCAAATAATCTGAGAAGCTGGGCCGTGTGAAGAATAACGTGGCATCGAGATTGGAAGAAAACTCACTGCAGATAATGCAACTTTGCTTGCTGAAAGTGAAGAGGACTTGAGCACGTACTTGATACTTGATAAAGATCAATGTCTACAGCCTTCAGTACGGATTATAACACAAAGAAAACAAAAATACTCACAATTGGACCATTAGGTAACATCATGATAAATAGAGAAAATATCAAAATTTTCAAGAATTGCATTTTATTTAAATCCACAATCAATGCCCACGAAAGCAGCAGTCAAGAAGTCAAATGATGCATTGTATTGGGCAAATCTGCTGTAGACAAAAAACTAAAATGTCACCTTGAGGACTAAGGTGACCCTGACCCAAACATTGGTATTTTCAATCACCTCATATGTATGTGTAAGCTGGACAATGAATAAGGAAAGCTAGAGAAGAATTGATCTCTTTGAAATAGGGGGTTGGCAAAGAATATTGAATATATACCACGGACTGCCAGAAAAATGAACAAAATATCTTGGAAGAAGCACAGCCAGAATGCTCCTTAGAAGCAAGGATAGTGAGACTCTATCTTCTGTGCGTCGTATGTATTACCAGAAGAGAACCACCCCTGGAGAAGGAAATCATGCTTGGTAAGATCAGTAAAAAAGAGGAAGACCCTCCACAAGATGTACTGGCACAGCTGCTGCAACAATGGGCTCAGACATGTCAACGATTGTGAGGATGACGCAGGATTGGGCAACGTTTTGTGCTGTTGTTTTACAATCTTCCTAGCAGCTGAAAGTGAAGAGGACTTGAAGCACTTACTTGATAAAGATTACTACGAGTGAGAACCCACTCAGTGGTACCTAACAACAGCAGCAGAAACAACAACCTTGTTAGATCGTACTGAAAAATAAGTGAGACAATGTTTTTGGCACATAGAAAAATACTGGCTCATTCTTGTTCCCTTCCCAGAACCTCAGTTTCTTCATCTGTGAAATCGGCATCTTCTCACTCATTTATGGATTCATCTATTCAACGAGCACAATGCTTACATGCAAGACATTGTGGATAAGACCTAGGGCAGGTGAAGAGATAAGAGACGAGTAAGCTGAGCTCCTGCCATGAGGAGCTGTCAGTTTGGGAAAAGCACATCAACACTGTAAACTCAGTGGGAGAAGAACCACAGTATGTGTGAGGTCTGTGAGGAGCAGGGAGCTATCAGTAGGGTTTCTGTGAGCTTGCTAGGAAGATTGTAAAACATTATGTGGTACCACCAACTCCATGTACTCACTTTCGTAACACCACATCGATTTGCAATGAGGTTCCCTGTGGGCTTTGGTTTTTATAGATGGGGCCTGGGAAACACATGTCAAGTTTGCTGCAGCTGGACTTTCACCCTGGCTCGTGAAGCATGCCAGAGACTACCTGGAGTGTTGGAATCACAGCTCAAACAGACATTTCCTTCTGAGATCCAGCCTTGACTTCCTCCCCTTCTCCTGGGTCTTACCTTCTCAGGAGACTAAGCAGTGATTCCCTTACACTGTCACTGCTGAATAACAGGGATGGTGCCTCCCAGGTCCCTGCTTAGTTTCCAAATACAAGCCTGCTCCTTCCCCAGGTGGAACCCAAGGAAGAAACACTGTGACACTGGGGACTCAGGAGAGGCCATGTCTCTGGGCTCCTGCCTTCAAGTGGGTCACATGCTTTTCTATGATGTTCACAGGAAAATGACTCCTACCAACCAAACTCATTAGAGGCTGAAACTGCTGTATTAGAATTTTTAATTTAAACCGGATGTATCTGTGGGATTTAAAGGCAACCCTGGTAGCACACTGGTTAAGAGTTTGGCTGCTAATGAAAAGGCTAGAGGTTTGAATCCACCAGCCACTCCTTGGAAACCCAATGAAACAGTTCTGCTCTGTGCTGTAGGGTCTTTATGAGTCTGAACTGACTCACTGGCAAAGGGGTATTCATATCCAGTGAGCAAGGGATTTGCACCTAGTGGCCAAAGCAGTCTTTTACCTTTTGTTTTTAATTGAAAAAAAGTTACAGGCCAGGATACTTAAATACCCAGTGAGGGTCTGCTTGTCAGTGGTCAGACCAGGGAAAGAGGGTGGTCTGAGTGCCAGTGGCCGATCTGCAACAGACTTCAGGGAAGAAGCTGGATTTATGAGGTGAGAGCCTGCCTGGGCTTCTTTTTCTGTCGGGAAAGGCCTCCCTGCAGTATTTTCTGACTCGTCAACACTGCATTTCATTTTAAATTGCAGCTGAAAGCAGATATTTTCCCTCTTGCCTATTACACCTCTTAATTTGTCTCTCCCTGTGCTGTTATTTGTCTCTATAAAGTATTTTGCAGGAAAGACCCACACAGCACAATGCTGCTTTGCCCTGGGATAGGTTTAACAGGATGAGAAGACACAGGAGGAAGGTGTGAGGGCCTCGGGTGAAGACATACATCTGAGTACATATACCTGACAATGTGTACGTGTGTATGCTTTGGATGGTATCTGCTGTCTGACAGTGTCTGTGATTATGTGTGAGCACATGTCAATATTTGTACACGTGTGTATATACATCTGTATCTCTTTATGTAATCACTTGGGGATCCACACCTAAAATGCTTTTGTGCAAGTACATGGCCTCACACCAGTTTGTGTGCATATCTATTTATACACAGATGCATGCGTGCAGGCAGACATAGGCATCCAGCGCATATGAGCAAGATGTGTGCTACCCCTGTGCCCACACTCAGGATTCTGTCTCTCTCCTTGCCCTCTCAAAGCTGCGGTTATCCCATCCCTGCCCCACCAAGCGGCCCTGACCCAGTCTGGGATTACTGGAAGGCAGAGCAGTGGTCTGCGGGGGACCAGCGGAAACACTGTCTCATCAGGGCCCAGTGGTGGCCACAGCTCCCTGGCTTGGCTCCAGCCACACCCTTCCCTCACAGTCGGGCACAGCAGTCCCACCATGGTTCTCACAGAATTCTGGGGTTCCCTGGACAGCGCCCAGGAGTGCGCCCGCAGCTGCCAAGACGGGGCAGGCCCTGAAGGGGTAAGAGAGGTCACCCAACGACTGGCAGAGACCTGACGAGCCCTGTCCGCTGCCCGCTCCAAGTGACCAACAACCAGAGCGGCGCGGACGGAGGTTGGGGGGGTGTCTTGGTCGCTCCCAGTCCAGCGAAAGCTGGGCAGTAACCAATGGGCGACTGCGGCCCAACCGGGATCCCTCTTTTGCAGCCAATGACCTCGCTCCCTCTCCACCCCCGCCCTCGCCAGCCCCGCGCAGCTGGACCATTGGTGCTGGTGGGATGCGGGGAGTGTGCGCTGAGCTGGTCTTTTGAGATAGGGGGCGTGGCTTGAAGTCCTGTCCCCTCTCCCCACCCTCGCCCAGCCTCTGCTCCCCGCCACCCTCCCGAACGAGGCCATTGGCCAGGCTGCGGCGCCGCGGGGGAGGTGGCCGCGCAGGTGGGCGTGTCCGGGGCGTGTCCGTCGGGAGGCGGGGCCGCGGGAGCTGTCGCAGTGAAAGCACGGGCGGGCGGCGGCGGCAGCGGCGGCGGCTGCGACCGGGCGAGCGGGCGTGAGCACTGGTGGGGCGCAGGCTCGGCACCGGCGGCGGCTGCTCAGCCGGCAGCGGCAGCCCGTCTGGAGCGGCCGCTGCGAGGACGCCAGCTGCAGCGGGGGAGGCGCAGCCCGGGCTGTGCGCTCCGCGTCTCCGGCGGGGGCCGGGAACAGGTGATCCCAGCGGGAGCCCCGAGCCCTGCCGAGTTGGCGGGGCGGCCGCCCGCGTTCCTAGGCGCAGCTGCAGCCGTTCGCCGCGGCTTGTAGCGGGCAGCGTCCAGCTCCGGACTCAGGCATCCTTCCGTTCCTGGGGGCCCGGCAAGCCCCTTGCTCCTGCAGGCTCATAGGCTCCTGCTCGCGCTCCCCAGCTGGCGCCCAGCGGCGGAGCAAAGTTGTGGACGTGTCCCGGTCGCTATCGCGACCCGGCCGGGGCTGCGCGCTCTCAAGCGGCGAGGACAAGCTAGCCCCGCTAACGCCAAGCCCCCGGAGCCAGCCCCCTCTGGAAACTGTTCCTGAGGCTGAAACTTTGGGCGCCGCCAGGCACGGGAGGGAGGCCGAGGGGCTGAGGGCGCCTCGGCGCGGGGAACGTGGACGCTGACCGGTCCGGGCCTGCGGGCGCCCCTCCACGCCGACACCCGGGCGCTGCGGACGGCATGTGACGGCCCGGCCGTGGCCGGAGTGTGGGAAGGTGCGGGCCCCGCGGACCGGCCACTGTCGAGAGGGGCAGCGCGGCGGCCGGAGGCGAGGCTGCAGCGCTGGGCCGGCCGTTGCGGGCCCGGGCCCCGAGCCGCGCTGCCCGGCTCGCCCGGGCCCCGCTGAGGCCGCTGCGCCCCCGTCTCTTCACGGGAGGACTAGCTGCAAACTCCGGGAACTTCGGGGGCAGTCCCAGAAGCGGCAAAACTCTCTGCAGGCCTCTACCCCGAGCGGCGCCCCTCTACGCCCCCTCCTCGCCCAGCCTCTGCTGCCACGTGCTCGGGCTCCGTGGGTTATAGAGGACCTGAACGGAGCTGACTGCCCCCAGCCCCACGCTGAGCCACGATGCTCATGAGGAAAGTGCCCGGCTTCGTCCCAGCCTCTTCGTGGGGGCTGCGGCTGCCTCAGAAGTTTCTCTTCCTTCTCTTCCTTTCTGGCCTGGTCACCCTGTGCTTTGGGGCCCTCTTCCTGCTGCCCCAATCCTCTCGTCTCAAGCGCCTCTTCCTGGCCCCCCGGACCCAGCAGCCCGGCCTGGAGGTGGTGGCTGATGTTGCTGGCAACCCTCCGGTCCGAGAGCAGGAGCCACCCCCCAACCCGGCCCCTGCCGCCCCCGCCCCAGGCGAGGACGACCCCAGCAACGTAGCCAGCCACCCTCGCAAGAATGGGTGGCCCCGGCGCACCCGCCCCACTGGGCCTCGGGAGGAGGCCACAGTGGCTCGGGGCAATGGCATCGCAGCCCTCAGGCCCCAGGAGAGGAGCGTCCCTTTTAGCTTTGACTTCAATGCGTTCCGGAGTCGTCTCCGCCACCCCGTGCTGGGGACGAAGCCCGATGAGAGTAAGGAGCCCCAGAGCCGGGTCCGAGCCCAGCGAGAAAAGATTAAGGAGGTAAGGACACCCCCTTCAAAACAGAAGTCAAAATCCACAGTACCACCAGCAGTAAAAACAAACCTCTTAAGCTGTCATCCACTTCCACTGGCCAGTCTTACCTGCGCCTGGTCTACACGGGCCCTCCAGGTGCACTCTATGCCCTCTTTCTCCTCCCAAACTTCTCACCTTCTCATCTTTCCTGTACACTTTGTCACCACTCAGTTAATGCAGTAATCATCCCCAGCCTTGACCAGGGCAGCACAGCCCCTGGCCCACTTCCTTCTGCCCCACACTCTGGTCTTTCCTGTCCAGTTCCCACCCCTGTGGTAGGCTCAGTCTCTACTCCTTCCCATGTGGAGCTGTGGCTGAGACTGCATTGTGGCCATATTTGTAGACAGGAAATAACTGACCACTGCCCCCACTTCTTGTCCTCACATCCTCTTTTGAATCAACAGCCCCCACCCCCTGTGTCCCCACCAGCTTCCCCAGGACCTGGTCTCTAGAATCCCAAGATTTGAGGGGTACATTCTTGGAATTGACTCGACAAGCAGTGGGTTTGGTTTGGGTTTTGATTTGGTGTCCTGCAAGTATTTTGTCATCTGGCCAGCAGCCTACAAACTGGAGGCTGTTACACCTTCTTTCTGTTTCTACTGAGCTTTGGAACACTTGTACATAATTGCATGTGATGCAGTCAGCAATGATCAATAAGGTGGTGGTAATGTTACAGAAGGGAGCCCCAGTGGTGCAGTGGTTAAAGCACTTGGCTGCTAACCAAAAGATCAGTGGTTTGATTGAACCCATCAGCCTCGCTACAGGAGAAAGATGTGGTAGTCTGCTTCCAGAAAGATTTAGAGCCTCAGAAACCCCTATAGGGTTACTATGATTTTGGAATCGACTCAAGGGCAGTGGGTTTGGTTTTCTGACTTCATGTTACGGAAGCTCTGAGGTTATTGGCCAAATGAAGCAGGTCTTGGGCTTGTTTTCTGTGGGGATTGCACCAGGGAGGGGTTTAGGAGGATGACTTTGAGTCTGAGTCTTAGTTTAAGAAGACAAAAACAAAGGCAGCTTCGCCATGGTTTGAAGACCATTGCCAAGTTGCTGCTGGTGACTAATATTCTGCTCAGCCACCCTGAGAGCTGCCTATGTGAGGCTTGTGCCTAGCAATGCAGAGGAGGCTGCAGTGACACCTCCAGGCCACAAGGGGGCTGTGGGCCGGCCGTGGGCCAGGGTGGCCTCAATAGAAAAGAGGAGGCTTGCCCTTCTCCATAGACCCAGAAGGAAAGGGTTGCTTGTGATTGGACCTCTTGGTTTGCTGCGAGGAACTCAGCAGGTCTGCCCTGATTTTGAGGAAGAGCAGTAGCAAGGGTTAGGGCTCACCCTGCTCAGACCTTCTCAGAGCTGGTGTAGAGCTTGGCTATACTCTTTTCCTTGTCCAGGGAATCCTCCAGATTGTGTCTTCCCAGTGGCCCCCGTATCTTCCACTTTTTGTTTCTGCTGTTATTCTCACCTCTCATGCTAAGTCCTGTTTAGACACTCTTAACAAGCAATCACAGGCTATCTTGCTAAATCAATATAGGAAGCCGTAAAGAAGTTGAGTCCTTATTACCCGTGTGTGTATGTGTGTGTGTCAGAGAGAATGAAAGAGAGAGAAAGAGAGAGAGAGAGAGAGAATGAGTGTAGATTTGTGTTGAAATTTCAAAGGTTAATTGAAGGCTGGAACTTGCAATAACTATGTGTGTGGGGAGGGTATCTGTTTCTTCCCATTCTGTTAAGGAACTTTGTTATTAAATAGTCACCTGGACCACCTGCGGCTCCATTCCCAAAGCCACCTGTGAGCACATTAGCCCTTTCAGCATTTCTGGACCTCCCAAGAGGGTGATAACTTGCTCTGAAATTACATATAAACTGTGTGCATCAGTTTTTCATGGGATATCCAGAGCTACTGTCAGTTATTCTAAAGGATCTCTGAAAGAAGAGTTAGCTTCTGCCCTCCTCAGAAGGGGTGCCTTCTGTGTTCGCATCTAGGTGTGTGACCCATTTCAGAAAACCTTAGGCAGAAAGCAGTGGTGGGAATGATGGGCTGGCTACTGGGAACTCAGCTCTGCCTGTCTGTTTATAGACAACCTCCTTTGCCAGTAGACACTGCTGGTGATGATTGCAGCAGTGGCTGGGGGTTGGCGAGAGACCCGGAGGATCAGTGCTTTACATACAGGAGGCGCTGCTTAATGTGGTCGGTGAAGTCTGTGTAGGTTACCAGATGTCCAGATCTTTCTGTCTGGGATTCCCTTGCACCCTGTTAGTAGCTGGAAGCATTCTTGTACACTCTGCAATTGGCATTCAGTGCCAGAACCCTCCAGTCTGGAGGACCGTTCTTGTTGTTGTAAGCTGCCGTCAAATTGGCCCCCAACTTGTGATGACCCCGTTTGTAACACAGCAGAACTCTGACCGGTCCAGCACCATCCTCATGACCAATTGCAGATGGGACATTTTGATCCATAGGGTTTTCACTGACTAGTTTCAGAAGATCACTAGACCTTTCTTTCTGGTCTGTCCTAGTCTAGAAGCTCTGCTGAGATGGGCGCAGCCTCACAGCAGTAAACATGCCTCCAGTGGCCGGTGGCTGATAGCTGTACATGAGGTGCATTAGCTGGGAATCCAGTCCAGGTCCCACGTGGATGGTGAGAACTCTACCACTGCACCTTCACCGTTCCGGATTTTAAGCTCCTTAGAGTGGAGCGGGGCTGGGACACGTACACTGTTGTGTTTTGAAGCTTTGCATCTCTTCAGGCTTCTTGAGATTGACTGCTCCCCCGGTAACCTGAAAAATGGGGGCAGCTTTTCTCATTTAGTTGTTAACCTGGATCTGCCTTCCGTGGTGGTCAGCCTGATGAGGACTGCGTATGACTCTTGCTGGGGAATGTCCTTCTCTTCTTGTCGTGTAAATTCCTATCTGTGTCCTGCCTAGGGGTAAACCATTTTAGTGTGGTGCCTGTGTTCACAAAAAGGACTGTTGCTTTCTTGTCTGGTTTGTTTATTTCCAGACATGGATTGATGAGGCCCAGGGAGCAGAGGGAGAGTTAACATCTGATAAAACGGGCCCTGTACTTGGAAGATGAGGTTTTTAAACTGAAAGTAAACATCAAGAGAGAATCAGAGGGGGTGATAAATGAGAGTGTATGAGGACTGGACACTCAGGCTCTAGGTCAGCAAAGTATATTTATGAGCAGTCTAGTCTGAGAGAGAGACATGGCAGGAGATGTCTGCTGATAAGATAGGTTGGAGGAGCATGTTCTGGGTGTACGTGATCGGGAAGCAGTTTGTCACTGGAACTCTTTCTGCTCATTTCAAGGTTTTGGAATGTTGGAGGAGGCAGTCTGGTAGAAAGGGGAGACCCAGAGAATGTGAGTTCAAGTCTGTCCTCAGTCACCAACAGGCTGGGCTTAGGCAGCCACTTCCTCTCCTTCCTGGATCTTGTTTTCCCTTCTGTAAAATGGGATGAGGGAGGGGAGACAAGAGTAGGGGCAATGGGCAACATGTAGAACTTAAGCAGCAGCATGACTTGAGAGGCTTTTAGAAGTTGCAGTAGTTTTCCAAGTGCAGATCTACCTGAAGGATGGTGCCCTTGGGGTAACATCTTTGATGCCTGATTAGCAGGCATCTGGAGGCTGGTGATACAGTGGTTAAGAGCTTGACTGTTAACCAAAAGGTCAGCAGTTTGAATTCACCAGCCACTCCTTGGAAACCCTATGGGGTAGTTCTACTGTGTGCTACAGGGCTGGCAGCATTTGGGTTTGGTTGTTGCTTTTGTTTTGAGAGAGAGAGAGGTTGCACTGTGACTTGGCAGGGAGTGCCCAGCTCCTTCCCTCTGTGCCTGCTGTCTTAGGCCGCCGGGATCTCGCTTGTTATGAAATGTGACCATGTCTGAATAAGTCATCTTGGCAAATGATCTCTGCTCTCCCTTAATGGTCTGGTTCGTTAGTCATGTGTGGTTTCCCTGTGTATCTGATTTATTGTCGCTGGTGCCAGGGACAGGTATGAAAATTAAAAGGCGTCGTGTTCTTTGTAGCCTGTGAATCTGAGCCTGCCAGTTGGTTAGGATAATTAATATCAGGAACACCTCAGATGTAAAAGGCTTTCAAGAGCTCTGTCTGAGTGGCAGATTCTTTGAAAAACTTTTCTGTGTCTTGTCCTTCAGCATCCCTCATGTCCTGCTCTACAATACCTTTAACAGAGATAGCAAGATGAACCTATAATAATGGGACAGGTCTCTTGGGAGAGCTGTATATCCTAAGTCTAGTCACATGCCTCATTCTTCTTCCTTAGAACTGAGTGCTGCAGGTAGCAAGAAGCTTGGGACTTTTCCCCACCAAGTGTACAGTTGGGCCCCCTTGCAGTTAGTTGGGCTTCTCTACCTTCATTTTGAGCTGCACCATCATTTGGGAGAATTACGGTGGGTGTTGTCATTCCAGGAGCAATTGCTTTTCAAGCCTCACATTCTTAACTCTGTCTTTAATATTAGGGCTAGAAACAAATAGAATGGTGACTTTTAAAAGTCAGTGGCTTATTTCACAGTACAGTTAGCAGGGGGCAAGAGTATAGATTCCCTGGCGGTTTCTAGAGTGACTGATTTACATCTGAGCAAGAGAAATGCCTTTTCTCTGGCTTTCCCTGAAGACTGATCCATTACTCTACCAAAAATAAATATTGTGATATGTATCAGGCACACTTTGCTCAAAGGAACTTACATCTTTTCTCTTATTGAAAAAAATAAATCAGGCTCAGTGGTTGTAAAGCCCTGTGCAGGGAAGCTGTTTGGTAATCTTGCTGGGCACCCAGTCTCATGGGTATGGGCTCTGGCTTGGGGAAAGCTCCATCTTCTGCATCGTAAGTTGAGTCTGTGTTTGGGGAGGTGTTGGAGAGCTTTCAGAAACACTCTTTTCGCACCTTGCTTTCGGTGGTCAGGGAATGATGGACACAGGATTCAGGACAGTACGTTAGGCAAGTTCATGCATAATTTATTACTTTAAAATAGGGCCACAACATGGGGCAGGGCTGTGTATCCTGAACCAAAGATTATTATGATTCTTATTCTGTGCACTTGTGACCCCCAAAGACCAGATTCATCCAAGCAATAAGCCCTGGTTGTTGATTTCCAGCCACCATGAGATCAAATCCTCAAGTGCAGGTGTTTGTGTAGTTTTAGAAAAGATATAACTGACTTTGTTAGCCCTAGATTTCCATGACAGATGATGATAAGAAGCCAAACTGGAGATCTTCCAAGGAATTTCAAAGACTCAAGACCAAAGTCTAAATAGTTCCCTGTCTGCTTCCTTCTTCACTATCCCCCTCATCCCCTACCCAAAGGGGCCAATCCATAGCCAAAAGTAGCATAGTTTGGGTTCTTTTAAATCCCAGAGTTGATGCAGCTAAGATAGGTGTAGGTTGGACCTGTTTGGGCACTTCCATCCCCAAAGAGAACAGAAAGACCAACACCACAGCTGCAGTGTGTGGGTCAGTTGAAGGTGTGTTATCCCTTATGAGGGCTGGATTCTGAGATTTGGGTTGAGAGCTCCCCAGGCTAGGCAGGCAGGAGTCAAAACAGCTGTCACTCTCAGAGGGCTGAGTTTGTGTCTTAGCTCTAGATCTTCATTAATTAAAGGTAGTTGTCCATTTATTTTAGTGTCCTACCTTTAGCAGTAACCTTTACAGAAGAAACTTGGGTGTATCAATTAGTACTTTCCTTAAAAGAAGGAGTAATAGGTGTGTTTTTATCTGCCATCCTCTGGGAAGCAGCTGCTCTGCAGGTGACTCTTCTAGGCAAACAGTTTTCACCTCATAGCGGCCTTTTTCAGTGGCCAAATTAGATAAGATTTTTGCCCTCTGCCCACACCCCTACCTGCTTCCTAAGTGTCATTTTTTGTGTGTTGTGGAGCTGATTCTGAATCATAACCCATTGCCACTGGGTAGATTCTGACTCATACTGGCCATATAGGACAGGACAGAACTGCCCCATAGGGTTTCCAAGACTTTAAATGTTATGGCTGCTAACCAGAAAGTCAGCAGTTCAAATCCACCAGGTGCTCCTTGAAAACTCTATGCAGCAGTTCTACTCTATCTACAGGGTCACCATGAGTCGTAATCAACTCAACAGCAATGGAGCATTTTCGTTTTGTTTTTAAATTCTTTACAGAAGTAGACTACCACATCTTCCTCCCACATCTTCCTCCCGCTCCTGGGTTTGAACTTTTTGGTTAATAGCCAAGTGCTAAACCGCTACACCAGAAGGGCTCCTTTCTGACTCACAGTGACACTGCGTGGCGGCATAGAATTGCTCCATAGCGTCTCCTAGGCTATAAACAGATCCCCAGGTCTTTTCCCCCGTGCAGCTGATGGTGAGTCTGAACCACCAGCCTTTCAGGTAGCAGGTGAGCACTTTAACCATTGCACCAATCACTCTTGTTGACTTTGGGTCACCATACAACCCACTGTACAGTATGGTACCGCGCCCTGTAGGGGCTGATGAGTTTGTTGGCAAGACTGTTCACCTTCTAATGTCTATCCTTTGTGTTATCATCATTTTTCTCATCAACCTTATAATGTAGGGACTCTTTATTTAGGTATAATTTGCATAGCTGAAATGCATAGATCTTAAAATATGCAGTTTGCTGAGTTTTAACAGGTACAGAAGCCCATGGAGTATCTGTCTCTTCAGAACATTGTCTCTGCTCCTTCCCAGTAAGTTCCCCATCACACACTCCTCTCCCCCCCCCCGACCACTGTTTTGATTTTTGTCACCAGAAGCAAGTTTTACCTGTTCTTGAACTTCAAACACATGGATATGCCCTTTTGTGTTAGGCTTCTTTCATTGAGAATAATGTTTTTTAAATTCAGTCATGTTGCTGAGTTAAGTTCCATTGTTTGAATGTACCACAATTAGTTTATCTCTTCACCTGTTGTTGAACTTTAGGGCTATTTTTCCAGTTTTGGCTATGATGCATAAAGATGCTCTGAACATTTTATGTATATGTCATTTTGTGGGCATATATTTTCATCTCTTTGTATAAATGTCTAGGAGTAGCTAGGTTTGCTAGCTCAGGCGTAGGTATGTGTTTAACTTTATATGAAACTGCATATACCTTTCCCAAAGTGGGGGAAAAAGACAACCTGGTGCTGTTGAGTCAGTTCCAACTCACAGTGACCCTATAGACAGAAGAACTGGCCTATAGAGTTTCCAGGGAGCACCTGGTGGATTTGACCTGTTGACCTTCTAGTTAGCAGCCAGATAGCACTTAACCATTGTGCCATCAGCATTTCCCAAGTGGTTAGACCATTTTATATTCCTCCTAACACTGTGTGAGAGTTCTGTATCCTCGTCAACATTTGCTGTTATCAAGCTTTTAAATTTTAGCCATTCAGTATAGTATATGGTGATGTGTCATGTGTGGTTTTAATTTGCAATTCTCTGTTAACTAATATTTAGCATCTTGTGCTTATTTATCATTTGCATATCTTCTTTTGAAATGTCTATTCAAATATTTTGTCCTCTCCTTTTTAAAACCAGGCTGTGTATTGTTTTTCCATTGAATTGTAGGAATCATCATATATTCTGGATGTACGTTCTTTGTTAAAGATAAGTATGTATCACACATACTTGCTCCTAGTTTGGGCTTGCCTTTGCGTTTTCTTAAAGGTGTCATTTAAAGAGAAGTTTTTATTTTTGGTGAAGTCCAGTGTGTCAGTATTTCCTTTTGTGGTTTGTGCTTTCTTTGTCCTTTCTAAAATACCTTTGCCTGCCTCAAGATTGGAAACCCTGGTGGCGCAGTGATTAAGAGCTGTGGCTGCTAACCAAAAGGTCAGCAGTTCACAGCTACCAGGCACTCCCTGGAAATCATACAGGGAGGTTCTACTCTGTTCTATAGGGTCGCTGTGAGTTGGAATCAACTTAATGGCAACGGGTTTGTTTTTTTAGTTTTGGCTCCAAGATCCTGAAGACAGATTCTTTTTTAGTTTTCAAAGTTGTAGGAGAGGTTTTCTGGCATCACAGGTTGCTTTCACCCCCTCTTCATCCAAGCATTCAGGCCTGGGGTCCTTGGTCATGTGGTTCAATCTGGAGGCCACAGTAGCTGTCAGCCCCCAAGTATGCGAATGTGCAAATCATGTACAGAGTGTGTGCCCAACTTCCCATCATTAATCACAAGCCAGTATCCATCTGCCAGGCCCTCCGTTTGCTGTCTTATTGGCCACAAGAGAAGAAGTATCCTAGAAGCTGCTGATCTTCCTTTTCAGCCTAATCCAAGGAATGGGTTTCTTAGGAATGGCCAGGAAGTACACCAGAGCCTGAGCACCACACCATGGAACACAAGACACTGATGGTCCTCCCCCAGAATGTCAGGAAGCCTCAGTCCAGGATCTGAGAGACAGCTGGGGCTGTGCCCGAGGAGCTGCTGAGGCCTTGGCCATTTCCTTCCAGTGGGTCACACCTGTAACCTCTCAGACCTGGCTCCCTCCCCACACACAGCCACACACAGCCAGCGAGCAGCACAGTGGCTGCTGCCGTCTTCTCTCAGCCACTGCAGGAACTTTTCAATGATTTCCTTTTTAATTTCTGAAGCTCTATAGTTTTGATTTTTATATTTAAGTGTATCATCAATTTCAAATTAAGTTTTATGTATAATGTGAGGTAGGGAGTGAAGTTCATTATTTTCCATGTAGATATCCAGTTGCTCAACATTAGTTGCTCAAAAGATTTCTCTTTCCCTCACTGAATCGCTTTGATGCTTTTGTCAAATTAATTGACCATATATATGTGGTTCTATTTCTGGTGGTACAGTGGTTAAGTGCTACAGCTGCTAACCAAAAGGTTGGCAGTTCAAATCCACCAGATGCTCCGTGGAAACTCTTTGGAGCAGATCTTTTCTGTCCTGTAGGGTCACTGTAAGTTGGAATTGACTTGACAGCAGTGGGTTTGATTTTGGTTTTTGGTATTTCTGGACTCTATTGTGCTCTCTAGATTTATCCTTAGGCTAATGTCATACTGTCTTGATTATGGTAGCTTTATAGTATATCCTGAAAACAAGATGATAAATCTAGAGAGCACAATAGAGTCCAGAAGTACCAAAAACCAAAATCAAACCCACTGCTGTCAAGTCAGTTCCAACTTACAGTGACCCTACAGGACAGAAAAGATCTCCAAAGAGTTTCATCTTTGAGATTCTTTCTCAGTTACCTTGGCTATCATGATTCCATTATGTTTCTGTATGTTTGAGGCCAAGCTTGTCAATTTCTATGATTTCTATTGTGTTTGCCTTGAATCTGTAGGTCAAACTGTAGAGAATTGACATTTTAACATTTTTATGTCTTTCACTCCGTTTATTTAGGGTTTCTTTAATTTCTCCTGACAGTGTTTTATAGTTTTCAATGGAGAAGTCTTTCACACCTTTTATTAAATACATCACTAAGTATTTTACATTCTCATACTGTTGTCATAGTATTAAATTTTTAGTTCCCAGTTGTTTGTTTCTAGTACATAGAAATACAGTGGTTTTTGTACATTGACTCCATATCATGTGGCCTTTATTACATTTTTTTACAGATTAGGATCCAGTATGTGTATAATCATACAGGCAGTTTTACTTATTTCTTTCTAATTTGTATGCCTTTTATTTTTTTTCTTCTTTCATGGCATTGACTAGAACTTCTAATATAATGTTGAGTAAAAGTGATGAGGACTGATATATTTGTGTTGTTTCTGATCTCAAGTGAAATGTTCCGTTTTTCACCATCAAGTATGGTGTTAGCTGTAGGATTTTTGTAGATGTCTTTTATCATTGAAGAAGTCCCCATCTCTTAATCTGCTGAGAGTTTTTATCAGGAATGGGATTGGATAATGTCAAATACTTTTTCTGTGTCTATGGAGATAATCATACGGTTTTCGTCTTTCATTCTGTTAGTGTGAACATAAATCATATTTATGTTTTTAAGTTAAATCAGACTTGCATTTGATTTGCTAACATTTCGTCAAGAATTTTTGTGTCTATATTCATAAGAGATGCTGTTCTATAGTGGGTTTTTTCTTGTAAAATCTTCGGGTTTTGGTATCTGGGTTATATTGGTCTCCTAAAATGAGCTGGAAAAGTTTCCTTTTCCACTTTCTGAGAGTTTATATGACAGTGATGTTATCTCTTTCTTAGATGTATAATAGAATTCTGTGCCTCTGGGTATACAGGATAGTGTGTGTGTGTGTGTGTGTGTGTGTGTGTGTGTGCACGCATGTGCGTGGGAGAGAGAGAAAGAGAACAGTATGATAACAGTAGTGGTGTAGAGGTTATATGCTGCAGCTGCTAACCAAAAAGGTTGTTGGTTTGAGTCTACCACATGCTTCGCGGAAACTCTATGGGGTGGGTCTACTCTGTCCTCTAGGGTCACTACCAGTTGGAATTGACTTAATAGCAACAAGTTTGGTTTTTTAGTAACAAGTATATGCAGCCCTGATGGCTTAATGGTGGAAAGAGCTTGGCTGCTAACCCAAAGGTCAGCAGTTCAAATCTACCAGCCAGTCCTTGGAAATCCCATGGGGCAGTTCTGCTCTGTCCTATAGGGTAATTATGAGTCAGAATCAACTTAATGGCAGCAGGTTTGGTTTGGTTTAACAGATATAGGGCAATTCAGAATTTCTATTTCTTGTATCAGTTTTGTGAATTTATACTCCAAAAGGTTTGACTTTCAACAAGTTGTAGAATTTAATGCTATAAAGTTGTTCCTAAGATTCTCATTCTCCTTTGCATCTTTTGGCCCATAATTACTATTTCTGTCATTAGGTACATGCACATTTAAAATCCTTGTATTTTCTAGATGAATTGACACATTTGACATTATAAATATACATTGTCATCTCTGTAATGAGCTTTGTCTTAAAGTCTTGTTTGCCTGGTTAATATAGCCTTACCACCTTTTTTATGGTTAGCTTTTGCGTGGTACAAATGTTTCCATTGTTTTAGCCCAATTGTATCTTTGTATTTAAAGTGAATCTCTTGTAAACATCATATAATTGGATCTTGCTTTTTTATCCAATCTGACCGTGTTTTCCTTTTAATTAGTGTTTAGTCTTTTTATATTTATATTTTAAAAAAAAGGAAAAAGGAAAAAGAAAAAAACTCACCATTAAGTCAGTTTCAACTCATAGCAACCCTATAGAACAGAGTAGAACTGCCCCATGGGGTGTGAAGGAATGGCTAGTGGATTCAAACTGCTAGTGTTTTGGTTAGCTGGTATAGCTCATCGTAGCTGTTAACCACTGTGCACCAGGCTCCACTTTCATTTATATAGTTGGATTTAAATCAATCATATAGCAATAATTTTTTATTAGTCTCAGGCATCCTTTGTTTCTTTTTTCCCTTTCCTGCCTTCTTTTGGATTAATCAGGTATTAGAAATTCTACTTTATTTCATATCTTGACATTTTAGTTACATTTCTGTGTCCTTCCCCCCTCTCCCCATGGTTGTTCTAAGGATTATAATTATCTTGTCATGATGCACCTTGAAATAATGTATAATTTCATGTATGATGTAAGGAACTTAGAACAATATACTTCCATTTACCCAATCCCAGTCTTTGTTTTATTATTGTCATCCTATATTTTGCTTTTATATATTATAAACCCCATAACACATTGATGATATTTTTTCTTGAAATAGTTGTTTGTATTAAAGAAATTAATAAATTCAGATCCTTTTTTTTTTTATTTACTGGCTTACTTACCATTTCCCATTTTCTTCCTTCTTTCTTGCGTGTTTCAGTCTCTGTCTAGTATCGTTTCCTTTCATCCTGAAATCTCCTCTCAACATTTATGGCACAGTGAAGGAGCTCTGGTGACAAACTCTTGGAACTTTTTTTAAAAATGTGAAAATATCTCTACTTTGCCTTCATTTTCAAAGTATATTTTTGCTGGATATAGAAATCTAGGTTGACTTTGTTTACAGTAAAGGTGTCGTTCCATTGTTTTTTAGCTTGTTTTGTTTCTGGTAACTTGTAGTCTGTATAGATTCTGAAGAGGAGGAGAAATTTCCCGACCTGTAATGTCTTCTCCCTCTCTTTGGATGCTGTTAAGATTCATCTTTGTCTTGCAGCAATTTGACTAGGTTAAGCCTAGATGTAATTGTCTTTCTGTATCCCATGTGGGATTTGTTGAAGTTCTTGCATCAGTGGGAGATATTTTTCATCAAGTTTGGAAATTTGGGGGCCCGTATTTCTTCAGATTTTTTTCTGCCTCAATCAATTTTCTCTTCTTTTAGATCTCTAATCACTTGATATTGTAGAGATCGCTGAGTTTCTATTAATTTTCTTTACGTTCTTTCCTTCCGTCTGTGCATTGGTGTGGATAATTTATATGGACCTGTTGTGGGGTAAAAACAGCTGTGGTGGCCTAACAGATAAATGCTTGGTTGCCGATGAGAGGGTGGCTGTTAGAGCCCCCCAGCAGCTCCGTGTAAGGAGGGCCTGGCCACCTGCTCTTGTAAAGATCACAGCCCAGGACACCCTGTGGGGCAGGTCTGTTCTGACACATGCAGTCGCTATGAGTTGAAAATCAGCTTCAGTGCACCTAACAACAATATTGCAAGGTAAAGAATTACTTTGCCTCAAGCAATACGGTCTTAGTGTGTAGTTCCTGTGAGATAACTTTAAGTTCTTGGGATTTTCTTGGTAATTAAAGTGACTTTGTTCTCTTAACTTCTAGACTATATCTGACAGTTTGTACGCATTGGTAGAAGCTAGCCTGGCCAGAAAGACCACTGTGTGGCCTGATATCTGCCAGGCTTCAAACTGGTTGATTCCAGTTCAAACCCCTGCTGAGAATTTACATTTCTAGTCCTGATACCTTAAATCAGAATCTACATTTTAACTAGATCTCTAGGTGATCCTTGTGTACACACAAAAATTCTTATAGATCCCTAGGCAATTCTTACACACACGTAAGATTTCTTATAGATCTCAAGTGATTTTTATGAACACATAACAATTCTTACAGATCTCCAGGTGATTCCTATGTACACATAAGAATTCTTATAGATCACAGGGGCTTCTTACATGTACAAGAATTCTTTCAGGTCTCAAGGTGATTCTTATGTATGCACCACTTGAGAATTTTATTGAAATGTAGATTCTGGTGTGGCACATATAGAGGTGGAAATGCAAATTTTCAAAAGGGGTTTGAACTAGAACAAACAACTTCAAAGCCCTGATATCAGGTGATCTCAGGGGAGGAGGAAAGCTGATCCAATCAGTCACAACTGTGTAATGAAGACAGTAAAGGCTCTGGATGTTTATGCATATAGAAGGGTAGTGTGTCATTTGATGCGGGGAATCTCCATGCTAGGAAATGACCCAGACCTTGTCCTGTGCATTTCTTCCTTTGTTTCCTTTTTTTCTCTCTACAGTAAAACTCTAATTGTATGTATAGCACCTTTCTTGAGTTCTGTGAGTTGTTTCAAGAAGCTGTCAAACCCAAAAGAGTAGTGGGAGCTAGCAGGTCAGAAGAGAAGGAGTCTAGGGCACCTCCCAAGCTTGTGGCTGACATCCTGAAGGAATAAAGCCAGCCAAGCCAAGTGCTGTCGAGTCAAGGGTAACCCCAAATTTGTAGCCAGCAGGTCAGAAGTGCAGGTATCCTCTGGACTCCCAAACTTGTGGCTGGCGGTGTGAAGGATGGTGATGTTTTAACCTGAAAAATGACCTAGCTCTGGCTGGCTAGTCAGACAAGTGCTGTATAGGAAGCTGGTGTCAGAGCTGAACAGAGAAGTAAACAGTAGAGATTTGTTATATTCTTATAGGTGAGGACAGAATAGGCACCTGTTGTCAAGGTTTGGCTTTCTGTTCATCTTCTTTTGTGTCCGTCTTAGGCTGAGTTCTCTAGAGAAGTGAAACTAATGAAGCATGTATACATACTTATACACAGAGAGAGAAAGATTTATTTCAATGGCTCATGTGGTTGCACAGTCTGGTAAGTCCTAAGTTTATGGATTAGACATCATGCTAGAGGCTTCTCATAGCTTCGTGTAGCTTCACGGACTGTTGAACCTAAGGGACAGGTCAGATGGCAGGCTGCTGGCTCACAGGCTGCAGAAGCTGACAGGTCCCAAGATTAGCAGGCAATGCAGCAGGCTGCTGCCTCAGTTACCAGGAACTGGAGATTAGATGATGATGAGCAGGATGTAGGATCCAGAGTGAGCAAAAGCCAGTGAGCTTTGCCAGAACACCCATGTCTGTTGGATGCAGGACACACCTCTGAGGAAACTCCTCTTACAACTGATTGACTGATCGTATCATGTAAGTGATTACATCATGTCACAAAATGGAGGACAGCTACATCATTACATAACGGCCAGATTGTGTCCTCACAAGGCTGCTGAACTATATCCTTATGTAACTGTCAAGCCACTGAGAATCATAGCCCAGTCGGGTTAACATACAACCTTAACTGTCACAGTATAACGTTAAGTCATACCAGTAATTTGAAAAATTTTGTGTGTTTTTTATTTCTAGAATTTCCTTTTAAATTGGTTTTGCTTCTCTGATATTTCCCATCTGTTTGCGTATTTTCTCCTTTTCCTAAAACCCTTTTAGTAACTTTTTAAGAAGTCTTTGTTTGCTATTTTTAACATCTGTGTTATCATTGGGTTTGTCTCTATTGACTTGTTTCTCTGGTTGTGTTGTTAGGTGCCACTGGGTCTGTTCCAACTCGTAGTGACTCTCTGGACAACAGGACAAGGCACTGCCCTGTCCTGTGCTGTTCTCATGATCATTGTTATAGTTGAGCCCATTGTTGCAGCTCCTCTGTCAGTCTTTCTAGCTGAAGGTCTTCCTGTTTTTCACTCACCCTCTACTTTACCGGGCGTGATGTCCTTCTGCAGGGACCAACCCCTCCTGATAATGTGTTCTAAGCATGTGAGGTGAAGTCTCACCATCCTTGCTTCTAAGGAGCATTCTGGCTATAACTTCTTCCAAGACAGATTTGTTTGTTTTTCTCCTGGTTATGGGTCATGTCCTATGCTGAACATTATAGATCCTTCTTTTTTGATATACTGGAGTCATCTACTTTCTGTTCATTAGACTGTCAGCTGTGGCTTCTTCTAGCTTTCAGGATACCTGTGTCTGGCTACTTTACTCTCTAGCTGTCATGTCTTGTTCTTTTCTAAACTTCAGTTGGCTAGGAAACAGTTTAGTCTAGCTTGTTAACATTATATGTAGACTACAAATAAGCACCTTCGAGTAGGTCTCTAAAGATTCCTGAATCAAGTACATCAACTTTAGTGTACAGATTTTAGCTTAGTTTATCTATTTAAAGACTCGTATTTATATTTTGTAATTGACATTGGATGAATGTGACTTTATGTTGAAATGGTGTTCAGGATAGAGAGAAAATAGCTCACCGAAGGGCTTCTAATTTCTGACTGATACCATCTTAAGTTATTTGTACATTCTTGCTCACCTGCTTCTAGGTGTCAGAAGAAGAAATGTTTACTGGTATTTGTGGTGTTCCAGCAGCCTCAATTAGAGCTACTTTCAGGATTTTATAATCCGTCAGATGTTCATTCTTGGCCCTTTACCTTAAGTCTAACACCTGCTTTTTAAAACTTGCTTTGTAAAATTCCACATTAAAAAAAAAAATGAACCGCTTACGTAGGCCCCATTGCTGACTAACGGATGATCTAAACCAGACCTGTTGTTGTTGAGTCAATTCTGAGTCACAGTGACTGTATAGGATGGAATAGAACTGCCCCATAGGGCTTCCAAGGCTGTAAGTCTTCACAGAAGCAGGCTGCCTTATCTTTCTCCCGTGAAGCTGGCGGGTTTTGCACTGTGACCTTTTGGTTAGCAGCCTAGCACTTCCTAGAACTGCCTCATAGGGTTTCCATGGAGTACCTGGTGGATTTGAACTGTTGACCTTTCTGTTAGCAGCCATAGCTCTTAAGCACTGTGCCACCAGGTTTTACTGATAACAGGGAAGATAACTATGCCTTGCTGTATATGGATCAAGAGGTAGTCGTGCTAATAGAACAAGTGGACACTGCATGGTTTAAAGTCAGGAAAGGTGTGTGTCAGGGTTGTATCCTTTCACTATACCTTTTCAATCTGTATACCAAGCAAATAATCCAGGAAGCTAGACTTTATAAAAAAGAATGAGTCATCAAGATTGGAGGAAGACTCATCAACAGCCTGTATTATGCAAATGGCACACGCCTGCTGAAAGTGAAGAGGATTGAAACACTGATGAAGATCAAAAACCACGGCCTTCAGTATGGATTGCACCTCAACATCAGGAAAACAAAAATCCTCACAACTGGACCCGTAAGCAACATTATGATAAATGGAGAAAGGATTGAGGTTGTCAAGGATTTGGTTTTACTTGGTTCCACAGTTAATGCCCAATGGAAGCAGCAGTCAAGAAATCAAAAGACACGTTGCACTGGGAAAATCTGCTGCAGAGGACTTCTTTAAAGTATTGAAAAGTAAAGGTGTCCCCTTAAAGACTAAGGTTTGCCTGACCCAAGCCATGGTATTTTCAGTCGTGTTACATGCATGTGAAAGTTGGACAGTGAATAAAGAAGACTGAAGAAAAATTAATGCCTTTGAATTGTGGTGTTAGATAAGGTTATTGAATTACCATGGACTGCCAAAAGAACAAACAGATCTATTCTGGAAGAAGTCCAACCAGAGTGCTCCTTGGAAGTGGAACTAGCAGGACTGCGTCTTACACACTTTGGACATGTTGTGAGGAGGAATCAATCACTGGAGAAGGACGTCGTGCTTAGTAGACTGGAGGGTCGGTGAAAAAGACGACGGCCCTCAACAAGATGGATTGACACAGTGGCTACAAACAATGGGCTTAAGCATAAACATGATTGTGGCGTGGCGCAGGACTGGGCAGTGTTTCATTCTGTTGGACATAAGGTCGCTATGAGTCAGACTGACTCCATGACACATAGCAACCACTATGCTCAGCTGAAGGAATTTCCAAGGTGCGTTTTTTGAGATCTGAGCTTGTATCTCCCCTCATTCAGGGAAGTATGAAGTGAAGTAATGTCATACCTTGTTTTATAAAGGTTGTCTTTAATTTCATTTGTCTCATTTTGGGTAGTGGGAGCTATTGAATAAAATCAAGATCCCTCCCTCCCGCTCCTACCCCTGGAATGAGCTTTTCAGAGGTTCAACTTAAACTAAGCTGATCTCCAGGGAAGACATCCCACCCTTTTTCTGTTTTTCTGTACTTGTGTTCTTGACCCATATCAGCAAGTTTTCCTCCTTTTCAGCTCTCCCAGACACCATTCTCCTCGTCTGTTATATACCTTGCAGAGCTCTAGAGCCATCTTGGTTTTTAATTATACGATTCAGTGGGGAAGGAAGACTTTAGTTTCTTGTTGTGAGAACTGGACCTTTTAGGAAAACAGCCTATAAAATGCAGTCAATTTTGCTACTTCAGAGTATAAAGAAACTTTAGGGAGAAAGGTTGGTGTTTGGCAGAAAAAGAGCATCCCCAGTCTAGTATATGGGCGTTCTTGGATGTATAATTATGTGAGAGGTACAGACCTCCCCGATCTGCTGCTCTCCCAGGTAGCATTGTGTAACAGCCACCCTGGAAGCATGCAAGAATGTCTGTGTCTGATGACTGATTTTGTAGCTAGGTATGGTGCTGGGGTGTGTCAGTCTAGGTGGGGCCAAGACATATGAACAGCATCAGACATTTCCTATGATTATGCTCTGTATTGGGTTAAAGCGTAATAAGATTCTCTCTTTTATCTGAATAAAGTGCTCGTAGATTTGGCACCAGCGGCAGCAGGACATCAGCTTGTCAGCCCTGTAATTTGAAATCTTCTCCTTGTTACGAGTTTCTGGCTCTCTGCCGTCTGGATCACCTGCTGTTGTTTGTTTTTTAAAATTTTATTGCGGTAAGACATACATAACACAAGAATTGCCGTTTTAACCATGTTTAAGGGTACAGTTCAGTGACATGAAATATTCACCACGTTGTACTGCCATCACCACTGTCTGTGACTGACATCTTTCACCACCCCCCAAAGACACACAGTGCTCCATAAGTGCTAACTCCCCATGTCTCTCTCCCACAGTAACTACTATTTAAATTTTGTCTCTGTGCATTTGCCTATGCTGGATATTTTGTGTAAGTGGGATTGCACAGCATTTGTCTTCTTGTGTCTGAGTTGTTTCACTTGTTAGTTGTTGCTGAGTTGGCCTTCTGACTCACGGTGACCCCATGTGCAATGGGATCAGACCGTTGCGATCCACAGGGCTTTCATAGGCTGATTCTTTGTGAGTAGATTGACAGATCTCTCTTCCTACTCTTCCTTAGTCTGAAAATGCCTTTGAAATTTGTTCACCAACATAGCAGGATGTAAGTCTCCGGTGACAGATGGGTGGTAGCTGTGCCGAGGTGTACTGACCTGGAGCTGAACTCTTGGGTCTCCTTCGTGGAAGGAGAGAATTCTACCACTGAGGGACCACTGCTCTCGTCTCACTTAGCATGATGTTCACAAAGTTCTTTCATGTCATACCATCTATTAGAACTTTATTTCTCTTTATGGCTGACTAATATTCCATTGTATGGATATACCATACTTTGTTTATCCATTTGTTTACTGATCTTTGGATTGTTCCCACCTTTTAGCTATTGTGGATAATGTTGCAGTGAACATGGGTGTACAAGTATGTTTGAGTCCCTGCTTGCTAGTATTTTGGGGTATCTAGCAGGAGGGAACTTGCTGGTCACATGGTAGTTCTGTGTTTAACTTATTGAGGAACCATGGACTGTTTTTCACAGTGGCTGCACCATTCTACATTCCCACCAGCAGTGGGCAAGAGTTCCAGTTTCTCCACATCCTTGCCAGCATTCGTTATTTTCCGTTTTTTCTGATAATAGCTATCCTACTGGCTGTGAATTATCCATTGTTTTTAAATATAAGACTCTCCAGGGAGTCTGCTTGGAAGGAAAGTGGAGGGGAGCTGGACTGGCCCAATACCTATCCCCTTCTGGACAGATCACATTAAAAATTGTTTGTGTGTGGTATTCCTAGTAGAGCCCTAGCATCCCTTTAAGACTTTAGCTGATCCCTACAATAGCCAGATAGCACACAGGGTATGGGCTATAGTTCAATTTTATAGATGACAGAATGCAGATCCTGAAAAGTGAAGTGACCTACTCAAAGTCTGTCCTTGGTGATGCAGTGGTTAGGAGCTACAGAAGTTAACCAGAAGCCTGGCAGTTCAAATCCAGCAACCACTCCTTGGAAACCCTGTGGGACAACCTTACAGGGTTGTTAGGAGTCAGAATCAACTCGAAGGCACTGGGCATAAACCTCTTCTTTTGGCTCCTCCTCTTCATTTATGTCATCTGAAGGCTGAAAGATGATAATTTAGAGGACCTGTTTTTGCCTTGGGATGGAATAAAGTAGAAATTGTCATAGCCTTGATAGGTATTTGAAAGAGCTGGTCTTGTGAATCATTAGAATAGGGATTTTAACCTTTCATTCAATCTGGAATCATCTGGGGCATCTTGATAAATACTGAGTCTGAGCTCCTCCCCCAGAGATTTTGATTTAATTGGTCTGGGGTGCAGCCTGTGGGGGTGGGGGGGACACTTCCTGGATGATTCTGACACGCAGCCATGCTTTAGAATTTACCTGTGTGTCATGGATTGAATTGTGTCCCCCACAAAAATGTGTGTATTAATTTGGCTGGGCCACAATTCCGCATATTGTGTAATGTTCCCGTGTGCTGTCAACCCTGTCTCTCTGACGTTAGTGAAGGAGGATGGGTGGCATTTGTGTTGATGGAGCAGGACTCCATGTGAAAGACCCTGTTGTGTCTGAGGCAATCTCTTGGAGTATAATGGAAAGGGAAGCAAGCAGAGAGTTGTGGACCTCATAACACCAAGAAGCAGTACCAGTAGCAGAGCATGTCCTTTGCAAAGGACCAAGGTCCCTGTGCCTCAGAAGCTTCTGTTCCAGGGGAAGATTTATGACACAGACCTTCCTCCACAGCCAGCAGAGAAAGTCTTACCCTGGAGCTGACACCTTGAATGTGAACTTCTAGCCTGCTTCTCTGTGAGAAAATAAATTTTTTCCTTTTAAAGCCACCCACTTGTGGTATTATTGTTATAGCAGTGCTAGGTGGCTAACACACTGTGGATGTATTGCCTTTCTAGTATTTCTCCTTTGCCCACTTCCTCTCAATTATCCATCTACTTGTTAGAAGCTAGACTGTGGCTGCTGGGTAAAAGGCTGGCTGTTTGAACCTACCAGCCACTCAGCAGGAGACAGATGTAGTAGTCTGCTTCTGTAATGACTACAGCCTCGAAAACCCTATGGGGCAATTCTTCTCTGTCCTTATGAGTCTGTATAGCCTTGACAACTGTTTAGACCAGAATCAGGTTAAAGGGAATGGGAGTGGGTGGGAGTTGTTGAAAAGACTCAATTGAAACTAAGTTTTCCCGACTTTCTGTTAATATTTTATCCAGAGAAACCATGAACGTATTAAAACTTTAAGAGAAATTTTGAAAACACCAATCATCTGTGGATCCTCAGTTAACAAAATGAACTGAAGGATGCAGAGATGAAGCTTCAGCTATGTGGAATTTTATAGAGTAGTATTGTCGTATGCCTGAACCACTTTCTGCCATGTTCAGATGCGTTACCTGTTAGCCCACTGCCATCGAATCAATTCCCGCTCATAGTGATTCTGTAGGACAGAGTACATGCAGCTGCCCCATAGGGTTTCTAAGAAGCGGCTGGAGGATTTGAACTGCCAACCTTGTGGTTAGCAGCCAGATGCTTAACCATTGCCCTACCAGGGCCCATTCCTATGCACATAGGTAGGGAAACATTGGTTAGCTGCATAAATAATTTTCTGTCCTGCCTAAATCTTCTTTGGGGAAGCAGCCAGGACATGAATGTCTGAAATGAAAATATTTGCTTGTCTCAAAGTAGATGTCCCAGAAGACTTTCGCCTGCCTTCCTGCTGCTTTTCTGTTAGCCTTTCTCTGGTTGCACAGGCCATACAAGATCCTAAGGATCAGCAGAACAGGTTATCTGTAAGACCAAGGAACTGGTGCCCAGGGAAAAAGATCTCCTGAAGATGCAGAAGAGTGGAGCCCAATCCCTGGCCTTCAGCCTCCAGGGCTGCAGGGCTCTGATCTTTCATACCATCTCTTCTATGCCAAGTTCTGGGTCTGATTCACCCTGGGAATTGCTCTCTTGGGTTGATCAAATCATATCCAGGCCACCTACAGTGGTGGCTACAGGGGGTGAGAACATGCTGTAGATGCATATGGCGTCCTCTAAATAGCTTTGTTTCTATGCAAGAAACCTGTGAATTCTCAACCTTTGCCACACTGCAGTCTTTCTTGTAATTTGTCCCAATGATTTCTTTGGCTGATATGGCATATAAAACTCATCTTATTGGCCCCAAACCTACTTCATTATGCTTAAAGTCGTGACTGTTTATCCAAGCACAGTAAGGGAGAGTCAGACTTCAGAGTAGAAATTCACCTCTGTGGTTAAATCTCACATTAAGCTGTGCTTACTCAGAGCCCTTGGCTGCAGGAAGTGGTGACGAGGATGGAGCTTGGCAGATGGCTGTGGCTGTGGCTTCCTGGAGGCCTGTGTGGGGAGATCATTGTTTGTATATTGGTTTTCATTTATGTATTGGTCTTATTTTCATTTTTCTGAGGTACCCAGATGCTATGGTGATAGATTGATTGGAAACGACTCATTTGTCAGGTTTCCATGGGGGACGTAGGTTTCCTTCTCGTGTGCAGTGAAGTCTAAAATATTTAATTAGATGCTGAGGCAGTTCTGCTTGCGTCCGTCTCTGCCAGTTCTCCAGCTGGACACCATTCCTTTGGTTGGACAGGGATGGCGGTGTTTCCAGGCTCTGACTCCTCTTCCTCTCTGGGTCTTGATGCAATCTCAGTCCCACCTCCTTTTAGCTGCTGCTGCTGTTTTTGTTCTAGAAACTACCTTCATGTGGCTGCTGGAATTTGCAGAGCTCATTTGTCCTGGAAATCTCGTTGTCAAACAAGTCCAAACCAGACTTTATGAAATAATGTAGTTGAACTGATAGGCAGTGAGAGGAATGTTAACTACCTGCTGCTTAAATCGGTTTTGTTCAGTCCAACTTTTTCAGGGAGCTTACTCTTTGAACTTACTGGGAGCCAAGTAACACCCTAGATGCTAAGGGTACAGAGGTGACTCTTCCACCCACAGCAAGCAGAGCACCTGCTTAGGGTGATAGAGGCAGGGACGCAATGGCAGCACCATGAAGGCGCCTGAATAAAGGGACACACAGTCGCAGCACCGTGAAGGTGCCTGAATAAAGATAGAAACAGAGGACTGGGGAGCCACCTCACCGTGATGCTGACTATGGGTTTGGAGGACAGGATGGCATTACAGGCAAATGTGGGTACTACCTGGGAGGCTGGGATTGAGGCACAGCAGGAAGCTGTGTGGTCTGGAACTTGGGGGGTGTTGTAGGGTGGCTGTGGGAGGCGAAGTTTTGGCTGGCAAAGGTTTCCACCGGATGCAGAGGGTGACATCAGGAAGTGGGGGCAGGGAGAAGTCTCAAGCCAGGGAGATGACTTCTAGACATGGTAAAATAAAGCTCCAAAAGCCACTGCCATCAAATCAGTTCTGACTCGTAGCAACCGTATAGGTCAGAGTAGAGCTGCTCCATAGAGTTCCCAACAAGTGCCTGGCAGACCGGAACTGCTGACCTTTTGGTTAGCAGCTATAGCTCTTAACCACCAGGCTTTCCACGGTAGAATAAAGTGCTTGTGAAAATCGGATGGTGGCTGGGAGTTGGTTTAGATGCAATGGGCTTGGTGGTACAGGCTTAGAGTTCATCCCACTTGCTAGGAGGTAGAGATTTGAGCACAGTGCTGCTTTAGGAGAAGTTGGACAGACGGGTAGAGGGTCAGAGCCTTAGGGAACAGCAGTGTTTAAAGAAGAACCAGAGATTTGGAGAGCAGACAGAGTCGAATGGGTGGGAGTGTTACCGGAAACACCTCGGAGGTTGTGCCACCTGCCACAAACCAATCTCTGAGATAGGAGGTTAGGGTGAATTAATCAAAGGTTTTATTTGTGTGCCAGCAACATGAAGTGGCAGAGGGGGTATTTCCAGCAAAGTCTGCCCCCCTATTGTTTTGGGGGAAGGGTTTTTAAAGGGAGAGGCTACATGCTAGTTCTCAGTGGGCTAAAGGAGGGGTTTGGGGAAACAGGGCCTTGCAGGAGGCTGGGGTTTGCTCAATTCTTGGATTTCCCCAGGACATCCAAATGATAAGGCCAATGCTGGACACCAGCTGGTCTGTCATCTCACAGCCCTATCATTGGGGCAGTGAAGTTAGTGCTGGGCACTGCTCCGGCCAGTAGTCTGAAAGAAATGCTCAAAACAAGTTATTTATCATGTCCTCCCTAGTTTCTTGCCTAGATTATTAATTACTGGCTTGGAGCCCAATTATCAACACAGGAGGTGTTATTCAAGCCCATAGTGAAGTTACTGAATTTATGCTGATGTTTTTCAAGGCTAGAAGTTCCCCTCTTAGTATTACCATTTGGGCCCTATGAAGTGTGAGTATTATGTTTCTCATGGGGGTTGGGGTGATAGCTCTGAAACAAAGCCTTTTAGGCCTCTGGCCTCAGTTTCCCCCATTGCTAGAAAAACAGTGCTTTTCAGGCCTTCTGCTTCAGCAGATGGCCTGAGAGAGTCATTCCAGCCACTGCTTCTGCCGTGGCTAGTCGTCCACCTGAGCCCTAGGACCCTCTCTCGTCCTCGGGCCGAGGTTCTGGCTCAGTATCCTCTCTGAGGTGCCTGCCCTTGGGTTTTTTCTTGTCTTCACTGTGCCCCCAGTTTACTGAGGACTGCTGTCACTGGCCACAGACTCCTAAGCTTTCCCTACTTGCCAGCATCTAGTGTTAGAAAGTCTGTCTTCTTAATTTTCTGGTGGTGTGTCGGGACTCACCATTGGACATTTGCCACATGCCTTGAGCTGCCTACTTTTAGACGTCAGTCGAGAGCCCACGAGCTCAGCCTAGGAGGGCTGTGTGACTCTTCTGCGGGCCTGTTGCTGAGCAAGCCCAGCTGTTGTCACTTATTCTTTATCCCAGGAGAACTCTTCAGCCACCTTGGGAAATGGATGTGTGTATCTCGAGCTGGGTTTTACACTAAAGGTTCGCAGGCCGGCTCCTAAGCATCACGGGAAGAGAAGGCCACGCATGGTAGAACGGGCTTATGTTAATCTTCACCGCTGTTGAAGAAAGGATGAAATTGTGTAGTTTTTTCTTATCCCGGTGACCACAAGCAGGAAGTGGTCAAATAGCCTATGGCCAGACTCTCTAAAAACCAAGCCTCTGAGCACTGAGATGGCTGAAACTGCCATCTAAGGAATGTCTAAGTGACATTCTTACATTGACCATTCTTCCAGATTTCCTTCTGGTATCTGAGCCCTCACCACTGATGCTAAAGTCACCCTGCTTCCTGGCTACAGCTGGGTTTGAAAACAGGCTCCTCAGCTGGGCTTGATATGGAAGAAACCCTGAAAGGTCTGGCACCAAAGCTGCCCCTGCCTTGTGGTTACTAGTAATGTTAGCTTTCCCTGCTTGCCCGCATTATCTTGACTTTTTCTGTAGTAGTCTGGGCATCTTGAAGTCTATGTATTTACATCTGTTCATCCCCACAGGGTAACAGGTATGATGAAGCCCACTAGTTGCTATGGAATCAATTCTGACTCATGATAACCCCAGTGTATCAGAATAGCACGGTGCTCTGTAAGGTTTCAGGAGTTGATTTTTTGGAAGTTGGTTGCCAGGTCTTTCTTCCAAGGTGCCTCTAGGTGGGCTCAAACCACCAACATTTTGATTGGCAGCTGAAGGCATTAACCATCTGTACCCCTGGGACCTCTGTGGCAGAATGAAAAGTGTGGGCTCCCTGTGTTTTCAACAGCTCTTCTCCGTTGCTCAGCGCCCCCAGACCTCTTTAGGGAGGCCAGAAAGCTAAAATGGACTCAGTGTGTGAGTTGCACATCTCTCATTGCGGTCAGAAAACACATTTCCAGTTTACAGATTGAGGTTTAGAAAAACAGTGGCCTCAAGGTTCCATGATTTGTAAGAGAGAACTGGGACACAGATTTGGGACTTCTGGCCCCAGACTGAGTGTTCTTTCTGATGGCATTCCCCTTCTTCTTGGGAAGCTATCTGGTCGTTGGTGCTGGTCTTTTCCTGTGTTTCTCTTTGTTGATGCAGGTGGTAGCATGAACTGTGAGGTCCAGAGAACCCAGGGAAGGCGTAGGTTCATGTCTGGTTCTCTGGCAAGGAGGCCGCTCTCTTCCCAGACTCCCATCGAACGTGTGACAGCTCTGTTTTCTAGGCTCTGCCAGGCTATCATGGCCCCTGCTCTGCTCCTCTATGTCTGTGGCCTTTCTGGACAACAGCCTCCCAGACACTCCTCACCTGAAGTCTGCTGTGGGTTTCAGGTTGAACCTCAGTTCTGATGAGGCACAGTTAGCATCCCCTGCTGCATCCCTGGCTTCCAGCAAATGGTAAGCTCTACTTGAGGGCAACATTCAATTATGAAAATCTATTCCTCTTGCCACATTCAAAAAGTCTCCTAATGTGCCTTTGTGCACACACAAATTTAGTGACACATCACTAAATGTGTATGTGGTTGCCATGGCAATGTCTCCCTTCTAACGTGGCATTCCAAGAGCAAAGAGAATGGAAGTTTTCTTTGTAAAGAGAAGCAGAGCAGAACTTGGCTAATTGTCATCACACTAATCCCCGAACTGCCATTCTTCCCGGACTACCTGTCTCCTACTTCCTGTCAAAGACTTGGCAGTAGAAGCCAGATCAGTGCACATGACTGCATCTGTTGTGTTTCCTTAGGAATTCTTCAAGCGTTCTTCTGAGCCCTTATGCCAAGCACATATCAGGAAGGACCCCAGGACTTCTCCATTGCAGTGTTCACTGAGAAGCTTAGGAAGCAGGCTTTCCTAGACTGGCCGGCACTTGCCACTTATGAGTGTTCCCCATCCCCAGAAGAACTGTAGGCACCAATGTCTTTGCGGAAAGTGCAGACTGAGCAGGCCATCTAAAGATGCTTTGGATTTTCCACCAGAGACTGTGAGCTGCAGTCTTTGTCTTTGTGGCAAGTATGCATACAAAGTATGCTAATGCTTAGGCATTTTTTGAATGTCAGAAATCCAGAATATTCACCTAGTAGTGGTATGAATTAGGAGTGGTAGCATAGTGGTTAAGTGCTACAGCCGCAAACCAAAAGGTCAGCAGTTCGAATCCTCTAGGCAGCCCTTGGAAACTCTATAGAGCGGCTCTACTCTGACTTTACAGGGTCACTGTGAGTCTGAATTGACTTGCAGGCAGTGGGTTTGGTTTTTTGATATGCAGATGTTAACATGCTCTGCTGCTAACCCAGAGGTTGGAGGTTGGAGTCCACCCAGAGGTGCCTCGAAAGAAAGCCCTGGTAATCTGCTTCTCTAGAATCAACCATTGAAACCCTGTGGAGCTCAGTCCAATTCTGACACACATGGGGTCACCGTACACTGGGACTGATGAGGTAGCAGCTGGTAAGTGGTGGTGGTAATGGTGTGAATTAATCCGCTGCATGTGGAGAGGGATCAAGAAGGACTTTGGAAACTTCAGCCTGGTTGGATGGTTTCTAGACTTCCTGGGTGAACCTTCAGTTGAACTCCACCCTCGCCCTGTTTTTACCTCTGTCCTCTTGCCTTTCTGAAGTGAGCGTCTCTGTGAGTAAAGACATTTTTGTATTTCCAGACTCTAACAGGCAACATCTGGGAGGATCCCAGGTCATCCTTTGAGTGGGTCATTGGGCTACACCAGCTTCCCCCCGTTTGGAGGCTGGGTTGTTGTTGTTAGCTGCTGGGGAGTCGGCCCCTGACCCATGGTGACCCCACACCAATGGAGTCGGACTATTGTGAGCTGTAGGGTTTTCTTGAGGTAGATTTACCACCTTTCTTTCTGATCTGTGTTTGTCTGGCAGCTCTGCTGAACCCTGAGTAGCATCATAGCTATACACGAGCCCCTCTGTCGGGTGGTGGTGGCCACGCATGAGGAGCTTTGGCTAGGAATTAAACTTGGGTCTCTCTGCTGCACAGAAGGCAAGAATTCTGACGCTTCTTCATGGTTCTGAAGGTCTGCAAGCTGATGGGTCTTTTGCTACCATTGTTCACCAGTAGCAAGCTCAGAAGCTGACACCTTAGTCTCTTGTGTGACTCTCTGCCCTAGGAATTGAATTGCTATTTCCATCCTTAGCTACATGGCCAGTGAGGCAGGGCTCTCTGGCCTGTGAGGTTTCCCTGTCGAGTTCAAAGTCACGAGGTGGTTTCAGGCTTTCAGAGGTCAGCTCGCCTGTGTGCTTGTTCTTAACATCTAACACATGTGCAGCTTCTGAGCTAGCGATCCCAGAGTCCTGGACTCTCTGCCTCTTAGACTTCTTGGTTTCTGGGGTTCTGATAGCCTGCTTGCTGCTGTTCCCTGCTGTCCTGCTTCTGACGGAAGCATCCCGTTCCTGTTGCGTATCACAGCGTGAGCCCCTTAGCTTCAGTGTCTTCCAGCCTTACTGTTTTTGATGGAGAACGAGCTGGGATACTCCATCCCATCTTTGGATGTCCTGGCTGCCACAAAGACCTTTAGCAACTGACTGTGCCGAGCTGCCAGACCAGTGGGTCAGAACCAGTGCTGATTCTCAGAGCAGGAAGTGTAAGTGCTGGAGGACACCTTGCACACAAATCTGCATCCCTAGTGGGGTCTGTGGGTTCTGGGGAACCATGGGCCTGAGTCAGGTCCATTCTGCCACAGTCTGAGTGTTCCCAACACCTTGTTGTTACCTTCCTGTTTCTGTAAATGAGGCCCTCAACATTTAAAAAAAAAATTAGTTGCAATACACACAACCAAACATACATGACTTTACACACGGACAGCTCAGTGACATTGGTTACACATCCCACATTGTGTCACCATTCTCACTGTCTCTGCCCAGATTGTTTCATCACCAGTAATTTAGGTTTTCTGCCCCTTCAGGTTCTCATCTGTCCTGTAGCTTAACCGTTGTTAGATTATGCTCACGTAGGTCCTTCTTTTTAAGACCCCTGTGATGCAGGCGGAGACCCTGGGGGTGTGGTGGTTAAGTGCTAACCAACAGGTCGGCATTTCAAATCCACCAGGTACTCCTTGGAAACTCTGTGGGTTAGTTCTCCTCGGTCTTGTAGGATCACAAGCAGCTCAGTGGCAATCTTTTTATCTTTTTTGGTATGATGAAAGCGAGGAGACCTTGTGGCACAGTGGTAAAACGCTCAGCTGCTCACCAGGAGGTTGACGATTGGAACTTACCAGCTACACAGAAGAAGAAAGATATGGCAGTCTGCTTCCTTACTAACCTACGGGTCAGTTCTACTCAGTTCTTGTAGGATCACTGTAAGTTGGAATTAACAAGGTTTGATGCTCAAGCAAACATTTTCTTTTTTTAATTAATTGTGCCAAACTGATGTTTAGCTTAATAATGGCCTCATGGGATAGTTTTGATTCAAGCTGTAAAGATCGTTTCCAGACAATAGTTTCAGGGGTTCATCCAGTCTCAATGGATCCAGTAAATCTGGTCTGCACACGATTTGGAAGTTCTGTCCCACACTTTTACTCCTTTTGATTGGAGCCTTTCTGTTGCTTCCTTGATCAAATGTTCAGTAGTGGTAGCCAAGCACCATCTATTCCTCTGGCCTCATGGTAGTGGAGGTGGTAGTTTATGGAGGCAATTAAGCCTGCAATTCACTTCCTTCTGCGATTTCTGGGTCTCTTTCCTTTGCTGTCCCAGGTGAGTAGAGACCAGTTGTGCTTCCACGTTATTTCTTAGCCAACACTGTTTCTCCTGCCTCAAGAGACTGATGAGGAGGCATCTGGCATGCCACTGGGCTGAGACCTTATTGAAGTGGGCGACTCTGACCAAGAGCTAAGATGACCCAACCAGTTCCTCTGCAGGAGTTTGGGCCTTTTGTTGCCAAATCTGTGCCTGGCACTTGCCATGCCCAGGCCTCTGGGAGATCCATCAGCTTCTGCCAGATGACTGACCACCTTTGCTTATGAGGTTGGTCTGAGCTTATTTTAGGGCATATGTTGAAAGCACATGACCTTCCCCCGAGAAAGACTGCGTCAGACATCACCTGCTTCATTCTCTTGCCTTCTTGTGTCCTAATTAAATATTCCCTCTGGCAAGGGATAGGATCTTTACCAATAATAAACCCTCTTTGGAATGAGCTAGAACTTACCTTTCATGTGACATGTTTTGAATTCTCTCTTTCTGCCTTTTTATTGTTGTTACTGTTGTTCCTTGCCTTCACGTCCATTTGAACTCTTGGAGATCTCATGTGTGCAGAGTAGATCTGCTCCATACGATTTTCCAGGCTGTGGCTTTTCAGAAGCAGAGCACCAGGCCTTTCTTCTGAGGCACTTGTGGGTGATATCACACAACCAAACTTTTGTCTAGTAGTCAAGCACTGAACTATTTGCACCAACCAGAGGCCCCTTTTGCCTTTTCAGATTCTGATAAATCTACTGCATTTGGAGGTATAAGTGGCTGTTAGGAGAGCTGGCTGCCTGTTTTTTGCTCTTGGCTTATGCGGGTAAATATCAATTTAGTCCTTATAGAAGGAAAATAAAGGAGGCTTGGTTGTCTCGCTAATCCACAAACCCTATAATTCTCACCTGGAAAATCTGGCTCTCCTGTTTCAAATCAGTTTGAATGGCAAAGGCTAAGGCAGGCTTTATTACTCTTATCCTAGCTGATCTTTAAACTGATTTTTTTACCTGTTTGTTTGGTGAATAAGAACTCCTCAAAGGAGACCTGGTGGGGATTGGCCCGGGACAAAGGGAGAAGAGTAAATGACCACAGAAAGATGTGGGCCCGTAGGGAAGCAAAGCTTGGCTCTGGGGACAGATTTCCACTGGGTGGAGACCTGGAGTGGGGCTTTTCGACGAACAGGGCGGAGATTGTAGACATCAGCAGATGCCGAGAACCAGCGAAGATGGCTGATGCCGACTTTTGAAGACCAGTTGCAGATCCTCTCCCATCCTCTCTTCTGTCCAGGGGGAAAGCAGGCGGACTGGCTCTCACTGGAGACATACACTGATAGCCAGGCCCGGCTGCCCAGGGGATGAGCCACTCGATTTGAGAGGTTGGGGGGTTTGGGGTTCTTCTAGGCCTGAGCCCTGGGGTTTGCTTTGTTCCTCGTCTTTTGCAAGCAGCTCTCTCAGAAGATGGGGAGAGCACCCCATACCCATCACTGTGGACCAAGCTTTTTCAAGGAAGCATCCAACCCTTCCTTGGTCTGCGGGGCTGTGACCAGAGGTGAAGTCTATTCCGTAAAGACGCCGTCTGCAGGGAGTGACCTGGTATGCTTCTCTGTCCTCGTACCTGAAGAGGTTGCTCAGAATGACTGTGCTGATTCTTTTAACCTCAGACTAATCCTTCTGGGAGGAGACCTGGTGGTACAGTGGTTAAGTGCCCAGCAGCTAACTGACAGTTCAGTGGTTTGAACCCACCAGCTGCTCCAGGGCAGAAAGATGATTCTGTAAGGATTGCGGCCTTGGAAATCCTATAGGACAATTCTCTTTTGTTGTATCAGGTCACTGTGAGATGGAATCAACTCCACAGCAATGGATTAATCCCTCTGACCTCTTAGAGGGCATTATAATCCCCACCATGACTGTAGCCTGAGGTCAAATGTCAGACAGAAAGATGTTTCCCACGGGGTGAGTCTGTGCTGGAGGGTTACACCCGGTTATTTCAGGTGCTTTCTCAGCCCACTGAGTGTGCAGTTTAGAAAAGCAACTACATCCTGTTCATCCTGAGGCGTGTCTGCAGCATGCTAAATTGGGCAGAATCCAGTACCTTTGAATAGCCCCGAGTCAGTGCTGTGGTTGGCTGTGAAGGGGAAGAGACGACCAGCTGCCTGCTTGCCCTGACCCGTGACTGGCCTCAGCCAGGATTGCTGAGTCATTTGGGAAGCCTGCAGTCCCATCCTGTCTAATAGCAGTGGCAGTCCAATGCCAGAAACCTTATCTTCGTAGCAGCTCCTGACTCCTAAAAGTCTGAGTGAGAACCTGAAGGCCCCCAGGCGCTTGCCCCAGAGCTCTGCAGACACTGATCTCCCGGGAGTATAAGCTGAGGGGCCTTGACCCTGTATTTGTGGCCCCATAGACTGCCTGGCTGCCTGCGGAGCCCTCCCTGACGGCAGATCCAGGCAGTGCCAGGGTTCTGCAGGGGACCTGCTGCCGCCATCCTGGTTGCTGTGGAGAAACAAATGCCTTCTTTAAATGACACTGGGACTCTTGCAAGTTCTGCTGACTGCCAAAGAAGCCTGCTTCTTGCGGTGGAGTCGCGCTCTCCTGGTAAGTGAGATTCTGCTCATGTGCTCCAGCTGGCGTCAGCCGTTCCCACCCCAGAGGCTGGAAGACCCCCAGCACCCGCTCAGGCAGGAGGCTGAGT
Source organism: Heterohyrax brucei (assembly GCA_028571685.1). Classification (NCBI taxonomy): domain Eukaryota; kingdom Metazoa; phylum Chordata; class Mammalia; order Hyracoidea; family Procaviidae; genus Heterohyrax; species Heterohyrax brucei. The sequence continues at coordinate 55,554,056 of CM053140.1, forward strand.
CACTGGCAGCACTTGGCACACGGCTGTTTAGCAAAGATTGAAGCCTGCTGCCTGCCTCGAGCTGTGCCATCTTTTCCCTGCCTTGACAGGCCTGGCACACGAGAACCTCATAGGGCACAGTCACGTGGTTGCATCCTCCTGAAGCTTCAGTGCCCTCCTGCCAACAGGAAGTCTGAATGATGGACCTTGATCAAGTTTATTGACCACTGCCTCAGTTTCCTTTTCTGAACAACAGGTGATAATGGCTCCAGCCTTGGAGCTGTTGAGAGGATTAAAAGAGAGTGTAAATAAAGTGCTTAGCAGAATGCCTAGCACACCAAAAAAAATAAAGCACCTGATGCCATCCAGTCAATTTTGACTCCTGGTGTTGTAGTCACTTGGTACTGCTCCAACAGAAAATATAACGAGTGGATAGTTTCATGAAGAGAAACTTTATTGTCACAGTCTGGTAAGCCACAAATCCATTTACGAGTTATAAGTCCATTCAATAAGAGAAATTATCACAGTCCTGTAGGCTGAGTCCAAATTCAGTGAGAGCATCTCGGCACAGGAACCTCAGGTCCAAAGCATGTGCTCTGCTCTCGGTGCTCCTTCTTGGTGGTGTGACGCTCCCAGCTTCCTCTGCTCACTTCTCTCCCCACAAGCCGGTAATGTGAGTCCTGCCTCGCCAACACAACTGCTGTCCGTTCTCCATCATCAGCATCACAGAGGCAGGATTCACAACACAGGAGAAGAATCACACCATACTGGGACTCATGGCCAAGTCAAATCAATACATACATTTTTGAGGGGACACAATGCAATCCATAACACATGGCAACCACATGTGGTACAGAGTAGAACTGCCCAATAGAGTTTTTCTTTTTAATTTTGTTGTTGTGGTTGAGAATATACACAGCAGAATGTACGTCAATTGAACCTTTTCTAAACGTACAATTCAGTGACATTGATTACACTCTTTGACCTGTGCAGCCATTCTCTTCGTCCTTTTCTGAGTTGTTCTTACCCATTAGCATGAACTCACTGCCCCCTCAGGTTCCTAGCTAATCTTTGGAGTTTCAGTTGTCACTTTCATCCCATATATATAGTTCTTAAAGGAACACAGTGCTCAAGGCAGATATTTTTTACTAGTTAAGCTAAACTAGTGTTTGATTTTAAGAAGACTTCAGGGGATGTTTTTCATTTAAGTTTAGAGATTATCTTGAGCAATGGTTTCAGGGGCTTATCCAGCCTCCATGACTCTAGAAAGTCTGGACTATGTGAGCATTTGAATTCTGTATGTTTTCTCCTTTGGTCAAGATTCTTCTATAGAAGCTTTGGTCAGAATATTCAGTAATGGCCCTGGTTTAGTCACCTGGTACTGCTCTAACAGAAAATACCATGAGTGGATGGCTTTTACAAAGGAAAGTTTATTCTTAAATCCTGTAGGCTACAAGTCTGAATTCAAATGTCTATTACAGACGAAGTCTTTCCCAGAACCTTGTCGGCTCTGGAGAAAACTCCAGTATTGCATTAGTCTTTGTCCAGAGAGCATCTTGGCGCAGGAACCTCAGGTCTGAAGGACATGCTCTCCTCCTGGTGCTGCTTTCTTTATGGTGTGAGGTTCCCGATTCCCTGCTTGCTTCCCTTTTATCTCTTGTAGGATGAAAGGATTAAGGGTGAGGCAAGCCATACTCCAGGGAAACTCCCTGTACAGTGGAGCAGGGAGGTGATCTTATAAAGGGATTTACAGTCCCACCCTAATCCTTTAACATACAGCATAGGAGAATCACAAAATGGAGGACAATCATAAAATATTGGGAATCATGGCCCAACCACATGGCTACACATATTTTTGGGGAGGCACAATTCAAACCATGACAGACCCCAAATAAGTAAAGCACTATTGGAGAAGAAGAAGAAAGTGAAGAACTCACATTAGCTTACCTGAGAACCTATGATAGTTAAAAGAGCCAGGTGTTGGTTCAATGACAGGCACATTGACCAATGGAACAGAATTGGGAAACCAGATGTAAATCTATCCACCTATGGTTGCTTGATCTTCAGCAGAGGCCCAAAGTGCACCAAATGAGAAAAAGACAGCCTTTTAAATAAATGGTGCTGGCAAACCTAGATGTCTATCTGCAAAAAAAAAAAAAAAAAAAAAAGGAAGGAAACAGGATCCATACCTCATACCATGCACAGAAACTTAACTCCAAATGAATCAAAGATCTAAATATAAAACCAAAAAAAGATAAACATCATAGAAGAAAAAAATAGAATCAACTCTAGAAGCCCTAATACACTGCATTAACGGGATACAAACCATAACTGATAACACACAGAGTCCAGAAGATAATCTAGATAATCAGGATCTTCTACACATTAAACACTTAGGCTCATCAAAAGACTTCAGCAAAAGAGTAAAAAGAAAACCTACGTACTTAGAAAAAAATTTGGCTATTACAAATCAAACAAAGGTCTAAACTCTAAAATCTACAGGGAAACCTAGTACTTCTACAGCAAGAAGACAAATAATCCAATTAAAAAATGGACCAAGGAAATGAACAGACACTTTGCCAAAGAAGACATTTAAGCTGCTAGCAGACCCACAAGGAAATTCTCAGAATCAGTAGCCGTTAGAGAAATACAAGTCAACACCACAGTGAGTTGCCATCTCACCCCAGCATTACTGGCACAAATTAAAAAAAAAAAAAAAACAGAACAGAACAAATGTTGTAGAGGCTATAGGGAGATTTGGATTCTTATGCACTGCCCATGGGAATGCAAAATGGTCAAACCATTTTGGAAAGTGATATAGGACTCTTTAGAAAGCTAAAAATGGAAATACCATATGATTCAGCAATCCTACTCCTGGGAATACATCCTAGAGAAATAAGAGCCGTCGCAAGAACAGACGTATGTACACTCATGTTCACTGCAGTATTGTTCACAATAGCAGAAAGATGGAAACAACCTAGATGCTAGTCAACGGATGAATGGATAAAGTGTGATACATACACAAAGTCGAGTACTTCCCAACAGTAAACAACAATGATAACTGTGAGATATCTCACAACGTAGATCAATCTGGAGAGCACTATGCTAAGTGAAGTAAGTCAGTTACAATAAGGCAAATGAGACCACCACTATAAAAACGTGTGAAAGGGTGTATGCACAAAAAGAGCTTTGGATGCCTATGAGGGAGGGGAGGAGTAGGCGTAGAAAATACTAAATAGACAATACGTAAATGGTAGCTTGGGTAAAGGGTAAGACAGTACACACAACTGGGGAAGCCAGCACAACTTGTACAAGGCAAGGCCATGGAAGCTCCACGGACACATTCAAACTCCCTGAGCAACCGAATCACTGGGCTAAGCGCTGTGGAGACCATGGTCTCAGGGACTATCTAGTTCAGTTGCTGTAACACAGTTCATAAAGGAAATGTTTTGCATTCTACTTTATTTTTTTGTTTTCTTTTTAAATGTTTTTCCTTAAAAAAATTTTTTTATTGTATTTTAGGTGAAGGTTTACAGAATAAACTAGTTTTTCCATAAGCAATTAATACACATGCCATTTTATAACTTTGTTTAACAATCCCACAGCATGTTAAGACTCTCCTTCCTCAACCTCAGGTTCCCTATTACCAACGTTCTTGTCCCTTCCTGCCTTCTAGTCCTTGCTCCTGGGCTCGCATGTACCTTCAGTCTCATTTAGGTTTATGGGCCTGTTCGATCTTTGGGTGAAGGATGAACCTCAAGAGTGACTTCTTTACTGAGCTGGTAGGGTGCCCAGGGGCTATACTCACAGGGTTTCTCCACTGTCAGGCCAGCAAGTCTAGTTTTTCTTTTTGAGTTAGAATTTTGTGCTACATTTTTTTCCAGCTCTGTCTAGGATTCTCTGTTGTAGTCCCTGTCAGAGCAGCCAGTGGGGGTAGCCAGGCACCATCTAGCTGTGTCGGGATCAGTCTAGTGGAGGCTCTCCATACTCGGCTTTGGTGAGTACTGTTTGGGGTCTGAAAAGTCTATGAGCAGCCATCTAAGATACTCTACTGATCTCATTCCTTTATGAGCAAGGGATAATAAAGAAAACTAAAGATACAAGGCAATGACTAGTTTAAAGGACTAATAGACCACAACTACCATGGGACCCACCAGACTGAGTCCAGCACAACTAAATGGTGCCTGCCTACCACCACTTGACTGCTCTGAAAGGGATTACAACAGAAGGTCGTAGACAGAACCAGAGAAAAATGTAGAACAAAATTCTAATTCATACAAAAAGACTACATTCACTGACCTGACTGAGAAATCCTGAGAATATGACCTTCTGGACATCCTTTTAGCTCCAAAATGAAGTCACTCCTGCAGTTCACCCTTCATTCAAAGATTAGACAGGCCCATAAAACAGAACAAGACTAAAGGGGCTCACCAGCCCAGGGGCAAGGACTAGAAGGTAAAGGGGAACAGGAAAGCTGGTAATAGGGAATCTAGGTTGAAAAAAATGGAGTGTTGTTGGGTTGCTAACCAAGGTCATAAAACACTATGTATACTAATGAGAAGGTAGTTTGTTCTGTAAACCTTCATCTAAAGTACAATAAAAAAGAAAAGAAAAGAAAAAAAAAAAAAGACCAGTAGTTCTTCTGGTCTCTTGGCAACAAGGGCAATTGTTCAGGAAGGCAATTAGCCACACATTCCATATCCTCCTCTGACTCTCCTTCCTTTGTTGTTTCAGACAAATAGAGACCAATTGTGCCTTGGATGACTGCTTTCAAGTTTTTAAAGCTCCAGGCACTATGCAAAGAACTAGGAGGTAGAACAGAAGCACTAAACACATTATTAGGCCAATTAACTGGCAATCTCTGGAAACCATGACCCTAAACCTCCCAACCAAGAAACCACATCACAAGAGGTTTTTGGTTTTACATAATCAGTCTCAGCAGCTACTCTTTTTTTTTTTTGTCATTGTTATACATGTATCACACAACTTTTGCCAGTTCAACGTTTTACAAGTGTGCAACTTATTGACAGCAATTACAGTAATCATCTGTGCAATCCAACTGGTAAACCATGCCATTATTCTGTCACTGTTAACACCCTGCCTCCTACCCTAGTAGCTAGTAAACTTTGGTCTCAATGCATTGTCTTGTCTTTTTATATTAAGGAGGTCATACGGTATTTGTCCTTTAGTGATTGATTTATTTCACTCAGCATAATGTCTGCAAGCTCCATCTATATCATATAGTATGTATCAAGACTTCATTTTTGCCCACTGGCTGAGTGGCATTCCATTGTATGTATGTACCACAGTTTACTTAACCACCCGTTGATGGGCATTTAGCTTGTTTCTACCTTTTGACTATTGTTAAGTAGTGCTGCAGTGAACATTGGTGTACAAGTTGCTGCTTTCAAGTTTTGTGGGTATGTACCTAGTAGTGGAATTGCTGGGTCATATAATAGTTCTGTTTTTTGTTTCTGGAGGAACCACCAAGCTATCTTCCTCAATGGCTGCACCATTTTGAATTCCCACCAGCAGTGGATAAGAGTTCCAATTTCCCCATATGCTTAACCAACATTTGTTATTTTTTAAGATTTTTAAGAAAAATCTTAGGCATCCTAATGAGAAAGAAATGATATGGGGGGGGCGGAGTCAAGATGGCGGGCTAAGCCCATGTCTCCTTCTATCCCTCTGGAAACCAAGACCTGAATTGCCAATCAAACAGAGCCTTCTGATCACCTAATCGGCCTCAGGACACGGCACAGAGCTGTTAATTGGGACTTCATACCACTCAGCGAAAAACCTCCTCTCTTTCACTGACTCTGGCTCCCAGCTAGCCCCAGCTCTCACTGACGGAAGGTAAACGCACCATTTTGACTTTTTTTTTCCTCTGTCTCGGCTGGCGGGGGAGCTGGGTCTTGCCTGGTGGCTGGACTCAGATGCGCTGCTGGGGGGATAGGCAGGCGAAATTCCTATATTCTGAGAGCCATGCTCGGGACCCTGTTAATCTAGCCACGTTGAGCCTTTCGTTTTGTAGCTGCCTCAGCGGGGTTTGTGCGGAGCTCCACGGTCAGGGTGGGGGACGCCATGTTGGTACCGAGATTTTAGCGGGACCTCGTTCTTAGCCTGGGAGCCAGTACCTGCAAACGGGACAGTGCTTCTCCGACAGAAAAGTAGTGATTTTGCACAGTGCTGCCTACATTGGGGCCCTGCAACAGAAGCAGAGGAATCACTACCTCTTGGCACCTTTAGCCCCTCTGTCTGCTGCCTGTGTGGAGGACGCCATCTTGGATACGGTGGCCACAGCTGGACCTAATTCTTAGCTTGGGAGCCAGAGCCTACCCACAGGACAGCGCTTTCCTATCACAAAACCAGTACTCAACGCAGTGTTGGATAAGGCTAGGCCCTGTCAGTAGAGGCCAACAAGGCAGTAGCATTGCTGTATTCTGAACTAGTTTGTTATCATCTGGGGTTGGATATAGTGGTGCATACTTTGTCAGATGAGAAGAGGGACCTCCCCACCTGAAAACCTAACTGACTTGTGAACTGGTCAGATACCTTTTGCTTTACATTTGAAGACAGCCTAGAGAAACATTTGCAATCCATCCTCACAGTACCTCTTCCAGCCTCTATATACTCACATGGGACCCAAAAAGCAACAGACAATTGTGGCATACAAGCAATCACTCATGGCTTCAGAAGGCTCCCAAACAAAGCAACCAAGGAGTTTTCCAGATGAAGAAACTTTTATGAAAGCATCAGGAAGTGAATACAAATTGATTATATACAGAGCCCTTCTAGACCTTATACAAAATGCAGGAGAACAAAGTGAAAAATTAAGCAAGTTGTTCGATCTGATGGAACACCAGTACTCTGAAATCCAACAGATCAAGAAGAAAATCAAAGATATAGAAACTTCCATGCAAAGCCAAGAAAACAGAATGGGACAAATGGAAAAAAGAATTTCTGACTTGGAAGACAGAGCTACTGATGCCAGTGTCTATGAGCAGAAATCAGAAAAAAGAAACAAGAAAAATGAAGAAACCTTAAGAAGCATGTGGGACTCTATTAAGAGGAACAACCTTCGATTAATTGGAGTCCCTGAACAGGGTGAGACATCTGAGAACACAGAGAGTATTGCTGCTGAGCTGCTGAAAGAAAACTTCCCAGAAATCATGAAGGAAGAGAACACAGACATCTCAGATGCATATCGTACGCCACCCAATATAGATCTCAAAAGAAAGCCTCCAAGACGTATTATAATCAAGCTTAACAAAATGAAACATAAGCAGCAACTCTTAAAGGCAGCAAGACTCAAGGCAAAGCTAACATTCAGAGGGAAACCCTGTAGGCTCTCGACAGATTTCTCAGCAGAAACCATGCTGGCACAGAGACAGTGGCATGACACATTCAAAGTCTTGAAGGAGAAGAACTTCCAACCAAGAATTATATATCCTGCAAAACTGTCTTTCAAATACGAAAATGAAATTAAGGCATTCCCAGATAAACAGAAACTCAGAGGCTTTGTGAAAACCAAACCCAAACTACAAGAAATACTGAAAGAAGTTCTTGGCTTTGGCTTAGAAGAAGAAAACCACTAACTTTATATTTTAGAACTACACACTACTCAATACTCTACTCATTTAGGGATGGCTCCAAAGTAAATCACAGCTTTGATATGGAAAGAAGCAATCCGGTGATCATCATGAAAACTATGGTGTCATCATAATAAAAAGAGGGATGTACTACAGTTGTTATAGTCCTTCCAGGTGGAGAGGAAGATGACAAGACTGGTAGTAATTAAAATTGGGTTTATAAATAGTTTATTAAGGGAGTTCATAGGGGCAGCTGTAAAGCACAACAAAGATGTATCATACTATTTCACGAAATCTAACACACGAGTCTCAACAACTATAAAACCAGCTCTGAAAAAGGTGAAAAATCAACTCACAAAAAAGTGTCCCAGAACAGACTAATAAGAACAACAGAGAAAACATCAACATAAAAATCAACATATCACAATGGCAGCAGTGAACACATACCTATCAATAATTACATTGAATGTGAATGGACTGAATGCTCCAGTAAAGAGACACCGAGTGTCATCTTGGATCAAAAGACACGACCCATCCATATGTTGTCTACAAGAAACTCACTTGAGACCTAAAGACAGGAACAAACTGAAAATTAAAGGATGGAAGAATATATATCAAGTTAACAATGAACAAAGAAGAGCAGGGGTGGCAATTCTAATCTCAGACAAAATCAATTTTAATGTCAAATCCACCATTGTGGACAAAGATGGTCACTATTTATTGCTGAAAGGTTCAGTACACAAGCAAGACTTAACTATGTTAAATATTTATGCACCTAATGTCAGAGCACCTAAATATGTCGAAGAAACACTGACTATGCTCAAAAGAGAGTTAGATGACTCCACAATAATATTGGGAGACTTTAACACTCCACTCTCATTACTAGAAAGATCATCTAGAAAAAAGCTCAGTAAAGATACAGAAGACCTCACTGACACAATTAACCAACTAAACCTCATTGATATATACAGAACTTTCCACCTATCAGCAGACAACTACACCTTTTTCTCCAGTGCACATGGAACATTCTCCAGAATTGACCATGTGATAGGCCATAATGCAATGCTCAACAAAATCTATACCATTGAATTACTGCAAAGCATCTTCTCAGATCATAAAGCCATAAAAGTTGAAATCAATAGCAGAAAAAACATAGATAGAAAGTGGAACTCTTGGAAACTGAACAACATCTTGCTCAAATAAACATGGGTTATAGAGGAAATCAAGGATGAATTAAAGAAATTCATGGATTCCAATGAGAAAAACACTTTCTACCAGAACCTATGGGATACAGCCAAAGCAGTGCTCAGAGGTCTGTTTATCTCCATAAATGTACACATCTGGAAGGAAGAAAGAAACCAAATCAAGGAACTAACTGTACAGCTTGAACAAGTAGAAAGAGAACAACAGAGGAACCCGGGCACCAGAAGAAAGGAGATCATAAAGGTTAGAGCAGAGCTAAACGAATTAGAGAATAGAAAAACAATTGAAAAAATTGAAAAGACCAAAAGCTGGTTTTTTGAAAAGATCAGCAAAATTGATAAACCACTAGCTAAACTTACTAAAGAAAAGCAGGAAAGGAAACAAATAACCCAAATTAGAAATGAGAGGGGAGTTGTCACCACAGATGCAACAGAAATCAAAAATATCATAACAGAATACTGTGAAAGACTGTACTCTAACAAATTTGAAAACCTAGGGGAAATGGACCAATTCCTTGTCTCATACCTCCTACCCAAATTATCACAACATGAGGCAGAACAACTTAATAAACCCATTACAAAAGAAGAGATTGAAAAGGTCATCAAAACACTGCCAACCATAAAAAGTCCAGGCCCAGATGGCTTCACGGCAGAATTCTACCAAGCATGTAGAGAAGAGTTATCCCCAATACTACTGAGACTATTTCACAGTATAGAAAGGGATGGAGTACTCCTAAACTCATTCTATGAAGCCAGCATAACCCTGATACCTAAGCCAGGAAAAGATCCAACAAAGACAGAGAACTACAGACTGATATCACTCATGAACCTAGATGCAAAAATCTTCAACAAAATTCTTGCCAACAGAATACAACAACATATCAAGAAAATAATCCATCATGACCAACTGGGATTCATACCAGGGATGCAAGGCTGGTTCAACATCAGGAAAACAATTAATGTGATAAACCACATAAATAACACAAAAGACAAGGATCACCTGATTTTGTCCATTGATGCTGAAAAGGCATTTGATAAAGTCCAACACCCATTCATGCTAAAAACTCTTAGCAAAATGGGCATAGACAGCAAATTCCTCAACACAATAAGGGCCATTTATACAAAGCCAGTTGCCCACATCATCCTGAATGGAGAGAGACTGAAAGACTTTCCCTTGAGATCAGGAACTAGACAAGGATACCCACTCTCACCTCTCCTATTCAACATTGTGCTAGAAGTTCTAGCCAGAGCAATTAGACAACGCGAAGAAATAAAGGGCATCTGCATCGGCAAAGAGGAAGTTAAAATCTCCCTGTTTGCAGATGATATGATTGTATATGCAGAGAACCCCAAGGAATCTATAAGTAAACTACTCAAACTGATAGAAGAGTTCAGCAAAGTCTCAGGATACAAGATAAACATAAGTAAATCAGTAGGATTCCTTTATACCAACAATGAGACTGTTAAGGAGGAAATTATCAAATCAATACCATTTACAATAGCCCCTAAGAAGATGAAGTACCTAGGAATTAATCTAACCAGATAAACAAGAGACCTTTACAAAGAGAACTACAAGCCCTTACTACAAGAAACTAAGAGACTTAGATAAATGGGAAAACCTACCCTGCTCATGGATAGGAAGACTTAACATTGTGAAAATGTCTATTTTACCCAAAGGAATTTATTTATATAATGCAATCCCAATACAAGTTCCAGCATCATTTTTTAATGAGATGGAGAAACAAATCACCAATTTTGTTTGGAAAGGGAAGAAGCCCCGGATAAGCAAGGTACTACTAAAGAAGAACACACTGGGAGGCCTCTCATTACCCAACCTTAGAACATACTACACTGCCACAGTGGTCAAAACAGCCTGGTACTGGTACAGGAACAGACAGATCGATCAATGGAACAGAATTGAGACTCCAGAGATGACACCATCTGCCTATGAACAGTTGATATTCGACAAAGGCCCTAAGACATTAAACTGGGGTAAAAACAGTATCTTCAACAAATGATGCTGGCAAAATTGGTTATCCATCTACAATAAACTGAATCAAGATCCATATCTTACACCTTATACAAAAACCAACTCCAACTGGATAAAAGACCTAAATATCAAACCTAAAACGATAAAGCTCATCCAAGAAAAGGTAGGAACAACAATGGAAGTTTTAATACACAATATGGACAGACTCCAAAATCTGTCAAAGAAACCTCAATCAACAGAAGAGAAAGTAGATAAATGGGAACTATTAAGAATCAAACACTTTTGCTCATCCAAAGACTTTATTAATAGAATTAAAAGAACATCCACAGAATGGGAAAAAATATTTGGCAACTCTATGTCAGACCGATGCTTGATCTCCATAATCTATAAGATAGTACAAAATATTAATAAGAAGAAGATAAACCACCCAATTAAGCGATGGGCAAAGGAGATGGACAGACACTTCACTAAAGAGGAGATACAGGCAGCCAAAAAACACATGCGGACATGTTCACGATCTTTAGTTATTAAAGAAATTCAAATCAAGACAACAATGGGATACCGTCTCACCCCAACAAGATTGGCCATGATCCAGAAAACACAAAACAACAAATGCTGGAGAGGCTGTGGAGAAAGTGGAACCCTCCTACACTGTTGGTGGGGTTGCAAAATGGTCCAGCCTCTTTGGAAGGCAATCTGGCGCTTCCTTAAAAAAATGGATATCGATAAACCATTTGATCCAGTAATTCCACTACTTGGAATATATCCTACAGATTCAAGGCCTTTCACACCAACGGACACATGCACCAGAATGTTTACCGCAGCACAGTCCACGATAGCAAAAAGATGGAATCAACCCAGATACCCAACAATAGAAGAATGGATAGGTAAACTATGGTACATATACTCAATGGAGCACTACGCAATGATAAAGAATAACGATGATTCCAGGAAACATCTCCTAACCTGGTTTCAACTGGAAGACATTATGTTGAGTGAAAGTAGTCAGCGACAAAGGGACAAATGCTGTATGAGACCTCTACGATAAGACCTCAAAAACAGACTTGTGTATAGAAGAAAAGACTCTTTGACAGCTGCAAGGGAGGGGAGGGAGGGAGGATGAAGGGGGGAGGGTTTAGTTTAGATAGTTACTAGAAATCTAGTTGGGAGAAAGCGGTGATAGCACACATTAGAAACAAGAACAACATTAAGTGGACTTCAGCATAACTTGAGTACTCCTTCCATCTTGACTCAATAGTGCAAGGATAGAGTAGCTGGGGCAGGGGGTGGGGGACCATCCTCTTAGGCGAATTCCCGGCCAATTGGCACAACTAGCGTTTTGCTAAGAGAGCTCTCTGCACCCCACATTGGTGAGTGGCGTCTGAGGTCTTAAAAGCTGCCAAGCTGCCATCCGAGGACACAGCAAATGGTTCCAACTCAGCACGAACAGATGCTCACCGAGGACCAAAATGACATGCAGTAAAGACATCCAAGAAGACAGAGAGACCCACAAGAGTGGGTGCCTACATCGACTTGGGACCGGAAGAACCGGATGGTGCCCGGCCACCACCAGTGATAGCCACGATGGCGCTCACAGGGAGGAGTCTCACTGGCAACACAAGAATAAAAAGGGGTGCATCCTGAGATCTCCACTAAAAGACCTCAATTGATGGTCCAGCGGTTTCGGGGTTCCTCTGAGAGCATGGCCCCCTGGCCTGATGCTTCCCTTTCCCATAAATTACAACAAAGGTCCACTCTTTGGACAGGAATGGATTGGACTTGGCAATGCAGAGTGACCATATATTGGAAGCACTTTATGGTTCTATACATCTACAGGATATCATCTTGCTGACCTCTGGCTGGAGGAAGGGGAGTGGACGGAGAGGAGGGGAAAGGAGGCCGTTGGGAGGATGAGACATGTATGGAGCAGAGAGGAACAGTGTGCTGTCACCAGACAGGGAGAGCAGTGGAAGCTGCATATAGGTGGGCATGTAAATTTGTATGTGAATGTACATTTTCACTCAGTTATGTTAAATAAAAAAAAAAAGAAATGATACCTCATTGTGGTTTTGATTGGCATCTCTCAACGGCTGATGATGTGGAACATGTTATCATGTGGTCGGTAGCCACTTGAATATTCTCCTTGGTGCATTGTCTATTCAGAGTCCTTTGCCCATTTTATGATTGGGTTATTTGTCTTCTGGTTGTTAAAGTGTTGAAGTTTTAGATATGTTTTCGTTATTAGATTCTTATCAGGTATGAGGTCTGACAGTAAAGTCCACAAACTGGCTTGCTCTAAGTGCTGTATACCTCGTTGCTGAATATCACCACGACCACCTCTGAGTACTCCCCCGGGGCAACTATGCACCAATGCCAGAGCATAGTCCACCCCTCAAACCAATTTTGAAGCTCTTTCTGGAACGGCTGTTACACATGGTGGCAGGTTCATGAACTTAACTGTATAGTTACCTGTGAGCGAGTTTTCAGGGAGCAAACAAATAACTATTGGAACATCCTCCTTACTCACCTGATCTGGCCCCCAGTGACTTTTCTCTTTACCTGAAGATAAACAAAATATCAAAAGGAAGACATTTTGATGACATTCAGGTCATCAAAGGTAATATAATGACAGCTCGGATGGCCGCTCTAGAAAAAGAGCTTCCAAATTGCTTTGAAGGGTGGACTAGGCACTGGCATTGGTGTGTGGCTTCCCAAGGGGAGTACTGTATTTTATTTTACTTATTTATTGTGATTGAGTGAAAGTGTACAATCCCGTTTAAATTTGCATGTCTGCGTATGTGCAATTCCTACTGTTCTCCTTGCCTGATGACAGCACACTCTTCCTTTCTGTTCCATACATGTCATGTCCTCTTAACAATCTCCTGTCCCCTCCTTTCCAGTGCCTCTAGTAAGAGGCCCGTAGGACAACGTCCTATAGATGCATAGAACCATATAGTGCACCCATGATATGGTCAATCTGTGTCACTGAGTCCAATCTATTCCTGTTTGAAGAGTTGACCTCAGTAATGATTTATGGACAGGGGCAGCCATCAGGTCTAGGGGCCATGCTCCCAGGGGAACCCCAAGGCCTTCAGACCATCAATTGTAGGCTTCTAGTGGAGTTCTCAGTGTGCACCCCTTTTTATTCTCATGTTGCCCCTGAGACTAAACTTCATGAGCCCCATCACGGCTGTCACTGGTGGTGGCTGGGCACCATCTGGTTCTCTGGTCACATGTTGATGTAGTCACCCATTCTCATGGGTCTTTCTGTCTTCTGGGTTCTCTTTCCCAAGGGGAGTACTTTGAAGGTGATCATAGTAATATTCAGCAATGAGGTATAGCACTTTTTCTAGGGTAAGTTCACAGACTTTATTGATGGGCCTCCTGTACGGTTTTGAAACATATTCTTGCAAGGTAGCTTGCCTTTTCACTTTTTACTCTAAGTAAGGTCTTTTGATAAACATAAGTTTGAAACTTTTGTGAGATCTCATTTACTTCGTCTTTTGCAGTTTATGCCATTGTTAGTATATGTGATAATCCACTGTTAAGTTAGACCTGACAGCATTGCCCCTGCAATTTCTTCTAAGAAGCTTATGGTTTTAGATAGCATATTTCGGTTGCTTATCTATTTTGAATTTATTTTAGTGTATGGATCCTATTTCATTTTCCTGCATATGTAAATCCGGTTTTTCTAATTATCACTTATTGAAGAGACTCTTCTTTCCCCACCAAATGGACTTAGCACCTTTGTCAAAAATCGGTTGACCATAGATATAGTTCGTAGGATTTTCTAGGCTGTAACCATTATGGAAGCAGATTTCTAGGGCTTTCTTCCGTGGTGCTACCGAGTGGCTTTGAACTGGCACCTACTGGATAGTAGCCCACAGCAAACTATTCCACCCAGGGACCTGCCTGGCTCATAGTAGGCATTCCATAAATATTAGCCGCTGTTGTTGCTTTTCTGCTGAGACCCCTGAAAATTTCTGGACTTTCCTCCAGAGCCAACAAGGGGAAAGCCTTCCCCTGGAGCGGTCGCCCTGAATATGGACTTGCAACCTACTGGACTGTGTAAGAATAAACCTTCCTTTGTTAAAGCCATCCGCTCTGTGGCATTTCTGTTAGAGCAGCCCTAGCTGACTAAAAGAATTGGTATCGTCGGAGTGGGGTGCTGCTGTAGCAAATACCTAAAATGTGGGAGCCACTTTGAAACTGCGAATGGATAGAAGATTCAGAAGGAACGAAGAAGGCACAGATGGTGAGAAACAACAGAGGACTGGCAGCAGCGGCAGCAGCAGCAGCAGAACCAGAGGCAGCGCTGGAGCCGACCCGTGGAGTGAGAGAGGTCAGTGCCTGCGCAGGGTTTTCCTCGTGGAACGGGGTGCCTGCGGGCACTTGAATCGGTGGAGCTGGCCTTGCTGACCCACGGAGTGAGAGAGTTGAGTGCCTTTGGGCAGGACGCTTTCCAGCAAGAGTGGAGTGCCTCCGGGCTCTTAAATCAGTGGAGCAACAGAGCTTTAGAACAGTTGCCTGGCAGGGCAGATGTGGGCCTGAGGCCCGGGCTGTGCGGCCACAGGAAGCTGAAGCTGAAGAGACAAACAGCCTGAGAAGCTGAGCTGCCTTAGTCTCAAGAGGTATGGCCATGACCTCAGGGGTTTGAAAGGGTGGAACCATGGCGTTCTGTGTTTGTAAGGATGGAATTGCCACTCAGTTGGGCTTAGGGTGCTCCTAAAGCCGATGGGGCAGAGTTTCTGTCCAAGTGGGCCTTGGAGGCAGAGTTGTAGCACAGGGCTGGAGGTCTCCACTCAGAAACCAGAGAGTGTGGCCGATACCTAGAGTCTGGAGAGCATTGCCGTTGTGTAGAATGTCTCAGAAAATGTAAGAGTATTTCCAAAGCTTTGAGGGCTAATGTAATGTGTTCTGTTGACTCGCCTGTTGCCTGTTAATGCCTTCTTTCTCTGCAATTTCTCCCATTTGTAATGGAATGTTTAACTTGTGCCTGTTCTGCCATTGTGCTTTAGAAGCAGATAGCTTACCTTCTAAGTTTCACAGATTTAGAAGAATTTTTGTATTTTGGACTTGGAACTGGTTTAAGACTTCTGTTGTATGGGATAGACATGATTTTGCTATGGTGAGATGAATGCATTAAATGTTTTTGTGATGTGATTTTTGGGTTGTCAAAGGGTGGGATGTCATGGTTTGAATTGTGTCTCCGCCAAAATATGTGTAGCCACATGGCTAGGATATGATTCCCAGTACCTTGGGACTCTCCTCCATTGTGTGGTTTCACTAAATTGTATGTTAAAGGATTAGGGTGGGGATGTAGATTCCTGCATAGAATTACTTCCCTACCCTGCTGTAGGGGGAGTTTCCCCAGAGTATGGCTTGCCCTGCCCTTAATGCTTTCAGCTTGCAAGAGATAAAAGGGAAAGAGAAACAAAGGACAATTGAGAACCTCACTACCATCAAGCAAGCAGCACGGGGAGAAGAGCGTGTCCTTCAGACCAGAGGTTCTTGCGCCAAGATGCTCCCTGGACAAAGACTGATGCAATAACTGACTTTCCAGAGCCGACAAGGGGAAAGCCTTCCCCTGGAGTGGTCACCCTGAATATGGACTTGCAACCTACCGGACTATGTAAGCATAAACCTTCCTTTGTTAAAGCCATCCACTCTGTGGTATTTCTGTTAGAGCAGCCTAGCTGACTAAAACACCATAGATATAGTTCGTAGGATTTTCTAGGCTGTAACCTTTATGGAAGCAGATTTCTAGGGCTTTCTTCCACGGTGCTACCGAGTGGCTTTGAACTGGCATCTACTGGATAGTAGCCCACAGCAAACTATTCCTCCCAGGGACCTACCTGGCTCATAGTAGGCATTCCATAAATATTAGCTGCTGTTGTTGCTCTTCTGCTGAGACCCCTGAAAATTTCCCAGTGCTACAAGTCATGGCCTAGCTCTCCAAGCAGCTCTTACAGGAAACCATCTTTCTGTACTATCATGTGATTGCTTGTCTGCCTCTTGTTCAGATTTCTTCTAATTGGGTGTTCTGTCTCCCACCCAGATGTGGTCCTCTGGTATCTCAGGTCAAGAGCTCCACAGACTCCCTGATTTTCCCTGGGCCCTCCTGGGCTCAGTAAGTGTCAGTCTCCTGAGCCCAGGGGCCATGCCAGGGATGGTCTGGATCTTAAGCTCCTTTCCACAGAGCCAGTCTGTGGTAGCTTGGCCTCAGCTCCCCCTCAAGTAGCCCAGCTCTTTCCTAGGGATAGCATGTGAGGCACGTTTGGGAGGACAGTGCAGTCCTTCATCCCTTCTGTCCCCCAGCCCAAGAATCCAGAGCCCCTTGTGTCTTACTGATATGCTGTGCAACTGTAAACAGATTCATTAACCCCTCTGAGCCTTAGTTTAAGGAGCTTTGGCAGCACAAACAGATGCTTGATTGCTCACTGAAAAGCTGGCAGTTCAAACTCGCCCAGTGGCTCTGCCCGAAAAAGACCTGACAATCTGCTTCCAAGGAGATTATAACCAAGAAAACGCTATGGAGTGTTTCCACCCTGTCACATGGGTCCCTAAGAGTTAGAATTGGCTCGGCAGCACCTAACAACAACAGCCTTTGTTTTAATTTCTTGTACACAGGAATAGGTTACGCAGTAGACATGTAAGCGTGGTGCTTAACTTGCTTACCAGATCATCTATGGTAAAAAGTTGTACCTATTTCCACATCAGAGATTCTGTTTCTAGGTATGGCTGGCATCTTTCTCTCTCCCAGCCATACAGCACCTTCCTACAGAATCAAAGCTGCTTATTGAATTTACAGTCCCTAACAGGGACGGATTATCCAGTAAGCTAGGTAAGCTCAGGCTTAATTGTGTTTATTTACTAATCTGTAGTGACCAGTTTCACCATGTGTATGTGAAATTGGTCACTAGAGATTAGTAGGTAAACACAAGTGAGTCCATGCTTACCTTGTTTATGGAGTAGTCTACCTCTGTTTGTACACAACAGTACTGGAGGCTGTTTTTCCAGATGACAGTCTATCCAAGACTGCAAGTCTGGTGTACAGATCAGTCTGAAGGAGTCCCAGGCTGTTGTCCTGATTCCTGCAGCACCGCCCTCTTCCTCCCTCCTCCGGAGGGGAAGACTTTGTGAAGGAAAGCAGTTCAGACCTTTATTTTTTCATAGGACTGTTGAGCTGACATGGTTGAACTGGACTTAGGCTCTGAGTTGAAGGAACTCTATTCCTGGGATTGAGTGGCTTCTGGCCTCCCCACCCCTGAGTGTTCCAAGGTTGCACTATTATTGGTAGCCAGATTGTTTTCTGTCTTCTCCAAATAATTGTTCCTTCTTTATACTTAGCAAGCTTTTGCTTAAATCTGCGTGGCTACATTGGGGAGCCTGACTTTGTAGACAAGCTGTGAAACCTAAACTGCTCGCATTTAGGCTGTAAATTTTTCGTGGTTTCCTTGTGCTCTGGAGCTCACTGAAACACAGGCTCGCCTGATCATCGGAGCTGTGAAGAACAGAGCAAGGCCTTATCGGCTTGAAATAAACCATCTTGCAGGCTAGGCTGTTTTTAAAGATGCAAAAGCAAAGCTTAGAGTGTGTCTGTGATTGAAGGCTCCAACCTGCTCCATCCCCAAACGTCGTTGTGAAGTAAGGGATTATTTTGCTGTGCAGTCTTAGGCAAATCCTTTAATGTCTCCCGTCCCAAGTCTCATCATAAACGTGGGGACCAGACTAGACATCCAGGCCCCTTCCTGCAACAGTTTGTCATTCAGCTCCCCAGTTCTGCTGAAACTTAGAGAGGCCACCTGCTGTCCAGGACTGCCGCTCCAGGGTTAACATTGCCCCTCCTGAAAGATGTGGGTGAGATGAAGAAATGACCCGCGCTCCTTGCCTTGGTAATTACAACTCTCAGATGCTTTCAAAATACCAAATGGCTAGTTTAGTTACATAGAACGGGGCACTTGTAGTTTAAATCTTTTTTCTTGGCCTTAGCAGAGAATGAGCTGAGTTTGACAAATACAGATAGAAAACTGTTCTGTGGTTCTTTCTCCAGCCCATGGAGATACCAGAAGATCGATGTGTGGGCTGGTTAGAAGGTGGCTTTGTCTCCCACAACCCCCCCAACTCCTCACTTCTCTCCTCCTATCTGTTATCAGCTTCGAATCAGGGGTACTGACTTCTGAGAATAGTGGATGAAATTTCTTCCTTTTAAAAACCCTCCAGAAAATGCCAATTTTCCCTCAGGGACTTGTTCAGGGGTTAATAGGACGCTGTAAAGAAATTCATTCTTGGCCTGAAACTTCAATTTCTTCTGCTGCAGTTTGACTTAAAGGAAAAAAAAAATCTTATCCTTGAAACTGACAGTGTGAAATAGCTCCCCTGAGGGCCAGGGGTGGGAGAGTGAGTACCGGTCTGGATTCGGGGCCTCAGGGCTGCTTCCTGTTGTCTGGGAGTCTCCATGTGGATCTCTGTAAAGCCAGTGTGGGCCCTGGTTGAAATTTGTTGATTTGTTGTCTTTTTAAAACACACCATTTTCATGTTATGGCACCTCCCCAAGGGCCAGCAGTTGGCGGGTGCCAGCAGTCCTTTGCCGTGATGTTAACAGAAGTGCTCTCCTCAGCTTTGCAGGGTCCTCCTCATGTTTGAGGTCACCAGCCTGAGTGTTCGGTTCCTTCTGGGCCCTCTGCCTTCTGCCCACAGTCTGTGTGTCTCCGCTGTACACCAGGCCGCGCTTATGCCTGCGTCACTGAAGTGGTTCTCCGGGAAGTGCCGTTAGAAGTAGAAAGAAAGGCGAAGACCCTTGTTTAGTCATGCCCAAGCTGGCACCCTGCTCTCTGCTCAGGTTTGCCTGTCCGGGAGAAGTCCAAGAAGAGACAGAGGGAGACTGAGAGACGGAACAGCTCGAGTCTGAACCAGGCTGAGGAAAGGCCGGGCACCTGGACTGTGGAGGGAAAAAGGACTCCCCCTCAGCCTTCCGGTGAGAGCTGGTCCAGGCCCTGCTCTCCTCACCTGGCTGTGTGGTCTGCGTCCTGAAAACCCGTCCACAGGAGGAAAAGATTCTCGGTAGGCTCCAGCACACCGGACTGGTGGTGGCACCAGACCGGCCACATCTCGTTTTGTTGTACACGGCGTCCTTGTGAGTCGGCGCCCACTCCGTGGCATAAACGACAACAGGAGCAGAACTTTCAAACTGAGAAAATCCCATTTCAATGCGTGTCTTTCTCTGTGTCTTATTTCCAGAGGTCGGGAAAAAGAAGGGCGAAGGGTTGTGAGAGTGACCCGGCGCGGGGCGGGGGCCGTGCTTCAAGTCCGAGAAGGAAGCCGTGAAGCGGGGTCCTGAGGCACAAAGGCGCCTTCCTTTTACCTGTCAGAAGTGTTTACCTTCTAGTGAATCGTCCATATATGCAGCCTTTTATGTTCCTCATTATTTTTCGACAAGAAATAATTTCGTACTCCTCTGTCACTTTAAGACTAAAGGGCCTTATACTCCCTGTACTGAGAATATAGTAGCTGTTTGTACTTCACTTCTATTTATGTTCTGTTTGGGGGCTCGGGTGCTGCCCTCTGACAAACACAAAAAAGAGATTGCTACAGCAAAGCCGTACAGTAATGAGAAGGCAGGACCTGTGAGCCTAGGAACCTTGTGTCATACCCTGTTACCTACTTGTCTGTGGCCTCAAGTTATCACTGGCCACCACAGCCTTTTATATGTCATCCTCACTAGAATTAAAACCCCATGTGACTCTTGCAGGGCAAATCAGCGGCCTTGCAGTGTACTCAGGGAGAAGGAGCTCTAGGCTGTGGCCTACCTCACCGTGAAATGAAGCCGTGACCACAGGCCAAGCCAGTCCCAGCCTTTATGGCCCCTGTTGCGATCTCCAGACCTGAACAGTCCCCATACCTAGAGGACAAGACCAAGGGATCTGTGCTTTCCAAGAATACTGGGTTTCGCTCTGGGTGGCCAGCCAATGTTGATAATCCAAAACCAAAACTTAGTGACCACTGCTAGGGGTTGGGCTTTCCCGAGAGTTATTAGTCTTCACAAGGGTTCTGGGAGGCAGGATTGCTCTCCTTATTTCACAGTAGATGAAGCTGAGGCCCAGAGATGTTAAGCAGCAGACCCAGAGTCACACAGCTAGAAAGAGGCAGAGCAGGATGTGAATTTACAGAGGGACCCCTGGTTGCCCCAGGCTTTCTCTAATCGTGAGATGCACAAGTACAGACTCTCAGGGCTGGCATGGACGGGGAGAGGCGTGAGGCTTCCCGGAGAGTGAGGGGGTTCACAGCAGTGTTGGGCAGCCCTGAGATGGTCCCTCCCATCTGCTCAGCTTGTTGCATCTTACATAGGCAGCCTTTCTCATTCTCTCCTTTGATCTTAAAGGGGACATCTCAAAAGTTGCCTCCTTTCCTCAGGAAGCTAATTTGCTCTGTAAACCTTCATCTAAATTATATTAAACAACAAGAAATTTCCAGATGAGGAAACTGAGGCTGAGAGAAAATGCCTAATTTAAGGCAGTGTAGTGCTTGGCTTCAAAGCCCTGGTGGTGCAGTGGTTGGTGTGCTTGTCTGCTAACCAGAGGTTAGCAGTTCAAACTCAGCGGCCTGCCTTCATGAGAGAAAAGACCTAGCAATCCACTGCCGTACAGCCTGCAGCCTAGCAAGTAGTATGGGGGCAGTCCTCTGGTCTTCTGTAGGGTCTTAGGTGCTAGAATTGACTCGACAGCCCACAGCAGCAAGGCTTGACTACTAGTCAGAAGTTTGGCTCTTCAGACCCACCCAGAGGTGCCTTGGCAGACAAGCCTGGTGGTCTGCTTCTGAGAAGTCACTGCCTTGAAAATCCTACGGAGCAGTTCTGCTCTGCACATATGAGGTTGCCAAGAGTTGGAGTCCACTTGACAGCAACTGAACCACAGCAAAACAAACAGTAGAGAGGACATCATCGGCTCAGTGGCACAGTTCCTGCCTTCCATGTGGGACACCCAGCTTGAGTCCCAGCCATGCACCTCCTGCACAGATACCACCTGTCTGTCAGTAGAGGCTTGTCGTTACTGTGATGCCAGTCAGGTTTTAGCAGAGCTTCCAGAATGTAAAAGACTAGGAAGAAAGCCCTGGCAATCTATTCCCCAAAAGTCAGCCAATGAAAGTGCTGTCCATCACAATGGTCTGATCTGCATCCAATCAGGAGATGGCACAGGATCAGGCAGCATTTTGTTCTGTCATCATGGAGTCCCTCTTAAGTCAGGGCCAATGCAGTGGCCACCACCAATAACAAGCAAACAGTAGAGCTCCTGGGACTTTGTGGGGTCCTGAATCATGCCCTCCATTTTTTGCGAGCCGTGCCCACCATCCCTGTTTATCCTAGTTTCCTGAGTGCCCGCTACACTGGCACTTGGGATGGGCTCTGGTTGTGACCAGGGACAACCAAGGCTTATTCAGCCAATCACCTACTTCCATTCCCCAGCCCACTGAGGCCCTCTACCAACCCCCCACACCCTATGCCTCTCAGGTCCACTCATTTCTCCACCTCACCCCAAAATCCCTCTGGGTTCCTGCAAATTTTGAAATCTGTGCACACAGTGAAGAAACTGATAACACACGTGTCCCGCTTTTGTATGTTAATGACAGTGTATGTCACTGAGTCCTGTACAGCAGCATAGCCAGCAGCCTCATCAGGAGTACTGGCCCCATCTGGTTCTCCTCTCTATGCCCCAGTGTTGTTCCTGAGCCCCAGAGAAGAAACTTTAGGAAGATTGGAGCATATCAAAGTGCCTCTCACACTCATTCCCAGCGCCTGATTGAAGGGCTTGAACTATGAAGTCAAGTTCCCTGATTTAGACCCAGCTGGGACTCGGAAACAGAGCCTCTGAATCTGTGGAGGTTGGGGGCTGGTTTGTCTTGTTGATGAGACAGCACTGTCTCTGTTCACAGTTCTACTTCTGAGGCACTCCTGGTGCCATGCTCCCTCCCTTCCTTCAGACCCAGAATTGTCTCTTAACTCATGTGACCTGCAAAAGCTTCTAAGGTGGCTGGCAGGCCACAACTTTCTAGATGACGTGCTTTATTACCTATAGAGCAGGCTGCTGGCTAATTCTCTCCCAAGGCCTCTATGAGACAGTGCCATTCCCTCCAGGGAAATGAGCACGTCTCCCCACTTCCTACCACAAGCCTGGGGTGGGGTTGCAGTGTGGCTTTTAGAAACCCCAAATCCAGGAGAGATTATGGTACCCAAAATGCAATTCAAATGATTTTTTTTTCTTCTTTTAATAACAAAACTTATGTGTTGCACAAACACTGGTATAGTTTCTTTATAGGCTTTCTGACTGCAGAGTTCTAGGTAAGTTTGTTGAACAGCCTACAATACTGCTTTGCTGGTGCCTAAAAGAAGACTTGATGCTTTGGTGGCCACCCAGTAGTTAAAGAGCTCAGCTGCTAACCCAAAGAGGTGCTCGGTTCTAATCTACCAGCTGCTCTGCAGACACTCTGTAGGGCATTTCTGCTGTGTCCTGTAGGGTCATGGGGTGGAAATGGACTTGACAGCAATGGGTTAAAAAGACTTGGTCCCCTGGTGCTTGCACAGTGCACCCAGTGCTGTGCTAGAGCTGACTTCTGAGAGCTAGTTGTTAAATTTTCAGAAAGTTTGTAAGCCGAGCCGAGTGCCGTCAAGTCTTGTAAACTGATTGTTAAACACATAACAGATAAATTTTATTAAAAATTAAGGTAGCGAGTACTCAATTCAGTCACTTCCTAATTATTTTACTACAGTCCTGTATCTACTGGTGGGCTACCCTGTATCTCTTTCCTAACTGCGTTCAGTGACATCGCGTTGGAAGCTTGAAATTGAATATTTATACCAGAGAAATCTGCAAACACTCTTAAATCAGGCTTGCTTTGTTGTTTTGATGATGGTCTAGACTTAGGACAGTAGTAGAGAAAATATTAATAGTGCAGATTAAACTTAAAAGTATGCCGTTGTAAATAGCATAACAATTGGAAAAAAACCAATTTTCTTCTAGTGTTCAGTTCAGCAAAGAAGTTGCTCATATCATTGACAAATAAATGAAATTCTGATATGTTTTTGTTATTTCACTTTCCTCTTCCTTATTAAGGTAAATGAAAATATCAACCGGTGTGTGGGAACCACTGAATTCTGCTGTACTACGTGGCCCATGCATTTTCCCACCTCCGTGCCTTTGCTTCTGGCTGTTGCCTTTGACTGGCTTTCTGGAGTCTCCTTTCATTCACTGATTCACTTAACAAATCAGTATTGAGTGTGCACTCTGTGCTGGGCACCAGGGACACAGCAGGCTGTTCTGGTGGAGGGAGGTGGACAATCAGCAGAATAAAAGACGTTACCTCCCTAGCAGAATACATTTTCCAGTTCTTACCCTGCATCAAGGTACATGTGACACCCTTTCTGTGTCTTGATCTTCCTCGATGGAAGGTGACTTCTGCCTCTTTCATGGCCACATCTTTGAATGGTGTCCTGATGGGGATCAGCCTCAGCTCTCCCAGTGAACTTACCCTCCAGGGCAGGTGAGCCCTGTGTGAATGGCTTGGAACACCGACACCTAGGCTGGAATAGCACAGCAGCATTATGGGAGAGGGCCAGCAAGATTGTTTTCTTTCAAGTTGATGAAAGTGGGAGGCCGCCTTCCAACCTGATCATTTATTAGATATTCTCGGTGCTTTGAGGTTGACAGAGATCTGAGATGAGGCCTTTGCACCTGAAGGGGCTAAAAATGTTTAATAAAAGAAATACAGAAGGGTAGTCTGCTCATTCACTTATTTATTTGTTCAGCAAATACAAGTGCCTGCCCAGTGCCAGGTGCTGCGAGCCCAGTGGGCTGCGAAGCCGAGTGATCTCACTTTGTAATTACACGTTTGTGTGAGTGTTTGATGTCTGTCTCTTGCACCAGAATGTCTGCTCTGGAAGGGCAGGGATGCGTGTCTGTCTTGCTCCCAGCCCCTGGCACAAGCTCTGACTCAGGAAGGGAGGAAGGAAGGAAGGAAGGAGGGAGCACAGAGGAGGAGAAACTGGTCTGGGCTGGAGGCCTCAGCATCCTGGAGCTGGAGTGCTGAAACCTTCATCCCCAGGCATCAGGCAGGTGAAGCCATGCTCCTTTGCATCTATCAAGGTCCAACCCAAGCATCCCCCCAGTGCAAAGCTTTTCCATACTCCTTTTCTGTGGACAGACGTCTATGACAGAGCCCAGCAATTTTGTGTTATAGCTTCCATTTGGTTCTTAACCTTTTCTTGGGTCATAGACCCCTAATTGCTAATCTGATAAACACTAAGGCCTCCTCCCTAGAAAAGTGCTTGCTCATGGCACATGACCACACATACAAATAGACACACCCAGACTTTTGTATCTGATTTCAAGGAGTTCACAAGCTCCTTCAGCTGATCCAGAAACCAAGTCAAAAAATTTGCTTTAAAAAATGTCATCTCCACAGCAGGCATGCATGTTGTTCTCTGTATGTCATGATTCCTGACATATAGGCAGCACTTAATATGGAATATTAGGTGGGTGAATGGAAGGAAGGATGGATGGGTGACGTGTAGAAAAATGTTCTGATTTGCTATGATCTGTACACGGTTGGGAGCCCTAGTCAGCAGTTCGAATCTGCCAGCCAGTCCTTGGAAATGCTGTGGGGGCAGTTCTGTTCTGTCCTGTAGGGTTGCTATGAGTTTAGTTTTTTGCATAAAGTTGAGCTAACAATTCCATCAAAGTCTTAAGGGGAAAAAGAATAAGCTTGAGCAGAGAATAGTAGCCTTTCTTTTACCCTTAGTCTGTCCTGGCAGAATGTGATTCTGCCCACACCTGAGAGGCTCACCAAGTCCATAAGGCCATTTTACAAATAAAATGCTAGCACATGACACCTGACACACTATTTGATAAGCAGACAGAATATTTGACCTTGGACTTGTCTCAGGAAATCAGGGAATGCAGGATTTTAAGGGGCCATAATTTAGTCCTGAGCCTGGTTGTGTTTTTGGAGTTCCTTAAACTCCCAGATGGGGATAATTAGGGACTGGGCTGCACTCCTCATAGAGACTAGGTTAGTCCTCCAGCTTTTGTTAGATGGGTTTAGCATGACAACCTCTCTGCCCTCCAGATCTTTCTCCTTGGTTACCTGGGTGACTGTACCCTAGTAATACTTCTATATGCTCTCCATCTTCTGCTTCTACCAGTCACGACCCCCCTCAAAAAAAAAAAAAAGGAAAGAAAAAGATGATAAATCCCTGGTCTTTAAAGTTGTCAATTCTGGAAGCATTAAAAAAAATTATTTTTAGGGGGGAGTGCTTTATTTTAATCCCTGCTTTTCACATTTAGAATGTTTGGCAATGTTGGCTTTCAGTCACCATAATAGTTCAAAAGGATGGTGGGGGGAGAGAAACCAAGATGCCCTACAGTATTAGAATTTGCTTGGAAAGCAGTTATCAAGGAAGAATATTTTGCAAAACATTTCTTCCCTAGAGAGCTCGCCCTCACCATGTATTCCTATATTGAACGGTACTCTCCTGCGTGCTCTTGGTAGGCAAAAGTACCACTGGCAGGTAAATTGTCTAGCCAAGATCTAATTATGAATTAAAGCCCTTGCTGGCACATTTTCAGCTCAGCAGTCAGTAGTAGATGAAGCTCAAGTTCCATTTATACTGCATCTGAAATGTTCTTAGACATACTGGAATGACGGAAGATTTCTTGGCCTCCGCTACTGACAGGGGAATAGGGTTCTGTACACTCTATTAGTAGATAATGGAAGTACCTGATGGATGGAGCTGAAATTACAAAACACTGTTCAATTAAAAGGAAAGGTGACGACTCCTGGGACAGGGGCTGTGACTCGAGGCACTCACATAAGGAGATGCTGATCTCCTAGCAAGGCACCAGCCAGTGATAGGTGGTGAATCCGTCACTGTTAGACATGCCAAGGTACGTATGTACTGCTCAGTTGTGTGCAGACCTCACAAGTGAGGCTGCGGGGGTTAACTGTCACTTGTGAGAATTTAATCAAGAAAGCACTACCTGGGTTAGAGGTATGGCCGTCGATGTTAGTAGGTGGTTCATGACGGACTCCAGCTGCACCAGAAGTGCATGGTCTTTGTGTAGACAGAGGGGGAGCTGCTGACAAGCAGAGGGCCCGTGTGTCTCTCTCAGTATTCCCATTTGTGTTGGAGCGATTGTATTGGCAGTAATCTTTAATTATAAAAGCCGTTACTATGGAATGGATCATCGATGTTACTCATTTCTGTATTGTTGCCTGGTAACACCCCTTTGTGCCCAAGACATGCGTGTTTCTGTAGTTACAGGGTGAAGATGTGAAATCTTCCTGTCTCTTTGGCCACTTAGCCATCACTGTGTCATGAAAAGCTATTTTGAGAGAGACGAGAACCAAGCCAGTGCGGTAAAAAATGGACCCAGTGTGACGGGAGCCTGAGTTTTTGAAAAGACTTAACCAGGATAGTTCTTTGTGATGCAATGTTCCCCAGGAGGGAGATGGAAAAGCCCTCCTAAGCAGCTAACCGCATTCTGCCCTCCTCTTTGGAATAACTTTCTGCCCTGTTACAGGCCAGTCTCGATGGTGGGACCCTTTCGTGCATCCTCAGTGACTGCACAAGAGGCGAGAAGTTGTGAATCTTTCGGTTTCTGACAATTTCCAACCTAAGAAACGACCTGATGGAGAAAATAGGACGTTAGATATAGCAGATGGAGCGTGTGGTACCTCTGTGAAGTCAGGCTATCTCCATCACCCTGCTGGCTTTGAAAATGCCCCATTAGTAGGGGAAACGGTCCCAGAATTAACACCAGAAGTACTCAAAATCGTTCTCTTAAAAGGTCACTCTCGTGGAGTTTTCAGATAATACTTGGCTCTGCTTTTCTTTTTTTTTTTTAAGTGGGGGAGCAGCTGCTCCAGGCATGGGAAGAGGTCATCTGTTGGGTTTTAGATTTCCAGTTACAGCAGCAGCCCCACAAAAGCAGTTATTACATAAAGATAATTACGTTCCACATTGTTCATCCAAAACTCTTTCTGAGATGGACTGATTGGCATATTTAAATCTCATCTCCTAGGAATTTGGTAATTATCATACTGTCACTGGGGGAGGGAAGAAAAAAAACCTAATCAAATAGCTGTTTAGAGATGCTTTGCATTTTTAAAATGTGCTGGGTTTATAGGAAGAGAAGATTCTCCTCTGGTTCTCTCCCTGACCTCAAGAGGGTTTAAACTTTTCATGGTTTAAATAGCCACAGCTAATCACTCAGGAAACATTTCTGTATTTAAATCCTGTCTTTTGCATCGTTTGCATCCTTCTTGACCCCTTTTCGTCACCCTCCGAGCAGAGCTTTCTCACTTAGTGACTCCACATCCATGAGGGACTGTTGAATTCAGCTAATGAGGCTCAGCCTTTTAAGTGGTACCAGTCAGGCCTGGAGTCAAATCAGAGAGCAAACAGCTACTTACCGCTTTCTCAGGTTCATAAATGGAACACCAGATCTAGAGTGAAAGCAAGAGGCATTTCTTCTTGTCCAGAAAAAAAAGAAAAGGCAAAAAGAGCAGTTTCTCAGGTCAGCAGGTTGAGTAGAATCTATCCCCCTCAGAAAAAGCACCCAAGACTTGATGTTATTCTATTAGCAGCAGCTAGAGAAGACCCCAGCCCCAACCCCTGCAACTGCCACTGAACTGACATCTTTGTACACAATGGATTTTCACCCATGGTGCCCAGAATTGGGAAAACAGGATGATTTCCAACTTTATACAGAATATACAGTTGTCAGTGACAGAAATTATACCGAAGTCTTTTGTTTATATAAGGAGTGTCTGAAAGGGCCTGTCTTTGAGATTTATGAAAGAACCCCAGTGAGCCTCCACCACCCATAGTTGTACCTCAAAAGCAAGCACAGGGAAGAGGAATTTGGTGAAGGTTTCATGGAACCACCCATCATCATGGGCCATCATCCCGTTCTGCAGAAGGACCTGCTTTGCCCACTCTGCAGGAGCTGACATCTTCCTCCAGCCGTTGGATAAGCCCCAACAGGAAGCCCAGCATCTGGAGGCAGCTTTAGGAAGATAAAAACCCAGGTCATATTAGAAGCCAGAGCAGTGAGGCCGGGGAAGGCGTAACCAGCTAGGTGGGAGCAGGACGTGTGCGTCTGAGCAAGGTGGGAGGGTTTGAAAGGGAAACATGAAGCAAGCTGAAGGCCGGCCTGAGCTTTGATTCTGACAACTGGAGCAGTTCAAAAACCTGTAATACGTGGAGATCTGAGTTTTCTCTCTTCCTCCTTGCCTATCCCACTAGTTCATCAAGATTAGAGCCTTTCGGGTTTTCTGAGTTAATTATTCTTTAGTGTTCTATTTCAGGGTTTTGAAATCAAATTGCTTGATGTTTGACTCTCTCCCGTGTGACTAGGTTATCTTTTGTCATGCGGCTGCAGCAGTCCTTTCCAGAACATTGTGCTTCCACTCAGTACTGTCAAGGAAAATGTCCTAAGTTCCATGGAAGTCAGCCTTGTAGGAGTAAGGAAATGCCACCAACCCATTATTAGGAATCCAGAAGTGATGCCGCACAGCATCCATCATCATAGACCTGGGAAAATGAAAGGATAACCTGCAGTGAGCTGTCAGATGAACGCAAACACAGGGAGTGCTTATGGGGTGGCAGCCACGTGGTTTTGTGGGATGAATGAGTTCCAAGACCTGAGTCATTTTATGTGACATCTGTAAGGCCAAGTGGCACAGTTTACTGCTTGGGAATCATCTCTCCTGTCGTGAACGGGGAACCTTATCAGTGAGTTTTGCAAGCCTTTCTAGCTCAAGAAGAAAACAAGTACTTTGGATTCTTTTGAAGTCAGACAGGGCCCGGGAGGAAGAAGGAGGAAGCTCAGATGCATTCGTTGGGCTATAAATGGGAAGAAGGAGGAGCATTTTCTCCAGATGCTAATTAGGGGCTCAGACGCTGGTGGTGTAGTGGTTAAGTACTGTGGCTGCTAACCAAAAGGTCAGGCAGTTCAAATCTACCAAGCGGCCCCTGGAAACTCTATGAGGCAGTTCTGTTCTGACCTGGAGGGTAACTGAGTCAAAATTGACTGGACAGCAGTAGGCTTTTTTTTAAGTTATTATCTTACAGAAGCTCCTTGACCACACCCACCCCTCACCTTGTTTGACTTCTCTTTATAAGTGCGTATCACCGTTCAGAAGTACCCTTCTCGCTTATTGTCATGGTGTACCTTGTGTCCCCCCCCCCCAAATGTGTGTAGCAGTTTGGCTAGGCTGTGATTCCCAGTATTGTGTGATATTCCTGTACATTGTACATCCTGCCTCTGTGATGTTAATGAGAGAGGAGCAGCAGTTGTGTGGTGGGGCAGGACGCAGTATATAAGATTATATCATTCTTTGAGGCAGTCTTTTGGGATATAAAAGAAAGAAGCTAGCAGAGAGATTCGGGGACCTCATACCACTAAGCAGTGCCAGAAGCTGAGTACATCCTTTGGAAAGGACTCGGGATCCCTGTGCCTCGGAAGGTCCCAGTGCAGGGGAAGGTTGACAACAAGGACCTTCCTCCAGAGGCAACAGAGAAAGCCTTGCCCAAAGGCTGATGCCCTGAGTTTGGGCTTTTAGACTACTAGATTGTGAGAAAATAAAATCTCTATTTTTAAAGCCATCCACTTGTATTTCTGTTACAGCAGCACTCGATGACCAAGACATTTATTTTCGTATTGCCTGTCTTCCCACACTAGGGTATATGAATCTTGAAGGCAGGTATCTTGCTTATTGATGTATCTGAATACTGCTCAGTACATATTCTCTGAATAGATGTCTGAGGTTGAGGGGTGGGTTTATGGCACGGAAAGAATAGCAAGAGACAAAGCTTGAAAGCAGACAGACCTGGGTTTGGCTGTGTGCCCTTGCATTAGTGAGTGAACCTCTCCGAGCCTCAATTTTGTTATCTATAAAATGGGCATGTACCTATTATTTCCCAGGAAAACACTGAAGGATTCAAAGACGTAACCCACCCCAAAACCAAATCCACTGCTGTCAAGTCCATTCTAACTCCTAGCAACCCAGTAGGGTTTCTGTAACTGTAAACCTCTACAGAAGCAAACTGCCACATCTTTCTCCCTTGGAGCCGTGGGGGTTTCAGACCACTAACTTTTTCCTTGGAAGCCCAGCACTTATGCTTAACCACCAGGTCTCCTTTAATAATGTAAAGTCTGTGCTAATACCTGGCCCAGGGCCTGGTACATAGAGATACTCAGTGAGTACTGGTTCCTTCTCCAGGCACAAGAGGTGCCTTTCCTACCCATAAAATGTTCAGTGGTTCTTAGGTCTCCCTCTTGAGCCCAGGGATGGAATCTCCAAGGGGAATCCTACGGATGCCCCTTTGGGTCCAAGAAGAACCCCTGGGTAAATTAGAAATGGGCTGCCAGGATTCTATACCCAAAGCTGGCTCCTCTAGGGATGGCAACACAGACTAGGGAACCAGAGGCCTGCCCTCCTGGAGCCTGCTTATTCTTGTCATCAGCCGAGGGCTCCCTCTGACACGAAGAGACCCTCAGACAGGCCTCTTGCTGACACAGAGATGCCTCTAAGCAATCTTTAGAAAGTGTCGGAGCTAGACTTTCAGATTTCATATAGCATTACCTCCCTGAAAAACCCAGCACTCAGAGATTACTTTTCTCAAAGCTCTAATCCACTGTTATTTTCCTTGTTTTCACTAAAACCCTCCTTTCCTCCCTCCCACCCTCCCTCTCCTCCCCCTTCCTTTCCTCCACTGCCTGCCTCTCTCCCTCCTCCCTCCTCTCTTTCTTCCTTTGTGTTTTTAACATTTGGGCAAAGGAGCTGGTTCTGCCTCCTTTATATTTCCAGGGGCTCCAGGCTTAGCTGGGATATTTTAAAGCAGGCCATCCGGTCCTTTTTCAGAGAGCCGAAATTTGGACATTTCTCATGTTTTCAAAGAGAAGCAGACCTCAGGAAGGGCCAGTCAGCCGGGCATTAAGCAGCAGCCAGTCCTCTTTGATTCTCCATGTGCCGTGTGTGGTCCAGAGATGCTCGATTGACATTTTGTTCATTCATTCATTAGATAGCAAGCAGCCTGGTGAGATGCAGCTTTTGAAGCAGCCGGACCCAGGCTTCAAACACTGGCTCTGCCACTTGCCAGCTGCACAGCCATGGATGTGTCATGGCAAAAGCAGATACCAGGTCTTACCAAGGAGGGTTGGTAGATGGGAAGCAGTTGCTGCAGGTTAAGAGTGTTGACTCCCCAGTTCTATTATGTGTTTTGCTGACTCGACTACTCTTTGTTTTGTTTCTTTGAATCTGTTATTTCGCCTTCTAGAACACAATTATTCGGTAGCTTCATCTATAAAATAGACACAATAATGGCAACCCACCTTGCAGGGCTGCTCTATGTGCTTGTGAAGGGCCCAGCACACACTAAAAGCTCAGTAAATGTCCATGAGATTTCAGAGTGGATTTTTAGACAACGTATGTGGCACTTTATTATTGCTGACATGCTGCACTGAGTTCCTCTGGTTAGTCAGACTCTGTGGATTGGGGATGTGGAGGCGAATAGGTCTCTGTGCTCAAGGGGCAGAAGAAATAAATATCAAATAATCATTCCCCTGCAGAGGTGTTAAGCCCGGAATGCTGGTACCCAGGCTCTGAAATATCAGAACTTCTCTGCAGAAAAGTGCTGTGGTGGAGTGGAATGCTCATTTGAGACTCAGTGGGTGAGTGGGTTGGTTTAGTTCTTCATTGGCAAGTAAGTGCAAAGGCCCTGAGGTGGTGTATTAGTTTCCTGTTGCTGTTGTAACTAACTGCTATAAACTTTGTGACTTTGAACAAAATGAATTTGTTCTCTTTGGGTTCTGGAGGTCAGATATCTGAAACAATTTGCAGGGTTGTGTTTCTTTCAGGAGGCTCCAGAGGAGAATCTGTTTTCATGCCCTGTCCAGCTTCTACATTCCTTGGCTCATGGCCCCCTTTTGGGTTTTTTTTAGCTGTGTTTTAAGTGAAAATTTGTAATTTGAGTCAGTTTCTGATACAAAAACTACCCACACTTTGTTATGTAACCCTAGCTGCTTTTCCCACACTGTGACAGCGCAGTCCCTCCTTCCATCCCAGATTCCCCAAGTCCATTCAACCAGCTCCTGTCCCCTTCTTCTCGTCTTACCTCTAGACAGGTGCCTCCCAGGTGGTCTCCTATATCTACTTAAGCCAAGAAGTATACTCTTCACCAGTATGACTTTATGTCTTACAGAGCAGTTGAATCTTTGTCTGAGGAGTTGGCTTCTGGAATGATTTCAGTTATGAGCTAACAGAATCTAGGCATCATATCTCCTAGGGACCCTCCAGGCTGTGTGACCGTCAGGTCTGGTGCTTTTACTAGAGATGGAGTTCTGTTCCCTACATTCCTCTTGCTCCGTCAGGGACTCTTTTATGAATTCCCGGTAAGTTATTGGTGGTAGCTGCGCACCATCTAATTCTTCTAGTCTCATGCTGATGTTGTCTGTGGTTTATGCAGTCTCTTGGGCTCATATTTTCCTTATGTCTTTGATGTTTGTCATTCTCTTTTGCTCCAAATGGGTTGAGACCAATTGATGCTTCTTAGATGGCCACTTGCTGACTCTTAAGACCTCAGATGCCATCACCAGTGTGGGATGCGGAGCATTTTCTTAATAAACTTTGTTATGACATTTAACCTAAATGTCCCCTAAAACCATGGTCCCCAGACCCCCATCCCTTGAAGTATTTGGTTATAAAGCTTGTTAGTTTCTGGCTTAGTCCAGTTGTGCTGAAGTCTCCCCTACTGTGTGTTGTCCCGCCCTTTACCTAAAATGACACTTGTCTGGTAACAAATTAGTAAAAACCTCTCTCCCTCCCTCACCAGCCTCAGAACCATCAAAAAATACAAGGTCTGAAAATCCCATTCAGGAACTCATCCTAGAAAAAATGCTACACACCTCACTGCTGAACATCACTGTGGTCACCTTTGAAGTACTCCCCTTGGGAAGCTATGCACCCAAACCAGTGCCCGGTCCACCCTTCAAAGCAATTTTGGAACTTTTTTTCTGGAATGGCCATCAGAGCTGTCATTGTATTACTTTTGATGTCCTGAATGTCATCAAAATATCTTCCTTTTAGTATTTTGTTTATCTTCGGGTAAAGATCACTGGGCGCCGGATCAGGTGAGGAGGAGGGTGTTCCAATACAGTTGTTTGTTTAGTGGCTAAACACTCCCTCACAGACAACTAGACAATTAAGTTTGTGAACTTGCTACCATGCCACCGTGCACAACAGCCATTCCAGAAAGAGTTCCAAAATTGCTTTCAAGGGTGGCTTAGGTGCTGGCATCAGTGCATAGCCTCCCAAGGGGAGGACTTCAGACGTGACCATGATGATACTCAGCACTGAGGTCTGTAGCACTTAGAACAATTAAGTTCACCAACTGAATTGTCAGACCTTGTATTTTCTTCTGTGCTTAAACCTTTTCTTGAGTCTTTATTATAGTGGTCTCATACTGCATTTGTCCTCTTGCGACTCATTCCACTCAGCACAGTGTCTTCCAAACTCTTACGTGTTGTGAGATGTTTCCCAAACTCCTTGTTGTTCTTTATCATTATGTAATATTCTGTTGTGTGTTTGTTTATCTATCATTCGTTGGTGGGCACCTAGGTTGATTCCATCTTTTAGTTGTTGTGGACAGTGCTGCAGTAAACATTGGTGTTGGGGGGGGGCAGCTTTTATTTTTGTAGGACGTATCCCCTAAAGGTAAGATTGCTAGATCATATGGTATTTCTATTTGTAGCTTTTTAATAACACGCCAAATTGATTTCCATTGTGATTCTACCATTTTACACTCCCGCCACCCATGTATAGGTGTTCCAGCCTCTCGACAACCTCTCCACATTCATTATTTTGTGTTTTTTCGATCAATGTCATGGCCCCGTTCTAACTTCAATGGCCAGTGGAGTCTTTCTTACGTCTCACTAATGTGGCGCTGACTCTCCTGCCTCCCTTTTTCATTTACAAGCAACCTTGTGATTACTTTGGGGCCCACGGAGATAACCCAGGATAATCTCCCCATCTCAAGTTCAGCTGATTAGCAACCTTAATTCCATCTGCAACTTTAATTCCTCCTTTCTACATAGCCTAACATATTCACTGGGCCCAGGGATTAAGGCATCGCTGGGGACCATTATTCTGCCTACCGCAGATGGGAGGGGGCTGTGTGTATTTCAGGTGATATCGAAAGGCCCCTGTAACTGGAGTATGGGAAGCATGGAAAAGGGAGAGGCAGATCTTTCAGGCTTTTGAAGGGAGGCTCTTGAAGGGCCTCACACAGAAGAATGGCGTAAGGTAGTTTTTAAAGGCTTGCCATGGTGGTTGGGGGGAAAAGGGATGGGGGTGAGATGGGCAAGAGGGGAAGCAGAGAGATCAACTGGGAGATCATTGCTGAGGTTCAGATGAGAGGTGAAGGTAAGAGGAAGGCAGTGGGGAGCTGAATCAGAGAGGCATGTCAGAGTGCAGCCAGCAGACGTGCTGGCGAGTTGGTGTGAGGTGTTGAGTGAAGGACATTCCAGGGTTTTCAGCTTAAGTGACCAGGAGGATGGGGGTGCTGTTTTCTGATGTGGGAAAGACAGAGGTGAAACCCAGGGAGGGAGGTAAGGAACAGTGATGTTTGCGGCAGGTTCTGTCTGTGCCAGGCACTGTGCTGAGCTCCTGATGTTGTAATTAATCCTTAACACGTCCATTTAAGGTGGATTCTGTCACTGCTCTGTTCATAAGAGGCAGTGGAGTACTGTGGCCAAAAGCGTAGAATGCCTGGGTTCATATCCCAGCTGTGCCTCTTACTTGGGCAAGTGCCCCGTTTTCCTGATCTGAGAGTGGAAGTAGTAATATACTGATAACATTCGTGTGAAGACAGATAAGTTCATGCATACGTAAAATACCAGTGACTCACAGACAACTTTGAATAATTGTAACTGTGTTACTGTCTTTAAACAGGTGAGAAAAATTGAGGCTCAGAGAGGTTAAGATCTTGTTCAGGGATATGCAGCTGGGTACAGCTAGGATTCAAAGCTAGACTCTCACCCACCGTGCTTTATGCCCTTCTTGAGAGCTCCTCTCAGGACTGTGGTGAAGACGGAACGTGGCTCAGTACAATGCTTGGCCATGTGGCATATGTTCTAGAAATGTAGGCACATATGTGTGGTGATGTGGTTCCTTTTGTCTGCAGAATGAAGGTGATAGCCCCAGACTGCCTAACTCACAAGCAGCCACAAACACAGGAGGCAAAACTCTTGGAGACTGTCAAGCTATCTGTACATAGGCTGGTCTTGTACTGAACTCCTTGGAAAGGGTCTTACTCAACACTTTCCCCCTGGGAAATCTTACTTGTAGATAATTTGAAGTCATCCTTACCTTCGTCCATCTCTGCCTCTCCTCCCCTACCTTCTTTCCTGTCTTTCTCATTAGCACCCAGTCTGTGATGGAGCAGAGGAGTGTGGAGGACCCTTCATTTTGCAGTCAGGGAACTAACCTAAAGGCAGTGGCAGAGCTAGTATTTGCTTCTGGGTTGTGTGACCTCTGCAACCTAGCATCTTTTCTCTTTCTGTAGACTCCACCAAGATCACAAAGGTGTCTCACTTGGAAAATCCCTCACACTTTCTTGCTGTTCCTGTGGCCTCCACGTCGGAGCTGTTCTGTTGCTGGGGTGTTTATTAAGTCCTCAACAAGTCAATTAAGCTTTTGGGTGGCAGGCAGCTCTTTCCCAAGTACCCCCTTTTCCATGGTCCTTAGAACATGAGCAGCCCATGTGTGGTGACCATCACTGGACATTTAATCAGCATATGTTTACAGAGGGATTCTGAGTGCCAGGCAGTCTTCTGGGGGGTACTGGAGAGCTGTAGTGACCCAGGGGACCCTCAAGAGCTATGTGCTGGGGGCAGGAGCATGAGTAGGTATTACATAATCACACAGTTAGTATAAAATTACAACTTTAATAATCGTCTATAGTAGGAGAATTCAACTAGATCTGGGAGGTTTCTCTAGGAAGTGGCAGCTACGCTGAGATCTGGAAGAAAAGTGGAATTCACTAGGCAAAAATGGGAAAGGAGGAGTGTTGTGAGGAGAGGAAAAGTCCTGTATAAAGGCCCTGTGGCAGGGGAAGTTGCAGTTCTTTGAAGAACTGAGAAAGCAAGCTAGTGTGACTGGGGCAAAGAGTGAAAAAGAAAAGCTGAAGCCGGAGGCCTGGGAGTCTGCAGGGCTTGATAGGCCGTATCAAGACATTTGATCTTTATACCTGATTGAAGTGTGTGTCTGTTTTGGGGTTGGGGAGAGATATGAATAAATTTGCATTGCAAATATATCATAGTGTGTTGGCAGAAGTGTAGGGGACAGTTGGAATGAGGCCAGGTAGCACCCCTATATACTGGTTAGGAAGCCGCAGTAGGAGCCCCAGGGAAAGGAGGGGGGCGACAGGGAGAGAGAAGTGGATGGAGAGATACCTTAGTGGGTAAATTAATAGGATAGCAACCTTCCTCTGGCTACCAGTTATTCAGCACATAGCAGCCACTGTACTAAACAGTTTACATGTACTATTTGTTTTAGGTGTTGCTGTAAATATTCTTGCTCCTCTTTCACAGATAAGGAAACTGAGATTCAGAGAGATGAAATCATTTGCTCAAGGCCACACAGCCTGCGGGTGGCAGAGCCTCTAGCTGCTTCTCAGACATTAATGTACATTTGAATCACCTGGGAATCTTGTTGAAACTCAGATCTGCTTCCCCACACCTCGGGTGAGGCCCAAGATGCTATATTTCTAAAAGGCTTCCAGGCACATCCAGCTGCTGGTCCTGGGACCACACTTTGAGCGGCGTGGGTCTGTCTGCGTGCAGTGCTCACATTCTCAGTTCGGGTGCTTCAGACCAGCTGCAGAGGTGCTGCCTTTACTACAGCTGCTCAAATCTCAGTCCCAAGGACAGGGTGCAGGGGAACGGCTTGAATCTCAGGTAGAAAATGATCTCACCAGTTCCAGCCTCTGCCTTTCGATAGCTCAAGCTGACTCCCCAGCCCAGCCAAGTCCCATCCGTGACCAGCTTCCAGAACAGAAACCAGTGCTTAGGTGTCTTCACAGGTTATTTTGTGCTACACTGAGAGACGGCGGTGCATTAGGAAATTTAACAGGGATGGTTTTCAGGGACCAGGTTGCCAATGCTTTCCAGGGCTGTAGTGAAGGTAAAGAGTAAAAGCAGCCCACAATTCTAATCTCTCTTTGAGGTCACTAGATCCTGGGATCATTAGAGACTAAATCCTTTCCCGATAAAGCCCCCGTAAATGGGGCCTCCTTGTCTTTCTGCTGGGAGACGCCAATAGGCTTTACCTCATGGTGTGAACACTTGTCCTTAATGACTGGGAAAATCCATTTTCCTTCTTGGCAGCTCTGAGAAGGTTCTGGGTCATTGCCAGGCCTGGTCCTGTCTGTCTCTGTGGACTTTATTTTTAATTCTATAAAAGGGGGCAGAATGTCACCAGGTTTCAGTGCTTGCTTCCTTCCTCCCCACTTGCCCTCAAAGACTTTTCGATGCAAACTTGGTTAGTTTTCCACTCTGAAGGCAGCTTGCCGGCAGCCCCATCTCCTCCCCTTCTCAGAATCCATCCTCTCTCTTTTGGTTCCATCTTATCTGGGATTCCTCAGCTGGGAGGAGGGTAGACTTTGTGACTGGGTGACACCATAGAATTCTAGTCTCTTTTCTGCAGAATTCTTGAGCTCTCAGATAGAGAAACTTGAAATCATAACAAATCTGCCTTAAACTCATAAACATTTTGCATTTTAAGATTTCGTGCCTTTGTAGATTGCTGAGATGGACAGGAGCATCTTTTGTTTGAGAAAGACCTAAGGAGTCATCTTAGAATCTAACTCCAGTTGCTCTGCCTGTGTCTCTCCATTGTGGCAGACTTGTTTTCTGCCTTTTCAGGGCTTGGGTGAAGGAAGCTTTGTGGTCTATTGTTAGGCGCTCTTTGAATCTATAAAAATCATAGACTGCTGGACTGCTGGGAGGGACAGGCTTCCAGAAACATCCTCCGTCTGTGGCACGGACATGCACACTCATGCACGCACACGCACACACGCACACACACACACGCACACACACTGCACACACACACGCACACACACTGCACACACACACACACTGCACACACACACACGCTGCACACACACACACACACACACACAGATACATGCCCGTTGTGAATTTCTAGAGCCCAGTGGGAGCAGAGTATGATTTCTCTTGGTGTTTAGTTCTTGTGTCTCTTCATTCTCAGAGTCATGCTCCTGAGTCTCACCTGTATTTCTCTTGCTATGTCTCAGTCTGTCATCACCACTGTCAGCTATGTTAGCGTCTTGCCCTGTGTTCCTGGACCTGTGCTGCTAACTTCTGTGTCCTCATCATGCAAATCACTTCCCCTCTCTGGGCCTCACACAGTTCTTGTAAAATGTGCCTACAGGAATAAATACTGAGTAATGAAGAACTCAGTGGCTAACTAAAAGGTTGGCAGTTCAAATCCACCAGGCACTGCTTGGGACCCTTGTGTCCTGTAGGGTCACTATGATTGGGAAACGATGCAATGGCGGTGGGTTTGGTTTGGGATTTGGTCTGGCCCTAAATTTCTGTTTGACCTGGGATTCTGGCTCTGTGGTTCTATATGCGTTGTTGCTCTTGCTGGATGGTCTTCTCTCTGACTCCCAGATAGAAAGACCTTTCTCTTTCCATCAAAAGCCAGCTCAGTCATATCCACCTAGTGGCCAATCAAAGTGCTCTCTGAATTCCCTTCTGATTTAGAAGTAGCATCCTATCATTTCTCCTTTTTGTTTTCATTTCAATGACTTTTATTTTTTAATTTACAAATACTTGTAAGTATTTACTGTAAAAAAAAGAAAAACTAGAAAATACAGATCAGTGATAAAAAATCAGTAAATTCCTCATTAACTGACGTAACCAATATCAGCATTTTTATGTATTTCCTTCCAGTCTTTTTTCTTAACACTCATCCACAGTCCAGTGAGTTCCATACTATGTAATTTGAAATCTTGATTTTTCTACTTAATATTATCTAGTGAGCATTTTACACATCTTTAAACATTTGAAAACATAGTTTTGAGTTTGCTTGTTTTTTTTAACGACTTTATTTTTAGAGCTAGATTTTTTTTGTCTATAGAGAATTTGTGCAGAAAGTACAGATAGTTCCCATGTACCCTGTGCTCCCTTCACTCACAGTTTCTCACTATTGACAGCTCACATTGCTACCAGACGTTTGTTACAGTTTATGAGCCAGTATAGAGATATCACTGTTGACTAAAGCCCATAGTTTATATTAGGGTTCCCTCTTTGTATAGGACAGTCCTGTGGGTTTTGAGAAACATGAAATGTCATGTGTTCGCCATTGCATTATCCTGCAGAACAGTGTCACTGCCCTGAAGATGCCCTGAGCTCTCTACCTGTTCATACCCCTCAACCCAGTCTCAGGTAGCTGCTGATCCTCTTATTGTCTCTTTAAAAACCATTTTGCTGTTGAGTTTATTTCTTCTTATGGCAGCCTATGTGTGTCAGAGGTCAGAGTCTAATTGTACCCCATACAGTTTTCAATGGCTGACTTTTTGGATGTAGATTAGTAGAACTTTCTCCTAAAAATATGGTTTTTAATATCTGTTTAATATTTCACACGGAAACCCTGGGATGGTAGCGGTTAAGAGCTACAGCTGCTAACCAAAAGGTCAGCAATACAAATCCACCAGGACCTCCTTGGAAACCCTATGGGACAATTTGACACTGTCTTTTAGGGCTGCTATGAGTCAGAATTGACTTTGTGGCAAGGAGTTTGTTTTTTGGGTTTTTTTTAAAGTATTATTTCAGATCTCATGCTTTATTTAGCCCTTGCATAATTATTCTAAAGGAGAATGTTTATCCAGCTGAATCCACTGAACTACCCAAATCAGAGGAGATCAAGTATGCAAAGAGCTGCACAGATCTAAGTGCCTTAGGTTGGAGAAGCAAAACTGATAGGACATGTAAACATAGAGAGAGAAAGATTTGTATCAAGGAAACAGTTCATGCAGTTGTAGAGGCTGGAATATCCCAAGTCTGTGGATCAGGATAGAGGCTTCTCATGCTTCGTGCAGCCACAGGGGCTGGTGACCTCAGGATCAGCAGGATGGAGAAAGGGCTCTTACATACAGGTTATGAAGATTGATGGATTCCAAGAATGACAGATAAGCTGCTAGTTCAAGTCCCAAGAGCTAAAGACAGAGAAACAGGAGGCAGCTGCAGCTTCCAAAACAGGCCAAAGCCAGAATGTCCACTTATATCCAGATGCAGGCTGCAGACACAGGGAAACTCCCTTTCAGCAGATTGGCTACTCACAACGGATTCTGTCATGGGAATAACCACATATAAACACTGAG
This sequence comes from Heterohyrax brucei, assembly GCA_028571685.1. Taxonomy (NCBI): domain Eukaryota; kingdom Metazoa; phylum Chordata; class Mammalia; order Hyracoidea; family Procaviidae; genus Heterohyrax; species Heterohyrax brucei. The sequence continues at coordinate 55,595,282 of CM053140.1, forward strand.
GATCATGGCCGAGCCCAGGTGACACACAATGTTAACCATCTCACTAGGCATCAAACATTTGTTATGTTAGTTTTATCTCTCCAAGTTAACTTCTTTGCTATATTGTCACAAAAGAGTTCTATTGCTTTCCTTTTTTGACAAGTTTTGCACGATGTTGGCTTGGCTGCAGCTGTCTAGGTTTCATCTTTAAAAGGGCATGTAAGTATTGATAACTTTAAAGATTTTTCTTAGCAACTTCTTAGAGACTCAAGCCTAAGGAAATTATTTAAGACATAGAAAAAAAGTATATGCACAAAGATGTTCATCATGGCATTATTTACAGTAGTTCCAAACTAGAAGTCACTTAAAATGCCTGGTTATTTGGGAGGTGGATTAAGTAAATGATGGTGAATATCACTGCTTCATTACAAAGCCTTGTAATAAAATGTGAAGTGTTAATGTTAAAATCCCTGGAAAGAGCAAAGATATACAAATGGAAAAAGGATGAAAAGATGCCAAAATGAGAACAGTGGTTATAGTTGAATGATGAACTGATTGTTTTTCTTTTGTCTGTCTGCTATTCTATGATGAACATGCACATCTTTTATACATTAAATCATATACATATATACATATATATTAAATCATACATATATACATCATGTGTAAACCTTATATTTAAGAAGATCTGGAAGGATATGTGCAGTAACTGGATGCAGAGGGTACAGAACCCGCTCAAGTGAAAGGAGAGACATGGAGGTAGGAGAACAGAGCACAGGAGGCTGAAACCTAGATTGAGTTAGAAACTTCCAAAAAACACTCAGGACCACAGGAGGAGTCTTTCAGTTTGCTTCTGGAGCAGAAAGAACAGAGCAAGAGTGGTGATTTAAGCCTGGTGATTTAATGGTGGGGAAACACAATTGCTAGTTCCTAAATTGCTTGCTTGGCTCGGTGCATGGCCCGAGTGGGCAGAGCAGGCTCGGCAGGGGGCATGGAGGCCCAGAAGGCCCAGGAGGAACTGCAAAGCAAAGAGAACTGCAAGAGGCTGGTGACGGACACATTTCATCACGAGTTATAAAAGCCGGGAGAGTATAAAATTCTAAAAAGTATAGGACTGGGTGAAGGTGACAATCAACAACTTCTAGGAAAATTCTCAATTTTTTTTTTTTTAATTTCAGACTTGCAGAAAAGTTGCAAAAATCAGCCAAAGATTTCTCATTTACCCTTCACCCAAATTCTGCAAATGTTAATGTTTTCCTGTTTGTTTTCCTTCCCTGCCCTGTCTGTGTGCAGCCCCTCCTGCTCTCTGATATAACCTGTTACCACTGAGTCCATTCCAGCTCACAGTGACCCTATAGGAGAGTTGGAACAGAGTAGAACTGCCCCATAGAGTCTCCAAGGAGTGCTTGGCAGATTCAAACTGCCAACCTTTTGGTTAGCAGCCATGGCACTTAACCATTACACCACCACAGTTTCCTCTGTCGACATACGTGTACACAGTCACCGCTTTCTGAACCATTTGAGAGTAAGTTGCAAACATCATGCCCTTTACCCTTAAAGACTTTGTAGTGTATTTCCAAAAAAATCATTAATGACATGGTATCTACATAACCACAGTAAAACCATCAACATTGAGATAATTCTACTATCTGCATTGATGTCATTCTACTATCTGAAGCCTGTAACCCACTCATATTTTGCCACTTGTCTCCACGCTGTCCTTTAGAATAATAACAGTATTTGTTGCTGTTAACGTCAACTCCAGGTTCCGTCCCAGGATTCCATGTTGCATTTAGTGACCACGTCCCCATCCTTGGTCTCCTTCAGTCTGGACCCATTCCTCAAGCTTTCCTTTCTGTTCATGACCTTGGCGTTCTTTAAGAGTATGGGCCATTTAATGTTGTAGGTTTGTCCCTCAATTTGAGTTTGATAACTGCATGTTTAAATTTTTTTTTCGACCAAACTGTTTCCTAAAGCAGCTATATTTGTTTGCATCCCCACCTCCAGTGCTTGAGGGCTCCATGTTTCTCCACACCCTCATCAATACAACACTCCTTTTTATTGTTATTACAACATCCTAGAGGGACTAATAGGTTTAAATTAGTGAGTTGCCATCTTTTAGTCCAACACGTGATCCGTAGGAGCCCAGATGGGCTCTGTATGAACAAATCATGCAAATCTGCCCCTTTATTCTCCTTGAAAAGCAAACAAATGATCAAGTTTTGCTGTACTAGAGCAGAGTGTTTCTGTGTTTCAGCCCTGCCTTTCACAATGTTGCTGTGGATAGAAATGGAAAAACAGAGGTTGTACTGACTGCATGGTAGATTCCTCATTTGCTGATGAATGACACTCAAAAGTGGTGCTGGACCCAGGAGAGAAGCCCCTGCTGCCATTTCTCTGACTCTGTCCCTAGCCCAGTTCCTTAGCATTTCTGTCAAAAATGTTGGGGAGACTGCAGGTGACAGTCCCATCAAATTTGCAGCTCTCCCAAAGCCAGCAGGCACATAACTAATAAGACCTGGTTCCAGAAAGATCTCAACAGCATGGAATAGTAGGCAGAGTCCGTTGGGATGCAGTTACTGGGGACAAATGACAAGTCCAGGCCTCCAGGATCTGGCTTGTACATAACCGGGAGGCATTTACACTTTGGTTTCTGCTCATTACTGGAAATGTAATGGATAGCAAAGTCTTGGGACACCCTGGAAAACAAAGGCCCTGGTCTAATGGGTCTGCAGTTTCAGGGAGACACTGTGAGTGCAGGGAATGAAGGGCTGGACACAGTGCAAGCCCTTCAGCTAGTGAAGAGGCAGCCTAAGGAGACTGGAGAGTTAACTCCTATGACTGAAAGGCTGTGGTATGGCCTCTCGGGGAAAATAGATTTTGACTGATTAAGGAAGAACTTTGTGGAACTCCCATTTGGAGTGGGCTGCCTGGTGAGGTGGTGAGCATCCCATCACTGGGGCTGTTCAGAGAAAGACTGTTTGATCCTTTAGTATGGAACTCGTTATCCATTGGGCAGGAGGTGGCCTGAATGGCATTTGATGTCTAATAGCTGCTTACGTGGGAAGTCAGGGACTGTCTGTCTCTAAAGCCAAATTCAGGAGTCATCAAAGGCACGTATCACTAGTTCCAGAGGGTTTGTATAAAGATTAGCCTTTCTGAGTCCTCCTCTTCATGTGCCCCATTGGGACACTTGGGTCCCCATGAAAGTCTCCTTGAGACACCTAACAGTCTTCTGGGCACTTCTCTTTGCTCAGTGGCCCCCCTTCTCTGAGCTATTTGCCTATTACTGTGGTCCAGGTTGGAAACCTCGGTGGTGTAGTGGTTAGGTGCTGTGGCTACCAACCAAAAGGCCGGCAGTTCAAATCTACTAGATGCTTCTTGGAAACTCGACTAACATTTCCAGTCTGTCCTATAAAGTTACTACGAGTCAGAATTGACTTGACAACAGTGGGTATAGCCAAGCCAAGTGCCTTCGAGTCGGATCCGACTCATGGCGACCCTAGGGGCTAGGGTAGAACTGACTCCCAGAGTATTCAAGGAGTATAGGTGGTCTAAATCAGATCTTCTAGCTGATATTAAATTCCTTAAGATTAGAGTCAATTTTCTGATATGTTCTTTCATTTGTTTAAACAAAACTCATTGCTATCAAGTTGATTCTGACTCATAGATATGCTATGGGACGGGGTAGAACTGCCCCATCAAGTTTCCAAGGAGCCCCTGGTGGATTCCAACTGCTACTTTTTGGTTAGCAGCCATAGCACTTAACCACCACCCCACAGGGTGTGCTTCATTTGTTTAGCAGGTACTTAATGAGTGCCCACTATTTGCCAGTCCCTGAACGAGAGTGGGGAGCAGCAGGGATTGACCCTATAGTTTCCGCTTATGGGCTGCTTTGGGACCAGGCAGCAGGACCATGGGTGGGAATGGTGCCTGACTGAGATGTGGCTGGGGAGCAGGCCCCTTAACAAAAGTGCCTTTTCAGCTGGGACCTGGCGGCAGACAAGCAGTGTCAAGAAGGATGAAGGTGTTTCCAGGACAGCACTCCCACCAGAGATGCAACCTGAGCACAAGACAGGAAGCCTGGTGGGGATTTCTTTAGGATGAATTGTTAGCTACTGTTGAGTCAGTTCCGACTCATAGTGACTCCTTGTGTTACAGAGTAAAACTGCTGCATAGGTCGGCAATCTTCACAGAAGCAGCACCAGGGTTAACTGACCTTTATAGAGCAGATCCTCAGGGCCACTGGATGGGCTTGAACCACCAATCCTTCAGTTATCAGCCGAATGAAAACTGTGTCACCCGAGGCCCTTAGGCTGTATGCGGAAGAGAAACAAGCGCTCCTTGGCTAGGGGTCTTCCCCTGTCATCCACTCATCTAATGTCTTCGCTGGCTCACCACAACAGGATGATGTGCACATGAGAGTCTCTGTGTGTGTGCATATGTGTGCACATGGCTGTGATTGAGAGGCAGCTCAGTTTGCTGTCTGCATCCAGTTCCCAGTGACATGGGGATGGATACTTTGTGCCTTTGTCCCCTCCGTTGATGTGGATGCCTGTGAGATCGGGCCACACTCCAAACATCTCCACATCCCTGCAGTGACAGCTCCTTTGAGAACATGCAGATACCTATGATTCCCTTAATTAGGCCTGTACGCCCACTTCTCATTTGCTCTCTTTTAAGCAAGGGGAGTTTTGAAGGTTGGGCACAGTCCTCCCCCTGCAAACCCCTCCACTCCTTCTCCCCAACTTTCACGTATGCTTTAACAGCCTCCTCCCGCTCTCCCACCTGGCCACTTCCCCTTGTCCCACACTAACTCAGTGGGAGGAGCCCCTCAGATAAGAGAGACAAAGGGAGGAGGCCAAACCCCCTCAAGCACTTATACCCAGCAATTATTTCCCATTATTGCCAATTCAAGATAAGTAGAAAATAACAGAGGAACCACACCAGGACTCAAAGCCCGTGCCAAGTGCTTGACGTGCGTTACCATGACATTTGCATGTGTGTCGCATGAGGAGCTGCATATCCTGCCAGGTGTAGGGGTGGGCTCTGCTGGCATGGGTGATTCCGTCCTAGCTGGCTGTGCCACCCCGACCACTCCCCATCTAAGAGTTTCATCACCTGTAAGGTGACAAAGTGTACTAGACCATTCTGCTATTTCTCGGAGAGTCCAGGCCATAGACCTGCCGGGTCACCATCCCGCCACATGCACTTGGGCTGCAGGGGCAAGCACAGCTTGTAGCTACTGTCCAGATGTGCCTGAAGGCTGGCCTGGAAGCCTTGGCACCAGGAGCAGCAGAGCATGGGAACTGCGGGTGGGGATGTCCTAGGAAGAGGGCTGCTGAGGAGGCAGCATGGGTTGGGAGACAGGACAGGAGTGAAAGCCTTCAGTGTTTGGAAAGGAGGTGAGAAACAGAAACACCCAGATGTAATAGACTGCGTGTGGCCCTCCAACTGGCAGCACCACGTGGAAATGTTAAACGGATTATGGGGCCCCACCCCAGAACTGCTGCGTTAGAAACTCAGGAGCTGGGCCGATTAATCCATTTAACAAGGCTTGCAGGTGATGCAAATCAAGCTGAAGTTTGAGAAACTAATTGAATGGGAGGAGGGGTGGCTAGATGGGGTGCAGGGGACCAGATGGGAATGTTTGAAGGCTGAAGCAGAAAGAGAACCAGCAATGGTTGAGTGCCTGCTGTGCAGCCTGGAAATGGCTTCTCCAGCTGCATCGTTTCCCATTTAATCCTTGCAGCATTGTGACAAAGCGGCTCTTGTTATCCCCATCTCACAGACGGGGCAAATGGAGCCCAGAGCCATTTCATCACTTTCTGAAGCCATAAAGCTAGAGGCGGAGGGCAGAGGCAGGATTAGAACCCAGTCCTCTCTGGCCCCAAAGCCCAAGTTCATGTACCACAGCAGGCTACCTCCCCACCCGTCTGTCCCCCATATCCCCCTCAAGTGCCTGTCTGATTCTCTCCTCTGCTGCATCAGTCCCCGCAGAGCTCTGCTCTTCTGTCCTCCATTGCAGCCCACCATTCAAAGGTGAAGAGGGAAGACCAGAAAGGCCAAGAAGGGAGACCTGATGGGACAGGGTGGGGGGCTGCAGGGACTGCCAGCCTGAATCTCCATCAGCTGCAGTACAGAGTGCAGCCAGAGAAGCTGGCTCGTATGATGCTTCTGAAGGGCTGACAACGTGATTGCCTTTATGTCATCAGAACGCACATGTAGGCTGGGTGACAAAAGCAACAACTATTAATCAAAGCCTACCTGTTTGCCAAGCCGCATTCTGGATGCCGTAGGGTAAACTGAGGCTAGGCAAGTATCATTTCCAGCCTCAAGGAGCTTATGGTCCAAGCCAGACAAACAAAAAGTAACATGACTTGCTAGGGTACTAGGGAGCCCGTCCACCAGAGCAGGTCAAGCAGAATGTTGGCAGAGTACAAAAGGAGTCATACAGTGGCTTAGGGGACAGCCAGGCTTTGAGGACAGACCCAAGGCTTTAGAGCCAGAGGGCCTGGGCTCAATTTCTGGCATTCCCACTAATGCACTGGATAGTCTTCGGTTAGTTATTTCATGCCTTTGACCTATTTCCTTATCTGTAGAATAGAGTTATGTCTAGCTCACAGTGGTGTTGTGTTAATGTGATCAGGTGCTCCCTCAGAAAGTGTTTGTTTCTGTCTCTTCAGATGATTACTTTAGAACCAAGCAAACCAGAGAGGCTTCATGGAAGAGGTGGTTTTTCCACTTTGACTTTGAAGGGTGGATAGAATTTGTCTTCCTTCATTCTTTTTGTGTCTTCTCTGAGAAATCTATGGGTGGACTTTGGATACATAGAGTTGTCCCAGGAGCACGACCAACTAGGCAGCTAGGAAGAAAATTGTGGTGAGTGGAAGTTGCCTTCCTCAATTTGAAAAATGCAGTGTGGTTTAAGATCCAGTTGCCAAGGGCAAAGCTAGGCGGTTGACCTTCATTGCTGGGGGTTGTCACACTCAGGTTCTCTGTATTTGGCCCTGTCTTGCAGATGATGCAGTTTGCCTGGCAGAGCTACAAACATTATGCAATGGGGAAGAATGAGCTCCGTCCACTAACAAAAGACGGCTACGAGGGAAACATGTTTGGTGAGTTGACTTAAACCACTCTCTTGTCGGGGCAACCCACTGCCTCCTGGTGACCGAGTGGAATTTTATTTTCAGCTTTTCACCTCCTAAGTCCTGTCTCTCTCCAAACTGGAGGGCATTTCCAAACCTTAGAGTTTCTTATGGGCGGCTCAGGTTTCTGAGCCATCTTGGATCAGGAGGAAACCCATATGCCTATGTCTAACCTTGCAGACTTGTTTGTATGCACTCATCATTATTTTTTTAGAGCAAGGAAACTTGCAAATGTGAGTAGGGACAGTGAGGGACAGAGATTTGTTTCCATGGAGAAGGTTTGGAGCTGGAAGGACACAGAGGGCTGAGTTTAAGGCCAGTCCTCCTGACTGTGGCTGTAAAGTGGTCTTACGTGTTTTCTTAGAGAAATGCAGTGTAGGTGGGTGCATGGGCTGCCTTTTGGGTCTGGGGGTAGGCTGTCCCGTGCCAACTGGCTGCACAGATGGAACTGCCGTGTATTAGGCATAGCGATACAATGCTACTGCTTCTTGGCAGCTTGTCACCTCTTATTTGCAGCCTCATTCATAGACACCGTTGCTTTTTCCCAGCCACTGGGTCCTTCCATCCTAGAGCCTTGAGAGCTTCTCAGGCAGAGAGACTGTGAGGTGCCATAGTGTGGGCGTGATCTCAGATTTCAGACTTAGCACCCATCAGCAGCCAGCTCTCCGCTCTGCAGGCCTTTCACATGAGAAGATGCTGGAGATAGCCTAGCATCCTTCATCCCTGGGAGACAGGAGCTGTCTGGGGCTGGAAGTTGGAAATTCATTACTTGCATTCCCTACCCTTTGGAGATACAAATTCCTGAAGTCTGAAACCAAAGAACCAAGTCTGAGATGGAAATTCCCAGAGAAGTCACAAAGAAACATTCACAGGGATGGCCTCCACCTACTGTAGTTTAATACTCAAATAACACGAGCCTTCTGTGTTTGTTTGACACTGCCCCTTCCCCATCACATACACCACAGTTATTTTCATAAGCATGCTATGCCAATTTTTTTTACAGCAACATGTTAAAAAAAAGTACCATAGTGCTTAGGAAGATACCTGCTTGACAATCAAATATGGGTGTGTAGGGTTTGTGTAAAAATATGGTGTATGGCACCATCGGAAGTGTTTGTGTTACAAGAAAGGTGGCACAGGACCCACCTTCCTCCCTCTAACCACTCAGCATCACACCCTGTCCCCTTCCGCCATGCAAGATGTGGCCTCTCTGACATCACGGCTCATTTCTTCCACGTCTTTTTCCCTTTACACAGTTTTAGATCCTTTCTTTTTGGCTTAATGTTACATCAGAGACATTTTCCTAAGTCATTTAAATTTTTTTCATGAAGCATTTTCATGGTTGCAATTATTGTATGGATGCACTGTAATTTATTTAACCATCCCACCCATGCTGGACGTTTAAGTTGTTTGTGATTTGGGGCTATTAAAAATAATGCAGCAATTATCATCTTTGTGTATTAAACTTTTCCCTTGGGATAGATTTCTAGAGAGGAATTACTGAGTCAGAAGGGAGGATGGATGGCTATTTTTTTTTTACTATTTCATTGTGCTTTAAGTGAAAGTTTGCAATCCAAATCAATTTGCCACAAGAAACCCCCACACCCTCACCATTGTGCAGCTCTAACTGCCCCCCCAACCCTGTGACAGAGCACTCCTGCTTTCTACCCCGTACATTCTGTATCCATTCAACCAACTCCTGTCCACCTCCACCCTCTTACCACCCCTCTGGAGCTGCTCAGACAGCCTCATGTATATATTTTAGCGAAGAAGCACATTCTTCACCAGCATCACTCTGTGTCTCATATACAAGTCCAAACTTTGTCTGAAGAATTGGCTTCGGTACTAATTTTAGCTCTGGGCTAACAGAGAGTCCAGGGACCATGTCCTCAGGGAACCCTACAATCTGACAGACTATCAGGTGTAGTCTTTTAATACAGTTCTAGTTCTGCACACACATTTTTCTCCCTCTGTATCAGGGACTTTATTTGTATTTATTCCCCGTCAAGGCAGTCATTGGTGGTGGCCAGGCACTGTCTAGTTCTTCTGGTCTCATGGTGATGTAGTCTCTGCATCATATGGTCCCTTCTGTCTGCTGGGCTCATATTTTCCTTATGTCTTTGATGTCCTTCATTCTCTTCTGCTCCAGGTAGATTGGGACCAATTGATGCCACTTAGATGGCAGCTTGCTAGCTTTTAAGACTCTAGAAGCCACTCACCAAAGTGGATGCAGAACTTTTCCTTTTAAAAAAAAACTTAACTAAGCCGATTAGCCTAGATTTCCCCCAAAACTGTGGGCTCCAGACCCCTGTCCCTGCTACTCAGTCCTTTAAATTGTTAAGTTGTATTTAGGGAACTAGCTTTTCGTGTAGTCCATTTGTGCTAATCTCCCTTCTACTGCGTGCTGTCTCTCCCCTCACCTAACCCAGTTCTTTAGTACTATCTAATCTGTGAATACCGCTCTCCCTCCCTCACCTTATAACCACAAAAAATTATTTTCCTCTGTGCTTAAACCTTTTCTTAAATCCTTATAAAACTTGTAGTGGTCTCATACAATATTTGTCCTTTTGCAACTAATTTCACTCAGTGTGATGTCTTCCAGATGACTCCATGTTCTCAGGTCTTTCTCAAGATCATCGTTGTTCTTTATCACTGCGTAGTATTCCATCGTGTGAATAGACCAAGTTCGTTTATCCATTCATCTGTTGATGGCACCTAGGTTGATTCCATCTTTTTGCTGTTGTGGGCAGTGCTGTGATGAACATTGGTTTGCATGTATCTGTTCACGTGACAGCCCTTATTTCTTTAGGATATAATCCAAGAAGTGAGATTGCTGAATCATATGGTATTTCTTTTATAAGAAAGCACCAAATTGATGTCCAAAGTGGTTGTACAATTTTACATTCCCATCAGCAGTGTAGAAGAGTTCAGTCTCTTCACATCCTCTCCAACATTTATTGTTTGGGGTTTTTGGGATTAAAGCCAGGTTTGTAGGAGTGAGATGGTATCTCACGGTAGTTTTCATTTGGATTTCGCTAATGGCTGATGATTGTGAGCATTTCCTCATGTATCTGTTAACCATCTGGATGTCTTCTTTGGTGAAGTGCCTGTTCATATCCTTTGCACATTTTTTTAATTAGGTTATTTATCTTTTTCTTGTTGAGGTTTTGCAGTACCTTGTAGATTATGGAGATTAGACATTGCTCAGATTCATGTTAGCCAAAAATTCATTGCCAGTGTATAAGGTTGTCTTTTTACTCTTTTGGTGAAGTCTTTGGATGAACATAAATGACTTTTAGGAGTTTACAGTTACCTATTTTCTCTTTTGGTGTTTATGCAGTTAGTAATATTTTGTAGTCTGTTTATGCCATATATTAGGAATCCCGGGGTTGTCCCTGTTTTTTCCCATGATTTTTATCATTTTAGATTTTATATTTAGGCCTTTGATCCATTTTGAGTAAGTTTTTACGCATGGTGTGAGATATTATGGGTCTTGTTTCTTTTTTTTTATAATCACAGTGTTTTATTTACTTACTGTGCTTTAAGGTGAGAGTTTACAGCTCAAGCTAATTTCTAATAGAAAAACACATATTGTTATATGACCCTAGTTGCAATCTCTACAGTGTGACAGCACACTCCCCTTTTTCACCCTGTTTCCTGTGTCTATTCAACCAACTCCTGTCCCTTTCTGCCTTCTCATCCCATCCCTGGAGGGGACCTGGCTGTTCAGTCTTGTGTATCTACTTGAACTAAGAAGCAAACCCTTTAAAGGAATATTATTCTGTATTTTATAGTCTAGTCTAATCTTTGTCTAAAGAGCTGACTTTAGGAATGGTTTTAGTTCTGGGCTAACAGACAGTCTGGGGCTCATGTCTTCTGGGGTTCCCTCTAATCTCAGACCATTAAATTTGATTTTTTAATGTGAATTTGAGTTCTGCACCCTTCTTTTCTCCTACTGCATCAGGGACTCTGCTGTGTTCCCTGTCAGGGCAGTCACTGATAGTAGTTGGGTACCATCTTGTTCTTCTAGTTAGGTGGCTTTTTCTTTAACCTCAAATATGAAATGTGTAGATTCAAGTTTAAGAGCTTACTGCCTTACCACCCTATAAAACAAGCTTTCCCCCAGTGTCTCACATTAGCTCTGGATAAAGATTGCCGGCATGGCTCTCAGGAAGTTGTTTAGGAGCTTTTGCTGCTAGTATAAATCAAGGACATGATCAAGAATGCTTCTCTACTCTCAGCAGTTTGCAAACATTCTGAGAATTCATAGAGAGGGGGCAGGTTGGGTTCTCAAGCTGCACAGTGTGGGCTTAACTGTTGCTGAGACCCCCCCCAGGGGTAGAGAGAGTATCCACGGCGAGGCAGAGGCTTAAGCCAATCAAGTTCCATTCTGTAAAATTCCATAGGACCTGAGATTTAAATCATAGCTCTCCAAACCCTTTCTAATCACCAAACAAGTTGTGAATGGCAGAACAAGTCTAGACCCTGAGTCAGGGACCTTGCTGTAAGTCCTTGCTCTGGCCTTCACTGTGTGACCAAGTGCAAGTCACTTAACCTCTCCGGGCCCCTGTTGCTAGAGCTGCTGTGGGTGTACAAATGAGAATATCTATGAATACGTGGAAAGGTCTAAATACATGTAAACGGGCTATGAATTCTGTTTTAAGAAATAAAGCTGGCAGCTGCCCGGGTGAGCCCACTGAGTCCTCAGAGGTCCTCTACCTGGTCCTCTGGGTTGTCTGTCTCTCAAGAGGGGCCTTGGCAGGACCTCGGGTGGCCCCTCAGCCAGTGCCTACATCCCCACTGTCAGTGAGGCACAGAGCTTCCTTCTGCCACCAGCAGATGAACCCCAGTGAGTGCTGGTTCCTGAGAAAAGAGGGGGTGTGAGGACTCAGGCACTGGGCAGGGAGAACCACACTTTGAGGCACTTACTCTTTCATTCAACAAATGCCTGTTGGGTGAGAAGCCCAGTACTGACTGCTAGGGATACAGGATAAATGGCACAGTGGAAGATACCAACTCCAATGGGACCTAAGTGTCAGCTGTTCCTAGGGGCCTGTCGGGGTTTTGTCCAGGTATGTCAGAGAAATGGATCAGCAGAGAACGATTGCAACCAAAGATGATCCTTGATTGATCTGAGACTCTGATTTTCCGGAGCCAACAGACCTGGCTTCAAATTTTGACCTCACTGCTTCCTGGCTGTGTGACCTTGGGCAAGTTTTCTGTTTGAGCCTGAGCTTTTTTGTAAAGTCAAGCTAATGGTAACCTAAGACCCCCAACCCAGGGCCTGCCTGACACATTGCCAGTTACTGTCCAGTCAGTTCCTACTACAGCAACCCCCCTGTGTCTGAGAAGAATGTCGCCTCCTAGGTTGTTGGTGGCTGAACTTTTGGAAGCAGATTGCCAGGGCTTTCTTCTGTGGTACCTATGGGTGCTCAGCTTCCAGCCTTTTGGTGAGCAGCTGTGTGCAATAACCATGGGCACCACCCAGGGACTCCTGCTTGGCACATAGAATTTACTCGACTGGTGATAACTGTGATGATTGTTATTACAAATGTATCTTATGACATAGAAGTTACGGGAACACATCCAGAGGATGAGGGTTCAGGAGCATTATAAGAATCTGAGAGAGGTTTCTCGTTTGGGGTGGACTGTGAGGAGCTTCAAAAGCAGACTATGCCTAGAGACACCAAAACCAAAACAAATCCATTGCTGTGGCATCTATTCCAACTCTTGCTGACTCCAGGTGGTACAGAGTAGAACTGCTTCGTAGGATTTTGTTGGCTCTCATCTTTAGGCAAGCAGTTTCCCAGGCTTTTCTTCTGCAGAGTAGCTGGATGGACTTGAACTACTAACGCTTAGGTTAGCAGGTTAGCAACTGATTGCTAACCTCTTATGCCATGCAGGCTCTGTCCCAAAGTTAGAAGGAGATGAACTGGCCTGAATTAAGTGGCCTGTCACACCACCGGATGCATGCAGGTGGCTGGAGAGCGTCATCCTCTGGTCTCTGGCCACTGCTATCATCGGTGAGCTCACTGTGGGCTGAGCCCCCGCACGCTGAGGACACTCCACGGGTAGTCAGATAATAAGTGACACCCTGCTGCTCCTGCTGCCTCCTGCCTGGCCAGGTGGGCTGTGCAGGGAGGTCCCGAGCAGTCTCCCTGCATCCAGGTATGCAGCTTGGACATGGGTGGGGCAGCATGAGGGGAAGTGTCACTGAGTTCACACTGGGATTTGCAGGAGCTAGCAGCGAGGACAATTGGATCACCAGCCCGACGCCCCATGCAGCATCAGCCAAATTGAATTTCCCCTTTCAGCTGTGAACATGCCCTTTCCAGTGCCTCTGTGCTTGCTTTGAGGCAAGACCTCTGAGCAAAGCCTCTCTCAAGACAGCTCTTGTGTCCTAAACATTTCAATTTCAAAGTGGCCTCTTTTTTACGAACATCACCTGGCCCAGCAGGTCCTGTCAGAAAACCCTCCCAAGACCCCAGCAGCTGCTAGCAGAGGACACAGCCTGCTCGTCACTTCGGGGCCCAGGCCAAGGCAGCACCCGCCCCTTCCTGTTCTGAGAGCTGACCAAATGGCACTGTTAGTGTCCAGTTGAGTGGCAGAAAGAACATGGTCTTTGGGTCCAAATAGGCCTGGGTGGAACCTCTGAACTGCTGCTTAGCAGCTGTGTAGCCACAGGCTGGAGGCAGAGTAGGGCAGAGATGCTGACCCATGGTTGCAGCCGGTGTGACAGAGAGGAGCCATGTGAAGGGTGTAGCCATGACTGGCACAAAGCAGGCACTTGATCAGGGTACTGTGATCCCCGTTGGAGGTCTCCAGGGGTGAACTTGCCATTTGAAGAATACATGGAGGAAGGAAACAGGAAAGAAGCAGCCAGAAAGTAGCAGCCGTGATACAGCAGTGCATGTTGTCCAGTTCAGAGGCTCAGATTCCTCACCTGTAAAGAGGGCCAGACACTGCTAGAGACGCAGGCAGGGGGGAGTGGATCTGAGGACCAGATGTCTGGATTTGCATCCTGCTCTGCACTGACTTGGGCAAGTTTCATAACTTCTCTGGGCCTCAGTTTCCCCATCTATCAAATGAGGACAATAGTAATCCCTACTTCCCAGGATTGTTTGGAGAACTAAACAAGTTAATACATGCAGAGTGTGTCTATACGTGCCTGGCACACAGGAAGTGTTCCCCAGGTGGCAGCTGCCATGAGGATGGCGGAAGGCCCAGCACAGTGTGTGTTTCTCCCACTTTCGTGGGGGTGTACCTGAGTGCTCCGGACACAGGGACCCATGTGAGGGCTCCAAGGCTTCCCATGCCCTGACCCCTCCAGCCCTACTGCCCCGGCCTTCAAATGCTCATGTCAGAAGTCTTAGAGGAGGGGGCTGTCCACCCAAGGCAGCCTATTGGTGGGCAGTGTACCCCTCACCCTTAAGCTGAGATTTTTAACAAGAAGGCTGGGGAAGATCAGGGTTCACAGCATTGGAACGAACCGGCCTCCTGCCAGCACAAGGCTTTCCAGCTGTGCGGTGCTGGTGAGCAGAAAGTGACACCTCACACTCGGTGTCAGCTGCCAGGCTTGAAGCACTTGGTGGACATTAATCCTCCCAACTTGTCAGCACCATCCGTGAGATCTTTGGAGCTGCGGGATTTGGCATAGGACACGGAGTCTTGGGATAACACTAACAAAGAGCCCCTTTGAAGGCAAGTCTGACCCTCTTGTTTCAGAGGTGGGGACACTGAGGCCTGGAGAGGGGAAGAGACTTGCTGTAGGTGACCCAGCATGTTAATTGTAAGCTTGGGACTTAAACTTTAGTGGCTAGTGCCCTAGTCCACCACCAACTCTGATATTAGCTCAATGTCCAAGGTTGATCTGTTCACATGCAGGCCATGACTATGGCCAGATCACCACCAGGCGCTAGAAATTTTCAGGAGCAAACCACCTCTCTGGGAGTACATGATTTAGGGGCAAGAGTCCACCCACTCCTTGCATACACATCATACCAGAGACTGCAGTTGCCTTCTTTCACATCTACCTCATGGCCTTATGAGATGTAACTTACTCATCTTATTCCCATTTCACAGATGAGGAAACTGAGACTCAAAAGGTAAGGGATTTGCTGTGTTATGCAGTTATCAGACTTAACTCCAGGTCTGTCAGACTCCAAAACCCAAGCCATAAAATACCAAATAGCCTGTTCCTCAGTGACCACATACAATAGCTGCAAAGAGGGGATCAGAGGCAGAAGGGCGGTCTTGGAGCTGGTAGAGGTGCATCTTGCATTCCACTGCCCCCATGGGAAGACAGGGAAGGCATGCACTTCATGGCCAGGGTCATTATCACCTGACAAAGTAGTGAATGCCAGTTGAGTATACGGGGCTCAGATAACAGACTCAGATGTCCTCCTTTTCTCTGGCCATCTTTTACCCCTACCCAATAACCTAAAAATGCCTAGGTGCAAAATATATCTTCAACCATCAGCATGAGAGGAGTTTGAATCCTGGGTCCACTACTTACTAGTCATCATGTGACCCTGGGCAAGTTTCCTAACCTCTCTGTACCTCAGTTTCTCCGTCTGTACAATAGGGATAATATTTACTTGGCCCAGCTGTTGTAAGAATTAAATAACGTTGACATGTGTAAAACACCTGATACAGTAATTGCCTGTTGTGTATTCACTAAATGCAGGCTGCTCTGCTGTTACTATATTTGTTATAAAATAATTATGAGTGCGATTATATTCCAAAGAAAGCCTGGCACTTAATAGGCTCTCAATAAACATTGTAGACTGAATGAACTGCCTACTGTAGCTTCTGCCTGTCCTGTTTTCCCTTATGTCCTCCGTCCTGGTTTTTGGCCGGGAGAGGGCTAAGTCCACTGCTGTGAGCTCTGTTCTGTCATCCTCTCTGGCTGCTGTGACCTCTTCTCTCTCACAAAGTGCACCTGGAATCAGCAAACTGACCCTGTAAAAGCTGCAGTCCCACTTAGTCAGCAGATCTGAATCAGGCTTTTTTACCGCAGAGGACAAAGGTGCTTGTGTGGCCAAAAACAATGAGTCCCCTTGCTCCAAGCTGGCCCCAGGATGATCATGAGAGCCCCAAATTGGATTCCACCTCAGCCTCCCAAATCCCTGATGGAACTGCCAACCAAATCCCCATTTCAAGGGATGATTTATGGCCTTGGGTGAGTTAAGAGGCAAAATGAACACAGCATGATTTTCAGATCACAGACTGGGAATGTTCAGCCTTGGCAGAGAGAAAAATCATCTTTGCCTTGTAAACCGAGCAAATATGATGTTGAAGAGGGAATAAATCCAGGTCCCAAGATGTCATTTTTACAATTGCTTTTTGGCATATGACTTAGTAGTGCCGTCTGCAAAAAGTTCACACTCTCCTACACATACGCGTGCGCGCGCACACACACATGCCTGCACGTAAGCTCACCATTCTCAGTGAATCTTTTTGTGGGGGTGAGAATTACTGCACCAGAGTGGCTGGCGTGGGGAACTGCATACTTGACAAGATAGACAGTTTATGAAAACCACCTGCTTCCGGAGGTTTCCACCCATCTCCCTGTCACTCACTCTGAGTTGGGTTCTGGGAGGCACCAGTGTTGGTTTCAGAGACGGACCTGAATTCAAATCCCATCCCCACCATTTACTAGCTGAGTGGAACTGCACAAATCACAACCTTCTCTAGCTCAGTCTCCTCACCTGTAAAATGGGGATGATAAAGCAGCATCTTACAGTGCCTGACATGTTCACACACTGTTCTTGGTAACTTCTCCTTCTCCTCTTTTCCTGGGTAACCGAGCACTTTGACTTAACTGGCTAATGATAGCATATCTACTTTCATGGTGTTTTATTTTATTTTTTCCTTAAAACAAACAAACAAAAAAAAGGTATCCACAGTTCTTGGAAAATCAATGTCAGGCTGTATTGCTCACTGACTTTGGCAGGCCAGCAGCAGGCACACATTCCTGACCCAGGCTTTGAGTTTGTTTTGAGACGGCACTGTCAATTGTGGAAGCAGCGATGTTGCAATCCCTTAGATAGAATAGGTCAGGTTTAAGGGTATCAAGCAAACCATCCCAGCAGTCACATGTTTCAGAAGCCATGGCTGCTCCATCCAGAGGCCAGAGAGACTGGAAAAGCGCAGAGGAAGCGGATTAGATGCTCTGGTCAGTGCTGGACAGAGCAGACTTTAGCTCAAGGGAGGTAATTGGATGGAAACACAAGCCCACATGCGTGAAGGACAGGCAGAGCCGACAGTGGCTGGGCCGATGCGGTGGCCCCACGGTGCTCTCCGTGTGGGCTCAAACGACAAATCCAGTTTCTCGGCCACCTCCTGATGACCAGAAAGTCCTCTAGGTTCACACAGGGTGGCTGTAACAACAAAGCAGTCATCTTTAAATCAGCCTGCTGGATTTTCACTCTCCCAAGCTGCTGACAGACCAGTCGCCACACGGTGCCTTGCCCCCTCTCCCCTCCCAAGATTTTTGCAAGCAGTTTCTAATTAAGATGCATCTTGGCTGTTTTCTTGTTCCTTTTAAAAGGCTCCCCACCAGCACAGACCGTAATTTATGTCTCTAAATACAGTAGCAGGTTGTTGTAAGAAGAAAACCCATGGTTAGGCACCTTGGGTTCTCACCCCAGCTCTGGCGCCAACTGCTGTGTGAGCTGGCATCAGCCTTGGGCTTGGGCTCTTTACCAGACAAAGAGACTTGCCTTCTGGGACCTCAACCATCCTCTCTGTCCAGGGTTCTGAGATTCCCAGCTGGCTACTAGGTTGATTTTTTTGGGGGGGGGGTCCCTTTTCTGAATGGATGTTTGGGCTCTTTTGCTGGCTCCTTTGGAGTCTGAAATTTTAGCAACAAGTCTTTTTTCTGTCAGGAGAGGAGTGAGTCAGAGTGTCTGTTTGCTGGTGATTTATAAGATGATTCATATTGAAACTGACATTCCTTCCTGGTGGCGGTGTGTTCCCGCCCACTTTCCAAAGACCTTTCCTTCCTTGGAAACAAGGCTGAGCCCACAGCAGATAACCAGCCCCCTTTGCTGCTTCCCGCTTAATATCAAGCACTTGCCAAGTTTCCCAGTAAACTCGGTGACAAATAGGTATGCGAATTCGCAGAGTCTCAGAATGTTGTCAGAGCCAGTTGTATTCTCTGAAACCATCTGGTCCAGCGCCTGAGAATGGAAAGACAGGCACAGAGAGGAGAAGGGAGTTGCCTGGGGCCGCACACCAAGGATGTGAACAGGACCCTGAGAGGTACAGATGACTTACACTGGGCTGCTAGCCTAAGGGTTGGAGGTTTGAACCCACCCAGGGGCACTGAGAAAGAAGGGGCCTTGTGATCTGCTTCTGTTTTAGATTACAATCAAGAAAACCTGATAGGGCAGTTCTGCTGTGCAAGGGGCAGCAAGTTCTTCTACCTGGAAAGTCGACTTGCTTTTCTTCTTTTTAAAAATGAGGTATTTACATTATATACAGTGAAATGCACACATCTTAAGTGTACTCAATGAATATTACATATGGGTGGGTATGCAATATTACATAAGGATATGGACACATAGAACCACCACTGAGATGAAGATAGAGAATATTTCCATTACCCAGAAGGTTCCCCCATACCCCGCCTACTCAGTAGTCCCAAGGGTTGCGGCTAGTCCATTTTCTATCACCTTAGCCTAGTTTGTTTTAAAATTTTATATCATACTACATGTACTCTTTATGGCCTGCTGTTTTCACTCATAGGTATATCTGTGAGATTCACTAACAGGAGTTTATTCTTTTTCAGTGCAGTAGAGTAGACCAGTGAGTGAATATAACAAAATTTATCCACCCGTTGGCTTTACTGCTGAGAATTTTTGTTTCCAGTCTTTTGGTAATTATGAAGAAAGTTCCTCTGAATACTTTGTTTTGTTTGCAACCAGTACCAAAATCAATTTTAGAGTATCTTCATCATCCCACAAAGAAACCTTGTATCCATTAGCAACCATCTGGTTTCTCCCCAGCTCCTCCTAACACTAAATCCAAGCAACCGTTAATTGCCATCCGGTCTCTTTGGGTTTCCCTGTTCTAACATTTCATGTAATATGTGGTCTTTTGTAACTGGTTTCATTCACTTAACATGACTGGATGAGCTTTCAAGGCTCATCCATGTTGTAGCATGTATCAGCATTCTTTTGTTTTTGGCTAAATAATAGTCTCCTACCTTTTGTTTATCCATTTCATCAGTTGACGGACACTCTGATGGATTGTTTTCCTACTTTGGCTATTATGAATAATGCTGCCATGAACACACATGTAGAAAGTTTTGTGTGGACATAGATTTTCATTTCTCTTGGGCGTATGCCAAGAGAATCCCGAGTGGAATTGCTGGGTTGTATGGTTTATGTTTATGTGTGTGTTTAACCTTCTGAGGAACAGCCAGACTATTTTCCAAGGTGGCCACACTTGCTTTTACACTTTTGCTAGTGGTATATGAGGCTTATATGAACATTTTTGCATGTTTTTTTCCATGTACATAGCAGTTACCTATGTTGGGATATATGTCCTACATTTGAATTGCTGGGTCAATGTATGTTATCCTTTAGTTGGATACTGCCAGTTTTCCTAAGTGGTTAGACCAGTCAGTACTTCCACTAACAATGTGTGAGAGTTCTGCTTGCTCCCTTGTCCTTGCCATTGCTTGCTAAAGTCAGTATGTTTAATTGTAGCCACCTGCTACATGCTGCCTCTCTCCTAATCAGGCTGTCTGTGTTCAAAGCCCCAGCTTCCCAGGCCTGTCCTCCCTGGAGCAGCCCTGCACTATCTATTCAACAGTAGTACTGGAGGGAACCCTGCTCTGCCTCCCTGTCCACTCCAGCTTGGACATGACAGACCCAAGGTGGTATAAATGAGAACTTCTCCAGCTTGGTTATGGAGCTAGGAAATGGGGTATTAATAGAATAAATGTTGTCCTTGGACTCAGGAGATTTGGGTTCTTCAAATCCTGGCTCCACCACTAACACAATATGGCCTCAGTTTTCTCTCCTGTGGAATGGGAATGATAACATCCATCTCACAGGATTATAGTTGGGATTACAGGAGGCCATTCCTTTGCCTGTTCAGTGCCTTTGGTGTGCCAGACATTGTTCTAGGTACAGAGGGCACGCCAGGAAACAAGATAGACACCCTCATGGGCCACACCACCTCGTGGGGAAACGAATGCATGAAACTGTACTTTTAGTCAAGGTGCAAGAGCTACAAGCTCACAACAAGGGCACCTTAGCTCATTCCTGGAGAGATGAGGCTTCAAAGGCTTTCCTGGGGAGATGGCGTCTACAACAAGACCCGAGCATGAGTGACAAAGCCCAAGACAGAAAAGCACAAGACGAAAAGTTCTAAAGGGGAGCTTGAGAAAGAATGTGGTTCTCAGGAGTCTGAAAGGTGGCTGGAGCGGGTGGGTTGTGCTAAGACACCATCAGTGAGTAGAGCCTGGCATTTAGGCAGGGTCCTCTGAGTGCCACTATTTCTTCTCCATTCCACACCCCAAGGGCCTGGGAGCCCCGGCTCCTGACTGTTGCTCAGCCACCAGTCTGCTCTGTGACCCAGACAAGGCCTGGTCCCTCTCTGGGTTCTAATTCTCCACCATACGTTGTGGGCGTCCAGCACGTGGACACCCAGGTTCCTCCTGGATCATAATATACCACTTTGGGGTGTATTTCACCCTGGCTGATGAGAGTCTGGTGCACCCCAGTGGGCAAGAAGGGGCAGAGGATGGAGGCAGAGGTGCTGTGTTGGTCATGGGGACCAACCACAGAGTAGGACTAAGTGAGGGTCACTCTCCATGAGCTGGGGCTGGGGGCTTCACTTTTTGCCCCCCACTTGGGGCCTCCAGGGTGGGCGGGTCCTCTCTCCCTCCCCAGACGGTTACCCACCCAAGCAGAAACAGTTGGCATGAGAACTGTACTGGGATCAATAGAAATTGTGGAAAATTTCTGAAAAAAAGAGCCTGGAGGAAGACAAAGAGATTCGGAAGTGTGTTGTCAGCACAATTTGGTGCTAATACTCAAGTTTGTTTTTCTTCTCGTCAAGTCTGAAAGGCGATTTGAAACACTGCCCTTGTTTCTTTTAATGACTAGATAAAGCACAATTGCATTTTCTCCCCCAATAACTTTGAATTCTGGGAATAGACCATGTGAGGATAATTATTCCTGTCTAAGACCATCAGTGGCCATGCAAATGGTCAGGACAGGAAGGAAGGGAGCCACCATGGTGGAGCCTCTGTCTGTTTCTTACTCCCAGGAGGCATGGCGAAGCTCCCCAAATAGTGCTGTTCTCAAAATAGCAGTTACCCAGAAATACATCTGCATATTGTTTTGCAACAAGTAACTGACAGCATGTGGGGACAGAAAAGTGTCAATTATTTCTTAAGTTTTCATTCAATTCAGCAACTTTTTATCAAGTGCCTATTATGGAGCCCTGATGGCTCAGTGATTAGGAACTCGGCTGCTAATCAAATAACTGGCAATTCAAATCCATCCGCTGCTCCTTAGAAACTCTGGGGCAGATCTACTCTGTCCTCTGCTGCTGTGAGTCAGAGTCAACTCAATGACAGTGCATTTGGTTTGTGGTTTGATTTACCATGTGCCAGGCTCTGAGCTGTTTACAGAGTGGGGAAGAGGGTGCATACATGAGCAAGCTACAATGAGCACATCAGAGGTAAGATAAATAATGTTTATCTGTGCTGTAGGGTGGCATATGTGCCTAAGAAACTCGTCTATAAGAGAGAACGTAAACATCTTAAGAGACGGACCAACAAGTTCTTCCCAACTATTTAAAATTTTTTCGTAATAAACTTTCTCCGCTTTACGTTGCTAGGGAATTTCAAAGATGGTAGCATTTGAGAGATGTCATGAGGAGGGGATCGATTCTTGGTGTCAGAGTAGCTCAGTTGGTGGATTTTGACATCGATGAGTTCCGTATTACAGATGGAGGAATGGCACAGGCCACGGCTTAGGAGATGGGAAACGTGGGGGGGGAGGGGGAGGGGGGCAGTGGGGTTGGGGGCTGGGCAATGCCAAGTGAAGTCCCTAGGTGGCACAAACAGTTAAATCCTCAATTACTGGCCAAAAGGTTGGCAGTTCAAACCCACGTAGAAATGTGATAGAAGAAGGGTTTGGTGATCTGCTTCAGAAAGATCACAGCTCTGGACACTGCATGGTTCTCCCCCATATACTGGTGTTGCCATGGGTCAGAATCAACCCCAGGACAAGTAGCAACAACATTCCAGGCAGAGGAACTCCCGGGAAATCTCTTTGATAGTGGGAACTCAGGGTGGGATTGGGGCTGTACCTTGTACAGGAGAGGCAGAGAAGACAGAATTTGGGAGGTGGGGGCAAGGGAGGAGAGGTGGCCAGGCAGTGTCAGAGAGGGTATCACAGGTAGAGGCAGCGCTGACTTTGGAGAGAAGAGGCCGCATTTCGGCATTCGGCACCCAACCAGGTGCTTCCCCAGACACCCTTGAGCAGGACTGGTCTCTCCATTAGGCACAGTAGGCACCGGGCCTGGGGCTCATGGAAATGTTTTAATTTAAATTCTTTTTAAATCAGATGGAAAAAATGAATATAACAGTGATGCATGCATAGTAATCCAGCCTGGCTTTCATTTGTCTTTTTATCAATACAGTTGTAAAAGATCATTTTTAATATTTTTTACTGTGGAAGGGGTAGGTGATGGCAGCATTGCCAGGGCCCATATAAGTCATAGTGCAACCCTGCACCTCGTCCCTGTTCTCCTCACCAGGTACGGGGCCCGGAAACCCACATCTGCTCAGACTTGATGGAAAGATTCCCTTCCATCTAACTGCTGTCACAAAAGCTGGCAAATAAAACTGCTAACGACTAGGGTTCTCTGTCTCTGCTGTGTAGGTGGGAGGGGCACAGCCACAGGTGCAGGCACCTTCTAGTGAGATTTCATGTGTTTCTCTTGGTAACTCTTCGAGGAAGGTGTCATTAGAATGTGGAAAACTGAGACTCTGAGAGAAAGAACTTGCCCAAACCTGTGGACCTGGTGAGGAGCAGAGGAGTAATTCAAACTCAGGCCTGTCTCCCTCCAAAGCTCACCTCCCCATTTCCTCTGCCTCGGGAACTGAGACCTCCCAGAGGGCTGAGACTTCCCATTCAACCTGCCCTGTGCACCTTCCAGCACAGCATTAGGCCCAGTGGGTGCTTTTTGGGTATCCAGAGATTACGGTGAATAGTCCAGATGGGTTTGTGTGTGTATGAGGGTCTCTGATGACAGTGCTTGCCCACTGAGTCCCTCTTCCCTGCATTAATGCTTTAAAAGTAAAGCCAGAGTAATTTCCCCAAACTAAAGAGGGTGAAACTGCAAACCTCCCAGATCAGGCAGTCTCAAGAGACTCACCACAGTCTGAGGAGGAGGCATCACTGGCAGGCTTCTTTTTTGTTCTGTTCTGAATTTTAAATTTGATTGTGGCAAAATACATGTGATGTCACGTTTGCTGTTTTAACCATTTCTAAGTGTACAATCCAGTGGCATTAATGACATTTGCAATATTGTGCAGCCGCTACCTCTATTTCCAAAGTTTTCATCAGCCCAAACAGAAACTCTGTGCCCTTTGAGCAATAACCTTCCGCTTCCCCTTCCCCATACCCTTGATAACCTCTAATCTACTGTCTGTCTTTATGAGTTTGCCTGTTCTAGATTATATTTCATACAGGTGGAATGATACACGCTTTGTTCTTTTGTGTCTGGTTTACTTAACATGATGATTTCCAGGCTCCTCCATGGCTGGCATGTATCAGAGTTTCATTCCTTTTTATGGCTGAATAATATTCCACTGTATGTCTATGCCACATTTTATCCACTCATCTGCTGATGGACACTTGAGTGCTGCCCACTTTTTGGCCATGGTGCATAGTGCTGTTAGGAACTTTGGTGCCCTAGTATCTGACTGAATCCTTCGTTTCCAGTCTTGGAAGGATATGCCTAGGATTAGGGTGGCTGGGTCATGTGGTAATTCTATGTCTGACTTCTTAAGAAGCATCCAAGCTGCTTCCATAGCGGGGACACCATCTTCCATTCCCACCAGCGGTATGTGTAGGGCTCTGATTTCTCCAAAGCTTTGCCAGTACTGGCTCTTTTCCATGTTTTTGACAGTGGTCATCCTGGTGGAGGTGAGATAGAATCTCACCGTGGTTTTGTTTTGCATTTCCCTCAGGACAAAGGAGGTCAAGTATGTTTCAGCGTGCTTGATGGCCATTTAGAGATCCTCCTTGGAGAGTGGTTTAAGTCCTTTGCCCTTTCTTAAGTTGTGCTGTGTCCCTTTTTTGTTGCTGAGATATAGGGTTTCTTCCTACTGATGGGGTTTCTTGAGAAGAGTTCTCTACAGGCGGGGGAGACTGGAAAAGTCAGGCTCTCCTATTCCTTTAATTCCTCACCCAAACTAAACAGCAACATTTTTTTAATTCCACTGACTATGGTTTCATCAGAAGGGCCTTGAATTCCCAGAATAACGAAACACACCCAGATGCAGATGCAAGTGCAGAAGCTGGGTAGCCAAGGCCCGGTCATGTTCCTGCAGGCTAGTGGGTGTCAGGGCTGTGACTCTGCTGAGTCCCAGGGAGCACAGCTGGGCTGCTGTGCAGGGACCATCCCCCAGAAATCATCCCAGAGTGTGCAGCTTACCTCACAGAATAGAGAAGAAGCAAAACCCCCCAAAGAGGAACCTGATATTTTGAGGCAGTTAAATGATTAGGTGCATAGGCTTTCATGCCAGATCCCTTGGGTTCACATCCTCTGGCTTTGTTACCTTGGGCAAGTTAACTGACCTCTCTGTGCCTTAGTGTCCTCTTCTGGAAAAATGAGAATAATAGTACCTATTGCATAGGGTGGTTATGAGAACTCAATTAGTTAATGGAAGTGAAGGGCTTTGACTGGAGTTCGAGTTGTAACAGGTAAAATGGTAGCTGCTGTTGCCAAGTGCCAAGTGCCATCAAGTCGGATAGCTGCTGTTAGTATCATTATTATTATCTTTATCATTACTGTTGCCAAAGCTACCCAGAGAAGCAGGACAGCTGGGTCCTGTCACACTGTGCCAGTGACTGCCTTTTGGGCTTGCACAGCTTGCCTCCCCTGCCTCCTACCCCTAGGACTCAGTCTTGCTAGCCACAAAATGAGCAGCTTGGACCAATTTGTGGCTATTAACCAGGTGAAAGCGTCAGAATCGCCTACAGGGCTTTATCTAACATGGACTTCCAGATCTTATCTCCAGAAGTCCTAATTGAGTGGGCCTAGACCTGGACCCAGGGACCTGTATTAAAAAGGAAACAAAAATTCCACTGGTGTTGCCACTGTACCACCCAGATGAGGACCAATGTGACCGTCTTGGTCTGTGATTCCTGAGGTTACTGGTCCTCATCCCAGCCAGTGCCCCTTGGTAAGGGTAAACCCCTATCTCCCTGTGGGTGCTGAACCTGCCTCTCTCAGCCACCCAGACCCGGTGAGGGTCCTGCTTCTTTGGGCGTGGCAGGCCACCTGCTCAGCAGACACGTGAGAGCGGACTACGTGTATCTTCTTGGGATTTTCATTCAGTAGACATTGCCTGAGTACATATCCATAAAGGACAGGCAGAGCGTTTGTGAAAAGGAGGTGCTTTCAAACCGTTTGGTACTTGGAGGATAATCTGACCTTAGGGTAGCATGGCATAGTCCCAGGATAACGTTGTGGTTTCTCAAGCATGCTTGTGAAGGGGGTAGGGGGCTGTTGGTAGATGCCTGCCTCCCACCCTGCTGCGCAGGTAGCCACTGGCAGGATTCTGGATGCCTTTGATAAGAGAAGACTCCAAGGGGGTTATTATTGTCACAGACGACCCACCCCTTTGTCACTGCCAGGTCCTTTCTTCCCACCTCCCTTTGGCAGCTTCATTCCGTCCCTCAGCCCACCCGCAGACCCCTGCCTGCCACTCTGACCTGGCTCTCTCTCTCGCAACCAATAGGAAGCAGCCAGGAAATCAGCCAGAAGGCTGCGGTGCTCATGACTCACGCCCTTTCTCTCTCCTGAGGCTGAGCAGCAGCACTGGCCCTTCCCATCCATCCGTGGCCTTCATCTTCCCTCCTGCCTCTACTCCCCGCTGTTCTCCTGTCTAGTGCCAGTGAGGCAGATTTGGATTTGTGTTTCTCCGTGAAGAACAAGCTCTGCAGCAGAAACTGCTTCCTGAGAGCATGGTACTCCATGCCAGCACTGACAGGTGCAGATGCTGACAGGGGACCGTGGTTAGGAGACCTATCGCCCGTTCTGGGACCTGTTCCTGGGACATGGGGCCCCATGGACCCAGTGTGAGGAGTGACATTCGGGTGGCTAAGACAGCACCACATCACTGCTCTTCGTGAGCTGGTGAAAGCATCTCAGTAGTTATTATAGCTTACACATTTAACAGCTTCAATTTGGCATATGTCTCAAAGTGCTGGGTAAGCATCTTGTCAACTCCAACACAGCTGACAAAGTCACAACATGAAGGATGTTTAGATGTTGCAGTTTTCCCTGACCTCCAGCTGCTCCTGTTAAAATGTCTCTCCTCCTTCCAGAGAGCTGATCTGTGCTCCAGATGTTCTCATCTCAGTGGGAAGGGTCTCCTTGTGAGGGGAAATCGAAATTCGTTTTCATCCTGATACTCTGATTTACTGTTATCCGGCAGGAAGATGAGTTCCATCGCTGGCCTGTCACTGATTTTCAAGGTTGGCTTCCCAGGGAACGGAATGATGGAGAACGATGAACAAGGGTGGCTGGAGACACTTTGGTTTCTAAGCTACTCCTCCCAGACACAGAACCTTCAAATGTGTGGGGCTTTTCCTCTTCTTAGGGCTGCGGTTCTTCATGCTTCCTCTCAGCTGGGAAGTGAAGAAGGTTGAAGAAAATCCCTTTATCCATGTTGGAATTATCTGAGTGTGAAAATCCTTTTCCTTTAAAATTATTCCATCTCTTTTTTTTCCTTTTTTTTTTTAAGTGATGAAAGTAACACATGCCACTGTAAAGAAATTACCAATAAGAGCTAGAAAGAAAAAGCTGCTGAAACCCTACCAACCCAGAGGTGGACCATAGTTTCTTGTATGTCTTTCCGGACACATTTCCTTGCCAGTGTCCCGATGTAAACTTGTATTTTTGCATAAATACAATGTCATGATAAATACCCTCTTTTTTCACTAACAGTACATTGTGTTTCTCTTTTCAAGCCTTTAAACATGAACACTCATTGCCCTCAAGTCATTTTTGACTCCTAGCGACCCTACAGGACAGACTAGAACTACCCCATAGGGTTTCCAAGGATCTAAGCTTCAGGAAACAGACTGCCACGTCTTCCTCCCAAGGAGCAGCGAGTGGGTCTAGATTACTAACTTTGAGTTAGCAGCCAAGCACTTAAGCGCTGCATCACCAGGGCTCTTTTTTAAGTACTCTTGTTGTTAGGTGCAGTCAAGACAGTTCCAACTCATAGCAACCATGTGTGCAGCAGAAGGAAACACTGCCTGGTCCCGCGCTATCCTCACAACCACTGCTGTGTTAGAGCCAACTGTTGCAGCCACTGGGTCGGTCCACCTCATTGCGAGTCTTCTTTTTTTTTGCCGACCATGTATTTTACCAAGCATGCTGTCCTTTTCCAGGGACAGTGAGAAGGTATGTAAGACTTGTCCAAAGTATGTGAGACAAAGTCTCACTGTCTTCCCTTCTAAGAAACGTTCTGTCTGTACCTTTTGGAAGACAGATTTGTTTGCTCTTTTGGCAGTTTGTGATGTATTTAATATTCTTCAAATCATCAGTCCCTTTTCTGTCTTCCTTATTCATTGCCCGTCTTTCACATGCATATGAGGCAATTGAAAATTGCATGACTTGGGTCAGGCACACCTTAGTCCTCAAAGGGACAGCTTTGCTTTTGAACAGTTTAAAGAGGTCTTGTTGCAGCAGATTTGCCCAATGCAGGTGTCTTTTGATTTCTTAACTGCTGCTTCCCTGGGTGTTGATTGTAGATCTAAGTAAATTGAAATCTTGGACAACTTAATTGTTTTCTCTGTTAACATGATATTGCTTATTGGTCCAGCTGTGAAGATTTTTGGTGAAGTATAATCTATACTGAAGGCTGTATAGCCTTTGATTTTCATCTTCATTTTCAGCAAAGTTGCGTCATCTACACATCCCAGACTGTTCGTGACTCTTTCTCCATTCCTGATGCCACACTGTCCTTCATACAGTCCAGCTTCTCTGATTATTTGCTCAGCATACAGATTGAGTAAGCACAGTGAAAGGATACCATTCTGATGCATAGCTTTCCTGATCTTAAAACACACAGTATTCTCTTGTTCTTTTCTAACAGGTGCCCCTTGGTCTGTGTTCAGGTTCCTCATGAACACAGTTAAGTGTTCTGGAATTCCTGTTCCTCACAATAGTATCCATAATTGTTATGATCAGCACAGTTGAATGCCTTTGCATGGTCAGTAATACATAGGTAAACATCTTTCTGGTCTTCTCTGCTTCCAACCAAGATCCATCTGACATCAGCTGTGATATCCTTCATCCCGTGACCTCTTCTGATCTGGCTTGAATTTCTGGCAGTTCTCTGTTGATGTACTGCTATAAACACTTTTGAATTATCGTCAGCAAAATTTTACTTGCATCTGACATAAATGATACTCTTCAATAACTTCCTCACTCTCTTGGACCACCTTTCTTTGGAATGGGCACATATATGGCTCTCTTCCAATAGGTTGGCCCAGTATCTGCCTTCCACATGTCTTCGTACAGGGAGAAGACAGCTTACAGCATTGCTTCCATTTATTGCAACATCTCAAGTGTTATTCTGTCAGTTCCTGGAGCTTTATTTTACAGCAAGGCCTTCAGTGCAGCTTGAACCTCTTCCTTCAGTACCATCAGCTCTTGATCATATGCTGCCTCCTGAAACAGCTGAATGTTGACCAGTTCTTTTTAGTACAGTGACTCTGTGTATTCTGATGTGTCCTACGTCATTCGACATTTTTGCCAATGGAATCTTTCAGTATTGCAACTCAAGGCTTGATTTTTTTTTTTTTAATTTTTTATTGTAATTAAGTGAAATTGAATTTTTTTAAGTTCTTTTAGCTTGAGAAATGCTGAGTGTGTTTTTTCCCTTTTGGTTTTCTAACTCCAGTTCTTTGCACATTTCATTATAATACTTTACTTTGTCTTTATAAGCCACCCTTAAAATCTTCTGTTCAGCTCTTTTACTTCATCATTTCTTTGTTTCACTTTACTTCATCATTACTTTGTGTTCAAGTTTCAGAGTCTGTTCTGACATATTTTTTTTTCTTTTGTCTCTTTTCTGTCTTTTTAGTGACCTTTTACTTTCCTTATATATGATGTCCTTGATGTCATCCCACGAGTCATCTGGTCTTTGTCATTAGCATTCACTGAGTCAAATCTCTTCTTGGCATAGTCTGTAAGTTGGGTGGGATATACTCAAGGTCATACTTTGTCTCTTGTGGACTTGTTTTAATTTTCTTCAACTTCAACGTGAACTTGCATGTGAGCGATTAATGAGCTGTTTCACAGTCAGCTGCTGACTTTGTTCTGACTGATGATATTGAGCTTTTCCATCATCTTTCCACAGATGTAGTCAGTTTGATTCCTGTGCATTCCATCTGATGGATTCACATGTATAGTCATTGTTTATTGTGTTGTAAAAAGACATTTGCAGTGAATAAATCATTGGTTTTCCTAAATTCTATCATCTGATGTTGGGTGTCATTTCTATCACTAAGGCCATATTTTCCAACTATCAAGCCTTTTTCTTTGTTTCCAACTTCTGCATTCCAGTCACCAGTTATCAAAGTCATCTAGTGCTATAATAACAGAAATAACTCAAGTGGATGGCTTTAAAAAGAGAAATGTCATTTTGTCACAGTCCAGTAAGCTAGAAGTCCTGATTCAGGGTGTCAGCTCCAAGGGAAGGTTTTCTCTGCTGGCTCTGGAAGAACGTCTTTGTCATCAGTCTTCTCCTGGACTGGGGGCTTCTGATGCATGAGGACCCGGAGCCCTTCCGGAGAATGTGCTCAGCTCCTGGCACTGCTTCTTGGTCGTATGAGATCCCCCAAATCTCTGTGCTAGCTTCTCTCGTTTATATCTCAAGAGATTGCCTCAAGGCACAATACAGTCTTACACATTGAGTTCTGCCCTACCAACGCAAATGATACCCATCATCCCTCAGTAACATCAAAGAGGCAGGCTTTATGGAGCACAGTTCTACTGTGACACACATGATGTCACCATAAGTCAGAATTGACAGTAACCAATAAGATGTATAGCATAGTCTTTGCATACTTGTTCTAATATGTTCTTAGGATAAATATTTAGAATAGGACTAGCTAACATTGTCAAGCATTTACCATGTGCCACCCTGCTAATTGCTTTACATATATTATCTATTGAATCTTCCAGATAATTCAGCACAAATAGCCACATTTTACAGATGAGAAAACTGAGGCACAAAGAGGTTATGTACCTTGGCCATAGTCACACAGCTAGCAAACTTCAGATTCAGAAATCAAACCCCAGTTTGGGGCCCCAGAAGCTCCTGATAGAAAAGACTAAATGGGGTATGAGGATGCATGTTGTCTACTTCCTCTCCTCCTGCTCTTGGCTCTGTGATCAGCTTGCCTGAGGCCCGGTCTTACAGAGTCCCCTCATGTCCACAAACACATAAAAGGAACAGTAAAAAATCAGTCATGTTGGTGCCTCGAGAATCACAAAATGTTTTCCTGCTGTGACCTAAATGAATAGATAGCATCCTTTCCCACATTCTGTTTGCCCGGGAGGTGCCTTCCAGAACTGTCCAGGGCTGGAAGGACGTGATCACTGGGGAGTGACTCCGCCTTAGGGGAGCTGCAAGTGTCTGCATGACTCCACTGGGCTGTCCAGCCTGTGTGTCTGGGCTGAGATAGAGCCTGGCTTAGCCAGCTCTTGGGCTCAGAGATTCTGTGGTTTTTTTCTAGACCAGCTTTCTTGCAGGGACAGGGCCCCAGCTGGGGGGAATCCTTACAGGCCACTCTCAAAAGACTTACCATGGGCACCTGACACTGCAGCAGAGAGGACATTGAGGAAAGAAGGATGCTGAGTGACAGCCAAGTTCCAGGACAGGCTGTGAGAGATTTGCTTGGTGAGAATGCTACCAAGACTGAGTGAGTACAAGGTGGGAGCCTTGGAAGTAAGGTCACCTGCTGTGCAGGGACTCTCCTGTTAGCACTAAGACAGCCGGAGGCTGGTTTCTGGGAAGTGGGACCAGGGCCCTCTTCTTATGACCCTGATTAAGCCTAGTTTGGGGCCAGTGGCCCTGCCCTTTGGGAATAACCTTGGGTCTAGCCAGTTTGAACCTGAAACCTCTGCCACGGAGTCAGGAGAAGAAGACAGTTCCCATCTCACCCACGGTGGGGCGGGCATAAGCAGAACAAAGTAAAGCGTTTCTAAGAAGTGGAACCTCAAGGATTCCAACCTTAGCCACCTTGCAGGGAAAGTGAAGAGATAGAAAGGAGAAAAGTTGCCCTCTCTTGGCCCAGTTATCCCTTCCTGATTTATCTGTAGATGGAGCTTGATGATCCAGACTCATACTCCTTCAGCTAATCACACGAGTTATTTCTGCAATGTACGTCTTCAAATAAGTGCACTTGGTTGCTGAATATGTGATCAGCCACAGATTTCTCATTCTTTAAAACTCGGGGAAAGGAAATGCCAACACATAAAGCCATCAGCACAACGGCAGAGATTTCCCAAGCACCAAAATCAGAGCTTTCAAGCACTGGGCCTTGGACCTCGTGTCACTGTCACTTGGCCCATCAGTGGTCCGTGCAGAGCCTCGGTGGGGGGCTTTATGCATAAAACCTGAGAGACCGCAATCAGTAAATAATCTGCTCACATTCTTTTTGGCTTAACTGGAGAATTCCAAAGGAACATGATCTGGAAGAGAAAGTGCATTTGAGGGCTTCAAAAGGGCTGAGCCCAACTGGCAAAACCTGCTGGAGGCTTTGAGGTTGAGAAGGTCAGCAGCCACTCTTGCTGCCCTGAACTTTGCTATAACCTTGAAAAGCCACAGCTCCTCCTCATCTTCCTGCATGTCATCAGCCATCAGGTTGTCACCATCCAGGAAGCAGTCACTGGGCAGGACGAATCCTGCATTTGTTTGTTCTTTTGTTCATTCTACAAGCCTTTGTTGGACTTCAACAGGGTGATGAGAATTTAATTACAGGCACTAGAGTTTTCAGAAATCAGCTAGACCTGGACCTATCCTTAAATTCTTCATAACGTCAGGCCTTGGGTGATCCAAATGCTTAATGTGCTTAGCTGCTAACTGAATGGCTGGAAGTACCAGTCCACCCAGAGGCACTTTGGAAGAAATACCCGGCAGTCTGCCTCCCCCAAATCAACCATTGAAAACCCTACGGGCACTGTTTTCTGCTGACACACGTGGGGTCGCCTTGACGGCTGCTGGCTTTCATAAACTCCTAAGGAAGACAGCTGCAGAGTTCAATGCAGGTGCTGGGAAACAAGTGTTGGGAGTACAAAGAAGAAGGCCTCTAGCCACCACAGAGGCCATCATTTGGGGCAAGGTGCTTGGTTTCTGTTCCCTGTTTGCAGTGGCAGGGATGGACCATGTCAGAAGTCTTGAACCTACTTTTGAGAAGGAGCTCTTTGCTAATTTTTCTGTGAAGCCAGAACGAGGTTGTTTAGAGTGATGGGTCCACTGGGGACAGGGGAAAGCATCCCAGGAGCTGATGACAGCTGTACGGTCTACCCTATTTGCATTCATCCTGCTTCCCAGGACCAGTAATACAACCTGCAACTCCAAAACACAGAGGAGGCTTGGGTCAGCACCTCCATCAGAAATGTTAAGTACTTTGGGATGGAGTCCAGGAGCATGGCTTGAGAAGCTAAGATGCACTGGAGCCATGACCCCAGGCCAGACTTTATCCTTCCAGGCCTGTAGTCTCACTTAATTTGAATTTTGAACTCAAAATTTTTATTTTAATCCTGCTTGAACAACACAAATAAATGAATGTCATGTTCTTCCAAGTGGCGCTCTTCAAAAGCTAGCTCACATCCCCCAGTACGCCCAGTCTCAAAGCTCAAAGCAGCCTCCTATCTGAAAATGGTTTTTAGGACCAGCATCTAAACTATACAATACTGTGTTCTGCTAACTTGTTCTCACTCATCAAACTGGAATCCTAATAAACTCTGGCTGTTTCTAGATCTAAATCTGCCTCTGTGGAGGCTCAAAACCTGGGTTTGAATTTTGCTTTGGTATTGATTATTATTACTTTAGACAAGTCTCACAGCTTCTCGGGATCTGTTTCCTCAGCTGTCAAGTGGACATAATAGCATCTCACCTGATTGTGGTCAGGGTTAAATGATATAAAAGCACCTAACTTGGTGCTGAGGCCCTGCAGCCCTAAATCCTCCATTCTGTGTGCTCCACCTTTCCATCTTGTGTTTGAGGGGACCTGAGATACAGTAGAAAGAGCACTGGATTCAGAGTCAGGCAGGAGGCCTTTGTGATCCTGAGGAAGTATTTAACCTCTCAGACCTCAATTTCCTCATCTGTAAAATGGGGAGACTAGTTTCTAACCCTGTCCAGCCTCAAAGGGTTAGAAGGATTAAATGAAAATATTTTAAAAATGCAAGATGCCAATGCTTACATGTGATCTTCATACCTGAGGCTGTGGGGAGTTCAATCTCAAATCAGTACCAAAATACTTAGCAAGTATTTGAGAAAGTCCCAGGTGGATTTCCTACTCATTCGGCTACAGCTACAGCTTTGGCTCTGTGTTTTCCTGAGTCTAGCAACAGGAACAAAGACATGGCCAGTGTCTGCTGCAATGGAAGAACCCAAAACTTACTTGTCTGCAACCTCTCCCTTGGTTAGCCTCTACCTTTCTCAGCTTGCTAAGCAAGGGAGAGCTGGAGGGGGTGGAAGATCATCAGCCCCTACAAAGCAATGCCTTTAAACAGGGAAAAGCCCTAGGCTTGCATGTTCCCAGGCTGGGAATAGACTTTTCTGTTTGGATGGGTATGGTGATCAATCCATATCTGTGGGAGATGAGGACTGGATTGAAAGTGACATTTCCTGCTCAAGGACATCAGATGTTTAAGGACCAGAGACAGCCTGTGGAAGAGATGACAAAAGTCAAGCAGGCTGTTTGAGTATAAGAAAATCTTCAAGATCACCTGCTTCTGTTATAATCAGAAGAATAGCAGCTCCAGGCCTCAGGGCTGGCGGGTAATAGATGCTCATTAAATGTCCATGGAAGCAATGCACAAGTCCATGGAAGGTTACCAGGGCTTTAAATAGTTTCTTCCAGTCCAAACCCCTGCTGAGACTTGGCCTTTCTACCCCAGATATAAAAAGAAACCAAACCCACAGTTGGTTGTCTAGTCAGGTCCGGCTCGTAGTGACCCCAGAGGTCAGGGTAGAACTGCCCCATAGAGTTTCCAAGGAGCACCTGGCAGATTTGAACTGCCAACCTTTTGGTTAGCAGCTATAGCACTTAACCCACTACACCACCAGGGTTTCCACCCCAGATATACTGAATCAGAATATGCACTTAAAAAGATCCCTAGATGATTCTTATGTATAAAAATTCTAATAGTGGTTCTCAAAATTTGTCCCTAACCAGCAGCATTAACATCATCTGAGAACTTGTTGGAAAACAAAATTGTCAGCAGAAGTTGATACTAGAATGAACCAACGAAACCCTGAAAGTAACAGTGCTGGACCAAATCAGTGCCCTAGAGGTGCATAGAAATTTCTTTCCAATCTAACTATCTAGCTGCAAAGCCCATGATGTTCTCAAACATGTCTGTGTAAGACCTCTTGGGTTGTGACAATCAGTCAGACATAGTTGCTGCCCCACTGTCTTGGTTACAGTAAATGTCTTTTCAAGCACAAGGACCCTGGACTTGGGAGAGGAAGAACAGTGCATGAGAGTTCCAGTTGCTCCATATCCTCATCAACACTTAATATTGTCAGTCTTTTTCATTTTAGCCCTTCTGGTGGGGTAAAACACCATGCTCTTTGTTGAACCCCTTGAAATTTACTCATCCATTTAGTATTTTGTTTCATTCCCCACACTGTGCTGATAATCACGGTCCATGCCCCCTAGCGCATGTCAGGCAGCTGGGATGGGAATTCTCCTATAACCTTGAGCAAGTTAATCTCACTGAGTCTTGGCTTCCTCATCTGTAAGATGGAGCTGGTACCTCAGAGAAGTGTTGTGAAGATTAACTGTGATGATGTATGTAAGAGGCCTGGCCTACCCAGGCACCCAATAATGTTAGCTGTGACAGTTATTATTCATTCATTTCCCCTACTGGCTAACAGGCACCAAAGGTTAAGAAAAATTTGTGAGAGAATAGCTTAATAATAATAATTGCTAACATTTATTGAATGTATACTGTGTGCCAACTACTGTTCTAAGTGCTTTTTATAGATTAATGTTAATATTAAAAATCTTATCGATTTCCATAACTTTTTACAGATTGGGTAAAGGCCACTGTCATTTGATTTTCATGACAGAGCACATGGTTACAGTTTGCAGGAACCTGGTGGCTTTCTAGGGACATAATTCTAGAACCTCAGAGGTAGCAAGCTGGAGACTGCTGAGATATGTATACTTTGTCTTCCTGTGGCTGTTCTATGGCCCTGCCTGTGCCTTTCAGTCAGAACCTGAGGGCTGATGACTTAGTGAGGATGTATGTTTTAAATGGACTCTTAAAGAGACATCAGTGTTCAGAATAGCCGGAAGGGCCCTGGGTAAGTGGTTCCCATTCTTAGACTCTCTTCACCTACAGGTGTGGTTTTAGAGTAAGCTTCTCCCTGCAGGGTCCCCACTTGTTTGGGGTGTATCAGTTAGCTATCACTATGTAACAAACCACCTAAAATTTGGTAACTTAAAAACATAAATCTCTAGGTGCTGCCTAGGCAGGCCTCCTGGGGCTGGTGGCCCTAGGATGGCCTTGACTGGAAGGCTCGGCTCTGTCCATGTAGATGCCCCTGTTCTCACAGGCTCACCTGGGCTTCCTCTCGTGGCAGAGGGAGGGGCCCAGGAGAACAAGTGGAAGCATGCCTAGCCTCTTCAGACAGAGGCTTAAAACTGGCACATGATCACTTTCTCTGCATCCTGTTGGTCAAAGCAAATTAGGAGGCTAGCCTGGAGACAAGGGATGAGGACACAGACTCCACCTCTTTGATGGAGTTGCTGCAAGTCACACTGCCAAATGCATGGATACAGAGCGGGGTAGAGAATCAAACACGTGCTTACCGTCTACCACACTTAGATTCATTCCCACTCTGCAGTCTCTGAAATCAAAAACTCATAGATCAATGTGGGAGAAAGAAGTCTCGTTCCACCATCTTGGACCAAAGCTAGACACGCCTTCCCTGGGCTTAGGAATAAATGAACCAGGTATCCAGTCACTGTGGGCGCTAACTTCAGCTCCCCACATGATCCAGTGGACAGAACTAACGGACATATTTTTTACTTGGTCACTCTTTCTGCATTGACTGAGCATCACTGTGTGCCAAGAACCGAGCTAAGCCCTGCAGCAGCCAATTACGCATTGCTCTCGAGACACCCTCGGTCTCTTAGGGCGCCAAAAACAAAGTTACCATCAAGTCACTTCCAACTCAGGGAGACCCTGTATGTTTTAGAGTAGCGCTATGGTCCATAGGGTTTTCAGTGACTGTAACCTTTTGGAAGTAGGTCTCCAGGACTTTCTTCCAAGGTGCCTCTCAGGCTGGATTCAAACGGCTAACCTTTTTGTTAGCAGTAGCACACTTAACCATCTGCACCACCCAGGGACTCCCTTTTAGGAGACACATAAATAATTAAATACAGGCTGCACAGGTGACCACAGAGTCATGGAGAAGATGTTCCTGGGACGTGCTTTGACAAACTCTAGAGGAACAGTTTGAACAAACAAATCTGTCTCTGGAGAAATACAACCAGAATGGATATGTTAGAAGGGTCCGGTCCCTGGAGACAGACATCGTGCTTGTTAGAGGGTCAGCAAAAAGAGGAAGAACCTCAACAAGATGGACTCACCAGTGGCTGCCCAGTGGGCCAAGCATAACAAGGACTAGGAGGACAGCACAGGACCAGACAGGGTTCCATTCTGTTGAGCGCAGGTTTGCTTTAAGTTGGAATCAACTCGACAGCACTTAACAACAACAACAAAGATTGAGTTTGGGCCTGCTTCAGCCAGATGGCGAAGCAGGTTCACGGGCCTGTTTTCAGACCACCTATAAATCAGGAAGCCTCAGGGACCCAACAGTCCCACTTAAACTCCGTGACCCTGGACTTAGACAACCCCATCCAAACCCCTCCGGCCTGAGCAGCCAGGAAATGGAAAAGTAAAACCAGGTGTCTACAGCCGGTGTCTGATTTGATTATGTCTCCTCCTGAGTGCTAGGCCGGTCGCCGTCTGCTCTTCCCTGCAGCAGATCAGGTCCACAGGTTGCTCCTGCGCTTGCAAGCACTGGGATTTCAGGGAGTTGCCTAAACCATAGCTTTTCCTGCAGCCCCTCCCCAAACAGGCACCCCGCTGGCATTTACTCTTAAATACCACTCATTTTATAAGGGGAAAATAATGTTGATGGCAGTGAAATAGATCACACTTTAAAATGCAGAGCAGCAGAGAGTCCCTTCAAATTATTCTCTTAATAGAGTTCTTCAGAGTGAGGAAGTAAGGAGGGAACATAATCGCTTCTTTTGTCATTTGGGCAAAATCTAAGGACTGCAATCCATTTGTCTGCAAATGTGTCTCTTTGGTGCAAATTGCAGCAAGCAATCCATTCCCTGGGTAAATGGTCTTTAATTAAAGTCAGTCAGTTGTCTCAGGTGGTTGGAGGAGGTAAGCGATTTGAAGCCCAGACTAATATAAATTTCTCTGCCTTCAAAAGTAAGAAAGAATATATTCCTTAAAATGGCATTTCCTCCTTGATTTGATAATTAGGGAGAAGCTTCGTTTATAAGTAAAAATATCCTGGCTCTTTCTCATGAATAAAAATTTTTGCAGTGAGGCCTGTGAGGAGCAGGAGAATTTCCGAAGCAATCCTGAGGGAAGCTCATCCTCGAGCATTGATTTTGCAGCTGAAGTGCATTATGTGTTTTGCATGAGCTTTTGAAAGCTTAGATAAATGATGTGGCTCAGAAAGCAGATAAAAAAAATGGGAGGAAATGATACCGATTCAAAAGAAGATAAATGTCCACTAATTCTCGGATTAACATTTTACACTACTGTACTTTTATAGGGGGATTTTCACAATGCTGATAATGGGAGATTAGTTTACAATGTCACATCCCAGGTAGAATCAATGAGACCTTGTTTGTGTTCTCCGTCAGCTACACCAGAAAGAACATGGAGTTAATAATACAGCAGCCTGGTATTAGATGACAGTGTTATCCCCAAGATGACACATTTTAAGAGTGACACTGACTCTTAAGATTAGTTGTGTCAGTTAGCACTTTCTGGGTTACAAGATACAACAAACCCAAGCCCATTTGGTTTAAACTCCACAGGAGTTTGCTAGATTGCTTGACTGAAAGTTTAGGAGTAAACTTCAGGCATAGCTTGACCCAGGATGCAAATGAAGTCAGCAGGACTCAATTTCTCCTCTTCTGTCTCTGGACTTCACTTCCTTTGGTTGGTTTCATTCTCCTGTTGGCCCTTTCTTCATGGTAGCAAGTTGGCTACAGCAACTGGAGACTCCATCCGCTTCTAAAAGTGTGTTAGTTCTAGCCTTACATTTAGGACTATTGTTCACTTTTAGCCCATTTTTTGGGGTAGTGTGAAGCAGGGATTTTACTTCCTTCTTTTAAATATGGATATCCAGTTGTCCCAGCACCATTTGTGGAAAGAAAAAAAATATTTACCCCCACTGAACCATCTTAGCATCCTTGTTGAAAAATCAATTGGCCATAAATATGAGTTTATTTTTAGACTCTCAATTCTGTTCCATTGATCTATATGTCTGTCTTTATGCCAGTATCACACTGTCTTGAGTGTTACACATTTGTAGTAAGTTTTTAAATCAGAAATTTGAAGTCCTTTAATTTTGTTGCTTCCCTCCGCATCCCACCCCCCAAGAATTTTGGCTATTCTGGGTCCTTTGTATTTTCATAGGAATTTTAGGATTAAAATTTTAATTTCTGTAACAAAAGCCAGAGGGATTTTGATCTACATGGAATCGGTAGGTTCGTTTGGGGAGTATTGTCATCCTAACAATATTAAACCTTCTCATCCACGAATATGGGATGTCTTCCAATTTGTATCTTCTTTAATTTCAGCAATGTTTTCTAGTTTTCAGAGTATACATCTTGCAATTCTTTTGTTACATTTATACCTAAGTATTCTTTTTGATGCTATTGTAAATGAAATTTTTTATTAATTTCATTTTCACAATGTTTATGGTTAACATGTAAAAATACAACTGACTTCTTATATTGATTGTGTATCCTGAAACCTTGTTGAAATTATTTATTAGTTCTAATAGTTTTTTAGTATATTCCATAGGCTTTTTTATATACAAGGTTATGTTATCTGCAAATAGAGGTGGTTTCACTTCCTCTTTTCTGTTTGAATGCCTGTTACTTCTCCTTCTTATGTAATTGCCCCGTCTGAACCCTCAAGTAGAATGCTGAATAGAAGTGATACAAGACGTCTTTGTCTTCTTCCTGATCTTAGTGGGATACCTTTCAGTCTCTCCTATTAAATATGATGTTAGTTGTAAGTCTCTCCTATTTTAGACCCTCATTTGCTGGATCCCTTGTCTTTGCTGGATTTAATTCTATCCGGTAACTTCCTGGAAGAGGACCCTTCTAGGTAAATTATTTGTAACTTTTGAAATCCGAAGCCCCTCTATTCTACTCTCATGCATAGTTAAGAATTAGGCGGAATAAAGAATACAAGATGGAAACCATTTTCTATCAGAATTTTGAAATTGACCCATTGCTTCTAGCCCCTAACATTCCTAATGGAAAGTTTTGACACCATCCTGATACATGGTCATTTAGATGAGGCCTATGTCTTTTCTCTGGAAGCTTTTGGAATCTACTATTTGTCTTCAGTGTTATGAAATTCCATGATGATGTGTTTTGGTATGAATCTGCTTTCTTCCATTATGCCGAGAGATTAGTAGACCTTTTCAGTGTGGAAACCCATTGTGTTTCAGTTCTACTTTCTGGGAAATTTCCTCAAGTTTATCTTCTATTGAGTTTTTCATTTCTTTTGCTTCGCTGAGGTTTTTTTGTTTTTGTTTTTTAGTTTTCTTCTTCCTGGACAATCTGTATTCACTTTTCCTGTTTGTATACTCATGTATCTGTCTATCTCTCATATTAGTCTTTCCTCAAAAGTTTGAGGACCCTAGACTGTGTGCTCCTTTTAAATGTGGGGCAGAAAAAAGGACAAGTGGATAGTGTAGCAGGTTACATGCTACCACTG
Organism: Heterohyrax brucei; assembly: GCA_028571685.1. NCBI lineage: Eukaryota > Metazoa > Chordata > Mammalia > Hyracoidea > Procaviidae > Heterohyrax > Heterohyrax brucei. Next base: position 55,635,922 of record CM053140.1, read on the forward strand.
CTAACCACAAGGTCGGCAGTTCAAATCCACCAGGCGCTCCTTGAATAGTCTGGGGGTCAGTTCTACCCTGGCCCCTAGGGTCGCCACGAGTCGCATCCGACTCGACAGCACTTGGCTGGCACCATAGAGTGATCCAGTGGGGAAACTCTTGGTACATTAGGGTTTTACTCTCTAAGGCTGGTCACGTTCTGCATAAAAGGTATTTCCACTGTTCTACCTATAAGGTGGAAACCCTGGTGGCATAGTGGTTAAGTACTATGGCTGCTAACCAAAAGCTCAGCAGTTCAAATCCACCAGGCACTCCTTGGGAACTCTATCAGGCCGTTCTTCTCCTACGGGGTTGCTAGGAGTTGGAACTGACCTGATAGCAATGGGTGTTTGGGGGTTACCTGTAAGGTAGACTGCTAACTGCAGCTTTGTATGAGCCAGGTGGAAAAGAGGGCGAGGAGACAAAGTGGGCTGTCCAAATCCCCTAACTTAATCCCATGCTCTCCAGATGGTGCTCTCTTCTTCTCCCAGGTGACTCACAGTCCAGAGGGCCCTCTGTTTTACTGCCTCCTAAGACTCAGCCTCCAAGTTTCTGACGGAATTAGAGGGGGACATTTTCGTGACTAGGCGGAGATAGGGAGGAGATGTTGGAATCTTACGGCCTTTTAAACCAACTGCTGTTCACTCCCGCTGTTATTCATATTCCAGATAGCTGATGTTGCCACTGCTTCCAGAGCCTTTGGGGATTTTTAGTACCAACCTGAATGCTTCTGTGCTTCGTCGTCACGGCTCAGGTTTCGACTTCTGTGTCTTTGCTAAGTCAGTGCTACATGCCTTCTAGCTTCCAAAACTTTGTTGCTGTTTTCTTCTCGTTTGTTGGCTTTGTCTGTATGTATTGATACCTTAAAAAAATTTTTTTTTCTTGTACTGTTATTTTAGTGAGGTTTCTGGGAGGAAATAGAAGCTAACACAGTCATCCAACTCCACATCTTTAACCACTGTCTCTAAATCTTCTAATTGTTGGGTTCCCTGAGCCTCAGCATCATCATCTGTAAAATGGAACAAATGATTCCGGCCCCAATAGCTGCCCAGGAGCCTTTGTGAGTATCAGATGAGTTCTTGCATAAAGATGCACTATTCAAGCACCAGGGTATACAACTGTCCATTCTAGGTGCTGCTTGGGCTGAGGGTAGAGGATATCTTCTAGAAGCTAGGGCTGGAGAAGAAGCTAACTGAGAGACACTGTATCAGTTATCTGTTGCCGCAGTCATGCTCCAGAGTAAACACCAACCTCATTGGCATACAGTAGTCAGTGTTCATCTGGCTTGGGCGTGTGTGGTTTAGCTGGTCCTGGCTGGGTCAGCCAAGTGACTCTGTTGATCTTGAAGGGGCTCACCCTCATGCCTTGGGGCAGCTGCCTGTTGGCTGACCTAGGATTTCCTCAACTGGGACATCAGGGACAACTCAGCTCTGCTACACTTCTTTCTTAAGTCCAGCAGCCCAGCCCAGGATGCATGCTGTCACGGAGATGGCAGATGGGCAAGAGAAAAAGTGGGAGCCTGTGAGTATTTACGTCACTTTTGCTATCATTGGCTGAAGTTAGCCACATGGCTAGGCCTAGAGTAAGAAGACAGGATAGAACATCCTACTCAGAGAGGCGAAGGGCATGGATGCAAGGAGGGGTCAGGAATTGAGGCAATGGGTCAATCCCACCACCTCGGGTGCTCAGGCATGGCCCCAGGACAGGGTATCCTCTGCCTTCAGCTTCTCTCCTGCTAACCCCAGAACACTGTGCCTAAACTAGGATCTGGCCACCCTAATTTGTGCTTAGTTGAAAGAGTCACTCCTTTGTCACTCAGAAGAAATGCAGACCGTATCTAAAACAATCAGAAATGATCTCTTCAATACAGGAATACACTTCCCAGGCTCTCAGGCTTGGACAGTAGATCACAGGCATCTGATTTAATCTGCTTAATTATTTGATTCAATCAGAAGTTGGCTTAATTATTTTCTTGCTTCTCACCTCTTTTGAATCCATTCTGGAAACTGATTATGTCTTTAACACCAGCCCAGAGATAAGCGTTTCAATTGGGAAATGTAATTAGCCAAGGAAAATGAATGTGGGAGCTGCCTTTTGTCAAAGCGCTATTAAAACCCAACTCTGGTCAATACTGACATGGTGTGAAGACAACGGGTGCCGTTTGCTTCTCTTGTGACCAGAGAGGCAAGGTCCAGCAGGAGGTGGGGAAGCAGAAATCCTGGGATCTTAGCGGGAGGAGCTCGTTCACTCATTCATTCAGGAGGCACAGCTGGGCTGGATACTAGGCATATCCTTTGCACCCAAAGAGTCGCATTGTGAAGAGAAGGACCAACATATAGTTTACAAGAAACAAAGTCTTACAGGAATACAGAGGAAGGAGCTGCGAGCCTCATAGAACAGGTGACACTGAGCTGGGCTGGGAAGGATGAGCAGGAGTTGGTCAGGCAGGGAAGGAGCAAGACAGCATCTGTAGAAGGCACAAATGTTCTGTAGAAGGCACAAATGTTTGACGGTGTGCTGTCTGAGACTACCAGCAGATGCGACCAAGCTGCCCATGGCCTCGTGGGCCATCCTGAGGTCTCCTAGAACCGAGGTGTGTGTGTCCTTGAGCCACCCCACTTCACTTTTCAGCTCTTCTCACCCTCCCGATTCACTCCCTTCATCCTACCTTGCCCTCTAGAAGCAGCTATTAAGTATACTCCTAAGTGCTTGTTTTATTGGAAGTTAAGGTATGTATGACTTTTGAGAAATACTGAATGATCTGAAAGCTAGGGATGGATTCAGGTGTCCCAGGTGTGCACTCCAGAGCTGCATCCTAGAAGGGTAGGCATTCTAGGCAGAGGGCACAGCCTGGGAGAAGGCAGAGCGATGTGGCATGCTGAACGCAGCTGGAGTGTGGACTGAAAGGTGAGTATTGAGCGGCCAGGTGGGCAGCGCCTGAATCACAAAGGGCCATCTAGAGGGCAATTGGAGACCAGTGCCAACGCTGGCCTCTGTGATGGGGGACCACAGACGCAGGGTCTCTCTCGCATTACTCGAGCTGCATCTGCTGCTTCAGGTCCCCCACCCCCACAGCTCTTGGCTTTTTCAAAGGCTGTTTAAGTGCTTGGGCAGCAGGCAGTGATTTGCTTGCATCTCTACCACTCATGCAGTGGGGTGGAGAGATTACCTGGCCGGGTGCCCCTGCACTGGGCAAGAGGGAGAGAGGACTCCTCGCTGTCAGGGCCAAAGAAAGGTTGCACCACCATGCTTGCACCCACCAGGTTCATGGTCACTGTAACCCTCAGCCGTCTTTCCAGGGAGCAGTTCAGCCAAGAGCAACTGGGAACTAACAGAAGTGGCCAGGCCCCTTGAACCTGAGACACCCTTGTCTACCAGATCAGGCCTGTCTGATTTCTGCACCCAGGTTTTTATGGTGGTGACTAGTGTGTGTGCGATTTTATATCCTGCGTTTTTGCTTGGTGAAATCTGACAGCTGCTTTCCTTGCCTTCCCAGGTGGGACTGTTGTCATCTGTGAGGTGTCTCGTGTAGGTACAGAGTATCAACACGGCAGGCTTACTTGCTGCATAACCTTAGGCAGTTCATCTCTCTGAGCCTCAGTTTTGTCATCTGGAAATAGAGATAATATAGCCACCTGTACTGTAGAGTTGTTGTGAAAATTAAGAATAAATTCTCAGCCTGGCATTTAGCGTGTGGAACATACTAAACAAGTAACCGTATTGTCATGGGGCTGATGAGACCCAGCTCAAATGACTGCCTAGTGGACAAGCTGGGCGGCTTTGGACACCCGTCATTTAATCATCATGAGCTTGCTTCCTCCTCTGTGAGATGGGGATGATGGTACCCCTCTAGGTTGGTATAAAGATCAAACATAAATTATCATGCGTAAAATATTTTGAAAATCGATCATTTTTGTCATTGTTAATGTCTCTGTCTTCCTATAGAGCCCAATGGGTTGGCAGTTGTTCCTGTGTCAGGTGATTAGAGAACTGAGCTGGTGACCAGGGAGTAGGAAGGGGTGAGAGAGAGCACAGGAGGTGAAGGGTAGTGGAGGTGTGCACTCAGGATGAGGTGACTCTCCTCGGCCTCCGGAGGCTGGGGTTGGGCCTTCTGCACCTCTACCACCAAGCTGTGGCAGAGGGAACCCTCAGCAAAAGTTGCTTAAGGCCAAATCCATCACATCACTTACCACTGAACCCTGCTTGGTCTCCCCAACAGGGTGTCAGCATCAGTCGTGGGTGGGGAGCGTGGGAGGCTCAGGAGTGGGGTACAGGTGAGTCATTGATACAGACTTCCATCCTGAGCCCCTGATCTGTGAATGTGAGCCATGTTTTGCAAACAGAGAGACTACAGAAATGGCACTCATAACTAGCTTGGTCTGAGTGCTTGGGGCTGCTGAGGCAGAGAAAGATCAGCCAAGGGCACGAAAAGCTCCAGGCAAGGGGTCAAGGTCTCTCAGCTGATGACAACCCAGATTGGAGACCCTCACTCCAGGCCCTAGCTCTGCCCCTTGGCAGAGATGTTCCCCAAATAGCTCTGTCCTATGAGGAAGGAGGCTGGGTCTGGCTTCTGTTGACCGTGCAAGGTTCTCAACTCTCCAAAGGTAGTGTGTGCCCTGAGCACAGAGCCTGGCCCAAGGGGCTTACAAGCTGGCCCCAGGAGCACAGGGCAGAAGGACAAGAGGGCTTTGCAGACACATGACAAGGTTCTGATGATAACAGTCTAGCTGATATGTCTGCAAAATCAGGCTTGCATCTTCCTGGCAGGGAATTCAATTTCCTGTTAATGAGTTGTGAAAGGTTGGAACCAGCTATCAGAGGGAGGTTGGGCTGCCTCCTCCCAGGGGAGCCCCCAGGAGACAGAAGCCAGACCCAGCCTCCTTCCTCATAGGACAGAGCTATTTGGGGAACATCTCTGCCAAGGGGCAGAGCTAGGGCCTGGAGTGAGGGTCTCCAATCTGGGTTGTCATCAGCTGAGAGACCTTGACCCCTTGCCTGGAGCTTTTCGTGCCCTTGGCTGATCTTTCTCTGCCTCAGCAGCCCCAAGCACTCAGACCAAGCTAGTTATGAGTGCCATTTCTGTAGTCTCTCTGTTTGCAAAACATGGCTCACATTCATTGCCTTGTTTGAATCTCCACAACATTCTGCGTGAGAGAAACTGAGGCTCAGAGAGGTGAAATAATGTACCCAAAGTCATTTCATTTAGTGGATGTGTGATTTTGGACAATGCTAGCTGCTGTAACAGATAAACCCTGAGATCTCAGTGGACTGAGACAGCAGACCTTTATTTCTTATGCATCTCAGTCACTCAGAGAGCCAGGTTGATGGAGCCTCCTTCATCTTTAGGCTGTAGCTCCCAAGGTCATCTTGGCCTTGGACGATCCTGCAGGAGGTTTTGTGGACCAAGACTTAGAGTGGCAAAGGAAGCTGTGCCCTCATTCCGTTGACCAGAGCTTGGTCACATAGCCACACATGGAAGCAAGGGGTGCTGGGAAAGGCTGTGCCTGTCTGGGCAACAGTTTCCCCGGTAGCTCTGCCCTGAGGAAGAGGAGCATAGACTCTGTCAGGCGAACTAGAGGTGTTTTCCACCAACAAAGGCTGGATTCCCTAGATGAGGTGGTGGCTGGTAGTGGGTGGTCACTTACCACCAAAAAACCAAACTGCTTTGCCACCAGGGTTTCCAGGGGGTCATTTAGGAGTTATCAGTTGCCCTCTGTAGACTGAGGCCTGGAGGAAGACACAGGATGCAAGTCTTGACCCTGCGAGGAGCCTCTCCATGACCTCTGTACCACCCCTTTATTAGCTTCTAATCCATGAAGCTGGTCATGGGCAGCTGCCCTGATAACATACCTGTGTCATGTCCCATTGTCTTCTGTGGAGTCCAAACCCCTTGGCCTCGCAGTCACAGAAAGTCTTGCAACATTACCACCTTCTTGCCAACATTGCTTATCTTACTCCACCATGCCTTGGCAACCTATCACCTCAGGGCCTTTGCACATTCTGGGCTCTCTGCCTAGCATATTCTTCCGACTCTCATCTACCATTTAGACTCCTACTCAACCTTCCTGATCTGAATTGGAGGTCAACTATGAGGCTTCCTTCAGCAGTTTCTTGCTCAGCCAGCAACAGTTGGGATCTTACTGTGTATCAAGCACTATGTTAAATGCTTTATAGGTATTAACTCATTCACACCTCTCTAGCCTATGAAGTAGGCAGCCCATTTTTCAGATGGGGAAACTGAGTCTCTGAGCAATACAGGATCTTGTTTGATGCCGGATAGCTAGTAAGTGGCCAAGTAAAATTCCAAACTCAGCTCTCCAGGGCATCCAGCCGAACCTCAACCACTAGGTGAGCTACGTATTATTAGCACCTAGTACATGATATCATAATTATTCATTTACTCATGAGTTTGTAGTTAATTTGCTTTCTATCTTCTCAAGAAATCAGCTGCAGAGACCACACCCACTCCATCTTGGCCTCTCCCTTGCTTCTCTTACCACCACCAACACTTTGGTGGTGATTGTCCCTCACATAAACCCCTTTCCCCCTGAGAACTGGAATAAAAATTCCTCCAGTTTTCATCTGTCATAATCTCCTTCCTGCTTCCCTGTCAGTTTTTGAAAGTTACCCTGAAACCATTTGAAAATTCTGAGAGGCGTGGACGGCCTCTTCTGTGCATGATTAAGTACGATGGCTTTTTAATGATTTGTGCTGTGCTTTCTATAGATTGATAAAAATGGATTACCGTATATTTCTGAAAACTGTGCTGCCAAAAATCAGATTTTTTTTTTTTTTTAAGTTTTTTCGTCATCTGCAGAAACCTCAGCTGAGAATGGCAATTACTGGGGCATTAATTATTCAGTCACAAGAGAGTGGGGGCCCTGAGTTCTAAGAACTGCTCCCTCCGTGAAAGCCTTAAAAGGCACCTGGGGTTTGATCTTTAAGAAATTGAACTGTGTGTTTTCTCTGAAGTAGAGAAAGCTGTCTCCTGAGCCATGGCACGTTTGCTGGATTTGTGAATTGCTTTGGCCTGAAATCCAAAACAGTGGCAGTTCTCACCTAGTCAGCATGTGCGGGCTGTTGATATGTGATCAGAGCAGGTAGGCTCAGGCAAGGAGATCTCCCCTTGCATGGCCCCTACCCAGACCCACCTACCTCCATCTCCTGCTCCCCCTTTTCTGCCAGACTCTGCTGGGCAGCTCTGCACCCTTTGCCTCACTGAAGCCTCCCCCATATCCAAAAGACCCGAGGCTCAGAGAGGTTAAGTAACTTGGTCCTGGTCACACAGCTGGTAAGCTACAGAGCTGACACTAGACCCTGCTGGCTCGTAAGACTGGTCTTTGCCCACCCTGTCACTGCTGCTTCTAAACACAACCCAAATGACAGGCTGCTGACAGGCTACCCAGCAGCCCATCTAAATGTAAAGGAAAAAAACTGCTTCACTGTGCACCCATCAGTGGGTGGGATGGTGTGGGGAGGGCCTGTTTAGGTGCCCTAAGAGGCCTGTGAACCAGTCAAAGGGAACGCCCCTGGTTGGTAGAGTAGGAGGGTAGATCAGCCCCTCTTCCCTGCTGGGTGCTGGAAGTGAAGCAGGGGCAGCCACCCAAGGACCTGATGGAGAGAGGGTCACATGATCCAGCCTCTGGTCTTGCTTGCTGAATTCCTTCTCAGCTTGTCGAGTTAATTCAGTACAGGCAGTGTCTGAGTTAATAACAAGGCCCATTCCTAAGTATGTCTTTAGGAACTTGTAGGTGAGTCAGACCAGGTGCATACGGTTCTTGTTTAGCCTTACTTTAGATCCCTGGAAACCCTGGTGACACAGTGGTTCAGCACTCAGCTACTAATCGAAGCTTGGGGGTTTGAACTCAGCAGCAACTCCCATGAAAGAAAGATGTGGCAGTCTGCTCCTGTAAAGATTTACAGCCTTGGAAATCCTGTGGGAGAGTCCTACTGTGTCCTACAGGGCTGCCATGGTTTTTAGGTTTGGGTGCAAGAAAAGGCTCGAAGGCTTTTCAGTGATTTAAAAGCTGCAAGTGCGGCAAGTGAAGGTGGTTGTGATGAAGAATTTGTTGCCAGTAGAGGTTGGTGCAATCGTTTCAAAGTCAGGGCCAGTTTATATAACATTAAAGGGCAAGTACAAGTTATCTGTGAGTCATAACCCTGGACTTAGTGTATGTGCTTCCTGAGAACCTGGTGTTTACCTAACATCGTGTGGGCTCTTTAATGGTTTGTTCCAAAGAGGAATATGGCAGAATTTCTGCCTTTTAGTACTACTGTCAAGGAGACAGACCAGTGCAGATCATCTTATGAGTTAGCCTGGGCAGGTGATCAGCAGCAAGTCCCAGATTGTCAAAGAGGAAGGGTCATCCCCTGGGGGCTATCTGGGAAGGCTTTGTGGAGGAAGCAGTGCCAGGCTAGTCCATGCATGTGGGTGGGCTCTTGTAAGGGGTGCCCTGGGCCTCCAGGGAGAGGAATCCGGCTCCTGTCACACAGCTGTGATTGCTACAGAGGGGCGCGTGGAGCAGTACTAACAGGGCTAGAGGCAAGGCTCTGAGGAGGTGGCATGGGACCCTGAAATCACGACACTTCCCGGGGACCCTCTCAGACCCTCTGAACTGAGAGGTCCGGTTTCTAAAAACTGCACAGGAGCAGAAAAACATGGCCATGGAAGGCTTCCCCACTTGTCAGCCTTCAGGAATTCACATGCCTTCACTAAGCCTCAGTTTCCCCATCTGTGAAACAGGAACATAATAGCACCCTCCTCATAGTGTTGTGTGAGGCAGCCCAGCATCTGCTCACACAGCAGTAGCTCCTGTTGTCATCACAGCAAGGCACGCCATGGGTGGCTGCCATGTCCAGTGTCTTACACATGACATGCTACATGACTTCTAACCCTCAGAACAGTCCTGCAAGGCGAAGATATCATTACCCCCATTTCACAGATGAAAAAACTGAGGCAGCTAGTAAGTGCGGGATACAAATTCAATTTTTATGACTCCAGGGCAGGGTACTTTCCCTACAAATCAACTACCCACTGACAGAAGGGCCCTCTTCTGGGGCTCAACTCTGTATCAGGCTCTCCCATCACTGCCTCTGCCACCCCTTTATGTTTCTTGGGGTGAATGGGGACCTCTTGATTTCCTTTCTTTACTCTTTTCCAATAATCATTCATCGTGATATTAGGATCTTGTGTCTGTGCCTCTTGGCACTCGTTCACAGGCTATGTTTGCCATAATCAATGCATAGTTCTGTGTGGCCAAGATGTATAGCCAAAAATGGCACTATGCCTATCGGCTCAGGAGGCTGTGGCACCATCAGAGGACAGCTAGAGGTTCCCCTGAGGGAGCTGAGGTCAGGCCAGGGACTAATTATGGCCTGTGGTCAGGGGTTCCTGGACTGGCAAACAACTGTCCCCCAGCTGGTGAGTGTCTCTAGCTGCCTTTGGGGTCTCCCTCCAACCTCCCCATGAATGACTAATGGGCGCTCACCAACCAGCATGGATAGCCCCGAGTCCCCAGATGGCTCCACATGGAATCTCTGGACCTTCCTTTCTCCTGGCCACCCTTTACATGGCAGCCAGAGAATCACATCAGCTCTGATCCCTAAGCCACCCAGGCCCCTTCCCTGTGTCCCAAAGCCCTTGGGTCTAGCCCCCACCCCATCACCTACTGCTGTTCCGTCCTTCTCACTACATGTGACCTCCTTTCTGCTCCATACTGTTGATACTTGTCCCAACTCATTTGCTGTGACTCCATCTGACGTGCCCTTATCCTCACTCTGCTTTTGAGCAGCCTTCTCACCTGAGGCCATTGTCACCTCCTCAGAGAGCCCTTCTGTGCCTAGTCCCTCCTTAATCTCCCCCTTTTCCTTTATCATCCATATTACACTCAGTAACTAGATGTCACTTGCGTGGGTACTTATTTACTGGTTTTCTACCAGGACTGTTACGTTCACCAGTGCCAGGCATGTACTGAGCACCCAAAAACATTTTTTGGGAGGATAAATGACTAGATCTTGAGCAAGTGACAATTTGAGTGGCTCTGAGGTGTATAAAAGAAGATGAACATGATGAACCATAGAGCACAGTGCTTGGTCAGTGCTCAGCTTGTTTCCGTTACCTGCTGGTGAGGAAGGGGCTGGCGATTGCCATGTGGCAGAATTCCCTGTCCCGCAGGCAGACCTTCCCATGGTGGTCTACCACTAGCCAAGGTCTCAGAGCACCTCGGGATTGGTCTCTGGCTCACAGAATCTCCCACCATCAGGGAGAATTGCCTCTGTCACAGATGACAGCACAGCTTGCGTGATGCCCTTCCACGTGGAAGCCAGCAAAGGAAGGCTTCCGGTCTTCATTTGGCAGGTCCAGGTGATGCCTTGACTCTGTTGATGCCAGGGTCTGTGCTGGCTTGGATTGGCCAGGCCTAAATTCCACCTTGAAGACACTCACTCATTGCCTAGAAAAGGACACATGTTACCACAGTGATAGTTGATAAACAATTCCTCTGATAAAAGAGTTCAGAAAAGGGAAAATGGGTCCAGATGGAGCAATCAGGGATGTCTTCATGGAAGAAGGAGCATTTCATCTGGGACTTAGAGTAGACATTGAATTGAGACATGTATGGGGATACTTTGGGTTGGACACTTTGGGAGTTAAAAGGAGTTTGGCCACAGAGCATCGATAGCTAATCCATGAAAACTATTAGGAAATGGTACCAGTAGGGCATTGTATCAGTCAGCTATTTCTGTCAAAATGCTATATAACAGATGAAGCCACCGTGTGTGGCTATGATAGTGTTTATTTCTCATTCATGTGGCTGCAGAAGGCCTGGGCTTTGGTTGACCTAGGCTGCCCTCAGCTGGGTCTTGATCCACTTTGTGCGTCTCTTGTTCTTGGATCAGTGGCTATTTGAGGCAAGATCTACTTGTGGTGAATCATAGGAGGGTCATGGATTGAATTGTGTCCCTCCAAAAATGTATGTAGCTATTTGGCTAGGCCACAGTTTGTGGTATTGTGTGATGTTCCCGTGTACTGTAAACCCTGGGTCTCTGAAGTTAATGAGGGAGGAAGGACAGCACTATGGTGGCAGAGTTGACTTAATGTGTAAGATTGTATTGTGCCTTGAGGCCATATCTTGGGATGTAAAAGAAAGGGAAGCAAACAGAGAGATGGGGACCTCCCACCACTAAGAAAGCAGTGCCAGGAGCAGAACATGTCCTTTGGACCCAGGGTCCCTGCACCTCAGAAGCTCCCAGTCCGGGGAAAGATTGATGACAGGGACCTTCCTCCAAAGCCAACAAAGAAAGCCTTCCTCTGGAGCTGATGCCCTGAATTTGGACTTATAGCCTTCTGGACTGTGACAGAATAAAATTCTCTTCTTAAAGCCATCCACTTATGATATTTCTGTAGTACTAAAAGGGCAAGAGGGCAAAGCCCAGATTTACGTACCTGTTTGAAACCTCTGCCCAAGTGGTGTCCACTAATCCTGTTGGTCAAAGAAAGTCTCTTCACTAAGCCTAAAGTCAAGGGTGCTACCCATCATGAGGCCAAAACGGGGCCTTGGACGGGCCCAAGGATAATGAGACAGGAATGCCTATCCTCCCCATCAAGGTAGCAGGAAGCATGAAATACAGAGTCCACAACAGGGGGCCACGCTCGGGTCCTGACCTCAGGAGCTGCCCAGAGCTGCAGCTGGGCATAGATGTCTCTTGGGATGATCAGCCAAAGGCTCCAGGTTTTGCTTTTATCCACATGGCAAGAAGGGTGCTGTGGTCATTTTCAAAAGTGTCAATGTCACTGGTTTCCTGGGGGCTCATGTCTCTCACCCGCCTGATACAGAGGCAGTGCTATCCTTTCCTGGGGGGCCAAGTGTCTTCTAGCTTTACCAGGCCCAAATGTGGCCTCCTCTGCTAGAAGTGAGCTTTATAATAACAGCCCTGTGTGTTGAGGGCCTGCTGTGTGCTGGGTGTCACATGGGACCCCTTTGTACGTATTTATCTGAACTCATCACAAACCACTGCTGGGTCAGTTCCGATGTGTAGAGACCCTGTGTGTGCAGAGCCAACAAAGAAACCGGCAGAAACAGGCTCTGTAAGAGTGTGCTTCATGGCTGTGACCTTTGGGAAGCAGATTACCAGGCCTTTCTTCTGAGGCTCCTCAGGGTGGTGTTCAGATCCCCAACCTTTCGGCTGGTAGTTGAGGGCTTAACCATCTGTGCCACCCAGGGACACACTACAATCGTCCTGAAAGGGAATCTCCTTTTCCTGTTTTACTGAGGCTCAGAGAGGTCAAGCCAATTGCCTAAAATCAACAGCTATGAGAGACACAGCTGGGAACAGAACCAGGATCTCCTTTCCAGACTTGGCGCTCTTCCCCCTACCAAGGCTGCCGTGCAGGAAACCCACAAGGTCATGTAGTCTGTGGGAAGTGGTTTCTGGTCACAGCTCTGCCCCCGAGCCACTGGATGCCTTCAGAGACATCACTGTGGTATTCTGGGCTCCAGTTTCTCCATCTGCTCGTTTCTTTCCATGATGTTCTCAGCTGAAAGCCGCTCAGAGCTTGCTGTACAGCACTCCAGAGAGAATTCTTGAATACAGGTTTCCAGGTCAGGACAACACCCTCATTTCTTGTTTAAAAACAAAGAAAACATTGATACCTTTTTAAACATACCCTTGTTTTCCTGTGAGGAGCCCTGTCCAGGATCTGCTGTGGCCAGCCATGTCCAGGCGTTCATCAGAGTAAACCCCACCCCGCGAGTGGCTGCAGCAGTCACTCTCCGCCTGGCCACAGCAGCAGACCTAGGGGAGAATGGAAGAAGTCGTTAATTCTGCCAGGGCCCCAGAGTCTGCAGCTGCCGTCTTGTCTCTCCTACAGGGCTGTCCTTGGATAGCTGGCCACTGCCCTGTGTGGTGTGTTTGGCCTTGTAAAGCATTTGGCCACTCCTGACTAAGCACTGTCAGCAATTCCACTAGCCATTCATTCATTCAACAGTCACTTGTTCTCGCCTCCAATGTGCTGGCCTGGGGATGGATGCTGGGGCCACTGGGTGTGCTGGATCTACAGACATATGAGCAAAGCTGCACAGCATGGGGCAAGAGGAACAGGGGAGGAGGCAGGTGAGAGAGGGGGTAGGCACACAAAGGAGGGAGTGACCGGTTCTGCTTGCAGCCTTAGGGGTGTCTGGGGAGAAGACTTAATGCTTGAGCTGAGGCCAGGAAGATGAGGAGATGTTGACCAAGCCAACTCTGACCAGGAAGGCACACTGGACAAAGGGGCCACATGTGAGTGAACACTCCAAGGCGGCTGAGCCTCCAGCGGTTTGCTGCGGGCAGTGCGCCTCATGCACAGACAGCACAGAGGTGGGGCTAGAGAGGTTGCCAAGGTCTGGACCGCAGGGGCCCTGGCAGCTGTGCCCAGGAATTTGAACTTGGAGAAAAGGAGAGCAGCCAAGCCAAGTGCCGTCGAGTCGGATCCGACTCATGGGGTGATCTTTTAAATAGGGCAGTGTTCTAAACATGACCGTATCTGATTGTCGTTTATTATTTAACCCCTGTTAAATGAGTAGTGTGTTGAATTCTAAGAATAGCCCCTAAAAGGTATCCTTAGTCTTCTCAAACCCTCTGGGTTTGAGAAACCCCTAGAAACACTCAGCTTCTAAACACAACTTTATGGAACCAGGAAATAGATGTCACAGGAAGATTCGCAGAAAATATCCCTGTTGGAGAAAAAAAAAATCCAAACCAGACAGAAACAGAGAAGTCTGAATCCTGCAACCACAGGCCTTGCCATATAAGATGTGGTTTTAATATACTTGAGAGCAAGTGAAGATGTCATCTTAATTCATCTTCCTAGAAACCTATGTGGTGGAATGGTCCAGTTACTACTACTGCATAACAAATTGTTCCGAAACTTCATGGCCTACAGCAGTTGTTTTATGATGCTCCTAGATAAATTTGGTGGGTCAGGAATTCAGAAAGAACACAGCGGACAAGCCCCTCAGCTCAGGATGCTTAAAGGCCAAGAATGGCTGGGGGCTGGTATCATCAGAAAGCTTTTCCACAGCATCCCTCTGGAACTGATGAAGGTATTGACTGGGACCTCAGCTGGAGCTGGTATTCAGAACCTCCATGTGGCCTCTCCATGTGTTCTCTCCTGGTAGATACTGTGGGCTTCCTCACAGCAAGGCATCTGGTTCTAAGAGCTTGCATTCCAAGAGACAGAAGCTGGGAACTGCCAGTTCCTTAAGGTCTATGCCTGGAAACAAGCTTGTCGTTCTTCCCGCTGTACTGGATTGGTCTGAAGGTCACAAAGGTCCCCTCAGGTCAAGGAGAGGGGTCACAGGAGGAATGACAATATCACAAGCAGATCATCATTCTTCTTGTGGGGTGAGCCATGCTGTGGCAGCCAACTTCAGAAAATACAGTCTGTCAAACAGAGCCAGGTTGGTTCCTTTGGAAACTGAGAAAAACTTTTGTGTTGTTTCTTTGCAGATTAAGAAAACTCTTTCTGGATTGTATCATCAGATTAAACGTAACCATTAGTGTGTGGCTCTGGGGATGCTGTGGTAATAGGCTATACCTTGGGTGATTTTTCTTTTTTCTTTTTGATTTTAAGTGTTCTACCTGGAGCTTGTGTTGCCTAACCTGACCCATTTCTCTTGTATATTTTTTGCATTGCATGGAAACCCCATCATCGTTAATGTCCCACAGTCAATACAATGGTTATGAATGACTGTCCAGAAGGACAGGGCTGTTCCTGGCCAGGAAGCCTCTGGGGGAAGAGGTTATGGGGACCTGGGGATCTGTCCTCTTTTGTAGAAACTGACACATGCGCACATGTACACATGCACGTACATGACAGATGGTGTTTCTTGAGGCAGTGGCTCACGTATGGCCAGTCACCTTGGCTGATTTGGTCACAAGTTGGTAGAGGTTTTACTTTGTCATGCTGTAGCAGCGTGACAGTAAGCAGCTAACCTTACCCTGAACGTGCTTGCCTGCAGAGGTAATATGTTCAATTGGACACGTTCACCTTGAGCTCCGTCAGGCACTGAGTGGCATGAACAAGCCAAAACCCCTTCAGAAGCCTCTCCACCCAATGGGAGAGAACCTTTTATTCCCAAATACTTAGGGCCCCTGTAATGCATTGGGCAGTGTGCTGGGCATGGGGTACAGCCATGAACCAAACCAGTTCCTCTCCTTCATGACTTACAACCTATTGGAAAAGACAGCAAACATGAATGCAGACTGTACTATGTCTCCTGATGATAAAGAAAATATAAAACAGAATAAGGGAATGCCTATGGAGGTGTCTTAGTTATCTAGTTATGTAGAAATACCACAAGTAATGGCTTTAACAAACAGAAATTTATTCTCCTATAGTCCAGTAGGCTAGAAATCTGAATTCAGGTTGCTTGCTCCAGAGGACAGCTTTCTGTCGGCTCTGGAGAAAGGTTCTTGTCATCAGTCTTCCCTTGGTCTAGGAGCTTCTCAGCTCACAGACCCTGGGTCCAAAGGACACATTTGGCTCTTAGTGTGCTTTCTTGGTGGTATGTGTCCCCCATCTTTCTGCTCACTTCTCTCCAAAGATTGATTTAAGACAACACCTAACCTTGTATGTTGAGACCTGCCTTATTAACATAATTGTGTCTAATCCTGTATGATGTTAACATCACAGAAGCAGGATTTACAACACATAGGAAAATCACAGCAGATGACTAAATGGTGCACAATCACACAATACTGGGAATCATGGGCTAACCAAGTTGTTACTGTTTGAGGGGACACAATTTCATCCATAACAGGGGAGAAGTGATTTTAGCAGAGCAATCTGAAGTGCCAAAGCCTAAGGAGGGTGCAGCCTTGAAGAGTTCAAGGAGCAGCAAGCAGTTGGAGTCGGGGAGGAAAAGGAGGCAGAGAAGAAGCCAGGGGCCAGGTGGGAGGTGGCCTTGTGGGTGACTGGGAGGACTTTCCTTTTTATTGGCAGTCACACAGCAGTCATGGGAAGGTGTAGAGCAGAGGAGTGGCATGACTTGGCTTGCATTTTTAAAGAATCCCTCTGGCTACTGCATCAAAGACGGACTAGGGAGGGTGAGGAGGATAGAAGCCAAGAGAGCAGTTAGGAGGCCTTTGCAGTAGGCCAAGAAGGCCAAGAAGGACAAGAAGGTGGCAATGTGATGTGGACCAAGTCTGGGCATCTTGTGAAGGTGACGGCAACAGGATTTGCTATAGGACTGAATGTGGGGGTGGGAGGCAGGGTTGAGTTAAGACTTGGGGCCACAGCCATCGGGAGGAGGTAGTCAGTGTTTACCAAGAGGGGAAGATGATGGAACATGTTTGGAGTGAGCAGTAGGATTTGTTTTCACCAGTTGATGTCAACTATGTTTCGGCTCATGGCACTGCCAAGTGGAAATGTGAGGAGAGAGCTAGACCTGTGAGGCTAGGGCCCCAGGACAAGGTCAAGGCTGAAAATTTAAACTTGGGAGTCATCAGCATGTGGATGGGCTTAAAGCTGTGAGATCAGATGAAATCACTAAAGAGTGAGGACACAGAAGAAGAGAAGTCCAGAGACTGAGCTCCGGGGCAACACCAGTCTTTAGAAGTTGAGGAGATGAGCAGAAACCACCAACAGAGACCGGGAAGGAGTAATCACAAGGCTGGAAGAGACAGCTGGACAAAGAGTGGCATCCCAAAACCAAGACCCAGCACAGAGCAAACCATGATGCCAGGGACAGACCAGGATCTGTCACAGAGCAAACCGTGATGCCAGGAATGGACCAGGATCCAGCACAGAGCAGCTGTAAGGCCAGGGACAGACCAGGACACAGCACAGAGCAAACCATGTGTCATAGATTGAATTATGTGCCCCCCAGAATATGTACAGCCATTTGCCTGGGCCACGATTCCCAGAATTGTGTGGCTGTCCTCCATTCTGTGCTTTTCTGATGTTGTACATCGGAATCTCTGCCTGTGATTAACAAGGCAAGATCAGATTGTGTTAAAGAGGATTAGGGTGGGACTGTAACACCCGCACTAAGGTCACCTCCCTGCTCCAATGTAAAGGTGGTTTTCCTGGGGTCTGGCTTTATCACCTTTTGGCCTACAAGAAATAAAAGGAAAAGGAAGCCAGCAGAGAGTTGAGAACCCCATACCACCAAGACAGCAATGCTAGGAGCAGAGTGTGTCCTTTGGACCTGAGGTTCCTGCGTCACAAGGACCTTCTCCCAGAGCTAACAGAGAAAAAGGCTTCCCCTGGAGCTGATGCACTGAATTTGGACTTGTAGCCTACTGGACTATGAAAGAATAAATTTCTCTTTGTTAAAGTCATCCACTTGTAATATTTCTGTTAGACTGACACTAGATGACTAAGATACCACAGTGCCAGGGGTGGACCAGGGTGCATTCTAAAGCAAGCGATGATGCCAGAGATAGGTCAGGATCTGGCACAGAGCAAATCGTGATGCCGGGGATGGAGCAGGCTGGCCTCCTGTCTTCATGCAGCAGCTACGTCTTCAACACGAGGACAACTCTGAGCAGGCTGGAGCCCCTGCTGTTATGGGGAGGACACAAGGGATGGTAAACTGATGATTCCCTTATAATGTGATCATGAGGGAAGTGGCCTTGCACCAGCGATGGAGGTGCATAGACTAGGGGCACACAGTGCAGACCTGTAGGAGCTCCGAGCAGGAGGCCTCGGGCTAGACAGCTAAGGGTGAGACATCATACAGACCCTGTGGTGGACATCAACATGGCTTCCTAGGGGACGAGGCATGTGAGGTGGACTGTAGATGCCCACTGACACAGGTAACCCAGGTGAGGAGCCATTCCCAGCACAGTTGGATGAGGCCACAGAAGTAGGGTGTATGAGGAGGCTACAGGGAACAGCAAGTCACCGGTTTGGGTTGGGGGAGTCTGGCCCTTGGGGTTGATTGGAGATAAGTCTGGGAAGGTTGGGGTGGGGGCAAGGGGAACAGTGGGAAACCCTTGTCCTCAAGGAGCTCACAGCCTAGTGAGAGGATGAGATAAAGCCCCACAGTGCAAGGAGGAATGATGGGAGCCTGAGTGAGAGGCCTGAGAAAGCGCTGTGGGCACCTTCTGGGCATGGGAGGTTACTTACAGCTGGGTGGACTCAGGGAAGGCTGCCAGTGGGATGTGACCTTGCAGAATGTGTAGACTTTCAGCATGCCAAGAGGCAAAGAGATACGTGGCAGAGGAGATCACATGCGAGAAAAAGCATGGAGGCAAGACTGAACGACATGTGTCAGGCAGCAGGGCTTGATGGGGGATGAGATTAACAATCTCCTTTGGGGACAGACATAAAAGGCTTCACAAGCCTTATTGCAATCCACTGTATACAGAGGGGAACCATTGTAGGTTCCTGAGTTGGAGGGAGGTTGCAGTTGAAGCTGGTTTTATGAAGACCAGTCAGACAAAAATGTACAGGACAAACCAAATGGGAAGGGGCCCTGGAGGCAGGAAGACCCTTTTGGAGTCAGGTGTACATCAGGTCAAGACAGTAGTGGCCTTAGTGACAGATAGGACACATGTAACATTTTCTTTTAAGTTGCATAAGCTGCCATCTCCTGCCTGTAATGCCGAAGAGCAGCATCACAGGCTTTGCTGACCTCAGGAGCACCACAAGACCTCACCAGTCCAGAGGCCTTTGCAGATGGACCAGTCAGGGGCAATAAGGGTACACATTCCAGCTTCTTTTTACTGGATTGGGTTCACATGTGCCAACTTCTTTCCTTCCACTACTCCATTCAGTCCTCCCAGCAGCCTTATGAGATAGGTCCTACTGTTATCCCCAGGTTCCAGATGAGGAAAATGAGACTCAGAGAGGTAAAGTGACCTGTCCCAGCACACAGTGGACAAAGGAGCTACAATTGGAACCCACATCTCCCTGGCACCAAAGCCAGCCTTTTAACCACTGTGTGAGGGTGCATTGAAGAAACTCTTCAGTTACTGAAGAGCAGAGCAGCAGGACTGGAGTGACCTCTACACCCAAAGGGAAGGAACAAGAGAGTCTCTTAAAGCAAAAGATAAGCAAAAATTGCACAGTTTTATTAATAAAAATAGAAGTGTATGTCTTTATCCCAAACTTGCCTAGAATGCAGTGTTTTATTTAGTTCAATGTATGACAATTTTTACTGTGCTGTTTGTATTAACTGCATGACATCTAAAGTACATCTATAGACTGTCTATTTGACAGAGGAATAAATAATGTAGTGAATTTGAACAAAGTAGTTTTTGGTATTGAATCAACAGAATCACTAGTGGATTGAGTGAATTTTATACTTCCTTGTTTATTATTCTGAAGGTGTCCTGAAAAACATCCTGTAGATATATGATAGATATGTGACCGTTTTTTAAATGTGATCTGCATATAGTATGCCAGTGTAGGAATGGATAATAAAGTTTTCAGAAGATGTAAAAAAAAAAAGTGTCCATTACAGGGGGAAAAAAATCACAAAATTTAGTAAAGCAAAAAGAGAAGTTGTATTCAGCATGTATCCAAAGTAGGAAGCCAACAAGCATGTCTCCCCAAATCCAAGGAAATTACAGAACAGATGAAAGTGGGAAAAGGGACAAGCAAGCTGCTAGAACCATGTCTGTCTAAGTCCGAGGAATATTGTAGACTGGGTAAGAATGGGAAAGCAGACAAGCATGTTGGCAAAGCTATGTCTGTCGTAGTCCAAGAATTGTTACCAAACCAAAAACCAAACCCACGGCCATCAAGTCGTGTCTGACTTGTAGTGACCCTATAGGTCAGAGTAGAACTGCCCCATAGAGTTCCCAAGGAGCACCTGGCAGATTTAAACTGCCAACCTTTTGGTTAGCAGACATAGCATTTAACCCACTATGCCAGCAGGGTTTCCAGGATTGTTACAGAACCATCAATATGCAGTAATGTTATAACTGGGCAAAACTGTTGAAAGCTTTACCTTTTTACAGATTGGCTAGAAACTGTGATCCTGTGTTTTGAATGGTCTTAACAGTCATTGGCACAGCTTTCAGTTAATGACAACCAGGAGGGTCTTCATTGACCCAGCAAATTTCTATTCACTAAATGCTAATAGAAAAAGATAAGAGTGGAAAGTCTTTTATGTTCTGTTTGACTGGCTTGTGATTAACATTCCCTAACAGACATTGTCCTTCCTTAAAAGATAATTTCCAAGATTGTCCTATCTATTGTTTTTGTACCTCGGTGTCCAGTTGATGTGTCTGTGAATCCTTGCAGGCACAGCTCCAGCCAAGTCACATCTCTATGCTCAAGAACAGGGAATAATGATCCAGTATGAATCGAATCCTACTCGACGGCACTTGGCTTGGCTATTATGTTCTAAGTCATTCCCTCCTTTTGATCAGAAATTGAAGATCACATGTCAATGATCAGTACCAGGACTTACTCTCCTAGGTCACAACCACGGGAGGCTCTTTAAACTCACAGTGCTAGTTTTCCATGTGATACCATCTGGTTCTTCACCAGATCTTAAGTAAGATTGATGTTCTCATCAATCACATCGCTGGAGTGAGCAAATACTAAATGTACATCAACTTTTTAGCCCAAGGCCTTCTTTGCCTTTTAGGTATGTAAGACAATAGAAGATAAATTTTATCATGCCTGAAACTATCAGCATGCAGACTAAGAGTATTACTAAGTGGTCTAGCCCATGTACTTATTTCTGATGATAACCAACCAAACAAATCTGATGTTTGTAAAGATGTGACAGGGTGTAACCAAATAGCTTACTATCTAATTCAATATGTTTCTTGTCTACATTACAGACCACACTTTCTTGGGCTAATAAAAAATTTTAAAGGCTATTCTGTTATGTCAGTTTGGTTTATGAGCTTAGAGATCATGGTTGTATTTCCGTCTCACTAGCAACTTCATCTGCTGTTTGGCCATAGTGATTTATACATTTCTTAAAGACTTTTCCAGTTCACCTATACCACAAAACCAAAACAAACCCACTGCCGTCGAGTCAGCTCCAACTCATAGCAACCCTATAGATCGGAGTAGAACAGCCCCATACAGTTTCCAAGGAGCATCTGACAGATTCAAAATGCCAACCTTTTGGTTAGCAGACATAGCACTTAACCACTATGTCACCAGAGTTTCCACCATACCTAGGTGTTAAAGTTACCAACCATACCGACTATTGGACCAGTGCGCTTTCTTCTGACTCTCATTTTATAATCGGTAACAAATTAACATACCTTTCTGGTGTTTACTGTCATCATTATATCACTATGTAAAGATAGTCCTAAAGTTCCCAAAGTACCTTGTCCATGCATTCACCAGGAGTCTAAACAAAAGATTAGCCACATAAATTCACTGTCAGTTGGAAAGGGATCATCTAAATTAGTTTGTCTAGTGAAAACAAGTTTTTATTACAGAGCTTATTATTAGCAAGATGATACAGGGTGGACCTGTCCTATCAGAGTCTTCAGTTAATCTCTCTAAAACATACTGAGTGTTCTCCCTGGGGAGAAGCTGTCCTTCCCTCATTTACCTGCTAACAGTCAAGGGTCACTTTTTCAGAAGAGGAGCCATGAAGTTGGTCTCTAGATAGCAAGAGAGTGAGAGTTTGATCACAAAATTTGACAAGTTTGTCATCAGCATTGTCTTGAACACTGATTAAACTTTACCTTATATATATCTCTCAGTCTGACCTTGGAGTCAGTTTTGCAAAACAAATTGAATTAATGCCCAGAGCAAAATGGTCTGATTAGTTTATTTGGACCATTATTTGACTCTAAACAGCTTCAGGAACCAGTTTTTTTTTTCTTCCCTCGGAGCTCAAAGTTCAAAAGGATACCCAAAGGCAGTAGCCTGTGTAGGTTACTCCAACCTCCATGAAAGCCAGAAATCTAGATTCCAGAAGAATTGCATACAACTCTTTCATGGTTCCCTCTTTTGGATCATGATCATACTGTAGAGTCTTTGATCAAAAATGCCCAGTAAGTGATACTTGAATACCATCTGGTTTTCCAGATCCCAAACACTGTACAATGAACTGGGAAGCAGAATAGAAACACTAACAGTGATATTAGGCCAGTCCTCTGAAATAAGCAGCAAAGCCATGACCATAACGTCTTTGAATAAGGAAACATATTTCATGAGGTGTTTGTTTATGCTTAAGAAACATCAGTAACTGTTTTTCATGTGCCTCAGCAATAACCGTAAAACCTCTGTTTGTGTATTGATATAAATACAGCAACATTTATCTGTTAAGGCACAAGCTGTTTCTTGAACAACTAATAGGAAATCTAATGTTATTCCAACTTGTAAAATCATAGCAGAAACTTCAGACACTTCTCTGGTTAATGATAGTTACAATTTTGCTAAGTTTACCAACAATAACTTCTAATTTGAGAGTTACAGTATCTAAACCTGTAAGTTAAATAATCTAGGGGAAAGGAAAATGATTCCTTATATCCAAAAAGTAGGACCTTAAAACATCAACAGTATTCCTACATAAAACCCATAGAATCTTTTTGGTTACTCAGTCTTACATAGTTATTAACTGTTCTATATGATTCTGGATCAGCTGCAGTCTACGAACCCATCAGATTTTGCATAGGAGTTTTGGAAATCTTGATTGAATTTAGCCACAGTCTGTCTTTCTCGTAAGTCTAATACAGTCCATCCTTGTTGAAATATTCTGGTCAAATTTTTTCAGCAAATCAGAAGAGTAAACACTTATCTACAGATGACAAAACTTAATGTAGCTACAATTAATTATTTTTTTATATGATGAAAAAAAGATGATGGATAGACACATGTCTCCTCATTTCTCTTTGAGAACTAAGGCTTGGATGATATTTGTATGGAGCACTAAACATTTGGGGAGCCCTAGGACCTAGCATATTTGACTAGGCCCCAGTATCAGACTAATCTTCCCCTCTCAAAAACAAGCCAGCAGCTGTCTGACCTCCACTTTTGCTGTTTCACGGAGAACTGCAGCTTCTGTGAATAGCTGGTAATGTATTATCATTATCAGCTGGAAGGCAGAGTCTGCTGCTTCTGACTGCCTGTTTCAGCCAGCACATTGGACAGCTCCCAGTACAACACCTGGACAGCTCTCCGCATAGAAATGAAGTTTACTTTTAAGGCTGAGAGGCCATGTATTTGCCTGGAGATCTGTCTGTTGCGAGGCCCAGCATCTTTTCCTCCCACCCTTCTCTGACCCACATTTTAGGGTTGGCTGACAGCCCCCAGTTTCTCCATAAGTAGGGCAGCCTCTTTGCTACCCAACAAGTAGAGACTTCCACCCCAGAGAGTCCACCTGGGGCAAATCACTGGAGTATTAGAGACAGCTGGTGAACAACAATTCTCTTAGCTCCAATGCCAGAGACATCAAACACTGTCTAGATGACACGCGGGCAGCAGACCATAATTAATCATTTAAAGAAGCAGCCTTTAAATGCTCAAGAAAAATTCCCAAAATAAAGATTCAAAAAAATTCCCAGATGAAGAAGCCTTTCTGAATCTATCAGAGGTCAACTACAAAAGAATTATATCTGGAACCCTTCTAGAGATTTGTGCAGTGGAACAAAATGAAAAATTTAGTAAGCTATTTGAACTGATGGAACATCAATGATATGAAATACATCAGATCAATAAAAAAATTACAGAGTTAGATAATTCAATCCAAAGCCAAAAGAGTAGGATTGAACAGACAGAAGTTAGACTCAGTGACCTTGAATACAGAGCAACTGACTCTAGCATTTACAAGGACAAATCAGAGAAAACAAGAAAAATGAAAAAGCATTAACATGTGGGACTCCATTAAGAGGAATAATTTATGTCTAAAAGTATTCTTAATAGTGAAAGACCTGAAAGAAATTAATTACAAGCATAACATAAAGGCCAAACAAGTTAAAAAAGCTTTAGACAACAGTATTTCTAAATATAACCATTAACTATAGTTTTAAAGAACTTCAGATATAATACATAATAATCTTGAGATGTGATATCATATAGTCAGAATATATTAAGAATATATACATTAAGATTATCAAGTTTCTAAATACCTGAATAGTAATAAAAATAACTTCGTAGATAAATGATGTGAATTCCCCAATCAAACCGTTGGCTTTGGTGATGCTAGATAAAAAATAACAAAAGTAAAGTTGCAACCCAGTTAGCAATTAAGAAAAATAAAATGTGACCTAATATTACTTATCTGTTGTCTAATATAAGGCAAAGACTTAAGGGGAAATACTTACGTATAAATTTTAACCCAAAGAACATCAAGTGTTTCTCTTGATTTTAACACATCGCATGTAATTTGTCCTGTAAACCTTTTTTTAGCACTTCTCCTTTATAAAAAGTATTTGTAGTCTTCCGTGAGGTATCAGAGTTGGCAGCAGCTTATTATAGATAAAAAATAATATTTACTTAACCAAAGATCTTAAAGTAAAAATATTAGCTCCCCCCCGCATCCCCCCCCCCCCCGCTTTTCTAAAAGCCTGCAGCCTAGTTTTCAGCTCAGACGTCTTATTCTAATGAGAGGCCAAAACTTTGCCTTCAAGGTATTATACAAAGAATAAATTAACTTTTCAATTAAGAAATTAAAGAAAATTTTGTTATTTTTAACAGTAGAAAACCCTAATTTTTTGTCTTATATGCTATGTAACATTAATACTTCTAAAAATCTCATAAATTAAACTATGAAACTTAAGACAGCTAAAACTTTTGACCATCTCAAATACATTTTCTTTCAATGAACTTCTTAAATGTTGTCTGTGTTGCATCTCTCACAGTGTATTTCTTTAAATGGCAAAAATGAACATACTCATTAGCAAACCCAAATATATTCTTTCTCTTGCAGCATAAAAAGCAAAAATAAAATTACAACAGACATCTATTTTTTTCTAATTTGAGAGTTACAGTATCTAAACCTGTCAATGTCTAAACATCTATTAACTCAATTTAATAACATTAAGTTACCTAAAATGTTTTGGAAATCAAGGCTATATACTATAAAAACATAACTGTAATTGAAATAAAGTTTGTTCAAATATTCTAAGTTTTCATGCAACTTTTACTGTTTCTCATATTTCCCAACCTAATTTTAGCCTTTAAAGGTTTTTATCAACTGGCTTTGGAAATCACAAACTCTCTGCTCAGTTGGACAATTCGTAGACAAGGATATAACCTTAGTCTCTGGCAACTGCTAGAAACATTTTTCCAGACCATTTCAGATACATCTTAACATTCCTGTACAATAGAACTTGTTTACAATTCTTGGACAGTTGGGATCCACCCAGTATTTGGCAACTAGCAAAGCAACATTTCCTTGCTATCTTGATTTTAAAAGGTCTCCACTTCATTTGAAAGGGTCTTTCAAAAGCTTCCCTGAAGTTACATGACCTTGAAAACTGGGGACTGGAGAGGCCAGGTCCTGCCTCATCCTCCCTATTTTTTAGCTCAAGGTAGGAGACAAGATCAGGTCGATCCAAGCCATTTACATGTTTAAGTTTACCTAGACATTTCAAGAAAGCAAAAGATAACTAGTTTCTTTTACTGTTCTGGAACTGCGGGAAACCCTGGTGGCTAGTGGCCAAGTGCTACAGCCACACACCAAAAAGCTGGCAGTTCAAATCCACCAGGCATTCCTTGGAAGCTATAAGGCAGTTCTACTCTGTCCTACAGGGTTGCTGTGAATCAGAAGTAACTTGATGTCATGTATGTGTTTGGGGTGTTGGTTCTGTAGCTGCTACTTGTACTTTAAAGACAAAACTAACTTTATTCTTTAAATAAAACACATTTCATATAAAATCTAGCTTAAGTTATATGAAAACATTTTGCTTTTAAAACTGACACACAGAAAATAAAGATCTTAGTGTACTTTTAAAATAGACCAATTTATATCAAAATTTCTCCAAGTAGTTGCTAAAAGTATAAAACAGTTTTTCTGGGCAAAGGAAGAACTGAAGTTCTAAGACAGTCTTCAATGAACAGCCATTCTCAGCCATAGCCACCAACCTAATACTAGATAGAAACTTAGACACAATGCTGTAGACTGGAGGCAAGCACTTAGCGCAAAACACAACAGAAAGACCATATTAACTCACTGAACAGTATAATACAAAAACAAGGATCTAGGGACTGTAGTTTCTTAAAGTGTATATACCAATTTTTGGTAAGATTGACTTAATACAACAACAAAAAAAACCCACAAAAACCAGGATCTAGATAACTCATTAACTTGCCAGAGGCTTGGATGGAAGAATATGAGATCTTTTAACAAAAACTGAGCGTCAAGAAAAATTTCCCTAAAGAGGAAAGAAAAGACAACACAAATGGGAGCTCACTTTCCCAAAGTGAGCACTGAAATTCCAAATTACTTCTAAGTATACTCAGTTTATAGTGGTTTAAACGTGAATCCCAAACCAGTGTCTCAGTAGTAGAGGGGAGGGCTAGACTTATTTATCAAAGATACTATTTAACAAAGATAATATGCTCTAAGGTTCAAGTTTCTTATTTTCTTCTTTTGAGCTTAATACATTCTGATGACTAGAGACCTAGTCTCTTATTTTAGACCTTAAATATACTAGTTCCTCCAATTGAAAAGTTCTTTAAAGATAATTGATGATTTTAATTTTTAACATCATGATTCTTCATTAGTTAACTGTATCATTAAAATGGCATGGAACTACCACTTCTCCCTTAAATTTTATAACATGGGTCAGGACCTATCACCTCCCCCTGAGAATTAGACAAAACACAGTGTCATTTTCCAGATTTTTTCTGAGTCACAGAATGGCCTGAATTTTTGTGGCCTCTGGTGATCAGAGGTCTTTGAAATAGAATTACCTCTTTAATGTTTCACATCCTAAATCTGGACCTAAATTGCAGTTTACCAGAAGAGTTACTAAGCATCACTGTGAACCAAAGGATCAAGCAAAAGTCTAAGAAAGATTTTCCTTAACCAGTCAACAGGTTTTTCAAGCAAATATACCAAACAAAACTCAAGAAAATATGAGAAAGAGAACAAAAAAGAATAAGCAAAATCTCATTTTCTGAGAGCACTCACCCTGGCGGTGTCAAATGGACATGGAGTTGGAACACGTGAGTCCAGAAGCTGGGACCTCTCTTTTGCCAGCTCACAGTTCAGCTTACCTCAAGTTCAACTGAGCTTATAGCTTCAGAAATCCGTGATGACTATGCCATTAACTGTTGTAGAGGGAAAACATCACAAAGTTTAGTAAAGTGAAGATAAAGTTTTGTTCAGCAAAAGGTGAAAGTAGGAAAGTAGGTGAGCATGCAGCTAGAGTCCTGTCTGCCCAGATTGAAGGAAATTCCAGAATAGACCAAAGTGGAAAAAGAGACAAGCGTGCTGTTAGAGCCATGTTTGTCTGAGTCCAAGGACGATGACCGACTAGTCCAGAATAGGAAACTGGTGGTGTGCTGGTTAAGTACTATGTCTACTAACCTAAAGATCTGTAGTTTGAATCCAGGTGCTCCTTGGAGACTATGGAGCAGTTCTTCTCTGTCCTATAGGGCTGTTATGAGTTGGAATTAAATCTAATGCAGTGGTTTTGGATTTTCTTGGTTTTTAGGCAGTAATGGGAAAGCACACAAAAGCGGGAAACAGACAAGCATGCTACTAGAGCCAGGTCTGCCCAAGTCCAAGGACTGTCACAGAACTGTCACTGTATGCTAATGGTACAACTGGCAAAACTATTGAAAACTTCACCTTTTCACAGATTGGATCAACATCATGATCTTTTGTTTTGAATTGTCTTTCTCAACAATCTTTGGTACACCTTTCAGTAATGACAGTCAGGAAGGTCTTCACTGGGCCAACAAATTTCTGTTCACTAAATGCTAATGGAAAAGAGTGGGAAGTCTTTTGTGTTCTGTCTGACTGGCTTGTGTGTAAGGTTTTCTAAAAGACATTTTATTTTCCTTCTTTAAAGATACTTTCAAAGATTGTCCCATCTGTTGTCTTTATATCTCAGGGCCCAGTTGATGTGTCTGTGAGTTCTTGTGGGCCCAGCTCCAGCCAATCACATTCTGTATACACAAGAACAGATAATAATGACTCCAGTATTTTCTAAATCATCTCCCATACCTCACTCCCTTCCTCTTCCCTCCCACCAGGGCTACATTTCAAGGTGAGCTAAGAGACCCCAGAAATAAGAACAAGAACCTGATTTGTCAAGCCCTTATTCTATGCCAGGCACACACAAATGTATTTATACCAGGCAAGTGTATGTATTTATCACAGCACAGTCCTTTTCCAGTGATCTTAACTTCATTTTACAGATGAGAACTTTGAAACTTAATCATAGGGGTTGCTTGCCCAAGCTGGGATTTGAACCTGGGGCTGTCTGATTCCAGAGCCTACCCTGGCAAGAAGGAAATCCTGTGTGAACAGGGAGGGTGCAGATTGGAGCTGGGAACTAACTTGGAACTCACTCCCACCTTAGCCCAGGTACACTTGCAAACTGGCCCCCTGACTTTCTGTGCTGTTGGCTCTTTGCGTGTGAATGGTAGGCCTGTTGACTGCAAAGCTGTGAGTCTTCTCCCCTCAGGAGCTGCCCTGAGAGCTGCAGGTGCAGGTGGGGTTGAATTTCAGACCTTCTCTCCTGCTTAGGCAAGCTTCAGGGTGACCTGTGGCCTGTGGCCCGAAATGGAAGGCTTTCCAATAAGTGCCTTGCTGGACTGCGGCCCAGCTGTGTGGTAGGTGGGGGCCAGGGTGAGAGATCAGCAGAGAGAAGAATTGGGGAACCTAAGAACAGGGGCAGAATCTTGCCAACAAATCTCTTAACATTCTCAGCAGCAAATCTGATTGGGAGCATTTGGGAAGGAGAATGTCCTCAGGGTTGTCATGGGACAGAGTGAGTCACGAGGAGCCCTGGTTGCCTGCCTGGCTCACATGAGGACCTGGGGCCTCTGGCCTCCCTCAGGCCCTGGGGTGAAAACATTAGGCTGCCCAGGACAGGATCCAGAAACCAGATATTCCGGGACATTTTCCCCTGGCCTTAAAAGAATGCTGTAACTGATCATAGTGGCCTCCTGCCAGTTGCAGGATGTGGGACTTGACAAGCAGCTAGGAGGTAAGGGGGTGTTAGCAATCAGATCCACAACTGCAGGAAGAATCAAGGGCCCACACTGGGGCTGGGCAGTGGACACACTGGATGCTGCTGGAGCCCGGGGCTGCTTCCTCTTCTCTCTAATCTTGGATGTGCCCAGCCTCTCTCTGGGGTCCTCATTTATGAAATGAAGGGCTTAGGTAGAGGGATCTCAAAAATCTCTCCAGCCCCTTTAGGAATTGGGCCTGAGGCTCTGCGATGGAACAGGAATGACTTCAGGTTCAAAGCCAGAAATGTAGACACCAGGCTCCCTGTTCTATGGCCCAAGCACCTCAGCATGGTAAAAAGTATGTCCATGGGGCCATACTCAACCCTGGAACCTACACAGCAGCCCCAGATAAACCCCAAAAGGGTCAACTCTGTTTAGCTTTGTGGCATGTTTTCATACCAGTCCTTGGGTGTGAGAGGGATTGATATTCTGGAAATTCAACTCACTTCAACCCAAATACCAAGGCCATCCCAGCACCTAGGAATTAGAGAGCCACCCCTTTCTCCCAGCCCTCCCCTTCTTCCACTCTCCATTGCATACCATCTCTCTGGAAATGAATTCTTTAACTGCCAACTTTATCTCGCTCCGTCTTGGTACCTCTCTGTCTCTCCTGTCCTATCCTGGCTGAGCCCTTTATCCAGGATTCCAGACTGGTTCTACTTAAGTTTAATCATGGCCAAGAATGTGAAATCAGAACAGACTCAAATTTTTAAAATCTGGGGGAACTAGGGTGATAACTGGAACAGGAAAGATTATGGGTCAAAGACATGCTGGAAACTTAATCTCCTCCTTAGAAAACAAAGGCAGCATATGAGTTGCTTAGCAACCAGATGTCTCACCCATCGGATTTTGACCAGAGTGGAAACAGTGGTGCCCTGCTCAGAGGTGGCAGCCCACCATGCGGTTTTGAATATGTGTCACTCTCCACAATCCTGTCAATCATCCAGTCTCCCATATCAGTCTCTGAAGAGACCCACTACACCTCTAAGTCTCCCACTCCTCCAGGGCTTCCACTCCTAATTTTTCCCATTCCGGTAATCATTCTGGTTCATCCAAGTTGTAAAAATTCGGGTCTCATCCAGTTTTGCTTCTTCGGCCATGACACAACCAGTTGAAACCAGTTTGAAGCCCTGCCTTTATGAGACCTTGCCTGGCGTGGAGAGGTGGTGAAGTGTTTGAGTTTCAGAATTCTCAGCCTGCAAAGTTAACACAAGTGAGTGGTTAAAACCAAAACCAAATCCACTGCTGTTGAGTGGATTCTGACTCATAGTGAGCCTATAGGGCAGAGTAGAACTGCCCCATAGCATTGCCAAGGAGCACCTGGTGGATTTGAACTGCTGATCTTTTGGTGAGCAGCCACAGCACCTAACCATCATGACACTGGGGCTTCCAAGTGAGCAGTTAGGGAAGAACTAATGAAGGAGGCTAGATGCTAGCCCTCAGTGTTGAAGGTGCTACAAAGCCAGTGCTTTATACTCAAGTGCGACCTGGCGCCTGTCTTAAAGCTTGTGAGGACAGTTTCCTTTGGGGGAAGATGGACTGATACTTCTCAGTGCTTTCAGCCCCCTGAAAAACAGGACACTGAAGACACAGTGACTCCTCTTGGGTCCTACACTCTGGACCCTAAAGGAAATTGTTGCTCCTGGAAACAACTCTGTAGCCGTAAGTTACTGGGAGGTAGCCACCTCTTCCAGGAAGCCCTCCAGATGGTACCAGACCTATCTCCTTCCCTGCCCTCTCCATCTGAATCCCCTATACTATGCTCTGATTATGCCATGTGCTGCCTGATGTGTGGTGTGGAAGACTGTTGTTTGGCACAATGACCACAGCCTTTGCTCCCCTGAGTACATTCTGAGACCCAGTGGTGGCAGCACACAGCTCATACTCTGTGTCCTCACTGTCCTGGAGCGAGCCTGGCCAAGAAGTCTTTGATTTGTGCATTGTTTGGTTTCCTTTTCTTTCTTCCCCACCTTTGCCCACCCAAACAGAAATACATTTCTCATTGTAAACATAATCCTTGAATTGAAGAAATCAAGAAACACCTGTAATCCCAGTACTCAGATAACCACTGGGTCACATTCTCCCACACATGGTTCCGTACATACCTGCACATTTGTTTTACAGCAGAGATTATACTGTGATTTTTTTCATCTATTTTTTTTTTATTTTTTTACTTCACCAATCCCATAGATAGCCCTCCAGGTAAATAAACACAGGCCTGCGTACCACGGGGATGACTGCATAGCATTCCGTTTTATATTGGAGTCCTAATTTATACAACTAATTCCCTATTAAGGAGTCCCCGTGGTGCAGTAGGAGCCCTGTGGTGTAGTGGTTAAGGGCTCTGGCTGCTAACTGAAAAGTCAGCTATTCAAACCCATCAGCCACTATGCAGAAGATAGATGTGCAGTCTGCTACCACAAAGATCACAGCCTCAGAAACCCTATGGACAGTTCTGCTCTGTCCTATAGGGTTGTGATGAGTCAGAATCGACTTGACAGCAACAGGTGAGTTTTTGCCCCACTGTCAGGTACTGCAGTAAATATCTCCTTGCCTAACTTTATAAACCCTTAGGGTTTTTGTTTTTTTTTAGAATAAAATAGAATTGAAACATAACAAGACACACACAGTTTTAAAGATTTTTGTAGGCCAAAGGCCACATCATTCCCCAGCCCCAGTGTCACAAGAGGGTGGTGGGTACCTGATTTGCCTTGGTGGCTGACTAGCCAACTGGTACAAGTAGGTGAAGCAGGGTCTGAACGTGACTCAGCCTGTGAACACAGCCTCTCCCGCTTGCTCTTTGCCCCTCTGAAGAGAAAGCAGCCCACAAGGAGGACACTGGGTCTTGAATTCACCTTCCCTGGTGGCACTGGGGTCTCCCTGGACTTGTGCCTTGAGCCAGCCTTTGCCCTCATGCCTGCTCAGGCATTTAGGAGGGGTGCTGGGGATGGTGGCTTGTTTAGTGGGCACAGGAAGGATGAGGAGGACCCTCATCACACCTTTGGTTTTCTGTCTCACAGGGGGGCTCAGCGGGGCCACAATCATCGACTCCCTGGATACCCTCTACCTCATGGAGCTCAAGGAGGAGTTCCAGGAAGCCAAGGCCTGGGTTGAAGAGAACTTCCACCTGAATGTGGTGAGTCACAGGGCCCCAGGCTTTAGGGCCCGTGCCACCCTTGTCATCTCTGAGGCCCAGACACATGGAGGGTCTCCCCAAAGCCACACAGCAGAGCAACCCCAGGAGGAGGGCTTTAATGCTCTTAGTGTCCTGTCCACCCCTAAAACTAGCCTTGGACATCACTCTCTAACCCACCCCACCCCACCGCACCCCACCCCACGCGGTCCCCGTGGATTAACCAGCCTTGTGCCTCCCCTGGAAGGAAGAGCAGCCCTGACCTTCTCTTTCCCGAGGTATCCATCGTGTCACTCACACCCAGCAAGTCCTTTCTAGGAATCCATCCCATGGAACAGCAGCTGCAGGGGAAATGGCTTTGTGGACACTTAGTAGCCTGCTCATCTGCTCAGAGCTGCTCCCTTGAGGGGTGCCTGATTAGAGGCCCGTGATCAGGCTTGGGACCCCCTTGGTTTTCTACCTTGTGGGCATCTCAGTCAGGGACAGGAGCAGTGCAGCGGGGACAGTAATGTGTTTTGATGTTACAAAAGCCCTCAATACCAGACCTCACCCCCACTGATCGATCCTTGAGGTCTGAGCTCACCGCAGAGAGAAGCTATTGAGACAGATTCGGGGAGCTAGAAATGGAGACAGATGGGAGGGGGAGGGATTACTTTAAACACACTGCAGGCTCTGTCCAGCTTCACCAGTGGTAGGTCCTGACGGAATGGGCCTGGGCCTGGTTCCTCTGACTTGTGCGAAAGTGAAACCTGTGCCTCTTAGAGAGGCCAGTTTGCTGGTACCACACAAGGCAAGGAAGAAGCACAGGGGGAGGTCTGGAAAAGCAACGGTGCAGGATGGTTTCCCTAGAAGACAGGAGACCCTGAGCACTGGCTGTTCTGTACCCTTTGGCAAAGTCATTTTAAACTCCTGAGCTTTATTTTCCTCAGCTATAAGATGACAAGAGTGTTACTGCTGTTCAGTGCCATCAAGTCTATTCCCACTCACAGCCACCTTATATAGCACAGAGTGCAGAACTCCCCATAAAGTTTCCTAGGCTGTAATGTTTATAGATCACCGAGTCTTTTCTCCCAGAGAGCTGCTGGGTGGATTTGACCCCCTGACCTTCCAGTTAGCAGCTGACCGCTCATCTTGGCACCACCACGGCTCCTTACAACAACAATAACAATGTCTAATTCACAGGCTTGTTGTGCGGATTCAACAAGACAAGGACCGGAAAAAGCATTTTGTAACATTATAAAATCTGATACCTATGTAAGATGATGTCATCCTAGTCATTCTGATTATTGTGGTTATGCTAGTAAGGACTTCCGGTAGTCTGTGTGAGGTGAGGAAGTTCAGATCTGCTGCCCATTACCTACTTAGTCCAGTTGGAGAAGGCAGAGGAGAAGGAAAGGGGATAGCTCCATAGGCTACCCAATCTCCTCTAGAGATGGGACTTCTCTGGATGGAGGAGATGTGAGGCAGAGCCTTGGCTAGGGATGTCTAGGGACACTGAGGCAGACTGGAGCAGGCTACCGAGTGTCCTTGGAAGAAAGTGAGATGGGAACCATCCCATTTCTCTGGACCTTGACTTTCTCATCAGAAAAAATAGGAAAGAGGGTACTTTCCATGCTGACCTGTCTGAGCATGGTGACATTAAGAGGGAGGGGCTTCATAAGGGCTCTGTCAGTGATCCCATGTACATGAAATATCTAGAATGAAAAAAAAAAAACATGGCCATAGAGTCAACTCTGACTCATAGCAACCCTATAGACGGAGTAAAACTGCCCCACACAGTTTTCCAGTGAATTCAAACTACTGACTTCTTGGTTAGCAGTTGTAGCACTTAACTGCTATGCCACCAGGGTTTCCAATGTCTGGAATAGGCAGGTGTAGAGAGGCCACAAGGAACCCTGATGGCACAGTGGTTAAAACACGCAACTGCTAACTGAAAGATGAGAGTTTTGAACCCGCCAGCCACTCCGCAAGAGGAAGGTGTGGCAGTCTGCTTCCATAAAGGTTCCAGCCTTGGAAACCCTACGGGGTGGTTCTGCTCTGTCCTGTAAGGTCACTGTGAGCTGGAATCCCAGCAGCAACACAGCAGCAACAACGTGGAGACCAAAGTTCGTTAGTGGGGTTACCAGGGCTTGGCAGGAGGGAGGGGGAAGGAGAGCTCATCATTCAGGGACACCGAGCTTCTGTTAGGAGTGATGGAAAAATCTGGAAATGACGCTGGTGATGGTTGTCCGACCTGATGAACATCATTAATGTCACCAAATTGCACACGTAAAGATGTTTGAACTGACAGATGTTTTGTTACATGCATATTTACCACAGCAAGAAAAAGGTACCTCGTCAGTGGGGGAGTTCTCCCAGATAAAGAGATGGATGTTGTTGTTATCGGTAATAAAAGACCACGGTGTAGGAAGCATCCACCGGAGCCCCTGGGGAGGGAGGTAATGACAGGCTCCAGGTACAAAGACGGCGACAGGCACTGGGCTGAGTTAGACATGCACCGTCCCCCCTCGCATCCGCCTGCTGGGAACGCTTGGCTTTCATATCTACAGATAAAGAAACTTGGACAGGAAAAGGCTAAGCATCCTGCCCAAGATCCCAAAGCTGAGTCAGTGGCTCAGTGGGATTTTAACCCGGATCTCTGGCCTCAGCAAGATGTCCCGAAACCCTTGATTTGCAGTCCAGACACAGCAAAGAAAATAAGAATGATTAAGGGAACCGTGGGTGTGCCCCCAGGGCTACAGCACTGCGGGCCTGAGAAATTGCTGGCTGTGGTACCAGTATCTGCCTGTACCGCTCCCCTCAGCCTGGGCCCTGTCCTGCCAGCCCCAGAACTGCCTTTGAGAACCTGCCCCATGCCCTGTGACCCCCCCAGGAAAGGTGCCTTGTCCTCCTGTGAAGCTGGGGGGTTCCCTGGGTGGGGGATATGGCCCGGCTAGATGTTCGCCTCCCCTCAGGCTAAGCTTCTGCCTGTGGCTTCCCCGCCAGTTCCTGAGGCCTCGGAGCTGAGCCAGTGTACATTTGCTCTGATGGCCTCTGGCAAGGACTGGGGAAGGAAGCCAAGCCCAGAATTTATTTGGGACTCTCTAAATGCTTTCATGGCCTGTCGGGCAGGGGCTGATCCCTCTCACCTTTTGCTGTTAAAACCATGTGGCCACAAAGTATGTTCCAGATCCAGGCAATAGTGTAGCCAGGTAGACAGAGTATGAGATGAGGTGATCTGCTTCTGGGGGCCTGGCTGCCTCAAGGAGCCCCGTGGGCATCTTGGACTGTCCCCATGGTCCCCTCTTCTCTGTCCCTTCTGTCCTGCAGAGCGGAGAGGCATCTTTGTTTGAAGTGAACATCCGCTACATCGGAGGACTGCTCTCAGCCTTCTACCTGACAGGAGAAGAGGTGAGTGCGCCCTCAGCACCACCAGGTTACAGCTCCCGGGCTGTCCAGACTAGAAAGGGCTGTCAAGGTTACCATTCCCAGTCCCTCATTTCACCACTGAGGAAACAGCGGTTCAGGGGAACCAGAGATTTGCCCAGTTACCACTGCCTCACCCAGACTTCTCAAGGTCCTGTTTGGCACTGAAAGACGTGCCCTGCTTTTCTCTCTAATGCCTCAGTTCTGCTGCTCAGTGAGCTAACTGTCGCCAAAACCAAAACAAATACATTGCCTCTGAGTCAATGTGGACTCATAGCAACCCAATAGGACAGATTAGAACTGCCCCATAGGGTTTCCAAGATTGTAATCTTTACGGAAGAAGACTGCTCCATTTTCTTGCTAAGCAGCTGCTGGATTTGAACTGCCAGCCTTTAGGTTAGCAGCTTAGTGCTTAACCACTGCACCACTACGACTTCTTTTTCCCACCAAAAACCTGTCAGCATCAAGTAAATTCCAACTCATAGCGACCCTAGAGGACAGAGTAGAGTTTCCAAGGAGCACCTGGTGGATTCAAACTGCTGACGTCTTGGATAGCAACCATAGCACTTAACCACTACCCCATCAGGGTGTCCCTGTTTCCCACCTAACCCACTGCTATCAAATCAAGTCCAACTCATACCAACCCTATAGGACAGAGTAGAACAGCTCCATAGAGTTTCCAAGGAACACCTGGTGGATTCTAACTGCCAACCTTTTGGTTAGCAGACGTAACACTTACCCACTACGCTAGCAGCGTTTCCCTGCTCCTACTAGAGCTAGTAAATCCTCTGAGGACAGCCCTGTGTCCACTCACCCTGCACTCAGCCCCTCACATAGCACCCAGCAAACCTCTGGGCTCAGCCAAGCTTGTGGGTCACTGGGCTGGTTTTCACAAGTGTTAACTCTGGGAATGATGAAGCCAAGATCATTATTTCACTGTTTCCATTCCCTGGGACCCTTCGGCTTTGTCCTACCACAGCCATGCCTTGGTCTCCCCTCCTACACCTCCACCAGCCAGACCCCAGCTGCAGGTCTCAAGGGGCCAGAGACCTAAGGGGAAGTGAGGCAGCCCACAGCCACCCTGCTGCGGCACCATAAGTCGTGTGAGACCTCAGCCCCGGGTGAGCCGTGTGGGCGTCCACCAGGAGAGCTGTGGAGTGTGAGGAGGCGGCAGAGCTCTGGACCTGGAGTCAGAAAGCCTGGTTTCATTTAGGCCACACTCACCTGCTTTGTGGCCTTGTTCTAGTCCCCTCACCCATCCAGGGCCTCACTTCTTCCCTTAGAGTGTTGTCGTTGAGTTGGCCACGACTCGTGGTGGCACCATGGACCAGGAGAACCGTTGCTGTTCCTGTGCCATCTTCTCAGTCGTCATCATGATGAAGTCCACTGCTGCGGCCGTTGTGTGCTCTGAGGGCCTTCCAATGTAGGGGCTCGTCATCCAAGGCTATCAGAAAAATTCGGTTGTGATCCAGAGTATCTTCACTGGCTCACCAGGCCTTTCTGCCTAGTCTTAGTCTGGAAGCTGTGCTGAAACCTGTCCAGGATGGTGACCCAACTGGTATCTCAGGACTGGTAACATAGCTTCCAGCATCCTAGCAACATGGGTGCCACCACAGTACAACAGAGAGACAGGTGGCAGTCCTCAGTGTGGTGACGGTCCTAACACCTCCTTAGGTCAAAGAGCTGCCGTGAAAGGGGATAGGAGGGAAAGGTGTAATCCTATCTGGACATTATAACCCATATTCTCATCATCGCAAGAGAAGAGTGAAAGCCACAGACTCTCTCCGTCCCCTCTTTTTAAGTCCATAGAAGCATAGCTGAGAACCTGGTGGTGAGGCTGTCCGAGTTCCCAGAACCTGGTCACTGGTCATTTCTGCTCCCTGTTCCTCCAGGAGTAACCGACAGAGTCGCCTGTTACTCTATCCCATCCACCGGGACTCTTCCACCTCAGTCTTTCTTTTCCCTACACATCCCAGCCCTGTGTAACAAGCAGAAACATCTCATTGTGTCTGTCCCGCGTGAAAGAGCCGGGAGTGAGGAAGGCAAGTCACAGGAAAACCCCTCCTCACCTCCACCGCCGCTCTTTGAGAAAGTCGTTCCCACTTCCCTTCACCTGTTCAGACAGCACGGGCTGAAGGCGAGGGTTTCAACCCAACAAGCATGTGCCTTCTCTCTGCAGTCACGTCGGCTTCTCTCCATCGAGCATAATCTCCTCAGCAGAGATTACTGCTTGTACCAATTTGTCCCCAAATAATTGTAGATGGGAGCCCTCAGCTTTGTGCCACCCAGAGCCTGAATTTCATTCGAAAATCTCTGGACAGGAAAATGACAGATAGAGCAGGAAAAAAGAGGCACCCGTGTTCCTCCCTGGCGTTTGTTCAGCCTCCAGCTGGTAGTGGTTAGTGGATGTCGGCTACAGGTGTTGTTATAGGTGGGGTGCAGCTCCAGGCTCACACGGTTCAGTGTGAGGACCAGCAGTGGTGGCTCCATAGGCCCGTGGCTGGTCCCTTCCTTCCGTCTTGTCTCTGAGGGTGTCTGTGGTTCTGAGAACTTGCACTGGTGCCTCAGTTCTCTAGATGAAACCATCAACCTAACTTCTCAATATGAAGACCAGACAGTGGGATGGGGTACAAGTGCAGTGTGAGTTGAGAAGCAATTCAGAAAGCTTAAGGAGATATCAAAATGTTGGCTCCAAATCCCGGGACTGCTGGTCTCGGGAGGTCACAGGAGCAGGCCCTGTCTTCCCGCACCCTGGTATCACCCCAACATGATGCCGTTGTATCTTCCGAACACCCCCACGTACCAGATACTGTGCTACGCACTGAATGTACATGTCATCTTTGACAACAGTCTTACCACCAGGTTGTGGATGAGGAAGCCGAGACCTGGTGAGAGGTAGCCTGCTCGGGGCTGCACAGCCTTTGTGGGCTGCAGCAGGATTTGCATTTAGGGCTTGTGACTCCCGACCCTATGGCCTTTCCACCTCATGCCTGATTGTTGCCCTGGTTCAGCCTCTCCTGTCGACACTTCTTGTCACCAAGGCTTGAACACCCTTGGGTCCTCACCCCTCTCACATGTTAAGTATCCACTGAGTAGGTCTTCCAGTTTTAAGATTCCCACAAATATTTGTGGAATGAACTTTGAAGGGGGCTCCATGCCCTTTCCTGGGCTGAAGCCCTTCTTTGCTTCAGAAAGAACCTGCAGGAGGAGGGTCACCCTGGGTAGATCAGCTCTACTGACACTCGACTCCCATGAGAGTAACAAGCTCAACCGCGTCTGTGCCACGCGGCATTTCACAGCACTTGACAGCTTATAAAGTGCACTCGCTCATATCCACCCCCTCATTTGATTTCCCCCAAACCCTGTG
Organism: Heterohyrax brucei; assembly: GCA_028571685.1. Lineage (NCBI taxonomy): Eukaryota > Metazoa > Chordata > Mammalia > Hyracoidea > Procaviidae > Heterohyrax > Heterohyrax brucei. The sequence goes on from CM053140.1 coordinate 55,674,953, forward strand.
AAGCAGCTAGGGCAGATGCCACCATCCTACTGTGCTGATGGGAACTAATGCTCAGAGACAGCACCTGGTGTCTTCCAGGTCCCACAGCTGCTAGATGGGGGCACGCAAGCCTCACCCCAGCTCCCAGCCCAGTGCCTTTTCCGCACTGTAGAATACAGTTCTTGCTTGTTTCTCTCACCCTGTTCCGGAACCACGGCCATTGCCCAAACTTGCTGACACCTATGTGATGCCATCTCTCTCCAAGTTGGAGAGACAGGTTGGTGTCCTGAAAAAGAACTATTTATTAGCTCCACAACCTTGGATAAGCCACTTCCCTGAGACTCAGTTTTGTCACCCTTAAGATGGGTAAATACCTTCCCCACAAGGCTGTTGCCAGGATGGCGTATCATGTAGACAGGCGTGTAGCACACCTAGCTAGGACCAAGATGAACAGTGTGCCTCCCATGCACAGTCACCCAGCACCCTCCCTGGGGTGGCTGAGACCCTGCAGGGCCAGCCTGGAGCAGCGCCTTCTCTAGGGCTTTCCAGGGCCAGAGCTAGTCGACTGGCAGAAAGGAACAATCAACTGGACTTAGCTCAGAGCCCTCAGGTGACCATGCAACTGCTTAAGAGAACCACACCCACCACTCAGAGTTCTCAAAGCCACACCCCAATTTAAGGAAACCCGGGTGGTGCAGTGGTTAAGTGCTACAACTGCCAACCAGAAGGTCAACAGTTTGAATCCACCAGGCGCTTCTTGGAAACCGTATGGGGCAGTTCTACACTGCCCTATAGGGTCGCTATGAGTCGGAGTCGACTCAAAGGAAGTGGGTTTGGTTTTTAACAACCTGGCCTCACCCCATTCCCTACCCGGCTGCCTTAGTATGTTTCAGTTGCACCTACTGCTCGGAGGACTCAAGGTTAACAAACCAGGCCACCTTCATGTGCCAGAAGTGACAAGAAAGATGTGTCTCACATGAAGCAGTTGCTGAGGGGATAACTCTTATCTTCTGAAAAAAAAAAAAACATTTATTGTGGGCTTCTTTCTATTATAAAAATAGCACAAACATTAGAAATAAGCCAAAGGAAATCATCCATGAGCTCATATTGTGTTTTCCTTCTTATCGTTTCTTCATGCGTGCAAGGGTGTGTGAACACACACACGTACATGCATATGTGTTGATAGGCGCTACTCAGTTGGTTCTGACTCACAGTGACCGTGTACAGCAGGATGACAAAATGTCCAGTCCTGTGCCATCCTCACTATTGTTTCTGTACTTGAGCCCATCGCTGCAGCTGCTGTGTCAATCCCTCTTGTTAAAGGTCTTCCTCTTTTTCAAGGACCCTCTGCTTCCCCAAACATGACGTCCTCCTGCCGAGACTGATTCCTCCTGTAGCACGCTCGTGGTCTTCCAATGCCAGGTCTTTGCACGCTTCATCATAGTGCTTTACCTTGTCTTCTCGAGCCATCCTTTGAAATCTGCTGACTAGGAATAGGGACCTGGTGGTTTACCTTTGAAAACAATTGACCAGAGAAGACCTTTATAAACAGCAGTGAACCATAGTTGGCAATGTGCCATTCTGCTGTACCCAGGGTTGCTGTGAGTCCAGACTGACTTGATAGCGCACCCAACAACAAAACGGACAACAGTGTAAGTAGCCATGAAGTTAAGTTTTGTATTGTTGCCTTAGAATGCATTCCGAGGAGTAAAATCACTGAAGGAGAAAGCCCCAGGACCTGCTGAATTAATCAGACGTCTCAGATGAACAGGGGGGTCAGAGGCTCACCAGGGTCCCTTGGCATTGTGCAGAAACCCTGGTGGTGTCGTGATTAAGTGCTACGGCTGCTAACCAAAAGATCAGCAGTTCAAATACACCAGGCACTCTTGGAAACTCTGCGGGGGCAGTTTTACTCTGTCTTATAGGTTCGCTGAGTTGGAATCGACTCTACAGCAGTGGGTTTTTGGTTTTTGTCATTGTGTGGGTGGTTTGGAATAAGTCATTCACCCTGCCTTCATACCCCATCTATAAAATGGGAACAGTGGGCAGAATAAGAACGTCAAAGCAGAAAGACCCTTGGAAATATCAAGTCCTTCTCCTCACTTTACATTTGGAGAAACCAGTGCCCCAAAGGGAGGCAGTAGTCTGCTGAAAAGCACACAGAAACCAGTTTAGGGGTCAAGAACTGGAACACAGAGCCTTGGCTCCCAGTTCAGGTTCTTTACCCTTCTTTTCAAATAGTACCACTCATTTCCCTCACCTTCAGCCTGTAACATCCTGGTCACAGTGGAGATCTTCATTTGAACTTATAGGTACCCCCATTGCCCCGATTGCCTTTTCCTTCATCTTCCTAATGGTCACCCTAAGTGCAATCATAGTTATTGAGTAGCATCGATATCATTCTTAGGCACTGTCAAGTTGGTTCTAACTTAGCCACCTTATGTGCAATAGAACAAAACACTGCTCAATCCTGTGCCATGCCCACAGTCATTTTTATGCTTGAGCCCCTTGTTGCAGCCACTGTGTTAATCCATCTTGTTGAGGGTCTTCCTCTTTTTCACTGACCCTCTGCTTTACCAAGCATGATGTTCTTCTCCAGAGACAGATCCCTCCTGATAGCATATCCAAAGTATATATGAGACAGTCTCACTTCTTCCAAGACAGATCTGTCTGTTCTTTGGCAGTCCATGGTATATTTAATATTCTTCTCCTATACTACAATTCAAAGACATCAGTTTCTTCTTCTGTCCTCCTTACTCCTTGTCTAGCTTTAGCATGTATATGATGTAACTGAAAATACCGTGGCGTGGGTCAGCTGCAACTTAATCTTCAAGGTGACTCTTCAACACTTTCAGGAGGTCTTTTGCAGCAGATTGGTCCAATGCAGTGTGTCTTTTGATTTCTTGACTGTCGCTTCCATAGGTGTTGATTGTAAATGAAATTCTTGACAACCTCAGTCTTTGTTTATCGTGATGCTGCATATTGGTCCATTTGTAAGGTTTTTGTTTTCTGTATGTTAAGGTGTAAGGTCTTTCAAGTCCTGTTTAGTATCAGCAAACAAGGATGTGTCATCTGCATAATGCAGGTTATTAATGAGTCATCCTCTAATCCTGGTGCCCCATTCTTCTTCATATGGTCCAGCTTCTCAGATTATTTGTTCAGCAGACTGATTGAATGGCTTTAGTGAAAAGATACAACCCTGACACACACCTTACCTGATTTTAAACCATACAGTGTCACCTTGTTCTGTTCCAGTAACTGCCTCTTGATCCATGTGCAGAGGCCTCATGAGTACAGTTAAGTGTTCTGGAATTCCCGTTCTCCACAACGTTATCCATAATTTGTTATGATTCACCCAGTTAAATGCCTTTGAATAGTCAATAAAACACAAGTAAACATCTCTCTGTAATTTTCTGCTTTCAGCTAAGGTTCATCTGACATCAGCAATATCCTTCATTCCACATCCTCTTCTGAATCCAGCCAGAAATTCTGCCAGTACCCTGTAAATATATTACTGCAGCAGCTATCTTCAGCAAAATTTTACTTGCATGTAATATTTTTCAACAGTTTCCACATTTGATTGGATCCCCTTTCTTGGGAATAGGCATAAATGTGGGTCTGTTGCAGTGAGTTGGCCAGATAGCTATCTTTCAGATTTCTTGGCATAGACAAGTGAATACTTCCAGCTCTGCATCCATTTGTTGAAACATCTCAGTTGATATTCCACCAATTCCTAGGTCCTTGTTTTTCACCAGTGCCTTCAGTGAAGCTTTGACTTCTTCCTTCAGTACCGTTGCTCCCTGTTCATATGCTATTTCTTGAAATAGCTGAACATCAACCAATTCTTTCTGGTATAATGACTCTGTGTATTCTCTCCAACTTCTGTTAATACTTCCTGCATCATTTACTATATTCCTGGTAGAATCCTTCACTATTGCAACTCAAGTCTTGCATTTTCAGTCCATTCAGCTTCAGAAATGCCCAGCATGTTCTTCCCTTTGGGTTTTCTATCTCCAGCTCTTTGCACCTGTCATTGTAATACTTGCTGTTTTCCAGCTGCCCTTTAAATTCTTCTCTTCAGTTCTTTCACTTCATCTTTCCTTCCTTTTGCTTTAGCTACTCAACATTCCAGAGCAAGTTTCAAAGTCTCTTCTGATATCCAATTTGGTCTTGCCTTTCTTTTTAATGACTTCTTGCTTGATTTTTATATGATGTTCTTGATGTCATTTCACAGCTCATCTAGTCTTCAGTCATCAGTGTTCAACTCATCAATCTAAAGATGATGGTCTCTAAACTCAGGTGGAATATGCTCAAAGTCATTTATTTTGGTTCTCATGAACTTTTTCTAATTTTCTCCAGTTTCAGTTTGAACTTGTATGTGAGCAATTGATGATCTGTACTGCAGTCAGCTGCTGGCCTTGCACTAACTAATGACACATGAGCTTTCTCGTCATCGCTTTCCACAGATGTGGTCTATTTGATTCCTGTGTATTCCTTCTGGTGAGGTCCATGTGTCTAGTCACCATTTATGTTGATGAAGAAAGCTGCTTGCAGTGAGGAAGTTGTTGGTCTTGCCAAATTTTATCATGTGATCTCCAGCATCATTTCTGTCATCAAGGCTGTATTTTCCAGCTACAGTCCTTTTTCTTTGTTTCCAGCTTTTTCATTGCAATCACCAATGATTATCCAATGCATCTTGATTGCATTCTCTATCAATTTCAAGCTGCAGAAGCTTGAAATCTTTGGCCTTAGTAGTTGGTGCATAAATTTGAATAATATTCACATTAACTCGCCTTTCTTGTAGGCATAAACATATTATCCTATCACTGACAGCATTGTACTTCAGGGTAGATCTTGCAATGCTCTTTTGGATGATGACTACAACTCCTTCCTCTTCAGGCTGTCATTCCTGGCATCATAGAACATTTGGCCATCAGACTCCAAATGGCCGGTACTGGTCCATTTCTTCTCACTGATGCCTAGGATATTAGTGCTAATGTGTTCCATTTCATTTTTGATGATTTCTAATTTTCCTGGATTTATACTTTGTACCTTCCGATTATTAATGGATATCTGCCACTGTTTCTTCTCCATTTGAGTTACGCCACACCAACAAATGAAGGTCCCAAAAGGTTGACTCCGTTGGCATCATTAAAGTCAGCTCTGCTTTGAGGACATACTCATCTTTTGAGTACCTTCCAAACTGAGGGGCTCATTTTCTGCCACTGTATCAGACAATGTTCTACTGTTATTCATAAAGTTTTTGCTGGCTAATTCTTCTCAGAAGTAGACTGCCTAGTCTTTTTTTCTCATCTGTCTTAGTCTGGAAACTCAGCTGAAACCTGCCCACCATGGGTGACTCTGCTGGTGTCTGAATATCAGTGACATAGCTTCCAGCACCACAGCAACATGCAAGCATCATAAACCAAAACCAAACCCAATGCCATCGAGTCCGGTCTGACTCATAGCGACCCTAGAGGTCAGAGTAGAACTGCCCCATAGTTTCCAAGGAGCACCTGGAGGATTTGAACTGCTGACCTTTTGGTTATCAGACGTAGCACTTAACCCACTCTACCATAGTATTACCTAATTCTCATTTCTCCCCGCAGCCTCTGAGGAAAGTAATATAACCTCATTTTATGTACAAAAAAACTTAGGATCAGAGAGAAGTGATTCACCTAAGGCCACCCAACCAGTAGTTTGGGGAGCCAAGTTCATGTTACTGCCAAGCCTCAAGTACAGCTCCTTCCTACCCATGGTCGTGAGAGTGTGCATGTTTATCCAGCCAGCAGCGTCTTGAACTGGCCCATCCTACCCAGCCCTGATTCACAGGGCCCTGCGAACTTTCCTTTACAGGTGTTCCGAATAAAGGCCATCAAGCTGGGACAGAAACTCCTGCCCGCCTTCAACACTCCTACGGGAATCCCAAAGGGCGTTGTGAACTTCAAAAGGTAGAACACAGTCTTTTTTCCCATCTGCCACTTCAGTGGCCTCTACACCCAGCACATTGTCTGGGTGGAGGGCCTATCAAGGAGGCTCCAAGGGTGGGTAGGCAGTCAACAGGATTGGGGCCTTCAGGATCACCTAATCAAACTCATTCATTTTACAGTTGTGGAAACTGAGGCACAGGGAGAGGACGATACCTATCTCAGCAGTCACAGGGAAGAGCAGTCCTAGCCAGGACTCTGGTGGACAGGAATTTGTCACTACACCTGATTCTTCCCAGGGTTGAGACCATGCTCTTCGTGGGTGGGGAGAGTGTAGTTTCCCCTCTGCAGACATCTCACTGCACAGTCTTAACTCACAGCCTACTAGTTTCTCCAACTTCTCTCTCTCTCAGCCAGGGTGTAGGAGCCAGTAGGCACATCAATCTTTGCCTGTGAGGAGGTCCCCAAAGCTACCAGGTGAGCTCAGGAACCCCTGGCCTGAGGGGGAACCAACTTCTGCTGCTGACTCGATAGCTAGTCCCCAGAAGTAACCCAGCATCAAAACCCAAAGGGGCTTCTGTGGACTTGATGCTCAGGATCCTTTAAGGAAAGCCCCAGCCAAGGCCACAGAAGTCCCAAACTGCCCACTCCACAACAAGAAACTATGGCCTCTGAATCTGCTTTTAATAATATTATTCAATAGAATTTCCCTCTCTGTAAAAATAATAAATTCTCATTGTTGAGAATCTATGGAGTATACCAGAAATGTAGATTAAGACCAAAAAGCCCACATATATTTCTGCCAGTCAAAGAAACCACCAATAATATTTCTTTCTAGTGACTCTGTTTGAAAACATTCCTTTTTATTGGCCACTTACGTCATTTCCCTCTCCTAATCTGCTGCTGGTGGTTCAGTGTATGAGAGCTCACGCTGCTAACAAAAAAGTTGGCAATTCAAATCCATCAGCTGCTCCTTGCAAACTCTCTGAAGCAGTTCCACTCTCTGCAACAGGGGCATACTGTGGGTCAGAATCAACTCAATGGCAATGTTTTGTTTTTTTTTAATTACTCACCGGTCCCTAGATTGGAAACCCTGGTGGCATAGTGAGTGAAAGCCAGGATGGTTAACCAAAAGGTTGGCAGTTCAAATCTACCAGACTTTCCTTCAAAATTTTAAGGGAGAGTTCTATTCTATCCTATAGGGTCACTATGAGTTGGCATTGATGGCAATGGGCTAGTCCCTAGGTGGTACAAATAGTTAATGTACCCAGCTGCTAACCACAAGATTAAAGGTTCAAGTCCACCCAGAGGCACCATGGAAGAAAGGCCTGGAGATCTGCTGCCAAAAAATCAGCCACTGAAAACACTACAGAGCACAGTTCTCTGATACACAGTAGGTCGTCATGAGTATAATCAACTCAATAGCAACTGCAAAGAGAAAGAAATAAATCTGCCACTTAATTCAGTATCTGAACTGCAGTCTTTCTGGGCTGTCACTAAGTCACAGGATGTATGAATGGAAGGGCCTTGGATGATGCAGGTAAAGAAGGGTGGAGCCAGGACAGTGTCTCAGCCCGCTCCAGAGCAGCTGAGGCTCTGCCCTCTTCCTCTGGCTGCCTCCCATCTTCGGGGTGGGACAGTAAACGTAGCCACTCACTTTCCAGATGAGGCACCTGAGGTGCAATGAGGGAAGGGACGGTGAACTAAGGGCTGAGCCAGCTTTCAGATCCACTGAGGAGCATGAAGGTCTTGCTCCTGAGAGGTGCACCACACCAAATCCCCTCTGGCTTGTCTTGCTTTCTTCTACTCCCTTGCCCTGGTGGTCCTCTCTCACATTTCCTGGCCGTCAGACTGCAGCTGAAGGCCACCGTTTCCATTACAGCCAGAGATGTCTTTTCCCCTTCTGACCTCCCACTCCCTTTATTGGCTTCCTGTATGGCCCTGGCCACACTCATCCCTGACCAGTCTGGGAGCGGAATCCACCCAATTCTTTGCTCCTTTGACAAATGAGCTCACTGGACGTCTACCCCATATGCAGCACAGGGTGGGGATAAAAGATTAAAAACAGTGACAACGACAGTTGTTCCTACAACTCACTGAGCAATTGCAACACTTCTGGCATTGTGCTAAGGGTTTCTGTACACTGTCTCACCAGACCTACTCTTCACAACAATCCTTTGAGGGTAGGTGTTGAGTCTTGGGTGGTGGCCCAAAAGTCAGTACTCAGCCATTCACCAAAGGCAGTTCTAACCCAGCCTTTCTTGGTCATCTAGTGCTGGTGTAGCAGAAACTCTGCAAGTGGATGGCTTTAACCAAGAGAAGTTTATTCTCTCACGGTCCAGTAGGCTACAAGTCCAAATTCAAGGCACCAGCTCTAGCGAAAAGCTTTCTCTGATGGCTCTGGAGGAAGGTCCTTGTGATGCATCAGTCTTTCTTTGGTCTGGGAGCATCTCAGCACAGGAACCTCAGGTCCAAAGGACACGCTCTGCTTTCTTGGTGGTATGAAGTCCCCCAACTATCTGCTCATTTCCCTTTCCTTCTATCTCTTGATAACAAAAGGTGGCACAGGCCACACCCCAGGGAAACTCCCTGTACATCGGATCAGGGATGTGATTTTAGGAAGAGTGTTACAAACCAAACCAAACCTGTTGCCATCAAGTGATTTCTGGCTCAGGACAGCTCTATAGCGCTCTGCTTACTGAAGTTTCCAAGGGAGTGTCTGGAGGATTTGAACTACTGACCTTTTGGTTAGCAGCTGTAGCTCTATACCACCAGGGTTTCCCAAGCCTCAGAGACAGGCCATAATATTCCAGTATACTGGACTGGACTGTCTCAGCTCTGCAAGTGATCTCTTAGCACAGGACTTTCTAACCAGCAGGAGTTTAAGGCAGCCTCCCAGGAGAAAGAGTTCACTGGAAGGGAGATGGGCCCTCGGCTCCTGCTGCAGTGCCGGCGGCTCCCTCTGTCCTGGAGAAGTCGCACCTTCTGTGCTGCCCGCCACGGCCTCGCCTCACCTTGCTGTGCTCGGCATCTCCACCTGCACTCCTGCTCTGTGTGGTCCAAGAGCATTCCAGGGTCCTCACTCACACACCTCACAGGAGGCCAATTTTGGGGGCCCCTTGAGTCTCCCCTTAGATTTCTTCTCCACAAACACGGATTCTGGTGCAACCCAGCCAGCTCTTGAGGTAACCAAGAGGCAAGCATGCTGTCCTTTTGGCTCCTTCTTTCAGGTCCAGCTTTTGGGGCCTCACTGCTCAGGGTTGAGGATGGGGCCTTAGGAGGGCATCCTACCTCTTCTGTGCCATGGCACTGCTTCCCACCATGTCCCCAAACCACAGATTGGCAAGACTTCACCATCTGCCTCGTTGCATCTCTCAGAGCACAGGCTGACCTGACACAGACCCTGACATTTCTGATTAAGAACACATATGTATTTTTAGGCTCCTCATGCTATTAGTGTGGGTACCTAAGTATGTGTATGCGTATTTTCTGCAACACCTCCCTTTCATATGCTGGGTAAGAGAGACCATTGCTAAAAGTGACTCCCAGTTCCACCCAAGAGAATGTCAGGGCTATGCATGTGCTGTGTGGCTCTGATTTTGCCATTTGGAGAGAGGGTGCTGCCAGAGGCTGGATGCAACCTACAGTTGCTGCTCTCGGAGAGGAAGGGCTAGAGGTTGGACCCCAGCAGGGTGGGCAGGTGAACTCCCTTGCCCCAGTAAGGGGAGCTGGCCCATTTCCCTGATGTGGAGGAATGTCATGAAGCCTGCACCCAGGAGGTCTGAGGGGACTGCAGCCTGGGACCTGACCTGCAGTGAACACTGGACCTTGTGGGAGAAGGACAGCAGTCAGTCCAACGGTCTCTGCAGCTTACTCAGTCTCTGTGGCTGTCATGCACCGTCTCACGCTCCTACAAAAACAGATGCATTGACCTTACTCATTGCTGTTAGGAATGCAAAATGGTATAGTTGTCGTGGTAGAACAGTAATTCCTCAAAAAGTTAAAATCACCGTGAATCAAAAAAAACATTGCAGTTGGGTCAATTCCAAATCATAGGGATCCTGTTGGATGGAATAAAACTGCCCCACAGGGTTTCCAAGGAGCACCTGGTGGATTTGAACTGCCAGCCTTTTGGTTAGCAGACAAACTGTAAACCACTGCATCGCTAGGGCTCCACTATTACCATGTGGCCCAGCAATTCCATTCCACAGGAAATGAAAGGAGGAAGACAGACACTTGTATACCAGGGTTCACTGCAGCACTATTCACAGTAGCCAAAAGGTGGAAACAACCTAAATGTCTGTCAGTGGATGAATGGATAAACACAATATTGTATCCATGTACAATGAAGTAATACACAGCCATAAAAAGGAACAAAGTCCTAATAAATGCTATGACATGGATGAGCCATGAAAACATATTGAATGAAATAAGTCAGACACACACAAAAAAACAAATCTACTGCTGTCAAGTCGATTCCAACTCATAGGGACCCTGTAGATCAAAGCAGAACTTCCCCATAGAGTTTCCAAGGGGCACCTGGCAGATCCAAATTGTTGACCTTTCGCTTGACAGGCGTAGCGCTTAACCGCTATGTTACCAGTCAGACTCAAAAGGACAAATATTTCACTTATGTGAAATAAGCAAATAAATAGAGACTGAAGCTGATGAGTGATTACCAAGGGTGGGAGGGAAGGGAGGAGGAGTCATTGCTTAGCAGGCAGTGAGTGTCTATTAATGAAGGTGGAACAATTTAGAGAAAGATGGTAGGAACGGTTGTACAACATGATGAATGTCATCAGTGTCATTGACTTACACACATACTGTTGAATTGGCAAATGTTGTGTAATATACATTTTTTACCACCAAAGAACTGACCGAGCAAAAATAATAACCCGTATGTATTCTAGTGCCACCCACACAAACCGTGAACACTCAGATGATACACAAGCTTACCTTTGTCCCACACATTTACATACAAACATGCACGTAATGTGTTCCCTCCCGGGTTCTCTCTTTCCATCCTTAGAACTGTAGGAGGCAGTTTCACTGGGGGTCCTGTCTTACCGGTGAAGAAACAGCCTCAGAAAGGTGAGGTCCACTTGACCAAGGTCGCAGAGACAGGGAGTAAAGTCAGAATCCAAGTCTGCCTGGCCGCAGAGTTAACAATTACACCACACACATGAGCGGGTGCATGCACAGACGCTTCAGCCAAGCTGGCAGGTGGCCGTTGTGGCCGGGGAGACCATTAGCAGGCCTACCTGTAGGCTGAAAAGGCTCACCGAGTTAGGGGGTGAGGCCAGAGCTTTCCGTTAACTCACTGGTTCAGCCGGCTCACCAGGAGACTTCGTGATCTCTGGGACCCTGCTCCAGGCAGATGCACTTGGTGGCAGGTGCAGGCAGGGTACAGTGACAAAACCCCAGGACTTGGACTTGGAGTCAGCTCTACCACCTACTCTGTGTGAGCTTGGAATAGCATCTCTCCCTCTCTGAACCTGTGAAGGAAGGATCAAGGTGTCTGCCTCTGAAGATGGGTGTGAAGATGAAATAAGATGCCTTCACCACCGCCTGGCACGTGTGAGGAACTTCATCACTACAGTAATAAACAGCAGCATAATTTACGTGTGCAAAATAACATAGTGATAAAAACCAGATCCGCTGCTGTCAAGTTGATTCCGGCTCACAGCAACCCTATAGACAGAGTAGAACTGCCCGGAGAGTTTCCAAGGAGCACCTGGTAGATTTGAACTGCCAGTCCTTTGTGAGCAGCCATTGCCCTTAACCACTATGCCACCAGGGTTTCCACATGGTGGTGAGAAGGCCAGTAAGTACAGCTGCTTTATGCCTACGGCATCTCTGTGAGATGTGGGCACCGTCACTTAGCCCACAAGGAAGCTGAGGTCTAGGAAAGTTAACCGACTGCCTGAGGTCGTACAGCAGAGAGCGGCGGGCAGGAGAGAGGGACAGTGTCAACAGCAACCTCCCTGTCTCTGCATAGGGCTGGCTCGGCCTGTCAGCTGGAGCAGAGCCACTACAGGAAGCCCACTGGGGAGTGTGTGGGTGGGAGAGAGGAAGGAGAGGCCCTGGTGAGGGAAATGAGAACAAAAGAGGGCAGGAAGCATCAATTATTCAGGAAACTCTCTGTGGGTACCTGGGCTCCCACTGAGATCACAGACTGGAGGGACAAGTTGGCTTGGGCTGGAGAGGAAAGACAGAGAGGGGACAGCTCTCCCTTCCTTCTGATGATTGTGGAGTCTTGGTGAGAGAACTGTCACAGCCTCTGGGTCTGGCTGGCTCTGCCACCGCACACCAGCTCGGTGATCTTACTCATTTCCCTCTCTTCATTTTCCCCCTTTGCCTGTTGGGATCAACAGTGCTTTACCTTCAAGGCTTTAAGTGAAATAATGATGCAAACTGCTTGCCCCGTATCCAGCATATTGTAACAGCCCACTGAATGGAAGCTGTTTTGTTTATCATTAAGCAGAAACCACCTCCCTGGCATCCCATCCTTCCCCACCTGCCATCTGCCTCCAGGTCAGGGAAATTCCCAGGGTGTAGAGACAAGTTTAAGGAGACAGTGTTCGTTGCTAAGTTTGTTGAGGTCACCTGCCCCCAGATTTCAAAAATCTACTTCCTCCATGTGGCTCAGGAGCTGGGAGGCTGATTGGCTGGAAGCCATATCTAGGCCTGAGCGTAGAGTTGAGAGGGGAGAGGCCCCAGCCCCAATCCAGCAAAAGCAGTTTCCATCAGGTGGCAATAACCTTCCAGGCCCACCGTCCCACCCCTAAGTCTGCCTTCCTCAGTCCTGTCCTGGAGAAATAGGGACAGACAGGGACCAGTTCTTAGAAAATCAGAACTACCGCCAACCAGGAAGCAGAGGGGCTTCCCAGCAGCCCCTAGGCAGAGCTGACGCCTCCCCTACCTCTTGGAGCCCTTACAGATGGGAGGGGCTCCTTCCACCTGCCCCGTCTTCTCTATCCCCCACACCTATCCTGCAGAAACCTGTTCCCCTGCTGGTGCTGAACATCCCACAGGAAAAGATACATATGAGGAAACTGAGGCACAGGGAGTTGAAGCAGCTTCCCTTAGGCCTCACAAAAGCCCAAGGAGAAAGGCTGGGAGATGTCAACCCAACCGTTTTTCACAGATGCAGAACCTAAGATGCACAAAGAGGCAGTAGGCTGTCCAGCCCTCTCAGCCAGCGACCACTTGAGCTGCTCCTTCTGGCTCCAGGTCCCAGGGAGATTTTAAGGGAGAGGCCCTGGAAAAGCAGTGCCCTTGCTTGTTGTACATTTAAAAGGGAAGCAGGCTAAGAGATGAAATCAAAGAGAGAGACAGGCCGTGCTGTGGTTAGGTCAAGTATTACCATCAGAGCCGGTTCTGGGCCCCAGCTGCTCCACTTACTATCTGACTCAGGCAGGTGGCTCACATGTTCTGTGCCTCGTTTCCCTTATCTGTAGAAGGGGCAGGTGTGAGGATTACGTGAGCTCCTGCTCCAGAGCTCTCACTCCTCCTGGAACGCTCCTGGTAAGTGAATGCCAGGGGCTGACAGCCGTCTGCAGCCAGGTTGCAGGGCCCTGCTAATGTATCTAATGCTTTTCTCCAGGGCGTTCTTGAGAAGCAGGTGGTCAGTGGGTGAGGACATCTCTGTTCCTAGGGCCCCTACTTCTTTCACCCTTGACCCAGGGCCTCACGGGCCACATGGGGGCTGCCGGCTTTCAGGTGTCGGTTCTTTTGTTTCATCCTTCGGCAGCACTGCCAGCTGTGGGGAGAGGACTAGGCAGGTCCCCAAACCAAGCGCTATCTGCCTTTGGGCCTGTTCCCTTGGGACCTAAGCCATGGCCCTCCTTACCTCCATGTACAGAGCCACTGATGGAGAGTAGTCGGAGGCCTGTAGCCTCCGAGTTCTGTGGGATCTTCATGCCCCTTGACAAGATCACCAAAGCTACCTATCAGTTGAGTGTCACCAGTTACCAGTTGCCCTTGTTGCCCTCCCATGTTTGCTGGGGGTGCCAGGTAGTAGAAGGTGCCGTGGTGGCAGAGTGGTTAAAGCACTCAGCTGCTAACTGAAAGGTCGACAGTTCAACCCCAACAGCTGCTCCACAGGAGAAGGAGGTGACAGTCTGCTTCTGTAAGGATTATAACCTTGGAAACACTATGAGGCAGCTCTCCTCTGTCCTGTCAGGCCACTAAAGGTCAGAATCAAGTCAGCAGCTGTGGTGGTCCTGATGGTAGAAACAGACCATTGCAATTTAGACAGGCCTATGTTCAGATGGCCTTCAGTAGTTCACTGCATCTCACCAGCCTCAGTTTCCTCATCAGGAAAATGGGACTACTAATACTACTGACACCACACGGAGAATAACCTGAGATTGCATGGCATAAGCACCAAGTACAGGGCCTGGCCCATAGTAGGTGTTCCCGCACTAAGTAGCTGTTACTCTCAGTAGAGGCAGGAATGAGCCAAGCCAGCAGGGGTGTAACAGTGGCTACTTCTGTCTTTTCAGTGGCTCCAATGGAAGCTGGGGCTGGGCCACAGCGGGGAGCAGCAGCATCCTGGCTGAGTTTGGATCCCTGCATTTGGAGTTCTTACACCTCACTGAGCTCTCTGGCAACCAGGTCTTCGCCGAAAAGGCAAGTTCTGCCCCCACTGCTCCCTCCTAAAACAGCACCCTCTCTCTCCCCACCTGGAGCAGAAGGACAAGCGCCCAGCAGGCAGATAGGGAACCCAGGAGCCTCTGAGCCACTGTAGTAAATAGTAATTTTCAGGAGCTCTTACTGCACCTGATGTCAGTTGGCAGGGAAGGTGGGCGCAGGGTGTAATCAGAATTCCACCAAGGGTGGGGAAGAGGCAGCACTGGCAGGGAGGAGGCTGCAACCTGGAGGAGTGTCAGCTTGGTGGCACGAATGAAATCAAAGCAAGGGAGTAACAGAAATCTAGGCCCCGCCCCACATTGGTAGGAATTGGCCACCAGGTGCAAAAAGTCCCCTTTCCAGGGACATTTAACCTTCTGGTTTATGATCTGCCTGCCTTTTCCCTCCTGATGCCAGTCTAGCTCGTGCTGTCACAGGCTACCCGGAAGGCTCCCTTGCAAGCTGATGCAGAGTCTGTTGTGACCGAGGGGCTGCCTGGAGCTGTGTTGCCTGAGGCTGCATGGCTGATGAGAAGTGATCTGGCCCCTCTGGAAACTTCCCAGGAGGGCAGAGCCCCACGCAGCCTTGCAACCTGTGGCAGTCTCCACTGTCCCCAAGTACCTCCTGAAGCCAAAGACAGATGGTTGCACACCGTGACTGTCAGAGTGGCACTCAGGCTCAGTCAGCAGCTGCCCCCTTTTAAGTCCTGCTGAAGGCAGAGGAGACCTACCCTTCTAGAGATCTGCAGGAAGTGTTAGCCTGTTAGAACAGGAAGGGAGCTGGGAGATGGTAGGTTCCTACCTCTGTCAGGTGGTTCCAAATGTCCACAGAGCATCCTCTGACATACCTGTTAGAACAATCTCTGAGTCCAGAATTCCCAGACCTGGTACTCTGCATTTTTAATAAGCATCCGAGTGATTTTCGACTCCAGGTTTGAGGCTACTGCTTGCACAGTGTAGGAGGAATCCACTCCAGTTTTCTTTCTAGATCACTCCCTCTGACATGGAGCTCACGCCCACCCTCTAGTAGTCTGTTACATTGTCAGGCCTTGCTTCCTTCAGAAACCTCTACTTACCTTGAGAGCCGTTTGCCATGGCACAGTGTGGTTCAGTGCGATGGCTGCTAACCAAAACGTCAGCAGCTGAAATCTACCAGCCTTGGAAACTCTGTGGGGCTATTCTACTGCGGGTCGGAATCGACTTGGTGGCTCTGAGTTTGGTTTTTTCGTTTAGCCTCCTGCAGTACCCCACCTTGAAAGCTCATGGAATGCATTTAATTCTCCCTCCCAGTGTGTCTGCTTCAGTCAGCTAATGTTGCTCTAACTGAATTACCACAGGGGGAGATGGCTTTACCCGGAAAAGTTAATTCTTACACAGTTCAGTAGGCTACAAGGCCAAATTCAGGGTGTCCACTCCAGGGGAAGGCTTTCCCCCTTGTAGGCTCTAGAGGGAAGTCCTGTGTAGCATCAGTCTTTGTTCAGGGAGCATCTGGGTGCAGGAACCCTCAGGTCTGAAGGACACCCTCTTCTCCCGGTGCTGCTTTCTTGATGCTGTGAGCTTCCTTCCTTTCCTTTTATTCCTCACAGGATGAAAGGATAAAAGGTGGTGCAAACCCACACTCCAGGGAAACTCCCTTAGGAAGGGTGTTGCACTCACACCCTAATCCTTTTTTAACACAATTATCCCATCTATTAGCTGCAGGGCAGGGATTAGGATTTACAGCATCAGAAAATCACAAACTGGTGGGCAATCACAGAATACAGGGAATCTTGGCCCAGCCAAATTGCTACATGTATTTTGGGGGGGACATAGTTCAATCCATGACAGTGTCTTATTTTCTGATTCCTCTCCCTTCCTACCCCCCAGCCTCCTGACTTCATAGCTTTTGAGCCAAACCATTCTCTGGGTGAGGAACTCACCTTGGCTCCTGGCTGGTCTGGGGATAACAGCGACCACTTCCTGTACACTGCTGTTTCAGTCATCTAGTGCTGCCTTAAGAGAAATACCGCAAGTGGCTGGCTTTAAAACAAGAAATTTTATTTTGTCACAGTCTCATAGGCTGAAAGTCCAAATTCAGGATATCAGCTCCAAGAGAAGGCTTTTTCTGCTGAATCCAGAGGCAGGTCCTTGTTGTCAGTCTTCCCCTGGATGGGGGTCTTCTGAGGCATAGGGACCCCAGTCTTTTCCAAAGGACACCTCAACCCCCGCCCTTGCTTCTTTCTGATGGTGTGAGATCCCCAGCTCTGTCTGCTAGCTTCCTTCTTCTATATCCCAAGAGATTACGTCAAGGCACAATGCAGCCTTACACACTGAGTCCTGTCACACCAACACCACTGCCCCCATCCACCGTCGTTAAACAGAGGCAGGATTTACAACATGAAGGAACATCATACCATACACGGAATCGTGGCCCAGCCAAACCGCCACACACATTTTGGGGCAACATGAATTCAATCCATGATGCCTACTATGTGCTAGGCACCTTATATCTCTAAATGCTCCCAACAAACCTATGGGGTGGGTCTTCCTGTTACCCTTGTTTGCTAAAGGAGGAAACTAAGACACAAGGAGGTAGATAAGTTACCCTGGCTCATCCAGCTGCTAAGTGCAAAAATCAGGATTCGAGTCCAGGGCTTGCTGGCTCTGCAGCCTCTGTTTTCCAGACTAGATAAGTGCAGCAGGCTACAGGCTTGCCACGGGAAGGTTTCTAGAGGGTCCAGCCACCTCTCTGTCTTTCTGTGTACATTCTCTAGCTATTTTCATCCCCTAGTCATACTTCCCACAGAGGCAATTATTGGCAGTCAACAAATTGGTCCAAATTCTAGAAGCTCTCCCTGCAGGGGAGCTCATTTAGCCCGCTTCACTGCTCACCACCGGGACAGTCGGGAATAACTCAGGTACAAGCACATTCCCTCCCACCATAATGGAGTCTATTAACATCAATGGATATGAAATCTGATGTGGCAAAGCAAAGTGCTGTCCCCTGGAAAGAAAAGGCTGACAGCAAAAGGCTGCCTCCCCTGCTCCTCCCTCGTCGATAAATCTATTAGTGTGATAAAAGTACCAGCCCTGGACCTGTCTCTCCCCTGTGGATCCTGTCCTGGGGAGAACTGAATGCACCAGCAGATACCAGAGGTCTATGGGTAAAGGCTGTGGAATGTGCTTCCCGTATATTCCGGACTTCAGTGCCCCAGTGGCTGCAGATCTTCCTGCTCTGGCCAGGGCAGCCTCTGGCTACGTCGCTGTGTGGTCACTGCTCTGACCTGTGTTGTCAGGGCAGCTGGGGATGGTGTGAGGAGTGCAGTCAGTGTGACTGCACAGACCCAGCTCACATCCTGGCCCTGCCACTGGTCAAGCAGGTGCATGTGGGCAAGTCACTGATCCTCTCTGGGACTGGAGTGTCTCATCTGAGATGAGAGCACCTTTACAGGTGGTAATGAGGCTTGGAGACAGTGTGTATAAAAGGTCTGCCTGCGAGGATGTGGGATAAATGTTACCAGCTGTTACTGTTGTCATTATAAGTATTATTAAGTCCTGAGATGCTTGCTCAGGCAGGAGGGTGTTCAAAGCGGTTCCTGTGGTGTCAGAGAAAATGACGTGTTACTAGTCAGCAGCTGGAGCCCACCAGCAGCTGCATAGGAGAGAAGACCTGACAGATCTGCTCCCATAAAGGTAGCAGCCTCAGAAACCCTGTGGGGCAGTTCTACTCTCATAAGGGGTCACTGTGATTCGGTGTTGACTCGATGACACATGACAACAAGCTCGAACTGTATAAAATTGCCCGTCCAGTTGGCATTGGTATCCACGGGTTATACCTCCGCAGATTCAACCAGCCATGGATCAGAAACATTTAGGGGGAAACAATAAGACATTTCCAAAAATCAGAACTTGAATAAGCCATGCACTGAGCACTAAGAGGAATGCATTGGAAGGAAGTGACGTGTAGACATGCTGTGTAGGTATGTGCTACTGTAGTCTCCCACTGTTTCACGGGTCCTCAGTCTCCAGCACTAGTTGTTGGGACAGCCTTCACTCCTGTCTTGCCATTATTCCCTAAACAAGACGGTATGACAACTAGTCACTTAGCATTTACATTGTATTAGGTGTTATAAGTCATCTAGTGATGTGCCTAGGTTATATGCAAATACTACACCATTTTATATAAAGGACTTGAGCATCCTCAGATTTTGGTATCCGAGGGGCTCCTGGAACCAGCCCCAAACAACCACTGTTATGTAACCGTTCAGGGCGGGTGAGGTGGCCAAGCCGTCAGCCCTGGCGCGGATTGGCAGCTCCCACCCGGCACAGCGGACAGGCGCCGGGTCGGGCTCACCAACACCACGTCCTGCACATGCGCACTGGCGCAACGCTGTCTGACCGATTCGGGGCGCAGAGCTGGCGGCTGATCCCCTCCCTGCTGGTAGGAAATGATTTCCTCTGAGTGTAAGCCACCTGTCCTGAGTGGCTGGGACTCAGTCAGTGAAGGTGCCCCCGGTGTCCGTCTCTCGGCAGGTTAGGAACATCCGCAAGGTCCTCCAGAAGATCGATAAGCCCTTCGGCCTCTACCCCAACTTCCTGAGCCCAGTGAGCGGGAACTGGGTGCAACGTGAGTATAACGGCACAGCCCCTCGTTGTCCAGACACCCGCACGGCTATATGCACGCGGTAACTGCGGAGGCGCCCCGGGGCTACGTATCACTGTATTTATCAGAGTCACATTCGGGTGAAGTATTTGCCCCGTGCTGCTGTATACCACCTGTCTTGCAAAGCATCTCAGGAGATTTAATGACTGTGGTCACTTCCTGTTGTGGCTGGTATGGTAGCTACCATTTATTAATAAACACCACCCTGTACATCCCTCACGCAAGCTGCCTCCCCTCCCAACAATGCTACAGCCTTTAGTTCCTGTGGTGCTCACTGAAGCCACCTTCCTTATCCCCCAAACCTTTGGGAATGTTCCAGAATAGAATTGTTTACCCAGAAATGGCTCCAAGAGAGATCCTATAACATCTTCCAGACTTGATTTAAAAAAAAAAAAAAAAATTAAAAAGGTTAGCTCAGCTGCTAACGAACAGGTCAACAATTTGAATCCACCAGCTGCTTCTTGGAAACCCTGTGGGGCAATTTTGTTGTCCATTGGGATCCCTATGAGTTGGAATCCACTTAATGGAGTGGGTTTTGTTTTTGTTTGGGGGAGTATCTGTAAAGACAGCCTAGGGGCAGTGCCTGACCTCTAAATTTTTAAGGGGAAAGGAGAGTGAGAACCAACAGCCCCAGGCTGATTCCGATGAGGAGGAGGTCAGACGGTCCTCTTCTTTCTGCTGTCTTTACTAATTCTGACACCAACCATCCCACCCACAGCTCTCTCTACTTCTCTGCTGAATTTGATAATTCATTGAAGTGGCCACACAGAACTCACAGACCATACTCGTGATGATAGGGTTTATTAGGGGAGTACCATTACAGTCCAGACGCAGGAGCACTCAGGATACAGTTCTTCCATCACAATAGACTCTCCCCAGGTGTGCTCACAGGCACGCCTGTCCCTGGGCCTCATTCCACCCAAAGGCACTCAGCTCTCTCTCTTCATGGGCTGGGAAGTCCACTCTACCATCTCTTACTGCCAGCTTTCTCCTGCTGGTCTCTCCTTCCTTGATGGGATGAGTTCCTCCCCTCTGGAACTGGCTGTCCTTTAAGGCAAAACTGACCTGTCCTCTTGATAGACCACAATTCCGCTATCACACCATCATCTGGGTGAGAATTGTAAGACCAGGGTAGAAAGACTACACACAAAAGTAATAAATCACACCACAGTAGCTAGGAGTCCCTGGGCCGTGCACAGGATTACATACTCAGCTGCTAACAGAAAGACCAAAGCTTCAAGTCTACCCAGAAGTTCCTGGAGAGAAAGACATGGGGGTCTCCTTTGGAAAAATTAGCCACTGCAAGCCTGTGGTTCTGCTCGGACACAGATGAAGCTGCCATGAGACCAAATGGAGTCACTGGTAACTGGTTTTTATATTAAGCCCATGAGAGTTAGCCCCAGGATTTCTTGTTGTTTGCTGTTCAGGGACTTGTGTCTCCATCAGGTGGCTGTCATTCACCTTTGGAGCATAATTCACAAGCCCCGGCCCCACTCACTGAAACAGAACCAGGGTAGGGGGCACTCAGCCGTGACAGTGTTAGAGAATCTCCCAGGTTCCAAGGATTGGCACCCCTCTGAGAAAGCTGGCTCCAGGAGAAGTAGGTAGTAGCTCCTGGCAAAGCACCAATCACATAGCCATGGTCAGCGGGAATTACTGGTGGCAGAATCCATGGGCCGTGCCTCTAGGGACTTCCCAAAACCTCCCCAGGGCCCCCACCACCTCCACTGCCTCTGCCCAGACAAAGACCCTTCTCTCTTGCCCCTAGCTCCAGTTCCAAGAGTTGTGGCAGAAGCAAGGGCTCACTTTATATCTTTGAGCCTTGATTTTCTCTTCTGCAAAATGGGAATAACAGTGCTTATATTTCACAGATTGAGAGGCTACCCTAGGAGGCTATCAGGTGCCACAGTAGCAGATGGCGTGGATACAGTCCCACTAGTCCTGTGGCTGACCTGAGGCCCAGGAGGCCACCCTGACCCAGAGGGTCCAGAAGCAAGCCTGCCGTTTCACCCCACTTCAGACAGTTGGGGCCCAAGAGCCTTGCGAACTGGAGTGGAGCTTACTGTCATAGGCTGGCTGCATCGGGCCCATATGGTCCTCAACAGATGGTGGCTGACAGTCACAGTGTCCATGACACGTGAGGCTCCGGGCGGAGCCAAGTTGGGGGCAGAGACGGGGGCTTTTGCTGTTCCGGTGCCCTTCGTTTTATGTGTGTGTACACGTAATCCCCAGTGGGCTGTGAGTGTTTGTGGAGCCCAGACGTCTGCTGAGCCCTGAGACAGGCCTGGGGTCAGGGGCAGACCCACCTCGACCTGGGTCCCAGTCAGAGGTAACACAAGGCTAGTAGTGCCCAGACCACCTGTGAGGTACGGGTGTGAGTCCCACCCTTTTTTAGGTAAAGGAATTAAGACTCACAGTAACTTTTCCAAAGTGACACAGATAGTAAGGGGTGGAGGCAGGAGGCAGTCCTGGGTCTCCGATGCCAGACTGTCATCCCTCCAGTAAATGTCATGGCGCGACACTGAGCTGGGCTTGTACAGAGGCCACATAAGACCTTGTTTTTGCCCATGTCCATCTGTGATCACGTAGCTGTCAGAGTCAGGTACCAGTAATAAAATCACGGTAAGGGTCAGCATTTACTGAGACCTTACTGTGTGCTAAGGACAGTACTAAGTGCTTCACTTGTGAAAGTGCTCTACACGCGACAACACTGTGAGGTAGATACTGTTATCTCCAGTGTGCGGATGAAGCCAGGGACAGGTTACCCGATGAGCAAGCTATGCACAGGCATACTTGTGTTTACTTACTAACCTGTAGTGCACAGTTGCACCTGTTTCTCACCACGTCGAAATGTGGTAAAACCCATGTGACACTGCACTGCAGGTCAGCAAATCAACACAAGTAAGCCCATGTGCACCTCCGGTTAATCCAGCGCTGGAGGAAGCAGCGTGGAAACAGAGAGATTAAGAACTTAATCAAGGTTTCACAGCTGAAGGGTGGTGCTGGTGTTCAAACCCTGGTGTCCTTACTCCGGGATCCCCAGTGGCGCAGTGGTTACGTGCTATGGCTGCTAACCAAAAAGCGACACTTTGAATCCACCAGCTGCTCCTTGGAAACCATGGGGCAATTCTACTCTGTTCCTGTAGGGTCACTACAAATCAGAATTGGGTTTGGATGCTTACTCTGGAATCTCCAGGTGGTGCATATGGTTAACAAGCTCATCTGCTGACAAAATGTGGTGGTTCGAGTCCTCTCAGAGGCGCCTACTTCAGGAAAATCGGACAGTAAAAACTACGTGGAACACAGTTCTACTCCGACACAACTGGGGTCCCCACGAGCCAGAATCAGCTCACCAGCAATTGATTTACTGGTTCTGGCTTGCTGTAGACTTCAAGCTCTTGACCATACTGTGCCCAGCCTTAAGAGAAAAAAGGCAGCTATACTTCACAGAACAGCCCAGAAGCCATGGAGAGCCCTGTGATCAGCAGGGTGGGATCCAAAAGGCAACTGAGTCGGTAAGAGTGGGGAAAGGCATTCCAAATAGGAGGCAGAACCCTGGAGAAGAAACCTGGCCCCTCAAGGGCACACACCTGAGCCCTCGGGCAGGCGTGCGCCCCAGCACGGGACTGCCCAGTTAAAGAAGGGACAACTACATCAGCACCCATGAGAGGGCAGGGTGGAGTGGCTTCCTGCCTGAGTGACAACTTCATGCCCTCTGTATCTTCAGGTACAAAGAGTACCTACCCAGCATGCAATAAGTACCTACTCAGTTAATTTATTATCCAGCATGGTGAAAACCCATGCTGTAATCCAGGTTCCACTGGCTAACTGGCCAAGCCACTTACGCTCTCCAAGACTATTTTCCTACATGGAAAATAGGAATAATAGTACACTTCTTCTTCAGCTGCATTTGGTGAAAAGGCCCTAAGCTGTGATGGTTATGGTCCCAATGTTAGACTTTATTTCAGGAAGTGTGTGAAGTGGAAGAAACCCCTCCAGGAATATTCCTGTCTCACTGTGTGTATGTGAAAAGAGGTGATATAGGTTAGGCATGCTGCCCTAAGTCTCTGGAAGGCCACTAGAGGAAAAGAGTGAGATGTGCTCACTGGCAGCATGGAGAGGGAATCACAGTCAGAAGATGCAGGAAACAGTTGTCGGCTCAACCTTCCAAAGGTGGTGTGGGCTGTCCCCACAGAGAATGAGCTCACCGCACTGTGAGTAAGCAAGCGGGGCCTGGAGGACATCAGCCAGCCAGCAGAAGTGCTGTGGGGGAGCAGTAGATGTTTGCTCTTCCCAACTCCAAGTATCTATCATCTTGGAGGTCCAAGAGGCCTGGAAAGTACAACCTAGGAATTTTCCCCAATAGTTACCTCATTCCCAAGTGGCCTTCTGCAAAAGCCACTTACAAAAATGCAAAGGTTTTTTTTAAACCAAAACACACTGCCAAATACAGAAATTTGGAGAAACTGAAGGTTTGAGTTACAGATTGCAGCCATAGGAGAAGACAGTTCAATAACTGTGACTGCTTTTAATTGCAAGACCTGTCTGGGTAAAGAGAAATGACTTTGCTGGCCTTCGCTGCTTGAGGATGATGCAGTGAGACCCATAAAAACAAGCAAAAGGGGTGTGGCTTCCCAGCCTATACAGTTACCTTGGCAAATCATAGGGGACCCCCGTGCTGGGAAGCATCATTTTCTTCTCAGGCTGCACCAGGGCTGGGCAAAGTCAGTCACATATGGAAAATGGCTTCATAATAATAAAATATGAATCCGCAGCCTGCTGAAGAGCAGAGAGGACGTGATAAGCTCCCGCTCATCTGGGGGCTTCCTGTCCTCCTCCTAACTTTGGTACCTGGGTCATCTCAGGTAGTCTGTGGGCTTTGTGGGTGGTGTTTGAATGTGTGTGCATTTTTTCAGCCGATGATAACTTTACCACCTTGTATAAACTGGGTTCACGTTCTTTTCCTCTGTCTCTGGGTCCTCAGTGAAAGCCTGTAAACAGGACAGGCAAGGACTGCTTAACTCATTTGCAGCCAGGGAAATGCAGCTTAGATAGCCCAAGGGAGGAATAGGGCTGCCTCCCGGGTACCCCTCTTCGAATGTGAGCTGAGCTAGGACCCTCCCTTGCCACTGAGGTAAACCCACCAGGTTCCTGTGGCAACTCAGACACAGATGAGACCAACCCTAGCAAAGCCACTTAACAGTCCAGAGAGCTGCCGAAGAGGGTCACGAGACCCTCCAGGTGGCCTCTGGACTAGTTTGTCCACCTGTCTGCTGCCTCAGTGCACATTTTTTTCCGTGGGAGAGAAGTGACAAGTCCAGATCCTTGATGGTGGGCAGAGGCAGTCAAGGTGCCTGTCAGCTCCAGCCTACAGCTTTGTGCTGCCTCGAGCCCGCCAATTCCCAGGCTTAGCTTCACCTCCCACTGCCGAGTGTGACGAGAGGGTGGACAAGGTCAGGAACTGGCAGAACCCATTTCTGCTCTAAGGCTCCTGGGCACCAACTAGCGCTTACTGTATTTCACAGATAAGGAAACAGGGCCCAGAGGGAGCAATGGCTTGCCCAGAGCTATGGGCAGGTGTGCACCCTCTAATTCCCACTCCTCTCCAGCCCCCTACACACATTTTTACATCTTACCTCTCTAAATGAGAGTTGTGGCTCTTCAGTTAAGTCCCCCTGGGAGGCTATATGCATGTCCTCGAGAGGTGTCATGTGGCAAACATTCCACGGGACTCCTGTCTCCCTTCTGCATACCCCTGCCAGATGAAGCCCTTGCCGTGTCACATACACATTCTGAGGTCATATAATAAAGCTCTAACTCCCTTCCGTAGCAGTCAGGGCCCACTCTCATTAGTTTTCTGGTCCTGCCATAATGGAAATACCACAAGAGGTGGCTTTAGAGAACAGAAGTTTATTTTCACACAGTTTAGGAGGTGCTGGTTTTAAGGGAAGCCTCTCTTTGGGCTCTGGGGACAGTTCTTTGTGGTATGATTGACTACTTTTATGTGGTCTTCCTAGCCATGGTCTTGTAACTCTCACCCAGGTGACTGAGTGAGACTGTATGACAGGGTCGTTGTGGCCCACCAGGGGGGGTAGTCCATTGTGCCTTAAATGGCAGTCAGTTCCAGGGCAGAGAGGAACACCCTACCGCCACCAAGGAAGACTTGCCAGGAACTAGGGGAGCGCATTGAGGTGCCTGGGCTGTGAAGCTCCTGAAGCTTCTCGGAGAGAGAAAGAACTGTATCCCCAAAGATGGTGAGACGCAGTGGCAGGAGAGACCCTGCAGCCAGAGACAGCAGAGGAGCGTTTCTAGTATGCTTCCTAACCCACCGAACAAAAGCTGAGTGCCTTTAGGGAGAGGCCTAGGGCTGGGGAGAGGCTGTCCTGATGGAAGAATCATATCCTGAGTGTTCCTGGGCCTGAATTGTAATGGTTACTGCCTGATGTACCCTGTGATCTTATGGTCTCTGAGTTCCATGTGACCGTTGAAATGAATTAGTGAAACCAGCAGACAAGTGGAGAGTGCTGTGTGAGGGCGGTCGGTGTCAGAATTGGTAAAGACGACGGAGAAAGGAGGCTTGTCTGGCTTCTGCCTCCCAGGAATGGGCTTTGGACTGTTGATCTTGGGTCTCCTTACCCCTTAGGGGGTTGGAGAAGGTGAGACACTTAGCGCCTGCCATTTTCACGTCCCTCTCTCAGCTTCTAAAACCTCAGTGCTCCTTGGTTTAAGTAGAGGTTGACCCAGCTTGACCTTCAGCCTCCTCCCCTCCCCCTCTGCCCTGCACACGCACAGCCATGGACACGCTATCCACTGACCGTCCGACCGTGCACGTGTTTGCCCAAGCTGTGCCCTCCGTTTGGGGGTGAGGTGGAGGTGGGGATGGAGGGAACACTCTGCTATGCTGGTCCTCCTCTTTTTCTCTCCTCACCCACACCAAGTTCAGCTCTCAGCTCCCACCCTACCCCAGCCTACACCGAGTCCTCCTGCTCCTCCCCAGAGCTCCTGCTTTGTCATGCACAGTCCAGTTTTGCAAGTGCTTGTCCCATTCCTGAACTCGAGCTGGGTCAGAATTTGTACGGATGAGACTAGAGGGGGTGGAGGGCTGATACACTGTACAACCAGCCTCTATGGGTCCCCTTTCCAGCTCCCTGTCTGTTTTTGCCCTCTCTGTCCCGGTCTCTCACCACACTCTTGCTCCTTTGTGCATCTTTAGTTTTGCCCTCTGGTTGACCATGTAAAAGCTGCACCACCATTCACCATCTGGGTGGCATTGGATGGCCTATTAGAAGTAGGCTGATAGTACTTACCTTGCAGAGGATGATGAAGTTCTCAACATTAAAGCTGCTGGCCTGCAGAAGTCAGAGATCACTGTTAACATTTTCGTCTCTTCCCCACTCACTCTCCCTCTCTCTCTCTGCCCCTTCTCTCGTCTCCCCATCCCCCCTTCAGCCCACCCCACTTTTCTTCTTCCTTCTTAAGTGACTGATAACATGAAACCAAGTTTGTTCTTTGTAGAAGTTATTAAATACTTAGACATTTCCCATTGTTAACTCTTTTTTTCTTTTTTTATTTTTTGGTCCTTAAAGTTTCCTAATCAGATTAGATTCCCGTTCAGTCGTTTGTACGTAAAGTGTTTCATGGCCTTGATTTCATGCCCCACAGTGCTTAGTGCTTCCCTGTTTCTGCCCTGAGTTCTCCAGTTCCTTTCATCCTGACTTTCTGCCCCTTCCTGCCTTCTCATCTTTGCTTTTGGGTAGATAATGGCCTTTCAAGCTCTCATAACTGATTGTTCTAAGGAGCGTGTTCCTCTCAGCTGTTGCTGTTTATGTTATGGGCTGCTTTATTGTTTGACTGGAAGGTGGTCTCCAGGAATAGCTTCAGTTCCAGGTCAGAAGGGTTCCTGTTGTTAAGTTTTAAAGCCTCTGAGTGAAATAATGTCTGTGTCTTGCTTCTGTGGTCACGCGTCCCTCAGACAACCCATCTTTCTCCAGGGACAGCATCCCTTGCAGGAGAGAGAGGTCTTCATTCAGTGGTAAACTCCACAGGCCCTGTCCTGTGGGCAACTCGGGGCAGCCACAGGCTGGTACTCGGTCACACGGGCGTGAGTCTTCAAACCTGATTTCTCTCTCTCCCTGATCTGTTCAGCTCCTTTTATCCCAGTTTGTGAAATTTAAACCTTGTTTTCCGGAGCGGCTCAGCACTGGAGGATCCCACCGACTAAATGTAAGGGCTCCTCCCTACCTTCTGTGGCCTTCAGTGCCCAGCAGTAATTATTATCATGTTTGTAGTAAAGATCTCTCAACTCCCTGCCACGAGATTATCTTTTTAAAGAAATGCAACTCGTTTACAGTTAATAACCAGAGGTCCTGCCGCTGCAGGCGTGCTAAAGCAAGTTGATTTACAGCCCTGAAAGAGCCGTGGACTCTGCTCAGGTTGATCTCGCTCATGGGGCCTGGCTTCCTCCCTTCCTGCTTTCCATGGTCCTCCAAGCCACAGACTGTGTGTCTTCTCCCAG
Organism: Heterohyrax brucei; assembly: GCA_028571685.1. Lineage (NCBI taxonomy): Eukaryota > Metazoa > Chordata > Mammalia > Hyracoidea > Procaviidae > Heterohyrax > Heterohyrax brucei. Next base: position 55,702,649 of record CM053140.1, read on the forward strand.
CCCCACTAGGTTTCGGTGGCTGCGAATTGAAATACTCCCTCCCGCCACCCCACACCTCGCTGGGGCCACCTCGTTTGCCTGCCACGGTGGCAGCAGATGGAGATGACTGCTCTTGTCTTGTCCTCTTTACTCTCACAGACCATGTCTCAGTTGGAGGACTCGGGGACAGTTTTTATGAATATTTGATCAAATCCTGGTTGATGTCGGCCAAGACAGATACAGAGGCTAAAAATATGTACTACGAAGCCTTGGAGGTAAGACAAACTCTTGGTTCTTTGTGGGTGGTTGGCCATTAGCCACAAGTCTCTTGGCAGCAGGCTGGGGGGCACTGCTGAGGGGCAGCAAGGGCCAGATGGTCCAGGGCTTACCTACCCCTCCCCAGGGTCGTCTGGCCAGGACCGTGCTATGACAGACCCCACCTGCTGCAGTCACTTGATGCCCTGTCTCATGACTTCTCTGGGAAGCCCTGAAATTAGGGCTGTGTTGGCATCCTCAGTTTATAGGTGCAAAACCTAGGCTCAGAGGGGTGAAGTGATTTCTCTGAGGTCTCAGTGTAGGTGACAGTATGATTCAGAAATCCACTGTCCCCACCATTGTCTGTTCAGTTCATGGGTCAGAGCTTGCAGCATAGCCAGACCCAGGGGAGGCTGCCACAGCGAGACCCTCAGCCTGAGTCTCATCATTAGCATGTCCCTGCTGGGAGGGCCTGCCCCCGTGACACATCCAGCTCTGTCCCTCCTCTGTTCCTGGGTGGAAACCAAGGCCACACAGCACAGAGCAGGCACTAGAGCCAGATCTCCTGCCTCAGCCCACAGCTATTCCTCCCGCTCTGTAGCCTGGCTGGTCTGTCCAGTGGATCCACCCACAGGGTGTGGGATGAATGAGGAACAAAAGGCTGAGCGTAGCCCCTCCCAAGGGGGGCAGATGCTAGAACAGGAGGGGAGATTATGGATTTGTATCTACGGACACCTTTGAGCCCCACTAAGGAGAAGATGCTGAGCAGACACTGTACTGTGCTGGACACACATATGGGTACCTTGCTGCTCTGGGCCTCAGTTTCCCTACAAGGTTGAGTGGGTTGAGCTGCTCTGCCACCATCTTGGTGTAAGCTACCACTTTTTGTCCTCTGGACTAGACTCTTGCTTTCCCCTTGCTTGCTCCACCCAGTCCATCCTACACACACAGCAAGAGGTGCTGGAAATACACGGCATGCCCTCACTGACTTCCCCCCGCATTTGGAATAAGCCAGACTTGTCTCTTTTACCCACCAGCTCTCAGGGGATCTGGGCCCTGAGGAGGTCTCTTGGAGCTCCTCTCTGTCCTCTTTCCTCTCTGCTCTCTCAGCTCTAGTCGCCCGCCTTCCTGCTCCTCGGACACGCCGGCCTCATGCCCGCCTCAGGGCCTGTGCACTTGCTGTCCTCTGTACCTGGAATGACACTAAAGTGGCTGGGTTATGTGGGCCTGTCAACCCTCGGCTCAGATGTGGCCTTCCCCAGACCTATTCCTTGCCTGTGTCGGTATTTAAAGTGATCATGATCTGTCGTCCCGGGATAGGATATAAGCCATACAGGAACAAGAGTCTTGTCTGCTCACACACACTGTGTGACCTGATACTAAAACAAGGCCTACATGTAGTAGGTGCGTCATAGCTATCAGGTGAATGAGTGATGGGGGAATGCTGAGAGGATGCAGGGATGGAGGGATGGACGGACTGACGGACAGGCAAATGAATGCAAGCGCTTGGCTGGCTGGCTGGCTGGACAGATCCCATGAATCTGGCCAGGAATGGTAGTACTTGCCTTGACATAGGCCTCCAGAGCCATGGGCCCTTTAAACTGGGCGCTAGGTGATGAATTTGCCCCTTTCAGTTCCCCAGCAACTAGCCCCTCAGTCAGGAAGCAGCTGCGGGGACTGTGGTCCCAGCCCCGCCTGTGTCTGTGCCCCACCCCTGACCTGAGCTTTAACAGTGGGGTGGGGTAGGGGGAGGAGACAGTGGCCACCAACCCCTGGGTGAGGGCTTGGTCAGTGGCCAGAGCACACCGCGGGAGGGGCAGCCTCTGCAGGCCCTAGCACAACAAACGGGAAGTTAATGAACAGCGAGTGTGCTCCCCTCAGGGCCTGCTGCAGCTGGGGCTTCAGGGAGAGAAATGGTCAGGAATTATTGAAGCAAACTGGGAGTCTGCGGAAGCCCTTGATTGAACGGGATGGAACTCGCCTTTGCTCCCTGCATTTGATCTCTCCAGTGAAGAGTCTGGAGCCTCTCTGACCCCAGTAAAAGCGGGGCCCTGCCTGGGCCTTTGAAGATTGTTCTGGGCAGCTATAAGATCCTGATGTCCAGGCCCACTGCCAACCAGCTACCGCAGAGCCTCAGGGGTGGGGCCCGGGCATCAGTATTCTGAATATCCCCGGGCAATTCCGATGTGCAATTGAACTGGCAGCCAGATTTTGAAACTCCGTGTGCCTGAGTCCCATGCCAGGCCAATTAAATCAGAATCAGGCCTTTTTGAAAAACACACTCACAGTGATTCTGATGTGCAGCCAGTGTTGGAAACCACCAGGTTAGATGAATATCCAGCCAGGATGGGCGTGTGGGTCTAGACAGGTCCCCCAGGGCACAGCCTGTGTGTTACAGGAGGAGCGCCAAGGAGAGGAACAGCAAAAGCTTCTGCCATTGCAGGCCTCCTCTAAGTACCTGGTGACATTTAATCTCCACAACTTGGCAAAAGCAGATATTATTATTCCCATCTCGTGGATGATGAAACTGAGGTTCACAAAGGCCCAAGGTCACACAGCAACAAGTGTCAGAGCCAGAATGCAAACCCAGCTTCTGACTGACTGTAATTCAGTGCTCCTGCCTCCAGATACAGATGCAGGCTGTCAGATCACAGAAGAGCCTCGTTTGGCCTCAGATGATGGGAGTTCTTCCCTAAAGGAAAAGGAAGGAACGTTTGTTGAGCATCCAACAGGCACCAGACTAATCTGACTATTCTGTCCTTTAAAACCTCAGAATCATCCCAGAAATTATTAGATGAGGAAGACAAACACTCAGAAAAGTAGAATAACTTGCCCTGAGTCACCCAGCTCTCCGACTGCAGAACTGGGATTTGAACCTGGGTCTCTGACTCCCCACCAGCTCTGTGCATTGTCTCTTACTGTGATTGAAACTTCTCATCAGGTGGTTGCCAATCTGTACTGTCTTGTGTTTTGCTAGAGTTTTAGGAAGCCTTGTTTTATTTCTTTTGCATGTGCTTGTGTCAATTTTATCATCTGAGACTGGCCTATAATTTCCTCTTTTCTGCAGTTACTCTATGTGAGTTAACCCTAAATGGAAATGATTCTCAATTCTATGGGACACAGTCTGGAAGGTGCAGATTTCCTGCTTCAGTGAGGGGCATCCTGGGACTCACCCTCCTCCCCGCATGTCTGAGTTCTCTCCCCACTGTTGACAACTGGTAACCCTGAGCCAGGTGTCTGTGCCGGGACTAGCCCTGACACCTGTCCACGCACCTGCATGCCCAGTGATGAACAGCAGCTGCCTTTGATCCAGCTCTGCTTAGGAGCCAGGCCCAGCCCCAAAGTAGACCACCACTGGGTGGCCAGCCACCCTTCTAGTGCTTGTCCCCATTTGGAGCAGGTACCCTGACACATTCCATCATCAGAGCTTTCCCTCCTGCCATTGGGTAAAGGTCCTGATGCCACACACCAGCCCACGACTCTTAAAAAAAAGAGGGAAAGGAGAAAACAGAGCGAGGGGCATGTATTGTTTGAGCACCTTCATTACACCAAGCGTGGTAGCTTCTGCCATCAGAGTCTTGGGAGAGAGACATCAACAGAAACATACCCAGATATGTATACACAGAGCAGGAGGGGGCACTATGCAGAAAAACAACAGACTGTGACAAAGAGAGGAGCAAGGGCCACCTCTCCATGGCAGTGGCATTCCAGAAGAGGCTGAGGCCAAGTGCAAGTTGGCAAGCAGAGTCAGGACTGACGGGAAGGGAGGGGTAGGGAGAAAATACATGAATGTCACCTGTATAGAGACCATTTTTCTATCTCAGCCCTTCAATTTGCTTCGTTCAAAATGCTGATCACAGATGACAGTTCTTACATGTTGAGTTTGATGAGAAGGTAGTTTGCTGTCTCTGCCCTCGGGTGATTCCCTGAGAAAGGCTGACCCTCTTCTGGTACAGCTTTACCCCAAGTGCCTCACAAAGAGCTGGCACTGAGGGGGGTGCCCATGAATTATTAGACAGAGTGGCAGCCAGAGTGGGGTAATGCCAGGATGAGAAGAGGCCAGTGTGCTTGGGCAGGGATGTGAGGGGCGTAAGACAGGTAGGAGAGAGTCATAATAGCTAGCACTGATGGAGGAAATGCTCTGTGCTGAGAAATATGCAGAGCTCAGTAGACACATCCCATTTAATCCTCAGAATCCTGAGAAATAGGTAACACTCTTTAGGCCCATTTTACGCACGAGGAAACTGAGACTGAGAGAACATACAACCTCCCTGGGGTTACACAGCTTGGAACCTGAGAAGATGAGATTGAATCCAGAGTCTGCCCCCAAGAACCATGTTTGCAGCACTGGGGTAAACCTCAGGGTACAGATCGGAATCTAGAGGCCCAGCAGGCATTCTCTAAAGGGTACTTGGAAACTACTCAAGAGTTTTAGGCAGGCACAAAACACAATCTGATTTGTGATTTACAAAGTACAGAGATTCCCCTCAAGAACAGATTGAAGGAGCAGAAGCAGAAGTAAAAGCAGAGGCCGCGAGGGTCCCAGAGGTCCCCAGCCAGTAGGCCAGGACCTTCGTTTCATCTGAGTCCGGCCTGAGGGCTATGTGAATGGCTGCCGCTGTCACCTCCTGTCTGCAGCCCTCCTGGGACCGAGAGTGGGGAATGGGTAGCTCAGTGGCCTGTGACCTGATTATCCCCCAGCATTTAGAGGCCTGTGCCAACAGCATCACCACTCATAGAGCAGGAAGGGGTCTTGAAGCTGCTTCCTACCAAAGTGGAGCAGCCATTGGGTATGGAAGCAGTAGGGCTGTGGGCATCCAGGGGTCTTGATCCCAGTCCTGGCCTGGCTGGGTGACCTGGGACAAGTCTGTAAAAGGCACTAGGACCTATCAGAGAGTGTCATGTGAGGAGGCAGGTGACAAAATGCCTGTGAAGAGTGCAGCTTTTCATGCTCTGTGGGTCCTTTTTGAAAATAACATATATGGGCCTTCTCCCCAGAAGAATGCACTTATGCAAAAGTGTTGCCCACAGCTTTGCAGGCCATCCACAGGCCAACTAGACTACAGGTGAAGGACCTCTAGCAGAGGCTGTATTGGAGATGGCCGATCATTTTCAAAGACAGAAGACTCAGAAAGTGTCAAGGAATCACCATGCGAGCACCCAGCAGGCCCCGGGCCTCACTTGCCAGGCAGAGCTGCCAGCAGCATCTGGGAAGCCCAGGCTGGAGGGCTCAGCAAAATGTTGACTGTTATCTGCACAAAACTCACTTGCACCCTCTCTTCTCCCTTATCTGTCCCCTCCCCTGCCCTCTCTGCTCAATCCCTACCCTGCTCCCAGGCCATAGAGACCTACTTGCTGAATGTCTCTCCTGGGGGGCTGACCTACATTGCTGAGTGGCGAGGGGGAATTCTGGACCACAAGATGGGGCACCTGGCCTGTTTCTCAGGGGGTATGATCGCCCTCGGCGCTGAGGATGCCAAGGAAGAAAAGAGGGCCCACTACCGAGAGCTCGCAGCCCAGATCACCAAGACGTGCCACGAATCCTATGCCCGCTCAGGTAACCCTGCCAATGGAAGGCAGCTGGAGAGACTAAGGCTAGACTCCAAGAAGAACTGGAAAGACCAGCAGAGCAGCAGTGAGAGAAGGGAACTACCACTGGAAGTTATGTAGCTTAAACAAGAAATGTGCTATATATGCGTTGAGATTGTATTCTAAACTGAGAGGAAATGACAACACTGGATTGAGCACTTGTGTGTACCTGATGCTATGTGGCACTTGGCATGCATCATTGCTGAATCTCAACACAGATGAGGAAACTGAGGCTCAGATATGACTTGGGCAATGTCCTACATGAGGTACAGACTGGAGGGTCCTCCAGCCCCTGAGGCAGAAGTGTTGGCTTCCTGATTCTAGCACATTCCTTTGCTTCCATACCCTAGCTCTAGATGTGTGCAGCCTTTCCCCACTGGCAGCTCTCCATCTAGTGGGTCCCATCACCCCCTGGCACCACCCTGTTCAGCCCTTGAAACCCAAGACTACCAAAACCCTTGAGAGCTGCTTCATCATCCCCACCCTGCACTCACTGCAGAACTGCCAATGCTGGAGTCAAAGGTCACTTTAGAGACCTTGAAACTCATTCTACACATAGGGAACCTGAGTCAGCCCAGAGAGAGGAGGTGTGGCTTGTCCAGAGTCACACTGCATATGAGTAGCTGAGTCTAGACTGGAACCCAGGTCCTCTGATGTCCAGCCCCATCTTGCATGCTGCCTCTCTAAGCAGCACCTTCGAGAAGAGTCCCTGGCTTCCAGTGGTTCCAGGGGATGCCTGCTGCTCTGGGTTGTGGGTGAAAGAGAGAACCTAAGATTACGGGTAAGAACCATGGCTCAGATGCTGCTCTGCCACTCACTGCCTGGGTGGCCTCTTTTTTCCTACCTGTTCAATGGGAGCAATAATGTGGTTCTCCTAGAGTGAGGTGGAGGGTCCCACAGGAAATCATTCGGCCAACCATCTGCAACCAGCGTTGTGGGAGGCATTTGTTAGTACCCAGGCACCAGGCCTGCCACAGACATGGCTCCCTCAGCTCCAGTCCAGTCTATTCCTCCAGGAGCTGTTCCAGGAAGCCGGCAATTCGTAACATGTCCTTAAAGCTGGTCTTCCACTTCCTTCAAAGAGCTTGAATTTCCAGGGCCATAAACAAATAGGAAACCTCAGGAATAATAAAAAGCTCGTTATTTGTCTGGGGCCATCAGACCAGACAATAAAAAGACAGCCCATTTAAAAGAGCGTATTGTTCCTGCCAAGCCAGCTTCTCCCAAGGCTGGCTGCAGCAGCCTCTGCTGCCCTCACCCCATTAGCAGCTTGACAAACCTGTTTGCTAACGGTCACAAGCATCTTTGCCTTTTGAGGGGGAGAGGGGACAGAGCCTAGCTAACTCCTCTTATGAAGCCCTGCATGGGAGAGTAGAATGTCTTCCAAAGCTCCAGTCACCATCTTGAGGAAAAGGAACACCCGACTTCTTAGGGTCCTGAGCCCTAACAGGCGGGGTGGACACACAGCTGAGCTAGACAGGCAATACAGAAGGGAGATCTGACCCACACCTAGAGAGTCAGACCCCAGAGGAAAACAGAGCACAGCCCAGGAAAGGGTATCAGATCCAAGGTCACCTCCCAGCTCTGCCAGGACATGCTGTTTTACCTTGGACAAACGACTCACCCTCTCTGATCCTGAGCTTCCACATGCATGAGAGAGGGATAATAACATCTACTTAGGAGTCAGAATCAACTTCATGGCAGTGGGTTGGATGTAGCACAAAAACAGTTTTTAAGGATTTGAAATAAGGTATGTAAGTACCTAGCAGAGTGCTTCAAATTGTGGCTGTAGTAGTGATTTTAACTGTGGCCACCCAGAAAACAGGAATGGCAAAAAATTGTCCAAAAATCCTAGACCTCATCGAGCCTTCTTCAGCCTCTTCTGCCTGTGTAGGGGCTGATTTCTGAGCAAGTCTTCTCCTTTTCACCTTAGCAGTTTCCCAGACTGTGAACTCTGGAAGTTTGGGTCAGGGAGGAATTAAAAGCAGTTCCCTAAGAAAAACCAAACCCAAACCCACTGCTGTCAAGTCAATTTGGACTGATAGTGGCCCTGTAGGACCGAGCAGAACTGCCTCCTAGAGTGTCCACAGAGCTCTGGTGGATTCAAACTACCAACCTTTTGGTTAGCAGCAGAAGCAGTTAACCACTATGCCACCTAAGAAAGGGGGTGTGTAAGGGAGCATTGTTACACATTAACATGTTAAGGTACCTGATAAGTCCTGCAAACAGAAACTATTCCACTTTATTTAACCCCCTGTTCCCCAAATGTTTAAACCTGTAACACTTTCTTGGGTGAACTCTAGTTAACGTCTCATGGGGCTAGTGTCTCGAAATCTGCTATTGGTGAACAATGCCTGAATGTTAGTCCTCCCATACTGTGGAATATTCGTGGTTCATTTGGATTCTCAAGAGTCCAAACCTGCAAAATTCTTGAGGCCTCAAGGGTCTCACTGTGGCCAAGCTAGGCCACGAGGGAAGCTATGTGTTTACTCTGGGAAAAACCTCACCAGGCCATTCCTGCAGGGTCCACCCTAGACCTGTCCACCACTGGCCATCACACTGGGTGAGGGATTCTAATGTAAGATCTCCCTTGGGGCAGCAGGACCCTGAAAAGCAGGATTGGGAGGTCTGACCCAGGGCCTCTGGTTGGCCATTCCTGCAGATACCAAGCTGGGGCCCGAGGCCTTCTGGTTTAACTCCGGCAGAGAGGCGGTGGCCACCCAGCTGAGTGAGAGCTACTATATCCTGCGGCCGGAGGTGGTGGAGAGCTACATGTACCTCTGGCGGCAGACCCATGACCCCGTCTACCGGGAGTGGGGCTGGGAAGTGGTGATGGTGAGTCAGCCCGGGGGGGTGGGTGACAGGGAGGCAAGAACCTGAGAATTCACAGACGGGGCCCAACCCCTCCTAGCTCAGGCACCAAGTGGAGGCTCAAGCTTTGGCTGACATCTGGATGAGGTTCAAAGTGCAGAAGGTGAAGGTTGTGGTTGCAGACCCAAGAGCCTTGAGCTGGGGCAGAGGCTGCAGTGAGACCCAGCAGGTCAGAAACTTGGGAAGAGGGTCCTGGTTGTCACCCTCGTCAACCTCAATGACCCACAGCCTTTGGGTGTAGGGTAAGTTCAGGGGACCAAAGGCAGGCAGTAGCCAGACCAAGAGCTCACTTCCTTCCCAGCAGACCCTTCCCAACCCTGAAGCCTAGACACCCTGGCATAGATGTCTCCGGTCCAGCAGGAGCTGGCCACTTGGCCAGCAGTTCATCTCTGTCCTCTTCCCAGAGCCAGCCCAAGCACTCCCACGCCTATCTGGGACCTGCCCCCCATTCTCTCCTCCACAGGAGCCCTCTTGGCATGCCCTCCCCTCAGCCCCAAACTCCTAGCTGGAACTCTCCTTGCCCTCTCTCTGGGCTGACTGTCAAAGGCAGCTGTGGGGATTCCAGAAGGCCCCATGGATGCTGAGCTGTACCTGTCATCCCTGGCCCCTTGTCCCAGTCTCTGATGACCACACAACCAGCTGCAGGAGGCACAGGCTGCCCTGAGTAGAGGCCACATGCAGTGCTGTGCTCAGGCAGAGCGCAGGGGTGCCTGCTAAGGTTGGTAGACGTGTGTTGGTGTGTCTGCCTACTTCTCTGTGGCTCTTGTTCTTGACCTTCAAAGGGCAAGTGCTCTGTGCCCCTGGGTTCATCCCACAATGTGTAGAACTTGCGTGTATCTGCAAAACACACAACAAAAAGGGCAGACAGCCTGGTGCCCCTCCTGCCTCTGGCTGAGGGACCGTGTCCCTACAGAGAGGCCAGGAGGTGTCCCCAAGCCCCAGCCCATGAGCATGACCAGTGGCCTTCCTTTATCTCCTTCTGCTACTATAGGTGCCATCTGTCAGAATCATTTATTTCTCTGAAAGACAAAGAAAGGGGCCCTGTAGGTTCAAACTGGGTGCAGAGCTCAGGGCAGGCAGCCCATGGGGACTGAGTTCTCAAGGGGTACCGGGGGAGTGTGGCCCCTCCAGCCTTGGGAATGGGACCAGGGCAGCCAAAATCTGAAAGGGTCACTTGGCTTCCAGTTTCTGCCCATGCCAGAGATCCCCAGCCCCAGGGAAGGGGGTGTGGCTGTCGACAGCAAGCTCTGGGTCAGCCCCAAGTCCTGGGGGCCCTCTCCCCTCCCCACACTGTAGGCAGCCTTCCTTCTCCCCAGGCCCTGGAGAAACACTGCCGGACGGAGGGGGGCTTCTCCGGGATCCAGGATGTCTACAGCAGCATCCCCAACCACGACAACAAGCAGCAGAGTTTCTTTCTGGCGGAGACACTGAAGTGAGTCAAGGCTGTCTGTGGACTTTCCAGAGGGGCACATGGGCTTTTCCTAGGGACAGAGGGGAGGGAGTCGGCCTCAGTCCCCATTCACCAGCAGCTAGGTTCTGCTGTCACGGGACTGGGCAGGTGGGAAGGAGGGTAGAGTACCCCAGGGTTACATCCTGAAGTGAGCCACAAACCCCAGACAGTTTCTGTCCTCAAGAGTGTAAGACCAGGAATGAGGGACAAGGTCAGCATCCAGATCCCTGAGTACTAGGGATGTGACACTGAGAACTGAAGTTCTTTCAACCATTCCCTCAGGTTCCTTCAGTTTTCTGGAACATTGTCCCGTTCATAAATGACAGTAGTAATGATGATGGAAGCAAAGTCCTGGAGGAGGGCATTCTGAGAAGTCAGTGAGCTAACGCACCTGCCTGGCACAGTGCTAGCAGCACTTGTCACTGTTGCTGACTGCTGTGTGGCCTCGGCAGCGCTGCTGCAGCCTCGCTCCATCTCTTACTGTCGGTAGAAGTTGGCCGTCTCGCTTCCAAGCTGTTCCCAAACCCTCTGGGCTCTGACCCTTCAGGATGAACTGGAATGGTCAGGTCCCTCCAGGGAAAAGCGCCAGGCCCTGAGAAGCTGTTTGCTTAGTGCTCTCAACAGACATTCAAGTGAAACATCTCCTCAGGAGACATGTCAGGGAACAGTAGACACTCGGACTAACGCAGCACTCATGCTGCCCTTGGAAAGAAAGGGGAGCCAAGGCTGTAAGGTGTCTTAGCCAGGCTCACGCTCACGTACAGGGCCAGCTAGGCAAAGCACCTGAGTGAAGTTGGGGTGGTATCAGAGTGGGGGCAGGGGACGGAGCCGGGATGAAACCAGGTCTGTCTGACCCAAAGCTCAGCACTTTCCTTGGCATCTACAGCCTCCTGCCCTCGACCAGACCTGCATGCAGTTTGGGAGTTTGTCCTCCCTGTGCCCTAAGCTCTAATCCATTGCAGAAGCCTCTGAGGTCCCCTCCCCCTGAGGCCCCCTCCCCCTGAGGCCCCCTCCCCCTCAGGCCCCTCCCCCTCAGGCCCCTCCCCCTCAGGCCCCCCCTCAGGCCCCCTCCCCCTGAGGCCCCCTCCCGCTGAGGCCCCCTCCCGCTGAGGCCCCCTTCCCCTCAGGCCCCCTCCCCCTCAGGCCCCCTCCCCCTCAGGCCCCCTCCCCCTGAGGCTCCCTCCCCCTGAGGCTCCCTCCCCCTCAGGCCCCCTCCCCCTGAGGCCCCCTCCCTCTCAGGTCCCCTCCCCCTGAGGCCCCCTCCCCCTGAGGCTCCCTCCCCCTGAGGTCCCCTCCCCCTGAGGCCCCCTCCCCCTGAGGTCCCCTCCCCCTGAGGCCCCCTCCCTCTGAGGTCCCCTACCTCTGAGGTCCCCCCCTCTGCGTTTCACTGCGGTGCTGACAGCTGTGTCTTGCTTCCGCACTCCGCCTCGGTGCCCAGGTACCTCTACCTTCTGTTCTCCGAAGACGATGTGCTCTCCCAGGAAGACTGGGTGTTCAACACTGAGGCCCACCCGCTTCCAGTCAACCACTCGGACAGCTCCGGTAGGGCCAGGGGCAGACACTGACCCCGTCTCCCCGAAGCTCCTGGGGCTGTCACAGACATGTCTTGCCTTTTCGGGATTTGGGACTGTTCTCAAAGGGACTGGGAACGCAGGCCCCATCCCGGGCAGACCTCAGGCAGGTCTGTCGGACAAGCGACTTCTTTTCCTCTATGAGGAGACAGGGACTTGCAGATGCAGTGATGTCAGTCAAGGGCCACCCTAAGCAGGCCCTAGGCATTCCTTCCTATGGAGAATTTCTGTGAAACCCACTTAGTTGCCATTCCAGGGCCAAAGGACCAGAGGTTTGCACACCGATTCCGTGTATCAGCTCCACTTCTTTCATTTTGTTTAGCTTGGTTTTTCCTTTTCTCTATAGTTGGGTTTTATCATAATCATATAGTTCTCAAAACCATGTGCTTTTGAAAACAGTGGCTTCCTGATCGATGAACTCTTAAAGTGTTTGCACACACGCAAAGAAGCCTCGGCCCCGTTTTCTATACTTCAGATGCCTTTTGCCCAGCATTTGCTCTATGTTCAGTTAAGTGTCATTTACCTTTTCATTTGAGGTGAGTTCTCCTTTGACTTGGGTCTAAGTGTTTTATGAATCACTAGTACTATTTTCATTATTGTAATGGAAAAAATCTGTGAACTAGAATAAAAGAGTTTATTGAATAAGAAACCTGATTGAGCTCTGTGCACATCAGTGACTCCTGGGAAAACCACTGCATTGTTATCGTCAGAAAGAATTATCAACAAATGTTTGATGGAAGGGGTAATCCAGTAAACAAGGAATCAGCAACTCCAACTTCTGTTGCCTTCCCTTTAAATTGGTCCTGATATATTCAGGTGTGAAGTCAGTCTTTGAAATGGAGTTGATGTTTATGCTCAGGGTGAAGCTTGGAAGGCGCTCTGGAGGCACAGTGGTCAGAGCACTCAGTAGCCAACCGAGCTCAGCAGTTCAAACCCACCAACCTTTCCGTGGGAGAAAGGTGTCACAGTCGGCTTCTGTAATGATTTGTATCCTTGGACACTCCATGAGGCAGTTCTGCTCTGTCCTGTAGGGTCACTGAGTTGTGGTTGGGGGTTGAGGCTTGGAAGAGGCCCAAAGTAGGCTGGCACCCAGCCTGAAGTCTCCCAGCCAGTAAAAGACAAAAATGATCGTGGCCCCCCTGTCATCTGGCCAGTCATTCAGCACATACTTGGTGAGTGCCTGCAATTGACCTGGCATGAGCTGGATGCCAGGGACACGGGCTGTGAGTGGGTCATAGCCCTGCCCTAGGACACAGTACAGTCAAGGGGAAGCAATAGTAAACTTTCAGTAAATTGACAAATAAGCAAAATAACTGCAAAACCCCCAAAAAAGCCAAACTCATTGTCATCGGGTCAATTCAGACTCACAATGACCGAAGAGAGCACAGTAGAACTGCCTCACAGAGTTTTCGAGGAGGACCTGTTGGATTTGAACTGCTGACCTTCCAGTTAGCAGCTGTAGCAGTTAACCAGTACACCACCAGGGCTCCCCAAATCACCGCAGGTGGTGTGAAATGCAACAGAAGAGGCCAACAGCCCAGGTCGTGGCAATCAGGATCTACTTCAGGGGGCCACGGAGGGCCACTCTGGGCAGGTGACCGTCAAGCTGAACACTAGGAGGTGAGAAGGAGCAGCATCCCACAAGTCCAGGCTCCCTTTCCACTTCCCCAGTGACCATCACCTGAGTCCCCTGGGAGAGCTGTGAAACACTGAGGCCAGTGCAGAGCAAGGGGTTCAGGTCTCAACACTGAGTGAGGGCTTTTCCTCCTCTCACCCCTACACTCTTGGCAGCCTCTCCACGCAGCAGAACCCACAAAGTAACTGCAGCCCTTGCCCATGCTCTGCCACTTCGCTTCAGTTCTAATAGTCAGCTCAAGTACCCCCTGGGGGGTCAGGCTCTGGGCCAGTGACCCAGCTTTAACTCCCACAGTGGGGGCCTGAGCAGCTTGTCTGACTTCCCTGGACTTCTCTTTCCCATAAAGCAGAGGAAAAACCCTGACCTACAAAGTCACTGTGAGAATGATATGGGATGACAGTGGTACAGGGGACTGGGGGAAGGGCTTCACCCTTGTTCTGGAGACGCTCCCAGCATCTTCTTCAACAGAAGCTGGAGCTACAGGTGAGCAGCATCTGGAGCGGGAGCCCTGGAGTTTGGTAAATAAGTTCAGCAAATCACATCGCTCTTGATAGGCATCAAGGAGTGTGCTCCGGTGACACACCTGTGCCCAGGAACAACAAAGCAGGAGAAGTCTTTTGCTGTACAAACATTGTAGAAAGATTAAAAAACAAAGAATAGACAGAAAAATCCTTCACCATCGTACCCTCCAGCATGAACACTGTTGTAGTTTTTTGTAGACCTTTTACTGCAAACTGTGTTTTGCAAACATGGTGTCATATCATGCAGACTGCCTTACGGTTTGCTTTTGCACTTCTCTGTGTATCATGAACATCTTCCCATGTCAACATTGCCACCGTACCTGGCTGTGTAGGCTCCCATGGATTTTATCATCTAAGTCCTCTCACTAGGTATTTGCATTTCTATCAGTTTGGATTCCTGGTTATAAATCATAGAAACCAACTCTGCCTAACTTAAGAAGCAAAATACTTGAGTTTCAGGGCACTACTTGGAATCTTAGGGGAGAGTGAAGAGCCAGATCTGAAGAATGATCAGAATAAAAAGACAGGGCCAGGGATCCAGACTGCCAGAACCAGGGGGGCAGCCCCGTCACGCACCACCAAGATGGGTAAACCCAGACACTTCCAGATCCTACTGTCTCTCCCTTTAAGGAAAAACCCATTGCCATCAAGTTGATTTCCAACTCATAATGAGCAGAGCAGAACTGCCCCACAGAGTTTCCAAGGAGCACATGGTGGATTCAAACTGCTGACCTTTTGATTAGCAGCTGTAGCATTTCACCACTATGCCACTAGGGTTTCCCCCTTCAATGAGGTGAGCTGCAAATTGGCCCAGCCCAGGTCACAGGCCCAGGCCTAGTCAAGAAGAGAGCAGGGGTCTTGATGACAGACCCAACCAGACGCCATGCAATGGGTGAGGGGCAATTCCTGGAAAAAACAGGCTTGGTCCCACAAAAAGGGGGTCTGTATGCTGGATGGACAGAAACAATAGACCCTTGGCAGGTTTGACTTTTTTTTCAGCAGTATAAAGAGAGGTATGAGGAGCCTACTTGACTGGCCAGCTTTTCACCCTTGCCCAGTTATTGCCTCACAGTCAACCCCTAGAACGCCTGTCTCTTCAATCTCAGCACCGTTTTTCATTTCCCAAGCTTCCCCCCCTGGGCCCATGTCACTGTACCCCTCTGTCTCCCAGCATTCTTGTCCTCTGCTTTATTGCTAGCAGCAAGTTGTTAAAATGAAGGTTTTAGAATTCATCTTCCTGGAGGGCCCTTGCAGGTGGAGAAAAGAACATCCTTTTGGCAACTTAACTCCATGCCAAGGATAAAAATAAATAAGACCCAAGGCAGGCTGAGAGGAGAGAAGGCATTAAGGTGTGAGTCATCCTTATCCAAAGCGGGAGGATGCCTAGCAAGCCAGAGAATCCATGCAGCCAGACCTCTCTCCCAGGCAGCCCAGCCTTCTGAGCCACGGCCAGCTCAGTGATGCAGATCTCACAGCTTCCTCTTCACCTTTCCTGAGGACAGAACCGCTGGTACACTGGTTTTCTTCATAAAATAGCCTTGATGTTGTCTCCTTCCCAGAAAGCATCATTAACACCTGGCTCCAGGCACTGGATGGAGCCCCTGGGTGGCAGAAACATTACACCTAAAGGGAAAGGCTGGCAGTTCAAACCCACCTGGAGACATCTCAGAAGACAGGCCTGGCAATCTGCTTCTGAAAGGTCACAGCCTTGAAAACCCTACTCAGCACATGCAGGGTCACCATGAGTCAAAAGCAACTCAGCAACAACCAGTCACTAAAGCCTGTGGAACCATACACCCTGGGGGGAAGGAGGACACAGTCCTTTTTCTGCTTTAAATGATCCCCTGCTTATTCAGACTGACTGTGCCTCCCATTGTGTCTTTTTATTTGCAAAGGTCAGAACTCAAATGCATTGGGAAGAAAAGCAAACTTGAAAATCTCAATTAAAAGCAACATCCCTCAAATCCAAGCTATGGGTCTCAGTCTGTTTACTTTGGGGCATGACCCACTGTGGCTTGAGGAGGTGCTGGAGATGGGGAGTGGGCTGTCTGCCCCCAGCTTCTCCCTGGTCTGTTCTTGGGAATATGTTCACTGATCACCGGGTCTCAGTCCTCCGTGACTAATGCTTAGTCACACACTGCTGAGGGGCGGGATAGGGGATTGGTGCTGTTTTTTGTATCTAAAAATATCGTTTGGTTTCCTATATTTGGGGCATATTTTGATCCCATTCAGCCTATCTCTTAAAGCCAGACCTCTTTAAACTTGAACGTGTGCATGAATCACCTGGGGACCTTGTTAAAATGCAGGTTCATATTCAGTGGAGCCGGAGAATCTGGGTTTCTAACGAGCTCCCAGGAGAGGCTGATGCCACTGGTCTTTGGGCCACACTTTGAGTAGTGAGGCCTCAGTTAATGGCCACCTCTTTGGGGTCTGCCTGCTGCTTCTGTCCCTGGAGTTGTGGCTGCCCCAGAGTGGAGTCAAGGGCCTCAGGTGTTGGGATGACAGCTGTAGGTACCTTGGCTGCAGAAGAACTTACCTGGAAACAAGTGCGTCTAGCACCTGGGAGCAGATCCTTCTCCTCCAGGGCAGTGAGGGTTTTGACAGAGCAGGAGCAGCTTACCGGTAGCTCAGAATAATGCTGCCCAGTGGAACTTTCTGGGATGATGGGAATGTCCTATTTATGCACTGTCAAGAGGGCAGCCACTAGCCACATGTGAATATTTAAAAAAACAAACCCACTGCTGTTGAGTCAGTTCCTACTCATAATGACCCTATAGAACATGGTAGAACTGTCCCATGGAGTTCCCTAGGAGCATCTGGTAGATTTGAACAGCTGGCACTTAACCACCATGCTACCAGGGTATCTGAATATGGATATAAAGCATCTGAAAATAAAATACAACCAAAAAACTAAATTCTTTAATTTTATTTCATTTTAATTAATTTCAATTTAATTAGCCAGTGCTTTCCCAACATGAATGAATCTTGAAAACATTATCATGGAAAGCAAATTAAATCAGTCACAAAAAGACTAATACTGTCTCACCGTACATGAAATAAGGAAATATAAGAAACCAAAGATATTAATGGTTACCAGGGATGAAAGGGAGAGTGGAGTTTTTATTTGGAGGGCATTGAGTTTACGTTAGTGGTGATGGGACAGTTTAGAAAAGGATAGGGATTAGGGTGGCACAAGGAGCCCACATGGCACAGCGGTTGATTGCTTGCCGGCTAAGCGAAAGGTCAGCAGTTTGAAACCACCAGACGCTCTGTGGGAGAAAGATGTGGCAGTCTACTTCCGTAAATGTTACAGCTTAGAAAACCCTAGGGGGCAGTTCTACTGTCCTGTAGGGTTGCCAAGAGTCAGAATCAACTTGATTGGCAACAGGGTAATGGTGAAAAATTTAGTTAATGACATTGAATTGTGAAACAGAGAAGTCGATGTTTTGATAAATGTTTTGATGTTTTCATCACGATAAAAAAATATTAAGTGATTTAAATAGCTATGCATGGTTAGTCAGCTGCCATTTTAGACAGTGCAGGCTGAGGAATTCAGAGAGACTCAGCCTCCTGCTGAGTCTCCCAAGCACCCACCCTCACCCCCTCAACCCCCCCCCCATTATTCCCATAGAACCCTGCACCTGCATCTTAGCACGAAACATTATTTTTATACTCATTCCAGCCTCTGTGATCTCTGCCAACCCTGTGGGTTTGTATTGTTTTTTTCCCACTCACTGTTTATCAATAGATTGCCATGCAGTGGGTCAGGCTGTAGGGAGACACGCAGAGTGGCATGATGAGACAGGCCAGCTTGAAACCAGATAGACCTGTATTCAGCTCCTCCCTGCCCTCTTCCCAGGCTATGTGACCTTGAGCAAACCTCTTAACCTCTCTGAGCCTCTGCTTCTTCTTCTACACAGTGGGAGGGTTGCTTGCAGGGTCAGTTGAACTCCCAGGGGTAGGAACTCGATCACAGTAATGATGATTGTTATTGCTATGATGTGAACACTCTTTGTAAACAATAAAACTGGCATAAATGGGAGGCAAAACACTGCTGTCAAAAATTCTTCTTTTTAAGCACAATGCTTAGAAACTTTCAGGAAACGGCATCAGCCAGGCCCAGGAGGTGGGCTGGACTCTCAAAGCAATAAATCTGAAAATTTTCTACGTTTTGCACTGAGCAAGCATTTGGGTGTTAGCCCTGAAATTACTGAAAGTGAGAAACTGCCTTGCAGATTTCTTGCCTGTCCAAGGGCTTCCAGGGGCCGGCCTAGCTGTGGGGGTGCTGAGCAGGGGCTACGGGCTGGAGGGGGATGCTGAGGGCTTGAGGGAGAGATCAACTGGCCAGCAAGCTGGGGGGGACACCTCTGCTTTGGATGTCTTGTTGAATCCTTTCTGCAATTTTGGGAGGGTGGCAGGGCAGGCAAATGTGGCATGCCAGTACAGAGAAAGATGCCAGGATGCCAACACCAAAGAGGCTTTCCATAGCTCCTGGCCTCTGGGCAGCCTCAACGAAACCCCACAGTGGCCCTCCTGTCTTTCCCCACATCCTTCATCTCCCCTGCTCTAGCTTAAATGGTCCCAAATCTAGGGTGACTTTCATCCTGTTTCGCTCATGACAGTTTTGTTTCTAACCTGTTGTTTTAGCACAATAACTGTCAACACCCTTTCGCCCCGAAAAGTGTTACCATTTGAGCAATAAATTGTATGGGCCAGCTGCTCAAGACTTACTTTCACAGATAGGTGAAAACAATGGTAACAGAGACAATTCTTCCAGAATCCTTCAGTGCTCTGGGGAATGCTAAAAGCCCAGACCAGAAAGACATGTAAACATACCAGAGATTCTTCCTTTGGAAAGCAAGCTGAAAGCTCCTCATGTCCTCACACACTTCCACGCTTTTCCACATGCTGTGTCCCCTGTCTGGACTGTTCTCTGCCCCCTTGATATGCCTACTAAACTCCTCTTCATTCTTCAAAGCTACCCTCAATGTCACCTCCTCCAGGAAGCCTTCCCTGACTCCCTCACCAACCACCACTCCTTTGGAAGTCCCCAGGACCTGGGGTAGGAAGTTCAGCTTAGAATCAGTGGTTCTGAGAATGTAAAAACTGGACTTGCAGCATCAGCAACACCCAGCTGGCTCAGAAGCTGGGAGGAGGAGGGGTAATGGTCTGTGTTTCACAAATGCTTCCAGTGACTCTCATGCATGCTAAGGGGTGAGAATTGCTGCCCCGAGATTCTTTCCATAGCCACCATGTCCCTACCTCCCATTACTCCAGCCATAAGCTGTGGGGCTTCTCAGAGTTTCTGCAAGAAGGAAACTGCCTTTGAACTATAGGAACACTTCTCCAATCCTTCCCTCAAAAAAAAAAAAAGCAAAATTCCCAGTGAAATCTCCATCACCATAAAAACTGAGCTCAAAGAAGCTGGAAGTCCAAACTCATCCTTCTGCAATTATTATTCTGCTCAGTATTGGCCAGGAAGCCCTCAGGATGTCAGGACCCCTCAAACACTGAGATCCCTGTACCCCCACTGCCTTCTGGCCATCTCCTGAATCACTGGATGTGGCCTATTCCTCTTCTGCAATGTCCAAGGGTCTCCCACATCCTGCTTTTCTAGAGCTGGACTGAGCACATGAAGACTCCCAGCACCAGCCTGAGTTTAGAAAGCACAAGCAGAGCCCAGCCTCTCCCAGAGCCCAGATTATCCAGGCCCACAACGCCCTCATTGCCCAGAGTGCAGACAGAGTAGAGAAAGGAAAAGATGCAGTCTCAGCCACCCCAGGATGCCAGGGGTCCCCCACAGCACTACTTTTCACACCTGGAGGAAAATCTCCTTACACATTCAGCCTCCTCTCAAAGTGACTGCCTTAGGGATACTCCCAACTTCTTGCAAGATTTAGAAATTGTCCGTAGTAGGAGTTCCAGGCCTCAGGACTGCATGGGCCACCTCCTCCTTCAGGCATGGTAATGCCTAGGGCCCCTTGCACCTGCATGGTGGTACTCTGGTGCTGACTGCAATGTGGGCTCGGGGTCACAGCCTCCACCCCTCTCATGAGCACGGACCCCACACTTATGACAAGCACATTCCTTGCCAGGTGGCCTGTTGTGTTTCTCTCTGTGTTGCTCCATCCAGCAAGTTCTGGAGGTCGAGGTCTGGGGTTCATTGCTTCTGCTACAGCCATTGTTCTGCAACCCTCCAGCCTCCGTAACTCAACAAGTAATTATTGAGCATCTCGTCTCAGCCAGGCAGTGGACAAAGTGCTGAAACTACAACTCTGGACCAAGACACGCAAGGTTTCTGCACCCTGAGGCTTCCAGGCTAGAGGTGGGGAGGGAACCAGGGAGAGAAATGGAAACTTCTCAGCACAATGAGTGGGATGAATGGAAGAGCCACAGAGGCCACCAAGAGGGGATAGATGAGAGCAACCAGGGAAGACACTGAGGATGAGGCTGTCAGGGGCAGCCCGCAGAGAGCTGACATCTGTGACAGAAATGGAAAGAACGTTCCAGGCGGAGGGCACAAGTCCAAAGGCTCAGAGGTGGGAAAGGATTGGTGCTTCTGAAGAAGAGGGAAGAAGTGGGCAGTTGCCCAAGGCTGGAGGGAGTCAGGATCCCCATCCTGCGGTGCCTCGGGGCCCTGAGAAGCAGCAGGAAGCTTGTTGGGTGCTGACACTTTTCCTAGCAACCCCGTGTGATGGGGTACAGCTGCCCGCATTCAGTTTTCTAGGCTTTGTTGTATGGAGCTGCAGGGTGGATTCAAAACACCAACCTTTCAGTTAGAAGCAGAGCACTTAATGTTTCACAGAGGCTCCAGCAAGAACGAAGGCAGGGTTTTAAGCAGGGACAGGAGCTGACCTACTTTGCACTTCTCAACATTAGTTCTGACTTCTCAGCAGAGAACCTAAGGAATTCTTTTTCCTCCTTGCTTTTGCATCTGTCTCGGTGGAAAACTGCCCTCAGATTCCTCATCAGAAGCTTCTGAAACTGTACCCTCTGGAGGAGAGACACAACCAAATGCCCTCTGCTGTCTGTTCTTCCAATGCCCCCTGTCGGCACTTTGTTCTTCCGGGCCCTGAGCAGGACAAGAGACTTCAAGGGCACCCGAAACATTTCCTTCACCCCTTCTTCCTAGTACCGAGGGATTCAGCCTCCAGCACCTGCTTCCTTTGGTTTTACCCCTTCAAGCAGATCTGGCTGAGCTTTTTAAAAATTGAAGCTGCTTCCTAAAATGGCTCACACATGCAGAACCAAGGCCATTTGTAGGTCTAGAGCCTGTTGGCTTCTCCCTTGAGAGCCCACCAGATTCGTGGGAGGCGTGGCGTCAGTGCGTTCTGGGTCTATTAGAAGCAAATATGCTCAAACATATGCTGTCCACCTGCACCACACCCCCGATGGAGACAGCTTCCCACAGGCCCAGCAGCCCGCACAGGCTTGTGTTCTCCCCACCGTCTATCCAGCTGGGCCTGCTTCAGCCAATCTCATCCTCTCTGCCCTTCCTTAGGGCCCTGATTCCATAGATTCCCCAGGGCTTTTTCCTCTGGCTCACAGTCCGCAACCTACTGTAACCATGTGGTCAGGACAGCATCCCTGTCCAAAATCCACCTGATCACCAAGAGGACCACCCCTGCAGCCCTGACTGCTCCCTACCATCACAGCTGTCAAGGCCCCCTTGGGAGTGGCTGGGTCCCCAGCCCCAGGAAAAAACAGGTGATCTGCTGTCAGCGATCCTGCCTCTCCCTCTGATAAATCTCCCTGGGCACTTGCGTTCCCCTAGCTGAGAAACAATTAAAGGATCTCTCAGTCCACTAATCCCATCTTGGGGATCAGTCGGGGACACATTGGTCTCCTCCTTCCTTTGTCTTGTCTCTACATGCTCAGCTTCTCCATTAAGGAAATCCTCCCTTCCTCCAGGTCAGTGTGCCATCCTTCATTTCACTTTCATTTTTCCATGCTCAAATTTTTTTTTTAATCAATCCTGTTTCTCCTTAATTTTATACATACAAGAGTTGACAATTAAGTCCAAACTCAGGGCATCAGCTCCAGGGGAAGGCTTTCTCTGTTGGTTCTGGAGGAAGGTCCTTGTCATCAATCTTCTCCTGGGAGCTTCTGAAGCACAAGACCACCAGGTCCTTTCCAAAGGATGCACTCTGCTCCTGGCACTGCTTTTTTTTTTTTTTTTTTGGTGGTATGAAGTCCCCAAATCTCTGCTTGCTTCCTTTTCCTTTATATCCCAAAAGTCTGCTTCAAGGCACAGCCCAATCCCACACACTGAGTCCTGCCCCACCAACACAACTGCTGCCTCTCTTCCGTCATTAATATCACAGAGCATTACAATATAAAAGAACAGTACATAATACAGGAAATCACAGCCTAGCCAAATTTCTACACACATTCTGGGGGGGATGCAATTCAATCCATGATATTCATGACAAAATAAACTCCTTATTGCCCCCTCCTTCCAGCCGTGTGCAACCTCTGTTCTGCTTTCTGCCTCCATGTGTTTGCCTGTTCTACATACTTTATATAAACATGTCTGGCTTATTTTACCTACCATAATGTCTTCAGAACTTCGTTCTTTTTATGGCTGTGTAATATTCTACTCTGCGTATATATCACATTTTGTTTCTCCTTGAGGTTTTTTTCCCCTGATATTTTATTGTGCTGTAAGTGCAAACTAACAACCCAAGTCAATCTATCATGCAAACCTCCCCCCACACACTGCTAGACAACTCTGGCTGCACTCCCCACCTGTGACAGCACACTCCTCCTTTCCCCGTATAGTTCCCATGGCCCTGCAGTCATCTCTTGTGCCCCTCCACCCTCTCATCTCGCCTCTGGTCAGGAGCTGCCCATTTAGCCATGTACCTACTTACGCCAAGAAGCACACTCTTCGCCAGTATCATTTTATGTCTTATGGTCCAGTCCAATCTTTGCAGGGTTGGCTTCGGGACTGGTTTCAGCTCTGGGCTAACAGGAGTCTGGCGGGTTATGTCTTCAGGGGACCTTCCAGTCTGTGGGGCCATCAAGTCTGGTCTTTCAACAGAGTTCTAGTTCTGCACAGCCATTTTTTTCCCACTATGACAGGGACTCTATGTTGTAATCCTTGTCAGGCAGTCATTGGTGGTGGCTGGGCATCTCCTTGAGTTTTTAAGTGAACACTTTTTTAAATGTGTTGATTGAACTATAACAGATACAGTCATACAGTCACATGCACAAAATCTTAACTGTACAGCCCCGGTGGCACAGTGATTAAGAGCTTGGCTACTAACCAAAAGGTCAACAGTTCAAATCTACCAGCCACTCCTTGAAAACACTATGGTACAATTCTACTCTGTCTTGTAGGGTCACTATGAGTTGGAACGGACTCAACAGCAAGAGACTTTTATATATACTTGTGAAGGAACCATGGTGGCCCAACCGATCAGTGCTCAGCTGCTAACCGAAGGGTTGGCAGGTCAAGCTCACCTGTCCACTCTTCAGGAGAAAGACCCAGAAATCTGCTCCTGGAAAGATTACAGCCTAGAAAACCCTCTGTTACATGGGATCACCAAATCAGAATTCACTGGACAGCACCTAGTAACAGCATAAACCCGTGTAATCACCTCTGCGATGAAGATAGAAAATGCTTCCAGCAGCCAGAAAGCTCCCTCCTGCTGGGCGTAGTCAGTACCCGCCCCCAGACTGAATTCAGGACTAACCTCTGGTGTCATTGACTAAGTTCAGGCACAAAGCTTTTCTTGCTGTTTTTGATATTTAATTATATTTTTGGTGAAAATATATCCAGCAAAACCGGCTTTCCTGCTGCTGTTTCTAAACATCACAATCGGATACATTCTTCACACTGTTAATGTTTTCCTTGTTTCACTGTCATTTATTTAAATTCTGTGTCCCTCAGCCTTCTCCTCTATGCTTCAAAATAGTTAGCGACCCTCTGCCTTATTTAGACTTTTTTATTTTATTTTAGTTATTTTCGTTTAGTTTAGTTTAGTTTTAATACGAAGAACACAGTCCTCAAGCGTGACACTCTTGATTCTCTGAGCTAAACTGCTGCTTAGCTTCAAAGTGAAGTTAGGAGTAGTTTCAGTCAAAGTTTCATGAGCAACTCAAAACCATTCCAGCAGGAAATATTTTGTTTCCTTTCTGTTTTTGGATTATAAAAATCCCACTGAGTTTTCTCTGTCTCAGCCCAAGATTATCTCCTATATAATAAGGGTTCTCATGCTTTTTGTTGGTCATAACAAAATACTCTGCTTCTCAAAGGTGGTTAACACCTCAAAAGTATACAAATAATATCAAAAAACTCACTGCTGTCAAGTCTGTTCCAATTCCTAGAGACTCTGTAGGATAGAGTAGAACTGCTCCATAGAGTTTCCAAGGAGCCTTTGGTGGATTTGAACTGCTGACCCTTTGGTTAGCAGCTGTAGTATTTCACTACTACACCACCAGAGTTTCTACAAGTAATATCAGAGTTTATTAAATTAAACACGAACAACAAAAAAAACTCGAGGACTATCTGAAACGTAACATCCCTTGTTAGAATAACCAACTCATTCCAGTTTGCCCAGGACTTTCCTCATTTAGCAGTGAGTATCCCTCATACTAAGGACTGAGGTCTTGATCAGACTGGGGTGGCTGATCACCCTGTTCTTTGACCTGAGACACACAACAGAATGGAATAGTTCAAAACAGACGCCGAAGAGCAACCTGCCGGCACCTCACGCTCACCAGTGGCAGGTTCCCAAGCATCTCACCCTGATTTTTTTGTAGCTTGTGTGGAATGCAGCTTCTTTGCAGTTGAAAGCCACAGCCTTCTGTCCTGAATGAGAGGTGTGAGTGTGTGGGTGTGGGTGTGTTGAGGGAAGGACTTAATAAAGCAAAAATTCTTTGGTTTTCAGTATTCAGTGGTCAACATTAAAAAAAACCATACAGAGAAATGCCAGCCAGCAATTGCTCCAGCCCAGGAATTCTTGGTACATCGGAATCACCTGGGAAACTTGCAAAACTACCTCTGTCTCTGAGAGGAGGGGGTGAAGAGGAGGGGACAAGTGTTGGCTTAGTGGATGCTGGAAGTTAGAGTGTGCTGTCACAGGGTGAGGAGAGCGGATGGGGTTACAGAGAGCAGATGGGGTTTCTACGGAAAATTGACTTGGATTGTAAACTTTCACTTAATCACAATAAAAAAAAAAAATTTAAATAGCCCCCTCTTAGACCAACTGAGAGCAGGGCCGGGTAATTTTTCCCCGTTCAAAGGCCCCAGGTGACTCTAGTGGGCAGTCAGGCTAGATAACGCAGGACCTGTGCCCCCTGAAGCTGAGACTCAAGCTGTCCTTTTAGGCAGAGTTCCCAGAGGCCTTTTCTGAACCCAGGAAACAAATCTCGCTCCCCATCTAGACAGCATGAGAGTTTAGCTAAGCCTGTCATGATCCCTAAAATTAATCTAGTTTCTGGCTAATCACAGCCCCAAGCCCCATGCCTGTAAGTCCAGCCAAAGGCACTTAGCACTCCAGCTCAGCCGCCTCTGTGCTGCACTTCAGTCGCTGTGGCCAAGCAGGCCAAAGATGAAATTTCTTCTCTCTCCTCTGATGATCTCACTGAATCCCATGGCATTAAATGTCATTTAAAAGCTGGTGACTCCTAAATATACAGCTCACATCTCTACTTTCTGTCTCACTCATACCTCCAGACTAATTTACCCGGCTGCCTCAATGCTAAGAGTCTGGAGCTTTGAGCTAGAGAGAATGGGCCTCGCCTGCACAGTCTCGTCCCCATTTGGGCAGCTCAGAGGTGTCTCACCGTGGCTGAGCCTTAGCCAAGGCTTCCCTGCAGTTACCACCATCTCAAAGGTGCTTGTCTTTCCTCTCAGTGTCCATCCCTAGTGGCCTCTCTGCCCCTACAAAATGCCTACTGAATCTCATTCTCTCTCCAGCTCAACATTCCCCTAGCCCAGCCCCTGCTGTCTTTTGCCTGGCAGACTGCAATAGCTTCCTGTCTCCCACCTCCTGTTCTTGCTCCCTTCAGCCTATTCCCCAAGAAACCGTGGGGGTATAGTGGTTAAGTCTGAATCCACCAGGCACTCCTTGGAAACCCTACGGAGCAGTTCTACTCTGTCCTATAGCATCATTAAGAACTGGAATTGACCTGATGGTACTGAGCTGGGCTCTCTCATCTCTGAAACAGGGCCCAGAATCCCTGCCCCATCCTCATCTTGCTGGTTCACTGGGAGGTTGTAGGAAACATTGGGCAGACATGGGCTTTATAAGCTATAAAGCTCTGTGCCCAGTGAATGCTCAGCACTGCCTGAGTTCAAATCCTAGCTGTGTGTCTTAGGGCAGGTATTTACCCACAGTGTGCCTTAGTCTTACCTATAAAAGAGGAGTAAGAATAGTACCTCCCTCACAGCATTGTGGGAAGGGTCAAGTAAATTAATGCTCTGTACTTAGAAAAGAGCCTACTGAGAAAACCCTGGTGTCTTAGTGGTTAAGTGCTATGTCTGCTCACCAAAAGGTCAGCATCTTCACATCCACCAGGTGCGCCTTGGAAACTCTAGGGAGCAGTTCTACTCTGTCCTGTAGCTTCGCTATGAGTCGGAATTGACTCGATGGCAATGGGTTTTGTCAGTGTACTCTCCATGCAGAAACCAGAACTTCCTTTAAAAAAAAAATTACTGAGAGATAATTTACATACAGTATAATTCACTCATTTAAGTTTACATGCCAATGATCTTCAGCATTTACAGAGTTGTACGACATCACCATAAATCTAGTTTTAAAACATTTCCATCACCTCAAATAGAAATTTTAATTCAGTGAAGCTACAGAGTAAATAATCGACACACAGAAATTGTTTCCACATACCAGCAATGAACAATCTGAAAAGAAAATTAAGACAACGTTCCATTTACAATAATATCTGAAACAATAAAATACCTAGGAATATATTTAACTAAGGAGGCAAGAGAGTCGAACACTGAAAATTACAGAAGATACTGGAAGAAATCAAGGGTAACTAAGTAAATAGAAAGATATCCTTGTGTTCACAGTTTGGAAGACTTAATATCATTACGTCAACTTAATATCAATGTCAACACTACACAAATCAATCTACATATTCAATACAATCCCCATCAAAGGCCCAACAGCCTTTTTTAAATAAATGGAAGAGCCTGTCCTTAAATTCACATGGAATTGTAAGGGGCCTCGAATAGCCAAAACAGTCTTGAAAAACAAGAATAAAGTAGAACTCACACGGATCCGACTCGACGGCACTTGGCTTGGCTTGGCATACTTCCTGATTTCAAAACTTACTGTAAAGCTATTGTTGTTTTCTCAGGTGCCACTGAGTTAGTTTCAACTCATGGTGACCCTTCATATGACAGAATGAAACACTGCCCAGTCGTGTGCCATCTTCACAATCATTGCTATGTCTGAGCCCCTTATTGCAACCACTGTGTCAATCCATCTTGTTAAGGGTCTTCCTAATTTTGGATGATCCTCTACAAAGCTACAGTGATCAAAACAGTGTGGTATGGTATAAAAATAGACAGGCTGACCAATGGAATGGAACTGAGAGTCCAGGAACAAATCTGTATGTCTATGGTCAACTGATTTTCACCAAGGGTGTTAGTTAAGTCCAACCAATGGGGAAAGGAGAATCTCTTCAACAAATGGTGATGGAACAAAAGAATGAAGTTGGACCCATACCTCACACCATAAATGAAAATGAACACAAAATGGATCCATGACCTTAATACAAGCACTAAAACTATAAAACTTTTAGAGGAAAACACAAAGGTAAATCCTTAGGACCTTGTTTTTTGCAATGGATTCACAGCTATGAGAGGAAAAGCATAAACAACAAGAGAAAACAGGCAACTTCATCAAAATTAAAAACTTGATTAACTTTATCTATAGAGACAAAGAAACCCTGGTGGGGTAATGGTTAAGTGCTGTGGCTGCTAACCAAAAAGTCAGCAGCTTGAATCCACGAGATTCTCCTTGGAAACTCTGCGGAACAGTTCTACGCTGTCCAATAGGGTCACTATGAGTCAGAATGGAGTTGGTGGCAATAGATGTAGAGATAGGCCAGGGTTCAAGGCAGTGACCCTGCACTTAAAGTTGCTGCACCTAGGTCAGACTCTACATCATCAGTCAAGGACGTGGCTCCTCTTTTAGTGGGTGAATGGAACGGCCTGAAGTCTTCGCACCACACCTGCTGTGCCATGAGGCAAGTGTGGAAATCAGAACCCCTCTGCCTCCAGGCAGCAGATGGGACACAGCAGGGGTAGAAAGGACCCTCCCTCTGCAGGGTGCCTGAGCGGCTCTCCTCTGATGATTCTGCATTATCTTGAAGAGAAAGTGCAAACTTCACAAGCTGGTCCATGCAACCAACTTTCCTGCCTTCTCTCCCTTCCTACTCTCCCGTAGACCTTCCGCTCTAATCCTCTAATCTATGTCCTTGCATCGTGCTTCATGCTGCTGTGCCTCTCCTCCCTTTTAATGGATCCCTCCCCCACTCCCCCCAAAACCCTCCACACCCCTGCCCCTGGCTGTTCTTGCACTGGAACACTGCTGGAATGCTCTAGAATGTTCTTCCCTGAGTATGCTGACTGGGGGCCTCCTCAGGTCCAAGCACAACTACACCTCCTCTGTGAGGCCTCTTCCAATCTCTCCTGACAGTCAGTGGGACCCTCCTCTAGGGTCATCCCTCCCTCTGAGTGCTGACCTTGGTAAGTCATCATAGCCATTGACTTGCCTAGAAGAGTTCACTGGTGGTTCCCCAGTGCCCACAACAGAGCATAATGGACCCATACCAAGTATCTGTCAACTAGAGGAATGGACAGTTTCCCTGCTAACCTGTGAGAGCCTCAAGAACATGCCCATCAGGTCGTTTTTCTTGGTATTCAGTTGTTTTCAGTTGCTAACTCCCAAATATCACCCATGCTCACTTGACAGCTGGAACTAAGGAGCCAGAGAGATCCTGCAGGGTGGCTCCTGGCCAGAATTGCCCTGCTGTCCCCGTCTCTGAAGGCCCTGCCCTGCTCAGTCCCTTGGTTTAGAGACTGCCCAATAAGACTACAGACCAGTGGGAGAACCATCCCTGCTCCACTGTCAATGCCCAGAGCTGAATCCTTTTTCCAGAAGCTTGCTGTCCTGAGCCAAGCCTCTTAAGCCTCCCTCTGCACCTCCACTGGGCTTTGAGAGGCTCCCACAACCCCCAAGAGCTCCTTTGTCCACTCTGGGCAGTAGAGACCAGTGTGGTGTCTGTGTCTTTAACAGAAAGCAAGTATAATAAGTAAAGGTAACCTGGCACAGAAAACTTCCCTCGTTTATTTTCCCAGGGGCCTTGGCTCATCGATCTTCCTCTCCTAACCTGCTTTGTGCTCTGTTAGCTTTGCTTCCTGATGGAGCAGAATTTGGTTTTCTAATAGCATCTGTCATATGCAGGGTGTCCCCAAACATTAGCAATAATGAGTTGGAAGTGGCACAGTTGGAAGTCTTCAGAATCCAACACCAGATGTCAGGCCCTCAGTGGCTCCCTCCGAAGACACAGGGCCAGAGTGCTGGGCAAAGGCTGGGTGCAGAGCCCACAGCTCTGTGTCCCAGGGAAGCATTCATTCAACAGACACTGGGTGGGCATTGAGAAGACAGGGCCCTACCTGCATGGCACGATCATGGCTGGTTACAAAAGGCGAAAAGTGGTGGCAGAGGCGAACCCCGACTTAGCAGGATGGGCCAGCCTCTGGGAAACCTGGTAGGCAGGATGGCAAACAATTTCCGCCCTGGTTGTCGTGGGTGCCAGAGCTCAGGCTCCTCAACTTAAAAAAACAGCACAAACAAACCTTACCTGCCTTGTTGGTTTGAAAATAAACTGAGTTAGTGTGATAAATCACCCAACATCAACTCTAGCATGTAGTGGGTGATCAGTATCTGTTAGAGTCCCTTGAACTTCCCAGGCTGGCTGGGGTCGCAGGCCTGAAGACTGACCTGTGATCCCCAAGGGTATGGGCTGCTTTCTCCCCTGAGTGTTCACATCCGGAGACTTCTGTAATGACTGCCTTCTCCTAGGAAATGGCAGACAGCACCAACCCCCTGGGGCTCCTTGGGACCTGCCCTGCCCTGGAAGTGCACTCTTTGAGTAGTAAGGGATGGTCACTGAGTCCTAGTATTCCTATATTGGCTTTATTGACTCGTTCAGCACTCGTGGAGTGCTCCCTACGTGCTAAAAGTGCGGCACCAGGTGCTGGGGGGATGCCTGATGCCCAGACACACACGAACCCTGTCCTACACGAACCCCTGTCCTAGCCCCCTTCTGCTAGGCTTGGCCTCAGCCCGCGATGTCCCCCGCGCCGCCCTGGGCTCTGATACCGCCCCTCCTCGGCCGCTCAGGCCCGGCTTGCGGGGACCGTGGGCCGGCCGCGGCCCCGCCCCCTCCGAGTCCCGGCCCGCCCCCAGGCCCGCCCCCAGGCCCGCCCCCAGGCCCGCCCCCAGGCCCGCCCCGGCCCCTCCCACGCCCTCCCCTGCCGCCCCGGCCCCGCCCATGCCGGACCATTGGTGTGGACCCTAGCTAGCCCCTCGCAGCCCCGGAGCAGCCGCCATGGGCCGGGCCCGGCCAGGCGTGCGCGAGCCGCCCAGCCCCGGCCCCGCCGCGCCGCCGCCGCCGCCTGAGCCGCCGGGACGCCGCGCCCGCGCCCTGGCCCTGCTCGGAGGCCTGTTCGCCGCGGCCGCAGCCGTCGCCGTCGCCCGGGCCTACGCCCGCCACTCCGAGGCCCAGGCGGCCTCGCGGCAGGTCCGGCACGCACTCGGAGCTAGCCCCAGAGCGGGGGTGACGGGGCGGCCGTGCGGGCGAGGAGACTCGGGTGGGCAGGGATGTGGGGGCCAGATGGAAGGTTCTGCC
This sequence comes from Heterohyrax brucei, assembly GCA_028571685.1. Taxonomy (NCBI): domain Eukaryota; kingdom Metazoa; phylum Chordata; class Mammalia; order Hyracoidea; family Procaviidae; genus Heterohyrax; species Heterohyrax brucei. The sequence continues at coordinate 55,733,414 of CM053140.1, forward strand.
ACCAGCTTGCAGAGGGATCGGAACGGGGATAGATGGGGGGCGGTAGGGACAAGGAACAGGGATGGAAGTTCCCTCTAGGGGCTCAGAGAGGACACGGTGGGCGGGCAGAGGGGAGATGGGCAGCAGGAGATGGAAGGTTGGCCTGGAAGAGGCTTTCTGAGGATGGGAAGGTCATCAGAGAGTGGAAGAGAGCTGTTAATGGGGTTGAGCTAAGTCAAGGGCTCCAGCTGTGCCTCTTCGAGGGCATAGGTAGCCCCTGGAGGGGGACCTGGACTGATTTGAGACGGGATGACAGAATTGGAAGGATGAAGGGAGGAAGGTGACAGGACTGCCCCCTGTGTGCAGTCTGACAGCGCCAGTCCACAGTGACTTGGACAATGGACAGCAGGTGATGGGATAGAGTGAAGTTGGGACCTGGAGAGTATGGAAGGGGTACTGAGGAGCTGGAGGCAGTGGGGAGGGGCACAGGGAGAAGACCATATGGGAAAGAAGAGGGTGAAGCAGGGAGGGTCTGGCTGGAAGGGGGACTGGGGATGATGGAACAGACCAGAAGGGGACACTTAGAGAGTGGATAGTGGATGAAGGCCCTGAGTGAAGCAGGGTCCAGAAGGGACTGAGGAGGGGTTGGGGAGATACTGAGGGCATTTTAGAGATGACATTTGGGCTGATGGAGTAGAGGTATTGAGAAACCTCAGGAAGATGGTTAGGGGGGCCACCATCAGCTCTCACCTGAGACTGGACGCAACCACCCATTTAGGGCTGGGGAGACTTGGGTCTCCAACTAGTGTGCTCAGGTGTGCCCTTCCTCTCAAGCAGGAATCAGCACTGAAGGCCCTGGGGACAGAAGGCCTCTTTCTCTTCTCCTCCTTGGACACCGACCAGGATATGTACATCAGCCCTGAGGAGTTCAAACCCATCGCTGCAAAGCTGACAGGTACCAAGAGAGTCTGGGGAAGGGGCAGCTCAAGGCACTACCCTCAGCTGCTTGGCAGCTGTGTCTTCACAGCCAGGGAGAAGCAGTGGCCTAGAGTAGAAGGGGGCTTTGGTGGCTCTGGGCTCTGCCCTTTCTATCTGGAAGTTTCGACATGCTGCTTGAGCCCCCCAAGCCTCTTATCCTCCCATGCAAATAGAATTATAGTCTGCGTTCCTTGTCCACTCCTTGGTGGCAGACATCATCGGAAGCACTTGGCGTGTGTTACCCCTTTCGTTTCCGCAGTAGCCCTGGAAGATGGACACTGTCGCACCCCCATAGTTCTACTTTGGCAGACTGAGACACAGGAAGCTAACCAGCTTGCCTAAACTAGAAAGGTGTAGAGCTAGGATTAGCACTGGAGCCTTCTGGCTCTGGGGTCCTACTGCCAGCCCGTAGCTTTGAGGATTAAGTGTTCTGCTGCTAACCCAAAGGTGGGTGACTCAGATCCACCTAGCAGTTCAGTGGAGACAGCACAGGCAACCTGCTTCTACCAAGATTATAACCTCGAAAACCCTATGGGGCAGTTCTGCTGCATCACAGTCAACTCCACAGCTGCCAGTAACGGGAATTACTAGGATTATCAAACTCTGCTTTGGTGCCGTAGGTTTCCATCCCGTTCCGCTATCCATTTTTGACTGGATGTACTCAGTGATTTGTTTTTCCCCCATAGAGGAGGGGCTGAGACATTCGGATGAGTTGGGAAATGCTTTTCTCACTACCCCTCACCCCACGTCAACCTGTGTCTCCGTTTCCCTGTAACTTCTTGTGACTTTTCTTAAACTGATGATCTGGGGCACCTACTTGTCACCCAGATTGCCTGGTGCAGGTAAGTCAACAGATGGGAAAGACAAGAACAAGAGACCCCAGCTGCTCTTGGCCACATAAAAATTAAAGACAACCACGATGAGTTTTCTGTGTTTCAGGGAATGTGTCAAGTAGGTCAGCCGCCCGCTGGCTTGGTGACCTGTTGGCACAGCCAGAAGAGGAAGATCAGGTGGAAAATACTAATTGGCTGGAGTGGATGTGTGTCAGTGGCTGTTGGTGGCAGTCAGTTCTATCATGAAAGCAGACAGGCAGGTAAACAGGTCATCCCCTTGTGGATCTGCTTTTATTTCTTAGTGTTATCTTGCATACGCTTCTCTGGCCGTCCACACAGGCTGCAATTCCTTGTCCTTTCTTTGTGGCCAAAGAGCAAGAGTGTCCTTATAGTGACATACTGAGGAAGCTTGCTGGGCGTGGGGATGCTTTTAAATTTTTTCTCATAAATCTTCTCCAACATAGGAGAATAATCTCTCCGTCCATTACCTCCAAGGCTACCATGGGCACAAAATAGGACCAAGTGCTGGGAAATCAAAAGGCTTAAAAGGACTGTAATCCAAGCAGGAAATAGAGGCCAGTGGGTGGAATTATGAGTGTTTTTAATGTTCTGCATATAGTACTTTCATTTTTTTACAGATTGTCTAGAATGACAAAACGCTACATATAAATCAGGAAATAACATTGTTACTAAACAAACAAACAAAAACCCAAAGGAATATAAAATGCTGGGTATCATTATTAATAGTTATCTGTAGTAACAATAACTGAACATGCAAGGCAGACCAGTCACCCTGTGTTCCCTTGTTCCTCACTTCCTCTGGGGTTTCAGTGTTGCTGTTTCAGAAACTTCCCATGTATTGACTTACATACGCAGAAATAATGGTGATTCTTTAGAGCAGGGGTTTGTATCGGGAGCAAGTACGGAGTGCTAATTACATTGTCCTCATTCTAGGCCCTGAAAGTTCTGCTTGATAGGTCTGAGGTGGATGCCTCTTTCAGTCAGCTAGTACTGCTCTAACAGAAATACCCAAAAGTGGATGGCTGTAACAAAGGAAAGTTTCCTCTTACACAGTTTAGTAGGCTGCAAGTCTGAATTCAGGGTATCTGCTCCAGGGGAAGGTTTTCCCTCTGTCAGCTTTGGAGGAAAGTCCATGTGTTGTAGCAGTCTTTGGTCAGGGAGCATCTTGGCACAGGAACCTCAGGTCTGAAGGATGTACTCTTCTCCCAGTGCTGCTTTCTTGATGGTGTGAGGTTCCCAATTCTCTACTTGCTTCCCTGTCTTTTCATCTCTCATAGGATGAAAGGATAAATGGTGGTGCAAGCCATACTCCAGGGAAACTCCCTCAGCAAGGGTGTTGCCGTCCCACCCTAATCCTTGTTTAACACAGTCATCCTATCTACTAGCCACAGGCAGAGATTAGAAAGTATAGCAGAGGGAAATCACAAAATATTGGGAAATATGCCCCAGCCAAATGGCTACACACATTTTTTGAGGACACAGTTCAATCCATGACAATGTCTATAATTTAAAAGGCTATTCTGGGTGATTCTGGTGACTCCTTGTTAAGAACAGCTTTCAGTACATTCATTCAGCCAGTCAGTCAGTCAGTCAACAAACACCAAGTATTGTTTCTGTATCACAAACTGTGCTAGGTCCTGAGAGAGCAGAAATGACACCCTACTTTAGTCTTTGTAAGTGTCCAAAGGCCCTAGCCTATTGAATTGGCTGCTTCTCTGCTTAAGCTTTCGTTGTCATCCTCTCCCTACTTGAAAGATCACAGACTTGGCAGAGTTCAGAGCAGGAACAGACCTGAGAAATCAAATTCAACAACTGTCACTCCACCCCTTCTTGTGCAGATGGGGAAATGGCCCTGGTGGGAAAGATGCAGCCCACAGTCATCCAGAAAATCAACAGAAGGGGTTCTCCTCATTCTGGAAAACTAGAAAACCAAACCCATGGCTACTAAGTCAATTCTGATTCATAGCAACCCTATAGAGCAGAATAGAACAGCCTCATAGAATTTCCAAGGAATGCCTGATGGATTTGAACTGCCAGACTTTCGGTTAGCAGACATAGCACTTAACCACTATGCCAATGGGATTTTCACCCTCCCTGTGGAACCAGCAGTGTTTCCGTGCCTCCAGAGATAGCCTGAGTCTGTCTCTTGTGTTTGTTTATTATTTTAATTCACTTGACTAAGTTACTCTCTGGGCAGCCATTGGTTTTTTTCACCAGGTCCCCATGATGAGGACAGGAATGGTAGCATTGTCTCCATTTTTCACGTAGTAAAAGCAGCAGCTCAGTGATTTTTCCCAGCTGTTGTTGTCATTGATTCCAACTCATGGCCACCCGATGTGTGCAGAGTAGAACTGTGCTTCCTAGGGTTTCAAGGCTGTGACCTTTCAGAAGCAGATTTCCAGGCCTGTCTTCCCAGACTCCTCTGGGGTGGTTTGGACCACCTACCTTCCAGCTAGTAGTTGACAACTTAAATGATTGCGCCACCTTGGAAACCCCAGGAAATGAAGCCAACCTTAACTAGGGGCTAGACAGATGTTGCCTGGCCCAGTATGTTCTCAGCTCTGTGTCCAAAACAGCTCTTTGGTAACGGGGATCCTAGCAGCTAGAAACAGCAGCTGCCTGTGTAGGGCAGCCCCTTTAGTGGGGCCCAGTGCTGGGTTTGGAGAACAGAGGACACGGGAGGAATTGAAGATCCTCCTGCAGCCAACCTGGCCTGGTAGGAAGAATCCAGGTCGGACATAAAAGGTTCGAGTGTGAGCCCCAGCTCTGTGACTCACCACCTTGGTTAACAGTGAGACAGCTAGTTTATTAGGGGCTTATTCTCTACAGGCCCAGAGCTAAGCACTCTACATGGATGATGTCATTTAGTCCATGTAACCAGCCACTGGCCAGCAGTCACATAGCCAGTGACTCCAGGTCAGTCTGACTCAGAGCCTATGAGAACACAGGCCTCGAGAGCACAGCCTCCCCTACAAGAGGACTGAAGCTGAGTGGATTTGAATGCTGCCTCCCCCACTAACCAGCTGTGGGACTTTGGGGAAGTCGTTTGACCTCTCTGAGCCTCCACTTTCTCATTCCAGAACTCAAGATGGCAATAATGTTACCTCTGTCACAGGACTAATGTGAGATTAAAATATGACACGTACTGTTTGTGTGTTCCTTTGATGATTGTTATCCCCCCACCCTACCCCTGTCCTCCGCTGCCCCAAATCGTGGCAGCTTCAATCGCTAAGCCAGTATGGGTGCCCAGAGAGAAACAAAGCCCTGTAGCCTGAAGGCATGGCCCTCAGCAATCTGTCTCTTAGGGTCAACTCCTGCAACCAGCTATGAGGATGAAGAGCTGCCCCCTGACCCCAGCGAGGAGACACTCACCATAGAGGCCCGATTCCAGCCTCTGATCCCGGAGACTATGACCAAGAGCAAAGACGGGTTCTTGGGGGTGAGTTGGGGGCAGACAGGATGGGACCCACATGGGTGGGACACAGACAGCAGCCTAGTCATTAGGTCACTCACTTACTGAGTACCAGTCTGCACTCAGTCTGCCATTCCCTTCCTCCTCTCTTCCTTCACCATCAGCCCACTGAGTGCCCACTGTTCCCAGCCTGGGGGTCCAGAAGCAGCGACATGCTGTCCTTGCTTCCCAGTACACAGTCTGGTGAGCGAGGCAGGAGAGAAGCAGGAACTCCTAACCTGGGTGGGTAAGGGGAGCTGAGATAATGTCCTAGAGAGAATACAAAGGACAGAGACTTGAAGGATAGAGAGGGGATAGCCTCATGACAGCAGGGATGGACAGCAAGTGCAAGAGAGCCTATTAAAGCAGCTGCATCACAGATTATAATCATGACTTTCGGCAAGACTGTCTCCCTGCAGGCCACAAGTTTCTTGGCAGTAAGACTTGTGTCTCACACCTCAGTGCACTCTGGGCCCCTAGCCCAAGGCCTGGCACCTGCTCCGCTGCCCTCAAATGATCTAGACCTCAGGGGTCAGCCCCTGGCAGGAGGCAGAACAGTGAGGGGGCCCCCAGAAGGCCACCCTTGTGCCAGAAGTAGACCCTCTGATTGTTACCAGCCCCTCCCCAACTCGAGGCCTTTGGACAAGGTCTCACACCTGTCCCGGGTCCTGAGCATCCCCAGCCCTCCTGTCTTTCTTCCAAATCACCACACTGTCTTCCGACTGTGACTCTTCTCTTACACTGTTCCCTCTCTGCCGGTAACAGCATTTTCTTTGCCTGGTACACACCTGCTTTGTCATTATATCTCGGCTGAAATGTTGCTCCAGCACAAACACAGACCATAAGGCAGAAAGTGTGACACCTGGTCAACCGAGGGCTGGCCCTAGGGCACATGGGACACAAGTAGGGCCATCCTGGCCAGTGGGGCTGGAAGGGAAGTTACCCAATTTAAAAAGAGCCTTGGTTGGTGGACTTTGGACTTAGTTCTGCAGAACAAGAAACCATGGCTGATTGTAAAGTAAGGCAGCTCTCTTGTCAGATCTGTGCTTCGCAGGCTGCTGGCGGGCGTAAGGGGTGGGATGCGGGGAGAGAGAGGAGGTAAGGAAGCCAGGAAGCCAGTACTTGGGAGGGAAGAGGAGGAGGTGGCAGCCTTGGGGGTGGCAGCAGTGACAGAGTGGAAGGGCAGAAGGATGCTGAGAAATGAAGACAGGGTAGGGCAGGGTGGGGGCTGTTTGGAGGGGTGGGGGACAGCCTTAGACATCCGCCCCACAAACAGGGTTCTTGTTCTCAACTGTGTAATAATAATCAGGAGAGAACCTACAGTTTTCCACACTAGCAAAATTGTATTTGAGTGGAGCTTGCAGGCAGAGATGAGGAGGGCCTAGGCAATGTTTACCCTTGTCTCCCCCAGCTAAGGTTTTGTTGGGTAATATAAAGAAGTTTAGGAGGGAAAGAGCTCACGTTTTATTCTTTATAAGGTGGGGTTAGGATAATGAGGTGTGTGTGCAAGCGGACTTCAAGATGACTTCTGCAACAGAGGCCTCAGGGACTAGTAGCAAGATTTATCCTGGGGCATGGTGCCTGTGCGGTTTCTTGCTCCCCTGGTTCAACTCCCCGAGCCTGGTTATAGCTCTCTGGTGCCCCCTATTGGCAAGACATGTGGTAGTCACCTCGGTCCCCACACATGTCTCTCAATTTGGTCTAAACTGATTTTTCTGAAAAAAAAAAAAAAAAAAACTTTAGGGATGATTTAAGCCGCTCATCCTGGGTGAGTGGTAAGTTGCTTATCATTCCAGAATGTCCCAAAGTGTGATTTGGCTGGTCTTTCACGTCCCTGTCTCAGGGCTCCTGTTGGAAAGGAGACCCCTGGGCATCTGGCAGATAAGTGGAGGGGAGTGAGTCTGGTGGCAAAAGAATGAGATCAGCTTGGACAAGTTGGAAGCTGAGGTCGCTGGGGGACGTCTGGGTAGGGGATCTGGTAAGTGGTTTGGAACACAGGTTTGATCTCACGCAGAAAGATCTGGGGGTGGCCATGGGTTGGGTGATGATGGGTATGGATGGGTTTAGGGTTACTGGGTCCAGTGTGAGTAAAGCTGAGAGAACAGATGAATCCCCCACAGAGCAGTGAGCACAGCAGGAGCCGTGAAGGGGGTTGGGGCAGGTGCCTTCAGTACACCCGACCTTGTGTTGGGAGGAGCATGTGCAGAGCTCCAGAGCCCGGCTCTCTTGGGGCAGCCCGTTGCATGGGGTGGCCAGCCGTGAACAGGGTCCACCAGGCGATGGAGTGGGCTGGCGCATGGGTGGGCGCGCAGGTGGGCAGCCAGCCGGGCCCTGCACAGCCAGCCCTGCTCACAGAACCTCCCTGTTAAGTCCCTGGCAGTGGGAGCTCTGGCGCTTCCTTCCTGCCGCCTCCCACTTCCCACTGAGCCAGGGGCTGGGAGCCTCCGTGGAGGTAGGAAGGGTGAGGGAGCCTGCTGTTGCCAAGACTGGGGCAGCTTCCTGGAGGCCGCTCCCCTGAGAGGGCCACGTACTCACTGTCTGGTGGCTGATGCTGTGTGGGGACCGGCTCCTTCCTGCACCCGCAGGGAGCAGCTTCTCTGGGTAGAGTTTTTACAAAAGTACCCTGCTAGCTCCAGGGCCCTGCCTCTGCCTGGGCTGAGGTGTAGACAGCCCTGTCAGCTTCCAGTGCTCCTGGTCTCCTGCCGTTGATTCATGCGGCTGAACAGGCGGGCTGCTGATGAGGAAGGGGCTTCAGGAAGCCTCTCACCACAAGTGCCCGCAGCCAGTGTGTGGCGGGCCACACTGGAAGGGCAGTGCCTTCTCTGGGGTGGTCTTCCCCTTCCCTTGTCGTCTCAGCTCTGGACTAGAGATTTTACCCCTCCCTCGTCAGACTCAGCTCCAAATTCAAACTCTGACTTCGTCATTATGACTGCCAGCCTCCAGGGAGGGATTAGGAGGCTGGGGGGTGGGGGTGCTGAGGAAGCCAGGCACTGTGGCACGCGGGCTTGGTCTTTGTCCCTTCCGGCTTATACTGAAGCTTGCAGGTGGGAACATGTGCCGCCTGAGAGCCTGCTGACTGGAAAGAAGCAGAAGCAGAGGCAGGGGACAAAGATTTGAGCCTGGGCTCTTGGCAAGACAGTGTTAAGTATGTGGCCCTCACCAGGCGGGAGACTCCTCAGTCTCCTTCTCCTCCCTGGGCTTTTAGGCCGGCTCAGGATTCAAACAAGACGCCATCCTCTCGTGAGCTATGCCACCACCAACTGTCATAGATTCAGTGCCGACTATGGGACCCCACACATGTCAGACTGAAACTGTGCTACATAGAGTTTTCAACAGTTGATATTTTAGAAGTAGATTACCAGGCCTTTCTTCCAAGGTACTCTGGGGGGAATCGAACTGCCAGCCTTTTGGTTAGCAGCCCGGTGCATTAACTGTTTCACCACCAGAGTTTCTACTCATCATGGATCAGGGGACGCCAGAGTTGTGGTTACCAGTGTCCTCAAGCTTTGGCTTCTCCTCGTCCCAGGTTTTCCACCTGGCCCTGTCCAGCCTCCGCAAATGGACCACCGCAGCCTCACCAAGTGCTGTGTTTGCTGCCCGCCACTTCCGGCCCTTCCTTCCCCCTCGGGGCCAGGTGGAGCTGGGCGAGCCCTGGTGGGTCATCCCCAGTGAGCTGAGCATCTCCACTGGCTACTTGTCCAACAACCGTTTCTACCCACCGCCGCCCAAGGGCAAGGAGGTGAGGGCAGCCTGTGGGGAGACCTGGAGCCCTTCTGCCCATGCCCAAGTCCAGCTGGGGCCCTCTCCCTGTCTGCACGCAGACCCCCAACATAAGCCTTGTCCCACCTGCTCTCCCACGTCCCCTCTGGCCCCTCTCCCAGGACCCTGGGTCTCTTTCCTGGACCAGCAAGCCAGTCTGCTGTCCATTGCCCTCCCCAGGTCATCATCCACAGGCTTCTGAGCATGTTCCACCCACGGCCTTTCGTGAAGACCCGCTTTGCCCCCCAGGGTGCTGTTGCCTGCCTCACCGCCATCAGCGACTTCTACTACACCGTGATGTTCCGGTGAGTGGCCCTCGTAGCCCCCGGCCTTGCCTCCCATAAGGGCCTGGGACTCCAGGGCGTCAGAGAAACGTCGGGCAAGGAACGGCAGTGGGAGACACCAGACCTGAAGCCCCCAGCTCCACCGCTTACCAGCCTGTGGTCTTTGACTCTCAGAGCCTCATTTTCCTCATAGGGCATGTGAGGGTTCAATGAAAGGAGATGTGGAAGATGCTGAACACAGGCCTGCTGGCCATGATTGTGTCACCAGCACAGAAGGGATGAACAATATCTGTGATACCAGATCATGCACACACTAGGATGCTGTGGGAGCCCAGAGAAGGGCCAGGGGACAGCTTCCAGAGAAGGCAGCGAGCTGGCTGGACCTTGAAGGATGAAGCATTCTTTCTTTGCCCCACACACCCTTCTTTCTTTGTCAGGTTCCCAGCCTTTGGGGGAAGAAGTGGGAGGATGGGCTCTGGCTCAGTAGGGGCCCGCTCACACCTGGGTGCCTCTCTCCCGCAGGATTCACGCTGAATTCCAGCTCAGTGAGCCGCCCGAGCTCCCCTTCTGGTTCTCGCCTGGCCAATTCACCGGCCACATCATCCTTTCCAAAGATGCCACTCACATCCGTGACTTCCGGCTCTTCGTGCCCAACAACAGGTGAGAGCCTCGGCTCAAACCCAGCTCCCTGCTATAATCTGCCCCACACCTCAGTTCTAGGAGTTCAAAAGCAAAGGGTTCCCAGGGTCCCCCATGATTGGCTGCCCTGCCTTTGCTCTCCAGAGCCACCCCTCTTGGAAGAGACCTGTACCCCCTGTTGGAGGGGCCTAGAGCTGTTGTTTCCCACCCAGAGGCAGCAGAGGTGATCATTCTATCATCTATTTCTCAGGCACTGTGTGGGCCAGGCCCTCTACTCTGCCTGGGGCCCATTGCAGCTACAAACAGACCCTCCCTGAAGCGGCTGCCACCCTGCCCTCGTAGTACTGACAGACAGACCTCAAAAACACCTAGAACCACAGCCTGCTCATTCTGTTCTTGGGGTAGTCAATATGTGAGCAGGACCTGGCTGTTCACAGCCCAGGAAGACTTCCCCAAGGAAGCAGCATTTAAGCAGAGATCTAGAAGATGAAGGTTACCTGGGCAAAGGCAACAGTACACAACAAGGGTCTGAGGATAGACCTCCCTGTCCCCCAGCTGCAGGAGCTACCACAGAGCCTCATGGGCTTCAGGGTAACTCCTGCCAGCCTCCTACTTGCCTTCATGGCCAAGCTTACGTATAACAGTATACTTATAAGATTAAAACTCTATGCTAATTTACTTTCTGAACCTTCTAATGCTGTCTGGTCCGAACTGTCATTATTACCCAGTTAAAATGATGCTTCCAATCTCTGGTTTCATCTGCACATGCTACAAGCCATAGTTAAGTCTTGGCCTTGACCTTGGCACCAGTTAGCTGTGTGGCTGTGGCTAAGATCCTGGCCCTCTCCAGGCCTGTTTCCTCATCTTCCAGGTGACAGTGTTTTTTGGTCATTAATTTTGTCAAATTTTCTGGTGTTTTAGCTGTAATATTGTGGTAGTTAGCATACAGGGAAAGCAGAGTGTGGAGGGGGAGCAGTGATACCAACTCCAGTCATGCCACTGTCCCCAGGGAGCAGGTGTGGCCTCCTCTCCCTCCCTGAGAGGGCAAGGCAGGGGCATCCTGGGTCAAGGGGGAAGTCCAGGTTTCACTGCCCCTCCCTTCCTTGTGCTCCTTGGGGCCCAGCTCAGGGCTGGAGAGGAGGCTGGCCACCAGGCATGTCTGCCTCCTACTCAACATTGTTGAGATCGGCCAGAGGGGAGGATGTCCTGAACTGAAGGAGATGGGAGGAGAGAGGGGCAAAGGAGCAGCCCCAAGACGCCCGCACTGAGCCAGTGTCTCAGGACTAGGCAGCGGAAGCTCCCAGCTCACCCCTCCCGGGGTGGAGTTGATCAGTTGTCAGTCTTAGGGCTCCCCCGTGTGGCAGATACTCAGACTGCAAGTGATGAGAACAGATCTCTTGCCGTCTGGACGCACAAGCAGGACAAAACCCCGGTTTTCACTGTGTCTTTCAACAAGGGGTTTGCAGTCTTTGTGCATCTAAGTGTCATGGGTGACACATGAGATGTGATGTGAAAGTCCTCTGAGCTGTGAAAATGAAGGGTTATGTTGAGGCTCCTTTGGAAAGAGGCAACCTGGGGAGAAGGGGAAGGGGTTGGCTCTGTAGCCAGAATCCCCCACCTTGCTGAACCTCAGTGTCCTTATCTGTAACGCAAAGGCAGAAGCTGTATCAAGATTTCAGACTGTTTTCACACTCAGTGAGATGAAGCCTGGCATGTGGTTCTTGGGCTTTGATCATGTTCTGCTCCTGCTGCCCACCTCACCCATCTGTGTCCCAGGTCTCTGAATGTGGACATGGAGTGGCTCTATGGGGCCAGTGAGAACAGTGATATGGAAGTGGACATCGGCTACATACCCCAGGTGAGCACTCAGGTGTTCTGTCCCTGCCCAGGCTAGAAGGCGGGGCTCAACTTTAGGGCCTTGCCATGGGGCCACTCAGTTTTGTGCATGGGTCCTGCTGGCTAAAAGCTCAGGACAGACTAGGATCTGGCTGGGGCCTTGGGAAGCAACAGGCAGTAGAAGGAGTGCTGGCCAGGCTCACTGGCTGTGTCTCCAATTTGCTGCATAATGCTGACAAAGCCCTGCCCTGCCCTGGGCCTCAGTCTTCCCCTCTTTACTATGGGTTAGAGTCTCTCAGCATCCCCTTGAGTATTCCCACCCAGCTCAGACACATCCCTCACCCACTGACTTCTGGCTCAGATGGAGCTGGAGGCCACGGGCCCCTCAGTACCCTCTGTGATCCTGGACGAGGATGGTAATGTGATCGACAGCCGCCTGCCCTCGGGGGAGCCCCTCCAGTTTGTGTTTGAGGAGATCAAATGGCAGCAGGAGCTAAGCTGGGAGGAGGCGGCCCAGCGCCTGGAGGTGGCCATGTACCCCTTCAAGAAGGTGAGGCTGGGTGGGCCAGTGGGCAGTGGTGATGACAGCCACTGGTAGGGGCCCTGAGCTCAGGCTCCATGGTGCTGAGGCTGGGATCTTGGGGGGCATCAGGTGGACACAGGGATTCTGGAATATATGAGCAGCTTGCAGTGGGGGTATCTCCCTACAGGGCCCAACCTGGCCACCAAGGGAGCCCTCAGCCACCCTCTGTCCCTACCCCTGCCACATACACACACAGTACACATTCAGAACCCCTGAATGGTACCTGGACTCAGACAACAGCTTCTCTCTGTCTCTGCCTGGCCCCAGGTCCGCTACCTGCCGTTCACTGAGGCCTTTGACCGAGCCAAGGCTGAGAACAAGCTGGTGCACTCGATCCTGCTGTGGGGGGCCCTGGATGACCAGTCCTGCTGAGGTGAGGGTGGAGACTTCACGTTTTAGGGGCTTACAAGGCACTAAGCCATGAGGGACTCACAACTACATACAGAGGGCAGCACAAGGATTGGAGGGTTTCTTTGCTGAGCCCAAAAGAAATTGCTAAATGCAGTAGAAAGATCCCTGAAAGAGTGGGTTCAAGTCCCAACTCGGCCATTTTCACTTTCTCCCCAAGCATCGGTTTCCTCAGCAATACAAAGCAAAAAGCCTACCTACCTCATTGTGAGAACAGGCGTGCAGTGCCCTGTCCTCTGTAAAGTGGTGTCCATGTATAAGAGAAGAAATAACCCCCGGGGCTGAGTTTGCATTCACTTATTCAGAAAATTCACCCAAGCTCTGCTAGGTGCAAAGTTCTCTAGGCATCTAACAGTGGGTACAGGGCGGCCTCACTCAGTCACTTAGCAAACACATTCTGGGCATCTGTGGTGCCCAGCCCTAAGCCAGGTGCTAGAGGGTTGCAGCCAGGAAGTCAGAAGCAACCCCTGCCCTCAGGAGCATACTGGGTAGTGCAGAAGTCAGACACTGAGTGAGTAATCATAAGTGTGGTGAGTGTAACACCAGGTGAGGTCCAGGTAGGCACAAGAGTGTGTAACTCCGGGGGTGGGTCAGGGAAGACATTTAAGTTGAGACTTTGAAAGATGAGTAGGAGTTTATCAAGGGGCAGGAGGAAGAGTATTTCAGATACAGTAAACAGTCTGTGCTAAGGCAGGACTCCCTGGATTGAAATAGCTGTCACTGCCTACAATTCCCTGGTCTCAACCTAGGACATCCATACGTGTTCATCACAGCTACTATTTATTTAACCCTTCCTACGTGGCAGGCTGCAGAGACCAATCTACAGCCCCTGAGTTTTATCCAAAGCAAGATTGTTACTAACTGAAAACCCTAGTAAGACTCGTGGAGGGCCTCACCTTTCTGTCCTTGGCCTCTCCCTGAACAGGTTCAGGGCGGACTCTCCGGGAGACTGTCCTGGAGAGTTCGCCCATCCTCACCCTCCTCAATGAGAGCTTTATCAGTACCTGGTCCCTGGTGAAGGAGCTGGAGGAGCTGCAGGTGAGTGAGTGCAGAGGTGGGCGTGGTCCCCATGAGGGCCCACCAGGCAGTGATGGGGGCTCAGGTGTCAGGACTGTTCTCAACTGTCCCCACAGAAGAGCCAGGAGAACCCGTCCCACAAGAAGCTAGCTAGCCTGCATCTGGAGAAGTACAGCTTCCCTGTGGAGATGATGATCTGCCTGCCCAATGGCACTGTGGTAGGTAACCTCAGCACCCAAGCCCGGCCTGGGCCAGGTGCTATGGGACAGAGGGAGCAGCAAGGGGCTTAGTTTATTGAAATTAGGCTTTGGCCTGGCTCTACCACTTCCTGGCTACAAAACCTTGAGTATCTCCCAACCCAGCTGAGCCCCAGGATCCTTATCTATAAAATAGGAAGTGTAATGCTCACTCTCGCTGCGTCATGCAGATGTTTGGAAGTTCCCACTACGTGGGGCTACAGCAGCACTTAGGAGACCACGTAATAAAGGGAACAGTCAGCACGTTCCCATGTGGGCCAAACAGGTTCAGCACATAGAACGTGGACTGGGTGAAAAGGCTAGCCTCAGACCACTGCAGTCAGCAACTGGGATGAGAGGAGCAGGGAGGACCTAGCCGGGACCCAGGCAGGGAGTTCTAGGGGTTGAAGGCCGTAGCCCAAGGCGAGTTCGAGACTCTGTATCTCCTCCAGGTCCCTTACTCAGCACTCTCCAGGTGCTCCCATTGACTTCCTCACAGCACTGGGAGGGAGATGACCATGAATATACATTTTAAACACAAGGAGACTGAGGCTCAGAAAGTACAGAGACTTGGCTAAAGTAGGACCACAATCAAAATGGGCAGCAGCCCTGTGAGGCTCACGGTCTCCTGCTCTTCTGGTTGAAGCTGCCCCATATTCCTTTAAGCCCCAATCCAATAGTGGGTTGGTTGGTGTGGGACTGTCAGCTGCAGGGGTGGTGACCAGTTTCCCCAGGATCTCAGAGCAGGGAGTGGTAGAAGTGCAAGGGCTGAGGCAGGCCTGGGAGAGATACTCGGGGAAGGCTTGTTGGAGAGGAGGAGGCACCAGCCAGGAGGCTTCTGCTGTCTCAGACTCGGTGAGGAGCGTAGCCCAGGGCGAGGGCCTGAGAGAGAGGCAGCCAGCTTCACACTCTCGCTGACACCGTGGGGCCAGGCCAGGTGAGCAGAGCTGGGCCCGGAGAACCCCATCTTTCATGCTTTCTTTCAGTCATTGGTTGGAATTCTTGCTTGCTTGCTTCTTCGCTCAGGTGTCCAATTCCTGGGCACCTGCTGTGTGCCAGGCCCTGTGCACAAAGATAGAGACATGGGCCTTACTCCTCAGGAGGTATGAGCAGGCTAGAGCAGGAAGCGGATGGGGAAGCAGGCCCTTCAGGTGTCGTGGGCACCTTGATGGAAGCGAGTACGGAGGTCAGGCAATTGGAAGAGCAGAGGAAAGAGAGCAGGCTTCTTTCTAGGGCGGGGAGGAGAGTAGCAAGGAGTAAGAAGACTTGTGGCACTTAGCGCTTAGCTGCTAACTGAAAGGTTGTTCGTTTGGACTCACCTGTGGCTCTGTGGGAGAAAGATCTGGTGATCTGCTTCTGTAAAGACTACAGCCTATGGGACAGTTGTACTCTGTCACATGGGGTCACTGTGGGTTGGAACCAACTCAACAGCACCTACCAACATAACAAGGAGTAGCAGAGATGCCATTACAAGGTGGCAGGTTTCCACCTGGTGCGCAAGTGCAAAATAGCTGTGGTCCTGCAGCTGAAAGCCGACAACAGCCTGCTCTTAGGTGGGATTCGGGAAGGGCTTGTGGCTGCAGCTACCTGTCTGCTATCTGCTCAGCGCAAGGACGGTTGAGGCCTGAGAGGGGCCACTTCTCCCACGACAGCACCAGTGGGCAGGCAAAGGAGGGGCCCGGTGAACTAGGGCAGCCTCTCCTCTGCTCTCCTCACCCCCTCCTCCCAGGTTCACCACATCAACGCCAACTATTTCCTGGACATCACCTCCATGAAGCCCGAGGATATTGAGAACGTCTTCAGCTTCTCCTCCACTTTTGAAGACCCGTCCACGGCCACCTACCTGCAGTTCCTGAAGGAGGGGCTCCAGCGAGGTCTGCCCCTCCTCCAGCCGTAGGGTGTCATCAGGCTAATGGGAGCCAGGCTGCTTCGGGGATCTGGAGATCCGCCTCTAGCCCCAACAGACAGGCCTGCAGCACCTCATGTCCCAGAGCCAGAGTGGTCCTTGGCACATTTCAGAGTTCATACACTCCTCCCCCCACCTCTTGGGCAGCTTTGTGGCATCTGAGGTCAACTAAGGGTGGCCATCCCAGCTTTGCCCAGTGACAGCAGACAGACAAGGGGTGCCTGGGCTGGCCAGTGGGGTGAACCTTTAGCTTGGGCTGCCCCACTCTCTCCCCTTCTCTACCCACCTGGCCCCCAACGTTACCACTCAGTCATACAGTCTAGGCCCTTGCAGGGTTAAGAATAAGGACGAGTGGATCCTAGGCAGACTGCACAACCCTTCTGTCCCTGCTTTCACCCCTGGCCCAAAAGAAGCACCCAAAAATCCTGGCCCAGGGGAGCCAGGCTAGCAAGGAACCACACCAGTTTGTCTAGATTCTTCGTTTCTGGCCACACCCTGGTTCTCCTTCTGTGTCCAACGTCCCCAGCCTTCTGGAGCCTGTCGGCAAAACTATAGGGTTACTCCTACCCTTCAAAAGAGGAAGTTAAATGTGTTCCGCAATACTACTCCCCAAGCCTGGGCCTTGCCCCTCAATCTGACCTGATGATAAGACCCCAGAATCCCATCTGACAACCTCAGGGAGGCCAGCTATTTGGGAACATTTGTTGTAGATTTCTGTCCTTAGCAAGGGGGACTAGCAAAGGGTCCCTAAGACCCAGGGCCAAGACATCCCTGCCACCTACCCCAGCAGAGAGTCAGCAGGACTGCTGGAGCTAGTGTCCCTCAGTGTGCCTCCTGCCCCTCAGCCTAACTCCACAGAAGTACCATCCAGCCAAAGATCAGCCTCCCCGAGCCGTCACTGTCACAGCCATCCAGGGCAGCCCCTCAGCATGTCCACCTTCCTGTGGCCGATGACAGTCCTTTGGGGGGTCCACGCCCTAAGCCACTGACCACAACCAATCTCTTTTATACATGCCGAAAGTGTTTCTATATGAACTTTCTCACAGTTTCTATGTATTTTTGATAACACCCAGTGCTGAGGAGAAAGAAAGGAGTGATGGTTTCCCCACGCAGCTGCCCCATGATGGCTGGATCTGAAATCTTAGATGGACCCAGCTTGATGTTTTTGCAGTCACACCTCTGGGAAGAAATCTCTCTTTTCTGTCTCATCCTCAGTTTTTTAGAAACATTTCTCAGAGGATTGGTGCAC
This sequence comes from Heterohyrax brucei, assembly GCA_028571685.1. NCBI lineage: Eukaryota > Metazoa > Chordata > Mammalia > Hyracoidea > Procaviidae > Heterohyrax > Heterohyrax brucei. The sequence continues at coordinate 55,750,593 of CM053140.1, forward strand.
CCCTAGCCCTATCCTTGTCTTCCACTGAGACCCACGAGGGGTCTCTGGGCTTTCATGAGGACCTTGGTGCCCAGCTGCACCCCAAGCCCCCAGGCCAAAGGCTTACTCTTACACCTAGCAAAGGAGGGGCAGCAGGCATCTCATCTTCCATCTGCCAGGTTCCCGTTTGCCTCAGAGTATCCAAGTTTAGGCTTCTTTTCTACCAGTCTTGTTCTCAGTTTTGTTTTTTAATTTTTTATGTTTAAGTGAACGTACACAATCCAAGTCAGTTTTGCATACCCACCTCTCTACAACTATCTGCTCTCAGCACCCTCTGACAGCATACTTCTCCTTTTCACTCTTCTAGTAACCTCTTAACGAACACCCGTCTCCTCCTTTCCACCCTCTCTCTCCCCTCTAGAAAGAAATAAGTAGGACAGCCTCCTGTATATGTTTAAAGCCATAAAATACACACACCACATGGTCACACCAACCCCGAGTCCAGTCCATTCTTTGTCAGAAGTGTTGACCTCAGTACTGGTTCTGGGACAGCAGCAAATCTAGGGGCTATGTTCCCAGGGGACCCTCCAGGCTGTTGGGCCATCAATTCTGGTCTTTTAGTAGAGTTCTTGATGGTCTCAGTTTTGTATCAAATAATGTAGCCAGTCATCAGAAGCCTTCTCTATCTAAGGTGCTTCATTAGATTACATATATTTCCCATTTCATCCTCCCAGCAAAGCTATGAGGTAGATATGACTTGGCTGCATTTTGTAGATGAAGCAACTGAGACTCACAGAAGTGAAGTGATTTGCTCAAGACCACTTAAGAGTGTTAGATTCAAACCCTCAGGTGATTCCAAAGCCCATGTCTTCTTGTGGAGGTATTTTGTATTGCATCCCCACCTGTCTCCCTTGCCTGTTTTCACTGAGGTAGGAAGGAAAGTCTTCCAAACCAGAATGTCTCAGTACTCTTTGATCACCTCAGATCAAATAAAGGCACAAGCCAGCCAGCTGAGCCAGGTTTTGGGTCCTGGGAGACTGCTCACCAGGCCTCTCACTAGAAGGGAGGGCACTCAAGCCTATCTCAGTGCTTCCACCATCTCATTAGCGGTGGGTGAGCTGCCCAGTACCATCAGAGGGACCACCCAACATCAGCAAAGACAGCCTCCCCACCCTAGCAAGTTGGCACTTTCCTGCTGCTCCAGGCGGGCTGACTCCACATGGAGCTACTCTTGTCCTGTGGCCTCAGGCCTGCCTTGCTTTCCTATTAGGGTGCTGATTTCTTAGGCTTTCTGGATTCTCATCTGACATCTCTGTCCCCCATTGTGCCTTGAGGCATATGGTGGGTGAGGACCCTCAGCTGCCACTTTGCTGTCGCCAACATATTCTATAATAAAACTGGAAAGCCCAGGGTGGTTCTGAGTGCCTTTCCTTTGAGCCACATGTTGTTCACTCTGCCCTTCCATGGTCTGACTCCCTCTCCTGTTGGGAATGGCTTGGTAGATAGACAAGGGAGTGCAGATGTTAGCTGGAATGTCTTTAGGGACTATCTGTTATGAGAGGGCTGAAGTGACTTGTCTAAAATAAGTTCACGATAGGCCCAGTACATCTATTTTTGAGATGGTACAGAGATGGCATCTCATGGGCTAACTGCAGCCAGCAGGTAGTACCTGTCTGGTGCTCTGTGTCAGGAGATTCTGATGTCAAACCCAGTTGTCTTAGGCCAGGTTCCCTGGATGCAGAGCCTGAGACAGACATTAGGGCACATGCGATTCTTTGAGTTAGTACATTTCAGAAAAAAACCTACAAAGGGAGTGAAGCTGAGTAGAAAAGGAGAAAATGCTGGGGAGGTGTAGAATCTCATACCCAGTCCTGGCCTCATTTGCAGGGAAGGGCTCTGGAGCATACACCACGTGGCAGCTGAGACTTGGAGCCGGCCTTTTGTCCCCGTTATCAGTCTGTCATTGGCTTCAGAGTGGAATAACTTCCTGGGCTAGGGGGCGCTGTCCTCCCTCCACCAACTAGACCAAACCAAACACACTGCCTCTGTCTATTTTGACTCACAGCAAACCTACAGGACAGTAGAACTGCTCCATAGGGTTTCCAACGAGCGTCTGGTGGATTTGAACTGCTAACTTTTTGTTTACCAGACATAGCACTTAATAAGTACACCACCAGAATTTCCATTCTCCCTCCAGCCAAGGGCAATTTTCTGGAGAAAAATTGGGTGGGTAAAGGTGTCTGGGTAGGGCACAATGACAGCGTGTGCCCCTGCACGATAGAATGCTAGGGTGGGTTTGCAGTATGTATGACCTAGAAGGGAAGAACAACGTGTGTGTGCACGTGCGCACGTGTGCTCTTGGTGCAAGTTTACAGCTCAAAAGTAATTTCTCGTTCAAATTTATAAATTTTTGGTTGCAGTCGCCGCAATGTGACAGCACATGCTGCTGTCCACCCCGTGTCCATTTGACCAGGAAGCTGCCTTCTCATCCTGCTTTTGGACAGGACCTGCCCATGTGGTCTCATGTATCTGATTTAACTGAGAAGCACATTGCTCACATGTATTGTTTTTTTGTTTGTTTGTTTTATAGTCCTGTCTAGTCTGTCTGAAGAGTGGGTTTGGGGAGTGGTTTCTGTTCTGGGTTAACAGGGTGCTCAGGGGCCACAGTTTCAGAGGTTCCTCCAGTCTCTGTCAGACCTTTACCTCTGGTCTTTTTACTCCCACTTGAGTTCTGGTCTACATTTTTCTCCTGCTCTGTGCAGGCCTCTCTGTTGTGTTCCCTGTCAGGGTGGTCATTCGTGGTAGCTGGGCACCATCTAGTTCTGGTCTCAGGCTGGTAGTGTCTCTAGTCCTTCGGGTGACTGTTTTCTCTGTGTCTTTTTTGTCTTCTTCATTGTCCTTTGGAGAGCAACAATTAAAACAACAAATCTGCCACTCTGGAAGTCTACATTTGTCCCTGGAAATACGGTAGGGATCAGGTGGGACAGTATCTGTGGTGTCTGGCCAGGACCAGCTACTTGAGCCTAGTGCAAAGCTTGGCTAGTGCAAAATAAGAGTCCAGTTAAAATGAAAGTGTGGGGCTCTTGTTAAAAAAAAAAAAAATATATATATATATATATATAGTAATTTCGAGGTGGTGACAACAGGACATTAAACCAACCACAAGGTCTTCCTGAGCATAGGGTGCTTTATGACTGCGTAGGTTGTTGGTCCAAAACGCTGACATTGTCCCCGCCAGATTGGGACTGCAGGCTTTTGGACTAAGGAGCCAGGTATGCTGAGGGTAGAAGGAGATGTGACTCAGGAACAAGATGTCATGGAGATGAGACCAGGAGGGTGCAGGCACAAAGAGGGAGTGGGTTCCTGAGTGTGAGAGCCCTTCTGAACTGTTTCCCAATACCTACAGTGTCCTTCCCAACAATCTACCCACACTATCAACAGATTCACACTGAGCCCTGCCCTGGCTTGATGGGATATACCCGGGCCTTGTAGGTATAATGGTAAACAGCTAAGGCTGCTAACCAAACAGGTCGGCAGTTCCATTCTACCAGCCGCTCACAGGAAACCCTGTGGGACAGCTTTCACCACTGTGTGGGGTCGCTATGAGTTGGAATCAACTCCAGGACAGCAGGTCAACGTGAGAGACAAAGAGACACGTAAAGGCTAAGACAGCTACAAGCACCGGAGGGCACGAGTCAGAGGCTTATTTCACTTGGAGAGAAAGTCTTTGTGAAGGAGGCACTGACAGGGACCAGAATGGGGAACAGGAGATGTACAGCCGGCGACAGACGGGACAAGAAGGGAAAGCGGGAAGAACAGGACTTGAATGGGAAGCATGAACTGGGAAGTGGACCACGGGGAGATGCAACAAGCACCAGACGGAGAACGCTGGGAACACCTAGGTGAAACTTTAGTTTGGGGTGGGATGGGACACCAAACGTTTAGGGGTCCAAGTACAGAAACAGGTCTCCGCTTTCAAGCTTCACAACTCGTACCGACTAGAAGAGCAGATGCGCCGACCAGCGACACGCACTCAATCAGATCTCTGGCTCTCCCATCGTAGTGAATGTCGGTACCCGCTCAGAGGCGCAGGCGGGGCGGGGTCTATAGGGGGCGTGTCTCTCCGAGGGGGCGTGTCTCCTCTTCCGGATCGGCACGTGCCACAACCTCCAGCCCCAGCCCCGCAAAGCTAGCGCTTGCCCTGCCCCCGAGTTGAGGCCACCTTTTAAGGTCGCCTGGGGGCACGGGGCGGTGCGCAGCCGCAAAGAACCGCTTCCGGGGGAGGGGCGGGTCAGCGGAAGCGAAAGCGGTGAGGCTGGGCGAGCGGTTGTGATAGGAGGGGCCGTGAGGTGAGTGAGTCCTGGAACCGAGATTGAGGTGAGAAAAGGTGTGTGTGCCATACCACAAGCGGGAATGCAGCCTTCCGGCCCGGCCGTGCTGCTGGGAGCCTGCAGCTCCTGTTCCCGCACAAGTTCTCGCGGGAGCCGGTGTTGGCGGCCTCATTTGGCAGGAGGGGAAACTGAGTGCCTGAAGGGTAGTTGTTGCCCCGAGTAACCCAGCAGACGGTGGACAGGCGGCTTCCCCTTTCGGCTGCGCTCCCAGACAGGCGCTGTCTCCTCGCCCCTTCTGAGACTTGGCTCCAGCTCGGAGCTGTCCCGCGCACTCTGTCCCCTGCGGGTCCAAGGGCCACTTGGGCAGACAACGAGAATTTGGCCGACCTTAGCTATGGTCAGGTCGAGGTGTCACGTAGAAACGGAGACATGTCCTGGGTAAGGGTCCCGTCGCGGTTTTCCCTTCCAGCGTAGCTTCTGAGGCCCTCGCCGTGACTGTCGGCGCAGATCGCCAGTCCCTGGGCCGCTCGGCAAAGTTTTACTGAGCGCAGCGGCCTCCATGCGGCGTCCGGGACCCAAGGGTGATGAGACAGGCCCAGCTCTGGCGGAGCGCCAGGGAGACCACGTGTAAACAGAACGACAGCAACCTCGTAAGGGGCTGTGGAAGTTCAGAAGTGAGAACCAGCCAGTGTGCCCAGCGCACCGGAGGACAATTCTGCACATGGCCAGTGGCACTTGCGCATAGAGTTTTGAAATCTAAATTACTGTTCTCCTTCCTTCATTTCTTAATTAAAGAAATACTTATTAAGTGCTTACTATGCACTAAACAGGTGTTGTGGTATGGACTGGGGAAATCCCTTATCTTCTGACAAGCGCCAGTTACCTAATTACTGTTGTCAGAGGATTCAGAAGAAATGCAGGTGCTGTTAGCGGTAAAGGACCTGACCTTGTCCTCGTAGGGGGGAGTGATGCTTGAACTGAACTCTGAGCAGTGAGTTGAGAATGACATCCGTGAAAAGGATGCTGATGTTTCAGGCAGAGGGAGTAGGGTAGATAAAGGCTCACAAGTGGTATTCCGGCTCCTGAAAGAAGGCCAGTATGGCTGGAGGCAGAGGAAAAGGACATGTGACTGGTGAAGTGTGCAGGGTCAAATTCTGCAAGGTGTGTAGGCTCCCATGACCTTGGTCTAGAGAAGGGGGAAACAGATGAGAGCGGAGCTGATAGTGGAGACCCTCCTTACATGCCATATTAAGGAATTTAGATCTTATTCCATTGGCTCTAGCAAGCTGGTAGAAGGTTTGAACATGGGAAGAATATGATCAGCAATGTGTATCAAAAAGATTCCTCAAGCAGTGGTGTGTTAGGCTGAGCTTTTGGAGGAAGCAATTGTGATGTATGATGAGGAACAGAGAGAAGCACTGTTACCTGATGATTGCTGCAGGCACTGACGTCAGCACAGAGCCTGGAACAGGGTGGGCCTTTGATAAAAGGCTGGAGCAGAAGGGAGAAGACAGAACCTCAGCAGGAGGCAGTGAGATCTGGAGCAGGTGTTAGGTGCTTTTTTCTAGCATGACCACTGAGCTATTTGAGACAAGTCACTTGCCCTTTCCAGTTTGCTTTTCCCATCTTCACCATTAAATGCATGATATCTCCTCTCTCAGGTGGGAGAGACCATCCAAGGGAGGACTTCATAAAGAGCTATTCAGCCTGTGACTTCTTCACAGCCTTTCCATGGCTCCCTGGCAACTTCTCACCCCGGCATTCCCAGCCTTCATGACCTGACCCTCAGTTTACCTTTGCAGCCATATCACCTTCTGTCCTTCTCTGCATGTCCTGGACCTATGCTCTTGGTGCTGTTTTTCTGCCCTTCCTACCCCACTGAAATTGCCATGGGGCCTTGGGACCATAGGGCTGAATTTACCTGGCCATCTGTCTAGCGTTCCTCTTTTTCTAAAAAAAAAGTTGCTATCAGTTGATTCCAACTCCCGGTAGCCTCATGTGTGCAGAGTCAAACTGCACTCCATAGGACTTTCCAGCTGTGAACTTTCAGAAGCAAATCATCAGGCCTTTGCTCTAAGGTGCCTTTGGATGAGTTCGAACCTCCATTAGGTAGTGTTATTCAGCCTCAGGTCCTTGGTCCCGGCTAGACTTGATTTCCTTGAGGGCAGGGCTATGTCTTACTAGTCCATAGCGCTGGCGGGGTCTACTGTTGGAGTTTGGTGAGAATGAGTAAGTTCAGTGAGTGCGTCTGCTCATTGTGAAGGGCAGCTGTGAAGAGGCCATAAAGTAGTGACCCCACCCATCTGCCTCATGTTTTTAGTTCATTTAGCATTTTAAAATTGCCCATTTCACTGATTGACCCTCAAGGAAACCTGGCATGGTATTGATGTTCCTACCCCATTTTTAAAGATGGAAAACCCAGTGTTCAGATGACTTGCTTAAGGCTACAAAGCCAGTAGATGGTTGGGCCAGGATAAAAACTCTGACTCTTCTCCTAGCTTTCCCATGAGCTTTGTAGGTGTAAAGGATTCTCCTTCTATCCAGCCATGCCTCAGGAAACTTAAGGGTCCAAGAAGGGTCCTAGGGTTGGCCAAGGTCCCCTAACAAGTTTGGAACAAAACCTTTAAGAAGCTGTTACTGGGTGAGGACGTCTTGGACTGGTTCTGTGAGATGTCAGAAAAGGTTTGTTGCCTTGCTGTTAGTCATGGCTGTGCAGGACTTGGTTTAGTGGGGCTTGTGTACTGGCCATTGAATGTCCACTCTGGGGGTTGTTTCACAGGATGGAAAGTGTGTTCCTCAAGATGGCCTGATATGAAGGAGCTACGCCTGCTGCCTCCCCAACCCCTAGAGCTGCCCTGTGGCTGCCTTGTCCTTCAGGTGCAACAGCCAGTTGAAACGTCAGGGATGGAAGCCAATGTGGTAAGCAGCATCCATGGGGGGAGAGGTGTAGCAGGAAAGACTGAGCACTGGGTCTGCTGAAGAACTGTACCAAGTTCTGAGACTCTCGGGGTGTCTCTTCCTTTCCCCTAGAGGCCTGGAATTGGAGACAGGCTACCTCTCCACCCCTCCCCCAGGCAGAACCGTCTGTGATCTGGGGATGTTCAGGAGTCTGTTTCTACCTTTTTTGTACGGGGGGGGGGGGAGGCTAGGTGATCCCTACAACCAGCTAATTTTTCTTCGTTCTACTGTATCTTCACCATATTGACTTTGCCTTGGGCTGAGGAAGACACAGCGCTTAGGTGGCTGGCCAAGGTGAGGATGGCAACAGGGGAACTTGCCTTCCTAATTGGAACTTGACCTACCCCTAGATCAAAGGTGCCCTGTCTATGAGATTGAGGAATTCATTTTACCTGCTATGGAGGAGTAGGGGCAGGGACAGTAATTGGACTTGCTGTCTCTGAAGTCATGGCTGTCTCTTTCCTTCTCTACTCTAGACAGTCCCAATCTGGCAAAATAAGCCTCATGGGGCTGCTCGCAGTGTAGTGAGAAGAATTGGGACCAACCTGCCCTTGAAGCCATGTCCCCGGGCATCCTTTGAGGTGAGTACGCTGGAAGGAAGGGCAGGAAGAGTAGAGGCAGAGAGTATGGGCAGACAGTACTGCTCTTGTGCGCCAGACCATTCAGTATGGCCAAAAAGGGTTTCTTTCCTGGTCATTGTTTGATTTTGTCAATAAATATTTATGAAGTGTTTATAATGGATCCTGCTTGCTGATTGGGCATAAACCTCTAACCATGACAGTCAGAGGTCCGCTTTATCCATACATTAATAATTATGTGTTTTGCCTCTCAAGTGATTTTGATGTCATCAGCCTCCAGTAATTGAGTTTATCACAGCAGGCCTAAAGGCTCTGGATCAGATCTTTAGACCAGTTAGACATGTCTGTGCACCGAGGTTTTTGCCTACAACCCCACAAAGGACAGTGAATGATGTATGTCAGTCAGAGTTGAGCTGTGGTTTTCTTTACCAGCCCTAAGGCCAGGTTCCCCTACTTGTGTGTCAGTTTGTTGTGCTGTGGGGTTTGCATGTTGCTGTGGTTCTAGAAGCTGTGCCACTAGTATTCAAATACCAGCAGAGCTACTCATGGTAGACAGGTTTCAGTTGAGCTTGCAGACTAAGATAGTCTAAGAAAAGGACTCAGCAGTCTATTTCTCAGAAGAATTAGCCAGTGGAAGCGTGATGAACGGCAGCAGAACGTTGTCAGATATAGTGCCAAAAGATGAGCCCACCAGGCTGGAAGGCGCTCAGAAGGTGACTGGGGAAGAGCTGCCTCCTCAGAGTCTAGTCGGCCTTAATGACATGAATGGAGTCAAGCTTTCAGGACTTAGTTTGCTGATGTGGCATGACTCAAAATGAGAAGAAACAGCTGCAAACATCCATTAACAGTCAGAGCGTGGACTGTGTGAAGTATAAATCTAAGAGAATTGGAAACTGTCAGAAATGAAGTGGAACACATAAACATTTGTACCCTAGGCATTACTGAGCTGAACTGGACTGTGATTGGCCATTCTGAGTTGGACAGTCATATGGCCTGCTGTGCTGGGATTGACACCTTGAAGAGGAATGGTATTGCATTATATCAAAAAGAATATTTCAATATCTGTCCTGAAGTACAGTGATGTCAGTGATAGGATAATATCCTTACACATACAAAGAAGGCCAGTTAATATGACTGTTATTCACATGTATGCACTAACCACAAGGCCAAAGATGAAGAAATTGAAGATTTTTACAAGCTTCTGCAGTCTAAATATTTAACAAACATACAGTCAGGATGTATAATTACTGGTGATTGGAATGCAAAAGTTAGAAATGAAGAAGGATTGGTAGTTGGAAAATACAGCCTTAGTGAGAGAAATGATGCCAAAGATTGCATGACAGAATTTGCAAGACCAACGACTTCTTCACTGCAAATATTTTTTCACCAACATAAATGGTGACTGTACACATGGACCTTGCCAACTGGATTATGCAGTAATCAGTTCAACTACATCTGTAGAGACAATGGAAAAGCTCAATATCATCAGTCAGAACAAGACCACATGCTGACTGCCGCATAGATCATCAGTTGCTCACATACAAGTTCAGACTGAAACTGGAGAAAATTAGAATCAGTCCACAAGATCCAAAGTATGACTTCAAGTGTATCCCACCTGAGTTCAGAGACCATCTCAAGAGTAGATTTGATGCAGTGAACACTGAACACCACAGACCAGACAAGCTGTGGGATGACACTGAGGATATCATAATAAAGAAGGTAAGAGGTCATTAAAAAAAAACAGGAAAAATTGGAGGTCAGAAGAGACTCTGAAACTTGTTCTTGAACATGAATAGCTAAAGCAAAAGGAAAAGATGAAGTAAAAGAACTGAACAGATTTTGAAGGGTGACATGGAAAGACAGTATTATAATTAAGTGTGCAAAGAATTGGAGATAGAAGACTGAAGGGAAGAACATGCTCTGCATTTCTCAGGCTGAAAGAACTGAAGAAAAAATTCAAGCTTCAAGTTGCAATAGTGAAGGATTCTTCAGGGAAAATACTCAGAAAGCATCCAGAGATGGAAGGAATATACTGAGTTATTATACCAGAAAGAATTGATTGCTGTTCAACCATTTTGAGAGTAGCATATGACCAGGAATCAATGGTACTGAAGGAAGAAGTTGAAGCTACAGTGAAGGCACTGGGGAAAAAACAAGGCTCCGAGAATTGGTGGCACATCATTTGAGATGATTAAACAAATGAATGCAGTGCTGGAAGTGCTCATTCATCTATGCCAAGAAATTTGGAAAACAGCTACCTGGCCAATTGACTGGAAGAGATACATATTTATGCCTATTCCCAAGAAAAGTAATCCAACCAAATACAGAAATTATTGAACAATATCATTAATATCACATACAAGTAAAATACTGCTAAAGATCATTCAGAAGTGACTGCAGTAATATATTGATAGGGAGCTGTCAGAAATTCAGGCTGGATTCTGGGGAAGACATGGAACCAGGCATATGTTATTGCTGATGTCAGATAGATCTGGGCTGAAAGCAGGGAATACTAGAAAGATGTTTACTTATATTTTGTTGAGTATGCAAAGGCATTCAACTGTGTCAGTCATAGCAAGTTGTGGACAACCTTGGGGAAAATGGGAATGCCAGAACATTTCATTGTGCTCATGAGGAATCTGTACATGGATCAAGAGGCAGTTGTTCAAACAACAAGGGAATACTGCATGGTTTAAAGTCTGGAAAGGTGTGCATTGGAATTGTATCGTTTCACCATACCTAATTCAGTCTCTACACTGAGTAAGTAATCTGAGAAGCTGGAGTATACGAGGTCTGACAGTTAAGTCTCTGAACTTAATTGTTCTAATTCCTGCATACTTCATTGCTGAGTATCACCATGGTCACCTTCAAAGTACTCTCCTTGGGAAGCTATGCACCAACGCCTGTGCCTAGTCTACCCTTCTAAGCAATTTTGGAACATTTTCTAGAATGGCCATTGCACAATGCCCAGAGGCAAGGTCACAACGTACTTGTGTAATTGTCTACGACAGAGTTTTTAACCAGTAAGTAAATAAGCGTATTGGAACACCCTCCCTACTCACCTGATCTGACCCCCAGTGGCTTTTTTCTTTACTCAAAGATAACAGAAACGTTGAAAGGAAAACATTCAGGACATCAAGGGTAATACTATGGCAGCTTTGATGGACATTCCAAAAAAAAAAAGTTCCAAACTTGCTTTGAAAGGTGGACTGGGCATTGGCATCGGTATGTAGCTTTCCAAGGGGAGCACTTTGAAGGTGACCATAGTGATATTTAGCAATGAGATATGTAGCACTTTTTCTAGGATGAGTTCATGGACTTCATTGACAGTCTTTGTATGAAGAACAACAAGGCATAAGGATTGGAGGAAGACTAATTAACAACCTGCATTCTGTGGATAACACCACCTTGCATGCTGAAAGTGGGCTTGAACCATTTACTGATGAAGATCAAAGACCACAGCCTTCAGTATGGATTACACCTCAACATCAAGAAAACAAAAATCCTCACAATTGTACCAGTAAGCAACATCATGATAAATGGAGAAAGGATTGAGGTTATCAAAAATTTCATTTTTCTTGGTTCCACACTCAGTGCCCTTGCAAGCTATAGTCAAGAAATCAAAAGATGCATTGCATTTGGAAAATCTGCTGCAAAGGACCACTTTAAAGGGTTGAAAAGTAAAAATGTCACCTTGAAGACTAAAGTGAGCCTGAGCCAAGCCACAGTATTTTCAGTTGCATCATATGCGTACAAAAGTTGGGAAGTGAATAAGGAAGACAGAAGAATTGATGCCTTTCAGTTGTGGCGCTGGCAAAGAATGTTGAATGTGTCATGGACTGCCACAAGAACAAAGGGATCTCTTCTGCAAGAAGTACAACCAGAGTGCTCCTTGGAAGCAAGGATGGCATGACTGCATCTTACATACTTTGAACATGTTGTCAGGAGGGATCAATATCTGGAGAAGGACGTTGTGCTTGGTAGAGGGTTAGCAAGAAAAAGGAAGACCCTCAACAAGATGGGTTGACACAGTGGCTGCGACAGTGGGCTTAAGCCTAAAAACAATTGTGGATGTGGCAGAGGACCAGGCAGTGTTTCCTTCTGTTGTATATAGCGTCACTATGAATTTGAACCAACTCTATAGCCCCTAAGAAGAACAAGGCTGAACCACTTAGCCATCTAGTTTTGCTGTTTCTCTGAAGCCATTATTCCCCACCTTTCTCTTTCTACCTAAGTCTGGCTACTTCTTTGCTGGACTCCTTCAAACTTAGCATTGTGTCTGGGGGCCTTTAGCATCCACTTCGCAGCAGAGAATCCTGCCCCTCCAGGTCTCTGAGACCTGTTTTGCAGTGGAAAGCCAACTAGTATTTATTAAGCTCAGCTCCCTCCCTCTAGGAAGCAGTGATTAAGCACCAGCTCTAGACTAAATTCAGGTGGTGCATCTAAGAAGCTGAGACATAAAAGTATTTCTGATTTCTGCCTACACAAAGGAAACAAGAATATATGCTTGAAGGCTTAGGAAACAAATGAAAGAGTTGAACTGTGAAGTTTAAGTAGGAGGCAGAGTGAGAAGTGGCATCGGGGTTGGTATTAGAGTCTGGAATGGGATTGGGAGTTTGTGTGTTAGGAAGGGAGTGTCCTACAACCCAGACTGCCAGTTATCCAGAATTGCCTGTGGGGGTAGGCAGGATGTGATCCTAGTTGTATGAGAAGGGAAGGCCCAGCTGGTGAGTGCAAGTGATTGCGTGGAGGGTGCTCCACACTTGGGTGTAACATCTCCAGCCCTCTGACCAGATGCTGCTGGGCAGATGATCCAAGCCATAGGCTCCCACAGAGCAGGAGCATGTATGAGTAGTATTGGTAACACCGGGTAATGTCTGCTGGGCACACACTGTATGCCAGGCCCTGTGTCCTAAGTACTTGTGATATGCACTCACTCTTTTAATGGCCAGGAATAAAAGAGTGCTCAAAACTAACCCCAGTGAGTGGAGGCTTCCCTAAATGGCCCATCTTAGCAGCACCTCTTGGATCTATAGGAGTCTTATGTGACCTTGGAGTGCCGCTTAACTCCTGGAAGTTACAGCTTCTTTATCTAAAAGTCAGAGATAGCAATCCCTGATCTACCTACCAAATAATTTAGAGCAAAAACATCTGAATTTAGCTTGTGTGTAGGTGTGCTTTTGAGAAATTATCCCTAGATTTCTACTGTAAACTAATTAACCTTAAATATTAAAGGGAGTCTTGTTGATTTTTTTTTCACTTAACCATGTAAAAATATGGAAAGTGAAAAAGGAGAAAGGAAAATTGCTTGTGATCAATCAAATCACACAGTCATTACACACATTTGGCATAGTTCCTTTCCATCTTTTTCTAGATGCTCTTTTACTTTAATCATAATTACCATGTGATTGAACCTTCCGGCTTTTAATGTGGTGTTACTCAGTCTCTGTTCTGTCATCATGCATTTGGTTGATAGGCTAGTTGAAGGAATCTTATTATGGCTCTGGAAAGCCTGGTAGTATAGTGGTACAGGGCTACGTCTGCTAACCAAAAGATCAACAGTTCAAATCCACCAAGCACTCCTTAGAAACTATGGTGCTGTTCTACTCTAACCTATAGGTTGCTATGAGTCTGAATTGACTGAACAGCAGTGAGGTTTTTATTATGGTTCTTTGTGTTTAATTTATCATTTATTTTTATTTAAAGCCAGATAATCAAATTATCAAGCTTGTTTAAAACAACATTGCTGTTAGCAATATAAATCCCAATTCATAAAAGGGTTGCAAAGAGTTAGCCTGGGAGAAACTTTCTGATTATGTAACAGGTTGGTGACGACCTTGCACCTGTGTTCTTGCAACCAGCAGACAAGATGGTCTTGGACATTGGTCATTTCTGTTAAGAGGTAACTCAAGCCAGACCCACCACAGACCCTTCAGCTCTAGGCCAGTGTCCACAAACTTTTTCTGTAAAGTGCCACAGGGTAAATACAAGCCATACAGTCAGTTCAGCTTGAAAGCAGCCATAGATTTTACATAACCCAGTGGGTGTGGCTATTTTTCAGTATACCTTTTTCTATATAAACAGTCACCAATGCCTGCATGGCCACCATGTTTTGGCTGCCTGATAGCTGGTCTATTCTACTTTCCCATCCATGTTCCACCCAGCCGCCAGAGTAATCTTGCTAATCCTCAAATCGGATCCTCACCTACTTAAAAGCCTGCAGTTTCTTGTCATTCACTGGACCTAGAGTCAAGGCTCCTGATTTATTCTCCAGCATCTCTGTTCCATCTTTGCTGAACTAAATTTATTTGTAATCCCATGACTCCCTTGCTTCTGACTCTTATCTAATCTGTCCCTAACCAGGAACCCTCTTCTCCCCTACTAAGAAGCTCCCCTGACTTATCCTATATATTTTGCACAGTTCTCCCTGTTTATCTCATCATGGGGTCAGTAAATGTTTGCTTATGAATTTTGTTTCCCCATAGACCCTACCCAATGTCTCTGACCTGTGTCTGAGAGACATACCCCCAGTTCCTACTCTGGCTGACGTCGTTTGGATTGCTGCAGATGAAGAGGAGACCTATGCCCGGGTCAGGTAGCTGAGGCGGTAGCTGGTCTGCTGGGGGCTGGGGAGTGTCTCCACAGATGAAGTAGCAGGACTCAGAGAGAGTTCCTATGAAATGAGAGCTGAGGGCAGTAGCAGTGGAAGCTGTTGCCATTCTGCAGTCCCACAGTCCCAGGACTCAGAGAGGATGCAGAGCTTTCGTGTATTGCTCTCGTTAGGAAAGGGTGGAGGACTTTGAGAAGGGGCTTGGTGGCAAGTTGTCTCTGACTGAAAACTTGTCTTTACCTGGCCCAGGAGCGATACACGCCCCCTGAGGCACTCCTGGAAGCCCAGCCCTCTGATTGTTATGCAGCGCAATGCCTCAGTGCCCAACCTGCGTGGGTCCGAAGAGAGGCTCCTGGCCCTGAAGAAGCCTGGCCTGCCCGCCCTAAGCCGCACCACAGAACTGCAGGATGAGCTGAGCCATCTGCGCAGCCAGATTGCCAAGATAGTGGCAGCTGATGCAGGTAGGACCCCCTGGGAAGGGCCAGAGTATAGCATGCTTTTCCTTTTCCCACTGGGTTTTAGGCAGGACAAGGGTAAGGAAAATGATGGCCCCTGGTTGCTCTCAGGCCTAGCTGGCTTCTGGTGTCCCTTGGATGTTTTCCAGCAGTCATTTTCAGCTGAGTGGTTTGGTTAGGAGCAAAATCACTGGCCATGTAACCCCAGGCAGATTGATGTATTGGCTACAAAAACTAACATCCCTTTCAAAGTGTCTTTAAGAGCACATCTTCACGAATCCTCGGTAGTTTTCCTTTTCAGTATGAGAGATAAGCATTCCGCCTCCCTACCACTGAGAGATGTGGCTGCTTTAGGCACCTGCTTTCCCTTTCCTTGTCCTCTCTGCCAGATACCACCATTCTGTGTGCAGTTAGGGCAGAACCTCTAAACGTCGATAGGAGTCTGCCTTGACAAGAAGGCATGGAACACAAACAGGTGGACTGTTCCCAAGATGACCATGGGTTCATCTTCATATTTCTCTCATCCTCTTGCTTTTTATTTTATTGTATTTGCTTTAAGTGGAGCTTTACAGTCCAAGTCAGTTTGTCATACAAAAACTTAACACACACATTGCTATGTAACTCTAGCTGCTTTCTTCATACTGTGACAGCACTCCTCCTTTGCACTCTGTGTGTCCTGTGTCCATTCAGCTAACTTCTGTGCCTCTCTGCCCTCTCATCTCACCTCTGGACAGGAGCTGCCCAGTTAGTCTTTTATATCTATTTAAGTCAAGAGGCACACTCTCTGCCAGTATCATTTTATGTCTCATAGTTCAGTCCCATCTTTGTCCGAAGAGTTGGCTTTGGGAATGGGAGGTTCTGTGTCTTCCAGGGACACTCCAGTCAGTGAGACCATCAAGTCTGACAGAGTTCGAGTTCTACACCCCATTTTTCTCCCACTTCGTCAGGGCATTTATTGGTGGTGGCCAGGCACTATCCAGTTCTGGTCTCATGCTGGTATAGTCCTTGGATTATGTGGCCCTTTCTGTCTCTTAGGCTAATATTTTCTTTATTTCTTTGATGTCATTCATTCTCCTCTGCTCCAGGTGGGTTGGGACCAGTTGATGCTTCTTGCTGTCTTTGAAGCCCCACATACCACTTACCAAAGTGGGATGTGGAACATTTTCTTAAAAAAAAATGAGTTATGCCACTTGACCTAGATGTCCCCTAAAACCATGGTCCCTAGACCACTGCTACTTTGTCCTTTGAAGTGTTTGGTTTTTAGCAAACTTCGTGGCTTTTGGTTTAGTCCAGTTATGCTGACATCTCTGCTGTGCATTGGCTCCCCTTTCACCTAACTTAGTTCTTATCTACTATCTAATGACTGAATACCCTTTCTCTTCTTCCCTACCTTTTATTTTGATCCTTACTGACTAGTAACTAGTACTGACTAGTAACCTTATCAGTTGGTAGAGTCCTTGGAAATCATGGTGTTCCTTGAAATCATGTATTTAATTCCCTTGTATGGAGTTTTATTAAGAAATTGTCCTTGAATTTGCCACTTAGATTTCTTGGCTGCTTTTTTTGTTTTGTCGTCCAAGAGACAAGCAGAAACAGTTTTTGAAAAATCAGACAGAAAAAGCTTAGAAACTGAGAAAATTCTCCCTATTAAAATTTGGGAACTGGGAAGACTATCAGCATTCTTTTTTTTTCTGCAACACATTTCTTCAGCTCAGAGGGACAGAGTCAAAGCACTAACCCTGTTACAACGGAGGGAAGAATAGACTCCGGCCTTGGCTCTGTCACTCTTGCTTCAGTCGGAGACAGTGTGGTCACTTCACCTGCTGCGGAGGGTGGGTATTTGTGCCCCCCCCCCCAACCATCAGAAGAGCCTGACACTGTCTGCATTTTGCTGAGACCCTAAGTGGGGAGGGTCGTGAAGGGAGTCTCCGCTAGGTCCAGACGCCATCCTGCGAGCTCCCAGTATCAGCCCAGGAGATGAAGGTTCACCAGGTGTGGGAAAAGGTACAGCTGTTGTGTTCTGGCCCCAATGCCCATCCATGCCTATTGTTTTCTCTTTCAGCTTCGGCTTCATTAACGCCAGATTTCTTATCTCCAGGAAGTTCAAATGTCTCTTCTCCTTTACCTTGTTTTGGATCCTCATTCCACTCTACAACTTCCTTTGTCATTAGTGACATCACCGAGGAGACTGAGGTAGAGGTCCCTGAGCTTCCATCAGTCCCCCTGCTTTGTTCTGCCAGCCTTGAATGTTGCAAACCAGAAAACAAAGCCACCTGCAGCTCATCTGAAGAGGATGACTGCATTTCTCTGTCCAAAGCCAGCAGCTTTGCAGACATGATGGGTATCCTGAAGGACTTCCACCGGATGAAGCAGAGCCAAGATCTGTAAGTGTTGGAAGCTTGGTGGTGTTTATTTTGTCTTAAGTTGCCCGTAGCCAGTGAGCTAATAGAATGTGAATGTGGCGCACACAGTATCTAGCACATAGTATTGCCTCAGCAGGAGCTGTATATTAATTGTTCACAAAGCTTGCTAGCTACCCTGCTTGCTAAGTACCTGGGGTCCTAACTGGAGGAAGAAGCAGCACCTCACATTCGTTGGGTTATGTCTACAGCCATCAGCCCCGTAACTGTTTGTGAAGCTCCTGTAACTTTGCCTTGGTCCAGTTGTGCTGACTTGACCAGTACTGTGTGCTGTCTTCAACTTCACTGAAGTGACCACTTAACCTATTGTCTAGTTACTGTCTCCAGCGCTCCTCTTCCCTTGCAACCATCAGATCGTTTCTGTCTGTGTATAAATCTTTACGTGAGTTTTTATAGAAATGGTCTCATACAGTATTTGTCCTTTTGTGATTATTTCAGTCAGCATAATGCCCTCCAGTTCATCCATGTTCCTTATCCTGTATAATATCCCATTGTGTGTATACTAGTTTTTTTTATATATTCATTGATCCTTTTGCTGTTGTGAATAATGCTTATGAACATAGGTGACAGCTATTCTCTCTCTAGGATAGCAGGTCTGACGAGTCCATGAATTGTTCTGAATGCTGCATACCTCACTGATGAATATCCCTACAGTCACCTTTGCAGCACTCCCCTTGGGAAGCTATGCACCAATGCAAGCGCCTAGTCCACCCTTCAAAGAAATTTTGGGACTCTTTCTGGAATGCCTATTGCATA
Organism: Heterohyrax brucei; assembly: GCA_028571685.1. Classification (NCBI taxonomy): domain Eukaryota; kingdom Metazoa; phylum Chordata; class Mammalia; order Hyracoidea; family Procaviidae; genus Heterohyrax; species Heterohyrax brucei. The sequence goes on from CM053140.1 coordinate 55,768,680, forward strand.
CGGTGGCACAGTGGCAAGTTCGTGAACCTAATTATATAGTTGTCTGAGTTTCTAGCCAGTACACAAATAACTATGAGATTACCCTCCCTACTCACATGATCTGGCCTCCAATGACTTTTTATTCCTCAAAGATAAAGGAAATATTCAAAGGAAGACATTTTGATGACATTCAGGACATCAAGGGTAATATGACAACAGTCCTGATGGCCATTCTGGAAACATTTCCAAAATTGCTGTGAAGGGTGGACTAGGCACTGGTGTCAGTGCATAGCTTTCCAAGGGGAGTACTTTGAAGGTGAGCACTGTGATGTTTAGCAGTGAGGTATGTAGCAATTTTTCTAGGATGAGTTCATGAACTTGTCAGACCTCATATATTCCAGGAGTATAATTGCTAGATCATGTAGCTTTTTAGGGAAGCTTTTTAAGGAAGCACTGCACTATTTTCTGAAATGATCATACCCTGTTGCATTCTCACCAGCAGTGCAGTTCAGTCCTCCCGCAGCCTTTCCAGCATTTGTGGTTTTCTTATTGGTTTTTTTTTTTTAGTGCCAGTAATGCTGGGATGAGGTGGTATCTCATTACAGTTTTGATTTGTATTTTGGTAATGGCTTAATGATCTGGAGCATGTCCTCATGTGTCTGTTAGCTGCCTTAGTGTCATCTTCAGTGAAGTGTCTCCATCTCATTGGCCCAATTTTTTAACTGGATTTTTTTTTTGTTGTAGAGGTGCTTTAGGTGTTGCTGATAGTGGGAGTTTAGAATTGTGTACCTTGAGAAACTCTTCCTCAGAGAAGCCCTAGACCCAATTCCTGGGGGAGTCACCATCTTGAACAGTATCTCTTCAAAGGTGGTCTGAGCTCCTGTGGGGGACTCAGCAGAGAGCTTGTTTCAGTGCAGGTTCCTGGCATTTTAATTCTTGTGTCTGAGACCCTCACCGTGAAGGCCAGAGCTCAGGGTATGTCGATATAGTAACACAGATTTAGAAACCTGTTTTGTGGGCATGGCTGTAAGGGTTCTCTCCCATGCCGATGAAGTTCTTGTTGAAGGGAAATATAGCTTGCCTTGTACAAGGAGCTCTTTTGTCTCCTGGGCCTTCGTTTCCCTCTGAAAACCAGACAAGGCATAGTGACTCCCTCATTGCTTCCTTTAGGGAAGTAAGTTTTTTCTTTCTAGTAATTTTCAGTGTACCTAATAAAACAGGTTCCCATTCAACAATTTCTACAAATAGTATCTAGTAACATTGGTTACATTCTTCACTGTCAGCATTCTCATTGTTTCCATTCTAGTCCACTCGGGGAAGTCCTTTTTGCTTTCCTTCTCTGGCCCTGGCTAGACTGGTCATCATACTGACTGACTCATAGTTCTCTGTCTTGCCCATCCTAAATTCCACTGAGAATGTTTTGGGGCTCCCTGAGTCTTTTTCTTCTGGTTGTGGTATTTTATAGACCAACTCTCAAACTTTGTCATACTGATGTCTTGCATCAAATTCGATCCAAAACCCTCATTGCCAAGCTTCTCCTTCCCCTTGTGTCCTAGGATCTTTTGTCTTGTTATTAGAAGGAGCTGGGTTGGTGGGAAAATAGCCTAGACTCAGCAAAGGTTCAAACACGTGACAGACTAAAGACAATTCGTCTTGTTTTTGCTTTCAAGACTTAATAAGCAATTTTGACCCAGGTGCGTATTTTAACAGCCACTAAAATGTCTTCATAACATTCTAAGTTCAGCTGTTTCCAATATCTGGATATACTGGGTAATTTGAACCAACCTCAATCTGGAGTTGGTTTTGTCCATACTAGTCCCTTACAAGGAAACCCTTGTGGCATAGTGGTTAAGAGCTACAGCTACTAACCAAAAGGTTAGCAGTTCAGATCCACCAGGTGCTCCTTTTTCCTGTAGGGTTGCTGTGAGTCAGAATCAACTTGATGGCAGTGGGGCTTTTTTTTTGTCCCTTATGAAGATTTTGCTATAAATTCTGAATCTCAGTACAAAAACAATTCTGTTCCCTTGTTGAAGAGACAAGGCAGTAGGAAATCCTAGGCATATCTTTTCCCCAGAACTAATAAGGGTCAGAATCATCACTTACCTTCCTCTGCTGATCCTCCGGAAAAATTTTGTGAAGAAAAGACAGGGCCAGAGCAGAGGCTTAGCCACCAGAGACCAACTGCGACAGGTGATAGTAAACCACTTAGTGACTTTGGACAAGTCACATAAACTTTCTGTGCTTCAGTTTCCTCATCTGTAAAGTGGACTGTAACAACACCTACCTCGTGTGATTATTATAGGGATTAAAATTAGATGAAGTCCTCAGTAATCATTAGCCATTATTGTATCTGCAGGAACCGCAGTTTACTGAAGGAAGAAGACCCTGCTGTCCTTATCTCTGAAGTCCTAAGGAGAAAGTTTGCTCTGAAGGAAGAAGATATCACTAGAAAAGGAAACTGACAGTTCCCAGCTCTGCAAACTGTCTCAGCTCCTGGAATTCCTTCAGTAGCTGCTTTCCTCACTGCAGATGTTTCTGCCTCTCTATTAGAAATCTTCTGCAACTGTCTTGCCAGCCAGCTAGAGCGGACTGCAAGAGGAGCCGCATTGTTTCCCACGCTTCAAACGTTAGTTAGAAGCTAAGGCCTGTGTTTGGCTGAGACATTTGTTACAGGTAATGGTGGAGGAGGTTGGAGTGTCTCAGTTTAAAGGGTACGATAGAAGTTTGTGGTTTTTCCTTGTCCCTATGTGAAAATAGGTCCTAAATAGATGACTGACTTTATTGCATTAGACCCCATAACTGGTCTCACGAGACACATTCTGCCCAGCTGTCGTTCTCAGTTGCTTCTTTGCGGCAGAAAGGGCTGAGGGGAGCAAGCTGTAAATGTTCATGTACATGTCCATAGGGCAGGGGAAATCTGTGCTGCTCCTTCATACACCTTCACCTGTGCCCACCAGTCACCCACCACCCTTCCCTGTCTACCACCTAGATGGAGTCAGGCCACTGGACCAGCTGACACTGGGCTGCTGCTGAGAGGCCTAGGCTATGTTTTTCTTACACATATTTTGTAATACTACACAACCAATCTACCCTCCAATGCCGTGGAGCCTCATCAGCTCCACTGATTGAAAACTTTCTCTTCCTCGGACTTTTCATTTAAGCCCCGTGGGAAGAAGAAACGAGGAGGGGAAAGAGTGCACCACCCTTCTTCTAGGCCCGACTGCTCCTTTTGGGCTGGGCCAGGTTTGTACCTGCCACACCACTGCATGACTCAGACACCCTCAGGTCCCTTCTCTGCGGTATGTATACTGTTTGTGTTTGGGTTGAAGCCGTACTTGACATTAAAGGATTTGGAGAGAGAATGTATTTGCCTTGTCCATCTCCGAGTTGTGATTACCCAGTATTCCTCAAGAGTACAGTATTTCTGTTAATTTGAAGGCTCTCAGCTTCCCCTCTTATAAGGTCCTGCCCTTTAGAAGACTTCTGTAGTGAGTTTTAGCTCCCTTTCTGTACCAGCTGTGCCCTATGCAAGGCTTCAAGCTAGTTTGAACGCCTGCCCAGAATTGGCATCACTAATAAGCTCCCAGGTGATATGAATGCTACTGGTAATGGACCAATTCTGAGAACCACTAGTAGAGACAGTGGCTGTATACATAAGAACCACTGGGGATCTTGTTAAAATATAGTCTGATTCAGTATATCTGGGGTGATAATGCAGATTCTCAGCGGGAATTAAACCCAGTTCAAAGGCTTAGCCCTGTGCTCTTAAAAGGAGTTCTGTCTTACGAACTTGCAAGCTTTCCCTCTAGAGGCTGTTTAAGCTCTTTATAGACACCAAACTGCATTATGGGAAACCACCACCTGGTGGATGATGCCTTGAGTAGAATACCAGTCAACTTAGACTCCTGTTCAATCTCATCAATGGCAATGACAGCATATGTAATTATTAAAAAGTCACTTGTTCAAAAATAAAATTGGTAATGTTTTAATTACCACCAGCCAGCTTTATAAACTATCATTTACTTAGATTCAAAGTTTTTACAAAGGGGGCTTCCTCTCACCTAGATTGATCTGTAGCTAAGGCATTTTGTGTTGTTTTGTGGAGCCCTAGTACCACAGTAGCTAAAGTACTTGGCTGCTAACCAAAAGGTCAGCAGTTCAAACCCATCTGCTGCTCCACAGCAGAAATAGGTGGTAGTCTGCTTCCAGTCTCAGAAACCCTATGGGGCAGTTCTACTCTTTCCTCAGGTCACCATAAGTCTAAATTGACTCAGCAGTAACTGGTTATAGTGTTACGGTCTCAGCAGTAACTGGTTAGTGTTAAGGTTTTAGGGAGAGACATTTAAATACCAAGTATATAAATTTCAAATGCTATCAAGATACCACAGAACTCCCACCATCCTGTTCCTAGCCTCTCCTGCACAGCTGGGTCAGGGAGATCGGCTTTTGCTTTATCTCTCAGATGTCAAAAATATGGTCCCATATCGTGTGTACACTTTGTGGTTGTATGCATCTACAGGATGTCATCCTACTGGCCTCTTACTAGAGGGGGCTGGAGAGGGTGGAGAAGAGGGGTCAGGAGATGGTTAAGAGGATATGACATGTATAGAACAGATAGGAGGAGTGTGCTGTCACCAGGCAGGGAGAGCAGCAGGAACTGCACATAGGCGGGCATGTGAATTTAAACTGAACTGTACACTGTCACTCAATATAATAAGTAAATAAAAATAATGGTCCCAAGCGTGGGTTTAGTGGGTACGATTACAGCCAGCGAGTAAAAGAACACACCTGTAAGAAGCAGGGTCTGAGGCAGGCATCTGGAAGGTGAGGCTCTTTAGTGTGGGTCAGTACCCACCTGCCTCCTCAGTGCTCATCACAGACTTGTTCAGGGCACTTACTAGCAACCTTTCTCCTCAGGAAAGGTACCAGTGCCAATCACGTCTCAACAAGTGGCACCACCTGCTTTATTTACATGAAGAAAACACTTAGTGACAACAGTTTCATCCTATGCCCCCTTCAAAAAGATCATTTTCTCCATATCTGCCATTTCAAAGTGCTTTTACAACAGCCAAATCCTCACAGGTATTCAGAATTGGTGTCTGATAACTTGATTACCTTCAGAGTCCTGGGTAAAGAGCCAGTCAACTTGCAGATTTAACTGAGTGGGCCCATCCTGGCACTGAGCCCGAGGGCTGTCAGGACCCTGCCTCAAACCCTGATTCTGGTCATTAGTCACATCTCGCAAAGGAGCTCTAGAGTTGTGGGCGATGACCTGATGACCCTGAGAATCGTCTGTGAAAAGCTGACTCCAGGAGTCTTCATCCTTTCTCTCAGTGCCGCAGGAAAAGAGAGGAAGAAGACAAGGCTTTGGCTTTGCTGACTGCGTGTTTTCTCCACTCCAGGATTTCCTGTAAGTTTGGAGAGGAGGGACCTGCCTGTTTTCTTTGGCAGACACCTTCCTTTCCAATTTAGTCATGCCCAAGGGCTGATGGCATTTGCCTCCAGGCTGTTTCACATCTCTCTCAAAGTCCTGAAAATGCTTTTTCTTACATCCCTGAAGCCATTCCCTGTTCCCGTAAGTACTGGCCTCTCCCTCTCCCTCCTTTTGGTCCAACAAACAGGAACCTTCCCAGTCCTGGGTGAGGGGAAAGGCCAGTGAGTCCGCACTCTCTCCAGCACAGCCTGGAGTATCAGTCAAAAATGGGGTTTCCATTGTGTGGTGGCCAGAAGTCTCCTGGAGGGACTGAGGACAAAGTCCAGTGCCCTGGATATCTTCAGGCGCTGAAGTGGCTATGGGGGCTGCCACACAATCATCATGCAAGCACTGGAGAAAAGGCTCTAGCTGGGCTGCAGCTTTCTTAGACTCTTTGTTGGTCTGGCTCTCTTTAGGAAAGGAAACACTTGTCTGGTCACCATCACTGGTCTTTCCTAGTAAAAGAACAGTGAACTATTATTATTTTTCTAATATTTAATAATTTAAAATAACAGTCAAAACCCATTATGTATTTAAAAATAAATAATTCTACAAGAAAATTCACTTAGTTTTTTCTCAAATCAGTATCAGCCACTACCTCATGTTGAGCTCTTGTTTAGACCCTTTAAATAGCTTCCTAGTGGATCTTCCTGCTTTCAACCTCTATTCCCTCCCATTTCGCTACTCAAATATTTGGATGCTTCCTGTTATGGCCTCATAAAGTCAAACATGGTATACAATCAGACTACAACCTGCTTTTCCGACTAAATTTCCAGATGTGGGGCTTATTTAATACAGGGCACTGTTAGTTCGTTCTTGTTTTTTATTTAATGTGGCTTCTGCTAAGTAATAGTCCTAGGCAAATATATCCTCCCAGATAATGTCCTTTGCGTATACTCAATACACTATTTTAATGTCTCAAAGATCATATTAACTTCTCAAGACAGAACATTGGCTCCTTTGCCCCTGAACATTTCATGGGAAAAGGAGGACAGATGGAGTAAGAATGTAAGCCAGTGAGTACCAGAAAACCCAAAGCCACTGATGACTGACTGATTCCAACTCATGGTGATCCTACAGGACAGAGCAAAACTGCTCCATATGGTTTCCAAAGCTATAAATCTTTAGGGAAGCAGAATACCACATCTTTCTCTCGTGGAGCAGCAAATGGGCTCAAGCCACCTTTCAGGTAGCAGCTGAGCACTTAACCACATCAGCCAGGAGGGAGGAGAATAAAAAAGCAACTACTGTTGCCCAGCTTGTCTGTTTTGTCACATGCAGATGGGATCCTCTCTGCAAGGAATTGCTACTTCTTCCAAATTACAGAAAATCCAATTTCAAAATTCTGATAGTCCTTTTCCTCAGATCCATGAGCTGAATGAACTGATTTCCTCTTTCCTTCCCAATAAGAATTATAATGAAGAAACTTGTGAAGGGGTACTCAACTTTGCCTAAGAATTTAATATAGACTATGCCAGCATTTTGAGCTGCAAAACAGTTGGAAAAAATGTCTGCCCTTGATACTTAAAGCAAAAAGGTATTTAGGTTTTTGTTTGAAGAGAAAGAGTATATTCTGAGGGTTCATGCCACGCAGTTGTGGGAATCAGACCAAGAGCTGAAGCACTACTCCCAATTTCCTCAACTGGCAGGAACCCTGCCCTTTGAGCACTGGCCTACTCTGAGGCAGCTGCTTCCATGAAGAGGGATGTGCAAGCAAGGAGCTGCCAAAGGATGATGAGACACAAGTCAACTTTACACTGGCCTTTCTAAAAAGGCATCATTAAAGCTTTACTAAGGTGAGAAGTGTCATCCTGAAGTGGGAATTCTCAGTTAGCCTCATAAAGATTACTCAATAATGGTAGCCAGTCCACCGAACCTCAGCAAGTCAGTTCTCCTGCCCATCCAACACTAAGTACACCTGTCCTCTCTGCTCTTGTCAAAAAATACGGATATATCAAATTGAGCAGAACAGAGTCAAATATGTTTGTAAAAGCATGTATATGAGGACTGACCAGTTCGCGAACTCATCCTAGAAAGGGTGCTGCATACCTCATTGCTGACTATGACTATGCTCACCTTCAAAGTCCTCCCCTTGCGAAGCTATGCACTGAAACACCAGCACCTTGTTCACCCTCCAAAGCAATTTTGGAACTCTTTTTCTGGAATGGCTGTCAGAGCTGTCGTATTACCCTTAATGTCCTGAATGGCATCAAAATGTCTTCCTTTTAATACTGCTTTTATCTTTCAGTAAAGAAAAACGTCACTGGGGGCCAGATCAGGTGAGTAGGGAGGGTGTTCCAATCCACTTATTTTTTACTGGCTAAAAACTCCTTCATAGACAACTGTACAGTTAAGTTCGCGAACTTGCCACTGTGCACAATAGCCATTCCAGAAAGAGTTCCAAAACTGCTTTGAAGGGGGGTCGATACACAGCTTCCCAAGGGCATACTTCAAAGGTAACCATAGTGATATTCAGCAATGAGGTATGCAGCACTCCGAACAATTAAGTTTGTGAACTTAATTGTCAGACCACATGCTGCTTTTCAAAGCGGGGTGATTGCTTGTATTTTACATAACCTCTCCCAATAGGTTATCAAAGTGGTTATCACCACTTCTTAAATATTCCAGTTTGGAAAAAAACACTTCTTTTTGCTGCATGGATAATAAAGTGTTCCCAGTTGGGTCACCGTACCTGACCGCAAGGTGAGGAAGGAAGCAATGCTGGTCTGCCTTATGCCTGCATGTGGAGTGCTTCTTTGAGTAAGGGAAATCTTAGCTTGTCTCTCTCTGGGAAAGAGTGGTAGCATTCTGCTGTCTGGTTTGAGTAGATGTGTCTGAGAAGAGGGAGAGAAAAACAGAAGCACTTGATACCAAAACAGCACCCAGACAGGAGACATTCACTAAGTATCTGTAACCCTCTTGGAACCACACTCGGCCCTGTAGACTCCACTTATGTCCTATCATTAGCTAGTTTGTGCCAGACATGGCCTTCTGCCATTTCCTTCCCTACAGTGTTGGTTTTCTCAGGAATCACATATGCCAGCTATAGCCTCATCTTTTTATTTCCCAGTGGAAGTTGGTCAGACTGACTAAACAGGAATTGTTAAAGAGATTCCAGCCTCTCCATTCATATTTAAAGATAATTAATGATTCTAGGTAAGTATCAGTTGATGCATTTTCTTTTTTTTTTATTACTTTTTTTATTTTATAACTGAGTGAAAATGTACATTCCTGTATAAATTTACATGCCCACCTATATGCAGCTTCCACTGCTCTCCCTGTCCGGTGACAGCACACTATTCCTCTCTGCTCCATACATGTCTCATCCTCCCAACAGCCGCCTTTGCCCTCCTCTCCACCCACTTTCCTTCCTCCAGCCAGAGGTCAGCAGGATGATATCCTCTAGATGCACAGAACTATAAAGTGCAACCAGTATATGGTCACTATGCATTGCCAAGTCCAGTCCACTCGTGTCCAAAGCGCGGACCTTCATTATGATTTATGGGCAAGGGCAGCATCAGGGCCTGGGGCCATGCTCTCAGGGGAACCCCAAAACCGCTGGACCATCAATTGAGGTCTTTTAGTGGAGATCTCAGGATGCACCCCTTTTTATTCTTGTGTTGCCGGTGAGACTCAACCTAGTGAGCTCCATCGCGGCTATCACTGGTGGTGGCTGGGCACCATCTGGTTCTTCCGGTCCCAAGTCAATGAAGGCACCCACTCATGTGGGTCTCTCTGTCTTCTAGGTTGTCTTTACCGCATGTCATTTTGGTCCTCGGTGAGCATCCATTCCTGCTGAGTTGGGACCATTTGCTGTGTCCTCGGATGGCAGCTTGGCAGCTTTTAAGACCCCAGACGCCACTCACCAATGTGGGGTGCAGAGAGCCCTCTTAGCAAAACACTAGTTGTGCCAATTGGCCTCGATTTCGCCTAAGAGCATGGTCCCCTGCCCCCTGTCCAGCTACTCTATCCTTGCAATACTGGGTTAAGATGGAAGGAGTACTCAAGTTATGCTGAAGTCCACTTAATGTTGTTCTTGTTTCTAATGTGTGCTATCACCGATTTCTCCCAACCAGATTTCTAGCAACTATCTAGTCTAAGCTCTCCCTTCCTTCCCTCCCTCCCCACCCTTGCTGCTGTCAAAGAGTCTTTTCTTCTATACACAAGTCTGTTTTTGAGATCTTATCGTAGAGGTCGCATACAATATTTGTCCTTTTGTCGCTGACTACTTTCACTCAACATAATGTCTTCCAGTTGAAACCAGGTTAGGAGATGTTTCCTGGAATCATCGTTATTCTTTATCATTGCATAGTGCTCTATTGAGTATATGTACCATAGTTTACCTATCCATTCTTCTATTGTTGGGCATCTGGGTTGATTCCATCTTTTTGCTATCGTGGACTATGATGCATTTTCAAATAGTCACACAGCGGTTAGCCACACAGCTTGGGTTCAAATCTCTGTTCTGCCACTGCCATGTAGCTGTGTAACCCTCTGCAAACAGCACTGTCTATCTCATTCTTATGTGTAAAATGGGACAATAATAGTGCCTTATCCCACAGTACAGAGCCCTGGTGCCACAGTAGTGTAGAGCTGGCTGCTAACCAACAAGTCAGCTGTTCAAATCCACCAACCATTCCTTGAAAACTTTGAGGCAGTTCAGCTCTGTCCTATAGAGCTACTACGGGTTGGAATAGACTCAATTGCAATGGTTTTTCAGCCCCACAGGACAGTAATGAGAATGGAGTGAATCGACATGAAGGTTTATACCATACCTGGCTAGTGTGATAGCAGGCAGTCAGAGGAGGTGCTATCAGACTGCACACTCTCAGCTCAGGCCCCGGTGGGGAACTGGAAGGTGGGTGGGAAAGGTTTAGAAAGGGTGTTTTGTCAACTAACTACAAATGGAACCTCACACTTACAGAGTGTGCTTTGTTTTTATTTCCATTTATTTGTAACAGAATGTCTGTGAGGTAAGGAGTTGTTCGGTGCCACTGAGTCAATTCAACTCCTAGTGATGACAGAACAGAACCACACCATGGGGTTTTCCTGGCTGGCACCTACCAACAACAGTCTTCATGGATACAGATTTCCAGCTCTTTCTCCTACTAAGTGGATTCAAACTTCCACCTCTCAGCTGTTAGCTGAGTGCTGAAGCTGTTTGTGCCACCTGGGCTCCGTGAGAAGTATGGACAGTAGGGTTAAATTCAGCTTACAGAATGAAAAGCTGTGACCACCAGAGAAGAAATGGGATTTGCCAATGTTAATGCAAAAAGTTGGAGAAAGGCCTGACTTGAACTGAAATTATTCTAGCCCAAAGCTGACCTCATTTCAAGGGGTAGTGAGTAGAGGAAATAAACTGTGGATGAAAAATGAATACACTTCAACTTGTAGTACACTGTATAGAACTTAACTTTCCAGCCTGAACAACTAGAAAACTGAACATGTTTTATTTAGGGGACAACAGGTAGTATAGCATTTTGATGCCTGACAGAATGGAAATAAATGCGGTGTGTTCTGTAATCTTTCTAGCTTTCTGCTTGGAAGCACTTTCCAGACTGCAGTGCATAGAGAAGGTACCCAGGCAGGGCCTTACAGTCCTGATGAGGTAAAAGAGAGACTGGAGTGGAGGTTAGGAAGCTGATGTGGCAGAAATTGCAGGGGCAGAGAAAGATTTCCAGAAATCTGCATGGGGATCCCTTCTGTCCATAGCTGAATACAGGTTGGGTGAAAGTTCATGAGGCCAGGCCAAGAGCTGCTGGGAAGCTAACTACAAGCTGAACGACTCCCAAAGCCCACACAGGCTGGGAGAGGGTTCCCACCCCCACTGGTCAGAGCAGAGGAACACCCTTGAACATCATGAGCATTCAGTGAGGCTCTCAGAAGGATCACTGGTTAGCAGCAGAGCTAAACTAACCTAGGGCAAAAGTTACTCTAAATCGGCTCTTAATAGAGCTTTCAAAACAGACCTTTAATTATCAAGCTGGTAAGTAACTACCTGCCAAAACAAAGTTCAATATTCTTTTTAAAGACAACAGAATGCAAACAGGGCAGCATACATAATGTCTACCATCCAGTAAGAACATTATTAGACATGCAGAACAGGAGAATATCAATAATCAAGGGGGGGGGGTTAAGAGATCAAACAGTGATGACAGAATTAACAAGCAAGAATTTTTACATAGTTACTTTAAATATGCTCAAAGCCTTAAAGAAAAATACAACTGAGAGAAATGAAAGATACAAAAAATTCATTACATGGACTTAACAGATTAGAGATTGAAGAAGAAAATGCAAACTGTCTAAAAAAAACAGAAAAAAAGACTAAAAGTCTCAATGATCTTGGTTTATCAAGTATACTGACGTACAAATATGCCATTGCTGTTGCTGTTGTTAGATGCCACCAAGTCGGATCTGACTTAGAGCAACCCTAATGCACAACAAAACAAAAACACTGCCCTGTCTTGCAACCTTTGTTACACTTGAGCCCATTGTTGCAGCCACTTGTTGATGGTCTTCCTCTTTGCCCCTGACCCTCTGCCTTACATTATGTCTTCTTCCAGGGACCGAGCCCTCCTGACAGCAGATCCTAGTGAGATACAGCCCTCACTAGCCTTGCTTCTAAGCAGCTTCTAAGGAGCTGTACTTCTTCCAAGACAGACTTGCTCATCCTTTTGACAGTCCATGGTATATTCAATATTCTTCTCCAACACTGAAATTCAAAGGCGTCAGTTCTCATCTTCCATATTCATTGTCTAGCTGTCACATGCATATGATGCAACTGAAATTACCATGGCCTGGGTCAGGTGCACCTTAGTCTTCAAGTTACATTTTAAGCCTAGCAGGACAACAAAACTGACCAATACCCTTAGTAGGATTCCATACACTATTTGCATGGTCCCACACAAACTACCACCTATCTGTCCAACTGTCATACTAGCTACAGTGCTGGTATTTCAAATACTAACTAGATTGTCCATGATAAACAAGATGCAGTGGAGCTTCCAGACTGAGACCAGGATGAAGGACAGGTAGTCTACTTCTAAAAAATTGGCCAGTGAAACTTAATGAACAGCAGTGGAATACAGTTTGATATAGTGCCAGGAGACCAGCCCCTTAGGTTAGAAGGCATACAAAATACCCCTGTGAAGCTGCCTCCTCAAAGTAAAGTTGATCTTAACAATAAGGACAGAGTCAAGCTTTTGGGACCTTCATTTGCTGATGTGGCACAACTCAAAATGAGAAGAAACAGCTACAAACATCCATTAATAGTATTAAGCATGAACTAGGAAAACTGGGAGTTTTCAAAAAAGAAATGGAATGCATAAACATTGATATCCTAGGCTGAAATGGAGCGGTAGACTGAAATGGACTGGTATTGGTCATTCTGAATCTGACAATCATATGGTCTGCTGTGCTGGTAGTGGAAAACTGAAGAAGAATGGCATCATATTCTTTGTCAAAATAAGCATTTCAAGATCTATCCTGAAGTACAACCCTGTCAGTGATAGGATAACATCCATACAACTGGAAGGAAGATCAGTTAATAGGACTATTATTCAAATTTATGTACAACCACTAATGCCAATGAAGAGGAAACTGGAGATTTCTGCCAACTTCTGCAGTCTGTAATTGATCAAACATAGAATTGAGACACATTGGTAATTACAGGTAACTGGATTGGGAATATTGGAAACAAACAAGGATTGGTAGTTGGCAAATACGGCCATGGTACTGAAATGATGCCAGAGATTGTATGATAGAATTTTGCAAGACCAACAACTTACTAGCTGCAAAATCTTTTTTCAGCCACAAACAGCAACTATACATACGGACCTCACCAGTGGGAAAACAGAGGAGTCAGATCGACTACATCTGTGGCAAAAGACAATGGAAAAAAGCTCAGTACCATCAGTCAGAAAAGGCCAGGGGTGTAATGCAAAATAAACTGTCAATTGCTCATCAACAAGCTCAAGCTGAAGCTGAAGAAAATTAGACCTAAGTCCACAAGAGCTAAAGTCTAACCTTGAATATATCCCACCTCAATTTAGAGACCACATCAAGAACAGATTCACACTAAACACTAATGACTGAACATCAGACAAGTTGTGGGATGACATCAAGAGCATCATACATGAAGAAAGCAAAAGGTTATTAAAAGGAAAAAAAAGACCACAATGGATATCAGAAGAGACTCTGAAACTAGCTGTTAAACATACAGCAGCTAAAGCGAATGATAAAACAGAAGATTTCAAAGGGTATCCAAGAAATGTGCAAAGATCTGCAGTTAAACAAAAAACACCTGGCATTTCCCAGCTGAAGAGAAAATTCAAGTCTCACATTACAGTTTTAAAGGATTCTATGGGCAAAATATTGAGTGATGCAGGAAGCATCGAAAGAAGTGGACAGTATATGCAGCACTATTCCCCCCCTCAAAAAAACTGGTCAACCTTCAGCCATTTCAGGAGGAAGCACATGATCAAGAACTGTTATTATTAAAGGAAGAAGTCCAAACTGCACTGAAGGCACTGGTGAAAACTAAGACTTTAGGAACTGATACAACACCCATGGAAGCAGCAGTCAAGAAACAGAACAAGGAACTACATTGGGCAAATGTGCTGCAAAAGACCTCTTTCAATTGTTGAAAAGCAATGATGTCACTTCGAGGACTAAAGTGTGCCTAATCCAAGCTATATATATATTTTTAATTTTTGTATTGTGATTGAGTGAAGTTTATAATCCAAGTTAATTTTCCCTATAAAACCCCAAATACCCACCTCTCTGCAACTCTGTCAGCTTTCTTCATCGTGTGACAGCACTCTTCTTTTTCACTCTTTACTTCCAATATGCACTCAAACAACACTGTCTCCTTCTCTCCACCTCCTCCTCTCCTCTCTAAAAATAAGCCAGTAGGACAGCCTCATATATCCATTAAACCATAAAGTACACACACCACCTGCATCACTGTGTATCCCCAAGTCCAGTCCATTCTTTGTCTGAAGTGTTGGCTTCAGTACTGGTTTCAGCTCTGGGTTAGCAGCAAGTTTAGGGGCCATGTTCTCAGGAGACCCTCCAGGTTATCAGACCACCAACTCTGGTCTTTTTAATAGAGCTCTCGTTCTGTACACCTCTTTATCTTGTGCTATGTCAGGGACTCTACACTGTGTCCCCTATCAGGGCTGTCTTTGGTGGTGGCCAGGCACCATCTAGTTCTTCTGGTCTCATGCTGATACAGTCTCTCAGTCATAGGGGTCCTTCTGTCTCCCAGGCTCATTTTACCTCATGTCTTTTATGTTCTCAGTTATCATCTGTTCCAGGTGGGTTGGGACCAACTGATGTTCCTCAGGTGGCAGCTTGCTGTCAAGCTATATTTTTAATCACCTCATATACATGTGAAAGCTAAACAATGAATAAGGCAGACTGAAGAAGACTGACACCTTTGAATTATGGTGTTGGTGAAGAACACTGAATACATATCAAGAACTGCCAAAAGAATGAACAAATCTGTCTTCAAAGAAATTCAGCCAGATGGCACCTTGGAAGCAAGAATGGTAAAACACCATCTTACATACTCTGGACATGTTATCAAGAGGGACTGAGAAAAACATCATGTTGGATAAGGATCAGCAAAACAGAGGAAGAGCCTTGAATGAGACAGACTGACACAGTTGCTATGATAGTGGGCTCAGGCTGCAATGTAGGAACAACTGTGAGTATGGTACAGGACTAGGCGATGTTTCATTCTGTTGTACACTGTGTCACTGAATTGGAACCAATACCCCTACAAAGGTGCTGCCATGGACTGAACTGCGTCCCCCCAAAATAGGTGTAGCCCTGTGGCTGGGCCATGATTCCCTGTATTCTACGATTGTCCTCCATTTCGTGATTTTGCTGTGCTGTATGTTAAAGGATCAGGGTGGGACTGTAGATCCCTTCACAAGATCACCTCCCTGCTCCACTGTAAAGGGAGTTTCCCTAGAGTGTGGCTTGCATCACCCTTAATCCTTTCATCCTACAGGAGAGAAAAGGAAAGGGAAACAGAACTGGGAACCTTACATCACATCATCAAGAAAGCAGCACCGGGAGAAGAGTGCGTCCTTCAGACCCGAGGTTCCTGAGCCAAGATGCTCCCTGGACAAAGATTGATGCAATACCAGACTTTCCTCCTGAGCTGACAAGGGGGAAAGCTTTCCCATGGAGCAAACACCCTGAATTTAGACTTATAGCCTACTGGACTGTGTAAGAACAAACCTTCCTTTGTAAAAGCCATCCACTCTGTGGTATTTCTGTTAGAGCTGCCCTAGCTGACTAAAACAGGTGCCATGTACCTTATGTTACCCAATGCTTATGCTACCTAATCCCCTTGGTAGGCTACAAGCACCTTATTTCCACCTAATCATTTGGTGAGAGTTACAAAGACTATGGTTAGGAAAGGCTATAATTCACTGTTCCTCAGGTGATCATCCTTGGAAACATGTGACCATGCTCTGAAGAAGCCAAAGCACGCATATGGTTCCCTAACTCTATGGAAACCACATCCTAGATATAGGAAATAATTTGGGTTAGTATATCTACAACCTAATACACTAGATACTAGGGATACAGTGATATGCAAAACAGAATGCTTCTGCCCTGGTTAAATTAATTGCTTAAGAAACAAGCCAAACTAATAATGAAGTTGTTTAAATTACTACAATTATGCAAAGTTCTGCCGATTATACTTACAGAAAGCTACAGATTAGCAAAATAACTAGGAAGTAATTTTCTTACCAAGTTGACCATACGTAGGAATTGAAGGACACTCTCCTTATGTCAGTGATGCTATCAGTGATAATGCCCTAGTTATAGCTGTCACAGAAGACCCCTACGTCATTTCAAATGTTACAATTCTGAGGAGAATCAAATCAACTGGAATAGAAAGGGACCCAAGTACAGGTCTTTTAACTGATTATCCCAACCTCAAAAATAGAGGCAGCTTCTATGCTTTATACATTGTAAGAAAGCCTGCTGAGTAGGCATATGGTTCCTATAGGACCAAACCTTTTGGTGAACCATAGCCCAGATATTAACAATTCTTACCCTGTAAGAATGCCTTGAGAACCTGTCCTGACTACCGTCTAGTCACTGCATTAGTGAAGACAGAGTCAGGAATACAGGAGCAGCTCAGCTTGGTGGTTCTGGCTCACAGTCTTTCATGAGGTGCAGTCATGATGGTGACTAGGACTGCAGTCATCTGAAGCCTTAACTGGGACTGGATTAACTTCTAAGATGCCTCACTAACACAGCTGTCGGCAGGAGCCCTCAGTTCCTCACCACGTAAACCCCTTTGTAGAGCAACATGACAGCTAACTTTCCCCTAGAGTAAGTACCGAAGGAGGTCACAATGCCATTTATGATCAAGTCTCACAAATCACAAACCATTACTTCCTGCAATATTCTAGTCATTAGAAGTAAATCACGAGCAGCCATCTAAGATACAACTTTTAGTGTCTATTTGTATGGGGCAAAAGAGAATGAATGAATAAAAGGCTCAAAGAAGAAATTAGCCAATGGGACTATAGCCGACACAGACCGCAGCCTTTTCTAACCTGTGACCAGAAGAACCAGATGGTGCCTGGCTGCCACTACTGACGGTCCTGACCAAGAACACAATAAAAGGTCTCAGAAAGAATGGGAGAAAAATGTAGAACAAAATTTAAATTCCTAAAAAAGGCAGCTACACCTACTAGACTGATAGACTAGAGGAGACTCTGAGACTGTCACCTTAAGACACCCTTTGAACTTGGAATTGAAGCTATTTCTGCAGGTCACCTTTCAGGCAAGTAATAGAACAACTTAGGAAATTATCACCCATAAATAATGCCCTCCCTTAAACAATTAACTATGTAAGAGTCAGTGGTCAACATTTATCCAGAAGCAAAGATGAAAAGGCAAGGAGGGGATGAGAAGCTAGATCAATGGAAAACAACAAACAGAATAGAAATAATGAGAATGCTGATATAAAAATTATAAACAATAGCACAGAACAATTTATATAAAAACTGTTAAAGGGACCCCTAATTTGCTGTGCAAACTTTCTCCTAAAAGATAATTTAAAAAGTGAATCACTAAATCCAGCCCAACCTCAAGGAATGGGGGAATTAAGCTCTATCTTCTGAAGGGAAAAGGATATATTTTAAAACTACCATAGTCTGCCCTTTGGCCACAAACTATTTACACTCCTTTCACATGCAAAATGTACTCAAAACTCTCCTTTTACATCATCAGCCCAAAATTCAGGATGTCATCTAAAACAAGGGCAGATGAGGCATCATGGGTGTAGTTTCTTAAGCAGTTCTCTTAGCTGTGTTGGCCTGTGAGCTAGGTATAAGTTGTTGTTCCCCAATAAAACTGTGGGACTGAGAAAATAACTGCTATGGAAATTCCTGTTCAAAAAAAGGGGGGAAGTGAGACACACAGAGGAGTCACCAATCAAAAGCAATTATAAAATCCATCCCAGGCAAGTTACATAAGTTCCTTGATTAGAAATCAGTAATTCTTTCTCAGGACTCTTGGTTGTTCCCTGTAAGTCATGTTTACCTTATCATGAAAAGTAGCCTGTATTGGCAGCTGAGTAATTTTCTTAGCCAGCTTACTATCTGTAGATGTTTGTGGTTCCAAATGGTTCTTTTCATTTTGTATCATTTCTGTTCTGTTCAGTCCAAGCTGGCAGTACTTCTTCAAATATAATTCTTTCAAAAACTGTGCATCTTTTGTGAAGCCTACTGGAGTACACTCCATTAATCAGAAGAAACACCCACCCATCTCTTTAAAAAAATAAACCCTTCTCTACCTTGGGCATCTGCTGAAACTGCTGAGGGACCACCCCTTTGAGCTTCACAGAAGCCCTAACTATCTTAGAACTTTCTGAGATCTTACCATGAGTTTACATTCACATCCTTAGCTTTGTTTTCCTGGAAGTTCCCTCAATTTGACCTTTTCTCTGAAGCAACTTCTCGATTTTAGCATCTTTTGCCACCTGAAAAGACTGGGAATTTTCAAAGCCAGCACATCCAGGCTCTTTTTGTTAACAGTCCTTTCTTTAGCTTACATTTCTCCTCTGGTATTTTGCTATATAACCAGCAAAAACAAACCAGGTAGTACCTTCAACACTCTGCTGGAAATCTCCTTAAGTTGCTAAACTTTGTTACTACGTAACGATCGTCTTTCTTCTAGTTCAACTAGGAGTTTTCTTTTCTTTAAACCCTCACTTAGAGCCTCCTCAGAAGCATCATACTTTTAGAAAGTTTCTTCAAGATTCTTCAAGCTTTCAACAGCACTCTCCTCAAAGTCCTCCAGCTTCTACCCACTACCTGGTTCCAAAGTCACTCTATGTTTTCGGTTTTTGCTATAGCAGCACTCCGCTCCCAAATCTATACTAATTGTCTACTGCTGCAATACAAATCACCAAAGGTTAAAATGACCAACATTTATTAACTCACAATTTCTGTGGGTCAGGAATTTGGAAGTGGCTTGGCTGAGGTTACATTAAAGATGACAACCAGGGCTGCCACATCCAATTTCAAGGTGGCTGACTGACATGGCTGTTGACAAAAGGCCTCAGTTCTTCACCATATGGACTTATCAAAGAACTGCTTGAATATTCTCACAACATGATAACTGGTTTCTTGCAACACAACTGGAAACCAAAAAGAGTGATTCAAGAGAAAACAAGGCTGAAGCTAGAATGTCTTTTATGACCTAGTCTCAGAATTCTAATACTACCACTTCCACTACATTCTATTCATTAGTCACTGAACAAAGCCAGTGTTCAAGGGAAAGGGAAATTAAGCTCCATCTTTTAACGAAAGGAGTATCAAAGAATTTTTGGACTTACTAACATATTTTAAAACCACATTCCTCAACTCACAAAAGCAAGTATAATCATCTTCCTCTAAACCTCAGAACACTTTGTCTTTAAGGCACTTACGTAGTCTGTTTTGCACTACATCTGTCTGTGTACTGGATTTTGTTCACTGCTGCTAAGGTCAGCCTATCTTACTCATCTTTTTTATCATCTTAAGACACCTTGTTGTGTGCCATCAAGTTGATTCAGACTCACAATGACCCTATATGACTGAGTAGAACTAATCCCCCAACCAAAGGGTTTTCCAGGCTGTAATCTTTACAGGAGCAGATCACCAGGTCTTTTCTCCCACAGAACCACTCGTGGGTTAAACTCTCAACCTTTTGGCTGGCAGCCAGACAGCCAACTGGACCAAGAGTTAGAAGACCTGGAATCAAGCCTGCACATAAACTTACTATAACCTTCAGCAAACCCCTAAGTATCAGAACTTGAAATTTCTTTATCTGTAAAACAGAGGTGATAGCACCTCTTTCACAAGACTACTGGGAGGTTAAATAAAGTAATACCATAACCACCACTAGTTGCTGCAGAGTCAGCTTCAACTCATAGTACCCGGATGTGTGTCAAAACAGAACTGTGCTCCATAGGGTTTTCAATGGTTGATTTTTCAGAAATAGACCACCAGGGCTTTCTTCCAAGGCACCTCTGAGTGGACTTGAACCTCCAATCTTTCAGCTGATAGCCAAGTGTGCTAATTGTTTTACCTCCTAGGGACTCCAAAATAAAATAACACATGCAAAAACATTTTACAAATTGAGAATCCACACATAAAATCATTCATCTATGGGCAGCTGATATTTGACAAAAGCCCAAAGTCCATATATTGGGGGAAAGACAGTCTCTTTAACAAATGATGTTGACATAACTGGATATCCGTCTGCAAAAAAAAGAAACAAGACCCATATCTCATACCATGACCAAAACTTATTAAAAATGGATTGAAGACCTAAATATAAATTATAAAGCAATATGGATCATGGAAGGAAAAACAGGAACAAAGCTAGGAGCCCTAATACATGGCATAAAGAAAATACAAAACACTTATAACATTGCAAAAACACTGAAAGAGAAAGTAGATAACTGGGAACTCCTAAAAATCAAACATTCATGCTCATCTAAAGACTTCACCAAAAGAGAAAAAAGACAACTACAGGCTGGGAAAAAAGAATTGGATATGACAAATTCAGTCAGCGTCAAATCTACAAAATACTGTAAAACCTCAAAAACCAAAAGACATATAACTCAATTAAAAAATGGGCAAGTAATATAAACAGACACTTCAGCAAAGAAGACATTCAGGTAGCTAGCAGACACATAAGAAAATGCTCATAGTCATTAACCATTACAGAAATGCAAGTCGAAACTACAATGAGATACCATCGCAGCCCAACAAGAATGGCATTAATAAATAAATAAAAACCACAAAATAATAAATGCTGGAGAGGATATGGAGAGACTAAGACACTTAGACATTGCTGGTGGGAATGTAAAATAGTACAACCACTTTAGAAATTAATTTGCAGTTCCTTAGAAAGCCAGAAATGGAAATAACCATACAATTCAACAATTCCACTCCTTGGAGTACATCCTAGAGAAATAAGAACTGTCACATGAATAGATATTTGCACATCAATCTTCATCACAGTACTGACCACAGTAGCAAAAAGATGGAGTCAACCTAGGTGCTCATCAACAGATGAATGGATAAATAAATTATGATATAGTCATACAATGGAATACTACACAATGATAAAGAACAATGATGAATTTGTGAACCATCTCATAATGTGGATGAATGGAAGGTATTATGTTGAGTGAAATTAGTTGCAAAAGGGCAAATACTGTTATAAGACCACTATTATAAGGACTCAAGAAAAAGTTTAATCACAGAAGCAAGCATTCTTTGATGGTTATAAGGGTGAGGTTTGCTGTGAGTCGGACTTGACTCAATGGCAGTGGGTGGGTATAAAAGGCTGAGGAAGGAGAAGTATTCATTAACTAGAAAAAGAAAAAGACCTGTTGCCATCAAGTCAATTCTGACTCATAACAACCCTAGGACAGAGTAGAACTCCAAGGAGTTTCCAAGGAGCACCTGGTAGAACTGAAGTGCCAACCCTTTGGTTAACAGCCGCAGCACTTAACCACTATACCACCAGGTTTTCCATTAACTAGATACAGTAGACAAGAATTATTTTAGGTGAAGGGAAGAACAACACACCAGAGAACACAGCAGAAGTCCGCAAACTGGACTAAACCAAAAGCTAAGAAGTTTCCTAAATATAACCAAACACTTCAAGGGACAGAGTAGCAGAGGCAAGGGTCTGGGAACCACAGTTAACAGGAACATCTAGGGCAACTGACATAACAAAGCTTATTAAGAAAATGTTCTGCATTCCACTGTGGTGAGTGGTGTCTGGGGTCTTAAAAGCTAGCAAGTGGCTGTCTAAGAAGTGTCAACTGGTCTCAACCCACTTGGAGCAAAGGAGAATGAAAAATGCCAAAGACATAAGAAAAATAAGAGGCAGAAAGGACCACTAAATAAGAGACTATATCATCATGAGACCAGAAGAACTAGGTAGGGCCCGGCTATCATCAATGACTGCCCTGGCAGGGAACACAATAGAGTCCCTGACAGATCAAGAGAGAAGTGGGGTGCAGAATCCAAACTATTAAAAAGACCAAATTTGATGGTATGACAGAGTGAGGGTTCTCCAGAAAACACACCCCCTTCCTCCCCCCCGGACTCTCTGTTAGCCCAGAAATGAAATCATTCCCAAAGTCAATTCTTCAAAGATTGGACTGGACTTTAAGACATAAAAGGATACTGGCTGTTTTAGTCACCTGGTACTGCTCTAACAGAAAACACCACAAGTGGATGGCTTTAAAAGGAGACATTTATTCTTACACAGTCCAGTAGGCTACAAGTCTAAATTCAGGGCATCAGTTCCAAGGGAAGGCTTTCTCTCACTCTCCGTTCTGGGAAGGTCCTTGTTGTGTTGCATCAGTCTTTCTTTGGTCTGAGAGTATCCTGGTGCAGGAACCTCAGATCTGAAAGACAAGCGGTGCTGCTTTCTGATGACGGAAGTTCCTTCCCACTCTGCTTGCATCCCCTTCCTTTATCACTTACAGAAGGATGAAAGGTGGTGCAAGCCACACTCCGAGGAAACTCCCTTAGTAAGGGTACTACAGTCACACCCTCTTTTAACATAATCCTATCTATTAACCACAGGCAGAGATTAAGATCTACAAAACAAAAAAACCAAACCCACTGCCATTGAGTTGATTCTGACTCATAGCGAAGCTATAGCGCATAGCGACCCTAACCTATAGGTTTGCTAGGAGATTAGGATTTACAGCATAGGAAAATCACAAAATGGAGGACAATCACACGATACTGGGAATCATGGCCCTGCCAAATTGCTACATGCATTTTTGGGGGTCACAATTCAATCCATAACACCGGCAAAGAGTGTGCTTCTTTGCTTAAGTAGATACCTAA
The DNA here is from genome assembly GCA_028571685.1 of Heterohyrax brucei. Lineage (NCBI taxonomy): Eukaryota > Metazoa > Chordata > Mammalia > Hyracoidea > Procaviidae > Heterohyrax > Heterohyrax brucei. The sequence continues at coordinate 55,791,537 of CM053140.1, forward strand.
GACAAAAGGGGCAGCTCCTGTCCAGAGGCAAGATGAGAGGGCAGAGGGGAAAAGCAGCTGGTTGAATGAACACAGGGGAAAAAAAGGTGGAGAGGAAGAGTGTGTTGTCCCAGTGTGGGGAGAACAACTAGAGTCACATAACAATGTATGTACAAGTTTTTGTATGATAGACTGACTTGAATTGTATGCTGTCACTTAAGGCACAGTAAAAAATAAAGTTTTACAAATCATAAGCCATCACATAAAGATAAGCTTATATTGATAAAAACATTTGTTAAATAACATTTAGAGACACACCCACCCCAGTTTACCTGTCTTTTAACACAGACTCTAACAGTGCTGCTACCTTGGACTTCAGCATTTATTGAGCCTTGCAGTTTCAACAAAAATATACTTTTCTTCTCTATTTTTGTTTTTTAGCATTTCAATACAGAGAAAGAAATTTGTATTAACTACACATTTATACTGCCATCTTCCTGGAAGTCTCCAGCTCAAAGGCCTCCTACTAATCCTCTTACCAGAATGAGAAACAGAGAACAAACATATAAAACCCTAATTCAGGTAGAGAAAGCAAAACCCACATAGGTTAGTTCATTCATTCATCTGCTTACTTGACAAACATTTATTAAATACCTACTCTGTGCCAGACACGGTTTGAAGACTGCCTAATGCAGAACTCATTCTAGTAGAGGAAGACAGTCAACAAATGAATGAATAAATAAATACACAGTATACAGTACATCTGTGGTATGAAGAGAAAATGTCAAGGAGAAAAAGCAAAAGTAAGGCAGAGAGTATGGTTAGGCGAGGGTAAGGGAAAGACCTCACTGATAAACTGACCTTTAAATAAACACAGTAACAAAGCCATGTGGCAATCTAATCCCTATTCCAGGCAGAAGCATGCAAAAACCCAGATAGGAAAGGACTTGGCTTGAAGAAAAGAAAGGTCAACACGGCTAGAACAGAGTGAGCCAGAGAAGAGGTGATATGAGGTCTTTCTAGACACTAGACAGACAGATTATGCTTTGCAAGCCTCAAAGAAGTTTGAATTTTACTAGCAGATGGGAAACTACTAGATGGTTTTAAACTTAAGAATGATCAAAGGATCAATCTGGCTGTAAAGAAATAGTGGTGGAAGTGGTGGGAAATGATAAATTCTGAACACATTTAAAGCCAAAGTCCAGAGGGTTTGCTGATGGACGACGTGTTAGTTAAGTACCAGAATGCCAGAAAGATACTCAGTGTTCTGTCTCCAAGGCCGTCTTATTCTCAGCCAAGATTTCTGACCTCTTCACATTTCTGTCTCCCTCCTAGTTATCTCTACTTCTCCTTCACTGATACCCATTTCAAAGATAAGGAACTAAAATGCATTGTACACTTGTTGCTGTTGAGTCAATTCCAACTCACAGCAACCCTACAGGGCCAAGTAGAACTGAGCTTTAGGGTGTCCAAAGAGCCAGCTGGTGGATTCAAATGGCAGGCCTTTTGATTAGCAGCAGAGCTGTTAACACTGAGCTACCAGAGCTTCTAAAATGCATTGTAGGTGAATAGAAAAAAAATTATAATGATACTTTAAACAGAATATGCCAAGGAGACAGCCAAGCCAAGTAAAGTCAAGGAGACAGCAAGTATACAAATCACATATAAATCTTTCTACTTCTTTAATTAGTAGAAAAACTGCTCTGGAAATACTTCTCAGTGTTGTAATGTAGAAGAAGCAGAGTTGAAGAACAAACTTTGAAAAAGTGTTAACTAAAATGACCTTTTAAGAAAAGCCTGTACTAAAACTCATGTTTCACACAGAGAGCTATCATCATATATTTATTTAGAAAAAGTGGTAGAACAATATGTTTGACATTATCTCTTTTGGGATAAGTAAATAGATATTTATATATATGTGGAAAACACCTTGAAGGATGCCAGATTGTCAACATTAGCTACCACCAGCAAGACCTTTCATTTTCCACTTAATGCAATCATTTTTTTCCCCTTTAAGAAACATGTACATTTGTAAAACTTTAAAAACTTTTATGTTGCTTATATGCCATCAAGTCAATTCTGGGTCATCATGACCCTGTATGACAAAGAACTATCCCACAGAGTGCCCTAGGCTATAATCATTATGAGAACAGATTACCAGGTCTTTTCTCTCTTGGACTCATTGATGGGTTCAAGCTATGACATTGATCAGGCTACGACCCCTTCCTGACACTGCTCTCTCCAAAATAGCAGAGAGTTCCATTTAAGAATTAACTAGGAAGGGACAGGTTTTGTAAAGCACTTGCCACTAACTACTGCTCATCCATTCCTGACATTAAAAATCAATGACCATGTACTTCTTTGATAAACACTTGTGAAAGGCTGGTTTCTACATCCCATGAAAGAGAATCTTTAGTACTTTGCTCTTGGCTGGAAGTCAGAGGAACAAGCAGTAGTCAGGGAACAGATGCTTCTAACATAAATCTGGCAGTACAGTAACAAGAAGGGCAATTGTGGCAGTGACTGTGGTCACACAGTACTTGTTGTTGGTAGTTCCCTGTGGAGTCAACTTGTGGCAACCCTGTGTCTGCAGAAGAGAACTGCCCCATAGGTTGTTCAAGGTGTAACCTTTTGGAAGCAGCGAGCCAGGCCTGCCATCTGTGACACCTCCGGGTTGTTTTGAACCATCAGCCTTTAAGGCTGGTAGCGCAGTGCTTAACCGTTTGCAACGCTCAGTGGTTATTAAGTGCCACAGGGTCAGATCTAACTCATAGGAACCGCATGTACAACAGAAGAAATATACTTATAACCCCATTTCAGGTAGAGAAAGCAAAACCCAGATAGGTTAGTTCACTCATTCATTCGCTTCCTCAACAAACACTGCCCAGTCTTACAGCATCTTCACAATCTGTTCTGTTGAGCCCACTGTAGCAGCCACTGCATCAATCCATCTCATTCAGCTTTTGCCTTTTTCACTGACCCTTTACTTTACCAACCATGACGGTCCTTCTCCAGCGATTGGTCCCTCCTGCTATCATGTCCAAAGTATGTCAGATGAAGTCATGCTCACTTCTAAGGAGCATTTGGGCTGTCCTTCTTCCAAGACAGATTCCTTCATTCTTTTGGCAACACCCTAATTCAGAGGCTTCAGGTCTTCCTTATTCACTGGCTCAGCTTTCACATGCATATGAGGCAACTGAAAACACCATGGCTCAGGTCAGGTTCACGTTAGTCCTCCACGTGACATCTTTGGCTTTTTAACACTTTAAAGAGATTTTCAGCAGATGTGCCCAATACAACTGTCATTTGATTTCCTGTCTGCTGCTTCCATTGGTGTTGACTGTGGATCCGAGTACAACAAAGTCCTGGACAATTTCAATTTTTTCTCTGTTTATCATGATGTTACTCATTGGTCCAGTTGTGAGGGTTTTGTTTTCTTTATGTAGAGGTATGAGCCGTACTGAGGACTACAGATTCTGATCTTTATTAATGTCTCCGTTATCAAGTACTGCTATAAACAGAAATACCACACACTGATGTATTTAACAAAGACAAATTTATTCTCTCCTAATCTTGGCAATCTAGGAGGATGTTGTTGTTAGGTGTCATTGAGTCAGTTCTGACTCACAGCAACTCTATGCACAACAGAATGAAACACTGTCCAATCTTGTGCCATGTCCACAAGTGTTTCTATGCTTGAGCCCACCATTGCAGCCGCTGTGTCGATCCATCTTGTTGAAGGTCTTCCTTCTTTCCACTGACCCTCCACTCTACCAAGCATGAGGTGTCCTTCTCCAGGAATTGACCCTTTCCGGCAACATGTCCAAAGCATGTGAGACACAGTCTCACTGTCTTTGCTTCCAAGGAGCACTCTGTTGTACTTCTTCCAGAACAGATCTGTTTGTTCTTTTGGCAGTCCATGATACATTCAGTATTCTCCTCCAATACTACAATGCAAAGGCAACAATTCTTCTGTCTTCCTTATTCATCATCCAGCTTTCGTGTGCATATGATATTACTGAAATATCATGGCTTGAGTCAAGTGCACCTTAGTCTTCAAGATGACATCTTTACACTTCAGTAAATGTCCTTTGTGGCAGACTTTCCCAGTGCAATGCATCTTTTGATTTCTTGACTGCTGCTGCCATGGGTGTTGATTTTGGAACCAAATAAAATGAAGTCTTTAACAACCTCAATCCTATCTCCATTTATCACAATGTTGCTTGCTGGTCCAGTTTTTAAGAATTTTCATTTTCTTGATGTTGAGATGCAAACCATGCTGAAGACTGTGGTCACTGATCTTCATCAGTGTTTCAAATCCTGTTCACTTCCAGCAAGCAAGGTTGTGTCATCTGCATAACGCAGGTTGTTAAGAGTCCTCCTCCAATCCTAATGCCTCATTCTTTTTTATACAGTCCAGCTTCTTATATTACTTGCTCAGCATACAGATTGAAAAGGTATGCTGAAAGGACACAACACTGATGCACACCCTTCCTGAATTTAAACTATGCATTGTCCCCTTGTTCTGTTCCCACAGCTGCTTCTTGATCCATGGACAGATTCCTTAAGAGCACAGTTAAGTGTTCTAAAATTCCCGTTCTCAGCAATGTTAGCCATAATTTGTTATGATCCACAGAGTTGAATGTCTTTGTATAGATAGATATCCTTCTGGTATTCTCTGCTTTCAGCCAAGATATTGTTTGGTAATTTTCACATTCATCTGGATCACTTTTCTTGGTAACAGGCATAAATGTTGATCTGTTCCAGTCAGTTGGCCAGGCCGCTATTCTCCAAATTTCTTGGCATAGACACATGAGCACTTCCAGCACTGCATTCATTTATTGAAACCTCTCAACTAATGTTCCATCAGTTCCTGGAGCCTTGTTTTTTAGCCAGTGCCTTCAATGCAGCCTTGACTTCTTCCTTCAGTACCATCAGTTCCTGATTACATACTACTGCTTTAAATGGCCAAACATCAACCAGTTCTTTCTGGTATAATGACGCTATGTATTCCCTCCATCTTCTTTTGATGTTTCCTGAGTCATTTAATATTTTCCCTGTAGACTCCTTCAGTATTGCAACTAGACGCTTGAATATTTTCTTCAGTTCTTTCAGCTAATCTAGGAGGATAGAAATTAGAATTCAGGGTGCCAACTCCACAGAAAGCTTTTCTCTCTCTATCAGCTCTGGAGGAAGGTATTTGTCATCAGTCTTTCCCTGGTCTAGAAGCTTCTCATGACAGGTACCCCAGGTCTAAAGGATGTACTCCCCTCCTCCTGGTTTTTCACTCTTGGTGGTATGAGTCTCATCCCTGCTCACTTCTCTCTTTTATATCTCAAAAGAGATTGACTCAAGATACAACCTAATCCAGTAGATTGAATTCTGCTATGTTAACATAACTGCTCCTAATCCTGCCTCATTAACATTGCAGAAGCACAATCTGCAGCATATAGGAAAAGCATATCAAGTGACAAAATGGTGGACAATCACATAAAACTGGGAATCATGGCCTAGCCAAAGAAACATGAATTTTCCAGGGATACAACTTAATCCATAACAGGGCAGTTGGTGGATTCAAACAGCCAACCTTTCAGCTAGCAGCCATAGTGCTTAACCACTAAGCCATTATGGTTTTCATACAATTCAATGCCAAAAACCCACTGCCATCAAGTTGATTCTGACTCATGACAACCCTATAGGACAGAGTAGAACTGTCCCATAGGGTTTCCAAGGAGCAACCTGCAGATTCAAACTTCCAACCTTATGGTTAGCAGATGTAGCACTTAACCATTATACCACCTGAGTTTCCATGCCATTCAATAGGTCTCCAAAAATCTGAGAAAGGTACTGAAGAAAGGATTCCATGGCTGCCATGCATTACATCAACAGGGCAAATACTTCAACCATCACACAATAGAAATAGGTATAACTTGGAGTGCAAGAGTTAGAGATGATGGCAAATACTGGCTGTCCACTTTCTTCTGGATTTTCCTTTTCTCTCTCTTGTGCACTGTTTCAGTCAACTAGTGCCGTTCTAACAGAAATACCACAGAAAAGATGGCTTTAACGAGGAAAAGCTTATTCTTAGACAGTCCAGCAGGTTACAAGTCCAAATTCAGGATATCTGCTTCAGAGGAAGGCTTTCCCTCAGTCGGCTCTTGAGGAAAGTCCCTGTTGCATCAGTCTTTGTTCAGGAAGCATCTTGGCATAGGAACCTCAGGTCCGAAGGATACCCTCGCTCTTCTCTTGGTGCTGCTTTCTTGATAGTATGAGATTCCCAACTCTCTGCTTGCTTCTCTTTCCTTTTATCTCTTGTTGGATGAAAGGATAAAGGGTGGTACAAGCCACTCTAGGGAAACTCACTTTACAATGGAGCAGGGAGGTGACCTTAGGAAGGGATTTACAGTACCACCCTAATTCTCTTTAACATTCAGCATGGGAAAATCACAAAATGGAAGACAATCATAAAACATTGGGAATGACAGCCCAGCCAAATAGCTACACATATTTTTGGGTAAACACAGTCCAATCCACGATGTGCACTTTCCTAGCTTTCTTTCGGTTCTCTTTTTAAATTAAAATAGTAAACAGCTGGTTTTCCACTCATGTTATGTGGATGTACTCTAATGATATAAAAGATTTACACCTACTTCTTACTCATCAACTATCTGACTATCCAACATCTCACATTTATAACAATAGTAAAAACTCTACTATTCAACTATTTTGCGCATTAATGATATATTTCTGGCAGTAACAAATGCCAAAGAATGAGGTGAGAGTAATACTGGTTGTGATGGTTAATGTTGTGTCAGCTTGGCTAGACCATGATTCTCAGTGGTTTGGCAGACATATAATGATGTAATTTGGAAGTTTTATAAAGATATTCATCCTCTATTTTTGTGATGAGATGTGGTCATCTTCCATTTTCACATAATTTTGCATAACAACTTGGTCTTTGGAAACTAACCATAGTGTAAATGAGGGTGTGTACATTCCTAAGTTAAGGAGTAATAAACAGTAAACACCCACGGCACATTCTGGCTGTTTTTATAAATATGTATATTTCCCTACCACCTATAAATTAGACTTTCCTCCCAGTGGCTTGGCCTGTGTTTGGAAAAAAAAGAGTACCATTTTAACAGCTGTAACACAGTTAAGTCTTTACTAATTTCCATGCAAATGTGCATACTAATTCACAAACCAGAAAAGAACAAAAGGATTATCTAAGAAAGTTAACTTTAAATTATTGATTGAACAAGCTTTAACTCATTGCCACTGGGTCAATTCTGATTCATACTGACTCTATTAACACACAATAGTAAGGCTGCCGCAGTAGGTAGTAGCTAGACTCTCAGGAATACCTCTTTTGTACATGATGAGTTTCAGAATCCTGAAGTGACATAAATTCTAACTACCAGATAGAAGGGACAGAATTTTACATTTACTAAAGTTGTATATTTCCCAATCTTAACTTTAAAAGTAGACATTCTTTGCCCAAATGATTCCACTTTTAGAAATCCATCCACAGACATATTTACACATGTACAAAGCGATGTGTGTACAAGACTCTTCATTGCAAAACTGTTAATAGCAAAATATTAGACACGTTTTCACCAGCTGTTGTGGCTGTGTGCCGTCGATTCCAACTCACAGTGACCCTACAGGACAGAGTGGAACTGCCCCACAGGGTTTCCCAAGAGCACCTGGTACATCTGAATTGCTGACCTTTTTTGGTTACCAGCTGAGCTCTTAAACACTATGTGACCAGGGCTCCTTTCACCAGTAAACAACAGCAACAACAACAACAAAAACACTGCTGTTGAATCGATTCAGACTCACAGCAACCCTATAGGACAGGGTAGAACTGCCCCATAGAGCTTCCAAGGCGTGCCTGATGGATTCAAACTGCTGTTTGGTTAGCTGTAGCTCTTAACCACTATGCCAGATAGGCTTGATAAATACATAGTAATACTACTACACTATAACAGATTCTATTGATGTAATGGAATATGACATAGCCTTTTTTTAAAAAAGAAACTCTACATGAATGCATAAAAATGATCCATAAGATGCAATATGTGAAAAAAAATAAGGCACAGACCATGTATAATATGCTACTTTTTTGTGAGAAATAAAAGATAAGCATATACCTGAAAGAATACACAACAAACTGTGGCCTCTGAAAAGAAGGAAGGATCTTTAGAAATATAAGGGAGATGTTTCATTACATGGTCTATACATTTAAAACTACATTTCACATGGACATATTCAATTTTTTCTAATTAAAAAACATTTTTAAAAGATGATCATTTGTTGTTTCAAAAATTGACATTAGTTGTAAGATGATTTCTATTTTAACAGTCTCCAATTGATTTTGTTTGGCAGTTACAGCTACCTACAGAAAAGATTCTCATTCCTGTTTTAGTCCCTTTGGTTAATTACCTGGCCTTTTGATCATTCTCTGCCAAGCTCTTCAAATTTTAAATCCTTTGGTACCTGCTTAGTTAAACCTTCCTGGATAACCTGAGGTCATCACAATCTTTCTGGCCCTCTCAATCACAATTCCCTTGAGACCACCCACCTGGCCCTATCTTATTCTGCCTTATAATGAAGAGCTCCGGCTTTACAGCAGTCAGAACTGGGCTTGAGCCCCTGCTTATGAGTGAAAATGTCTTAACCTAAGCCTCAGTCTGTTCATCTATAAAATAGGAATAATGACAATATCTACTACATTGAATTTTTGTTGAATACCTACGATTGATAAGGCATATAAAATATCAGCTAAGTGCCTGGCATTTAGTAAGCACTCATTAATGTTAAGCATTATTATCTGTATTATCTCTTTACTTCCCCCGTAAAACTATAAGCTCTTTGAGAACAAGAATTCTACCCTGTGTGGTCTAACCTCTTTGAGCCTCAATTTTTCATGTGTAAAATGGATATCGTTATGCTAGCTACCACATAGCATTGATGTATGAAAACAAGATCACATACCTAAAATATATAGTGCACAAAAACAACAACAAAAATACAACACACAATAAACATTAACAGTGATTATTTTTTACATTGGTTTCTCTGTAATGCCTAAGTGAGCTTGCCGAGGTTTCAAATCTGAATTTTTTTTTTTCAGCACATTACCCCCTCTACTTGGACAAATCTGGGTTAGTTACTTAACCTATTTCCTCATCCTACAAGGCCAGTAATATATATATAATGAATATTAATTCATCATACGTTATCTGGAGACCCTGGTGACACAGTGGTTAAGTGCTACAGCTGTTAACTAGGTTTGCAGTTCAAATCCGCCAGGCCCTTCTTGGATACTCTATGGGGCCATTCTACTCTGTCTATAGGGTCACTATGAATCAGAACTACCGGACAGCAGTGGGTTTGGTTTGGGTTTTATACAACACCTGGTACCCTTCTCTCTAATCTTTCCCCTCCTACTCCCACCAAAGTTACTCCTTCTAGGCAGGTGGTGTTTGAAACTTGGCAAATAAGGTAGAAGCTAACTCTCAGGGTCAGAATTCCCCAAATTTGCATATGGATCCTCACCCTTCTTCCAGTACTTCAGCCTCTTCAATCATCTACTGTCTTGCAGGCACTGTCAGTTCGGTTTACTTAAAATCTTCAAAGCAAATTTTCCTTCCACCTTCTTCCCAGAACCGGAAAACCTGCTGTAGGGTCTCTCCATATCCCTTCACAGTTCACTTCTTCCTTTTACCCCCTCATTTTTTCTGATCTTCTCCAACTCCTCTTTTTCAGCTTTCTTCAGACCCATTTCTTGCCGCCTCTGAATTCCCAAAGCTTTTCCTTACTGTCCATCCCTTCCAAAGCAATACCCAGTGCAGTCCAGTCGATTCCGACTCCTAGCGGACCTAAAAGGACACAGCAGAACTGCCCCACAGGGGTTCCAAAGCTGTCATCCTTACGGAAGCAGACGGACACACCTTTCTGCCGCCCAACAGCCGTGGGTTCAAACTGCCGACCTTTCCATTAGCAGCCAAACGCTTCACCACGGCGCCACCAGGGCTTCTTTCGAGCCCCTCAGTTTTCCCCAAAACTCCCTTCTTTCCCCTCCCTCAATCCCGCTACCTCCCACCTGCACTTTCCTTCTCTTCAGTGCGGCCGCGTCCAGCCACACGCCGCAGGCCTCCTCCTCCGGGCTTCTCCGCCTCATGGCCACTGGGGCTAAGTCAACAGGGCTGGGAGATCTGGACCGGCCACCTCAGGTAATCGCCAGAATGGTGGCCGCCGACGTTCGGATCTCGCGCCAACGCGGGGGGGGCGGAGCTACGTCGCGCGTGCCCCGCCGCTACCGTCAGACCCGCCCCGGACCAGGCCACGCCCCGGGCAAACCCAGGGCCCTTCCCCAAGCCACGCCTCTGATCAAGCCACGCCCCTCCCCAAGCCACGCCTCTCGCCTCAGAAGCCAGCTGTCAAGACCGCTGCTGTGCTTTATTCGAGGAGCGTCATATCCTTTTAGGAAGATTTTCTGTTATTTCTGATCATTTCTTTCAGGAATTATATTCTGGAAACGATGCTGTGGGAGAGGTTTTCGACACTGTGCAAGGAATTTTCGCTTTCTTCTTTTTGCTCGTATCTTGCCACTGCACCCTCACCATAATCCCAAATGAAAGAGACAGAGCAGAGGCCCAGGTCCACTGACTTTAATAATGAGCATCCTCAACGCTGCACTAAGCGGCTACGCCCTAAATCTATCATTCACGAGGCTTACTAGGGTATTTGGTGGTGTCACATCTCATTTTGTTTTGTTCTTCTCCGTACTTGCTCATTTACCATCACTGTACATGAAAGAGAGACCCTGGTTCCTCACCCTTTCGGCCCGGGACCATGAGGGCCAGGGCAGCACTTATTAACGCCCTGATCATCTGGCATTGATCCCGCAGCCTGTGGCCTATCACCAAACGGACTGTTGAATTGTGAATGAAGGAATCAGGAGAGAAGCTAGGAGTAGGGTGTGTGGACATGGAGGCCAGAGCTAAGAGAGCTGGGGCTAACCCTCTGGGATGGGACTGAAGGGATGTGGGGGCACTAGATGGGCTCCATTTATGTAGCCATCTGCTAATCAAAAAGTAAGCAGTTCGAATCCACCAGGTGCTCCTTGGAAACTCTATGGAGCAGTTCTACTCTGTCTATAGGGTTGCTGAGTTGAAATCGACACAACGGCCATGAGTTTGGTTGTTTAGGGTACATGTATAATAAACCCTGTGGCATAGTGGTTAAGTGTTGTGGGCTGCTAAGCAAAAGGTCGACAGTTCAAAACCGCCACTCTTTGGAAACTATTGGGCAGTTCTACTCTGTCTCTAGGGTTGCTATGAGTCAGAATCTACTTGAGGGCAGTGGGTTGGGTTTGGTACATGTATAGTTGGCAATGGGTTTTTGTTTGTTTTCTTGTACATGTATGCAAAACCCAGGTGTAATAGTTAGGCACTAAGTTGCTAATCAGAAGTCCATAGTTCGAATCTACCAGGTGCTCCTTAGAAACTACTCTGTGCTCCTTAGAACTCTACTCTGTCCTATATAGCCACTATGGGTCCGAATCAACTTGAAAGCAGTGGGTGTGGTTGTATACATGTATAGTTTGTGTACTGTGGTAAAACACAGTATTACAAAAATTAGTGTTTTTATAAATATATCGAGCTTTGAAGAAAAAAGCCAAAAAACACATTCCTGTCAAATTATAAAGAAGGATTTTGTATATTTCGAACACATTCTTTCAGGCTCTTTTAAAGCTTATTTAATAAAACTACTCTCTTACCCTACCCCCCTAAAAAACTGTACCAAGCCCCAATTCCACTCTTACCCCCCAAAAAAACACAGTGCTGTAAAGTCAGTTCCAACTCATTAGCTACCCTACAGGACCGAGGAGAACTGCCCCATAGGGCTTCCAAGTAGTAGCTGATGGATTTGAACTATGGACTTTTTTGTTAGCAGCCAAGCTCTTCACCACTGCCCACTGCCAGGAAGTGCCTCCCTACCCTCTCCCACCCTGGGGCCCCATCATCCCCCAGAATACTTCCTCCAACATTCATCAGAGCCCACCAGGGACCCAGGGCAACCCCTGGGACAGGAGAGAAAATACAGAGAGAGGCAGTTGCTGTCAGTCACTTTATTGCATCAAGGATGTATTAGAGTTCAGACCACTCCTAGCCTCAGCCCCACTGAACTCCTTCCTCACCTCTGGGCCTTGCACAGGTCTTTCCCACTACCCAGAACACCCTTCCTCTTCTCCACCTGTGAATTCCTACTCACCCTTTCAGCCCAGGAGCATGAGGGCCAGGGCAACACTCATTAAAGCCTTGATCATCTGGCATTGATCCCCAACCTGTGGCCTGTCACCAAAGGGACTGTTGACTTTTGAATGAAGGAATCAGGAGAGAAGCTGGGAGTAGGGTGTGTGGATATGGAGGCCAGAGCTAGGAGAGCAGGGGCTAACCCTTTGGGATGGGACTGAAGGGATGTGGGGGCACTGGATGGGCTTCATCTATGTCTGGCACAATCTTCTACCTCTGAGGGCTCTCTGGAGCTCCAGCATCCCAGGAGAAGGTTTAAGGGGTAGTAACATCCTGCACACATTTTAAGCCACATTTTTCCCCATCTATCAATGAAATCTAGGTAGAGTGGGTTGCTGAGGCCTCTGCCACCTCTCAGATCAAATCTGATTCAAGTCAAAATTCCACCTTCCCCCAGATCTGGAAGGACACCAAACTGGGGACCTGGCTTAAGCTGGCCCCTAGCTCCAGCTCTAATGAAAAGTAATAGAGGGAATAGCCAGGGTAGCCCACACCTTTATCTCTTTCCCTCTCCTAAGGCAAGGAGACAGGGCACACCCACGAGAGCACAGCAGCTCCCAGTGGATATCCCAAATCAAAGGACTGGCCAGTGTGTGCAACGAGTTACCACAGGGCAGACACATACAACTTTACCAGGCCTTGTTCCCATCTAGAGCCAAGCCTGGACCCCTGAGCCCCTACACCTCCCTCTCCAGCAGCTGTCACACCCTGTCACTTGGCCTTCTGCTCTAGTTTGCGCCGTACCAGCTGGCTCAGAAGGAGCGCAGTGAGGACACTGCTGCCGGCTGTGAGCAGGAAGAGGCCAGAGAAGTTGTTGGGCCAGCGAGTGTGGAGGGGCTCATAGATGGGCCGCCGGGCCTCATAGTCCAGCGCCACCGCCTCCAGCTGAGCCAGTGTGCACAACACCAAGAAGACGTGAAAGAGTTGGTGGCCCTGCCCAAAGATGTGGCAGCGGCCAGGGAACCAGCGCTCAGGCATACAGGACGAGAAGAACACAGCAGCCAGCAGGAAGAAGATCACCTGGCACTTGTGGTAGAGAAGAGCAGCATCCGAGGCAGGATTGGGGGACATCAAGATACGGTGCACCACAGGGCTGATGTCCAGAGCATAGGCCAGCGCCGAGGGCACCTCTTGACAAGTGCGGCCCAGCAGGCCGGGTATCTGGCTGTATTTGTTGTAGCAGGAGCCAGCACAGGAAAGCCAGGCAAGAAAGGTAGCCGTGGGTAGGAAGATGGCCTGCACCCGGGAGTGCCAGGCAGGCTCAATGGAGTAGTAGAAGTGAGCCAAGGCACTGCCAAACTGGTACACGGCCACACCTACATAGTCCAGGAAGAAGAAGCTGTAATGCCAGAACTCGGACTTGGCCTGCAGGAGGTGAGCCAAGGCACTGAAAGAGAGGTAGGTGAAGGAAGTGAAGGTGATGAGGAGGAGGGGCAGGGCGTGTGGGTCCCCCCAGAAGTCCACGGTACCCACAAAGACAGCCAGGCGCAGCAACAGTAGCAGGGCCGCCAGCAGGTGCGTCCACACGTTCACTGCCTCATTGTGCTGCTGGAACAGCGTTCGGAAATAGAAATGCCAGGTCTGGTGCAGTGGCCGGTAGCCCACGTAGATGTATGGCTTCCAGAAGAGGGGCGGCACTTTGGCTCGGTCCACCGTGAAGACAGGCTCTGGCTGCACAGATGACTGAGACTCCCGACGGATGTGCTGCAAGCTAGGCAAGAGATGACTCAGCTTCTGGGACATCGCTGTGGCCATGTCTGTGGGCTTGGACAGGCAGCTGGGGAGAAAGGCCACAGCATAGTCAGTAGCCTGATGTCATCACCCTACCAGCAGCAGCTGGGGAGGGTTGATGCCAAGTCCTACCACCTGTCCCCATCTTCTTATGCCCGCACTGGGTCCAAAAGGAAAGGGCAGCACCCCCAGAACAGGAATCTAAAGTCTGTTTTGTTCCTGATGTATCCCAAGTGCCTACAACACTGCCTGACACATAATAGGTGCTCAATAATGCTTGAGGGATGTTAATTAATGACTACTCCTGGCCTCCCTTCCCCCTCCCCCCATAGCAATCTCTTCATTGGACTCTCTGCCTCGGTTCTTCCCATTCCAGTCAAGGGTCCACACTAAAGTCCCAGCTGCTTTCTTTCCTAAAGCACAGATCTGGCATGTTGAACACATGACCAGGTGACAGGCTCTCCTAGCCCTGTGTTCATGTTACCATCAGCACTCACTTGGACAGACAATGATTTTGCTACCAGAACTGCTGCCTCCACTTTTAGTCCTTTGAGAATGGCAAGAACCTCCCACGGACCCTCCACCACCCTGCAGGATCTCATCTCTGCTACCCTTTCCAGCCTCATTATTCAGCCACCAGGACCAAAATCCACTGCCATCAAGTCAATTCTGACTATAGAGATCCTACGTCAGAGTAGAACTGCCCCATAGGGTTCCCAAGGAGCACCTGGTGGATTTAAACTGCCGACCATTTGGTTAGCAGCCATAGTTCTTAACCGCATGCCACCAGGATTACCTTATCCAACCACAGTGCACTCCAGACCCAGCCACAGGCTTACCGACCCCCCCGGGCTACTGTTTCACATGTAGCTTTGCACAACCTGTTCTCTCTGCCTGAGACATTTTCCTCATTTTGCTTACCATGCAAACCCCTATTCACCCCTCAAAACCCATTCCTTCTATAATGCTTTCCCTAGCCTTCTGAACCTCCTACAACAACCATTCTACTTAACAGATAACCATCCTTCACCATTAAAACAATTCTCATGGAGTTGTTAACATAAACTCATCAAAGATAAGCAGTTTGTCTCATTATTTTGTAAACCCCTCCATGATTAGCAAGTAGCTAGTATGGTTTGTTGAATAAAAAAAAAAAAGACTTAATACCCACTTGTACTCTCCAAACCCCAACACAGAGAGCTACTTCTTCCTGCAAGTCTGCAGCTACCAACTCATCTAACTGTACTTTCCCTCAGTTATGACCTTCTTCAGAAGTACTTCCCAACCCAGTCTCCACGCTCCTGTGCAGTTGCTGATTCCAAATAAATCAAACCCCCTATGACCTGCTCCCACCCTCATTTCTCACTGCACCCAAATGCCACACCCTGTGCTAATTTTCCTTCCCTTCATGAAATCCTCCAAGGCCAGTACAAGCTGCCACCTCCAAAGGATGTCCTGGACTGCCTTCTCCTTCTCCCTAACTTCTTAAGGCACACGTAACATTGTATTGTTGTTGCTGTGTACTCGATTCCCACTAACAGTGACATATAATGAGTTACACAAATAGTATTCACTTGTTGGCCATCACTTACTGAACCCCTTCTCTAACTCAGATGCTATGCTCAGGTTCAGCAAAAGCGAAGTAAAAAGGGATTTCATCCTTGCCCTCAGGGACTTTATGTTCTGGTGAAGATTACAGACAGGAAAACAACAGCAAATGCTTACACGGAACTCGTCATGAGCCAGGCACTGTGTTATGAATTTTACGTCTAATTGACTCATTTAAGCCTTGAATCACCCTATGAGGTTGATCTGGATTATTTCCATCTTCCAGATGAGGAAACAGAGACACTGAAAGTTTAGGCACCTTGCCCAGCCACCTGGGTTGGAAGTGGCAGAAGCACAATCTGAATCCACTCTATGCTCTTAACTGGTACCCTAAACTCCCCTTTGTGAGGTGAGATTGTTATTGTCGTCGTTAGGTCCCCTGGAGTCAGTTCCAACTCATAGTGACCCTGTGTACAACTGAATGAAACACTGTCCAGTCTTGTACCGTTCTCACGATCATTGGTGTGTTCGAGCCCACTGTAGTCACTGGGTCAGTCCGTCTCTTGAGGGTCTTCCTTGTTTTTGCTGACCTGCCACTCTATCAAGCATGAAGTCCTTCCTCCAAGGACTGGTCTCTCCTGTTAACATGTCCAAAATACATGAGACAAAGTCTCTCCAACCTTATGTTTAAAGAACATTCTGGCTATACTTCTTCCAAGATAGATTTGTCCCTTCCTTTGGCAGTCCATGGTATATTTGATATTCTTCACCAACACCATAATTCAAGCGGACCAATTCTTCTGTCTTCCTTATTCACTGTCCAGCTTTCACATGCATGTGAAGACATTGAAAATAGCATAGCTTGAGCCAGGCACACCTTTTGTTATTAAAGTAGCATCTTTCAGGGGCAGTGTTTTTTGTTTTTTGGGGTTTCTTTTGCTTTTTACACTTGAAAGAGGTCTTTTGCAGCAAATTTGCCCAGTGCAGTACATTGTTTAATTTCTTGACTGCTACTTCCATGGAAGTTGACTGTGGATCCTAGTAAAATGAAATTCTTGGCAACTCCAATCTTTTTTTTGTTTATCATAATGTTGCTTATAGTTGAGAGGATTTGGGTTTTGCTTATGTTCAGGTATGATCCACACCGAAGGCTGTAGTCTTTGATCGTCATCAGTAAGTACTTGAAGTCCTCTCCAGTTTCAGCAAGCAAGGTTGTGTCATCTGCATATAAAACCCACTGTCACTGAGTTGATTCCAACTCATAGTGACCCTACAGAGCAGAGTAGACTGCCCCATAGTTTCCAAGGAGCACCTGGCGGATTCAAACTACCAACTTTTTGGTTAGTAGCTGTAGCACTTAACTACTGTGCCACCAGGGTTTCCCCATCTGCATATAGCAAGAGCTTGAGTCTTCCCCAAGCCTGATGCTAATTCTTCTTCAGATAGTCCAGCTTCAGCTTTTCAGATTATTTGCTTAGCAAACAGGTTGAAAAAATATGGTGAAAGAATACAACGCTCATACATACCTTTACTGTTTTCAAAACCCAAAGTATCCCCTTGTTCTGTTTTAACAACTGCCTCTTTTTCCACACACAGGTTCCTCATGAGCACAATTAAGTGTTCTGGAATTCTCATTCTTTCTAGCGTTATCCATAATTTGTTATGCTACACACAGTTGAATGCCTTTGCATAGTTGCTAAAACACAGGTAAACATTTTCTGGTATTCTCTGCTTTCAGCCAAGATCCATCTGGAACTGAGAATGAGATCTCTCACTCCATGTCCTCTTCTGAATCCAGCTTGAATTTCTGGCAATTTTGTGTCGATGTACTGCTGTAATCTCTTCTGAATGATCTTCACCAAAATTTTACTTGTGTGTGAGATTAATGATATTGTTCAATGACTTCCACATTCTACTGGATCACCTTCCTTTGGATAGGCACAAATACGGGTCTCATCCTGTTGGTGGGTCAGGTATCAGTCTTCCAAATTTTTTGGCATAGACAAGTGAGCATTTCCAGAGACGCATCCATTTGCTGAAACACCTCAGTTGGTATTCCACCAATCTGCGGAGCCTTGTTTTTCACCAATGCCTTCAGCGCAGCTTGAACTTCTTTCGACAGTACCCACAGTTCTTGATCACATGCTACCTTCTGAAACGGCTGAACATCTGCCAGTTCTTTTCAGTACGACTCTGCGTATTCCCTCCATCTTTCTTTTTTTTTCTTCCATCTTTCTTTTGATGCTTCCTGTGTCACTCAATTATTTTTCCTGTAGAATCCTTCAATATTGCAACTTGAAGCTTGAATTTTTTTTCTCCATTTCTTTCAGCTTAAGAAATGCTGAGCGTGTTATTCCCTTTTGGTTTTCTAACTCCAGGTCTTTGCACGTTGCATTATAATATTTTGTCTTCTTGAGCCATACTTTGCAATCTCCTGTTCAGCTCTTTTGCTTCACCATTTCTCCCTTTCACTTTAACTACCCTAAGTTCAAGAACAAAGTTTAGGGTCTCTTCTGACACCCATTTTGGTCTTTTCTTTATTTGCTGTCTTTTTAATGACCTCTTGCTTTCTTCATGTATGATGTTCTTGATAGTTCACAACTTGTCTGGTCTTCAGTCATTCGTTTTCAATGCATCAAATCAAAAATAACTGGCAAGTGCAATTAATCATGATACACTGTTTTGCCTGGAACCAGTTGCTTAATTTAGGCTTACCATCATTCATTAATTCAAACACCTACTGAAAACCTAACACCTGCCACACAACTCCCTTTCTTCTCCCCACAATAAATCCCCTTCAGCAACCCTCTTGGAAACTGAATGCTCAGACTTTCTACTGTTCATCAGATATTTATTGCAACTACCTTTGCACCAGGCACTACAGAAGGCAAAGAGATTCAGGCAAGAAGAAAGCATTCATGCTCTCTGCCACCAACACTACCCTATCACCGCCCAAAGCCACCCAACTAATTCACACATAATCCAAGCAAATGCAGGATGCTTGCTGTGCAAGGAAACTCTAGTGGCATAGTAGATAAGTGTTAATGTCTGCTAACCAATAGGTTAGCAGTAGGTCTGCGGTTCAAATCCACCAGGTGCTCCTCGGAAACTCTATGGGGCAGTTCTACTCTGACCTATAGGGTCGCTATGAGAATCAAGGCATGGCAGTGGGTTTAGTTTGTGTTTCTTCCTATGCAAATGCAGTGTCAGAACAGCTCCCCAGCCTCCCTCCAGCCTGATTTGCATACCTGGGCTCCTCTTGCATTACAATCCTGGAGTCAGCCCTGGACCTTGGCCTCCTGGTATTATTGCTAGTTACCATGGACTCCAACTCATGGTGCTCCCTTGTGTGCAGAGTAAAACTCTTCCCTAACTTTTTCAAGGCTATGATGTTTCAGATGCAGATCACCTGGCTTGTCTTCTGAAGGGTTTTGGGTGAGTTCAAATACCAACCTTTCAGCTAAGTAGTTGAGAGTTTAACCCTCTGGGACACCCAGGTACTCCTTTGCCCTTGTGCGGCCAGGTGTTAAATAAGTAATTACTACTGCAGAATGGCTGCTACAACAGGGGAGTATAGGACTCTCCTATTTCCTATCCCTCAGACAGCCTGGCATAGTCAGGTCTAGGAAGCTGACCTTGTCAATGAATTAATTAGTGGTGCCACCCAGACTCCGTTAGCCCAGAACCATTCCAGATGCCAATTCCTCAGACAAAGATTGAACTAGACTGTAAAACATCAAATGATACTGGTGAAGAGTGTGCTTCTTGACTTAAATATAACACAGGAGACTAACTGGGCAGCTCCTGTCCAGAGAGAAGATGAGAAGGCAGAGGGGGACAGGAGCTAGTTGAACGGACATGGGAAATACAGGGTGGAGATGAGGAGTGTGCTGTCACAGTGTGGGAAGAACAGCTAGGGTCACGTAACAAAGTGTGTGTAAGTTTTTGTCAAGAAACTGACTCGAACTGTTAACTTCCATTTCTCACACACACACACATGCACACAAACACACACACACAAATTAGTGGGGCCACTACATCCAGACCAAGAGAACTTCCTGTCTCACTTTGCTCGCTGGGTAGCCAACACTGGGTTTCTAAGAGACTAGCCTTCAACCTCAACATTCTGCCCTCTACCCTTGCCCACAACTTTGGCTTCCCAAATCAGAACCTCAGGGGGGCAGGAAAAAGGCTTCTGAGGTCATCTCATCCAGCTCCCTTGTTTTATGTTGCAGAAACCAGAGCCCACAGACAAAAAGGCCTTTCTCAGAGTTGCCCGACCCACCATGGGGGCACAGGCCAGGGCATCATGAGTGCAATGGTACTGTGCGCCTACCTACGTCCCAGGTCCCTGAGATCTGTTAAGTCCGTTCGTGGAACTTCCCAAGGCTGTAAGAAGCCCTGTGGTAAAGAAACCTGCTTCGTTCTGTTCAATCCACAGTTGCCAAGCTTACCTGACCAAAGATTCCTTTCCCAGTAATATTTCCATTATAAAGCAGGTGAAATGTAATCAGTGTCTACCACGTACTGAACTCTCTACAGCCTTGGTGGATTTAATTCTCATAACTAGCCTGTGAGGTTAGTATTACCATGCCCATTTTGTTGTTGGGAATATTGAGGTTCAGAGATGGGAAGTCCCTTACCCACAGTCACACAGAGAAACAGTGGTGGAACTGGGATTTGAACCCCGGCCTCTGACTGCAAGAGTATAGTACTCTTAGCCACTCTGCTGCTTTGCCCTATTACACCTATCTATATCCCACAGAACTCCTCAGGAAAATCCTGGCCCAGAAGCAGGTCCTTTCTCATGAGTTATTTCCCTAGGCTTCCAGCACTTTCCCTGCACGCAGGGCCTTCAGTCTCCCTTAGTAACCCACTTGCTCTACATCAGTGACGCCCTGGTTCACCAATGTGCCTCAGGTGGGTGATGGCTCTGACTTCCTTGCCCAGCTGAAGACATATGAGCCCTCAGAACAGATCCCTGAGGCAACACACCGGATGGCCGAGGTCCTGCTGCCATCTTGCCTTCAGGCCTCAGCCAGAGGCTCTGCTCCATCTAAGGGAGTCTGTTTTCAGAATGAGCTCCCATATTCTGACTCCATGAATCCAGAGGGAAGGAGGGGCAGGAGCAGGGGTCACGCAGGAGCTGCAGGATGAGGGGAGGTATCCAGGGGGCACCACCAGGGCATCCTCTGAGCAGTCTGCCCACCAAGCAGCCAGGCCCTGCCTGTGACACACCTCCTGTCCCAGCCTAACACGCTTCCATGGGTCCCCTCCAAATCTCCCAAACTGCACTGGTTATCTTGGGGTTTCTTTTGAGCCTGAGGGCTGATGACTTCAACTGTGGGGCTGTGCAGATTTGCTAGATGCTAAGCACTGGGTGGTGCTTCCACAGGTAAGGATCACCATGGGTGGCGCTTCCAGGGACTGGAGGTGTCCTGTGTGATGTCATTCGAGAGTGAGGCTAATGACAGTCTCCCCGCATCATTCCCCCCACCCATCACCACTCCCATGTTCATCAATCTAGGCTGAACTCTGTCCTCCTACCAAGGCGTCAGCTGTGGAAGGGAGCTCATTGTTACCCTCTGCATGGGACCTATGGGGAAACTGGGAGCTGCCCGTAAGGCAAGGGCAACTGGGCTGGGTCAGGTAATCAGGGCCTGGTTGACAGACATCAGACAAACTGGGCTAGCTTCCTGCCCCTACTCACTATGGAAGGAAGTTAGGAATAAAACAGAGCAGGCATTAGAAAGGCTTGTGAAGGAGATGGACTTTAGATTTGGACAAAAGAAGTTCGACTCCTGACTCCATCATATACTGGCTGGGGTTCCTTACACAAGTGACTCACCTTCTCTGATCCTTAGACTCCTCATCTGTGAAATGGGAATAATAATATTATCAACCTCATAAGTTGCTATGAAAATTAAATTTATTAGAACACATGAAGCTTTAGCACTCTTCAGGGATTCAATAAACAATTGTTATTATATTAATAGTGGTAATAGTATCTGAAATATCCCCAGCCTGAGAGATTTGCCTGGGGTGTTCTTTAAAACACTCAGTCCTCTTTTATCCCTCAATGGATGGTTGCACTAGATGTCAAGGTCTCAAAAGGTCAACTGTATCTCTTTAAAAGTCTAACGTACCCCTGGGCACATTTGGGGACCACAGAAATTTGGCTGGAGTTTTGACTTACAAGGACGCTGACCTTATTTAATAATTAAACTGGTCCCAGTGAAGATCATTCAGGTAACCCCTCTGAATTCACCAGAAACCAGTTGTCATCAAGTCAGTTTCCAATTCCGGATGACCCCATGTGACCAGAGTAGAACTGAGCTCCACAGGGTTTCCAGTGACTCGGATTTTGGAACTGGATCACCGGGTCTTTCTTCTGAGGCACCTCTGGGTGGACATGAACTGCCAACATTTTGGTTAGTAGCCAAGTCCTGTTAATCATTCTCACCACTCAGGGATTCTGATGGATTTACAGGGCCCTGAAAATTGGTACCTGTCTACAGGCCAAAGAGGTGGCTAGGAAGTAAAATCCTTGAGGGAAGGAGCCTCTATCCCTACAACCCCAGCAGTTCCCTCCGGGAATGGGAAGGTAAATCACGCAAGCAGGTAATCCAAAAGGCATCTGGACAGGCCTGGACATGTCTTATGGCAGGTTTGGGAGGCTCCTGGGTTGGCAGAACCTCAGAATTCAGATCTACAGGACTAAAGAGGAGCTCCTATCTCCTCTCCCTACCCTCCTCTCTAGCCTCCCCCAATTCACATCCCCCTTTTCCTAAATTCAAGGTCAGCCTTCCTCACCCCCTTCTCAATCAATCCCTCATTCCTCCTGGTCTCTACTTGGCATCCACTGTCAGAGCTTCCCAAAATACCCCAGGGGCCAAAACAGAGGACCAGACAGTGGCATGGGGTAGAAAAGGCAGGGAACTTGCAGGGGGAGCATCCTGGGTTAGAGCCACCCCACAGACTTCCCTCAGTGATCACTACTTGCTGGGACAACAGTACCGGGGCTGGGGCCTGTAGGGAACACAGCACAGAGGCCCCCACCTGGTGGGTTCCCCCACACCAACATCCCTGGGCCTAGGGTGATCCAGGCCTGGAGGGAAGCCAACCAGGTGTCAGTCTTGGAGACTGGACAGAGCCACTGCCCTGTGAGGGTTCAAGGGAAGCCAGAATCTCCATTTTGTGACGACAGGATTTCAGCTCTGGAACTTACTAGCTATGGGACTGTGCCTAAATCTCTTCACCTCCCTGAATCTGTTTCCTCATTCATAATTTGCGAATGATAATAGCTACCTCTTGGGCTCTTGAGAAAGAAAAATAAAGTCCTGGGCACTAAGACCCTTCCACAGTGTTGACTCCAGGGTTCCAGTCCTGGCCCAGCCAGTCAATCCCTGTGCAGCCTTGGACAAGTCCCTTCCCCTGTCTACTCTGTTTTCCCCTAATGTCAACTGAGAGAGTAGCAATCTCAAAGGACCCTTCAAGCCCTGACATTCCAACAATATTTACTTTAGGTTTACTGTGTGCTAGGACTCAGGTGGCACAAATGGTTAACATGCTCGGCTGCTAACCAAAACACTAGAGGGTCAAGCCCAGCCAGAGGTGCCTAGGAAGAAAGGCCTGGTGATCTGCTTCTGAAAACTCAGCCACTGAAACCCCTATGGAGCAGAGGTCTGCTCTGACACACATGGGGTCATCATGAGTCAGAGGTGACTTAACAGCCACCGGTTTTTACATGCCTGGCAGTAGAGCTTCAATAGTTAACAAAGCAGTTTAAAACACTTCCTGGGACTAATAGCTTAGCTAGCTAAATGTAAGAGTAACACAAAGGGTAGTAATAGCTGCCCTCTTGGAGTTTATAGCCTAACTAGATAACACTTAAGTATGTAAGTATTGTTTCATTATAATTCTACTGTCTTTTTTTTTCCTCCTTCCCAGCATGCAAAAATATTCATTGTTGCTTTTCTGGGTCCTGATGGTTCAGCACATTTTCTTAAAGATCATTTTATTTTGCTATGGAAGGCAAAGTCTAATGCCACTGGATGAAGATAATAAGGCTGGACCAATGTCAACACCAGGGCTATTTAAGGTAAACTCCGGAAGACACAACCTGGGAGAGCCAGAAAGAAAACCATGGAAATATTAACCCATTGATGTCGAGTGGATTCTGACTCATGGTTACCTGCAGGTTACAGTGGAACTGTCCCATAGCACTTCCAAGGCTGTCATCCTTATAGAAGCAGACTGCCACTTCTTGTTCCCATCGAGTGGCTAGTGGGTTCTACCTACCGACCTTTCACTTAGCAGCTTACCCACCGTGCCGCCAGGGCTCCTTAGGAATAAGACTGGGCACCGGTATTAATCACTGACAGTGGCTTGTGGTTTACCAAGAACTTTCACACACCATTTCACCTCTTAATGACTCTTCAAACTCCCTAACCTCTGGCTACGCTGATGTCACAGCCTGTGACAAAACAGGTCTGTTGGACTCCAAAACCAATGCTCTTGCCCTTCCACCAGGCACCACCAGCAGTGGTCAACTCCAGGCACCCAGTCAGGTGGTCACAGATTAGACAAGTAACGTTGGATTTCTGGCTGGCCTCCCAGTCTCTCAGCAATTGGGTCACCTCCCTCAATGCAAACCAATTCCCCAACTGGGCCCAATGTGTTTAAAGAAAAAGTCCTTCTATGTATTCCAGAACTGAACAGAAGCTAGTTTTGTTTTTTGTTACCATGCTTTGGGCCTCCATTTTGCACTGAAAAAATGTGATCAGAATGAAACAAGTAACTTACAGGAATTCTTCCACCAAGGTCAGACTCACAACTGCTCTGAGGAGTGGAAGAGCGTCAGGGAAGAAGTCAGGCCCAGAGAGGTTAGGTGAGCTGTCCACAGTCACTCTGGACCGAAGACAGAACAGGGACCTGAGTTTCACCACTCATGAGCAAGAGTCCCTCTGAGCAGGGGCACTGAAGCTGAAAAACCCAGCTTCTCCCTATGACAGGAGGCTTGCTCCCCACCCCCATTAGTGTCCTCAGTCATCCACTCAGACGCAGCCTGAGAATCCATCAAATTCCTCAAACCACCAGCCATGCCCTGTCCTGGCCCCCTCACTTCCACTAGTCCTCCAGAGGCTGCCGGGGACACTCAGGGGGAGCTGTGGACTGTGTGGGGCCCTCTCTTCCTCTTCTCTCACTATGTGGGGGCTTCCTCCTGACACCAGGTGAGGTTTCCTCACTCCAAGGGGCCTAGGCTGCTTGGACCTTTGAAGTGAGAGGCCCTATGGCCCCCAGCAGTGCTGTTCCAGCTGTTCCCCTTCTCCAACTAGATCTCCCTCCCATCACCCAGTTTCTAGTACCCACAGCTCTCTGTGACCCCAGGGTCTCACCTAGATTCTTCCTGAAGCGCTGGCCTATGGGCTCCTTACCTACAAGCCTCCTCCTGCTCCTTTGGCCAGCTTTCCCCCTTGGTCCCATTCACGGTTGTTTCCTCTCCACTCTCCTCTCCCCCATCCTTCACTCTCCCCCTGCAGTGCTCCTCCTGGGGCTCCCTCCCTGGACTCACACCCTCCCCAGAGGGGCCATCTCTTAGCTCTCCTCTGCCCCACCCTCCACTGCCTCCTAGCTAGCCCGTCCCTCCTAGGGAGGGTCCCCTCCCTCCGAGCCAGGCTCCCCGCCCTCCGAGCCACGCTCCCCGCCCTCCGAGCCGGGCTCCCCTTTGGAGGCTCCCTTTCCGCCTTTTCTCCGACTCCGCCACACTTCTCCACCTCTCCCTCCCCTCATATTCCACCTTGCTCCCTTCCTCCCGCCCTCCTCGCTCCTCCCACTCTTCCTCTTTCCCCTGAGATGCGCCCCCTCCGGTCATGCTCCTCCCTCGTGTCCCCCGTTTATCTGATTCCCTCTGTGATCGCCCCACTCTCAGTCAGAGGTGCTCCCGCTCCACATGCACTGTCTACGCACCCTCTCCTCCCCTGCGTGCTCTCCCCCGATCTACACACCGCTGAGCCTCCCACCGCACACAGCACCCTCAGCCCTGCCAGCCCCACTGCGCCCCTAGGAAGCACTCTCTCTGCACCCAGGAGGATTGTTCTCTGTCCTCCTCAGACTCGTACCTGTGGCCAGAGCAGCGCTGGAGAAGCTGACGCCCAACGCTTCGGTCTCCCGCTACCGGGCTGCCGGCAGAAAAAGGGGCGGCTGGGCAGCTGCTCCGCCCCAGCAGGGGAGGGTCGGTGGGCGGAGTGGCGCCCCAGGGTGCTCCCTGAAGCTGCCTGCTGCCTGACTGGGACCAGATTAGGTTACACAAGCAGCCGCCCTCCTTCCCAAGTCCATTTGTTGCGCACGGAGGCGAAACTGAGCGGTCACATTAGCCACGACAGAGCAGTGGGAGTTCCTGTGGTGGCTGTTCACGTGGGGAAACGGACGTCCACAGAGCAGAAGCGGCTGCCCGAAGGCCCACCTAGGCAGTAGCCACTGAGGCAGCGGCAACCGAGGCTCCAGTGGGGCGGACTTGAGCCGCAAGCTCCAGGGCCTGACTGACGGGAGTAGGGGTTAGGGGATGGAGGCAAGTAGCAGAAGAGCGGACCAATTTCTAAATTAGGGCCAGCGCCCACCCGCACCCACTTAAACCCACACACCTCACCCCACCCCTCCCACAGGCTACACTGGGTCTGTATGTGCCTGACACCCAGTTCCCACATATGGAAACCCTATCCCACTCGACAGCACTTGGCTTGGCTGAGTGGTACAGTGGTTAACAGCTGCAATGCTAAGCAACAGATCAGCAGTTCGAATCCCCAGGCACTCCTGGACACCCCATAGGACAGTTTTACCCTGTCCAACAGGATCTCCATGAGTCGGAATCAACTCCACAGCAACGAGATTTTACTCTCATTGATTCATTTTACAGATTGGAGAACTGAGGCTCAGAGAGATGTCATTGGATTGGCTAGAGGAGACATACCCACCTCTTCTATAGGAACTGCAGACAAGAGACCCCAGCAGTGGTCTTCTCCCTTGTGGCAGACACATGAGTGTCCCTCTCAGACTGCAGTCTCAAAAATTGTGGACAGTTCCAGTGCTGACCCTAGTTCCACCCAAAGTACTAACCCAGCCTCACTCCACTTTTCTGCCTCAGGGCAGTTTCCAAAACAGCTGGCCAGTTAAGTTGGCAAGCTTAGACTGGACTAGAAGTGCTGGGCAGTTAGTAGTCTGGGGCAATCCTTGCCCAATGAAGTATGGAAATTGAGGGCTAAATTCCAGCCTACTATTTGAAAAAAAGACAGCTCTGTAGGCTTTCTGGATGGATGTCTGCCCTCTGGCAGAGGAACTGAGGCTCCATGCTCTGAAGCAGCAACCTAGAAAATACACACTCCAGTGCCTTTCCTCCCTAACTCCCCCACTCCCTCCCTCTGCCTTCTGGAACAAACTTCCTGCTCCACAATCTTTGGGGGAATCTCAAACCAAAACTTGCAGGCAAGCAACCTCAACAAGAGAAAGAGTTGGCTTTAAATGCCTGCAAGGCCCAAAGAGCATCAAGATTAGCTCATGACAAGTATCAGTTAAATAAGACACTTCTAACTCTGTCATCATTCCTTTCTTCCCTGTGTCGGCAGAGTGGGCAGCCGAGGGAGGAGAACAAAAGCACAAGGACAGAAATGGTGAAGAAGCCAACCACGCTTGCCTTTCCTACTCAGACTCATAGATGTCCACACCTTCCCTCCTCAGAACCTTTGCACTTTATGTTCCTTCTAGAACCAGCATTGACCCAGAGAGAGCTGGTTACTTGACTTGTAGGGCCAGGCAACACGAGCACCTTTGTTCAAGGATTAAGAACTTCAAGAAAAAGACAACAACCTATTAAATCAAGCAGGGGGGGCCTTCTAAGTGCAGGGTCCCATGTAACTGCACCAGCCATATGCCTATAAAGCTAACCCTGTCCCAAAATAGCTGAGCAACTGGTGACCTTACTCCCTTCTGGTATGTTTAAATGTCATGGAATCAGAGGCTTCCTCTAACCACCTCCAACACTATCATCCTCATTTTCCCTCAGGGTACCCATCACCCATGGCATCCTGCCTGACTCCCCACCAGAACGTAAACTCCGAGAGGTCATGCCTTAGTTTCCTAGTGTTTCTGGAACAGAAACAATACAGGTGGGTAGTTTCAAAGAACAGACATTAATTTCTTCATAATTCTGGAGGCTGAAGGTCCAAATCAGCATCTCAACCCTGTGGGTGACTTCTTTGTCCATAGTCCAGGGCATTCCTTGGCTAGCCTGATAAGACATCTGTCTTCTCCAGTTTCTACTTGCTTCTGTGTCTAATCTGCTCTTTTTATACCTCAGAAGTGATTAGGTTTAGAGTCTGCCTATAAAAAATGCCATGAAGATAATACATGACTTCCACTAACTCTACAAGGAGGAAGGAAAACCAACATCAACAGCCCAAAGACTGATTCCTATGAGGAGGAGGTCAGATATACCTCCTTTCTCGTCCATCTTTATCAACTCTGACACCAAACATCCTTCCCCCAGCACACTCTACTTCTCTAATAGGTCCAATAATTCATTGCAATGACCACACAGAACTCACAGACCATACTCACAATGATGAGGTTAATTTGGAAAGAAACAGAATTGAGACTCAGCAACACTCAAGATACAGTTCTTCCATCAGGACAGCCTCTTCCTAGGCGTGCTCACAGGCATGCCTCTCCCTGGTCTTTGGTCTCTGCCCAAAGGTACTCAACTTTCTCTATGTGTAGGCCAGGAAGCCCAATGTGCTGCATCCTGCTGGTCTCTACTTACTTGGTGTGATGGGTTTTTCTCTTAACTGTCGCTGTTTCAAGCTTAATGGATGGCAAAACTGACCAGTCTCATCGGTGGGACACAATTACCCTATCACCCAGTCCCACACAGTCACTCGGGTGGAAGTTACAAGACCATGGCTAGAAAGGCCACACAAAAGTGATCTATGGATTGCCATGGTAGTCAAAACAGCATGGTACTGGCACATAAGCCTCCTCCTGCTCCTTTGCCAGCTTTCTCCCTTGGCCCCACTCACAGCTGTTTCCTCCCCACTCTCCTCTCCTCCATCCTTCACTCTCCCCCTGCAATGCCCCTCCTGGGGCTCCCTCCCTGTCCTCACATCCTCCACAAATGGAACAGAATTGAGAATCCAGATAAAACATCATCTACCTATGAGCAGTTCCTATTTGACAAAGCTTCAAAAGTTGTGAATCAGGGAAAAGACAGTCTAACAAATGGTGTTGGCAAAACTGGATATCCATCTGCAAAAAAAATGAAACAAGATCCGTATTTCACACCCTGCACAAAAACTGACTCAAAATAGATCAAAGACCTAAATATAACATCTAAAACAATAAAGATCATGGAAGAAAAAAGAAGAAGATGGCTGGAAGCCCTAATACATGGCATAAACAGTCTGTAAAACATTACTAACAATGTATAAACACCAGAAGGGAAAATAGATAACAGAACTTCTAAAAGTCAAACACTTACACTCATCCAAAGACTTCACTAAAGGAGTTAAAAGACTACCTACAGAATGGGAAAGAATTTTTGGCTCCCACAAATCTGATCAGCATCTAATATTCTTACTCTCAAGGTACTACAAAATCTCAACAAGAAAAAGACAAATAACTCTATTTAAAATAGAGCAAAAGATAGGAACTGGCACTTTACCAAAGAAGACATCCAGGATGCTAACAGATACATGAAGAAATGTTCACAATCATTAGCCATTAGAGAAATCCCAATCAAAACTATAATGAGATATCATCTCACCCCAACAAACTGGCATTAATTTAAAAAATCACAAAATAACAAATGTTGGAGAGGTTGTAGAGAGACTGGAACTCTTCTATACATCTGGCAGGAATGTAAAATAGTACAACCACTTTGGATATTAATTTGGTGCTTTCTTAAAAAGCTAGAAATAGAAATACCATATGATCCAGCAATCCCACTGCTTGAAATATATCCTACAGAAATAAAGACTACCACATGAACAGATATATGTGCACCAATGTTTATTGCAGCACTGTCTACAATAGCAAAAACATTGAACCAACCTAGGTGCCCATCAACAGATGAACGGATACACAAACTATGGTATATCCACACAATGAAACACTATACAATGATAAAGAACAATGATGATTTTAGGAAATATCTCATAAGTTGAAATCATCTGGAGGACATTATGCTGGAGGACAAAATTAGTCAGATGCAAAAGAACAAATACTGTATGAAACCATTATAATAAAGACTTAAGTAAAGGTTTTAACAACCTGTGTTATGCAGGTAACACAACCCTGCTTGCTGGAAGTGAAGAGGATTTGAAACACTTACTGAAGATCAAAGATCAAGGATCACAGCCTTCAGTATGAATTGTACCTCAACTTCAAGAAAACAAAAATCTGTACAACTGGACCAGAAAGCAATATCCTAAGAAATGGAGAAAGGACTGAGGTGGTCAAGGATTTCATTTTACTTAGTTCCACAGTCAACACCCATAGACACAGCAGACAAGAAATCAAAAGACACATTGCACTGGGAAAATTGTTGAAAAGGACCTCTTTAAAGTGTTAAAAAATAAAGATGTCACCTTGAAGACTAAGGTGGGCCTGACCCAAGCCATGGTCTTTTGAATCCCATCATACACAAGCAAAAGCTGGACAATGAATAATGAAGACAGAAGAACCACCAAAATAACAAATAGATCTATTCTAGAAGAAGCACAACTAAAGTGCTTCTTGAAAGTGAAGTTAGCAAGACTGACTCTTACATACTTAGGACATGTTATCAAGAGGGATCTGTCCCTGGAGAAGTACATTATACTTGATAGAGTGGAAGGTCAGTGAAAAAGAAGGAGACCTCAACAAGATGGGTTGACACAGAGGCTGCAATGGTGGGCTCAAGCATGGAAGTGGTTGTGGGCACAGCACAGGGCCAGGTAGTATTTCGTTCTGTTGTGCATAGTGTCACCATGAGTCAGAACCCACTCTATGGCACCTAACAACAAGAAGAAAAGGATTAAGCACAGGAGAAAATAATCTTTGATAGTGACAAAGGTGGGTAGGGAGAGAGGGCGAGGGGTATTCATAGATTAGACAGTAGGTTGGAATTGGATTAGGTGAAGGGTGTAACAGCATGTAGTAGAAGGGAGATTGGCACAACTGAACTACACCAAAAGCTAAGCAGTTTCCTAAATAAAACCCAACATTTTGAAGGACAGTTTAGCAGGGATGATGGTCTTGGGACCATAGTTCCAGGGGATGTCTAGGCTAACTGGCATAACTAAGTTCTTTCAAGAAAATGATCCACATACCACTTTGGTGAGCGGCATCTGATGTCTTAAAACCTAGCAAGCTGCCATCTAAGTAGCATCAATTTGTCCCAATCTACCCGGAGCAGAGAACGAAAAACATCAAAGACATCAGGAAAATACGAGTGCAACAGATAGAAGGTACTATATGATCCAGAGACTACTTCGGCATGAGACCAGAAGAATTAGGTGGTACTCAGCCACCATCAATATCTGCCTTGACAGGGAACACAGCAGGAAGTCCCTGATGTAGCAGGAAAAAAAAGAGCGTGCAGAGCTACAACTGTATGAAAAGCCCATGCTGGACGTTCCATCAGACTGGAAGGTCCCCCGAAGACACGGCTGCTGGACTCTCCAGTAGCCCAGAGCTGAAGCCAGTACTGAGGCCGACTCTTCAGACAAAGACTGAACAGGGCTATAAAATGTAGAGTGATGCTGGTGGAGGCTATGCCTCTTGGCGTGAGTATATACATGAGGCTGCCTGAGCAGCTCCTCTCTAGAGGTGAGATGGGAGGGCCGACGGGGACAGGAGTCGGTTGAATGATTATGGGAAGTACAGGCTGGAAAGGAGGACTGTGCTGTCACGGGGACAGGGCAGGGGGGAGCGGTTAGAGTAGTATAGTGGTGAGTATTCAGGAGTTTATATAACAAATTGACTTGGATTGTAAACTTTTACTTAAAGCACAATAAAATATTTTTTTTAAAAAATGTAACCTATGGCACAGTACCACCTTACCTCAGTATGATCTAATTAACATAACAAAGAAAATACTGTTTCCAAATAGGATTACACCCACAGGTATAAAACCAAAACAATGAAACTCACTGCTGTAGAGTTGATTCCAGCTCATAGTGACCCTGTAAGATAAAGTACAACTGCCCACTAGGGTTTCCAAGGAGTTCCTGGTGAATTTGAACTGCCAGCCTGAACTTTTAACCTTGCTGTGCCACCAGGGTTTCTTTCCACAAGTATAGGGGTTAGAATTCCAACACATATTCGGTGGGGACACAAACGAGTTCCTAACAAGTCGATAGTGTTGTCAGTGGCTGCTATATCCCTAAGACCTAGAACAGACCCTGACACACAGTAGATGTTCAACATTATGAAAGAAAGGAATTAGTCAGCTAGTGCTGCTCTAACAGAAATGCCACAAGTGGATGGCTTTAGCAAAGAAAAGTTTATTCTTATACAGTCCAATAGGTTACAAGTCCAAATTCAGGGTGTCCAATCCAGAGGAAGGCTTTCCCTCTGTCGGCTCTGAAGGAAAGTCCTTGTGTTGCACCAGTCTTTGGTCAGAGAGTTCGTGACACAGGAACCTCAGGTATAACGACGTGCTCTTATCCTGATGCTGCTTTCTTGACAGTATGAAGTTCCCAGACTCCTTGCTTCTCTTCCTTTTTATCTCTTATAGGACAAAAGGGGGTAGGAGCTGCACTCCAGGGAAACTCCCTTTACCGTGGAGCTTAGGAAGGGATTTACTGTCCCACCCTAATCCTGTCTAACACAATCCACTCTGTTACCCACAGGCAGAGGTTAGGATTTACAGCATAAGCAAATCATAAAATGGAGTGCAAGCAGAGAACACAGTGAATCCTGACCCGGAGAATTACTACGCATATTTTGGGAGGGACACAATTCAATCCATGATGTTTCCCAGCTGGAGATGGCCTAGGCCGAGGGAGACGAAGTCCTAACTTGGAATAAAGTTTACAGCTGTGACTATTCTTTGAAGACTTCAGAAAAAATCTCAGCATGCCTAGCCAACTCATGGAAACTGCTCCCAGGTTCAACCAAGGGACGAGAAGAACCAGCCTATGAAAAGCATCTGAACAGGCACCCTGTTGCCATCAAGTCAATTCCAATCCATGGTGGCCCTGTAGGACAGAGTAGAACTGCCTGATATGGTTTCTGAGACTATAATCTTTGTAGCCTTGGCAACACTATGAGGCAGTTCTACTCTGTCTACAGGGTTTCCGTGCGTCAGAAGCGACTCCATAGCAATGAGTTCGGGGTTTTAATCTCTACAGAGGCAGATTGCCACATCTACTCCTGCAGAGTGGCTGGCATGTTTGAACCGTCAGCAGCCAAGCATTTAACCACCCGACCAGGGCTTCTTTTCTGCACAGGCAGTGGGGCCCAATGACAAAGCTGTGCTCTTTGGTATTGAAAGGCTAGCGTTCAGGGCAAACCAGGGGCACCTCAGAGCCTGGCACGGTGCTTCCAAAAACTTGGTCACTGGAATCCTATAGAGCGCAGTTCTACTCTGCACACGTAGGGTCACCGTGGGTAGGAATCAGCTTTTCAGCAACAGGTTTGGTTTTATCAGAACCTAAAGTCATGGAAATGAACACTACACACTTTTCTTTAGAGGAGATAATACTGAAGGGCCCTGGTTGCACAGTGGTTCAGCAGCAGGCTTCTAGCCGAGAGGCAGTGGTCTCTTTCTACCAGCAGCTCTGTGGGAGACAAGACCTGGTGATCTTGCTTCCGAAAAGACTACAGCCTAGGTAACCCTGTGGGGCAGTCATACTCCATCACGTCAGGTCCCTAAGAGTCAAAATCAACTTGACAGCACACGGCAACACCAATACATACACACCGAGCACCCAGCCTGTGCCAGGCTCTCTGCTCAGTCTTGGGATTTAAAAAAAAACAAAGCCTAAACTTGTCTCCATCTGTCTCAGTCATCCAGTACTGCTCTAACAGAAATATCATGAGTCAATGGCTTTAACCAAGAAAAGCTTATCTTTACACAGTCCAGTGGGTTCCAAGTCCAAATTCAGGGTGTCCACTCCAGAGGAAGGCTTTCTGTCTGCTCTGGAGGAGGTCCCTGTGTTGCACCAGTCTTTGTTTGGTCTGAGAGCATCTGGGCACAGGAACTTCAGGTCTGAAGGACACACTCTGCTCTTAATGCTGCTTTCTTGACGGTATGAGGTCCCCAACTCTGCACTTGCTTCCTTTTCTTTTTATCTCTCGTAGGACAAGAGGTGGTACAAGCCATGATCCAGGGAAACTCTGTTGGTACACCGTAGCAGGGAGGTGACCTTAGGAAGGGTCTTACAGAACCACTCTTTAACATAATCCAGTCTATCAATCACAGCAGAGATTATGATTTGCAGCATAAGAAAATCACAAAACAGAGGGCAATCACACAACACTGAGAATCATGGCCCAGCCAAATTACTACACACATTTTTGGGTACACACCATTTAATCCACGGCACCATCAAGTTGATTCCAGCTCTTAATGACCCTACAGGGCAGATTAGAACTGCCTCACAGGTTTTCGAGGCTGTAATCCTTGCAGAAACAGACAGGCCTATTCTTCTCCTGAAGCTGGTGGGCTCAATCAACCTTTCAGTTAGTAGCCAGACACTTAACCACTGCCTCATCTTGGCTCTTTAGAAGTGAGATGAGCAGAAGTGGTCCTGCCCTAAACCTTCTCCATGGTCCTACACGATTAGAGTGATCTTTGTGGGCTAAATAAACAGCAATCTTTTTTAATAACTGCTGCAGAACGTCCTTGGAAACCCTGGTGGCATAGTGGTTAAGAGCTATGGCTGCTAACCAAAAGATCGGCAGTTAGAATCCACCAGGTGCTCCTTGGGAACTCCATGGGGGCAGTTCTACTCTGTTCTGTAGGGTCACCATGAGTTAGAATCAACTTAACAGCAATAGGTTTTGGGGCAGAACGTCCTAGCAATCAAGAAGATCATTATTTACACCACTATTTTCCAAATGTTGAATATTCAGGTTGTTTTTGTTTTCTCTTTTATCTTTCAATATTAAAATAGCATTTGGCATAATCACATCAAAAAGAATTACTTAACAATAAATTTAACAAGATCAGAACAAGACTTGTACACTGAAAACTACAAAATACATCTGAAAGGAATTTTTAAAAATATAAATAAATAAATAGATATTTCTTGTCCACGGGTTGGAAAACTCAGTATTTCCATTCTGTCTAAACTGATTTGCATGTTCAACACAATCCCAATCAAGATCCCAGCAAACACTGTTGCAGAAGTTGACAAGCCAATCCTAAAGTTCATGTGAAAATACAAAGGACCCAGAACAGTGAAATAATTTTGAAAATGAAGAGCAAAGTTGGATGATTTACACTCTCTAATTTCAAAATGTTCTATGGGCTATAATATTGACAAAAGAACAGTACCTACTAGTATTGACATAGAATAGACATATAAAGTAACGGAACAGAATTGAGAGTTCAGAAATAAACTTTGGTACTTAGGGTTGCAGAGTGACGGATGGCTTTTCTGTGGTCCTTCTTGCCACGCTCTTGTAACTCATGCAGGTGATTGAGCGGGACTGCACAGACAGTGTAATGGTAGCCCACCAAGGGGATTACTCATTTTTGCCATCCCACTGGGCTTGAAATGAGTCACCCCAGAGCCTGTAAGGAGAGGATACCACCAGCACCATGGAAGAACCAGAAGCAGAGAGCCAGATCCCTGCACCAAAAGCTCCTAGAACCAGGAGACTGAGAGACAGAGCAAGCTGCAACACTGCAGACAATGAGAAGGGGCACCAGAAACCTGGCAACAGACATACAGCAGAGTAGGAGACAAAGTGGTGGGCTTCCTGGCTCTCAGCCTTTGGGCAGAGACCACAGGCCAGGGAGAGGCCTGCCTGTGAACACAGCTGCAAAGAAGCTGTCTTGATGGAAAAACTGTATCCTTGAGCCCAAATTATAACTGTTACTTTTACAATAAACCTCATAATTTTCAGTATTTTCTGAGTTCTGCATGGCCATTGCAATGAATTACGGAAAACTCAGCAGAGAAGTAGAGAATGCTGCGGGAGGGGTGGTTGGTGTCAGAACTGGTAAAAACAGCCGACAGAGCCGCAGGTCTGACCTCTGTCTCACAGGATTCAACTTTGAGCTGTTGATCTTGATTCTCCTTTCCCCTTGTGACATTAGGAAAGGTTGGACACCTCCCTCATGGCGTTTTTAA
The DNA here is from genome assembly GCA_028571685.1 of Heterohyrax brucei. NCBI lineage: Eukaryota > Metazoa > Chordata > Mammalia > Hyracoidea > Procaviidae > Heterohyrax > Heterohyrax brucei. The sequence goes on from CM053140.1 coordinate 55,827,454, forward strand.
ATTTGCTAAAAAACAAAAAGATAAACCTCAGATGGGGAGAAGATATCTGCACCTGATAAAAGACGTGTATCTAGAACGTACAAAAACTTTTACTATTCAATCAAAACATAACTCATTTTAAACATGGACAAAGGATTCGAATACACATTTCAACAAGACATATAAATTGTCAATCAAACCCTAACACCAAACTCACTGTTGTCAAGTCAATTCCAACACATAGCAACCCTACAGGGTAGAATAGAACCACCCCATAGAGTTTCCAAGAACTGCCTGGTGAATTTGAACCACGACCTTTGGGGTAGAAGTTGTAGCACTTAACTGTTGTGCCACTAGGTTTTCCAAATGGCCAATAAGCATGAAAATATGCTCAACATCATTAGTTAGTTTTTCTAGGAATGTAAATCAAAATGCCTTCACACTCATTGGATTACTATAATAAAAAAAGACAGATAATAACACGTGTTGTTCAGGATGTGAAGAAATCAGATCCCTCATACATTGCTGGTAGTTGTTGTTTTTGGTGCCCTCAAACTGGTTCTAACATATGGTGAGTATATGTACAACAGAGGAAACCACTGTTCAGTCCTCATCATGCTCACAAATCATGTTATATTTGAGTCCATTGCTGCAGCCACTGTGTCAATCCATCTGAGGGTCTTTCTTTTTCACTGACCCAAGCATGATGCCTGTTTTAGTCATCTGGTACTGCTCTAACAGAAATATCACGAGTGGATGGCTTTGAAAAGAGAAATGTTTATTCTTACAGAATCTGGTAGGCTACAAGTCCCAATTCATGGTGTTATCTCCAGGGAAGGCTTTCCCTCTTTCTTAGCTCTGGAGCAAAGTCCTTGTGTTGCATCAGCCTTTCTGTGGTCTGAGAGCATCTTGGCACAGGAACTTCAGGTCTAGAAAGACCAGCCCTAATCCTGGTGCTGCTTTTTTGATGGTGTGAGGTTCCCAACTCTCTGCTTGCTTCCGTTTCTATCTCTTGTAGGAGAAAAGGAGAAAAGGTGGTGCAAGCCACACTCCATTTACAGTGGAGCAGGGAGGTGATCTTACCAAGGGATTTACAGTCCCACCCTAATCTTCTTTAACATACAGCATAGGAAAATCACAAAATGTCACACAATACTAGTAATCACAACCCAGCCAAATTTCTATACATGTTTTTGGGGGAACACAAACTCAATCCATAACAATGCCCTTTGCCAGGGCCTGGTCTGTCCTGACAACATGACCAAAGTATGTGAGGTGAAGTCTCATCATCCTCCCTTCTGAGGAGCATGCTGGCTGTTCTTCTTCCAAAACATTTGTTCTTCTGGCTGTTCACAACATATTCCATTTTCTTTGCCGACATCATGATTCAAAAGCATCAATTCTTCCTCAGTCTTCCTTATTCAAGTTTCACAAAAATTACCATGGCAGTATCATGGCTTGGGCCAGATGCATCTTAGTACTCAAAATGACATCTTTGCTTTTTAATAGTTAGAGAAGTCTTTTGCAGCAGATTTGCCCAGTACAGTAAGTTCTTTGATTTACTGACTGCTGCTTGCATAGGTGTTGATTGTAGCTCTATTTGTGAGATGGCCTCTAGATTCAGATGAGATACAAATTTACTTAAAGTTGTCCTTTGGCTCTCATAGACCTGTTCTAGTTTTCTTTAGCTTCAACTTGAACTCGCATATGAGCAGTTAATGGTCTGTTCCACAACTGGCCCCCAGCTTTGTTCTGACTGATGACACTGAGCTTTCCCGTTGTCTCTGTCCACAGATGTAGTCCATCCAACTGCTGTGTCCTCCATCCGGTGAGGCCCACATGTATAGGTGCCATCAATGTTGTTGAAGAAAAAGTATTTACAATGAAGTTGTCGATCTTGTAAAACCCTATCACGTGATGTCCCTTTTCCTTTCTATCTCCAAGGCCATATTTTCCAACTACTGTTCCTTCTTAGTTTCCAACTTTCACATTCTAATCACCAGTAATTATCAATGCATCTTGATTGCATGTTTGATCAATTTCAGACTACAGAAGTTGGAAAAAATTCTCAATTTCTTCATCTTTGGTATCGTGGTGTGTGAACTTCAATAACAGTTGTGTTAACTGGTATTCTTCACTGGCATATGGATATTACTCTATCACTGACAGCATTTTACTTTAGGATAGGTCTTCAAACATTCTTTAGGGTGATGAAGGTGATGCCATTCCTCTTCAGTTTGTAGACCATATAATTGTTTAATTCAAAATGGTCAGTCCCAGTCCATTTTAGCCCACTAATGCCTAGGATATTGATGGTTATATGTTCCATTTCATTTCTGACAATTTCCACTTTTCCTAGATTCATGCTTTGTATATATCATGTTCTTATTACTGATGGATGTTTCCAACTATTTCTTTTCATTTTGAGTCACGCCACATCAGCAAATGAAGGTCCCGAAGCCTTGACTCCATCTACATCATAAAGGTCCACTGTACTTTTGAGAAGGCAGCTCTTCTATTTCCCAGGTGTGTGTTTGTCTGGTTTGTTTTGTTCTGAGTGCCTTCCAACCCGAGGCACTCATCTTTTGGCACTATATCTGATAATGTCTCTCTGCTAGTCATAAGATTTTCACTGGCTATTGTTTCAGATGTAGGCTTCTTCTTCCTACTCTGTCTTAGTCTGGAAGCCCCACCAAAACTTGACCATCATGGGTGACCCTGCTGGTATTTAAAACACTGGTGGCATAGTTTCCAGCATGACAGCAACACATAAGCACCCACAGTATGACAAACTGACAAGGCATGTAGAGACATTGCTGGTTCAAATGTAAAAATGGTGCAGCCACTTTAGAAAACAACCTGGCAATTTCTCAAAAAGATGTAAGACTATCCTATAATCCAGCAATTTTCAACTCCTAGGAATCTGTCCAACAGAACTGAAAACATACATACATAAAAAGACCTGTGTGCAAATATTAATTGCAGCATTATTCATGCTATTCAAAAGGTGGAAACAACCCAGATGTCCACCTATTGATGAATGGATGAATAAAATGTGGTACATCCATACAATGGAACCCCGGTGGTGAAGTTGTTAAGAGATCAGGTTGGCAGTTCAAATCCACCAGCCCCTCCTTGGAAATCCCATGGGGCAATTCTACTCTATTGTACAGGGTTGTTATGAGTCAGAATCAACTTGACAACATACAACAACAATAAGAATCCATATAATGGAATACTATCTGGCAATAAAAAGGAACAAAGTCCAGATATGTGTTAAAATGTGGATGAAGCTCAGCACATTATACTGAAAGAGAAGCCAGACACAAACAGACACACACCATAAAGCCATTTACATTAAATGCCCAGAAAAGACAAAACATAGAAAGAGAGAATGTCAGTTAGCGGTTGCCTAGGGCTGGGGGTAGGAAAAGGCAGTGAAGTTAACAGGCATAAGGGATTTCTTTGGGGTGATCAAGTGTGCTACAACCGGATGGTGATGATAGCTGTGTTACCAGAAGGCCTGGTATCGTGGACTTGTTAAGGTTCATGTCTGCATCTTTAAGACTAAAGGGGCAGCACAACTAGCGTTTTGCTAAGAGGGCTCTCTGGGGTCTTAAAAGCTGCCAAGCTGCCATCCGAGGGCACAGCAAATGGTCCCAACTCAGCAGGAACGGATGCTCACCTAAGGCCAAAATGACATGGGGTAAAGACAACCCAGAAGATAGAGAAACCCACATGAGTTGGTGCCTACATCGACTTGGGACTGGAAGAACTGGATGGTGCCTGGCCACCACCAGTGATAGCCGCGATGGAGCTAAGTTGAATCTCACTGGCAACACAAGAATAAAAAGGGGTGCACCCTGAGATCTCCACTAAAAGACCTCAATTGATGGTCCAGCAGTTTTGGGGTTCCCCTGGCAGCATGGCCCCCAGCCCTGATGCTGCCCTTGCCCATAAATCATAATGAAAGTCCACTCTTTGGTCACGAATGGATTGGACTTGGCAATGCAGAGTGACCATATACTGGATGCACTTTATGGTTCTGTGCATCTAGAGGATATCATCTTGCTGACCTCTGGCTGGAGGAAGGAGAGTGGGTGGAGAGGAGGGGAAAGGAGACTGTTGGGAGGATAAGACATGTATAGCACAGAGGGGAATAGTGTGCTGTCAGCTGGCAGGGAGAGCAGTGGAAGCTGCATATAGATGGGCATGTAAATTTATACGGAATGTACATTTTCACTCAGTCATTAAAAAAATAAAATAAAGGAACAGATGCAGAAACTCTTTCCTCATCAGCAGAGTTTATTAGGAAAAAAAAAAAGAAGTTTACAGACAGAGATAGAGAGGGCTGTGGCAGCAACCAGCCTTCAAGTCACTGAACAAAGGCCCGTCCAAAATATTTAAAGGTCTTGAGGTGGGAAGGGAAGCTATGCATGGTAAGAGGGAGATGGGAAGTGCTGGCGCAGGCGGGTTCTGGGCCGACATCCACAGTGGAGACTTCTGGGATTTGTTGCTGGGATTCCATTCCCTGATCCCAGTTGTGGTCCTCTGGCCAAATTTGGACTTCCTGTGCAAACCCTACATCTGTTTTCTCTCAATTTTTTTCTGAAAACAACTCTGAGGAATTTTACACAACCATGTGTAGGGGGAACTCTGTCTCTGGAATTCAGAGACGTCGTATTATGCAATGATCAGACCCCATCATTAGCTGAAAACAGCCTGGTATGTATGCCCCATGGACATCAAACTACAAAACCATATATAACTTTTGTACCAGCCATCATCCCTGCCCCCCCCTTATCAGAGCTTTAAGCTATAAAACTATAAATAGTTTTTGCATGAGACTCCCCTCACTTCTTCATCGGAACTTTAACACTATAAAAATTGTCCCCACCAGCTACTGGGTGGACTCAGCCACATCTCGGTTCAGACCCCACTTTCTTTTCCTCAAATAAACTTCACTGGACTCTTGGACTGGTGTGTCTCTGCCTGTTTCATGCCATTCCATTCCCAACAATATGAAGGCTTATCTCAACATCCCAGGATATTAAAACCTTTGGCCTTTTATCCTTTGTCACTGTCTGCTCAGAGTTTTTTGTATCAAAGTTATTCATGGTGTCACGTTCCATCTACACACTGTTTTACTTGGCAGGAAATTGAAAGACATTCCAAAGTGGCCTTTCAGATCTTCTGGCTCCTGTCTCAGTTGTACAACTCTGCATATTTACAAAAAAGTCATTGAATCATACATTTAAAGGATAAATTTTATGATATGTAAATTATGACTTAAAACTGCTGCTAAAAAAATAAACTTGTAACTAACATCTCTAGACAACAATTTTTTTTTTTCATTTCATTTCAGAGGAGATAATTTTTCAGACTTGTTCCCTTACTATCTGAAGCTTGGGGTTTGTATCAGGTTCTGAGGTCAGGGCCTGTTCAGTTTTCCTGCATGGAACTGACAGGCCTCAGTTCTCTTTACACATTGGTAGAGTCTAGGGGGGCCCTTCAAAAGCAGAAGCATATCACAGCTAGAAAAACTGAAGCCCAAAGAAAGGGCCTCACTGGGGCTGCCTCCGCATTTCTCAGCAATCCTACTGATGCCCGCCGTGGCCCTGTGATAACAATACCGGGGGCACCAGGTGTCGAATGACACCATCAGGTAACCTGGAGTCTCCCTTGCCACCATATCATCCATACCTCTTGCCTTCGAATTGACCCCAACTCCTGGGAGCCCCCTGTATGTCACAGGGCTCCACAGTCTTCTCTCTTTCTAAATTTACTTTATTTACCTTCCTGTTGGTGCCCAGTGACTGATTTTTAGAAGCAGATCTCCAGGACTTTCTTCTTCCAGTGGAGTGGAAGCATAGACCTTTCGGTTACGACTGAGCACCCTACCCGTTTGCACCACCAGGAACTCCTCTTCCATGCCAGAGCCCCTTTAGCTCCTCTAGACACTCCTCCTGCCGCTGTCTGAAACTACCAGGTAGGCATTGTCATTTCCACTTCTTATTTCCCACATCCCTATTTCACAGATGAGTACACTGAGGCCCAGATACAGCAGACAGAATTGGCTGCTATTAGAATCCAAGTCTGATCAGTCCCAAATCCCTTCTGTTTCTTCCATGTTAAGGATCCTCTTGACCACTTTAAGCTGTTCACCAACCTCAAGGTCATCACCATTATCAATAAACTAAAACCAAACCCATTGCCACTGAATCAATTCCAACTCACAACTACCCTACAAAACAAATTAGAATTGTCCCATAGTCTCCAAGGAGCTCCAGGTAGATTCAAACTGCTGACTTTTTAGTTAGCAGCCATAGCTCTTGACCACTATGCAAGCAGCGTTTCCCCATTATCAACAGCAAATATTTATTAAGTTTCTGGTGATGGTGAGACAGGTCAGACCAGATGGGAGGCCCAGGGTTGGGCAAAGGACAGAAGCAGGAGGGAGATAGGATTGCTCAACCGGAGTCAGTCCTTCTGGGGTCCAGGCCCACTGAGTCTAGAAAGTAGATCTGGGGGTGGGGGGTGGGGGTAACAAATCACCAGGGGATCTGTAGGGCAGGATCCAAGGGACAGGAAGAGCAGGCATCATTCATTAATCAAGGGTTCCAGAAGCTAAGACAGTGGATCCTAATCTTTGCGCCCCTGTAATCTTTAAAGACTCTTTAAAAAATACTGAAGGTCCAGCAGTTTTGAGGTTCCCCTGGGAGCATGGCCCCTGACCCTGATGCTGCCCTTGCCCATAAATCATAACAAATGTCCAGTCTTCGGACACGAATGGATTGGACTTGGCAATGCAGAGTGACCATATATTGGATGCACTTTATGGTTCTATGCATCTGTAGGATATCATCCTGCTGACCTCTGGCTGGAGGAAGGAGAGTGAGTGGAGAGGAGGGGAAAGGAGACTGTTGGGAGGATGAGACACGTATGGAGCAGAGAGGAATAGTGTGCTGTCACCGGGCAGGGAGAGCAGTGGAAGTTGCATGTAGGTGGGCATGTAAATTTATACGGGAATGTACATTTTCACTCAGTCATAATAAAAATTAAAAAAAAATACTGAAGCCTACACCCCACCCTCAGACATGCTGATTTAGCTGGAATGAGGAGCAACTGGAGAACCCAGATTTTTAAAAGCTAACCTGGTGACTATAACGTGTATCAAAGTTGGCAGGGACAAGGGTGCGGGAAGGGGAAGGCAGCTCCAGAGGACAGATTACAGGACGTGGAAGCAGTCCAACCTCAGGAATCCAGGGCCTGGGGTACCAAGCTGGTAGGGACTGGGAAATGTTGGATGAGGGGACGTAGGGAAGGAATGAAGGAAGAAGACAAGGAGAAATCCAGGCAAGCGCAGTAAGTCTGAGTCTCTTATTAACTTGCTGCGCAGTCCTGGAAAAACTCTGTCACCTACTTTCTGTGTGACCTTTGATTGTTTCCTGTCTCCATCTGCAAAAGGAGATTACACCTGATGATAGCTAAAGATCCTTCCAGCTCCTGGGTTCTATGATGTTCCACGTCAGTGTGAGCCGCTGAGATAAACCCCAGACCTGTAGATCTGTAAACAGTCCAGTACAGATGATCCTGAGCAACTCTGGCCCCTCCCCACCCTCCACTTTCCGGCTGCCGGATGTGGCCTGCAGCTATGGAAATTTCCTCTCAGCCCCCCTAGCGAGTTCAGGGGACACAACTGTCTGTCTGCTTCTAAGTGGAAATTTCCATTCATCTTCTGACAGCTACTGGGAGATACAGCACCATGGAGATGGACAGACCATGGCAACTAGTCAGTCAGGGGATCAGGCATCCTTCCTTCACCAAGTATTGACTGAGTACCTCACCTACTGCGCTCTGAGCCCTATTCTTGATAACAGGGACACAGATGCAAATGAGACAGAGTCAGTCTCCATCCTTCAGAAGCTTATCTTTTAATAGGGGGAAACAAAATACTGCATATATTGTTGCTGTTAGGTGTCGATTCCTACTTACAGCAACCCCATGTCACAGAGTGTTATTTCCCATACAGTTTTCTAGGTGGTAATCTTTACAGGACCAGATTGCCAGTTTTTCTCTCATAGTATAAATCAAAAAAACCCACTGCCATTGAGTTGAGTCTGAGTCATACCAACCCTACAAAACAGAGTAGAACTGCCCCAAAGAGTTTCAAAGAAGTGCCTGGTAGATTCAAACTGCCAGCCTTTTGGTTAGCAGCTGTAGCACTTAACCACTATATCCAGGGAAGAAAAATACAGCAGGGCAGTGATCAAGTACTTGGCTGGTAACTGGAAGGTTGGCAATTTTAACCTACCAAGAGGCTCCTTGGGAGAAATATGTCCTATGTATTTCTGTCCTACAGGGCTGTCCTACAGGACTGCTATAAGTGGGAATCAACTTGATGACTGCCGATGAGGACATCTGCGTGGTTACCAGAGGAAACAAGTACAGAAGCTCTGAAACAGGGCTGGCATCCTGAGGAAGGCAGTGGGCAGAGTAGAGGTGACAGGTTACAGGGACAGCAGGGGTCCTGTGGGCCTTCTAATGGGAGAGGACACGGGATTTTATGCTTGAGGCTCTGTAAGCTATGGCAGTGTCAGGGAGAGGTGCAGGGTTTGAGCACTGGGGTTACGCATCTTCATTTGTTGTTAGCAGCTGTTGAGTCATTTCTGACTCATGGCAAACCCCTGTGTGCAGAGTAGAATTCTCCCATAGAGTTTTCAAGCCTTGACTTTTCAAAAGCATACCACCAGTACTATCTTTCTAGGCACCTCTGAATGGGTTCAAACCACCGCCTTGCAGCTAGCAGTTGAACGCATAACCGTCTGCACTATCCAGGGTGCTACCTGCTCTGACTGACTTTGTTAATAATTTTACAACTCAGTGCAATGTTTATCTTAACATCAGGCACAGGCTTCAGAGACAATTTTTTTCCTCGGGAGCTTGTTCCCATTTCATGCAGCCAGCACAAGTGACTATATTTACAACTTCATACTTGTGAATTAACTTCAGTCAGCAAATGCAAGCCCACTGCATCACTCAGCATCCTCCTGCTCCAATCTATGTCTGCTGGAAGGTAGAGAGAGCAGCCAGTGAGGAAGTCACCAACCCAGAATTTTTGGCACCAGAGGAACCATCCTCTTCATTTTCCCTGGAGAGGATGCCAAAGCTTGGATTTCTTCCGTATTCTGTCAGCAACACCAGGGCACATGGTAGAACCCCAGCAATGCCATGTAGGCACACAGATCCCTTTGGACAGCCCTATAACATCTCAGGACCAAGTTGGAAGTGATGTCATGAAACACCCCAGAATTCCAACCTGAAGAAAGAAGGCTGGAGGAGATGCTCTGGATTCCTGAACCTCTCACTGCCAGCAGTGTCCTTCTGACCATCCAGAAACTTACCACCCTCTCCAGGGAAAAGGAAAGGGACCATGCAGCAGTGGCCGTCTCCTGCTCTAAGTCCAGGGTGACATAGTACAACTTCCCCTTCATGTCACATCATGTCCCTCTCAGCTGTGGTCATGAAGCTATCACTTATTTTTGTTGGGATCTTCATAAGATGGACTCAGTTAAGTCCAGATGCTGGTATGGAGCAGAGTGTCACCCTCATTAATGGGCACCGTGTGGGCAACACTACTCCACAGCCAATAACAATTCTGCAGCTATAAAGAGTGGCAAGCAGGGATACACACCTGAGCAGCAGGACACAGTGGTGCTGAAGGCCTCAGACTTGATCTGGGTCATGTTCTCTCTGTTGGTCTGAGTTAAGAAGAACACAGTGTTCTTGGGCAACACAAATCTTGTATTAGAAGGTATGGTGCTGAATGTTTCCACATGTCAGCCTAATTCACTGGTGCACTTCAGGGTCAGGGCACTGCTCTCATTCTAAGCCCATCACCCATGTGGTCTTCCTGTCCCAGTTTACCATGGTACTCTGGGGGTATCATTCACAATAAAGCAAGCTTTGCATATGTGCTGCAAGGATTCTCTCCGATTGCCCTACCAGTCATTACTGATGATGAATGAGTACAGTAATTTCTTCTTCCACTTTGATGTAGCTGAGATGGCAAAGGCATAGGGCAAAGGACTGGGTTGGGGAATGTAACTTTTATTTTTAAGGACTACTTGGTTTTCCTGTGGAGAACACACTATAGAGGGCCAAGGGCTGAAGCAGGGAGACTGATGTGGAGGCTACTGTGAAGATCCCAGCAAGTAACGGCGGTGGCCAGACCAAGGAAGCTATGGACAAGGAGAGGGGAGGTGGTTGGTTAGCTTGTTCTTCCACTGTCCACTGGTTTCCCTGAAGGACACATGCGTAGAACTCCATAATTATCATTCTTCTTTCATATGTTAATTACATCAACACATATTTATGGAGTGCCTGGACTCAACCCAACTCACCACTCATTGGCAGTTTCCAGCAGTTTCCAGTGCCTGTTGAATCAAGTCCCAACTTCTTGCCCTGGATAACAAAGCCTTGCAGAGCCTCCTAGCCTCATGACTTCTTACTCTACCCGCTACCCATAGCCCACCTATCCCCAAACGACACCTCTTTCTGTGTCTGCCTACATGCTGCTCCCTTTGCCGAAACAATACCTTTTGCTTTTTCACCTGTTCAACACTTGCTTCTCCTTTATGACTTGGCACAGGTGTCTCCTCTTCCAGGAAGCACTCCCTGGTCTAAATTGGTTGCTCTTTTCTGTGTTTTTATGGTCTCCTCACAACTGAGCTGATAAACCCATCATGATAAATGAAGGACTTGAATTTCTCAATGATTGCACTCTACTTGGATCAACAGTAAACATCCACAGAAACAACAGGCAAGAAATTGAATGATGTATTACACTGGGTAAATCTGTTACAAAAAAAATAATAAAGTCTCTTTGAAGCTTTAAAAACCAAAGATGTGGCAGGGGGCCAAGATGGCAGAGCAGTCAGACACTTCTAGTGATCCTTCTAAACATGAAGACCCAAAAGAACAAAGGAATTGATTACATATGACATTCTAGGAGCCCCGAACATCAAAGAGAAAGTTGAGAAATACTACTAAGCAACATGAAAGGGAGGGTAGGTCCAGAAGTACTTAGGGATGGCCAGACAGGACTCACCTGGAAATGGCTGTGGCCAGAGCAGTGAGCAGAAGATGTTTGGATGGCATCCTCCTCAGCAGGAGAACTGACCAGAGAATCTATTTGTGCCTTCAGAACTAATGAAAAACAGCACTAGATCATCAAAAGCTAAGTGATTCACTTTTAACCTACCTCACATGGATCTAAATCTTTCCTTTGGGCTAAACCTCTCCCTTCTCCCAGAGCTTTCCCCTCCCTTCTCTGCACTGTGCCTGGCTCTGGAGTCTGATGCCATTAATTGAGCTGGAAGTAGGACTCTTCAAGCCAGCCCTGAGCCATTCTCCAAGACTCAAACACATGGAAGCTGAACAACATCTTGCTCAAAAACTAATTGGTTATAGAAGAACTGAAGGGTAGAATAAAAAATCCAGAGACTCAAATAAGAAGGAAAACACAACCTACCAGAATCTGTGGGACACAACAAAAGCAGTGCTCAGAAGTCAGTTTATCTCAATAAATGCATACATCCCCAAAGAAGAAAAGACCCAAATCAAAGCATTAACCCCACAACTCAAACAAGTAGAAAGAGAGCAGCAAAAGAACCCCTGGGGCACCAGAAGAAGATAATAAAAATTAGAGCAAAACTAAATGAATTACAGAGTAGAAACATAACTGAATTTACAAGACCAAAAGCTGTTTTTTTTTTTAAAGATCAACAATGTCCATAAACCATTGGCCAAACTTAGAAAAGGAAAACAGGAGAGCAAGTAAATTACCCAAATAAGAAATGAGATGGGCAATATGACAACGGACTCAACTAAAATTTTAAAAATTGTAACAGAACATTATGAAAAATTCTACACTAACAAATTTGAAAACCTAGAGGAAATGGACAAATTTCTAGAAATACACTATCTACCTAAACTAACACAGAAGTGGAATAACTAAATAAACCCATCACAAAAGAAGAGATTGAAAAGCTAATTTTAAAACCCCCAAGAAAAAAAAGTCCTGGCCCTGACAGTTTCACTAGAGAATCCTAAAAAAATTTTTAGAGAGAAGTTAATACCACTATTACTAAGGTATTTCAGAGCACAGAAAAGGAAGGAATACTGCCAATTTCATTCTATGAAGCTAGCAAAATCCTGATACCAAAACCAAGAAAAGACAGAAAATTACAGACCAGTATCTCTCATGAACTTAGATGCAAAAATCCTCAACAAAATTCTAGCTAATAGAATTCAACAATATACCCCCAAAAATAATTCACCATAACTAAGTAAAATGTATACCAGGTATGCAGAAATGGTTCAACATTAGAAAAACAATCAATGTAATCAACCATATAAATAAAAGACAAGAACGACTTGATTTTATCAATTGGTGTGGAAAGGAATTTGGCAAAGTCTAGTACCCACTCACGTTAAAAACTCTCAGGAAAACAGGAAAAGAAGGGAAATTCCTCAACATAATACATTTATACAAAGACAACAGCCAACATCATTCTAAGTGGAGAGAGTCTGAAAGTATTCTCCTTGAGAACAGGAACCAGACAAGGATGTCCTTGTCCCCACTTTTATTCAACATTGCACTGGAGGTTCTAGCCAGAGCAATCAGGCAAGAAAAAGAAATAAAGGGCACCCAAACTGGTAAGTGACATGGATTGTGTCCCCTCAAAAATGTATATATTGATTTGCTTGGCTATGAGTCCCAATATGTTGCAATTCCTTTCATGTGTTGTGAATCCTGCCTCTGTGATGTTGATGAGAGAAAATGGACAGCAACTGTGTTGGTGAGACAGGACTCACGTTACCAGCCTGTGAGCAGAGTAAGTGGGGAACCTCATACCACCAAGAAATTAGCACTGAGAGCAGAACACATCCTTTGTACCTGAGGTTCCTGTGCCAAAATACTCTCACTGAATTCAGGCTCAGCCCACTGGACTGTGATAATTTCTTTTACTGAATGGACTTGTAACTCGTAAACAGATCTATGGTTTCCCGGACTGTGACAACAAAGCTTCTCTTCATGAAACCATTCACTTGTGGTATTTCCTGCTGGAGCAGTATCAGGTGACTAAAATAGTAAGGAAGAAGTAAAAGTATCTTTATTTGCAGATGATATGATCTCATACACAGAAAACCCTAAAAAGTACGCACACACACAAACTTCTGGAACTAACAGAAGAATCAGTGAAGTATGAGGATACAAGATAAACATACAAAAATCAGTTGAATTCCTTTATACCAACAAAGAGAACATAAAAGAGGAAATCACCAAATCAGTACCATGTACAACAGCTCCCTAAAAAATAAAATACTTAGGAATAAATCTAACCAGAGATGTAAAAGACCCATACAAAGAAATTTATAAGTCACTACTGCAAGAAACCAAAAGAGATCTATGTAAGTGGAGAAATCTACCTTGCTCATGGATGAGAAGATTTAACACCATGAAAATGTCTATGCTACTCAAAACGATCTATAGACACAATGCAATCCTAATATAAATTCCAGTGGCATTTTTAATGAAGTGGAGAAATAAATCACCAACTTCATAGGGAAAGGAAAGAAGCCCTGTGTAAGTAAAGCACTACTGAAGAAAAAGAACAAAGTGGAAGGCATCACACCACCTGACTTTAGAACCTACACACTGCTACAATAGTCAAAACAGCTTGGTACTGTTACAAAACAGATACATAGACCAATGGAACAGAATTGAGAATCCAGACACAAAATCATCCACCTATGAGCAGCTGATATGTGACAAAGGCCCAAAGTCCATAAACTGGAGAAAAGACAGTCTCTTTAATAAATGGTGTTAGCATAACTGGATATCCATCTGCAAAAAAAAAAGAAGCAAGACCCATATCTCAAACTGTGCACAAAAACTAATTCAAAATGGATCTAAGACCTAAATATAAAATCTAAAATGATAAAGATCATGGAAGAAAAAATAGAGACAGCAATCGGAGTCCTAATACATGACATAAATAAACCACAAAACATTATTAACAATGCACAAACACCACAAGAGAAAATAGACACTGGGAACTCCTAAAAACCAAACATTTATGCTTATTCAAAGACTTCACCAAAAGAGTAAAAAGACAACCTACAGACTGGGAAAAAAATTTTAGGTATGACAAATCCAATCCAAATCTAATCTCTGTAATCTACAAGATACTACAAGACCTCAACAACAAAAATTTTAAAAGTGGTCAAAGGATACGAACAGGCACTTCACCAGAGACGACATACAGGCAGCTAACAGATACATGAGGAAATGATCATGATCACTAACCATTAGAGAGATCTAAATCAGAATGACAATGAGATACCATTCCACTCCAACAAGGTTGGCATTAATCCAAAAAACATAAATAATTAATATTGGTGGAGCTGCAGAGAAATTGGAACTCTCTTACACTGCAGGTAGGAATGTGAAATGGTAGAAACACTTTGGAAATTGATTTGATACTTTCTTAAGCTGGAAATAGAAATACCATATGATCCAGCAATCCTACTTCTTGGAATACATCACAGAGAAATAAGGGCTATCACATGAACAGATACATGTACACCAATATTTATAGCAGCACTGTCCACAATAGCAAAAAGATGAAATCAACCTAGGTGCCCACCGGCAGAGGAATGGATAAACAAACTATGGTATATGAGGGGTGACAATTAAGTTCACAAACTCATCCTAGAAAGAGCGCTCATCGCTGAATATCACTACAATCACCTTTGAAGTACTCCCCTTGGGAAACTATATACCAATGCCAGTGCCTAGTCCACCCTTCAAAGCAATTTTAGAAATTCTTTTTCTGGAAGGGCTATCAGAGCTATTTTCATGTTACCCTTGACGTCCTGAATGCCATCAAAATGTCTTTCTCTCAATATTTCCCTCATCTTTGGGTAAAGAAAAAAGTCATTGGAGGCCAGATTAAGTGAATAGGAAGGGTGTTCCAATACGGCTATTTGTTTACTGGCTAAAAACTCCCTCACAGACAACCATACAATTAAGTTTGAGAACTTGCCACCATGCCACCATGTACAACGGCCATTCCAGAAACAGTCCCAAAATTGCTTTGAAGGGTGGACTAGGCACTGGCATTGATGCATAGCTTTCCAAGGGGAACACTTTGAAGGTGACCATAGTGATATTCAGCAATGACATTATGTAGCACTTAGAACAATTAAGTTCACGGACTTAATTGTCAGACCTCATACTCACACAATAGAAGACCACACAATGATAAAGAATAATGATGATCTTGGGAAATGTCTGTTAACATAGAATCATCTGGAAAACTTTATGCTGAGTGAAGTTAGTCAGCTGCAAAAGGACAAATGTGTGAGACCACCACTATAAGGACTCAAGAAAAAGTTTAAACACAGAAGAAAACAGTGTTTTATGGTCACAAGGGTGGACAGGGAAAGAAAGGGGTGTTCATTGATTAGACAGTAGATGGGATTTGGGTTAGATAAAGGAAGGGACAGGCTGCAGTCAAAAGGAGGTCCGCACGTCTGGACTAAATCAAAAGTTGAAAGGTCCTAAATATGATCCAACACTTTCAAGGTCAGAGTTGGGGGCAGGATGCTGAGTACCATGGTTTCAGGGGACACCTAGGTCAATTGGCATAACAGTTTTTTTAAAGAAAATGTTCTGTACCCCATTTTGGTGAGTGGTGTCTGAGGTCTTAAAAGCTAGCAAGTTGCCATCCAAGGAGCTTCAATTTTTCCCAACCCATCTGGAGCAGAGGAGAATGAAAGACATTAAAGACATAAGGAAAACATGAGTCCATGAGCTAGAAAGGGCTACATAACCCAGAGACTCCATCAGCATGAGACTAGAAGAAATAGATGGTGCCTGGCCACCACTAATGACCACTCTGACAAGAAATATGACACAGAGTCCCTGACACAGTAGGAGAAAAGTGGATGTGCAGAACTAGAAGACTCTTTTACAAAAGACCAGACCTGATGGTCTGACAGACTGCAGGGTCCCCAGAAGATGTGGCTCCCAGATTCTCTATTAGCCCAGAGCTCAAACCACTCCCAAAGCCAACTCTTCAGACAAAGATTGAACTAGACTATATATAAGACATAAAATAATACTGGCAAAGAGAGTTCATCTTGGCTTAAGTCTATACATGAGGTTAACTGGGCAGCTCCTGCCCAGAACTGAGATGAGAGAGGAGGGGGACAGGAACTGGTTGAACTGACACAGGAAATACAAGCTGAAAAGGAGGAGTGTGCTGTCACAGTGTGGGAGAACAGCTAGAGTTATATGGCAGTGTGCATGCAAGTTTTATATGACAAATTGACCTGGATTGTACATTTCAGTTAAAGTACAATAAAAGTTTTTTTAAAACGCAAAAATCTCATTCTTGATGACTAAAATTGCTCCTAACCTAAGCCATGTTTTTTTTTTAACTCCATCATATGTATGCAAAAACTAGACAATGAAAAAAGAAGACAGAAAAATTGAACCATTTGAATTGTGGTGTTCTCTCAAAGACAGAAGAACTGAAGCATTTGAATTTATAGTGTTCTCCCAAATTCCTTCTATGAAGCCAGAATAACCCTGACACCAAAACTGTGTAAAGACAGCACAGAAAAGGAAAACTACGGATCAGTATCTTTCATGAACTTAGACATAAAAATTCTAAACAAAATTCTAGCCAATAGAATCCAACAACAGATCAAATAATAATAATAATAATTCACCATGACCAAGTGGGATTCATTCCAGGAATGCAGAAATGCATTTTCAACGTAGAAAAATCAATTAATGTAGTCAACCACATAAAGACAAGAATCACTTGACTTTACCAACCGATGCAGAAAAGGCATTTGACAAAGTCCAACACCCGCTCATGTTAAAAACTCTCAGCAAAACAGGAATAGAAGCGAAATTCCTCAATATAATAAAAGGCACCTATGCAAAGCCAACAGCCAACATCATCCTGAAAGGAGAGAGACTGAAAGAATTCCCCCTGACTACGGGAACCAGACAAGGTTGCCCATTGTCTCCACTTCTTTTCAACACTGTGCAGGAGGTTCCAGCTGGAGAAATCAGACAAGATAAAGAAACAAAGGGCATCTGCATCAGTAAAGAAGAAGTAAAAATATCTCTATTTGCAGATAATCTGATCTTATACAGGGAAACCCTAAATAATCCATAAAAAACTACAAGAACTAATAGAGGAGGTTCAGCAAAGTATGGGGATATAAGATAAATAAGATAAACATAAATAAATCAGTTGGATTCCCTTTCACCAGCAAAGAGACCAATTAAAGAGGAAATCATTGAATCAAATGAATTGTGGTGTTGGTGAAAAACATTAATATATCATGGACTCTCAGAAAAACAAATCAATCATAGAGGAAATAAAACCAGAAAGGTCCTTAGAAGTGACTATGGCAAGACTTTGGCTCACTTGTTTTGGACACGTCAACAGGAAAGACCAACCACTAGAAAAGGGCAACAAAAACAAGGGACACCCTCAGTGAGGTGGACTGACACACAGCTACAACAAAGGATTCAGACATACAAACAATCACAAAAGATGGCACAGGACTGGGCAAGATCTCTTTCTGTGACACAGAAGAGTGTCCTAAGTCAGAGCAGGCTCAGCAGCAACCGTCAACAACACGCACAACAACTGCACAGTGTCTGCTTACCACCTGGGCTCTGTATCTTTTTCTGTTGCTGACGTCTATTCCAGTACTTGGCGCAGAGAGCATCTTGAAGCAGATGAACGAATGAAGCATGACAGGCACTATGTTAGGTCCTATGGTACAAAGAGGAACAAGAGACACAGCCACAGTCCAAAACAAGAGAAAGAGAAAAGCAGGAAATGTTTGTCAAACACTCACAGAGAGATGCAGGGAAAAGGAGTCGGGAGGTTTCACAGTGCAGTGGAGGGTACAGAGTCAGAAAGCCTGAGTTCAAATCCTGGTACAGCCACTTATTGGCTATGACTGGGGCTGCTTTTATCTTCCTGTACAATGAGGATCCTAATAATACCTCCTTCCTAGAGGAGAATGCTTGTATAATGAGCTACATAGTTCTTGACTGAAAGAGTAGAAAAATATGTAGACTATTTTAATTTGCTCACACAGTGGGTGGCTGAAGAGGGCTGCAGGATACCACACCCCAATCCTGTTATCTCTTCATACTTCCATCCTTACCACCCTTAGGGTCAAATGAAAATACAAAAGCCCAGCAGTCAGGTCTAACTTCTAGATTACACCAGAACATAAATTCCTCAAGGATAAGGATTTTTGTCTATTTTACTCACCGTTGAATACTCAGCACCGGCAATGGATGCCTGGCACACAGTAGGTCCTCAATAAATACATCTTGAGTGAATAAATAAATGGCTGAATTCTGCATGGTTAACTTGGTGCATGATAGTTAGCTCCCTTCCCCTCCCCCTTGGGCTGGAAATCCTCCTTTAAAATCTCAGACTCAACATGGTTCTATCAGTTCTGACTGCATTTATCAATAAGCAATGAAAATCTCTAAAAAGCAGGTTAAACAAGTAAAAGATTTCATTTACCTCTTACAATGAGGACCTGGGGGGTAGACAGTCCAGGACTGGCCAGCCAGCTCATTCATGGCATCAAGGACACAGGTTCCATCTGTCTGTCCGCTCTGACTGTCTTATGTGGCTTCTACCGTCATGATGACAAAATAGCTGGTGTACCTCTACGTATTGTGTCTCCATTCCTGATAGAAAACAAAGGAGGACTGGAAGGGGCACTGGGTGGAAGAACGGGCTAGGCAGCCTGTTGCAATCTTATGTTGAATGGCTTCGACACAGGGCAACCCGGTGTCTAACAGAACGAAACACTGCCCAGTCCCACACCATCCTTATCATGGTTGGTGGGTTTGTGTCCATGGTTGAGGCTGTTGTGTCAGCCCATTTCACTGCGGGTTTCCTTCATGTTTGCTGACCCTCTGCTTTCCCAAACACGATATCCTCTTATAGCAATTGATTTTTCCTGATGACATGTCCCAAATGGGTGGGTCCAGGTTTTGCCTTCTTTGCTTCCAGGAGCATTCTGGTTGTATTTGTTCTACAACTCATTTATTTGTTCTTCTGGCAGTCTACATGTAGTATGTTCAATACTTTTTGTCAACATCACTACCTGAAAGAACAAAAAAGTGCAGGCTTTCATTTTAAGGAAGAGGAGAGAATGGACAGCAGGAGGGCAGCCAGCAAGACCTGCCTGATAATCAAACAGGAATTTGCTTCTCAGCACCCCCATGCCTGTGCCTTTGCCAGACTTCTTTATTTTAGTAGAAGCTACCTGAAATTATTCAAGCAAATACTCCAGAAATCATTTCTCACCTCACTATTCATGTCCAGGCCATCAGCATTCCCATGGCCCTACTATGAAACAAATGCTGAATCTGACCACGTCTCTCCACCCTGTTGACCTCACCCTGGTCCAAGCCACCCTCAGGCCTCCCATCTGCATTCCTGTTCCCTTACCATCCATTCTCCTCATGGTGGACAAAGGATTCTTGATGCCATAACCCAATCACACTATTCCCTGGTTACAGCCCTCTAGAGGCTCCACATCATGGGGAGAATATCACACAGACCCTTCACCCTGGTCCACAGGCTCTGCTTGGCTGGAGCCTGACCACCTTCTCCCACCAGCTAGATCTTGCCTCTGAGCCTTTGCACCAGCTGTTCCCTCTACCATGAACACACTGTAACCCTGCCTACCACACACACACGGGCTTCCTTGTCCCACCACTGTCCATTATATCACTTCTTCTTGTTTCCTCCATAGCATCCATTATAATCTTTTTTACTCTCTGTGTCTTCTACCAGAATATCAACTCCATGAGGTCAGGAGTCTTGTCTGTCTTGTTCATAGGTGTATCTTCAGGGCCAACTACTGTGCCCTGCATGCAGGGGTCCTGAATATGTATTTGTTAGATGGATGGATAGATTGTTTGGGGGTAAATCTCTTAAAGGACATTCAGCTCGTGGTCATCTAAAGAGAAGAGGGAGGTAGATTATCGTTAGGGAATGTGATACCTGAGACACAAGCAGAAACTGGAACCAAGGAATGGTCATCTTTCCACCAACTTCCAACCCTCTTCCTAGGCTTCTCAGGCAATCACGTCAACAGGTGACTCTCTGGGACATGAGTCCGGCATCATATAGGGAAAACAGAAAAGAGGAGGTAAGCACAGGCACCTGCCATATTAAACCCACTGAATTCAGGCTAGAATGTGACTTGACCATCTAGGGAATGGTACTGCAAGAACAGCCTGCTTGCTCTCCCATGATCAGCTATGGGTAAGCAACTTAACCTCTTTGAACCTCAGTTTCTTCATCTATAAAATGGGATGAAAATAGTATTTACTTCACAAGGTTGTTGGAGGACTTCAATAAAATGAAATTTGTAAAAATGCATGGAAAATAGTAAGAGCTCAAAGAATCTTAACCATAAAAGACAGAGAAACAGGCACAAGTGAGCTTGAAAGGAAAGAGAGAGACAACACACAAACAAATGGCCTTGTTACCCAGAGAAGCCCAGTTTGACAAGCTGGGAGTTTGATTTTTCTGAGAAAATATGGAAATTTATAGCACCCCAGCTTTAGTATTTCCTACCCAAAAAGGACTTGTGAGCTCTTCTGGCTCACACCCCTCATTTTACAAACTTTCTGAGTCCCAGAAAAGTCAAAAGCTTTCTCTAAGATGCTCAAAGATTTAGCAGAAGAGTCAAGTACAGAGCCGGGACTAGTTGTTGAGGGAACTATTCAGATGGGCCGACATAGTGAGGTATGAGCCCCCTGTTCCCAGTCTAGGGGAGAGGGTCTGAGTTCCTCCTGTCCCCTCAACCACAGGAGAGTGAGTCAGGTTCCCATGATGGTGGGGAAGAACTGATCCATCCCACACACCCCTCAGGGTACCCTGTGATAGGCCCTTTACAGCATGTAGGTGCACTGAATATATATTTGTTGGATGGATGGATGGACAGATGGACTGTTCGGAGTAATCTCTTAGAGGTGCACTTTGTTGGGATAATCCCCATTTTACAGATTCAGATATGGCTGCCCAAGGCCCCTCTAGAGCTAACAGAGACAGAACTTGCATCCTGTGCTTGTAGACTCCAAAAGTCTGTGACCTTTCCATTTGGTCGTCTGCTCTGACTTCTGCCAGGGAATTAGAAGATCTGTGTTTGGGACCTCACCACCAATAACTGACTGTCACCTCAACCAGACCGCTTTCTCTGGCCTCAGGCTTCCCTTCTAAGCATAGAAGGTAAATGTCCTAGTCCCAGAGGCCCTTCCCACTACAGCTGACAGTCCAGGGATTCTAGACAACAGCTTCCCCTGCATGAGTCAGAGGAAAACTAGCTGGGCCACTGGCTAAACAGAAGTGTCCATAGCCTTACATCTTGCCCCAGGCACCCTGCTGAGGGCGAGCCCTAGGTCCTGTCCCAGGCAGCCCAATCAATGCCTCAGTCCTCTCCCATGAAGGGTGGTACTCATCCCTCATCCCTCCACTCCTGCCAACAAGGGAGCCAGGGGCTCCTGCCCACTCCGTCATCTGGGGCAAATTGCCACTTAACAGTTTGGAGAAATCAACCTAAACATGTAAGGTAATGAAATTCTTCAATTAGATGCCTATTTCTCCTGAAGCCTTAGAGGCTTTGGGCAGCCCACAGGTCAACACTGAGGCCAGTACTTCTCAAATGAAGTCATGTGATTATTATTAATTTTCAATCTGCCAAGGCCTCATATTTTTGAAAAAAGAAGTTAGTAAAAAAAAAAAATTCAAAACATACAAACTACTAATTCCAACTTTATTTTTTAAATAGCATATTCAGAAAAACTCATTGCTGTCAAGTCACTTCCCACTCATAGCCACCCTATAGGACAGAGGAGCAAGGCCCCATCGGGGCGGAGCTCCCAAGACTGTCCACCTTACAGAGGAAGAGCCCCGTGAGGCTCAGTGGCTAACCGGAAGGGCGGCAGCATGAGCCCACCACCGCTCCCTGTAGACAGACGGGGCCCTTTGACTCTGTCCTGTAGGGTGGCTGCGAGCTGGAGTTGACTTCAAGGCAGAAAGTTTCAGGCTTTTTGAGTAAAATCTTAACAGAAGCAGACTGCCACTTCTTTCTCCGTCACTGACTTCAAAAGACCTTGTCAAATAGTTTCAAAAGTTTCTAAATGCTTACTTGCAGTTTCCCTGTCTAACTTGCTGCAGACCAGTAGCCCTGCGGCCACGCAGTGACCTGTGAACCACATTACACGTCGTTTAGCACTGACTCAAGTCACTGAGATGGACTCTGGCTTTGTCAACATTCTCAGGACTCTCCAGGTGACACAGTCTCCTTTTTTCTCCTGCAAGTCCCTCCGGATACCAAGCCTGCCCATCTGACGGCCCCCTGCCTGCTACATTTGATCTGGCTTCTGGTTGGACCCTCCTTGCAGCTCAGTCCATGTCCCGGGGTCTTCTTTTAGCATTTTTTAAATGTATTTTATTATTAATTTTCTTTTTGGTGGTTGTTGAAAACACACACAGCAGAAGATACATTAATTGACAATTCCTACACACACATTCAGTGACATTGATTGCCTTCTTCAAGCTGTTTAGCCGCTCTTGCCCTCCCTATCAGAATTATTTCTTCATTAACATAAACTCACTGTCACTAAGATACCTATCTAATCTTTCCAGTTGCTGCTGTAGATTTGATCCCATATACATAGTTTTTTAAAAAGTACAATAAAAGCCAACATTCATTACTGAACAAAAACCAAAACAAAACCCACTTTCGACTCACAGTGACCCTATAGGACAGAGTAGAACTGCTCCACAGAGTTTCCAAGGAGCTCCTGTCAGATGTCAACTGCCAGCATTTTGGTTAGCAGACATAGCACTTAACCACTACATCGCCAGCGTTCCCACATTCTTTAATAACTAAGTGAAAATTGTCATTGGGTTTAAAGAAGACCTCTGGGGATATTTTGGTTTATCTTAGGGCAGCAGTTTTGGGAGTTCATCCAGCTTCCATGGCTCCAGAAAGTCTGAAGGCCTTGAGAATGTGAAATCCTGAACTGCCTTTTCTTCCTAGCATCTTTCTGAATCTGTTGATTCAAGTGTCCCTGTAGGTGGCGCCCCTCATACGTCTATGGAGTCCCGGCAGGGATGAGGTGGCATGAGCTGGGAAGGAGTAAAAGGGGTGCCTTCTTTGCTTAGAAAGCTTACATCTAACTTGGACTGGTGGCTGACTGGCTAACTGCTGTGTCTGCTGAGCAAAAGGTCAGAAGCTTCAGTCCTCCAGGTACTCCTTGAAAACCATGTGGAGTAACTCTATTTGGTTCTATAGTGTCACTGTGAGCCAGAATTAACTCAACAGCATTGGTTTTTTTTTTTAAAACTGGGCCCAAGCCTTGCTGTAGGAAATTGTCCAGTCTGTTGCCGGCCTGGTGAGCCTGCCACTGTTTCCCAGCATGATCGGATACTGAATGGTGACAGACGGCCTTCTGTAAAGTAGAAAACAGAGCCTTGCCTTCTGGGGCGGTACAGCGAGTGCCTTGGTTTAAGGACACGACTGTATTCCTCGTGGCCCCTGGCTCAGTGCCCCTGTGCAGAGTACAGTCTGCACAACCATAAGCAGTGACCTTGACATTTGGGGCTCCTGCCCACCTCCACCAGACTGTGGGGGATGAGACAGCAGGAATCACGTTTGGAATGTTGAATCCTAAGCACAGGCATCTCTCCCTGATGGAGCAACAGAAAACACTGGGCTTTAACAAAATCTAGACACCTGGGCTCCAATCTTAGAAACCTACCTTCAGGGCCCTGACAGAGGGCCTGGGTCTTCATATTTTGAAAAAGTGTTCAGCTAGTGTTTGGTCCACCATAGAAGCCAGCAGGTGTTTGGAGACTGCTTGGAGAGGCATGGTGTATGTCTGGAAGGAGGCACAGGGAAGAAGAACTGGGCGCCTCACAGAGCAGGAGTTTCACTTCTCGTTGACTGAAATGCTGATGTAAAAAAAAAGAGTTTGGTAACTGACTGACTGACTAACAAAGCGGCTGTCTGTGGCGTCTAGGACTGCACACTCCAGGCCTACGGCGGGAGCGAGGCAGGTGAGTCCCATAAAGGACAGAAGCGGGTGGGCCAAGAAGAACGGAGAGCCGTAGGACACACAGCCCACTGAGGGACAGCGGCCGCCACGGCCTGCTGACACAGCCAGGAGGACACGGTTACGGGTCCCAGCTCTGGCTTCTCAGCATAAGCTTAGAATCAGATTTTCACATGAAATTGTCAACAAACTCAACAGTTTAAAAGAGCGCATGAACAAACACGATGCAGGCCAACAGACTCCGGCTGCAGGCCACCACTCATGTTCTCCTACCCAGGAGGATGCCCTCAACAAGTAGACACCTCGGAGACCTGTCTGACAGCAAAACCAAGATACAGCCATCTTTTGCTTCTGGAACACTGAGTTGACTCCCTGTGGGGAGCACACAGGCCACAGTAGTCATGGATGCAATCCTAATTACTTAATTCAGCACAGACGGTAAGTTTCCGCCATGCGCCAGGCACGGTGCTGTACTCTAGTGATGAATCTACTGCACACAGTCCTGCTCTCAAGAACCCTTGCATCTGGTTGGGGAGACAGACTTGAAAAAAGGTAACTGCATGTAACTAAGGAGTTCCCATTGTGATAACATGAAGAGCTAGAGTACAGCAAAACAACCAGACCAAACCCACTGCCGTCAATTCCGACTCACAGTGACCCTATAGGACAGAGCAGAACTGCCTCATAGTTTCCAAGAAGCTCCTGGTGGATTCGAACTGCGGACCTTTCGGTTAGAAGCCATAGCACCTAACCACTGTGTCTCCAGGGTTTCCATAATACTGCATGGGGGTTGAAAATTCAGGCATGAATCCTGACTCCACTTCTTGCTGCTTATGTCTTCTTGGGCAAATCACCTACTCTAAGCCCCAGCTGTCTCATTTTTCACCTGTGAAATGGGCTCAATACTCTTCTAAGGTTATTCTGGGGCTTCATTGTGATAATGCAAATGAATGCTAACTCCACTGCCATTAAACTGATTCCAACTCATAGCTACCCTGTAGGACAGAGCAGAACTGCCCCCTAGTTACCAAGGAGCACCTGGAGGATCTGAACTGCCGACCTTCTGGTTAGCAGCTGCAGCACTTAACCCCTACACTACCAGGGTTTCCACATGAACGTTAGCAGCTGTCAACCTCAGAGGAGATCCCTGAGTCACACAGTGCTTGACCACTAAGCATAGTGGTCCAGACTACCTGGCGACACCACGTTAGAAAGGCCTAGTGATCTGCTACTGTCAAGGTTCCAGCCAAGAAATTGCTACGAATACAGCTCTAATCGGCACCCACAGGGTTGCCAGGAATCAGAAGGGAACTGACCACAACAGGTTTGGTTTTTGTTAAGTAGAGACAGCTGTGTGAGCATCTAAGAGGGGAACCAGGGCTCAGGTGGGAAGCTCACACCACACTTCTCCTTTCCTCATCCCAGTAAGTACTGTCAGGGAGGCAAGAGGCCTCCGAGTTGGAGGCCCCAGCCCCAGAAGCTGCCTGCAATAACCACCTGCTGAGGTGGCAGTCGTGGGCGGCTGGTCAGTCTCCCTCCTTCTTCTTGATCCACGTCAGCAGCCAGGCCTGGTGAAGCCTTGTCCTTTACTCTCCATAAGAGCTGGTGCCCAGGAACAGGGATACCATCTAGGACCCTCTCTTGTGTCAGTTCACCCCACCTCTGCCTCCACTTCCTGTGCCTTAAAGTGGCTTTGCTGACCAGCAGCACCACCCACTCTTGACCACACTGGGAAAAAGGCCTTTCTAGCTACCAGTCAGAGCCACTCCACCGAGGCTAAGGCATCCGGGGTCTCATGGACCCTGTTATGGGTTGAATTGTGTCCCCCAAAGATGTGTGTCCATTTGGCTAGCCCACGAATCCCGGTGTGATGCAATGTGTTGTAACTTCTACCTCTGTGATGTTAATGAGGCAGGATTGGAGGCAGTTAGTTAAAAGCAGGACAATCTACAAGATTAGGTTGTATTTTGAGTCAGTCTCTTTTGATACAAAAGTGAGAAGCAAGCAGAGACAGGGGGTCTCCTGCCAGCAAAAAGAAAAACTAGAGATGAGTGGTTCCTTTGGAGCTGGGGCCCCTGTGCTGAGAAGTTCCTAGACCAGAGGAAGACCGATGACAAGGACCTTCTCCCAGATGCGACAGCTAAGAAAGCCCTCCCATGAGCTAGCATCCTGAAATTGGATTCTTAGCAAGATAACAAACTTCTCTCTGTAAAAGCCATCGGCTTGCAGTACTTCTGCTCCAGCATCACTAAACGACTGGAACAGACCCGTACAGCAGGAGCCCACAAGTCAGAAAGCTGCCTTTGTGCTTTTCACACACAGAATATCTTAACAGATACCTCCTGTTTAACCTAGGTGAAGAGGGAGGAGGCAGACGGCAGGAGACTGCGGACTTGGCCCACCAGTGATGTTTCCGAGATCTTTATCTCAATGAGACAATGTTCAGTGCCCTAGTCCTTGAAATCTCAGAGGGTCTGTGTTCTAACCAGGTCAAGACGACCTAGAATCACAGGGTCTTGGTCTTGGGTCACCCACTAAGGGTGGGTGAAGGCGACTCCCACATCTCCTAACCCAACCTCCCACTCAAAGGGTAAGCTCCACTATAAAGAACCGGGCTGTCAGGTGATCCTAACTGTGGGAGTGCAGAACTGGGGAGCATAATTTCAGTGACTACGCCAGCTGGGTTAACAGCAGGGCTTGTTAGGGTTGTCTGGGAGCACAGATCACGTGACATGCTGAATGAAACATCACTGGAAACTGCCAACTGTCCTTTAGGACACGCTGAAAGAGTGGTCACTAGAGTGGTCACTAAGTGCCTTTTTAAGGAGGGTGGCACTGGCTGAATTTAGCACTTCAGCTTCTCTATTGAGTCTGGTGTGCAATTCTGGGGTGGTGGGGAGTTGTTTAGGGCTGCACTGGAGATACAGATCTGCCAGAGCAGCGCCCCTTCCCGTGCATGGGCTGGAGGAGACTGTATGTGTTAGTCTCTTGCCAGCTTAGGACTTTGGGCGAGTTACATATCACCCTGATGCCTGTTCTCGCTCCACAACATGAAGATCATCATCTCACCTACCTCACACTTAGTCCGGAGGACCTGGAAGTGCGCCACGAACAGCAGGTCTCACTACTGGTACCATTTTTCCAGTCAGCTGTGGAAAGTTTTCTCTCGTCCACGGTCAGGAAGAACAGTTTTGGTCCTCCGGTACAGTGCCTGTCACACCTCTCTCCGGGGCGCACAGGCCCTCTGGCTCAAGCCTCGCGGCCTCAGCCCTGTCAGCCTCCCACTGTGGGCTGCCTAGCGTTCCTCTCAACCCAGTACACACCTGCCTCCATTTCTTCCATTTCCTCAAAACGGCTTCACTCACCAACCACTACCAAATCATGTTCAAAAGCCTCCTTCTAAGGGTCTCTGCCGCTTAGGATAAAAAAGGGACTTGGCTTGTTAGCCTGCCCATGAGCCAGTAACAACCGTGGGTTCTCCATGCACACTACAGTTCCGTGTGTATTACTGAGTGCTTGGGGCCACCCTTCCCTAATAGGGTGCTCTTACTTGCCTCACTGCTTCATAAGCACAGGCTGTGCCAGAACCCCATTTCTCGTTTTCTTCCCCAGCACGTACCTCATCATGAGCACATCCAAGTGGCATGCTGAATGTTGATTAAACGGGCTCCTGGAAACCCTGGTGGCCTAGTAGTTAAGAACTACAGTAGTTAAGAATGACCAAAAGGTCGGCAGCTCAAATCCACCAGGCATTCCTTGGAAACTCGAAGGGGCAGTTCTACTCTCTCAACAGGGCTGCTATGAGTTGGAATTGGTGGCAGCGGGGCTTGGTTTTCACACCTTCAAACCTTTCTTCTAACGAGGGCAATCAACTGTGGATGTCCAAGTACAAAAGCCTAAAAAAGTTTAACCCTCACTTCTGACTCAAACCAAAGGAACAAAGTTTTGCTTCTTGGAGACAGTCCTTAGGCTGCCGTCAAAGCACTTTGTTCAAGACTAACCCACGACAGAACTACCACCAGGAAGATGGCCCTGGCGGGACGGAGGCACATTCCTAAGGCCAGAACCCCCAAGCCTGGGAGAGCACAGACACTCCCCAGAAGCTCATGGCCACACACCACCCCACTGTATACCAGGGATTTTGGATAGGAAGTTATGACACTGACCTAGACCGACCTCATTTCATCTGAAAAACCTAAATACCAGGTGCTTCTCCAAACGTCAGAAGTGAAACAAAAACTCAGGGCTTCTGATTTCGTGGACAGATGCATCCCTACTCACGGCGTTAGTTGTAATCAACTAGGGGCTCCTCCCTCAAGCCCATTTTGACTCTTTCCTGGGCTATTCCTTTCCCTAACTACCCCCTAAAAATCAAACCAGTTGATGACCACTTTGACTCACAGCAATCCTGTACGTGCAGGACAGACTTCAACTCCAGAGGGTTTTCAAGGCTGGGACACCTTGGAAACAGCAGATCACCAGGCCTGTCCTCCAAGGAAGCGCTGAGTAGGCGCCAGCCAAGCCAAATGCCGTCGAGTCGGATCAGACTCATGCAAACCCACCTTAAACCTTGCACAGCCACAACGGGTTCCCGGTTCTCCACCCTAGTCCTGGGTAAGCAAACGTCCACAGCCATCTGCGGGCTGCTTGGTAACTCAACTACAAACTCCTACCTTACAGTTGTCTTTTTATTCCCGTCTACTTGAAACTGTGATGGTTCTATTCATGATCACCAGGAGGTACCCTGTATCCCACTAGGCACATCATCATCTACTGTGTGCTGGACACTGAGGGTCCAAGGAGTAATCATGCTGAGTCCCTGCAGACAAGCCTCACATGGTCCTGCTTAATGGAATGTCTGGACCCTTTGTTTACACTACATTTCATCTAGTTTCTCTTTGACTTACATGGCCCTAACATTCTTAATTCAGCTTTTTCTGAGCTCCTACAATTGATCATCTTGGTCTAAAGTAAATCTAGAAGTCAATTCATGTCACACAAAAACCACATAATCATTTCCAATTCAAGAGGATAAACAGATCATTCACTAGCCTCTGCTGAAAATAGTAATCATTATTTATACACAGTGCTAAATCCACACCGGGCACTGCTCTAAGCACTCGCTCCTTCTCTCTCCACATAGACGCACATGCACAGCAAACTCATTTAATCTCAACAGTGAGGTAGGCTGCGGTAGGCTATTAATATCCTCATAAATAAGTTCCATAAAACTCAAACCTGGGGCAAGCGAGCATGGCAGAAGAGTGTCACCATCACATAGAGTGCCAGCGCTGTGGACAGCCACCCTGCGCACACCTAGTGCGTGGCTTCTGAGAGCTTTCATATAGGTGTCTGAGAAGCAAACACTGTTATGTAACTAAGGCTGTTTTCCCAAACTGCAGAGGAAGCTGCCAGAGGCGCTGACTGAACTGAGACGCGAGGCTGTGAAGGTTGAGTATCCAGGCCTTGGGGTGCAAGATGAAGTAACTGCCAACTTGACTCACCCACATCACATGCCACTCTGGGTAAGAATCTTTTAAATCATCGTATGAGTTGTTACAGCAACACAGCAAGTTTCAATACTGATTCCTGAGTCAGTTTCTATGGCAGGATAGTACCAGGATGCGTTCCTCTTCTCAGCATGTAATATATAAAGCAAATGGTCAACTATCTGTAACTAGGATTTTAAGATTTCACCTAAACTGTTATCTAGAAATACCGTTTGTGCTTTTAATCTGCCTTTTAACAGGGACATGGGAACAAAAAAATGCTTGTTTGCAAATAAACATCTGAAAGAATATACTAACAGCTGATCTGGGCCAAGGCATCCAAACAAAGGAATGACTGTACCAGAAGACAATGCTGACAACTCCGGAGCGAGCGACTCTGAGGGCAGCGAGTTTGCAGTCATGTGGATGCTGGGGTTTTCCACCAGCCCAGAGGTCCCAGCTGGAACACACACAGATGAGGAGGGTCTCTACCAGCTGGAAAATTACTTGAACAGAAAGAAGCCACTGCCACCAACAGCACTGTGCAGTTTTATTAACCATTCAAGTACAGTAGCATCTGGTAAAATTGGGACAGAACTGGGATTTAAAAGTGAACAGATATTCATTCAGTATCTAACGGTTTTCAAAGAAGCCACTACATACTCTTTTCACAAACATGTTTCCACAGAGCCAATACAGTACTAGCCATTAACCCAGTACACCAGGTGTACTGAAGTAGAAAAGATGCAACAAGAAAAATAGCTACATTAGAAAGACCTTAACACTTTAGAAAAAGAGTAAAACACTTGTAGTTTCTCCCCTTTAGCCCCTAAAAACAACATCATACAGTCTGGATCTACCTATACGGTCCTACATCAGCTTCTAGAATATTTGTCAGGAGGGGGAAAAAAAAATGACACTGGCCAGTACAGTCTTTGGATATTTAGGAAGGGGAAGGGGAGAAAGTCAGTTCTCGGAACAAGTTAGTCAGCTTCAGTCTCGTCAGCAGGATCTTTGGATTCTTTGTTCTTCCGCACTTCTTCGACGTGCTTGTCCTGTAAGGAAGGGGTACACAAACACACACAGTCAGACGGAGGGCCTGCCCGCCGACGGCCCCTCCGAGGCCCGACTCCGTCCCGGGGCGCGCGCCCAGCCCGCTCGGGTCACCCGGTCACCTGGGTCCCCGGGGAACCCGACGGCCGGACTCCCTCCGGCGCTCTAAGGAACAGGCAGCTACGTTACAAGTGACTCAACAGCCCCCTTTCTCTTCGAGTCAGGTCCCTCTCATTTCCCATGCAGGGCGCCGTTCATCAAGGCCGGAGACGGGGCGGCCCGGGGAGCCCACCTTCTCCCGCAAGCGCTCCAGCTTGGCCGCCATCTGCGCCTCGCGGTTCTCCTTGTTGGCCTCCATCTTGTGGGTCAGCTTCTCCTCGGCCATCTTGCTGAAGTTGTTGTTCTCCTCTATGGCCTTCTGGAGCACCTCCTTCTCGTGCTCCCGCTTCTCGGCCAGCTGCTTCAGGACCTCGGCTTCGTGCGACTGCGGAGAGAGTGGGGGCAGCTGGGCTCTCCCAAGTGTACTTACCAGTCGGTGAAATGACAACCTAACTTACCGGGGCACCGACGAGAGGCAGAAATCAACTCCCTTTAAAGAAATCTTCAGTCACGACCTGTGTTATCCCGACCATAAGATACTATGAAAATCATATGCTTTTCCACTGTTTGTGTTTACTTTGGAAAACTGCCCATGTTTGTTCAAGATCTCCTGCCCACCTGCTCTAGAAGAGAATCCCCATACAACATCAAGATGATCTGAGTGACTGGCACTTAGGGCTGGAGCTTCAGCATCAAGAACTTTAGACTACCCAAAGAAAACTAGGTCATTATGAGAAAAAAAACGTGTGTGGATGATAAAAATTTAAGACGGCCTCTAGGTAACTAAGCCAGCGGGATCTGTTTCCAGGAGAGGCGTATTAGCCTTCATCCACGGAAGGCGCACCCACTGCCAGCCCCGGAGCTGCGCGCGGTGCGCCTCCCTCACACACTCAGAATAGCTGTCAGCAAACAGACGCAGGCCTGTTGGGAAGCACTGACTTCCAGGACAACTCCAGAGCATCTGCTGCAACTGCCACCGCGTCTGGTCATTCCACTCACGGTAAGTGTTTCTCTGTATTTAGCCAGTTACTATGTAGAGCACACGCTAACGACAGGACTTACTCCGACCCTTGCCCCCCTCCACCCAAACTGCTGGCCAGTCTTTGGTCACATCTTTTCTTCTTACTCTATTAACTAGCGCTACACAGGAGCGCAGGCAGCAGACACGGGGCAGTGCAACCACTGCCACTCTCACCAGTGATCGGTTTACAGCATCAGCGTGGCTCAGCGCAGCTGCACATGCCACGTGGCACTGAAAGTCACCTGGCACTTGCTACAGCAGCTTAAAAAGGGGCCTCTATGGGTGGGTGGAGTGTCTGGGTGGTACAGTTAACCTGGGCTAACCAAAAGGTCAGCGGCTGGAGCTCAGCCAGAGGGAGTTCAGAAGGAAAGCCTGATGACCTGGAAAGTCAGCCACTGCGATCCCTAGAGAACACAGGTTGCCATGAGGCTCAACAACACCTGGTTACATGGTGTGTGTCTCTGTGTGTGCAAATGACAGCCCACTCAAACGCACTCGACTTCAAAGGTGAGGAGCTGTGTGGTCTCAGGCAGGTCACTATGTTACCTTTTCTGCCTTAATGTCCTCATCTTTAAAATTAAATCCGCCCTCCAATCAAGGTTGTTAGGAACGGGATCTAATTTCTGAACAAGGTTTTTATTATCAGTAATTCTGCCTGGAAGGTAATACACCAAAACGGTAACAATTGTTATTCTGGGAAGGATTATGAATATTTTTACTTTCCTATTTGTAAAGCTTCTTTTATTTTCCAATTTTTACAACAGACATATTAATTGTTCATTTTTTTCCTAATTCTTCTTAAAGTTGTCTATGTATAACAGAATTGCTTAGATAAGGAAAAACCTGCCACGATACTAGTTAAGCAACACAACCATATTACTAGCTAATTAAAATGTTTTTATTGTACAGCTTTCAAAAAAAAAAATAAACAAAACAGAAAACACACAGGGACAAGGGTCCAAAAGGAGGGGGAAAAAAAATTCAACAGAATCATCCCACCAACAATTGTTCTATTTTCTACACAGAACACATGAGAACCATGAGCTTTGGTTTGAGATGGACCCAGGCTTAAATTCTGGCTCCAACACTGACTAGTGCTGTGACTTCAGAAAAACGACCCATCATTCAATCTTACGACTGTTTTCTAGTAACCCTGCCTTAGACAACAACTACCTTGTAGGGTCACTGTATTAAAGGAGGAAAGTATAGGTAAAGGAGCTGGCACAAGACAGGAGCTCAGTGACAGCTGGTATTTCTTGCAGCATGGGCACATGTAATTTTCACAGCTATAGTCATGGTGTAGCTACAGTTCAGTTTTTCTCCTGTATGGAAATAATATACTGATTTGTTATATTACATTAGTAAATACCCTCTTTTCTCTGAATTCTGATGTTTACCTTGCGTCTTTCTTCTGCAGCTTCTAATTTCTTCTGAATCTCCTCCAGAGAAAGATCCTTCTTCTTGGGAGGGGAAAGGGGGAATTCTGGGACAGATTCTTTAGAACGGGGGCTGAGGATCAGCTCAAAGGCCTGGCCTGAGGCACGCTTCTCCAGTTCTTTCACCTGGATATCTGGGGTGGATCATATGTATAATGCATTCAGAAAACTGGGCTTCTCCTGTTCTATTGTTTTATAATTTTCTAAAAACCAAGTCAAATTAACAAACAGAATCAGGGCTGATAAAGACCGCTGAGTTTGCTGATAAATTATTATCTGAAGACCACCTCCCCAGAAAAACAAAGCTCAGCGTCTTTAGATTAAGAAATATCACTCTACAATGTCAGTATCTAACAGTCACTTTCATAAACAAAAGAAATGCTCATGAAAAACTGGTTTTGCTTTAGACCAAGCCAAACACTCTAACAATGAAAAAATCACGTGCTCTCTGCACACTCAAGTGATATATCTTGGTTTTCTTTATTCTTCCATTCATAAAATACGTTTTTTGATACAACCAAAACACAAGTTTCAAACCAGAGGCTTTAAAACCTGAGCCTCTCTCCTATTCTAAAACTGTAAGCCCATCGCAATTTCAGCTTTTCCAAATAGATTACCTACCAGAAGAAGCCATGGTGAACAGAAGAGACTGGCAGTGTATCCTACGCAATCCACTGATAAGGAAAACCCTGAAAACAATTTCCAAAGCATGCAATCAATTTCCGTGTATTTCTATATGCCATCCCTACATAGGGACCTCAAGTCACATCCAAATAAATCAATGCCAGAAAAATCACTACTAAATAAGACTTCAATGAACAGGAACGACAATTATCAGAATCTATAAAATACTGAAACGTATTTGGAAATTTGAGCTGAATATAACATTGAAGAAAAGCATTCAAAAAAAATACTCTTGGATCTTAAAATTAGACGAAGTTAAGCCACAAGATTGAAGGATTTTTCCCAGAAATCTATAAAACATTTTTTCCAAACAGTGAGAAGATATACCAGATTCAGCTCACAACAGTGAGGCCGGGGCCATCTTAACACTGTCTATAATTCATTGTGCAAATGAAATACCCACCCTTGCTTTGTCTGTGTCTGCCATGGTGGAAAACAAAACGCCCAACCTAATGTTAATCAATAACGTTCTATTCCTATTGTTTCTAGTATTTAAGGTCTCTATCTGACATCGGGCAATAATGAGCTTCATAAACCTTTAGATTTTAAGTTATATTTGCTACCTTATGTCATAAAAAGCCCTATATCCCTTGCTAATTTTTGTAAGGTCATGAGTCTCAAGAGACCCTAGGCTACTACCAAAATGGTCAAACTATAGTTTCCCAAGTGCCAAAGATTAAAATCAGAGACGGCTGCATCTTTCACCCAGGGCACAGTAGTGGACGCAGCACCTGCCCCAGGATGGGCGTGACCCCGGTCCAGGCGAGGGGGGCGGGGAGGAAAAAAAAAAAAAAAAAACCAAGAGCCACTGCCAGCCAATCAGAGCGCATCCTGAGCTCAGGCGCCTGGCCCCGCCCCCTTCCTCCCCGCGCCTTTTCGAATCTCCCGGAACTCTCAACACCCCGGAGCGCGCGCGCGTGGGAAGGGGAGGGGTGGGAGGGGCTAACGGTCTTATCCGGGCAACTCCGTCCTCCCCGTGCTCGCCCCCGCGCTGACGCCCTCCCCAAATCCCGCCAAAATCACCTCCAGGGCGCCTTCGCCGCACCTCAGCGGGCGAAGCAGACTACCGCACGCCCCGTCCCCAGGAGCAAGCTCGACACTTTCTTCCATCGCCCCAACCCCTAAGCTGTCGACGCCCAAACTGTCCACGCACCCGCATCACGGCCATGAGCGTCCTTTTGGAGCGTCAGTCCCCGGGTACGACCTCCTTCACGGTTGAGGGTGTCTGCAACCACTGGTAAAGGTCCCACCCTGTCTGCCAGCAACTCGCCTCTAAAGCCACTGGACCCTGGGAGCGCCCCGCCCCTTGAAACAAAGAGGACCCCGGCGGGGCAGCGCTCGCTGAGACACTGAGACAGGCAGACACGCAGACAACGAGGGCCCACGCCCCCTATTGTCTTCTCGATAGCACCCTGAGGCTACCATCCAGAGTTCTTCCAGCTGGCCGCGCCCCTTCCCCAAAAGAGCCGCGCCCCACAGGGAGCCAAGACAAAGCCGATGCTCCGCCCGAACCACACACAAAGCGCAGCGACCCCCCTCCCCCCAGCCCCTCTTGGGCTCTCAGCCCCGCCTGCCAGCCTCCAGCGGGGGGGCGCTGCCAACGCTCATCCCCTCCAGCTAGCTCTGTCCCTCTCGCGGCCATCACCTTTTCCTTCTCTGGTGAGCCCAGAACCCACCTGCTCGATCCGAGCCGCCTGGCCACACTCTGAGGACCAACAGACCCGGGCGCGCACAAAAGCGCCAAACAGCGGCACGTGACCTCCCCGCAGGGCTCTGCATTGGCTGAGAGAAGCAGCACGTGCCGGCCCCTCCCAAACACAACCCAAGTGGAGCCCGCCCCTCGGGACCCCGGAGCACCTCGGGAAGTGTAGTTTAGGTGGGGGGGGGCTGGAAGACAATGCGAGGGGTGGAGGCCACCTGGGTGGGGTTCTCGCAGGGTGTGAACGAATGGTCTGGGCCGTTGGTCTCGCTCCAGAAGCGAGCGTTCCCTGTGCTTCAGAGTCCGAACTAGCTCTCCTATCACTAGAAAAAGGGCGGGGTGGGGGTACGGCTCCCTTCCTACCTTTCGGACTGTGGCAGCCTGGACTCCGCTTCTGTAAAGCCACGTGCCTTGTATCGCCTCAAGGACTGTACTTTGACAGCAGTCCGGTCTCTGGTCCCCCACCCCTCGCCGCCGCCTAAGACACCCAAGCCCTTGGAGAGGACAATGACGTTCCACAACTCTTTTTGGCCCTCTATCCCCAGCGCCCTACCCCAGACACCTGTGCGTCTCCAATAGTGTGCCATCATCATAATCCCTGTCCCATTCAGCCCTAACAGATCACGGGGGTGGCCCTGCCCACTGTGTTCTTCCTTACTACTGTCTCAGAGTTCCTGAACTAGTGCCCTGGGACCTGTAAGGGACACAGCCGTGAGGCTCTGGAATTTGATGTCTGGTCTAACAAAGCCACCCGATTTAAATGCGGACTCCATCTGTTCTGCCAAGCCGTTGCCTGATGATAGTGAAGGAAGAGCAGCAGCAGTTCTAAACTACGGTCTGCAGTTAAGTGTTGCTTTTGTTCTTAGACCACGTGCTCCCCAGAGCTACAGGGCTCTTTTTAAAAGAATCAAAACAAAGGGAGCCCCAAGGTCACGATTCCCCCCTAGCCTAGATAGATCAGAAACACAGCTGAGGCACAAAGGAAATTGGTCTGACCCTGGATAGCTTAGAATGAGTCTCGCTCTCCCACAAAAGGGTCAGAGGAAAAATAAGTAAAACAATTATGGTTCCCAGATCGAGACTGTGTCCTCAGGTGGTCGTCATTACCACCACCCCCACCCCCCCCCGCACGCCACACCTGCTTTGTGGTCCCAAGTAGGAAAAGGGACACCTTCATTTTATTAATCAATGGGCACTGTCTCCCAAAATCCAGAAGCAAATATGACTAACTCTCCAGAAACAAAAGTCCTAATTTTTTTAAAAAAGACTCCCAATGTCCAGGACATACTAGAGAAATAATGGAGATAAAAAATACAATTAACAGTTGCCCTGGGACAATTAAGGAAACCCTGGTGGCTAGTGATTAAGAGCTATGGCTGCTAATGAAAAGTCAGCAGTTTGAATCCACCAGGTGTGCCTTGGAAACCCTGTGGGGCAGTTCTCCTCTGTCATATAGGGCACCTATAGGTCGGAATCAACGGCAGTGTGTTTTGGGGTTGGGAACAATTAAAACTGGATCACAGAGACAGCATACACACCATACAAAGCAATCAGCAATGAATGCACTATTGCCTAAAATATGCTTGTTTAAGCATTTTCCCCAACAATCTGCTTTTGTGTGGGGTTGGCCTCCTGCGGCCAGTCTGAATGGTTTTCCCGTAGCATGTGAACAGGACCAGGAATAATTCAGATTCTGAGCTTTGAAAAGCTTCTCTTTCTCAGAGTAAACTTAGCTACCAAATAGCCAGGTGTTACCATTTGTCGGTGTTCTGATCCTTATCTCAAAAATCCTTAGAAAAGCTAGAGAAAGTTGCAGATAAGACCTGGCTGAAAAGTGACAAATTGGCAGGCACACAAATGAGCAAGGAACTCAAGGTCAAAGGGCCTATTATCCCTGAGCTTTTCTTTTATCTTAAAGTCCATGTACTAGATCTGGAGGGTTGCAATAGATCCCACCCATGTGATACACACATATAGATACATATTTAATACAAGAAATTGCCACACAAGAATCTCACATTTCTGACTATTAATGTTATGACAGGAAAAAAATAAATCTTTCAAAACACTGATTATTTTAAAGTACTTACACTGCTTCCCCCACCTCTTCTTTCTCCTTAGAGCGGATGTCTATTTCCATGGAAACCACAGCCAAGAATGTAGATGTTAGAACTCATGTACATTTTTAATCTTTTTTAATGATGCCACTTGGCTTCTAGGTTTGTTGTTTGAAGCCTAATCCTACCAGTCTATAATAAAGAGATTCTCACTACTGGTTGATATATTCCCTTGAGGACTAAGGGACCAGTAGTCATCTTAGTCATCTAGTATTGCTCTAACAGAAATACCATGAATGAATGGCTTTAACAAAGAAAATTTATTATTACACAGTCCAGTACATTACAAGTCCAAATTCAGGGTGTCCTCTCCGGGGGAAGGTGTTCCCTCTTTGTTAGCTCTGGAAGAAGGTCCTTGTGTTGCATCAGTCTTTGTTCAGGGACCATCTTGGCACAGGAACTTGGGGTCTGAAGGATGTGCTCTTCTCCCAGTGCTGCTTTCTTGATGGTGTGAGGTTCCCAGCTCTCTGTTTGCTTGCCTTTGCTTTTATCTTTTGTAGGATAAAAGGTAGTACAAGCCACACTCCAAGGAAACTCCCTTTACATTGGAGCAGGGAGGTGACCTTAGGAAGTGTTTTATAGTCCAACCTAATCCTGTTTAACATAATCCAGTCTATTAACTGCAGAGATTAGGATTTGCAGCACAGGAAAATCACAAAATGGAGGGCAATCTCAGAAAACTGGGAGTCATGGCCCAGCCAAATTGCTAGGCATGTTTTGGGGGGACATTATTCAACCCATGACACACAGTAAAATTTCCCCAAGAATGACCCTATGAATAAAAAGCTGCTTGTGAGGTAGGGTAATCCTTGATCTCTTCAAGGTACCAAAAAAAGCAAACCAGTTGCCATCAAGTTGATTCAATGTATGACGACCTTGTGTGAGTCAGGGTAGAGCTGTGCCTCACAGAGTCTCTGTGGCTGACTTTCACGAGTAGCTCACCAGGCCTTGGTTCTGAAGCACCTCTGAGTGTAGTAGACTTGAACCTCCAACCCTTCAGTTAGAAGCTGAACACTTAACCATTCCACTCCCAGGGATGCTTTTCAGTGTGGGGCTGCTTTTTGGAGAGCTGGACTAGCTGTTTCTTATCAACTTCTATGGGTTTTCATGTCTCTGCCCCGAATACAAAGGGTTTCCAACTGTAAAGAGATAAAATCCTTTGGCCACTTCACTTCAGAGGGGCAAAGGCTCCCTTCTCTGAGGCTTCCTAGAACTAATTTCAAAACCACTATCTCCTGCAAGGAGTTAATGTTCGCATCTTGGAACTGTCTATCTTTGCCTGCGAGAATTATTTTTGCCCCTGCTCAGATGGCTTGGTAGGATTTGCTGCAGAGCTGGCTGTGATTATGGATTAGTACAAAGTGAAGTCAAGATATGGCAGTCATCCAGTTTATTTGATCTGTGTAGACAGCTAAAGGGGAGCACTTGGGGCTTCAAAGTCCAGAGGGATGTCTACACTAATCAAATGGGCCAGGCTGGTGTCAGGTCTGCTGTTCCCAGAGAGCGTTGAGCCGTCTTTGTTCATTGTCGCTTCTGAGGCTGCAGGGGTTGTCACCCACATAGGCACCGCCAAGTTCCACAACTGCTTTCAGAGCTTGTCCTTGCCAGAAGGGTGTCCCCGGAGAGGTTTTCTCCTTGTCCCCAGCTTCTCTGTTGCTTTGTCCCCTAATTCGCAGGTAGCCGTGTTCTAGCACTCCCTTCCCTCTTCAAAACCTGGTTGTAAATCTAGTATTTTGTGCCTCTATCTCCCTCACTAGACCATGATCTTCTGCAGATCACAGGTGTGTCTGGATGGTGGGGCCTAGATGTGCTCAGCTGACTTTAGGCAAGAAGAGCCTCTTTCATCCTCACCACCATTTGAGATAACACACATAAAAGAGCATAGCACAATGCCTGGTGCACCAGAAATGTTCAATGTTTGTGAACGACTGACTGTTGCTATAGAAGTTACTTTACGGTTACGGGTGACTAAATCAATGAATATTAGATTTTTCCCTCCTCAGTGGGTGAACTTTCCACAAGAGGCATTTTTAAAAATGTAATTAATTTAATATTTTGAATAGTTAGCATGTTTATATAGTTTAAAGAAGTCCTTGTGGGACAAAGAACTCAATTTGGCCTTTGGTTTTTGAAAATAGCCCTTGAAATGCCCCAGCCATCCAAGCCGTCTTTGTTTTTTTAGAACAGCTAAGCAACACTGTAATGTGCACAAGTGAGGTGGGAGACCAAGGACCACACCTAATGAATTAACTTCAGGAAAAGGGGCAACAGAATGGAATCAGTTATGCATATCAG
Organism: Heterohyrax brucei; assembly: GCA_028571685.1. Lineage (NCBI taxonomy): Eukaryota > Metazoa > Chordata > Mammalia > Hyracoidea > Procaviidae > Heterohyrax > Heterohyrax brucei. The sequence continues at coordinate 55,867,531 of CM053140.1, forward strand.
GGATTCCATCAATCATTGACTATGCATTAAGGGCCCACTCATGCATCCCAAACCAACCATACAAACAAAAAACAAACCCACTGCTGTGGAGTCGATTCTGACACATAGTGACCCTATAGGATGATGTAGAACTGTCCCCATAGTTTCCAAGGAATGCCTGGTGGATTTGAACTGCTGACCTTTCAGTTAGCAGCCATAGCACTTAACCACTGTGCCACCAGTCCTGCACTAGCCCCAGGTAATTATTACAAAGGACCTCAGGCCTTGAGACTTCCCTTTGGGCTTTTGGATCATTGATGCACACAGGAGGACTGGCATGTCTTTGGGAACAGGAAGCTTTGTGCTGCAAACTCCTTCCAGATCTTTCCTGTGCATCTCTTCAGATATATCATTTTTGGTTGTATTAAAAATGTTATAGTGAACTCAACCCTTTCCATGGGTTCTGTTTTGTTTTAGTGAATTATCAGACCTACCAAGGACAGTGAAAGTCAGAGGGCCTGATGTCTGCCTATTTGGCAGTTGACTAGACAAACAAGAATCCTAATTTGTAAGAAAACAGCCTTCAGTGGCTGGCTGACAGAATAGGGCTGTGCAGGCAGTTGCTTTGTAAAGATCCAACTCTGAGTGCTTAGAGATTGAGACAGAAAAGATGCCACGTGGGCGGCTAGCCTCAGAAATGGAGCAGTGGTAAAGTGAGGATGTGAATTATCTTTGCATTTGGGGGATTGGCCTCTTGTCAATTATTACTGGCTCAGTCCCCCTCCCTTCTCTTCTCCATCTGCCAAGCTCTTTATCTACCCACTCCTACTGTAATCATTATCACTAGATTCCAGTGCATCCTTCTAGAGTTTCTCCATGAGTACACGAGCAAATTTGTAATGTATTCTTATTCCCCACACGTTTTTAAAAATACGAAGGGTTGTTGTTAGGTGCCATCAAGTCAATTTCAAATCATAGAAACCCCATGTGATAGACTAGAACTGCCTTACAGAGTTTTCTAGACTATAACCTTTATAGAAACAGAGTACCAGGTTTTCCTGGGGGTGTTTGAACCACCAACCCTTTGGTTAGCAGTTTGACTGTCTGTTCTGTGCTTCACATTTTTTCACTTAACAATACATCTCAGGGACTTTCTCTTTCACAGTTGACCTGCTTTCTAGCTGTGTAGAGTCCATCATATGAACGTTCCACGATCTATTTAACTAGTCCGTGATCCATAGCTCATAGGTTATTCCCAATCATTTCCTATTTCAAACAGTGCTATAACGAATAACCTTGAACATGTGCTGTTTCCCATATGTGTGAATGTATCTACAAGATATATTCTTAGAACTGGTATTGCAAGGTCAAAGAGTATTTGCATTTGTAATTTTGATAGTGTCAAATTGCCTTCCATATGTGTTATACCAATTTTACATTCACTAGGTGGTGGTCTAATTCATTATGTCAATTCATTCAAAGATGGCTTTGGAAGGCTTTGTCCCTAGAAAGTTCAGATATGATGGAAAAGGAAGAGGAGGACCAGAAAGCCCATGTAACACATATCTGTGATATCTGTCTGTATTAATAGCCACTACAAACTCTTGATGAAAAGAAACCCTGGTGGCATGGAGGTTACATGCTATGTCTGCTAACAATAGAGGTTGGAAATTCAAATCTGCCAGGCAGTCCTTGGAAACTCTATGGGGCAGTTCTTTTATGCCCTTAGGGTCGCTAGGAATTGGAATCAACAGCAATGGGTATTTTGGTTTTTACAAACAGGAGACAAAGAGCAGCTGCTCTCAGAACCTCTTAGGTGCCTGCATGACAGCATTCCTACAACCAGCCCTTTGGTAAAAGTGGCTGCAGTTATCATTTCTCTCTGAGATTGGAAGCTTCTTGAAGGCAGGGTCTTTTTCATCTCTGTATCCCATTCTCTTTCCTGTGATGATTGACACAGTACCTAGAATATACCTTTCAATGAATTCTAATGCTTTTTTGTTTTTTAATTTTTGTGTCTTTGAGATTCAATTGTGTCTCACAGTCATTAACATAAACCACCATTACTAATTGTGTCTCTTCTGTACTTGTACATGACAGTACATCTTAAAATCAATGAAATGTAGTAAAGTGCACACATTACAAATGTGTGAACGGAATGAGACCAAAATATTGCTACCCTCGCCGGTCTTCTCATTCATTACATGCTCTAATCCTCATCTCTGTCACCTAGGTCTGTAATGTCTTCTAACAATTTCTTTTATGGGGATGACTCTCCATCTGCCTCTTGGGATTTCATGCCTTTGCTGAACTTCCTACCCCATTTCTACCTGCCTAAAGGACATCTTGTCATGGATGCCCTATAAGGCTCTCAAATCCCATATGATCCACATGGAGCTAACATTTTCCTGCCAATATCTGGATTTTCCCACTCAAGAAATTCTAAGTAATGATTTTGCCAGACTCCCATCCTCCATGTTTAAACCCTCAGTCAGAGTCAACTCCTCTCTCTTACTTGAAGCCTCCAATCACATAAACAGCATTTTCTAGTAGAATGGAACCCTTTAAATAAGAATAGCCAACACAATTATAGAATGCTTACTACATGGCAAGCATTCGTCTAAACACTCCACATGCATTAACTCATTTAATCCTCTTAACAGCCTTATTGTTGTGTTTAGATATGGTCAGGTAGACTCAGACTCATAGAGACTCTCTGTACAAGAGAACACAATAGTGCCCAGTCATGCCGAATCCTCACAATCATTGTTATGTTTGAGCCCATTGTTGCAGCCACTGTCAATCTATCTCCTTGAAGGTCTTCCTCTTTTTCATTGACCTGTTATTCCACCAAGTATGATGACCTTATCCAGGGACTAATTCCTCCTGATAATACATATGTCCAAAATATGTGAGACTAAGTTGCTGCTAATGAGCATTCTGCCTGTGCTTCTTCCAAGATAGATTTGTCTATTCTTTTGGCTTGAACTTCTGGCACTCCCTTCTCTGCCTTCTCATTCTGAGTTGAGCCTGCACATGAAAATACTAAGAGCTTGACTCTATTCATGTCATTAAGGTCAACTCTACTTGGAGGAGGCAGCTGTTCCTCAGTTGTGTTTTGAGTGCTTTCCGGCCTGTGGTGCTCATCTTCTGGCACTGTATCAGACAATGTTCCACTGCTATTCCTAAGGCTTTCACTAACTGATTTTTTCAGAAGCAGACTGCCAGATCTTCCTTCCTAGTCTGTCTTAGTCTGGAAGCTCAGCTGACCCTGCTGGTGTTTGAAATGCCAGTGGCAATGCTTCCGGTATCACAGCAACAGGTAAGACCCACAGTAGACAAACTGACAGACACATGGTGGTTGTCAACCTCAGATGAGGAAAACAAGGAAACGAGGGTGGCCAACCATTCAGTTTGCCTGGGACTGAGGTAAAGACATCAAAGACATGAAACCCAAAATGAGAAGAAATAGATGCAAATATATTTAAACATCAGAATGTGGACTGTATGAAGTATGAATCTAGGAAAATTGAAAGTTGTCAAAAATAAAATGAAATGTATAGAAATTGATATCCTCAGCATTTGTGAGTTGAAACAGACTGGTATTAGCCATTTTGAACCATATGGTCTACTATGCCAGTAATGACAAAGAGGAATGGTGCTGCACTCATCTTGAAAAAGAACACTTCAAGATCTGTCCTGAAGTATAGCACTGTCAGTGATAATATACATACACCTACAAGGAAGACTAGAAAATATGACTGTTATTCAAATTTGTGCACCTATCACTAAGGCCAAAGATGAACAAACTGAAGGTTTTTACCAACTTCTACAGTCTGAAATTGATTGACCATGCAATGAAGAGACATTGATAATTACTGGTGACTGGCATACAAAAGTTGAAAATGAAGAAGGATTGGTAGTTGGAAACTATGGTATTGGTGATCCCAGAGATGACATAACGTAATTGTACAAGACCAATGACTTCTTTATTGTAAGTACCTTTTCTCAGCTACATAAATAGCGACTATACACTTGGACCTTGGACCTCACTGGATGGAATATATTGGAATAAAATCGACTATATCTGTGGAAAGAGACGATGAGAAAGCTCATATGATCAGTAAGAACAAAGCCAGGGACCAACTTTGAAACAGAGCATCAATAGCTCATATGCAATTCCAAGCTGAAGCTGAAGAAAATTAGAGCAAGTCCACCATAGCGAAAATTAGAGCAAGTCCACCATAGCCAAAGTATGACCTTGAGCATATCCCACTGAATTTAGAGACCATCACTGGAATAGTTTTGACAAACTGAAAACTAGTGACCAAAGACCAGATGAGCTGTGGAATGACATCGAAGACATCATATACCAAGATAGCAAGAGGTCATTAAAAAGACAAGAATGAAAAGACCAAAATGGATGTCAGGAGAGACTCTGAAGCTTGCTTTTGAAGTCCATTAGCTAAAGCAAATGGACAAGTGATGAAAAAAAAAAGCTAAACATATTTCAAATGGTGGCTGCAGAAGACACAGTGAAGTATTACAATGACATGTGTGATGACCTGAAGTTAGAATACTGAAAGAGAAGCACACACTCAGCATTTCTCCAGCTGCAAGAACTGAAGAAAAAAAAAATTCAAGCCTTGAGCTGCAATTATTGACGCATTCTGTGGGCAAAATACTGAATGATGCAGGAAGCAACAAAAGAATATGGAAGGGCTGCAGAGTCACTGCACCCAAAGAAAGATCAGTGTTGAACATGTCGGGAGGTAGCATATGATCAAGAACTGAAGAGACTAAAGGAAGAAGTTCAGACTATACTGAAGGCAATGGTAATCAAACAAGGTTCCAGGCATTGATGGAATACCAACTGAGATGTTTCAACAAACAGATGTAGCATTGGAAGTGCTCATTTGTCTATGTCAAGAAATTTGGAAGACAGCTACCTGGCCAACCAACTGAAGCCCAAGAGCGACTGCCGTCGAGTTGATTTCAACTCATAGCAACCCTACAGGTTGGAGTCATACTGTCCCATAGGGTTACCAGGGAGAATCTGGAGGATTTGAACTGCTGACTTTTTGGTTAGCAAACATAGCACTTAGCCACTACACCAGCAGGGTTTCCACCCACTGAAAGCACTCCGTATTTATGTCTATTCTTAAGACAGGTGATCCAACCAAATGTGGAAATCACTGAACTATACCATTAATATCACACATGAGTAAGATTTTGATGAAGATCATTCAAAAGTGTTTGTAGCAGTACACTGAGAAGTGCCAGAAGTTCAAGCCACATTCAGAAGAGGCTGTGGAATGATATCCGATGGATCCTGACTAAAAGCAGAGAATACCAGAAAGAAGTTCACCTGTGTTTTACTATGAAAAGGCATTCAACTGTGTAGATCATAACAAATAACAGATAACACTGCAAAGAATGGGAATTCCAGAACACTTAATTTTGCTCAAGAAAAACCTGTATATAAATCAAGACACTGTTGTTTAAACAGAACAAGGGGATACTCTGTGGTTTAGGGTTGGAAAGATGTGTGTCAGGGTTGTTTCCTTATTCAGTTTGTATGCTAAGCAAACAATCTGAGAGGCTGGACTATATACAGAAGAGTGGGGCATCAGGATTGCAGGAAGGCTTATTAACAACCTGCATTATGCAGATTACATAACCTTGTTTGCTGAAAGTGAAGATGAAGATCAAAGACTATACATCCTTCAGTATGGATTATGCCTTAACATAAAGAAAACAAAAATCCTCACAAATAGATCAATAAGCAACATCATGATAAAAGAAGAAAATACTGAAGTTGTCAAGGATTTCATTTTACTTGGGTTCCAAATCACCACCTGTCCTAGTCACCTGGTTCTGCTCTAACAGAAAATACCACGAGTGGAAGGCTTCATGAGGAGAAGCTTTTATTGTCACAGTCTGGTAAGCCACAAATCCATTAACAAGATACAAGTCCATTCAGAAAAAGAAATCATCACAGTCCAGTAGGCTGAGTCCACATCCAGTGAGAGCATCTTGGCACAGGAACCTCAGGTCCAAAAGACATGCTCTGCTCTTGGTGCTTCTTGCTCAGTGGTATGAAGTTCCCAACTTCCTCAGCTTACTTCCCTCCCTTATATTACACAGACTTGAGTCCTGCCTCACTAATACAACTGCAAACCATTCTCCATCATCAATATCACAGAGGCAGGATTCACAACACGTGGGAGGAAGGGCACCACATTGGAACTCCTAACCAAGTCAAATCAACACATACATTTTTGGGGGGACACAATTCAACCCATGACAGCACCCATGGAAGCAGCAGTCAAGAAATCAAATGACGTATTTCACTGGGAAAATCTGCCACAAAAGACCTCTTTAAAGTGTTGAAAAGTAAAGATGTCACCTTGAAGACTAAAAGATGCACCTGACCCAAGCCTTGGTGTTTTCATCACCTCATATATATGTGAAACTTGCACAATGAATAAGGAAAATCTAAGAAGAAGTGATACCTCAGAAATACAATGTTGGAGAAGAATATTTGAATATACCATGGACCACCAAAAGTATTCACAAGTCTGTCTTGGAAGCAGTATAGTCAGAATGCTCCTTAGAAGCAAGGATGGCGAGACTTCATCTCACACACTTTGGACATGTTATCAGGAAGGATCAGCTCCTAGATAAGGACATCACGCTTGTTAAAGTAGAGGTCAGCAAAAAACACAAAGACCCTCAAGGAGGTAGACTGACACAGTGGATGCAACAGTGGGTTTAAGCATAACAACAGTCATGAGGATGGCAAAGAACCAGGCAGTGTTTCACTCTACTGTATACAGGATCACTGTGAGCTGGAACTGACTGGACAGCACCTAAGAACAACACATAATCTTGAATTAAAAATTAACGATCCAGTGACCTTTGGCATGGTGTTTGAGATACTCAATAAGGTAAACCCAATCTACTTGAAGATCAATTGAATCCTGAAACTCTGATTCCTGAAGATACATAAAGATCTGTTATCTCAAAGAAGGATGATTACAAAGAAGCACATTTAAGACAAATAGAATCTCAGAGGCAATGGCGGCTCAGTGGTAGAATTCTCACTTTCGTTGCAGGGAGACTTGAGTTCCATTCCCAACCAAAGAACTTCAAGCACAGCCATGACCCTTCGGTTAGTGGTGGAATTTGTATTACTATGATGCTGAACAGGTTTCAGCAAAACTTCCTGACTAAGACAAGGAAGGCCTGCTAATGTTCTTCAGAAATCAGCCATCGAACCTTAAGGAAAAAAAAGGTGTGTGGAAGAACACTATGATTGTAACCCATTGTACATTTATCCAAACTAAAAACATGAACATAGGTACAACATTGTTAATTAAACAGCAGAGTTTAGATGGATTTCCCATTTTTCCACTGGTGGCTTTTTTCTAGTCCAGGATACCATCCTACCTGTAGCATCATGTCTACACACATAGTGACATTTCTTTTAACGTGGAGACTGAGGGGAGTGATGGCTTTCTATTGTTTTCCCGCAACCAACATTTTCCAAATAATCAAAACATGAGATGATAATATTGCAACACTTGCCCTCTGCTGGGCTTCTGGAGCTTCAAACAGGTGTCTTGACTGTTACTAAGGTTGCTAGAAACAAGGGGGCTAAAATAAAAAAAACCCAACGGGTTGTTGTTGAGTCATTCCAGCTCATAGCAACCCTACAGGACAGAGTAGAAACCCCATAGCATTTCCAAGGCTGTAATTTTTATTGACACAGGCTGCAGTATCTTTCTCCTACAGAGTGGCTGGTAGGTTTGAATTGCGCTTAACTACTGTGTGACCAGGGCTCCTTACAATAGGATGCATGATTTTTATTTGAGATCTACTGTAGCGTGTGTGGACCACCAATTAAGTTCCCAATCTCATCCTAGAAAAAGTGATACATATCTCATTGCTGAATATCACTATGGTCACCTTCGAAGAGCTCCCTTTGGGAAGCTATGCACCCACACCAGCACTTAGTCCACCCTTCAAAGCAATTCTGAAACTCTTTTTCTGGAATGGCCATCAGAGCTGTTGTCATATTATCCTTAATGTCCTGAATGTCATTGAAATGTCTTCCTTTCAACATTTCCTTTATCTTTGGGTAAAGAAAAAACCCATCACTGGGGGCCAGATCAGGTGAGTAGGGAGGGTGTTCCACTACAGTTATTTGTTTATTGGCTAAAAACTCCCTCACAGACAACTAGACAATTAAGTTTGCAAACCTAACTCTGTGCCACCGTGTGTGGTGACCATTCCAGAAAGAGGTGGACTAGGCAATGGCATTGGTGCATAACTTCCCAAGGAGAGTACTTCAAAGGTGACTGTAGTGATATTCAGCAATGAGGTATGTAGCACTTAGAACAATTAAGTTCAGACTTAATTGTCAGACCTCGTATTTCTTGAATGCACTCTTATGAGCCTAAGAACAGGCTCATTTCTTAGATAATTGCTCATTTCTTTTAATTCATTAAATTTCTGGGCCATTCCACAGCCCATTCTTCCATGGCTGGCATAGAATCATGCTCCCAGTCCCTTATAAACTTTCAAGTGGTTCGCATTTATCAGCAATCTCAGCAATTCAGTGAGAATGGAGTTACAGCTATCTCGAGAAGCTGAAAGGAAGGCTGTTGGAATCACACCCATTCCAAGGCAAGTTGAAAGTATACATTGAGCAGAATTTCAGCCATGAAGGTGGATGTGGCTGGGGTATCAAGCAGAGGCAAGACAAAATATATGATGGAAGAGAAGTACAGTTCATCATTGAAATTCAGGCATAATTTATAGACCTCCAGGGGCTTACTGCTAGCAGACACCAGGACTTCTAGCTATGCCTTGGATTAGTCAGCATTCAATACTACAGGTATTTGCACAGACCCTGCCACTCTGTTGAATTTCTACAGCAGCCTCCTCATTGGTCTTCAGTCAACCCCCCAACCCCAATCCATTTCCAATAGGAATTTGACAGCTCAGGTCCCCAGCCAGGAGAGGAGGCACCAGTGGGTAATGTGGCCAAGAGTAGAGTGCAGGTCCCACCTGAAGGTGGAAGGGTTGCTTCTACTCACTGCAGGCTGACAGTTATCCCATAACCATGTGTGGCTAAGAGGCAGGAATGCAATTTTTTTGTGACATCTCCTGGCTTTTAAATAATGATAGGCAGATATAGCTTTCATCAGGTCAACTCTGACTCAGGGTTTTATATACAACAGAAGAAACATTGCCAGGCCTGCACTGTCCACGTCATCACCAGGATGCTTGAGTCCAGCTTTGCAGGTGTTATGCCAATCCATCTCACTGAGGGTCTCCCTCACCCTTACCAGTCCTCCACTTCACCAAAATTGATGTCCTCCTCCAGTAACTGGTCCTGCCTGATGGCGTGTCCAGTGTGCTGTTGTGATCCTTAATGTTTTCACTGGTTAATTTTTGAGAGTAGCTTTCCAGACCTTTCTTCCTAATCTGTCTTGGTCTGGAAACTATGAGGAAGCCTCTTCACTGTGGGTGACCGTACTATTATTTGAAATACAGACAGTATCGCTTCCATCATCATAGCAACACAAGCCCCCAGAGAAGGACAAACATTGACATCTCACTAAATATTTAAAAACTTAATTAATACTTGCCTTTCTCCAATTATGCCATGTTGTCCCACACCTCTGCGACTCTGCGCTCTCCCTGTGCACTCTCCCCTAAAGCCTACCAAGAAACTCTGGGCTGTCTTTCTGACAGTAACCAGTTGCTGTCAAGTCAATTCTTATTCAGGGTGGTTCCATGTGTGTAAGAGTAGAACTGTTCTCCACAATGGCTGATTGTTTTGGAAATAGATCACCAGTCTTCCCAAGCATGTCTGGGTAGACTCAAACTTCCAATCTTTTTTATTTTATTTTTTATTGTGATTAAGTGAAAGTATAAAATCCAAACTGGTTTTCCATGCCCACCTGTCTTTAGCTCCTTCTGGTCTCCCCACCTGATAACAGCATGCTCCTACTTTCTATTCCATACTTCTAGTGTCCGCTGGACAAGCCTCTGTCCTCTCCTCTCCATCCTCTTCTCTCCCATTTAGAAAGAGGCCGGTAGGACTGCCTCCTATAAATGCACAGAACCATCAAGTATGCACACCATGTGGTCAAACTGTGTCCCTGAGTCCAGTCCATTTTTGTCTGAGGAGTTGACCTCATTACTGGTTTCTCGTCAGGGATAGCAGCAGGTCTAGGGGCCATGTTCCCAGGGGAGTGTCCAGGCTGTCGGACCATCATTTCAGGTCTTTTAGAAGAGTTCTTGGGCTGCATCCCTCTTTTTCTTATCTTGGCTCAGGGACTCTACATTGTGTCCCCCTTCATGGCTGCCTTTGGTGGTGTTTGGGCATCATCTGGTTCTTCTGGTTTCATGTTGATAGTCTCCCATTCTTGAGTCCTGCTGTCTCCTGGGTTCTTTTTTCCTCATGTCTTTGATGTTCTTGGTGATCATCTGTTCCAGATGGGTTGGGACTATTTGGTGTACCTCAGATGGCAGCTTGTAGCTTTTAAGACTCCAGATGCTACTCACCAATATGGGGCACAGAAGACTCTTTTAGCAATAGACTAGTTATACCAATTGGCCTTGACATACCCCTGTCCGTACTACTATATCCTTTGAAATATTGGGTTGAGTTTAGAAAACCTTTCAGATTATGGTGAAGCCCAGTTAAGTTGTTCTACTCTCTAGTGTTTTGTCATTACTTTCACCAAATTTCTGTTGACTATCGAATCTGTGACTCACCCTCTCCCTCCCTTCCACTCTTGTAGCTGTCAAGGAGTCTTTTCTTCTGTGTATAAGTCTATTTTTAGGTCTTTATAGCAGAGGTCTCATACAATATTTGTCCTTTTTCTGCTGACTAATTTCACTCAGCGTAATGACTTCCAGTTGAAACCAGGTTATGAGATGCTTCCTAAAATCATCATTGTTCTTTATTATTGCAGAGTGTTCTATTGAACATGTTTGCCATAGTTTATTTATCCATTCATCTGTTGTTGGGCATCTGGGTTGATTCCATCTTTTTGCTATTATAGACTGTGCTGCTATAAACATTCATGTGCATGTATCTGTTTGTGTGACAGCCTTTATTTCTGTAGGATATATTCTGAGCAGTGGGATTACTGGATCAAATAGTATCTCTATTCCTAGCTTTTTTAAGGAAGCGCCAAATTGCTTTCCAAAGAGGTTGTACCATTTTACAATCCCACCAGCAGTATAGGAGAGTTCCAATCTCTCCACAGTCTCTCCAGCATCTGTTGTTTTGTGTTTTTTGAATTATAGCCAATCTTGCTGGGGTGAGATGGTATCTCATTGTAGTCAAATCTCTAATCTTTTTGTTAGCAGTGAAGTATGTTTACTCTTTGCACCACTAGGGATTCCCACCATCTTTTAAGAGCTCCGTTATTTTCACCCCTTCTGTGAAGTCTTTGCTGGCTACTCCTCTTAGAGTTAACCTCGTTCTTCTTTAAGTCTCAGCTGCACCCCACATTCCCAGGTACAGCACTCCACCATCTATTTACTATTATTTGATTATGTGTCTGTACCATGAGTTCTTTGAGGCATACCTAGGACAGATCTCAGCATGGTAGGTACTCAGTAAATGTTGATTAAATGAATACTTTTTGCACAGCACCTGACTAGGTATCATGGAGGGACACAAAGTAGCACCATGTGTAACTGCTGTTTTCAAGGGCCCTGAGTTCAGGTGGGGACACAAGATATACACCAAAGAAAAGGCAAACCATACTGGTAGTGTATAACAAGAAAACGGGAAGAGGACAGTACTCCGGAAGCCAAATGAAAAGTCGTGCAAGGTCAGCTGTGTCAAGGATGACAAGCAGGAATTGACTGCTGGATTTTGCCATGTGGACTTCTTTGGTGATACTGACACATAAATATCAATATCACCAAGAATCAAATGAGACTAATGTGTCCTGTGGTGGTCAATGCATTCCATCTGGAACAGAAAAGATCCCCTTTTGATGGCCCTGTAGAGTCAACACCAGGACCGCTTTTGTGTAAAGAAAGGTAATTGAAAGGTAATTGATAAATCCTGTGTAGAACCAGAACAGGAAATGACAGCACCGCATGCTCGAAGAAAAACAGGGCCAGAAGAGAACAGAACCGACAGAGAGACAAGAACGGAGACAGAGCAGATGGAAGCATTCAGAGGAGGGGCTGTCAACCCCACACCTGTATCAAATCCTTCACCAGATTAGTTTTCCTCCACTCTACCAGGTCTTTCCCGACAGCACATACGCAGGCTACAATTTATCCTGTCTAGAAACCCTCCAATGACTCCCCACCTTGCCATCTCCAGAGCCTCTCCCCCTGTTGTCTTTAAGCCCTCCTCCCATGGGTCTGTGCTCCCACCACTCTACAGACCCTGTTCTTGTCAATGTCACCAAATGACGTCCACACTGCAAAATCTAGTGGCTATTTCCCATGTCTCATCATCCTTGACACAGCTGACCTTAAGCCACTTTTCAGTGGGCCTCCAGGGTACTCTACCAGCATGCTTCCTCACTGGCCATTCCTTTTTAGTGTCCTTTGCTACCTCTTTCTCGTCTTCTTCGCCTCTAACTGTTGCAGAACTCAGACCTCTTCTCTACACCCAGTCTCTACCCTGGTCGTCTCAAACAGTCTACCCTGTTGACTTCCAAATTGATTTCTATAGATTCCAGATGGATTAAATACAGCTCATCGGTGCTCTGTGTCTTCACTTGGTTTCTCATTGGCATCTCCAACTAAATGTGCCCCACACTGAACTTCTGACCATTCCTTACCCTCCAATACATTTCCCTCATAGTTTTGAATATTTCATTCCTCTTACCACAAGTTGAATAACTATACTGTCTTATATATTTTCTGTGTCTCTGCCACTCTCCCACCCCCGACTCTAATGTACAGTCTATGAGAAGAAGGACTATGTCCTCTTTCTTCATTACTACAGAACAGTGCCTAACATATAGTAGGCTGTCTATGTACTTGGTGCATGAGTTAACTGAAGGCATTAGGGGCTCAGAGCATGGTGGTTAAGAGTGTGAGCTCTGAAGCCTGACTCCTTTATTTCAAATCCTGCTCCTGACTCTTGCCTGGGCAGGCCAAACCACAATTTCAAGGATGAGCACCACGAAACTCATTCCAGAGAAGTTGTTGATTTGTATGCTGATCATCCATTTAGTCACTAAAGAGTTGCTGAGGAAATATGAGGAGTCAAGCCCTGGGCTGGGCCCTGGGAGCATAGGAATGAAGAATGCAAGTCTCTGGCCTTAAGACCTCATAGTCAATAGGAAATCAGCTTGGAGTACTAAGGGCATGCAGAGGAACAGGCAGGCGAGGGAGAACAAAGAAAGCTATCTAGAGAAAGGGATAGCTCAAGTTTGCAGGCAAAGAACCACGGGAGGAATGCGTCAGGAAGAGGAAACAGAGCAACTAAATGCCCAGAAAAGAGAACACAGCACAGTAGGTAAACTGCAGCTCACAGGTTTCAAATGGAAGGATGTGTAAAACTGGACTTGAGAGAATGGACAAGGGGCTGGGGCAGGAGTACCAGGGCCCTGTGAGCCTCCAGGATGAGACGACGACTTTAAGGCTGACCACACAGAATCAACAGAGAACAGGTTCTATGAGCTGAGGGAATTGATGAATCACACAGAGACTCCTGAACCCCTTCTCTGCATACAAAAAATTTAAAACAAAGGAGAAAAAGATACTTATATTTCTTATCACCCCAAATTACCTATTGTCCATGTATTTTTTCCCAGTGTTTTCTTTAGAAATACATAGTTTTAATACTGGATGAAAAGGACGAGTGTGCTGTCACCGGCAAGGAGAGCAGAAGGAGCTGCAGATAGGCAGGCACAAAAATTTAATTTGAATTGTATACTTTCACTTAATCACAATTAAAATAACAAAAAAAAAAAAAAAAAAAAAAAACACCGATATATATAGTTTTAAAATCCCTGTATAGGTCAGCTAGTAGAACTGCCTCATAGGGTTTTCCGGGCTGTAATTTGTACAGAAGCAGACCGGCACATCTTTCTCCTATACAGCAAATGCTGACCTTTCATTAGCAGCCTAGCCCTTAACCACTGCACCATCAGGTCTCCTTAAATTCTAGGGCAGAAACCAAGAAATAGAATCATCAGGGTATACGGATGGAGACTTTCTGTTTTACTGTTACTGTTAGGTGCTTCCGAGTCAGGCCCTAACTCATGGTGACCGCCGGGGTTACAGAGCAGAGACCCATCACAGGGTTTTCTTGACTGGAATCTTTACAGAAGCGGACTACCAGAGCGCCCTTTGGCATCTCTGCTGCGTAGGTTCCAGCCACCAACTTTAGGTTCGCACGGACAAGCGGGGAACACCCCTTTTCCCCACAACTTCATCAGTACTTGACCTGGCCGGATTTTATTCCTTCCCTGCATTTTTATGGATGAGAAGGCTCACGCCCTGGGCCTTCATTGTCGGCTCACAGTCAAGGAACAAGTGAGAGACAGTGCCTAGACTAGACCCCAGGTCAACTAGTTCCCAGTGGTAGGATCTTTGCCCCACACCCTATTTGTGGGTGGGAGTTTTCCCTGGAAGGGAAGATCATGGTATCAGAGGGGGCGGGCCTGGAGGGAACAGCTGAAATTCTCCCATATGGTGATTATCACACAGGAGTAGAAATAACTCCACGTCCTCCCAGAAAATGGCTCTGCTCCGCTCCGCAGATCGGCCCTCCCGCCCGGCAGTTTCCACCTGCGGCTTCACTCGGCACAGCGACCGCGACTGGCTCCCTCCTGCGCCCAGCAGGGTGGGAGCAGGAACGGCGCCTGGCTTGCGGCCGGCGGGGCGCAGCGGCCGCCCTGGGTCGGGGGCGCGGGGAGGCCGTGCCGGCTGGGCTGCGGCGCCGCACCGGGCGCACCGCGTCCGCCCTGCGTCCGAGCAGAGGCCACCCCAGCCGCGCTCCCAGCGCCCAGGCGGGCAGCGTCACCCCTCTGCCACGAGCGGAGGTCCCGGGAGGGTCGGCCGCCGTTGACTGAGGGCCGGGAAGGGGGCCCTGTCGGCTAAGAACAGCGCAAATTACACGGTACAAGCATCGGATGAAGCCAGGGATCCTGGGAGTAGCACAGCGAGAGCTGCCGGCGGACACACCGGCGACTGAAATATTCAACCCCAGGGGCGTTAGGATCTGAAAACCAAGTGGGAGGCTGGGCGGGCGCCGCTCCCTTCCTGGGCTCTGATGGGCTGTGGCAAGCTGCAGGCTAGCTAGGTAAAGACCGAACTCTCCCTGGGCTCCTCCGAGGTGGCCGGGAGCAGTCCCACACCCACGCCCTCTTAAGGGCCAGTCCTGGCAGGGGTGTTTCTCTCACGTGCGAGCGCCCAGATTTCAGCTTTCTTTTTGAAAGCAGGAAGCACCAGCGAGAGAACTTGAGAGCAAGAACAAAGCTGCAGGCACCGCCCAGCCTACTTTTCAGAGCCTGGAAGACGCCTTTCCTCTGACAGCTGAGAGGACTTGGAGGTGGGGCATTTTGTCCTTAAGCGTTTCTTCTTGGTTACCATCTTTTGAGCTCTAGCGCTAAGCCAAGCTTCTTTATTAAGTGCATTGCCTCACCTCCTCTTTGCAGCTCTCAGACATTACAGACTCAGAGTGGATAATTTGCTACTGTCACACATAAGGAGTGGCAAAACTGGGATTAGAAAACTCTCCCAGATCCTGTGTTAAAAAAAAAGGAAATTACATTAACTATTTGCGTATTTTTGCTAACCTTTCATAGGCTTTTTTTAAAAAGAATGACAACTGGTCTGAAGCATCATACTATTTTTCACCTTTCAGGTTAGGTAATTCAGTGGGGAGAGCCGACAGGGCATTGGCTCATTGGTGGTGAAAGTGTAAATAGGTAACACTTTTCTGGAAGGCAGTTTGGACATGTGTATGGTGAGGAGGCCTCAGGGAGGGTGGGCTGCCTCTGGACCAAAAAAATGACTGAGGAAGAAATAAAAGGCCACCCTCTGACAGAGCAGTAGCTATCGACATGTAAAACTCACATTCTCTGGGAACTAGCACTTCCACTTACGGAATCTGCCCTGCAGACAGATGTACTAGGACATGTAGAAAACGGCACATATGTAAGGATATTCATTACTACTGTTTGAATAGCAAAAGATGGAAAATAGCCTAACATTTACCAATATCTTTAATTATGGCACACCCACTTAAAGGCATTCCATGAAGTATTTTTTGAAAATAAAGCATCTCTATTTTAGACATGAAATGATTACCAAGAAATAGTGAAGAGAAAGATGAAGAAGTATATCTTTATGCATTACTATTTTTATAAGAGAAGAAATATACATATATATATATGTATGCATGTTGTTGTTAGGGTTTACTGAGTTGATGTCTGACACGAAGCCACCCCATGTGATGGAGCAGAACTGCCCCATAGGGTTTTCTTGGTTGTAATCTTTAGGGCAGTAGATTGCCAGGTCTTTCTGCCTTGGAGCTGCTGGGTGGGTTTGAACCACCAACCTTTTGGTTAGCAGCTGAGCACTCAACTGTTGTGCCAGCAAGGCTCCTTCATATATGTATACATATATAAAAAAATATATAAAACAATATAAATAAATAAATATGTGTATATATACATATATATTTGGGGGAGTCCTAAGAAAGACACTGGAAATACTGTTGCCTTTAAAGAGAAAAATCACCAGCTAAGGGACCATGTAGGAGAAAGACATTCTTTCACTGTCTAATCTTTAGTATCTTTGTACTTTTGGGCCATGTGTACATATTAGCAATTCAAAATTAACACCCCCCCTCAAAATAGAATTACTGAAATCCCTATCCCTAGACCTAGTAATTCTTCTTTTGGGAATCTAGCTTAACAAAAGTGTTTCTGACAAACACTTATGCAAAAAGATACTCACTGAAGTGTTAGTTATCATAGTCAAAAAATGTAGAAATGTAAAAGTCCAACAACAGAGGAATAGCTCAGAAAACTATGGTATGATACCTACAGTTTATGTAATAAGTTTACCTATATTTATAAATAATATACATTTATATATAACCATTTCATGATAATACTCATCATGAAACCATAAAAATGATGTCCACAAAAATGTTTGAGTGGACATAGCATATTATATTAAGAAAAAAGAAACAGAATTATTTAGATATGTGATCAGAACATTGCAGTGACAACAGGCATTAAAAACACTGGAAGGAAAAAGGCCAAAAAGCAAACAGTTGTAGCCTCTGGTCGGGGGACAGGGAGTGATATTTCCTCCTCTAATAGCTGTCTGTTCAAGTTTTCTGCAGTAGCTATCTATGACTTGGCTAATTAGAAAAAACTGAAACTGCCAAGTAAATCCCCATATAATTTAGAAATACTAAGGCTATGTGGACTTGTTAACCCAGTAATTCTACTTCTAGAGATAAATTCTACATAAATATATATATAAGCAGTTAAAGCATTATTAACAAAAAATTATAAACAAATGTCTATCAAAAGAGATTGCTTAAATAAGTTATAAGCAAAAAATAAAATAAAATCCTGTTGTTGCTGAGTCTATTTTGACTTATAGCAATTCTACAGAACAGAGGAGAACTGCTCTGTAGAGTTTCTGTGGCGGATTTGAACTTCTGACCTTTTGGTTGGCAGCCGACGTCTTAACCTCTGTACCACCAAGACTTCAAATACATCATAGTACATCTGTAATGGGGAGTATTAAGCAGCAGTTAGAGAATGGGGTAGATCTACTAACATGGAGAAATCATATTATTGAGAAGGAAAAGTAGTTTGCAAAACAATATGGATGTTATGATTGCTTATGTTCAAGAAAAATAGTAAAACTACATTTGTGTTGGTACATAATTACACAAAGGATATTAAACTGTTAACTGTGGAGAAGGAAATTAAAAGGAATCTCCTGCAATGGACTCTACATTTATCTGTGGTGTTTTTGCTTTGTTTTAGAATGTGTTCTTATTTCATTTGTATACGTTAAAAATAATACATGGAAAAGGATAAGCACAGAGGAAGATCTGAAGAGATATATGACAAAATTATCAGTAGTTTCCACCAGAGAAGAAGGATTGAGGCTTGAGGTGATGGGTAGTATTCTCAGTTTACTTCATATGCCTTGGCATTGTTTGACCTTTTTCTTTAATAATGCCCACACAGGAATTACCTTCATAATTAAAATAGTGATATAAAAAAGCCCCAGGCTGGCTGGCAGGGGCCTCTGCTTTTCTCCAGTTTTCTCCTGTCCTTGACACTAGGCCTCTGTTCTCTTATGTAACCACCCTGCTCACATCCAAAGTTTAGAAGCTCAAAGCCCTAAGTGATACCAGTCTGGTTTCTTCTTTTACCATAGTGTGAAACCGAGATGCTGAGACATAACCTCCTGGCAACTCTGCTGGGAAAGCAGACCCAGGCGACCTGAATCTCAGGCCCCTCCTCTACCACCTTCAATTTCCAGAGATAACCCCTAAGAGGGGGAAGAGCCAAGGAC
The DNA here is from genome assembly GCA_028571685.1 of Heterohyrax brucei. NCBI lineage: Eukaryota > Metazoa > Chordata > Mammalia > Hyracoidea > Procaviidae > Heterohyrax > Heterohyrax brucei. The sequence goes on from CM053140.1 coordinate 55,886,071, forward strand.
TGTTTCTACTGGGGTTAGCAGGACAGGACTTTGAGGGTGGCCAACTAGGCAGTCTAGCTAGTGAAGTTACAAATTAATGGTATCAGTGTAGCATCAAATGAGGGAACAATAACTCCATAATTTGCTCAGTTCCCTCTGGGCTCAGCTTCAGGCTTCTTTCTTAGACAATGGTGGGTCATATCTGCAGACAATGTCTGCCAGGTTTTCCAGAAAGACACCAACACAGCACACAGCCAGATTGGCCTCTGATGGCCAACTCTTTGGGATTCACCTCTAATGACTTATCCCCTTCCAGGAGGTAGCTTAGGAACCCTCCCAAGTTCCCAGGTCCCAAGAGCTCAGTGCTGGAAGATTTGTTTGCTCCGAAAGCTGAGCACCGGCCTGGACGCAGGAAGCTGGGCTTAGGGCCTACCTCTCCTGCCACCTCGTTGTTTGGCTCTGGCAACCTCATGAGCTCCCCTGAGTCTGGGAGTCAGAGGCAGACAGGGCCTCAGTATCTGGAGGAGAAGGGTGGTGTCCAGACCCCTCCCTATCCATGGCTGTCTCAGAATCCTACATGTCGATGAAGCTGCCGCTCCCCTCTTCCAGTGCAGCTGCTGCCTGTCTGTCTCCATGGCAACCAAACCGAAAGACTAATTTGCCTGGATCCAGGCTCTGGAGCTTACCTTGTAGCTGGGTTTCCAACTTGTCTTTCTGGAAACCAGGCCATTCCCACCCTAGGAACCCCAAACTGACAGCATCCCTTAGCTGTTGCATGGCAGGGGCACCGACTAGCCAGAAAAAACCACTTCCATTATTCTTTATAAACCCTATTCATTTGAGGGGAGGAAAGACAAACAGCCCCTTACCCAGTACCTGTGTAATCACTAGTGATTTGAATTTCCGAGACTGTTGCTCTCCATAGCTGCTCTGGGCTGTTAGTAGGGATTTGCAAGAGCAGATGGCTTAGGGGACAGCCACATGTAGAGAGGTCCCCACTTATCCCTAACTATGCCCTTAGGCTCCTGTCTGCTACCTGCTAGGCTATGGCTGGATTCAGAAGTCTTGCTGTGACCTGCCTGGCTCTACCAAGAAAAAATCTCCAGTGATCACCCTTCTCAGAAGGACTCTGAGGCCCCAGCTTTACAGATTTACAGACACAGAATAATTGGCCTGGCTTAGCTTGGCTTCCTCTGGGGCCATTTTAAATTGACAGCTGTCTCCATGCTTGCAAACTTCCCAGAGGACAGGGAGAACCTGCCCAGCCTCTTCCCAGGACAGAGCACACTGCCTTGTCTGTAGTTTGTGAGCTCATGGACACAACAGAACACACAGAAGGCGCTTCATGTACCAACCAGAGAATCTGGCTGGAGTCAGGAGATTTGGTTCTAGGTCTAGCACTTCGGCTCGCTTGCTGTACAACTTTGAGCGAGTCTATTGCCCTTTCTGGACCTCACTTTCTCCATCTGTAAATTGGATTATGATCTCTAAATGTTCCTTTATCAGGGAGAAATTAACAAAGCTCTCCCTAAGGGAGAGTGGGTCAAGGTCCAAATAAATCAACAAAGGAATAAAATCATGAAACGGTCCTTGGACATTAATATCCCACCTGAAAAGGGCTCAGAGGATAGATGACTGAGTTAATACAGATTAAATTCCATCCAAGAGATGAGTTCTGGGAAGCTAAGTACCTGCTCCACTCACAGCCCCTTCTGAGGAAGGTAGTCTTGGAGAGTTTTCTCTGTATAAGGTTGCAATGGTTGTGATCTTGCTAGAAAAACCAGTGCTACTTGGACCTGGGATGGAGTGCTGGACCCACTGAAAGCCAACTTTTACCATGGTGGCTTGGCTGGAAACCCTGCCTGATGGATGGGTCACTCCAGTCAGCAACAAACCAACCCAACTGGACCCTCTTCTCAGGAAACACCTTCTTTCTCTTAGGTGCTCACGGAGCAAGTGGGACTCTGGAGCTCAGCACTACGTTGACTTGGAAGCTTAGGGACTATCCGCCTAGCAGCTGAGATGCTGTTGTTGTTAGGCACTATCGAGTTGGTGCCCACTCATAGCAACCCTCTGCACAACAGAACAAAACACTGCCCGGTCTTGTGCCATTGTCCACAATCATTTTTATGCTTAAGCCCATCGTTGCAGCCACTGTGTCAAGCCGACTTAAGGGTCTTCCTCTTTTTCACTGACCCTCCACTCTACCAAGCATGATGTCCTCCTCAGGGACTGATCCCTCCTGACGACACATCTAAAGTATATAAGATGCGGTCTCACCATCTTACATGGAGCACTCCGGGTGTACTTCTTCCAGAGCAGATCTGTTTGTTCTTTTGGTGGTTCATGGTACATTCAATGTTCTTCTCCAACACCACAAGTCAAAGGCATCAATTCTTCTTCTGTCTTCTTTATTCATTGTCCAGCTTTCGCATGCATATGATGTGACTGAGAACACCATGGCTTGGGTCAGATGCATCTTCAGAGTGACATCTTTACCTTTTTAACACTTTAAAGAGATCCTGTGCAGAATTAGCCAGTGAAAACCTTATAAATAGCAGCAGCTAAGTTTCCTAAAAATCTCTTTCCATGGAACTCCAACAGAGCTCCGTGACACAATATCATTTACGTGGGCCTCTTCCTAGCAACCCAAAAGAGCCAAACCAATACACACAGACACACGAACCTAAGCATGCTCCAAACACAGCTCCACTGGCAATAAAAAAAAGCTACCCAACTTCCCACAACCAGTGCTCCAACTGCACTAAACTACGGCCAATTCTCCAGAGCCTTTGCGCATGTTGTTTCTTCCCCGCCCCAACTCACTCCCATCATCTTCCTTTGGTGATATTCCACAGCACCTTCTAGACACCTCAAAGAACAACCTCACTGTTGATATTCCTATAAAAGACTTCACCTCTATGTCCCATGATATGTTTGAGTCTGTGTCTCTTCCCTTTGGTTTCCTCAGATCCTGGGCGTTTCCTTGGTTTCCCAGCACTGAGCACAGTGTCTAACACAGGGGAGGAGTCCAGTTAGTATTTGTCCAGAATTGAATGAATGAATGAGATACACTTCCAGAGGGCCACCTCCCCCCTCTATTCTTGTATGAAGATGTTCAGAATCATGCCTGGCATTGGTCTCATGCTTTTAACTTTCTCAAAGCACTTCTGACATTACTTGTTTCATTTGATTTTCACCATACTCAGGAGGTAAGCTGGGAAACAAGTGTAACTCCTTCTAGAAAATAAGGATTTCATGATGATGAGAGGTTTCAGTGACCTGCTGAAGGTCACAGAGATGGTACAGAGCGGGGTGAGCTCCGTCCAACTTCCTGCCTCTGAATCTGGGCCTGTTTCCAACCCATCTACTGGATTCCTGGTATCTCTGTGGACAGCCTACTTAAAAGCTGGCCTCAGGAAAAGGGAGGACTGTCTGTCCCCAAGGATCCTCTGGCAGAACTTCTCCTTAGCAAAAGCCCAAATCCACCGTCCCTGGGAAGAAGGTATCTAGAACAGTAGAAGCCCTGACTCAGAGCCAGCACAGCTGGGACCTACTCTTAAGATGTCCACTTCCTAGCCATTTGATCTTGGATATGTCATTCACCTTCTCTAAGCCTATTTCCTGAAAAGTGACAGATGGCTACTTCACAGGACCACTGAGGATCCAAGGTTGAAAATAACTTATACCCTTGACAGTCTTGTAGCATCTCTGGGTGGTGCAAATGGTCCAGTGCATGGCTGCTAACTGAAAGGTTGGTGATTCCAACCCACCTCGTGGTGCCTTGCAAAAAGGCCTGGGAATCTGCTTTTAAAAGACCACAGCTGTGGAATTTTAGAGTGTAGTTCCACTGTGCAACACATGAGGTCTCCATGAGTCTCAGAATTGAGTGACAGCAACTGTTTATTTTATTGCTGAGAATACACATAGTAGTAACATACACCAAGTTAACACTTTCTACATGTACACTTCAGTGCCATGAGTTACATTTTTTGAGTTTCTCCTCTTGCATTAACATAAACTCACTGTCCCCATTGCCTACCTAATGTTTCAAGTTACTGTTGTCACTTTGATCCCAGACAGCTCTTAAAAAAGTACAATGCTCAAGGCCAGCTATCCTTACTAGTTAAGCTAAACTCCTATTTGATTTAAGAAGACTTCAAAGGATATTTTTGGTTTCAAGGTTACAGATTATCTCAGGGCAGTAGTTTTGGGACAGCAGCTGGATTTTTAACAGTATCATACATGTAAGGAGACAGAAAAAACTGACACAGCATATAAAAAGCAGTGTGGACAAGCCTCAGGTCCAAACCCATGCTGGGATGTGGCCATCAGATGGCGATCTGTCTGCCAGTGACCACCGTGGCTGCCACAGACAAACCATTCCCATAACGCCCTCCTCTCCCTTCTGCTACTGCCCTATTTGCAGCTGAGAGAAGGGCAGTGTAGAAGGCTTCATGTCAACCTAAACCTTCAAAAAGGCATTTTTCTGGAATCCTTCACCTCACTGAAATGATATGCCCAGTGGTAGTTTACAGATGAAACAGGTTCTGATCAGCATCCCCTCCCCAAATTATCCTTTGTCCATTTTGCTGCTTCCTTTCCCCTCCATGAGGTGGGCAGGGGGCATAACACGTGAACATCGACCCTGCCAGCCTCCACTGCAGCCAGGAGTGGACGTGTGCACAGGGCCTTAGGGATGGTTTTAATCAGTGCCCAGAAAAGCCACATGGTTATCAGTCACTCATCACTAAATCCTATAAGGCCCTGAAGAAGATAAAATGAAATTGCTATGACCTCTCTCCCTGGAAATGGCCAATTGCTATAACACTATTATTATTATTCTTTTATGTTTCTATTACTAAGGTCACGGATTCAGACCCTGTTCTCACCCAATTAACTTCATCCAGAGGCAAGAAGATGTAGTTTGAAGCTATACACAGCACCACTCCTGATTTACCGTGTGGTCATGCCTTTCTTATCCACAAGACAATGAACTCCTCCAGGACAAGCACTGTGCCTTATTCATACACAGGTGTTACCAGCAGCTGGCAAAGTACTTGGCATCTTGTAGGCATTTAACAATAATAGCTCTTGTTTACTGCACACTGTGCTAGGTACTCTTTATCATCTAAGTCTCACAACTCTGCAAGGTAGACATAGTCTTAGTCCCATTTTACAGATGAGAAAACTGAGGCTCAGAAACATAAAGTAACTTGTCCATTGTAATGTGGCTACAGAATAGCAAGATCAGGACTGGAGAGAGGCTGGCTAGCTTCAGTACATTTTCCTACTATTTCTTGTAGTTAATTCCCTGCCATCCACCTCCACTGCTGGAGACCAAAAACCTTCCTTCCTAGTTCCATTTCTAAATGGCTCCAGCTGTGAGGCAGAGGCTAGCTCTGATTCTGTCTTGTATTCCTGACTCTCTGTGGGACCCTTGCCCTTTCTGGACCACAGTTTCCCCGGTAGTAGAATGGGGCACTTATTCTTCTTCCCTAGAACCTTTCCTCATGCCATTTCTACCCTGTAATGGCAGGTGGCCAGGACTTCTTATCACAAGTGTACTGGGATCAACTGAAAAGGAAAAATTCATGATTAAAATAACAAGGCAGTTGTGGGACATCTTGGGCTTTGATCCGTCCTCAGGGGAGCCCAGCATCCTAATCTGGACCAGGTCAACGCTTCCCTCCCCAGCGGGGCTCGTTTGATCATCTGTGAAATGATGATAATACTTCTGACCCTTCTTGTGGGAGGGAGAAAGGGAGGCAGTGTGTGGGAGGAGTTAAGGCTCCAACAGGAGTAGATTAGAAATGAAAGAGCATGAATTTCAGGCTGGTTTTAGAGCATGACATCATTCCACTTCAGAGTCAAGAATTGCTTTTAATTTGTGTTTATGAAGCTGCTTCTTGGAGTGCCTTGATTTTGCCCATTTGGCTCACTTTCCACCTCCGAGAACCAGCGTCAAAGAACGGGAGACTTAAGTGCACAGGGTGCCTGGATTCAGGCTCACAAAGCCTCGCTGTTCCTTCCCAGAAATGAAGGAGGGTGAGAACAAAAGGAGAAAGTGTGGTGACAGCTCAGAAGATGGCTTCTGCTGGCTCCACGTGGAGAAGAATTTGCCAGCGGGAGACAAACAGGTCATGGGCAGGGAAGCTCACGCTGAGCTGGAAATGGGGGATGGCCCTTCATCACCTGTCTGTCCCTCCAGGCCCAGGTGTGAACTGCTAAAGCAGAGCCTGTCATCTCTGCACTTGTGGGCTCAGATAAAACCCACATTTAGCAGAAGAGAGAAAAATGTATTCATCTCCCGGCCCAGTTATGATTTGGACGTAGCCGTGGGCAGAATAGCAATGAGCTCCTTATTTTAAGCAAGCGGCAGAGAGATGAAAATAGATCATGTGTGTTGAATCGATCCAGGTTTTTGCAATCAGTGAACTAGATTTTTAAGGCCACACCTTTATCAGGCAGGGACAGCAGAGAAATATGAGTCTTGCTTAAAAACGAAAACCGCCAGAGTAAATTTCATCTAAATCATCTTTAGAAAAGGTTCGGAGTTCATTTCGGTGCTGGAATCAGGAAGGGATGGGAGCTCCTGCCTCTCCCCTCAGGTCTATGGATTCAAGCAAAAAACCAAACCGAAAAACAACCCACTGCCTCAAAGACCAGTTGCCTGTGAGTATGTTCCTACTCTTGGCAATCTTTTTTGTGTAGTTGCCTGTGAGTATGTTCCTACTCTTGGCAATCTTTTTTGTGTTTCAGAGAAGAACTGTGCTCCATAGCATTTTCAGTAGCTGTGATCTTTCTTTGGAGCAGCCTCTGCATAGATGTGAACCACCAGTTTTTTGGTTAGAAGCCAAGCATGTAACGGTTTGCATCACCCAGGAACCTGTGGATCCAAATAGCCAGCCAAGCCGAGTGCCGTCGAAAAAGAAGTCCCTCCAAAAAGTAAGGGAAGCTTGGAGTGGGTGGACTGTCAAGATCATCTAGCAAAACCTATGACGTGTGTCCTTGGTGCCAGAGACCTTAAGTCTATTATTTCATTCTGACCACATAACACCCTCATAAAGCAGGCATCTTAATTTAAAGCTCAGGGAGCTTAAGTTTCTAGCTCAAGGCCATCCTGTTGAAAGTACAGAGCTGGAATTTGAACTTAGGCCTGTCTGACTCCAAAAGGGGAAACCCGGTGGGGAAGTGGTTAAGTGTCACGGCTGCCAACCAAAAGATGGGCAGTCTGAATCCACCAGGTGCTCCCTGATCCCTGGAAACTCTACGGGGCAATTTTACTCTGACCTATAGTGTCTCTGGGAGTTGGAATCCACTTGATGGCAGCGGGGTTTTGGACTCCAAAAGCCTCCTTTTCTCCACCATGTCACTGACCTCTGCATAGCCATCCCTTCTCAGTGAGGCTGACTCCGACCACCTATTGATACACAAACTGTCCCACCCCCGGCACTTCCTATGTCCCTGCCCCCGCTGTCTTTCTCTTCTTGGTACTTAAAAGAATCTGACTGTTTGTTTATTTGCTTAGGATCTGTTTCCTTCCGGTGACAGACCCTGTCCTTCGTGTCCTTGGCTTGTGGGCTTGCCTCAGCCTGCTGGCTCCAGGATGGACCCGCTGGGGTAGTCCAGGGAGCCCGAAGCCCAGGTTAAAGCCACGCCCACAAAGGACCTGGACTCCACACGCAAGTAGGAAGCGGTCCTTGTGAAATGCCTGGGGATAGGTTTGGACTCTAGAATCCAGACTTCCATATCCACAGTGCCTGAAACAGTCTGAACAACTGAACAATATCCAGTGAATAAGTGTATCTTGCTATAGCAGAAATACCACAACTAGACAGTTTTAACAAACACAAATTTATTTTATCACAGTTTAGGAGGCTAGAAGTCTGAATTCAGGGTGCCAGCTCTAGGGGAAGGCTTTCTGTCTCTGTTGGCTCTGGAGGAAGGTGTGTGTCTCTTCTGAGCTTCTGCTCCTGGGAGATCTTCACGTGGCTTGGTATCTCTTTCTTCCCCAGCCTCTGCTCTGCTTGCTTGCTTACTCTCTTTGATATCTCAAAAGAGACTGACTAATCCTGCCTTATTAACGTAACAAAGGCAACCAATTCCCAAATGGGATTATAACCACAGGCACAGAGGTGAGGATTTACAACACCTATTTGGGGGACACAATTTAATCCATAACAAAATGAACACTGAACAACCTCTTGCTGGGTTTTCTGTTGGAAACCTGACAGCTGCATGTCACTTTTAACAAAAAGCAGCCCAATGATCCTTTAGGAAACCCGAAGGCCCTAGACTCCAGCGGGTGAGAGAGAACAGACAACAGATGGGCTTTTTGAAAGGAGAAGATGACATCCAAGGTTGGTTAGATGCAGATACGATGTGTTAGTTCGCAAGTTAATTTCAGTGCATGCAGAAGTCTGTGAATAAGAAAATAAAATAGGGAACTACAGAAGCTGGATGAAAGAGTCAACAAAGCCATTCTACCATGCAGCTCAGCATGCATTGTATGTTTATCACCAATAAATTTTTCTTTATTGAGATTAGGGCAAGGGGTAAGACTGCCTGGTAGCACTGACATTGAATATGGTAGAGATTTACCTTAAAGCAGTAGTTCTTCAAGCCGCAACAGTGGGCGTAAGCATAAAAACGATTATGGGCATGGCACAGAACCAAGCAGCGTTTCGTTCTGTTGTGAGTAGTGTTGCTATGAGTCAGAACTGATTCAGCAGCACCTAACAACTGATCTAAAGGCTGATGATTCCAACCCACCCAGCAGCACTGCAGAAGAAAGCCTTGGTGATCCAAAACCAAAACGACTGTCGTCAAGTCGATTCCAACTCATAACAACCCTATAGGACAGAGCAGAACTGCCCCATAGTGTTTCCAAGGAGCACCTGGTGGATTCGAACTGCCAGCCCCTTGGTTAACAGACATAGCACTTAACCACTACACCACCAGGGTTCCTGCTTGTGTGAAAATTACAACCAAGAAAACAAGTGAGGAGGGAAGCATCTAGGCCTGGTGCTTGCCCTGCGTGGGCCCAGGCACACTCTTCCATGAGACTGAGCACTGGCTAATAAAGAACCTTGGCCTGGGAGATGAGCCATCTGAGTATCTGTCCAACTGGACCTCAAAGCAGGGCAATCTGACAAAGCCAATGTGACCTAGGGGACATTCTTGCTTGGGACACACTGGAATAGAACTGAGACTAAACATAAAAGTCACCATTAAAAAAGCAACTGTGTAACTTATTAAAAAACACTCCCAACTCTGCTTTTTCTGAGTCTCACCCACTGCTCATATCCATTCCACCACTGGCTTGGACTCCATTTCTGACTTTGATCATGACTCTGATTCCTTTTTCAGTGCAGAGTATTCCAGAGGCAGGCTCAGAGTGGAGACGAAGGTGTCAGCTTTGCATAGAACCTCTTGGTAGTTTTTTTATTTTTATTTTTATTTATTTTTTATTTAACATAACTGAGTAAAAATGTACATTCACATGTAAATTTACATGGCCCCCTATATGCAGCTTCCACTGCTCTCCCTGTCCGGTGACTGCACACTATTCCTCTCTGCTCCATACATGTCTCATCCTCCCAACAGTCTCCTTTCCCCTCCTCTCCGTCCACTCTCCTTCCTCCAGCCAGAGGTCAGCAAGATGATATCCTATAGATGTATAGAACCATAAAGTGCTTCCAATATATGGTTACTCTGCATTGCCATTGGTAGTTTTTTTAAAAAAAAAAACCTGTAAATTTAATGATTTGATATTGAGGGTAAATGTCCTCCTAAGGGAAACTCTGGTGGTGTAGTGGTTAAGTTCTGTGGCTGCTTAACAGGAGACTGGCAGTTTGAATCCCCCAGGCACTCCTTGGAGACCCTATGGAGCAGTTCTACACTGTCCGACAGGTTTGCTAGGAGTCAGAACTGTCTTGACAGTAATGGGTCTGGGTTTTTTGTTTGTTTGATCCTTACAGAAAAAGTGTTTTGTCAATGTATCCGAATGGCTGCTTCAAAATGTGCTAAAGGTATTGGAAGTGCTCTCTAGAAGATAATCTTCCTAGAGAGAGCTTGTAACTAAAGCAGTCAGATGCTCAGGAAGGACAGCCAAGCCCTCCAGGACGTGGGATACGTTAGAGACCAATCACTAGAAAAGCCCAGGACGTCTGGTCAAGTCAACAGTCCGAGGAACCCTCCGTGAGATGGACTGTTTTCTGTGGCTGCAACAACAGACTTGCACACACCAGAAGCTGTGAGGTTGGTGCAGGGCCAGGCAGTGTTTCTTTCTGACATACGTAAGGTCATCATGAGTTGTATGTAGTGAGCTTGGTGACAATGACAACAGAGTCTTACGTAGGTGCTCTTCTGACCGTCCACTATTTCACATGTGTGTGGCAGGGGCAGTCACAGCAGCTTGGGTGTTACAGGTGGGCCATGATGCAGGCCCCAGCCAATCTTAGGATCTATGCCCCATCCACTGTGGCTGGTGTGGGGTTTAATAATAATCTCCAGTGTCTTCCACGGGGATTGTGGCCCATAAGGATGAAGAGAGTGGAGGGCTGCTGGCAGCCACCTTGCCCCCATGTAGACATCCATCTGTGCTCAGAGCCAGCTAGCAGCTCCAATTCAAGCAAATGTTCAATCAAATTCCCTCTTTGCTTCAGCTAGATCAAGCCTGTCTTCCATCATTTGCAAATAATTGATCATTGACATATTGTTCTATACCTTATTTTGTCACTTTGTGAGGGTCCCAAGACTGCCTAAAGAGAACGCTGCTTCTTGACAAGCCTTACCCACTTACCCAGGAGCCCACAGTCAAGCTTTCCATTCAGGAAAGAGATCCTCTATATATATATATATATATATAAAAAGTTTAGCTTCAAAGGAAACCTATGCCAGCTATCTGTCTGTGCTAATCAACCAGGAAGACATCAAAATCTTTGAATCAACAAGAGACATACATCTAAGCATATACTGATGAAGTTTCTGACCTCTAAGGTTAAAGTTCAACTTCCAAAGTGTCCAGAAATAAAGGATAGAGACTCAGATTGGCTTCAGGCGTCTTACCAACTGTATCAGACAGTGAACAACAGAGTGAAGGCTTCAAAGTTCGGAAGGAGAAAATAAATTTCTACCTAGAAGTTCCTACCCAGCCAATAAGCGTGCGCAGAGTCTGAGGTTTCCTCTCACACATTCTTTGAAAAAAAAAATTATGTATACTTTAGTAAACTGAAGAAGGAATTCCTGAAAGAAAAGAACCGGTATGGGACACAGAAACAAGATAACAAACCCAAGAGAACGGTCGAATTGGCATTTTACAAGTTCCGTGAATAAGGATCTCAAGATTATTGAATCTCGGTGGTGGATTTACAGGTGTTTCTTATGTTTTAGCTCTGCTCAATGTTTGAAATTTTTCATGATGAAAAGTTGGAAATAAGAAATGGAAGTAACAAGGATTATGAGAAAAATAATGGCACACCCCTTTCCTACCAAGGAATCCTTGTGGCAACTAACTGAAAGGCTGGTAGTTTGAGCCCATCAGTGGCTCTGCGGAACAAAGACCTGGAGATCTGCTTCTGCGGTGGTCTCTGTGAGTCAGAACTGACTCTCTGACATCCACCATCTTTTATACAAAAGTGAAACAAAAACCCTAGCCTGTGGCTACATCAGTTCTGACTCACAGCAGCACTGTGGGACAGAGTAGAACTGTCTCATAGGGTTGTAATCTTTATGGAAGCAGACTGCCACATCTTTGTCCCACACAGCAGTGGTCGATGGATTCAAACCGCTGACCTTTCGGTTAGCAGATGAACACTTTAACACTGTGCCACCTGGGCTCCTTCAACTATTAGATTTCTGTCAAATCACTTTCCAAAGTGGTTGTACCAACTTATTACTGTCCTCCGAGGTGGTTATGATGGTTCCCAACGCTCCACATCCTGGCCATCATCCATATTTTCAGGCTTACCTTTTTTGGAAGGGAATCCAAGCCTGTGTTTTTGTGGGAGTGGGACTGAGCTGTACATGATCTGTCAGCATGACTTAGAGGTGAGGACAGTACCCAACACCTGGCCCAGCAGTAGACATCAAGCAAGATTGAGCTGGCCAGGGAGATGTATCCTTTAGAAGTCCTTTGTGCACACCGAGGACATCAATAAGAGATGCATACAAAGCAAAGTAAAACTAACAAACCTGAGGAATAGAGCCAGGTGTTTACAGCAGACAGGAGGGAGAGGATGCTGCAGATTATCTGAGGCTTGCAGAGTAGTTTTCTTAGAGGAAGAGAGCTGGCAGTAAAACTGAAACAGAGAGGAGGAACAGAACTTGGTCAAGAGAATAGAAGTAAAGGAGTCTTTAAAAAACTATGGCCTATTCCAAAATTCAAAAGCAGGAAAGAATTCTTAAGCACTGAGGGAGAGAAGGTGGGTGTGTCTGGCAGAAACAGAATATAAGACTGAGAATAATCAGAAAAGAGTAAGATCCTGAAGTAAAATTACTAAACGGACCCATGTCTCTGTATCTTCAGTCATAAAATCAGGATATCAATAGTATCTACCTCAAAGAATTGTTAGGAAAATTAAATGACGTAATATCTCCAAGGCATTTAGCCTAGAAAACGGTCAATTTGGTATGTACTGAAAGAGACCAGTTGCCTTCAGGTCATCGTGACTCCATGGACGACGCCATGTGCGTCAGAGTGGAACTGTGCCCATGGAGTTTCAGTGGTTGCTGGTTGAGCTTTCTGAAGAATACTGCCAGGTCTTTTGTCCAAGGTGCCGCTGGGTGTGCTTGAACCACCAATCTTTTGGTTAGTGGCTGAGTGTGTTACTTATTTGCATCACCCAGGGACTCACCAGTGAAGTTTTAGATCTCGTTAAATAACTTGTTCAAGATCACACAGTTAGTAGTTGGTGTCTAGGACCTGAATAGCTTCTCTGACTCCAAAGCCCAGGTTCTTCATCACTTTTACTCAATAACTACCATTTACTGATCATGCACTTCATAACCAGCTATCTCACTTCATCCTGTGACACTCCTGAGCTGAGTATTTCCATTTCCAGAAGAAGTTACTGAGCCTCTTTCAACTCACTTGCCCATATTCCCATGGCTGGGACTCACACCCAGGCCTTCCTGGCTCCGTGTCCTTTCCCCAACACCATGCTGGGAGTCAGGAGGCTTGAGTCCCAGTCCAAGATATGCTACTGATTAACCTGGATCACTAAGCCTCAGTTTCTTGGTTGTTTGAAAATTATGCAGGCTGAAATAGAGAATGATCTCCATGGTCTCTTTAGCTTGAGTGTTCTAGGAGAGTGGATTCAATAAAATTAGACAGTGTTCCCACTAGGAGAGAAGGGTGTGTTTGAGTCAGGCAGGATCCCATCCCTACGTGGCTGAACAACATCAGCCAACAGAGATCCAGAGGCGCCAAGTCCAGGTCTCCAAAGCACTCATCATTGTCTGCTTCTACTCCCCAGAGGCCTGGAGGGCTGCTGCTCCAATTATACTGGGTTGATGAGGGACCTCTGAGATGAAGAAAAGGTGGGAGAAGAGATGTCAGAGGACACAATGGGAGGCTTGAGTCATTGAGTCTAGGAAAGAGAAAACAAGAAAGGCCTATCTTTGAGCCTCTGAGGAGTCGGGGGCCGGATGATAAGGTGGAAAGAACACTAGGTCAAGACTCTGAGTCTGTGGGACATGGGCCCCAGGCCTGGCTCTGACACTCACAAGTAGAACAACCACAGACAAGTTACTTGCTTTCTAATCTTCAGTTTCCATGTCTAAAAAATTATAAGGATGTATATACATTAGCAAAATAAATCAAAGGGGGGAAAATTTCATCAACTTATGCAAAGCAATGTGTTATATCATTGCTAAACCTAGAAACGGCTCCAGTAGCTGACAATGGGGAAAACGGCCAAGCTGACTAGGGTGAACCGATACAACAGAACATCAAAACACCCTTTGGAATGCTGGATAATAACCAATGTCTACTGAGCACTTGGAAACCCTGGTGGCATAGTGGTGAAGTGCTTCGTCTGCTAACCAAAAGGTCGGCAATTCAAATTCACCAGGTGCTCCTTGGAAACCCTATGGGGTAGTTCTACTCTGTCCGATGGGGTTATTATGAGTCAGAATTGATGGCAATGGGTTTGGTTTTTTTGGTTTAAAGAGCACTTATTATGTGACACGCACTGGATAGAGGTCTTCACATGCACTCTCTCATTTACCAGCCTCCAGAGTCTTCTGATGTAGGTTTTATTGCTGTTTTTCAGATGGGTTAACTGAGACTCTGAGAGGTCACTACTAATTAATTAGTGATGATGTCAGCACTTGAATTCGGAGGTCCATCTGCTCTGAAGCCCAAGCCCTAAACCTTTTCCCTCTCCTGTCTCAGACTGTTGACTACGAGGATCATGTGGACACTGAGAAACGCACACAGGAAACAGTCCTAGTAGAACAAACTCAGAGAGCAGTGATGAGAAGGTAAGACTATTGGCATTGGCATTAAGTTTGGCAGTTCGTAAACAACAGGCAATTTAGGCAGCTGCTGGTTAGACAGAGGCAGCGGTGGCTCAGTGGCAGAACTGTCACCTTCCCTGTGGCTGGATTCCCGGCCAGCCCAGTTCAGCATGGCCACCGCTGGTCTGTCAGCAGAGGCCCGCATGTGGCTGTGCTGCCAAGCAGGTTTCAGTGGAGTTGCCCAATTCTGATGGACTACAAAGAAAGGCTTGCTGATCTACTTCTGAAAACCAGCCAGTGAGAACCCTACAGATCTCAATGGATCACAACGGTCTGATCACAGCGGTGCGCGATCAGGCTGCGACTCTTTCTATCACGCATGGGGATGCCACAAGCCAGGGCTGACTCAATAACAACCACAGCAATTTAGGTATTTCTGCTTAAACTTTGATAGGAGAGATGATAAAATATCTTAATACCTGAGTGAAGGGGTGAGCACAGTTGATAGAGCCTTTCTGGCTCTGATACATTTCTAGATGAACAGAGAAAGGTAAAACTGCTCTGCTTCCCCGCTGAGAAGAGACTGGAACCTGATCACCTGCCTCCTGCCTCAAGCGGCTCCCTTACCTCCGGATGCCTAGAGCGCCAGTTCTCCACCTTGGCGCACGATGAGTCACCAGGGGAGCTCGGAAAAATACTACCGTCCAGCTCCCACTCCCAAAGATCCTTATTAAACTGTTATGGATATAGCTTTGGCCTGTGGAGTTTTTAAATCTCACTTGATTCTAATACACAGTAATCACTTGAAAACTACGTGATAAAGTTCTGACTCCTTCACCTGGCATTGAAAGCCCTCTCTGATTTCTTCATTATACTTTCCTAAACTCTAAATTTTCACCTACTTTCTCCACACCAAAGGAGCCTTGGTGGCAGTGTGGTTAAAGCCATCAACTGCTAACCAAAATGTTGGCAATTCAAAACCACCAGCAACTCCACAGGAGAAAGATGTGGCAGTCTACTTCTGCAGAATATAGCCTTGGGCATCCTGGGGGTTGCTGTGAGTTAGAATTCAGTCCATGGCAGTGGGCTTGGTTTTGGGTCTCCAAGCCAGTTACAATGTTCTGAATATGCTATGGCTTTCTACTTCACGTTTCTGGGTCTTTACAGGAAATGCAGACAGCATAGTAGTTAAGTGCTACATCTGCTAACTGAAAGGCTGGCAGTTCAAATCTGCCAGGAGCTACTCGGAAACTCTATAGAGCAGTTCCACTCTGTCCTGTAGGGTCACTGAGTTGGAATCGACTTGATTGCAGTGGATGTTGGTTGGATATCTTTATATTATTCCCCCTGCCTAGAATCCCCTTTCTCTTCCTTATGTATCTTGTAAACGCCATTCAACTTCAGTACTGCGGTAGCCAGCCTCCAACACTGCCCTCAGTATTCAGCCCTTGTAAAGGTCCCACTGTCTGTGAATAGGGCAGACCTGTTGAGATAAGAGGACATTGTGGAAATCATGAGTGTGACTACCAAAGATGGATCATAAAGATATTGTGTGTTCCAGCTTCTCTCTTGTAGGGCACCGCAGGTGCAGGGAACATGCGTGGAGAGGCCAGCTGCCGTATCTTGAGCAGCAGCCCTATAGAGAAGAGCACCTGACAAGGAACTTAGGCCTTTCGCCAAAGGCCGTATGAGTGAGCCATCTTTGAAGAGCGTCCTTTGGCCCTAGTTTTCAGTTGACAGTAATCCTACTAACATCCTGACCACAACACTGTGAGACCCTAAGCCATAATCACCCAGCTAACCTGCTTCAGAATTCCTGACCCATAGAAACTATGAGGTAGTAAGTGTCTGTTGTTCTAAGCTGCTCAATTTTGGGATACTTCATTATGTTGCAATAGATAACTAATACAAACACCAAGCCCAAGTAGATATGCTGTGAAGCCTTCTTAGGCCTCTCTTCCCTGCTGAACTTGGACTGACCACCTTGTGCTGCTTCTGAGCCAAATATACCCCCCATCATAGCACTCATCATAAGAGACTTCTTGTAGGCCTGTCTTTCTTGCCCTTGAGATTCAGGTTCACGAGGACGAGGCCAGCTATAGTACAGGCATCGAGAAGGACGTGTAGCATGACTGAACAGACGTGAGAGCTGCCATCTGAGTCACAGACTTCCCAGGCTGGGTTTCTGCCTTACGCAAAACCTCCAGGCCTGGCTGTTGGAAGCCGTGAATGTCATGGGGAGCAGGCGATGGAATTTCCTTAATAACCCCACGAAACCCTGGCACTCATGGATGTGTCTAAAGCATGATGCTGTAAGTCAGAAGATGTGGATTTTAATTCAAGTCTGCCAATTATCTGCTGAACTTCTTCTCTCAGCTCTGGTTTCCTTGTGGACCACACGACTCAAGGGCTCTTTCAATTCTAAAATTTCTTGCTTCTGTTTTTAGCTTGTTATTCTTATTTCATAAAACAGGCTTAAACCGTAGTAAGGATTCTCAGACCTGGCAATGTATCAGGAATATCTCTGGAACTTCAGCACACATGCATACCTGGGCCCCACTCTCGACCTTCTGAATCAACATTTCTGGAGGTATGACCAGGGATATGTATTTTCATACAGTTCCCAAGTGATTCTTACATGCGTCTAGAGCTGAGACTCCCTGATACACAATATGTAGATTCCTGCCGGCTGCTGGGCTCCACGGTACTAGCTGGCTTCTTCCCTGAACTGTTTACTTTACATGAGGTGTATGGGTGGATGAGGACGGCTCGTACTGCTAGAAAAGCAACTGAAGGTGTGTACGTCACTGTCAGGGCTCACTGGGATCTTCCACAAAAACAGCTCTTTGTGTGACAGAACTGACAAGTGCAGTTAGTAGATCAAACGGTGGGTACCTCAGCCTACATGGGGTCGAGAACCTCTTTCTGTGGGGCAATAGTGAACAGGCGTTAAGGGCACTACTGTTACAGCCCAACAGTTTAGGCTCAAATCCTAGCTCCAGCACTTACTTGCTGGGTGACTTAGGCTGCTTTAGCAAATCTTTCTGAACTTCACTTTCCTAGAATGGGCATAAAACTGCCAACCTTATGGGAACATTGTTAGGGTTACATGATGCATTGTATGTAAAACACTTTGCATCTGTCTGGTATGGAAAAGGAATACAGCACTTTCACTAATCATAACTAATGCACGTTTGTCCAGTGCTTGGTAGATTACAAAATCTTACATCTTACATTAAGCCCTTTCCTCCATAAAAGATCTTCAGGTGGACAAGGAAGACATCAGTGACCCCATTTTACAGTAAAGGAAACAAAGACTCAGAAGTGTCTACCGGCTCCAGGTCACATGGCAAAAAAGTTATTAGTGTCTGGACGCAAACCTGGGTGTGATTCTATGAGGAAGAATAATTATATCTACACAGTTGGCAAGCTGAGCTTCTCCGGGACCATCTGGCTTAGCAGGCTGAGAAGGACCGTATTTCTGAGCAGCTTCCTTTTTTAGCTGAAAGCAAGATGGGAAAAGAGAGGTGGTAAACTGCTTTCTCTCATTTTCAACATTAGTGTGATCTGCGCTCAGCTCTGCCCTCCTTCTAACTCCCAAATGCCACATGTCCCTGTATCTGATGAGTTGGCTCTGGCTGCCCGGGGCTGCACTGTTGCTGGCTCTGCCCTGAGACCCACAGCTGGGGTCTGGGAGAACCCAAAGAAAAGGAAACAAGGCAGCTGGAAGTATCAGAGGGCTGGGCGAATACCAGCTGTTCCCAAGGCTGGCTGAGGAACAAGAGGCCTGCTGATGGGCCTGGGCGAGGGCCGCTGCTCCCCGTGTCAATCAACAGGAGGATGATTCTCCCCATCCAACAGATGGGTCCTGCTCCTGGAATAATGTGATAAAGTGCAATACTAAATAAGGCACAGACTCTATTTCTCTTGGGGAACAGGAGACCAAGAGATCAAATGTTAGCTGAATTTAATCAAGAAGGCTTTCACAGAAGAGCTAGGCCTAGAAATGGGGCTAAAGGATCTGCAGTATTTGGGTTTACAGAAAGGAGATGAGGAGGCTCTCCAAGGAAACAAAATACCAGCAGAAAAAGCATAAACAGAGACGGGTGAGGTATATTACAGAGACTGTGGAAAATGAAGAGGGCTGGAGGGAAGGGGTGAGACCCGAAAGAATGAAGAGGTGAGACACAGTTTTATGGGAAAGGGAGCCATGCAGATTCTCGGCAACTTAATAACTGGGTCACCAAAGGCCAGAATGGGTGGGGTCCTAGAGAACAGGGTTAACAACTAACCTTCGAGACCCCCAATTTACAGATAGGGAAGCTGAGGGGAAGACAGGAGAAGCCTGCACACAAGGTCACAGCTTGAGGGAGAAGGGCAGAGTCACAAAAAGAACCTAGGGCTTCAGATCATGAAGCTGGTATTTTGATGCCAGTGTAGCTTTCAGTGAGATGTGACAGACGGGAGAAAAAAGGCAAGAGAGATTTTGATTCCAGGAGACTGTGCAGACTTATTCGGGAGTGAGCTGATGAGGGGAATGACACTCAAGTGAAACAGAAAGGAGAGGCTGGCTATGAGAGCCACCAAGAGAGAGGAAACAAGAGGCCTTGGTAAGACCTGTGGCAGCACGGCGCGAGCAGGGCAGAAGGTAACCCATGGCCGCTTCCTCCTGCCTCGGCTGTTCCTGCTGAAGTCACAAGGCCCCTTCAGCCTCCCTTCCCTGGCCTCAAAGGCAGAGGAGAAAAAAGAATGCAATTAACCTTTACTACAAACTCTGTGTCCCCAGGCACCTCCCCTTTAGACAACTCCTACACGGACCTTTCCATCCTTTCTGTGATTCCACATTTTAGGACCTTTGTTTTTACAGCTGGTTCACAGTCATGTGTATGAATGGTCAGGGGCAAAATTAAGCCCCAAACCAAGCAAACAAGGGTGAACTATTCCTGGCAGTAAACCGAGTTTAAGCATTTACAACTACGGTGGGAGTTTTGATTTTCGATGTGAGGGGCAGGGAAACGAGAACGGCAGACTGTCTCTCTTCACCTGGCTCCACCCTAACAGGAGAACACAACGGCAGTAGCTGGATGGCAACTAGTGGGTTTCATGCGAGGTCGGTAACTGTGTGACAGTGTTTGAAGCTGGAACCAGAACTTAGAACCAGATCATCCATGGCAATGCGGTGCAAGGGCCAATTATACCTAATTTTACCCCGGTGACATAGTTTTTAAGTGCGACGGCTGCTAACCAAAAGGTCAGCAGTTTGAATCCACAGGTGCTCCTTGGAAACTATGGGGCAGTTCTACCCTGTCCTGTAGGGTCACTATGAGTCAGAATCGGCTCGACAGCCGTGGGTTTGTTTTGTTTTGTTACAGGTATACGAAAGCAGGACCAAACGCAGTGATGCTAGTAACAGCTCACCTTTACTAAGCTCTTATGTCCAGACACTGTGTTACGTGCTCTACTGGGTTCTTTCTTTTAGTTATCACCACAACCGTATGAGGTCAATATTATTAGATTCCATTTTACAGGTGAGAAAATTGAAGCTCAAAGAAGTTACTAAATTAACATAAAGTCACAGGGCTAAAAGTGTTGCAGCTGTCCGATTTTTAAAGACCATGTTCTTAATCCCTGCACAGTCTTCCCTACCTACCAAATCAACTCAGCTCTCTCCCCAAGCCCATTTCTTAACAGCTCTGGGTAGCACTGAGTTTTAGCACAGGTCATATAGAAACTGCTGGAAGATGTGACATCCTGGATTTATAAAATTATATTTTCTGTCTTCTGCCTGTTTGAAAAGATGGGAAAGTATTCCGAGCTTGGATTTGGACGCCTGTGCCCTGGCTTTGCCACACTTCCACTGTGAGGGCTTCACCAAGGCACCTCTATCACCCTGCTTCTTACATAGATGAGGCTAGTACCAGCTGACCTCATGGGGTTGCTGTGAGAAGGAAATGAGGTGATGCCTCAGAAGTACTTAGCACAGTCCCTGGCAACAACAGTAAGGCCCAATAAATGCTGGCTATTATTATTTCATTATTGTCACTGGGACTCTGTCATGCAGCTATGGCCAGGAACACTCAAGTCTCTGCATCAGGTTGTGACAGGGCAAAAAGCGAATTTCCTAAAGAGGCTGGATCCTCCCCTGTCCCTTGGCAATCATAGGGTGTTTTAGTCAGCTAGGGCTGCTCTAACAGTAATACCACAGAGTGGATGGCCTTAACAAAGGAAGGTTTATTCTTACATAGTCTGGTAGGCTGCACGTCCATATTCAGGGTGTCCGCTCCAGGGGAAGGCTTTTCCCTTGTTGGTTCTGGAGGAAAGTCCAGCATTGCATCAGTCTTGGTCCAGGGAGCATCTTGGCACAGGAACCTCTGGTCTGAAGGACATGCTCTTCGCCCGGTGCTGCTTGCTTGGTGGTTCAAGATTCCCAATTCTCTGCCTGCTTCTCTGTCCTTTCATCTCTCATAGGATGAAAGGATCAAGGGTGGGGCAAGCCATACTCCAGGGAAATTCCCTTTACAGTGGAGCAGCGAGGTAATCCTATGAAGGGATTTACAGCCCCACCCTAATCCTTTAACATACAGTTTAGGGAAACCATAAAATGGAGGACAGTCACAAGATACTGGGAATCATAGACCAGCCACATGGCTACACATATTTTTGGGGGGACACGAGTCAATCCATTACATTGGGTTTATGTGGTGTGAAGGAGAAGAGAAAGAGGGCCAGATTAAGGTTCCCACAAGGCTAAGACAAGGAGCTACAGTCTATCCTTTGACATTTCAGGAGCCAGAGTCTTTGGGGACATGGGCAAGAGGCACAGCTGTGTCAGCTTGCACACTGGAAGAGGCTGGGGTCTACGTTGGGGGCACAGTAAGAACTCTACCAGCCTATGCCCAACAAATCCAGAAAGTGGGCGGATAAGTGAGCAGTGAGCAGAGCCGCTAGCCAGTCACAGTGGACAAAGAGCACGGGCAAGAAATGAGTCCTGTTGTCTTGGTATCCTTAGGGAAACATCGTAAAAAGCTCACTTTCATTAGGAGGTTTGATTAGTAAGTATTTCATTAGTTTACTTTGATCAGTAAGTATGATTTCTTTTTGGTAGATGACCAGTCAATATAGTTAGTATTACATTTGGGGGCTTAAAGGATAATTTTCAGTTATAGGGAAGATCCATCTACTTCTATGTTGCTGACTAAATAAGTCATTATCAGAACATAAGCTGAACAGAGAGAATGAATCCAGTTTGTGAACATCCTTCTCTAGGGAGGTTCTGGGTCTTGAGCTCAGAGCTTTATCACACGGCTCTGCATTATTTATGAGTCTGCCACGGAAGCTGGGTCTCAGGCTATTACTGCTAGCACTCGCCCCTCAGCAACTGCAGAGCTGGGGCCATGCTCGCCGTGTGGCACCTGCTCACTGCAGGTTGGCCTGGGGCTGACTCTGCGAGTGCCGAGGGGTTCTGCTTCCCACTGGGGCCTTGGAAGGCGCTGCGTCTGCTCTCGTAGAAGGAAGTGGGGTAGAGTAAAACAGTCAGCTGACAACTTCAAAATACAGTTTTTTAAGCATACCTGGATCATTTATAAAACTGACCTCACATTGGGTCAATGTGCAAGTTTCTGCAAACCTTGAAAGGTGGGAACTCTATGGGTCTTCTCAGACCACAAAACAATTAGACTAGAAAACAGTAACTATACATAAACAGACAAATCCTATATTTGCCAAGCAAACAGGAGACATTTAATTAATTCACAAGTTATACATCTTCTCACATAACCCTCCCGACTATTCACAATGCAGATCCCGCTTCAGAGATTAGAAAGATCACACAATTCCTCAGATTTACCCAGTTAGTAGTGCAGGCGCTGGAGCTCAGAATGAGGTTTTGTAACTTGAGAGCCCAGGGCTTTAATGATAGCCTCCTTCTGCTATGCTGCACCGGAAACCACACAGCTTTTCAAAGGTCATGGCCTTGATGGATCTGCTGTTTTGTCCCTTAGAAAGAACAGCTGTTGAGAGATGGGTAACCTAGGCCCAGCCTGCTTCGGGAGCACTCACCTTGGGTTTAGGACACAGAGAGACATCTTTGCCCTTTGCACTTGTTTCCCTGAGGCCCACTGCTTGGACTGAGGTAAGAAGTTTAGAGGCGTGTAGAGGAGTGTGTCAGCTGACATTGCCAGACAGCTTTGAACTGGATCCCCAGGAAGACTTCCTTTCCTCTAAAAAAATTTTTTTTCCACAAGGGCCCAAGTGGTAGGTGAACAAAGAAAGACAGAAGGAAGAGCCATTTCCAGATGGCTCCCCACCTTGCTCCAGTGCAGATTAAATAAAAAAGTCCAACATATCATTAGACAAACATGAATATTAATATTGCTCATATTACAAAACACAGAAAATGGAACAGAATGGAAATATGCCCCGTATTCTGACTTAAATTTTGGGCTGGGGCCTCAGAGCTAGAAGAGAGACAACGGAAGGACGCTGATTCTCAGTGACTTGGAAGGTTACAGTATCTGAGGTACGAGGGATGAACAAGTGCTTCCTAGACCCACCAGGGGTGGCCTCCTGAGTTCTAGCTGACCAGTCTACTTCACTCGTGTTGCAAGGGCCTAAGAAAATGGCTGCATCACACCATCATTCTGTCCTCCCCACTTCAACCCACTCATATTAATTTCTTGTCAAGATGTATTTTCAGCAAAACTCCAAAGACGTCCACAGCTTCTGAGGTATGTTATGGGAGTGAGGTCTCTCCCTGTGTTATGAGGGTAACACTGTTTACCCCTCGTGGATTCACAAGTATAACTGAGAATGAAGTGCCCAGTTTCACGCACTGGCAAAGCTCAAAAATAAACAGAATACTGGAAGATGGTTCACATTCTAAGAATTTACCTACAGTGTTCAGAACTCACCAAGTAGCCCTGGGTAAGAGAGGGCTGAGGTAGAAAGAGATAAGGCCAGGCTGGGCAAGAAGTCCTGATGGAGACAATTTCAACTCCAGTCTTTGGCTTCTTTTCTGCCACTGTAGAAGTCACACTGGCCTAAGGTGAGGCAGTAGTCTCCCTTTTAAGTCTGGACTGGCAGTGCTCAATTTGAGTGCCATTGCTTGTTCCCCACACCATCAGAGCTCAGCCCCCAAAAAATCAGTCTGCCAATCAGCAAGTGATTTAAGTCCCAGCTTGAGTTGAAGATGAAGAAGTCCAAGTTCAAAGTCCCCACTTACCCAATCAACAGTGTGATTATATCCTCTCTCTGTGAATTAACCATCTCTTGATGGAAGATTATGGGTGCTCTTGGGCAGAACTCAAATGCAAAGTCAGCTCAATTGACCTTTTGAAGATGGTCACCTGTGCCTACAGGCTGGATAGATGGCGTGGGGCCCCAGGGGTGAGTGACGGTCCAATACCTTCAGTAAGGTCATTCCATTGATCATAATTCTCCTTCAAGTCTGAATAGGAAAAAAAAGCGGAAGGTTAAGCAAATGGTTCTAAGGTTAGATCAAAGAGTAGCCAATAAAGATTTAGCAGGTCCCTTAGAAGGGGCACTGAGATACTACCGCGCCTGATTACAGTGGTCACAACAGTGGCATTGACTACTGATTTATAAATGTGCTTTACAAATGACCTTGCTTAATCCATAACAACTCAGTAATGATGATGACGGTAGAGGGTAGCACTCACGGGGGGATGATTCATGTTCAGCCCTACACCAAATGCTCTACCTGCACTGTTTTGCTTAATTTTCATAACATCCTACAACTAGACACTATTAACTCAGTTTACTGGTTGACAAAACTGAAGCTCAGAGAAGCTACCCGACTTGTCCAAGGCTATTACAATTGGCTCAGTGATACACAGTGAATTCAAACCTGGATCAAAAAGGGTCAGAAAACAGAAAGCCTATTTCCGGGCTCTGGGCTGCTGTAAAGCAAGGAGAGGCCCCTCACAGCCCAACACTGTGGATGCAAAGCCAGTGCCACCTCCACGAAGGGCAGAAGCAACAGGATTGCAACATCTCGAAGCAGTTCAAGACCAAGCATGGTTAAAGAGAAGGACTGGGGTCCTAGGCGCATGGGTCTAACTACAGTCAGAAAGGATCTAAGACCTTAGGCTAAGGGAGGAGAACACAAACTGAACAGGCAAACGTGCCCTTGTTCAAAACAAACCTGCAAAGAGGTCAGGGAGCCTTCTTGTTCATCTTTGGAAGTTCAATGCCCCGCAAAGGGGCTGGCATGGGACAGATCCTCAACAAATAACATATTCATTAACTTGATAAACACTGGGGACTTCTACTACGTACCACATTCTGTTCTAGGTGCAGAAGTACATCTGTGAATAAAACAGAACCTCTGTGCTTCGGATTCAATTGAGTGCAGTAATTTGACTGGGCCATGATTCCCAGTACTGGGTGACTGCCCTCCATTTAGTGATTTTCCTGTGCTGTAAATCCTAATCTCTGCCTGTGAGTTATCGATGGGATTATGTTAAAGGAGGCTGAGAGTGGGGCTGCAACATCCTTACACAGGGTGTGTCCCTTGAGTGTGGCTTGTATCACCTTCTATCTTTTTATTCTGCAAGAGATAAAAGAGAAGGGAAGCAAGCAGAGTAGGGGGACTTCACACCATCAAGAGAGCAGCACAGAGAGCAGAATGCAGTCTTCCAAACCTGAGGTTCCTGTGCCAAGATGCTCTCAGATCAAAGAAACTCTGATGCAACACAAGGACCTTCCTCTAGAGCTGGCACAGACAGAGGGTGTTACCCTACAGCCGGCACCCTGAATTTGAGCTTGTAGCCCACTGGACCGTGTAAGAATACACTTTTATTTGTTAAAGTCATCCACTTGTGGTATTTTCTGGTAGAGCAGTACCAGGTGACTAAGCCTCTGTGCCCTCACCGAGCTCACAATCTAGCAGGCAGGATGGTCAACAGACAATAAATTATACAGTAATGAAAAGGCAGCAAGTGCTAAGAGGAAAAAAAAAAAGCCAGATAAGGAAGGCAGTGGTGGTGACTGAGGAAAGAAGGCAAGGGAGGGTGTAGTCTTTTTAAAGGATGATTGGAGTAGGCCTCAACAAGGGGAGATCTGAGCAAAGACTTGACGGAGGTGGGAGTGAGCCATGAGACGAAGTGGGAAGAGTGTTCCATGCGGAGGGAACTCCAGACAGGCCCTGAGGGAGGACTGTGCCTGGAGTATTTGGGCTGCAGTGACAGCAAAGCAGGGCAGAGGAAGAGCAGTGGGTGAGGAGTTCGAGAGGTACTGGGAGGTATGTCACATGGGCTCAGCAGGACAAGGGACACCGACTTTGAGTCTCAAGAGAAACAGGGAATCAGAGGAGGATTCTGAATGCAAGAGTGACAAGATCTGCCTGACTTTCTAAAAGAATTACTCTGGCTGACCTATTAAGAACAGACTGTGTATAATGGCCTCCACCAGACGGAATCCAGTACAACTGGATGGTGCCCGCCTACCACTGCCGCTCTGACAGGGGTCACAACAGAGGGTCCTGGACAGAGCTGGAAAAACACGCAGCACAACATTCTAACTCGCCAGTCTGACAGAGACTGGAGAAACCCCGAGGGTATGGCCCCGGATACTTTCCGCTCAGTAACGAGGTCACTCCTGAGGTTCACCAAAGGATTGGACAGGTCCATAAAATGCAACGAGACGAAAGGGCATGCCAGCCTGGAAGCTGGCATTGGAGAGCAGGAGGGAACTGGAAAGCAGCTAATAGTGAACCTAGGGTTGAGAAGGGAGTGTTGACATGTTTTGGGGTTGTTAGTCATTATCATGAGACTATGTGTACTCAGAAGCTGGTTTGTTGTGTAAACTTAGCTCAAGTACAGAAAAAACAGACTGTGTAGTGGGCCAGGAATGGCAGTCAGGAGAGCAGCTGGGACACTGCTGCAGCTGGCAAGGTCAGAGCTGATGACGGTTTGCGCGCGAGTTGGCAGTGGCAGCGACGGGAAGTGACTGGGTTCCACACGTACTCAAAAGGTTCAGCAAATAGGGTTTTCTAATGGACGAGATGGGAGGTGTGAGGGAAGAGATCAGGTGAGATGTTCACCTGAGTAACCAGAAGGATGAATTTACTACTATCAACTGAGAAGAGAAAGATAGTAGGTAAAATAGGTTTTTGTCTGCAATCTCTGTTAGACACTCAAGTGGACATGTACTGGGTTATGCATAAAACCAGTGTTCACAGGTGACATCAAAACAGAGATACAAATTACAGAGCTGTCAGCATAGTGATGGTATTTAAAGGCAGGAGATTAGAGGAGAACACAGACAGGTCACCTGGGGACTGAGCCCTGCAAGCTGAGCAAACGAAGAAAGGACAGACACTGAGCTAAGAGAAAATGCAGTTTTTACTTGGAAGTCAGGAGGAAACAGTGTTTCACAGAGAAAGGTTTCACCAACTATGTCTAAAACTGTTGAGAGCGCCAACAGAATGACGAGAACTGACTACTGGGTGAGTCCCGAGAGGGTCGCTAGTTACCCTGACACGGCAGCTCCGACGGAGTGTGGGCATGCAACGGCCTGAGTGCAGTGGGTGTCAGAGAATGGGAAGACAAGAATTAGAAAGTGAAGACAGACATGTTTTTGAAGAGTTTTGCTGTCATGGGAAGCAGGGAAATGAGGCGGTAACTGGAAAGGAAAGTGGGGTAAAGAGAGTTTTTTTATGATACAGGAAAATTACAGCATGTCCGTATGCTTTTGGAAATGGATCTATAAAGAGGGAAAAAATCAATGATAGAAAAGAGGAAAAAATTGCTGGTGCAACTGTCTTGAGCAGCCAAAAGAGGATGGGATCTAGCATGCCAGAGGTGGCACGTGACTTGGGGGACACAGTCTGAAACTTATGTAAGCTGGGAAGGCAGAGCACAGCATGCAGGTGGACAGCCGGGGTGTCAGAAGTTGGAGAGGTGCTGACTGCTTCCACTTTCTCAGTGAACTAGGAGGCAAAGTTGATCCGCTGAGCAGTGTGGGGAGGAGGTGTGATAGGTCTGAGGAGAGGCAAGGGTGTGAGACAGTCTTGAGGAGGGTGGGAGAGAAGATGAATATGTGGTGACAGGAGAACACAGTTCATGTGAAGCAAACACCAATCTTCATAAACAGACAATAACATTTCTTAACCAGTGTCAGTGGAACATATGCTTGAGAGATATTTTTTAGGAGGACGAGAGAAGTCAGGCCGATCCACCTATAACCTGTTTCAGTTTCCCATGTGACAATATACTGTGGCCATCAGAAAGCTTCTTTCCTTGTAAAGCTCATCAGCCTACACTGAGAGCCTCTGCCTTTTGCAGACTGGGCCCCATCACTGAGCAGCTGGACTACCCGAGCTGCTGCCCCTGGGCTCTCTGCCTTTCGACCTGCCCCATCTCGCACGGCCTCCACAGTGCAGCCAGCAGCAAACACAAATTGAATCATGACACTTCCTTGCTTAGGACCCACAATGGGTTCCTCATTGCCTTTAACTAAAATTCAAATTTACTCCCGCCAACACATGGGCTTCTAAATCTGGCTTTTGCCCATGTGCCTACTTTCCAACAATTCACTATTATGAGCTCCAGATATACCAGTATCCCAAATGCACCAGGCTCACACAAGCCTTCATATCTTCTGTCTTCCACCCACCTGACAAACTCTGCTCACACATACAGACAGCAGGCAAGCCTTTCTTATTTTTAGGAGGCCTCCTTCCTTGGCTGTCGTCTTCCCATCACGGTTAGGTGTCTGTCCTCTGTGTCTCCATAAGACTGGGTTCACACCTCAGTTGTGGAATTTGTCATCACTGTCACTGACAGTATAGTGCAATGATTAAGCACATGGACTTGGGAATCACAGAGCCTAGGGCGTGTACTGACTTTGCCACTTAATAACCAGATGACTTTGGGTAGATCACATAAATTTAAGTTTCAGCACCCTCGCCTGTAAAATGGAGTTAATAAAAAAAGCACCACCACACAGGGCTAGCCGTCTTTGGGACTACATGTGACAGTGCACGTGAAGTATGTAGCAGGGGAACTGGCATGAAACAGATTCTAACAACCATCCTGCACTCTGAGTCCCTCCTCCCTTCCACCCCTCTTCTGCTGTTCTCCAGCCACGAGCCTCTTAGCTCAAGGCATTGCTACTACAGGGAGGCCAGGCAGGCTTTGGTGGCCTCCCCTCATCTTTAATCTTTAACTTTGACTTAATGCCTAAGAGAAAACAGGGAAAGGTGGCTAAGGACCATGGTCAGGTCCCACCAGAGTCTTGAGACTGAATCTGTTCTTCAATTCAGTGAGAAGAAGGATCATTGAAGGTTTCTATTAGCCTTGAAGTCTCTAAACCCAGGCTGGACTAATGACTCATGATAAGCAAGGTGAAATACACAGGCATAAATGTAAAAATGCAAATTTAGGTTAAAAAGTCAGTACAATTCATATGTGGTCAGATATGCTCTAAAATGAACTTGATCTAAAGAAAACCTATTATGCAGTTGCTGGCAATGTTAATGCCCTCAGGCCATCTGCACAGAGGTGACAGATGTGCCGTACCAGCACTGGTCTGACCACATCTAGCATGTCCTGTTTAGGACAGGACATCACACTTTCAAAGGCATGTGACAAACAGTGCGTCCAATGTAAGGGGATGATAAATGGCAACAGCACTGCCTAGGGAGGAGGTGGAGGAACCACGGGCATTTAGCTTAGTGAGCAAAGCACTCAGAGAGGACAGCACAGTGACTTCAACCACCTGAATGTGCAAGCAGTGTGAGGCTTCCATGAATGGCTCTTCCAGGCACAGCCAGGACAAGCAGGCAAGTAGGAGGAGTTGTGAACTATCAGATCTTGGCCTTAGGTCAGAAATCAAAGTCAAGCAATCCAGACAAGCCTTGACTCCCTCCTGAAGAAAACTACCCTCCACATAGCACCCTCTAAGGGATCGGCCTCATGCAGATCACGGCATCCCATTCCACTCTCACTGGATCAGAAAAAACACCTTACCAAGAAAGCTCCAGGCCTAAGCTAGACAGGGACCTACAAAGGTATCTTGGTGGGCTAAGATGGGCTGGTATAATCAGACCATCTCTCTTGGGTATCTGGTCAAAGCAAGCCACAAGAATATGGTAGTGAGCAGCAGGAGCTGAAGAAGGAAGGTTGCCACAAGGTATAGAGAACAAACCATGAGTAGTACAAGCCAACCAACATCATGAGGAAACTGAAACTGTGCACCAGCAGACACTATCAGCAAGAGAAAAACACAGACAGCTGAAAGAAGGAAACTCAGACTGGGGTAGAGAGAAGCAGATGTCAAGAGTGGAAGAGACAGAG
This sequence comes from Heterohyrax brucei, assembly GCA_028571685.1. Lineage (NCBI taxonomy): Eukaryota > Metazoa > Chordata > Mammalia > Hyracoidea > Procaviidae > Heterohyrax > Heterohyrax brucei. The sequence continues at coordinate 55,915,833 of CM053140.1, forward strand.
AGACTGCCCCCATGACAGTGACTGACCTACAAAAGTCAGTCCCTGCAAGTTACCTTGGTTCACATAACTTTTCACTCACTATTTACTCCAAGTATACTTTCATACACAAACTCCCCTTTTTTCCAGAGGAAATGAATGAATCTTTCGTCCTTGTAAGCAAAAAGCTTAACTAGAATATCAATTTCTAACACCATTAAAGTGAAGTGGCGACGTAAGATACAACTATGGGCCTCTATGTGCCTGGAGGAAAAAGAGAAAGAAGGAAATTCCCACTCAGAGAAGGAACCTGTGTACAGGACTATAACTGTCTACATGAGCCAGGGCCACCTCTACCTTGAGACCAGAACTAGATGGTACCCAGCTACTACTACCCAAGTGTTCTGATCAGGACCGCAGCAGATGGATCCTGACAAAATGTGAGAAAAAAGTGGAAGAGAACTTTAAATCTTCAAAAAAAAAAAAAAAAAAAAAATACAAAAACCCCAAACCAGGGTTAACGGCCCTACTGAGAGAGAAGGAATCCTGGAGACTACTACTCTTGAGATAGTCTTTAAGCCTTGAACTGAAACTCTCCCTTCAAGTCATGTTTTAGTTAATAGTAGGTTAGCTCATAAAGTAATGAATGTCCCCCGAAACTCCTAGTCTGAGAAAATCTCAAATCTTAATCCAAAAATATCCCCCTGAAGTCTTCTTAACTAGTAAAAAAAGTCTGCCTTGAGGATTATGCTCTTTTAAGAACTGTCTACATGGGACCAGTGACAACAGCAACTTGAAAGATTAGGTAAGAGCTTTGGGGGGCTGTGAGTTTGTGTTAAGCGGGGAAGAACAATTCAGAAAAAGAGGGTGAGAGTAGCTGCACAACTTGAAGAATGTAGTCAGTGTCACTGAATTGTGCACAGAGAAACAACTGGATTGGTGTATGACTTACTGTTTATATTCTCAAGAAAATAAAATTAAAAAAATAATTTAACATAGTAATAACTACCACCCTTGAGTACTGAGGTTTTTAAAAAATGACTACCCTGAGGTCACGCAGCTAGTAAGAGGCAGAGTCAGGATCTCCAAACTTCCAGGCAAGTGTTTTTTCTCTAATGCTGTGTAACTCTCCTTCGTTCACGTTTTCCTTTTGCTGTAAGTCTTCCTGATCCCTGACATGCCAGTATAGACCACGTGCTACAGGACAATCTGGGGGACCCCAAGGCTGCCCCATGACCTCAGTGCTTTCCTTACCAAGGTGCTTTTGTAGGAAGGCCAGCATGGCCCGCACCACAATCTCCTGACCTTCATAGGGGTCCAAGCTCCCACGGGTTTGAGAGAAGAATTTACCAATCCAATTGCCGGTCACAAAGGCAAAGTCAGTTTGACTCCGATGAACAGAACCACTAGAACCAAAGAAAAACAAGTAATTGGTAGGATTCAGTGGCTGGGTCCCCTACATGTTTGGTGAACACCTTCTATGTGTAAGGTGTTTCACATGTGTTATCTCACTTAATTTTCACAACTATATAAAGGAAGCATTTTCCTTCTGACAGAGAGGAATTTGACACTCAGAGAAGTGAAATGATCTGCCCAAGGTCAAACAGCTAAGGGATGGAGCTAAGATTTGAACCCAGGTGAGCCTAAGCTTCAAAGCTGGCTTATCCCCTGGACCACACTGCTTGCAGTGCAGGGAAGAGGCTGAGTCAGCTGGACAGGGACAGCAGCAAGGGAGGCCAGCAGCCGGCATGCCCACACTGCCGACCGTTCACAGAACATACTGACTCCTACTTCAGAGCTACATCATCAACAGGGAAAAGGAATTGTTGTTGCCGTGAGGTGCTGTCGAGTCAGTTCTGACTCATAGCGACCCTACGAACAACAGAACGAAACACTGCCCAGCCCTGCACCTTGTCTACAATCACTTTTATGCTCAAGCCCACTGCGGTGGGCACTGGGCCAGTCCATCTTGTTGAGAGTCTACCTCTTTTTTGCTGACCCTCTACTCTACCGAGCACAGTGCCCTGCTCCAGGGACCGATCCTTCCTAACAACACGGCTAAGGTATGCAAGATGCAGTCTGGCCGTCTTTGCTTCCAAGGAGCGCTCTGGCTGTACAGATCTGTTTGTTGTTTTGGCGGTCCATGGTACCTTCTAAATTCTTCTCCACCACCATAATTCAAAGGCATCAATTCTTCTTGTGTCTTTATTTAAATAATCAGAAAATTGAAGGCAAGTGCACATTCAAAGGGGGTTTCTGGATTACAGCTGAAGTTCTCTGACATTAAATACATTAAATTTTCAGGTGAAATTCTGACTAGGTTCATCTGGTCAAATTACTCCTAACTAACCTTACAAGTCAATTCAATAGGGGGTGGGAGGGTAGAAATCTAAATGTTAAACTGTTTGATATCATGCAGAAAAACTGACTTAAAAAATGCATTAGTTAAGGCACAAGAAAAAAGTGTACAAAATCATAGTGGATGTTTGGTATCCAGCACCTAACTTAAGAAATAATCCATTACCAATACTTAAATTCTCTTCAGTCATATCCCTTCTCAACTGCCCTCACCACTTTTCTCTCTAGAGGTCAAATTATCTTGAACCTGACTGACTTGGGAAACTTTTAAGTGGTCCTCTGAGTGCCATGAAATCGAAATAAAGGTAAGTAAGGGGTTGGCCCCAAGGAAGAGAGCCTGGGCCAAGATGAGCCAGGGAAGACCTGGCTATCTACCGAACAGACCCCCAGCACTCACGGCCATTCACTTTGGTGCTTCAGCTGTCCTGGGTGACTCCAGAGGACCATGGCGTGCAGCCACTTGTCACACCGAAGAAAGAACTTGGATCCCTGAAGCATGGGTGCTTTAAGGCTCCAACACAGGTGAAAGTGGTTGGGAAGGGCATGTGAGGGGGTTTAACTACTGGCAATGTATTATTTTGTAAATAATACATTGTGCTGGATACCCAAGTCAGAGGGCTAGTCAATGAGATTTCAGCCCTGCACCTCAAGTTCAGTGCCACTTCCTAGACAAATTTCTTCAAGTGACTTAAAATATTTCTCTGTGAGAAATGACCCCAAAATAAAGCCAACTGATAGTGGCAATGATGGAAGTGAAGTGAACGTGGTCTCTTGCTGAGAATATAGATGTTTTATAGAAGAAAATACATGCCAGAGTGCTATCTGTGAATTACGTATTTGTGAAGGCCTTTGGGAAACTATCTGTGAATGTCACATTTATACTCTTCCAAAGACCCGGTGAAGCTCCCAGCTAAGGCTAAAGATCTCTGGAGCCCACCCAGACCCACACTCTTTCTCCAGCAAATAATACCACAACACCCTCTTCCCAGAAAGCAGCAGGCAAATCCTGTCACAAATTCATGTAAATTACTGAATTGGTGTAGGTGGAACTAAATAGAGAACGGGGACAGACATAAAATTGTAAAAGAATTATGATTGAAATTCAGAGAGTATTCAGGCATTCTATTAATGGACAGAAACTTCTGGATAATTCAGAAGACATTAAGGGGGCCACGGGAAAGAGACAGAACTCTGGGAGCATGGTCTTGGTGGCGGGGGTTTACTCACAGGACGGTTATGATCTTAGATTGTTCATACTGGGTACATATCTTCTTCATCAAACTGATACTCTCCACTGTCTGGAATTTTTCAGTATTGATGAAGAACACAGGACCTCGGGCCTTGGGGTAAAAGTCGCGTTCCAGTGGAAACATCCAAGCATCCAGAGCCACAGCACATCTGGAAAAGAACCCGACATTTGAAAACGCTAGACAGAAACACAAACAAGAACAGTGAGGGTGGTTGGGAAGAGTGGAGTCTTCCCGTCAGTGGGCTGAAGGCTCAGAAAGCCGGGAAGGAGATACCAGGGACCAGATCCTTTTGTCAGGCTCTGAAACAGGCATCCCTTTTACCTGTTGCAAACAAGCAAACCAAACCTGCTGCTGTCAAGTCAATTCTGACTCATAGTGACCTTATAGGACAGAGTAGAACTGTCACATAAGGTTTTCAAAGAGCAACTGATGGGTTCTAACTGCCGACCTTTTGGTTAGCAGCCACAACTCTGAACCATCAAGGCTCTACCAATAGCCAGAGATCCTTCTAAATTTTAAACATTCTGACCACAAGGAACAAGTACATCCATCTGGATATACTCCCAAGCGACTGACTTGAGTTACAGAATGACACTTTGTTCACTGAATCATTCATTCATTGAACATTCAGAGTACTCACTATGTACTGCAGCTATGGAAATGACTAACACAGTTCCTGCTCCCAAGGAGCTCTCTGTCCAGCAGAAAAGACAGTAGAGACAATGCAGTAAAGCAATGCAGCTACGTGTACAAGGTGCCATGTCAGCCCACAGCATAGACGGCAGTGGAAATCAGAGAAGGTTGGTGCCACAACTCAAGAGACCTGGCCAGCCTGCCATGCAGCAATCTCTGGCACCAAAGGCAAAATTAAGGCCCAAAGACTTACCTTCTTCCCGAACTGCTCCTCTAGCCTTCTCCATCTCAAAAGGGAACACTATCAGCCACCAAACAGTAGACATGCAAATGAAAATGCTGATTCCTTTGTCTCCTCTACCTCATGCATCACTAAGTCCTGCAGACTCTAAAATACACCCTGCCTCCCCTTACTCTCCCCACCACGCTCCCTCTACCCTCATACAGCTCTATCATCTCTCTCCTGGGTTCTGAAATAGCCTTCTTTAACTGGCTTGTTTCATTCTTGTCCTGCTATCATCCATTCTCCACGTAGTAGCCAGATTTTTCAAAATGTATGTTTTTAAGACTTTTAGAGAATGTATATGAGACTGATTTTTCTCGGTACTTAAAATCCTTCAGTGGCTACCCATCATATGCAAAATAAAACCTAACTGCTTATTCCTCTGGTTACACAGTGAGCTCTTCCCTCTGACGCACTGTGCTCCCAGCTGCACTCACAGAGCAAGCTCGTTTCCACAGTGGCCTTAGTTGTTCCCACTGGTTGGAAGGCCTTCCCCTGGGCCTCTGTATGGCTAGCTTCTTTGTCTTTTGGGTCTTGGCTTATGACACATTCTCAGAGAAGCCTCCGGACACTTGAGCACATCAGTGTGTTTTATTCTCCTCATTGCACTTGGTTGCTGGTGGTTTCATTTTTGGTCAACCTCTTTACTAGTCTGTCTCCTCCCACAGTAGCACAATCTCATGAAATCAGAGACCTGTTTTCATGTTCACCACTGAACCCCCAGCCCCCAGAACAGTAGGCTTACTGCTTGTGTAAAAATACTTGCTGAACAAATGAATACTGTGTGGAGCTAACGCCGCCATCACTGGAGAACTCACCGAAACTGGGGTTCCTTGGCCAAAGCCAGAATAGCTGTGGCCCCTCCAAATGAATGTCCCATCACAGCCACACGACTCATGTCAATGCTGCCCTGAGGAAAGCGAAGAACTTAGCCAAATCAGAAGTGCAGGGCTCCTCCTCTATGGATTCCTCAGGGGCAAGAGGAAGAGCCAGCAAGGCGATGAGGCAGAAGGCACAATACCACAGGTAGGTCCACCAAAACCACGCCACTGAGACCTCTGGCCTACTGGAGAGCAGCCAGCCAGGCAATCCACAGACCAAACAGCCTTCTGCAGGGAGGGATGCTGACCACCATGTTCCCCATCTTTATTTCTGCAACCTTACCCTCTGTGGTGGGTTGGATAGTGCCCACTACCCCAAACGCAGGTCCATGCAGGGCCTCAGAATATGAACTTACTGGGAAATAAGGCCTCTGTAAATATAATTAGTTAAAGGATCTCAAGAGGAAATTGTTCTGGGTTCAGGTGGACTCTAACTTCAATTACCGATAAGAGAAAGGAGAGGGAGATTTGGACAGACCAAGGAAAGAAGGCCAGATGAAGACAGAGGCAGAAATGGAAGCCATGCTTGCCCTAAGCCAAGGAACACCAGAAGCCACTACAAGCTGAAGTGGCAAGGAAGGATTCTCCCCTAGAGTCTCCAGAGAAAGCAGGACCCTGTCAACACCTAAATGTGGCCTCCAGAGCAGTGAGAGAAGGAATTTCTGTTGTTCTAAGCCACCAAATTTGCGGTGATTTGTTACAGCAGCCCTAGAAAATTAACACAGAAGGCAGAAGTCTGAGAACCATGTTTTTCGTCTTTATTTTTGTATCTTTACAACCTAACAATGCCTGGACTGAGACAGACATTCAAGTATCTATTAATAAATAAATGGAGAGAGATGACATAAAATCCATACCACTCACTAATTTGAGTGTGTACTAAGAACGACAACTCTCTCCATCCTCTAGAATCCCTGCCTTATGAACCAGTCTGTAGGGAGGAGGGGAGGATACCTGGGCCAAGCTGAAGACGGACAGGGGTAGGGTGGGATGTAAGCACTTGCTGCCTAGTCCACCTTGCTGCATATAGCGACCACCTCAGGTTCTGCTTCCTCTGAGTATCTGTCCTGATTTTATCCAAAGCCTGGGTGAGTGGGTGAGGGCTAGGGGGCACTAGGGCTGCTGGCTCTAGCATGCTCTACAAGTATCTATTTCTGGTTGTCCCCAGAAGCCTTCAGGGCACAGTTATATAAAGAACCACTGCAGCTGCCTCTAAGGGGCTCATGAAATCTCTGCAGGCTTTGCTGCCTAGCCCCTGCTCTGACCCCTTGCTTTCCTCTCCTCATCTCAATTTCTCTCTTAAAACTTTGTACCTAAGTTCTCCCTCTGTGCTTAGCATCTTTAGATCAATATCTTAGATGGGTCAGTATTTTTCTTTTTTACTGCGTTTTAGGCGAAAGTTTACAGATCAAGTTTATTTGTCATACAAAAATTTATATAATACTGTTTTATGACATTAGCTGCAATCCCCACGATGTGACAGCACTACCCCCTTCCCACTGTCATGATTGCATTGTGTCCCCCCAAAAATGTATGTATTGATTTGACTTGGCTGTCAGTCCCGGGATGGTGCCACTCCTCCCCTGTGTTGTGCGTCCTGCCTCTGTGATATCGATGACGGGGAGTGCGCAGCAGCTGTGCTGCTGAGGCAGGACTCCACGGACCAGCTGTGGGACAGAAGGGGGACAAGTGAGCACAGAGAGCCGGGAACCTCACCACGCCAAGCAGCAGCGCTGAGAGCAGAGCACGGCCTTCGGACCTGTGGTTCCTGTGCGGAGACGCTCTCACTGGATTAGGACCCTCGGCCTACTGGACTGTGATGATTCTCATACTGAATGGACTTGTAACTTGTAAAAGGACGGGTGGCCTACCGGACTGTGACACGGTTTCTTTTCATAAAGCCTTCCACTCATGGTATTTTCCATTAGAGCAGTACCAGATGACTATAACACCACCCAGGTTCCCTGTGTCTACTAGACCAGTCCCCATCTCTTCCTGCCTTCTCATCCTGCTTCCAAACAGGAGCTGCCTTTTCGGTCTTCTGCCTCTGACTGAACTAAGGAGTGCAGTCCTCACATGTACGACTTTCTTGTTTCACGGTCCTGCCTACCCTCTGTCTGAAGAGTGGGCCCTGGGAATGGCTTCCGTTCTGGCTTAACTGCTGCCTCGTCCATCTGGCTCCGCAGCAGAGCTGACTGTACAGAACACAACAAAGCATCAGTGGCCCAGGTTCTAGGGGTTTCTCCAGTCTCTGTCAGACCATTAAGTCTGGTTTTTCACATGAATTTGAGTTCTGTTCCGCACTCTTCTCCCACTTTGTCCAGGACTCTGCTGTATTCCCTGTCAGAGTGGACACTGGTGGTAGCAGGGCATTTTTTTTTTTTTTTTAGTGTTTTTAGAAACAGACTAATTTATTCATATAATTTTAAAATCAAAAGTATATAGAATAACAAAGACAGGAGAAAAAAAGAGCCCAAGAGACAGAAGGACCCACATGAATGGGAGAGTCCATTAACATGAGACCAGAAGAACCAAATGGTGCCCAGCCACCACCAAAGACAGCCGTGACGGGGGACATAATGTAGAGCCCCTGCACAACATGAGAAACGGAGGTGTGCAGCTCAAGAACTCTACTAAAAGACCAGAACTGATGGTCTGGCAGTCTGGAGAGTCTCCTGGGAACATGGCCCCTAGACATGCTGCTGGCCCTGACCAGAAACCAGTACTGAGGTCAACCCTTCAAACAAGAATAGACTGGACTTGGGGACATAGTGTGACCACATGGTGTGCATACTTGATGGTTTTATACATTTACACGAGGCTGTCCTACTGGGTTCTTTCTAGATGGGTGAGAAGAGGGTGGAGAGGGGAGGACAGGTGCTTGCTAAGAGGATGCTAGAAACAGGGACTGACAAGGAAGACCACGCTGTCACTGAGTGAGGAGGGCAGATGGAGCTGCAGACAGGCGAGCATGCAAAACTGCTTTGGATTGTATACTTTCACTCAATCACAATACAGAAAAAAAAGTACACAGAAAGGTCTCCCACCACCCCATTCCCTGTCCATACAGTTGCCTACTCCCCACTCCTAAAGAGTAACTACTCTGTTAGTTTCTTGTGTGGCCATACAGAGGCTCCTTAGGCATATACAATAAACATGAATATGGACATACTTTACCCTCTTTTTACAGAAGTGGTACTGTATCTTACTTTTTTGCCTAACAATACCAGTACAGACAGAGCACCCTTATTGTTCTCCACAGCTCTACATGATTTCACCATGGTACAGCTAGCTACATGATCACCAAACTTGTTCCTCTTCCTCCTGGACATGCAGCTGGACTGTGTTTTCCAGCTTCCCTTACAGTTCTGTATGGCTTTCTAACAGAGCTTTAGCCAACAGAACATGAGCAAACTGCTATCCCAACGTTCAGACCTGGTCCATGAAAAACTTTCTCATACACATCTTTAGGCTCATCCCATCTTGCTGGCTTCATGTACACAGTGGAGTTGGGTTTCACAGGTGGAAGAGGGCAGAGCTGGGTTCCTGATTTGCTTTGTGCAGAGGAGCACCTATTTTGTACTTTATGTGGGAGAGAAATAAATTTCTACTGCATCGAGCCACTGAGATTTGGGGTTATATGCTACAGCAATTAGTATCACCCCAATTAATATGTCCATTGTACCCTAACCTATTAAACCAGTTCCCTTAATGGCGTGGACATTTATGTGGTGCAGTGAATTACCTAATACAGACAGGCGGGTATGCAAAACTGCATGCAAACCTTCTAGACATAGTCTAACTCCCACCAAATGTCTGAGAGGGACTATGCAAAAGAGGTGTTTACGGTCCACCAAAGGGATCAGATAGTTTGCTATAATGTAAATAAGATGCATAACACCCTTGTGAAAGTGGGATCCTGTAATTAGGTGTATGGAACCCTAATGAAGGGACTGGTCAGTTTTGCCATTCCTCTAGGCTTAAAGTGAGCCATCCCACAGGCAAAGAGGATCAGATGTCCATACCACCAAGAAAGAAAACCTAGGAGTAACACCTGTTCTTTGGACCTGGGATCCCTGTGCTGAGAACCTCCTAGATCCAGAAGACAGACACAGAGAGAAAGAGAGAGAGGCAGAGAGAGAAAAAAAGGTTCAATACCAGAGATGGTGAGAAGCAGAGGCAGAGAAACAGTGGCAGCAGAACCAGGAGACCAGCAAGAGATGATGTAGGGGACTTTCTGGCCCACAGCACAAGAATGCTGCCTGCCTTCAGACAAGAGTCTTGCTGAGGGTGTAGGGTACCTTTGGACACTTGGTGGCTAGGTTTGCTGACCCATGAGCTACAGCTGAATGTCTTCTGGCCAAGGCTAACTGGCAGAGCAGGGTCCCTTTGGGCATTTGTTGGCAAAGCTACCAGAGTTTCATAACACTTGCCTGAGCAGGGCAGAGACAGGGAGGCCAGACAGAGATTTGTCTGTGGGTACAGCTGAGAAGAGGCTGTCCTGATGGAAGCACTGTACCCTGAGCATTCCCAACCCTGAAATGTAACCCATTCCTTCCCTAATAAACCCAGTAACTATGAGTACAGTCTGTGAGTTCCATGTGGCCACTGCAATGAATTATCAAACCCAGTAGAGAAGTAGAGTGTGCCGTGGGAAGGACAGTTGGTCCAGAATTGGTAAGGATGCATGCCTGACCTCTGCCTCTGCCTCATAGGAATCAGACTTGGGCTGCTGATTTAGATTTGCCTTCCCCCATGTGAAGTCAGGAGGTCAGACACACCTCTTCCATGACATTTTTACAGGTTACTACTACTAATCTTTTGCTGTCACAAACAACACTGGAATGAATAACCTTGTACCTATATATATTGCACACGTGCAATTATCTGTAGGATAAAATCTCTGGATTGGAAACTGCTGGGTCAAAGGCTATGTGCATCTGTTCTGTTGGTAGTTACTGCCAAACTGCCTTCAATGTGGCAGAGTGTACTCTCAACTAGCAATGCAGAAAGAGTGTGTACTGAGTTCTCCACTGCTTTGTCAGCACCAAGTATTATCAACTTTTGGCTCTTGCCAAATCTGACAGGTGAAACCTAGCTTTTTAATTCTGTATGTCCCCATCAGGCTGCCTCACAGCTATTTCAGCGGGCCTGCCATTCCCCAGGGTCTGTCTTAGGCTCACCGGCATGGGGACCTGGTCTGGAGTGCTCTGGGCCCAGCTTGTCTGGTAGCAGTTGAAGATGCACATCTAACAGCCAGCATGGTACCCTGGATTTCAGGTTCTGTCTTACCTATGTGCCATCCAAGCAGATGCTTCTCACAAGAGGTGATCAGAGCCTTAAAAACATATTTTCCAAAGGGGCACAGAGCATAGACTTTGGGATCAAATAGTCCTGGTTTAAAGTCTGACTCTACTCCTTACTTAGCTGAATAACTCTGGGTAGATAATTAGCCTCTTTGGTCCTTGGTTTCTTTCTATCCAAAAAGGTAATAAACAATACTTCATAAGTCTGTGCAAGGAGCTCTTACCACAGTAAGTACTCACAAAACAGTCTATATGTGTATATATATATATATATATATATATATATACATATAAAATTTTCATTCATACAGCAGTCCCTGGATCCAGCAAAATGGCCTAAAGCCAGTCTGCCTTTACTCTTTCCAGTTATGTGAGCCAATTACTCTGTTGGTTTAAGCTAGTGGTTACAACCAAGAGAGTCCTGATCAATATATACATTCCACCTCAAACAAAATTCTGCATACCTTGAAGGTCATCAGATCCAACCCACCAGGCAAGATATTGAGCACAGTCTGCCCGGCAGTGACATCCTGCAGGATCCTCAATACTCGGATGCACTCATTTGCCCTCTGATGCACCTGCAACACAGACAGTTCCAGCAGGAGCTAGAAGACTGCACAACCATCCAAAGAGAATCGCACACAGCTACAAAGCTGAGGAAGTTAGACTCAGTGACCTCATGTGTGCAGAACAGACTGTTCTGCAGGGCCTTCAAGGCTGTGGGGTTTCAGAAGAAGATCACCAGGCCCGTCTCCTCAGGCACCACTGGGTGCCTTCAAACTACGAACCTTTTGACTAGCAGCTGAGCACTAAACGTTTGTGCCACCCAAGGACTCCCACAGCCCCCATAAGCACCACCTAACCATATAATGGAGTCAGCGAGACGTTTTTTCAGACTCTACCTTCCTACCCATACAGTTATCAGGGAGATCAAATGAGATAATGTATGAAATTATAAATCCAGTATGCAGCCACTACCAATCTGTCAGTGGACTTTGTGTGTTGCTATAATGCAACAGGTTTCAGCAGAGCTTCTGGACTAAGATGGACTAGGAAGAAAGGCCTGGCAATCTACTTCCAAAAATTAGCCAATGAAAACTCTCTGGATCACAACAGCCCGATCCACAGGCTGTCACGGCGAGGTGCAGGACTGTGCAGCATTTGGTTTGGCTGTGCATGGGGTCAACGTGAGCAAGGCCGGAGTCACGAGGACAGCAGCTAAAAACAGCAACACCGAAACCAGATTTAGAGGACATATTTACTGTTTTTGTCTACTTAGCACCTCTTTCCCTTCTCCTGTATTTTTCGTGGAGGGTTCGAATTTGGGTACAAGTAATCACCAACTTACGACACAGTCCAATTATGGATGAACTGCACCACACTTAAGACTATCCTCTCCAATTCTGGGTTACGTAACATGGTGTATAAAGAAGAGCTAGGGTTGAAGCTGTAAGTTTATATGTAATGTTTCTGACCCCCAAGGATAAATAAAAGATCAGATTTATAAAGATAGTGATAAAAGCCGCTAATAATGAAAACTTAAAAAAAAAAAAAAAAAAGAGGTATTTGATGTATGTCAGCATCAACTTATAATGGAGTCATGACAGGGGAACCCTACAGTCAGTCAAGGACTACCTGTACTTTTCTCTGGCCCTAGAGATGCTCCCAGGATTTTTCACAGTGCAGCTTGGGACAGAGCTAGGGACTGGAAGAGCACTTCCAAAATAAACTCTCCTCTCAGAAGATGAGGTTGAACACATGCAAGCTCAGAGCTGTCTAGAGCTGCAGTTCCAACCTCATAAAGTATGCCAGTCTGCAGAAGAGGCCAACTAGCAGAAGAGACAGACCTGAGAAATAAAGAGAAAGCCCTGATGGCATTTGAATCTTGTGCCCTGACGGCATTTGAGTCTTGTGTCAATGGTTTGCCTTTCCTGCTGCCTGCTTATTTGAGCCAAACAACTCCCTTTTGTGTTAAGCAAATTTAAGTTGGGTTTTTATCACTTGCAAATGGAACAGTCCTGATCAATACCCCATTTCTCCTCACTCATGTGGCAAGATCAGACTCATAGTGATTGAAATTTCAAGAGACAGGGTGAGTTCAAGGTCTCATTTCATAAACTGAGTATACTCCCTACCCAACTGGCTCAAGGCTACCTGGGGATTCCGAACATGGAACTCCCTCTCTGTTTCTCCAACTGGACGATATGGAATCCATTCTTCCTCCAGTGGCTCACTGGTGGTCTGGTTCTCCTCTGGAGCCTTCTTGCAGAAATAGGTGGTTGCAGCTGACTGGTCCCTGGAATACACATACCATCAGAGAGAAACCAGAAGACATTCTGGAGCTTTCTTTTCTCCTTTAATAACTTCCCTCTTTGGGCCAAGACACTTTGGATGATCTTTTGGATAGCAGAGAAGTAGATCCAGGGGCATGTACAGTACAGTGGAAAACAAACACAGAGTTTAGAGACAGATCTGGAGTTGAACCCCAAGTGAACTGCATCATTTTGGGCATTTAACATCTTTCAACATTGGTTTCTTCACCTTTAAGATGGGAATCCTATCTGCCTTGCAAGGTTGTGAGGTTCAGAAATAACTGGCAATAGGTGACTAGCCTACATCCTAGCCTACTGCAGGGACCCAATCCATAATAGGTCATTATGACTGCCATCACTCACCTGTGCTCTGTCACAGCAACCACAAAGCCACGGGAGGCCAGCTCCATGCAGAAGGCTGAATACAATGTCCTGGAGGTTCAGGAAGGAACAGAGAAAAGTGCTCCAAACAATAGCCCAACTTTAGCCCCCATTCTAAACCTGCTCTGCTCTAGCAGTCATCTCAAAAGACTGAAAGGAAGGAGCGTCATGCAGGGCAGCTCTTGTCTAGGTGCTCTCTCCGGCCGGCACACGCTTCTAGGTCAATCTATTGTGCTTTCCAACTCTGTGGAAACACTGACCCATCCTGACTTCTGAAATGCAGTTTGGCTACTCCAACAACTGTGTTTTTATTGACTATATAGTTGTGTATCTCTGCGTAATTCGGAGGACAGGAACTGGCTAACTCTTTAATATGCAACCAGCTGTGATTCACCATGTAGACTTTCTGTCTGCCTTGCAACTTTGCAGGGAAAAAAAATACATATAAATATATATATGTATATATACATATATGGAGCTGTTGCTAATTGCCTACCCCAAATACCTGTTTTTCTTAATAACAGGATTCCATTTTCAGCCAAAGACACTGTCATTGCATCAGAATCCTACATTCCTCAGCCTCCCTTGCAGCTAGTCTATGTTATTAAGTTCTAGCCCAGCAAGGTGTTACCTTTATATAAACTTCAAATTTGCCAGTAAACACATTTAAAAACTAAAAAGAGGACAGAAACTCAGAAAAGGAAGGTGAGAATGACTGCACAACTCAAAAGAATAGAATCGATGTCACTGAACTGTAAAGGAACTGTTGAATTAGGTATGTTTTGCTGTGTATATTCTCAGTAACAACAAAATAAATAAACTTAAAAAACTAAAAATAAACAGGTTAAGTTAATTTAATATTTTATTTACCCCAAATTTCTGAAATATTATCTTTCCAATATGTAAAAAATTTTTGAAATTAATAAAAGTATTTTACTTTTTTCCCTCATGAAGTCTTTGAAATCCTGTGTATGTTTTATATTTATAGCACATCTCAATTTGGACCAGCCGTACTGCAAGTGCTCAACAGCCACGTACGGCTGGAGGCTACTATAGTGGACAGAGCAGCTCTCGCCAAAGAGATATAAGCAGCTGTGTTCCACAGAACTTCCAGGAAGTCTCTTTAAAAAAAGGAGATTGCTCCTTTCTATCTCCTGGAATGTAGGTACAATGGCTAGATCTAAAGCAGCCACCTTGGGTCATGAGTTCATCTTAGACATCGAAGCCACATATGGCAGAACAAGATCACACAAGTCTGACTCTCTAATGACTTTGTGGTGCTACCATATCAACCTCAGAGTACCCAGAAATAAACTTTTTTAATCTTGTTTAAGTCCTATTACTTGGGATTTTTTTGTTAAACAAAATTTGTCCTGATCCTAGTTCATTCAGGATGGTCAGTTTTTTCTTAAGCATCTTTTCACCTTTTCCCATCAGGGGAGGCAGTGAAAGAAATACTGGGTTTAAGAGGCACAGAGATTTCGGAATTCCTTCCCAATTTAAACTTTAGGCAAGTGTGCCCTTCAGAGCCTATTTGCTAACCTGTAAAATACGCATCACTGACTGCCTACCTGAGAGGATTGTGGGAGAACCAAATGAGAGAGTGGGTATAAAGGCCTGTGGTGTTTAAATGCACACATTCCTCCCTAGGATGTAAAGTGATTGCTCCAAGACCTATGGGAAGGATTTCAGAGCTCAAATGAATCACTGATAGGTATAATGCGGAGAAGCCCCAGCAGTGCAATGGTTAACAGTCCAGCTGCTAACCAAAAGGTCAACAGGTCAAATCTACCAGCCATTCCTTAGAAATGGGAAATGGGGCAGTTGTACTCCGTCCTATAAGGTTGCTGAGTGGCAACTGACTGAATGGCAATGGTTTTTGTTTGTTTGTTTTTTTTAATAATGAGAAGAAACAACATCCCTTTCTCTCCCTGTCCTTTTTGTCCAACTTCACTCTGGTTAATGAAGTATATTTATAACTGGCTCACCTAAGCCTACAGAGGTGTGAAGTCTCAACACAGATTCTTAGGCCCAACAGATCAAAGTATGTGCTCCCCTGCTCTCTCTAGAAAATACCCGTGGGCTTAGGAGGAGATGCTTAGTTTCTTGTCCCTGCCAGACTGTATGTATGTAATCTTCTTGAGGGAAGAACTCAAAGACTAAACCCCTGCACAAGCTTTAGTATACAACAGGCATTCAATTTTATTAATAAAAAATGGCCCAGAAAACTGTCTACCTGCCTTTACAGCCTCATCCCACATTCACTCTCCACTTCCTGTTACGTGCTATACTATGTGAGTCCTTATCCCAGGTCACCTAGTGGAGACATGTTCCCTGAGGGCAGCGACTATGATTTATTTACCTCCGTATGTCCCTCTTTCTTCTCATGCCGAGAGGCTGGCACACAGCAGGTGCCCCACAGTTGTTTGCTACGTGAATGAATGAGAACCCAGACAACACAGGCATTGTGTTCATTCTTTCACTCATTTGGTGAATATTTGCTGAGAAATTATTACTTGGCAGGTACTATCCTAGGCACTGGGAAAGATGTAAGACAGACACGGGCTCTGCCTTCACAGAGTTTAAAATTTAGTAGGAAAGAAAGTCTTACAGGATTGCACAAATAATTAAAGCACTACAATAATGGAAATGAATGGCAATTATGTGTTATAAAACAACATTACCAGAAAATTCATTTGGGAGTCAGGGTGAGCATCCCTGAGGAAATGACATACAAAGACCTTGAAGGTAACTAGAAATTAGGCAGGAAAAAGAGGTAGATGGGGAAGAGGAAGAGAGAAGCAGGACAGCATATATCCCAGGTGGTGAGAACAGCCACAAAGTACAGTGCAGACAAAACCACTGATGCAGGAAATAACACAGTGCGTTTAGTAAGTGAAGGAAGGTCAGTCTGTCCAGAGAGCTGGAGGTGGCTGAGCAGCAAGAAACCAGGGTGGAGACATCTGCCTTGTAGCTGCTTCCAGGTGAGACCATATAAAAAGCTGGATTAACTTCAAAGAGCTATTCAAAAAGTTTTAAGTAGGGGCGTGACATTCACTCATTTATCAAATATTTATTAAGCACCTACTATACAGCCAAGCCAAGTGCCGTCGAGTCAGATCCGACTCATGGCGACCCTAGGGGGAAATCCTGGTGGTGTAGTGGGTTATGTGCTAAGTCTGCTAACCAAACGGTCGGCAGTTCAAACTTGCCAGGCGCTCCTTGGAAACCCTATGGGGCAGTTCTACTCTGACCTATAGGGTCGCTATGAGTCGGACCCAACTTGAGGGCAGTGGGTAGGTAAATGCAAGGCACTGTTCTAGGTGTAGAAATAACAAGGTTTGGTTTTTGAAACAGAGCTCTCTGGCTACAGTGTAGATAATGGTTTGGGGGTTAAGGAAGCAAGAATCGATACCTTTGAGATGTGAAACACGCTGAGACATAATTAGATTTTATATATTGCTGATGGATGAATATACCCATATATGTTCATATATATATATAAGACAAGTTTAAATTGGAACACACGTACTACAGATATTAAATAATAAAACACACCAAGATATAGAAATGAGAATTCACAGAAAGAATTCTGAATAAATACTGAATTATACAACTTTGGGGAAAGTTTCTTGAAGTCTGATGAAATGTGTCTTACAGTTCACCATCACCATGTTCCTCATGGAGAGAATGGAGAGAACAAACAGGGACGTATACCTACTGGGTACCAATCTAATTGAATTTTCATAACCAACTCTGTTGAGAGTGGCTTCCACATTTGACAGATGATGAAATCTAAGCTCAGAGAAAAACGTCACTGAGCTCATAATGAGCATAAGTGCTATAGCTGAGATTTGTGGGTTAGACCAGGAGTGCAGAGAACACATCTGTCTTATTACTGCTACACCAGTGCCCTATGCATCACAGTCACTCAGTATACGTTGTATAAATGACTGTTTATAAAGCTCAAGCTCCTTCTAGTATTTTGGGGCTGATACACAGGAGGAAAGCTAAAAGCACATATTTATACACATGCTGGAACATGAGACATGCGACATAAAGCTGGGAGAAGAGATGAAAGGGGCATAGGAAAGACCTTCAAGAGAAGGTGAACCCAGTGCTACGGAATGAAGCAGGTGGTAGGTAAGACAGCTAGCAGACGGAAATGCTTGCTTTTCCGCCCTTTAAGGGTAAGTTCAGAATCAGCAGCTGTCACTAAG
Organism: Heterohyrax brucei; assembly: GCA_028571685.1. Lineage (NCBI taxonomy): Eukaryota > Metazoa > Chordata > Mammalia > Hyracoidea > Procaviidae > Heterohyrax > Heterohyrax brucei. The sequence goes on from CM053140.1 coordinate 55,933,433, forward strand.
CAAGTTCTATGATAATGCCCGGGCGACTGAAATTCTTACCTGAAGCCTCCCAAGCCATGAGAGAAGACGATCAAGGGGTATCCGGTGTCCTTTGTTTTGAAGGGGCCATTCCAGCTGACAGGCAGGCGACAAGATCCTAGCAGACACATGGGCTATTAAATCTTTGCCTCCCTTAGAGCTGTAATCTCAAGAGCAGCTAGGCACAGGCATTGGTGAGGGCATGTGTTCCTACCCTCTGCAGAATCCCTCTTTCCCCCTTGGGCATCCCAGGGCAGGAATCATACTCTTTCCCCTTTTCTTCTGTAGGAGTAAGAGCACAACAGAAAATGAATGATAAGTCCAAAGGAGCACTGTGGAAGAGTTCTAGGTAAATTCCTGACATCAGAAGGCAGCTGGAGGAGCTTCGAGAGTGGAGGCCTTTAGGGGGGCTGGATCATTCAGTGTGACCCTACCCACAACGGGGGAGAACTGCAGGAGACTGTACGCTCTTTGATAGTAAGGATGTTTCTTTGATCTACACAACAGCTGGCACTGAGTGGGAATTAATACATGGTGATAAATGATTAACAGTCATTGTTTACAGAACATGTTCTATGTCCCAAGCACTGCACTAAAGTGCTTTACACATATCCATACAACAGCCCTAGAAAACGAGCATTTAACCAAGGCTCAGGCACTTTTAGTAACTTTCCCAAGGCCTACAGCCAGTAAATTAGTGAGTACAGCTTTGAATCTAGGACAGTCTAACTGTAAAACTCAAGCTCTTATGTATATAAATCTCTCCCAGCTGTTCACACAACACTGAGCAAATGAATACTCCACTCACTACCAAAGGCCTGGACAACATCCTCTCCTGACCAATGCAAGCTATAAAGTGCTGTGTCTGCCTGCTGATCTCCCAGGACCATAATGAAGCAAGCTGAAAAACGTTCAGGAGTCAGGTCAGCCCTTACCCACAGCCAGGTTGAACAGCAACCCCCCCCAGCGCTTATTAAACTGCAGGTAATTGGCCAGGCCAGCACAGTACTCATAGCGGGGAATCCACAGGGGCTGCTCCGTGGTCTTCTCTGCCTCTTGGCAGGGGTAGAAGAGGCGAAAGAAGCTCCCCTGCAGGAAAGAAGAGAGCAGCTGCTGAGAGCAAGACGCCTACGCACTGCCAGATTTCCCAACAGACACACTCAGCAGGCGTCTGGAGCACCAGCAAAGCGGGGCACCAGAATGGGGGGTACTTAAGGTTAAATTAATGTAGCTCAATTGTGCATTCAGAAAACACAGAAAAAGATAAGTTTTGTCTTGCACACACATGTAAGTCTTACATTATTTCAAATATCCAAATGTAATTTGGGAATTGTATCTGATGATACCAAAGCATTTTCAGGGGTTGGGCTGGCCCTCAGCCTGAGAAGAACCTGGGGAGCCAGCGATTAGACCTCAAGTCGCACGGGGTGGGAGTCGCACGGGGTGGGAGTCACATGGAGTGGGAGTCGCATCGGGTGAGATCAGTGGGTGATGCAGGCCACTCCTCTAGACTGGCCCTAGGGAAGGAGCAGCACACTCATTTTACCTGGGGGGAAGGGGGTAGTTGATATGCTACCAGGGAGTGCGTGCATCTTACAAGGGAGGGAGGATATCTGAGGATCAAAAGAGAGAGACCTAGGAATGGACGAAGAAGAACCCAGAAGCCAACAAAGGAGCAGACAACAGATGGAGGCAGAGGAGAAGAAGAGGGGACTGTGTTCCTACTCAGTTCAGGGAGTCAAAGACCTACAGCACACAAGCCATTGCTCCTCCTCTTACATGCTTGGACTAGGGTGAGACCATAAACCTCTCTAGGATCTACCCTCAAGCATGGTGAGAGGATCTGAGGGCTGCCTTTGACACTAGAGCTCCCTTTCCTCCTAGCTGGAAAAAGAATCCACTATCTCTGTTTACTGGGATGATTATAATTACCAAAAGGAAGACAAAGGTCAGGGAAGACAGACCTGGGGTCTGAGAGGCCAGCTGTGACTCAGTAACCTGGGACTGCATAGACTTGATAGCAGAGAGTCATGGTGCAGGTGGAAGTGGCAGGAGATACGCAGGGACAAAGCGGGAGACACTTACCTGGAGACTCTGACCCTCCATCACATCCCCGCAGCCTACAAGGTGGGGTCCTGTGACTGGCGGAAAGCCCACAGACTGGTTGACTCCCATTTCACTACGGGCTGAATCAAATGACGACTTGAGCAGTGCTCAACTTGATGGCTGGAGGGTGGAACACAGAACAGTCAATTGCTGTTTTCCCCTTCGCTTCCTGTTGCTTACATGAGCTGTCTGTCACCCCTCTGTCACCTCATTCTTCTTGCCAGCCACTCTTTAATAAAACCACCTTGAATATTACCTGCTTAGCTATCCCAACTTAGCCAAGGTTTAGGGGCTACTTTTTTTCTTTCTTTACTGTGGAGTGGTTTAGAAAAGAAAGCTTCTTTACTCCTCAAAACCCTTTAGCAAGTGTTTATTCAGCACCTATTATGTGCCCAGCACAGGAGTAACTGCTGCAGATACTGCAACACAGAATTTGCTCTTGCCAAGCCAGCCATGTGCCGTCGAGTTGGCTCTTACGAGGCTAATATTACAATAATAACCACTAATACCTACTACTTATTGGAGCCCTGCTTGGCACAGTGGTTAAGAGTTCAGTTGCTAACCAAAAGATCCGCAGTTCAAATCTACCAGTTGCTCTTTGGAAACCCTATGGGGTGTTTCTACTCTGACCTCTAGGTTCACTATGGGTCGGAATTGACTTGACAGAATAGTATGTCAGCACTGTACTAAGCTCTCTACATACAATACTTCATTTAATTCTTTTCAACAATTCTCTGAGGTAGGTACTAGCAGCAAGACTCTATTTTGCAAATGAGGAAACTAAGGCACAGAGGTGTTGACTAACTTTTGCAAGTTACACTGATAATAAGTGGCCAACCCAGGTCTAACTCCAGACACTGAGCTCTTGTGGTCAGGATTATGTCAACTTGGCTACTCCATGTTTGGCTGCTGTATTAAGAGGCAGGGCAGGGCCTGTGGTCGCTTCCTGCCCCTCAGTTCTCTTCTCTCCACCTTCCACCACCTACTGCCGTTCTGCTCACGTTGCCGGCAGCTCCTGCTTGCTTCTGGTGTCTGGTTCCTGGACTTGAACTAGCAGCTGCAACCCTTATAATCAACGCTTGAGAGTCCTGTTCCCTGACCTGCCGGTCCTGGGTTCACCATCCTCTGCAGCTCCGTCTCGCTGCCAACTTGGGATCCGCTGACCTACACAACCAGTAATCTAGAACTCTGGTCTCTGACCTGCTGAACTTGGGTTCACCAGCTCCCATGCCCATGTGATGCTTGTGTCAGGACTTGGGACGTTCAGCTTCCACAATTGCATGAGCTGTTTCCTATATATATATATATATATATATGTATGTATGTATCTTTCTTTGTACTTTATATATACAAATCTTTCCTTGTACATACAAGTGTTACTGGTTATGCTTCCCTAGAAAACCCAGCCTAAGATAGCTCTTAACTATCACTGACTGTGTTCATGGGAAGACTCAGTTACACAAAAGTGACATAAATCAGTCACCTAACTGAGCTGAACTGGAGTTTTAAAAGGGAAAAACAATGAGAATAGTCAAGGGAGGCTACTTGGAAGAGGTGGCACTTGTGATGGACCTTGAAAGATGAGGAAGATTTAGAGAAGGCAGGGGAGATGAAGGGAAGCATTTATAGACAGTAAAGAATACAATAGCGGTGCCCGGCCACCACCAGTGATTGCTGCAATGGAGCTCACTAAGTTGGGTCTCACTGGCAACACAAGAATAAAAAGGGGTGTACCCTGAGATCTCCACTAAAAGACCTCAACTGATGGTCCAGTGGTTTCAGGGTTTCCCTGGGAGCATGGCCCCTGGCCCTGATGTTGCCCTTGCCCATAAATCATAATGAAGGTCCACTCTTCGGACACAAATGGATTGGGCTTGGTGATGCAGAGTGATCATATATTGGATGCACTTTATGGTTCTATGCATCTATAGGATATCATCCTGCTGACCTCTGGCTGGAGGAAGGAGAGTGGGTGGAGAGGAGGGGAAAGGAGGCTGTTGGGAGGATGAGACATGTATGGAGCAGAGAGGAACAGTGTGCTGTCACCGGACAAGGAGAGCAGTGGAAGTTGCATATAGGTGGGAACATAAATTTACATGGGAATGGCTGTGGTACATTTTCACTCAGTCATAATAAAAAAAATAAAAATTTAAAATTAAAAAAAAGAATGCACTAGCAAAGAAAGGCAGATAGGGAAGAATATGATGTGAGAAGCAAATCAATCTATAGTCTTCAATGTGACAGATATGCACACTTCTAATTAATCACATTCTGATAACTTAGGTGCTTCTTAAATCGTAGCTAATGTCACTGCTCCCTGCTCAGTTGCATCGTTACCAGCACCAACATCAGCATTGTTTACTGAACACTTACCCTTTGTCAGGAACTATGCCAAGTGCTTTTCATAAATCATAACCAAAACAAATCCGCTGCTACACTACAGAAAGAGCAGAACTGCTTCATAGGATTTCCAAGGCTGTAAATCTTCACTGAAGCAGACAGCCAAGTCCTTCTCCTTCAGAGCAGCGAGTGAATTCGCACCACCCACCTTCCAGTTAAGAGCTGAATGCTTACTCACTGCACCACCAGGGCTCCTTTAGAGGCTATTCACGGGTTGTTTCTTCAGTCCCTACAACAATGCTCTGGGATAGGTATCACTGTGGTGTGATGAAGTGTTTTTATGTGACCTTTGTCTTCATGGCCTTGTAACTCCCAGCCAGTGACTGAGACCGCACAAATAAGGTACTTGTGGTGCACCGAGGGGATTGTCCAGTTCTGCCAACTTGATAGGCTTAAAATGAGTCATCCCAGAAGGGAGATCTCACTACCACCACGGAAAAAGAGCCTAGAGGGCAACTGTCCTTTGGACCTTGGATTCCTGTGCTCAGAAGCTCCTGAAACCAGCAGACTGAGAAAGAGGGTGTCATGGATTGAGCTGTGTCCTCCCAAAAATGTGTGTAACCATTTGGCAAGGCCATGATTCCCAGTATTTTACAACTGGCCTTCATTTTGTGATTTTCCTAGACTGTATGTTAAAGAGGATTAGGGTGGGACTGTAAATCCCTTCCTAAGGTTACCTCCCTGCTCCACTGTAAGGGAGTTTCCCTGGAGTGTGGCTTACTCCACCTTTGAACCCACAAGAGATAAGAGGAAACAGAAGCAAGCTGCAAATTGGGAACCTCATGCCATCTTAAGAAAGCAGCACTAGGAGCACAGCACGTCCTTCAAACCTAAGGTTCCCAGGTCAACATGTTCCCTGAGCAAAGACTGATGCAACACAAAGGACTTTCCTTGAGAGCCGACAGAGGAAACACCTTCCCCTGGAGTAGAGACCCTGAATTTGGACTTGTAACCTACTGGACTGTGTAAGAATAAACTTTTCTTTGCTAAAGCCATCCACTTGTGGTATTTCTTCTGTTAGAGCAGCACTAGCTGTTGACTAAAACAGAAGGGACAGCTCTAACACTGAGGACAGCGAGAAGCAGTGGCAGAGAAACAGAGGCAGGAGAGACTGGCAGGAGGCAGCATGGTGGCCTTAAACCCTTGGAGGGAGAATGTTGAGGGCCTTCCGGCAGGAGACTTACTGGCGGAAAAGCACGCCTCTGGGCACTTAGTGGAGCTTGCTGAGCGTCTTCAGGCTGAAGCTCACTGGTGAAACGGAGTACTTCTGGGTACTTAACGGCAGAGCGAGAAGAGCTTTCCAACACTTGCCCCAGCAGGCCGAGGGACCAGAGAGAGACATGCCTGCAGGCACAGCTGAGAAGAGGCCATCCAGATGGAAGAATTGTATCCTGAATGTTCCTGAACCTCAACTGCAACCTGTTATTTCCCAAGTAAACTCCATAATCATGAGTGTTGTCTGTGAGTTCTGTGTGGCCACTGCAACAAATTATTGAACCCAGCAGAAAGTAGAGAGTGCCGTGAGAGAGATGGTTGGTGTCAGAATTAGTAAAGACAGCAGAGAGAGAAGGCAAGTCTGACTCTGCCTCACAGGCATCAGCTTTGGGCTGTTGACCTTGATATTCCTTCCCCCTTGTCAAGTTAGAGGAAGTCGGATGCCTCTGCTGCACCGTTTCTACAGTTATTATCTCATTTTACAGAAGAAGAAACGATGACTGATAAAATCAAGCAATTCATCCAACACTGCACAGCTCCCAGAGTCAGAATCTGATTATGGACAATGTGACTGTTAATGTCCCAGCATCCATTCTGTCTTGCACCCATTGTGTGACAGCCACGGGATCTGGGTGAGGCTGATGGCTTCCTCCGATGACCTGAGGATGAAGCTACCCAAGGAAGACAGCCAAGCTGGGAAAATCACAGAGAAATGGACTCATGGTCCTGAAGACGTGACAATCTCTGGATTAAATTAGCCCACAGTTGAAACTTAACCCACCCTTAAACTTCCAAATATGTTAAGTCAGTAAATTCCCATTTCTGTTTAAACCAATTGAGTTTAGGTATTTTTTTGCTTGCAACCAAAAGCATCTAAAACTGATACACTAAGTCCTGGGCCCATGTTCCTTTTTTTTCTTTATCACAGTGAATTACCTATCTTCTTATCACTACATTATTCTGTTCTCTTTAAGACATTCTGGAAACAACCAGAGTTCAAGTGAAAGCATGTCTGGGCAGGAAGGGATCTTAAGAGATAATTTCTATCACCCTTCCCAACTCTCTTCTCCCCTAGTACACACATGCATTATAGTCATGAACAAACCAAGGCCCTGAGAGGTTCAGTGAGCTGCTCCAAGCAGAGGTATTATTACACACAGTACACACAGATCTCCTGATCACCAGCTTCCAATTGTCTGATCCACTTGGAAATCCCAAACAACCAATAATCCTAATGCCATTATATTTAACTTTGGAAGATGATGAACAATCATCTTTTTATTGCATATTTGGTTTTCTTGCTTCTCTGCAGCAAATTTAGAAGTAAGCCTAATTCTTTTCAAAAGAAGCTAAGTTCTTGATACTGTCTCAGTAGGTTGGTTAGTCAGAGTGAAATTGGATGAGTGTTGTTTATTCTCAGACCCTGATCCTTTCGCCCTTGGGATTAACAGCATGGAAAGACACACAGCTGGGGACACAAGACACACATTATCCACACAACAATGAAGCAGCTCCAAGTTCTAAGTGCCATAAAAGAGTCAGATAAAACACCACAGGGGTTCTGAGAAGTTAGAGCCCATCTTTACCTCAGGAGTGGACAGCAGGGTAAGATGCGAGAGGCTGACTTCCAAGTGCTAAAAAGGGTGCCAACAAAGGCACAGAGGTAAGAAGACACATAAGAAACGGAAAGCAGTTAGTGATAGGCAAAAAGGGAAGTTGTCACTAGGTTTGGGGGTAGCAGTTACTCAAGTGGTGCCCTCGTGGTGGAGTAGTTAAGAGCTATGGCTGCAACCCAAAGGATGAGCAGTTCAAAACCACCATCTGCTCCTTAGAAACTCTATGGGACACTTCTACTCTGTCCAGTAGGGTCTCTGTAAATTGGTATTAACTCCATGGCATTGGATTTCAGCATCTCAAGTGCTAGGCTAAGGAGCAGGAATCTACTCTGGAAATGAGGTAATGGATATAAGAGATAGTAAGTCAAGAAAAAAAAAAAAAAAACAGTTTTGTGCCCTAGCTCCTTTGCTGCCTACTTTTCTTACCTTGGCTACGTTAACTGATCCGTATAAATCTAAGTATCCTCATTTGTACCATAAGGATACTATCGCCTCTTACAGGATTTGGAGCCATGGTAGCACAACGGTTAAGAATTTGACTGCTAACCAAAAGGTCAGCAGGTCAAATCTACCAGCCATTCCTTGCAAACCCTATAAGGCAGTTCTACTCTGCCCTATATGGTCATTATGAGTCAGAACAGACTCGACAGCAACAGGTTTGGGTTTTTTGCTTTCTTATAAAATTGCTATAGAGGAGGGGATCCAAGATGGTGAACTAGACACACACCTCCTCAATCCCTCTGAAAACTAAGGCCTGAATTGATAACTGAATGGAGCACTCTGGACACCCAGGGAGCCCTAGGATATGGCATAGGGTGGTCAGACTGGACTATGTGCCACTAAACGGGGAACCTCCTCTCTCTGGAAGGAGCCAGCACATGCTGAGCCCCACTCCTGCTGACTCACCACTTGGGCAGACTGCATGTACTGATGCTTTTTGCTGTTGTTGTTGTCAGCAAATACGCTGAATGGTAGTGCTAAAGTAAACAGTGTATTGTGCAACAGAGAAACAGTGCTTGGGAGAGCCACATTTTGAGAGGCCAGCTGCCGACTGAGGGCACCACAGCCCCTCCACCCTCTCTTTTCTGAGTGTCATCATAGATTCTGCTGTTTTGTAGCAGTAAGATCAGCTTGGCTGGGACACCATCCTGTTCACCTGGGAGGCAGTCACCCAACTGGAGCCCTCAGCAGGGGCTAATTCCCAAGCTGAGAAGCAGTGCCAGTCTAGAAAGCACTTTTCCAGCAAAAAGGCTGTGTTTAGCACAGTGTTACCTTATAGGTAGGGCTTGGCTGAAGATGGTGGCAAGGCCATAACCCCTCCCTACTTTGAACTACATCACAGCATCTGGGGACCACCAAAGAGGTGCTTATGATATCAGCTGGAAGGCAGGGCCTGCCACACCTGACAGCCTGACTGATTTGGGCAGCTGTCTGATAGCTGCTAGCTTTTTAAAATAAGATTGCCTGGAGAAATAACTCCTGAGTGGCCTGGCAGCATCTCTTCCAGCCTTTACTGACCCACATCATAGGGCTGGTTGACAGCTCCCCAGTGACTCCTTAAGTAGGGTGCTGTCTTTGCCACCCAGGAGGCAGAGCCTGCCACCCCAGAGAGTCCACTGGGGCTAGTCACCAAAGTACACAGAGGTGGCTGGTGGCCAACTCCCTTCTCAGAATTATGCCTCAGCTCCTGTTGAGGTAACACCAGAAAAACTAAACAGCTTCTGGATGGCCATCACTAGCCACTTAAAGAAACAGTCCACCATGGTTCTGGAAAACTCCCAAAATAAAGAATCAAAGAACTTCCCAGATGAAGAAGGCTTTCTAAAACTATCAGAGGTCAAGTACCAAAGAATTACATATAGAGTCCTCCTAAGATTAAACAAAATGCAGCAGAGGAAAATGAAAAATTAAGCAAGCTATTCAAACTTATCGAATACCAACGATCTGAAATTCAACAGATCAATAGCAAAATTACAGAATTAGACAATTCAATCCAAAGCCAAAAGAGCAGAATTGAGGAGACAGAAGTCAGACTTAGTAACTTCGACATAGAGCAATGTACACCAGCATTTATGAGGAGAAATCAGAGAAAAGAAATAAGAAAAATGAAGAAGCATTAAGAAACATGTGAGAGTAATAATCTACAATTAACTGGAGTTGCTGAAATAAGAGGGATAGCTAAAAACACAGAGAATGTTGTTGTTGAGTTGCTGACAGAACACTTCCCTGACATGATGAAAGAAGAGAACACAGATATCCAGGACATGTACTGAATGCCACAAAAACCAGACCCCAAAAGAAAGACACCAAGACACATTATAATCAAATTTAATAAAATGAAACATAAGCAGAAACTCTTAAAAGACAGCAAGGCTCAAAGCAAAGCTAACACTCAGAGGAAAACCCTGTAGGCTTTCATCTGACTTCTTGGTAGAAATGATGTTGGGAAGGAGGCAGTAGGATGACACATTCAAAGTGTTGAAGGAGAAAAACTTCCAACCAAGAATTATATATTCTGCAAAACTGTCTCTCAAATATGAAGATGAAATTAAGACATTTGCAGACAGACAGAAGCTTATAGACTTTGTAAAAACCAACCAAACTACAAGAAATACTGAAAGAAGCTCTATGCTTAGAAAAACAGAACCATTAAATGTATATTTAAGGACGCAATGCAGGACACAGCATCCAGAAACCTACTCAGTTAGGGAAGTCACGAAACTCAAAGCTACAATAGTAAAAGGTAACCAGAGATCACATCACGAAAAATATGACACCATCACACTAAAAAGAGGGATATACTACAGTAGCTATATTTCTTCCAGATGGAGAGGAAGTTAAAAAGATATGCAGAAGTTAAAATTGGTTTTAAACTTAGAATATTAAGGGGGATCGTAGGGGTAGCTGCAAAGCACAATGAAGATTCAGCATATCAAAACAAGAAATGTAATATTGGAGTCTCAACAGACACTGAACTAACACTGCAAAAGATGAAAAGTCAACCCATAAAGCACAAAGACCCAGAACAGAATATTAAGAGCAACAGAGAAAACACCAATACAAAAATACATACATTAAAATGACAGCACTAAACACACGCCTATCAATAAGAACACTGAATGTAAACAGACTGAACGTTCCAATAAAGAGACAATGAGTGATATCCTGGATCAAAAGACACAACCCATTTACATGTTGCTTACAAGAAACACACCTTAAAGATATGAACAAACCGAAAATTAAAGGATGGAATAATGTATACCAAGCTAAAAATATACAAAGAATAGCAGGTGTGGCAATACTAATCTCAGATAAAATAGATTTCAATGTAAAATCCACCACTGTGGACAAGGATGGTCACTATTTATTGCTGAAAGTTTTAATACACAAGCAGCACTTAACAATATTAAATATTTATGCACCCAATACCAGAGCATATAAATACATCAAACAAACACAGACTACATTGAAAAATGGGATAGATCACTCCACAATAATAGTTGGATACTTCAATACTCCACTGTCAGTAATGGACAGGCTGTCCTGAAAAAAGCTCAATCTAGACACAGAAGATCTTATTGTGACAATTTACCAACTAGACCTCATCAATATATACAGAACTTTTTATCCATCAACAGATAACTACACCTTCTTCTCCAATGCACATGGAACATTTTCCAGAATAGACCATGTGTTAGGACATAAGGGAAATCTCAACAAAATCCAAACCACTGAATTACTGAAAAGTATTTTCTCGGATGATAAAGCCACAAAAGACGAAATCAACAGCAGAAAAAACATAGATAGAAAGTGGAACTAACAGAAACTGAACAACATCTTGCTCAAAAAGCCATGGGTTATAGAAGAAATCGAGGGGAAAAAAAAAATCAAGAAATTTATGGAATGAAAACACATCCTACCAGAACCTACGGGATACAGCCAAAGCAGAGCTCAGAGGTCAATTTATCTCTATAAATGCATACATCCAGAAGAAAGACAGGATCCAAACCAAAGAATTAACCCTACAGCTTGAACACGGAGAGAGAGAGCAAAAGAAGAACCTCTCAGGCACCAGAAGAAAACAGATGATAAAGATTAGAGCAGAACTAAATGAACTAGAGAAGAGAAGAACAATTGGAAAAATTAACAAAACCAAAAGCTGGTTTTTGAAAAAAAAATCAACAAAATTGATAAACCTCTGGATAAACTTACAAAAGAAAAATAGGAGAGGAAACAAATAATTCGAATAAGAAATGAAATGGGAGATGCCATAATAGACCTAACTGAAATCAAAAGTATCATAACAGAATACTATGAAAGACTGTACTCTAACAGATTTGAAAACCTAGAGGAAATGGAGAAATTTCTAGATTTATATCACCTACTAAAATTATCACAAGGAGAAGTAGAACAACTTAATAAACCCATCACAAAGGAAGAGACTGAAAAACTAATAATAAAAAACACTACCAACCAAAAATAGCTGTGGCCCAGATGGCTTCAATGGAGAATTTTACCAAACTTCTAGGGAAGAGTTAACTCTAAACAGCACAGAAAGGGATGAAATCTCCCAAATTCATTCTATGAAGCCAGCATAACCCTGATAACAAAGCCAGGGAAAGATCCCACAAAAAAGGACAATTATAGGCCAACATTACTCACGAAACTAGATGCAAAAATCTTCAACAAAATCCTTGCCAATAGAATTCAACAACATATCCAAAAAATAATTAATCATGACCAAGTTGGATTCATGCCAGGGATGCGAGGCTGGTTCAACATCAGCGAAACAATTAATGTGATCAACCACACAAATAACACAAAAGACAAGAATCACCTGATTTTGTCAATTGATGCAGAAAAGGCATTTGACAAAGCCCAACACCCACTCATGCTAAAAACTCTCAGCAAAATAGGAATAAAAGGGAAATTCCTCATGCAATATGGGGCATCTACACAAAGCCAACTGTCTACACCATCCTGAATGGAGAGAGACTGAAAGAATTCCCCTTGAGAATGGGAACTAGACAAGGATGCTCACTGGTACCACTTTTATTTAACACTGTACTAGAAGTTCCAGCCTCAGCAATTAGACAAGACTAAGAAATAAAGGGCATCTGCATCAGCAAATAAGAAGTAAAAATCTCCCTATCTGCAGATGATGATTGTATACGCAAAGAATCCTAAAGAATCCATGAGTGAACTACTCAAACTAATAGAAGAGTTCAGCAAAGTGCCAGGATATAAGATAAACGTAAGTAAGAGATCATCAAAAAAGAAACCACCAAATCAATACTACTTACTATAGCTCTTAAGAAGGTAAAATACCTAGGAATAAATCTAACTAGAGAAATAAGAGACCTATAAAAAGAGAACTACAAAACCTTATTGCCAGAAACCAAGAGAGACTTACATAAATGGAGAAAACTACCCTGCTCATGGATAGGAAGACTTAATATTGTGAAAATGTCTATTTTACCCAACACGATCTACATAGACAATGCAATCCCAATACAAATTCCAGTGACATTGTTTAATGAGATAGAGAAAGAAATTGCCAACTTCTTTTGGAAAGGGAAGAAACCCCAGATAAGCAAAGCACTACTGAAAAAGAGGAAAACAGTGGACCTTAGAACCTATTACACTGCCACAGGAGTCAAAACAGCCTGGTACTGGTACAAAAAGAGACATATAGACCAATGGAGCTGAGTTGAGACCCCAGAGATGACACTCTTATGAACAGCTGACACTTTACAAAGGCCCTGAGATTGTAAACTGGAGCAAAAATAGTCTCTTAAACAAATGGTGCTGGCAAAATTAGATAACCATTTGCAAAAAACTGAAACAAGACCTGTTTCCCACACCTTACATGAAAACTAACTCAAACTGGATAAAAGACCTAAATATCAAACCTAAAGCAATAAAGATCACACACACACACACACACACACAAAAAAAAAACCAGGATCAACAATGGAAGTTTTAATACACAGCTTAGACATACTTCAAAATCTGACAAACAAAGCATAATCAACACAAGAGAAAATAGACAAATGGAAACTACTAAGAATCAAACACTTTTGTTCATCTGAAGACTTTATCAAAAGAATTAAAAGGCCACCTACAGAATGAGAAAAAATATTCGGCGATTACTTGTCAGACCAATGTCTGAACTCCATAATCTACAAGGTACTGCAGGATATCAAGAAAAAGGTAAATAATGCAATTAAGCAATGGGCAAAGGAGATGGACAAACACTTCACCAAAGATGACATCCAGGCAGCCAAAAGACACCTGAGGAAATGCTCACAATCATTAGCTATTAGAGAAACGCGGATCAAAACTACAATGAGATAACATCTCACCCTAATGAAGTTGGCTATGATCCAAAAAACACAAAACAACAAATGCTGCAGAGGCTGTGGAGAAACTGGAACCATCCACAGCTGGTGGGATTGCAAAATGGTACAACCTCTTTGGAAAGCAATCTGGTACTTCCTCAAAAAGCTGGAGATAGATATACCATTTGATCCAGTAATCCCACTCCTCAGAATATATCCTACAGAATCAAGGGCAGTTAACAGACACATGGACACAAATGTTTATTGCAGCACAGTCCAGAATAGCAAAAAGATGGAATCAACCCAGATGCCCAACAACAGATGAATGGATAAACAAACTATGGTACATATACAAAATGGAATATTATGCAATGATAAAGAACAATGCTGATTTTAGGAAGCATCTCATAACCTAGTTTCAACGGGAAGACATTATGCTGAGCCAAATCAGTCAGTGGCAAAAGGACAAATATCATACGATACCTGTACTTTAAGGACTTAAAAATAGACTCATGTACAGAAGAAAATACTCTTTGATGGCTGCAAGGGAGGAGAGGGAGAGAGAGGGCTGGTCATAGAGTACATAGTCGATAGAAATTTGGTTGGGTGAAAGCAGTGACAGCACACAGTAGAAAGAAGATCAAATTACTGGACTTCAACATAAACTGAAAACTCTTCTAATCTTAACCCTATACTGCAAGGATAGAGTAGCAGGGGTGGGGGTCTGGGAACCATGCTCTCAGGGGACATCGAGGCCAACTGGCATAACTAGCCTATTGCTAAGAGAGTCTTCCACACTCCTTATTGGTGAGTGGTGTCTGGGGTCTTAAAAGTTAGCAAGCTGCCATCTGAGGTACAGGAAATGGTTCCAGTTCAGCCAGAACAGATGATCACCAAGAACAAAGACATAGGGAAAAAGAGCCCAGGAGACAGAAAGATCCATTTGAACAGGTAACTGCATCAGCCAGTGACCAGAAGAACCAGATTATGCCCAGCCACCACCAAAGACAGTCATGATGGGGCACACAATATCGAGGCCCAATCGCAACACGAGAAAAAGAGGGATGTACCTCAAGAACTCCACTAAAAGACTACAATCGATGGCCCAGAGGCCTGGGGGTTCCCCTGGGAGCATGGCCCCTATATCTGCTGCTGCCCATAGCCAGAAAACATTACTGAGGTCAACTCTTCAGAAAGGAATGGACTGGACCCGGGGCCACAGTGTGACCATATGGTGTATGTACTTTATGATTCTATGCATCTATGGGATGCTGTCCTATTGGCCTCTTACTAGAAGGGAGGGGAAAGGGTGGAGAAGGGGGAACACGACATTGTTAAGAGGATATTACATACACAGAATGAAAAAGAAGAATGTGCTGTCACTGGGCAAGGAGAGCAGAAGGAGCTACAGACAGGCGGGCATGCAAATTTCATTTGGATTGTATACTTTCACTTAATCACAATTAAAAAAATTGCTATAGAGATAAAATGAAATAATGGTTTAAAATACCTAGTGCAACATTCTTCCCATGTATCTGTCAGTTTGTTGCACTGTGGGGGCTTGTGTGTTTCTGTGATGCTAGAAGCTACACCACTGGTATTCAAATACCAGCAGGGTCACCCATGGTGGACATGATTCAGCTGAACTTCCAGACTAAGACTAGCAATAAGGACTCAGTGGTCTACCTCTGAAAAGAAATAGCCAGTTAAAACTTTATGAGGAGCAGCATAACACTGTCTGATACGGTGTTTGAAAGTGAGACCCTCAGGTTGGAAGGTACTCAAAATAAGACTGGGGAAGAGCTGCCTCCTCAAAGTAGAGTGGACCTCAATGACTTGGATGGTGTCAACTTTTAGGACCTACATTTGCTGATGCAGTAGAACTCAAAATGAGAAAAAAAGTTGAAAATATCCATTAATAATTGGAATATGGAATGTACCAAGTATTAATCTAGGAAAGCTGGAAACTGTCTAAGATAAAACAGAATGTATAAAGATCATTAAAAAACAAAACAAAACAAAACAAAATCATATTGTTATCATGTCAATTCTGACTCTTAGTTACTCTACAGTACAGAACAGAACTGCCCCATAGAGTTTTCAAGGAGTGCCTGGCAGATTTGAACTGCTGGTTTTATGATTAGGAGATATAGCACTTAACCACTACACTATCAGGGTTTCAACCCCCCCACCCCCAAAATATAGAAAGAAAGAAAAAGATCATTAGAGAGCAGAAATGGATTGGTATTGGTCATTCTGAATCAGAAAATCAAACGGTCTACTATGCTGGGAACAACTTGAAGAGGAATGGCACTGCATTCATGGTCAGAAAGAACATTTCAAGCTTTATCTTGAAGTACAATGCAGTCAGTGACAGGAAAACAACCACATGCACATGAGAAAGACCAGTTAACTACTATTCAAATTTACACACCAACAACTAGGACAAAGATGAGGAAATTGAAGGCTTTTACCAAATTCTGTGGTCTGAAATTGACTAGACATGGAATTAGGATGCATTGATAATTACTGGAGATTGGAATGCAAAAACTGGAAACAAAGCAGGATTGGTAGTTGGAAAATACAGCAATGGTGACAGAAACAATGCTGGAGATGGCATGATTGAATTTTGAAAGGCCAACACCTTCTTCATTGCAATTACCCTTTTTCACCAACAGAAATGGTGACTATATACATGCACAAATCCACCAGGTGCTCTACAGAAATTCTATGGGGCAGTTCTACTGAGTCTATAAGGTCATTATAAGTCAGAATTAACTTGATGGCAGTGGGTTTGGTTTGGGGTTTATATACATGTAGTTTGCCAGACGTAATACACAGGAATCAAACTGGCTATATCCGAGGAAAGAGATGATGAAAAAGCTCCATATCATTAGTCAGAACAAGGCCAGGGGCCACCTGTGGCTCAGACCTTCAACGACTTATATGCAAGATCAGTTGAAGCGGAAGAAAAGTAGAACAAGTCCACAAGAGCCAGAGTACGATCAGTATATCCCACCTGAAATTAGAGACCTTCTCAAGAATAGATATGATGCACTGAACACTAAAGGCCAAAGACCTGACGAGTTGTGGAACATCAAAGACATCATACATGAAGAAAGTAAGAGGTCATTAAAAAGACAGGAAAGACCTAAATGGATGTCATGAGCGACTCTGAAACTTGCTCTTAACTGTCCAGTAGCTAATCGAGAGAATAAAATGATGAAGTGCAAGAGCTGAACAGAGGATTTCAAAGGGCAGCTTGAAAAGACAAAGTATTATGATGACATGAGCAAAGACCTAGAGATAAAAAAACCAAAAGGGAAGAACACTCTTGGCATTTCTCAAGCTGCAAGAACTGAAGAAAAATGTCAAGTCTTGAGCTGTGATACTGAGGGACTCTATAAAAAGCCAAGTGCCGTTTAGAGGGATTCTGCGGGAAAATATTAAATGATACATGAAGCATCCACAGAAGATGGAAGGACTACAGAGTCACTATACCAAAAAGAACTGGCTGATGTTCATCATTTCAGCAGGTAACATATGATCAGGAACCAATGGTACTCTAAAGGACGAAGTCCAAGCTGCACTAAAGGCATTGGCAATAAACAAGGCTTTGGAAACTAATCAAATACCACCTGAGATATTTCAACAAACAGATGCAGCACCGGAAGTGCTCACTAGCCTATGCCAAGAAATTTGGAAGGCAGCCACCTGACCAACTGACCGGAAGAAATCCATATTTACGCCTATTCCCAAGAAAGGTGACCCAACCAAAATACTAATGTTATTGAATGATACCATCAATAGCGCATGCAAGCAAAACTCTGCTGAAGATCATTCAAAAGCAGCTGCAGCAATACATTGACAGGAAATTGCCAGAAATTCAAACTGGATTTAGAAGATGTGGAATGAGGGATGTCACTACTGATGTCAGATGGATCTTGGCTGAAAGTAGAGACTACTAGATGTTTTTTCGATGCTTTTATTGTCATACAAAAGGCATTTGACCATGTGGATAGATCATAACAAGTTACGGATAACTGTGAGAAGAAAAGGAATTCCCTGGCAAAATGTTGAAAGCTTGGATGCTAATCAAAAGGTCATTAGTTTGAATCTACCAGGTGCTCCTTGGAAATGTATGGGGCAGTTCTACTTTGTCCTATAGGGTTGCTATTAGTTGGAATTAACTTGATGGCAACGTTTTTTGTTTTTTTTTTAATTATGCTCATCAGGAATTTGTTCATAGCTCAAGAGGCAGTTATTTAAACAGAAAAAGGGGCTGCTACATGGTTTAAAGTCAGGACAGGTATGTATCAGGGTTATAGTCTTTCACCACACCCGTTCAATCTGAGGAAACCCTAGTGGCGTAGTGGTTAAGTGCTATGGCAGCTAACCAAAAAGTCGGCAGTTCAAATCTGCCAGGTGCTCCTTGGAAACTCTATGGGACAGTTCTGCTCCATCCTGTAGGGTTGCTATGAGTTGGAATTGACTCAGCGGCACTAGGTTTGTTGTTGTTATTTAAAGTACATGCTGAGCAAATGATCAGAGGAGCTGGACTACATGAAGAAGAACGAGCCATCAGGATTGGAGGAAGACTCATTAACAACCTGTGTTACGCTGATGACACAACTTTGCTGAAAGTGAAGGGGACTTGAAGCGCTTACTAATGAAGATCAAAGATCACAGCTTTCAGTGTGGATTACATCTCAACATAAAAGAAAACAAAAACTCCTTACAACTGGACCAATTAGCAACATCATAATAAACAAAAAAAACATTGAGGTCATCAAGGATTTCATTTTCCTTGGATCCACTATCAACACCCAAGGAAGCAGCAGTCAAGAAATCAAAAGACACATTGCATTGGGCAAACTGGCTGCAAAAGACCTCTTCAAAGTATTGACAGACAAAGCTGTCACCTTGAGGACTAAGGCATGCCTGACTCAAGGCACAGTGTTTTTAATTACCTTATATGCATACAAAAGCTGGATGATGAATAAGGAAGACTGAAAAAGAACTGGCACCTTTGAGTTGTGGTGCCAGTCAAGAATATGGAACATACCATGGACTGCCAAAAAAACGAACAAATCTGACTTGGAAGAAGTACAACCAGAATGCTTCTTAGAAGCAAGCATGGCAAAGCTATGTCATACATAATTTGCACATTTTTAGGAGGTAAGAACCTGAAGGAGATGGAGTGACACAGTGGCTGCAGCAATGGGTTCAAGCATGCCAACAACTGTGAGGCCGGTGCAGGACCAGGCAGTGTTTCACTCTGCTGTGCACAGGGCGGCTGTGAGTAGGGACCAGCTCAGCAGCACCCAACCAGAACCACCACCGCAGCAGCAGCAGCAGCAGCCCAGTGGCTGGCTCTCAGAAAGTATCCAGGAAATAATTTGTTGACTAACCAAAAAGTAGAGAGTAGAATTTTACAACTGAGTGGATTTGAAGAGACAAGGAAGAAGGGAAAGCAAAGACGAGCTGGGTTTTAGGACTAGGCAACCAGGATAGTAGTAATTTCTTAGACGAAGAGATTTTTGTCTTGTCCTGCATACAGACAGTGCTTAGGGTAGGAACCCGGACGAGTAAACACAAAAACCACCAAAGACAACAGCACAGGACACCTGGGTGGTCCTGGCAAGTTTCTGGGAGAGTTATCAACTCAGTTATGTTTGGAAATAAATACAAACTAATGAAGCTAACGGGCCAGAGTGAGGCTAACATGAAAATGAATCCATGTTTCCCGGGCTTGCACTGACTGACAACTATCATGCCAGCAGAGCAGTTTCTTCACCTTTCTCTCTGCCCATGCAAATGCACCCTATATATTAAGGTCCAGGGAATTCTCTAGTCCTCTGTGAAGCTTTCCCAAGTCCTCTAACCTTCCCTCCTTTCAAGTCTGAGTACTGTCTATACTTCTGACGTGGTAAACATGACAGACTGGGATTAGTTTCTATTCTAGCCAGTTTTCAACTGGTAACATCACTTACAACCAGTAGTCCAGCAAACTCCGGATCCAGGGGATCCTGAACTCTACTATCACCACATTCACCTGGGAAACTTTTCAGAAATGTAGATTCTGGGCCTCCATTCCCAGAGGTCTAGCACGAAGGTCAGGAATCAGTTTTTAAAGTCTCCCCTGATGGAAACGCTGGTGGCGTAGTGGTTAAGTCCTACAGCTGCTAACCAAAAGGCTGGCAGTTTGAATCCACCAGGCACTCCTTGGAAACTCTGTGGAGCAGTCCTACTCTGTTCTATAGAGTTGCCATGAGTTGGAACCAACTTGATGGCAGTGGGTTTGGTTTGGTTACTTCTGATCAGCAAGGTCTGAGAACCTTTCCTCAGATGGTACACAGGACTTTTATTCAGACAAATGTGCACACAACAGATATACCAAACACAGTATATACTACATTCTGATCCACCACTTTCCTGATGATGAACTATTAACAAGCGACTTCACTTGGTTTAGCCACCAAGACCATCAAGAAGCAGGTTCCTACAAGTTGTTATGCTTAAGGCCGGTGTTGTTGGATGCCATCCAAGGGATTCTGATTCATAGTGACTTCATGCGACAGAGTAAAACTACCCCACAGGGCTTTCTTGGCTGTATTCTTTACGAAACCCGCAGCCAGGTCCTTCTCCAGTGGAGCCCCTGGGAGAAAGTGAAGCACCAACCTTTCGGTCAGCAGCTAAGCACTTAACTGCTGTGCCACCAGGGCTCTTACATGCTTAATGTGGTGCCTTGCACATGTTATTGGTGTGTTGTTCGTGCAGCACTGAGCAAGACACTTCCTGGTCCTGTGCTATCTCCACGACTAGTTGTGTATCAGACTACTGTGACCATGGGTTTTCACTGGATAATTTTTGGAAGCAGATGACCAGGCCTTTCTTCCTAGTCTTAGTCTGAAAGCTCTGCTGAAACCTGTTCAGCATCATAGCAACACACAAGCCTCCACTGACAGATGGGTGGTGGCTGTGCATGGAGTATGTTGACTGGGAATCAAAGCTGAGTCTCTCACATGGAAGGTAAGAATTCTGCTGCTGAACCAGCAATGCCCCTGCCCTGCCCTGCAAACAGCTGGCTTCAACAATTAATTTATCAAATGAATGCTATTTAATTTTTTACCCATTTATTTCTTATCTCTTCAGACATACTTCAGGGGTAAAGACCATGTTTTATTCTTCTTTGTAGGCCAAACTATCTGTTTCTATGCTTTTCACATAGTAGAGTCTGAATAAACACTCCTTCGTGTTGCTTTAATTTAAACCCTCTCAACCTTTTTTAGTCTATCTTTTTGATCTAGAGGTAAGGTTACATGGTATAGAAGAAAAAGAAAGCCTCTGGCAATGATCTCAATACCACATCTGCTACTTATTAGCTGTATGACCTTGATTAAGGTCCTTGAACACTAAGCCTCTAATAATTTATACACAAAATAGAAATAATAACCACTCATGAAGCTGTGTTAAGGATTAAACGAGAGCCCCTGACATATAAAACCAAAACCCATTACCATTGCGTCAACTATGATTCATTACTACTCTGACATATAAGAGGTTCTAAATAAAATGATAAGCTATAACTATTGTTCTAACTACACCACCCTTCTGACACCCTTGTATGTCAAAGGGGACACTTCACAAGTAAAACTTAAACAAGTTAATTCATATTGCCTAAGCTTAATACATTTTAAACCCACACCAAACCAAAACCATTGCTGTTGAGTCAATTCTGACTCATAGCGACCCTATAGGACAGAGCACAGCTGCCCCCCAGGGTTTCCAAGGCTGTCATCTTTACAGAAGCCGACTGCCCAGAGCCACTGCTGGGTTCCAACAGACAGCCTTTTGGTTAGCAGCCAAGTGCTTAACTAGCGTGCCACCAGGGCTCCAATATATTTTTAAGTGCTCACGAAAATGTTAGGCATTACTTAATGAGGCCATGTCTCCTTTATAGCATAACTAGTCAGTGTCTCTTTTGTCTTGCACAGATTAAACTCTAGCAAAATGGATTCTGTCCTCTCTGCCTTTTCAGGCTAAGACACTCCTACCAAAGCCAGAGTCTAACAAACAGGACCAGAGGGGCCCACAGGGAATAGCTGGAGCTCAAAACCCCGCTGTCCACCTCCCGTTGGGGTTCTATTTGGACTGAGCAGGAACAGCGCCCCCGCTGGCTGGGTAACCTGTTCACCACCAGCTCCTCCAGGGCAGCGTCTGATACGCCCTTCTCTGGTGCTTCCTTTCAAACAGAGTTCTCAGACACTCGGTCTCTGTAGGAAGTAAGGAAGTATCATCTTGCCTTTAGAGAATGGAGACAACACCAAATACTCAAGGGAACGGGCTTGCGCAACAACGTGGCAAAGTGAGAAAATGAGCCAAGATAACGAGGTTCCAGAGCACTGTGACTACAGTATCTCTCATTTGTGGAAGTTTTACAATTTGTGAAGCACTTTCACAAATATTAACCTATTGGCTCCACACTACAGCCACAGCCTCAGACAGACAATGGCCATCTTCACTGAAGAGATGAGGTTAGTAAGTCCAGAGAGGCTGTGTCATTTGTCAAGTCACACGCTGAGTTAATGGGAGAGCTGAACTAGAACCCGGGTCTAGAAACCAGGTCAGCTGACTATGAGTCTAGGGTTCTTCTGCAGACTGCAAGACGGACCAGGGACCCTTCTTCCACCAGCAGGAAAAGCAAGAAAGCTAGGGTTAAAGTGTTACCTGAATCCACAATTAACACCCAGGGAAGCAGCAGTCAAGAGATTGACCCAAGCCATGGTATTTTCAGTTGCACCATATGCATGGGAAAGCTAGACAATGAATAAGGAAGACAAGAAGAAGAACTGACACCTCTGAATTGAAGTGTTAGAGAAGAATATTGAATGTACCATGGACTGCCAAAAGAACAAACTGATCCGTTTGGGAATAAACACAACCAGAGTCCTCCTACAAGCAAGGATGGCAAAACTATGTCTTACATACTTTGGACAAGCTATCAGGAGGGATCTGTCCCTGGAGAAGGACATCATGCTTGGTAACGCAGAGGGTCAACGAAAAAGAGAAAGACCCTCAACAAGATGGGCTGACCCAGTGGCAACAACTGTGGACTCAAGGGTTAACAACTGAGGGCGTCAAGTAGGACTGGGCAGCGTTCAGTTCCGTTGTCCACCGGTCAGAAACGACTTAAGGCACCTAACAACAGCAGGGTCACCGTGAAGTGCATGGAAGGTATGGGACATAAAGAAGCCCGGGTCTTCCGAAAGGTGGGGCCAGTAGCTCAGGGTGGGGACTGGGGTGCTCAAGGTAGGAGTGGGGGTCCAGGGTGGTGTGGAGGGTCCAGGTAGCGCTGTGGAGGCTGGGGGCTCAAAGTGGAGTGGTGGGGACTCCGTGTGGGGCTCGGTCCCGGGAGAAGAGCTCGGGTGGATTCCAAGGGCGCCGGGAGTAAACGCGGAAGGTAATAAAGGTAGAGTTAAAAGTATGGGTGAATATCAGAGGCGTCTGAATAGAAATCTGAAAGGACAAACGATCGACGTGGAGTTACTGGGACTGAGACACGAACAGGCCTCAAACCGGGCTGGAATGCGAAAGCCTATATAGACAACTAGGCTCCCAAGGGGAACATTCCGCAGTCAGACTTACCTTAGGTTGACCTCTCAGAATCTCCTCCAGAAGTCCAACCTGAAGGAAACGAGAAACCGTCCAAGAGCCCGTTGCCCCTTGGTAGTTGTAGTTTTCATCCTCAACAAGAGAGCTCGGAAACATTATTCGCCTCTGGTCCAGAACTATACTTCCCGAAGTGCATCGCGCAAGACAGCGTATTACCTATCTCTGACTACAATTCCCAAAGTTCCACGCGAACCCGAGGACGAAACCGTCCAAGGCTCAGGATACGATGCGATTCCTCCCCCTAGTGGCCTGAAGCGCAGCTGCCAAGATTACAAATTTCGAGCGGAGGGTTACTGTTTGTAATTCGTTTAGTAACCATCCGCTTCATTGTTCTTCAAGTAGTCCCCAGGCGTGTTTAGAAGACAGCTTCTGATAATACAAATTAAATGCACATTCCTTACAAACCTGTATCTTTTGACACCTGTGATTTCCCACTGTCCTTCTCAAGAGACTCACTGGCCCAGAACGGGAAGAACTGACAGATCAGTGTCACAGACGTACAGTGCCTCACACACACCCTCTCACACACACACACACCCTCTCACACACACACCACCTATCCAGCTCCTCTACGGGCTCTAGGCTCGCTTTTAGGGACACAGTGGTGAACACACACATGTATACGCACACAAACACACACACACGAAGCGACACAATGGTAAACACACGCGCACGCACACACCCCCACCCACCCACACCACCCATCCAGCTCAATGGTGCAAACACACATGCGAGCTCGCGCGCGCGCACACACACACACAAACACACCACCCATCCAGCTCCACCTTTTTACTTGGCTCCATGCTTGCTTTTAGGGATACACTGGTGAACAAGATACCATCCCTCATAATCTAGCAGAGGATTCAAAAAAATTAACAATTACAACACAGGGTTATAGGACTCTAATGGGGAAACAGGAGGGGATTGTGGGAGCCTTGGAAAGGCTCAGTCTTTTGGAGGGGACAGTGTCAGGCAAGAAGGCTTAGACAAAATTGAGACCTGAAGGATTAGGTATTAACCATGAGTAGGAGGAGTGCAAAGATTATTCCAGTAAAAAGTATGGAAAGTTCCATGATAACTGGACCACTGAGTGTGAAGGATGAAATGGAGAGAGAGAAATATCCAGTGCAGAAGTAGCCAGTGGTCCATCAAACAAAACCCACTGCCGAGGAGTCTGACCCGACTCGTAGCGACCCTGGAGGTCAGGCTGTAACTGCCCCATAGAGTTTCCAAGGAGCACCTGCCACATTTGAACTGCTGGCCTTTCTGTTAGCAGACACAGCAGTTAACCCACTAGGCCACCAGGGTTTCTGGTCTATGAAATAGGGCCCTATAAACTTTCATTAGAAACTTGGAACGCTAGGGCGGCTCAAGAAAACCTTGATCAACTCCCCACAACTTCTGAGCCTGGTTTTCAAGACCCTTCCCCAGAAGCGTTGCTTGAGCTGCTCCCTGAAAAGGAATTCCCTCTGGTCTGCCCTGCCTACATTTACCACCTCACTGTTCTTAGGTGGGGTCAGGCACTCACTGTTCACGCCACACTTTCATTCATGCTGTTCCCTCAACTAAATGTTCTCTTCAACTTCTCTTTGGCCTTAGTGATTGGTGCGTAAACTTGAATAATACTTGTATTAACTGGTACACCTGGTAGGCTTATGGATATTATTCTATCACTGACAGCATTGTACTTCAGGATAGATCTTGAAACCTGTTTGATGACAAATGCAACACCATTCCTCTTTAAGTTCCCATTCCTGGCATAGCATTGTCTGACAACCATGTGATTGTCAGATTCAAAATAACCCATACCAGTCTGTTTTATGTCACTAATGATTCGGGCATCAATGTTTTTGTGTTCCGTTTCATTTTTGATGATTTCCAATTTTCCTAGATTCATACTTCATACATTCCACTTTCTGATTATTAATGGATAGCTGCAGCTGTTTCTTTTTATCTTGAGTTGTACCATATCGTCAAATGAAAGTCCCAGAAGCTTGACTCCATTCATATAGTTAAAGGTCAGCTCTACTTTGAGGAGTCAGTTCTTTCCAAGCTGTTTTTTCAGTACCTTCCAACCTGAAGGACTCATCTTCTGGCAGTATGTCAGACAGTGTTCTGCTTCTATTTATAAGGTTTTAACTGGCTAATTCTTTCCAGAAGTAGAGGAGCGATATCTACTGGTGTTAGATGGATCCTGGCTGAAAGCAGAGAATACCAGAGAGATGTTTACCTGTGTTTTGTTGACTAGACAAAGGCATTTGACTGCGTGGATCATAACAAATTATAGATTAGAATGTGAAGAAAGCAGATTCCCTGGCATAGTAGTTCACAGCTTGGCTGCTAACCAAAAGGTTGGCAGTTTGAATCCAACAGGCACTCCTTGGAAATACATAGAGTAGTTCTGTCTTGTTCATAGGGTCACTATGAGTTAGAATTGACTTGACGGCAACAGGTTTTTGGTTTTTTGTTTTAACTGTGTTCATGAGGAACCTGTACATAGATCAAGAGGCAGTTGTTCAAACAGAACAAGAGCTACAGCAGGGTTTAAAGTCAGGAGAGGTGTGTGTCAGGGTTGTATCCTTTCACCATACTTATTCAATCTGTATGCTTAGCGAATAATCCTAGAAGCTGGACTGTACGAAGAACAATGGGGCATCACGATTGGAGGAAAACTTAACAACTTCCATTATGCAGGTGACACAACTGTACTTGCTGAAAGTAAAGAGGACTTGAAAACTGATGAAGATCAAAGATCACAGCCTTCAGTATGAAGTACACCTCAACAAACAGAAAACACAGATCCTCACAATCTAACCAATAAGCAACATCATGATAAACAGAGAAAAGATTAAAGTTGTCAAGGATTTCATTGTACTTGTATCCACAACTAACACCCATGAAAACAGCAGCCAAGAAATCAAAAGACACATTGCGTTGGGCAAACCTGCTTCAGAAAACCTTTTTAAAGTGTTGAAAAGCAAAGATGTCACCTTAAAGACTAAGATGTGCCCGTCCTAAGTTGTGGTCTTTTCAGTTGTCTCATATGCATGTGAAAACTGGATGATTAAAGAAGACTGAAGAAGAATTGCTCTCTTTGAATTGTGGTGTTGGTGAAGATTATTGAATATACCATGAACTGCCAAAAGGACAAACGGATCTGTTCTGGAAGACTTGCAACCAGAATGCTTCTTAAAAGCAAGGATGGTGAGACTATGTCTCACATACTTTGTACATGTTATAAGGAGGGATCAGTCCCTGAAGAAAGGACATAATGTCTGGGTCGGCAAAAAGAGGAAGACCTGGAGGAGATGGATTGACAGTGGCTGCGACAATGAGTTCAAGCATAGCAACAACCATGCGAGTGGTGCAGGATGGGATAGTGTTCCACTCTGCTGTGGGTAGGGTTGCTGTGAGTGGGAGTAGACTCAACGGCATCTAACCACAACAAAATCTTCTCTGCCGTCTCTTTTTGCCTAGGCCTCTTCCCCTTGACGTTTCTCTAGGTCTTCCTTTTCCATGACGCTTCCCTGTTTACTCCAACCCTAAAGGACTTCTGCAATGTCACTCTCAGATGTAGGGACATTTGGCTGTACCTCTTGTTTGGGAGATTATCTCACACTGCCTTGAACCATCTCCCAGATTGGAGGTCTTACCTCTCTAATAAACCGTTAGCTCCTTAAAGTCAGGTGCTAAGTCTTTCACTACTCTCTCCACATACCCCAAATCACCAGCCTCAGGCTTCTTCAGGCTCATCTCTCCCCTGATACACTATCTTCAGTGCTATCCTTCCAGGAGTCAGAACAGTCATCAGGAGAGAGTGACAGTCACATTGCCCTGTGGTAATTAAATTCTCAAGTTAAAGGAAGCTGTGGTTGGCAACAGTGATGGCAGAACACAGAGAGCTTAGTGCAGATCAAAGTGGCTCCTTTTGGCTAATTAGTTAGTGCTGTGTGGCTGGCCGTGGTGGTGCAGTAGTTACGGGCTACAGCTGCTAATCATAAAGGCTAGCAGTTCGCATCCACCAGGAACTCCTTGGGAACCACATGGAGGAGTTCTACGCTATCCTATAGGGTCACTATGAATTGGAATTGACTTGACAACAAAGAGTTTGGTTTGGCTTTTCTTGTGCTACTGGTCCAGAATACACATGACAAACTAGAGTCCCTGGCCACGAGAGAGAACTGTGGAGCCCATTTCTCTGAGTCTTTTATGTCACGTGAGGAACTTTTGCTGGTCATTGAGTTTAAAGCTTCCTAGGGAAGGGATGTTATGAGTTGGCATCGACTCGACGGCACTGGGTTTGGTTTTTGGTTTAGGAAAGGGAACACCACAGCCTCCGTTGTTGTTGTTAGGTGCCATCAAATCAGTTCTGACTCACAGCAACCCTTTGGAAGACTCACAGCCTCCTTTAGCTCCAAGGATTTCTTTGCAATCTTCGGGATATTCTTCCCTAGGCCCAGAATCTTTTCTGTGTCAGAATGAAACAAGTGCAGTTGTGTTTCTTTCCAATCTAGTCCTTTTGGGGATAATAACCCAAATGCCTTTAAGTGTTTAGAAGTCAGGTGATTTTTCAGGCTTTTCATCATACATCTCATCCTCCTATGACTCACGGCTCAACCACCACCCCATCCTTTATCTCGTCATCTTGTTGCTACATTGCAAGGTCATGTTATCTGCACAGGGCAGGTTGTAGTGTTGGTGGGGTGGGATTCAGTGTGTGAGACTGTTTTGTGCCTTGAGGAAGTCTCTTCAGATGTAAAAAAAAGAAGCTAGCACAGATATTTGGGGACCTCAGACCACTGAGCAGCAGTGCTAGAAGCCCAGTGGGTCTTTTGGAAAGGACCAGGGTCCCTGCACCTCAGAAGCTTCAAGTCTAGGGGAAGATGGACGACAAACACCTTCCTCCAGAGCCAGTGGAGAAAGCTTTCCCCTGGAGCTGACACCCTAAATTTGGACTTTTAGCCTACTGGACTGTGACAAAATAAAATTTCTCTTTTTAAAGCTCTCCACTTGTAATATTTCTGTTAAAGCAGCACTAGATGACTAAGACAGCTATTAAAGGTGTGGGACAACGGTGCAAGGAACATAAGGATGGATTAGTGAGTTTGTTGATACGGGTGCACAAAATACAGATTCTTATTTAATGTTTCAGTTGAAGAAGTTAGGGAAAAGATCTAATGACTTACTAGGTTGGGTTCTTGAATCATGGATTATAGGTAGCCTATACCATATCAGGAAACTCTGGTATCGTAGTGGTTAAATGCTGAAACTGGCTGAAATGCTGAAATGAACTGAAATTGGCTCTGAACTGAAAGATTGGCAGTTCGAATCCATCAGGTGCTCCTTGGAGCACTACGGGACAGTTCTACTCTTACAGAGTCACAACTCACTATAGGGCAGCAGGTTTTATACTAAATCAGGTTAAAGTACCAGACTTGCCTTATGGTATACTGTCATGGACTGAATTGTATCCCCTAAAGTATCTGTCAACTTGACTAGGTCATGATTCCTAGCATTGTATATGACTATCTACCATTTTGTCATCTGACGTAATTTCCCTGTGTTGTAAATCCTATTTCTATGACATAATATAATGGATTAGTGACAGTTATATTGATGAAATCTACAAGACTATAGACAGTGTCTTAAGCTAATCGCTTTTGAGATACAAAGGAGAGAAGAGAACAGGAAGTCATGGGACCAAGAACAGGAACAGGAAGCACTGCTGGGGCAGAGTTCCTCCTCTGGACCCGACGTTCCTGTGCTGAGATGTTCCCAGACCAAGGGAAGACTGGTGACAAGCACCTTCCTCCAAGACCCAACAGAGAAAGAAAGCGTTCCCCTGGATCCAATGCCTTAAATTTGGACTTCTAGCCTACTGGACAGTGAGAGATTTAACTTCTCTTTGTTAAAGTCATCTACTTGTGGTATTTCTGTTATAGCCAACACTAGAGGACTATCACATATATTGTAGAAGATGGTGTCCAAGACTTAGGGAAATTGGCATGTTAGAGTGGATTTATCAGGTTAAACCTACAGAACAACACATGGAGTATCCAGAGGACATACTTTTTTTACCACAACTGTTGGAAATAAATTTGTGAAGAGAGTCCCAGGATCCTTGAAAACTGCTGTGATTGCTATCTTATATGCCAGATTTGACAGTGAGAATTGTCTTAAATTAATTAAGATACCAAAGTACAATGCAACTGATTAGATCTCATGGTAGTAGGGGCCAGGTGGCAGTGCTCAATGGACAAAAAGAAGGTAGACATGGTTGATGTAATTAACAGTAGAGTCAAAGCATTAATCAGAATAGTGACTCATATGCATGTGGGTGTTTCTGGTTAGTCATGGTGTATACCTAGGACTGAAACAGATTAGAAATTTACTAAATATTTACTTGATCTATACAAGCAGATGAATTCTAGGTCAAGTGACCAACAGTCTAATTTGAATCACCAGAATAGAGTCACTGTCCCTCACTCAATTCCCAGACTTGAGTTTAAAGACTCACAACCCTGTGAATGAAGAGGGAGACTGAGTACTCTTGGGAAGGACTGCAATACATTACCAAAAGTTGATATTGCTCATCTTTCAGCCTTTCCCAGAGGGATGTGCTGCCTTTTACAAGAGTGGCTGTTTATTGGGAAAAGGAAATAATCAGACCTTAAGGGGATTACTGGGTATTGGCTCTGAACTGAAATTAATTCAAGGAGACTCAAAACATCACTGTGCCCCACCAGTCAGAGTTGGGGTGTATGGTGGCCAGGTTATTAATGGAATCTTAGCTCATGCCCATCTCACAGTAGGTCCAATGGATCACCAAACCCAACCTGTAGTGATTTTCCCAATCCAGGAGTGCATAATTGGAATGTGGATCCTCAGCAATTGGCAGAATCCCCACACTGAATCCGACAAATGGAGGAAAAGCCAGGTGGAGGCCATTAAAATTGCCCCTGCCACATTCCTGGAAGGATTGTAATTACTGCCATCATCAAGACCTTGAAGGATGCAGGGATAGCTATTCCCACCACATCCCCATTGAACTCACCTATTTGACCTGTACAAAGAACAGATGGATCTTGGGGAATGAACAGTGAATTATTGAAAACTTAGCCAGGTGGTGCTCTCAACTGCCACTGCTGTTTCTGATGTAGTTTCATTGCTTGAAGAAGATAATATATTTCCTGGCACCTGGTATCCAGCTATTGATGTGACTAATGCTTTTTTCTCTATTCATGTTTTGGAGGACCAGCAAAGGAGTTTGCCTGTAGCTGGCAAGGCCAGCAATAAACCTTGTATTGTCTACCTCTGAGCTACATCAGCTCTGCGACCTTGTGTCATAATTTAGTCCAGAGGGAACTTGGTCACCTTTCCTTTCCACAAGACATCATACTGATCCATCATATTGATGACTTTATGCTGACTGGTCCCGGTAAGGAAGAAACATCAATGACTCTGGATTAACTGGTAAAACATTTGTGTGTTAGGAAGTGAGAAATTAATCTCATAAAAATTCAGGTGCCTTCCTCCTTAGTGAAATTTCTAGGAGTCCAGTGGTGTGAAGGATAAGTTATTGCACCAGGCTGCTCCCACAACTGAAAAGGAGGTGCAACACGTAAGCACACCTCTTTGGATTTGGGAGGAAACGTATCATTCATTTGGGTGTGGTGCTCTGACCTATTTATCAAGTGACTTTAAAAGCTGCTAGTTTTGAGTGAAGCCCAGAACAAGAGAAGGCTCTGTAACAGGTTCAGGCTGCTGTGTAAGCCACTCTGCCACTTGGATCACATGATCCAGGTGATCCAATGGTGCTCGAAGTGGCAGTAGCAGATGGAGATGTTGTTTGGAGTTTTTGACAGGCCTCTATTTGTGAATCATAGCACAGACCTTCAGTTTTTTAGAGTGAAGTACCTTGCCATCCCTTTCAGATAGCTGCTCTTCTTTTGAGAAACAGTTTTTAGCTTGCATCATAGGTTGAATTGTGTCCCCCCAAAGTATCTGTCAATTTGGCTAGGTCATGATTTCCAGTGTGGTGTTATTATCCACCGTTTTGCCATCTGGTTTGATTGTCTTATATGTTGTAAATCCTGTGACTGTGGTGAAGACTTTTATCAGCTTCTGCAGCCGAAAATTGATCAAACATACAATCAGGGTGCACTGATATTTACAGCTGATTGGGTTGCAAAAGTTGGAAACAAAGAAGGATCAACAGTTGGAAAATATAACCTTGGTGACAGAAATTATGCTAGAGACAGCATGACAGAATGTTGCAAGACAAATGACTTCTTCATTCAAATACCTTTTTTCACCGACATAAATGGTGACTATACACATAGACCTCACCAGATGGGAAAGGAATCACATCAGCTACATCTGTGGAACATGACCTTAGAAAAGCTCGATATCATCGGTCAGAACAAGACCAGGTGCTGACTGCAGCACAGACCATTAACTGCTCGTATGCAAGTTCAAAATGAAATTGAAGGGAATTAGAGGAAGTTCATGAGATCCAAAATACAACCTTCAGTATAGCCCGCCTGAGTTGAGAGACTATCTCAAGAACAGATTTGATGCAATGAATATTAATGAATGAAAACCAGACTAGTTGTGGAAAGACATCATCCATGAAAAAAACACAAGAGGTCACTCAAAAGGTAAGAAAAAAGAAAAGGAAGAAAGGAAGGATGGAAGGGAGGGAGGAAGGGAGGAAGTAGGAAAGAAAGAAGGGGGAGGGAGGGAGGGAGGGAAGGAAGGAAGGAAAAAAGATCAATTTGGACGTCAGAAGAGACTTGGAAACTTGTTTCTGAACCTGGAGTAGCTAAAGCAAAAGGAAGAAATGATAAAGTTAAAGAACTGAAGATTTCAAAGAGTAGCTTGAGAAGACTAAGTATTATAACGATGCATACAAAGAGCTGGAGATAGAAAAGCAAACGGGAAAAGCATGCTCTACATTTCTCAAGTTGAAAGAACTGAAGAAAAAATTCAAGCCTTGTGTTGCAATAGAGAAGGAGTCTACAGGGAAAATATTAACAATTCAGGAAACATCAAGAGAACATGTAAAGAATACAGAGTCATTACACCAGAAAGAACTGATCAACATTCAACTATTTCAAGAGGCAGCATATGATCAGGAACTGATGGTACTGAGGGAAGAAGCTGAAGCTGCATTGAAGGCATTGACAAAAAACAAGGCTCCAGGAATTGATTGAATATCAACTGAGATGTTTGAACAAATGGATGCAGCTTTGGAAGTACTTACTTATCTATGCCAAGAGGTTTGGAAGAGTGTTGCCTGGCCAACCGACTGGAAGAGATCCATACTTGTACCTCTTTCCAAGAAAGATGATCCAACCAAATGTGTAAAGTGTTGAACAATATCATTAATACCACATGCAAGTAAAATTTTGCTCAAGATTATTCAAAAGAGACAGCAACATTATGAGGTCAGACAATGAAATCCACAAACTGACTTGTTCTAAGTGTTACATACCTCGTTGCAAATATAGTCACCTTCAAAGTACTCTACTTGGGAAGCTAGACACTGATGCCAGTACCCAGTCCATCCTTCAGAGCAATTTTGGAACTCTTTCTGGAATACCAGTTGTGCGTGGTGGCATGGTGGCAAGTTTGTGAACTTAACTGTCTAGTTGACTGTGAGGGAGTTTTTAGGCAGTAAACAAATAACTGTATTGGGACACCCTTCCTACTCACCTGGTCTGGCCTCCAATGATTGTTTTTTTCCTAAAGATAAAGCAAATATTGTAAGGGAGACATTTTGATGACATTCAGGACATCAATGATAATGTGATGACAGCTCTGATGGCCATTCCAGAAAAGAGTTGCAAAACTGCTTTGAATGGTGGGCTAGGCACTGGTGTCAGTGCATAAATTCCCAGGGAAAGTACTTTGAAGATGACCATAGTGATATTCAGCAGTGAGGTATGTAGCACTTTTTCTAGGATGAGTTCATAAACTTAATTGTCAGACCATGTATATTGACAGGTAACTGCCAGAAATGCAAGCTGGATTCAGAAGAAGACACGGAACCAGGGATCGTTACCGATGTCAGATGGACCTTGGCTGAAAGCAGAGTATACCCAAAAGATGTTTGCTTGTGTTCCACCAAACATGCAAAGGCATTTGACTATGTAGATCATAACAAATTATGGATAACATTGAGGAGAATGGGAATTCCAGGACACTTTATTGTGTTCCTGGGGAATCTGTACATGGATCAAGAAGCAGTATTTGGAACAGAACAAGGTGACACTGCATGGTTTAACATCAGGAAAGGTGTGCGTCAGGGTTATACCTTTCACCATACAATTTCAATCTGTATTTTAAGCAAATAATCCAGGAAGCTGGACTATATAAAAAACAACTAGGCATCAGGATTGGAGGAAGGCTCATTAACAACCTGCATTAGTCTTTGATTTTCATCAGTAAATACTGCAAGCCCTCTTCTTTTTCAGCAAGCGTGTGTGTGTCATCCGTGTATCACAGGTTGTTGACGAGTCTTCCTCCATTCTTCATGCCACGTTCTTCACTGGTTCAGCACCGTATGTCTGATGGTTGTGCTGTAGTGGCTTGAATGTTACTGTGATACTGGAAGCTTTGCCACCATGGTCACCCTAGGTGGACAGATTTCAGCAGAAGAAGTAGGACCAGGCCAGGCATTTTGCTTCTGGAAAGATTGGCCTGTGAAAACCTTATTATTTTTTTAAAAGAAAAAAAAAACTTGTTACTGGTGAGTTGATTCCAACTTATAGAGTAGAACTGTGTCACAGGGTTTTTAAGGAATGACTAGTGCATTTGAACCATGAAACTACAAGAAATGCTCACAGATGGAATTAAGGCAGCTGAGACCCTGATTTAGACTTTTAGCCTTCAGGACTGAGAGAAAATGAATTTCTGTTCTTTAAACCCAGTCACTCGTATTTTTGTTATAGCAGCTCTAGCAAACTGAGATGGCTGGTTTCAGGGTTTGTTTGGAGGTGGAATAATAGACCGTGATGGACACACAATGGCGATGCCGTTTGGATTGGAGCAGCAACTTGAGGCCCAGTGCTTTCTTATTTCTGGGATTCATGTCCGTGTTTCTCCCCCAAGTTATGGGCTGTACTGTCTCACTCTGCTGATGTTAGTGCCATAGTAGAAGGATGATCCACCACCTGTCCCCAGTTTGTCATACCGTGGCAGCTTGTGTGCTGCTATAAACGCTGGAGACGAGCCCTGATGTCACTTAGCTGCTAACTGAAAGGTCAGTGATTTGAACCCACAGCTGCTCAGCACGAAAAAGATGTGACAGTCTGCTTCCCTAAACATTTAGATGCCTTATGGAGCAGTTCTAGTTTGTCCTCTAGAGTCGTTATAAGCTAGAACTTGATTCAATGGCAATGAGTTTTTGGTTTATAATGCTATAAGCTATAGCACCTGTATTTCAAAACCCGTGGTGGACAGATTTTCAGTAGGGCTTCCAGACAGACTAGGAAGACAGGCCTGATGATCTGTTTCTTTTTCTTCTCTTTTTTAAAAATTGTGCTTTAGATGAAGGTTTACAGAGCAAATTAGTTTCTTGTTAAACAATTGTCATGGATTGAATTATGTTCCCCCCAAAATGTGTGTAGCAATTTGGCTGGGCTATGATCCCTAGTACTTTGTGGCTGTCCCCTGTTTTGTGACAGTAGTTTTTGTATATGCTGCCTGTGGTTACAGGGACAAGACTGGATTATATCAAAGGGGGTTAGGGTAGGCCTAGACGCTCTCACTAAAATCACATCCCTGATGCTATGTAAAAGGAGTTTCTCTGGGGTGTGCCTATTCCACCTTTTATCTCTCAAGAGGTAGAAAAGAAGGGGAATCAAGCAGAGAGCTAGGGACTCCTGTACTACTAAGAAAACAGCACCAGGAGAAGATTCGGGCCTCAGTTTCCTACGATCGGATGCTCCCGGACCAAGGGAAGACTGATGCATCACAAGGACCTTCCTCCAGAGCTGACAGAGAGAGGAAACCTTCCCCTGGAGCCAATGCCCTGAATTCGGACTCGTAGCCTACTAGACTATGAGAGAATAAATTTTTCTTTGTTAAAGACATCCACTTCTGGTATTTCTGTTATAGCAGCATTAGATGACCAAGACAACAATTAATACACATATTGTTTTGTCACATTGGTTGTTAGTCCTACAACAGATCAATGCTCTCCCCTTCCTGACTTGGATTTTCCCATGTCCATTTGTCCAGCTGTTCTGACCGTCTTGCCTTCTCTTCCTTCCCCCTGAGTTACTGTGCCCACTTGGTTCTGTATACGTGGTTGAGCTATTTGTATTACTGTTTGTTTTATGGGCCTACTTAATCTTTGAGTGAAGGGTGAGCCTCAAGAATGACTTCTAATGAGTTAAAAGGGTGTCCAGGAGCCACGCTCTCCGAGTTTCTGGAGTTTCCATCAAACCAGGAAGCTTGGTCTTTTTTTGTGAGTCTGAATTTTGATCTACAGTTTTCTCCAGCTCTCTCAGGACACTCTATTGTGTTCCCTGTCAGAGCAGTTGGTGGTGGTAGACGGGCACCATCTAGTTGTGCTGGGCTTAGTCTGAGGGCAGCTGTGGTAGTTGTGGTCCATTAGTTACTTGGACTAATCTCTCCCTCTGGTTTTCCTTATTCCATCTTGTTCCACACGATTGGGACCAGTAAACGTAACTTGGATGGTTGCTCACAAACTTTTAAGAAACCAAACACTGCTCTGGTGATCTGTTTCTGAAAATCAGCCAGTGATTTTGGCTTGGCAAAGCAGGCTGTTAATTATTAAGGTTCACAGCAGCCTGCCTGTTAGGAAAACATTTACCAATGTTTTGAGCAGTTTTGAGCTGCTGGGTCAGCCCATTTCCTTGAGGGTCTTCGTCTTTTTCACTGACCCTATACTTACCAAGCATGATGTCCTTCTCCAGGAACTGATCCTTCTTAATACGTAAAAAGTACATGAGATGTAGTCTCTCTGTTCTTGCTCCTAAGGAACACCCTGGTTGTACTTCTCCCAGGACAGACCTGTTCATTCTCCTGGCTGTCCATGGTATATTTAATACTCTTGGCCAACACCAAAATTCAAAGGTGTCTGTTCTTCCCGCGGCTTTAGTTACTGTCTGGCTTTCACCTATGAGGCAATTGAAAACACCCCAGAGGAGTGATTTCACCTCTCTTCATCTCCCTTCACTAATCTAGAAGCAGAGATAAGAGCACACAGCCCTTCTGATAGCTGTCAGCATTAAATGAGGTAATCCACGCAAAGTGCCCAGCCTTGTAGGTGCTCTGTCAATTAGAGAGATAATTATCAGCTACTATGGAATGTCAGTCTGGGGCCAGTCTCCCAAGGTGGGGCCAAGACCCAGAGACAGATGAGACTGACCCCCTTTCATTTCCTCCTAAAAGCCCACCTTTGGGCCTGCTTTCCCCTAGGCCTGTTGCCCACCCCCAGCTCCCATCTCTTCATTGAGCCTTTCTGCAAAAAGCCAGCAGAAAGCTGTGTTTACTCTGCCAAGTGGCATCCCTGGGGAGGGAGGGAAGAAGAAATAAATCTTGTGTTGGCTTGGCAAAACAGGCTGTTAATTACTAAGGTTCACAGCAGCCTGCCTGCTAGGAAAACATTTGCCAAACTGGCTCCATTGGTTAACCCCTTGGCACCCTGGGCTGAGATAGAAGTGTCAGGGTATGGGCTGCTTGGGGATAGCGTGAGGAGGTCCAGAAGCCTGGAGGGTGGCAGGCCATGGCTTCCAGAGCCTTTAGAGAGGGTCTGATTCAGATGAGGCATGCAGGATGAAGGACAGAATGACTTCAGGATTCCCATTACTTGGCTTGTTCAGTTCTGTTGCCTAGGCCCACTACCTCACCCTTAGACACCCATTCCAGGAATGCAGGCCTCAAAGGAAGGGCCAGGGCTGAAAGCTCAGTCTTTAGTTTGAAGCACAGATAGAGTATCCAGCGTGTCAGGGGCTGGGCCAGGGGGGATGCCTGGCTCTCTATGACAGCAGAAACCCACTCTACAGGAGGCAGAGATGCTCTGCAGGAGAGGGTGGCCCAAACCCTCGGCTGGGTCTAGGTGTGGCTGGTCAGATGGTGGTCTTGAGATGACCGTATTACTCACATGTGCACCTACTGGTACAGTGTGCCAAATCCTTTTGCACATGTTATCTCATCCAACAAGCCCCACAATCAGCCTGGAAGGACAAATTAACCCTGCAATGCAATGATTCAAGTGTAGGCTCTGTTATTCACCTTCTGTGTTATTTTGGGGCAATTGTTTCACTTTTCTGAACCATATTGATTTCGTCTGCAAAATACAGGGGAAAAGTCCCTTATCCAGGCAGTTTTTCTCTGAAGCTTAAATGAAATTACAGATCTAAAGAGTTTAAAAGTGCCTGGTATGTGATCAGCAAATGTGACAGCTTCTTTTTGAAATTCTCCACGGAAAAAAAAAGAAGAAAAATGAGACTGAGTATCACATCATAGTTTTCTGTTGAGAGAGTCGTCACATAAAGACACAGTGAGCATGTGTCAAAGACGCATTTCACTCATTCCTGAGGGGACCATCAGGACCAACCACAAAGCTGACTCAGAGGATTCGCTAACCAATGAAACCCAGAGAGTGCTGGGATGAAACTGCCAGTTAGATTCAAACCTAGAGAATGCAGTTCACAGTGTGATCTGTTATCTTTGGACTTATCTTCTCTACTGGGCAGAAGTCATTTACATCATTACCGGACGAGAATTATTTGTAATTTTTCTGTTTCCTACAAATAAGTATTTTACTTCTTGGTCTTATACAGTGTCTGAGCCCTAAATCAGTGAGTAACAGGTCGAAGTTATCATTGCTTAGGGAGTCACATGACCCTTAGTGGCTTGTTAGACCCCTGCCCCAGTGCGACAGTGAAGGTTACATGGTCTTCTCATTGTCTTACTTTCAGGTTTTGTATACTTGAACAAAGTTCGGTCCTGATTGGATGAGGAAGGGAAGGCCTGACCTTCAGACCTATATCAGGATTACTTTTGGGTAAGAATCCTGGATCATTTTTGCTCTGAAAATCCCAGGAGATGACCTAGTCCTGCTACCACTTTAAGGGGATGACAGAAAAACAAAAAGGGGGTGATTGGTCCAAGGTCACACATCCCTACTTGGGGGAGGAACAGAGGTTGGAACTTGTTTGCCCTGACTCCCATTTTGGAGTCTCCTGGGCTGTGCCCCTGGCCTTGTCCCGGAGGGATCCAGGTATGGGTTTTCTACTACAGGCAGGATATGAGCTCTGCATCCGGGTGAGAGTCCAGGCAGGTAGACCTACTTGAGCTCGAGCTAAATTAGTGCCGAAGGACCCTGTGGGCTTCATGGAGATTTGGGATTATCTATGCTCAAGAAGACCTCAGTTGCTAACCAGTAAGGCCAGCAGTCTGAATCCACCAGCTGCTTCTTGGAAACACTACGGGCAGTTTTCCCTGCTCCTATAGGGTTATGATGAGTCAGAATCAGCTGAGTAGTGACAGGTGTGGGGTTCTGGTGTTCAAGAAAGGGAGAAGTGACTCCAGGGCTTCTGCAGCCTGTAGCCCCCCTCCCCCACCACTTGTTAATTCTGCTGTAAGACACTGAGACAGCCTAGAGCTGGAGGAACAGCAGCAGACAAGAGGCAGCAGATGGGTTTCCACGGTGATCAGCTCCTGGAGCTCCCAGTGTCCCCTTCTTCCCAGGAAAGGAGGTACAGCAGGGACAACATGAGTGCAGGAGGAGGAAACCCAAGTCTTGCTCTGGTTGGTCCCAGATGGATAGCTAGATGCCCTGGGCAAGTCATCTCATCTCCTCTTGGGTCAAGGACCAAAGGATGCCATTTGTTAAGCACCTGCCTATGTTGGGCATGGTGTGCTAAACGCTGTACATGCATTACTTCATTTATTCCTTCTCCCAGCAAGCCTTTGAGGGATGAGCTATTCCTGTGCTCATTTTGCAGATGAGAAACTGGAAGCACAGAGAGATGAAGAAACTTGCTCAGGAGCACACAGCTTCCTGAGGACACTTGGGCTGTGCCCTTCACCACCAACTTGCTCTCTTCCTGAAGACTAGATCTTTTTTCTTTTGGTGGTTTAGGGATCCAACCCTAAGAAGGAAGGGAGGCAGAGAGAAATACTTCAGACACAACGGTGCTCTCCTCATTTTCTGCATGGGCACCTTGACCACTCTGACACCTGGCACCTCAGGCTGGGGACAGTGTCATGCTCAGACAGCTATGACACCACTATGGCAGTGACATAAATACTGAAGAGTTCAGAAGCTCTGGGAAGCCATCCAGAGTACCCAGTCCTCAAATGCACTCTAAAGTTTGCTTCAACCCTGTCCTGCAAGACACAAGGCCTCTGCTTCCTTTGAGAAGCTTCCGCGTGCTGATGCTGGACCCAAGTTGTCACCTCCTCCTTTCTGCCTTCCACTCCCTCTTGACTTGACCCAAGTGTCAGCTTCTGTCACACAGATTATAGCCCAGGTATAGGGACTCTGGTGGCTTTGACGAGCTCTAAAGTGCCCCCATGGAGGCCTCAGAGCTCTTGGCAGAGCCTGGAGTTCTATCTTTAGGGTAACCCTGCTTAGGCCTGCCTGCTGGGAGTCCCTGCTTTCTCTTCCTCCATCCAAGCCTCAAGGATAACTTTATGAATCACAGTCCAGACAAGCCCAGGCCTCAGCTGGCCTGAGAGCCTCCTCTGTAGGGATGAAGTTAAGGAGACACCTATGCCCTGGGCTGGGGGTGGAGCAGCTGGAGCAGGATCAGGTAACCCCCAGGCCCTCACCAGCCACCTTTGTCTTCATTTGTCCATCCATCTATTCACCCATCCATCGGGCTCATTCAAAAAGACTTTGTTGAACATTTATCACAGAGCCCTGATGGTTTCAGTTGTTAAGAGCTCAGCTGCTAACCAAAAGGCCAGCAGTTTGAATCTACTGGCCATTCCTTGGAAACCAGTGGGGCAGTTCTGCTCTATCTTATAAGATCGCTATGACTGGGAATCAAGGCAATGGTTCATTTTGTTTTTAAGTGCTAGAGATGAGAAAGATGAGTGACCACGCTTTGTAACCTCATAACTGAATTCCTGGTCCCCTTCCTCTAAATTGTGCCTCCTTCAGTCTGCTCTATCTCAGCTGATGGCAACTCCATCCCACCTGCGCTCGTCTGGCCCTTCAGCACGTCTGGCATCACACTCTGGCTGAAAACATGTCCAGAGCCTGACCACTTCTCGTGTCTTCCATCCTCTGCCATCCTGGTCCAGGCCATGATCACGGCTTATGTGCCTTACCACCATGGTCCAGCATGGCTCCCTGCTTCCGTCCCTGACCCTAAAGTCAATCTTTTCCCTACAGTCCGAGTGGTCTCGTGAAGATAAGATTGGATCATACCTCTATGTTACTGCTGTCCAGAAGGAAAGGCCAATCTTTTATAGTGGCTTGTAAGCCCTACAGAATGGCCTCCTCTCTTGCTTCCAGCCCTTGCTTGTGCCTCTCACGTGGCAGGCCTGCCCACCCCAGAACTTGTGCCCTGGCTCTTCCCCTGACCAGAATGATCTTCCCCTAGAAATACTCTCTGCTCACTCCCTCAGCACTTAAGTCTTTTACTCAAATGTCAGCTTTTCATGTGGTTCCTGTGTGTCATTGAGTCAATTCTGACTCATAGTGACCTTATAGGACAGAGTAGAACTGCCCCATAGGGCTTCCCAGGCCATACTTTTTACAGTAATAGATTGCTAGGTCTTTTCTCCCATGGAGGGGCTGGTAGGTTCCAACCACCCACCTTTAGGCTCCTAGAAGCCAAGTGTTTAAACATTGCGCTACTAGGTCTCTTTAGTAAGAGGAAGAGGCAGAGTTCAACTTAAGATCTATCCGACTCCTTGGGGCCTCCCTTGTCAGGCTAGAGCTCCTGGCATTTAGGGTCTGTGTGACCCCTATCACACATCCCTTGACTCCTCTCAGAGCCTGGGTCCAAGGACTAAGGAGGGAAGCCCCTCAACAGAGTACAAATGAAGGGAGAATCAAGCTCAGCCTCAGGAGGAACTCCCTGGCAGGACTAGAACAAGCAGTAAGCTCTTCCTCCGGAGCTCCAGACAAGGGCAGCCCTGTGCACCCAAATGCAGGGTCCCAGGAGTGGGCCCCGAAAGCCTGGAGCTACATGGAGGGAAAGGTTGAAGGAAGAGGGGCCCAACTGTGGGGTCAGTTGGGGGCACCTTCTCAGTCCCCTCAGCCCCTTAGCTCTTCCTCACTAATCTCATCTGTTGACTTTTCCTCTGTTGATTTGTAGACTCCATGCACTCATACACTCAGCAGGGACAGCTGAAAAGCCACTGCCCACAAGTCAATTCTGACTCACAATTAACCTATAGGTCAGAGTAGAATTTCCCCGTAATTTCCAAGAAGCACCTGTAGGATTTGAACTGCTGGCTTTTTGGTTAACAGAGTTAGAACTTAACCACTACACCACCAAAGTTTCCCCAGCAGAGATGGCTCTTGGGAAACTCTTAAGGATTAGAGTCAGGAACTCAGGGTTCAAATCCCCACCCTACCGCTTCTTAGCTGAGTCACCTTAGGAAGATTCCATTCCCATTGTATGACTTTGCTCATCCGTAAAAAATGTCCATAACAAACTTCTGCCTTGAAGGTGTGCTGTGAGAATTCAGAGAGCTGAGGCTGTGGCAATTCTGTGACGAGTAGTGCCTGCTGGTTATTATTAGGAGAAATCAAGGGGACTGGCTTGGGAAGGGTTAAGTGGAGACTTTGCCTTCTAGCCAGGAGCGAATCAGGGCTGGTAGGGGCGGAGCCAGGCTGCCGCTGGGATAGGGATCCCGACTGCCCAGAGGCAGTCTGGCGAGGGAGTGGACGGAGACCTGGCAGAGACCCGGGGCTTCAGAGCAGGGTCTGGGTCAGGAGGCGACCTGGCCTCTGCATCGTGGTAGCTCCAGTTGGAGGGTGCAGAGTCAGCTGCTGGGGCTCCAGGGAGAAGAGGACACGCAGCACCAGTGGGGACAGTGGCAGGGAAGAAGACGACCAGGACCCAGAGCCCTCCTACCCCAAGGCGAGGAGCACCAGCTGCACCAAGACCTTAACCCCAGCTGACCCTGATCGTCTGCATGGGGTGCAGGGTATAATTTCAGCTCCAGCCACAGGGCCCATAGTCCAGGAGTGCCTGCCAGTGGGCACAGGGGCAGCCAGGGCTGCTCAGGCAAGGGGTGGACTAAGAAAACCAGCCCGCCTGCTTCCTTCCAGCTCTGGACCCTGGCCAGGTCGCCCCCTGGGGAGCCCTCTCGGGTCCCTCATGGCCTGGCAGACAGCCTACCTCTCAGACAAGGGCAAAGTCAAGGGGTGCAGCCAGAGGGGCAGAAGGCCACGGCCTTGCAGTCTGGACAGGGGTTGCATCAGCCTGAGCAGTGCCCAGGGGCAGGGGAGCTGTGGGGACAGCAGAGGCTGGCTTAACTGTCCAAAGGCCAAGGAAACAGAGTGCTGACCACAGGAAGGCAAGGTCAGCAAGCTGGGTCCTACCTGGCCTTCTTATCCCTGGCCTCAGTCTTCCCATCTGTACAATGAGGGCGCTGGACTAGAAGACTGATTCTAGCACCAGCCACTCACCCTCGGGTAGCTGCTCTTCCTGCTTGCTGGCTGAGGCCTCCTAGCTTCCCCAACCCAGACTGTGGGGGCCTACATGCAGTTGTGGGGAAGAAAGTTCCTTTGGCTGGCACTGCCAGCCTCCTGGCTTCTCGTCATCCTCATGGGAGTCTCCCCACTTCTCCGACTGGCAGTGCCCTCCAGACCTGTGCCAGGGGTCCCTCCAGGCTGGCCCCGTTGGCTGGATGTATCACTCTTGCCGAATTTCTTCCAGCCTGAAGAGCTTCCAGAAGATGCCCCTCGACCTTCTCGAGCCCCCTATGACAGCAGTTGCAGCTGGGGAGCTTGCTTTGACACTTCCCAGTGCAAGGGTGATGGCCTCAAGGTATTCGTGTACCCAGCAGCTGGGCCTATCTCTGAGACTCATCAGCAGATCCTGGCTTCCATCGAGAGCTCCCAATACCACACAGACAGTCCTGGTGAGGCCTGCCTCTTCCTCTTCCTCAGCCTGGACACCCCAGATGGAGAGCCCAGCCCAGTGCCTCCGCAATGGAATGGGGGCAAGAACCACCTGGTCCTCAGTCTCCACCCAGCTCCTTACCCCAAGTCCTTGCAGCTGGGACAGGCCATGGTAGCTAAGGCCACCCCCACAGCAGACACCTTCCGGCCCGGCTTTGATGTGGCTCTCCCACTTCTCCCTGAAACCCACCCTTTTCGAGGTGGAGCTCCTGGCCTGCTGCAGCAGCACAGCCCCCACCCCAGGGAGATCCTGCTCACCCTGGCATTGGAGAGAGGTGGGTGGCATACGGCAGGCATCAACTTCTCTGCATGCCTCTGGGATGGACACTGTGAGCCGGACCCTGGACCTG
The DNA here is from genome assembly GCA_028571685.1 of Heterohyrax brucei. Taxonomy (NCBI): domain Eukaryota; kingdom Metazoa; phylum Chordata; class Mammalia; order Hyracoidea; family Procaviidae; genus Heterohyrax; species Heterohyrax brucei. Next base: position 55,977,285 of record CM053140.1, read on the forward strand.
AGAAGTAAGTGGACCTTCCCCCTTGGCTGGAGTGGGAAGGGGTGTGACAGGATGCAGCCTGGAGGCCAGGGTACAGGGCAGGACAGAGATGGAAGAACCAACTAGTCTTAGCAAACTCAGGCCCCAGCTGCAGCAGGAGAAAGTCAGGTTAGATAACATAGAACACTTCCATCAAGGTGATGGTACGATGCAAGGAATGTCAAAGGCAGGTTTGGGATTTCTTCCTTGGAAACCTTTACAAATATGAAATATAATTCATTCCCACTTTCTCCCGTTCCCTCATTCTGATTCCTGCTTCCCTGATACTTTATTTATCATACGTCTGGACAGTGTCTGCACTTTTATAAATATGAATTTTTAAAATAATGATGATAAAATAATACAAATTGCTGTGATTTAAGTGCTTGTATGGCAGATATTGGAAAGCTGGTGGAGTAGTGGTTAAGAGCTATGGCTGCTAACCAAAAGGTCAGCAGTTCAAATCCACCAGGATCTCCTTGGAAACTCTATGGGGCAGTACTCTTCTTATAGGGTCGCTATGAGTCAGAATCAACTTGACAGCAACACGTTTGCTTTATTTTTTATAGCAGACACTGAAGCTCAGAGAGGTCAAGTAACTTGTTGGATGCCTCACAGCTAGAAAGAGCACAGGCAGTGTTTGAGTCCAGAATTATCTGTCACCAAAGCCCTCAGAACTAGAATTCTGAATTTTGAAACTCTATGATTAGTCCAGTCTAATGACTTAGAGGCTCTGTGAAGATTAGTAGCTGGTCACAGGTGGAAGACGCTCCCATGGCTAATTTGGGATGTTAATATTTCAAGGAAGTGGTGTTGATAGGTGCCAGTGAGTAGACTCTGACTCACAGTGACCACATGTACAGCAGAATGAAACACTGCCCGCTCCTGTTCCCTCCTCACAGTCGATGCTATGCTTGAGCCCATTGTTGCAGCCGCTGGGTCAATCCATCTCATCCAGGGCCTTCCTCTTTTTCACTGACCTTCTGCTTTACCAAACATGATGCCCTTCTCCAGGGACTGATCCCTCCTAACCATGTGTCTAAAGTTTGTAAGACCTAGTCTCTCCATCCTTGCCTCTAAGAAGCACTCTGGCTGCACTTTTTCCAGGACAAATTCGTTTGTTACTTTGGCAGTCCAGGATATGGTCAATATTCTTTTCCAACACCGCAGTTCAAAGGCCTCGATTCTTCAGTGTTCTTTATTCATTGTCCAGCTTTCACATGCATATGATGAATTGAAAATACCTCGACTTGGGTCAGGCATACCTTGGTCTTCAAGGGGACATCTTTGCTTTGCAACACGTTAAAGAGGTCATTAGTACCTGTTTTGCCTGAGGCAATGTAACTTTTGATTTCTCAACTGTTGTTTCCATGGTGGTGATTGTGGATCCAAGTAACATGAAATCCTTGACAACCTCAATCTTTTCTTCCTTTCCCATGATGTTACCTATTGCTCCAGTTGTCAGGATTTTAGTTTTCTTTATGTTGAGATATAATGCATACTGAAGGCTGTGGCCTTTGATCTTCATTGGTAAGCATTTCAAGTCCTCTTAACTTTCAGCAAGCAAGGTCTACATAATGCAGTCTTTGGTTATGGCAAGTACAACTTAGGTCAGACCTAAAGAAGAACTTCCTTCCAGGTAGGAGGCCTGAACATTATATAAGGAATGTGGGACCTGTACCCCTTGCCACTGTGTCCATTCCAAGTGGCTCTTTAGGCCAGAGCAGAACCGCCCTGCAGAGTTTCCAAGGCTTTAAATCTGTATGGATGCAGGCTGCTTCTTTCTCCAGTGGGGCAGCGGTGGGTTCAAACTGCCACGTTTTGGTTAGTAGCCATGAGCTTAACTACTATGCCACCAGGGCTGTAGGACATGAAAAACTCTTCAGAAACTTCTGTCCTGGCTAGTTAGTGACACACCTCAGGTAACAAAGCAGCTAACCCCTGAGCATTCTCTGCAGCCCCCAGGAGGCCAGCAGTTTCCAAAGGCTGACCGGGCAGGGGCCTTTCTGAAGTTGTCCAGAGCCCCCGGGGCAAAGGTTTCTCTCTCCGTCCCCTGAGGCAGGCCCGAGTTGGAACCTGTCACACTGATATCCTACCCGGTTACCTCTCTCCCTCAGGTATCCGCCTGTCTCCTTGTTCTCTGCTAGAACAACAGAAGCTATTCTGGGCTTCTCTTCCCTCCCAGGAATTCTGCACAAGACCAAGTTCCTTTTTCACCATTGCCTGAGGCTCCTGGGAGATCTCCCCAGACTCTGCCAGCTCAGAGCTCAGACAGAAGCTCACCTTTGGTGGCAACGGTCTTTGTTTACCAGGCTCTCCCCCCACCACCCACCCCCGTCCCACACGCATACTTTCCTGATTGTGTCGTTGTTGTCTTGTGACTTCGAGTCGATTTCAACTCACAGTGACCCTATGTAACAGAGTAGAACAGTCTCATAGGCTTTCCTAGGCTGTAATTTTTATGGGCAAACCCTGGTGGAGTAGTGGTTAAGTGCTACAGTTGCTAACCAGAAGATCTACCAGGTGTGCCTTGGAAACTCTGTAGGGTCACCATGAGTCAGAACTGACTTGACCCCAGTGGATTTGGTTTTTTCGGTTTGCTTGTTTTTGTTTTTTTTTTTGTTCGGTTAATCTTTACAGGAGCAGCCCTCCAGGTCTTCTAACCATTAGCCTTTCAGTTGGCAGCTGAGCAGTTACACACTTAGCTATTCTTGCTGACAGGAAGACCTTTTGGCTGACTTTAGTTACAGGTAAACACAGTGGGTTATTGGTAAATCTGAAAGCTGTTTTAGTCTGGACTTCTCAGAGAAGCTTAAAGTTAGGGACACTGCCTACACACATAGAATCTGTGTGACCCCGTTGAGAACCAGGTCCAGACTTCAAGATAAGACCCCAGATCTAACTCTGTATCTCCAGGGGACTGCACCCAGTAGACGCCCTCTAAATGTTTACAGATGGATCTAAAATTGGCCAGAACTGGCTAAGTTCTCTAATCAGTCCAGAACAGCCACTGAGTAGTGCTTTTGAAAAGCTTATATCCATAGGTGAAGCTGCGCAGTTTCTAGGTATCCTCTGAACTTCAAAGAGTTCTGTCTTTGGTCTCAGCTAATCTTCAGTTGATGGATCTTATAATCTTTGGAGTGGTTTGACCTCAGTTTCCTTAAAGAGCCAGGCAGCTACCTGGACCAGAAAGACAGAGAGCTCGTGTAGGGACAGAGTGGAGGGAGAGGCCTACAGCCACACGGCCAGTGCCCAGCAGGTGGCCTGAATAAACAAGAGCTGTCCTGAGAAAGAGGCAATTCACAGTCCCCTCCACAGGCACAGTTTACTCTGCTGGCACTGGTGGGAAAGCAGGAGAGGACAGGAGGAAGCTAAATCTGGGGAGGGCCTGTCCTGGGCCACATGCTTTGATAGGCACTTTATGTAAGTCATTGCCAATCCTATTAAGCACCCCTCAGAAAGGCATTATCCCTATTTTAAGGAACAAGAGACGGGCTCAGAGAGGCCCCTTAGTGACAAGGTTCTGCATCTACTTCTGATCAGACTCTTGGAAAGTAGTGGAGGTGGGACCAAACCCTGCACTCCTGGCTCCAAAGCCCATGTTTTTCCACCTTGGCTGAATGGTTTGTTGCTATGGAATTAAGTCCCCACCCATTTAGATTATTACCTATTCATTTTTATGAAGAGGTCATTCATTTACATGGCACAAAATTTACAGTATACAAAAGGATATACAGTAAAAATTCTCCCTCCCACCCTGTCTCCTGACCACCCAGTGTTCCTTCCAGAGGTGTAAACACACACTTACTTGTGCTTTTTTACAGAAATGTGAATGTACAAGCAATATGCATACATGTTCTCCCCGTTATTTAATTTAACATAAATCTAGTGCATGTTTTAAAGTCTCACTGCCTGTATTGTTAGGCACAGGGGGCACAGAGTCTAGGGCACAGGATACTTTTAGGGGCCTCAGGATACTTTTAGGGGCCACAAAAATGTTTTCATTTCTTTCCAAGTCAGGGAGAGAAAAGGACTTTTAGCCAGAAAAAATGTTTGTTTGTTTTAAAATTTTGTTGTGCTTTAAGTGAAAGTTTGTAATTCAAGTCAATTTCCCATATGAAACCCCCACCCACACCACTGTACATGTCCAGCTGCTCTCCTCACCCTGTGGCAGCACACCCCTCCTTTCCACTCAGTACTTTACGCATCCATCAACCGACTGCTGTCCGCCCCTCTACCATCCCATCTTGCCTCTGGACAGCAGCTGCTCCTACAGCCTCGTGTATACATTTAAGCCAAGAAGCACACGCTTTGCCAACATCACTCAGTGTCTTATAGTCCAGTCCAATCTTTGACTGAAGAGTTGGCTTCAGCACTATTTTCAGCTCTGGGCTAACAGAGAGTCTGGGGGCCATGTCCTCAGGGGACTCTCCAACTTGTTGGAGCATCAGGTTTGGTCTTTTACTAGAGTTTTAGTTCTGCACACCCATTTCTTTCCCGCTACGTTGGAGACTCTGTGTTGTGTTCCTGTCAGGGCAGCCATTAGTGGTGGCCGGGCACCATCTAGTTCTTCTGGTCTCGTGCTGATGCAGTCTCTAGATCACATGGCCCCTCTGTCTCCTGGGCTCGTATTTTCCTCATGTCTTTTATGTCCTTCATTCTCCTGTGCTCCAGGTGGATTGAGACCAATTGATGCTACTTAGATGGCTACTTGCTAGCTTTTAAGACTCCAGATGTCACTCACCAAAGTGGAATGCAGAACATCTTCTTTAAAAACTTAGCTATGTCAATTGACCTAGATGTCCCCTGAATCCATAGTCCCCAGCCCCTGCCTCTCCTACTCTGCTCTTCAAAATGTTGGGTTGTATTTAGGAAACATTTTAGCTTTTGGTGTAGTTCAGCTGTGCTGACCTCCCTTCTGCTGCATGCGGTCATCAGTCCCTTCACCTAACCCAATTCCTTTCTCCTATCTAATCTATGAATACTCCTTTCCCTCCCTCCCCACCCTTCTAGCCATCAAAAATTATTTCAGAAGAAAATGTCCTAATGTGTAACATTAATATACTTGTTTTTATGCAAGCCAAAACCAAACTCATCGCTGTCGAGTGAATTCCAACTCACAGTGACCCCGTAGGACCGAGTAGAACTGCCCTGTACCATTTCCAATGCTGTAAAGGTGTATGGAAGCAGATTGTCATGTCTTTCTCCCTCAGAGTGGCTGGGGGGTTCAAACAGTCTACCTTTCAGTTAGAAGATGAGCACTTTAACCACTGCACCACCGGGGCTCTTTGTTCTTATACAACAGTGTTGTAAAATACAATTTAAAAATATGTTTTTAATGGTGAGAGGGGTTCACAGAAGTTGTAACAGCCTTACCCACTGCCAGATCTTTCTAGAGCCCTGGAGCCATGAGTTGTGACACAGCTCCACCTTTAGCACTGATAGCTTGATTCTGGGATAGACACCTTACAAGACCACAGATTCCTAAGACTTCATCATGGTCACCACCCAAATGCTCGAGTCCCCTCTGTAATACATACCCCCCACCACAGGTGCATATCTAGCCTCTGCTTGTTTACTTCCGCTGATGGGGAACTCACCACCTCTCAAGGCCACCCCCTGGCACCATTCCCAGATAGCCCTGCTACTAGAATTTGTATTGAAAATAACCTCTTTTGAAGATCTCTGCCCATTGGCCCTGTATTTATCCTCTCATGCCACATGGATTCATTTTATACCTATTGAGCACCCATTCTCTATTAGGCATTCTGCTAGGCCCTAGGGACAACAGGATAACAGGCACAGCGTCTGCTCTCAAGTGGCCCAGTCTTGTTGGAAAAACAAGTCAATGGTTATGACATACATTGTTAAGTAGAGTGAGGCCACATGAGCTGCCTGCCTGCCTTCTCCATATAATGGTCTCAGTTTCCTCCTCTATAAAATGGAATAACTGTGCATACCTCCCATCTCTTATGGATGTTGTGAGAATGAAGTGAGTCAATGTAAAGCACTTACAACAGTGCTTGGAACGAAGTCCATGATCAACAAAGGTTACCTCTGGTCCGTATTATTACAATGACTACAGGGGCTATGGGAACACAGCAGATGGAGTGATCCAGGAGGGCTTCCCTGAGGAGGTGATGTTTGAGCTTAAACTTTAAGACTGAGTAGGACGATGGCACTTGGCTTGGCTTGGCTTGGCTGGAAGCTCCTCAGGAGACCAAGGCAGGGAAGGGCATTACAGGCAAAGAGAGAAGGGGATGAAAAGGCACAAAGGAGAGAACAATCAAGTTTAATGAGGGATAAGGGGTGCAGTTTATTCAGCAGAGTCTTGGTGTCTTTGAATTCCCTGAAGCCTTAACTTCAGGGCTTTTTGGTCCCTTAGACCCCTGAGAGAGCAGTGGTTGAGCACTGGTCTGCTAACTGAAAGGTCAAAGTTCAAACTCACCAGCTGCTCCACATGAGAAAGATGTGGCAGCCTGCTTCCATAAAGATCAAAGCCTTGGAAATCCTGTGGGACAGCTGTGCCGTCGCCTATAGGGTTGCTGTGGGTCAGAACTGACTTCACGGAACTGGCTGTGTAATGAAATAGAAGGTATCCTGGCTTCCAGAGACAGCCTAGTGGACACCTGGGCTTTAGGAGAAAGGGCAGGGGGCCTCTGGAAGACTCCTAAGCAGAAGCCCTGGAGTGGTTCAGACAACCTGAACTCAGGATTTGGCCTAACGCAGTTCTGGTCCCAGCCCTGTCCCAACCCTGTCTGTGACCCTGAGCTAGTTCTTGGCCTTCTCAACGACTCAGTCTCCACAACTATCCAGTGGAGATGGGCTTAGAGGCTGGCTAAGCCCTCCCAGGTCTACACCTTGAAAATTCAGGCTCAGAGCCAGGTGGCCTGTAACTGAGGAGGGACCCCTCCTCAGTTACAGGCCACCTGGCTCTGAGCCTGAATATCAGCCCTGCTCTGAGGGCCTGTGAGCTGAAGGTCCTGGGGCTCTCCACTTCCACTGTATGGTGGGCACTGGTCCCTGAGGGGGGCAATTTCAGGAAGGGGGCTCTGAGGAGGCTCTGGCTCCTGCCCCTCCCCCCACAGGCACATGCAGCCTGAGTGTAGCCCTGGGGCTCAGGGGAGGGGGCAGGAGGAACAGAGAAGGCCTGTCCCAGGTGGGGGGGTCTCTGGCCAACAGCTTCCCGTGTGGTTCCAGGATGGGGGCCCAGTGCACCTCGTGACAGAGAAGTCTTTCACAGGCCTGAGCTGTTGGGTGGGGGAGAGCTGAGGGAGGGGGCCACTCAAGTGAAGGATGCTTGGAGACTGTAACAGAGTGGTGGGAAGGCAACCATGTGTGTCCAAGTCAAACAAGGCCTTGGAAACATCAGTATCCTACCCCATTTAGCAGATGAGGAAACCAAGGCCCCAAGAAGGGAAGAGAGGTGTGTAAGGCTACCATGGTGGAGCCAGAGGTAGAATCCAGAGCTGCCTCCTGCTCTACCCCTGGGTGAAGGGCGGGTATGAAGCTCTCATTTGTATTAGTACTTGAGCATGAGGCTGTGAGGGTTACCGTCTGACAACGTGTTAGTGGGTTTTCATATTGTGAGTTTGAGAGTGATGGTATAGGGCACTGTGGGGCCACTGAGGGAGTCAGTCCTCAAGTAGAAAGGAGGGCTGTTGTCTCAGGCCTCATGTGTGCAGGACCCCCTCATGTACCTCCTTAGGACCCACCCCAGGGCAGCGCTGCCCAACGCCACCTTCTGCCTCATCCCAGGTCGCCGCTCTGATGCCTTACGTTTCCTCCAAGCCCTGCAGGTACAACCCCGACTTGGGCATCCCCACCCTGTCCCCCCGCACTCCTGAGCTGGCCACTACCCTGGGCTCAGGCTAGCGCGCAGGGGCCATGAGTGGCCCGCTACCTTACTCTGGATCTCAGCTGTGTTCTGGTCACATGTGTTTCACCCTCTGCAGAACACAACTCCCTTCCCCAAACAAAACAGCAGTAATGACTTTCCTGTCCTCTTGGCCTCTTGTCCCCTACAGCAGCAGCTGCTGGCTTGGAGGTGGGATGGGTTGAGTACATTCAGGGTGGGACTAGGCACCTAGCTGACCCCTCTTCCCCAGGCTGGCTGCATCCCTGTGCTTCTCAGTCCCCGCTGGGAGCTGCCCTTCTCCGAGGTCATCGACTGGACCAAGGCGGCCATTAGAGCTGATGAGCGGCTCCCGCTACAGGTAGCTCAGAACCCTGCCTGTAGGGTGGGTCCCAGGACATGGAAGGGACTCTGATCCCAGCTCCCAGGCTGGCCTCAGTGCATTTCCTATGGCCCATCTATGTATGTTGATGAATTTTCTCACATGTGGGGCTCCAACAGAATCAGATAGAGGCAGAGACTTCTGAGGGTTTATGGGAGTCAGCACTGGCTGAAGTTCAGGGTTCTAGACTTCTCTGACCCAGAGCAAGTCCTGATCTTTCAGCCTTAGTTTTCCCATCTGTATAATGGGATAAGTTAGATCTGATAATCTCCATGGGCCCAGCTTCACTGGCCCGTGACTCTTTGAATACCCAGTGTAAGGGAAGTCTACAGAAAACCCCAAACTAGAGAGTGCCTCCAGGGAGCCTGGAGTCGGAAAGCACAATGCCTTTTCCATCTGATGAAATAAATTTTGCCTGGCTCAGAAGGACATACACATGAGCCTGCATTGAATCCCTTCAGAACTGAGAATATGTGGGGGATGAATAACAGTAGCTCTCATTTATTGAGCCTCTGCAATGTGCCAGACAGTCTACTAAACTAGATAATTCAGATCATCTAATTTAACTCTCACACTGACCCCATAAGGGAAATACTACTGTCTTCATTTTACAGATTAGGAAACCAAGGCTTAGAGAAGGTAAGTGCCTTGTCTACAGTCACACAGTAGCATTTAATGGCTCCTGAGTAACTCCTGAACTCTTAATCATTCTGTTACCTGAGTTTGGCCAAGGGTAGCTACTGCGATCCAGTTGGAAAGCCAGGGAGAAAGGGCTTCTGGTTCCTGGATCTCAGCCCCAGGTCCCCCGCACCCCAGAATTCATTGGTTCCTGACAAGGCTCCTTGCCTCCTCCTCTTCTCCCCAGGTCCTAGCTGCCATCAAGGAGATACCCCCTGCACGGGTCCTTGCCCTGCGCCAGCAGACCCAGTTTCTGTGGGATGCCTACTTCTCCTCAGTGGAAAAGATCATTCACACCACTCTAGAGGTGAGGGGGGCCCCCATGGCTCCTGCCTCATCCCCATCATGTCTCCAAGACATGTCACCTCTCCTGCCCCAGTATCAGGGTTCCCCCTTGAAGATGTCTCTGTGGCAAATCTGAGACTTGGCTGTGAAACCATGGACTAGTTCCTTCTCTAACCTGGGCCTCAGTTTCCACATTTGTAAAGGGGACAGCTGTGGTAGATTTCAACTCATGGGCCAACTCCAACTGATCAGCAGTGGCTGCCCGGGGTCCTGTGTTGGGAGGGACTCTGAGCCTAGTAAGAATGTCATGATGTGTTGGTGACATCTGCCCTGACTGAGGAAGAGAAGGGAGAGGCAGCGAGCTTGACACTACTTGCCACCTCTGGGATATCAGCACTGAGTGCCCCCTAATCAACTACTGCATCTGAACCCCACTGCCCTCGGGACCTGGTGATTGCTGCCACCCTCTCCAGAGTCTGAAGGGGGCAGTGTGGAGCTACATGAGTCCTCACTTCTTGGGACTTCGCCCACAGGATCTGAGGCCAGGGTCACCTCCTTTGCACAGCCCCTGTCGCATTTCAGGTTATTCAGGACCGGGTCTCTGGAGCGACTGCCCACTCCTCCCTGATGTGGAACAGCCCTCCAGGAGCACTGCTGGCCCTGCCGACTTTCTCCACCAGCCCCCGGGACTTCCCCTTCTACCACCTGCAGCAGGGTATGACCTTAAATCCCCATAGCAGTCCTCCCCACGTCTGCCCCAGCCCTATCCACAGAGCTCTGCCAAGACCCTCCCTGAGCCCCGCAACATCTGTCCTGGCCCTCAAGTCTTTCACTCAGGTGTCTCTCGATGAGGCTCTGCCCCTCCTACCCTGATGGTCTGTGTCTTACTCCCCCCAGGCTCCTGTCCTGTGGGCAAGTTCAGTGCCCTGATCTGGGTGGGGGCCACAGGTCAGCCCCCACTGAAGCTGATCCAGGCGGTGGCAGGCTCCCAGCACTGTGCCCAGGTCTGCCCCCTTGCCTGCTCAGGTGCTGGGATCGAGGGTGGGAGCAAGGTTCAGGGAGGGGCCTCTGGCAACATCCAGATGCTGAGAAGGACCACAGATTGTGGGGGGAGGAAGAGGGGTTTCCAAGGACCTTTTCTGCCTCCTGAATTCTCAAGTATTTGTTCCTTTCCCGCTAATGAAACTGACGAGGCCATCCATAAAGCATGTGCCAGAGAAGTCGACATTCATTCATTCAGTTCTTCATTCACTCACTCACTCCGTGGTTATTTTCTGAGTGCCAGGCTCCAGGCCCAACGCTGAAGACTCATAAAAGCAGCAGGAGAGGATTCTGTCCCCAGGGTTCAAGTTCAGCGAGCCTTTCCTGGCACACAGAATGTCAAATGTCACTTCCTGAGAAGGTGATCCAAGAGAGCACTAGCAGAGAGGGAAGCCAGCAGCTCCACCAGGTTGCAGATGGAGAGGCTCCACAGACATGTGGGCTGAAAGCCATTGAGTGAAAGAAAGAAAATGAAAAACTTTATAGAGAAGATGGGGACAGGCTTCAGGCTAGAGGCTACCACATCAAACTCTAACAGCACAGGTGGCTACCTTCATATTGCCAGAATTCCTGCCTTCCAGAGGGAAGGCAAGGACAGAGCAGCAATCAAAGGACCTGGGATTCCTCAGTACGCCTCTATGCAGCTGCTCTCCCTTACTTCTTTCACCTAAGAAAACTCACTCCTGGAAGCCTCCTTCTACTCTAGACCCCTGGCTTCAGGACCACTCCTCTTTCCTCCTAGATCTTGGTTCTCTGGAGCAGTGAGAGCCCCCCCCCACCCAGGGGGAAGTGGCCCAAGACAGCCATCCCCTTGACAGTGATTGAGGGGCACAGGAAGGTGAGGGATAGGGAAAGGTGTGGAGGTGGGCTGAGCCCCTGCATGCTGGCAACCGTGGAGGGTACACACAGGGTGCTTTGCTTGGGTTCTGAGCCAAGGCTGGATTTCAAGTTGGGTCTAAAGAAACCCAGGCAGTAGATGTCAGCTGCAGGCCTAATCTCTTCCATTCTTGCCCCTTTGCCTTATGTTCTCAGATAACTGGGGGTTTGCGTGGTGAGAAAAGGTGGGGATCGGGGGGGGTCTGATGTCTCAGATAAGGATAGGGGAGAAATCTGCAGTTTGGGGACATATGAACAGGTGGTAGCAAATTTGGCCAGGATCAGGGAGGGGTTGGCTTCTGAGGACCAGGAAAGGCATGAGCTGCCTGCTTGCTATATGGTTTTGGGCAAGTCATTTCATCTCTCTGGAACTGTTTCTTTCAAATGGGGACCATTTTTCAACCCCTCTGAAAAGCAGGCGAAGTAAATATTCATTCACTGATCTGTTCAGTCACTCATTCACTCACTCGGCAGTCCATTTCTGTATCTGATGAGACAATAGAGATACACCGAGTGGCGAAACTGGAATGGCCCTTAAGGACCACCTGCCCTGTCTTACCAAAGGGGAAATCGAGGCCCAGAGAGTTAAAAGGAGTTGCCCTGGTCCCAGACTTGCTATTGTTCACTGCCTATCCCTCCATGCCACTCCTTTGGGGGTTGCTAGTCGGTGACCATTCGGATGTTGGCTGTGGGAGGTCAGGGAGGTGTCCTGTGGCTGAGTGGTCCTCTCTGCCCTCCCACTGCAGGTCAGTGATCGCTTCTTCCCCTACAGTGCCATCAGCTCCGATGCCATCCTCAGTCTTGACGCCCACGCTAGTCTTTCCACAAGTGAGGTGAGGGCTGGGCCCGAGAAGAGTCCAGTGTGGGTGGGGACACAGCCAGGGGGCCCTGGTCACCTCACAGACTCCTAGCATGGAGAGAACCAGAGATCAAGATGTTCAGCTTTCCACTTTCAAAACTACCTCGGTAAGTCAATTTGTCTCCTCACTAGAAATCTAATAGAGACTTTCCAGGCTCCTTGGGAACATGATTTTTGGGGCTTCCAGCTGGAAAAGCTCCCCTAAGCACCCCTTCCAAGCTTTCATGCTACCCTTCTAGACAGTTCCTGGGTCACGGCTGCTGGCTTCTTTCCCCCAAGTCCTGCCCCAGCGCCGTGGCCAGGCTGGTCTTCCATCCCCTATTGTTGGATGTCCCTGGTTGCAAGGAGCGTTCTTCCGCACACCTCGTTTAAATCCCTCCCCCAGGTGGACTTTGCCTTCGCCGTGTGGCAGAGCTTCCCAGAGAGGATGGTGGGCTTTCTGACATGGAGCCACTTCTGGGATGAGGCCCGGAATTGCTGGGGTTATACTGCTGAGAAGGCCAATGAATTCTCCATGGTGCTCACCGCAGCCGCCTTCTACCATAGGTGCGTGCGTCATAGGTTCTGGTACAGGGAGCAGCGGGCCAGAGGCTCCTCTGTGAACCGGGAGTAGGGTAGCATGGGAGTGAATACGGCACTCAGTTTAGAGCCCAGGGACCCAGGTTCTAGGCCCAGAACTGCCATTTCCCAGTTATGTGATCCCTGGCAATCCTACTCACCTCTCATGAGCTCCATTTCCTCACCTTTAAAATGAGGCATATTCACCTCACACAACTGGTGTGATAATCCAGTGGGGAAATTGTATAAGGCCCTGTCATACAAAAAGCCCTAACCAAACCCATTGCCACAGAGTCAATTCCAACTCATAGTAACCCTATAGAACAGAGTAGAACTGCCCCAGAGTTTCCACAGAAACTCTAAAACCTGGTGGATGTGGACTGCCACCCTCTTGGTTTGCAGTCATAGCACTTAACCATTGTGCCACCAAGGGTTTCTTCCTGTTACACAAAACCAGAACCAAACCCTGTGCCACTGAGTTGATTCCAACTCACAGCGACCCGATAGGACAAAGTAGAACTGCTCCATAGAGTTTCCAAGGAGCGCCTGGTGGATTTGAACTGCTGACCTTTTGGTTAGCAGATGTAGCACTTAACTACTATGCCACTGTTTCCCTGGAAACCCCTGTTACATAGATATTAACAAATGGTAGCTAAATTACTAAGGAGCATTGTGCAGAGGGTGTGTAGGATGTAGGATGTGAAGATTAGCATCTGGTGGTGGTGGGAAGTGAAATGACAAGAAAATGATCCCAGTGCTTTATAAATGTGTGTGTGTGATGAATTGGGGATCATCCCCGGCCTTCAAAAGCTATCTGAAGCTCCTTAATCTTGCAACAGGAATTGAATTCTGCTGGGCCCCTTGTACTCTTTAACGGGTTCTTTATGCATGTTTGAAACAAATGTGTGTACCTGGAACCTGTTCTACATTTACCCAGGATCTTTTCAGGGAATTGCTGGTAGAGTGAAGCATAACCCTAATGTCTGTACAGTGGGCCCTGATTGTTCTGTATGCCATTGTGTGAAGCGAGGCTCACCTGGAGTGGCACCAGCCTGGTTAATGCACAGAACTGTGGAAGCTGGTCTTTCAGCTGCCATGTCTAATGGTTTTGGAGCTACCTAATGCAGCTGCAGTCTGACTCCCTCTGAGATCAGAACTCAAAGCCCAATTGTGAGGCCCCAAGGAACCCACAAATGATGGGTTAGGGCTTACACCATTGGCTGCCAACAAGCCCCAGAGTGAAGACAAGCTCCACCCAGTGGAGAGCTGTTCACACTGCAGATGGGAGCTCTCAAGAGGCAGCTGCAGGAGGGATGGGGGTTGGGTTTAAAGGGACTGTAGCCGAGACCTGGAGTCAGGAGGGAGGAGAGTGGGTCTTGAGGGTGAATGTAGCAGCTGCAGCCTCCTTGTCCTGCTCTGTCACCCAGGTATTACCACACTCTCTTCACCTACTCCCTGCCCAAAGCTCTAAGGAGCCTGGCAGATGAAGCACCTACCTGTGTGGATGTCCTGATGAACTTCCTGGTCACAGCAGTCACCAAACTGCCCCCCATCAAGGTGGCCTATGGGAAGCAGCACCTGTCGGCCAGACCTCCACTGGTGAGGAGGGTGGGGAGAGGGGAAGAGACCACTGGTTGGTACTGGCACGGGGAGGAGAAGGGAAGAGGCATTCCAGTGTAGCCCAAATCTTTCTCTCTGGAGGATGGGGGTGCAGAAGAACAGAAAGCCCTTCCATAACATTTCTCCATCCCTCTTAGGCACCAGGAGACCCAGGGTCAGAGCCACAGCCCCCCAACCCGGACTGCATCAATTTGATGGTGGCAGGGTTCGGACACATGCCTCTGGTATCCTCTTGCCTGCGTCTTGACCCCGTGCTCTTCAAGGACCCGGTATCCATGCTGCGCAAGAAGTACCGCAGCCTGGAAAAGCCCTAGAAAGAACAAGTGGAGATCCCAGTCCCGTTCTGGGGGTTCTGCACCTGCCTTGGGGGCTCAGCCCCCTGCCTCGGACCATCTGAGAACGCATCATGGCAGCTAGTTGGCTAAAAGTCAGATCTGGCCAGCCAGTTCCAGCCGTTGCCCTCTCATCTGGGCGTGGCAGGGACTTTACACTGGCCCAAAGCCACTGGTGGCAGTGTCCTAGAGCATCGCGCTGGCTGTCGGACGCCGGGCCTTTGCAGATGTCGACCCCTTTGCCCAGAATGTCTTTTCCCGCTTCTTCACCAGGCTAACGTCCACTTGTCTTTCAGATTCTCACCTCCTTGGTGCTCCCGCAGCCCGCACTTTTGGCTCTCCGTGCTGCCTGGCGACGTCAGGGCTCAGGACTGACCTGTGAGCGCTGAGAGGACTGGGCCTGGTCCTCTTCTCCCTGGCTGTGCTGGTGCACGACGAGTATTTGACAAACACATACATTAACTGGGCGCTTACTGCGCACCTGGCCAGGTGCCAGAGGTGGCAGGAGTGCGGACCGGTGCAGCGTGACATACCGCCCCAGCGCAGTCCTCGCGCCCCAGTGAAAGAGCAAAAGGGTGACAGGAGGCCAGTTGCGGGGCTAACATCCATCCGGGTGCGGGGAGAGAAAGGGAGTGGACACGCAGGTGGTCTGCTCCATTCGGTCTGGGACCCTCCGTCTGGCTCGGCCGCCGGTCCTGCGTTACCAGAGTGGACCACGAGAGGTCAGCGCCACACCGCGCTCCTTTTACCTGGCTGGGACTGATTTTTCACACCCACCCAGAGGGCGGGCGGAGTGCGTGGAGGGCTCTTGGTGAGTGCGGACCAAAGTCTGAAAACTAGGGTGAGGAGTCTGAAGGAACAGCTCCACCCTTGTTGCCCCCACACTCGGGACTCAGTAAGAAGGGGCCATTTCTAGATGGGCCGAGGGAGCTCGAGGACTGTCTAGAACAGCCGGGCGCTGGGGGTGGAGGGGTGGAGGGGCCACTGGGTTCTCCTGGGTTCACCCACCTGAACTGGAATTATCGCTTCAGAAATAAAGCGCGTGTCCTTGCCCCCTCACACTCAAGTTATAAATAACTACGCAGCAGCTGTGCGGGGGAGGGGCACTCCGGGCTCGCCTGCGGGTTGGGGGAGACTCCAGTAGGTGGGGGTGGTGGGTCCAGCCCAGGTCCTAGGTGCCAGGTGATTTCCTGATTGGGTGGCCTGACTGCGTTGGAAACTCCCGTGACTAGCTCTCTGGCTGGGACACGCTGTCCCTCAAAGGCTTTCCAAGACCTACCACCCCCACCTTCCAGTATGACCTCTGGCCCCTGTGTGATTCAGGTGGTCCCTGGAGTCAGTCACAGCTGGGGATGCAGAAAGGTCTTGCCCTTGGTAGGCACGGGCCTGGGAGCTAAAGAGAAGGGCTGCCTGGCCCAGTGTCAAGAACAGCTGAGGGTGGTGAGGAAGCACACAGCTGCAGCCCAGATAGCCTTTCCCAGGGTGGCGAGGGGCGCCCAGACTCAGCCCGGAAAAGAGGTGCCTTTCCCTCTGCGTTGTAGCTTTGGTAACTGGGCCGCTGAGTGACCAGGGCAAGGCCTTGGCCATGGAGAGGGCACTGCCAGACCCCAGGGAACACACAGTACCGGCAACCAGCCCAGAGCAGGTCCCAGCCCTGCTGGAAAGGGAAAGCCTAGGAGAATGAAGCAGACATCTGGACCTGCTTCACTCTGACTAGGTGACTTTAGGCAAGCAACGGAATCTCTGAGCTGCGTTTTCTCACTGTAAAAATGGGAGATGGCAGTGATTGTCACTTGAGGGGGGTTAGGACTTGGCACACAGGTTTACCTTACATCAAAGTGACTTACAATTAAAATCTCTGGTTATTATAAAGTGGAAGGTCAGTGAAAAGGAGAAGACCTTCAAAGAGATGGACTGATATAGTGCCAACAGCAGTAGGCTCAAGCAGAACGATTGTGAGGACGGCACAGGACTGGGCAGTGTTTTGTCCTATTGTGTATAGGATCACTATGAGGTGGAACCAACTCAGGGCACCTAAAGGCAACAAAATGGTTATTTTAGGATCCCTGGTGGCACAATAAAGTGCTACTACTGTTAACCAAAAAGTTAGCAGTTTCAATTCACCAGCTGCTCCTCTCTTTGGGAGAAGGATGTAGCATTCTGCTTCCATAAAGATTACAGCCTTGGAAACCTTATGAGGCAGTTCTACTCTGTTCTCTAAGGCCACAGTGTGTCAGAATTGACTGGAAGCTGGTGGGTTATTTGGGGATATGGCTATTATAGGTTTCGATTATTCTCTCCAGGAACTGATCAGCATTCCTTTGATGAACTTTAGCTGTCAGACCTAAGTCTTGTCCGTGTTCCAGGTTCCAGGTTCCAGGACCTGACACACCCACTGATGGAGATCCCAGTCATCTCCTGATGACACTAGAAACGCACAAGGAGGTGGTTTTACAGATGGGAAGAAGAGCTCAGAGAGAAGGGGAGAAACCCCCTCTCACGTCCTCTTCCCTTCTGAGGCAGGGCAGAGTCAAGATGAACTGAGGTGCTGCCCATGGGAAGGCTGGGACGACCACTCCTCTTCCACCACCAGGTGACTCACACACAGGTTCTAGTCCTCACAACCACCTTTGAGGTTGGTGTTAACATTCTCTTGTATGGGTAAGAACACAAATAAACAAAAAATCCAAATCCATTGCTGTGGAATCAGTTCTGACTCAGTGACCCTAAGGGACAGAGTAGAACTGCCCTATAGTCTCCAAGGAGTGAGTGTCTGGTGGATTTGAACTGCCAACATTTTTGGTTAGTAGCTATAGCACTTAACTACTGTGCCACCAAGGTTTCTGCAGATAACCATAAGAAGGCCTACTTGCCTAAGGGCCCAAACCAGTTACCATCATGACTAATGCTTGCCCAATGTGTGTCAGAACTATGCTCCATGGAGTTTTCATTTTTCCTTAAATACTTTACTCAAAACATATATATATGTGTATTTATATATATTTACAACAGCAGCTACAGTAATTGGCTGTTGTACAAGCTTACCCTTAATGAGATTTCCATCACCATTAACATTCCCATTTCCCCTCCCTCCCACCCCTGGTAACTACTAATCAAGTTTGTTCTCTGTACACTTGCCTTTTCTGTTCTTCTACATATGTGAAGTCATACAGTATTTGTCCTTTTGTCATTGCCTTATTTCACTGCCTATCATGTCTTCCAGCTCGATCCATGTTGCAGCACATATCCAGACTTCATTTCTTCTCCTGACTGAGTAGTACTTCATGTGGTATATGTGTACCCAAATGTATCCCAAATGCGGTGTGTATGCACCATGTTTTATTGATTGATTCTTCTGTCGATGAAGCATTTAGGTTGTTCCAACTTTTGGCTATCGTGAATAGTGTTGCGACGAACATGGGTGTACAAGTCTGTTAGAATCACTGCTTTCAAGTCTTTTGGGGATATATGTCAAGAAGTGGAATTGCTAGGTCCTATTCATGGAGACCCTGGTAGGGTAGTGGTGAAGTACTTCATCTGCAAACCAAAAAGCTGGCAGTTCAAATTCACCAGGCATTCCTTGGAAACCCAGATGGGACAATTCTGTCTTCTAGGGTCACTAAGAGTCAGAATTGACTCGATGGCCATGGGTTTGATTTGTTCATGTTCTTTTTAGTATGTCTGCTCAGGTACTTTATGCATTTTATGATTGGGTTGTCTTTTGGTTCAGCTGAAGTTTTATACACTTTTTTCTTTATTAGATTGTTAGGTATATGATTTCCAAAGATATTCTCCCAGTTTACTTTTTTTGTTCACGTCTTTTGATGAACAGAAGTTTTTGCTTTTCAGGAGGTCCCATTTATTGTCTTTTACTGTTTGTGTTTTTATAACATTAATCCATTGTTAGAAGCTGTAACTGCCAATCCAGCCCTTGCTTTTTCTGCTAAGACTTTTACCATTTTAGTTTGAGGTCCTTAATCCATTTTCAATTTGTTTCCGTGTATAGTATGAGGCATGTACCTGTTTAATTTCCTGCATATTGAAATCCAATTTTCCCAGCACTGTTTATTGAAGTGTTCTTTCCCTCATTGAGTGGACTTAGGACCCTTGTCAAAAATCAGTTGACCAGAGGTATGAGTTTATTTCTTGACTGTCAATTCTATTCCATTGGTCTGTATGTCTATTGTTATACCAGCACTACTGTTGTAGCTGTGTTTCAAGATCAAGAAGTATGAGTCCTTTTGCTTTTCACTGTCAGCATTGCTTTAGCCATTAGAGGTCTCTTGCCATTCCATATAAAGTTGAGATTGGTTACTCTTTTATCTGTAAAGGCTGTTGAATTTTTTTTTTTTTTTTTGGATTCTGTTGAATTTTTAAATCACTGTGGGTAGTACTACATATGTAAGGTTTTCAATGGCTGATTCTTTGGAAATAAGATCATGAGGCTTCCTGGTAAGTCACCTCTGGGTAGACTCAAACCTCCAACTTCTTGGTTAGCAGCCCAGTGGGTTAACTGTCTGCATGTATACTACCCAATGACTTGCTCATTAGGGCAGATACACTATTATATCTGGGGCCACTGATAACTGTGCTCTTGTCTCTGGAAGACTGGGGACACGTCTGCCTTTTTGCATCTTGTAAGCACAAGCCACGCCCTAATTCAGAATCCTCACACACAATGCCCAGGAAGCTAGTGCTTCCTGGTTGGCCCTGGGCTTGTCCAGACCCTCTAGGTGCTCCATCACTGGGTTCTGACCAGGTAGGGCCATGCTGAGAACAGCACTGGTCCAGTCATGTCCATTTTCAGGCTTCTTAGCCCTGGGACACCATCAGGGTGAGACAAGTAGTCCAAGGGATAAGGCTGTTAGGGCGAGACCCATGCGGGAAACTCTGTCTCCTCCCTACCCATGCAGCCACATGTGGCACGAGCATTTGAATGGATGGGGAGAATAAGGAAGGAGGAAACCCAGCCAGTGCCTTACCAAGTAAGAAGCCTGGCTTCTCCAGGAAAAAGGAATCTTTGGCTCACAGCTGAAGTGACTAAGGCACGAACAGTCTCAGGTGCCTCTATCTCCCTATTGAGAGGGTGGAGTTCACACAGCTCCCCAGTCTCTATGGCCTCTTTTAACCACATGTGGGCAGAAGGAGCAGCTCTATTTCAGGAATTCTTTACAGATTCATAAGGCAGAAGCCAGGCAGGATGAAATGGGAAATGAGGCAGGCAGGTGAGGGGGCAATGAGGTGATCATTACCTTGTATGCTGTGAGGTGGAGAGTGGGTAAAACAGATTAGTTCAGGATTAGGCCCAAACCCAACCCTGCAAGAGCAGATGCAGGAGCTGGAGAAGCGGGGTCACTCTGAGTTTAGACCTGCTGAGTCCCCCGTCCCCTAAGAAGAGACCCATTACTGGGGTGTGGCAAGGCTCCCCCCGCAGTAGACATGGAGCAGGGGTCAGGAGGTTTATAGAGCAGCCTGAGTAGCAAAGTTCTGGCAGGACATGTGGGCACTCAGGCCTGCCACCTGCAGTCTTGTCCATACCCCAGTTGGCACCAGGCTCAACACTCAGTCCGAGGGGCCTCGGCACTTCTGACAGTCCTTCATGTCTTCAGAGTAGTCCTCTATCTGGATGGTCATCGTGTGGAAGTGGAACCGCCCCTGGAGCTGGGTGCTGGCTGCCTTCAGCACAGCCTGGGCATCTGTGTTCTGAGCTGGGGGCCAGGAGGACACACGGGGGGGGGGGCAGCAGAATTGTTTATTCACCCAGGTCCCTCAGGAGAAATCAGGAGCCCCGGCCTCATTCCCTATGTTGCAGAGCCTGTCTGTATACCCACCTACATGAATGCATGGGTATGTGATGAAGCCCATAGGGCAGACTGTCAATAACTGGCTCACTGGTTAACAAGATTTTCTCAGGTAAAAGTTTTTCTAGAACACCAATTTACTAGAGGAAGTTTCCTTCTTCCATAGTAGATTTTCTGATATTAAACTGTACTTCCATTTTTGGAATAAAATATACTTAGTCACAAAAAACAAGAGAGAGACACCCCCAAATTCCCATCCTCCACTAAGCAGCTCTCAAGCAGCTGTCAGTCCACAGGCCTGGTAAGACCCTGGACAAGCTGGAAAGAAAAGCCCTGTCCTTGATGCTGGGTACCTGCCTTCTTCTGCCACTTACAAGCTGTAAAAAACCTGAGCAGGTGAATTGTCACACGCAACTCATTCTCACTTTCTTCATCTATAAAAGGGATTCTGAGGATCAAATGAAATAACGCCTGTAAACACTCAGTCTGGTGCCCAACTCAGTACCTGGGCACTGCAGGCACATGGGAAGGCCATAGCCTATTGGCTGTCTCTTACGTTTATCCCAGCCCCACGTGTCCCCGGCCACTCACCAATAGCAATGTGGACAGACAGCATGGGCTGGGCCACGGTCAATGCCCAGATGTGCAGGCTGTGCAAGGCTTCCACCCCTTCCAGGGACAGCAGCAGTTCCTGCACAGCTGTGAAGTCCACGCCCTTGGGGGCCCCTAGGGGGAGACCAGGGACAGAGACTGGAAGAAGACTGGCCTCTCCTTCCCTACCATCCATGCAGAGCTGACCCTGCTCCCAAATGCTACTTCCTCAGGGTAGACCAACTGATCTAATGTTGCCCCTGCTTTGGTAACTCCCCAGCATAATATTGTTTTATTTTACTCTTCATACTTAACACTGAAATGATTCTATTTGTCAGTTTCTTTATTGTCTGTCTCCCCTGTTAAAATGAACAGGGCAGTTTGTTTTCTTTACCACTATATCCCCAGTGCGTGGAACAGCACCTGCCCCATAGTAGGTGCTTAATTAATTGTCTTTCAATGAAGGAAGGAAAAGACAGGAACCTGGGAATCCTTGTGTGTCATCAACAATATCAATGCCATCATCAGCATCACTGTCACTGTTATCTGGGTCAGTCAGATTCTCAGAAGAAAAGCTCTGACCTGCAACCAGACAGTCCTGCTGATCCTAGACCAACACCTGACTCCAGACTGACCTTGGCCAAGAAAGAAGGTTTCCGGCAAAAGAAAAGGGGAATGAGTATGACCATCCAGAAGAGGGCATTCCCCACTACTGAGCAACCCCCTCAAATCCTAGCCATGTCCCCCCAAGACATAGTCTGCTCCCAGCCATAGTCTGGTCACTGAGATGCTGTGGAAAAGGCCTGAGCTGGAAGTGGACTCAGTACCCTTACCCAAGACAGAACATCCTCTTCTGAGCCTCAGTCTGCCCCTTTGTGCAATGAGAAGCTTAATCCTAGCGCCCTCCACGTCCCTGAGGGAAGGCCAGGGGAGACTGAAGAGTGGATGAGGAAAGCTGAGTGCCAGGTGTCACCGATGTCACCCTAAAGTCCTCTCTCTAGGCAGGAAAAGGCATCCCAGCAGGGGAAGTGGCACCCTCAGGGCTAACAGCTGGAGAAATGAAGACCTAGGCCAAGGGACATTTCTAGGAAGTGTTACATCTAAGGGCCCAGCTGGATACCAAGATTGGCTTAGGGCCCCAGAAGGTTTTCAAGCCAATGCCACGCTTCAGACCATGGTTCTGCCATTAGTGGGCTGAAACCCTTGTCCTCCCCTATCCCCCACACACATCCTAAGTGGAGCATGACAAGACAGAACCAAGAGCAAAAAAGGGGCCCTCTGCCCACATTACCTTCCATGAGCACCAGGATCACATCTCTCAAGATGGTCAAGGTTGTCCCCAGGACCAGGATGGAGAAGAGGAAGGTGCAGACAGGGTCTACATACTTGTACTCCGGCTACAGAAATAGGGAAAGGCAAAGCTGGAGCCCACCACCTAACACTCCAGCTTCCCTTCCCCTTTTTTACCAAGGGAGAGGGGATCTCTCTGCATGTTGGGCACCAGCCTCATGCTGGCCCAGTTCTCCGTTTTGTAACCTTTATTCCATGTCCTGAAGAACAGGCAGGCAGACCACAATGCAAAGGTAAGACACAGTCTCTCCCTACCCTCCTTGCTCCAGGGGCTGAGGCATGGACAGCTAAAATAAACCTTAAGACACCATTCAGTCCAATGCCCGCATGTGTAGATGGGGAAGCTGAGGCTCAAGAAGAAATGGCTAGCAAGGGGTGGAGCCAGGCTTCAGATTCAGGCCAGACTCCAGTGCCTGCTCATTCCTCAATATCTAAATGATGAGCACTACCCAAGCTTTGGTACTGCACGGTCCTGGGTTTAAGTCTGACTCTATATCAAGCAAGGCACTGAACCTCTCTGAGTTGCAGAAAACACCACTGCCTACCATTCAGGGTTTCTGTGAAGATCCCAAGTACTGGCACTTGGTGGGTGTTGGATAAATGCCAGTTGTTTCTCCCTCCCAACCCTTGACCTCAGAGCTGGGAAGGGGCTAGCATTGGATACAAGTCTTGTGCAGTGAGGTGTCCCCAGATGATCTAAACTCTCCTGCTCCCCAGTCTACCTCCCTCTGCTCCCAGCTCTAACCTTGAAGTATAAAATATAGGCTGCCACCAAGACGCCCAAGCTCTGCAGAAAGTCCCCAATCACATGCACAAAGGCAGCTCGGACACTGGGGTTTTCTTGCTGCTCATTGCTGGTGTGGCTGTGCCCCTGTCCGTGCCCATGCCCGTGGTGAGACTGGTGAAGGGTCAGCCCCATCCTGCAGAAAAGGAGATAGAGCTGAGGGATGCACTGAGGCAGCAGGTAGAGGCCACCATCCACCTCCATGCCCTAGACTCTCTGGGATCCCTTTGGCCATGTGAGGGGCCCAGCCCACATGGCCTTTGTTCAAAGTGCCACATGAGTAAGGACTTAGCCCCAGTGCCAGGCTGAGTCTGAGCACACTGCTGGCCCAGTACCAAATCTCAAAGCAGGATGGCGTGATGGATGGAGGCCATCTAGCACACCACCCCCTGCACCCCCCATGTCACAGGCAGGGAAGCTGAGGACTACAGAGGGGAAGTAGCTTGCCCAAGGCCACTGAGTGAGAGACAGCCTCAGTGAGACACTAGTGTCTGCACACCACTGCCACTCAGAGACTAATTCTAGGAACATCGGCTTGAAAAGATTTTGATTTGATTCTGGTCCCAGAGACATCTGTTCCTGCAGGTACTAGGCTCCCCTCTCCCTCCTTCAGGTATGAAGCCTCCAGGATTATTCACTGACATTTTGGGGGGAGGGGTAGGAGAAGACGACGGATGGTGGGCCAGATTGGCTGTTGCAAGTGGCTTTGGCCTTGGCCTAGGCTTAAAACAGTACCCTGGTGTTGAAGGCACCAGAGCTCAGACTGCTGGGGAAATTCTGTCCCTACAGCCCATGCTGGACTGTCGCATGGCCTCCTTCCATCAAGAGTGGGCACATGGGTGTGGGTGTGACAGGTGTGGGGAGGGGAGCTTGCAGTTAACTCAGTCTACACTCACATGATGTTCACGGCCACAGCACAGCCTGATGTGATCAGCATGGTCCTCCCTTCGATCTCATAGTCCCCAGAGACTAGCCGCTCCACTGCCAGGTATATCAGCACCCCAGTCACCACCCAGATGGACAGCACAGACAGCAGGGCTCCCAGGATCTCTGAGGATGAGCCAGACCCCAAATACCAACCTCATTGTATTAACCTTCATGACCCCTCTTACCCCAGACTACAAAGACAAGGCCTGGGTGCCTCTGGGTTCTAGTGAGGGTAGAGCTGGCACATTCCACCTCACCCTGTCACTCATACATCTGAGGACATCAGAGCAAGATGGGACCTAAGAAGTCACTTGTATCAACCTATTTTGTTTGACCTGTTAACCAAAAAAAATCAAATAAAAAGAACTTATTAAAATAAAGAACAACGATGATTTCAGGAAACATCTCATAACCTGGTTTCAATTGGAGGACATTATGTTGAGTGAAAGTAGTCAGCAACAAAAGGACACGTATGAGACCCCTACAATAAGAACTCAAAAACAGACTCATGCATGGAAGAAAAGACTCTTTGACAGCCACAAGGGAAGGGAGGGAGGGATGGCAAGGTGGGGAGGATTTAGATAGTTGATAGAAATTTGGTTGGATGAAATCAGTGACAGCACACATTAGAAAAAGAACAATATTAAGCGGACTTCAACATAACTTGAGTACTCCTTCCATCTTAACCCAATGTTGCAAGGACAGAGTAGCTGGGGCGGGGGGCCAGGGACCATGCTTTCAGGCGAAATCAAGGCCAATCGGCACAGCTAGCATTTTGCTAAGGGGGCTCTCTGCACCCCACATTGGTAAGTGGTGTCTGGGGTCTTAAAAGCTGCCAAGCTGCCATCCGAGGGTACAGCAAATGGTCCCAACTCAGCAGGAACGGATGATCACCGAGGACCAAAATGACATGGGGGAAAAAGAACCCATAGGACAGACAGACCCACATGACTGGGTGTCTACATCGACTCGTGACTGGAAGAACCAGATGGTGCCCAGCCACCACCACTGATAGCCGTGATGGAGCTCACAAAGTTGAATCTCACTGGCAACACAAAAATAATTAGGGGCGCACCCTGAGATCTCCACTAAAAGACTTCAACTGATGGTCCAGGGGCTTCGGGGTTCCCCTGGGAGCATGGCCCCTGGCCCTGATGCTGCCCCTGCCCATAAATCATAATGCAGGTCCACTCTTTGGACAGGAATGGATTGGACTTGGCAACGCAGAGTGACCATATATTGGATGCACTTTATGGTTCTATGCATCTATAAGACATCATCCTGCTGACCTCTTACTGGAGGAAGGGGAGAGGAGGGGAAGGGAGGCTGTTGGGAAGATGGGACATGTATGGAGCAGAGAGGAGGAATGTGCTGTCACTGGGCAGCGAGAGCAGTGGAAGCCGCATATAGGTGGACATGCAAATTTATATGGGAATGTACATGTTCATTCAATCATAAAAAAAGAGTAACTTATTAAAATATATACCCACTGCTCAGCTGGCAAAAAGCTTCCTAGGAGAGGCTGGGCCATTGCCCATCAGAGGAAAATGACAGTACAGCCTAGACTAAACCAAACCAAAACCAAACCCAGTGTCATTGAGCTGATGCCCACTCATAATGACCCTAGATGACAGAGTAGAACTGCTCTATAGGGTTTCAAAGAATCACCTGGCAGATTTGAAATGCTGACTTTTTAGTTAGCAGGCATAGCACTTAACCACTACACCACCAAGATTTCCATACAGCCTAGAGGTGAATTAAACAGAATTTAAGGCCTGTGTCTTCTAGAAGGCTTTGTTGATCTTGCCCTGCTCCTAGAGTTGATCCATGGAGTTTGGTTCAAGGTTAAATCGTCATTTGTTCTTGAAGTATGACCACTGCACTCAGGAAGGTGACCTCTCCTTCTCTACACACTGGGATTTCCCAAAAGACAGAGACCAGGGTTGACATCCTCTTCCCCACCTATGTCATCCTCGCAGCGTCATACAGGACTCCACTGATTTCAGTCACCTGAGAATCCAGGTCCTGACCTGTGCCCTCCCCCAAGTTCACCTCCAGGCTAACCAGGACCCTTACCAGCTCGCTGCCAGCCAAAGTTCATGGTCTTGGTGGCTGGCCGGGAGGACATCCAGAGGGAGAAGAGGCTGATGAGCATGCTGGCAAAGTCAGTGAGCAGGTGGGCTGCATCAGTCATTATCGCCAAGCTATGAGCCAGGTACCCACCTACAGGGGAAGGTTCATGATGGCAAGGAATATTCATCCCTATGGTGGTGCCAACCCCCCCAGACTGTGTGTACAATGGAGAGAACATGGAGTCTGGAGACAGACACATGAATTCAAGACCTTTCCATCTATTAAGATGTGTAATCTTGGGCAAGTGACTTACCCCCTGAGCCTCAATTTCCACATCCATTAAGTGGGAATAATAACATCTATTTAGAGGGTAAAAAGTACAGTAAACTTGTCGCTGTCAAGTCATTTTTGACTCACAGTGACTCTATAGTAGAGTACAGTTGCCCCAGAGTTTCCAAGGAGCAACTGGTGGATTTGAACTGGTGGTGACCCTTTGGTGGGCAGCAGAAAGCTTAACCACTGCAACACCAGGGTTCCAAAAGCATATACTCAGTAAATACCTTCTCCTACACATTCAGACCCTTCCTTAATCTACTAGCTATGTGTGATCTTGGGCAAGTTGCTTAACTGTAACCTGCCTCAGTTTCCTCTTCTCTAAAATAGGGCAAACAGCACCCATATGACAGCATGAGCTGTGAAGACTGCATAAGATAATGCGTATACAGAGGGCTTAGCACAGTAAGTACTTAATAAATAAGGCTATTAATATTAACAGAAACCCTGGTTGTGTAGTAGTTAAGTGTTACAGATGCTAACCAAGAGGTCAGCAGCTTCAATCCACCAGGAGGCTTCTTGAAAACCCTGTGGGGCAGCTCCTCTCTTGACTTAGAGGCAATGGGTTTGGTTTTTTGGTTACTAATGTTAATGCTACTGGAAAAATCCAGGAGAAAAGTCTTTTGGGTCATCTAAAGTCCACACCCCAACTTCAGTTTACCAGTACAGTAGTTCTTACCAACAACTTCCCCAATCATGAATACCAGGCAGATGGCAGAGGCCACATAGAGTTGTCGCCGGGCCCGCTCCTTCTTGGGGTCAAAGTGGCTGCCAGGATCCTTCTGGGCATGGCAGCAATGGTTGCTCTGGGCAGCCAGCTCAATGGCCTGCAACTCCAGGGCAGGTCTAGGTAGAGGGATCCAGCCAGCCCCATCCTGCCGCACAGATCCCGTGTATGACCTGGCCAGAGAGGGAAAACTCCACTCTGAGATGGGGCAAGGAGGGCTGACTCTGGCCCCAAATTGCTGTGAGGTCTTGGTGTCCCCGTTCCCCACTGGACACATGCAGCAGATGGCTCTGGGTACGCTGATCTCTGACAGTCACTGAAGAATGAGGAAAAGATGAGAAGATCGTGCTCGGGAAGGAGGGGCTGGGTGCGTGACCAATCCAGGAGTCTTGGGGCTGTGGACTGGTGTTCTCTGCTCCCCCACCCCTTCCTGGGCCTCGAGGAGGCGGAAGACTTTGGGAACTGGCCAAGGGACCAAGGTAGTTCAGCTGAGCACAGCACCGAGAAGCAGAGCTCTACCACAGAGAGACTCCACTCAGACCCTCTTCCCTCCTCCCCTCCCTCCTCTGTGCACTTCAGGGAACAGGGCCTCCATAGGGCGGGGCCGCGAAGGAGAAAAGTGCTTGGCCGGGGCCTGGGCTCGGAGCAGCCCACTTTCTTGTCTCTCCCGGAGGGTAGGAGTTAGGATCTGCGCTCAGCCCCGAGGAAGGTATGATCCCCAGGCCCACGCTCGATTTCCCCTTCCTCCACTTCACCCCGTCCTTTCTGCTTGACCCCGGTTCAAGATGCTGCCAGGATGGTAGCTGATGCCGTGCAAACACTTCCACCTTACCGAGCTCCGGGCAAAGCGTCCAACAGATGCTGCTCCTCCGTGGCCTCCATGCGGCCCCGCGCAGCCCACAGTGGGTCCCGCCAGCCAAGCACCAACAGCTCCGCCGAGTGCGCCTACAAGTTACGCTGGGGACTCGCCGAGGCGCGCGCACCCACCTGCTGGAAGAGTTCGCAACCCACCCGCCCAGAGGGCCCCGGGCGCGCTCCGGCCGCCCCTGCGTGTGCGCCTCCCGCCGCCGGTTCCACCGCGCGCCCGCCGCCTCCGGCTACCCTCCAGGCTCCAGCGTCGCGCTCTCGCTCTCGGCCTGGCTGGCTGCGCCCCGCACCTGCCCTGCTTTATCTGTCCCAGTCACCTCGTGTGAAGTCGCCCGCCGCGCGTCGTGTGCAAAAAGCCGGCGGGGAAGGGGGAGGGGGTGACCGGCTGCAAAGGGAGCTCAACGACTGCCCCCGAGCAGCCGTCCCCTGTCCCATGCGGCCAGAGGAGCCGACTTGGTCTGTGACGAGAAGCCTGACCGCCTGCACCCAGCTCTGCTGCTGGGTGTTACCGAGTTAGGACTGAGCGAGGCCTGGGCCCACTGTCCTCCGCCGGGCTGGTTTTGCCCCACGAAAAACTTTTTGGGCCCTGGTTTGTAGAAATCCCTTTGGGTTCTCTGAAAGCGTGAGTGTAGCTCTTGCCTCAGAATAAGGGGTCCTGAGACTAGGGTTGTGTCCCACTCTTCCCACGTAAGAGACTCCTGTGGGCTGGATCAGTTTCCATCCTCAGACTGAAGACTGCTCGGGGCTTGATCGTGTTGCCCCACTTTTGGTCTTCCCCTTAGACTAGGGGCCTCCTGGGGTATGTCTCTTCCCTCACACTGGGGTCATTGTTCCCCCTTAGGACTGGTTGGTACTGACAGACCCATCCATTCTGGCTACTTCTCCGCTCTGTTCAGATAAGGACTAGTTTTATTTCCACCCCTTCCTACAGAGTAGTGTTGCTCTCGACAGCTGGACGAGTTGACGTCACTGCCACCGTCATATGTCGCCCCTTCCGGCAGGAGCTTATGGGAGCCCCACCAAGCGCAGCATACAAACACCGGGAAGACTCCAGCTGAACCGCTGTGTGCCGCCAAGACTTTGTGGAACCGCGGGAGAAGAAGCTGGTCCCTAGAAGCTGGCGTGGGCCCCACCCACTTGAAACAGAACTCTCACGGAGATCCCTGAAGGTTCGGAGCCCTATGGGCCGCTGGCCTCTGACAAGTACCTTCTATATAGAAAGAAATCCAATTTGATAACCTCCCTAACCAACTGCTCCTTTGTTGGAAGTGTCCTTCCTTGTCCGCGGGACTATGTCTTGACTGATGCGGCCCTTCACAGAGAGAAGAGTGGACTTAGACCGTTCCTACACCACTGGGGAAAAGGGAGGGGACCATCGGTCCCTCCCCCCCACAGGAGTCCTCTTAGTAGGAGATAAGCTACAAGAAGTGAGGGGAGGGGGTCACACCTGCCTTGGGTAGGTCCCCACTGAGTGTCTCTCTTCACCTCCTTCAGACTCTTGGTGTGGAAAACCTTTCCCCTAGCTTCCTGAATTTCTTAAAACATAGTCAACCAGCCGGCTCAGCATTACCTGGAGAAGGTACTAAAATACAGGTTGCGTATATTTACAAGACGTCCAGGGGATTTTCTGCCTGGTAAGTTTGAGTAAGCAGCCCTGAGATGTGTGTCCACCTCATCTTCCCATTGTATTATAAGCTCTTTGAGGACGGGACTGTGTGTTGTACCTCTGTTACGTTATAACTCAGCTCTGAGTACCGGCTGGACGGCTATAAAGAAGCCGACCAACGTGCTGTTGGTGGCCGTGGCTTTGGCTCCGACTCAAGGCAACTAGTACACCGAGTGATGCGGTGCCTGGTCCCACACCGGCTTCAACACTGTTGGGGTGCTGAGTCTGTTGCACCCACAGTGTGTTCTGAGTGCCTTACAACCTAGGGGGCTCGTCTTCCGGCACTATACCCGGCGACATTCTGTTGCGATCCATGGGTTTTCATTGGCTAATTTCCAAGAAGTAGGTCACTAAACCTTTCTTTCTAGTCTGTCTTAATCTGGAAGCTGCACATGGGTGACCCTGCTGGTATTTGAAATACCATAGGGGGCATAACTTTCAGCGTTACAGCAACCTACAAGCCACCACAGTACAAGCTGGCAGACGGGTGTGTGGTGGTCATTTACTCTGAGGAGAGGGAGTTGAGGTGGCTTCTGCTCCCAGGAGGAGTGTTACTGGACCATCTCAGTTGTGTGTTATAGTTTCAGTGTCCTTCACTCAGAATCCTGTCTTACAAACTACTTGAGGGAAAAATGGTTATCCTTTATGAAAACGTGTCCTTTTTCCCCTTAATACAAAACCAAAAACCCACTGCCACCGGGTCGATTCCAACTCGTAGCAATCCTGTAGGACAGGAGCACCTGACAGTTTTGAACTGCCGATCTTTCAGTTAACAGACGCAGCACTTAACCACTGTATCACCAGGGTTTCCTCTTAATATAAGGGACGTCATAAAGTCTCCAAAATAACAACAAAAAAGCAGATTTATAAATTGAATCCAACTACGTAATATGCTTACTAAAAGTTCTCTTTAGAGATTTCTTTTAAATTAAAATGCTACCATGATGCATTTTGGTGCATTGGCAAGAGTTCAGCTGACCAAAAAGTTGTTTAATCAAGATATCAGTATACTGAAAAAAAAATGCCAAATCTGTTTGTAGGATATACTTAGCTCCTGCAAAGATCTAGTGGGTTGTATGCAGAATAAGTAGCAATTCCCAGATCTCAGCATCAGCTGGACATGGTTATTTAAATACATACATACATATATATATATATAAATTATCTCATTCAGTAATTAGAGCCCAGTGATTCAGTAGGTCTGTGTTGAAGTCTAGGAATGTGTATTTTTAAAATCCTTCTCTGTGTTTGGTACCATTATAGAGTTATTATTCATTTCTTATGTTACTAGGTGATGTGGAGTCAATTCCAGCTGATGGCATCAATTCCAGCTGATGGTAGCCACATGTGTGGAGAATAGAACTGCTCCATAGGGTTACAAAGCTGCAGCTTTTCAGAAGCAGATCGCCAGTACAATCTTCTGAGGTGTGTCTGGGTGGCTTTGAACTGTTAATCTTTTGGCTAGTAGCTGAGTGCTTAAATGTTTGTGCCAGCCAGGGCCACTCTATTGTATAGTTGCTATGATGTTTTAAAAGAATCTTTATCTAAAGTATCAAAAGACAAAATAATCCCGGTACAGGTGAGTGGGTAAGAGTATAGAAGAACCAAGATTGACCATAGGTCACTGTTGAAATCTAGTGATGGCCACATGGGGGTGCATTATATATACACTTCTCTCTCTGTTTTACAATATGTTTGAAATATTCCACAATTAAAGGATTGGGAATAAAATAAATCTTCCCTAGTGATTCTTGATGCGGTAGTCTATGGAACTGTATTTAGGATTCATTGGAATAATCCCTTTGAAGCCAGTTCCTCTATTGCAGCATGATGTTAAAGGAAGCCCATTGATCAAAAACCCATTTTTAACCACCTTAATTGTTCTGCTTTGCAATGATAGGAGGAGAATCCTTTATATGACAATGTACAAATTAGATACTGTGCTGGAATTTAAGATTTAGCTGACTGCGTAGCCTTGAGTGTCCTCTCCCTCCCCTAGATAGGTAAAAAACTATTGGGCTGATACGCTGCTTTCCCATGTAATCAGTAACCCAGAAAAGTAATCTGCACACAGGATGTGCATTGATTCTTGACTTATGATTTCAAAGTGATGAATGCCTCCTTCTGCTTCATATTCTTTCACACTTCTATGGAAAGAGACTTCAGGAAATGAAACTAAAGAAAAGCAAATGTGTAGTTATCAAAAAACACAGGATACAGTGACTTATAGATTGAATTCTGTGTCAAAAAAATATGTGTTGTAAATCTTAACCTCTGTGTCTGTATATATGCACATGAAAGCTAGACAGTGAATGAGGAAGACTACAGAATTGATTGATGCCTTTGAATTAC
Source organism: Heterohyrax brucei (assembly GCA_028571685.1). Classification (NCBI taxonomy): domain Eukaryota; kingdom Metazoa; phylum Chordata; class Mammalia; order Hyracoidea; family Procaviidae; genus Heterohyrax; species Heterohyrax brucei. The sequence continues at coordinate 56,009,260 of CM053140.1, forward strand.
GGTGTCGGTGAAGAATATTGACTGCCAGAAAAATGAACAAATCTTAGAAGTATAGCCAGCATGCTCTTTAAAATTCAGGATGACAAGACTATGGCAAGGCTTCATTTCACGTACTTTGGACATGTTATCAAGAGAGACCAGTCCTTGGAGAAGGACATTCTGCTTGATAAAGTAGAGGGTCAGTGAATGAGAGGAAGACCCTCAATGAGATGGACTGACACAGTGGATATGATGATGAGCTCATGCATAGCAATGATCATGAGGATGATAGAAGACTGGGCAGTGTTTCCTTCTTTTGTACGTGGGATTACTGTGAATCGGAACCAACATGATGGAATGTAACAACCAACCTGTGGTTATAATCCCCTTTGGGAATTAGTTGCCTTTGTTATGTTAGTGAGGCAGATTAGTGTAAGGTATGTCTTGAGTTAATCAGTTCTAATAAAAGAGATTCAGCAAGCAAGCAGACATGGGAGAAGACACATGCCAAACTACATGAAGATCATCCAGGAGTGGAAGCTCAAAGAGAAAGGGACCTTCCTCTAGAGTCACCAGAGAGAGACAGCCTTCTGCTAGAAATGGCACCCTGAATTTGGACTTCTAGCCTCCTAAACTGTGAGAAAATTACTGCTTGTTAATGTTACCCGCTTTGTAGGTTTCTGTTATACAACCATTGAGTTGGTTCTGATTCCTAACGACTGTAGGACAGAGTAGAACTGTCTCGTAGGGTTTCCAAAGAGTAACAGGCAGATTCCAAGTACCGGCCTTTGTGGTTAGCAGCTGTAGCTTGCTGTAGCTCTTGACCACTACACTTCCAGGGCTCCGTCTGTTATAGCAGCATTAGATAACTAAGGCAGAATTTGATTCTGGAAGTGGGGTGACACTGTAACAGATATCTAAAATAGGAAAGTGATCTTGGGGCTGGGTAATGGATAGAAGCTAGAATAGTTTTAAGGTGCTTAATGGTAAAACTCCAGATTGTTTCGAATACACTATTGGTAGAGTTATGGACATCAGTGACAGTTCTGGTGAAGGTTCAGAATAAACTGAGGAGAGCTATAGAAAAAGTCTCTGCTGTGTAGAGAAATGTAGATATTAAATGTGCTTCTGGTGAGGCTTTAAAAGAAAGTGACGTGTGATTGGACAATGGAGGAAGGGTGGTGCTTTTTATATCACAGCAAAGCATTTGTCTGAATTAGGTTCAAGTGTTTGGTGGAAGGTAGAACTTGTAAGTGATGAACTTAAATATTTGGCTGAACAGATTTCTAAGCAAGATCTTAAATGGGCTGCATGGTTTCTTCTTGCTGCTTTTAGTCAAATGGGGGAAGAAAGGAATGAGCTTAAAAATGAACTGTGCAAAATATAAACAAAACTTGAAGATTGGGACAATTCTTTTCTACAAACTAAGAACAAGTGTCCTGAATTTTCACCAAGGATGTGACTGTGCAGTCTTTTGTTAAAGAGATGGGAAGTCTGTGACTGCTGGATCTGACCAACTACCACAGCAGAAAACCCACCACATTAGACTGAAGGGAACAGAGAAGGAACTAGAGGGAAGAACACTGTCTGCCTCTTGGAATTCTACAGGTAAGAAACGGGCCAAAGGGGCTATGCCTGTGGTCCTGTAAGAGAAGAAAAGGGCCATCCCTGAATCTGCTGGGAGATCAGCAGACCTCTTAGAAAGATCACAGAAAGCAAGGCTGCATCAGCTTCAAAGGGTAGAGTCACAGCCTCCCAGGTTTAAGAGTCATATCCTCGCCAGTTCAGTTTCAGAGTGTGGTCCTGCCTTTCACAAGTGCCAGGAGGATGTGGCCATTGCCTATAGCTGAGGGGGCAGGGCCACCATGCCCAATGGGCAGAAGGGTGGAGCCTGCTGGGTCTGAAGTTGCCACTCAGATGGACTAGGAGAATGGGGCTACCCAATGCTGAGGAGCAGAATTACCATCCTAGTGGTAATTCTGTTTTCTGGTGGGCCTGGAAAGCAGAGCTGAAGCCCAAGGCGGAGAGGCCTCCACCCAGAATCCAGAGAGTATAGCTAACACCCAAAGTCTGGAGGGCATGGCCAGCACCTAGGTGGTTCCACAGATTATTTGCAAGCTTTGAGAAGGTAATGTAAATTGTTCTGCTGGATTTTGGACTTGCTTGGTGTCTTGGCTTGGCTTGGCTGGTGTCTGTTATTCCTTCTTTCCCTCCAGTGTCTCCCATTTGTAACGGAAATGTCTACCTGGTACCTGTTCCACCACTGTATTTTGGAAACAGAAAACTTGTAGTCTAGATTTCATAGGTTCACAGATGCAGAGGAATTTGGGCACAGAATGGAGTACTCCTAAAGTCTTAACCCAGATTTGATTTAGATTATTTAGAAGATGAAATTCGGGACTTGCAATGGATTTAAGACTTTTGGGGTAATGTGATACAGTGTATGTGTTCTGCATATGCCAAAGACATGAATTTGAGGAAGCCAGAAAATAGAGTGTCATGGATTAATTGTACCCCCCCCCATCATATGTTGTGAAACCTAACCTCTATACCTGTGGTTAGGATCTCGTTTGGGAATGGACTGTCTTTGTTATGTTAACGAAGCAGCCTTTTGAGTCAATGTCTTTTGCTATATAAAAGGGATCAAGCAAGCAAGCAGAGGGGAAATGGGGGAGAGATGCCAAGCCACATAAAGATTGCCCAGGACCTGAAGCTCAGAAAAGACAAAGAGCAGATGAAGCGTTCCCCTAGAGCTTCTAGCCTCCTGAACTGTGAGGAAAACCAAGTCCTTTCTTAAAGGTGCCCTTTGTGGTAGTTACATAGTGCTGCTATAACAAGTAAGAGAGGGGCTTCCAAGCAGAAGGCCAGAGGAGGAGTTGTGGTGGGATAGGGTCTCGAGGCCTCTGCCTCTGGAGACTGGCAGTGTTGTTTCTCTCAACTGTAGTGGTAACACAGGAGTTTATTTTATAATCGCCAGTTAAACTGTACAACTAGTTTTATGAACTGTGCATGTGATGCAGTAGATAAGTTATTCAGTAGTAGTCTAAAGATCAGGAAGTAGTCTAAGAAATGTAAACTCAATGGATTATTCCTTCTCTAAAGTTATGTGCTGGTGGCGCAGTGGTTAAGTGCTCCATGATGAACCACAAAGTTGTGGTTCAAACCCAACAGCCGCTCTGCAAGAGAAAGCTATGGCCGTCTGCTTCTACAAGGATTACAGCCCTGGAAACTGTCTTGGAGCGGCTCTGCTCTGTCCTATGGGGTTGCTATGAGTTGGAATTAATGCAATGGCAATGGGTTTGGTTTTTGGTAACCTTAAGGTTTACAGCATTTGAATGTGGAGTCTATAGCCACAACAATAGACTCAGACATATCAGTTGTGAAGCTATTATATGTAAGTTGCATGAGTCTGAGCTAACTCCACAACACCTAAGGCTTAAAACCTTCTTTACCACAGGACTTTTCAAAATCCAAAACCAAACCCATCCAACAGGTTGATTCCAATTCCTAGCAACCTTGTGGGACTGAGTACAACTGCCCTGTCGAGTTTCCAAGGAGCACCTGGTGGATTCAAACTGCCAACATTTTGGTTAGCAGCCATAGCACCTAACCAGTATGCCACCAGGATTTCCACAAGACTTCTCAGAGCATTTAACTTAACTGCTGTGTTCCAAGTGTGTATGGTGGGACGGACAACAGTGTTCCTTAAATTTGTAAGACTGCGGTATGTGGGATCCAACTGATACACTATCTCAGACCTTTCGGCCTTATTCTCTCCCAGACCGTTGAGTCCTGTGCTCACAGAAAGCCTGGCGGCGGCTGCAGTTTCATCACACCCTCAACTCCAATTACTGGTGGCTGCCCTGGCCTTCCTGAGAGTGAGTCTGGGCTCCAGTGTAGTTCCATAGTGCCCGCTACAGTGGGGGCAGCAGCAGCTCCAGCACCCATGCCTGGACTGAACTACAGAGGCTGTGTCTTCTTCCACCTCTTCCAGACTCAGTTGAACTGCTACATAGTGTTGTTGAAATGAGGCATAAGTGACTCCATTTTGAGGAAGGGTGCAGTAAAAATTCAAGGTATTAAAGCCCCAGGAAACAACTTAATAGTAGAAAATACCATAGAGTTATCTCACCTTTGTCTTACAAAACATCTGTCACAAGATGAAGCCTGGGGACAACCTTGCAAGTGACACCTAGACCTTGACCACATTTTACAACTAACAGGAATTCCAGGTGGCCTTAACCAGTCAATGTGAAGGTCAGTTCCCCCTCCCTGCTTTGTAATCTCACGTCTTAAATACTGGATGCTGAGGAAACTCGGGGTTGCCCCCTGCTCTGCATAGTTTGGGATGCATCCCTGGTGCACCAGTCTTTTTCCTATTGGGCATATTTTTAATAAAATTTTACCTTTAAAGAAATTCTGGGTCACATCTTGAAATCTGAACCCCAACATGTGCAACCTCATTTTCCCTAGAAGCTCCCCAAAGGGGCTAAGCCTTGCAACCTGGAAGTTCAGGTGAATGAAGTCTCTGAAACAAACTTGTATGACAGGAGATGGAGAGGAGCAAGCAGACAAAATTACTCTTTCCTCTGATGAAATGTTGAGTCATGGTAGGTTCTTTATGCTAGAAACATCCCCACAGCTGAGCAGTCAGCTGTCTTAGTGAAACTGTGGCCAGATCAGTAATGTGACACCCTGTATGCGCTGCTGTCTCTACCTTCCACTTTCCTTCCTTCCCTGCCTTGCTTCCATTTCTCTCCTAGGAAACCCTGGTAATAGTAGGTAAGAGCTCTGGTTACTAACCCAAAAGGTGGCGGCATGAATCCACCAGGCAGTCCTTGGAAAGTCGAGGGTGCAGCCCTGTCAGGTCCTAAAAGGTCACCACGAGTCTGCAGAGTTTGTTCGGTTTTCCTAGCTGCCCCAGGATTGCACATCCCACTAAATTATTAAGATTTAAGCTTTGCTGCAGACTCTTTTTGGGACTTCAGGGCAATTTAGCATACTGAATCTGTTTTTTTTTTTTTGAAGGTCATCTTTGGGCTGGTTTTCCAAGCAGCTCAAACTAGGAGATGCTGGTTTAAAGACTTCTCCATAAACAACTGCTTTTTGCCAATGAGACCAGACCAGTCAGGCTACCATTACTGAATGCTTTAATTCAAGATTCTAATGAAAAGGGGGAATAATGTGGAATCAAACCTTCAGTTCTCATGGGACAGTCTCTAGAGCACTAAGGATGGTTGACCCTTACCTCCCCCAACTATTGCCCTGAGGAAATCTTTAAACCAAATAGTTTTACATCATTAGAAAAGAATGAGCATTGTGTTCTTGTAAAGAATTCTTCACAAGAGATCAAACTGACAAAAGCCATTCCAAAGGTTAGATGTTAAGTTTAGAGGCCTGAAGTTGGTATTGAGGATGGTGAAACAATTCAGAGGAGGATATGGAGAAAGAAGATGAATGTAACTCATTTCACTGAACCGTGCATGTTGACGTCATTGGCTTGCTGTATGCTTTGCTGTGTTTATCTTCATCAAAAATAAAGATCTCTTGGAGGGATAAGCCTACCCTTGCCATCACTTTCTATCTCCTGCTGCCAGCTTCCTACTAGACCATTTACTCTGAACTCTCCAAAAACCAAACTCATTGCTGTCAGGTAGACTCTTCCTCACGGCAGCCCTATGGGACAGAGTACAACTGCCCCTAGGGCTTCCAAGGCTATAATCTTTATGAAAGCAGACTGCCACATCTCTCCCTTAGAGTAGCAATAGCGGCTGGTGTTGTGAACTGCTGACCTTAGAGACAGCAGGTAAGCCTCACTGAGTGCCAGCACGGCTGCTCCTCTGGGGGCGTGGGGAGGGAGAGAAAGGCTGAATGAAAACTCCGCTCTTCTGGTAATAGCAGGAAGAGACCACTGTGCGTTTATTAAGACAACATGTAACACAAACGTAGTAACCACCCCATATGTCAGGGATAGGCACTGAAATATAGTACATTATCAGTTTCCAGGCCTAAGAGTGCTACCCAGCCCTCCCAGTGAGCAAAGGAAGTGGTCAGATGTATCAGTCTGGCTTCCTTCCCTTCTAACAACTGCCAGTCATACAGTCATACAGTGACTGGGCATTATCATACAAAAGTTCCTTTACAAAAAGCACCAAATTGGCATACATATACAATTATATATATATAAAAAAAAATCAAGTTTCAAAAATGTACAAAATACTCCATTTTGCACCATTGTAGAAAAGTGTCCTGTGTGATCATTTCAAGCACATTTCCAATTCTGGTTCAGTCGCCACCAGACCCAACAGTGGGGTCCTAGTTCTTGCTCTCCGAGCAGAGGGAAGACACCCTTCCCCATTGCCCCTTCAGAGACCCTGACCCCTCCCACCCTGGACCTGTCACTGAGGCAGCTTGGCCCACCCCCACCCTCCCCAGTCTCTCTGGGTCTAGAAGTTCTCATTCGTCCAGCTTCTTACTGGTGTCCTGAAATAAAAAGAAAGACACATGGTGAGACAGGACCTCAGGGGGATCCAGGGCTCTCCAGGCTGCGGTAAGAAATGAAAGCATTTGTCTGGTCTCTTCCTTTTTAAACTGAAATAGAATTTAGCTCCCAACACTATGGATGGTACTTCCAATACAAAACTCTAGAGACAACTTTATGTTCTTCAGCTGGATGGAAATTTAGTTCCAATAAAAACTCATTTACCAGCAGATACAAAGTCCAACAATTAAGTCCCCAAACTTAACTGTTCTAAGTGTTATATACCTCATTGCTAAATATCGCTACAGTCACCTTCAAAGTACTCCCCTTGGGAAGCTATGCACCAACATCAGTACCTAGTCCACCTTTAAAGCACTTTTGGAACCCTCTGGAATGGCCGTGGCACAGTAGCAAGTTCACAAAATCAATTGTGTAGCTGTCTGTGAGAGAGTTTAGCTAGTAAACAAATGACTGTATTGGAACACCCTCCCTACTCACCTGATCTGGCCCCCAATGACTTTTTTCTTTACCCAAAGATACTGAAAGGAAGACATTTTGATGACATTCAGGACACCATGGGTAATACAACATTCCAGAAAGAGTTCTAAAATTGCTTTGAAGGGTACACTAGGTGCTGGCATTGATGTGTAGCTTCCCCAAGGGGAGTATTTCAAAAGTGACCTGGTGATATTCAGCAATGAGGTGTGCAGCATTCTTCTAGGATGATTCGCAGACTTCATTGTCTGACCTCTTATATATTGAGTCTTCCTAAGTGAAACAGGCTGAGAAGAGCCTCCATATCAGGGGTGCTCAAAACTAAGGGGACCTGAGAGATGTATCCGGTCACCCTTAACACAAAAGGAAAGACATGACCTCCACACTGCACAAGCCCCAGGCAACGAAGCTAGGGTGGGGCCCTCTGTAGGCTCCCCTATACAGTCAGTGAACGGTAGATGATAAATGGCTCCTATTGTCTTGATAAAACCAACGATAAGCAGCAGGAGGCCCGGAGGATGGAGAAATGACTTGTGTTTGAGCATTATTCTTCTAGGTTCCTGGCCAGACTAGTCTAACACCAGTTTTCCTTGATGGCCAGTGATGACCTGCGAGATTGTGAAGCTGACCTCTACCCAGCTGACTTCCACTCAGTGGACCCTGATGCCCTAACTGCCCACATTGTTCCCTACGTCTGCATGTGGTTTTTAAATACTAAATTCGGGCAGGCTTTGAGGACGAGAATACCTCCATGGCCCTTTGCAATGCCGGCTTGCAGATAAAACCTTTGATCTCACCCTAAAAGCTCCTGTCTCAGTGAATTGTATTTTTGCGGCAGGTACCAGAATTCCTGGGCTTTTCCAGTAACACTGAGATATTGTTTCAGAACACCCCCAAACTGACAGGGAAAGGCGTGACCTCCACATCCCACAAGCCCCAGGCAGTGATGCTAGGATGGGGCTCTCGTTCAGAAGGGCTCTCAGAGACACCACTATAGATTTAGTTTACTGTAGGCAGTGAATGACTCCTCTTGTCTTGATAAAACCAGTGATAAAAGAATTAAGCAGGGGGCAGGGAGGACAGGGAAGTAACTTGTGTTTGAGCATTCTTTCAGGTCACTGGCCAGATAACATCTATCATCATTTTGTTTTCCTTGATGACTGGTGCCTGGTAAAGCAGAGACCTCCACCCAGTCAACCTTCACCCGTTTGACCCTCCACCCCCTGGACTCCCAGCTGTCCACATTGTTGCCTCTATCTGCATGTGATCTTTCCCTTTAAATACTGTGACTTTGCCTGACAAATTCAGACAGGCTTTGAGGATGAGAACAGCTCCCTGTCCCTTTGTGATACCGCCTTGCAAATAAAATCTCTGATCACACCCCAAAGCTCCTGTCTCAGTGAACTGGCTTTTCCTGAACTCCAGGGCTTTTCCAGTAACACCAGTTTAAATGATTTATGAGCACTATTTAATTTACTCCTGATCAAAACTGCAGGAAGTCAGTACTCTGAGACACACACGCACCTACCCCCACCCCACCCCTCAGATGAGTAGCCCAAGCCTCAAAGAAGTTCTGAATTGCTCATGGTGACACCGACAGTCCTCCTCAGAACCCTTGAGTCTGAACTAAGTTCTGTCAGGTTAGCAAACTCCGATGCCAGCAGCCGACGTGAGAGAATCAAGTAGAGTTAGGCTTGACAGTGGTAGGTGGGCCAGGTGGTGAGCACAGCTGCATTTCCAGGGGACAGACAGCCCTGCCCTGCTCCAGCTCCCCGGAGCCAGGGAGAAGTACAAGCTCTTCCCAAACATCAGTAAGAGGTGAAGCCCACATTTTTATTTTTTAATCTTACTGTTTAAATGTAGGCAACTAACTTAAAAGTATTTAAAACAAGCTGGCAAAAATAACCAAATGAAACGTCATCAGTGGGCCAAGCCTGGCTCGCGAGACCCCCTGTCTGTTAGCTCCGTGCTGTGTTGACTTTCCATTAAGTAGGTCACTTAGATGTAAAACAGGAATTTTTGGTATGAATAGTTTATATTTTTTTACCTAAGGGTAAAGATAACAGGAGCTTGTCAAAATATTTTCAAAATGTGTATTGGGGAAGGACTAAGCCCTGTCCCCAGTGCCAGGCACAATGCTTTGCACACAACAGGTATCTCGTGTTACTGAGTGAAGGAAAAAATGAATGAATGAATGGAAGGAGGGAGTGAGATTAGTTTCTGACCTTCATCTTTCCCCTCTGTGGACTCTTCCTCATCTTGATATTCTTCTTCAGTGACTTCTTCTTCTTCCTCATCTGTGTATGACGAAGACAAATATTAGGATGTGTTAAAATGAAGCCGATTCCTCAGCAGAGCTGATCCAAGGTGAACCAGGAGCCAGCACTTATGTGAAGCCTTTTTCCTGCACATGTGGGGTCAAACAGTCACACAGAGGAAAAGAGACTGTGGGCTTGCCAAACCCAAGCTACCAGCATCCTCATTCACCTCTGTCTTCTTCCTCCCCCACTCAAGGGAGTGAGGCAGAGACTCCTTCGTGCCACAAGCTACAGTTCCTTCTGTCATCTGATCATCTGTGATCAGAGAGGGGACTCCGTGGAAGCACACTGTGTTCTTCTGAGCACCTCTCAGTCAGATAAGGGCCGCTGGGGAGAACACGTGAAAACCTGATTTCTGGGGTCAAAGTCCTGGTCCTGAAGGAATTTGCGCAGCTCTTGAGATCAGCTTGCTCAGCAGCCCCTATTGTGTTTTCCTCCTTCCTCTGGGCCATCTCTGCTCATTAGCTCACCAAAGCTGAGCACCCGAGGGCCAATGATGGGGCTGCAACCTGTGTCCTCACTATACGATATCACCTTTAAGCTCTATAAACAATGAGTATGCCCTCCCCCACCTTCCCCAGGTCATTTTCTTAATCCTTTGGGGCTTGAGTGGGTCACCACAGTGGGAGTGGAGTCAGCATTTGTCAAGAGCATGTGCGGCTTCAAAAAGTTAATAACCTCCAAGGACAGACAAAAGTCCTTCGAAGTAGCTGGGACCTGCTCAGAACCTAAGGAGTTTGCTGTTATTGCTATGTCACCAACAACAGCAAAACTCCCTAGCAAAAAAACGGGAGTTGCTACTTGCATTTGCTGAGCACTTATTCTGTGCTAGACATTATTTGTCAGTGCTAGGCTACTAATTAAAAGATGGGCAGTTTGAGCCCAGCCAGAAGCACCTTGGAAGAAAGGCCTGGCAATCTACTTTCAGAAAATCAGCCATTGAAAGCCCTGTGGAGCACATAGAAGGTCACCAGGAGTTGGAATCAGCTTGACAGCAACTGGTTAACTACATGCCAAGAGTTGTACTGAGCGCTGTACACACACTGTCTGATTTAATCCTCACTAGAGCCTTGTGCATTAGGAATCAGTTGGCACAGCTAGATGGCCCTTGATTAGATCACTATGGGCTACTTACTAGCTGTGTGGCCTTGAACAAATCGCTCACCTTCTTAGCTTTCTCCTCTGTAAAACGAAGCCGCTAATAGAACCTACCTCATAAAGATGTTATACTAGATGACAATTTAAGTAAAGCAATTAGTGCCCGGAGCTTAGAAAGTAGTCAATAAATGCTAGCTGTAGGGTTGCCATGAGTCAGAAGCAACTCAATGGCTTGTTGGTACTCTCCCTATTTTACCTATGAGGACACTGAGGCTCCGGGAGACGCGAGGACAATGTGGATCTTCACAGTGTTCTCATGTTTACACAGTAAAATCCACTTTTGAATCTCTTAGGAGGGGTATCAGTGGAGCAGACGGTTGACAGCAGTGGGTATACTGGAGTCTACTGATATCTCAGCTGTGGGGTATGTTTTGTCCTTCCGCATGATTGAGTGTATCTGGGATTCTGAGAACAGACTTAACTGAAGGCTTGCGGGAGAGGTGACACAGGAGGTACCAACAAGCTTTTCTACTTTTCATGCCAGCCCATTTACTTCTTCCTTGATCCTGCACACATCCCTCTCTTTTGAATCCTGGTGGTACAGTGGTTAAGCACATGGCTGCTAATCAAAAAATCATTGGTTCAGACTCACCAGCTGCTCTGTAGGAGCAGAGAAGAAAGATGTGGCAGTCTGCTTCTGAAGCTCAGAGAGGTAGGGGGACTTGCCCAAGGGTCGCACAGATAAGTGACAGAATTGAGATTTGAACTCAAGTCTCCCTACTCCAAATACCACTCTTTCCAGTATCCTGAGATGCTCTTCTGCCATGGGTACAGATGTAATTTTACGTGCCAGGCACTGTGCTAGTTTCTTAACTATTCTGTAAACTGTCTTCATTTGCCTTTTCATCAGCTTCCAGGGGTCAAGCAGGGAGATAGACACAAGATACCACATCTCCCTTACCTGTTCCAAAGTCAATGGCTCTCAGGGCGTCTGCTATGTGCTCTAAGTTCAGAGTAAAGTAATCCATGTTCTCGAAGCCCTGCTCTGTCTTACCCAGCTGGCAACCCTTGGAAGCTTCCACGATGCTGTGGGGAACACAGAGGGGCAGGGTGAGATCTCTGGGGCTTGATGCAGAAAGGGATGTCTTAGCTCTACTTCACACATGCCGGTGCCCACACCCAGGCCTTCTAGCTCAAGGCGCCCTCTAGAGTATTTTCACTTCAATCATGACCACCAAGAGAGCTGGACAAGCAAGGGTCAGAAAAGCCAGTCTGGAGTATGACCCTCCCAGACACCTGATACAAAGAAAGAGACCCACTAGAAATAAGACAGAGACCCATGTGGAAGGCTAGGGGCTTGGACTGTGGCCCTGGGGAGACACTGACCTTTTGATGAGCTGCTTGGCACTCTGGTGGGAGAGAGAGAGCAAAGGGTTAGGACTGCAGAAGGGATAGCTCCAGGAAATCAGCAAAACGGGTGAGGTGGTGCCTGCGGGCGCTCAGCGCCACTTCTAGTCCAGTGATGCTCTGTTCCCTTCTCTGCACTCAACACCCCTGTCCACGGTTTGCACAGGTTTGGGTTATAACCACAGCACCTTCTCATTGTCCTAGCAAGAAGCCTCAACACTTCTAAACCCTGAAATCTCAAAAACTAGCACTATGTCCTAATCACTTGTTATACCCAAGGCCTAGCCCAGAGCTTGCCCCTCAGTAAGTGCTTAGGAAATTTTTCATAATTTATGAAGTTTTACAGTGAAACCCTTTCTGTCTCCCACACCAGCCAAAGAGCTCTTTAAGGGCAAAGCTGGGTTTTGTTAACTTCCACATCTTCACCTCCGTGTCCAGCCTGCAATTAATAGTCTCTTCCATGGACACTGAGTTTTGTAGCTTACAAAAAGCCATCGTCTTCTCATTAGATCTTCATATAATCATTAAGAGGAAGGTAGGGATTGTTACATGCCCACTTTATAGATAAGAAGACAGAATCAGAGAGGTTTAAGTGACTGGTTCAAGGGAACATAGGTGCTCAGTAGAGAAGCCAAGGCTTGAACTTTAGACAGAACTGTTGAGTTGAAGTCCCTCTTCCCAGATCCCAGTCCTGCTCACCAAGAGGAAGGTGGCCCCACCAGGCTCATCCAGGGACTGGATGGCTGTCTCCACCAGCTTGGTGGACTTTTCTAGCTGCTCCCGGTACTGCTGGATGAGGGCCTCAATGAAGCTGAGCTTCTCCTCCTGCTCCTGAGTGATCTGCTGCAGTAACTCACTCTTCTTCTCATCCAAGATGGCATACAGTACGTCAAACTTCTGACTCAGCTCTTCCTTCACCTGGTGACTGTTCTCCTGAAGACAAAAATCTTGAAGTCACATCCTGTGGGACACTATTCCCGATCCCCAGCAATTCCTTCCTGGGGTAGATATGTCCAGGAACAAAACTGTAAAGCCAGATGAAATCTTCCTATACCCTCATCTTACAAAAGAGGAAGTAAAGGCTTAGCAGCAAAAAAAAAAACCACTTGCTAAGGCCTCACAATTAATTAATTGTATGACAATGACATTTGGAGGCTGGTATCATGAGGAACACCTATCCATTCCTCAAAAAAAGGCTCTTGGATCAGACAGGATGGCATATTCTGAGCCTCCAGTGGACCCCACGTCATACTCTGCTCCCTATTTTATGATCAAGACTGGATTCAGGAAGGTCTGCATCATTCAGACCCAGGAGAAGGAGAAGTAGAAGTAGCTCCTCCCTTAGTGGCCTGCTTATTGAGGATCCCCTCTCTTCAACACAGATGTTACACCTTAGTTTCTTTATTTGTAAAATGGGAATAACACCTCATCCGACTTGGGACTGGAGTGTCTTCCATTAGACTAGGATCCTCGCATTGGTAGAGCAATGTGTCCCCCCCTTCCTTTGAGTCTACCCTGTACGTGAGCCTTCACACACCAGCAATAATGACTGATTCCTGCCCCATCTCATCTCCAGGTCCTTACTCCAAGTGAAGGTGGAAAATCGTGGATAGTTTTTCAGGAAAGGAAAGTTTCCTCTATCCTCTACAGCCTTGCTAATCAAAATGTGGCCTGTGGACCAGCAGCTTGGGTGCCCTCCGGAAGCTTGTTAGAATGCACAGTCTTACACTTCATTCTACACCTCTCAAGTCAGAAGCTATATTTTAACAAGATCCACAACACCTTGAGCATTCGCTGACATACAGCTGCGGTCCAGAAGCATTTGTTGAGTAAGCAGCTGAAGGAACTTATGCTGTCCCCGCCGGCCACCCCAGCCTGTAGCCACAATCCACGGGTGAGGCTTCAGGTCTCACTCCAGAGTCTAGGCTACACTGGGAGACTTTGAAGCACCACCAGGCAGGGCCCTTCTGTCCTCACCTTGGTGATCCGACAAGAGTCCTCCAGTTGAGTGATGATGGTCTGTACACGGTCATTCCCTGCCACCAGCATGGAGATACAGTTACTCAGTTCTGTCTAGATGGAAGAGGGTAAGGGGACCAGTAGGCGAGGGAGAAATGGTTACCGATTCTGCCCTTTCTCTCAACGCAGCTAAGTGACACCCTTACTCCTATCTGTTGAAAAGAGCCTCCAGTATGGGGTCTGTCTGGTCCCTCTTTCTGGGGGTCAGGTAAGGCCCATAACAGACAATATCTCAGGGAGATAGTGTGTCCCCTTACTTTACAAATGAGGCTCAGGGAGGGAAAATGAACAGTTCAAAACACACAGCAAGGTACTGGTAGAAGAGGGACTTGTTTCTAGGAAAGAAAGGGGTGAAGAAAAGAAACAGAGTTGGAGAATTCTAGGACAGAGAGACTAAGAGAAGAGTAAGTAGAAAGATGCCACAGCTTACTGAGGGGTAAGATAGTGGGGCTCTCACAAGTACCTGGGCCAAGGAGGCGGCTTTATGCTGCTTCTTACTCTAGGGAAATTTGGGGTCTATGAGAGGTGAGAGACACAGGAAGAGCTGTCTGGGGCCTAAAGCATGCTGGGATGGAGAAGCCATGGCCTGACAGGACCCCTGTGGCCTGGCTTCTCCCCTGTGGCCACACCCAGGTGTCCTCAAATGGCTCTAAGTATAACCCATGAGCTCAGCTACCTCCCCCAGGAAGGCAAGGGCTGCTGTCCCTGTGGCCTACAAAGTTCCTCCAAGGAACTATTCCTGAAAGCCCGGCTCAGCAAATCTACAAGGATCAAATCCACATCCTAAATCATGGGCCATGCCCCACAGGCCCAGGCTGGGAGTGTAAGCAGCTAGGGCAAGTACCTTTTGTCCCTGGAAGACACTCTGCAGTGGGGCCACCTCACAGGCCTTGTGGACTCCAAACACCTTGCACATGGAACAGGTGGGCACCTCACAGGTGAGGCAGTAAATGTTGATTTTCTCATCCTCATGCTCCTTGCACGTGGGGTGGCTGCCCTTCTGCAGGGGCCGACTAAAGTGAAGAACAGGTCAGTAGTCTTGGGGGAGAAGGGCCACCCGAGTCCCCACCTGCTCTCCCAGCTCTAGTCAAAGGAGGGCCCCCCAGACCCGTGAGCTGAGCCACTGGCACTCTCAGTGGCTGCTGTTCCCAAACTTTCTTTTCACCTTCTGGGGACCTAGGACCACTGAAGCCGACAAGACCAAAGCTATCCCACGTCCAAGAACGCAAACCCCAGTGTGCCCAGTTCAGATGACATAGGAAAGGGCCCTAGAATTCCAGAGTCAAAGCTGAAGACAGGGAGGAGGGGAGGAAAACAGAGCCCAGAAAGGTGAATTGACTTGTCCAAGGTCACCCAGTGAGTCGGGGAAGGGAAGGCTAGAGTACATTTGCTCTAATTATAGTCACCATAGATCTTGGTTCTTGTGTGCCAGGCTCCGAGCTAAGCATTTTATACTCATGGCCTCATTTAATTCTATATTTACTCTACCAGACCGTAACTCTCATCAAAGCAGAGAAAGTTGCCTGTTTCTTCACCCCTAAATCTACAGTGTAGGGTGCCTGGCATAGTGACCAGGGTAATGAAATACAGGTAGAAAGAGTAAATCATGAGAGTGCCCAAAGGCTCAGAGAAGGAAGAAAGGTGTCTGTCCCAAGCCACACAGCTAGAACATGTATGACCCATAGCTGTTCAACAGCCCAGCACAGGCCTTGACTCCTAGTACAGAGATTCTTTCCAAGGCCGTGAGTCTCTTCTTCTTCTTCCCAAACACACTCACTGGCATGCCTTTCTCCCTTTATCTTGTGGTTCACTTAGGGCCTCTATGATGTACGGCTGCTTCCCAAGGCATCTGTCATTTCCTGTTTTGGAGGGCCTGTTTTGGATTCCGTTTTGGAGGGCCTAGGTCCTACCTGCTCACTACACTGTACACCCATTTAGAACAAGCACTGTGTCTACACCATGTCTTACTGTCCAGCTTCTAATACAGCAGGTGTCTCCTAAGTGTCAAATGGGTGACCGTCCACCGTCAGTGTCAATGCGTCACCTCCAGACAGCTTTGCACGACTGATTGCAGCCCAGAGTTGTTGAATAAGCCTCTTTTCAGATACATCATTTTTACGTTTTTAGCCCAGAACCCCACGTGGAGAAGAGTCCCCTTTGCTAACCTGCCTCTGTCCTCTGGGAAGGGAGCACTGGGGTGGTAGGGTGGGCGGCACCATTCCTGTGGGTCTGGGGCCTTAAACCCACCAGTCTCCTAGATGTCCAAACTTTTGAGCTCAGGCTTTAGCATCTGAGTTCTGGTGCTGATTGCCCTGCCGTTCACTTTTTTGTGACCTCAGACAAGCGGTGTCACTTCTCAGAGTCTTGGTTTCCTCCCAGGTCTACTGCAATCATAGCAGGAGTCGCATGCAACAAATGTGTAATGCCTGGCACAGAGCAGATCCTCATAAAAAGCAGCTATCATTGTCATTCAGTTATGAAGAAAGATCTAGAAAGGTTCAAATGCACCGTGCCCTTTTGAAGTTGACACTAGGTGACACTAGTTTTATTATCATAGTGATCAACCAGACATTTTATTGTGACACTGAGTTCTACCAACATGAGAGGTAATCGTCAGTCAGACTGGTGTCTCTCTGCTTATCGCTTACCGTGTGACTTTAGAAACCTCTGCCCCCCTGAGCCTTCATTTCCTCACCATGAAATGGGGATAAGAATACCTGATAGGGCTATTGTGATGGCTTTATAGGGTTTGTACTATGATTAAGTAGGTAATGCTTGGAAAGTACTTAGTACAGAGTATACACAAAGCAAAAACCAAACCCATTGACATGAAGTCAGTGCCAACTCGTAGCAACTCTATAGGAAAGTACAACTGCCCCACAGGGTTTCCAAGACTATAAATCTTTATGGAAGCTGACTGCCACGTGTTTCTTCATAAGCAGGCTAGTGGGTTCAACCCACTGACCATTTGCTTAGTGGTCAAGTACTCAACAGCTGTGCTACCAGAGCACTTAGTGCCTACACGTAAAACCAACCAAGCCAAATCCATTGCTGTTGAATTGATTCCAGCTCATAGCAACCCTATAGGTCAGAGTAGAACTGCCCCCGTGGTTTCCAAGGAGCACCTGGTAGATTCAGACTGCCAACCTTTTGTTAGCGGCTGTACCTATTAACAACTATGCCACCAGAGTTTCCTGCCTATACATAGTAGGTACTTAAATTTGACTTTTTCCTTTAATATTTCCCCTCAATATGCTATTTCACAGTCACAATAACAGATCTTATTGTCCCTTTTATGGACAAGGGAAATGACAGACTGAAAGCCAGTGCCTCACCCAAGTGACCTAAGGACAGAGTCAGACTACAAACACAGCTCTCCAGGCCAGGAATGTTTCTCCCCAGGCCTGTCTGCCAGCCTTGTCAGGATGTTCTGAGTGTAAATCCTTCTCCAGCTTGAAGCCCGATACTGTACAACCCGTACCACTTACAGATTCTGCCTGAGTCTGTTGCTATTTTATGGGCAGCAACTTGGAGCTAGATCAACTAACTGTGTTTTCTTCTAGGTCTTCTATGTCCACAACCTGAGTAGGTGACTTCTCCTCCCTGAACCTCAGCCTGCTCATCTGTAAAATGGGGATAATAAAAGTTATGGCTATCCATAGGATTGTTGTGAGGTAGTGCCAGTGCCTGGCTGGCATTATGCCTGCCAACACATGGAGGTAGCTGTTCCTGTCATTGTAGAGAACCTCGGTGCTTCCTCTTCTTATCAGGGCCACTTAGCTGGCCTCAGTGCCTCTCCCTCTCCCATCTCATCTTTTCCCTGCTTTCTGTCTCGGTATCTCCTGGGAAACCAGCCTGATGTCTGGGCTGGGGTGTATGTTCCCCAGGCAGAAGGAAACAGCTCTCTGGACTGCTGGGACCCAGATCCTGAGAGGATGGAGGAAGAGAAGGAAGGACCCAGGAGAGCTTGGACAGAACGGCCAGGGAGGGAGGATGAGCTGACCTGGAGAACTCCTGCTTGTAGATGTCAATGATGTTCTCCACCAGCAGATTCCTCTGCAGGCCATACACTCCGTGTCGATCCATGATCACCTCGTGACGGCAGGACGGGCAGCGGAAACGGCCACCAGACATGGACACCGAGCCACTCCGGGTGGTCCAGTAAGGATTTGCAGCCTACAGATAGGGAGGGCAAAGGTGGGGATGGGCTCCTTTCCCAACCCTTTCCCTTTCTAATCTCCTGTTATCCTTCCCTACCCCTGCCTACCATTCTTGTAGAACTGTGTAACCTGCCAGAGGCAACTTAAGTATACCAGGTAGGGCAGGTGTCTGCATGCAGCTTAAAGAAGGGCTAAGGAGCAGGGTTCCGCAGTCATCACAGTTGCTATCACCAGCTGTGAGAGATCATTCAGCAATTTAAAACTAATTGCCATAGGTGGTATTTTTCCATATACAAGCCCCTGCCTGGAGCCCCCCATCCTGAGATGGGAACCAGTCCATTTCACACATGCAGCACCTTAGAAGCAACTAAGTGATCAACTGACGTACAACGTATACACCCGCTTTGGGAATCAGCAAACCTGGGTCAAGCCGTATTTCTTCGATACATGACTTTAAGTAAGTAACCTTATCTAAGCCTCAGTGTACCCCTTCATGTAATGGACCCATAGTTAGAGCAAGCTCCTAGGGCTGTTGCTTTGAAGATAAAACAGTGAAAGCATTTTTGCAAAGTGCTCCTGGGAAATCTTAATTCCTACTTCCCAGCCAGGAGGTTCACTCCCATTCTTTTCTTAGGGAGATGGAGCAGCCCACCCCACCCCACCCCCAACACACAGATTACAAGGCCCACCCTCAAAAGGGGAGAAGCTTCTATTGCCAAGTGCCTCCTGCCACCCTCCCCCCAAAGCTCTGGGCCCCCTGCCACTGTGGGGCTGGCTCCAGCCCCAGGGGTCTGGTTTCTTTCTCCTTTCCACCTGCCTCGCCCACTTATCACTTGAGGCACTTGACTTCATGATCAGAGAGTCAACCGCTGTGCTCAGGACAGGGGTGGAGAGCTGTGGGCCAGGTCGAGATGGGAAAAGTGCGTCATGGAGGACTGGAGCAGCCACCCCTGCCTCCCCAGAGCCCCTCAGCTGAGTCTGCAGGCCTCTGAGGGAGGTAGGGCAGCCTCATTTTGCAGGGGACAGAGCCAGTAGCAGTTTGGAAAGGTCCTGGGCTAGGGGAGAATGATTTTTATCACAGGGAAACTGAGTAGACCCCTGGGACCCCCAAGACTAGGCCAGGCCTGGCACTGACCTGGAAGATGTCGTTGGCACACTTCCGGCAGAGGTTGTGCTGACACGGCAGGATGACCACTGGCTTGGTAAACATCTCCAGGCAGATGGGGCAGATCAGCTGCTTCTCCAAGTTCTCCATCGGGTTTCCATCCTGGATCAGGCTGGATTTATAATCCATACTGTCGGTAGGTACAGGCCCACTTAGCTGCCTCCTTCACCTGCGCCTGACCACAGGCAGACCTGGGACTCCTCTTGTCTTTGTCACCAAACAGCTACTTGGAGCCTCCAGGCCTCCTCCTCGGGGAGTCTGAATTCTGTCCTGGGCTAAGGCCCCTCTGATATTTATAGCCGTACCCTGGTCACATGAGCTGAGGAGGAGACCAGCTGAGCATTCCGATGCCAGGCGGCTGGCGAGGTTTGAGTTTCCTCCAGGCCTGGAAGACTCGTCCTCTCAAATCACACGTGGGGATGAGCAATCTCTGTTCCGCTAGGATGGGGGTCGTAAACAAGAACAACCTGTTCAGAAACAGGCTGGGGGAGGACTGTTCTCCCTCCACCCTAGGCTTGGGAAGCAGGGCTTGGACCCACTGAGTGAGCCACTGGGATTGAAGGGGTTAATAGCCAATGCCCCTTCAAAGACCAGAGACTGGAGAGTGACCTAACTGAAGTCCTTTCCGCCTAGGGCTTTGAACCTGTTCAGTCCCTTTCTGATCCCTGCTGAAAATCTGCATTTCTAACAAGTTCCCAGGAAGTTCTGCTTCAGAATCACCTGGTGCTTCTGTCAAACTGTAAATTATGATTCAGTGTGTCTGGGGTGGAAAAGCAAACTCTCTGCAGAGATCTTGTTAGAAGCTACAAATTCTCAGGGGCTCGAAACCTGGTTTAAAGCTGTATTTTCTTTCTCTGGAGTCCTGAGCAGCTCCCAAGATGTGGGGCAAGGGATCCCCTCTTTCTGAGCCCATCCCTCTGCTTCAGACTTGAGCACAGCATTTTACGGGAGACCTTGGAGACCCCATCTTCCATTCCTGAATACAGACTCCACCCTTCCACCGTATCTTCCCGAGACTCCTAACTATTCCCTTGGCCCCCAATTCTAGCTTCATGTTGAAAGGAATCCCCAGAATTTACCCAGTCTTCTCACTTTATGGATGTTGAAACTGGGGTCTGGAAAAAAAAAGGCCTTGCCACTTGGAAAGCAGGTAGCAAAGCCAGGAATCTTATTCACTCATCAGACATTTTTCTGGCTATGCATTGGTAACAGGTAGATGAATAACCTCTTTCCTTGCCCCGAGATGCTCACAGCCCAGGAAGTGAGACAAAAATAACCATCATGTAGAAGCTCGGCTGCTAACCAAAAGGTCAGCCATTCAAATCCACCTACTGCTCCTTGGAAACCCTATGAGGCAGTTCTACTCTTTGCTATAGTGTCACTCTGAGTCGGAATTGACTCAACAGCAGTGGGTAGGTAGGTATTTCCACAAGTTTCCTAACTTGGATCCACAGAAGTTATCCAGATACTGCCCTCTGCACATAGATTTTCTCCATGTCCTTCTGGAAATCGTCTTCCTTGCTGGTAGGTTGCTGTTGTTTGGGTTGCCTCCGAAGTTGACTCCAACTCTTGACAGCCTTGTGTAGAACAGAACTAAACATCACCTGGTCCCGTTTTATCCTCACAGGTGTTGGTATGTGTTAACTCATTGTTACAGCTACTGTATTAATCTAGCTCATGAAAGGCTTCCTGCGTTTTCACTGACCCTCCCCTTTACCAAACACAATGTCCTTTTCTAGTCATTGGTCTTTCCTGAAGACATGTCCAAAGCAAGCAAGACCAAGTCTTGCCATCCTCACTGCTAAGAAGCCTTCTCAGTGTACTTCCTCCAAAACTGACTTGTTTGGAAATCCACAGTATATTGAATATTCTTCACCAACATAATTGAAATGCATCAATTCTTCTTTGATCTTTCTTTTTCATTATCCAGCTTTTACATGCACACAAGGCAATTGAAAAGTCCATGGTTTGGTCAGGCACTCCTTAGTGGTGAAAGCACGTCTTTGTTTCTTAAAACTTTCAAGAGGTCTTTTGCAACAAATTTTCCCAGTGAAGTATGTCATTTGATTCTTGGATGTTGCTTCCATAGGCATCGATTGTTGATCCAAGTCAAATGAAATCCTTTGCAACTTTGATTTCCATCAATTCTTGTGTTAGGGTCTGGATTTCAAGACACGACTTAGTTTCTCTTTAAAAGTTAAATTTTATTAAAAATGTGCCCAATAGGAAAAAAAAGAGGCTGGTGCACTAAGGATGCACTCCAAACTACGCAGGGTGGGAGGTGACCCTAGGCTTCCTTAGCGCGCAGCATTTAAACTGTGAAACCACAAAGTAGGGAGGGTGAGCTAACCTTTGCATTGATTGGCTGAGGCCATATGGAATTTCTGCAAGTTGCAAAATGTAGAGCCTTTTACTTTAATACCCTGAATTTTCACTGCACCGTTCCTCAAAATGGAGTTACTTATATCTCATTTCAACACTTGGAACCTTGGTTCTTTCTAATGCCTTTAGTGCAGCTTCAGCTTCTTCCTTCAATACCAGCAGTTCTTGATTATATGTGACCTCCTGAAATGGTTGTACATCAACTAATTCTTTTGGGTACAATGACTGTTTATTCCTTCCATTTTCTTCCTCTCTCTCCCTTTGTCTTTCTTTTTGTAATTGTGTTTTAAGTGAAAATTTACAATTCAGGTTAGTTTATCATACAAAAGCTTACACTTTGTTATGCAGCCCTAGCTGCTCTCCCTGTGCTGTGACAGCACTCTGCTTCCCACCAACCTGAATTTCCCATGTCAGTTCAACCACTTCCTCTCCCCTTCTTTTGTCTCATCTCGCCTCTGAACAGGAGCTGCCCAGTTAGTCTACTGTATCTATTTAAGCCAAGAAGCACACTCTTCACCAGTATCATTTTATGTCTTAAAAACCAGTTCGATCTTTCACCAGAGGCATTGGCTTCTGGAATGATTTCAGTTCTGGGCTAACAGACAGTCCAGAGGTCTTGTCTTCCGGGTTCCTTCAGTCTGTCAGACCACCACATTACATTTACTAGAGTTCAAGTTCTTCATCCCACATTTCTCTTGCTCTGTTAGGGATTTTGTTGAGTTCCCTAGTAGGGGAGTCACTGGTTCTTGTTTTTTCAGTCTCATGCTGATGTAGTCTCTGGTTTATGTGGCCCTTTCTTTCTCTTGGGTTCATATTTTCCTCATGTCTTTGATGTTCTTTACTCTAGAATTCATGCTTCTTAGATGGCCACTTGCTAGCTTTTAAGACCCCAGTCCTTCCATTTTCTTTTGATGCCTCCTGTATCATTCAATATTTTGTCCATAGAATTTTTCAGTGTTGCAACTTAGGCTTAAATTTTCTCTTCAGGTCTTTCAGTTTGAGAAGTACTGATCATATTCTTTCCTTTCAGTTTTTTTGACTTCAGGTCTTTGCACATTTCATTATAGTAATTTTTCTTGTCTTCTCAAGCCAGTTTTTGAAAACTTTGTTCAGCTCTTTTATTTCATCATTTCTTCTGTTTGCTTTAGCTACTCAGCACTTAAGAATAAGTTTCAGAGTCTCTTCTGACATCCCTTTTGGTCCTTTCCTTCTTAACAGTCATGTACTTTCTTCATATGTATCTTTAATATCATCCTACAGCACTTCTGGTCTTCACTCATTGGTGTTCACTGTATCCAATCTGTTTTTCAGATTGTCTCTAAATTCAGGTGGGATGGTATCCAAGCCCTGCTTCCTCTCTCTGGAGTCCTGGGCAGCTCCCAAGATGTGGAGTAAAGGAGCCCCTCTTTCTGAACCCATGTCTCTGCTTCAGATCTGAGCACAACATTTTGCTGGAGACCTGGAGACCCCATCTTCCATCCCTTAATAGAGACTCCACACTTCCATCAAATCTTCCTAAGCCTTCTAGCTGGTCCCTGGATCCCTTGGCCACCAATTCCACCTTCATGTTGAAAGGGCTTTTGTGGACTTGCTTTGATTTTCTTCAACTTCATCCTGAACTGGCATATAAGTAACTGGTGATCTGTTCTGCAGTCAGCTCCTGGCTGTATCTTTACTGACAACATTGAGCTTTGCCGTCATTTCTGTATGTAGCTGTAGTTGACTTTGTTCCCCTGTAATTCATTTAGTAAGGTTCACACATATAGTTTGTATTGGTGAGAAAAGCTAGTTCCAGTGAATGAATCATTGGTCTTGCAGAATTCTGTCATGCAATCTCTGGTATCCTTCTTATATCACCAGGGCCATATTTCCAAGTACTGTTCTTTCTTCTTTGTTTCCAGCTTTCATATTCCAATCACTAGTAATTATCAATGTATCTTAGTTGCATGTTTGGTCAATTTCAGAGTGCAGCAGCAGTTCATAAAAATTTTCACTTTGTTCATCTTTGGTATTTGTTATTGGTGCATAAATTTGAACAATAATTATATAAACTGGTCTTCCTTGTAGGCATTTGGATATTAGCCTATCACTGACAGCAGTGTACTTCAGAAGAGATGTTGAAACCTTCTTTCTGATTATGACTGTGAAGCCACATTCCTGTTCAGTTTGTCATTGCTGGCATAGGAGACTGTACAGTTGTCTGATTCAAAATGGCCAATACTAGTTCATTTAAATGGCCGATACCAGTCTATTTCAGCTTACTCATGCCTAGAAATCAATTGCTAAGTATTTCATTTTGTTTTTAATGACTTCCAATTTTCCTCACTTTGTACTTTATACATTCCACCTTCTGGTTACTGATGGATGTTTGCAGCTGTTTCTTCTCATTTTGACATGTTGAAGTCATTAAAGTGGTTTCAATGGCTGTTTTCAGGGTAGAATCTCATGCAAGGGGACTTTGTATGAGAGCCACCCTGTACAAAGTATTGGAGCAGGAGAGTAAACAGGATTCAGGGGCAGTAGCATCAGATATCAGATGAACCTAAGATGTCATGGGACATACAGAAGGAGTATAAAAAAAGAGGCACATTGGGAGAATAGATTTGATCCCCTAAGTCCCCAGAAGTTTTGATGACTCAGCCACGGGACAAGACCTGGTGGGTAGCAAGGGCAGACAATCCAACCTCAGGAAAAGAAGAAACGGGAGGGAGAAGAGAAGGCGTCTATATGAAAAATAGGAGACATAATAGAAGACAAAGGGCAGGAGAATTTTAAGGGAGGGTGGTCTCCAGAAAATATTAATGTCTAGTTTTTGCTCAGCACTTTCCAGGCACAGTGCTAGGTGCTTCATATACATATCATTTCATCTACATATAATATTTTGTTTCCTCGTCCTGCAACCAACAGTGTAAGGCACTCCATAGATGAAGAAACTCAGGCAAAGAGAAGTAAAAAAAAAAAAAAAGCTTATATGTGGGCAAGAGGGAGATCCAGGACAGGAACCCAGACATGGTGGACTCAGGAGCCCAAACCCCTTCCCACTCTACTGAATAACCAGTCAGCACTGCCAGGCCTCCCAGAGGTCAGAGGGGGATCCCAGCTTGCTTACTCCTAAAATCCCCATTTTGTTCAGGCATCAGGCAGCACTGGGCTCCAGGAAGGAGAATGTTCCATCCTTGTGTCTGAATGGAGTTGTGACAAGATGGGGCAGCCACTATCTTGCAATAATGGGGGGGTCAAACCTAAAGAAGTAAACAACAGCCTAAGGATGGCACAGAGGAGCTATAGAAAACTCCTGGGTCTTCAAAGCTCTCACTGCACTGCTGATTTATTCAACCCTGAAGCTGCCTGCTTCTGGACTACTTAAGATGTGAAACAGCAAGTGCCATTGTAGTATAATTTTTCTGTTATTTGCAGCTAAAAGCAACCTATATATATTTATGATTCCAACTCCTGGCTGCCAATGATTCTAAAATCTCTATTTACAGGGCTTCTCTTTCCCCTGAAGCTTCAAATTTGTTGTCAATCCCTATAGGGATGTCCCCAAAGAACCTCAAACTCATCATACCCCAAATTGAGGACACCATCTTGCCCACACAGCATCCCTCTTTCTGTGTTCCTTGTCTTAGAGAATAGCAGCACTACCATCCACACAGTCACACAACCCTAAAAGCTGGGAGTCATCTGAGGGCTCCTCTCTTCCTCCTAGCACATACCCTGTCAGTGTCTGCATCAAGTAGGACTTCCCCCTTTATGTTTTGCTTGGCATAGTATCATCATCCGTGAGTCTGACTCTCTGGATTTTGAAGACCTGCATGTGCCTGTCTCGAACTCATCTCTCTAACCCCAGAGCCTTGCACACAGTGGGCATTCAACAAGTGTGTCTGAATAGATGAGTGAATGAATCAATGAAGTAAGGGAGGAGGTACACTTGGCAGAGATAAGGTACTGGAGCAGGATTTTTTGCTGAGACAGTGGAGAGAACACTGAAAGATGGAGAAGGAGGTGGGTGGACTAAATTCTAGAGCCTGGGGAAGGAGGAGGAATGCTCTGTCCTCTGAGAGAGGAGGACAGGAGAGAGCAAAGAGGGGTGGTGAAGACCCATGGTGTTGGGAGGTGGAGAGGGAGGTGCACATATTTAATGATCTCTGTCAAGAGGGAATTGAAATCAACTTCTGAGGCTAAGGCTGGAGAAGGGGTGCATGAAAGGGTGATGGGAAAAGTTTAGACAATTCAGTAGGAGCACAAGAAGAACTGTCCTTGGGACCAGTGGAAGGACTCTCTGGGAGCAGAAGAGCCTCACTGATGTTTCCCAGTACAGATTTGCCATTTGCAAGGAGCCATTCACGCTGTTCTGTAGACTTTCTCCAGTCACATTTGTCAGTCCAGGTACAATACAAATGGACAGTGGGATTGACTCCAGCCTGTTAGCAGCCAGAACTGCTGAAAGTCAAGGGGTGAGGAAGGGAAAGTCCCCATGGGCCAGGCTGGGCACCAAAACATGTCTTGTCATTTAATCCTCACAGCAGTCCTGCAAGGGAGGTATTATGATCCTCTTTTTTCCCATGAGGAAAATAGACTCGGATGGAGAGTTTATAGGCTTTACCAAAGTCACATAGCCCCAAGGGGCAGTGGTGAAGCCAGGCCATTATTCACATCCAAGGTAGCCTGATTCCTAAACCTGTGCTCCTCCCCTCAAAACACTGTGTGCCAGGTGCTGTGCTATGCCCTTTATGTCCACCCTCTTGTTCAACCTTCAGAATACCTCATGATTTTCCATGCTTTGCAGAGGAGCTACTAACAAGTGGCTCAGAGAGGGGAAGTCTCTTGGCCAAGGTCCCCTGACCTGTGAGTGGTAGAGTCAATATCAGAACCAGGAAACTATAAACCAATTTCATTACCAATTATTAGAACATACTTGAAAGCTATGGTACTGGCAGATAAAGAAACAAATACGGGATCTTAATGGTGTTTCTGGGCCCAGAGCTCACTTTAGGACCTCTCTCCAAGTCATCTCATTGATTTCTTTTTACTGCTTATTAATGAAAATTGCAGACATACAACAGTAGAGAGAAGGGCATAGTGAGCCCATGTAACTAAATCCAGCTTTCACTCTTAACATTTCCCCAATCTTATTTTATCTATGTTCTGTGTACTTCTTTGGGGGGAATGTTTTAAAGCAAATCTTAGACATTAAATTATTTCATCCAAAAACACTTTAGTACACATTTCTAACTGATGAAGGATTTAACATAATCACCTTGCCATTATCACACTTAACAATAATCAAACCCACTGCCATCAAGTCAATTCTGACTCACAGCAATCCTATAGGATGGAATAGAACTACTCCATAGAGTTTCCAAGGAGCCCCTGGCAGATTCAAACTGCTGACCTTTTGGTTGGCAGACATAGTGCTTAACCACTATGGCACTATGGTATCCACACTTGACAACAGTTTCTTAACATTGTCTAATTTCCAGACCATTCGGTTGTCTCGTATTGGATCCGAATAAGGTCTTTTGTTGTTGTTAGGTGCTAGCGAGTCAGTTCCAACTCATAGCAACAACAGAACAAAACACTGCCTGGTCCTGCGCCACACCCAAAATTGTTTTTATGCTTAAGCCCATTGTTGCAGCTACTGTGTCAATCCATCTTGTGGAGGGTCTTCCTCTTTTTCACTGACCCTTTGCTTTACCAGGCAAGATGTCCTTTCCCCAGAGACAGATCCCTTTTGACAGCGTGTTCAAAGTATATGAGATGCAGTCTCACCATCACTACTTCTAAGGATCACTCAGATTGTACTTCTTCCAGGACAGATCTGTTTGTTCTTCTGGCAGTTCATAATATATTCAATATTATTCTCCAACACCACAATTTAAAGGCACCAGTCACTCTTCTGTCTTCCTTATTCATTGTCCAGCTTTCACACACATATAATGCAATTGAAAATAAGGCCTTACACACAGTGTTTTGTGATTTTGTCTCGTGATCCCCTTTTAATCCTTAAAGATCAGCTTCTCTCCCATTCCTTGGTGCTATTGACTAGTCAGAAAATGATGCTAGGTATTATGATTTTCACTGTTATGTATCAGGAACTGAGGTTTAGAGAGGTGAAGTGGCTTGTGGAAAGTTACCCAGCTAAGATCCAGGCATTTCATTTGAGACTGGCTCCATAGTCTGTGTTGCTGGTGGGAGGAAGTATAGGGCCTGAGGGTTTCCCAGCTCCACTGGGGGCAGGCAGGCAATGGGGGGGAATGTTTGGGGCCCGTTAAGAAAAAGGGAGAGGTGGAAACTAGTAGTAATTACAGTAGTAACTGCCATTGATTCTAGTGCTTTCTAGTGGCTGGACATTCAGTAAGGGCTCCATAGAACTGTGTCAGTCAGTCTTCACAACAACCATGAGTAGGTCATGCTTATTATCCACAATTACAGATGAAGAAACTCAGGTATGTCCTGTTGTATGATGTTACCTGAAATTCTGGGCAAAACAAGGAGAGCTGAAATAGGTAAGCGTAACCTCGAAGTCTATGTCCTGGTGTGTATGGCCAGAGAGGAGACTCTTTTTGGAAACCTGAGATTTTGACACCTCTTGGTTCAAGGGAGAGAAGCCTGGCCCAAGGCCTGGACACCTGAGCTCCATCTCCAGCTCTTCCAGAGACTCTCAGTGAGACGCCTGGCAGCCACATCCATCTTCAGGTTCCTTATCCACCAAATGAGGCAGTGGTAGGAGATGATCCCCAGGGCCCTCTGCCTCCCCAGGGACCAGGTTCTCCTGGCAAGGCAGGCCCAGGAATTGGTGATGCTGGAGAGAAAGCCACTCTCCTTCTCCCATTTCACATCACACAGCTGGGGCTCATTGCAGTGCTTCCTTGGTACACCATGGCACAGATCTTTTTCATGTGTGTACTTATTCTTCCTCTACCTCTCCCCCCTTGTCTCCCCTAGAGAGGGGATCTGTTCTGCCTGCTTCTGTGAATTTCGTCTTGACCTTCTGCAGTTCCTGGAACACCCTCAGAAAGAGAAAAACAGGGAAGTGTTTTTCTTACAGTTTGAAGTTCCTGTCACATGCTGTGATATCATTCTCGTTGAAGAATCATCCTGGATTACAGATAGAACTGATGGGTCATTTGACCCAGAGGTTGAAGCCAGAGCAGTTACCAAAGATGGGACCACAAGGTTTAAGTCAGGATACAGTGTCTCAGGTACCAGGACAAAGCCCACAGGCCTGGCCACAAGCCACAGAAGGAGAGCAGAACATCCTGGATCTCACCACTCAGAGCCTGAGCCAGGAGACCCATCTATGGACATCTTTACTCTGTTCACTAGCCCAAACAATGCTTCATTACTACAAGACCTTGAGAGGATGCTCGGGGAATAATGGATCTGAACTTCAAGTTCAGGTTTTTCCATGTTATCAGTTGTGCTACCTTGGCAGATTACTTAGCCTATCTGTATCTCGGTTTCCTCATCTGTAAGATAAGGGTTAGGTAGAGTAACGGAGAGAGCCCCAGTGGCACAGTAGTCAAGTGCTTGTCTGCAGCCAAAAGGTCAGCAGTTTGAACCCACCAGTTGCTCTGCAGGAGAAATGTGTGGCAGTCTGCTTGTGATTTACAACCTTGGAAACCCTATGGAGCAGTTCTACTGTGTCTTACGGGGTAACCATGAGTCAGAATTGCTTTAGGAAACCCTGGTGGCATAGTGGTTAAGTGCTCTACCTGCCTACCAAAAGGAAGGCAGTTCAGATCTACCAGGTCCTTCTTGGAAACTCTGTAGGGCAGTTATGCTCTGTCCTATAGGGTCACTAGGAATCAGCATCTACTCAGTGGCTGTGGGTTTGGTACTTTTTTTTGGTATGAGTCAGAACTGACTTGATATCAATGGATTTTTAGAGTAAGGGTCTCTCCAGAACTTTCTCTTCCCAAGAGTCAGGGTTCAGTGTGAATACCCTTCCCTAGCACAGTATCCATTTCTGAAAATTGATAGCACAATGGTTGGAGCCCATTTTCCCAGGCACTGACACATGTACACATTCAACAAACACTGTTATTGATATTTTCACAGTTGAGGGAACAGTCTTGGCTAAAGTTTATCAAATGGTTACTATGGATGCCTATTTATTAGTTAACTATTGCTGTATAACAAATTACTCCCAAACTTGGCAGCTTACAACAATAGTAAACATTTATTATTATTATCTCACACAGCCTCTATGGATCAGGAACTCAGGACAGCTTTGCTGGGTGGTTCCGGCTCAGGGTCTCTAATGAGCTACAGTTTGGTTTATCTGGAAGATGCTTGTGAAATGACTCATTCACATGGTTGGCAAGTTGGTTGGAGGCCTCAGTTCCACACCACGTATGTCTCTGCATAAGACTTCTTGAGCATCCTCAAAACATGGCAGCTAGCTTACTCTAGAGTGAATGATCAAAAAGAATGAGGCAGAAGTACCTAGGGCTTTATGACCTAGTCCCTAGAGCCTCACACTGTCACTGTGACAGTAATGCAGACCAACCATGCTATGGTATAGGAGGGACTATACAAGGACAGTGAATAACAGGGGGGCCAGAATTATTTAGGATCATCTTGGAGGCTGGCTATCACAGTCTGGTCTAAGCGTTTCATATCTATTAATCCATGTGGTCAGTGCCATCATCATCCTCATTTTCCAGGTGAGGAAACTGAGGTACAGAAACTAAGATCACACTTGCAGGAAATGGTCTGAGGCATTGAACTGCTTAGCTTTTGCTCTTAAGCTTTACCTCCTCTGTTGCCCTGTTAACACTGGTCCTGGCCACTCTCTGACTATTCACTGGGCTGGAATGAGAAACTCTCTTCACTGAATGCGGCCTAGGGTAACATTGGGAACACATGGAAACAGGATTGGAGGAAGCCATTATGGCAAACTCAAGGTCCAGGGACTTGGAGCTGACCTAGATGTACCTTTGCTTGTGCCCCAGAGAGATAGTCTTCAGGTCCAGTTGCCCTCCCCACCTGGCCTGTTGCTCCCCACCCCCAGCAGCTTGATGTAGGGGTTGCCACACACAGCCCTGGGGACTATCCAGATCATAAACAGTGACCAGAAGGAAAACAAACTATATTTAAACTGGCTGTTGCCCCATCAACAAAGCTAAAAGACAAGTGACCAGCTGGCAGAAAACATTAGAAACACATGCAAAGGCAAAGTGTCAATATCCATATTACATAAGAATTAAAAAGCACACTGATTGCCTTCGTGAACAACTGCCTCCTTTGCCATGAAGCCAGAAAAACTAGAAGGTGCCCAGCTACCATTACTGAACACTTCAATCAAAGATTCTATAGAAAAATCCTAATCAAAAGGGGGGGAAATGTAGAACAAAATCTCAAGGTCACATGGCAGCTAGATGAACATTTGAAACTATCACCCTGAGATAATCTTTACAATTTAAAATTTAAACCAAAAATATCCTGTGAAGTATTCTTAAATCCAAATAACAATTTAGCTAAACTAGTAAAAAAATGTCTGTGTTGAGCATTACAGTCTTTTAAGAACTCTCTCCATGGGCTCAAAGAGACAATAGATAGGAAACTTAGGGGCAGTGAGTTATGTTAATGGAGGAGGAACAGTTTGGAAAAGGAGGGAGAGCAGCTACACAAGAAGGTAATCAGTGTCAGGTAAGAAGGTAATCTGTGTCACTGAATTACCTTGATTTACTCAACTGAAGAAATAGTTAAATTGGTGTATGTTTTGCTGTGTCTATTCTCAACAATAAAATAAATTAAAAAAAAAAAAACTTTAGTTAAAAGCATGCAAATCCATGGCCTTAGGGAACACCTAGCTCAATTGGCCTAACAGTTTATTAAGAAAATGTTGTACATTGTGCTTTGCTAAGTAGCATCTGGGGTCTAAAGAGCCTGTGAGTGGCCATCTGAGATACTCCACTGGTCTCACCCCTTGGGAGCAAGGCAGAATGAATAAAACTAAAGATACAATGGGAAGATTAGTCCAAAGGACTGATGGACCACAACTACCATGTCCTCCACCAGACTGAGCCCAGTACATCTAGATGGTGCCCAGCTACCACCACTGACTGCTTGGACAGGAATCACAGCAGAGGGTCCTTGACAGAGCTGGAAAAAGCTGTAGAACAAAATTCTAACTCACAAAAAAAGACCAGATTTACTGGCTTAACCGAGACTGCATAAACTCTGAGAGTACAGGATCTAGACACACTTTTAGCTCCATGTGAAGGCACTTCTGAGGTTCATCCATCATCCAAAGGTTGCAAAGTCATATAAAACAAAGCGAGACTAAAAGGGCATAGCAGCCCAGGGAGAAGGACTAAAAGGCAAGATAATGGGAAACTAGAATGTTGATATGTTGTGAGGTTGTTAACCAATGTCATAAAACAACACGTGTACTAGCTGTTTAATGAGAAGCTAGTTTGTTCCGTAAACCATCTAAAGTGTAATTTTTTAAAAAAGCATACAAAGCATAAAAATAGGCAATTCACAGAGGAATAAGTATCAATGTCCTCTCCAAAAACAAAAGAAAAAGGTGATTATCCTCACTAATTTAAAAAAAGCACATTAACACCAACACAAAAATATTAGTCTTTAATATTTTTGTTATGAATCTAATAGGAGAAAAATCAGATTTTTTTCTGTTAGATTGACAAAAATAGTAATGATTAATAATATCCAAGGTTGGTGAGGGGGTAGATAAATGGATATTGCTATGACTCTTGATCTTGATGGGATGCAATTAATAAAATCAAAATGGAAAGAATTCACAGACGTGTCTCAGCAATTGTACTTCAGGGACTCTATCCTATGGAAAAACTAAAAAGAAGAACAAGCTATCTAGCTGGCTAAAATAGATAGAGACATACAGGTATTCAAGGAGCTCTGGTGACATAATGGACTATTAAGCACTTGGCTGCTAAAGAAAGGTCAGCAGTTTGAACCTACCAGCTGCTCTGTGAGAGAAAGATGTGACAGTTTGCGTCTGTAAATATTTACAGACCTGGAAACCCTATCAGGCTGTTCTATTCTGTTCTATGAGTTGGTTTGGTTATATAGGTGTTCAGATATATAAATCTATTTGCACGGAAGGATGTTTTGACAACCTTGTTCATAGCGGTCAAACCCTGGAAACAACCAAACACCTATCAATGGCACGAATAAATAAATTGTTGTGTGATCATATGTGAAACACTATACAGCAATGAAAATGAACAAATATTGTCACATGCAATGACATGGATGAATCTCATAAACAGAATGTTGAGCAAAAAGGGACATTTGTGTGTTCCTACTTACATAAGCTTCAGAAGCAGGCAAAACTAATATAAGCTGTTAGGAGATAGGATAGTGGTGACCCTTGGGAGGTGGGGGGACCAGAAAAGGGCATAAGTGAAGGGTCCTAACAGTGTTGATGATAGTCTGGTTCTTGAACTATCAAATATAAATTATACTAGAAGAAAAAGATGACAAGAGAAAAAAAGCTTACCCCAGTAAGCATCCCAACTGCCAGTACATCAAAACAAATAAATATATACATAAATATTCCTTCAACTGAAAAATAAATTGACATTGAGCTTTCCATATTGAATACTACAATGAAGCACTGCCAGCAAGAGATTGTTATGCACAAACAGTGGTGGAATTTGATCCTTTTCTATTACAAAATACCATAGATGTAAATAAACACACATATCAAAAATATATGCAAACAGACCAATGCAGGACTGGAAGTGCTCACTCGTCTATGCCAAGATATGTGGAAGACAGCTACTTGGCCAATCAACTGGATGAGATCCATATTTAAAGCTCTTCCCCAGAAAGGAGATCCAACTAAATGAGGAAATTGCTGAACAATATCATTAATATCACATGCAAATAAAATTTTGCTCAAGATCATTCAAAAGTAACTGCAGGGGTATATTGACAGGGAGCTCCTAGAAATCTGAGCCAGATTCATAAGAGGATATAGAACTATGGCTATCACTGCTGATGTCAAAAGGATCTTGGCTGAGAGCAGAGAATACCAGAAAGATGTTTACCTGTGTCTCATTGACTGTGCAAAGGCATTCGACTGTGTGGTTCATAACAAGTTGTGAATGACATTGAGGAGAATGGGAATCCCAGAACACTTAATTGGGTTTATGAGGAATCTGTACATGGATCTAGGGGCAGCTGTGTGAACTGAACAAAGGGACACTGCATGGTTTAAAGTCAGGAAACATGTGTGTCAGGGTTGTATCCTTTCACCACACCTTTTCAATCTGTATGCCGAGCAAATAATCTGAGACGCTGGACTATATGAAGAAGGGGGCATGAAGATTAGTGGAAGACTCATTAGCAGTTTGCATTATGCAGATGATACAACTTTGCTTGCAGACAGTGAAGAGGATTTGAAACACTTACTGATGAAGATCAAAGACCACAGCATTCAGTATGGATTGCACCTCAACTTCAAGAAAACGAAAATCCTCACAACTGGACCAGTAAGCAACATCATGATAAATGGTAAAAAGATTGAAGTTGTCAAGGATTTTATTTTACTTGGTTCCATGATCAGCACCCGTGAAAACAGCAGTCAAGAAATCAAAAGACACATTGTAGTGCGAAAATCTGCTGCAAAGGACCTCTTTAAAGTGTTGAAAAGTAAAGACGTCACCTTGAAGACTAAAATGCGCCTGACCCAGGTCATGGTATTTTCAATCACATCATATGCGTGTAAAAGCTGAACAATGAATAGGGAAGACAGAATAATCGATCACTTTGAATTGTGGTGTTGGAGAAGAATATTGAATGTGCCATGGACTGCCAGAGGAACAAACAGATCTCACCTGGAAGAAGCACAGAGTGCCCCTTAGAAGTGAGGATGGTAAGACTACACCTCATACACTTTAGGTCAAGACCGAGCAGTGTTTCATTCTGTTGTTCATGGGGTCACTGAGAGTCAGAAACAACTTAACGGCACCTAACGATGGGGGTCTGGGAGCCAACCACAAATTGCATTAAGGAAGGCCCCAAGGCCATCTCCCTGCCCTGCTCTCAGGCCCACCAGGAGCCTTCCAGGCTCAGGGAGAAGTGAAGAAGTGGAGACGGTAGGGACTTGGAAGAGGGTGACTTCAAGATGCCAAAGATGGAGAAGTCAGCTCAGAGCCAAAAGGGATCATGGGAGAGGGTGAAGGTAGCTGAGGGTAGCCTGGGCGACCCAGGAGGCTGAAGGGGGACCAGGAGGGGCTGCGAAAGAGACCACAGAGAATCAGAGAAAGAGGCAGAGCCACAGGAAAGAACAATTAAAAGCCAACCAAGAAGGCTAAAACCACCACCACAAACAAAAAAAGCAAACCCGTTGCTGTAGAGTTCATCACAACTCACAGCCACTCTATAGGACCGAAGAGAACTGCCCCATAGAGTTTCCAAGTTGTGGCTGGCACATAGGAAAGGCCAACCTTTTGGTTAACAGCAAAGCTCGTAAGCACTGCCCCAGAGGCCAAAGGCAGGACAGATGAGGTGTTGAGAAGAGCAGCAGCAGAATGGGGCGCTTTAAAGAGACCCGTTAGTGAGTCCCAGCCAGAAACTTGAGCTATAGCTGAGCAGAGCTGCGCCCTGGCCAACAGACCTGGGGAATTTAGGGTTAGAAACTTCTAGAAACACAACGAAAGGTAAGTAGCTCTGGGGTTCCTGGAACAGCCAGGTAAGATCTGGGGAGGACAAGAGAATCGATCCTGCTCTCTTAGGGCTCAGTCTTGGGAGGAAGGGCATAAGCCCAGCCCTGCCCTGGGATCCTGTTGAATCACCATAACCCTGGGAGGTAGGTGCGATTATCCCTCCATATAGGACATCTGTCCACACTCACATAGGCAGTAAATGGAAAAGCCAGGCCTTGAACCCAAACCTGTCTAACCTCCAAACTGGGGGCCCTGCACAGGGTCTAGCAGGGAGGACATAAAGACAGCAGAGGGGAGCAGGGTGGCCCAAATAAAAACTCAGAAACATAGCCTACAGGTCTTTGCAGGAATCGGAGTCTCAGGAGCCCCCATCCAACCTGAGGGATCCCCAGGGCAGTTTCTGCCCAATGCCTGCAGCCTGACCACCGCCACTGTCTGAGGTCAGAGGCAGCCACTAAATCTGGCGGCTCTGTTAACTCAGTATAGACACCTTGGCCTCCAGCTGCCGGCAGCCTGGGGGCCAGTCTCATCCAAAATAGATCTCAGGAGTGCCAGCCCGGCCAGTGGACTGAGCCCTCTGCATACAGTCACCTCACCTCCCCTTCCCCCTAATTTTTCCATCCCCCAGACTTTGTCACCACTCAGGCCTGGGTTCTGAGTCACTTAGCAGCCAGGTACCAGGTCTTTGAAAAAACAAAGGGTGAGGCTAGTGAGGCAGAGGTGGTGGGCCAGCCTGGGTTCAAATCCTGAGGTCTGAGCCAAATGCGGCCTGGCTGACCTCCCCTAAGTGAGTTAGTACAAGCCCATCCACCGGCTGTGTTTTTATTCGTTGGGGAGAGGAAGGGCTTGAGCAGTTAGTGGCTGAGGACCTAATGATGTGCCAGTTTTGTTCAGTCTGTACAGTAACTGTGACAGGTAGGCACTGTTGTCCCCATTTTATAAATAAAGAAATAGGCTCAGAGAAGTAGTGAGTTCAAGGTCACCTACACCTTGGGCTCTGGAACCAAAAGGAGGCCTAGATTAAGGAGCCTTGGTGGCACAATGGTCTAAGGGTCGGGCTGCTGATGGAAAGGGTGGCTGCTCACACCCACTCATCAGCTACATGAAGAAAAGACCTAGCGATCTGCTCCCGTAGAGAGCACAGCCTAGGAATCCTCAAGAGGCAATGCTGCTTTGTCATGTAGGGTCAGTGTGAGTCAGGATTGACTCAACAGCACACAATGACAATGGCTACTTACTAGCTGTGTGGTCTCAGGCCAGTTACTTTACCTCTCTGGGTCTCAGTCTCCTCATCTATAGAGTTGATACTAAATTAATAAACAGTTTAGAAAGTTATCGTGAGGATTGAAAGAGGCAATATAAAGCTCTTATCACACTATCTGGCATATAAAAGGTCCTCAATATACTTATTATGGTCAATTTGATTGATCTGTACAACAAAAGAGTTTGCTTCCTAAGACCAGTGAAGCTAGGAAAAGTTTTTAACTTTCTGGGTCAATCCAGGAGGTCTTCCTGAAAGAAACAGCATTTCTGTTCCATTTTAACCCCAACCACGAGTCTACAGGGTGGTGCTGGAGTGGGCTGGGCGTGGGAGGTGTTTGGGATAAGGCAGAACAACTGGGGTAGGGAGAGTTGCCTCAGCCTGGGTGTGGTGGCGGGCATACGGGGTGAGTCAGGTCAGATCTGGTCTAAACATGGGCACTCCTCCAGACCTCGTTCTCGGAGGATGTCCCAACTGCCTGCTTGGGCACCTTGAATGATAAACACATTGTCACCCTCCAAGCCCCAAGTGAACCTGATGAGTCCTGGCAAAGCTGATGAGAGAAGAGGTGGTTCATCTATAAATATGACATGACT
The DNA here is from genome assembly GCA_028571685.1 of Heterohyrax brucei. Taxonomy (NCBI): domain Eukaryota; kingdom Metazoa; phylum Chordata; class Mammalia; order Hyracoidea; family Procaviidae; genus Heterohyrax; species Heterohyrax brucei. The sequence continues at coordinate 56,046,288 of CM053140.1, forward strand.
CAGGCCCAAGGTCCTGCTGAAAGAGCCAATCGTATTTATGGCTCTGTTGCTCCAGGGAGGTGTTCCAGCTCAGGGAAGAAGCTCTGAGCTGCCCTGAGGTCTTAGATCTCCCAGTTTTCTCTGCGGAGACAGTTTTGGGGCCTGGGGCTAGGCCCACCTCTGCCTGGCTTAGTGTTTACTCCATTGTGTGACTCTGAGAACATCTCTCACATCTCTGAGCTACCAGTCATCCCAGACACCAGGAAAACATTGGCTCTGCCATCTTTGCCAGATGAGCTATGAGGTAGGATGGCCTTATGGCTGAGTACACAGGTTTTCAGGACCAGAAATACATGGGCACAGTTCCACCCTTTAAGCAGCTATGTAATTTTGAGCAAGTCACTTCACTTTTCTGAGCTTCAGTATCTTGAACTGTAAAAGGATAAGAATGAACTTCCTTCATAGGATTGGGATGAAAGAAAAGAATGTATATGAGGTGCTGAGTTTAGTAACTGGCATGTAGTAGCCCCTCAGTTAATAACAGGTATTATTTTTACAAGTTAAACTGTATGCTTAAAGTGCTTTGAAAAGGGTGAACCTGGGGATTTGAGATCTTTCAGAGAAATGTTTAAGGAGCGGTCAACTACCCCAGGCCTTTAACCATTTCTGCTTTCCAGATATAAAGATCCAAAGTATGAAGAAAACAAGACAGTTCCCCCAATATCAGCAGGGAAAGGGCAAAGCACTGTCATTTACCAAATACCCACAGTGTGCCAGCTGCTGTCATTTGACATCATCGTCTCACTTGACTCCTCAACCAGCCAGTAAGATACAATTTCCCTTGAACCAGTAAACAGAGATCCAGTGAAGTGAAATCAGTGACAGAGCTGTGACTGGAACCCAGGTTTGTTTGTCTCCAAAGTGCTTGCTGTGTGTGGTCCACCGGAACTCGGCACCTGGTGGCTTACCTGGTCAAGGAAGGTGGCCCACAGAGAGGGCAGAGGAGACAGACGTGAGGAAGGAAGAGTCAAGGAATGTGGGAACGGTCCAGGAGAGAGTTAGTAGAAAGGTGACTGGGGGCAGGGAGGCTTGTTGCGGGAGAGACATGATTTCAGGGTTGCTGCTTCATGAGGTCCACCCGCAGGCAGATGACAAAGTAGACCCAAGCTCGGAGGAGAGACTAGACTCCACGTGTGTGGGCATGTGTGTTAGGGAGGTGTTCTCTGCTCAAGAAGATCTGAAATGGCTTCGGAATTTATAACTCCTCAAGACCTTCCTCTGCCTGACTTTGAATACAGCATCCCACTCAGGGCTTTTGAACATGCTACATGCTCTACCCAGAATAATTTTCCCCTTTACCTTTTCAACATGGCTCTCCTTAACCTTACTATTTAAATAGGTTCCCATCTCCTTCGGCCTAGACTTCGTAGGTTCCTAATACTTACTACAATCTGTGATGGTTTCTCCCGCAACTCCTTCAGTGAAGCTTGGGCTTCTTCCTTCAGTACCGTTGTTTCCTGATCATATTCTACCTCCTGAACTGGGTGACAGTCTATCACTTCTTTTCGGTACAGTGGCTGCGTATTCCTTCTATTTTCTTTTGATGCTTCCTGTGTCGTTTAGTATCTTCCCCACAGAAACCTTCACTATTACAACTCAAGGCTTGAATTTCTTCTTCAGTTCTTTTAGCTTGAGAAATGCCAAGCGTGTTCTTCCCTTTTGGTTTTCTGTCTCCAGCTGTTTGCACACGTCATTAGAACATTTTACTTTGTCTTTTCTGCATGTCCTTTGAAACTTTCTGTTCAGTTCTTTTACTTCATTATTTCTGCCTTTCACTTTAGTTATTCAATGTTCAAAGGCAAGTTTCAGAGTTTCTTCTGACACTCATTTTGGTCTTTCTGTCCTGTCATCTTTTTAATGACTTTCTGCTTTCTCCATGGATGGTGTCTTTGATGTCATTCCATAACTTGTCTGGTCTTCAGTCATTACTGCTCAGTGTTTCAGATCTGTTCCTGACATGCTCTCCAAATTCAGGTGGGATCTACTCTTTGGCTTTCAGGGATTTGTTCTAATCTTCAGTTTCAACTTCAACTTGCATGTGAGCAATTTATGTGCTCCACGGTCAGCTCCTGGCCCTGTTCTGATAGATAATATTTAGGTTTTCTACTGTCTATTTTTATAGATGTAGTTGGTTTGATTTCTCTGTATTCCATTTGACGAGAGCCACAGAGAAAGTCCAACAAGTAAGTCCACAAACTTCCTTGTTTTAAGTGCTACATGCCTCACTGCTGAATATCACTACAGTCACGTTTGAAGTACTCCCTTTGGGAAGCTGTGCACTGAGACTAGCACCTAGTCCACCCTTCAAAGCAATTCTGGGACTCTTTCTGAAATGGCCATTGTGCATGATGATACAGTGACAAGTTCATGAATTTAATTGTATAGTTCTCTGGGAGGGAGTTTTTAGCCAGTAAACAAATAGCTGTATTGGAACACCAGTCCTACTAATCTGATCTGGCCCCCAGTGACTTTTTTCTGTACCCGAAGATAAAGGAAATATAGAAAGGAAGACATTTTGATGACATTCAGGACATCAAGGGTAAAATAACAATAGCTCTGATGGCCATTCCAGAAAAAGAGTTCCAAGATTGCTTTGAAAGGCGGACTAGACACAGACGTCAGCGCACAGCTTCCCAAGGGGAGTACTTCTAAGGTAACTGTAGTGATATCTAACAATCAGGTGTGCAGCACTTTTTCTAGGATGTGGTTGCAAACTTGTCAGTCCTCATATATAGTTGCCATTTCTGTTGCTGCAAAAAATTATTTGCAATGAAGAAGTTGTTGGTTTTGCAAAATTCTGTCATGTGATCTCCAGCATTATTTCTATCAGCAAGCTGTGTTTTCTGACTACTGACCATTCTTTGTTTCCAACTTTTGCATTCCAGTCACCAGGAATTATCAAGGTATCCTGATTACATGTCCAATCAATTTCAGACTGCAGACATCAGTAAAAATCTTCAGTTTCTTTATCTTTGCCCTTAGTGGTTGGTGCATAAATTTGAATAGTAGTCATATTAACTCATCTTCCTTGAAGGTATGTGAATATTATCCTATCAATGACAGTATTGCACTTTAATGATGAATGAATGCCATTCCTTTCTAAGTTGCCACACCCAATACAGTAGATTATGTGATTTTCAGGTTCAAAATGGCCAACACTAGTCATTTCAGCTCACTGATGCTTAGGATACTGATGTTTATGCATTCTGTTTCATTTTTGATGACTTCCAATTTTCTTAGGTTCACATTTTGTTCATTTCACATTTCAGTTACTCTGAGTTGTGCCAGATCAGCAAATGAAAGTCCTGAAAGCTTTACTCCATCCATGTCACTGAGACAGACCCTACTTTGAGGAGGCAGCTCCCCAGCTGTATTTTGTGTGCCTTCCAACCTGCAGGGCTCATCTTCAGGCACTGTATCAGACAAAGGTCCGCTGCTATACAAGGCTTTCACTGGCTAATTCTTTTCAGAAGTTGGCCACCACCTCCTCTTTCCCAGTCTGACTTACTGTGGAAGCTTATCTGAAATGTGTCCACCAACAGCGACTCCACTGGTATTTGAATACTGGTGACATAGCTGGCAAATTGACAGACACAGAGGGGAAACAAGGCTCCAGGAATTGACAGAATACCAGCTGAGATGGTTCAGCAAATGGATGCAGCACTGGAAGTGGCTTGCTCATCTATGCCAAGAAATTTGCAAGACAACTACTTGTCCAAGTGGACTGGAAGAGATCCACATTTGGGCCCATTCCCAAGAAAGTTGATGCAATCAGACACAGAAATTATCAATGTCATTAGTATCACATGCAAGTAAAATTTTGTTGAAAATCATGTAAAAGTGGCTGTAGCAGTACATCAACAGGGAACTACAGGAAAACTCAAGCTAGAGTCATAAGAAGGTGTGGAAGGAGGAATGTCATTACTGATGTCAGATGGATCCTGGCTGAAAACAGAGAATACCAGAAAGGTGCTTGTGTGTGTATGTGTGTGTTGACTATGCGAAGGCATTTGGCTGTGGGGATCATAACAAATTATAGATAACATTGCAAAGAATCAGAATTCCCGAACATTTAATTATGCTCATGAGGAACCCACACATAGACTAAGAGGCAGTGATTCGAAAGAACAAGGGAATAATGCAGCCAAGTGCCATCGGGTCAGATCCGACTCAAGTGGTTTAAAGTGAGGAAAGGCACATGTAATGGTTGTATCCCTTCACCACGCTTGTTCAATCTACATGACGAGCACACAATCCAAGAAGCTGTGCTATGAGAAGAAGAGCAGGGCATCCATACTGGAGGAAGACTCATTAACAACCTGCATTACGCAGATGACGCATAACAGTTTGTTGAAAGCAAAGAGGACTTGAAGCACTTACTGATTAGGATCAAAGACCACAACCTTCAGTATAAATTGTATCTCAACACAAAAAAAAATCCTCATGACTCGATCAGCAAGCAACATCATGATAAATGGAGGAAAGATTGAAATTATCAAGGATTCATTTTATTTGGTTTCACAGTGAACACCCACGGAAGCAGTAGTCAGGAAATCAAAAGATACACTGTCCTGGGCAAATCTGCTGCAAAAGACCGCTTTAACGTGTAGAAAAGCAAAGACGGCACCTTGAAGACTAAGGGGCTCATGACCCAAGCCAGGGTATTTTCAATTATCTCACGTGCATGTGAAAGCTGGACCATGAATACGGAAAACCGAAGAAGAACTGACACCTTTGAATTGTAGTACTGGCAAAGAGTATTGAATATACCACAGACTCCCAAAAGAACAAACAAATCTGTCTTGGAAGAAGTACAGTCAGAATGCCCTTCAGAAGCAGTGATGGTGAGACTTCATCTCACACACTTTAGACGTGTTATCAGGAGGGAAGAGGTCCTGGAGAAGAACGTCAGGCTCAGCGGAGGAAAGAGGAAGGCCTTCAGTGAAACGACTGACACAGTGGCAGCAACAACAGGTTCAAGAACAACAACAACTACGAGGCTGGCACAGGACCTGACCGTGTTCTGTTCAGTTGTCCAGAGGGTCACTGTGAGTTGAAATGGACTCACCAGCACCTAACACCACCAACAGAATACTTTTACTTAATTCCTTTGTTTTTCAGTTACTTCTGCAAATGTCCACTTCTGCCCCAAGACGGTGTCTGTCCTGTGAGTACAGGGATGGGATGGGCTCGTTCACTTCTGGATCCACAACTCCTGGACTAGCACCTGGCATACAGTAGGGATTTAGCAGATACCTGTAGAATGAATGAATTATCCAGCCCCACCTGTCTTCCCTGATTCTCTGCTCTACTGAGACTGATTTCTCCTGGGTTGCCTCATCACATCCTCCTCTTTCTCCTCTTCTTTGTACTTCTGTTTGGAAAGCCACCTCCCCTCTGCTCATTTAAACCCTGCCTAAGACTGATCTCCTATTGGACCTCCTCTGGGAAGCCCACTAACCCCTGGATCGGGCACCCTTGCAAAGTGAACAATGCATGTGACCTTAAGCAAATCATTTCAGCTCTCTGGGCCCTATTTCCAGTTAATTCCATCCTTGGGGATTGTACCTAGAGGAAATATTCAAAAGCACAGTCCTAAATGCCCAAAGATACACATACTCTGAAGCATTATTTAAAACAGAAGAAAAAACTAAAACAAGAAAAATATTCAATGTTAAAGGTTAGTAATGAGTACTGTTTGCTGAGTGTTTGAACACTCCAGGCAGCGAGCAGGGCGTTAAGAGCTAGGGTTAAGAATGTGGGCCCACCACTTAACTCTGTGACCTCAAGCCAATGACTTAGCTTCTTTGAGCTTCAGTTTCCTTGTCTATGAAATGGGAGCAATAAAGCTTCCTACCTCATAAGCTTTGCTTTCGTTGTTATTGGATGAACTTTGTATTGACAGTAAGCCAAATACTGAAATGGATGCAAATCGCACACAGCTGTGTGACGTTTCACAAAGGAAGTGAGCTCATGGAGCCAGTAAACAGGGCAGGTCGGAGGATTCCAAGAGACTAGGCCTGGAAGGCCCTTAGTGCAGTGCCCGGTGCAGAGAAAGTGCCAGGAACGGAGGGTCGCTCTTACTTGCTCCGTGTTCTTTCAGCACTGTGCTAAGCACTTTATAGGTATTGTTTTATTTCATCCCCACAGTAACCCTATGAGGTTGGCACTAATATTACCCTCATTTCAAATAAGGAAACAGAGATTCAGAGAAGTTAAGTATACTGCCTAGGATCACCCAAGTTAGTAAATGATAGAAGTGAGACAAGCACCCATATCTTTTGCCTTGGTGTCTGTTAGCAGCGTCAGCAAATACATAAAATACTGGCTATTCAGTGAGTGACTTGGTGAACTGTGGTCCTCTAGGTTCTTCAGTCAGTGAAATAAATGTTTATCAAGTGAACATAGCAACCATCACGATGATGGTGTAGGAACAGGTAAACAAAGATGCTGTGAGTCAGAGCTGACTTGCTGGCGGCTGACAACAGCAACCTTATGTGCCAGGCACTGTTCTAGGCACTGGAGATATAAAGCAAACAGGATAGAAAAGCTCCTTGTCTTCAGGGAACTTATATTCTGGTGGGAGAAGACAGACAGATAATACATAAATTTAAGCATAAATAAAACTTTCTCGCAGAAACGAATGCTATCAAGAAAATCAGGTAGGGTAAGGTAGTGGACATTACTTTAGATACGAGGTTCAGGAAAGGTCTCCGAGGGAGTGACAGCGGACCTGAGACCTGGCCAGTATGGTGACTGTCTGGGGAACAAGCAAAGCAGCGATGAGCTTGGCATATGTGAAGAACAGGTAGGGTACTACACAGCCATTCAGCATAGCTTTGAAAACTAAAACCTGGGATAAAGTAAAATAAAGGTCATTAAGTACAGGAAGATGATAGCTATTACTAGCCATGTGCAAACACTGTCCCAGCTCTTGCCAAACAAAGATTTTCAGAAAAGTGAAAACAGTTCATTTCTTGGGGCAGGGTGATTATATGACTGATGGCAACTTTTGCTTTTTTTGTTTTTCTGTTTTGAACAATCTCTGCTGTTGTCATATTACTGTTTCTGCATATATATATTTTTTTTTAATTCAAAGAAAAAAAGAAACATTCCAGAAATCTCATGCAGACTACAGGAGACAGTTCGCTGGTCTCTGGGCAGGCTGTGTGTGCAAGAAGGATGTGAGCCCTTTAGGGTGGGGGAACTTTCTCCTAAAACTCCTGACCGTATCTATGTCCCTCCTTGCTGATGCTCACGTGTTTCCTGTAATGACTCACCTCACTAACACGATGATAAACACCCAGCAGGCGCATACCTTTCTGTACACCATCCAGTGAGCGGTCTAAGCTGAAAATAATCATAATAACTCACTGCCGTAGAGTCAATTCTGACCCACAGTGACCCTGCAGATGGTCTTTAAATTGACCTGTAAGGTGAGGCAGTGGAAAGAGCACTGGACTAGGAGTCCGAAGTTCCAAATGCTACTTAGCTCTGCCACTAACACGCTGTGCAATCTCAAGCAAGTCACACTCCCGCTTGGAGCCACAATCCTGGAAATGAGGGATGTTAGATCCCCTGGCACACATGTCAGCAGTGGGCTTCCCTGTAGACTGGGCACTGGTGAAGTCAAAGCCTTTTGCTGCTTGTGTGACATATGCTTATAAAAATTCTTTTTTAAGAGAAAGTAAACATGGAATCGTTAATACAATCAATAAAAGACAACAAAGAAGCATTGTCTGGTATCATCGTTAGCTCAGGACAGGGAATGGGAAATTCCTGGAAGATCTTCGTTCTATGTAAAATGAGGGGGTTGGGCTACTAACACCCACTGTTAACTGGGCTTGCCTTACGAGCTATTTATACTACATGCCTGGGTTTGGTTTCTTTGGCCTGTTGCATACCTCCTTATAAGAATTACTTCATCTGATCCTTCAGTGGCCAAATAGAAATGTTTATATTACATGAAAGTGATGAAAATTATTGGTCTTCCCAGTCAACAGTTGAGAAAACTGAGGTGCAGAGAGGGATACAGTTTCCCACAGTCACCCTGGTCTGAGTCCAGAGACAGCGCACTAAACCACTGGGGCCACTAGGAGGCTCTCTACGCCCCCTGTAACTTCGGCATTCCGTGACAGTTCCCTAAGTCCCTCTGTTTTTTTCCGGGGGGCCCTTCGCAGAACCCTGCTCCCTGGGCATCAGATCCCTGGAAAGGCAATTACTGTCTCCGTGAGGCCTGGGAGCTCGGCTTCAGACAGGAATTTCGCACTTTGTCCAGCCCCTGGACTGCAGGTGGACCGTGTTTGGCAGGAGAAAGGGCCAAGTGCTCTCTGCTGAGGCTGGGAAGGGTTGCCTCCATGGATAGGAGGGCCACCTGCTGCTTCTCTCCTCAGCCACCTGCTCCCAGCCCCACCCTTCCCACCTCCTCACCTCGACACTGGAATTCTCAATCCAAGAGCTGGGGGGCCAGCTGGGTATTAATAACTGGACTCTGACGTCTGTGCTGATAGGAAAAGCATTCTCTGTTAGCAGCCAGGAGATTTGAATGCCTTTTCAACGCATCTCTCCAAGCCTTTTGTGCCCCTGAGGAGAACCAGGGTGACAGGATAACAGTAGTAATCATAGCTGCTGTATTTTGAGTGCTGTATTTTGCCACAGTGAAACCAGATACCATCCTACGGTTACCACTTTGGGTTCTTTTAATATCCCCATTTTACATCTGGGGAAACTGAGGCTACGAGAGGTTAAGCGGCTTGCCCCAGGCCACACAGCCAGTGAGCCAGCACCTTTATTCAAATCCTGACCTGCCAGCAACTCGAGGGTCTGTCCCTACCCTTCTGCAGATGACAAGAGCCAAAGAAAGACATGCTGTTCCGGGCCTTTAACTTCCAGGAATAGGTTAACTTGGATGGGGTGTGGAAGGGGGAGCTTCCAGGAAGCTGTCTTTCCTGTGGAAGCGGGACCAGGCCTGTTGGCCCAACTGTGAGACAGCCCCAGGGGACAGGGACAGGCCGGCCCTGTAGAGGGGATCTGGCTCAAGCTCAGGCTCTGTTCTTGAGTGTCCCAGGCTTCTGGGGTAGGAATCAGGTGACAGAACATCTGCTGCTGCCCAGGGAGCAGAGCTCTGCTCACAAGCGGCAGGGCCTTGATGTCTCCGCTCAGGGCTCCCAGTTCGTTACCCTCACTCACCTCTTCACTGTTTTGAGGTACCAACTACTTGGGGATCTCCCAAGAGACAAGGTCAATCGCAGGGAGAGAAGGGCAGAGAGGCTCACTTGCTCAGAGCCTGCTAGTCACAAAGGCCTCAAATGTAGATTCTTGATACTAGTTGTTGGGGCCAGCACTGCACAGTGGCTGTGCCTGCTGCCGCTGGACCCCGACTGCTGGCCCTACCTCCCAGGTCTACTAGCTAGAGCTCTGTAACTCTGAACAGTTTCCTAAACTGCTCTATATCTCTCTTAAAAAAAAGAAAGAAAGAAAGAAAGAAAGAAAAACTATTGCTATCAAGTTGATTCTGACACACAGCAACTTAGAGGACAGGGTAGAGCTGCCCCACAAGATTTCTAAAGAGTAAACCTCTGCAGATGCGGTCGGCCACATCTTTCTCCTAAAGAGCAGCCAGGGGCTTCAAACCGCCACTCTTTCAGTTAGCAGCCGAACACTTAACCACCGCACTGCCGGGGGTTGCTCATCCATAAAATGAATAATAACAACACCCCACACCTCGGCTGCTGTGTATCAGAGTTGACTCGATGGGGCCAGGTTCACAGCGTCGTATGGGAATTCAGTGAACGAACACAGGGAAACATGTATTTATGTTTACGGGTGGTACCTGGCACGAAACGGGCGCTCAGTCAAGGTTAGCTGCTCTTTCCAGATGAAGTTATACACGGAATCATGTACAGGATAAAAGAAAAGGATACTTATCAAAGAAATTACAAAAACACTGTCCCCTCCAATCCCACCACTCGATGCACCCACCGTCACAGTGCAGGCTGTGTTCCTGTCACTTTTTCTCCTGTTTCTCATTGTCACATTGTAATTAGAAGATACTTAAGAAGTTGCATAACTTTGCATAATTTTTCTTTCATTTCACATTTTTATAGTTTCTGTAATAATTCAGTTAGCTTGTACTAAACACCTACTGTGTGCCCGGTGCTGTTCTAGGTGCCAGGTACCAGCAACCAGCAGAGCAGACAAGCCCTCTTCTCTCTACACGCTTACTTTCTAGGGTAGAACTCATGCTTTGAAATGGAGGCCTAATTTACGTACAGTCGAGTGCACACACATTAAGTGGGTTTTAATACAATTTTACACACACATCCACTCATGTAAACAAAACCCAGATCCCAAAACCCACTGTCATTGAGTGAATTCTGACTCATAACGACCCAAGAGGAGTCAGTTAAACTGCTCCACAGAGTTCCCAAGGAGTACGGTAGACTTGAACTGCCAGACTTCCAGTTAGCAGCTGTAGCAGTTAACCACTACACCACCAGGGTTTCCAAACCCAGATCAAGATACAGAAATTTCCATCACCCCAGAAAATTCCCAATCAATAGCTGCCTCCCCTTTCCCCACATAATCATCATTCTGACTTCTGTCACCATAAATTCATTCTCTTAAGAATGCCTGCTTTTCAATAAAGTGTGGTACAGTGGTTAAGCATTCGGCTGCTAACTGAAAGGTTGTCAGTTCAACTCACCAGTCACTGCACCACTCCATGAGAAAAAGAAGCTACAGGCGCTTCCATGAAGATTGCAGCCTTAGAAACCCCGTTGGGCAGTTCTACTCAGTCTTATAGGGTTGCTATGAGTCAGAATCGATTCAGTAGCAAACAACAACTTTTAATAGCTGTGGAATATTCCAGCATGTGTGTGTGTATTTTATATATACATTATATGTATGTATGTAAGTATAAGGTACAGGTATGACATGAGATGCTGTCAGATCATATGTACGTGAAACTGACAGGAACCCACACAGAGAGATCGTCGCAACTGGAACAAGATACAGGTGGAGACAAGAGAATGTGAATCAATCTGAGGCCCCTTCAAGGTGGCCTCAGCATCCTTTCCATGGATAGGAATTGGACAAGCATAGCCAGTTTTTGGTTCTTCAGATTTCTTTTTTTTTCTAAGGAAAATGCAGCTTGCATGCTTTCTGATTTCCCTAGTCTTTCTCCAAACAGGATACAACACAGGTTACGACGTTTCCACTTTCTAATTACAATCACAGTCTAAGCCAGTCTCCTTCCCCAAGATTACATCTGGGCCACTGTGACTGGGCCACTCATCAGACTTTACTAACACGACCAGGAGGAAATCCAATGGGACAATTCTACTCGGTCACATGTGGTCACTACAAATAAAAAAATTCAGCTTGACGGTGTTATTACACACTTCCTATGTGTAATAATGGGAACTCTGGTGTGTTGTGGTTAAGTGCTACAGCCCCTGATCAGTGGGTCGGACATTCAAATCCGGCAGGTGCTCCTTGAAAACTCTATGGGGCAGTTCTGCTCTGTCTGTAGGGCGGCTGTGAGTGTATTAATAGACCTACGTGCCAGATCTAGGCTTTATATACATTGTCTCATTTCACATACCCAGAACCCTAATGCATTGTGGACATTAGCTGCCATTAAGTTGACTCCAACTCATCAGGGCTAAGTGTACAAGAAAAGGAAATATCGTGGTCTTCTACCTTCTTCACGATTACAGGACTACTGTTTCTCCTTTACAGATGACATTACTGAAGCCCAGTGCAGTGAAGCCTATTTCCTAAAGTCACACAGCTTGTACATAGTAAATCAGGATTTGAACTCATCTCCCTAACTCCAGTACCTGTGGGTTTAACCATTTCTCTATATTAAATGCTGGTTCCAGTCCCACACTGTGTGGTTAGCCCTAGCTTAGCTCTCAGAAAACATCCTTATTGTCACTGTTTCCAACCTCATGGTTGCCTCCATCAAGTGACAATAGTGTCTAGTGATCCAACAGACAAAATCCAGTGGCCAGAAGGGGTGTTTTTATCTAAGACTGTGATAGAGCCATTGAGATGGGTAGAGAGTGAACTCTTTCTTCAGCGCAACACAATCTCAGCCATGAGTTCGTAAGGAAAACTGAGCTTAATTCAGCAGTTTCTTGACTAGTCTTTCTGCCCACTCCAGACTCCCAAACACCAAATCCTGTGCAACCTCCCACCTACACTTAAATCTTCCACTTCTCCCCATCTCTTTGGTCACTGGCCCCATCCTGACTCTCGTCTCTTGCTCAGACCTTTGTGACTCACTCTGTGCAGCCCTCTTGCCCACACTTGATCCAGTCTCCATCTAGCAGCTAGAGTAATCTTTTAAGCTGGAAACACGGTCATGTTTAAAGTCTCTGCTTATGTAGTTTTAAAAAATGGAAAATAAATTTTGTCAAGGACACCGAGAAATCAGAACTCTTATACTTTGTTGGTAAGAATGTAAAATGGTATAGCCACTGTGGAAAATAATCTGAAGCTCCTTGAAAAGGTAAACACAGGCTGACAATAACCCACTGCAGTCAAGCTGGGTCCCACTCATAGCAACCCTAGAGGTCAGGGTAGAACCGCCCCATAGAGTTCCCAAGGAGCACCTGGCAGATTTGAACTGCTGACCTTTCGGTTAGCAGACGTAGCACTTAACGTAGAATGACAACATGACCTGGCAATTCCACTCCTAGGTGTTTATGCAAAAGAACTGAAAACAGATTCCAACAGAAATTTGCATACCAATGTTCATAGCAGCATTATTCACAATAGTCAAAAAGTAGAAACAACCCAGGTATCTATCAACAAATGAATGGATAAACAAAAAGTAGTATAGTCGTACAATGAAATATCATTCAGCCTTATAAGGGAAGTACTGTGATCTGCTACAAAGGTGAACCTTGAAGGCATTGTGCTAAGTGAAATGACCCAGATGCAAAAGGACAAGTATTGTACAATTTTACTACATGAGGTATCTAGAAAAGGGAAATTTATAGAGACAGAAAGTAGAATATCAGGTACCAGAGCTAATGGGGGGCGGCGGGGAGGGACAAGAAGTTACTGTTTAATGGGTACAAAGTTTCTGTCTGAGATACTTTTTAAGACTTCAGGAAAAAGATAGTGATGATGGTTACACAACATCACTAAGGTAAACAGTGAATTTTGTGTGATGCATATTTTATCACCATTTAAGAAAAGGTGACCCATTACTTTATTATAAAATCTCAGATCTATAACTTGGTCTACAAGACCCAACAGAGTATGGTCCCTTCTTAACTTGGGGTTTTAAGACTGGTCATTATGCCTCTTCCCCTCTCAACTTGGTTCCCAGTTTATTAGAAAACAGGAGAGGCGGAGCTGGGCCTCCGCTATCAGCTGTTCCAGCTGTTCTCAGTGCTCATCAGGGAGACAACCGGGTCCCACTCAAAGCCAAAACAGCCCAAATTGTACCTGGCACAGTATGTTCTTGGGCCCCTAAATCACTTCTCCAGTGGCTGGATCAGGAATAAACATCTCAGTCTTCTCAGTACCAGCCTGGCACAGGGGCAGGATTGAAGCAGCTCAGAGTGTCAGAGCTGGAATGACCCTCAGATGCACTGGTCAGACCCCTCATTATGCAGAGAGGGAAACTGAGGGGCAGAGCAGGGGGAGGCTTGTTCAAGGTCACACAGCATGTTCGCGGGAGAGCTGACACTCTCCATGGAGGAGTTTCTCTATTTAGCTTGCCCTGCAGAGATGGGGCTGGGGTCTCCCAGCTTGGCAAGGAGAAGGGCGGCACTGATGGGGATTCTTCCTTGTTATGGTCTGACAAAAATATGTGCATCAATTTGTTTGGGCTGTGATTCCCAGTGTTGTACCACTTTGTCATCTGCTGTGATTTTTCTATGTGTTATAAATCCTACGTCTATGATGCTATTGACTGCCTCAGACTGGTCACTGGCAGGCGTATGGCATGGATGGCCTGTGCCTGACCACTGGATCAGCCTGCAAAGGGCAGGTCCAGGAAATGCCATCGGGAGTCACTTAGTTTTACAAAGGATGTACTGTCATGGTGCGTTTTGATCCAAGATTTCAAAGAATTTTGGGGCAGCACTAGATGGATAAGACATTCCTGCTATGGCAAGGTAGGAGCTGCTCCGAATAGTCACTGTAGGTCTGGTCCCAAACCAAGCCAAACCCATTGCCACTGAGTAGATTCCGACTCATAGGGATCCTATAGGACAGAGTATAACCCCTGATATGGTTTCCAAGGAGCGCCCGGTGGATTTGAACTACTGACCTTTCCATTGACAGTCATAGCTGTTAACCAACTAGGCACCAGGGTTTCGCGAGGCCTGGTAAGTCCCCTTTAATAATCTCATCATGGCATCTGATAACTCCTTGGGGTAAGGTAGCCTCAGGGGGAGTTAGGCCTCTGACAAAACACTAGTCGTGCCTCCAGAATTTCCGCAGCAGGAAGGTCCAGGGCAGCAAGCTGGCGATAGGAGCACCCTGTCTGTCCAAAGTTTGGAGGTTTGAGCCCCACTCAGGGTCACTTCGGAAGAAGAGCTGGCAATCTACTTCTGAAAAATCATCCAGTGAAAACCTGGGGAGCAGAGGGTTACTCTGACACACAAGATGCGAGCATGAGTTGTTGCAGTCCACTGATTTTTCAGTCTGGTGACACCGGGGACAAAGCAACTTCACTTGGAGCTCTATTTGCATAGCAAGTCCACTGTAATTACTCACCGTGGATTCTCAGCTCCCACTGCTAACACCTGATCGTTCTCTGTTGTGAAGGGCTGTCCCGGGCACTGCAGGATGTTTCGCAGCAGCCCTGGTCACAACCTAGTAGATGCCCTTCCAGTTTGGTCAACCAAAAGTATCTCCGGACACCGAGAAACATCCCCTGGTAAGCAAAACTGCCCCCATTGAGAAGTACCAACTAAACTGCATGCTGAATTGGTTTAAAAGGCACGATGGTGATTCCTCTGAAAGAAGAGAAGAAAAAAACACAGGAGGAGCCATCCCTTCCTACAAGAAAAGGAAATCACCAGAGGGTAGTCAGCTGGGGTGGCGCTGTGAAGTTGGACACCCCCTGCCCACCTGCCCGCCATTGTCTTGTCTTTCACAGCTTCCGTCTTTATGCAGAAAAAATAAATTATCCAGAAAAAAATTAATACATGCATTCATGCTGAAGCAGTGTCTAGTAGCTACTCAAAATTAAAAAAGCAGAAGCGTTATACAGTACACTTAAGATGTGAGCATGTCACTGTATGTAACTTATATCCAGGGGAAAAACAAGGAGAATAAAGGAAAACCACACAGGCACTGTAATCAGATGTGGACTCAAGTCTTAGTTCTGATACTGTCGAACTGGGTAACTCAAGTCAAGTCCCCTGCGCCCCTCAGAAACTGTTTCCTCAGTTGTAAAAGGGGACTAATATTAAAAGTTCCCCACAGGATGACCGTGCCTGGCACAGTAGACAACATACTGTTGTTGTAGGCTGCCATCTAGTCTGCCCCCAACTCATGACGACCCCGTTGCCCAACTGGATCGGGCTGTTGTGACCCGTAGAGTTTTCACTGGCTAATTTTCAGAAGTAGACTGCCAGGCCTTTCTTCCTTGTCTGTCTTAGCCTGGAAGTGCCGCTGGCAATGTGGTCGGCCTTACAGCAATACCCAGACACAAGCAGTGGCTGTGCTTGAGGTGCATTGACTGGGAATCAAACCCTGGTTTCCTGCCTGGAAGGCAAGAATTCTACCACTGAACCACCACTGCCTTCAGTATTACCTATTACTTATTTACATTTATATCTACTACTTGTTTATATTTATTTACCTATAGTTTATAGGGGAGCCCTGGGGGTACAGTGGTTAAGAGCTCAGGCTGCTAACCATTTTGAATCCAACAACTGGTCCTCGGAAACCCTGTGAGGCAGTTTAACTTTGTCCTAGAGTGTTGCTGTGACTTGGAATCGACTCGAAGGTAGTGGGTTTGGTTTATAGTTTATAGATTAAATAAATTGCTTCCTGAGAATCTACTTGGCTGTGGGCCTGTTGTAATTAGTGGCATTCCCGCTGGTCTCTTTCCACATTACCCCTTTGTTCAGATGAGGAAAATAAGATACAGAAATGTGGCTTATGAGTGTTGCCTCCATTAGTGATTTATTAAGCACTTCAGTTATAAAGCCCTCTGAGTCTCAGTTTCCTCAGCTATCAAATAGGTATGCTTGTACACTAAGGCTGCGACGGCCAGACCCGCGTCCGGTGGAAACCTCCTGGAGAAAGAAAACGTGAATATTTTCCACTAATAGAGATAGAAAAGGGGTAAGATCGGACTCTGTCAAAGCAGAAAACTTGGAAGACCTGGAAATACAACTCAGTGTCCTGGAGTTCCGGCTGTCACTGTACTGTCCACTTCAAACGGGCTTATGACTATAGAAGGGCTGATTCCGACGGTCTGGAGGTTCAGACGGTCTCAGGCAGCTGCACTAATGGAACCTGCCACGAGGGGGCAGGATTGCTACACTTAAAATGGCACTCATTTCATTTTTTTTTTTTTTTTTTGCGTATTCACCATTATGGAAAATTTCAAATATACACATAGAATAGTACAATGGACCCCATGTACACAGCAACAGGCTTCAGCCATTATTAACATGTTGCCAATCTTGATTTATCTTCCCTTTTTTTAATTTGTTGTTGTTTGTGAAATATTTTAAAGGCCTCTAGCTGGGCTTACCAGACCTCACGTCATTTCATCCATAAATAATTCATTGTGCAGCTCTAATTGAAAAGGACTTTTATTTTCACAGACACTATATCATTACTCTGGTAGTGCAATGGTTACAGCACTGAAAAGTCCTCTGTTCGAACGCTCCACGGGAGGAAGATGGGGCAGTCTGCTTTTGTAAAGATCACAGTCTTGAAAACCCTGTGGTGCAGACCTGTTCGGTCCCATAGCGTCATTGTGAGTCAGAACTGACTCAGTGGAAACAGGTATAGCATTATTATGCCTCACAAGAAAAAAACAGTACTTCCATAATTTGTTTCTATTCAAACTGATACGTTGACAGTTGACTCACTTAAATCAGAATCTAAACAAAGTTGTCACATTTAGTTAAGTCTCTTGAGTTTTATATTTTAGGTTTCCACGTTCCCTTTTTATTTTCATGCCATAAATTTATTACAGAAACCAGGATGTTTGTCCCATAAAATGTCTCAGATTTGGGGTTTTGATGGATGTTTCTTTGTGGTGTTTGTGTATTTGTATTTCTACCAAGAACCACTACCGTCAAGTTGATTCCTACTCATAGCGACCCTATAGACAGAGTAGAACTGCCCCATAGAGTTTCCCAACAATGCCTGATGGATTTGAACTGCCAATCTTTTCATTAGCAACTGTAGTACTTAACCACTCTGCCACCAGGGTTTCACCTGTATTTCCAGTAAACTGTTAATTAGATCTAGAGATCTGATCTGATTAGATTTAAATTTGTGTGTGTGTGTGTGTGTGTGTGTGTGTGATTGAGTGAAAGTGGTATACAATCTAAGTTAAATTTGCACATCCACCTATCTGCAGTTCCCTCTGGTCTCCTTGCCCAGTGACAGCACACTCTTCCTTTCTGTTCTAGAAATGTCATATCCTGCTAAGAATCTCCTATCCCCTCCTCTCCACCCTCTCCTCTGCCTTCTGGTAAGAGGCTAGTAGGACAGCATCCTGTAGGTACATAGAACTATAAAGTGGACACACCATATGTCCCCAAATCCAATCCATTCCTGTCTGAAGAGTTGACCTCAGTAATGAAGAAAGATCTGGGGCAACAGCAGGTCTAGGGACCATGTTCCCAGGGGAAGTCCTGGGACACTGGACCATCAATTGTTATCTTTCAGTGGAGTTCTTGAGGTGCACCCCTCTTTTAATTTGTGTTGTCACTGGGACCTGACACTGTGTGCCCCACCATGGCAGTCACTAGTGGTGGCCGGGCACCATCTGGTTCTTCTCATCACATGCTGGTACAGTCAACCATACACGTGGAGTCCTTCTGCCCTCTGGGCTCTTTTTCTCTTATGTCTTTGTTGACTTTGGTCAGATTTTTTTTAAGGTAAGAATATTTCATAAAAAGAGCACTGTACCCCCCTCTCCGTGATTTTAAGATTGATCAACGGGTTCAGGCAGTGACAGATTAAGCTCTCCATTACAGGTGCCCCAGTGGTTGTCTTCTTATTTCTAATTGTTGCCTAGAATCATTATTTCATTCCAAATCCACTGTTATCAAGCTGATTTCAACTAATGACGACCCTATAAGACAGAACAGAACTGCCTCATTGGATTTCCAAGGCTGTAAATCTTCATCACAACAGACTGCTACATCTTCCTCCACCCCCTCACCTGCACCTCTCTGTGGTTGTTGGATTTGAACTGTTGACCTTTTTGTCAGCAGCCAAGCACTTTAATCACTGCACCGCTATGGTTCATTATTATTTCATTAAACCAAAAAAACCCAAACCTTTTGCTGTTGAGTTGATTCTGACTCACAGCAATCCTATAGGATGGAGAAGAACTGCCCCACTGGGTTTCCAGTGAGCAGCTGGTGGATTCCAACAGATGATCTGCTGGTCAGCAGCCGCTCCCCTAACCACTGCACCATCAGGGATCACTTATTTCACTAACTGGAAACTAAAAAAACAAAAACCAAACCTGCTGCACCCTATAGAGCAGAGTAGAACTACCCCATAGTTTCCAAGGAGCCCATGGTGGATTCAAACTGTCAACCTTTTTCTTAATGATAACCCCACCTGGGATTCCTTTATTTCATTCACTCAAACAAACAAACTCACTGGCATTGAGTCAATTCCGACTCATAGGCACCCTAGAGGACAGAGTGAAAATGCCCATAGCATTTCCAAGGAGCACCTGGTGGGTTTCAATTGCCTACCTTCTGGTTAGCAGGCATAACACTTAACTACAATGCCAGCAGGGTTTCCTTTATTTCACTAGGGACTGCAAAATCAAGTTTTTCTAAGTCTTACCATCCCTTCAATATTTATTTATTGTATTTATTGTACTAGGAGCCTTGGTGGCACAAATGTTAAGTGCTTGGGCTGCCAACCTAAGGGCTGGTGGTAGTTCAAACCTACCTGATGGCATCTTGGGAGACAGCCTTGGGGATCTGCTTCTGTAAAGATAACATCAAAGAAAACTCCATGCGGCAGTGCTACTCTGTCACATGGGGTTATCAGTCAAAACTGACTCAGTGGCCCCTAACAATAGTTATTTTATAAAAATTAACTTTTTCTTAACTACTATTTGGTTGTCTGAAATACAATTCATAAAGGGGAGGCTAAGCAAGTGTTTGATTATATTCCTTTATTGCTCAGTGATTCATCAGCTCATTCCCTATAAAACTCTAGTAGTGAAAAATGTGCTGTTTTTCTTAAGAATCATTACATACTAACAGATTTTTATATATGTGATACGTTGTTCCATCTTTGGAAGCCCCTTTGGATTGGCTCCTAGGTAATTTTGACATGACCCAAAGAGTCTGATTGTTCCCTGGCTTGCACAAAAGATGCCTCAAGCTCATCTTTGCTGCTCCAGATCTGCAGTCAGCCATTTGTCAAAGCAGCCTTTGTTTTTTCTTTCTTTCTTTTTTTAAGCAGCAAAGAGTGTTTAGAGATCATATCTGTGAAGTGGGGCTGCTCATTACTACTGGGCTGGTCATTGTTTTTAGGCCTTTTGAGGAGACAGAGCTACAAAATACATTCTCTAGAAGAAAAATATGTAATTTATCCTACTAGCTGATTCAGATCTAAGATTATCTTAATGTCTTTGGTTTTATACTTATAACTTCTCTTAACCACTGAAAATCATTAACATAATTACTTGTTTGCTCTATCCAACAGTACCATTAATATCACATGCAAGCAAAATTTTGCCAAAGATCATTTAAAAGCTTTTGTAGCAGTATATCAACAGAGAACTGCCAGAAACTCAAGCCAGATTCAGAAGACGTGGAATGAGAGATATCATTGTTGATGTCAAACGGATCATGGCTGAAAGCAGAGAGTACCAAAAAGATGCTTACCTGTGTTTAATGGACTATTGCAAACACATTTGACTGCGTGGATCATAACAAATCACCAGTAACATTATGAAGAATGATAATTCCAGAATATGCAATTTAATTGTGCTCATTAAAAACCTGTACATAGATCAAGAGGTAGTTTGGTCTTTTCACTAACCAAAAAAAAAAAAAAAAAAAACCAAACCCACTGCCCTGGAGTAGATCTCAACTCATAGCAACCCTGCAGTGGTCAAATAGAACAAGGGAATGCTGTGTGGCTTAAAGTTAGGAAAGGTGTGTGTCAGGGTTGTATTTTCTCATCTACTCACTCCAATTGTATGCTGAGCATATGATCTGAGAAAGTGGACTACATGAGTAAGAATGTGGCACTAGGATCAGAGGAAGACTCGTTAACAACCTGTTACACAGATGCGTAAACTTGCTTGCTGGAAGAGGTCTTGAAACACTTGCTGTTGAAAATCAAAGACCACAGCCTTCAGTATGGATTACACTTCAACATAAATAAAAATCCTCACAACTGAACCCATAGGGAACACCATGAGAAACGGAGAAAACACAGAAATTGGATTCACAGTCAGTGTCCTTGGAAGCAGCAGTCAAGAAATCAAACAACACATTCTCCGACAAGTGGCTGATGGCAGATCTGGAGCAGCAAAGATGAGCTTGAGGCATCTTTTGTGCAAGCCAGGAAACAAAGACTGTTTGGGTCATGTCAAAATTGTATGGGGCAAGTCTACTGCAACAGACCTTCATAAAGTAATAAAAAGCAAAGATATCACTTTAAGGGTTGACTCAAGCCGTGGTATTTTCAGTGACTTCATATGCATGCAAAAAGCTAGGTGAAGAAAAAGTGCAAGAAATAAATCTCAAAATGGTCCATCTATAGAAAAGGCAAATGAAGGCAAAGGTAAGAAGTGACTAGCTGACCCAGAGCACAAAGCCCACATACCTGGGGAATGTGTGAGCAAACAGAATGAATTAGGGGGAGGGGGGGTAAACTTTTTCCGGAATGCAATCTTAAAACAGGAAGACTTAGGTGACATCTGGGCAAGATTTTTTACCTCCCCCCCGACCCCAGACAAAAGGGGACTTGGACAGTTTCCAGGGTGCTGACAGCATTTTCTACACAAGAAAGACTGAAGAATTTTGTACCTTTGAATTATGGTGTTGGTGAAGAATACTGAATACACAGGACTGCCAAAAGAATGAACAAACCTGTCTTGGAGAAGTACAGCCTCAGAAGTAAGGGTGATAAGACTTCTCACATACTTTGAATACATTAGCAGAAGAGATCAGTCCCTGGAGAAGGACATAATGCTTGGTAGAGGGTCAGCAAAAAAAGAGGAAGACCCTCAATGAGACAGAATGACCCAGTGGCTACAACAAAGGGCTAAATGATTTTGAGGACTGTGAGGATGGCACACAACCAGGCAGTGTTTCACTCAGTAAATGGACACGGTTGCTACGAGTTGGAACTGACTCAATGGCATTTAATAACAAAAGAATGATTATACAAGATATATTCACAAAGTCACTTCCATACTTGCTCCTTCCATTCCACCTAGACAACTATCTTAGTTACGTAGCTCTTGTGTAACAGAAACAGAAACCCTGGCGGTGTAGTGGATAAGTGCTACAGTTGCTAACCAAAGGGTAGGCAGTTCAAATCCACCAGGCACTCCTTGGAAACTCTATAGGATAGTTTTACTCTGTCCTGTAGGGTCGCTATGAGTTGGTATTGACAGTAAGGGGTTTGGTTTTTTTCTTGTTGTTGTTTTTTAACAATAGAAACACCACAAGTGGATGGCTGTTAACAAACATTTATTTTCTCACAGTTTAAGAGGCTAGAAGTCTGAATTCAGAGCAACAGGGTTTCTCTCAGTTGGCTGTGGAGGAAGGTCCTTGCTTCCTCAGAGCTTCTGCTTCGTGTGCTTGACTTTTTCTTCCTTCCCTGTCTCTCCTTGCTAGCTTGCATTTAATCCTTTTTATATTGCACAGAGATTGACTCAAGATACATCCTACACTTACCCTGTCTCATTAACATAGCAAAGACAACCCATTCCCAAATGGAATTATAACCACAGGCGTGTTGTTGTCATTAAGTTAAGTCCAGTCGGTTCAGAGCCACAGCGACTCTGTGTACAACAGAAGGAAACACTGCCCAGTTCTGCACCATTCTCAAGTCTTGTTTTGTTTCAGTCTGTTGTTGCAGCCACTGTCCATGTGCTGTCTCAGTGAGGGTCTTCCTCTTTTTTGCTGACCCTCTACTTTACCAAGCATGGTATCTTTCTCCGGGGAAAATCCCTCCTGACAACGTGTCCAAAGTATGTGAAAGGAAGTCTCACCATTCATGCTTCTAAGAAATATTCTGACTGTACTTCTTCCAAGACAGATTTGTTCATTCCTTTGGCAGTCTGTGGTATATTCTGTATTAATTGCCAACACCATAATTCAAAGGCATCGAATTCTTCTTTAGTCTTCCTTACTGTAGGCTTTTAAACGCATATGTTGTTGTTGTTGGTGGTAGGTACCGTCAAGTTGGTTCCGACCCACAGTGACCCTACGCACAACAGAACAAAACACTGCCTGGTCCTGCTCCATCCTCACAGTTACGCTTCAGCCCGTTGTTACAGCCACTGGGTCAGTCCATCTCATTGAGGGTCTTCCTCTTTTCTGTTGATCCTTCACTCTACCAAGCATGATGTCCTCC
The DNA here is from genome assembly GCA_028571685.1 of Heterohyrax brucei. Lineage (NCBI taxonomy): Eukaryota > Metazoa > Chordata > Mammalia > Hyracoidea > Procaviidae > Heterohyrax > Heterohyrax brucei. The sequence continues at coordinate 56,069,121 of CM053140.1, forward strand.
TCCAGGGATTGATCTCTCCTGACAATATGTCTAAAGTATGTGAGACAGTTATCAATGCATATGAGATGACAGAAAATACCACGACTTGGGTCAGGTGCACCTTATGCCTTAAAGGGATAGCTGTTTTTAACACTTTAAAAGGTCTTTTGCAGATATGCCCAATGTGATACATTGTTTGATTTCTTGACACTGCTTCCATAGGTGTTGACTGTGGACCCAAGTAAAAGACTCTGACAACTTCAATATTCTTTCCATTGTTTATGTGTCTAGTTGTGAGGATTTTTTATGTTGAGATGTAATCCACACTGAAGGTTGTGGCCTTTGACCTTCATCAGTAAATGTTTCAAATTCTCCTTGTTTTCCACAAGCAAGGTTGTATCAGCAGCATAATGCAGGTTGTTAGTGAGTCTTCCTACAAGTCTGGCGTTTTGCTCATTTTCATCTCTCTCTCCAGCTACAGGCACAAAGGTTAGAAGTTATAACATGTTTCTGGAGACACAATTCAATTCAGAACAACCATTTTATAAATTGGGGGTTTATTCTTCCATTTTTTTTTTAACAATACAAGCAGTCAAACATATATTTATACCTCCCCATTACTTATGTAGAAGACAGCATACTACTTAAACACTGTTAAGCCTTTGCTTAGTTCATTTCATAACATATGTAGGGGTCACTCCACAGTAGTATAAGATCTTCCACATTTCTTTTTACAGCTGCAAAGTAATGTACTGTATGTATATGTACCGTAATTTATAATGGATGTGTGGGTGGCTTCCAGTCTCTTAATGCAAAAATAATGCCATAATAAATAGCCTTGCACATAGAGCTTTTTGTAGTTTTCTGTTGTATCACTAGAAAAAATTTCTGGAGGTCTAGGATTTGACACAGGATTACTGGTCAAACAGTAACATATGAGTAACGTGGTTCTATGTTTCCAAATTCCCTTGCTAACAGCTGCATCATTTTGCCTTCCCACCAGCAATGCCTGAGAATGCTATCCTCAGGCATATTTTGATACTTTATCAGATTGAGGCAGCTGCAAGTAATCACAAAGTTCCTGTCCTCAGAAACTAATAGGAGGCCTATGAGCAAATGTAATATAATGTAATAAACAGTGGCATATTTACCCTGATGCTAATGAGTTTAAGCTTCAGAGTCCCTCACCCCTTCCAAGCCCCCAACAATGCCATCATAGGCCCATTTTGTAGTATTCTTCCTGTAGAGGTCACTCAAGTTACTGAAGCTTTGGGTTCCACAAAACTTGAGTCCACCTAACAGACTTTGGAGTCAATCTATCATTGGGCAAGGTCACAAGTTTCAAGTTTCTGTTCAACAGCCTGCTTGACAGAACAGGAAGAGTTCCTTCGATATTTAAAGACAGAGGCAAATGGGAAAAAAAAAAGCTTCCTCTAACATAAAGAGAGAGCTTCTGGATTCTCCCCTGACCGATGAAACAGCCCACACAGGTAGCTATCTACACCTAGGTTTCCAGGTTTTCTCTCACCACTTTCAGGGGCAGAAACCAAGTCTTGGTTGTCATCAGAATTCCCAGCAGACAGCTGACAACTGGTACAGCACACTCAGGACAAATGTCTAACGGATTACAGAGCAATATGGAAAGGGAAAGGAGCCCTGGTGGTGAAGTGGTTGAGCACTGGGCAGCTAACTGAAATGTCAGCAGTTGGAACCCACCAGCCGCCCAGAGGAAGCAAAATATGGCAGCCTGCTTCTGTAAAGGTTACAGTCTGGGAAACCCTATAATAGAAGGGCAGTTCTACTCTGTTCTATAGGGTTGCTATGAGTCCGAATCGACTCGACAGCAACTGGATGGGAAGGGAAGGGTGCTACACCTGGGATCTGGGGTAGGGGTCAAGGGATAGAAGCTAGGCACAATCCAGAACAAACAACTCTTGGTCAAATGGGGCAGAGGTTTGCTACTTATCTGTACAATCAGAGTTAGTAATAAAGCCTGCCCTTGTTGAGTTTAGTTAGGATTAAGCAAGATAATTTACATAGGGCCTAACCCAGAACAATGTCGGTAAAAAAACACACCAGACTCATTGCTTAGCAAATAGGTGATGCAGAATAAAGCGGTGGAGAAGGAATCGACGTTTCTGGGTGATGCTTACGAAATCTGCGTAATTAACTGAATGACCGACTGCCCCTGGTCTCTGAGTGTTAGTCCAGTGCTGGCTGTCAGGCCGTAGGAGGGCTGGAATCCCAGACTGCAGCGCTGGGGAGTGACTCCGAAGACTGACGCGCCCACTGACAGTCGAACCCCGAAAGAACGCCGGTCTACGCTGTCAATCTCAGCCCCATCCGGCCCTGACTGCCGCGTATCTCCGGCGTCGGCTGGATTCCGACTCTCCACTAGGAGCGCACCGGGGCTGCAGCGGGGCAGGGCGTGGGCCTGCAGCAGCAGCCAGGGTGCAGCGCTACCGTTCCCTCCCTCCCCGCGCCTCGCAGGGCGCCCCAGACTCCCCGCTGCCGCAGCCCAGAACAATGAGGCGCCGGCTTCTTTAAGGGAGATACCACCGCGCCGGCGGGGCAGGGGACAGCGTCTTCCCAGATGATCGCACCCAGACCCGCGCCGCCGCCGCCTTGGCAGCTGCACCGTCCACAAATATGGCTCAGTGACTCTGACAAAAGGCGCGGCCACCCTCCTGGCGGGGCAGACGGCAGGCCTCCCAGCTCGGGCAGCGCTCTCCCGCGGGCCCGTAAAAAAGCTCCGCAGTCCGCAAGCACCGCAGGCCAGCGCAGAAAAAGATGCACCAGGCGTTCCACCCTAGCGACCCCCGCACACCTGCCCGCAGCTCGGTAGGTCGGTAGGGGAAGCAAAAGGGGAGACAGGAGGCCGCGGCTTGGCATGCGGTTCCTCAACCTCTGATGTGCTACTGCAGAGAATCCTCGGGGCTGCGGGCCATGAACGGGCAACCGAATCCCAAGCGTGAGTGGCCTCCCCGTTCCCGGGCCCGGCCACCCCTGCGAAGAGGGGAGCAAGTGGTGCGTTCCGGAGTGCGCGCACCTCCCGCAACTCTGGCTCTTCAAAGCAACCGGGAAGAGGAGGAGGCTAGCGGAGCGCTGGGTGCGCGACCAATAGGAATGGCCTTCGGCTTTCCGGCTGCAGCTACGGAAAGCCGGAGGGGGGCGGGGTCGCTAGGCGTAAGGGGGTGTGTCCGCTCGCACCACGGGGGCGCGCGCCGGCCTCTGACTGGAGGCCGCGGCGGCGGAGGCGCGAGCTGCCGATAATGGCGGCCTGCAGAGCCCGGGAGAGGGAGAAGCGGCAGCGGCTACCCTGAGGTAAATCTGGCCCTTTGGCATGGCAGAGAAGACCTGCTGCAGAGCTGCAGGCCCTGCATGTGCCTCCCTCCCCTGGAGACCTGTCATAGACCTGTCAGTGGAATCATCCTGGAGAAGGCCCTGCTCTCCCCAGGCCTTCGGCCCCGCTCCCGCAGGCCACTGGCCCCAGCTGCGGCCTTTTATACCTGTGGCCTCGTCCCCAGGCCCTGCGTCTCAACGCCCAGCCCCGAAAAGTGGAGGCAGCTGCAGGCCCGACTTCTGAGGGCGAAAGGCCTGGGAAGGGTCCTCTCAGGGTTCCACCTGGATGTAGCTGAGGAGGGGGAGGGCCTGACCCTCGGCCAATGAGCGGGGCCCTGAGCCCGGCGTCGGGGAACACCTCTGCCTCGGACTGGTCGCCCGCAGGTGACTGGCGCGGCCGGCCTGCGCCTGACCGCTGATCAGCCGGGCAGATGTGCGGGCCAAGGAAACGCCGCCGTGAGTCACTTAGTTTCGCACAGCATCCATCGCTGCAGTGTGTTTTGATCGAGGATCTCAAAGGATTTCATAAACATCAACCCGTCCCCTCATTCCGGAAGATGCCCTTTCGCATGGGCGTTATACCAAGCGGGAGAGGATATGGGACTGCCTCCAAGTTGATAGGAATTGGCGGTTCAGGTGGAGCAAGAAAGAATGTCAGCTGTGTAGTTGGGGCAGAGTCTAGGACGAAAATCAAACAAACACTAGGAAATGCGGTAGGAATTTGAAGGATAGGAAATGGGACTGAAGCAATCTCAGAAGTTTCATTTTCTGTTTTTAAATCTAATGTATGGACTTGAAGTAACTCTTCCTGGTTTCCAGGCTTTAGGGTCGATAGCTTTATGTTCCCCTCAGATTGTATCTTGTGGAGGTTGTGCAGTTTCAAGATACTTGGCTTGCCCCTGGTGGCAATCTACAAATGAAAATCCGTGCCTGAAGCTCACTGGAATCTTAAAATTTCGCGGCGGGGTAAGGAGGCGCTGTGATCCAACACGTGAGCACTTCTCTTTGGGCCCTTGCTCCTACGTTAAAATGATTTATCAAGTTTAATTCCAAAGAACTCTGTCAGAGGGCTCTTTGATATTGTAGGACAGTTTTTGTTGCCCCCAAAATGGCCTCGAATTAAATCACTATTGTAAAACAACAAAAAGATAGCTTTATTACAAGTTGCACACTTTCTTTTTTAAAGAAACATTCTTCTCTACAAACTTCACTTGGCGAGAAATGAGGAAATAGCATAGGAAACAACATGTAAACATAGGTAACTTGGCCGTTTGTTTTTAAATAGTAACAGCTAACCTTTTCAGTTCTGTAAGTAGCCCAGTTCACTTTCAGGCCTTAAAACACATTCCAGGTGTTTGTATTTCTAACAACAACAGTGTTTGCGTGTGTATGTTTTTGTTGTTTTTTGGCCTTTTCTATGTGGCCACAGCCTTGAGGAGAAGCTGGGGTTTTGCCTGTTTGTTTATTTTTTCATGATTACTAAATAAGACTGCTGACTTTTTTTGGTTTATTTTAACAGTGATGTTTGAAACAGTTCATACAGAGGCAGTATGTATACAGGTTACAATCATGGACCTCAGAGCCAGATAGATGACTTACTTTCATATCTCAGTTCCACCAGTTACTTAGCTTTGACCTTGGAAAAGTTACTTAATCTCCCCATATTTTAGTTCTCTCTTCTATAAAATGACCATAGTAGTACGTTACAGAATTATTATGAAGATTAAGTGAATTTAACATTAGAGAGTGCTTGAAACAATTCCTGATACGTGGTAAGTACTACTTAAGTATTAGCATACCCATTATTATTATTGTTCAGATATTTAGATTTGCCCAAGATACAGAAAATATCTTTCAAGCACTGCAGGTGGTAAAACAGATGATAACTAAATTATGCTTAAGAAAAAACACAAGCCAGCAGTTATTCCTAATTTCAACAGAACACTGTTGATTTTTCCAGAAACCTTGACCTTGAAGATGGTGAGTAGCCAGCCAAAGTACGATCTAATACGGGAGGTAGGCCGAGGTAGTTACGGTGTGGTGTATGAAGCAGTCATCAGGAAGACCTCTGCACGGGTAGCAGTGAAGAAAATCCGATGCCATGCACCTGAGAATGTTGAATTAGCTCTTCGTGAGTTCTGGGCACTAAGCAGTATCAAGAGCCAACATCCAAATGTGATTCACTTGGAGGAATGCATTCTACAAAAAGACGGAATGGTCCAGAAGATGTCCCACGGCTCTAACTCATCACTTTACTTACAGGTATGTATGACTGAATGCAGAAGAAGCAGTGATTTGAACTAGCAGTGGTCAGTAAGAGAAGTCAAAGGGTCAGATAAACTTTGTCTTTAAATGCAGGAGTTTATACAGTTAGGAGTAGATAGGAGTTTGCCAAGAATTGAGTAGATGTTTGGTTTAAAATAAGGTTTTATTTAAACCTGTGATGCAAATACCTAAAAATAACATAAGCCACCTGTTAAGCCATGGTACTTGCCAATCTACATAGGAATGGAGCAAGATGGGCACTAGAGAAGCATTTTAGATGAGAGTCTAAAAAGTTTACTTCTTCAGAAGCAATATTTTTGTGAACTAGTAACAGAAGAAAGCCTACAGCTAATAGCATGGGTAGATAATTAGACATATCTTTTATAAATCACTGATTTGAAAATAAGCCTTTGCCATTTTAAAGGGTTCATGTAGTTTCTTATCTGTGCAATTCCAGTTAATTTTCATGAAGTATGTAGCGGGCACCAGAATATTGTTAACAGTGCTAATAATAGCTAACATTTGAGTTCCTGTTCTGTTCCATGTGCTGTGCTGAGAGCTTTAGAGGCAGTTGCTTAGAACAGTCCTATGAAAACCAAAGCCAAACCTACTGCTGTTGAGTGGATTCTAACTCATACTGACCCCACAGAGTAGAACTGCCCCATAGAGTTTCTAAGGAGCGCCTGATGGATTTGAACTGCTGACCTTTGATTAACAGCCATAGTACTTAACCACTATACCACCAGAGTTTCCTTACAAATGAAGAAATTGAAGCTTAGAATAGATAATAAGTGTATCTAAAGTCACAAAGCTAGCAAATGGGAGTTGAACCTAGGTCTGTTTGATAGCTAAAGCTTGTGCTGTCTTAAATACTCAGCAATATTGCTTCCAAATTATTCTTTTATAACTTAGGTAAAGCATTTACACTGGAAAACAAAAAAGCACTTTTTTAGGTTGGCTTATGCCATGGATCAAAATCTGCAGTAGTTCTATACTTGCTGAATAGAAAATATATGTAAGCCTTAGCTAGTTAGAGGCCACAGCAGAATTTCTTAAGACCAGTCATTCTCAGAAAAAGAAACAACTTGAGTCTCTAAAACAGCAAAAGCTTTTGTACTAGGAAAAACCAAGAAAACAAGCACAAGTATCTGCAGTTGAAACTTGCACGTTTTATTGTATAGTTACCAAATTATTAATCTGGAGGACTTCATTAATATTTCACTTTAGCATTCCATGCTCTGATGTTTCTTTCCAGACAGTGAATATAAAATGCAACAGTTTAGCCACTACTCATGTTATTGTTTACTTTTCTGAAAGTGCTTATTATGTAAGTTACACTTACTGCAGAAATATTGGAGAGATTACTACATTCTCTCTTAAAAGTAAACAGAACTTTGCTGAGCTTTCCTTTGAATTTTAGAGACTAAGATGTCTAATCTCTCTTGAACTTGAAAAGGAAAGACAATTTAAACATAGGACTTAATCCTGACAATATTCTTAAGTCTAATCTATTAACAATTGTGGTAACTAGGCACTAGCTGCTCTTCCAGGGCTTTAGAGATATAAAGTACTATGAGACTTGATTCAGTTATATTTATATCTAAAGCACTTTTTTTGTTTAGTAAATCTCTTTCTTCTTTTAAAATCTGATAGACTGATTTTTTACTTATGACACTTATTGCTAGCTGTATAACAAATAATACCCATTGCCTTCAAGTCAATTCCAACTCATAGTGACCCTATAGGACAGAGTAGAACTGACCAATAGGGTTTCTAGGGAGTGGCTGGTAGATTCAGACCATTATCCTTTTGGGTAGCAGCCAAGCTCTTAAACACTGCACCACCAGAGTGACCCTTGTTAGCTATATGGCCTTGGATAAATAACTTTTCCCAACATATATTTCTTCATGTGTAAATTAGGAATAATAATTTCTCCCTTCCGTGGGAGGTGTCAAAACTGGTTGTAATGCAGACACAATACTTGGCACCTAGTAAACAGCTGTTTATCAGTACATTTATTAAGTGTGTTCTCTATAAAGAAAACTGTATTTACATCTAGTAAAAACAACATGAGGTAACTATGTGTTAGAGTCGACAATACCAGACAACAAAATAAGTATGTAGAGTATAGAGTTCAAATGAATGGACTTCTCCATTCTGTATGTAAATTTTAATTCTTCTCATGTTTTTCCAGATATCCCTCCTTATTCTCAGTTGGAATTATTAAATCAGCTCCTGATTGCTAAAAACCTCATCTAGAAGAAAATATAGAACAAATAATTAACAAAAGGCACAACCCATGCATAGGAACTTTATGGCCACTTTGTGTTCTTATGATAAGAGTCATGAATGAGAAGTACATGATGTAAGAGCATAAAAGTGGACACACAAAAGTTCTGAAACAGAAATCATGAAGTTTTCCAGGAACTGAAAGAAGATGGTGAAACTGTCATGTACAAGGAGAGTTGTTTTAAACGAGACCAGAAAGGTTAGCAGGGTCAGAGTACAGAGGGTCCCATAGTCCGTGTTAGAGTCTGGACTGTATATATCCTGAGAGAGCAGGGAAGCCACTGAAGAACTTAGGTAAGAGAATCAATAACTAACATGTTCTTTACACATGAAAATAAATAGATTGGGCTCTCTGTGTGTGTAGTTCTCAACCAGAAACTGGAAAGCACATGGTCTGTTTTGTATGTCCTTGCGTGCTAAAAAAGTTTTTGACATTTGTAAAGCATTATAAAAGAAGAAGAATGTGGGAGAGAGACTTTATGTGGCTAGCAAAGCCTAGAATATTTATTTTCTGACACTACTCTAAACCATACTTTAAATACTGGGACTCAGAGTTATTGAGGAAGTTTGCTTGTACAAGTAAAAACAGAAGAGAAGAAAGGAAGAAAGAGAGAAGGTGCTAGTTTTTAATCTTGGTCCACTCAGTGTACTTTATAAATATTAGTATGCTTTTGGCATCTGTACCTTTCCTATTCTTTCGTTTTGTCTGTCTCCCTGGCAAACACGTGTAACAAAGAAAACACATGCAAAACAAACATCTGCAGACCATTGCACTTACTGTAGGGAGGTGATGACACAGAGGGGTGTTTTTGCTTCTCCCCTGCTCAGATGACAGGAGGAAGTATCAGTGGATTTAAATGTAAAATTATCAATCCACTCACTCTTCAACCCACTTTTCAGTTTCTCTCCTGAGTTTTACTCAACCCATAGATCTGAAAAGGATACCATAAAAACAAGATGCTTTCAGACCACTGTATGTCTGTATTTTAGAGTAGTAATTCATGTTCAGTGAAATAATACTCTTGAATTTCAAGTGATAGGATAGTTGTAATTAGACTATGATAATAAATCTGATTCTAGGTTTTCAGCTTATGTCAAAGAAGAACTATATAAGCACAGACCAGTTTTTATAACAAGATATACATTTGATTTTTATAAATTGGTTTTAAAAAGCTATCCCGTGGTAGAGGTAAGAACCAAAAAAAAACCTGTCACCATCAAGTTAATTCTGACTCATAGTGACCCCATAGGACAGAACAGAACTGCCCTTTAGGATTTCCAAGGAGTAGCTGGTGAATTCAAACTGCCAACTTTCTGTTTTGCAGACGAGCTCTTAATCACAGCACAGCATCGCCTGCATAATTTGCATTCTCCCTGTAGAATTTTCTGAAGTGATGGTGTTTGGTTTTATCAATGAATACATTGATAAATGAATACAACTAGCAATAGCTAGTTGTTCTTTGGTCTTTTTTGTATCTGCACAGATTATATGGATAGTGTATGTTCAGTGAGCAAGAAGTGTATTTCAGACAGTTTCATTTAGTAGAATTTCTTGATTGAGGTTTATATCCTAGCTGGAACTCTCCCAAGTCTAGCTGCTGAAACTTTGGTCTTTTCTTGAAGCTCCTAGCTAGGTGAGCAGCGTCCAGCTCCAGTGACATGTGCAAAAAACGTATGGCCAGTTGGACACCCTTCACAATAAAGCTATGTATGAGTAAGTTTTTACTTGGCTTCAAGATTTGATATGCATTCATAGGGACAAAGTAGTGGTTTGAAATACAGCAATTTAGAAGGCACATATGAAAACAGCTGACCAAATAGGGTGTTTATGGTATTTCCCTGTAAAATTGGAGACTGACTTGACTTTTGTTACTTTTTCACTATAACTGAATTGTATTATCTATGCAGGTGATTGTAAACTTTTTTTTTCCCCTTGTTATAGCTTGTAGAGACTTCATTAAAAGGAGAAATTGCCTTTGATCCCAGAAGCGCCTATTACTTGTGGTTTGTGATGGATTTTTGTGACGGAGGAGATATGAATGAGTATCTGTTGTCCAGGAAACCTAACCGTAAAACTAACACCAGCTTCATGCTTCAACTGAGCAGTGCCCTGGCTTTCTTGCATAAAAACCAGATCATCCACCGAGATCTCAAGCCTGATAACATCCTAATTTCTCAAAGTAGGTTAGATACCAGTGACTTGGAACCCACCCTGAAAGTGGCCGATTTTGGTTTAAGTAAAGTTTGTTCAGCCTCTGGGCAGAACCCAGAAGAACCTGTCAGTGTAAACAAGTGTTTCCTCTCCACAGCATGTGGAACAGATTTCTACATGGCTCCTGAAGTGTGGGAGGGGCATTATACAGCAAAAGCTGACATCTTTGCCCTGGGGATTATCATCTGGGCAATGCTGGAAAGGATCACTTTCATAGACACGGAGACAAAGAAGGAACTCTTGGGGAGTTATGTAAAACAAGGAACTGAGATTGTGCCTGTAGGGGAGGCACTTCTGGAAAATCCCAAAATGGAACTTCTCATTCCTGTGAAGAAAAAGTCTATGAATGGGCGAATGAAACAATTAATTAAAGAAATGCTGGCTGCAAACCCTCAGGATCGTCCAGATGCTTTTGAACTAGAACTTCGATTAGTACAAATTGCGTTTAAAGATAGCAGCTGGGAAACGTGACACATATATTGTCTGCAACTATCTTGGATGATTGCTGCTTCTGTTTTAACAGTGATGCAACATTATATGGCTGAAAAAGAATATAAAAAGCTAAACACTTTCTAAGGGTTTAGATTTTATTGTGGGGTGTTTTTTTTCCCTCATTTTTCTTAAGTCCAAGTTGGCCATTTTGTTAGTATGTTTTAAATGTGTATTACCAATGTGAGTGTAAATTTTTTTAAATAATCATTGGTAGAAATTTGGTAGGAAAATTCTCTAAGAGCCAAGAGGAAAGAGTCCAGTTTTCTGGAAATATGTCTCTTAAGTATTTTAGACATTCCTTGTCAGTCAGTATTAGCAATTTCCGTGAAAGAAGAGGTTTGCATGCTGGTAATGCAACCTTGGAAGCTTTGTAAAGGAAACATATATGTATATATTTATGTATATGTAAGTATGTGAATGTGTGCATTTTGCATTCCATATGAAGAAAATGCCACTAATGTTTAAATTATTTGATGTAGGTTGGGTTTTTGAGTTTTGCTGGTGATATCAGTGATGGAAAATAAAAGAACTTTCCCTCGTCTTCCTACCCTATTCCTCCCTCTAATGAAATCATACTTTTTTTTTAATTTTTGTAATATTATTCAATATTTTTTTAAGGCATCAGTTTGGAGGGTCTAAAATTATTAAACATAAATGAAACTAAGTCATCCAAAGCTGCTGAAGTATGTTTGAGCTCTCCAGTGCCCTATAGCTGCAGGAGTTGAATTAGTTATACAGTCATGTGGTAACGGGTTAACCAGGACATTCTTGATTCAGTCATATTACTTTCTTTAGATCACCAAGCATTCAGTTAACCAATTAAACCACTGCACTGGAATACATCTGCACTTAAGTATCTACAGTCTAATACAAATCTGAACACAGGATTCTTCTGTTTCTGAAAACTTTGCTGTATAAGAACTATAATACTTGATGTGCTAATTTTGAGTTTCAGGGCTTTGTCTAAGCTTCAGCATAAGGGTGAAAAAAACCAAATGCGCTCTTCTGTCACATCACCTGCCTGACATGGTCTCTTGTTTAATCACTGGATTTTCTTTCATTTTGGCACTGATGCTGTTTTTTTCTCTCGTCTAATTTGAGACAGTAATGATAGTGATATGGTTGTCTTAAATGTTGATCACCTTTTCCTAAAGTGGGAGATGATTCTTAAACAGTTTGGCAAATGATAAAATATTGTGGCATCAACTGTATCTTTCAAATAGAAAAATTATGGATTGTATACAATCACTTGGTATGGTCTATGTCAAAAATCAACAGACTATCATTGTTCTTGAAGTTAGTTTGATTTTAATCCTGTATAGTTGTCTCTGGTTTGTTTTTCTGTAAATGCAGATAGTTAAAAACTAAGGAAAGAATGCTTTCCTAAAACAGAACATTAGCCTTTAAGGTTAGATAGACTTTAAGGCCATTGTAGCTAGGATAATCTTTATAAAGCACCAGAATCTTTGGTCAAAAGTCAAACAAAATATTTAGCTATAAGAATATTAATAGTTTCTGTAGTCCCCTCAACCTTTTAAAACATCCACAACTTTTGGAATCATGATTTTAGTCATTTAAAATGTGTTCAGAAAATAACACAAAAAATTGGAGTACCTAAAATTTCTGAACTATGTGTTACTTAGTCTGCAATTTTAAAATTTGGACTCAAAGGTTTTTATGAAAAGCCTCTTAAGATGAAAAAAGAAAAAAGTTGTATGCCCTTCACATTGCTTTCAAGCTAGTAAGTGTAAGAATTCTCTTGGAAATTTGAGGTGGAAATACACTAGAACCTCATGAAAATGTGACCCTCTGAATCACCGAATTAATGTAACAGATCTGTACAAGCAGATTCAGTTACTGGAAATAAGAAAAAGTATCATTGTGACATGGCTCTTCAATCATGTGGCACTTAAGCAGAGATTCATAGATGATGTCATTTGCCCTTTGAATAAGTGTGCTTGGAGCCATTCTCCTAAGTACGTACCTTTTGGACCTGCCTTAATTAAAATAGTGATCACTTATTTTGAAAAATTTTAACCTATAAAGTGGAATTCTTTTCTGTGGGGGCAGGAACAGTATAATGTGATTAATTTCTTCTGGAATTTTTCTAAAATAACCTATACCTAGCAAACTGATAATAAATTATTTGTTTTTGTTTATTCTTTCAGTCCAAAAGTATGTTCAGCACTAGATGTCAGTTGATAAAGTGACATTTAAAAATTAGCATTTATTTTAAATCTTAAACCACATACATCCCCTGAAATTTGCTTAACACTCAACACTAGCTTAACTAGCAAAAAATGTCTGCCTTGAGCATTATGCTCTTTTAAGAATTATCTATATGGGATCAAATTGACAACAGCAACTTGAAAAATTAGGAGCCTTAAGGGGCAGTGAGTCTGTTTATAAGGGAGGATCGGCTCAGAAAAGGAGAGTGAGAGGGGTTGTGCAACTCCAAGAATATCATCAGTGTCACTGAATTGTACGTGTAGAAACTAAAATTAGTGTGTGTGTTGCTGTGTATATTCTCAATCACCACAACAAAGTAAAATTTAGGAGAAAAAATTGGCTTTTAGCTACAGGCAGGAATAAGAAGTAATAGATGATCACTGATACTTGGAAATCCGTGGGTATTTGCCAGTGGGAAAGGAAAGCAAAAATTTGGTGCCTTGCCCATAATAGGTACTCAATAAACAATTCTTTCTCGTAGTGGAGTCTGTTGCCATGATTAATAGTATTCTATGAAATTTGTCTTAATTTTAAAAAGACCAAATATTTCAAATGAGCTTATAGGCAGCTGTGGCCGGTTACAGTATGAGGTTGTACAGTTAGTTTCTAGAACGTTATTTTGCACTAGTCGTCACTTAGAAAGATGGGGTTCCTGTAGATTTTTGGTGCTAAGGAATACTTTGTCATTAAGATGAAGTAAGTGTTTCGTGTAAGATAAATAGCACACTAAATAGTTCTTCCTGCTGGTCTGTTTCTTCTCTGTTGTTGTTTTTAATTGTAAAATATCAATCAAACTGTTGTAGCAGCTACAAAAGAATTCACCAGCATGACAAAATGGTCAAAAAATAAGTCATCAGCACTTCAAAAATGAAAGCAACTTTTGAAATTTTCTTTTAAATTTGTCAAATATATTTTATGAAGAATTTATAAGAGGGGGAAAATGACTGTAATTTATTGTTCATGACAGGTTTTTTTGTTTTTTCTTTTTTTAATAAAGTAAGTTTCAACAACAAAAATATTCTGAAAATTCTATGTTGCTACTTTGGTGGCTCTGTGACTAGTTCTATAATGCTTTTACTTCATGATCATAAAATAGAGGGAATAAAATTTGAAACCATGCCACTTTCTATCTGAAATAGAAAAATTTGCCTGGGGTAAAGATGATTGGATTATAAGAATTTCAGCGTTTCAAGTTCTCTAAAACTTTAATGCTCACTTTTCCTGCTATATTTATCAGAAGAACTTGTACTGCCTGAGATAAATTATTTTTTCCATTTATTTTCGTATCATATTAAGCTGAGAATGTATGCAAAACTCAGAATGATGTATAATAAACATACAAAAAGATACCATCTTTTGATCTGTAACTTGAGACCGTGCTTTTCCATAAAAAGCATAATAATTAGCACACTTTTATAAATTTTAATTCTGTGTGCCTTCAGAATAAAGTACTAAGAATACAGTGTACTTAGTGGTTGAATGGCATGGCAGAGGTCAAAAATGGAAAAGAGCATTAACTTGACGTGCTCTAGACACGAAAGTGGGAAAGCAGGCATCAGGAAGTGTGCCTTCTGATTTTGCCAGCTTCTGTAGTAACCTTTGTAGACCAGTTAATTCTGCTTTTACTTAGAGGTTAATAAACAAAAATTGAATTTTAAACTATTAAATATCTGTATTTGCCAGCATCTTGAAAGTCCAAAGTGTGTCCGTGTGGTTTTACGTAACTTTTCAGTGAGTTTTACTTAAAATAGTGACTGGTATCTTGATGAGGAAATTAACAGTAATAAAATGAGATAGTGAGGTAATGGTGCTGGTTTTATACTAGCAGTGAGGTTTGTTTTGGTTTTGTTATTATTGTTTAAAAAAGAAGAAAACTAGCCCTGGACTGTAGTACCTAATCTCTTACTCCAGATGGAGTTTCTGCCGACAACGAAGCTTTATCTTTCTCACTCAAGTAATAAACCGTGGTGGTTTTGGTCTTTTCTTGAAATTCAAATATTGCTCTTTCGGTCAACCAATCACCACTGCCCTCTAAAGTGCAATGTAATGACAGACAGTTGGTTTGTGGTGAGATAGTAGCTCCTACCTAAGTAACCTAAAGCAGCCACACCTCTTGAGGACAAAGTGTGTCTTTTAAAGGCAGTACTTTACCCTTTGCAATGATTTAAAAAAAAAAAAAAAAAAAGGTGTCTGGGCTTTGGATTTCACTCTTTCATTTCCTGTTCAGCCTGGTATTTCAAGCTTAGTTTCTGAGCAGAAGTTAAGCAACTTGGTGTTACAGAACACATCATGTACTAGTGGAAAAAGCATAGACCTTGGTGAAGCAGATCTGATGCTGAATATGAGCTTTTGAAAATGCCTACATAATTAATGTACGGCACAGGGCAAGCCACCTTACCACTTCTGAGCCTCAGTTTCCATATCTAAAACGAAGATGATTATATTCCAGTGTTTTACAAAAATCAGAAATAATACCCCTAAAATGCTTAGCATGGTGTCTGATACATCAAGTTTTCAAATTGTAGCCATTGGCATTTTTATTTTCAGATTTTGATGATCTTTTGAATGAATGAATGGATTCCCTATGAGCCAGTCTTCAACTGTAGCTTCAATTCTCTCCTTGGGCGAATATGATAAAGGCATTATATCCTTTCCTTGGGGAAAATGCATGAACTCATATAGAAAAATATTTGCCTGTAATTTATGGATCTGTGAAGCCCACATAGACCCCAAGTTAAGGAACCCAGGCAACAGATTCCAAGTGCTCTGCTAAAGCACCAAAATCAAAAGTAGGCCGAAAACCAGGAGACTTCTGAGGCACTCACACTGTTCTGTTTCTTTATCTGAATGCTGCCTAGATCAGTGCCTTCACTTTGTGAAAACTCAAAGGCAGTGCCTTTATAATTCTTGCTGTTTTCTCTAAACCAAACCAAAACCAAAATCAGTGCCGTCAAGTCACTTCTGAGTCATAGAGACCCTATAGGACCCAGTAGAAATGTCCCATAGGTTTCCAAGGAGTGCCTGGTAGGTTTGAACTGATGACCTTTTGGTTAGCAGCCATAGCACTTAACCACAGCACCATCAGGGTTTCCTCACTTTTCTCTAGGTATGTTATAAACCTAAAAACCTGTTGCTGTTGAGTTGATTCTGACTCATAGTAGCTGTCACAGATCAAACTGTGTCCCCCAAAAAATATGTGTAGTAATTTGGGCCAGATTCCCTGTATTGTGTGCTTGCCCTTCATTTTATGATTTTCTTATGCTGTAAATCCTAATCTCTGCCTGTGGTTGATAGAGTGGATTATGTAGAGAGCATTAGGGTGGGACTGTAAATCCTTCCTAAGGTCAACTCTCTGCTCTACTGTGAAGGGAGTTTCCCAGGAGTGTGGTTTGCACCACCTTTTATCCTTTTATCCTACAAGAGATAAAAGGAAAGGGAAGCGAGCAGAGAGTTAGGAACTTCTCACCATCAAGAAAGCAGTACAGGGAGTGGGTCCTTTAGACCTGAGGTTACTGCGCCAAGATGCTCCCCAACCAAAAACTTACGTAACAGAAGGACCTTCCGCCAGATCTGACGGGGAAAGCCTTCCCCTCGAGCAGACATCCTGAATTTGGACTTAGAGCCTACCGGACTGCATTAGAGTTAAAGCCATCCACCTTGTGGTATTTCTGTTAGAACAGCACTAGCTGATGAAAACAGTGACCTAACAGGACAGAGTAGAACTGCTGCATAGAAGTTCCAATGAGTAGCTCTTGGACTCAAACTGCTAACCCTTGTCTTAGCAGCCGTGACACTTAACCACTATGTCACCAGGGTTTCCACATATGTTGTACTTTTAAACAATAATTAAAATATTTTAATTTGAAAAATCATTTAGGAGACTATCATGACAGGTGCTGTGGGAAGCAGACCGTTTATGTTTCCAAAGTACTAGCTTTGTGACTCCCAAGTTCTTAACTACTGAGATCCACAGTTTCCTACATATATAAAAGAGATAATACCTGACCCAGAGCACTGTGAAGATGAATTGAGAGGATGCAGAGATGCTTAGCACACAGTCAGCGTTACAGCTTCCCTTTCCTTTTGGAGAGCTCCCTGGAAATGACCCTGAGTTGCCTTTTACCACTGACTTGCACCCCAGGTAGATAACAGATGTGTTTTTGTTTTTAACTTAGCTTCCCCACCCCACACACGCACAATTATTTGAGGAATAGGTTATATTCTACTCCTGTAATGCCCTGCCTGGCTCTTTGCCCCTGCAGCCCTCCACAGATAGAGTTCTTAGCTAAAGATCTCCTTAGCCTAAGTTTCTTCTTCTGTTTGTTGCTAATTACGTGCTTGATAGTAATTTCAGGATGTCTGCTGTCTGTCTGATATAGACTATGCCTGGAAACTAGGGGAGTGGTATTACACATCAGATATTAGAATGACATGTCTCTGTCTGTTTTTCCTGGCTTCAGGTAGAAGAAAGGGAAAGAGTTTACCAGTGTGACTTGGAAGTTAACAGTAGTAACACAGTTATGAGGGAGAAAGGGGAGAACCTACCAACAGTGATTAGAATTCTGATGACAAGAATTAGGCTGCCATGGTCCCCAACCCTGGCTGCACATTGGAATTTCATCAACTGATGACTTCTGCTTCCAGCTATCATGGAATAATAAGATTTCCCCTGCTGCCTAAAACAACTAAAATACCAGGCAAAAGATATGAAGCGAGATGTTATTTCATTTTCCTTGGGTCCATAATCAATGCCCCTGGAAGCAGCAGTCAAAAAACCAAAAGACACACTGCACTGAGAAAATTTGTTGCAAAGGACCTCTTCAAAGTATTCAAAAGAAAGGATGCCACCTTGAAGACTAAAACGTGGCTGACCCAAGCCATGGTATTTTCAGTCACATCATATGCATGTGAAAGCTGGACTGTGAACAAAGAAGACAGAAGAATTTATGACTTTGAATTGTGGTGTTGGAGAAGAACACTGAATGTATGATGGACCACCAAAGGAACCAACAGATCTGCTCTGGAAGAAGTACAACCAGAGTACTCCTTGGAAGCAAAGATAGCAAGACTGCATCTCACATACTTCGGACATGTTGTCAGGAAAGATCAGTTCCTGGAGAAGGACAGCATCCTTGGTAGAGTGAGTGGTCAGCAAAAAAGAGGAAGACCCTTGACGAGATGAATCGACACAGTGGCTGCAACAATGGGCTTAAGCATAAAAACAATCATGCACATGGTGCAAGACAGGGCAGTGTTTCATTCTGTTGTTCATAGGGTCGCTATGAGTTGGAACTGACTCAACAGCACATAACAACAACAACAACGTGTTCAGACAGTGGACAACTAGCAATGCAGAACAGTGACTCCTAAGAGAAGGAAATTTAATAAAGATGAGTTCTGTAATTGACATGGAAACCCTGGTAGCATAGTGTTTAAGTGCTATGGCTGCTAACCAAAAGATCATGAGTTTGAATCTACCAGGAACTCCTTAGAAACTCTATGGGGCAGTTCTACTCCTATAGGGTTGCTATGAGTTGGATCAATTTGACAGCAGTGGCTTTTGGCCTGTGATTGTCCTAGCTTATGGCCTGGAGAAGGAAGTGCCCCCAAACAGCAGCCAGTGATCTCCCTGAGTTGAGAAGACAGAGCTCAGAGTTCAGAGAGGCCATACCAATTAGAATTCATGGGGCAGGCAGAGAAGAGGGGTGTGCTGTCACCGGGCAGGAAGAGCAGTGGGAGCTGAATATAGGTGTGCATGCAAATTTATATGGGAATGTACATTTTCATTCAATCATAATAAAAACATAAAAAAATAATTGATGAAATAAAAAAAAAAAATTCACGGGGCAGAATACCCAACAGAGGGAAAGTGCTGAACAAAGAACTCTGCACATTTGCAGAGTTTTCTCCAAGTCATTGACTGACTTCTGATCCTTACATCTTTGTGAGGAAGCTACCTGAGACCAGGAAAAACCTGGGGAAAGCCACAGGCAGGGCAATCCTCAGAGCTCACACAGGCCCAGGAATAGTTAATATTCCTACTAGCCAGAGTGGCAAGACCTCCCGATACATAGGGCATCAAGTAGAGTCCTCAGCAGGGTGTTGTTCCAGTTGTTGCCTTCAGCTGCTGTCCAGTAGACTCCCCACTTATGATGACCCATGCACAACAGGATTGGACCATTGTGTTTACAGGGTTTTTACTGGTTTATTATTAGAGGTAGGCCACCAGGCCTTTCTTAGTCTGTCTTAGCCTAGAAGCTCCACTGAAACCTATGCAGTATCCTAACAACATGAATGCCTCCACTGACAGACAAGTAATAGCTGCCCCTGAGGTGCAGTAGCTGGGAATCAAACCCAGGTTTCCTGAATGGAAGGAGAGAATTCTCCTACTGGACCACCGCTGTCTTCATTGTTCCAATAATGAAGCCAACTTATCCTTAAGACCAAAGGCTATTCTGGACCTGCCTAACAAAGCTTAAGTCTTGAGAGAATAAAAACTTTTCCAAGTAACATAACAATGTGCCAGAACAACACTCAAAAATATTTAAAGGAATACAAATGTCTCAACCTTAATAATGTAAAATTCAGTGTTGTCCCTGTTTTTAACACTGAAAGTTCTAATACATAGCTTAAACAGACTACAGAGTTTTATTAACAATGCACAAACAGCAGAAGAGATAATAGATAAATGGGATATACTAAAAATTAAATACTTAATGCTCATCCAAAGACTTTATCAAGAAAGTAAAAAAATTGCCTACAGACTGGGAAAAAATATTTGGCAGCTATGTATTGGATTGATGTCTAATTTCCATAATCTACAAGGTATCACAAAATATCAACAAGAAAAAGATAAACAACCCAATTAAACACTGAGCATACAAAATGGACAGGCACTTCTCCAAAGAACACATTGAGGCAGCCAAAAGACACATGAAGAAATGCTCATGATCTTCAGCCATTAGAGAAATCCAAATCCAAACTACAATGAAATACCACCCCACCCCAGCAAGATTGGTACTAACCCAAAACAACAAACGTTGGAGATGTTGTGGAGAGATTGGAACTCTTCTACAATGCTGGTGGGGTTGTAATCTTCAGGAAGCAATTTGATGTTGTCTTAAAAAACTAGAACTAGAAATACTGTATGAGCCAGCAATCCCATAGAATTAAGACCTGTCAAAATAGGTAAATTGGAACTATTAAGAATCAAACACTTTTGCTGATCCAAAGAATTCATTAATAGAATTAAAAACAGGAATGGGAAAAAATATTTGGCAACTCTATGTCAGACCGACGCCTGATCTCCATCATCTATAAGATACTACAAAATATCAATAAGAAGAAGACAAATCATCCAATTAAGCGATGGGCAAAGGAGATGAACAGATATTTCACTAAAGAGATCCAGGCAGCCAAAAAACACATGCGGACATGTTCGCAATCTTTGGTTATTAAAGAAATTCAAATCAAGATGACAATGAGATACCATCTCACCCCAACAAGGTTGGCCATGATCCAAAAAACACAAAACAATAAATGCTAGAGAGGCTGTGGAGAAAGTGGAACCCTCCTACACTGTTGCGGGGTTGCAAAATGGTCCAGCCTCTTTGGAAAGCAATCTGGCACTTCCTTAAAAAAATGGATATTGATATACCATTTGACCCAGTAATTCCACTACTTCAATATATCCTACAGAATCAAGGCCTTTTACACCAATGGACACATGCACAAGAATGTTTATCGCAGCACAGTCCACGATAGCAAAAAGATGGAATCAACCCAGATGCCGAACAACAGAAGAATGGATAGGTAAACTATGGCATATATACTCAATGGAGCACTACTCAATGATAAAGAATAACGATGATTCTAGGAAACATGGCATAACCTGGTTTGAACTGGAAGACATTATGTTGAGTGAAAGTAGTCAACAACAAAAGGACAAATATTGTATGAGACCTCTATGATAAGATCTCCAAAACAGACGTGTGTATAGAAGAAAAGACTCTTTGACAGCTGCAAGGGAGTGGAGGGAGAGAGGGCAAGGGGGGGGAGGGTTTAGATTAGATAGTTGCTAGAAATCTGGATGGGTGATAGCACACATTAGAAACAAGAACAACATTAAGTGGACTTCAGTATAACTTGAGTACTCCTTCCGTCTTAACCCAATATTGCAAGGATAGAGTAGCTGGGGAAGGGGGCAGGGGACCATGCTCTTAGGCAAAATCAAGGCCAATTGGCACAACTAGTGTTTTGCTAAGAGGGCTCTCTGCACCCCACATTGGTGAGTGGCGTCTGGGGTCTTAAAAGCTGCCAAGCTGCCATCCGAGGGCACAGCAAATGGTCCCAACTCAGCAGGAAAGGATGCTTACCGAGGACCAAAATGACAGGGGGTAAAGACAACCCAGAAGATAGAGAGACCCACATGAGTGGGTGCCTACATCGACTTGGGACCAGAAGAACCGGATGGTGCCCAGCCACCACCAGTGATAGCCGCGATGGAGCTCACTAAGTTGAGTCTCACTGGCAACACAAGAATAAAAAGGGGTGCATCCTGAGATCTCCACTAGAAGACCTCGATTGATGGTCCAGCGGTTTCGGGGTTCCCCTGAGAACATGGCCCCTGGCCCTGATGCTGCCCTTGCCCATAATTCATAACGAAGGTCCACTCTTTGGACACGAATGGATTGGACTTGGCAATGCAAAGCGACCATATATTGGATGCACTTTATGGTTCTATACATCTATAGGATATCATCCTGCTGACCTCTGGCTGGAGGAAGGAGAGTGGGTAAAGAGGAGGGGAAAGGAGACTGTTGGGAGGATAGACATGTATGGAGCAGAGAGGAATAGTGTGCTGTCACTGGACAGGGAAAGCAGTGGGAGCTGCATATAGGTGGGCATGTAAATTCATATGGGAATGTACATTTTCACTTAGTCATATTAAATTAAAAAATTTAAAAAAAAAAGACAAAACCCAGCTCTGTACTGTTTACAAAACACAGATCTAAAACATAAGAACACTGACTGACAAAGTTTGGAAGGAAAAAAAACTAGGCAAAAAAGTTAAAAAAAAAAAAAGAAGCTGAAATAGCAATATTATGGCAAAAAGCATCACTACAGACAGAGTCATTATGTAAAGTTCAGTTCACCAAAGAAAGGATAACATTTCTAAATTGGTATATATCTAATAAAAAAAACAAAACAACTGCATGGAGAGGTTTCCGATTCACAGCAACCTCAAAGTGTTAGAGAAATTCACTAATCCATCTCACTGAGTATTTTAACACTCCTTTTGCTATGAGTCAGAATTGACTCACTGGCAGTAGGCTTGGTTTGGCTTGATAGATCAAGTAAACAAACAGCAAACATTCAATAGAGATACAAAGATTTAACAGTACAATCAATAAGCTCTATCCTGTTCTGAAAGGAGCCCTGGTAGCTCAACAATTCAGAGCTGGGTGGTGTGAACTTGTCCAGTGTCTCCGCTAGGGAAAGTCCTGGCAGCCAACTTCTCTAGAAACTACAGTCAAGAAATGCTAGGAGGCTGTCATAGGGGGGAGTAGGAATCAACTTCAAGACACAATCAGTGTGTCAACACCACACTGTTGTAATTACTGTAGAAGTTAACTAATTTGCACTTAACATCACCCTTGACACATAACACCCAAGTGCTTACTAAATGTCACCTCTGGTGTAGTAGTAGTTAACAGCTGCAGCTGTTTACCAAAACATCTGGCAGTTCAAATTCACCAGCCACTCTTTGGAAACCCTGTGGGGCAGCTCTACTCTCTCCTACAGGGTTGCTGTGAGTTGGAATCAACTTGAAGGCCATACTTAACATGTTGGACTTTGGGCAAGCAACATAACCTCTGTCTCAGTCATCTGTTCTCAGACTGCCAAGCCAAGTTCTCAAACTGACCATAAACAATAAACTACCTTTCCAAGTTGCTTTGCAAACCAAATGAAAATAATAGATGTGAAGCTGTTACGTAAACTACAGGGACCAACATAAATAAGAAATCACTACTGTTACAGATTAACTGGGATTCCAAAGGACTAAGCTTCAAGGTAAATAATCATTCTAGTGATGAACGAGGAAGACAGACCAAGAACTGATGCTTTTTAAACATGGTGTTGGAGAGAATAATGACTATACCGTGGACTGCTAAGAGAAAAGAACTGATGTGTCTTGGAAGAAGTATAACCAGAGTGCTCCTTGGAAACAAGGATGGTAACACTAGTCTCACATAGTTTGGACACGTTGTTAGGAGGGATCAATCCATGGAGAAGGACATTATGTTTGGAAAAGGAGAAGGTCAGAGAAAAACAGAAAGACCCTGAAGGAGATGTGTTGACACAGAGGCTGTACAGTGGGCTCAAGCATAACGATTGTGAGCATGGTGCCAGGCAGTGTTTCATTCTGTTATGGAGTCGTTATGAGTCGGTACCTCCTGGACAGCACCTAACGACAGCAGTGATAATCCGGTGGAGCAGCAGCTCTCAGAATGTCCGCGGGAGGCACCCGAATCCCAAGCAGTAGCGAACCCCCGCTGTGCTACTGAGCTCGAAAGAGAAGGTGGATGAAGCCTGCCCTCTGGTGGATGGAACCTGTACCACCCGGCTCAAACACAGAGGCCACCTTTTGGAGTGTACGTACGGAAATCAGTCCCTGATTTCAGTCTGTATCCCTGCGATTCCACGGACTTGCTTCGCATAGCTATCATAGGTGAGAGACACCAACTTTCAGGAACGAAATTATCATTGCGGCCTCACAGTGCCAAGCTCACTTAATTTGAGTTTTTTTGTGTTAGGAGCGGTTTCTCAAACGTAAGCAGTGTATCCAAGAACCTAGACTGAGTCGCTGAATCAAGGCCTGGACTGCGCCTCCACCTCTTAACGACCAGTCCTTTTTGAGAACGGTAGGTACCACAGGGCTGGCCACTCTGCCTATGACTGAAGTTCCCAAGTCCCACAGGGAGCAGTCGTCTCAGGGTCTGGGCCCTTCGTGGGATAGGTAGAGATTTTTTCTCAGCTCCTTCCTGAAGGCATTACAAATTAACAAAGTCTCAGAATGCTTAATATTGAGTGGATGTTTAATATTTGGTTTTTTAGAATGAATGTTGAGAAGAGACATGAAAGCATATCTCAAGTTCAAATAGAGAGGAAAGAGGCATGTTGGAGCAGCTGCTCAAAAGCTGTCTGGGGGGTATCTGAACAGGATCTCAGAGAGAGCTGGGGAGATGCTGAATTATTCCTTGGGTCTGAGTATGTCCTAAAGGAAATACATTTCTGCTGTCATGGGATCTGTTCTCTGAAAACAGATACTGAAACAGAGCTTGGGGTGTAAGATGTTTATGAGGGAGCAGCTCCTGTGCAGGAAAGAGGGAAGAAACCAGACTGGCCGACTGTCATGCAGGTGCCAAGCAAAATCGTGTCAACCTGGCACAAAGCTCTGGAGTGACTCTTGTCAGTGTCCTGCACTCTGGAATGGCCTGACTCTTATACTTCCACCTCCTTCCTTCACTGGGTACAGACTGTCCAGGGGAGAACATGATCTTGGTAAGAGGGCTCTCAGCAACTGAGGCAGACCCTGAAGGAGGTGACAGCTGTAGGCGGTCTGCTCACTGCACTCCCCACAGATGGGCAAGAGTCCTTCCTTGGAAGTTTGGGTCTGTCTCACTACTCTCCTCTACAGTCTCTTAAAATAAAATCCATTCACCATATTTTTTGAGCATCCACTCACTATATGCCAGGCACTGTTCTAGTGAACCAAACAGACAGAGATCCTTGCTGTCGTTAAACTTACTAAGAGGATAAATAAGTGCATTGTTTTGTATGTTTGACTGTGATAAGTTAGAAAATAAATAAGAAGGAAAAAAGTGGAGCGGGTAAGGATTGGGATGCTGCAGACAGGAGCTGGTTGAATAACTTAATAAAGCGATGAGGGAGACCTCATTCAGAGGAGATCTGAGCAGACCTAAAAGGAGGCAAAGGAGTTAGCAAAGACAGTGTCTAGGAAAAAGTGTGCTAGGAAGAAGGGTCAGAGTCCCTAAGTGGAGCGTGGTTGATACATTCAAGAAACCCAGACAAGCCAAGTGAGGCTAGAGCAAAATGAATGGGGGTAGAATAGTAAGAGATAATGTCAGAGAAGTAACAAGGTCATGTGGAACCTTGCAGACGATTTTGAGTACACTGACTTTTACTTCAGTGCACTGGTAAGCCTTTTTCAGGCTTCTGAGCAAAGAAATGACACTGACTTACATTTTTAAAGGATTGATCTAGATGCTGTGTTGAGAATAGACTTAAGGGGCATGAGGTTAGAAGTAGGGAGCTTACTTATTAGAAACTATTGTAGTAATACAGGTAAGAGATAGTGGTGACCCGGCCCAGAGTGGTAGGAGTGTAGCAGAATAGAAGTGACCTGATTCTGGCCCCAGATGCCATTTTAACTCCTGAAGTTCACCCTTCAGCTAATACATGGAGCTCAACCATGTATCCAAGACTAAATGGGCATACCAGCCTAGGAGCAAGAATGAGAAGGCAAGAAGGGGCAGGAAAATTGGATGAATGGAAATAGGGAACCCAAGTGCAAGAAGCAGAGAGTCTTGATACATTATGGTGCCATCAGTCAATGTCACAAGATAATATGTGTATTAATTATTTAATGAGAAGCTGGTTTGCTCTGTAAACCTTCCTCTAAAGCACGATTTAAAAAAAATCTAATGCTGTCTTTTGAAGATAGAGCCAACAGGTGTTGTGGATGGATTAGCTGTGGAGTAAGAAAGATACGTGTCAAAGATTACTCCAAGGTTTGGGCCTGAACAACTGGAAAGATGCAGCAATGGGGAAGGCAATAGTGAAACAGCTTTGGGGGACAGGGAATAGATCGTTGTTTAGTTCTGGATGTGTTGAATCTTGGGTTCGGAGGTATTAGCATCAAGTTAGAGCCAATATCTAGTAATTCTGAAAAGGTCTGGATTTTCCCTTCCCCAGTCTACAACCACTCCAATAAATAAATGGTCACAGATCTCTTTGGGGAAGGCTTGGGGAAATAGCTCAAGGATGTGCTTGTAGCAGGGCTGCAAGGTCCTTAAGGGACCTGGCCTCACATTTTATCAGAGTTTCAGGTCTATGAAGTGAAAATTAGCTGAGAAACTGAGGTTCTCCATTGTAGCAAGGATTTAAGTTAGGCCCTAAGACAGATTTTTTGTTGTTGTTATTGTTTTATCACTCAAAAAAAAATTTTAACAAGCTGTTTATCTTTCATTCTGAGGGACACTCTAATCAAAGATCCCTGCAATCCCACTCTGGGGAGTGGTGTCTGGGTCTTAAAAGCTAGCAAGTGGCCATCTAAGAAGCTTCAATTGGTCTCAACCCACCTGGAGCCAAAGAGAATGAAGAACACCAAAGACATCAAGAAAACATGAGCCCAAGTGATGGAAAGAGCTGCATAATCCACAGACAACATCAGCATGAGACCAGAAGAACTAGACAGTGGGTGGCTATCATCAGGGACTCCCCTCAAAGGAAACTCAACAAAGAGTCCCTGACAGAGCAGGAGAAATGTGAGGTACAGAACTTGAACTCTAGTAAAAATACATGCTGGAGGGTACCAGGAAGACATGATTCCCAGACTCACTGTTAGCCCAGAATTAAAACCCTTCCTGAAGCCAACTCCCTGGGCAAAGATAGAACTGATCTATAAGACATAAAATGATACTGGTGACAAGTGTGCTTTTTGGCTTAAGTAGATACATGAGACTAACTGGGCAGCTTCTGTCCAGAAGCAAGATGAGAAGACAGAGGGGGACGGAAGCTGGCCAAATGGATGTGGAAAATACAGGGTGGAAAGGAGGAGTGTGCTGTCACAGTGCAGGGAAAACAGCTAGAGTTACACAGCAGTGTGTGTGAAAGTTTTTGTATGACAAATTGACTTTGTAAACTTTCACTTAAAACACAATTTAAAAAATAATAAAATTCTAAAAAAGATCACTGCAAGCCAGAGTGTTCTGATTACCACTTTATCCTGCTGCAAGTTATAATAAATAGCTCTAACTTGATTCTTGGTCTCTGCTACACTAGGACACCCTCTAAGACCCCATTGTTCCCATTGAAATCAGGGATCCCATTTCAGTGGAGGCCTCTCCCAGTATACCTAGCTACAAAGGCCATCCACCATATATCAAGTATGCCAATGCTGCTCATACTAAAGTTTTTCTCAATGCCTAGGTAAGGAGATATCCTCTGGCCTCTCTTTGGGAATGTATTTGTTGGGATTAGAGGTGTGGGACAAAGAGCTTGGTTTGACCCTTTGGCTCTGGCTTCTGAAAATAAGCTAAGCAATGAAGATGCCTTCATTTTCCAAAATAGCCAGATAAGTAGGGGCTACACTGGCCCCACATCCAGTGAACTGATTTCAGTAAGGGGGGGAACCTAATGTAGTCATGCATATTCATTGATTCATTAAGATCCAAGTCATGCATATTCATTGAGGTCCCAATAACTAAGGGAACCATGACCTCAGAATGCCTCTTTTTGGAAGCCTACTGGATCTGTAAGAAGGTCCACACATAGGAACAAGAGCAGCAAGTCTCGGTGGACAATAGATGCTCCATGCTGGGAACTCCTCTAGACTTTTCCTGATGCTTCTCTTTGCTTGTATCCTTTCTGCTTACAATAAATGGATAACTCTAGGTAATAAACTAAGACAGCCAGTCAATTCTGACTCATAGCATCCCTATAGGTAAGACTAGAATTGCCCCATAGGGTTTCCAAGGAGTGGCTGGTGGATTTGAATTGCTGACCTTTTGGTTAGCAGCCAAACACTTAATCACTGTACCACCAGGGCCTCAAGTATATGTAATAGTCTCTATGAATTTTGTGAGCCATTCCAGGGAATTAACAAACCCATAAGTGCAATGAGCCAGTAAGGGCTAACAGAATGGAATCGATTTGTGTAGACCCAGCTCTGGGTGCATGAATGATAGCAAGAGGCTACACAGGCAGCGATGAAGAAGGGTACAGTCCTTCTAGTTTGTGACCCAGTCCCAGGAGAAAAGAAAGATGGTGAAGGGGAAGGGAACCAGCTGCTCTGAAGGACAGGGAGTTGTGCAGACTCCTGAGACTATGGTTACTCTGTGATGGCCTGGCTTCATGTGGCCAGGAATGTTTTAACCAGGCTCTGGACTACTGGAGATGAGGTCTGTGTCTAACTCTGGATTGTTAGGGTCAGAGAGAGGAACTACCTCGGAAGTGGCTGGTGACGAGATACAGAGATATAGGAAGGTAAGACTTGGACTTACTCCCACATGGGAATTGGATTCATCCTGATCTGTGCTACAGTTAGCAATAAAGGTGTCTTATTTGTCTAGTACTACTCCAACAGATATACCACAAGCGGGTGGCCTTAAGAAACAGAAATTTATTTTCTCACAGTTTAGGAGGCTGGATGTCTGAATTCAGAGTGCTGGCTCTAAGAAAAGGTGCTCTCATTCTGCCGACTCTTGGGAAGGGGCTTGTGCCTTGTTTCCTCAGTGCTCTTCATGTGATGTGGTGTCTATCTTCCCCTATCTCTGCTTGCTTGCTCGCTCAACCTGCTCTTTTTATATCTCAAAAGAGATTGAGTTAAAACACACCCTGTATCAATGTAGCAAAGAAAATCCATTTCCAAATGGGATTATAACCACAGATACAGGGCTTAGTGTTTACAGCACATATGTTGGGGGAATATAATACAATTGCAACAGTAGGCTTTACTGTCCTTTTACTGTCTAGTTGGGGTTTGGGTCATTTTTATTTTATTTTGTTGCATAATTCTCGCAGAAATCCAACACAAACCCTCTGCTGTCAACTCAGTTCTGACTCATAAAGACTCTATAGACAGAGTAGACCTGCCCCATAGAGTTTCCAAGGAGCACCTGGTGGATTTGAACTGCCAACCTTCTGGTTAGAAGCCATAGCACTTATCCACTACACCACCAGGGTTTCCATTCTTGTAGAAGGTACATGTAATTTCAGGTGAAAAATCCCTTACTATGTCTTTAGACCTAAGGATGTTAGCCAGGGAAATATCACTCTCATTGAATGTAGGTTACGTTGAGTTGTAGTTTCAGTCAGCCAGTCAAGAAAATTATTAGAATTACTTTCAGTTACAAGATGTAACATACTAAGTTTAGAACTTAATGAGGGCAGTCACATCAATATATCGGCCTAATCAAGTAATCTCTTCTTTCCTTGTTGGCCCCACCCCAGAGCTACTAAATTAGGTCCCAAGAATAAAGGCCTGGCATCTTGTAAGAAGCCTGCAGGTAAATTTTACGTAGCCAGTTAGAATCCACCCAAAGAACGCTATCTGGGGACCAGTGTTCTAATCCACCTCCCACCTTTTAACAGAGGAGAAACCTGAAGCTTAAGAGAAGTGATCTGCTCCAGATCGGGAGCGAGGTACTGGCAAAATCAGGACCAGCACTTCAGTCTTCTGACTCCTTAAGGGAACTTCCACTGCTCTTCCAGCCCAGCTTTACAAAACAACTGGAGGCATTTGGCCTAAATACCTGAGAAATTAGTGTGGAGACAGGACAGAAAGATGAGCAAACCAAGGCTGCACCTTGTCAAGGTTATACGCTTTGTGAAGAAGATGGTACCAGTTTGGGAGAGAATGAGGTGTTTCCATCTGATTTACTTTGCTTGCTAATGACTGAAAAATAAACCCAACAGGATTAAGCCAAAAGAAAATGTATTAGGCTACCCAGCTGCCTTAGTCATCTGGTGATGCTCTAACAGAAATATCATGAGGGGATGACTTTAACAAAGAAAACTTTATTCTTAAACAGACTAATGGGCTGAAAGTCTGAATTCAGAGCACTGGCTCCAGAGGAATGCATTCTCTCTCTGTCAGCTCTGGAGAAAAGTCCTTGGGTTGCATCAGTCTTTCTTTGATCTGGGAGCATCTTGGCTCAGGAATTTCTGGTCTGAAGGATGTGCTCTCCTTCCAGTGCTGCTTTCTTTGTGGTACGAGGTCCCCAACTCACTGCTTGCTTCCCTTTTTATCTCTTGTAGGATAAAAGGTGGTGCAAGCCACACTCCAGGGAAACTCCCTAATTAGTAAGGGTGTTAGAGTCCCACATTAATCCTCTTTAACAATCCAATCCTGCCTTATTAACCATAGGCAGAGGTTAGGATTTACACATAGGAAAATCACAAAATGTAAGGCAATCACACAAGACTGGGAATCATGGCCCAGCCAAATTGCTGTGCACATTTTGGGGGGGACACTATTCAAGCCATGACACCAACTGCAAAAACTGAGTATAGATTGCATCAGACATGGCCAGTCATCAATACTGGATTTCACTCTTGGGCAGGCTCTACTCCCAGAGCTACACCCTTCTAGGTTTTCACACAGCAGTGAAGAGAGAATCTTAGTCAAAGTCTCATTGCCACAATCAAGTTGCATGCCTCTCTCTGTGGCCAGAGAAAGGTGATAGGCTTTGATGCACTCCTAGGTCAAGGGCCCCACCTGAATCAAATTACAGACTCTGGAAGCACAGAGACCAAGAGTGTGAATCAGGTGGCCAAGATCAGCATAAGACTGCCAGAAGAAAGATGAATAATTGCTGAATAGCAAAACCCACAGATGTTCACAGAAGTAGGATAATGGGGAAGTGGACAATGATAGTGGAGAAATTAACAATTATTATCCAGTGATAATACTAAGGTATTAGTTATAATGCTGTGATGTTACGGGTGGTGGTTATAATAACCCCACCTTTTGGAGTGCCCACCCAGCCCTCAACTTTCCCCTTCTCTGAGAATTGCTCTTCCTTTGTATAAAAAGTTAGGTCCCCACAGCCCAGGTGTGTTCAGTGTGACACAACACCACCCCATTGCAGCTCAGTGCAACCGTAAGAACTTCCTAGAATGGACCCTGCCCTTTAAAGGGCCCCACGTGTCAAAACCCTGGAAAAGGGATTTATTCAAGACCATCTGGGCATCTGCACTGAGGACCCAGTGCTTGACGCTGCACGGTGTGAGCCGTAACACTCAGCACCTGCTCCCCTGCTAACAGCATCCAACCCCCGGGGAAATGCCTGGCCACAGCTCTTGCCCTGCATCCTCGAGACAAAAGATGCCTGCTTCCAAAGGCCATGAAGGCTTCTGGATCCCGCTGCTGCTGACATTCAAGACGGACACTGGGTGGAGGTGGGAAAAACTGAACACACTCAGGTAAGAAAGGACAAGTTAGTTAACTAACTTGTCAGATGCTTGTTCTCAAGAGCATGAAAGCGAGCAATGCAAGCCTATCAAAGTCCTGTTCCTCAGCAATGCTGAGCATCCACTATTTTGCTTCACTTCCTGTTCCAGTTTGTAGCATGGTGTTTGCAATTGTAGCACATGATGGCTGAGGAACATGCGGCAATACTAAAAATATATATATTTTACTCTCCAATTTGTAAATGACAGAAAGGAATAACATGCAGGAAACAGCATGCCAATTTTTTACCTGATTGTTATGGATCTAGCAATTGTTTTATGAGATGGTAAGAAAGGGGATATAAGAAATAAGAGTTTATATGATGACATTAAGATATCTTGAGCTTTGGTGACACAGTGGGTAAGAGCTCAGGCTGCTAACCAAAAAGGGTGGCAGCCCAAATACACCAGCTGCTCCTTGGAAACCCTATGGGACAGGTCTACTCTGTCCTATAGGATCACTGTAATTGGAATCGACTTGAGGACAATGAGTTTGGTTTTCATTTATTAAATATCTTGTAATGTTTTCTGTGTGGATGATCATTTATCATTTGTGTAAAGTTCATCGTTTGTCTCTAAATTTAAGTATTGCTTTAAGAATGTTACTTTCAATTCTAGCTACTACTAGCTCAGCAAAGTTTCTCGGAATTAATATTGCAAGGTCTTCTAAAACAAGGACTGAGAGGTTGTCTAAATAGCATTACTTTCAAGAGAAAACAAATGACATTACAATAACATAGTTCATAATTTTGCTGAAATCAAGGCAAGAAAATATTTTGACGAGTTTAGTAATTTATGGATTATGTATGGCTTTATTTGATACTGCAGTGGTTAACTGCTAAATCTGCTAACCAAAAGGTCACCAGTTCAGATCTTCCAGGTGCTCCTTAGAAACTCTATGGGGCAGTTCTACTCTGACCCATAGGTCGCTGTGAGTTGGAATCGACTCAGTGGCAGTGGGGTTTGGGGCTGGATTTATTTTCATATTCACCCAACATTGCTGACCTTTTGGCAAAACACCCACACATGCTCAATAATAATTAAATCCGGTCATCTTTGATATCTTGTTGGCTTTCCATGAAGTACACACACACACACACACACACACACACACACACGTATTTCAATTTTGTCATTATAAAGGCATACTTTTCAAGGTAAGAGGATAGATTTCCTGCAGCCGCATTCCATGAGAAGCCTGTTTCTTTTCTCTGTATTCCTTTATTTTACTTAGTCTAAACTGGGTGGTTTTTGCTCCTTGCACTCAATCTAAAAGCACCTTGGTGAGGACAGGCATAGAATAAAATGGTAGAAATGGCACTGGCGAGGATGTGGTACTCACACTGTGAGTGGGAGGACTGGAGAAATGTGTGCATTTGGGGCTGCCCTCTCTCCCATCCTCGCTTCAAGTCCTCGCTTCAAGCAGAGCGCTAGAAGCTCTGCAACATGACTAAGCGAGCAAAGCAGGACAGCGCAAAGATGAAGAAAGCTGGGTTGCTCCAGGCCTGCCTGAGCAGTAGAAGGGAGGGAGGCTGTGAGGCCCAGTGGTTAAAGGCCCAATGCTGGAGTCTCGGATTTACCACCTGCAAGCTGCATGGCTTTGGATGAGTGACTTCACCTCTCTCTACCTGTTTCCTCCCTGCGTTATCACCACTTACACTACAAAAGGGACAAGGTGGGCAAACCTGCATTGCCAACTGTGAGGTAAAAATTAGAATGAATCCAGCTGCAATCTGGAAGTAGACCCAAGCTTCACTTTTCCCCACCCCCACTCCTGTCATTCCTCCTTGATGATGGCTTCTTCCATAGTACTTTCTCTCTCTGACCCTAAGCAGTCAGAGCTAGGTCAGACTTCCCCAGCCATCCTGAGCCAGGTCTTCAGGGAGTACACATTAGTGCAGGAGTCTGCACTGCCCCTCTACTTCAGATCAGCCAGCCCCTTTCTCCCACCCTCTAGCTCCCTCTCTAAGTCACAGCTAGAGGGCCTCTATTCTTCATCGACTGTCCGTGCAGCCTGTCACTGTCACTCTGCCACCTAGAGCTGGGTTTTCATGAGTTAGGACTCTGTCTGTAAGACGGCCTGCACAGTCCTCCTCTGAATTAGCTCCCAAGCTGAGTCACAGTCTTGTTGCTTCTCTGGGTTTGTTCATTTTCCACAGTGGCTCACAAAGTTTGTGGAGACTGTCATGGATTAACTTGTGTCCACCAAAAATATCTGTCAACTTAGCTAGGTCATGAATCTTAGTATTGTACGATAATCTACCATTTTGTCATCAGATGTGACTTTCTTATGTGCTGTAAATCCTATCACTATGAGATAATAAGATGGATTAAAGGAAGTAATATAGATGAGGTATACAAAATTACATAGTGTCTTGAGCCCATCTCTTTTCAGATATAAAAAAGAGAGAAGAGAGAAGTGAGCAGAAAGATAGGAGGATATCATACCTCCAGGAAAGCAATGCTGGGAGGACAGTACTTCCTTTGTACCCAGGATTCCTATATAGAGGAGCTCCTGGCACAGGGGAAGATTGATGACAGGGACCTTTCGCAGAACCAGCAGAGAATGCCTTACCCTGGAGTTGATGCCCCCAAAGTGGGCTTGTAACCTAACTAGACAGTGAGAGAATAAATTTCTGTTTGGTCCACTTGTGGTATTTTTGTTACAGCAACACTAGATAACCAAGACACAGACTATTACCTATACTAACAGTTATCCATTTAGAACAGCCAGAAGGATACAAGTGAAGAGATGCATCAGACGAGGTCTAGGAGAGGTTGAACCCTGAGACTCCCATTGTCCCCAGGAATGGCCACACTCTCTCCAGTGCATAGATATTTTCACCAGTCTAGGAAGCTCAAAAGCGAACTCCAACATCTAGGATCCTCCCTTAGGCACTGGGGCCTCAACGCATGGGCATGACTCAGTGAACATGTGTATTGACTGCAGCACTTCCTCTCTGCGGTTTGCTGCCAAATGAGGCCTGTGCATCCCCTTTCCACTCACAAGTGTAACTATTGCTTGGCTATTTTACAAAGCAAAGGCCCCCATTGATCTATTTTCAAGAGCAAAGCAGTTCCAAGAGCTATTTCCAGAAACCAGAGACAAAGTGTCCCTGACTCACATATAGAACTGGGATAATAATACCCACTCCATGTTGGGTATTATGTAAGTGAGGTACTAAGTGTACACACCCAAGTATTTACACATGCATTCATCTGTATGGATCATAACAAATTATGGATAATATTGCAAACCATGGGAATTCCAGAGCACTTAACCATGCTTATGAGGAACCTGTACATAGATCAAGAAGCAGTCATTCAAACAGAACACGAGGATACTATGTTGTTTAAAGTCAGAAAAAGTATGCTTCAGGGTTGTATCTTTTCCCTGTACTGATTTAATCCGCAGGCTAAACAAATAATCTGAGAAGCTGGAGTATATGAGGTCTGACAATTAAGTCTGTGAACTCAATTGTTCTAAGCACTACATACCTCACTGCTGAATATCACTATAGTCACCTTCGAAGTTCTCCCCGTGGTAAGCTATGAGCCAATGCCAGTGCCTAGTATACCCTTCAAAGTGATTTTAGAACCCCTTCTGGAATGGCCATTGCACATGAGGGCACAGCGGCATGTTTGTTAACTTAAGTGTATAGTTGTTTGTGAGGGAGTTTTTAGCCAGTAAACAAATAACTCTATTGAAACATCCTTCCTGTTCACCTGATCTGGTATCCAATGACTTTTTTCTTTGCCTGAAGGAAAAGGAAATATTGAAAGCAAGACATTTTGATAACATCAGGATGTCAAGTGACACCGCAACAGCTCTCACAGACATTCCAGAAAAAGAGTTACAAAATTGCTTTGAAGAGTGGACTAGGCACTGGTGTTAGTGCATAGCCTCCCAAGGGGAGTACTTCAAAGGTGAATGTAGTGTATTCAGCAATGAGATACGCAACACTTTTTCCAGGATGACTTCATGAACTTAATTGACAGTCCTTGTATGAAAAAGAACACAGCATCAGGACTGGAGGAAGACTCACTAACAACCTACATTATGTAGCTGACACAACCTTGCTTGGTGAAAGTGAAGAGGACTTGAAGCACTTACTGATGAAGATCAAAGATCACATAGCCTTCAGTATGGATTATATCTCAACATAAAGAAAACATAAATCTTCACAACTAGGCAAATAAGCACCATCATGATAAATGGAAGAAAAAAATGCAGTTGTATAGGATTTCCTTTCACTTGGATCCACTATTAACAACCATGAAAGCAGCAGTCAAGAAATGAAAAGATCCATTTCACTGGGCAAATCTGCTGCAAAAGACCTCTTTAAAGTGTTGAAAAGCAAAGATGTCACAGTGAAGGTGTACCTAATCCAAGCCATGGTGCTTTCAATCACCTCACATGCATGCAAAAGCTGGGCAATGGATAAGGCAGATGGAAGAAGAACCAGTGCCTTTGAACTGTGGTGCTGGCACAGAACATCGCACATACCACGGACTGCAAAAAGAAAGAACAAATTTGCCTTAGAATAAGTACAACCAGAATGCTCCTCAGAAGCAAGGATGGCAAGACTAGATTTCACACACTTTGGACATGTTATCAATAGGGATCAATCCCTGGAGAAGGACATCATGCTTTGTAAAGGAGAGGGTCAGCAAAAATAGGAAGACCCTCAATGAGATGGATGGACACAGTGGTTACAAGCTCAAGCATACCAACAATTGTGAGGATGGCACAGGACCAGGCAGTATTTTTTTTCTATTTTACGTAGGGTCACTATGAGTCAGAACTGTCTCAAAGGCACCTAACAACAAATGTAAAGCACTTGGCATATTGTAATTGCTGACCAGTGAATTCCAACTCAGCCCCATGTGTTACAGAGTAGAACTACCTGATAGGGTTCTCCTGGATATAATCTTAATTGCCAGATGTCTCAGATACCTAGTGCCACTGTAACAAAAGCACCACAAGTGGATAGTTTTAACAATAATTAATTTATTCTCTCACCATTTGGGAGGCTAGAAGTTCAAACTCAGGGGTGCCAACTCTAAGGGAAGGCTTTCTCTCTCTGTCACCTCTGGGGGAAAGTCCTTATCTCCTTTTAACATTATGGGTGGCATGGCTTAGAGATCTCCATATGTCTCGGCATCAGTCTTCCCCCGATCAAGGAGGTTCTTAGCATAGGGATCCCAGATCCAAAGGACACACTTCACTCTCAGCTACTATTTCTTGGTGGTAGTGAGATCCTTCTCTGTCTGCTCATTTCTGTCACCTTGTATCTCTTATAAAATATGTGGCTTCAATAAGAGTGTGACACTCTTTTTTGTAAGGGTGTGACTCAGCATACACCCTACATGATCCTGCCTCATTAACATATGAACCCAAACCCACTGCCATCCAGTCAATTTTGACCTATCCAGACCCTGCAGGACAGAGCAGAACTGGGCTTCCAAGGCTCTAAATCTTTATAGAAGCAGATTCCCACATCTCCCTCTTCTGAAGCAGCTGATACATTTGAACCCATTGACATAGAAAGGTTAGGATTTACAACACATCACAGAAGGGAAGATAATTACCTCAGATCATAAAAGGGAGGACAATTACATAATACCAAGAACCATGGCCTCGCTAAGGTGACACATATTTGGGGAGGAATACTATTCAATCCGTGACACTAGTCCTTTTCCTCAGTACCTCAGTAGTCTAGCACAAACTGTTCTAACCAGAGACCTTGTGTTATTGCCTAGCACATAGTAAACACTCAATAAATGTAGTTAGCTTTGTTGTTTTAACACTAGGCTACAAGTCCTGACAGCAGAAGTTATGTCTAACTTACATTGCTCACTAGGTGCCCAGAAAAAGAAAAAAAAAAACGTTTAATGACTTCTTCCTGTTCACTGTCCCCTGCTACCCCCGACCTCCCCACTTCACCCCCTCCCTCACACCCCTGCCCCATCACCATTATCCCTCTCCTTTGATGTGTGCTGGGCAGTGCACTCTGGGTACCAGGCTCTGCCTAGAGGCCACACCCCACAGAGGGACAGCCTGCACTGGAGCCAGGCTATTGTTGTGACTGAGATTCTTTCCAAAATGGAAAGTCCTGAATTCGGGGATAGTTGCTCTAATCTCCGTGGGGCTTCTACATGGCCAGTCTGTTGCCCCCTCCTATGGCAGTAGGGCAATACTGATACCAGGAATTGGGCCCGCTACCCCTACCAAGCTCCCTTCGCACACTTTGAACTTGCCCCAACACAGAACCCCAAGACCCTGCCCTCACAGAACCCCAGCGCCCTCTCTTCACAGAAACCCAGTGCCCTCACTGAGCCTCTCTCTTCCCTGAGCTACAGTCTCCTCTTTAACCCCTTCTGCTCCCCAGCTCCTTTCTCTCCTGAGCCTACCTCTTCTCTGAGCCTCCATTCTCTCATTGAACCCCATCTCCTCTCTGCACCCCATCTTCTTTGTAAGCCCCTTTAGTCTTCCCCACCTCCCTTGCCTCCTGCCCTCGCTGAGACCCTGAGACCCTGGCTCCGGCTGTCTTCCGCCTGGCCCCTTGCAGCTCATTGCCCCTCCCCCTCTGCTGGTCAAAACTCCCTTTCAGGCCTACTTCAGATACCCCCTGCTCTTTGAAAGCTTCCCCCTCACACCAAGCAGAACAAATCGCTGGCTCCCACACGCCCTCAGGCCTTGGCCACCTCCCTGTTTCAGCAGCACTGACTCACTTTGCTACCAGGTGTTGTTCAGCCTCTGCTGCCCCTGCGGACTGAGCTGCCTGAGAGCAAAAACTATATCTGCCCCATCTGCTGACCTCCAGGCCCAGAGCAAGTCTTCACAATGATTTGTTGACAGCAACTAACAGTTAGTCTCTGGAATTAGAAAAAAAAGATTTAGGACAGAAGTGTCAGGAACATGTTTGTGGAGGCCAAGAGATGAAGAACTATGTTCAGATAACATCTACTGGGCACCTTGAGGTGCTGGGCCCTTTCTCAGCCACCATGGCATCACCACACCAGAGCTAGGCATTATCGTCCCCATTTTACAGACAGAAACTCAGAGAAATTAAGTTCTTGCTGGAGGCCAGCAGCCAGCGAGTGGTAGATCAGAATTGGAATCAAAGGCAGAGCTGAGGTGTGGATGGTCAAGGAGTGGGGCTTGTAGCTGGAGGTGAGGGCCACAGCACAAGTTTTCTCCTCTGTGACAATGCGAGTCAGGGAACTGAGGCTGGATCTGAAGGCCCTCCCTCCCCTGTCCCATTGTTCCAACACTGACAAGAGCTGCTCCTTGTCCTCCCTTGCCTCCTTCTGGAAAGACATTGTCTTGACTCAGGCCCATTCCCGAGCAATCCTCAGCATGATCCGGGAATGAGGTCCCGAAAGAGGAAGGAAACTGCTCTCAGACTAGGCCCACCCTTGCATGCTCTAGGGCCGGAAGGAGTCACTTTAAGGCTCTCCCTGGGGACCCATGACCAGGATGAGAGACCACGCGGTTCACTGCAAGTGTGGCCGAGCCAGGCTGACGGAGCCCTACCTCCTCATTGTCACTAGAACCCTCTGACTCTCCCAGGGCCCCTCACTCAGGAAGCCTTTCCTATCTGACCTCTGCTCTGCCTGCTGTGCGCTAGAGGCCAGGTGCTCATCTCTCTGGACTTCATATCCCGACAGCTAGCAGGCTCTCTCCCCCTCATATACACACACAGACACATACAGGAGACACCGAAGGGAGAACTCTGTCTCACCCTTCTGACTCAGGGGGCTGGGACAGCATCACTCCTAATTGAAGGCTCACAAGTGTAGGACAGAGTCAAGCGTCCCCGTCCTCCACCAGGGGCCATGCGTGCGCACTACCTGGATCCCCTCTTTCCATGACCCAGCCAGCATCTGTTCTCTGACTGGAAGTCGGGACCCTGCCTGCCCTTCAACCCTACCCAGATGCTCCTTTAAGACCTAAGGGAAGCGGGTTGCATCAAGAGTCAGACATGACAGCCCCATCCTCCCCCTTCCCAAGCCAGGTTTCCTGCTATTGACAGCATCCCAGCTGGGCCCGGCCCAGCCTTCCAGTGCTTAACCCCTTCATGACCAGATCTCAGGGCTACCAGGCTGTGCCCCTAATCATCACCTATAAAGTTAGGAAAATAAAAATACCTTCTTCACTGGATTGCTGTGAGGAACGATACATTAATCAAGATAAAGTACTTAGAAAAGTATCTTGTTATTGTTATTGTTAGGTGCCAACTCACAGTGACCCTATGTACCACAGAAAGGAATACTGCCCAGTCATAGGTCATCCTGACAGTCACTGCTATGCATCCACAGTGTCAATCCATCTCCTTGAGGGTCTTCCTCATTTTCATTACCCTCTACTTTACCAAGCATGGTATTCTTCTCCAGGGACTGGTAACTCCTAATAATTGGGCCAAAGTGCAAAAAGTGAGGTGTCTCTATCCTCCCTTTTCAGTTTTGTTCATTCTCTGGCAGTCCACCGTATATTGTTCACCAACACCATAACTGAAAGGCATAATTCCTTTTCTGTCTTCCTGACTTATCTCCCATCTTTCATATACACATGAGATTATTGAAAATATCACAGCCTGAGTCAGGCACACTTTAGTCCTGAAAGTGACATCTTTGCTTTTATACTTTAAAGAAGAGTGTCTAGCAAAACCTCTCAGTATAAGTTAGTTATTATTCTTAATTGTGTGAGCTTGAATAAGTCATTTCTGAGTCTTTGTCTCTTCAGTTGTACAATGGAGAACATAATAGAATCCACTCAAAAATTCTCTTGGGATTAATTGTGATAATCAATCATGTGCATGTTGTAAAGTTCTGGTAACAACATGATATTAAATTGTCACAGACAAAGCAAAACAAAATGGAAATCTCTCTTTAACTAACAAAAATCTCTTACCAGGAGATTGGCCTTAGAGTTTCCAGACTCATCATCTTATTCAAGGGCAGAAGGTACAGTGGAAAGAGTAAATCTAGAGCTGTGCCTTGGCAAAGTCTGCTTCCCACTCTGATGCCATGTCCTTACCTACTGAAGGAGGCGTGGGGGGCCTAGTGGTCCCTGCCGGGCCCCCTGTCTCTGTCTCAGGTAATGAGAGGGTCAAAGGAGGTCAGACAGCACAGATGTGAAAGTATTTTGCAAACTTCAAAAAGAGCTAGAAGGGAGGGGAAAGGGTTTATGGAAAGCACTTGCCTGGGAATGGGCAGGAACCTTTGTGGTAGGGGCATTGGTCTTGGAACTTTGGGTGCTGGGCAGTTTACCTGTAGGAGAGGGGAAGACCTTCCTTGATACCAGCACTGTGGGGGCAGGGCTTCACCTGGAGAGATGAGAGGTTATATAAGAAACAGTGCCAGCTCTAGGTGTCTGTCCCCAAGTGGGGACAGGGGAGAAAGGGATCAGTCAAAGAACCTAGGCTTGGCACCTGAGTCATTTCCGCCTCCCCCCCTTCCCAGTCAATCACATTTGGCATCAGAGACCTTGGGTAGAATCACTTCTGATGGGCTTTTAGGTGACCTTTGTGCTGTGACTTGCTGGGGCAGGTTCACCCTGCACATCTGCAGCACCACTGCCTGCAGGCTGCAGATTCCCAGCCTCATCCAAGGAAGAGCAGGCTCCACAGCATCCACAAACCCAACTACGGCAAGTCCATACCTGCTATGTACCTATCTATGGGAAAGAAATGCAAGACAACTAGAGTCTTGCTCTGCTTCTCATTCCAACTGTAGCAGCATCTGCCAAGATCGGGCAGAGCAGGCTGACCAGGATCGTTGGAGGAAGTCTCAGAATCAGGAGACTCTGGGGTCCTGGCTACTGCACCTCTGTGGCAAATCTGACCACTGTGCCTCTGTGGCAAATCTGACCACTGTGCCTCTGTGGCAAATCATTTAGCTTGTCAGGGCCTATTTGACCACCTGTAAAGTAGAGGAGCTGGACCTGGTCCCCAGCTCCTTTCCACTCTAAGACACTGTGATCAGGAAGGAGTTAATGGAGGCCAGGCTCTGGGTCAGGAAGGCAAGGGTTAATCTGGAATGGGGGGGGGTGGAGGCTCTCCACAGCTTTTCCTGTGGAGAGTGAGGTTTGGCTGCCACCAAAGTTGCTTTCAGTCCCTGTGTCCTTCCTATTCTCAGTTCAGACCTGCCTGGGGACTCCCACATTTCTGCCTCAGAGGTGAGTGTCTGTGGACCGCAGGGCTGGGGTGGGAGAGGACCCGTAGATGCAAGGAGAGGACCTCTAGATCGGCACCAAGCCAGTGAGCACAGAAGTTACCCCATCTCCAGAGCAGAAAGCCTGAACCTCGTTCTGACCACTAAGCCCAGGCCTGGAAGAAGGTGGGCCGAGGCGTGGAGGGCAAAGAAGGGGCCCTCAGGTTCTAGGGTGGAATGCCTGGTCTGGTGTCCAGGCCAGCCCGGAAAGCAGAAGAGAAGCGGTGGACAGGAGACTATTTTGATCCCTGTGTTTAGAGGCTTTTTATAGCCTTGTTACTCAGGGCTGGGGACAGGAGGAGGAGACAGAGGACACCCCTGAGGTCAGACAAGCACAGCACTTTCCTGGGATGTTGCAATCTGACCCATTGCCTAACACAGTCCTGGGGAGTCATACAGTGGGCACCTGCTACCTGGGATCCCAGTCACCAACCACCTGTAGGGCCGAATAGCTGGCAAAGAAGAATCCCTGGGTCGCATAAATGGTTAAGCACTGACTACTGGCTGAAAGATGTGCAGTTCAAACTCACCCACAGGTGCCTCGGAAGACAGGCCTGGTGATCTGCTTCTGAAAGGTAACAGCCTAAATAACCCTATGGAGCAGTCCCACTCTGCACACATGGCAAAGTCAGAATCAACTCAGAGGCAACAGGACAACAACAAATAGGAAAGAGGTTGAGGAAAGCCGATCAGGTCAGGCTGCAGTGGGTGAGAAGGGCATGGTTTCTGCCCCTAGGCCTCCAACCTAGGCTCCCTTCCCCCCAACCCAGGCTGATTCTCTGCCTTTGCCGCCTCCAGATCCAAGGTCCCCTCAACCCCCAGGACTGGAGAGTCCCTCTCAGCAGGACCCTGGGGGGGGAGGTGTCCTGAGCCATGTGGGTGGCCCATTCTATTACAGCCAACTGACCTGTCAACTCTTGATTTACAACCCCACCTGTCCCTTCCCTAGCAGAAGGGAGGTGGAGGAGGGTCTTAGGGTCTCAGGATGAAAAGGGGGCAGGGATCCTGAGGGAGATTTCCTGGGAGTGCAGGTCATTGGGAAGAATTAGTGGAAGAAACTTTTTAGTGAGGCAAGAGGTCTATTTCTAATGAAAATTGCTTGGTAGTTATACCAGCAGGAATAGAAGCAAAATAGCAGAGGAGAAGTGCTGAGAGGCAAGGGAGAGACAGACTCGGAACTAGTTCTGGACTGCAAGGCGATAGACCCCACCTGAGCAAGCCCCTTCCTCTCTGGGCTCTTTTCCTCTTCTATGAAATGGGAATGCAGAGGTTAGACAAGGTGGTGTCAGCTTAGCCTTCTAGAATTCCCTTGGCAAGGGCACAGAGTAGGTGGCAAGCCGATGGCTGACATGAACTGGTGACCACCTCTCTCTCCTTCCAAAGTGGGCAGGGCAGTTGGCTGCAATTACAGGCGGCTCCTACCCTGTGCTTATAGCTCTGACCTCGGTACTTAAGGGCGGGAAGGGTGGGCCCTGCCAGAGCCAGCCTGTGGCTAGGGAGCCTCCTAGTCTTGGACTCAAAGCTGCTGGGCTAGGAAGAGGTATTTTTTCCGGTTGAGGCCACTTTCGGGAACTGAGCCGGGATTACCCCCACTTCCTTTTCCAAGTGCTCTGTTTGCTGATGCCTGCTTGACATGTTCCTGCGGCCAGACTGTGGCACCCTCAAAGAGGCATATCTTTCTGGACGGCCAAGGAGGCCCCAACTGAATGGATCTTAAGGGAGGGGGTAGCCTGAATCTCTGCCCCCCTGGGCATGGCATCCCACCTGCTTGGAAGGGAGAGAGGGCTAGACCATCCTATCACCAGGAAGGCCTGCGTGAGAAGGGCAAAGATATCTCCTACCCTCTCCTAACCGTTCTTCTCTCTCCACAGACCTTCGGTAGACCCAGCCAATTGCTGTCAGCTCCTCAGCCAGCTGCCACCCTCCAACGGCTTATGGGGCACCGTCTAGCCCAGCTGTACTAAAATGCTTCTGGCCTCTCCCTCCACCCCCGCCAGGGGACGGACCCCCAGCGCCGTGGAGAGGCTGGAGGCGGACAAAGCCAAGTATGTCAAGACCCATCAAGTGATAGTGCGGCGCCAGGAGCCAGCCCTTCTCGGAGCATTTGGGCCGCTCACCCCTCACCCCTGCAATGAGCTGGGGGCCCCTGCATCTCCCAGGACGCCCAGATCGGCCCGCCGGGGCAGCGGCAGGCGGCTCCCAAGGCCTGACTCTCTCATCTTCTACCGCCAGAAGAGAGACTGCAAGGCCTCGGTGAACAAAGAGAACGCCAAAGGCCAGGGACTGGTAAGACGACTCTTCCTCGGCTCCCCTCGGGACTCCACCGCTAGCAGCGCAGGCCCAGCGGAGCGACCCTCGGCTCCTGGGGGTTGGACTGTGCCCCCAGAT
This sequence comes from Heterohyrax brucei, assembly GCA_028571685.1. Classification (NCBI taxonomy): domain Eukaryota; kingdom Metazoa; phylum Chordata; class Mammalia; order Hyracoidea; family Procaviidae; genus Heterohyrax; species Heterohyrax brucei. The sequence goes on from CM053140.1 coordinate 56,112,793, forward strand.
GCCCAAGAAGAGACAGGAAAACGTGCGCTGTGCCCCACGTGCTCACTGCCCCTGTCGGAGAAGGAGCGTTTCTTCAACTACTGTGGCCTGGAGCGTGCGCTGGTGGAGGTGCTGGGCGCTGAGCGCTTCTCCCCGCAGAGCTGGAGCGCCGATGCCAGCCCCCAGCCCGGAACGTCGCCTCCGCCTGGCTCCAGGGATAGCAGCGGCTGGACGTCCAGCGACAGCGGCGCAGACGGCCCAGACGGTGAGTGCGGCGGCGGCGGCGGCGGCGGCGCTGAGGCGGCGGGCTCGGCGCGGGACGGGCGCCCCCAGGTGTCGGTGGTGGAGCGCAACGCGCGCGTCATCCAGTGGCTCTACGGCTGTCAGCGCGCCCGAGGATCAGCGCGCGAGTCGGAGGTCTGACGGTTACCGCACGTGGGCGGGCTCCCGCGGCGCCGGGGCTGGACCCGGGCACCGGCAGAGATGCCCTGCCTCGGACGCGCTGGAGACTTTTGGGAAAGCCCTTGCCTCTGGGTCGCCATTTTCCATGAGGAGATTGGGCACAAGGATCCCGAGACCCTTCCCAGGCAGGCGGCGCCACAAGAAGGGGCAACCACACAACTTCTGTGGAGGCCGGGTGTACGGAGTAACGACGGGTGGGAACGCAGAGAGCCGCTGAATAAAGTTAAAACGTTATTTTGAACGGGTCGTGCGGTTGGATTCAGGGGCAGCTGTTGAGGAAGGGGGCGGGGCGGATTTGCTTGGGTAAACCATTGGGCTTTGGAGTATGGATTCGGGCTAACTGTGACCTGGGCAAGCATTTAACTTCTCTGAGTCTCAGCTGCACAATTCTGTTTTTTTTCTTTAAAAAAAAAGAGGGGGGAGAGGGACCCAATGGAGATCATTTTAAAGTCTTTTTAACCCACACAACAAACTACAGATTTAATACTATCTTATAATCAAGGATCCCTGCTGGCACAGGTTAAGAGCTCGGTTGCTAACCTAAAGGTGGAAACTGTGGAACAACCTTACTCTATCCTATTGGGTTATTAGGAGTCGGAATCAACTGGACTGCACCAGATTTCAGGGAACCTTGGCGGCATAGTGGTTAAACGCTCAATTGCTAACCCAAAGTTTGGAAGTTCGACCCCACTAGCCACTCAGCAGGAGAAAAATGTAGCGGTCAGCTTCCCTAAAGATTACAGACTTAATCTTTAGGGATTAAGTAAAGGACAAAGTAATTTTACTTCGAGGGGCAATTTTACTTTATCCTATAGAGTTGCTGTAAGCCGCAATCTACTCGACAGCAACGGGTTTTGGAGCCCTAGTGGCGCTGTGGTTAAGACCTACAGCTGCTAACCAGAACTGGTAGTTCGAATCCACAAGCTGCTCCTTGGAAACCCTACAGGGCAGTTCTACTCTATCCTATAAAGTCACTTCATGAATCGACTCCACGAACCCCAAATCAGCCCCAAATAGAGCTGGTAGCTAGGATCAGAACGTTTGAGGAGTCCTAGAGAGGGGTGTGCTCCATAAATCTGGGGTCTCCACCCAGTTTTGGAGCCCACAGACTTCTAAAATGCCTCCATTCCCGAAGCTCTACTGCCCCCTTGTGGTCGGTAGGTATGAAGGGCTGAGATGTGGCGAATCAGGAGTTGTAGGATCTTGCTGATGGGCAGCCTCGCTCAGCCACGCCTTTCCCACCAGCACACACAGTCCCCTATTTGCCTCACGTTCTCATCTGTAGGCCTTTGTTCGTGCTCCTGTTTGCCTGGGTTACCTTTCCCTTCCTGTCAATTTGTCTGTTTCAGATTGAAAAGACTCTACTTCAAGAAGTCTTCAGGAATTCTCAGTCCCCCTCACCTCCTCTGAGCTTCCACCATTTTTGTGGCTCAGTTTGAGCCTTTATCATCCTGTGTGTGCGCCACTGGTAGTCCGAGTCCCTTTAGTCTCTGCCTTTATCCGTGTAAGTACCATGCACATACAGTAGGACAAAGGGCAACATTTGTTGAAGTGAAAGGAACTCGTCAGGGCGATGCAGCCCATCCTCTGGGGCTCCCCGGCTTCTTGGAAAGTTGTACCTTAAGTCTCGCACCATCTCTTCTGATACCTTAGTTATCCCGTCTCTGGTCATACATTTTCTTCCCTGTATGTTTGTGGGCTAAGGTAAGCACCCCTCTGGGTAGACCCTGCCTGGGGGCTGTCCCACCCCAAAGCAGCCTTCCCTGATATGTGGACAAAAGGAGGCAGTCAAATGAGGTATCAGGCCAGAGGCTTTTATGGGGGGCGTGGAGGTAGGAGGAGGCACCCAGTTCTGCCGGTCGGCTAGTCGCCCTTGGGAGCAGCCTTCACCCTCATTTCGGCCAGCTTATGGGTGAGGAAGCCCCACTTGAAGCCGGCCGCGGGCTCGGCCTCCTGTGGCTCCGGGGGCTCGGCGGCCTCCTCGGCGGCCTCGTTCCCGGGTTCAGGGTCCGGCGCCGGGGCGGGATCTGCGCTGCGCAGCGTGGACGCCGCTGCCGCCTGCTGCTGCTGCCACCTGCTGGCGAACGCGTCCCAGAAGCCGGGTCCGCGCGGCTCGGCCCCCGTGGCTGCCTGAGAAGGGGGCCGCGCCGCCAAGGGGCTGCGGGAGAGACGCCCAGGCAGGGAAACAATGAGAGGAGGCGGGCTCAAAGGGACAAGTAGTGGGTCCAGAGGAGAAAGGGCGACTTCAGTGAAGAGAGGGGTCAGGTGACTGGAGAGGCCAGGGAGAGCGCGGAGAGAGAGGTCAGGACCTAGAGGCGAGGAGGGGCTCAGAGCACTGGGAAAGGATTACAGCGGGCCAAGATCGGCAGATTAGGCAAGAGATTTGGGGAAGGGATACCAGAGTCAGGATCCCTGAGGAGAGACCAGGTCCAGAGATTTGGGGAAGGCAGCAGGAGCCGAAAGAGACGCACTCAGTGAGAGGCCCGCGGAGAACACACAGTGAGGGGCGGAGCCTAAGGAGGCCTGGGAGAGAAGCAGGGCTGGAGGGGGGGAGGGAATTAGAGTCTGCTGGGGGCGGGGTCAGACTCTGGAGGTGGGGCTCCAGGGCAGCAGCGGTGGAGCCCTAAGGAAGGGGGTGGGCTGGGGAGGTTACAGGTCGGTTTCGAAGATTCAAGGAGGGGGTGAGGGATAGTGCTGGGGAGAAAGAAGGGTGGAGGAGAGACCTTGAGGGAAGAAGAAAGGCCTAGATTGGTGGTTTAGGGGAGGGAGGACTGGGGAGCTAGCTGGGATGCGTGAGTGGAAGGCAAATCTAGGAGGGGCTCCGAGGCTTGAAGTGGGAGCCTTCAGTTCTGTAGAGCAGTTCTAGAACTGGGAGGCAGAGAGACTGAGTGTAGAGGAGGAAAAAGCAAATCCCTGGAGTGAGAGAGCTGGAAAGGACAGAAAGGCAGAGATGGGATGTGTGCCAGACACTGAGGCCGTGGTTCCAGTCCCTCCACCCCGGGCCCCCAGCGCCAACAACCCTTAAAGACAGTGATGTTCCAAACTAGTGTACCTTTAGGATCCTCAGTGAGCTTACTGAAAATACAGATCCTCAGGCCTCAGCCCACACCGCTGCTGAATCAGAATCTCTGAAGGCATTTGTCACAGCTCCAGGGAATGTGTGGATTATTAGATCAGTATTTGGGAACCATTGATCTAGACCACCCTCTGTTCCAAACACCTCAGTTTCTCTCCTCTGTTCCTACATTCTAGGGACATGACACCTCCCAAGTGGATGAGGAGACAGAGCCCATTAGTACCTTTTAGTACCCCAAGCCTAACAGTTAAGAAGTTCTTCCTTCAATCTAGCCTAATCTAGATTTGCTGATTTGGCCTTTTTTCTGTTGAGACAAAGAGAAAGAGCCAGAGGCTGCCTCTCCCCAGCCCTCTGTGGGGGGATAGATAGACACTAGATGAAAAAGAGGACCCTAGGCCCTTCCCAGAACGTCCTCTGACCCCCACCTCCCCACATACTGGTCTGCACAGGGCTCCGGTGGCAGCAGTTTGTCCTCATCTTCTTTGTTAAACAGAGATGACATTGTCAGCCAGCCTTTCACCCCAACCCCCTGAACCTGGAAGGGTGGGGTTGGGTGTCAGGGAAGGGCCCCAGAACAACCTCCCAGGACTCCACAGCAGCCTCTGCCAGGCTCCCCAAGGGCAGGAACAGGTTGTGGTGCAAGTAGGAAGAGGAACTCACCCTGCGGGCCAGTTGTGACATGGGACCGCAAGCCTCTTCAGCTGGTTCTTCTGTCTCAGACTCCACCAACACTGGGGTCTTCCTCTGGGACACAAGACCCCCACCAGAATGACAACCTCCAGAGGAATGCCCTCTGCAAGCCTGGCACACATAAACCACCTACTCCTAACACCTACATGCACACCTACATACCTTGCATTCTCCACAAAAGCACGCGGGAATCTATACAGGTATACTTCTACACAAAGTTACCAGTCACATACACATACTTGTATAGTAAATTCCTGCAGACACCCTTGAGCATAAGTATCTGTACCCCTACCCACAGATGCACAGGCACATCCATACACACCCAAAGACATATGGATAAGGGCATGCCTAGTGATATAGACACACACCTGTACGTGAGCATGCCTCTACATAGCTACTGCTCATCACACCTGTATATAGAGGCGTGTGGTATGAGGCATCTGTAATGAGCATGCATACAATTGTGTCATTCATACATGTGCACTTATACACTTACCTGACTGCAGACAGCTTCAGAGAGACCCGCCCACAGCACACAAACCTCTCTGCCCACCCAGGACACCAGGACACAGCGACATGCAGGCATATACTTCCATTCCAAATGTACACACCTGAAGATACTGTACCCAGTTCACACTTGCACACACTCCTTCAGTGGGGATTCCACACAGGCCAGACACCAATCTCAATACCACCCACAGTTCAGCCTGGAACACCAAACTGTCTGGACATATTCACACATACCCTAGTTCCTGTCCCTGCCATGTTTGTTTACAAGACTACCACCTATCATTATAACCTTGAGACATAAGACAGTTTCAGAGCCATGTTTAATGCTTTTATGTCAAAACAAAGCATGGTCCCTGTATGGCTCTGATCTGCTGTTGCTACAGTGTACAAGCACCACTATCCCTGCCTCGAGTAGCAAAGGGGTCACTATCTATCAAGCATGCCATCCCGCTTTTACCTGGGCACTGCTGTTAGAAGGTTCTGTCAGACTGATGTGTACCCCATGTGGCTACTAACCCACTGCTATCCAGTCGATTCCAACTCATAGCAATCCTAGTGCACAGAGCAGAACTGCCCCACAGAGTTTACAAGGAGTGCCTGGCAGATTTGAACTGCTGACCTTCTGGTTAGCAGATGTAGCTCCTAATCGCTGCTTCACCAGGGTTTCCATGTGCACTACTACCCATTAATCCTCGATGACTCTCCTGTGTGTCAGTCCTTGAGATCTCTGGAGACACTTCTCCCATGTTTCCCAAGTCTTGTCTTCTTCCTCAGTTTTCTTGTGTGTCCTTGCCTTCTGACACTGCACCATGCCATCCCCTGAGTATACCAGTGGTTTCTGCAGTTATGCCTGTCTCTCTCTTTCAGAGCACCCTCCTCTGCCTGTGACCCCACCACACAGGCATGGATGCTACTCACCTCCTCCGCCAGGTCCTCCTCAGATTCCCCACTCAGGGTCTGTAGCACTTTGGATTTGTAAGTCTTCCAGAAAGCCTGGTTCATAGCTGCAGGGGAAACAGGTCTAGCACCCAGGCGCAGGAATGTAGTGGCTCAGTGGGTACCCACTGGCTCTGGCTCCCAGGAACTTGGCAGGCCTGAGAGCCTGCCCCAGGGATCAGGTTACTTTATTAAAGATGCACCAGCTTCCCCTCCTGGCACAGTGCCCAACTGGTGAACCCAATCTAGTGGAATCTGGGGCGGGGGTGGGTAAGAATTTCTGCCACCTTAGCATCTTCTTTGACCCATATTAGCCACGAATAATGAAGACATTTCTCTCCACACAGACCTCCTTCCTGGGCCTACGAGTACTTGAGGTTGATCTCTTAGAATGGTTCCAGAATTCTCTTTTCTATTTGTAACATATGTGCGTCCAGGACTCACACTATGGTCCTTGTCACTGCAGCCACACCAGCTGTGCGCCCCAGAGGGCCCATGCCCTACGTCCTGTCTCAGCCTCCATAAACTGGTCGGGAACGGTCCCCAGGCCCCCAGCAAGGGCCCTGGGCTTACATTTCATTGCTTTGTCTGCGCTGGAAACTGATTCCCTCTCCCCAGGGATGCACGTGCCTGTCTCCTGGTTTCCTAGCAACAGGTTCTGAAGAGCCTGGAGCCCTTGAATTATTGCTGAGCTCCTTCAGCTGAGTGCTGAGGCGCTGGCTCCCACCAGCCTGGGCGGAACCAGGTTCCGGTGAATAGGGAAAGGCTCTTTGGCCGCCTCTCCACTCTGGTCTCCACATGACCGCAGCCTAGGCTGCGTCTATGCCTCAGCAGCCAGCCCACGCCAGGGAGAGGAGCTGGTCGTTTTTCAATAGAATCCTGAGTACTATGATCTCTGGGGAGAAACACTCCTCCCTCTCCGATTTAGCAGGAGATAGATGGACGACGGAGCCCAGAGGAGACAACTGGGAAGCTGTGAGAGGTGGTGAGGGCTTTCTCAGCGACAGAGAGATCTCAGAAAACTCGATGGGGCCTGAATCGAAACATTGACTCTCAGTCATTTATTAATTTTTTCACACCACAGACATTTATCACTGCATCCACACTGCAATGTCTAACGTTAGGGAAGCAGCTAGGGCTGGAAGATGACGGTGAGAATAATTAGGCCAGGCGGGGGCAGTCCCTCAACCTCAGAGCCACACGCACACCGCGTCCTTTCTCAGCAATGGCCCTCAGGGCCTCCAGCCCAGCGGTGATGACTCCTGATCAGCCTGGTCTGGGGCGCCTTCATCACTGACGTCCACCGCCGCCTGAGGGCGCTCAAGCCGCTGGCTGGCAGTGACGTCATCAGAGGCGGTCTGATCGAGCCTACTCCACTCCCGCGCCGCGTGACGTCATGGAGGGGGATCCGGAAGCGTCTACACGTGTGGTGTCCAGTCTGCTACAGGTTCCCTGGTCTGGCTGTTACTGGCCATGGGTCGCTCCCGTCGGACCGGCGCACACCGAGCACATTCCCTGGCCCGCCAGATGAAGGCCAAGCGGCGGCGGCCTGACCTGGATGAGGTTCACCAGGAGCTACGGCCCCCGGGTCCCACAAGGTCCCTGCGCAACCAGGGCGCGGATCCCGACCCTGACCTGCCAGGGTGCGGCCTGCATCGCTGTCTGGCCTGCGCGTGAGTCCCAGCTGGGCCCGGCCTAGAGAGGAGGCGGGTCCGCGGTGCGGGTCGAGGGATGTGAAGTCGGGATCCTGGGGTATTTGAGGTCGCCTCTCTTGGGACCCGTGGATCTGCCCACCTCCGGTCCCCACAGGCCCGCAGCCTGGTGTCAGGGAAGGGTTGGGGTTTGAGAGATAGATGTACTCGAAGGGCAGGGTCTCCTCACTCTCCTCACCACACCATCCCTGCAGGAGATACTTCATCGATTCTGCCAACCTGAGGACCCACTTTCGATCCAAAGACCACAAGAAAAGGTATGGAGGAGTAAGGAAAAGATTAATAGATGACTGCTGGGCAGGTAGGCTTCGCATCTGTTCAGCTCCCAACTTCTGTCCTTTTACCTCCCAGGCTGAAGCAGCTGACCGTGGAGCCCTACAGTCAGGAAGAGGCAGAGAGGGCAGCGGGCATGGGTTCCTATGTGCCCCCCAAGCGGCTACCAGTCCCCACAGAGGTGTCCACTGATGTCCCAGAGATGGACACGTCGCCCTGACATATACTGAGGATGCAAGACAGAGGTGCTGCCAATGGGCAGTGATGCAAGGGCTAGGATGGGACTGTACCAACATCTTGTGGCCCTGGGTGTGGGGAGTGGATGGCCTCTTCTGGGTGCCCACCCCCAATAAAGGAACTGGAGAAAGAGGGGGTTGCCTCTGACTCCCTAACTTCAGTGTCAAAGCCCCGATCTTCCTTCAGGCTTCTGCCCTGTAAGCATTTTCCTATTGCTGTATGCAGGGCCCAGGGTATCTACTCCCCACTTGGTCCAGCCTTGGAACTAAACACTTGTCTTCCCTCTGGGGTGCTGGCATCAGAGCTGGAACATCTAGGCAGAGCCCAGGTGATGTGGGGAGGTAGTGGTGGGGTCAGGTTTATCCAGCAAGGACAGGAACTGACCCGCTCAGGAAAGAAAGGGACTTCTGAGATTGTAGTCCCTTCCCTGAGACAGCTACCCCTGGGCTGGGGTGGGAGGTTACCGGCTTCATCATGGGGCCTTTGGCGGCTGTCGCTGCCTGACCATCTTCCAGACAGCATAGCAGGAGCCGCCCAGCCCAAGAACGGCCAGCAGCATGGCCGCAACCCCAACCAGTGGTCTCCGGGGCTCAGCCTTCAGCTCCCCGGTTACCTGCATCTGGGGGTACACAGAGGGTATGCCTGGGGACAAGTCAAGATTTCTAAGAAGGTGCAGCTGGGTAAAGAGACACAGACACCACTGATGCCCCAGGGAGATTCCACCCAATCCCTCTCGCTTCACTGCCCATCTGGGCCCTGGCTGCTCAGGCGGCATGAAACGTGCCAGCCTGGCTGTGGGGGTGCAACTTTGCCACGGCAGAGGGAGAGAGGAAGGGGGTCAGTTGTGCTGGAAACCAGTGGTTGGGGCTGGAGGGTACTTACTTGTAGCACTCGGAAGTAGCCTGGAGTCAAGCATCGAAATCGCATGGTGGGGGACACTGATCTTCCTGGTGGCCTGTGGGATAAGGGTGGGCTTGAGGAACAGTGGCCTTCAGGGTGCCAAAGATTAGAGATCAGGGTGCCGAGATCCCTGGCTGCTCCCGTCCCCCCAGTGTAGGACCCATGCCCTCAGAGGATGCTCACCAGTGCCTGCCTACCCAGAAGGTCTGGCAGGCGGTGGGGCAGCAGAACCTTTAAATCCAGCCCAGCCTCCCCACCCCCTGCCCGCCCTGCCAGCCTCAGGAGCAGCTGTCAGGGGAGATCAGCATCAGGCCTGAGCAGCAGCACCTCCCCCAGCCACAGGGAGTGGAGGCCTCGGCAGTGTTCAGGAGACCCAGGTCCAAACCGTGTACTGAGAGGGCCTCCCCAAGCCCCGGCCGAGGCCCTTCTGCTACCTCAGATGACAGGGTGCTGCCAGTCAGCTCTCATCAAAGGAAGGAGGCTGCTTTATGAACCCCTCCAAACAGCGCATGTGTTTTCCACTTCGTGGCCCCTATTTGATCAGCTACCACGCTCTCTGGGATAAAGTTCCTACGAGGACATTTCCATCTTTTTCCTGCCCTCAGCTGAGGGACAGTAATACCCCATGAAGTTTTGAAGACTCAGTGAAATAAAAGAATAGGCATAAAATGTATGTACCTTTGGCCCAGGGATTTCACTTCTAGGAATCTGTCCTACAGATTTATTGTCACAGTTAAGCGTAGATCCATGGACAAGAAAGTTTATTCTGTGCAGTAATAAAAATCTGAAAATCATCTTAGTGCCTAATTGTAGACAAGTGACTGACTAGCTTATGTCTCATTCATTTTATGGCTATTATGCAACCAGAGGAAACCGTGGTGGTGTAGTGGGTTGAGTGCTACATCTGCTAACCAAAAGGCTGGCAGTTCAAGTCCGCCAGGCGCTTCATGGAAACTGGGTAAGTTCTACTCTGATCTGTAGGATAGCTATGACTCAGACCAAACTCGACGGCAGTGGCTTGTTGTTTGTTGTTTACGTAGTGAAAACCAAACAGCAGCCAAAAGATAAATCGCTCTGTACTGATTAAGAAAGCTGTTTGTGATATTTTAAAAAATAGTAGCTGACTGGGCTGTGTGATACTCTAGGCACATTATTATCTCATTTAATATCAACTGTCTCATAAAATGGGAAAAAGCAGTTTGCAGAACAGCATGTAGTATGTCTGCTTGAGTACAGAATGGAAGGACACCCAGAAAACTTGATAGTGGACCCCTCTGGGAAGCAGGAGAGGAGCACGCTGGGAAAAGGGCATATCCTACTTTTACTTCATAGCATTCTGTTACTTTGGGCATGTTGACAACAAATACATGCATAACTTTTGCAGATTCATAAAACAGAAGCTGCCATTTGCTGATCTCCTAAGCCTGGCACTGCCAGGTACAGGAGGCAGAGTGAAGGCACTGTTGTGCTTACTAGGCCCCCCAACCATGTTGAGGGGGTAAAACCCAAAAGCAAACCCAATGCCATCGAGTCAATTCCAACTTAGCAACACTATAGGACAGAGTAGAACTGCCCCTTGGGGTTTCTGAGAAGCACCTGGTGGATTCAAACTGCCAGCCCTTTGGTTAGCAGCTGTAGCACTTAACCACTACGCCACCAGGGTTTCCTTTGAGGAAATAGTGGATATAAATGAGTGATAGTGATTCATACCTGTTTCTCCCTGACAGGACTGTGAGTTCAGGAAGGCAAGGACTTACTGGGTTCTCATTTCAGTATCTGATGCCAGCTCAGGGCCTGGTGGGTATTTGATGAAGTCAGGGTGGAGGAGACAGAACTAGGTGTACCAAACACTAATAAAGGCTCTGCTAGAATGTGGTGGTCTTCCTCAGAGTGCCATGGCTAGGTTGTTGTAGAGGCAAAGATGTTAAAGGAGGATGCAGCTTAAAGGCATGTTTGAGGAACAGTGCAGCGTGTGAGGCTTGAAACAAAGGACAACAAAGCCGTGAGGTGAGGACGTCTTGTGCACATGCAGTCTGCTGGCTCACAAGTAAGGAGGCCAGGTCTGTGGGACTGAAGAGCCCAAGTGCCTCCGGAAGGAAGCAGCTGCTGAACCCCACGAGCTGTTTGACGTTGCTATGTATGAAGCGGGGAGGGCTGGCACCAGGTACAGAGTTCCAGAGAAGCTTGAGGTCTCAATTTGTACATGAAGTTATTATCACAACCAAAACACACTGCGTGGACCCTCTGTGGGCCAAATTCAGTCTTGGATTACAGGCAAGATCATGAGAGGCTTTGAAGGCCTGGTGCTGGGCTGGTGGGAGAGATTTCAAAGTAGGAGGCTCCCAGACCTTTCCTCAGAATTGAAGCAATAATATTAACTTAGATAATAATAAATGTTAACTCCACATTATGGGAGGCTGTGTGGCACCATTTAAGTTCTCAACTATGAGCAAAAAGTTCTCAGTTTGAACCATCTTAAAAGACAGGCCTAGTGTCTGATTCTGAGAGGTCACAGCCTTGGAAACTAGGGAGCAGTTTACTCTGCACACACTGGGTTGCCATGCTTCGGAATCAACAACATCCTCACATTATAGATTCTGAAGTACGTACAAGGATGTTCTCAGAGGTGTAAGGTATGGATAACAGGATCAGAGAAGTGTAGGGGTTGGACTCAGTATATAGCAAGTCATTGTGGAACTGTCCTGATTTTGTAATCCTGGGAGTCTTTGGGCCTGGATGATGATGATGCTAACTGCAACACCTAATGTGTGTCAGACATTGCTCTAAGATGTTGCCATTGAGTCAACTGCAACTCTTTGTGATCTCATACAAAGGAAAGAAATGGCACCCAGCCCTGCACCACCTTCACAATTTGCGTCCATTGTTGTGGCTGTCATGACAATCTATTTCACCAAGAGTCTCAAGTGCCCTCATTGACCCTCAACTTCACCACACATGATGGTCACTCCTGGTGATATGTCCAAAGGAAGTGTGTCAGACAGTGTTCTCTTGTGACCCATAATGTTTTTATTTTCAGTAAGAGGTCACCAGGCCTTTCTTCCTAGTCTTAGACTGGAAACTGATAAAACACGTCCATCTTGGGTGACCCTGGTGGTATGTTAAATATGGATAGCATAGCTTCCAGCATTGTGATAACACACAAGGCCCAAAGTACGATGAACTGGTAAGAGGGGTGGTGAGTCGTAAGATGGGTCAAAACTAAGATTAAGAATTCAGGGGGCCTACTAACTTGAATGGAAACCCTGGTGGCAAAGTGGTTAAATGTTAAATCTGCTAACCAACAGGTCAAGCAGCTCAAGTGCACCAGGTGCTACTTGGAAACTCTATGGGGAAGTTCTACTCCTAACTGAAACTACCATTTCCTTCAGTTATGAAATACTAGTATCTATGACTTTGTCACCACTAGAAATCAAATTTTCATGTCAAATTTTAGTTATTCCAAGTATCTCAATCCTTGATGACCCACTATGAAATCACAGGTGATCACAGTCTTTCTGTTTCAGACACTTCCGTGACGTACTAGCCACTGGGGCAACGCTGCACCCAGTAAGGTTCAATGGCCCATGGGGAATTTACTTGTTCTCACATGCAGAAGCAGTGGCCTGGGCTTCTGCATTGCTTTCCTGTACTCTGTCTTTGTTGTCTTCTGATCAGTAGTGGGAGGAGGCGAGTCAAAGAATGCCTCCCAGTTCGGTGTTCTTCAAACTAAGCAACAACAGTCTCCACAAGAACTGAACTTCAATTTGCCAGTCTTGTCATTCAGTGTTAATAAATCCATTACTAATCAGAAGTTTATATATTTAAATGTATTCTATAATAATTGTGCTCCTTGTAAGCACTTTGTATTATGCTTTTAACAGCATTATTCTGAGAAATTGAAACTGTCCAAGGGCTCATGGTGAAAAATAAAAGGAAAGGGATTTAAAAGCCCTGTTCTAAAGTTTTTAGAGCTGCTAACTTAGGGACTACACAGCAGCCTTCGAAGTAGGGGCTGTTGTACCCATTTTACAGGCAAGCATACCGATGCACTGTTGGGGGAGCGGAATCGCAGAGCTGGGACCTGCACCCGAGAATCTGGCTCCTATCCTCTGTGCTGCTACACTCCAGGGTCGCTCCTGGAAGAGCCCAGGGGGGCCCACCCTGTAATTTGAAGACAGCTTTGGGCAGGATCCCAGGTCGACTCCGAGGTCGCCCGGTCACATGACTTTGGCACCGCCTCCTGGGACGGCGCCCGGCTGCTTAGGGCCTTGAGGCCTGGCGGGCGGGTTCTCTCCGCTGACGGACAGGCGGTAGGCCAGTGTCTGGCCAGCGCCTCACCTGGCGGGCTGCGTGGGCGCAGGTGCGCGGCGGCTCCACCCCGGCCTCCACCCACCCCGCCTGCTGTGCGAGCGGAAGTTCCTTCGCAGGCCGGACCGAGAGGGCGCGGACTGAAGCAGGGGGGCTCGGCCATGGAGCCCGTAGAGACCTGGACCCCCGGGAAGGTGGCAGCCTGGCTGAGAGGTGGGTGGGGCGGGGGTAGAGCTGCTCTTGAGGGTAGGTAAATGTGGAGTGCCTACCGGCCAGCCAGCCGTAAAAAAAATACGAAGAGGAAAAGGAAACAAGAGCTGCCGAGTCTGTCAGTCAGTCAGTCAAACAACAAATATTTATAGAGCGTCTGCCAGGTGCCAGGTACTGTGCTAGGTAGAAGAATGGACGAGATGACCTATGAGGGCCCAAGGACCCAGGAGGAGGTCCTCCATCTCACCAGCATCCCAAGAAGCCAACAAGGGTGGGAATCGGGAGGCGGGTGAGGAAAACAGAGGGAGGTCCTGGCACCAAGCCCACGTTATCTCAGTCATCTTTCTGGATCCCCAGGGCCCAATGCCGGAAACCAGACCTGTTGCTGTCAAGTGGATTCCAGCTCATAGTGACCCACCCTGTAGGACAGTAGAACTGCCCCATAGGTGCCCTGTAGGGTTTCCAAGGCTGTAAATCTATACTAAAGCCCACTGCCACTTCCACATCTTGCTCCCCTAGGCCAGGCTGGTAAGTGAACCACAGACCTTTTAAGTGAATGCTTGACCACTGCGCCACCAGGGCTCCTTCCCCAGGGCCCAGTGGGCTGCTATTAATCCATTTTTCAGAGGAAGAAACGACTCACAGAGCCAGGAAGCATTCCAAGATGCTTTGGAATAGGACCAGCCCAGGTGTTGGCCCTGGTGTCCTTTTCCCGTTTCACCACCCTGAGGCTCTACAAACTGAAGGGGTTGACGCACGCCCACCTAGGGCCCCAGTCGCAGTCTCCAGGCTCAGCAAACCCCTAAACAGAAGGGAGCTAAACTGCAGACACAGAAGTGAGGCCCTTCTGACTGCAGCCGGGAGCAGGGTAAGTGAGGACAGCTCTCTTAGAAGAGGGAGCTTTGGTGCTGGGGGCAGGCTCAGGGTGACCAGCCCCAATAAGAGCAGGGACTACAACTGGAGTCAGACTTCCAGACTGGCCCATGTCTGCCACCTATCAGCTCTGTGACCATAGGTCTCAGTTCCCTCATCCATGACATGGGAGAGGCAACTCTGAGTGGACAAGATGAGACACAGTGGCAACAGCATGTGTGGTTCAGTCTCCGGCTCTGCTATGACAGAGGTAGTCCAGCACCTCCCCTGCCCCCAGGAAGGGAGTAGCTGGGTGGCCCACAGCCTGAGAACAACAAGTTCTTCAACTCCCAGCCAGTGTGCCTAATACCACATCAGGATGAGGGACAGTATTGGGTGCGTATCCAGACCCTAGCAAAGGCGGCTGGGTTGGGATGAGAATCTCCTCAAGAGGTGAGCAAGCTACTTCGCCTCTGTGTGTGTCAGTTTTCCCATCTGTAAAATGAAGATAATAGTCCCTACCTCCTAGAGATGTGGTGAAGAGAAAATATGTTAGTATGCATGATGACCTTAAAACTTTTCCTAGCACACAGTAAATGCTGAACAGATACTGCTCTTATTTTTGGAGTGTTTACTCTGTACTAGAGCCCTGGGAGCACAGTGGTTAGGCACTTGGCTGCTAACCCACCAGCTGCTATACTGGAGAAAGATGTAACAATTTGCTTTCACAAAGATTACAGCACTGGAAACTCTGTGGAGCAGTCCTACCCTCTCCTACAGGGTCACCATAAGTTGGAATCAACTCGATGGCAAGGGGTTTACTTTGGTTTACTTTGTACCAGGCACAGGCTGGGCGTTGGGGGTCAAGGGTGAAGAGCTCCTGAGAAGTTAGGGGACTGTATGCACAGCCAGGCAGTCACAATACCGAATACCAAAGGCAAGAGGCTGTAGAGGCAAAAGGAGAGGCATCAACCTAGCCTGGGAGTCATGGACGTCTTCCTGAGGAGAGATATGGAGAAGAGAATGAAGGAGTTAGGATAGCAGTCCAGGCAGAAGGAATAGCCTAAGTGAGGACCCTGAGGCAAAAGAGAACTTTCCAGGACCTATAAAGAGTTAGTGCTCTGGACCTGAATTGTCGTGTTTGCGGGGCTGTGCCAGGAGATGAGACTGAAGAGACAGACTGTGGCCAGATCTTATAGGGCCAACTTGTACAGCATGGCAAAGAATCGGGCAAAAATAGTATGATGGCTGCTGTTGACTGTCTACTGCAAACCTGGGAATAATAGGCCAAGGACTCGACATGTATTGTGTAATTTAACCTCACACAGTGAGATGGCAGGTGCTTTTATTTTCCCCAACCATGGATGAGGAAACTGAGGCACAGAACAATTAAATTACTTGCTCAAGTACTAGCACTTAGGTTTCCCTGGCTACACAGCCCATGCTCTTATCCTCTAGATCGGTGGTCCTCAGACATGAGTAACCATCAGAATTACGTGAAACATTTCTCAAAACAGACTGCTGGGCCCCACCCGCAGAGCTTCTGATTCAGTAAGTGTGAGGGAGGGGCTGAGAATATGCATTTCTAGTAAGTTCCTCGGTGAGACTGATGGTGCTAGTGTGGGGCTCAGCCTTTGGAAACCACTACCCTATGCTATCCTCCTCCTCAATTCAGTGGTACCATTTATGAAATGGGTGAAACACAGCCTGGGGCTCAGGGTTATCATCAGGAGCAGATGGAAGACAAAAGGCCTTTGCAGGGGTGAAGAATGGCCTGAGAAGTTGTGATACTCCCTGCCCCCTCTATGCTGACCCCTGCTGTCCCTCCAGGCCTCGATGATTCCCTGCAGGACTATCCTTTCGAAGACTGGGAGCTGCCGGGCAAGTACCTGCTCCAGCTGTGTCCCCGCAGCCTCGAAGCTCTGACCGTGTGGCCTCTGGGCCACCAGGAGCTCATCTTGGATGGGGTAGAACAGCTCCAAGCCTTGGTGAGTAAGTGGTGGCCACGCTGGCTATAGTGTCCACCATCCTGGGGGTTGTTGATGGGCAATAGCCTCTGTCAGGGTGGTGACCTTCCCCTCACCGGCACAGAGCTCTGGACTGCAGACAGACAACCTGCAGAGCCTGACACAGGGACTGCTGGTGGCGACCCACACCTTCCAGAGATTAGTCCAGGGCCGTCTGCAAGCCTGTGCTGAGACACCTGCTGACGTCCTCAGTGCAGCTGTAGAGATGGTGCATGAGGCCTGTACCCTCCTCTTCTGGCTCAACAGGTACATCAAGCTCCTCTCAGGGCCCAAGTCAGGGTGACTTACTGATAGAGGCACTTCTCATCCCTGCTCTCTGCCGTGGTAATGAGCCTGGAAGAGAAAGACAGAGCTTGGATCTTGTCCAGAAGTGGCAGAGCCAGGCAAAGAAGGGATACCTTCCGCATTGCACTGTCTGTGCAGGAGTGCTTAGATGCCTGGGTATCCTCCAGCTTGTCATCGAAACAGTCCTGTCAACAGCCATTGCCAGAGTGCTTTCCCCACCCCCTTCACAGACTACTTCTGCTCATCCTCCAGGTCCCAGCTCAGATGTCACCTCCTCAGGCAAACTCTCCCTGTTATTCACTCTCAGAGTTCCCTGTACTTTATAGCACTCCCTGCGTTTGCAGTTAAATCGTTATTGGTATAATTATGTTTTTAATGCCTGACTCCCCAATGCCTAGAACAGTGCCTGGCATGTAGTAGGCACTTGACAAATCCTGTGCTGAGCTCTCTAGGAATGTCAGCCACCTTCTCTAACCCAAACCACAACCCCTCAAAGCAGGCATTACCCGCAAGTGTCAGACAAGTTAACAGCTCCACCTGCTGAAGTGACTTTATTGTTAAGCACAGTCCATTAACCACTGCTCCATCTGTGCCCCTGCCAGGTACCTCTTTTCCCACTTCAATGACTTCTCAGCATGCCAGGAGATCGGGGAGTTGTGTGGGGAGCTGGGCCAGGCTTTACAGGAGGTAGGGGACCCAGGGGCCAGCTTGGCCCAGGCTGAAGATACCAAATTGGGCTAGAGCTTTTTATAACCTGTGAATCAGCATAGGATCAGGTGTGAGGACTAGGACAAGGCAAGGGCAAGAAGAGGGGAAGCCCAGCCACTGGGTACGGGGTGGTGGTGGCATGGGATCCCCAGCTGACAGGGGTAACGTGGGTCCTCTTACTTCCAGAAGTGGGTGGGAGGGAAGGGCATGTAACTTCTAGGGGTCTGGTCTCAGTGAGATGAAACCTGGAGGCCAAAACTCAGAGGCCCAGTAGTCCTGTGAGAAGGCCAGTAGAGAGGGAGCAGGGAGGGACCACCGGGAGCCCCACATTGCCCTCTGGAGGAGGTAGCTCCATGTACTCAGAGAAGCCCCTGTCTTCTCACTCTGCTTCCAGGATTGCCCAGCGGCTGAGAAGGAAAGCCGAATCCTGAGAATCGTGAGTCTGGGAGGTGGAAGGGGCATAGGGACTGTGGGGGAACCAAGATCAGACTGGACACCTGCTCCCCTTCCTCTAGTGCAGCCACGTGACAGGGATCGGCCACCATATCCTGGACTGGAGCCCTAAGGAGCTGCTGGAGCAGAGGGCCGTGTTACAGCGGGTACAGCTGGACAATCCTCGGGTGAGGCCCGACCTCTAAACTCTTGCCTCTGACTCGAGTAGCCTGGTCTGGGCCCTGAAATATGATTCCAGGATTCTGCAGACACCTCGATTGTTATGACTGAAAAGACTTTTCTGTGTGGATGTTAAAGTGAAGCCCAGAGGACTTAACTAGGCTCGTCATTAAGCAGTTTCCCTATCCTGAGGGCCTGGGAGCTACCATGGTTTCCAGTGGCACATTCTAGCCCCAGAACACAGGCCTGTCAGGGGCAAGTGAGGAAAAGATATGAACCTTGTCATTTGCTTTAATCTTTGAAAAGTTGGGGAAGCCAGGGCCCCCTGCCCTGCCCCGTGTTGCCCTTGTCTCTGTATATCCCTTCAGGAAAGTTGCTAATTATCTGGTGCCTCGGAAGGCATTGACCTTGGCTTCCTTCTGGCCCTGGGAGGAAGAGGCAGAGGCCTGGAGAAGTTTAGCAAACCCTAAGTCACGGCATTTGGGGTGGGGCTAAATTGGAGCCAGTCTTTCCCCAGCCCATCCTAAGAGTCCTGGTGCTCAGCAGGGGTCCTGCCTGCTAGCCCTACTGTCCTGGGCCCTTGGTGATACAGCTTCCACCTCTGTGCAGGGCCTGGACATCCACACCACCAGTAACTGTCTTCACTTCGTGACACAAGTGAGCCCCCAGGTAAGAGCCCACCCTCAAGTCTTCTTATCTGCCAACCAAGCCAGGGCAGCTCCCTGTCTGAGAATCCTGTTTCCCACCTGTTCCCAGGTCTCCGCTGCCTCCCGACTACAGATCTTACCTGGAGACGAGGTTGTCCAGATCAATGATCGGGTGGTGGTGAGTGAGGCAGAGAGGTTCGTGGGGGTGGAGGTTGGGTGTGGAGAGCACAGGGCTGGGATGGAGCAGGAACCAAGGTTTCTGCTGGAGGACCAGGGTTGGTGGTGAGAGCTGCCTTCCGTGAGATGAATCAACTCAGGCCAGAAGGGCTTGATAGTGCCAAGAGAAGGGCTCTTGGGGGCTTCCTGAAGGATGAGTAGGTTGAGCAGAGGCAGGCGGCTGACAGCAAGCTCTGAGTGTGAGGGGAAGAGTTCCTGGGTTGCGTCAGGGCCTCCTTTCCAGCTTGATGCCAGTCTAGTGTCTCTCTGCTGCCCCTGTTTGTCCCCAGGTTGGCTGGCCCCATAAGAACGTGGTGAGGGAGCTGCAGCGGGAGCTGGCTGGGGCCAGCCTAGTGCTGAAGAAGGTCCCCGTGCCTGAGACCTCCCCACAGGTACCTGACCCCTACCTACCTGACGCCACTGCAGTCTGCTTTCAGACCCCTGTTAGCTCTATCACTTTGTTCCGGTTGTTTCTTAGGTCCTGTACTCCCCACACCTGAGGACCCAGTCGCTGGCTCTGGCCCCACTGTTGCCCAGGTAATAGGTCCAGTCCTGGGGGATGTCTCAGTAGGGAAACCAGTGGCTCACCTCATCTCACTTTGCTGTCCCCAGGGCCCTGTCAGAGGAAGTCTTTGCCTTTGACCTGACTTTGAGCACAAGTGCTGGGCCCAGCCCTACCGGGACAGGTAATTTGAAAGCCCTCCTTACTAGGTGACACTGTCCCAAGCAAAGCATCTAGGCTACCTGGCTCTAACCTTTCAGTCTTGCCCACTTGCCAGGTCCTGACACAGGGCTCAGGACCTTCTTCCCCTCTCCTCCATCTCTGATAGACTCTGTTTCCCTTGACTCTGAGCCTGTGCCCGTCCCCCCTGCGTCCCCAGCCATACTCCCTGCAGAGACAGCAGAGACTTTAGAGCCACCAGGACACCCTGACAAGGTAAGCTCAGGGCTCAGCAAGGAGCATGGGAGCCGTGGACCTAGACTCTTCTGTAATCCCTGTACTGTCCTTCCAGAGCCCTGTTCCTGGTCGGAAGAAATCAAAAGGTATGAAATGCACTGGGCTGAGTGGGGGTCCCTATGTGGTGGAGCTCCTAGGAACCTTTACAGGGCTGGTCCAGCCTCTTGCCCCCTGCTCACACATAGTACATCCATAGCCTGACCTGGATAGAGCTCTGTCACTGGGGTCAGACAGGCCTGGGCTCCCAGCTGGCCAGCTCTATGACATTGACCAGTGGCTTCTCGTCTCTGAGGTTCCATTTTCCTCATCCCTTCCTCAGAGATAATGCATATAATGTCCTGATCACTTGGAGATGCTCCAGGTGGGGACGAGGGAGCTAGCAGGTTTAGGGATGCAGGATGCCTTCAAGCCCCTCACCAGCCTGGCCGTCTGTGCTGCACAGGCGTGGCGACGCGGCTGAGCCGCCGCCGGGTGTCGTGTCGGGAGCTGGGCCAGCCTGACTGTGATGGCTGGCTGCTGCTGCGCAAGGTACCCGGCGGCTTCATGGGCCCACGCTGGCGCCGCTGCTGGTTTGTGCTCAAGGGACACACGCTCTACTGGTACCGCCAGCCCCAGGTGAGATCCTCCCCCTCCAGGTAAGCAAACAGGTCACCTCAGACCTTCATTCCCGTCCTGTGTCTACCATCTACTGCCGTCTGTGGTCGCAGATGGACCTAGAGTTACTATCTGTGAAACAGAGATGCTCTTTGGAGTGAGATGAGCTAATATGTCTCCAGGCAGTCTGTGAAGGGTATCGTAGGAGGCGCAAGAGAGAATCACTTTTATTCTGACTACTTCTCCTTCCTCTTCTATTATTCTGTCCATCCTGGTGATGGCTAGTCAATCGTTTATTCATTTAGCAAACATTGTGGTACCTACTGTGTAGCCAGCTCTGAGTACAAGGAAGAGCTGGGTAGTCCGTACTATTCTAGAACTGATATGGGAAGGGAGTGAAAACACAACTGGGGACAATGTGGGGGACACATGCTGTGATGAAAGAAAAGCTCGAGGGCATGCAGGAGCCAAGCAGAGGTGCCCATTCTACCTTAAAGATTCAAAAGCTTCTGGACAAAGTGATGTCAGGGGGTTAGTTAGATGGGAAGAAGGGAAAGAGACTCTTCTCCTCCAGGAAGGGGGACAGCATTTGCAAAGCTGAGTGGTAAGAGCAGCTTCATTTGGGAACAATGCATGAACAGGTCCCTCTTTCCTGGCTGATTCCCTGGGTATCTTTGTGTGCTCCTTTCTTGGCTCAGAGGCACTGCTTGGCCACACCATCATTCCTACCCCAGATTTCTGCCTAAGCTCCAGGCACTGAGAGACTGTGATTAGAGAGTCCAGGACACTTCCTCTCACCTCCCTGCTGCCAGGAGCCCAATGGGTATTAGGATATTAGGGTTCCCAGCTGACCTTCATGCTGTGTCCCCCCAGGATGAGAAGGCTGAGGGCCTCATCAATGTCTCCAATTACAGCCTGGAGAGCAGTCAGGATCAGAAGAAAAAATAGTAAGTCCTGAGACATGAAGGGTGAGGGGATAGGGCTGGGATTCTCAGCCCAGCATCTCTGGGTGCTGGGCGCATGCACGCAGGCTGAGTGTAGTCCCTCCATCTCCCTGCAGTGTGTTTCAGCTCACCCATGATGTGTACAAACCTTTCATCTTTGCTGCTGACACCCTGGAGGATCTGAGCATGTGAGTGCCACCCTCTGCCCTGCCCCAGTTAGAAGATGATGTGGGTGAAAAGTGTCTGACATTCAGTGTTGTTATTGTTAGGTGCCTTCCAAGTGATTTTCCACTCATAGTGACCCCATGTGACAGACTAGAACTGACACAGGGTTTTCTGGGCTGTCATCTTCAAGGGAACAGATCACCAGGTCTTTCTCCTGCATAGCAGCTAGGTAGATTTGAAATGCCAGTCATTCGGTTAGCAACTGAGCACTAACCACTGTGCAACCAGAGCTCTGTGGGCATACAGTAAACCGTTCATCACCGTCAAGTTGATTCTGATTCGTAGCGATCCCATAGGAAAGAGTAGAACTGTGCTATAAGGTTCCCCAGGAGCGGCTGGTAGGTTTGAAGTGCCAACCTTTTGGTTAACAGCCAAGCTCTTAACCACTGTGCTACCAGGGCTACAGTAGGCCTCAGTAAATGGAAGTTGATGACTGCAGTTCTGGCCTCTCCCTGAGGCCCGCTTACTTCTCCACAGGTGGGTGCGCCATCTCATTACCTGCATTTCCAAGTACCAGTCTCCAGGCCAGGCCCCCCAACCCCGAGAGGAAGGTGGGTATAGCTCTCTCTGTCTCTCACACCCACCCACACCAAACCTATTGCTGTTGAGTTGATTCTGACTCACAGTGACTCTATAGGACAGAGTAGAACTGCCTTATACAGTTCCCAAGGTATACCTGGTAGATTTGAACTGCTGAACTTTAATTAACAGCCATAGAACTTAACCACTATGCCAGCGGGATTTTCAGGTGTCTCACAGGGGTGGATAAAGGAAACTCTGGTCTCACCTGAATTTCCATCTTTCCTGCGATGGGGACTGGAAACTCAGCTGCCCTAACCCCATAACCTGACCCCTCCAAAACCTTATGAGACGTCATGAGTTCCCAATTGCCCTTCCAACCCCAGACTGCTACAGTGAGACGGAAGCAGAAGACCCTGACGATGAGTCTGGGTCCCGCTCATCCTCGGTGAGTAAGGCCTTGTGGGGTAAGAGGTGTTGAGTGAATAGCAGGGCGTGGAACTCGGTCCAATACCTTCCTCTCCTTCCACCCTGCCTGCAGCCCAGCCCAGCCCAAACTTGGGGCTCCCTCCATGGAGACATGTCACCTGCAGCCACCCCCATGCAGTGCAGCCCACGGACTTCCTTCAGCTCTTCAATGGGTACTACAGTGGGATTGGGAGCTGGGATGGGAGTTGAAACAGGCACATTCTTATCCTGCTCCCTCCTCCCACAGACAGTGGTGAAGGAGCACTGGAAGGAATGGTCTGGGGGCTGAAGCAGGGTGGTGTGTCCCTTTTGGGCCAGCCGAAACCCTTCACTCATGAGCAGTGGCGGAGCTCCTTCATGCGGCGTAACCGAGAACCTCAGGTCAACGAGCGAGTGCACCGGGTGCGGGTGCTGCAGAGCACACTCAAGGTCAGCTGCGGCCTCTGAGCACAGCAAGGGGCTGGGTTTGGGGCTTCAGGCTTTGCTTCCTGGCTGCCAACTCCATCCTGCCTGCACTCCAGCCTCAGCTCTAGGTTTTGTACCCCAGCCTAGTTTCAGCTGTGCATAGGCCATGTTCTAGTCTGCAGGTCGGGATTTGAACCTTCACCTAGGCTTTCTGCACTAGCCTCTAGATTCAAAGATCTGGGCTAGACTGGGGCAAGCGCTGGGTTCTGGGCTTGGGCCTTGCCCTCTTTCCTGCGTGGTCATGGCCCCTTACCCCCTGCCTCTCACGCAGGCCAAGCTGCAGGAGCTGCAGGTCCTGGAGGAGGTGCTTGGAGACCCAGAGCTAACTGGAGAGAAGTTCCGATGCTGGAAGGAGCAGAATCAGGAGCTGTATTTAGATGGCCTAGGAACCTGGGGAGTGGGGCAGGCTGAGAGGAGCATTCAGGTCCTGACCTCTGACTCTAGAGAACAGTCTTCCCACTCCGACCCTGAGAAGCACTCCCACCTCCTGCCCCTTGACCTCAAAGACCTACCTCCTGACCTCTGACCCTGAGAACACACTCATCTCCTACTCCCTAACCCAAAGAACAGCCTCTGACCTCCTGACCCCTGCCCCTGAGAACCACCTCAGCCCCCAGTCTTTGACACATGGCTCTCACCTGTCTAGGACAGAGCATTCCTGGGCTGGGTATGATCTTGGAAATCGCTCTAATCCATGGTTTCACCCCAATCTAACCCACTCATCCCCGTGGAGAGGAGGGAAATGAGTTTTATGCCTCTCTCTCCTACCTTGCCAAAGAAGGAGAAGGAGCCTGGGCTAAAAGAAATGCTGTCCCATTCATCTTCTGATTTCTGGGGACGTAAACCGACCATCCTCAGGCCCTGTGCAGTTTTCCTTCCCCTCAACTAGAGCTCTACAGGCATTTTTCAGTTTACCCAGAAACACTTTTCAACCAAATAAAGTCCATTTCTCTAAAATGAATCTCTACCTGCCTTTGAATTCTGTATTACAATCAGGAATCTGTTCCTGAAAAGGGATGAAAAGCTATCAGACTAGGGTGAACTCTTGTCCAAAAAATAGGTAACTTGTCCAGTGTGTGTGGCCCATTGGCCTGGGATCTGTCCCTGGAGCTCCAGCCTGCTCAGAGAGTGGACTGTGGATCCATGGCTGGTGAGGACTTCTATCCGTGTTCATCTCTTCTGAGCTCTCAGAGGCCGAGGGTACTCTCCTGCCCGCATCCCCAAGGGCACAAAGTGATGGGGAAACCAAGGCTTGGATTGGGAAGGGTGCCAATGCCCAGAGATACTGGGTATGGAGAGCATGTTGGGTGGCCCCAGAGGTGCCAGTGAGATGCATTAACTGGTGGGGAGAGGTGCAGGTTAAGCTCTGCTGGAAGGAGGGCCCTGGGCTAGAGACCTTTTTCCTTTGCCCAGCCCACCTCCAACTCCTGGACCCAGAGCAGGCACACTGTGGTGCCTCCATCATCTAAGCTGCACAGCACAAGAGACTTGGCCTGTACCAATCAGCCTCTGCCCTCTGACCCCAGCCCAAACCCTCAGTGTCCCTGGCCTCCTATTAGGAGCAGTGAGAAATGTGGTGGGAGGAGCTTCTCTCTGATTGGAATCCCCCAGTAGAATGTGGAGCTGGAGGTCACAGAAGCCTCTATGATATCACCACAAGGGGGAGCTAGGCCACGTAGAATGAAATTTCTTTGACTTGGAGGAGGAGGAGGAGACTGAGCAGCTATGAGCAACACTCAAAACTGGTGGCAGCAATGGACAGACACCACCAACGTCAAACCCCTGCATATCCTAGTAGGTGGCACTGGCCCAGTGTCACCACCAGAGCTGGCACCCTGGTGTGGGATGGAGTAAGGGAGGAGTGGCAGCGGCACTGACAGGCCTTCTCACCCCTGCAGAGGAGCCCACAGGAGGCCTACACCCAGCGGGAGGAGCAAGTGCTCATCAATCGAAGGGACATCACTAGTAACACAGTAAGGCCGAATGGTGCTGGGCCTGAAGTGGTCCCCTCCCCCACGGTGGCCTTTCTATAGCCCTGCTCATGGGATGGTGGCTCTGACTTCTGCATAAAATTCCCCCAGAAGACTCTCCCCAACAGTGGCCCCCGTAGTGGCCTCCTCTGCATGATATATTAGTAACCACCTGGCAGCGACCCTACGGGATCCCCCATATATTGACTTCCATAACCATCTACCAGTGGAAACCCCCCAAAAAACTCCCTAGCAATGATCCTCAGAAGGAACTCCAGCAGTACCCCACTTTTAGGAGCCCCCCCATTCCATAATCCCCTGTCAGGAAATGTTCCCCCTAGAGTGGCCTCCCCGGGGGTCCCCGTTCACTGAGAACAACAACCAGGCAGAGGCCTCCTATAGTGACGCCTGCCTGAAGAAAGGTCCCCTGCCCTCTCCCAGGACGCCTGGGACATGCATGAGTTCATCACGCGCATGTATGTAAAGCAGCTCCTCCGACACCCAGCCTTCCAGCTCCTGCTGGCCCTGTTGCTGGTGGTCAACTCCATCACCATCGCTATCCGCACCAACACCGACAACACCGTCCTCGGCCAGGTGGGACACCAGCCTGACCTCCGCCCCCTCTGACTCCGCTGGAAGGCCTGAGGCAAGGCACTTCCCTCTCTCAGTCTCAGGCTCCTTATCTGTCTATGTTGTTAATGTGATGCTCTTCAAGGACTGTCAGCCCTGACCTTCTGGGGTTCTAGGAGACAGAGAAAGACTTCATGATGGAGGAGGCTCTGGATTCCACCTTTGAGAAATAGCTTTGATTCACAGAAGAAGGGTGGGAGAGGGATGGTGTGAGCATAAGCAGGTAGATGGGTCCCTCCTGGGGAATGGTATCCAGTTTTCATTAACAGACATCACCAAAGAATTACTCTGTGCCAGGCATTGAGCTGAGTGTCAGTGTTCCAGGATGAGCACAACAGACCCAGTTCCTGTCTCAGACAGATGCAAACATGTCATTACCAATGCCTGAGTATCACACTGAGTATGTAGAAATTTAAAGATGACAATGAAACCTCCTCTGAGAGGTCATGGAAGGCTTCCTGGAGAAAGTGATGCATAAACTGAGAGAAAAGATGAGTAGGAGTTGGCCAGGCAAAGAGAGTGGGAAAGAGTACCGCAGGCAGAAAACAGAACATGAAACAGTCCTGCATGTCTAGCTTAAAGTCTTCTTGTTGTTAGGTTCCACTGAGTCAGTTCTGACTCATAGTAACCCAATTTACAACAGAACGAAACATTGCCCAGTCCTGCGTCATCCTCACCATCATTACCAGGCATGAGCCCACTATTGCGGACACTGTGCCAGTGTGTCTTGTTGAGGCTCTTCCTCTCTTTCGATGACTCTCTTGTTTTACCAAGATTGATTTTCTTTATAGCTAATGCTTAGTGAACACTATGTGCCCGGCACCATGCGGATGCGTTTAACACATGGCATCATCTTGTGCATGCAGACAAGGCAGAGCAAAAACTTACCTTTCTGTAGTGCTGTTTGTTGGGACTTGGGGACATAGGGGGAAGAGCAGGTTTGAGGAGGATACCGTGGTCAGGTTAAGTTGTGTTTTGATGGCGGTACTTGTACACTATCCAGACAGAGTCCCTGGAGCTGGGTGGGAAACCAGAAAGCCTTCAGAGAATACTGACTAGGGATGGAGATGTGAGACAAAAGTGTGAGAGTTGCCAGCATAGAGATGGGTAGTTGTGGGATGCAATGAATTACTTACAGTTTGGGGGTACCTGGTGCCACTCTAACAGAAATACCACAGAGTGGATGGTTTTAACAAAGGAAAGTTTCCTCTTACACGGTCCAGGAGGCTACAAGTCCAAATTCACGGCACCTGTTACAGAAGAAAGTTTTTCCTCTGTTGGCTCTGGAGGAAAGTCCTTGTGTTGTATCAGTCTTTGGTTGGGGAGCATCTTGGCACGGGAACCTCAGGTCTGAAGGACACACTCTACTCCTGGTGCTGCTTTGTCAATGGTGTGAGGTTCCCAACTCTCTGCTTCCTTTCTTCTCTTTTTTATCTCCCATGGGATGACGGGATGAAAGGTAGTACAATCCATGGTCCAGGGAAACTCCCTTACCAAAGGTGTTGGAGTCCCACCCTGATCTTCTTTTAACACAATCACCATTATCTACTAGCCACAGGCAGAGATTAGGATTTACAGCATCAGAAAATCACAAAATGGAGAGCCTAGTCAAATTACTGCATATATTTTAGGGGAGACACGGTTCAATCCATGACACTTACTATGGCCCTTTTAGGCACCATCTTGGTGACTCACCCACAATGATTGAGTAGGAGTGTGCAAATAAATAAATAGGGAACTGTGATGGTTGGGTTTATGTGTCAACTTGGCTGGGCCGTAGTTCTTGGTATTGTGTGGTTGTCCTCCATTTTATATGTGTGGATCCTGACCTCTACATGTTGATGAGGCAGGACTAGTGTACAGTCTAAGCCTTGTAGCAGGGTGTGGCTACCCTTCCTTGGGGTGTGGCCTGCGTATAAGATATGTGTGTGTCCTGATGAGGCTCTCTCTCTCTGCATCTGGATCCTGTACCCAGGTAGTGACTAGTTGACCTCTTTAGAAGCTTGCCGTCTGACTAGCTGATTCTGGGATTTGCTGGCCTCCGCAGCCCTTTGGGCCCGTGTGATGTACCAGCTTCCATAGCCTGTAAGCCAGCAGCTTGTGGTTTCAACCACTGGTTTGAGTTCTTCAGCTCCTGCAGCCACCTGGATCAGGAGAAGCCTACCTACACCTGATGGTCAAATTTGGGACTTGCCAGTCTCACAACCATGTGAACCATTTCCTTGATACTGTTTGTGAGTTGTGTGAAATGTTGCAGGGAATTAAGGAACCCAAGGATGAGAGGGACAGTGCAGAAGAGGAAAGAGTAACTGATGTTAGAGATGATGGAGTGGTACAACACGTTGGAAAGGTTGGGCATTGGAACCAACTTTATGCTGATCCTTATGAAAGAAATTTTTTGTTTAATTGCTAAAGCTAAGGGAATGGATGAGATTGCATAGGAAGAGAGTATTGAGAGAGCAGAGAAAACCAAGGCAGAACTTTGTGGAAATCCTCCTCCACATAAGGGTGGGAAGTTGAGAAGGTAAAAAGGAGACTGAGGCAGAATGCCAGTGGAATAGGAGGAAAACCAGGAGTGTGCCATCAAGGAAATGGCAAGTGGGTCAGATGAGGCAAGATAAGAATTGTGAAGTATCTCTCAGATTAAGCTTTTGTGACTTGAAGAACTGTCTCTGATGTGCAAAGGTATGCAGTTAGTAGAGTGAAGCACAAACCCCAACCCATTATTCAATCAGATACCAGTGCAGATACCAGCTTTTTTTTTAAAAAAAAGTAGGATATATAGAGACTGTGTGTATGTATGTTTGTGCATATGTGCATGTGTATGTGTGAGAAAGAGAACAGGCTTATGATATAAAGAGTAAAATATATGGCTGAGTGTGGATCACAGTTGACAAAGCTGGAAGTCCTGGTATATGTGTCCATAAAGGTGAGATCCTGGAGGCCTATGAATACCACACTGAGTTTGAACTTATCCTGTAGGCCACAGGGAGCATGGAAAGCTTGTTTGTCGGGAAGGAAATTCTGATTTGGCTGTAGAAACCCATGACTTGGAGAAAGTAGGATTGTTTAGGAGGCCTAGAAGTTTGGAAATTCTGTGGAGCAGTTCTATTCTGTTTTATAGGGTTGTTATGAGTCAGAATCAACTCAATGGCAGTGAGTATAGTGGCATGGTGACTAAGTGCTGTGGCTGCTAACCTAAAGGTCAGTTGTTTGAATCCACCAGGTGCTTCTTGGAAACTCTCTTGGGCATTCTACTCTGTTCTGTAAGGCTGCTGTGAGTCAGTATTGACTCAATGGCAATGTTTGGGTTTGTATTGTCACCAGTGTCCAGGAGGGTGGAGCTGAGGGGACAGAAAGGCCTTCCTTGTTTTAGGCAGACATCCCAGGTCCATGACAGCTCTTTGGTGATTTAAAACAGGCAAGGAACCCATAAACCTTTACTTATCATCTGCATTTAAGAAGCTCTGCCCAGTCTGACAATGACCAGTAGATGGGGGTAGTGGAAGCCCTAGTGGCTTAGTGGTTAAGTGGTTAAGCTATGGCTCCTAACCAAAAGGTAGGCTGTTCAAATCCAACAGACGGTCCTTGGAAACTCTGCGGGGCAGTTCTACTGTGTCCTATAGGGTCACTATGAGTCAGAATTGACTCAATGGCAGTGGGTTTTTGGGGTGACGTTGGCAAGGTGTGAGTAGCAAGAGGTCTCTATGAAGCAGTAAGCCTTCAAGTGCTGAGTATATTGGTCATAGAAGTGAGCAGAAGGGGAGTCAAGGTAACTTTGGAAACTGCCAGAGTGGAGTTGGGGAGCTGGGGACTTAGTGGGGTTGCAACTGACTGTAATGGAACAGGATCTGTGTTGAGTGAAGATGAGGTGGGTTTTGGACAAACCATAGCCATCCACCTATTAATTCATCCATCCAGGTTAGGTGTCTAGAATTCAAGAGTTAGGGGACAAGGAGACGGGTCATATCTGGCCTGAGGGTTTGAGGAGCTGGAGCAGCAAGAATGGTTGGGACAACTAGAGAGAGAAGGATGAGTCTTGGTGTCCTTCCTCCTCAGGGCACAGAACTTTTCTTCTCCACTTCAGTTTTCCAAATATCCCCTACTTTAGAGATTAGTGAATCCCTGAGTAGGGCAGATAGTTAATGTACTTGACTACTAACCAAAAGGTTAATGGTTTAAGTCCACCAAAAGTCACTGCAAAAGAAAGGGCTGGTGATCTACTTCTGTAAGATCAGCCACTGAAAACCCTATGGAGGAGTTCTTAGTGTCACCTGAGAATTGACTCAATAGCCACTGGTGATGGTGGTTAGAGTCTGGGAGCAAGGGTCAGACAACAATTTTTATTGACTAGCTGTGTGGCCTTGGCCATATCTCTGATTCCTCATGTTTAAGATGAGGATAAAATCTACTCTGCAGTTGTACACCTGTAAAACGTTTAATTGACTAAAGTTGTGTGATACATACCTTTACAACAACAAAAAAAAGTAGCCATTGTAGCTGCTTATGTACAAACCAAACACCTCTTGGGATCTGGTTCCTTGATTTAGAGGTTTAGAATCACAATCTCATGGGACATCCCAGTTAATTGTTCAGAGTTTCTGTTCTGCCTCCCAGTTTATTGTATAGTGCCTGGGGTCTTAAAAGCTTGAAAGCAGCCATTCAAGGTATGACCCAAAAGACCTAAACCCACTGCCATGAAGTCAGTTCTGACTCTTAGTGACCCAATAGGGTTCCCAAGACTATAAATCTCTGTGGAAACAGACTGCCATAACTTTCTTATGTGGAGCTGCTGGTGACTATGAACCTCCCACCTTTCAGCTCCTTTTCGTCACTGAGTCACCAGGTCTCCTTCAAGGTACAATTGGTCTGTATTTGCCTGAAGCACTGGAGAAGAATCAGGAACAGGAAGAGGAAATGGAAGGTGTGGCTAATTGCCTCCATAAACAATTTCCTCACTTGCCATGATATCAGGATACTGAATGGTTGGTGCATGGCTACCGCTATTGAAAGTTTTGGTCAAAGATTCTTTAGAAGAAGCTTGATGGAAATGGGAGAAATGCAGAACAGAATTTCAAACTCTCATAGAACCCAGACTTCTAGAGCCATGAAGGCTGATTGAACCCATGAAACTATTGCTTTGAGATCATCTTTAAATCTTAAGCCAAAAATATTCCCTGAATTCTTCTTAAAACCAAACAGTAGTTTAGCTTAACTAGTAAAGCATGGCTGCCTTGGGCATTGTGCTTTTGTAATATCTATATGGGATAAATTGACAACATCAACTTGAAAGTCTAGGTAGGAATTTAGGGGGCAGTGAGCTTATGTTAATGGGGGAGGAACAACATGGGTAAAGAGGATGAAAATGGTTATTCAGTTTGAAGATATAATCAATGTCACTGAATTATACGTTCAGTAACTGTTGACTTTATATATATTCTGCTATGTATATTCTCAACAACAAATTAATCCATTGTGCTGAAGCCAACACTCCAGACCAAGACTGGACTGGACTTGGGGACACAGAGTGAGAGTGAAGCATGTGGTGTGTGTACTTTGTGGTTTAATATATATATGAAGCTTTCCTACTGGTTTCTTTTTAGAAGGGAGAGGAGAGGGTGGAGAGGAGTGGACGAGTGTTGGTTGAATGGATACTGAAATAAAGAGTCAGAAAGAAGAGTGTACTGTCACAGGGTGGGGAAAACAGAGTTGTACAAAGGTGGGTACTCAGGGTTTTATATAGAAAACCGACTTGGATTGTAAACTTTCACTTAATCACAATAAAAGAAAGTCAATCCACTGCTGTCGAGTTAATTCTGACTCGTAGATGCCCTGTAGGACACAGTAAGACTGCCCCCGTAGAGTTTCCAAGGAGTGCCTGGTAGATTTGAACTGCTGATCTTTTGGTTAGCAGCCATAGCACTTAACTACTATGCCATGAAAATTTACTCTGTAGGATGATGCAGATGGTAACATGAAATGATGCATGTATGGGTTTAGCACATACCTGGTACATACATGGAAAGTGTACTTTAGAGGGAGTGATGAAGATGTTAAGGTTGAAAAGTGGTGATGGGCTAGGATACTTCTGGTCTCCTCCTTCCCCTGAAGGCACCCTTTCTCCCTTGGCCTTACCAGGGGCCTGCTCTGCTGACCTTTCTCTCACTTTCTCTTTCTCTGTCTCCCATGTAGAAACACTATGAGTTGTTCTCTACCATAGATGACATTGTGCTGACCATCCTTATCTGTGAGGTTCTCCTTGGCTGGCTCAATGGCTTCTGGATTTTCTGGAAGGTAAGATCCAGAAACACTTCCTGCCACTTACCCTGCTCCCTGAGACTGCCCATCCATCCCTGTCTCTGTCCCTGCAAACTATGGATGGGTGGATGTATGTGTGTGTGTGAGTGGATGCATGTGGGAGGTATGGCACATGCCCTGGGTGCCACTTGAAGGGAGGGGCCACTGAGAAGTTTCTATTAACCCAACATGGCCTGACGTCCTTCCTCAAGCTGGGTAGACACAGAGGCATAGTGAGGGAGAGGAGAGAGGGAAACACTTGCTCCCAGGCTCAAGTCCAAGGAGGAACCAGACAAGGCCCAGAACAGTATTTTGAGGTACCACGAATATGAAAGATGCCTGACTGAGGCAGCTGGACAAGAAGCGGGAATGCATTTCTGCTGACTTGTCCTCAATGTCTATTCGTCCTGAAAGTGGGAGGGGGTGCAACTTAGAGTTTGCTCCTAGGTGCTCATTACCCTTGCTACACCCTTGCAGGCGTGCAATTTCAGTGCTTGCCATAGAGCTGTTTTCCAGACACACCTCTGCTTAGTGTCCCCCTTCCTTGTACTGAGAACTATTTTACCTTTGAACTGGTTACTCAAGCAGTGTTCCTTGACATTTTTATTAGTATTTGTTTCCGTTTTATTATTTATTGTAGTGTGTGCCACACACAGACTGGCGTGCCCATTCTCAGGTCACATAACTATTACAAGGCCGTTTTCAGCAGTGTGCTAACCAAGGTGGGCACTCAGCTTCCAAAGTGGAACTAGCAGAAACACAGCTAGTGATGTAAGGGTCTCCACTTTGTGTCTCTCTGAGACCGCACTTGGCTGCTGACACGCATGTGGGACAGTGTGTTCATGCTGTGTTCAGTGGGATGCATGGGGGCAGCAGGGTAGGTAACAGCAGTGGATAACAGCTGACTAGCCCTGCTCCCAGAGGAATGTTGGGTGACCCCACCCCTGGGGTGTGGGGAGGGCAGACCCAGGATGCCCCCATAAACTGGGCCTGACAGACCTCACTGGGGCTGGCCCACCCCCCAGGACAGCTGGAACATCCTCAACTTCCTTATCACCTTTGTCTTGCTCCTGGGTGCCTTCGTTGAAGAACTCAATGTCATCCCTATCACTTACACCCTCAGGTGAGCTGGGAGTTCTGGAGGGAAGAGCGGGGGACTGTCTGTAGCCGGGAGGGTGGTGAGGGCTTGTTACCAGCAGCTAATCAGCTGTGCCTGTCTGGGCAGGTGGTGGGACAGGGAGGAGGAGGGTTCTGAGAAGGGTTGAGGGGTACCCCTTAGAGGCTCTGCCACAGGGCACTTCGTCTGTTGCACGTGTGCATGGCGGTGGAGCCCCTGGCCCGGATCATCCGTGTCATCGTGCAGTCAGTGCCTGGCATGGCCAACATCATGGCCCTTATCCTCTTCTTCATGGTGGTCAGTGCTCTCCACATCTCTAGCCTCCCCCTTCCCTGAGCAGGGTCCCTGGGTCATTGGGGGTGGGGGTATCTGGAGAAAGGGAAAGGCCTCTGGCTCTGAATCTCCTCAACTCCCTTAGCAGTGTTTGTTTGCATGGCACTGGCAGGTGGTATAGTGGTTAAGTGCTATCTCTGCTAACCAAAATTTCAGCAGTCCAAATCTGCCGGGTGCGCCTTGGAAGCTCTATGGGGCAGTCCTCCTGTGACCTATAGGGTCACTATGAGTTGGGATCGACTCAGTGGCAATGGGTTTGATTTTGTTTTGGTTTGGACATGCTCTGTGCCCAAGTCTCCTTGGTGAAGTCAGGGTGGGTCTTCTGGTCTCCCTGCAGGTGTTTGCTGTGTTTGGGGTCACACTCTTTGGTGCATTCGTGCCCAAACATTTCCAGAATATGCAGGTTGCCCTGTACACTCTCTTCGTCTGCATCACGCAGGACGGTTGGGTGGACATCTACAGTGACTTTGAGTGAGTGATAGTAGAGTGTCCAGTTCCCATTCCAGCCTGGAAGGGAAAAGCTGGACCTTGGGGGAAAAGACTGAGAAGGGAGAGGGCCCTTAACGGGGACAAGGACTCCTGGTATTGGGAGGGGGTGCCTGGATGTTTAAAGTGGGGAAAAGGAGATGGGCCTCCAGTTTGTAGTCGGCTTTTAGAAACTCTGACCCTCTTGTAACCCCACCCATTCAAAGTTCCACCCGTCTTGTTCATGGAGACTCCTCCCATTATGCTAAATAGCTGGGTAACTAGGCCTAGGACAGGGGAGCAGGTCTGTGGTTGAGCCTAGGGCTACAGGACAGTCTCCTAAGCCACACTGGAACCCACCAAACTGCCTGGACTACTACAACTTTATAGTCTCATTTCCTTCATTTTTAGACCTCCTGCCCAAGGTCATTTAGGCCATTAAGTCTAAGCCCTCCTTTGCAATCTACTCTAAAAGAGGTAATCTCTCTTACTGGTTTCTTTTTATCCCCTTCATATGAAGAGCTTCCCCAGTCATTATCCATTACAGTGTAGGTAGTAGAAAAAACAGACTGCCTAATAAAGAGTCTTCGCTCAGCCACACTAGCCATGTGATCTTGGGCAAGTTACTTCATCTGTCATCTCAGCCTGAGTTTCCTTATCTGTAGAATGGAGATGACAACATTAACTATGTCATGGATTTCTGTGAAGATCAATTGAGAAAAATCTATGTAAATAGGGTTACCATGAATTGGGGGCTAACTCACTGGCAGCTAATAACAACAAATATAGATCTCTTGGGGCCTGCCACAGAGGGATTCTACTTTTATTTTATATGTATTTAGAGACAGAGAAAAACATCTAGGAAGATTTTTTTTATGGGAGATTGTATAATAAGCTATCAACAGTGGATAACTCAAGGGTGGATGGAATTCTTTTTTTTCCCCTACACAATTTTCTTCTTCTCTTTCTATAATGAGTCTGCATTACTTTCACAATAAGAAATACATAAATCACTAAGAGATGACACTCCACCATGTTGATGTACCAATTCCCACCTTGCAGGGATGGTTTGAGAACTGGTCCATCACCTGGCAGCACAGCAGGTGGCAGTGCTGAGCAGCTGCTGTGACAATGAGGAGTAGCACATTAGATCTGCATAACAGCAGGGAGGAAGGCAGAAGCTCCACTAGGCCCTGGGATACTGCCCCCATTTCATAGATGAGGAAAATGAAGGCTCGAGGGGCTAGGGAGGTGATGGGGCCCCTGCCTGCCATCTCCAGGATGGAGAAGAGGGAATATGCAATGGAGATCGGTGGCGCCATCTACTTTGCCATCTTCATCACCCTTGGTGCCTTCATTGGTATCAACCTGTTGGTTGTCGTGGTGACTACCAACCTGGAGCTAATGATGAAGAGAGGAAAGCAGCATCAAATAAACTTCATTGAGGTGAGTGGAATGGGCAGGGCAGGAGGGAGGAGAGGGAGTGTGTGAATGAATGCCAGATCGAGCATATGTGGATATGTGTGTATGCTTACACACTTAGGGGCAAGTGTGCATGGGCAGGGGCCTGGAGAAAGTCAGACTTGAGACGTGAAGGCATTATCCACCCACCTTGAGTGCCAGCTCATCAACTGGAGTTTCTGATAGATGGGGATTTCCTAAATATCGTGTTTCTGTGGCAACCACAAACTGAACAGCTGGGTGACCTCCCATCATTTAACTAGTCTAAGCCATGATCTCTTCTGTAAAATGGGAATATGAATAGTACTTATCTCTTAGGGCTATTGGGATTACATGGGTTAATGCACTGTGCTTGACCCTCAGTAAATGTTAGCTAGTCTTATTCATTCGGGGTAGAGCTTCCATAAGGTTGGGGTGGGGGTTACATCCCAAAGCAATGTTGTGATTTGAGAGTAGGTAGAACTTTAGAAGTTTATTGGGCAAGATGTATCAATGTTGAGGTTTAGGGGCTAAGATTTGAAAAGGAGTGAGAATTTCCTTTAAAGCAGGGGAAGGGTTTCTGTGTTTGAAGTTCAGCTTCCACAACAAGGTAGGGAAGCCAAGATTGTCTGAGGCTGCAAATAGGGGGATTACCACCCAGATATCCTTAAGAGACTGGATCCTCCCTTAAGCCAAGCAGGAAAGGGCTGGGTGAAGGGCTTCCTAATTGAACTGTGGGTCTCTTCTCCACTCCGCCAACCCCTCCCCAGATAGGCTACCAGCGGGAGGAGGAAAGCGAGGATTCCCAGCTGCCACTGGTGCACTGTACAGATGCCCGCTTGGAGAAGTCTGGCCTTCCCCAAGAGCCGCTGGTGGGGGGGCCCCTGTCGAACCTCTCGGAGACCACATGTGACAACTTTTGTTTGGTGCTCGAGGCGATACAGGAGAACCTGATGCAGTACAAGGAGATGCGAGATGAGCTCAACAAGTAGGGGTGGTACTGGGGGGTACCCTCTAGTCCCGTAAGGGCTAGGCATAGCCTCACTCTTCTGGCTCACGCCCCCACCAATTTACAACGCCGACCCTGGGGTCCAGAGAAGCTAAGAGACCTGCCTGTTGGTGGAAGAATTGGAGTCTAGATCTTATTGTTCCCCCATCTCACACGAGGGTACAGCTCGATCTGGATCTCTCTCAGGGCTATGGAGGAGGGCAAGCAGGTGGACACCAGGGAAGGGGTGGGAGGACTGGCCCCACCCACAATCCGGGCCAGCTCAGGACACCTTCACACTGCCCCGCCCCCAGGATCGTAGAGGAGGTACGATCTATACGCTTCAACCAGGAGCAGGAAGAGGAAATGTTGTACAGGTGCAAATCGCAAACCCTGCAGATGGAGAGCTGCACTTCCTTGGACTTGCACAACCGCCAGCAAGACTTGATCACAGTACTCTTAAACAGGGAAAAGGTGCGACTCGATGTTCCTACCCATCCGACTTGGTCCCTCCCCACCCAGCAGCCTTGGCCCAATAGTCACAGTTTCACTGCTGTTGCCGCCCAATCCCGTAGTCCCACACTTCCTCCTAGGGGTGGCCCCACCCACTCATGTCAGCTTCTGTGCCCTCGGGCAACTGTGCAAACCAGTTAAGGGATTGAACGCTAGAGGTGTGAGCCCACCTGGAGGAGACTTGGAAGACAGGCCTGGCGGTCTGCTTTAGAAAGGGCACAGCCTTTAGAACCCTCTGGAGGAGTTGTACTGTGCACACTCCGGGTTCTTGAATTGCAATTTGCTCCGCGGGTGGCTGACTGTAACAGTGGTCCTATACTTTAGTGTGACCAGTTTAGTTCCTGCTTAGTGGCACATGCTTAGGGCAACCTCCTTCTCTTGTATCCTCTTCTAAAGAAGGAAGCTTCTGAGGAGAAAAAGGAACACACCCATGTTATTTAGTTTCTCTTCCTTCCTCCTGTACTGTCTGACTGGGATAAAATGATCTGGAACCTTGTAAATGTCCACAGCCTGGTCTCCCAACCTCAGAGGGGCAGTAGGGAGGCTGGAGTTAGCTATATGAAGGACTTCCCTGGGAAACCTGGATGAGGCAGCCTTTGAAGCTGAAGGGAAGGAGAAAGGGAGAGTCTGACATGTCAGGTAGGGGTATTGACAAGAAGGTCTCTTGGTTTGCAGGCTCAGGAATCCACCACAAATGTACTCCATAATAAATATAACTTCATCTACTGAGCAGGGAGGATGGCAGCCAAGGCATCTGCACACACAGCACACCAGCTGCTGTACCTTCCTGTATCCCTAGTGTGGCTGGCACGCCTAGCCTGAGCCCATTCCTTCCCTTGAATGGCCTTATACCTGGGCAGAGAGGCCTGAGGCTGTGAAGATGGGGCTGTGAGGTGGGTAGCATCTCTAAAGCCTGTGCCTGCAAGCCCTGGGTCCAGAGGAGCCAGGATGAAGAAAGGAGCCCAGTGTGAGTAAGGATGAGCACAGAAGGACGATGCTAGATGAGGCAGCCAGAATTTGGCCTAAGCATGGGCATTGCTGGCCCCCACGTCTAGCCCAGAGCTGGGTAGGGACTGGGTGCACCCAAGCACCGAGAGGACAGAAATGAGATCTGTGGGGCCACGTATTTGTAAGTCGATAATAAAGTTTTGTGTTGAGATCTAGCATCATATTGGGGGTATCCTTCTGCTCTCTTGAGGAAATCTTGCCTGACACTACAGGGAGGGAGTGGACCACAAAGATCCTTCCCTCTAAAAGCTTGTCTGACCGGAGGGTTACACCCCGCCCTCAAGAGCTTGCAGTCTCACAGGAGAGAGAATCTGCAGCCTTGAGAACTTCTAATAGCAGAAATACAGTCTAGCCCTTTGGGTCCTAAGTTTTAGGGGAGAAAGACCATCCTTATGGGTGGGGTCCTGTATTTGACAATAGAGATATATGGGTCTTAGCCTCTGCCTCCCTGTCTAAAGGTGGAGAGAAGTCCTAGTCCAATGGGTTACCAGTGACCAAGTTAACATAGGTGCAGGCAGCTTCATCCTGGAGCAAAGAGTGGGCCTTGGCAGGCTTTGTAGAGGAGTCCTAAGGCTTGATGGAGAAAAGCAGAATTTTGTGGATAGAAGTTAGGTAATGAAATTTGGTGGAGAACTGGGGACCTGTGAAACCTGTTTGAGACCTTTGTACCAAAGGCCACTGATAGCCACAGCAGGTTCCTGAGTTAGACAATGGAGAGTCTCAGAAGATGGTGGCAGTCATGGGCAATACAAAGAGCTGGCTCTGAGGACAGGAGACATGGATTCCAGTCCTTGTGCAAGTATCTGGACCTCATCTTTCCCATCTGTTCAATGGAGAGAAGGTAAGATTGATTTCTAGCTCTAAAATCAAATAGTTCTCAGCCCAGGAAGTGGGGGCTGATGGGGTTAATCATGTCCCTAAGACCAGGTTCCCTGGTGGTAGGTTAGGGGAAAATTGAAAGGCCCAGAGTTCTGCCCAGCTGTTTGGCAAAGGCTGACAGTTAGGGGCCTGGGGAAATTTACCACCTTTACCACCTGCGATGGGAGTCCCCAGACATCCACTGATTGCAGCTGATGGGAAACTCCACCCTCCCCCTTCCTATCAATCAGCATTTAGTTTCAGCCCTGAAAAGTGCCCCTGGGGCGTGCCGAGGAGAAGTCTGGACATCTGGGGGTAGGGACCTGGGTGGTACTCAGCAGGCAGGTGACAGATGACCCTGAGAGCCAGCAGTCCCTCACTGTCTTGGAGCCTCCGTCTGTTCCTCTGTTCTGGGTCAGGACTCACTCCCAGCATTCTCTAGAACCATCGGTCAGCAGAGCCATGGGAAGCCAGTGGCTTTTGTTGCTGTTGCTGTTTATTGGGAATGGAGCCTTCAACCTGCATGGTGAGCATCCAGCTATCCCATTTCCTTCCTTCTTTCCTTCTCTGGGGTCTCTCACAACCTTTCTTTTGGCTGGCTAGAAAGGAAAAGTAGGTCGTAGATGATGAGGTAGGGCCCCCAGGAAGATCTTACAAGGTGAGCACAGCCCTCCCCCACCCAATGTCTGAAAGGCCTGGGACACCAATGAGTTTAGAGGCAGTAGCATGACAGGATGATCTCCAAGGGATTTCTGTCCATCCATCTCTTCCTGGGTGCTGTCTTTGTCCAGCTGTCTTCATCTTGTCTGTCATCTCATCTGCTGCTCCCTTTCTGTCTGCCCTTCCCATTAAAACAGCTAATAGTTTAGGGTTTTAGGAGGCTAGTTCTCTCCCACGATGACCAGAACTAAGGACTCAGGGACTTGGACACCTGCTGCCCTTCTCTGCCTGACTCCATAAAGGAGGAATGCCCAATTCCAACAAATGCCTCACTGAACCTGAGGAAGAAGTGCAGCCCTGGATGCTGAGCTCCTGGGAAAGTATCAGAACACATCTGGAGGTAGCAGGAAATCGTGTATTTCATCACTCCCGTGAGTATGGGACTTATACCAGGGACAGGAGCATCCTTCGCAAAGCATACAGAAAGCAGATAACAATTTGGGAGACAGGGGCAGAAGGGATAATCATTACTAATAGCAGATTTTAATCAGTCAGCAGCTACTATGTGCTAAGCACTGTGTTAAGCTGCTTTGCCTGCATTATCTCATTTAATCCTCATGATTATTCAGTGAGGTGGGTACTATTATCATTGCTGTTACATAGTTGAGGAAACTGAGGCTCAGAGATGTGAGGTAATTTGTCCCTTATCACAGAAACCTCCACATTACAAAGAAATACATTTCCAGTGAAAATCCCAATAGGATTGTTTGCAAAATATGGAAAGCTAGTCCTAATAAATGTAAGGAAGAGTGAAAGGTGAATGTCTTAGGCTGGGTTTTCTAGGGAAGCAAAACCAGTAACACTTGTAGGTACAAGGAAAGATTTATAATATAGATAGATAGACAGATACAGATATAGGAAACAGCTTACGTAATCATAGAAGCTGAATGTCCCAAGTTCTGGCACAAGCCTCACGTGGCCACGGAAGCTGAGGAACCCAAAGTCAGCAGGTCAGAGACCAGAGTTCTAGATCACCGGTTGTGTAGGTCAGTGGATCTCAAGCTGGTGGTGAGACGAGGTGACAGAGGCTGGCAAACCCAGGATCAGCAAGTCAGGGAGCCAGAGCAGCAGAGGCTGGTGAACCCAGGATCGGCAGGTCAGGGAGCAGGACTCTCAAGTGCCGACTGTAAGGACTGATGAGTCCAACAGCTCCTAGTTCAAGTCCCGGAACCAGACGCTGGAAGAAGAGAGCAGGAGCTCCTGGCCACGCGACCAGCAGCCATAGTAAAAGGTCGCGAGATGAGAGCCGAGGGGCAGGGAGCCACCACAAACCCCGCCCTGCCACTTAATACAGCAGCCAAATATGTAGTAGCCAAGTTGACATAATCCTGACCACCACAGTGAACAATATCCAACATCATTTTGAAGAATAAGAATGGAGACTCATTCTACCAGGTAATAAAATTTACCATAAAGTAACAGTATTTGGGTTAGCAGTCAAGCTCTTAACTACTGCATTACCAGGGCTCCAGGACAATGTAATATTGGTGTAGTAAGAAAAATGGACCAGTGAAACAAAAGAGAACATAGAAGTTGGCGTATATACATCAGGCAAGTTTACATACGATAAATGGCATGACAAATCAGTGGGCAAAGGATGGACTTTACCATAATGGAACCAGGACAAGTGGTTAACCACTTGAAAAATAGAATAAAATCCAATCCAAGAAAAGTATCTCTACCCCCAAACAAAAAGTGGAAAACTGTATAGGAAGACATCTGCTTATTTTAGGCTGAACCTTTACTGCAAAAAAATCTATGAACAATGAGAATTTAGAGTATTCCTCCAATAT
Organism: Heterohyrax brucei; assembly: GCA_028571685.1. NCBI lineage: Eukaryota > Metazoa > Chordata > Mammalia > Hyracoidea > Procaviidae > Heterohyrax > Heterohyrax brucei. The sequence continues at coordinate 56,153,738 of CM053140.1, forward strand.
TGAGCCCTAAGACCCTCACTGTACGGAGGTGGACATCGTGGCCCAGAGAGGGTAGGGTCTTCTCCAAGGTCACATAGAAGGTAACAGAGCCAAGTCCAAGTTTCTCTACTTTAGCATTCAGGCCAGCTTTCTCACCTGTTGTGGCCCCTTAGCTCTGCATAGGCTGGAAGAAAATGGGACAGGTGTCAGGTGGGAGCAAAGTTGATCAGATCCCTCTTCAGAGCTAGGTTGTGCGAAGGGTGGGCCCACCACTTGTGCTGGGTCAGCTCCAGTTTTCTGAACCAGCCTTTTGGCAACTGCCAAGGATACAATCACAAAGCATCAGGTGATGGACCTATTTCAGCCCACTGCCCAGGGGAAGGGAGAAAGTTTCCAAGGGACTCAGCTCAGCAGAGCTTATCTCGGCCTTTCTCTCTAGAGAGAGTGGCTGGCTTAGGAATGAAGCTATGTTTTGGGGGGTTGTACCTATAGCTCAATAGGGAAGATATTGAGCTCTGGGGCACAACGGATTCAGTTTCCAATTCAGCTCCATTACCTTCTGTCTGTGTGACCTTGAACAGCTATCTTTACCTGTATGAGCTTCAGTTTCTTTCTTTGTCAAGTAGAAGTAATAGCCCCTGCTTCAGTTGGCTGTAAAGATTCAATGAGACAGTGCTTGTACACTGGAGTGATATCTATTGGGCAAGGTGCATGCTGAACATTGTCAAAAAGGATTCCTTTGAAACAGATGAAGCAGCTGACTTGTAATTAGGGAGCATGTTGTACAGAAAAATTATATATCTAAATATTAGAATCATGTTCAATGCAGTAGGAAATTCACATCAAAAAGGGCATCAAGAAACCAAAGATCCAGTAAGATAACAGAGTTCTGTCTTTGGCTGACTCTGTCTGTAGAGAAGCCGTTAAGTGGAATGAGGCATAGTTGCTTGCACTTGTTGTATTGTCGGTCCCTGGGATGCATCAGTCAAACTATTAGGTTAACTATGTGTATGATGAGATTCTACCATTCTACAGTGATTACCACAGAGATGGCACGTAAATAGCTGTGGGACAATAGTCATGTAGTTGACACTGATCTTGTTATTTTTATTCAATCTCCAAGTAAGACTTCTTGGCAGTTAGAATATGTGTAAAGAACTCTGGTTTGTTGGAGGAAATATGTTTATTGGCTTATTTTTTCTTATTGGTAGTTTTACATGCTGAGGTGTTAAGTCAGATGCAGCACACTTTATAAAAGGTTCTGTGCCTAGCAGCCCAGGAACCTCATCCTCTCCATCAACTCCAGCCAACAACGAGAGGAACTGTACTTTTGGAGCTTTGTCTAGCACCTCATCAGTGAACACTATGATATTAACAGCTGACTTCCAGAGCAGTACAACATCAGCTACTCATTTCAGCCATAACAAAAACCAGTAGGAGTACTGGGTCCCTTAAGCAGATAGCCCAAATATACGGGACTCAGCAAAAGGAAAAAGATGCAACTGTCATCACACTCTCCAAGGGCAAAACACTACTAGATTCCATGATGACCTCTGTGTTGATGGACCAGGGAGTGTTACCCAGAATTACAACCTCAACCAGTGTGGCCATTTCAGCTGAGATGCCAAAACAGACTCTGTGTTTCAACTACAGTCCCAGGACCCTCAAATACTGTAGCCAACAGAAAGCTACCAGCCATGTCAGAGAAATCAGCTGCAACCACAACCTTAACACTATTAAAGATAACAGGCAACAACATTGTTATCATCAGCATCCATGAGAACCATAGCCTCTGAAAATTCAACTACTGCTACAGCCCCAACAACACTAAACATAGGCACGGACATGAAAGCTTCTTCATCTACAACAACCAGTGCTGAGTCCAATTCAGTTACTGTCACTATCTTCGGAACAACCACGTCTAGCACTCCAGGCAATGACACTACGTTGTCAGGGTCCATGAAAACCACAGTCTCTTGAGCATTCAGCTGCAACTACAACCCTAACAACACCAAACACAAGGAAGGACACACAAGAACCTTTATCTGTGACAACTAGCACTGAGTCTACTTCAGTTACCTTCACCACCCTTGGAACAACTATGTTGGAGATTCAGGAAGAGGAAATTACAGCTGCACCCTGAGTTCTAACAACAGTCTTCACGAAGAAGGACATGAATTCTGTCTTCATGACAAGCACATTGTCTGAAACACATCACAACACAGCCACACAGACACCTGCCACTTCAGTGGAATCAGCCTCCAACACTAGCACTGCTATAGCCCAGTCACTTGAAACAACAGCTGCTCACTCAGTAACCCTTATTCCCAGGTCCTCAGAGATGACAAAACCATCTTCTGTGGTTGGGCCTACTCAAGCTTCCCCTAAGTCCACCCAGAGTAGTAGTCGCGGAGCAGGAGCCTGTGCTCTGGATGAGTATCTGACTAGTGGGGACGGCTGTATGCGCCATGATAACCACTATGCCCACCCAGGTAAGCCTGAGGACCTCATCTGAGTAAAACTAAAGAAGTGAAAGCGGGAGTGGTCTTGTAAGTCTGAGATTATTGGGCAGAAGGCCTAGAGGAATGTGCATCCAAAGGGTATGTGGAGTTTCAGCATGGTTATTAACATCTAAGGGAGTCCATCCCAGTAGAGAGGATTTCTGGTGGGAAGACAGGTAGCTGGGCATATGAGGCAGAATAAGAAGCCATCAATCCTCAGCCCCCAGGACTCCAGTTGTCAGTCAGAAATTAAATCTTTCGGGGGGAAGGAGCTGGTAATCTACCAAAGACGAGTGTTACTAGTAGTCCCAGTAGAGGCCTGGAAGGATAGACAAGGCACAGGAAAAAACTGCCCCACAGAGTTTTCAAGGAGTGCGTGGTGGATTTGAACTGCTGATCTTTTGGTTAGTAGCCATAGCTCTTAACTACTATGCCACCATTGTGACCCCATGTGACAGAGTATAACTGCCCTGCAGGATTTTCTTAGTTGTAATCTTTTTTTTTTTCTTTTTCTTATGTTGTTACTGCCATTGAGGATATCCATAGTGAAACATATAGTATCAGTTCAACCATTTCCATAATCCAGTGACACTGACTACATTCTTCAAGTTGTGCAGCCACTGTCACCCTCCTTTTCTGAACTGTTCCTCCTCCATTAACATAAACTCACTGTCTTCTAAGTTTCCTGTCTAATATTTTGAGTTCTTAAAAGATCATAATGCTTGAGGCAGACATTTTTTTACAGGCTAGGCTAAACTACTGTTTGCTTTTAAGAAGCCTTCAGGGGATATTTTTGGTTTAAGTTTTAAAGATTATCTCAGGGGAATAGTTTCAGGAATTCATCCATCTTCAGGAAGTCTGGAGCCTCTGATAATTTAAACTTTTCTTCTGTATTTTCCACAGTTTGATCAGGATTCTTTTTATAGAATCTTTGATCGAAATATACAGTAATGTTAATGGGCCCACATGCGGTCTTCTGGTTTTATGGCAAAGAAAGGAGCTGTTCATGGAGACAATTACAAGGCCATAATCTCCACGGAAGCAGACTGTCACATCGTTCTCCCCTGGAGCCACACAGAGTCCTCTCTCTTCTCTCAGTCTTGCTTCCTCCCTTTCACACCCACTTTGTTCCTCGCTCCACTCACCAGCTTTTACTGTCCCTCAGCTCACACAGCAGAAGACGATTGCCTGACAACTCTCAAGGTTTTATAACTGCTTGTTTTTAGACCTAATTCCTAATTCCTGGAAAGGAAATTCTAAGCAAATCCACTAAAGCCTTGGGATCAGGTTCATGCCGTGCAAACAGGATCCTTGTTTCAGGGAGTCTTTCTGGGCTGGGCTAATATCCCAGCAGTGCATCTTCCACCCAGATTAGAACTAGCAGCCTTTCCCATGACATCATCCCAGGAGCCTGAGGTGGCCCTTGGCCTGGCTCTTATCCTTCTTCTGAACTGTCTAGTGTGACAGTGGCCCTACACTGCCGACTGCAGGAAATTGAGGTAGTTCTGAGCAGCTGCTTCCTGAAGACTCACTGCTGGATCCTGGGGGAAGGTGCCTTGTCAGGGTACCCTAATGTCAGCAAGATGGAGCAGGGTCACTGTGGCCAGGCCTTTCTGGTGACAAAGGAGGACACTTGTATAAGCAAACTGGGGGGGGCTGTCTCATAGGAAGGGGCTGTGTGTGTATGGGAGGGGTTGGAGAAGGAGTAACTCTACCAGACTGAGGAATTCTCCAGAATATAGTCAAGTTTTAGCCACCAGATCAAACTTTTTCCTATAGTTATCACACAGAGTTGTCGTCCACCAGACTGGGAATGTCTTACTGGTGGCACCACATTTCATGGATTGGGATAGTGGTTTGCAGACTGTTATCAGCCATGGAACACTTTAAAATAATAACAACCACAGCCACCACCAGTATTTAGTAATTTCTTACCACATGCCAGCATGATGTGGATCAAATTCTATTTTTCCATGCATTATCTCATTTAATCTTCACAATAATCCTGTGAGGTTCCTATTTTACAGATGAGAAATTTGAGGCTCAGAGAAGTTGTAAGATTTTCCCATGTCACACAGTTATTAACAGAGCTGTCCCTGGGTAGAGCATAACCATTTGTGTTGGCAGCTCAAACCCACCCTGAGGTGCCTCAGAAGACAAGCCTAGGAGTCTGTTTCCAAAAGGTTACAGGCTTGAAAACTCTATGGAATGCACACATTGGGTTGCTGTGAGTCAGAATGAACTCAGGGCCAACTGATTTGCTTCTTTGGTTTGTGCTCCTAACTCGTCACTGATGTTATCACCTCTTCTTTGAAAGAGATCTTACATAGAAGCTGAGTATAATAAAAGAAGGTATATAAAAATAAAACTACTGTGACTGAGTAGGAGAGAAGAAGAGTGTCCTGCAAGACCAGCTCCCACCAATACCACTGCTGGCTTTCACATTCCTTCAGGGAGGCTCTTGGGTTCCCCAAACCCAGTTTGAAAACCAGAGATGGTCTTGCAGAGGTGATTTAGTTCCCTCAGCTGTCTGATATTATCTCTAGTCTCGCCAGCCAGGGACTCATGGGTATCTTCTGTGGGTTATAGAACTAAATCAACACTTTCACCATGTAGCTAAGGGCACAAGCATACCACTAGAATTCTCTATCAGTATATTGCAGGCATGGTGCAGTGCCGGGAGCTGGTCCCAACACTTTGTAGGGTCCCGCATGGAGGGAGGGAAGACGTCGGCGGGAAATGAACAAAGAAGACAGGAAAGAATTTTCTGGTTTAAGGCAGCCCGACCCAGAGAGCAAGAGATCATCTGCTGGTGGTGGTGGTGGTGGTGGTGTCGAGAGCTGTCGTCTTTATTTTTTATAGGTGAGGTGACGTAGTTGGTCACCCTATTTTCTTTATTATACAAACTATTGGTTAACAAGAAACTGACCCATCATTATTGGCTAACAAGAAAGTGACCCCTCGTGGTCTTCTACTTCTAATTAATTGTCAAGGTCTTTTTGAATAATTGTCTAAGCCAGGTGTCTGTGGTGATAAATGTCAGGAACACAATGGTTTTATTCGTACCTCAAAGTGGAAGGCACAGAGGAGTAAACTTCTCAAGGCCTAACCATTTGGCTGCCTCCCTTTGTTTCTCTAAGTTCTTATTTATGTGCAGACAGTAAGCACCTGCCATTCTCTAATTAAGCCAGCTGCACTAGGAAAGATGTTTCTTTAGTGTTTATCAGTTTTGCCATATCAGCTATAGAGAACCTAGAAGTTTATTTATTCTTGTGTAGTTTTAATGGCTATGTGGAGAATTGTCCTTGAGAGCTTCCTAAGGGTTAGCTTGCAAACCTGTGTGTGTGAAGAAAAGGGAGGGGGGAATACAATTAGGGGGAAGCCAGTGAAGCTGGGCAGGCCTCAGTGCTGTCAGGCATGCTGCATTGAAATCCATTTCTCTGATCTCTATTTCTCGGAAGTTCTTGGTCAGATTGTCCCAATATAGTCTCATAAACCGAGGAGTTGAAGCCCCTCTTAGAAGGCACCTCCTTGATCCTCATGTCAGGAGAGGATATCTTTTTAGGAGAATTTAATTAAGAAGCAAACCACCATCAGGGGTAATAGGCCAAAAAACATATTACAGGTGAGATGTCTCGGCCTGTCACCTACAGAAGCCTGTGACTTTGTCTACAATGACCTATGCAGAATGGCGGGCCTCCACATCTCCCCCTTTTTTATTATACAAATCAGCTGGCTCCCAGCTGCCCCATCTGCGTGTCTGTCTTAGGTCGTGCTCCTTTATTTCTGTGTCTTTCCCGTCATTGGAACCCTATCCTCTAGCGATAAGGTCCTGTCTTAGGCGAACACAAATCAAGAAGCATCTTACCCGTCTCTGACTACCGCAGTGGGTTACATAGTAAACATTGGGGGGCTCATGCTGCATTTGCAGCTTTAGGTGATGAACATCTATTAGCGCCCATCGGCACCAGCAGGTGTCAAAGTTGGTCAAGAGGTCCAGCAAACATGTTTTTAAGGTTATTCAGAAGATTTCCAGCTGTTGCAGCAGCATTAAAGGATAAATGGGTATGACTTAGTGCCAGAATTTCTGAATGTAACTGTGTTAAGTGCAGAGTTTCATTAGTATGTTTTTACATATCTTCTAGATGTTGTTTAACTCCCATGTATCTGTGCTTATATTGTGAGTTTTGTTAGTTACACAAATCTAGATAAATTTAGCATGACAAGTCAGCCTGGCTTGGTGTTGCAAAGTTTGGACTAGACTTCCTATTATTTCTATAGCTTTAAACAGTAACTTTAACTTTGTTCTACTCTTAGACCAATCATTTTCTGAGTACTCATAAGTTGTGACATATTATGAACCACATTATCTGTAAATTGAGCAGTCTGTACATTCCGAGTAGTGACCACGGCGATTATAGCAGATACAAGTGCAGTTATTCCCATAATAACTAAACCCCACAGTCTGCTTAGGCCTAATCAACTCTTGCAATTTTTCTATCACTTGTAGCCCTTTGTCCCGACAAGTTTACAGGCAGTAACACAAAGGGAGGCTGATGTAGAACAATCATAAGTTTCCCTTCCCCAAGGGGGCCCACACAATTAGCAAAATTACAGTTAAAACACATTATGTTAAAACAGGTTACATTGTGGCAGGTTTCATTGCCCTATGTGACAGTCATTCCTTTTTTTTTTTTAAGTGATGTTTACATTTTTCTCATTGAAATTCCTTTTAAGGATTATGTTGGTTCCTGTTACACAAGTGGTGACTGTTTTGTTCAGGAGAGACTGGGTTAGTTTATGTCCAAGTCCAGAGTTCTTTACATTTTGGCCATTGGCAGCATAGTTCCTTGTGTTATTTAAGTTGGTGATGTTGTAGTATTTGAAAAGAGTTAATAATGAAGGAGCTGGTGGGCACCAATCACACGACGTTTCGGTGGTGACTTCACTGTTGTTGGGGAGATCTCTCGGAGGGGATGGTGTCAGGTTGTGTTTGCGAGTTGAATTCCTGTGAAAATATAATTTCTGCCTTGTGGCTTGGTTAGTGACAGCAAGTGATTGATAAGAAAAGTGTATATTTTACTAAATGATATGGTAAGCTGTGTTTATAATTTTAAGGGTGTTGTAAAATTTTTGAAAGCTCTTAGAAGTATAAGCCAGAGCAGTTTGTTTTGAGATGTGAGGGAATTTAGCAACTGGTAAAACAGTGAAAGAGGTGTTGAATTACATCCTTGCAAGCTTCTCCGGTGTGGGCTGAGGTAGTAATTGAGTGAGAATAAATCCTGTAAAGACTGTAAGATAACTATGACAATATTCTTTGTGGAATATAATGTGGCAGTTTTAATGTGAGGAAATAGCCTAACAATGTACTGGGAGTCAGTATACAGGTTGAATATTTTGTCATGTAGCATTGAAAAAACTGCTTACATTGTAAGGAGCTTAGTTCTTTGTGCAGATGTTTCTGAAGTTAGAATTCTGTAACAGTTGTTCTGTTAGAGGAATCATTAGTAAAAGCTAATTCTGCATCATCTAGAGGGGTGAAGTTAGTTAGTTGAAGAGAAATAAAGGATATGTTTTGATCAAACTGTAGACGAGGTAAATGATTTTTCATATATTTGCAGACCGCTGTTTCCAGTTTTTGTGGCTTTTTAGCTTTGCCTGCTTTCTTATCATTAAGAGAGTGGCTTGTGGAAGTCAGAGAATTAGCAACTACTTTACAAGACAATGAAAGCGAATGCAAGCCTCTCAAGGGCCCTTTTGCCAGACACTGATAGCCAGGTTGTTTGCATCAGGCAAAGTTTAAAATCTAAGAGAAATTTTTTTTTCAGTTAATGAAATTAGTCTGTTAAACTTACATTTTTACAGAGATAAGAAGCAAGAAAGCACGTTGTGAATATATTAAATGTAGTTTTTGTTTTCTAGTCTGAAGGCCATGTCCTTGGAGATTAAAGGAGAAGGAACAAAGGAATTTGTAACTGGTTGTGATCAATTAGTTGAAAGCCCCATGCTGCACTCGGACCAGCCTGGTAGGAGTTAATTTTAGTTTTAAGGGCTGCAGTTAGTTGATTTCACCAAGCAGTTTTTAAAAGTCATTTAAAGTTTTTAGGTGGGAAGTTTTCAAGACAAAGGGAGCAGAAGCCGCTGTGATGTTATTTAAAACACGGCCCAAGTAAGAAATTGGAGGCGGAATTTGGATTTTATCTGGGGCAATTACCAAGCCTCTAGCTTTTAGGGCAAAGGTGAGTGTTATTAAGCACTTCTGTAAGAAAGAATGATCAGGGTGAGCTAACAGAATGTTGTAAACAGAGTGAAATTATTTTCTGACATTCTCTATCGCAGCATTTACAAATTTCTGACAAAGAGTAGGGCTGTTCTCAAAACAAAAGGAGGATGAGTTACTATAGCAGCATCAATAAATTTCTGACAAAGAGTGAGACTGTTTTTCATTCCTTGGGTGGGGGGTGCTTTCCCCTGATAACGCTGGAAAGGCCGTTTGAAATTCTCTGATGGCAAATTAAAAACAAAACTAAAAGTGAAGAGGGAGAGAACTCAGGTTACAAAACTTTTACGAATTCCATTGTTGTATTGATTGCCCTTAGGTGACAAACGTACCAGGCACAGGAGCCTGAGCGCAGAGAGACAATGAGTAGCCTATCCTTATAAATTCTCTGCTGGCTAAAGCTACAAAGCGGCTGAGGCAGGTGCGAGCAGGGAAGAAAAAAATGAGTAACCTGTCCTTTTAAATTTTCTGCTGGCTGAAGCTGTAAAGTTGGTTTGAGCTTGAAAAGCACAGCCAGTTTTAGAGAAGTCTTAGGTGCTGAGGGAATAAATTTGGGAGGAGACTTTCCCATATCAATTGGAGTGTAATAGATTAATTTCCAATAAGAAAAGGCACTTATAGAGATGTTATTAGGCCCCTGATAGTAAATTTTTTGTATGCTATGACCAATCCAACTTGGCTTGGCTTGGCATGACCAATACGTCCCCAAAATTCTTTTTCCAGCATGCCTTCTGTGGGGAAGTAGGGGCAAAATTCTTGAACAAAATCCATAAAGGCTGTTAAATACTTGGTGGAAACCTTAACCCTTTGTTGACATAAAAGGTTCTTAATTACCTTCACAAAAGAGTTTACTTTGCTTTAACTCTTTACAGCCCATCATTCTTTTGTTTGTTAAAAATCTATAAAGAATCCTGTTTTTTAGAACTCTTTAAGGCACATAACTTTAGTTACTAAGAGATTCTAAGAGAAGAGGTTCTCAAATGGCTTCAGGTATTGACTTTGGATTTAAGTCGTCCCTTAGTGCCAAACAGCACAGAAAAGAGGTGCCCTCCTAGAGAAACGCCTGGTGGGGGACACCGCTAGAACCCATGAAGCTGAAAACAGAAAGAGAATAGATAGCCAGTTCCTTTAAATTCTCCTGCCACGCCGGCAGCGGCGGCAGTAGTGGCTACTGCTGACGCAAAAAGCCTCCAGAGGCACCTGTGAGCAGAGAAAAAAAAAAAACCGAGCAGCTTGTTCTTTTAAATTCCCCACGGCTGTGGCAAACGTGGCTACTGCTGGCGGTTATCTCAACAGGTTTTTTCAGGTATCGACCCTGTGTCTTCCCTGATTCTTAAAGGAGCCGCAGCTATTTAGGAAGAAGAGAAAAAGAAGCAGTCAGGAAATAACAGATTAGATTCCAGTAAGAAAAGATATTTACAGGGAGGTTTCTGTAAGGAGTCTTCTCTTTCTTTGGACTCCCTAGGGCCTAGTTCTTCGCTCTTCAATAACTATAAGGAATTCCTCCTATTTGAATTCCTTATGGCTCATAAACTTAACTGTAAAGAGTCTGCTTTTTTCTTTAGACTCTCTACGGCACAATTCTTCGCTCTTAAATAACTATAAAGAATTCTCTCCTCTAGAATTCTTTATGGCTCAAACTTCTCTACCTATTTGCCCTTCCTCTCACCCATTGTAGAATGGGGGGCCCTGCAGCATCCCCTGGGCAAAGATCCTATTCACTCCGCATACTCTTTCTGCTTTCTGTCCCAACTTATAGGATCAGAGGCCTAGCCAGTGATATGGCGTCGGCTGGTTACTTACCCTTCAGGCCTGCTGAGGGAGGAGTGACGTCGGAGAGTCCTGACTACCTGCCCCCACTTATAGGACAGGGTCCTAGTCTTCCTGAATGATTACCCGTCCCCACTTATAGGACGAGATCCTATCCACTGCCCCCTTAAGAGGAGCGTGGCGTCGGCGAGATTACCCTCCGTGCCCCACGTTCGGGCGCCAGATGCCGGGAGCCGGTCCCAACACTTTGTAGGGTCCCGCATGGAGGGAGGGAAGACGTCGGCGGGAAATGAACAAAGAAGACAGGAAAGAATTTTCTGGTTTAAGGCAGCCCGACCCAGAGAGCAAGAGATCATCTGCTGGTGGTGGTGGTGGTGGTGGTGGTGGTGTCGAGAGCTGTCGTATTTATTTTTTATAGGTGAGGTGACGTAATTGGTCACCCTATTTTCTTTATTATACAAACTATTGGTTAACAAGAAACTGACCCATCATTATTGGCTAACAAGAAAGTGACCCCTCGTGGTCTACTTCTAATTAATTGTCAAGGTCTTTTTGAATAATTGTCTAAGCCAGGTGTCTGTGGTGATAAATGTCAGGAACACAATTAATGGTTTTATTCGTACCTCAAAGTGGAAGGCACAGAGGAGTAAACTTCTCAAGGCCTAACCATTTGGCTGCCTCCCTTTGTTTCTCTAAGTTCTTATTTATGTGCAGACAGTAAGCACCTGCCATTCTCTAATTAAGCCAGCTGCACTAGGAAAGATGTTTCTTTAGTGTTTATCAGTTTTGCCATATCAGCTATAGAGAACCTAGAAGTTTATTTATTCTTGTGTAGTTTTAATGGCTATGTGGAGAATTGTCCTTGAGAGCTTCCTAAGGGTTAGCTTGCAAACCTGTGTGTGTGAAGAAAAGGGAGGGGGGAATACAATTAGGGGGAAGCCAGTGAAGCTGGGCAGGCCTCAGTGCTGTCAGGCATGCTGCATTGAAATCCATTTCTCTGATCTCTATTTCTCGGAAGTTCTTGGTCAGATTGTCCCAATATAGTCTCATAAACCGAGGAGTTGAAGCCCCTCTTAGAAGGCACCTCCTTGATCCTCATGTCAGGAGAGGATATCTTTTTAGGAGAATTTAATTAAGAAGCAAACCACCATCAGGGGTAATAGGCCAAAAAACATATTACAGGTGAGATGTCTCGGCCTGTCACCTACAGAAGCCTGTGACTTTGTCTACAATGACCTATGCAGAATGGCGGGCCTCCGCAGTGCAGGACAGGGCAGTGTTTCATTCTGTTGTGTATAGGGTCACTATGAGTTGGAACCAACTTGACAGCACCTAGCAACAACTACATTTCTTTTTAATAAACTATTTATAGCAATATTCTTTAACAAGGAAAAAGAAAGTCATGTATACAATAAAATGCCAAAAAGATATCAGAATCCTGGAGTATTTTTAATAGGGTCTCCAGTGAGCCTTCAACAGTTTTTCTAAGATACTCTAAAATGCACACTGAAGTTTGAAAACCATTGGCATGGAGACTGAAAATACAGGCACTGAAATCAAAGAGATTTTGATTTCTACTCTGTTGCTTGCTTTGGACAAATCTTACAACCTTTCTAAGCCTCAGTTTCTGCTACTGTAAAATAGGACTTGCAGCAAAATCTTCTTCCAAGGCTTGTGGTTAAGCCACAGTGCCTGGCACACAATTCACCCTTAGAAAAAGTTAGCCATGATTATTTTTATTTAAGTAAACAAGAGTGGCAAAATAAACATTTCTTCATACTTGCAGCCAGTGAGGCTAGGAGTCATTTGTTTCCCACGTGAATCTGAGGCAATGGCTGCTTCCTTTTCTAGACCAACAGCAGCCTCGTCCTGTGCTCTCTGGAGGTGCAGCTCCTTCAGGTTTCCAATGCCAACTTCACAACACACTTTACAACACTCAACTGCAGCTGCGCATATCCCCCGATGGTCAATGTCAGCCAGATCCACCCCATCCGCTGGTCTTCTTGCTGGGAGTTCTGCCTTATCAGCTGCCTCTTCTCCTACTGGGTCTGCCTAGGAGCTATAGAGGCTCCTAAATTGTCACTGAAGGCTCCAATCCAGGCAAAAGTGTTGACACCCTCTGGATGCGGCCTTCTCAACTTGGTCTCCAATGCCCACTCACCAAAAATAGGCAACTCTTAGATGGAGATTCAAAGCATTAGTGAAGGAACATGGTGCTTCTATGAAGAAAGGCAGTATGTGTTACTTATGCAAATTACTATGGGGGTAGAGTGGCTTTAAGGGTCCTCACTCTGGGGATCTCTGAGGTGGCCCCTCACTTTTTAGGAAGGTTAGCAGGTCTGTTCCTCCCTTCCCCTTATTCTTTATGGCAACTAGTGCTCAATAACCTTGAGTGTGAGGCAGAAGGTGAACCAATATCCCACCCCTTGGGGGTTTTGTGGTGAAGGTCTCAATCCTGTCCCTCTCCAGATATAGCACCATCCATGCACCAGGCACTGGGGATACCATCGTCAACTGGGGCATCTTCACAGACCCTCAGCTTTCCTCTCTGCTTGAGAACAGAACAGCTGTGCTTGGCATGCCCCTCTATCTGGTCCTCAACGCCACAAGCAGTGATCCAGATGGATTTGTCCTGGTGGCCAATGAGGTCTTTGCCAGCACTGACATCTCCAGGACAAGTGCCAGTAAGGCCACCTACAATTTTATGAACAAGAGGTAAGGACCTGTCAGGCCTCATAGCCTCTTGCCAATACCAGGCCAGCCCTTGAAAGGTGACTTTGTGCTGCCTATTTTTGTACCAGTAAGCTTCTCAAGGAGCCCTGCTGCTGCAGTGGTTAAGCACTTGGTTGCTAATCAAAAGCCCAGCAGTTCAAATCCATCTACTTCTCTTTGGAAACCCTATGGGGCCAGTGCTACTCTGTTCTATAGGTTATGTGTCTTAATGGATTCCACAGCAATCGGTGTAGTATTTCGTTGGAGTTTCTCAAGAGCCCAGATCCTATCTGTATATGTGTGCTCGGTACATAAATACATGGAGATACACACAAGTGTTGGGTAACTGTATGTGGAATGAATAAAAGTACCATTTCTTTCCCATTTTGCCAATGAGTAAATTAAGGTTCAGAGATTCAGGTCTGTCCAAACACCTACACAAGTAAAGGAGAGGAAGTGGAGAAAGAAGGATGGATGTTTGTTCCTGCACACCTTCCACTGTCATTTGCGTCTTCCCACAGCTGCCCAGTCAACAACCGGCTGCTCGACAGCCTGAGGGCAAACAGCGCTTCTCTGAAGGTGATGATGGCTTTCAAATCGTACAGCTTTTTGTCTAGCGATACCTTCTACTTACATGGCCAGGTGACGGTGTGTGAAGAACCGGCGGGACACCCATGCCAGCCGGTGAGTAGGCAGCCCTGGGCAATCCAGGGCTGTTGAGACTACCTCTGCTTTCAGGCAACTCTGGGATCGTGGCGTGGGGGTGGCAGAGTCTGAGCAGAGTCGCCGTGGTGGGGCCGGGACTAAGGCGGACTGGTTCATCTTTAGGCGGGGCTAGGGGCGGGGCCTGTGAAAGTAAGGGGACTGCGGAACGTCAAGGGCGGGTATTTGTAGACCAAGGTATTGTGGTTTCGTGAACTCTCTGGGGAGCGATATAAGAGGCGGAGCTATCTGAAGCTTTGGGCATGCTCCCACCCTGGCTGGTGAAGGAATCCTTGCATCGCTACCCTTCTGCTGGTGTCACCCGCAGACCTGTAATCAGAAGAGTCTCTCAGGAAGGAATCGAACCTGGAACACGAGAGCGTGGAGGGTCTGGAGGTCACCGGTGGCTGGATGGTGTTCGGGCCAATTTGAGTAAGTGGTAACTGGACCAGTGGGCAGGGGTCCCTGATTCCTTTCCCAGAGCATTCCACTGACCTGTTCTGAGAACCCCCTCACTCAGCCCTCTCCCACTTTTGTGTCCTCGCCTCCCTTCCTAAATCCAAGCGCTCTCTCTAAGCCCGTATCTCCTTTGGCGCCTGCACTGCTCTAAGCTGTCTCTGCCTCCTTCTCCTATTCTCACCTTCCTGTCACATCAGATCACTGTTCTCCCCAGTCACTTGGTCTCTGATGCCAGCCTCCTACGGTAAGTCTTCCTTGTTGATCTAGAACAATCTCTCCCATCTTTCTGTTCCTTAATGGACCTTCAAGTCTTTGACCCTCATAGGAAAGCCCATCTTCTTAGTCTGTCCATTCTTATTAGGGATAGACAGTTCATTATCCCACCCTTTCTTACTTTAGCTTCAACAACGCAGGCCAGTTCCTTTGCCCAATCTTGATGAGGATGCCGGCTTTGTCCTATCAGGATGACACCTCAAGCTGTCTTTTATGTTTCAGAGTCCGATGACTCTAACAGCAGGAGTCCAGCAGGTTGGTACAGAGAGATTGATGTGGTGAAGTTCTGGTGGTTGTACCAAGGTCTGGGGGTCTCCACTGGGTCTTGATGGGTGCTGGTCTTAGATCCTATTGCTTCTCAACTCTCTGAAACCTGGGAGAAATCATTTGGCCTCTCAGAGCCTCAGTTTCCTCAGCAGTGCATGGCAGAGTTGTAACTGTGGAGCTGTTTGTAGTTTTAGAGTTTTATCCCTTATCAGAACCTGAAACTATCCAGAAATCACTTAAGGAGGGGTTAAAAATTCCAGATGCCTGCAGGACCAGGCAGGTAACACTAAGTGTGGTATACTGACAGGGGTCTGTATTGGAATGGAGAGTGCAGCTAAGGGGGCAGTTACCACTCAGCCCAGGTGATTGTTGCCTTGTGTGAATTTAGACCAAACATGCTAGATCTGACTTTCCAAGAAAAACTAGAAATTTCACATGTCCAAATGTTGACTAGAAATTTCAATTAAATACAAACAACCTCCACTCCCCCAAAACCAACTGTTGAACCAAACTACCCATTTTTGCAGGCTAGATTCAGCCTACAGGTTACCAGTCTGCAGTGTCTAGTTTGGGGAGTCCGATATTAGTGTAAATTCAAGTTCTAGAGCTTCAAGTTCAGGGCTGCCACTTGGCATAACTCCAGGAGTTGTTGCTTAATATTTACGTGGAAGGAGCTCCTCAGAACAACGCTGTGCATGAGATGAGAAGACATAACCTGGGTCACTGTATCTGGCAGCCCTTTTCAGAGTAAATACCTAGGTTTTACTAAGCTGATATACATGTTTTTTCCTTCCCACTCTATTCTCTGTCCTCAGCTGCTCCAAACACAAAGCTGAAGTCAGATGAAGTAAAAGTAACTGGTCCTGGTTTCTTGGTGGAAAATCCCTAAAATTAGAGACCAGAAAAGTCTGGACTTTACTAAGCAGAATTTGCCACAATGGCAATTAAATCCTTCGCTGTTGAGTCAATGTCAACTTATAGTGACCCTATAGGACAGAGTAGAACTGCCCCATAGAGTTTCCAAGGCTGTAAAATCTTCACGGAAGCAGACTGCCACATCTTCCATGGAGCGGCTGGTGTGTTTGAACCATTGACCTTTCAGTCAGCAGCCAAGGGCTTAAGCATTGTGCCACCAGAGCTCCTTATAACAAATAAAGCCACTCTGATAACAATAACAGCTGTTATTTATTGACGTGTCTAGTACCGTTCAAAGCACTTTTCATGGAGTAACTCCTACAATCCTGGAGGTTAACACAAACGTTGCCCCCACTACATAGACAAGGAACTGAAACTGTGACTACTGCTTCCATTGCATGGCAATGAGGTGCAGTCAGGTTCTGTCTGTTTTTTCATCAGGAGTCTAAGGCTCAAATCCAGTACAGTGGATAAGATTTTGAGCTAAAGCTGTGTGAGTTATACTAACATATGTATGTAAAGCATTTAGTATAGGGGTTAGCATGTAGCACTGAGTTGAACCATATGAAGTTCAATATTTTTGTAGGTTAAAAATGGATAAGCATTGGCAATTTCATGTGATTAAACTTAATATGCAATCAGCGAGAGGACTGGTCAGGTGCAAAACATAGCCTGGAGTGTGTTTGTCTTTTTATGATAGTATTTGGCCTATCACGGACTAGAAAAAAACAGCTCAAATGCTCATCAGAGAAGTCAGCCAGTATTGTAGCTCTTGAACAGTTTTCTCCTAATTAGCCCTCCTTCCCAATCTCCTTGAGGGAGAGACTCTTGCCTTTCATCCTGTATCCTCCCACCCCCAGACTAACAAAGGGACTGGCACTCTGTCAGTCCCAAGAGAGCTTTATTGAAAGAATGAATGAATGGATTATTAGGTAATCTCCCGAAGTGGAATATGTATGTCTAAAAACCAATTCCCCATAGCATAGAGTTTCCCAGGCTCTCAAAGCTGCTTAATCCTGTTTTATAATCATTTCTTTCTCTCCTGCAGGAGCCTACGTGGTCATCTTTCTTCTTACAGTGATAGGCTGGATGCTAGGATAAAATCCTGTTCACATATCTCCCTTAACTCTAGCCCCTGGCCTCTATTTCAGTATGTTGAGGCAAGGGTGAGTGGAGGAAGATTTGAGGGAAAGGCAAGTAGTCTGTCTTCTTATAAGAGACCAGAGAAATTGGGTGTGAAGATGAGACTGACGATATGACCTGACTACCTTCTGGTAGGAGTGGTGGCTACTGAGCTTTGGGCTACACTTCCTCATCCCACCTTTCCTTTCCATCGCTAGAACTGAGCCCTGCTGCTTCCAAGGGGGAGATTGGGTTGCTCAATACTGGGGAGTGTGGATGTACAGAGGATATGGCCAATAAACAGCAGAAATTCTCATACTTTATGCCTGACTCCTTTTCTGTGTCATCTTATCACAGAAATTGAGTGGTAGGGGTGGCTAGTGCTGAAGGGATAAGGTGGGGGGAGTTGAGAAGTCACTTTATTCTCAGTGGGCTTCAGTTTCCTTATATATAAAGTGAGAGAGTTTGATCAGACAATTTCTATTTAACAGCAGAACTCTCTACTTTTTGTTCTAAGGTCCCTGGGTGGCACAGATGGTTTGCATTTGACTATTAAATCAACAGTTTGGTAGTTCACACTCACCCAACAATGCCATAGAAAAAAGCTTGGAGATATGTTTCTGTGAAGATTATAGCCAAGAAAACCATATGGAACAGTTTTACTCTGTGACACATGGGGTCACCAGGAGTTAGAATAGACTCCACAGCAACAGGTGTTTTTTTCCCCCCTATAGCCTTGTTCCAAAGAGAGTTTCTGGGCCTCAGCTATTTAGCCCTAAATTTCCTTTCCTCCTCTGCAGTATGGTCAATAGTGAGTCAATTTCAGAATCAGGGTTAAATGTATCCATATTATTACCCATGCCTTCTGTTCCTGTTTTTAAATTATTTCTGACCTCACTAGCTTCTCCTTCCCAGTTGAGCATGGATATAAGGAGCAGTGCTTGTGCTACTGCCATTTGTCTATTCAAGACAGTTGAGCTTCTGAGGTCATTAATGAGTTTTCCGATGCCACCAAAGCATGATATCAGTGTTGGAGAGGATCATGGCTAGAGCACTCCTCACCTACAGTGGTAATATTCTGATTGGCAGCAGGCAGCTCGAACACCGGTGGGCCTCCTCCCACAGACACAACCTATAAATCACGTATGTAGGGGAAACTAGAGCAACTGAAAGTTATCAAGGGTCCAATTACCTGACAAAGTTCTTTCAAGCTTTTAGAAAAGAAGCAAGTATTGAAAAGATACAGATAACCCAAATGGGTATGTATGTGTCAATAAAAAAATGGCCTATA
Source organism: Heterohyrax brucei (assembly GCA_028571685.1). NCBI lineage: Eukaryota > Metazoa > Chordata > Mammalia > Hyracoidea > Procaviidae > Heterohyrax > Heterohyrax brucei. The sequence goes on from CM053140.1 coordinate 56,172,009, forward strand.
AAGAAACCAGTCTCAAAAGGTTACTACTTATTCTATTTGACATTCTCAGAAAGACAAAAATTATAGTGATGTAAAAAAAAAAATCAGTAGTTGCAAGTGGCTATGTGGGTGAAGCAAGGGTGTTTTATAGAGTAATGACAGTTCTGTATCCTGATTATTATGGTGGTGGTTACATGAACCTATGCATATTAAAAATTATAGAACTATGTAGTAATTAAAAAAAAAAAAAAACTCCACTCCCCTTCCCTCTTCCCCTTCCCCCCCCCCCAAGAAGAGTTAGAATCTACTGGGTATATGCTAAATCCTGTATTAGGCCCCGGTGATTTAACAGTACATCATGTGGTCTTTCGGACAGGACAGCTGACTGGAGCCAGTAGGTGGGACCAGGACATGCTTTCCAATTTGGCAGAGATGCTCCTACCTGTGAGAAAAAGTTTCACAAAATGACAAGTAGGCCCTGTGCCTTTTTAATGCCTGTCTCCCAAATCAGATTTCTGGACACCTGGAATTTCATTATCAAAGATTCATTTCTTTGACTCATGGCTTTTTTCTTCTTTCAGTTTTCCAGGCTGATGATTCAAATACATGTAAACTCAGTAAGATCTTAACAGTCCCTATTCATGGGGACCAAATCTGGGTAGGAAGGCAACATTGATTCTTTACCTTTCAGCCTGAACCCTGAGTCTGACCCAGACCAGACTGACTCCAGCCACAGACTGAGCCCTAAAAACCCTGGCAAGTCAGTAATTCCGTTACAGCGCAACTCCCCGTCACAACGTGACCCTTGCCTCAGGTAGCAGCGTTCATCAGTGGATTGTGGAATAGCAGAAGGGTGGAGCAGGTTTTGTAGAATTCCTGAAGGATTTGCCCCGGCTACCTAAAGTCTCGCCGCGGCTTCTCAGGCATGTTCACGCTTCGCTAGCCCCTCCAGGCTTTGCGGACCAGGGCTTCGCCTGGAGGCAAGATGCAAGAAGACTGCGGCGCGGGGGGTGGGGGTCATGCGCAGAAAGATCCGGCCGGCTCTTTTTGCTGAGGGCGGTGAGCAGGGGCGGGAGACCGGCAAGACCCGACTCCTGATTGGTAGCTGGGAGAAAGGGGCGGGACCGGGACGGGACGCGCTGTGTGTCGCGCGGGCTGGCGGGTGTGTAACGGCCGTTAGGCGAACTGAAGGGCGGAATTGCGTACCGAAGCAGACGTGGTGGTCTGTGCCACAGTGAGGGATTTCGTCTCCGCTTTAAGGCCCACGTAAGTTCCCTTTCCTTCGGGGGCTTTATCTAACTGACAGATCCTACTTCTTCGCCGGCGCCGAAGAAGCCTTAGACCCCCACGCCCTCTCTCTGGAGGGCCGAGGGAGGGCGAAGCGCATGCGCAGAGCTACTAAGCCGTAACCCACCTCCGTCTCTTCTTGCCTGTGCTTTTATGAAATGCTTCACTCTCTTGGTGTCTGGTCATCTCCTCTCCCTCATTGCCTTGCTTTTCTCTTCCGTCAGTTCCCTTCACAAAAGTTGCTTTATCTGTGCGCCGGGCCCTGTGCCGGTCCTCAGGGAAACAGCGGGAAGCACGTTCCTGCCCTCACGGAGCACTCAGTCCTAGGAGCAGGGTGATTACTAGTAGTTAAGCGGCTAATTGCTCAGTTCTCGGTAAGTGTAGGGTAGAGAAGAAAGCAACAAAGCTGGAGGGGGTAACCTAGTCTGAGAGGTTGGAGAGCCCTTCCGGAGGACATGAAGTTTTGAGCTGAGGATACGAAGTTTGAAATGAAGTTTGAAATGAAGTTTGAAGAACAGAGAATTAAGATGTGTGTAGGGGGCGGCGGGAATCAGAGCATTTGTGAAGGCCCCGGACCAATGATTCTAACCATTGGGCACTTTTTCTCTCCATGGGACGTTTGACGATACCCAGAGACAATTTTTTTATTATGATTGAGTGAAAATGTACATTTACATATAAATTTGCATGCCCACCTATATGCAGCTTCCACTGCTTTCCCTGCCGGTGACAGCATACTCTTCGTCTCTGCTCCATAGCTGTCTTATCCTCCCAACAAAGTCCTATCCTCTCCTCTCCACCCACTCCCTTTTCTCCAGTAAGAGGTCAGTAGGACCGACATCCTAAAGATGCATAAAACCGTCAGGTGCGCACATGATATGGTCACTCTGTGTCACCAACTCCAATCAATTCCTGTCTGAGAGTTGACCTCTATTATGACTTATGGACAGGGGCAGCATCAGGGCCAGGGGCTGTGCTTCCAGGGGAACCCCGGGGCCCGTGGACCATCAGTTGCCGTCTTTTAATGGAGATCTCAGGGTGAACCCCTTTTTATTCGTGTGTTGCCAGCAAGGCTCAACTTTGTGAGCTCCATCATGGCTATCACTGGTGATGGCCGGGCACCATCCAGTTCCTCTGGTCACGAGTCGATGTAGTCACCGACTCACGTGGGTCTCTCTGTCTTGTGGGTTCTCTTTCCCCAATGTCGTTTTGGTCCTTGGTGATCATCTGTTCCTGTTGAGTTGGGACCATTGGCTGTACCCTCAGATGACAGCTTGGTAGCTTTTAAGACTCCTGCCGCCTATCACCATTGTGGGGTGCAGAAGCTTCTTTTAGCAAAACGCTAGTTGTGCCAGTTGAGCTCGGTTTCCTCTGAGAGCATGGTCACCCAGAGACATTTTTGATTGTCACGGTTGGGGAGTTGCAACAGGTATCTGGTGTGTAGAGGCCAAAAATGCTGCCATACATCCTATAGTGCACAGGACAGCACCCCACAACAAAGAATTGTGTTGTTGTTTGGTGCTGTCAAGTCGATTCCAACTCACAGCGACCCTGTTCACAACAGAACAAAACACTGCTCGGGTCTTGTGCCATGTCCACAGTCGTTTTTTATGTTTAAGCCTATCGTTGCGGCCGCTTCGTCAGTCCGTCTCATCGAGGGTCTTCTCTTTTTCACGCACCCTCCACTTTACCAAGCATGATGTTTTTCTCCGGGGACTGATCTTTCTGACAATATGTCCAAAGTATGTGAGAGGCAGTCTTGCCATCTTTGCTTCCAGGGAGCACTGTGGTTGTACTTCTTCCAGAACAGATCTGTTTGTTCTTTTGGCGTTCCATGGTATGTTCAAAGAATTACCAAGCCCCAAATGCCAGTAGCCCCAAGGTTGAGAAATCCTCTAGACAGGAAGGAATTGGGGCTTTAGATAAAAGATAAGTGTGCTAAAGATTATTTGTTAATAAGAATATAGAGCATATTCGAGAGTCCTGGTTGCACAGTGGTTAAGAGTTTGGCTGTTAACCAAAATGTGGGCAGTTGGAATCCACTATCTGCTGCCTGGAAACCCTATGGGGCAATTCTGCAGTCCTGTAGGGTTCCTGTGAGTCTGAGTTGATTCAGTGCAACAGATTTGAGGGTTTTTGTTTGTTTGTTTTAGAGTATATTCATTTTTTTCATCACAGTAAACCAGGAGAAATCAGATCCATGTTTGTCTTTTACATCAGTATATTTCCAGCACTTGTTGTAAACTTGGATTATGCAGTGGTTCAGTGCTACAGCTGCTAGCCAAAAGGTCAGCAGTTCAAATCCACCAGACACTCTTTGGAGACTTGATATGGGGCAGTTCTATTCTGACCTATTGGATCACTAAGAGTCGAAATGGATGGCATGGGGTTTGGATTTTGGGTGTTGGTCACAGAGCCAGGCTCATAATATGTACTCAGTAAGTTCTGGAGTAACTGAGTAGTGAGTGTGTCTAGGTAGGAAACCATGGTGGCATAATGGTGAAGAATTTGGCTGCTAACCAAAAAGGTAAACATTTAGAATCCACTAGGTGCTCATCAGAAACTAAAAGGTAGTTCTGCTCTGTCCTATAGAGTCACTGTAGGTCAGAATTGACTGGGACAGCAGTAGGTTGGTTTCTTTTTTAGTTTTAGGTAGAGAGGAATGGTGTCACAGAAATGATTAAGATAACCTTTCCTCGCTCAAGACCCCTTCATTACTTGCCCTTATACCTTGTTTGCTTTGTTTATAATGGTCTGGTGGTTTTGTATTTCTCAGGACTTGTTTTTCATAAAGGCAGCTTCTTGGCAAGGACTTGGCTTTTCTTTCTCTCTCTGGTTAAATAAATGATCAAAGCCGTGAAAATAGTGTGATGGTGTGAGAGTCTTAATGTGTCTGTCAGCTGTTGATGTCTCCTCTCAGATCTTTGCTTGTCTTAATGTGATTCTCTCACAGCTGCCAAGTATGATGTTTCTTTCTAAATTGTGATTCTTCAAGGGGAGAAATAGTTACAATGGTCAAAATCTAATTCTTGAGTAGCCACTTGGGAAATACAGCGTGGGTGATGACCAAGGGCAAAGTGAAGAAATGAATTATGTGTGCTGTCCCTGCTCCTAGTTGCTTTGGGGTTTGCAACTCTGAGGTAGCAACTCCAACTTGTGGTGCTTTAATAACTTCTGTAATTTTTCTTTCTGTGTTTTGTCACACACAGAATGCTGGCTGGACTCCGATAGTATTAGAGCAGTTCTGACTGTGTAATCTTCGTGATTTTCATCTCTCTAGACCTTATTTTCTCATCCATAAATGAGGATTGTAATAGTACCTGCCTCACAGAGTTGATATATGATACATGATACCTGTAAAGTGTTTAACACAGTGCCCAATGGGTGGTATTGAGTATATGTTAAACTTCTTGAAAGAATGAGTATCTCTATAGCTTAAAGGACTTTGAAAGTAGTAACTCTTAGCGTGACTTCCTTCATCTCTTTCTCCATCCATCCCTGCCTTTCTTGACTGTGTAACTGGTTATGCAAGTTGTTTTTTGCATATTCATTTTCTCCTGTTTATCTCAGAAGATTTCTTATCTGCTTCAAATGGTTCTAAAATTTCTTACCAGTGGCCCATCTACTTCTAAACTTAGTCATGGAAAAACTCAAGAATGAGTTGTTCTGTGTTATTTTACTTCTGTGGAAGTTCTCTTGTTTTTAAATTGAGGTTTAATACTCATGCTATTAAATTCACCCTGAGTATACAGTTTACTGTTTTATAGTGTATTCATAATGTTCTGCAACTATCACACTCTCTAATTCCAGAACATTTCAGTCATCCCATAAAGAAACCCCATATCCATTTAGCAGTAATCTCCATTCCACTTCCCTATCCCTTTAAGCCCCTGGCAACCACTGAACTGCTGACCAACTTTCTGTCTCTGTGAATTTACCTAGTGTGTTTCCTGTAAATGGAGTCCTATAACATGGGATCTTTTTTTTTTGAAAAAAATTGTATTTAATTGATAGTCCAGGGGCCTCGGGATTCCCCTGGGAGCATGGCCCCTGGCCCTGATGCTGCCTGTCTCCGTAAATCATAATGGAGGTCAACTCTTCAGGCAGAAATGGATTGGACTTGGTGACACAAAGCAACCGTATCATGTGTGCACTTTATAGTTCTGTACATCGGTAGGATGTCATCCAGCTGACCTCTTTCTGGACACGGGGGAGAGGGTGCAGAGGAGGGGTTAGGAGATAGTTAGGAGGATATGACATGTACAGAATGGAGAAGAGGGGAGTGTGCTATCATTGAGCAGGGAGAGCAGTGGGAGCCGCTCGTTGGTGGGTATGCAAATTTATATGGGATTGTATATTCTCACTCAATCATAATAAAAAATATATATTAAAAGGAAAAATTGTATTTGCTTTATTTCATCGTATTTTAATACAAGTACAGTCCAGAATGCTAAAATCTAGAGGAGAAAGGCATGCTTCTGTCTACAGTTTTGGGTTTAATAATTTTATTTTTTGTTGTTGAGAACATACTAAGCAAAATACATACCAATTAACAGTTTCTGCATGTACAGTTCAGTGACACTGATTGCATTCTTAAGTTGTACAACATTTTCACCCTCCTTTTCTGAACTATTTGTCCCACATTAAGATAAACTCATAGCTTCCTCTGTGTCCTAATTCCTAATCTTTGGAGTTGCTGTTGTTGATTTGATCCCATAGAGATAGATCTTACGAGAGCATGGTGCTCAGGGTGGATATTGTGTACTAGTTAAGCTGAACTATAGTTTGGTTTTAGGAAGACTTCATGGGATAATTTTAGTCTAAGGTTTAAAGATTATCCTAGGACAGTGGTTTCAGGAATTCTTCTAACGTCTATAGCTTCAGATAATCTGGATACCATAACATGGGGCTTTTTATATCTGGCTTTTACTTAGCATAATGTTTTCAAGTTTCATTCATGATGTAGCTTGTATCAGAACTTTATTCTCATTTATTGCTGAATCAAAACCCACTGTATGAATGTTGTTGTTAGTTATCTTTGAGTTAGTCCCCAACTCATGGTGACACCATGTATGATAGAGTTAAACGTTGCCCTTTCCTGTGTAATCTTCATCATCATTAGTATGCTCAAGTTGACTGTTGCAGTCACCTTGTATTCTGAGTGCCTTCCAACCTAGGGGATTCATCTTCTAGCACTCTGTTCAACAATATCCTGCTGTTATCAGTGGAGTTTTCATTGACCAATTTTCATAAGTAGATCTCTGGGCCTCTTTTTCGAGTCTACCTTAGTGTAAAAGCTCTGCTGAAATCTGGCCAGCATGGGTAACCCTGCTAGTGTTTGAAATACCGGTGTCGTAGTTTCCAGCATCATAGCAACACCACAGTGTGAGAAACTGACAGATGTGCGGTAGTGTATGGATATACCCCATTTGATTTATTTATTCATAAATTGATGGACGTTTGAGTTGTTTCTACTTTTTGGCTATTAAAAATAATGCTGATAGACACATTAGTGTGTAGGTTTTTGTGGGAACATATGTTTTCATTTTTCTTGGGTCTATACCTAGAATTGCTAGGTCATAATGTAATTCTGTGTTTAACTGAGACTTTTCCTTTTGTCCCCCTATTTTCAACCTATTTGTTTTCAAAAAGATCTCAGAATCCAGCAAGCTTACTATTCTGTTATACATTGAAGAAAGGAGTAAAGAAAGGAATTTTGATAGTGACAAGAAAGGAATCACTAGTAGTTCATCCAATCTTTCTGTGATCTGTGTCACCATAAACATAGTGAATGATGCTAGCTATTAATTGAAGTTTTTGTTATGCTTGTGCACAACTTCTGTCTCCTGGTGTGTGAAGAATTGGGCTTTCAGGGAATGGTACCGTTTCTGTTGTAGATGCATTTAATTAGTGAGAGTTTGGGTTGCTGTTACTGAGAGAAGACTATAGAGATCAGTAAAATACATTTGAGAAATATTACAATATAGCCTTTTTCCTCTGAAGTTGAATTTAACATTTAAGAAATGTGCCCTGTAGACAGTTTATCACAAATTCTTCTGGGACTGTTACAAAGGAAAGTTTTTAAATTTGTCTTTCAGGGACTATACCATGCCACTTTCTATTTAGGAATAACATTGGAATCAGTATTCCTTGTGCTTGAGCCTAGAGAATGTGACCTAGCTAGAGCTGAACCCACACAGACACATCAACTGGGCCCAGAGATATAAAGACAATAGCTAGAATAATCTTGGAAAATCTGTTTTAGGGAGCCTTACACGTAAAGCCAATCAAACAACACACAAGACTTGCCACTGTTAACTGTGTTAGCATCTAGCAAATAGAAAATTGTTGGACCACTGAAGACCCTCTTGCCTGTCATTACTGAAATCTGTGCTGATCATGGTTAAGAAAGACAATTCAAAATGTAGTATCACAGTTTCTAGCTAATCTGTGAAAAGGTGAAGCTTTCAGTGGGTTTGCCTGGTTGTAAAATAAATATATACTGATGGTTCTGTCATGTTTCTTAGACTTGGGTAGACATAGCTCTGACAGCATGCTTGTCTGTTTTACTGTTCTTGCCTATTCTGTAATATTGTTTGAACTTAGACAGATGTGGCAGTGGCAGCAAGCTTGTCTGTTTTCCTGTTCTTGCTTATTTTGTAACCCTTGCGCTTAGACAGACGTGGCTGTGGCAGTGTGCTTGTCTGCTTTCCTACTTTTGCTTCTTTGAAAATATGCCACATAACTTTGTGACATTTTCACCCTACAACATCCTTAAAGTAAATATAAATGTTTTAATGGACAAGGGAAATGGGAAAAAACTTCATAGTCCTAGCTGATAGTTGGGGTCCTGTTTATGACAAGAGGTACTGTCCATCTCTGTGTGTTATATGGCCCACTTTTTACTACTGAAGGAATTGAAAAGTTTGTTTTATGTTGCTTATATCTGAAGCTGTAATACCTCACTGTTGGTTTGGTTTATCAGGTCTTTTTCCACCTCCCACTTCCACTTCATCCCTCTCACTAAGAAGATCCATGGCAAAGATTTATTAACTAAAAGTAATAATGTTTTTCAAATTTTGCTGCAGTTATAGAAGGATTCCAAGACTGTGTGGGAGCAGGACTATTAGTAATCTCTAGTTTTAGGCTTTTCTCTACTTGCTTTAGGAGAAGTGTTACTGCTGTGATATTGTTAGATGCTGTCCAGTTAGTTCTAGCTCATAGTAACTCTTTGTACAACAGAACGAAATACTGCCCGGTCCTGTGCCATGCCCACAGTCTTTGGTATGCTTGAGCTCATTGTTGTAGCCGCTGCTTCAGTCCGTCTTGTTGAAGGCTTTCCTCTTTTTCATGGATCCTCTAGTTTGTAAAGCATGATATCCTTCTCCAGGAATTGGTCCTTCCTGATAGCTTGTCCAAAGTATGTAATACGTAGTCTTGAGCCATCCTTGCGTGCATCTAAGAAACACTTTTATTGTACTTCTTCCAAGACAAATCTGTTCATTCTTTTGGGCAGTTAAGGTGTACTCAATATTCTTCTCCAACACCACATTTCAAAGATGTCAATTCTTCTGTCTTCTTTATTCATTGTCCAGCCTTCTCGTGCATAAGATGTGGCTGAAAACATCATGGCTTGAGTTAGGCGCACCTTAGTCTTCAAGGTGGCATCTTTGCTTTTCAACACGTTGAGAGGTCTGTTGAACCAGATTTGCCCAATGCAGTGTCTTTTGATTTCTTGACTGCTGCTTCCACATGTGTTGATTGTGGATCCAAGTAAAATGAAATCCTTAACAACCTGAATCTTTTATCTGTTTATAATGATGTGTTTATTGGACCAGTTGTGAAGATTTTTGTTATGTTGAAGTGTAATCCATACTGAAGGCTGTGATCTTTGATCTTTGTCAGTAAGTGTATCAAGTTTACTTTCAACTAGCAAGGAAGAGAAGTAAAGTGCAGTATTGTGCTGGGGGCCAACCTCTACAGGGTCTGGGATCACGAAGGGATGGGTGGCTTCGGAGAAGGAAAGAGACTCAGGCAACCAGGAATCTGGAGGTCAGCAGCCCGTTAAGGCCTGTCTTTATTTTTATACAAATGAGGTGATTTCATCCTGCTCTTTGACCACATAAGCTGTTGGCTAGTAAGAAACTGATACCTTGTGGTCTCTTTTCATGTTAATCATTAGGACCTTCTAGGTAATGGCCCAAGACAAGTATATTGTGGTGATAATTAACAGTGAAAACAAAGTTATGCCTTGAGCTCAATCAGCTCTGTCTATGCCTTGAGGTTAAAGGTGCAGGAAGAGGGGTAGACTCATCTAAAGGTTATTATCTGGCTGTCTCTATTTGTTCCTTCTTTGTTCTTATTTTATCTCTTCCTGTGGGGACAGTAAGTGCCTACCACCTCCCACCCTATGCCTCTCTTAAGCTGTTCTAAGAAGGGTATTTCTTTAGTATTTGCCTATTTGCCATACCAATTATAATAAACTTGGGAGCCTATCCATCTTCCTGATGCAGGGAGTGGGATGTCTGTATCTAAGGGCTGTGTGGGGGTCATCCCTGGGGAGCTTCCTAGGGCCTTGCTGCAATCTTGTATTTCACATGTGGAGGGGGATGTGAGGGGGATGTGTGGTTGGAGGAAGCCAGGGGGGCCGGGCCAGCCTCAGCATTCCCGGGCTGGGCGTGTTGTGTCAGGATTCATTCCTCCGAGCTCTTTTCTCTAGGAACTCCTGTTCAGGTTTCCTCAACGTTGTTTCATAGGCTGCGGGGGTTGTAAAGCCCCTCTTGGAAGGCATCTTCCTTAATCTTTGTGCCGGGAGATGAGAGGGTACTTTTGAGGAAGGTTTTTCAGTGTCCCTAATGACGCAACCTGGCATGGTTACAAGAATTAGGATGCATATTATCAGGGAGAGTACAGCCAAAACTATGCCAAGGGCGAGATGCCTCCACTTACCATCACATAGGTGTGTAGCTTTGCTACAGGCGCTTCTGTGGGTGATGGGCCTCGGCAGTATTGGGAGTTGTTTTGCCTAAAAAAAATTAGAAATAAGACATATGGGAGAATATTTGAATATATGGTCTTGGGAAGCCCTAGTGGCGCAGTGGTTAAGTGCTACATCTGCTAACCAAAAAGGCTGGCAGTTCAAATCTACCAGGCATTCCTTGGAAGCTTCATGGGGTAGTTCTACTGTGATTTATTGGGTTGCTGTGAGTCAGAATGAATTTGATGGCATTGGGTTTGGTTTCTGGTTTTGGGATCATCTTGACAATTCCACTGAATAGAAATTGAATTACAGGGAAAAAATAGATCTGATTGATTCTTCCTACATTCATTCTGCAGTTGGCTCAAATAACAGTGATGGCCATGCAGGAGAAATACCCAAGTGAGAGAATCTCCCTTTCCAGTTCACCAGGTAAGTAAAGTTTTCTGTGTTAAATTCTGAGCGCTTCTCTGTTCTTTCTTTAAGAGAAGTACTGAGAAGACAAGAGCACTCAACAAAATGCTGTTACTGAAAAAATATTGGTTGAAACAACAAGAAAGCAGTTAGTAGCTATAAAGAACAAAAATAACATGAAGCTACACTGAATAGAAAAACAGGTCTTTGGGGGAATGATTACTTATTTCTGGTCCTGCATGGCTTCCAGCAAGACCACATGATTGACTTCGAGGGGAGGACACACTAGGGATCAGTACAGAGTGACTTTGGAACATATTTGCATTTGAAATCAGAAAAACAGCATAAATTACTGAATTCTGTGTTGTCTTTGTAGTCCTCTGGGTAGATCAGTTATCAGCTAGCCCACAAAGATCAGAATTCTTCATAGATGCCAATAGCATCTGGTGTTTTCACTAGAGACTTGGAAATTTGATAGGATTTTGAAAAGTTACAGTAGATAGACTAAGTGGATGTGTTAAACATATATATACATATATATAAATACTCAGTAAACATGTTAAATAGATATGATATATTTGAAATAGGAGCTAGCCTTTAGAAATTTTTTTTTCAAATTTCTGAGGCATTTATGAAGAAAAGGTATATTTTATTCAACTAAGGATATGTTTTATTTAAAACCCCACAAAGTACAGTCTTTGATGGTTACAAGGGTGGGGAGAGAGGGAAGGTGGTTCATTAATTAGACAGTAAGTAAGCATTAAGTTGTTTGAAAGAAGGGACAACTCACAGTAGAGGAGAAGTAAGCACAATTGGGCTGAACCAAAAGCTAAGAAGTTTCTTACAATACAGTCCAACACTTTGAAGGACAGAGTGGCCGAGACAGGGGTCTGGGGACCATGGTTTCAGGGGACATCTAGGTCAATTGGCATAGCAAAGTTTTGTTTTTTTTAAAATATTTTATTGCACTTGAAGTGAAAGTTCACAGTCCAAGTTAATTTGTCAAGTTTTTAAGAGTTCTGCATCCCACTTTGGTGAGTGGTGTCTTCGGTCTTAAAAGCTAGCAAACAACTGTCTAACCAAACTGTTGAATCAGTTCTGACTCACAGTGACCCTATAGTCAGAATAGAACTGCCCCATAGAGTTTCCAAGGAGTGCTTGGTGGATTTGAACTGCTGATCTTCTGGTTAGCAGCTGTAGCACTGAACCACTGTGCTGCCAGGATTTCAACAACCATTGAAGTAGCATCAATTTGTTCCAACCAACCTGGAGCAGAAGACAGTGAAGGACGTCAAAGGCATAAGGAAAATGTGAGTCTAAGAGATAGAAAGGGTCATGTAATCCAGAGATTATATCAGCATAAGACGAGAAGAACTGGATGGTGACAGGCCACCACCACTGACTGCCCTGACGGGGAACACAAACAAGTCCCTGACATAGCAGGAGAAAAATGGGGTGTAGAACTCAAAGTCTATTAAATAGACCAGACTTGATGTTCTGATAGACCAGAGGATCCCCAGAAGACATGGCTCCCAGACTGTGTTAGTCTAGAATCGAAACCATTCCTGAAGCCAACTCGTCAAATAAAGATTGGACTGAACTATAAGTCATAAAATGGTACTGGTGAAGAGTGTGCTTCTTGGCTAAAGTAGATACATGAGACTAACTGGGCAGCTCCTGTCTAGAGGCAAGGTGAGAGGGCAGAGGGAAATAGGAGCTAGTTGAATGGACAGGGTGGAAAGGAAGAAAGTGCTGTCACAGTGTGGGGAGAGCAGCTAGAGTTCACATAGCAAACGTGTGTAAGTTTTTGTTTGACGAATTCACTTGGATTATAAACTCAAAGCGCAACAAAAATATAAATTCCCACAATGCTTTGTTCATAGCAGACATTTGGTAGATACTTGTATCCTCCTGGAAACCCTGGTGGCATAGTGGTTAAATGCTAGGTCTGCTAACCAGGAGCTCTTTGGAAACTATGAAGCAGTTCTACTCTGCCCTATAAGAACGCTATGAGTCAGAATTGACTTGATAGCAGTGCATTTGGTTTTTTTGGTTTTGTATCCTAAGTATTCTGCCTTGCCTGTAGTAGACACTAGTTACGCTTTTGGTGAATCAGCTCTACATTTTGCAGATATTAACCATCTGCTATATACCAGGCTCTGTCTTAGGGCCAGATTATACAGTTTCTGTCTCAGTTACTTGGTACTGCTGTAACAGAAAATACTGTGAGTAGATGGTTTCATTCAAAAAATTTGATTGTTACAAATACTGTATGAGACCTCTAAGATAAGATCTCAAAAACAGACTTGTGTATAGAAGAAAAGACTCTTTGACAGCTGCAAGGGAGGGGAGGGAGGGAGGGTGAAGGGGGGAGGGTTTAGTTTAGATAGTTACTAGAAATCTAGTTGGTAGAAAGTGGTGATAGCACACATTAGAAACGAGAACAACATTAAGTGGACTTCAGCATAACTTGAGTAGTCCTTCCATCTTAACTCAATACTGCAAGGATAGAGTAGCTGGGGCGGGGGTTGGGGGACCATGCTCTTAGGCGAATTCCAGGCCAGTTGGCACAACTAGCGTTTTGCTAAGAGAGCTCTCTGCACCCCACATTGGTGAGTGGCGTCTGGGGTCTTAAAAGCTGCCAAGCTGCCATCCGAGGACACAGCAAATGGTCCCAACTCAGCAGGAACGGATGCTCACCGAGGACCAAAATGACATGCGGTAAAGATAACTGAGAAGACAGAGAGACCCACAAGAGTGGGTGCCTACATCGACTTGGGATCGGAAGAACCGGATGGTGCCCAGCCACCACCAGTGATAGCCACGATGGAGCTCACAGAGAGGAGTCTCACTGGCAACACAAGAGTAAAAAGGGGTGCATCATGAGATCTCCACTAAAAGACCTCAATTGATGATCCAGCAGTTTTGAGGTTCCTCTGAGAGCATGGCCCCCAGCCCTGATGCTGCCGTTTCCCATAAATTATAACAAAGGTCCACTCTTTGGACAGGAATGGATTGGACTTGGCAATGCAGAGTGACCACATATTGGAAGCACTTTATGATTCTATACATCTATAGGATATCATCTTGCTGACCTCTGGCTGGAGGAAGGGGAGTGGATGGAGAGGAGGGGAGGGGAGACAGTTGGGAGAATGAGACATGTATGGAGCAGAGAGGAATAGTGTGCAGTCACCGGACAGGGAGAGCAGTGGAAGCTGCATATAGGTGGGCATGTAAATTTATACGTGAATGTACATTTTCACTCAGTTATGTTAAATAAAAATTAAAAAAAAAGAAAAGAAAATTTGATTGTCACAGTCTGGTAGGCTACCAATACATTCGAATTACCACAGTCTAATAGGTTAAGAGTCCAAATTCAATATGAGAGCATCCAGGCACAGGAACTTCAGGTCCAAAGGACACATTCTGCTCTCAGTGCTGCTTTCTTGTTGGTATGAGGTTCCTGACTCTCTCTGCTCACGTCTCTCTCTTTATATCCCACAAGCTTGTAGTATGAGTCCTGCCCCACCAACACAACTGCTGCCCATTCTTCCTCATCAGCATTACAGAGGTAGAATTCACAACACATGGGAAAAATGCCTCAATGCCCATTCAAATTGCTACACACATTTTTGGGGGGACGCTATGCAGTCCACAACAGTTTCTTATGACAATTATGTGTACACTGCAAGTTGTTAGGATGTAACTCCCAGCAAAGCTCACTGCCTTTCTGATAGTTTTGTCTTTCTTTAGTAGTCTGTCATTCAAAGTAATAATGGTCTTATTATTGATAGGATATGACATAGCACAAAATACTCAGTTTCCAACTTAAATTTTGAAATAATTAGTAATCAATATAGATATACCAAAACATATTTTTATTTTAGCAAATACTCCTTTAAAGTTGGGGTTACAGAGTGGTTGGGTGGAAATGTGGTAGCAGTGAAGAATAGAAGATTAGTTGTCATAATAGGTAATGGTTTCCAGTAGGAGGCCAGGAACATGGCAACAGAGAACTTCAAGCAGTTTTCACTGTTTAAAAGGCTTGACAGTTTATACACTGACTGGTGAGACAAGGCCCTTCAGACTCACAAGAGGTCACATTTCCTTGTATCTGGCTAGAATTACATCAACTTAGTAACACTAGTTAATCACAGGTTGATCATTAGCTCTGATTGTTAGCTATGTCTTCTGTTAAAAATTATTACAGATCACTGCATGTACATAAATTGGATAAATTATTTTAAACTTGGCAGTCTGTGGTCACCCAGAGAATGAAAGGGGTACTCAGGGGAAGGTTAGTTTGCCTTCAGTAGAAAGCAAAAGTAAAGCTAACAAAAAAGAAACAGTAGGTTAAAAAGATTGGGAAAAATACTAGATTTGTAAAGATTGAGAAAAGTAATAGATTTGTAACAAAGAAGTAAGATGATTTCTGTTCATGTATCATTTGTCTTCCACTAGATCAGAGTCTGTAGAACTGTATTTTTAAATTTCAACCCAGAGTCATATTTTATAGAGTATAAGTAGCTACCTTTGTCTTTTTTTGTTTGTTTTCATGGATCATCAGATAAAACTGCAAAGTATAATTCTGGTTTTTTCTAAATTAATTTGAATCGAAACCTTTGCCAGTATGTGAATAAGTAAATCTAGTATTTTTTTAAGTAATTTCTATGTGTCAACCCTCAAGGAAACCCTGGTGGTGTAGTGGTTAAGAGCTGCGGCTGCTAATCCTATAAGTTGGCAGTGTGAATCCACCAAATACTCCTGAAAACCCTAAGGGGCAGTTCTGTTCTGTCTGATGGGATTGCTATGAGTCTGGATTGACTTGATAATAATAGGTTTGGTTTTTGGTTTTGGTTTATCAACTCTCAGAGAGCTGTAAGAAGCTAATACAATCAAATCTCATCAGTGTCTTTTTTTTTTTTTTTTTTGGTGTTACCTACTCAGAAATTTTAGCAGTTTCTTTACATTGCTCTCAGGAGAAAGCTGCTGTTGATACTGACTTTTAAAACGCACGATCTGAATTCAGTCTGCTATGTTGACAGTACTCTGGTTTAGTCACATGGTGGTTTTCAACAAGGAACTGGGCCACCTGTTATTCTAGGAGGGCATTTAGAAATGCATGGAGTATTTTCTGGTTGTCACATGAGGGTGGGGTGGTGTAAAGGTTTCCACCGGCATTTAATGGGTGGAGACCATAGATGCTAAACTATCCTGTAATGCATAGACTACACATTGAAGAATTGTCATACTCAGAATGCCAAAAGCACCCATTGAGAAGCCCTGCAAGAAGAGAGAATGTAGGTGGTGTTGGAATCAAAACAACTTGGGTTCAGATCTTGGCTGTCTCTGTAAAATGTGGGTGATAATACATTTTTAGTAAAAAGGTAGGTGAATCATGTTTGTAAAGTAGTGTGGCTTCTAAGTTATAATAAATAGCAACATGTTTGTAAAGTGTTGTGGCTTCTAGGTTTTAATAAATGGTAACCGCTCATGATATTTCCACTTAAAATGAACTAGCTCAGAGTAGCTTAAATAGGCATGAGAATCAGAAGGAGTTAGGGTTCCACTAATTTCTCAAATTTAAAGTGATTTTTTCTAAATGATCTTATGGGGTTATATCAGCTGGTTCATAGTAAAGGTGGGAAATGCCACTTGTTTCAGGGTCGAGTGTGATTCAGAAGTGCAGCTCCCTGGGAACTGAATGGCAGACCCCAGTTATCTCAGAGGCCTTTCGGAGTCGCTTCAGCCGCTGTTCAAGTGTAGCTGACAGTGGGGACACAGCCATTGGCACATCATGTTCAGACATTGCAGAGGGTAAGTTTGGATTGATGATTTGATTACTAATATGTGTTGTCATTACCAGATTGTGTCCCAGGTGTATTGTCACTTTTAGATTATGTTATTTCCAGAATATTCATAAGGTCAGTTCATTCTCAGAAGGAGCCTGCTTGATTTTGCCTTAACCATACGTCTCACATCTAGTTTATTCCCCTCAGTGTCTACTGTTTGTCCTATCTGAAACAGCTTTGCAGTAGGTTTTCTTTCTGGCCTCAGATCTTTTCCTCTGCTGCCAGACTCATCCTGCTAGAAGCTTGACTTCATGGTTTCTTGCAAGTCTTCAGTTGTTCCTGTTACTTAAAGAGTAAAATTCAGAGGTCTCACTTCTTTTGAGATCTGGCGTTACCCTACCCATTGAAGCATATTGCCTGCTGTCACCACGAAACTTTGTCCCAGCAAGGTCTGTTGTCTTATTCTGCTATGAAAGTACAAGACTTTGTTTTTTAACCAGACTCTTTTTTCCCTCTTTAAACTGGGCCCATTTATGCTATTCCTAGCTCCTGTTACCTGCCTTGCTATGCTGATCTTATTCAAGATCTAGCAAGTCCTGCAAGACTTTCCCTATTCCTTCCACCTCTTTCTGATCTTCTTTTGTAGTCTTACATCTTTATTGTCTCTGCTGTTTTTTTTCAGCTTAATTAAGTAACAGCTGCCAGGCAATGTTTTATAAGCATATTTTGTTTTTCCAATTAGATTGTAAACTCCTGTAGGGCAAAAGACCTAATGATGATAATTAATTACTCTTTATTAAATATTTTGTGATGGGTGTTATGCTACTTTTTTCTATATTATTTCATTAATGTCCATAAGAACCTTGTGAAATATTTTATTTCCATTTACAGAACAGAATTCCCAAGTGAGTACATGACCTGATTAAAGCTACAAAACTAGTAATCTTGGCAGATGTTGTCAGTAAAAAACATATTTACTTCATATCCACTAGTATGGCTGTAATCAAAAACGTAGTAAGTGTTGGCAAGTATGTAGAGAAGTAGGAAACCTTTATATATTGCTGGTGGGAATGAAATTGGTATCACTGCTTTGGAAAGCAGTTTGGCAGTTGCTTATAAGACTTACCATATGACTGAACAGTTCTACTCACAGATATATACTCAAAATTTGTAAGTGAATGTCACAGCAATATTCTTTATTATAGTCAAAAAGTAGAAATAACCTGAATCTCCATCAGCTGATGGATAGATAAATAAAATGTGTGATAGATCCATTTAACGAAGTACATGCTACAAAATTTGTGGCCCTGTGTGGTCTCACAGAGACTGGAGGAATCCTTGAACCTATGGCCCTCTGACAGACTGATCATCCAGAACTTAAGACATTCCCAAAGCCCACTCTTCAGACAAAGATGAGACAGGACTATAAAACAAAAAAATGATGCATATGAGGAATGTTCTGCTTAGTTCAGTCAGATATACATGCCCAGATGGGCAACTTCTGTCCAGCAGCAGGATCAGAAGGCAGAAAGGGACACAGGAAACCTAGGGTAGAAAGAGGGAGTGTGCTGTCACATTGTGGCAATTGCAGCTAATACCTCAGAACAGTACATGTATAGATTTTTAAGTGAGAAAATCTGAGCTGCAAACTTTCACCTAAAGTATAATTTTTGAAAAAAAGAAGGACCCTTTAAAATGTTTTAAGAAAATAGAAGAAGCCAGATGTAAAAGACCATATATTGTATGATTCTATTTATATGAAATGCCCAACATAGGTAAATCTGTAGAGACAGAAAATAGATAACTGGTGTCCTAGAACGGACAGAGTTGCGGAGGAAATGAGGATTGGCTACTAAAGAGTGTAGGGTTTCTTTTTGGAGTACTGAAGGTATTATAAAATTGGTTGTGGTGATGGTTGCACAGCTCTGAATATATTGAGTGTACACTGAATTGTGTACTTCAAGTGGGTTAATTTTATGGGATACATGAATTATTTCAATAAAACCATTAAAGAAAAAGAATAGAAAAATTTGGAGAAAAATAGAAGGAATGAAGAGACAAATGTCTGCTAATAATATGGACACTTGGAGGCCTAGTGGCACAGTGATTAAATGTTAGCAGTTCAATTCTCCAGCCATTGCTTGGAACTCTTCAGGACAGCTGTACTCTGCCCTGCAGTCACTATGAGTAGAAATCAAACCAGTGGCTTTTTTCTTTTATATTGACTTCTAAACACCTGGCAATTTTAATAGTTTGACAACTGTATGTATATCAGTAAACACTGGGTAGGATTAAATCTTAGATTTTGAGGTAGATGCATGTTGCTGTTGAGTAGACTGATTCATAGCAACCCTGTAAGGACAGAGTAGAACTGTCCCATAAGGGTTTCAAGGTGTGGCTGGTGGATTCGAATTGCCAGTGTTTGGGTTAACAACTGTAGCTCTTAAACACTCTGCACCATCGGGGTTCTTTGAGATAGATAGGACTTTTAAAAAATCATTTATTCCAACTCCTTCTTTTTCTTTTAGATGGTGAATAATAAAAATTCCCTAAGGGGTTAAGTCATTTGCCTGATATAATACAGGTAGTTATTGGAATCTGGTCTCCTGACTGGTATTCTTCCCATCACTGTAATCAAAAATATTTGTCATTTTTCCATCATTTGTGTAATCAGAAGTATTACTGTCAATTTAGTTAATGACTTTGTAAGGTTTTATCCACATGTGTATATGAGACCTTTTTCATTTTGACTAAAATGATAAATCTTTTAAACTGAACAATGGTCTTGGTTTTCCCCCCTGTTGAACTGACTGGCTTATTTAATCAAATCATTAGACTGATCATACATGTGACTTCATTTGCTTTTTACTCCTTGGGGATATCTGTCTACCTATATGATACATCATATGTATATTTCCTTTGTAATACAGTCTTTTTAAACTGTAGTAGCCTTGAGATAGTGACCAATCCCATTTGTCTAGAAGATTAAGGATCTAACTTACCTTTTCTGCCACATTTGTTATATACCATGATTTATATCTTAATCTTGACTCTTGCATATTTATTTGGAGTCTAGTTGATAAAAAATGCCCTTAAAGCTGGTATAGAATATAATTCATTATCCCATCTCTAAATTGAATAGGTTTTCTTTTAATCCCATCCCTCAGCAAGGCATTTTACTTTGAAAATTTTCAAAGGACCAGAGCAGCAGTGGCTGCTGAAGAGCTCAGAATACTTTCAGGTTTTGCTAAAGTCTGACCTGGTGGTACAGTGGCTAAATGTTTAGCTGTTACTGAAAGATCAACAGTTCAACCCACCAGCTGCTCTGTGGGAGAAAGATGTGGCAGTCTGCTTCCCTAAAGATACACAGCCATGAAAATCCTGTGGCACAGTTCTGCTCTGTCCTAGAATTGGTATGAGTTGGAATCAACTCCTTGGCAACAAGTTTGGCTTGTTGTTTTTTTAGTTTAGACTACTGTACTTCATAAGCCAACAAGGGACTAGAGAGAAATGATCTAGCAGTAGTGGATTTAGCAATAGTGGAATCTATCCCTTACCAAAAGAAGAGGATTGCTAGAAATGTTTAAAGAAAGGATTTATTGTTGGTTGTGGAGAGGGAACAGTCGGTATAGTTGGAAAGAGGAGAAATTTAGAAATATGTGTTAAAGTTGCAGAAAGGTAATGATTTTGTGAACTGTAGATGTCAGTAAATAAAAATCACATAGCCCATGCACTAACATTTGAATGTCTTTCAGTTTGGTGTAAAACATCCAAAAACAAACTAGACTTAAAGTACAACTTGACATTTTTAGAATGTGGCACAATGCATCAGAATCAGGCAGTTTCCTTAATATAAATAGATAAAACCAACTGACAGGTGACAAATGCTGACAGTGAAGCAGAGACAGAAACTTCATTCCATCATCTACAGATATGAGGACTGCCAATTAAGTTCACAAACTCATCCTAGAAAAAGTGCTGCATACCTCACTGCTAACTATCACTATGTTCACCTCTGAAGGACTGCCCTTGGGAAGCTATGCACCAATGCCAGTGCCTAGTTCACCCTTGAAAGCAATTTTGGAACTCTTTTTCTAGACTAGCCATCAAAGCTGTTGTCATATTACCTTTGATGTCCTGAGTGTCATCGAAATATCTTCCTTTCAATATTTCCTTTCTCTTTGGGTAAAGAAAAAAGCTGTTGGAGGCCAGATCAGGTGAGTAGGGAGGGTGTTCCCATACAGTTAATTTGTTTACTGGCTAAAAACTCCCTCACAAACAGCTATACAGTTAAGTTTACAAACTTGCCACCGTGCACAGTGGCCATTCCAGAAAGAGTTCCAATATTGCTCTCAAGAGTGGACCAGGTACAGGCATCAGTGCATAGCTTCCTAAGGGCAGTACTGTGAAGGTGACCATAGTGATATTTAGCAGTGAGGTATGTAGCACTTGGAACAATTAAGTTTGCACACTTAGTTGTCGGAGCTTATATACCATTAGAAAATTAGGCTGTGCTATCCTGGTTAAGTTGGTACTTTTCTCCTTGACTTTGGCTTTGGTGTGATTACTTTGGAGGATTGTCTTAGTTTCCTGGGACTGCTGTAACAGGAATAGCACAAATGGGTGTCTTTATAGAACAGAAATTTATTTTCTCACAAGAGGCAGGGGGTTCAGATTCAGGGCACTAGGTCTAGGGGGAGACTGTTGACTCTGGGGGAAGATCCAAATCTCTTTCAGTCTCTATAGCCCCGGTTTTCTTTTTTGGTAGTCTTCTTGTGGTGTCTGTCCTCTGTTTATGCTTGCTTCTGTGTCTGATAGCTCTGAAGATTAGGTTTAAGACACCTATACTGGTACGACCTTGATAGTTGAACATGAGGCTGCTCTAAAGAAGGTGAGACTACATTACATTGGATTAGATGGCATCCACAGGGGTAAAGAAGCATTAGGATTCCAACATATATTTTGGAGGGACAGAATTTAGTCCGTAACAGGAGTTGTGGAATCAAACTGAATTTGCTGAGTCTAGAGAGAGTGGTGCTGTGGATGGAGAATGAAGGAAATGTTACTAAATCCAGCACCCTAGCAGTCTCATGGAAATCCCGCTGATGTAGTGGTTAAGTGCTATATCTGCTAACCCAAAGGTTGGCAGTTCAAGTCCACCAGGTGCTCCTTGGAAACTGTGTTGTTGTTAGGTGCTGTTGAGTCGGTTCTGACTCATAACGACCCTGTGCACAACAGAATGAAACACTGTCTGGTCTTGCGCCATGTCCACAATCGTTTTTATGTGTAAGCCCATTGTTGTGACCACTGTGTCAATCCATCTCATTGAGGGTCTTCCTCTTTTTCACTGACCTTCGACTCTACCAAGCATGATGTCCTCCAGAGACTGATCTTCCTGACGTGTCCAAAGTATGTTAGACACAGTCTTGCCATTTTTGCTTCCAAGGAGGACTCTGATTGAACTTCTTCCAGAGCAGATCTCTTTGTTCTTTTGGCAGTCCATGGTACCTTCAACATTCTTCTCCAACAGCACAGTTCAAAGGCATCAATTCTTCTTATGTCTTCTTTGTTCACTGTCCAACTTTCATATGCATATGACACAATTTAAAATACTGTGATGTGGTGTACTTCAGTCTTCAAGGTGACATCTTTACTTTTCAGTACTTTCAAGAGGTCCTTTGCCACAGATTTTCCCAGTGTAATGCATCTTTTGATTTCTTGAGTGCTGCTTCTGTGGGCATTGATTGTGGACCCAATCCTTTCTCCATTTATGACAGTGTTGCTTACGGGTCCAGCTATGAGGATTTTTGTTTGCTTAATGTTGAGATGCAGTCCATACTGAAGGCTGTGGTCTTTGATCTTCATCAGTAAGGGTTTGAAATCTCCTTCCCTTCCAGCAAGTAAGGTGGTGTCATCTGCATAATGCAGCTTGTTAATGAGTTGTCATCCAATACTGATTCCTCGTTCTTCATATAATCCAGTTTCTCAGATTATTTGCTCGGCATACAGTTTGAAAAGGTATGCTGAAAGGATACAACCCTGACGCACAACTTCCTGACTTTAAACCGTGCATTTTCCCCTGTTCTGTTTAGACAACTGCCTCTTGATCCATATACAGATTCCTTAAGAGCACAATTAAGTGTTTCTGGAATTCCCATTCTCCACAGTGTTATCCATAATTTATTATAGTCCACACAGCCTGATGCCTTTGCATAGTCAATGAAACACAGGCAAACATCTTTCTGGTATTCTCTGCTTTCAGCTAAGATCTATCTGACATCAGCAGTGATATCCCTGGTTCCATATCCTCTTCTGAATCCAGCTTGAATTTCTGGCAATTCCTTGTCAGTATGCTGTTGCAGTCACTTTCGAATGGTTTTGAGCAAAATTTTACTTGCATGTGATATTAACAATATTGTTCAGTAATATCCACTTTTGGTTGGATCACTTTTCTTTGCACTGGGCATAAATATGGATCGGTTCCAGTCACCTGGCCTGGTAGCTGTCCTCCAAATTTCTTGTCATAGATGAGTGAGCACTTCAGCACTGCATCTGGTTATTATCTCAATTGTTCCATCAGTTCTTGGAGCCTTGTTTTTTGCCATTGTCTTCAATGCAGCTTCAACTTCTTCCTTCAGTGCCTCCGGTTCCTGATCATATGCTACCTCTTCAAATGGCTGAACATCGACCAGTTCTCTCTGGTGTAATGACTGTGTATTCCTTCCATCTTCTTTCTGATGTTCCCTGAGTCATTTAATATTTTCCTTATAGAATTCTTCACTATTGCAACTGAAGGCTTGAATTTTTTCTTCAGTTCTTTCAACTCAAGAAATACAGAACATGTTTTTCCCTTCTGGTTTTCCATTTCTAGCTCTTGGTGTATGTCATTATAATACTTTATTTTGTCTTCTTGAACTGCCCTTTGAAATCTTCTGTTTAGGTTTTTTACTTTGCCATTCTTTCCTTTTGCTTTAGTTATTTGATGTTTGATAGCCAGTTTCAGATTCTGTTCTGACATCCAGTTTGGTCTTGTCTTTCTTTCCTGTCTTTTTAACAACCACTTGCTATTTTCATGGATAATGTCTTTGATGTTATTTCTCAATTCCTGTTGTCTGTGGTCATTAGTGGTCAGCACATCAAATCTGTTCTTGAAATGGTCTTTAAACTCAGGAGGGACATATTCAAGGTCATACTTGGGCTCTTGTGGACTTGTTCTAATTTCCTTCAGCTTCAATTTGAATATGCATATAAGCAATTGATTATCTGTGCTAGAGTCAGCACCTGGTCTTGTTCTGACTGCTGATGTGGAGCTTTTCCATCATCTTTTTCCACAGATGTAGTTGCTTTGGTTCCTGTGTATTCCATCAGGTGAGGTCCATGTGTATAGCTGCTGTTTGTGTTGGGTAAAAAATGGTAGTTGCAGTGAAGAAGTGGTTAGTCTTGCAAAATTCTGTCAGGCGATCTCCAGAATTATTTCTCTCACCAAGGCCAAAAATACAGGCTTGGAAACTGTGGTGCGGTTCTACTCTGACCTTTAGGTTCACTATGAGTCGGAATCAACTCAATGGCAGTGGCTAGGTGGCTTTTAGCCCCTCATGATACCATACTCACACTGTGGGAGCAGGGACCCTGAGTGATATTAGGGTGCTGTTATGGAGGATTATAAATAGAATTTTTGCTGGTTTTGAAAGTGTACTACCACCTCCAGTCCCCCTTAGCCATGTTGACTGGTCTTAGATTTAAGCTGTGGGACACCAGAGAACATGTCTCTTGGCTCTGGAGTTGTCTTCTGTCTTGGTTCCGAGAGGCTGATGCATGTTATCCATAATGGTGGGGAAGGTTGTTCATTTTTAAGGCATAGCCTTTTATATACCTACAGGAGCACCTGGATATAGGAAATTAAGTACTCTGCATACATTACAAACAATATTTTGGCTTGTCTGTGCTGTTAGAGAGCTGCTTACAAACCTTAATGTAAAGTTGGTAACTGATCTGTACTTAAAATCCTGGGAAAGGTTATGGTATTCATTGCCTGGTTAGCTGAGTGTGCTCTGTGTTAGCTAAGAAAATAGAGAAACCAACTGGTGGTCCACTCTTTATGGTAGATATGTTTGGTTTGGAAAAGGAAAGACACATACATTCTTTGTCGCTTTACTCAGTTTTCTGCCTGTCACAGGTAGAGGCTATGTTACCTCACATTCTTATCTTTTTTGCTTGCAGCCCACTAGCCTGACACATTAGTTTTGTGATCTTCTTCTAATGCTCGCTCCCTCAGAGTAGCACTTGAAAGTTGGAAATATGTGGAAACGCTAACCTTCTGCAGCAGGGCTAATCAAAGCGTTATCTCCCAAGACCAGATAGGAGCCAAGGGAAACAAAGTCTAATCTGAAGTATAAGTTAAAAATCACACACAGTTGGATATAAACAAGGGGACAAATGAAAGACAAAATATAAAATAGTGGATTTCAGTGTGTACCCACTTGAGAGTGCTCACTGTGCTACAGTGAAACCTGAGAGTTACTAAGAATAACTTCATATCCAGGCATCAGGTCTGGGGTGTGGGGGAGCAAACAGAATCCTGACTCAGATGCCATACTCCCTGCCCTGGATACTGAGCAAGAATATTGAGTTCATCTTATTCTTCAGATAGTTGAGATTGGTTGCTGACCTTCGCTCAGGAACTTTGGAGATCACAGAGGCTTCTGGCAGCCCTTGGGAATGGGTGTTACTAGACTGGATTATAGCTCAGAATTGTTCATCTTCCAGAAGAGTAGGAGCTAATCCATTTTCCTTAAGTAAGTGGTTTTTTTCTTAAAAGTTTGGTTTCCAGCTCTGTTGACTGCCAAGATTTTTTACTCATGCACGAAAGACAGAGTATACGCTAAAAGTGAAGTCAGAGTTGCCTTTTGTTGATGTTACTTTGTGAATGTCATTTGAGATTCTGGAACATACATCTCTCTGTTAGGCTGCTGTGTCTTTTTGCCTGATACTTCTAATGGTAGTGCCCTCTGCCTGGTCTCAGGACAGGCAGAGAATCTCTGGCATAACAGCCCAAACCAAGAAAGCATGCTACTTCAGTTTTGACTTATGGAAGACTATTCTTTTCACAGATTTTTGCAGCTCAAGTGGCAGCCCTTCTTTCCAGCCCATCAAAAGCCACATAACCATTCCTACAGCCCATGTGATGCCTTCTACTTTGGGGACCTCTCCTGCTAAGCCAAATTCTACACCTGTTGGACCCTCTTCCTCCAAACTTCCTTTGTCAGGGTCAGCTGAAAGTGTGGGAATGACAAGAAACGGAGACCTCAGTGCAATGAAACGTTCTCCAGGTCTGTCTAGAGATCTGATGTATCTCTGTGGTGCTGCTGGAGAAAATGGAATTGAGCAGTCCTGGTTTCCAGCAGTGGGCCATGAAAGAGAGAAGGAGGTGAGGAAGTTTGATGTTCCCAACATGGAGTCTACCTTCAATCAGTCAACAACAATGGAGACACTTTATTCAGATCCCCACTACCGAGTCCACTTCCACAATCCAAGAGCTGACACAAACAAGGAGTCCTACAAAGTATTGCCTGAGGCTAAAAAGGCACCCGGCAGTGGAGCTGTTTGTGAGCGGAACGGTCCACACCCTAGCGGCAGCGGGGTGCTGCCTTTGGGAGTCCAGCCTGCTCCTGGGCTCTCCAAACCTCTATCCTCTCAGGTGTGGCTGCCAACTCCTGACCCCTGGCGTCCCAGTGAGCGATCCTGTGAACTCAGCACCTGTCGGCAGCAGCTAGAGTTGATCCGTTTACAAATGGAGCAGATGCAGGTAAAGGCTCTTCTTTCCTTGTGTTTTGCAGTTTGCATGCACATCTTGTAACTGTATAGCTTTTGTCTTACATATTTTGATTGTAAAGAAAATATTTGTAAGAATGAAGGAAGTTGAAGGACATGAAGACTTGGGGGCTGCTGGTGATTCAGTGTGTTGCTGGTCTAAGTAAACACCAGATAGGTTCTGTAAAATAGCAGGTTATGAGGGAAAGGTAGGATACTAGCTCTGATTGTGTACTCACTGTATATCAGTCACTAAGCTGAGTACTTTCACATACAATCTTATTTAATCCTCGTAGCACCCTGATGAGGTAGACACACAAATTTACCAGGTGCTTAGAATAAATAATATTGT
This sequence comes from Heterohyrax brucei, assembly GCA_028571685.1. Taxonomy (NCBI): domain Eukaryota; kingdom Metazoa; phylum Chordata; class Mammalia; order Hyracoidea; family Procaviidae; genus Heterohyrax; species Heterohyrax brucei. The sequence continues at coordinate 56,198,620 of CM053140.1, forward strand.
CTGGGCCACAAAGCTAGCATGTAGCAGAGCTGGAGTTTAAAAATCATCTTTAACTGCTGTGTTCTTTCCACTGTACCATTTTTGTGTTCAAAACAAAACCAAAAAAAGGCCTTGTACTGTTGAAGAGTGGGAAGGAAGGGAACAAAGGGACATACTCTCCTCCCCTGGCTGATAAGGACATCTTAGCTCCTGGTTTGCCTCTATTACTAGATAATGAAAGATAACTGACCTTTTCTTAGAAACTAGAGCCTTTCTGAGCAGGGAGTGTCCAGTTGGCAGAAGCCTCCCTGGAAGGTTCTTTCCAGTCATGTATCAGAGCTAAAATTATTTCATAAACACTGGGCCTGCTCAAGCTGAGCCAGACTAGAGCTGATTGCAGAACTGGGTACTGCATACTGCTCAGGTGCTGTCAGTTGCCTCTAGGTCAAGATCAAGCCACCTCCTGAGACTGCTTGTCTTTCAGCTTCAGAATGGAGCCATTTGCCACCATCCTACTACTTTTGCCCCTTCATTGCCTACCTTGGAGCCAGCACAGTGGATCAGCATCTTGAACAGTAATGAGCACCTTCTGAAGGAAAAGGAGCTCCTCATTGACAAGTAAGAGGGCAAGGGGCCCCAGCCTGTCCTCTCCCACCTCCCACTAAGGGCAGCTAATGAGGTCTTGCCCAGGGCAGTGCCTGTGTCTCTGTTTATGTCCAAGCCTTGCCTCATGGTAGAGCTGGGTTGGTAGGCAGCCTGGTCCTGTATTTGACTAAGGTAAGGGGCCACTTGTACATCTCTGCAGTGGTCCTAGGGTGTGTCTGAAGGGGCAGCTGGTTCATTCTGCTGATCTTTCCTCACACATCCCTTTATCAGCTTTGTTAGTTGTTCATCTTCCTTCAGAAAAACAGTGCTGCCCAGAATCTGGCATGTTTGCATACATAGTATACACAAGGTCTGACAGTTAAGTTTGCGGGCGAACTCATCCTAGAGAAAGTGCTACATACCTCATTGCTGAATATTACTAAGGTCACCTTCGAAGTACTCTCCTTGGGAAGCTATGCACTAATGCCAGTGCCTCATCCACCTTGCAAAGCAATTTTTCAACTCTTTCTAGAATGGCCATCAGCTGTTTTCATGATACCTTTGATGGCCTGAATGTCATCAAAATGTCTTCCTTTCAATATTTCCTTTATCTTTGGGTAAAGAAACAAGTCATTGGGGGCCAGATCAGGTGAGTAGGGAGGGTGTTCCAATACAGCTAATTGTTTACTGGCTGAAAACTCCCTCACAGACAGTGCCACGTGAGCTGTTGCATTGTCATGATACAAGAGCCGTGTGTTGGTGAAAAGTTAAGGTCATTTTCTTCTTAATTTTTTTATGCAGCCTTTCCAGCACTTCCAAGTAGTTTGCCAAGTAACTCAGTTAACTGTCCCTGAACAATCCCTCAAAAAAGGTTAGCACCATCGTTTTGACTCTAGATTTGGACTGATGGAACTTTTTTGGTCACGTAGAATTGGCTGACTTCCATTGTGCACGTTGACACCTTGTTTCAGGGTCGTATTGGTACACCCATGTTTCGTCACCGGTGATAACACAGCCCAAAATATAGCCCTTCCTTTGAAGGGTCTTGGCAAACTTTGACTCTCCTTTGCTTGCATTCATCGGTGGGCTCCTTTGGGACCATTTTGCACAAACCTTTCTCACACCAAGATTTTCAGGTTAGATTTTCCAGTTTCTCTGTCGATGTTTACTTGGTCTGCTGTGCTTCTCAGTCACCTGATGATTCTAACGCACAATTCGATGAATTTTTGCAATGTTTTCATCAGTTCTGCTCATTATTGCCTGCTCTGACCTTGCTTCGTCAGTGACATTTTGTCTCCTCTCAGAAAAACGTTTAAGCTGTTTGTACATTGCCATTTTCTTCAACTTGGACTAACATGTCCCTGATTTCACTTCTATTCTTACCATGTTTAACAAGAAATATGATGTTTGTTCATTGCTCTAATTCAAGCTCTAACATTCTGTCAGTGGCACAGAAAAACACACAACCGTAATGAATACTGCTCAGCAAGACATCACCACATGTTGACACGAACACAGCTGTGAGACACTGATACACCAAGGTTATGAAACCTCACTGAGTTGTTTGTACAGTGCTGCGACCGTAAGTGCATGGTGACAAGTGTGCAAACTTGATTGTCAGACCTCATATTGTACCTATTTTAGGAAGGACCTACCTAGGAAAAGTTGTGGTGGTGGCGTGCTATAGTTGATTCTGACTTATACTGAACCCTATGTGATAGCAGAACTGCCTCATAAGGTCTGTGAATCTTATGGAAGCAGATTGCCCAGTCTTTTCTCCAGTGGAGTGGCTGGTGAGTTCGAACCACCAACCTTTCGGTTAGCAGATGAGCAGTTAACCATTGTGCTATCGGGGTCCCTCTGAGGAAACTAAGGGGACTTAACATTGCAAGTGGGTCAGTGTTGTCAGGACCCTGGATCTGATTCTGTTGCTCTTTGCAGGCAGAGGAAGCACATCTTGCAGCTGGAGCAGAAAGTGCGAGAGAGTGAACTACAAGTCCACAGTGCCCTTTTGGGCCGCCCTGCTCCCTTTGGAGATGTCTGCTTGTTGAGGCTGCAGGTGAGCATCGTCAGCTAGGATGGCATGCTGCTTATCATAACTCATGCCTTCCCAGTGCTTGGTATGATTAGCTGTTCAGAAGATATAAAGGCGACCAAGTGATAGAAGGTGTCCCAGCCCTCAGAGACTAAATATCTTAATTTAAAGCATCCCTCACTATCCTCTTATAGGGGCAGAAAAGGCTTGAGGATAGAATCAGGTAAAAATTCTGGTGTTTTGGCATTAAGACATTCTTGAGAGAGAGGAAGGCAGAGAAAGAGTAGATAGTAATGCCCTAGAAGAGGCTATTGTTCTGAGAAGTTGTATCCTGCCAGCTCTGGCCAAATGAAGACTTAGGCAATGAGAGATTTAGAGCCATTCTTATTTTCATTTCCGTATGTCTAGAAGCAGCTGAAGGAAACCACATACTCACTGAGGTAAATGTCTGTGGTCACTGAGAGCTAGAAAAGAAGCCAGCTTTCTTGACCAAGCTTTTACAGTTTAGTTTTTCAAGTGAATGGGTAATATAATACTGACTTGGCTGCCTCCCAGACAGGGGAGGATTATCCAGTGAGCAAGGTAAATACAGTGTTTATCTTGTTTACCGGATCATCTGTAGTGAACAATTTCACATTTTTTTCACCTCATCAATGAGATATGGCTGGCATGTCTCTCCCAATTCCAGAGCACCTTCCTACAGAGTCAAAGCCTGTTTTCAAATTTGCAGTCCATGACAGGGGCAGATAACCAGTAAGCAAAGTAAGTACAGGTTCACTTGTACTTACTTGCTAATCTGTAATAGTTTTATTGGGTCATTCACCACTGCTTCTGGGTCTGTTAAGACAGTATTCCACTTTGCCATCAGAATGTTAGAGTAGAAAATGCAATTAGGTAAAATCTAGTTGAGTCCACTAATGTTATTGATGGAAAAAATTGAAGCCCAAGGAGGAAGAATGACCTGCCTAAGATTATAAAGAGAAAAGTAAAGGGGGACCAGGCCTTGAGCTCAGCTCTTCTGATGTCTTGTCCTATGTTCTTTGTTTTACAGTAATAATGCAACTCCTCAGGTTATTGTTTTAAGTCAGTAGTTGTTAAATTTTAGTGTGCATCAGCATCTCCTAGAAGGTTTGTTAAAACACAGATCACTGGGACCCATCTTGACAATTTCTGATTAAGTGGGTGACCTGGGAGTTGAACCCAATAGTTTGCATTTATAATGAATTTCCAGATGATGTTCATGCTATTAGTCCTAGTACCAGACGTTGAGACTCAACGGCACTTGGTTTGGGGTTTTTAAGAAACTCCTGGAGAAAGATTATATTTGACTGTAAACTGCTGGGAATAAGTAAAGTATATGATATTGTGAGGGTAGGTCACACTTATATATTAAGAATCTTTCTGGCAGGAATTGCAGCGAGAGAATACTTTCTTACGTGCTCAGTTTGCACAGAAGACAGAAGCCTTGAGTAAAGAAAAGATCGAGCTTGAAAAGAAACTCTCTGCTTCAGAAGTTGAAGTGCAGCTCATCAGAGAATCACTCAGAGTGGCACTGCAGAAGCATTCAGAGGAGGGGAAGAAACAGGAAGAAAGGGTGAGCTGAGGAGCTGATGTCACTCTGATTCACAAAGAAGTTGGTACCAGCCATGAGTCAGACCACTCCTGTATGAGCTTAGGCTGTTTCTGGCCTCCCCTTTCTAAAAGGAGGAGTAGCCACTTGGGTGAAACCCTTCTTGGTCTTCTCATTCAAAATCTGTCTGCCAGAAATGGAATTCCTCTTTTCTGCTGCTTCTCCACAAAGCTCCTATAATCAGGAAAAGTTAAATAATTCCTCACCATCTCAGGTCATTGTATATCGCCAGCTGGCCTGGGTAGGCAACTAGCCTGAGCAGTCATACTGGTGACACTGTTGCAAGGTATTTAAACATGTGTGTCAGCTTTACATCATTTAGCTGGATTTCCCTTCACCCTGTCCAAAACGTAGAGAACAATTCCATTATGTGCAGTTTTGTTTTTGACAGTGCTCTTAGAATTGCCAAAGGTAAGACGGATCACCATAGGAGCAGCTGGTTTAAACTCTTCGGTTTTGATAGTACCTCCAGTTCACAGCTTGTTGTAATACAGATATTTTGGGTGGAATCAGTTTAGTAATGTTTAACTCTGGACCTCTGGCATCACTATTAACTAGAGCAGCACTTCTCAAACTTAATGTGCTTACGAATTACTTGGGGATCTTGTTGAAAAGGCAGATCCTGATTCAGGAGGTCTGGGAGGGGCCTGAGATCCTGACTTCTCATATGCTCCCCAGAGGATGGTGGTGTGGGTCAAGCAAGGACTTTGAGGGCTTGTTAAAAATTAAAATTTTAATAAAAATAATATATATTTCTAAGTTAAATAATTGAATGCTAGTACATTTATAAGTAGTAGTCCATGGCCCAGCCCACTCCATAAAGGTATCCATCCTCAACTCTTTTCCTGGATACATACCTCTGTGTTTCTAAATAGCATGCTTTTCTTCCATTTTGGGGTCAGTTTTAGATATTTGTTCTTGAGTCATGGGTACAATATTTTATCCTCCCTAAGGATACTGGTTATAACTTTTTTGGAGGTGTTTGTTTGTTTGTTTGTTTGTTTTGGTGTCTTTCATGTCAAGGCTCGATGATCCTGGAACAAGTGGCACTCATATTTAAAACTGGCATGTAAGCCCTGGGGTCATGGTCATTGCCTGGTGGACTTCACTGTAAGATTGATTGGACCTTGACTGCCCATTTCATTGGTGACCACCAATCCTATCTTTATTTCTGTAGAGAAGACTTTTCAACCTGCTACCTGGTGATGGGGCAGGGGGCAGGAATGTTTTGGTCTCCTCTCTGGTCTTGGTGATGAGAAGATTGGTCTTTGAGTCCCACAGTCTGTGCATAGATTTGCACTTATACTGGTTTTCAGTCCAGTGCTTCACCATTCTCTCCCTCTGCCATGACTGATATCCCTGAGTCTGGAGCCTCTGCCATTTGATTTCTCCAGAAAATAAATCTTCATTGTCCTTTTGGGGAAAGACCAGAGCAAGATCAGTGTCTGGCTAACCTATATGTAGATTTCCAGTGAATCCCCTTCTTTTTCAGGTCTGTGGTTGATACCTGGCTGCAGAGGTGCCTAGAGCTTGCAGTGCCAAGACTCTTAGGAGTTGTGAGCGGCACATTATCTTCTTTATGACCCGTAACTCCCACTGCAGGTCTTCTGCTTTCCTTCTTCAATTGTTCAAAAATATGTTGAACTGCCTCATCTGCTTTTGTCTCCTCCCCTGTTCTCTCTTTTTCTTTTAGGGTAACATTTTATTTTCTTGCAGTTATTTAGAGATGTTTGGAAGTGATAAATGCCTGAGGGTCATTTTACCTTTTTTTTAAAAAAATACAAAGTTGATTATCAGCATTTTAAATAAGCTCCCCACGTGGTTCTTATGCATATTAAAATGTGAGAACCACTGGTTCAGTGCTTGAAGGGTATAGATAAATGTATCTGACGTAAAGCTTTTGGCTGATTTTTCAGGAATCTTTCTTAGTACTGTCTTACCTTTGGATTAAATTAGGCCTGTGCTGCCTCTTTGGTACCAGTGGATCTGCCTCAATTTTTCTCTGCCTTCTCTTGCTTCCCCCAGGTTCCCTTTTTTGCAAGCCAAAAAAACAAGCTGTAACAGTGAAGAAAAGTCTGTTTAGCCTGCTCTGTGCTAAGCATTGTGTTAGGGTCTGAAAATACAGTAATGAGCAAAATGGACACAGCCCCTCCCTGCACAGAACCTATAGGCTCATTAGGCCTTCCGGGTGACTACTTGGCTTTTTACTGCATTTGGTGTGTAGGAAAGAATGCATTACCTTTTCCACCAAAATTGACCAAACTGGTTGTATGTCCAGAGGGAAATGCTACCACTTATTTAAAGCTGTCCACGGAGCCATTCTTCCCTGTCTTTGGCTGGAAAGTGTGAATGTGTTAACTCTGAAATTTATGCCCTAATCCCAAATGGCAAAATTGAAGAAGTTTCCTGCCTTCACTGCAGTGGAACACCACCACCAACCCCAGGGTCAGAGACAGTGGTCCTAGAAAATGGTGATGTTAGGGTCCTAGAGCCAGTAGAAACAACTGTTGACATTTCTTTTTAAGGTCAAGGGTCGTGATAAACACATCAATAACCTGAAAAAAAAATGTCAGAAGGAATTAGAGCAGAACCGGGAGAAGCAGCAACGCATTGAAACTTTGGAGCGCTACCTGGCTGACCTGCCCACCTTGGAAGATCATCAGAAGCAGAGTCAGCAGGTAGCAGCCATGTCTGGGCATACCTGGGGCATGCAGGGAGCGGCCAGGCAGGGGGACTTGATCAACATCTGCTGTACACAGTTGACCTGTGGCTTTCTAAACATAAAAATAAAAATAAATCCCAAGGGAGCCATGTCTAAACTCCTATCTGTTAGATTTTCAACTGGACTGAAAATTCTAGAGGTACCCAAAGTCTTTCTTGGCTCATTGACCTATGCTTGGGATTCTGTCTGTCAGCTTAAAGATTCTGAGTCGAGGAGCACAGAGCTACAGGAAAAAGTAACTGAGCTGGAGAATTTGCTGGAGGAGACTCAGGCAGCCTACAAGGAAAAGGAGGCCCAACTGGAAAGCTTGAGACAGGGAGAAGCCACTAGACAAAGGTAAATACCGCTGTGGGGCTGAGGAAAAGGAAGTGGTGAGCTAAATTCTGGGCTACATAGTACTTGTATAACTTTGGGTAAATCACTCTACTTCTCTGAAGATTGCAAATAACATGAAAGCTTCTATGGGCAGGGAATAAGTACATCTTTGCTGTATTGGGAGGGTGGGGTAGAGCCACAGGACTTGTCACTGTACCCTTTGGAAACATCCATCCTAGTGCCTGGCACATAATAACCCTTGAATATGGATGTGTTGAGTGAATGAGAGCACTGTATAAACTGGGAAGTGAAGTATCTGCACATTTGTAAAAGCAGATCCTCAGGCTGAGTAGGGGTTATTCACATTTCAGCCTTAGAAGCTAAAGGTTACCAGGAGCATCTGTTTGTCTTTAGCCCTAGGGATTGCTCTCAAGTACCAGGGCAGGTTTTGAGAACAAAACAAGATGCCATAGTGTACTTTCAGGGTGTCTTGGTAGCCTTCTCCATTAGGCACCTGGTTTCCATATTAATAGTTGCTGATAATGTGATGGCAATGTTTCAGTAGCTTCTTGGACCAAATCCAGTTTCTAATGGGATGGATTGGATTTATCATCCCATATTTAGCCACAGTGACCCTGTTATGTATCACAGCAGATGGGTCATGATGGAAGTAATTATAGGGACCTGTGGGAGGAGACTATTGATTGGAGTCAGAAGTGAGGTTAGGGGACAAAGTTGGCTCTGCCCTGGACTATATGTGCTTAGAAAAAAGGTGTTCTGTTTTTACCTTCCAAAATTTCTACAATGAAGATGTGTGACATTTATAATCCAAATTCATGCACTGAGTTTTATTTTTTTTAATATCAGAACAAATAATAAAAGTATTGGGTGGATGGGTAGAGACTCTGCCACACTGAAAAGGCCACTGTCTTTCAGCTTGCAAGATAAACAGTGTGTGAAGGCCAGTGGAGAATGCCCAGCCCGACAGGAAGAAGATCTGAATGTACAAATGGAGTCCTGGAAGAAGGAATGTGATTCTCTCCGAAAGGTGACTGAGGGTGTCCAGGCTGCAACAGCCAATGGAGTGGGAGAAAAGAGAAGATAGTGTGTCGGGAAGAAGCCATGAGAGCCCAAGGCTATCTGGGATCTGCCGTCTAGAGCTTTTCTCTCTTTCCTAAGTAGTCAACCCTGCATAGTGATAACTGCGTTTTAGATAGTCAACATTATGACAGGCAAACTTGACTTACATAGGATACAGACCAAAGTTAATGGAGAAGCATGCTTCTAAGCATAGATGCCCCAAAATATTGCATGGAAGCTTGGAACACTTCCCTCACAGCTGAGTCCCTAATATAGAAATCTCTTGCAGTGGGCAGTGTTCTAACCAGCAGGGTGGTCTGCTTTCTCAACTAAGCAGAGAAAAGGGAGCCATGGGCCTGCCAGTGAGACTGACAGCAGGCCAACAAAGAAAGAAACCCAGATATGGTTTAGGGAATTCATATGGGCTCAAAAAAAAACAAACAAACCAACGTGTAGCCAGGCCTACTAGGGTTTCTCCTTGGATGCAGTTTGACTAACGCTGCAACAATAGCATCAGCACCGTGGATAGGGCGGGCTTCGTGAAACTGAATTTTTAACCATGTTCTTGACCCAAGAACTGACTGTGCTCATTGGCTCATAGTCATTAGAGTGAGAATCCCCTCTGCTCTTCCTTCCTGACCCAGTAGTGGTCATAGGTCCACACTACATTCCCATATAAACCTCTTTATGATTGGAACACAGTAGCTTGAGACTAGTCAGAGTTGGGAATCTGTGTCATGCTTTTGTGGGTAGAGTTCACTAGTCTTCACCTTGGTCTCACTACCAAAGGATTGCAGCCAGAGAGGCTAACAGCCAAGCCACAGATCCTAGTGCAGGCCTTGCGCCTCTGAACTCAGCATCAGCATTGTGCTTGAGCCTTCCTTTATGACTCTTCCTTTACAGGTTGTAGAGAAGCAGCAGCAGAAGATGGATCAGTTGCGTTCACAAGTACAGGTGAGTAGCATTCTTTGGGACATGGTGAGCAGGACATGATGATAGTATCTCTAGAATTCAACCAACATTTTATATTTCTAGTCTTTGTTATGTAGTTTGCTTGGTGCTAGGGATACGAACAAAAATGAGACCTGTCAGCACTTTTTGAGCCTACAAAACATAAACGTGATCGAAGTTTCAACACAAAGGAGAGCAATGTCATTGTTACCTTAGGAGCACGAATGAGTCAGTGGAAGGAGGGAGTAGGTCAAGGACAGCTTTTGGGAGATCTGAAACTTCAAAGGGGGTATTAGCCAAGCACGGAAAAAGGAGCTGGATGAGATGGTATTGGAATTCTAGATAGAAGGAAGACCATGAGTAGGAACATGGCAACCTGCAACAGTGCAGTTTAAACATGCAACTGCAAGCTGTTGAATATTGTTGAAGTTTGCAATTTCAGATGGTAAGTGGGAGAGGTGGGCATTCTAAGCTACAGGAGGGCATTGTCTGTCCAGCTGTTAACTTTTATTGTTTAGGTAGGTGATGGGATGCTGTTAAACCCCTTCACTGAGTATGACATGGTCAGGTTTACAACTCAGGCTGGAGTGTGGAAGAAGATTGGCAGCCTGGAGAAAGGCAAGGTCACAGGCCAGGGTCTATTACAGAACCTTACTGAGGAAGGTGGGAACCTGACAGAAGGCAGGGATCAGCTTAAGTGATGTTTAGGTGGTAAAACTGGGGAGGAATCAGTGAAATACTGGAAAAGATAGGTTCTTAGGGCTCTAAAAGAGGTTTTCTGAGCAAACACGTGAAATGTACTCAGAACCAACGGAAAGCTATAACCCTGCCTTCGTTGTCACCTGAATATCTGCGCTGTATGACTGCTGAGTAGCCCAGCCTAGTGAGCTTTTGTGTGCCTATTTAAAATCCCAGGGTTTTACTAGAGTTTTTAACGAATATGAAAATAAGTTTCCTAGAACCCTGAGTTTCCGCAGAGTTTTAAATGATAAATTCAGCCATGTTGGGGTTACTTAGACAAATTCAAATGTCAGATGGCATTCGCCTAGAATTGGTGGATTCAGCATGGTTACATTAGGTATTTCATTAGTGATGTGGCATTCTCCTTGGCAATTATGTTTCCTATCAGTGTAAAATGGGAAAATTGAAGTTTTTTAATGATCATTCAAGTCAGTTTCAAAATTGGGCAGGAAGTTGGAATGAATAGACTGGGAAGCAGAAGGCATAAGCATAAATACCTTCCTCTGGCCCTGTCCCCTGTGTGCACACATGCACACACACACACAACTTACTGAGCACTCTCCTACCTGCTCTTGTCTGTGTCAGAGCACCTCATACATGGTATTGCTGAGGGCAGTTGACTGGGAGTCCCTCAAAGACAGGAAATGTGTCACACAGTAAGTGCCTAATAAATACTGAGCTGAACTGAATGGCATGTTGTTCCCTGCCCTCTAGAAAGTTAGAATCTAGTGGAGAGTGAACTCATCTGCACATCCAGCTAAATTACTCAGCAGATGTATTCATGAACTATGGTGGAGGCATGAGTGGCAAAGTGAATTCAGGATTAACTGGATCTGATTTACAGATTGGGGAAGGCTCAGGTGAGCCTTGGAGGTTTCTTGGGGTGACAGGCAGAGCAGAAAGCAGTTTGGGCGAAGGCATTCAAGCTAGATGGAGCCTTTGAGAAAGAAGGCTAGTTAATTGTTGGAGTGAAGGGTATATAGGGGATAAAAAGAAAAAGTACAGCTAGAAAAGTAGGGAGGGGCCACACTGGTGGAATGCTCTGCTGAAGAGTTGGTCTCTGTGGACAAGGGATTAGGGACTGTATGGAGAGTAGAGTGGGAAATCACAGATCAGGGCTATCGTAACATTTATAGCAGTGAGAGAGCCGCGGCTGCGGTGTGAGCCAGAACGGTGGATTAGGTCCCTAAAAGAGGGGAAAGACAATAAAAATGTTTACTCAGTTCACTTGTTATCCCTGGTATATTTTCCTACCACTCCCTTCATGGGATTCAGAGCCTGGAACAGGAAGTGGCTCAAGAAGAAGGAACAAGTCAGGCACTGAGAGAAGAGGCCCAGCGGAGGGAGACTGCTCTGCAGCAGCTGCGCACAGCTGTGAAGGAGGTAAGCAGCATCAGCCAGGCATTGCCTCCTCAGACCTGATTTTTCTGTATACCTCTCACCCCTTCCCTACAAGAGCCCTGTGTTTGAGAGGTCCTTACTGGGGAATGGGAAAGGATGTTGCCTCATCTTTTATATCAAAGGCCCTAAGCTTGTTTTGTAGTGACCATAAGCACCCAGGAATGCTTTTTAGATACAGAAAATAAATCTGTCTCCTTTTGTCTTCCTGCAGCCACAGGTTTGTGAGATTGGGGAGGGAGGGTTCAAGAAGACTGGGAGGGTAGGGGGGTGGTGTCGTGGTCCTTATGCAGTAATCAGAGCTGTCAGCAGGGGGCAACCAAGCTTACTGGCCAAGCTGCCTAGGAAGTAGCTCCCAGAACCACGATTGTCATTTGGCCCAGTGTGGGTTGAGGATTGGGACCAGAGAAGACTTTGTATTCCCAGTCTTTAAAGCCAAATTAGAAGCAAGCTGGGAGGGAGAGTGAGTTTAGAGAGAGTGAGAGAGAAACAGGTGAGGGTTTGAAAAGGCAGGACATGTTCTCAGTACTAGATCCTCTGGTTCCTAGCTTTTTCAGGCCCTGCCATTAGCCATTAGCTGTCCCCTTTTATTCCTCTGACATACACTAATCAGGCTGGCTAGTAGCCACTTTTGTCAGGGTGGCAGGGAGAGATTGAAACCAGTGTCTCCTCAGATTTCACAGTTCACGTTAAGCCTTCTCTAATAGCCTGGCTAACAGAGTTGGCTGAAGGACTGGCAGATAGAGTTCCTGGGGGCGGGAACATCTCTGGTTCCTGAACAGAAACCTGAAGGCTAATGACTCAGAGCCTGCTGGGGAACAGCTTCCTCCCAGTGCTGGAGCCTAGTGGGCCCAGCCCTACCTGCAGGAGGAATCAGGCCTAATAATGGGAGTGGAGAGGGGACGCATGGCCTGTGAGTCACTCTTTCCTCTCTGCCACACACATATATACACATGCACAGATACTCTGCTTCTCCCTGGGCTTAGTTTAATGGGGCTTACCCATTTATCTGTAGCTTTCAGTGCAAAACCAGGACCTGATTGAGAAGAATCTGACGCTCCAGGAACACTTGCGTCAGGCCCAGCCAGTGTCCCTACCTTCACCAGACACGGCCCAGCTGACATTTGAGCTGCACCAGGAGTTGGCCAACTGCTTTCAAGATCTGCAGGCTGTTTGCAGCATTGTGACCCAGAGGGCCCAAGGCCATGACCCCAATCTCTCTCTGCTCCTGGGCATTCACTGTGAGTCTCCAGGCCAGTCTGAGGCCCCAGATAGAGGGGCCTTTATTCTCCCCTCCCCTCCATCCCACTGTCCCATCCTTCGGACAGTGTTTCACCAGGGCTATATGTGTGTTTCACAGAGAGGGTGTTCAGTAGATTTACTTTGGAAACAGGTGTCCTTATGGGGCACCAGCATGCAGGTGCCTTAGGCAGCAGGTTATCAGCCCAGTATCTGCACTTTTTAAAAGTGCCATGTCTCAAGGTCTTGGGCTTTAAGGCAGTGCCCATCCATGCTGCCCCTCCCCCCAATGAAAGCATCTCCTAACTGACCTACTGACTGACATTCTTGAAACACTCTTCTCCCCAGCTGCACAGCACCCAGGAACTCAGCTAGACTTGCAGAAGTCGGATGTGATCAGGAACAAGCTAGAGGAGGTTCGGCAGCTGCGCTGTGACATCGAGGACTTAAGGACCACCATGTCAGACAGATACGCCCAGGACATGGGAGATAACTGTGTCACACAGTGAGGAATGCTGGGTGTGTGGGGCAAGCCATATTTCCCCAGTCCAGCAGGTCTCTGCCCTGATAATCTCTTGCCTGCTCTCTGCTGCTGTTCCTAGAGGAGAAGGCAATGAGAGTCTACATCTGAGGGCCCAGGCTGATGAGGGAACTGTGCCTGCCTCGCCCCACACGGGCTTTGCCATGTTTGAATTACATTTGTCCTCTCATCCTGATTGGCCCTTTAAGGGTAAGTTACTAATTAACTTGTAGGCACAGTTAAATTTTGGCACACTCCTCATAGCCCCAGGCTGACTTCAGAGCAAACAGGTAGCTTACATCCCTTCCCCATTTTCTGGGATGGATCTGCATTCATTCCCTCTCCATACCTTGATCCTGCTGATAAGCAGTGTTCAGTACAGTGGCCTGCAAGGGCTGAGGACCAGAAGCAATGGCTGATAATTCTCCGTCCTCGTATGCCAGCCTTCCTGGGAGCTGAGCTAGCTTTCTGGGTGTTCTCAGGTCGAGTTCCACTGCTTCTTCCTCAGGGCTCTTGTTATCCCAAAAGCCTCCGGATGATATGTTCATTTGCAGAGCACTCACTAGGACTGCAGGCCTAGCCAGGGCTCCTTGATCTGTTCCCCAGGACATTTTACAGGAAATGATGTTCTCTAGCAGCCCTCTGCCCCAGGGGCCCTGGCTGTCTGGTTAGCACCGCCCCTTGTTTGATTTTCATACCTTACTGCACTTTAAATTCTCAGTGATTCAGGACTTGGGTAGGATTTTTCCTCAGAATGCAGAACAACAACTGTCAAGCTGCTCACCTCCTCCCCTGGAGCTGAGGCCCAAGCCTAGCCTTCTCATTTGTGCCTCTGTGTTTGAGGGGAGACCGTTCACCTTGGCTGTGGGCCGCTACTTGAGAGTTTGGAGTACCTAGTACAGGTTGGCTTTAAATTTTCCATGTTTTTCTTTTTCTTCCATTTCTCTGGGGCCTTTGAACCCTCTGCTTTCTGGTTTCTCTTGCCCTCTTGGTTTAGGGGCATCTCAGAATTGTTAGTACCAAGGTTCCAGGCCTCCTGTAGATCTGAAGCCAGGCGAAGCAGGAGCTGTCTGGGTAAGAGGGAACTTTAAGTAGTTCAAGAACCCAGTGTCAGTCACAATATTCTTGCTAAGCTTTGGGCCTGCAGCAGTATCCTGGATTTCACTCCTAGGCCTGAATGAGGCTCCTTCTTCAGTGTTTTTACAAGTTAGTGTTTTATTTATGGAGTGACTTACCCTTTCATTGGGAGCAGCCCCACCCGGCCATTCCCTCAGCCTCTGGGCTCTTGCCGCCTGAAAGCAGAGCCCGCCTGGTTGGTCTCCACCCTGTGTTGGGAGCCCAGCCACTATGCTCACGGGTATTTTTCCCTTGTAAAGTTTATAAGCAGTTATTTATATGAATCTTTGTTATGTCAACTGGTTTGTATTGCCTATTTTGATTACAAAAATAAAATGCTGAACAAACTCCTCAGTTTTCCATAGCCTTCCATCACCACCATGCCCCTGCCTTAACCCATAAAGCCAACAGCTGAGTGCTTACCCAAGTTCCCCAGAGAGCGGCAAGGAGGAACCTTTGGCAGGCCCATTCTCACGTCAGTATCTGTACCACTTCCTTCTGCTCCTCTGTTTTGTGGAGGCAAATAAGATGTCTACCCACACCCCTTTCAGAGTTGAGCAAAGCTGTCCAGAGTCATGGAGCAAGAGTTGCTGGCAAGTCTCAGCATCCTCCCAGAGGGGCAGAGAAGCTACCTGTGAGTGAATGTGAGGAAGCAGCCTGCCAAGGCTGGCATGGTTGCCAGGGCCTGCACCCTCTAAACCTCGTGAATTTTTTGCTGGTAACAGTTGCTGTTCCGGAGTGCCATCCACAGCATGGAGTTGGGGTTGAGCTGGGGCCCCCTGGGACCAGCTGTGAGTCTAACAAAAGGCCAGCTAAGGCCAGGCTGTAAAGCCAGAGTTGTTGTCAGCGTCCTACCTTGCTCTTTATCTGGCTCCTTGACGGTGTGGCCACCACCCTTGCTTGTCTGAACCTGCCTGAGTGGGGAGGAATTTTAGGGGGGTAGCCCAACAGGCACTGCCTCTGCTTTGGCTTGTCTCCCTCCCCTTCCTCAGAGTTATGGTAGGGGCTTCTCTGGAGGAGGAGGGTGGGGCAGTTGGACCTGGAGGGAGCTTCCCTAGCTTGGGAACTTGGAAGTTAAAAAAACAGCCTTGCAAAGCCCCAGGCTGAGCTGTATTATCCTGGCTGTCCTTTGGAGCAACGGGCTCCAGGACAGGCGGCTGGGAGCACCAGACCTGGGCGATGACCGTAGCACAGGCCTTTGCCAAATTCTTGTCCCTGCCCTCCGCCCTCCTGCCATCGGATCCCTCCCCCGCTTCACTGTGGACCCCAGAGCAGGATAAGGCAAAAGGACGCGGCTGCTAGAGGACCGGCCCTGCATCTCGGGGAGGTCTCCTGAGCCGGCCGGAGGGGGCGGGAAGGGACCTCCGGCGCAGGGCGCTGTCGCACAGGCCCCGCCCCTGCCACCGCCCATTGGTCCTGAGAGCAGTGACTCACGGGCGGAGCAGGAAGGAAACCACTCCCGAGCACGGCGGCGTCGTCCTGGCCGTGTTACCGCTGCTGTCGCTGCCTGTCCGTCTGTCGGTCCTTCCATCCACCCGCAGTATGAGTGGCCTGCGCGTCTACAGCACGTCAGTCACTGGTTCCCGTGAAGTAAGTGCGTGCTGAGGCGGCTGCCAGGGGAAGGGACGAGATGGGGCCATGTCCCGAAGCACCGCAGCCCGCGACCCGCCCACCAGCATGGGGGCGGTGGGCACTGAGGCCTAGAGCTTGGCCTGCAGGGTTTAGAGGTGGGTCCCCAGCCCTACCCAGAGTTTCATCCGGCATCTTGGGTCCTCCCTGGCCCGCATGAACTGCCAGTGCCCATCCCCCGTCACCCAAACGGCCATTCTTCGCGCCCTCACTACCAGGCTGCCCCGACCGCATCCTTACCCTGCCTTCACCACCACGTACCGCGTGTGGTGGCGGTGATCTCTTGCCACACCTCCATTCAGGCCTCCCTGGCGGTAGTTGCCACCCGGAACCTTATCTCATTTCCCCGTTTTGAGCCTTCCCCAAGGTTGGTGGTCCCTCTCTTCACCCTAAGCCACTTTAAGCCCACTCCGTCTCCCAACTGACCAGAACCCTTCCCCAGAATGCGGAGCGGGTAGGGGTCCAAAGCTCCTGCTCACAGCTCTTTACATGGCCCAGGCTTCCCCACACGTCCCCAGCCAGCCGCTGACCCCTGCCGGCCCTCCCCCCCCCCCCCCAGATCAAGTCCCAGCAGAGCGAGGTGACTCGAATCCTCGACGGGAAACGCATCCAGTATCAGCTGATAGACATCTCCCAGGACAACGCCCTACGGGACGAGATGCGAGCCTTGGCGGGCAACCCCAAGGCCACTCCGCCCCAGATTGTCAATGGCGACCAGTACTGTGGGGTATGGGCCTGGGGGCTGGAAGTTGGGAGGAGTGTTGTAGGGGGCTTCAGCCAGGGTCAGACTTAAGACAAAGCTCTAGTGGCCACTCCTCACCTCCCTCCCCCAGGACTATGAGCTCTTCGTGGAGGCTGTGGAACAAAACACACTGCAGGAGTTCCTGAAGTTGGCTTGAGCCAAGCCCAGCCCCGGTCCCCACCGGACTCCGTCACCTCATTCCCCCTCAGCCTTCACCGGCCATGAAGGAAGGACCTTGATTCCGTCATTCCGAACCTCGTGACCTGGAGCCCCTCTCTGCCCAGACCCCTTCTCCCCTAACTGTACCCCCATCTTCTCTATTCCAAGGCAACATTCCTTACCTACTAGTCTTAAACCACAGCCCCACCGCTGGCTAGCCCAGTCAGCCTTGAGGCTGCCACCCTGCCTGGTACCGGCTGACGGCCCCTCTGTTGATGCCCTCATCCAGGGCTCTGCCAAAGGCCCCGCAATCCCAGGCTTGGGAGTACCCAGAGACAATTAAATATTCCATTCCATTGGCACTGTGTCTGTTTGGTTGTGGCCTGGGCATCTGGGGTCCCTGCCCTAAGCCAAGCTGGCAGCTGTGACTGTTAAGGCTCTGCTCCTGCAGGCTGTATGGCTGAGCTATCCCCCTGCGTCTGGCATCTCTGTGTGTGATGGTGCATGTGCTCGGATATGCATTTGGCATACACACACTGGTGTGGACTAGCAGTCCCTGGAGACTCACTGGGTGCCCTCCAGGTCACACGCATGTAGTGGTGTCCCCTGTGTTGCTGTGCTTTGGCGTGTACACGTTCATATGCCTGTCACTGTCCGCCTATGTGCCCGCAGGCTGGCTGAGTGCTGATGTGTCAAGGGAGTGGGCGCACAGCTGCAGTGCTGTCAGTGTGGGAGCCTGAGAGGAGCTGTGGCTGGCCCTTCATGCATATTGTTGCAGTATCCCCACATGCTTGTGGGTTCGTACACATCTGTCTGCACAGACATCTGCTGGTTGCACATTTGCACATGGGAGGCCCCGCTGCCCAGGCGGAGAATGGAAGACTTGGAAACGCAACTAGCCCGGCCCCTCCCTGGGCTGGATCTGCTCAGACCTCAAGGGCGAAAGAGGAACCTGGAGGACAAAGGCCCAGCAGCCAGGCTGGCCAGCTGCAGCTCAGGTTTCTGAGGGGCGGTCCCTGCGGCCCCTTCCCCTGCCCAGCTGGGCCCTGTCCTCCCTGTCGATCGGCTGGGTGGGTGGGCCGAGAGAGCCTGGCGGAGTGGCCGAGGCCGGATGCTTTATTCAGGGCTGGGGCTGTAGTCTACTATGGAAGCTGGGGCAGACCTCTGGACGGACCGTGGCCGGCGCGTCCGCAGCAGCAGTGTAGCGCTAGGCACCAGGCCTGCAGTTTGCAGTGTGAGAGCATCGTCGTCGTAGACCGTGGGCGGGAACGTGCTGAAGATCTCGAAGGCGGCAGGGTCCATGGCCCTGGGGACGGGTGGGGCTGAGTCAGGCTGGGCATGGCGCCAGTGGCCCCCTGCAGCCCGCAGCCCTGCCCGGTGCCCACCTGGCCTGTGCTAGCAGGGCGCGCACATCGCCCACAGTGTCCTGGGGCTGCATCATCAGCAGGAATGCCTGCTCACAGTTCTCAGACTTGATACGAAGAGTGCAGAGAGGGGGCCTCGGCATCTCAGGCGACTCCTGGCTCCTGCGGGCCCAGGTTCATCAGCTTCCAGTAGCCCAAGCCTCAGGCCTCACCTCAGCCTAGCCCTCACCTCTCACCTCTGACGCTCAGCAGCCAAAGCTGGTGTCTCCACCACGATTTCCTGGATCCGGACTGGCAGTGGGCAGCAGTTCTAGAAGGCAGAGATGAAGAGTGGATGGAGGCCTGGGCCTTACCAGCCACCCCTGCGCCTAACCCTCCGAAAAGGGCTCATCCTTGGTCAGGGATAGATGAGACCAATAAGCAACGTGGGATTAGGGGTAGGGTGTTCTGTGTAAGCTGGAGCCCAAGGAAAGGAAATGCAAAGAAAGAGAGGTCCCTGTCTTGGCAGTGGCCCCATCATTCTCCCGAGAAGCCTTGAGCTCCCTCAGTCTAGTGAGGAAGACAGAACTGCACACAGACCGTAACCAGGCAGGGTGTATCCCTTAAGAGGTGACATCTGGGCTGTGCCTCAAGCACAAAGCAGTCCTTAGAAATGGGGTGGGGTGGGAGTGGGAGGGCAGCAGGGATATTCCAGACAGCATAGACAAAGATCCTGAGCTCTATCTAGAAAGACTTCCTAGAGGAGGTGATACTTTAGGGAAACTGCCAGCTAGTCACGTGGCTGAACCTGGGAATCCGGTTGGACAGGAAGAGCAAGAGGGTGGGAGGAGTTTCAATGAATGGTGGCCTTTAGGGCTGGGATAAGAAGCTTGGCCCTATCTTCCCCAAAACAACTGGAGGACTGCAGCCAGGAGTATCCAATTTACATTTTCAGAAAAACATCGAGACTCTTGGGAGAGGACTGGCTGGAGCTGGAAGGCCATCGAGACTGCTGCATCTGTGTGGGAGGGACACTGAAGTACAGTGGGAATGTAGAGAAAGGATGCACTGGGGAGAAGTTCTAGGTATCAACAGACCGGAGAGGGCTTGGCAGTGTGCAGTGAAGGAGGCAGAGGCACAGGTGGACACCTGCGAGGAATGGCACGATAGAGAATGGGGGGAGATGATGACTCTGTGAGGGCCAGCTGAGGTTAAGGGGCTTGGGGGGCAACCAGGAATGAATTTCATATTTTGGTCTGAACTGCAAGGGGGCAGCCTGGGCCTTGGGCTCACCCCATGGCCTGAACCTCAAAATGTTTCCCCTCTTCCCAGCATACATCCCCCTCCTCCAGGTCACTACTGGGGCTCAGTCCAGAGCTCTCTTCAGCTCTTCAGGTTCCAGGGGACAGTCCAGGCCTTGTTAGGGTGCATTCAAGCCTGGAGAGGAGCCCTGTTCTTGGGAGACTGGGCCAGGCTTGGTGGTACAGACCCTAAAGCAGGGCTAGGGGAGTTGGGGCTGGTCTCACCTGCAGGGTGTCCCGGATGGGGCCGCGGATATCAACCACCTCGCCTTGCCGGATCACGATCCTGGGGAGCTTGTTCAAAAACCTCTCAGCAGTCATCCTGGAACCTGCAGGCGGCCGTTGGGAGCCTTGGTCATTTGGGGCCATGAGCAGTGGCAGAGGAGGTCACCTGCACAGCTCCCAGCTCCCAGGCTCAGCCACAGGGCTGAGCTTATCTGGGTTTTCCAACCTGCCTGGGGCCTTGGGTGTCCTCTGCCAGCCCACCACACGCTCCTCTCCTGGGAACAGGTCCAGCCCATCCTCAGGGCAGAACTGATTACGAAGGTCACTCACCTGGCCAAAAAGAGGCACAGAGGCTGGCCCAGCTCTTCAGCCCTGGGCCTGGCCCCCATCCCTGCTGGCCCACACAGGGGCCCCAGACAGGTCCTCTGGAAACAGGACCAAGGAATAGTTCGATGCATCTAATGTAATTCCCATTTTATAGATGAGGAAACTGAGGCCCTGGGAGAGAGCAGGGGAATGACAGTGAAGATTGCTGTCATCCACCTGGGCTCTGCTCTTCTGCAAGCACCCTGATTTAAGCCAGCTGAAGCCACAGCACTGATATCCTCCTTGGACACCCCCTCCTCTCCCATGAGCTGGCATGAGGGGAGGGTATTAAGGAAGGGCAAAGCCTTCTGCTGTGGTCTGGTCTGTAGGGCAGTCCCCATCACCACGCATATTACCTCATTTGCCCCCACTGAGGCCCACCTCTTGGCACAGACTGCCTGCAACGCCCCAATCATGACTCACACTATTTTCCTAGCGGTGGTGGCACACACCTCCTCACTGTGGAACTCACCCACCCTCTGGGACATAATGCCACATGTGCTCCCACAGTGGCACCCCTTGCTCACATACCCCAGCAGGGACCAGCTCCGTCCTATCCCTCAGCCCCAACAAGTGCCCGTTTCTGGTCTGCATCTGTGGCCCACCACAACTGATGGCTTCAGGAGCCTCTGAGGGAAGCTGGGCCACTTTTGCATAGATTCCTCAGGGACCTCAGACAGGGTATCCTAAATGCCAAGGAGGAAGACAAGGGCAGGCAGCACTCTGGCCCGGCTGGGGTTGTGCCTCCAGGATGCCAGCAGAGGGTGCCACCTGTGCCCAGCCTCAGCAGAACCAGCCTGTGGAGCAGCCACGGGCAGAGCATCACCTCAGGCTTACTCTCCTCCAGGAAGTCATCAGACATGGGTCCCTGGAGAGTACTGAAGTGGCTTCCCACCTCAGACTGGTGATCCCCACCTTCTCCCAGGAAGGGCAGTGGTGTGAGGAACAGCCCATGTGTCACCTTAAAGGGGACTCCGTCAGGGTACAGACGCTGGAGCTCTGAGGGGAAGAAGCCATCCAAGATGTCTCGGAGGCAGCGCTGCAGGGGAAGAGGAAGGCTGAGACCTGGCTGGACATGCACAATGCCCCAACCCGCTTCTTCCCTGGAGGGCAGGCCCTTGGTGCTGAGCTAACCCAGTGGGTCACTCTGGGAGCACTCAGAACCCTGGGATTTGGGTGGAGGCTTCTGCAAGTTGTGCTTGTAGCACCAGCTGCAAATGGGCCTCGGGTGAGCTAAGTCCCCCATCTTTAAGCATGGGCAGGGAGGTGGGAGCATCAGAGCGGCCCATCCCCGGCTCTAACCTGTGTGGCAGGATCATGGAAGGGCCGGAAGGGCCCCTCGAACATGACGATGCCATTTCGGTAGAGCTTCAGGGGGATGGGCTCAAGGGCAC
Source organism: Heterohyrax brucei (assembly GCA_028571685.1). Classification (NCBI taxonomy): domain Eukaryota; kingdom Metazoa; phylum Chordata; class Mammalia; order Hyracoidea; family Procaviidae; genus Heterohyrax; species Heterohyrax brucei. The sequence continues at coordinate 56,220,090 of CM053140.1, forward strand.
GGAGCCTTGCCCCGCCGGGCACTGGTGTCACCTGGGTCTCACCCTCTACCACCAGCTCACTGAGGTCCTTCAGGCTGGCTAGCAGCCTGTCAAAGTCCACCTCTGGCACCACCGAATCCCCTGGCAAAGAAGATAAATACCCATGAGCCTTCTTTTTTTTCTTTTAGGGTTTCAAACCTGTGACCTTTTATTTTATTTTATTGTGATTAAGTGAAAGTATACAATTCAAATTAATTTTGCATGCCCGCCTGTCTGCAGCTCCTTCCATGACCCTTTCTTGATAGCCCCTGTGGCTGCCGCCCACCCCCCGTGCTGGACAGTGGCATCTGTCTACCTATGGAAGAGGAGCGGGGACAACATCTTTTATTAGCTTGCCATGTGGTGGGGGGTTAATGTCCATTGTCCCTTTCACTCTTCATACCAACCCTATGCTGTCAAGGCTTGAGCATCCATTTCTCACGTGAGGCAAGTGGGTTGCAGCAGTAAACAGGAGTAAGTAGCAGAAGCAGGATTTGGTCCTATGTCAGTCTGGGTCAGGCACTAGGGTGGCAGCACAAAAGCAAAGGATCATAGCAGTCTGGGTTCAAGCCCCAGCATCTCCACTTCTGGCTGTGCCACCTTTGCTCAAGTCATTTAATACTGTGCTGTGCAGCCTTCTGCAGAGTGAGATGATCACAGTTATCTGCCTCCTAGGGTGGCCCAGGGGCCAAGATGAGGGGAGGGCCATCTCTTCACACCCACTGTACCCTTGTTACGGTCACCAGCTCCACCTTGCCACAAAGGATCCTCAGGCCACCCCTGAGGCTATGAGGCATCTATCCTTTATCCTCATTTTTACACGAGGAAACAGGCCCATGGTGATGAAAAATGACTTGCCCCAGGCCACCTGGCAAGTGACAGCCTAGGCTGGGATTTGAGTCAGGGCTGACTAGAGTGCCTTTCCTGCCCATCTGCACCATCAGGAGAGGGAGGGTCAGGATTGAGACAGAAGTCTGTCAGGCAGGACGTTGGTAAAGCTGCTGCACAGAGAGCTGGGACAGACCGCAGGCTGTGTAAGCTGTTTCTGGGTCATAGACCCCTGTGAGGAGCTGACAGAAGCTTCGGCCTGCTCCTCTGAGAAATGTGTGAACTTACAGCTGTGTGTAAGCTCTGGGAGGTGAAGACGGGAGTGGTGGGGATAGCTGTGACAGACACCACCGCAGGAGAGGTAGGGGGCAGGTGGGATGCCAACAGGGGACAGGCTGGGCTCTGTTCTGAGTCCTTAATGTGACCTGGTTGCCCAGGTAAGCTATCCACCAGGTTACAACCAGACATGGCTCCCAGAACCCCAGTGACTTCCTGGGCCTTCTCTGGAGGCTGGTTCTCACTAGGACAGTCAGGCTGCCTCAGGATATGGGTCAGGACTCTGGGGATTCCTCTCCCACAGAGGGCAGAGGCTGTACCAGGTAAGTACAGATACGGGTGGCTGTGCTTCCTGTTGCCTTGAGGGAGCTCAAGCAGTAAGCCCCAGCTGGCCTTGCCCTCTCCCCACATCCCCACCACCACAGAGGCTGCACCTGTCTGTCATCTCCTGTAGGAATTCCCTGGAGTCCCTGAGACCTGAGAGAGGCTGGCATGAAAAACCTACTCCAACCACTCTGGGTGTTGCTACTATGTCTAGGTTCAGAACAACATCAAGACATTATTTTCCTTAAACAACTACTTGAACAACAAATTGGTAAACCTAAAAATAGCAATAGAAGGTCTCTCAGCCAATGCTGCTCCTATTCTTACAGATGAGAAAAGTGAGGCCTGAAAGGTCAGGTGACTTGGCCACAGCAGACCACACTGTGCAGAGCAGAGCTGGCAGTGTTCACAGGGACGCTGACTCCTGACCCAATGCTCTCTCCCTGCCCCCTGCTGCCTCCAGGAGCCAGGCTTTTCAGGGAGCTCATAGCCATGGCTCATCCCAAGGGATGGGGCAGGAAGAATCCCAGGAGTGGTGCCAAGACAAAGTAAGAGGGATAAGAGAAGTTTGCTAAGAAGACAGGCCCCCGAGGCACCACTCAGCTAGCCGGGTTGGGGCTCTGCAGAAGTGAAAGCAGGGTGGGCTGGGCAGGTATTGGACACAAAGAATAAGGTGAGACAAGGGGCCAAGGCAGAAGGAGTCACAGCTCTGAGTTAACCAGGCTTGAGAGAATATGGCAGGAAGAGCCCAGTGTCGCCACACAGCAGGGTGGGTGACAGATGCAATGAGGGAGGTCACATGAGGTGACAGACAGCAAGGCCCAGGCCTGCCCTGAGTTAGCTACAGGACCAGGTGGTAAGGTATTTCCTCTCTCAGGCTTGGCTTTCCCCTGCATGAAATGGGTAGATATTAAGAACTCACAAGATCCAGCTGGCAGACCTGCCTGTAAATGATAATTTAGTGAATGGCCTTGCCAGAGGCTAGCTCCGTGCCTGGCACCTCTGAGGCAGCTACTGCTGTTCCCGTTTTACAGATGAGGAAACTGGGCCTGATAAAGCAGCAAGCTGAGGGTCACACGGCTTGCTGGGCCCAGTTAACTCTAAGCCTCTGTTCTCAGCGATCATGCAGGCTGCTCCTCAGAGAACAGCTCAGTGGGGATTCCATTCCAGGGAGGGGACCACTGTCAGGGCATCATCTCTAAGGCCTCATCCAACTTTTGAGAGCTCATGATTTTATTAAAAAAGTAAATAAAAAGAGTAGCAGATGTGGAACTGAAGTCTGAGCTCCTTGGCCCAACTCCCAAGGCCCTCAGAGCCAACTTTCCCCTCAGCAGGTACCTCCCCTCTTGCTCACAGCATCCGCCTGGGCTCTGCAGCCACACTACCAAGCTCTGCCACTCCTGAGCTGTGTAACCTTGGGCAAGTGCACTGACTTCTCTGCGCTTCTACTTCCTCTCCTCTGAAATGAGGACAATAATAGCCTCTATGTCACCGGGGTGCTGTGAGGCTCAGTGAAAGTTTCTGGCAGAAGCTGGTGCTTACTGTCACTCACCCCCCATCCTCCTGTTTGCTGCAGAGCACAGCCTACTCTCACTCACCCCCACCTCCTCCAAGAAGCCTGCCCAGGAGCCTCCTCCAGGAGTGTCCTGGTTCCTCCTGGGTTCCTGGAGCCCTTGGTTCCTCAGCCCCTGTCACAGGCTGTGGTTTTCTGTTTGCTTGTTTGTCTCTAGCCACAACAGGTGCTTCCTGAATGCAGGACTGGAGCAACCACCCCTGGACCTGGCCGAGAGTAGGTGCTCAGGAAGTGTGCTGGTTCCACTCACCCCTTCAGCAAACACGTCTGCAGCACCCACGCTCTGCTTATCGTTGCATGGGGTCAAGTCAGTTCTGACTCACAGCAATGCTAGACACACAGTAGAACAGCCCACGAGGGTTTCCCAGGCTCTGATCTACAGGAGCAGACTGCCAGGTCTTTTCTCCTGCAGAGCCGCTGATGTGTTCAAACCACCAGCCCGTCAGCAGCCAAGCACTTAAACATTGTACCACCAGCGTTCCTTAGGCTCTGCTGAAAACCAAGCCAAACCTGTTGCCATTGAGTCGATTCTGATGCCTAGCGACCCTATAGGGCAGAACAGAACTGCCTGCCACAGCTCCCAAGGGCACCTGGTCGATTTGAACTGCCAACAGTTTCGTTAACAGCTGTAAACTCTGGCAGTATGACATCCAGGGCTCGTACTCAGGTGAGAGAGATGGCACAGCCAGCAGACAGTGACAACAGCACATGGTAAGTGCCACTGTGGAAGCTGTGGAGCCCAGAGGAGGGCCAGACCCTGTTGCAAGGAGCAGGTGGGTGGTGACCTTGTATGGGGCTACCTCCTTGCAGGTAGCTGGGAGAACTGGCACTTCTGTGAGAGACTGGTTAGTGAGCGAGGTGCCCCCACTCTCTGAGTTCCACTGCCCTCCGTGCCTCCTGCCCCATCACATCAGGAGAGACTGCTGCAACAGGAAATGGAACCACCGTTACCACACACCTGTGAGCCAGGCCGTTCTGAGAACTTTGTCTGCATCCATTCTGCCCCTCAGGAGAGCCAGTAGGAGAAAAATAGGCTCCGAGAGGTGGGTCACTGCCAGGAGCACACAGCTCCCTATCACGGAGGCAGGATTTGAGCTCCGCCTGTTTCCTTCCACCCTTCGCTGTCTCTGGCCCCTGTGACACCACGCTGCCTCCTCCCAGCGAGTTTGTGCAGATGACAGGCCGTCTCCCCCAGACTGCTGATGGCCCTGGGCCTGCCTCACTGGGCAGCCAATCCTGGCCTGTGTGGCGGGCACTGTGCAGTGACACTGACTGCACTCCCTGTCCCTCTACCAGGCAGCAGTGTGCTGACCACTCCACATGAACTCCCACTCCACGACTTCATGGTGGCCTGGACACCTCACAGAGAAGGAAATGCACTCAGAGGAGTTCAGCAGTTTGCCTACACAAGGTCAGATCCCACCCAGGATCCCCACTTCTTAGCTTGGGCCATTAACCCTTTCTTGCTAAAGCAGAGTCCCTTCCCACAAGGCCCTGTGACAGCTACCAGAGGCAGCCCATACATGTTACATTTCAGCACTAAGACTTGCATGGGAGGAGGTCAGCTTTGAGCAAAGCTTCAAAGGTGGGGAGAAAAGTGGGCAAGGCACATGAGATGGGACACAGGACTAGCAAAGGCTGAGGTGGAAGTGAAGGTAAGGAGGAGCCTAGATTGCCTGGGGTCTGCGCCAGACTAGTCTCAGGGGCTAAAGGGTAGATGCAGGACCCAAGCCGATGATGGCCATGTCAAACCCAGACTCTGGAGATTGGGACTTGGGAGAAAGGATGGCAGAGAGGGAGAGGGGCTGGCAGGGAGAGGTGGGAGATACAAAGGGAAGGAAGGAACTGGATGGGGGGATGCAGAGCTCAGAGCATGAGGATGAAGGGGAGAGGAGCTCAGAGAGGGGAAGCGAAAGGAACTCAGAGGCAGTGAGGGCACAGAGAGGAAAGGTGCTCAGAGAGGAGGAGGGGGAGGAGGGGAGAAGAGCTCAGCTTAGCCCTGAGGCTTAACACCTGCCAGGATGGTCTGACCACAGGACGACTGTGTCTTTCATGTCTCTGCACACCCTGAAGCACCTGGCACAACACTCTATCTGATGCTCCATATACTCGTGGGTATGTGGGGTGGGGTGAATGATCTAGCTTGAGGGAAACCCCTGCAAGGCTTGTCTTCAGCAGAGGGCCTTCTTATGGGCCCCGCAGAAACTCATCCCTAAGGCAGTCAGTCCCTGGTTCCAGAATGTTCTGAATCATCCCCCTTTGGACCAATATTGATGCACTGGCTCATCCATGGCACTGAAGCAGGCGGGGTCCAACAGAGGGAAGCCAGAAAAATTAGCCAGCATATGAGGGCCGGCAAGAGGCAGGCTTTGGGAGTCTGGGGGCCCTCGGAAGGAGCAGCCAGAACAGAGAGAAAGGTGAAAGCCAGGATACGGGGCTCGGGATGAAAAATTGCTAGAAGTGAAAACTATGTCACTCATCTGGCATGAAGAGCTGAATCAAGACCCACTCCCACACTGAAGAATCAAAAAGTGAAAGCATGAAAAGGGGCCTCAGCCACGGAGGGGACATGGAGCCAAAGGACACCTCCAAGATAGAGCACTTGGTGGCTTTTGCAGGTGCTTTATCCATGAAGCACTCAGCTTCAGAGCCAGCTTTACTTGAAGCATAAAGGAACAGAGCAGAGCAAGGGTGCTCTCTGGTTTTAGAGGAAGCGGGGGCATGGGGAGCCACAGATCCAAGTCCAGAATGCAGCCGTGTCATGGACTGAATTGTGTCCCCCCAAAAACATGTGTAGCCATGTGGCTGGACCAAGACTGCCAGTATCTTGTGACTGTTCTCCATTTTGTGGTTTTCCTATACTGTATGTTAAAGGATTAAGGTGGGACTGTAAATCCCCTTATAAGATCACCTCCCTGCTCCACTGTAAAGGGCGTTTCCCTGGAGTATGGCTTGCCCCACCCTTAATTCTTTCATCCTGAAAGAGATAAAAGGAAAGAGAAGCAAGCAGAGATTTGGGAATCTCACACCATGAAGCAAGCAGCACTGGGAGAAGAGCGCGTCCTACAGACCTGAGGTTCCTGCACCAAGATGCTCCCTGGACCAAGACTGATGCAATACCAGAGCTCCTCCAGAGCTGACAAGGGGAAAGCCTTCCCCTGGAGCAGACACCCTGAATATGGACTTGTAGCCTACCGGACTGTGTAAGAATAAACCTTCCTTTGTTAAAGCCGTCTACTCTGTGGTATTTCTGTTAGAGCAGCCCTAGCTGACTAAAACAAGTCATCTGGTTTGAACCTTCCTATTACACATTGAATTGTGTCCCCCCCAAAGTATGTGTTGTAAATCTTAACCCCTATACCTGTGGTTTTAATCCTGTTTGGGAATGGGTTGTCTTAATCATGTTAGTGAGGCAGTACAGGGGGTGTTTTAAGTCAATTTCTTTTAAGGTATAAAAGCTGATTAAGCAAATTGAGACTGGGGAAGACAGATCTGAAGTCACAAGGACATCATCAAGAAACCAAGGAAGAAGGACCTTACCCCAGAGCCAACACAGAGCAAGAGCCTTCCTCTAGAGCTGATGCCCTGAATTCAGACCATTAGCCTACTAAATCGAGACCACAGCCTTCAGTGTGGATTACACTGCAACATGAAACAAAAAATCTTTACAACTGGAGCAATAAGCAATATGATAGTAAATGGAAAAATACTGAGGCTGTCAAAGATTTTATTTTACTTGTATCCACAATCAACATCCATGGAAGTAGCAGTCATGAAATCAAATGTACTGCATTGGGCAACTCTGCTGCAAAAGATCTCTTTAAATAAGGCTTGAAAAGGAAAGTTATCACCTTGAAGACTAAGGTGCATCTAACCTACACCATTATGTTTTCAATGACCTTATGTGCACGGGAAAGCTGGACAATGAATAACGAAGACCAAAGAAGAATTGATGCCTTTGAATTACGGTGCTGGCAAAGAATACTGAATATATCATGGACTGGCAGAAGAACAAACAAGTCTCTCTTTCAAGAAGTACAACCACAGCGCTTTCTGGAAGTGAGGATGGCCAGGTGTCTTAGTCATCTAGTGCTGCTGTAACAGAAATACAGTGGATGGTTTTAACAAACAGCAGTCTATTCTCTCACAGTCTAGTAGGCTAGAAGTCCAAATTCAGGGCATCAGCTCCAAGGGAAGGCTTTCTCTGACAACTCTGGAGGAAGGTTCTTGTCATCAATCTTCCCCACTGGGGCTTCTCCCTGCAGGAACTCTGGGTCTGTCCAAAGGACACACTCTCCTCCTGGTGTTTCTTTCTCGGCAGTATGAGGTCCCCAACTCTCTGCTCACTTCCCCTTTCCTGTTATCTTTTGTAAGTACAAACTGGTACAGACTACACCCCAGGGAAACTCCTTTTATATTGGATCAGGGAAGTAACCTTAGGAAGTAGGTTACATCCCACCCTCACCCTCTTCAACACAATCCAATTTCACCTCATTAACCACAGGCAGAGATTAGGATTTATACCATAGGAAAATTGTATCAATCACAAACTGGAGGACAACAGCAGAGTACTGGGAGTTATGGCCTAACCAAGTTGACACATATTTTGGGGGAACACAATTCAATACATGACATAAGACTTCATCTCATGTACTTTGGACATGTTATGAGAAGGGATCAGTTCCTAGAGAAGGACATCATGCTTGGCAAGGTAGGTCAGAGACAAAGAGGAAGACGCTCCACAAGATGGACTAACACAGTGGCTGCAGCAACAGGCTCAAACACAGCCAACACAGCCAGGCTGCCCTCCAACAAGACACAGGGCCAGGGTATGCCTAACGCCAGCTTGCCATGAAGGCCTCTGCCCCTTGACACAGGGCAGATTTTCCTATAGCACCTAGCAGTTGCCTGCCAGGGCCTTGCCTCTCACCCAGGTAAGAGTCCCTGGGGAACATATCCCATGGCACTCCTGCCCTGATTTAAGTTAATTCACTGGAGCTGCTGGCAGACTCAGGCTTGCAGCATCATCTTGGGCAGTAGAGCCATGCCTTACCACCTCTTAGCATCGGCCAGATGTCACACAGCTCCTTAGCTCTGCCGCATCCCAAATAGACTCCTCAGCCGTGCTCCCTGGGATCACACTTGAACGCTCCCACACCCCTAAATCTCTGCTCTGCTTTTTCTTTCCATCTACCAGCATCACCTTCCCGTTGGGCAACATGTCATGTGCTCCCTAGATTACTGTAACTGTCATGCAGGTCGGGCCTCAGCCCCTGGGTCTTGCCCATTTCACTCAGCAGTCTTCCCACTCTTCTAGTACCTCAGTGTGTCCACCTTTAAGATAGAATAACCCATGGCCTCTGTCAGGGATATTTATGAAAATGCTTTGAAAGCTGTAAGTGCTATACAAATGAGAAGTGATGGTTTTGGAACAAGCAGTGAGGTGGTTATGCCCTGAGATTTGGGAGGACCTGGCCAAAGCCCAGGTGTAAACATAAAGTAGGACACTCATGTACTGTGTCTGTTTTTACTGTTCTAAAAGCATGAAATGAAGACAGTGTTGTCATCTTTCAAATAGCAACCCTGGGAGCCAAGCTCATGTTCCCTTGAGACCACCATTGCCTTCCTGAGAGGGAGTATCAAAGACCATGTGGCAAAGACTTTGGAAAACATGAAGAGCTCCAACTGGTAGGGGCCTATTACATGCCAGGCAATTTTAAGTGCACTGTCTCTGTTAATCATCTACTCCTTGTAACTCTGAAGGGAAGAGTATTACCCCCATTTGATTGATGAGGAACTTGAGGCTCAGAGAATGGAAGTCACTTGCCCAAGCCACGAGTGGACTAGCTGGTGGAGTCAAGATGAGGACCCAGGCTTGACTAACTCCAGAGCCTGCAGAAGTACCTCCTGGACAGTGATCTCCATTCTTTGAAGGTGGACCTAACTTTCAGACATGGCTAGTCCTATGACTCCAGATCTAAGGAGCAGGAGTGTAGTCCCTCTAGCTATTCACAGTTGAAGTAAAAATAAAATGTGGCAGAAGTCCCACTGAAGCAGATAGATTTCAATGCTCCAGCTTGTGAACAAACGTGGAAACAGGAGGCCTGACGCCGGTAGTGGAGGAGCTGGTTTCCAAAGCAGGAATTTGTTTTGAGGGGAGTGGGTGACTTTTGGTCAAGTAGAGCCTGAGGTAACTGAGACCTGTAATTACATCTTGTATCTCTGGGTCTCTGGAGCCTTTCCAAGATAAACAAGCAGAGACTCCACTGAGACCAGAAGAGAAATGTGCCAGAAGGTGAGGTGGTGAGTGATGCAGGCCAATGGCTTTTGCTGAGCTGTGTCAGGGACGATATACGGAACATCGTAGGGGTACCCTCTGCTTGAAGGCAAGGGCATGAAAGAAATGGACTCTTGATGGCCAATGGCCAACAGGAATCTGCTGGAGAATTCTCTTTGTGAGAGAAGATATAGACAGCCTCTACTTTACCTGGCTTCCAGAACTTCTTGGCCGTCATCCAGTCCATCATGCTGTCTTCTGAGACTGACTTGTCCTCTGTGTCCTCACTGTCTGTGGGCTCACCCACCCACTGAAGGCCATAGTCATTGAGGAAGCGCTGGGGGAAGAAAAGAGGGCGATGCTGGGAGCACTGTCAGTTTAGCCCCTTCTTAGGGAAAAGGCAGCATCAGTCCAGTGCTCAGCCTCAGTCCTCAGCATCCAGAGCCAACCGAACCAAGGCTGGGCAGGCTGGGGGATCAGCCACTTTCTGGCTATGTGACTTTGGAAAGCCACTTTGCCCCCCAGAGCTCAGACTCCTCCTCTATAAAATGGAGATGAAGTACCCACCCTTCAAAAGTTGTGAAGAAGACTGAGGTGATTCACTTCAAGTACCCCGTATGGAGCCTGGCACAAGCAAGAACCTCACCAAGGTAGCTGTCATGGTGGGGAACCCTGTGAGGCCAAGCTTGAGCGCGTCTGGCCTGAGAATGAGGAGGCAGGGACACCCCGCCCTGCAGGAACCGAGAGGACAGGGCCACCATGGGCTGGCCCCACGCGGGCGTGGCCTCCCATCCTCTCTGCTGCAGGAAAATGAGTTAACCATACTTCCTGTGAGAAAGGGTGAAGTAAAAGATCGAAACAGAAGATTTCAAACAGCAGCTTGAGAAGACAAAAGAATTATAATGACATGTGCAAAGAGCTGGAAATGGAAAACCAGAAGGCAAGAACACATTCTGCATTTCTCAAGCTGAAAGAATTGAAGAAAAAATTCAAGCCTCGAGTTGCAATAGTGAAGAATTCTACAGGGAAACTATCAAAAGACTCGGAGCATCAAAACAAGATGAAAGGGATACACAGAGTCATTATACCAGAAAGAACTAGTTAATGTTCCGCTATTTAAGGAGGTAGCATAGGATTGGGAACCAACGGTACTGAAAGAAGAAGTCAAGGCTGCACTGAAGGCAGTAGCAAAAAACAAGGCTCCAGGAATTCATGGAATATCAATTGAGATATTTCAACAAACAGATGCAGCTCTGCAAGTGCTTACTCGTCTCTGCCAAGAAATTTGGAGGACAGCTACCTGGCCAATTAATTGAAAGAGATCCATATTTATGCCCATTCCAAAGAAAGATGATCCAACCGAATGTGGAAATTACTGAACAGTATTGTTGATAACACACACAAGTGAAATTTTGCTCAAGATCATTCAAAAGCGACTGTAATAGTACACTGACAAGGGACTGCCACAGATTCAAGCTGGATTCAGAAGAGGACGTGGAACCAAGGATATCACTGCTGATGTCAGACGGATCTTGGCTGAAAGCAAATACCAGCAAGATGTTCACTTGCGTTCCATTGACTATGCAAAAACATTCGACCGTGTGGATCATACTAAATCACGGCTAACATTATGGAGAATGGGAATTCCAGAAAACCTAATTGTGTTCTTAAGGAATCTGTATATGGACAAAGAGGCAGTTGTGCAAACAGAACAAGGGGTGTAAAGTCAGGAAAGGTGTGCATCAGGGTTTGTCATGAATTGAATTGTGTCCCCCCAAAAATACATGTAGCCATGTGGCTGGGCCATGATTCCCAATATTTTGTGGTTGTCTTCCATTTTGTGATTTTCCTGTGCTGTATGTTAAAGGATTAGGGTAGCACTGTAAATCCCTTCATGGGATTACCTCCTTGCTCCACTGTAAGGGGAATTTCCCTGGAAGTGTGGCTTGCCCCACCCTTAATCCTTTCATCCTGCAAGAGATAAAAGGAAAGAGAAGCCAGCAGAGAATTGGGAACCTCACACTATCAAGAAAGCAGCCCTGGGAGAAGAGCCCATCCTTCAGACTTGAGTTTCCTGTGCCAAGACACTCCCTGACCAAAGACTGATGCCACACAAGGACTTTTCCTCCAGAGCCGACAGAGGGAAAGCCTTCCCCTGGAGCCGACACCCTGAACTTGGACTTGTAGCCTACTGGCCTGTGTAAGGACCAACTTTTCTTTGCTGAAGCCACCCTACTTGTGGTCATTCTGGCAGAGCAGCCCCAGGTGACTAAAACAGCCCCCAACAACCTCCATGTTGTCAAACACGGCACATTTCTGTCTTCATCTTTTCAACACATCTGGTTTTCCTCATACTTCGTGGGCTATTCCTCTGTAATTTGCTTTGCTGGTTCCTCATCTATTTGCTGGCACCCAACATTTATATTGGAGAGTCCAGGGCAGAGCCATCTCCTTTACTCTGCACTCTTTCCTTTGTGGTTCTTCTAATCAGTCCCCAGTAAATACACAGATGGCACTAAGATTTAGATCCAGTGTAGATCTCACCCAAGCCCCTAATTCAAATTTCCAACCATTTACACTTAGACATCTAATAAAATTAAAAAAAAAAAAAAAAAAAAAACCTGCTGTAGAGTCAGTTCCAACTCACAGCAACCTTACAGGAGAAAATAGGACTCTCCCATCCACCAGAGTTTCCAAGGAACACCTGATGGATTTGAACTGCCGACCTTTTGGTTAGCAGCTGCGGCACTTAACCACTACACTACCAGGCTTTCTAGACGTCTAATAGGCATCTTAAAATTACCCTAAACCATCATGACTCCCTGCCCTCACTGCTCAAACTGCCTTCCCTCCAGGTTTTTCTGTCTGTCAAGGGTACCTCTAAACATGTAGGAATCATCCATGAACTATTATTCGTCTCTCTAACCCAGGAACTCTGATGACCCGCAACCTGTGGGTACCAGCACCAAAGCAGACTTGAACCTGTCCACTTTGTCCAGCTCCTCTGCCACCATCCTAGTTCAAGCCACTGTCATCTCTCTCCTTGGACAGTTAGAACGACTGATTCTTCCTGCTTTCCCTTCCATTCGTATACCCACAATGACCCATTCTCTGCACAGTGGGATGACCTTGTCGTCACGTTTCTCCTCTAACTGAAACTTTCCTATGGTTTCCTCTTGGAACAGAATCCAGTCCTCACCATGTATGTGAGAGATCCAGGATCTGCCCACTGGTCTCTTGAGCCGCTCCTTATGCTCCTCGTCGTTCCCCATGACCAGGGACTGCAGGCCAAGTCTCCATGCCAAGTGGTACGGCCTTTGCACCACTTAGGCCTGGATTCTTTCCACCTAGTCTACAAGTCCACCCCTCCTCGAGGAGTTTCTGTGTATTCCCGTGGCATTCTGTCACCTTGTGTTTTTCTGTCTACTTGTTTACATCTCTCTCCACCTCCACACTATCGGCCCCACGAGGGCAGGGTCATGTCTGTCTTAATCACACTGTATCCCAGTACCTGCCAGAGTGCCTGACACACAGTAGGTGTATGATTTTGTTAAATTAATGAAATAATAATCATATGGATGCCTGAATGTGTAAGCCAACCACAACATCTGTCCGAGGCTCTGCAGCACAGCCCTCACCCCCACGGAAACAGCTGGTCAGAGAAGCCCCATGGGCCGCAGGGCCTCCCAGCAGGCAGGGAGCAGCTGGGTTTCCCCACAGCCCAGGTGTAAAGAGGCCATGAGTGGGAAGGGCTTACAGCCGCAGTGGAGGCTTAGGGGTTTGCTTTTGTGGCCTTAAGTGAGGTTGGGGCTCTAGAAACCAACTCTGCACAGAGACAGAGACAGAGAGAGTGGAGAGACCTCAGGCAAAACTTCTGGTAGGGCCAGAGGAAGTGTGCCTGGAACCTTTCCTGGGGCCCAGTAAGGAAGTAACCTTAATTTAAGACTGAGCATGAGTGAAAACTGGCCAGGGGAAAGTGAGAAAGATCATTTCAGGTGGAGGGAACAGCATGAACCAAGGTCTTGAGGTGGAAAAGAGCCCTAAGCAGTGAAAGAACCAGAAAAATGGCCCCATCGCTGGAAGGAAGTATGAAGGTGACAGTGGTTCAAAAAGAGACTAAAGCAGTAGGCAAGGGCTAGCCCACTAAGGCTGTGGTGAAGACTCTGGTATTTAGTAGCCCAAGAGCAATGCTGAGCCATGAGGGTTACTCAGCAGAGGAGCGGCACGTTCAGGCTCCAAAAGGCAGGTGTGCCCGGCATTGGACATCTCCCCGGCTCTGTGAATTCTCTCAGTTAAACATGGCTCAGGGCCCTTGGTCAGGATGGAGGAACTCAGGGAAGTAGGCTCTGACCTAGTATGGCAGGGGCAGACACCCAGAGCCGGGGAGCAGGCCCTGCTTCGCTCACCTCCATCTCGTCGACCTGCTGTTGCAGCTGCATGCACTTCATCTCCAGCTCCTCCTGCTGCTGCAGGGACACCTGGCCTTAAGGGAAAGACGGGGATGGGGTTCAGCTGCCCCAGCTCAGAGGCCACCAGGCCACCTCTGGAGAAGCTGCCCTCTGGGAACACTAAACCAAACTTGTCATTAAATCAATTCTGACTCACGGTGAACATATACGACAGAGTAGAACTGCCTTGCTGGGATACCAAAAAACTGCCTCTGAGTCCCCATCTCCCTGGTATCTCCACCTGACTCAAGAGGGGACACCATGACAGGCCTTTAGGAGACAAGTACTACTACCTCATCATGTCCTGGGTTAGAGGTTGCTGAAGGTGGAACTGAGTCTCCTCTACCCTACAGACAGTGTACCCAGTGCTTGGGCTAAGCTCTCTCTGCTCTCAGTGGCTCAGTCCCACACAGGAGGGCACTGATCAACTCAAGCACCATCCTGGCTGTTTCCCTGCCCCTCTGGGCTCAGCTATCCAGACCCACCAGAGGAGTCAGTGGGTTGCTCTTGGAGCCCTGATGTTCTGAAGTCATTGTCCAACCATTCAAGAGGCACCAGGCTGGGGAAGTGCCTGACCCAGGGAGCTGCTTGGCCCAGCAGAGGTCAAGCCACGTCTCCTGTGAAAGTCTTTTACCTTGAGTCTGCTGAAGGTTCTGCACCAGCTCCTCCAAGGCCAGTATCTTCTTGTCCTGCAGTAGCATGGCACAGGGTCAGTGTAAGCCCTGTGACTTCCAGAGCAGAAGGACTATAGGGAAGGGGTGATCTCCAGGCCCTCCAGAGGGGAAGACCTAGAATTTTTGCCTATGTAGGGAGCTTCAAGTCCTTACTCCCTACCCCTAGCCTTTGGCATGCTCAGTGCTCCTGTACCTCAGATGACCCAGGTGATGCCTAGTGACGTGGGGAGAAGGTGTGAAGCACAGCCAGGTAGCGTAACCAGTGTTTAGGAGTACAGCCCTCCGCAGCCATTGCTGCCACCCAGTCCAAGATCTTCTGTGGCCTCATCAGCTGTGGAGGTCTCTAGTCTGTAGTGTGTCTACTCAGGATCACAAGGCACAGACCTGACCCTCTGATGGGCAGCTCAGCATGGGAGGGGTCCCATGACCCAAGAGCTCTGGCTTTATCCTTGGCCTCCCTGGCTTCCCCACCTGGGGACCTTCCACTCTGTAGACTGGACTCTGGCCTTTACCACCTGGTATCGCACCTTGGACAGCATCTCAGCAGACTGGGCCTTCACCTGCTGCTCCAGATCCCGCAACCTCTTTGCCATGGAGGACACTGTGTCGCTGTCATGGAACCCAGCGCCTGCCAACCAGATGAGCCCTTTGGAGCTCAGGGTGAGAGCTGAGGCTTCGGGGGTGGAGGGTGGAGAGGTCCCCAGGAGCCAAAATAAAAGTAATAACAACAGCTAACACTTATGCCTTTATGAACAGTTCTAAATCCTCTACATATTTATCTATTTATGTAACCTTTACAATGTGCCTAGGAGATACGTGAACTGCTATCATAGAGGCATACAGAGATTAGGTAATTTGTCAAGGTCACACAGCTAATAAGTGGTGTAACATAAAAGTCACATCACCTTGAAGCCTTCTTGACAGAAAGTTAACACCCCTTCTGAGCAAGTCTCTGAATCTAACTGCCCCGTAGTGGACACAGGAAAGTATAACAACACTGCAGGCAAACAATCAGACAAATTCACAACGTGGGACATTCTGCAAGACAGCTGACCTGGACTCTTTTCAAAACAGTCTGTCATTTTTGTAAGGCAGGGAGACTGTTCTAAAGCAATGGGAACCATGGAGACAAAACAATAAAACACAGTGTGTAAAGCTCAACTGGATCCTACAGCAGGGGGAAATGAAGAGATTTGGGTCAGACGCAAAAGGACAAACATTACATGATCCCACGTGTATGAAATACCTGGAATAAGCACATGCAAAGAGACAAAAGTTCAGTAGTGGTTACCCCCGGCATTAATGCTAAAGGGCACTGAGTTTCTGTCTTGGAGTGACAGAAAACTTTTAGAGGTGGTATAGTGGTGACGGCTGCATAACATGATGAGTATACTGAATGTCAATGAATCTAAGCTTAAAAATGGTTGAAACAACAACGAGAGAGAGAGAGATAGAAAGAGATTTGGGGACTTTGGGGAACTATGAATGTAGGACACTAAACTTGAACCAAACACATTGCCATAGAGTCGATTCCAACCCAGAGTGATCCTGCAGGACACAGAAGAATTGCCCCATAACACTGCCAAGGAGTGGCTGATGGATTAGAACTGCTGACCTTTTGGTTAACCACTGCGCCACTAGGGCCTCCTGGAGCACACTGGATAGTATTACAAGCTATTCATGTTCTTAGGTGTGACACTGGCTTTGTGGTTATACATTTCCTTATTCTTAGGATACATGCATTCACATATTTAGATGTGGTGTGTCATATCTGCAATTTATATCTAAATGATACACCAAAAATGTACATAAACATTCTATACATGCACACGTGGTGAGACGCAGAGAAAGTACATATATGCAAGTGTTATCAACTGCTGAATCTAGAGGAAGCCAGGGCGGTATTATTATATTATTATTTCAACTTCTCTGTATGCTGGAAATTTTCTAAAATAAAATGTTTAGGAAAAGAAAAGAGAGAGGCCGAGGAAGGCTGGTTCTCTCCTTCCCCTGGATGCTGCCCTTTCTTCGTGGGAAGCAGGAGCTGCAGCCCCCACTGAACAACCATGAGCGCTGCTGTGCTGAAGGTGTCTCCAGAGAAAGATAGAAAACACTGAACTTTTATTTTTTAATTAATCATTTATTTTTGTTGTTGTTTTTGTTCAGAATATATATCGCAAAAACACACCCCAGTTCGGGTCTCTCCATCATGCTGACGACATTCTGTGACTCTTGGGCCCATTCTCATCTTCCTTTTCTGAGTTGTTCCTCCCCGCTTAGCAGGAACTTACTGGCCCTAAGGTTCCTATCTAGTATTTGTTGCTGTCAGCTTGATCCTCAAAGAGCACAATGCTCAAGAATCTTGACATTCTTTATGAGCTAAGCTAAACTATTATTTTGTTTTAAGAGGACTTCAAGAGGTATCTTTGGTTTAAGGTTTAAAGATTATCTCAGGACAATAGCTTCAGAGATTCCCCCACCCTCAGCAGCTCCAGGAAAACTGGATTCTAAGAGAAGTGAAATTTCTCTCTACATTTTCCCCTTTGAATCAGGATTCTTCCTTAGAATCTTTGATCAAAATGTTTACTAATGGTAACTTGTGCCTTCCCTCTATCTGTCCATAGAAGAATCCCTGTCAAAAGAAGAAAAATGCAGAAAAGAATTTCAAATTCCCATGGAATCCACACTTCCTGAAGGGACCGACGGTGGATAAACCCCTGAAGTTGTTGTCCTGAGCTAACCTTTAAACCTTAAACCAATAATAATAATATAAATAAACTCTATGGGGCAGTTCTACTCTGTCCGATAGGGTTGCTATCAGTCAACATTGACTCAATGGCAGTGAGTTATATGGGATTGGAAACCATGGTGGCGTATGGTTAAGTTCTACAGTTGCTAAACAAAAGGTTGGTTGTTTGAATCCACCAGACACATCTTGGAAACTCTATGGGGCATTTTTTCTCTGTCCTATAGAGATGCTATAAGTCAGAATTAACTTGACAGCAGTGGGTTTTGGTTTTTAATGGGACAAGTTTGACAACAGTGATGCAGAAGATTACACAGGAACTTTAGTTAGCAGTAACTTTATCTTAATGAAAGAGGAACAACTCAGAAAAGGAAGGCAATGCTTACACAACTCGAACAGTATAATCAATGTCACTGAAGTACACATGTAAAAACTGTTGAACTGGTGCACGTTTGCAGTGTAAATTCTTAACAACAACAACAAAATAAGATAAATCAGTGTAAAAAACAAAGAAAAAGTTCAGTGACGGTAGCCAGGTCCCAATGAGACATTATGTCTTGATGATTTGAGTTGCTTAATGAACAGCCCCGGGGCTGCCTCCTTAGGACTGCTTGGTTATGTGGGATAATACATCTTCCTCTATCCCCATGTAAGTTGAGTAAAGGTTTTCTCTGAATTTGTGTTTATACATTTCCTTATTCTTAGGATATACGCATTGACATATTTAGATGTGGTATGTCATACCTGCAATTTATATCTAAATGGTACATCCAAAATGTACGTTAACAGTCTATACATGCACACATGGTGAGAAGGAGAGAAAGCTGAGACTTCTTGACTGATACAGAGCTGGAGATGCACCTATCTGAGAACTGTCAGCACTTAGAGCATGGATAAGCTCCCTGAGGCCAAGAGTGGAAAGACAGAAGAGAACCCGGGCAGGAGAACCAACACACTGGAAAGCTGGGAGGAAGAAGAGTCAGAAAGGAAGGCCAAGAGGAAAGAGCTTGGGCGGCAGGGGAAAAACTAGGGGAGCGGCTTCATGGCCACCCAGAGACAAGGGAGTCTGGACCGGGAAGGTCAGGGAACAGTACTGCGTGCAGCTGAGCAGAAAAGTAAGAGGACAGACACGGCCTTATTTGTGACCTTGGTGGGAGCAGATACTGAATAGCAGGGACAGACATCTGCAGTGTAGGGTGGCAGTGACTGAGAGCGGAGAAGCAGATAGCTCTTTTAAGCCAAGGAGCTGGTTGTTGCAGTTATTATTGGAAGGATCCCAACTGGGGTATGGGCAATTCCAGCTCTGTGACTAAATGGCGGCAGGACTCTGGGCCAGGCTCCTCCCATCTCTGGGCCTGAACTCCCTCCCTTTAAAATGGAGGGGTGTCTGGGCAAGGATTTTTCACAGACCTGATAGCTGATCACCACTCTGAGCACCCTTCTGTGACAGGTACTGGCTAGGGGTTCTCTGTCCAGCAGCATTCCATCAAGTCCTTGCCTCAACACACCAAGCTAGGTATTCTCACCCCCACTTCACAGAGGAGGAAATGGAAACAGAGACCCAAGACATCACACAAAAAAAAACAAACCAAACCTGTTGCTGTCAGGTCTGCTCTGACTCATAATGACCCTACAGGACCGAGAAGAAATTCCCCCACCCAGTTTCCAAGGAGCACCTGGCAGATTTGAACTGACCTTTTGGTTAGCAGCTGTGGCACTTAACCACTATGCCACCAGAGTTTCTAAGATTACAGCTGGCAGAACATCATCCCTTTATCCCTAGGTGCTCCAGACTCTCAGCTCAAACTCTGATCCTGCCCAGCACTCCACATAGCTCATTATGGCAGGTTTCCCTTTCTTCCCAGACCTGTTAAATCCTACCTCCTCTGGGTAGCCACTTGGTCAGCCCCACCCACTTGAGGCACTTCCATGATCTCAGCATCACCCGAGTCCACTGGGGGTAGTGTGAGCCAGGTTAGGTGGACTATGCAGGAAGTAGATGGCCAGAGGCTGATTCCCACCTCAGGTCCTTCATCCTTCTCTGACTCAGAATCCTGGGCCCACTGATATCACATACGATGGTAACTCCAGCTTGGTCCATTTCAGAGGCTCCAGTCCGAGCCTGGCCTGAGGCTTGGCCAGACTGGCTACGCCACAGTGGGGAGCCTATGTGGATTTATGCCATACCAGGCTCTGACCAGGTCTGTGGTACAGGCACCAGTCCACAGTCAGCCAGGAGTGGGAGGCGAGGAGTAGAGCAGGTGCCCTCCCTCTCTGGGTCTCACCGTCCCCTCCCCGGGGTGTCCCTCCCACTGTGGAAGACCCAGACAGCCTTGGGCACATGCTCTCACCTTGCCAACTCACAGGGGCTCCTATTCTTCTGTAGCAGGAAGGGACTGAGAGCCTTTCTTCCACGCCATGTCCGTCATCCAGCACATCCACCTCATCTTCTGCAGAAAAGGTGCCCAGGTCACTGCTCTGGGGCCCAGACCTGTTCCCTGTGCCCCTAGGTATGAGGACCCAAAAACTGCAAGGTTGGGGAGCAAGAATCCAACTAGAATGGACCACCTCTAGGAGGCTCCTGGGGGGACTCAAGTAGCCAATGCCAGCACCATGGGGACAGGAATGGGTTGGGACCCAAAGGCCTGAGCCTACAGGGGTCAGAATAGCAAAGTGAGGACAGGGCTTCAGGGAGGAAGGGCTGTAACGGGCTGGAGGAGGTGTAGGGGGCAGAAGGGCTGGAGTATCTCAGCCCCTACTGGCCAGCACTGAAGCGGAGTGAGAGCCTCAGGTATTACCAGCAACATTTCTGCTACGAGTGTGTAGCCTCCCAATCTAAAGGCTGCCGGGAGGGAAGCCTCTCCTCAGGGAGAGTCCGGGGGAGCTGCAGAAGACACTGAAGTCAGGCCCACCCTCTAGCCCACACAGGTGTTCATCCTGTGCCTGCCTTCCATCTACCCAACCTCAAGGAGGCCCATGCAGACAGGGAGAGAGGACACCAAGGCAGAGTTCACACTTACCATCTCCGTAGATTTTTACTCCTCGCCTCCTGGGAATCCAGGCAAAAAGGAGAAGCAGGAAATGCAAGTCAGGGCCCCCTGGCTTGCTGGTCTGCAGAACAGGGGCTGTGCCCTTCTGCCCTACCTCCCTGCCAAGGCTGAAGGGAACAGAGGCCGGGTTTCTGTCTCCTGAACACACCCACCCTCTATGCCATCCCCAACATGGGAAGAGTCAAGGGGCAGGTTCTGAGGTGTCAGACTCCTCCTGACAAGAGAAGGATGGGGCAGAGCTGAAGGGGAGAGTCTTGAGTGGGAAGCCTAAAAAGATATCGTAAGCTCAAAAGCCCACTTCAACTCTGCCCTGAAATGGCAATCACACTCCAGTCACTTAACCTCTCTTCATCTCCTTGGCCTCAGAATGACTCAAAGTGGTGTTCAGGAGAGCAAGAAAGAGAAGCAAAACATGCTTTAAAAAGATAAAAGTGTTACGGAGATACAAGGTATACCCTTTACAGAAAACCCAGCACAGGGCCAGGCCTTCAACAGGTTCACCATCGTGCATTAATAAACGAACAGAGGATGAATAGACAGATGGTGAGCCATTCCCACAGGGCCCAGACAGCACTACACAGCACAATCCGGTTTATGGTTAAACCAAAGTGGGGCTTTTCCAAAAGAAGGTATAAAGGGAAGGATGAAGTGGTCAGGGAAGGTATTCTTTTTTGAATTCTCAAAGACATCAAGGATCATTCTCCTCTAGCCGTGGGAGGTTGAGAGGAAACAGGCAGATTGACACAAAGGCCCCATAAGGCCTGGCCTTACCCTGGATTCACAGACTCCGATGGCAAGGGCACTCTCCGGGTCTTTCCAAGAGAGGCCAAAGGTGAACTCATAGTTCCACTTCTAGCTTCTAGCTGTCAGGAACTCCCTGAGAAGAAAGAAGCAGGTCAACCATGAGGGACAGAGGGAGCCCAAAGGAACCCAGGAGCTGGCCTGAAGCTTCACCTTTTCTTGCTACTTTTTCCAAGAGAGAGACAGCACTTGCCCACGGAACAGTACCCTTACCTCGTCCTGATGCCCAGCAGAAGTTTCTTCAGGAAGTTCAGCTAGAGCTACACCTTCAATCCGTGTGCTAATGTCTGTCTGTTCTCTCTGCTCTGACTCTGGAAGTCTTTGGCCTGATGGCACTTGGGAAAAGATGGGGTAGGATGCAGAGCTGGGCTAGAAGCCTAGGGTCTGGCACAAGATTACCCAGGAGGTTTGAGGTTTTAGTCAATATGAAGCACAGGTCTCTCTGCCCTTCACAGAAAAAGAAGGCCACCCAAAAGCAAGATTCAATGAAGATAAAGTCCACACGGTACAGAAGGTAAGAACTGGTTACTAGTGTAACCCAAGACTGTTTCCTTTGGTGCAAAACAAAGAGTATTAGCTTGGCTGCTAAGAGGTCAGTGGTTCAACCCCATCAGCTGCCCCATGGGAGAAAAGACCTGGTGGACTGATTCCATGAAGATTGCAGCCTAGGAAACGCTATGGGGGCTGTTCTACCCTATCATACAGGGTGCTATAAATTGGAATCAGTTTGGTGGCACACAACAATAACACCAGCCACACGGGGCTATTGACGGATTTGAAGAGACAATATGCCTAAAGCACCCAGCACACTGCCAGGCTCGCAGAAGCACTTAATGTGACCTGTGGCTATTTTTTTTTTATTGTGATGGAGTGAAAGTTTACAACTTTGCATGCCCACCTATCTGCAGCTCCCTCTGCTCTCCTTGCCCAGTGAGAGCACACTCCTCCTTTCCATTCTGTACATGTCATATCCTCTTAACAATCTCCTGTCCCCTCCTCTTCACTCTCTCCACTCTGCTCTAGTGGGAAGCCAGTAGGACCGACATCCCTGTAGATGCACAGAACCATAAAATGCACACACAATAAGTCATTTTGTGTCCCCGAGTCCCTTCCATTCCTATCCAAAGAGTTGACCTCAGTAATGATCTACGATCAGGGGCAACATCAGGTCTAGGGGCCATGTTCCTGGGGGAACTCCCAGGCCTTTGACCATCAATTGCAGTCTTTCTTTTTTTTATGATTGAATGAAAATGTACATTCCCATATAAACTTGCATGCTCACCTATATGCAGCTCCCACTGCTCTCCCTGCCCGGTGACAGCACACCCCTTCTCTCTGTTCCATACATGTCCTATCCTCCCAACAGTTTCCTATTCCCTCCTCTCCACCCAGTCCCCTTCCTCCAGCAGGAGGTCAGCAGGATAATATCCTATAGATGCATAGCACCATAGGATTCCCACAAGATACAGTCACTCTGCGTTGCCAAGTCCAATCCATTGCTGTCCAAAAAGTTGACCTCCATTATGATTTATGGGCAGGGGCAGCATCAGGGGCAGCATCAGGGCCAGAGGCCATGCTCCCAGGGGAACCCCGAAGCCCCCAGACCATCAATTGCCGTCTTTTATTGGAGACCTCAGGGTGTATCCCTATTTATTCTCTTGTTGCCAGTGAGACTCAACTTTGTGAGCTCCCTCGTGGCTATCACTGGTGGTGGCCAGGCACCATCTCGTTCTTCTGGTCACAAGCCGATGTGACCCATGTGAGTGGGTCTCTCTGTCTTCTGGGTTCTCTTTGCCCCATGTCGTTCTTGTCCTAAGTGATCATCCATTCCTGTTGAGTTGGGACCATATGATGTACCCTCAGATGGCAGCTTGGCAGCTTGTAAGACCCCAGACAACACTCACCGATATGAGGCGCAGAGAGTCCTCATTAGCAAAATGCTACCTGTGCCAACTGGTCCTGATTTCACCTGAGAGCATGGTCCCCAGCCCCCCGCCCCAGCTACTCTGTCCATGCAGTATTGGGTTGGGATGGGAGGAGTATTCAAACTGTGTTGAAGTCCAGTTAATATTGATCTTCTTTCTAATGTGTGCTGTCACCGATTTCACCCAACCAAATTTCTATTAACTATCTGATCTAAACCCTCCCCCCTCACCCTTCTTTCCTCCCCATCCTTGTAGCTGTCAAAGTGTCTTCTCTCCTATGCATGAGTCTGTTTTGAAGTTCTTATCATAGGGGTCTCATACAATATTTGTCCTTTTGTCGCTGACTACTTTCATTCAGCATAGTACAGGAAAGCCCTTCATACTCCTTTCCCAATTTCCCCCAATGGTTACATTTTATATGAACCAAAAACCAAACCCATTGCTATCCAGTCGATTCTGACTCACAGAAACTCTACAGGACAGGGTAGAACTGCCCATTGTGTTTCCAAGGAGTGTATGGTGGATTTGAACCGCCAACCTTTTGGTTAGTAGCACTTAACTGCTATGACACCAGAGTTTCCACATTTTATATAACTATATATCACAATCAGGAAACTAGGCACTGGTACAATCCAAAACAATTCTTTAAGTATAATCCAAGGCTAAATTGATCTGTACAATCAATATTGGTACACTCCAGTCTGTGTGTACAGTTCTACGCCATTTTATCATGTGTTGATTCCTATAACCACCACAATCAAGATACAAAACTCTTCTGTCACTCACATAGCTCTCCCTTGTGCTACTCTACCACCTTCCCTAACTCCTGACAACCACTGATGTGTTTCGTGCATCTGTAATGTTATTTCAAGTTGTTGTTCTTAAGCGCCATTGAGTTATGCTTGAGTCCACTGTTGCAACACTGTGTCAGTCTACCTTGTTGAGGGTCTGCCTCTTTCTTCACTTCCCCTCTACTAAGCATGATGTCCTTCTCTAGGGTTTGATTCCTCCTGATAACATGTTCAAAGTACGTAAGACATAGTCTCACCATCCTTGTTTCCTAGGGGCACTCTGGTTGTGCTTCTTCCAAGGCAGATCTATTGTTCTTTTGGCAGTCCACGGAATACTCAATGTTCTTCTCCAACATCACAATTCAGACATGTCAGTTTTTCTTCTGTCTTCCTTATTCATTGTCTAGTTTTCGCATGCATATGATGCAACTGAAAATACCATGTCTTGGTTCAGGTGCAACTCAGTCTTCCAGGCGATATCTTTACTTGTCAACACTTGAAAGAAGTCTTGTGCAAGAGATTTTCCCAATGCAATGTCTTTTGATTTCTTGATGCTGCTTCCATGGTGGTGCTTGTAGATTCAAGTAAAAATGAAATTCTTGACAACCTCTGTCTTTTCTGTGTTTATCATGATGTTGCTCCTTGGTCCAGTTGTGAGGATTTTTGTTTTCTTTATGTTGAGGTATACCCCATACTGAAGGCTGTAGTCTTCAGTCTTCATCACTAAGTGTTTCAAGTCCTCATCACTTTCAGCAAGCAAGGCTGTGTCATTTGTATAAAGTAGGTTGCTAATGAGTCTTCCTCTAACCCTGATGCCCGTTCTTCCCATAGTCCAGTTTCTCAAGATTATTTGCTCAGCATACAGACTGAAGTATGGTAAAAGGATACAACCCTGACACATACTTCTCCTGACTTCAAACACGCAAGCCCTCGCAGTATGACAAACTGACAGACACCCCGGTGATGCAGTGGGTTAAGTGCTACATGTGCTAACCAAAAGGTTGGCAGTGCAAATCCATTAAGAGCTCCTTGGAAACTCTATGGGCAGTTCTGCTCCAATCTCTAGGGTCACTATAAGTTGGACCCAACTCGAAGGCAGTGGGTTTAGTCTTCTTGATTTTATACAAATAGCATCATACAGTGA
Source organism: Heterohyrax brucei (assembly GCA_028571685.1). Classification (NCBI taxonomy): domain Eukaryota; kingdom Metazoa; phylum Chordata; class Mammalia; order Hyracoidea; family Procaviidae; genus Heterohyrax; species Heterohyrax brucei. The sequence continues at coordinate 56,244,965 of CM053140.1, forward strand.
CTTTTATTTTATTTTTATTGTGATTAAGTGAAAGTTTACAATCCAAGTCCACTTGTCATATAAAACTCCAAACAGATGCCTCTGTGCAACTCTATCTGCTCTCCTCACCCTGTGATACCATACTCTTCTTTTCCACCCTATACGTCTAGTATCCACTTAAACAATACTTGTCCCGTTCTGTCTTCCCTTCCATCTCTCCTCTAAAGAGAAACTAGTTGGATAGCCTCATACATATATTAAGCCAAAAGGTATACATACCACCCACACCACTCTATGTTCCACAGTCCAGTCCAATTTTTGGCTTCAGTACCAGTTTCGACTCTGCACTACCAGCAAAGCCAGGGGCCAAGTTCTCAGCAGACCCTCTAGGATGTCAGATTATCAAGTCTACTCTTCTAACAGAGTTCTAGATTTACACTCCCCTTTTCTCTGTACATCAGGGACTCTACATTGTGTCCCCTGTCAGGGCAGTCTTTAGCGGTGGCTGTGCACCATCTAGTTCTTCTGGTCTCATGCTGATGTAGTCTCCCAATCATATGGACCCTTCTGTCTCTTGGGTTCATATTTTCCTCACGTATTTGATGTTCTTGGTTTCCCTCTGCTCCAGGTAGGTTGGGACCAGTTCCTTAGATGGCAGCTTGCTAACTTTTAAGACCCCAAGCACTACTCACCAATATGAGATGCAGAACAATTTCTTAGATAAAACTAGTTATGCCAATCGACTTTAATGTACCCTGAAACCATGGTCCCCAGACCCCTGTCCCTGTTACTCTGTGCTTTAAAATATTGGGTTGTATTTAGAAAACCTTTTAGTTTATGATGTAGTCCAGTTCTGCTGACCTCCATTTTACTGTGTCCTGTCACTCCCTGTGACTTACTGAGATGTAATTTACATACCATATACTGCACTCATTTAAATTCAAAGGTTTGTAAATGATTCCCAGAGTTGTGCATCCATTATAATCAATTTAAGAACATTCTCGTTTCTCTAAAAAGAAACCCCAAACCCATTGGCAGTTACTTTCCACATCCCTACAAACTCTCCCAATCCCTTAAAATCAAAACCAAACCCAATGCCATCAAGTCAATTTGAATGCATAGTGACCCCATAGGACAAAGTAGAACTGCCCTGTAGGGTTTCCAAGGCTGTAGTCTTTACCAAAAAAAAGATTGTCACATCTTTTTCCTATGGTGCAGCTGGTTTGAAGCACTGACCATATAGTTAGCAGTTGAGTACTTTAAGCACTGTACCACCAGGGCTCCTTCCACCCTTTGGCCCCCCAAAACCTGAAATCTACTTTCTGTCTCTGTCCATTTGCCTATTCTGGGTATTCTATGTAAATGGAATCACAGAAGGTGTGTTATTTTCTGACTGGTTTCTTTCCTTCACCATACTATCTTCAAGATTCACTCATGTAGTAGCATGTATCAGTATTTCATTCCCTTCCATGGCTGAAAACATTTTTGTACAGATATACCACATTTTCTTTATCCATTCATCAGCTGGTGGATACTTGGGTTGTTTACAGTTTGGGGCTATCATAAATTATGCTGCTATGAACCTTTGTATATAACCTTTTGTGTGGACATACGGTTCCACTTGTCTTGGGTATATACTTTGAAAAGAATTGTTAGGTAATACGGTTTACCTCTTTGAGGAACCGCCAGACTGTTTTCCGAAGCTGCTGTAGCCACTAGCAGTGTATAAGGATTCCAATTTCTCCAAATCCTCAGCAGTGATGATTTTCTATCCTTTTTACTATCCTAATGGTAGGAGGGAGCCCAGGTGGTGCAGTGGGTAAAACCTCAGCTGCTCGTCAAAAGGTCGGCAGTTCAAATCCATCAGCCATCTCTTGACAATTCTATAGTACAGTTCTAGTCTGTCCTATAGGTCACTGTGAGTCAGAATAGACTTGAGGACAATGAGTGGTAGGAAGTGGGATTACATTGTGGTTTTGAGTTGCATGTCCATGATAGTCAATGATGTTGAGCATCTTGTCATATGCTTATTGGTCATTTGTGTATCTTCTTTAGAGAACTGTGTTTTCAGATCCTTTAGCACTTTTTAAACTGGGCTATTTGTCTTTTTATTACTGAATTGTTAGAATGTTGTGTATATTCTAACATAAACCCCTTATTAAACATAGGATTTACAAACCCCATCTGTGGGTTTCACTTTCTTGATGGTGTCTTTTGAAGCTGAAACATTATTTGTTTTGGTGAGACCCAATTTACCTATGTTGTTCATGCCCCGGTGTAGTATCTAAGAAAGCTCTGCCTGATCCAAAGTCATGACAATTTACTCCTGCTTTCTTCGAAGGGTTTATAGCTTCCACTCCAAACATCTCTGGGATCAGTTACTCTCCTCTGGGCACCCATGGTCCCTTATGTTCACCCCTCTCAGAACACTGGTTGCCCTGCATTGGAATTCTTCTTTACTGTTAGACTTCTGGAGGGTGGGACAATGCCTTTGCTTGCTTCTGTATTTTAGCACCTAACCCAGGTCCTGGTTTCCAAAAGGTATCCAAAATACTTGTTGGAGGAAGGAATAAAGACACGCACATACATGAAATCAGACAAGACTCCTCCTTGGGATGTAAGATTCAGTGACATAAAATCCTTGGGGTTACTGCCACCCATTACCATATACAAAGACATGTTTTCCTGTTTTAATCACCCTAGTCTACTGTCTTAAAAAAGGTTTATTTGTGAAAGCCCCTACCCACATTATAGCAAGCATTTTTAAATGCACACGTATTTCACATAATTCTTTTACGGTAGAAACAAAGGATTTTTATATATTTATGATGTAAAGTATATTTTAAAATCAATTATTTATTTTCTTTCATAGTTTACATGTTTGATTTTATACATGTGACTATTTAAGTTGGAGTGTGTTGCACCCCACTGGACCAAATGCAGGAGTAACTCCAAGAGGCACAGACAGGTTTGGATTTCGAAAAAAGAAGCACAAAAACCCAGGTTGATTAGATGTAGCTTTTTTTTATAGAACTTACAGACAGAGGCTGGTGCCAAGATTATTGTGACACAGTGACTTCCTGAGTCACCTAGTTGTTGTTGTGAGGTGCTATCAAGCCACTTCTGACTCCTGGTGGCCCTATGTACCACAGAACAAAACACTGCCCAGTCCTGTGCCATGCTCACATCGTGTTATGCTTGAGCCCACTGTCACCTGTAAAAGTTCTCAAACCACAGCACAGGGTGGGGATTTATAGACTTAGTACTTGTGGGCAAGGATACATGCAAGGGCCTGGGAAAAAACATATCTAATCATGATGCACAGGTTGTTATCTTTACCAGCTAAGGGGTTCTACCTGACATGATCAGAAGTCAGGTAGCTGCACGTTTTTTCTTAGCCCAGGTCACTACTGCTCCTTTCTTAGAGTCCTTTGTGGGCAGAATTCATCCTGTATTGTTCAGGGCCCTCTCAGAGTACACCTCAGCAATAGAAACAAAGTTGCATTTGGTAGGACTTTAATTAAATATCTATTAAATTTATTATTATTATTTTTTTGAGACAACGGTCTTTCGGTTTTTTTATGTGTGTTTGTTTGTTTAGGTTTCAAACACTGGTGTAGGGCCTGACAGTGTCATAGATCCCAGGTACTGTGCCTATAGTTGCTAAAACTGCCCTGCCTGAACACCCATCCAGTCTGAACAGCCCTACCTTCTCATCATGGGAATGATCCTTCAAAAGGAACAGATCAATAAGTGTTGATGATGACATGAAAAACTGGAACTCTCACACACTGCTCGCAGGAATATAAAAAGGTACAGCTACTTGAGAAACCGGTCTGCCCATTTTTCAGATGGTTACACACAGAGTTACCCCATGACGTGACAATTCTATTCCTTGGTATATATCCAAGAGAAATGAAAACATGTGCCTACACAGAAACTTGTATACAAATACTTGGTGACACTATTTATAATAGCCAAACAAAACAAAATGTTACAATGGAATATTATTCAGTGATTAAAACAATGAATAGATGATATATGCTACTATATGGATGAATCTTGAAAAATCAGTCAGAAAAGACCACACTGGATGATTCTATTTATTAAAAATACCCAGAATTAGGCAAATCTATAGAGACAGGAAATAGAATAATGGTTTGCCAGGGACTGTGGAAGACGAACAGGGTGAAGGGAAATGAGGAGTGACTGCTGACAGGTACAGGGTTTCTTTAAAGGGTGATAAAAACTGATTGTAGGGAAAGTTGCAAAACTCCCTGAATATGCTAAAAACCTTTAAATTGTACGCTTTAAATGGGTGAAGTGTACAGTCTGTGAGTTGTATCTCACTCAATAAAGGTATCACCCAAACCCATCGCCATGGTGTCGGTATAACAGACAAGAAGAAAAAAAGGAACTGGTCCCCAAACCAGGCCCAACAGCTTCCCTCAACATCAGCTCCTTCCTTTTCCCCTTTCTTAAATGGACCCTTATCATTCACCATAAAACTTTCCCATCCCTTCTTCCCCTTTAATCCCATCAATTACCAATTCTGCGGGTTAAACTCTGCAATGCCTCCTATATAGCTCCATCGGTCATCCTAGTGGAGGGGCTCTCATTGCCCTTCTTTGGGGCAATGATAACGTCCCAACTGATTTCCTGACTTACTGTGTCACTCCGATCCAATCTGGCAAAATGTCTTCTGATTAGTCCTCCCGCAGATTATAGGAAACCCCGAAGGCTGAAGATTCTGTCTCTCCATCAACCTGGAGGCTGTTGAGGGCAGGGCTAGGTCTCTTCGCCCCTCCCTTACACTGTGGAGACGGGAGAGGGAAGGGAAGCATTGAGGTAGTCTACCCTCTTAAGCGGCTTCCAAGAACAGGGCTGTGTTTCCCCTTCTAGTTCCTAAAGACAGGAGTGTCTCTCTCCCACTTCAGACTGGGGCTCTGAGCGCAAGGCTGTATCCTATACCTCTACATTTTGTGACCAAACTCAGGACTGTGCTTGACTGACAAAATCCTTTGTCACACGTACTGGACCTATTCGTCGTCCGTGCCAGGCTGATACCCCACTCCCACCCCCAGCCCCAGCGCACTCCAGTGCTGATAGGCACCGCCTAGTTGCACGCCTTCACTCCTTAAATTCCCAGAGACGCGCGTACACCGCGCTACTTCCATCCTGAGCTAAATTGGACCCGAGAGCTGCATCCCCTCCTCCTGCCTCCTCGCGTAGTCCTGGTAAACCGAATCCCGAAACGGCTTCCAGAACACGGGAGCTTGCTGAAAGTGCCGGACCCGAGGATCTCTCGGGGCTCCCGGGGCTGTCAGGGCCAGGGCACCAGCCTGAGTCGGGGCCTCTGGAGCCAGAAAGGCCTTGGAACAAGACTCACCACGCAAGGGCTCAGAGCCGTCCCGCAGCTCCGCCATTTTGTTGTCACGCGGTTTCCCAGGCGACCGGGACTTGTGCACTTCTGATTGGCCAATTTGAAAGGGCATACTGAGCAATGAGCAACCTGCAGAGGAGGGTGCGGCCGGCTACACTCGAATCCTATTGGCCCGGAGAATCCAAACTCTTGAAGGAATACTGCCAATCCCAGAACCCACTGCTCTAAACGGAGTCTGAACCTGGGGGAAGGGACTCTTTCGTGCCACTTCTCAAGTGCAACGGAGGCAGAAACGGGGACCAGATTTATGAGGCGCTGGAGAGAAATCTCCGGACCTGTATGTGTAACCCCGACTATGATGCCATTTTGCTGAATTGCTCTTTGAGAAATTTAGATTAGCTCTGAGCCTCCATCTCCCCGTCTTATCAGTAAAGCACTTCTTTTAACCATTTTGAGAATGAATTGACGTGACTCAGGCACTAAATAAGTGTTTGTTAGCGTTCAGTTTCTGTGCTAACTCCTTGACCAGATGGCACCCTGATTTAATGGGAGGCTCAAGTTCTTGTTCCACTGTGTAAGAGTTTAAGAAACTTCCCTTCCTAATTGGGTAACACACTTACCGTAACTGACTTTGGGTAAGACACATCCACTCCTTGAGCCTCATAAGTAAAATTGAGTTGTTGAACTAGACTTGAATCACCACAGCAACTGGAAGCAGTTCAACGAAGACCATGGACTTTGGGAATGAGACACCTCGCTGTGTGTCCTTGGGCATTCAGGGGAGGATAGGCTCCTTTGCGCATTCTTTATACACCATTTGGAGACTGAAGGGAGCTACCGATCACTGAGTGCCTTCCAAGTTCCAAGGAGCCCTGGTGACGCGGTGGTGGAAAGCTCAGCTTACGCGCTAGCTAGCTGCTCCATAAGAGAAAGATCTGTGGCAGGCTGCTTCTGTAAAAGACTATAGCTTTGGAAACTTACGGGCCATTTCCACTCTTTCCCATAGGGTTGCTGTGAGCTGAAATCAGCTCCACCAGCAATGGGTTTGCTTTCTAAAGTTCCGGATGCAAGGATTATGAGGTTTACGTATGAGAAAGGTGAAGCTCAGGAAAGGGAAGTGACTTGCTGAAATCCACACAAGTAGGAAGAAGTGGAAGGGGGTTCACACCCAGGTATGTCTGCCTAGACCTCCAACTCTAATCCATACTCTTTCCAGAAGCTCCACCGCAGTAAGACAGGCATACACAGATAAGCTAGACATTCAGCTGGTCCAGGTTCAATGCCAAGGGTTCAGATGGAACATGTGACTGTTGGGGGGTGGGGGAAACTTCTTGTTCCTGTTCTGATCCCAGAAAGTTCTCCAAGGCTAGAGGTACATAAGGACAAAAAAACTGGAGGTCCTGCAGGGGCCTGGTGTTTTCTGGCACTAGAGTTATGTGCAGGGGGAGCAATCAGGGAGCAGAAGCTGATATTTACCCAGGCATCAAGATCTATCCAACAGTTCCCTGTCTCCCCAGTGCCTGAAGCTGGGCGTGACACTCTGCAACAGACAGCTACTCAGTAAGCAGACATTCAGTGAGCATCTGTAGTTCCTAGAAGGGAGGTTGGAGTCCTCTAAACTGGTAGGCCAGTTTTTTTTTCTTCTTTTTTTTATTATGATTGCTTGAAAATGTACATTGCCGTATAAATTTGCATGTCCTCCTATGTGCAGCTCCCACTGCTCTCCCTGCCTGGTGACAGCACACTGTTCCTCTCCATTCTGTACATGTCATATCCTCCTAACAATTTCTTATTCCCTCCTCTCCACCCTCTCCCCCACCTCCAGTAAGAAGAGGTCAGCAGGATGACATCCTATTGATGCATAGAACCGTAAAGGCACACACAGTATGGTCTCTGTGTAGCCAAGTCCACTCCATTCCTGTCCAAAGAGTTGACCTCCATTATGATTTATGAACAGGGGCAGCGTCAGGGCCAGGGACCATGTTCCCGGGTAACCCCGAGGCCCTGGACCGTCAATTGTGGTCTTTTAGTAGAGATCTCAGGGTGCAACCCTTTTTAGTCCTATGTTGCCAGTGAGACTTAGCTTTATGAGCCCCATCACAGCTATTGCTGGTAGTGGCCAGGCACCCTCTGGTTCTTCCAGTCACATGTTGATGTAGTCCCCCACTCTTGAGGGTCTCTCCGTCTTCTGGGTTCTTGTTTCCCCAAGTCTTCTTGGTCCTTGGTGATCGTCCATTCCTGCTGAGTTGGGACCATTTGGTGTAAAGTTTATAATTTTTTAATAACATTTATTTTTATAACAGAATAGTAGTAATAACACTTATTAGAATCTGATTATAAAAATATACATTTTCATCATAGAAATTTGGAAAATAATAAGGGGTATTATGGGCCAGTATAACTAACACAAAGAGTTCCAGTAGTATAATGGTTCAGCATTCAGGTGCTAACCAGAAATGTAGGAGGTTTAAACCCACTGGTTGCTACTCAGGAGAAAGATATGGTAGCCTGCTTCCATAAAGATTTATAGCCTTGGAAACTCTATGGGATAGTTGTACTCTATCCTGTAGGGTTGTTATGAATCAATTCAACTGTAATGGGTTAATCATAGGATTAATGTGCACATTGCCAAGCCAGCCAAGTGCCGTTGAGTCGGAGCCGACTCATGGCGACCCTAGGGGCCAGGGTAGAACTGACCCCCAGAGTATTCAAGGAGCGCCTGGTGGATTTGAACTGCCGACCTTGTGATTAGCAGTGGTAGCACGTAACCCACTACACCACAATGTGCATATTAAATTTCCTATAATTTATCACATTATTGTTTCCAAAAATAAAGTTTTGAAAACAAAATAAGCGTCTTAGGACCCCTGAGAGATACCTTTCTGACCTGTATTCCTATGGAGGGTCCTGAAAATTTCTCTCAAGTCCCCAGGCTTGTGGCGTCATGAACTGCCTTTGTGTGGCCTTACTCAGCATGGTCTTATGACTCCTACAAGATGATTGGGTGGGAAAATGCAAATAAGGTGCTTGTGGCCCACTAAGGAGACTGGACAGCTCACTAATAGTGCAAATCAGGTGCATGGAACCCCTGTGGAGGTGTGACCATGCAAATGAGGTCCATGGAACCGTAATGAGAGGACTGGTCAGTTTTGCTGTTCTACTAGGCTGAAATGAGAGCCTATCCCAGAGCACAGACCAAGAAGGAAGAGCCAGGAATGGAGCTATCTTTTGGGCCCAGGATCCCTGTTCTGGGAACTTCCTAACCAATGGCATGTTTAGTGTCCCCCAGTTCAGTACTCAGTGATGTCACCCCCATGCTAATCACCACAGAATTGTCAAATTGCCAGAAAATTTGATGAAATCAATGACTATAAAAACACAAGCAGCAATGAAAACAACAGCATGTGCTTGTAGCATGTGCAGATAAAAATCACATGATTCAAGAGTGTCACTACGATTGGGTAATAAGGACAGCTCTGACCAAAGTGAATTAGAAGGTTCAAAAAGTAAATTAGCATAGAGTTTTTTCCTTGCAGATATATTAATACATATAAACTAGGCTAAAGAAATTTTTTTCGTTGTTATTAAAACTAGCTACAGGGATATAATTATAAAAAAATAATAAATTTATGGTGAAACATTGCAGAGAAATTTTATCAATAGCCATTTGCGTGTCACCACCATGACTGTCACCCAGTATGGTGCACACACTCCATGCAACTAGACATCACTGTCCTAGACCCAGGAGACAGAGATGGGAGAGGCAGCAGTACAGAAACAGTGCTAGCAGTACCAGGAGACCGGCCTGAGACGGAACACTGGGCTTCCGCTCCCACAGAACAAGGTGGGTATAAGGGGGTGCCACTGTGCACTTATTGGTGGAGCCAAAGAGCTTTATAACACATGCCTGAGCAGTGCAGAGATTGGGCCAATGGCCAAGAGGCCACGAAGAGGCCTGCCTGTGGGCACAGCCAAGAAACTGTCCTGACAGAACTGTATCGTAAGGTGTTCCTGATCTTGAATTGTAATGTAATCTGGTTCTTTCCTAATAAGCCCCATAATTGTGAGTATTATGGTCTGTGAGTTCTGTGTGGCCATTGTAAAGAATTACTGAACCCAGCAGAGAAGTGGTGAGCGGGAAGGATGGTTGGTGTAGAAACTGGTGAAAAGGTTGAAGAGAGGAGGTATATCTGACCTCCCTTGCTAGGAATTAGCCTTGGGCTGTTAGTGTTGATAATAATTCCTTCTCTTTCCCTTCTGAAACTTAGACTAGGAGTTCTGAGGCTGCCACCAGACCATTTTTACAAGGCGCTTGTTCAGACTTGAGAGCCGGAGAGATCGGGAGGCCAATCTGCTCAGCTCAGCCAGGATCCCCTCTGGGCTTTGGGACCAGGATCACCCAGCTTCTTTTAAAAAAGAAAAAACAAAAACAAAACCCAACTTACTGAGATAAAATATACAGAACACAAAATTTTCCATTTTAACGATATTTACATCACATTTGCGTTAACTATATTTACAATGTTATGCAACCATCACCATTCGTTTCCAGAATTCATCACTCCAAACGGAAATTCTGCACCCATTAAGCAATAACGCTCCATGCCCCCTCTCTGCCCAGCATGTAGTAACCACTGAATCTGCTTACCCTCTGCATTTCTGGCTTCCTCTTTTAAATAATATTTTACTGTGTTTTAGGTGAAAGTTTACACAGCAAACTAGATTCCCCTTAACAACTTTTTTTTAAATAAATTTTATTGTGATTTAAAAACAATTTTACAATCTATATCAATTTGCCACATCAAACCCTGGAACTTTTCCTGCTATTCCAACTGCTACCCACCCCCGCCTCCCACCCCTCTGTGACAGCACACTTCTCCTCCTTTCATTCTGAACTTCCTGGGACCCTTTGAGCAAGATATGACCACCCTCACCGTATCATCTGGCTCTCTGAGACGAGCCTCCAGGATAGTCCAGAGCTTTGTTCATCACCAGCCTCACTCTGTATTTTATATGCTCCACTTCATTCTTTGTTTGGAGAGCTGGCCCCAGTGCTGGGTGCAGTCAGGGTTAGAGAGTCCAGGGGCCACACTCCCAAGGGGCCCTTCAGTCTGATGAATCATCATGTGTGGTCTTTTGGTAGAGTTCCAGCTCTGCCCTCTAATCCTTCTCACACTATGTTCGGGGCTCCGTACTCTCCACCCTATACAGGTAGTTACTGATGGCGCTCAGGTACCATCTAGTTCTTCTGGTCCCATGCTAAAGCAGATTCAGGCTAATACCACCCTTTCCATCTGATCAGCTCATATTTTCCTCCTGTCTTTGATGTCCTCTATTTATGTCTGGTCCAGGTGGCTTGGGACCAGCTGATGTTACTTAGGTGGTAGCTTGCTAGCTTTTAAGACCCCAGATGCCACTCACGCAGGTGGTATGCAGAGCATTTTCTTAAGAGAAAAAGAGAAAAATAACTTGGGTATGCCAGTTAGTCTGGATGTCCACCGGAGGTGCGGTGCCTCAACCCCAGAAATACTTTCCCACTCTGCAGGTAGTCATTTTACTCTTTTGATGAAGGCTTTGGATGAGCGTAAGTGTTTGATTTTTAAGAGATATCAATTGACTATTTTCATTTCTGGTGTTTGAGAATCATTGGTGATTTTTTGTAGGCTGTTAATGCCATGGATTAGGGCTTCTATGGTCTTCTCAATTTTTTCTTCTAAGATCTTTATTAAGTTTTATATTTAGGTCTTTGACCTATTTTGGGTTAATTTTTGTGCATGGTGTGAGATAAGGATCTTGTTTCAATTTTTTGCAGAGAGATACCCAGTTATGCCAGCACCATTTGTTTGGGGCTTTATCAAATATCAGTTGCTCCTAGATGCTCGATGTTATATTTGGATTCTCAGTTCTGTTCCCTTGGTCTATGTGTCTGTTTTGCACCAGTATCAGGCTGTCTTGGCAGTGTGATAGGTTTTAACACCAAGTAGCGTGAGGCCTCCCACTTTGTTCTTCTTCTTTAATAAAGTTTTACTTATCTGGGAAGCTTCCTCCCTTTCTCTCTGTAACAATTTTTATACAGAGTATTCCATGCCTTTGGTTACAGTTTTTACCTGTCCTCATTATTTGCATTCTATTTGTTCTGTTTCCATTGATCTAGCTTCCCTTCCCCTTCTTTACCCTGTCGTCTTTGTTTTTGGGTAAGTGTTGATTGTTTGGGCTCATATAGTTGTTTAAAATAGCACATTATTTTGGGTGATATTGTTTATTTTATAAGTCAGTCTACTATTTAGCAGAAAGTAAATTTCTGCAGTGACCTGCAAAAATTGCTTCAGTTCCCAGTTCAAAGGTTATCTTAGGGTAGTAGTCTGGGAGTTCCTTTAGTTTCTGTTGGTCCAGTAGTTCTGAGCTTTTTTTTTTTTTTTTTTTTTATTTAACATAACTGAGTAAAAATGTACATTCACATGTAAATTTACATGCCCCCCTATATGCAGCTTCCACTGCTCTCCCTGTCCGGTGACTGCACACTATTCCTCTCTGCTCCATACATGTCTCATCCTCCCAACAGTCTCCTTTCCCCTCCTCTCCGTCCACTCCCCTTCCTCCAGCCAGAGGTCAGCAAGATGATATCCTATAGATGTATAGAACCATAAAGTGCTTCCAACATATGGTTACTCTGCATTGCCAAGTCCATTCCATTCCTGTCCAAAGAGTGGACCTTTGTTATAATTTATGGGAACAGGCAGCATCAGGGCCGGGGGCCATGCTCTCAGAGGAACCCCAAAAGCGCTGGACCATCAATTGAGGTCTTTTAGTGGAGATCTCATGATGCACCTCTTTTTATTCTTGTGTTGCCAGTGAGGCTCCTCTCTGTGAGCTCCGTCATGGCTATCACTGGTGGTGGCCGGGCACCATCCGGTTCTTCCGGTCCCAGGTCGATGTAGGCACCCACTCTTGTGGGTCTCTCTGTCTTCTCGGTTGTCTTTACCGCATGCCATTTTGGCCCTCGGTGAGCATCCGTTCCTGCTGAGTTGGGACCATTTGCTGTGTCCTCGGATGGCAGCTTGGCAGCTTTTAAGACCCCAGACGCCACTCACCAATGTGGGGTGCAGAGAGCTCTCTTAGCAAAACGCTAGTTGTGCCAATTGGCCTGGAATTCGCCTAAGAGCATGGTCCCCCGCCCCCCGCCCCAGCTACTCTATCCTTGCAGTATTGAGTTAAGATGGAAGGAGTACTCAAGTTATGCTGAAGTCCACTTAATGTTGTTCTTGTTCCTAATGTGTGCTGTCACCGCTTTCTCCCAACTAGATTTCTGGTAACTACCTAAACTAAACCCTCCCCCCCTTGCCCTCCCTCCCTCCCTCCCCTCCCTTGCAGCTGTCAAAGAGTCTTCTTCTATACACAAGTCTGTTTTTGAGATCTTATCGTAGAGGTCTCATACAGTATTTGTCCTTTTGTCGCTGACTACTCTCACTCAACATAATGTCTTCCAGTTGAAACCAGGTTAGGAGATGTTTCCTGCAATTGTCGTTATTCTTTATCATTGCGTAGTGCTTCATTGAGTATATGTACCACAGTTTACCTATCCATTCTTCTATTGTTGGGCATCTAGGTTGATTCCACCTTTTTGCTATCATGGACTATGCCGCGATAAACATTCTGGTGCATGTGTCCGTTGGTGTGAAAGGCCTTGAATCTGTAGGATATATTCCAAGTAGTGGAATTACTGGGTCAAATGGTATATCAATATCCATTTTTTTAAGGAAGCGCCAGATTGCCTTCCAAAGAGGCTGGACCATTTTGCAACCCCACCAACAGTGTAGGAGGGTTCCACTTTCTCCACAGCCTATCCAGCATTTGTTGTTTTGTGTTTTCTGGATCATGGCCAGTCTTGTTGGGGTGAGATGGTATCTCATTGTTGTCTTGATTTGAATTTCATTAATAGCTAAAGATCGTGAACATGTCCGCATGTGTTTTTTGGCTGCCTGGATCTCCTCTTTAGTGAAGTATCTGTCCATCTCCTTTGCCCATCACTTAATTGGATGGTTTATCTTCTTCTTATTGATATTTTGTAGTATCTTATAGATTATGGAGATCAGGCGTCGATCTGACATAGAGTTGCCAAATATTTTTTCCCACTCTGTGGGTGTTCTTTTAATTCTATTAATAAGGTCTTTGGATGAGCAAAAGTGTTTGATTCTTAATAGTTCCCATTTATCTACTTTCTCTTCTGTTGATTGAGGTTTCTTTGACAGATTTTGGAGTCTGTCCTCATTGTGTATTAAAACTTCCATTGTTGTTCCTACCTTTTCTTGGATGAGCTTTATCGTTTTAGGTTTGATATTTAGGTCTTTTATCCAGTTGGAGTTGGTTTTTGTATAAGGTGTAAGATATGGATCTTGATTCAGTTTATTGTAGATGGATAACCAATTTTGCCAGCATCATTTGTTGAAGATGCTGTTTTTACCCCAGTTTAATGTCTTAGGGCCTATGAGTTCTGACCTTTTTTTTGGAATTTGAGTTTTGCTATACATTTTTCTCCCATTCTATCTGGAACCTTCTATCGTGTCCCTGGTCAGAACAGTTGGTAGTAGTAGCCAGCACCATCTAGTTCTTCTGATCTTAGTTTTGGTTTGTGTGAGCTGTTAGTCCTGTAAACTAGTTTCTTCTTTGAGCCTGTAATTTCCCTCATTCTCTTTTGCTCCACACAAGTAGAGACCAATAGTTGTGTCTTAGGTGGCCCCCTGCAAGATTTTAAGACCCAGACACTACTCACCAAATTTACATGTAGCACATTATCTTTGTGAACTATGTTAGGCCAGTTGACTAAGCTGTCCCTCAAGACTGTGATCTCAAGGCTTTTGACTCAGTAAACCAATCCTGGAAGTTGTCTGGATATGTCTAAAATGCCTCTAACTGTGCCCTCTATGCGGTTTGTCATATATATGAATACATATGCAGCACATACAAATGTGTATGTAGGAGGACTGACAAGTTCACAAACTCACCCTAGAAAAAGTGCTACATACCTCACTGCTGAATATCACCATGGTCACCTTTGAAGTATTCCCCTTGGGAAGCAATGCACCGATGCCAGTGCCTAGTCCATGCTTCAAAGTAATTTTGGAACACTGTTTTCTGGAATGGCCATCAGAGCTGTCATTGTATTACCTTTGATATCCTGAATGTCATCCACATGTCTTCCTTTCAATATTTCTATTATCTTTGGGTAAAGAAAAAAGTCCCTGGGGGCCAGATCAGGTGAGTCGGATGGGTATTCCAATACAGTTATTTGTTGACTGGCTAAAAACTCTCTTACAGACAACTATATAATTAAGTTTGCATATTTGCCACCTTGCCACTCTGTGCAGTGGCGATTTCAGGAAGAGTTCCAAAAATTTTTTGAAGGGTGGACGAGGCACTGGCATTGGTGCATAGCTTCCCCAAGGGAGTACTTTGAAAGTGACCATAGTGATATTCAGCAATGAGGTATCTAGCACTTCGAACAATTTTATTTGCGGGTTGAATTGTCAGACCTCATACACATGCCTCTACATGCATTGACTTGCATATATGCCTTCCTATATACATATATGCATCCATATCTACCTATATAACCACACTCCAGCTTCTTAATCTCATCCAGTGATGGGATGTCCATTGCTAGACAATGGCTGACCAGCCCTGGACCGGGCGCAGAGCGGTCTATGTGTGCAATTATTCCTCCTCCATTAACATAAACTCATTGCCCCTAAGGTTCCTATCAAATCTTTCCAGTTGCTATTGTCAGTTTGATCCCATATAGATATTACATTGTAATGATCAAGGCAACCTTTACTAGTTAAGCTAAACTATCATTTGGTTTTAAGAAGACTTCCATTATATTTTTGCTTAAAGGTTTAAAAGTTGTCTCAGGGCAGTAGTTTCAGAAATTCATCCAGTCTTCATGGCTCCAGAACTCAGGATTCTATGAGAATTTGAAATTTTCTCCTGCTCCTCCTTTGGATCAGGATTCCTCTATAGAATCTTAGATTAAAATGTTTGGTAGTGGTAGCCAGACACGATGCAGTGCTGGTATCATGGCAAAGGGGGAAGTTGTTCGTTGAGGTGATCAGCCACACAATCCATTCCTTCCTCCTGTTCCTGACTCTTCTTTCTGTGTTGCTCCAGGTGCACAGAAACCAACTGTTGTACCTTGGATGGCCTCTTATAAGCTTTTTAAAAGCCCAGGCACTGAACTAAGAGGTAGAAAAGAAGCACTAAACAGGATAATAGTCCAGTCAGCAGCGATATCCCATGAAAGCATTTAAACCTGCAAACCAATTAACTAAATCCCATGAGGCTTTTGGTTGTACACAAGCAGCCTTAGCAGCTAAACTTTTTTTTTGTCATTGTCATAAATATATGTCACGCATCTTTTGCCAATTCAACTTTTTCCAAATGTACTACCTATTGACAACCATTACATTAATCAGCTATGCAACCTTACCCTGTATCAATGCTGTCTTTCCATCACTGTTAACTGAGTCAGTACTCCATAAGTAATAACCCACCCTCTTTCCCTTTTCTCCTGCCCCTGCTAACTACTGATAAACTTTGGTCTTTATACATTTGCGTTTTCTTGTCTTTTTGTATGAGGTCATACAATATGTGTTTTCTCATGATTAACGTATTCCACTCGCTACGTCTTCAAGCTCCATCCACAATGTAGTATGTATAAAGACTTCACTTCTCTTACTGGCATTTTGGTTGTTTTCACCTTTGGGCTATTGTGAACAGTGCTATAATGAACACTGGTGGACAAGCATCTGTTTGAGTTTCTGCTTTCAAGCCTTTTGGGTATATATCTAGGAGTAGAATTGTTGGGTCATACAGTAGTTCTAGTTTTAGTTTTTTGAGGAACCGCCACAGTTTTCCATACTTGTTGTACCATTTTTCATTCCAAACAGCAATGGATCAGGGTTTCAGTTTCCCAATTCTTTTTTGATTTTCATCTCTCTAATGGCAATGGCTAATGATGTTGAGAATATTTTCATGTGTTTGGAGGCCATTCGCATGATCTCTTTGGTGAAATGTCTATTGAAGTCCTTGACCCATTTCATTACTGCCTTTTTGTTGGTACTGAAATTTTATATATATGTATTTTGATTGATTCTTATTGGCTATGTGGTTTCCAAAGCTATTCTCCCAGTCAGTAGCTTGTCTTTTCAGTTGTTTTGGTAAAGTCTTTTGATGAAAAAAGGTTTTTAATTTTTAGGCGGTCTCATCTGTCTTTTGATGTTTTTGCTTTTGTCATTAGATAAACCATCCATAGTATGCCCAACAGCATTGCCCCTGCATTTTCTTCTAAGAATAAACATCTCAGCCAATACTCCATCAGTTCATGGAGCCTTGGTTTTCACCAGTGCCGTCAGTGCAGCTTGGACTTCCCCCTTTGGTACCATTGGTTCCTAATCAAATGCTACATCTTGAAATGTGTGAACGTCAACCAATTCTTTTTGGTAAACAGTCTTCCACTAAGGGTGTCCAATCTGAACTTGAGGGAAACAGTTGTGTAAATGATATAGTTTTAACTGTTTTGTTATTTTGAAGCACATGTGATGGCATTATGTGTGGAAACGAATTTTGGGTAAATGGCTGCCATGGCACCTTCCAAATGGGGCCCAAAACAATCAGTTATCATAGCCTGATATCTTTCGCCATCAACAGTAACAACCTTCCCTCATTCATCTTGGGAAAAATAAGGGCCAACGATTCTGCTGGACCAAAATTCACACCAAACAGTAACTTTCTGGGGATGAAGTGAATGTTCTTGCATCTCCACTGGATTCTCATCACTCCAAATGCAACGGTTTTGCTTGTTAACAAAACCAT
The DNA here is from genome assembly GCA_028571685.1 of Heterohyrax brucei. NCBI lineage: Eukaryota > Metazoa > Chordata > Mammalia > Hyracoidea > Procaviidae > Heterohyrax > Heterohyrax brucei. The sequence continues at coordinate 56,262,195 of CM053140.1, forward strand.
TCATCTAAAAATGGGCCTCATCACTGAGGATGACTTTTCAGCCAAAAGCAGCATCAACTTCCCATTGTTCCAGAGCCCAGTCAGCAAATGCATGAACAATCTGTGGTCACTGAACTTCAGTTCTTGAGTTAAAATCTTCAAGTCCAGATGCAAAATCCACCAAATCATGGTCGACAAAAGGCCCAGTTCTTGTGCTCTTCAAGAAATTGATTGGGATGGATTCTTGTGTACACTCTGATGAACAGTGGCAAGCTTTTCATTGGAACCTGTGGGTTCACTGATGCATGGGTATTGTCTGATTGGCAGCGACCCAGTCATCTGAGATACTTTGATTAAATGTCGAACTGTTCTCTCGGTGGGACGAGTATGTGCATTGTAAATGTCAGATGATGCACAGAATGTTTGGTGAACAGAACTCCCATTTTGATAATAAACTTTAATAACTTCTACACATTGTGGAATCGTGTAACTTTTCATGGTTACTTGTCAAGACTAATCAAAAAACATGATAAATACATGACCGCTATAGCTTCACAAATATGGGCTGCTGTGAACTGTCAAAAATAGCACATCCTTACTGGAACGCTTTTTAAGACTCTGTGTGTTCCTTCCATCTTCTTTTGATGCTTCTTGTGTCATTTGATTTTTCCTTGTAGAATCCTTCAATATTGCAACTCAAAGCTTAATTTTTTTCCACAGTTCCTTTAGCTTGAGAAGTGCTGAACATGTTCTTCCTCTTCGATTTTCTATATCTAGCTCTCTGTACACGTCATCATAATACTTAACTTTGTTTTCTCGAGCCACCCTTTGAAATCTTCAATTCTTTTACTTCATCATTCTTCCTTTTGCTTTACCTACTAGAGTTCAAGAACAAGTTTCAGAGTCTCTTCTGTTATCTATTTTGGTCTTTCTTTCCTGTCTTTTTAATGACCTCATTCTTCATGTATGATGTCCTTAATGTCATTCCACAGTTTGTCTGGTCTTTGGTCATTAATATTCAGTGTGTCAAATCTATTCTTGAGATGTTTTAAGTTCAGGGGGGATATACTTAAGATTTTACTTTGGCTTTCGTGGACTTGTTCTAATTTTCTTCAGTTTGAGCTTGAACTGACATATGAGCAATTGATGGTCTGTTCCACAGTTGGCCCCTGATCTTGTTCTCACTGATGATACTGAACTTCTCCATCATCTCTTTCCACAGAAACAGTAGATTTGATTCCTGTGTATTCCTGGCAAGGTTCATGTGTATAGTTGCCATTTATGTTGGTTAAAAAAAGGCATTTGCAATGAAGAAGTCATTGGTCTTGCAAAATTCAGTCGTGTGATCTCCAGCATTGTTTCTATCACTATTTTCCATCTACTGATCCTTCTTCTTTGTTTCCAACGACCTTCCCAGTAATTTTACTGTAATTATCAGTATATCCTGATTGCATGTTCCATCAATTGCAGACTTCAGAAGTTTGTAAAAATCTTCAGTTTCTTCATCTTTAGCCTTACTGGTCGGTGTGTATATTTGAATAATAGTTATATTGACTGGTCTTCTTTGCAGTCATATGGATATTAGCTTATCACTGACAGCATTGTACTTTAGATGTTGAAATGTCCTTTTTGACAGTGACTGCAATGCCATTCCTCTTTGTCATTCCTGTCATAGATGACCATATGATTATCCAATTGAAAATGACCAGTACAGTCTATTTCAGCTCACTAATGCCTAGGATATGGATGTATGTTTCATGTCATATCTGATGATTTCCAATTTTCTTAGGTCATACTTCATACATTCCACATTCTGATTATTTGAAGACATATTTTCTTATGGTCTCTTTTTTACTTCATTATTCTCTGTTCAGTATATCCGGTCTTATGCTAAACATATCCAGTGAGTTCTTAATTTGTATTTTTGTAGTTTTTGGTTTTAGAATTTTCATTTGGCTTTTTTCTGTAATTCCAGTTTGCTGACAAAATTCTCAATCTTGTCTGTATATGTCTTTGATTATAATTAATCATAGTTATTTTAAAGTTTGATTGATAATTCCATACCTGGTTGTTCTATAGAACTGTTTCAATTATCTATTGCTCCTGTGAGCGAGTTTTCTCAGGGGAGTAATGAGGAAATATTGAAGAATGAATAAGTTTGCCCAGTGAGAAATTGGGAGAAGGGCTTTCCTTGCAGGAATACGTTATGGGCAAAGAGCCTGAGTCAGCAGGGGTGTGGCTGAAGGCTAGGCCATGGTCTCTATGGAATGGGGAGGGATGGTTGTGGGAGCTTTGGGAAGGTGGCTTTGGGAAGACTGGGAAGCAGTGTGCATGGAGCAAGGGATGGTTGTGGAACCTATGACATGAGGCAGAGGAGAAAGGTAAGGTAGGGGCCTTGAATGTCACACTAAAGAATCTGGTCTTGATCCTTCAGGAGATCTGTAGGGGACTAAGGTGTAGGCCAAGATTTTCCATCTTACTAGTGAAAGTTCAGAAATCAGGTTTGTAGATAGTACACAATGAGACACAGGAAGGTCCTAGCTGTGGCTCTGCCACTTACTTGACCTTCTAAGGCCCTCAGTTTTCATATGTGTAAAATGGGGATTTCTCTGGGCTCTTTTACACTTTGTGATCAGAGTTCTTTCCAACTGTGTGTTGTTAAGATAGGATGAAACTGCTCTGAGGGCAGGAGAGGAAAAGGCATGGACAGACTCCAGACATCTACCCGTGCCCCAAGTCTTGAAGACTTAAGAACCCTTCCAGCACCAGCAGCTCAGGTGCACACCACAGCAGAGCCTCAGCATGTGAAAATGACACTTCTGAGGTCGGTAGGCAAAATGGATCTAGCACTTAAGAATCCTCCCGTGCATCCCCACTATGGAGAAACTGCAGCACACCTGTCCCCTGGACTCATCCACTGAGCTGCCTTGTCATAAGAGGAAATAATTGCTCACTGTGAAGGAGCCAATTTCAGCAGGGCAACTTGGATTTCAAAAGGGGTCTCCATTTCCTGGGCCAGGTTAACTTTATCAGGCCTCCAGCAGCCTCTCTTCTCTTATGAACCCCCAGAATCATTCACCCCCATAGGCAGGTGCACCAAAGCAGCTGAAGACTTGAGTCAGAAGTCAGGATACACCTCTGAGTGAAGGAGCAGATGGGTATGAGGAGTAGTGGAAGTTGATGCCTCTTACTTCCCTCCTGAAGCTTCTCTCCCAGGTCCCCAAGGCTCGCCCTGCCCCTATCAGGCTTTTTCTCACCAGTTTGGATTCTCAGTTCTTTGTTCCTTCTGAGCTGGCCTTGGTTAGGGGCTACAGACCCCTAAGAGGCCACTCAAGTTTCTTCCCAGGCTTGTGACACAGAGACCATAAGTATAGAAGGAAATGCGGTAGGTAGGCGAGAACCCTTACTTCCTAGCATGCAAATGAAGTACAAATAGACTAAGGAAAGGAAAGTGGGTGAGGCAGAAATTGACTGCAAAGTCAACCTCTGGGTCTTCTGGGAGCCTGGGTGGGGGGCAGAAAATCAAGACTTAATCAGCAAATTCTGGGACAGCCCCAGAAATTACACACATGGCTGTGGCTTCAGATAGAACTGGATTCAAATTCAAATGAGATTAGCACCACCATTTACTACTTTGGGCAAGTCACTTAACTGATGAGCCTCAGTTTCTTCATCAGGAAGATGGGTATAAGTATAAAACCTACTGCACAGCCTTGCTGAGTGAATAAAGTGAGAGAGAGTATGAAAGACAGAGCACCATCCAATCAGCTTTATGATTTATCTCATTGCCCCACCTCCAGCTGAGGCTTCACAGCCACTCTCCAGCCCCAAATCCTATAATAGTAGAGTCTAGTCACCTGTTTGTCCCTCTCATCCATCCTAAATGCCTGTTATTTTCTTTACCCAAATCACAAATCACTAGGTCTTAAGCAACTTCAGAAACAATCCACATCAATCTTCTCACTTGAAATGGGGAAACTGAGGCCCATAGAGAACGAGGGACTTACCCAAGGGCATGCTGTGGTTTGACTAGAATCCAGGCTTTCTGATTCCTAATCCAGTGCTCCAGTCATTTTCACAGATATCCACCACCCCCTTCTGATGCTTCTGATTTTCCTGTCAGCTCCTACCCTCTGCCCCAGTCTACTTTCAAAAACCATCTATAGGCTATTGGCTGTGTGTCAGCACTTTTAAATGGGTTATTGCACTTAATCCTCCAGCAGCTGTTTTGTCAGAAGCTCAGAGAGGGGTACTTTCTGGCCCAGGGTCTTAGAAATTGGCAGGTGTTTGAACCAAGAATCAGTCCCAGCATGCCTAACTCCAAGCCCAGGATCATAGTCACAGCCCCACTGTTGTCTCCTTGGTTTGCCCATCTCCTACCCTCCTGGGAGTCAGCTCGGTCCCTATCGGGAAGCCATCATCTACCAGGGCCTTAGGGCCAAGGGGCACATATTATCAACTCCCAGGTCTGCAGAAAGCAAGCAGTCCCCGCCCCTCAGATCCTCCTTCTCTTCCACTACCCCGCCTCCCCCTCCCCCTGCTTCCTGTCCCACCAGCCTGCCTCCCCACTTCCTAGTTCAAAAGCAGCTGAACCAAAGCAGGTGCACAAACAGCCTCGCGTGTTCATCTCTGAAAGCTACCAAGCAAGAGAGCCTCCCAAATCCTCTGAAGATGAAGGGCTTCTTCCTCCTATTCATCATGAGCCTTCTGATCATGATTCAGGTAAGAGCAGCCCTCCATTCAGACACCGTGGCATCACTCCTCAGAACTCCCCAGCCCTGCCTGGGACGGCAGGAAAGAAATGCAGGCTCCTGGGGGACCCAGCCTTCTGTCATGGGAGCAGAGGCAGACAGACCCCAGCAGGGAAAACAGGGACTCAGGCAGCCTGGCTTCCAGGCGTCCCAGCCCACTGACTGCAGCCAGATTGCTTTGGACTGTGCCTGAACAAAAGCCTGGTAGCTAAGGCTGGGGAGTACCTACAGGGTGCAACGCACACTAGGGTACCAAAGGGGTATTGTAGAATACAATACAAGGAATTAAAAGGATTAGGAAGACAGTCCTGAGTGAGGATGGCACTAAACCACAGAGAGCCTGGGGAAACAGTCTTTTTGGGAGATGGAGGCATGACAAGCGGAGCTGCTCTGGTCGTGGAGGGGGTCAGGGACCCCACCGAGAAGATGGCCAAGAAGAGTGAAAACTGTCATGCCAGAAGCAAATGAATTTCAAAATCAACTGCTCTTCTGGGAGGCAGTTTTGGCAGCATCCCAGGAGCCCAGAGATAGGAGACTGGAGCCATCAAGTTCTTCATCAAGACCAGCTTGATCAAACAGCTTAATCTCCGTCAAGAAAAATCTGATCAAGCATTAAGAACAGCTTGATCGCCCTCTGGCCATCTCTTTAGAGACGATGTTCCATCTTCCCCACCCACTCACACACGTACCCACTCATCCACACTTTACCAAGTGCCACGCACTCAGGTCTGTCTCCTGTGACCCTCACAACTGTGAAAGACCCTCCTCCCAGGCTCAGAGAGGTTACATGCCGCGTCCATGTACTCAGGTCAAGGGCTCTGGGCACAGCTGCTGGGTCCTACTCCTTGCAGAACACTGGGCAAAGGCTCTCCTGTGTCCTCCAACTCTGAAGGAACTGGTGGCCCAGGGAAGGTGAAAGAAAGGTTTGGGGGGGGAGGGGTGAATCAAGGGCCACCTCTGTGGTTTCCTGTTCAAGACAAGCAGCAGCTAAGGGGCACTGGCAGCATCCTACAGCAGAAGTAGTGGTCACACGTGAGAACTGAGCACTGTTGCACTGGGGCGGGAGGACTGCATCTTTAAACAACAGACATAAAATTTAAAAGCCCCCTGGGCTCCCCTCATATCTCCTCTTGCAGATGCAAGCAGAGGCATCACGCAACGCTACCAGGAGAAGCACTGTAGATAGTGGCACACTTGCACTCAGTGACCTGGGCAGTGGCAGTGTCCTCCTCATGATCAGCAGCTTCTTCTACCTCTTCTACTTCAGCTGAGGTGACACACTGCAGCCCACGCCCTTGAAAGCAGCTGACACCACGGCTAGCAAGAAGGTTCCTTCTCGAATCCTTGGATAGTATTGATGCCAGAGATCACCAGGCTGTGGGAATTGACAGAGCAGTGTCTTCGGGGCAATGGTTAAAATGAGGTGGTCTTGATGTGAACAGGCAAGCATCTCCCAGCCGGGGATCAATAAAGTAATCTTTGGCCTTGAAGTGGGGTCTTGTGTGTGCTCACTGGTCAGCACAGTTCCCCAGCAATCAAGTTTGCAGGAATGTCCCCCTCAACTAGAGAGGTGGCACCAGAGAGTTGCCACTCCAGTTTCATTACCCCAAAGTCCATATGCTGAGAGCTCCTCCCCTTGGAATCACCTTGCAAGGCTGAGGCCCAGACCTGCCATCTCTTTTCAGTTGCATTTGCTTCAAATGCAATGATGCCCTTTGGTGCTTGCAAATGATGGTCCAAGAAGAAACTCCCCTAGACGCTGTATATGAGGACTGCCAATTAAGTTCACAAACTCATCCTACAAAAAGTGCTACATGCCTCATTGCTGGGTATCACTATGGTCACCTTCAAGGTACTCTCCTTGGGAAGCTATACACCGACGCTAGCGCCTAGTCCACCCTTCAAAGCAATTTTGGAACTCTCTTTCTGGAATGGCCATCAGAGCTGTCGTCACATTACCTCTGAGGTCCTGAATGTCACCAAAATGTCTTCCTTTCAATATTTCCTTTATCTTTGGGTAAAGAAAAAAGTCACTGGGGGCCAGATCAGGTGAGCAGGGAGGATGTTCCAACAGAGTATTTGTTTGCAGACAAAAAACTCCCTCACAGACAATTATACAATTAAGTTTGCGAACTTGCCACTGTGCCACCATGCACAATGGCCATTCCAGACATTTCCAAAACTGCTCTGAAGAGTGGACTAGGCACAGGCATCAGTGCATAGCTTCCCAAGGGGAGTACTTCAAAGGTGACTATAGTGATATTCAGCATTGAGGTATGTAGCACTTAGAACAATTAAGTTTGCAGATTTAAGTGTCAGACCTTGTATCCCCAGCTGCTGAGGCTCAGAGTCCCCAACCTTGCAAGACCTGGCACTGTACCTGCCCTTAGAACACATCATGTGGGGTGACTGCATAAAGGGCCACACTCACCAGTCTGTCAGATGCCAGGGCTCCCTCTGGTGGCAGAGGGAGGCCTTGCATCCAAGCCCCAGAACTGAAGCCAGGAGGGGAGAAGACAGCCTGAGTGCTGGAGGAGGATGGCACATGGGCAAGCGCTTCCCCGCCCCCAACCCCACTTCCCAACTATCAGTGCGCAGAGATGAGGATACCTGGGAATATATTAGAAAACAGTTTATGTTACAACAACAACAAAAGCTATAAAAACATTTCATCACAGCGACAGCCTCCAGGTCTCTAGGAGGGAAGGGAAAGGGGAGGCGAGGGTGCTCAAAGCACTTGGACGGTCCAGATCTGGGAAGGCCTGTCCTTGGCCGGCTCCCACAGCACCACATGGTCCCTGTCGTAGCCCCGGCCTCCTGGTGGGGAGAGCAGTGAGAAATGGTTAGAGACAGTTGGGGACCACTGCCCTGAGCCCCTTGAGATGCCCCCTCCCCACACACACCACATCTTACCCTTCACATCTAGGATCTGTCCTTCAAACATCTGACTGTAGATGTGGCCTGATTCCTTGATGCTCCATTTCTGGCGAGGCAGGCGGGTCTCAGCCCACAGCACCACCTTGGACCCCATGCTGGGCGGCCCAATCACCTGCAGACTCATGGTGGGTGCCATCTGAGGCCCCAGAAGGTCATTAGGCAATGTTACTTCCCACAGGGACTCCACCAAACCCAAGATGCCCTTGGCACACCTAGGCTTAAAGGACTGCGTGACTTGGGGCAAATCTCTTAATCCTCTGAGCTTTTGGTTTCCTTGGGAATGGGAAGCTGCTTGTTATGAGGGTTTGACATGAAAATCATAAAAGGGCTGGAAAAAGATTAGCTGCCTCCAGGAAGCCTTCCATGGCTGATACTCAGAGCACAGGCTTTAGCACCAGATAAGCCTCTAATTCCAGCTCCACTCCTTAGCTGTGTAACTTTCTGCAAATTACTTCATCTCTGTGTTTTGGATTCCACACCTGTAGAAGGGGGAGCATAACAGGACCTGCCCCATAATGCTCTGTTACCATTATATGAGACATTCATTTGATGGGCTTAATACCGTGCCTGGAACATGGTAAATTCCTTCTCACCCCAAGTAAAAGACAAAACCCTTTCAAGGGCCTACACAGACCTGCACCCTTCACAGTCTCTCTGACCTCATCTCCTGCTACTCACCCCCTCATCCACTTCACACTAGTCACTCAGATGGCCTCTTAGAGTAGGCTTAATCCTAGAGCATGCCAAGCGTTTTCCTACCTTGGGGCCTTTGTACTGGCCTCTGCCCAGAACACTCTTTCCTCAGCTATCTGTATACTGCCTTCAAATACCAGCTTCTCAGGAATGGCTTCCCTGATCACTCTATAGTACTTTAGCGCTGGTGGTGCAGTGGTTAAGAGCTTGGCTGCTAAACAAAAAGTGGGCAGTTAAAATCCATCAAGTGCTCCTTAGAAGTCTATGGGGCAGTTCATCTCTGTCTTGTAGGCTCACTATGAGTCAGAATCAACTTGATGGAAATGGGTTTGATTTTTCGATTGGTCTACAGCACTTTGTAGAAGCCCTGGTGGTACAGTGGTTAAAAGCTACAGCTGCTAACGAAAAGGTCAGCAGTTGAAAACCCATCAGGTGCTTCTTGAACGCTCTGTGGGGCAGTTCTACTCCATCCTATAGGTTTGCTGAGTTGGAATCAATGGCAACAAATTTGACTTGGTTTTATGGCACTTTGCATCATGTAAGCTATAAAGGTATTTTACTCATTTTTGCTGTTTTTCATCTGTCTTTCCCCACCAGGATGTAAGCGTTAGGAGGGCAGGGGTCCTTTCTGTTTTCTCCTTGCTGTATTCCCAGCACCTGGGATAGCGGCTGGCACATAGCAGGTGCTTTGTAAATGTCTGTGGCATGAATCTATCATTATTAGTAAGATTCAAGTCCTGTCACTAGCTGTCTCTGCAGAGGTCCACTAGGAGCATCTGGTTCAACATTCTCGTCCTGCAGAACAGCATGACTCCCCGGGGTGCACAGTCTGCGTTCTCTACCTCCCAAGGGTCCCCAAGGCACAGGCCTCTGCCTCTATCTCCCAAGTAGGCCTGTAAGTGCGGCCCTGGTGTCTGTCTCAGCCCCTAAGCTGGTACCTGGTTCTTCAGTAGCCCATCCTCGTAGTACCAGATGCAGCTGCCTCCTGCTCGGGGCTCAGAGACCACCACCCGGCCCGCCTTCATGTCTTCCACATGGTCTGGCACTGCCAGGAATCCCTCTAAGGCTGCATTCCAGAGGCGGAAATAAGCCCGACGCTGGGGAAGAGGAGAGTCGAGGGTCAGGGGTCACTGGCCAAGGATGCTCCCACTTGGCCCCAGTGTCGCCAACTCTGATGCCCCCCAGAATCAAGCTCCCATTCCCTTGTTCCTGCCTCTAAACCTTCCTCAGCCCTGCTTCTAAGTCATTCCTTCTTTCACACATATATACTCAAAAACAAAACATAGCACACACCCACAGTTTCATGGCCACAGAGATACCCACAGATGTATGCCCAGAGAAACACCGACAAATACAGCCATAGTGTCTACATGGTTCTACAGATGTTCACAGCAGACATAAGCACACGAATATGACCAGCCGTCCAAGCTCACGCATCCCAACTCATACACAGGCCTGTCCTACCTACTCCACAACAGGTACTTATGCTTGCTAAAAGGACAGAGGACCATAGGAACTCTGGTCATGTACACACACTCACATGTGGCGACAGTGGACCAGCTATCAGACCTGTCTCCCACAAGTCAGCCTGAGGTCTGGAATGGTGGTGACAATAACAATAGAAATAATGATCATTATAGTTGATGCTTGTTGAGTGCTAACACACATAAGACTATTGTGAGGGTTTTACATACATTATTTATCTTCAGTCCTCATAACCACCTCTATGACACATATTAATCCCATTTTAAAGATGAGGAAACTGAGGTCCATAAAGGTACAGTACTTGTCCAAGGTTGCAGTGCAAAACCTTGTCTACTTCTCTGGGCCTTTATTTCCCCATTTGTAAAATGTGAGGGATGGAAATAATTTCCAAGATTTCTTGTAGCATTAATGTTTGAGTTGGTAAATAAAGGAAGTACACAACTACTTCCATACAAAGACACATACACTCACCAGTGTCACAAATACAGGCATGCACAATCATGAGCAAACACCCACAGGTGCACCTGCCGAGCACACAGACACATGACATCATGCACACAAAAACACCCTCAAACACACACACACATATACACATACACACATCATGGCCATGACCCCATGAAAACACACGTATACATGAATCCACACGGGCAGATGTGCAGATACAACATATTCCAAAGTGAAACGTGCTTACAGCTGATGCATGATACAGGAGATAATTTTCAGACTTATGTGGATAAACTTATTTTTAAAAATTTGATAGTAATATATGTATTATCAAGTCAATTAAGGAAAAATCATACATGTATATCAAACCCATGATTTCATGGATATTATCCCTTCAGACAAGGGTAAAATTAAAAAAAAAAAAAGTGAATGGATTTAGAGAAAAATATTAAGTAGATAAATGTTCCAGAAGCATGACAGTGTCAAAAAATCATGACAATGCTTACGATGGTTAACCTGGCTAGGCTGTGGTACCCTGTTTGTGCAAACACGGTCTAGACATTGCTATGAAGCTGTTTCGCAGACAGGAGTAACATTACCATCAGTGGCTCTAGTTGACAGAGAGCACCCAATCACTCTCAATAACGTGGGCCTCAGCCAATCAGCTGAAGTCTTAAGAGCAAAAACTGAGGTTTCCAGAGAAGAAGGAATTCTGCCTCAAGACTGCAACACAGATACTCTACCTCAACTTCCAGCCCACCAGCCTACAGATTTCAAACATTCTGTCCCTACAATTTTGTAAGCCAATTGCTCTCTCTCTTTCTCCCTCTCTTTACATACATACACATATATCTAGAGAGAACATTGTATATCAGCCAGATGTGTACAGAGAAACAGAACAAACATATACACACACACATACATAGAGAAGCTGTGTGTATAGACATGTATCTGTTTCTCTGTAGACTCCTGACTGACATACTGCTCGCTACACAGTGTTGAATCTAGGAAACACGGATAGATTACCCAGACAGCTACTCACCTGCTTGATGGGGTAGAGGGAGCCCACCCTCTGGGTCCCACTGTATGTCAGCCAGTTGGTGATCTCACAGCTGCCCACCAGCCACTGGCGGCCTCTGAAGTCACTGTGCTCACATAGCACCCAGCTGGGTCCAGAAAGCCCCAGAGACACAGAGAGGAACACAGACAGACAGACAAGCGGAGGAGGAAACACAGACGTCAGAGCCTTCCCCACATCCTTTTCTCCCTTGCCATGATTCCCCTGCTTGGAGCTAGGTCCTGAAGGTGGGGAGGGAAGCTTAGCAGTGGACTTGGGGTTTTCATGGCAAAAGCAGGTCTTAGAAGAAACCAATTGTGCCCTGGAGGGCTCGGCTGTGCCCCTGCAAGCCAGCAAGCCCTCAGTTTGCACTTCTCCTGCCTACTTGGTTGGAAGGGGCAGAGCAGAAGAGGAAAGGAGGAAGAAGCAGGGGACCCCTGGTGTCTCACTCCATCCCCCAGCACCTCCACATCCCCCGGGCTTCCTGAAACACTCACACGCCGCCCTTGATGCGCACAGACAGCACATGGTTGTTGAAGCCCTCGGCCTGCAGACTCCGCACCTCGCTGGTGAGTTCAATCTCCTTCCCCTCAAAGCACTCCAGCCCATACAGGAAAACAGAGGGCTCTGAAAAGTGCTGGGGGGCCGGGAGTAGAGGAGGCGTAAGGCCACAAGAGCCCTAGTCCCAGACTCAGCCCCACAGTCCCAGACCTCTCAACCCTCAGATCTGTATTTCTGGCTGTCTTTCCTTCTAAGCTCCACCCCCAGGTCCACTGACCCCAACACTGCTGTCTGGGGTCCCCAGGATTCTCAGATGCATCATATGCCAGACTGGGCCTGGAGTTTCCCCTCTAGCCTCCCACCCAGTGATGGCACTTCTAAGAACTAACAGCCCTAGACGGAAACCTGGGGATCATTCTAGGTGTTCTCCTTTTTGTCCTCACTGTGACAACAACTATGATAATAATAGTATGAACTAGTAATAATAGCATCTCTCACTTACTCAGGGTGTTATAATGTGTCCGATTCTGTGTTAAGTGCTCTACCTCATCTCAGTACGACTTCTCAACAACACTGAAAGGCAGATGCTATTATTATCCCCAGTTAACAGGAGAAACACTTGCCCAAGGCCCCAAAGCTGGGCTTCCAAAATAGGTCTGTCCGCAGAGCCCAGTGTGTAGTTGTGAAGTTTAGATGCTGGGATTAGAATCTTACTCTGCCTGTTACTAGCCAGACAACCCTGAGTAAGTGGCACAACTTCCCTGTGCCTCAGTTTCTACATCTGTACAAGGGGGATAATGCCAGCCAAGTCCAAGTGCCGTCGAGTCGGATCCAACTCACGTGATATGGACTATGTATTCAAGAAATGTCAGCTCCTCTGACTAAGTGCTACCACCCTGGCCTGTCCACTCGGTCCCTGAGTCCTACAGACACTCTATACCCTTAATAGGGTCCCTGTCAATTCTCACCATCTATTTCCTGGTCTAGGACAACAGCAAGTTTTCTGGGTTACTATAGCAGCACCACATCACTCCTCCCTGCATACAGCTGTTACCTGGGCAGTGCCAGTGCCCACCCCACCCTGAGTATCAGCTCCCTTGCCCCCATTCCTGTACACTTCTGTATCTAGACCCACCACTCTGTATTGCTCTTTATGTCCATGTGACTATGGGTTCCTTGAAGGTGGGCTGTGTCCAATTTCTTTCACTGTCTCTATTTCAGGACCAAGGAGCCCTGATGGCATAATGGTTGAGCACTTGGCTGCTAACTAAAAGGTTGGCAGTTCAAAGTCCCCTGCCACTCCACAGGAGAAAACAGCTGGCAATCTGCTCCTATAAAGATGGTGGCCTAGGAAATGCTATGGGGCAATTCTACTCTGTTGTGTGGGGTTTCTGTGAGTACGAATCAGCTGGCTGGCATCCAATAACACATTTCAGGACTAATTTCAGGGGGAGATTAATATAAACAGCTAGCAGACTGAATTGGCTTTGAAGCCCCCACAGTCAAAAGGATCTAGGTGATTCTGAAGAAGATTGGGTGGAACCCACCAGCCTACGGCACAGTGAGAACACGTTCTGTGTCCAGCGGTTGCCCGACAGCTCTCTGCCTCAGGCGGTGCCTCAATGTGGGCAGGGGCACTCACCAGGGGTACCTTCTGGAGAGAGCCCAGGACTGTGGAAGCGAGGCAGCCCATGGCCGTGAGAGTGGGGAACTCGCCCTCAGAGAGAATGTGCTGCTCACCCTCAAAGTTCTTCTCATCAAACAGAATCCAGCTAGGGAAGGGGAAGAGGAAGCAATGTGAGTAGCTAGGGGAGCTACCCCATTCTCAGCCTGCACAGGGCCCTCTGAGGTACAGAAGAGTGGAGGCAGACTTCATCCCCCTAGTCCAGGAGAGATCAAAGAAAAACAGGCACTGCAGCAGCAGGGACTGAAGTCAGACTCAAGAAAGGACAGAATGAAATCATATGCCCCTACGGATGGGAATTTGGCAGTACTGAGTGAAATACATGTGCAATTATGCAGTAATTTCATTTTTGGGACTCTATCGTAAGGCCACTCTTCAAAACATGAAACGACACCTGCACAAGGCTTTTCACTACAGCACTGTCTGCAGCAGTGGGGTTAATGACCTACAGCTATGTAGAAGAAAGTCTCTGCTTACTAGCAACATCTACATATATATATTCTAGAGATATATATTGAAGTATTTACTGGAGAAATTTTATAAGTCTGGGATTTAAAATACTCAAAAAAAGAAAAAGATAAAACAAGATTAGGGTTTGTTCAACTATACTATCTAGGTAAGTAAGTTTTATATTGTCCTTGAAAACTTTATTTTATGCTGTACATTTTAAGATTGAACGACTCACGCAGGACAGAACAGCCATGTCTCAAGGAGGCTAAGGGGTAGAAATCATCTTTTTAATGGAAAGAAAAGATTCTTCTCCTGCAGCCCCAGTTCTCAAGATGAGGTAAACCTTTCAAGGCAAGTGCACCAAGTACACCCCTGAAGTACTCCCCCTTTCCCCACGCGGCACCCCTAGGCACTCACCTGCCGCCGTGGACTCGGCAGGACTGGGGCTGAAAACTGTGAGGCAGAGACGCCTGGTCATCCTCAAAGGAGATGTGGTGACCCAGGAAGCTGGGGCTGGAGAAAAGCTGAATCTGCGGGCAGAGAGGGGAGATAAGAACGAGGGAGCACAACCGGGTAAGGACGAGGGCGGTGAAGACGGGGTGAGGTTTGAAACGAGGGGACAAGAGGCGTACACCTCTCCTATCTCCCTAGGGAGTCTCCTCCTTACCTTTGAGACAAAGTGCAGATTGTGCTCCCCGACCTGAACGGAGGAACCAAAATTTTGAAGTTTAAGGAGGGTAGCATCCCCCAGCCTCAGCACCTCTGGTTTGCGTATTTCAGACTCGTGAGAGGCTCTTCTCCCCGTCACCCCTCGCCCTGTCCCCTCCTAGAGGAACTGACTCCTCACGACGTCCGAGTCCTATCCCTCCAGACTCCTTCCCACCGGCGGAGGGCAAGTCCGTGACCGCCACCCCTAACCCAGGACCCGCCGGCCGCGGCCAGACACACCTGCAGGACCGGCTGCAGTGAGGCGAGGGCGCTGTTGCCCGCTCCCCAGTCGTCGCAGTTGCGGTACACGCCCTTCTCCAACACATACTGCTCGCCGGAGAAGCCCACCTCCTGATAGGCCACCCACCTGTAGGAGGGGCGGGGCGCGGTCGGCAGGGGCGGAGCCGGCACGCCCCTGGAACCGCCCCGTCCCGCCCCTTCCGGGAAGCCGCGCTCACTCACACGCCGCTCAGCACGTGGATGGCCTGCGTACACGGCGCATGTCCCGCCTGCTCCACGTCGGGCAAGGCCTCGCTCACTTCCACGCTGGGTCCCTCGAAATCCATGTGCTCAAACAGCACCACCGCTGGGTCTGCGAAATCCTGGGACCCGGAGACATTGAAGCCTAGGTCAGAGTCAGCCCCTCCTGCTCAAGGACAGAAACCCCTGAGAATGCCCAGAGTCTAGGGACACAGCCCACCTGGGGAATTTGGGATGAGGAAACAGTGCAGCTCGGGGAAAAGCAGCAAGAGGGAGAAGGAGCTAGACCTCAGGGAACACTTCCAGATCCTTTGGAGAACAGGGAGAAGGGTGCAAGCTCACTCTTTGTAAATTGTATTGGAGGGAAGCCTGGGTGTGGCCAAGAGGCAAGAAGAATGGCCCAATTGCCCCCACTTACCGTGCGGATAACCCTCAGGGAGGTCAGCACCTCGTTGTACCCTCCCCAGTGTGACCAGTCGGCGTAATCCCCCTCCTCCAGCAGGTACTGGTGGCCCCGGAAGCCCTCCTTCTCGTAGCCCACCCAGCTGGGGAGGGTGAGAATGGACAGTCACAGGAAGCCCATGAATGGGTAAGACAGCTGCCCCCACTCCCAGGTGCCAAGGTCACTCCCTGCCCCAAGGGTAGAGGCTGGTGGGACAGGTGAGGTGAAAGGAAAGGTGCTGAGTCCTTACCAGCCCCCAAGGACCCTCAGGGACCCCACAGAGGCCAGGTGGGGGCTCTGGCTGTCCTCTGGCTGCCTCAGATTGTAGATGTCTCGGCTGACTTCCCAGCTGCAGCCCTGAAAACCTGGGGCCTCAAACACCACAGCCTGTGGCATGACAGTAGAGGGGTCAGGTTGATGGGGAGTGGTCTGGGGCCAAATGCCCAGCCAGCCCAGCAATGGCTCTGCCCAGTATAAGCCCAGATCTCTGTCTCTCAGTGGGTCCCAGGCCTTTAACTAATTCCTGTTCACTCTGACCTCTCACCTGGTCTGACACAGCAAAAGCCAGTTCCCGGTAAGCCCATCAGGCTCCAACCACCCAGACCCAGCTTCTGATCCCCAGGGCCCTCTCTCTTGTCTTCGAGCCCAAGCCAGGACAGCCACACCCTCCCCAGAGGACCTCTCTGACCCTGAGGCTCTTACCTTGGGCTCTCCTGGCCTCTCCACACTGGGGCAGCCCTGCAGAAGAGACAGAGCTGAGACACCAGCCCAGAGGTGGACTTGCTTGATCCTGAGACTCCTGAAAATGGCAACCTTGTGTCCTCCCTTTTCACCCACGTCTTAGTCTAGGCCCGTCTTCTCCCATCCTCTTGGCCTGGTGAAAGTACCTGCTTCCACAGACTTCACCAGGCAGTGAGTATGCCTTGCCTCTTACCAATGTCACAGGCTTCAGGGAGCCAGCAAAGGGGTTGGATGTGCCACAAGCCTCTAAGGTGGGGTACTCTCCTGGTTCTAGGATGCAAGGAGTGTCCTTGAAGAAGGGTTTAGGGTAGAGCAGCCACCTGGGGGACAGCAAAGAAGCTGCTAAACACCAGGCCCCAAGGGACATGGATTGGCCGATGGGAGGGACGGTCTTGAGCAGGAGGTCTCAGAGGGACCACTCCGTCAGGAATCTGGAGGACATTTCACACCCGTGTAATCTCTTGCAGTAGCCACTTCCTGGTCTCCCTGCTTCTGGCCTCCTGTTTCTCTCCCTGAATTTCTCTCAGCAGGGTCAGGTTCTTTCTAGCACACTCTGTGCTTAAAAACCTCCAGTTAAAAAACAACAACAAATAGTTTCCCATTAGTCTCACAGTGAAGCCCAGTAACACAAAGAGGCCTGTGGGATCTGACCCTGCCTTTTCCCAGGCCTTGCATCTCACTGCTTGCCCCTTAGACTGGCCAGACTGAACTTGCAAAGCCTGGATCTCTCAACTCCAGGCCTTTGCATGAGCTGGTCTCACTGCTAGGTACACTCTTTCCACATTCATTCAATAAGCAGATACTTTGGGGTAACTACTCTCTACCAGACCCTGCTTTAGCCGTCAGGGTTACAGCAGTGAACAAGACAAAATCTATGCCTTCGTGGAACTTAGATTCTTTGGGCCAGCTCGAGTTCATCTCAGCTGAGGTGGCCCCTCCTCCAGGAAGTCTTCTGTGGCTACTACCACCACCCAGGCTGGTTGATGCTTTTTTATGCTTCTGCAGTCACGTGTTCCCTGGACACCATCAGCCTGACACTCTGGATTGCCATTGTCTGTTTACTTGCCTGTCCCCACAAGTAGACTGAACAAGTCCCTGAAGGCAGAAACTGTCTTGTTACCTGTGTTCCCAGCACTCAGCACCAAACCAAAAAAATGAAAAATAAAAACAAATCCAGTGCACAGTAAACATTAAATGAAGGGACTCCAGAATGACCCAAACTCACAGTCCTGTGGAAACAGTGATAGATGCCACCTGCAGGGGCTTCTTTAAGCCCTGGGAGTCCTCCAAAGCCTGGGTTAGTTTCACCCGCTCTCCTTTGAGGTCCTCCTCCGAGAACAGGCTGATCTCCGGGGTGCTATAGTCCTGCAGAAGGAAAAGAGTGGAAGCTGAAGTGTCAGACCACCCCTTGGAGACCACCTCTGCCCCTCACCTGCTGCCCCAGGTGTGCCCAGCCAGGGCCCCAGAGTGGTTCTGGAAACCTTGATGGTCATTTCCTCCAGATACAGGGAGATGACTGCATGTGCTCAGTAAGGTCTGCCAGGCAGGCCTGACACCAAAGCCCTTTCAGGCCCAGCCTGACCTGTTGAGGCACCATGCCCAACCCCCGGCCTCTAAGTAGTCAGCCTTCCAGGCTGGTCAAGGGACAGGCAAGACTGACAGCTGCTGAGGTCTTTGACCTTGCCTTTATGCACAACACCAGTCTCTGCCCAGACTGGCTCCCCGTCACCCCCATCCCAGGAAGCAGGACACCCTCTGCATTCTGGGTATTTCTTGCTTGTTATGACCATTTTTCACTCACTCATTTATTACATGCTTATGAAACATTAGTGAGTGCAAGGCACTTCCCCGTGTCATTGATGCCCACCCCAGCCCCCACGCAGTGGGTGTTACTACTCATAGATGAGGGAGGTAAAGCTCAGGAAAGTTAAACAACCTTCCCAAAGTCACACAGCTTGTAAGGAGCCAAGTAAAGAATAGACCATTGTAGTTTTTGTTCACTGGTACCTCCCACACACCTGGCACACAGTAGGCACCCAGTTAATATCCCAGGAATCAAATGAATCCAGGTCCATCTGACTTCAAAGCTTACACCTCCTTACCTCCCACATAAAGATGGATTTATTGTGAGAGGCTCACAATAAATGATCCACAAGCATCTGTGTGTTTCTGGGAAACTTTAAAAGTTGCTGTCCCCTCATTTGGACTAATCATCTCTCATCATCTTTCACCTGGAGAATTATAATGCCTCTGGACTTGGGGTAATTCATTCTTTCACTTGAAAAAAACCCAAATGTCCAATAGGCCCTGACTCTCTTTCGTGGGTCCCCCTAGTGCCAAGATGGTTTTTCGGTCAAACTTAATTTCTACAGTTTACAAATTTGTGTTGGGAGAACAATAGTTTTGCTTTTTACTTTACAGATATGAAATGACAGTGTTGACTGTGCCTTTTCAAACCAAGCTCCTCTTCCTCAAAATTCAGCAGTCCTGCACTGGGAATCATAGCTCTTCCTGGCCTTCAGGCCTCTACCTGCCAGCCAGAGAAATGTTTCTAAATCCCTAATCTGGTTATACAGCTTCCTGCCTCAAACCCAACCTCATACCCTGGCTTAACTGTGAGGCCTGCAGGGCAGAGAGCAGGTCTCCCCTGCCTGCCCATTGCTGAGCACAGTGCCTGGCACACAGCAGACATCAATGAGCATCTATGAACAAATGAATGAACAAACGCCCCGTGGTATCCTTGAGTCTGACTGTGGGCCTGAGAGCCTGGGCTCTGGGTGGCAGGTGACTCCCATGGAAAAGCTTGCAATAAATGATCCACAGACATCTGTGTGTTTCAGAAAACTTTGCCTGGCTGGGCTGCAGCCCTAATAAAGACTCATCACCTCTTGTCATCTCTCACCTAGTTCTTCTCCAGCACCAGCCAGTATTTCCTCAGGCTGATTTCCCAAGCTGGGGCTTGGCCTCTGCCTGGTTGCTGCCTCTGCACACTTCCCGGAATCCATTTCTTTTCCAACTGGCTCCAAGGTCAGCAATCTACATATCTATCCATAATTAAACCCCAGATTCCAATTCTAGGCAACTGAGGCTGTCTCCTTCCTCAGACTGGAGTAACTAACATGTTTCCATCTCAGGCTAGGATTCTGGAGGGCAGAGCCCTCAGCAGACAGGGCAACATCTGGTCTTCTATCTCCAAGCTCAGCCCACTCACCTGGACGACCCTCCTCAGGGAGCCAATGCCTTTGGGACTCCATGCCATCCCTGGGGCTTGCAGTTCCATATCTCCTTCAGGCAGGACCAGCTTCCGGCCCTTGAACTGTGGCTCTTCGTATAGAACCCAGCTGTGGGCACAGAGACCCCGGGGTCACTGGGTAGAGGGAGGTATACCCCCAAGGCAGCTGATGGGGTTTCTGCTAAGTTGGCCTGGACACCTCCAGCTGAGCCTACTCCCTATGTTCACAACCAACCCCCACTGGACACTCCTCACTCACCATCCTCGCACGACTCTTATGGAGGCTACAAGGGTCCAGCTTGAGGCATCAGCGGTGTCTTCCCAGACCTCCCTGCTGCTGCCCTGGCAGCTGGGCTCAGAGAAGAGAATCATCTGGAGGAGGCACAGGGGGGGTCCTCAGGCCCTGTCCCTGGGCTTCTGCATTCTGCCTGCCTCCCTCCACTACCCCCACACCCCTACCTTTCCAGGCCTGGTGTTCCGCTTGCCCTGGGTCTTCAGTGTTGGGCTCTGGGAGGGAGAGGAGTGATAAGAAGTCTTGAGGTGGGGGTGCCTCTCCACATCCTACCATTCCAGGGACCCCACATCCACCCTCCCTCCTGCACCTTCAAAGAGTTGGCCCACAGAGAATGCCACACTTATTCCTAGTTCCCAGGGATCTCATCAACCCTGTCCCAGTCGCTGGGTACCCACCACTCTGCTTAGCTAGCTTTGGAGCCACCAAGCCCTTTGGAATTCACAGTGCAAACTCCTGCTGTAGAGACGGGGAGATTAAGGCTCAGAGAGTAGAGCCCAGCACAAGGTCACACAGAAATGGATCTCAGACCCCAACCTCCTGCCTCCAGAGACTGCTGTACAATATTTCTCGTGCCACCCAAAGTCCTGAGGCAGGTAAAGCCAGGCACCCTCCCTTGCCCACCCAGGCCTCACTCACCGACCCCTCTGGGTGCTGGGCTCGGGCAGGCTTCTCTGGCGCTGGCCTTTCACAGCAGAGCAGGGGCAACTGTCCCGGCACCTTCCTGAGCCCTGGTGCTCGATGGGGCAGCAGAGAGGATAGTTTTGTGCCCAGTGGCTCCAAGGTGGGAGCATCCTTGGTGGCAGGGACCAGACCACCAAAGAGAAGGCTGCCTCCAAGACGGGAAGTAGGCTTGCTGCCAGGCTCCACCTCTGGGTGGGAGACTTTGGCATCTGTGACATGCTTTTTCATCATCTCCAGAGGGGTGAGGAAGTCCTGGGGAGGTTTGGCAGGGCGGGGTTCCCAAGAGGGGCTGGACCCTGCTTTCTCCTGCCTGCGCTGGAGTTTCTCGTCGTCACTCAGGTAGGGGTTCTCTGGTTCCTCTTCCTCCTCGTCCTCTTCTTTCTCCTTCTCTTCCAGTGCTGGCACCTCTTGGGGGCTGGGTCCTAGCACCCATGGCCCGGGCTTGTCCTCCTCAATGGCGGGCAGCGTGGCATACATGGACAGGTAGGAGGAGCGGGGTGCTCGTGGCAGTCGGTGAGTGCGGAGGATCTCAGGAGGCTCCATGCTCCGCAGGGTATCTAGGAAAATCTCCAGGTCCACAGCCAGGGCCACCTCATCCTCCTCCCTCGGTGATTCTGGGAGCATCTTGTCCTTGGTGGAGTCAGGTACAAGCTGTGGCTTCAGACTAGCCTGCAGTCCCAATGGCACAGGTGTAGGGGGACCTGCTGGGCTGGGAGACACCTTGTCTACTGAAGAGGATGGGGCAGGGAGGACAGCGGGGCTCTGAACAGCCACTTTCTGAGTAGGAAATGGGGCAGCCAAAGCAGCAGACTCCTGGACAACCTCTTTCGGGGTGGGTGACGAGATGGGGCTGCCTTCAGACACCTGTACAGCATTTTGCTGTTGGGGAGATGGAGTGGCAGGTGTGCTTGGACCTTGGACAGCTTTGTGCTTGGTGAGGGAAGGGGCCTGGCTGCCCTCAGTACCTCGGACCACCTCCTTTTGGGTGCGGGGTGAGCTAGGGCTGCCCTCTGGGGTCTGGACAACCTTGCTTGGTTTGTGGGATGACAGAGCAGGAGTACCAGGGCCTTGCACTACCTCTCTCTGGACAAGGGATGGATCAGCAGGAGCACTGGGACTATCTACACCCTCTTTCTGGGTAAGGGAGAAGGAAGAAATGTCTTTAGAGTCCTGAAGAACCTTATTGCTTGGGGAAGATGGAGCAGAAAAACGTTCTGGGCAGGAGGCAGCCTGCGTTTTTGTAGAGGGTGGATCAAGAAGTTGTCCAGGGCCCATGGCATTCCTCATCATAGGCACAGTTGTGGCAGCTGGGGAATCCACAAGCCCCTCCCTTTTTACAGAGGGCAGGTCATAGGGCACCCTGGACTCAAAAGTCTGCTGGGTCCTGGGATGAGTGGGCACCACAGGCTGCTCTGGGGGGTGGGCGAGGCCCAGGGAGGCGGTATGGGTCTGAAGTCTGGGAGACGAGGGTCCTGGTATCTGGTCCCGAGCAGTCTGGAGAGAGAGTTGAGTGGGACTGGAGGCTTCCTGCACTCTAGGGGCCTCGTGGGTCCTGGCCTCCAGAGCTCCACCCTGGTCTTGGTCTGGGTGGGCTACAGGGACATGCTGGTATCGAGGTGGGTGAGTACCAGCTGGGATGCCTGCGGTGGCCAAAGCAGATCTGTCCTTTGGCTCTGCTGCCCTAGCCTTAGGCAGCTGCTCCAGGGCTGCCCCTGCTGTGCTGCCTGTACCTGGGCTCTTAGGCATGATGACTGTGGGCTTGGGAAGCGGACCGGCAGGTGGTCTGCGCTCAGGAGGCACAAGGCTTGATAGCAGCTCCAGGGCCTGGCTGTGGCTGGGTGAGCTCTCTGCCCGGGGGCTCACCACCACTGCCCGGACTGTGTGGGCAGCATTGCGACCTCTGGGCAGGGCCTCACCTGGTAGCACTGGCCTCACAGTCACAGAGCTGCTCACCCGTCGGTCCACCTGCCCGTCTATCACTGTGGTAGTCCGCACAGTGCGTGTCACCCGCCGTTCCTCATAGGTCCGGGGGGCCTCACTGGTGAGACCCATCCCTGGGTAAGGACTCGGCTCGCGGGGCCCAGGCAGGGGCACCAACAACTCGTTCCTGGCTGGGGCTCCTGAGGTTGGAGGTTCAGTTCTGGGAGGCTGGGGGCTGCCATCAACCTGGTCCACAGCTTCCTTCAGCCTCCCCACCGGCCTCTTCTCCTTGGGGGGTGGTGTGTACTTCTTGGAAAAGACGGGCCCATGGCTCTGGAAGCTCTTTGAGCCAGCCCCATCCTTGGGGCCCCGGTAATTTACAGTCTCTTCTTCCCGAGTAGCAAAGCCATTGACTTCCTCTTGACAGTGGTTGTACTCAAGCACCTCCTCCCCAGGGGCTTCCATCCGGGTCCCTGACACCAGAGACACTTTGTGAAAACGGTGTCTGATTTCTTCTTGGGCAGGAGGCCGCTGCCGCCACGTCAGTGTGGCACTCACCACTCGGGCCTCAGCCCGGGCTGAGGGCCCACCTGCCTCCTCCATGTCGGACCCTAGCAACCTGTCCTGAAGTGTCCTTGTCTTGCTGTAGTTCACCTTCCTGTAGGTGGTGCCAGGCAAAAAGAAATGAGGGTCAGGGGGTTGTGAGGATGGCTACCCACAGTGCAGAGTAACTACTCCCACCAAGGTCAGGCTGGGCAGCCTCGAGCAAGTCACTTGATCTTTTGGGCCTTTGTTTTCCCTTCTGTAAAATGGGTATGATACCCAACCTCTGATGTAATTAAAGTCCCTCACCCAACCCTCTCCCCACTGTTAGATGATCCTCTGGGCCAGTGTTCTTCAAAAGGTAAAAGTGAGGGCTAAGCCTAGAGGCAGAGAGAAAGAAGAGAGCAGGAAGGAATATGGGTCTCTCTGTGTTCAAAGCAACAACAACCACCATGTATTAAGGGCTTACTCAGTGCCAAACATCGTGCTAAGAGCTCTGCAATTATTGTCCTACTGAATCTCAGAAGAGATTCATGGGTTTGATACTTCATAAAGAACACATTATAAACAATCCCATTTTACAGATGAAAAAAAATAAGGCTCAGAGAAATTAAGTCACTTGCCCAGAATCACAGTGTCAGGACTTGAACCCTAACCCTAAAGTCCATGTGCTTAACCACTATACCAAATTCCTTAATGTATTTATCTGGTAAACTGAGACTCTTCAGTTTTGAGGAAACCCTTTAAAAAAAAAAAAAAAAGGAGCTACAATTTTCCTGGAGGGTCCAATCTCTCACCCCCTGTTTCTAAAAGCCCCTTCCAGCTGCACCAATCAGGTGAATCCTGTTCTCCGAACTCAAGAACCGCAAAGAGGTCCTCCTGTGTCATCCCTAGCCTCAGAATCAACTTGTCTTTGGATCTGTACCTCCTCTCCACACGGCAGCCCTCAGAGACCCCACCCTGGACTAGAAATGGACTCACTGCCCCCAGCTACCATGATAAGGAGACCCCTTCCCCCACTGTTCTACTGCGAAGCTGGTGGAACCTAGAACTTTGACCCTGCCCTATGTCCCCAGCAGTGACTCAGGTTTTATGAGGGTCAGAGATGAAAGGGGCTGAGGCCCAGGGAAGCTACCGAAGCCCAGTCTGACTCCAGGGCCACTGTGGCTGTGACGGACCTGGCTTGGACATTTGGGGAGTTGGAGGGCACAGGCTGAGAGGGATCCCAGTCCTTCCTGAGAGCAGGACACACCAGATACCTGATATCCTGGAGTTAGTCCTTCGCTAACTCCCTCCCTATCCTCAACACTGAGCGCCCTTTCTTCTCATGAAACTCCATCCTCCTCGCTAGGATTCCCCCACATGGAGCTTCACTCCCTCACTTGAACCCCCGTAAGTCCTTGTCCCCCTCACTGAATACCCTCCCAATTTCTGAATAATAACAACAGCTACCATTCACTGAGATTACTCATCCCTGGCAGTACCGACAACAAGTGGCGGAGCCCGGGTCCTAACTCATTCCTTCATTCCTTCAGCATGATTTATGCCATGTGATCTGTTAGATGTGGGCTAAGCTCATCCAAAACTGGCTTTCCCATGAAGGCGATATCCTACGATACCAAACACCAAACCAAACACATTGCCGTTGAGTCGATTCCAACTCATGGCAACCCTACAGGACAGAGTAGAACTGCCCCACAGAATTTCCAAGGAGCGCCTGGCAGATCTGAACTACTGACTTTTAACTTAGCAGCCATAGCGCTTAACCTCTGTGCCACCAGGGTTTCCCCTATGAGTCCAAGAGTCAACAAATGAGATATTAAAAAACAGGAACCACATTTGGAAGACCCCATGGGCTTTGGCAGAACAAGAGGAGAGCAACTTCCAAAGAAGCCATTGGTAATCAAATCAGATCTTGTTAATGACCTCCTGACCATCAAAATTCATGCCATTCTTGACTCGACCCAACCCAAGCCCTGGACAACACCCCTGATAGTTACTCATTCCACAGGCAAGGATTATTTGCTTCTGCTTGCATACCTCTAGGGACAAGGAGGTCACCACATGTCAGCTTACCAGTCCCATCCCTGGACAGACATAACTGCTGTGTTCTTCAAACTGTGCTGGAAACTTCTTGCCTATAGCTAGCCCTCTCTGTTCCTGCTTTGAAAACAAACCTTAGTGGCCAGGATGCCTTTCCTGGGCCAGCCAATGTGGCCATTCCTGGGAGCCCTCTCCAGGGCACCAGACCAGAAGTGGATTTGTTGGCATGGTGACCTGTGATCTCCAAACAAGGTGTGTGGGGCTGGGATGGGAGAGGCTGCGGGGGGAGGGGGACAGGGGAAGTGTGGGAAAGAGCTTTATCTAACCCAACAAGTCCTGGGTTCTCCCCGCTTAACCTGTGAGTCACCCCTAAACTAGGCCAAACCTGTCCACAGGCCCACATGCTAGCAAACACACGCTGCATCACATAGGCACACACTGACACACAAACACACATGGGCACAGACTCACTGATCACACAGGCGCAAACACACAGACTGCATAGTCAAGGATATACACATAGGCACACACTAAGACATATGAACAGACACAGTCACAGAGTTATAAACATATACACTCAGAGATACAACAGACACGCAAATCACATATGTATGCACAGAACACACAGACAGCATCAACAGTCTGCACACATTCACAGTCTCCTTGAAACTTGCCTATTCTTCAACACAGACACACACTTGGGCACACACATCTTACCATCCCTGCTTCCAGCCCCCACTGTGTCCTGTGTGCATGACGCAAACACACACACACACACACACACACACACACACACACACCCATGTGCCTACTCCTGGCTTAGAGAATCTTCCCCAATAAGAGACGTTGGGGGGGTGTCCCAGAGGTCATCTTCCCTCACTGAGTGAGCCCCAGCCTTCCATCCGAGTCTCATTATCCACCTGCATGCAAAATAGCTAAGGCATAGTATGGGGAACCCTGCATCCCCGCAGAAACCTCCCACTTCTTCCCTTTTCCCTTACTTGAGCCTCTTTCACCCATCTTCCGTCTCTCTTCAGCCCTTCTCTCCTCCCCAGGCCGCAGCACCCAGTCTCAGGAAAAGCCTAGGATCAAGCCTACTGACTCCTGCCTGGAAAGCTTGGGCATTGCTGCTGCTTTCTCTGCTATTAACAGTGGCTGCCAAGTCCCACCTCCACAGACTTAGAGAAAAACTTAAAGCCTGCAAATTGACCATACTCAGCCCTTTGGTTTCTGCAAAAGGCCAAAGAGGCCTCTTTGAAGGGCAGGATAGAGTGGTGGTTAAAGCCTAGGCATTGTGTTAGAGAAACCTACGTTCAGATTCTACCACCTTCTTTCTAGCTGTCTTGAGTTTGGCCAAGTGAATTTACCTGTTTGAACTTTTGTTTCCCTCTTGCAACTGATGGCAAGGGAGAGGGCAGTGTTAGTCCCTATTTCATGGAGCTGTTGTGAGGATTCAATAAGATTATGCTTAGAAAATAAATTGTAAGTGGCAGCCACTGCTATCAAAGTCCCACGTGAGGCCCAGTGTCCCAACCTGGTCATCCCAGGGGGTTCCCGTATTCATCTACTCCCCAGTCAGTTTTGGGAAACCCACTCTTCCACCTATGAGCCTCCCAGGCAGATTTAGGAGTCATTTCAACACAAATAAAAACCAAGGCTTGGGACTCTTGCCCGTTCCTGTGGCTGCCAGCCCAGAACCAGGTGGGGTAATTATTGCCGCGACTCGGGTGTTATTAATCAGCATCCCCTGCTATTTTGGCAGGCCAATTCTCTGGAGTTCAAAGCATGTACCTGTAACCACCTCCTCGTTCCTCATCTCTAGCTACCAAATCCATTGGACAGCTCAAGGCCCAGAGAGGTTAAGTAACTTGTCCCAGGACATCCAGCACCTTGTTTGGGTGCCAATTCCCAGGCTGGGTCTGTGGCCTCCTGGACAGAACTGAGAGTAGCAGGTGTTGTGGAGGAAAAAGTGGCCCCATCCTCTCTGGGACAGGGTTTTCTTGTCCTTAGGCAGGCAGGGAGGAGAGCAGCTGTAGCCTGAGGGTGGAGGTAGGGAAGGAGGGCAGAGGTGGAGAGGAGAAGGGGGTGGCCGAGTCAGCTCGGACTCAGGGAACCAAATGAATGAATGGGCCTCAAGTTGAAGAAGCCTAGGAACAAGGCAGAGAGACCCAGAACGGGGCAGCCAGGCCCACATCCCTTCCCACCCCCCAGTCCCACTCGGGAACTGATCCCTGCTTACCGTCTGTGTGGGGACCCAGATGACTGGCTAGTCTGGAGCTCCTGCCACTGGGCTGTGCTCTCCTGATGCAGTCGGGCTGTCAGCCGGGACTCCTGGGGTGGGTAGGTCAGGCACCCTGTGATGGGGCGGGGCTCCTGTGGAGGCTCCAGCCAGCGCCTGTATTCCTCAGGGCAGCAGGGGTGGGGATCTGGTTGGGCCGGTTCAGGCTCCTCCCTCTCCTCCCCAGGTGCCTGCCTGCACCCCTGCATGGTGACAGTGATGTGGTAGCGGGTCCTTCTGGTAGAGGGAAGCACTTGGAGGGTTTGGCCTGGTTCTGGCAGAGCTGGCCCTGGGGTAGCAGTCTTGCCCTTTGCCCCATCTGCCATGGGGATCGATGCTGGGAGGGGCAACAGGAGAATTTCTTCCAAGTTGCCAGGGGCCTCAGGCCTCAGGGGGACCTCTGGGGCTATATATTGAGGCTGTGGGTAAGCACAGCCTGCAGGTCCCTGCTCCAAATGTCCAGGAACTGGCACTGGGCATGAGGGCCTCCCAGCACAGGTAGGCTCTGCTGAGACCACGGCCAATGCCGGGCTGTCAGGCCCCATGGCGGCAGAGCTGGCCAGGTCTGAGGCGCTGCCTACAGCAGGCCTCTGCAGGCGCCCGAGGGGCTGAATGGGGCCCCCTGAGTTGTGTCGTTGCTTCCAAAGCCAGGACCCATGGTGCCCTGTCCGAAGGTCCCATTCTGAGCAGCTCTGGGTCTGGGCCTGGGGAAAGCAGAGACAGGCATCAAGAAGAGCAGGGTCATGGTGACATCTCCCCCTGCCCTCTAGGACCCCCTGAATAGCATGGCTGCCCACCTGGCACCTGGGAAGCTGAGCAGGGACCTGGCACCAAGCAGAGCTGCCCTAGGGAGAGGCTTTGAGGGCCACTGGAGCTGGACAAAGGACAGAACTCTGGGAAGGCCCTTCAACATTGAATTCATCACCTCCCTATCTACATGTGCAGAATGGAAGCCTCCACATCTGCCCCAGAGAACAGTGACATGATTAAGGTCAGGTAGCAAGACAAGGAGGGCTCCTAACTCTCAGGGACCATACAACCTCACAGGTGACAGAGGCAGCTGCCCATACCTCCCAAAGGGTGGTGACCTTGACTCCCTCTCAGGCCCACTGCTGTCTTCCCACGCACCCACAGGCCTCTGGCCCTTTGGCAGCAGTTGCTGTAGGGATTAGGGGCTGTGTGGACATGCCTGCTGAAAGTCCCATGGCCTCTGCATGTGTCAGGCTTCCAGAGAGCCTGCAGCCACCTCTTGGGCACCCCTCCTGGCCCAAGAGTCCCATAGTACACACCTTGGAAGAGGTACTCAGGCATAGAGACTTATCTGGGGCATAAAGATGCCAGGCAAAAGTGGGGCAACACCCAAACCTCTATTCTCTTCCCCTGGGTGCCAGCCTAGCTGTGGGAGAAGGGGAGTGGGCTCATGGTCCTAGTCTCACGTGGACACTGCCCCCCAACCTGTTCTGAAGGATAGGTCACGTCCTTGGCAACAGAGGATCCAAATCTGGGATCAAAATTCATCTTAATGGAGACCCTTGATCCCAAGTGCCTTGATTTACCCATCTGTGAAATAGAACCCCATAGCCTCTTGCTCCTCAAGGGCTGAACACCTCAAGAGACAGGAGAGTAGAGTGAGGCAAGGTCCCTAGATGGTGCCAGCAGTTTGCTCTCAACTACTACCCTAGAGATGGGCAGTTCAAACCCATCCTGCAGTGCCATGGAATGAATGCCTTGTGAGCTGCTCCTGTAAGAACTGTAGTTTAGAAAACCCTCTGGTTCTACTCTGGAGCACGTGGCGTGAGTCTGAACTGACTCACTGACAACAGGTTTGGTTTGGTTTCGGTTTGGAGGAGGCAGCCTGGGTTTAAGACTTCTCCTGTCTTAGTTTCCCATATGTAAATGAGGGTGACAGTAACAGTCCCTGCTTCCTGGATTGCTGTGAAGATCATGAGATAATCCAAGCAGTGTGTGCATAAGGTGCACTCAGTTATACAGCTATGTGATAGTAGTTATTAATGGTATTCAGGACTAGGCAAAGACATACAGCTGCCTGAGCCATCACCGGGGAAGGCCAAAGCTAAGAGAAGGGGTTTAAAGAAGGAGGTCCTGGGAAGAGGCACAGCCCCTACCCCTTCTCCACAGGGACCCAGCTTTAGGAAGCTCACCATTCCTCAGCATCCAGGCCCTAAGCTAGATGTTTTGCCTCATTTCTCACAGCAGACTTGAGAAGGTGGCACTATCGTCCCCATTTTGCAGACAGGGAGACTGAGGTTGCAAAGAGAGGAAGAACAACCTGCCCAGGGCCACAGAGAATCAGTGGCAGTGGGAAGACTAGAAATCCAGTTGCCTGACCGGGAAGCCAGGGTTCTTGGGCCTGCACAGCCCCTTCCTAAACTCCTTCTCCCTTCCTTCCCCCCTCCTCTCTGGCTTCTCTCCTACCTGGAGGCTGAGGTTGCTGGTGCTACCCCGGATCAGGTCAGGACAGCTCTGGCCACCCCAGGGTCTGGGAAGGAAGCACAGGGGAAAAGGGTGAAGTAGCTTCCTCCTGTCCCCACCCCTTGCCCCCCAGACTGGCTCCAGCGACCCACAGCCCAGCGAGATGAGCATCTGAAACCTCTCGGGAAAGGTCTATGTGGTAGTCTCCTCTTTACCCACTTTCCCAGCTGTCCACTCCACCTCCAGAGACAGAAAAAGAGACAAGCCAAAATGGGAACAGAGAAAGAATAGGGATCCAGTAATATCAAAGCTCAACACCCAAAGCTGCAGCCCTCCTGTATATCAGGCTTAGCATTAGGCTTGTGCTTCTATGATCTCCCTTAAGCCTCACAAGAATCCTAGAAGCTAAATATTAGTGTTCCCGTTTTTCAGATAGGGAAACTGAGGCCCAGAGAAATGAAAGGCATTGCTCCTCTGTGTACTCCATTCCCCATCCCGGGCAGCCAGCAAAGATTGGATGTCTGTGCCTCAGTGCTAGGGTCTTACTCCAGCAGCTGGTGAGACAACCATGGTATGTGTCATCCCACTAGCCTGGGAGCCTGCGTGGCCACTCCCCTGCCCTCCCCACCCCTGACTCACCTGTGCCCTAACCCCGCCCCCTCCTGAGAGGGATGAGCAGTGCCATCTGGGCCTATGGGGCAGGTTTCTGCCAAGCAAGGTAATGTGGGAGGGTGTGTCTGCCAGGCAGGGCCCTGGCAGGGTGTGGGTACCCCTAGGCACCTGGGCATAGGGTGGCTAGGGCCCACCCTTCCCTTCCCACCCTGGGGTGAGAGGATAGTGCAAATTCCTCACTCTGATCCCACCGTGCCCCGCCCCCTCCCAGGCCATCTTCTTCTGCTGTGTCTAGATAAGATCATAACAAATTACCCAGTAACTGCATAGACACAGAAACACCCCGTTGTGCCTGTGCACACCGGGCTGTCTGCAGATACAGGGCTCTCACAGGTTTTCACTGTGCCTCTGCTAACCCTTCCACCACAGAGTGTTTCACTCCAGACATCAGAACCCTCAGCTACCAGTAAATGGGCTGGGAGACATGAAGGAATTTGCTCAAGGTCACGCAGTTAAGTGACATCTGCAGCTGGGACCAAGTCCAGGGCCTCTTGGTTTGCAATCCAGCAGTCTTTCCAGGTACCAGCGCAGCACAGTTTCAGAACATGAGTTCTGGAATCCGACTGCAGGTTCTGAGGTCAGACTAGTTAAGTTTGTATCCCGGCTCCACCGCCTCCCAGCTGTGTGACTTTGGGCAGGTGACTTCACTTCCCTGAACCTCCATTTCCTCATCTGACTCACACAGGACACTCATAGGACTGCTATGAAAATCAAATGAGATAGTGCAGGCGAAGTGCAAGAAGCAATGGCTGAATAAAGACTAAAGGTTTATTGTTACTACAGTCGAGAGCTATCTCCAGGTGCGGGAATGACAGCAGGAAAACCTCTTGTGGAACCTGTCATACTCGATGGCAGAGACACAGGAAGACCAAAGGTAAACAGGCCTGCGACGTGAGACTCAAAGTCCACCCCTGCAGGAACAACTACTCGATTTGCCCTTAAATTGTCTCCAGAGAGGAAACTATTGTCAGCAGGTCGCCTGCCAGCCTTAGGAAATGATAAAAGTTGTTTTAAAGTTTCAAAAGAGCCCAAGAACTTTGTTTTCAAATGTCAGATTGGCAAAGGTTGTATTATACATACAACGATAAACATGCTTTTTAAAATACCGTTTTCACATTCACATATCCAGAATTGCGGTACACAGACACATATGTTTATGCTCCAAGACACCCATACACCCTTATTAAACACTCACTATGCACCCTAACACACACACCACACACCTCTAGGGCCCTGGGGCGAGGGGCCCTACCAGGCCCTTCTCCATGCCCCCCTCTCACCTATCCCGGGCTCCGACATCCTCTGGGGTCTCCTTTCCCCTGTGCTCCCTGCAGCCCCCCAGCCTAGTCAGGAGGCGGGCCAGGCGAGCCCTAAGGCCCCCGCGCCGGTCGGCCATGGCCGGGCTGTCAGTGCATCTGACCGCTCCGGCATCGGGGGGCCACCCGGATCCGCTGCGTTTGCGAAGAAACGCCTACGGCCCGTCCTCCTGAGTAAACAGCGGCTCCGCCTGCTGCCCATGCCGGCTGGCGCCCGACACAGCTGCAGCGGGTGCTCACAGCCGGGGTGCGCTCTGCAAGGGGCAGCCCTCCATCCCAGAGAGGTGCAACTGAGCCCGCACCCGCTAGAGCCCCCGTTCTCGGCCCAGGTCTCTGCAGGTGCCCAAGGCCAGCGCGGTGCGTGCAGCTCCGGCCAGGACTTGCAGCCAGTGAAGTGGGGAAAGCGCCACGGGACACGTGGGAGCGCAGGTAAGCTGATCCTTCCGAGACCGAGGGGCGGGCGATCATGGGAGGGCCAGTGGGCGGAGGCTGGAGTGGGCGTGGCATGTGTCACCTCGGTGGGCCTAACCCTACTCTGCGACTGGACACACACAGGAAAGCAGCTAGGAGACCAAAAAGACCTGCTGAGTCCATTCTAGCTCCTAGTGACCCTAACGGATGGAGTAGAACTGCCTCGTACGTTTGCCAAGGAGTGCCTGGTGGATTCAAATTCGCTACCTTTTGGTTAGCAGCCATAGCACTTATAACTACTATGCTACTAGGGTTTCCAGCGACCAAGTGGGCCCTGCGTATTTGGCAGTTTTGTGGCATGGAGACCAGTCCCCATTAGGAAGCCAACTGTCCTGACCCCAGCTATGTGCTTCACCCAGTTGCCTTTGGAAGTACTTGAGGACATCCTGAATAGAAGTCTTCACAGAATAGGTCTGGAAGAGAGTATTTAGTTCACTGCCTCCATTTTACAGATGGGGAAACTGAGACCCTAAGAAAAGAGTCAGATGTCAAGGCAGCAGCCAGGAGTATAACCTGGGCCTATGTATCCCAGACAATGCCCTTTCCCACCTGATGCTACTTCTCTGACTCAGAGTTGGGCTGGGGGAGTAGAAAACATCCTACACATTGAGGGGATCCTCTGGGACTTCAGCAAGCAAGACTATCAGGAAGACCCCAGTTCCCCAGATCTCTTGGCCAGGTCTTCCCTGAGTAGTCTGTAGTGCCTCCACCACTTCCCTGAGCTCTGCACCACCTTGCCATCTGCCCACGTGCTGATTGGTCCAGGCACACAGGGTGATGATAAGCTTCTGCATCGTGAGTGAACACTAGCATTCTTGCATCTCCTTATTCTCTTCCCCTGCAGGGGGCTCAGAGCCTGGCATGTGCAGAGGCTGGCGCACACCCTACCTGACCACGGTAGGAATGCCACCTGAGGAGACCATGAAGCCTGGCAGTAATAATGGCTGCAAGACCAGGAGGTGGTAAGAAGCAGCAGAAAAACATCTGGATAGGTGGCTGGAACATCTGTGTAGATGAGGGCACGTGGCAGCCCACGTTGACGAGCCTGGTCCCAGGCAGGCCCCAGACAGGCAGCAGAACCCAAGCCCAGCCTTGGCTTAGCTGGCCACAGGCATCCACCCCATGCATGGACAACACAAGCTTTTTCTGGCTGTGTCCCTTGACTTGCTCCCAGATGGTGCATGAGGTCTGGCAAATACACCGTGGCCTCCCCCTCCACTATCAAAACTCAGGAGCCTTCACATCATCTTACAGAAAATCTTTTAATTACTCATCTCTGCTCCCTTCCCAGAATGGTCCTGGCAACACCACTCAGGCTGGCTGTCCTTGCTTTCTCTGGGATGCTGAGGATGCTTGTCCATGTCCCAACCCACCTTTCTCTCTGATGACACCCCTACAAGACCCAGTGCCTCCTTTTGCCAGTGGGCAAGGCAAGCAAGGGAGGCCAGGGGCAGGAGGGCTTGAGGGAGGCTGGGCGGGGCATGTAGCCTGTGGTGCAGCTTCAGGTGGACATACTGGGTGAAGCGACTCGGGCAGGTGCTGCACTGGAAGGTTCGGATCCCGGAGTGCAGACGCAGATGGGTCCTGAGGTTGCTGGAGCTGCTGAAGCGCTTGTAGCACAGCTGATGCGGACAGGCAGAGGTGTCATCTTTGTCCTGCTGCCTGGCTCTGGAGGTCTGCTTCCCTCCCCGTCTTGGCGACAGCTCCACCCACCTCTTTGTGAAGGCTCAACAGCTTTTTCACCCATTGATTCCTCCCTGAGGCCTACAGTGCCTGGGACATTGTAGCCCAGCAGAGTATGGTATCCAGGTTCCTTGGCTCCCTGTGTGACCTTGTCTAAGTGACATCTCCTCTCTAAGCCTTGTTCTCCTTATTGATAACAAATGACTGTTAACACCTAATCTCATAGGTATGGCAGACTGAAGGACAGCATCACACAGAACACTGAGCCCAGTTTGTGGGGCTGCAGTGTCATAAATAACATGTCCATGATTAACTGGGTGTTGCTGCGTGCCAGGCATTGCTCAGTGATGTACATCTATGGTCTCCTAGCCTGCCCCAAGACTCTGTGACTAAGTATTAGCACAATTCCTAATTACAGTGAGAAAGCAGAGGCTCAGAGGAATGAGGCCACCAGTCAAAGGTCACACAGCAAGTCAGAGGCTGAGCTGGGATTTGAACCCAGGCAGTCTGACTCTGTAAAGCAGGGATAGAATCCCTGCCCTTTTTACCTTCCAGGACTATGGTGAGGCTCAAGGAAGAGGGAGCCAATGCTAACTTGTGGGTCTTTCCACTTAGTACTTTGTATACACTATGGCATTTTAGCAACCCCAGGAGGTAGGTAACGGATAGCCACTCCCCAGAGACCTCACCTCCAACTTCTCCCAACAGACATACATCTCTGTTTCCCTTCCATGTCCTAGTAATGACCTCCAATATCTCATCCCAGGGCTTCCAGGTTAAGAGGGGTAATTGTCACTTCTCTGCTCCCCACCTCCTTTTCTGCCTTCACTTGTTCAGTGGTACTAGCGGAGGAGGTTATGAGGTGTGGTGGATTCAGGCAACTAACACTCCTCGCCAGTCTTGGGAATGCACAGGAGGGGAGTCTCACCAGGCACTTGTGAGGCCGCTCCCCAGTGTGCACTAGGTGGTGCTTCTGCAGGTGGGCGAGCTGGGTGAAGCTCTTCTTGCACAGGGAACACTGGAATGGGCGCTCCCCGCTGTGCACGCGCAGGTGGACCTGAGGTGGGTACAATTCGCGAAATGCTGCTAACTGCCGAGGATTCCCCAGTGGGGCCAGGATCCTCTTCGAATCTTTACTCAAGCCGTTGCTCTACCCCAATCACTTCTGGACATCAAAGCCTCCCTGTCCCTTTTCCTCTCAATAAGCCACTCAAGACCTCTCTACCATCCCCCAAGGCACCCTACCCTTTCTGCTGTCCTGTTGGAGAGGAAATAGCAATGGTCAGAGAGCCAGGTAAGGAACACCCTGGGTGTATCCTGGAGCAGTGCTACTCAAAGGCCAGCAAGGTTTGCATCACCAGGGAACTTGTTAGAAATACAGATTTCTGCCCCCAACCCAGACCCGCTTCATCAGAATCTTGGGGTGGGGCTCAGAAATCTGCATGTTTGCTACTTTTCCAGGTGGTCTGAAGCTTGTTAAACTTTAAGACTGCAGGAGGATCCAGTGGGATTAAGTCTCCCAATAACCATAATTTTTTTTTCAGCTTCAGCGGGTACCAACTTGTGCACAGCTTCCTGGCTTCGCTAACACACTGTGATGTACGATGATGCTCAGGCATGGGCACTGATTGTAGGATCCCACTTGAAAAAGGTTGGGTGTCAGATCTGTGGTCTAGACACACTGAAACCTACCTGGTTCAGGACATACAGTGATGTAAGTGGTATATGTACTTCTTGGCTTACAATTTATGTATGAGGCTGTCTCACCACCTCTTCTCTAGTGGTGAGAAGGAGTGGTGGAGAGGAGGACACAGGTGTTGGGGGAACGAGTACTGGAAGCACAGAATGGAAGGCAGGAGTGTGCTGTCACAGGGCGTGGAGAGTAGATACAGTGGCACAGAAGCATGTGTTCAGGGTTTTATATGGCAAATTTACTTGTACTGTAAACTTTCACTTAATCATGATAAAGATGAAAACCTACCCAGTCCCTCTTCTGACCTTCATTAAAGTAAAGAACACACTTGACTGGGTACCCAGAAAGAATAGCTGTTGAGGAAAGGGCTTTGCCCTAGACCTTGGGAGACTAAAGTCAAGGCCTAACTCTACCATTACATCAAAATAACCTTTAGCAAATCCTTCCTTTTGGGATCCTCAGTTTCCCCATTTTTAACTTAAATGAGATGAATTCATAGACAATATTTTGAGGTGGAGAGGACACTTTGACACCATCTTAACCTACGTTGCCTCTCTACAGATGAGACAACTAGAGTTCAGAAGGGCACTGAACTTCTCCAAGGTCACCCAGTTGGAGAGACTATCCAGGAGTTCCTCCTGGCTTTAGGGTCCCTGATTCTAAGAGCAGGACTTGGAGGCAGGGGAGGGGTCACTGGAGGGTGCTGAGGGGAGCAGCTGTGCACAGGAGGCAGATACCTTGAGGTTGGAGAGCTGCCCAAAGCTCTTGCCGCACACGTTGCACTCGTATAGGATTTTGCCATTTTGTTTCTTCAGAGGGTAGGGCAGGGCTGCAGTGCCTGCTCGGGAGCCCAGCGGGGCCTGCTTTGCAGGAACCACTGTGCCAGCATGCTTCAGCCCTGGGGGATAGGTCTGGACAGCTCCAGGGCCTGGATTCTGGGCCTGGGAGGGCAGGGCTTGGCCGGAGGCTTGGAAGGACGCTGGATGGGGAAGCAGGGTCTCCCCCAAGGGGTTGTGGTGCCTAAGTTCGTTGGCAGTCATTGGCAAGCTGGGCACAGCTGTTGGGGAGCAGAAGGTGCCTTGGGGCAGCATGAAGAAGTGGGGGTACTGCACAGAAGAGAGGCCCCCATAGGGAAGCAGGTAAGGTGGAGGCAGGAGAAGTGGATATGTAGGGTAGAAGGGGTGATGGCAAAATGGGAGCTCGGTGGAGGTGGAAGAGGGGAAGGGACAGAAAGCCAAGGGGCTGGGGCTCTTTCTCTTCTGCCAAGGGGTTGGGGAAGAGCTGTTGCAAGGAGGGGAGGTTGTGCAGGGGGCCCCTTTGCCAGCTCTTTCCAGCTGATTTCCCATCTTTTCCCTGCTCAGAGGGTACTTGGCTGTGAGTGTCTTGTCCTCACTGGGGTTGGCCTGCAGCCACGGTGATTGGTACTCTGAACAGGAAAGAAGAGACAGATCAGGGGCTCACAAGCTCTGCTCCCCATCAAACCTGCCCAGCTCTGCTTGAGCAAGAATGCGTCACATCTCTGGGCTTCAGTTTCCTGGTCCGCAATGACTCTACTAGCATTTCTTCATGCTTAGCAATTTCAGGGGGAGCAAAGATTTGAGAAGCCTATTAGGCATCCAGATGGAGAAATCAAGGGGGCAGCTGGACACATTTGTGTGGAGTTTCTGAGGGAGGTCTGAGCTGGAGACATAATTTTGGGAGCCAGAGGCCTAGATGAGATCACATAGATCTGCTCTGTCCAAAATGGTAGTCACTAGCCATATACCACTCTTTAGATTTAAATGAATTAAAATACCTGCAAAAAAAAAAAAAAAAAAATTCACTTCCTCAATCACACTAGCCACATCCAAGTATTCCATAGGTACCACAGTGGACAGTGCAAGTGCGGAATGCGTCTGTCAGTGCAGAAAGTTCTGTCAAACATCCAGAAAAGTCTCTAGACTGAGTTCTGGAGCATGCTGATATTCAGGCGGTAAGTCGAAGACGAAGAGTTAACAAGGAGACTGAGATGCAACAGCCATCAGGGGGGAGTAGAACCAGGAGTGATAGATGAAGTCCAACCATTAAGTCTGTGAACTCCATTGTTCTAAGTGCTACATACCTCAATGCTGAATATCACTACCATCACCTTTGCAGTGCTCCTCTTGGGAAGCTATGCACAGATGCCAGTGCCTAGTCCACCCTTCAAAGCTATTTTGGAACTCTTTCTGGAATGGCCATCATGCACGGTGGCACGGTGGCAATTTTGTGAACTTAATTGTATAGTTGTCTATAACGAGTTTTTAGCCAGTAAATAAATAAATGCGTTGGAACACCCTCCCCACCGGCTTGATCTGACCACCAATGACTTTTTTCTTTACCTGAAGATAAAGGGACTATTGAAAGGAAGACATTTTGATGACATTCAGGACATCAAGGGTAATAACGACGCCAGCTCTGATGGCCATTCTAGAAAGAGTTTCAAAATTGCTTTGAGGAGTGCACCAGAAGCTAGCACCGGTGCATAGTGCCCCAAAGGGAGGACTTTGAAGGTGACCATAATGATATTCAGCAATGAGATATGCAGCACTTTTTCTAGAATGAGTTCCCAAACTTAATTGTCAGACCTCGTGAAGAAAAATCCTAAAAAGAAAATACTGAGAAGCAGATCCATAAACACTGTCTCAATGAGTCTTCACTTCTTCATTCAACCAACTTCACTGACCTGTTCTCCTCTGTGCCCTGTGCTGGTATCCCAGAAACAAAGGACACAGAACGATAGTCCCTGCCCTCTGGGAGGTCACGTTTGCATGAGAAAACGGCGTATATAATGCAACACGCCCTGGCAAGTAGGTCTAGGGGACAGCCTACTTTACAAATGGAGAAACTGAAGCCGAGAAAAGTGGGGTGCTGTGCCCAGGGTCATAGAGCTAGAAAGGGCAGAACTTGGATCCCACCCCTATTCCTTCAGTCCCAGGTCAATGCTCTTACAATAGACCACAAAACCCATTGCTGTAGTCAATTCTGCCTAACAATGACCCTGTGTGACAGAGTAGAACTGTCTCATATAGTTTCCAAGGACAGCCTGCTGACCTTTTAGTTAGTAGCCGTAGCTCTTATCTATACCACCAGGGTTTCTTCTTGTAATAAGGTTCCCTCTGACTCAAACATTCTGGGCAAAGTGCCATCCCAAACCCCATGAACACTTAGTTATACCTACACGAGCTCCTATACCATCCCCAAGAAAGCCACTGCCCCCTCCCCTCTGATGCAGGTGTCTCCACCTGAAAAGCGTCCTCTCCCCCAGGCCAGAACTCCAGGCGAAAAAGTAAAGTCTGCCTGAGGCTTTATCTTCACCAGTGATGCTGCGTCTCCTCCTCGTGCCCCGAGAACTAATAGTGCCTCCCACCTCCAGCCTGCACCAAGGTGCAGCCCCACGCCCGGGGCTTACTCATGCTCAAGACGTCCTCTCTGAGACCTTGCAGGGTTGTGCCCAGAGGTGCTGGCTGCAGGGTACACAGGTATAGGTCCAGGCCCTGGGGACAGGCCAGCAGGCCAGACCTGGCTGATGCCAGTGGCAAGGAACCCAGCCAGCTGGCAGAGGATAGGCCTTGGGTGTTCATTGAGTTTGTGTCAGGCAGTGGCCTGAAGGCTGAGGAGACCTGGAGGATCGGGGGCAAAGGGCTTGGGGGCTGCTGGCTGCAACTTCTGGGTCCCTGGGATGGTGTACCTCTTGTTTGGCTTCCAGAGGGGGAGAAAAAGTTAAGCCTGTACCACCCTGCTATACCTGTCACCTTTCCCCTATCCAAAGACTTCTCTCTCTAAGGACTTTCTCACAGCCACTAAGACTTCCATACCAGTTCCTCCTGGGGCCCCTCATCTAGTGCTGCCCCCAACCCCCATCATTCCTGACTTACCTCTTAGGTCTACTACTGTGTTTTGAACAGAGGCAAGGTGAACTTGGGGAAAATTCTCATTCAAAATTGTAAATCTCAGAGTATGCTCCTGAGCCCCCCTCCGACCAAGGCCACGGTCACACCAGTCAAGTCTTCTGTGTGGCCCTGTCCCGTCTCATTCCCCAGAGGATAGTTTGGGTGCCTGGGGCATGGGAGAGGATCTCTGTCATCTCAAGGGCACACCCCCACGATGTGCCTGGGATATTGGGTTCTCAAGTCCAGGGGAAAATGGGACTTTAGGCCCCTTCAAACATTCTCCACTCCTCATAACTTCCCTCCTACCAACAGCAGGCTGGCCTCAAAGATAAGGCAGAGACCCCACCTTACCTGGTCTGCTTGGCAAAAATGGAAGTGCAGACTGAGGGACAGAGAGCACCCTATTTCCCCTAGGTGCTTGGACTTGTGGTTAAAATCCGGTTCTGGAGCTGGCTCCTCCTTCATGCCCCCACTACCTGCTGAGAAGACGGTCACAGGTGAGCAGCAAAGGTCCTCCTTACAGAAGACCTGGGTTCTAGGGGTACCTCTTCCACTGACATGCTGTGTGACCTCTGGCCAGTCACCTTCCTTCCTGGCTTCAGTTTCCCTATCTGTGAAATGGGAGAGTTGAATCGCTTGACATGTAGGCTCTCAGTGCGGAGATTTAGAAGCTAAAGATGCTCTTCCGGGAGGTGCAGAAAGGCGATTCACTGAAGACTAGCCAATCAGTGGTGAGGCCCTGGCTTGATTCTCACCCCTTGGGGAGTCAAGAGGCAAGAGAAGGTCTTCATATGGGTCACTTCCAAGTGAGTGCAGAGATCTGAGGAAGCTTTCCAGATTTCTTCAGGGCTATGGAGAACTGAGAAGCTACTTACTTCCATGCTAAAAGAGGTGTATGACTCTACCAACCAAAGACTCTCCACCAAGAGGAACCCCAAGGTCCTGCTACCCAGATTGCCTCAGGCTCAGCTCTCTTGCTAGGGATAAGGCCAGAGAGAGTGGGCCAAGACTTTCCAGTTTGCCCCTCACTGGCCCTCGCACTGGCCAGGAAACGCCCCTGAGTTCTCAGCTGTGCTCATTTAGTATGTCACTTCTCAGCCATCTATCATGTAAGACCACGCAGAACAGGGGTAACCTTAGACCTCTACAGAGATCCCAAGACTCCTTCACCTCCTCCTCGGCAGTCACATTCCCTACTTAACCCCCTATGCCTTTTGCAGTCAGCACCCTCCCAGTCCAGTGTCTGAGGCCACTAAAACCCCTTTTCCTTTCCCTTTTTCCTGACTCCTCCCAACCCTGGCTCAAATTTCAGAACAAGTACCACCACCCTAAAAGAGCCACCTGTGTGAGGGTGTTCTCCGGGTCCTGCAGCAGTCTTCTCTGGCTGGGGAAAGGAGGAGGGTGGGCAGGTGGGCAGCAGCTGTCTACCACAGAGGCCCCGGTTGGTATGAGAGGTGACAGGAAGAAGCTACATTTGAAGTTGCCACAAATAGAAAGGAAGAGAGGGGTGGGTAGGCAGGCTCGTGGGCCCTGCAAGTTCTAACAAAGAGGAGTTGCCTATCCAGCCTTTACTTACTCGTGGCAACTCTACAGGACAACTGGTTGCTTTGTGGACTGCAGTGAACTGAGGCTTCCAGAATCTCTGTGTGTGAGGAGAGAGGATGGGAGTATCTCTGGTTATCAGAGAGCCCAGATAGCTGGGCAGGAAAAGGACAGAGCAAGACTCAAAGCCTGGAGCTGGGCTCCTTCTGAGATACAAGCAGGCAGTGATGAAGACAGGTATCATGGATTGAATTGCATCCCCCAAAAATGTGTGTAGCCATTTGGCTAGGCCAGTATTCCCAGTATTGTATGATGTTCCTCCGTGTTATAAACCCCCACTCTATGATGGTAATGAGGGAGGATAGGTGGCAGTTGTGTCAGTGAGCCAAGGTTCAACTAAGAATTTTTTGTGCCTTCAGGCAATCTCTTGGGATCTAAAGAGAAGCCAGCAGAGAGTTAGGGACCTCATACCACCAAGAAACAGGGCCAGGAGCAGAGTAGTCCTTTGGAAAGGACTGGGGTCCCTGTGTCTCAGAAGCTTCCAGTCCAGGGGAAGATTGACAGCAAGGACCTTCCTCCAGAGCCAGCAGAGAAGCCTTCCCCTGGAGCTGACACCCTGAATTTGGACTTCTAGTCTACTGGATGGTGACAAAATAAAATCTCTTTATAAAGCCATCCACTTTTGGTATTTGTTACAGCAGCAGTAAATGATTAAGACACCAGGAAAGACATGATGGTGATAAGTGGACACAGGAACAGGCAGAGACGGTGACAGATAGGGCAGAGATGATTGTAGGCTGGAACAGGAACAGCTCTGGACAAGAACAGATACTACAGAAGAATTTTGGGCACGATGAAGACTAGAACAGGGATCTGGGAGGTCTAGATACAGCCTCTTCTTCTTTATTGTTCCATCTCTGATTTCCCTGTTCTCTTCTGTCACTACCCCAGAGAGAAATCTGAGGCCCAGAGATGGCAAGAGATCATTCAAAGATGCAGCAAGATGGGTGTTGGGATGACTAGATGCCTCAAAACAGAGGCATCATAGGCCAGAAAGTGGTTTCTTATGCCCCATTATTCCTCTGAACAGGAGAAGGCGCATCAACCCCAGAGCCACACACAAGTTCTACACAAACTGTGTGTCCAAGTCCCATAGTGTCCACCCAGTATGACACAGCCCTAATTAGTTTTCAAACTCCACCCTACAGGCCTGGAGCACATAGGGGCATGTCAGACTCTCCACCTTTGGCAAGAGACATGTTACTGATGTTTCCTCCCAGCCCAGCCCCCTGAAGCTAGTCCTCAGGTCCACTGGGGCCTCCATCACCTCCTATCATAATTATTTGTCCCTGTAACTGACTCCTAAATGCCTGTGTGTCAAGTATAGTGACCACTATCTACTATTTTTGTATCTTGTGTGGACATCTATAGGATTTTTGGATGTCCAGTATCCAGACCTTTTCCTTACATGAGTCTTGAAGGAAGGGGGTACATCCCATTATAAGATGAAATGGACAAATGCTTAAATCTGACTCCTCTCCTCCAGCACAGTATGTGGTCACATGACATGCACCAAGCCAGTCAAATGTTCCCACCCAGAGTGAAGATCAGAAGTCAGTGGTCCTAAGAAGCAGGCCAGCAGAGATTCCAGTCTGAAAGTGGTGAGGGGACACATGCAGCTCTGAGGGAAGCAGAGAAAAGGAAGGGGTCCAGAGGCCAGAGTTCTGGACTGGTCCTGGAACGTGATTTTGAACATGGT
Organism: Heterohyrax brucei; assembly: GCA_028571685.1. Taxonomy (NCBI): domain Eukaryota; kingdom Metazoa; phylum Chordata; class Mammalia; order Hyracoidea; family Procaviidae; genus Heterohyrax; species Heterohyrax brucei. Next base: position 56,305,022 of record CM053140.1, read on the forward strand.
CTTGGATGCTTCCTGCTTCCCTTGATCCAGCCCTTTCTCTATGTCTGGTTCTGTGGTTTTCTCAGATTTTCTTTGAACTTCTCCAATATATTTCCAATAAATTCCTTTTCTGCTTAAACCCTCTGAACTGGTTTCTACAGCTTACAAATAAGAATATTGAATTACACATGCTCGGAATCAACAGATGAAGCAACAGGGCTCAGCATGAAATAGTCCAAGAGTCAGAGTAAAGAGCTACAACTACAGACTATTTATTGTGTGCCTGACACTTTGCTAAGAGCTTCAGAAGCTTTAGCTCCCTTAATCTTTGCTTTAAACCTGTGTGGTTGGTTCTATAATTCCCATGATGAAGCAACAGAAGCTCGGAGGGAATAAGCAACTGACCCAGAGCTATACAGCAGGTAGTCAAGAGCTTTCTAGTGCCAAACGTCAGACTCCTTTGTCTCTTGACTCAGTGCTCCCACCGCAGTCCTCACTACTTCCTTTCTGGCCCTCCTGCTCTCTCTTCCAACACAGCCTTTCCAATACCTAGAAGGAGCTTCCCCAGCCTTCCTCCACCTTCCCAACCACCTTCCCGTTATCCTTCAGATTAGTGGAGGAGCTCCCCTGCACTGGAGTGCAAATAGACAGTATGTTTTTCAGTCTTTCTCCTTCAAAACTCTGCTCCCCCAAAGCTAGAGCCCTCCCAGACTCCCATGCCAGAAGTCTGACTCCTATTCCACCTTTCTGGCAATCCTAGGGGCATGAGGGCATAGCCTGACACCCTGGAAGTTCCCACCTGTACCTCCAAAGAAGTCTACACAGACCTTTGTATTCCATGTGGCATCTCTACCTGCTCCTGACATCACACTCTGCTCCTAACTCTCAGACACACGTGTAAAACTGCTTGATTAGAAAAAGGGAAAGTCCCGGAGACTTCTGGATCTCCAATCCCTGAAAGTCCTGTGACTTGGCTATTAAATCCTAAGAGGTGAACTGAGAACACAGTCCTTCAACTTCCCACCTCTTGGGGCCCTACCATGTCCTCTGTGCTGTCAGCCTCTAGGCCCACTATGATGTCATAGGCCCAAGTGTGATATCATCTCAGTTGGTGGCACAGCAATAGGACCACAGCCTCCTAACCAGGGAGTCCAAGCAGATGCCTGGACCCAGAAGGGAGACTCAGACCAAATGAAGTCCTTGATGACCAGAGTGGATTGAGAAGTACTGAGGGGAAACAAGATTAAGCTACCCCCCTCAGGGGTCACTGGGAGACTCTGGGGAGGCCTCTAACATCTGGGACAGGGGACAAGAGCTGGGGGGATAACCAGGGGTCCCCAGGCTCCTGGTGTTCATCACACACTTTTTACTCCTTTTCTTAATTACAAAGTAACACAAACTGGTAGCAAACATTTCTAACAACATGAAATACAAAAATTAAAAGATGGAAGCTTCCCCTCCTTCGCAGTTTCCCAGAGTGTTTGATGTATATCCGTCCAGATATTTTTCTAGAACCTACAAACAGGTCTGTTTTAGTCAGCTAGGGCTGCTCTAACAGAAATACCACAGAGTGGATGGCTTTAACAAAGAAAGATTTATTCTTAGACAGTCCGGTAGGTTGCAAGTCCATATTCAGGGTGTCCGCTCCAGGGGAAGGATTTCCCCTTGCTAGCTCTGGAGGAAAGTCCGGTATTGCATCAGTCTTTGTCCAGGGAGCGTCCTGATGCAAGAACCTCTGGTCTGAAGGACGCGCTCTGCTCCCGGTGCTGCTTGCTTGATGGTAGCCAGGTTCTCAAATTGTCCTTTGTTTCTTTTTCCTTTTATTCCTTGCAAACTAAAAGCATTAAGGGTGGGGTAAGCCATACTCCAGGGAAACTCCCCCTACAGCAGGAATTTACAGCCTCACCCTAATCCTTTAACATACAGGTCAGCAAAACCACACAATGGAGGACAGTCCCAAGATACTGGGAACCATATCCCAGCCACATGGCTGCACACATTTTTGGGGGGACACAATTCCAACCATGACAAGGTCAAAGGACTTTAAAATTTTGTTTTTGCACAAAAAATGGGATTCTACAATGCATGTTGTTCTGCAGCTTTTTCTGCCCAGCAGTCTCCTGTGCCATCACTTCCTGCAGGAACACAGGCATCTACTGCCTGCTCTTTCCCGACGGAGTCTGTAGCATTTCTCTACTGAACTCCAATTTTTTCCTATTACACACATGCTGGAAAGGATCTCCTCAGGGATAGTATGCAGAGTGCTTAAGAATATTAGTTCTGCTAGATTTGAATCCTAGCTATGTGACCACTGGAAATCCTGGTGGTGTAGTAGTTAAGTGTTTCAGCTGCTAATCAAAAGTCAGCATTTCAAATCCACCAGGCGCTTCTTGGAAACCATATGGGGCAGCTCTATTTTGTCCTATAGGGTTGCTATGCATGGGCATTAACTTGACAGCAGTGGGTAGGCCATAAAACAAGTCACTTGACCTCTCTGTGCCTGTCATGCATGGACTTGTGTCCCCTAAAAATAACTGTGTCCACCTGGCTAGGTCATGATTCCCAGTAGTGTGTGATTGTTCACTATTTTGTCCCCTGATTTGATTTTCTATGTGTTCTAGAACCTATCTCTATCATATTAATGAAATGGGATTAGTGGCAGTTTATGTTAATGAGACAGGACTCAATTAACAAAATTAGATTGTGTTTTAAGCCAATCTCTTTTGCGATGTAAAAGAGAAAAGCCAGCAAGGAGTCATGGAGACCTCACATCACCAAGAAACAAGAGCCAGGAGAATAGTGCGTCCTTTGGACCTTGGGTTCCTGCACCAAGAAGTTCCTCGACAAGGGAAGTCTGATACAAAGACCTTCCTGCAGAGCCAACAGAGAGAGAAAGGCTGCCCCTGGAGTAAGCACCCTAAATTTGGACTTCTAGCCTCCTAAACTATGAGAGAGTATATTTCTCTTTGTTAAAGCCATCCACTTGCATTTCTGTTAAATAGCAGTGCTAATTAACTAAGACAGTCTCTTTCCTCATTTATTAAGTAGAAATAATATTTTTTTTTTTTTAAAAAAAAAAAAACACTGCCGTCGATTTGGGTCCAACTCATAGTGACCCTAGAGGTGGAGATAATAATTGAAATAAAATTGCTGTTGAGTTGATTTTTGATTCATGGTGACTCCACATATGTTAGAGTAGATCTGTGCTCCTTAGAGTTTTAATGGCTGATTTTTCAGGAGATCACCAGGTCTTTCTTCCAAGGCACCTCTGGGGGACTCAGGCCCCCAACATTTTGCTTACCTGTTGTATAAACTATTAGCACTATTCAGAGACTCCAGGAGATAACAATAGTGTTGTCTTATACAATTGTTTTGAGGACTGCTCAAGATAATTCACATAAAGCCCTTTGCATCAGACACAAAGCAAGCACTTGACAAATAGGGGCTAGTGCAAAAAAAAACTGAGAAAGCTGGAACCTGTGTAAGGTGGAAACCTGTCAGAGAAGGAAAACTCAAGTATTTTTCTCTAATAGAGAACAATAGTAAAAGTGGTAAGACTGTACCCCGTCAAATGCAGAAAACTTGGGAGATTCGGAGAAACGAGACAGTCCTTTCAAGTTCTGGCTCTCACATTTCACTGTATCGCCTCTGTCCATCAACCTTTGCCTCATTAGGCAAGTATCTACAAGTATGTTTCCTAACAGTGTGAGAATCTGTGGAGTATTCCTGGCCCACACCAAAAAACCAGCACTCTTGAAGGGCTTAACTACACTCAGCTGTATTGCTTTAGCCATTAATCCCTGGTTAGGGACCATTACCCTCATCCAATGAGATCTTGCCCACTCCAGTCTACCACCACAATAATAATAGCTCTCAGCATTTGACCCCTATCATGTGCCAGGAACTGCACAAAGCGCTTCAACAAGCAACATCCTTGCAAGGTGGGTGTCGTTACTCTTATTTTACAGATGAGAAAACTGACTCAGAGAAGGAAAAGGCTTTTTGAAGACCACATGACCCATGTTAGGGCTGCAGAGTCCGGAGGAGGAGAGCTTAGGGGAGAATTGATAGAGAGTGCCCAGGTGAGAAGGACCACACAGGAGGCACAATAGAACCCAGGTTCCTTTCAAGGGCTGAAGATCCCTGAGAAAAATCAAGATGGGCAGACGCCTGAGTTAAGTATTGAATAAATGATGTGGCATTAGGATCCAGTATCCTTAAAGCACCCCAAGAATATATCTCTCATTAATTCACACATTCATCAACTCAGTCACGTATCTCTCTTTCTTTTTGTATTGTACTTTTAGGTGAAAGTTTACAAATCAAACTATTTTCTCTCAAAGCAATTAATAAACATTGTTTTGTGATGTTCATTGCCAATCCCATGACATCAATACTCTCCCCTTATCGACCTTGGGCTCCTCATTACCAGTTTTCCTGTCCCCTCTTCCCTTTTTGACCCTGGCCTTGGGTTGCTGTGCCTGTTTAGTCTCATTTTGGTTTTTGTGCCTGTCTAATCTTCAGCTGAAGAGTGAACCTCAGGAGTGATTTCATTATCGAGTAAAAAGGTGTCTGGGGGCCATAAAATCAGGGTTTCTCTAGTCTCTGTCAGACCAGTAAGTCTGGTCTTTTTGTGTGTTTGAGTTAGAATTCTGTTCTACAGTTTTCTACAGCTCTGTCTGTACACAACAGACCTTCTGTTATAATCCCTGTCAGAGCAGTATGTGGTAGTAGTCAGGCATCATCTAGTTATGCTGGACTCAGTGTGGTGAAAGCTATGGTAGTTGTGGTCCACTAACCTTTTTCACTAATCTTTCCCTTGTGTCTTTGGTTTTCTTCATTTCCCTTTGCTCCAGATGGGGTGGAACCAGAGGAGTATCCTAGATGGCCACCCATAAGCTTTCAAGACCCCAGACACTACTCATCAAAGTAGGATGTAAACATTTTCTTTCTAACCTATGTTATGCCAACTGAGCTAGACGTCCCCTGAGACCATAGTCCCCAGCCCTCAGCCCAGTGATTTGGTCTCTCTGGGAGTCTGAATGTGTCTATGAAGCTTCTGTGAACTTGCCTTGGTCAAGTTGTGCTGACTTCCCTAGTGCTGTGTACTTCTTACCCCTCAATGAAATTACCACTTATCTACTGTCTAGTTGCTGTTCTTCCTTCCCTTCCTCTCCCCTCCCTTAACTAAAACCAAACCCACTGCTCTTGAGTCAATTACAACTCATATTGATCCTATGGGCAGAATAAAACTGCCAAGGAGTGCCTGGTGGATTTGAAATGCCAACCTTTTGATTAACAGCCATAGCACTTAACCAGTATACTACCTGGGTCTCTACCCCTTCCCTAGTAACCATCAAAGATTGTTTCTTTCTGTCTGTAAACCTCTTCATGAGTTTTTATAATAGTGGTCTTGTACAGTAATTGCCCTTTGGTGAGTGACTTAATTCACTCATCAGAATGCTCTCCAGATTCATCCATATTTGAGATGTTTTGCAGATTCGTCATTGTTCAGTCATTGTTCAGTTTCTTGACTGCTGGCTGTGTTGAGACATTGGGCTAGTTGCTAGTTGCTGGGGCTATAGCAGTGAACGTGACCTTGGAATTTATGTTTTACAATCCAGCCAGCAAAAGTTGTTGATGAAATACAAAAGCAGCCTGCAAACAAGAGGACTTGTTATTATCAGATTAGGGGTTTGGGGAGCAAAGCAGAACCAGGAGGTTGGGCTGGCCCATGTAATAAGAAAGAGAGGCAATGGAACCACAATCAGAAGCCTGCTTCCTCCCTGAAAACCTCAAAAGCTTCTTCAACTCATAACCACTGCCACCTCCAACCCTGAGGCAAGTCAGATGCTCGCTCAGAGCAAAGTTCCAGGAGCTCTGTCATGTGGATCTTTCAAAGGATACCAGATAAGGACTTCAGGCCAGGAAGGTGTTTGGGGCCATCCATCATGAGCTCAGAGCACTCAATAGCTGTGTGAGATGTGACTCAGGGTACAAATCAGAGGGTGGGGAGCTCAGTGCAGTTCCCTATACTCTCACCTCGCTCTGCTCTGTGGTTGACACCTCCCTCCCTCTGCCTGACACTTACTTGCTTATCTCCTTGGACAGCCCAGCTGTCAGTTGGTCAGATGCAATAAGTTGGCCCTGACTTCGCATCCTGGGCAGGTGGAGAAGAGATTCTGAGATAGGGTGCACCAGCTTGCACGTTTGCAGGCCTCGAGACTCTTGCATCTGCCCCTCACCCACCTGTGATCTTCACTGCTGCTGTGGACAAAACTGCAGATACATCTTCAAGTGACATCTGAGGTCTTCCCATCCATCATCCCATCTCAGTCATTTCAAGAGCATAAGAGACAAGAAGAGGGCTCACTGTTGGGCTTCAAATCCAGTAGAGCTAACACACGCTTAATGACTATGCAACACTACTTACCATGAACATGGATGGCCTTTATAGTCTTGTGTAGAACAGGGAATAATTGAAGTCCATCTACATGTCCACCAATAGAGGACTGTTACATACAGAGTACATCCATGCAATGAAATACTATGCAACCAGGAAAAATCGAGAGGTAGATTTATTGAGTGTGTCCTGACATAGTGGTTAAGTGCTATGTCTGCTAACCAAAATGTTGGCAGTTCAAATCCACCAGGAACTTCTCGGAAACTCTACAGGGCAGTTCTACTCTGTCCTATTAGGTTGCTACGAGTCAGAATTGACTCAGTGGCTGTGGATTTGGTTTGGTTTGGTCCTTTACGCTAAACATTTTTGCTGTCATTGTCTCAATTAACCTTTCCACACATCTTCCAAGGTAAGACTTATTAAAGTCTCCATTTTATAAATGAGCAACAACTCAGCAAGGGTAAACCAGGCATCGTCAACTCAAATGTCAACAGTGGCTATGCAGTTAACATAAACAAAGTGTTCAGGAATAAGTATGATATAAATGGCACGTAACACACAATCTTGGTTTTAAGGACTCAAACAAGGGAGAGTAGGGGCTGGGGCAAACTGGAGAGCATGAACCACTCTCAAAGGGCAACCACCACTCAATATAATTAGAAACCAGTGTTTTCAGAAGTTCTGACTTTTCTAGAAAATCTGAAAATCAGAATTCTTCATGTGAAATCTCTAGATTTTTTTAAATGTTGGCTCAAATATTTTAAAATAATATGTACACCAATCAGAACAGGTCTCTGTCAGTTTTGGCTACCTCTGTGTCAGATCACACAGCCAAGCTAATCTGATCCCAGAACCCCAGCTCTTTCTGTGTTTTCTGCTGTCACAAAAATACATGGCTTCACTACCCCAAATAAGGGTCTTCCAATAAGGATGTCCTATTTCTGATGGCTCGTGATGGTGATATTTGTGAAACTATTGAGGCCATATTTATCATGTTTTTTTTATTAGTCTTGACATATAGCTGTGAGAAGTTTCACTTTTCCACAACGCATAGAAATCATTAAAGTTTATTATCGCAATGGATGTTCCATTCGTCAAACATTCTGTGTCACATGAAATTTACAACGTACATAGTCATGGCACCGAGAGAACAATTTGACATTTAATCAAAAAATTCGAGCCAACAGGGTCTGTTGCCAACCGGACAATGCCTGTGTGTGAATGAGTGGCAAGTTCCAATGAAAACATCGCCACTATTCTTCAAGGGTATGTGAGAATCCATCACAATCAGTTTCTTGCAGAGAATAAGAACTGGGTCTTTTGTTGACCACAATTTGGTGGATTTTGTATCTGGACTTGAAGCTTTACCCTTACAAAATTGTTTTAACTCAAGAATTGAAGTCCAACAACCACAAATAGTGCCGTACATTGCTGACTGGGTTCTGGAGCAATTGGAAGTTGACCCAACTTTTGGCCAAAAAATCATTTTCAGTGACAAGGCCAATTTTGGGATGAATGGCCTTGTTAAGAAACAAGACTGCCTCATTTGGAGCAATGAGAATCCACTGGAGATTCAAAAACACCCACTTCGTCCCCCAAAAGTTACCATTTGGTGTGGACTTTGGTCTGGGGGAATCACTGGCCCTGATTTTTTCCAAGATGAAAGAGGAGAGGCTCTGACTGTCAATGGTGAAAGATATCAGGCTATGATAAGCCCCATTTGGAAGGTGCTGCAGCAGCCATTTACCCTAAGTTCTTTTCCACACATAATGTCATCAAATGTACTTCAAAATAAGAAAACAAAACTGTATCATTTACACAACTAGTTTTAATCAAGTTCAGAGACAGAACACCCTTACTGGAAGACTCTTTATTTAAAAATGCCAATTCTTTACAAACTCCACTAAAAAATAAAAGATAGGATACTTCCCAACTCTTTCTATGAGGTCAATATGATCCTGATACCAAAACCAGACAGAAGATACTACAAGAGAACTACAGACCAAGGTCTCTAAGGAATATAGACGCAAAAATGCTCAACAAATTATGAGCAGACCAAATCCAGCAACATATAAAAAAGATTTCACACCATGACCAAGTGGGACTTACCCTCAGAAATGCAATTAGTTTAATATCCAAAAATTCATTAATGTAATACACCACATCAATAGAATAAAGGACGAAAAACACATACATGACCATCTCCATAAATGTGTAACTATTTGGTAAATCTTACTCTCTTTCATGATAAAAACATTCCATAAACTGAGAATGGGAGCTTCTTCAGCACAATAAAGGGCATTTACATAAAGCACACAACTAACATTATATTTAATGGTGTAAGACTCGGAGCTTTCCCCTAAAATTAGGAACAAGGCTGTCTGTTCTCACTATTCTGCTCAGCAGCACACTAGAGGTTTTAGCCAGGGAAGTTTGGCAATAAAAATAAAAATATCCAGACTGGAAAGGAAGAGGTAAAACTGTTTATGTTTACAGGTAGCATGATCTTATTTGTCAAAAATCGTGAGGAATCTACAAAAACCTGCTAGAACTAATAAATGAATTCAGTGAGTTTGCAGGATACAGTATTTTAAAAAGGGCCTTGAGAAACAAGACAGCCATGTGCAAAAGAATAATTTTTTACCCCTTCCTTAACAATATACAATAATTCTCAAAACAGTATCTTCAACAAATGGTGCTGGCAAAATTGGTTATCCGTCTGCAATAAACTGAAACAAAATTCATATCTTACACTTTATACAAAAACCAGCTCCAACTGGATAAAAGACCTAAATATCAAACCTAAAACGATAAAGCTCACTCAAGAAAAGGTAGGAACAATAATAGAAGTTTTAATACACAATGTGGACAGACTCCAAAATCTGTAAAACAAACCACAATCATCAGAAGAGAAAATAGATAAATGGGAACTATTAAGAATCAAACACTTTTGCTCATCCAAAGACCTTATTAATAGAATTAAAAGAACACCCACAGAATGGGAAAAACTATTTGGCAACTCTATGTTAGACCGACACCTGATCTCCATAATCTATAAGATACTACAAAATATCAATAAGAAGAAGATAAATCATCCAATTAAGCAATGGGCAAAGGAGATGGACAGACATTTCACTAAAGAGGAGATCAAGGCAGCCAAAAAACACATGCAGACATGTTCACAATCTTTAGTTATTAAAGAAATTCAAATCAAGACGACAATGAGATGCCATCTCACCCCAGCAAGATTGGCCATGATCCAAAAAACACAAAACAACAAATGCTGGAGAGGCTGTGGAGAAAGTGGAACCCTCCTACACTGTCGGTGGGGTTGCAAAATGGTCCAGCCTCTTTGGAAAGCCATCTGGTGCTTCCTTAAAAAAGTGGATATCGATATACCATTTGACCCAGTAATTCCACTACTTGGAATATATCCTACAGAATCAAGGCCTTTCACACCAACAGACACATGCACCAGAATGTTTATTGCAGCACAGTCCATGATAGCAAAAAGATGGAATCAACCCAGATGCCCAACAACAGAAGAATGGATAGGTAGACTATGGTACATATATTCAATGGAGCACTACGCAATGATAAAGAATAATGATGATTCCAGGAAACACCTCATAACCTGGTTTCAACTGGAAGACACTATGATAAGTGACAGTAGTCAGTGACAAAAGGACAAATATTGTATGAGACATCTACTATAAGATCTCAAAAACAGACTTGTGTATCGAAGAAAAGACTCTTTGACAGCTGCAAGGGAGGGGAGGAAAGGTGGGGGGGAGGGTTTAGATTAGATAGTTGCTAGAAATCTAGTTGGGCAAAATTGGTGATAGCGCGCATTAGAAACAAGAACAACATTTAGTGAACTTCAGCATAACTTGAGTACTCCTTCCATCTTAACCCAATATTGCAAGGACAGAATAGCTGGGGCAGGGGGCAGGGGACCATGCTCTTAGGTGAAATCGAGGCCAATTGGCACAACTAGCGTTTTGCTAAGAAGGCTCTCTGCATCCCACTTTGGTGAGTGGTGTCTGGGGTCTTAAGAGCTGCCAAGCTGCCATCCAAGGGCACAGCAAATGGCCCTAACTCAGCAGGAATGGATGCTCACCGAGGACCAAAATGACAGGGGGTAAAGACAACCCAGAAGATAGAGAGACCCACATGAGTGGGTGCCTACATCGACTTGGGACCAGAAGAACCAGATCGTACCCAGCCACCACCAGTGACAGCCGCGATGGAGCTCACTAAGTTGAGTCTCACTGGCAACACAAGAATAAAAAGGGGTGCATCCTGAGATCTCCACTAAAAGACCTCAGTTGATGGTCCAGCGGTTTCAGGATCCCCTGGGAGCATGGCCCCTGGCCCTGATGCTGCCCTTGCTCATAAATCATAACGAAGGTCCACTCTTCAGACACGAATGGATTGGGCTCGGTGATGCAGAGTGACCATATATTGGATGCACTATATGGTTCAATACATCTATAGAATATCATACTGCTGACCTCTGGCTGGAGGAAGGGAAGTGGGTGGAGAGGAGGGGAAAGGAGACTGTTGGGAGGATGAGACATGTATGGAACAGAGAGGAATAGTGTGCTGTCACTGGACAGGGAGAGCAGTGGGAGCTGCATATAGATGGGCATGTAAATTCATACGGGAATGTACATTTTCACTCAGTCATATTAAATAAAAATAAAAATAAAAAAAAACAATATACAATAATTCAAAATGGACCATAGACCTAGACAGGAATGGACTGGACTCGGGGACACAGTGTGAGCATGTGGTATATGTACTTTAAGGTTCTGTAAACTTGTAGAATGCTGTCCTACCGGTTTCCTTCCAGATGGGAGAGGAAAGTGGGGAGAGGACAGGGCAGGTATCCGGTAAGAGGATACTAGAAGTAAAGAGTGAAGAGGAGGAACGTGCTGTCTCAGGGTGAGGAGAGCAGATGGAGTTGCAGATAAGTGGGCATGAAAAATTGATTTGGATTGTATACTTTCTCAATCATAATTCTAAAATAGTGAATTTGAGATTATTAAAAAAAAGTTTGTGCTTCAAAGGACACTATCAAGAAAGTAAAAACAAAACCTATGATGGGAGAAAGTATTTGTAAATCATGTATCTGATAAGGGGCTTTTTCCAGAACTATAAAGAACATTTAAAACTTAATAAAAAGGCAAACAACTTTGTCTAAAAATGAAGATAGAATGTAAAAAGGTATTTCTCCAAAGAAGATATACAAAAGACCAATAAATACATGAAAAGATACTCAACATCATTAGGCATTAGGGAGCTACAAATCAAAATCACAATGAGATACGACTTTCCACCCACTAGGTTGGCTATATTGTTTTTAAATGAAAATTAACAAGCGTTGGTGAGGATGTGGAAAAATCAGAACTTTCTTAACTGCTGATGGGAATGTAAAATGATACAGCTGTTATGGAAGACAATTTGACAGTTCTTCAGAAAGTAAGACAAAGTGTTACTGTACCTAGTGCTGTTGAGTCGATTCTGACTCACAATGACTGTAAGGGACAGAGTAGAATTGCTCCATAAAGTTTCCAAGAAGTGCCTGGTGGATTTGAACTGCTGACTTTTTGTTTAACAGCTGTAGCACTTACCCACTACACCATCAGGGTTTCCAGTTACCATATGTTTTAGTCACCTGGTACTGCTCTAACGGAAATACCACGAGTGGATGACTTCAACAAAGAAAAATTTGTTCTTACACAGTCCAGTAGGCTACAGGCCTGAATCCAGGTGTCCCCTCCAGGGGAAGGCTTCCCCTCTTTGTCAGCTCTGGAGGAAGTTCGTTGTGTTCCATCAGTCTTTGTTCAGGGAGCATCTTGGCACAGGAACCTTGGGTCTGAAGGAGGCGCTGTACTCCTGGTGCTGCTTTCTTGACAGTATGAGGTTCCCAACTCTCTGCTTGCTTGACTTTGGTTTTATCTCCTGTAGGGTGAAAGAATAAAAAGTGGTGCAAGCCACACCCCAGGGAAACTCCCTTCACCTTGGAGCTGGGAGATGATCTTAGGAAGGGATTTACAGTCCCACCCTAATCCTCTTTGACATAAATCCAGTCTATTAACCACAGGCACAGGTTAGGATTTACAGCATCAGAAAAACACAAAATGGAGGGCAATTATGCAATACTGGGAATCACCAGCCCAACCAAATTACTACGTACGTTTTGGTGGGGACACAATATAATCCATGACACCATATGACACAGAAATTCCATTCTTAGGTATATATTCAAGAGAATTAAAAAACATATGTTTAATACAAAATTTGTACATGAATGCTCGTGGAAGCATTACTATTTTTTCTCATTTGGCTCTATTTTACAGGGTTTTACACCGATGCTAGCACCTAGTATATCCTTCAAAGTAATTTTGGAACTCTTTTTCTGGACTAGCCATCAGAGCTGTCATCATATTACCCTTGATGTCCTGAATGTCATCCAAATGTCCTTTTGATACTTCCTTTATCTTTGGGTAAAGAAAAAAAAGTCATTGGGGGCCAGATCAGGTGAGTAGGGAGGGTGTTCCAATATAGTTATTTGTTTACTGGCTAAATACTGCCTCACTGACAATTATACAGGTAAGTTCCTGAACGTGCCACTGTGCACAGTGGCCATTCCAGAAAGAGTTCCAAAATTGCTTTGAAGTGTGGACTAGGTGCTGGTGTCAGTGCATAGCTTCCCAAGGGAAGTATTTCGTAGGTAATTGTAGTGATATTCAGCAATGAGGTATATACCACTTAGAATAATTAAGTTCTTGGATTTAATTGTCAGACCTGGGTGTTTAGTTTTTCATTATATTTTCTCCAACAAACGTCAAAAGAAAAGAAGTAACATCAGCATTGGTTACTTTTTCAAGATATTTCATGAATTCTCCAGGAACATTTTGGGAGGTTCTGGATTACATACATTCTTGGCTAAGGAATAATTAGGATTGTGGAATGAGGACACAGGGCAAAGATGGGCGATCCAGGTTCTAGGCTGATTCTGTCACTAACTCGCTTTGGGATCTTCTTCAAGTCACTTCCTCCCTGAACCTTAATGTCCACGTCTTATAAAGGGTACAAGAGGCCCCAAACAGGAAGCAACCAAGATGCCATTCAGCAGGTGGGTGGGTACACAAACTGCGGCACATTTACATGTCACTGTTGTTTACTGTCCCCTCAAGTCCACCTCTGACTCAAGGCAACAAGACGATCAGAGCTTTCTGACCCATAGAGTTTTCGTGAACTGATTTTCGGAAGTAGATCACTAGGCCTTTCTTCCGTATAATCCGTTGTCATTGAGTCAGTTCGGACTCACAGCAACTCTGTAGGAGAGAATAGAACTACCCCATAGGGTTTCCCGGGAGCAACCGGTGAATTCAAACTGCTGAAGCTTTAGCACTTTGGTTAGCAGTCAAACTCTTAACCACCAGAAATGTATTACACAAAGAGCGAGCCCTAATGTAAACTGTGGACTTTAGTTAGTAATAATGCCGCAGTATTGGTTCATCAATTGTAACAAATAATGGGGGAGGCGGGGAGGAGGGAGGGAAGGAGGGAGAGAGAGGGAGAGGAAGGAAGAGAGGGAAGGAGGGAGGGACAGAGCAAGGGGACAGGAAGAGAATATAGGGCCTTTTTGTATTTTCTGTGCATTTTTTCTATACCCCTAAAATGGCTCTAAAAATAAACTTTATTTGTCAAAAATGGTTGCAAAGGAGAGGGGCTTCTACCTGCTCCTGGAGTGCCTCTTAGGTTGAGGATTCAATGGCACTGTAGCTGTTTGGTGACACCAAGCGTGGTGGTTCTGCATCCCTCCCCTGTGCCTGCTGGGGCTGGCCTAGCAGTCACCTTGTCGTCCTCTTCCCAGCTGGTCTTCCTGAGCAGATTGGCTTAACCCTTAGGTCCTGTGGTTTCTCTTGTGATAGCAGCTGCGGGCCTTGGCTAGGTGGGGCGGCTTTGGGAGGCTGCTGTGGTAAGCTGGGGGAAGGTGTCATCTTCCAAAATAACCTCTGAGGAGAGACTGGTGGCCACTTTGAAGCAGACTCTCTCACCACCGCTCTGTTTCCAGGAAACCCCAGAGGCTGAGTGAAGGATAGGGCTGTTAAGTTGTAGTCAGGATGGAAAACTCCAAGAGGGCAAGGGTGTCTGCCCACTGTCTTAACTGCAGTGCCCCTGGTACCTAGCACAGGGCTTGGTGCCCTGTAGGAGCTCCACAGTAGTTGTTGAAGGAATGACTCCAGATGACAGGTGGAAATATTAGTTAGCATTGGGCCAGGCACAGTGCCAGCCTGCTGTCAGTGGTGGCTACTGCCATAATTTACCAGACATGATCCGTTTTGAGGACTCTGTACTATGCTCAAGGCAGAGCTAATTGTTGGAAGAGGCCTGGTCATGGGTTAGCTAGATGCCTTTGCCCATTTCAGAGGAAGAAAGGGTTCCAGTGGAACAAATAGATCAAAACCTACCAAGGTGTGCAGGGAAGCGGCAGAGGCAGGCAGACAAGTTCATAGGAAGCCTCAGCTAGAAGTCAACCAGGGCTCCAGAAGGCGTGCGGCAGGGCCAAGCCCCGGGGCGGAGGACTGGGAGGACCAGAGGCAGAGGGCACTGATGGAGGCTGACTTCCGGGGGCCTTGAAGGAGGCTCTGAGCTAGACTTGGGGAGAGGGTGGTGGTGAGAGGGTATGAGCAGAGAAAGTGGAGGAGACTGTGCTGTGAGGGCCCCCATCAGACTCCCAACTGAATGGGGAACCCACCCTAAGGGGTCTCCTCCCCTCAAGGGGCGACCAGAATAAAACCATCAGGAAGTGCTAGTCAGACAGGGAAGACAGAGGTCCTGCTCTTGTGAAATGTGATACCCCGGCTTTCCCAATACTAATCTTGTCCCTCCCCTATTTTGCTCCATGACCCCCCTAAAATCTGGTCACCCCTCCAGATCCTGTACTTGGCCTGCGCCTGACCAGGAGGCCTTGTCACTTTGACCCTAGCCCTCTCCAGGCTCCACTTCTTAAAAGCCCTGACCTTCACTCAGCCTCTAGGGTTTCCTGGAAACAGCATGGTGGTAAGAGAGGGTTTTCAATGGCTGGTTTTTCAGAAATAAGCCTTTTTCACCAGGCTTTTCTTCAAAGGTGCCTCTGCATGGATTCAACCTTCTCACTTTTTCATCCAGCAGTTAAGTATGTTAACTGTTTACACCACTCAGAGACTCCAGTCACTTTTATACCTCTGAAAAAAGAGGAATCTATGAGTCCATTCTGATATAAATAAGCAAATAAATGGGAAAGAAGAAGATCTTCCTCTCACAAACATAGAAGACTAACGCAAGGAGAAAAATCATCACTTGGTGACCGCTATAATCAAATCTGCCAGGAGCTCCTTGGAAACTCTATAGGGCAGTTCTACTCTGTCCTATAGGGTCACTATAAGTCAGAATCAAATTGACAGCACTGGGCTTTTGGGGTTGTTTCAGTCAGATAGGGCTGCTCTAACAGAAATACCACAGAGTGGATGGCCTTAACAAAGGAAGGTCTATTCTTACATAGTCTGGTAGGCTGCAAGTCCATATTCAGGGTGTCCACTCCAGGGGAAGGCTTTCCCCTTGTCAGCTCAGGAGGAAAGTCTGGTATTGCATCAGTCTTTGTCCAGGGAGCATCTTGGCTCAGGAAGCTCAGGTCTGAAGGACACGCTCTTCTCCCTGCTTTCTTAATGGTAGGAGGTTCCCAATTCTCTGCCTGCTTGGCAAACCATACTTGGGAAACTCCGTTTACAGTGGAGCAGGTAATCCTATGGGAAGTAATCCTATGAAGGATTAGGGCCCCGCCCTAATCCCTTAACACACAGCATAGGGAAACCACATAATGGAGGAGAGTCACAAGATACTTGGAATCATGGCCCAGCCACATGGCTACACATATTTTTGGGGGGACACAATTCAATCCATGACAGGGGTTATAACTGATTTAAGCAAAAATTTATTTGACAGATGTTAAAGCTAACATATGAAAGTTTGGTGAGAAATAGAACATCTACACAATCTCGATATTTGTCCTTACAAGATACTTATTAATTAAATTACAAAGTGAAAAAGTAGTAATATTACAGTGGAGAAATGTGACAAGATACCACCTGAACCAAGTGCCTCAAGTCCAGTATTTGTAATGGGGCAAAAAGACATCGCGTACTTCCTGATACGATGCACTGAGAGATACATTGCATCTGTGATCTTTCTACCGAAAATGCTTAATTTAAATCTAACTGTGTGGCAGCATCAGACCAACTCAAACTGAAGAACATTGTACCAAATAACTGGCCTGTACTATATAAAAATGTCAAGGCCATGAAAGACAAAAACCACCATTTAAATAGTGTCAATTTGGTCCCAGTGTATCTGGACCAGAGGTAATTGGTGAACATCAATGACAGGAGGAAAATAAGAGCCCATGAGATGAAAGGGGCCATATGAGCCAGTGTTCGCTTCAACAATGGACTAGAAAAGCTAGATGGTCCCCAGCCACCACAAGCTGCCCTGATGGGGCACCGAGTATGGAGCCACGCATGTGGCGGGAGAAATATTAGAGGGCAGAGCTAGAACTCTACCAGAAGACCACACCTGATGGTCCCTCAGACTGGAGGGCCTCCTGAAAGCACAGCCCCAGACTGTCTGACCCTACACAGTGTCCAACACTATGGCCAGCTCTCCAGACAAAGACTGAACCAGGCTAGACAAAACATGAAGTGCAGCCGGTGACCGACAAACCCTTGGACTTAAATACGTACATGGGGCTGTTCTAGAGGCTCATCACCCGGAGCCAAGATGGTCAAAGTGTCACAGGAAGTTCCCGGTGAAAGACAGGAGTGTTCATCACAGGGGGGTGGGGGTGGGGGCATTAGAATACAATAGTGGTGAAAGTTCTGGGTGCTATATGGCAAATTGACATAGATTATTAAGTTGCTCTTAAGTCACAATAAAATTTCTTTTTC
Organism: Heterohyrax brucei; assembly: GCA_028571685.1. NCBI lineage: Eukaryota > Metazoa > Chordata > Mammalia > Hyracoidea > Procaviidae > Heterohyrax > Heterohyrax brucei. Next base: position 56,322,401 of record CM053140.1, read on the forward strand.
TAAAGAAAAGACAAAACCCAAGAAACTGTTCCAGATTAAAGAGATATAGATGTGAGAATTTAACAGCCAAGCCAAGTGCCGAGAATTTAACAGAGTAATCCTATATTGCTTTTAGACAAGAAAGTATATTAGTATTCCCTTATTAGGACAATAGGAAAAAAATTAAGTAAGGTCTGTAGATAGCATTGTGTCATCTTTGGTAATCACACTGTCTTAGCCATCTAGTGCTGCTCTAACAGAAATATCACAAAGTGATGGCTTTAAAAGAGAAATGTTTATTCTTATACAGTCCAGTAGGCTACAAGTCCAAATTCAGGATGTCCACTCCAGGGGAAGGCTTTCTCTCTGTCTGCTCTGGAGGAAAGTCCTTGTGTGGCATCAGTTTTTGGTCAGGGAGCATCGGGCACAGGAATCTCAAATCTGAAGGATGTGCTCTACTCCTGGTACTGCTTTCTTGATGGCATGAGGTCCCCAACTCTGCCTGCTTCCCTTTCCTTTTATCCCTTGTAGGATGAAAGGATAAAAGGTGGTCCAAGCCACATTCCCGGGAAACTCCTTTTACAAGGAGCAGGAAATTGGCCTTAGGAAGGGATTGACAGTCACACCCTAATCCTCTCTAACATACAGCATATGAAAGTCACAAAATGGAGACCAATGACAAAATATTGGAAATCGTAGACCAGCCAAATGGCCACACACATTTTCGGGGGGACAGAGTTCAATCCATGACACATATTATGGTTATGTTTGATAGCAAATAGTTCAGGGAAAAAATAGGGGTAAAGAAAGAGCCATAGAACAAATAAGGTAAATTTTTAACATTCAAGGAGTCTAGGTGAAGGTTATACAGAAATTATTTTATTATTCTCACAATTTTTCTCTACATCTGAAGTTATTTCAAAATAAAAACAAAAACCACATTCTACTATCAATTTCTGCATTGGGTCTTCAAGTAGAAGCTAAAAGAGAAGGTCTTATCATCCCCATTTTACAAATCCAAACACGAGGGTTTGGAGCACACAGGATGCTTGCTCTGTTAGTGCTGAAGGACTATGTGAACCTGGATCTCCAGGCTTCAGTTCCAGGGCTCTTGGAGATCAGCCTGAGACATTAAGATCATTTCTTGCCTGTCTTTCAAGAACGGACTGGACCTGGAGACACAGCGTGACCATACGGTGTGTGTCCCTTATGGTTCTATACATTTATGGGAGGCTACCCTACTGGTTCCTTTCTAGATAGGAGAGAAGAGGATGGAGAGGAGGGGACAAGTATTCATCAAGAGGATGCTAGAAATATGGGGTGAAAAGTAGGAATTTGCTATCACTCGGTGAGAGAGCAGATAGAGCTGCAGATAGGCAGGCATGCAAAATTGATTTGGATTGTGTGCTTTCACTTAATCACAATTAAAAAAAAAAGATTATTCTTTGCCTGTCTTAGTTATCTAGTGCACCTGTAACAGAAATACCACAAGTGAATGGTTTGAAAAAACAGAAATTAATCCTCCCACAGTACTAGAGAATAAAATTCTAAGCAGCTGTGTTGATTCCTTCCTTGTAGGTGGTCCTTGGAGTGCCTTGATTCCTTGGTTTGTAGGCCACTGTCACACGGCATCCATCTTCCCCCTTACATGTATGTCTTTGTGTCTAATCTGGTCTTTCCAGCAACTCAGAAGTGATTAGACTTAGAACCCACGCTCTTCGAGCATGGCCTAATTCATATAACAAGAAAGCCCTGTTTTCATCAACATTACATCCATAGGTTTAGGGGTTAGGGTTTCAACACTTATTTTGAGTGGACACAATTTAACCCATAACACTGCCTAATGGGAGACACCATTCTCTGAGACTCTTGTTGACCTAAGAAATCACGTCATTCAAATGAGTCATGCATCACTCCCATCCCCAGCTACAGAAGGACTCAAGTAGACCCGGCCCCTTTGGTCTCCAAAACTACTTGGGAGCGGGTCTGGAGGATGCCGCTGACTCAGGACTAGCATACCTGTGTGAAGCAGGACTTCAAAGTCTCTGAGACCCACTGGAGTTGCTGGATGGGTCAACATGATGAAGGACCAGACCAGTGAGTAACTGGGTAGCAGCATTCACACAGACACTCACTTCAGCCTGAATACCTTGAATATTTCATGGTAGCTTCTTTTCTAGCTCAAGAAGGGGTGGAAAAGAGCGGCCCTAACTCTCCGTAGCCCTCAGCATTCTCCTTCATGGAAACTGAAGGGCCCTCTGCTTTCTGTGCCCCCAGCATGAGTCAGCCAGCCAGTCAGTGTGGACCACTTAGAGAGAGTCGAAGGGTCCTGGGGCAAGTTAAGGTCTGAAAGGGGTATATTGGGCCCTGGGGACCCACGCAGGCAGATTCAGATCTTTTTTCAAATACGGCACCTCACGTGTTGCAGAACAGAACTGCATTAATTATCCTCTCTAGGTAGTCAAGGCTGTGACCTTTTAGAAGCTGATCACCAAGACCTTCTTCGGAGACACCTCTTGGTGGAGTCACACCGCCAGCCTTTCAGCTGGTAACTGAGTGCTTAACCATGTCATCATGTGTCAGTATCAATCCCGTGGCAATTGTTGTGTTCTTTGTTTTTCCTTTAAGAAAAAGAATATAAGATTACAAATAGAAAAGGTGTACCCAAAGGGAGTATTTGTTTAGAATGAGGAAAGAAATCATGATAAATTACAGATTTGAAAAAGGTGAAAAATATCACAAACATCACAAAACATTTGTATTAAGGAATTGCCTGACCCACTTCTATCCTCCTTTTTAACAGACTAACTGATAATAGGAAACCCTGGTGCTACAGCGGTTAAAAGCAGCAGCTGCTACCCAAAAGACTGGCAATTTGAATCCATTGGCAATCCTTGGAAATCCTATAGGGCAGTTCTACTCTGTCCTATAGTGTCACTGTGAGCTAGAATCGACTCCACGGCAGTGGTTAACGTGGTTAACAGTAATTATGTACATTTCAGATTTCCATTTATGGACACTTTACAAAATCAGGTGATCAGGTTCCTCAGGCTAGTTCCAGGGCCTTTAAAGGGACCTGGAAGCTTCAGCTAAATCTACCTCTGGTCCACTTGTTTCTGGAAGAAAAGCTTTGAGCTCTTATTCTAGAACGACCACAAAGATGTGTTCAAATTCACCAGGTGCTCCTTGGAATCTCTGTGGTGAAGTTCTTCTCTGTCCTACAGGGTCACTATGAGTTGGAATTGATCCAGTGGCAACAGGATTTGTTTCTGTTTTTTTAAAAAAATCTCTTCTATCTCAGGATCTTCACACTTTGTTCCCTCTGCCTGAAACACAACCCACACACCTGTTTTAACTTCTTTTCTGCATTTTCACTTGATTAGAGTTTAGACATATGTTAAGTCTTAGTTGAAAAGTCATTTTCTCAGAAAGGTCTTGTCTAACCCCAAGACTAGGCTGAGCCCCAAGATCACACACTCACACATGCCTCTTTCCTTTAATCGCTGTAATTACTGTTTTACTGTTACCTTACCCTGCAAATACCTCGAGGCCCAGGACCTTATTTGTCCATGTGTTTGTCTTATTCATATCTGTATTTTTCTAGCGCATGGTACAGGTGCTTGGCAGACAGTGGCACGCAACAAGGTTTTCCAGTCAATGAATGAGGGAGTGAGAAAAATGGGGGGAGATCGCCCCCTCCTGGACATTGGGTGTATCAGAAACCCAGTGCATCCTCTGAGCAGGAAGACTAGTGGAGCCATAAATTTCCTACCTGTGGAGTAGACTTGGAAATTCCCACTACATGCTCAGAAGCCCATCAGCCCAGCTGAGGTGAGGTCAGCCTTCTCAGTCTCATCTTCACCAACTCCACCACCAGCCTCCTGCCAACCCTAGAGCATACATCCTTCTCCCTAGGGCCTGACCCCTGCACCAATTCCCTCTGCGCTGAATATCCCCTCACTCCAAGTTCCTCTGTGACTACTGCCCACTCCTCACAATATCACTCCCTCCTGGACCTTTAGCTTTGAATAAGCATAGGCTCAGATTATTCCATTGATCCTGTATCCACTTTCTCCCTAATCAATCAATCAGAAGTCACTGGTGATAGGGGAACGTCATGGAAAGCTGGTGGAACGGTAAGTAGGGAGGGAAGAAGATAGGGGATTTCGTGATGTGTTTCTGACATACCCCTTCTGATAGCATAGCCAAAACAGCTAGTTGGTTTGGGGCGAGAGACCTGAGATGGACTATTTAGAAAACGTTGAGTGGGGAATTCCTGTCTACTGCCTTCACTCTGGTAGTGTAGTGGTTAAGTGCTACATCTGCTAACCAAAAGGTTGGCAGTTCAAATCAGCCAGGTGCTTCTTGGAAACCCTCTGGGGCAGTTCTGCTCTGTCTTATAGGGTCACTGTGAGTCAGAGTGGCGGTGGGTTTGGTGAGGGTTTTGGCTTTGACTAAAAACCAAAAACCTGTTGTCATTAAGTTGATTCCGACTCATAGGGACCCTATAGTTCTACAAAGTGGAACTTTCCCATAGAGTTTTCAAGGAGCAGCTGCTTGATTCAAACTGCAGACTTTTTGGTTAGTAACTGCAGATCTGAAACACTGTGCCACCAGTTCTCTGCCTTGACTAAATAAAATAGAGTAAAACACTCCAGACTATACAATGCAAGCTCAGTGTGGGGGCTTCATAGAAGGAGATTGGGCTTGGAAAAATATGGGACCTTAACGAGGAACCTGGGGCTCTGCATGGGAGGGATGCAGTTCACCAAACAGAATGGAGGCTCAGAGGAGACGGGGGTTCAGTGAGGGGAGTCACCATTCAGGGCTGCTGATGTGGGAGGAGGAGAGAGAGCAGGAGGAGCTCTCCCTGGCCCTGGCCGGCCCTGGGGAGGGTAAAAAGGAGACACGGGGGGGCGGGGGGGAGGCTAAGGAGGAGTAGAAGTCACTACTCCATGGGTGAGTACGGGAGGACAGGACCACACCTGTGTCTGTCCAGAATGGCTCCCACCCCACCTCTTCCCCCAACCTGGCCTCCAAGTGGGGCTGGAGAGACTGACAGTTACTTAACGATCCTGAGACCTACCAGCCCTTCAGAACAGCCTGTGGTCAACGGGAGGACAGAGGGCCCTGGGGCCAGAGTCCAGGTTATTGATTTCTGGCCCTAAAGGTCAGCCTTAGGGGCAGAGAGAGTGGTATGGCCACGATGGAAGCCTCGGGGGACAGCAGTGGGTTTGTGCTGCCCAGCCTAGTATTTGTCTCTGCATGCTGGGCTCCCTAGGATCTACCTCCTTCCAGACACACACACACACACACACACAGAGGAACCCTGCCACCTTGCCCTGGTGCAGTATCTCAGAACAAAGTTCTGGTAACTAGACTTTTGAGTAGCTAGAAAGTGTGAAAACCAGGGCCTAGGTGGAGTCACCCTACCCTGTCCAGGGTCCCTGTTTGCACACTGGTTAGAGTTTGACTGCTAGGCAGTTGGAATCAACCAGCCGCTCTGTGTAAGACAGATGTGGTTGTTTGTTTGTTTATTTAGAGCCTTTGGAAACCTTATGGGGCGGTCCTACTCTGTCTTATAAGGTCGCTGTGAGTTGGAATTCAACTGTACAGTAATATTGTTTTGTTTGTTCACCCCCACCGCAACACAAAGCTCTAGAAGACCATGAATTTACTAGTGATGCTAGGTGGGAAAGCACTTACTGTAGTCAGGAAGAACAGCCACGATTCCCTTTGTGACTTGGGGCGAACTGCCTAACCTCACTGAATCTTAGTTTTCTTATCTATAAAATGAAAAGGTTGAATCAGACAGGCTCTTCCTGAAGTTTTTTCTAGATAGATAATCTAAGATTCTAAAGAATTAAATGAGAACAGGGGCTGACAATAGAGGTTGTTGTTATTGTTGCAACTTAGGGCAACCCCCCCCCATAACAGAACAAATCCCTACCGGGTCCTGCACCATCCTCACAATCATTGCCATGTCTGAGCCCACTGATGCAGCCACAGTGTTAATCAGTCTCATTGAGGAACTTTATCTTTTTTGCTGACACTCTGTTTTACCAAACATGATGTCCTTCTCCAAGGCTGGGCCCTCCTGATGACGTATCCAAAGTATGTGAGACCAAGTTTCACCATCTTCACTTCTAGGGGACTAGGGATTAGGATTCGTTTAGCTTGAGGAGATGGTGAAACAATTTCTTGAACTTGGAAATAAAATCTGGATTCTAATTTTGGCCTTGATTGACTGTAGAAGCTTGAACAAGCCATGCATTTACTCATTCAACAAGTATTTAATAAACAATTATTCCATACCAAACTGTCAATGAGATGGACTGACACAGTGGCTGCAACAAGGGGGTTAAGCATAAAAATGATTGTGGACGTGGCGCAGGACTGGGCGGGGTTTCCTTCTGCTGTGCCTAAGGTCACCAAGAGTCAGAACCAGCTCAGTGGGACCTAACACCAACAACAAACTTTGTGCTGGGTGCCGGGCACAATGAGCTAGACAAACACAACCTCTGGCCTCACAGAGTTTACATTCTAGTAGTAGGAAAAACAAACAAACAAACAGACTTGTTGTTAGGTGCCATCAAGTCAGTTTCACCTCCTAGACACCCTGTGCGACAGAATTACTTCAGAGTTTTTTTGTCTCTCTCTCTCTCTCTCTCTCTCTCTCTCTATATATATTAAATATTTCATTGTGTTTAAGGTGCATGTTTACATAGCAAATTGTATTCCCCTACAAGAATTTCACTGGTAGTCTTTCCAGAAGCGGATCACCCGGTCCTTCTCCCACAGAGCTGCTGGGTGGTTTTGAACCACCAACTTTTCAGTTAGTAGCTGAGCACTTAAAGTCTGCATCACAGAGAGCATTTAACCATTGGCATTACCAGGGCTTCTGGCAAACACAATACATTAGGGTAAAAGCTCTGCCCACAAAAATACAAGGTACTATAAGAATGCACAAGAGGGGTGTGGCATGGGTGACTGCATAGGGGCAAAAGGATTCCTGGACAAAGTGACGTCTGTGTTACAGCCTAAAGAATGAATAATAAAAAAGACTTTTAAAACTGCCACCAAGTCAATTCTGACTCATGGTGACCCTAGAGTACAGTGTCCAAGGAACACCTGGCTGGATTTGAACAGCTGAGCTTTATGGTTCACGGGCATAGCATTTAACCACTACACCACCAAGGTTTCTGAAGAGTTAATAGTGATCAGTAAAGAGAAAAGCAAGGGAAAGAGTGCCTGAGGCAGAGGGGCCAGCAGGGCACAACCAGGAGGCAAGTCTGAGCAATGCATCTGGGAAGCCCTGAACCTTGACTGCAAAGGCAATGAGGAGTGGGAGGGGAATGAGCTGGAGGTAAGGCTGCTATAAGGGCAGGGGTCTGATGACTTGAAAAACAGATAATCCACATGCCCACCTTGCCTCTCGTCTCCGTTTTGCAGGGAATGGTGAGATAACGAATGGGAAAACACTTGATGGTGGAAAGGTGTTGTATAAAGTGGTGCACAGATAAAACAGGAAACGGCTGTGGTCAAAAAAGTCAAACTCACTGCCATCCAGCTGATTCCTACTCACAGTGACCCCATCCATCAGGGTAGAATTGCCTGTAGAGTTTCCAGTGAGTGTCTGGCAGATTTGAACTGCCGACCTTTCAGTCAGCGAAAGAAGCATTTAACTACTATGCACTAGGGACTGAAAGTGGAGCTAGGGAAACCTAGCGCTGAGCTAACTTCCAGAGGGACAGTGGAAAATTAGCCAAAATGGAAGCACTGAGCCTCTGAAAATCTTGTCCAAGACCACACAACCAGGAAACAGTGGAATGGGTTTTGAACAGAAAGCCTGATTCCAGAGTCTTGCCAAAGAGGGAGAGGACTTGTTCTGAGGATCCAGTGGATAGAGGCTGCAAAAAGATGAGTTTCAATTCGATGTAAGGAAGAACTTTCTAACAACCCCAGCTATCAAGGGGTGTCTGAGTGACTTCCAGCAGCAGGTCTGCAAGCTGAGACAGGAAAATGGTTAACATTGAGCTTAGAGATGGGAGCGGTCACCTGGCTAGCAAGGTCTCTTTTGCCTCTGAAAGGCTTGGAGTCAAGGATCCTGGGGTCTCCATTCTCTCTGCTCCCTATTCCTTCTTTCTTCTAAAAGAACAGGAATGAGGGTGTCTTTAGAAAAACATAAGGTGCCGCTTGCATTCAGGAAAGCCAGAGGGGAGAAGAAACAGCTTCTATGGATCTTTCCTCCATCAGGGTCAAAACACAGGGGCCAAAAGGTGATGAGCGGGAAGGGTCAGTCCCCTGTCATCCTTGATTCCAGGGTGGCTCACAGGATGCCTTAGCTGTCATCACTGAAATGTAGTGCAACCTAGTAGTTGGGAGCACAGACTGCACCATTAGGCAGGCCTGATGGGTCACTTTCTGTCATAGTTACCTTGGGCAGATTGCTTAATCTCAGCTTGAAATGAAGAGTAGTTTCCATATCATGAGGTCACTGGAGGACTGCATGAGGTAATGTCAAGTCTTGGCACAGTGCCTGGAACATGGTAAACATTCATACTTGTTGACTCACTATTTTCTGTTGCTGTTACTTGCTGGGGGAACTTGATGACATTACTCAAACACTCTTAGCTTTAGTTTTCTCTTCTTTTAAACGGGGGAGAATAATACCTTTCTCAGAAGGCCATTGTAAGGGAGCTATATATCTGGCACATTGCAGAAGTCAACAAATGCTATCTTCTTTGCTTACTGTAAAAGAAGGGATTCAAGAGCACTTTGAGACCTTTTGTCCTGTCCTGACTCTGAAAAATCACTGATGCAGAAAGAGATGTCAGAGACCATAAATGTGGGGGAAACTGCAGCTTAAAGAGGAAGACATTTTCCCAGGTTCACATAGTGAGCTAGAGACTATAGCTAGGACTAGAACATACAACTTTCCATCACATCATGCTTAGCATACCATACCAGATCTAACACAACGTCCCCTTCTCTGTGAAGCCTTCCACAATCCACACCACTTCTCAGCTCAGTTGCTCCTGTTAGTACGTTGTATATATCTCTCTTTTACACATCCCAGTCAATCTGACACATTTGTCTTAGTTATGTATCTGCCTTCTGCACTCATTTTCTCCCCACTGCGGTCAGAGAAATCAAGATTCAGAAACTGATCCTGAATTTGAACCTAAATATTCTGAATTGAAAGCAGTGCAATGATATTTTAGTCATCTGCTGCTGCTCTAACTTGAGATGATACCGTGAGTGGATGACTTTAACAAAGAAAAGTTTATTCTTACACAGTCCAGTAGGCTACGAGTCTGAATTCAAGATGTGTGCTCCAGGGGAAGGCTGTCCCTCTGTCGGCTCTGGAGGAAAGTCCTTGCTTTGCATCAGTCTTTGGTCAGGGAGCATCTTGGCGCAGGAACCTCAGGTCTGAAGGATACGCTCTACTCCCTGGTGCTGCTTTCTTGGTGGTGTGAGGTTCCCAACTTCCCGCTTGCTTCCCTTTTCTTTTGTCTGTTGTAGGATAAAAGGTGGTCCAAGCCACACTCCAGGGAAACTCTCTTTACAGTGGAGCAGGGAGGTGACCTTAGGGAGGGTTTTGCAGTCCTATCCTAATCCTCTGTAACATATAATGTAGGAAAATCACAAATGGAGTCCAGTCATACAATACTGGGAATCACAGCCCAGGCAAATGGCTACACACATTTTGGGGGGGATACAGTTCAACCCATGGCAAATGGAAACCTTGAAATCTGGATCTCTAGCTCTTGATATTTACTTGCTTTAAGACCTTCAATACGCCACTTTGATGTAAAGTCTTGGTTCCATGTTTACTGAATAGAATCATGAGAAGACAAGGTCTGAAGATACCAACTTCTAAGATTGTCTTCCCATGCAACAAATATAGACCACTGAATACAAATGCTGACCCCAGAGTCAGACTGCTAGGATTTTAATCTTAATTCTATCACTTACTCTGTGACCTTGACTAATTTACTTAACACTTCTCTGCTTCATTTTCATCTTTAAAATTAGGAATAATAACCATGCTTATCTCATAAATTGTTGTGAGGATTAAATGAGATAATTCATGCAAAACACTTAGCACATGGTGAATTTTCAGAAAACAGTGGCTACCACCCAGTGACTGCCTTGACAGGGCACACAACAAAGAGTCCCTGATGGAGCAGGAGACAAGTGGGGTGCAGAAGTTGAACTAGGGTTAAAAAGACAAGACTTAATGGTCTGACAGACTGGAGGGTCCCTGGAAGACCCGCCCTCAGACTGTCTGAAGCTACCTCTTCACACAAAGGCTGAGCTGGACTATGACATGTATAGTGATGCTGGCAAAGAGTGAGCTTCTTGGCTTAAGCAGATACAGGAGGCTAACCGGGCAGCTCCTGTTAGGAGGCAAGCTGAGAAGGCAGAGGGGGACAGAGGCCAGCTGAATGGACATGGGAAGTACAATATGGAGCAGAAAAGTGTGCCGTTGTGATGTGGGGAGAACAGCGAGGCTCTCATAACAATGTATACAGTTTTGTGTGACAAACTGACTTGAACTAGAAAACTTTCGCTTACGGGGCAGTTCTACTCTGACCTCTAGGGTAGCCATGAGTCAGACCCGACTTGACGGCACTGTGTTTTGAGGCACAATTTCACACAAACTCATGCACACACACACATACATAGACAAAGCAATAAATTAAAGTTTTAAAAAAGGTATAACAGTTTTCCTCCTTCCTAATATTCTCGTTTTACAACCTCAGAATCCAGAAAGCCAAAAAAGACACCTCCAATTTCAATGTCATTAAAGCAAGCAGAGTGTTTTTCTTCATTCTGGTAGGGGTCAGCATAGCAGAGTGGTAAAGAGCGTGACTGGGAAACCATCAAACAGTAAGGATAGCAACATACAGACTGGAAGAAAATATTTGGGAGTTATATACCCAATAATAATCTAATATCCAAAATATACAAAACTCTAGGGGGAATGGGACCTTAGTAGAAACAATAATATGATGGAAACTTCTACAATGTAATAACAACAACAACAAAAATACAAGCAACCTAGTAAAAAAATGGGCAAAAGATATTATGATCACCAAGATGATGTGTCATCTTGCCTCAGCCATGATTCTCAGTGGTTTGGCAGTTTTGACGCAGTTTGACAGTTGTATAATGATGTGGTCACCTCCATGATGAAATCTGCTGTGGCTAGCCAGCCAGTTGAGACAGTGTTTCCTTGGAGATGTGGCCCATATCCAATATTAGTGGACTTTCCGGAAAGGCTGCTGGGCTTTTGCTTGCTCTGGATCCTGCAGCTGGTTTCTGTTCATCTGGCCTCTGGTTCTTGGGACTTAAGCTAGCAGCTTACCTGCTGTGTTGTCTGCCGATCTTGACATTCATCCTTCTCCACAGTCTGTGAGTCTGAGCTTTGCTGTCGGGTCAGCCAACCTTGGGCTTACCAGAGCTTAGAGCTGCACGGGTCAAGAGAAGCCTTCAGCCTGACCAAGGGACTTGGGACTTTCCAATCTCTACAATATAGACTGTTTCCTTGATATAACTCTCTGTATGTATAAATTTATGCATTTTACTGGTTTTGTTTCTCTGAAGATTCCAGCTTAAGGCAGATGTAGACAGATAATTCACCAAAGAGGGTTTTCAAATAGCCAACAAGCACATGAAAAGATGCTCGATGTCATTAGCCGTTGTTGTTGTTAGGTGCCATTCAGAGTGCTCCAACTCTTATTGACTATGCACAACAGAAAGAAGCATTGCCTGGTCCTTTGCCGTGCCCACAATCATTTTATGCTTAAGCACATTATTGCAGCCATTGTGCCAATCCATCTTGTTGAGGATCTTGTTCTTTTTTGTTGATCTTCTACTTTACCAAGCATGATGTCCTTCTCCAGAGATTGATCCCTCCTGACAATATGTCCAAATTATGTAAGATGTGGTCTCACCATCCTTGCTTCCAAGGAACACTCCTGTTGTACCTCTTCTAGGACAGATCTTCTTGTTTTTATGGCAGTCCATGGTACATTCAATAGTCTTCTCCAACACCACAATTCAAAAGCATCAGTTCTTCTGTCTTCCTTATTCATTGTCCAGCTGTTGCATGCATATGATGCAACTGAAAATATCATGGCTTGGATCAGACACACCTTAGTCTTTCAGGTGAAATCTTTGCTTTGAATACATTAAAGAGATCTTTTGCAGTAGATTTTCCCAGTGCAATGCATCTTTTGATTTCTTGATGTCTGCTTCCAGGGGTTTTGATTGTGGAACCAAGTAAAATGAAATCCTTGACAACCTCAATCTTTTCTTCATTTATCATGATGTTGCTTACTGGTCCAGTTGTGAGGATTTTTGTTTTCTTTATGTTGAGGTTCAATCCATACTGAAGGCTGTGGTCTTTGATCTTCATTTCAAATCTTCTTTACTTTCAGCAAGCAAGGTTGTGTCCTCTGTGTAATGCAGGTTATTAATGAGACTTCTTCCAATTCTAGTGCTGCATTCTTCTTCATATAGTTCAGCTTCACTGATTATTTGTTCAGCATACAGACTAAGTATGGTAAAAGGACACAACCCTGACACATACCTTTCCTGGCTTTAAATCGTGCAGTATTCCCTTGTTCTATTCAAACGACTGCCTCTTGATTCATGTACAGTGTCCTCCTGAGCCCAATTAAGTGTTCTGGAATCACTATTCTCTGCAATATCATCCATAATCTGTTATGACCCATATAGTTGAATGCCTTTGCATAGTCAATGAAACACAGGGAAAAAATCTTTCTGGTATTTCCTGCTTTCAGCCAAGATCCATCTGAGATCAGCAATGATATGGCTGGTTCCAGGTCCTCTTCTGACTCTGACTTGAATTTCTGGCAGTTCCCTGTCAACACATTACTGCAGTCACTTTCAAATGATCTTTAGCAAAATTTCATGTGTGATATTAATGATATTGTTCAATAATGCCGCATTTGGTTGGATCCTCTTTCTTGGGAATAGGCAGAAATACAGATCTCTTCCAGTCAGTTGGCCATGTATCTGTCTTCCAAATTTTTTGTCATAGATGAGGGGAATACTTCCAGTGCTACATTTGTTTGTTGAAACATCTCAACTGATATTCCATCAATTCTTGGAGGCTCATTTTTTGCCAATGCCTTTAGTGCAGTACCATTGGTTCTTAATCATATGCTGCCTCTTGAAATGGTTGAACATTGACCAATTCTTTTTGGTGTAATGACTCTGTGTATTTCTTCCATTTTCCTTTGATGCTTCCTAAGTCATATAATATTGTCCTGTATAGAGTCCTTCACTGTTGGAACTTGACTTGATTTTTTCTTCAGTTCTTTCACCTTTTGGTTTTCTGGCTCCAGGTCTTTGCACATGTTATTATAACACTTTACTTTGTCCTCTCAAAGCCAAAGTAATTAAAATCTTTTCTGTTGACTTCTTTTGGTTTATCATTTCTTCCTTTTGGTTTAGTTACTTAACTTTCAAGGGCAATTTTCAGAGTCTCTTCTGACACCCAACTTGGTCTTTTCTTCCTTTCCTGTCTTTTCAATGACCTCTTGCTTTCTTTACGGATAATGTCTTTAACGTCATTCCATAATTCATCTGGTCTTTGGTCATTAATTATTAGTCATTATTCTTGAGATGGTCTCTAAATTCAACTGGCTCTCCTGGACTTGCTCTAATTTTCTTCAGTTTTAATTTGAGCTTACAGATGAGCAGTTGATGATCCGTGCCACAGTCAGTACCTGGTCTTGTCCTAACTGTTGATACAGAGCTTTTCCATTGTCTTTTTCCACAGACATAGCTGATTTGGTTCCTGTGTATTCCATTTGGCAAGGTCCATGTGTGTAGTCACCATTTTTGTTGGTGAAAAAAGGTATTTACCATGAAGAAATCCTTGGTCTTGCAAAATTCTATCATGCAATCTCTGGCATCATTTCTGTCACCAAGGCCATGTTTTCCAACTACTCATCCTTTGTTTCCAGCTTTTGCATTCCAACCACCAGTAATTATCAGTGCATCTTGAATGCATGTTTGATCAATTTCAGCTTCAGAAGTTGATAAAAGTCTTCAGCTTCTTCATCTTTGGCCTTAGTAGTTGATGCGTGATTCTGATATAACCGTTGTATTAACTGGCCTTCCTCATAGGCATATGAGGATATTATCCTGCCACTGACACCATTGTACTTCAGGATCTTAAAATATCCTTTTTGACAATGATTACAACACTATTTCTCTTCAAGTTATCATTCCCAGAATAGTAGACCATGTGATTGTCCCATTAAAAATGGGCAATGCCAGGCCATTTCAGTCGTGATGGCATAGTGATTAAGTTCTGTGTCTGTTAACCATAAAGGTTGGCAGTTCAGATCTGCCAAGCACTCCTTGGAAACTCTATGGAGCAGTTCTGCTCTGACCTATAGGGTTGCTATGAGTCAGAATTGACTCAATGGTAGTGGCTTTGGATTTTTTTTGGCAATTGATGTTTATGCATTCCATTTCATTTTTGATGATTTCCAATCTTCCTAGATTCACGCTTTGTATGTTCCAAGTTTTGATTATTAATGGATATTTGCAGCTGTTTCTTCTCATTTTGAGTCATGCCACATCAGCAAATGAAGGTATTGAAAGATTGACTCCATCCGTGTCATTAAGGTCATTACAGAAACCAAACCCACTGCTGTCGAGTGACAATTCAGAGGGACCCCGTAGACAGGGTAGAACTGTCCCGTCAAGTTTCCAAAGGGCACCTGGCAGATTTGAACTGCTGACCTGGTTAGCGGCCGCAGTGCTAACCACTACACCACCATGGTTTCCATTAAGGTTGTTACAAAAAAAAAAAACAACCCATTGCTGTCGTGCCAATTCCAACTCATAGCAACCCTGCAGACAGAGTAGAACTGTCCCATAGCTTCCAAGGAGTGCCTGGTGGATTTGAACTGCTAACCTTCTGAGGAGCAGCTGTAGCACTTAACCACTACACCACCAGGGTTTCCGCTAAGATCACTAGTGAGATCCAAATCAAAACCAAAATGAGATACCACCTTGTCCTTATTAGAGTGACAATGATCAAAAATAACAGAAAACTACAGATGTTAGTGAAGTTGTGGAGAAACTGGAACCCTCATCTATTGCTGGTAGGAACCTGAAATGGTGCAGCCACTGTGGAAAACAGTTTGGCTGTTCCTTAAAAAATTGTACATAGACTTACCATAAGGCTTAGCTATATCAATCCTAGGTTGTTGCTGTTAGGTGCTGTCAAGTCTGTTCCAACCCATAGCGAGCTCATGCACAATAGAACTAAACACTGTCTGGTCCTGTGCCTTCCTCACAACAATTGCTATGTCTGAGCCCAATATTGAAGCCACTGTGTCAAACCATCTTGTTGAGGGTTTTCTTCTTTTTCGTTGACCCTCTACCTTACAGAGTATGCTATCTGAGATAAATACATAGAAAACAAAGATTACTAATGGTTACCAGGGTAGGAGGGAGCCCTGGTGACATAGTGGTTAATAGTGCAGGCTGCTAACCAAGAAGTCAGCAGTTCAAATCCACCAGTCCCTCCTTCAAAACCCTGTGGGGCAGTTCTACTCTGTCTTGTAGGGTCACAGTGAGTCACTATTGATACAGTGACAATGGGTACCAGTGTAGGAGGGAAAAGAACTGGGGAAATTTTGCTTAGAGGGCATTTGACTTTTGTTGAATGATGGTAGAATAAATTCAGAAAAGGATAGTGATGACATTTGTGTGACTTAAAGAATGTAATTAATGTTGGTGAGTTTTACATGTATAAGTTGTTGAATTTGTAAATGTTTTGGTGAGCATATTTTCACCATAATGAAACAAAGAAAGTAAGAAGTCACTGGTTGGTGCAAACGATTTAGTGCTTGACTATTAGTCAAAAAGTTGGTGGTTAGAATCCACTGGAAGGAGCCTCAAAAAATAGATCTGGCAATCTGTTTTTGGATTATAATGGCCTTGAAAATCCAATGGAGCAGTTCTGCTTTGCACACATGGGGTTTCTGTGAGCTGGAATAAGCTCCATATCAACTAAAAAGCCATGAAATAGTAGCACCTTTGGACTTGTAAGACCCAGAAAATATCCCCCATGCATCCCTTCTTAGACAGTTACTTGAGGACATGCTCCACAAGAGTGACCCAAGAAAGAGGTTGACATGAGACCTAGGAAACAGAGTATCTAGCCAGAAGAATAGTGGAAGGAAGTCCCAGGATAACAGCTGTGAGGCAAGCCTGGAAAGCCACCTGAAGGATGGAGGATCTTGGGAAAGAGACTGTGGCAAAAATGGGAGCTTAGTAGAAAAGACAATGAGAACTAGAGCAAAAGAGAGAGAGAGAAAGGCAGAGATTCCAGGGAAAACAACAAAACTGTAAAAGGAGAAAAATTCATCCTAGTATATTACTTGGCAAAGCAGACAACATTTCCATAATCACGACAATGTAAACACGAGTGATCAATTTAGTTGAAAATAATGATTTAACTGTACTGCAAGGAGAAGTAAAGGAGAGATGAGAGATAAGTCTTCATCTAGCGTAATAGAAAATCAATAGATAACATCTAAAATTCATAAATCAAGGAATGCACATTCATGTGTATTATTTAGAGATATGGAATACCCACCCAATGAAAAGGTTCAATGAGTGGTTGCCTCATGGGAGTGAAGGAGGTAGGATCCAGGGGACTGTTGTTTTTCATTATAATTCTTTCAATACTAATTGATTTTTTAAATCACATGCGTTAATTACTTTAACTTTTTTTTTCTTTTTAATGAGCAAAGAAAAAAGTATATTTGAATGAGTTACAACTGTGATCCACTCTTTGTAGGCTTTGTGAGCTATGCCAGATCACCTAGCTCCACTAAGTCTCAGATTCCTCTCCAGTAAAGTGAGGATTGTAGCAGGATGATTAAGGACCAAAAGAGAAAATGCACGCTATGCACTTAGCATGTGCCTGGCATGTAAACAGAACTCAATAAAAAGTAACCGTAGAATCAGAGAAGAGTAGGTTAAAGACCTGGGTTAAAGTAGTGTTTGGGAAATAACGGCATTTGGCTAGACACACTGACTACTGCTTCCATGGTACATGACACCCATTGGACATATACAAACAGACACCTGGTGAGTGACAGTTTGTGACCCACAAACCAAGCTACAGTCACAGTGAGAATCACTGCATAGGTCAGCAGCCATGTGGAATATTATGACCTGGTATCTTGAGTTCCACTGTAAGAGGACACCTGGCAAGCTACAGTCACCGGAGAGTGGGCTGTAGCCAGATTCATCATTTTCTCTTCCTGCCTTTACCTTGTGGGGGATGTGTCAGAAGGAAAAGATTTAAAGGCTGTCAGGGTGAGGGTCAGAGATCAGCTGGGGTCAGGAAGTCCATTTCACTGAGGTCGCTCTCCTCTCCTTTCAATCTAATGAAGCCATTATTGGTCAAAGCAAGTGCCTGGTGTCTTGCTCTGTGAAGCAGGGCCAGCATGGGGAGCAGGACTGAAAGAAGGAAGGGGACTCTCTTGGTTCACCCTCCTTAGCTGATTCAACAGGCCTGAGAGGTGAGAAGAGGCATGATCCCGCTTGAAGTAGGAAGTGTCTGGTCCCTGGAGTGGGATGAGGATAACAGCATGTGGTAAAAACAGATTGGTTTTTGGTGTGATTAGCAGTGAGGTCTCTCTCCCTCTCTCTCCCACACTCTGACACACACATACACACAAATCATAGTGCTTTGGGATATTAGCACTAGAAGGAATGTTTGTCTAATAACTAATCCAACTAGCTCATTTTATACATAAAAGAAAAGGGAGACTCAGCAATTGGATATCTTTCCTGAGACAGCAGACAAAATTAGCAGGCTGGAATGATACCTACTCTACATTTCATTTAATTGTTTACTGTTTGTCCTTCTCTTCTGGAATATAAATTCTACGAGGGCAGAAATTTTTATTAGTTTGTTCACTGATGTCTCCCAAGCCCTCCCGACAATGTCACCTGACATGTAACAGATGCTCAATAAATACTGTTAAGTGAGTGAGTGAATGAATGGGTAGGATGAATGAATGGAAACACTGCACACATTACAGTCTCTTCCTTGTGAAATCATAGAGCGTGTTACCATGTCAAGGCTTTGAAAAACCCTGAATAAGAGACCTAGTTAACACAGCAGTTTCCAAATAATTTGACTACAGAAAAAAAAAAAAAATTTAATGATAAGAGGTGTTGATTATCCATGGAACTAGTATTCTCAGGGATGAACTGTGGGATATACCTTTCTCCAGTGCACACCATTCATGTTAGAAGGTCAGGGTCTTACACTTAGAGTGACTACCCTGGATGCCAGTGAAGAGTTCTCAAGACCCTGAAGAAACGAGAGCTGAGTGTAGGTAATCACAAAGAAGAGAACCTGCTTTGGTTCTGGTGCTTCTGTGATCTAGAGAACCAGGAAATTATCGGAGAAGGCAATCAGTGGAGAAAATCACAACCTTGGCTCCTCTATTTACTAATTATATGAAATATATAGTCCCCTTCCACAGGCTTTTGCCTGTATTTGCCTTTCCTCTAGTTGGTAAAGCGGAGGTGGCCCCAGTCATGATAATAGTATATTACTGTTGTTGTTATTAGGTGTCTTGGAGTCAGCTCCAACTCACAGTAATCTTACATGTAGCACAACAAAATGTTGCCCAGTCTTGTCCCATCCTCACAACCGTTGCTATATCTGAGCACATTGTTGCAGTCACACAACTGTGCTTGCAACATATGTACTAAAATTGGGGAAAGAACCATGGGCTGTAGAGTCTAATGGCTGTGGGTTCAAATCTGCCTCTGCCATGTACTAGCTGAGCTACGCTAAGCCAGATATTTTAATTCATTAAGCTTCAGTTTCCTTTCCTGTAAAGTGTGACTATTAATACTAATTTTCTAGAGTTATTGAGAGGCTTGAATGAGATAAGAAAAATGCTTGTATTCTTGATAAGTAATTGTTGTTATTTTTGTTGTTTACCAGAAAATAAGCTCCAAGAAGCCAGGAATTTTTATTTATATTTCCCATTTATGTATTCCTAATACTTTACTTAGAATGATGCATGGCAAGGAGAAAGTGCTCAACAAATACTTGTTCAAAGTTGAATAAATTATTGTTGCTATTTTTACGTAAGGCCTTTTTCAGCTCTTATTTTTCTGAATTTATAATCCTATGCAAGAGGAACTTTAGGACGAAATGCTCTTTGTGTTGACACTAGAAACTCTTGCCTTGTTTAAAAAGCCCTCCCTAGATATTATTACTCCCAGAAACTAATGCACAAGAAACTTGCAGTGCTTATCTACAGAACAGTTCATCAAAGCTGCATGGTGTTCTCAAGTTGTACCCGATTTCTAGATAGCCAGGACTCCTTTAGAAAAAGGGAATTAATAACTAACATTGATTGCTCCATAAACATCATGTCCTTCTGATTGGAGCCTGAATACACGTTAGCACATGGAAAATAGCTTTTAACACTTGCATCAAGAAATGGACAGTATGCAACGGATGAGTGCCCTGCCTCTAAAGCTGTCAGGGCAGAGATAATTATGTTTTTTCATGGACATTTCATTTTGTGTCACAAGAGAGTAAACCTCAGTGGAAGCCTTATACGACACACTAATCTTGTGGCTTCTGGAAACTTTCCAGCTGGATATAGATTCTTCCACACCTGTCCTCCACTTGGGATTATAGCTGGGGACACGTGGGAGCCTACTCACTGCCTGTTTTCCCATGGTCAGGTAGGTCCACTCATGTGGGCTGTAGGTTTAATGCTATTTGTACCACACTAGCACCATAGATGAGAAGATGAGAAGGTTCCCCAGTTGGCCATACTCCACAGCTCACATGGCAGGCAACATGGGCAAGCCTTAAGCCTCAGAAAGTCAGGAGGCGTGGGTTTAAGGCCTCACTGTACCTTGTCCCTTCCTGAGACTTATTGCGAAGATGATGAATTGAGCACTCTTAATTTATTTACCTATGTTTGAGTTTGGCTTGCCTATTTTAAAAAAACAAAATGTACCTTCCTCAGGTTATGCTCTGGAGCCAGATATAAAAAGCCAAAATCAGTTCTTAATTCAACATTATTTACATCAGATCTTGTCTCCCTAATTTGACTGTAACTTCCTGGAGGGCAGAGAACATTTCTTCTGTATATTTTTTGGTGCACCATCATACAACTTCTTGCTGTTGTTGCTAGGTGTGTCAAGTTGGTTCTGACTCATAGCAGTCTTACGTAGAGTAGATTGAAATACCGTTTGGTCCTGAGCTATCCTCACAATCATTGTGCTTGAGCCTACTCTACTCTACCAGGACTGATGTCTTTCTCCAGAGACTGATCCCTCCTGGAAACGTGTCCAAAGTATATGGGAGGTACTTTCATTATCTTTGCTTCTAAGGGGTATTCTAGCTATTTTTGTTACAAGACAGATTTTTTCTTTTAGCAGTTTACAGTGCATTCAGTATTCTTTGCCAACACTACAATTCAAAGGCATAAATCCCTCTTCAGTCTTCTTTACTCATTGTTCAGCTTTCACATGCATATGAGGTGATTGAAAATACTGTGTACTGTATTAAGCCCAGCTTAGTCTTCAAGGTGACATCTTTGCTTGCTTACACATTAAAGACATCTTTTGTAGCAGATTTGCCCAACATAATGCACTGTGTGATTTCTTGACTGTTGCTTCCATTAGTGTTGACTATGGATACAAATAAAATCAAACCTTTGACAACTTCAATCTTTTTTCTGTTTATAATGGTGTTGATTATTGGTCCAGTTGTGAGGGTGTTTTTTGTTTGTTTGTTTGTCTGTATATGTTGAGGTACAATGCATAGTGAAGGCTGTGGTCTTCTATCTTTGCCAATAAGTGCTTAAAGTTCTCTTCACTTTCGGTGAGCAAAGTTGTGTCGTCTGCATAATGCAGGTTGTTATTGAGTCTTCCTCCGATCCTGGTGCCCCATTCTTCTTCGTACAGTCTAGCTTCTTGGATCACTTGCTCATTATACAGAATGAGTAAGTATGGTGAAAGGATACAATGCCCATGCACACTTTTCTTTACTTTAAACCTTTTTTCGATTATTTATTTATTTTTTATTTAATATGACTGAGTGAAAATGTACATTCCTGTATAAATTTACATGCCCAGCTATATGCAGCTTCCACTGCTCTCCCTGCCCGGTGACAGCACACTATTCCTCTCTGCTCCATACATGTCTCATCCTCCCAACAGTCTCCTTTCCCCTCCTCTCCACCCACTCTCCTTCCTCCAGCCACAGGTCAGCAGGATGATATCCTATGGATGTATAGAACCATAAAGTGCATCCAATATATGGTCACTCTGCAACACCAAGTCCAATCCATTTATGTCTGAAGAGTGGACCTTCGTTATGATTTATGAGCAAGGGCAGCATCAGGGCCAGGGGCCATGCTTCTAGGGGAACTCTGAAACTGCTGGACCATCAATTGAGGTCTTTTAGTGGAGATCTCAGGATGCACCCCTTTTTATTCTTGTGTTGCTGGTGAGACTCAACTTAGCAAGCTCCATCACAGCTATCACTGGTGATGGCCAGGCACCATCTGGTTCTTCTGGTCCCAAGTCGATGTAGGCACCCACTCATGTGGGTCTCCCTATCTTCTAGGTTGTCTTTACCCCATGTCATTTTGGTCCTCAGTGAGCATCCATTCCTGCTGAGTTGGGACCATTTGCTGTGTCCTCGGATGGCAGCTTGGCAGCTTTTAAGGCCCCAGATTCCACTCACCAATGTGGGCTGCAGAGAGCCCTCTTAGCAAAACGCTAGTTGTACCAATTGGCCTCAGAGCATGGTCCTCTGCCCCCTACCCCAGCTACTCTATCCTTGCAATATTGCGTTAAGGTGGAAGGAGTACTCAAGTTATGCTGAAGTCCACTTAATGTTGTTCTTGTTTCTAATGTGTGCTATCACTGATTTCACCCAATCAGATTTCTAGCAACTATCTAAACTAAACCCTCAACCCTCGCCCTCCTTTCCTCCCCTCCCTTGCAGCTGTCAAAGAGTCTTTTCTTCTATACACAAGTCTGTTTTGGAGATCTTATCATAGGGGTCTCATACAATATTCGTCCTTTTGTCGCTGACTGCTTTCACTCAACATAATGTCTTCCAGTTGAAACCATGTTATGAGATGTTTCCTGGAATCATCATTATTCCTTATTATTGCATAGTGTTCCATTGAATATATGTACCATAGTTTACCTATCCATTCTTCTGTTGTTGGGCATCTGGGTTGATTCTATCTTTTTGCTATCGTGGACTGTGCTGCGATAAACATTCTGGTGCATGTGTCCATTGGTGTGAAAGACCTTGATTCTGTAGGGTATATTCCAAGTAGTGGAATTACTGGGTCAAACGGTAAATCTATATCTGTTTTTTTAAGGAAGCACCAGATTGCTTTCCAAAGAGGCTGGACCATTTTGCAACCCCACCAACAGTGTAGGAGAGTTCCACTTTCTCCACAGCCTATCCAGCATTTGTTGTTTTGTGTTTTTTGGATCATGGCCAACCTTGTTGGGGTGAGATGGTATCTCATTGTTGTCTTGATTTAAATTTCTTTAATAACTAAAGATCGTGAACATGTCCGCATGTGTTTTTTGGCTGCCTGGATATGCTCTTTAGAGAAATGTCTGTCATCTCCTTTGCCCATCGCTTAATTGGATGATTTATCTTCTTCTTATTGATATTTTGTAGTATCTTATAGATTATAGAGATCAGGCATCGGTCTGACATAGAGTTGCCAAACAGTTTTTCCCATTCTGTAAGTGTCTTTTTAATTCTATTAATAAAGTCTTTGGATGAGCAAAAGTGTTTGATTCTTAACAGTTCCCATTTATCTATTTTCTCTTCTGTTGATTGTGGTTTGTTTGACAGATTTTGGAGTCTGTCCACATTGTGTATTAAAACTTCGATTGTTGTTCCTATCTTTTCTTGGATGAGCTTTATCGTTTTAGGTTTGATATTTAGGTCTTTTATTCAGTTGGAGTTGGTTTTTTGTGTAAGGTGTAAGATATGGATCTTGTTTCAGTTTGTTGCAGGTAGATAACCAATTTTGCCAGCATCATTTGTTGAAGATACTGTTTTTACCCCAGTTTAATGTCTTAGGGCCTTTGTCAAATATCAACTGTTCATAGGCAGGTGGTGTCATCTCTGGGGTCTCAATTCTGTTCCATCGATCGATCTGTCTGTTCTTTTACCAGTACCAGGCTGTTTTGACCACTGTGGCAGTGTAGTATGTTCTAAGGTCAGGTAATGAGAGGCCTCCCAGTGTGTTCTTCTTCTTTAGTAGTACCTTACTTATCTGGGGCTTCTTCCCTTTCCAGATAAAATTGGTGATTTGTTTCTCCATCTCATTAAAAAATGTCACTAGAACTTGTATCGGGATTGCATTATACAAGTAGATTGCTTTGGGTAAAATAGATATTTTCACAATGTTAAGTCTTCCTATCCATGAGCAGAATAGGTTTTTCCATTTCTCAAAGTCTCTCTTAGTTTCTTGTAGTAATGGCTTGTAGTTCTTCTTGTAAAGGTCTGTTATTTCTCTGGTTAGATTAATTCCTAGGTACTTTATCTTCTTAGGAGCTATAGTAAATGGTATTGATTTGATGATTTCTTCATTAACAGTCTTGTTGTTGGTATAAAGGAATCCTACTGATTTACTTATGTTTATCTTGTATCCTGAGACTTTGCAGGATTCTTTGGGATTCTCCGCATATACAATCATATCATCTGCAGACAGGGAGATTTTGACTTCTTCTTTGCCGATGCAGATGCCCCTTATTTCTTGGTCTTGTCTAATTGCTCTGTCTAGAACTTCTAGTACAATGTTGAGTAGGAGAGGTGAGAATGGGCATCCTTGTCTAGTCCCTGTTCTCAAGGGAAAGTCTTTCAGTCTCTCTCCATTCAGGATGACGTAGGCAATTGACTTTGTATAAATGACCCTTATTGCATTGAGGAATTTTCCGTCTATGCATTTTGCTAAGAGTTTTTAGCATGAATGGGTGTTGGACTTTATCAAATGCCTTTTCTGAATCAATGGACAAAATTAGATGATTCTTGTCTTTTGTGTTATTTATGTGGTTAATCACATTAATTGTTTTTCTGATGTTGAACTAGCATTGCATCCCTGGTATGAATCTCACTTGGTCAGGATGGATTTTTTTGATATGTTGTTGTATTCTATTTGCAAAAATTTTGTTGAAGATTTTTGCATCTAGATTCACGAGTGATATTGGTCTGTAGTTCTCCTTCTTTGTTGGGTCTTTCCTTGGTTTTGGTATCAGGGTTATGCTGGCTTCATAGAATGAGTTTGGGAGTATTCCATCCCCTTCTATACCGTGAAATAGTCTCAGTAGTATTGCAGATAACTCTTCTCTAAAAGCTTGGTAGAATTCTGCAGTGAAGCCACCTGGGCCCAGGCTTTTTTTGGTTGACAGTGTTTTGATGACATTTTGAATCTCTTCCTTTGTGATGCGTTTATTAAGTTGTTCTGCTTCACGTTGTCATAATTTCGGTAGGTGGTATGAGTACAGGAATTTGTCCATTTCCTCTAGGTTTTCAAATTTGTTAGAGTACAGTCTTTCATAGTATTATGTTACGATATTTTTGATTTCTGTTGGATCTGTTGTGACCACTCCCCTCTCATTTCTAATTTGGGTTATTTATTTCCTTTCCTGCTTTTCTTTAGTAAGTTTAGCCAGTGGTTTGTCAATTTTGTTGATGTTTTCAAAAAACCAGCTTTTGGTCTTTCCAATTTTTTCAATTGTTTTTATATTCTCTAATTCATTTAGCTCTGCTCTAATCTTTATGATCTCATTTCTTCTGGTGCCTGAGGGGTTCCTCTGTTGGTCTCTCTCTGCTTGTTCAAGCTGTAGGGTTAGTTCCTTGATTTGGTTTCTTTCTTCCTTCCAGATGTGTACATTTATGGAGATAAACAGACCTCTGAGCACTGCTTTGGCTGTATCCCATAGGTTCTGGTGGGAAGTGTTTTCATTCTCATTGGAATCCATAAATTTCTTTATTTCATCCTTGACTTCTTCTATAACCCATGGTTTTTTGAGCAAGATGTTGTTCAGTTCCCAAGAGTTCCACCTTCTATCTATGTTTTTTCTGCTATTGATTTTGACTTTTATGGCTTTATGATCTGAGAAAATGCTTTGCAGTAATTCAATAGTATGGATTTTGTTGAGAATTGCATTATGTCCTAACACATGGTCAATTCTGGAGAATGTTCCATGTGCACTGGAGAAGGAGGTGTAGTTGTCTGCTGATAGGTGGAAAGTTCTGTATATATTGATGAGGTTTAGTTAGTTAATTGTGGCAATGAGGTCTTCTGTATCTTTACTGAGCTTCGTTATAGATGATCTGTCTAGTATTGAGAGTGGAGTGTTGAAGTCTCCCACTATTTCTGTGGAGTCATCTAACTCTTTTTTGAGTGCAGTCAGTCTTTCTTCAGTGTATTAGGTGCTCTATTATTAGGTGCATAAATGTTTAATATAGTTAAGTTTTGCCTGTGTACTGAACCTTTCAGCAATAAATAGTGTCCATCTTTGTCCACGATGGTGGATTTGACATTAAAATTGATTTTGTCTGAGATTAGAATTGCCACCCCTGCTCTTCTTTGTTCATTGTTAGCTTGATATATATTCTTCTCTCCTTTAATTTTCAGTTTGTTCCTATCTTTAGGTCTCAAGTGAGTTTCTTGTAGACAACGTATGGATGGGTCATGTCTTTTGATCCAAGGTGTCACTCGATGTCTCTTTACTGGAGCATTCAGTCCATTCGCATTCAGTGTAATTATTGATAGGTATGTGTTCAGTGCTGCCGTTGTGATATGTTTATTTTTGTGTTGATGTTTTCTCTGTTGTTCTACTTAATCTCTTCTGGGATATTCTTTTTTGTGAGTTGATTTTTCACCTTCTTCAGAGCTGTTTTTGTAGTTGTTGAGACTCGTGTGTTACATTTCTTGAAATGGTACGATACATCTTTGTTGTGCTTTACAGCTGCCCTTATGATTTCCCTTAATAAACTATATATAAACCCAATTTTAATTACTACCAGTCTGTCATCTTCCTCACCATCTGGAAGGACTATAATGACTGTAGTACATCTCTCCTTTTTATATGATGGCACCATAGTTTTCATGATGATCGCTGGATTGCTTCTTTCCTTGTTGAAGCTGTGATTGACTTTGCAGCCTTCCCTAACTGAGTAGAGTTTTGAGTAGTGTGTCATTCTAAAATACAAAGTTAGTGGTTTTGTTCTTATAAGCCAAAGCCAAGAACTTCTTTCAGTATTTCTTGTAGTTTGGGTTTGGTTTTTACAAAGTCTCTGAGTTTCTGTTTATCTGGGAATGTCTTAATTTCATTTTTGTATTTGAAAGATAGTTTTGCAGGATATATAATTCTTGGTTGGAAGTTCTTCTCCTTCAAGGCTTTGAATGTGTCATGCCACTGTCTCTGTGCCAGCATGATTTCTGCTGACAAATCTGAAAAGAGCCTGCAGGGTTTCCCTCTGAATATTAGCTTTGCTTTGAGTCTTGCTGCCTTTAAGAGTTGCTGCTTATGTTTCATTTTGTTAAGCTTGATTATAATATGTCTTGGAGTCTTTCTTTTGAGACCTATATTGGGTGGTGTACGATATGCATCTGAGATCTCTATATTCTCTTCCTTCATGATTTCTGGGAAGTTTTCTGTCAGCAGCACAGCAACAATACTCTCTGTGTTCTCAGGTGTCTCACCCTGTTCAGGGACTCCAATTAATCGAAGGTTGTTCCTGTTAATAGAGTCCCACATGCTTCTTAATGCTTCTTCATTTTTCTTGTTTCTTTTTTCTGATTTCTGCTCATAGACGCTGGCGTCAGTAGCTCTGTCTTCCAAGTCAGAAATTCTTTTTTCTATTTGCCCTATTCTGTTTTCTTGGCTTTGCATTGAAGTTTCTATGTCTTTGATTTTGTTCTTGATCTGTTGGATTTCAGAGTACTGGTGTTCCACCAGATTGAACAGTTTGTTTAATTTTTCCTTTTGTTCTGCTGCATTTTATATAAGGTCTAGAAGGGCTCTATATATGATCATTTTTTATTACTTTCTGATGCTTTCATAAAAGTTTCTTCATCTGGAAAACTCCTTGGTTGTTTTGTTTCAGACCCTTCTGAAGCCATGGGTGATTTCTTGTATGCCACAAGTGTCTGTTGCTTTTTGGGTCCCATGTGAGTATGTAGAGGCTGGAAGAGATACTATGAGGATGGACTGCAGATGTTTCTCTAGGTTGTCTTAAAATGTAAAGCAAAAGGTATCTGACCACTTCCCAAGTCAGTCAGGTTTTCAGGTGTAGAGGTCCCTCTTCCCAACTGGCAAAGTAAGCACCTCTATATCCAACCCCAGATGATACAGACTAGTTCAGAATACAGCAATGCTACTGCCCTGTTGGCCTCTGCTGACAGGGCCCAGCTTTAGGTGACACTGTGTAAAGTACTGCTTTTCTGGTAGAAACGCACTCTCCTGTTGCAGGCTCTGGTTCCCAAGTTAAGAATTAGGTCCAGCTGTGGCCACCGTATCCAAGATGGCACCCTCCACACAGGCAGCAGATAGAGAGGTTAAAGGTGCCAAGAGGTAGTGATTCCTCTGCCTCTGTTGCAGGGCCCCCACCATAGGCAACACTGTGTAAATTACTGCTTTTCTGTCAGAGAAGCGCTGTCCTGTTTGCAGGCGCTGGCTCCCAGGCTAAGAATTAGGTCCTGCTAAAATCTCCGTATCCAACATGGCGTCCTGCACACTGGCAGTGCAATTCCATACAAACCACGCTATGGCAGTGATAAAAAGACAGGCCCAAAGTGGCTAGATTAACAGAGTCCTAAGTCTGGCTCTCAAAATATGGGAATTTCGCCTGCCTATCCCCCCAGCAGTGCGTCTGAGTCTAGCCAGTAGGCAGGACCCAGCTCCGTCTGCGGCCAAGACAGAGAAAGAAAAAGTCAAAATGGTGTGTTTACCTTCAGTCCGTGAGAGCCAGGGCTAGACAGGAGCCAGAGTCAGCAAAAGAGAGGAGGTTTTTTTCCTCAGTGGTATGAAGTCCAAATTAACAGTCCTGTGCCATGTCCTGGGGCTGATTAGGTGATCAGAAGGCTCCATTTGATTATCAATTCAGGTCTTGGTTTCCAGAAGGATATAAGGAGACATGTGCTTAGTCTGCCATCTGGACTCCGCCTCCTCACTTTAAACCTTTTTGCATCCCCTTTTTCTGAGAACAACTATCTCTTGATTTGTGTGCAAGTTCCTCATGAGTACAATTTAGTGTTCTGGAATTCCTGTTCTTCACAATGTTATCCATAATTTGTTATGATCCACACATGCCAATGGTTTTGCATAGTCAATAAAACACAGGTAAACATCTTTCTGATATTCTCTGCTCTCTGCTGGGATCCATCTGATATCAGCAAAGATATTCTTTGTTCCACATCCACTTCTGAATCTGGCATGAATTTCTGGCAGTTCTCTTGCAGTGTGCTGCAGCTACTTTTGAATAATCTTTAGCGAAATTTGACTTGCATGTGATATTAATGATATTGTTTGACAATTTTTGCATTTCGTTGGATCACCTTTCTTTGGAACCGGCATAAATACGGAGTTCTTGCAGTGAGTTGGCTGAGTAGCTGTCTTCCAAATTTATTGGCATGGATGAATGAACATTTCCTGCACTGCTCCATTTATTGAAATACTTCAGTTGGTATTCTGCCAGTTCCTGGAGACTCATATTTTGCCATTGCTTTCATTGCAGCTCAGACCTTTTCCTTCAGTATGGTTGATTCCTGTTCACATGCTACCTCTTGCAATGGTTAAATGTTAACCAATTCTTTTTGGTATAGTGGCTGTGTATTCCTTTCATCTGTCATTTAATATATTGTTTAATATTTTTCCTTTTAGAGTCTTTCAGTATTGCAACTTGAGTTTATATTTTTTTCTGCAGTTCTTTCAGCTTAAGAAATGCTAAGTATGTTCTTCCCATTTGGTTCTCTAACTCCAGGTCTTTGTACATGTCATTGTAATACCTTGTTTTCTCAAGCCACATTTTGAAATATTCTGTTTAGTTCCTTTGCTTCATCATTTCTTCCTTTCACTTCAGCCAGTTAGTGTTCAAGAGCAAGTTTTGGAGCCCTTTCTAACATCGATTTTGGTCTTTTCTTTCTTTTATGGTTTTTAACAACCCCTTGCTTTTTTCATGTATGATGTTCTTGATGTCACTATACAGCTCCTCTGGTCTTTAGTCATTAGTGTTGAATGGATCAAATCCATTCTTGAGATGGTCTTTAAATTCAGGTGGGATATACTCAAGGTCATACTTTACCTCTTGTGGACTTGTTCTAATTTTCTTCAGTTTCAACTTGAACTTTCATATAAACAGTTGATGGACTGTTCCACAGTCAGCCCCTGGCTTTGTTCTGGCTGATGAAATTGAGCTTTTCCGTTGTCCCTTCTCACAGATGTAGTCAGTTCGATTCCTGAATATTCCATCTGGTGAGGTTCTTGTGTATACTCACCATTTATGTTGTTGAAAAAAGGTATCTGTAGGGAAGAAGTCTTTGGTCTGTAAAGTTTCTGTCTTGCAATCTCTGGCATCATTTCTATCACCAAGGCCATACTTTCAAACTACCAATTCTTCTTCTTTGTTTCCAACTTTTACATTCCAATCAACAGTAATTATCAATGCGTCCTGACTGCATGTTCAATCAATTTCAGATTGCAGAACTTGGTAAAAATCTTCAATTTCTTCATCTTTGGCCTTAGTAATTCATGTGCAAATTTCAATAATGGTCATATTAACACCTTCCTTGTAGGTGTACAGATATTTTCCTATCCCTGACAGTGTTGTACTTCAGGATAGAACTTGTAATGTTTCACAATGAAGGTAACACCATATTTCTTCAAGTTCTCTTTTCTGATCTGGGGGACTATAAAATTGTCAGAATCAGAATGGGGCAATACCAGTCCATTTCAATTCACTAATGACTAGGGTATCAATGTTTATGAATTTCATCTCATTTTGTATTTCCAACTTTCCTAGATTTGTGCTTTGTACAGTCCAGTATCTGATAATCAGTGTATGTTTGAAGCTGTTTCTTCTCATTTTGAGTTGTGAAGCACGTCACAAATGAAGGTCCTCAAAGCTTGACTACATCTACATTATTAAGGTTAATGCTGTTTTGAGGAGGCATTTGTTTTCTGGTTGTCCTTTATGCACCTTCCAACTTGAAGGGCTCATCTTCTGGCCTTGTATCAGACAATATTCCCATGCTATTCACAAGGTTTTCACTGGCTAATTCTTTTCAGAAGTAGACTGCCAGATGCTTCTTCTTAGCCTGGAAGCTTGGTCTGGAAGCTCAGCTGAAACCTGGATGATTCTGCTGGTATTTGAATAATGGTGGCATATTTTCCAGCATCATAGCAACACACAAGCCTCTATAGTATGACAAAATGATGAATTCCTGGGGAATACTACTTAGTACACTATTTGATTCTTCTACCAAACTTAAAGAGCTCCAAGAGGAAGGGAAAGTGATATCTTGTTTACTGAAGTTTCTCTTGGGCACAGCACAATGCCTGAATCATCAAAACCAAAAAATCTACTGCCATTGAGCTGATTCTGACTCATACTGGAGCCAGTAGAATAGAGTAGAACCACCCCATTGGTTGCTAAGGCTGTAGATCTTTATGAGAGTCAACTGGCACATCTTGCTTAAGCAGAGAAGCTGGTGGGTTCAAACCACTAACCTTTCAATTGGCAACTGTGTACTTTACCCCTCTACCACCAGTATATGTCAAATCATAGTGGTCACATAATAGGCTTTCACTTAGAAGAGAAACCAAGAGAGGAAGCAAGTTTGATAAGGAATCTCCAACCCCAACATAGAAATAATCCATTTTAGGTGAGAAATTAATTATGTTGATAGCCACATGTCCCTTCAGAAACAACTCATTTTAGGTGAGAAATTAATGGTGTTGGTAGCCACATGTCCCTTCCTCAGTCATCCTATACCTTTATGTATGCAACTTTTATGAAGCCCTGAATCTCTCCTGAATTCTAGGATAGATATGAGAGAAATAGCCTAGGAGAGTAAGTATTATGTCTATGGTGGTAACTTTCATGTGTGAGGAGTGGTGGTCAGTCAGTGATAGAGCTCTTGCCTTCCACAAGGGAGACTTGGCCAACACAACTCATGGCAGCCGTCATCTGTTTGTCAGTGAAGGCTTTTGCATTGCTAGGATGCTAAACAGGTTTCAGCAGAGCTTCCAGACTAGTATGAGCTAAGAAGAAAGACCTGAAAACCTACTTCAGAAAATCAGCCAGTGAAAATCTTATCACAGCCATCTCATTTGCATCTGATCATGAATCAGGGTAGTGGTGCAGGACTGCACAGTGTTTTGTTTTGTTGTGCATGTCATTTCCACAAGTTGGGAGCCAAATCAACGGTAGTCAACAGTAATAAAAACTTTCATTCCTTCAATGGAAACCAGTTCAGGAAACTTATTGGGTATCTTCTAAGAGCCAGGCACTGTGCTGGGTTCTGAGAATGATGCAGGGAAGATACAGAAGTGAATAACACATTAATGATTCAGTCATCAAGGAGCATGCGATCCAGTGGGGGCTAAGGCATGCAGACAAGCAAGTGCATGATATTTACAATAATAGTAAAGAATTACATTATTTAAGAGCTAACTATATGTCTTAAGCTAGATTCTCTAGAGAGGAAAAACCAGTGAATTGTGTGTATGTATGTGTGTGTGTGTGTGTGTTTAGATATATATAAAACCTCATTGCCATCAAGTCAATTCCAGGTCATAGCAACCCCTTAGGACATGGTAGAACAGCCTTATAGGGTTTGCAAGGAACAGGTGGTGGATTCAAACTGCCAAGCTCTTGGCTAGCAGCTAAACTCTTAACCATTACACCATCAGGGTTCAATACATGTATATATAGAGAGATTTATCTAAAGGGAATGGCTCACACAGTTGTGAAGGCTTCCAAGTCCCAGAGCCATGGGTCAGGCATCAGGCTGGGGACTTCTCCTGACTCACGTGCTGCAGGGACTAAAGAACCCCAAATAACAGATCAGACAGCAGGCTGCTGGCTCACAAGGCCATGAGAAGCTGCAAATCCCGGAATCAGCAGATCAGATGGTAGGCTGCTGCTCATAGAGCTACAAAAACTATCAAATCCCCAAGTCAGCAGGTCAGATAGCAGATGGCTAGTTCACAGGTCTATAGAAGCTGGCAAATACTGAAGATGGCAGATCAGATGGCAGGTTGCTGGTTCAAATTCTGAGAACTGGAAGTCAGGTGATGACCAGCAGCCTGCAGGATACAGAGCCAGGGAAAGATTTGTCAGAGCATTGGTATACACTGAATATAAGTCATATTTCCAAGGAAGGTTCCCTCTCATCAGATGCTTGAGGAAGGGTGTGATTTGAGTCACACCATCTTGCAATGGTGTAAGTCATGGTGCACATTGTACATTAACCCTACCTCATTAATATGTAGAGATTTACAACACTTAAAATGGAGAGTAATTACATAATATCACATAAGGAAGGATAATTACATCAGATCACAAAATAGAGGGTAATTACAAGTGTGGTCAAGTTGACACGTACCATTAACCATTACACTCTATCAGGTACTAGTCTAAAAGCATCACATTATGACCTAACTTTATTCTCATAATGCTTCTAAGAGCCAGGTATTTTCATTATTTCCATTAGGCAGAGGAAGAAACTGAGGAACAGAAGTTGTGGAACTTGCTGCAGGTGGTTGCTGTGTTGTTATGCGCCACTGAGTTGATTCTGACTTATAGCAACCCTGTATAATACAGTAATACTGCTCCATAGAGTTTCCTAGGATGTAATATTTAAAGGAGCAGATCACTGGATTTTTTTTCCTACAAGACAGTCGGTGGTTTTGAGTGGTTAGCAGCTGAACGCCTAACCATTGTGCCACAGGACTCTTTCATCCCAAGTTATCCACAACTCCTTGCTGTTGAGTCGATTCTGACTCATAGTAACCCTTTGGGACACAGTAGAACAGGCTTTCCAAGGCTATAATCTTTATGGAAGTAGACTGCCACATTTCTCCTGTGAGGGGCTGGTGGGAGCAAACCACTAAATTTTTGGTTAACAGCAAGTATTTTAACCACTGTGCCATCAAGGGCTCCTTAAATTATAAGTAGTGGAGCTGACATTCAAACATAGGCAGTCTAACTCTCACCTGTGCACTTATGAAAAGTATCATTAAGGAATTAATTTTAAAACAGAGATTAACCTCTATTTTACTCCAGTTTTCTTTGCCTCAGAAAATATTGTCTCCTTTTTCTCACTCTCTATGGCCACATGAGTAGTTCCATACATTTTTGTGAGGGGGTGCTTGAAATACCCAAACTTTTCTTACAAAACACTTTATTGTTCAAATACTCATTAGTTTCATGTGTGTCATTGTTACTGGGTGGGGCTGAGGAAAATCAGGTTTTCTGGGAAGGATTTGGAGTTGGAAACTCAATAAGTCGTTTTCAAAGCTGGGAGATGGAAACTGGAGAGCACAGTGTTGATTCAGCACCACGGACAGAGCTCCCAGAGCGCTCAGCACCCTGGACAGGGATGGAGCCTGCTGGAATAACCGAACAGCCTTTGAGAAAGAATCAAGAGCTCAACTTAATTTCTACAGCCGAATCTCAGTCACCTGTTCCTGAATTTTAAGAAGAGGCACCGGGAGTGAATATATTTAAAGGCCCTATTAATGGGGGGTAAGATTTTTAGATGGAGAGGATTATGTAAATAAAAATGGCTTTTGCTAATGTACTCACAGAACTTTTGGTAAATCTACATTGGGTCCTCAGAAGTGGGACATTGATAAAATATTTGCTAATTATATGTATTTCTTGAGGCAGAATTGCTAAGGGTCAAGGTCTTTAAAAACAAACAAACAAATCCCAAAGTTCCACTCTTCATCCTTCACATTCAAGGTTTAGTCTTTGGAAAGAGCTCTGTCTGGGAGAGGGGGGAAAAATCCCTCTACACATCCTTTACTTTTACTTTTCCTTTTTTGCCACCCCACTCATCATCTTTTTCTCCCAAATACACACGTGTGCGCATACATATACACACACACACACAGATGCAGAGTGAGAAGCATAAGAAGTTTCCCACAGTTGGTGAAGAACAGTGGATTCAGAGCAAGCGGAGCCCCTAAAACAGGCTCTGTCCCTTTAAATTGGTTGTAGCGGTGGGGGAGGGGAAATGGCCGGAGCTGGCATTGTCCAGTTTGAACTGAGCACCGGAAGTGAAGGGGCAGGGCCAGGACCGTGCACTGAGCCACGGGCCATTGTCCATCTTCAAGCAGGGCAGTAACCATCCCCGCTGGCTGAACCTCTTTATTTCTTAGAAGGCCTGGCTGCCTCTTCAAATGAGACGCCCTACTCCAGTTCCCCTACCAGCCCCATTATGGGGAAGGGAGTGCAGTTTAGGATGGTGGCTCAGGAACCTGAAAGTCTGGGAATCTAACAGTGTACGGAGTACAGGAGGAAGCGCTGGCACCTACTTCTCCACCCAGTCCTTTTCCCAGGAGTGTGTGGGGTGGAGGTTGGGACAGGTTGAGAATGCAGTGCAAGAGAGGGGAAAACATTTTAAGTCTCTTTGGGGGGTCCTCGTACTCTCCCGGGGAAATGTACCTGGGGCCAACTTTAGACAGATTTGGAATGAAAGATCCTTTGCGTGCAATAAATTAAGAGCACTTTCTCTCTTAACAATCGAGAGAGAACCAGAAAAAAATGTGAGTCGGAAACTCACAGGCAGAGGCTGCAGACAAGAGTTCAGAGACAGTGACTCAGTCAGGATTGGAGATTGGCTCTGCCCAGTCTCTTTCATCTTCCTGCTCCTCTTCCGAGGTTTCCTAGTGTCCCGAACTCCAGGTCTATCTAAGTACCCGGGCTTGGGGGTGAGTGCAGGTCAGCGCCAAGCAGCCAGGTCAGCTCGAAGGCCTGAGGGGGAAGGGAGGGGGAGGAGCGCTCAGGAGCTGGGGGAGGGGGAGGGCTCATCCATTTCTCCCTTGACAGGTGGTTTGTGTCTCTGATTGGCCAGCACCGCCAGGCTCACACCTCCCTCCCCCAACTCTCTGGAATGTATAATTATCTGCGCGGGGGTTGGGGGTGGTGTGGGAGGGTGTTTGGGGGCAGTCACGTGCTTTTAAAACTACCCCCCGCCCAAGCCCCCCACCTGTATGGTGCTTTGGGGACCCCCACTGTGTCCTTAAAATTCAGGATCCCAAATTCCCGGGTACCCAAGACCTCTAGAGCAGAAGGTGCCTGTACCAAAGACAAACCTGTAGGGAGGGGGTGTCAAGACTTAAGGTTCTGAGAAGGGACACCCCAGAGGTGTCAGAGATCGGAGCTGTGGGGGGAGGGCCAGAGCTGGAGCTGGAGGGAAAGGGAGGGGAAAGGAGAGAGAGAGGGGAGGGGAGGGAAGGGGGCTGCCCGCGGGGGGTTGGGTCATTGTCTTTTAGAATTTGGGAGCCTTTGAAAAGCCGTGGGCCCTCCCACCGCTATTGTGCCGGGGAAGATGTAGCTGCCTCTTCTCCGAGCCACCCCTTTGCCTCCGGACTTCTCTGGGGCCAGCAGCCGCCCGACCTGGGGCCCGGCCCGCGGGCTCAGCCGACGAACATGGGCTCCGTGTCCAACCAGCAGTTTCCAGGTTCGAGCTCGGAACTTAGAGAGGACATATTAGGCTGCGGGGGCGCCCAGGAGCCACGTAGAAGGGAACTGGGAAGTGCCCTCCCAGGCTGCCAGAGGACTCCCAAGTCGGTGCGGCCTCCTGCTTCAGGGGACCGTTTCTGGAGCGGGGAAGCCCAGTGTCCCAGCGGCGTGTGCTATGAGGCTACGAGGGGCGGGGTGAAGAGTTGGAGGGGCCTGTCCGGCTGTCTGTCCCCGGGCAACATGTAGTAGGAAGAGGAGCAAAACTTTCAGGGCACCACTAGTCTCACAGTAGGCTTAGGAAGCGCGAAAGGCGGCTGGGACAGATCTCTTCCCGCGGGCTGCTTGGTGGGTGCAGGCTCTTGGTGTCCACCCGCTAGACGCTCGGATCTCCCCGTCCTGTTTTGAGAGGACCCTCTGATTCTGCCCCTCTCCCCCAAATGAGCGCCTGGTTCCTCCTTCATCTCCAGGTGGCTGCGCCAAGGCGGCTGAAGAGGCGCCGCAGGACGCGGGCCCGGCAGTAGAGGAACCACAGCTACTGCACGGTGCCGGCATCTGTAAGTGGTTCAACGTGCGCATGGGGTTCGGCTTCCTGTCCATGACCGCCCGCGCCGGGGTCGCGCTCGACCCCCCAGTGGACGTCTTTGTGCATCAGGTGAGACTCATTCCGTAACTTTGCCTGGGTTGGAGGGGGTGTAAGCGCGCAAATCTCTGGGTGGGCGGAAGAACTCGGCTGTTGGACTAAAATCGGGGGCCCTCATTGTGTGTACCCATTTCTGCTGTGGCACCCAGATTCTGGATCCCCTTACACTCCAGTGGGGCAGGAGTACGAGGCAGCGCCAATTATCAGCACCTCCCCACCCCCTTCCGGGAACCCCTCTGGCTCACCACGTGTCTGTTACCTCTTTCCCCTGGGAAGGGGGCAGAGGGCAGGGAGGTGACCCCATGTGGCAGAAACTAAGGTTGTATTGTGCTTGCCGGTGGGGGGAGGGCGAGCGGCCGGCCAGGAAAGCACATGCCGGGGCCAGGCAGGCGCTGAGGGCCTAGCGCCTTTCACTAACCTCTGAAAGGAGCTGGGAAGGCGGGAGAGAGGGAAGGAAACTGATTTGCAGACCCAGCCGGGATATTCAGCACAGGCCTCAGCCAGGTGGTCACTCAAACTCAGGCCTCAGGGTTTGGCATATCTCTGAAGGATCCATTTGGGGCCTTGAAACTTCCTCTACAAGAACAGTTTTAGGCACAGAGTTCAGACACGAGGGCCAGGGTGGCCTTTGCCGTCCAGTGACTACCCGGAAGAAAAACCTGAGGCATCTAAGCTTTAGGTTCCTGGTCCGTGGTGGGAGTTAGGTAGCAACCCCAAGTTCTCTGTTAAAGCAAGGCAGCTTAGTAGGGGTGAAATTCAGTGTCGCAGGGCAGGGGGTGGAGTGAGGCTGGCCTCCAGATCTATTCTCCGCTTGGCATTTATGGCCCCAGACAGCAGTTGATTGCTGTCCTAACATTCCTGGCCTCAAACTAGGAGCCTGAGACTTCAGGTTCCCCACCTCCTCCTGGGCCTCTTCTTCCTCTACCCCTTCCTGAGTATCCTAGAGGTGCTTCCGTGGTCCTGGGCTACCAGCCACCCATAACAACCAGATAAAGGAAGTTGGCTGTATGGGTTCCCTCCTCCTTAGAAGGTATGGGGCTGGATGTGGGGAAAAGAGGAGCTCAAATCTCAGTCTCTGGAGGTTGACACCCAGGCCGGGCAGGGAGGGGTTACTGCAGGGAGGTTGGCCCTAGGAGCTGTGGGGGAGGGGAAAGGAGGATGTAGGGATTAAGGGTTGGAGCCTGAGGGATGGTATTCTGGAGATGGAGGGGGAGGGGCAGGGAAGAGAGATGCTGGGTGGACCGGTTAGAGGCAATGGGGCAGTCTTAAAGCTGGGCCCTCGGCGTGGAGGGTGAGGGTGAGATGAAGTATGGAGTTAGGGTTCCTGGGAAATGGGGACTGCCTGTTGAAGTTGAGTCCTGGGTCATTGGCTACTTGAACACCTGCCAGGAGGTCTGAAGTAGGATGCTTAACTGTATCTTTGCAGCAACACCCACTATCCCATCAGGCAATATTTTCAACCTTGTGGGTTTGTCCCCCTCCTGTCTCATTTACATATGTGAGTGATAACCCACAGGAAGTAATTGTGAGAGAAAGAAGGGAA
The DNA here is from genome assembly GCA_028571685.1 of Heterohyrax brucei. NCBI lineage: Eukaryota > Metazoa > Chordata > Mammalia > Hyracoidea > Procaviidae > Heterohyrax > Heterohyrax brucei. The sequence continues at coordinate 56,360,372 of CM053140.1, forward strand.
TTGGCCTCTTTAGATCTATTAAATCGCTTTATTGCGGGAACCCACTTTGAATGGCCTTTCTCTGCAGAGGTGGCAAATTTCCCCCTCCACATTTAATTGATCACAAAGATTAAAATCTCTCCTGGTCTGGAGATGACTGGGACAGCTATCCCAGTTTGGGGAGGCTGGAATAAACAGGCCCAGTCTTTGCTTATCTCCCTTCCAAAGGCTGTAAATGGAGGGCAATGTATCACCTAATCTTCTGGAGTTCTGCAGTGGCAGCCAAATTCCTAGGACGGTTGGGATCTATCTATGCTTTAGCCAACTTAACCTTTGGGATCAAATGGGATTGGAAGGTTATTGGATAGCAACTCTCGTGAGGCTATGGCTGTCAGGGTTGTGAAGTGGAATCCACCCTGTGCTGTTTCAGGTGGATTAGCAGGATGTCAAGTGACCACGTCTGTCTCTGGAAAAGAAGTTGAATAAGTTACAGGGAAGGAGCAGAGCTGGGAGTGAAAAATCAATGCTATGTCTCCCTAACCCACACCATTCAGTTGAAGAGGACAATAACTGATGAAAATTCCCTGAGCTTTACCTAGTAGCTCTGCTGGCTGGGCCTTGAGTAGGTCCTAAAAGCCCACCTAGTAGTATGCTAGATGAGTGTTTTCAATCTTTGCTCTTCAGAATTTTAAATATCTCTAGGAATTTAAGGTAGAAGACATCAAAGGAAGAATTTGTGTTTGTGGGAAAGTGCTTCCAAAGTTGGATAGAACAACAAGAAAAAAAACCAAGCCTCCTGCTGTTGAGATGATTCTGACTCACAATGATCCTATAGGTCAGAGTAGAACTGCCCCATAGAATTTCCAAGGAGTGCCTAATGGATTTGAACTGCCACCCTTTGGTTAGCAGCCTTAGCACTTAACCACTATACCACCAGAGTTGCCAGGTTGGATAGAAGAGGGAAAGAAAATTCTCTTTAACAAGTAGTTCTTTGGCTGCTGCTGGTGCTGGGGTGGTAAGAATTGTCCTAAGATAGCATCTGCTAAGGGAAGGGGAACAGGGAGACCCTTTCCAAGGAAAAGGGGGCAAAGGCAATTGAGCATTTCCTTTTCCCTTCCAAGGTTGGGTGTATTAGGTTCCCGACACTGTTAACTGTTCTTCTTAAGCTCCTTCCCAGACATTTTATGCCTCCCAAGGGTGGGTGAATGGGAGAGAAAACCCATCTTAGCCTCAAAAACAAAAAACCTTCCATCTAAATCCCCATCCAGAGGCCCATAAAGCAGAGATTTCTGAAGCAACTCTTGCTTAGTCACGTGTCTTCAGATCTAGAACTCTCTGCCTGTCTCTGGGGCTGGAGGAATGCTAGGATTATAATAATGACAAATGACAAGCCTTTAAATCAGTTTCCCAGTCTTTGCACCATTGATATACTTGGGGAGTGCAGTTCATTGTAGGAATGTGCCCTGTGCATTTTAGGATGTTTAGCAGCATTCCTGGCCTTTACTCCCTAATGTTGTTTGTAACCCCCATCTGTGACATGACCAAATATCATCTAGGGGGCAAAAATCACCCCTCTCACTACCTTGAGCCAACTGTTACATGGGAGAGAGCTGGAGCAAGAAAGAGCTAAATTACTTCTTGTTTTGCTGAGATACACCCAGAATTTTCAAATCCCTATGACTGCTTTTAAAAGTTTTGGCTTAACTCCTTAACCCCCAAGATTGGCAGAATTTTAGAAGTGAGACAAAAACAACCCCTGGCTTTGCTTTGTCCAACAGCCCCTCAGAACCCAAATATTATTTAAACTGGCTTTGAGGCTAAAATTGTATTAGAAAGGTTAGAAGCAAAAGACAAGCCCAAATTTAAACAAGGACTGAGTTGGGTTTTAAAAAAAAAAAAATCTAATACCAAGGAAGAAACTGTTGAAACTACTGGAGTCACCTGGCTGGTTTTTCTCTGAAAAGGGGGTGGGGGGCACAGAGGCTGATAGAGGGACCTCGGGTAGGGTCTAGATTGGGAATGTGGGTTTGCAGTAGGGGAGCTGTAGTTTATAACATTGCCAATGCCTCTGATTAGCCATTTCATGTCTAGTAATTGGTATACTTGTCTAATCTTCTCTCCTACCTACTCTGTAAACTCTTTGAAGAGAGGAACTGTCTGGTTAAATTTCTAGTAGGCATTCAATGAACCAAGGCAATTACCGTGAGGGAGTTAGGGGCTATAGTGTCTCAAAAGTAACAATGGGTTTGGTTTTGGTTTAGGGGCTCCTGAGAGCGCTAGTGAACCAGGAGTCTGCTATCAATTTGGGATCCTTGTCTGCAGAGTCCCTTCTTCCAAGAATGGACACTGGTATAGGGTGTGGGGGCAAGGGGTTGTTGTCTGGACTGGCACCTATAATAGGAGTGTGCCACATACTAGATGTGCCATAAATGTTTGTGGAGTGAATGTCAAAGGATCATACTGAGCCCTAAGTCGCAGGAGCTTCTTGTTTCCTGATCTGGTGGCCCATTCATTAGTTACTGTCTGTTTTAAAACGAAGAGGCAGGTTGTGTAATTTTTTTTTTTTAAAAAGCAAGTGAATCACTGTAATTTTGGGAGAAAATCGACAGAACTACATAAGTTAGCTGAAGTATCATAAAATCTTGTGTCTTTTCTGAAGAGATGCTTTCTAAAAATCCAGGTGCTTACCGTCAGCTTGGACAGAAGCAAAATTTGGAAGTTTTCTACCTTGTAGTTGGTAACATTGCTGCCCTTTGATTAGTTTTCAGTGAAATGTTTCTTGAAAGCATCACATTCTCACATGACTAGAACTTGTTCTTGTTTTTTGAAAATGCCTTGAGCAAAACTTCCTCTCTTTCGTTTCTCCTGCAGGCATGAGGGTAAGTCTGTCTGAGCTGGGAAGGAGAAAACTTGCACAAACAAAGTGGAGCTAATAAACATGAATGTAAAACAATTTCAGGTTGGGAGTTTTTAAATTCAGACAGAAAATCAAAGTCCAAGAAGGAGAGTAAATGGCATATCTTTATAGCAGAGCATGAAAACAACCAGGTTCCTGACCTGAAACTCCAAGATCTTATGTTCTTCTTGGGTGAATAGGTGGGTAAGAGTGGGAAGAAAGCACTCCATACCACCTTGATTGGACTTCAGTCCCCTTGAAATTCGGACTGGGGACAGGGTTGCAAATTATGCCCTTTAGGTCTGTGGAGATAAAATACTAGGGTACTCCGTTCACAGTTAAAAACTTCCCTAGGGAGCCTTCAGCTTCCCTTGTGCTGCTGGCTGATGAGCAGCGCCATCTGGTGGACAACTCCCGGCAGGAGCTCGTGGGCATGGTGGTATCAGACGTGGCGGGGGTGGGCTCCCAGCGATCTTCTAGGCTGGGCGCAGGTTCTGACCATAGTTCTTCTCCCACCCTCTCTAACTCACACACCATTGAATAAATTGCTTCTGGGAGAACCAGAAGGATTCCTAGCCCTTACCAAACCTAACCCCCAGGAATGAAGGTCCAGTAAGGCTCTGGCACCTCAACACTGAGTCATTAAAATTAATTTCATCAGCTGTTTTTAAATGTGGTTACTAGAAAATTTTAAATTCTACATGTGACTTGCACTGTATTTCTGTTGGACAGCACTGGCACAGAGTTCAAAAGCATGGGCTATGGTGTCAAGCTATTTGTAATCGGTCCAGTTCTGTCTCTCTCTGCGATCTTGGGCAAGGAGCCTAAGCACCTTTAGACCTTCATGTTACAGCTGAAGAAATAACACCTACCTCTCAGGTTTGGTGTCAGGGTTGAATGAGTTAGAACATACAAAGGGTTTTAGAGCATTCCTTAGCATATGTTTGCCTACAAGCCTATTCTGACTCCTAACAACCGTATATGACAGAGTAAAACCAGCCCCATAGGGTTTCCTAGACTGTAAGATTTATAGGAGCAGATTCAGAGCCTTGAGCTTTCAGTTAGCAGCCCAGTGCTTAACCATTGCCCTACCTGGGCTCCTCACTTAGCACATCACAGTAATGTCAATAAACATTACTGTGAACAGTAAAAACTTGGTGTGTATTCCACAGATGTTTGAGCATGCTAGGCACCTAGACTTTAAGTATAAACTGTCCTGAGCCGGAATGATCTAGGTGCTGCAAAGGAGTTGAGGCCCAGAACTCTGAGCCCTGTAACCAGAGCAAGGGAGAGCCATGTGACTAAAATAAGGCTGTGGGGTGACATTTGTGGGGGAGGGGTAGAGTAGGTAGTAGTAAGGTAATCACAATTTGCAGAACTGCAAATTTTAACTGCCATCCAAAAAATAAACAAAAAAAATCTTTCTGCGGCTGTTTTTTTTGTGGTCCATCCCATGCAGTAGACACCTGTGGGCTGCTCACCCCTTCTACTTTGGACAAATTAGGAATGCTTGGAGTCCTGTTTCCTTGCCTTCCCTTTCAAATATTTAATCTTTAAAAATATCAAAACACAATTCATGCTCCTTTGTAAAGGATTTGGCCAAAGACATCATGAGAAGGAAGTTGTTTCATTACATCCTAGAGGTTAGGATGGGCAGGTCAGAGGGAAAGAAAAATGGCTGCTGGTGGTGACATTTGCAAACCCAGCAAGCTTGATTGAAGAAGCAAGTGGCTGTCTTTATCCATTTCTTTTCACTGCGACCATAAGGCCAACATGGAGAGGAAGGAAGGAATTCATGGTGGTGAATGCGTGGGGGCCCTGGGACACCAGGGGATCTGCAGCCTCTGGAACTCCAGGAATCTGACCACCGGAACCAACCAGTGTCAACTCTTTGTTTCCCGAGGCTAGGATCTGTTGGGGGAGTGCGGGCCATGCCCCTCCCCCCAGGCCTTTTCTTTTTGGAGGGGATGGGGAGAGGGGCGGGACCCTGCTTTGTGTGTGGCTGGGGTGGGGGTGGGGGTGGAGGTGGCAGCGAGAATTTCAGGCCCCTTTCAGATGCTGGCCCTGGGAGGCTGGCTCAGTAGGGCTGCAAGCTGATTACCTATCTGATAAGGGAGGAATTCAAACTATGTGTTTTAGAAAGGGGTGGGATGGGGGGCAGGGAATGACCCTTGAAGACCACCAGTCTAAATCCTGGCCAGTTATGGTGAGGTGGCTGTAGGTTTTTGTTTTTCTTTTTTAATCCTAAACATAACTCATTCTCTCATAATGGAGCAGGTAACCTGGAGAGGACTAGTCAGTTTCATGTTATAGGTCCCTATTTATAATTTTGGTGTTTTAAACCCTATGAGATGTAGGTGGAGGAGGGTACTGGGCTGTCTAGTTGATTCTGTGAGTCACCTGGGCAAAGAAGAACTCGCTCTTATGGTTTCCTAGGCTGGAATTGTCCTGGACAGATAACCAGGTCTTTTTTCCCCTGAGGATCCACTGGAGGATGGAGCTACAGACCTTCCTGTTACTTGGACCCTGCTTAACCATTAAGCAACCAGACCTCTTTAGGAGGAAGGTGTTATCCTTAGTAAACTGGAACTCAGAGACAGAATAAGTGTCTTGAGTTTCCATAGTTAAGTGATAAAACCAGAGTTAACAATTTCAAATCTCTTGACACTTTTCTCAATTACTCTACCTTAATCTCAGAGGTGGATGGTAATTGCCTCTCCCTGGGGGTTTATGTGTACCAAGTGATGTGTTAACTGCTTTTCATGCATAAAACCCCACAACAAGATGAGTATTTACTCCATTTTATAGATGAGGAAGCTAGAGCAAGGAAAGTAGGGGACAGTAACTGACACTCTTGGCTCTTACCTACTGCCCTGCTGAATCACACCTAGTGACTCAAGATCAGGTCCAAGCAGCTGATTGGCTGAGTGAAGAAGGTCTCCGTTTGGCTTCTGCACCTGTTGAGCTCAGTGAGCAACATTTCAAGTCTGGCTGCAGATTCAGGGAGGTTATTGCGCAACACAGGAGGGAAAGTTCCTTTCACCTTTTTTGCAGTGCTTTTATTTTCTGCTTTAAGGTTCTACTGTGTTTCTTGGCTTTAAAAACTGGGAAGATGATGGAGGTAGGGGGTTCAACACATCCCTGGCTGTCCTCTGGGGTATCAAAGGTATTTAGTGAAAGGATCCTCCCCACTCCCCACCTTGGGAACATTCTGTTGTGGGGACAGGTAGAAATAATAATAATGTAGGAGATATTGACTGAGAACTTATTTTTCACCTTTCCATACTTGCATCTCTATTAGAACCTTAGGTTGTTAGTCACCCTCAATTGAATTCTGCCGCGTGATGACCCTGTGTGCAGAGCAGAACTGCTCCGTGGGGTTTTCAAACTGGCCTTTCAGAAACAGATGGCTAGGTCTGTCTGTCAGGTGCTTCTGAGTGGGCTTGAACTGTTAATCTTTGGTGGCCTAGTGGGTTAAGTGCCACGTCTGCTAACCAAAAGGTTGGCAGTTCATATCTGCCAGTCACTCCTTGGAAACTCTACGGGGCAGTTCTACTCTGACCTAGAGTCGCTATGAGTTGGAGACGACTCGATGGCTGTGGGTTGGGAGCACAAACCGGTTGAGCCACCTCTGTAGGCTAGTGATCTGGTATAACCAGTATTTCATCAGCCAGGATTTGTCTGGCTCCAAGCCTGTGCTCTTATGACCAATTTCCTCAAAGTATGTTAGTCATTAAAATGGTTGAGGATTCCACCTAGTTACAGGGGGACTATGTATCTTCACCTAAACATCTAGCTTAAAATAGTGCCTCCCACAGCCTCAGTATAAAACACTAATGCTTAGGGACTCTTGTTCCTTCATGCCCAGGTGTCTCCCTGGACAGGTCTCTGTACCTAATGATCCATTTTGCTTCTCTGAACTCCGTTGTCAAAGAACTCCTTTTCTTTCACATACTTGGCACACAATAAGGAAGTTTAATTACAAAGGATGAAGTTATAATACTTTGGTAGGGTCTGAGGCTGATGTGATGTTCATTCAGTAAGCAGGATGGTGGAATGAGTTGAGCTTTTAAAGTAGGAAACATGGGTTCTTCTAACTCTGGTTTTGCCATTCCCTAGCGATGGAGCTGTGGTGGTACAGTGCGTAAGCGCTTTCCTCCTAAGCAAAAGGTCTACAGTTCAAATTTACCAGCTGCTATGGAGCAGTTCTGCTCTGTCCTGTAATGTGGCTTTGAGTCAGAATCTATTTGATGGCAAAGGGGTTTCGGTTTGGTTTTTTTGAACTGTAAGTGAGTCCTGCCCCCCCTCCTTTTAAGGCACTTTGCTATATGCTCACTAAGTGTCCATGTTTTTAAATGTTACTACAAACATTCGTGTTTTAATGGGATTCCTAAAATGTATTTTGCATACATATGACAACAAAGTATAAGAATCTGGTTTTCCTTCCAAAGAGATAATGCAGTTTCTCAACAGCACTAAATTATTTCATCACGTATTCATTTTTCCATGTGCTTGGATCTCTTAGTGGACTTTATTCTAGCTCATCTGTATTTGGGTCTTCTTGTCCTGCGGCCCACCACTTTTTTTATTATTATTACTTAATATTTTATTGTGCTTTAAGTGAAAGTTTACAATCCACGTCAGTTTGTCATAAGAAAATTTGCACACATATTGTTATGTAACTCTTAACTGCTCTCCCTACTCTGTGATAACACACTTGTCCTTTCCACCCTGTATTTCCCATGTCCATTCACCTAGCTCCTGTCTTCCTCTGCCCTCCCATCTCTCTCCTGGACAGGAGCTACCCAGTTAGCCTTGGGTATATATTTAAGCCAAGAGGCACACTCTTTGCCAGTATCATTTTATGTCCTATGGTCTAGTCCAAGCTTGAGTTGGCTTCCAGAATGGTTTCCATTCTGGACTCAAAGACTCTGGGAGTGCTGTCCTCTGGGGATCCTTCAGTCTGTGGGGTGATTGAGTCTGGTCTTTAATAGAATTTCAGTTCTGTACACCTATTTTTCTCTATACATCAGGGCAGTTGTTGGTGGTAGTTGGGCACCATCTAGTTCTTCTGGTCTCATGCTGATGCAGTCTCAGGATGATGCGGCCCTTTCTGTCTCTTGGGGTCTTATTTTCCTTATATCTTTGATGTCTTCCATTCTTTTCTGCTCCAGGTGAGTTGGAACTAACTGGTGCTACTTAGATGGCCTCTTGCTAGCTTTTAAGACCCTGGACACCACTCACCAAAGTGCCACCTGCTGCTTTTAAGTAACTTAATTTTCATCTAATTTCAAACTTAAAAAAAGTTCGCAAGAGTATTAAAAAAAGAAAAAATCAATGTAACATTTACCTGGATTCATCAATTTGAAACAGTATGCTCTTTTTTTTCTATATGTATGTATGTTTATTCTTTTTTTATAAACTCTAAGTTTATATGACATAAGCACCTTTATCTAGATATTTTAGTATGCATTTGTGAAGAATAAGGGCATTAATCAAAATCAGGAAAATTTAATACTGATATACTTAATGTTGATTTTCCCAATTCATTTTCCTGGTTCAGGATCTTGCATTATATTTGTTGTAGTTTCTTTAGTTCTTCCTACTTTGTCCCTCCTGGTGTTGCTATTTTGAAGTGCATTAAAAAAGAAGGAAACCAAAGCAAATCTGTTGCCACGGAGGCAATTCTGACTTCATAATGACATTATAGGCAAAGTAGAACTGCCCCACAGGGTTTCCAAGGCGGTAAACTTTATGGGAGCAGGCTGCCACATCTTTCTCCCCTTGAGTGGCTGGTGGGTTTAAACCACTGACCTTTTAGTTAGCAGTCAAGCACTTAAACCATTGCACTACCAGGAATCTTTGATATTTTGTAGAATGTCTCTCTCTTTGGGTTTATTTGCTGGTCCCTTAGATTTGAATCTATAACATGCAACAATAATGCTTATACTTAATTTTGTTTTTTTTTCTTTCCAGTATCTACTTATTTGGCCTTTTGATGATAGTATGAAAGTGGATGAGGTACTTTTTTTTGAAAGCATGATGTTTAATACTTAATAATGTTGCCTTTTCTATTTACAGTGTAATATTTGTTAGTGTCTTAAATGTTTATATCTAGAAATTTTCTTTTCCCATCCTTCTTAGAACTTTAAACATGGCTGTAAAAAATATTAATGATGTTTCTTTATGTAATCATGACTGTTCTTTGTAATGTAGATTCCTTGTTCTTTGTTGACTGAGTCACAATTTCCTTACTGAAAAAATGAAATTATATCACATCAGCTCTTCTTATCTTACAGGAGTATGTGTGTGTCTGTGTTCGATGGAGTAATAAAAAATCCACTGCCACTGAGTCAGTTCTGTCTCATAACAACCCCACAGAGGGTTGTTGTAGGACAGAGTAGAACTTAGAATTGTCCCATAGGGTCTCCCAGGGGAGTGCCTGGTGGATTTGAATTACCAGCCTTTTGGTTAGCAGCCATCGCTCTTAACCACTACACCACTGGGGTTTCTGATGTAATAATGTGAACTAATAATGAATGTTAAAAGTCTACCGTGTTTCCTTTCTCCAGAGTAAGCTGCACATGGAGGGCTTCCGGAGTCTGAAGGAGGGAGAGGCAGTGGAGTTTACCTTTAAGAAGTCCGCTAAGGGCCTGGAATCAATCCGTGTCACAGGACCTGGTGGGGTGTTCTGTATTGGGAGTGAGAGACGGCCAAAGGGAAAGAACATGCAGAAGCGCAGGTCGAAAGGAGACAGGTATCACTTAGAGGACAGCCTGTGCTGGTGGGATGGGACATGGCGTGCATGAGGAGAACTACCTCAGTCCTGGTTCCCTTTACTGGATCTGGGTGCGGAAGGTAAAATGAAGCATATAGAAAGAATATCTGGATGATTGGGGTACCTGCCATAAAATGTGGAAGGGGGACAGTGTATAGGGCAGGAACCAGTGTAAGTGGTAGGGGACCAGGATGGTACTGTTGCTGCTTTACCAGGTCTCCAGATGCCAGTTTCCTTGATCTGGCCGGTGGGCTGTAATGTGGTTCTTCATAAGAGGATTTATTAGAATCTTGCCTGTTTTCCACAGTGAAGTCCCCATTTGGGTTCAGTGGCTTTTATTCTTGGACTCTCGGGATTTTTAAGTTGACTTGACTCTAAAGATACCATCTAGGCAATTACAGAATTGAAAGGATTTTAGACTGTAGTCCTACTCCTCCTTTTATACGTAGAGCTCTGAGAAGGGACGTATAGTAGGCAGGGTTTTCCAGAGAAACTGAACCAACAGATTTAAAGGGACTGGCTCATGGTACCATGGGTCCTGGTAAGTCTGAAGAGTTGATGTTAGTCTTGAGTGTGAGATGTGAAAGGTGGGCTAGGAATACAGAGAATACTAGATATCTGGTCTCCATAGTCTAGCTGCCTTGACACATACATTTACATCATAGGAAGTGAAGTGACAGAACCTGGACCGGGCTCAGGGGAAGTCTTTTTGACTTCTCATTCCTTTCTCTCCTCTTTATCTTCTTGTTTTCTACTAGGTGCTACAACTGTGGAGGTCTAGACCATCATGCCAAGGAATGCAAGTTGCCACCTCAGCCCAAGAAGTGCCACTTCTGCCAGAGCATCAGCCATATGGTAGCCTCATGTCCACTGAAGGCCCAACAGGCCCCCAGCTCACAGGGAAAGCCAGCCTACCTTCGGGAGGAAGAAGAAGAGATCCATAGCCCTGCCCTGCTTCCTGAGGCTCAGAACTGAGAGCCACAGGGGGTGGGACCAATCCTTTTGTTAGCAGGAAGTTTTAAGGAGCAGGTGTCAATCGGTAAAGAGTGGAGAAAGTGGGATAGAGTGGGTAAGGGTGGCAGCTACTGCTGCCATGTATCTCAGGCTGGTGTCCCATAGCATCACCCCTTCTTCCCTCTTGGTGGGAGGAAGGAGTGAAGCATAGGAACTCCAGCTTTCATTATCCAAATTCAAGTGAGGGCTTTAAGGAGAAATCCCCCTATAGCCTGCCTGCTTTATCTGAGGCTCCATTCCCCAGAATCTGACTTTTGTTGAATGTGGCATGGAGATGGAAGTTTTGCTTTGAAGGAAGGATATATAATTTCCCATGCCAGTGTATGAAAAGATTAAGCAGGAGACCAGTCAGATACACCCAACCCCAAAGCCACTACATTCTGTGGGAGGGAATCTCTTATAGGTGGGGCAGAGTTTTTCCGCATCCTGTCTCCTCATAATCCACTTTTGGGACTGGGTGCTGAAACTGTCCCAAGCAATGGTTTGTGATGAGAGGCAAAAGAGGTCGGGGAACAGCTGCAGGCCTGCTGGTCCTAAGCTCACTCCTACCCCACTGTGGGCCAATATGATTTTATTTATTTCTCCCTTGGGTAACTGCACCCTGGGTCCCACTTTCTCCAGAATGCCAACTGCACTAGCTGTGTGCGAATGACGTATCTTGTGCATTTTAACTTTTTTTCCCCTTAATATAAATATCCTGGTTTTGTATTTTTGTATATTTTAATCTAAGGCCCTCATTCCTGCACTGTGTTCTCAGGTACATGAGCAATCTCAGGGATAAGTTGGCAGCAGCTCCAGGTCTGCACAGCAGGAATACTTTTTGTTGTTGCTTTTTCACCTCAAAGAACAACTTTGGAGTATAGAGTCTATTGAACTACCTCAGTTTTGCCAATTAGAGCTGACTTTTCTGCCATAGTGTCCTCTTGAAACCCCTCCACCTTGAAAATGTGCCACAGGAGACTAGGTTTTTATTGGGTTGCCCCATGACTTGATCTCCTTCCTTTGCAAGATTGAAAATTGGGACAAACAGGAAGATGGTGCAGAGAGGTTAGAAGAGGCTAGGCCAGGTAAAAGGTTCAGAGAGGGAGCCAAGTTTAGGTGAGGCTTGTCAATTATTGGAAACCCTGGTGGCATATTAGTTAAATGCCATGGCTGCTAACCAAAAGGTCAGCAGTTCAAATCCACCAGGCACTCCTTGGAAACTATGGGACAGTCTATCCTGTCTTACAGGGTCGCTGTGAGTCGGAATCAACTCAAGGGCAATGGATTTGGTTTTGGTTTTGTCTATTAATGTACCAAGCCTTTAATCCTAGGGTATGGGACTTAGTCACACACCAGATCCATCCTTCACAGGATTAGGCTAGGCCTACCTTGTACATTGGTGTGTGTGAATCTGAGTTGGTAGCATAGGTTTTAAGATACCTGTGTACCCATCGTGTGGTGCCCAGGGAAGGATATATGATGCAAGGACTTACTTAACCTCTTAATAAAATTCTAGATTTTTCCTACTTGGCTTCCAAAGACACCCATAAGCAAGGGCTTTCTTGTGGTGCCCAGAGTGATGCCTGGCGCCAGCATCCTGACCTGCTTCTGTAGTGTCACCATAGCTGAAGGAAAAGGGGGCTTTCGTTTACATGCTGTGAGATCACTGCAAACCTACCTCACTGTGTTGAAACGGGGCAAATGCAATAGAACGCATTGGGTGATGTGTGTCTGATCCTGGGTTCTTGTTTCCCCCAAATGCTGCCCCTTCTAGTTATTGTATTTGTTTGGGTTTTATAGAACTTCACAAAGTTGCTGATTTGGTGATTGCTAGGTGGCCTAGTTTGTGTAAATATAACGTGTTGGTCTTTCTCCATGTTCTTTTGGGGTTTTTATTGTTTACAAACGTCTTTTGTATTGAAAGAAAAATAGCCAAAGCATCTTTGACAGAAAGTTCTGCACCAGACAAAAGGATCTGAAACATAAGCTTGGGGACCCTTGAAGTGGGGGCCTTAAAACCATCCCTTCCTTTGTATTCCCTTTCCCCTATTTCCTCTTTGGAACTAGATCTTCCCCAAAAGTTTGACCTCTACCCTACTTCCTCCCTAGCACTCCCCCAAAACCCACACATAGACACATTTACTTTTAGGGCGGTCTCCAAAGCATTTAAACATTTGTTCAAAAAGTCTGAAGAAGCCAGGAATAGTGCACTCCTCATTTTCAGCCTTCTAAGTCAAGACCAGTCCTTGATAAGATTCATGCCAACACTTGTTAGCCTTTGAATGGACCAAAGCTACTTAATCTCTCCAGTCACAGGAATAGAGAGAAGCGGTGGGGGGACTTCCGCATAGAAAGTGGGGGTGGGAGACTAAGAAAGGGAAGATGAATGTATTTCCAAGCCACTCAGGAACTTTTATGCAGGTGCAAGAAGCTATGTCAAAGTGGCCACAAGATTGTTTAATAGGAGACGGACGAATGTAACTCCATGTTTACTGCTAGAAACCAAAGCTTTGTGTAAAATCTTGAATTTATGGGGAGGGAGGGAGGGTAAAAAGGTGTGTACCTGTGTGTTCTTTCCCTGGTCCCTTCACCTCATTCCTGAACCACCGGGAAGCTGAGCCCCATTGGTCTTTGGTGACCCCCGTCACTGGGGTGTGTTTATTTGATGGTTGCTTTTGCTGTACTGGGTATTTCCTTACAATTCTATCATTTTGTAACACGTGCTGATCCTTTTGCTTCCCCCCTCTCTTTCCCCTGAGAAAATACAATAAACAAATAAAGACTTATTGGTACTGAAACTGTCTCCTTGTCATACATTTAGGGTGCTTTTCCTCTTCCCTAAAATTCCTACCTCCAATTGGGACTCAGGTCACAGAAGAGTTAAGTAAGTTTCCTGTTCAGCCTCTCTGTTAAAGGAATGAATCTTGAAAGTTTCTTAGCACCTCATTACAGTGGATTTTTGTTTCTATTTAAGGCCTCCTGTCCTTTCTTGGAAGTGCCACTTTCAAGAGGGGATTAGGGGTTTGGCATGCATAAGAATTGGGGTTGCCCATGCCACTAACTGTGATGAAAAGATGGGGGTGTGGCCTAGGGCCTAAGTCCCTAATAATACTTCGTCTCTTCTTCAAGGCCTTTTACAGATATTAACTGCTTGTGCCACTCCAAGAAGGGAAATGAGATTTAGAACTGGGGAAACGGAGGGCAGATAAAATAACACTGACCATCTATGGTCAAACATTTTCTTTGAGCCAAAGTTTGCTAGTCTGCTGTATTTTTAAACCTTGAGCTCGTCTTGAAGGAAATCCTGGTGGTTTAGTGGTTAAGAGCTATGACTGCTAACCAAGATAGGCATTTGGGATCCATACACCATGGGCGTCTTGGAAATTGTAAGGCAGTTACACCATGCCCTATAGTATCTCAGAGTCAAACCAAGGGCAGTAGGTTTTTAGAGGAAGATTTCAAAAGGAAAACACTTGACTGGAGGCAATATTAACACAAAAGGGCAAGGAAAAGTGGATCAAATCCTTAGATTATGCAAACATTACCAGAAGAGAAGTTCATGTACCTACCCAGGGGCTTTCCAGTTGCACTAGTACTGTATAAAGCTGACAGTGGGTGCTCATAAAACAGCTAGTGTCCTACCGGGCTTCACCAAACAGACGGCAAAGGAAAGAATCCTCTTATACCAGGTGCTGCAAAGCACTAAAGATAGAAAAGTTTAAGACTATTTCTCGGTAGGTTACACATCTCTAGGGCTTTCTTTGATCATATTTTGTCAAAGTAACACATCAGAAAGAGGTAAAGGCAAACATGAATTGGGTATTACCAGTGCCTTACTTCCTTGATGGGACTTTGCAATCTAAGCAAGAAGATTCTTTTACATTGTGAAATTCCACGCAAAACATTCACATGGAAGATTCCTGCTTTGAACAAAGGGTCTGGTGAATCAGGTTCTGTACTTAAAAAGCTTTTTTTCCTTTTCCCATTCTGCTTAATATTGGAAAAAAAGACAACTTCTTTTGTCACAGCCTTAAATTCGTACAATAACTTTTCCATAAAGAGTTTGGTACAAAGCTAATCAATGTCCTTGTTTTCTTTCCACTGGTGGTTTAATAGCAGGTCTTTCTGTTAGAAGTCATTCAGTAAACAAAGCTCTTTTCTTGCTTTAAGCCCTTTTTTAACTTTATCAGAGTGGGTCTTAGGAATTTCAAATCCCAGAATCTAGGATCAGCACAAAATGAATTGATATCAAATTCGCTGTAAGACAAATGAGGTTAGGAACTTCATTCAAAACGATTAAATCCACTAACTAAAAACAGTTAATGCTCAGACGGCTGCGCAATACCAGGCCTCTACCAGTTCTTGGGTTTTCTCAGCCTCGAAGACTGCCGAAAAACCGCAACCGAGTGTTGTCAAGTCGATGGCGACTCAGTGACCCTATAGGACATAGTAGATCTGCCCCACCGTTTCCAAGGAGGGCCTGGCTGATCTGAACTGCCGACCTTTTAGTTAGCAGCTATAGCACTTAACCACTAAGCCGCCAGGGTGAATCACTGTGAAGTCCCTAACTCTCCGTGAGAATTCTTGCCCTGTGGCATAGTTCACTCAAACGAGCACCCCTGCAGCCAAACCGCTGTGCTTATGATCCCTCCGCTCCCCCGGTGGTCTCCACCTCGCCTTCACTAGCCCGGTCTCAGTAACTGGCCTAGACCCTCGTCACCTGCCACACTCGGTACGTGGTCTGCTTTTCAAACTCTCCACTCGATCCTTTCCCCTCCCCGCAGCCCCCGGGAGGCGTGCGAATTTCTGGCCCGGAACTTTTGTGTCGCAGCCCCTCCTGATCCGCATGCGCAGAGTGTGCTCCACCCATTAGGCGATACAGTGACGTATCCTTGAGCCCAGCGATTACGTAATCTTCCAGCGCCACGTCGTGAGGAAGTGTCGGCTCACTGTAGCTGCAGGGCTCCGTGGGAAGCGGATCAGGTGTTCAGCTGTACGTGTGGACGAGAGGAGAGGGAGGTGACTGGGTGGGAAGACAGCTATGAGAAAAATCAAGGGGACAGCTGAAGAGATAATTGAGAGAATAGGAGATGGGAGAGAAGGTTGAGGTAGGAGATAACAGTGTGACAGCTGAAGGGAGCGCTGAGTGAGAAGCGGCTTGGGGGAAAACAGGTAGGGAGCGATCAGCGCATAGGCAGCAGGATGTGGCGGGAAGCCGACTTAGATGTTCAGATGTCAGTGCATACCCTGAGGAAAAGGCGATGGGAACAAGAGCCAAGAAACCAGAGGAACTAAGAAAAGACCTCTATCCCAAAGGTCCCCATTGGCTTCTTCAATTTTGGGTAGTGAGAGTAGAAACTTAGACCAGTGTCTTTGGATCCTGATGCTGCCGTCTTTTCACAGTCCAGGTGAATCCCGTGGCCTTGCAAGGAAATAGCTGCTTACAAGCCTTTGTGACTCTTTCCTGTTTATCCAAGGTTACTGGCTGGTGTCTTGTTCTGAGGAGATTTCTTGACAGGGCAAGAACTATGTCGTGGATCAAGGAAGGAGAGCTGTCACTTTGGGAGAGGTTCTGTGCCAACATCATAAAGGTGAGCAATGGCCCAGGGCACCAGCTGCATTTTGGTCAGTGGGTAATTTTGTATCTAAACCTGTTATTGAAATTGAGCAGTCCATGGCATTGAGTGAAATTCAGCAAGGGAACTGCAAAGTTTTAGCATTGCAGAGTAGCTTCCAGGTCTGTGTTCTGGCAGATTGTTGTCCAGACATTTTCAGGGCAGAAAGCCCAGGACCTCATTGTGTCATTGTTGAGCAGCAGATTATTCAGCCTTCCTGAGAACTAAACTCAGAACTGAAATTTGTTTCCTTAGAATTTTGATTTGTTTTCTAGTACTGTCTTCTGGACTTATTTAGAATAAATAATCTTTGATCTGATAATAGAGCATAGTGGTTAAGAGTTTGGGCTCAGGAGACAGACAAACAAGTGAAAGTCTTGTTCTGTCCCCAACTGTCACTTGAACAATAGAATTATTGTGAGGATTAAAATGAAACATACATATAAAGCACCTAGCTCAGTGTTTAGCCGTTCTTTGTTTTTTTCCCCCTTAATTGCTGTTATTAGTGAGACTGTCATTCAGCCATTTAAAAACTGATCGCTGTATTTCCTATACACTCTTTGTTTCCCCAAATCTTCCTTCAGCTTTTTTCCAGGACTGACAGCACTTAACACACTCTGTCTAAAACAGAGATTTACTCTGAGATCAGGGCCAGTAAGCTTGGTTTTCTTTGTCAGCCACAGGCTGTCAAGCAACTAGTAGCTGTGAATTCATGAGTCAGTAATCTTTATACCCACACACGCTCACACACAAATGCCAAGTTATCTCTAGCAGGTGGAAAAAAGGTGTCTCCCCAGGGAGCCACCACAGTCATGTGTTCAGAGTAACCACAAGCTGCATGACTTGACTATGGTCCTTTTTTTTTTTTTTTTTTAATGCTGTTTGTAAAGGACAATAGTAGAAATTGTTTGAGGGGTGCCTGGGGAAGCAGTCACTGCAGACCCTCTTTGTGATGAGGGAAAGTGGACTGTTCTTGTGGTGGCAGACAATCCTAGGTGTCAGTAAGCCAGATAAGAAACTTGGTTTGTTTTTCAACCCTTCAGTATGTCTTTGGTTATTTTGAAGTGGCTTCCAACATTTAAGTTTTTCTATGAAAATCATGGGTTTTTTACTTCTGAAAAATTAGAAGATTCAGCAACCTTGACCTTCCCCCTGCCCCATGTCCCGTGTGGCAGCAGGTGGCTGGAGCTGAGTAGTACATCTTTTATGTGGAGGAAGCTCTCGCCATTTGACCATACTCATCAGTATCCTTGGGCCTCTCAGTTGAACTAATGAAACCAAGTGGTAGTTAATAGGACATGATCAAAAGATGAGCTCTGGCAGCAGATAGACCTAGTTGGAATCCCTCTTTCTCTTAGCTTTGTGGCTTGTGCAAGCCACTTGACCTCTCTCAAGTTTTTTTTCCACATGTAAAATGGAGTTAATAATATTCACTTTATAACATAGTATGATAAAATAAGGTGAAGTATAAAAAGTCTAGCATAGTACTTTGCATGTAGAAAGTGTTTAGTAAACACATGAATAAACAAAGATGTGTAATGCTGAGTTAAAAGCTTAAAATACCCAATTATCTTCCTCAGGGTTTTGGTAAATACATTAGGTCCTATTTGCCTGGGGAGTAGTGTCCCCTTTAGTCCTGAAGAGTATGTGATATTGTTCATCATTTGTCTTTTTAACCTACAGGCAGGCCCAATGCCCAAACACATTGCATTTATAATGGATGGGAACCGTCGCTATGCCAAGAAGTGCCAGGTGGAGCGGCAAGAGGGCCACTCCCAGGGCTTCAACAAGCTGGCCACGGTGGGTGTGGGTTGGAGAACCCAAGGCAAATAATCTGTGGAGGGAATTGGATTATAGCTATAAAATCAGCCCTCGAATTTTCTGTGGTTTTAAGAGTACTTTTATAGCTGTTTGTTTTATTGCGTACTTGCTAGAGGTCTCATATTGACATTAACAGAAAAATTATTGCCCAGTGAATCATCAGAAAATATTAGCAGCACAAAATTGGCTCTTCTAACCACTATAATAAATCAAAAGTTTATGTTTTTCTCTATGCCTCATCCTAGTCCTTGTGGTGTATTCTTCTATGTGACTTATCCTTTATAAAACTGAATTTATAGCTTTGATAACCTTATTCTCACTTAACATTTTGCCAAGTATTTTTCTAGAGTAATACATAGTCTTCCTCTATATCATCTTGTGTTTTAGTGACAAGACCATTTTATCATGTGTGTCTTAACATAATTTGTTAAGTTCTTCCATTCTTGTTGGACATTATAAATAGAACTGCTTTAAAGTAACTTCCTAGAAGTGAGATTTCTGGAACATGGGGTGGGTGAATACCCGTCCTGCTTTACTCAGGAAGCAGATTTCTCAGTGTTAAAACTGGAAAAATGTCAGACAGACTAGGACAAGTTGGTCATCCTCAGCCAAAGTCGTGAATCTTTTACGGCTTAAATGCATATTGCAAATTAGGAAACATTGAATTTAACAATAAAAATGAAATATACTAATCTTTATGAAACTAAATTTAGGAAGAATGGAAAACAGTCTGTAGTCCATGGATCCCAGCTTCCCAGCACAAGAATATGATCTGATGCCAGGGGCAGTGGTGGTGTTTTTTTTTTTCCTGTGTAAGGGAGGCTGTGGGGGGATCTGCAGTCCTCTGTAGAGATTTTTAGGTTTGTTGATTCTAGCCTTTCGTAACTGAGTAGGAGGTAATTTTCCCTGGTGCTTAGCTGCTCTGCCACTTCCTGGCTCTGATCTGCAGTGAGTTACTGACTTCCATTTGCCACAGTTTCTTTATCTGTAGATGAGGATTGTGATAATCTGTACCTGGGGAGATTACTTGAGGGTTAAACAAGATGATGTATGAAAAGCACGTGGCACAGGGTCTGTCATAAAAGACATGCTCAAAAAATTGAAGTTGTCATTATTGGCAGCAGTATTTTACTAAGGTCACCACAGGGTTCTGACCAAGATGTGCCATGCAGATTGGCTACCTTGCAAGGTCTTTAGGGTCTGTGCTTATTCAGGTGTCAGGTTCTTACTGATAATTTTTGTAAAGTGGTGATGGACTTGTTTGTATGTTTGTTACGGGATTAGAAAGCCAATCTGGACATTTGTTTTTTTACTTCATGTTTGAATGTCTTCTCTCCCCTACTTTTTACGTTGTTATTCTCAGCTGCAGCTTTGTTCTCCAGTTTAGGGAGTGGTACTGGGTCAGAACAGCCTCCAAGGAGCTGAGTTTGAGTTTTCCTTTTTAAACTGAGGCATAATTTCATTCAGTGGAATGTAGAAACCAAAAACTCCACTGCTGTTGAGTTGATTCCAACTCATAATGACCCTATAGGACAGAAGGGAACTGTTCCATAGAGTTTCCAAGGAGTGCCTGGCAGATTTGAACTGCTGACCTTTTGGTTAGTGTTTAACCACTACACCACCAGGGTTTCCATGTGTAATATATAGGTCTTTTGACAGTTACGTTAGTCTGTCTAACCCTCACCTCTTTTGAGATACAGAACATTTTCAGTCCTCCATAGAGTTGCCTACACCACCTCCTAGTCAGCCGTTGTCCTACTTCCTCCACTTCCCCCAGCAACCACTGCTTTGATTTCTGTTGCTATAGTTTTTCCTTTTCTCGAACTTCATATGATGGAATCACTCAGTAGAGTTGATAAGTCTCTGAGCCTCAGTTTTATCTATAAAATAGTCATTATAAAATAATGCCCATGGCTGCTTGAAGAATCCATTGGAATGATATTCTTGTCAAGGGGAATAATCTATATGTAACCTTTGCAAACTTCAGTGTTGCACAGCTGTTGACTTGTTTCTTTTATTCTTATAAATCATCAGTCCTTCAGTCTACTAGGATAATGAAGTTATGCTGTGAGTAACAATACCTTGTGTTTTTGTGTTGATCCCTAGCCATCTTGATGGATTGTGATCCCATTTTGCAGATAAAGAAACTAAGGCCCAAGGAGGTTAAGTGATTTGCCTGCAGTCCTGTAGCAGGAGCACGACAGAGTCAGAGACTGGAACCTTGATCTTTACTCTCATTGAGGAGTTCTTTCCCATAAGCTACAGTGGCATCAGCATAGTAGAATTCACTGAGGTCATGTTATTCGTTTTCATAAGTGGTGGCTTTCTGCTTATTTGGTTGATTGTTCTGACATAAGCACCGTTGTTATCCTCGGTTTTCACCGTTTGAGGGAGGAAGCAGCATATGTCTCATACCACCAACACAGTCAGGGCCAGAGTATCTCTTATGTCCGCTCACAGTCTTCCTTGTACCCTAACCCCTTGCCCTCTTCTCTCTCAGACTCTGCGCTGGTGTTTGAACCTGGGCATCCTAGAGGTGACGGTCTACGCATTCAGCATTGAGAACTTCAAACGCTCCAAGAGTGAGGTAGACGGGCTAATGGATCTGGCCCGGCAGAAGTTCAGCCGCTTGATGGAAGAACAGTAAGACGCTACCAAAGGGGGGAGGGTGTTCTTCCACCACCTCCAGCCTTCTCCCCATCCTCACAACTCTGTTTATCTAGGGCTTCTTTAATGGACCCTGTAAATCCTTCAAGTGTTGGTTAGAAGTCGTCAGTGGCGAATACCAGAAACACAAGTTAATTTTTCTTTTTCTTTAAAGGGAGACTTTATTTAAGGATATAAAGGTATTTCACAGAATGCAAGGACAAGTACAGCCAGTCCCAAACAAAACTGAAACCAGGGAGTGAAATTCATTGGTTAGAGCCTCCTTATACATTTACTTCTGTCTCTCTTTGCATACTAGCTTTCTCTGCTTCGGGAGCAGCCTACAGTAAACTAAATCCTTTAATTGGCCTACCTTAACTCAAATTGCTGCTCCAGATCAATAATCTGTGGTCTGTAGAGTGGGGTGAGAGAAACACTGAAAAGGTCACATTCTGCTGGGCAATCAAAACCAAACTAACCTCAGTGCCTTCAGGTCAATTACGATTCATAACAACCCAGCAGGACAGAGTAGAACTGCCCCATTGGTTTCCAGCACTGTGATCTTTATGGAAGCCCATCTTTCCACCACAGAGCAGCTAGTGGGTACAGATCACCGACTTGTTGGTTAGCAGCCAAGCAGTTGACTGCCTGGGGCTCCTCTTCTGGACAGTCATCCATGTCTTCCCCTGCATATTCTCTTAGGAGGGATAGCATGAGGCACTAGAAGCCTTTCTAGACAAGTGCCAGCACCATTCTCAACTGTAGCTAAGTTTAGGCTAACTTAGGGAGGAAAACCAGAATGGGGCAAAGAGGAAGTTTAGTGGAAATTGCTTGCTTCAAAGTGTAGAGCCCTTACCAGCTAGGACTCCTTCATGGTTTTTGTTACAACTGTTCTCCAACCTGCTCCTGTCTGCACCAGGGCTAGGGAGATGAGAGCACAGAGAGCCTGTAGCAGTGACCAGACCAGGCCTCAAACAGCTTTCTTAGAGTCCTGTTTTGTCATTTCTGCCCCAATGTGAATCCTTGGAGAGATAGGAGAGGGCAGATAACCAGGCTTCTGTCTGTCCAGATTAGGATGATGAGACCCTGGGCCACAGACACTACTCCTGGTCCCCAGCGGAGCAAGTGGGCTCAGAGTTCACTCCCAGAGTGCTGGCGACAGAAAGTGAAGGCCCATCCCAGATGTTCAAATTCTACTGTACTTCACACTGAAAGTGTAAGGAGGGAAGAATGCCTTTATGAATGATAGTGTCTTTCTATGTCAGCATGCCTTACTACTTTTTGTGTGCTTGCCGTCTCCTACGCCCTGAGCCTAACATATATTTTCATTTAATCTTCACATTATCCCTTGGGAAGTATATTATTACCCCAATTTTGAAGAAGAGGGAAGTAAAACCAGAGAGATTAAGGCAGATATCCTGGATCACACAGCTGTCATATCTGTGCTGTGTGATAAAATGTACGCAAAGCCAAGATTTTATTTGAAGAAAGAGATCTTAGGCTAAAAGAAAGCTTGAAAACTATTAGGTTAGTTTAGCTTCATCAGTTGGAAAACTAAAATGAAGAGAAGGGCTCACCCGTGGTCACATAGCAAACTAGTGGCAGAGCCGTGTCACAAACCCAAGCCTCCGGGCTCCTGTGAAGCCTTGTGCAGCTGCTTCTCTTCGATACATGTCATTCATCCTGCACCTGATGTCTGAAAATAAGCGCTGTCACATATCTCACGCAAATCTTTGAAGACAGTTTAGCAGGCATGGCGATCACCCCGAGTTTACAGGGGAGACACTGAGAGTTAGAGAAGTTAAGTGGTTCTGTAAGTAAGGTCACACAGCCATTAGGTGATGACAGTAGGTCTTGAATCTAGTTAGTCTTGTTAAAATTTTGCTTTGATTTGACTGTATACTTGTCTACTTGTAGTTCCACTGAGTTCTCAAAAATAATGCTTAAATCTTGCGTCATACTTTTTAAAAGAATGTAGTTGACAATTATAGGTGGATACAGTGTGGATGTGACTTTCAGGTCTGGATCAAGGTCCCTCAGTATCTACCAGATAGCCCCACCATGCAGTATGCTTCTTGTTGTTACGCATCCGTTTTCCAAATATTCGTTGTCCCATTTCTCTATAGCATTTGCAGGTGAGGGAGGCTAGTTGGGTAACACTGAACACATTCTCATTGTGTGCATAGTTTGGGGATTACTACATGGAAGCAGTATAATATTGTGATGAAGAAGACAGGTTCTGGAGCCAGACTCCCTAGGTCCAAATCGTGGCTTTCCATTTATTAGCTGTCTAATTTTGAGCAGATTTTCTAACCTCCCTGTGCCTTGGTTACCACATCTGTAAGATGGGAATAATAATGGTACCTACCTCAAAGGTCAGTGTAAGGACGGAATGTGTTCATACGTGTAAAGAACCTAGAACAGTGTCTGGCACCAAGTGAACATATAATTAATGTCCACTATGACCATTATTGGGGCCCTGGTGGTGCAGTGGTTAAGGGCTACATCTGCTAACCAAAAGGTCAGCAGTTCAAATCTGCCAGGTGCTCTTTGAGAACTCTGTGAGGCAGTTCTACTCTGCCTTATAGGGTCGCTGTGAGTCAGAATCAACTCAACGACTGGGTTCGGGTTTTGGGGTCACTATCATTGGAACCCTGGTGTTGCAGTGGTTAAGAGTTTGGCTGCTAACCAAAAGGTCAGCAGTGTGAATCCACCAGCCACTAGCCGTGGAAACCCTATGCAGCAGTTCTGCTCTGTCCTGTAGGGTTGCTATGAGTCAGTATCAACTTGGTGGCAGTGGGTTTGGGTTTGTTTTTGGTCATAGTTACTAAAAGAAGCTCTGGTGGTACAGTGGTTAAAGTACTCAACTGCTGTCCAGAAGGTTGCTGGTTTGAACCCACGAGCCGCTCCACAAGAAAAAGATGTGGCAGTCTGCTTCCATAAAGATTTACAGCCTTGAAAACCCTATGGAGAAGTTATTCTTTGTCTTAGAGGGTCATTATGAGTCAGAATCAACTCTGTGACAGTAGGCGTGTTTTTTGAAGTGGGCCAGTGTTTTTGCTATATTTCATCAGAAGATACAAAAGTAACCAGTACCACAATTCCTGCCCTTAAGGAGTTTCTTTGCAAAGATAAGACAGACTATCACGGAATACATAAAGTGTAACATGTCATCAAGGACACATGAAGCGGTATAATATGTGATAAATGGTTTGGATTATGAAATCAGACAGACTGAGGTTTCAGTCCTGACACAGCATGTGGTGGCTGTATGACTTTGGGCAGGTTGCTTCTTTTATCTGAGCCTCAGTATCCTGTGCTCAAATAGAATGTCCTGTACTCTTTTCAAAGTTGTTGAGGGGATGCAATGAAATAATATGCACAGGACAGTGCCTTACACATAGGAAAGCACCCCAGATCTTACAGTTGACTATCATCAGGTGCCCTCCAGGTGAACAGGTGCTGGGTCCACTCCTGCCTCCTTTCTTCTCCCCCTCTCCCATCAGGGAGAAACTGCAGAAGCATGGGGTGTGTATCCGGGTCCTGGGTGATCTGCATTTGTTGCCCTTGGATCTCCAGGAGCTGATTGCACAAGCTGTACAAGCCACCAAAAACTACAACAAGTAAGTTCTCAGATTTCCCTTTAGAGGTCTCTATCAATCTTTGATTGCTTATTAGCTTTTTGGAAATGTCCTGGGCCTTTCTTGGTCTGTATTTGTACTAGAGGTGATGAGGGGGTATCTTGGGATGCCTAGAGACTTTCTTTGTCTGTCTGCAGGGCAGACCACAGACTGTAACATTCCATTACATGTGTGTACTCCCACCTGCACACAGTTTCTCATCTCCTTCCTCCTTGTGCCCACCTAAAGTACATACAATATGTGTTTTATTTGTGAGGGAGTGGGGTGTTGTGCAGCACATCTGATCCCCGTCTCTGAAGACTGATCCTTCTAGAAATTCTTTGTCCAAAATAAGGAAACAGACATCAATATGTAAGAGATGACAACATTAAAACAAAAGAGGGACTAAATAATATAGTCATGGATCTTTGATACGGAGAGGAAGTCAAGGTGATACAAAGATCAGTTTAAACTTAGAAATAGAGGTAAACATTGAGGTAATCACAAGGAAACTAACGATCCTACACATCAAAATAAAGAACAAGACAAACATAAAGACTCAGTAAATAGGAAATCAACAAGAA
Source organism: Heterohyrax brucei (assembly GCA_028571685.1). Lineage (NCBI taxonomy): Eukaryota > Metazoa > Chordata > Mammalia > Hyracoidea > Procaviidae > Heterohyrax > Heterohyrax brucei. Next base: position 56,385,307 of record CM053140.1, read on the forward strand.
TGAAAATACATAAAGAAAAACAACTCAGTGCATAAAATTAAGTGGAACAAAGAAACTATCAGCCACACACGTAGAGAGACATCAAAATGACAGCACTGAACTCATACCTATCAATAATTATACTGAGTGTAAATGGACGAAATGTACCAGTAAAGTGACAGAATGGATAAACATGATCCATCTATGTGCTGTCTACAAGAGAAATTCTTTTTCTGTTCCAGTCCTTTAACTTGTGGATAGGATGACCTTGGAAGGTCATGCACATGAAGGGGCAACAGAATTCAGTAATCCAACCTTCAGTGTGTGTGGCTTCGAAATAGGTGTTTGGCAGTGAATTTGTTTCGCATCATATTTCCTTATTTTGCTTGTGCTAATACTGCAGTGAATTCACATCCCTTGTAAGTTGGTTAGGGCCCTAGTGGCAATATTGGTTGAGAACTTGGCTTCTGACCAAAAGGTTGGCAGTTTGAATCCACCAGCTGCTCCTTGGAAATGCTATGGAGCAGTTCTTGCCTATCCTGTAGGGTCACTATGAGTTGGAATCAACTCAGTGGCAATGAATTTAGTTTTGGTATGTTGGTTGGCAGAGAAAGTTAGGAGGACAATAAAGGTCACTTAATACTGGTTTTGTTATAAAACTGGCGACAGGTTTATTTCCAGAAAATTGGAAAACACAAAAAACTTATGTCACCATTCAGAGATACCCACAGTTAATATTTGGTGTGTGTTCTTCCAGGAAGAGTGCACTGTGTCAGTGACTGCAGCCATCAGTCCCTGCCCCCGAGCTCAGCAGGCTCTTTGGTAAATCACGGTGTTCTTCTTTTCTCAGGTGTTTCCTGAACGTCTGCTTTGCATACACATCCCGCCATGAGATCAGCAATGCTGTGAGAGAGATGGCCTGGGGAGTGGAGCAAGGCCTGCTGGACCCCAGGTATCCTTGGTTGTTCAGGAGTTAAACCATAAAACTCTTTCAAACCTTTATACTTGGACCAGAGGTCAAATCAGGGGTGCCCATGAAAAGATTTTTGCCAGGTCCCCCAGACTTGGAGGATAGGATTGGCTTGTTACAGCCTCCTCCAGAATTTTCCTGTTTACCATACAGCAGGAACCCCAAAGACATAGGTAAGTGGGCACCGAGGTCTGTGGCACTCAGTAACAAACAGTGCCTCTGTGGACTCTTGGGCAGTATTTTTCCACAAATGTTTTTTCAGGACTGTAGCTTGTTCAGAGTAGAGTCCTTTAGGTCTTTCATGTGAGTTTGAAGCATGACTGAGGTATTTTTTAAAACAAAAAGAAAGCTATCAAACATAGCAACAGAGTGGAATCCTAGTTGTTAGAGCTGGGAGGGACTTTAGAAGTTATCCATCTACCCAGTCTCTCATGTTATTACTTATTTAACATTTAGTAATAGCATTAAGAAGCTAATAATAATAGTAGTAAAATTATCTGAAAAATTTTGTAGGCAATATGCTGGATCCTATATTTTATTAAGTTATTAATTCATGTGACCATGTATGATTCAAGTCTTTTTCTCCATTTTATTGATGAGAAAAGTGAGCTAGCAATGCATTGACTTGACAAGTAAATCCAGAGCCAGGACTCATGTCTGAAGTCATATGATTCCAGAGTGCTTGTCCTCTACCTTTATTATGTGGAATCATGGGACTCAGGAGTTTCTGTGGTTCCTGTCTCAGGTGTAATTTGACCTGGGAAACTAAATTGAAAAGCAAGAAGTTGCTTGGTGAGAGTGGAATTAGAGAAAGCTCTTACAGAATTAGGCGAAGGCTTTTTATTATGAACAACAACTGTGGTAGTGCAGTGGTTAAGAGCTTGGCTGCTAACTAAAAAGTTGGCAGCCTGAATCTACCAGTCACCCGTTGGCAACCATGTGAGCAGTTCTGTGTCCTGTGAGGTCACCATAAGTCAGAATCAACAGCAACAGGTTATTATGAACAACAGCTGTGTGATCTCTCTGTGCCACATCATCATTCATTCATTCATTTGACAAACTTGCGTAGTATTTATAGGTCAGGCACATTGCGGTACGTAGAGGATATGTTGATAGGAACAAAAATACATACTTCCCGACTTCCTGGAACTCAAACTCTGATAAGGAAAACAAATATTAGTCAAGATAATACATGGAAGCATAGAATTATAATTGTGATAAGTGTTATAAAGGCATTGGTGCATGATGCAACAAAAATTTATTAAGAGGTATGAACTTGGTAAGGAATGCTTCCCCCAGCAAAATGATAAGTGAGCTAAGAAGGAAAAATAAGCATTAACTAGGGAAAGAGAGGGGAAAACCCTGGGAGTATGGTGGTTAAGTGCTACAGTTGCTACCCAAAAGTGGCAGTTTGAATCCACCAGTTGCTCCTTGGAAACTCTGTACGGCAGTTGTACTCTTGGACAGTCACTGTGAGTGGGAATTGACAACAGTGAATGTGGTTTGGTTTGTGGGAAAGAGGGAAATCCCTGCGTGATACAAGTGGTTAATGCCCTTGGCTGCTAACCAAAAGGTTGGAGGTTCAAGGCCACCCAGAGGTACTTTGGGAGAAATGTCTGGCAATCTACTTCCGAAAATGCATCATAGAAAACTCTGTGAACCACGGTTCTGCTCCAACACATATAGGGTTGCCGTGAGTCGAGATTGACTCCACAGCAACTGGTTGTTTTCAGGTAAAGAGACACTAGTATAAGGAGCATATTGTTTGTGGAAAGACTGAATAATCCAAGTAGAGATAGCCTGGAAGAAAGTGGGCTTGGATTATAGTTGTGGTAATGAAACAGATAGACTGTGTCAAGAGCTGTGTAGTAGGTAAAATCAAGAGGACCTGATGATTGATGATTTATTGACTATGGCAATGTGTTATGGGTGACTTTGGAAACCCTGGTGTCATAGCAGTTAAGTGCTACAGCTGCTAACCAAATGGTTGCCAGTTCAAATCCACCAAGTACTTCTTGAAAACTCTGTTGGGCAGTTTTACTCTGTCCTACAGGGTCTTTATGAGTCAGAAATTGACTTAATGTCATTGGGTTATGGATGACTCCAGGGTTTTTGAATTATAAAATTGATGGCTAGTGGGCAGCCTTCACTGTGCTAGGAAATTCCAAAAGAGGATCCATTAGAAGAAGATTGGGAGTCTGGTTTCAAATTTACTGTAGTTGTTGAACAGAGGTAGTAGGTTGATTGTTGAGAAGTTGGGACTGGATACATCAGTGTGGAGATCAGTTGTTTAGTTGGTAAGTGAGGCAAACAGAAGGAATGTGGAAGCTAAGGAGCATCTAGAGTGAAAAGAAGAGAGGGCCTATGATGGAATTTTGAGAAACGTGAATGTTTATTGGCTGGCTAGAGGAAAATGAGCCTGAAAGGAAGAGAATGAATAACCAGAAAGGAAGTACAAGAATCACAGCAGTCAGTGTTACAGAAGCCAAGAAAAGTAGTAGGTTGGAGTAGGTGAAGGAAGGGGGTTGGGGTGCTGATGGGAGCAACAGCACAGAGAGGTCAGTTAAGATGGCCATTGAAAATTAGCTGTTAGGAAAAATACGATAGTAGGGGACAGAAGTCGGATAGAAGAGGGATGTATAAATAGATGCAAGTTATTGGTAGTTTTCTAATTCTTGGCTTTGGCAGTGGTTTCATAATCATTATAATTGTGCTTTATAATTCATGTGTTTCATATACTCTTGTGTGTATCAAATAACATTAAAAATAATAAAGATAAAAAAGAAAGTAATACTACTAAGGGCAGATGCTTATGCTAGAAAGAAAGAAAGAAGGTAGCTACCTGGAGATTTAACGCCTGTTCGTGCATGGGCTACAATTCTGACCTTGGCCTCTCATCCAGGGCATTTTACACTTGACCACGTTGCAGTGACCACTGAGGTGTATTTCGCTGCTGCTGGTCAAACAGCTTTCCTGTATCCAGCTTCTCTGCCCACTGCAGTACAGTAGCCTGCCTGTGTGAGGTTAGTTATGTGGGCTTAGTCTGGTATGGCTGGGAAGAGCCATCAAGGTCAGCAGGCTGATGTACATGTTTGACTTTTTGAGGAACCAACAAACCATTTTCTGTAATGACTGTACCTACCGTTTTATGTGCACGAGGGTTCCAATTTGACTACGTCTTCTCTGAAGACTTGGTTTTTTTCTTTTTTGATAAATACTAGCCATCCTAGTAGGTATGAAATGGTTTTGACTTGCATTTCTTTCATGACTAACAGTCTTGAGGATCTTTTCTTGTATTCTTTGGCCATTTGTATACCTTACATGGAGAAATGTCTATTCAAATCCTTTGACAATTTCTGAATTAGGTTTGCTGTTTTTTTCTATTTTAGTTGTGTGCTTTATATAGTCTAGAAAGTAATTCCTTGTCAGATACATGATTTGCAAATATTTTCTCCCATTCTATGGATTGCCTTTTCACTCTCTCGATAAGTGTCCTTTGATGCACAGCTTTTAGTCTTGAAAAAATCCAGGTTAACCATTTTTTCTGTAAGATTTATGCTTTTGGTGTCATATCTGAGATGCCATTACCATATCCAAAGTCGTGAAGCTTTTGCTCTATATTTTCTTCTAAAAGTTTTAGAGTTTTAACTCTTAGATTTAGATTTTTGATCCATTTTGAGTTGATTTTTGTGTAAGGTGTACAATAAGGGTCCAACTCATTCTTTTGCTTTTGAGATCCAGTTTGTAGAGATCAATGTTCCCAGCATAATCTTTGTATAGAACATGTATGCAGTGCTCTTGGTGCCAACAGACAGAGCCTTCCGAGTTTCCTCTTCCTCTGGACAGAAAGCACAGTCTTCTCTGTTGATTATACTGATATTTATTTCAAATCCCAAATAATGTGGAGTCATACAGTGTTTCTGGTATGATGTAAGTAAAGTCTTAAAAATGTTCTTCATAGTAACTTCAAATAATACAGAACTATGTAAAGTGAAAAGAGATAATCTTTCTTCCCGTACTTTTTGTCCTGCCTTCCAGAGGTTATCACCATTAATAGTACAGTGTCTTTCTGGACTGTGTTCTTTGATTATATATATTGACACAGTGGCTTTAACAGTGGGCTCAAGCATAACAAGAATTGTGAAAATGCCACAGGACTGGGCAGTTTTTGTCCTGTTGTATGAGGTCTGACAATTAAGTTCACGAACTCATGCCAGAAAAAGTGCTACATACCTCGTTGCTGAAAATCACTATAGTCACCTTCCAGGTACTCGCCTTGAGAAGCTATGTACTGATGCCAGTGCATAGTCTAACCTTTAAAGCAATTCTGGAACTCTTTTTCTAATTGAATGGCCACCAGAGCTGTCATTATTATATTACCCTTTATGTCCTGAATATTGTCAAAATATCTTCCTTTCAATATTTCCTTTATCTTCAGATAAAGAAAAAAGGCATTGAGGGCCAGATTAGGTGAGTAGGTAGACTGTTCCAATACCGTTATTTGTTTACTGGCTAAAAACTCCCTCACAGACAACTATACAGTTAAGTTCACAAACTTGCCACTGTACCACCTTGTACCATAACCATTCTAGAAAGAGTTTAAAAATTGAAGAGTGGATTAGGCACTGGCACTGGTGCATAGCTTCCCAGGAGGACTACTTTGAAGGTGACAGTAACGATGTTCAACAGTGAGGTATGTAACACTTAGAACAATTAAGTTCTTGGATCTGATTGTTGGCCCTTGTACATAGGGTTGCTGTAGGCTTATGTGTATTTGACAGAGAGAGAGTGTATGTATATGTTTTAAAAAAAAATCATGCACTGTAGTTTCTGAAACTTTATTCTTTTAAAATTAAGTCAGACATCTTTCCAAATCAGTACATTTAAATTTATCTTTATTAAAAAAAAAGATGCATAGTATTTCATCAAGTGTTGGGTCATAGGGTATATGCATTTTAAAAAAGGTGTTTTAAGCAAAGGACAATGCATTGTTATAGCAGATACTTACGGTTTTAGGCCTGCAGCTAAATGACTTTGGGCACATTATCTTCTCTGAGCCTCAGTTTCCTTTTCTATAAAATGAAGATAAAAATGCCCTTTACAGCTGTGAAGGTTAAAATCATTCATTAATTTATCAAAAATTTGTTGAGAGCCCTCTCTGTACCAGGTGGTACTGGCTGATGTACTGACAGTGTTCTATAAACTGGAAGTTCATGATGGTAATAATACATAAAGAGATATGTGCTTGTCTTTGTCTCCTTCCACCTTACTATAGTGATATCTCTGAGTCTCTGCTCGATAAGTGCCTCTATACCAACCATTCTCCTCATCCAGACATCTTGATACGGACTTCTGGGGAAGTGAGGCTGAGCGATTTCCTGCTTTGGCAGGTGAGTGGTTCCTAACCACCGTTCTGTCCATGATAGCCTGAAAACTGTGACTGTGCCCACAGAATGGATCGGAGTGGCATGGGCTGCCCCATTCCCAGTATGCTAGGACCAGAGAACTTGAGAAAAAAGGTAACATCTGGAGAGATGTCTCCAGGCTGTGCCTGCTCACCTTTACCATCCCTTCCTCTCTGTCCATTTGTGAGATTGTGTGGTTCTTGTCCAAAGCACAAGGCATCCAGCCTAGAGGAGAAATCCAGGCTGTCCGGTTGTATTGGAAATTTTACATGTGTTCCTTTTCATGAAACAGAACTTGTGCCTTAGCAACTTCCTAGGTGCTCCAGCACCTCTGGGCAGGAACCTTACCTGGAGTTACTGGTCTCACGCCTTTGGACTACAGGGCTGTGTCAGTGAAAGCACAGTCCTTGAGGGGTAGAAACTATGCACACCCATTCTTAGGGGTTTGCCCTTGCCTCCTAGTTCAGGGTAGGTGTGCCTCCAAATATCCCCAGGTATGTTTGGTTTTATTTAGAAATCTCAAGGGATTTCTGCTCATAGACGCTGGCGTCAGTAGCTCTGTCTTCGAATGGATTGGACTTGGCAATGCAGAGTGACCGTATATTGGATGCACTTTATGGTTCTATGAATCTATAAGATATCATCCTGCTGACCTCTGGCTGGAGGAAGGAGAGTGAGTGGAAAGGAGGGGAAAGGAGACTGCTGGGAGGATGAGACATGTATGGAGCAGAGAGAAATAGTGTGCTGTCACCAGACAGGGAGATCAGTAGACGCTGCATATAGGTGGGCATGTAAATTTATAAGGGAATGTACATTTTCACTCAGTCATAATAAAAAAAAAAAAAAAAAGGAAATCTCCATCACCCGCTAACTTGGCCCCTGGGTAGAACATGAATGGGGCAAGTTGTTGTTCAAGGAGAGTTTAATATACAGAGGGAGAGGTCCGGCTGGGAAGCAGCTTCCATGGTAAAATTCCAGGAATTGTAATGAGTCAGTCTTAAAAGTGAACTAGCAAGATTTAGCTTTCGGTCTTTGGCTGTACTGAAAGGAGTATAACATTCAAAATTAATAGTTCTGTGGTGCCCTCTGGAAAGTTTATTTCTGGACAGTGAGTTTTAAGAGACTACATTGGTAGGCTAGAGGACAAACCTGGATGGCAAGAAATATGAAACTCATGTCCTACAAAGAATGAGAGAAAGATACCAAAACCAAAAACCGAGCCAGTCGCCCTTGAGTTGATTCTGACTCTTAGTGGCCTCATAGAACAGAATAAAATCGCCCCATAGAGTTTCCAGCCAGCAGCTAGGGGACTTGAATGCCACCCTTTTGGTTAGTAGCTGAGCTGCTAACCACTGTGCAACCAGGGCTTCTGAGTAAAAGATGGTGATGGTCTTGAAAATGGAAGCATGATGACAGCTCCTCTTTTGTGCTAGCAGTACAGCAGTGACCAAGTCAGGAATGGTCCCTGCTGTATTGGAACATGGTTAGCAAAGACAAACTCGAAATAAGTCATTACAGCCTGGGAACAGGTAACAACAGCTCTAACCTAGCCTTGAAATATTTGAAAGAATATCACTTTAAAGGAAAGACAAACTCATTGCAGAGAAAAGATCTGGGGTCCTAATAGAAGTTCCGGGAAAGGTAATGTTGGTTTAGTATAACAGAGTATATCATAGCAGTTATCGCTTGTCCTGTGAGGCATTGAATTGACCATCAGTGAAAGGTATGACGTTGAGCCCTACTGGCACAGTGGTGAAAGCCAGCCAGAAAAGTCAGTGCTTCAAACCTACCGGCCACTCCATGGGAGAAAGATGTGCAGTCTGCTTCCATAAAGATCTGCAGCATTGGAAACCCTATGGGAGCAGTTCTCCTCTATCCTGTGTGGTGCTATGAGTTGGTCTAGACTCAATAGCAGTGAGTTGGATTGGTTTTGGAAGGCATCAGGCAGTGACCATTAAAAATGCCCCCAAAGGGTTTGTTTCTTAAATCAGTGATTATTATTAAAATTCACCTGACTCTCTGGTCGGACTTCTTTATTAATGTTGCCTCATTTAATCTTCCTAATATCCTAAAAGCTAAGTATTTGTATCACCCAGTTATGCAGTCTGAGAAGGTGAGTCCATGAGAGGTTAAGTAGCTTGCCCAAGGTCACATAGATGATAAATGGTGGAGCTAGAATTCAAGCCCAGGCAGTCTGGTGCCAGAGCCCATGCACATAACCACTGTACCATATTGCTACTACTTAAAAATAACAATGGCAGCTATCATTTGTTCATTGCTGACTTTTATCAGTGTGTCTCCCAGATGACCTCTAAGGGCTAAGAGCCAGTAACATAATCCAGATGTTATTTCATAGTCCTAAAATTGGCTGTTAGGAAAATCCTAGTGGCAGTGTTGATCTAGTCTTGCTTTATTTCTGCTTTGCTGAAGGCAGCTGGTCTAAGTGCCTCAGTGATCTCTCCCCCTGTTAGTGAGTGAACCAGGGCTGGCAAGGGCAGCTCAGGATGCCAGTGCTGTTTGGTCTCTTTGCTTCTGGGTTCTGCTTAGCCTGTGCTCCTTTGGAGGCCTGGACAGGTATGTATCACAGGGACATGAAACTGAACCCTGCTGTTTCCCTTCTCCTTTCTCAGAGCTCCCACTCCTGCCTGGTGTTCCAGCCAGTTCTATGGCCAGAATACACATTTTGGAACCTCTGTGAAGCCATTCTGCAGTTCCAGATGAATCACAGTGTGCTTCAGGTAAGATTTGAGGATTGGCTTGTCTGGATGGGGATGGTAGAGAAAGTTAGCATTGATTGACCACCTACTATGTACCAGGTACTTGGTAAGCATGCTAATGATGCTGATAGTGATGAGAGTTACCTACCACTTTTTACTCTGTGTCAGATACTATTAATATTAATATTTTATGTGCATTAGCTCATTTAATTCTCCCCATACATAACCCAATCTTGTAGGTAGTATTAACTCCTCCTCCCCTTTGCAAATGAGTAAATAGAAGAAAAATGATATAGTGAAGGACTCTTAAGCAGTAAGAGACAGAATTGGAGTTCAGCTTATATATCTTTAATCTCCTTACTACGGAGACTCAGGAAAGGCTTCCCAGGGAGATTGGCCATTATTCTCTGAAGGTGTTGGCCTAATAAAAGATTATAGCAGTATACAGAAGCAGGCCTTTTCCAGAAGGGTTAGGAACTGGAACTGTACAGCTATACTGTATAAAGACTTGAAGTTGTACTTTTCACCTGTGATCACCAAATTGTAGGTTTCATTAGGAGAGAGTCACCTGTGTCTGGTTAGCTCTCATAACAAAGGCACTACAGGTAGTGGTAGCCAACACTACAGGTCCACTAAGGCACTTAAGTGCATTCACACAAGCTTTCTTTTAAGCCTTCAACAACGCAGCAGGTTTCGTGTCCTCATTCTTCAGATAAGGAAATGAGGAGCAGAGAGACTAAGTCACTGTTCTAAAGCCACAGAACAGGAACCTGAATATTAAACCCCAAGTGTACATGTACTCTTGAGTCTGGTAAGAGAATGGCCAGGGTAAAGAGTAATATAACTCAGGGCTCCTCAGCATCAGGAACCCCTTGGAAAATCTGATGAAAACTTGAGACTGTCTTCCTAGAAAAATGTCACAGACCACTGAAACACAAGGAATTTTGTATAAAATTGCACTTATTACTCAAGCACATAAAATATTTTCAGGGAATTCATATAACCCCTGAAATCTGTCCATGAATCCCAAATTCAGAACTCTTTGTGTAAATCAGTCAGGTCATGAAGATTTGATTATTGCTTGATCATTTAGTTTCAGAATATGATGAAATTGAAAGAGGTAAGTTTAAAACAAATGAAAGGACCCCCAGTAAAGCTCCATTGTCAGTGAAGAATAAATATAGATTTTGCCACATGATCAAATCTTCAAGAACTAAAACTTCTCTTTAATCCGTTTTTGATGGGAAACTTTCTGAAATGTGCCTACTCTATACTAAGCATTTGCTAGTCATCTTAATAATGACAGTAATGATGATGGCGTCTTAAGCACTTCATGGTGCAGTGATGTCCATGAAGGATGAAGGATGAGGCTGTTGGCTGTAAGATAGGTGGTCCCAAACTACTTAGTTTTGGGATTTCTTATACCGCTATTTTTTGTTTCTCCTTGTCATTTCCTACTGCGATCAATGGCTAATTTTGACAGCATACCACTTCTCTTCCCTTCCATTTACTGCTTTGAATCAGCTAAAGGCAAGGAAACCAGCTAATCAAGCTTTTAAGAATTATGTCTATAAAGTAAGGTTACATTGGCTCTGCATGCAGCCCATGGGAGCATGGTGCATGAGCTTTGGTGCAGGGACATTCGTCTCTCTAGGTGGGCTGCTCAACATTCTTTATAGTAATTTCAGGTTTCTCAGATACTTTCCCTGCTGGTTGTCAGAGGACTTAACCTCACGTTCATTCATTTATTTATGTTTATTGAGTGTCTACTATGAGTCAGGCACTGTGTTAGGCACAGGAGATTCAACAGTTAGCCAACCAGGTGAGATCCCTGTCTTTACGGAACTTATATTCTTGGTTAGGTAGACATAGTAAACAAATACCTAAGGTAGTTTCAGACTGTGATAGAGTAATGAAGAAAATGCATAAGGTAATATGCTAGAAAGTAGTGAAGGGGCAAGGGTGTACTGAACAGAGCAGTTAAGGAAAGCTATAAGTTAGGAGATGAAAGATGAGAAATAGCCAGACATGCTAAAATCTGAGGAAAAAAGAATTATTTTCTGCAAAAGGAACAGTAAATTCAAAACTACTGACATTACAAAATTTGTGTCTTGGAAGAACAAAAAAGGGCCAACATGCAAGAAGAGGAAAGGTCCCTGGGTAGCTCAAACAGTTTGTGCTGGATTACTAACCTAAACACTGGTGGTTTGATCCCACTCAGTGGCTTGTAGAAGAAAGGCCTGGCAATCTACTGCCGTAAAGATTACAGCCAAGAAAACTCTATGGGGCAGTTCTATTCTGTAACATATGGGGTTGGTTACCTTGAGTTGGAATCACCTTGATGGCATAGGCTATAGTCACAAATCTGCAGGATTTTAATCAAAGGAATGATGGAATCTGATTTGCATTTTGCAAAAATTTCTCAGAATTTTATCAGGCAGGAGTCAAAGTAGAGATCTTACACCTGCAGTCCAGAGGAGAGATGATGTGCCTTGAGGTAGGGTGGGGCAGTAGGGAAGGGAAGGACTGAACAGACTGAAGACTGAGGGTGGGGGTTGGGGCAAACATTAAATAGAAACAAATGAGGTCCCAGCTCAGCAGGAACGGATGCTCACCGAGGACCAAAATGACATGGGGTAAAGACAACCCAGAAGATAAGAGACCCACATGAGTGGGTGCCTACATCGACTTGGGACCGGAAGAACTGGATGGTGCCCGGCCACCACCAGTGATAGCCGCGATGGAGCTCACTAAGTTGAGCCTCACTGACAACACAAGAATAAAAAGGGATGCTTCCTGAGATCTCCACTAAAAGACCTCAATTGATGGTCCAGTGGTTTCGGGGTTCCCCTGGGAGCATGGCCTCTGGCCCTGATGCTGCCCTTGCCCATAAATCATAATGAAGGTCTACTCTTTGGACACGAATGGATTGGACTTGGTGATGCAAAGTGACCATATATTTGATGCACTTTATGGTTCTATACATCTATAGGATATCAGCCTGCTGACCTCTGGCTGGAGGAAGGAGAGTGGGTGCAGAGGAGGGGAAAGGAGACTGTTGGGAGGATGAGACATGTATGAAACAGAGAGGAATAGTGTGCTGTCACCGGACAGGGAGAGCAGTGGAAGCTGCATATAGGTGAGCATGTAAATTTATACGGGAATGTACATTTTCACTCAGTCATATTAAATAAAAAGAAAAAGAAACAAATGAAACCAGCTATATGAAATTGGTAGTATACTCCCAGAAAAAGGAGTTAACTCAAATAACTTGAGTTGTCTATAGTCTAAGGATAGTATATAGACTGCAAAATAAACTTACACATTTCTTGTCAGGTTTATTGTTAGTAGAATACCTGGTGACATAATCCTGAAACTCGTTATGTTTCTTGTAGGATAAGGCAAGTAAGTCCAAATACTAATGTTTTTAGAAACTAAGACATCTAGGAGTAGGCACAGGGGCCGGCAGAGGGAGGAGATCTTGACTATGAGGCAATAGGACTTGATTAGGAAGGCAGAGAACAGATAGGGGAAGGTTAGGGTGAGTGGCAATGCAGTTCTGCTGTTCTTCTGTGACAGGTTGCATGGATCATAGATCCATGAGGAGTCATTGACAGAGATGAGTAAAACGTATGTGATTTAACTAATATGTAAGTATGGGTTTATAGAGGGAGAAGACATATGTTCCCACTAGACTTCCTTTGATGCATTTGGAGAGATTAATTACCAGGCTGGATCAACCATTTTATTTCTAGTGTTACTGAAGTAGTCACTGTCTTCTCCTCCAAACCAAAACCCAAACGTACTGCTGTTGAGCCAATTCCAATTCATAGTGACCCTACAGGATATAGTAGAACCGCTCCATAGAGTTTCCAAGGAGCACCTGGCAGATTCAAACTGCTGACCTTTTGGTTAGAAGCCATGGCACTTAACCATTACACTACAAGGATTTCTGCCTTCTCAGGAGATGTTAAAAAGCTTGAGCTGTTAACTAAGACATTCCTGACTTTGAGTCAGGATGCTGCCTGTGTGCTGTGGAACTGGGTAGTATCAGAGTACCATTTTCTTCATCTATAAAATGAGACTAATAATAGTAGTAATACCTACCTCTTGTGATGAGGCTTCAGTAAACTAATAAGTGAAAAGTGTAGTGCCTAGAACAAAGTATACATTCAGAGAATGGTAGCCAGTATTGACATGTGTGTCTTCAGACCCTTCAGCAGACTTCACTCATCTCTAGAAAAGGCACGTGCATGTATTACCCTGCTCATCCCATCTGCAGTACAGTTCTTCCCCAGGAGGCAGACTGGGGATGCTTCAGAACATCCATGTTTCTGGTAGAAGGTGCTCTCTGTGTCTCAGGGCAGCCCTCAGAAACACATCTCTCATGGTACTGAAGAAATAATTCAAGCTTTGAGTTACATTGTTGAATGAGTCTGTGGGCAAAATACTGAACAGTACAGAAAGCATCAGAAGATGGCGGAATACCCAGGGTCACTGTACCAAAGATAATTGGTGGGCATTCACCCACTGCAGGAGGTAGCATATGATCAAGAACCAATGGTACTGAAAGTAGAAGTGCAAGCCGCACTGAAGAAATGGCGAAAAACAAGCCTCCAGGAATTGATGGCATATCAACTGAGATGTTTCAACAAACAAATGCAGCTCAGGAGGTGCTTACTCCTCTATGCCAAGACATTTGGAAGATAGCTACCTGGCCAGCCATCTGGAAGAGATCCATATTTGTGCCCTTTCCAAAGAAAGGTAAGCCAACAGAATGTGAAAATTACTGAACAATATTATTAATATGACATGCAAGTAAAATTTTGCTGAAAATCATTCAAAATTGATTGCAGCAGTACATCTATAAGGAACCCCCAGAAATTTAAGCCCTATTCAGAAAACTATGTGGAACCAGGCATATTATTGCTGATGAATCTTGACTGAAAGTAGAAAATATCAGAAAGATATTTACCTGTGATTTATTGACTGTGCAAAGGCATTGGACTGTATAGATCATATCAAACTGTGAATGAGATGAGTGAAAGGTGGGAATTCCACAACACTTAATTGTATTCATGAAGAAATTTCTTGTAGATCAGGAGGTAATTGTTTGAATAAAACAAGGGGATACTGCATGGTTTAAAGTCAGGAAAGGTATGCATCAGGGTTGTATCGTGAGCAAATAATACAAGAAGCTGGACTGTATGAAGCAGGACAGAGCATCAGTACTGGAGGAGTACTGTGCTGTGCAGATGACACAACCTTGCTTGCTGAAACTGAAGAGGAATTGAAGCAATTACTGATGAAGATCAAAGACTCTCACCTTCAGTATGGATTATACCTCAATGTAAAGAAAACAAAAATCCTCACAGCTGGACCAGTGAGCAACATCATGATAACTGGATAAAAGATTAAAGTTGTCAAGGATTTCGTTTTACCTGGATCCACAGCCAACATCCATGGAAGCAGCAGTCAAGAAGTCAAATGATGTATTGCTATAGGCAAATCTGCTACAAATGAATTTTTTCAAGTGTTGTAAAGCAATGATATTACTGAACCCAAGCCACAGTATTTTCAGTCACCTCATATACATGTGAAAGAAGCTGAACAATGAATAAGGGAGAAGAACTGATGTTGTTCAATTGTGGTGCTGGTGAAAAATACTGAATAGACTATGGACTGCCAAAAGAACCAACAAGTCTGTGTTGGGAGAAGTACAGCCAGAGTTCTCCCTGGAACCTAGATCACAAGACTTTGTCTCACATATTTTAGACATGTTGTCCCTGAGAAAGGACATTATGCTTGGTACAATAGAGTGTTAGCAAAAATAGAGGAAGACTCTAAAGGAGATGAATTGACACAATGATGGTAACAGTGAGCTCAGATGTAGCAGCGGTTGGGAGGATGGCACGGGACCAAGCAATGTTTCATTCTGTTGTTGTGCATAGGGTTACTATGAGTTGAAACTAAGTCAACATTTAACAACATGGCACAATCATGCTGACTGTGGGAAATGCAGACTGAGGGGAGGGCTTTTCATTGGTGCATGAGTTTTTTGAAACAGGATTTGAAGCTTCTCTCCAGGCGCCAGCAAGATGAGAGACTTGAGAATTTAAGGGGCTGTTATGTATTCCCTGATTCTACCAAGGAGAGAACAAGAGCAGAGAGGCTTAACGTCTGGGAGGGATTTAAATTAATAGGTTAGAGCTCCCTTTTTCAAAGGGAGCTCTAAGGGGTCCTTTCAACAGTGCTACATAAGGTCTATGCAAAAAATCGGCAAGGAAAGAAATAATACCTTCATTCCTGATTGGTTGTTATACTGATAATATAGGCAGTATGATCAGGGAGAAAGAAAGTGTCCATTAGGACTTGTGTCACCTGGGATTTTCTGAGAGTGAGTACTTGAGAAGAACTTTAGAAAACCCCTGAGGTCTGGAGGGCATATTCAGACCATGTGGAGGCCTGATGGACAAGTGTGCAGATGCAGGTCTCCAGCTTCCCCACTCCACTCCTGGAAAGCATGGCTCATCCATAGGTAGAAGATACGTTTCCTATAACTCTCTCAAGTCGCCTTCCTAGGGAAAACAAGGGAATTTCAACCAGCTGTGTGACACAGACTAAGTCTGTTGCTGTCTCAGCCTCAGTGGCCTTGTCTGTAAAATGCAGGTGATCTTTAAAGCTCTCCTACTGATTCCTGACAGGTAGGTGTCAGGCTCTGCCTTGGCTATAGCCCTGCTGCCTGTGCTCAGATGAAGTGCTGGTGCAAATATAAGATACTCTTTGAAGGATGGAAACAGAAGTATAGGATGTCTAGTAGGAAGGAGAACCTAGTTTCTCACCCATGGGATAGGTGTGGCAAGAGGACCTCTGGTGCAGAGGCTCTGTGGACTGATTAGATTGGGACTAGCAGGAGCAGAGAACATCAGTGAGACAGGGCAAGGCCTTGGTCCTGTTCCAAAGGGATTTTCCCGTCTCCTGTGCCATGAGCATCCTCTGTGTCCTTGTGGCATTAGGTGGTCAGTCAGTTACTCAATTGAGTAATTCATATGTACAAGGGCACCCCAAGTGTCTCTGTCCTTTAGGAATTCATGGTTTGCCTAGAAACACACACAAAGTTTTAGAAGTATGGAGTTTTAGGAGTATGATCACCTACCTGGTGTCAGAGCTGTTTTGGCTCTATCAAGCTCACAGGGGCTGATTTTTTAACAGAAAAACATGAGCTGTGGACACTGACACCCATTCTACTAGGCAGAATGCAGTAAGTGGCTTAAGGGGTCTGAATTTGTATCTCAGAATGTTTGTGGGAGGGTCATTTGCTCTAAGAGTTATGTGGGTCTCCATACAGGAGGTAATTTGAAGCTGAATTCTGAAGAACAGATGAGAAAAATGGGAGTATGACACCATTAGAGTGCCCTAGGAGACCACAGGAAGTGACCCCTAGGGGGTACCCCAAACAGTAGTAGGACCTTCCCTGCAGCAGAGAGTAGATACTAATAACTTATAAAATTGCTGTTTCCATTTGAGAGACTGCTAATGGGTTAGAGAGGATTTTGCATATATTATCTCTAATCCTTAAAACTACTCTTCAAGGTAGGCGCAACCCCCACTGTATAGATACAGAAATGGGGTTAGGAGAGGATTTGCCCAAAGCCACACAGCTACTGGTAGAGGAACAAGAAGCCAGACTTGTGTTAATCTGGTTCCCTTCTAACTGAAAATCAGAGGAGAATTTCAAGAAATACAGATGGCTGTCCACCCAAAACAAGCCAAGGATGAACCCAGAACTGTCACTGCCCGGCCTATGCTACATGGGCACCAGACATCACACACTTACTTACCCACAAGTCTTTACAAACTCTCCACTCTTCTACTTAATTTGGCCTGGCCCATCCACACTTCCTTCCCAATGCCACCCACCCCTATAAATGATTTCCCTATCCACATCCCCCTTTCTCTAGCAGAAGGCGCGAGACATGTATGCAGAGGAACAGAAGAGGCAACAGCTGGAGAAGGACCAGGCTGCAGTGACGGAGCAGCTGCTGCAACAGGGTCTCCAGGCCAGTGGAGACGCCCAGCTCCGAGGGACATACTTGCACAGACTCTCAGCCAGACGGGAAGAGCGGATCCAAGGCTTCCTGCAGGCCCTGGAACTCAAGCGGGCTGACTGGTTGGCACGTCTGGGCACTGCATCAGCCTGAGTGAGGCTGGCCACCTGCCATTCTGCCCTGCTTTCTGCCTCCAGGGCCCTACTCCCCTTTCTTTTTTTGGTGAAAGGCACAACCCTCCTGATGAATTTTATTCCCTTTGCTCAGCAGGGGAGCCCTCTAGGCCAGGTCTGCTGGCTAGAGATACCTTTGGGCTGTCTGAGACAGTACCCCTCTGAGTTGAGACAGTCCTCTGCAAGTACACTAAACCTAGCTCTGGTCACCAGTAGGTTTGGAGAGCAGACCCCCATCTCTGACTGCTGATCCTTCCTCTTTTGCCACTGCTGTCTGTACTCCTAGAAGCATCTTTTTCCATCAGCCCATCCATCAACACAGAACTGTGGGAGAGAAGTCTCCCCCTACTCTAGCCCCTCTCTTACCCATTTTAGCCTTCCACCTGACTTTCACAAAAGATTTGACTCCACCTTGAATCTGCTGGTAAATAGCTAATAGGCAGACAGTGTTATTTGGGCAAGGAAGAAAGGGGCGGGAGAGACAGAAAGAAAATTTGCCCATCTGCTGTTCCTCCCCCTTGGCTCTCCACCTGGGATTCACTATTGAATCCCTACCCCTCCCACCATGCAGCACTGATTGCTCACTGAAAGGCTCAGCGCCCCCAATGGCGCGGAAGCCAGGCTGGTGATTACAATCCAATTACCTATTGTCGACTCAGCCCACACAAGCTTTTCTCCTCCTTGCAGGGCATGGGGCCAGGCTCCACTCCCCCATGAGTCCAGCCCCCTCCACAGCTACAGGGTAACAGAAAGGCTGTAGGCCCTGGTGAGCCTATATCCAGCACCACACTGGCCTTCTGCCCTGCAACATATCAGGACCATGAGCGTGGAAAGCACTTTTCCCACTCAGTCTGCCCCCATCCCCACCCTCAGCCAACTGATTCCCACTTCTTCAGCTCCCTGTTATCTCAGAGGCTTCCTGGCTCTTGGATGTGGCCTCCTAAGCAGTCCCTTAGATGGATTATTCTCAGCATGGCAGAGTCTCAGCTTATTCTAGCCCAGTAGGAAGGAGAAGACAGAGTCAAGGGTGGAGTCCTTTCCCTTACTTCCCCCTGCCAGGCCTTGCTGCACAGCAGCTGAGAGGATTAGTGCCTGGAAGAGCTGTCTGTGTGAGCGACTCAGTGCTTCAGGTGCCCCAGAGCAGCAGGCACCACCAGTAGTACCAACCACATGCTACTGCATCTAGTCTTCCGATTTTATTTTGTGCAAGCTCTTCCCCAGCACCTCCCTCTAGGAGGGGGGGGATCTAGAAGTGGGATCTTGCAAGCAATATGAAGAGCATACTTTTCAGATCTTTAACCTCTTGTACTGCAACCCCTTTCTCCACTTTCTGTGCTTGGATCCCTGGCAAAAGAGACCCTTTGGCCATCATCCCTGCTCTCAGAAGCAAGTATGAAAGCCAGGCACTACGATTGAGAAGCCAATGAGTGCACTCTTTGGCAGGGCCCCCCACACACCTGGCACTCCCCACTACCAATCTCTGGCAGAGGGTTCTCAGAGAGCAGGTGCTGTACATTTTCCAGCTTTACAATAGGGCTGTTGACAGCTTTAATTAGGGAGGCATGAATTATGTGGCTATAATGCAGAGCCCTACAATTAAGGCGGGAATGAGGGACTGGAGGCAGCAAACGGAATCTGCCCTGTGAGCATGGCTGTTGAGTCCTGGCTTTTTCATGCCTGACTTTCCCTAATGTGATTGGGGTACAGAAGAGGTGATTAATAGGGCTAGCATCTCTATTTGATAACTTGAAATCTTATTTTCTGGGGAGGTACACAGAGTGGGGTGGGGAACAGCTGTCCCAGGAGGCACTGAGACCCAGAAGCAGGGACTGCAAAACATTTGATTTGAACTTCGTGGTTGCTCTAACAGTGATTTGTTCAGGCCGGCTTCAACCCTTGTCTCAAGAAGGCAGGTGGGACCTATTTTGAATGTCCTCCCACCTGTGAGCCAGGTCCTCATTTGAGGATATTTGCCATGTTCTTGTGCTGTCCTGGGTCTCAAGTAGAATTTTAAAATTTTCTTAACTGTAAAAAAGTTGTTTGCCAGCAGTGCAACTGAAGAACGTCATGTTTTGGTGCTCCAATTTTCTTATCTTTCCTCGTGTGACCTTGGCAAGCTCCAGGATCCTTACATTTGAACTTAGGGGCACTGGAAGAGACATTTTGCCATAGCAACACCTGTTCCTCTACTTGTTTTCTAATCCCCAGGGCGCTTTCCTCCACCCTCCTTGGCCTTGCGCAAGTGAAGCCAGCGTGTGTGGAAGGAGGGATTTTGCCAGCTGCGTTTTCAGCGCCCAGGCTTGGTGGCCGCGTCGGGTGGGGGCAGCTGGGCTGCATGCCTCCGAAACGGATCAGCCTAGGGCGAGGGAAGAGCTGGTAGGCCTTCCTGATGGCCGTTCGCCACCGTTCTGTGGTGGGGTCCTGAGGTACGGCAATACTGGGACCTAAAGGAGCCACCCGACAGGCGTTGGGAGGGGGCTTTCTTAGCATTTGGGGAGGCGGCTGAACAACGGGTGCTGAAAGAACAGCTCCTACCTGCCCCACTGCATCCGAGAGGCACCTTTGCGTGTAAGGTCTCCCCTCGACACCCCACCCCCCTCCACCGCTTTCGGGTGCACCGCATTCCAGTTGAGGTGCAAGAAAGTCGCTCTCGGAGCTCTGAAGAATGCACGTCTGTCTGCGCCAAGCTGGGTTCCCCGCTCTTTCTTCACTTCGGCGTCAGCCTTGGCCCTGGGAACTGCAGCCGATGCCTCCCAGCCGCGCGCTCACTCCCGCTTCCAGTGGAGTAGGGCGGGCAGCCAGGCCTCGCAAACCCTCTCTTGGGGCCCCCAGCGGGAGCAGGAAGGAAAGCGGCTGAGATGCGCTGAGTGTTGCACGGCTTAGAGAAGTGGGTTGCCCGGTTGCATACGGTGGAAGGAACTTGGTAGTTTGCAAGACCCAGCTCTTGGTGGGAGCCGGACCACGCCGATTCGCGCACCCCCCTCTTTTATTGCCTTCCATAAGCCTCCCCCACTGCGCCCCCTCCCTCTGGACGCGCCGCCGTTTCTCGCGCCTTCCCCCCAGACCCCCCTTCTCACTCCCTCCAGAGGAGGTGAGTTTAAACCCCGCCCACGTGACCCCAGCTGGGCCAATGAGCAGCGGCGGGAGGTGAAATCCGGTTCTAACCGGTCCGGGGCTCCCAGCGCTATAAAAACTTTATAAACCCCCCGGAGCCTGAGCAGTGTGAGAAGAGGCGAGAACGACCCCCGGATCGACGAAAGCTCGCGCGCCGCTGCATCCTCGCGCCCAGCGCCTGCGTCCCACCGCCGTCGCCACCATGCCCAAGAGAAAGGTACGTGGCGCGAGACCCCAGGCGCTAGGCCGCCCCGCTGCTGCCGCCGCCAGCACTGCTGCCGCTGCCACCACCGCCGCCTCCCTAGCTTTGGGGTGCGAGAATCGACTCTGGGCTGGAGCTGGGTTAGCCGCCGAGCGCCGGAGCTACAGGGGCGACAGGCGGCCTCGGGCTAACCCTGCGCTGCTCGGCTGCCCGCGGGCACCAGAGGCCATATTGGAGGAACGGCGGCCGCGGCGGGAGGAGCCATGTTGGCGGCTGTTTATCACCCTCCCCTTGGGTTTGATGCACCCGCCCCGCGCCCCCTCCCCCATCTCGAGGTCCCCTTCCTCTCCCCGCGGGCGGGCAATTCAAACCCGAAAGGGCGGGAAGACGGCGCTCGGGGTTGGCGGGCGGGGGAACGCGCTGCCGCCAAAAAACCGCTGCTGTAAGGGGGCGGTACGGACCTGCCTCGGGGGTGGGACTTCTGCTGCGTGGCCCCGCCTCCATCTGTGCGCCGCCCTCTCCAGGGAGGGGAGAGTGGGGTGCACAGACCCAGCGCACCGCCCACGGACCCCGCGCCTAAACCAGCGCTGTTGCCCACGAGTCTCCCGGCTGCGCGCGTCTCCCGGCTCCCGCCCTTGACGGCTGCCATGGCGACGGCGCTCGGGCTCCGCCTCCGAAGGGGGTTTGTTTGCACCATCTGCAGCTGTTGCTTCTGCCTGGCGCGATGGCGCAGGCGGCTCTGGTCTCTGCGTGTCTCGCGCCTGTTTGTCCCGCGCTTCCCATGGCCGCTGGATTCAGATTCATGAAGGTCTGTCTTGTGCGCTCTTTGGGTTCACGTTGAGCCCTATTGGGCATGAAGCTTAAACAAATGAGCAAGCTCTTCAGGTGCTTTAATTATTTTCATAGGTGATGGGCATACTAGAAGTTGACGATTTGTATATGTCTTTAAAAAACTTTTGTGTAAAAGTTCCTTTAATTTTTCTGTTTAGGGCTTTATTAAGCTTAGAAAAATAATAGAGTATTTCCTCAGGCTGCGTTTTTTTTTCTTTTAATAGGCTGAAGGGGATGCTAAGGGAGATAAAGCCAAGGTGAAGGACGAAGTAAGTGTTACCCTTTTTTTGGGAGGGATCTTAAAATAAGCCTTGCATTCCTAAAGGCAGGGTCTTAACTAGGTGGCAGCAGTGGAGCTCTTGAGCTGATGTTGCCGAAGTATTTTTCTCTCCTTAGAGTATGAAACAGGTTGGCACGAAACCGTTCGTTTGTTTAAGACAGGTGGTTTTGTTGTGATTTTTCTAACTTTTTCTAATTCTTTTTAAATAGCCACAGAGGAGATCTGCAAGGTTATCTGCTGTAAGTGTGTTTGCTTTTTCATTTTCTTTATCCCTGAGTCTAAAAGTATTAAAAGAGAACCTCTTTACTTCTCAAGAAGTGTGGTTAGTGTCTTCGATATTTCACCCTGCCTTGGACTCTTGCCCACTTGGGGTTTGCTGGTTCTGAAATTCTGGTAATAGTGGCCATAGTAGAAGGTATAGTAGAACTTGAAGCTCGAGCATGGTCCTGGACATAGGATGTTCTAATGGAAAACAGCCACAAGAACTTTTGAGAACTGACAGATACTTTGCCGTGTGTTTTCTTTGGTCAGTTGTACTAACGTTCTCTTTTTATCTCTTTGAAAAAGAAACCTGCTCCTCCAAAGCCAGAGCCTAAGCCTAAAAAGGCCCCTGCAAAGGTGAGTAGGTCTGTGAGACAAGCTTGCTTTTAGAGAATTGCAGAATCT
This sequence comes from Heterohyrax brucei, assembly GCA_028571685.1. Lineage (NCBI taxonomy): Eukaryota > Metazoa > Chordata > Mammalia > Hyracoidea > Procaviidae > Heterohyrax > Heterohyrax brucei. The sequence goes on from CM053140.1 coordinate 56,407,692, forward strand.
TGAAGCAGTTTCTGTGTTGAAAGGGAAACCACCTATGTTACAACCTCATCTGTTGGACAATGCCTTTGAGATGCAGCAAAGTTAGTGGGATTAGAGTCTCAGTAATGCGGTTGATGTTTTTCGCAGAACAGAGACTGTTAGGTACCTTAACTAACGTTGCAGCGTTATGGTGACCCATTAATGAACTTTATAAATTTTTTTAATACATAAATTGCTTTCCGTGGCATTTGCAGTATTAGTTTCTTAGTCAAGGAATCTATCAGCAATTTATAGAAAACTGAACTTTAGCTATTAAATATCCAGGTGTGTAATCTGGTTTTATCCCATTGTTTGTGCTTGTGAATTTCTATATATTAAAGATCAAAGCAAACAGTAGACCATTTGGCCTCATTTTTGAGTGGTTATTTGCATTATTGGGTGAGTGTTCTTTGGTGGTGGTTGTGTGGGTTGTTCAGTGGTTTCTTTCTGGTTCCAGCTCCTGCTGAGAATCTGCCTTTTCTCACTTCCAGATAAACTGAATCAGAATCTACAATTTTAACAATATTTCTAGGTGACTTTTAATGTATAACTTCCTGGGAACTTATTAGAAATGCAGATTCTCAGTAGAGGTTTAAACCAGTGTAACTGTTAGTTTTGGTTTTTTAAAACACTAGTGATCCTTGTGTAGAACTTTGTAGGGCACATTCTGGTAATGTGAAATAGGGTAAAAGAGCTCTTTTTTAACCTCTCTTTTAGAAGGGAGAGAAGGTACCCAAAGGGAAAAAGGGGAAAGCTGATGCTGGCAAGGAGGGGAATAACCCTGCAGAAAATGGAGATGCCAAAACAGACCAGGTACAACTACAGTTTCACTTTTAATTCTGTGTGCTCATTGAGTCACTGATCCCTGAAATTGGTATGCTGTACTTCTCCTATGTTGACATCACATTAGTTTTCATAGTATGTAAAGCAGAAATGTCTTCAGTCCAGTATTCACTTGTAGTCTACCTGTTAGGTCTTGGGTAAAGTCTCTGCTGTCCAGTAGAGGTCACTGCTGTGTGAAATAATTTTTTATCCTATTGTAAGTTGTCACACTTACTGTAGTTGAAGTTTCCTGAGTTCTTCCCCAAGAGTAGCACTTGTAAAAGCATAGAATTTTCAAGCTGAGGGAAACCTTAGGTTTTCTAACTCTTTTGTGCCTCCTCCATTTTAAAATGCCCAGAGAGAGAGAGACTTCACAAGATGACCTAGTAAGTCTCAAAAGGGGTGAGATCAAGTGACTTAAGTACCTGAAACCTCATCTTGGGCTTAGGAGCAGAACAGTACTATAGAAGGAATAAGAAATGAAGATTGTTCAAAATCTGTCTGCTTTTCTTTTAGGCACAGAAAGCTGAAGGTGCTGGAGATGCCAAGTGAAGTGTGTGCATTTTTGATAACTGTGTACTTCTGGTGACTGTACAGTTTGAAATACTATTTTTTATCAAGTTTTATAAAAATGCAGAATTTTGTTTTACTTTTTTTTTTTAAAGCTATGTTGTTAGCACACAGAACACTTCATTGTTGTTTTTTGGGAAGGGCAAGTGTCACTAATAGAATTTCTCCAAAGCTGGATTGATACAAAAGAAAACACCTTTCTATTCTAGTTTTGAGAGACTTTCTTTTGGTTCCTAGGAGGAGGGATTCCCTAGTGTTGACACACATTAGCCACATTGGCAGAAATGCCTTGTGGTGTGGAAAAAGTAGAATTGTTTTTACAGCTTTATGTCCTCTTCCTTTCTGCCTTCAGTGTAGACTTGACTCCCAAAAATGTAGAGACCTGTTGGAATCTGACCCCCAAAACTTGGTTACCAGGATGTCAGGCAATCTGGACGTTCCAGGGATGCAATCTTGGTGGTATCCCTCAAAAGAGCAGCAGTTCCCTCTTTTAGATTATGGATCTTCAGATCATTCTGCCATTTTCATTTCATTTTCTGAAGTCAGGGTCGGCTTGTGAAAAGTTGTTAAACAACATGTTAAATGTGAAATGTCAACCCTCACTCTAAACTTTCCCTATTCAGAGCATCAGATGAAGACTTCATTGGGTTTTATAGTGGCTTTCTGATTTTGGTAGTCCATTGAAGAAGGGAGTTTGAAAGTTGTTGTATACTGTTAACGATTGTCTGCCCATGTCCTGCCTGAAATACCATGATTGTTTATGAAAAGTATCTTTAATAAAGCTGGATACAGTTTGGCTTGGAATGCTGCCTCTGATCTTTTCCCGTAGGTGGGGTGAAGTCTGTTCTCTGATTATCCCAACAAGATGCACACCACTCCTAACCCAGTGTTGGAATGTACAGGTTCTGTGTGTAATCAGCCTTTTCATTGATTTATAGTCATTCTTCAAAACCCTCTGCTAGATGGGGTTGGAGGGGATCCCAAGAACAGGCTGGCTAGTGGTGAGCAGCTGGGAGCAAATAAGTGATTCCTGAACTTAGTTATCTAATATTCCCTGAGTTGTATTTCTAGGTGGATCTGAGATTCAGGTTTAGTAGTTGACACAGGATATCTCTACTTATCCACCCTTATAACCTCTGTAAAATTGACAAATTAGCAGTGGTTCCTGGGTCAGGATAAATTATCCTATCTACATACCTGACTACAAGATGAGTCACTTGTGAGTGGACTTGGCAGATCTCATGAGATTTAAGTTGTCCTTAACCATGCCAGCTCTAAAGCAAGCAAGTTAATGTGGACTTTTTGATGCAGTTTGGGACCCTTCAGAGAATCTCTCATAAAGTAGCAAGAAGTTATCTGTTGGAATAGAGGCCTAATAAACTGAGAACAGTATTATGTGCTGGGGTTACACTTTACAGGCTGCTTCACTGTGGTGTTTGAGGAAAATAAATGGAGACTTACATTGCAGTGTCATCACTGCTGATCCTCAGTCTTGAAATAATCATGCAAGTATAATACTTTTTGTTAGAAGGAACAGGCTCAGAGATGAAACTTTTTCAAGGCTTTGTGTGTATCTAGAAAGTAGCAATGTCAGAATTTAAACCCCAACTTAGTTTTAAAAATCATTTGTGCCTTATGGATAAAATATTCTACACTTAGGCAATTTCCAGGCATGTGTCTTTATTACTGGTGAGACACTTCTAGGTTGTATATTTTTGTTTCCCAGGTGGAAGTGCTGTCTTTCAAAGTGGAAACTAGCACAGGTGCCTTAGATTGATTAGGGGTACAAGGAATTTCTGATTTGAGCGGAAATTGCAAAACTTGAAAAAGCCACAGTTGATGTTTCTGTGTCACGATTTGAGATCACATTCAGCATACTTGAGCCATGGACTGTGTTAGAGTTGTGTCACAGTCTTACTGTTAAGGCCATCTTGTGAAGGGTAGGGTGTTAGAGATTTTACTGATAAGAAACAGACTGAGGTCTGAATACCTGGTTTGCTATGTGTGTGTCCTGTTACCAAAATAATAGGATGAGTCAGGTGAGCTTGAACTTTTTCCTTCATGGAAAATATTTGCTGGCTTTGAGAGTACCTGAACTTAAAGAACCAAGAAACCAGCAAAATGTGAAAATCCGAGCCAAGCCAAAGGTACTGCCATCAAGTTGATTTCTGACTCATGGTGACCCTATAGCACAGGGTAGAACTGCTTTACCGAGTTTCCAGGGAGCACCTGGCAGATTCAGACCACCAACCTTTTGGTTAGCAGATGTAACACCTCACCACTCCACCTCCCGAGTTTCCAACCTTGTCCTGAACTGAGACCTGATGACAGTGAGATGTTAATGTAAAACTGGACTCCTTCCTCTCGGCTCTGCCTCCAGCCCCATTACACTGCATCTGAGAGTTGTCACCGGTAAATTGCATGAAGAAGATGCTTGTGATAAAATGGCTTAAAACAATTGCTCTCCTAAAATAAGTTCTCAGGTGGGGTGGCTCCCAGGACCTGAGTGAATCTGTCCTCCTACCCTCCGTGTGTTGTCCAGCCATCTCACCTTGTAAGTCAGCTGTGGTAGGCATTGCAACTTGTTACACCAATGTCCAGAAGCAGAAGGACCATTTCTTCATGTTTTCTGTCTTTAAAAATTATGAAGAAACGCCTGAGCTTGTTGGTAGAACTGGTCTTCAGGCCTCGTCTTACTTCCTGACTTCTCTGCAGCATTTGACTACTGAGCGTTAACCCCCTGTGAAGTATAATCCACATACCATAAAATTCCACCACTTAAAGAATACAGTTTAAGGTTTTAGTATTTGTACAAGGCTACACAATCATCACTAATTCAGAATATTTTCATCATTCCAAAAATCTTCATACTTCTGAGCAGTCCCTCATTCCCTCTGCGTTCCCACCACCTGGTAACCACTTGGTAGCTACAGATTGGCCTTTCAGGGATATTTTAATTTAGAGTCAAAACGTGGTCTATTTTGACTGGCACCTTTCCATTAGTAGGTTTTCAAGAGTCATCCTTGTAGCTTGTGTCAGTACTTCATTTTTATTGCTGAGTAATACTTCATTGTATGGATATCCACATCTTGTTTATTCATCTTTTGATGGACATTTGGATTGTTACCACTTTAGCTATTTTGAATAATACTGCTGGCTGTTTTGAATAATGCTACTGCAAATATTTACAAGTTGTTGTGTATTCAACAACCAAAACCTCTGCCATCAAGTCAGGTCCGAGTCACGGTGACCCTATAGGTCAGAAATGCCCCACAGAGTTTCCAAGCAGTGTCTGGCGGATTCAAACTGCTTACCTTTTGGTTAGCAGACATAGTACTTAACCCACTATACCACCAGGGTTTCTCTCTCTCTTTCTCACTCCCCACCCCACCTTGGGTATATCACTAGGACTGGAATTGCTGGGTCATGTGGTAACTTTTTGAGGAACCGCCAGATGATTTTCGATAGGAGCTGTACCATTTTACATTGCTACTGGCAGTGTATGAGAGTTCCAACTTCACATCCTCCTCAGTCCTTGTTATTTTCCCATTTGTTTTTTGCATTTTCCTAATAACTAGACATGTAGAGCATCTCTTCATATGCTGATTGACCATTTGTATATTCTCTTTGCAAGAATGTCTTATTAAATCCTTTGCCCATTTTTTAATTGGGTCATTTGTCTTTATTGTTGAGTTATAAGAGTTCTTTATATTTCCGGATCTAGAGCCTTACCAGATAAATGATTTGCAAGTATTGTCTCCCATTCTTTCATGGTTTTCACTTGAATGGTGCCCTGTGATGCACGGAGTTCTTAATTTTGATGAAGTCTAATTTTTTCTTTGGTTGCCTGTGCTTTTGGTGTCATAGTTGAAGAAAGCATTACCTAATCCAAAGTCATAAACCTTTTCCCCTATGTTTTAAGAGCTTTATAATTTTAGCTCTTACATTTAGGTCTTTGATTCAGTTTGAGTTAACTTTTGTATATAGTAGGAGTACAGGTTCAAGCACTCCCTCCTTGTTAAAACTGGATTTCTTCCTGGGTCTTCCAGCTTCAAAATAACATTAGCTAGTTCTTTGCTCTGTGACTACTCAAATCTTGTTGGGATCTCCTTCTCTGCAGTTTCTCCTTGTGAAGCCTCATTCAGTTCCATCCATACACCAGTAACTCCCACATCATCTGCCCACTGAGGTCAGTGTTCCATCAGCCTTCTGGACAGTCCCACCTAGATACATCACAAATTCAACTTGACCAAAACGGAACTTATCTTCCTGTTCACTGACCAACCTCCCCTGCTTCCCCTATATCTGGTAAGAAACTTGAACATCACCTCAGATGCGTCCCTCACTCCCCACCTGTGCATACATCCAGTAGGTCCTTAAATCACAATGACTTAAAAAAATGTTTTGTTGTTTAGTTTATATCATGGAACATTACAAATGTGGAAAATGGTAGAATAATACAGTGAATTAGGCACTGATCACACAGCTTCAGCAGTTAACCAACTGTGGCCACTTTAATCTCTATCACTGTCTACTTCCCCCAGTAACCACAACTTGACATCATATCATTATATCCATAAATACTTAAGTGTATATTTCTAAAGTCTATGGATTCTCTTTTTAGCAACCACAATGTCATCATCCAAAAGTTAATATCAATTCCTTAATATGAAATATCTGTTATCAAATTTCTAGTGTCCCATCCATCTTTTTTTTTTTAAGCTTTTGTTTGACTCAGAATCCAGACAGCCTACATTGCAGTTGGTTGGCATGTCTCTTAATTTCTCTGAGCCCATGAATTCCCCATTCCATCTGTTTTAGTCAGCTAGGGCTGCTCTAACAGAAATACCACAGAGTGGATGGCTTTAACAAAGAAAGATTTATTCTTACACAGTCTGGTAGGTTGCAAGTCCATATTCAGGGTGTCCGCTCCAGGGAAAGACTTTCCCCTTGACGGCTCTGGAGGAAAGTCCGGTATTGCATCAGTCATTGTCCAGGGAGTGTCCTAACGCAAGAACCTCTGGTCTGAACGACACGCTCTGCTCCCGGTGCTGCTTGCTTGATGGTAGCGAGGTTCTCAAATTGTCCTTGGTTCTTTTTCCTTTTATTCCTTGCAAGCTAAAAGCATTAAGGGTGGGGCAAGCCATACTCCAGGGAAACTTCCCCCATAGCAGGAATTCACAGCCTCACCCTAATCCTTTAACATACAGGTTAGCAAAGCCACACAATGGAGGACAGTCCCAAGATACTGGGAACCATATCCCAGCCACGTGGCTGCACACATTTTTGGGGGGACACAATTCAAACCATGACACCATCTCTTCCCCAGTTTTGCTGACTGCATCCCTGTGGTGTCATTGAAGAGCTTTCTCTACTTGTATCTCCCATTAAAGGGATCTAGATGTGTGATTGAATACAGATTCTGTGGCAAGAAAACCTTGTAGACAGTGGTGCTTTCGTCAAGAGGCACATCATGTCTGGTGGTCTCATTTTATGAGGCAACCTTTGATCTCAACGCCTAGATCCATTCACCAAGAGTGGTAAAAGGACATTCTAATTCTACTGTTCTGTCTTCAGATAATGCTTGAAATACTTCCATAAAGAAAACTTGTCCACTTCATGGATTGAATTGTGTCCCCCCAAAATATGTGTCATTTGGCTAGGTCATGATTCTCAATTTTGTGTGACTTTGTCATCTGATGCAATTTTCCTGTGTGTTGTAAATCCTATCTTTATGATAGCAGCAGTCTACAAGATTAGAGTGTGCCTTAAGCCAATCTCTTTGAGATACAAAAGAATGAAGCAAGCAGAGAAACATGGTGACCTCATACAACCAAGAAAGCAGAGCTAGGAGCAAGTGTCCCAGCACTGATAAATTCCTAGACCACGGGAAAATGGATGACAGTGACCTTCACCATCTCCCACCCCACTCCACTGAGCTGACAGAAAAGGTCTTCCCCTGGAGCTGGCATCTTGAATATGGATTTCTAGCCTCCTAGACTATTAGAGAATAAATTTCTGATGGTTAAAGCCATCAACTTGTGGTATTAAAGCAGTACCAGGTAACCAAGACATCTGGTATTTGCTTATCTAGAGTTATAGTTCATATTGGAAAAGACTATCCTTGCTTGCCAGTTTTCAAAATAATTGGTTTACTAGCATTACCTAACAGTAACTGTCAATGGCTTGAATTAATGTTCCCCATAAAAATGTGTTCATCAGTTTGGCTGGGCCATGATTTTCAGTATTGTGTGGTTGCCTTCATTTTGTGGTTGTAATCTTAGGTTAAAGAGGATTAGGGTGGAAATCATGCCACATCCCTGGATCCAATGTAAAGGAGTTTCCCTGGGGTGTGGCCTGCACCATGTTTTACGAGAGATAAAAGGAAACGGAACAAAGCAGAAAGTTAGGGACCTCATACCACCAAGAAAGCAGTGCTAGGAGCAGAGCACATCCTTTGGTCCTGGGGCACCTGTGTGGAAAAGTTCCTGGACCAAAGGAAGACTGAGGATAAGGCCCTTTCTCCAGGATAACAGAGAGAAAGAGCCTTCCCCTGGTGCTGAGGACCTGAATTTAAGCTTATTGCCTATTTTACCATGAAGAAACATGTTTCTCTTTGTTAAAGACATCTATTTGTGGTATTTCTGTTATGGCAGCAGTAGATGACTGAGACAGAATTTGGTATCAGGAGAGGGTTATTCTGTTCTAACAGATACCTAAAATGTAGAAGTGATTCTGAAACTGAATGGATAGAGACAAGGCAGAGGTAGAGAACCAGCAGCAGCAGCAGCAGAACAAGAAGACCAATGCAAAACAGCACTAGAACCAACCCACAGAGCCACAGAGCTGAGCGCTTGTGTGCACGAAGTTTCCTGGTGGAATGGGGTATCTCTGGGCTCTTATCCATGGAGCTAGGCTTGCCAACTCATAGAAGAAGAGAGCTGAGTGTCTGTGTGCAGGACGCTTCCTGTAGGAGTGGGCTACTGGATAAGTGCCTCCAGGCATGTATCAGTGGAGCTACAGAGCTTTGGAACACACGCCCCAGCAGGGCAGATGTGGGTGTAAGGCCCAAGGAGCTGCGGCCAAGAAACCAAGAAGCAGAAGCTGAAGAGACAAGGAGCACAAGAAGCTGAGCTGCTTAAAAGGTATGGCCAGGACCCGTGTGATTTCAAAAGGTAGAGCCAGTGCATCTTGTTATGTTTGCCACTCAGATGGACTCAGAATAGTGCACCTAAAGTCAAGGGAGCAGAGTTGCTGTCCCAGTGGGCCTGAAGGCAGAACTGAAGTCCAGGCCTGAGGGGCCTCCACTCAGAATCGAGAGAATGTGGCCATTAGCTAGAGTATGAGGGCAGGGTCATTTTGTAAATTGTCTCAGAGAATAGAGGATTATTTTGAAATCCTTGAGGGCAAATGTGTTCTGCTGATTCGCTTATTGCCTGTTACCCCTTCTCTTCTTCCCGGTTCTCCCATCTGTTATGGACATTTCCAGCTTGTGCGTGTTCTGCTATTATTTGGAAGCAGATAACTTGTATTCTAAATTTCGAAAGTGAAGAGGAATTTTTGTGTGTTGCCAGGATGTCATTTTGGGAGGGTCAAAAGGTAGAATGTAACCAATTGAGTTTTCAGAGATTCTCTTCAAGTTGGCTCCTGAGTCCTTTCGATAGCGTTGCACTAGTATCTGATAACTTCCCTGCCACCTGTTATTACAGAATATTTTTCTCATACATGTCCTGCTCCAGACCTGGAATCAGTTATTTGCAGGAGAGAATAACAAAAACTTTGTTTCCTTTTATTGGTGAAGGGTATTTTGAGACCAAAGGTAGGCCCTGCCTGGAATGCCTATTGTGACTGTGTTGGTCGATGTTTCTAGGCCTTTTTAGTGCCCAGATATTTTCTTTTTAAGATAAAATACATCATAAGCTCTACTGATACTTAGGAAAAACTTCAGAGCTTTTTCTTAACTCATCGGTCTCAGCTCTATGTATCTTCCCTCAGTACTCTGAGAATCCCCATTCTCAAAGACACCTGGAGTTACGGAGTATCACATACTTACTCAATAGCTCTATCCCATATTACGTATGTCTCAAAATTGCATTATCAACTCTGCTACCAAAAATATTGTTGCAAAAAGCCATTTAAGGTTTTATTTTCAGTTCTTTTTGTTCTTGGGAATTTCCTGCTAGGCATGTACAGTCAGTTCATTGTGTTTCCAGATCACTCAGAAGAGCTCCTCCCTGTGTGGCCTTGCTGCCAACTGCATACACATTTAGGTTGACCTGTTTTATTTAATTTTTTATTTTTAGGGATTTCTTTTTTTTGTTTTTACAATGTAAAATATTCATATAGTCCCACTCTAATCTATAAAACGATATATTCCAAGCAGTGTAGCTTCTATTCATGTGTCCCCACCTCCCACCACTTCCCCAATTAGTGACTATTTTTTCTTAGAATAATCTTTCCATCTCTTTATAAGTACAAGCAAGTGAATATATATGTTATATTCATGTAAAGGTAGCATATTGTCCATGTCTCTACTTTGCTTTTTCCCTTAATGTACCCTGGAGACTACTCCAAGTTATGTTGGTGTTAGATCTTCCTTGGTCCTTTTACAGCAGTTTAAGAGTATGGATTTGTTTGGCCTTGATTCTGTCATGCTATTTTATGCTTTAATATATATGTCTTTTTAATATCCAAGTCTTTTATATATATACATCTCTATAAATGTAGTCTATTTTATTTGTTTTCTTTTCCTGTTTAGTTGTTTGTTTGTTTTTTCCCAGTTGTATTTGGTTTTGGTATTTAGAAAAGTTTGTGTTGTTTAATACCTTGATATTAATACCTTTATGTAATATCCTTAGTACCCACCCCTGACCTTACTGAGACTACAGTTTATTGCCTCTCTTGTCCACTTCTCCTCTGTCGGTCATTTCCTTCTGTATGTCTTCACTTCCCTTGTCACAAGTATTAAAGCCACCCCTTGCAAACATGCTCAGCTTCTTTCTCCCCTCTCTGCCACACTTACCTGGCACTTTTCCAGCACCTTCATCCAAACAGCTGGACATTGCAGAAGAACATCACCCCACTATGCCAACTGGACTCACCTCCGAGTTCCGGCCCACTAATTTCAGATGGGCCTTCAGCACTACTAGACCCTCTTGTTACTCTTCCCTGAAATAAAACCTATTTCATATCTCCAACATTTCCTCCTGTTCATTGCCCCATCAAGGACCTCCCCTTCCATTTCCTAGCAATAGCAGATAGTCTGCTAGTAACCACCCACAATGTGGTGCACACACACTCTGCGTACTCTCCTGTTAAAATGGGAAAACCCTCTCTTCTCTGCAGACAAACTTGCAGTTTGTGATCTGGTTCCATCCCACTTGGTCCTCAGTGACTGACCAAGTGTCGCTTTTCTCCTCTGCTGTCTTAGTGTTTCAGTTATCTAGGCTGCTTTAACAGAAATTCCACAAGTGGATGGCTTTAGTAAAGAAAAGTTTATTCTTGAACAGTCCAGTAGGCTACAAGTCCAAATTCAGGATGTCTGTTCCAGGTGAAGGCTCTGGAGGGAAGTCCTTGTGTTGCATCACTCTCTGGTCAGGGAGCATCTTGGCGCAGGAACGTCAGGCCTGAAGGACACGTGTTACTCCTAGTGCTGCCTTCTTGATGGTACAAGGTTTTCAACCCTGCTTGCTTCCCTTTCCTTTTATCTCTTGTAGGATACAAGGTGGTGCAAGCACACTCCATGGAAACTCCCTTTACAACAGAGCAGGGAGGTGACCTTAGGAAGGGATTTACAGACCTGCCCTAATCCTCTTTAATATACCAAAAAACCAAACCCACTGCTGTCCAGTACATCTGACTCAGAGAGAGCCCAGAGGTCAGAGCAGAACTGCCCCGTAGAGTTTCCAAGGAGCGCCTGGTAGATTTGAACTGCCAGCGTCTTGGTTAGCAGACATAGTACTTAACCTACTGTGCCACCAGGTTTTCTATTTAACATGCACCATAGGAAAATCACAAAATGGAGGTCAGTCATAATATACTGGGGGGGACACAGTTCAATCCAAGACAGCTAGTGGCTAGTAATGCTATTACAGAGATGCCACAACTGGATGGTTTTAACAAAGAAAAATTTATTCTCTGACAGTCTAGGAGGCTAGAAGTCCAAAATTAAGGCTCCAGAAAGCTCCAGGCTCTCTCTTTTTGTTCTGGGGAAGATCCTTGTCATTAATATTCTCCTGATCTAGGAGTGTCTCAGTGCAGGGTCCTCAGGTCCAAAGGATACACTACTCCTAGCTTTTCTCTCTTGGTTGTAGGAGGTCCCTTTCCTCTGCTTGATTCTTTTATATCTAAAAAGATTGACTCAAGATACAACCTAATCTTGTAGATTAAGTCCTGCCTCATTAACATGACTGCCTCTAATCTGCCCTATTAACATGAAAAACATCAGGATTTACAACACATAGAATAATCACATCAGATCACAAAATGGTAGACAACCACACAATACTAGGAATCATGGTCTAGCCAAGTTGACACATATTTTGGGGGGACACTATTCATAATATTCCACCTTTTGCCCCCTCAAATTCATGTCCTTATCCCATCTAAACACATTTATCCCATCATATCATCCCCAAAGTCTTAACTCCAAGTACAAAATCTCATTTTCTGTAAACTTCCTCTTTATCTATAAAATCTAGAGTACAAATTAATCTGTTTCCACAGTATAATGGTAGAACAAGCACCGAACCAGTCAGCAGAACACATTACATTAGCTCTAAAAGCTTGAAAATAATTCTCTGTTCTCTTCTGAGACAATTTAAGCAACAGCTTGACCAGATTCTGGGTGGAGGCCCCACAGCCTTGACCTTCAGCTCTGCCTTCCAGGTCTTCTACGACAGGAATTCTGTTACCTCAGTTTAGGTGGTCCCATTCTGCTAGTCCATCTGAGAGGCAACTTCACCCCTTTGGGCCCAGCATGCCCTTTTCTTCTGCCCTATAGGCATACCCCTGGCACTCTTGAATGGCAGCCCTGTACTTGTGAACAGAGTTGGTGAAGATCTGCTCTTTGAAACCTAGCAGGCTGTGGTTCAACCCTTTGAGACTGAGGCAGCTCTGCTTCCCTGTGCTCCTTGTCTCTAGCTTTTTCCTTCTGGTTTATTTGCCTCTTAGCTCCTCTGGCCTCTTGGATAAATGTTAGATTTCCTTAGCTCTACCCAGTAAGTGTTTGGAGGCACCCTACTCCGCCAGAAAACCTTGGCTGGAAGGCATTCAGCTGTCTCACGCCTGGTCCATCTTGCACTGGTCTCTTGGTTCTGCTGCTGCCATTTCTCTGACGCTGCTGCTTTGCTGTCTTGGCTGTCTCTAGAGTTATAGGTCTCCTTCCTGCCTTCTGAGCTCTCATTATTTCTCCTCGGCTGGATCCTTTCTGGAAACCCTGGTGGCATAGTAGTTAAAAGCTATGGCTGCTACCCAAAAAGTCAGCAGCTTAAATCTGCCAGGTACTCCATGGAAACGCTGGGGTCACTATGAGTTAGAATCAACTCGACAGCATTTTTTTTTTTTAAATGGGAATGGGATTCTTCCTGCAAACATATCATGCCTTAAAAGCATTCTCCCTTGGCCTTCTTTAGCTACTACCCTTTATAGCAAAACTTCTTGAAAACAACTGTATATATTCCCATCACTACTTTCTCTCCTCAACCCACTTTACTGAGGAACCTCTTATTACCACCACTTATTAAACAGGCCACCCATGGAATACATCTTGCCAGATTCAAAAGAAGTTGTCTGATTTCTTTTCTCCACTACCCTCTTTCCTTAAGTGTCCACAACCAGCATTCTGACTTTCAGCATCATTTATATGATGCCTCAAATTTTCTGTCTTCAGCCATAACGTCTCCCCTTCAGCTCCAGACGTAGACAGCTCTGTGTCTAGAGTTCTCCAGTCTAATATAACCAGAAAACATAATTATGTCTTCCTCCCAGGCCAGCCTTCCTTCAAGCTTTCCCCATTTCAGTAAACAATACCATCATCCACCAAAACATTTTTCCCTTCTCTACCACTTCATGACAAATCCATCAATAAATCCTATTGGCTCAACCGCCAAGGTCTATTTTGTACCCAATTTTTACCATCTTCACTGTACAGCCCACAGTGGACACAGAACCTATCTTTTTTTCTCATTCAGCACCCCATCTGTACCAGGTCACCCTTCTCCACTTTTGAACTTGGATAAAACACCACTCCTAGGGCATGGAACCTGGCTTTTTGAAAGACAGCCAAGAAGCTGGGTGATTCAGTCCAGAACCTTGGAGGAGATACCTCTCTGGTGGTAAATGAGAAAAACGGGAAACAGGAGGTGGGAGAGGAGGGAACTGGGCTGATAAATGCTTCACACTCCCTTTCCTCCATGATCTTCTCTAAGTTATAGTCCCTCCTTGCAGCTCTTCCAGAAAAGTTACTGTGTCACGTGAATACACGTGCTGAATAACCTACTTGTGTCTCTTGGCAATTTTGGGAAGCAGTTGTTGTTGGTAGATGCTGTCAAGTTTGTCCCACCTCATAGTGACCCTGTGTACAATGGAACTAAACACTGCCCGGTCCTACGCTATCTTCATGATCACTGGTATGCTTGAGCCCGTTGTTGCAGCAACTGTGTTAATCTATCCCCTTGAGGGTCTTACTCCTTTTTGATGACCTTCTGCTTTACTAGGCATGATGTCCTTCTCCAGGGACCAGTCCCAAAGTATGTGAGAGGAAGCCTCACCATCTTAGCTTTTAAGGAGCATTCTGGCTGTACTTCTTCCCAGGAAGACTTTTCATTCCTTTGGCAGTTTGTGGTATATTCCGTGTCCTTCGCCAGCACCGTCATTCGAGGTGTCGGTCCTTTTCCAGCCGTCCTTACTCACTGTCCGGCTTTCACACGCACATGAGGCTGAAAACACCACGGCCCGGGTCAGGCGCAGCTCCGTCCTTACAGTGATGTCTTTGCTTTTTAACACTTTGAAGAAGCAATAGCCAGTATGTAACACATCACATCTCATTTCTGTTCTCTTCCCTTCTTCCTCACTCTCATTACCTGGGGCTCATGTCTCCCAAATAAAGAATCAGCACTTCAATTCTTTCCTTGCTTTCTCCTTTGTAGAAGACCCAGGGTGACACAACTCCAGTGCAAGCCACCACCATCTCTCTCTCCAGGACCAGTGGATCACTAGACCTGTCGTCTCTGGACCAGCAACGCCAGCATAACCTCTACACTTGTTAGAGATATAGCTCTGGGGCTCTACACAATCAGAATCCCTGGAGATTGTGTCCATGAATCCTATTTAAAAAGCCGTTCAGGTGATTATTTAATATTCATTAAAGGTTGAAAAAGATTTTCTTGGAGAAAAAGTTTCTTGAGCAAAAAGACTCGTTACGGCCGACCCCCATACTTCCTGCTTGGGTTGTATCAGGATGTGAAGTTTGTAGCTGCAGGCAACCACCTCATGACCATAAAGAAAAATGTTGCCATGACACCGAGGACAACAGAGCAGGAAGAACCCAACACAGCGATGAACTGCTGAGCCATCTTTACAGCTCCCAACCTAGTCATGCAAGGTGATGAAATGTCTTTATTGTTTCTGTCAGGTGTCCTGTCACTTCCTGTGAAAAATCAGTCCTACCTAACTCAATCATTGTTTCATTTAATCCTCACACCTAACGAGCAAATAGGAATTAGTCTCTCCATTTTACAGGTGAAGCAACTGGATCTTGGAGAGTTGAGAGGCCTTGCCGAGGTCACACGTGCCGTCACTGGCACAACCAGGAGTCTAGACCACGGCCAGGCTCTGAAATGAGGACTTGGAGGATGTCTGCTGTGCAAATGAGTGACTTAGCCTTGAAAATGTGAATGTAAATGGTAAGAACCTGAACTGGGCTCTGGATCAGAAGGCTGAAGCATTTATTGGCTGACCACAGCAGAAATGTCCTCCTCGTTTCCCCACAAATTGCAAGGATAAAGAATGTGTCTCTCAGTTCTTCAAAAGCATTGCCATTCATCAGGGCTGGGGAAAGAACTGAACAGGAGAGACTGGCCTTAAAATGCCCTCTAAGAAGTCTGGGAAACACACCTGAAAAATGACGATGCTGAAAATCAGAAACTCAAGGATCACCTGCCATGCTTTCATGATGCAGACAGGACATATAACAACTCTGCACTCCCCCTCAGCCCTCAGTATAAGCCTGAATGATCTCATTTAATTCTCACAACCTATGACACCACTGTCCCTGTTGTACAGATAGGAGAATTGAGCCTCCAGGAGAGTAAGAAACCCACATGAGTAAGTGACTAAGCTGGACTAGAACTCAGGCAGTGTGAGCCTGAAGCCTGCACTAGAAACCTTCACACGGTACCAGGTCCCCAACAACACTCACTTGTCACACAGCTCACTGAAGGCAGAGTGGAGACTGGAAGCCATGCTTGCCCCTCATGGTGGTCTGGTTTCCATAGCCTTGAGGGTGTACCCTGTATGCCCCAAGCCCTTAGAGTCACCAGCCCACCACCCTACTCCCACCATTTTCTACCACTCCTCTCTAGAACTGTCCAGCTCCTGTGCTGGTGTGGCCAACCCAGGGCAGCGTTTCCAGTCACTCTCTTTCTGCTTCTGTCAGAGCATTGGCCCTGGGGATCTCACCAACACCCCTCAGATTAACATAAAAAACTTCATCCTCTCCATCCTCCCTTACCAGGACTGGAGAGGTTAGCTGAGTGATGACTAGTTCTTGAAATGTTGTTATTACCAAGATGAAGTGTATGACAAACATTATCTCATTTAGCTTTCATGCAACATTTTACAGAAAAAAACCCTGAGGCCCAGAAAGGTTAAGTAACTTACTCAAGATCACACAGCTGATAAGTGGTGAAGATGAAGTTTGACCACAGACTTTACCTCTGTGGTACAAGAAAAGGAGCCCTGGCAGAACAAACAGTTAAGTGTTCGGCTGCCAACCAAAAGGACTGTGGTTCAAACCCACCTAGTAGCTTCATGGGAGCAAGGCCAAGTCATCTACTTCTGGAAAGATTACAGCCAAAAAAACCCTATGGAGCAGCCTGCTCTTTCACATAGGATTGCCATAAGCCAAAAATGGACTCCACCATTTGTAATGACAACAACAATCCTCAAGAAGGCAAGCTCCTCAATGGCTTCAATTCCCTGGGGGAATTATGATTTACACTAGGGACCCCCTTTTCCCACTACAGCTGCAGAACTGAACCCAAATGCTCCTGCAGCCTACCCTCCACTAAGCTTGGCCCCATTTTCCACCAGAGCACTTTAGGAGTAGGTTAAAGTGCACTCCCCCCCACCCTCCCAGCTCCTAGGCCCTGGCACCACTGTGGCTACTTTGACCTCTGAGTACTCTGGGACTGGGACAAAATCATAGGGCCCAGCGCATCAGATATCTGCTGCAGAGGGCCAGTCCAGAGGCCAAATGTTTCTCCAGAGAGGCTCAGCAGCAGCCGAGAGAGCAGCCACTGCTGGGCAGTGAGTTAACAACAACATCTGTTGTCTTATTCCTGCTTCTCTGCCTCTACTTTCTAAATTTTCCACAATAGCCATGTATTCCTTGGGTGATGTCAAAAAAGTATGTGTTGATTTGACTCGGATGAGTCTCGGCATGGTGCCATTCCTCCCTGTGTTGTGAATCCTGCCTCCCTGATGTTGATGAGGGAGAACGGGCAGCAGCTGTGTTAGTGAGAGAGGACTTAAGTTACAAGCTTGTAGAATATAAAGGAGAGAAGAGAGCAGAGGAAGTTGGGAACCTCACACCATCAAGAGAGCAGCACCAAGAGCAGAGCATGTCCTCTGGACCTGAGGATCCTGTGCTGAGGTGCTCTCATTCAATTTGGACTCTTAGCCTACCAGGCCGTGATGATTTCTCACACTGAATGGACTTGTAACTTATGAAGGGATTGTGGCTTACCAGAAGCCTTCCACTCGTGATATTTTCTGTTGGAGTAGTACCAGGTGACCAAAACAGGTGATGCAAGAAAGGTCAGTTGATGTGTTTCTTTTCCTTCTAAATGTAAAATTATGTCTTTCACTGTAAAACAATACAGGCATATAGACAGCAGAAGTGAAAATCGCCTTCATCTAGCCAAACCCGCTTGTCTCCCAGAGCAGCCACCTACCATTTTGGTGGGAACCCTTCTAGGCCTTCTTTGTATATGTACAAACACAGAGGCAGCCCAGATGTCTCCTGAGACTCCTTTTGCCTCTTGAGAGCAAACTGAGATGCTAGCATTGCCTCAGACTTCCATCTTTATGTACCATAGAAGTTCCAACACACTGCTAGATTTCTTTGAGTCCCAAGTGAAAGCAGAGATCTCATGTGCCTCCAGACCCTTGGTGCAGCTTGTGCAATCATTCTTTGCTGACCCTGATGACAAACTCAGACCCTTCCTGGATTCTGCCCTAGCACTTAGGCACCAGGAGCACTGCTGAGTCACTGAGGAGACTTCACTGAGGGTTTGGAGGTCCCTTAGCCTCTTCACATTGTACCTACACAGCAAACAATTTTAAGTGAGGCCTGACAATTAAGTTTGTGAACTCATCCTAGAAAAAGTGCTGCATACCTCATTGCTGAATATCAATCACTATAGTCACCTTTGAAGTACTCCCCTTGGGAAGCTATGCACTGACACTAGCACCCAGTACACCCTTCGAAGCAATTTTGGGACTCTTTCTGGAATGTCCATCAGAGCTGTTGTTGTATGAGATCTGACAATTAAGTTTACAAACTCATTCTAGAAGAAGTGCTTTGAAGGGTGGACTAGACACTGGCATGGGTGTGTACCTTCCCAACGGAAGTACTTCAAAGGTGACCATAATGATATTCAGCAGTGAGGTATGTAGTACTTTTCTAGGATGAGTTCATGAACTTGTCAGACCTCATATATAGTTTGGGAAGGAATTTTCTTTGCACAAGTGTTCAGCAACTTGCTTGTTTCATTTAACCTAAAGCAAGATACTTTTCCATGTTACCAGTAGTAGCAGCTGAACTTTTTTTTTTTTGATTGAATGAAAATGTACATTCCCATATAAATTCATATGCTCACCTATATGCAGCTCCCACTGCTCTCCCTGCCCGGTGACAGCACACCCCTCCTCTCTGCTCCACACATGTCCTATCCTCCCAACAGTCTCCTATCCCCTCCTCTCCACCCACTCCCCTTCCTCCAGCAAGAGGCCAGCAGGACAACATCCTATGGATGCACAGAACCATAAAATTCCCACAAGATAAGGTCATTCTGCATCACCAAGTCCAATTCATTGCTGTCAGAAAAGTTGACCTTCATTATGATTTATGGACAGGGGCAGCATCAGGGCCAGGGGCCATGCTCCCAGGGGAACGCCGAAGAACCTGGACCATCAATTTGTCTTTTATTGAAGACCTCAGGGTACACCCCTATTTATTCTCTTGTTGCCAGCACAGCCAAACTTGATTGAGAACTTAACTTGTGCTGGGACTATGTTGTTGTATGCTGCTGAGTCAATTTCAACTCACAGCATTTCTAGAGAACAGAGTAGAACTGTAATCCTTACAGAAGCTGACTGCCGAGTGTTTTTTTTCCTTCAGACTCTCGTGGGTTCAAATCACTGACCTTTCATTTAGCAGCCAAACACTTAACCACTGCACTACCAGGGCTCCTTGCTGGGACTATGTAGGTATCTCATTTGGTCCAATGGATAAGGAAGAGCGAAGAAGAATTAATGCCTCTAGACTATGGTGCTGGCAAAGAATACTGAATATACCATGGACTGCCAAAAGAATGAACAAATCTGTCTTTGAAGTACAGCCAGAATGCTCCTTAGAAGCAAGGATGGCAAGGCTTCATCTCACATGCTACGGACATGTTATCACGAGGGACCAGTCCCTGGAGAAGGGCATTATGCTTGGTAGAGCAGAGGGTCAGTGAGAAAGAGGAAGACCTTCGAGGAGATAAACTGACACAGTAGCTGCAACAAAGGGCTCAAACACAGCAACAATTGTGAGGATGGTGCAGGATCAGGCAGTGTTTTGTTCTGTTGTGCACAGGGTTGCCACAGTAGGAGCCAACTTTGAGAAGACCTAATAACACCAACAAACAATTTGGTCCACTAACCAAATGTGGTTGCTGCACCTTGAAATATGGCTAGTGTGACTGGGGAACTAAATTGTAGTTTCAATTAATTTAAATTTAAAACCTGAGGCAGTGCGTTCTTCTGTTAACACAACTTTATTTTTTCAGTAGGACTATGTTTCAATTTAACCACTGTATTTGGTAAGATGTTATTGTTACACAGCTATCCACCAAATTGAGATATGCAGCAAACTGAGGTATAAAAGAGTCCAGTGGTGCAGTGACTAAGAGTTCAGCTGTTAATCAAAAGGTCAGCAGTTGAAATCCATCAGCTGCTGCTGGGAAATGCTATGAGGCAGTTCTACTCTGGCCCTAAGAGTTGGACTGAACTTGATAACACCGGCTGTACGAAAACCAAACCAAACCTACTGCTGTTGAGTCAGGTCTGACTCATAGCAACTCTAGAGGTCAGTGTAGAACTGCCCCGTAAAGTTTCCAAGGAGCACCTGGAGGATTTGAACTGCTGACTTTTTTGTTAGCAGACATAGCACTTAACCCACTATGCCACTAGGGTTTCTGTGGGTATATGGGTAGGTATGAAATACATACTGGGTTCCAAAGACTTAGTAGGAGAAAAAGAATTAAAAATATCTTGTTAATTTTTATATTAATTACATATTGTGATGATAATATTTTGAATATATTACTATATGTGACAATACATAGTAATAAAATTAATGTTACCTCCTTTTTACTTTTTTTTAACATGTCTACTAGACATCTTAAAAATTACATATGTGATGTGTATTACATTTCTGTTGGACAGCTCTGCTTTTTATGTATTATCTCATTCTTCTACAATTCAGTTAACAAATATTTATTGAATAGCTTGTATGTGCCAGGCACTGGGCTAGACACTGGAGATACAACAGTAAACAAAATAAACCAAAATCCCTGCCCTTATGGAGCTTTTACGTCTAGCTTGTGTCAGGCCTGGTACTGCTTCCGTAAAGATTACAGCCTAGGGAACCCTATGGGAAAGTTCTACTGAGGATTCAATGGCAAGCAAAAACAAGGGATTCCCTCCCCCATGAAGCATACTCTATGGAGGAGGTTGACATTAAATACAGAGTCATACCAACTGCTACACAACCACAAGTTTAGGTAAGGGCTCTGTAGAAAAAGAACACAGTGGAAGACTCAGACAGACTGTGGTTGCCTGAGGCCAGGATAGGGTGTGGCCTGGCCAGGTGACAGTGGTGGGGCCAGGGAGAGGCAGTGTTGGCAGAGTCGGAATTGCACGAGCAAAGGCCCAAGTGGAAGACAAGACCACAGGGTGGATCAGCCTGGTGATACACATCCCTGAATGCAGTAAGGACCCGTTCTCAGTTGGTCATTCTGCTCCCAAGCCTCCCATGCCTCTCTTTGGCTGCGCCTTCCACAGCCTGTAGTTGGCCTTCAGTAACTACACCAGGAGAAGCAGAAATCTAGAGGCCATCCATGACATCCATGACTAATCCTTCTTCCTTACCCTCCATATCTGTTTGACAAACATTTAGAAAGTTTGTCTGGTGGCCAAAGACCATGTTAAGCTGTGAGGACAGTAGTGGTTCAGTGACAGAATTCTCACCCCCAGGCACGAGATCTGGGTTCAATTCCCAGCCAATGCACTTCAAGCACAGCCACTCCTGTGCGTCAGTGGAAGCTTGCATGTTGCTAAGATGTTGAGGAGGTTTCAGTGGAGCTTCCAGACTAGGAAGAAAGGCTTCATAATCTACTTTAGAAAATCAGGCAATGAAACACCTTCAGACCACAGGGCTCTGTCCCTTTTGCATGGTGCACCATGAACTGAGGGCTAACAGCAGCTAACAGCAACATATACACAACAGGGAACAGAGTGGACAAGGTGCTACCCTCTTGAGAATTTCAGTCTCTACACTCTAAATAGTTCTAACCTCCATGACCTGTTCCAAACCACCCATCATCTCCCCTGGTCCCTGCAGTGACTTCCTCATTGTTTCCCAGTCTCCACACTTCCTCCTGTTTCAATGTCTTCTCTACACAGCACCAAGATATATCTTTTAAAGACACAAATCTTCATTTTGTAAGTCTGAGTTGTCGTGCTTGTTTTCATCTTGGTCCCGTGTTTGTTTCCTTTTTAGCTCTTACACAGTCTGTAATTATTAATCAGCTTACTGTTTTAGGTAAGAATGTAGGCTCTGAAAATTATGGCAGATTGAACATATGCATCTAATTTAACTCCCTCCCCAAATTCCACTGAAACTACAGTAAAGAGGCTTTGGTTAAGGCCTAAACCCACTCAAATGAGGAGAATGAGTGAGGTGACAGTAGCTGGACACGTGGAAGCTGGGAAACAGACGGTCAGGTGGTAACTACACAGCTAACCTGAGAAAGCTGTGCCCTGAACTGGATGCAGAAAAGGAGGAGAACCAACCCAATGCAGACTCCCCAGAAGGCTCAGGCACCTCTTAAAAAGGAGTACAAAATAAGAAGGATGTATTGGAAACCGTTTAAGAATCAGATCAGATCCCAGGTGTGACTTCTTCAATCCCAACAGAAGACTGGAGCTTTATTGTCTGTATGAAATACAAAGGGGTTACTAGAGTGGGAGACCACAAGCCTAGCTGAGGGCAGGAATAAACAAACAAATCTGCTGCTGTTGAGTCGATTCCAACTCATACCAAGACTACAAGACAGAGTAGAACCACAGAGTTTCCGAGGAGCAGCTGGTGGATTTGAACAGCTAACCTGTTGGTTAGCAGCCTGAGCTCTTAACCACGGTACTGGCAGGGCTCTGAAGGCAGATGATTAAGTGAACACAGGCACTGTGAATGCTAATACCTCCCGTACCAATCCTGCTCTCCATTTTGGCTCCCACAGAGGCAGCGGTCATGGCTTTGCTTTCTAGACAGGATACTGGGAAAATTTTTCTCTGAGGAAATCTGATCAGGCCAAGAGGAAAGACCTACAGTCAATATCCTTCAGAGAGATAAGACACTACATTTATGAGTATGATACAGGAACACAATGATATTAAGAACAACAGTGTCCTTGGAAATGAGAAATTCAATAAAAGTGTTGGAAGATAAATTTGAGCAAATCTAGAAAGTAGAACAAACAGAAAAAGTGATGAGAAATAGGAGAGGGGAGAAGAAAACTAGGGGACCCAACATCTGAATGATAGGAATTAAAGAGAAAGCAGAGACAGTGGATGGGATGAATCAGCAATTAAAAATTTAAATTCCTCAGAACTGAGGGGCACATGCTGTTATACTGAAAGGCACCTGCAACCGCTCAGTGCAATGGGTGAAAATAAACTCACACCAAGGCAACTATCATGAAACTGTCAGTACCCTGAGGACAAGGAGAAAATCCTACAGCTTCCAAGGTGGAAAAGAGATTCCCAGCAAAGGACCAGGAATGGCTTGGACTTTTCAGTAGCAACACTAAAGAAAAATAATTTTCTAGAAAAATAATTTCTAGAAAATTCTAGTTGGAAATTCATTTTCTTTAGTGTTGCTGCTGAAAAGCCCAAGCCATTTCTGGTTCTTTGCAGAGAATCTCAATTCTGCTTTGGAAGCTGTAGGGTTTTCTCTTTGTTCCCAGAGTTCAGACATTTCATGATAGCACTTCATGCCCTGCAGTGTTCTAAAAGTTTTTCATGGATTCTCTACCCTGCCAAATTATTATCTTATTGTTGTCCATGTACATGTATCACACTTGTCGATTTAAGTTTTTTGCATGTACAATTCAGTGACACCAATTACACAAGTCACATTGTTCAGCCATCATCAGTATTCATTGCCAAGTTTCCCATCACCATAAGCAGATACTTAACGCTTCCTAAAAAAATGGACTTCTAGTTTTCTCCTCCCCTACTGCCCCTGGAGGAGCCCTGGTGGTGCAGTGGTTAACAGCTTTGCTGCTAACTAAAAGGTTGGCTGTTTGAATCCACCAGCTGCACCTTGGAAACCCTATGGGGTAGTCCTACTCTTCCACTCCATCCTGCAGGATTGATACGAGTTGGAATCAACTCCACACCAATTTTTTATAACGCTCCTGGTAACCACTATATACTTGTCTGTTGTAGATATTTCATATAAATAGAATTATACCATATTTATCCTTTTGTGAACCCTGGTGGTACAGTGGTTAAGCACTTGGCGGTTAACTGAAAGGCTGGCAGTTCAAATTCACCTGCCATTCATTGGAAGAAAAAGATGTCAGCCTGCTTCCATAAAGATTTAGAACTTTGGAAACCCTGTGGAACAGTTCTACTCTGTCCTATAGGGTCACTATGAGTTGAAATCAACTTGATGAAACTAGGGTTTTGTCCTTTTGTGACTGATTTCATTCAGCATAGTGTTTCCAATCTGCATCCACACTGCAGCACGTGTTAGGACTTTAGTTCTCTTTATGACTAATATTCCATTGTGTGTGTGTGTGTCTATATACAGATACATACACATATCAGCCAAATTATTAAAAGTGAAGGCAGAATGAAAATATTTGCAAACAAGCAAAGTCTCAAAAATATCATCTCCCACATGCCCTCTTCCCAAGAAGCTACTTAAGGAGGTGTTTCACCAACAGAGTGGAGCAAATCAAGGCAAGAAGCAATTCCAGGATAGTAGAGAGGGCACAGAAATCCACAGGGTAATGATGAAGGAGATTCCGAGTCAGAGGCAGATTTACCTTAGGTTCCACCGTTCCACAGCCCCAGAAGTACAAGAAGTTGTAGAGGGTTGTCTTGGTCATCTTGTGGTGCTCTAACAGAGATACCACAAGTAGATGGCCTTAACAAAGAGAAATTCATTTTCTTACAGAAATGTAAGCATGAGCAGGGCATGAGCTCCAGAGTAAGACTTTCTCTGTTGGCCCTGGAAGAAAGTCCTTGTCATCAATCTCTCCCGGGACTAGGAGTTTCTGAGGCTTGGGGCCCCAGACTTAAAGGATGCACTCTACTGGGCACTTCTTTCTTGATGGCACGAGGTCCCCAACTCTCTGCTTGCTTCCCTTTTCTTTACCTCCCCACAGATTGCCTCAAGGCACAGTGTAATCTCAAAGATTGAGTTCTGTCTCACTGACTCAACCACTGCTCATCCTCCCTCATTAACAGCAAAGGGACAGTATTTATAGCATATAGGGAATTCACACAACATCAGGGATCATGGCTTAGCCAAATTGCTACACACATTTGGGGGGGGACACAATTCAATCTATGACAAGGGTTCTAGGTGGACAACGGAAGTCAAACTGTAATTTGGAAGTGCTTCTGCTAAACAAGATCTCAGGAGAGTTAATGTTTTAGCTTCCATAGCGGGAAATCAAAGAGATAAAGCGTCCGAAATCAAAACGTTGTTGTTGTCAAGTCCTATACAACAGAACATAACACTGCCTGGTCTCAAGCCATCCTTACAATCATTGCTTTGTTTGAGCCCCTGTTGTAGCCACTATGCCAATCCATATCTGCTTTACCAAGCATAGTGTCCTTTTCCAGTAACTGGTGACTCCTGATAACATGTCCAAAGTGTGTGAGATGAAATCTCACTATTCTTGCTTCTAAGGAATATTCTGGCTGTCCTTCTTCCAAGACTGATTTGTTCCTTCTTCTGACAGTCCATGGCATATTCAGTATTCTTGCCAATACCATAATTCAAAGCAATTCTCCTTTGGTCTTCTTTACCCATTGTCCCATTTTCAAACACATATGAGGATATTGAAAATAAAGTGTTATTTAGAATTGTGGAGATAAATATATTGTGGTCATTGTTGGGAGCTCTTGAATCCATTCGGACTCACAGTGACCCCATTTAACAGAGCAGAACTGCCCTTAGGGTTTTCTTAGCTGCTATCATACTTTAAATAAAGGTTTACAGAGCAAATTAGATTCTCACTAAACAATTAATACTCATATTGTTTTGTGATATTCGTTGCTACCCTCAAGATGTATCACCACTCTCCCCTTCTCAATCTTGGGTTCCCCATTTCCATTTGTCCAGCTTTCCTGTCCCCTACTGTCTTCTCACCCTTGCTCCTGGGCTGGTGTACCCATTTAGTCTTGTGTACATGATTGAACTACATGTATTATTGCTCAGTTAGTCTCATTTTGTTTTATGGGCCTGTCTAATCTTTGGCTGAAGAGTAAACCTCAGGAGTAACCTCAGTACTGAGTTAAAAGTGTGTTAGGGGGCCATATTCTTGGAGTTTCCTCAGTCTCTGTCAGATTAGGAAACCTGACCCTTTTTTGTGAGCTGAAATTTTGTTCTATGTATTTATACAGTTCTGTCCAGGACCCTCTATTGTGATCCTGCAGAACAATCAGTGGTGATAGTCAGGCACCATCTGACTGTGCTGGATTCAGTCTGGTGGAGGCTGTGGTAGTTGTGGTCCATTAACCCTTTGCACCGATCTTTCCCATGTCTTTGATGTTCTTCATTCTCTCTTGTTTCAGGTGGCCACTCACAAACTTTTAAGAACCCAGACACTACTCACCAAAGTTCAATGTAGACCATTTTCTTTAATAAACTACGTTATGCCAATTGAGCTAGATGCCCACTGAGTCCATGCTCCCTAGCCCTCAGTGCAGTAATTCGGTCCCTCAGGAACTCTGGATATGTCTGTGAAGCTTCCACGACTGCCTTGGTCAAGTTGTGCTGATTTCTCCAGGATTGTGTACTGTCCTAGCCTTCACCCGTGTTATCACTTATTTATTGTCTAGTGTTTTTCCCTTCCCATGTCTTAGTCATCTAGCACTGCTTTGACAGAAATACTACAAATAGGTGGCTTTAAAAAGAAATTTTATTTTGGTACAGTCCAGTAGGCTAAAAGTCCAAATTCAGGGTGTCAGCTCCAGTGCAAGTCTTTCTTTGCTGGCTCTGGAGGAAGGTCCTTGTTGTCAATCTTCCCCTGGACTGGAACCTGCTGAGGCACAGGGACCCTGGTCCTTTCCAAGGACATGTTCAGCTCCTAGCACTGCTTCTTGGTGGTATGATGTCCCCAACTCTCCACTTGCTTCCCTTTGTATTACAAGAGGCTGCTTTAAGGTATAATACAATCCCACAAATTGACTTCTGTCCCACGTCCCACCAACACAAGTGCTGCCAGCCATCCTTCATTAACATCATAGAGCAGGGTTTACAACACAATACTGGGAATCACAGCCCAGCCAAACCACTACACACATTTCTACACACATATTTTGGGGAACACAATCTAATCTATGACGCCATCCTTCCCTACCCTTGCAACCATCAAAGATTTTTTTCTTTCTGTTTGTAAACCTTTTCATGAGTTGTTACAATAGTAGTCTTATAGAATATTTGTCCTTTTGTGATTGACTTACTTCACTCAGCATAATGCCCTCCAGATTCACCCATGTTGTGAGAAGTTTTGGAGATTTACCATTGTTCTTCATTATTATGTTCTATTCCATTGTACATATGTACCATAATTTGCTTGTACATTCTTCTATTGATGGGCATTTAGGTTGTTTCCACCTTTATGCTAATACTGCAATAAATACGGGTATGTGTATGTCTATTTATGTGATGGCTCTTATTTCTCTAGGATGTATTCTAGGAGTGGGATTGCTGGATTGTACAGCATTTCTATTTCTAGCTTTTTAAGGAAGTGCCGTAACCTTTTCCAAAATGGTTGTATCATTTTGCATTCCCATCAGCAGTGCATGAGTTCTAATCCCCCCCCTCAGCCTTTCCATCATTTTTTATTTGCTGTTTTTTGATTCATGCCAGTATTGTCAGGGTTAGATGGTATCTCACTGTGGTTTTGATGTGCATTTCTCTAATGCATAGTGATCACAAGCATTTCCACATGTCTGTTAGGCACCAGTTTTAGCCATCTAGGGCTGCTCTAACAAAAATACCAAAGAGTGGTTGGCTTCAAAAAAGGAAGGTTTATTCTTACATAGTCCAGCAGGCTACAAGTCCAAATTCAGGATGTCTGCTCCAAGGTAAGGCTTTCCTCTTGTCGGCTCTTGAGGAAAGTCCGGTACTGCATCAGTCTTTGCCCAGGGAGCACCTTGGCACAGGAACCTCAGGTCTGAAGGACGTGCTCTTCTCCCGGTGCTGCTTGCTTCATGGTGTGAGGTGTCCTATTCTCTGTCTGCTTCCCTTTCGTTTTATCTCTTTCAGGATGAAAGGATTACGGGTGGTACGAGCCACACTCCAGGGAAACTCCCTTTACAGTGGAGCAAGGAGATGATCTTCTGAAGGGATTTACAGTGTCACCCTAATCTTTTAACACACAGCACAGCAAAAACACAAAATGGAGGATAACCCTAGAATACAGGGAATCATGGCCCAGCCACAGGGCTACACCTATCTTGGGAGTTGGGGGGGACACAATTCCATCCATGACAGCACCTGAAAGTCTTCTCCTGTTCACATCCTTTGCCCATTTTTAAATTAGGTTATCTGTCTTTCAGTTGTAGAGGTGTTAGATTTTCCTATAGACTTTAGAGATTAGACCTTTGTCAGGTATGTCATTGCTAGAAGTTTTTCCCAGTCTGTAGGTTCTCTTTTCACTCTTTTGGTGAAGTCTTTTGATGAGAACATGTGTTTAATTTTTAAACGATCCCAGTTGTTTAGCTTGTCTCTTGGTGTTTATGTATTATTATGGTTTGTATCCTATTTATGCCATGTTTTAGGGCCTCTAGCATTAACCCCATTTTTTTCTTCTATGGTATTTATAGTTTGGGGTTTTTATATCTGTCATCCATTTTTACTTAGTTTTCTGTATGGTGTGAGGTATAGGACCTATCTCAGTTTTTACAGATCGATACCCAGTTTTGCCAGCATCACTTGTTAAATGCTATTTTTCTTCCCTGACAAGAAACACAGCAAAAAGTCTCTGACAAAGTGGGAGAAAAACCAGGTACAGAACTAGAACTCTATTAAACAAAGACCACACTTGATAGTCCAACAGACTCGAGAGTCCCCAGAATACATGGCCCCCAGACTCTGTTAAATCCAGAACTGAAACCACTCCTGAAGCCAACTCTTCAGATAAAGATTGGACTGGACTCTAAGTGATAAAATGATACTAATGAAGAGTTGCTTCTTGGCTTAAGTAGATATGTGAGACTAACTGGGCAGCTTCTGTTCAGAGGTGAGATGAGAAGGCAGAGGTGGGCAGGAGCTAGATGAATGGACATTGGAAATACAGGGTGGAAAAGGAGGAGTGTGCTGTCACTATGTGGGAAAACAGCTAGTTACACAGCAGTGTGTGTGTGAGTTTTTGTATGACAAACTGACATGGATTGTAAACTTCAACTTACAGCACAATAAAAAAACAAAAAGACGATCTTTTTCTTATTTAATGGACTTAAGGCTGTTGTTGAAGATCAGGTGACTGTTGTTGTTCTTAGTTGCCTTCAAGTTGGTCCCAACTCACAGTGGACCCTATACACAACAGGAGTAAATCACTGCCCAGCCCTGTCAACAATCGTTGCTAGGCTTGAGCCCACTGTTGCAGCCACTGTTACTTCATCTTGTTGAGGGTCTTCCTCTCTTCTGCTAACCCTCCACTTGACCAATCATAACGTCCTCCAGAGACTGATCCCTCCTGACAACACATCCATAGTATGTAAGACACAGTCTCCCCATCTAAGGGGCTGTCATGGATTTGTGTCCCCCTAAAAAAGTGTGTGATGGTTAAAACTGTGTGTCAACATGGCGAGACCAATGTTTTGGCAGCTGTACACAGTGGCAAGGATGGGGCCTGTGATGGCTCACCACTTACCCTTAGTCTTCATCTCCTTGCCTTCTGCCACCTATTTCCATCTGCTCACTTGCCAGTGGCTTCTGATCTCTTCTTACGTCTGGTCCCTGAGACTTGAACTAGCAGCTGTTGGATTCCTTGACCCTCACAGCCTGCGAGTAAGAGTGCTGCTCCCTGACGTGCTGATCCTGGGTTTACCAGCCCTTGCAGCTCTGTGACTCAGCAGAAGCCTTGTAGTCTCATCTGCCGTCTTGGGATCTGCCAAAGTAGACAGCCTGTGATCTGGAACTCTAATCTTTGACCTGCTGACCCTGGGGTTCATCAACTTCCATAGCTGCATGAGGTCTGTGCTCCGATCTAGGATTTGGGACACTTAGGCTTCTCCAATTGCGTGAGCTGTTTCCTTACATAAACCTTTCTCTATACATATTATACTTTTACTGGTTTTGCTTCCCTAAAGACCCCAGTCTAAGACAACGTGCATAGTAATTTGGCTGAGCAAGTGATTCCCAGGATTGTGTGATTGCCCACCATTTTGTAATTTTCCCTACACTGTAAATCCCAATGGTTAAGAATAGATTATGTTAGATTAGGGTGGGACTGGAAAACCCTTCCTAAGATCACCTCCCTGCTCCACCATGGGGAGGGTTTTCCTGGAGCATGGCTTGCACCATTTTTATCATACAAAAGATAAAAGCAAAGGGAAGCAAGCAGAATGGGAACCTCATACTATCAAGAAATGTAGAGCACGTCCTTCAGACTTGAGGTTCCTGCATCAAGATGCTCCCTGACCAAAGACTGATGCAACACAAAGACCTTCCTTTAGAGCTGACAAAGAGGAAAAGCCTTCCCCTGGAGTGGGCACCCTGAATTCAGACTTACAGCCTACTAGACTGTACAAGAATAAATTTTTCTTTGTAAAGGGCGTCCACTTTGTGGTATTTTCTCTTAGAGCAGTACCAGGTGACTAAAATGGGAACATTCTGGTTGTAGTTTTTCCAAAACAAATCTGTTTATTCTTTTGGCAGTCCATGGTATGTTCAATATTCTTCTCCAACATCACGGCTCAAAGCTATCAATTCTTCTTCTGTCTTCCTTATTCACTGTCCAGCTTTTTCGTGCATGTGATGTAACTGAAAACACGTCGGCTTGGGTCAGCTGTACCTTAGTCTTCAAGGTGACATCTTTGCTTTTCCAGGTAATCATAGGTGGATGGATTTACATCTGGGTTCTCAATTCTGTTCCAATGGCTAACACTGTCTATTGTTGTACCGGTACCATGCTGTTTTGACCACTGTAGTTGTATACTAGATTCTGAGCCTAGGCAGTGCTAGGCCTCCTACTCTTAATCTTTTTCAAAAACACATTGCTGTCGGGCTGATTCTTACACTTGCTGACCCTGCAGGAGAAAGAACTGCCCCATAGGGTTTCCAAGGAGTGGCTAGTAGATTCAAACTATCAGCCTTCTGGTTAGCAACCAAACTCTTAACCACT
Organism: Heterohyrax brucei; assembly: GCA_028571685.1. Classification (NCBI taxonomy): domain Eukaryota; kingdom Metazoa; phylum Chordata; class Mammalia; order Hyracoidea; family Procaviidae; genus Heterohyrax; species Heterohyrax brucei. Next base: position 56,438,465 of record CM053140.1, read on the forward strand.
ACATCACCAGAGCACCCTTCTTCTTCAGTAGTGTTTTACTTATCCAGGGCCTTTTTCCTTCCCATACAGAATTCATGATGAGCTTTTCCACCTTGGTAAACAACGCCGTTGACATTTGGATCAGGATTGCATTGTATTTATAGACTGCTTTGGGTAGAAGTGATGTTTCCACAATGCCGAGTCTACCTATCCACGCACATGTTATGTTTTTCCATTTATGTAAGTCTCTTTTTGGTTTACTGCCATAGTGTTTTGTAGTTTTTTTTATATATAGGTCATTTATGCCCCTGATTACATTTATTCCTAAGTATTTTTTTAGGGGCTGTTATAGATTCCTTTCTTGATTTTCTTTTCATTATTCTCTTTATTGATGTATAGGAATACAACTGAACGTTTGTATGTTTATCTTGTATCCTGCTATTCTGTTGTATCTTTTCATTAGCTCCAGTATTTTTCTAGTATAATCTTTTGGGTTCTCTATGTGTAGCACTGTATCATCCACAAATACAGATAGTTTTACTGCTTCCTTACCAATTTGGATGCTCTTTCTTTTTCATGCTTTATTGCTCTAGCTAGGGCTTCCCACACAATGTTAATAGGAGTGGTGATAAACAGCACCCTTGTCTTATTCCTGTTTTCATCCTCTCTGTTGAGAATGTTGGCTGTTGGTTTTGTATAACCAAAAACAAAACAAAACCCATTGTCCCTGAGTTGATTCTGCTGAATTACAGTAGTAACCCATAGAACAGAGCAGAACTGTCCTAAAGGATTTCCAAGGAGTAGCTGGGGGATTTGAATTGCCAACTCAGCTCTTAACCACTGCTGCTACGAGGGCTCCAAACTTACTAAAAACAAAAAACCAAACCTACTACTGCTGAGTTGATTCTGACTCATGACAACCCTATAGGGCAGAGTAGAACTACTCCACGGAGTTTCTGAGGAGCCCCTGGTGGTTTTAAACTGCCAACCTTTTGGTTATGAGACACAGCACTTAAACCACTATCCCACCAAATCCCTCCACATCTATACATATGTAATTCCTCTTCCTGCCCTGCCCTGCCCCCCAGAGAGTCTACATGTCCTTTCAAGTCCGCGTGGAATCCCCTCTCATGAAAATAGCCTTCACACTGGACAGGAGAATAGTACAGTGATTAAAAACCAGGGTTTAATAATTTGTGTGATTTGGACAAGTCACTGGACTGAACTCTTTGAACCTGTGTTTTCCTCATGTATTCCACTCAACGGCAGTGGGTTGCTGTGTAAGTGAATGGTAACAATAACAGTCCCTATGTTCAGAAGATTTTGGTGAGAATTCACTATCATCATAGGCATAAAAGCACTAAGAGCCAAGTGCATTGTTAAAAAACAAAACAAAAAAAAATAACTCATTATCCTCAAGTAGATTCCAACTCATGGAGACCCTACCTGACAGAGCAGAAGTGCCCCACAGGGTTTCCAGACAGTGGCTAGCGGATCTGAACTACTGCCTTTGATTAGTAGTTAAGCTCTTTAACACTGTGCCACCAGGGATCGAGCATACAGTAAGCTCTCCTTAAATGTTAACGGTTATTTTTCTTAAGAACTACGACTATAAAAGGGCTTCGCATGCTGCACATGGGTCTTGACTCATCCCTGCATGCTTCCTTGGAAACACTGGTGACATAGTGGTTAAGTGCTATGGCTGCTAGCCGAAAAGTTCGACACTTCGGATTCACCAGGCGCTCTTTGGAAACTCTATGGAGCAGTTTTATTCTGTCCTATAGGGTCCCTATAAGTCTGAATGACTCCACGGCAATGTAGGGTTTTTTGGTATGCTTCCTTCACACAATGCTATTGCATAATACAGCAGGCGCTTAGCAAAGAATGGTTGGTCGGGAGTGTTGCTGCTTTGGGGAGGAATGATCATCTCATCCATAGCACATTACTCAGTGAGGACAGGAGCAAGCTGGGTGCCCACACCTCGGTCTGCCAAGGTCCAGAGCCGGATTCAGGGAGGCTGGAGGGCACCAATCTGGCTCATCCACCGCCACGGCAATCTTATGTGCACACACTTTAACAGCGCTGGGAGGCGGGGGGGCCTCGATAACCGTAGTCCTGAGGGACTGTCTTCCCGCGGTTCTTACGGGGTCCCACACTGCCAGGCAGTTGCTACACGCCCCAGCCACAAGATGGCGGCGTAGAGCCGAGTTCCGCGCCCTACCTGGAAGGCGCGGGGGAGACAGCACCCGGGAAGGTTGGGCTTCCCGGCCAGCTGTCAGCCCCGTCAGGAAGAGCATCCAGGCCGAGAGCCTCGCTGTGCTAGAGACTTCAATCCTCTCGCTGGGCCCTGTATCCTGGAAGTCAGTCAGGCATGCTCCTCCACTCACGTGGCTGGCCCTCCACTCTCGATGGCCGCTCCGCGGCCGCCCCGCCCCACTTCGAGATCACTCTGCGCACCTGGCAGGCACCGTGCCAGATCCCCTTGGCCCGCCGCTATACACACTCGGGTTCTGGCCCGCTGAGCGCACTGCCATCGGCGCTGACCGGAAGGAGAGGGCTGTGCTCAAATTCTGCGGCCTTCACTTCCCAACCCCCGAGTGCACTCTATCTCAAGGGAAGAAAAACGCCTTTGCTTCCGACTCCTGGGATTGCGCACCCAGGCATGTCCCCCAGGCCTCCAGGAACACTGCGACCACCCGGTGTACCCTATCCCAGCGACACGTGTTCCCGCGACCTACGGGCCCGGAAGTTGACACGGGGGTGTTCGCCTGCCCGCCCCATGATAGACACCGGAGCACGCACGCGTGCGTGCGCGGGCACGTGTAGGGGCGGGGCGGGTGGGCTTGGGTTCTGTGGGCGGAGGAGGAACGCGAGGCGGGCGCGAGCTGAGTGAGGGGAGCGAGAGCTACGCGGAGATGGGGGAGGGTCGCTGGGCCCAAAAGGTCTGGGCAGTGTCTAGCTGCTGGACTACTAGGGATCGGAGCGAGCTTTGGCAAGAGGTCTGAGGCATCATCGGGCCTTCTAGACTTGGGTATTGGATGGGTTGGCAATAGGGTGTAGCCCAGCGTTGTTGGGCCTGAATTTACGTGGGGCTAGGGAAGAGGCGAGTACCCCACCTTCTTTCCAGAAGAGTTTCTTGGAAGCAGTCAGGAAATCCTGGAACTCAGTGTCAGGCATAGATCTGGAGGCCATGACTATTACAGAGACAAGCTGATGGGGGCCCCAGTGTGTCATTGCCCTCGTCTCCCCCACATTCCAGGAACTGCCCAGGCTTGTGCCCCAGGTATTTGGGGACTTGGCTGCGCTCGCTCTCCGTTCTTACACTGCAGGGCCAGCCCAACGGTTAGAACCCATCAAGGCACTGAGGTCTCTCAGAGGCCTCCCCAATTGTCAGTTTCAACAGAATTGGAAAGGGATGTCTTTGGGGCCCAAAGCCAGATCTAGAAAGATTTCCAGGTCCCTAGAGCTTTTTTTCCCCCTGCATGGCTCCAGCAAACCTTACTCTGCTTAGGTTGTAGGAGGGTCCGGAGGAAGCTTCTGCTGAATCATCTGTTGAAGGGCCTTTGAGGGATGAAGCCTGAGGAAGGAGTGCAGCTGTTAATCCCTCCCTCCCAAACCAGGATCTGGCAGGAACATAAATTGCATCAAGGTAGAAGGACTGAAAAAGAGTCCCTGGGTTGCACAAGTGTTAGACGTTGTACCGGTGGGATGGCTTAACGGTTGGAGCCCACCAAGCGGCACCTGGGAAGACAGGCCTGGCCATCTGCTGCCATGAGTCTAACGGACACCGTAGCAAGTAAAATAAGGTAGACTGAGACGCTGAGTCAAAGTCCTGAGAGTTCTTTTTCTTCCAGCAGTGCTGTGTCACGATGTTAGTCAGAATTTTTTTTTGATTTAAAAGTAATTCGTGCATCTTATTTATAAAACTAAACTGTTATAAAACTAAATATTTTTTTAAATGAAAAACCCTCATGTCTTCAATCAGCTGCTGAGATGGCCATTTGAGCATCCTTTTCGCACTTTTTCAGTGACTTACATATTTAAAAAAACTCGTAAAAAAGGGATCACATTCTACGATTTTGCAACTTGCAATTTTCAGTCAATGGTATGCTGTAGGCATTTTTCATGTCATTATTTATAGATGTATCATTATTGACCAGTTAATAACTTTCCAGAATATTGATATCCATAATTCATTTAGTCCTTCACTAACCTATGGTTATACTTTTATGGTGTTTTGTTTTAAATTACAAATATATGTGTTCACTGCAGAAAATAATGTTAATTACATTGATAAAGACAAAGTTCACCATATTCTTAGCCACGAAACCAAACCTGTTGCTGTCAAGTTGAATCAGACTCAGTGATCCTATAGGATCATATAGGACAGAGTAGAACTGCCCCATAGCATTCCCAAGGATGTAATCTTTATGGAGCCAAAGTGCTATTTAGAAGGAAGGGTGGCAAGACTTTGCCTCACGCACTTAGCACATGTTGTCAGGAGGCACCAGTTCCTGAAGAAGTTACCATGCTAAGTAAAGCAGAGGATCAGCAAAAAAGAGGGAGACCCTCAATAAGATGGATTGATACAGTGTCAGCAACGATGGGCTCAACAATTGTGAGGATGGTGTAGGACTAGGCAGTGCTTTATTCTGTTGTATACAAAGTCACTGTGAGTTGCAGCTGACTCGAGGGCACCTGACAAAAGTCTTTATGGAAGCAGATTGCCACGTCTTTCACCCTCGGAGCAGCTAGTGGGTTGACCTTTCAATTAGCAGCCAAGTGCCTTAGCCACTGTGCCACCAACCCCTCTAAAAAAATCTGATTATTTTAATTCCAATTCATAGCAACCCTGTAAACCAAACCCAAAGACAGTCCACTGATGTCAAGTCGATTCCAACTCATAGCAACCCCACAGGACAGAGTAGAACTGCTCCATAGAGTTTCCAAGGAGCTCCTGGCAGATTTGAACAGCCAACCTTTTGGTTAGCAGCTGTAGCTCTTAATTACTGTGCCTCTGGGGTTCTTTATATTTCTATCAGACAGAGAACTCTTTTATTTTGTAGACTATGTACTTTATGGAACACTTACTGTAGGTGAGGTACCATGTTAAGTAGTCACAGAGCAGCAATCTGAGGTTCAGAGAAATCTCTCCTGTGAAGCCTGCCCAAGGTCACGGCTATAAAGCAGCAGAGCCAGAACTTGGGCTCAGCTTTATCTGATTCCAAAGCTGTGCTGGCTCTTACTGTTAACAGTTTGGTATATTTCCTTCTAATCTTTTTATAATGCCATAGGGACAAAAAAAAAAAAAAGTAAATATTCCCAGCTTTTCCTCTTGCCCATATTTAGTTCTAAAGAGACTTTTTGAAGACAGAACAGAAGGAGGAGAATAAAGCTAGGCAAAAGCATGGAATGACCTGGAATTTCCTCCCCAGTCCCACTCAGGAAAATCTGCTGCTGAGAGGAGGGTGTAGGACAGAGATGAAAAGGGAGGGGAATGAGCTGGGAGAGCCTCAGCAGTCAGGGATTTGTAAAAAAGATACAGAAAGGAGAGGCTTGGAGAGTTCTTAGGCAGAACCTCTGATTGCTTGGAACTTTGAGGAAGAGGTGATTTAGGGGGATTTGGAAAGGAAATCTTGCTGTGACTTGTGCTGGTTGTAACCCCTTGGCAGTATCCTTCTGAGGTCTTTGCTAAAGACTTGTTTCCTGTAGATGCTTTTTGGGGTGGGATCAGTTTGGGGGAAGATGGGAGCAAGAGGAACAAGCTTTATTTGAGCTCATATAAAATTTGTATAATTTCTTTTACAAATATGGAATAACCTCTCTGCCTTGCTCATTCTGTATCCTCCACCTCAAATCCTCTGCTTTTCCCCATCCTCCCACATTTCCTGAAGTCCGCTAAGGCCTACCTCCTTTCCTCTTTCCCCTCCTTCTGTTACTACAGCTCTTTTTTAGCACTTCATTATGGTCCAGATCAGGACAAGTGACTGATCCCCCTACTCATGACAGGTCTTATTAGGCAGAGATTTCTCACCACCAAACAAACAAACAAAAAGCCAAACCCACTACCATCAAGTTGATTCTGACTCACAGACACCTTATAGAACGCGATAGAGCTGACCTATAGAGTTTCCAAGGAGCACCTGGTAGATTCGAACTGCCAACCTTTTGCTTATCAGCCATAGCTCTTAGCCACTTCACCACCAGGGGTTTTAGCACCAGAATTCCTTTATATACAAGTAATGCTGGTTTGTTGGCTAGTATGATACTTGTTTCCCTTTTTACTTTGGCTGCTAAGAGTGATCAGCATTTTCCTGTTTCTTGGTCTGTGTTTTCTCCAATTATTTTAGCCTTACTTTTAATTTATACTATGGAAAATTTCAAACACACATAAAAATAGAATATGATAAATTGGCATGTACTCATCACCCATCTTTAATTATAAACAATTTGCCAAAATTGGTTCATCTACTTCCATATTTTTCCCTCCCTCTGAAGTGTTATAAAGCAAATTTCAGACACCATGTCATTTCACTTGAATTATTTCAGTATATATTTCTAACAAGGTTTTTCAAACCTAACCCCAATGTCACTGTCACATCTAATAAAATCAATACTAATTTCCTAAAATCATTTACTACCCAATCCATGTTCGAATTTTTTTATTTTTGGTTTATTCCATTCATGATTCAGGTGTAGTCCATATATTGCATTTGGTTGGTATGTTTCTTGAGTAATTTTTTTTTAAATTGGTTCTACTTTCTTTTTTCATGTCATTTAGCTGTAGAAGAAACCAGAACATTAGTCCTATAGAGTCCCATGTTCCAGAAGATTTGTCTGGTTGCTTCCTGGTAGGGACGTTTAACTTGTTCTTCTGTCCCTTGTTATTTCTAGTAAACTAGAAGTTAGATATGGAGGCTTGATTAGATTCAGGCTTGATGTTTTTGGCAAGAATACCTCATTGGCAGTGGTGCTGTGCACTTATAATTACATCACATCTGGAGGCATATAACATCTAGTTGAAACATTTTTCCTAATAGGTCAGTGGATTCAGGGCTATTGCTTGTTGTCTTCATTATAAACCTTTTATCTATTGGTTTTAGTATCCATTGATGATCCATTATTTCATTAAGTGTTGCAAATTGTGAGTCTCCAACTCCAGTTTTTGTTGCATTCAATAACTGTAGTTCTGTAAAGAACTTTTCTTCATTCAGTATTTGATTATCCTAACTACAGTTTTTGTAACGAAGAAAGAATAAGTGCTTGATTCCTTTTTTATACTATGTCTGAATGCTTTGTGGTTGATGTTTTTTGTTGTTGTTTTTTAAAAAAAGCTAGCAGAGCAGTGAGTGGAAAAAGCACAAGCCTTGGACAGACCCTCACTCTATCACTTAGCTGAGCAACCTTCGGTAACCGTTCTGAGCCTCAGGTTCCTTAACTGCAAAATGGAGTTACCCCCAACTTTCCTGGACCTTCTGTAGAATTATATCCATGCTTAGATCAAGAAATTTCCTGTACAGGAAATAAAATGTATTCACCGTGGAAAATCTAGAGGATGCAGATAAGTATAAAGAAGAGACCATAAGCCATGTGAAAATCATCAAGCACATGCCTGGCATATATTTAGTAAATGTTTTTGATGACCTCAGCTCAGCTTTCAGGCTGTCCTATTTCGACATTCTCCTGGAAGAGATTTAGCTAGGGATGGCTTCAGCCGCAGCCCAAGAAAATCCTAGCAGGAGTGAAAAGAGATGTCCTGGGGAGGCAGCAGGAGGTGGATTCCTCTGGTCTTGTGTTAAGAGTTTGTGAACTGAAGTTAACAGACTCGACACAAAATTGCTGAGACTCAAGGCAAGTAATTTATATTCCTGAGTCAATGTTTTTCACCTGAAAGATGAGGTTGTTATCACCAGCCTACTAGGATTCTTAAGAGAACCGGGTGAGATGTAGACTGGAGATGCCCGCTATGGTGCCCAGCATGCAGGAGGTCCTCAGGGAACGAGGGCTAGCTTGAATCTGAGGCTGGAAGTTCTCTTCTGAGATCCGATCAGATTGTCTCCTGTCACTGAGCTAGCTTTGAGCCTTGTTTTGTCCTCTGGGAACTCATAAGCCTCTTTCCTTCTGGGGTTCTGACACCTTTCAATGTGAAATGGCAAGATCAGGAGTCCAAATTTAAGTGCCCACAGGAGTAGATAGGTAATGTAAGTGAGTGAAATTGCCAGACTAAGGGATGACAGGAACTGTGGCAATCTCAGTTTGTGCCATCTAAAAGAGGTGTCATGCACTCCCGCTGTTACAAAGCAAGAATGGGGATGTGAGTTGGCAGGTCTTTGAAAAATGAAACTGGAACGATGTATTTTTAATTTCAAATTAAAGTGATAGTAAGCAATTTGAGATTTTTAAAAACACTATGTGGACCAAACAAAACAACTGTAAAGTGCGTGAGCTCTAAAGGAAGAGTTTATGTGCCAGCTCTGCCACTAAATAACTGTGTATCCTTGAGCAAATCAACCTCTCTGTTCCTGACCTTTCTTATCTGTAAACTAGGGGTAGTTATAGCACTTACTTCATGGGATTGTTGTAAAGTTTAAATGGATAGGGCTGGAACTGGGGTGAGGCTGATGAAGCACTTATTTTGGGTGCAAAACTTAAGGCAGTACCAAAAACTCAACAGTCAAGGTCATTATTACCTTAATGCAATTTAAAATTTTTTAAATTTTGGTGAAACTATACATAGCACAAAATATACCCATTCATCAGTTTCTACATGTACAATTCAGTAACATTGCTTACATTCTTCACATGTCACAGTTCTCACTATCTCTACACATCTTGTTTCACCAGCATTGACATAGATTCACTATTCCTAAACTCCTCGTCTCATTAACAACCTGCATTATGCAGACAATATCCCCTTACTTGCTGGAAATGAATAAGATTTGAGATACCTACTGATGGAGATCAAGGACCGCAGCCTTCAGTATGAATTTCACCTCAACATCAAGAAAACAAAATTCCTCACAAGTGGACCAGTAAGCAACACTGTCATAGATGAAGAAAGGATTGAGGTTGCCAAGGATTTAATTTTACTTGGGTCCACAAGCAATGCCCTTGGGAGCAGCAGTCAAGAAATCAAAGGACACATTGCATTGGGAAAATTTGCTGCAAAGGACCTCTTCAAAGTATTCAAAAGTAAGGATGTCACCTTGAAGACTAAAATGTGCCTTACCCAACCCATGATATTTTCAATCACATCATGCTCATGTGAAAACTGGACCATGAACAAAGAAGACAGAAGAAGAATTGATGCCTTTGAATTGTGATGTTGGAGAAGAATGTTGAGTGTATAACAGACTGCCAAAAGAACAAACAGATCTGTTCTGGAAGAAGTCCAACCAGAATGCTCTTTGGAAGCAAAGATGGTAAGATTGCATCTTAGGTACTTTGGACATGTTGTCAGGAAAGATCTGTCCCTGGAGAAGGACATCATGCTTGCTAGAGTGAATAGTCAGCGAAAAAGAGGAAGACCCTCAAGATGGATTGACACAGTGTCTGCAACAATGGGCTTAAGCATAAAAACAATTGTGGACGTGGTGCAAGATTAGGCAGTGTTTTGTTCTGTTGTTCATAGGGTCGCTATGAGTGGGAACTAACTCGACAGCACCTAACAACAACAACAACAACAAACACCTCATCTATGTTTTATTGTTGACAGTTTGATTTCCATGTAAATAATTCTTTAAAAGAGGTCAATGCGTACGTTGAACAGTCTCTACTAATTTCGCTGAAGAGTCATTTAAACATGACTTCAAGTTGGTTCATGGTTTGAAGATAGATTCAGAGTAATAGATTTGAGATTCCTTCAGCCTCCATAGATCCTGTATGCCTGAAGTATGCAAGAACTTGGAATTTTGTTCCATGTTTGTTATGCTTTTGATCAGGATTCGTCTAGTGATTCCTTGATCAGAATGTTCAGTAGTGGTAGCCAGGCACCATCCAGTTGTTCTTGTCTCACAGGAAGGGACGCAGTCAGACCTGCAGTCTGGTTCCTTCTCCAGTTCCTGGATCTTCATCTTCCTTTGCTGCTCCAGGTGAACACAGACCAATTGTTACAACTTGGCTCATGCAATCTTTTAATAAATCAAAAGTAGTGCAAAAAAAAAAAAATTACATGATGAACAAAATTTCAATATTTAAAATAAAGATAAGATTGACCTTACACCCACATGATTTGACTCCACTCATCTCACTCTAATCCCAACCCAGTGAATCCTGTGTTTATTCAAAATTTAAAATGAGACAAAACAAGAACATGTGTATAGGATCAAACTGACAACAGCAGCTCAAAAGATTAGACAGGAACCTTAGGGGCAGTGACTTTACGTTAATGTAGGAGGGGGAAAATGGCTGCACAGCTCAAAGAATGTAATCAGTGTTGCTGAATTGTACCTGTAAAAACTGTTGAGTTGGTGTGTGTTTTGGTGTGTACATTCTCAACAACGACATATATAAATAAAATTTAGGAAAAGAAGAGATGTATCACACCTAGAACAGTGTCCAGCACTTAATAGGTGCTCAATAAAATGATGGCGATGGTAATAATAGAGAAGGTAATAACAGGTCCTGTTTGAGGGTCCTGTTCTGTTTTCAGGCCCCTGGTGTATCTAGTGTATTTGACACCCAGAACAGATCATTTTTAACATCCATCTCTATGTGACAGAATCACCCTCAATAATAATCATGAAATTAAATGAGTAGCAAAATGGCCAGAAAAGAAACACAATGACAATTTTCTTTTATTCCTTTTTGTATATACACTCAGACTAATAAAAATCTTAAAAATAAAATAAAAACTACAGCATAAAAGGGGAACAGTTTTAATTATTTTTTTTTAACAAAAAAGAACATACATTTAAAGATATGCTTCCATAATAATGAACTGGCACAACCAAAGTAAAAATGAGTGTTTGAATACATATGGATGGATGTTTATATAAGGGTAGGTACAGGAGGTGCATACATAGATGAGAACTGAGAAAAGTATCTATACCCATTGCTGTCGAGTTGAGTCTGACTCATAGTGACCCTACTGGACAGAGTAGAACAGCCCCATAGAGTTTCCAAGGAGCAGCTGGTGGATTTGAACTCCTGACCTTTTGGTTAGCAGCCATAGCTCTTAATCACTGTGGTAAAGGTACGAAACCTTGGGATCGTAGGTGGAGATGGGACAATTCAGCCAACTGGCATAACAGTTCACCAAAATCATGATCTGCATCCTGGGAAAGAAACATCTGGGGCCTTCAAAGCTTATGACTGGCCATCTAAAACGTAACTACAAGTCTCTACTCACTAGAAGCAAAACCGTAAGAAGGTAACCAAAAATTCAGAGAAGAAACATGTCTACACAAGACATAGCCACATCTACCCTAAAACCAGAAGAACTAGATGGTGCCTAGATACCACCACTGACTGTTTTGAGTGGGATCCTAATAGATAGTCCCAGATAGAATGGGGAAAAAAAGTGGAGCAGAAACAAAATTCTTAAACAAAAAAAAAAAAAAAAGAAAAAGCTGAAACAGTAGAGAACGGAGGACTCCCTGAGACTATCTCCCTGAGACACTTTTTAAACTAGAACTGAGTCTATCCCACAAGATCACGTTTTACAGAAATAGCAGAGTGGCACACAAAATAAAGGATATTACAAAAGTAGAGGATAGGTCCTCTACTTAAAAACCATCTCTACTCTGGCCAAAGGGTCGCCATGAGTCGGATCTGACTCTATGGCACTTTACTGGCTACAAGACCAAAAGATCAACAATTACCCAAAAGGAAAAGTGAAAATATAAGGGAGCAGGGAAACTAGAGTACTGGGAACAAAAGGGAACACAAATAAAGAAAATGTTAACACATTGTGGGGTAAAAAAAAGGGATAAATACAGCACATTAGACGATTTCCATAGACAATGACAGAATTGAAGTAACTTGAGTTCTGTTTCTTTGCTTTTACAATAATTGTGCTACTGTGGTTTATTTCAATCTGCTGTTTAAATTCAGGAATATGGGGCCATGAGTCGCTCCTAAAACAAGCTGGAATAATTCAGATCTTCTATGAATTTACTTGTAAAATAAAATCACGTAGTGGAGTCCACATGTATTGTGGACCGGTTGTAAAATGGGCAGTTCTCTAAACTAGCTTACATGTCAAAAGTAGTACTAAGAGCTGAGTAATACGAAGTGTACTAAAATCAAGCTTACATATGTGTCATATTCTTAAAACTTACCAGTAATCGAAGCAGTTATTTAGAACTTAGACCTACAGAAGAATATCTTCAGGGAGAAGGACTTGATTGCTGACATTGTTCGGAATCGCTGGGGCAAGGTGATGATAAACAGGCAGCCCCACCCAGTTTCACTGTTGCTTTCAGTCCTCTGTAGAAAATGCACCCCTTGTTTCTTATACATGGTGTAAGTGCCACCACCCTCGCCTGAATTGCCTCTGCCTCAGGCCACCGGTTTTTGATTTCTGGCTAAGATAGTTCCGAAGGTCCTTTCCAAGTCAGACATTTCATGACTTTCTACTTCTGGCTCCACAAATGATTTAAAGCAGTGTGACCCTGGGTAGGTTAGTTTCCTCGTCCATTAAATGGGGACAATAACATCTGCTGGTGCCTAAGCCCTGTGAGGGCTCTATGAGGCAGCATGGGTAAAGGCTCTTTGTAAGGAGGTGGCAGATACTCAGATGGCCAGTCTTGATGACAAAGGTGATGACTTTCCCTGGAAGTCACACAGAAGTCTTTCTGGATCTAGGATTTGGGGGAGGGAAAGGGAATTCTTTGGGAGCTAGGCTTTGTGAATCACTGAGAATGGTTCCTTTACACCCAGGAAAGGATAGATCCCCTAGGCCCAGAGGCAGGGGGCTGATCACGGTGACCTGGGCTGCTGTGCTGGGGATACAGCCTGAATGGATGGAGCACTTCCCTTTCAGGGGAAGCTGGCCCATGTGAGAGCGTGGTATAAAAAGACACTGCCAAGGGCTAGTGCTTGTCCTCAGAAGCCTCCTGAAATAAGCTCACCTATTTGTTTAATTGCCTGTCTCCCCCAAATAGATTGTAAGCTTCTAGAGCAGGGGTCGACTAACTTTTTTCTGAAGAGCCAGATAGTAAATATTTTCAGCTTGGCAGGCCATATGGTCTCTGTTGGAACCACACGACTCTGCTGCTGTAGTGCAAAAGCAGCCCCAGACGACACGTAAACGAAGCGTGGCTGTGTTCCAATAAAACTTTATTTATGGATACTGAAATTTGAATTTCATGTATGTCTCATATGTCATGAAATAATATCCTACTTTTGATGTTTTCAATGTATTCAAAACATAGAAACCATTCCTAGCTTTGGGGTGTGCAAAACAGTAGATCACAGTTCTCTCACCCTACCCACTCTCTCCGTCAACAGCTCTGCTGTGTCCCCAGTGTGTAGACCGGTGTGAGGACCAGTGTGTAGACCAGTGACTGGCACACGGAGTGCCCGACCAGTATTTGTTGATGACCAGTTGCTCCTTCTGCTGCACCCTCTACCTCTGATACTCTTTCCCTCTCTTGCAGCAACTGCATCAGCTTCTAGTCCTCCCACACCATTTCAAACTGTGGACCTTTCAGTTATGAGACGCAGCACTTAACCACTGTGCCCCCAGGGTTTCCTTCCTCTCTAATACTGAGTGTAAAACTGGTGAGGCACCAGACCTAATAGCCTAACTACCAAAGCGGGAGGAGAGACAGTCAAGGTCGGTACTAGCCCAAAGCTCAGCTGAGGTGCAAGTCAGACATACTCCCTCTCTCCAAACTTTTTAGGAATTCTGAGAGCAGCAGTTCCTCCTACGGTACTCTTATTTTCTGCTGGGTTCGATAATTTGTTGCAATAGCCTCACAGAGAAATAACAGACCAAATTTGAGATTATGGGCTTTGTTAAGAAAGTAACAGATTACAATTCAGGATCCAGATCAACTTGTAAGTAACAGGAATAACTCCAGATACAGTTAGTTCTTCAATCAGGATTGCTGCTTCTCGGCTGCTGCCACTGAACGCTCACTTTCGACCTGGGCCCTCACTCTGGGCCTCGGGCCCTTGCTGGGACAAGTGACCCCACTCCACCAAGAAGCGTCCTGCTGAAGGCACTCTCTCACTCTGCGGGCCTGCGGGCCTCTTTAACTCTGCCTTGCTAAGTGGACTGGGAAACCCACTGTGCTGTCTGGCACCAGCTTTAGTATTACATCTCTCTGCCTCCTGAGTCTAGGAAGTTGTCCCTGTCTCCTGGCTTCAAATGATGTGCTCCACTCTGATCTCTTGATGGTAGCAAGGTCCCCTCCAACCTTCGGGTTTAGCTCCCTTTATGCCTAGCAGGATGGCAAAACTGATTAGTATCCTACGAGGGCTCCATGTACCTCATTTGTGTAGTGCCACTCCCTCAAGGGTCCACGCACCTTATTTGCATTAGTAGGCTGTCCAGTCTCCTTGGTGGGTTATGGTACCTGATTTGCTTTGTCCTGCCCATTCATTTTTGGGAGCTATAGGACCGTAGCTGTAAGAACCATATAAAACAATTCATTGCAGTGCGTGGAACAACAAGCTTCTTCCCCACCCCCAGTTTCCAAGTCAATGGCACTTCGCTCTGCAGAAGCCAACTGGCCAATTTTCCTACCTCTTTCTCCTTGACCCTCTGCAGCCCTGGGACTGTCCCATTGCTCCTTCTGTTCCTTCTCCTCTCTGACCACTCCCTCTTTGGGCTCTTTCTGGACTAGCCCCATAATCATAATCATAGGCGTTCTCCCAAATTGCGGCTTTTACAGTTCACTTCTTCATTTCACACCCATAGAGAATTCACCCAGCAAACCCCAAGCCCTAGTCTCCTGCTCTTGCATCTCTGTTTTGGAGGGAAAAGAATTTGGAGGGAAGGCAGAGAGTCTATGGCTGTTACCTACTGTGTATGCTGAGCACTTCACATGTGTCTGATCTTACTTAATGCTCACAGCCACAAACAAAGGCTCAGAGGGGTTAACTGACATGCTCAGAGTCACACAGCTAGGATGTAGTAGAGTGAGGACTGAAGCCTAGGCAGTGTGACTTTTTTCAGGAGCACTGTAGGACTGTTGCATACCGGTTAAGAGCTCACCTGCTAACCGAAATTCAGCAGCTCAAGTTCACCAGTCACTCCTTCAAAACCACATGGGTCAGGTCTACTATGAGTCTGAATTGACTGGACTGCAATGGGTTTGGGTTTTTTGTTTATTTTTGCTATACAACGAGTCTTGTTGCATGGATTTTTGTTTTAGTAGGGGAAACAAACCGTAAACAAACAGGTAAATATATTATATGCTGTAGAGATGCATGGCAATAGGAAAAGATAACATAGGTGATACCAATGATGCAGAGCTACTTGAGAGGATCGGGAAAGCCCTCTCTGAAGAGATGACATTGGAGCAGATGCCTGAAGTGAGGTGCTCAGCTCTGAGAGATAAGGGAAGAACATTCCAGGTGGAGGACATAGCAGGAACAAAAGCCTAAGGCGGGAACATACCTGTCGTGTCCAGCAAGCAGCAAGGACACCTGGTGGCTTACGGGTAGCATCCACAGAGACAGCAGGAAAAACTGCATGACAGAGAGCAGAGCCAGCTCATGTGGGGCCTTTGAGGCTTCAGTAAAGACTTGGATTTTATTTGAAGGGCAACATGAGGTCCACCACAAGGTTTCAAGCAGGAGAGGATACTGTCCCACATCCTTCAGACCTGGATGAGGCAGACAAGGGACTCTGTCCCCAGTACACGCACTATCACTGCCACACACTGTCTGCACACTGCATACCTCCTTCTGGGCTTAATGTCCTGAGGTGATTAAGAGTGCTGGCTTTCTGCTCTCACAGGACTCAGTTCCCAGCCCAGCTGCAATACTTAACTCTCTGTAGGACTGTGAAAGAAGCTCTGGTGCTGCAATGGTTAAAGCACTCAGCTGTTAACCTAAAGGTTAGCAGTTCGAACCCACTAACCTCTTTGTGGGACAAAGATGTGACAGTTTGATTCCATAAAGATACAGCCTTGGAAATGCTGTGGAGCAGTTCTTCTGTGTGTTCTGGAGTTGCTACAAGTTAGAATTGACTTGATGGCAACCAGTAATGGTGTGATTGTGGGCAATCCCTCTCTGAGTCTTTGTTTTCTCATCTGGAAAATGGGAACAATCATTTCTTTCTTGTGGTGCTGTTGAGGTGACTTGATGAGCTGTTGCCTATAAAACACTCAGCTTTAGGTGGGTCACATAATTATCTTTCAATAAGCTCTCATAGTTTGTGATTATTATCATTTAAATGCTTAGCCAACTTCTGGTACTCTGTAATCAATTGTTAAGTTTAGCTACCATTGTGAGTCCTCCACCTTGTTCCACATGCTGCCAGGAGACATGTGTGTCAAGAAGGAATTATAATAGCAGAGCCCCCTTCCTAGGGCAGTGCTCATCCAGAGCCCAGGCTCTTCAGCATCATGACAAGCACATGCCCAGGCTGCAGCAGATGGCCTGAAACCAGTCTCAGCCTCATCATTTCAGCTCCCTGCTCCCTGCTAGAACAATCTCTCCAACAAAGCACAAAATAACACCTTACTTGTGTTCCAGCAAAGCTGTCACAGTCATGAGTCATTCATTTAACAAACACCTCAAGTGACCACCCAGAACTGACTGTTCTAACCCCATTATTATTAATAATAATAATAGCTCTCGCATTTATCCACCACTGAGAACACAGCTTCTAGAGACAGACTGCCTGAGTCTGAGTCCCAGATGTACTGTTATGTAGCTGGAGGATCTTAGACATATTACTTTGCCTCTTTATGCGCCCACTGTTTGCCGGGGTTGCAGGACATTCGATTGCTGCCCTCTCAGAGCTTGCAGTCTAATTGAAGAGCTAGATACTAATCAAATAATCATGTTAAAAACAAACAAACAAAAAAAACCCTTTGTCACTGAGTCAATCCCAACTCATGGCAACACAATGTAGTATGGAGCAGAACTGCTTTTTAGGGTTTTCTTGGCTGTAATCTACAGATGTAGCTCCCCAGATCTTTCTTCCCCCGCACTTCAGGGTAGGTTGCAACCACTCACCTTTAGGTTAATATGAAGTCTGACAATTAAGTTCACAAGCGCATTCTAGAAAAAGTGCTACAGACCTCATTGCTGAATATTGCTATGGTTACCTTCGAAGTACTCCCCTTGGAAAGCTATGCACCAATGCCAACACTTAGTCTACTTTCCAAAGCAATTTTGGAACTTCTTTTCTGCCATTACAGCTGTCATTGTATTACACTTGGTGTCCTGAATGTCATCAAAATGTCATCCTTTCAATATTGCTTTGGGTAATATTGGGTAAAGCAAAAAGTCACTGGGGCCAGATCAGGTAAATAGGGAGGGTGTTCCACTACACTTATTTGTTTACTGGCTACAAACTCCCTCATAGACAACTATACAGTTAAGTTCATGAAATTGCCACTGTGCTACAGTGCACAATGTCCATTCCAGAAAGAGTTCCAAAATTGCTTTGAAGGGTGGACTAAGTGCTAGCATTGGTGACTAGCTTCCCAAGGGGAGTACTTTGAAGGTGGCCATAGTGATGATATTCAGCAATGAGGTATGTAGCCTGTAGAACAATTAAGTTTGTGGACTTAATTGTCAGGCCTCATAGTTGAGCAAAAACCATTTGCTTCACCCAGGGATTGTAATAATCATGTAAACACATGGAAAGCACAACTTTAAGATGCCCTATGGAGAAATAACCAATGTCGGGAGCATGTATAAGAAGCCTTGATAGTGCAACGGTTAAGTGCTTGACTGCTAGTGAAGGTTGGTAGTTCAAACTCATCCAGCAGCTCTACAACTTGATGATCTGTACATGTAAAGATTACAACCTAGAAAACCCTATGAGGTCCAAACACATCATCAGATTTGATTACTTGGTTTGGGGGCTTAGGTTATAAATTCATGGAGCATTCCAGTTAGCTAGCCTAATAATGTGTTTAGTGCTTCTGTTAGACCTCCTAGTTCATTGCATAATGCCTGAGATCTTAAAAGCTTGCAAGCAGCTATCCAAAGCACAACAATAGGTCCCTATTCACCTGGAGCAACAGAAAAAGGAGAGTCAGACTACGAAGAGGAAAGGAAATGTGTGGCTGACTGCTTCCATGAACAACTGCCTCCTTTGCCATGAGACCCAGAGAACCGGATGGTTGTTGGCTGCCATCAGTGAACATACTGATCCACGATTCTATGGATGAACTCTTGTCAAAAGTGGGAAAAATGCAGAAGTGAATTTCAAATTCTCATGGATTCTAGACTTTAGAAAGCCAGAGAAGCTGGATGAACTCCTGATACTATTTATTATAGGTTGAATTGTGAGTCCCTAAACTATGTATAGATCTATAGCTGCTAATCCAAAAGTCAGCAGCTCAGATCCACCAGGAACTCCGTGGAAATCCCATGGGGCAGGTCTACTCCGTCCTTTAGGGTTGCTGTGAATCAGAATCAGTTCCACAGCAGTGGGTTTGGTTTGGGGTATGTGTGTGTGTGTGTGTGTGTGTGTGTGTGTGTAAGGTGTGTATTGTAAACCCTAAGCTCTGTATGCCTGTGGTCCACCACCCATCTGTCAGTTTGTCATACTGTGGTGGCTAGCGTGTTGCTGGGAGATATGCCATTGATATTCCAAATACCAGCAGTGTCACCTATGGTAGACAGGTTCAGCAGAGCTTCTAGACTAAGACAGACTAAAAAGACAGACCTGGAGGTCTCTTCTGAAAAAATTGGCCAGAAAAACATTATGGGCAACAGTGGGATATTTTCTGATATAGTGCCAAAAGTTTAGCACCTCAGGTCAGAAGCAATGCAAAATATGACTCAGGAAAAGCTGTCTCCTCACAGCAGAGTCAGCCTTAATGACATGGGTGAAGTCAAGCTTTGGGGATTTTCATTTGCTGATGTGGCATGATTCAAAAGGGGAAGAAACAGCTGCAAACATCCATTAATGAGTGGAATGTGGACTGTAAGAAGTATGAATCTAGGAAAATTGAAAATTGTCAAAAATGACATGGAACACATAAAGATGGATATCCTAGGTACCAGTGAACTAAAATAGACTGGTTTTGGCCATTGTGAGTCACAGAATCCTATGGTCTACTATGCTGAGAAGACAAGCTGAAGGGGAATGGCATCACATTCATTGTCAAAAAGATCAGATCCTGAAGTACAGCACTGTCCATGAAGGGAAAAGATCT
This sequence comes from Heterohyrax brucei, assembly GCA_028571685.1. NCBI lineage: Eukaryota > Metazoa > Chordata > Mammalia > Hyracoidea > Procaviidae > Heterohyrax > Heterohyrax brucei. Next base: position 56,457,742 of record CM053140.1, read on the forward strand.
ACAAGAAGACTGAACAAACAAATCTGCCTTGGAACAAGTATAGCTAGCCAGAATGTTCTTTGGAAGTGAGGATGGGGAGACTTCATCTCACATATCCGGGACATGTGATCAGGAGGGACCATTCCCTGGAGAAGGGCATCATGCTTGATAAAGCAGAAGGTCAGTGAAAAAGAGAAGACTTCAATGAGGAACACCGTGGCTGCAACAATGGGCTCAAGTACAACAGTGAACGTGAGGATGGCTGAGGACCAGACAGGGTTTTATTCTGTTGTACGTGATGCCGTTATGAGTCGAAACTGACTCGATAGCACCTAATAACAACAAGGAAGACTGGTCAATATAACTATTTCTCAAATTTACACGCAAAGTACTAACACCAAAGATGAGCAAATGGAAGATTTTTAGCAATTTCTGCAGTTTAAGATCAAACTGATCAAGCATTCAGTCAGGATGCATTGATGATTACTGGTGATTGGAATAGAAAGTTAGAAACAAAGAAGGAGCAGTAGCTGGAAAATATAACCTCGATGACAGAAACAATGCCAGAGATCACACGGCAGAATTTTGTAAGACCAGCAACTTACTCACAGCAAATACATTTTTGCAACAACATAAATGGTGACTATGTATGTGGACCTCACCAGACAGAAAACATAGGAATGAACTCTACCATATCTGACTCTGGAGCAGACCATTAACGGTTCACATGCAAGTCAGAGTTGAAGCTGAAGAAAACTAAAAGACGTCCACACGGGCCAAAATACAACCTTGATTATATTCCACCTGAACTTGGAGACCATCTCAAGGATAGATTTGAAGCTCTCAGCACTCATAATCAAAGGCTAGGCAAGCTGTGGGATAACACTAAGGTGTCATACATGAAGAAAGCAAAAGGTTACTTCAAAGACAGTAAAGAAAAGACCAAACTGTATGTCAGACGAGACTCTAAAACTTGCTCCAGAATGTAGAGTGGTTAAAGTAAACAGAATCAATGACAAAAACAAACCATCTAAACAGAAGATTTTGAAGGACAGCTCCAGAAGGCAAATTAAACTATTGCAAAGTAACAACATGTGCAAGGACCTGGAGTTAGAAAAACAAAAGGGAAGCACGTGTTCAGCACATCTCAAATGAAAGACCTGAAGAAACAGTTCAGGCCTTGAGTTGTAATGCTGAAGATTTCTATGGGCAAAATATTGAATGACACAGGAAGCATCAGAAGAAGATGGAAGGAATACACAGAGTCACTGTGCCAGAAAGAATCAGGTGACATTCAGCCATTTTAGGAGGGAGCACATGATCAAGAACTGACGGTACTGAAGGAAGAGATCCAAGCAGCGCTGAACCCAGCTGGGAAAAACAAGTTCCAAAAATGGAAGGAATACCAAGTCAGATGTTTCAACAAACGGAGGCAGCACTGAAGGTGCTCACTCATCTATGCCAAGAAATTTAGAAGACAGCTACCTAGCCAATTGATGGGAAGAGATCTATGTCTGTGCCCATTTTAAAGAAAGGTGATTCAACAGCATGCAGAAATTATTGAACATCATTAATGTCACACACAAGTAAAATTTTGCTGAAGATCATTCAAAAGCAGTTGCAGGCAGTATATTAGGACTGCCAATTAAGGTCACAAACTCAGAAAAAATGCCACATACCTCACTGCTGATATCACTATGGTCACCTTCTAAGTACTGCTCTTCAGAAGCTATGCACTGACGCCAGTGCCTAGTCTGCTGTTCAGAGCAATTTTGGAACTCTTTCTGGAATGGCCATTAGCGTTGCAGTGGTATTTCCTGAATTTCATCAACATGTCTTCCTTTCAATATTTCTTTATCTTTGGGCAAAGAAAAAAGTCACTGGCAGCCAGATCAAGTAAGTAGCAGAGAGTGTTCCAATACAGTTATTTATTTATTGGCTAAAAACTCTATACAATTAAGTTCGTGAACTTGCCACTGTGCCACCATGTACAATGGACATTCCTGAAAAGACTTGCAAAATTGCTTTGAATGGTAGACTAGGCACTGGCATCAGTGCATAGCTTCCCAAGGGGAGTACTTACAAGGTGACCATAGTGATATTCAGCAATAAAGTATGTAGCACTTAGAACAATTAAGTTCTTGGACTAATTGTCAGACTTCACTTATTGACAGGGAACTGCCAGATATTCAAGCCAGATTCAGAAAGGATGTAGAATGATGGTCATCACTGCTGACATCAGATGGATCTTGGCTAAGGCAAAGAATATCAGAAAGATACTTACCTGTGTTCTATTGACTATGCCAAAGCATGCAACTTTGGATTATAACAGATTATGGATAACACTGAGAAGAATGGGAATTCCAAAACACTTAATCACATTCATAATGAACCTATACATGGGCCAAGAGGCAGTCGTTTGAACATAGCAAGAAGATACTATGTGGGTTTAAATCAGAATAGGTGTGCATCAGGGTTGTATCCTTTCACTGTACTTATTCAATCCATACGCTGAGCAAATAGTCTGAGAAGCTGGACCATATGAAGAAGAATGTGTCATCAGGATTAGTGGAAGGCTTGGTTACAATTTGTGGAATGCAAATAACACAACCTTGCTTGCCAAGAGCAAAGATGAGTTGAAGCATTTACTGATGAATCAAATACCACACAGCCTTCAGTATAGATTACACCTCAACATAAGTGTCATAGATTGAATTGTGTCCCCCCAAAAATATGTGTAGCCATGCGACTGGGCCACAATTCCCAGTATCGTGTGACTGTCCTCCATTTTGTGGTTTTCCTAAGCTGTATGTTAAAGGATTAGGGTGGGACTGTAAATCCCTTCATAGGATCCTCTCCCTGCTCCACTGTAAAGGGAGTTTCCCTGGACTATGGCTTGATCCACCCTTAATCCTTTCATCCTACAAGAGGTAAAAGGACGGGGAAGCAGGCAGAGAATTGGGAACCTCACACCATCAAGCAAGCAGCACTGGGAAAAGAACTTGTCCTTCAGACCTGAGTTTCCTGCGCCAAGATGCTCCCTGAACAAAGACTGATGCAAAACCGGACTTTCCTCCAGAGTCGACACGGGGGAAAGCCTTCCCCTGGAGCAGACACCCTGAATATGGACTTGTAGCGTACTGGACTGTGTAAGAATAAGCATTCCTTTGTTAAAGCCATCCACTCTCTGGTATTTCTGTTAGAGCAGCCCTAGCTGACTAAAACAATAAAGAAAACAAAAATCCTTACAACTGCTTAGGGGACATCTATATCAATTGGTACAACTTAGTTCTTAAAGATAATTTCTATGTCCTACTTTGGTTGAGTAGTGTCTGGGGTCTTAAAAGCTTGCAAGCAGCCATCAAAGATGTACTTATTGATCTCTTCTAATCCAGAGCAAGGGAAAGTGAAAAAAAAAAATCACAACTGAAGACTCAAGGGAGCAATTTGTCCAAAGACTGATGGACCACATGAACTGTCTACACAAGCCCAAGACCAGAAGAATCAGATGATGCCCATCTCCCACTTTAACTGGGATTACAGCAGGGGGTTCTGGACACAGCAGGAGAAAAATGTAGAATAAAATCAAATTCACAAAAAAGGCCAAATTTACTGGTCTGACAGAGACTGGAGGAAACCCTGAGACTGTGGCGCCAGGATACCCTTCTGACCGAGAACTGAAGCCACTCCAGAAGTTCACCTTTCAGCCAAAGATTAGGAAGGCCTATAAAACAAACACGTGAGGAATGTGCTTTTGAGTTCATTCGAGTATAGAAGACCAAATGGGCAACACCTGCCCAAAAACAAAGACAAGAAGGTGAGAAAGAACAGGAAAACTGGAAGAATGGCAACAGGAAACCTAGGGTGGGAAGGGAAAGGGGGAGACTGCTGACACAATGTGGGGATCGCAACTAATGTCAGGAAACAATTTGTATATAAATTTCTGAATAAGACAACGTAGAGTCCCTGACCTAGCGTGAGAGAAAGAGTTGTGCGGATCTAGAACTCTCATTAAAAGACCAGACTTGATGGTCCTCCAACTGTGAGGTCTTCTAAGAACATGGCCCCTAGATTTACTGCTAGCCCAGATCTGAAACCAACACTTCAGACAGAGAATGGACTGGACTATGGGACACAGAGTGATGCAGGTGGTGTGTGCACTTTATGGTTTAATATATATATGAGGCTGTCCTACTGGTTTCTTTTCAGAGGGGGAAGGAGAATGTGGAGAGGAGGGGACAAGTGTTGGTTGAGTGGATACCAGATGTAAAGAGTGTCAAAGAGGAGTGTGCCATCTTAGGGTGAGCAGATAGAGTTGCAGAGAGGAGGGTGACTGGGGTTTTATATAGTAAATTGACTTGGACTTTCACTTAACCACAATTTTAAAAAATTTAATAAATGAAAAAAAATTAATTTTTGAATGAGAAACTGATTTGCTCTGTAAACTTTCACCTAAAGTACAATTTAAAAAAAGACAAGCAAAAACAAGTGAGAAAACCTCTCTAGTAAACTAATAAGCAACATCGTGATAAATGGTGAAAATATCAAAAGTTGTGAAGGATTTCACTTTACTTGGATCCACAATCAACACCGATGGAAGTAGCAGTCAAGAAATCAAACCATATTTTGCACCCGGCAAACTTGCTGCAAAAGACCTCTTTCAAGTGTTGAAAAGGAAAAACGTCACTTTGGGGGACTATGGTGCTCTGGACCCAAGCCAAGATATTTTCCATTGCCTTATATGCATGGGGAAGTGGTAAAATGAATATGGAAGACTAAAGAAGAATTGATGCCTTCTTTTTTTTTGAATTACAGTGTTGCTGAAGAACGCTGAATAATATATCATGGACTGCCAGAACTATGAACAAATCTGTCTTGAAGTACAGACAGAATGCAGAAAGCAATGATGGCAAGACTTCATCTTCCATACTTTGTACCTCTTATCAGAAGAATGAGCCCCTGGAGAAGGTGATCATGCTTGGCAAGGTCAAGGGGCAGCAAAAAAGAGCAAGTCCCTCAAGGAGATACAATGACCAGTGGCTCTAACAGTGAGCTTAAAGATAGCACTGATTGTGAGGATGACTCATGATTGGGCAGTGTTTCCTTCTGTTGTACGTAGGAAGGCTCTGAATAGGAATCCATTGGAGGGTGCCTATCAACAACATGCCAGTGGCTATAATTCCATTTGGGAATTGATTGTTTTTGTTACGTTAATCAGACAGGATTAGTGTAGGGTGTGTTTTGAGTCAATCTCTTTTGAGACATAAAAAGGTTTAAACAAGCAAGTGAGACATAGAGATGGTAGAAGAGACATGCCAAGCCACATGATGATTGGCCAGGAACAGAAGCTCAGCAAAGACAAGGAACTTCCTCTAGAGCCGACAGAGAGTGAAAGTCGTCTCCTAGAATGGGCTCCCTAAATTCAGACTTTTGTCCTCCTAAACCGAGAAAAACAAATTTCTGTTCGTTAAAGCCAACCACATGTGGTATTTCTGTCATAACAGCATTAAATAACTCAGACACTGTTGCCCTGAGATAATCTTTAACCTTTAGACCAAAAATACCTCCTAAAGTCTTAATACCAAGAAATAGTTTAGGTAACTAGTAAATAATAAAATTGTCTGCTTTGAGACTATAATCTTTTAAGATTTATGTATTTGAGATCACAGTGACAATGGCAACTGGAAGATGAGACAGAAACCTCAGGGGTCAGTGAGTTTGTGTTCATGGAGGGAAGAACCACTCAGTAAAGGAGAGTGACAATGGTTGCACAACTCAAAGAAAGTAATCAATGTTACTGAATTATAAGTGTAGAAACTGTCAAATTGGTGTATATTTTGCTTTGTATATTCCAACAACAAAAAACCCTATGGGACAATTCTATTCTGTCACATGCTGTCACTATGAGTCAAACTTGACTCAGTGGCACCTAACAACATGGGCATGTGTAACCAGGAAAGAAGGGAAGACATCCTGGAAGAAGTGATCATGAAGATGAGCAAGCTTGAAGAAGAGGGAAGACTTGTTCAAAGTACAAGAGTAGCATGTGCAAAGGCCCTGTGGCAAGAGAATTGAAGGAACACCAGCTTGGCTAGAGCCTAACAGGCAGTGGTGCAAAGTGTGAACTGAGGCTGCAGCAGCATTACCACATTGCAGGCTATGGTTTGGTGTCTATAGTACTCTGCGGAGGGACTGCTATTCCTTCCTACAGATGGGCAAGCTGACCTGCCCGAGGTCCCCAAGCAGGACCCAGGTGTTATCAGGTCCCCAGCATGACACATTACCTCTCCAACACCCCACAGGAAGTGAAACTTAGTCATAGGTACACACAACCAGCTACTCAGACCTTAAATTGTGATGGTAAGTTTGATAAGGAATTTTTTCCTCTGAGAGGAGAAGAAAGAGGGCCAGGGGCCCCAAGGAGAGGGTCAGTTGAAGATAAGATCACTCTCACTTTCCCCTTACTTTCTCCACTTCTCTCATCTGCTCCATCTCCCTCACTCTCATTCTCTGAGTCTCAATGTCATTTCCTAAATCTAATCTTAGTTAGCTGCAAGCCAGGAATCTGGGACCTGTATGTATCTGTTCTAAACCCTCAGTAGGGTTGCTAAAGGAAGAACAAACAAACAAACAAACATTCACATAAATTTGAATTTCAGATAAATAACATATACATGTATATTTATTCTAAATATATCCCCAACACTGCAACTATAGCCCTGAGCAACACGGACTGGGACATCACAGACTGCTTCCAGGGGACTGAACTACATAAGATGAATACTGCCAGTTCTGGCTCAGGGCTGCCTTCAGTTCACCCCTCACCTTCATTCATCGGGAGGTGGAGAGGAAGTGAACAGGAGAACAAACAAACTCTGTGGCCAGTCCCCAGGGATGTCTCCAAGCTCTGCTACTTTGTAGCTTTGTGACCTTGGAGAGGCGCTGGGACCCAGAGAATGGGATACTTGAACTCTCTGTCCTCTGGTTCATCATCTGTACCCTGGAGCACCTACCTCATAAATTCATTGTGAGGATTAAATGAGTTAACACATATTAAGTGCTTAGAACGGTACTGGGCCCGTAATAAATGCTATGGCAGTGATAGTTGTAATTATTTATTCATAGCAGAATGAATGTAGGCAGAGACTCTGTTTTGTTCATTGCTGTATCCCCAGCAGAAACCCTAGTGGCGTAGTGGCTAAATCCTATGTCTGTTAACCAGAAGATCAGCAGTTCAAATTCGCCAGGCACTGCTTGGAAACTCTATGGCTTACAAGGTCACTATGAGAGAGAATTGATTCGACAGAAGAAGGCCTGGCCTATAGAACCGGGCATGGTGTGAGATAGATAGATAGATAGATACTCCATAGACATTTGTTGAATTACATTCCTGAATAGCCAGGATTATAATTTCTGTTTCACAGATAAGGAAATTGAGGTCTAGAGACATGAATTTCCCAGTGTTAAGGAGGTGGCTAAGCTGGGATTCAAACCCAGATTTGTCGAGTTCCAAAGTCCTTCCAACCCAAAACTCAGTTTTGATCAGCTGAGGCCCTGTTCTGGGGAAAACACAGAGGGAGGAAACCACTTGGATTCAGGATAAATACTCATCCACTTTAATTTTTTAAGGCCCTGGCCTGCTCCCAGACACCCAGGTGACATGGTGGTTAAGAGCTAGACTGCTAACCAAAAAAGGTCGGCAGTTTGAATTTACCAGGTGCTCCTTGGAAGCTATATGAGTCAGTTCTACTCTATTCTACATGGTCACTATGAGTTGGAATCAACTTGACAGCAGCAGGTTTGGTTTTGTGTTACAGCCTGTTCTCAACCGGCTGTGTGACCATAGGTCAGTCATTCCACCTTTCTGAGCCCCAGTTTCAAGATACGGTGAGGATTCAAGAAAAGCGCTGGTTGGCAGAGTCTTGCTCACAGGAGCCTTTTGATAAACATCGTTTTCCATCCATCTGCTTTAGCACCTCTTTGCAAATAACTAGTCAGTCTTCAACACCCATGAAACTTGGCAAGCCTATCCTTTCACTTCCCGCTTGGGAGTAACTCTCAACACACCTGAGCTTCTAAGACCTATCTCGATGGAGGCTGACTCTCTCTAGGGAAAATCTTCCTCTTCGGCTTTTTACTCCAACGTCATCTCCCCAGGTGCAGGTGTATCCTGAGCTGCACAAGTCCGAATCAACGCAGAGCTGGGCCTGTAACTAGAGAGATTTCAGGGAGGCCTAGCTTGAAAGAATCTTCCTCAAGCGATAGGACACAACTAAGCACAAATTACAAAAAAATGCAATCACTCCAGGGCGCTGTGGGTCCCGCTGGTGGTGACAGAACAGTTGGAGTCTCCTGGGGCGCTAAGACCCTCAGGGAGAACCCTGTGTAGGCTTCTGTGCTGGGCAGAAACCTATAGAGGGTTGGAGGGATCCCAAGGATCTCAGGCGGTGAGGGGTTGAGGGGAGCAGGGCCCAGGCTTCTTTCAAGCCTACGTGAGGGGTGAAGGCTCACGATACCCTGAATGTGTGTGCGCATAGGGGCTTCCCTTCTACTGGAGGGAGAAAGGACATCTGGGAGCGATTCTCGAAAAGAGGTAAGTGTGAAAGACAAGTCACCCTTCCAACCTCCGGTTTAGGGGGGAGGAGCCATGAGGATCTCTTTGGGGCGGAGCAGAGCCCCGGCTAGGGGCTCCTGGAGGAGGCAGGGCCGGTGCTGCCCTTTTGGCGGGGGCAGGGGTCTGCGCTTGGACTACCGCGCCGGGGGGCTGGGGCGGGGTGCCAGAGGCCACGCCCCCTCGCAGGTAGCCAATGGGCGCGGCGGCGCCGGGTGACGGAGAGAGTCGAAGTGCTAGTGCCGCGGCTGCGGCGGTAGCGGCGGCGGCAGCGGCGGCGGCAGCGGCAGCGGACGGCCCAGCCCGGGCGCTGGGGGCGCGGGGGATCGGGCGCGAGGAGCCAGGGACTTGGGTGCCCGCGAGCGGCGCAGCCGGGGCCGCAGGAGGAGCGCGGGCGGCCGGGCAGCAGCGCGATGCCGCTCGCCCAGCTCAGGGAGCCCTGGCCGCTCATGGAGCTGGTGCCGCTGGACCCAGAGGTGAGTGAGCGGGCGGGGGACTGGCGCCGGCGGCCGGCGAGCCCTGGTCCTCCCAGGGGCGGGGCGGCACACGGCGCCACTGCAGCTCGGCGGGCGCCCTCGAGGGCGCAAGTGCCCTCGGATCTCTTGCTTACTCTCCAGCTCCACCCCCCAATGCCCCGTGTGTGTGTGTGTGTGTGTGTGTGTGTGTGTGTGTGTGTGTGCGCGCGCGCGCGCGCGCGTTCCACAACGCTCCAAGTAACCCCAATAGCCAGGAGAGGGGGATCCCCTGGGCATTGAGATTGGGTCCCCCTCACCACACATAACTTGGACCCGTACTGGGATCGGTCGGGAGCCGTCGAGCCGTCGAGACTTCTCCTTTAGCACAGACCAGTAAGGCTGGTGTACTAAATGTCTGGGATTTTCCCAGAGATAAGTTATGAGATCCCCTTACTTCGTCTTGACGTCTCCTCCTACTGTTCCCCCCACCCCAAGAGCTTCTGCTTGTTTGCTTCTGACTTCGGCAAGATTGCCCCTCCTGCCCCCGACAGTTGTGGAATTTGAGGTGACACAGCCTACCTGAGGCTGGGACTTCTAGCTGTATTTTCCCCAAGGCTAGGACCAGAAGACAGCTGTGCCTCTGGACCAGGCTGTGGGGAAGAGGTTGGGGGAAAGCACTAGAGCCTTGTGAGGATTACTGTTTCTGGGGAGGCCCTGGTACCTGTCTTAGGCTGTCTCCTATAGAAAGGACTGGGCCCTGGGGACTTTGACCTCTGCCTTTCTAGTCCCTTCCTGAAACAGCTCCTGGCTTTCCTCTGAGGAGTCTGTGGTGCCAGGCTCTAAGGAAGCAGAAAGCTAGCTCCTGTGCCCCATTGAACCCCAAGGTCAAGGTCAAGTCCCTGTACTTGTAGGTTGCAAAGTTTCCCCTTAGCCTCACCCTGGCAAGGGGGCAGGTGATATTCCCTTTTCTAGGGGGACTGAAGGTGGTGTGCAAGAAGAAGGTGACCTGGACGAAGTACCAGGAGCTCCGATGATTTTCTCCCACTTAGGCCCCTGGCCTCTGCCTTAGTGCCCTTCTCTACCCTCTCTTGCTTGGGGCAGGCCCGTGTGCCCTGGCTCTCAGGGTTACAGGCTGGGGTAAGGGTGAGGACCTTGCATCCCCAGTGCCTAGGATGTGCTGGCCCTTTAAAGGGATGGCCAGCTGGAGAGGGTGGGCATTGGAGGGTGGGCGAGGTAGGATTAGGTAACCAACCTGAAGGCACAATTTGGAGTAAATTGCTCTGGGATGCCTGCCATGGGATTTTTACAGGCCCAGCACGGCTGCTTGGAGGTTCTCTCGCTGACTCACCCTCTGAGGTGAGAAACACTGCCCTCTGCAGCCTCTATTTCCCCCACACCTTCTGCCTTCTGGGGCTGAGGATGCAAGGGCCTGGAAGGTGGCACTTGGAGGATCCCTATGCCCAGACACACCCCTGTGACCTACTCCTCCCAGGAGAGAGGTGGAGCTGAGAGAGACCAGGGGGAGCATAACCTAAGGCTTTCCTTTGGGTTATGCTGATAGGGAGGGAAGCCATCCAGAAGCTGTCTTCCCAGGCTAGGACACTACTTCCTGCTTTCCTGTGCAGATCTTTGAGCAGGTATCAGCTTCACCAGGGAGCCAAGTTTAAAGGAAGCTTGACTCAGTTTTGAGTACTACTGCACCTGAATTCTGTAAGACTATCTTATTCTCTAAGTTTGCAGGGCTGTAATTTCTCCAGGAACATCACCTTGGAAATGCTGTGCAACCCTTGGTCAGTTCTCAGCCTCTCTGAGCCTCTGCTTCCTGGACCTGAGACAGTGCAGGGCCCTGGGCATGGCTGCCAGTCCTCCCCCTCCCTCCATGGAGGTGCCAGGCGACTGGGTGTTATTGTTTGGGTAACAGGAGCCACAGGGCAGCCAGAGTGAGGGTTGGGCTGTTGTTGCTGGAGAACAGGGCCTCGCTGTTCTTAGCCCAGGTGACATGTAAGTGATACAGAGGCCTGACCTGCAGGTATAGGCGCCACCACTGGCTCTTGGCAGCTTCTGGCCAGGGAGGAGGCAGACAAGGGGCTAGCAGGAACATTTGGCAGAGGCCTGGGATCTGGGCTGCCCTTCCTGTGGTGCCGCCGAAAATGGGCCGCTGGGAGGCAGGGCCTGGCTCAGGGTGTGGCCCAGGTAGAGTAAAGTCACTGGAAGTGTGGGTGAGGACTCTACTTGGGCCTTCTTTGGCCCTGATGAAAGCAGTAACTTTGTCCCCAGGCACAACCCTGCCATGTGCAGAGCTTTGCTACATGCTAGCAGCCCCATTGTGTCACTCCAGTTTAATTCTTAGAAGTTTTCAAGGTAGGAATTATTAACCCCATTTTCAGATGGGACAACTGAACCCAGAGAGAACTGGCATCTACATTAATGTTAGTAGCCAGGATTGGAACCCAGCTCTCTCATTATCTTCCACTGACTGGAGAAAGGCTGGGATCAAACTGGCCTAGGTAAAAGGTACTGCAAGAGTGGCTCCGGATGTTGGCAGACTCTCCTCATCCCGCAGGGCCTGGGTCCAGCCTCAGCCAAAGAGCTGGTGGTGCCAGCCGGCCCTGGCACCCGGCCCCTGGCCTCCAGCAGTGTGCAGGGCTGCCAGTGCTGGGCTCTGAACCCGGCTCCTGAGGCTGCTTCCTGCCTGCGGGACACGTGCTGTCTTTCTCCATCTGCTGCCCTGCTTCACCAGCCACTGCCCTGGCTCCCTCTTTCCAAGGCAGAGCTGCCTGGTGCGAAGGAAGGGTGCCTGTTGGAACTTATCTGTGACTTCTCTGAAGCAGGCACTGTGGTCTGGGGGCTTTGGGCAGCTGTCACCTTGAGCATTGCTCTCTGAGGAAGAGCAAGGAGAGTGGAGGCCAAAGGACCCTTTCCTGTACCTACATTCATTATTCTGCAGGATCACCATCACTGTTCCCCTTCATTCACTCATTACATCAAATATTTACTGAGCAGTTATCGTGTGCCAGGAGCTCTGGTACTGTAGTGGTTAAGAGCTCAGCTGCTAACCAAAAAGGCTGGCAATTCCAATCTACCACCCACTCCTTGGAAACTGTATGGGGCACTTCTTCTCAGTCTTATACTGCTGTTGAGTCAATTCTGACTCATAGTGACCCCATAGATCAGAGTAAAACCGCCCCGTAAAGAGTTTCCAAGGATTTGAACTGCCAATCTTTTGGTTAGCAGATGTAGCGCTTAAGCACAGTGCCGCCAGGGTTTTCCTTTGTCCTATAGGGTCACTATAAGTTGGAATCAATTTGATGGCAATAGGTTTATTGTGTGCCAAGTATTGTTCTAAGCAATAGAGGAGTGTGAAACCATCTGATTTGCTCAGGGTTTCAGGTGGCTTGATTTAGCTCAAGAATTGATAGCTGTTATCAAGTTGATTCTGACTCACGATGATCTTACATACGACAGAGTGAAATATCGCCCAGTGCTGTGTCGTCCTCGTGATTGCCGGCATGTTCAAGTCTGTCTTTGTGGTTGTTGTTCCACTCCATCTCACTGAGGTCTCCCTTGCCCTTGTTGGTCCTCTGCTTTACCAAACATGCCCTCCTTTAAGGTAATCCACTGATGATATGTGCAAAGTAAATGAGTTGGAAATGTTCTGCCTTGATCTATAAGGTTCTCATTGGCTGATTTTTGGAAGTAGATCACCAGGCCTTTCTTCTTAGTCAGTCCTAATCTGGAAGCATCACTGAAACCTGCACGCCATGGTGATCCTACTGATATTTTAACCACCAGTGGCATAGCTTCTAGCATCATAGCATCTTAGCAACACATACACAAGCCACGATAGTATGACAAGCTCACAGGTAGTGGAGCTCAAGACTAGGGCCTGATCATAATAACAGCTATTAATTATGGAACAGGTACATGCCAGGTATGTACACTTACAGGCATTATTTCATTTGCTTCGTGTACCTCCCTTCATGTGTGGTAGTTTACTTTTATCTCTTATCCTCATTTTTTCAGATGAGGAAACTGAAGGCCTGAGCAGTGAAGTAACCTCCTCAGGGTCATAGGTAGTAGAAGCTAGGATTTGAATCCATGAGGTCAGGTTTCAGAACCCACGTTTTTAGTCGCTGTGCTCTGGACAGTGGAAACCCTGGTGGCATAGAGGTTAAGTACTACAGCTGCTAACCAAAAGGTTGGGACTTCGAATGCACCAGGTGCTCCTTTGAAACTCTATGGGGCAGTTCTACTCTGTTCTATAGGGTCGCTATGAGTTGGAAGTAACTCAACAGCAGTGGGTTTGGTTTTTTTGGTGCTGGACAGTTGGAGATGATAGCCTTGAATGCCGTGCCAAGGAGGTGGGATTTTAGTCTGCAAGCAATGAGGAACCATGGGAAGGTTTGGGGCCTGGTACATAGAGGGTGCTCAGTAAATACTGAGTGAGTAGCCCAGTGAATTGAGTGCAAGAATCACACTTGAGTTTTAGGAAGGCTGAGGGTTTGGAGTGAGAAGACTGGGAACAGGGGACTGGTGTACAGGCTGCTGTGATCATCCATGATGGAACTTTCTCTGCAAATACATCATGGCTCCCCATCCTGGGCCCTGATCAACCTGTCCCTGCTCCCCAGGAGCTGAGAGGTGACATGTGTGTGTGTGTGTGTGTGTGTGTGTGTGTGTGTGTATGCGTGTAGGGGCCTGGAGAACACTTGACCCCTAGGGAGGATTCAGAGGCATTAAAGGGGCTCAGGGGGCAGGATGTCCTGGGAGTGGCATGGGACCTGTGCCAGGGGCAAGGAGGTTATGTCATGGACAGAGCACAGCTGTGCCTACTGTTCTGAAGAAGGCTATAGCTGGCCTGTGGACCCAGATCCTGGCTCCAAAGTCCTGACCTGCCCCAGGCTGGGGTTGCCAGCCATTGTGAACCTTTTATCTGCCTCACCGTGCTCTGCTATGCCAGGAAAGGTGGACACAGCTCCTTTTAGCTTTTTAAGGCACAGAGAGGGTAGGTTACTCACACTGCATCACACAGGAAAGGGCTGGGCTGAGTTTTGGTGCACTCTGCTGTCTAATGCTCACCTGAGGGCGAAGTCTAGGGGCAGAAAGAAGCAAGACTGGCCAGGGGTGGGCTGTCACACCCACTTCTCCCTGAAAGATGTTCTCCCGCTTGGAGTGTGGGCTGCTTTCCAGTAGATCTACTTTTTTTTGAACTCTCAGGTCTCCAAATGATGTTCATTTTCTCTACTTTTCCTGGCATTTACCAGCTGTCAAGGAGTCAGTTTCCAACTCACGACTCTACGTATTTCAGAGTAGAACTGTGCTCTAGAGAGTTTTAAGTGGCTGAGTTTTTGGAAGTAGATCACTAAGCCTTTCTTTCAGGTGCCTCTGGGTGGACTTGAACCTCCAATCTTTCAGTTAGCAGCTCAGCCTGTTAACCATTTGTATCACCCAGGGACTCCAGCCTATCTGTTTTGAGCACTTCCTGGGTACCAGAGAGACCACTTTTTAAATCTTTACTTACCAATTACTTACCTTAGGTGCAATGTCTAGGCCCTTCTTAGCCTTAGTTTCCTCCTCTGTCAGATGGGCCCAGGGCCTACCTCCCAGGTTAAGTGGTGCCACAGGTGTGAGGTTCCAAGTCCAGTGCCTGGTATGCGGCTTGGAAGAGAGCAGCTGTTAGCACCACACCCCAATCTCTGATTTGCCAGGACTCCCATTTATTTGAAAGAATAAGCCCATGTGTACCTAGTCCCTGCACTATGATACGTGGTATAGTGAAGGGGTCAGGAGTATAGTGGAGGCAGCAGTAATTCTGCCTGGCAAGGGAAGGGGTGGGGGTCTCAGAATGGGATAGGGCAAGAATAGCCACCATCTCTGGGCTGACACTTTTCACAATTCATCTCCTTCAACCCTTACAGCAGTGCTGGAATGGGTGTGTAATTACTCCCATATTACAGATTGGGAAACTGAGACCTCCTATAGTTGAATACATTGCACAAGGCTAGTTTGTCTCTGGGAGAGCTAGGAACCACACACAGCTCTTCACACTAAGAAGAGGTGATATTTAAGCAGAATATTCAAAGATGAGGCATTTGCTGGACCGAGAGCATAGGAAGGAGGCATGTTGGGCTTCTGTGGAATGCTTCCTCTGAGTTGTGAGGAGCTGTGACAGAACTTATGTTCACTCCTACTTCTACCCCTGCCCCTATGACAGTAGAAGTGAAAGGGATGTCACCCAGCACGCCTGGCCATTGGGAGCTGCCAAGGGTGAGGATGTCACATAGGGTCTCTTTGCTCTGTTCCAAGCTAGTAAGTTCTGACAGTGCTCCCCCTGTCTCCCTTCTGTTTTTCAGAATGGCCAGACCTCAGGGGAAGAAGCTGGACTTCAGCCATCCAAGGTGAGGACTGGGGCCAATGCCCCAAGCCAGGGACTGAGTGAAGGGTCACTGTTTGCAGGGCTTCAGAGAGGCTGCCGTTATCCTTTCTGGAGGGAAAGTCCTTCCTAATCCTTATGGCAACCCTATGTAGAGTGATCATTTGCTCCAACTTTCTAGTTTGTTAGGTGAAGAATCTGCAGGCCAGCAAGTTCTGGGAGCAGAATCCAGGCTGGTTACTTATCAACCAGACCAAGACGCTTCCCTGGTGTATTCACTCTTTCTGTTTGTGTCCAGTGTGAGGGTGGGGGAGCTGGGCCTAAGTGATGGGAGAGGCTCAGGTGGGACCTGCCCTCACTCCTTGGTACAGAGAGGCCTGATGAGGGCCTGGAAGCATCCAGGTGGGTATGGTGGTGCTGGAAGAAATCTCATGGCCTCCCAACTCTAACCAGGGTCCAGCCATTTCTCAGGGCCCCCAACTCCCATCTTGGGCTTGTTTCCTCTGCTGCCTTGGTTTTCCCTGATCTCTTCCCTTTAGTACTTTTGCCCTTGTTGCTGGTTTTGAGTGTTGCTGAGAGCTTCAGAGGTTAAGTGATAGTTGTGACCTTGAGTCGGTCTCTTGTCCCTTGTCTCCTCTCCCACCTAGAGCACACAGTAGCTGTGAGCCACAGAAGATGCTAGCTGTGGAGGGGCTCCAAAAGCCCCCTAGGTAAGGACAGAGCATGGTATCACTGGAGCTGACTGGGGTTGAGATCCTAGCACCACGTGACCAGAAGCTCTTCTCCCTTCTGAGTCGTCATTTCCTCATCTATATAAATTGGGGACAGTTGTGCACACACAGGAGTGACGTGAAGGATATATAAGGTAGTACCTGCCTGGCCCACAGTGGCTTCAGCACCAGTTGAGTGAGTGCCGGTTTATGACTCAGCTCCTTCTCCTACCAGTGACCCCACCTTTCAGCCTGGGTCTGTGCAGGCACTGAGTCTGCTATAAAAAGGACCTTTGAGGTGGACTAGGGCTACTGCTTGCCTTGGCTCAGCTACCTAAGATAAGGGAACTGCGCTGGGTAGGATTGGACAGGGTGAGAGAAATGAGCTCTCACCATGCCTCTGTTGGTTGCTTTGGCAACCTTGGACTAGCAGAAGCCAGGCTAAATGGTGTGGACTAGGCTCTTTGGTATGTCTTCTTGACCACATATCTGAAGTATCTGCCTACAAAGTGGCTGCCTCTGGTTGCCTAGCAACAGAATGAAGGGACTGTAGCTCTCTAGTGAAGAACCAGGATGATCAGGTCTTGGGGCTGAGGTTGTAGGGGTTGCTGAAGGCCCTAGAGTGGAAAGGGAGATGACTGGAAATGGATGGGATGGGGAGAGCCTTGAATGCCACATGAAAGAAGAGAACAAACTTAACCCATGCCTGGTAACACCTGGGAGATCTGTGTTTAATTCTCAAAATCTCAGAGGTGTTATTGTTGTTATTCGGTGCTAGTGAGTTGTTTCAACTCCTAGTGACCCATGTAACAGGACAGAAGTGCCCCGTCAGGGTTTTGAGGCTATAATCTGTATAGAAGCAGGTCTCCGGATCTTTTTCTCATGGAGTGGCGGGGGGGTTCTGAACCACCAACTTTTCTCTTAGCAGCTGAGCACCTAACTCTTGTACTACCTACCTCAGGGCTAGAGATCATTATTGTCCCCATCTTGCAGATGAGAAAATTGAGACCCAAGGTCACCCAGCTAGTGGGTGATGGAGTCAGGACTTGGGCCTAGGTCTGCTTGATCTCAGAGCCCCTACTTCTCCCAGCCCAAGGAACCCTGACTGCTGGAAAGGAAGAGCACTGGATCTCTGTGACCCCAGGTTCCACCAGTTCTGGGCACCTGGTCCTCCATCTCCTCTCTGGCCTCTAGCCGCTGGTACCCCAAATGCTCAGTTGTAGGCTCTACACACCAGGGGGCGCTCAGCCTGTGATTAGGACCTCATTGCTTTGTGCAGGAACAGAACTGGCAGCCGGACAGTTTATCCTTTGCATCGTGAGACATTTGGTGCACTCTTCCATGGCACTGAGGGCCCCCATAATAAAGTCAGTAGAACTCTTAGTCCTGGGAAGAAGGATGGAGATAGAAGTTACACGGTGGATGCGTTGTTGGGGATGAACATGACTGTGGGCACATGCAGCCTCCATTCCATGGCAGGCCCCATGCTGGGCTCTGGGGCCAAGGAAAGAGGAATGCTGTCTTCCATATGCCCACATCTGTCAGTGGGATGATGACACCAGCAAGTCCTGAGGACCCATCCTGCAACATCTGCAACTTCTGAGCATGGGGCTGAGTGGAGGCCTAGCTATGCATAACAGAGGAGGAAGAGCTAGGGTGGGCTAGAGGGGAATCCTGTCACATTTCCTGCAGAGCTGGCATTCACTGGACCTCCAAAGACAGGATTTGAGCAGTGAGAGAAGGAGGGTAGGGCCTCTAGGTGGGGAGAGTCAGGGAAAGGGAGTTGAGTCCTGCATCTTGCGTTGAAATCCTGCCCCCATTTCTTGTTTGCTTTGTGATGTTAAGTGAGTGACTGGCCCCTCTGAGACTCAAATTCCCTTCCTGCAAAATGAGTCTAGAGCCCACCTCTCAGGGCCAGTGGAGGAGAGAATCCGATGCAAGTCAAAGGAAGCGTGCAGCAGAGTTTGTGGTGCACTGTAGGTGTTTAATGCTTGTTTGTTTTATTCATTTGGGTTTCAGCAGCAACAGTCCATGATAGCGTGGACAACAGGTCTGGGGTGACAGTGCCCTGGATCCCTTCAATGCCTTGAGCACACCCGATATCCTGGGGCACCCCGGGGGCTCCATTCACCCTCCCTGTCTTCCTGGGGATGGACTGGGCATCCCAGGCCCCCTCCCCCGGCTGTCTCCGGAGCTGGACCCCTTTGAAGCGCCTGCAGGTCTATTTTGAGAGCTGAGTGTCTCCCCCCTCCCCTCCTCTCTTCCTGTTTATGAAACCCTGATCCCTCCCGGATCCCTCCTGCTCCCCTGGCCTGAGCTCAGGCAGGATGTGACTGTGGACTTCAGGGAGCCTCAGGCAGCCTCAGGTGTTTAGGGGACTTCCCCTGGACTGGCTAAGGCAGGCCCAGCCCACCCTTTTGGCACCTGGGGCTCTATGGCTGGACTCTGACCCTACAGCCTGTCTAGGGCAGACCCTGCAGCAGTAAGACTGCCCAGCTAAACCAGGGAGAATTCCGTTAACAGTGTCCCTTTGTCTCTGTGGCCCAATTTGCTTCTAGAAACTGTCTTGTGAGGGTGGAATGTGTGCTTTTAACTTCCATTTTACAGAGGAGGAAACAGGCTCAAGTACACAAAGAAATTTGCCCAGAGCTCATCTCGACTTCCCATTCTTCTTCACTCCCCACCTGAAGCCTTTCACTCATGCTGGTCTTTCTACCTGGAGAGTCTTGCTTCCTGGCCAGTACCTACTTGCCTTAGGACCCAGCTGGACTGCCCCTCTCTGGAAAATCTCGTAACTCATCCACAGGCAGATACCACCTCTGGGCACCCACAGCACCTTGATTGCAGCTCTGTCATAGGACATTCATGTTCAACTGTCCTGTAGCCGTTTTTCGAGAGTCCCTGGGTGGTGCAGACTGCTTCTAACTGAAGGATTGATGGTTCCAGTCTACCCAGAGACACCTCAGCAGAAAGACCTGATGATCTACTTCCAAAAAAATCTGTTGTTGAAAATCCTGTGGAGCATAGTTCTAGACTGACACATATGGGGTCACCAGGAGTCAGACTGACTAGACAGCAACTGGTATTTATATGGCCAGGGTTTGCCCTAACCTCTGTGTCTCCTATGGCCCGGGACAGCGTGGCGGCTAGTAGTGTGATTGGTATGCAGAAAAGGGGTCAGGCTAACCTTGCTGGGAAAATGACAACGAAATGCTTAAAAGTAAGGACTTTCGGAAGCAAGCAGACTTTGAATTTGCTCTGAGCTCTGTCTTTTTCTAGCCATGTGGCCTTGGTCAAGTCACTTGCTCTCTGAGTCTAGTGTCTTCACCTTTGAAATGAAGATGATGGTATCTCCCTCGTAGGTAAGACCCAGGATCTTAGTCCCAGTGCTACAGCCTAGCAGAATGCACATCATCAAAGGCTGAATGAAAGAATGGCTACATGTAATACATGCTCAGTTAATAGAAGGCACAACTCCCATTGTTACTGTATGCCATCCTGGCCTAGTGCCTGAGGCCAGCTCCCCACTCAAGAAGGCCTGGAACTAGGGGCCCTCCTCACCTGCCCAGAGGCATGCTAGGAGATGCATCCAGGAACATTTATGTCACCAGAGGCAGGATTGTCTAGGAGGCTCTGCAGATACTGTCAGCTGGGAAAGGCGTTGATGGTGTCCATTAGAGTCAGGCCATACAGGTGGGCTTGAGCCACAGCTGGTTGAGAGGTGCCCAGGGTGGGAGCCTTGGGGGCCAGGAGTCACACTGGGGGGCTCTGGCCTTCTCTTCTAACTGCAGTGTGGAAGGAAATAAATAAAGAGGAAGTATCTATGAGGGGGGAAAGGGATCAGGGATGTGGGCTGGTGCCTCTCTTCTCTCTTCCCTCACCAGAGGCCACTCAGCCCCTCCAAATACCCTTTTGTGAAGGCAGTTCTGAAACTGTTTCCTTCCTGTTGCCGGCTTCTGTACCCTGCTGGCCACAAAGGTTCTTCCTCTGCTTCTGGGGGGTTGCCTGGGGGAGAGGGTGGACTGACACTGGCCCCTCCTCTGCCACTGGACCAGAATACTGTAGGGCTCCCAGGGCTGGCCTGGCCCCCAAGTCCTGGCCTGAAGATTCTGGGCAGCGGTAAGAAGCCTCAGTTAGGGTGAAGAGCTTTCACAACCCCGACCAGGACCCCACCCATCAGAGTGTTGTTATCGGAGGCCCAGCGAGAGCCGGGAAGGGGAAGTCTGTGTGTACATGGGGGCGTGGATTTCCACACAGGGGATGTCTGTGGAAATGGTTTCCAACTGTCAGCCTGTGTGTGTGTGTGTCAGTTCCTGTGGGTGTACGGGTGTAAATGAGGAGGTGGGGCTATGTGGGAAGAGTGGGGCCTGGTCCTATCCCTGTCCTGCAGCTGCCTTCTGTGCCACCCAGAATTCTGTGTTGGGCTGTCCATTTGGCAGCTGGGGTCTTTGTCTAGGAGCTTCTACCCCATTGTCCATCCCAAGGTCTTGGATTGGCAGGCTTCAGGAAGGGTTTGGAGTATGGGGCCTCGGAACAGGGGGCAGGGCCGGGTATAGTGCCTGCTCTGTGGGTTGACATTTTGGCTGGGCCTAGCTATGAAAGTTGCTATGGAGGACAGAGTGTCCTCAGCAATTGGACTAAGCTCTGGGCTAGGTAGTTCAAGGCCTTGATGACTTCTGTCCCCAGGGGGGTGCTGGAATATCCACTGTGTCCCTGCCTTATCTTTGTGTAGCTTCTGTCTGTGATCCTATCTGCCACTTCTTAGGGTTGGGAGGCAAGAGAGGTGCATCCCATAGTAGTCCTGGGGTCTTGGGCTTGGGGTCTGCAATATCCCCTCCTTGGCAGGGAGCCTGACCCTTCTTCTGTCCCTCCTCCCTGCAGAGGGGGAAGTGAGAAGAAGGGAGGCCAGGGACCCTGCCTTCTGGGCTGGGAAGGCTAAAAAAGCGGAAGTAAGGGAAGTAACAGGGCCCTCTGGCCACCGGCTTGAGCCCCACCATGCAGACCCCGGCAGACTTTCGCAGGGTTGAGGGAGACTCAGTCCCCTGTCCCAGA
This sequence comes from Heterohyrax brucei, assembly GCA_028571685.1. NCBI lineage: Eukaryota > Metazoa > Chordata > Mammalia > Hyracoidea > Procaviidae > Heterohyrax > Heterohyrax brucei. The sequence goes on from CM053140.1 coordinate 56,478,922, forward strand.
AAGGTGAGCAGAGAGGTGGCCTACCTCCAACAGTGTCTGTCATGACAACTCTGGGCAAGGACTGGGTTTTGGGGGTGGCTCTGTCCCCTGGAGTTTCTGAGTAGCTGCATCTTTCCCCAGGGAGTATTCTCAGGCAGGCAGACAGGTGACGTGGAAGCTCAGGTCTCAGAATGGGGTGGGCAGGCATTGCTATTTTCTTGGCCACACTTGCCCCTCTCAGAGCCAGGCTTTCTGCCTGTCCTTACAGGGCTTTACATTCAGGGGCCTGATTAGCTTGCAACTGTCTGTGACTGCTATGCCCACTGCCCCATCTGTCAGGGAGAATTCTCTGAAGATGGGGTTGTGTCCCTGAGGGTCAGGACCTAGAGTGGGAAGTCCCCAGGCTAACCTAGTGCTGAGGGTGGGGGCGAGCTGGGGTGGGCAGGAAGTGGCTCTGGCCGACTTACCTGCCCACCCTTTCCTGGCACTCAAGGCCAAGCAGAAACCAAGGGAGGGACTTGGGTTCAAGCCGACTCTTCCGCCTGGCTCATTTTGAACCTGGGTGAGTCACTGTCCTCTGGGCCTCAGTTTCTTGTTCTCAAAATGAAGATAATGGCTTTGGGAATATTTTGGGTCAGAGTCAAAGTCGTCAGATGGCACTCAGGAGATGGCCTCTCAGCCCACTCTCCTGGACCTCATCAGCCCTGGCGCTGGAAGGCAATCTGAGGGAAACAGAAGACCTCAGGGTTGGGTCTGCCATGAATACCAAGCTGCTCTCCTGAGTTCTGGGGGTTTGCCATTGTATCCCCTTTGCCATCGCCTCTCCCCAGACAGACCAGTGAGAACCCAGAATTCTGCCCTCCGGCCCAGGGTCTAACCCCATTTCCTGGGGCCCCTGGCCCGCTGCCTGTCAGATTCCATCTGCTTTGGGCTTCTCACAGTCGACTTGGGTCTCACTGACACCCTGGCTGTCTCTGCCTGCCACCTACCTGCCTCTGCTTGTCTTCACCTGTTGGGTTCTTGTCCCCGACTGTCTCTGTTAGATATAGGAACTCTTCTTTCTCAGCCTGTTGGGCATATGTCCCATCTGTCTTTGCCTTTTGGGTACATGTCTTACATCTGTCTTGCCTGTTAGATATGAGTTTCCATCTGCCTTTGCCTCTTGGGTGCAAGTCCCTGTCTGCCGCCATCTGTTGGGTACGAGTCCCCATCTGCCTCCACCTGTTGGTTCTGAGTCACCATCCATCTCCACTTCTTGGGCATATGTTCCTGTCTGTCTCTGCCTGTTGGGTATGTGTCCCTGTCTGCCTCTGCCTGTTGCATATATCCTCATGTGACTCTGCACATGCCCCCTTCACTGCTGGTTGGGTACATGTCCCTGTCTGTTTCCACCTGTTGGCTTGTGTTTCCTCCTATCTTGTCCTGTTGAATATGAATTTCTTTCTGTCTCTGCCTGTTAAATACATATTCCAGTCCATCTCTACCTGTTAAATGCCTGTCTTTATCCATCTTCACCTCTTGAGTGCCTGCCTCTGCCTGTTGGGTGTCTCCCTTTGTCTGCCTCCATGTGCCTCTGCTGTCCAGCTCCTGTCCCTGCCTCTCCAGATGAGTGCCTATCTTTATCTCTGCCTAATGGGTGCCTAGCTGGTCCTCAGCAACTGAGTTGGCGTGGGGCTTTCCCTTTGCAGGCCCCACAGGGAGGCTGGGGGGGGCAGAGGGGAGCCCTGAGGCACTGGGGACGGGGAGAAGAGAGAGGAAGGGAACAAGGTGAGGGTATAGGCCTGAAGTTGGGAAACCACAGGCCCTGAATGATTGGCGGTCCTGGGCCAGGCCCAGCCCCCGCTCTTACCCGGCACATCCGCCTTGGGCCCAGCCACCTCTGAGCAGCAGCCCCGGACGCTGCTTGCTCCTGCCATGGTGCCACGTCCCTACCGGGCGGATGGAGCAGGATCCCAAGTCGCCCCGTCTGCGGCTTTGGGCCCTGCTCCCTTGGCTGCCCAGGAAGCAGCGGCCCAGGATCAGCCAGACCTCACTGCCTGCCCCAGGCCCTGGCTCTGGCCCTCTGCAGGACTCGGTAAGTGAGCCCGGAAGTCTGGTCCTGCCCTGGCTATGGCCCTGAAAGTGGGTACCTGGGCAGCCAGTTTGAGCCCAAACTGGCTTTGAACCTTTCTGGCCCAGGTCTGGCTGTGTTGAATGCCTAGAGCCTGCCCAGAGTTGCTTCCTGCGAAAGTGAGGGGGATACTTCAGGGCTCTAGGGCAATGGTGGTAGGTTGGAAGAAGGGCAGAAGGGTTCTAGAGTAGCCGGGATCTGGCAAGGGGCTTCTCATAGGCATGTATGAGGGAAGTTGAGAGGGCGGGCATTGAGCCTGTGTTAACTCCCAACCGCCCCAGTTGGCACTTACTGGGTGGGTGGGGGAGTTCCCAGATGACTCTTAGGTCTCTATATACCTTAGTCCTGTCTCATTTGCCAGAGGGATCCCCCTCTTTTCCATACTGATCAGGAACAGAGGCTCAACTCTACCTCCCCAGTACGAGATAAACTGTACTTCCTATTGCGGTAAAACCAAAAACCTTTGTAGCAGGGGGAGGGGAGCCCCACGGGGAGGGCCTGGGGCTGGCGTGGGCCTTAGTCAGGGCCTCGGTTAGAGAATTCCTTTCTGCCCGTGTCTGGGTATCCCCAGGCAGAGCCACAAGAGAACAGGAGCACCATGGTGGTTTGACTCTCCCTGACCCATTTGTACAGATGCACTGGAGACTGGCTGTATTAGGGTGGCTAACTGGTTGGGCCTGTTGGGCCTCGTCTGCTGAAATCTGGTGGAAATGGACTTGCATTTGGGATGTCCCCTTGCCCATTAACTCTGTCTCTCCATCAGGATGAGGGTGTCCTCAAGGAGATCTCCATCACGCACCATGTCAAGGCCGGCTCTGAGAAGGCTGACCCGTCCCATTTCGAGCTCCTCAAGGTTCTGGGCCAGGGATCCTTTGGCAAAGTAAGTGCTGAGCCCACAGCTGGGAGGGCAGCACCAGCCATGTCAGAAGTGGGAGGTGAAGGGTCACCTCAGGATGTAGCACGTAAGAAGTTACTTCTCAGGTCATAGGGGTCAAGGGATCAAGGAGCAGGGGTTGATGGGCTTTTCTTCTATTGCCTTCCTAGGTCTTCCTGGTGCGGAAGGTCACCCGGCCTGACAGCGGGCATCTGTATGCTATGAAAGTGTTGAAGAAGGCGACACTGAAAGGTTACTGGGGAGCAGCTCTCTGCCTGAGCCCAGGCTGGGCACAGGGTTCACAAAGACAGCATAGTCCTTAGGACTTTGGGTCTGGTGGTGGAGGTAGCTGTATTCTCAGGAGCATCTAGTCTGAAGGAGGAGAAACTGGCCTGCTCTCAGCTGCACTGTATCCCACCCTACCAGATAAGGCAGACAAGGCCTGCTTAGAAGAAAAGACTTCAAGCTGTTAACCCTACCTCTCCACCTCATCCCCACTCTCACTAATGAAGCCACATGCTGGTGACTAAGGCTGAAGATGGGTGTCTAAAAAGTAGTAGGGGGAATGTGATGTGTCTGTGGTGGCGTGGGGCCCTCAAATATGGCTGAGTAGAAGTGTTCTGACTGTTGGTAAAGTCGCTTCATGACACAGAGTTGGGAGAGACCTCTCTGGCCTCACTGCTCAGGCTGGAGAAGAGCGTGTGAGAAGTGGCAGGAACCCGGGGAGCCAGGTGGGCCAAGAGAGGGTGACAGTGAGGCAGGGCATAGAAGTGGATGGTACAGAGGTTCAGAGGAAGCATGAACCGAAGTCCAGCCTTCTGAGGACTTACAAGGAGTGTGAGGATGGTTGGTAGACATTTTCAGGCTGGACACTGCCTCTTTGTTTTACTTGGACCATGGACCAGGTGAAGTAGAGGCAATAGAAGGCCTTAAAAGATGTTATGGGTCATGTGGCCCTCAAAGGCTGTCTAGGATGTTGGTAGCTTTGGTACCCTGGGCCAGCCTGAAGTGGAGATGAAAGTCATTCCCAGGAGAGATTGTGAGAGTCATAGGGGAAGAGAAAGATGAAAAGACTTGGTACTCCCCAGGAAGGCCTCCTAGACTGGAGCAGGAGAGGCTCAACGGGAGCCGTCAGTGCTGTGACACGGGGCTATGTGGGCTTGGTGGGGATACTCACAGGAGGGGGGACTACATCTAAGACCAGGAAGGCTCAGAGGCCAGGGGGACACCTGCAGAGTAGCCATTTGAGCTGTACTTTGAAGGACAAGTTAGAACTTCTCCATACAGAAAATAGTAGAGGAAGGACACCCAGGGGAGGAGAAGCAGCCTGGGCAGAAGTACAGAAGCAGGAAAACACAAAGTATATTTGGGAAACAGTGATTAGAATAGCTAACTTCAGAATGGTCCCTGCCATGTCCAGTGAAGGAAACAAGCATGAGAATTCCACTGCCTTCAAGTGGATTCCAACTTACAGTGACCCTATAGGACAGAGTAAAACTGCCTTATAGAGTTTCCAGGGAGCACCTGGCAGATTTAAACTTCTGACCTCCTGATTAGCAGACGTGGCACTTAACCACTATGCCACCAGGGTTTCCATGAAAATAGAGGGTAAAAAAAATGCTGCAAAGGGAAGTACAAGCACCACAGGAGCCCAGAGGCCCTAACCCAGCTTGGGAGGTTAAGGAAGGCTTCCTGGAGGAGGTGAGGCCTGAAGTGAGTCCAAGAAGAGACATTTTCAGTGGTCCCAAACATGCCAAGGGTCAGAATTGCCTTTTATTTATTTATGTATTGTGAAAGAATGTATCAGAGAATGCCTGCTAGACCCATGAATCCAAATATCAGGCCCAGGGAATCCACATTTCTATCCGGCTTCCCAGGTTGCTTTTGCAGCCTGTAGACTGGAATTTGGGGACTTTTATACCAGATGAAGAGGTGAGATGGCTGGTAAGACATCCCAGGGAGAGATGCAGGGGCCTACAGGTCTGAGAGAACTGAGCACATGGGAGCTGGTTGCTCAGACTGGCTGATTTGCATGGCCCTTCCTGGGGCATGGTGGGAGAGAGGACCAGATAGATGGGCAGGGGTCTAAGGACCTATCTCTGAACCCTGCATGCGGGTGGGGACAAGAAGCAGACTAAGGAGCCAGAAACAGAAGGAAGGAAGAATCCTGAAGATTGAGTATCTCCCAAATGTCCCCATATCCTGGGGAATGAGCTTCAGGAACTGAGATCTAGAGAAACAAGTAGAAAGGAGAGCCCTTCTTAGCCAGAGTTTGGAGAATGGCTGTGCTGGGTAGCTGGCCTCTTGGGAGGGTTCTAGCGTGACCACTTTTCTCCGCTGGCCAGTGCGTGACCGGGTCCGGACCAAGATGGAGAGAGACATCCTGGCTGACGTCAACCACCCATTTGTGGTAAAGCTGCACTACGGTGAGACCCACCTGCCTGCTCACTGGTCTTCACCCTTGCCTCTGGGCTGCTGCCTTCCCTGTATCTTGTGCCATCTCCCACCGGGCATGCCAAGAGAGTGGGGAGGGGGCCAGGGTAGTGTGTTCTGAGGCTGGCTGGCTCTACCACTGCTCTTTCCCCTCTCCCCAGCCTTCCAGACTGAGGGCAAGCTCTATCTCATTCTGGACTTCCTACGTGGCGGGGACCTCTTCACACGGCTCTCTAAAGAGGTGAGTCCACACCTCACTACCCGAGGACCCTAGAATGGAGCTGGCGGGAGAACCCGGCCTCCCATCCTAGAGCAATGGCAAGCAGTATGGCCTGGACCTGGGACCATACAGTCCTGCCTAACAGTCTCTCACCCTGGGACTACCACCTGCTCTGGACAGAACCCTGGTAAAGCCTCCAAGAATTCCCCCAAGCTGGGCTGTGGAAGGTTCTAGTGCTGCCTTGACTCCAGGAGCTACAAGTGGCTCTCATCTCTCCATCTCCATTTTCCCTATTGTGGGCAGGGCTATGAGGATGGATGTGTGGATCAACCCACACAGCAAGAAACTTGAACATTCTTGTCCCACTTGCTAACCAAAAAGATCTTGAACTGATATTTAAGGATTGAACCAGATACCAAAAGTGGGACTGTTAATACAACTCAAACTTTCAAGAGAACCAACCTTTTTTTTTAACTTTTGAAACTTTATTTTAATGCTTGAATAGGTAATACATTTACATGATTCAAAAGAAAAAATACTTATCAAGAAGTCTTGCCCAGCCTCCTTTACTCCATAGGTGTAAACGTTTTTATTGTTTCTTGTTTAACCTTCTCATATTTCTCTGGCAAATACAAACAAATCTGATAAATGTTCTGAATCCTGACCCCTACTTTGTTTTAGAAAAAGTGTCATTCTGTATACACTATTCTGTACTTTGTTTTTTCCGTTTGACACTGTATCTTGGAGACTGTCCCGTATCAGAAGAAGGAGAAACCACTTGCTCTAGTTGATAGCTGTGTAGCGCTCCGTTATGTGGGGAGAGACAGCCTATTCCAGTCTTCTGCTGCTTGATCCTTGGGCTGTTGCCAACCTTTTGCTGTTCCAGTGTCACAATGAGTGACATACATTAGTCGTTTCATACTTGAGAACCCCTTTATAAAGAGGAGATAGAGCACTGGGCTCCCTAAGGGTCCTCCCCAAGGTGGACACTCAGGACATAGAAACTGCTGACTGCCCAGTGTCACAGTTCCAGAGGAGGGGAGAGGTCCCAGCTGAAGCCCTCTCCTGTGTGTTACAGGTTATGTTCACAGAGGAGGATGTGAAGTTCTACCTGGCCGAGCTGGCTTTGGGCTTGGACCATCTGCACAGCCTGGGCATTATTTACAGAGACCTGAAGCCCGAGAAGTAAGTGAGGCCCCTAGCCCTGCCCTGGCCTCCCTGGTGAGTACAGAGGCCTCTTCCAGAACAGGGCTGCTCTGATGGAGGCAGCCATGGCTGTCCCCAAGAACATCTCCCACTTTGGGGCTGTCTGATGAGGGGGTGGGTAGAGGAGAGTGAGAGGCAGCAGGGGATGTGGTTGCATGATCACTGGTACTGCCATTACCAAATGCCAGGCACCACCTTACTGGTATGTTGCCTACCTTTTTTTGCTAATCCAGTGTGACATCTAAAATGCTACCATGGAAGCTTATTCTTTTGGTTAGATATGGCCCTTTCTAGGACCATTTTTTCTTAACATCTGAATACCCTTATATGAAAACTTAGGAGCCAGGGCCAGGTGGTAAAGTGGAATAAGATTTGGCTTTAGAGTTAGGCAGTCCTGTCTTCACCACCTACCAGCTGTGTGAGTGCGGGGAGTTAGTTACTCAACCTTCTTGAACTTTAATTTCGCCATCATTAAAATGGTACTATTGTGTACCTATTTCCTACCATTGCTTCAAGGATTAGCAAGAAAAAGTTGGTCACATACCTGCATGATTCTGGGTGATGGTAGCACTAGTGATTATATAGTTCCCCAACAAGGTGAGCCTCCCTCCACCATCCCCCTATTCCATAATCACCCATTCATGAGACAGATCTGGGCAGGGTGCCTTCTCTGAGCCAGCCCAATCCCCACAGCCCCCATGGTGTCACTGGAACCCACTGAGGGGCTGCAGCTACGGGTCCTGACTTGCATCTCTTCATTACAGCATTCTTCTGGATGAAGAGGGCCATATCAAACTAACTGGTGAGCAGAGGTCTCAGGCCCCGGGGGGGAGGGCAGAATGGACTACTGGTGGGTCTGGGCTGAGTACAGGGCCTCATCCCTCCTGAGAGTCTGTGTCAGGCCCTGGGAAGTGGTCACAAGTCCAGGCCACAGACTCAGAACACCCTGGGTTTGATCCCAACTCCCTACTTGGCTGGCTACATAACCTTGGACAAGTTGGCTAACCTTTGTGGACCTCAGCTTTCTCCTGAGTGTCATGGAGTGATGCCCTCAGGCTTCTGGGTCAGGGAGTTGAGCTTGTGATGGTTGGCAGTAAGGAAAACAGTCATCCCTAAAGATATGTCCTCTTGCCCTCCTTGATGCAGACTTCGGCCTAAGCAAGGAGGCCATTGACCATGAGAAGAAGGCCTACTCCTTCTGCGGGACAGTGGAGTACATGGCCCCCGAGGTTGTCAACCGCCAGGGCCACACCCACAGTGCGGATTGGTGGTCCTATGGGGTGTTGATGGTGAGCACCCAGGCAGGAGCTTCGGGCCTTAGTTTACTCTGCTGTACAGTAAGGGGGGCTGATGGTCTCTAAGGCACTCCCCTCTGTTTTTGCACCCAGCCTGGTCTCACCCTCACTCAGCTGCAGTTTCCTTCCTTGGAAGAATCCCAGGCTTGCCTCTGCCTGGTATACTCCTTACCTAAAACTGGTCCTCTACCTAGCCTAGGGCCCCTAGTGCAGCTCCTTGTGCTCTGGATTGGCAGAGGGTAAAAGCACAGACACTTTTCTTGGTCCGGGTGGGCTTGCATCCCCAACAGGCTAACAAGAATGCTGGGAATGGAGCAGAGTGGTCTAGGGAATATCACTGGGGAAGAAGACTGGGGAGTGGGCAACAGGAACCGAAGCCTGAACAAACCCTTGTCCTTGGCAGTTTGAGATGCTGACGGGCTCCTTGCCCTTCCAAGGGAAGGACCGGAAGGAGACCATGACACTGATTCTGAAGTAAGCACTAGCCCTTCCTGGGCACCTCAGGGCCCCTCCCACCCCAGTTGGGACATAGTAATACCCTACATCTGTTTCAGCTCCCCTCATGAGTGAGACCTCCTCTAGGTTAAGCATCATGTTTTCCAGGGGACCATTTTCATCTAGGAGACCTGTGGGAGGGGCCCCTGAAGCCTTTGAGAGATGAGTTAGTGGATGGCTTGTCTGAAAACTAGACCTGGATGGAGAGAGGGGGGAGACAGGGCTTCTGGGACAGGACTAAGCCCTCATGAGACCCTGGGGCTATTTCAGGGCAAAGCTAGGCATGCCCCAGTTTCTGAGCACGGAAGCCCAGAGCCTCCTGCGGGCGCTGTTCAAGCGGAATCCTGCCAACCGGCTCGGTAAGCAGCCCCAGCTTGGGAGGTGACGTGGTGGTGGGGAGCAGGGTACAGCTGCAGCCTCGGCCATGGGGCCACATCTGGGGCTGAAAGAGGCCGTTGTCCTTTGTGTGGGCAGACAATGCCTCTGGCCACCCTGCTTTCTGGCTCCATGTATGGACTTGGAGGGGTGGTGACCTGTGTGTAGGGGGAAGTTAGGAACAGAGTCATCCCCAGTGCCCCTGGGGACAAGGACAGAGCCCCCACACAGCTTCTCTGCCAAGGCTGTTGGTGCAGGAGAAATGGAGTGAGCTCAGGAGTCAGAAGACCCAGGTCCCATTTCTGGGCCTGCATTGGGTCCCACTGACTGGCATACAGTAGGTCGTCTATAAATGTTTGTGAAATGACTGAATGCCATTTATCAAGTGAGTGACAATAGGCAGGTGACTTCACCTCCCTGAGCCTTAGCTTCTTTGTTTCATTTGGAGATGCTGAGCCCAGCCTAGCTCGCATGGCTGTGTTGATGAAGTGAAATCACGTGAATGTGCCGGGCCTGTAGTAGGTGCTCAGTACCTGCTGGCGTACTTGGCTCCTGGTTTCACCTGGATCATGATCGGATTTGTAAGGGCTAGTCCAGGCCCCTGAGGATGAATGGAGTGATAGCTCATCTCGTGGTTAAAAGGCAATGGGATAAGAGCAATGGAGATGTGGCCTGGGTTGGGTAAATTGTAGGGTCCCCTGGGGACATTGAACAAATCTAGCATCTGTCCTGACTATGTGGCTTTAGACAAGTTGCGTAGCCTTTCTGCGTCTTCCTTCTCCCGTTAATACATTGGAGCTTGATCATAAGAGGCTCTAGAAAGTAGAAACAGTAGGTAGCAGTAGTCGGGGCAATGGCTGAGTGGACTTAGGGCAGAGCAATCCCTTCCTCCTCCCTGCTCCAGCCTATTCTGAGGCCACTCGGGAGGCAGGGTGGTGTCAGGACAGCCTTCCCAGTGGGCTGAAAGATACCCATGGCAGGGGTCTGGTGTCCCATAGACAGCCCCTCATCTGAATTCTTGCAGGCTCTGGCCCCGACGGAGCAGAAGAAATCAAGCGGCATGTCTTCTACTCCACCATTGACTGGAATGTGAGTGTGTCTGTCTACCACAGGACTTCAGTGGGGTCATGAAGGGGGGCAGGAGGGGCTCTCTGCTCTCTAGACCTTTGAATGCTGGAGCAGAAGGTGACAGAATAGCCTTTAGAGGCAAGGGCTGGCCTCCTGGAGGTCAAAGTATATGCCTCTTTCTGCTGGACATTGTAGCCTGTGATCTAAACCCATTACCTCTGCCTGCATGTGCTCCTGACAGGCTGTGGGGGTGCCCAAGGTGACCTGAGCACCTGCTCTGCCTTGCAGAAGCTGTACCGTCGTGAGATCAAACCACCCTTCAAACCAGCTGTGGCCCAACCCGATGACACCTTCTACTTTGACACAGAGTTCACATCCCGCACTCCCAAGGGTACGTTGTTTTATCTGGGTTTGTCCTGGGTTGGTACAAGAGGAAAGCAGGGAGTCAGGGCAACTTGAGACCTAGGGCTGTCCAGAGACTCTGGCAGCCCAGGTACGTGGGCAGACAGGCGGGTCAGTTTCTGGCTCCACAGGAGTATTAACTCTTTGTCCTGGTCTCACTCTGCCAGGCTCTCCTACTCCAAGGCTCTGTGGGCCTCTTTGTGTCTGAGTGAGGGAGTTGGGGGTGAGTGGGTGGATGACGACACAATACAAAATTCAAGACCCCTGCCCTGGGCATCTTTCAGCCCACTGAGAAGACCGAGCACATCAGGTTCACACTCACGTCAGGACTGAGGAATCTGACCCAGCAAAGCTGCATGGTAGAGACAGTGTGGAACAACAGAGGTGACAGAGCCTACAGATCAGGGGCAAGCATAGAAATTGGCTTTAGGTGACCTGACTACTGGACCCCAGTGTGCTCATCTGGAACATGGGCACAGCCACGGGCCTACTCATTTCCTGGGGTTGCTGCAAGAAGCTGGTGAGGGACATCTGGAAAGGAGCTCCGTAAATCCTGACTTTTTTAACCAGTTATTAGGTGCTTGTTCTGGGAGGGATGGGTTTTAGCAGAGGGGTGGGTGCTTTTTCACTGAGTCATGCACATTTCTGTTGACAGGGAGGTCAGCATTTCTCAAGCAGTCTGCCTTTATTCATTTTTCTGGAGAATAGATACTGGTCATTCCTGTGTGCCGGGTGCAGAGAGAACAGTGGTGAACAGGACAGACACATGCTCACCCTCTTATGGCCCAGGCTGTAGTGCAGGGTGAGGTGTGAGGGAAAGCTCTACAGTGGCGAGGGGCCAGAGCAGTGCTGTCAGGTAGGGCTTCTCAGAGGATAGGATATGGGGGGTGGACAAGGAGTGGACTGTCTGGTTAGAGGGAACAGCAGGCAGTGGCTCAGAGACCCATTTGAGCAACTGAGAAGTGAGGTGGCTAAACTCTGGGGTTGGGGAGAGGATGCTGGGAGGTCAACAGGGACCAGGTCACAAGGACCTCAGTTGCAAGGCCAAGGAGATGTACTTTATCCTGAGGGCAGAGGGGCACATTTGAAGGTTTAGGCAGGGTGGCAGTGTGGTCAGACTTGTGGTTGGAAATGTCCCTTGGGCTGCTGCCCAGAGGACGTACCTGAAGGGATGGCACACCTGAGGTAAGGAGTAGCTGACATGCCTGGGCCTGGTCTGGAGTCCTGCATGTTCCTAGTGCTTCAGGACTCGGCCAGCCTAAACATACATACGGATGTGCCCACAGGCCTGGGACAGATGAGCCCTGGCGCAGGTCCCACCACAGCCCTTTGCTGGGCTGCACTGGGGTTAGGGACACCTCCTTAGGCTCTCATCCCTCTACTGCCCCTACAGACTCCCCTGGCATCCCTCCTAGTGCCGGCGCCCATCAACTGTTCCGTGGCTTCAGCTTTGTGGCCACTGGCCTGATGGAGGATGATGGCAAGCCTCGGGCCACACAGGCCCCGCTGCACTCGGTGGTCCAGGTGAGGCGGGCAGGGGACTGCTGCTCAGTTGTCCTCTTTCACCTAGAAGCCACAGAACAGAACAAGTGAGAATACAGGCTCTGTTTGAACCCCAGTTCAAACCCTGGTGCCACTCTGGGACCAGGAGATCCTCCAGCCTCCTGGAGTCTGTTTCCTCAGTTGTACAACAGAGACGATCATTTCTACCTCACACAGTGGGTCTGAGGTGATCGTATCTACCTCACACAGTGGGTCTGAGGTGATCGTATCTACCTCACACAGTGGGTCTGAGATGATCGTATCTACCTCACACAGTGGGCCTGAGGTGATCGTATCTACCTCACACAGTGGGTCTGAGGTGATCGTATCTACCTCACACAGTGGGTCTGAGATGATCATATCTACCTCACACAGTGGGCCTGAGGTGATCGTATCTACCTCACACAGTGGGTCTGAGGACTGGGTTACCACATGGATATGAGGTTTCTGGCACAGGACCAGTGGTCCCTAGGGTGATGGGAAGGGGGTGGCTGACAGGGCTCTGAGGGGGTTGAGTGGTGGGGGCTTTCGTCTCTTTACACCTGTCCCCCACTTGCACACTTTCACTGTTCTGTTGGAAATTGAGAGTTGAGACACAAGAATGTAGACTCTGGAATCTATTGCATGTGTTCTCTGCTTACAGCATAAGGGACTCTGGGTAGGACACGTATTCTCTCTTGAGGCCTGACTTATGTGTAAAACTGGGGTAATGAAAGAGCCTTTCTTCACAGTGCTATTGTGAAGATTACGTGAGTTAATATTGTAAAGTTAAAGTGACTGTGTAGTTTCGAAACTGGGATGTCTTTGTCTAGGAGAGAGAGTAAACTGGATGACTCCTGGGATGACAGATTTAAACCAGAGCTGTCCATGAAGAGTGCTCACAATAGTGCATGGCACACACTAAGCACTATGTGTAATAAGCATTTGCTATTTTCATGTTGTAGAATATATAACTACCCTATGCCCTATGAGGTAGGCTGTGAGACCCTAGAAGGAGGAGGCAGCTCAGCCAGAGCCACAGTAAATGGCAGAGATAGGACCTGATTCACGGCTGTTGTGTCCTTCTCAGGACTGGCCAGGCTCCTCAGAACCACAGACCTCTCAGTGTGTGTGTTGTGTCTCTGTTACTAGTACCCTCCACCACCCTGTAACCACAGACTGGAGCCCAGGCTGGTTGGAAGCCAGTGAGTCTGTATTGCATAGTAGGAAACTGAGGCTCAAAGAGGGGCAGGTTCTTGCCCAAGGTCACACAGTCAGTGCTGTACCCAGGGCCTCCTGACCCTTGCTTGTTGTCATCTCTACTGTACCAAGACTTTGGGTACTGGGAAGTGACCCCTAGCATTGTGGAGCAGGGTTCAACCTCAACTCTTGGTCTCCTTTAGCAACTGCATGGGAAGAACTTGGTTTTTAGTGATGGCTATGTGGTAAAGGAGACGATCGGCGTGGGCTCCTACTCCGTGTGTAAGCGCTGTGTGCACAAGGCCACCAATACAGAGTATGCTGTCAAGGTGGGCTCCCGGCTGTATCTCTCTTGGGTGGGGCTGGTGGTGAAGCCAGGTCCTTTGGCAGGGAGGGTTGGTGCCCAAGGCTCTGCAGATTGGTGAGAGGTATGCAGCTAAGATCCTTGGGCCCTGTGGTGTGGACTCCATGGCAGGAGGGAACTTTAGAATCTGTCCTGGCACCACCATGTATATTCCCTTTTGCTCAGGTCATAGACAAGAGCAAGCGGGACCCCACAGAAGAGATTGAGATCCTTCTGCGGTATGGGCAGCATCCCAACATCATAACCCTGAAAGATGTGAGTGTGGGTCCTTGACACTGAAGTAGGGATTGGGACACTCAGTCTTCTAGGAGTTTTGTCTCAGGGCTTGGTTCCTTGGACCTCTGATCCTCCTACCAGGGCTCGTGGTCAAGGGGACCCTTGTTACCACTGGTCTGGCCACACCCCAACAACTCTCCAACCCAGACTGGGCATTCTCTGAGAACCTTCCTCCCTGCCCTTAAGGGAGGGTCCCCCTGCCCAGGGTGGATGGAGGCCCAGGGAGGGAAACCCTGTCAAGGCCACTAAAGCACAGAGCAGAACACATCCCAAGGCCCCAGCATCCTGGGCAGGGTTACTCTGCTCATGAGCTGGCGACCAAAGAGACTGGTGTTGTGAGGAGGGGAGTGAGCTTGACCATGAGGTCTCTGGCAGGTATACGACGATGGCAAACATGTGTACCTGGTGACAGAGTTGATGCGGGGTGGGGAACTGCTAGACAAGATCCTGCGGCAGAAGTTCTTCTCTGAGCGGGAAGCCAGCTTTGTCCTGCACACCATCAGCAAGACTGTGGAGTATCTGCACTCACAGGGGGTAAGTCTGGGGCAGGGTCTCGGGGTAAGGGGGGTGCTGGCAAGGATCATGCCATCAGCAGAGTGTATGAACCATAGTCTGGCATAGGCAACAAGGTGCCAGCCAAACAGGGGGCTACAAATGAACAGACAGAAGAGCAGACAGGCATGTGGGAGGGTAGATGGACAAGAGGAAGGGAGAGAAAGAGAAGACATAGAAAGGACAAGGGGTGGATGAGGCCAAATTGTAAAAAAAAAAAAAAAAAAGTAGCAACTTTATGCAGGTACCATGCTAAGTTCCACATTATCTTACTTGATTTTCCTAACACTCTTATGAGGTAGGTATTGTTATTGGCCCCACTTTACAGATAAGAAGACTGAGGCTTGGAGCTATGAGGTCACTTGCCCAGTGTCACACAGCCAAGTAAGGATGGAACCAGTATGGCAGGCAGGGGGATTTGGGTAGAGAGAGCTTCAGGGTCGCTGTCGGGCTGCAGGGAGGCGGTGTTGGCTGTGTGTTCTGCTGCCAGGTCAAGGGGGTGAATGTACAAGCTGCTGCTGGAAACACAGTTAGGTGCTGGGCAAGAGGTGTAGGTCCTGGCAGTAGAACTTAACCTTTGTTATATAAAGTAATTAAGTGGTCAACAGCCTTAGGCCAAGGTCAGCAAAGCCGAAAGGAGGGAGAGATATCCTTTACAATGTATAAAAGCCTCAAGCAGTAGAGTGAGGATGAGTTTCCTTCTACATGAGATGTTTTAGGTTATTTCTTGTCAGACAGCCTGGGGGTTAAAAATGCAGGCTCTGGGCAGGTGCATGCCACAGCATGAATGAACCTTGAAAACACTCTGAATGAAATCAGTCAGTTGCGAGAGGACACTGTATGACCTCACTTACATGAAATAAGCAAAGGTATAAAAACCAGAAATTCATGCTTACGAGGGACGTAAGGGAGGGGGAAACAGGGAGATCTTGCTTACGGGGCATTGAGTTTAAGGATGGTGGGATAATTTGGAAAGGCGTAGCAAGGATGGTAGCACAATTTGAAGAATGTGATCGTGAATTGTACGTGTGGGAATAGTTGAATTGGTGTCTGTTTTGTTGTGTAAATTTTTACTACAATGGAAAAAAAGTGAGAAATATAAAAGAATGGCAGTCTGTGGAATCTGACTGCACCTGGTCTTCACGGCTTACCTGTGGGAGATTAGGCAGGCTACTGCTGCACCTCTCTGAGCCATTTCCTCATCTGCAAAGTGACAGTAACAAGAGCTGCCACCTGCCAGGGTGGTTGTGAAGGTGAAGCGAGGTCCTGTGCCCAGGAAAGCGCCTGCTCCGTGCGGGCTTGTGGTCAATGCCACATAAGTGTTAAAGGGGAAAATGGGACGGGACCATTCCCATGGATGTCTCCCTCTCTAGAAGAATAGTAAGATGGACACCATATATCCATCACCCAGATTTAAAAAATTGCTTCACCCCGCCCCCAATTTTGTTGTTGTTGTTGCTGAATGAAGTATTTTTCCTAATTTTTTGTTGAGGAAAATGTTCAAACGTACATAAAAGTTAAAAGAAAAGTACCGTGAAAACCATTTAGCTTCCAGATTCATCAAATTAATATTCTGCTATATTTTCTGTCTCTCCCTGTCTCTGTCTTCTCATGTAAATAGATATTATTTTGCTGATGCATTTGAAAGGAAGTTGCAGATGATAGTTGGCCTGTAAATGCCTGTAACTGAAGCGTTTTAAGGCCTGTCCCAGACTTCACGTCGGCTTAGTCCTGTATCTGCAACTCTAAAAGTGGTGGACATTGTCTTTCATAGCAGCTAACAAAATGATATCTGACTCATTTTCATACAGTGTCAGTCTGGAGACACATTGTCCCCTGTGCTCTGAAAAACGTCTTTACCGTCCGTTTATTGGATAGGCATCTCTACAAGGCCACACGTTTCGTTCAGTTATTATAGCTTTTAAGTCTCTCTTTTTTTTAATGGAGGTAAATTTTGCACAGTGTGAAGTGCACAGATCCCAAGTGTACAGTTTGATGAGTTTTTTAAAATGTGTATGTCATGTAAGATCCCCTCCTCCCCCACGTATTAAGTGCCACTGACTTGCTGAAGAGCTTGGTGATTGCTTACAATGTGCCCGTTCTGAATTTGTCTGCTTTCTTGTGGCATTATTTAAATTTTCCCTCTGTGGCCTATATCTCTCATCAATTACAGATTGTTCTGAAGTCCTAATTAGATTCAGCTTCAACTTTTTTGGGAGAGGAGGAGTTCAGAACATTTCAGAGGAGGTGCAGGGTGCTCACAGTCTATCATATCAGCGAGCACACCATGTCTCGTTGTCCCCATTTGTGACACCAGGTGGTAACGGCCTGACCCCTCATTAAAAACTTCCTTATCCACCTCTCATCTGATGGTCTCATCCTTCGAGGCTGTGCCTCAGCCAGTTATTCCGTTAGGGCTTGCAAAATGGCAGTGTCTAATTCTGTTAACTATATTAGGAGGAATTCTTTTGTAAAAAAGAACTTGACTTCATCACCAGAACTGCAGTTTGATTTCCACATGTGCTTTTTATAGTCACATTTGAAGTGGCTTTGGTTTTTGCAATGGCCAGTACAACCAGATTAATATTTAAACATGGCCAAGTCATACAGTAAATGTGTTTCCTTCTCCTGTTTTGTTCTCAAGTGACTACTAGTTAAAGGTACCCCCAAGAAGGTTTAGAGGAAAGAGCCGGAACCAGTGAGTTACCAGTGGGTCACCTAAGGCACAGAGCAAGGAAGAACTTGGCTATAGTGAGAGGTACGTCCAAAGGTGGTGAGCCCCCTCTACCAGGGGTGGGCAAGCTTCAAGTAAGGACAGTCACTCGGTAGGGATGTTGTTGAAAGAACTTTATGCTTTCCCAAAGCCAAGAGTCTATGAGTCGCAAAGCTTCTGGCCCTTTTCAAACACCAGGGCCAGATGATGAGGAAATGTGGAGGTATCTAAAAGGAGAGCCTCTGGGCAGATTGGGCAGCCACAGTAGCTGTGGACTAAAAGCTGGGAATCCCATAGGAGCTGAGAGATGGGAAGGGTGCCCAGAGAGCTGGGATCACTGGTCTCCTTTTTTATTTAGTGTTATCTTTGGATTGAAGTCTAACATGAATGCAGAAACGTACACAAATCATAATGCACAACTAAGTTTTCCAAAAGTGAATACACCGATATAAACTGTACCCAGATCAAGACAAGAAGCATTTCCAGTTCCTCTAAAGCCCCCTCGTGCTCCTTCCAGTCCCTGCCCCTACCAAAAGGCAGAGCTGTTCATAGCTAACTTGGTCTGGCCTCTTTTGCTCAGTGTTGTCTCTGAGATTCATCCATAGTGTCGTATGTGGCTCCAGGTGTTCCTTCTCATTGCTGTGTAATATTCTGCTATATGAACAGGCTGGGTTAATTGTCCATTCATTGCTGATGGACGCTGGATTGTTACCTGTGTGTGACTTTAGAAATAATGCTGCTCTGACATTCTTGTACTTGTCTTTTGGTGAATATGTGTACATTCTTACATTGTGTATATATACTTAGGAGTATAATTGCCATGTCATAGTGTGCATATATGTTCATCTTTAATAGATAGTACCAGTTTTCCAATGTGGTTTTACCAATTTACACTCCACTAGAAGTGTCTGAGGGTTCTGGTACTTACAACACTGGTATTTTCTGTGTCTTGAATCGTAGTCATTCTGGTAAGTGTAAAGCGGTGTCTTGCTGTGGTTTTAATTTGCATTTCCCTGTTGATTAATGATGCTGAGCACGTCTTCAAGTGTTTGCCAGCTGTTTTGGACAGCCTCCTTGTAAAATACCTGTTCAAGTCTTTGGTCCATTTTTGATTGGATTGTCTGCCTTTTTAATAGTATTTGGCAGAAATCCTTTCGTATGTGGAGCCTTTTCACGTCCCCAGCCCCTCCTGGTTGTTTCTGTTAGGGTCCCACTGTGCCAGTTTGGGAACAGACTTTGAATCTGCGGAATCACTGGAGAGTCAGCCCCAGGCTTTGGCTTCTCTGTTTAACCAGATGATTCACACAGAACAACTTCACCTTGTTTTGGGCTGGTCACAGGCTCGTAAGTACATTTCCTCTTAAGATGCCAGTGATGACAGAGATGCTGCTGCTGCTGGCACGGGACACCACCATACAGCACAGCCAGTCACTTTATACACTCGCTCATTTAATTATTCCAGAGAGCCTAGGGAAAGGATCCTGTCATTATCTGTGCTTTATAAGTAAGGAGCTGAAACTTAGGGAGCTTATATAACTTGCCTAAAATATCATAGCTAGTCTGGTTCCAGGGTCTGAACTCTTATGCATGTGATTAGATGCTGTCTGGGGCAAGAAGTCATTTTTTGTCCTCATTTTTAAATGCACCTTAATAAGCAGTCACTGTCTTAACATCCAACTTGAGAACACCTGCCATTTCCTAAGCTCTGTGCTAAACATTCCTAGTACACTAACTCATAATCCCCATAATCATGGGAGCTGAGCTCCTTTCAGCTCCATTTTATAGATGAGGAAACTGAGGGCTAGAGAGGTTTAGTGATACACCCAAAGTCACACAGCTGGCTACTAATAGTAAAGCCTGCATTCACATTCTGGCCTACCTGATAACACACCTGAAATCACAGTCACAGGCCACATTTGGTTGCAGATATGTTTTGTTTGGCCTGCAAGGGGTGGGTTGCTTTGTAATTTGACTACTTTCAGAAAAACTATGCCTGCGTCCCTCCATGGTGACAGTCACCTGGCGCTGTGTCATGGCTGCCTCCCATAGAGGGGCCGTGCAGCCTGGCTTCACTCTGTCCTGGCCCAGCCTGCCAGCCCTTAACAGTGCAGTGAGAAGTAAGAGTGTGCTGTTTCCCTCTCAGCCCCGACACACGTGTGGGGCAGATACCAGAGTCATCGGGGGGGGGCTTTTCAAGCTGAGCTGACTCTGCTGTCCTAATATTCTGTTACCTGCCATGACAAGCCACAGTTACCTACCTGTAGGAGTTGTTTTCCTGTGTTGTGTCAGGGCAGGAGAAAGGCTGTAAACTGCCACAGCCCTGTCTCTGGAAAATGTTGTTAGTGCCACACTAATGAAAGCTGTGGAATTCAGGTTAGAATTTACTGCATGCAAGTCAGTTCTCCTTTCAGAGCCTCGGTCTCCACCTCTGCCTCTGGAGCCGGTGACTCCTGCCCTGCTCACTTACTGAGGTATGATGAGCTCATGGCCAGGAAGTTACTCTGTAAACGGGGAAGATCGCACGTCCAGGGTTGTTGGTATCCTCGACTGCACTGAGCCACCCTGACCTCTGGAAGCTTGACCCTGTAGGGAAAACAGAAGAACCTACATTTCAGGGGCCTGGGCTATACAAGGAAACCCAAGTGTCATAGTAGTTACATGCTATGGCTGTTAACCAAAAGGTTGGCGTTTTGAATCCGCTAGGCACTCCTTGGAAACCTGTCAGGGAGTTCTCTATCCTGTAGAGTTGCTACGAAGTAGAATCCACTTGGTAGCAACGGATTTGGGCTTTTTTTGTGTGTGTGGAGGACATACAAAAGAGACAGCCTAAGGGGCTGAGCAGATGCTACCCAGAAAGGGGCTTCTCCAGGGTTCAGGTACAGTCCTCAGTGTGACCACCTGCGGAGGTAGCCCTTTCCTGCTTGTCAGCTTGGTACCCTTCCCTCTGTGGAAGCAGATTATGTAGGCAACTGCTGGAGGAGTCAGGGGTATGAAAGGATCATCTCTACCAAGCTAACTAATCTGTGAGACTCCACTAATTTAATCTGAAAGGCCTCTACATGTTCCAGAGGTCTAATCCATTCATCGCACACATGTTCACTTAGCGCTTTCTCTGTGCGAGGCTCTGTGCTGGTTGCTGGAAGTGAACAGGTGTTTCCCAGACAGATCCAGCATGGTCATGGAGAGGAAGTACCCAGTGGCCTGAGCTCAGGGCACCTGAAGGGAGGCAGTTGACAATGAGGCTGGAATGGATACCTGAACCTGGGAACTTTGGGCTTTATCTTGAAGGCAGTTGGAAGCCATTGAAGGCTTTAAACCAAGGAGTAATGTGATTTAATCATCCAGTCAGTCACTTAGGCCAGAAATAATGGTCTCTGAGCTAAGGAATCAATGGGTTTGAAGCTATAAAGTGAGAGGAGAATAGATGGAACTTGGTACTGATAGGCTGAGGTGGAAGACAAGGAAAAACTGGGAGATGCCCAAGGAAGTACCATTGGCTCATGGGAGGAAAAGTGGGAGGGGGACCATGATGAGTTTGGGATATGTTGAGTCTGAAGCTCTGTGGAACGTCCAGCAATTGCTGACTCGTGGGCAGCTGGACTCAGGAAAGGTCGAACTAGATCTCAGGGTTGTTAATAGGTGACAGTCAGAGAATGACCATGAACTGAATGACACGGGGGGACAGAGGAGAGTGAAAAGTGGAGTGGTTCAGGTTACAGGGGAGCAAAGAGATTCAGAGGAAAGCCCTGTGCTTACAGAGTCAGCAGACGGTGGTGTTCATCTGTTCATACAACAAATGTTTATAGAATTTGTCTACTATGTGCTATGTACTATTATGAGTACTTTGACACAGTGAGAAAGCACTCGTGGAGCTTAGATTCCAGGGCACAGAGTCAGAAAAGAAATAGTAGATGCTGTGGATAGAAACACAGCAGGGTGAAGACTAAGGAGTACTGAGGGGTAGTTGCTATTTCCTATTGGATGGGGAGGAAACGCCTCACTGATAGGTATATTTAAGCTGAAGGAAGCAGTAGAATGAGCCAGGCAGATATCTGAGAGAAGAGTGTTCCAGAAAGAGGGAATAGTAGGTTCAAAGGCCCTGAGGCAGGAGTATGCTTGGCAAGTTGAAGGAAGAGCCAAGAGACTTTTGTGCCTGAAGCAGACAGACCAAGGGGAAGAGACAGAGGACCAGAGTGGGCAACAGATGTGACGAGGGGCAGTGAAGTCAGCTGGGCTGTGTAGGACCCTGTAAGGGCTTCTCTAGAGAGGGTTTTGAGCTGGAGGGTGATGTGATCTGATTTCTTTGTTGAGCATAGAGTATAGGAGGAGAGGGCAGAAACTTCCAGGGGAGGGATGATAGCAGCTGGGATGAGAGTACTGCCTGTACAGGGATGAGAAATGGTTGGGGTTTAGATATATTTCAGTGGTAAAGCCAACAGTTTGCTGATGGATTGATTAAGGGGTGTGAGAAAAAAGGAGGAATCAAGAAGAACCCTAATGGTTGTACAGCATGAATGAAACTGAAATAATTAAACATGTAAAAAATGCTAAAGTGACAAATTTTAGTTTGCATAAGTGTGTATATGTATTATATATACATTCCACAATAAACAAAAATTAATCTAAAAAATGAATAACTGTAAGATTTTGGTCTAAGCAGCATGAAGGATGGAGTTGCTATTAGGTAAGCTTGCATGACACAGTTTGAGGGGAGAAATTAACAGGGACCTCGTAGGCATCCACATGGAAGTTTCAAGCAGGCAGTGCCAGCAGCACAAAGGCTCCTATTTCAGCCCCTTCCCCTTCTTACCGGTTCTGGTCTTTCTACCCCTTCTCTGGGGCCTTGTCTTCTTAACTTTCCCATCCCTGGCAACGACCTGGACCACTAGTGGCTTCTTCACATTGAAAACTGACCCCAGCCTTCTCTCTCCAGGTTGTGCACAGGGACCTCAAGCCCAGCAACATCCTATATGTGGATGAGTCTGGGAACCCTGAGTGCCTCCGCATCTGTGACTTTGGCTTCGCCAAGCAGCTGCGGGCTGAGAATGGGCTTCTCATGACCCCTTGCTATACTGCCAACTTCGTGGCCCCTGAGGTGAGCAGCCCAGCCTCCTTAGCTGCCATAGTGAGGGATCCTGGCCCCAGAGCCCTTGCACTCCTTTCCAAAGCCCTCACACTGATCCAAGACTCCAGTTCCTGTGGCCTTGGCCCAGGCTCCTAGGGACATCCAGCACATGCCTGGGACCCTTGTTATGTGAGGTCACCTGCTAGCTGCCTCACAGCGCAACATCCCTGCTAGGTACTGAAGCGCCAGGGCTATGATGAAGGCTGTGACATCTGGAGCCTGGGCATTCTGCTGTACACCATGCTGGCGGGGTGAGTGGCCTAGCTGGGCTCCCCTCCTCACCCCCCACTCCTCTTCCAGCCCTGGTCTTCACAGGGTGGTGGTGGTTGCCTGATGGGAGAAATTCGGCCCTGCCTTTGGAAGGGTCTTCCTGCCTTTGGGAGCTCCCCTTTGAGGAGGAAGAGGCTGCCCTTGGGAGTACCCACTCTGCGAAGGGAGATACACCCCTTCACCCCCGCCCTCAGAACTGAGGCCAAAGCTTTGCATGTGAACTTTTCCCCAGATACACTCCATTTGCCAACGGGCCCAATGACACACCAGAGGAAATCCTGACACGGATCGGCAGTGGGAAGTTCACCCTCAGTGGGGGAAACTGGAACACAATTTCAGAAACAGCCAAGGTGGGTCTGGAGGCCTGGGCCAGGCTCATTTAAGGGGGTGCAGGGTCCCATCTCCAGACTTTCAGCAGTTAATGAACAGGTAGGCTCATTTCTCCCAGCAGAATGTTCTGCAAATCCTATTGCTCTGTTTCTCCAAGTGGAAGATTCCCAGGCAGACGACCATCCACCTCCTATCCTAACCACTGATCACTTAGTGATCAGTCACAGAGTCATCCCTCGTGTCAGGGACAGAGGGCCGCAGCAGTGACAGGCCCCTGTGGACTGTGGGCTGGTGGGACATAGGAGCTTGCATACAGGGAACAGAGATGTGCACTGTCTTGTTGGCCTGGGGTATGGATGAGCAGTAGAGGCACAAAACAGAGTGACTGACTACACCAAGCAGAGAGGCCTTCTTGGAGGAGGTGACATTTGAGCCTTCAATATTAGCAGCAGTTTCCAGTTGTTGGGAATGTCTACACCTGGAGCTGACCCTTCATGAACATTGTAAAGTATTGTCTCTATTCTCAGAGGGAAAAATGAGGCTCCAGAGTTGTGGTCTTTTCCCCAGGACACTCTGTTGATGAATGCAGGAGATAAATTTTGAACCTGTTTGCCTAAGCCAAAACCTTAGGCTCCTACCACCTTACCACAGAACTTCTTGAAGGTAAAGAAGAAAGAGAAGGACATTCCAGGAAGAAGTCTGTGCAGTAGCAGAGGACTATAGAAGGGAATACATTGTCTAGGGTTCAAAAGACTGAAAAATCACAGGGACTACTGCAAAAGTCCCTGTGGAAACAGCAGAAAACACTATTTCCCTGTCAGTGGGCACAGCTGTCTGCTTCCCCACTGACCTATCCCATCAACCTCTTACACCTCTGTGTCCCTAGGACCTGGTATCCAAGATGCTGCATGTGGACCCCCACCAGCGCCTCACAGCCAAGCAGGTCCTCCAGCACCCATGGATCACTCAGAAAGACAAGCTCCCTCAAAGCCAACTGTCCCACCAGGACCTGCAACTCGTGAAGGTATGGCCACCCCTAGCTGCTGGGCATCTGGGGGCTCAAGCCAGGGTTCTCATGGGCTGGGATTTAGTGTAGCAGAGCCAAGAAATACTGTGTCTGTGCCATGTACCATCAGGTAGGACAGAGGAAAGGAGCAGCCTTGCCTTCAGAGATACCTACTGTAACATGCGCTGTGTCCACACTGTACTCACGTGCCCCTTGCCCTCTGGGGGACACAGCCCCTGACCTTGAAAGATCCCAGGACTAAGGAACATGAAGGCTAGATTAACAGTGGGTAGGGTGGGCTATGGCATGGAGTGGCTGGAACATGGGACAGGCTTGGCCCTGGCGCACACGCAGCTGATGAGCTGACCGCCCACCTTCCCTCGCAGGGCGCCATGGCTGCCACCTACTCTGCACTCAGCAGCGCCAAGCCCACTCCCCAGCTCAAGCCCATTGAATCATCTATCCTGGCCCAGCGACGGGTGAGGAAGCTGCCGTCCACCACCCTGTGAAGGGCCAGCGCGTCCAGGCTGCAGGGCGGTGCTAGCTCGTTGGAGGCGGCATCCTCCCCAGAGGGAGCAGGGCTGAGTCACAGGACCAGAGGAAGCTGGAGCCCTGAGGGGCCCAGGACGCAGCCAGCCCAGATCACCCCCAGTGAGGGTGTGAGAAGTGCCTTCTCCTTCCCCAGGATGGACTCTTCTCAGCTCAGGCTCTGCTGGTTGCAATTGATCCACTGTACAAACTCAGCTTTTTATAAGGGAAAAAATGGCATCAGCTACCATGGATTTTTATGAGATCCATTTGCCTTTCTGGGAGCGGAAATGGCCAGTGCAGCCCTGGAGGGGCGCTGAGCCAAACCAGGGCTCTGTGTGTCTGTGACCCCACAGAGCAGCTTGAGAACACCCTCACAGTTGGCTGCTGGAAACCATCTACACACACTGCCGAGGCAGCCTGAGCAGTCGAGCATCACCTTCCGGATACTTTGGCTGTTTGGAACTCACTTCCCCTGTCAGGTCCTCTTCCGTTCTCTTCTGCTGCAAGGTCTGGAACCACGTCCTGCTAGAGGGCAGGACCAAGGCCCCGCTGAGTCCCAGCTCCAGGCACCAGCATCAACAGCGGCCCCACCATTGGGTCCCCTGCATTCAGGTTGGGCTGTCCCAGCGGGAGGATCAGGAAAGCACTTTTGGGCTGACTTCTGTTGGGGTCTGCCACAGGACAAAGTTCACAGGAGGCCAACGGGCCAGGGGCTTTTTGTTTCGGTTTGTTTTGTTTCTTCCTCAGCTGGTAACTCAGGGTTCATCTGTCCATGGCCTTTCTAATAAATTTACAGTTGAGTTGAAACTCACTGTCCTTCACTTTTCATCCCCAAATTTGCCCTCTGATTGCTGTCAGGTGTTGAGGATTTTAACATAAGAAATGCGCCAGGTCTGATTAGCTAAGCTACTTGCAGTACAGGTCATTTGGGGCAGGGGGTAGGAATCCTGCTGGTCCTGCACAGCACACTGCTACCAAATGTTCCATTATAGTATTGAGAATAGTAATAGTCATATCAGCTACCAGTTATTAGTGCTGGACAGTATGCCTGGGCCTTGTACATATATCTCATTTCGTCTTAACCCTGTGAGGCAAGTGCTATAATTTTCTCTGGGCAATAAGATGCAATGAATATTTTCTGAACACCTCTTCTGGCTTTGCTCCAAACACTGGAGTTAGGATGGTGAACCAGGTAGATGTGGGTCTTACCTCGTAAAGTGGAAAATGGGCAATTGGCAAACCCATGTCAGCTACTGATAAGACATGCACAGAGAGTTAAATTGGGGTGAGGCATGGGAATTAACTTCAGGTGAGGTGGTCAGGAAAAGGTGCTCTGGGGATGGTGATCCAGAAGCTGCAATCGGAGTGGTAAAAAAGAGGTAGCCAACCCAAGACTAGGAGGCAAAGGGCAGAGTCAGGGCAAAGGCCCCAAAGGAGGAAGCAGATTGTCTGTGATCAGGGGCCAGAAAGGGGGCCAGTGTGGCCATAGCCTCAGGATGAGGGGATTCGTAGGAGGTGAAGTCGGAAAGGAGGACAAGGGCAGTCGACTGGGTTTCGTAGTCTAGAGTAGTAAGTTAGGGCTTAACTCTAAATGAGGTGAAAGCACTTGAAAGAATTTAAGTGGGAAAATGACATGTTTTGTTGTTGAAAATACAAGAGGCAAAACATTCACCAATCCATCGGTTTCTATGTGTACAATAGTGATGTTGATTACATTCTACAAATTATACAGCTGCTCTCACCCACTGTTTCCAATTTGCTCTCCATTATTCACATAAATTCTTCTCTCTCTAAGCTTCCTATCTGACCTTTGGAGTTGCTGTTGGCAGTTTGAGTCCATACAGCAAGGTTTTAGAAAAGAATACAAAGCTCACAGCAGACGTTCTTTACTAGTTAACCTGGACTGTGTTTAGTGTAAAGAAGGCTTCAGGGCCTATTTCTGGTTTATGGTTTCAGAATTAAAGGTTGTTTCAGGGCAGTTGTTTTCAGGAGCCCATCTGGCCTCGATGGCTCCAAAACGTCTGAATTCCATGAGAGTTGACATGTAACTTTTTAAAAAGATTGTTGTGATTGCCATATAGAACAGTGGCTGGGGAGCAGAGTAGGTACAGGCTGACCAGGCCAGTGGCTACTACAGTAGCCCAGACCAGAGACAGAGTGAAGGAGGGGATGGGGGAGGGGAGTGAGCAGGGTCAGGATGTGCTCTGGATCACGACAGATGGTACTTGCTCGGAGTTTGGATGTAAGAGGAACAGAGAAGAAGATTCAAGGATATCATCTAGATTTTTGACTTGAATAATTGGGTACTGAAATAGGGAAAAGTTGGAGAGGAGCAGGTTTGAGGGAAATTTTTAGAGTTTTATGGTAGCTGTCTTTTAGATACCCAAATGGAGACAACAAATCAGACTTGCAATGAGAAGTTGGCACTCAGGGGAGAGAGCTTGTAGGGAGCTGGTAAAGCCAGGAGACTGGGCTTCTCAAAGCATGGTCCCTGGACCAGCAGTATGGCATCCCCTGGGAGTTTGTTAGAAATGCAGAATTTCAGGTCCATCCCTAGACCTGCTCCATCAGAATCTAAATTTTAACAAGATCTGCCTGTGATTTGAAGTTTGAGAAGTCGTGTTTCAGGGACTGAGCATAGAGAGCAGGGGACCTATGGCTGAGTCCTGAGCACCCTAGCATTTAGAGATGGTGCTGAGGAAGGAAAGCTGCAAAGGAGACTGAGACGTGAGGGAGGACACACCAGCCTGGCAAGATTCAAAGTCCTATGGACCAGGACCTTTGCTTCTGTGACTTCTCAGCCCCCTGCACTTTACAGATAAGAAAGCCTGGGCCCGCAGAGGCAAGTCAGTGGAGTTCCAAGGGAAGGAGATTCTAGCAGTGGCTGTTCAGTTGTAGCTCTGGACTAAACGTGCGGGGTGGAAGCCGGGTGGCATCCCCACAGGAGCCAGGAGGATGTGTTGGGAGAATCAAGGTCTCCCCAAACACACGTTGACACCGTCCGGAGCCTCTGACCCGTATGTGTTCTACTTCTTTGAGTTTCCCCATTTGTACAGCAAAACCAACATTTTCTTTCCCACCTACCACCCAGAGTTTTTCACCCTGGACCCATCGCGCCAGCTGGAATAATCAGAGTGTCATCCTGACTCCTTCCCCTCATTCTGTGTATCCAGTCTGCCACCTAAATATTTCCAGAATCCATCCTCCCCTCCCCATCCTGCCTACCACGCTCAGATTTTTCTCTTGCCTTTTCAACTAATTCCTCCTCCTTACTGGTTCTCTCCAGTCTTCTGTTCCCCCAGTGCCTTCCATTTAGATTCACAAATCTCACCTGGCCTCTGGCCAGGAGCTTAGGTGAGTGAACCTGAGAGTGTTCTGTGTAACCTGTCACATGCGGAGCCCCCAGTGTCAACTCTCTCGCTGCTTCTCTTGAAGAGTCCCCAAACTGCCCACAAGTTATGCTGCTCCCTCCGCTGGATTCCTGGCTAACTCCAACTTGTCCTTTAGGACAACTCACTGCCTCCAGGAAGCCTATCAGGACCCCCCAGCTTGGGTTGGATGACTCAACCTTTTGGGTCTCCAAATGCCCCATGCCCATCTCTTTACACAGCACACTGGTTTTGGAAACAGCTGATGATGCGTACCTTCCCACCCATCTGTGAACTTGAGTGTGGGGCTGTATAACCAGCATGCTGTCCTGCCTCCCTGGTTCTGAGAAGGCTCAAGACCGACCTATGTGTCCCGCAGATCTGTCTGGTTACCATCTCCTTTCAGCCATCCGTGTGGCCTAGTAGCTCCCTGCAATCGTAGGATCTGTTCTCAATGAGGGGACTCAGTTGTTAAAATGTTCTGTTTCCCAGCTTACAGACAGTAGAAACAAACTGGGAAATTTGGGGAATTTCCAAGGATGGTTTTAGAAGGTAGTAAGTTCCTCCATCACCTGAACTGCACACACCCCTAATAATGACCATTTGTCAAGGCCTCAGAGGGGATTCTTTTTGCCAGTAGGGGGCTATTCAGATGCAATCTTGCATGTACCCTCCAGGTTAGAGACTGAGATTCTGTATTGTTGGCACAGTTACAAAATCCCCATGTCTTGTACTCACCAATTTACATATCACACCCAGGGACGGACTAACCAGTTCACAAGGTGCCCACCCAAAAAGCCAAACCCACTGCCATCAAGCTGATTCTGACTCATGGTGACCCTATAAGTCAAAGTAGAACTGCTCCACAGAGCTTCCAAGGAGCACCTGGCACATTTGAACTGCTGACCTTTTGGTTAGCAGATGTAGCACTTAACCGCTGCACCACCAGGGTTTCTTGAGGTACACAGGGCCTAACTGTGGTTACTTACTCATCTGTAGTGCCCAGTTTAACAGGTGCTCCACCTCGTCTTTGACGTGGTGAAAACCAGGTGAAATTGGGCACTACAGATGAGTAAGCACAAATAAGTACCTTGCGTATTAGGTAACCTGTCCCTGATCACATCCCGTTGCTGTCAATAATTATTTCAGAGTCAAGCACCCTAAGAGAAAAGGCTGGTCTCTGGATACGTTAACACATGGATTCAATTCTCTCACTCAGCCCTGTATTAAAAGGCCATCAAAGAACCTATCACTTTGTAATGCAACCCTTCATTTAATGGCTATAATAATAAGTGCAATTTATTGAGTTCCTGCTATACACCTGCCACCCTGCTGCCATCTAACTGATTCCGACTCACAGCTACCCTATAGGGCTGAGTAGAACTGTCTCATAGAGTTTCCAAGAAGTGCCTGGCAGGTTTGAACTGCTGATCTCTTGGTTAACAGATGTTGCACTTAACAATTATGCCTCCACAGTTTCTTCCTACTTTACACAGGGCACTATACTCATCATCCATAATACCCAAAGTAATCTTAGAAAGTAGATATTATAACTTTCACCCCTGTCAAGGAAACTGAGGCTAAAGAAGATAACTTGCCCACAATCCCCCAAGCAAAGAGGTAGTTGAGCCAGGTTTTGTACACAAGTCTCTCTGACCTCAAAGCTCATCATGTCCTATTATTCTACACAGATATGTGGGCTAAATTTCATCTCACAATGACTTATAAAATCTCATATTGGAATGACAACTCCCCACAGGAATCCCCCACAGATGGTTACCCAGTTTCTACTTGATTCTGGCGGTGACCGAGAATTCACCACATCACAGGACAGTCCCCCGCACTGTTGGAAAGTTCCTTTAGCTTTGAACTGAGGTCTTCTGAGTAGCTTCCGTTTTGAGGGGAGTTCCCACTAACTCCAGGGGACTCGAAGAAGACCTGGCTAGACAGTAGCAGCACAAGGGAAAACTAAACAAGCATCTCTACCACCAACGAGAAAGGAGCCTTGGTGGCACAACGGTTAAGCACTCTGCTGCTACGCGAAAAGTGGGCAGCCCAGACGCACTCAGTGGGTCTGAGACAGCAAGTCCTGGCAGTCTGCTTCTGCAAAGGTCACAGCCTAGAAAACCCTCTGGGACAGTTCTACTCTGAGTTGAAAACTGACTCGACAGCACCTGACAAGAACAACAACCACCAGTGAAGGCAACCGCGGGTGGCAAGGGAAGATGTGGTCCTAAGGTTGTGCAGGCTAGAGGGAAAGGCCCGGCGAGGTGAGCAGGAGGGCCTCAAGGGCCGTCACCCCCATCTGTGGTCTCTGCCCTGGAATTCTTCACAAGTTCATCCCTGAAGGCAGCAGTGGGTCATGGGAACAGCACTGGACTTGGGGTCAGAGGTGTGATCACACTCCAGCCCCACTGCTGACTTGCTGTGTCTCTCTCAGCAAGTTGCTTCACTGCTTTGATGTTCCTCAACTGTCAAACAGAGCTATTGTGAGCGTTAAGGGAGAGGCTATACGAGGAGTGTGGCTGGCACAGAGACGCTCAGTTATAAACAGACAGCAGCTAGGATATAGGAAGCAGTCTATTGCAGTGGTTAAGTGCAGACTCTGGGGTTAAGCTGTCCTGGTTTTGTCATTCCACGATTTTATTGAAGTCTAAGCAGTCTTCGGTTACAATCCAATTTTGGCTGCTTGCCTGTGTGACCTGAGGTAAGTCACTTAACCTCTCTGCCTCGATTTTCCCATCTTTAAAGTGGAGTTTAATAGTAGTATCTACCCTTCAGTGAAGATGAAACAAGATAATTCATGAGAAGTACATACCACAGGGCTTGACACAGTGCATGAGACATGTTGGCTACTACCCTGTTCCTCCTGCCGGAGAAGACGCCAGCCTCTCAGCCGTCTGTCTCCCTGCCTCTCTCTCTCACCCCCACCTCTTTTTTAAGCAGAGAGAACTGCATTCAGAACCTGTAGAGAAATTGGCTCACAAGAGTGACCTCACCCACGGGGGGGGGAGAGGGGGAGTTCTCTTATAAGGACCTTCTCTCTGTGTTCTCCTCTTGCCACAGAGCATCTTTCTAGTTATAGACTCAGTCTGACTCAGTCTGAAACTTCTTTTTATAAGTAATTTCCTCTGTTTCTCTTCGCTTCTTCTATTCCACCCCCAGCCCCAGGCTGAGTTGAGAAATGGAGGAGAGGATGACACATGTCTGAACTGGGCATGGGGCCTTCACCGGGGATGGGCCTGGAGTCGCTCACCGATGGCGGAATCTACGGCCAGGGCTGGATTTGGGCAGAGTCATTGTGCTGTGCCCACGGAGCTTTCCAGTGACCGGGCCCTTTAGTGGCTTCAGAGAGCTTCTTAAAATGGGACTGGCCTCTCACCTCAGGGAATGACAAGCAGGGCATTGGTCTCAGGGGGCATGACTGACATGAAATCTCAGCATCAGCCATTACTAGCTGCTTGGTCTTGGGCAGGTCATCTGGTGGCTCTAAGCCTCATTCTTGTCACTTGTAAAACAATCCTCTGAGAGTTGTAGAGAGGATTATAAGAAATGATGAGAGTAACTGTTCTGGCAAAGACTAGGTACAGAACAAAAGGTAAATAAGTTGCAAGAATGTTTGGTAAACCTTTCAGAGCCAAGTCAGATGTCCCAAACCAGGAATTTTAAGCTGGGGTGCGTGAGGTTAGCAGGCACGTGGGAATTAAACACAAAATGGTATGTAGGTGTGCATTCTGGAAGAAGAGAGTAGAGGGCTTTCATCATAATCTCAAAGGTGCTCATAAACCCCAAAATGTTGAGAAGTATTATGTCAAGGGTAGCAGATTAACTAATACACGTTCTTCATAAGCACGTTGAACAGTCCTCTT
Source organism: Heterohyrax brucei (assembly GCA_028571685.1). NCBI lineage: Eukaryota > Metazoa > Chordata > Mammalia > Hyracoidea > Procaviidae > Heterohyrax > Heterohyrax brucei. Next base: position 56,510,504 of record CM053140.1, read on the forward strand.
GTCCTAGCTCCTAGCACTGTGCAGTAGTTCCGTCAGCAGACATTCATAGAGGCCTCAATGTTCAGTTCAGCTAGTTCAGGAGTTAGCATATGGTCAAGAACCAGTGGTAGTGAAGGAGTAAGTCCAAGCTGCACTGAGGGCACTGGTGAAAAACAAGGCTCCAGTAAGTAATGATGGAACCCCAGTTGAGATGTCTCAACAAAGGATGTGATGTTGAAGATACTCACTCATCTATGCCAAGAAATTTGGAAGACAGCCACCTGGATGTAAGAGATCCATATTTGTGCCCATTTTGAAGGAAGGTGATCCAGTAGATTGTGCAAAGTACTGAACAATGTCATTACCGTCACATGCACATAAAATTTTGCTGATGATCATTCAAAAGTGGTTGTAACAGTACATTGACAGGGAACTGCAAGAAATTGAAGCTGGATTCAGAAGAGGGCATGGAACCACGGATATCATTGTTGATTTCACATGGATCCTGGCTGAAAGCAGAGAATACCAGAAAGATGTCTACCTGTGTTTTATTGACTACACAAAGGCATGCGACTGAGTGGATCATAACAAATTACAGGTAACACTGCAAAGAACAGGAATTCCAGAACACTTAATTGTGCTCGTGAGGAACTCGTACATAGACCAAGAAGCAGTCTTTCAAACAGAACAAGGGGATACTGCATGGTTTAAAGTCAAGAAAGGTGTGCATCAGAACTGAATCCTTTCATCATACTTCTTCAGTCTGTATGCCAAGCAAATAATCCAAGAAGGTGGACTGTACGAAAAAAATCAAGATTGGAGGCAGGCTCATTAACAGCCTTTGATAAGCAGATGACACTACTTTGCTTGCTGAAAATGAGAAGATTTTAAGAACTTAACTAAACCTTGGTGGCATAGTGGTTAAATGCTACAGCTGCTAGCCAGATGGTTGGCAATTCAAATCTGCTAGGTGCTCTTCAGAAACTCTAGGGGGAAGTTCTACTCTGTCCTATAGGGTTACTATGAGTTGGAATTAACTTGATGGCAGTGGGCTTTTTGGTTACTGTAATGAAGATCAAAGACTTATGTCCGTTAGTATGATCACACCTTAACATAAAGAAACCAATAATCCTCACAACTGGACCAATAAGCAACATTGAGATAAACAGAGAAGATATTGAAGTTGTCAAGGAATTTACTTTATTTGGATCCACAATCAACACCCATGGAAGCAGCAGTCAAGAAATCAAATGATGTATTGCAATGGACAAATCTGCTGCAAAAGATCTCTTTATAGTGTTCACAAGCATGGATGTCACTTTAAGGACTACGGTGAGCTTGACCCAAGCTACGGTGTTTTCTGTTGCCTCACATGTATGTGAAAGCCGGACGACAAAAAAGAAAGACCAAAGAAGAACTGATGCCTTTGAATAATGCCATTATCAAAGAATATTGAACATGTCGTAGACCGCCAAAAGAAAGAACAAATTTGGAAGAAGTACCAGAATGCTCCTTAAAAGTGAAGATGGGGTGACTTCATCTCACCGACTTGGGACCAGTCCCCGGAGAAGGACATAATGCTTGATAACATAGAGAGTCAGCAAAAAGGAAGACCCCCGAAGGAGACAGATTGACACAGTGCCTGTCACAATGGGCTGAAACACAGCAAAGATTGTGACAATGACGCAGGACCCGGCAGAGTTTCATTCTGTTGTGCAGAGGGTCAATATGAGTTGCAGCTGACCCAATGGCACCTGACTAAAACCTAAGTTCCAGGCACTGAAGATACAGATATCATTGCTATTGGTTTCCTGTGCTTCTGGAGCACTGAGCTACAGAGAAGTTAAGTAATTTAAATAACGTTGCATAATTCTGAAGAAAGTGAAAGAAAGGCCTTGGAAATGACCTCTGACTGGGGTCACAGCTAGGTCCACTGCATGGGGGAGGGTGTTTCAGCCGTCAGTTCGTCTCCTGGGGATGTTGATGACTTGCCCAGGTGCTGTTTACTTATGACTAACAGTGCTCTGAGCCGACTTAGCAAAGGAGAGGTCCTTTCCTAAACTCCAACACCAGCCGGCATGTGTATTTATATCAACCCTATAGAGCTTTAATTTATGTATAATAAAATGCATAGACTTTAAGGACACAGTGAGTTTTGACAATTGAGTATGCTGGTGAAACTCACATCACTGTCAAGATACAGAACACTTCCATTACCCAGAGAGTTCTCTCATGCCCCTTCTCAATCTTCCCCAATGCCAGAGGCAGTTACTATGCAGGTTTTTGTCACTGTAAATTAGTTTTGCCTGTTCTAGAACTTGATATAAATGGAATTATACAGTGGTGTGCTCTTTTATGTCTGACTCCTGCTCACCATAACTCTGTGAAGATGTATCCATGCTTTTCCACATCTCAGTAGTTTATTCCCTTCTGCTGTGAAGTAATATTCCACTGAGTGAACACATTATAATTTTTTTAATCCATTCATCTCTGGATGGATATTTTGATTGTTTCCAGTTTGGGTTTAATGTTAATAAGTTTACTAGGAATATTTATGTGAGAATTTTTGCATCAACATACATTTTTTATTTCTCTGGGTAAATAGTGGTGGCATTGCTGGGTCGCAGCGTAGGTTGCTCCACACCCTGGCCAGCTGTTAGTGTTTGTATCAGTTTCCCAGGGCTGCAATAATAAACTACCACAAATTTTGTGACTTACAAGAACAGAAATTAGTTCTAGAGACTAGTAGTCCAAACCCAATGTGCCACTGGGGCCATGTTCTATATGAAGGCTCTAGGGGAATATTCTTCCTCTTTCAGCTTCAGGAAGCCTCAGATGTTCCTTGGCTTGCAGCTGAAGCATAACTCCATCTTCATTTGCCTGTCTTGGCTACCTTCACTCCATGTCTCTATATGTCCTCGTTTATAACGGCATCACTGAGATACGATTAGAATGCTCTCCTGTATGACCTCTTGTTAACTGATGACATCTTCCAAGATCCTACTTCTGAATAAGATCATGTTCACAGGTACCAGCAGTTGGGATTTCAATATAAATTTCAAGAGGCCGCAGTATCATTGGTCTTTCTAAATTTAGTCATTCTAGTGGGTGTGAAATGGTTTCTCTTTTTGGTTTTAATTTGTACTTACTTGTTACACACGTATCTTCTTTGGAAGAGTCTATGCAAGTCTTTTGCCTGTTTCCTATTGGATTGTTTGTGTTATTATTAACTTGTAAGAATTCTTCACATATTCTAGATGCCAATCCTTTGTCAAACACACATGTTGAAAGTATTTCCTCCAGCCTGTGTCTTGTTTTTTCATTTTCTTAATGATGTCTTTGGACAAGCAGAAAATTTTAGTATTAATGAAATCCAATCTATAAAGTTTTCTTTTGTGAGTTTTTTCCTTAGCTTTAAAAAAGCTCTGTCTACCCTGAGGTCTCAAAAATTTTCTCCTGTTTTCTTCCAGAAGTTTTACAATTTTAGCTTTTATAGTTAAATGTATTTCAAGAGAATTTTCTTTGCATGATATGAGACAAAGTTTGAGATTTGTTTGTTTTCTGATGAATGCCCACTTAGATCATTTGTTGAAAACTATCCTTTCTTAAAATCTTTGTTGAAAGTCGGTTGACCACATAGGTGTCTATTTCTATTCTGAACTCTGATGGACTGGCACAGTAGCTGCAACGAAGTACTGAAACATAGCAAGCGCTGTGAAGGAGATGCAGGACCCGGCAACGTTTCATTCTGATGTGCGTAGGGTCACTATGAATCAGAACCCACTTACGGGCACCTACAACAGTATTTCTGAACTATATTCTGCTCTGTTAATCTATACATCTTTCTAATACTATACTGTTTTGATTTCTGTAGCTTTATAGCAAGCCTTGAAATCAGACGGTTCAAAATCTCTCTGGTGTCTTCTTGAATTTCTTGTTTCTTGATTTTTTGCAGTTTCATTTGATGGAATTCTTTTTCATATAGACTCAGGAGCAGAATTACTAGGAGATAGGCTATATGCAAAATTAATTTCACAGACTGTGTGTGGCAAATTGCTCTTCAGAATGACTTCACCAGTCTACACTTCCACCAGAGGCCCTGTAGCTCCCTGATCTCAGCTAACACAGCATTATCCAGCTTTCTCATTTTTCCAGTCAAATGGTATAAAGAAATACTTTCACACTGTTTTCTTAAACAGCTTTATTGAGACAAAATTGATATACAATAAATCGCACATATTTAAAGGACACAATTTAATAAGGTTTGATAACTGTATACACCCACATGGGGTCACCCTGAGTTGGAATCAGCTTGACAGCAACTAACAACAGTGAAACCACCTTTACAGTCAAGACAGTGAGTGTATCCATCAACACCCCCCAAAAGTTTCTTCATGCCCCTTTAAGTATGAGCTATTTCATTGGCAAGGTACAGCTTAGTTTCCAGGATGTGTAGTGTGAACTTAGGTTGCCATGGATAGGGCAAACAGCTACCAATTAAAAGTAGTCCCTGAGTGGTGCATACAGGTAAGCACTCAACTACTAACAAAAAAATTGGCAATTCAAACCTACCCGCGGTCCCTTGCAAGAAAGGTCTGGTTATCTGTTTCTGCATGGACCAAAGTTATGCCCTGAAATACATGGGATCATAGATTGCAGTGAGTCAAAACTAACTTGGCAGGTAGTGTGGCTGTTAGGGTTTTTTGTTTGTTTGCTTGTTTTTTGGTTTTGGTGTAATCTTAGCTTGAGGTCTGGAACTTAGGAGGTGCTAAGAAAATAGGGCTAGTAGGAAACTCTGGTGGAGTAGTGGTTCACAGCTATGGCTACTAACCAAAGGGTCAGTAGTTTGAATCTACCAGGCAGTTCTACTCTGTCCTATAGGGTTGCTATGAGTCCACTCTGTCCTATAGGGTCTCTACTTGATGGCATTGAGTTTGTTTGTTTTTGGTTTCCTACTGCAACCATACAGCAGAGTAGTTAAATGTGTGGGTCCTAAAGCCAGCTGCCTGAGTTCAAGCCCATCTCTGCTACTTGTTCCCTTGGGCAAGTTACACAATGTCTCTGTGCATCTTGTTTGTAAAACAAGAATGATAATACGGTACCTGTCTCAAAGGATTATCATGAAGATTAAAATAATTAATACAAGTGAAAATATTTTTACTTGATTGTAGGTAACAGAATTATGTCAGATAGACTTTTTGAAATTTTAAAAATATTCATTAGCACGTCCTTGATGTGGGTGTTTGAAACTTCCGTGTGGAAATCTCTGAACTAACTGTCTCTCAGTAGTCTTAGAGAACTGTTGCAACTTGATGCTATAAAAACCAACTGCCATTGAGTTGATTCAGACCCACAGTGACCCTATAAGACAGGGTACAACTGCCCCATAGAGTTTCCAAGGAATGCCTGGTGGATTTGAACTGCTGACCTTTGGAGTAGCAACCGTAACAATCACTACACCACTAGTGTTTCCTATAAAGTCTCTGATTTAAGCAGCAATGGTAATTCTAGAAGTTACCACAAGAGGGAACAGGAATTCACTCTTCTTTTGTGACTTGTGAGGACAGTTCACTCTTTCTGGTTTGTTGTTGTTTAGCCTACGGCTCACAGTGACCCCAGGTACAACAGGACTCTGCCTGGCCCTGCACCATCTCAGTAAAGGGTGGATCTGATGATCATGATCCCTAAAGTCTTGGTGGCTGATTTTTGCAAGTAGACTGCCAGCCTTTTCTTCCTCATCCATCTTAGTCTGGAAGCTCTGCAGAAACCTGTTCAGCATCATAGCAGTGTGCAAGCCTCCACTGACAGTCGGGTACTGGTTGCACATGAAGTGCATTGACTGGGAATCAGGAATACAACACTGATATCTGAGCAACCAGCTCCTGCCACATCTGGAATTTATGTGCGCTGATTCAATGCTAGTGTTTTATCCAGCTGAGTCTCTGTGGTTGAGAATTATAGAAGTACATGTGAATAAAAGGACTTACAGACAGTCTTTTGGAGCACATGACCTGTTTATAAGCAGCAGTAATAAAAATAAAATAATAATGGCCAGCATTTATTGAGTTCATACTTTGTGTCAGACACTATTACAAGTGTTTTCCAGTAATTTGTCCCATGTGACAGGTAGAGGGCAGTGGTGGCTCATAGGTAGAATTCTTTTCTTTCCTGCAGGACACCCTTGTTCAATTCCACCATGAGTGTTGTGGGGGATTTGGATGATAGTTATTCTGATTACTTTATTTCCCTACTCAAAGATAAGACAACAAATGTTCAGGCGGGGGGGAAGAACCTCTGCTGTTGAGTCAATTCTGAGTCACAGGGACCCTATAGGGCAGAGTAGAACTGCCCCATAGTTTCCAATGAGCACCTGGTGGATTCAAACTGTTTATCTTTTGGTTAGCAGTCATAGCTTTTTAACTACGAAGCCACCAGGGTTTCCAGCATTCAGAGAGGATACAAAATTGCTGGGGAGCTCGGTCACATAGCCCCAAATTAGAGTGATTGATGGTTAATGGGGGAAATTCTATAGTAGAAGAAAGAGACTATTTTGATGAAGGTCTTTTTTGCCACTCAATCTGACATCATTAAAAATTACAGAAATTGGCAAGCAAGTAAGTCAGATATGTAGATAAAACCAAAACCAAACCAACCAACCAACCCAATGTCACTGAGTAGAACTGCCCCACAGGGTTTCAAGCCCAACCAAACCTAACCAAACGATTCCAACTCACAGTGACCCTAACTCTATGGAACAGTTCTACTCTGTTTCTGAGTGAGAATCAACTCAATAGCAGTTGCCATAGTGTTTACAAAGCCATAAATCTTGATGGAAGCAGATTGCTAGATCTTTCTTCCACAGAGTGAGTGATGGGTTCAAAATGCCAACTTTTTGGTTAGCAACTGAGCACTTAACCCACTGCACCTCCAAGGTTCCTATGATGTGATTGGTTATGTCAGATGAATTTGGGGGGGAAAGCAGAGATTACTAGAAAGATGGTTACCTATGTTTTATTGATTATGCAAAGGCTTTCAACTGTGTGGTCCATAACAAATTATGGATAGCATTGTGAAGAACAGGAATTTCAGAACACTTAATTGTGCTCACGAGAAATCCATATATGGATCAGGAGGAAGCTGCTTGAACAGAACAAAGGGGATAGTGCATAGTTTAAAGTCAGAAATGATATGTATCAGGATTGTATCCTGTCACCATATTTATTCTGTAGGCTGAGTGAATAATCTGAGAAGCTAGACTATATGAAGAATGTGACATCAGGGTTGGAGGAAGACTCATTAACAACCTGCTATATGCAGATAGCACAGGCTTGTAATGATGAAGATTACATTTCAACATAAAGAAAACAAAAACTCTTACAATAGGACCAACAAACAACACCATGATGTTGCTGTCGTTAGGCTCCATCAAGCGGGTTCTGATTTATAGTGACCCTGTGTTGAACAGACACAATGCCCAATCCTGCACCAGCCTCACAATAGTTGCTAGATCTGAGCCCCTTGCTTCAGCCACTATGTCAATTCATTTTGTTGAGAGTCTTCTTTTTCCTTTACCAAGCGTGATGTCTTTCTCCAGGGACTGATCCCCCCAGCACAATAGAGAAGCTATTAAGGTTGTCAAGGATTTCACTTTACTTGGATCCACAATTATTGCCCATGGAAGCAGCAGTCAAGAACTCAAATGATATATTGCATTGGACAGATCTGCCACAAAGATCTCTTTCAGTGTTCAAAAGCAAAATGTTACTTTGAGGACTAAGGTTCTCCTGACCCAAGCCATGGTATTTTCAATCGCATCTCATGCATGCAAAAGCTGGGCGATCGATAAGAGAGACTGAGGAAGAAATGATGCCTTTGAATTATGGTGTTGGTGAAGAATTTTGAATATACAATGGACTGCAAGAAGAACAGACAAATCTGTCTTGGAAGAAGTACAGCCAGAATACTCCCTAGAAGCAAAGATGGTGAGACTTCTGCTCACATACTTTGGACATGTCATCAGGAGGGATCAATCCCTGGAGAAGGATATCATACTTAGCAAGTCTAGAGGGTCAGTGAAAAAGAGGGAGATCTCAAGGAAACAGACTGACACAGCAGCTGCAACAAGGGGCTCAAACACAGCAACGACAGTGAGGATGGCACAGGACCAGACAGCATTTTGTTCTGTTGTCACGGTGTCACCATGAGTCAGAACCAATTCACAAGCACCTAGCAACAGTGACAGTAATCTTTACCAAAGCCAATCACCGCATCTTTTTCCTACAGAGGGGCTGGTGGGTTCAAACATTCCAGCCTTTGGTTATCAGCCACCAGGGCTCCTGAGATATGTAGATAAACACCAAAAAGAAATGTGCTCTCATAAAATGATTTTACCTTCGTCTATCTTTAGAAACTCTATGGAGCAGTTCTACTCTGTCCCGTAGGGTAGCTATGAGTCAGAATCAATTCCACGAGTTTTTTATTTTTTATCACACGGTCTTCACAGAAAGAAAAAAACGAAAAAGGCATGAAAAGATAATGAAAAGAGCATTCGTCTGGAGTCAAAAAGACTGGGTTCAGGGGTGCATCATGAGATCTCCACTAAAAGACCTCAATTGATGGTCCAGTGGTTTTGGGGTTCCTCTGAGAGCATGGCCCCCGGCCTTGATGCTGCCCTTTCCCATAAATTATAACAAAGGTCCACTCTTTGGACAGGAATGGATTGGACTTGGCAATGCAGAGTGACCATATATTGGAAGCACTTTATGGTTCTATACATCTATAGGATATCATCCTGCTGACCTCTGGCTGGAGGAAGGGGAGTGGACGGAGGGGAAAGGAGGCTGTTGGGAGAACGAGACATGTATGGAGCAGAGAGGAATAATGTGCTGTCACCGGACAGGGAGAGCAGTGGAAGCTGCATATAGGTGGGCATGTAAATTTATATGTGAATGTACATTTTCACTCAGTCATGTTAAATAAAAATAATAATAAAAAAAAAGACTGGGTTCAAACTTCCAGTTCTTTCAGTTGCTGTGTAACTTTGGATTAATTGCCTAGCCTCTTTAAGCTTGCCTTTATTCAGGTATCAAAATTAAATTTAAAAACTTTTTTTTACTCAAAGAGAATTGTGTAAAGTATACATGAACTGGGTTTTGTAAAGGCACCCAATAGATTTTGGCATATGGTAGGAACTAAGGACATGCTTAACTGCATGTCTTCATTGAGGCTCCCCAGAAGCAGGCTGGGAGACTATGATTCCTGAGTAAAGGATTTATTAAGGAAGTGCTCCAAAGAGATGCTGGTAAGGGAATCGGGGAAGTGGGACCAGGAAGAAGAAGCAAGCCAAAGATGACATTACAGGCAAAGTCCTATGGAGGACAAACTGATCCCTATGGAAATTCAAGGGTAAATTCCATCCCAAGGCAAGAAAGCTAGGCTTTCAGTCTCCTACATCTAATCACTAAGAACCAGAGAAGGGGGATGGGACAAAGCCATTCTAGTAGCCTGAGGACAAGCCTCCTTAGAAGAAGTTCAGGTGCTGGTCACTGGAAGCAAAAGCGAACAGTAGCCAGGGTAGGGGTGGGTATGTGGAATTAGCAGAGATCTAGAGAAGATCTAGGTAAAGCAAGAATAGTATCTTCTACGGTGTTTGTTTTCCCATCAGAAAATCTGGGCTTAAGTCTTTGCTCTGCCACTTACCAGTCATTTACTCAGAGTTTCAGTTTCTTCATCCATTAAATAGGAATAATAATACCTACCCTCTCCTTCTCACATGACCAAAGGGATTAAATGGAAAGGTATAGTGAAGTGTCTCTGGAGGTTAAAGTGTTAGACAAATTCTTTCACCTATTTAACAAGCATTTATTCAGTATCTACTATAAACTGGATGCAGTACTGTTGTTATTAGGTGCTGTCCTACAGGACAGAGTAAAACTGCCCTATAAGGTTTCTAAGGAGCAGTTAATGGATTCAAACAGCTGACCTTTCAGTTAGCAGCTGAACTCTTATCCACCAAAGCACGATGCTAGATGTTAGGGTATATATACCCCTTAATATGAGACTCATAAGCTGTTAAGGAGCTTTTAATCTAGTAAAGGAGTCAAGGAAATATAAAAATCATTGCCGTTGAGTTGATTCAAACTCATAGCTACCCTATAGAACAGAGTAGAACTGCCCCATAGAGTTTCTAAGGAATGTCTGGTGGATTTCAGCTGCCAACTTTTTGGTTAGCAGCCACAGCTCTTAACTGACCACATATGTTATTAAAGTATGGAGGTGGAGAAAGGGAGTAAGTGGCACAAAGGAGAAGTGGGCAGTTGAACAAGAGGGCAGGGAGTTACTTACTATGTGACCCCTGAGCTGAGTTTCAAAAGATAGGCAAGGCATTGTCAGGCAGACTGGCCAGAAAGGGCATTTCTGGCAGAGGGAACAACACTCGCAAAGTCCAAGAGATGGGCAATAGCCTGGTATGAATTGCAAGTTCAACATTGAGGCCTTGGATGCCAAGATAAGGACCTTGAACTTAATCCTAGAAGGCAATGGGGGCTACCAAAGGATTCTGAGGTGGGGACCTAACTTGCATTTTAAAATGATTACTGTGGCTGATAGAAGTGATGTGAAACACATTTGGGGAAGAGAGACCAGATTGGGAAATCAGATTGGAGACAATTACAGAAGTCAAACCAACAACTCAAGGGAGGCCCCCGGAGTGACTTGCATAGCCAAAAGGAGGGTGTGTGGTATCTTTTACCAAGATTGTAAATTATCATTTTGCCAAACATGAAAGGAAATAAAAGTTTATATATTTTTCCTAATTGTTCCCAGAGGACAAGCCAAGGGCATGGATGGTCCTGCAACAGAACCTGTTGGCAAAATAAATTAGTAAAATGAAATTATATGAACGTCATACCCTTCAAAGTCCTTTCACGTCTATTATTGAGTTGATCCTGAAAGGGGAGGGAGGTTTTTGACAGATGAAAGACCTAAGCCTCAGAGAGCTCAAGCAAATGGCTCATGGTATCACAGCATGTTTGTTTTTTTTTTTAGTAAAATATAGAATTACAGCCCAGTCATCTTTTAGAGACATAGAGGGTTTTTTTTTTTTTCCCCAAGAACTCTATTTACTCAAAATAATTTTTAAAAGGAAGAAAACATTTAGTTCATGGCCTCACCAAACACTACTGGTAACATTTTGGGATGGCTCCCTCCCCCAAACTCCCAAATTTATTTTCTGTGATTAGATTTTAATCTGCTCTTAGGTCCATTTACATTACAATGTTCTCTCATCGTGTAATCACAAATTTTTAATAACATTGTTTTTAACAGTTTCAGAACATCCCACCAAATTGATATACCCCTGATGGTTTTAGCCACTTGCCAATTTGTGAATATTTTTGTCGATTCTTTTTTTGACAATAGAAAATTACAATTGTGATGAACGTATTTGTGGTTCTGCTGAACTTTGGATTCAATTCTTAGAACAAGACTGGAAGGCTAAAACTACCTGATGAAAGAAAAAGATAATTTTATGACTGTACAGTTTTGCCAACTACTCTCTAAAAGAATTGTACCTGTGTATCTTGGACCCTCCATCAACCCTCTTGCAGCTAACCACATCTGCCCTATATAACCTTAGTAAAATAGACAGCGAGACCTTTAGAAGGAAGATGATCTTTATATCCAAGCCCTTTAACGGTTGACACCCCCTGGGAATTTGGCTGTCCAACACTACCCCCTCCTGCCTGGTTTCTCTGATGTTGTTTCCCCTCTGAACAGCAGATGGCAGAATAATCCCACAACAGGTGGGCCATAATTTAATTGCAGTAGGAAAATTTCTTCTTTCCTCATATGTATTTCTCCCCAAGATAAACAGCACGTAGGGCATCTGCCTGTGCATTGGAAGCAAGGTATGTAGAAGATATCTCTACAGCAAGGAACATCTAGGTTGCCAAGATAAATTCTGAGTTTTAGGTCATTACACGCCGTGCAAATACAGATTTTTCAGTGAGCAGGAAAAGGAGATTGAAAGCCAATTGTTAAAATTCCACATCGTCTAAATTTCCCCTGTTAATAATCATAAAAAGTTTATAGCCAGAAGTCACAAGAGGCCCTTCTGCTGTAATTGTTAGAGTTTAGAGTCGATGGGAACACCTTTCTCACTCGGGGATTTTAAAAGCCCTCTCCACCCCCGTCTCCTCATCCTCCGTCTTTCCTCCCCGCTCCCTCCTTCTCCCTCCTCCCTCTCCCTACTCCTCCCTCTCCCCACAATCCTCTCTGCTAGCACTCATTTCCCATCCCTTCACAAAATTGCCAGGGTAATTGACTCTTAGATGAGATAAGTTTGACTTTCTACCCCGATTTTGTAACAGAACTTCTTTCCGTGAGGTTCTTTGTTTGAAAATGCACAATAAAAATGGCTTTAGAATGACTTCAGAGGACTCTTTTTCTGGTGCCAATAACAGATTCCAAAGCAGCTATTATTTGAGGTGGGTGATAGGATCCCTTGAGACTGTTTAAGTATCGGTTTTCAAAGTGGTTAGGAACCTGAAATGTCCTGCATGGTATATTTGCAGGTGCATAATTGGCCAAGTGCTCCAGGGGTTATAAAGACTGCCTTCCTGTGGTTGGAATAGACAGATTTAGCCTCTCACTGAAACTGAAGGCTGCAACGTCGATAACAAATCTGATTCCACTCTCCCTTGTCACTTTAGCCCAAAGGTGCCTTTGTCTCCCAGGAGAAAAAAGGTTGGAGGTAAGTGAATGGCTCTTAACCAGAGCTATGTAAAAAAAACATTGCTAAGGAAAACTTTTGTCCTGAGAGTGTAGGTTTAGGGCCATTGCGTGTGAAGCACATTTGCTTTGTTCACAGCCAACCTTCCTGAATGGGTATTGCTGAGGTGACTAGAGCTGAGGAGCAGCAAACTGCTTTAAAAGCAGGCTTTCAGTGGGAAACTTGGAGCATACAATGGCTTTATTTTTGTTAGACATAATTCTCCAGCCTCACTTTTTTTTTTTTATTGCACTAACCAAAATAAATCTGGATGAACTTAAAAGGCTGCCTTGATGTCAGAAGGAAAATGGATATTGTCTCTCTCGACATGTTTGAAAGATAGTATATAATCCTAGCTACATCCAGATAAGAATACACCTCCTCCCATAGAAAGCTTTCTTGGAACGAAATAACACCAGGAGTATTCACTGTGGGGGCCTGATGGTTCCAACCTGTCTTACTAAAACTTCTAAAGAAATGATTTGCCCCCTCTTTCACTCTTTCATTTGTATTGAATACTTATGTGTACTTAGGGGTGTTCTGAACTTCTTTCATTCCTCAAGGCCTCCGGCATTTGATGATACCTGTGCGGCAGGAGCTTTCATCACAGCAAACACCGGATGGTGTTTAGTGAAGAAGGGACCAAAAGAGAGGGGAAAAGCCTGTGATTTTTCATAGGTCACTTTGCTTAGCAAACCAGTGGACTCCTTTTAAGATTAAATGTGTCTTTAAATATCAGAATCATCAGTTAAGAAGGTATGGGTGCTCAGACAAACCTGGAGGGAGGGCCGTGGGTGTCATGTTCGAATCCAAGGAGTGCCTCTCAACAGGCAAGATTTAATCAGCTCTCCTTCCCAGGATCAGCCAGATTTGAACATTTACTTGTCTGTGTTCCAGGCAGGAGACACTACTAATTATGAGAGCAATTCCCATGGATACAGAGAAGAATTGTGTGAACTGGGGAGTCAAAACTCTGATCAAGATGATGAGGCTGAGAAGAAAAATGCCTTCAACATTCTCAGAGGAAGTTCCAGAGTTGCCAAGGGATGTGGCTTCTTTGTAGGAATGCCTCCTGTACCTGGGCATTTGAAGATCTGGAAGCATCCTTTTCTTCACTTTCCTAACCCATGTGTGTTAAGAATCCATTTGTCTGAAAACTGTGAATTAAAAAAAAAAAAAAAAATATCTGAACATCATGTAAGTTTATCTCGAAACACCTAGAAAGAGGGTTTTACTGAGAATAATTCTCATAGATGACAGCACCAGAAGAGTCAGACTTGGCTTCAGAGCAGCCAAAACAGCACAAACGTTTGGACCCTGTTGCCTTATCTTTGGCGCTTTGGTGGCACAGTGGTTAAGAGCTCAGCTGCTAACCAAAAGGTTGGCAGTTCAAATCTACCAGCTGCTCCCTGGAAACTCTATGGGACACTTCTACCCTGTCCTATTCAGATTCAACTGTGAGTTAGAATCAACTCTGTGGCAATATTTTGTTTTTCCTTATCCTTGACAAAGATACATTGGATCCTTTCTGCTCCATGTAAGTTAAGCTATGGCAAAACCTTTTTTGTGGTACCAAATTGAAATTCACCAGTGAGTCTCCTCACCATCAGTTTGCATGTATGCTCTGCCTCTCTCCTTTCTCCATTATACAGGGCACCTGCTCCCTGTCCCTCCTCCACTCCTCCAGCTGTCTGTCTGCCTCATTTGTGTCAATTAAGAATTCAATACTGCTTGATTTAATTGAATGACTTTCCTGATGTAGAATTGCAGCCACAGACTGGACACCACCCATAACTCCTGTCACTCAGAATGAAAACTGAAATGGTAAGGGCAAGCAAGAAAAGAGAAAAGGTCCGCACTGGCTTTGCCAGTGAACCCAAGAAGGTAAGAGTGGCCAGACTAGGTTTTCTAACACCACTTAGTTATACAGCTGGTGGCGAACCAAGAGTCAGCACTGCATAAACATGATCCTTTGGATCCACTGTGTTAAGCCTTTCCGAAGTGGTTCTTAAGGCTTCAAAACCAAGAACAAACTGGAAGAAATAAACCTCATACACTACTTCCTAGTTTACAAAGGGCTTTTTCAGAAGAATGATTTGGTCTTTATGTTCAGTCAACTAACAAATATTTCTTGAGCGCCCATTGTGTGCCAGGCAGTGTTCTAGGATCTGAAAAAAACTGTTCTAAGACTAGAAAATAGTCGACTGTTTCATGTCCTCATGAAACTTACATTCTAATGGTCATGGGGCAGACCACAAACAAATAAGTAAGCATGTTGTTGTTAAGTGCAGTTGAGTTGGTCCCAACTCATAGTGACACTGGGAACAACAGAACAAAATGCTGAGTAAACACAGAGAACGTCAAATGGTAATAAGGGTTATGGAGAAACATAAAGTGGGGTTAAGGGAGATGGGGATTATGAAGTGTGCACAGTTATTTGTTTATACAGTGTGGTTAGAAAAGACTCTCTGATAAGGTGATTTTGAGGTGAGTGAGCAAGCCATACAAGTATGAGCAGGAACAGGGTAGAAATCCAATTTGTGTGTATTGTGCTGGGCTTAAAGTCTATATACAGTGCTAACCACTGGCTGTTCTGTTATTGTACTCATTTCGCAAGGCCATATTTCTTTTTGGAGGCAGGTGATCAAATAACAGGGTCTAGCCTTCAGCCCTTCTAAGAATTCTCCCTCTTATCCATCCAAAGGACTTGCAGAGGCAAAGGGAGTGAAAAGAGCATTCCAAGAATGGGAAGGCATGCAGTATTTGTGTGAGGGGTAATTAGGAAACTTTTGGTGGTTGGAATAGGAGTGTCAAAGATCAATTGGTTAGATAAAGTCTAGTAACTTGTAAATGTTCTTTCCTCCTCTATTTTCTGAAACAATTTGTGCAAGACTGGTGTTACTTCTTCCTTATGTGTTTGATATAATTCACCAGTGAAACCATCAGGACCCAGCGCTTTCTTTAGGGAAAGTTTTGATAGCAAATTTAATTTCTTTAATAGTTATAGGGCAATTCAGATTTTTTACTTCATCTTGTGTCAGTCTTGGTAAATGGTATTAGATAAAGTCTTAAATCAAAGACTACAATCTTCAACATGGATTGCACCTCAAAAAAAAAACAGAAATCCTCAAAACTGGACCAATAAGCAACATCATGAAAAACATACAATATTGAAATTGTTGAAGATTTTACTTGAAGTAACAATCAATTTTTACTTGAAGTCACAATCAACATGCTTGGAAGCAACAGCCAAGAAAGCAAATGATGCATTGCATTAGACAAATCTGCTGCAAAAGACCTCTTTAAGGTGTTAAAAAGCAAAGATGTCACTTTGAGGACTAAAGTGAGTCTGACCTAAGTCATGATATGTTCAGTGACCTCACATGCATGCAAAAATTAGACAGTGAATAAGGATGACAGAGGAGGAATTGATGCCTTTGAACTATGGTGTTGGTGAGGGATAACGAATATACCATAGGCTGCCAGAAGAAATACAACCAGAGTGCTCTTTGAAAGTGAGGATGGCAAGACTTCACTTGACATACTTTGGACATGTTATCAAGAGGGATCAATCCCTGGTAAAGGACATCATGATTGGTAAGGTACAGGGTCAGAGGAAAAGAGGAAGACCCTCAACGAGATGGATTACACAGCAGCCGCAACAGTGGACTCACACATAGCAAAACGGTGCAGGACTGGGCAGCCATGAGTTGGAAGGAACTCAGCTGCATCTAAAAACAACAAGGTCCTAAATGCTAGACTGAATCTTATTTTCTTGCTGGGAACTACATTTTAGAGCCACTGAAGGTTTTTATGCAGAACAGAGACAAGAAGGTTGATCTGGAGACTGTACAAGGTTTTGGGAAAAAGTTCAGGGAAAAGGGAGAAACAGAGGCAAGAGAATCAGAGAGGAGGCTTTTACAGAAATGTGAGGAGTAAGGGACAAGAGCCTTGACTGGAGTGTTTTTTGAACTAGGAAAAGTCAAATTCAAGAAACATAACTGCTTCTTTATCTCCTTTTCCCTGAATTAGGGCATTCTAGTCAGCTAGTGCTACTGTAACAGAAATAGCATGAGTGGATGGCTTTAACAAAGGAAGGTTTATTCTTACACAGTCTGGTAGGCTACACGTCCAAATGTAGGGTGTCCGCTCCAGGGGAAGGCTTTCCCCCTTATTGGCTCTGGAGGAAATTCTGATATTACTTCAGTCTTTGGTCCAGGGAGCATCTTGGCGCAGGAACCTCAGATCTGAAGGACGTTCTTCTCCTGGTGCTACTTTCTGACGGTGTGAGGTTCCCAATTCTCTGCTTGCTTCTCTTTCGTTTTATCTCTTGCAGAATGAAAGGATTAAGGGTGGGGCAAGCCATACTCCAGGGAATCTCCCTTTACAGAGGATTAGGGAGGTGATCTTATAAAGGGATTTACAATCCCACTCTAACCTTTTAACATACAGCACAGGAAAATCACAAAATGGAGGACAATCATAAACTATTGGGAATCATGGCCCAGCCACATGGCTGCACATATTTTGGGGGGGACACAATTCAGTCCACGACAGGCATTGATAAATTCGAGTACTTAATGGAACACTGCACTGTTTCTCAGTCTACCCTGTCCAAGGTGGAAGCATTCCTTGTGTCAGAGCCCAGTGGTAGAAAGGGTTAATATTTCTA
Organism: Heterohyrax brucei; assembly: GCA_028571685.1. Classification (NCBI taxonomy): domain Eukaryota; kingdom Metazoa; phylum Chordata; class Mammalia; order Hyracoidea; family Procaviidae; genus Heterohyrax; species Heterohyrax brucei. Next base: position 56,527,924 of record CM053140.1, read on the forward strand.
CTATGATTTAAACTTCCAGCCTTTAAGATCTATGTCTTCATAACCGCTGCCAGCTCTGTCCTTCTGGTTTTAAGTTTAACTTCATGGCTAACTTTTCCAATACACTGTTAATATTTGTCTTTTTTATATGACAGATGTGGTTTCATAGGACATCTAGAGGTTGCTTAAATTCTGTAAGTAAACACTGTGGTATACATGTTTTTCTAATTTGAGAACTGAGAAAGTAGCTATGACAGAGTAAAGAAACATGGGATTTGAATTCAAAAGACCTATACTTTAACACTGGCTCAACCATTTATTAGTTTTGTGACATAAGGCATAATAACTAATTTCTCAGAGTCTCAGTATCCTCATGTGTAGAGTGAGCAAAATACTAGTCTTGTATATTTCATAATGTTTTCTTTTTTTTATTATGACTGAGTGAAAATGTACATTCCCATATAAATTTACATGCCCACCTATATGCAGCTTCCACTGCTCTCCCTGCCTGGTGACAGCACACTATTCCTTTCTGCTCCATACACGTCTCATCCTCCCAACAGTCTCCTTTCCCCTCCTCTCCACCCACTCTCCTTCCTCCAGCCAGAGGTCAACAGGATGATATCCTATAGATGCATAGAACCATAAAGTGCATCCAATATATGGTCACTCTGCATCACCAAGTCCACTCCACTTGTGTCCAGAGAGTGGACCTTCGTTATGATTTATGGGCAAGGGCGGGATCAGGGCCAGGAGCAAGTAAGAATTTTTTTGTGACCATTTTTAATGAAAGTTATTATTTAATATAGATGAGAATATCTCAGCTGAAAATTGCAGAAAACTTACTTATTTACGTGTTTGTTTTGGGTACACCTCTACACTTCTGAGTGACTTTGGTGTGCTATTTGGGTGTCAGGGGGGAAAAAACCCTCACTTTTTGGGATAAATTTTTAATGATTACTAAGCTTTAAAGAGGACTTTGGGGGTCACTTTGCCCAATGGAATGCATCATTTGATTTCTTCGCTGCTACTTCTGTGAGTTTTGATTGTGGATCCAAGCAAGATTAAATCCTTGACAGTTTCAGTCTTTTCTCCATTTATGATGATGTTGCTTATTGGTCAAGTTGTGATGATTTTATTTCCTTTATGTTGAAGTGTAATCCATACTGAAGACTGTGGTCTTTGATCTTTACCAATAAGTGCTTCAGGTCCTCTTCACTTTCACCAGGCAAGGTTCTGTTCTCTGTATAACACACGTTGCTAATGAGTCCGCCTCCAATCCTGGAGCCATATTCTTCTTCATACAGTCCAGCTTCTTGAATTATTTGCTCAGCATACAAATTGAATAAGTGTGGTGAAAGGATACAACCCTGCTGCACCTTTCCTGATTTTAAACCATGCAGTATTCCCTTGCTCTGTTTGAATGACTGCTTCCTGGTCAATGTACAAGTTTCTCATGAACACTATCAGGTGATCTGGAATTTCCATTCTTCATAATGTTATCTATAATTTGTTATGATCCACACAGTTGAATGCCTTTGAATAGTAAATAAGGCACAGGTAAACATATTTCTGATATTCTCTGCTTTCAGCCAAAATCCATCTGACGTCAGCAATGATATCTCTTACTCCACATTAAAGTATGACCTTGAATAAATCCTACCTGAGTTACGGACTATCTCAAAAACAGATCTGATGCATTGAACACTAATGACTGAAATTTGTTAAAGGACATCATTCATGAAGAAAGTAAGAGGTCATTCCAAAGACAGGAAAGAAAGATCAAAATAAGTATCAGAAGAGACTCTCAAACTTGCCTCGTGAATGCTAAATAGCTAAAGCAAATGGAAGAAATGGTGAGGTGAGAGAGCTAAACCAAAGATTTCAAAGGGCACCTTGAGAAGACAGAGTGACATAATATAAGGACACGTGCAAAGACCTGGAGTTAGAAAACCAAAAGGGAAGAACATGCTTAACATTTCTCAGGCAAAAGAACTGAAGAAAACCTTTATGCCTCGAGTTGCAATAGTGAAGGATTTTATAGAGAAAATATTGAATAACACAGGAAGCATCAAAAACAGACAGAAGGAATATAGTGTCACTATACCAAAAAGAACTTGTCTATGTACAACCATTTCAGGAAGAAGCATATGATCAGGAACTGATAGTACTGATAGTACTGAAGGAGGAAGTCCAAGCTCCACTGGAGGCACTGGCAAAAAACAAGGCTCCAGGAAGTGACAGAATATCAACGAGATGTTTCAACAAATGGATGCAAAGCTGGAGGTGTTCACTTGTCTATGCCAATAAATTTGGAAGACAGCTACCTGGCCTACCTGGCCTACCAACCATAAGAGGTCCATATTTGTGCCCATTCCAAAGAAAGGAGATCCAAAAGAATGTTGAAATTATCGAACAATATCATTAATATCACAGACAAGTAAAATTTTGCTAAAGATCATTCAAAAGTGATTATAGCAGTACATCTACAAGGAACTTCGAAAAATTCAAGCCACATTTAGAAGAGAACATGGAACCAAAGATACCACTGCTGCTGTAGATGGATCCTTGCTGAAAGCAAGAAATACCAGAAAGATGTTTTACTGACTATGTATGCAAAAGCATTCAACTATGTGGATCATAACAAATTATGGATAACATTGTGAAGAATAGGAATTTTCAAACACTTAACAGTGCTCATGAGGAAGCTGTACACAGGCCAAGAGGCAGTTGTTTGAACTGGACAAGGGAATACTGCACAGCTTAAAGTCAGGAAAGGTGTTGCTGCAGGGTTGTATCCTTTCAACATATTCAATGCTGAGCAAATAATCCAAGAAGCTGAACTATGTGAAGAAGAATGTGGCTTCAGGATTGGAGGAAGACTCGTAAATAACCTGCATTATGCAGATGACACGACCTTGCTTGCTGTAAGTGAAGAGGACTTGAAGCACTAACTGACGGCACAGGACCACACAGTGTTACATCTGCTGTACACGGGGTCGCTAGGAGTCAGAATTGACTCAATGTTACCTGACAACAACAACATCCTCTTGAATCTGGTTTGAATTTCTGGCAGTTCCCTGTAGATATACTGCTATTACCACTTTTGAATTATCTTCAGCAAACTTTTATTTGTATGTGATATTAATAATACTGTTTGATAATTTGCACATTCTGTTGGATCTCCTTTCTTTGGAGTGGGTACAAATACAGATCTCTCCCAGTTAGTTGGCCAAGTAGCTGTCTTCCAAATCCCTTACATAGACAAGTGTGCACCTTCAGTGTTGCATCCTTTTGTGGAAACATCTCATTGGTATGCTATCAATTCCTAGAGCCTTGTTTGTTGCCAATGCTTTCAGTGCAGCTTGGACTTCTTCATTCAATATCATCAGTTCTGATTATATACTACCTCCAGAAATGGTTGAACACTGACGAATTCTTTTTGGTACAGTGACTCTCTGTATTCCCTCCATTTTCTTTTGATGTTTCCTGCATCATTTAGTATTTTCCCTGTAGAAACTTTCACTATTGGAACTTGAGGCTTGAAGCTTTTCTTTCAGCTTGAGAAATGCTGAGCATGTTCTTCTATTTCGTTTTTCTGACTCCTGGTCTTTGTACATGTTATAATGTTACTTTATCTTCTCCACTTGTCCTTTGAAATCTTCTGTTCAGCTCTTTCACTTCACCAGTTCTTCCATTTGCCTTAGCTACTGGACATTCAAGGGCAAGTTTCAGAGTCTCTTCTGAATCCATTTTGGTCTTTCTTGTCTTTTGAGTAACTTCTTGCTTTCTTCGTGAATAATGCCCTTAATGTCATTCCACAAGGTATATGATCTTTTGTCATTACTGTTTAACACATCACACCTATTCTTGAGATTGTCTTTAAATTTAGGTGGAATATACTAAGGTCAAACTTGTCTTTCTTGGACTTGTAATTTTCTTTAGCTTCAACTGAACTTGCATATGGGCAACTGATGATCTGTTCACAGTCAGCCCCTGGCCTTCTTCTGACTGATGTAGACAGTTCGATTCTTGTGTATTCCACCTGGCGAGATCCACATGTATAGTTGCTGTTTATGTTGTTGAAAAAAGGTATTTACAGTGAACAGGTCGTTGGTCTTGAGCAATTCTATCATGAGCTCTCCAACATCATTTTCACCACCAAGGTCATATTTTCAAATTACCCATCCTTCTTTGTTCCCAACTTTTGCATTCCAATTGCCAGTAATTGTCACTGCATCTTGATTCATGTTTGACCAATTTCACCCTACAGAAGCTGGTAAAAATCTTCAATTTTCTCATCTTTGGCATTAGTGGTTGGTGAATAAATTTGAATAATAGTCATAGGAAATAGTCTTCCTTTGTAGGCATATGCATATTATCCCATCACGGGACAATGTCTAACAATAACAATATTAGACCTTGTTGTTGTTAGGTGGCATTGAGTTAGTTGCAACTCATGGCAACCCCACATACAACAGAATGAATCACTGCCCAGTTCTGTGCCATCTTCACAATCATTGTTATGCTTAAGCTCATTGTTGCAGCCACTGTGTCAATGTGCCTCATTGAGGGCCTTACTCTCTTTTGCTGACCCTGTACTTTACCAAGTATAATAACGTCCTCCAGGAACTGATCCCTGATACAAGCATGAAAGTATGTGAGATGTAGTCTAGCTATCCTTGCTTCTAAGGAGCATTCTGGTTGTATTTTTTCCAAGACAGATTTGTTCATTCTGCTGGCAATCCATGGTTCCTTCAGTATTCTTTTCTAGCACCACAATTCAAAGGTGTCAGGTCTTCAGACTTCCTTATTCACTGGCCAACTTTTGCATGCATAGGAGGTGATTGAAAACACCATGGCTTGGGTCAGGCACACCTTAGTCCTCAAGGTGTTATCTTTGCTTTTCAATACTTTAAGGAGATCTTTTGTAACAGATTTGCACAATGCAATGTGTCTTTTGATTTCTTGTGGATCCAAGTAAAATGAAATCTTGACAACTTCAATCTTCTCCCCATTTATCATGATGTTGCTTATTGGTCAAGCTGTGAAGATTTTGTTTTCTTTATATTAAAGTGTAATCCATACTGAAGGCTATGGCTTTTGATCTTCTTCAGTACATGCTTTAAGTCCTCTTCACTTTCAGCAAGCAAGGCTGTGTTCTTGTTAATGAGTTTTCCTCCAAACTGAAGCCATGTTCTTCATATAGTCCAGCTTCCTGGACTATTTGCTCAGCATATGGACTGAATAAGTATGGTGAAAGGATACAACCCTGCTGCACACCTTGCCTGACTTTAAACCATGCAGTATCCCCTTGTTCTGTTCAAATGACTACCTATTAATCTATGTACAGGTTCCTCAAGAACACAGCTGAGTGTTCTGAAGTTCTCATTCTTCCCAGTGTTATCCATAATTGGTTATGATCCACATAGTTGAATTCCATTGCACAGTCAATAAAAAGTAGGTAAACATCTTTCTGGTATTCTCTGCTTTCAGCCAAGATCCATCTGACAACAGCAGTGATATCCCTGTTTCCATATCCTCTTCTGAATCTGGCTTGAATTTCTGATAGTTCCCTGCTGGTATACTGTTGCAGCCACTCTTCAATGATCTTCACCAAAAGTTTGCATGTGATATTAATTCTGTGGTTCAATAATTTTTGCATTCCAAGGAATCACTTTTGTTAAGAATAGGCATATAGCCCTCTTCCAGATGGCTGGCCAGGTAACTGCCTTCCAAATTTCTTGCCACAGACAAGCGACACTTCCAGAGCTGCATGTTTGTGGAAACATCTCAATTGGACTAAGCCTTAGATTAGAAGACGTTATCATTTTAAGGACTGAATAATTTCCAAAGGGAATTTGAATAATATTCATAGTAACCAGTCTTCCTTGCAGGCATCTGCATGTATTTGTAGGGATAGTAGAGTTAGAATTTACAAGTTCCAACTCTTAACCCATGATCTGAGTGGTACTAGACCAGTTATCAAAGAGTGCAGGTGGTGCAACAGTTAAGTGCTCAGCTGCTAATAAAAGGTCAGTGGATTGAACCCATCAGCTGCTCAAAGAAAGAAACAACTTAGGTAAAAATCCACTCTAGTAAAGTTTATAGCCCAAGAAACTCTATGGGGCAGTTCTGCTGTATGCTATAGGGTTGCTATGAGTCAGAATCAACTAAACAGCCCATAACAACACATCAATTATCAAGAATTCTCTTCCTCCAGATATCTACATGGCTTGCTTGCTCCCTCACCTCCTTCTGGTCCTTACTCCAGTGTCACTTTCTCAATGAGGTTTTCTCTGTCCATTCAGTTTAAAATGTAAGCCTTTTCCCAGCATTCTTCATTCCCATGTTATTTTTTTTCTGCTTAGAATTCACCATTTAACATATAATTATTTACTTTGTTTTCATCTTGTCCTATTACCACCCTATCCTTTTGTATAATGTAATTTTCATGATTTTTGTCTGTTCATTGCTGTATGACTAGCAGGTAGGTCAGGATAATGAAACCCAAACTCACTGTCATCATGTTGATTCAACTCATAGTGACTCTGTAGGTCAGAGGAGAACTGCCCCATGGAGTTTCCAAGGAGCACCTTGTGGATTTGAACTACTGACCTTATGGTTTAGCAGATGCAGCACTTACCCACTACACCATCAGACTCATAATAGGCACCTGATAAAATATTTGTTGAATGAATAAAAGAACACTTAATGAGTTTTCTCGTTGAAGTTAATGGTATAGAAATATGGAAAAATCCAGATTATGGCATTTTAACAAAAAAGTAATGAGCGACTGTAATCGAATTGTTTCTTGTAATACCAGTCACAGCAAATTTAAGGTGTCCACCCTTAAATTGAAAGAGTTCTGTGCTCCCAGCTATGACAACAATGGTTGGAAACTTTTTGGTCATTATTGAGGATGGTAGAGTACAGAAAGAAGCAGACAAGTGCCTGGGGGTCATCTTCTAAAGAATGTTCTCCCAAGTCTTGGGCTCCGGGCAATCGGCCTGTCAAGTAAGGTTAGGGGTCATTAAGATAATCCTCTCCTCTGTGTTCCAAAGGATTCCCTTTGGAACACAGATACTCCAGGAAGGGATCACAGTTTAATCTTTCATCATTTAACACGAGTTGGATTTAGGATTAGGTTGAAGAATGGAAGGAAAGACTTATCAATTTCGCAGTTGTGACTGAAGCAGAATCTGACCTGCTTTTTCACACAGCAGAGTTCCCGTGCCCCTAAATATAACTCCCATACAAACATTATGGACTGTAACTGATAGAGGAGAATTGGAAACAAATCTGTTTCTGTGGCTCAAATGGTTAACTGCTCAACTACTGGCCAAAAGACTTGTGATCTTTGAACCCACCTAGAAACACTGTGGGAGACAGGCCTGGCAACAAACTGCTTTCAAAAGGTTACAGGCTTAAAAACTCTGCGAAGCAGTTCTACTCTGCATATAGGGGGTCGTCATGAGTTGAAATAGACTCCATGGCAACTAACAACAACAATGAGCTACAGTTCTATGGATCTGATCTCTTCTGCAATTGTAACTACAAAGAGATCATAAGCCTGCTGGGAGATCTGGAGTCCAAACACACCAAACTGGTGCCTCAGAAGGTAAACTAGGTTATCTCTGCCTTCCAAATTTGTGCCCTGAGGTGCAGATTTGTTAATGGGAATGCTCTTCAATGAGGTCACCATGTGATATAAATACATATATATGTTGTAGTTCATATTCAAATGCTCATACTTAGGTTGAGTGTCTCTGATGCCATGTGCTATGAGCTGTGGTTCCTCAACTCATATCAAAGAACTGGCTACACCAGGGCACTTGCAAAAAGTATAGATTCCTGAGTTCTGTCTTACACCAAACAAAACAGAATCTCATGAGGGTACAGCCTGGTAATCTGTATTTTTAAATAAGTACTTGGTGATTATCCTGAGGAGCAGCCCCAAGAGTGCAGTGGTTAAGCCCTCAGCTGCTAAGTGAAAAATCAGCGGTTGAGATCCACCTGCTGTTTCACAGGAGAAGATGTGGCAGTCTGTTACCATGAAGACTTACAGCCTTGGAAACGCTATGAGGGCAGTTCTGTTCTGTCCTATAGGGTTGCTATGAGTCACAATCAACTCGACAGCAATGGACTTTCTGACATTATCATTGATGGCCAGGTTGGGAAACCCCTGTGCTTGATACCAAAGAAGTATATGATACTGACACTGACTTTAGGTACTTAATAATTTCGTTGGAAAGTTAGAATGGAGAAATGAAATAGCTGAGCATGGTTTTCATCAGAGTAGTCAACATTGTGATATAATATGTAAATATGAAGACAGAGAAGGGTGGAAGTCGGTGGGAAAGACTGAATGAGGACATCAAACTTTGGTGAGCCTTTAGATTTGGATGCCAGCCACTGTTCAGTCAATTCCAACTCATAGTGACCCTGTAGGTCAGAGTAGAACTGCTCCATAGAGTTTCCAAGGAGCACCTGGCAGATTTGAACTGCTGACTTTTTGGTTAGCAGACATAGCAGTTAACCACTATGCCACCAACATTTGAAAAAAGACAGAGTAGCTTGTGGGGAAAAATCAACAGGGAAATGAACAAAAGTTCGGGGTGGGAACATAACAGAATTTTTTCAGAACATCGAGTCTGGCCAACTTAGAATATATACTGTCATGACAAGATAGAAAGCAGGGTTTAATGGATGGGGTTGGGCCAGATTATGCTGTTTTGGAAGTCAGGAAAAAGAGTTTAACTTGCCTGAGGTGGGAAAGTGGAGGTAAAATCAAACCACTAACAAAGCAAAGTCCAGGTTTCTACACTGAGTGACAGAAAGGATATGGGTTCTGCTGCAAGCTTGTGGGTTAAGCCTACTCTCCATCCCTCCTGTTATTTCTGAGATTCTCTCCAGCAAAGGAAAGCTATAGAGGTACTATCTTCTCACTCAACTCTTTAATACAAATTCTCTTCCGGCTCTGATACAAATTCCCTTTACCTCTTCCTGTTGAAATCAACAGAAAAGTTCCCCAAGGATGCTGAAAACTGATTTACAATTTGGAGCAATGCTTACTCCTAATGGTAGAAACTCATGGATCCATCTGCAACCCTAAGGAAGTTTTCTAAATCCTGAACACATGTTAGTCTGAAAGTTCCGCATAACTCATGATGCGGTTAACCTACACTGAATACATATTGTTCCTGATTCTGGTAAAAGAACTTGTGAACTGTAATCTTATAGAAAACCACTGTGAGGACAGAAGGGAACAGGGGTTATGTAGTTAAGCCAAGCCAAGCCAAGAGCCTTCGAGTTGGTGGTTAAGCAGGCAAGCTTTTTCTCAAATTACTCTTCTGTTTCTTTCCTCACTGCTGAAGTTTCAGAAGCCAATACTTGAGCCAGAAAGCCAAGCTCCTGCGTGATTGAGGATTTTCTGGTTTCAAATTAAACAGAAAACTAAATTAGCAAATTAATTGTTAGATGTGTTTTTCTGGGCCCTTCATCAGCTGCTGCAGGACCAGTAGCCAATGAATGAAGACTTTTGGCTGCCCTGGAGCGGGGGTAGGGTTCAGAATCAGGTTCTGCTAGCTACCAAGTGTCAGACATGTTAATTTTAAATTACTTTTGTAGAGCTCGGTGTCAAAATGATTAAAGCATGAAGAGAAAAACAGAACCAAAGGAGAGGAAAGGGAAATCATTTACCTTGCATTTTAGACCAAGGACACTTGTCATTCCCTTTCAACCGGCTTTTTCCTATACATTATGAAAGCTCCAGACTTGAGACCCTTTAAAACATGACCAAACCTCTTGCCCTCAAGGTTAGAGCAGAACTGCTCCATAGCGTTTTCAAGGAGCAGCTGGTGGGTTCAAAAAGCCAACCTTTTGATCAGCAGACTGAGTACTTAACCATTGCATCACCAGGGCTCCTTAGACCCTGAGTGGGACAGTTAAATGTGGTTCTCCTTTCTCTTTGTATTATGCCACTATCTGTGTATGGCAGAGTCTGTGTCATATACATTAATATGCCTATTTTCTTCCTGCCTCCCCTAACAAAGCTGTATTCTGATAACATGCTGGACATTTACTGTGTGTCCGTCACTGGGCCAAGTATACTTCAGCTTTAATATAATCCTCAAAACAATGTCATGAGATAGGTGTGATTATTATTCCTATCCCATAGATTAAAAAACTGAGACTTAGACCAGTAAAGGCAGTTGCCTCTAGCCACTCAGCTAGCCGAGTCAGAGCTAGGATTCTAGTCCCAATTTTGTCCATCTCCAGAGCTAGGCTCTTAAATATTATCCCATATTGCCTCCTATTTTCTCTATTAGGTTGGAGGAAGCAACATTGTGTCTTTTCTTCTTTAGAGGCTTTAAAAAAAAATGTGTTTTAAGCAGAAGTTTACAATTTGAGTCAGTTTCTGATACAAAACCTTACATGCATTTTGCTGTGTGACCCTAGCTGCTGTCCCCCAACGTTAATGGCATGTTTCTCCCCTCCATCCTGTATTTCCCATGTCCATTCAGTCAGCTCCTGTTTCCTTCTGTCCTTTCAATCTCTCTTCTGGACAGGAGCTGCCCAGTTACTCTCTTGTTTCTACTTAAGCCAAGAAGCACACTCGTCACCAGTGTCATTTTCTGTCTTATACACCAGTTCAATCTTTGTCTGAGGAGTTGGCTTCTTGAATGGTTTCAGTTCTAGGCTAACAGAGAGTCCAGGGTTCCTGTCTTCTGGAGACCCTCCAGTCTGTCAGACCATGAAGTCTGCTCTTTCTGCTAGAGTGTGAGTTCTGCACCCCACATTTCTCCCACTGCATCAGGAACTCTGTGTTGAGTTATCTGTCAGGGTGGTCATTGGTAGCTGGGCACCATGCTGATATAGCCTCTGATTATGTGGCCCTTTCTGTGTCTTGACTCATATTTGTCTTTGATGTTCTTCATTCTCTTTAACTCCAGGTGGGCTGAGACCAATTGATGCTTCATAGACTGATACTTGCTAGCTCTTAAGACCCCATACACCACTTACCACATGAGATGCAGAACATCTTAATAAGCTTTGTTATGCCAATTGACCTAAATGTCCCCTGAAACTATGGTCCCCAGACCCTGCCCTGCTACTCTGTCCCTTGAAATAAATTTATTTGGTTATATTTAGAAAACTTTTTAGCTTTTGGCTTAGTCTGGTTGTGCTGACTTCTCCTCTACTGTGTGTTGTCACTCTCCTCACCTAAAATAATTCTGGTCTATTATCAAATTAATGAATATTCCTCTCCCTACCTCCCACCCCCTTATAACCATTAAAGTTTTCTTCTGTATTTAAACATTTTCTTGAGTCCTTATCATAGTAGATTCACACAATATTTGTCCTTTTGCAACTAATTTCACTCAGCATCATGCCTTCCAGATTCCTTATGTTATTGAATGATATTTCATTGTGTGAATATATCATAGTTTATCCATTCATTCACTGATGGTTTATTCCATCTTTTTTGCTATTGTGGACAGTGCTGCTTGGTGTGCATGCATCTATTCATGTGACAGCCCTCATTTCTCTAGGATATATTCCAAGAAGTGGGATTGCTAGATTGTATGGTATTTCTATTTCTAGCATTTTAAGGAACCACCAAATGGATTTCCAAAGTGGCTGTACCATTTTACAATCCCACCAGCAGTGTCTAAGTGTTCCAGTCTCTCCACAAACTCTCCAACATTTATTATCTTTTGTTTTTTGGATTAATGCCAGCCTTGTTGGGGTAACATGGTATCTCATTACAGTTTTGGATTTTCCTAATGGCTAATGATCATGAGCATTTCCTCATGTATCTGTTGGCTGTTTTCTTTCTTCAAATGCCTGTTCATATCCTTTGCCCATTTTTAAAATGGGTGTCTTTTTGTTACTGAGGTTTGCAGTATCTTGTATATTTTAGAGGTTACACATGGATTGACTTTCTCATATCCAAATTTTTGTGGCTAGTCTATAGGTTGGCTTTGGCATAGGTTGTCTTTTCACTCTTTTGGTGAAGTCTTTGGAAGGCATGAGTGTTTGATTTTTAGCAGTCCCCAGTTATATATTTTCTCTTCAGGTGTTTGTATGTTGTTAGGAATGTTTTGTAGTCTGTTTATGCCATGTACTAAGATTCCCAGTATTCCTAGTTTTTCTTCTATGCTCTTTATTGTTTTAGAATTTATATTTAGGTCTTTGATCCATTTGAATTAGTTTTTGTGCATGGTGAGACATATGAGTTGTTTCTTTTTTTGCAGGTGGATATTTAGTTATGCCTATCACCTGTTAAAGCAACTGTCTTTTCCCCAGTTTACAGACCTTGGGCCTTTTTCAAGTATCAGCTGCTCATATGTGGATGATTTTATGTCTGGATTCTAAATTCTGTTCTATTGGTCTAAGTATCTGTTGTCATACTAGGTTGGGAATCAATAATTGCTAAGACAACCTCACTGTCATGTGTGCTTTATGTTTAAAGATACTGCTCAGGTCAGCTTTATTTTCCACCAAACAGCAAAGTATTTACAGAACTATCTTCCCAACGTGAAAAAGGAATCAGTGCAGTGTTTGGCTGGTACCCAAATTTCCCAGCTGGTTTCATGGGCTTCATAACACCTTTCACTCATGATGAGCCATCTCATCTGAATCTTGTATGTGATGTGTAAGGCTGATTTTGGTGAGCATTGCTTTTCTTTTCAAAGCTGTGCTGTTTGAGTTCTCTGTCCACTAGACTTTATTATTTTCCCCACCCTTCCTGCACTCACACTACATTATCTTACTGCATTGTTTACCTCTGGAATTGCAGTGTGATGCTACGATTCAACTTGCAACATCCTGGTGTTATAGCATCACAGGATTTCTCCCTGGACACTAAAGAAAATAAGTTTTAAGTGTACCAAGAATAATCTAAGGATGCCAAGTGATACTAACCCACCATGGATAACGTCAAAGCAGTGATCTAAAAAAAAAAAGACTAAATAATTGTCCTCTAATAAATTAAAAAAAAAAAAAAAAAAAAAACCTGAATCTTAGAACTGCAGGGATGTTACTATTAACTGGTTTTTAGAAAGGGCTGTCTACATGGAAGGTACTGTGCTAAGTGGTTTTCAACAACTAATAAGTTATATTGTTATCCCCCTTTTTACACTGTCCTAGTGAACGACAGCACAAGAATGAAAGGTACTTTAGACCAACCACATGCATTCTGAACACCCCCAGTGATGTGGAGCTCATTATATGCTTAGGCAGCCTATTCCATATTTCCACGACTTCTTCCACATAAGGGAAGTGTGTCTCTGACATTCCTACCCATCAGTTCTAGTGCCTATGAGTCTCCCAGAACAAGTCTAATCCCCTTTTTACACAATGCCCCTTTAGGTATTTAAAGATGGCTCTTCAGTCACTCATGAATTCTTGAAACTCTTCTTTATAAGCCTGAGTTTCAAGTTCCCTCATCATCTTGATTGTTCTCTTTATTATATCCCTCTAACTGTAAACTTGCTACTTTGGGTGTGGTCTAACACAAAATAAAATAGAGCTCTTTCCTTTCTTGTTTCTGATCCTATTTCTATTAGTCTAGTTTAAAACTGTACTTAATTTTTCTGAAGTTCCACATGCGGAATACAACCAATCTAACTCCTTGTCACCACCCGATGCCACATATTTGGTCTTCATGTTTATGTTCCTTTTCTAGTTCTGTCATAACACACCTACATGCTTTTCTTTTAAGTGACCTTATTCTCTGCAGGATGGTACTGATCTATGTGCCGAGATGTTACATTTCTTTTCTCCTTTCTGCTTCCTTGGCCTTGTATCTTCCCACTTCACCTCCTACCTTCTACCTTGTCCAACATCAGAGAATCTGAATCACTTTCTAATCATCTTACTTTTTTGTAAAGTGAGTTAGTCATATTGTGCAAATTATTATTTGGCGAGGCCGAACATGTCTATCCTGTTTCGCACTTACAATGACAGTCTGACACTGGCTTCCAAGAGCATAATCTGATTTGGGAATGCTTTTCCTAAGCAGATCTCAACAAAGTGCACATTACTAGAGTTCCTGAGGAAAAAAACATCACTTCAACATTGATCACATAGGGGATATCCTGAATGCAAAAGATGAACTAATAGTGACTCTTCATTCTAAACCAAGAAAAACCAAACCCAGTGCTGTCAAGTCAATGCTGACTCACGGAGACCATACATAAGACAGCTTTTCATTCTATGGACAGTTAACCAGTTTGAGCAATAAGCAAAATGGAAACAGCCTGGGTTCAAATCCTAGCTCCTGGACCAGTTACTTAGGTTCCTCATCTGTAAAAATAGTGGTAATAATTGCATACTTCTCAGGCCTGTTGTGGGAAACCCTGTTAGCATAGCGGGTTAAGGGCTATGTCTGCTAACCAAAAGGTTGCCAGTTCAAGTCCACCAAATGCTCCTTGGAAATTCTGTGGGGCAGTTCTACTCTGATCTCTAGGGTGGCAATGAGACAGACCACTTGAAGGCAATGGGTTGGATTTTGGGCCTGTTGTGAGGAGTGAGTTAGTTCACCTAAAGGGCTTAGAACAGCCCCTGGCTCACACATTGTAAAGGACAGCTATTATTGTTATTCCTGTAAGTTGAAAGAGAATTAAAAGTTACGACAGAAAAGAGATGGTTCTCTCAGGCACTCAGGTTTTTTGCCTGCATCTTTACAAGCCTTAATTCACTGAGTCTTGGTAGAGAGGTTTTGGCTTTATAAGGAATAGACATTCAGAAGGAGGCTCAAGAGTCATTTGTGAATGAATACCCCTCAATCTGGGGCTGGTGAGGAGCTGGGTAGAATTGTTATTTAAGGAGAGTAAAGAGTGGAAGAATTACAATCTGTCTGGGGATCAGATCCAGCATGATCAATTCCTTTTCTCCCTACTGGGATTAAAAAAAAAGGTATGCATGCATGTGTGTGTGTGTGTGTGTGGTGTGTGTGTGTGTGTGTGTAGCAGGCAAAAAATGTGTAGGTGTAGCTTTTAGTGGGAGTTATGAAGTTACAGGTTTCACTAAAAGAACTGGGTGGTCCATGTGGCCAGTGGTTTGTGCTTCTTAAAATCGCTGGATTGAGAAAAGCTTTGTTTCTCCCATCCCCTCTCCCCAAACTCCAATGTTTTCCAGTTTTAGTTCTCAACAGTTTAGTACAGAATGCTACTAAACCGTCAAGAGCCCCACAGAAACTTATGTTTGTTTCTGTTGAATGGTCTACAGTGTAGACTTACACTAACGTGTAAGAAATTAGTTTTGGCTGTGTTAAATTGTGTTAATACAACATTAAATAAATGGAAAGAGCTCAGAATAAAGAAGGTGATTAAGCTGGTTTCACTACATTCAGCCCAATACGCTAAATCCCTTTAGGGGGCTTGAGTTAAACGACTTTAGTTTCTTGGCCAAAATCTTTTTCTTCAAAGAAATTTCTCTGTGTGTAATTCCGGTAAGTTTGTTTTCATCTTCTTTATTTATTTTTTTTAGTCCACAGGGAAGCTACAGTGAAAATAATCGACCTGATTGGTTGCGTTTTTAGGCGTGATGGACTGTGGAGAATCGAATAGATGGTAATCAGTTATATAGCTAAAGGGGCGTTCAACAAACTGAAGTATCGGAGGTGTGTGATTGTTCAGCTCCAGAAAAAAGCCATCTAGTGACACCCGGGATGAGTATCTTATCCGGCCGTGATTCAAGTAAGGCTGCAAGGAAGATAATAAGGTGTAATTATAGCAGTGTTGTTAGAGCCTGTTTATGGGGTCTGGCAGCAATTTGGTTGAACACCCTCATTTTGAGAAATTTGTAATTTGGCAGTAAGAATTCTTGCCTTAAAATTTGGCACAAACCCTCACAGTTTAATATTGCAAAATCTGGGAAATGTTGAAATGTGGCAGCTATTCTAATTGAACTTTTTCAGGCTCTTTTGGATTGGGTTTTTTCCTGTTGAATTCAGAAACAAATGCTTCTCTTTTAAAAAGTTCACGAAGGTTTTTTAAAACCACAAACTCAAGCTTACAAGCAGATGTACTGCTGTAATAAACCCTCATGACTTAAATCTGTGTACACACGGGGGGTGGAGGGCACCTATTAAGTTAAAAAACCCCGAGTACCTTCTGTTGGTAGTCATTAATCAGCATTTTAATTTCTGTCAGTCAGGTAGGGCAACGTGATGTTCGTGGTTCTACCAACCGACCGCTTTCCCCAAGATTATTCCCGTTGTTTTCAGGTAGAGGGGCGGTCTCTAGACTGTAGTGAAATGTGGCTAACTCAGGCTGACACCAAGTTGGCCCAACGAGTTTCTCTTAAGTAACTGGAAGTTTTCTGACAGGAAACTGGTTAGTTCGTACACGTCTCAGCTCCGGTTCCCACGGCCCCAGAAGCTGCAGCTCCCCCGACACCCCTCACTGCGGCCGAGCGGAGGCGCGGGGTGCGAGGCCGACGGCAGGGGGCAGCAGCGGGAACCCGTTGTTCTCCAGGCAGGAGGTGGGGCGGAAAGCCGCTCCCCCTCCGCGTTTCCGCGCCCCACTCTCTCCCTTCCCCCGCTCGCAGCTTCCCTCTCCTCCCCACCGTGAGGAGGGCGGGGGCGCGATGCCCTCCCTTGGGACTGGGGGCGTGTGCGTCCCCTCCGCTACCCTCCCCCCTGCCGGACTCTCCTGGCTCCTGGAGGCGGGAGTTTCCAGGAAGAGCTCAGAGCGGGGCCGCACCACCAAGCGCACGGAGACATCAAATAGTCCCTTAGAGCGACCTTACTGAAGATGAACTCTAGCTGCCAGGCCTGTCGGGGTTGGGACCTGGAGGAGAATACGGTGTGACACCCTGCTCCAAGGTAGTTTAGGAAAGGAAAGCAGAGATTGCATTTCCCATCCTTGCTGAATGATGTGTGGGGGAGGCCGAACAAGTTCCGGCGAGGACTCGGGCGCGCCCGGTGGAGTGAAGCGCCGTGCGGTCGTGGCGCTCACAGAGTTAAAGTGGGCGGGAAAACCCGGAGCGGACTCTCCTTGACACGCCCAGAACCTCTCGCCTCATTCTTCGCGGGGGGCGGAGGGGAACGAAGAGAGCAAGAGAGAGAAACTTGTTCTCTTCCCCAGCTTCCTCAATCTCCACTGAAGAAACAGGTGACGACCCGCCACCTCGAGGGACGTACCCCAGGAGTCCCTAGTCTCAGCAGGGTGAGGAGGGGCCACGAGGCTCCTCCTCCTCTAACGTCCGCTCCATCCGCGCGGAGCGCGCGGTCAGGACTCTAACCCTGCGTGCTGGAAGGCTGGAGGGTAGCGCGCGCATGCGTGCAGTGGGCGCGCGCTTCCCGCCCCTTCCCTAAGCGCTGTCGCTATTCCCCTCCTCCCTCCACGTTCCTGAGGCACCACCTCAGATCCTCCCCCGCACCCAGCCCTGCCTTTTTGGGGGAGGTGGCCTGTCTTGCCCGTCTACTGACTAACCCCTTCACCCAGCTTCGTTCCGCCTCTTCTTGAGCTTTGGTACAAACTCCCCAGTTAAAGCTCGGTTTTCACATTCCCGCCTCCGCCCTCAAGCTCTCCTCCCTACCCTAAAGCGCTTCCTGCAGACTGCTCTGTTCGTGATTCTCTCTGTGCCGCCACCTCCTAACCCTAACTGGATGGCTGCTTTCATGTTTTCGGGGCCCTGGCTTATAATTTGGTATTCACACGTCTTTCAAAAGTAGTAGTCTCCTGCTCCGTTTTACATGGGGGGAAACTGAGGCTACTCCGGTGGTTCTCCAAGTTAAGCACCGTAACTGACCCTGGAAGGGTAGGCCCTCAACTTGCTACAATTTAAGCAACCTTGGGAAGTCAACCCCAAACCTTTTTTTCCAGGGACCCCTCAATCCCTCGACGTATACCAAACAAATCAGCAAAAACCATAGAAATAATTTACCCCAAATCAACTACTTCGTGATTGCAACCTTAGAAGAAAGGCCGATTCAAGATTGTAACTAACTGGCATACAGGATTCTAAAGGTGCAGGTTATGTGTTCAGTGTCAGATTGTTTTTTTAATAGTGTGTTACATTTTCTAATCGTTTCACACGTTTTGCCGTTCAATATCATTCTTTGAGTTTTGAAAACGTTTTCACGGAATTTGTTATTTCAATTAAAGGAAAAAACAGGACTATCTTGTTTTAAAAAGGTAACTTTTCGTTTTTGTTCTTGCAGTGAGTATTGTTATTCTGAATTCCCCCAGTCTCCAAGCTCAGTTATTCCCTGGCTTTCAGCTCTGGTGATAGTTACCTAACAAGTCAGTGAGAGGCTTACAAGAGATGTATACCACGCTTATTAAACAATAACTGGGAATTCAATGGGATACCCTAGTGGCGTAGCAGCTAAGTGCTACCTCTGCTAACCACAAGGTCAGCAGTTGGAATCTGCCAGACGCTCCTTGGAAACTCGATGGGGCTGTTCTACTGTGTCCTATAGGACCTGCTATGAGAATTGACTTGACTGCCCTGGGTTTGGTGTTTTTTGGTGGGGTGTGGGGGAGGGGGAATTCTGTGAAACAGACTTGTGTAGTTTTGTGTGTATTTAGATATTCAGCTATTTCAGATTTAAATGTTTTGAAGGTCTCATTCCACTCATAAATATGAATCAGTTTCTGTTCAGTTTTGTCTTTAGTAAAGTTCTTATAATTTTCTATATGAAAGTATTCTATAGCCACAATGGAGCTCACAAAGTTGAGTCTCACTGGCAACACAAGAATAAAAAGGGGTGCATCCTGAGATCTCCACCGAAAGACCTCAGTTGATGGTCCAGCGGTTTCGGGGTTCCCCTCGGAGCATGGCCTCTGGCCCTGATGCTGCCCTTGCCCATAAATCATAACGAAGGTCCACTGCTCGGACACAAATGGATTGGACTTGGTGATGCAGAGTGACCATATATTGGATACACTTTATGGTTCTGTACATCTATAGGATATCATCTTGCTGACCTCTGGCTAGAGGAAGGAGAGTGGGTGGAGAGGAGGGGAAAGGAGACTGTTGGGAGAATGAGACATGTATGGAGCAGAGAGGAATAGTGTGCTGTCACCAGACAGGGAGAGCAGTGGAAGCTGCATATAGGTGGGCATGTAAATTTATACGGGAATGTACATTTTCACTCAGTCATATTAAAGAAAAAAGAAAAAAAAAGTATTCCTGAATTATTTATTAGTCTAGTGTCTTTTAAGTATAGCAGTGGTCTGAAAAATCAGTCTAGATTTGTTACGAGATAGTTTTTTTGTTAAGTGAAATTAAAGTATGGTATGTTAAGTTTTCTGAATATTCAGCATCTGAATGATTTCTATGTATATAGCACTATGTTCGGCTTTCTGTAGGGTTTAAAATTGGATAAGACAGGTCCATTCTTCAGAAACAGCCTAGTAGTGGAGGTAAAACTTCTACCACCATGGGCCCAAATCAGCAAAATTTTGTTGTTATTTCTAGATTGTTTTTTAGTTTACCACTTAAGTTACATAGTAATTTGGGGTTTCCCCAGTTTTTTCTTTCATTGTTCACATGTAGTTCTCAGGTTCTGAACATGTGGATCAAGAGATGGAACTAAAGTAGTGAATAGCTAAAAAGTGTCTAATACATAAGTGGGAAATAATAGGAATATAAAGAATGATTGCACACTCCAATATTGAAAAATATTCAGTAGAACATGAGAGGAATGAGAAATTTAAATGTGAAGATGACCAGGTTTCCAGATTTTAATTAAATACTGAGGAAATGTGGGAAAGCCTTAGAAATTATGTAACATTTAGCTTTACGTGTGTGTTCATAAACATAGCTTTTATTTTAGGATGAAATAGCCTTGCAGTTAAGCACTTGGCTATATACATCGATTTTGTGAGGATTTTTAACGAATACCAGTGGTAGAGAAGTAAAGTCTGGCTCACAGAGGAATATAAACTTCATAAACTAGTAGGCCACCACTTGTCTGTCTGTTGTACTGGGTAGACTTGTGTGTTGCTAAGATACTGGAAACTATGCCATATTTCAGATACCATCAGAATCACTTATTGTGGACAGGTTTCAGCAGAGCTTCCAGATTAAGACAGAGGAAGATTAAAGGCAGCTCATTATTGGGGCTGTTGTGTCAATCTACCTCATTAAGATTTTCCCTAGTTTCTTTGGCCATCTAGCAACCATGATGACCTTTTCTAGTGATTGATTTATCCTGATATTTCCAAAGTCTCACCATCCAACACTTTCAAGAATTAGCCAATGAAAACTTTATGGATCACAACCACTTATTGTCCAATATCGTAGAGGAAGATGAGCCTCCTAATTGGGAAGGCCCTCAAAGTACAGAGAGGAGAGGAGAATCCTTTGATTTAAGCTGTTGTTACGTGCTAATTGAGTTGGTTCTGACTTATTAGTGACTTTTTACAGGACAGAATAGAACTGCCCCGTGGTGTTTCCAAGGAGTACTTGATGGATTTGAATTGCTGACTTTTTGGTTTACAGTAGTAGTTCTTAATCGCTATGCCACCAGGCTGGATAGACCCAAACCTCTTACCCATACACATTCCAAAGAGAATTACTTTACACTTAGAGACTAAATAAGTAACTTTAAGTACTTATTGACAAGTTAGAAAGTTTTGTTTGAACTGTGTTGTTCAAAACTACCCTTCTGCTAATGGACCACATCTACAACAGCCTCCATCAGGATGAGTCCAGCACAATTAGATGATGCCCGGCTACCGTGACTGACTGCTGTGATAGGGATCACAACAGAGGGTCCCAGACAGAGCTGGAAAAAAATGTAGAACAAAATTCTAACTCAAAAACAAAGACCAGACTTGCTGGCCTGGTAGAGATTGGAAAAACCCTGTGAATATGGCCCCTGGACATTCTTTCAGCTTAGTAACGCCGAAGACTGGACACGCCCATTAAACAAAATAAAACCTAAGGGGCATACCAGCTCAGGGGCAAGGACTAGAAGGCAGGAAAGGACAGGAAAGCTGCTAATAGAGAACCCAAGGTTGAGAAGGGAGAGTATCCACATGTTGTGGGGTTGTTAACCAACGTCATAAAATAATATGTGTGTAAACTGTTTAATGAGAAACTAGTTTGTTCTGTAAACCTTCGTGTAAAGTACAATTAAGAAAAAACTACCCTTCTAATATGATTTTATACACTTTAGCCTCTCCATTCAGCTTCTCTACTGTTTCTGGGAGGCTCCTGCTTTTCCTTAGTGTTGACTACAACTTCAACCTCACTGCAATATCTAGGTCTGCAAACTGATGCCTCTGATAGGGATATGTGCTGTGAAATAATGTGACTAGATTTTTTGCTTAATCTCATTATGTTTCTAACATCTATATTCAGAAATTAAATGGATAGAGTATTGCCCTTCTTAAATAAAAATAGAAAAAAATACATGTGAAAATGTATTCTTATCAAATATAGGGATAATTTTCAGAACTCTTTTATGTGACTATACTTATATTCATAACCTGCAACAATGTCGTTAGGGTCAAATTGTCATGGTTTATGTATCACTGAACTGAGAGAACACTGGCACTATCTGATTTCTTGAGGAAAAAACACATTGTAGGCTAAACTCTATTGAAATATTGACATAAATCATCAGCTTTATTATAACGGTATTCAAGACCTTTTTTTTTCCTTATGCCACATAGCAGATCCTTATTGTTGCCCTTACATCCAAGCTGGAATTCTTAAGGCTTCCATTTCTTCATTCATTTTAGTAACCACTGTCCGAAAAAATGCCTGTTAAGTCTTCTGTTGCTGGATTTCCTAAAGAAGACTTTTTGGCCCCTGTCTCAGACTCTGTTCTTTGTGGAATTCTGGGTAAGTCATTTTCCTTATTTGGGCTTCAGTTTTTCTACCTTTGGTCTTCCAGGACTTTGAAGTCTTTAGGGGCAGGGATGCTGCTTCTTTACCTTAGAGCTACAATACTTTGGATTCTTAAAGCAGTTTCTTCTTTTACTTAGATCTGTGTCCTGTTGAGTCTTGTTTAGTTTTCACACACTGATGAGAGACCTTATACATGGGGGATTGAAACTTTGGACTTAGAAAATAATGTGATGTTAAGGTAGGCCCTTAGGTGGGGAAGGGGCACAAAGATACTAGATCAGGAATTCTTAACCCAGGGTCCCAGATATAATTTGCTGAGTCTATGCACATGAATGGGGAAAAAACTACATCTTTGTTTTCATTAATGTGTAATCAGACTGTAGTATTTTCTTTTAGTATGAACACGGACAAGAAAGCCACCCCTATTTTAGCAGCACTTGGAACTTTGTCACCAATATAAATCACAAATATTTTCATATCACACTACAGTTTCTGCAGGCATGTCAATATAGTTTGCATTCATCATTACTAGATTTTTATTTAATGTGTTAATAAAGAAATGCATTATTACTGTGTCATAATTTTTTAGTATTTTGATAACTTGCAGTGTAATTGGTTTCCTTTGTAATCATATGTATATTCTATGTAATTATTTTATGCATTTGAAACATTATTCTGAGGGCTATAGGCTTCCTCACGCTTTTAAAGAGGTCTATGGTACAAAAAATGTAAAGAACCTCTGCTTTAATTAAGATAATTAATAGTAGTAATGGATTATAACCTGTCAAGTGAAATAAAAGTCCACAGATTCATACTGAGATAAATAAGTAAATGAAAATAATTATATAAATGTAAGAAAAGAGAAAACTTTTTCTTAATAGTAGACAACTAATAAATACAGATGAATTGATAAAGTAAGAAACTTATTTGTGGATGCTAAAAACTTAGCAAGTGAAAGTTTGGTAAGGAGCAGAATATTTACATGGTCTCAAAGTATTTCTCCACAAATTGCTTACTCCTTTGTTGCTGTTGTCAGGTGCTATCAAGTTGGTTCTGACTCATAGCGACCCTTCTACAATGGAATGAGACACTGCCCGGTCCTGAGCCACTGTCACAATCATTGTTATGTTTGAGCCCATTGTTACAGCCGTGGAATCAGTCCATCTGGTTGAGAGTCCTCCTCTTTTTTGCTGACCCTCCACTTTACCAAGCATGATGTTCTTCTCCAATGACTGATAACACATCAGAAGTATGTGAGATGAAGTCTTGTCATTCTTGCTTCTGGCTATACTTCTTCAAAGACAGATTTATCAGACCTATTTGTTACAAAGGAAAAATAGTGAGCCTGATGAAGTGCTACCTTAACCTAGTCATCAAACCTAAGATCACTGCTATTGGGACAAGCCAACTTTATACGCTTTCTAATCAGAAAGAAGGGCCCTGGCTGTGTAGTCGTTAAGAGTTCAGCTGCTAACCAGAAGTCAGCAGATCAAATTTACTAGCTGCTTGGAAACTCTATGGGGAAGTTCTCCTCTGAGCTACACAGTCGCCATGAGCTGGAATTGACTCGACAGTAACAGTTTGGCCTGTCTGCTTCAGTGATGATCCTGCCAAAAGTGCGCAAACTTGAGTTTAACTACAAGGAGATATCAGAGAAACCCAAATGGAGGGCCATTTTATGAAATAAATGGCCTAAGCTCTTCAAAAATGTCAAGGGCAAGACACAAAAAGAGAGGCTAAAGAATTGACCTAGATTAAAGCAGACATGACAACTAAGCACAGTGTGTGATCCTGGATTTGAGCCTGAACTGGAGGAAAAAATAGCTCTAAATAATATCTTTAGGGCAACTGACAAAAATTTAATATGGGCTGTGAATAAGATAATAGTATTATAAAAATGTCAAGTGTTTTAATTTTTATATCTGTGCTGTGGTTATGTAAGAGGATAGTTTTGTCCTTAGGAAATACACACTGGAGTGTTTAGGAGTAGAAGGAAACTGTGTCTCTTATTCTCAATGCTTCAGAGAAAAATGTGCATCTGTTTATAATTATATATGTAGAACAAGAATAATAAAGCAAATTGTGTAAATATGTATACTGCTGATGAATATGGGCAAATGATATGTGAATATTCCTTGTACTACTTTTGAAACTTCTGTAAGTTTGAAACTGTAAGTATAAAGAACTCCTGCTTTTCCACCCTTTCCTTTTGAAACATACAGATTTGGGACGGTGATACCTTGCTGAAGGTGGCAGAGTTTAGGGTCAAAACCCAGATCTCCAGGTGTCAGTCCTCTTTACAACATCAACTGAATCATTTGTTGTATGTGTTTGGATGGCAAAAGTTGAGCCACTCCTTATCACTTCTCTTTTTTAGTCTCTTTAGTTCCTTAGAACTAGTTCCTTCTACTAGAGAACCAGAATTATGTAACAAAATGCTTCTTTTGTTTCCTTCATGATTAGGCAAGGATCAGTTTCAAGCTTTGGAGCCATACAGTTGAGATACTCCTTTCTCCTTGTAGGTGTAACATCTTCTTTAGTGCCAACATTTTCCTGTGCATGTGTGGATTATTTTGCATGGTATTATTTTATCACTTCTCCTAGAGTATTGGTATGTTATTGTTTAAACTTCTTTCTACAGGCTTTTCCTTTTCAAGTTCTCTTCAATGTTATCTGTTGTTGGTGTGTCATTGAGTCAGCTGCGACTGAGTGACCTTATAGAACAGAATAAAATAGGCTCATAGAGTTTCCTAGGCTGAAATCCTTGTGGAAGCTGATTGTCAGGTCTTTTCTCCTGTAGAGCTCCTATTAGGTTTAAACCAGTGACCTTTCACTTAGCAGCCAAGTATCTAATCATTGCACTACCAGCACTCCTTCAATATAAATTACTGTAAATAAAATTGGATGGTGTTCATTTCTGTGATTCTAGGCTCAGTTCTTTAATTGGTGGAAGATTAAGCTACAATATACTTAAAAAAGAGAGTATAAAGTCTCAGAAATTATAGTCTTAACATAATAGCATTAATCTAACCACAGTATTATTAATAATCCAAACCCATTGCCATCAGGTAGATTCTGACATTGGTGACAGTATGTGTGCAGAGTAGAGTTGTACTCTGTAGAGTTTCAAGTGGCTAATTTTTTGGAAAGGTAGTGCCAGACTTTTTCCCAGGTACTGCTGGGTGGGTTAGAACTGCCAGCCTCTCAGTTAGCAGTCAAGTGCTTACCCAGTTGCACCACCTAGCAACTCCTCAGTAGTAAAAATACTCCACTCAGGGAAATCACAATTAATAGAGGGTTTAAAAAATAAAAAAAGCAGTTGTCATTGAATCAATTCTGACTCATGGCAACCTCGTGTGTATCAGAGTAGAACTGTGTGCCACAGGATTCCCAGTGGCTGATTTTTCAGAAATAGATCTCCAGGCCTTTCTTCTGAGGGGTCTCTGGGTGGACTCAAACCTCCCACCTTTTGGTTAGCAGTGAAGCCTGTTAACTATTATTAGCAAAACTCCTGTATAGGGTGGTGGTGTCAGCTATTGTTAGGTTGCCCCCGCCATGGCAACCTCATGTGTTACAGAGTAGATCTTCTCCATGGGATTTTCTTGGCTGTAATCTTTGTAGAAGCAGTTTACCAGTTCTTTCTTCCACAGAGTTGCTAGGTGGATTTAAACCACCAATCTTTTAGGTTAATAGCATATCTCAAACCACTTGCACTACCCAGGCTTCTCCTGTATAGGGTAAGAGCCTCTTGATAATTTTACTAGTTACTGGATAGTTTCAATTTCTATCGGAAAGAGAGAGAGAGAGAGAAAGAAGGAAGGAAAGAAAGAGAAAAGAAAAGAAAGGAGCTCTTTTTCTGGGTGGAACCATGGAGGGTGCTGAAGAGAAGAAGAAGGTTCCTGCTGTGCCAGAAACCCTTAAGAAAATGTGAAGGAATTTCACGGAACTAAGGATCAAGTGCCTGAGAAAGAAGTTTGCCCAAAAGATGCTCCAAAAAGCAAGGAGGAAGCTTATCTATTAAAAAGCTAAGCACTAGCAACAAGGAGTATAGATAGGCATGTGTACAGAACTGAGATTTGGATGGTGAGGATAGCAAGAAAAGTTGGCAACTTCTATGTACCTGCAGCACCCAAGTTGTCATTTGTTATCAGAATCAGAGGTATCCATGGTGTGAGCCCAAAGGTTTGAAAGGTGTTGCAGCTGCTTTGCCTTCACCAGATCTTCGGTGGCTCCTTTTTTTAAGCTCAACAAGGCTTCACTTAACATGCTGAGAACTGTGGAACCATATACTGCATGGGGGTACCCAAACCTGAAGTCGGTGAACTGATCTATAAGTGTGCTTATGGCAAAATCAGTGAGAAGCGAATTGCCCCGACAGATAACACTTTGATTGCACAATCTCTTGGTCATCTGCATGGAAGACTTCATTCATGAGATCTGTACTGTTGGGAAATGCTTCAAAGAAGCAAACAACTTTCTGTAGCCTTTTAAATTATCTTCTCCACATAGTGGAATGGAGAAAAAGACCACCTATTTTGTAGAAGGTGGAGATGCTGGCAACAGGGAAGACCAGATCAAAAGGCTCATTGGAAGGATGAACTAAGGTATCTACTATGATTATTTTCGTAATCTGGTTTGTTAATAAAACTATGACTGCTTTGAAATGGGGGGAAATAAAGAAAAAGGAATGAAAGTGAAGATGGGAGGAAGGAAGGAAAATCTATCATTTTCTATGTAAATTAGTACAGATCGGCTAATTGTTATCAATGTGAGGACTCCTTGCCTCCAAATGAGGCAATGTAAAATATTAAGTTGAATCATGCGAAATAGCCATTTTTGTAACTATTGAATTATCAGTAATTTCATGTGGTTCAACCTAATAGCAGTAAGCATATTATTAAGTAGTGGCATATTTTCTCTTCTCTTACAGCATTCTGGAAACAATGATGATAGTTCATGTAGCATTTGCTGTTGATTCTTCACCTCCTTGATTTTCTTTTCCTGTACTGACTATTCCTCTGTCCTCTTGCTCCTCTCTGTGAGATTCTTGCTAAGCTACAGATTCTTCCCAATTTTCATATTGGCTTGTATTAGCTTTTGCCACCTGGGAGCCTCCCAGGAATTCATAGAAAGTTAAGAGATGAGATGTCAAAGACAATTTGTTAAATCTCCTTATACTTCAGATGAAGAAACAAAGGCCTGAAGAGTTTGAATGATCTAAGTAGGATCACAAAGTTAATATCTCAAGGTGTGACAAAAATGTAATACTCTGATTCCTAGTCCAGTGGTCTTCTATCACAGGATCTGTCTTCCGTCTGGACCTTACAGTTTCCACAGCCCAATTGTATGGCATTGTGTGTGTCTGTTAGTCTCTCTTTCTCTGCCACCACTTCCTCTGCTTATCTTTTTCTTTAGTTTCATTCTTGTCTGTCAGCTATATTTGCTTGCCTTTTGGCCATTTAAGAGTAGCCTTAGCCAGTGCATTCTATTTTTCATTTTCCATCATTTCCACTGATGAAAAGTGAAGACATAATTGCATTCCCTGGCTTTTATTTCCTGGGATGATACCACAAAAGTGGTGCTAGGATAATTTATTTATGTTCATTGTGCTTTAGGTGAGAGTTTACAGCTCAAGTTAATTTCTTATACAAAAAAATTTAAACACATATTGTTATGCTACATTAGTTACAACCACTATAATGTGACACACTCACTTTCTGCCTTAGGTGTATTCTGTCTGTTCAACCAGTTCCTGACCCTTCCTGCTTTCTCATCCTGTCTCCATACAGAAGCTGCCCATTTAGTTTTATGTATCTGCTTGAACTAAGAAGCACGTTTCATGAGTATTATTTTATATTTCAATAGTCCAGTCTAATCTTTGTCTGAATAGTTTTAGTTCTAGGTTAACAGAGTATCCAGAGGCCATGACTTTGGGAGTTTCTACAGTCTCAGGCAGACTATTAAGTCAGGTCTTTTTACGTGAATCTGAGTTCTGCTCTGCATTTCCCTTCCACTCAATTTCTGTTATGTTTCTTGTCAGGGTAGGCATTGGTGGTGGCGAGACACCATCTAGTGCTTCTGGTTTCAAGCTGATGGATGGAGTCTTTGGTATATGTGGCCCTTTGGAGCTAATATTTTCCTTGTGTCTTTGGTGTTCTTCATTATCCTTTGCTGCAAGTTTGGAACCAGTTGGTTTGGAACCAATTGATACATCTTAGATAGCCACTCATATAGTGGGATGCAGGATGTTTTCTTAATAAGTTTTGTCATACCAGTTGACCTAGATGTCCCTAAAACCATGGTCCCCTGTCAGAGATCAGAGATTACTCCGACGAACATGGGTGAAGGAGAGGCAGTGCCAAAACCAAAGAAAAGACAGACAACAATGAGAACAGCTTCTCTCCTTATCTGTGCCTGGCTCAGGCAGGACACGGCTCTATGCCTTTTGGTGGTTAATGCACAAAAGTTTCTTGGTGATAAGCTTGGGGATTTGGATTAATTATTGCCCAGAACGATCCTGATGCCCTCCCGAGCCACTGGACCCGATTAGCCACAGGTCACTAAACCTTCACCAGCTCGTTATAGGTTGTGATTGCACTTTCTCAGCTGCGTGCCGACCTCGGGAGCCTCCTGGCGCTAAACCCTACCACACACCTTACCGGTTACCTGCCCTGCGGGCTGGTCGCCCTGTGAGCTTGTTGCTTTTGATCCTTACATTCCACATGGATCTGTGGCAGGACCGGCACTTCACTGCATCGCAGGACTGAATCTAAAAAACAAAAAACTTTCCTCCAGTCCCACGTTCGGGCGCCAGATGTCGGGGATCAGAGGTCACCCCGATGAACATGGGTGGAGGAGAGACAGTGCCGAGACTTAAGAAAGGATAGACATGAAACAGTTTGGGATCAGGGGGCTAACGGCTTTCCCCAGCCGAGAGCCCAGAGCAAAGATTTATTAGAGTATTTATATTCTTCTGGTAACTTAGAATACAAGGAACTGAAACATACAGTAACTAAGTAAGTTGTTTACAGTTTCGGTCATACATTGTTTCACATGTTCGGGCCAAAGGCTTGGACGTATTCCCAGACTGCCTCTAGGTTACAGTACACAAACGTCACAGGAGGGTACACAGAGTTGAAGTAACGGTTCAGCATCCAAGATGGCTGAACTTATGTCAAGAGTGTTTAACATGATTTCCCACATTTTCCCCTTTTTTATTTAATAAAGATGAAGCTGAAGTGTCTGGTGAAATCAGCAACACCAGAGAACAAGTTCTTATGGCCAGGGCAACTGTTTGTCATGTTTCTATTGTTTGAGTTTCATGTAACACATTCACAGTGTAAGAAACTTTTCTTGCTTCTCAGCTTCACATCTCAGAGTGAGAAACTTTGTTTCTCAGACTCACATCTCAGAGCGAGAAATCTTTTCTTTTTGTTTCTCAGATAGCCTCTCGGTGACTGGACCTGTCTTAGGTTGCCCCCCTCCACGAGGGGTCTTACCCCTCTCTGGCTCACCAGCCCCTTTTCTTGATGATCCCTTGGCGACTGCGCCTATCTTAGGTCGCCCCTCCTTAAGGGGTCTTACCCATCCCTGGCTGACCAGCCGAGCTCTAGGGATCAAGAGGCAATAAGTAGAGACATTATGTCTCTTTTACCACCCATTCTGGGCTTCAGCGAAATCAACTTCTTTCTTAATTGAATACATGACATCAGTTCCCTAGAGGTACCAACCTCTTCTCAGCTGGAACATAAGTATTTTAACTCAGGGAGATAATCTTAAACTTGTAGAGTAGAATCAGTAACCTTCATATAGATTTTCCTTACAAGAGGCATTAAACAACAAATAAGAAATCCAATACCCATACATTATAGTCAAATTAACTGTGGTCATAACCAATATTACAAGGAAAAGAGACATAAAACATTAGAAGGTAAAATCTTCTCCTTCCACATCATTTTTCTTTTCTTCTGTCCTCAGGCTGGTAGGTAACTTTTGTGTGTGTGCGAGGGGTGGCCATCTTCATCCTCGCCGTCTTCATATCTTAGGTGAATTCTTCATGATGGAGTTCAACTAAAGCTGATCTTAGAACCTGAGAAAACATAAGCAAAACCTTCTCCCCATAGTTAATAGTTTTCCACCATTTAAGTTGTTTTTGGATATTTGAAGAATCATGAGACCACTGGGCCTCAACAGCTAAAATTGTGTAGATTTGAGGGATATCTAGATATCTTAGATAGCCACTCATATAGTGGGATGCAGGATGTTTTCTTAATAAGTTTTGTCATACCAGTTGACCTAGATGTTCCCAAAACCATGGTCCCCAGACCCCAGGGCTGAGACAATTTTATTTTTAAGATAACAAAAGACACCCTTATATATTTATATGTTGTATGTTTCTATACTTACAGAACACTTTGAAAACAAATTGAGAAAAAAATGGTGGTTGATATTACCTGTTTCTACAATAAAAACTTCCATAGCCCAATACAGGCAATGGAAATGAATCATATTATTACTTTTTTAATGAATAAGTGGTCTTCCTGTTAACTGCAAAAGAGTCTTGAATTATATTTTGACTGTGCTGAACGTATACCATATCTTTGTTCCCTAAAACACTGAATCATTTATTTGAAAAGATCTTTGGGGATGATGTAAATAGTTCAGAGGAGCTGAAGTAAAATATCAAGAAAAAAGCTATCATGAGGGAAGTGAAAGACTGCAAAGTAGGGAACAAGTCTTTGGGTTCTAAGAATATTGTAACAATTTTTATAGTCCTAAGGCAATTGCTTTCTTATACTTTGTGTGTTTTTAAGACAGTTCAGCTAGAGACTCAGTCACTAAGTAGCAAAATTTGGAGATAAGTGTTTGGTGTATGCATCTGTACACTGAAGAGTATCTTAGGTTTTTGCTGTTGGTAAGATTCCCCATACAGACATCATCTTGTCATCATTTGTATTTTTGCAGCCCAGGAATTCTGGTTTTGTGTGTTCATCTGTTTTGGTTGACTCTACTTTGTGGAGGCAGCTCTTTCACCAGTTGTATTTTCAGTTTATATCAGCCTGAAGGAATCATCATCTGGCACTGTATCACAGTGTTGCCAGTTTTCTCAGAAGTAGACCACCAAGTCCTTTTTCCTAATCTCTTTTAGTCTGGAAGCTCCACCGAAATCTGCCAGCATGTGTGACCCTGCAAGTATTTGAAATACCAGTGGCATAGCATCATAGCAACACACAAGCTACCACAGTACAACAAAATGACAAACAGCTGAAGAAGAGCTGCCTCCTTAAAGTATAGTTGATCTTAATGACATGAGTGGAGTTAAGCTTTCAGGACCTTCATTTACTACTAGTGTGACATGACTCAGAATGATAAGAAGCAGCTGTAAACATCCATTAATAATTGAAACATGGAATGTACAAAGTATGAATCTAGTTAGGACAATTGGAAATCATCAAAAATGAAGTGGAATGCATAAACATCACTATTGTGCTGTGATGGTTAAGATTGTGAAATTGACAGGGCCATGATTCTCAGTGTTTTGTCAGTCATAGGATGTTGTAGTCACTTCCCTGTTCAGATTTGATATGTGATAATGGGATCTGCTGTAAGTAGCCAGTTGCTTGAAGAGAAATTTCCTTGTGCATGTGGCCTGCATGGAGTGTGGGCAGATGTTCAGGCAGGGCACAGGGGCTTTCGCTCTTTCTGGATCTTGCAACTGACTCCTTTTCATCTGACTTCTGGTTCGTGGGACTTGAGCTAGCAGATTACCTGCCAGTTTTGGAATTCACCAGTCTTCACAGCCTGTGATTAAGAGGCCTACTTCCCTACCTGCTGATCTTGGATTTGACAGCCCTTGTCGCAGCATGAATCAGATGGAGCCTGTATCCTTACCCATGAGCTTGGATGTACAGCTTTACAACCACCTGAGACATTTCCTTGATGTAAATCTGTCTACATATACTTACACATTTTATGAGTTTTGCATTTTTAGAGAACCCAGCCTAAGATGCCTAAGTATTAGTGAGCTGAAATGGACTGGTATTGACCATTTTGAATCTTTCAATCATGTGGTCTGTTAACCTGAGAATGACAACTTGAAGAGGGATGGCATCATGTTCATTATCACAAAAAACATTTCAAGATATATCCTGAAATGCACACCTGTCATTGATAGGATAATAGCCATATGTCCACAAAGAAGACTAATTAACCAAAAACCAAACCCCTGCTGTCAAGTCATGTCTGACTTACAGCGACCCTAGAGGTCAGAGTAGAACTGCCCCGTAGAGTTTCCAAGGAGTGCCTCGCAGTTTTCAACACTGACCTTTTGGTTAGCAGATATAGCACTTAACCCACTATGCCACCAGGGTTTCCTAACAAAGAAGACCACTTAATAAGACTAATATTCAAATTTATGTTATCAACCAATAAGGCCAAAGATGAAGAAATTGAAGATTTTTATCAACTTCTGTAGTCTGAAGTTGATCAAACATGCAAATTAAGATGCATTGGTAGTTACTGGCAATTGGAACGAGAAAGTTGGAAATGAAGAAGGATTGGTAGCTGGAAAATATGGATTTGGTGATAGGAGACAGCATGATGGTATTTTGCAAAACCAATGAATGATTTCTTTACTGCAAATATTTTTTTTCACCGGCATAAATGGTGACTGTACATATGGACCTTGCTAGATGGAATCACATTGACTACGTCTGTGGGAAGCGATTAAAGAGAAGCTTGATGTCATTATCAGACAGAAGGCCAGGGGTTGACTGTGGAACAGACCCTCAATTACTGATATGCAAGTTCTAGGTGAAGTTGAAGAAAATTAGAACAAGTCTATTAGAGCCCAGATATGACCTTGAGTATATCCCCACCTGAATTTAGAGGTCATCTCAAGAACAGATTTGATACATTGAACACTAACGACTGAAAAGCAGATGAGTTGTGGAATGACAGCAAGGACATCATACATGAGGATAACAAGAGGTCGTTAAAAACAGAGGAAAGAAAGAAAGAAAAAAAGATGAAAATGGGTATCAGAAGAGACTCTCAAACTTGCTCTTAAACATCAAGTAGTGAAAGCAAAAGGAAGGAATGATATAGTAAAGAGTTGAACAGAAGATTTCAAAGGGCAGCTCAAGAAGACAAAGCGAAGAACTATAGTTGAAATGTGCAAAGATCTGGGGTTAGAAAACCTAAAGGAAAGAAAGCATTCAGGATTTTGCAGGTTGAAAGAACTGAGGAAAAAATTCAAGCCTTGAGTTGCAATATTGAAGGATACTATGAGGAAGAGATTAAATGATGCAGGAAGCATCAAAAGAAGATGGAAGATATACACAGAGTCATTGTACCAAAAAGAATTGGTTGACATTCTCCTTTTCAGGAGGTACTGAGGGAGAAGTCCAAGCTGCACTGAAGGCACTGGCAAACAACAAGCCTTCAGGAATTGATGGAATACCAATTGAAGTGTTTCAGCTAATGAAGGAAAGACTGGAAAGGCTCACTTGTCTATGCCGAGAAATTTGGAAGACAGCTATCTGGCCAACCGACTGGAAGAGATTCATATTCATGCCCACATTCCAACAGTGTGCAGAAATTATCTATCAACCTTGTCAATACTACACACAAGTAAAATTTTGCTAACAATCATTCAAAAGTGATTGTAGCAATTCATCCCTGGGGAACTGCCAGAAATTCAAGCTGGAGTTAGAAGAGGAGCAGGGTTATCATTGCTAAATGTCGTATGGATCATAATTGAAAGCAGAGAATGCCAGGAAGATGTTGACCTGTGTTTTTATTGACTATGCAAGGGCTGTTGATGGTGTGGGTCATAACAAACTATGGATAACAACATGAAGAATGGGAATTCCAGAACATTTAATTGCATTCTTGAGAAACCTGTATTTAGAAGAGGCAGTCATTAAAACAGAACAAGGGGTACTGTGTGGTTTAAAATCAAGAAAGATGTATGTTAAAGTTGTATCCTTTCACCATACTTTTTCAGTCTGTATGCTGACCAATAATCCAAGAAGCTGGACCGCATGAAGAAGAATGTGGCATAAGGATTGGAGGAAAACTCATTAACAAACTGATGTGCAGGATGACATGAGCTTGCTTGCTGAAAGTGAAGAGGACTTGAGGCACTTACGAATGAAGATCAAAGATCATGAACTTCAGTATGGATTACACGGCAACACAGAAAACAAAAATGGTTACAACTGGACCAGTAAGTGAAACAGCAATCAAGAAATCAAATGACCTATTGCATGGGGCAAATCTGTTGCAAAAGATCTCTTTAAATTGTGGAAAAGCAAAGATGTCACTTTGAGGACTAAGGTGCACCTGATCCAAGCCATGATATTTTCGCTTGCCTCATAGGCATGTGAATGCTGGACAATGAGTAAGAAAGACTAAAAAAGAGTTGATGTCTTTGAATCAAGGCAAAGAATATTAAATACACCATTGACTACCAGTACGAACAAATCTGTCTTGGAAAAAACAGCCAGAATACTCCTTAGAAGCAAGGATGGCAATATTACATCTCACGTCCTTGGACATGTTTTCAGGAGGGACCAGTCCCTGGAAAAGGATATCATGCTTGGTAGAGTAAAAGGACACCAAAAAGAGAAAGACCTTCAAGGAGATGGATTGACGCAGGAGCACCAACAAAAGAATCAAACACAGCAACAATTTTGAGGATGGTGGGCAGTGTTTCATTCTGCTGTTTGTAGGGGTTGCTGTGAATCAGAACTGACTTGACTGAATGTAACAACAGCAACATACTCATTCAAACACTGAACAGTAAATGAAGAAGACTGAAGGAGAATTGATGCCTTTGAATTATGGCATTGTTGGCAAAGAGTATTGACTATACCATGGATTGCCAGAAAAACAAATACATCTTGGAAGAAGTACAGCCAATGGGCCCCTTAGATGTGAAGATGGTGAGACTTTGTCTCACATACTTTGAACATATTATTAGGAGGGAGTAGTCACCGGAGAAGGACATCATGCTTCGTATGGTAGGGCGTCAGAGAAAAAGAGGAAGATCCTCAACAAGATGGACTGACACAGAGGCTGCAACAATGGGCTGAAGCATAGCAGCAATTGTGAAGATGGCACAGAGCTGGGCAATGTTTTGTTATGTTATACACCGAGTTGCTCTGAGTTGGAGGTGACTTGAGGACACCTAACCATAGCAGCAATAACCTATTTTAGAAGGAACAATTTGGCTTTCTACTGGTAGGCCTGTGGTATTTGAGACACTACTTCTGCTTAAGGTTTAGATAAGCACCAACTGAAAGGTAGAAAAAGTTAGTGGAGGGTTAAAGAGAAATGTCAGCGTTTCTGTCTCCTTCCTTTGCCATACATCTTTTCTGGAAAATTCTTTTGTTCTTTTTTTTTTAATTTAATTTTGTTGTGATTTAAGTGGAAGTTTACAGAGCAAATTAGTTTGTTGTTAAAAAATTCATATACAGATTATTTTATGACATTTCTTGTAATGCCTGCATTATGTAACAGTCTTTCCTTTGTACCCTGAGTTCCCCATTTCTGTTCATCTAGCTTTCCTGTTCTTTCCTGCTTCTGGTGTTTGCTTTTAGGCAGGTGTTACTCATTTGACCTTGTATACTTGCTTGAACTAAGAAGCCCATTTCTCAGATGTGTTATTGTTTGCTTTATAAGCCTGTCTAATTTTTGGCTAAAAGATGGATTTGGGGAATGGCTTCGTTTCTGAGTTAGCAGAGTGTCCGTGGCCATAGTCTTAGCAGTTCCTCTGATCTCTGTTAGACCAGTAAGACTTTTTGTGTTTGTGAATTTGAATTTTGTTCTGGTACCCTCTATTGTGATCCCTGTTAGAGTGGTCGGTAGTAGTAGCTGGGCAACCATCTAGACTGGTGGAGGCTCTGGTTCATGTTGTCTGTTAGTCCTTTGGACTGATTTTTTTCTTGTGCGTTTGGTCTTGGCTCTGGAAATGATGGGACCAATAGATATACCTGAGATGGCTGCTTGCAAGGTTTTGAGACCTCAGACACAGCTCGCCAAAATAGGCTGTAGACCATTTTCTTTATGAACTATGTTATACCAATTGACTGAGATGTCCCCTGAGACAATGGTTCCGAGTTCTCCACCCCAGTAATTCAGTCTCATGGTGTTTGGATGTGTCTAAGAAGTTTCTATTACTGTGTTCTCTTTGTGCTGTGTTATATATACATATATGTATGTATACATGTATATGAAAATACATTCTGTACATAGAAGTATGTATGTGAAAATATCCACAGCCTAAGCTGTATTTGTATGTGAATATACAGCTATATGCTTTCTTTCCCCTATTTGACATATGTTTCTGCCTGTGTATGTGTTTGTAAGTTATTATCTTTGTTTACTGTTATTGTAAGGTTATATATGCTATAGTATTACTGGGGTTGCCTTTTTTTTTCCCCCCTTGTGTTCAAGTGTCTTCCTTTGCCTTGGTCAAGTTGTGCTGACTTCCTCTATTTTATGTACTGCTTTTCTCTTCACCAAAGTTAACGCTTGTCTACTGTCTTGTTAGTGATTTCCTTACCCCAACTGTCCTTTCCTTCGTAGCTACCAAAGATTTTTTTTCTGTGTGTAAGCCTTTTCTTGAGTTTTTACAACAGCGGTATCACATACAACATTGTCCTTTTGTGATTGACTTAATTCACTCAGCATAATGCCCTCCAGATTTATTCATGTTGTGAGATGTTTTATGGATTCACCATTGCTCTTACTCATTGCATAGTATTCCATTGTGTGTATATACCATAATTTGTTTATCCGTTCATCTGTTGATGAGCACTTAGGTTTGTTGCCTTCTTTTGCTATTGTGAATAATGCTGCAATCAACGTGAGTTCTTATTTCTCTGGGATATTTTTCTCATGTTCATGTAATTGTCTGCCTTGGCCAAGCTGTGTTAACTTCATCTATTTTATATATTGTCTTTCCCTTTGTGGGTATGCGTATGTCTGTTTGTGTGATGACTCTTACTTCTCTAGGACATAATCCTAGGAGTGGGATTGCTGGATCCTGTGGTACAGTTCAATGAATTACTTAACATGGTCTTCTAGCTAAGGTCTTTGTGACTCACATAAGTGATCTAGCGGGACTATGCCAATAAGACATATGGAATTCAGGATGGTTAGGGTTATGTGTCAGTTTGGGAAGGTGATGATTCCTAATTTTAAGTTGTTGTCCTCTATTTTTATGTATTATGGATCCTGACCTCCACATATTGATGAGACTGGCTTGGTATAAGGTGTATCATGGGTCACAGCCTTACAGGAGACCATGACCCAAGCTCTCCTCTTACTAAACTGCCTCTCATTCCTGAGGTGTGGCGTACATTTAAGACACACATGTGTGTCCTGACAAGGCTCTCTCCCTGCATCTGGATCCTGAGTTCAGTTCATGATCATTAGACCTCTCCAGAGGCTGCTGTGTGACCTGCCAACTCCGGGATTCGCCAACCTCCGCATCACCTTGGACTGGCAGCCTGTCATGTAACTTGGTTCACCAGCTTTTGCAGCCTTGTGAGCTAGCAGCCTGTGGTCTGAACTGCCAGTTTGGGTTCTGTAGCCCCTGCGGCCCCTGCGGCCTTATAAGTTGGGAGAAGCCTATACCTAACTGATGAATTTGGGACTTGGCTACAACTGCTTGAGCCATTTTCTTTATACCTTTCAGTTTGTGAGTTCTGTGAGATGTGGCAGCAAATTAGGGAACATAGAGATGGAAGGGAGAGTACTGAGGGGAGAGGGAGTATTTGGTGTTAGAGATGATGGAGTGATACAGTTTGGAAAAGTTGAATATCTGGAACATCTTTAACCTCTGCCTCATAGAAACCGGCTTTGTGCTGATTCTTATAAAAAATTGTTTATGTTATTTCTATTTCTAACTTAAAGAAATGCCATATCATTTTTCATAGTGGTTGTACCATTTACATTCCCATCAGCAGTGTAAGAGTTCCCATCTTCCTACAAGCTTGTCATCATTTATTGTGTTCTGAACTTTTGATCAGTGTCATTCTTACAAGGTTGAAAAGCTATCTCACTGTAGTTTCATTTGCATCTCTCTAATGGCTAATATAGAATCTCACTACTGCAACTGGAAGCTTGAACTTTTTCTTCAGTTCTTTCAGTTTGAGAAATGCCATGTTCTTCCCTTTTGGTTTACTATCTCCAGCTGTTTGCACATGTCACTGTAATACTTTGTCTTCTCAAGTTGTCCTCTGAAATATTCTGTTCAGTTGTTTTACTTCATCATATCTTCCTTTGTTTTAGCTACTCAGCATTCAAAAGAAAGTTTCAAAGTCTCTTCTGACATCCAATTTGATCTTTCCTTTCTTCCTAATTACTTCTTGCGTGCTTCATGTATGATGTCTTTCCACAACTCATCTGGTCTTCGATCATTAGTGTTCAACACATCAAATCGATTCTTGAGCTGGTTTCTAAACTTGGGTGAGGTACTTGAATACTAAAGGTCATACTTTGGCTCTCATGGACTTATTCTAATTTTCTTCGGTTTCTGTTTGAACTTGAATATAAGCAATTTATGGCAAAAAACAAGGCTCCAGGAATTGATGGGATAATCAGTTGAGATGTTTCAACAAACAGATGCAGTGCTGGAAGTGTTCACTCACCTATGCCAAGAGATTTGGAAGACAGCTACTTGGCCAACTGACTGAAAGAGATCCATGTATAGGCCTATTTCCAAGAAAGGGGATCCAACTGAATGCAGAAATTATCCAACAATATCATTAATATCACATGCAAGGAAAATTTTGCTAAAGATCTTTAAAAAGTGACTGTATCAGGGAACTGCCAGAAATTTAAGCTAGATTTAGAAGAGGTCATGAAACCAAGGATGTCATTGCTGACATCAGATGGATCTTGGCCAACAGCAGAGAATACCAGAAAGATGTTTACCTGTGTTTTATCGACTATGCAAAAGTATTCAACTGTATGGATCATAACAAATTATGGATAACACTGTGGAGAATGGCAATTCCAGAACACTCTTGTGCTCATGAGGAATCTGTACATGGATCAGGAGACTATTGTGTGAACAGAACAAGGGGAAACTGCATGGTTTGAAGAAAGGTGTGCATCGCAGTTGAATCCTTTCACCATACCTTTCAGTCTGTATGCTGAGCAAGTAATCTGAGAAGGTGGACTATATAAAGAAGAATGGGGTATCAGGATTGGTGGAAGATTCATTTACAACCTGTGTTATGCAGATGACACAACCCTGCTTGCCGAAAGTGAAGAGGATTTGAAACCTTTACTGATCAAGATCAGAGACCAAAGCCTTTATTATGGATTGCAACTCAACATCAAGAAAACAGAAGGCTTCAGGACTGGACCATTAAGTAATATCATGATAAATAGAGAAAAATTAGAGATTGTCAAGGATTTCATTTTACTTGGTTCCACAATTAATGCCCATGGAAACAATAGTCAAGAAGTTAAAAGGCACATTGCATTGGGAAAATCTACTGCCTAAGACCTCTTTAAGGTATTGAAAAGTAAAGATGTCAATTTCAAGACTGAGGTGCACCTGACCCAAATCGTGATACTTTCAATCACATTAGATGCATGCTAAAGCTGGACAGTGAATAAAGAAAACAGAAGAAGAATCGATGCCTTTGAATTGTGGTGTTGGGGAAGAATATTGAATATATTGTGGACTTCCAAAAGAACAAATAGACCTATCCTGGAAGAAGTACAGCCAGAGTGCTCCTTGAAAGCCAGAATGTCGAGACTGCCTCTCACATACTTTGAATGTATTATTAGGAGGGATCAATCTCTGGAGAAGGACATCATGCTTGGTAAAGTAGAGGGTCAGTGAAAAAGAGGAAGACCTTCAACAAGGTAGATTGACACAGTGGCTACAACAGTGAGCTTAAACATAAAACAATTGTGGGCATGGCACAGGACTGGGCATTGTTTCATTCTATTGTTCATAGGATTTCTGTGAGTCAGAACTCACTCAATGGCACCTACCAACAACAAATGGCTAATGACTGAAAGCATCTTTTCATCTATTTGTTAGCAGCCTAAATGTCCTCTGGTAAAACTTCTGTTCATGTCTTTTGCCAGCTTTATGATTAGGTAGCTTGTCTTTTTATTGTTGACATTGTTTGTATATTTTAGAGATTAAACCATTTCCAGATATGTCACTGCCAAGGTTTTTTCCCAGACTGTAAGTTCTGTTTTTATTTACTCTTTTACAAACATCTTTTGATGCTTAAAAGTATTTAATTTTTAGAGGTTCCAGTGATTTAGTTTATCTTCTGGAGTATGCATTTTTAGTTATGCTTGATATTGTATTTATGTCATAAATTAGGGCCCCTGGCATTATCCCCCCACCCCCTTTTTTTAAATGAACTTTATAGTTTTAAGTTTAGGACTATGATCTATTTTAAGTTAGTTTTTGTGTATGAGATAAAGCATGGATCCTGTCTCATTTTTCTGCAAATGGATATCCAGTTTTCCAGCACTATTTGTTGAAGAAACTGTCTCTTCCTCATTTAACAGACTTGGACCCTTTGTTGAAATCAGGTGTCCATAGGTGGATAGGTTTATTTCTGGGTTCTCAGTTCTGTTCTATTGACCTGTGTGTCTGTCATTGTACAGTCCCAGGTTCTTTTGACTACTGTAGCTGTATAGCAAGTTCTGGGATTGGCCTCCAGCTTTGTTCTTTTTTTGGTAATGTTTTGCTTATTCAGGGGCTCTTCCCTTTCCATATAAAGTTGATGATTAGTTTTTCTGTTTCATTAAAGAATGTTACTGGATTGGGACTGCATTATATCTATAGATTGCTTTGGGTAGCGTTGATGTTTTCTCAGTGTTGATTCTTTCTATCCTTGAGCATAGTATATTTTTCCATTTATGAAGATCTCTTTTGTTTTTTTTCCCTGCATTCTTTTTTTTATTTTTGTTTTTATTTTTGCTTAACATAACTGTACATTCACGTATAAATTTACATGCCCACCTATATGCAGCTTCCACTGCTCTCCCTGTCCGGTGACTGCACACTATTCCTCTCTGCTCCATATATGTCTCATCCTCCCAAACAGCCTCCTTTCCCCTCCTCTCCATCCACTCCCCTTCCTCCAGCCAGAGGTCAGCAAGATGACATCCTATAGATGTATAGAACTATAAAGTGCTTCCAATATATGGTCACTCTGCATTGCCAAGTCCAATCCATTCCTGTCCAAAGAGTGGACCTTTGTTATAATTTATGGGAAAGGGCAGCATCAGGGCCGGGGACCATGCTCTCAGAGGAACCCCAAAACCGCTGGATCTTTTGGTTTTTTTGAAGTATAGTTTGTAATTTTCTTTGTATAAGTCTTTTACAGCCTTAGGTCTATTTTTAAATATTGTATCATTTGAGGGGCTACTGTAAATGGTACTGTTTTCCTGATTTCCTTTTTGGGGTTTTTTTTGTTAGTGTAGAGGAATCTGATTTTTGTATATTGACCTTGTACGCCACCACTTTGCTGAATCCTTCCATTCCAGTACTTTTCTTGTGGATTCTTCATACATAGGACTGTATCATCTGCGAATGGGGATAGTTTTGCTTCTTCCTTACCAATTTGGCTACCCTATATTTCCCTTTCTGGTCTTACTGCTCTAGCTAAGACTTCCAGTACAATGTTGAATAAGAGTTGTGATAAAGGACATCCTTATTTTATTCCTGTTTTCGAGAGGAATGCTTTTAGTGTCCCTTAAGAAGAATGTTAGTTGTTGGTTTGGTGTACATCCCTTTAATTATGTTGAAAAAATCCCCTTCTATTCTTATTTTAGTATGATTTTTTATCAGGAATAGATGTTAGATCTTTCCTGCACTAACTGAGATGATCACATATTTAATTTCCGTTGTTTTATTGGTGTGATGGATTATACTGATTGATTTTCTAAAGTTGAACCATCCTTGCATACCTAGTATGAATCTCACTTGGTCATGATACATATTTTTAACATGGTACTGGGTTCTATTGGCTAGAATTTTGTGATTTTTTGCTTCAGTATTCATGAGTGATGTTGGTCTGTAATTTTCTTTATGGTGATGTCTTTGCCTGGCTTTAGCATCAAGGTTATGCTAATATAAAAATGACATGGGGAGGTGTCTGACTTCCTCTAACTTCACAAGGGGAAAGGAGACTCAAGATTAATAGCTCAAGGCAGATTCTGTGAGGTGGAAGTCAGACATGTCTCTTCTCTTCACCATCCTTATCAATTCTAACACCAACTGTCCGTCCCTTGGTACTCTCTGTTTCTCTGCTGGGTTTGATAATTAATTGCAGCGGTCACACAGAGCTCACAGACAATACTCACAAGTATAGGGTTTATTAGGGAAGTAACAAGTTACAATTCAGGTTCAGGAATGCTCAAGATATAATTCTTCTATCAGGGCAACCTCTTTCCAGCCATGCTCACAGGGACACCTCTCTGTCCCTCAGCCTCTGCTCTCCTTGGGCAAGTTTTACAAAAGTCTTTTAGTCTGCCAGTGAGTATTCAGAGGCATGGTACTCTGCCAGCAAGCTTCCTGCCCAAAACACTCTGCTTTCTCGATCTGTGGGTCTGGAAGCTGCCACATGGTCTCCTGCTGTTGTTTCTCAGCCACCACTTCTCTTGCTCTCTCTCTCCTGTTTCCAGGAGCTTTTCTGTACAGGGATCTCAGGTCCAAAGGATATATTCTGTCCTCCTGGATGTTCTTCCTTGATGACGATGGGATCTTCTCTTGTCTTGCCTTTTGGGTAGCTCATTCCCCTCACCCTTTTTTTTATTGTGATTGAGTGGAAGTTTACAATATAATTCAAATATGCATGCATGCCTATCTGCAGCTCCTTCTGCTTTCCTTGACCAGTGACAACACACTCCTGCTTTCCTTTCCATAAATGTCGTATCCAAATCTCCTGTCCCCTCCTCTCCACCCTCTCCATTTCCCTCTAGTAAGAGGCCAGTAGGATGACATCCTGTAGATGCAAAGAACCATAAAGTGCACACATGAAATGGTTACTCTCTATTCCCAAGTCCAATCCATTCCTATCTGAAGAGTTGACCTCAGTAATGATTTATGATCAGGGGCAACATCAGGTCTAGGGGCCATGCTCCCAGGGGAACTCCCAGGCCTTTAGACCATCAATTGTGGTCTTTTAGTGGAGTTCTTAGGGTGTACCCCTTTTTTTCTAATGTTGCCACTGGGACTCAACATTGTGAGCCCCATCATGGCTGTCATTGGTGGTGGCCGGGCACCATCTGGATCTTCTGGTCTAGGGTGGCTCATTTTAAGCCCAGTGGGATGGCAAAACTGACCAGTCCCTTTGTGGGGCACGGTTACCCTATCTGCACAGTTCCATACAGTCACCTAGGTGGGAGTTGCAAGATCATGGAGAAAAAGGCCACACAAAAGCAATCCATCAAATTACAATTTGCTTCATAGAATGAATTTAAGAGTACTCTTTCCTTTTCTGTGTTCTGAAATAGTTTTGAGTGGTATCGGTGTCAATTGTTCTCTCAATGTTGGTAGAATTTTCCAGTGAAACCAGGTGGGACAAGGCTTGTTGCTATTGTTAGTAGTAGTTTTTTAATGACCTCTTCAACTTCTTTTGTTGTGGGTCTGTTCAGACTTTCTTCCCTAGTTTGTGTTACTTTGGGTAAGTAGTGTATTTCTAGGAATTTGCCCATTTCCTCTAGGTTTTCCAATTTGTTAGGGTATAATTTTTCACAGTATTCTGTTATAATGCCTTTTATTTCAGTTGGCTATGTTTTGATGTTACTCATCTAATTTCTTATTTGGGTTATTTGCATCTCCTTTTTTTCTTTTGTCAGTTTGGCCAGTGATTTATCAATTTTATAGATTCTTTCAAAGAACCAGCTTCTTTGTTTCAAATGTGTTTCTGTTTCATTTATTTCTACTCTAA
Organism: Heterohyrax brucei; assembly: GCA_028571685.1. Classification (NCBI taxonomy): domain Eukaryota; kingdom Metazoa; phylum Chordata; class Mammalia; order Hyracoidea; family Procaviidae; genus Heterohyrax; species Heterohyrax brucei. Next base: position 56,571,675 of record CM053140.1, read on the forward strand.
TCTGTATTCCTTTTTTTGGTGCTTGTGGCCTTCTTTTGCTACTCTTTTTTACTTTGTTTAAGTTGTAGGGTTAAGGTATTGATTTTGGCCCTTCTTTGTTAATGTGTGTGTTTGTTGCTATAAATTGGCCTCTGAGTCCTGCTTTTACTGTGTCCCAAAGGTTTTGTTTATTTTCATTCTTAATTGATTCTAGAAAATTATTTATACCATTTTTAATTTCATCTATTACCTAGTAATTTTTTTAAATTGTGCTTTAAGTTACAGTCTACAGTTCAAGTTAGTTTCTTATACAAAACTTCATACAAACATTGTTTTGTGACTTCAGTTGTTCTCCCTGTAATATGACAACACACTCCTTTCTGCCCCAGATTTCCTTTATCAATCCAGCCATTTCCTGTCCCATTTTGCCTTCTCATCTTACCTCCAAACAGGAGCTTCCCATTTAGTCTCATGTATCTACTTGAGTTAAGAAGCACTCTCTTCATGAGTATCATTTTGTGTCTCATAGTAGAGACTGATCTTTGTCTGGACGGTTGACTTTGGGAATGGTTTCAGTCCTGGGGTAACAGAGAGTCCAGGGGTCATGTCTTCTGGGGTCCCTCCAGTGTCAGTCAGACCATTAAGACTAGTATATTTTTATGTGAATTTGAATTCTGCACCCTAATTTTCTCTTACTCCATGAGGGATTCCCTGTTGTCCGGGCAGTCCTTGGTGGTAGCTGGGCACCATCTAGTTCTTTTGGTTTCAGAGTGATGTAGTGTCTGGTTTATGTGACCCTTCCTGTCTCTTGGGCTCATTTATTTATTTTCTCCATTGTGTTTTAAGTGAAAGTTTACATTCTGGTCAGTTTCTCATACAAAAATTTATACACCCTTTGCCATGTGACCCTAGCTGCTCTCCCTACACTATGACAACACCCTCCCTCCCTCCACTGCATATTTCTTATGCCCATTTAACCAGCTCTTGTTCCCCCTCTGTTTTCTCCTCTCACCTCTGGACAGGAGCTGCCAAGTTAGTCTCCTGTATTGACACAAGCAAAGAAGCATGTGCTTCATCAATATCATTTTATGTCTTACGTATCAATTAAATCTTTGTCTGAGGAGTTGGCTTTCAGAATGGCTTCATTTAAGGGCTAACAGAGAGTCTGGTCCTTCTGGGACCCTCCAGTCTGTCAGACCATCAAGTCTGGTCTGTTTACTAGAGTTTGCATTCTGTACTCCACATTTCTTCCACTCCATTAGGAACTGTTTGTTGAGCTCCCTGTAAGGGCAGTCATTGGTGGTAGCTGGGCACCATCTACTTCTTCCAGTCTCGTGTTGATGTAGTCTCTGGTTTCTGTAGTCCTTTTTTATCTCTTGGGCTCGTACTTTCCTTGTGTCTTTAGAACTCTTCTTTCTCCTTTGCTTCAGGTAAAGTTGAGACCAATTGATGCTTCTTAGATGGCCACTTGCTGACTTGTAAGACCCCAGACACCACTCACCAAAATGGGATGCAGAACATTTTAATAAACTTTGTTACGTGAATTGACCTAGATGCCCTCTGAAACAGTGCTCCCCAGACCTCCATTCTTGCTACTCTGTTCCTTAAGTGCTTGGTTTTATTTAATATGCTTCTAAGCTTTGGGTTTAAGACATTTGCGCTTACTTCTCCTCTACTGTTGTGTTGTCTCTCCCTGCACCTAAAATAATTCTTGCCAATTATCTAATTAGTAAATACCCTTCTTCCTTTCTCTTGGAGCTATCAAAGAATCTTTTCTCCTATTTTTAAACCTGTTATTGAGTCCTTATCATAATGGTCTCATACAATATTTGTTGTTTTGTAACTGACTAGTTTCCCTCAGAATAATGCCTTCCAGATTCTTCCATGTTATGAAATGTTTCCCAAATTCGTCATTGTTTTTTATCATTTCACAATATTCCATTGTGCAAACATGCCATAATTTGTTTAGCCATTCTTGTGTTGATGGGCACCTAGGTTGACTTTATCTTTTTGCTATTGTGGACAGTGCTGTGATGAACATTGGTGGCGTGTATCTATTTGTGTGCCAGTTCTTATTTCTCTAGGATGTATTCCAAGTAGCGAGATTGCTGGATTGTATGGTATTTCTATTTCTAGCTTATTAAGGAAGCACCAAATCGATTTCCAAAGTGGTTATACTATTTTATAGTCCCACCAGCAGTCCACGAGTGTTGGTCTTATATTTTTATTGTCTTTGGTGTTTTTCATTCTTCTTCGTGCCAGGTGGTTGGGATCAATTAATGCATCTTAGATGGGCATTTGCTAGCTTTTAAGACCCCACACATGACTCATGGTGTTGTTCAGTTACCAGGTATCTGGTTTTTTTTTCCTTTGTTCTTCTTGTAATTCATTTCTAATTTTATAGTATTTGTAATCTGAGAAGTTGCTCTGTATGATGTCAATATTTTTTAATTTACTGAAGTTTGCTTTGTGGCCTAGGATGTGGTCTGTTCTAGATAATGACACATGTACACTGGAGAAGAATGTGTACTGTGCTGCTATTGGGTGTAAGTGCTCTGGATATGAGGACTGCCAACTAAGTTTGCAGATTCATCCTAGAAGAAGTTCTACATACCTCATTGCTGAATATCAGTACAGTCACCTTTGAAGTACTCCCCTTGGGAAACTATGCACTGATGCCAGCACCTAGTCCACCCTTCAAAGCAATTTTGGAACTCTTTTTCTGGACTGGCCATCAGAGCTGTCATCATATTACCCTTGATGTCCTGAATGTCATAAAAATGTTTTCCTTTCAATGTTTCCTTTATCTTCGGGTAAAGAGAAAAGTCATTGGGGGCCAGATCAGGTGAGTAGGGAGGATATTCCAATACACTTATTTGTTTACTGGCTAAAACTTCCGTCACAGACAACTATACTTTTAAGTTTGTGAACTTGCCACCTTGCTACCATGAGCAATGGCTAGTCCAGAAAAAGAGTTCCAAAATGCTTTGACGTGTGGATTAGGTGCTGGCATTGGTGCATAGCTTCCTAATGGGAGTACTTTGAAAGTGACCACAGCAATTGTCTTAGTCACCTGGTACTGCTCCAACAGAAAATACCATGGGTGGAAGGCTTCACAAAGATGAACTTTATTGTCACAGTCTGGTAAGCCACAAGTCCATCTATAAGTTGCAGATCCATTCAGCAAGAGAATTTATCACAGTCCAGTAGGCTGAGTCCAAATCTAGTGAGAGCATCTCGGCACAGGAACCTTGGTTCCAAAGGATGGGCTCTGCTCTCGGTGCTGCTTTCTTAGTGGTGTGAGGTTCCCTGTGTCCTCTGCTCACTTCTCTCCCATATATCCTACAAACTTGTAGCTTGAATCCTGCCTCACTAACACAACTGCAGCCCATTCTCCATCATCACTATCACAGAGGCAGGATTCACAACACATTGGAGGAATGGCACCATATTGGAACTCCTAGTGAGTCAAATCAACGGATACATTTTTGCGGGGACACAATTCAATCCATGACAGTGATATTTGGCAGTGAGTTATGTAACACTTAGAAGAATTAAGTTTGTGGACTTAAATGTCAGCCCTCATGTGTCTATGAGCCAGGTTGACTGACTGTATTATTTAGATCTTCTGTATCTTTGCTGAGTTTCTTTCTAGTTTTCCTGTCTGTTGTTGAAAGTACTATGCTAAAGTCACCTACTATTATTGTAGAACTATTTCTCTTTTCATTTATGTTAGGGTTTGTTTCGTGCATTTTGGAGTTCTATCATTGGGTGCGTAGATATTTATTGTGGTTATGTCCTCTTGGTGGTTTGATCCCTTCATCATTATGTGATATCCTTGTCTCATATGATGAAGTTTAATTTAAAGTCTATTTTATCAGAGATTAATATTGCCACTGTTGGATCCAACTTGATGGCACTTGGCTGGCTTTTGCTCTTTTGTGGGTCTTGTTGCTTGAGATATTTTTTCCATCCTTTGATTTTTTACCTCTTTATGTTTTTATGTCTTTATGTCTAAGATGTGAAGTTGTGTCCCTTGTAGGCAGCATATTGATGGGGCATTTTTTCTTTTTTTGATCCATTCTGCTACTCTCTTTCTCTGGCAGGTGCATTTAACTCATTTACATTCAGTGTGATATTCAACAGATATAAATTTACTGCTGTCATTTTACTATGCTTTTTTTTTGGTTGTGTTGACAGTTTGTTCTGCTTTATTTTCTGTGCGAGTTCTTTTTGTCCACAGGTTGTCTTTTCCTTCCTTTTTATCAATTTCATGTTTCTGAGTCTTTTTGATTTTCTTCTTTATTTAGATGGGTAGGCTTGTTAATTTTCTTTGTGGTTAATGTGAGTTTTAGCTTTATCATCCTATGTTTAAAACAGTTTATTATTTTTAGATATTACCACAACTTCCTGTCCATACATAAGTTCTGTAACTATACCATTCATTCACTTTTTTTTTTGTTTCTAGGTTTTGTTGTCAATTTCAGATTGATGTCTGTAGGTCCTGGTTTTGGGTTCTGTAGCTTTATTTATACTTTTGAGACTTCTGTATTTGGGTTGGCGTCTTAGTGATTGCCATCATGTGGCTTACTCTCAGATTGTTATTTGCTGTCATGGGTTCTCCATCTGAAGGACTCCCTTTAATATTTATTGTAAAGATGGTCTGCTTACCTTAATTTCTGTTTATCTGGAATCACATCCTAATTTTGCCACGTATATGATTTTTGGTTGGTGTCATGAATTGAATTAGCCAAGTGCCGTCGAGTCGGATCCTTATGCTCCCCAAAAATGTATGTATCAGTTTGACTGGGATATGATTCCCAGTGTAGTGATTATTCACCGTTTTGTCATTTGATGTGATTTTCCTGTGTGTTGTAAATTCTATCACTATAATTGGATGTTGATGAGGTCTACAAGATTAAATAGTGTCTTACAACAATCTCTTTAGAGATATAAAAGAGAGACATGAGCAGAGTGCATCCTCTGGACCTGAAGTTACTTTACTCCAATGCTTCCGGACTAAAGAGGACTGATGACAAGGACCTTCCTCCAGAGCCATCAGAGAAGAGAAAAACTTTCCTTGGAGCTAAAACTTTGAATTCAGACTTCTAGCCTACTAGACTGTGAGAGGATAAACTGCTCTTTGTTGAAGCCATCCATTTGTCTTTCTGTTAAAGAAGTGCTAGATGACCTACAGTTGGGTTTTATGTGTGTTCTCCTCCTGCCTTCTTGCCTGCATGTTCTTTGCTAAAAAATCAGAGCTTAGTCTTACTGAAATCTACAGGTGATATTTTGATTTTCCCAAGCTGCTCTGAGAATTCTGTCTTTATCTTTGTACTTGGAAAGTTTGAGTGTGTATGTCTTGGTGTTTTCGTCATCTGGTACTGCTTTAACAAAAATACCACAAAATGGATGAATTTAACAAAGGAAAGTTTATTCTTACACAGTCTAGTAGGCTACAAGCCCAAATTCAAGATGTCCACTCCAGAGGAAGGTTTTCTGTCTGTTGGCTCTGGAGGAAAGTCCTTGTGTTGCACCAGTCTTTGGTTGGGGAGCACCTTGGCGCACAAGCCTCAGGTCTGAAGGACGAGCTCTACTAGCGGTGCCGCTTTCTTGATGGTATGAGGTTCCCAATTATCTGCTTACTTTGCTCTCTTTTTAACTCTCATAGGATGAAAGTGCAAACCACACTCCAGGGAAACTCCCTTAGCAAGGGTGTTGTAGTTCCACCCTAATCCTCTTTTAACATAAACATCCTATCTACTAGCCACGGGCAGAGATTAGAATATATAGCATAAGAAAATTTGGTCATGATGGCCCATGCAAATGGCTACATAGATTTTGGGGGGGACACAGTTCAATCTGTGACACTATACCCTTTGGCTGCCTGAAATCGTATCTTTGAAACATGTAACATGTTCATCCTATCATAGCAAAACCATGTCTATCCCATATGACAGAAGTCTTAAATCAGTTCCATGTCCAAAATACAAAAACTCTTCTGCATCTGTGAAACCTAGAATACAAGCTGCTTCCAGAGGTCAAATGGCAGAACAGGCACGAGTTAGACATTTACCTTGCAAATGGAGAAGGAAGGCAAAACAGGAAATAAACAAGTCAGCAAAACACATTACATTAGCCCTCAAAGCTTTGAAGATAATCCTCTGTTCTCTGGGACAATTTACATGTTAGCCTTGCCCTCCAGACTACAGGTGTTGGCCACACTCTCTGGATTCCGAGTGGAGACCACCAGCCCTGTGCTACAGCTCTGCCTTCTAGGCCTACTTGGAGAGCAACTCTGACCCCTTGGCTTTAGGTGTACCCTAAGCCCAACTGAGTGGCAATTCTACCCTTACAAACACAGAAAACCATGACTCCACCCTTTCAAACCCCTCAGGTCATCTTTGGAGATTGAGGCAGCTCAGCTTCTCATGTTCTTTGTCTCTTCAGCCTCTGCTTCCCATGGCCTCATGGCCCAGGCCTCAAACCCACATCTGCTGTGCAGGTGTATGTGTTCCAAAGCTCTGTAGCTTCACCAATTTAGGGGCCCAGAGGCATCCCACTCTGCCAGGAAGCCTCCTGCACACAGGCACTCAGCTTCTTCACTGTGTAGGTCAGCAAGCCTAGCTCCACTGATTCAAGTGCCCAGAAGCACACCACTCTGCCAGGAAACCTCTGTGCACAGGCACTCAGCTCTCTCACTCTGTGGTTTAGCTCCAGTGCTGTCTCACACTGGTCTGGTTCTGCTGCTGCTGTTGCTGTTGCTGCTGGTCCTCTGTTGCTCTTTTCTGACCATCTGCACCTTCATTTGGTGTTAACATTTCTCTTTGGTTCCTTCTGAGTCTTCCATCCATTCAGTTTTAAAATAGCTTTCACATTTTGGGTGTTTGTCAGAGCAGCACCACACCCCACTTCTTGTACCAAATTCTGTTTTAGTCATCTGGTACTCCTCTAACACAAATACTGCAAAGTGGATGGCCTTATCAAAGAAAAGTTTATTCTTATATAGTCTGGTAGATTACAAGTCCAGATTGAGGGTCTGCTCCACAGAAGGCTTTGCCTCCTCGTTGGTGCTGGAGGAAGCTCTTTGTTTTGTATCAGTCTTTGGTCAGGGAGCATCCTGATGCAGGAACCTCAGGTCTGAAGGATGTGTTCTTCTCCTGGTGCTGCTTTTGTGAAGATATGAGGTTCCCAATTCTCTGATTGCTTTCCCCTCTTTTCATCTCCCTGAGGATGAAAGGATAAAGGGTGGTGCAAGCCACACTCCAGGGAAGGGTGTTGCAGTCCCACCCTAATCCTCTTTTAACATAATCATCCTATCTATTAACCACAGGCAGAGATTAGCACAGGAAAATCACAAAATATTGGGAATGATGTCCCAGCCAAATGGCTACTCACATTTTGGGGGGACACAGTTTAATCTATGATACTTGGTGACTTTTTTTTTTTTTTTTTCCCCTGTATGGGCTTCACTGAACTTCTTGTATATATGTCTTTCATGATATTAGGGAAGTTACTTCCAGCATATCTTTGAAAACCCTTTCTCACTTTTTTTTGTGTGTGTGTCCTCCTATTTCCCAGATTTCCATCACACATAAATTATTCCTGTTCATAGTGTCTCACATAACCCTTAGGCTTGCTGCTTTCTTTTTTCTGATTGTTCCTCAAAAAATTGGTATCAAGAGATTTGTCCTCTATTTCACTGATTCTGTTTTTTCATTGTTTCAGTTCTACTTCAGTGTTCTTCCATTGAGTTATCTATTTCTGATATTTTTATTAATTTTCTGGATTTCTAGTTGATGTTTTTGTATGATAGCTAATTGTCTATTTAATTTGTTATTTTATTCTTGTATTGTTTTCCTGAATTCTACAGTTTTTTCTGTGTTTTCCTTGATCTCTTTGAGGACTCTATATGTAAGCCTTTTGAATTCCATATCAGGTAGTTACATTACCATCTCCTCCTCAAGAAGGCTTTTCTGTTTCTTTATTTTGGTCATTTGGTTGAGCCATCTTGTCTTGTTTCTTTATATGACTTGGTATTTTCTGTGTTTTATTTTTTTTACAATTTGGTTTGTTTCATTAGCACAGGTGGGTTGGGCACGCTTTGGTGATCATTTGTCTGGTGGCACAGGGCATTCTCTTCCTGTGCCCAGCTGGATGGGGCAACAGTGGGCAGGGCAAGCCCTTGTCATTGTTCACTGGACATATGAGATGGCTGAGGACACACTGAGTGGGCACTGTCTGGCAGTATGGGAATGTTCTCAGTTGCTCTCCAGGTCAACAGGCAATGGGCAAGGAGCAAGGCAGGTGTTTAGGGGTATGTTGAGATGCTCCCTCCATTGGGGGTAAAGTGGTCAGCAGGCAGACACTCTTCCTGGTGGGGGATGGGTGGGATAGTCAGTCAGAGAACAGATAAGTGCTCTCTCCAGTGAGGGAGAAGTAGGGCAGATCACTGGACATCATACAGGTACTCTTTATAAGGGGAAGGGTGGGGTGGGTGGCTGGTGGGGAATAAGGACACTTTCCTATATAGAAGAAGGGTGGAGTAATGTGCTGGGAAGGAGGGGAGACAGAGGAAAAATAAAAATTAAAAAAAAAGGAAAGTTCATCTATTGCTCCATGCTTTCCACTCTCCATACTAGTCAGGTACCACTCCTGGAGAATGGCCCCATCTCTGAGTCTTGCTTCCTCTCTGCTTAAGGTATACAGGATCCCTGAAGCTCTTGTTCTCCTTTCTGTACTTTCTCTTCTTAGCGCCTGTTTGTGTCTTGCTCACCTTGCTTCATAATGTGTATGTTGACACAGTTTCTCTGTCTTCTATTAGAAGTCCTGTGATGTTGTCTTCCTGTGCTCCTCACAGAGGGTGGGTCACTGTTGGCTTTGTCTCAGAATGGCCCTGCTGTGCTGGGCTCTCTGACAAGGCATCTCTACTCCATATTTCTCCCCATTCACTACTGTCATTCAGTTTCTTTTTTCAGTTGGTGTTTGATCTAATTCTACATCCTTTCATTTGACGCTCAGGGTTCCAGCGTTGTCATATGTAGTGATTTCACTTTGTTTCTTGGGTCTTTGCTGTAGAGGGATGGCAGGTCTGACTAAGCACCATCTTGAATCTGTCTCCTGTAAAAACTGTTTTCTGAGTTTCTTTTGACGGTTAATTTTTTTTCTATCTCTCATCTTTTTATGTTTAAACTTTTGTGAAAGCAATTCACAGCAGAGTTGTAAACACTTTTCTTTGGAAAATAAAAGATAGCTGTCTATGTGAATATCTCTGGTCTCCTCCTTTTCAAGCTTTAATCACCTCATTATTCATAGACCTGACTTGGACAAAGTAGAAGAGGAAGATCTCGTCATCTAGAGGAAATGGAGTTACCATCAATAATTGTAAATGGATTTTAGAGGCTTAATGATTCTGTCTTAATAAAGTAAAAACCCTTAATTTTGTAATTTTATCACCTAAGATCTTACAGAGTTCTCTTCAATTATCAATCATTCCTGTTAGACAGCCAGAGCTAAGAAGATGTAGCATGTCTAAACCAAAAAAATCTGTTGCCATCAATTCAATTTTAACTCATAGTGACCCTATTGGACAGAGTAGAACTTTCGCATACAGTTTCCAAGGCTTTAAATCTTTATAGAAGCAGACTGACACATCTTTCTCTCATGGAGTAGCTGGTGGGTTCAAACAGCTGACCTTACAGTTAGCAGTTGAGCACTTAACCAGTGTGCTAGCGGGGCCCCTTTTTTCAGGGTGGATTCACAATTATACAATGATGGAGAGATGTGACAAATGCATTACCAGGTGGCTGATCAGATATAAAAGAATCAGTTGCTCATTACACATGCCTGTCTTTTACAGGTATCCCCTGTAAATGCAATGGGCAATACACTTTTTAAATTTTCATTTTGGCTTATTTTACTATTATTTAATTTGTTGAATTTGCTCCAAGACTAAAAAAAAAAACCTCATTGATTAACTTTGAAGAGTGACTCACTGAATACTCTTTCAGATTTTTTCTTTGCTGGATCTTAGCTGATGAACTTGACTTAATCAAGAAGCTACTAGATCCATTCTGCTTGTTCAGGACCTACCAGTCTAACAAAAATTGTCTCTCATAACCCCATCTTTATGAAAACTTTCTCGTAAGTTGGCCAAGATGATCTTGTTCTAGCTATCCATTAGTATATTATCAATATTGGTATTCCCTGAGCCTACTGGATTCTTTGAAATATTAACGGTGCTTGGGATGAAATACATTTACTAAACATTGTGTGTTATATCCCTGTCTTGGTTATAGTCATAGTTCACATTACTGTACTAAAGGCTCTAAGAAGGTCTACAGTAAAATTTAAAAAAATCCACTTAATGGTTTAGCCCATTGTACTTAGTGAACACTTTTTAAATTACAAATTGTAATTCAAATGCCCTTTTCCATGTGAAGCCTTTCGTGACTCCCACAGGCAGAATCCAATGTATCTACCACTAAATTCACATAATTCAGAGTTATGTTGTAAATTGTTCTTAAACACTAGCTTCTGTCAATGTTATCGTGTAATCTTTTGATTGCAAGCAACACAAAATTCATACCAGCTTAAACAATTAGGGACATCTACCAAGTCATCAACTGAACAATTGGAAAGACTTTGTCATTCGTGTTGAAGCTCAATGATGTCACCAAAGACCTGATTTCTTTCCATTTCTGCTTGTAAAATAATTGATTTTCCTAAGAGTTACTCCTTCATGGATTGACACAGCAGCTGCAACAACGAGCCAGAGCATAGCAGTGATTGTGAGGATGGTGCAGGACCAGGCAGTGTTTTGGTTTGTTGTACAGAGGGTCAGTGCGGGTCAAAACCAGCACGATATTATCTAACATCCCCTTCAGTATCGCAGGATGACTGCTGCAACTTCTACAAGGGCTATGTGTGTTTCCCTCACCCCTGTAAGAGGAGAACATCTCTCATGGAAACTACTTCACAAAAGCAAGGAAGGCTCTTTCCCAGAAGTCCTAGCAAAGTTCTTTTCGTATTTCATTGGCCTGAATTAGGTCATCTGCCCATCACTGAGCTGATCAATGTCAATGGAGATGGAGTGTGCTGATTGGCTTCAGCTAAATATGTGGGTGGAGTCACCTTCCTTATTTTTGTAGTTACACATAAGAAATTATGGATACTGTACTAGCAGAAGAAAAAATAGATGGAGAACAGCCAAAAACAACAAAAATTTACTGTGTGATGATTATTACGTTCTGTTATTTCTGGATATTAATATATAGATGTTGTTCATACAAAAACTGCACAAATGCACATGCATTGATATTAACAATAGCTAAAAAGTGAGAACAAGTGTTCATCAACTAATGAGTGGATAAAGAAAATATGGCCTATTTGTACAAGCCATAAAAAGGAATTAAATCCTGACTGCCTACAGCAGGGACAAACCTTGAAAACATGGTGCTAAGGGCAAACAGCCAGCCGCAAAAGCCCATATATTGAATGATTCCATTTTTATGAAATGCCCAGAATAGGCAAATCTATAGAGACTGAAAGTAGATTTGTGGCTATCAGAGGCTAGGAAAGGGAGAGAATGATTGACAGCAGGCACAGGGTTTCCATTTTATGGTGATGAAAATGTTCTACAAATTAGTGATGATGTTTACCAAACATGAATTTTTTTGTCAGTCAAAAAATATATATATAATTCTCAAAATATATAATTTTAAAATTCTCAATTAAAATATATACATTTAATTTCCAATTTAAATATATAAATTTTCAGTTAAAAATTGTTTTGTAATTAAACAATTTTTTACATTGAGAAATAATTTACTCACCATTTTAAGGGGAACATTTCTGTGGTTTTTCTTATATTCACAGGTTGTGTAAACATCACCACTAATTGTAGACCATTCACCTGCAAGAGGGAAACCCTGTACCCACTGTCAATCATTCTCCCCTTCCTCTAGCCTCTGGTAACCACTAACCTATACTTTCAGTCCCTATAGACCTCCTTATTCTGGGCATTTCATTGACATGGAATCATTTAACATATGGACTTCTGTAACTTCTAACCAAAAGGCTGACAGTTCAAATCCACCAGGCACTCCTTGGAAACCCTATAGGGAAGTTCTACTGTGTCCTACAGGGTCAGTATGAGTCAAAATTGACAGCAATGGGTTTGGTTTGCTTTACGTGTATATACTTTAAATTTGGGAGCTCACTTTCACCTTTATAAATTGTAAAAGCCAAAACCCATTGCTGTCAAGTTGATTTTGACTCATAGCAATCCTATAGACAGAGTAGAACTGCCACATAGAGTTTCCCAGGAGTGCCTGAAGGATTTGAACTACTGAACTTCTGATTAGCAGCCATAGCACTTGACCACTACACTGCCAGTTTCCAGAAACTCTAAAAGAAGAATCTAATTTCCTGAGTAAAATTTCACCAAATGTACAATAAAATATTGTTCAGAATTTTTATTAAGTGAAAGTTTACAATTCAAGTTAGCTTTTCATACAAAAATTTATACACAATTGTCATGTGACTCTGTAGGTACTCTCCCTGTGACATTATGACACATTCTTTCTGCTCTGTATTTCCTGTGCCCATCCTTCCTTTACCATCGTCTCATGTTTGAACAGGTGCTGCCCATTTAGTCTCATGTACCTGCTTGAGCTAAGAAGCATGTTCTCCACAGGTATCATTTTATGTCTTATAGTCTAGTCTAACCTTTGTCTGAAGAGCTAGCTTTGCATTTTCAATCCTGCCACTCCCTTACCTTGCACATAGTGGGTGCTCAAAAATATTTTAATGGATAAATGGAAACTAAATTGAAATAATTAAAAAAACAGGTACCTGTTAGTTTTCTTCTTAAATGGCAAAGCAGTATCTCAGTAACTAAAAAGCTAAATTAAAAATTATTCTTCATTTTGGTTGGTTTGTGATTTGTCACTTAAATAGATCCTTTGGTCATATGACATTATGGAATTTAGCTAGTCAGCCTGTATTTTCCACATTTTGCAATGTTTATTTTACTTATTTATGATTACTGAAATTTACTGTCACTTAATTTTTGACTTTAAGAGCAAAGAGTTTACCTTGGGGTCTAAATTTGTTTTGTCTGATTGCTACTTATAATATTTATGTATTTTAAAAACTATTACCTTGAGTTTGTGCTTCCTCCTCAAAGAGTTCTATCCCTAGTAGCAACATTCAAATTAAAGATCTCCGCTTATCCCCAGAAGCTCTGCTGGCATAGTAGTTAAGTGCTGTGTCTGCTAACCAAGAGGTTGGCCATTCAAGTCTACTAGGTGCTCCTTGGAAACTCTATGGAGCAGTTCTACTTTGTCCTATAGGGTCACTATGAGTTGGAATTGACTCAACAGCAGTGGGTTTGGTTTTGGTTTGGTCTTAGCCTCATAAAAAGCAGGGTGTGGAGTATCTTGTATGTACACGTGTAGTTATTGGTAATGCAAAGAGTGTGAGTCTAAAGAAGGGGATGACCAAATATAAATTTACCTGTACTTTGTGCCTTTATTTAAACTTTCCACTCTTTCTCCTTGACACTCCAATTTGTAAGTCAAATGTGGAGCCTACTTAGCTCCACCATTCAGAAGCATTAGATACTTCTCATAGCTCTTCTATCTTGAGGATTGGGTGGAGGATGTAAGGCAGAAGATCTTACTGATTTTGGGTTATTCTTGGGATTTCCAAGAAGTTTTCTGAAATAACTTCTCATCCATGGATGCTGATGGTAAAAACTGAGAGCCCCAGTGTGGCCAGTTAGTCTTTTTTTTTTTTTTAATTGGTCAAATCCTCATGTATTCTTTCTTCCCCAAGCTTCTATTTTGGTGAATTTTGAGTTCTACATAAGCATTGAAAGAATAGTGCAACAACCACCCCATATATCCTTCACATAAATTTATCAACTGTTAATATTAACAGTTTACTGTATTTACTATGCTGTTAGGTGCCATCAAGTCAGCTTCGACTCATAGTAGTGACTTTGTGTGTAACATGGAACAATTTGCTCACTTGTCCTGCTCCATCTTCATGATCAATAGTACATCTGAGTCCATTGTTTTGATTGTTGTGTCAGTTCATCTCATTAAGAGTTTCTCTCCTTTTCACTGACCCTCTACTTTACCAAGCATGTGTTCCTTTCCAGTTACTGGTCTTTCCTAGAAGATGTGTACAAAGTAAATGAGCTTAACATGTTACCATCCATGCTTCTAAGGAATATTCTGGTTGTATTTATGCTAAGACTAATTTGTTCATTTTTCTGGCAGTCCATGGAGTATTTAGTATTCTTAGCCAAGGCATCATAGTTATGGAGAGCAGAGTGTTATTACATGTGTGTACATAAGGCAGGCCTTCTGAATTTGTTTGCAAGTTACACACAAACCTTAATGAAGCACGCTCACAGACATCTAAACACTGCCATGCCAATCCTCTTCTACATGTTGCTGTGAAGCAAATAAGTATAATGCGCTTATAAAAATACCTGGATTGCAGGGAGTTCAGTCAACAAACAGAGAAGGCAAGCATTATTTGTGTAAAAATACATATAACACATACATATGCATCTTACACATTAATATTTTTTATGATTTAGTTCAAAAGTAGTTTGCAAGTTACACACATCATGGCACGTTCCTCAGTATTTCAGCACATATTGCCTAAGAAAAAAATACATTCTCCTACTCTGTTTCCTGTGACTGTCATAACAAATCTAGTTGCTTAAAACAACAAAAATTTATTCTCTCCCGGTTTTGGAGGCCAGATGTTCCAAGATCAAGTTGTCAAGCAGGGCTACACTCTGGAAGCTCTGGAGGGGAATCCATTTTTTGCTTATTGTAGCTTCTGAGGACAGTTGGCATTCCTTGACTTGTGACTATATTGCTCTAGTCTGCCTCTGTGGGCACGTTATCTCTTCTTCTCCTCAGTTTCTTCTGTATGAAGTCTGACAATTAAGTTTATGAATTCATCCTAGAAAAAGTGCTACATACCTCATTGCTGAGTATTACTGCAGTCACCTGACTCCCCTTAGGAAGCTATAAACTTACACCAGCACCTAGTCCACCCTCCTAAACAATTTTGGAACTCTTTTTTTGGAATGGCCATCAGAACTGTTGTCGTATTATCCTTGATGTCCTGAATGTCATCAAAATGTCTTCTTTTCAATATTTCCTTTATCTTTGGGTATAGAAAAATGTCACTGGGGGCCAGATCAGGCGAGTAGAAAGGGTGTTCCAATGCACTTATTTGTTTACTAGCTGAAAACTCCCTCACAGACAATTAAGTTCATGAACTTGATACCATATCATGGTGTACAATGGCCATCCCAGAAAGAGTTCCACAGTTGCTCTGAAGGGTGGACTAGGTGCTGGCATTGGTACATAGCTTCTCAAGGGGGTACTTTAAAGGTGACTGTAGTGATACTCAGCAATGAGGTGTGTAGCAATTAGAACAATTAAGTAGCAGGCTTAACTGCCAGACCTTGTATGTCTCTTATAAAGACACTTGTCACTGAATTTTGGGACCACTAGGATAATCTAGGACAATTTCCTCATCTCAAAATTCTTCATTTAATAGTATCTGGAAAGATTCTTTTTTCTAACTGAGGTAAGATTCACAGGTTCTAAGGTTTATATATGGACATGTCTTTTTTAAGGGATATCATTCAGCCTAACATACTTACATAATTACAATATAATTGTCACCGTTAATAAATTTAATACAGATACAGTTTTGTTACCTGATACATGATCCATATTAAAATTTTCACATTTGTCCTTATAACTTGCTTTATAACTTTTTAAAAAAATATTTCACTGTGCTTTTTACACATTACAGGGGAAATCAGCACAACTAGACTAAACCAAAGGCTAAGAAGTTTCTTGAATACAACCAAAGACTTGGAGGGACAGAGTAACAGGGGTGGGGTTCTGGGGACCATGGTTTCTGAGGATATGGAGGTCAATTTGTGTAACAAAGTTTATTCAGAAAATGTTCTGCATCCCACTTTGGAGAGTGTTCTCTGGGGTCTTAAAAGCTGGCAACCAGCCATCTAAGATGTGTTAACTGGTCCCAACCCATCTGGAACAAAGATGGTGAAGAACACCAAAGACACAAGAAAAATATGAGCCCAAGACATAGAAAGGGCCACATATACCAGAGATTCCATCAGTGTGAGACCAGAAGAACTAGATGGTGCTCAGCTACCACCAATGACCACTCTGACAGGAAAACAACAGAGAGTCCCTGATACAGTAGGAGAAAAGTGAGGTGCAGTATTGAAATTCTCATTAAAAAATATATATACAAAAAAACTAGACTTAATGATCTGATTGAGATAGGAGGGACCCCAAAGGACTTGGCTCCTGGACTCTATGCTGGCCTCAAACTAAAACCATTCCCAAAGGCAGCTCTTCAGACAAAGGTTAAACTGGACTATAAAACATAAAATGATACTTGTGGAGAATATGCTCCTTAACTCAACAGATAGATGAAACTTAACAGGCAGCACCTGTTCAAAGACAGATGAGAAACTGGTAAGGGAAAGATGGGCACAGGAAATACAGGATGGAAAGAGTGTGTTGTAACATTATAGAGAGAGCAACTACAGAGTCACATGACAGTTGTGTATAAATTTTTGTATGAGAAGCTAACAAATTGTAAATTTCACTGAATAAAAAAACACTAAAAAATATTTTATTGTATTTTTGGTGAAATTTTACTCAGGAAATTAGGTTCTTCCTTTACAGTTTCTCAAAACCCTGGTGGTGTAGTGGGTAAGTACTGCAGCTGCTAACCAGAAGGTCAGCAGTTCATATCTGCCAGGCACCACTTGGAAACTCTATGTGGCAGTTCTACTCTGTCTATAGGGTAGCTATGAGTCTAAATCAACTAGACAGCAGTGGGTTTTGGTTTCTATAATTTCTAAGCCCATTATTCAGTGACATTAGTTACATTCATCAGAATGTATAAGCATTCTTGTTATTTTCATTTTGGTTGTTCCTTTTCAATTAATCTAGCTTCCCTATCCTCCCTTTCCTTCTCATCTTTGGTCTAGGGTAGATGTTTGCCATTTGGTTTCATGCAGATGAATACTTTGAGGAGCACAGTACTCATGGCTGCTATTATTTATTTTGTGGGCCAGTCTGTCATTTTGGCTGAAAGGTGATCTGTGGAAGTTTAAGAGTATCTCAGGATGATAGTCTCAAGGGTTTATCTCGTCTCTACCCTTTCTACCCAGGACCATCTATTGGCTGAAAGCTTTTTCATTTTTTTAATTCAAGATTGCGCTCAGCCCTCAAGTCTCTTTAATTTTCTTTATTCTAAAATAATTTTCCCACCTTTTTTTTCATGACATTGACATTTTTGGAGTGTAAGGCCCCAATTTGGATTTGTCTGATATTTCCTTATGATTAGATTTAAGTTAAATATTTTTGGCAAAAATATCACATTAGTGGCCTACTGTTCTTTAAAAAATAAGTCTTCTCAAGAAGTGATCAGCTGCTTGCTCTAGATTGCCTTCTAAGTTTTCTCTGCTAACCATTTGTTCATTCATCAACCATTTTCCAAAAAGGCCTTCAAAAATGTATTAATCTAAAGGCCAGACTTACTGGTCTGACAGACTGGAGGAGCCCACAAAACTATGGCCCCCTGATGTCTTTCTAACTCAGAACCAAAGCTACTCCTGAAGGTCACCTTTCAGCCAAAGATTAGGCAAGCCTATAAAACAAACAGAAATCCTGGTGGTATAGTGGTTAAGTGCTACTTCTGCTAACCAAAAGGACAGCAGTTCAAATATGCCAGGCACTCCTTGGAAATTCTATGGAACAGTTCTACTCTGACCTAGGGTCACTATGAGTCAGAATTGACTCAGCGGTGACTATAAAATGAACAGTAACACAAATGAAAAACATGCTTCTCAGATCCATCAAGTATAGGAGACCAGATGGCCAACACCTACCCAAAAACAGAGACACGAAGGCCGGAAAGGACAAAAAAACTGAATGAATGAGACCAGAGAACTCGGGGAAAAAAGGGAAGGCAGGAGAGTGCTGTCACAATACAGAGATTGTAACCAATATCACAAAACAATTTGTGTATAAATTTTTGAATGAGAAACTACTTTGTTCTGTAAACTTTTACCTAAAGTATACACACACACGAAGTATTAACCTACCCTCTCTTTTCTTTAGTCCTTTCCTATCTTTTGTTCATTTATCTTACTCTCCAGACAATACTGGGTTGGAGCAGATGAGTTTCTTAAACACAATAGGCTGAAAATTCTTATGCAAATCTTGAAAAATTGCATAAAAACTAGTGGGGCTATAACTAACGGTTCTGGGGCCCAGGGATGCAGCTGTTGAAATCAATTGTAAGATCAAAGAAATGGCTCAAAATATTAGAACTTTAGCTCTAGTCTGTCCCATATGGTGTCTATGGTTGCAATCAACTCAGTGGCAAGGGTTTTATTTTGTTGTTGTTGTTTGTTTTTAATGGACTACTGGGTGTTTTCCACTATTATTAAATGAGTGTATTTTAGAAGAACCCTAGTAAATCTACACTGTGATTTATTCTTGGGTGAAACTTTGCTATTCTTTTTTTATATTCCTGTTTTAGTTTGGGGTTACTACTGCTTCTTTAAAGATAGTGGATATTTTCACATTAGAAACAAACAACTTAATGGTCTTATTTGTTTATTCATTTATTTTTGCATTCTACCGGCTTTGTACAACCAGTCATACTTCAATCTGTTTTTGTGTTCCTACTGTCACCTTTAGTGGTCTTCTGTCTGTTTTTCTTCTCAGTCTCTTCTTTGGGTATACAGTTAGATGATACTACCTGATTCCCTTATCCTGATAAAGGTTACTGCTGATGGGTGGCATTTATCTGGCCACACTCTCCTCCGAATCTTGCACAAAAGTTCTTCAAAGGGTGGCTTCTTGGTACTCACATTTTGTCAATAGGGTTGATTAATAGGGTTCCCTGAGGGATGCTCTGAATCTGTAAGTAGTTGCTTTGATTCCATATTAAATTTGGTATATGTTTAAAGTCTGGTTTTCTTAGAAATTACAGATAATTATAGATAAAAGGTTGTATGTTTCTTTCGCTGCAGTTGACCAGTGTGATCAGTGAATATCCTTTGAATTGAAGAAGGGAGGATGGAAGAAACTGTGCAGGAAAAAAAAATTAGGAGTCTGTAGGGGTGGAGATGTCAGCTAATGTGTTTGTAGCTTCATCTCCCAGGCATGAAAATGAAAAAAGGGAGTCAAATTTGTTAAAGTAAAAGAAGTTAGGAAGGCTTCTCTAAAATTATACTGTTGGCTACTCTTTCAAAATGTGTTTGTATTATTTATTCTTAGAAGGAAAAGGGAAAAAATTGAAAGTATTTTTGTGCAGTGAATTACATTTTTCTTGTTTCTCTTTTCTGATGTCTCCTCATAGATGCTGGAGTCAGTAGCTCTCTGTCATCCAAGTCAGAAAGTCTATTTTCCATTTGTCCCATTCTGTTTTCTTGGCTTCAAATCGAAGTTTCTATCTCTTTGATTTTGTTCTTGATCTGTTGGATTTCAGAATACTAGTGTTCCATCAGATCAAACAGCTTGCTTAATTTTTCATTTTGCTCTGCTGCATTTTGTATAAGGTCTAGGAGGGCTCTATACATAATCCTTTTTTAGTTACCTTCTGATAGTTTCAGAAAGGTGTCTTCATCTGGGAAGTTCTTTGGTACTTTCTTTTGGAGGCCTTCTGAAGCCATGGGTGATTTCTTCATTATGCTTTTATCCAGATTTTGTTGCTTTTTGGACATCATGTGAGTCAATAGAGGCTGGTAGAGATGCTGTGAGGATGGACCACAGTTATTTATCTAGGCCATCTTAAAATGAAAGGTAAATGGTATCTGACAACTTCCAAAGTCAGTCGAGTTTTCAGATGTACAGGTCCTTCTTCCCAGCTGACAAAGTAAGCACCTCTATATCTAACCCCAAATGTTATAAACTAGTTCAAAATACAGAAAGGCTATTGTCCTGATGGCCTCTGCTGTTGGGCCCCAGCCATAGGTGACACTGTATAAAATACTGCTTTTCTGCTGGAAAAACTCTCTCCTCAGGGCAGGTACTGCCTCCTAGCCTAGGAATTAGTCCAGCTGAGGCCTCTGTATGGGTAATCTGCCTCCCAGTGGAACAAGATGGTGTCCCGCACAAGCTCCCCACCTGCCTTGGTACAGGCTACTCAATGGCGGAGGCAAAAAGAGAGGCCAAAGGTGCTGAGATGCACAGAGTCCAAAGCCAGGCTCTCAAATGTGGCAATTTTGCCTGCTGATCCCACCAGCAGTGTGTCTAAGATTAGCTGCTAGTCAAGTCCCAGCTCCACCCACCAGCTAAGACAGAGAAAAAAAGTTAAAATGGCAAGTTACCGTCAGTCCATGAAAGCCAGCATTTCCCAAGAGTGGGAGCCAACAAGGAAGTTTTCCATTAAGTGGTATGAAGTCAAAATTAACAGCCCTATGCTGTGACCTAGGGCTCACTAGGTGTGAAGAAGACTCTGTTGAATTATCATTTCAGGTTTTGGTTTCCAGAGGGATTTAGGGAGACATGTGTTTAGTCTGCCATCTTGACTCCGCCCCCCTGTGCAGTGAATTACAAACTATCAAAGTAAGTTATTTTTTTGGAGTTGAAATTTGGTAGAGTCATGGAATGTAAGATTTGAGGAAAACTGGGATTATTTGGTATAAGCCAATCTGTTGTTTCCTTCTCATTCATTCATTTATTTAACAAATATTTGTGGGATGCCTACTGTATGCCTGGCACAATGTCAGGTCACATAGATGCAAAAATAATTACTACCTGAAGGATGGAATAATTTCTATGAAAAGATTTATGAAAATTACTTTGTATGAAGAGGTATTTTGTATTTGAGGGAGCAGTGGAAACTTTGTAGATGAAGTAATGATATGTGAGCTAAGGCTTGAAAACAGAATAGAAATTTGCCTGGTGGACAGTATGGAAAGAAATTCTGGCTGAGTAAGTAAAGGAAAAAAAAAAACAGGTGCCATCCAATTGATTATGACTCATGGTTAAAAGACTTGGAACCGTAGTCTTAGGGGCCAATTTAGTCAATTGGCATAGCATAGTTCACAAAGTGGACATCCTGCATACTAACTTGATGCATATCATTGGAGTCTTAAAAGCTTGCAAGAAGCTATCTAAGGATGCAACTATTGGTCTTATGGAGCAAAAGAGAATGAAGGAAATAAAAAACTCCAAGAATAAACTAGCCCACATGAACCATAACCTCTTCCTACCTGAAACCAGAGAAACTAGATGGTGCTCAGCTATCACTGCTGACCATTCTGACTAGGATCATGATAGAAGGTCCAGGATAGAATGGAAAAAAATGTACAGCAAAACTCAAATTCTTAAAAAATATCCCAGACCTGCTGGACCAGTTGAGACTCGAAGAACCCCCAAGACTATTGCCATGAAATAACCTTTGAACTTGGAATTGAAGCTATTTCTGCAGGTCACCTTTCAGTCAAACATTGGATTGTCTTATCAAATAAACAATATTATCCATGAGTAATATGCTCCTTTAAGCAATTTACTATATGAGACCAAATGGTAAACGTTCACCAAAAAGCAAAGATGAGAAAGCAAGGAGGGGAAGGGAAGCTAGGCCAATAGAAGTAGAACAAACAGAATGGAAATAATGATATTGCTAATACATTACAAAAACTGTAACCGATGGCATGGAACAATCTGTATTAAAATGTTTAAAGGGAAGCCTAATTTGACGTGTAAATGTTCACCTAAAAGATAATAAAATATTATTTTGAAAGAAGAAGAAGAAGACAGCAGCCCAAGAGGTCAAGCAACTACTTTTATAAGTTTTTTATAAGTTAGAGAACTTACAAAAGTAGTATTCAGAAAATTAGGACTGTTTTTTTAATTTCGAGGTGCACAATTACGTTGGAAACTACTCAGAGATGACATCAAAGAAAGGGCCCTTCTGTTCTCACAAATATCAGACTGCTTTGCTGGCAGTTTAGGGTTGTATTTCTAATGGGAGGAATGTCTTCAGTAACTGAAAAATACAAATATGCCTACACAAATATACTTGAGAACACTGAGCAAAGCTCCCCATCTTCATAAAGCTGCTTTTATCTATTGTGAAAAATTAATTAATAATTAAAAAACAAACCCACTGCCATCGAGTTGATTCTGGCTCATAGTGACCCTACAGAGCAAAGTAGAACTGCCCAAAGAGTTTCCAGGGAGCACCTGGTGGATTCTAACTGCCAGCCTTTTGGCTAGTGGCCACATCACTTAACTACCACACGACCAAATTAATTTCAAAAAAAGGTCATAACAATTCTCACCTTCCTCAGATGTGTGTGAGAGTTCCCATTTAATCATATTTTTTTCAGTACGGAATGTGAACTGTATTTTGATATACTGTCATTCTTGTATATAAAAATGTTGTCTTAAAAAAAACTTTTGTAATTCTCTGGCTACTAATGAGGTTGAACATCTTCTGGTTTTTGGACATTTTGTATTTCATCTTTTATAAATTGCCATTGCGAGGGGTGGAGAGGGAAATCACTAACTAGATAGTAGACAAGTTTTAACTTTGGTGAAGGGAAAGACAACACCTAATACAGGAGAAGTCAGCACAATTTGACCAAGGCAAAGTCATAGAAACTTCCTAGACACATCCAAACTCCATAAAAGACTGAGGTACTGGAGCTGAGACCTGGGAATGGTAGTGTCAGGGGACATCTAGGTCAACTGGCATAGCATAGTTCATAAAGAAAATGTTTTACGATGTCCGAAAATTAAGTCTGTAAACTTAATTGTTCTAAGTGCTACATACTCATTGCTGAATATCACTGTGGTCACCTTCAAAGTGCTCCCCTTTGGAAGCTATGTACTGACTCCAGCACCCAGTCCACCCTTCAAAGCTATTTTGAAAGTTTTTCTGGAATGGCTGTTGTGCATGGTGGCACCGGGGCGAGTTTGTGAACTTAACTATCCTAAGTGCTACATACCTCACTGCTGAATATCACTATCGTCACCTTTGAAGTACTACCCTTGGGAAACTATTCACTGATGCCAGCACCTAGTCCACCCTTCAAAGCAATTTTGGAACTTTTTCTGGAATGGCCGCTGCACGTGGTGGCACAGTGGCAAGTTCACAGACTTAATTGTATACTTGTCTGTGAGGCAGTTTTTAGCCAGTAAACAAATAACTGTATTGGAACACCCTCCATACTGACCTGATCTGGCCTCCAATGATTTTTTTCTTTAACCTAAGATAAAAGAAATGTTGGAAGGAAGACATTTTGGTGACACTCAGGACATCAAGGGTAATACGACGACAGCTGTGGTGACCATTCCAGGTAAAGAGTTCCAAACTGCTTTGAAGGGTAGATGTTGGTGCCTAGCTTCCCAAGGGGGGTAGTTTAAAGGTGACCATAGTGATATTCAGCAATGGGATCTGCAACACTTTTTCTAGGATGAATTTGTAAGCTTAATTTTCAGACCTCATAGAAGTCCACCTTTCAGCCAAAACCTAGATAGGCCTATTTAAGCAAACAATAACACAGGTGAGGAACATGCTTCATAGTTCAGTCAAGTGTATGAGACCAAATTGGCAACAAGTGTCCACAAGCACAGTGAGAAGGCAGAAAGCAACAGGAAAACTGGAGGAATGGATGCAGGGAACTCTGAGTGGACAGAGGGAAAGTGATGACACATTGTGGGATTGTAACCAGTTCACAAAACAATCTATGTGAACACTTTTGAATGAGAAACTAATATGCTCTATAAACTGTCACATGAATGACAATAAAAAATTTGTTTTCTGTTATTTTAACAATAAAATTTATTGTTTTTTCTGTTATTCTTACCCATCTTTTGTCTGTTGTGTTGTTCATTGCTTTGCTATTAATTTATGGGAATTCTTTTTTCACATGAGTGGTAATTAACCGTTTCTCAGCAAATATTTTCATCCAAATAACCTAGTTTGTTGTTTCTTCTTTTAAAAAAAAATTATGGTGGTAAAAACATACCAAAAAGTTTGCCACTTTCACCATTGTGAGGTATACAAGTGATATTTACTACTTTCACCGTGTTGTGCTACCATCACTGTTACCTGTTTCCAAAAGTTTTACATCACCCCAAGCAGAAACTAAGTACCTCTTCAGCAATAGCTCACATCCCCTTCTCCCCACAGGCCTTGGTAACCACTTAAAAACTTTTATCTCTATTCATTTACCTATTCTAGACATTTCATGTAGCTGGAATCATATTTTTCCTTCTGTGTCTGACATTTCACTCAACACATTTTCAAGTTTCATCCATATCATAGCATGTACCAGAAATTCATTTCTCTTTGTGGCTGAATATTATTCCACTGATTTACATACCACATTTTCTTTAGCCATTCATCTGTTGATGGGCACTTGGGTTGTTTCCACATTTTGACACTTCAGTGTAATGCTGAATGAACATTGGCGCACACATATCTGTTTGAATCCCTGCTTTCAAGTCTCTTGGGTGCACACCTAGGAGTGGAATTGCTAAGTTGTGTGGTAATTCTACATTTAACATTTTGAAAACTCACCAAACTGTGTTCCACAGTGGCTGCACCCTTTTATATCACCTGCAGCAATGCACAAGTGTTCTGTTATGGATTGAATTATGTCCCTAAAAAATATTTGTTGTAAATTCTAGCCTGTATTCATTCTTTGTTTTTTCATGTAGTGATTTGTGCACTGAAGAGCTAGCAGTGAACACTGTTAGTCATCCAAGAAATGCGAAGTAAAACCAAAATGAACATACCTCTGCACATGTAAAACAGAATGGCTAGAGTTAAAAAAAAAATTAAACAACTGATGTTAGGTGGATCTTGGCTGAAAACAGAGAATACCAGAAATATGTTTATGTTTTATTAACTACACAAATATATTTGACTGTGTGGATCATAACACATTCTGGCTAGCATTTCAAAGAATGGGAATTCCAGAACACTTAATTTTGTTCATGTGGAACCTGTACATAGAACAAGAAACAGTCGTTTGAACAGAACAAGGAGATTCTGCATGGTTTAAAATCAGGGAGGACATGCATCAGGGTTGTATCCTTTCACCATACTTATTCAGTCTCCATGCTGAGCAAATAATCCAAGAAGCTGAACTATATAAAAAAGAACTCAGCATCAGGATTCAAGGAAAACTTCATCAGCAATCCATGTGATATGCAGATGACACAACTTTGCTTGCTAAAAACAAGAGAATTTGAAGTGCTTACTATCAAAGACTGCAACCTTATGTTGCATAGTTGTAAACCTATGGATTATATCTCAACATAAAACAAAAATCCTCACAACTGGACTAGTAAACAATATATATACTGAAGTTGTCAAGGATTTCATTTTACTTGGATCCACAATCAGTGCCTATGAAAATAGTAGTCAAGAAATCAAATGATGTATTGCACTGAACAAATTTTCTGCAAAGGAACTTTTTAAAGTGTTTGAAAGCAATGATGGCACACTTTGAGGAACTAAGGTGCACTTGTCTCAGGCCACAGTATTTTCAGTTGCTTCATATGCATGAAAGAGCTGGATAGCAAATAACAAAGACTGAACAGGAATTGATGTCGTTGAAATATGGTGTTGGTGAAGACTATTGAATATACCATGAACTGCTGGAAGAATGAACCAATCTGCCTTGGAGAAGTATAGCCAACATGCTCCTTAGAAGCAAAGACAGACTTCATCTCAGGTACTTTGGACATGTTATTAAGAGGGACCAGTCCGACAGCACTTGGCTTGACTGGCAGTCCCTGGAGAAGGACATCATGCTTGGTAAAGTAGAGGGCCAGGAGAAAAGAGGAAGACCCTCAATGAGATGTATTGACACAGTGGCTGTAACAACGGGCTTAAACATAGCAAGGATTCTGAGATTAGTGCAGAAGTGTGTTGTGTTTCCTTCTGTTATACGCAGGGTCCCTATGAGTCAGAATCAACTGAACAGACAACAACAAAATACAGTTGAATATAATCCCATCCGAGAATTGTGTTTCCTTTGTTATGTTAATGAGGCCATAGCAATGTAGGATGTATCTTAAGCTAATTAAAAAAAAATGATGTTGAAAATGTACACACAGAACATACAGTTTCTACATGTACAATATTGTTTATATTCTTTGGGTTATGCAACCATTCTCACTCTCCTTTTCAAAGTGTTCCTCTTCTATTAACTTAAACTCACTGCCTGATTACTTCCTATTTAATCTGTTGAGTTGCTATTGTCAATTTCACCCCACATAGATAGATCATAGAAGAGCATAATGTTCAAGGCAGACTCTGTGAAAGAAATTAAATCCATTTTTTGGTTTTAGGCAAACTTGAGGGAATATTTCAGGGTTTAAAGATTGTCTAGGGCAACAGTTTGAGAAAGTCTGGATTCCATAAGAAGTTGAAACTCTGTTCTGCATTTTCCCACTTTTGAGCCAGATTTTCTAGATAATCTTTGATCATACTGTTTAGTAGTGATAGCCGGGCATCATCCAGTTCTTCTGGCCTCAAGGCCAGAGAGGCCCTTGTTCGCGGAGGCAATTAGCTACACATTCCATTTCCTTTTATTCCTGACTCTCCTTCTTCTGTTGCTCCAGGCAAATAGAGGTCATTTGTTGTACCTTGAATGGCCACTTGCAAGCTGATCACTTCTGAGATATAAAGGGAGTAATGTAGGCAGAAGAGCAAGCAAGAACAAACTGGGCAAGACTGATGCCACACAAGATTGCCAAGGAGCCAAGGAATAGAGGCTGAAAAGAGAACAAAGCCAATAGCTGGAGCCAGTTCCCTGTATTTGAATTTCTAGTCCTGTGAGAAAATAAATTTCTGTTTGTTAAGACCAGCCACTTGTGGTGTCTCTGTTACAGCAGCTCAAAGAAACTAATACAGGTTTCAACTTCTTTATATCCTTGCTAATAGTTGTTAGTTTCTGTTTTTCTGACAATAAGCATCATACTATGTGTGGTGCAATGGTTAAAGCAATCCAGTACTAATGGAAAGGCTAGCAGTTCAAAACCACCAGCTGCTGTTCAAGAAAAAGACGTGGCAGTCTGCTTCTATAGAGATGTACAGCCTTGGAAACCCTATGGGGTCATGAGTCAAAATTGGCTTGGCAGTGGATTTAATGAATGTGAGGTGATATCTCATTGTGACTTTGATTCCCATTTCCCTAATGACTAATGATGTCAGGCATCTTTTCCTATGCTTATTGAACAATTGTATTAAATCTGTTGCAAAAGACTTCCATGTCACTTTGATGCCTTAAGGTATGCCTGACACAAGCCATGGTATTTTAAAATGCTTCATACGAAGGTCCTCTAGGGTGACTATAATTCCAAATCAGCTCAATGGCAATTTTTTTTCTATGTATGTGATACCTGGATAATAAAAAATGAAGATCAAAGAAGAACCGATGCTTTTCAAATGTGGTGTTGGCAAAGAATATTGACTATACCGTGGACTGTCAGAAAGATAAACAAGTTTGTCTCAGAATAAATACAGCCAAACTGCTCCTTGTGAGTGAGGACAGGGAAACATCCCATCACATGCTTTGGACATGCTATCAGGAGGGACCAATCTTGGAGAAGGACATCATACTTGGTAAAGTAGAGAGGCATCAAAAAAGAAGGAAACCTTCAATGAGATGAATCTATGTAATGGCTGCAACAGTGGACTTAAGCATATTTACTGTAAGGATGACACAGGACCAAGCAAAGCTTCATTCTTTTGTACATAGATTTACTACGAGTTGGCGCTTACTGGACAGCACCTGATCACCACCACCACCACCACCACAGCAATTGCTTCTTTAGAGAAATGTCTAGTCCTTTGTCCAAAACTAGATATCCATCTGCAAAAAATGAAGCAGGATCCATACCTCATATCATACACAAAAACTAATTCAAAGTGGATCAAAGACCTAAATATGATCAAGCCCAAAATGATCAAGTTCATAGAAGAAACATAGAGTCAATGCTAACCAAAAAAACCCAAGGCCACTGTTGTCAAGTCAATTCTGACTCATAGCAACCCTATAGGACAGAGTAGAACTGCCCCATAGAATTTCCAAGGAGCACCTGGATTTGAATTGTCAGCCTTTTAGTTAGCAGCCATAGCAGTTAACCACTATGCAATCAGGGTTTCCAGGATCAACACCAAAGATCCTAAAACACAGCGATAAGAGGATACAACCCATAACCAACAACACATAAACTCCAGAAGATAAACTAGATAACTGGAATCTTCTAAAAATTAAGTTATGCTCTTCAAAAGACTTGACCAGAGGAGTAAAAAGAGAACCTACACACTGGGAAAAAAATTTTGGCTGCTATGAATCAGACAAAGGTGTAATTTCTAAATTCTTCAGGAAACTCCAGCACCTGTACAAAAAAAAGAGATAAATAATCCAGTTCAAAAGTGGGCAAAGGAAATGAACAGAAACTTCAAGCGAGACATTAAAACTGCTAACAGACACAGAAGGAAATGCTCAGGATCACTAGCCATCAAAACCAAACCAAACTCACTGCCGTCAGTCAGTTCCAACTCATAGCAATCCTACTAGACAGGGTAGAACTGCTCCATAGAGTTTCCAAGGAGCACCTGGCAGATTTGAACTGCTGACCTTTTGGTTAGCAGTCATAGCACTTAACCACCATGTCGCCAGAGTTTCCCACTACCCATTAGACAAATGCAAATCAAAACCACAATGGAGTACCATCTCACCCTATTTACTGGCATGAAATTTAAAAAAATAACAGAAAATAACAAACATTGGAGAGCTGCAGGGGGATCAGAACTCTTAACACATTGCTATTGGGAATGCAAAATGACATAACCATTTTGGAATATGATATAGTGCTTCCTTAGAAAGCTTGAAACAGAAATATCATATGATTCAGCAATCCCACTCCTAGGAATACATCCTAGAGAAATAAGAGCCATCACACAAATAGATGTATGTACATCCCATTACAACATTGTTCACAGTTGCAAGAAGAAGGAAACAACCTAGATGCCCATCAACAGATGACTAGGTAAACAAACTAGGGTACACACACAACAGAGTATCATACAAAGATAAAGAACAGTGATGAATCTGCAAAGTATCTCATGACATGGATGAGTCTGGAGGGCATTATCCTGAGTAAAAGAAGTCAGTCATGAAGGACAAATACTGTATGAGATCACTACTATAAAAGTTCATGAAAAGCCTTACACATAAGAAAACAGTCCTTGATGGTTATGACGGAAGGGAGAAGAGGGACTGGGAAAACAACAACTAAGACGATAGATAAATGGTAACTTTCTTGAAGGGTAAGACAATTCTAGAGAAGCTAGCACAACTTTCTGCCAACAATATGTATCTGTCAGTTTGTCATACACGTTGGCTTACACGTTGCTGTGATGCTGGAAGCTATGCCATTGGTATTCAGGTAACAGCAGGGTCACCCTTGGTGAACAGGTTTCAGTTGAGCTTCCAGACTAAAACAGACTATGGGTGCCAAGGTTCTGCAACTACTGTCAGCAAATTTAGTGTGACGGTGATGGGGAAGCAGTTCCCAGAAACTAAGAATCTGGACAGAAAGTCTGAGTGCCTACTGAGTTAAATTTCTTAAAGTTGTTGGCTTTTCAGCAAAGAACTACAATGAAATGAATGGTGGGAAGTACTAAGACAGAACCAACGTTTAGAAATTAGGTAGAGGAAGATGAGGACCCAAACAAGATGACTGAGGGGTGACTAAGAGTCCACGAAAATAAGTTATTTCAAGGAGAGACTAATAGCGGAGTTGAATACTGCTTAGAAGTTAAGATGAGGGTGTAGACACAACACTGAATTTGGTCGGATGGAGGACAGAATACCCTGAACAAGGCAGTGTCAGTGGAATCATGGGGAGAAAACTAGATCTGTGTGGGCTGAAGAGAGAATGGAGATGAAGAAGATACAGCAAATATAGACAAACCCTTGAGTTGTTTTGTAAAGAAATACATGGCAAGTGATGGAAAACATTAAAATAAAAGTTCACAAAAACTTTTTTTTAATAGATAGCATCACATGGTCGATATGTTTACAGATAAAAAAGGTATGCAGTGAAGTCTCAGTCCCATACCTTTCTTCTCTAATTTCAGTGTTTCCAGTCTCTTATGAACCCTTCGGAAATAGTCCTTGCATATATAAGCATATATGTGTATATGTTCTTTCCACATCCCTCATTTCCACAACCTCATACAAATGGTAGTTCATTGAACACACTGTTTCCACCCCTTGCTTTTGTATTTATCAGCATGTCTTAGAGATTGTCTTATATAACTAAAACCAAACCCATTGCCATTGAGTCTATTTTGACCGATAGTGACCCTATAGGATGGAGTAGAACTGCCCCACAGAGTTTCCAAGGAGTGCCTGGTGGATTCCAGCTGCCTACCTTTCAGTTAGCAGCCCTAGCTCTTAACCGTGACTCCATCAGTTTCCTTGCCTCATCATATGGTATAGAAAAAAGGCTTTTGCTTGCTTTACTACTGTATGGTATCGTGATACCATAATTTATCCAATTCTCTAGTGATCACTATTGATAAATATTGAGATTGTTTCCAATCTTTCACCATTACAAACAAAACTGCAATGAATAATTCTGTACATAGGTCTTTTCACAGATACAGCAATGTATCTCTAGGATAAAATTACTCAACAGAATTGCAAATCAGGATTAGTTCATTGTGAACTTAAGAGGTAGTGTATCAATATCTCTTCCGCCAGCAATATACGAGAAGCTCAGTTTCCCTGCACAGTGTGCTATCAATTTTTTTTTTTTTTATCTTTGCCAGTCTGATAGGTGAAAAATAAACTCTTGGTGTACTTTTCATTTTCATTTTATTTTGAGTGAGGTTTAATATGTTCTGAGGAGTTTAAGAGCTATTTGTATTTTTTTTTTCTTTGAATATCTCCTCTTCTGCTCATTTTACTAATGGGTTGTTAGTCTTTTTCTTACTGATTTATAAGAGCTCGCAATGTATCTGGAAAGATTGGTGGCATAGTGGTTAAGTGTTATGTTACATCTGCTAACCAGAAGTTCAGCACTTCAGATCCACCAGGCAACTGTATGGGAAAGTTCTACTCTGACCTATAGGGTGGCTAGGAGTCAGAATTGACTCAATGGAAGTGGCTTTTTGGCTTCATATATCAGAGACATTATCCCTCTATCATCGTACTAGTTGCAAATATGTATTTTATCTTGCTTATAGTGATATTTTCCCTGCAGAAATTTTTAATTTTTATGTAGTTGAATTTATCTGTCCTACTGAAATTTTTTAATTTCCCCTAGGAGTTTCTTTTTAAATACAAGGAAGGAGATACTAGAGTGTACTTGCTTGTTTTCAATAGAAAGGGAAAAACTGATGATGCATTACCATGACTTCCTCTTTTTGGCTATGTATGATGTAAATGAAAAATACTTGAGTATGGGAACACTTTCAGGTGTGAACTTAAGTTTTGTCTTGGTTTCTGCACCAGGACCATGTTTCATGCTGGTTGTTACACTTTGCCAATTTAAGATAGATTTGGTTTTGCTATTATTTTAGAGCTATTCTTTTCACATGCCACAAGAAGACAAGTAACAGTCAGAAAGACTACCAGTGAGAGATATGACCTCATCATTTTGAACATAGAGCTCTGTATGGATACATTAGTATGAAGAAATTTGTAGCTAGTAGCCACTGCAATAAGAACTGAAAGTATTGAGAGAAAGTTAACTGACTGAACCCCCACTTATCCCTAATTCTTTTGATAGTCTTGCTAGTTTTAATTGGTGTGTATACTAATTATGTAATTTGTACAAGCAACTCTGGTTAACTCATAATTTGTACAAGCAGCTGTGGTTAACTCAGAAGGACAGATCATATTTGATGCATTCTAGTATGACATGATGCTTTAGAAGAGGCTTTTCTGAGAATTACTTTAACAGTTCTTTTGCAAATTTGTAGTTACATAAAATAAAAATTAACTCCCCCCTCCCAGAAGAAGACTATCTGCAGACTTGTTGACATCACAATAATGGTACTCGTACCAATGTTCATTTATGAATTTTACTGTAACTACTACACTGTCTTGAGGCATTTTGCTCTGGACTTTACTATTTTATGTATTATGAATCACCCAAATCCTGTTATCACTTAGATTTTCTATGTATTTTGAATGACATTCTTCTTCAAGGGAGCTCTTCTGTTGCGGAGTCTCTACCTAGTATCCTTGAATTTGCTGGTTCACCATAAACAGGGATATGCATGTCTTATAAAACCTGCCTTTCCTGTGTTCTCTACCTGCCAAAGTGGAACAGCAGTTGGACCAGGAGATGCTTCTTTCTTTCCCCTGATTTACTGTCTCCTTGGGTAGAATTTTTATTTAAATTTGATCTGGACAGGAGGTATTATTAGAAGGCTTTATTCTTAATTCACTATAACTGAATATATCACAACAAAGTAAAGCATCTCCAAATCTGTAATCATTGAGTGAGACAGCAAAATTCTAACTCTTGAAGAGTACCATAGGAAGTCCTTCTTTAGTTACTCCACAAATTGATCACTTCTTGATTTATCACTTAGTAAGCACTTACTGAAAACGTTTGTGGCAGGCTCTTGTAGGGGCTGGAGATGGAAAGATGTATAAGCTGAGGTCCTTGCCCTCCGGGAGCTCACAGACCAGTGGAGGAGGCTACCAATTATTACCTGGGTGGTAAATGCTGCAGTGGAGGCACGTATCTTAATACTATGTGAAGGATGATTTGAGGACAGACACCGTTGTAATATGTGATGTAATGATCTGAAGTTGGAGCTGAGATTCTTTGTTATCAGATATTTATTTAAAAAAAAAATGTTTGAATGCTTCCTGAATGCTGGGAGTGGTATTTGATGAAAATGTGAATGATTTATGATGTGGTTTCTGCCCAGTGTAGGAAGCAGACATTAAATGAATGCCACAGAATTACATATTTTAAGTGGTAAGAGGACAACAAGATATTCTGAAAGATAACAAGGGATTTAGGTGGGCAGAAATCTACTTAGTATGTTGTATTAGTTATCTATTGCTTTATAATGAATTAGTCCTAAAATGTAACAGGTTAAGACAATAACAAACACTTGTTATCTCACATATCTTCTGTGGGTCAGAAAGCCAGGAATGCCTAAATAGTGTGGTTATGCTCAGAGTCTCTCATGAATTTACAGTCAAAATGTTGGTGAGGTAGCGGTCACTTGAAGGCTTAACTGAACGATTCAATTCCAGGATGGCTCACCTCATAGCCCCATGGACCTCTACATATGGGTGCTTGAGCATCTTCAAGACAAAACACCTAATACACCTCAGAATGAGTGACCCAAGAAAAAGGAAGGCAGAAACTGCAATGTCTTTTATGGTCTAACCTCAGGAGTCACATACCTTTATTTTCGGAATGTTCTATTGGTTACATAGGCCATCCTTCTTATTTGTGGAAAGAGGCACAAACAGCAGGAGGTAAGCATCGTTGGAGGGCCATCTTGGAGGCTGCCTGGCTACCACATATATGAATTTCTCGAAACAAGTTTTCTGAAATCTTTTCAGAAAAGTTCAAAACAACCATTTTATAAACGGTATCTCTCTTGCTAGGAGAAGGTCCTATTTATCTGCCCATCAGCAGGGAGGATTTGCATGGTCCAATTTCCTGCCTAATTAGGGTCCCACACCTTGCTATCTTTCTTCTAGAAGTGTTCACAGAGTACTCATCTAGAGCTCAGTGTTGTTCCTTTCAGAGAGACATGCCACAAAGTACCTGTATGGGTTCATGCCGTGCACAGGAGGAGCTACATTTACAGTACCAGTGGGCTAATGTAGGCATGAGCAATTAGGTTGGAGGACTATCTAAACAGAGCAGGGGCCAACAAACAACAATCCATGGGCCAAATCCAGTCCGCTGCCTGTTTTTATAAGTAAAATTTTGTTGGAACACAGGCATTCCCATTAGTCTGTTGTTCGTTGTTACTTTTGCACTACAAAATGGTAGAGTTGAATCTTTTTAACAGAGACCTTATTTAGTGCTCTCACTCTTTTCACCTGTAAAGCCTGAAATTTGCTATCTAGTTGTTTACAGAAAAAAGCTTGACAGTCTCACTTTTAGAGGAATTCGAGACTGACTGCATACCAAAAGTAATATTTGAATGGTGAATTGGGGGAGCCATAGGAACATTTCTGATAGAGGGAGCAACAATAAAAGAGGTAAAGAGGAGTGTGTCAGTAACACACTGGCAAAACTAAACCACACCCAGTGCTGTCGAGTCAATTCTGACTCACAGTGACCCCTTAAGACAGAGTAGAACTACTCCATAGCGTTTCTCAGGAGCACTGGAGCATAACTGCATTAGGTTGCTTAACCCTACTTTTAATCGCTGTCACTTATAACTATAGTAACTAAAGGAACAAGACACAAGAAAAACACAAGACATAACATTAGTACGGAGCCACAGCCCCACTTCCCCCTGCTCCTTACAAAGATTCAGAGCAAAGCTTTGAGTGATGAACCATTGCCCTTTGTACATGATTTAACTGGAGTTAAATCTTGCTCCCAGCATTAATGGAGTGGATGACCTCAAGAAAGGAGAACTCCTAGAATCTAAGCCCTGTTTACCACAAGGAAGATAAGATGTTTTATATCTTTTACATAAAAGCATAAGCAGATACACCAAAAACCAAGTGTTAAAAGATAAAACCGCAAACCTGAAAATCTGAGGGAAGGTGAAAAAAAGGACGGAGTTACCCAGAGAATCATGGAAGAGTATAATTAACTGGATAGAAGAACTTTGGGTAAAACCTCTAATCAATTAGCTGTAGAAATATACCTGTTATGAATTATAGCACAGAAATC
This sequence comes from Heterohyrax brucei, assembly GCA_028571685.1. Lineage (NCBI taxonomy): Eukaryota > Metazoa > Chordata > Mammalia > Hyracoidea > Procaviidae > Heterohyrax > Heterohyrax brucei. The sequence goes on from CM053140.1 coordinate 56,606,633, forward strand.
TTGGTGCCACAGTGGTTAAGTGGATACATATGTGTGCTAACCCAAAGGTTGACAGTTCAAATCCGCCAAGTGCTCCTTGGGAGCTATGGGGAACTTCTGCTCTGACCTATAGGGTTACTATGAGTCACTGTGCTAACAAACCTTAGGCAGAAACTAGGGAACGGCAAAATGAACATTAATTAATTGAAGTAAACCAGAATTGCTGTTTGTCACAATTAAAAGAAGAAAGGGAGAAAACCCAGAGATTTAAAGACTTTAGAAAGCTGCTGTAAATATTAAATAAAAATCCAAAAAAGCTCAATTCTCATTATTATTTTTTTCTGAGGGAACTATGTTGTGAACGGCTTCTCTAGTCATCTCCTGAAACCCTGGTGGCACAGTAGTTAAGTGCTACATCTGCTAACCAAAAGGCTGGCAGTTTGAATCTGCTGGGTGCTCCTTGGAAACTCTATGGAGCAGTTCTACTCTGACCTACAGGGTCACTATGAGTCAGAATCTACTTGAAAGCAGTGGGTTTGGTTTGGGGTTCTTTTTTTATTTTTATTTTTTACATCTTCACAGAAGACCTTTGTTCCTTTTAAGCTTGGTACAGACCCGTCTAAACATCTTCTAGTTGCAAGTGTGTGAGGAAATTGCCCATGACTCCTTATTACTGAACTACTCCTGTAGTTAGTCTCACCACAGTCTGAACTCGATATTTCATCAACCTGTTACTGCGCTTGTGCTCTAGACGAGGTTGTTCCTATTCCCAGTATTTGAATACTGGCTTTCACTAGGTGTCCTTAGATCTGCTCTTACAGACTCTGTTTGGCATTCTGCCCAAGCTGGCCTAGTCCAAGTTGCCTCTGTACCTCCCTCAGCCCTCAAAAAACCCAAAACCCACTGCCATCAAGTCAACTCTGATCCATAGCCACCCTGTGGATAGAGTGGAACTGCCCCATAGAGTTTCCAAGGAGCACCTGACAGATTCGAACTGCCAAGCTTACGGTTAGCAGCCAGAGCACTTAACCACTATACCACCAGTGTTTCCCAGCCCTCCAAGGGGGAGATTACAGCAGCAGGTAAGTACCACTTCCGTTTTATCTTCCAGTGCTAATTGCCTACTGCAAACATGGCTGGTGTGCTAGTTGCACTGCCTCTAGGTCCATGGTCAAGTTGGCCACAATCACCAGAAGTTCTGCTAAGTGCCCTCTTATTACCTCTGCAATTGATAAAGCCAGGCAGCTTGGCTTAACAGAAAGAATGCAGACTTTGGAGTGAGGATTGGATTTGAATCTCAGTTCTACTTACTAAGTCTGTGACCTCGATTAGGTTACTTAATGGCAGTTTTCTACAAATGTAAGATAAGGTTACCTCCTTGGTAGTGCCCTTCTAAGTCATTGTTTTGTTTATTGTCATAGACTAGATTCTGACTCACGGAGACTCCATGTATGCAGAGTAGATTAGCTCCTTAGTGTTTTCAAGGCTGTGAGCCTTTCAGAAGCAGATTGCCAGGCCTGTCTTCCCTCTGGGCAGATTTCAACTACCTATCTTTTAGCTAGTAGTTGAGTGCTTAGCCATTTGTCCTACCCAGGGCCTCCTTGTTGTAAGTATGGGAAAAGGTATATGTACATCTAGCACTCGATTTTAAATACTAGCTGTTGCATCTTAAAAACTGGATAGCTTGATTTTAATTTAAAACTCTCCTTGGGCCTGTATCAGAAACATAGAATAAGAGTACTAATCACTGTACTTGGAAGGCTGTAATCTTTTGTGAAAAACAATTATCACAGAGTTATTTCCAACTCATGGCAATCCCACAGGATTATATTCCGTAGGGTTTTCAAGGCTATGATCTTCAGAAGCAGATCACCATGCCTTTCTTCTGAGGGACCTGGGTAAAGCAAAGGATTAAATGCTGTATTGTGAGTCTGCCAACCTTTCAGCTAGTAGTGGGGCTTTTAACTATTTGCACCACTCGGGGACAGCAAGCTTTTAAAACTCTTTGCTGTTGAGTCACCTCCAGCTCGTGGCTACCCCTTGTGTGTCAGAGTAGAAGTGTGCCTCTTAGAGCTTTCACTGGCTGTCTCCTGAGGGGAGCAGATAACCAGGGCTTGCTTCCAGGCTGCCACTGGGTGGGTGTGAACCACCAACTTTTTGGTTAGTAGTCAAATGCAGTTTGTGCCACCCAGAACCCTCATCTTCTATAAGATAAGAGTTAAATCTAAGTTTTTCTAAGTTGCTTAGATTTTCCTTATGCATTTTAGAAGGGGAGCCCTGGTGACATAGTGGTTCAATGCTCCACCGAAAGATCTGCAGTTTGAACCCACTAGCTGTTCTGTGGCAGTCTGCTTCTGTAAAACTCATAGCCTTGGAAACCCTATGGGGCAGTTCTATTCTGTCATATAGGGCCGCTATTAGTCAGAGTCGGCTTGATGGCAGTGGGTTTGGTTTTTCGGTTTCAGAAGGACGAAAGGTTTAAAACTAGAAATCGAGAGGAAATTTAAAAGAATAGTTTACAAACAGAAGTTAACTTTTTTTCTTATAATCCTCTATCTCGGTTGGGTCTGTGATAACATTGCTCATTTCGTGTTTGTTCTTTGTTTTAAATTATACTTAAAATTTACAGAGCAAATTAGTTTCTCTTTAAGCAATTAATACATATATTATTTTGTGACATTTGTTGTCAACACCAAACAAAGAAGAACTTTCAGTGGAAAAGAAAACTTGTATCTCACTTAACTATGTTATTAAGAAGTGCTATGGTAATGCCTCAGTCATGTACAGAAGGAATTTATCCAACCATGTAGGTGTAAGGAAAATTAACACTGTAGCAACAGAAAAAGACTGTTGAACTGCCTTTGAAAAGCCAGTACTATTCACTTACAGGAAAAGACTCTCAGATTCCAAACCTGTTTGCTCTTACTTTACACACAATGCTAATAAACTTGGTTATCTGGTTTCCTAGGAAACCAGAGGAGGACTGCTTTAGCAGGGGCCCGGGAAATAGCAACAGGTACTATCTTAATAGCTAAACAGAAAGGAGGGATAACACAGAAAGAAAACTATATAATAGGTATAAATCAACTCAATAGCATACTAACTTTGGATCATTTGGGGTAAAGCAAAATTGCTAGCCTATTTTACTCTTTCCCAAAGATACATTACTTTATAAGTGTAGTTCTGAATGGTGATAATGACTAAGACATCAAGAGGTTAAATTGTATCTTTCAAGACAAGAATATATGTCACTCAAAAATATTTCATTAAAGGCAGATTTTATAACTATTTTGTATATAAAGGAACTAGTTTCTGTTATTTATAAAAACGAATTCATGTTTTTCACCTCTGTAAAGGTGTTAAATAAGTGAAGCTTTGCTAAATTGTAAAAGCAAAGTCAGTGTAAATACACACCTGTTTACATTGACAGGTCTTCTAAACGTGTCTTTAGATTTGGTTGGTTGCTTTGACCCCCAAGCAAGAGAGAATAAATAATGCATTCCTTGACAAACTGACTAACAGTAAAAGTTTAACAAGCTCCCACTGGTACATCTAGCCCTATCGAAGACAAAAGGAGTAGGAAACAGGAAAGGCATGTAATACTTTGTTCTGAGTTCTCAGGGGCTAAGGGATGATCATATAAACAAACCCCAAATGTATATTATTTATACTATCAAAGCTATATGAATTTACAAAGATTAGATATAAAAAACAATTTCTAACAATGCCTAATACATATTAAAAAAAAACAAAAACCAAACCTGCTGCCATAGAGTCACTTTCAACTCATAGTGACCCTGTAGGACAGAGTAGAACTGTCCCATAGACTTTCCGAGAAGTGCTTGGAGAACTCAAACCGCCAGCCTTTCGGTTAGCAGATGTAACCCTTAACCACTACACCATCAGGGCTTCCCCTAATACATGTAGCTAATAGTTTAAGAATGCAATAATATGGTAAAGTCCATTAATGCTTTGGGTCTCCTTCTTTATGATACTTTTGGCTCTCAAGGGGTTATATATAAGGGTAGAGTGACTTGAAGGCAGAAGCTTTTGTATCGCCAAGGCTTCCTGAGCCCATCTGCTTTTCTGCCTTGTTTTCCACGGCAGCTAGATGTTTCTTGCCTGTTTCAGTTGGTGGTAGCAGGACTCATTAAGACACACTGAGCAAACCAACCAAGCATGTGACAGGTCTTACAGGTCTGTAATGAGCTATTGTATTCTCCTCCAGATGCTAAACCCCATGAGAAGTGAAACATAGTATTAAAATATTTTTTGAATGAATATGATAGAATGGTATTGAGAGCTTGAAGTGAAATAGATACCTGAAGCCTTCATTTGGAAAGCTCTTCCCTGGGCTACTGTTAGGGTATGGGGTAGGGTACAATAACCTCTATTGGACTGTATGCCCCCAATGAACTCAGGCAAGGGCCAAGATCCAGGTGTTAGCATCTAGGGAAAGTGTTTTTGTTACTATGCTATTTTTCTTAGGGATTGATATTTAGATATGTATGTTTCATAGCAAAAGTTTGACTTTATCTTGGCCCCCAGACTTTCTGTTAACCCAGAACTGTGATCTTCCCGAAGTCAGTTCTTCAAAAATTAGACTCGACTTTAAAATGTAAAATAATACTTGCAAGAAGTGTGCTTCTTCAAATGCTTATTGCAGCACAGTCCACAATAGCAAAAAGATGGAATCAACCCAGGTGTTCAACAACAGAGGAACGGATAGGTAAACTATGACATATATACTCAATGGAACACTATGCAATGATAAAGAACAACAATGATTTTAGGAAACATCTCATAACCTGGTTTCAGTTCAAGGACATTATTCTGAGTGAAAACAGTCAGCAACAAAAGGACAAATACTGTATGAGACCCCTATGATAAGAACTTAAAAACAGACTCACGCATAGAAGAAAAGACTCTTTGACGGTTGCAAGGGTGGAGAGGGAGGGAGGAAGGGCGATGTGGGGAGGGTTTAGATTAGACAGTTGATAGAAATTTGGTTGGGTGAAGTCTGTGACAGCACACATTAGAAAGAAAATCGATATTAACTGGACTTCAACGAAACTTGATTACTCCTCCCATCTTAACCCAACATTGCAAGGACAGAGTAGCTGGGACAGTGGGCTGGGTACCATGCTCTCAGGGGAAATTGAGGACAATTGGCACAACTAGCATTTTGCTAAGAGAGCCTTCTGCACCCCACACTGGTGAGTGGCTTCTGGGGTCTTAAAAGCTGCCAAGCTGCCATCTGAGGGTGCAGCAAATGGTCTCAACTCAGCAGGAGCGGATGATCACCAAGGACCTAAATGACATGAGGGAATGAGAACCCAGAAGACACAGAGACCCTTGTCAGTGGGTGACTACATCGACTTGTGACCGGAAGAACTAGACGGTGCCCGGCCACCACCAGTGATGGCCATGATAGAGCTCACAAAGTTGAGTCTCACTGGCAACACAGGAATAAAAAGGAGTGCACCCTGAGATCCCCACTAGAAGACCACAATGCTCTCCTGGGAGCATGACCCCTGGCCCCTGTCCGTAAATCATAATGGAGGTCAACTCTTTGGACCGGAATGGATTGGACTTGGCGACACAGAGTGAGCACATCACGTGTGCATTTTATGGTTCTGTGCATCTATAGGATGTCGTCCTGCTGACCTCTTACTGGAGGCGAGGGAGTGGGTGGGAAGGAGGGGATGGGAGATTGTTGGGATGATAAGACATGTATGGAGTGGAGAGGAAGAGTGTGCTGTCACTGGGTAGGGAGAGCAGTGGGAGCTGCATATAGGTGGGCATGCAAATTCATACGGGAATGTACATTTTCATTCAATCATTAAAAAAGAAGAAGAAGAAGAAGTGTGCTTCTTAATTCAAGCAGACACAGAAGATTAAGTGGGTGGCTTCTGTCAGGAGGCAGGATGGGAGGGCAGAGAGGGACAGGAGCTGGTTAAATGGTAAGGGAAACTCAGAGTGGAAAGGGAGAGTATACTGTCACATTGTGGGGATCCAACTAGGATCACATAGCAGTGTGTATACAAATTTTTGCATGAGAAATTAACTTGAGCTGTAAACTTTTGCCTAAAGCATAATTAAAAATAATAATAATAAAATGGTGTAGGGTAGCTTCATTCGCTAAGGAAGAAAATCTTGAGTTTTGAGAACAGAGTGTTTTTATTTATTTTCCTCTTCAATAGGGCAGAATATTTAGGCCAACTCTCTTTTTATAGAGGAAATGCTGACAATGTAGTGGTTAAGAGTTACAGTCAGTGGTTCAAATCCACCAGGAGCTTCTTATGGGGCATTTCTATTCTGCCCTACAGGTTTGCTGTGGGCCAGAATCAGGTCAATGGCAACAGGGTTCTGTTTTTTTTTTTTTATTTTTATAGAAGTAACTTGGAAACCAAAACAAATTCACTGCCATCTAGTCAATGTGATTCATAGCGACCCTATAGGACAGAGTAGAACTGCCCCATGGAGTTTCCAAGGAGCATTGGTGAATTTGAACTGCCAACCTTTTGGTTATCAACTGTAGCACTTAACTACTATGCCACCAGGATTTCCAGAAGTAACCTAGACAAACCTAAATATCTAAATGCACAAATGTTTTACCCCCTGAAAATGGCAGGAAAAAACAATCCAGGTAGAGACGAGCAGGGAGAGATATTTAGATTTCCTATTCTGAGAAGACTAACATAGGGAAATGAAAGTGAACTGAGAAAGAGGAATAGGAGCTGCAGAAACAGCCTAGAGAGTTAGAAAGAGAGATTACAAAATCATGCTCCCCTTTAGCCCCGAGTTCACTTGCACTTGTTTCTTTCTTTGCCTCTGGGTTGTCTGAAGGTACTATAGGCATTTGAGTTCCCACACAGCACACACTCGACCTCTCCTGGTCACACTCTGTCATGAGTCACAACCTTGATTACTGTAAGAACAATAAAGAACCAGCCTCTCAGGGAGGAAGACAGTGCTTGACCCAATGTCCACTACTTCAAGAAATGGGCATAAGGTGGCAGCACTGCTAGTGCCTACAGGTGTCACGGAAGGAAGCCTGGCCAAGGGCCAGCAGCACTTGAGCTACTAAGTCACGGGGAGAAGATGGAAAAAGGAAATTCTGCTAAAAAACCTCCTTATTAGGGTAGTTAGTAATGGAAGGAGAAAGGATACTCTTACAGAAATGGTGGTACTCGGGCACCTCATTGGAAGGACTGGGTAGTGGGCTCATTTTGCTGCCTGGTACCTACGTATCTACTGGAAGAATACAGCCCCTTACGAGAAAGGACTAAGAATGACCAATGAACAACATGAATGAACCTTCAAAACTTCTGTGTCAAGTGAAAGAAGCCAATCACAAAAGACCACATATGGTATGATTCCATTTATATGAATTCTCCAGAATAGGCAAATCAATAGATAGAAAGTAAGTTAGTAGTTACCTAGGTCTGGAGTGCTAAGTGAAGTAGGAGGTGACTGCTAAAGGGTAGTAAGGTGCATTTGGGGGTGGAAAAAATGTTGTAAGATTGGTTATGGTAATGATTGCACAATTCTGTGAATGTGCTAAAAAAAAAACAGAATTGTACACTTTAATGGGTGGATTATAGCTGTATCTCAATAAAGTGGTTCCAAAAACAAAGAATAGCAAACATTTCAGTTAAAAACCAAAGAGGAAAGGTTATAAAGTGAGTACACTCCTACCATTTCTTCTCTCTCTTGTCCAGTGAATGTGAGTGGCTTCAACAGTGGCGAGAGGCATTCTTCTCCCAGGAATCACCCATCATCAAACTGCACTTCTCACATTTTAATTTGCATACAAATCATCTGGAGGTCTTGTCAAAATATAGAGTCTTGTTCACATAATCTGAAGTGGGACCTGAAATTCTGTATTTCTAAGAAGCTCCCAGGTGGTGCGGATGTTGCTGGTTCAGGGACCATAGATTCAATGGAGGAGCTCTAAGAGATCCAAAGATATGACACTTTTTTATTGAGATTGACATTATGTCAGCCCCATAATGAACTTAAGATACCAATTAAAAAACTTTATTTTGACCTCATGATTTTTGGTGGCATAACATATACATGAAGCCTCGGTGACACAGTGGTTAAGACCTCGGCCACTAACCAAAAGATCAGCAATTCAAATTCACTAGCCACTCCTTGGAAGTCCTATGGGGCATTACTACTCTGTCAGATAGGGTCACTGTGAGTTGGAATCCACTCCACACCAAGACATTTGGTAACTCCTTAAAATATATGTCTGATGATTCAGGAAACCCTGGCTGCATACAGTTTATGCGCTATAGCTGCTAACCCAAAGGTCAGAAGTTCAAATCCACCAGGTATGTCTTGGAAACCCTATGAGGCAGTTCAAATATGTCTACACAGGGTCACTGTGAGTCAGAATAGTCTCAACAGCAGTGGCTTTGCTTTTGTAGGGTTTTATGATGCTACTGATAACAGTTAATACTAACACCGCCCCCCCCCCCAAAGAAACCTACTGCCATCAAGTCCATTCCCACTTACAGCAACCCTACAGGAAAGAGTAGAACTGCCCCATAGAGTTTCCAAGGAGTGTCTGGTAGACTTAAATTGCCAGCATTTTAGTTAGCAGTAGTAGCTCTTAACCACTACACCACCAGGGTTTCCAGTTAGTACTAGAAAGCCAAAACAAAACCCATTGTCAATCAGTGTATTCCAACTCATAGCAATCCTACAGGACAGAGAGTAGTTTCCAAGAAGTGCCTGGTAGATTTGAACTGCTAACCTTTTGATTAGCATGTGTAGCACTTAAACACTACACCACGGGGGTTTCCAGTTAATACTAGTATCTTTAAAAAATACATTAATTACATAATGGGATTTATTGTCCATTTTGGAAACCCTGGTGGTGTAGTAGTTAAGCGCTATGTCTGCTAATGAAAAGATTGGTAGTTCAAATCCACTAGGTACTCCTTGGAAACTCTTTGGGGCAGTTCTACTCTGACCTATAGGATTGCTATGAGTCAGAATCAACTCTATGGCAGTAGGTCTGGCTTTTTGGTTTTGTCCATTTTAATTTTTTTCTCGACAAAAGATTTTTACACAACTATTACTGACTTTCAGCTCTAAAAATTACCCAACAATTTATTCTAAATGGGAGTTTTTGAAGTTGTTTTACCTCCAATGTGCCCCTACTACATTGGGATTTGGGGCTTACAGGTTAGTTTATAGTATCATTCAGGTCCTCTGATTCCTTGTTGATCTTCTTTCTAGATGCTCTCTCCAGTGTGGAAAGTGGTGTTTTGAAGTCTCCAACTATTACTGTTGTTGCTAGGTGCCGTAGAGTCAGTTCTGACTTATAGAGACCCTATATATAACAGAATGAAACACTGTCCGGTTCTGCCAATCATGGCTATGCTTGAGCCCCTTCTTGCAGCCACTATGTCAATCTATCTTGTTGAGGGTTTTCCTCTTTTTTGTTGACCTTATACTTAACCAAGCATGGCATCCCTCTCTAGGAACTGATCCCTCCTTACAACATGTCTAAAGTATTGAAGATGCAGTCTCACCATCACTGCTCTTAAGGAGCTTTGTGGTTGTACTCCTCCCAAGACAGATTTGTTCATTCTTTTGGCAATCCACAGTATATTTGATATTCTTTGCCATCACCACAATTGGAAGGCACCAAGTCTTCTTCAGTCTTCCTTATTCATTGTCCAGCTTTCATATGCATATGATGCAATCGAAAATACCATGGCTTGGGTCAGGTGCACTTGTCTTCAAGGTGACATCTTAGCTTTTCAACACTTTAAAGAGATCCTTTGAGCAGATTTACTGATTGCGATGCATCTTTTGATTTCTTGACTGTTGCTTCCACAGGTGTTGATTGTGGATCCAAATAAAATGAAATCCTTTTCAACTTCGATCTTTTCTCCATTTATCATGATGTTGCTTATTGTTCCAGTCGTGTGCATTTTTGTTTCCTTATACAGAGGAGTAATTCATACTGAATTGATATTCATCAGTGCTTCAAGTGCTTTTCTCTTTCAGAAAGCAAAATTGTGTTATCTGCATAACACAGGTTAATGAATTTTCCTTCAATCCTGGTGCCATGTTCTTCTTCATAGAGTCCACCTTCTTGGATTGTTTGTTCAGCAAACAGATTGAATAGATATGACAGAAGGACAGCCTTGATGCATACCTTTTCTGATTTTAAACCACACAGTGTTTCATTGCTCAGTTCAAACACTCAGCCACTGACCAATTTGAAACCATCAGCTGCTCTGCAGGAGAAAGATGTGGCATTCTACCTCCATAAAGACTTGGGAACCTGCAGGGCAGTTCCATTCCATCCTATAGGGTCACTGTACGTCAGAATCAGATCCATGGCCACAAGTTTGGATATGTTTTTCCCTTCAGTTCTATCACTGTTTGCGTTATATATCTAGGTGCTCCAATGTTGGGTGCATATATGTTTATGATTATTAAGTACTCTAGATGACTTGACTCTTTCATTGCTATATAGTGTCCATCTTTATCCTTTCTAACAGGTCGTATATTAAAGTCTGCTCTGTCGGATCCGACTCAACAGCACTTGGCTTGGCTGGTCTGATATTAAGGCAAAGCTCTCCTTTGTTTATTATTTACATGGAATAATTTTTTTCCAGCCTTTCATTTTCAACCTGTTCTAGTCTTTGGGTCTAGGGTGTGTAAACAACATACAGTTGAATTTTTTTTTAATTCATTCTTCCACTTTCTTCCTTTTGATTGAAGCATTTAGTCCTTTTACTTTTACTATAATTACTGATAAGAAGTAACTAACTTCTGCCAGTTTGTCTTTGTTTTTTGTGTTTCTTAAGACTTTTGTCCTTTATTACTACTTGCTTTTATGTGTTATTGGTTTTGTTAATTTTTACGGAAAAGCTCAGTATTTAGAATTCCTAAGACAGCTGCATTTGAGTTCAGACTGTCACTTACCAACGTCATGATGTTGGATTATTTACTTTACCTGAATCTCAGTTTCTTTGTTATAGAATAGGAATAATATTACTATCAGTGGATTTTTAAAGACTATGTGGTACACACATAATAGACACTTGTGAGATAGCTACTATTATTGTTGTCAAATTTGTATAGAATGAGAGCTTTGCCCCTGCTTTCTTTTTAATGTCTTCATCACATCACTCCATATTTTTTCCAAATCTCTTAAATCTTGAAATTCTGCCTGTATAGAAGATGTTTCCCAACAATTGTTTTTCCTTCAGCCATCTGAAGATGCTGTCTAGTAAAATCCGTATAGAACATAACCATTAAAACTTAGGTGTGTGCTGTCTTTTACTTGGACTAGTTCTGATATTGAAGGATCCAAAGTAAAATTCATAATATTCGGTAAGGAATTTTGGCCTCTTTGATTCTTAAATGTGGAACTGAAAAACTTTTAACAATGATTTTCATTTTGGTTGAAAACTCTTTCAAGCTGAATTATGTCATTTTATTTCAGGACCTGTGATATTTTCCTTTTTCCTTCACAGGTACAGCAGGCAAGTTCTTCTAACGGCCAGCCCTCAGGGAAGCCTGCAGAGAGAGACAATTTGGAAAATCTTGTTTTGGAACTGAGCTGTTCCTAAACTGCTCCCTGCAGAAGAGGGCTTCCTAGTAACGTTGCAAGTGACAGGGCATGACAGGCCCGGGGCTGGGGCTCTGGGGAGGAGTCTGCTTCCTTCCTCAGGTGCTTTCACCTGCTAGAGGTACAGAGGCAGGTGAGCAGCAGGGTGTCTTGTTCTTCCACATTTATCAGGCTGTTCTCTGAATGTTTTGGAGACAACACAAGAGGCTGCCCAATTTGTTTGTTTTTATATTCTTTCAATTTTTAGGCTGATTTATCTCCATGGTTTTTCTGATCTCTAGCAAATGTTAATAGTCACTGGCATGTTCCTGGCATGCAGCATCAATAAAACACATTTCTTTCTTTTCTGAACTTTTCTTTTCACTTTCATAAGTTGAACTTCTTGCCAACACCTCTTTATTACTGTGAACTCAACATCACCTATATGAAGACCTAAGTCATACAGAGAATTAAAAATTTGTATTCTTTTTTAAATTATAGAAGATTGTAATGCTGACAACGGCAAATATTTAGAGTTAAGGGAAACACCACATTGACTTTTATAAATGCCGCCAAAGAAAGCTGGCTTTGGAGAAGCCAATTTTTGACACTGTTCTGTGGAGAATTCTATTGAACAAATTTTTATATCTGAAAAAGAAAACAAGGGATTCTGTGCGCTGTATGTTGAATTCAGCTTTGAATATTTAGAATTTCTTCTGTTGACTGCTGTGCTTTGTGTTACTGCTGGCTGATGAACTCCAGAAGACTGAGCAAGAAGAACCAGTGGCCTGAAAGGAGTGAGGAAGTGTTGGCTGCTGATCTGGGACTTCCCAGGTCACTAATTTTAAAACTCCACAAACACTGATCTCAAGATCAGATTCTAGACTTTCTATAGCAAGGATCAACAGGTTGGAGGGCTATCCTCTGTTTCCTTATGTAGTAACAAGATTCTGTTGGAAGTTTGCAAAAAAATGGACTGTAAATCAGGCTTGCTCTTTCCTTTCTCATCTGTCCAATTAAGGACATTATTTGATTTGGTACATCTTAGCCATTCATTTTGGTGGACAGTTGTTTCTTTTGTTATGAAGACTGAAGACCAGTCTAACCCAGAGTCAGCCAAATAGATGGAACTCTTCATTCCATGTAGCTGCCTTGGGAGCCCTGGATTTCATATCAGGTATGAGTATGTGGCATGGGTGCTGTTATACACAGGAGCCTCAGCTTTGAAAGAAGGCAGCATGGCAAAAATTGTACCTTGTGGACATATTTGTGCTTTTAATCCAGGTACAATTACCCAATGTGAGATTGTAAATGACCTTGAGACCACAAAAAGACAGAAGCAGAGATGAACAAGGAGGAGGAGAGAAAGAGTAGAAGAGCAGAGAAGAAGTTACCTTAATTCTCTATCTTCAGTTTTTCCTTGTTTTTCTATTTTCATCTTTGTCCATCCACTGTCTTGGAAAATGAGAGAGTTTGACACAAGTGCTAGAAAATTATGAATAAATTTTGAATGAAAAAAGAATATACTATTTTCGAGGCACTTTTTTTTTTTCATTTCAGGCAGTGATCAGCCTATTATGTACTTTATGGGAGGCAAGAAGGTAGTTTGCAGCTGTTTCTTCTCATTTTGAGTTGTGCAACAGTGAGCAAAGAAAGGTCCTGCAGGCTTGACTTCATCTACATCATTAAAGTGGACCACTTTGAGAAGGCAGCCCTTCTCTAGTTGTATTTTGAGAGCTTTCCAACCTGAGGGCCTGCGTTGCTGTATCAGACAATGTACTGCTGCTATTCATACTGTTTTCGCTGGCCAATTTTTTCAAAGGTAGACTGCCAGTTCACTCTTCCTAGTCTGTCTTTGTTTGAATAGAAAGCTGATAAAGTGGCAGATGAGTGGCGGGATGCGGTTAGTGCCTCTGAATTATGGTGTTGGTGAAGAAAACTGAATACACTGTGGACTGCCAGAGAAATGAACAAATCTGTCTTGGAAGAAGTACAGCTAGAATGCTCCTTAGAAGTAAGAATGACAAGACTTCATCTCATGTAATTGGGACATATTATCAAGAGGAATCAGTCACTGGAGAAAGATGTCATGCTTGGCAAAGTAGAAACTAAAAAAGAAACCTACTGTTGTCGAGTCACTTCCAACTCATCGTGACCCGATGGGACAGAATAGGACGGCCCCAGAGAGCTTCCAAGGAGTGCTGGAGGATTTGAACTGTCGACCTTCTTTCTGTTTAGCAGGCAAAGTACTTAATCACTATGCCACCAGGGTATCCTGGTAAAGTAGAGGGTCAGCAAAAAGAGGAAGACCTCAAGGAGATGAACTGACACGGTGGCTGCAACAAATGGTCTAAAACCTAATAATAGTGAGAATGGTGCAGAACTCAGTTGTTTCCATTTGTTGTACATAGGGTTGTTACGAGTCAGAGCCAAATGGACAGCACCTAACAACAACAACAAAGTAGTATACACACAATGTTTTACATCACAGCATAGTAACTGTTATAGACTTCCCATTTACAGTACATTGAATGAAATGGTTAACATCCAAAATCAAATCATAGAAAATCTCAGGCTAGTTTCAGAGCATCACATTGAAGAGGTCTTTTGACTCACGGGGAACCTCTGCTCTGATGCTTCTAAGCATACGTAATCTAGTGATTAGAGTTTTTGAATTTATTTGAAATCTTGGTCATTATGGTTTATAAATGGATTTGGAAACCTGACTTAGAATGAAAATTGGGACATGTGTTTCAGTGCTGAGATAGCCCTGAAACTGTAGGCCCCTGCTCTGAATATTGTTGACAGCTGTTGTCTGTTTGGCTCCTGACTCATGGCGACTCCATTCACAAAAGGATGAAAAAATGCCTGGCCTTGCACCATTCCCAGGAACAGTCTGGGGTCTAACTCTTGGGATCCTTTTGGGTTTTCACTGACTGATTTTCAGAAGTAGATTGCCAGATCTTTATTTTCAGTCCTTCTTAGTCCACAAGTTCTGCTGAAAGCCTGTTTCACATCGCAGCAAGACCCCAACCTCCACTGACAGCTGGATGGTAGTTTCTCACGAGGTGCATTGACTGAGAGTCAAACCCAGGTCTCCTGCATGGAAGGTGAGAATTCTGTCATGGAGCCAGCAACGCCTGCTTTGAATATTAACCAGTTACCATCAAGCAGATTCCAACTCACAGTGACCCTGCATGTTGTAGAGTAGAATCGCACTCCAGAAAGCTGTCAAGGCTATGATCTTTTGCAAGCAGATCGCCAGGCCTTTCTTCTGAGATGCCTCTGAGTGAATTTGAACCACCAGCGTTTTCATTAGTAGACAATGCTGGCCACGTTCCTTTCAGTCTCATCATCCTTTTCCTCTCCCTGTAGCCTACTCACCTCTAAAAAGAACACTTCTACAGAGAATTGTCATCTGTGTTTGAAGTCCTCTGTTCCCGTAAATTCCTTCTCCATATTTTTGCTCTTTTCACTCAGTTTGGAAAATGGCCTTATAGAACATGTGTGGTATCACTTTAAACCCCAGCCATCACCTAGGCTCCTTTAAATGTGTGGTGGGGGGAACCTTTTTAGTCTAGGGTTCCTGTATGTGTATCCTGGGGTTGGAATAGAAAAAGTAAAAACCTTAAATAAAGTAGAAAACAAATTTCTGTTGTTATTGAGGTCCTCTCCATATTTTCAGTTGTTTGTAGAATCAATGTTTTAGCTGTTCTTGTTAAATATGCTCTTATTTTGGCAATGCCACAAAAACACGATGTTAGAGGAGTATGTGTGTGTGTGTGTGGTGTGTGAGAGAGAGAGAGAGAGGGAGGGAGAGAGAGAGATAAAGAGAGACAGAGAGGAAGACTTGGTCAGTTAGCATAGGGTGTGCAATGGTGAAGAACATACCAAATTAATTAATCTTAAATTGACCGATCAGTCAGGATGTGAATCAGTCACAGACAGTTAAAAGGTGATGTCAGTAAACAGTTATGGCTCAGCATGACTGCTCCTATTTGCTATTTCATTCGGTCCTAGTACTGTCACTATTGCAAGGCCCTTCTGAGAATTTTATTGTGAATCTAGAAATCTCTATTGCCAAGAATAGCATTAGTAAGTATTCTAGGAGATAGGTAAAACAAAGTATTTAATAGACTTTATAAGTACAATTTTGTAATGCTGTTATCATTAAGCAATGATCATACTATTAATTTCTAGTTGAAAGAATAACACGTTTAAAAGATTTCTGAGCTTCTGTAGAAGACTCATTTTGGAAGAAATCTGGTCAGAACAGCATGTACAACCTCAGGATTGATGAAGATGAGTAGGTATGTACATAAGGTGAAGTTGTTTCCATCGTGAAAACTGAGTATTCAGGGTAGAGACAGTGTGCTCTTGGTCTATGGTATTTCAGTACGCTTTTAAAATGATTTCTTTATAACCTCTGTATGATCACTGACAACTTGTACTAATGATGGATTAGTAAAAATCTTCTAAACTTCTTCCTAGAGTATCTTCTTTTTGAAGGCCATGTAGTAGACTAACTCTCCTAATTCCATCTTGGAAACACTGGCTGGTACTTCATAAAGAAACTGGCAATTTGTATGGAATCAGCTAGAATCCATTCTTTCTGGAACACTCTGGACTTCCACCTTTAGCTGGACTAAAGCAGAAACCCAAAGTAAGTCATGGAGTCCTGTTTTTGATGAACAAAACAAACAAAAAACCTCACTGCCTTCAAGTTAACTCTGACTCATAGTGACCCTGTAGAGCAGAGTAGAACTGCTCCATGGAGTTTCCAAGGAGAGCTTGATGGATATGAACCGCTGACCTTTGGTTAGTAACTATAACACCTAACCACAACACCATCACAGTTTCCTTTGCAGAACAAAACGTCTACGTTTTAGATAGTTGTGATTGACCAGGAAAAAATACTGAAATGAGCTCTTGGACTTTGTTCTGAGGTCCAAGGCGACCTGGCCTTGGAGTTTGGGGCAAAAACAGTGCTCAGTGTTGCATGACGTTTAACACATTTTTTACTGAGAGTATAGTTCATGCTTGGGCTCTATTGATGAAAACGCATTGTGATAGGAAGCCTAGTACGTATGCATGTATTTCGGTGCAGGGTTTTTTCCTTCTTTGCAATGTTTGTTTGTTTTAATCTTTGTCTAAAGAGTAGGCTTCAGGAATGGTTTTAGTTCTTGGCTAACAGTGTATCAGGGTGCCAAAGTTTCAGGGGTTCCTCCAGTCTCTGTCAGACCTTTAAGCCAGGTTTTTTTCACATGCATCTGCTGTTCTGCAGTTTTGTCCTGCTGTGTCCAGGACCTTTCGTTGTCTTCCCTGTCATGGTGGTCACTGATGGTGGCCGTGTACCATCTAGTTCTTCTGGCCTCAGGTAGGGTGGAGTCTCTGGTTCATTTGATCCCTTAGTCCTTTGGACTAGTATTTTCCTTGTGTTTTTGGTTTCTTATTCTTTGCTCTGAGTAGAACGGGACCAACTGATGTAATTAGATGGCTACTCACAAGCTTTTAAGACTCCAGACACCACTCATCAAAGCAAGATGTAGACCATTTTCTTGATATCCAACGTTATGTCTGTCAACCTAGATGTCCCCCAATACCGTGATTCCCAGGCCCCAATCCCAGCTACTCTGTTCATCAAAGTGTTTGAATGTGTTCAGGAAATTTTCTGCTTTTGCTTTGGTCCAGTTGTGCCGACTACTCCTGTACTGTGTGTCATCTTTGCCTTCACTGAAATTGATCCTTGTCTACTATTCAGTGATTTCTCCTCGGTCTCCCTCTCCACCCTAGTAACCATCCAAGAAGCTTTCTTCTGTGTTTAAAACTTTTCTTGAGTTCTTTGTAATAATGGGCTCATACAATATTTGTCGTTTTGTACAAGTTTTAAACAGCCTGTTGGATAGGCTTGATGAAGGGTTATTTCCTCTTTTGTCTTCTCTTCTCTCCCTCCCACATTAAGGCTGGAAGAACAAGGTACTTCCACACAGGCCTCCAGGAGTCTCTTTGGAGGGGCTGGCCAGTGAGAACCAAACTACTGGCTTCTGCGCCCCCTCCCCAACCTCTGTGGTAACTTCCGAATCCAGTTTCAATATTGTTAAAATTTAGTGCATATAGTGACAATTTGGAAAAGTGCAGAAACTAGCTATAGGTTTTTCTGGCAGCTTTTCCTTGGTGTCATCAGTAAGTTCTACATGTTACTAGAATGCCATACCACTACTACAGTAGTACTCCCATGGCTGAATTTTTTTTTTCATTGTTGTAAAATATGTCTACCATTTGGCATTTCAACCACTTGTTCATGTACAAGTTTAATTGCTTTCACCATGTTGTGCAACATCACCACTATCTGTTTCCAAATTCTCTTCATTGCCTTTTACAGAAACTCAGTACCCCTTAAGCAATACCTCCCCTTGTTCTTCTCCCACCACCATAGCTGACTTCTTTGTTCAGTCCACTTTTGAAATATTATTTTTGGAAGAAGCCATTTTATATAGGGATAGATGGGCTTAAACTTTATAAAGCTAGTTAGAATGCTTTACCTTAGGGGCATCCACTTCCTGTCTCATGCCTAGTAGGTTCTTAGGGATTTTCTTTGATTCTTATATAAAGAGCCTGAGATGATCACGCAGGACAGTTCTCTTGAGGTGGCTGTGTTGCAGAGAACAGGCAGCACTCTTGCGGTTTCAGCCAACTATTCTGTTTCACTGAACCACATGCTTGTGTCTCTCCATTTTGTCTGCGCTCACACTCTGTGTCTTTCCCTTTCCTTCCATTTCTCTACTACAGAACTTGTACTGGAGCAAAAGACTCCATTCCAGATCCATTCCAGAGTTCCTGTGAGAAACTTCTCCACTCAGGCTCCTTTCCCATCTCAGTAAAATGGCAGTACAGGAAAGCTTTATCCAAGCCAGAACTGAAAGAAATAACCATCTAGAATATCTGCTTTTCCTTCTGATTTTCTTCTCTACCCTCAGCCTTCAAATTTTTTCCTGTATAAGTGTTACATGTGTGAAATTTTCCTACAGTGGTTTTAAAGAACAAAGCAAAAGCAGCCTATGTTGTTTTGGTGCAAGAAGTCAAAGACGACAGACTTCTGGTTTCTGGGCAATATAGCCTTTAGTAGTAAGATTGGCAACCTCTCTTTCCTTGTGTATTAGTGTTGGTACTTAGCACCTGCCAAACAATGTGAAAACAGCTTTGTGTAGTAAATGAGGTACAAAACTGTTGTTTCTTGTTTGACGGATGTATGGTAGCTTTTTTAAGCATATACCATTTTGTAACTGTTGATGAATACAAATCTTCAACAAGGGTCAGCAGAAATCGTAATTCCCAATCTATCCACTTTTAAAAAATTCCAGTCTGGGTTTTCTAAAAAATTTTATTAATTCTTAAAGTGTATGTATTCTGCCTTCCCCAGAAGCCCATCAGTCAGATTGATAGATAAGGAGAAAACACGTTAGACTGTGAGAGCTGTGACTTTCTTTCTCATGTTAGATTGACCCTGGATGTTGGTTTTGTTTAAAACCTGCTACAAATCAGATTGACCTGGATCTTTGTTTATTTTATGTTTGATTCTACTTTGGGGAAGATGGTGCTGATGGTAATTCTATTTTCCATTCGTAGAAAGTAAACTCCTTGACTTATACCTACAAGATATTTTTTTCATAGCTTCTCACTCTTTCTCGTGAAAAAAAAAGCTTTATTTAAAATTAACATTTCTCAAATTATGTTTCTTTTCATTATTCTGAAATGTGAATTTGAATTGTTTACGACTTTGGAATGGGTGAAAAGGACCTAGAAAATCAGTTGTTGATCCTCTGCCAAGAGTGCTGCATCCTGGGTTGCTCCTTTGGCGTTCTAGGTCCTTGGCAGCCACAATTTTACCGCGAAGAGCTGTTAAGTGCCACTGAGGCTCCATTCCACTTTTCTCCGTAAACCTCCAGTTCGTATTTTGCAGCTTCCGCCTGGGAGCCGGTAACAAAATGAATTGCCTTGACTCTCCCTTCAATCCACTTTCCTCTCTTAATATGCAGCCCAAAGTTTTGCAGCTCGCTGTCAGACGGTAGTGCTAGACTTCCACACTGATCCCAAAGCCTCCGCTTAGGCTGTTTCTTAGCGCGGAGTTACAAACTTTAAGAAACGGTTCCAGACGGAAATCCAGACCAGGCTTTGAACTCTGCTTCTGGCTTCCGTCAACTGACAGAGTTGCCCTTTTGCTCAAACTCGCAGCTCCGGTTTGCACTCGGGAGAGCTCTCGTGGGTGTCACTTGCTTCGCCGCAGCGGGAACGTTTGTGAGGGCCACAGCCCGGCTCTCCAGAACCCAGCCAAACCCTCACCGAACCTCCTGGGTTTAAAAGCTAGCCCCCTAAAGGATTGGGGAAAGGAAGAAGACCCGAGGTGCAAAGCCTGATCTTTTGTTTGTGGAGTTTTGTATTTCAGACAGGGGAAGCAAATTGAGAGAGGGAAGGGTTTGCCTTCTCTGCAAACGTTTCCTTCCCTTAGCAAACCCTCCAGGCCTTGTTTCCACATTTTACAGTTGACTGTGTGGATTTTAATAGGTTGTTCTGGGCCCAATCCATGTACATTGTGCAGCTGGGTAAAGTGAGAGCACATCCTCTGCCATTTTCAGCCTGTTTGTCCTGACAGCCCTACCTCCTTACTGGGCTAACGCAGCCGCTGGAGTTAATGCTCCGCGCCTACAAACTCTGCCGGATCCTCTGGGTTGTAGATCCAGTCCACATTTGCCAAGTGCCGTGCGGTTGGTGATGGTGATAAGAACTCTCTTGTGAGGGAGAGCGAGCCGAGACTTTAGTCCGGTTTCCATGTCAACGATTCAGTCCATATTTGCCATCAGGCTGTTGGTGGCAGAAGCGCTTTCGTGAGAGTAGCGCTGCCCTAGTCCTTGTTCTCCAGTCTGCACCGGGATTCCTGAGCTGCCAGGGTGTGGGGTTAAATGGCAGGGGCCGTAGGGGAGAAAACTCCACCGTGGGGAGGACCTACAGCTCTGAGCCGGGGTCTCGCAGCTCGGGCCAGCCACGTGCCCGGTTCCTCCCCTCCCCCCGTTCCCGCTGCTGTTGCTCCTAGGGAGAGCTGATGGGCCGGTTTCTAAGAAAGTTCTTTTTTGCCCGGCAGTCGCAGGATGGTGGCGCAGGGCTCTAATGGTAGAGGTGGAAGAGGACCCTAAAAGGTTTAAGATTAAATAAACAAAAGAAAGTGGGAAAGGAGAAATCACATTACCTCATCCGACCCAGGTGGATAAATTTTGTGCACTTTAAAAATGGTGGCTATATTCAAAACTGTGCCCACGTGTAGGGAGAGGGTTTAGACTCTTTGCCATATTTCACAGACATTGAAGAAAGCAGATGAAGTCTTAGTTCGGAGACAGATCAATTCTGACTTCCAGGCTTTTATAGGTTTCTCTTTACATACCAGCTATAAGGAAAATGGAAGGGTAATTGCAAGTAAAAAGTTCCTCGTTCATGTGCAAGACTCAGGACTGTTTGCTAGCTGGGTAGCAGTTGATTAAAGAGCTTAGTTCCATTTTATGAGGCAGCCTATTATTTGTTTTCTAGAACCTAATGCGCTAGGAGAGTTGTTGCCCCTCCGGACTGTGAGTGAAATATTGGGCAATGGTCCATTCCAGCGAGTCAGATCTTTTTGGTAGGCTGTTTTGGTTCCTGGCTTGGGGGTGGGGTTGGAGGAAGGCAGTGATTCTGTTTTTTGGTTCTGCTCACTCTTAGACTGAGCAGAAGGGTTTGCCTTTTCAGTGTAGGGTGCTCTGAGTAAATTTTCTTGGAGGCAGACATGGGTTCTGGCTTGTGTAATCTGTGACCAGTGAGTGGCCAGAACTCCAGGAAACTGCAGAATCTGGAAAGATAATAGTCTGTGGCCATGAGTTCTCCATTTATATAATCTGAGGGGGAAAAAAGGCTCTGGTTGTAACCATGCTGGCCTGGGCCTCCCAAGGTGCTTGTGGGCCTGTAAAGAGCTGGAATCCCCTGTCTGGCTATTGTAGTCTGTCATATCAGAGCATTCTAAATCAGCTTGAGCAAAAGGATGCTGCTGGGATTTGGTGGGGTCTGTGGATCAGGACACCCCCGCTTGAGTTTCATATGTATGCTTTTATGTTTTCAGCTACTCTGGTCTTAACACCAACTCCAACTAAACTGGGGTCTCTTAGAATGTATGAGTAAACCTTTGGGGGGGGGACTAGACAACAAATCTGGGTTGTATTTATTTTTTGCATAATCTATTAGACTGTGCTTATGCTCTTTACAGAGAAAATGGTTTCCATCCTTTGGTCATCCGTCTCCTGCAATGACTTGAACACTGGGGTTTCTCCAGTGCAAGTCTCTTCTGTGGGCTGTTCAGTTTTACATGGGTGACCTTTGGGGACTGGGGCTATTGGTTATGTGATCCAAACTTTCTGAGGCGACTACCGTGCTTAGTTAGGTTCTACTGGGAGTCTGACTGCCCTGTGTCCCCACAGCAACTTCAGTGGCGAGCATTTTAAGTCAGTGGTGAGCTGACTACCTTTGATCTTAAACCCATCCTGATATTCTGTTCTCTTTGTTGGATTTGCTTACTACTGGACAGCTTTCTTTTCTTTCTCTTTTTTTCTTTAAGGCTAAGTAGACAGGAGGCAGCCTTGGAAACTCCACTGTTATAAAGCCAACCCTCCTCTGCCCTCTGACTTTAAGTGACTGAGGTCAGGTACCCTGTCTTGTCGGTCTTTCAATTCTGTAAAATGGGGATAATCCTGAGCCCATGCCTCTAGGGCCCTGTCAGGTCGGGCTAATGAGGGCGGGGGAATAGGAAATCAGAAAGTCTAAACAATGACCAGTCATTTCTTTCAGCTTGCAAAGAGAACGAACTGCAGAGCCTCGTTCGGTCACTCAGTCGGGTCTTGGGAGCGGGTTTGTTACGGGCTTTGAAGCAAAGTGCTGTAGAAGGGCTAAGTAGCAGCCAAGAGACCAGGCCTGCTGCCAGGGAGTCAGGCCTGGGCCGAGGCGGCCGCGGTCTCCGGCTCAGGCCAATTTTGCAGCTGCGGGTAAAGTTCACGCTGCCTGCTGCTCCCCTCGGTGCGGCCGGGGGACCCGCTAGGATAGGAACTCCAGGGGGGAGGCGGCGCAGACTCCGGAGAGGCTGAAGCTCCGGGCCAGGTTTTCCCTGAAGCCTTTGGCGGCGGCGCTGCCGAGCGAAAGCGGCTGAGAGCCTGCCGCTGCCGCCGCGGCTAGTTCTCTTCCCCTCCTCCTTTGTGAGGGGTAGAGAGCGAGTCCGTTCCGCGGCCTGCACCCGATCCGTGTTCCATTCCGGGTTTACCAGCGGCCGCGACGGTGCGGGGTAAAATGGCAGTGCTGAGCCTCGTGTCGGAGTGAGGGGGACTCGGAGGAGAGTGGGGCGCTCTAGCCGTTCAGTCCGGCTGCCCGCTTGCTTGTCGGCCCGCTGCCGTGCAGCAGCCTCGGCCATAGCCGGGCCCGGGGAGGGGAGGCAGGGCGCCCGGCCCGGCCCGCGCTCCGACTCTGCCTCCCGGCGCCCGGGCTACTGCCGCGCGCCCTCCAGCCCGCCCGTCCCGGGTCCCCCTCCCCCCGCTCCCTCCCTCCCCGCCCCCTCCCCCTCGTTTCCCTCCCTCCCTCCCTCCCTCCTCCTTTCTCCGGCAGCAGAAAGCGGAGAGTCACAGCGGGGCCAGGCCCTGGGGAGCGAAGCCTCCACCGCCCCCCTCATTCCCAGGCAAGGGCTTGGGGGGAATGAGCCGGGAGAGCCGGGTCCCGAGCCTCCAGAGCCGGGAGCAGCTGAGCCGCCGGCGCCTCAGCCGCCGCCGCCTCCTCCTCCTCCGCCGCCGCCAGCCCGGAGCCTGAGCCGGCGGGGCGGGGGGGAGAGGAGCGAGCGAGCGAGCGAGCGCAGCGCAGCAGCGGAGCCCCGCGAGGCCCGCCCGGGCGGGTGGGGAGGGCAGCCCGGGGGACTCGGCCCCGGGGCGGGGTGGGAGGGGGGGAGAAGACGAAGACAGGGCCGGGTCTCTCCGCGGACGAGACAGCGGGGATCATGGCCGCGCAGGTCGCCCCCGCCGCCGCCAGCAGCCTGGGTAACCCGCCGCCGCCGCCCTCGGAGCTGAAGAAAGCGGAGCAGCAGCAGCAGCAGCGGGAGGAGGCGGGGGGCGAGGCGGCAGCGGCCGAGCGCGGGGAAATGAAGGCAGCCGCCGGGCAGGAGAGCGAGGGCCCCGCTGTGGGGCCGCCGCAGCCGCTGGGAAAGGAGCTGCAGGACGGGGCCGAGAGCAATGGGGGTGGCGGCGGCGGAGCCGGCAGCGGCGGGCCCGGCGCGGAGCCGGACCTGAAGAACTCGAACGGGAACGCGGGCCCTAGGCCCGCCCTGAACAATAACCTCACGGAGCCGCCCGGCGGCGGCGGCGGCGGCGGCAGCAGCAGCGACGGGGTGGGGGCGCCTCCTCACTCGGCCGCGGCCGCCTTGCCGCCCCCAGCCTACGGCTTCGGGCAGCCCTACGGCCGAAGCCCGTCCGCCGTCGCCGCCGCCGCGGCCGCCGTCTTCCACCAACAACATGGCGGACAACAAAGCCCTGGCCTGGCAGCGCTGCAGAGCGGCGGCGGCGGCGGCGGGGGCTTGGAGCCCTACGCGGGGCCCCAGCAGAACTCGCACGACCACGGCTTCCCCAATCACCAGTACAACTCCTACTACCCCAACCGCAGCGCCTACCCCCCGCCCCCCCCAGGCCTACGCGCTGAGCTCCCCGAGAGGCGGCACTCCTGGCCCCGGCGCGGCGGCGGCCGCCGGCTCCAAGCCGCCTCCCTCCTCCAGCGCCTCGGCCTCCTCGTCGTCTTCGTCCTTCGCTCAGCAGCGCTTCGGGGCCATGGGGGGAGGCGGCCCCTCAGCGGCCGGCGGGGGAACCCCCCAGCCCACCGCCACCCCCACCCTCAACCAACTGCTCACATCGCCCAGCTCGGCCCGGGGCTACCAGGGCTACCCCGGGGGCGACTACGGCGGCGGGCCCCAGGACGGGGGCGCCGGCAAAGGCCCGGCGGACATGGCCTCTCAGTGCTGGGGGGCCGCGGCGGCGGCGGCAGCGGCCGCTTCGGGAGGGGCCCAACAAAGGAGCCACCACGCGCCCATGAGCCCAGGGAGCAGCGGCGGCGGGGGGCAGCCACTCGCCCGGACCCCGCAGGTACACAGCTGAGTGGGGAGGGGGCTGGGGCACGCAGAGTCCTGGGGGTGGGTGGTGGCAGCGGGAAGTTGGTCACAGCCGTGGGCTCCCCCCAGTTCGGGGCCCCCACTGCTGGGGAGCTGCCATTGTCTGGTTCTTCTCTCTTAAAATGGCTGCCTATCTGCCTTCCTCTCCTTCTCTTCTTCAGTCTTTGTGTGGGGCTTTCCCAGAGGTGTCTGCTCGTCATCTCTTTTTCTCCTGGTCCCTTCGAACTCCGGGGGTCTTCATGGGGTTGCGGGGCAGAGTGTGCGGGGGAAGGGCCCGCTCTGGGGTTAGGGGGTACTGGGGGCTCAGGTTAGGGGTGTAGCTGTTGGTAAGAGCTCTGGAGTTGAACAAACAATTCTCTGCTCACCTGCCGCTCCTTTCTGCCCACCTGCCTTCCTCTTAGGCCGTCCTCCACCACTGCTTTTAAAGAGGGGCCCCTCGGACTCGTGGGGACCTCGAGGGAGGGCAGGGGCCTGCTTTGGGGCAGCTAGAGGCCGGCAGCGGTTCACCCAGGGCAGCCCGGGCCATCTTATGTCTGAGTCTCCTTCGGCCCAGTGGCCTCGGCTTCTCCCTGGAAGTGCTGGTAAACAGCTGAGTGATTGGAGTAGTAAGTGCAGATTGCTTTGGTTTGGGATTTGAATTATGGAGGTAAAATCCTTCTGTCAAAGCCAGGAGACAGTTGGTCTTAGGTTGACATCCTATCTGTGATCTGATTGGCTCCCCATCTCCTGCTCTTGGCCATTTATAATTGCCTCTGATGTAATGGTACAACAATCCTGATGAGCTCATAAACTTTTACACTCTGCTTTTCTGCCAGTGATAACCCAAACCATCACTGCCACTATCTGCCTTTTATTCCAGAGCTGAAATTGGCTGTGACCTTGAGGAGGGAGGTTTAAGTAGCAAAATTGTATCAGCAGGAGTAGAGCCCCAGACAGGCTGCCCTTGTTACATTGTGCCCCAAACAAAAGAGGAGGCAATGGCACTTTGCTTGTACCTTGGATTTATTTTGCTTGTTATGTTTTATGCAGCCTGAAATAGATTCTGTGTTGTTAGAACAGTAGCTGAGTTTTTCTCTACAATAGGTTTGCTGTTTGTTTTGGTTTTGTGACTTTCCCCGGTGGTATAAATGACTTCTTTGATGGCTCTGAAGATGCATTTGTCTTAATTTTGACTCTGTTTACTTCGAAGAATTGAAGTTATTTTACTGGGCTTTTTTAGTGAGTGGTGAATGTGGGATCTTTATGGGGGGAGAGAAAATTTTATTTTTTAAAAACTGGAAGCTGTCTGAGAGTTTCGTGTATGTTCAAGTGTTTTAAGGAAGGCGGGGCCCCATTCTTTGTTTACATGCTGAATTTTGTTAAGGCTTTTTTTTTTTGTTGTTAATTGGACTTTGGGAGAGCGAGAGACTTTATTAAAATTTGTGGTTTGGTAAAATTTATCCTTTACTCTTAGAATATCAGAAGGCTGGTTTTTTGCCTTCAGTCGTTTTAGAATTCAGCCAGTTTTTTCTTTGCAGTCCAAGGTATGATCCTTTTTTTTCCCTCTCTTTTAAGATACAGAGATAACCACCTTTAGTGATACTAAGATTTGCTTCGATGTTACAACTTCTAGATGCCTTTTTCTACATTGTTTTCTTTTGTTGTTTTTTTACTCTTCTAGTGTTTTGTGGTTAAGGCTTTGATCAGGAATATAGGGTACTCTGTGGACCTGTATGGCATAGTGGTTAAGAGTTGGGGCTGCAAGACTTTGGTACTTTGAATCCACCATGTGCTCCTTGGAAACTATGGGGCAGTTCTGCTCTGTCCTGTAGGGTCACTGTAAGTCGGGATCAACTGGACAGGGAGTTGGTATGCACCCGTATGTCTTTTCACTGAGGGTAAAACTTTCACACACCCTCCCACAACAGAAGCCAGTGTACCTTTATGCTGAGAGGTGATTTTGTTCACTTAGATGACCTTAATTAGCTATATCTGCCCCACCCATGCTGGAAATGGCTTTTTCTCTTTCATTCAGTTACGAATTTTGAAATTTTGGATGGCAGGCTTTAGAACAGTTTGCTTGACTTTGTGTCTTCCATGTGCAGAAAATAGGGGAAATTTAAATTGTGTTTCTAGCATTCGGATTGTAAGTTTTGTCTTAGAACATCATCTTGTCTTTGGGTCATTTTATAATCTACATTTCTTTTCTCCCCTTCTGGTTTTTTTTTGGAGGTGGGGCTGAGAAATCCCTGAAAAATACTAGAGGGACAGTTTTGGGAGTAAACCAAGGTTCATGTAGAAGCAGATTAGATTTGAAATGGCTAGTTGGGGATATACAGGCAAACTTTGTTATTATTATAAACTTTTGCTATTTAGTG
Organism: Heterohyrax brucei; assembly: GCA_028571685.1. Taxonomy (NCBI): domain Eukaryota; kingdom Metazoa; phylum Chordata; class Mammalia; order Hyracoidea; family Procaviidae; genus Heterohyrax; species Heterohyrax brucei. The sequence continues at coordinate 56,633,760 of CM053140.1, forward strand.
AATTTTGTTGTTGTTTTTCACTTAATTTTTGTGCTAGGCTCTGTACTCTCCTGGATAAATGGTAGGAAAATAGATACAGTCCCTGTTTAGAAGTTTGTGTGCTGTCTTTGGATGTATTTTCTGACTCCTTTTTAATGTAACCAAAGTCATGTTTCCTTCCCCGCAAACTGATTGTTTTTGTTCAGTCTTAGTTCTGATGTCTGCTCTCCTGAGACACAGGGAATGGTCTGTGAGCACTCGGTTGTGGAAGACATCCACCTTCCACTTTCATGCGTTGCTACCAGTGTGGGGCACCAATCTAGGTTGGGGTTGTAAGTGGATGGATTTTGTTCTGAATTCCTTTTTGCTAATTGAGGATAAACTCCATGGCAGATCATGATGGCCTACTGTTAGTATTCCTAAATAACAGTCTTGCTCTGCTTCCTTCTTTTCCTAACAGTTCTAGGTTACGAGTATTTTGTGGAGACTTGATTGACATAGCTAAGGTGGTAATGTTCTTCTAATTTGTCTCTGATTTTATGAAATAAAGATTAGGTAAGCTTGTGTATTGTAGCTATGTGGTCCCTCCCCACCCCCAGGAGCTGAGGGAGATCCTAATAGACAAAACTTTTCCTTCATCCCATTTGTTACACAGTATTGTGTCTCAAGGTGTTAAATGTTTCTACTCATGAAATAGGTTTAGGTTATCTCTGCACTTGAACCCTAAGTAATGCTTTTTATTTGGGATGCTTTTGGTAGTAGGACATTGAGACCCAGTCAACTCACCAAGGTAAAAGTGGCACACAGTCAGTAGTCCAGAACCACATTTGATTTGATTGTGAAGTTTGGCTGTTATTTCTTGCTATGAAAAATGACATTTCCAGCTCCTGGGAAACACACACAGGAATCCTGGATTTATTATGGGAATGCCTACTGGCAGAAATTCTGGGCTGGCTGAAATACAGGACTCTTGGAGCTGTCTCAAGTAGAAGGGATCAAGAAAACTATAATGCGTGTGATGCCTATAGTTGTGGGGCCTTCATGTTTTTCTTCTGTCTATGAGAGAACTGGAGGTGATGGAGATTGGGATGGCAGTGTGAAGAAGAAAGAAAGCAGCCTGGACCAAGATTGACTTCTTGCTTTTTGGGCCCTTAGAGGAGTTTTTCTTTTTTTTTTTTTTATTTAACATAACTGAGTGAAAATGTACATTCACGTATAAATTTACATGCCCACCTGTATGCAGCTTCCACTGCTCTCCCTGTCCGGTGACTGCACACTATTCCTCTCTGCTCCATACATGTCTCATCCACCGAACAGCCTCCTTTCCCCTCCTCTCCGTCCACTCCCCTTCCTCCAGCCAGAGGTCAGCAAGATGATATCCTATAGATGTATAGAACCATAAAGTGCTTCCAATATATGGTCACTCTGCATTGCCAAGTCCAATCCATTCCTGTCCAAAGAATGGACCTTTGTTATAATTCATGGGAAAGGGCAGCATCAGGGCCAGGGGCCATGCTCTCAGAGGAACCCCAAAACCACTGGACCATCAATTGAGGTCTTTTAGTGGAGATCTCATGATGCACCCCTTTTTATTCTTGTGTTGCCAGTGAGACTCCCCTTAGAGGAGTTTTTGAGGTTCCTTTTTTTGTGTTTGACACAGAGTAACCGTGACAAGTAGCATCTTGCTATATAACAAGATGTCTTGGATTACTAAACATTCATATGTTGAATTCCTGTAGGGTGTAATGTCTTCTATAGGTCTTCTGCATAGTGGTTAGTGAGCTGTTCAAAATGTAGGAATTGGATAACAAAAACATAATGGGTAGAGTTCTTTTTAATTTCTATTCTTGCAAAAGGCTGTATTAATTGGCTTCAAATTTCAAAATTCTGGAAGCAACTGAAGCACATGTGCAAATATGGCTAAAGTATGGTATTCAAAATAGCACTCGTGGTTCTTTCCTGCCAGTGGGCTGTGCTGTGTTGGGCTCTGAAATGGGGTCCTGAATCTCATGGCTTTTACGTCTGGGTTTTGTCGTTGAGATTGATCATTATGGTTACTGGTGCACAGAGTGGTTGGGGGAGAAGAGCACAGGACTCACAATAGGAAGAGAAGGAGACTTGGATTGTACTGCAGCTCCAGATTAAGCAGGGTAACATTGGGCAAGTCATTCACCTTCTCTAGATTTCATTTTCTCAACCAGTAAAATGAAGTTGGTAGACTGCATGGCCTCCTCGCTCTTGGATATTATGTTTCCATACATGGTTAGTTTTGAGGGAGTCTCTTCTGTATGTTTTGATCGGTAGGAGTCTCAAGACAGTCTTTCTTTTTCTTTCCTCTGGGTTCAAGGAACTCAAGGCTGTTTTCTCCTGAGGATTCACAGGAACAAACGCTGAACAGCTGGGTACCACGGTGGTCTGTGGCCCTTGATAGAAAAAAACCATACCAGACTGTTGCCTTGAAACTGTTAATCTGTTTGTCGTTAGTTAGTCCACCTGGCTGGTGGTTTTAAAATTCTAAACAGAAATTGAAAAAATTAGGTAGACTTGATTAAAGCGAGACTTGAAAAGTAGTTGCTACAGAATCCCCAGGAGGGTTTATACATTTAGGGGCTGGGTGGGGGTGGGATGGGGAATGGATGTTCCTAAATTCACCATTAACACTGCTGCATTTCTGGAGGTGGGGAGAGGTAGCATTAAAGTCTCCACAGACTCTTAAATGTTTGGGCAGGTTGAGGTCTGGTTTGGGCAGTTGATTGTAATCTGAGTGCCTGGACTTGCCCTGTAAGTTTTGCTGAGAGAGGTGCAAAAGTTCGTGAAGCTGGAACAGGAAAAGCTAAATGTCTTGGGGTCAATTTCACGGATGTATTTGCATTTTCTTATACCCCTATTTTTTAAAAGCACATGACATGGTTAGTATGTGGTCCTGGTAGTGCTGTTCTTTCTCTTTTCCAGCACACCTGAATTCTTTTTCTCCTGACTTAGTAGTTTAGAAGTATAATTTAGGCTTATTAGAAGTGTACTAGAAGGACGTTTCCTTTGATAAAGGAAGGGAAGAAGGTAAAGGGAAAGGTGTTTGATAATTTTCTGCTTTACACGGCAGCTTCTTCTCTCTGAAGGAACCAAATGTTTTAGAGCTTTGTGTAAATACTTGCTGAGCTGTCAATATGTACCCAGGAGGTTTCTGTAGTGAGATGTAAACTGCTCTATAGAATGTTTGACAGGCAAATTAATAAACAGTTTTCAAGCAAAGATAATGCTAGTCTTGTCTCATGTAGTAGAATAAAATAGTATTGCAGAAAAAGACTTGAGGATAGGGAGGGTGGGCAGCGTAGGAGTCAGAAGGCAAGGGACTTGGAGCTAAGAAGGGGTGATTGAAAAGAAATGTGGAATTGAGAGATGCTACTGTAGTAGAATCAGGTTGAAGCCTCTCCATGGCCCTGGCTGCATGCTAAGTTAAAGGTACATGGAGCTGAGTTCAAATTTGACTACAATTTCAGAGGGAAAGCAAACTGACTTTGGAAGGCAGGCCCCAAGTTTCAGTAGTGAGGTTAAGTGTGCTCTGAAAACTTGGCCAGGGAAACGTCGGGGCCTTGTTCTTTTTGAAAGGTTTTGCAGTTTGATGAGATGCTTGTAGAGTTGGGTGTCGCATTTTTGGAATACCAGAAGGGAGACAAAAGATACTGTAACTCAATGTCATCCTCAGCCAGTGTTCTGCAGTGGCTTAACATAGTATAAATCCACTGCACAGGGTTGTACTTACTTAAAATGTTCACACTGGTCTCCTTGTGTGTCATGTACATGTTAGTGTTAATATTAATGCCCTGAGGTTTCTGGCTCAGTGGAAAGTTCAAATGTTTGGGGATTCACTAAATCCTGTTTGAAGGGTTAGGTGAGTAGGCTCAGTCTGTTTTTGAGAATGTTGTTCTAGGGTTTAGAAACATTGTTTTTATGGAGGAGAGGGAATAATCTGTGAATGAGTATTTTAGCTATCTCCCTGTGGTGCTTTGCTGTGATAGTCTTGTGAAATGACCAGACTTGCTTTCCTGAAGTTCCTCTTTTCTTTAAAAACAAAAGCAACTAACTCTGGTAACAGTTTTCTTCACAGAAGCGTTTTCTAGACCAGAGTCCTTGAAGTGCCTTTTTGACTTAGCTAGTTATATAGTAGTAGCGGATAAGAATGTAATTATGGCCCTAACCATAGCTTTTAGATTCAGCTAACTTAACAAAGGCTATCAGTTTGTTTTAAACAAAGCATAGAAGTCACTTGGGTTGACACTGACAGTGGTTGCCCATTACTTCCCAGGCCTTTTTCAATGTGTTGGTGGTAAGAGTACTGGAATTTTCAGAGTTGTTGCTGGGGACGTGACTTCTAGGTCAGGGTGGTCCAGAGAATGGGAATGAGATGTGGAACTGTGTGATTGTGCTGCCTGCGTGCTAGGAGTGATTTAAAAGGTAGAGGCAGTATTTGTTTCAGAAGAATTTACTTTTCTGGGGGAAGCATGCTTATGTGCACATGCCTGAAAAACTTACAAAGCAAGGCTTTATAAATGCGTATAGACCACTAAGTACATGGGTAGAAGGAATTTGAGAATAAGGAGCAATCAGAGCTGGGAGGGTTAACCTGGGACAACTTTTCAGAGGCAGTGATTTGTAAAGCTAAATGTTCAAGAAGGGTAAAGTTAAAATATGAAACCTGTCTTTTCATATGAGTTTCTTGGGCTTTATAGAATCCAAATTACATATTCATCTCCAGACTTGTAGTCATCTCAGTGTTCAGTGACTTTAGAATTTGGACTCCACCCATAAAATTCCCTGAAAGAGAGTGGTTCTAGGATCTTAGCGGTTCCTGTGGTTACATGAGGCCTTTGGTCCAACCTGCCAAGTCCTCAGCCAATTCAGGGGCTCTTTTGTAGTAATTTTGGGCTTGGAAGGTCATGTCACCTCAGAGTTGTGTGCCCTGGACAGCTGTGTAGTGACGGTGGTTCAACATTGGTTGGAGAGCTGGGGCATCTTTCTTGGCAGGGTTAATTGAGAGCCATGAAGTCTGTTGGGGCTGTTAGGCTCCTGTTATTTCTGAAGAGTTGGGAGGTGTGCTTAAGCTGTGTTGCTTGGATCAGACCTTATGTTGAGGGTTAATGGGTTGGGTAAGTTTGCATCTATGCAGTTTGCGTATTTGTTCATAGAAGTGGTCTTTAATGTTTTTGATTAGGTTGGCTATGGCTAGAGGCTAATAAATACTGTAAACACATGCTTATTCTATGTGGAAGCCTCTGAAATATATAAGTGTTTCAGTTTACTTTGGGCCTAGTCTGTGTGTGGTGGAGCCTGGCACTTTTGAAGGGCCCTAAGTGGATGTTGGAAACCCTGATGGCATAGTGGTTAAGTGCTGTGGCTGCTAGCCAAAAGATCGGGAGTTCAGATCCACCAGATTCTCCTTGGAAAGTCGGTGGGCCAGTATAGGGTCACTGTGAGTTGGGATCAACTTCACAGCAGTGGATTTGTTTTTTTTTTTTAAGTGGATGTTTAACAGTAACAGTGCATGGAATGTTCAGTGCTAGGCTACTATAGTACTTCTACTTGGAAGAGGATGAGTTACACTGCTTCAGTGTAGAAGTATTCTCTTCCAACTTCTTTTACCTTACCATTTTGGTGTTTTGTAAAAGTACAGTTTTGGTAACTCAGAATTAGGTAAGATGGTTTATCTGCTATGGACAGCAGACATTTGGAGACTTAAGATGATGAACTCCTTAGTCAACCCCAGGTTTTAGAGGAATCCAAGTTAGGGAACATTGCCTTGTTGGCCTTGTGTTGTCTTGCCTGAAATTGACACCGTCTACCCCCATTTAAATTGGGTGGAATTAATTTTTTAATGAATGTAAAAAAAGACTGAACTGTTTGTTTTTGTTAGTTACTTGTGCACAGCTGAAAGATGGTCTTGGGACAGGTTGAGTATTTCCCAGTGGTTACTATACTTCATAAGGGTGAACTGGAATGGGAAGAAGTGTCATGCCAAGAATGCATTCCACTATGCTACAGAGTAGGAAATTTGATCCCTAAAATGTTGACTTAGTTTTGGTTATGGTACATATTAGAAATCACCCAGTAATCCAGGACAGATTTTTGTTGTCCTCTTGGAAGTTATGTTGATATTAAATGCTAAGGTCTTTGGGCATTGGGCTGTGTGCTCTGCAGGCCCAGAGTGCTGCAGCCATATTTTGAATTGCCACCAATGTGAAGAGGAAATAGGCCTTGTGCCATTTTTTCCCTCTCTTTTGCATTCGTGCTTCCTTATGGCTTTGCCTCTGTGTCTGCAGTGCTAGATAGTAGACTTCCTTCTCCCTTGGCACTCAGCACATTTGTGATTTTCTATGGCTTATACACAGCATCCAAGATTTTTGTATGTCTTTTCCTCTTAAACTTCCTTCTTAGCTTTCAACTTGCTTATTTGCTACAGCTCTGTTAAAAGGAGCATTTTTCCTTTTCTGGGAAGATCTAGCACCAGCATGACGGCAGCAAGGGAGTTTGGTGTAATGTCAGTCATTTAAACACCCATTTACTATGTGCTTGGTATTTTCATTTTGCTGCCTTTTCTCATTGGGTCTCAGCTTTCTTGTTGAGCATGGATACACTTGAACCCAGCTGTTGACTCTTTAACTGACTTGTGCCTGGTATACTCTGACTTTAAGAAGAGTGTGAGTTCAGCCATATGGGTCAAGGATTAAAGGCTGTGGCTTGCTGGGTTCTTCCTTTCAGAGGAAACGGATATGTCTTTGCACTCTTCTTGCTCTGTGATTTCTCCTTTCTCTGGGATAACCCTTGTTACTGTTTTCTGTTGTCCTTAGGGAACAAGTCACCTAGGCAGAAATGCTGAGATTTAGTTGCTAAGTCTTCTCTGGAAATTACAGATGACTTTTCTTGCCATTTGAACATCAGAGATGGTGAAATTCATGAGTTGGTCCCCTGTTAGTTTGGGTATGAAACTTTTAGTGATTAGTTCTGGATAACTTGCCTTTTCTTTCCAGACTTGCTCCTTTTTTCCTGTTTAGGAATCTCAGCCATCAAAGAGACTTCTACTGTAAAGGACTTTAGGGAACAATTCTGTAGGTAGTTTATTTACAGCTTTGTCTGGGACAGGGATAGGCCTGACTTTCAAATGAAGGCATGCTGGCAGTGAATTTTAATGCTATCTCCCATCCGTTTGGGAGTCCTGGTGGCACAGTGCTGTTAAGTGGGCTGCTAACCAGAGAAGGTTAGCTCTTCAACTCTTACAGCTGCTCTTTGGAAACCTATGTGGCCGTTCTTCTCTGTCCTGTAGGGTCAGTGTGCATCACAATCAACTGGGTGGCAGTGGGTTTGGTTGTTTTATGTTATTCTTTGCTGTGTGCCAAACACTATTCTTTGTGTACTCTGAATTTCCTCATTTGTTCTTCACAGCTCTATCTAGAAGTGAGTTTTATTATTCCTCTGACTTTGCAGAGGAAGAAAATAGGGTAGGAATGAGATTTGCCTTTGGGCAAAGAGCAAGTAAAAGCTGTAGAGTTGAGTTTCCAACCAAGGTTTGCCTGATTCTTCAGAGCTGTTAGACTATAAAATTCCAAATTTGCTTTTCTAAATTATTCAAGCGCTAAAGCTTATTGGGACTTGATTTTTGCAACAGGTTGTAACTCTTAAATGGCATGAAAGACTGAAAAGCGGATAGTTACAGTTGGAGGTGCCTAGATCTTGGTCCTGTTGGTCCTTTCTGTTTAGGGTTTTATTTGAGTTTCTGATGAATGGCCATGACACTTGGTTTATAGCTGTCTTGTGATCCCAGTGGTGAGAAATAGCAGCATTTGGTCCTTAGTCCCTCTTCTCTTCAGGGGGTAGGGAATTCAGGTTTAAAGAAGATAGAATCCTTTACTTTGATCTAAGTGAGAGTGACTTGCAGTATGAAAATATTTTTGCGTAGTGATTTTACTTTCTAGAATTTGGAGTATTTGCAGGAGAGGCAGGGATTGTTTACCTTAATTTTCCATTTAGGGAAAGTGAACACGTAAAGGTTAAGTGCTGCACACAAGGTTTCATACATAGCAGAGTCACACTAAATTCTAGGTTTAAAGTTAGGCAGTGTACTTTAGGAAAGTCACTTACCTTTTCTGAGTCTGTATTTTCAGATTTATAGTGAAGAAAAATACTTATCTTGCAGTTGTAATAAATATTAAGTAAGACATGAAAGTAGCACGTTTTAGTTTATCAAAATAAAATTCTGACATAACTTCAGATTAGGGGAGGCCGCTACTTGAGAGGAGCATAGAATTGAGTGGTTAAGGACGATATTAGACTTCACTGAATTAAAAACTTTTATGTAGTTCTTAGCTACATCTGAGTTATATTAATTTTTTAAATGAATTTGTATTAAAATCCCTTCTAGCTTGAGAGATGGATTAGTGCATTGGTTCTCAGTTTGGCCTTTGCGCTGCCAGAATCATCATTACCTGAGCCGTCCTCCATCCAGACTTTCTGATCCTGAAACTCTAGTGAGGGACCCAGTGATGTGTTTTACTAAGCCCCCAGAGTCGGGTTGATGGCAGTGGGTGGATAGGGTATATCAGAATTACCTGAGGGGCTCTTCCAGATTATACCACAGGCCAATGTTTCAGATGTATGTTCCACTTCCCATGATGTAAAAGTGATTTTGGATGGAGAAAGGCTTAAGAGTGCTTGGGTTTGGGGGTGGGAGAGGTATACTTTTGATGTGAATTTTCTACAGGATCCATGAGAGGAAAGCAATAATGACAAGCTAGTGATAAAACATGTATGTTTACTTATAGAAAGGAGCCATAGTGGTACGGTGGTTAGCTGAAAGGTCAGTGGTTCAAATCTACCAGCCACTCTGTAGGAGAAAATGGAACAGTCTGCTTTCATAGAAGACTATAGCCTTGGAAACCCAATAGGGCAGCTCCAGTCTGCCCTGGTTACTGTGTTGGAAATGACTGGACAACATAGGGTTTTATTTATGGGATTTGAGGGCTCCATGCCTTCTCTTTCCCTATTTTTTTTTTTAGTTTTCTGACGAGGCAGCTTGAGGATAATCTGAATCAGAGGTTCCTGGGCTTTGATGAAGATGGGAGAAGTTATTTTAAGATGGCAACCTATGGTGGTGATATTCGTATGTCACCACTTCAATAAATTTTGCCTAAGAAGATAGTTTCTGAAAATGCCGCTTAAAGGCCAGCATTGGGGCACGAATTAAATACCATGATGTCGCTTCTGCCTGTGTCGTGTTTGTGCCAGCTGACCTGACGACAGGGCCTGGTGATCTCCATAGGCCATCCTTAACAACACTCCTTTCCTTTCCCATGGTGACTAGCTTGAGTTTTGCTGTGAGTTTCTTTCTCTGTTGCCTTGTTGTGAAGTCCTGGCTAATAAATCCTCTTGAGTAGACTTCTGACAAGTCACCTCTCTGAAGTGGATGAGGCATTTTTGAGTAGTGTGTGACTTCATTAATAAAGATTGTCTTTGGCACTGAAACAGAAGGTACAGGAATGGTCAAGTAATAAATATTAATACTGCAGCACCATAGAGACCAATAGTATTCACCTGGGCTTTCTAAAAACCTAATACAGTTTATGTATCCTTCCTATTAAAAACAAGTATCCAGTACCAGGGCTCTTTCTCCTTCTCCTGAGAAATCACTGTGACCTGGCTGTGATGAAGAAGGCATTGGCTTCCAGGAGGTACACTGACAATTTGATCTGTGTTTTGATATTTGTATGTACAGATACTCTAGTAGGTAGTCATATTTTTGTGTGTTTAACTCAAGCATCTCTATGCCTTTTAACATTATTGTCTCTGTTCTTTTTTTCCTCCTTTCATTCTGTCTTTTGGTGTCTTACCTTGTGGTGTTATAATGCAGGATCTTGTATAGAGAACCCAGTAACTTTATTACACCAAAGCTGATTAAAAAGTCTTTGTAAGGACTAGAAATGCAGTTCATTTACACCACTTTTAAACCAACACTTTTCAGTGAAAGTTCCTAGTATCCAGTTAAACTTCACTTGGAATGGTCTGGTTAACTAGAGGCACGAAGGAAGTGCTTTTGTCTAATTAACTAATAAACAGAAGTTCCTAAATGATTAATATGTCTTCTCTCTTCTCACGTTATTGACCTTACTCTGGAGACAGTTTCTCAGTCTTACTTAATTTGCTTTTGGGGTTCTTGTGGTCCGGGACAGATTTGTTAACATTCTTGTTTTTCTTTCCAGTTTGTGATTTGAATCGTTTGCTTTCCCAGTGCAGCTTTGAATTGGCTTTCTTTACAACCCCTGTGTAAAAACCTCAAGTGACCAATATGTGGTCTCATTATGGCATTTTGGGTTAAAATAAAAGGAGATTGAGATAGCTGGGCTCAGCCACCAAGACACATTCACCAGTGGGAAATTCTGTGTGCCTTGAGTAAGATAACCTCAAAAGAGTACATGAGCCAAAATAGACTGGGGTGGGTGTGTGTGTGTGGGTGTGGGTGTGTGGATGCGTGTGTGTGTGTGTGTGTGGGTGTGTTAAATGCTGGCTAGATTTCTATAGCCTATCATGCCAAGTGTCTTAGTTACATAGTGCTGCTGTAACAGAAATACTACACATGGGTGGTTTTAACAAACAAATTTGTTTTCTACATTTAGGAGGCCAGAAGTCTGAATGCAGGGTGCTAGCTCTAGGGGAAGGATTTTTCTCTCTGTAGGCTCTGAAGGAGGGTCTTTGTCTCTTCTTAGCTTCTTCTGTGGGTAATCTGCATGTGGCTTGGGATTTCTCTTCCTTATCTCTCTTCTGCTCGTTTGTTTAATCTCTTTTATATTTCAAAAGAAATTGACTCAAAACACACCTTACCCTAATCCCGTTGTTTAACATAACGAAGAACCCATTCCCAAGCAGGCATAGAGGTTAAGATTTACCACACGCTTTTATGGGGGCACAATTTAATTCATAACATCAGGTGTCTATTCCAATTTGATTATACTGGCCTAAGATAGCAAATAAAGAAGAGAGCACACTAAGCTTCAGAGAAGATAATGTGGTAACTTTGATGTGGTCCTATGGTCCCATGTAGTTCTACTATAAATCACGAAGCCGGGTCTCTGTATGTGTTTGTCCAGACAGTGGTTGGTACTTCTGGAGCTTTGAAAAGAGCTAGAAAATGTACAGGATGCTATGGTTTTCCATTCAGAGAAATGCTAACATTTAAGAAAAGCCTGAGAATTTGGAAGCACTAGTAAGCTTAGGAGCCCTGGTAGGACAGTGGTTAAGAGCTACTGCTGCTAACCAGAAGGGTCTGCAGTGATAAATCTACCAGCTGCTCCTTGGAAATGCTGGGATATTTCTACTCTGCCTTATAGAGTCACTGAATTGGAATTTACTTGATGGCCGGAAATTTTATAAACTTAAGCAAAAAAGAGGAGGAAATGTAGTGACACAGTGGCTGCACTGGTGGACTCAAACGTAGCAACAGTTGTGAGGGTGGCACAGGACCAGACAGGGTTATGTTCTTTGGTACACAGGGTAACTGTTAAAACTGGCTCTGGGGCACCTAACAATAGCATAAGCTTAATAAAGTGACAGTTCAGAATGGACTTAGAGAGACCTAGTAAAAAGATGGGTATCTTGGAGAAGATACTCCTAGGAGTTAATGAAACAAACACAGAGGTGTTGCTGTTTATTCGTGATGTCTTTATTTCAATTCATGACATAATTGGATTGATTTAAAAGTCTAATGACAAAGGGAGTGCCCAATTACATATAAATAAAGTTCCTACAGCTCAGTGATGTGTCACAGATACCTTTTTTGGTATGGAAGGAAAGACTACCAGAAGCATGCATTTAGAGAAATTTAGGATCTTTTTTATATAAATCATGTAAACCAACCCAAGTTTGGAGTTGCAGTTAAAATTTTTAAAAATGGGGAAATGAGAGCTTTTCCAAGAGAAGGCAAATGAAGCTAGGAGCAGTTTTTGTCCCCCCCCCCTTTATTTTTGGAGCTATTATCTGCAAAGCAGTATAATATGGGAGAGAGAAGAGTATTTTAGAAACTAGGTCAGAGGAACTAGGTAAGATTTAGGGCAGGGTTGTATCTACTGAAAAATTAGATTATACCCTGTTGTGGGAGGCTCTGTTTGTAAGATTGCATGACCCTTCACTCACTGTTTATTTCTTAAGTGTACCTTACCGTATAAATGATAAACAATAACAAATAATCAGGGCAGAAGATGTGAAAAGAATTGCCCTACTAGGTCAGGCTTGTTGTGGTCCATCCACACCAAAGTCCTTTCACTAGTAGCACCAAAGGATGGTTTGTGGGAGGAAATGATATGGGTGTCAACCCATATCACCTCATGTGGGTATGAAGAGTTATATATGGTTAACTTTTACAGTTTTGAGCATGTACTGGGATGCGTTACACCATCCTATTTTCATTGCATATCATCAACATTTTCTAGGTTTTGATCATATTCCCAAAGTTCTCAAGGATTTTCAGAATAAGAACTTCTTCTATCTCATTTAATTGCTCAATCTTATTGCTGAAATGTCTAATTTGAAGAATATGGTAGTAGAACTTGCCAATGTGTTAAGTCTTATGGCAGAACATTTTTTGAAAAACCTTTGAATACTCATCATGTGCCAGTTACTTACTTTAATCCTGGAAATATTGAGCTTCTACAGTGTATCAGGCACTGTGTTATGAAGGTAGGCTTTGTAATTACTGCCTCTATGGAGTACTTTAGTGGGGAAGAAAGATGTAAGCAAGTAACTACACAATTACAATTGTAATAAAAACACCGAAAGAAAAATACCACCTTACTGATAAATTATTTTCAAACAGTTTTTTAAAATAAATTTTGTTTATGAACACTTTAGCTACTGGATAGTTGTTTGCTTGTTGGGCTCTGATTTCCTTGCTCTTTATTGCTCCAAGGCCAGGTGTTACAGGAAGCTCTTCATCTGAGGTTGACTTGTAGTAGCTAGAGTTCATTGTTTCTAAGCGAGGTTTTTTTTGTGGGGGGGGCTGCTCTGCAGGATGGTTAGTATCTGGCTCCCCAAGTAATATGTGCCAATAATTCCACATGGTTGCTGTGACAACCCCAAAAGATGCTTCCATACATGTATTTCCAAAAATATCTTGGGGTTGGCGGTATTGCCCCAGCTGAAAACTATTAGGCTGAACTGTCAGGATTTTTGAAAGAGAGCTTTTGAGTAAATTCTATTGGGAGAACAGGTTGAAAGTAGATGATGTTTTAAGGATTGAATGGACCAAGCCTTTTGTTGTCTGACATGTTCTCCTTTCTACTCCATTCTGTTTTTTCTTCCTATTGAGGATGAAGACAAGGAAGATCTGTTGTGTGTGACTGGCACTGTAATAGGCATTTCTCATACATGTTGTTTGAGCCATCCCATGTCCTTGCGAAGCACGTTTTCAGTCCCATTTTATAGATGGTTCTGGTGCTGTGGGATGAAGTGACTTGCTTAGAGCTGTGTCAGAAGCTGTGATTTTTTTTTTTAAAGCATAGCCTTAATTTATTTGACTGCCAGTTAACTTGTGCTTCAGCACTTTGGACTTCTGGTCTGCCTTCATGGGGCTACACATTGCCGTCAAGTTGTTTCAATTCATAGCAATCCTATGGGACAGAGTAGAACCGCTGCCCCATAAAGTTTCTAAGGGGTCCCTGGTGGGTGCAAACTGCCAACCCCAACCTCTTGACTGGCAGCTGTAGCTTTTAACCATTATGGCACCAGGGTTTGTTTCCCTTTTGGGACTAGACCTTAATTATTCTAGTTTCTAAACTGCTGCATGATAGTAGCTAACATTTATTGTTGTCTGTGCAGGTACCATTCTAGGTGTTGGGGGATACCGTAGGGAGATAAACATGCACACACAGACACCTTAGAGTTTATCTAGGATACAGGCAGTAAATAAGTACAAGCATATAGTATGTTAGCGATGTGTTTAAGAGAACAAGTAAATCAAGCATCTGGTATAGGAATTTGGAAAGCTTGACTTTGAGAAGGCTGTTCATTTAGGAATCTGGAAGTATATTCCTCGCTTTCCTGTATCGGCCAGATACCACTCTCTTTAGACCTTTGTGTTCACTTAAGGAAAATGGTGTACTCACCTACATGAGAGTTCTAGAATCACTGTGCACTGGAGATAGGCGAACCCTTGAAAGAAGCTCAAATGCTCCCAAACTGGACACGAGAACCGCCCGAGGAGATTAAAAATACAGATTCATAGCCTCATCCCATGCTGTTGATTCAGAATCTGGAGGGCAGGATTAGACTGTGTAGTTGAGATTGGAGGTGCAGTTACCTTGCAGGCTCCTCCAGGGAGCTGGTCATAGATTTGGGATCAGAACCCAGGTGTTTGTTCATCATCACGTCCTGCTGCTGCCCTACGCTTAAAAAGATACTGAAGAAGGAATGTTTAGTTTTATCAAATCACATTTCAACTTCTACTTTGTTTATTCTTTTTGGGTCCATACTGTTGTTTTTATAAACCCCTGGTTTTATGCAGTATCTGAAGAAGAGTTCTTTTTAAAGAAGTTGTTTGGTTTTCATAGAGGCTTTTGTAATCCTTTGGAAATTGGAAAAATCTGTTAGCTAAGTTTGTCTTCCAAAACAGTGCTCTTTATCATTTGGGGAAGAACATTTTCTCTGTGAAAGCTGGCTAATGAAAGTGTGCTTGATGAGAAGAATTTGATTGTTTGCAAGGGAGTTTATTAGTTTGGTACTCTAGCTTGAAAGGCTCTGTCTGGAACCCAAGAAGAAATGAAGAAATGCCAGCCACCTGGTTGTGGTTTTTTGGCATGCCTCTTCTTGGGTGGACAGCTGTGAGGTGGTTATTACAGTTGGCTCTCATAATCTGTGTTTGAGTTTTGCGAGATGAGTCAATGGCTCTTCCCCGTTTGGTCTTTACCCTTAGTGTTTTCTGTGATCTTCTCGTTTGGAAGCGTGGGGCATGGTAGCTTAAATGTCTGTAAGCCAGGGAGAGAGTGAGGTGTTTTGTCTTGTGAGACAGACAAGTATAGGTTAGAAGGTCCTGAATCTGATGTCTGAAGCCCCTCCTGAGAGTTTAGTCAGACTGATGTCTTTGAAATGGGCTCCTTCTTAGTCTGCAAAGGGGAACATGCCTTGGATTTTCTAGAATGGTTTTTGTAAACAGAATGGGCTAGATGGAACTTTTCATCTACTTTGGATTTTATGTTTAATTTGGAGACTTCTGGACATTTGAAAGAATTTATTTTTTTTAAGCTATTTGTTTAGGAGTGGTAGTTGCAAACTAGAACTTGAGTGAACTAGGACTAAAATAAAGGAATTGTTTTCCATCTCTTGGGAAGTAAAAAAAACTGTAGTGTCATTCCCAGGTCAGGAATGGTAAGAATCACAGGCTGAGTAGGGGTTTGTCTTCCTGGGTCAGGTGTTAGTATATATAATGTGAAATTTTTGTTGTCATATTATCAATTTAGCTTCAGGAAATCTTTAATGATGTCTCTGGTTAAGCCAAATAGGAGGTTAAGAGTTTCTTACTGTCCTAGGTCACATAAACAGTAATGTTTTCTCCACTGTTTAAAATGAAGGAAATCTTATTTTGGGAGGCCGCTTATGGGGACAGACCTAAAACAGGCAGATTTCTGGGCAGTTGTGCCTTATTTGGGATAAGGGTACTTTACCGGTCTTCAAAGCCACAAAGTAATAGAGGAGTAAGAAGGATTGAGAGGAGCATCACGTACAGATCTCTGTGTAGCTGGGCCTGGGGGTGATACAAAGGACATGATTATGTGGATCAGCTTATGTGTACCCAGGTACAGAGGGTGGTTCTTTTTATGGACATTCTACTCAGTTCATTTTAAGATCAGAGTTGAGCCATGTGGAGCTTGGAGAAAACTGAAAGCTCTTCAGTTGTTGAGGCCTTAACTTTTATATTTGTCCCTGCCAGGAATGCACCTCAACAGGGGAAGATCCCATACTGGAACTGGATCTACAGCTGCTGCCTGTCCCCCGTTTCACGGGAAGCAGAGCCGGGTGTCTTTGTATGGGAGCTCTGCAGCCAGACAATAGTTTGTGCTGGCGGGGCCATGTGGCGAGTCACGTGACCCGGGGCTGTTTTCTGCCGGGGTCCTTACCCATCTGTTCTCTCGGCTCTTTCTGGGTTATCAGGCGCCAGTCCAAGTCCTCCCAGGCAGCCAGCTTCATGGCCAGAGATTACGAGCACTAACCTTCCTGGCAGGGGCGGTGTGGCTTCGCGTTTATGCAGATTAGCCATGTGTTTCTCACTTCAAGGCGTTCCACAGGAAAAGCCTTTTCCTGTGTTTGGCTCTCAGTGGGCGGTTCCCAGCTTACTGTACTGGGACTCAGCAAGCTGCAAGCATGCACGCGAGGGATCACAGTACACTGGCCCCCCTCTCCCATTCCACCTCCAGTGATACGTCATCACAACACAACCACTCGCGCTCTCATACTGTTGGTGTCATTCATTCGGTGCCAAGATTGCTTTAAAAAATTCCCTTGGCCCCAGTTCAAACAGGAGTACAGCTGGGATGTGTTAGATTTTAGGCAGTCTGCCCTCAATTTGAGATGAGTTATAAATAGCAGTGCCGACTTCCTTAACTACCGCTCTCTGAGGTAAAATGCAGGTTAATTACTGTGGGAATCAATTAGGGGGTTCTTTCGGTTAAAGAGCCAGGGATGCTTTTTTTAATTGTTATTATTAAAAGTCATACAACAAATCT
This sequence comes from Heterohyrax brucei, assembly GCA_028571685.1. NCBI lineage: Eukaryota > Metazoa > Chordata > Mammalia > Hyracoidea > Procaviidae > Heterohyrax > Heterohyrax brucei. Next base: position 56,650,490 of record CM053140.1, read on the forward strand.
GGCCAGGAATAAACTGAAAAGCACATGATGTAAGAAATAGTATTGAAATTTCCAGAAACCTGGGTTCTGGCTATAAGTTTATACAAACCTCACCTAGTTGGCATTCAGGTTGACAGAACAAGTAGTGGTCAAGACTCTTTTTAATGGGCATCTTTTCTGCAGCCCCAGCCCACCCCTCTCTTATTTTAGCTAGTCCTTCACTCTTTGGGGTACCAAATTGGGTTCCTAGGGTTGCTACCTGGTGACTTCCTTTTAGTCGCTTTGAGTTGGAATTGAAGCTTGGAGCCCTCTTCATTTGGGCTTTTATTTAAGAAGATCATGAAGTTTCTCTTCCTTGGTCTCATTGTAGCGTTGTGTGGTGCATTTTGGTGAATGGCAGCTCTCCTTCAAAGTTACTGGCCTCATCTTCTTTGGCTTTTTCTGTGTGAACTATGGTCAAAAGTTGGAGAATTTGTAGCTGTGGTTAACCTGTGAGTTTCACAAAGCTGTTTACCTTTGATTTTATCACATTTAGCCTAGCTCTACTTTTGAGTCTGTAACCCTCGAGGGTCGTTAGGGTTTTCCTTGATGCGGTAAGTTGTAAGGGATTCTATTAACCAGATGATCTGGAGGGACTTGAAATTCCATTTGCCTGGAGCAGGGGAACTGTCTATGCAAGTGTTTAGTCTGAAAGCTGTTTATTCTGAATACATTTGGAAGGACAAACCTGTTAGGCATTCTTGCCTTTGATGCCCCAAACTGCACATCCTGATGCATTTCATTTGGCAGGCATTTAATAACACTGGCCAGTGATCTGGAAGGAGAATAGTGGATGGAGATGGGAGTTTTCTTACGGCTCTTTCCTCCCTTTTTCATTATTATTTTTTATGAATGCAGGGAGAGTATATATAGCAGGGGGCTTCAGACTTCCCTAAGCAAAGGAGTAGCACTTCCCCCTCAATTATGTGTCTCTATGACAGAGCCTTTCCTTTTGAAGTGTAATCACAGTAATCTACTCCTGTGGTTTCCCGTTGAAAGGATTTCCTCTCTTGTCTTCCCCAGTCAAGAATCTCTGGTTTGGTGTTTTCCATCCCGTGTCTTCCTTGGTGCCTGCAGACTGCTGATACTGGCTTTTCTGTTTTGCATGTGTAGGGATTTTTCTGGTCTGAAATTGCTGCTTCCTAATAAAAGTGATTAGTGAAGGTTTAAGGCCCTTTCTCTGTTAGGAGAAATTATAAGATGGCATTTCATCTCTAACTGTAAATCACAAATCTTTTCACAGTGGTTTTAAGTGTCAGAAGTATAGGTTAAACCTTACCCTTCTGATATGAGCGTGTGTTTATCTTTGACATGAGGCCAGAGTAATCTCATTGTTTGAACTGAAAGTATTTTAGCGCACTAATTTGGAATTAGCACCAACAGGGTTTATGTTTTAGTTTGCTAAATTGCATCTTCTGTTAATAATGATCCTTTTGTGAGGAAAGGGGGCCAAAAATCTGATGACCGAAAAAAACCCACTGCCGCCGAATCAGGTCTAACTCATAGCGACCCTAGAGGTCAGGAATCTGATGACCAGAGAAGGGAAATGTTGTAATTTTTATCTCTAGAACAAGAATTTTCTTGGACTCATGTTTATCTTTTTATCTGCAGAGATTATCCAAAATTGAGGTAGAAGATTCCTTGAACTCTTTACTAGTCAGTCTCTATGTCAGTAGCTGTCCTCAGTTGGGAGTGCAGGTACTCTGATGTCTCCAACTTGCCTTGGGTTTTTAAGCAGTCTGTTTGGAAATGGTTTTGCAGTTTTGAAAGGAGTCCTAATGGTACAGTGGGTAAAGGTGCTGCTACCCGAAAGATTGTTGGTTTGAACTCACCAGTTGCTCCTTTGGGAAAAAGTATCTGGCATCTGCTCTGCTAAAGATTACAGCCTAGAAGACATGACGGTGCAGGTCTGTTCTGTCCTATAAGATTGCTGTGAATTGGAATAGACTCAACAGCACAACATGGCAACAACCTGCAATTTTGAAGTCCTCTGTAGTATAGGATGGTGAATAAGATTATTTTGAGAGTGTGTTTGTTCTCCCTTGGCTATGTGCTCTGACCTTCTCCACTTACTTCAGTCCAAGTTGTTTTTTCTTCCCTTAGAGTTACTACTTGTCTTGTGGATTTGGTTGTGCCCTTAGCTCAGTGATTAGATGACTTGAACTGGCCTTTCTCACTATAGCCTCTCCTACCCTCTTTCTAGATCAGAGCAGCCCAGCACTGGAACCCCAGTGCTACACTTGGTTATTTAAGGTGACTTTAAATATAAAATACTCTATCTCTGACTATGTAGAACTCAGTCTTGAGAGCAGGGCTCTTTCCAACTGCTGCTTTCTGGTTCTAAACTCTGCTGAGAATTTGCATTTCTAACAAGTTCCCAGGTGATGGCTGATGCTGCTGGTTAGCAGCCAGTTCTGAGAACCACTAGTAGAGCAGCAGGTGTCAAAATTTATTATGCATAAGAATCACCCGGAGAATCTTGTCTAAAAGTAGATTCTGATTCAGTTAACCTAGGTTGGAAATAACAGATTCTCAGCAGGGATTCGAATGCGTTTGAAGACCTGCTTGAGAGATACCATAGCTGGAATAATTAACCATAATTAAATGCTAAACCTTATGATTCGGAGAAAATTTGTAATAGGGCATGGGAGATGTGGGGGTTCAGAAATGCTGAAGAATAGGGAAATGGCTTCATGCTGAAGAGTTGGGTTTCTGCTAGTATAAACAGCTGTTACAGGTACCAGTGCATATAGCTAAGCATGTAAGATGTGGGGAATCATGGAGTAGGACCAAAAAATGTGTAAAACTGTACTTTGAGAGCTAGGCAGAGGCATTATTTGTCATTATTGGTAATAACTACTACATATTGATCCTTTAACTACCAGACACTGCTAAGTGTGTTATGTGCATATTAGATGAAGAATTGATGTATTTAGTATTTAGGGTCAGATAATGAGGTAGTTGGGATTTGAAACCAAGTCTATCAAAGTACCACGCTATTTCTCTTTTTGTGTAATATTGTGCAGAGTGTAGTAGGTACGAAGTTTGGATCTGTTGTTGAGCAGGGAATGCTAAGAGTGATTTGGGATGTTTGCTTTGGAACTGCACAGTCCACTGTGATAGCCACCAGCTGCACGTGGTTAGATAAAAATATGGCTTTAGCAAAAGGACAAATATTGTATGAGACCCCTACTATAAGGACTTAAAAAATAAACTTATGTACAGAAGAAAAGACTCTTTGATGGCTACAGGGTTGGGTAGGGAAGGAGAGGGCTGGTGACAGCATACAGTAGAAAGAAGATCAACTTACTGGACTTCAGTGTAAACTAAAAATTCTTCTGACCTTAACCCAGTATTACAAGGATAGAGTAGTAGAGATGGGGGTCTGGAGACCATGCTCTCAGGGGACATCAAGGCCAGTTGGCATAACTAGCCTATTGCTAAGAGAGTCTTCTGCATCCCATATTGGTGAGTGGTATCTGGGGTCTTAAAAGCTAGCAAGCTGCCATCTGAGGTACACCAAATGGTCCCAACTCATCCAAAACAGATGATCACCAAGAGCAACAAAGACATGAGGCAAAAGAGCCCAGGAAACAGAAGGACCCATGTGAATGGGTGACTTATATCAACATGCTGCTGGAAGAACCAGATGGTGCCCAGCCACCACCAAAGGACAGCCACGATGGGGCACACAATGTTGAGTCTCAGTAGCAACATGAGAAAAAGAGGGGTACAGCTTAAGAACCCCACTAAAAGACTGCAGTTGATGGTCTGGCAGCCTGGGGGTTCCTCTGGGAGCATTGCCCCTGGACCTGCAGCTGCCCCTGACCAGAAAACATTACCGAGGTCAGCTCTTCAGACAGGAATGGACTGGACTTGGGGACACAGTGTGACCATGTGGTATGTGTTCTTTATGGTTCTGTGCATCTATAGGATGCTGTCCTACTGGCTTCTTAAGTAGAAGGAAGGGGAGAGAGTGGAGAAGAGGGGACGAGATGGTTAAGAGGATACACTATATATAGAATGAAAATGAAGAGTATGCAGTCACTGGACAAGGAGAGCAGGAGCTGTAGATAGACAGACATGCAAATCTAATTTGGATTGTATACTTTTACTTAAAAGAAAAATTTGAGCTTTAGTTCCTCATTTGTGGTAGCCTTATTTTAAGTACTTAGTAGCCACATATCACAGAATATTTTACCAGAAAATGCTTTTCTGGGACACTGATTCCCATCTAGTAGTACACATCAGAATTATCCAAGGATCTTAAGGGGTAGAGGCAAAGCCCCTCCAGACCTACTAAATTGGAGTCTGTAGGGAGGGGCCTAGGCATCTGTGAAGTTTCACAGAAAATTCCAGTCTGCTCTAGAAGCTCCATTGTAACTATGGCAATGACTACCCCTCATGTGTGAGGGGAAACCTGAACTTGCAGACTGCTTGGTCTCTGTTCAGCAAATGTAGTCTCTTCACCTGGTGACCACACAGATAGTAGTTGCAGTCTGGAATAAAGTGAGGACTGTGGTGTGATAAGCGACATGATGTGGCCATGTAAGCCTCCGTCTCTTTATTGGTGGGAATGATGATATTTTAGATCTATCACCAGGCTTATCTGAGAAAGAAGGTGTGCTATTTATTAGTGGTCTAGTTGGAGGTGAAGGTAGCAAGATTCTGTCCTGTGTACTTGCGACATGTTAGCGGGAGGTACCGGTTGCTAGAGAAGAACATCACACTTGGTAAAGTAGAGGAGTCAGCAAAAAAAGAAAAAAAAAAAAGAGGAGGACCTGCAACAAGACAGATTGACAAAACTGCTGCAACAGTGGGCTCAAATAGAACTATTGTGAGGCTGGCACAGGACTGGCCAATTCTGTTGTACACAGGGGTGCTGAAGTGAGGCGAAAGTGACTGAATGGCACCTAAGAGTCCACTGGTTGTTAATATTTTTTAAATTTTATTTTTATCGTTGAGACTGTGTCCAGCAAAACATACACCAATTCAGCAGTCTCTGTGTACCATTTAGTGACCCACTGATTACATTCTTGAAGTTGTGCAACCACTGTCACTCCCCTTTTTTGAGTTATTCTTCCCCATTAACATAAATTCAGGACTCCCTGAGGTTGCTGTCTAATTTTTCAAGTCAGTTGTTCTTAAATTTGAATTTTGTAAATAAATCCCAAAAGAATCAGTGTAGCTCCAAAATTATGATTGAGAATGTTATCAGAGCTCTGGTGCAGGGGCAGGACTTGGGCAGAAATTGTTTGGTTTATTGGAAACAGCACCTTAATAACACTGACATGTAGTAGTGATTGGGACACAGTTTATTAGGTTTTGCTGTAGTTTAGGAACTTAGGGGAGTAGTCAGACATCATCACTATTATCTTTTTATCTGAGATTTAAACTAGTATAAAAGAGTGTTTCTGCTTTATTCTTTTGATATTTAGAAGAACAGTTTCTAGCTTACTGTCTTAGCATTTTCTTCCATGATTGTTCTGCTTCCTCTATCATGAAAGACTTACATGGTATTCTGTGGGGGAAAAAAACGACCCAATTGTTCAAATGTCTCCTCCTCTCGCTTATTTTGGAAAGTTTTTGTTTTTTTAAAGGTCTTACACACCTTAAATTATTGAATAATATCTTAGTTATAGAATAACAGCTAGAAGAGACCTGAAGAATAATCTAGACCAGTGGTTCTTAAAGTGTGGTCTCTGGATCAGCAGCATCAGCGTTACCTAGGATCTGCTGAAAACTGCAGTCCAAGGCCTCCTCTGAGTCAACTGAGCCAGAGACTCTGGTGGTGGGTCCCATTGGTGTTTGTTTTAACAGGCCCTCCAGATGATTCTGATGTAGGCTAAAGCTTAAGAACCACTGAACTCCTTCATTTGAGAGTTAATGATGTTGAGGTCCACAGTGTTACTCCCCCTCCCACCCCCATTAAGTAATACTAAGTTTTCTATCAGGCACAAGCCTATTCTCCAACATAGGTGTATCTGTTTAAGGTGCTTAGAGCAACTCCCCCATCCCAAGTAGATAAGGATAGATTCTCTCTTGCAAGAAAAGGTATGTACTGCTGTTTGCTATGCAGCTCTAATAGGGCATCCAAACCCATTGCCTTGAAGTTGTGTGGAACTGTCCCATGGGGTTTCCAAGGCTATAAATCTTATGGAAGCAGACTGCCGCATTTTTCTTCTGGGGAGTGGCTGGCTGACCTGCCTACTATCGTGTGAACACTTCAACCACTGCTTCACCAGGGCTTCTCCAACTGGGCAAAGGCATGCCAAAAAGTGAGTGAGGCAGCTGAACATATCGCCCCTCAAAGAGCTGGAAGGAAAGCTATGTTTGTAACCAAATAACTGTGAGCTTGAACTTTGAGCTTTCGTTACTGGTGCTATGCTGTACCTTGGTGTCTTCTTCTGCCTCAAGAAACAGAAGTTCTACCCTCCTTATGTCCTCAAACTCTTGAATATTAAAGGAGATGAACTTTTTAGCTGAGATGCACAAAGCTCTGTATTTCAGGTTACAGTTCTTCAACTGTAGTTTAGCCTTGTTACTCAGTGGAAGGAAGAATAAATCTGATTGCTTGTGCCACAGTGTAAACATCCTGTAGATGTACAAGGAGAATTTTCCACTATTGGAAATATCTAGACAACAGTGTATTTGAATTCCCAGACACAGTATTAAAGCATCATTTAAGGTGTTGCTGAGCAAGGTAATAGTAGTGTGTGGCAAGAGCATCTTCTTCCCACTGAGGGGCCATTGTTTGGATTTTCTCCACCATCAAGTTCATAATGTATTAGTTGCCACACACTTGTTCTTCTCCCTTGGATCTCAAGTACTGGAGCGTACTTGCACAATACTTTTTAGCTTACAAGGCTTTCACAGATGTGGCATTTTCATTTTACGTATGACAAAGTCAAGTTTCTGAGGAGGGTTAAGTGACTTGCTCAAAGATTACTGAGTGTATACTATTACTTTTTCAAAGTAACTCCAAAAGTCTGTATGCTTGAGTTGTAAATTTGTGTGACCAGAGGCTGTCAGAATGCTTCAGGTTAATGAAATGTTCTTTATTTTGTAGCCGGCCAGTCCAATGGATCAGATGGGCAAGATGAGACCTCAGCCATATGGTGGGACTAATCCATACTCGCAACAGCAGGGACCTCCAACAGGACCTCAGCAAGGACATGGGTACCCAGGGCAGCCATATGGGTCCCAGAACCCACAGCGGTACCCAATGACCATGCAGGGCCGGGCGCAGAGTACCATGGGCAGCCTGTCTTATGCACAACAGGTAGATGATGGCTCTGAGTATTTTAACCCTTGTTGCTGTCCAGGATCTGGTCTCTGAGGTACAGAGTCAGAACTTACTTATCCTTAGCTCCCAAACTTCTTGACACGCACACAGGCCAGTTGGCTCAGTTACAGTCTGTTAACAGGGCCAAGACTGTGGGCATTATCACCTGTGTATTTCAAGGAAAACTATTCCCTGGCCATAGAGTGTGCATATCTGTTCTTTGCTCTTGACTTGGCTGGACTGTTTATGCACATTGAGTGTTTATCTCTGAAGGAAGTGAGATGAAAGTTCTGTCCTCTTTATTTCCTCACACTCTTAAATATTAAAGGTGGTGAAATTTCAATTGACCATGCACAAAGCTCTAAATTCACTGAGTGTGTATCCATTGCTGCTTTCTAAGAAAACCACTAGTGTCATGTTCCGTGGGGATGGAGTAGCCCCTTTATGTTTCCAAGGCCTTCGATATGTCACCTGACTGGTTCAAACTGAATGTTTAGAAGGAGAGGCTGACAGCAGAAGAAAAGGGGAAGTTGAACAGTAAAGATGCTAGCAGTGCTGTTGTAGATATTAAGATTTCTTCTCATATCCTTTTGTTTAGCCATCCAGCCATCTTTTTTTTTGTTAATAACTTTTTGAGTGTGTGGTATATGAATTTACGTAACAAAACATTTGACATTTCAGTACTCTTCACATCTACAGTTTATTGACATTATGTTGATCACAGTGTTCAGCCATCACCTTTACCAGTTTCTGAATTGTACCGTCACCCTTAACTAGGAGCTCAGTGTTCCCTGAGCATTGACTCCTTCTGTCCACCTCCATCCCACCTGCTGTGGTAACCACTGCTAAGCTTTGGTTTCTATCACTTGTGTATTCTGAGTATTTCATGTAAGTGGAATCATACAAGTATTTGTCCTCTGATGACTAATTTATTTCACTCAGCATAATGTTTTTTTAATGTTCATCTGTGTCATAGTAATCATGACTTTATATACTGCTTTTTATTGTAATTTTTTGTTTTGACTGCATTTTGTACTATTAATATTTGAGTCATACTCATACTGAAGACGGTAAAAGACAGAATATAAAATGTAACTTCTGAGACTTGGAAGCAAAGTGTACTCTTAAGTAAAGAAAATGCAGTGCTCTCATTTTTTTTCCCCAGTGAGAAAATGAAGAAGGAATGGAGCAGATGTTAATTTTCTTTCCTAATTACCAAGTGTACTCCACTTTGTAGAATAGTGCCTGCTACACAGTAGGCAAGGTGGCCCTCAGATATTTTTTGAATGGAGACTAAATTAAAGAGAAAATGAAGGTGGCTTAGTGATTTGTGTGCTGTCTTGATTACTGAACTTTGAGTTTTTAGTTGACTGAGCCAGGGTGCTACTGACTTTTCACTGTGGTTAGGATACAGATTCTTAGTGCTTGGAAAAACAGTCTAACCCATGAAGAAAGAGTAGACTCATTGGTAAAAACAGCTGTACTTGAATGCTTATAAATTTCCCACAAATTAAATTTTCACTGCGTGAGTGCAGTCCACTTGTAAATAAACCAGTGAGTAACCAAGCTTGACTGTCCGTCCTGGCCCAGTTTAGGTAGAGACGGTAGAAAAACCCAGGCCCTCTGAGTGTGAGGCTTGGCTCGCCTGCTCTGGATGCTCATCCTTAGGACATAGCTTCTGACAAGAAAACCTTACCATTCTTCATTGCAGAGAGCTAGTGCTAAAAGTACATTTTCTTTCCCTACAGATTCCTCCTTATGGACAGCAAGGCCCCAGCGGGTATGGTCAGCAGGGCCAGACTCCATATTACAACCAGCAAAGTCCTCATCCCCAGCAGCAGCCACCCTACTCCCAGCAGCCTCCGTCCCAGACCCCTCATGCACAACCTTCATATCAGCAGCAGCCACAGTCTCAGCCACCACAGCTCTCATCTTCTCAGCCTCCATACTCCCAACAGCCATCCCAACCTCCACATCAGCAGTCCCCAACTCCATACCCTTCCCAGCAGTCCACAACACAGCAGCACCCCCAGAGCCAGCCACCCTACTCACAGACACAGACACAGTCTCCCTACCAGCAGCAGCAACCTCAGCAGCCAGCATCCTCGACACTCTCCCAGCAGGCTGCGTACCCTCAGCCCCAGTCTCAACAGTCACAACAAACTGCCTATTCCCAGCAGCGCTTCCCTCCACCACAGGTAAGATGCCCCGGGTCTCTTGCCCTTGCGTACTTGTGATTGTAGACAGCTTAGAGGTTGGTGCCGTAAGAACTTTGCTGTACAAATTGGTTCTCTAATATACACTTAAAAACCACTTAAACTCTGGGTAAACATACTAACTGGAATGATTGAACTAATGAAGGGATAACCTTAACTGCATAAAGTCCAGTAGCTCTCTTCGCAGATAGTTGCATATACAAGAAATTAGAGATAATGGGGCTGCATTTGTTTTTTAAAAACCAGAATGTCAGAACTTGAGCATCCAAGTGAGTGTGGCCTTTTTCAAAACAGTCACTTTGACAGGCTGTACTGTGCATTCATTCCAGCTGCCATTCCATGCTATTGTTGCATAAAATAGTTTGGACTCGTATTTGGATTTCAGTTGGAATCACAGCTCGCATTACATTTTTTAGACTATTTGTATGATGGCAAATCTTTTTCTGTTTCGAGGGTGGATTTGATTTTGGGAAAGAGCTAAAATTCATTTGGAGCCGTGTTTGGCGAACAAGATAGGTGATGAAGCATAAAAATAGCAATTCGGGCTTTGTTCTTTAAAGAGCAAAATGAGGACAAATGACTGAATGATGACTGGTCCACTCAGGATTTTGTTCATTGGTGGCATTACTGAAATAAGTATCTTATCCCAAGGTGGAATCTTTGAAGGCAGTAGTACTCATTTTGATGCAGAAGTTCTGGTGTGGGTTGTTTTGTTTAATAAATTAATCATTCTCATTCCTTGATAGGGATACTTTATAATTTGGCTTTTAACTCCAAGGAAAAGCTCTCTGTGTGGCCAAAAAATGAGCAACCATGTCATCAGAAAAAGTCTTGCATTCACCATTGGCATTCTTGTCTTAGAGGCACAGCTCGGAACTTTCTTTGTTTACATATTGCTGTTTGCATTTGCATAGTCTGTCACACCCAGCTTGTCCTGTGTGAGTCCCATAGTCTGTTCATCATGAAGTAAGGTTGCCTGGTTTATCAATATTAGCCCTTCACAGCTTGTGTTCTTGTTTTAGGAGTTATCTCAAGATTCATTTGGGTCTCAGGCATCCTCAGCCCCCTCAATGACCTCCAGTAAGGGAGGGCAAGAAGATATGAACTTGAGTCTTCAGTCAAGACCCTCGAGCTTACCTGTGAGTATTCCTGTGGCCCTCTAAAAGGTGATGGAGACAGAGAGGAAACCACAGAAAACGTTGGGTGTGGTGGTGGTACTGAACTAAATGAACAATGAGCTACTCCTTAAATCCAAGGTCAGAGTTCTGTAAAGGAGGAAAGGTTGTGTGTTCTAGCCTCGTAATTTATAGGATGATTCTTACAGAATGCCTGTTCTAGCTACCTACCCAGGGGATAGATTTGATCTCTGTTTTAGAGTTTGTTTAATCTTGGCCTCTTAGGCATGGACCCAAGTGAAGAGCAGAGAAGCATTGTCTCTTCTCCATCTAAATTGAGAGAAGTCTCCATTTCTTGATCTTACTCTCGAGGGCTTAATTTTTAGGTTTTTGGCTTTGTGTTTAGCTAGACAGTAGGATCCAGGGTACTTACAGGGTGCATTGTTACATTGAGCAAGGATGGAGTAAAAGTGGTTTTTCTGGTTGTTGTTTTATATGACTGGCTGCTTTTGTCTAATATAACACTTGGTGCCCAGGTGCTCGATTAGTCTTTATGGCATGATCTGACCATATCCTGAGAGAAGTAGCACAGTTGAGTAATCAGGAGCTTGGACTCTAGAGCCAGAATCCTGACTCCGCATCTCAACTCTTTTACTAACTCTGTAAACTTGAGTGAGTTGTTTAATCTCTCTGTGCTGTATTTTTCACATCTGTAAAATGGACCTGATAGTACTTGCTTCGTGGAGTACTTTCTAGCGTTAAATAAGTACTAGAGAGAGAGCATTGGCATATTGTAGGCACTCCATAAACGTTAGCTGTTCACCTTCTCATAGAGCATGGTGACAGTGCTTGACCCCTGAAAGACAGTTAATGCCAGCTATAATCATAGACTGGTTCTGGAAACATTTATCCTTAGTTTTAGCTCTGCCACTACCTTTGGGCAAGTCACTTAGCCTCTGAAAATTAATCTGCTGGGAATAGGAATAAAATAGGCAGACCCCAAAGTCTTAATAGTACAGTACTTAGCAAACTTTCTGCTTTAGTTAGGAGATGGAAATTCAGGCACACATGTCCAGATAAGAATCTTGAAATTTTGGTTCTATTTGGGACTTAATGCCTGCCTTTGCAGTTATTCTGACTTGGGGGAAGATGGTCTCTGAATCTTCAAAGACTAAGCAAAAGGTAGGAACTCTTCCCTCTGTCTTGAAGCCTCCTGTGGCTTCCCTTGAAGGTCTCTCTGAGATAGAACTCAGTAACACAAGATCTATGGGTCTCTCAGCACATGACGTTCAGGCTTCTCAAGCCCAGATGAATAGCCACAGTCAAGTGGGACTTCTGAGACTGTGCTGATGTGCTCAGCTGAGGAATTGAGGTGGGGGGAAGTGTCTGGATAAAGCAGTCACTCTTTGTTCCCTTCTCATTAATGTCTGTTGCAATCTTCTGCATCCTGACTTCACTGGAATGTACTTTTTTTCTTGAACCTGATCAAGTCAGAAATGTTAAGCCACTCCCTCATCGTCTATGGCCTTTGACTAAATCTGGTGGGAACCCAAGTCAGTAGACTTTTGCCATGCTGTAAATGTCTCCCCTTCAAAAAGTTTCTGCTACTGGTGACCTCTCAGTAAAACTTTATTTGGTATTTTTCAGCCTTGAGTAGGCTTACATACAATACGCTACGTATGTTAATTGTTGGTTAGAAGCCTTGTATTATTGAATCCAAGAACTTCTGATTTGACCCACTGAAGTGAAAGTGGTGGCAGCCTGTTAGGCCCAGGGGAGAGTTGTTCTTGGGTAGCCCATCACAAAGTGCATTCCCAAGTTCAGGTTTCTGCTGTAGATGGATCCAAATGGATCATTTGCTCTGTGGTAGAAACTCCAAGTAGGAAGTGAGCTGGCTGGGTTATTGGCATCTTGTTGGTTGAATAGCTTTTTATCCTTCTGCTGCTTGCATCAAGAAACGAAAAGTAGTTTTTCTTTGAAATTCTGGTTTGATGCCGGATTTGCCTAGCCAGGCTAGAAACAGTTATATCTGAAGAATTGAAAAGTTCCCTGCAAGGCACTGTCCTTTCTTTAGCAGCTGTCTAAAGAGTCCCAGGGTTTGCCAGGGCGTTCCTTCACTCAGTACAGGTATGTGGGGCATCTGTTTGTGTTGAGCACCAGAGTAAGTGCTGGGCCTGACTGGAGAGTAGCCCCTTCAGTGTGCCACATTACCTGCTCCACTCTTGTCATTGATTTACTTTTTCTGTTTGGCTGTAGAGGCACTACAAGTGTGACCCTTGATTTAAAGACAGTGTGGTTCCTGATCTTGATTATTTAAAAAAATTAGATTTTGAGTTTTACTCAACTGTTAATGCTATCAGATCTCTCTGTTAGAATCAAATTGATGGTAACTTTTTTTCTTTTTCCAGTGCCAGATAATTTATCTGCTGTTTTCTTGATCATGTTACCCCCTGCTTAAAAGCTTTTAAATTATTTTTTCATTACTCTTAGGATAAAATCCAAAATCTGTCATACCATAGCAGGCATCAAAACACAGATTGCTACCTGCCCATAGGTTTCTGACTTGCTAGGTTTGGTGTAAAACATAAGAATTTGCATTTTTAACAGTTTTCTTGATGATACTGATGCTGCTAGGCCAGGGATCGCACTTTGATAACTTTTACTCCAACTTAGTCCCTTTTTGCACCAGCATTCTCTCAGTTTCCCTGAGGCCCCATGCTCTTTATCCTTCTGTACCTTTGTGTGCATCCTTCCCTTTGCCTAATGCTCTTTTCCCTCTCACTCCTGTTCACCTTTTAGAGTAGATCTTAGAGGTTATATCCTTAAAAAACTTCTTAAACGATAAAGCTTATCCAAGAAAAGGTAGGAACAACAATGGAAGTTTTAATATACAATATGGACAGACTCCAAAATCTGTCAAAGAAACCACAATCATCAGAAGAGAAAATAGATAAATGGGAACTGTTAAGAATCAAACACTTTTGCTCATCCAAAGACTTTATTAATAGAATTAAAAGAACACCCACAGAATGGGAAAAAATATTTGACAACTCTATGTCAGACTAACGCCTGATCTCCATAATCTATAAGATACTACAAAATATCAATAAGAAGATAAATCATCCAATTAAGTGAGGAGCAAAGGAGATGTACAGACATTTCTCTAAAGAGGAGATCCAGGCAGCCAAAAAACACATGCAGACGTGTTCGCGATCTTTAGTTATTAAAGAAATTCAAATTAAGACAACAGTGGGATACCATGTCACCCCAACAAGGTTGGCCATGATCCAAAAAACACAAAACAACAAATGCTGGAGAGGCTGTGGAGAAAGTGGAACCCTCCTACACTATTGGTGGAGTTGCAAAATGGTCCAGCCTCTTTGGAAAGCAATCTGGTGCTTCCTTAAAAAAATGGATATTGATATACCATTTGACCCAGTAATTCCACTACTTGGAATGTATCCTACAGAATCAAGGCCTTTCACACCAACGGACACATGCACAAGAATGTTTATCGCAGTACAGTCCACGATAGCAAAAAGATGGAATCAACCCAGATGCCCAACAGCAGAAGAGTGGATAGGTAAACTATGGTATATATACTCAATGGAGCACTACACAATGATAAAGAATAACGATGATTCCAGAAAACATCTCATGACCTGGTTTCAACTGGAAGACATTATGTTGAGTGAAAGCAGTCAGCGACAAAAGGACAAATATTGTATGAGACCCCTATGATAAGATCTCCAAAACAGACTTGTGTATAGAAGAAAAGACTCTTTGACAGCTGCCAAGAGAGGGGAGGGAGGGCGAGGTGGGGGAGGGCTTAGATTAGATAGTTGCTAGAAATCTGGTTGAGTGAAATCGGTGACAGCACACATTAGAAACAAGAACAATATTAAGTGGACTTCAGCATAATTTGAATACTCTTATCTTAACCCAGTATTGCAAGGATAGAGTAGCTGGGGCAGGGGGCAGGGGACCATGCTCTTAGGCAAAATCGAAGCCAGTTGGCACAACTAGTGTTTTGCTAAGAGGGCTCTCTGCACCGCACATTGGTGAGTGGCGTCTGGGGTCTTAAAAGCTGCTAAGCTGCCATCCGAGGGCACAGCAAATGGTCCCAACTCAGTGGGAACGGATGCTCACCGAGGACCAAAGTGACATGGGGTAAAGACAACCTAGAAGATAGAGAGACCCACATGAGTGGGTGCCTACATCGATTTGGGACCGGAAGAACCGGATGGTGCCCGGCCACCACCAGTGATAGCTGGGATGGAGCTCACTAAGTTGAGTCTCACTGGCAACACAAGAGTAAAAAGGAGTGCACCCTGAGATCTCCACTAAAAGACCTCAATTGATGGTCCAGCGGTTTCGGGGTTCCCCTGAGAGCATGGCCCCCGGCCCTGATGCTGCCCTTACCTGTAAATCATAACGAAGGTCCACTCTTTGGACACGAATGGATTGAACTTGGTGATGCAGAGTGACCACATATTGGATGCACTTTATGTTTCTATACATCTATAGGATATCATCCTGCTGACCTCTGGCTGGAGGAAGGAGAGTGGGCGGAGAGGAGGGGAAAGGAGACTGTTGATAGGATGAGACATGTATGGAGCAGAGAGGAATAGTGTACTATCACCGGACAGGGAGAGCAGTGGAAGCTGCATATAGGTGGGCATGTAAATTTATACGGAAATGTATATTTTCACTCAATCACGTTACATTAATTAATTAATTAAAAAAAAAAAACTTTCAAGACTCAGTTTACAGAAATTCAGTGATGCCTTCGCTGACTTATTTTACTGTTTTATACAAAAAAATGTGCAGTATTTAAGACATATAAAAAAGTTGTATGAATATGCACCTTTACCAAACCTTGGTAATACCAGTACAGGAACCTTAATGGGGCCCCCTAGAATCATTCCCCCACTCTTTGTACCCAGAGAAACATTATCCTGTATTTGAGAATTTTTTTTTGCTCCGCCTTGCCAGAGCCTCTTGCTAATACTTCTGCATCTGTTTAGTTGAGTCTCTCACTCCAGAGGAGTGTCATCCTCTGTGCCCTAACACCTATCATGTTGACTGAGTGTTAGAATTACCTGAAGAGAGAATAGTCTTTTGACAGCCAGTGCCTGGAGGTTCATAGAGTTTTCATTTGTTTCATGTGGGAAAGGGTTTGGGCTTTGGTAGTGTTACAGGCTGTTCTGTTGATTTTAATTTACAGCCCAGGTAGCAATCCACTACTCCAGACTGCTAGGTTCCTTATCACTTGTCACTGTGTATCTCAAGTGTAACATACTTACTCCTTGCAAGCCCAGTGAGGCTCTCTTTTGTTCATTGCCATCATGTACTAGCTGCTATAGAATTGATTCCAACTTCAGATGATCCCAAGTATGTCAGAGTAAAACTGTGCCAAAGGGTTTTCAGTGACTGTTTTGGATTGTCAGGCCTTTCTTCTGAGTCACTTCTGGGTGGGTTTAAACTGCTAACGTTTTGATTAGCAGCTGAGCATGTTAACCATTTGTGCTACCCAGTGCCTAGCATATAGTCGAGCTGTTAACTTGTGAACAAATGATCCTGTTCAGTGTCCAGTATATTGCTGTGTCAGAAAGTATATATCTGGCAAGAGACAGCTTGACCGCATTACAAGATTTTGTTTCCACTGCCAGGCTGTTATGGGAAGGTACAGATCCTTTATTAGAGGATGAGTTGTTTTATTTGTGTTTTCTAGCAGTGGCCTCCAGCTTATAAAATAGCTATTGCTTTACTTTATGTTAAGAAGGTTCTTCTAAGAGATGAGTGGATGAATCTTTAGGTGCTTAATCATTCGGGTCTTTCATTTTCCTCTTTTTAGGGTAAAATATTTAAAGAACTTTTTTGAAAAATTATTACCTGACTCTTGATTTATAGTCATTTTTGAGAATGCATTGGAGTCATGTTTTTAAAAGTTTCTATTTAAGTGATTCGTCCTAGTGTAGATGGTTTCCCCAGAACAATGTTTTCCAACTTTTTCTTAACTGCAGCTTATTTGTAAATGTACATTTTGGTCTGAAAGTGTAACTGGGTAGCATTTCCTACCAGTGATGGAAAATAGATGTAAGATTGAATGTCCTAATTTAGAAAAGTTAGCTAGATCAGTTCTTGTAGTTTAGCATCCATTAAGAATCTCCTGGAGATGAATGAAAACACAGATTGCTGAGCCCTACTCCCAGAGATTCCTATTCTGTATGTCTGGGATGAGGCCCAAAACTTACAGCCTTAACAACCTCTCAATTTGCAGACCACACTTGGAAAAAGCACTGAGTTAGATAGTTATTTGAAAATGGAATGGGAAAAAGTTTACTGGGAAGCTACAGTATTAACTTGAATAATAGTGGTGACTTACACTATCACTTGACTCTTGATAATCTGAAAAGAAGGCTGTGGAATGAAAATGGTGGGAAGAGGTACAGTTTACTTCTGGATTAGGGCAGTCCTTCCCACCCCAGGAGCTTGCCTCTCTGTGATGCTCATCCGCTGGGTCCCTTCCATCACGAGGACTGCACCTAGTTGGTCACCAAATCCTAGGCTACCTCAAAAGTAGCTCTCGAATCTGGTTTACTCTGTCCTTCCCTGTTGCCTGTTTTCAGGCCCCTGTCGTAACTTCATCTGGTATCATACCACAGATTCTGAACTCCTCGGTTTGTTTCTTTTCCCTGAGTGCCCATTGTAATCACCAGAGTGATTACCTTTAAAGGGATAAATCTGGCCGAGTTACATTACTGCTTTAAAACTCCTGCTACCTGTGGCCTGTGAGTTTTAAGTCCAGGTGTGATATGCAAGTTCCTTTGTGATCTGGAGGATGAAATATTTTTTTAGGGTAGGCTTAGTTCACTATGCTTGGAGTAGCTTTTTGCTGTGGTGTTATATGAAAGGCTAATAGGTGTTAGACAAGGGTTGGGCTTCAATTAATTTTTTTCTTATTATAAAATTATAACAAAACATTTGCTAGTTTAACATCTCAACAGTTTTTACATATGTAATTTGGTGCTATTGATTATGTTCATCGTGTTGTGCAGCTATCAGTGCTTCAGTGACTTTTGAAATCGTTGGAACTCTTAATCCATGATTCTGAATGAGACGTAGTTGCTAGTCTCTTCTGTTTCATTAATAACGAGTTGGTGTTGAATTGATTCCAACTCATGATGACCTCTTATGTGTCAGAGTAGAGCTGTGGTCCGTGGAGTTTTCAGTGGCTGATTTTTTGGAAGTAGGTCAGCATGTCTTTCTTCCAAGATACCTGTTGGTGAACTGAAACCTTTAACTTTTCAGTTAGCAGCAGAGGGTGTAAATCATTTGCACCACAGGGACTCCATTAGTAAAATAAAACCCCCAAACAAACCTGTTACTGTCAAGTCAGTTCCAGCTCTTAGGGGCCCTATAGGACACAGTAGAACTGCTGCATAGGGTTTCCAGAGAGCAGCTGCTAGATTTGAACTGCCGACCTTTTGGTTAGCAGCCACCCTCGTGACTGGTGTACCACCAGGGCTCTATTAAGTAAAACAAAGAACTGTGTGCCCGAGTATAATGACTGCTGTCAGAGTTTGGTGGAGTCAGTGATTCTTTTATATTTAAATAGTTGAAGGAAGACATCATGAAGAAGTTCATTATGAACTAGATGTGAATGTATTTGGATGATTGGAAGTGAAAGTCTAGCCTGAGCAGAGGTTGGTGGGGATAGGATGAAGTATAAATGATATTTGGGGACTGGTCCTGATCAAGCTTCTTGAAGTGTAAGTGACAGGAAGGGAAGCTAGATTGATTGAGTTGTAGCCCCAGTGGACTAAGTATGGATGTGATACTATAGTCCTGCAGGTATATACTTAGGGCAATAGAATTGTAATAAAGCTGAACTGCAGAAATAATCCATTGATGCGTGGTATTGTTTAAAAAAGGGGGAAGTCTGGAAGCAAGGGGACAAGTTAAACTGTTGAAATAATCCTGCAGGAAGTATGAAGTCCACCCATTTCTATCTCACTTCCGTAGCTACCAGAGGTGAGAGAGAAATTCCATGACAAAAAGAAAAGTTAATAGGGAAAATTCATTTTTGAGGAAATGTCCCATTTTTATTTTGTAGAATATGATTCGGTGAGATGACTTAAAAGGTAATGCCTAATTATTATTGGAGATACCAGATTAAAACTTGGGAAAGGCTAAATCTGGGTAGAGTTTGAAAATTGCCTGTTAGTAGTTAATAAATAGTTGGAGTCCCTGGGTAGTGCCGACTGCTAGCTGAAAAGTTGGCAGTTTAAACCCCTCTGAGACACCCTAGAAGACAGCCTTGGTGATCTGCTTCTAAAAGATCACAGCCTTGAAAACTCTGGAGCAGTTTTGTTCTGCATACATGGGGTCACCATGAGTCAGAATCAGCTCCACAATAACTAACAATGGCTTATTAAACCTTGGCGTGAAGTAGACCTTCCAGATCATGGATAGGAGAAGAGGGACCAGATGGAGCCCTGGACATCGTTATCTGAAGTTACCAGTTAGAAACAGCCAACGATGAGCTAGAGAGATCATAGGAGGGCCAAGATTGTTGAATTTCTGGAAGCCAAAGGAGAGAAGATGGTGCTCATCAAATTTATATTTCAAGGAAAACAGGCAGTTGGGTTTATCAGGAAGGAGATTATTGGGATCCTTTTTGGAGGAGTGATGGGAGAGAGCTTGATTTCTGTGGGCTTTAGGAAAGGGAAAAAGAAGGGAAAGGCATATGAAAAGCTCTCTTGAAAGGCACAGGAAAGGTCTGGAGGTGAGCTCCATCAGCCCAAATTCCTCAGCTTCACTGCGGGATCAGCATTTGTATAAGGCAGATAGAAGAGGGAATGATAAAAATTCTGGCAGATTATTAAAGAAAAAAGACCAAACCCATTGCCATCAAGTCACTTCTGACTCGTAGCAACCCTATAGCACAGACTAGAACTACCCCACAGAATTTCCAAGGAGTGCCTAGTGGGGATATTAGGAGGATATAAACAGATACATCTTTCAGGAATTCAGTAATTGTGAAAGAAAGCAAGGTTCGCTTATGTGCATGCTGCTTATATAAGGTTCATTATTATAAGTGTGGCTGCTGTTAAAGACTGAAACTATACTGTTTCCTCTTGTTAGATAGAGTGGAGGTTATTGATGCTGGGAGTGAGGTGAAGAACAAGATTAGGATTTTTAATGTCTGTTAAATTATCATTAGACATTCTTTTATCTCTGGAGTTCCTGACCATTCTTTGTAAAATGTAGAGGAGATTGCCTTTAGGTTTCACTTTATGGTAGTATGTGTTAGTGCTCATGTCTTATTTCCATGTTCTCAGACTGAGTGCTTGGGTTACAGTAGTCTGCAAACGGGATATGTGAAGGGGCAATGTTGTTCCTGTAGAGTGAATATTAGGCAGAACAAAGGCCAGGCAAGGAACTGCATACAGCCAACAGCAATTGTCCTGAGATGGCAGGAATTTGGATATAGTGAGCACGTACTTCAGTTTGACATACAAAGAAAACAAGGGTCAGAACCAGGATTTGAATGAATCAGGCTTTCTGATCAAATGAAATATTTCCTCTAGCTTCCTCCCTAGAAGAGGAAAAGCCATCATGATCTGATTCTCTGTTTTTAGCCTAAACCCTCAGCTCTTTACTAGACTTGTCCTAAAGGAAGAAGGATACATGGATTTCCTTTTCATCTTTGCTTTTCCAGATGTCCTTGTGATGAAAGCAGAGATAAACTGTGAAAAGGGCAGCCCCCTTGTGCTGAATGAGAATAAGTCCTGTGAGAAGTAGATCACCAGATCTTTCTTCTAAGGTGCCTCAGGGTAGATGCAAACATGCAGCCTTCCAGTTAGCAGCTGAGTGCATTAACCGTGCTTGCACCACTCAGGGACTCTCAAAGTCAGATACATAGGAGCTAGTCCTTTCTTAGAACCTAGTATTCTGGTTTATGTTAACATTCATTAGATAGACCCTTGGTGGTCCATGATCCAGCAACGTGGAAATTACCTGGAAGATTGCTAGAATTGACGATTCTCAGGCTTTTTCCCAGATCTGTTGAGTCCAGCTTTGCGTATTAATAAGATGACCAGGTGACTCCTGTCTAATACTTGAGAAGCACAAATTTAAAGACTGAGAGCTGAAAATAAAATTTTCAAATGAAACACCTGGGGACTTTGGAACACAGTACATTTTACTGTGTCTAATAAATTTAATCTCTGCATGTAGGAGATGGAAGTGGGAGACTACCACCAGGTGTATAGGGGGTGGTTTGGGGGCTCTGGCTCCCCTTGCCTGCACTCAACACCCCTTTGGGGACCATCTACAGCCCCCAGCACATCTCTGCAACTTCATCTGTGGCGACTCAGCTATACCTTGAACTCCATACAACTCTGTCCTTCCTACCGTTGTCCTTTTGTGTAAGATGCTCCCCATTAATTTTTTTTTTCATTTTTAATGCTCAGTAAGCTCCCTTGGCTTCAAAATTAAGCGTTTTCTTCATGTTGCTATAGCATTTTGTTGATACCTCTGCTGAAGACCTGTGTCTGACACCCATTTTGTGCGCAGCACAGGCCTGTTTTTGGTAAATCTGTGTTGACTAGCTCCTATGTATCTGAGCTTGGGAGTCCTTGAGTGGTGCTAACATGGTTAATGCACTCAGCTGCTGACTGAAAGGCTGCATGTTTGAGTCTACCTTGAGGCACCTTAGGAGAAAGATCTGGTGATCTGCTTCTAACAGACAAGTCATTGAAAAAACCTGTGGAGCACCATTCTACTTGGACACATACGGGATTGCCGTGAGTTGGGATTGACTCAGTAACATGTGGTATAGTATGTGAAAACTTAGGGTCAGCTTTTTGTTGTCTCGGTTTATGGAAAAGAGACAGAAATCTTCCTGAGGCTTAAAAAATTGGCGTGCTGGAAGAATTTCAAACTTACACTGTTTCTGCTCCCTTTTGTCCTGTCTCATGGTAGAAGGAAGAATGACCAATAACAGTTCTTACTAAGGTTTTTGATGGTTTATTTTTAAAGGGATGACAGAAACATCACAGCAGTTCTGATGTCTAGTGAAGCTAAGCTGTTTGTTCTGAGGCTGGTGATCTGTTCTTTGTATATTTGATCATGTGTCTGTTCCTTGAATTGTATGTAGCCCAGGTGTACAAGTCCTTCCCCCTCAACCCTCACCAAGTCCTATCTGCCCAGACTGCTCAGATCAGCTAGATGCAAAGGCCCTTCTCTAGAAAGCTGGTTCTCTGCCGGGGCTGGCCAATTCACTTCTCCATCTTAGTCACACAGCTTCAGCCCTGATACTGCCTGGTGCTTGCGGGAGCCTGTGCTGCTTGTGGCAGATAGAAACTATGTGCTTGTTCCCGGGCCATTTCCTGTTTCTATTCTAGTCGCTGGTGGCTCAGCTCTGCTTCCTGCCTGTGTGTCTCACACAGATTCCTCTTGCTAGAACTTTTTGTTTTCCTTGTAACAACCTCAGTCTGAAAAGCAACTGAGCCTTACTTCTACTGTGACAACTCTTGGGATTACTCTGGCCCTATTGAAGACTGGCTGGCTCACAGTATCTCCCCTCCTCCTCAAGCATATCATTTAGATTTGACCGTATTTTTCAGTTTGACCCCAACCTTGCTATAGACAGCTGATGATTCTTTGCTTAGAACAGAAGTTAGTATCGGGGTCAGTTGGGATATTGTACAGGCCAAGCTTTCCTGACTTATTAGCCACATACAGGTTCCAGGACTAATGTGCTCTGGTTCTCTAGTATGTAGAGCTTAAAAATAATATTTCCTACTGCTAAGAATACTACTTGGTACATTTTGTAGCCCAAGCTTCCCTGAAAGCCAGAGGATCCTTATTTTGTGTGGGGTAAGTAATACCCTCAGCAGAGTAGCAACTTGCACAGACCACAGAAAGAAAATAGTCTGACTTGACCATCCTTTGTGAGCACTTCAACCCTTTGGGGCTTGGGAGGAATGCAGGATGGTTGTGACAAAAGAAGTGAAGGAGGTTGTCCTAGATAAAATGTATTTGAAGGTCTAAGACTGCCCATCTTGTCCATTTACCAGAGAATATGCTTTGTGAATAATTCTGTCCTCTTAGTCTCACAACTGCTGTTTGCAATCATCTGATAATACTAGGTCAGGTAGGTAATATGGTCTCCGCACTGAATTCTAGATACGTTTAATACAGGGAATTTAGGGTTCACAGCATTGTTGGATGGCTTAGAGGAGCATGTTCTAGGCTGGGCCTCTGGGAATGGGACCCAGAATAGTACTAGATAGGAAGGATCAGGGAAACTCATGCTTCTAAATGCTATCAGAGGGCTCTCAAGTCATACCCTAAATTCTGCAATCCAGAGTTCAGTAAGCTAGACCAAAGAAGCACCAAAACCACCACCTAGTTAATGGAAGGATAGACAGAAAATGCAGAAACCACTGAAGGAGACAGAAGTATGGTCTTAGCCACACTTTGATATAATTTCAAAAACTTTCTAATTAGCAGAATTAAAATGTATCTAAAACCCATCTACAAGGGATTCTTAGAAAGGTAGTTTTTAACTTTTTAATCTCTCCATTTAGGAAGAGAGTAGAATGGAAGTAATGTAAGCAAGTTCCGAGAATATTCACCACATTAGCTGTAACACAATCTTTCTTCCATCTTCTCCCCATCCCCCAAATCCAAGGCCCATAAGAGGAAAAGCCTTGCTTAAAGTCATTTACTAAATGAGAACATTAAGTCCCCCGACTTCAGGCCATTGCTTTTACTATTAGGACCAACACAGGCTTCAACAAAAAGGTCTTTTAAAAAAAAGAGCGAACATATGGAAAGGAAAGAAGCCCCCTTGATAAGTAGAATGTTCCTGGAAGAAGAATAACAAAGTGGGAGGCCTGTATTACCTGACTTTAGAATGTATTATGCTGCCACAGTAGTGACAACAGCCTGATACTCCTACCAAAACTGATACATAGACCAATGGAACAGAATTGAGAATCCAGATATAACATCATCCACCTGTCAGTAGCTGATACTTGGTAAAGACCTAAATTCTGTGAACTGGGGAAAAGACAGCATCTTCAACAAGTGATTTTGGCAAAACTGGATATCCATCTGCAAAAAAATGCAGCAAGAGGGGTGGAGTCAATATGGCAGACTAAACACACATCTCCCTGCATCCCTCTGGAAACCAAGACCTGAAATGATAATTAAACGGAGCCTTCTGGACACCTAGTGAGCCCTAGGACATGGCATGGGGCTGTTACTTTGGACTTCATGCTGCTGAACACAAAACCTCCTCTCTTTCACTGACCCCACTCTGGGCAAGCGCAGGCTTGCACGGACTGACGGTAACTGACCAGTTTAATTTTTTTTCTCTGTTGTGGCTGCTAGGAAGAGCTGGGACTTGACTTGCCACTGATCTTGGACACACTGCTGGTGGGCTCGGCAAGCGCAATTACCATATTTTGAGAGCTCTGCTTTGGACTCTGTGCATCTCGGCACCTTTGGCCTCTCTTTCTGCCTCTGCCATGTACTAGATGGTACTGAAGCGGTGGCAAGCTTGTCAGGACACAATCTTGATCCATTGGGTGGCAGATATGCTCATACAGAGCTCCCAGCTGGACTTGGTTCCTGGGCTGGGAGGTGATGCCTGCCCAGGGGAGAGTGCTTTTGTGGCAGAGGAGCAATGTTTTGCATGATGTTGTCTGTGGCTAGGGCCGAGCAGTAGAGGCTGTGGTCTCAGTGTGTCTCGGTACCTTTGGCCTCTTTTTCCACCAGTAGCCTGGTCCCAGCAAGGTGGCGAGCTTGTGTGGGATACCATTGTGTTCCACTGGGAGGTGGATATACCCATACCCATACAGAAGCCTCAGCTGGACCTAATTCCTGGGCTGGGAGCCAGTACCTGCTCGGAGGAGAGCACTTTTCCATCAGAAAAGCAGGATTCTACGCAGGGTCACTTACAGCTGTATTTTGAGCTAGTTTATAGCATCTGGGGTTTGCTATAGAGGTGCTTACTTTGCCAGCTGGGAAGAGGGATCTATACACCTGAAAACCTGGCTAACTTGGGAAGTTGGCAGATACTTTTTACCTCGCATTTTAAGACGGCATAGAAAAACAACTGATCCATGCTCACAACATCTCTCCCACCCTGTATTGGCTCACATGATGCCCAGAAAGCAACAAACTCTGGATAAAAGCATAATGAAGAAATCACCCATGGTTTGAGAAGGCCCCCAAAAGAAAGCACCTCATAACTTGTCAGACGAAGAAGCTTTCCTGAAACTATCGGAAGGTGAATACAAGAGGATTATATATAGAGCCCTCCTACCTCATACAAAATGCAGCAAAGCAAAATGAAAAACTAAACAAGTCATTTGATCTGATGGAACACCAGTACTCTGAAATCCAACAGATCAAAAACAAAGACATAGAAACTTCAATTCAAAGCCAGGAAAACAGAATGGAACAAATGGAAAATAGACTTTATGATTTGGAAGACAGAGCTAATGACTCCAGCATCTATGAGGATAAATTAGAAAATGAAGCAAGAAAAATGAAGACACATTAAGAAGCATGTGGGACTGTATTAAGAGGAACAATCTACAGTTAATTGGAGTTCCTGAACAGGGCAAGACAGCTGAGAACACAGAGAGCATTGCTGCTGAGCTGCTAACAGAAAACTTTCCAGAAATTATGACAGAAGAGAATATACATATCCAAGATACATACTGAATGCCACTCAGTACAGATCTCCACGACATATTATAATCAAGCTTAACAAAGTGAAACATAAGTAGAAACTCTTAAAGGCAGCAAGACTCAAAGCAAAGCTAACATTCAGAGGGAAACCTTGTAGGCTTTCTCCATGCTAGCATGGAGACAGTGACATGACACATTCAAAGCCTTGAAGGAGAACTTTGAACTAAGAATTCTGTATCCTACAAAACTATATTTCAGATATGAAAATGAAATGAAGACATTCCCAGATAAACAGAAACTCAGGGACTTTGTAAAAACTAAACCAAAGCTACAAGAAATACTGAAAGAATCTCTTGGCTTAGAAGAACAAAACCACTAACTTTATATTTTAGAAGTAAATACAGGGCACATTGCCCAGAATCCTACTCAGGGAAAGCTCCAAACTCAATCAAAGCTATAATAGTGAAAGAAATAATCCAGTGATCATGTCATGAAAACCGTGATGTCATCATATTAAAAAGAGGGATGTGCTACAGTCATTATAGTCCTTCCAGATGGAGAAGAAGTTAAGACTGGTTGAAATTAAAATTGGATTTATACCTAGTTTATTAAGGGGGATCATAGGGGCAGTTGTAAAGCACAACAAAGATGTAACATATCAAATCAAGAAACATAACACAGGAATCTCAACAACCACAAAACCAACCCTGAAAAAGGTGAAAAATCAACTCAAAAAGAAGAATGTCCCAGAACAGATTAATAAGAACAACAGAGAAAACATCAACACAAAAATAAACATATCACAGTGGCACATTGACTGTGAATGGACTGAACGCTCCGGTAAAGAGACATCAAGTGACATCTTAGATCAAAAGACATGACTCATCCATATGTTGCTACAAGAAACTCACCTTAGACTTAAAGATATGAACAAACTGAAAATTAAAAGATGGAATAATGTATGTCAAGCTAACAATACACTAAGAAGAGCAGGTGTGGCAATTCTAATCTCAGATAAAATCGACTTTAAAATCTACCATCGTGAACAAGGATGGACACTATTTATTGTTGAAAGGTTCAATACACAAGCAGGACATAACAGTATTAAATTTTCATGCACCTAATATTAGAGCACCTAAATGTATCAAAGAAACACTAACTACACTCAAAATGAGATAGATCATTCCACAATAATAGTGGGAGACTTCAGTACTCCACACTCAGTATTGGACAGATCGTCTAGTAAAAAGCTCAGTAAAGACACAGAAGACCGTATTTACACAGCTAACCAACTAGACCTCATTGACATTACAGAACTTTCTGTCCATGAGCTGACAACTACAGCTTCTTGTCCAGTGCACATGGAACATTCTTCAGAATAGACCATGTGTTAGGACATAAAGCAGTTCTCAACAAAATCCATACCATTTAATTAATGCAAAATATCTTCTCAGATCATAAAGCCATAAAAGTTGAAATCAGTAGCAGAAAAGACATAGATAGGAAGTGGAACTCACGGAAACTGAACAACATCTTACTCAAAAAACCATGGGTTCTAGGAGAAATCAAGGCTGAAATAAATAAATTTATGGATTCCAATGAGAAGTAAAATACTACCTACCAGAACCTATGGGATACAGCCAAAGCAGTGCTCAGAGGTCAGTTTATCTCCATAAATGCACACATCTGGAAGGAAGATAGAAACCAAATCAAAGAACTAACCCTACAGCTTGAACAAGTAGAGAACAAGAGAGGGACCCCTCAGGCACCAGAAGAAAACAGATCTTAAAGATTAGAGCAGAACTAAATGAATTAGAGAATAGAAGAGCAACTAGAAAAATTGAAAAGACCAAAAGCTGTTTTTTTCAAAAGATCAGCAGAATTGACAAACCCCTGGCTAAACTTACTAAAGAAAAAGGAAAGGAAACAAATAACACAAATAAAAAATGAGAGGGGAGTTGTCATAACAGATCCAACAGAAATAAAAAATATCGTAACAGAATACTATGAAAGACTGTACTCCAACAAATTTGAAAACCTAGAGGAAATGGACAAATTTCTTGATTCATATCACCTACCAAAGTTATCACAAGGTGAAGCAGAACAAGTTAATAAACCCATCACAAAAGAAGTGTTTGAAAAAGTCATTCAAAAACTACCAATGAAAAAAAGCCCAGGCCCCGATGGCTTCATTGTAGAATTCTACCAATCTTTTAGAGAAGAGCTATCTCCAATTCTACTGAGACTATTTCACAATACAGAAAGGGAATAATACTCCCAGATTCATTCTATGAAGCCAGCATAACTCTGGTACCAAAGCCAGGGAATGACCCAGCAAAAAAAAAGAACTACAGACCAATATCACTCATGAATCTAGATGCAAAAATCTTCAACAAAATTCTTGCCAATAATGGAGTAAAGACAACCCAGAAGATAGAGACCCACATGAGTAGGTGCCTGTATAGACTTGGGACCTGAAGAACTAGGTGGTGCCCGGCCACCACCAGTGATAGCTGAGATGGAGCTCACTAAGCTGAGTCTCACTGGCAACACAAGAATAAAAAGGGGTGTACCGAGACCTTCACTAAAACACCACAATTGATGGCCCAGTGGCTTCGGGGTTACCTTGGGAGCATGGCCCCTGGCCCTGATGCTGCCCTTGCCCATAAATCATAATGAAGGTCCACTCTTCGGACATAAATGGATTGGACTTGGCAATGCAGAGTGACCACATATTGGATGCACTTTATGGTTCTAGCATCTATAGGCTATCCTACTGACCTCTGGCTGGAGGAAGGAGAGTGGGTAGAGAGGACAGGAAAGGAGACTGTTGGGAGGATGAGACATATATGGAGCAGAGAGGACTAGTGTGCTATCACCGGACAGGGAGAGCAGTGGAAGCTGCATATAGGTGGGCATGTAAATTTGTATGGGAATGTACATCTTCACTCAGTCACAATAAAATAAATAAATAAAAATTCTTGCAAATAGAATACAATAACATATCAAAAAAATAATCCATCATGACCAAGTTGGATTCATACCAGGGATTCAGGCCTGGTTCAACATCAGAAAAACACTCTGATCAACCACATAAATAACACAAAAAAACAAGAATCACCCAAAGTAAAAATTTCCCTGTTTGCAAATGATGTCGTTGTATATGCAGAGAATCCGAAACAATCCATAAGTAAACTACTCACACTGATAGAAGAGTTCAGCAAAGTCTCAGGATACAAGATAAACATAAGTAAATCAGTAGGATTCCTTTATACCAACAATGAGATTATTAAGGAAGAAATCACCAAGTCAATACCATTTACTGTACCCCCTAAGAAGATAAAGTATGTAGGAATAAATCTAACCAGGGAAATAACAGACCTTTACAAAGAGAAGTATGACTTCTCACTACAAGAAACTAAGAGGAACTTACATAAATGGAGAAACCTACTCTGCTCATAGATAGGAAGGCTTAAGATTGTGAAAATGTCTGTTTTGCCCAAAGCAAACTACTTACATAATGCAATCCCAATACAAATTCCAATGACGTTTTTTAATGAGATGGGGAAACAAATCACCAGCTTTGTTTGGAAAGGAAGAAACCCCAAATAAGTAAAGCACTACTGAAGAAGGGAAACACACTGGGAGGCTTTTGACTACCTGACTTTAGAACCTATTACACTGCCACAGTAGTCAAAACAGCCTGGTACTGGTACAAAAAAGAGACAGACAGATCAGTGGAACAGAATTGAGACCCAGAGATGACATCATCTGCCTATGAACAGTTGATATTTGACAAAGGCCCTAAGACATTAAACTGGGGAAAAATCAATCTCTTCAACAGATGATACTGGCAAAATTGGATATCCATCTGCAAAAAATTGAAACAAAATCTGTATCTTACACCTTATACGAAAACCAATGCAAACTGGATAAAAGACCTAAATACTAAATCTAAAACTATAAAGCTCATCCAGGAAAAAGTAGAAACAACAATGGAAGTTTTAATAAACAGTATAGACAGACTCCAAAATCTGTCAAACCACAAACAACAGAACAGAAAGTAGATACATGGAAACTATTGAGAATCAAACACTTTTGCTCATCCAAAGACTTTATTAATAGAATTAAAAGGCCACTTATAGGATGGGAAAAGATATTTGGCAACCGTATGTCAGACTGAAGCCCAATCTCCATAATCTGTAAGGTACTACAAAATATCAATAAGAAAAAGATAAATTATCCAGTTAAGTGATGGACAAAGGAAATGGGCAGACGCTTCTCTGAAGAGGAGATCCAGGCAGCCAGAAAACACATGCAGACATGCTCATGATCTTTAGCTATTAAAGAAATTAAAATAAAAAATGACAATGAGATTCCATCTCACCGCAGCAAGGCTGGCCATGATCCAAAAAAATGCAAAACAACAAACGCTGGAGAGGCTGTGGAGAAACTGGAACACTCCTACACTGTTGGTTGCATTGGAAAATGGTGCAACCTCTTTGGAAAGCAATCTGGCACTTCCTTAAAAAGCTGGATATAGATAGACCATTTGACCCCTTAATTCCACTTCTTGGAATATATCCAACAGAATCAAGGCCATTTATACCAATTGATAGATGCACACAAATGTTTAGGCAGATGATGTCATTTCTGTGGTCTCAATTCTCTTCCACTGATCTCTCTGTCTCTTTTTTGTACCAGTACCAGGCTGTTTTGACTACTGTGGCAGTGTAATAGGTTCTAAAGTCAGGTCGTGAAAAGTCTCCCAGTATGTTTCCTTTCTTCAGTAGTGCTTTACTTATTTGGGGTTTCTTCCTTTCCAAACAAAGTTGGTGATTTGTTTCTCCATCTCCAGCACAGTCCACAGTAGCAAAAAGATGGAATCAACCCGGATGCCCAACAGGAGGAATGGATAGGTAAACTATGGTGTATATACTCAATGAAACACCATGCAGTGATAAAGAGCATAATGATTTTACGAAACATCTCATAGCCTGGTTTCAATTGGAGGACATTATGTCAAGTGAAAGTAGTCAGCGACAAAAGGATCAATATCGTATGAGACCCCTACTGTAAGAACTTAAAAACAGACTCATGTATAGAAGAAAAGACTCTTTGATGGCTGCAGTGGTGGGGAGGGAGGAAGGAACAGAGGGAAAGGGGGGAAGGGTTTAGATTAGACAGTTGATAGAAATTTGGTTGGGTGAAATCGGTGACAGCACACATTAGAAAGAAGATCAATGTTAACTGGTCTTCAACATAGCATGATTTCTCCTCCCATCTTAATCCAGTATTACAAGGGCAGAGTAGTTGGGGCGGGGGGTCTGGAGACCATACTCTCAGGGGAAATCGAGGCCAATTGGCACAACTAGTGTTTTGCTAAGAGAGCCCTCTGCACCCCACATTGGTGAGTGGCATCTTGGGTTTTAAAAGCTGCTAAGCTGCCATCTGAGAGTACAGCAGATGTTCCCAACTCAGCAGGAACATATGATCACCAAGGACAAAATGACATGGGGGAAAGAGAACTCAGAGAGACCCACATGAGTGGGTGACTACTTCAACTTGTGACTGTAAGAACTGGATGGTGCCCAGCCAACACCAGTGATAGCCATGATGGAGCTCCTAATGTTGAGTCTCACTGGCAACACAAGACTAAAAAAGGGGGGTGCACCCTGAGATCTCCATTAAAAGACAGTAATTGATGGTCCATGGGCCTCAGAGTTCCCCTGGGAGCATGGACCCTGGCCCTGATGCTGCCCTTGTCCGTGAATCATAATGGAGGTCATCTCTCAGGAATGGATTGGACTTGGTGACACAGAGTGACCATGTCATGTGTGCACTTCATGGTTCTATGCATCTACAGGATGTAATGTGTCCTCCTCACCTCTTACTGGGGGGAGGGGAGTGGGTGGAGAGGAGGGGAGAAGAGACTTTTGGGAGGATCAGATGTGTGGGGCAGAGAGGAGGAGTGTGCTGTCACCAGGCAGGGGCAGCGGTGCTGCATATAGGTGGGCATGCAAATTTGTATGGGAATGTACGTTTTCATTCAATCATAATAAAAAAAAAAAAAATGCAGGAAGATCTACATCACACACCATGCCCAAAAACTTAACTCAGAATGTGTCAAAGACTTAAGTATAAAATCGAACACAAGAAAGATCATGGAAGAAAAAAGTGGAGAGAATGCTGGGAGCCTAATACATGGCATAAATAGAGTACAGAATATTACTGAGAGTGCACAAACACCAGAAGAGAGAATAGACCACTGGGAACTCCTAAAAATCAAACACTTAAGCTCATCCAAAGACTTCACCAAAAGGGTAAAATGGCTATCCACAGACTGGGGGGAAAAAAAATTGACAGCCATGTGTCCAAGCAGTGTCTCATTTCCATAATCTACAATGTACTGAAAAATCTCAAGAAAAACACAACCCAATTAAAACAATGGGCAAAGGGTATCAACAGGCACTTCACCAAAGAAGACATCCAAGTGGATAACAGATACATGAAGAAATGCTGATGATGGTAGCTGTTAGACAGATTCACATCCAAATCAAAACTATGGTGAGATGCCACTTCACCCCAACAAGGCTGGCGTTAATCCAAAAAACACAAAGTAAATGTTGGAGAGGTTGTAGAGCCTGGAACTTTACAACTGGTGGGAATGTAAAATGGCGCAACAACTTTGGAAGTTAATTTTGGCATTTTTCTTAAAAAGCTAGAAATAGACATACCATGTGATTCTTACTTCTTGGAATATATTTTAGAGAAATATGGGCTGTCACAGAAATAGATATATGTCCACCAGTGTTTACTGCCCCACTGACCACAATAGCAAATAGAAGGAACCAACCTGGGTGGCCGTTAGCAGATAAATGGGTAAACAAGCTATGGTGTGTTTACATGGTGGAATACCATGCAATGATAAAGAACATTGATGGCCTTGGGGAACATTGGATAGCATGGTGTCACCAGGAAGACATTATGCCATGTGAAATTTGTTGCCAACAGACAAATACTGTATGGGAGCACTGTTCCAAGGACTCAAAAGGTTTCAACACAGAAGAAAATCTTTGATGATTACAAGGGAACAGTTGGAGAGAGGCAGGTATTCATAGAGAGGAGATAGGAATCGCGTTGGTTGAAAGGAGTGACAGCATGAAGTTAGAAAGGAAATTAACACTTATTGGACTGTATACCAAAATCTAAGAGATTTTCTAAATACAGCCCAACATTTTGAAGGACAGAGTAGCAGGGACAGGGGTCTGGGGACCATGACTTCAGGTCAGTTGGCATAACTTATTTTTAAGAAAGTGTCCTGTTTACCACTTCGGTGAGTGGAGTCTGGGATCTTAAAAGTTAGCAAGCTGCTGTCTAAGGAGCGACAATTAGTCCCAGTCCACCTGGAGCAGAGTAGAATGAAGGACATCAAAGACATGAGAAAACTATGAGCCCAGGAGACAGAAGGGGCCATGTGATCCAGAGACTGCATCAGCATGAGACCAGGAGAACAAGATGGTGCCAAGCCACCACCAGTGACTGCCCTAACAGGGATCTCAAAATCGATTCCCTGACACAGTGGGATAAAAATCGGGGGTGCAGAACTAGAACCCTATTAAAAAAATCAGAGTTGATGGTCTGACAGACTGGAAGGTGCCCTGAGGACATAGCCCCTGGACTCTGTTATCCCAGAACTGAAACCAGTACTGAAGCGAACTCTTCAGAGATTGGACTGGACTGTGAGACATAGAATGTCACTGGAAAAGAATATGCTTCTTAGCTTACATATACACATGAGACTGTCTGAGCAGCTCCTGTCCAGAGGTGAGAGGAGTGGGGGCAGAGGACAAGAGTTTATTGAACAGACGTGGGAACTACAGGTGAAAAAGAGTATGCTATCACAGGGTGGGGAGAACAGCTAGAGTTGCTAAACTGTGAGTATGCAGGGTTTTGTATGCCAGATTGACTTGGATTGTAAACCATCACTTAAAGCACAATAAAATACTTTAAAAGAAGAGAGAATGCTAGATTCAATAAACAAAGATTTTGCATTCCATCTTCTCTCCTCTTTGGAGAAAGGGAAGAGGGATGTGGGATTGATCTTCCTAGACAGAGGTAGTGGTACTTCGCTTCTGGGTTTTAGTCCATTCCCTAGGAGGCTGTAAAAAGCATTTACTTTGGAAGGAAAGAACCTCAAAAAACTAGGATTTCCTGAAATTCTCAAGTGACATAGAGTTGAATTTGGTTGCATTAGTGACAGTGGTTTCCCTCTACCCACCCCTCTTGCCCTTTTCTCTCCTGCTGGTTCTTTCATTACTTTCTTTGTCGCTGGCTGGTAAATTACCTGTATGATGCACATACCTTTGTTTCTGCTGTTGCCTTTCTATAAAAAGACCAACCAAATGGAGAAAGCCAACCCACAGGTGTATAGCTGCCAAACCTTGTCTTATCTTTCCTTAGGATTCTTGAGCCTTTTGGACCGGAAATAAGGCTAGTCTACCTAGAAATGCTACTCTTGCAGAAAACAGTAGGGCCTCCCTAAGCCAAGGTGAAAATCTGTTTCTTCAGACTTGGACCAGAGGGGAGGAAGAACCCTTTGGTGTGGATTGATCATGTTAGCATACCTCATAAATGAAGTATAAAATTAGGTCTGTTTTTTTCTCAAGTTTCTTGGGTGTTCCATCTGAAACCTGTTATGAAACTATTAAGTATTTTAGTGTTACCCTTTGGAGGCCAGTGCTTGTTCTCTTGTACCACGAACTTCCATAGCCTGAACTATCCAGGCTATGAAAGAGGCCATCTCTTCCCCACTTTATATCAGCATGGAATTGTTTGGCATTGTGACATAGTCTCTGATTGTGGTGAGGTGAGCTCACCTCCAAGCTTCTAGCTTCTTTATTGTTTGACCTTTCCCAGGCAAGCCAAGAAGCTGTGCTGTAATGAAGGTGGAAACTACAGGTTGAGAGCTCAAGCTCTCAGAGTCAGCAAATCTGTCATTTTATGTGAGAAGAAAATGAATCTCTTTTATATATTGTTTGCTGGGATGGGTGAAGGTAATTTCCTGATGTTTTGGGAAACCAAGTTTCAAATAAAAGGTATCAGTGTCTAGAGGAACCATTATCAAGAATATTGTTGTCCATTATTTACTTCCAGAACTTGCCTTTGGGCTTCCCCTGTGTTTCAGAGTTGTTCTTTTGGCTTTGGAAACCCTGGTTGCATAGTGGTTAAGTGCTATGGCTGCTAACCAGAAGATTGATGGTTCAGTGCAAGACACTCCTTGGAAACTGTGTGGGGTAGTTCTTCTCTGCAGGGTTGCTGTGGGTTGGAATCGACTCAACAGCATTGAGTTTGGTGGAGGGGTTTTCTTTTTTGGTGGTTGTTGGTTGTCATTTCTGCTTTAAGATTCTACGTGTATCCTTAGATTTGTTTGTTGGTTCCCCATTGGATTTTATTTAGACTAGGGGGCCTTGATAGTGAAGGCTACTGATAAGTGTAAATTCAGCACTTTAAACTAACACACCAAGAATACCATCCAGTCCTTAGACCTTGGTCTAAGCTAGATTTAGCACAGAAAGATGTAACAATCTGCTTCCATGAAGATTTACATCCTTGGAAACCCTATAGGGCATTTTTGCTCTGTCCTGCAGGCTTGCACAAGTTGGAATTGACTCGGTGACAGTGGGCTTTTTTTGAACGTTGCCTTCCCTGCCTGTGTGCATTACATCTTTGCTTGCTTTCTGGTTGCTGTAATTCTGAGGGCCAACCAGGCTTACTATAGAATGAAGAGCCGGATGATGCAGAAACGTAGTGCAGCCCCCTCCGCTTGCACTTTTCACACCCAGGACACTGCATTCTTTTTGATGCTCCTTTCTCCCACTCCTGCTGTGCTTGCTTAAGTTTTAGAAGTGCAGCTGATGATCTGGATGATAGAACAAGCTCTATGTTGTTGGCTTTCCTAAAAGGGAGACTTGGGGGTTCCTAACTTCTTTGCCTTTTCTAGCTTTACAGTGCTCTTGTTTCCTGCTGGGATTAAAACAGCCGCATTCCATAAATATGCACTGCTCTTGGCTGTACTCACTCAAGCCTAGCTCTGACCCAATTTCAGTTTTTTCAGTCTTGAGTCTGTTAGCTGGTGACCCTCAAAAACAACTCTGTACATTTTGACCAAGAGGTGGTTTCTGACTTGGTGAGACATTTTCCCCTGGCCTGAGTGAAAAGCCTCTGACACAGGACGGAATGTGTGCAGGGTGACTGATACAGCAGATAGCATGGTTATTATGCAGGCCTGGTGAGGAATGGGACAAAGAGGAGAAAAGGATTTTAGTTTACTGGTTACTGAACCAGATAGTTTCCTGGGAGTTTCTGGGGTCATCATCTTTTTTTGTTTTTGTTGTTTTAAGAAAGTTTTTGTGTAGAATCTCCTAATTTTTATGTGGGTATACATGGGGATGATGCAAAAGAGATTAAATGTTTTGCTGGGGCCTGTAGGGCTGTCCCTGCTGCTTCTCATGGGTGCATGTGAGCGTGCTCGCTCCCTCTCTCTCATTTACTCACTTCAAGCTGGTGTCTAGAATTTCTCTTGAGGGAGGGGGCCAGAATTTCTCTTGAGGGAGGGGGGCCAGCTGTGAGGAGTACCATCTCATCTATCTGTTCCTAGCTCTTATTGTGTCTGGTGTTTATTTTATTGGTTTGGGGAGGAGGAACGCAGGAGAGATGTTGAGCAGAAGCACTCGATGTGATTAAACCTCCAGCTGAGCAGATCTGTGGGAGCAGAATATCGACCCCTGGAAAATCAATGGCTGCTGCAGTGGCCAAGCTGGCTGTTTGCAGGGGCTCCCGTCATAGGAATGCAACCAGTCTAGCCGTTTTTCATCTCCCCCAGTTTTCACCTCAGCACAGCCTCAGCCTCCATCCAAAGGGTCAGACCTACCTCAAGAGATTTTGCTGAGGTGGATTAGAACAGCAGGTTCTTGTCTTTTTGCAATTAGATTGAAATTTCTCCAGTGACAGAGCCCCACCTCCCAACAGCCTCCTTTCCAGACATTCATTCCTACACTGCAGTTCTAGAAACAACTCTAACCCAAATGTCCAAGGCTCATTTGGAGATTGCTCTGCTGAGTTTAGACAGGAGAGTCAGTTCCCGTGACACCAGCACCCAGGAGCCCCTTCCTCCAGGTGGAGGTCTAGAGTTCAAGTATGGGGTGGGGGAGCAGGGGAAGTAGAGAGCAAAGCAAAGATGGAAGACTAATAGAGAGGATGCTTTTGAGTAGATTATTCATTTTGCCTTTTGTGTGTTTGAAGTTTTTCTGTCTCTGTTGGTGCAGTGGTTGAGAGCTCAGCTGCTAATCAAAAAAGTCTGCAGTTTGAATCTACCAGCCACTCCTGGGAAACCATATGGGGCAATTCTACTCTGTCTTGCAAGATCACTATGAGTTTGAGTTGACTGAACAGCAAGTTGGGGGAGAGGCAGAGGCATAACTGTACTATAGCCTGCCTGATCCTGGTCTCACAGGCTAGTGGGCAGGAGGGCACACAGGGCACAATGTCATCAGTGTTGTACTTGGGTGCTGCAACACTGGATCCTAGAAGGCCCTTGGAGGAACTCTGGGCCCTACCTGTGGCAGAGCCCAGAAAGTTGTTCTGTGACCTTGGTTTAAAGTCCATAGTTTAGCAAAATGGTGAGTATGCTCCCAGAAAAGTGTTTTCTTTTCCAAGGCTAGAAAACAGTTTTAGTCTATAGTTGTAATTGTGGTGCATCTTCAAGCAGTAGATCCTCCCACTCACTTCTTTTGGGTAGCTGGGAAAATGGCCAGTTTGTTGCACATTTAGGGAAAGATTCATTGCCCAAAAGACAGCCCAGCTGTGGACAGGGGTTTGAAGCTTGCTTGCCTTCTACTTCCAGAAAGGAGTCTTCTCATCTTGTGTTTTGGTATCTAAACAAGACCCCTGTTGTCCTATAGCCCTATAGAGTCATTATGAATCAGAATTGACTAGACAGCAATGGGTTTTTTTTACTTTATTTTAAAGAGTGGTGTCAGGGCTGGGTGAGGGAAGTGTAGGGTTGGAATCATTTGAGATGAGACCTTCTGGAGGCTTGAGATATTTGGCTTTTCTCTGAGCCTTGACCCCGTGCTTGATAATAAGATGAAAAGTTGAATGCTTAGCAAAAACAGACATCTACCTTCATGAAAGTTAACTTCCTGTTTGGTTCCCTAGATTCTGTGTCTCTGACCCTGTTTATCTCCCACTTGTCCTCACCTCCCACCACTGTACATTAAGTACCCTTCTAGGAACCTAGGGGTGAGAAAAAGTACTATGACCTTTAGTGGGTTAAAGACAATGTAAGATAAAACCTGTGAAAGTTGAGTTTGTGTAAAGCGGAGACCTGTCAGAGAAGGAAAACTCACTAAATGTTTGAGGTGGGATTCATAATAGAGCACAAAAGGAGAGTGATAAGCACCCCGTCAGAGACAGAAAATTTGCATGACCTGGAAAAACAAGGCGGTACTATTAAGTTCTGGCTCTCACAGGTTTCACTGTTGGGGCAGGCTGATTTGAAATAAACCGTGAAAGAGATAGAGGGAGTGGCTAGGAGAGTGGAAATCATGTACCATCATACTTGTAGAGTTGCATTATTTAGTCTTTCCTTTCCTAGAGGAGCTAACAGGGTCCTAGTGAGGTTAGCCCATCCAGAGTCATAGCTAATCGCCTATATGTAGGTGATTCCAGAGACAAGTGGCTGCTTTAATCTCTTTGATGCATGGAAAGCAGTCTTTGCTAATGACAAACTCCCATCTTCTCCTGGGAAGAGCATAGGTCTTTGGAGTGAGAAAAATAAGAATTTGACCCTAGTTTTTCTATTTATTAGCTGTCTGTCCGTGGCAGGTCATTAAACTTCTGAGCCTGCTTCTTGTTAGAATGGAGACGATAGTAGATTCTTGTCATTCGTGGTAGTTGTGTTCTATAAAATTGTCACAAACACTGAATTAGTGAATAACAAGCCAGCATTGTTCAACCTAAGCCGGCTCAAGTTTTTTCCTGTTCTGTGCATGTGTGCAGCTGATTACACATGCACTCTGAGTATTGATTTGGGATTACAAATAAATTTTATGATTAGGTGAGTTTGCAGATAGTCTGTGAATAAGAAGCAACTGTACCCTACATCAGAAGAGGATTGTGACAGTTAAATGAGAGTCATCCACTTAGCTTAAGTTTGAGTAGTTGCATATTCATGTCATTTCTGCTTTCCTTCAAAAGTGATGTATGAAGGGACTCGCTTTATTCCTTCCTGCTCTTTGCTGCATTCTTTAAATTTGGAGATTTGGTCTCCCAGAGCTTTCTTATATTAATTCTTACATGTATAGGGGATTTCCTCTTAGAGATGGTCCCCTGAAAAGCATTATGGAGACAAGAAGAGACTGACCCCTCTCTGCTGTGC
Source organism: Heterohyrax brucei (assembly GCA_028571685.1). Classification (NCBI taxonomy): domain Eukaryota; kingdom Metazoa; phylum Chordata; class Mammalia; order Hyracoidea; family Procaviidae; genus Heterohyrax; species Heterohyrax brucei. The sequence goes on from CM053140.1 coordinate 56,689,283, forward strand.
ATTCCCCGCCAGGCAGCCAGAAGGTGCTGGAAAGAATGATCCATTATCCACCTAACAATAGCCTATTGTAGAAAAAGAGAAGAGGGAGTTTGGTGGGGGGTCTCATCCTATGTGGTGGTTTCTAGGATACAAACCAAGTTTTTGGAAACTTGGAGGAGGGGTGGTAAGGGTGGAGGGTTGGTAGGAAATAGAATTTTCTGAGCCTTTCCTGGAATGGTTTCTGATATTCCATGCGGTGTGCTTGGTCCTAAACCAGATGAATGTGGTCCTTGTAGAAATAGCAGCACAGGGACATCTGACCTCCTCTAACTTCATAAGGGGAAAGGATAGTCAGTCAAGATCTACAACCCAAAGCTAATTCCAGTGAAGCAGAGCTTAGACATACCTCCTCTCTCCAGCATTTTTAACAGTTCTGATACCAGCAGTCCTTCCCATGATACTCTAAGCTCTTCTGCTGGATTCTGTAATTGACTGTAGTGGTCCCACAGAACTCACAGACCATACTAACAGTTATGGAGCGTATTAGGGAAGTTACAGGTTACAGTTCAGGATCAGGAACAACTCAGGATATAGTTCTTTGGTCAGGACAGCTTTTCACCGTAGCCACAAGTAAGCCTTTCCCTGGCCTTTGACCTCTCGGCTCTTGGCTCTCTTTGGCCAGCCTGGCCTCTCCCCTGCTCACGTATTTGTTACAGAGCTCTTTAGCTCCACCAGTAAGTGTCCAAAAGTACCCCATTTCATCAGTAAGCCTTGGCTCAAGGTTTTCAGTTGTCTGACTCCATGGGTCAGGAAGCCCGCTGCACTGTACCACACAGATTTGGTTCTGCTGCCACCATTTCCCTCTCACTGCTTTTTACTGTCTTGTGCCATCTGTGGTGTTAGAGCTCTCTCTCTCTCCTGGGTTTAGGAGGTTCTCAGGACAGAGACCCCAGGTCCAAAAGACACTCTTCACTCCTGTATCTCCTCTTTGGTGGTGGTGAGCCTCCACCCCTTTCTGCCTCCACAGAGGCTCCTTAAACCTGATAGGGTGGCGAAACTGACCCTTGTTAGATCTAGTTTCAGATACCTTATTCCCATGGTCCTGCCCCCATAAGGGCGCCATGCCCCTTATTTGCATTATTAGTAAATGATCCAGTCTCCTTGGTGGGCCTTAGCACCTTATTCACATAATCCCACCAGTCATTTGGTGGAGTTAATCAAGACCGTTTTGAAAAAGGCCACATAAAAAGCGATTCATTGCACCTCAGTCTTAAATGAAAAGGATGTGTCCTTTATTCCCCTCCCTTTACAGCCTGCTTAACTTTTGACTAGGAATAAGAGGCAATCTGTTCTTTATGTTGATCTGTTCTTGGCATTTCAGCCAGCACCAGCTAGCTTACTCTCTGGACATAGATGGAAATTAATCTGCTAACCTGAGACCACTCCTTGGGGAATAATGGGACGGTAGCTCTCCAAGTTTTGAGTTGCTACCCAAGTAGGGTGGGTCAGATGTCTCTTCACTCCATGTGGTAAAGACTGCAGAGAAAAAAAGAGAACCTGTGACTGAACCTTTATTTGTATTGGATTGTTTCTGGAAGTGTTGCCTAGAGGTGGCCTCTTCAGCCCCCTCTTGTCTTCCCCAAATATGTTGTTTGAAGTAAGCTTTATGAAAAACCAGGTCTTCCCAAACTTTCTATATACCGTTAAGTAGTTACTGTGCAGTGAAGTTTGTGTTAGTTTTTTTTTCCCCCTTAAAGTTTGTTAAAGCGGTTGCCTACTTCCCTACTTTCTGCTTTTATTCAAGGCTTCTGTTTCTTAACCTGTCTTCTGTGTTCTTTAGGATTTCCTCTCATTCTCAGAGATGGAAACAGTCTCCTGCCATGGCTTTGGATCTTTTAGAATAGGCCAGGGGTGGGAATGGGGGGAGGAAACTTGGCTGATTGCTGATGCAGCTTTGATCATTTCAGACTGTGTGCATTTGGAGTTTTTTTCATTTTAGAACTGTTATTTAAGTAGGTGTGATTGAGATTCCCACCAATCAAAAAAGAAAACTGAAAATCTTACTATGAACATGTATACAGGATTTACCTTCTTCTTCTGGTGGGTGGTTTGCCTGCTAGTGATCAGCACAATTCAGCATAACCACTTTACAACTGAAAAGATTCGGGGCAGGGGGTGGGGGAGTAGTGAAAGCACTGTTCCTCAAAAACTCAGCCAGATTTACGGGGAAACCCTGAGTCTGAACATTGCCATGAGCCCTTTCTTTAGACTTGCCAGTTGGTATTCTTTAATCAACCCAGCAAAATGAACTGATGTCATCCTATCGAGGCTCTGTGAGGAGATCATTTAATCACCCCTCCTCTAACTCTGATGTGGTATCTTCCTGTTTGAAAATGTACTCCACCAGGCAGCCAATTCATGTTAGAGCTTGCAACCCTTCCTTTGAGAGCACCCGCTCCCCCTAAATGAGGTATGGACTGTGTGATTTCAGGCATGGTTTTGTTTGGGGTGTGAAGAGAAGGTGTTAGCTGCTGAGTCCTGTTTGTCATCAGAGCTTGACAAACCCATGCTGGCATTTGCTGCGGCTGGACAGCCAATCACAGCTGGAACAGTTATCGTCATGGAGTCCCTATGGGCTTCCTCTATCAGGTCACATCCCAAAATAACACTGGGCAGTATTTCAAGTGAAGAAACGAAGGCTTTCAGGGCTGTAGCCAGCCTGGAGTGTGAGATTCTGTGTGAAATAGTTGGACCTGCTCCAGCGCTTTTGATCTGCATGGTAGATGAGCAATAAAATGCATGAAACACGTTGGAAACACGTGAGGAAATTCTCCCTGGCCCTGCTGCTTCCTTGGAACTGGCAGGGCACTGAGTGAGCTAATCCTCACCTCCCATCTCTCAACCGAATTATGCTTGGAAGATAGTGAACCCAGGAAAAGAGATCTTTTCACTTTAAGAGGCATTGCTACTATTCTTTCTACAGTCCTTCCAGAAGATAGCCTGTTAGATGTGCCCTTTTGTTAGAGCTGAGAACCTAAGAGCCCTCAAATGCCAAAGGTGAACTCCTATCAGGGAAAGTAGACTCTTTATAAATGTGTTGTAGAAAAGTGAACATGTTAGGCACATGGAGATATGACTCAACAACCAGACATCTAGCTTTTTGTGGAACAGAAGACCTGAAAAACTGGCTTTTTGTAGGGTAGAAAGTAGAGGTGTGTCCTGTGCAACAAAAGGACTTGGAGTTCAGACCATTATGTGTTTGTGTATATGTCGGAGGGAGCATTCAGACCTAGTTTCAGACTGGGCTGTTGATCAACTTTTGGAGATTTCTACCCTTACCTCTCCCTCCCATTCCTGATAAAAACATTTACCGCTCAGACTGATGAGTATGTCTTAAATCTTACACTGTGCGTATATTGTTGGACCTCTCATTCCAGGCACTGCTGCTGTGCATTTAACCCTGACCATATGGTGCTAGTGGAGATTCCATGCATATGCCTCAGGAGTATCACTCAGATTTGTCCAGCCCTCATTGTCAGGCTTTCCTAAGGTCACAACTAATAAGTGCTATGAGCCTGGCCTTGGTCTTCTGACTCAGTTTATATAGTTATATAGTATCACAGTATATTGGAGAGAGAGACAGCGCATAGGCTTTGGAGACTGGCAGATACGAGTTCAGATCTAGTTTTTGCCACTTACTGGGTGACTTGAGCCTGTAATCCAGTATCCCTGAGCAGTAGCTTCCTCATAGTTAAAGTGATAGTAGTACCTACCTCCAGAATTGTAGGAAATTAAATGAGGTACCTCTTTAAGGTGCTAACTCATAGTAGGTGCTCAAATGGTAGCTATTGTTAATTGTAGATGGTAAGTCTTTTCCTATGCTAACTTTTTGGTTCTTGAAAAATTTTTTAACTGCCCCCACACTGACCAGTGCCTACCTGATAAAAATGATAGTTTAAGAGATTGGCCTCAAACCAGCCGAATCAGAGAGATGAAAACATTAAAGTTGCTTCTTTCCCCAGCATTATTCTGTGGCCGGGCATCCCACCCCATGTAGGTAGCTGTAGTTGCCAGTGGTTTATCTAGCAGTTTCTCTCCAAATAGTTCAGGGCACTTTAGCAAAACTGACAGCTAACTTCCATGAAGAAAGCCACTGCTTTGCCAGCTGTAGCTGCTTTGTGGGTCCTGAGATCTCCCAAAGGCTGTCTTGGTCTTCTTTAGGTTTCTGGGATCCTTCAGCCAGACTAGGTTACATTCACCTTGTGGATATACAGTGGTCCTGGTTTCTTAACAGAAGTGTGACTAAGAGCATCCTCAGTCCCTGCTCTGACACTATAGCAGTTGTCTTGAGGCGTTTTCAGGTTTTTTTCGCCGTTCCCATCAGGTTTCTGAGGATATATACCAATTTGAACAGTGTTTCCTCTTTTGAAGACTGGAGGCAGAGAGCCAAGGGGGACTTTGGCTTTACCTGCATTATCTGGAATGTTTTTATCATGAGAATGTTCCATGGTTTACTTGTGTGATTGAAGATAAAAATGCAAAGCAACGCACTTAGTTTTTCAAAGCCATTAGAGCAAAGCTAAATTGTTATACTTAGCTAAATTCTTCTGGAATACCCTGGTGCCTTACAGGTTAAGTGCTGTGTATGCTAACCAAAAGGTCGGCATTTCAAATCTGCCAGGTGCTCCTTGGAAGCTTTATGGGGCAGTTCTACACTGTCCTGTAGGGTCACTGTAAGTTGGAATCAACTCAGCAGCAGTGGGTTTTTATTTGTTTTTTTTTTAAAGTTCTTAATGGATAGACACTCTATTCCTGTTTTCTTCCAAAATACACTTAATTTCTTTGTCCTGTAAGCAAGTAGCTCTTATTATCAGAAGCAAGCAGCTTGATAAGGAATGGAGACTGTTGAATGAAATTTGTGAGGAACCTACCAGTCCCTAAAACAGAGCATTGGGTTATGGTTTCTGGTGGATTTTGAGGCCTTTTCTGGCCTACATAGTTGGCTGTGTTTGTCATCTTGGTGCCCCTTCTGAGTTTGACCTCCTTGGCTCAGAGGCCAAGTGTCTCTTGGCATAGCTTAGCCCTCACATTATGGAATCCCTTGCCTGTCTCTTGAGATGAACCCAGGGCTCTTTCTAGTTTGCAGGTACTTTAGTCCTTTGAGGGGGAAGAGGTCAGTCCTTTGGTGTTACTTGGAGTTGGGCTTCTTGAGTTCTCTCTTACCCTGGAGCTAATTCTAATTACTTTTTTAAAGCATGTTATGGTATACCAGGTCTGCTTCTTAATAAAGAGTTATCTGACTTCTCAGCTAACATTGAGAGCTGGACAGAAATACAGACTCGCACTTATCTGTTTTGCCTTCAGAACAAGTTTGTTCCCATAGAACTCAGCAGAAGCATTCCTAGCCAAACAGAGTAGCCAGCAGGTTTACAAAAGATCCACCCAGCCTGGAGCCATAGAATAGAGCCCCTAAAAGTTGTCCTCCGACCTCTTATTATCGTCAGACTCAGTATCAGAGTCAGCTTGAACTAAACTTTCCAAGATGAGCTTATTTGTGGAAGTAGGAATAGACTTCACATCAAATCATCCTAGCTTGGATCTCCTTTTTAGATAACTCTCTTAAGAGGACTGTTTTCTTAACCACTTAAGTATCAGTGTTTTCCCAGACCTGGACCCATATCCAAAGCTCTCATCCTTTATATGGGTTATAGTTTCCAGCTTGAAGTTAGTTAATGCATGATGTTGAGCCAGTGGTATTGCTAGAGAATGAACATGGGGATGGAGGAAACATTTCCTGGATGAATATTTTTATGTTGCGCTCCTAGTTGCTAGTCTTTGTGAGGTTGCTGACCTAGAATAAACTCTTTGGTTAATTCAAAACAAGCAAAGCCCCCAAATACCAAGTTCTGACTGACAAACTTAAAGCTGGAGGAAAAAACTGGGTTTGTTCAGTTAGTAAACACTTGTGCATCCCTGTTGTGGGCCAGATGTTAGGATTATAGTCTCAGTTAAAGATGTGTCCGTCCCATATGTATCCTCTTCACACTTCCTACCTCCTGTGTTGCTAAGTATGGTATGGTGACTTGGAGTAAATGACTTTGTGGCAAATGAAAGTTACTATAATCTGGGGAGTGGGGATCTGTGGACATTGCTCAAACTTGTTAATATTTTCTTTTAGCTTCTGGTGTCGTTACCCTGGCAGCATTTTGCAGTTTCCCCATAGGTAAAGAACTGAAGTCTCATTGACTCTGGAACTTAGGGCTAGAAAAGAGGGTGAAAATACCAGCTCTGCTTCTGAGGGAATAGAGCGAGGTCAGCAAGCTGTGGCTTGCATATCAGCTACATGTTATTATAAATAAAGTTTTATTAGAACACTGCTGTGCCCATTTATATGTTGTCTGTGACTGCTTCTGTACTACGATGACAGAGTTGAGTAGTTATGGCAGACCATATGGCTCACAGAGTCTAAAATACTATCCACTCATTTACAGAAAGTCTATATATGAACTAGAGTATCATGACTAATGTGTTTGCTAGCATGTTTGCTTTTGCTTGTTTAAGAAAAATGCTGTGTGTGGTAAGATTGTTGGGGAAAAAAAAGGCTCTTTCTGCCTTATATCCATGCCTAATCCATGTCCTTGTGTATGTGTGTTCTAGGATCTGTCTGGTTCAATAGACGATCTCCCCATGGGGACAGAAGGAGCTTTGAGCCCTGGAGTGAGCACGTCAGGGATTTCCAGCAGCCAAGGAGAGCAGAGTAATCCAGCTCAGTCTCCTTTCTCTCCTCATACTTCCCCTCACCTGCCTGGCATCCGAGGCCCCTCCCCATCCCCTGTTGGCTCTCCCGCCAGTGTTGCTCAGTCTCGCTCAGGACCGCTCTCGCCTGCTGCAGTGCCAGGTACCCTTAAGTGCTGGGCCTTGGAGGGAGGGAAAGGGCACCAGCCTCCCTAAAATAACAGGGAGTCCCGGCCTTCTTCTGGCAGAAAGACCATCCCTAGTTCATGTCTGCATAGCTTTCCATTAGCATTCAGAAAAGGGAGGTGCAATCACCTTGGCTGGACCTCTCTGTGTATGTGAGGTTAACAAGTGCTTGGGCCCCCTCCTGAGTTATTTCCAGCTCTGAATTGGCTACAATTTATAAGCTTAGCCATGATTGCCTTACTTCTTTCTGTCTGGAGCAGGCAACCAGATGCCACCTCGGCCACCCAGTGGCCAGTCGGACAGCATCATGCATCCTTCCATGAACCAATCAAGCATTGCCCAAGATCGAGGTGAGAGCCTGGGCTTAGGGGGAAGGTAAGGGATGCTGAGGCAGTGTATTCTATGGAATAACTTTTGGAGAAGTTTACAATCATGGAGTTTAAGATTGTCCTAGCAGCAAACTCGGAAGTTGGAGTGACCTTGGCCACATTGGAGGCTCCAGGACACCACGCCCAGTAGTCATTCTTTCCCCACTACATTGCAAGTGCCTAATTTGGTACAGGAGACTCAGCACTGAGTCTTCACCCTTTAAGTCATTCACTGTTTTGTTTACTGTCATTGCTTTTTGTCTTTTCGAACATGTGTTTAGTAGAAACAGTTGATGTACCCTGTTTAATGGCTATGCCACTTTCGAAGGTTGTCTAAAAAGTCACATGACTATATGATGAATTAAGATAGATCCCATGCTAGTAGCTGCTAAAGAAAACATTGGTGGTAAAGTCCCAAGATAAAGGAGAACATTTGTTCCCGTTACACCAAAGTGATGACAGCTTATCACAACTGACTGTATGAATACTTCTCACAAACAGGTTACATGCAGAGGAATCCTCAGATGCCCCAGTACAGTTCACCCCAGCCCGGCTCAGCCTTATCTCCACGTCAGCCTTCTGGAGGACAGATGCACACAGGCATGGGCTCCTACCAGCAGAACTCCATGGGGAGCTATGGTCCCCAGGGGGCTCAGTATGGCCCACAAGGTGAGTGTACTTCCCAGTTAGAAATAAAGTTGAGAAGAGAAAAGCAGCTTCTTGTCTGATAAGCCTCCATTTGGGTGGAAAGAATGGGACTATCCTTTGCCTTAAGTACACTAAACTCACCTTCAAGTAGGGCACTGGCAGAGTTCCATGTTTGTCTCCACCTACACTGTCACCAGGAAGAGTTTTATTTAACGTCTCTGAGCCTGTTTTATATGTAAAGTAGGGATAAGGTGTTTAACCCAGTGCTGAACATAGAATATTTAATAGATAATAGCAATTGGCTTTTAAAATTATTATTTGGAGTAAGTCCTAATAGAATAGATCTTTGCTCAAAATCAGCCCTGGACTGACCTAAAGCTGAATGTCTTGCACAGAGCATGGGAGAGAAAGCAAGATGAGTATGTAGAAAAGAAAGAATTCCTCTGGGAATTGAAGGGCTGCGTAGCAAGGAAGCCAGCTTTGCTCTGTACTGTCTTTAAGATGAGGGGAAGATTGAGGTCTGCCTCTAATATGCTCCTGGCCTCCCCTTCACATTCTGAGGTAAAGGCTACCATGAAGTTGATCTCTTTCCTAATCAAATATTGAATGATTCCCAATATTTATTATCTTTGGAGTTTTAAAGTTGAGAGATACTAGTGAGTTGCTAGTAAGCCACTGACCAAGCCTCCTCTTTTCTCCTTTCCCTCCCAGGAGGCTACCCCAGGCAGCCAAACTATAATGCCTTGCCTAATGCCAACTACCCTAGTGCAGGCATGGCTGGAAGCATGAACCCTATGGGTGCTGGAGGTCAAATGCATGGGCAGCCTGGCATCCCACCTTATGGCACCCTCCCTCCAGGAAGAATGAGTCATGCCTCCATGGGCAACCGGCCTTATGGCCCTAATATGGCCAATATGCCACCTCAGGTTGGGTCAGGGATGTGTCCCCCACCCGGGGGCATGAACCGGAAAACTCAAGAAACTGCTGTTGCCATGCATGTTGCTGCCAACTCCATCCAAAACAGGTAAGACTTGGGAAGTGTAGAAGGTGTCAGTGCAAGGAAGTAAATTTTAGAGTCATGCAGGCCACTGAAACCCGTTTGAATGCTAAATTGTGTCTTTTTGGGAAATAGTTATTTTATTGCGGGTTCTTCAGAGGACTAGATTTCCTCAGTGGAAAATAGCAGAAGTGCAGATTCCTAGGCAGTATCTTAGGTTGTTGTCAAGTTTGACATAACTAGATATCAGATAATAAAGAACTTTATGAAAGATAGGTTATTTTGATTAGTAAAATAAGTCTTCATAGCAGGTAGTTTCTTCATTTTTCTCTCCAGTTTGTTGGATTCCCTAAGGATTTTTGATGATGTGCATCACTTGGATCTGTAGTATGAGAAATGGTAGGGTTATGGTTTGCCATTTCTCCTACTGTTCCCTGTGGTCCTGTGGGAATGGGAGTTAGTTGTGACCAATGGGTGTCTGATGGTGCCATAGTGCAGAAAGTTCTTGTGGTTTGGTTGAATGCCTTGGAAACTTACCTCCTTTTCTTAGCTGCTGACTTCAGTGGCCGCTACTTCTGCGCACCCCATTGTTGGTGCCTTCAGTTATTACAGTGACTGTTGGTCTTAATGAGATGTTGATGAACCAAGGTAGATTAAGGGGGTTGACTGTAAAGAGGTGGCTGTGGTAGAACTTAAGAATGGTGAAAGTGCGGAGTACTCAGGAGACTCGTAAAGAAAGCAGGCAGAGCCATATCCAGGTGCTATACTATGAGGAATACAATCAATATAGTTTGGGTTAGTCATGACAGAGAATGGTAAAACTGAACATTTAATCTAGGCCTTTTGACACAGAGAGTGCCGTTCAATGGAAACACAGCTTAGCTTCAGAGGTGGCTTAGAGAGAGGCAGTACTTCAGAGATACTGTAGAGCTCCATTCTTTAAGGACTATAGCCCTTAAAATGAGCAGTTGTTTCCTATTTGGATCTTCAACTCCCTTAGAACTCTTTATGAGGAGGTAAAACATAATAATTCTTGTTTGAGGGACCTATAAGCTTTTTCCTTGTTAGGCTAATTAAATGACATTGGCTCGTATAACCCTGTTTATCTGAAAACTGAATCTGAAAGTTTAGAGTCTCCAACTCTTGCCTCTGTCTCACTGTCTTCTTCCTCAGGCCACCAGGTTACCCTAATATGAATCAAGGGGGCATGATGGGAACTGGTCCTCCTTATGGACAAGGAATTAATAGTATGGCTGGCATGATCAACCCTCAGGGACCCTCGTATCCCATGGGTGGAACCATGGCCAACAATTCAGCAGGTAAATCCTAGTCTTTGCTTGCCTCAGGGATTTCTTCCAGTTTCAACTAAACCTATTGGATTTGAGAATTTTTTTTATTCCTTTAAAGGGATGGCAGCCAGTCCAGAGATGATGGGCCTTTCCGATGTAAAGTTAACCCCAGCCACCAAAATGAACAATAAGGCAGATGGAACACCCAAGACAGAATCCAAATCCAAGGTAACAATTTGTGTCTTAACTTGTCTCAACTTGGGTCTCATCCTATCATGAAGAGTCCTAGGATAGTAGCTCACTGAATTAAGTTTGCGTTAGCCTCAGGGAGCCTGATTTAAATGATGCAATGTTTTCTTAGCTGTTAGTTTATAGAGGAAATGCCAGATACTAGAATGTAGAATTCTCTGTATTTGGCTGGTACCCTCTGTGAAACTGCCTCTGGTACTCAAGCAGTTATAGATGGATGATATGTGCCATAGTCACCTAGTTGCTCTTTTCCTCCTGTTCCTCGGTCATGGCAGCAGGAGTGGCTGATGCCTTATGTTCTAATAAAGGGAAAATGAGACAAGTGGGGTTTGGATCTGTCTTTGACCCTGGATGTGCTATTTTATAAGCTGTGTGGCCAACTGGAGACCTCCTTAACATTTGGGTCATTTGAAACATTGCTCTCCTTTGCCTCACCTCATTTCTCCTGTCTGTAAAATAGGAAAGTAAAAATCATAGCTGCTACCGTCAACTCTGGCTCCTAGGCCCTTTCAGGCATCTTGAATATGATAATACCTAAAGACTTTCAACCAGGTGGGAGATTTTTCTTTCTTGAGAGGAAGAGTTTCTTTTCCTTCTAGTACATCCAGTGTCTAGAGATCATGTTTTGAGTTCCTTGAGCACTTAATCTAAAACAATCTGGAAACATGTGTCCAGTCTCCTAGGTGATAGTGTGTTGGTAGTGGCTTTGATGTTAAGTGGATGAGGGTTTGACACTTAACCTGCCACTTAAAAAGGTGTGAGATCATGGACAGTGACTCCTTGAACCTTTTTCCTTAGCTGTAAAAATATAAATAGTTTACAGTAGCTACTGTGTAAAGGCATCTAGCACAACACCCAGTACATTGTGTCTAATCAATGTGTGTCCTTTGTGGAAAGAAGATCTAGCTCCCTTTTAACCTTTCGACCTTGTGAAGGCAAGGTAGATAATTACAGACTACCCAGAGTAAAAACTACTATCCCAGTCAGAAAACTTCTGCGATCTATATTAGCATAGCTCTGAATCTGACTCATTCCTATGAATTTTGACCTGCCTCTTCCAGAAATCCAGTTCTTCTACTACAACCAATGAGAAGATCACCAAGTTGTATGAGCTGGGTGGTGAGCCTGAGAGGAAGATGTGGGTAGACCGGTATCTGGCCTTCACAGAAGAGAAGGCTATGGGCATGACAAATCTGCCAGCTGTGGGCAGGAAACCTCTGGACCTCTATCGCCTCTATGTGTCTGTGAAGGAGATTGGTGGATTGACTCAGGTGAGTGCCTGGCACTTAGCTTCTTTCATGGTTTCAGCAAGCCTTCTCTCTAAGTACTCACTGGTTTCACTTGGTGCCATGCATCCCACAGGGCCATTATCCCACTCCTGCTTTCTGAGTCAGATCAGGAAACACTGGGCTTCCAGAAGATAAAGCAGAAGGCTGAAACACCTTTTCTGGGTAGTGTGAGACATTAGCATTAAGTTTATGCTAACTAGCATCCCAGTGGGCTGCAAAGATAGAAAGGCAAAAGGCATTCTGATTGCACAGGAAGTAATGTGACATAGTAGACAAGGGAAGGGAGAGATGCACCTGGTTGTGAATCCTGTCTTAGCCACTCACAGCATATGTGTGACCACTATAAGCTGTAGATTTTGTATTTGTAAAGTAGAGACACTGTTTACTCTGCTAGACTACTATCAAATATTAGAGACAAGAAACATAAAGCTTTTGGCAAAATTTCTGCCACATAAAATAGGCCTGGAAGATGGTGTAGGGATAGCCAGACCCTTTCAGGAAGCTTCCCAATGGAGATAGGATTTCAGGAGCTGTTTTAATATTAATAGTTTATAGAAGAAGTAGTAGGTGGGAAATTGTCTTTCGTTCTTCTGTATGGAAGATCAAAGTGAATGGATTAGTTCCTGATGAAAAAACCTCCCAACGAGACTCTACCCTCAGCCACTCCTCTCACCATATACCTTACAGTTTTGTTTTAGATTCAGCAGAGGAGGCAAACAGGTGAGACAGTGCTAACAGATGGCACAGTGTGCCTTGCAAGTTCTTTCCTCCTGCATGTTCTGGAGTCACCAGACCAGAAGCCTGCTCTCGGGTCATGGTTTGTGGCTGAGCTGAGGAAGGCCTGGCAAGGAGGGACTTAGTCCAAACCTTCTAAATCACAAGAGGGAAACAGCTGTCACCAGCAAAAAAGAAAGTGATTGGAATGAAGCCAACCAGCAGTTAGTTATGAATTCCTTCTCCCTTCAGGCTTTACTCCCCTCCCCCACAAAGGAAAACAAAACAAGACACGTGCACTCTGCTACATAACTAGCGTGGGAAGCAGAGCCACAGAAGGCTCCTGAAGTGACCCTGGGCTTATTCCTGCCAGCCTCCCTAGTATTGAGTTCTCTTAGGGGCATTGGGTTAAGTTTGGCTTACTTTCAGTTGGGTGGCCTCCTAAATCACTCAACCTAGAATGAGGTGCAGATGAAATTTGGAAACTTGAGTCTGTCTTCAGGTTTACATAAGGTTGCAAGCCTTTTAGATGCTATGGTATAATTAAAAAGCTAAAGACAGTGAGAGTTCACAGGAGGAAGAGTAGTGTTTTAAGTTTGTGAAAGCTCCAAGAAAGCAGATGAGTGCTGAGCTTTTCTGAAGGATAGTAGAGTTTAGGTGGAGAGAGGTACCTACCATTCCACTAGACCGACCCAGATGTCATGGAGGTGGAAGAGAGTGTCTGGAATGCCCCACGGGAGCCATCTCTAATCTTTTAAAGACTTAATTTGGGTGTTACGCATCCTAGGAAGTATTCCTGGTCACTTCCTTCCATTTAGGTTGTCCTTCCTCTGGGCTCTTCTATCATTCTTCTCTTTACTAACAGTTAGCACAGCATATTGAACCTTTTTTTTTGTGGATTGAGACTAGAAAGCCGGTGTCCCCAGCCCTTTGGAAGATAAGCTTACCACATAGTGCATGGATGCTTAACATATGTATGTAACAATACGTGATGGGGACACTTGCCCAGCTGGAGCAGAAAGACTGTAGGGAGCCCTTGGGGAGTGGTCCTCATTAATGTGCTCTGAGACTGAGGAAGGGAAGCAGAACTATATGATGGGTACTTGGGAGGCACAAAAGAAGTCACAGGGCCTCGAACATCCAGATAATCAGGACAGCGACTTGTGAAGGAAAGGGGCCTATAGTCACTGGGATGCAGGAGAACAATGACATAAAAAAATGTGTAGGGAGCCCCATACTGAAAAAAAACGAGATGTGAAAACCACCAATTGAACAAAGTAAGTTAAGCAGGTGGTGGTTGATGTTACCACAAGAGTCATCACTTTATAAAAGTGTTTCTCATGGGGAAATATAGTGGTTAGAGCATGAACTCTAGAGCCAGATGACCAGGGTTTAAAGTCTGATTTTGCTACCCACCAACCTGCAGCTGATGAAGTTAGACCATTTGTGCCTTACTTTCCTCATTTATAAAGGAGAAATAATAGTACCTACACCTCAGATTAAATGCCTTGCTGTGCATAGAACATAAAGCACGTAGGGTAGTACTTGTTCAACAGTAAAAAATAGGATTTGGATTTTAAGGTGATGTGATGCCATTTTTAGCAGTATACCTGATTAAAGGCCATACCCTCTGAATTCTGTTGTAAGACTGATGTCAGATTCACCTTATTTAGCGCATACACTACCTGATAGTTGCAGTGATTTGTGAGTGGAGGGTGTTGAGGATAGAGTGAAACCAGCCATGAATGTAATGTTTGCTATGTACTGTCCCTCAAATGGGGTTAACTTGGATGGTTAACTGAGAACTGTGATTCATGAGAGATGAATACATAGCAGCCCAATGAGTTAGGCTTGGATGACCAGATGGACTCTTCTGGTTGGTTGTACAGGTCAACAAGAACAAAAAATGGCGGGAACTTGCAACCAACCTCAACGTGGGCACCTCAAGCAGTGCCGCCAGCTCCCTGAAAAAGCAGTATATCCAGTGTCTGTATGCCTTTGAGTGCAAGATTGAACGGGGAGAAGACCCTCCCCCAGATATCTTTGCAGCTGCTGATTCCAAGAAGTCCCAGCCCAAGATCCAGCCTCCCTCTCCTGGTAAGAATGGCCTGAATTAGCCCTGTCAAGAGTGAGGGCTGATTGCCCTGGTAGTTTTCAGGGGTCCAGAGCTACTCAGTGGTGCCTGACTCCAGGGTAGCAGAGGAGATGCCAAGGACATGTGCTCTGCCCTGTCCTACCACAGGGCTTAGTGGATTGACATACTAAAGAGTGGGTAGTAGTGACTCCCTAGGGAAGTAGTCTGTGGCAGCCCTTAAGTTTTAGTTTTCATTGTGTACCTGGCATTCTGCCAAATGTTTGTAAACTAGTGAGTGGGAGGGACATTGGAGGAGTGGGGAAAACTGACAAATGGCAGTGAGGCAGAGCCATCTGGGAGCTTTGGCCCACTGATGTCAGTGCCTTAGAATGCCGTTCAGGCTAGCGCCCTGAATTCCCCCAGGGAGCTGAGATTAGTAATGAATGGGAAGGAAGGGAGGGGACATGAATGGAGCTCCGATAGGAGTCTGTCTGCGCACCCTCCTTTCTGAGTAAGGGTTGGGACCTGGACAAGCATGGGGAGGAAAGAAGGCCAGGGAGCCTAGAAGGTGGGTGTAAACACACGTGCCCTGGTGTTGACCTCTGTGGGTATAATGAGTGAGATGACTCATCAACTGGGGAGGCCCAGGCAGTGGGATATCTGCTGCTGGGAATGGTAACTAATGGAAACATGAATTACTGGTAGTTCTGTGCTCCTTAGCGTAGAGAACATTTGAACCTGAATAATGACACTGCTGGATGCTTGGAAATAGGAGCTCCTAGGCTTCTAAAGAGGAGCTTTGGTGGTGCAGTGGTTAAAGCACTGTGTTGCTAACCAAATGATTGAGTGATTCAGGCCTATTTACTGTTATGTAGGAGAAAGATGTGACAGAGTGTTTCTGTAAAGATTTACAGCCTTAGAAGCCCTATGGGAGCAGTTCTATTCTGTCCTATAAGGTTGCTGTAAGTCGGAATCAACTCAAGGGCAGTGTGTTTGTTGAGCTCCTAAATGGTATTGTAGGTTTGGGGCACGATGGAACCTCTATGCCTAGAATTTAGGAGGCCCTTGATTGGTAGCTTGCACACCAGCATTACAGGGTTTAATAGGTTAGACAAGGTCCTTGGAAATAGAGAGCAGTAGTTAGGGAAGCTAGCAGTAACTGAAGGAATCATCAAGTACCATTGTCACATCACTCCTGTTCTCCAAATGTAAAATAAAAATAAGCAATAAAATTTTCAACTTTTTTATTACTTCGCCTTTCAGATTCTCTGCTGAGAAAGATTGTTTAAGCTTAAAAGAGTCCTGATCTTCAGCCATATGAAGATCTTTTCCAAAGAATTCCAGGGCACTTGTGTGTTTCTATAAGGATTAAACACTTTGCTGCCCAGCAAACTACTCACTTCACATCTTTATCCACAGCAGGGTCAGGGTCTATGCAGGGACCACAGACTCCTCAGTCAACCAGCAGTTCCATGGCAGAAGGAGGTGACCTGAAACCTCCAACTCCAGCATCCACACCACACAGTCAGATCCCTCCATTGCCAGGCATGAGGTAAGGTCAGGAGTTGAGGTGGATGGTTTTGGGTACTCTGAGGAGAACGGGCGTCACAGTTCCTGTGCAGCCCAAGGGCAGCTGCTGCCTGCTGCCCAGCCAGTGACTCTCCTGAGTTCTGCATTGTATTGGAAGCGTTGCTTGTTGGGTGTTAATTGGCATTCCTTATTTTGGAGTAGGAGCAATTCAGTCGGGATCCAGGATGCCTTTCCTGATGGAAGTGACCCCACATTCCAGAAGCGGAATTCCATGACTCCAAACCCTGGGTACCAGCCCAGTATGAATACCTCTGACATGATGGGGCGCATGTCCTATGAGCCAAATAAGGATCCTTATGGCAGCATGAGGAAAGGTGACCCTGACCATTGATTCACCTTGAACCCTTGAAGACAGGGCCGGGGAGATAGGGTATATCTTGAGGGTGGCTCAGGGGTCTTGTGAAGCCATCCTCTTAGATAAGGCATATCCTGCACATGGCATAACCATCCGTCTTCATCCCTGCCTCCTTATCTCCCTCTCCTTGGTCTCATCTTGTCACCCCTTAAAAAATGCATGCTCTTTGCTGGTTGGGTCATTTTTTGGGTTTCTGTTTTGCATCATCAGGAAAACAGTAGGAAAAACTTTGAGCTGTGAAGAGGCCCTGGGTCTTTGTAACTCTAGGCCTGTTGAGAAGGCAAGGTGTAGATTTCTAAGCCTGCCAACCAGCCAGTTTGCTCACTGCCTACTTTGTTTTCTGTACTCAGCTCCAGGGAATGATCCCTTCATGTCCTCAGGACAGGGTCCCAATGGTGGTATGGGGGACCCATATAGCCGTGCTGTTGGCCCTGGGCTAGGGAATGTGGCGATGGGACCACGACAGCACTACCCTTACGGAGGTCCTTATGACAGAGTGAGGTAAGCATGGCCCCTGTTCATGTTCTACTCCCAGCACCCTACAGCTATGGTGGACACAGTTCACTTTTCCAATTTTGTTTAGGACGGAGCCTGGAATAGGACCTGAGGGAAACATGGGCACTGGCGCCCCACAGCCGAATCTTATGCCTTCCAACGCAGATTCCGGGATGTACTCTCCTAGCCGCTACCCGCCACAGCAGCAGCAACAGCAGCAGCGGTGAGTGATGCCTGGTCTGGCCCAGCCTCAGTGTCACTGTGGCTCAGGCTTTGCCGTTTCCCACTGTGATCGTCTGCTTTTCTCTCAACTGTAGACATGATTCCTATGGCAATCAGTTCTCCACTCAAGGCACCCCTTCTGGCAGCCCCTTCCCCAGCCAGCAGACCACAATGTATCAGCAACAGCAGCAGGTGAGGAGGGAATGGACTGACCCAGATTACGTAAATTACCCTTGAAAACTAGTTAATAAACTAATTTGTTGAAAAATCTAAGAAATTCTCTTTAGATAACGACATTCTTCTCCCACTCACATGGCCAGAGTTAATGCCTAAAGAGCCAAGCCCTCAATCTGTTACCTTTGTGAAGTCCAGGCCAATCTGTCTCTTGGACTAACAAGCCTGATTTTGATCTTTGAGGTTTTGTATGTGTTTCTGCTTAGAGCAAGGGAGTCCTAGAGGGAAAAGAGAATGGTTATGCTCTCAGATTCATTTTCAGAAGAAAATTTGTGTAGGTGATACCTTTCTTGTTAAGGGTTTGTCAGCTCTCTTAGAGGGACAGAAGTAAACAAGTGTCTGTAGGCTGACCAAGATCTTGGCATCTGTAGGTTTACATTTGTCTTGTGTCCCTGAGTGCAGTCATTAACTTCCCCTCTGCTTATCTTTGTCTTAGAATTACAAGCGGCCAATGGATGGCACATATGGCCCTCCTGCCAAGCGGCATGAAGGAGAGATGTACAGCGTGCCATACAGCACAGGGCAAGGGCAGCCTCAGCAGCAGCAGTTGCCCCCAGCCCAGCCCCAGCCTGCCAGCCAGCAACAAGCTGCCCAGCCTTCCCCTCAGCAAGATGTGTACAACCAGTATAGCAATGCCTATCCTGCCACTGCTGCTGCTACTACGGAGCGCCGACCAGCAGGCGGCCCCCAGAACCAATTTCCATTCCAATTTGGACGAGACCGTGTCACTGCACCCCCTGGCTCCAATGCCCAGCAGAACATGCCACCACAAATGATGGGTGGCCCCATACAGGCATCATCTGAGGTTACTCAGCAGGGCACCATGTGGCAAGGGCGTAATGACATGACCTACAATTATGCCAACAGGCAGAGCACAGGCTCTGCCCCCCAGGGTCCTGCCTATCATGGTGTGAACCGAACAGATGAAATGCTGCACACGGATCAGAGGGCCAACCATGAAGGCCCATGGCCTTCCCATGGCACACGCCAGCCACCATATGGTCCCTCTGCCCCCGTGCCGCCTATGACAAGGCCCCCTCCATCTAACTACCAGCCCCCGCCGAGCATGCAGAATCACATTCCTCAGGTATCCAGCCCCGCTCCCCTGTCCCGGCCGATGGAGAACCGCACCTCTCCTAGCAAGTCTCCATTCCTGCACTCTGGGATGAAAATGCAGAAGGCAGGCCCACCAGTGCCTGCCTCACACATAGCACCTGCTCCTGTGCAGCCTCCCATGATTCGGCGGGATATTACTTTCCCACCTGGCTCCGTGGAAGCCACACAGCCTGTGTTGAAGCAGAGGAGGCGGCTCACAATGAAAGACATTGGTAAGGAGGCACGCCTCATCGGGTTGCTTAGTTGTCCCACCACACTCTTGTCCATGGCTCCTTTCAATTCTGATGTTCTGGATGCATTTGAGTGGTGCAGTATTGATTAAAATAGACCCCAAGAATTTCTGCTAAGGAAGAAGTAATCTCATATCAGGCTTTTCTTCAAGAAAAGCCATGCAGTGATGTCCTAAACCATTGCTATTGAGTCAGTTCTCTCCCATAGCGACCCTGTAGGACATAGTAGAACTGCCTCATAGGTTTCTAAGGCTGTAATCTTTACAGAAGTAGACTGCCACATCTTTCTCCCACAGAGCAACTGATAGGTTGGAACTACCAACCTTTCAGTTAGCAACCAAGTGCTTAACCACTGCAGCACAAAATGCTTCATAGTGATGTCCCAGGAGGCTTAAAAAACCTTAAAGGCAGGTGTGTGTGATCTCCTGGATAGGAACTGCCTTCTGCCATGGGTTATCTTCAGAGTACCTAACTGACAGGCCAGCCATGGGGTAGTGGTAGAGTGGCCTCCAGCCAATTTGTACTTGGGTGGATGGAAGACATGGGGGTTTATTTCAGGAACCCCGGAGGCATGGCGGGTAATGATGTCCCTCAAGTCTGGGCTGCTGGCAGAGAGCACATGGGCATTAGACACCATTAACATCCTGCTGTATGATGATAACAGCATCATGACCTTCAACCTCAGTCAGGTAAGTATAATGCATGAGGAAGCATGGGAAGACCCAGGATCCATTGCTAACAGATACAAGAAATTCAGCAATCCCTGGCCATGGTTTTGTCAAATACCTCCTGTGTCTGTCCTTTGGTTCCCTTGCCATTAGGCATGAGACCAGGATATTAAAGAGCAGAAATAATTGGTTTAAGGTATCACAGGATAGACTTCAAAGGAAATTTGGCAGCAACATTTTGGCATTGGTAATAAATGAAAATCCTCTTGATGTTGGTCAAGGAGGGCATCATATTTCTAGACTGCAAAGAAGAACCTGCAGTCTATCAGAAAGCAGAGCAGTTTCTTTTTCCTATCCTTTCTTCTTTCACTCTGAGTAGAAGAGGTCTGTGTTGATTATGTTATCCCAGCATACAGAACGAAAAGTATAAAGTATACTTACGAGAGTGGTTTTTAAAATGATGTTTTTTGCAAAGCTGGTTCTCCAGACCAGACCCACTCTCCATAAGATGTATACCTTGAGATTTCCACAGGATATGTAGCTGGGAAGATCTGTGCTGTAACATCCTGCCTGTTTAATCATCCTTAGTACTTAACCCATCTGTCGAGAAGCTAACTTGTTGAGGGGAGGGCATCATTATTGATGATGGCTGTTCACTGTAGCCTCACTTTGTGTCAGACCCTGTATACTTTGTTTCATGTCATTCTCACAGTGGTTCATGAGGCAGGATAAGTGGCTGTCTAGAGATGAGTAAATAGGCTCAGAGAAGCCTTGTCCAGTTCATATAGTTGTCAGTGAAGTCCTTATTCCAGAGTCTAGCTTTACTTTCCTCATAATACTGCCTTCCATGAGAAAGTAAAGAAACAAATATTGATTGCGCAGTTTCCAGTTATCAGGCATTTTGTTTAGTATTCCATTTAGACCTTGAAACAGCCTTGTGAAGTTTAGAGTTTCTGTGGTTCCTGATGGAAAGGAGAAACTTAACAGATTGGAGAGTTTAAATTATATGACTATTACCTAGCAAAGTCAAGATTCAAACCCAGATCTTTCTAATACTAAAGCCCATATTTTTTCCATTCTCCTATACTGTTCCGTCAGAGATAATCCAACTGGAGATTAGTGTTTCTCTTTTTTTTAGAGGTCTGTAGAAGGACCCAAGCTGGAATTTGGGTCTTAACACCAGCTTGGACCAGTGTTTGGAGAACTGAAGCCTTGTCCCACTCACTGTGTTGATACATGGAGGGCCAGCCTCCTGGGACGTAGAGGAGCTTCAAGAAGAAAGCAGATGAACATCTGTCTACACAACATTCCCTCCTCTCAGCTTATGTTGGGTCATCCTGCCACATGTAGTCTTTAGGGTCCTCTTGGCAGTGAGGCGTAGAATGTGTCTTGGGAGGAATAGTGGCTCAGTGACCAGAGGATAGGAAACCAGACCTGGTGCAGAAAGGCAGAAAATCACTTGGGAAAGAGAGTGTCACTGGCACTGTTAGATGAGGTGTAAAAGTCTTGGCCAGCATTTTCATCCCACTGGGGGCAGGCCTGAATGAAGGTGAGATGGGGCAGATGCAGGAATTTTGTGATAGGCACAGGAAAGATTAAGATTACTTGCTCCGTGGAAAGCATTTGGGAGAGGAAGTGAGACATAACTGACCTATAAAGAAAGGGAGGGGTGAGAGGGAAGACTGTGGGAGGGCAGTCTCAAGTCAGGGAATCTCTTAGCCCAGTTTTCTCTTTATTTCTGTTCTTTCTTGTTTAGCTCCCAGGGTTGCTAGAGCTCCTTGTGGAATATTTCCGACGTTGCCTGATAGAGATCTTTGGCATTCTAAAGGAGTATGAGGTGGGTGACCCAGGACAGAGAACATTACTAGACCCTGGGAGATTCAGCAAGCCCTCTAGTCCAGCTCCTGTGGAGGGGGAGGAGGAGGAAGACCTCCTACATTCTAAACTGGAGGAGGCAGAAGAGGAGGAAGTAGTTGAAAATGATGAGGAGATGGCCTTTTTGGGCAAAGACAAGCCAGCCTCAGAGAATAGCGAGGAGAAGCTGATGAGTAAGTTTGACAAGCTCCCTGTGAAGATCGTGCAGAAGAATGACCCATTTGTGGTGGACTGCTCAGATAAGCTTGGGCGTGTGCAGGAGTTTGACAGTGGCCTGTTGCACTGGAGGATTGGTGGGGGGGACACCACTGAACATATCCAGACCCACTTTGAGAGCAAAACAGAGCTGCTGCCCACACGGCCTCATGTGCCATGCCCACAAGCCCCCCGGAAACATGTCACAGCAGCAGATAGTGTGCCAGGGACAACAGAGCAGGAGGGTCCCCCACCAGATGGCCCTCCAGAAAAACGAATCACAGCTACCATGGATGACGTGTTGTCCACTCGGTCTAGCACCTTGACCGAGGAGGGAGCTAAGAGTACAGAAGCCACCAAGGAGAGCACCAAGTTCCCATTCGGCATCAGCCCAGCACAGAGCCACCGAAACATCAAGATTCTAGAGGATGAACCCCACAGTAAAGATGAGACCCCACTGTGTACCCTTCTGGACTGGCAGGATTCCCTTGCCAAGCGCTGCGTCTGTGTGTCCAACACCATCCGTAGCCTGTCATTTGTGCCAGGCAACGACTTTGAGATGTCCAAACACCCAGGGCTGCTGCTGATCCTGGGCAAGCTGATCCTGCTGCACCACAAGCACCCAGAACGGAAGCAGGCACCACTAACTTATGAGAAGGAGGAGGAGCAGGACCAAGGGGTGAGCTGCAACAAAGTGGAGTGGTGGTGGGACTGTTTGGAGATGCTCCGGGAAAACACCTTGGTGACACTCGCCAACATCTCGGGGCAGTTGGACCTCTCTCCATACCCTGAGAGCATCTGTCTGCCTGTTCTGGATGGACTCCTACACTGGGCGGTTTGCCCTTCTGCTGAAGCCCAGGACCCCTTCTCCACCCTGGGCCCCAATGCTGTCCTCTCCCCTCAGAGACTGGTCTTGGAAACCCTCAGCAAACTCAGCATCCAGGACAACAATGTGGACCTGATCCTTGCCACACCCCCTTTCAGCCGTCTGGAGAAGTTGTATAGCACCATGGTGCGCTTCCTCAGTGACCGAAAGAACCCAGTGTGCCGGGAGATGGCCGTGGTACTGCTGGCCAACCTGGCACAGGGTGACAGCCTGGCAGCCCGTGCCATTGCAGTGCAGAAGGGCAGTATCGGCAACCTCCTGGGCTTCTTAGAGGACAGCCTTGCTGCCACGCAGTTCCAGCAGAGCCAGGCCAGCTTGC
Source organism: Heterohyrax brucei (assembly GCA_028571685.1). Taxonomy (NCBI): domain Eukaryota; kingdom Metazoa; phylum Chordata; class Mammalia; order Hyracoidea; family Procaviidae; genus Heterohyrax; species Heterohyrax brucei. Next base: position 56,711,996 of record CM053140.1, read on the forward strand.
TTCACATGCAGAACCCACCATTTGAGCCAACCAGTGTGGACATGATGCGGCGGGCTGCCCGCGCGCTGCTTGCCCTGGCCAAGGTGGACGAAAACCACTCGGAGTTCACACTATACGAGTCACGGCTGTTGGACATCTCAGTATCACCGTTAATGAACTCATTGGTTTCACAAGTCATTTGTGATGTACTGTTTTTGATTGGCCAGTCATGACAGCCGTGGGACACCTCCCCCCCGTGTGTGTGTGCGTGTGTGGAGAACTTAGAAACTGACTGTTGCCCTTTATTTATGCAAAACCACCTCAGAATCAAGTTTACCCTGTGCTGTCCAGCTTCTCCCTTGGGAAAAAGTCTCTCCTGTTGCTCTTTCCTCCCTCCCCTCCCCCCTCCCCCCCACTTTGTTCCTTGTCCTCACCTTACTCCCCTCAGGTCCCCACCCTATTTGAAAAGACAAAGCTCTGCCTACATAGAAGACTTTTTTATTTTAACCAAAGTTACTGTCGTTTACAGTGAGTTTGGGGAAAAAATAAATAAAAATGGCCTTCCCGGTCCTTGCATCAACGGGATGCCACATTTCATAACTGTTTTTAATGGTAAAAAAAAAAAAAAAAAAGGAAAAAAAATACAAAAAAAAACCTCTGAAGGACAAAAAAGGTGACTGCTGAACTGTGTGTGGTTTATTGTTGTACATTCACAATCTTGCAGGAGCCGAGAAGTTAGCAGTTGTGGACAGACCCTGTTCACTGGAGAGGCCTGTGCAGTAGAGTGTAGACCCTTTCATGTACTGTACTGTACACCTGATACTGTAAACATACTGTAATAATAATGTCTCACATGGAAAAAGAAAACGCTGGGTCAGCAGCAAGCTGTAGTTTTTAAAAATGTTTTTAGTTAAACGTTGAGGAGAAAAAAAAAAGGCTTTTCCCCCAAAGTATCATGTGTGAACCTACAACACCCTGACCTCTTTCTCTTCCTCCTTGATTGTATGAATAACCCTGAGATCACCTCTTAGAACTGGTTTTAACCTTTAGCTGCAGCCACTGTGCTGCCACGTGTGTATATATATGACGTTGTACATTGCACATACCCTCTGGATCCCCACAGTTTGGTTCCCCTCCCAGCTACCCCTTTATAGTATGACGAGTTAACAAGTTGGTGACCTGCACAAAGCGAGACACAGCTATTTAATCTCTTGCCAGACATTGCCCTCTTGGTGCAATGCTGTACAGGTCTCTGTAAAAAGCCCTTGCTGTCTCAGCAGCCAATCAACTTATAGTTTATTTTTTTCTGGGTTTTTTGTTTTGTTTTGTTTTCTTTCTAATCGAGGTGTGAAAAAGTTCTAGGTTCAGTTGAAGTTCCTGATGAAGAAACACAATTGAAATTTTTCAGTGATAAAATCTGCATATTTGTATTTCAAACAATGTAGCTAAAACTTGATGTAAATTCCTCCTTTTTTTTCCTTTTTTGGCTTAATGAATATCATTTATTCAGTATGAAATCTTTATACTATATGTTCCACGTGTTAAGAATAAATGTACATTAAATCTTGGTAAGACGTTTGTGAGGCTTTTTATTGTCTTGAAGCTATTCAAAAGCTTGAACATTTAGTGGGGGTGGGTTGGTCCTATTCTTGCACCTCCCTTGTTGTGCGCTCTTTTCCCAGATGGTGGTATCTGGGATTCTGGAATTTTTTGACCATATTGCACTTTAACCCCATAGTGTATGTCTAAGTTCAAGAATTCTCTGAGAATATTTAGCCTACAGAAGGAAGTTCCAGGCATAAAAAGCAAAACCAAAACCTGTTGCCATCAGATGACTCTCAGTGACCCTGTAGAACAGAGTAGAACTGCTCCACAGGATTTCCAAGGAGTAGCTGGTGGATTTGAATTGCCAACTTTTTGGTTAGCTGGGCACTTAACCACTGTACCACCAAGGCTCCTCTTGAAATAAAAAACCCACTGCTGTTGAGTTGGGTCTGATTCACAGTGACCTTAGAGGTCCTCTTGAAATAAAATGAGTTTATATAGCCAAAGAAATTGATAGTACTCAAGGTACATTTCTGTAAATTGTTGGCAAAGGAAGAATGGGTTTCTTCAGAAAGTTTTAACAATAGGATAACCTTTTATCAAGAGGAAGCTTCCAACTCTTGTATCTCTGCTTGAGAGTTTGAGTATGCCAAAATGCCCTGTCTTTTAGAAATCTACTTCTCCAATAGTCATCTCAGTAAAGGGCAACTCTCATATTGCTTGGGGAAAAAAACAAGTTATCCTTGTCTGCTTTTCTTTCCACATAGAGTTTGTCAGCACACTTCAGAGCTCACTCAATCCAACCACAACCACGCTGATGCAGTACACTGTTATCTTTCCTAGATCCTTGAGAAAGCTTTCCACTTGTCCCTGCTTCTTTCTGCCTTGCCTAGTTGAACCTGTTTTTGACATACCAACCAAATGATCCTTTTAAAATCTCATTAAGGTCAGAACCCTTATGGCAGTTTAGGAGTCCCTAGTTTGCCCTTACCTCTCTGACCCTGCTTCTCTTCCCTGTTGTTCACTGCATCATCCAAGGCTTTCACCTTGGAATCTGGATTTACTGTTCCCTCTGCCTGGAATATTCTTTTACCAGGTATCTGCATGACTCAAGTCCTTATCTCCTTCAGAGCTTGCTCAAATGTCCCATGAGTGATGCTTTCTTTCCCTGACCACCTCACTTATAATGTCTGCTCTCCTGCCTCTCTCTTCTCTGCCTCATTTATCTTTATGTAACACTTGGTGCCATCTGACCTATGTACTTAGCTGGTTTTCCTTCAGTAGAAGTACGCTCTGAAGGCAGGGGTGTTTGTTCACTCCTGTTATCCCTGTCCTGCAGCGTGACATGGCACATAGTTGCATCTTCAGTAGTTGTTGAGTGAAGTAAATGTTGACCAGATTCAGTTCCTTTTGGGAGGCAAAAGCTACAATATACAGCTTCTGTATTCATCTACCTTACTTAGGAAAAACATGCAGAAACCTCCAAGTCAGGTTCCCAGAAAAGTGCCATCAACTGTGGGCACTTAGAAGTGAAATTTGAAATAACTTCCTATTAAGTACCTACCAGTGTGCTGGACACAGGACACCATGAATAGTCCCTACAGCAGCCCTGTGCAAGTATGGTAAGTATTCTGACTTGCGTTTTACAATTGAGGGAAGAGACAAATGAAAGGCCTACTGAGCCCACACACTAAGGTCGGCCTAACTCCAAGGCCCATACACCACTGCACATTCTGCATCAGGGGACAACCAGGGGTAACTGGATTTAGCTGTGGGCTCAGCAAGCAAAAGCAACATTTGTTTTTGTTGTATGTAGCATGAAGTAAAATTGTCACAAAAATTTCAACCAAATATTTATCAATAAGCTAAGTGTGGCTGTTAATATTTGGATCACAGAGAAGAGTGAATAATTAGCATTTATTGAGGGGAAATAGATACAATTGGCTAAACTTTGTCTCAATGTGTTCCTTGGACTCTTCTGAAAAATACTAAATGGGAAGCTTTTCATATCTATATTTAAGTGATCCTAGTTCTTAATGCCTATTTTTGCTCCTGGCCCCTAGCACTCGTGTTTTCTAGTCTAGAGAGTACATTTCTGGGCTGTGTGTGAAGCATTACAGAGGAGTTTGGTTTCCTGGGTTCCTTTCATCTACTCTCCTGCAATGCAGGGGCAGCCTGCCCTGGTCTCCAGTTTCTGACTGGAGTTACCAAGGGGCCAAAAGAACTGCTAGCCACTGAGCTGTGAGTAATTCGCTTTTGAGAAGTAAATAGAACCTCACCAGTGGAGAACCCAGGGGTGTGGCTAATGGTTTTTTCCCCAGGCTCCTCCTCCTCCATCCCTCCCCAAATGACCTTAACCTTCTTCCATAGCTGGAGAGCAGCCAAGTCCTGCCTAAACAATACTCTCAACCTCATTGGCTCTTCAGCTTTGCAACCACTGCCACCCCTAAGTGGCTAAGGCCCTTCCTGCTAGGTCTCTCTGGTCTGAGAGAAACAGCAATAAGGTCAGGATTTTCTAACTATTGAAAGACAGTGAAGGAAGGTTAAAAAAATATCTAGTGTCCATGGACTATATAAAGGATAAATGTTTGGCTTCTGGAACTAGGAGGCCAGGTGAGTCTTTGTTCTGGGATGGATGGACATCTTTAAAGGCTAAGCAGAGGCCAAAAGAGTGCTTTTGGTAAATGTCCAAGACCTGATTGGTGCCATCCTGGATGTAAGGATGGATGCGGATATTACCCAGCATCCTGGGAGACTGCTAATGAATTTTTTTTTATCCACAGTGGAAAGAAGTAACAAAGTCCTGGTAAGGGCACAGTTGCCTGGCATCATGGACATTAGCTCTGCCTGCTGACAGTCATCAGTAACAGGAATTAGAAGCCAGTGTGGTCACTTTGGCACCATAATAGTGTTGCCACAGAGCCAGTGTCCTAGAGTCTACCACTCCATCATTTCCCTAAGATTGGGACCATAGACATTGTAGTGTCTGGTAACTGGGTTACTGAGAATAAGATAGACTGAGCTGTCTCTCTTGAGCATCCTGGGGCCAAGGCCACCTTCAGATGTGAAGGCAGAAACAAGGTAAGACAAATGCTGAAAGAAGAATTGTCAAGGGAGTTCCAAGGAGGTGAGTGAGAACTATCAAATCCCTTTTTCCCTCCTTCAGTGGGAAAGTCACTTGCTCCTCTTATTTGCTCAGAGAATTATAACAGCCCACGTTTACTGAGCACTTGCTTTATGCCAAACACTATAAATCCTATGAAGTGGATATTATCATCATCTGCATGAGGGCAAGGACTCCCTGTCTTGCTCAGTGTTGCATCCTTATCCCTGGGCACATGGTGGGCACTCCAACGTTGCTGGACTTGGTGTGCCCTACATAGTATTCTTGGCATAGGCCACAAAATGCTGTTAGACATTTGGTAAAAGGGAGAGACAGGAAAAAGTAAACCTGAAATTAGAATAGTGTGGGGTGCTAGAAGGAACCAGTCTGGGAGACTGTAGACCTGACTTCAAGTCCCACTTCTACCATTAGCTGTGTGACCTCAAGCCAGTGACTTCCTCTGTGTGAGTTTTTGCTCCCTCATTTATAAAATACAGGTATCAGATTAAACAAAGGAATTCCTTCACTAGATCTTTGTCTTGTACACAAATGTGCAAGGCACTGTTTTAAATGCTGGGAATATGCTAGAAACAAAGTCCCTTCTCTGCTAGACTTTATATTCAGAAAAGAGAAGCAGACAATGAAGGGAGTAAAATTCACAGACAAGATAACCTGGTGATGTTAAGTGCTGTGAATAAAATAGAACAGAGTGATGAAATGGTGTAGTGGTGGTGGTTATGGCTAAGTATTCAAGGAAGGCCTCTGGGAGGAGGTAACATTTCAACTGAAACCCAAATGTAGTGAGCCAGCCAACAGATGCCCTGGCAGTAGGGTGTTTCAAGCAGGGAAACAGTTAAGAGTCACACAAGTTCAAAAAGCAGAAATTCAGTTGCCCCCATACATTCTAGGATTCTAGTAACAGTAATGCATTTGCATGTGTTATCTGCATTAGGGGTTTGTATGATGACACTGTTTCTTGATGGTGTGGGATATTTGCTTCTTAATGGAAGTGGCTGAGAGGTACAGAGTCTTTCCAGAGCTAGGATACAGCTCTCTAGTTTGCTCTTTGTAGTTTTTGGTGGCTCAGCTGGCTGCCTGTGTTGATACAGTCTCCATTTTAGCTGCAGACTCTAAAAGCAAAGATTGGAGCTGAGTTGCCTTCTCCACTCCTCAGTCACAGCTTCAGAGGCCCAAAGGAACCCCTTCTCATCCCACTCAGCCTCCTTCCAATCTGACATTTCAGGGCTTCAAGAGCACAAGATTCAGCTTCCCTTGTTTTCCTGCCAGAGCAGGAGCCAGAAAATGAAACAGGAAACAGAGTGGAAGAGGCGGGGGGGAGGGTAGCGGAGAAGGAAAGGAAGGAGAAATGGCAGAAAGTAGAGCCACACAAATTTCTACCTTTAACAGGTTTAGCTTTTTAAAAACCTGACTTGTCACAAGAGGCCCCCAGGCTTTTAACAAATAGATTTTTGTGGGAATTTGGTGTGTATACAGAACCTGAGAATGTATTTTTCTCTTGTGAATTCAGACAGTTCATTTCACAGTTTTGTCTTTGCAGAGACCTGCTTGGAGCCTCATGGACTTCCAGATTCAAGCTACAACCTAGGCCTCGGTCACGAATGTGTGCTGGCTTTGCCGTTTCCCTCCCAGTCGACTGGAACAGAGAACAAGTGTGTTTCACTGAAAAACATGGGGGAAGGGCATTCTAAACTGCGTTGTGTTGTTGTTTTCCTTCTTCTCCTGCAACAAACACGTAACGACTAAAATGTGATTTGTAGTTTATCCACCTTACACATAACAAATATCTGAGGGTAACGTAGGTCTCAGGGCCTGTGATGAGTTATAAAGAATCAAAAGGTACAGTCAGTCCCTGGGCCCCACAGAGTTGATGTGGGCTCCTTTTCTTTGCCTGGAGAGATAGCAACCACCTCTTTGTTCCCACCCACAGTAGTAGCTGTTGGAGAAGATAAACCCCTCCCTCGGGCAGGGCTGGGGCCAGAGGCTAACACAGACCCCAGTTTCGTTGTGGGGGGGCAGATAACTGAAACCGCAGAAGGCTTTAGAATCCTGAGAAACAAGAAATACACCAACGGAGAGGGATTTAATATCTGTTTCCTTTAAGGAGGGTGCAAAGTTGTTCTAACAGTTTCCGTTACAGGGGTACCAACTGGCCGCTCCTCCCTAACAGCCGGTTTTGTTGAATTAGCTTCGTTTTTTTCTTTTTTGGCCTTGCTTACTATGAGAGAAACTGCTTGAGTGAGGAAGGAGAAAGGAATCCTGGGGGTTGTTCTCAGAGCTTTCCTTCACCATTCTCATTAGCAACCTAAGGTGGAGCTGAGGACTGAAGGAGGACAGAGGCTCTTGGTTACCGGAGGAGGGGAAAATCTGGGGGATCCCCCACTTTCTTCACACGTAGGACACAGGGTGCCGCTGCTGGCCACAGAAACCCCAAGAAAGCTTTTCTTTCCATTCAGAGAACACCTATTGTGTGCCATGCCCTGTGCTGAGCTGTTGTTGCCTGACAGCGGGGAAAGTGCAGCTCTGGCTTCTGTGAAAAGGCCGACGGGCAGCTCTCAGCAATAAGAACCTCTACACACACACATCGGGAACTCAGGGAATGTTTGCAGACGGAACTGGGGCAGGAACATCGAATCTTGAGACAGCAGGCCCAGCGGGCTAAAAGAGCGGGAGAACGGAATTGGAGGAGGGCGCCATGCAAGGGAGAACTCTTCAGGTGTCCCCAGGGCGGGAAGGTGCTAAGGCGCGGAGGGGGATGGGGAGCGCAGCACTGCCGAGCCACGCCGTCTCCGCCCCGCTCGCCCGGAGTCAACATGGCGGCCGCGGAGGAGGCGGGGCGGCTCCGAGTCCCGGCAGGAGCGGGCGGTTGTCGGGGGCGGCCAGTGCGCAGGCGCGGGTCGCTCGGGGGATGGGGGGAGGCCGGATGGAGGTGCTGAGGGTAGGGCCCCGCCTGGGAGGCCGAAACGGGCCGGCACTGAGCATCCGGCGCCAGCTTGGGATCCCTGGTGCTCTGGGGGAGGGAAGTTGTTAAACGGAGGCCGGGGGAAGGGAGGCGGAGGCCGTCGAGGAAACCCTCCCCGCCGCCATAGCAACTTCACGGTGCCGCCTCTTCCTTTTCAGCCTCCCGCCCTCCTCCGCCTTCCGGCCCTACGGCCTGGCGGGCCTCTGCTGGACACCGCAGGAGTCACCCCGGTCATGGCCCCTGGGGCGGTGAGGGTAGATAACTTATTCCACGTAGGGGCTCTATCAGCTGCAGGTTAGAACAGGCTTCCAGCCCGGCAGGGCTTGCCGAAGGCGGCCGCTGGCTCGAGGCGGGACGTGAGGCCTCCAGCTCAGAGGACCTTGGGTCAGGGCGACTCCCCCCTCCACCGACGATTTCGCCTTCCCCAGAAAGACCAGGGCCCCGTATCCACAGGTTCCTAAATTCTCAGGGCCCTCCCGGCCCTAGACGTAGCCATCAAAGGCCTGCTCTATCAGTGGACGAAGTACTGAATTGAGAACTGGGAGGCCTGTTTTGTACTCGTGACTCCGAAAAAACACGTATCCTTTCACAGGAGGTGAGGTCAGGCGGGAAGACATGAAATTTCAAAGGCCAAAAAAAAATGACCGCAAACACTGAGTAGCTTTGGGTGTGTCACTTGACCCCGGTAAGCTTCACTTTCCCTGTTGAAGGGGGGATAGCAATTACACTGATCCCACAGGGTCCAGGGAGATCTCTGATGTAAAAATTGTAAACTGGGGAAATTTTTATTCCCCGCCTCTAAGGCGTGATTTCCTCACAAGAGAAAAAAAGAGAGGAACTAGTTGATTGTTGATTTGTAAGTGTCCTTTAAAAAGTCTGTGATCTGGCAAAGTGAGGTTGGCGATTAGTTGAGAGGGAGAACTGGTTTCATTTTGTTTTTACTTGGTCTACCTGTAAGCAAAGTGTAGGCTGTGAGGCTCCTGTAGTCGCTGAGGCTAGAGCTTGACTCTGGAGAGGGAACAGGAAAAGTGGAAGCCTGGTGAAGAGGCAGAAGGTGGGTTACGGGCTATTCGGTTCCCAACTGCTCTTTTGCGTGTGGGTGGTTAAGTTAAGGAAGGGAAAAAGACTGTGTTCACTGTAGGATAGAGAAGGAGCAGCCTGTGAGGTGGGCTGTGTCGGTTTCTGAGATTTCTTTCGATTCAGCGAGTCAGATGCTGGTGATGGTCGGTAGATTCACAAACGGGCTGCTCCCGGTGTTTATAGAAGCTTGACTTCGAACTGGGAAGCGGTGTGGCGTCGAGGGCCCCTCCCTTCCTCCAGGCCTCCTGGTGATGGGGTGAGCAGCAGGCGCCCCCTTGTGCTGAGGATAGAGTACTGTTGCTGTTGGCCAACCTCGCTCTTTCTGAGGAAATTTTATTTTCCTGTGGCTTCTGTGACTTTGCCATCTTGCTCTTAACATGAGATATGATGGGAGATACCCTTGGGCAGTGATTTGATATCCAGAGCCAGTAAGATGGTGATGCTGCATCCTGCTCTGACCACTTCCACTCATTCAGAACACAGACTGAAAGTGCCCGTTCGTATGCTTGCCCCTGAGAATACGTCTGTGAGCGAAAGAGACAAAGCCTCTGTCCTCGTAGAGCTTCCAGTGTATCGAGGTTGGAAAACAAGTAATGTCAGTAAGTAGGACAATACAGAGTGCAATGGGAACATACGGTGCAAGTATATCACCTGGTCTAGTGAGGATCAGAGAATCCCAGAAATAAGTGACACGTGAAGGTTTGGAAGATATTAACTAGATAAGAGAAAGAAGAAGAGTCGTCCAGTCCAATTAGTTTCTCGGGTTAAATATTTTTTCATTTTGGAGATAACTTTTCTTCACCCTGAACTGACAGTTTGCCTCTCATGCACTTGCACTCCTTTCTGATTTCCCAGGCTGGTGTTTGAAAGTTCTGTAGGAGCTGTTGCTACTTCATTTAAGCACAAAGAATTGCAGGGGGAAAAAAAGGCTTTAAGTGTACTGCTTGCTTCAGGATGGCTTTGCAGTTGTTTATACATTGCTGTCATTCCAATAAGGAGATGGGAAATAAGTCTTCTCCATCTCTACTAGTCTGCCTTAAGTTTATTTTAGCAATGTGAGCTGGCTAACGTCCTGCTGAGTGGTGGTTTTCTTTTCCTTCTCCACTTAATTTAACAGACCAGCTGAACACACATCAGAGAGTTAAGCTGGAGTGTGTAGTCATTATGGTCTTCCAGTACAGCTCTGTGCCCTCATGTGGGACTCTGGCTTGGAACTTAGCTTATTATTCTGGGCAAGAAGGGTACACACCAAATAGTTAACAACTGCATCATAGATTTGTATATTTGTTTTGCATGCTTTAGTTTATTTTACTATCATGACAACTTTTTGAAATAGGCAAAATTAATAATGTGACTGCCATATTGTACAAAAAGAACTGTGGCAGAGGAACTAAATGAGAACTTGTAAGTGACAGAGTCAGGATCTGAACTCAGGTCTCTAGTTAACTGCATAAGAGTACTCCACAGGCTTTTGAAGACTTTCTGCAAGCTTAGCTTTCTAGCTTCATGCCTTTCTGTATGGAACTCTTCCTATAAAAATGCAGTGCTTCAGAGGGACACCAGGTGGTCTTGTCTGCCTTCACGATGGTTTTCTTCATCTGGATGGTTAGGTGGTTAACCTTGCCGCAGTAATGCTGAAAGGGGAGGTTCCTGTGAAGAGAACTTTGAAGAATTTGCTTTTGGCTCATGTGTGGCATTTCCTTCTTGGGTTTAGGAGTTTAGAAGCCTGTGGGACCTCAGTCCTGGTGCAATACCCCTGAATTTCTGGAAGTGAGAAGATGTGGACCCTGGGCCCATCCCGGAAAGAAGTGATACGATTTGCGATCAGCTGTCGGGTCTTGACTCTGGTGCTACAGGTCAGTGCCTGATCCTTTATCCTGCATATGCTGCTGCTGTGTGATTGGGCAGGCACCAAAAGTGATCCCCTTCACCATTCCATCTCCCCAGTGAGTACACACCCTGTGCCTCTTCATGTGGCTGGAACCATAGAAACATAGAGCTGACAACTGAAAAGTAGGCAGGAATCTTAAAAAGGATCTATGAAACCCTTATTTTACACATTAAGCAGCAGAGGCCCAGAAAGGTTCAATAACTTTTCCAAAATCACATAGCAAGTTAGAGAAGGACCATAATTAGACCCCAGGTTTCCTAACTCCTAACTCTTCCCAACAGAGTAAGATGTTTTGTTGCCAGAGGTACCCCAGGACGCAACAGCTCAAAACATTGCTATGGGTTCCCTTGCCAAGAGGCTAAGCTTCCTGTCAGTCATTTGACTGTGACAGAGGTGGCACTGCCCAAGTCCTGAAGCACCTGTGTGTATTCATTTAATCAGTAATGTCACCTACTCTTCCCATGGATATTTCCCTTGCTGACTGACCCACACAACCCTCAAGATGCATTTGCTTCTTTTGTGACTCTTTTTCCCTTCCAAAGCTGCCCTTGATACATATTTGAATCAAATTTCATGTACCATATATTTACACAGATAATGCACTGTCTTCATCTGTTTGCTGGCTACATCCTCCCCTGTGAGGTATTTTCGTAAGTGCACTATGCTAAACTTTTTTTACAGCAACATATGGAAGAGGATTGGCATGGCAGTGCTAGTGAGGATGCCTCATGGGGACGGACATAGCTGGCAAAACATACAGAAGTTATGCGTTATTTGCTTTAAAATATGGTGTCTATGTATATGAATTATATTTAGTTCCTAGCACAGTGCCTGGTACCTAGTGGGTCTTCAGTATATGTTCTTGAATCAGTGTTGTTGAATGTATGTCAAGACCCTAGGGATATTATTTTGCCTAATTATATATGCCTTTTATCACTCTCTGGAAACCCTGGTGGCATAGTGGTAAAGTGTTATGGCTGCTAACCAAAAGATTGGCAGTTCAGATCCACCAGGCACTCCTTGTAAACTGTGGAACAGTTCTGCTCTGTTTTATGGGGTTGCTGTGAGTTGGAATTGACTCAAAGGCAGTGGGTTTGGGTTTTTTTGTTTATCACTCCCTAAAGACTCGTATCTCATTCCTTTGTAGAAACTTTCTTTCCTGTCTCTTCCACCACTATGGTGATACAGAGCCTGCTATGCTGGGTCCCAGGTTTAGGCAGAAGTGTCTTCTTCTTGGAGTCTAGGGCCTTTATCAGTGATTATCAGTCCTGTCCCATTTGTTTTCACTATTTGAAGTGATTCAATAAAGTAACTGACAAAAGAGAAAGAGTCTTTAAAATGCTCCTGTTGTGAGACTGGGAAACTGACTCAAGGATATCTCTGAACCAGAATCAGTTGGATTATTGGCAGAACCATTGCAATACTATGACTTGGGTTAGAGAACCAGGACAGCTGGGCTGTAATTCAGATGGTGATTTTAGAGTGAGTTTGTGTCCCTGAGACAGTTCTCTCAGTGACTAAAATTGGTTTCAACATCTACAGTGTTCTGAGAGGAGTCCTAGTGGCACAGTGGTTAAGAGCTCCACTGCTAACCAAAAGGTTGACAGTTTTAATCCACCAGCCACTCCTTGGAAACCGTGTGGGGCAGTTCTGCTCTGTTCTCTAGGGTCACTGTGAGTCTGAATCTACTCAGTGGCAATGGGTTTGGCTTTTAGGTTTTTTTACATCTTTATCACAAGTCTCTCATTTCCTTGTCTGGCTCCCTTCTAATAATCTTGTCCTCCTTACACTCATAGTCATATCCTGGAGCCTCACATTCTGCCAGGTAATCTGATTTTAAGCATTCCATTCTCTTCCCATCCTCTCCTCTGTATAGCTTATGCCCTCTGGCATCCCAATTCTAACACTTCTCCCACACCCTCACGACCTATAATCCATTAATTTTACCACCATTTCACTGTCATCCAGCTCATAGCTCCCGTTCTCGTTTGGGCTCAGCTTAGATCTCATCATCCATCATGATTATAATTCGCATGCAGACCTACTCCACTTTCTCTTGCTCCACTCTATGTGTGCCTTATTTGCAAGGCAGAAGTCCAACCTTGGCTAAACCCAGATCTCTGCCTATTCCATGGCTTCACAGAGAAATACAATTAGCTGTACTAACTAGTGTCTTCTTACTCAAGATCATTAACAGGAGAGTCCTTAACACTCCCTGACAATCTCAGTGCACTTCCCTAATTTCCTCAAATTTCTCTGCACATCAGAAGGACCTGGAGATCTTTTAAAACTCTCAGTGCTCAGCAGTACATTTTATCACTTAAAATCATCAGCTCTGGCTCTGCACCCCACATTGGTGAGTGGCGTCTGGGGTCTTAAAAGCTGCCAAGCTGCCATCCGAGGACACAGCAAATGGTCCCAACTCAGCAGGAACGGATGCTCACCGAGGGCCAAAATGGCATGCGGTAAAGACAACCGAGAAGACAGAGAGACCCACAAAAGTGGGTGCCTACATCGACCTGGGACCGGAAGAACCAGATGGTGCCCGGCCACCACCCAGTGATAGCCATGATGGAGCTCACAGAGAGGAGCCTCACTGGCAACACAAGAATAAAAAGAGGGGCATCATGAGAGCTCCACTAAAAGACCTCAATTGATGGTCCAGCGGTTTTGGGGTTCCTCTGAGAGCATGGCCCCCGGCCCTGATGCTGCCCATTCCCATAAATTATAACAAAGGTCCACTCTTTGGACAGGAATGGATTGGACTTGGCAATGCAGAGTAACCATATATTGGAAGCACTTTATGATTCTATACATCTATAGGATATCATCTTGCTGACCTCTGGCTGGAGGAAGGGGAGTGGACAGAGAGGAGGGGAAAGGAGGCTGTTGAGAGGATGAGACATGTATGGAGCAGAGAGGAATAGTGTGCAGTCACCGGACAGGGAGAGCAGTGGAAGCTGCATATAGGGGGTCATGTAAATTTACATGTGAATGTATATTTTCACTCAGTTATGTTAAATAAAAATAAAAATAAAAATAAAATCATCAGCTCTGGGACAGGACCCAGGTAACAGTATTTTTTTTAATTCCTTGGGTGATGCCAGTGTGCAGGCTGTTTTGAGAACCAGAGTCACTGGTGATTTACTTTACATGTTCTTCTTTTACCTCAAGTCTTTTTTTTTTTATTTAATATAACTGAGTGAAAATAAATATAACTGAGTGAAAATGTACATTCCCATATAAATTTACATGCCCCCCTATATGCAGCTTCCACTGCTCTCCCTGTCCGGTGACAGCACACTATTCCTCTCTGCTCCATACATGTCTCATCCTCCCAACAGCCTCCTTTCCCCTCCTCTCCACCCACTCTCCTTCCTCCAGACAGAGGTCAGCAGGATGATATCCTATAGATGTATAGAACCATAAAGTGCATCCAATATATGGTCAATCTGCATTGTCAAGTCCAATCCACTCGTGTCCAAAGAGTGGACCTTTGTTATAGGCAAGGGCAGCATCAGGGCCAGGGGCCATGCTCTCAGGGGAACCCCGAAACTGCTGGACCATCGATTGTTACCTCAAGTCTTGAACACCTTTTCCCCAACCTTCATTCTCAGCTGATAACTTCTTTTTCTGAGTAAAAACTAAAATAAAAGCAACCAGAGGAGACTTTCTGTGATAGATATACTCAAAACAACCACCCCACTGCTAAAAAAAAAAAATGGAGCTGCTAAGTCTGTTTATATACAACCAAATACTTTATGGGATTTGGTTTCTTGGTTTGAAAGTTTAGGATCCTGGCGCATCGCAGTCAATTGGCATAATAACATGTTTAGTGCTTTTTCTCTACCTCCTAGCTTATTGCATAGGGTCGTAAAAGCTTGTAGGCAGATGGTACAACAATTGGTCTCTCTTGTTTGGAGCAACAAAGAAAGAAGGATAAGAATAGGAGGAGGAAAAGAAATGGGTGGCTAACTGCGTTCATGAGCAGTTGCCTCCTTTGCCATGAGACTAGGAGAATTAGATGGTTCCCGGCTCATAGAACTGAACATCTTGATCAAAGATTCTATAGAAGAATTCTGATCAAGGTGGGGATAATGGAGGACAGAATTACAAATTTTTATGGACCCCAAACTTTCTGGATGAGCCCCTAAAACTGTTGCCCTGAGATAGTCTTTAAACCTTAAACTAAAGATATCCCTTGAAGTCTTCATGAAACTAAACTAGTAAAAAATGTCTGTCTTGAATATCATGCTCTTTTAAGAGCTGTCTGTACAGGATGAATTTGAAAACAGTAACTCAAGCAATCAGATGGAACCTTACTGAACAATGAGTTTATGTTAATAGAAAAACAACTTGGAAACAGTGGATGAGAATGGTTGTACAACTCTAAAGTTATAGTCAGTGTCACTGAATTATACATGTAGAAACTGTTTAATTGGTGTATGTTTTGCTTAACAAAAAAAAATTTTTCCCGAATAAAAAAAAGAGACACCTTATACATGCTCGCTGACAGTAGCTGCTGAGTGCCTTTACTACTGAAGCCTGGGTGAATTGTCCAGAAGTGGATTATCCAATAGGCAAGGAGAGGATGGTGCTTACCTTGCTTATCAGGTCATCGACAGTGAACCATTAGTGGGTTTCACAACAGATAACATGAAATTGTTTACTGCAGATTAGTAAGTAAACACAAGTAAGCCTGTGCTTACCTTGCTTACTGGATCATCCAGCCCTGTCCAGGACTATACATTTGAAAAGAAGGTTTAATCTTATACGAAGTTGCTATGGGACTGGGAGAGGGACAAATGCCAGTCATACCTAGAAGCAGTCTCTGATGTGGTGAAAAAACATGAAGTTGTTCACCACACATGATCTAGTGCTTACTTTGCCTATTGGATAATCTGACCCTGGAGCTGTCTGCCCTCCTCTCTATGGCTAGTTCCTCTACCAGTGTAGCAGATTCTTTCAGCTACTTCAGCAGGTATCTTCTTTCTCTGCTGCATTCTCACTGGTTTTCTGTCCGATGCAGACATTCCACCTTAAAAAAACTTTCTCTTGGTGCTACATCTTCACACACCTACCTACTACCCCATGTTTCTGCTCCTCTGTGTAGCAAAGTCTTCAAAATAGTTGTCTCTGTGCACTGGCTCCAGTTTCTTTTCTCTTATTTTCTACTGAATCCACACTACTCAGACCTCTCTTTTCTGTAATAAAATAGCTCTTGTGAAAGTCATCAATGACCTCGACATTGCTGAATCCAGTGGTCCTTTTTCACTCACCATCTTGACGTATCAGCAGCATTGAGCAAAGCTGGCCACTTCCTTTCTTCATTTCATTCTGAGACACCTGTTCTGCTGGTTCCCCTGTTTGTTCCTTCTTTATCTTCATTGCTGGATCCTCCCTGTCTCTTTAACCTCTAAATGTTGATGTTTCCAGGGCTCAGTCATCAAACTTCTTCTTTTCTCTGTCTACTTCTTCTGTAGGTGGTTTCATCCAGTCTTAAAGCTTTAAATACCATCTATACATTTATAGGGTCACTATGAGTTGAATCAACTCGATGGCAGTAGATTTAGGTTTCGGTTCTGTTTTTAATTTAGTATGACCCCCAGATTTATAACCCCAGGCTTAATCTCCCTTCTGACCTGCAGGCTCATATATCTCACTACCTTGTCTACTTCTTACACGTGAATGAACGTCCAGCTCAAACCTAACTGTTCTAAAACTGAACTCCTGCTTTCTCCCAATAAGTCTGTCCTTCTTCTTTTTATTAACTGGTGATTATTTTCTTCCAATTGTTCAACTAATATCCTGGTTCTCCCTCACCTTACAGGCACTGTTCAACGCCATCATCCCAGATCATCGTGCAGAAGCCTTCTCCCCTCCTCGCCTGGCCCCCTTGGGCTTTGTAGACCAACTTGTGGAAGTTCTTCTGGGTGGTCTGTCACACTGGGATGCTGAGCATTTCCTGTTCATTGCTGAGCATGGCTACCTGTATGAGCACAACTTTGCCTTCTTCCCTGGTTTCCCGCTGACCCTGTTGGTGGGGACTGAATTGCTGTTGAGACCCCTGCGGGGGTTACTGAGCCTGCGGAGTTGTTTGCTAATTTCAGTAGCATTGCTCAACTCTTTGTTCTCTGTGTTGGCAGCAGTGGCACTTCATGACCTGAGCTGTCTGGCTTTGCACAGTCCCCGCCAAGCCTTCTACTCAGCATTACTCTTCTGCCTCAGTCCTGCCAATGTCTTCCTGGCAGCTGGTTACTCAGAAGCTCTGTTTGCCCTCTTGACATTTAGTGCCATGGGGCAGCTGGAGAGGAGCCGCAGCTGGACTAGTGGACTTCTCTTTGCCCTTGCCACTGGTGTACGCTCCAATGGGCTGGTCAATGTTGGGTTCCTTGTACATGCCCAGTGCCGAGGCTTTTTGTCTTCTTTCAAAGTGGAAAGTTCCCTGAGGCAGCTCATTAAACTGATGGCCTCTGTGTTCCTTTCGGTGCTCACACTTGGCCTTCCCTTTGTCCTCTTTCAGTATTATGCTTACACCCAGTTCTGTCTACCAGGCTCAGCCCAGCCCATCCTTAAGCCCTTACTGCAGTTAGCTGTGGATAAGGGCTACCATGTTGCAGGTGGATATGAACCACCTTGGTGCTCTTGGAATCTGCCCCTAATATACAGCTATATACAGGATGTTTACTGGAATGTTGGCTTTTTGAGATACTATGAACTCAAGCAGGTACCCAATTTTCTACTGGCTGCACCAGTGGCTATATTGGTTGCCTGGGCAATTTGGACATTTATGACAACCCACCCTTGGCTCTGCCTTACACTCGGACTGCAGAGGAACAAGGGCAGTAAGACCCTAGAAAAGCCTGATCCTGGATTCCTCAGTCCTCAAGTGTTTGTGTACGTGGTCCATGCTGCAGTGCTACTGCTTTTTGGAGGTCTGTGCATGCATGTTCAGGTAAGGTTGATTTCTAACTAGGGTAAAGATATGAATATGGACAGAACTCTTTGGCCAGTGATCAGGGATGATAGCTGATGACTCCAGTTTGAGTGACTCATACCTGATTTATTCATTCAGCAAGTATTTAGGGACTTGATGTTACACTCTGGGTGAGACTACTAGGGAGAGAATTGCTGCCCTAGTGGATCTCATGGTACAAATGGTGAGACACACGTTTAATGGTTAAAATTTTGTGGTACAGTGGAATGGAAGAGGGATTGCTGTTTTGAGATAAAGTACTGTGGAAGCTCAGAGTAAGGAAGTAGTGACTGACTGGAGGAGGTGAGGAAGGCATTCATCATATTTAAGCCGAGTCCTGTAGAGTAGGAAGGGATTTTCCAAGTAAGAGACAGAGAAAGAACATTCTGGACAAATGGAAGAGTGTGTGCAAAGACATGAGGATTGTGAAGAGACCTGATTTCAGCTGAGATACAGAAATAAGCAGAGAGGATATCTCTGGGACCTTCTCTTAATGTGTAGTTGTATCCAGAATGTCTACTTGAATGTTGATGTCTTGAGGTACTCTGAGGCTGGTGCCCAGTTTTCAGAGGAGGTATCTTGTGTCTGGGGTGGTAAGGATAGAGAGGGACAGCAAAGGTGTGATCACACATCTGATTTTTGGTTCCTGGCTTTGGCCTTAGTTTCAGTATAACCCCAAGAAAGTATTTTACCCCATGTGACCTCTCGAGCAGTCTGCGTTTTGGAGGTACACATTGGCTGTTTGTAAAGTTTTTTGAGCTGTGTAGATAAGAGACACAGGGAAAATAGAAAAATCACATTCTGGATTTGTAGCTGGATAAGCTAGCAGAGTGAGCACCAGAACAGCATGGAGTTCCCAGGAAGTTAGATGAAGGAGACCATTTGGCTCTAAACTGTCCTTGGAGGAAGAATAGTGAACCATCCTCTGCTCTGACATAACCCATAGGATGGGGGACCACCTCAGGTACCTAACCCCCACATCACGGCCCAGACTTTTAGAGTCCAGGCCCTGGGCTAAAATTGGATCCCATATATAGTTTTTTTTTGGTGTCCCATTATTATGATAATTACTCTGAAGCTATGTTTATTTTTAACATCAAGGTTACCTAGCTGATATCACACACATCTTTATCATGCAAGTCCTAAGCTCTGCTGAATTTCTTTTCCACTGTAATAAATTTCTAGTATATGTCAGGGGGCCAAGGATCACCAGAATAGGGAACCCCCCAGCTGGGCCAATTTGAGTCACTGACCTTCCAATAAATGTATGTGTCTTTCTCTCTCTTATGATTTGTAGGTTCTCACCAGGTTTCTGTGCTCATCCACTCCTGTTGTGTACTGGTTTCCAGCTTACCTGCTTCAGAATCAAGAGCCATTGCTGAGGTCCCTAGAGACTGTGCCTTGGAAGCCTCTTACAGGGGACTCCCCATCAGGACAAAAGGTGCCCAGAAATCCTATCAAGGGACTTCTACACAACTGGAAAACCTGTTCCCCAGTTACACAGTGCATTCTAGGCTATTTCCTGAGTTACTGGCTCCTGGGACTACTCCTGCATTGCAACTTCCTGCCTTGGACATGACCTGGAGTTTCAAGGGACAGGCTTGAAGCCAGCTTCACTCAGAGCTCTGAAAATACAAATACACATTGGGACTGGAGTTATCACTGTCACTGTTAAAGCCTCTATCTCTTGCTCCTTCGTGGAAGGTTAGGTAGATCCTAGCCAGAGTGAACGACTTTTAAAGTAGTAACTGTTTTCGTTGTAAGTGCAGATGTCTTATTCCAGGTCTGAAGTGTACCTGGATCTGTCCTCTAGTCCATCAAGCATAGCAGAGATAGTCTTTTTTTTTTTTTTAAATATTGTGCTTTAAGTGAGAATTTACAATCCAAGTCAGTCTGTCATACAAAAACTTATACACTAGCTGCTACCCTCGGGCTGTGACAGCACACACACAGCACACTCCTCCCTTCCACCCTCTATTTCCCATGTCTGTTCAGCTGGCTCTGGTCCCCCTCTACCCTCTCATCTCACCTTTGGACAGGAGCTGCACAGTTAGTCTCGTGTATCTGCTTAAGCCAAGAAGCACATTCTTTGCCAGTATTCTTTTATGTACTATAGTCCAGTACAGTCTTCATCTAAAGAGTTGGCTTCAGGAGTGGTTTCAGTTCTGGGCTAACAGAGAATCCAGAGGCCACATCTTCCAGGGACACTTCAGTCTGTTAGACCATGAAGTCTGGTCTTTTTAATAGGATTTAAGTTCTATACCCGATTTTTCTCCCACTTGGTCAGGGACTCTGTGTTGTGTTCCCTGTCAGGGCAGTCATTGGCTGAGTTAGTCATAACCCTACCAGTGACTCACACATAAATTTGAATTACTTAAATGTCAATTTCATCAAAAGCTTCTAGCAGAGAACATGGTGAAGGCCTGTTCAATGTGGTGGCAATAATGCAGTAAGGCCACCTTTCCTAAACAGGATACTTTTCTGATATATTTTTTAAATCTTTTAATTCATTTATATGAAAAATCTTACAAATAAAGAATTTTCTAATAAAGATGTCCTATTTTTGAGAGCTCACAGCAACCATACTTGTGAAGCTGCTATAGCCATATTTATTACTTTTTCTGATTAGTCTTGACAAATAGGGATAGAAAGTTACAGGATTCTATAATGTGTTGAAGTTGTTAAAGTTTATCATCAAAATGGGTGTTCCATTCACCAAACATTCCGTGCATTACATGAAATTTACGATACACATAATCATCTTACTGAGAGAACAATTCAGTGTTTAATCAAAAAAATTTAGACGTCAGGTCTGTTGCCAGTTGGACAACACTTATACATCAAGGAACCGCATGTTCAATGGACGGGAGAATCCATCCCAATCAATTTCTCACCGAGCCCAAGAACTGGGCCTTTTGTCACCACAGTTGGGCAGATTTTGTACATCTGGAAAACTTGACCCTTACAAAACTTTTAACACAAGAACTGATGCCCGATGACCATAGGTTGTGCTGTACATTTGCTGACTGGGCGTGAAACAATTGAAGTTGACTGCTTTTGGCCAAAACATCATCTTCAGTGATGAGGTCTGTTTTTGGATGAATGGTTTTGTAACAAACAGACGTGTTGCATTTGGAGTGTTGAGACTCTAATAGAGATTCAAGAATGTCTACTTCATCCCAGCAAGTTCCTGTTTGATGTGGATTTTGGTCCAGCAGAATCACTGGCCCTTGTTTTTCCAAGATGAACAAGGAGAGGCTGTGACTGTCAATGGCAAAAGATATTAGGCTATCATAACTATTTTTGGCCCCAGTTAGAAGGTGTCGTGGGCCCTTTACCTAAAATTCTTTTCCACACATAATGCCATCAAATGCATTTCAAAATAATAAGGCAATTAAAACTACCATTTACACAGCTTGTTTTATTGAAGTTCAAAGATGGGACACCCTTACTGGAAGACCCCTTATATGCAAATTCAGTAACACTCACTATACATACAATGAATTACTTTTGAAAATTAATAAAAATTACTTGGAAAAAATATATTTTTCCAGGAAAAGTAAAAGACTAAGGAGAATGCTCCATGATGAGGCAAGAGACCTGGATTCTAGTCCTGCCAGAAAATCCTGTTTACCAGCTGTATGACTTGGGTGACTTTTCAGAGCCTTAGTTACCTCTTCTGGATCTAGGAGAAACTATACTGTTACAGCTGGGGAAGTGAACCCTTTTAGAGCAGTCATGGCAGTCTACGCACTTATGTAGAGGCTTGAACGAATCGTTTTACGATAAAATATTTCTAGTTATCCTGCTTTCAGCCATTAGAATATGCAACTGTGAAAAGCAACTAAGTGATCTTTGAGTGAGGGAAAGCAGTGACAGAAAGTAAGGATCACTGTCCTGCGTAAGTAAACCTGTGTCAAAGCACATGGTCAAAGCTGTGTGTGACTTCCCTGTCATTTTCCAGTACCTCCGCTTGTGGGGTGGATGTAGAGCAGAGGAGCCATTGCAGCAGCTTGTATTGGTAAATTGTAGGTAAGTCCAGGGTTGAATGAAATGTTACTGACCTTGCTTCCTGGCCTGTTTGCTTATGAGACCTTTCACTGCTGAGTTAATTGCTTCTCATTCCTTAAGCCACATAAGGTAGGCTCAGTATTATTACCAGTCCTAGTCCCCTCTAGGGTTGCTATGAATCACACCCGACTCGATGGCAGTAGATGGGGAGTCCCCACTTGAGTCAAAAATTACAGCAAACAGAAACTCTTCAAAATAGATGGGTATTCATAAGCAGCTTCTAGAGAGCTCTAAGAATTGGAATTTTGACACACTCCCTCTGACCATGACAGACTGCTGAACTTGCCAGCTGAAGGGAAGCTCCTGGCTGAGTCCCAACACCCTCTGTTGGAGTTCCTGGTCAGCCTGGCCAATAAGCATTTCCCATCCGTTGCCCCAGCACCAACACAGCTGAGACAATTTGGTCCAGAGTCAAATGCTTCTGAAAATGTACACACAGAGCAGGGCAGCCCTCTGCCTGCTGCCAAGACACCCAAGTGCCCTTCTTGGCAAAACATGATCACCCTTGCCCTAGTGTCCATCCAGTTGGCAGAAACTATTCCTTCTCACCAACAGCTGCAGACGCAGGGACTTCCACCCTGCGTGCAGGAAGAATTGCAGCCTTTTTTAGCTCTTTGCTGCTGAGATGGGAGTACTAGGTTCTTTGCTCTCAGAGATTGTCTTCTTTGCCTCCTTTAGGGGGATAATGGGAACGGATTGCTCCCCCAATGGAAGAGGTGACTCCAAAGCACGCGTGGTCAGGTATGATTTTGCTGCTCTGGTGATCTTCGCTTAACCTTCACACTAGATGTGATCACCCCCAGAAACAAGTAATTTCAAGAACCAGAAACCCCATAAGTGAGAATCCCATCTTCTCAACTAATGAGGAGGAACTGAGTCATGGTGCTGTTCTGCAATGGCCATTATAGCTACAGATGTTAACTGAAGGAATAACTGAACACTGCAGCTAGGTTGGAAGCACCCGGTGTGACCTGACAAAGGACATGTCTTTCTCTCTGCCTTTGGAGGGATCTAGTTGCTTTTCCCTGAGGATCTAAGGAATGGGCTGGTTTTATGGCCAGCAGCTGTCCTTTTACCATCCTATTGCAGTCTTTAATAGGCTGAGAGAAGGACATGAAGGGCCCAAGCAGGAAGCTTCCTGTTTACCCTGAGGTCTAACAATGTGGCAGCTGTGTTGGGCGTCTACTATTTCAGAGAAAAGTCATTTCCTTATGAGACCCTGCTAAAACAGAAACCAGACGCTTAGGATACCTAGAAGTAGATGTTTATTTGATTCTTTAATGAAGGTGAGAGAAGTGTTGTGACATGCTTTTATCAGTCCCCCTGGGGGAAAAAAATCACTTCCTAAACAGATCGTCTTAACCTTTATCTAAAAATGTAATGTGCATAGGCTCATGGGATTTGAAATTGATTCATTCAGCAGTTGTTTATTAATGCCTGTTTTAGAGTAATAAAGGTGACTTCAGCTATGACTTCCATCCTCACATATCTCTCTAATAGAGTAGCTTATATATACATACAAGAATACAGAGAAAATGATAAATGCTAGGGGTGAGGGACTACTTAAACTTTTCACTCTATATCCCTCTGTACTTGAAATTTTTATAATAAAGATGAAATAAAGTTTTATTTATACACTTAGAAAAAAAGTTGTGAAATACAGAACAAAATTTACAAATAATCTGTGAATTGATACAAGGTGGAACTCCCTTTCAGCTTGTGTTACCTAAGGAGACCTCATGGAAAAGTGACTTCTGAGCTGGACTTTGAAGGACAGGTAGAATTTGAGAACTAGGGGCAGGGAATGAGTATGGGAGTGAGGAAACAGGGCAGGGAGGTCTTCGTTTCTCTGTGCCTTTCGAGGGATCTAGTTGTGCTTCTCTGAGGATCTGGATAGTAATCATTGTACCACACTCAGGTCTGTCATGTACTAGCTGTGTAAACTTGAGCCAAACACTGACTGACTAAGCCTCAGTTTACTCATCTATAAAATGTGGATAATAGTATCTGCGACATAGATGTGGATACTGTTATTTACTTAATAGGGCTGTTTGAGAATTTAATGAATTACTATATAAAAAGTGTTTAGAATAGTGCTGATAAAGGAATAGTTGTGTTTTTGACATGTTGTGTTGACACTGCCATCAGCAGTGCCAGGTATTTAGAATAAGGAGAGGAGTCAGGGAGCAATAGATACCGTAATTATAGCAGCCATGGTGTGAATGGAATTGTCAAAAGTGAGAGTGTAGAAAGAAGAGGATGGGGCAGTAAGATCTTGGGCAAGTGGCTCAACCTCTTTAAACATGTTTTCTCTTTTGAAAAATGAGGGTGATGTCACCACAAAGGGTAGCTATGAGAGTTCAGTGAGACACTGTATGTAAAACATTTAGCACAATGGGCATTTGATAAAGTCCAACACCCATTCATGCTAAAAACTCTCAGCAAAATAGGAATAGATGGCAAATTCCTCAGTGCAATAAGGGCCGTTTGTACAAAGCCAACTGCCTACATCATCCTGAATGGAGAGAGACTGAAACAGTTTCCCTTGAGAACAGAAACTAGACAAGGATGCCCACTCTCACCTCTCCTACTTAACATTATACTAGAAGTTCTAGCCAGAGCAATTAGACAAGACCAAGAAATAAAGGGCATCTGCATCAGCAAAGAAGTAAAAATTTCCCTATTTGCAGATGATATGATTGTGTACACAGAGAATCCAAAAGAATCCATAAGTAAACTACTCACACTGATAGAAGAGTTCAGCAAAGTCTCAAGATACAAGATACAAATCAGTAGGATTCCTTTATACCAACAATGAGATTATTAAGGAAGAAATCACCAAGTCAATACCATTTACTATAGCCCCTAAGAAGATAAAGTACCTAGGAATAAATCTAACCAGAGAAATAACAAACCTTTACAAAGAGAACTACAAGCCCTTACTACAAGAAACTAACAGGGACTTACATCAATGGAGAAACCTACCCGGCACATGGATGGGAAGGCTTAACATTGTGAAAATGTCTATTTTACCCAAAGCAATCTACTTACATAATGCAATCCCAATACAAGTTCCAATGACTTTTTAAAAAATTTTTTATTTAATATAACTGAGTGAAAATGTACATTCCCACGTAAATTTACATGCCCACCTACATGCAGCCTCCACCGCTCTCCCTGCCCGGTGACAGCACACCACTCCTGTCTGCTCCATACACGCCCCACTCTCCCAACGGTCTCTCCTTCCCCTCCTCTCCACCCACTCCACCCACTCTCCCTCCTCCAGCCAGAGGTCAGCAGGACGACATCCCATAGATGTACAGAACCATAAAGTGCACCCAATATGTGGTCACTGCATCACCAAGTCCAACCCATTCCTGTCCGAAGCGTGGAACTTCGCCATGATTTATGGTCAAGGGGAGCATCAGGGTGAGGGGCCACACTCCCAGGGGAGCCCCGAAACCACTGGACCATCAATTGATGTCTTTTAGTGGGGATCCTAGGGTGCACCCCTTTTCATTCTTGTGTTGCCAGTGAGACCCAACCCAGTGAGCTCCATTGCAGCCATCACTGGTGGTGGCCGGGCACCATCCGGCTCCTCCGGTCCCAAGTCGATGCAGGCACCCACTGATGTGGGTCTCTTTGTCTTCTGGGTTGTCCTTCCCCCATGTCATTCCGGTCCCCGGTGAGCATCTGTTCCTGCTGAGCCGGGACCACCTGCTGTGCCCTCGGATGGCAGCCTGAAGCTCCTAAGACCCCAGACGCCACTCACCAACATGGGGTGCAGAGAGCCCTCTTAGCAAAACGCTAGTTGTGCCAATTGGCCTCGCTTTCGCCTAAGAGCATGGTCCCCCGCTCCCTGCCCCAGCTGCTCTCTCCTTGCAATATTGGGTTAAGATGGAAGGAGTACTCATGTTATGTTTAAGTCCACTTAATATTGTTCTTGTTTCTAATGTGTGCTATCACTGATTTCACCCAACCAGATACCTAGCAACTATCTAATCTAAACCCTCCCCCCTCCCTCCCTCCTTCCCCTCCCTTGCAGCTGTCAAAGAGTCTTTTCTTCTATACACAAGTCTGTTTTTGAGATCTTATCGTAGAGGTCTCATACAGCATTTGTCCTTTTGTCGCTGACTACTTTCACTCAACATGTCTTCCAGTTGAAACCAGGTCATGAGATGTTTCCTGAAGTCATCGTTGTTCTTTATCCCAATGACATTTTTTAATGAGATAGAGAAACAAATTACCAACTTTGTGTGGAAAGGGAAGAAGCCCTGGATAAGTAAAGCACTACTAAAGAAGAAGAACACACTGGGAGGCCTCTCGTTACCCTGACTTTAGAACCTATTACACTGCCACAATAGTCAAAATAGCCTGGAACTGGTAAAAAAGAGACATCAGTGGAACAGAATTGAGACCCCAGAGATGACACCATCTCCCTATGAACAGCTAATATTCAACAAAGGCCCTAAGACATTAAACTGGGGAAAAAACAATCTCTTCAACAAATGGTGCTGGCAAAATTAGATATGAAGCTGCAATAAATCAAAACAAGACTCATATCTTACACCTTTTACAAAAACCAACGCAAACTAAATAAAAGACCTAAGTATCAAATCTAAAACGATACAGTTCATCCAAGAAAAAGTAGAAACAACAATAGAAGTTTTAATACACAACATAGACAGACTTCAAAATCTGTCAAACAAACCATAATCAACAGAAGTGAAAATAGATAAATGGGAACTATTGAGAATCAAACACTTTTGCTCATCCAAAATCTTGGTTAATAGAATTAACAGGCCACCTACAGAATGGGAAAAAATATTTGGCAACTATATGTCAGACCAATGCCTAATCTCCATAATATATAAGGTACTATAAAATATCAATAAAAAAAAGATAAATCATCCAATTAAGCAATGGACAAAGGAGATGGACAGACATTTCTCTAAAGAGGAGATCCAGGCAGCCAAAAAACACATACAGACATGCTCATGATCCTTAGCTATTAAAGAAATTCAGATAGCAAAAAGATGGAATCAACCCAGATGCCCAACAACAGAAGAATGGATAGGTAAACTATGGTACATATACTCAATGGAGCACTATGCAATGATAAAGAATAACGACGATTCCAGGAAACATCTCCTAACCTGGTTTCAACTGGAAGACATTATGTTGAGTGAAAGTAGTCAGCGACAAAGGGACAAATACTGTATGAGACCTCTACAATAAGATCTCAAAAACAGACTTGTGTATAGAAGAAGACTTTTTGACAGCTGCAAGGGAGGGGAGGGAGGAAGGGGGAGGGGGAGGGTTTAGTTTAGATAGTTGCTAGGTATCTGGTTGGGAGCAAGCAGTGATAGCACACATCAGAAACAAGAACAACATTAAGTGGACATCAGCATAACTTGAGTACTCCTTCCATCTTAACCCAATATTGCAAGGATAGAGTAGCTAGGGCAGGGGGCAGGGGACCATGCTCTTAGGCGAAATCGAGGCCAATTGGCACAACTAGCATTTTGCTAAGAGAGCTCTCTGCACCCCACATTGGTAAGTGGCGTCTGGGGTCTTAATAGCTGCCAAGCTGCCATCCGAGGACACAGCAAATGGTCCCAACTCAGCAGGAACAGATGCTCACCGAGGACCAAAATGACACGCGGTAAAGACAACCTGGAAGACAGAGAGACCCACAAGAGTGGGTGCCTTCATCGACTTGGGACTGGAAGAACCGGATGGTGCCCGGCCAACACCAGTGATAGCCATGATGGAGTTCACTAGGTTGAGTCTCACTGGCAACACAAGAATAAAAAGGGGTGCATCCTGAGATCTCCACTAAAAGACCTCAACTGATGGTCCAGCGGTTTCGGTGTTCCCCTGAGAGCATGGCCCCCGGCCCTGATGCTGCCCTTACCCATAAATTATAACAAAGGTCCACTCTTTGGACAGGAATGGATTGGACTTGGCAATGCAGAGTGACCATATATTGGTTGCACTTTATGGTTCTGTACATCTATAGGATATCATCCTGCTGACCTCTGGCTGGAGGAAGGAGAGTGGGTGGACAGAAGCGGAAAGGAGGCTGTTGGGAGGATGAGACATATATGGAGCAGAGAGGAATAGTGTGCTGTCACCGGACAGGGAGAGCGGTGGAAGCTGCATATAGGTGGGCATGTAAATTTATATGGGAATGTACATTTTCACTCATTCATGTTAAAAAAAAAAAAAAAAAGACCCAGAAAAAAAATAAAGAAATTCAAATAAAAACTACAATGAGATACCATCTCACCCCAAAAAGGTTGGCCATGATCCAAAAAACACAAAACAACGTGCTGGAGAGTCTGGAGAAGTTGGAACTCTCCTATACTGTTGGTGGGATTGCAAAATGATCCAGCCTCTTTGGAAAGCAATCTGGCTCTCCCTTAAAAAACTGGATCTAGATATACCATTTGACCCAGTAATTCCACTGCTTGGAATATATCTTACAGAATCAAAGCCATTCATACCAGCTGATACGTGCACACAAATGTTTATCACAGTCTAGTCCACAATAGCAAAAAGGTGGAATCAACCAGATGCCCAACAACAGAGGAATGGATAGGTAAACTATGGTATATATACTCAATGGAAAACTATGCAATGATAAAGAACAATGATGATTTCAGGAGACATCTCATAACCTGGTTTCAGCTGGAGGACATTATATTGAGTGAAAGTGGTCAGCAACAAAAGGACAAATATTGTATGAGACCCCTACGATAAGAATTTAAAATCAGACTCAGACTCATGCATAGAAGAAAAGACTGTTTGACGGCTCCAAGGGTAGGGAACGAGTGTGGGCAAGGGAGGAGGGTTTAGGTTAGATAGTTGTTAGAAATTTGATTGGATGAAATCGGTGATAGCACATGTTAGTAAGAAGATCAGTATTAACTGGACTTCAACACAACTCGAGTACTCCTCCCATCTTAACCCAATATTGCAAGGACACAGTAGCTGGGGCAGGGGGCTGGGGACCGTGCTCTCAGGCGAAATCAAGGCCAATTGGCACAACCAGCATTTTGCTAATGAAGACTCTCTGCACCCTGCATTGGTGAGTGGCGTCTGGGGTCTTAAAAGTTGCCAAGCTGCCATCTGAGAATACAGCAAATAGTCCCAACTCAGCATGGTCCATAACGGATCACCAAGGTCCATAACAACAGAAGACAGACCCACATGAGTGGGTGTCTATATCGACTAGCGACTGGAAGAACCGGATGGTGCCCAGCCACCACCAGTGATAGCCGCGATGGAGCTCACAAAGTTGAGTCTCACTGGCAACACAAGAATAAATAGGGGTGCACCCTGAGATCTCCACTAAAAGACCACAATTAATGGTCCAGGGTCTTTGGGGTTCCCCTGGGAGCATGGCCCTTGGCCTTGATGCCGCTCCTGTCCATGAATCATAACAAAGGTCAACTCTTCAGACAGCAGTGGGTTGGACTTGGAGACGCAAAGTGATCATAATTTGTGGGCATTTTATGGTTCTATGCATCTATAGGATGTCATCCTGCTGACCTCTTACTGGAGGAAGAGGAATGGGTGGAGAGGAGGGAATAGGAGATTGTTGGGAGGATAGGACATGTATGGAGCAGAGAGGAAGAATGTGCTATCACCTGGCAGGGAGAGCAGTGGGAGCTGCATATAGGTGAGCATGCAAATTTATATGGGAATGTACATTTTCATTCAATCATAATAAAAATAAATAAACTTAAAAAAACATTTAGCACAAAGCCTGGGTCATAGTAAAAACTTCATGAATGGTAGCTATTTTAAAATTATTTTGGTAAACATAAATAACCAGAGACAAATAGTGTCATTAGGGACAGAGAGACTTTCAAGAAGAAAGAAACAGTTTCTAGAGTCATATCCTGCCAAAGTTAAGGAAATTAAGAAAATTTATTGAATTTAAGAATTAGAGACATACAGGGTAGGCTAACTGCTGTAAAAAAAAAAACCAGCTCCAAAATTCAGTGGCTGATGCTGTCACCACTGTTACTTGATTTTACAAATAAGAACATTTGTGTGAATAGGACCCTGCTTTGCTTTTGGGACAGCCTGTTCTACTCTTCTGGCCTAGAATCTTACTCCTAAACTTCAGTCTGACGACTAGCATGCTGTTCCCTACTGACAGATTTCCATAATGTTGCCAACCAGCCTGACTGCTTAGATGTCTATCACTTTCTCATGGTATCACCGAGGGCAGGTTTGGAGTGTAATAAAATACTCAGAGTAAATGTATCCATGTTAGGAAGTCCTAATATGCTGGACCAGTTGGGCAATAAAAAGAAAAAAGGTATCCAGATCAGGGAGGAAGAAATAAAATTATCTCTTTTTTTTGCAGATGACTGGATCCTGCAGAGAACCCCAAAGAATTCGCGAGAATGCTACAGTTGTTGTTACATGCTGCCGAGCCTGTTCCAACTCATAGCGACCCTGTGTACCACAGAATGAAACCCTGTCTGGTCCTATGCCATGCTCACAATCGTCATGCTTGAGCCCACTGTTGCAGCCCCTGTGTCAGTCCATCTCACTGACAGTCTTCCTCATTTCCACTGATCCTGTACTTTACCAGCATGACATCCTTCTCCAGAGACTGATATCCTTTCTGACATGTCCAAAGTATGTAAGAAATGCGAGGCCTGATGATTAAGTTTGTGAATTCATCCTAGAAAAAGTGCTACATAACCTCCCTGCTGAATGTCACTATGGTCACTTTCAGAGTACTCCCCTTGGGAAGCTATGCACTAATGCCAGTCCCTAGGCCATCCTTCAAAGCAATTTTGGAACTTTCTTTCTGGAATGGCCATCAGAACTGTTGTATTAACAGTGATGTCCTGAATGTCATCAAAATGTCTTCCTTCCAGTATTTCCTTTATCTTCTGTAAAGAAAAAAGTCATTCGGGGCTAGATCAGGTGAGTAGGGAAGGTATTCCAATACAGTTACTTGTTTACTGGCTAAAAACTCCCTCACAGACAACTATACAATTAAGTTTGTGAAGTCGCCACCATGCCACTGTGTACAATGGCTATCCCAGAAAGAGTTCCAAAATTGCTTTGAAGGGTAGACTAAGCACTGGCATTGGTGCATAGCTTCCCAAAAGGAGTGCTTCAAAGATGACTGTAATGATATTCAGCAATGAGGTATATAGCACTTAAAACAATTAAATTCATGAATTAAATTGTCAGACCTCACAGTCTCACCATTCTTACTTCTAAGGAACATTGTGCTTCTTCCGAGATAGATTGTTTGTTCCTTTGGCAGTTTATGATATATTCAGTATTCTTCACTAACACCACAATTCAAAGACTACAGTTCTTCCATCTTCCTTATTCATCATCCAGCTTTTGCATGCATATGATGCAATTGAAAACACCATGATTTGGGTCAGGCATACTTTAGTCTTCAGGTGACATCTTTGTTTTTCAGCATTTTAAAGAGGTCTTTTGCAGCAGATTTGCACAACATAAGGCATCGCTTGATTTCTTGACAGCTATTTCCACAGATGTTGATTATGGATCCAACTAAAATGAAGTCCTTGACAACTTCAATCTTTTCTCTTTTTATTATGATGTTGCTTATTGGTCCAGTTGTGAGGATTTTTGTTTTCTTTATGTTGAGATGTAATCTATACTGAAGCTGTGGTCTTTGATTTTCATCAGTAAGTGCTTCAACTGTTCTTCACTTTCAGCAAAGTTGTATCATCTGCATATCACAGGTTATTAAAATGAGACTTCCTCCAATCCTGATGCCCTGTTCTTCTTCATATGGTCCAGCTTCTCAGATTATTTGCTGAATACACAATTGAATAGGTATGGTGAAAGGATACAGCCCTGACACATACCTTTCCTGACTTTAAACCACACAGTGTCTGCTTATTCTCTTTGAATAACTGCCTCTTGATCTATGTAAAAAAGATTCCTCATGAGTGCAATTAAGAGTTCTGTGATACTCATTCTATAACAAATTTGTTATGATCCACATAGCTGAACGCCTTTCATGGTCAATGAAACAGGTGAACATCTGGCTTTCAGCCAGAACCCATCCGACATCAACAGTGATGTCCATAGATCTATGTCATCTTCTAAATCAGGCCTGAAATCCTGGCAGTTTCCCTGTTGATAGACTACTGCAGCTACTTTTGAGTGATCTTCAGCAAAATTTTACTTGTGTGTGATAATGATACTGTTAAATATCTTTTTTTAATTATGATTGAGTGAAAATATACCATCCCACATAAATTTGCATACCTGCCAATGAGCGGCTCCCACTGCTCTCCCTGCCCGGTGATAGCATATTCCTCCTCTCCGTTCTGTACATGTCATATCCTCCTAACAATCTCCTATCCCCTCCTCTCCACCCTCTCCTCATGTCCAGTAAGAGGTCAGCCAGATGACATTTTATAGATGCATAGAACCATAAAGTGCACACATGATAGGGTAGCCCTGTGTCACCAAGTCCAATCCATTTCTGTTTGAAGAGTTGACCTCCATTATGATTTATGAACAGGGGCAGCATCAGGGCCAGGGTCCATGCTCCCAGGAGAACCCTGAGGTCCCTGGACCATCAATTGCAGTCTTTTAGTGGAGATCTGAGGGTGCACCCCTTTTTATTTTTGTGTTGCCAGTGAGAATCAACTTTGTGAGCCCCATCATGGCTATCACTGGTGGTGGCCAGGTACCTTCTGGTTCTTCCAGGCACATGTAGATGTATTCACCCATTCACATGGGTCTCTCTGTCTTCTGGGTTCTGTTTGCCCCATGTCATTTTGGTCCTTGGAGATCATCCATTCCTGCTGAGTTGGGAACATGTAGTATACCTCAGATGGCAGCTTGGCAGCTTGTAAGAACCCAGAAGCCACTCACCAATTTGGGGTGCAGAAGACTCTCTCAGCAAAATGCTAGTTATGCCAACTGGCCTCAATGTCCCCTGACAGCATGGTCCCCAGACCCCCACCCCACCTACTCTGTCCTTGCAATACTGGGTTAAGATGGGAGGAGTAATCATGTTATGTTGAAGTGCAGTTAAAATTGATCTTCTTTGTAATGTGTGCTGTCACAGATTTCACCCAACCAAATTTCTATCAACTGTCTAATCAATACCCCACCTTCTTCCTCCCTCCCTCCCCACCCTTGCAGCTGCCAAAGAGTCTTTTCTTCTATACACAAGTCTGTTTTTAAGTTCTTATAGTAGGGGTCTCATACAATATTTGTCCTTTTGCCGCTGAGTACTTTCACTCAACACAATGCCTTCCAATTGAGACCAGGTTATGAGATGCTTCCTAAAATTATTGTTCTTTATCATTGCATAGTGTTATATTGAGTATATATACCATAGTTAACCTAACCATTCCTCTGTTGTTGCACATCTAGGTTGATTCCATCTTTTTCCTATTGTGGACTGTGCTGTGATAAACATTTGTGTGCATGTATCGGCTGGTATGAATGACCTTGATTCTGTAAGATATATTCCAAGCAGTGGAATTACTGGGTCAAATGGTATATCTATTTCCAGCTTTTTAAGGAAGCACCAGATTGCTTTCCAAAGAGATTGCACCATTTTGCAATCCTACCAACAGTGTAGGAGAGTTTCAATTTCTCCACAGACTCTCCAGCATTTGTTGTTTTACATTTTTTTGGATCATGGCCAACCTTGTTGGTGTGAGATGGTATCTCATTGTAGTTTTGATTTTAATTTCTTTAATAGCTCATGATCGTGAGCATGTTTGCATGTGTTTTTTGGCTGCCTGGATCTCATTAGAGAAGTGTCTGTCCATGTCCTTTGCCCATTGCTTAATTGGATGATTTATCTTTTTCTTATTGATATTCTGTGGTACCTTATAGATTATGGGATCAGGTGTCAGTCTGACATATTGTTGCCAAATATTTTTTCCCATTCTGTAGGTGGTCTTTTAATTCTACTGATAAAGTCTTTGGATGAGCAAAGCTGTTTGATTCTTAGTAGTTCCCATTCATCAATTTTCTGTGGATTGTGGTTTGTCTGTCAGATTTTGAAGTCTATGTTGTGTATTAAAATTTCCATTGTTGTTCCTACTTTTTCTTGGATGAGCTTTATCTTTTTAGATTTGATATTTAGGTCTTTTATCCAGTTTGAGTTGGTTTTTGTATAAAGTGTGAGATATGAGTCTTGTTTCAGTGTATTGCAGATGCATATCCAATTTTGCCAGCACCATTTGTTGAAGAACTGCTAAATAATTTTTCATTTGTTTGAATCCTGTTTGGGGGGAACAGGCATAAGTATGGCTCTGCTCTAGTTTGTTGGCCAAGTAGCTGTCCTCCAAATTTCTTGGCATAGATGAGTGAACACTTCCAGTGGTACACCCATTTGTTCAACATCTCAATTGATAGTCTGTCAACTCCTGGAGCCTTGTTTTTCACCACTGCTTTTTAGCTTGGACTTCTTCCTTCACTGTCTTCTGTTCCTCATCATGTGATGCCTTTTGAAATGATTGAACATTGACTGATTCTTTTTAGTATAATGGCTCTGTGTATTCCTTCCATTTTCTTTTGATGCTTCCTGGGTCGTTTAATATTTTCACCATAGAAACTTTTGGTATTTTAACCTGAGGCTTGAGTTTTTTCTTCAGTGATTTCAGCTTGAGAAATGCTGAACGTATTCTTCCCTTTCGGTTTTCTATTTCCAGCTCTTTGTAAGCCATTAATCTTATAAAATTCTATCATATTACTATAATACTTTGTCTTCTCAAGCTTCCCTTTGAAATCTTTGGTTCTTTTACTTCATTTTTCCTTCTTTTTGCTTTAGCTGCTGAACATTTAAGAGCAAGATTCAGGGTATCATCTGACATTCATTTTGGTCTTTTCTTTCCTGTCTTTTTAATGACTTCTTGCTTTCTTCATGTATGATGTTCTTGATGTCATTCCACAGTTTAACTGGTCTTGGGTTGTTAGTGTTCAGCATATCAAATCTATTCTTGAGATGGTTTGTAAACTCAGGTAGGATATACTGAAGATTGTATTTTGTCTTTCATGGACTTGTTCTAATTTTCTTCAGTTTCAACTTGAACTTACATATGAGCACATTGATAGTCTCATCCACAGTAGGCCCCTGGCCTTATTCCACCTGATGATACTGAACTTTTCTGTCATCTCTTTCCAGGGATGTAGTTGATTTGATTCCTGTGTATTGAATCTAGTGAGGACAATGTGTATAGTCACCATTTATGTGTTGGTGAAAAAGGTATTTGCAATCAAGAAGTCAATCTTACAAAATTCTATCATGCAATCTTTGTCATTGTTTCTATGAGTAGGCTGTATTTTCCAACTACTAATTCTTCTTGTTTCCAACTTTTGTGTTCCAATCACCAGTAATTATCAATGCATCCTGATTACACATTTGATCAGTTTCAGACTGCAGAAGCTGGCAAAAATTGTCATCTTTGGCCTTAATGGTTGATATGTAAATTGGAATAATAGTTATATTAACTGGTTTTCCTTGTAGGGTACTGGATATTATCACTGACAAGATTGTACTTTGGGACAGATCTTGATATGTTCTTTATGACAGTGAATACAACAACATTGTTCCTCTTCAAGTTGTCATTCCTGATATAATAGACCATATGATTGTCCAATTCAGAATGGCCAATAGCAGTCCATTTTGGCTCACTAACATCTAGAATACTGATGTTTATGTGTTCCATTTCATTTCGACAATTTCCAGTTTTCCTGGATTCACACTTGGTACATTCCAGGTTCTGATTATTAACGGATGTTTACAGCTGTTACTTCTCATCAGCAAATGAAAGTCCTGAAAGCTTAGCTCCATCCATGTGATTCAGGTCATTTCTACTTTAGGAGGCAGCTGTTCTCTGATCATCTTTTGAGTATTTTCCTTCCTGGGGAGCCTACCTTCTGGCACTATGTCAGACAGTGTTTTGAGGCTGTTCATAAGGTTTTCACAAGCTAGTTGTTTTCAGAAATAAACTTCCAGTTTCTTCTTCCTAGTTTGTCTTAGTCTGAAGCTCAGCCGAAACTTGTCCACCATGTGTGACTCTGCTGGTATCTGAATACTGGTGGCATAGCTTCCAGCATCACAGCAACATGCATGCCCCCACAGTACAACAAAGTCACAGATGTGGGGTGATGCTACTAGAGCTAATGAATTTAGCAAAGTGATAGGGCATAAGGTCAACACACAAAAACCATACATCCACAATGAGCATTCTAAAAAGGAAGTTAAGGAAACAATTTCATTTATAATAGCATCTAAAAGAGCAAAATACCTAGAAATAAATTTAACCAGGGAGGTGAAAGACTTGTACAATGAAAAGTGAAACTTAAAGAAATTAAAGAAGACCAAATAAATGGAAGGACATACTGTGTTTATAGGCTGGAAGACTTAATATTGTTAAAATTTCAATACTACCCAAAGCAATCTACAGATTCAATGTGATCCCCATCAAAATTCCAACAGCCTTCTTTGCAGAAATGGAAAAGCTAGTGCTTAACTTTATATGGAACTACCAAAAAAACAAAAAACCAAACCCTAGAGGTCAGAGTAGAACTGCTCTATAGTTTCCAAGGAGTGCCTGGCAAATTTGAACTTTCAACTTTCTGGTTGGTGGACATAGCTCTTAATCACTAAGCCCCCAGGGTTTCCTAGAGAACCACAAGGACCCCAAATAGCCAGAGCACTCTTAAAGAACAACAACAAAGCTATCAAAATAATTTAGCACTAAATAATGCTAAACAAATAGACCAATGAAACAGAGTTGAAAATCCAGAAATAAACTCATCTATGTTCAATTGATTTTCAACAATAGGAGAAAATTCAGTGTCCATTCAATGGGGGAAGGAATAGTCTCTTTAATAAATGGTGCTGCGACAACTGGATTTCCACATGAACAAAGCTGGGCCCATACTTCACACCATATATATGGAAATTAAAACGGATTAGAGGCCTAAATGCAAGAACTAAAATCATAAAACTCATTGAAGAAAATAAAGGAGTATTGCTTCAGGAGCTAGTTTTTGACAATGGATTCTTAGATATGGCACCAAAAGCACTGACAACAAAAGAGAGAGTAGATAATTTGGACTTCATCAAAAGCTTTGTACATTAGTGAAGACAGCCTCTATACTGGGGGAAGACTTGGGGGAACTGTATATCAGATAGAGGAGCCCTGATAGTGTAGTAGTTAAAGATCTCTACTACCAACAAAAAGTTGGTAGTTTTAACCCACCAGCCGCTCTTCTAGACAAAGATGTAGCAGTCAGCTTCCATAAAGATTGGAAACCCCATGAGGCAGTTCTACTCTGTCATATGGGGTCACTGTGAGTTGGAATCACTTCAGTGGCAGTGGATTTGGTTTGCCTTTGCATATATCAGGTGAGAGCTTAATAGCCAGAATATATAAAGAAATCCTACAACTTAGCAATAAAAAGAAAAAAAATCAAAAAATGGACAAAGAACTTGAATAGACATTTCACCAAAGAAGATGTGTAACTGACCAATAAGCACATGAAAAAATGCTTAAGGTCATAGTCATTAGGGAAATGCAAATCAAAGCCACAACAAGATACCACTTCACCCTCACTTGAATGCCTACGATTAAAAAAAAAAAAAAAAATCAAGTTTCACTGGCAAGGATGTGGATGATGGATCTGTCTCATGCATTGCTGGTGGGAGTGTAAAATGGTACAGCCACTGTGGAAGAAGTCATTTGGGATCCAAATTTCTTTCATCTTAAGACTTTCCACTTCTTGGTCCCCAGAGCCCTCTGTTTTAAGAGAGGTTTTCAGGAATTGGGCCTGGAAGAATTGCGTATCACTTTCACTTACAATCATTGACTGCAACTCAGTCACTTGACCACATCTAACTGCAAGGGAGGCTGGGATGTAGGGTTGCCAGATAAAATACAGAATTCTCAATCAACTTTGAGTTCTAGATAAACAATAATTTTTCAGTATAATTGTGTCCCAAATACTACATAAAAAACAAAATCATCCACTGCTGGCAAGCCGATTCTGAATCACAGTGATCCTATAAGCCAGAGTAGGA
Organism: Heterohyrax brucei; assembly: GCA_028571685.1. Lineage (NCBI taxonomy): Eukaryota > Metazoa > Chordata > Mammalia > Hyracoidea > Procaviidae > Heterohyrax > Heterohyrax brucei. The sequence continues at coordinate 56,749,702 of CM053140.1, forward strand.
CTGACCCATAGAGTTTCCAAAAAGTGCCTGGTGGATTTGAACTGCTGACCTTTTGATCAGCAGTTGCAGCACTTAACCTGTTTGCTGCCACCAGGGTTTCCAAAATAGTGCATCAAACATACTTAGGAATTTTCATTGTTTTTATCTGAAATTCAAGTTTAAGTGAGTATTCTATATTTTTATTTGCTGAATCTAGCAACGCTACTGGAAAGTGATGAAGTCTGGCTGTGGGTTCAAAAAGAAGAGAACACAGTTACTTGTGTGTCATGGTATACTTCTGTCTGGCAGTCTGCCTTTCTGAACTGAATACCTGTTTCTGCTCTTCTCACATACAGAACATAACCCTTCCCAAGGGTAAGGACCCCCAATCTCTCATCTAGTTACTACATCCAGCTCCAGATATGGTTCCTTAAGGTGACTTGTAAACTAAAAATACAAGTTATCAGCACCCCACAAACACCGATGTATAATAGGAAAGCAAGGATAGGATAACCTAAATACAAACTCATATTTAGAAAAGGAAAGAAGGGAAGGTGTACAACAGTCATTAGTCCAAACCAATTTGAAATCCTCTAGGCAGATATGCCAAAGACCTCTTTCCTGGAGATGGGTCAGGGACTTTATTAGACCCTGATTTTGTTTTCCAGGATGGGCTCATTCGCCCATTTTTCTCTCTGCTCCCAGCTATGCCCTGTGAGAAGTTCTTCCTTGTTGATTATCATGAGTACAATGTTCTTTGGGAAACATCCTTGGAGAAGGCTAATTTTTCAAAGTCCTTTTCCCGAGGGCACAAGCTTAGAGGCCTGAAAGCTATCAATTAAGGCTCTTTTAGTTTGGCTGATAGTTTCTCTCATGGATTGCATTGTGTCCCACCAAAAATGTGTGTATTTATTTGACTCAGCCATGAGTCTCAATATGGTGTGATTCCTCTCTTATGTTGTGAGTCCTGCCTCTGTGATGTGGATGAGGGAGAATGGGCAGCAGTTGTGCTGGTGAGGCAGGACTCAAGCTACAAGTTTACGGAATGTAAAGGAGAGAAGTGAGCAGAGGAAGTCAGGAACCTTATACCACCTAGAAAGCAGCACCAAGAGCAGAGCTCATCCTTTGGACCTGAGCTTCCTGTGCCGGGATGGTCTCATTGGATTTGGACTCTTGGCCTACCAGACTGTGATGATTTCTCATGTTGAATGGACTTGTAACTTAACAATGGATTTGTAGCTTACTGGACTATGACAATAAAATTTCTCTTCATGAAACCTTCCACCTGTGGTATTTTCTGTCAGAGCAATGTCAAATGACTAAGACAGTTTCTCTGACAATATGGTTACCTCAAATTATGCTCTCATTGCTTCTAGTCAGATTTACATTATAGTAACAACACTCAAGTTCTTTCCTAAACAGAATTCTCAAACTGATGTATTTGTTTGCTTCAGCATCTTCCCCTTGTCTCACTCTCTGTGGTGACTACCTTGAAGTCATCTAGAATAATAGATGGAAACACCACATTCTTAATCCTACATTTGCCTCAAGTGATCAGATCTTTCATCTCATGTTGCTCAAGAACTTTTTCTCTCTTAATTTGTATTATCTGTCATTCAGAAGCAACCGCATTTCAAACCCTATAAGGTCTCTATTTCACATTTATCTTTGCTTGGAAACCAGCTAATTGTTACCTAAGCTCACCCCTGTCTTATAAAGATAACTGTACCAGTTGGTAAGTTACTGTGTCTCTGTTCCAAACCCCCGTTTCCATTCTCTGCTGTAAGGTACTGGTTTGGGGACTCTGCAAATCGTAGTTTGGCTTTGTTAGTTGGCTCTGTGTTTGGCTCTGTGAATAGGGGTCACTGGAGGAACACAGTGAGGACTTCCTGCTTGCTTTCTCTTCCTGAAAGAACCACCCAAGCGATGCTTCTTTGCCCAGGCAGCAGCAGTTCCTTCCCATAGCAGCAACTGAATCCACTTGGTAGTTTTTCCAACAATTCCATAAACCAGCTTCGTCATATCTAATTCAGAAACCAATGCCAGTTAAGCAAACCCCTGTTAGAGTTCTGAGTCCCTCCTCCGAACTGAGAGACATTAGTAGCAGACACTTGGTGGCCTCCTCCTTAGAGGTCTGAGTTTTAGCTCTGCAAGGATCTAACCCTAAGTTTCTAAGTTTCCAACCTCTTCCTTTTCCCAGTCCTAGGGTTATAGAAGAATTAATCCATTTAAATTATGAGATTGATGAAGAATATACCATGGCATATCAGAAGAACGAACACGTCTGTCTTAGAGGAAGTATAGCCAAAATGCTCCTTAGAAATGAGGATGGTGATGCTTTGGACATATTATCAGGAGGCACCAGTCTCTGGAGAAAGACATCATGCTTGGCAAAGTAGAGGGTCAGCAAAAAAAGACAAAGACCCTCAATTAGATGGATTGACACAGTGGCTATGACAATGGCATGAAACATAGCAGTGATTGTGAGGGTGGTGAAGGCAGTGTTCCATTCTGCTGCAAACAGGGTTACTGTGAATTGGAACTGACTCAACAGCACCTAACAACAATAAGGGTAACTGATGTTTCTTGCTGTTGCTAATTCCATGATATCTCAGAATTCTCTTTTTTGCCTTGCAATTATCTAGTTAATAACTTTATACCTAGTAATCATTCTTTATATTAGATTGTCCAAATAACTGTGACTGATACAGTAGTTGGTACTAGGAGTGATTCCAGGAAATAGAGCCTTGAAGATGGGATTTGGGAACTGATTTGATTGTGTCATTGGGCTTGAATGTGCTGAGGTCCTTGTTTATGAGAAATGTGATGCTATTAATACAGAACTGTGATGGTTAAGATTGTGTGTCAACTTGGCTGGGCCATGATTCTCAGTGCTTTGGCAGTTGTATAATGTTGTGATCACTTCCAATGATTAAATTTAATATGTGATCACCCCCATGATGGAATCTGCAGAGTGGTGGTGGCTCACTAACCCCTCTGCCTTCAACTTTCCACCCTCTGTCACCTACTTCCTTCTTGCTCACCTTACCAAGGCTTTTGGTTTTCTCTGGTTCCTTCAACTGCCTCTTACTGTCTGGCTTCAATTCTTGGGACTTGAGCTAGCAGCTTACTTGCTGTCATGGATCAAATTGTGTCCCCCCAAAAATATGTGTAGCCATGTGGCTGGGCTATGATTCCCAGTATCCTGTGACTGTCTTCCATTTTGTGGTTTTCCTGTGCTGTATGTTAAGGGATTAGGGTGGAACTGTAAATCCCTTTTTAGGATTACCTCCCTGATCCACTGTAGTTTCCCTGGAGTATGGCTTGCCCCACCCTTAATCCTTTAACCCTACCAGAGATAAAAGGACAGAGAAGCAGGCAGAGAATTGGGAACCTCATATCATCAAGAAAGCAACACCGGGAGAAGAGCGCGTCCTTCAGACCCGAGGTTCCTGTGCCAAGATGCTCCCTGGACAAAGACTGATGCAATACCAGACTTTCCTCCAGAGCTGACAAGAGGAAAGCCTTCCCCTGGAGTGGACACCCTGAATATGGACTTGCAGCCTACCAGACTATGTAAGAATAAACCTTCCTCTGTTAAAGCCATCCACTCTGTGGTATTTCTGTTAGAGCAGCCCTAGCTGACCAAAACACTTGCTAATCTTGAAATTCATCAACCTTCACTGCTGTAAGCAGAAGCCTTGCTGTTTGACCTACTGACCTTGGGTTTGCCAGCCTCTGCAAAGGCATTTTACTGTGTGGATCATAAAAAATTATGAATAATATTGAAGGGGAATTCCAGTACATTTAATTATGCTTATGAGGAATCTGTACATGGATCAAGAGGCAATTGTGCAGCCAGAACAAGGGGACACTGCATGGTTTGAAGTCAGAAAAGGTGTGTGTCAGGACTGTATCCTTTCATCATACCTTTACAACCTGTGTGCTAAGCAAATAACCTGAGAAGCTGGACTATATGAGGAAGAATGAGTCACAAGGATTGGAGGAATATTGATTAACAGCCTGCATCATGCAGATGACACAACTCTGTTTGCTGGAAATAAAGAGAATTTGAAACATTTATGATGAAGATCAAAGACCACAGCCTTCAGTATGGATTGCACCTCAACATCAAGAAAACAAAAGACCTCACAACTGGACCAGTAAACAACATCATGATGAATGGAGAAAAGATTGGAATTGTCAAGGATTTCATTTACTTGGTTCCACAATCAATGGCCATGGAAGCAGTAGTCAAGAAATCAAAAGACACATTGCACTGGGAAAATCTGCTGAGAAGGACCTCTTTAAAGTGTTGAAAAGTAAAGATGTCACCTTGAAGACCAAGGTGCACCTGACCCAAGCCATGGTATTTTCAAGCACATCATATGCATGCAAAAGCTGGAAATTGAATAAGGAAGACAGAAGAATTGATGTCTTTGAATTGAGGTGCTGGAGAAGAATATTGACTGTAGGAACTGCCATGAACTGTCAAAAGAACAAACATCTGTTTTGGAAGAAGTGCAACTAGAGTGCTTCTTAGAAGCACAGATGGCGAGACTGCATCTTACATACTTGGGACTTGTTGTCAGGAAGGATCAATCCCTGGACAAAGACATCATGCTTGGTAGAGTGGGGGGTCAGCAAATGAGAGGAAGACCCTCCTGGAGATGGACTTACACAGTGGCTGCAACAATGGGATTAAGCATAAAAATGATTGTGGGCATGGTGCAGGACTGGGTAGTGTTACGTTCTGTTGTGCATAGGATTACTGTGGGTTGGAATCAAATGGACAGCATCTAAAAACAACAACAACAACAATAGTTGTATGAATCAGGAGAGGCTTCTATCCTGATCCAAGAACTTGGGATTTTCTAGCCTCTATAATTGCATGAACTATTTCCTTGACACACACTTACACACACATACATATATACACATATATATACTTATACATATATACGATTGTCATGGATTGATCTGTGTCCCCCCAAAAATATGTGTAACCATGTGGCTGGGCCATGATTCCCAATATTTTATGATTGGCCTCCATTTTGTGATTTTTGTATGCTGTATGTTAGAGGATTAGGATTGGACTGTAAATCCCTTCAAAGATCACTTCCCTGCTCCACTGTAAAGGGAGTTTCCCTGGTGTATGGTTTGTAACACTCTTTATCCTTGCATCCTACGAAGGACAAAAGGGAAGCAGGCAGAGAGCTGGGAACCTCACACCGTCAAGAAAGCAGCACCAGGAGAAGAGCACGTCCTTCAGATATGAGGTTCCTGTGCCAAGACGCTCCCTGGCCAAAGACTGATGGCAACCAAAGGACATTCCTCCAGAGCCAACAGAGGGAAAGCCTCCCCTGGAGCAGATATCCTGAATTTGGACTCGTAGCCTACCAGACTGTGCAAGAATAAACTTTCCTCTGTTAAAGCCATCCACTTTGTGGTATTTCTGTTAGAGCAGCACTAGATGACTAAAACAATGCTTTACTGGTTTTGCTTCTCTAGAGAACCCAGCCTAAGGCAATAGCATACTGTGGCCTCATGATTAATTAAATTAGTACCTGTGGTTACTTGTGATGAAGTACCGACTGAAATAAGTGCCTTGGGGGCCCAAGTGGCTATTGCACTTGATTGTTAGAGCAGTGATGATAACTACAGAAACTGGCGTGGGACTCATTCTTTCGAATGCATCAGAGCTCTTGCAGAAAGAAAATGACAAGCTCAGGTCTTTAAACTCTCAGTTCAAGTCATGGCCAGAGAAACCTAGAATTTTCAACATAGCCAGAAAAAACTTGCTTATTTCTTACAGTCACCAAGCTGATTTGCCATAAATAAAGAAAAGATTGTGCATGTTTCAGAAATGTTGTGGTTGAATTCCTAGTCTTATTAAATCTTTCACATGATTGGGAAAGAAGGGGACTCTAAAACTTATGATGGGGACATATGATTGAATGTCTGACAAAGCTACAAGTCTTCATCTCCCTTGTCACTCTGAGCTCCCTTGCCAGTGGAAACAGGGCCAGATGGAGAGGCCGGGTCCCCTTAAAGAAGGGCAGATGGGGTTTCCAGTGTCCTTTAATATAATAGCCCCAGGAAAAAGTCTACTTATTCATTTGTTGTTTTAGTTGTTATCAGGTCTATCTGGACTCATGGCGACGCCATATTTGCAGAGTAGATTTGCCCCACAGAGTTTTTGAGGCTGTGACCTCTCTGTCAGGCCTTATGTCCAAGTTGTGTCTGGGTGGGTTTGAACCACCAATCTTTCGATTAGCAGTCCACCACTTAACTGTTTATACCACCCAGGAACTGTTTGCTTATTTCAGAAAACAAATTTGCAGATTGAGGGAAAGAACATGGTAAAAATATAAATGAACACTTGTCAATGAGTGCTTCCTGATAGGGTTTGCCACCTGACTGGCACTGGTCCAGTGATGCACCTGCTTCTGCCCAAGCTGCTTTAAGGGTCCCCCACAGGTTTCCCTGTGATGCATGCCCTCTAAGTTATCTGGAGCCAATCTGGCATAGTGGTAAACTTTTCCTGTGAAATGAAGGCAGTAATTAATTGTTTACATGTGAGTGTATTTTCTACAGCAGAATTTCTGTGTTCCTGGCTTCTGCCACTGTGTCCCCAGAGTGCACGGTTTGGAAACATCTGTATAAACTTATGCTAACTACTGGTATTTAGTTTGTTTTTATTATATTTTAGTAAAATTAATTTTTGACACACATCATATTTGGTGCCCCATTAAGCATAACACCCAGGGTGGCCACTGGTACAGGCCATGCCTTAATCCAGTGCCGAGTGGAAGCAGTTTACCCAGTTGTGTCTGAAGAGGCTCACCTTTCTGTGCTTGGAAACCTTCTAATAACCTCCTCTGGGGAACTTATATAGCAAGGAGATGTCATTCTCCTCAGTACCAATCCCAACCACCCTTTGCTGCCACTAGACCCATAACTAGGATCAAGCCTTGGTATGACACATGGAGGCAAGCACAAAATCTAACTCAGAAGGAAATAACATTAACACCAGAACAACTGAGATTTTGCCAAACATAAATTGACAGAAATTGGAGGAATATGTGTGGGAGTGAAGACTAACAATGTTAGACCTAAAAGGAAGAAAAGATAAAAAAAAAAAAAAAAACCACTGCCATCAAGTTGATTCAAACTCATAGTGACCCTATAGAAGAGTAGAACTGCCCCATAGAGTTTCCAAGGAGCACCTGGTGAATTTGAACTGGATTTTGGTTAGCAGCCACAGCACTTAACCATTATACTACCAGGATTCCCCAAAATGTTAGACCTAGGAGGGTGAAACATAACACTGGACCGAGCCACATTTATTGATAGGGGGCACTTGAGTGACTCTCATTCACTTTCCAAACCTCAGCCAATTAACAGACCCAGAGCCCTGTGATTGAAGAAGCCAGCTCCCCTTAAGGGAGGACTCTGCAACACTGCCACCATATATATGGTAAATCTTCCTTCAGGCTGTAGGAACATCTGTCCATTTAATAAGTACATCAGTTCCACACTGCACAGTGTGACAAAGTGGGGAAAGGAAATACACAGATCTTTAAGGCATTACTAGACATCAGCTCTGCTTTGATGATGATTCCTGGAGACCCGAAATGCCACTATGGTCCACAGTCAAAGTAAAGGATTTTGGTTGCCTCTCTGGATATATCCTGGAGTTATTTCCTCAGTCCCTCAATTTATAATTGGGATAAACATACCTAGCAACTAAGATGAATCAGCTGACTCTTTGACCACAGAGTAAGGGCCAACTGTGGTAGGAAGAGCTAAATGGATGCCCCTACAGCTCCATCTGTCCATAAGGATATAAACCAGAAGTAAACCACATCTCTTGTAAGATTAATATCATCATCAAAGACTTGAAAAGTGCTAAGCTGATACCACTTATCACTTCCCTATTTGACCTGCCTGTGCCCTGTAAATAAAATGACTGAATCTTGGAGAATTACTATGAATTACTGTATATTTAATCAAGTAGTAACTGCAGCTGCTATTCCAGATGTAGTGTCTTTGCAGGAGTAAACCAGCAGTTTCCTGGCACTTGATATGCAGCTATTGACCTAGCAAATGATTTTTTTTTTCCCTGCCTAATTTGTAAGAAATACCAGAAGTAGTTTGCTTCTACCTACCAGGGCTACACCCTCACCATCTTGCCTTAGAGATACATCAGTCTTTGGCTTTCTGGGTCTTAACATAATCTACAGAAATCTTGATTATCTTGACATCAAATGTTACACAACATCACTATGTGGATGATATTATGCTAGTTAGGTCTGACAAGCAAAAAGTAGCAAATCTTTTATATGCCTTATAAAGATAAGTAGGGGCTAAACACCACAAAAATTCAGGGGCTTGACACTTCAGAGAAATTTCTGGGAGGTCCAAAGTTCTGGAACCCATAGAAATACATTCTTTATCAAGGATTGAATTGTATCAGCCCCTCTTAAAAAAATACGTGTAGCAATTTGGTTAGGTCTTGATTCCCAATACTATGTGAAGTTCCTACATGTTGTAAATAGTGCTTCTACTGGCCCCTAGGATCGCCATGAGTCGGATCCAACTCGATGGCACTTGGCTGGCTATGATTTAATGAGGGCGGATGGGTAGTGGTTGTGTTAATGAGGCAGGACTCAATCGTAAGATTGTATTGTGCCTTGAGGCAGCCCTTTGGGAAATGAAGGAAAGAAAGGCAAGCAGAGGTTTGGGGATCTCAAATCATCTGGAAAGAAGCAGGGCACCAGCAAGAATGTCCTCTGGACACAAGGTCCCTGAACGCCAGAAGCCCCCAGTCCAGTGGAAGATTGATAACAAGGACTTTCCGCCCGAGCCAACAGAGAAGGACTTCCCTGGGAGCTGATGCCCTGAATTTGGACTTTCAGCGTACGTTTCTGTGAAAAAATAAATTTCTCTTTGTTAAAGCCATCCACTCTAGATATTTCTGTTACAGCAGCAGTAGAGGACTAAATTGAAAGACGTGTTTCTGCACCTTGCACTACCTACCACCAAAAAAAGTACAATTTGGTCTGGGGACTTTGGGAAACAAAATATGCAACATTGGACTGTTCACTGAGTTGGAACCAATTCAATGGCACCTAACAACCACAACCAGGTAATCTATAAAGCTACCAATTTTGAGTGAGAATCAAACAAGAAAAGACTCTGCATCAAATTCAGGAGGCAGTACAAATTACTCTTTGTTTGGACCTTATGAGCCAGCAGATCTAGGGATACTCAAAGTATTTGTGTCACATAGGGGTGTTGTGTAGAGCTGTGGGCAAGCACCAATAGGTGAATCATAACACAGATGTCTTAAGATTTTGGAGTAAATTCATGCCCTCTTTTACAGACAGTTATCCTCCGTTTGAGAAACAGCTCCCAGCTTGCTCCTGGACCATGGTAGCCTAACTATGTGAGACATTAAGTGACCATGTGACCTGCACTTCCTATCGTAAGATAGATGTTACCTGATCCACCAACCATAAGACTGGGCATGCTCAGCAGCAATCTATTTCCCAGTGGAAGTGGTGGTGTTTAGGAAATCAAGCTCACATTGGTCTTGAAAGCATGAGGAATTTGCATGAACAGGTAGCTTATTTCCCTTTCCCCTCAGCTTCTGCTGCATTGCATCCTCTCCCTCAGACAACACCTTTGGACTCAGGAGAAATTACTTATGATTTTTCATAAAGAGGAAAAAACTGCAACCTGGGCTACAGATGGTTCTACACAACATGTCAGCACCACATGAAAGGGGATAGCTAAAGCATTACAGATCCACTCTGGGGTGGTCCCTGAGGGACAGTAGTAGATAGCCAGTGAGGATTCAACCCCTTCTGAAGTGAAATAGTTATAAATACTAACTATGGCTTTGTGACCAGTTACAGAAATGAGAGCCACTGTAGCAATGCTTAGTAGTTGTTATGTATGTGTTATAATAATAGATTATATACACAATTGTGTGCATGTATGTATACACACACATATGTATGGTGGCCTAACTGTTAAGTGCTAGGCTACTAACTAAAAGGTTTTTCATTGGCATCTTCATAGCAGCTCCACAGGAGAAAGAGCTGATGATCTGCTTTCATAAAGATTACAGACAAGAAAACCCAGTGGGGCAATTCTGCTCTGTCACATGGGGTTGCTATGAATTGGAATTGGCTTTAGCAACAACAATAATCATAAAAATTTCATATGTATATATAGATACATATATATATATATATATATATAACGGGCAGTGTTTTGTCATGCATAGGGTCGCTATGAGTAGAAATCAACTTGACAACACCTAACAACACAACATATAATTTTCTTCTCTCTCGACGGCACTTGGCTTGGCCTTCTTCTTCACTTACTTTTTAGTACAAATTTTGTTTGAGGTTAACTTTGTAGTATAGTTTTCAATGCAATTTTCAGATAGGACTGTTACTAATTTTGAGGCACCATAACATAGTCTGGTGGTACAGTGACCATGAGGACATTTTATCTCCTTATTTGGAGGAGTAGGTGAGAATGCATTTATCTGAATAGAAAGATAGTTACACTTTGTTAGGTGGAAGAATGACAAAACAAACAAACCAGTTGCCACTGAGTTGATTCTGACTCTTAAAGATCCTATGCCACATAATAGAACTGCCCTATAAGGTTTCCAGGAAACTTGGGTGGCACAGTGATTAAGTGCTACATCTACTAAACAAAAGATCAGCAGTTCATATCTGTCAGGCACTCCTTGGAAACTCTATAGGGCAAGCAGTTCTATTCTGTCCTATAGAATCACTGTGAGTTGACTCGATTGACAACAGTGGGTTTGGTTTGAGGTTTACAGGAGTTTCCAAAGAGCAGTTAGTGGATTTGAACAGCTGATCTTTAGGTTAGCAACCAAGTTCTTACCACTGGGCCACCAGGGTTCCAGGTGAAAGAATCGAGTTGTTTTATTGTGTGGAAATTCAAAAACGTGGAGATAGGTGCACATGAATGCTAAGTAGCCAAAGATACTGTCTCTCAGCTCCAAACAAGCCTATCTATACTCTGTTTCAAGATACCAGAGTTGGGGTTCTGCAACCTACACTTCACTTTGCCAGCCAGTTCTATGTTTGGCCCTGCCAATAGAGGGCACATGAGGGAGACTACGATGCTGGAGGGCAGAAGGGCTTGTTCCTTCTTCTTGCTCTTGGTTCCTACGAGAATCATTCTGCTAGTAGAAGCAGTGCCTTCCTATAGCAGCAGCTATATTATTTTGAAGTTTTCCCAACAATTACAGAACCAACTTGACTGTGCCCTACCTCAAAGACACCAGCATCAGCCCACTGGTACCTCTTCCTTGGAGGTATGAGTTCTAGCTTCACATGGCCTCCCTTCTAAGCTTCTAAGTTTTTGTTTGTTCGTTTTTTATTGTGATTAAGTGAAAGTATACAATCCAAATCAATTTTGCATGCCCGCCTATCTGCCACTCCATTTGCTCTCTTCACCCGGCGACAGCATAATCCTCCTTTTCACGTTACATTTCTAGTATCCTCTTAGAGAGCACCTGTCCCCTCCTCTCCACCCTCTTCTCTCCCATCTAGAAAGAAACCAGTAGGACAGCCTCCTATAAATATATAGAACCATAAAGTATACACACCATATCGTCACACTATGTCTCCAAGTCCAGTCCATTCTTGTCTGAAGAGTCGATCACAGTACTGGTTTCCAGTCAGGGCCAGCAGCAGGTCTAAGGGCCATGTTTCCAGGGGACCCACCAGGCTGTCAGACCATCAATTCTGTTCTTTTAGTAGAGTTCTTGAGCTGCACTCCTCTTCTTCTCATGTTGCCTCAGGGACTCTACATTGTGTCCCCCATCGCAGCTCCCTTTGGTAGCTGCCAGGCATCGCCTGTTTCTTCTGGTCTCATGTTGATACAATCTGCCATTCATATGGGTCCTTCTGTGTCCTGGGCTCTTTTTCTTCATGCCTTTGTTGTTCTCAGTCATCATCTGTTCCAGATGAGTCGGGACTATTTGGTGTACCTCAGACAGCACCCAAGCTTATAAGTTTTAATAGTTCCAACCTAATTTCTTTGTTCCCTGAACCCTGGGAGAAATTTACTTGTCTGCTTTCCACAGCTGCTACCTCTATAATACTTCAGAATTTTCTTTCAGTTACCTAGTTAATATTTTATCTAGGTTAACAAGTCCTTGTGTTAAATTCTCTCTATTCAAATAACTGGTGTGGTTTCTGTCTCCTGGTTGGACTCTGACTGATACAGCACCAACAGTAGCCACTCACACCCTTACTCTGACTCTTTCCGGTTCCTTCCCCTACAGTTGCCAAATGAGTAGGCACTTGGTCTGCCTTCCAAGTTACTGACCCTACATGACAGAGTGGAACTGCCCCACAGGGTTTCCCAGGCTGAAGTCTTTGTGGGAGCAGAGCACCAGGTCTTTCCTCCTACAGAGCCACTAGTGGGTGTGAACCATCAACCTTTCAGCTGCAGCCAAGTGTTTAATCATCGTATTACCAGTGCTGCTTAAGAAATGGATTTTAAAAAGCCCAAGTGAAACAGACGGCCATCAAGTTGATTCCAACTCACAGCAACCCTAGAGGACAGAGTAGAGACAGCTTCATAGAGTTTCCAAGGAGCCCCTGGCAGATTTAAACTGCCAACCTTTTGGTTAGCTGATGTAGCACTTAACCACTAAACCAGCAAGGTTTCTAAGAAATGAATAAGTAACAGGTGATCCCTACTCTTTAATTTGACCCTCATGAGAAAGAAAAAGATAAACCTGAAGCTAGAGTGAGGAGGTAACTAACCATGGAAAGCTGTTTTTATTTACAAACAGGGTTTTTTTTTTTTTGTTATGTTCTGTTACGTAATTGATAGAGGAGAACTGAGCATGTGTTTGTGGTCTCAGGGAACAGGAAGAGGAATAGGGCATAAGGGGAGGGTTGGCCATGCTCAGAAAGAGGCTCAGATCTTTAAGTTGATAGGAAAAAACAGATGCAAAGAGACAAATTGTAAGACGTAGAGGAGGGAATCTGAAAATAAAGTAGGTACTTTGATCTCTATAAAGTGACAAAGGGCAAGAAAAAGGTTAGGTTTTTGCAACACCAACCAAAAAACCAAACCCAGTGCCATTAAGCTGATTCCAACTTATAGAGACCCTATAGGATGGGGTAGAACTGCCCAATAGAGTTTCCAGGGAGCATCTAGGGGATTTGAACTGCCATCCTTTCGATTAGCAGCTGTAGCACCTAACCACTACGCCACCAGGGTTTCCTAGTGTTGCAAGAGGACCCAACTGAGACGGGACAGCAGAAATTTGTACTGGAACCAGTATGTCCAGTTCTGTGGCAGCCAGGTTTCATAGCCAAGGAGCAAAAGGGAAGGAATCACACAGTGTTGTTCACTCCAAGATGGGGCTCGTCAAAAGCAGAGCCTTGGGCACCAAGGGAACAGCTGAGTAGCCTTTGGCATGCGTACCAATTAGCGACCCTTGAAATCATCATTGGTGGTTTTCTACTCCTGTTTTGTATTTTGATGTCCTTTCTTACTTAACTCCTAGTCTACGCTCTCTTTTCCTGTACTTTCCCTTACAGCAATCCTGTGGTGGACAGAGCCCAAGGGGACATCCAAATGATTCCCGCCTCGTGGCACCCACAGTTTGTGTGGTTCCCCTCCCATGAGTACGAGCAGAATCTATGACTCATAGTGACCCTGTACATTATAATGCAATGTAAAATTCTGTCATAACCAATGGAAAGGAGAAGCTCTTATTTTTGAGTTTGAAGTGAGTAGCCATGTTGGAGAAGGCTACATGGTGAGGACCTGCTGGTGGCCTGTAGAACCTCAAAGTGGCCTCCAGCTGACAACTAGCAAATACCCAGGCCCTCTGTCATCAAGTCACAAGGAGTTAAAGTCTCCCAATCTGATTTGAATGACTTTGCAAATGGATTCTTCTACAGATGAGTTTCGACAGAAGGATGCAGCTTAACGGACACCTTGACTGCAGCCTTGTGAGACTTGGAGCAAAGAATCCAGCTAAGCTGTGCCTGAGCTTCTGAACTATGCAAACTGTAAGATAATCTGCAGTATGATGGATTGCTTTTGTGCAGCCTTTCTTACCATGGTCTCGTAACTACCACCCAAGTGATTGGGCAGGACTGAGGAAATAAGGTAGCTGTGGCCCACCAAGGGGATCAGTCACTTTTCCCATTCCCCTGGGCTTGAAATCAGGCACTCTAGAGACAGAGAAAGAGGATCTTACCCACACAAAGGAAGAACAGAGGCCTAGGGCCAGAGAGAGGTGTGTCTGCCAGCACAGCTGAAAAGACTCTGTCTTGATGGAAAAACTGTATCCTGAGTGTTCCTGAGCCTGAATTGCAACCTCTTACTTCCCCAGTAAACCTCATAATCATGAATATTTTCTGTGAATTGTGTGTAGCCTTTGCCATGAATTATCAAACTCAGCAGAGAAGGAAAAGGCTGTGGGAGGGACCGTTGGTTTCAGAATTGGTAAAAATGGCAGGCAGAGGAGGCACGTCTGACCTCTGCCTCCCGGGAATCAGCCTCCGCAGTTGATCCCGGCTCTCCTTCCCACCCGTGAAGAGGAGGCCAGACTCCGCCCCCACGATGTTTCTACACAGGCATACCTTTAAGATACTGCGGGCTCGGTTCCAGACCTCCGTGATAAAGCAAACATCATAATAAAGCAAGTCACAGGTATTTTCATTTGTTCCTCAGTGCTTACAAAAGTTATGTTTACGTTATTTGAGCCCTGGTGGCACAGTGGTTAAGAGCTCAGTTGCTAAAAGGTCTGCAGTTTGAATCCACTAGCCACTCCTTGAGAATCCTATAAGGCAGTTCTACTCTCTCTGATACGGTTGCTATGAATCAGAATTGACTCCATGGCAGTAAGTTTGAGTTTTTTCATCTGTAGTATAGTCTGTGAAGTGTACAACAATATTATGTCTAAAAGACTATGTACATATTTTAATTAAAAAACACTTGATTAGTAAAAAGTGCAAACCACCATCTGAGCCTTCGAGTGGTGATCTTTTTGCTGGTGGAGGGTCTTGCCTTGATGTTGATGGCTGTTGATTGATCAAGGTGGTGGTGGCTGAAGGTCGGGAGTGACTGTGGCAATCTAAAATAAGACAACAAAGTTTGCTACATCGACTGACTCTTCCTTTCATGAAAAATTTCTTTGTAGCATGAGATGCTGTCTGATAACATTTTACCTACAGTAGAATTTCTTTCAAAGCTGGAGTCAATTCTCTTAAATCCTGCTGTTGCTTTATCAGCTTATACAATATTCTAAATCCAGTTTAGTTATTTCAGCAGTCACAGCATCTTTACCAGGAGTAGATGCCATATCAAGAAGCTACTTTATTTACTCACTCATCTGAAGGAACTCCTCATCTGTTGAAGTTTTATCCCGAGATTGCAGCATTTCAGTCACATCTTCAGGTGCTGCTTCTAGTTTTTTTGCTATTTCCACTACACTCGCATGTACTTTCTCTACTGAAGTCTTGGGCCCCTCAAAATCACCCCTGAGGGTTGGAATAAACTTCTTCCCAACTGTTGCTAACGTTGACATTTGGACCACCTCCCGTGAATCACAAATCTTCTTAATGGTGTCTAGAATGGTGAATCCTTTCCAGAACATTTTCCACTTTGCTCAGATTCATCAGAGGAATCACTACATACAGCAGCTACAGCCTGACAAAATGTATTTCTTAAAAAATAAACGCTTGAAAGTTGAAATTACTACTCCTTGATTCAAGGGCTGAACAATGATGCTGTGCCAAACCCAACCAAACCCATTGCCATCAAGTCAGTGCTGAATCATAGTGACCCTGTAGGTCAGAGGAGAACTGCCCCATCGTTTCCAAGGAGCGCCTGGTGGATTTGAACCACTGACCTTTTGTTTAGCAGCCGTAGCACTTAACCTATGCCACCAGAGTTTCTGATGTTGTGCTAACAGGTATGAAGACAATATTAATATCTTTGTGCCTTTCCAGCAGAGCTCTTGTGTAACCAGATGATTTGCCAATAAAACCAGACCAAACCCATTGCTGTCGATTCTGACTCACAGTGACTTTACAGGACAAGGTAGAACTGCCCTATAGTTTCCCAAGAGCACGTGGTGGATCTGAACTACCGACCTTTTGGTTAGCAGTGGTAGCACTTAACCACTACACCACCAGGGTTTCCATTGTCAATGAAGAGTGATATTTTTAAAGGAATCTTTCCTTCTGAGCAGTAGGTCTCAAAAGTGGGCTTAAAGTATTCAATAATCTGTGTTGTAAATAGATGTTCTGTCTTCCAGGCTTTGTTGATTTAGCATAATTCTAAAGGACCCTGAGATTTCCTGAATGGTAAATGAGCATTGGCTTCAACTTAAAGTCACCAGCTGTATTAGCCCCTAACAAGAGACAGCCTGTCCTTTGAAGCTGTGAAGTCAGGCATTGACTTCTCCTCTTTAGCTACGGTAGAAAGTCCTAGATGGTGTCTTCTTCCAGAGTCAGGCCGTTTCATCTACACTGAAAATCTGTTGTTCGGTGTAGCCACCTTCATCAGTTGTCTTAGCTAGATCTTCTGGATAACTTGCTGCAGCTTCTACATCAGTAGTCGCTGCTTCACCTTGCACTTTCAAGTGCTGGAGACAGTTTCTTTCCTTAAACCTCAGAACCAACCTCTGCTAGCTTCAAACTTTTTTTCTGCAACTTCCTTACCTCTCTTAATCTTCACAGAATTGAAGAGGGTTGGGGCCTTGCTCTGGATTGGGCTTTAGTTTAAGGGAATGTTGAGACTGTTTTGATCTTCTATCCAGACCACTAAACCCTGCCATGTCAGCAATAAGGCTGTTTTGCCTTCTTATCATTTGTCTCTTCACTAAGCCAAAAAAACACAAACCCACTGCCATCGAGTCAAATTCTGACTCAGCAACTCTATAGGATGGAGTAGAACTGCCCCATACCGTTTCCAAGAACCACCTGGTAGATTTGAACTGCCGTCCTTTTGGTTAGCAGCCTTAGCACTTATCCACTATGCCATCAGGGTTTCCATGTGTTCACTAGAGTAGCATTTTTAATTTCCTTCAAGAACTTTTTCTTTGCATTTACCATTTGACAAACCATTAGGCAAAAGGCCTAGCTTTCAGTTTGTCTCAGTTTTCAGTTTGCCTTCCTGACTAAGCTTGATCATTTCTAGCTTTTGGTTTGAAGTGACAGATACGCGACTCTTCCTTTCACTTGAACACTTAGAGGTCATTATAGGGTTATTGGTTGGCCTAATTTAAATATTGTCCCATCTCAGGGAATAAGGAGGCCTGAGGAGAAAGAGACAGGAACGGCCAGTTGGCTGAGCAGTTAGAACACACACATTTATTAAGTTTGCTGTCTTACATGGGTGCTGTTTGTGGCACCTCAAAACAATTGCAACAGTAACATAAAAGATCACTACAGGTCACCATAGCACTTATAATAATAATAATAATAACAATTTGAAATAGTGCAAGAATTACTAAAACATGACACAGAGGCACAAAGTGAACACATGCTGTTGGAAAATGGTGCTGATAGACTTGTTCAATGCAGCACTGTCACAAACTTCAATTTGTAAAAAATGCAATGTCTGTGAAACACAATAAAACGAAGTGTGCTTGCGGTAACAATGTGTGTTGTTCCAACGGACAGAGGTCTGACCATTATTGCTCAGGCCTGAAAGTTCTTAAGAATAATCAAGACTGGCCTAAAAATAAAAAGTAATGACTTTCAATGCCAGAATGGTGGGTCATTGAAGCTCTATTTTTAGTAAGTGTCGGCTACCTGGGATGAAGCATATGGCTCCTATAATTTTCCAAAGCATTAAAACATTAAAAGATTGAAGTGCCTGGGATAAGTGGGCTGGTCCCAAAATGAGCATACATGCACTGACAAGGGCAGACAGCAGATGTGCAAGGCAACCCCACAAGCTTCTAGAGGGCCTGCCTGCACACTACAATCATTTGGCCATTAGCAACAGTTAAAATGTTAAGCCAAGTGACAGAGGAGTTTCCGTGACCAATTTATGATATTGAAGAGACTTTATATTTTTTTACAAGAGGGGATTTTTCTAGGCAATTACTCCATAAGGAAGAAGAAAAGAATCTTGGAGCAAAACACTAGGGTTTTGCAGCAGGTTTGGGCTAAAGTTCAAGTATGACAAGAGAAGAAAAGAAGGAAAACATCTCACCATGCACAGTACAAAGCGAGCCCATGATACTTCCCTAAAATGCAGGATGAGACCCCTTCAAACATCAGCACTTGGGCTACCTCACCTAAGATCACCTCTGCCTAACCCAGGGCACATGTTTGTGCTTCATTCTATCCCCAGGAGAACTTGATCAGCCTGAAAGCTCACCATAACTAAGATAGATAAAAAATAAGATTTCTTTAGTAGACTCATATCAGGGAAACTTGGGAAGAGACCTTGAAGCAAGCTGGACCACCAGCTGCCCTAACCACACGTGTGTGCTTTCCACAGTGCCAGTCATGGATTTTTTCTTGATAAGTTCAATGCAAAGGACATTTTGATTAAGGGCTAACCGAGGGCTATAGAAAGATTCTTATATTTACAGTAGCAGCAGTCCAGGCACAGATGCTCTTGTACTGCCAAAATCCCCCTGTGGATTGCATTGCAATAATTTTACCCATTTCTCTGTTGTTGTCAGTGTCACTGAGTCAATTCCAAGTTATAACAACCCCAGATAACAGAGTAGAATTGCCCTGTAGGGTTTCCTTGGCTATAATCCTTAGGAGAGCAGATCACTAGGTCTTTCCCCCATGGAGCTGCTGAGTGGGTTCAAAGTGCCAACCTTTTGGATAGCAGCCACTTAACTGTTTGCACGACCATGGCTCCTTCAAAGAAATACTTCCAAACATGTAAATATACTTTATGCGAAATGACAATGATATCAGAGGAGATTCAGAGCAGCACTGACTCTCCCAGTCACTCTTGACTGTATGGGATATGCTGTCGATCAGTGTCTGTCAATGTGAATAAGCAATAGCATTATATAACAATTTCTGGTCTCGTTTCACAAACAAGACTCTGACGTTGGAGTCATACATCAAACATTGCTTTTACTCGTTCTGCAATTTTTCTTTATTTCCTGCTCATTCTAGGAGAGACAGCATGCCAAATGCTAGGGTACCACTGTGGACTAGCCTGCCATAGTTTTCACCTGGTGCTGGGAACACTAAAAGCCACAAGGATGATTTGCATAGTCATTGCAGTGTCCAGTGGTGCTTCCTGAGCTTCCTCAAGCAGTGACATTTCCCCAGTGCTTCTAGAAGCATCCAAGTTAGGGCTGGGGAGACAGGGAGAAAAGGGAAGAGGGGATTATGTTTGTCTACAACAAAGGGGGCTTCCTTGGATTTTCCAGCAGACCAAATAACCAAAACCAAACCCACTGACGTCAAGTTGGGTCCGACTCATAGTGACCCTAGAGGTCAGAGTAGAACTGTCCCATAAAATTTCCAAGGAGTGCCTGGAGGATTTGAACAGCTGACCCTTTTGGCTAGCAGACACAGCACTTAACCCCCTGCGCCATCAGGGTCGCCAGACCAAGCAAAGCAAAGATAAATAAGAGGTCTGCAGCTCCCCCTTCAAAAATAAATAACTGCTCCCCATCGTTGATTTCTTCTAGCTTGTCAGTGTAAATCCTGGGAAAGTGAAGTTGCAGCTACAGTGTGCATGTGTTATTTGAGTCAAGTGTGCGATATTCCTCTGTCTCCTAAGCAAGAATTCCTCAGTTACAGGCTAAAAGCGGAGATTCCCTGAGAAAGAACTTAGGACAGCATGGAGGGAAAAGAGTGGGCAAAAAACTTAGCAGAGTCCGGGGAAGACAGGGGGGCAACAGGCTAAAGATGGTGCTGCTGCAACCATCAGAGTGAAGGAGTCTTGCTGTCTATTACAGACTCCAAAGTTACTGCCCTGGAAAGTCTTCCTGTATATCTAAATGGGTGTACATACATTTGGGGAAACCCTGGTGGTGTGGTGGTTAAGTGCTACATCTGCTAACCAAAAGGGCAGCAGTTCAAATCTGCCAGGTGCTCCTTGGAAGCTCAGTGGAGGCAGTTCTGCTCTGATCTACGGGGTTGCTGTAAATTGGAGTCGACTGGAGGGCAGTGGCTTTGACATACGTTTCATAAATGATTGACTTAGCCCTCCTGTGACCAGAAGGAAGCAGTCGATAGCAGAAGTAAAAATAATGTGTTGCAAGTCTCTGTACTTGTGGTAATTTGTTACACAGCAATGGGAAACCTACAATTCCTCACACATGAGCCCTTACATTAGGTAATGCTTAGGAAACTCGGGCAGACTGAAACTTCAGAACTGTCCACAGCACTACGCTGGGTGAGGGTGTCCCCTACGCCCGTCGGGCACTCTGAATTTCAAGGCAGTAGCTCAGAGGGCCCTGCCTTTCAAAGCAGATGTGCCTCTCCACCTCGCCTGCCCCCCAACACGCCTGTCCAGTCAGTCCTCAGAAATGGGGGCCGATTGACCTAGAATTACAAAGTGCCAGAGGCAGATCACGAAGTCCATCGCCCGAATCTCAGCGCTTGGCTCAGTGCCCGCCACACAATGGATGCCGCACAAAAGATTTGATTGAAAAAGGGCAGAAAGAACCCCCCTTGTTGTGCAGAAGGAAAAGGGCGGCTCAGGAAGCGAGCGCCAGGGCCTGGGCCGGAGTCCCACAGCCCGTGCGCGCCGAGAGACCGCCGGCTGGAGCCCGGCCTCAGGTCGGTGGGCACCCGGCCGGGTGCCATCCCGGCCCCAGACGGAGGGGGCGCTGCGGCGGGAGGCCTGCGCGCGGCGGCGGGGCGGGGCGGAGCCACCCCCAGCGAGCAAGCGCCGCTGGCCGCGTCTGCACTCCGCTGCTCGGCCCGGTCCCCGTGCTGCCCGGCCGGCCCGGGGGCTCGGAGCCGAGGCTGCGGCCAGCTGCATGAAGGACTGCGAGTACCAGCAGATCAGCCCCGGGGCCGCCCCGCCGCCCGCCTCCCCCGGGGCTCGTCGCCCCGGGCCTGCCTCGCCCCCCGGCCCAGGCCCCGGACCCCTGCCGCCCGCCGCCCCCGCCTCGGCGCGCTGGAGCAGCAGCGGCAGCGAGAGCCTCGGCCGCCGCCCTCGGCGCAAGTGGGAGGTGTTCCCGGGCCGCAATCGCTTCTACTGCGGCGGCCGCCTCATGCTGGCCGGCCACGGCGGCGTCTTCGCGCTCACCTTGCTGCTTATCATCACCACCACCGTTCTCTTCTTCGTCTTCGAGTGAGTTTGGCAGCGCCCCGCGCCCCGCCCCTCTCAGGCGCTCCAGCTCCTGGGGTCCCCTCCATCCCCTGCCTGTTACCTCCATCCTGCCCCTCCCCCGTCTTTGCTAGGCACCGCGTCTTCCCCGGTCCCCTGCCTCCTGGGGCGTTCCACCCTTCCCAGCCCTGCCGGGCACCCTCGTCATCCCTGCTCCTCTCAGCGTCGGCGCTTCGATCTCTCCTAGTCCCCTGCACCTCTCCCAGCCACTCCGTCCTCTCTGGCCCTGTCCTGGCACCCCCACCCTCTCCTGCCCTTCGTTGGCACCCAGCCTTTGCCTGCCCTTGCCAGGAACCTTCTATCCCCATGTCACTCCCCAGCCCGCTATGCTCTCTCACTGCTCAAAATCTGTCCCCTAGGCCTTCGGGTTCCTCTGCTCACCTGTCCCACAGACTATTTCTTGCCCATCCCCCAAATTTCTTTTATATCATTTCCTTATATCTATTCTAGGAAGCTTCTAAATTTCTCTCTTGTCCTTTGGCTGTATAGAACTCCCCACCATCAGTTTCCTAGCTGTCTTCCCCTTTCCTTCCGCGGTCCTCTGTGTCATCTGTCTTCCCTCAGTAATTCTCACCTAAGGCATCTTCTCTCAGACATTTCCGGGTCTCTCAGGCCTCCCCTCCACCTCACCTTCCTTAGTTTCTCCAGAGCCTTCTGTCCCTCCCTCAGTCCACATGATCCCCAGGCGGCTGCCTGCCATCTCCTGACTTCTGCTTTTTTTCTCCCTTCTTAAAATTCTGTAGCGTCCTTCTGGCGTGGCCATGTCTGGAGCAGCTGCAGTGCCTTGTTATTTTTCAAGAGTCCAGAGAGCTGTTATGTGACATATCATATTTGTTGCCATAGGTTTCTGACCTTGGCATCTCCCCATTGAGCCAGGATTGTCCCATTTAGGGAACAGTATCCTCATGTTATTGATGGTGGGGTGAATTAATTACTTTACCTGGGTCACATGTTTGTATTGAAAGTTTTCTACCCCATCCTGTCTCTGGCTTGAGCCACCTGCAGCTTGATTCCTCATACACAGGAGGAGACCTGGCCCCTGTGCTGCGTGCACCTCATCTTTCTCTCCCCAGTTCTCTCCATCCTTTGCGGTCATCTTCCTTAATTACAGGGTCCAGAATTCTGTCTTGGGAGCGAACAGACATGTTGCACATCTCAGTGTCACCACTCGTTAATAGTGTGGTTTCTGGGGAGTTCTTTCGTCTCTCAGAGCCTCGGTCTCCGCACCTGTACTGTGGGATTTATAGTGGTACCCAGCTCCTAAGGTTGTCATGCAGTAGCGTGAGGTAATGCATGTGAAGTTCCCAGCCCAGTAACAAGCACTTACTGCTGGCTGCTCTTACTACTGTTTGTCTTTGCGGAAGAACATGTCCCAAGGGCATATAGCTGAGGTAAGGCAGCCCCTGGATGCTGTCTGCCAGATCATGTATCCTCAACCTCGGGTTTCCCCTTGAACTGTCATGAGGACTTCCTGTGAATTCGCTTCACCCTTTCACCCAGTACTTGGCCCTTCCTTTCTGAGTCAGGGGAGGTGATAAGTTCAGGGATGATTTGATAAGCTGAAGCTCTGGGTAGCTCCCAGCCTCTAAAAGGGTCCCTGGGTTGAGTTTCAGATCCCCTTCACCAGCCACCCGTGCCTTGTCCAATATCCCCATTTCTGAGCTTGGGGGTAAAGGGGCTGCAACTGCGGCAGGAGGAAGTGGTGCGTGTGGTTTGGGTGCCCAAGGTCCTACAGCGTGGGATTCGCTCAGTTCAAGAACAGGACCTTCTGGGCTGAGTGTGTATCTTTGCTGGTGACTGATTTGTTCCTGGAGAGAAAGGAAGCAAGACTTCTGGATTCTGAGAGGGCTGAATCATCTTGCCTTTTGTCTCCACTGCACTTCACTTTGGGTGGTGGGTTTGGTAGTGGGGTGTGGGTTTGGGCTAAGAGTGCTTGCCTGGATCTGGACTCAGGTGAAACCTCAGTGTGGCAGGAATGCTGTTGGTGAGGGCAGGGGGCCTGGACAGACACCACACTCCCTCATTTTTCTGGAAAAAGGTGAAGGTAGCCTTGGCTTCCCATCTCTCCTACTCCCCCAGGAAGAGTGACTTCGTACTGAGTTAAAAAGGTGTCTAGACGCCGTAGTCCTGGGGTTTCTCCAGCCTGTGTGCCCCAGTAAGCCTGGTCTTTTGTTTGTTTGTTTTGTCAGTTAGAATTGTTCTACACTTCTATCTAGCTCTGTCTGATCATCCCTGATTATCTGTTTTGATCCTGGTCAGACCAGTTGGTGGTGGTAGCCAGGCACCATCTTAGCTGTGGTATACTCTGGTGGAGGTTGTGGTAGTTTGGGTCCATCCGGACTGAAACCCTGGTGACGTAGTGGTTAACTGCTATGGCTGCTAACCAAAAAGTTAGCAGTTCAGATCCACCAGGTGCTCCTTGGAAACTCAGAGCAGCAGTTCTCCTCTGCCCTGTAGGGTTGCTGTGAGTTTGCTGCTTTGATTTTTCTCATTCTCTCTTACTCTAGATGGGGCAGGACCAGTGGAGTATTTGAGACCAGAGTTCCACACCTGAACTATCTTTCCATTAATGTACACATGGCCTTGGGCCTCTGCCTGGGTGGTACAGGTATACCCTGGCTCCCTATCACTCATCCTGCTTCTCTGGCCTGGCTTTTGCTCCAGGCCACTCTGGGTGCGGCTTTCCTCCCCTAAACTTCACGAAGGGGAAGAAGAATCAAGATAACAGCCCAAAACTGATTCCTGTGAGGTAGAAGTCGGATGTGCCTTCTCTCTCTGCCATTTTTACCAACTCTTGGCACCAACTGTCCCTCCCTACTTGATTTCTCTGCTGGTTTCAATAATACATTGCAACAACCTGACTACATAGAACTTATGGACAAGACATGATTATGGGGTTTGTTGGGGGAAGAACAGGCTGCATTCAGGCTCAGGAACACTCAAGGATATGGTTCTTCCATCAGGACAGCTTTGCCTCACCAGTGCCGGCAGGCAGGCAAGCAGGCATACCTTTCCCTGGCTCTAGGCCTCTGCCAAAAGTCATTCAGCGTTCTTTCTCCATGGGTCAGGAAGCCCACTGCAGTCTCTTGCTGCCACTGCGTCTCACTGTTTTCAGGCCTTGGGGGTGGCTCATTTCAAGCCCAGCAGGGTGACAAAACCAACCAATCCCTTTGGTGAGCTACCATTACCATATCTGCACAGTCCTGCCCAGTCACTCTGGTGGAAGTTCTAAGACCATGGCTAGAGAGGTCACACAAAGGTGATCCGTCATACTGCAAATACCCTGCCCTAGATTTGTTGTCATTAAGTGCCATTGAGTCAGTTCCAACTGGTAGCGACACTGTGTGGTTCTGCGCCATCATCAGAATTGTCATGATTGAACTCACTGTTGCGGCACCATGTCCGTCCACAGCTCATAGAGGTTCTTTTCTTCTTCACTGACTTCTACCCAGCATGCTGTACTTCTCCAGTGAGTCGTTCCTTCTGACAACACGTACAAAGAAAAAGAGATGAAGCCTCACTCTCCTTGCTTCTAATGGGATTCTGGCTGTACTTCTCCTAAGGCTGATTTATTCATTTTCGTGGCAGTCCGTGGTTGTCCTAGTAGATACTGCTGCTGTAAGACTGAAGCCCTGGTGATGTAGTTGGTAAGTGCTATGGCTACTGACCAGAAGTTCAGCAGTTCAAATCCATCAGGTGCTCTTTGGAAATTCTATGGGGCGGTTCTCCTCTTTCCTATGGGGTCGCTATGATCAGAGTCAACTCAAAGGCAGTCGGTTTGGTTTTCTGCTTTTTGCTATAGCAAGTACTCCAAAGTGGGTGGCTTTAATAGACTGAAATTTTCTCACAGTTTAGAATAGAAGTCAGAATTTAGGGCACCAGCTCTAGGGGAAGCATTCTCTTTCTGTCAGCTCTGGGGCAAGTTTCTTGTGTCTTCAGCTTGTGTTTCCTGGTAAGTTGGAAATCTCCATGTGGCTTGGCATGAGTCTTCCCCATCTCCACATCTCTTGGCTTCTTTCTTGACTCTTTTGCATCTCAAAAGAAATTGACTCAAGAGGTGTCATACGTTAATCTTGCTTCATTTATATAATAAAGAACCCATTCCCAAGTAGGATTATAACTGCAGGCATAGAGGCTACCAGCTACAGCATGAGTTACAGCACATAATTTGGGGGGGACACATTTCAGTCCATAACAATGGGATATGCAACGGTTTTCACTAACACTGTAAAGTCAAATGCATCAATTCTTCAGTCTTCCTTATTCATTGTGTCCAACTTTCATGTGCTTATGAGACAGTTTAAAATACCATGGTTGGGTCAGGTGCACCTTAGTCCTCAAGGCTGCATCTTGGCTTTTGAACAGTTCAAAGAGGTCTTTTGCAGCAGATTTGCCGAAATGCAATGTTGTCATTTGATTTCTTGACTGCTGCCTCCATAGACATTGATTGGGATCCAACTAAAATCTTTGACAACTTCAGCCTTTCCTCTGTTTATCATGATGTTATTTGTTGGTCTAATTGTGAAGACTTTCTGCTCTGTTTATGTTGAGGTGTAATCCATACCGAAGGCTATAGCCTTTAATCTTTAACATAAAGTGCTTCAAATCCTCTTCACTTTCAGCAAATAAAGTTGTTTTGTCATCTGCATATGCATGTTGTTAATGAGTCTTCCTCCAGTCTTCATGCTGTGTTCTTCTTTATATATACCCCAGCTTCTCACACTATTTGTTGAACACACAGATTGAGTAGGTATAGTGAAAGCCTGCAACCCGACACATACCTTCCTGATTTTGAGTCACGCAGTATCCCCATGTTCTGCTTGACTGACTGCCTCTTTGCCCATATTCAGGTTCCACTTGAGCACAAGTAGGTGTTCTGAAATGCCCATTTTTTGCAATACTTTCCATTAATTGTGATGAGCACACAGTGGAATGACTTTGCATAGTCAACAAAACACAGGTAAACATCTTTCTGGTATTCTCTGTTTTCAGCCAAGATCCATCTGACATCAGCAGTAATATCTCTTATTCTATATCTTCTTCTGAATCTGGCTTGAATTTCTGGCAATTCTGGGTACTGCTGCAATTGGCTTTGAAAGATCTTCAACAAGATTTTATCTGTGATATTGGGACTGTTCAAATTTCCCATTGTATTGACCACCTGTCTTTGGAATAGCCGTGCACGTGGATCTTTCTCAGTCAGTTGGTGAGGTTGCTGCCTTCCAGAGTTCTTGGCATAGGCAAATGAGCATTTTCAACATTGTATCTAGTTTATGAAACATCTCAATTGATAACTTTGTGAATTCTTGGAGCCTTTTTTTTTTTTTTTTGCTGGTGCCTGCAGTACAGCTTGGGTTTTTTTCTTTAATATCCTTGGTTCTTGATTATTTGCTAC
This sequence comes from Heterohyrax brucei, assembly GCA_028571685.1. Taxonomy (NCBI): domain Eukaryota; kingdom Metazoa; phylum Chordata; class Mammalia; order Hyracoidea; family Procaviidae; genus Heterohyrax; species Heterohyrax brucei. Next base: position 56,776,439 of record CM053140.1, read on the forward strand.
CTCCTGAAGTGGTTGGACATTGACTGATTGTTTCTGGTACAGTGACTTCGTTCTTTCCATCTTTTGATGCTTTCTGCACTGTTCAACATTTTGTCCATAGAATCTGTCAATATTACAACTCAAAGCTTGAATCTTTTCTTCAACTCTTTAGGCTTGAGAAGCACCAAATGTGTGCTTTCCTTTGGGTTTTTTAACTCCAAGTGTTTGCATGTTTCATGATAATACTTTGCCTTCTTGAGCTGCCCTTTGAAACCTTCTGCTCAGCCTTTATTATTTATTCTCTTCACTTTAGGTGCTCTGTGGTCAAGAGCAGGATTCAGAGTCTCTTCTGACATCCATTTTTGGTCTCTTCTTTCTTGTCTTTTTAATGGCCTTTTGCTTTTTCATGTATGATGTCTTTGATGTCATCCCACAACTCATCTGGCATGATTCAAAATAAGAAGAAATGGCTGCAAACATCCATTAGTAATTTGAGAGGGCAATATATGAAGTATGAAACCAAAACCATACCTACTGCCAAGGAGAATTGGAAGTTGTCAGAATGAAATGGAACACTTAAAGATTGATAATCCTAGGCATTAGTGAGCTGAAATGGATTGATATTGGCCTTTTTGAATCACACAGTTGTGTGTCTGCTATGCCAGGAATGACAAATTGAAGAGAAATGGTGTAACCATTGTCAAAAAAGAAAATTTTAAAATCTACCCTGAAGTATAACACTTCCTACAACAGGATAATATCCATAGGCTTACAAGGAATTCCAGTTAATATGACTGTTTCTCAAATTTAGGCACCCACCACTAATGCCAAAGATGAAGAAATGAAAGGTTTTTATCAACTTCTGCAGTCTGAAATTGATGAAACATGCAGTCAGAATGCATTGATAATTGTTAGTGATTGGAATACAAAGTTGGAAACAAAGAAGGATTAGTAATTGAAAATTACGACCTTGGTAATAGAAATGCCAGAGATTGCATGATGGAGTTTTATAAGGCCAATGACTTATTCACTGAAAATACCTTTTTTTTACAATATAAACAGTGACAATACATGTGAATTTGGAGGAATGCGATTGACACCTTCTGTGGAAAGAGATGCTAAAGAAGCTTGCTACCATCAGTCCAACAAGGCCAGGGGCTGACTGTGGAATACACCATCAGTTGCTCATATGCAAGTTCAGGTTGAAGCTGAAGAAAAGTAAAACAAGTCTTTGAGAGCCAATGTACAACTTTGAGTGTGTGTGTGTGTGTGTGTGTGTGTGTGTGTGTGTGTGTGTACACTAGCTTGTTTCTTGCTGTCTTTCTCCATGAGAGCAGGGCCTTGTTTTGTTCACCACTGTATTCTCAGTTTGTAGAATGGTACCTGATAATGTGGCTGGTGCTCAGGAAATGTTTATGAATGGAAAAATGGACGGAGCATATGCTGGGAGCCCAGTCCTGTCTTTGGCTGGCTATGGCTCTTGGAGACCCCCTTTGTGTAATCAGGCATAGGACCCACAGGTTCCTAAGGTCCCTGCTAGTCTCAGATACTCTGTCCTTCAAGAAGTCTGGTTATACAGGTGCTGGTTGAGCTGCCATGTGCTGACACTGGCCGGTACTGTTTGAAGCTGAAGCCCGAGGACCACAGAGCTTGTCCAGCAGGGTGTGGCCTGCTTGGAACCGTTTCCATGGTGGTCTCTGCTTCTCAGGGAATGTGTCTCTAGAGGCCAGAACCTTGGGTGATAGAGGCGCCAGAAAGACTACCTAAGTGCCCATAGGGCCCTCCACTGTGTATGGCTGGTTTGCACCCTCCCCTTGACTGGTCTTCAGGCCTAGACACTAAAACCTTAGGCTCCTGGACCCATGGCTGACTGTGGCCTCCCAGTAGCCATTGTCTTCCCATTAGCAGCTGCTCCTCCCATCAGGTGCCACTCTGGCTCTGGGGAAGAACAGCATAGGATGGAGGCTGATTGGTATGGCAGAGCTGTCATGAATCCCCACTTCAGCACTCCTGAGCTCTGTGACCTTGGGCAAGTTACTTAAGCTCTCTGAGCTTCAGTTTCCTCATCTGTAAAGTGGGGAGCATACCTTGGAGGGTTGTGGGGAGGAAAGTGTTTAGCACAGTACCTGGCACATAGTACCTCTTCCGTACTTAAGGTATCATAATAGTTTATTAGTTGGGGAAGTATCTGACACATACTGAGTCTTCAAAAGATCATAGCTATTTTTCTGTCCTTTGGCACCAGGGAAAAACCATATTCATTCATTCAGCAATTGCTTATTGGGTATTTTTTTGGTGACGGGCTATGTGGTGTGCTGGGAATATAATAATAAACAAGAATGATAGTCTTTTCCATCAGAGAAGCTTATATGTTCTAGTAGGGGAGATAGAGCTATTACTGAAAAAATCAAGTAAATAATTGAAATTTATGACAAGTGCTGTCCAGAAAAGAAAAAGCACATTTTGTCAGAACATTGTGGCGAGGTCTGCTTTGTAGAATTATCCAGGAGGATCTCTCTGAGAGAAGAGCATTGCAGAGAGAAGGAACTGCAAGTGCAAAGGCCCTGAGGTGGGAAAGAACTAGGCCTATTTCAAGAACAGGTGACAACAAGACCACTGTGGCAGGAGCAAGCAGGGCAACGGGAGTGTTGTATAGGATGAAGGTAGAGGAGCATTTGATGAGGGTTCACATCACACCTGACTTAAAGGCCATGGTGGGGAGTTAGGATTTTATTCAGAATAGAATAAGAAGTTTTGGAAGATATTAAGCAGGGAAATGCTGTGATCTGACGGACACTTTCAACAGGCAGCTCTGGCTTCTGGATGGGCAGTGGAGTGATAATTAGATCTGATAGATTTGCTGCACCACAAAGGCCGTGCCCCTACCAGTGTTCAAGACTTCTAGAATGTTCCAGCCCTAAGGTGAAGAAGGAAGGTGGGGTCTTGTGGTAAGTAGGCAGCCTGTCTGGTAGAAGAGGAGGCATGACTATCCAGCAGACACAGGCTGTCTCTTAAGCCAGGAAGGGCCAGAGAACTGCCTTGGGGATATCAGTCCTTGGGTTATAGCAGCAGTGGCTGAATCATGCTGTTTCCCCTCCCTTCACCTGGCTGACTCATTCTTCACCTTTTAGTTTAGATACTGTCTCCTTCGGGAAGCCTTTCCCGGCTGTCCCACTGCTTCCCTCTCCCCAGTTATAATTGATGAGACCACAGTATGCTTCCCTCTCCCTAGTTACAGCAGGCAGCACCTTATGTGGCAGTCCCTGTTTACTTGTCTGTTTTTTCCACTAGACCATAAACTGCTCTGGGAAGGGATTGTTACTCACTGTCATTATTCCTACTACGTATTGAGGATCTCACCTATGTAAGGATCCCACCTATGTAAGGATCTCACCTATGTAATTGGTGTAGAAGCATTTTTAGGGGGAATGAATGAACATTGTCAGGGATGGTTCATCGCCTGTGCCAGTCCGATTGATTGGTAGTGGCTACCTGATGCTCCATGTTTAGGGTTTGGAAGTGGCAGCTAAGTGTAGGGTTAAGAATACTGGGGTTTATGAGCTCAGAGGGAAAGTGCAAGGATCAGTTAGTGATGTCTGCTCCTGGCACTTGCAGGGAGAGTGGCACTGCTCACCAAGGGTCTTAAGGTCAGCCTCAGGGAGAGGCTCTAGGCAAGAATGGGGTGGTGTTTGCTGGAGGGGGGACACTGGCTATAGCCCTGTGCCCAGTGTGTCCTTGGGGTGTGTGCTGACCTGTCTCTCCCTCTCTTGTTCTAGCTGTCCCTTCTTGGCCAAACACCTGACTCTCGCCATCCCCATCATCGCTGCCGTCCTCCTCTTCTTCGTCATGAGCTGCCTGCTACAGACAAGTTTCACTGACCCTGGGATCCTGCCCCGGGCCACTGTCTGTGAGGCAGCTGCCCTGGAGAAACAGATCGGTGAGGCTCCCTCCTTCCATGCTCCACAGATCTACGTTCCCTTATGGGGAAGAGTTCTGATTTCCTCTTTCCAACTGCGTGAGAAACTAGGGACACAGCAGTGAGCAAGCCAGGCTACAGCTGATGTGGAGTAGAGAGAGACAGATAATAAACAAGTGAGCCAAAAAGTAAGCAAGATACACTAGCAAGCAAGGGTCGTGATGGCAGCGGCCGTGTGCTGAGTGCTCGCGGGGTCCAGGCACTGTGTCACGTGCGTGTTCTTCTTTGGTGTTGTTAGGTGCCATCAAGTTGATTTCAACTCATAGCAGCCATATGTGATACGGTAGAACTAGGTTTTCTTGTTATAATCTTTATAGAAGCAGATCTCCAGGTTTTTATCCTACAGAGCCACAGAGTGGGTTCAAACAGCCAACCTCTCAGCGGCCAAGCACTTAACCATTACAGCATCAGGGTTCCTTATGATCTTGTTTTAATCCCCAATAATTTTAGGAGGTAGGTACTGTTATTCTCAGCTTATGGGGAGGTTAGGTAAATGGTCCAAGCCTATACAGTAAGAGGAGAGCAAGGATGAGACCTGGGCGGTCTAACCACAGCCCTTGCTGTAAACACACCACTAAACACACACTCACTCTGTGTGCCAGCACTTTTCTAGGCCTCTGGGAGGAGAGGACACCTGGTTTGAGCCCTAAACAGTCCAGTGGGGCTGGTAGTATGAGGATCTGGGACAGTGTTCTAGGCAGAGAGAGCAGGAGAGGCAAGTGCCTGTAAGAGCAACAGTCTGGCTGTGTTTGAGGAAAGGCAGGAAGGCCAGCGTGGTCTCTAGGTGACCCTGAGTTCCTCCCAGACTATTGTGTGGATTCCCCAGGGTGGCGGGGCACTGGGGCCAGGGCCTTAATCTCAGTCTGCTCCACCCCAGCTCCTTCCTGCCGGAAGTGATGTGGATATTTGCACACCTTGGGGGTTTCCGGCCTGCGGTTGGCTCCTTCCCCTAACAGCGTGGCTGTCAGGCAGGCTTTTAAACACCCAGCTAGCCTGAAGAGATCTAGTGGCTTGTAAATGTCAGTGCTCTGCTGCATCCATCACGGAAAGTCATCTTGCAATTCTCTGGAGCTCAGGCGGTTCTCTCGGGCCTCCGTCTGTTGTTTGTCTCATTGCCCTGTCCAGGCCTGTCATCTGCCACACCCTCAGTTGCTCTCTTCCTCTCTTGCCTACATCCAACTTCCTTCCACCTGGTACCCCTGGGCCTCTTGGCCTTCCAGACTCTGCCCCTTGAGAATCTCATGGTCTGAGCTCGCCTGGTGTGTCTGACAGTTGGGAAGGCTCAGACAGGGGCCCCGTTTCTCCTCCCCTTCAGGTCAGGGCTAATCATGAGGCAGGATTATTGTCCAGCTCAGCTCAGACAGAATCCTTGTTGCCTAGGATTCTCTGGCTGCCTGTGAGCTGTTTGGGTAGTGATAACAGTCATCCACATGTTTCAGGGAAGCTTGATCAGGCCCTGAGGGCTTCCCACTGGTAACCCCCATACGTCCTCATGACAACCTGGAGACGACAGCCCAGTTAACCAGTTAACCTGCTTATGGAAATACTGAGGCAGGTGATCTCACAGCCATGGAGCACAGGAGCAGACATGGAGTGTTGTCCCTAGACTGCCAGGCCCCTTGCTTTCTCCTGAGGTGGTGGCTGGGGCACATCCCCAGTCTATATGTGGCCGTGACCTCTTCCTCATACTTATGCTCGATTTGGATGTCCCTTTCTCTGGGAGCCTGAATGACTGGGCCAGGCCCTCCCTCACATGTCCCCAGAGCACCCTGTGCTGTGTGACGGTTGCCATGGTGAGGCCAGAGCAGGTCTGTGAAGCATCTGCCTGCCTTCATCCGTCACAGGGAGGGCACGGACCATGCATTGCGTTCACCTTGTCTGCCGTGTGGAAGGCTCAGGGACTGTTGGCCAGACGGATGAATGCGAACTGGAGAATGGATGAACTCCTTTGAAGACCCTCCTGGCTGTCCTAAAGTGATCCTGTTGAGAGAAAACTGGAACTTTTCTCAGTTAGGTGTTATGAACCTGTTCATTTAATGTGTTGATTCTCTATGCTGATTTCTGATGGCAAAGGGAGGGGGCACAAACATGGCCCTGTAAACAATTGCTCTGGTGGTTTCCAGTCCAGCTCAGTCCAAGGTGGAAAGTATGAGATCAGGCTTTGGAAGATCTGAGGAATCCAGAGTATATTCCACCTGGAGGACTTGGGAAGGCTTTGTGGAGAGGTGGTACTGGTGCCTAAAGCCTGGGTGGAATTCAGGCATAGGAAAATGTGTGAGGGGAGCCCCCCAGGCCGATGGAACACAGGAAGAGAGGGCAGAAGCGGGAAGGAAGATGGATAGGCATGGACCACTGAGCAGGCCATCTGGCTGAAACACAAGATGTACTTCAGAGAACTGGGGATATTGTGGTTGGGAAGATGGCATGGAACCGGATTTGTAAGGCTCCAAATGCTAGGGCCTTCGACTTTCCTTTTGGGATAATTACTGTGCCTGAAAATGGCATCGGTGGGAGCTTCAGATTGTCAAGCTTGAGCAGGAACCAAATCTTGGAGTGTGGCCGAGAGACTTCTAACCAGGGAAAAATGTATTTTCTTGGAAAGAACTGAAGGCCCTGAGACTTTTGAAAAGACTGAGGGCAAGCTCTGAAGTGGCTGGTGGTGGCTGAATAAACATGTCACTAATCACCTGGGCCTAGGCTTGTGCAGACACTGTAGGTTCCTTACCTCTGCCCCAGAGGCCAGCAACTCCAGCCCAACAGGGTGCTGGCCTAGGGCTCCCACCCTGCGAGGACCCAGTTTGCCTAGGACTGTCCCAGTTTTAGCACTTGGAAGTCCCACTTCCCTGGAAATCCCTCAGTTGCAAGAAGCCTGGAATGTTTGGTCACCCTTATCTGTGATCTTGACCTATCAGCTGGTGGGCCACACCACAGGAGCACCCTGTAGGTCACACGGAGTCTGGGTGCTCTAGGCATCTGGAAAAGAAGTAGGAGATGAGAATACTGCCGCTGGAAGCTTCCATTCTGATAGGAGACGATAAAAAAATCCTGCTGCCGTTGAGCCGATTCTGACTCGTAGTGACCCTGTCGACAGAGTAGAAATGCCTCATGGAGTTTCCAGAGAGCGCCTGGTAGATTTGAACTGCTGACCTTCTGCTCAGCAGCCATAGCACTTAACTACTATACCCCTAGAGTTTCCGTAGCAGACTACAGAGGCATGCAGATCCAAATGACAAGTGTTTACCTAGACGCAGTCAGCTATCGTTTGTGGGACACACACAAACGTCGTTTCTCCCCTCTGCTTCCACACAGGAGCCCACAAGCCTCCATCCTATCTGCTCCCACAGTGTCCCCCCTGGGTCCTCACATTCCTGAGGCCCTCTGCCTGGGGCAGCCCTGCCTCATTTTCTACCTGAAACTGCTCAGGGACCTGCTTACCAGTCCTCTGCCCTGGTCTCTCCCTTCTGTCAGAGTTGTCTCTCCATGACCTGGATTTGACTTTCTAGTGCATTTAGCATTGTTTCTTGCATATCAGTCATTTAAATACATCTTTAAAGGAAGTTGTGTATCACCCGTGTAAGTGGAAGGCCAGGATTGCTCACTCTGGATAGAAAATAATCATAAAAAGGTAACACTGTAACTGAATTCTTGGTGGTTATAGCTGTCCTTGGAAACCCTGTTGGTGGTGTAATGGTTAGATCCTAGTTGGCTAACCAAAAGGTCAGCAGTTCACATCCACCAGGCATGCCTTGGGCTGGCAAGTTCTACTCTGACCTTTAAGGTTGCTGTGAGTCAGAATCGAGTCTACAGCAGTGGGTTTTTTTGTTGTTTTTATAGAAAAATAGTCACTTTGAGGCCTGTGCGATTAGCAAGTGTGACATACTGAAAGCAGAGACTTTCTCTTTGACTGAGTCAGAGGACTGAAGGAGAGTGGAAAAAGGAAATAACTTTCCCATCATGTGATTCAGTGATGCTTAATGTCATGGCTAGGAAACAAATTGTCTCCCACCTTTCATAGGCTTGCCCACAGTGGGTAGAGTCCTGTACAGGCCCACAGACACTCTTGCCTGCCGGGCAGTGAGACCCTGGACAGTGGACCCACAGCCTACCCTGCCCACCTCATCCTCCTGCTCCTCAGTACCCACCAGCCACACACAACAGCCCCTGCCCCAGGCACACCATGCACAGAAGCTCTGCCTCCGCCTTGTGTGTGCTCTCCCTGCCCTTGTGAGCCTGGTGTCTCATTCTTGCTGCTGCTGCTGCTGCTGCTGTAGCTATTCCCAGCCCTCCCTGTCCCATCCTTACATAACCAGATGACATTAAGTTGATTCCAGCTCATGGTGATCCCAGGTGTATCAGACTAGTTCTGTGCTCCAAGGTGTTTTCAGTGGCTGCTTTTTCAGAAGGAAACTGCCAGGCCTTTTCTTCTGAGGCACTGCTGAGTGGACTTGAACTTCCAGCTTTTTAGTTAGCAGCTGAATGCATTAACTATTGTTTGTACCCATCAGGATTCCCCTACCTAATGTCCACTGCCCAGTATTTTCAAGATATTCTGTGTATGCAGCAATAATACCGTTAATTGACTAGCCATAGGCTAGACCTTTACATGGTTATTACCCGCTTTAGAAGTCAGGAAACTCAGACTCAGAGAGGCTGCGTAACTTCTGCAAAGTCACAAAGCTAACATGTGGCCGAGCGGGGTTTCGTAATAACACCCGGCAGGCTCCAGTGTTGACCATGCCATCTTGACACACAGTGGCTTTGAAATTACCCACTTTTCACCTGTCTCTGCCCTCAGCCTGAGCTCTTTTTGGCTTTACAGGTCTAGTGTGCAGGAGGAGTTCTCTAACCCTCTGGAATTCACAGGGGTGGTCAGGCACAGGTTTTGGTGACCCAGTGTTCACAGCCTAGACATGATAGCTGACCTGGAGGTGGTCCTGGAGGCGCATACCCAAGCTCTTGAGCCTATGGGGAAACCACAGCTGTGTAGCTGTTTCCTCCACAACTGGCCACGTGGAAGGGCAGGGGGCAGTCAAGGCCCTGTGGAGGTGAAGAGATCATGGGCCTTCCCTTACTAAAGCTGTCTCAGTAGCGTGTGGCCAGTGCCACGGGCTTCCACGCCAGCCACTGGGCTTTAGTGACAGCCCTAGCCATTCAGGCTCTGATAGCAAGATGTCTGCATGCTGCTCTGTGAGGACTGTCTCTTGGGGTGAAGAGCCCGTAGCATGCCTCTGGCATCGGGAGGAAGGCTCGGGGCAATCCTGTGGCTTCTCATGGGCACTCACAAAGGATGGGCCTTTCTTCTCCTGGCATTACCTCCCCAGGGACTCTGGTCTGCTAGCTGGGAGACAGCAGGTAGGCCTCAACAGCCACACGGGAGTGCCTGGAGAAGAGCATGACATAACCAGAAGGGCCCTTGAGTAGATCTTAGATTGCTTTAAGGGCAGTAGTGCCAATGGTTATGTGCTTAGCTATTAAGAGAAGGGGTGACAGTCCATAGCAACCCAGAGATGCCACAGAAGAAAAGCCTGGTGATCTTCCAAAAGGTTACAGCTATGAAAACTGTAGGGAGCATAGTTCTACTCCACAACACATAGGGTTGACGTGAGTCAGAGTGGACTCGGGGGTGCCTGGCATCTCTTGCTGTCATTCTCTCCTGCCTTCATTTCTGCAACAAGTACTCCCTTACCATCTGTGGTGTGCCACTTTCCCCTCATTTCTTTTCCCCTTGCCTGCCACCCCGGGCCCTGTTCAGCACCTTGAACATGTCAGGTGCTCCTGTTTGAGAGAATGAACAGAGTGAAGACCTTGGAAGACCACATTCTGGTTTCAGCTTCACCTTATACTGTTGGAGTGAACTCATTTTCTCCGTCTGTAAAATGTGGTTTTATCCCCTTGCTCAGTTCAGTCACTTCATTTGTAAATCCAGTGAGTCACAGGGAATGTCACTACACTGAAAAATGTTTGCTCTATTAAAACCAAAGACACGTGGGCCTTTGGTCAGGAATAGCAAATGGACTGGTTCCGGATGCTAACAAGCTCCATTGGCAGTGGCTACCAGGAGGACTGGGCAGAGGAGAATTCTGAGGGCAAATTCAGGCTGATTGGTCAGTACTGTCTGTCCTAGGAGGGAGATGAGACCGATGCTTGTCCCCTCCTCTACCCAGTCAGGCTCAAGAAGCCTACAGCTGGGAACTTGGATTCAGCACCCTGGTGACACCCTTGCTGCAGTGTGATACCTTCTCCCTCTCAACTTTCACAGCCCTCGGCAGCCTGAGGAAGTTGGAGGTGCAGAGCTTCACTTCCTCTTTCTTTTTGCCTCAGTTCCAAACAGGAAGAAGCCTGCCTTAGTCATCGAGTGCTGCTGTAACAGAGATACCGCAAGTGGATGGCTTTAACAAAAAGTATATTCTTATAGTCTGGTGGGCTAGAAGTCCAAATTCAGGGTGTCAGCTCCAGGGGAAGACTTTCTCTGTGGGCTGTGGAAGAAGATCCTTGTCATCAGTCTTCCCCTTGACTAGCAACTTCTCTGTGCGGGTATCGGGTCCAAAGGCTATGCTCAGCTCCTAGTACTGCTTTCTTGGTGGTATGAGGTCCCTTTCTCTGCTCGCTTCTTTTTTTACATCTCAAAAGAGATCAGCTAAAGACACAACCTAATTTTGTACATTGAGTTCTGCCTCATTAACATAAGTGCCTCTAATCCTGCCTCAGTAACATCTTAGAGGTAGAATTTAGAACACATAGGAAAATCACATCAGATAACAAAATGGCAGATAGTCACCCAGTTCTGGGAATCATGGCCCACCCAATCGGACTCACTCATTTTTGGAGGACACAATTCAATCCGTGACAAAGCCTGACTGCTGAGGCCGAGCTTGTGGCTAGGAGACCCCTGCCTGCCTTGGGGAGAGGCTTAGGCTGGTCTCCCCGGGGAGGGCCTCTGGGAAACCAGTGAGGACTCACAATAATTTTCTCTCAGTAATGAAGAGGGTGATTTGATGGCTTGTGTTCCAAAGGTTTCTTAGTAAATAGTCTTTTGGAATGTAGTGTTTCATAGAAACAATAATGGCTGATACTAAACTCTTACCAGCTGCTAGACACTTTGCTAAACCCACTCTAAATTCCCCCCTGTCTTGGTGAGGTAAATTCACTTATGACTCAGTTTATCTGTAGCAGATGAAAGCACAGAGAAGTTAAGTGGCTTAGCAACATCACTTAGTAAGTAGATGAGCCCAGATTCATACCCATATCTCCGTCTAGCTCCAAAGCCTGTGCCCAAGACCTGGGGAGAGAGCTGTGGGTGGGTGACTAGGAACTGGAACCTCAGGGCTATGGGGGAGGATCAGGGGTTTGGTTTGGAATTTCATCAGCAGCTTTGGGAAGAGCTGGAGAGTTGTGCATGCTGGACTGTTAGAATGGGAACTGTTGGTCAGGACTGATGCCAGCATCTCTCATGAATCTACCACTGGGCTCAGGGCTGTCCTCGCAGTGTCTCATTCAGCCCTCACCACAACCTTGTGAGGGTGAAACCATCATATCCCCATTTTATAGATGAAGAGACTAAGACTCAGAGAGGTGAAGGGACTTCCTTAAATAGAAAGTAGGTAGCAAAACCAGGATTTGAACAGTTGTAAGTAGTGCTTACCAAGTGCCAGCCGCTCTACATGCACTGTTTCTGATCCTTATAACCCATTAAAGTAGTTGTTATTCTTCTGCTTTTACAGATAAGACAACTGACGCAGAAAGATTAAATATCTTCTCCATGAGTATCAGCTCATAAATGGAAGGGTCAGGATTTGAACCCTAGGCCTGCCTGAGTCCAAAATGTGTTTTCTCTCTTCTTTACATACTACTGTTTCCTAGTTCATAGGCTCAGGATTGCCTGTTTATTACACTGCTCCTGCTCTCAGGGAATGTACAGTCTAGTTGGAGAGGCAAGGTGCACATGAACACAGAAGTCCTGTCCCAACCCAGCACTGAGCAGTGACTGTGTGCAAGGCAGGAGAGCCCGCGGCAGTTGAAGTGGCAGAGAGGCTGCGGGCGTCCGGCAGGGCTGAGGCAGGCCAGGGCAGGGCGTGGCGGAGCAGGGCCAGGAAGACCAGGGCGCCAGGGCCGCAGAGGAAGCATAGTGGGAGAAGCTGGGGCAGGGAGGTTCGACCCAATTGTGCGGGGCCCTAAATGTCAGGATAAGAAGTTTGTCCTTTATCCTATTTTCAGGGGAGACCAGTGAAGGGTTTTGAGCTAGGAAGTGACTTAAAAGGGATGTTTAAAGGAGTGTGTGCCAGGTGGGCTGAAAGACGGGGGGACAGGGAGCAGGGAACCTTCTTAGGAGGCTGTGTGGCAATAATGGCCTGGGCTGGGTAGGACATTAGGGGTGAAGGGTGAAAGATTATGAAGGAATAACCTGGCCAGATCTGACAACTGGCCAGGGAGGGATGAAGGAGAAGGGGGTCTATAGAAATTCTGGGCTGGGCTTTCTGGCTCAGCCAACCGCTGGCTGAGTGACCTTGAAACCCTCTGACCTCTCTGGGCCTCTGTTTTGTCATTTATAAACTGAAGTGTTGAGATAGATATAGAAAGTGAAAGGACCTTATTGTCTACCTAATGTATTTCTCAAGAACTCTGATGGTGTAGCTACTCCTTAGAAACCCTGTAGGATAGGTATGTGTTATCCTTCAGGGTCCTTGTGAGTGGAAATCTCCTTGGGTTTGGTTTTCTTGACTGTGTATCCAGAGCTGTGTGGCATGCTTTCTAAGTTTTCTTCTAACTCTTAGAGTGTGCTGTCAGCAGTAGTAAGAACCAGGCAGGGATAAACAACACCCATCATGACCCTCTAAAATTGACAGCCTCGGGCATAGGCTTTGGAAACCTGGGTTCATATTCTAGTTCTGACATTTACCAGCTGTGTGTCTTTGGGCAAATCACTTAACCTCTGAGCAAATTTCTTAACTGGAAGATAGAAATGACTGTGATAATCATATCTGGTGGGGATGTTATCAGGATTAAATGAGATAATGAGTGTAAAGTGTTGTGCACATAGTAGGCCCTTGATTAAGTATTCTCTTTCCCATTCCTCTTCTCTTATTTCTCAGTAATTCTGTGAGCTAATGGGAGTACACACTTAGGAGGCCGTTGCTTTATGCCATTTCACATGCAATAGCTCATTTAATCCTAACAGCAGCTCTTCTGGGGAGGTACTGGTTTTTTCCCCATTTTAGTAACTAAGGAAGTGGAGGCACAGAGAGGTTCAGTGATTTGTTCATTCATACACATAACAGATGGTATCCTCAGGGAAGTCCAGCTAGTTAGAGGTGGATCCAGGATTCACACACCATTCTGCTTATTTCACAGGTGTGAAAACTGAAGTTGAGAGAAGTTTATTTGACTCCAGCTTCACAAACAACCACCAACCCTGGTAGCATAGTAGTTGGAGAGTTACAACTGCTAACCAAAGGGTCAGCAGTTTGAATCCACCAAATGCTCCTTGGAAACCATATAGGGCAGTTTTACCTTGTCCTGTAGGGTTGCCATGAGTCGGAATTGACTTGGTAGTGGCGGGTTTTTTGGTTTCATGCACAACCAGTGAGTGGTAAAGCCAGGTTTCAGAGTGGGTCATTTGCCTCGGAGCTCCCCGCGCTTTGCTGTGCTGCTGGTTTTCCAGGAAGATGCTTAGATTCTTCATTTCACTGTAAGCATGCTGTTGTTGAGGTGACAGTGAAACCGCCTAGTCAAGCCTCTGTTTGTTGATTGGAATAGGTGAGAGTGGAGTCTGTTTGCTTCACCGATGTATGCCAAGCACCGGCCACAGTGTCTGGCACATGGTAGGCCTTCAGTAAATAGCTACTGGAGCCAGGTGGCCAAACAGGAGATGTTATCTGTAGAGTCAGTCCTGTGAAATCCGTATCTGGGAGAATGACTGAGGGCTGGAGATCAGACAGGCTGCCTTGTGGGACTGTCAGGTATCTGTCTGGAAAGGAACTTCTTTGGGGACTTCGGTCCTCTGGAATACTGAGAGGCTCAGTGGATAGAGCAAGGTTTTTGACATATGACAGACCTGGCTTCAGATTCCTGCTTGGCCACCACACCAGCTGCCCGATCTTGGGCAAATTGTTTACACCCTTTTTGTGTCTTCTTTTTTGGTTAGGTACGAACTCACAATGACCCTGTGTACAGTAGACTGAAACCCTGCCCAATCCTTTGCCATCCTTACAATTGTTGCTATGTTTGAGCCCACTGTTACAGCCTACCTGTGTCAGTCCATCTTACTGGAGGGTCTTTGTCTTTTTTGCTGACTCTTTTTCACCAAATATGATGTCTTTCTCCAGGGATTGACTCCTCCTGATAACATGTCCAAAGTATGTGAGATGAAGTCTCACCATCCTCACTTCTAAGGAATGTCTTGGCTGAGTTTCATCAAAGACAGATTTGTTCCTTCTGTAGGTAGTCTGTGGTATATTCAGTATGCTTCAGCAAACACCTTTGTTGAAAGGCATCAGTTTTTCTTTGGTCTTTCTTATTCTTGTAGCATGCTTATGAGACAATTAGAGACACCATGGCTTGGGTTAGGCACACCTTAGTCTTCAAAGTGTGATGTCTTTGCTTTTGAATACTTGAAAGAGCTTGCTTACACTAGAAGAAACCCTGGTGCCATAATGTTTAAGTGCTATAGCTGCTAACCAAAAGGTCAGCAGTTCAAACTCACCAGGTGCTCCTTGGAAACTTTGTGGGGCAGTTCTGTTCTCTGTTATAGGGTCGCTATGAGTTGGAATCAACTGGACAGCAATAGGCTTGGTATGGTTTTTACAGCGGATTTGCCCAATACATTTAATTTTTTGATTGCTGCTTCCATGAGTGTTGATTGTGAGTCTAAATAAAATGAAATCCTTCACAGTCTCCATTTATCATAATGTTGCTTATTGGTCTAGTTGTGAGGATTTTTGTTTCCTTTATGTTGAAGGGAAACCCTGGTGGCATAGTGGGAGAAGTGCTGTATCTGCTAACCAAAAGGTCGGCAGTTGAAATCCACCAGGCACTCCTTGGAAACTCTATGGGGCAGTTCTACACCGACCTCTGGGGTCGCTATGAGTTGGACTTGACTCGACTTGGCAGTGGGTTTGGTTTTGGTTTTGGGTTATATTGAAGTATACTGAAGGCTCTAGTCTGTTATCTTCATCAGTAAGTGCTTCAAGTCCTCTTCACTTTCTGCAAGCAGGATTGTATTATCTGCGTATCACAGGCCTGATGTCTCTTTCTTCTTCCTATGGCCCAACCTCTTGGATTATTTGTTCAACATACAGATTGGCTATGTATGGTGAGAGGATACAACTCTGATGCACATCTTTCCTGATTTTAAACCACACAGCATCCACATATTTAGTTTGAATGACTGAGTCTCGGTCTATGGACAGATCTGGCCTGAGCACAATTAAGTGTTCTGGAATTTCCATTCTTTACAACACTATCTGTAATTTGTTATGTGTGGTCCACAGTTGAATGCCTTTGCAGAGTCACTAAAAAACAAGTAAACATCTTCCTAGTATTCTCTGAATTAGCCTTGAGTTTCTGGC
This sequence comes from Heterohyrax brucei, assembly GCA_028571685.1. NCBI lineage: Eukaryota > Metazoa > Chordata > Mammalia > Hyracoidea > Procaviidae > Heterohyrax > Heterohyrax brucei. The sequence goes on from CM053140.1 coordinate 56,791,958, forward strand.
AGTTTCCTGTTGATGTACTGATGGAACCAGTTTTGAATGATCTGTAGCAAAATTGTACTTGCATGAGGTATTAATGATATTGTTTGATAATCTGTGCATTCCACTGAATCACCTTTCTTCTGCTTGGTTGGCGAGCTCACTGTCTTCTGGTTTTTTTGGCAAAGACGAATCAGAGTCTTGTATTATCCATTCATGAAACATTTCAGTTGGTATTCCATCAATTCCTAGAGCGTTGTTTTTCACCAGTGCCTATGCCTTCGGTGTAGCGTAGACTTCCTCCTTCAACATCAGTTCTTGATCATATGCTCACCTCCTGTAAAGGCTGAATGTCGACCAATTCTTTTTTGGTGCAGTGATCCTGTGTATTGCTTTCATCTTCTTTTGATCTTTTCTGTGTTGTTCAATATTTTGCCCATAGAATCCTTCAGTATTGCAATTCTCCAGTATTCTTGAGGCTTGGATTTTTTCTTCAGTTCTTTCAGTTCGAGAAACGCTGAGTGTGTTCTTCCCTTTTGGTTTTCTAACTCCAGGTCTTGGCACATGTCATTATAATATTTTACTTGGTCTTTTTCAGCTATACTTTAAATCTTCTACTCAGCACTTTTACTTCCTAATTTTTTCCTTTTCCGTCAGCTACTCGTCATTCAGGAGCAAGTTTGAGAGTCTCATATCCATTTTGGTCTTTTTTTTTCCTTTTCTGTCTTTTTTAAGGACCTTTTGCATTCCTCATATCTAATATCCGTGATGAGTTGTGGGATAACATGAAGGAGAAATTAAAGTTACAAACTGAATATACATGTAATCAGTGCCTGCATCAAGAAACAGACACGATTGGTGTCCCGGGAGCCTCCACTGTGCCTTTTCCAGTCACTGTTACCACTCTGAGGGTGATCCTGGTGCTGACTTCTAACCATAGATTAGTTTTGCCTGTTATAGAACATTCAGAGTCTGGTTTCTTCACTTTCCTCAGTGTTCATGAGATTCATTCATACTTCTGTGTGTAGATGAGGACCATTTCTTCTCACTGCTGTGTAGGATTCCATCGTGTGAATATAATTCTTTTGTCCTTAAGTGGATTCCGACTGACAGTGACCTACAGGACAGAGTAGAACTGCCCATAAGGTTTCCAAGGCTGCAGTCTTTACGGAAGCAAACTGCCACATCCTTCTCCTCTGGAGTAGATGCTAGGTTTGAACTGTAGACCTTATAACTTAACCACTGAGCAACCAGGGCTCCTTTGTGTGAATATGCTACATTTTTAAAATCTAGTCTGTTACTCACGGGCATTTGGATAGTTCCACATTCTGGCTGTTAGGAGAATTGTCTTTTGGTTCACATTGTATCATGCCCATGTCTGTTGTGTAGGTAGATACCTAGGAGAAGAATTGCTGGATATGATACACTCAGCTTTAGTAGTTATTGCCAAATAGTTTTTTAAGGTGGGCGTATGAGAGTTTGTTACATTTTTGCCAACACTTGAGTATCCCTCCTCCCTTCCCTTCTTTTTTCATTTTAGCTGTTCTGATGCTTAGGTAGTCATAGCTTATTATGGTTTTAATTTACATTTCCTGATGACTAATTACATTGGACACCTCTTCATGTGCTTATTGATCATTTGGATATCTTTTGTCTTTTTTCTATTTAGGTCTGACTTTCTTCATACTGAATTATAGGAATTCTTTATATATTCCAGATATAAGTTGTTTGTCAGGTAAACATATGGTAAATCTCTTTCCCTTTGAAGGTTGCATTCCACTTATTCAAGGACATGTTTAGATGAACCAAACCCCTTGCTAGTGAGTTAATTCTAACTCATAGAGATCCTATAGGATAGACTAGAACTGCCTCCACAGAGTTTCCAAGGAGCACCTGGTGGATTCAAACTGCTGACCTTTTGGTTAGCAGACATAGCTTTTAACCAGTGTACCACCAGGGTTTCCTTGAGAGAAACAGAAATTCTTACTGTGGATATAATCTGGTTTATCAGACTGTTCTTTTATGATTAAATCCTTTGTGTCTTTAAAAGAAATCTTTATCTACTGTAAAGTTACATGGACATTCGCCTATTTTTCTTATCCCAAACTTTGTTATTATACCTTTTTCACTTAGAACTACAGTCCATCTGGAATTGCATTTTATGCTTGGTGTGAGGTGGGGTGCACAGGGACTTTTCCCGTATGTGTATTCCGTGAACCCAGCAGTGTTCCTGTGACAAACCGTCCACCTCCTGTAGTGTTGCCTTTGTCCCAAACCACATGACTGTGTACACAGGGACCTGTTCCTGAGTTCTCTTTTGCAGCCTGCTGGTCCACGTTCCTGCCCTTGCACCCAGATCATGCTGTCTGAGGTGCCGTGGCTTTATCACAGGTGTCGGTCTCTGGCAGTGTGAGTCCTCCGGCTTTACCCTTCGGGCTCTTCTTGGCCTTGGGCATTTCCTTATGAATTTTAGAATAAGTTTGTCAATTTCCACAAGAAAACCTACTTGAGTTTTTTTATCAAGACTGTTGAAACTGTGGATTAATAACGTTGTAATGTAATTACAACATTAAGAATTAGTACAGTGAATTCCTGTACCTTTGCTATCTAGATTGAACAGTTGATCGTGCACCTCACTTGTTTTACACATACACACATATATTTTGTTTGTTCTTACAAAACCATAGTATAATAAATGTGATCATAGACATGTTTCCTGTAAACACTTCACACGTATCTTTAAATTCTAAGGATAGTCTTCTGCATGCCACAATTCCATCATCACACATTGGAAAATTAATTATTCCCTAATTTTTCGTCTAGTCAGATTTCCCCAATTGCCCTCCATATACCTGTTGTTGCTCCGTGGTTCCCCGCCCCCCAAAAAACCAGTTCGTTCAAGGGGCATGCATTGTATTTGTTTGTTATGCCTCCAGAGTCTCTTCATTTAGAACCTTCCCTCCTCTCTTATTATGAATGACATTGACTGTGTAGAGATGAGGCCAGTGGTCACCCTTATTCTAGACTTGTCTGATTGTCCCCTCATCATTTTACTTGTTCCCCCACTCCCTGAACCTGCTGTAAACTGAAACTTAGATCTGGCCGTGATTTGATTCTGATCCAGCTCACTGAGCCTGCCTGGGGTCTCCTTCCCTGCTGAGCCTCTCAGAGTGAGTTGTGTTGAAGGCAGCAGGCAGGAAAGCAGGTGTGTAGAGCCCAGTGTGTGGCAGCCACTCTTACTCTTTGTCTGTGCCTCAGACTAGGCATCTTACCCCAGAGTCTGTTCCCAGGAAATAGTCTCCCTCAAGCCCTTACCTGTCCAGACAGTCAGCAGAAGTTTTCCCACAGCTGGGACTCCAGGCTTTGTGCTGTCGTGAACACCCCCCATCTTTCCCTGCTCCCACCCTCAGACAACACGGGCACTTCCACGTACCGGCCACCCCCTCGAACCCGGGAGGTGGTGATCAACGGGCAGATGGTGAAGCTGAAGTACTGTTTCACCTGCAAGATGTTTCGGCCCCCTCGGACCTCACACTGCAGTGTCTGTGACAACTGTGTGGGTAAGTGGGAGCCACAGATGGGCATGCAGTGCAGGAATCCCTGAGAAACCAAATCCTGGAGATGGGGAACAAAGGGGAAGACAGTCTGAAATATCCATGGCTGGGCGGGAAGTGTGATTCCCCCGGATTTTCTCTGGCTGAAGAAGGTAAGGGGCTCTGAATATGGCCAGAGGTGTCCTGGCTTCAGGCCAGGCTGGTAGTTTCCTTTCCCCGGACTCTGGTGTGTGGGGCGGACACAGAGTGGGTCTGAACCCCTTCTACTAGGCTTCATCCTGGTCCTCAGTAGATCCAAGTTTCTAAGAACCAGAGGCTGGAGCAGTAACATTTTAGAATGGTATACCCAGGACCTGGTGGCCCAGGATCTGCTGTACTGAAGGACTTTGATCAGACTCCCAGGGTTTGGGAGGGATAAAAATCTGGAAACAGAGGGGTTTAGGGACATTGAGAGACCGTGACCATGGTTGGCATCTATGCCCGTGTCTCCAGCTGCAGTGGTTGCTAGGGAACCATGAGCTTAAGGGTGGGCGTGTTGTAAGAGAAATACTGTATGAGGACAGAGGAGCTGAACCATGGTGACTGTGCAGAGTTCACAGGAACAGTGAGCTCATGATGCCAACTCAACAAGGGAATGGTAGGGAACACCCCATGACAGCAGGCTGTGGAGGGGGTGACTCAGTAGGCGTCATTCATCCCTGAAAATTTGCCCCACCCACCCCTGCAAAGGGCACTACCCTGGTGTGAGACCTGCCACGGTCTTGTGACCCATATTCCCACAGGGGACTTTCCGCATTAGTCTGGGTGTGACCCGGCTTCCGGAGACCTAGCACTTCTGTGAGCTCAGCCTTGTGACTGGGCCCAGCAGTGCTGCCTCTCTGTGTGCTCCTGGCGGACCAGCCCCTCCCCTGGCCTCAGGTTACAGGGCAGGAGACAGGGGCTGTCGGTCAGGTGACATGTACTTCATGTGAGTCTCTACACCAGGCCCTGGGCTTCAGCACAGTGTGAGGTCCACACAACCCCCACCCCCGTGGAGCTTAGACTCAAGCAGGGGTAATTGGCCAAATCATCAGTGATAAAAACACACACGGGCGAAGTGCTGCCAGAGAAGCACCAGCAGTGAGCAGGTGACGGGCCCTCAGCTCGCCTGGGCCCAGAGTCTTTCTTAGGAAGTGGCTTTGAACCTGGGACATGAAGGAGGGGTCTCTCTTTACCAGGTTGAGAGACAGAAGAGTATGCGAGGCACTGGGAATAAGTGTGCGAAGGGCCAGCAGCAGGGTGTGTCCAGGTTGCCGAGAGGCGGCTAGCGTGGAGAGAGTGAATGGGACGGGATCATGCCAGCTAGGCTGAGGCTTCCAAGCACCTGTGCTGGCCGTGGGCCAGGCAGACACTAATGTCTCGCCTCCCCTTGTGTTTTTCCAGAACGGTTTGATCATCACTGCCCCTGGGTGGGCAACTGTGTGGGGAGACGGAATTACCGCTTCTTCTATGCGTTCATTCTCTCCCTCTCATTCCTGACAGCCTTCATCTTTGCCTGCGTCATCACCCACCTGACATTGCGTGAGTTGGGAGAGGGGGCAGGACGAGCAGCCCAGCCAGGTGGAGGGGCTGTGGTCACCACCCCTCTGAGCTGTGTCCTCTCCCGTTTCTTCCTCCCCAGGCTCTCAGGGAAGCAACTTCCTCTCCACTCTGAAGGAGACACCAGCAAGATATCCTTTGTTGGCTAGTGGGCAGTCTGGTGGGAACGTGAGACCTTAGCACTGTGCTGGGTCACATACCTCATCAGTAAACATAAGGGTTTGGTGTAGAACGTGTGTTTGTCTCTTAGAGTCCAGTATATCAGCTGCTTCTGTTCACAGTACTCCATGCTACCCTAAATGGGGTACTGTGGGGCTAGGATGGCCAAGAACTCTCAGGAGTCACAGTCCCTGTTCCACCAGGCTGCCTAGAGCATGTCATGTCCAGTTCTTTGTGTCTCATTTCCCTCGGCCACATAGCATCTCAGTCTCATCCTTGTTTTGAGAGTGGCTCCACACCCACCTTAAGGCTCAGGAGTGAGCCTGCTGAGAATTGGTGACTGAGTCACAGGAAGAGTTTGGTCACAGAACATTGCCTTTCTGGGGAAACAGTTCAAAGAGGCCAGGTAAGAAAGGCCAGGCGTGGCTGGCTCTCAGGCCCCAGGGAGGTACCCACCCGACCCCCGTGGCTCTGATGACCGTGTGAGTCCTTGACTGCCTGCTCACTGTGCTGGAGTTGGTGATCTGCTTCTTCTCCATCTGGTCCATCCTGGGCCTCTCAGGGTTCCACACTTACCTCGTCGCCTCCAACTTGACAACGAACGAAGATGTGAGTGAAGCCAGAGTAGCCTCCTTGCTCCTGGGCGGGATCCTCCGAGGCCAGGCTGAGGGATCCTGCAGCCACCATGGTGTCGCCTGGGCCTGGGGACTGCTAGGAAAACATGGGCCGAGATGTGAGGCAGCTTTAGGTCTCCTCCCAAGTTCACAGCTTCTGGGGCTCTCACCTATCTTGGCCCCTTAGTGCTGGCACCCAAGGCCCCAGATTGCTTTTCTCCACAGCCCCACAAGAGGCAGCACACACAGCATCATGTTTGGCTGGCACGTGACCGTTTAGAGTGCTTTCAGTTCCCATCATCTCTTTGGGCCGTTTTGCCAACCCTGAGGCAGAAATAACAGGAGCTTTTTCCTCATCTGACACATGAGTGACTTGCCCAAAGGTCACATGACTTGGAAGTGGGAGACCTAGGTTAATGCCTGGAAGTCATGGCCATATTTTCTGTGCTCTGTCATGCTGCACTTAGAGCTGATAGAGACATGACTGTTGTCAGCGTATCCCTGGGGCTCCCTAAAGTGTCCGTTTTGAAGGAAGCAGCTAGGATTGGACCCTAGGGTTCCACCGACCCTGTCTCCCTGTGTAATGCAGACTCCACCAGCAAGTATTATTTAAGCACCCACTGCATGCTGAGACCTGAGCCAACATGACTTTCCCTGCTACCTTCCCAAACAACAGAAAAACAAATGGGAGCATCTCCTGCAGAGGTCACCACTGATGGAGATCAGAGATCCACCATGTAGCACAAAATACATCCTTTGACCTTTACCTCTCGTTCTGGGAAACTAAACACACATGTCGGTGTGTCATGAGCTGGGTAACAGGTACAGAGCAGGGGTGACATCAGCTAGCATCTCCCACAGTGGTTGCCTGGGTGCTGGTGCTATAGGATGTTACTAGGGGTTATACACACAGGGGTGTTGTCATCAAATAAGTTCAGAGCACTGGGTCAGAATCACACAGTAGTGATTGCAGAACTCCTCAGTATCTTCCTAGCTGATTGCATGGAGTTAGGATGGCAGGATCTCATTTAATGCTGCAAGGCTGTCACAGAGTTGGCAGTGTTGTCCCTGTTTTTCAAATAAGGACTGAGACTCCAAGTGATGATCTGTCCAGGGTCATACAGCTGGGCAGTGGCAGGGCCAGGGTTCACAGCCAGGTCAGCCTGAGCCCTGTGCCCTTCTACCGTCCTCCCTCTTGGGTGGCTGGTCTGCAGAAGGGGGTATTCACTCAGAAAGTTTTCTGTGGAGGCTTCTCTTTAAGTCTGCTCTGTCTTCTAGTTGGGGGCTACCTTGTCTTTGCTGGGTTCCCCACATCCTGCCTGAGTGGCCTGGATTAAAAGCATGTACCTTCTCACAGTATAACTAGTTTTCCCCAGCCCCTAGGCCTCCCTCCTAGGCAGTGAAGCAAAGGGAGGTACCTAACTTAGGCCTCCTTCTTCTTGCAGATCAAAGGCTCATGGTCCAGCAAGCGGGGCGGTGAGGCCTCCGTCAACCCCTACAGCCATAAAAGTATTATCACCAACTGCTGTGCTGTGCTCTGCGGCCCCCTACCTCCCAGGTAAGCAGGAGAGATGCCGCAGTGCTTGGCCCAGTGGTAAGGGGATGGCCCTGTGAGGCCCTCCTCATCTCAGAGAGGGTTGGGATATCAACTGACCTCTCCCCACACCACAGACACCCTCTTGTGTGTGATCCTCTGATAAAGGCACTCAGGGCATCTGTCAGATAAGTTTGTCGAGATTTATATTTTGTAACCATGCACTCATTTTAGACAAAGTTAAACACAAAATTTTAAAAAGAAGTGCATTTGGTATTACGTATACTCTTACCCACCTGGGATAACTACAGTTAAAATTTTGGCGAGGCTTGAGATGCTGCCCTTCTGGTGCCTTAACTGGATGGAGCCTCCACCCTCCGACCTGGTGGAGAACCTGTGTGGGTCAGCCCACCTGGAAAGCTCCCTGTCCACCCTGACACCAGGGGGCGCCAGACGACACTGCTGAACCAAGATTAACACCGACTGTCCCCAGCCCGGCCACTCTGCTACACATCCTGCTTCAGGGAGAAACCCAGGAGAAATCTCACTAGCCACAAATACTCTCTCATCGTTGCTTTAGACAGGTGGACCAATCCAAATTAATTGTGGCCATCAGTTGGGTGACCAAAGAGTAAAGAGAAACCTTCCAGAAGGACAGGATCCTGAGCCCCCAAGATGAGAGCAGAAACCTTTTCGGGCTGGGGCTTTCCTTGAATGGACGTGCCCTCTTCCCTCTGGGCTGCCCCCACAGTGACTGTGGTAGCAGAGCCCTCACGTGTGTCCCTGCTTTGTTTGCAAGCCTGATTGACCGAAGGGGATTTGTGCAGTCTGACACTGTGCTGCCCTCGCCCATCAGAAGTGACGAGCCAGCCTGTGGAGCCAAGCCCGATGCCAGCATGGTAGGCGGCCATCCTTGAATGAGGCTCAGTACTTGTCACCTGCTGGCCTCTCTGCCCTTCTGCACTCACCTGCTGCCCTGTACACCTGCCAGGACCCTCCCCATTCCATCTGAGGGAAGCAGAGCCGCCAGAGACTCAAGTCTTCTCGTATTTATTTCCCACCCCTGCGTGGCTTCCCTAATCTCTTCCTTGGCTGTACCTACTGCTCCCCAAACCCAGGTCCCTCTGGCCTTGGACCCTGGATTCCCCTAACTGATGAGTGGCAAGAATCACGAGAGAGGCTAGAGCCTCTGGAAGCCACCAAGGGGACCATGCCTGGCCTCTGCCTGTGCCAGGACGAGCCCTGTGTGAGTGAAGTGTGAGCTGAGCATGAGGTGCCCAGTTGAGAGAGCTCCTTCAGCCTTGCTAGGCCAGGTCCTTGGAGTGAAGGGCGGGACCCATGAGCACTCGGCCCTGGACAGTGGGCTGGACTGTGGGAGAGGAGCCCTCCGTGTCTCTATGGGGGGCTTTGGTGTGTGGGCTTCTTTTTGTGATATACATACATATTTTTGTATTGGTCAATAGGATAGAGTTTGGGTTCCAGGTAGAGAGGGTAGACTTGGGAGTGGGAGGGCAGGCATCTGTGTCACGAAGCCAGCCAGCCAGGCACCCGAAGCCTCAGTTCCTCTACAGTTTCTGGGTCGGACACTAGGAAGGGGGCCTTGCCCTCCCCCTGCCTGAGCAGGGCTTGACAAGGGATCCTCGCCGGCCCTCTTACCACCCTCCCAAGTCAGGTCTGGGGACAGGCAGGTTATAATCATGCTGGCAATACTTGAAACGGGTTTAAAAATGCTGGATATTTGCACAATTTTATAACTATCTTTTCTACATAGCTTTTTTTAAAATGGAAAAAAGAGAAAAAAAAGGTCACCCACATTGCTGTCTGTGTAGTGCCAGATTAAGGGTTATCAGAAGGCAAGTTGGTTTTAATAATTTTAGTACAAGAGACCTCCTGGCTGTGAGTGAGTGCATATGTGTGTGTGCACCTGTGCTGGAATGTGGCTGGCTCCCACTTCCCCACATCCTAACTGTCTCCGGATTCATTGGTCACTAGAGACTCCTGGACTCCCCCGAGGGCTCAACCTGCACCCTCTTATTGGACTTCAGACAACCAGCAATGGGGAGGGCACTCTGTTACCACCCCACTGCCACCCAGCCCCTGGGTTAGGCTTCTAGCTGGGACCTGCCCAGGCAGGTTGAGGCAGGGCGTGGTGGGCAGGGTAATGGCAGTATGGGAGCAGCTGATATCCTACAAGCCACACATCCCCCGACTCCCAGCTGTGAGGATGGGGGTCAGTACTAGGGGCTTGAGGCCAGTGGAGTTTGGCCTAAACCTGGGGTCCAAACTCCTCCAATGCCGCTTCTCTGCTGGGAGCTATGGTGTCTTATCAAAATAGTAGAAAATTGTCCCTGTCTCTCTCCTTTGCCCTTCACATGGGTGAAACCTTTGGAAAGTAACATAGGAAACCCCCAGATCATGTCCTTCTTTGCTCCAGAGGCTCATGGGTCACAGACAGAGCAGGGAAGTGGCAATTGCAGAGGGACCTGTCTGGGAGAAATAGCTTCTCCCCAGCCTCAGGGTCAGGGGCCATCCCTGCAAATGGCCCTGGGAGGTGGGGAGGGGGCCCACCTACCTTTTATTTAAGCCAGTATTCTTTGTTCCTTGCCTGTAATAAAACTTTTGTTTTTAAGAGTTGATTTGCTTTTCCTTTGTTTTTTGTTTGCTTTTCCTTTGCTGAGGACCCATCTGACAACCCTCTTGTTTCAGCCAAACTTGGGTTTTTCCTGGGGATACGGAGAGAGGGGCAAGCAGCCCTGTGGATGTAGCCCAGCTTCTCACCTTACTGGTGCTGTCTGCTGTAGGCGGAGCAGAGAGGGCTGCAGCTGCCCAGTGGCCTTATGAGACGATCCCCTCCTGTCTGGTTTATCTTCTCCAGCTTCATCTGCCTCAGGGAGCTTAGAAGCCCCAAGCTCGTCATCTCTCCTGTCTCGCCCCATGATTCCCAGCTGCTGCCCAGCCAAAAAAAAAAAAATTATGAGACAATAGATTCCAATTTGAGAGCAGGACCCTTCTTCTCCCAGCTGTCCCCCACCACCTGGGCAGCAGGGCCCATCCAGACAGTCATAACACTGGCCCACCTCTCTGGTATCTTCCCCAGGAGGACACCTGTCAGAATTTTGCCATCTCCTGCACAGCCTGAGGGGAGCTAACAGGCCTCTTTGCAGAGGGTTAGCTGGTAAGACTGTATCTCCCCTGTTGGCCAGCACTGCCCGCTCCCGTCACACACCATCTCATTCTCATGGCATGTCTCACCAACCCCATGGAGCCCGCTCATCTGTCTGGTGTGTGGTGTGGTGTGTGTGCCGGCGGTGGTGAGACCCCAGGGCTTCCTCCTGAGCAGAATGATGGGGTGGAGGTGCGAGGCTAAGAGTCCAGCCTCGGTCGGGACTGAGGAGGTGGCTTCACACAGAGCCTCTCTCCACCTGGAACAGGAGGTAAAGGATGAGGCTGGGGTCCCCATTCTGAGGCACTTGGGCCTGTTCTGGTGGCATTCAGGAATTGCAGGCAGCCTCAGTCACTAACACTCTTGCATCCTGGCCTTCTGTCCTGGCTGAGCTTTCTCTCACCTGCCTGTTTTCTCTCCTGCTTCATTGCCTGCTGGCCCAGCCCTGGCCCTCTTCTAGTGGAGAGGCGGGGACCATGGCAGCCCCTGTCCCTGATGGCCCCCAGGCCCCCTCCCCAGGCCTCCTCTGTCTCTCAACCCCGCTAACCCTCTGTCTTCTCCTTCCTTGCTGCCCTGCCGGGGATCTCCAGTGCGTGCAGGGGCTTAAGGACCTCCTGAGGACCGCGGCTCTCTGTCTCTCCAGGGGTGGCCTGGGGGGAGCCAGCCACCCGGCACCTCCACCTGCCTAACCTGTGGCCCGTCTCCACCGTCTGTGCCTACAGGGTCTGCCCCCTTGCCTGCTCCACATCTGTGCTCTCTAGGGCCCCTCCCATGGGGGCAGGGGCTGGCCTCTTTGCCCCCACCCCTCCTCCATGCCAGTCAGCGTGTAGAAAGCCATAATGCAGAGCTGTCAGCACAACAGTGTCCTAGTCCCTTGACCCCCACCCCTGCCCTGCTCCCCTTTCCCCAGATTTGGAAAGTGTCAAGACTAGGAATCTTGCCTTACAGCCTGCCCCCCTCCCTGACTAAAGTAAAATGAAGGGCCATAGCCATAGTCCGGCTGAGCAGGTTTCTTCAGGAGCCGTCTGGGGTGTTGATGACGCTGCTGAACGAGTTTGGTGACTGTTAAGCACAACTGACTTGCCACTGTTCCCACGGTCCCCTCACCCCCACCACCTGGAGCAGACAGGATGCAAGGAGGCTGCTGGCCTGAGAGGCTGAGGCAGCTCTGCACCACCGTGTTCTTCCGCGGAACTAGAAACAGGCTGAGCTGGGCCGCCAGCGGAGCCCACGGCGGGGGGCTGCTTGTCTGCTGTCCTGTACCCTGTACCTTTTTTAACCAAAATAAAGATTCCCCTCTTCTTGCCATATCCTCGCTGTCTGGTGCCACCTTCACTTTGGATCTGGGTGGGGCATGCCGTGGGTGTGCAGGAGAACCTCAGGCTTACCCTAGCTCCAGCTTTGTTCCAGCCGGTCGTGCTGCTCTCGAGAGTGAAACAGCAAAGCCAGAAGGAGCAAGGGAAGGGTGGCCTTTGCTCTGCTCCTCTAGAACTCCTAGTCTGTTCCAGAGATCTCCGCACCCCAACCGCAAGCCTTAGCTGACTGGTGAACTCTGAAAGGGTCTAGCCCAGGGTGAGACAGAAGGATTAACTCATTTGTGACTGTCACACCCATGAACTCAGCCCAGTCCAGCCAAGGTAACAATCTCATGGAGCCTGCGCTCTCCCCAGCTGCCACCTGGCATTGAGACACACGGTGTTTTAAGAGCTTGAAAGTAATGATAGCTACCGTTTACCAAGGACTTGGCAAGGGCCCATTTTCTTACCTTAATCTGTGAGAAAGGTGGCATCAGCCTTTCTACAGATGAAAGGACTGAGTCTCAAGGAAGTCACAGGACTGAACCCAGGAGCACCCAGCTGAGACAGTACCCAGTCTAGGACTTGAACCTGATCTCTGCTCCAATCTCTGACCCATCTGCACTATCTGAGAAATGAATGAAGCTATTACTCCAGGAGGTTCAGCATCTCAGAGGAAGAAATCCCTAAAATTAGAGAAGTCAGAGCCAGCAGTGGCCTGAGAGGTCCTATGGGCGGGCCTTTTCATGGTACTGACCAGGTAACTGAGGCCCAGAGGCAGGAAGGGACTTGACCAGAGCCTGTAACGAGCTGGAATGCAATCCCACACTCTGACCTCATTCCATTCTCTTTCCACAAATTCCACAATCTTCAAGACTGGACTGGTCTAGGAGACGGGGGTCCTATAAACTGTAGAGCCTTGAGGAGAACAGAACTCCAAACAGCTGAGGTCATTTGTAATTTATCCATTCTTCCCACCCAAAGGCAACTAGTATCATAAGCTCTTGGCTAGATAACTGGACTCCAGCTCACAAGCAACCAGGTGGAGAAGGTGACATAGCTTCCTCTGGTCACCTATTTTAGAGTTTGATTATGACAAAAATGTCCTAGAAAGTTCTTTTGGGGATCTAACCAGAAGCCCTCTTGCTTCTACAGAGTCCTGTTGTGTGTTCTCAGTGCAGTTAAATGGCAACTGGTTGCTGCCCTCTGTGTGTCACAGCCCTTCAAAATCTGTTATTACCAGCTAAGAAGAATTGGTTGTGGGTCCCGAGGCTGGAGCCTCCTGGTGGGGTGGACGCTATGCCTAGGAGCGAGGAGGTAGCAGGCAGGATGAGGAAAGCCCCTTTGGGCTGCAGCCCCAGCTCCTGTCCTGCTGACTCAGGCAGCTGACTGTGGAGCTCTGAGCCCTGCTGGGGCCTGCTGCCTCCTGCCCGCCTGGGCTCCTAGACTTGGGAAATGGAGGCCTGGAGGCAAAGGGAGGTGCCTGAGACAGGAACTGAGTCAGGATCTGCAGGCCAGAGCCGGCAGGAGGTATCAGGTAGCAAGGCTCGCAGATTCTTCTCCCCTTAGCAGGAGAGTAGGGGCAGGAGTGAAGGGGCTTCCTCCCCACTGTGCTGAGGGCTGTGTTGAGGGCATGCAGCTTGTGAACCACTACTGGGTCCCCTGATTTAAATGGTGGGGAGAGAAGGCTCCCTACCTGCAGAAAGAAACAGCTCAGCCTTCCGGCTTCCCAGCTTTTGGGGATCTCCAGCTTTCCCCCAGGACTCGGGAAAGTCGCAGCTGGCTGATGAGTGCCAACTACAGGGTCTCTATGAGTCAGCGTCAAATAATCAGCTTTACAGCAGTGGGGCTGTTGGTTTAATGGCCTTGAGGAGTGTCTTAGAGAGGGAGGAGGCAGGGCTGAGCACATCTGACCATTTACTTAGCTATTTTGAGAGGGGAGCTGGTAGGGAAACCCTTCTCTCCCCTGTAGACACCCAGCTGGTCTTCAGCAGAAGCCTGGTTTGGGGGTACTGCCTTGTTTCACAGAATCCAGCTCCCTGCTGGTGTTTTGTGTGTGCAGTCTAAAATAAAGGTGGTTGGGTTTTTCTTTTTTTAACATAATAACAGTTATCATCCTCTCAGCTAAGTGCTTTCCATTAACTCATTTGATCCTCAAAAGTCCATTTCATACTTAGAAAAACTGAGGCTCACAAAGATTAAGTAACTTCTCCAAAGCCACACACATTATAGGAACTGAGTCTAGGCAGTCCAATGCCAGAGATTCTTGACTATCTCTCATTAAAAAAAAAGTTGTGAGTGGAAGTTGCATATAGGTGGGCATGTAAATTTATATGAGAATGTACATTTTCACTCAGTCATAATAAAAGAAAATTATGAGCCTTCTGCACCCCACATTGGTGAGTGGCATCCGGGATCTTAAAGCTTCCAAGCTGCCATCTGAGGGTACAGCAAATGGTCCCAACTTAGCAGGAATGGATGATCACCAAGGATCAAAATGACATGGGTGAAAGAGAACCCAGAAGACAGAGAAACCTATGTGAGTGGGTGACTACATCGACTTGTGACCAGAAGAACCACCACCAGTGATAGCCGTGATGGAGCTCACAAAGTTGAGTCTCACTGGCAACACAAGAATAAAAAGGGGTGCACCCTGAGACCTCCATTAAAAGACCACAAATGATGGTTCATGGGCCTCGGGGTTCCCCTGGGAGTATGGTTCCTGGCCCTGATGCTGCCCCTGTTCATAAATCATAATGGAGGTCAACTCTCTAGTGACACAGAGGGACCATATCATGTGTACACTTTGTGGTTCTATGCATCTATAGGGTGTCATCCTACTGACTTCTTACTAGAGGAAGGGGAGTGGGTGACGAGGAAGGGATAGGAGTTTGTTTAGAGGTTAAGACATGTATGGAGCAGAGAGGAAGAGTGTGCTGTCACAGGCCGGGAAAGCAGTTGGAGCTGCATATAGGTGGACATGCAAATTTATGTGGGAATGTACATTTTCATTCAATCATAATTAAAAAAAAACAGGTAATCATTTAAAAAAGAAGAAGAAGAAAGAAAGAAAGAATAGATGCCCTCATTGGACCCCAAACTGCAAAACAAAAAAGAATTACAATGGAAAACTTGGAGAAAACAGGAAAATCACTCAACATCACACCATCTAAAGATACCCTCTGTAAGTTAGTTAATCTTTCAGTATATTTCCTTGTCACTGTTTCATAAATCATAATGGTTCTGATTTGAGTAAAGCCTTTGGGAAGTTAAACCTCAGTTCCTTGCTGCTTCCTTGGAAAACCTGTAGCATCAGCCCTGACTTGTCTCTATTCGTCCTTAAGGCAAAGGGGCAGAGTATACCTTTGGGTCTCAGACTTTTGGCCTAAGAGTCCCTCTAGGAGGGCGAGGTGGGTGTTCAGACACTAAGAGAAACCAGGGACGCAGGCCTGTGAAGTGGTCTGGCGTCAAGGAGTAGGCCGGCTGAATCTCAGCAAGGGGAGCCCCACCCCGGAGCCCCAGAGTCCCATATGAGCTTTGACAGATAAGCAGGAACCAACCATCACAAGCTCAGTGCCACCACCTTTAGGTGAAACTCTCTGCTGACTCAAGGACAGGGGCCCAGTGAGCAGGAACAGAAGTTGGCAAAGGAGAAGTGTCCATCTCTGAGACCACTGCCTGGGGCCTCAGGGGTCAGAGGTTGGAACATGGGCAATGGCACATGGAAACTTCTGAGAGGCAGACGGAGGGAGGCAGCACTCAGCTGGGATTACTGTCCCACAAACCAAAATGATACATGTCACCACTACCTTCTCAGCCTCTCTCCCCAGGTGGCTGGCGTCCTCCCTGGGGGACCAGCAGTGCTGAGCACCCAGATGGCCTGCTTCCCAGCCTCTGACAGAGTGAAGGCTGAGTCAGGCAGGAAAGTGGGACAGCCAAGAAGCTGGGCCACCACCCTGCATGAGCCCCACTGATACATGATGGCAGGTAGCTTGAGTGGGGGCAGCCAGCCTGCCATGGGGAGCCAGAGGGTAAGTCCTCAAACAAGTGACAACAGGCCACTGACTTGAAGGGAAAATTGTGCTGTGATGGGGAAGGTGTCTGACAAACCTACTGGGTGACTAATTACAAAGGCTGGGTTGGAGCGTCAGTGTCTGCTCGTTAAATACCTCATTAAGTGCCACCTTGAAAGCTGCCACCTCTGCATTCTGGAAGTTCACAGAGGACAGGACCCTGAGGAGCAGAGGTGGATTACCCAGTATGCAAGGTACACACAGGTTTGCTTGTGCTTACTTACTGATCCATAGTGCACAATTTCCACATAGATTTCACCTCATCTTTGACGTAGTGACAGAGATGAGACTGTGCACCACACATCAGGAAGTAAACACAAGTCAGCCCGTGTGTACCTTACTTACTAGCTAATCCACCCCTGCTAGGGAGTGAGGACATGGAACCGTCTTCGGTAGACTCAGGATGAAGCCTAGAGCTCACTTCCAAATATAGCCTGGAATTCACAGGTCAGAGGCCTCAAAGGAAGAGAAGCCAAAGGGAGGAAGGTGCAGGAGGAAGAGTTTTAGGGATTCACTAGCTGAGCTCATCTCACCCACCTCTTACACTCACTGTTCCCATCTCTGAAGTGGAAATAATATCACAGTCCTGCCCACCTCACAGAAGTGCCCGTGAAAACTCATTGCTGGTCGATTCCAACTCCAAATGACCTTATAGGACAGAGTAGAACCGCCTCATAAAGTTTCCAAGGCACAGCTGGTGAATTTGAACTGCCGACTTTCTGGTTAGCAGCCATAGTATTTAACCACTACACCACCAGGGTCACAGAAGTGCACACACACATAAACATACACACACACCCACTGCTGTTGAGTCGATTCCGACTCATTGCGTACCTATAGGACACAGTAGGAATGCCCCATAGGGTTTCCAAGGAGTGACTGGTGGACTAGAACTGCTGACCTTTTGGTTAGCAGACACAGCACTTAACCATCATGCCAGACTAGTCACAGAAGTGCAGTAGAGACTAAATCAGGTCATGGATATGAAGGTGCTGGGGGATCTATGCAGCGCTACCAAACCATGAGTTACCTCGCTTGAACCAAGGGGGAAATGTGTCTGGCAAGATTATGAATCCCATTCTCTTGAATCTGGTTTATGGGTGCTCCCTGGGCTTAAGCAGGCAGGAGGCTGAAGCCATTCTTACCCCCACCCCTGTCCCTCCAAGGACACTATGAAGGAGGATCTGATTTGAGAAACTGGGAAGCTACCTAACATGGGCATGTAATGGCAACCCTGAACAGAGGAGGCAGCCAGGAGCCCTAAAAGGTGCCAGTGCAGGTGGGGCCCACACCTACATTTCTGTCATGTCACTGACTGTCCTGATGACTCACCCTTTGCTACCTTTAAGGAAGAGCCGGAAAGGGTGTGGCCAGGAGAGGGAGGCAGGTCCACCCCCTGCCCCTCCCCACCCTCCTTTGGGCCAGGCAGCCCAGCCAAAAGGCAGGCAGAGAGCAGGAGAGCCACAGAGCTGAGTCCAACATTGGTCTCGAGGCAGCCGGTTAGCTCGCCACCTGTCCATCTGTCCCTAGAGCCATGGAGAGAGCCAGCCTGATCCAGAAGGCCAAGTTGGCAGAGCAGGCAGAGCGCTACGAGGACATGGCAGCCTTCATGAAGGGAGCTGTGGAAAAGGGCGAGGAGCTATCCTGCGAAGAGCGCAACCTGCTCTCAGTGGCCTATAAGAACGTGGTGGGCGGCCAGAGGGCTGCCTGGAGGGTCCTGTCCAGCATTGAGCAGAAAAGCAACGAGGAAGGCTCAGAAGAAAAGGGCCCTGAGGTGCGAGAATACCGGGAGAAGGTGGAGACTGAACTCCGGGGTGTGTGCGACACTGTGCTGGGCCTGCTGGATTCCCACCTCATCAAGAAGGCTAGTGATGCTGAGGGCCGCGTCTTCTACCTGAAGATGAAGGGTGACTACTACCGCTATCTGGCTGAGGTGGCCACAGGTGATGACAAGAAGCGCATTATCGACTCAGCCCGGGCAGCCTACCAAGAGGCCATGGACATCAGCAAGAAGGAGATGCCACCTACCAACCCCATCCGCCTGGGCCTGGCACTGAACTTTTCTGTCTTCCACTATGAGATTGCCAACAGCCCCGAGGAGGCCATCTCGTTGGCCAAGACCACCTTCGACGAGGCCATGGCTGACCTGCACACTCTCAGTGAGGACTCCTACAAAGACAGCACCCTCATCATGCAGCTACTGCGAGACAATCTGACGCTGTGGACCGCCGACAATGCTGGTGAAGAGGGGTGTGAGGCTCCAGAGGAGCCCCAGAGCTGAGCCAGGCCTTCAACCGGCCCTGCCCTGCCCGCTCCAGCCCCTATCCCTGGCAGAGAGGACTAGTGTGGGGTGGGAAGCTTGCCTCTTCTTGAATGCTTTGCTCCCAGCTCAGGAGGGCTTCATGGAGAGGGACTGGCAGAGCTGAGGCCACCTGGAGCCAGAGCAACCTACTCTTCATGTGCTGTCAAGTGCCATGATCAATGGTCACCTCACCCGCTCCTGCTCTCTGCACCCCCTTCTCCTGCCCTGCCCAGGAGCTGGGCCTTTTCCTGTCTCCTCCTGACTCCCATCTGCCCCATGACCTTAGGAATTGACGAGTGTCCCACCCTTGTGACTGAGAGCTGGACTGTATGGTGGAGCTGGTGGGATGTGTGTGTGCATGTGTGTGTGTGTGGGAGACAGAGAAAGAGAGAGAGAGAGACTGTGAGAGCAAGGCTGAGAGGAAGTATGCCTGCTGGGTGTGACCATGTTTCCTTTCAATAAAGTTCCCCTGTGACATTCCTCCTGTCTTCCAGTTATTGGGTGTGGGTTGGGGCTGGGATTTGGTGTCTAGTCTACAGAGTTCCTGACTTTGGACCTCTGACTTACAATCCTGACCTCCCATGGGGCTGGCTCAGTGGGACTTCGGGGCCTGTGACTCCAGAGGAGAGTCCGGGGTCCAGCTCTCTTCATCAGGGTGGCCCTAGGTTGGTTCCGGGTGAATGCAAAGGCGGCGCGGAGGCTCCTCTGGCTGAGGTCAGTGGGTGCCGCAGTACAGGAGGCCGCAGAACTGAGACCTGAGGGGGCGTGAGGTCTGAGGGCAGCGACTCTGGGTCACTGTGAGCGGCACTGAGCATCCCTAGTTTGAAAGCCGAGAAGAATCCTATCGGCTGCCCAGCTCTACGCAGGGATACCACGCCGCCATGAGAAACTCAGATCTGAGGAGGGGGTGGCGCTTGGAGACGGGGACAAGATGGAACAGGGACCGGGGGGATGAGGCACAAACGGGGTGGGTAAGGCAAGGAGCGCGGCCGAGCCCAACGGACCACGCCCACCTCTTCGACTCCCAGCAGCAACACGCCGACGGCCTGCGACCGCCTCCCGCCCCTCAAAGCCTGGGGCTGGAGGCTGGAGGCCAAGCCTGTCCAATCACAAGAGGGGATTGCAAAGAGTACCGCCCTAGGACCAATTGGCCAATGGGGAGTGAGAGGTGGGGCGTGCAAAGCACGACCCCCCGCCCACCCGATGCCCCACCTCCGGGTCCAACGGAAGCTGTTGCTGCTGAGGGACTGAGTGCCGCTCCCCACCCACCGCGCGCCACGGGGCGGTGCTTTCTCGGTTTCACTTAAACAAGTTGTCACCCGCCGGCGGAAGAGCTCTGCTCTCTCGGAGCAACGGGACAGGACGGGCGGGGCGGGGCTGGGTGGAAAGTGCATTTCTGGCCTTTTGAGTCATCTGCACAGCTGGCGTTGCCTGAACCAGGCCTGGCGGGCAGGATCGCGTGGATCGCTGCCCAGGTCCCCGGGTCCAGCACTTCTGCTGGGAAAAGGCCACCGAGACATCCTCACTACACCCTAGAGTTCAGCCAGCCCTGAGCTGGTCGCCAGGAGACTTGTATTATGCCCTCGACTGGCTGTGTGACCTTGGACAAGTCACTGTACCGCCCTGAACCTGCTTCCTCCTTTGCAACATAAGAGACATGCACTAAAGACTATGTATTGGCAAGAAGCAAAAGCAGAATCATCCTGTTCGCCAGTGGATTCGAATGAAAACAGGTAATAAAGTCAGGTACAACTCCAGGAGACACTGGAGAACCAAGCTGGGTCTGTAAGGAGCCACACATGTGCTGGAACACAGATTTACTCCTCTATCAGGATCCACTAGCATTTTACCATATCAAGTTGAAAATTTCACCATAATCTGTACAATTAAACACGTATTGGGAAAAATTGTTTTTTCCTTTGTTTTAATGCTTCTGCAGTAAAAGATTGAATCTACTAATAAATACGTGAGACACTTGCTTTGGGGAGAAAAAAAAAGCAAAAGTAAAAAATGTGAGTTCTACAGTCAAATTGCCTGGGTTTGCCTACTAGCCTGCCTTGGCCAAGGCTCTTAACCTTGCTCACCTTTGTGTCATCACATGTAAAGTTAAAAACAGTATCCCCCTCTCAGAATTGGTGTTGAATTTGATAAAATAAGTACATATAAAGTACCACAGTACATGTTCAGCAAATATTAGCTGCTATTAATCCTTCCAGCATCAGCAGTCTAAGATTTGTTCCACAATTCTGTGCCCAAGGCAAAATAATCAGGTCTCAGCCCTGAGGACCAGCCAAAGCTGATTTGCACGCTCTCTGGACAACTGAGAATGCTGGCCTGACATCAAATGGTCACTCCTCCAGCTGGCTAGATGGCTGGAACGGTCAGCTGCAACGGCTTCCCCAGAATCCAAGTTTGGCCACATCCGTGGGATTCAACTGAGGGATTCTCATCAGAGCTACTTCTACGGGGGAAGCTGCCAGGACCACTCTGACGCCTTCTGAGTCTCCTATTTTCTCCCTTTCCTGAAGATGTGTTGGGTTTGTTTCAAGATTCCACACCGGGCAGAAACAGGGCTAGGCCGCCACAGCTTTGGAGGTGACCTGGTTTCTCTCAGCAGACAGGTCCGGTGACTTTCTCTTAATGGGGTTAGTTCTGAGAAAGGAACTTCTTTCTTCTTCCACTTCAGTCTCCAGCATCAGACGGTTGGGCTTCAGAGAACTCTATCATGGTTTTTGGCCTATATGGGAAATAAATGAGCTACCTTTAAGGTAGCACATTGGTGTCGAAGGATGTCAAAGGCAATGCTGTGGCTTGGAGCATCACCAAAGCGGATGGTTATTAGGGTGTGCTAGATGCAAGCTGGTTTAGGCACCAACTTTGACCATAAGGGCCCCAGATTTTTCATCCATGTTAGAAAAAATATTCTCTCTCTAGAACTAGAATCTTTCTGTTAGCCAAACTGGGGTCTCAGTGAGCATTTCTTTCTTTTTTAAAAAACTGTACTTTAAATTTACAGTTCAAGTTAGTTTCTCATGCAAAAATTTATACACACCTTGTTGTATGCCCCCAGTAGCTCTCCCTGTAACGTGACAGTATACTCCTCCTTTCCACCCTGGATTTCCCATGTCCATTCAACCAGCTCCTGTCCATTTTTGCCTTTTCATCTCGCTTTTGGACTGAAGCTGCTCATTTAGTCTATGTCTCTTCAGTGAGCAATTCCTGCCACTTTTTCTGGCCTAGATTTGACATTTAAAAAGCTTGCGTCCCACTGCTACTGAGTTGTTGTCGTGGGGTGCCACTGCATTAGTTCTCACTCCTACTGGCTGCTGTGTACAAGAGAATAAAACCCTGCCTGGTCCTGTACCATCCTTACACTGTTACTGAGTACCAACCAAAAAATACGTAAATAAAACCCCATTGCTGTCAAAGGAATTCTGACTAGTAGCGACCCTACACCCACTGCCTACTGTCCCTGTAGAGTTTCCAAGGAGCATCTGGTGGATTTGAACTAACAACCTTTTGATTAGCAGTAGTAGCACTTAATGACCCTATAGGACAGAGTAAAACTGCCCCATGAGAAAACCAAGTTCAACTGGAGATTTTGTGGTGGCCATTATCCCCTTCTCACTATCCTCTCCACTTGAGCATGTTTTTAAAACTTTTTTTTTTCAAATTTCAGAGCCCTGGTGGCACAGTGTTTGAGAGGGGGTGGCCAAGCAAAAGGTCAGCAGTTTGACTCTACCAGTGGCTCCTCAGCAACCCTCTGGGGCAGCTGTACTCTGTCCTATAGGGTCACTATGAGTTGGAATCAACTTCATGGCAACAGTTTTGTTCTTTTTTTTTCAAATTTTAGATGGAAACTGGACTAGCTACTTTTCCTTTCTCTTTAACACACACAGAGAAAGCTAATCCCTTACATTCGCGTAGGTATTTATTCAGTTGTGATTTCATAACTGCCTAATTCCACCTCTGGGTTTATAGATAAGTCCTGCCCCTTAACTCCTCAATTAAAGAGCTCCCTAAGAATGATACTCTGTCCCATTCTTCTGCCTTTCTTCCCACCTTGACTCTAGTAAAGTTTTGTGTACAAGAAAGTATTCAGAACCATCTTTTCAACTGCTTGGAAAGTAGGCTAAAGGCCAGTCCAGTTCTTCTGCCTGCTATGAAAATGGAAATATAGCTGGTTCTGGAATGAGGCAGGGCTGCGAGTCAGAGATTAGGCTCACAAAGACTGCAGCAACGGCATGCAGCCCTGTTCTTTCTCTGCCACCAAATCATGCTCCAGGAAACAAAGCCCAGGGCTCACAAATACCTCTCTTCCCAAGAGGATTTGTTGAGTGGTATGAGGAAAATGTGGAACCTAAAATTCTCCTGAAAAGGCATTCACTCTTTTTTTCTCTTACCTGTAGTTACTTCAAACAACACAGTCCGGATTGGCTCTGTAGATCCCCAGGTGACAGAGGCCAGGACCACCTTCTCACAGTTAGCCAAGGCACCCTACAGAGACCAAGGTGAACAGTCAGGCACACCCCTGTGGCTCCTTCCAGGAAGGCCAGAACTTCTCCCCTCAGACACACATCCAGTGTCCAGTGTCTTCTCAGACAAGTTTCTAATTTTAGTTGCTTGTGCCAGTATTGCTGTTTGGACCAAAAGTGTCCCACTCCTGCTTCCCACCTCTGGAACACAGTAATAAAAGTAGCTGGCATGACTACTGTGTGTCAGGCAGTTTCGTACCTTAATCCTCACTGCAACAGGTTTTTTTAATCTTTGTTTTGCATGTCAGAAGACTAAGGCTAGGAGCAGCTAAATAACCAGAACCAAAGTTATACAAACACTTGTGCACTCAGAGTAGAACTGTGTCTGACTCCAAGCCTATGTTTTTAAAACTACAACAGTTATTTTCAAACTGCTCAGAGGATTCCCTAGAAGCTTCCCAGTGGTTAGGGTTTCCCGTTTCCACATACTTGGCTAAAATAGCCACACATATGTCTGTTTTGCATATTGTAGTTTCATGAACTAAAAATAAGTTTGAAAAGAACCACACTCAGCTATGCTGCCCTGCTCCCTTCTTGGACTTTCTAAGAATCAAGAATGCCTTCTTTCTCCACACTTAGGTTAACGCCTCTCCAGGGCCCAGCAGCCTGGCACTGGCTTAAACAGGAAAAGACTGTGCAGTGGACAAATTTCCTGCCTCATTCACCAAGCTTGTATTTCCATTACCTGGCTTCATCCTTTGTCCATTTAAATTCTTCACCCTGTCCACAGGGTCCACTCCCACACCCCAAATCCTTGTTGTGGGGGTGGGAATCCAGGGCATAGAGTGGGTAGATTTCTGCAGGATAGGTTCCCACCTCCTCAGAACCCAGCCCCCATCCCCAGCTACCCACTGAGTCAAGAGCCCAGAAATGCTTCCAGGGGCAGCAGCAGGTTTATCACCCTGGAGGTGTCAGAAGCCGATTGTGTCTCATCCCCACCCAATCTGCTCCTCAGCCTTCTCTGGGACGATTTAACTATTTGTCCAGGGAAATCACAGGCTCTGAAATATTAGCAGTTTTCACCTGTGTCTAGATATAGTACTTGATTATGACATTCAATAAATATTTGTTCCAAGAGAAGGGAAGGAAGGCAGGAAAGCACATTTTTCCCCTTTCCTCCTCCAGAGACAAATTTACCTGAAGTTTGTCTGACTATAGAGGAGGCAGACATTCAGCTGAGCAGTGTGTGACTTCGTTGATTTGGAGCTGCCTAGAGGACACAAATTTAAATTGGCCTGACACCTTTGAGGTAAATGCTAATCTGGGACTCTTCCTTCTAAAGGGGAGAGGAAGAGGAAGTGCACAGCCTGTAATAGGTTTAACAGCCAGAGCAACAAAGAAGAAAGGAAGTGGGGGGCAGGCTACTTAGCTTGTTAGAGGACTTCCTTCTAGGATTCTGAGAAAACTGAGCCTCACCACTGCTTTCAAGAACAGGTCGGGCCTTGGTATCTTAGAATGAGTTTGATGCCACACCCCTTCCCCTCCCTGGGGGGCTAGGGACAGAATAGCCCTAAAATTTACCTTCCCTTTTTCTTTCTTGGTACCCGAATGAGATCAGACTGAATATTCTCAGCTAACTGTGGGTATTTTGGTAGTTCAGAAACAGCCGAGTGGGTGAATTTCAGGTCTCTGGACTTTCAGGACTTACCTCTAACCTAAGCTTCTTGGTCTAGACTGAAAACCTTCCCAATTACCTGTGGCCCCTGAAAGTTAGGAAGGCTGTCTTCCAGTTGTTACGTTCTCCAATTCATTTGGGTTAAACAGCTGGTATTTATAAAAATCCCACATAGATAGTCTGTATCATCTCTACATATGTATACAAAAATAAGACAAAAAATAGAATACATATTGTTTCATTAATTTTATTATATAAATATCAGTGATTATTTCTGTTGGGTATTATGAATGACATCTAGTTTTCTCGTTTTCCAAAACAAAAAGAAACCTCAGAAACGGCTGCTTTGTGGCAGCCACACTGGGAGATGAGCATTTACCCTACACATCTCCCCAAACATGCTTCACCAGGAACTCAAGTTTCTCCTTTCTGCACTGGGATGCCCCCTCCCCATCATGTCAGTATATGCAAAAGGGAACAGAAATTTACTGTCGTCAGTGGGAGGTGAACAGAAGCTGTTTACTTACTGGATAAGAAAACACCCTGTTGTCACACCAAGACCTGAAAATAGTGTTTTGGATTATTCTCACCCTTGTCCACTCCATGGTTACAGATGCTGAGTGTGCTTGGTCATAAAGCTAGTCTAATGACACCGTCTAGTCTCCACACCTGTTTTGTGTTAATGACAGTAAGGGCCTCTGTGAGGGTACACATCAAAATCCATGACCACAGCACCTACCTCACGCCCTAGCTGATGATTTGCCCAGTGGCCTGGGCGTCAGAATTCCTGGGTTCCAGGCTCCATAAATGACTCACAGCCAGCCCCAGGCTGCGTCTCTTGGCCTCAGTTTCCCTGGCTTGCTCAGTTGATACTCGCCACCTACTACGCAGGGTGTTAATAGAGTTGAGGTGCTTTGAACTCCTCAGATGAAAGAATCTACGGGGGCAGCACCCAGTTATTATTTCGTGTACAGCCAGGCGTGGGAGCTAAGGTCTCCGCTTTCATACTGTTCCAACCACAAGAGCTTCTCAGAGCCCCTTACTCGTTTCCTGCTCTGGCTTCCAAAACTGGGAGAAAAGCTGAGTCATCCCCCTTTCAATGCCACTTCAGAGTACATTTTACTAAACTGTATCCTCCAACTGCCCAAACCACCAGTGAACCATCTTCCCCTTGATCTAATGCAGCTGTGCTTTCCAAACGCCTGGACTTGCTGTCGTGGTTGGTTACAAATCTTGGGGCTCTGAACTGTGACTTTTCACCAGCAAGTGTATCAAAGCAGAGGCACTTGCAACTAAGAAGTCAGCAGCAAAGCAGGCTATGAGAACCAGGCTGCCTGAAGTTTAAACTCATCTTTATACCTCCTCACTGTAACATTCCTGTCATCTATCCCTAGGGGGCTGTTGCGAGAACCGCATGAAGATCATGTTTGTGAAAGCACGTTCTAAGATGCCAAGCCCCTCATATGTGTGAACAGGCCCAAATATCTGCAAATAAGACTTTTGGCACAACAGCCTTTCCTTGGCCATCTGTCACCTTCTGCCGCCAGGCTACAATTGCAAATGTGAGCCCAGGCTGCCACCTATTGGCCAAGAAGATGAACTGCACCCAACCAGATGCAAAAGCAAGGGTAACAGGCTCCTCCTGTATTTTTTAACTTTAAGCCATCTGGACAACTTTTACCAGATCCTCATAAAAATGTCACACTATATATTTAATATTTTTTCTTTAAATAAACTCATTCTATATAAATAATTTCATTTTTAAAGTAACCTTTTAATCACAACTATAAATGGAAAACTTGTAACCTCTTGCCAAAAATAGAGTAAAATTGTAAAATAAATACAATGAAAATCAAACAATGTGTTTAAGGTCCAGCTAGAAAGTGTTGCCTGTGAGGGCTCACAGCCCGAGGCTGACTCTGTAAAACGGAAGACCAAGGAAAGCACGAGAATGGAAACTGAGTGTCCATCCTCTAGCACTGGTGCTGTGTTTTGGAGAAAAACGGGGCTGCCCTCTAGGAAGAAACAGGACTCTGAGGATGAGACGTGTCCACTGGAGGGAAGACAGAGAGACATCTTTGTTGTGTCCCACCCCTGCGCCTGGATGTTCAAAGAACTTTGGAAGCCACAGACAGTGGACAATAAACTCTTGTTCTGTAGTAAAGCATATTGCATCACGGCTGAGTAGGGCCAGTGCGCCATGTCCCTGGTGGTAGGGCCCAGGGCTAACGAGCACCAAGCATGTGGGTGGGAGCCCTGCTCGGTGCTGTCTGATGCCATGTTTGGCTTTTCTTGCCTGCTGTCCTTTGGAGAGTCATCTCCTCACCAGCCTCCCAGATCTGGCTGGGCAGACTTGCTCTTGGTTCTGTGGCCTGCTGAGCTGTCTGTCACCCACTGGGAGCCTCCGATTTCCCCAGTGCTGTGCTGAGGTCTGTTCTCAGGGCCTAGCTTGTGGCTACAGCTGCATGGCTTCCTGTTCCACTGACTTGTCCGAGGGTGCCAGGTACTTCTCCTGGATGCCCAGTGTGCTGCAGGAGGGCCTGTCAAGGCTGACAACGTGAGCAGAGGATGGGAAACTAGTCTAGGCAGGACGTGATCTCCAGGATATTCACCACCCAACCACGTCTGGCATATTTCTCCCAGCCCTCTCCTGGTCTTGTAATTACGTCAGGCTATACACAAAAAAGGCCAATCATGCATTCTAGACCCAAATGCTTCTGCAGGATTTGCCTCTTCCCCATGTAGCCGAGGATCAAAGTGCTGCTCTCCCAGCTCTGGTTCAACACAAATGCTTTAAGCCACACTGCAAGGGTTCAAATCCTGATTTAACCACTTACCTCTTCTCAGCTGCAGAGCTGCTATAAGGATTAAACAAGACAATGCCATGACTGTGTATCTGGCACACAGTGGGTGCTCAATAAATATTTTTGATTTCTATTTTTCTGACAAGGGAAGAAACTTACAGTGATTCACAGAAAGTGACAAAATTCCTGCTTCGGCTATAGGGTGCCTTCTACCTCTGGGACAGCAGGAAAGTGGAGCATGAAGATCGACAAAGGTACCCTAACAACTCAGAAGGAGCACTGTGAGCCTGGCCAGCAGAGTTCTGGAGTATGCCTCGATGGCGGTCACCTGGAAAATACTAACTTAAGACACATGGCTGTTTCACTAGATGACCCCAATGTGAGAACTGGAATTAACAACCAGGGAGACCTAGATTTAAACTTGGGGTTGTTACCCTGCTCCTTTAATCCACTACTGTTGATTCTCACTTATTATGACCTTACAGAAGAGAGCACAACTGCCCCACAGGGTTTCCCAGGGTGTAATCTTTCTCCCACAGAGCAGCTGGTGGGTTCAAACCTTTAACCTTTTGATTAGCTGCTGAGTGCTTAATCAGTGTACCACAAGGGCTCCTTCTGCTTCTTCTCAAAACAAATGAAAAAACCAAACTCACTGCCACTGAGTCAATTCTGACTCGTAGTGACCCTACTGGACAGAGTAGAAACTGTCCTATATGGTTTCCAAGGAGCACCTGGTGCATTTGAACTGCCAATTTTTCGGTTAGCATCCACTGCACTTGACCACCACATCACCAGGCTGTCCCTGCCTCCCCTAGAGGCCCCAATTTCCTCATCTACGGAAGGGGGTTAATGAGGATTAAATGAGACCCTGCCAGTAAAGACCTTAGCCACCAAATGATGCTCTGGGTACCAGACCTTTGTGTACCGTTCCTTATGGGTCATCAAACAAATCTATCTTACCCGTACAAGGACCCGTGAGGGGAATCCCTTATTTCTGTTTTACGTATGTGGGATCCTCAAGCAGTCAGCTGAGGCTCTCTAGCTCAATAAAAGTCTCAGACTCTATGAATACTCTTCATAACTGTTACACAGATTTATGTTTATTTTGGTTGCAGTCTCCATTTTTTTTTTACTGTTTAGGTAATCTTTTCCACTTTCTCCAAATTCTATTTTTTCTAGATCTGTTAACACTGAATCAGTGCTTTCTTAAGTCTCATTTCTTTGTGCATGCACTCTTTCCAGGTGTATGAAACAAACAAAAACCTTAAAAAACAAACAAACTAAAAAAACCAACAACCACCACCCTCTTATCCCTACTTGAAATTACTCTCTGGAACCTGTGCCTCTCACCTTCATCTTCCTCAGGAAGGACTGCCTCGTTCCTGCCCAAGTTGGCTCTGGGGATGACTCACTCAACTTGCTTGATGTCGGATCATCTGAAAATCTTCCCTGTTCACAGCCTGAAGCTCAGATTCCTGAGCAGGGCACGTGAAGACCCCCATTCTGCCCATCCACCTGTCTCCTTCTTGTGCTGCTCCCCAGCCAGAAGCCCAAACCTATGCGTCCATGAGTCATACCACTCGACTTGCACCCCCAAACCCATCTCAGCCCGGAGCCCCCAACACCTTTGTATATACCGTTCCTTCTGCCTGGCTTTTTCCTTCTTAATCAGCCTGGCTCACCCTCACCCTGAAATGCTCAACTCAAGGGCACAACCTCCAACCAGTTCTCCTCTCCCCCTATCTCTGGTAAAGCTGACCATCATCCCCTTCTGACTTGAGTGGGGAGGCTGGGCGTCAGGGTCTAAAATCAGCACTAATGGGTACGATCAAGCTTACCCTTGAAAAGTCCTTAAATCACTCATTAAACATAGAGTATGTGGTTCTGTGAATATATCCTTGTATAACACATACAAATACCTAAAATATAATCAGCAAAACCTAACTGTTTAAACCACTCCCTCTCCTTTTATGCTGAACACATGCAGTTCAATCTGCCGACATTTACTGCCTGTGTGAGACAGCTCCTTCATCCCTTCATCAGACACTGGCACACTCTGTGGCCGTCATTCATGGCATGTCTGCCCCTGGCTCTGTGTCTCACATGTGAGGGCCTGATCAGTAAGTGCTGGTCAGAACAATTTCCCTTCATGCCCAGGGGCCCTGGGGGTCCCCTTGGATCCAGCATCCTGTGTTCACATGCAGAATCTCTGAGACTATCAGCCTAGAGGGTGTGGACTTCCCTGTCGTGCTTCATGCATGGCACCTGAGGGACACTGCCCATTGCCCGGGCTTTCCCCCTACCTGCCATGAACCCAGCTCTAGTTCTAAATGTCCAGCTGCCTCCTGGACATTTTCTCTGGATGTACCACATCTTCCTCATACATGGCACACCTATCAGCCCTCATCCCTGTCACCCCAGGACAAACCTGACCCCCCTCATCTTGCCTTAGTGACTAGCACAACCACTCACCAAACAGTCCAAGTCAGAAACCTGGGAGTTTAAGTTTCACTCCACCTGTAAAGACAGCTCTCACAGTCTCACTGTTGCTGCATGCCGTCAAGTCACTTCTGACTCACAGCAATCCTGTGTCAGACTTGTAGTCTAACGCCATAATGCTTTTCCAGTCTACACCCTTCTTTCTACTCTCACTACAAATGTTTCATCCTTTCTCACTTAAAGAGAAAAACTCTCCTGTTCCCAAGCACATCTTTCAGTTTTCCAGATATGAACTGAATTGTGGCCTCTAAAAATACGTGTTATACTACTATATCTGTGTTCAGTCTCATTTGGGAAGTTTCGTTAACTAGGTAGTATCAGCGTATAAAGTGTCCTAAGTCAGTCTCCTTTAAAAACACAGAAGACAAAATTAAGCAAGAAGCAACCACAGATGTAGAAAGACAGACGCTGGGCCACAGATCTCCAAGGAATCAAGAAACAAAAGCTAAAAAGACAGGGACCTTCCCAGAGTCGACAAAGAAAGCGTCTCCTAGAGTGGGTGCCCTGAATTTGGACTTCTAGCCTCCTGTGAGAAAATAAATTTCTGTTCTGAAGCCACCCACTTATGGTATTACTGTTACAGCAGCACTAGAGGACTAAAACACACGCAAAGGCCTTTTTCTAAAATATACATGTAACCAGGTGTTCAACAGTAGCTAGTCCCCACTGCCCCCCCAATGAACTGGAGCTCCTTCTTTTGCAGGGCACTTGGCCCTCCAGTGCAAGCCCTACCTACCTCCCTGCACCTTCTTCCTTTTCTCACTCAGCACACCAGGCAACCTAACCCCTGCATTTCCCCCTGCCCCCTCACTTCTGGATCTCTGTATGCGTTGTTTCTTCTAATCAATGTCCTGCTTCCTCCTCAGGTACAGCTAACTGCAGCACTGTGACACATTCAGACATGAAGGATAATCACCAGGGAGCCTGACCTGTCAACATGCAGTCAGTCCTCAACAGCTGGGGCCATTCCTGAGCCCCACACCTTGCGCTCTTGGCTGCTACCAGGAAGAGGCTAAGGCTACAGACCAAGGAAGGATACGAGGAGAAGTGGAAATCAGCTCCTACTGCGGCAGACATCATCGCCTCCAGGCTCCGCTGCTCCTGGACTCCAAAGCAGTAACCATTGGCTTTATCGACAGCCTGCAGCACTCGCTGGATGCTCTCTTTGTCCTGGTTGGGGAGGACAGAAACAGCTTGTGAGTGACAACAGAGGTGTGCCTAACTGAGGGTGTGCCAAGCAGCGGCATTCTACAGACAGACAACCCTTGATCTTGCCTCCTGATGCCTTTTACATCCAACTTCCGTGGCCTGCAGTATGCTTACACCCCACCCCCAGGGGTCTGACTAAATTCCAACTTCCCTAGTCAGCAGCCCACCCAAATTAGAACAGACACACCCCTCCTATGAACACCCACAGTACCTTGGTTGCTCCCTCATGTAGCTCTGATCTCACCACCTTTTTTCACAATAATAATTTACTTTGCTTTTCATGAAGGTTTATAGAATAGTTTAGGTTTCCATTCAACAACTTCTATGTAAGTTGCTCAGGGACACTGGTTAATTCTTCACATGTGAACATTCTCACTGTTTCCATTGTTTGTTCCATTTCCATTAATGAAGTTTCCCTGCCCCCTTACACTCTCGTCTTTGTTTTAAAGTAACTGCTGACTGCTTTGTTGATCTTAGCAAGGCGTGTTAACTCATCTACCTCCTCTATTTGACTGTGCGCCTTGAGGTCAGGGACTTCATTACTAAGCCATCTCCAGAGCCTGGCCAAGTCCTTAGCTAACAGCAGACACTCAGTACTAACATGCATATTACTAAGCTGGCTATAACTATTTCCTCATCCTTCCGGTGGCGCAGTCATTAAGAGCTACAATAGCTAACCCAAAGGTCAGCAGTTTGAATTCACCAGCTGCTGCCTGGAAACACTAAAGGGCAGTTCTACTCTGACCTATAGGTTTGATAAGAGTTGCAGGCAACTTGACAGTAACTTTTTTTTTTTAAGAACAGTGGTTAAGAGAAGACAGAGAGACCCACAAGAGTGGGTACCTACATCGACCTGGGACCAGAAGAACCGGATGGTGCCCGGCCACCACCAGTGATAGCCATGACGGAGCTCACAGAGAGGAGCCTCACTGGCAACACAAGAATAAAAAGAGGTGCATCATGAGATCTCCACTAAAAGACCTCAATTGATGGTCCAGAGGTTTTGGGGTTCCTCTGAGAGCATGGCCCCCGGCCCTGATGCTGCCCGTTCCCATAAATTATAACAAAGGTCCACTCTTTGGACAGGAATGGAATGGACTTGGCAATGCAGAGTAACCATATGTTGGAAGCACTTTATGGTTCTATACATCTATAGGATATCATCTTGCTGACCTCTGGCTGGAGGAAGGGGAGTGGACGGAGAGGAGGGGAAAGGAGACTGTTGGGAGGATGAGACACGTATGGAGCAGAGAGGAATAGTGTGCAGTCACCGGACAGAGAGAGCAGTGGAAGCTGCATATAGGGGGGCATGTAAATTTACATGTGAATGTACATTTTTACTCAGTTATGTTAAATAACAAATAAAAAAAAAAAAGAACAGTGGTTAAGAATAGTCCCTATTTCACATGACAGGAGGAACAAATCAAGGTAACACACATGCAGTCCTTAGCACAGGGCTTGGCAAACAGCAAACCTTCAGGAAGTGCTAGTTTTTATAATTACTGTTACAGAGTTCAACTTCCTCATTTTACAGAATGGTGTGACATCAGAAGGAGACAAATTAGCTCAATACTGAACAGAAAGGGTCAAAGTCTGGTCACCCCTTTACTGGAATTCTGCCTGCCACAGCCTCTGATCCTAAAACCAAAGAGACCCAACAACAGTCACACCCAGATCAAAGACCACTGGGCCCTCACATGATGAGGTCCCGGGCACTGTCAGAGCCTAGAGCCCAGGGGAAGAGGCCTCCAAGTGCCCAGTACCTGGACGTTGAGAGGGATGAAGGAGACCAAGCTGTAGTCTTCAATGAGGTGCACCAGTTTCTCGTTGAGCCGGCGGTAGTGGCGAAAGAATGGGTCGGAGGTAAGGTGGTCAAGCAGGTAGGAGAGGTCCAGGACCTCTGTGTAATAGTCCAGGTTGAAGGCTAAAGTGAGAAATGAGTGTCCAGGAGATGTTGGGATCAGGCTAACGACTTGAGGAGCACACTTTCTTCCTTTGCTTTCATTCATTCATTTGTTCAACAGATACTGACCAAGGCAGGGAAATGACGTAAGAATATTTAGTTTTACCTATACAGCCCTGCCATTTCCCAGCCATGCTCACCTCCTGGGGTCAGTGCAAGAATTAATCGGTATTAACTCCAGTCGAGATAAATGCTTGAGTAATGGCAGCAGACAATGAGTGTTCAGTGCTGGAGCCAGAGTGGTGAACACAGCCCCTGCCCCATGGAGCTCAGTCAGGTGGCATCCCCAGGGCTTGGCACACATACTATGAAGACTCCATAAAACCCATGGCCACTGGGTCAATTTTGGCTTGTAGTAACCCTACAGGACAGAGTAGAACTTCCTCATCAGGTTTCCAAGGGGCAGGCTAATGGATTTGAACTACCAGCCTTTTAGTTAGCCATCGCTCTGCCTTCAGAGCCCCACCAATGCCAACCAAATAGCTGGCTGGCCTCTTGGGTAAGTCACTTTCCCTTTCTGGGCTTGTTCCTTTAGTATACAGCAAAGGTGATCACACGAGACAGCTCTGTTCTATGAATCAAACTTCCTACTAAATGAAGCAAACTGCCACTCCACCTCCTGCAACTTCCATCTCTGGTTAGAAAACCCGAGCAGCTGAGCTGTTTGGCAGGTCTGTCTCAAAGCCAGCAGGGTGAATCAGGTGAACAGATATCAGTCAACTCTACCCCCGCCTCTGCCTCCATGCTTAAGAAGAACTGGCTGATTAGAAACTGACTTCTTTACTCCTAAAGGATGTGCTGGGAATTCCAACACAAACTTGTTGGACTGCCTGACATGTACATTTCTCCCTCAGAATTAAGAAATGGAGCCAAATACATTTGGGGTTGGAGTTCATTTAAGCTGACATAGTAGCTATGTGACTGACCTTGGGCCACTCATATACTGTCCTTGTGCCTCAGTTTCCTCATTTCACAGGAGCAATCTCTTAGTGAGTGACTGGCAAGAGTCAGAGCTAGACAGCTCTAGGACCACCATGTAGCTTTCTGGGCTGGAGCTATGAAGGGGTACAGGAACTTGGAAAGATTATAAATCTGAGTACAGATAAAATGAGGTTCTGTACTTGCCAAGAAATGGACCAAGATCCTGGCCTGAGGGGGTCTGACAAGGGGCTGACTGCCTCTACATCCTGAGGACAGCCAGCCAGTCTTCCTGGATGAGGTTCCTGGTTTGCCAATTTCCTAACAATCTCTTTCCTTGCTCAGTTCTGGTCATTTTAGCTGATCTCTAGGTTCCATAGTGGCTGGAGATGCTATTTATGATGCTGATGCTTCCAGCTCAGCAGAGTGCTAAGTGCTGGCTATTGGGCCCTTACCTCGTACCAGCCTGTTCCTCCCTTAGTCATCCCCACTTTGACAAATGGCAGCCCATACATCCATTGGCTTGGTCTAAAACCTATGCCATCCTTAATTCTTCTGTCTCTAAAACCTAGAACATTAGCTGGTAGAGAATAACCCAAAATAACTGGGAGGGATCATAAGCTGCCTATGGCTATTACCATCAGGCCATGCATCATTTAAAACAGCTTCCATTAGCCAACATCTGTGCTTCACTTCTGCCCAGCTGCTGCCACACTCATTCCCTGATGGGATCAGGAGCCCTTACCCAGCTTCCCATAGTGTTCAATGAGATCCATCTTGGAGAGGAGGTTGACGTGGGGCAGCTCCACATGTAGCATGGTCGCCAGGGAGGTACACAGTACTGAAATGAACTTGGCTGGGTCTGTGCAGTAGTGAGAATCCACCAGGTGGACAGCAGTCAGCTAGGAGGGGAGGAGAAGATAGAGTGAGAGTAGCCTGGGGAGCCTGTGAATGTTAGGGCCTGTATCTCTCAGCAGACTGGGGGCTCCTGAGGACAAAGTACAGGCCTTCCCTATTAGTCCTCCTGCTCCTGTTTTAGACTAATACCTACCCTTGTTTCTTACTCCCAGAGGATACGCAGCACTTGCCTTGCACTGAGCCACTCAATGAGCAACCATTTCACTTCCCACTGCATATAACTTCATTCTTTGCATTTTGTTGTGTCCAACTCCCAACAACTACCATGACACTTTCCACATAACCCTTTCCATAACTCCAATAATCCAGAGTTGCATGACACCCACACAAATGAAAAAACTGAGGTGCAGAGAGACTAACTTAACTGACTTATCCAGGACCACAGAGCGAGTCTGTGGCAGAGCCAGAACTCGAACTCATACCTATTTGACTATAAACCAACTCAGCCCCTACCTCACTATGATGTGGGGGTGTGGCACCTGCCCTCCTCCCTAAGTCTCAGCTGCACAGTGGGCCTTGCGAAACCCAAGACACACCCTGAAGTCCCACTGTGCCATCTGGGAGAAGATGCTGCGCAGGGCGCCGTGGTGCGTGCAAAGCTCCACCTGGCCTGGGCAGTCGAAGAGGAAGTAGTGGTCGCGGAGGGGGTTGAGTTTGGCTTGCAGCCAGTCCAGATTGGTCTCCAGGTACTCCATGCAGTAAAGCAGGCCACCGTTGGGCCCCAGATGCAGGGCATCCATCACGTCAGCCAACCCCACTAGTTCCCCAACGTCTACAGCGCACTCATAGGGCAGCCCATCGTTGGCCGGATCCAGATTCACCACGGCCACGCGCCGGCCCAGGGCGCGCAGGAACTCACTCATGCCCAGGCAGTACGTGGTCTTCCCCGACCCTGGCGGGCCGATCACCACCTGCCCAAAGACGGTGGTCCGGGCGGCCCCCGCCATGGACGGAACGCAGCACCGTGCGGAGCAGAGCTGCTTAGCGAGAAAACGGCGAGGGAGTCAGGCCGAAGACGAGATCTGAGGGCGAGATAATCTCCAATGCCCACTTCGCTCACAGCTTGCGGGAAGCACGGGAGTCACCTAGGCCAGGCAACCGCACACGAGAGCGGTGCTAAAGAACAAACGGGCCTGCACTCAACTTCCGGACAACGTCGGAAACGGAAGGGCCAACAGAGGAAGTCCCGCCCCCACGGCGACAACGCAGAGTCGCTCAGGTCGCGGTCACATGCCGTGGTTTTCCACCCAATCAGATGGGCAGGTTGCGGGCCTACAGGGGAAACTTTCTGGAGATTTCCCCAACCTTCCTCCGGAACTAAATTAGAAAAGAAACAGGAAAATCTAGCCATAAACTTCTTTATTCTCCTGATACGTTGTAGGCCTGGGCTTCCTCCAGCGGAGTCTCAGCTGTCTGGTCCCAGACAGGGGCAGAGGAGTACAGGCAATGGAGACCCAAGACCCATCTCTTCCGGGCCCACAACCCTCTTCCTCATCCGGTTCCCTTTAATTGTGTTTGGCTTCTTGGTGGCACCGACGAAGGGTGTACAGAAATCCAGTTTTCCCAAGTACTAGGGAGACAAAGGGGGCAGGCCAAACAGAGGGACTTCAATTAACAGCTGAATGAGGAGGGTCAGTAAGCCCTCATATCAAAGGGGTGACTAAGGGGCTTTTCTAAAAAAATGCACTTGAGGTAGAGAATCAGAAGGCAAGCTGAGAACCAAGCACCCTGAACAAGTCTAAGTGCTATGACAAGGCTGGGCAAATTGAGTGATCCTGACCGAGGAAGCCCCTGACCTTGTTACTCAGGTTCCAAGGCACTGTCCAAGGCACAGCTGGAGCCCCTCACAAAGGCCATATCTGTCCGAAACTTCATACTAGTGGGTGGCTGGCGGCGGAGCAGTGATTCCTGCTGGTCCTGGGGCAGGGGCTCATCGTAGATGGTGGAGATGAGCCCTAAGCCAGTTCCACGGGGCCTCTTCAGTTGCCCAAGTGGCCGTAGCTTCTCTCCGTGGTACCTGGATAAAGAAGAATTATCAGAGACGGCTGCTCTTAATCTCCTCTGTGTATCCATTAACAGTGCCAGCATCTAAAGCCTGACATTTTTTTTTATTGTTACCATTCTGCTCAAGGACTATCAGTAACTCCGTAAGGGCAATCACGTAAGTCCATCTTTTCAAACTGAGGAGTGGGGCAAGTGACTTGCACAAGGAATCAATTACACAGGCAGTCCCAGGTTTACAAACAAGATCCACTCCTAACTGTGCCTTTGAGTTGAATTTATAAGTCAGTAATAGGAGCATACAGTTCTGTGTGTGTGGTTCATAGTTTAAAAGAAAAATATTTTGTTGTGCTTTAACTGAAAGTTTACAATCATACAAAAATTTACACACACATTGCTATGTAACTCTAGTTCCTTTCTCTACACTGTGACAGCACACTCTTCCTTTCCCACCCTGTATTTCCCACATCCATTCAACCGGTTCCTGTCGCCTCTGCCCTCTCACCTCGCCTCTGGACAGGAGCTGCCCAGTTAGTTTCATGTATCTATTTAAGCCAAGAAGCACAGTCTCAGCAATATCATTATCTTGTAGTTCTGTCCAATCTTTGTCTGAAGAGTTGGCTTTGGATAGTTTTAGTTCTGGGCTAACAGCCCAAGGGGCATGTCTTCTGGGGACCCTCCAGTCTGTCAGATTATCAAGTCTGGTCTCTTTAATAGGGTTTGAGTTCTGTATTCCATTTTTCTTCTACTTTGTCAAGGACTCTTTGTATTCCCTGTCAGGGCAGTTACTGGTGGTGGCCAGGCACCATCTAGTTCTTCTGGTCTCCTGTTGATATAGTCTCTGGATTATGTGGCCTTTTCTGTCTCTTGGGCTTATATTTTCCTTGTGTCTTTGATGTCCTTCATTTTCCTATGCTCCAGGTGCGTTGGGACCAATTGATACTTCTTAGATGGCCGCTTGCTAGCTTTTTAGACCCAGACACCCCTCAACAAAGTAGAATCCAAAACATTAAAAGTTTGTTATGCCAGTTGACCTAAATGTCCCCTGAAACCATGATCCCTAGACCCCTGCCTCTGCTACTCTGTCCTTCAAAGTGTTTTTGGCTATATTTAGGAAACTTAGTTTTTGGTTTAGTCCAGTTGTAAAACATACAGTTCTTATTCAGCCTTATACTTAGCTTGAGAAAAGGCTCACAGCATTTTCAGTAATTTAAAAGTTGCATGTGCAGTAAGCAAAGGTGATTATGATGAAAGATTTGTTGCAGCAGGTGTTGGTTCAGTGGTTTCAAATTGAGGGCAAATTTACGTAACACTAAAGGACAAGTACAAGTTGTCTGTCAGTCAGAAGTTCATAACCCAGAGACTGTTGTACTGTTAAGCCTTAAAGCCTGGTCTTCAAAAACAAAAAAGAAAGTGCCGTATCTACCTTTTGCTTCTAACCATCACCCAGTTAAAAGGTGAGAAGATGGAAACCAAAGAATAGCTGAAAGGCTGGCTAAGGCCTGCAGGGAAGCCCCTCAGTCACACTCACCCTAATCCACGCTTGCATCTAGGATGCTGGCCGTCACTATCCAAGGCCTCAGGCACCCCCGAACACCTGCTGCCCAGGCCTTGGCCCTCAGCCCAGCCCTGGCGTTTCATCACCTTCCGCCCGATGCCCTGCAGAAAGAAGAGACAAGACTCAGGGCTTTTAAGGGAATGGAAGGAAGGGTAGGGAAAGAAAAGAGAGGAGTCAATGCAGTTGGCACAGTGCTCACCTTGGTGTGGCGCTCAAAAGTGCCCACCTGACACTCAGTCACGGAACCATGCTCCTGGCCATCTCGTAGTCTCTGCTCCAGACGCATCTGGACAGAGTCTCGGGCATCTTTGTCTCCACCCTCTGAGAAACCAGAACCCAGTTTGGGGAAAGGTTCTTCTCAACAGAAGGTAAGAAAAATTAAATTTCTAGCACCCCCTCAGAAGATTTACATACTCATTTTTATGGAGCTCTATTACTTTATCTTGCCCATTAACCTGGGAACTGGCCAACGGGAGGAAATGGTGGTGAAGTCAACAAATAACAGAGCTAGGATAAGAACCCAGGATAGTTCAACTCTAGAATCTCTACTCTTAACCAGAGCCTGGGCTCTTAACCATCCCACTGTTCCTCCCTGAGGGCTATCCCCAGGTGTCCTTCTCCATTAAGCTTATGAGGCCCTGCCTATAGTAAGCACTGAATACACTCACCTAGAGATGTTTGATTTTAAGACAGACCTTTTCAGTGGGCTACCCCACAAGGGATAGTCCTTTCCCTACCCCATGTGAATCTCTGCTATGCAGGTCCAAAAACCTGTCACAAGGTAGGGTCCTCAGTTCTACTTCCTAGTACTACAACCCTGGCCCATTACCTCTGTCGTAGTACACACTCATGTCCACGTCCCAGTCATCAGCTGTCTGTTCATCAAAGTCTGTAGAGACATAAAAGCATCCAGAAGCACGGACTAAGGACTCTCAGTTCTGCTGAGAGCTAAGTCTAGAGTTAGATACATGTTTTAGAACTTGGAGCTTTTGTTTGTATCTTTAAATCACTCTAGGGAACGGTCCATTCAGAATTATGGGGAGCATTTTCCCTCTATCCCACCAATCCCTCTCACCCCTAAAAAGGATGATTAGTCCCTCATAAACAGTAAAGGGAGACCCCTTCCTTAGCTTTCTTTTGGGCTCACTGCTGGGCAACCTACGCATGGAGCAGAGAACCCCAGGGCGCTGCACCAGGCATTGTCTGGGTGCAATGTCTTGCCTGCGTACTAGCATTACCTCCTTGTTCCTCCTGCCAGAACTGGGCATCAGTGTAGAACACCAGGCCAGAGCCACCCTTCTCCCATTTGAGCTCAATCTCCTCCTCAAAGAGCCGCTCAGTTGTACGTTCCTGCCTGGTCACATCTTCATGCAGCGCTTCGTGCCGCTCCCACTCCTCACACCTGTCATCATCCTGAGGGAAGGTGGGAAAGGACAGGTGACCTGCTTCTCTAGCTTCTTGACTTCATGCCCAGAAGGCAGCTCAAGACCCAGGACTCATGTGAGGCTGGATCCTTGGCTCCATTCCTCCAAATTTCTCTGAGTAGTAGTATATATTTTGTACTAGTGACCTTGCCCAGTATGGCTCCAGCCCCTGCTTCTCAATATACCCTGCCTTTCTCCCCACAAGCCTGACCCATTCCTGTCTCTGGACTTTTGGCCACATTGTTCCCCCAGCCTGAAATATCCGTCATTCTCTCCTTTACTTCTCTTCATTCCTCAAGACTTACAGTCCATGTGAAGCCTGCCTACACTCAGACCCACAGCGCTTTCACCAGTCTGTCAACAACTAAGTGGTAATCTGTAAGTACTGTTTAGCCCTTTGGACATTATTTCAAAAGGAAAGAAGGAGTGAAACATGGTCTACTGTGTGACCTTCCCTTTACATACATCCCAAGAACCCTGTGAGACAGGTGCTGTCACTCCCATCCTGCACATGAGGAACCTAGCTTCAGAGACATCGCAGTTCATTCAAGCTGGTATACCAAGACAGTGGCACAGCCTGGCTCAAACCGAGGTCACCACACCATACAGCTTCTCCAGGTGCTAACATTCTTTTCAGGGAGACTTTAGGCTTTCTGATGGCAGGAAATAGATCTTAAAGTGTCTTTGGAATCCTACACAAGCTCCTGGCTTACAATTGCTTGACTGGACTTCTGGAATGATGAGATAACGCTCTGCTCAGAACTGTGTGGGCCCTGTCTCAGTTAAGTTTCTGAGGCCTCAGAATCACTGTTGCAGACCAAGTGGTAGCAGAATAAGGATGTAGTTCAAATGTGTTAGCAGTGCTGGGCTGGGAACTTTGAAGACATGGATGAATGGTTTTTATTTAGAGTATGAATTTCCCCAACAAAACACAGCTCACCAGACCATATGGATGGACCACCAAGTTTAGAGACACGAGTGGAAGAAATGTCTCTTTCATTGATAACAAGGTTAGGGTAGAGGCTAGTGTTGAGTCTACAGACTCAAGCTGACATCTCAACTATATATGAAAGCACACAGAGGTTAGAGAAGGAGTGACGGGTACTGGCTTCACATTTTAGCTCTGTCTCTCCTTCCTCATATGGTCTTAGGAAGTCACTGCACATGTCTTGGTTTTCAGTTATGCAAAGGGACCCTCTTTTCCTGCCTCCAGAGAATTGTATTCCTCCCCACTGAGAATTTTCTGGTAAGTGATATGGACTCTTTCCTTAAAGAAATGCATTTATGTACATGTAACTGCAGTTTTACAATGAAAATCAGGGAGTTCTCTTACTCCTTAGAACTCTTCCTGAGGACCCCAGGTTAATTAAGAACTCTTGTAATATATGAGGTCTGACATTTAAGTTCACGAACTCATCCTAGAAGAAGTGCTACATACCTCACTGCTGAATATCATTACAGTCACCTTCAAAGTACTCCCCTTGGGAAGCTATGCACCAATGTCAGCACCTAGTCCACCCTTCAAAGCAATTTTGGAACTCTTTTTGGAATGACTATCAGAGCCATTGTTGTATTACCCTTGATGTCCTAAATGTCATCAAAATGTATTCCTTTCAATACTTCCTTCATCTTTGGGGGCCAGATGAGTGAGTAGAGAGGGTGTTCCAAACACAGTTACTGGCTAAAAACTCCCTCACAGACAACTATATAATTAAGTCTGCACACTTGCCACCTTGCCAACTGTGCGCAATGACCATTCCAGAAAGAGTTCCAAAATTTGCTTTGAGGGGTGCACTAGGCATTGGTGTTGGTGCATAGCTTCCCAAGGGGAGTACTTCCAAGGTAAGCACAGTGGTATTTAGTGGTGAGGTATGCAGCACTTGTAACAATTAAGTTGGTGGATGTGATTGTCAGACCTCATATAACTGAAGCTTGGCATTATTCGTAATGCTCTGGCCTCTCCAAGCTGCCAGCAAGGATAGGAGCCTCACTGTACTCACATCATCTGAGTGAGACTCTTCCTCCTCCTCCTCTTGCCCTTCTTCTGGCCCTCCACAAGGACTGGCTGGTGTGTCTACCAGGCAGGCTCCTTGGGGTATTTCCTCACCCTCTGCTGTGTACACAAGATCTTCCTGTTCCACAGTCTCTGAGTCCTCATACTCAAAGGGCACATTGCCATAACGCCGTGAGGAACCTGTCTTGGGGAACTGGAGCTGCAGCTGGGTGATGATCCGGGGCGGTAGGCGGCAGGCCCGGATGAACTCCAGAAAGACGCGCAGGGGAGTCCCCACGTTTCCGTTGGGCATTAGCACTGGCGGGTTCAGCTCTGGCAGCTGTCTCAGGTCTGCCAGGGTGAAGGCTTCACTCTTGGCCTTCCGACTCTGCAGCTCCTTCCGGGTCCTGAAGGGAAAGGAGCCCAAATCTTGGGAAGGAGGGAGAAAAATGGATCTTGAAATCCAGATGCCTCCAGGAACACCTGGGCCAGATATAGTCATTCTGTTTCCAACTTCCCAGAGACCCTTCTTCCCTCCATGGTCAAACCCACCTA
The DNA here is from genome assembly GCA_028571685.1 of Heterohyrax brucei. NCBI lineage: Eukaryota > Metazoa > Chordata > Mammalia > Hyracoidea > Procaviidae > Heterohyrax > Heterohyrax brucei. The sequence continues at coordinate 56,834,198 of CM053140.1, forward strand.
GTAATCTCATGGCATTTCTGATCACTTCAGACAAACAAGTTTTTCCAAGTTTGGTTCCTGCTGATGTTTACAGCCTCAACTACCACCAGCTCTCACCCCTTTTCACACCTTTATACCATGTATTCTAGCTACACTGAATGGTTTAACATGTCCTGAGAGTTTCACAGGCTCTCACAGCTCTGTGTTTTTAAAAATGGCTCAATAAATTGGTAGACAAAAGATCATCAATAAGCCTCTTCTCTCTCTTTTTTTTTCCTGCACTACTGTGGTTGAAATCAGTTGTTTTTTATGTGGCCTTTGGCCCTGGTTCTTAGGAAAAACAGCTTGAGAGATTTTCTCCCTAAGCCATGAGGAGTTACCTTTGCTCTAGTTTTCTACCCCAGTAGGCTTGTTACTTTTGCCCAGGTTGACAGACATTTTCTGTGTAAACTATAAACAACCTGTAGTTGGATAATTTTTGTCTAGCTTAGGCTGCAGCCTCCTCTGTGATTGGTCAATACACTTATATAAAGGAAGTGACTGTAGCATGCTATGCAAATGAACTATCTGTGGCCTACCAAGGAGGCCATGATTTTAAATTGACCAGAAGTTTGCTTATATATGCAGCCAAACCCACAGAAGTTGGCAGAAGGAAAGAAAGGAAGCAAAAAGGAAAAAAGGCAAAAAGAGAGGAAAAGCAGAGAGAGAACAGGCAAACCAAAACCAAACCCACTGCCATCGAGTTGATTCTGACTCATAGCAACCATATAGGGCAGAGGAGAACTGCTCTACAGTTTCCAATGAGCGCCTGGCAGATTCTAACTGCTGACCTTTGGGTTAGCAGACAAAACACTTTATCACTATGCCACCAAAGGCTGTAATGCTTAAGACGGCAAGAGGCCCTGAAGGGACCCAGTGGCAGAAGCAGCCTTGACAGAGCTGAGAAGAACCCTGCACCAAAGTCAGTGGTGACAGCCCGGAGGCAGAAGGAAGAAAAGCCTGTCCCGAAGGGGTCCATCCTGAGGAGGCTGCAGGAACCCTTGCAAGGCGGGGGCGGCAGGCTGAAAGAGGGCCTGCTTGCTCACAGGCGGCATACTGGGCAGAGAGAAGGGCTTGCTTGCACAGTGAAGAGGAGCAGAGAGAACTGTCCTGCAATAAAGAAGGTAGGGACATGCTCTCCAGGGGAGCCTTCCAGACCTTGTCTACACGCTTCCCCAAGCTGATCTGAAGTTGTAGCCTGTTACTTCTTACATACACCACTTAACTGTAGGTATAGTCTGTGAGTTCTATGTGACCACTGCAACTGATTATCAGATCCATTAGAGGAAGTAGAGAGTGCTGTGGGAGGGATGAATGGTGCCAAAATTGGTAAAAACGTTGGAGAGTGGAGGTATGTTTGACTTCCACCTCACAGGGGTCAGCCTGCTCTTAATTCTTATTATCTCCCCTGAAATTAGGTTTGGATGCTACACTATCATGTTACAATTACACTAAAGTTCAAGTTGAGCCTAAATCTCTGTCCAAAAATTCAAGAAATGACCTAGACTCCTAATAAGTCGTAACCAGAAAGCGTAATTTATCCTTATCACCCTCTCCTCCCCAGGAAAGGTGCTTCTGTTCCAGGAGCCGTTGTCCTCGTCTACTGCCTTTCTCCTTTATACCTGATGCCTCGGTAGGTAGCCGAAGTCTGCGGATGAGACAGCGACCCGGCAGCCAAGTGCCCTGAGAGTCCAGCCACCGGCGGCCCGAGTACATACGAAGAAATCTCTGGGCCTGAGCTGCCCCCCGTACCGAGATGACGCAGCAGCAGGTGAGGGTCTGGACTGGAGCCGGGTCCCGGGCAGAGACAGCACGGGCATCGGCGTAAGTGTGAGCGACAACCTGGCTTTCGGAACCAGGATCGATGGAAGCTACGGCAGAGTCGGCAGCAGTCTGAGGAGGGGCCAGCTCAGGCCGATGCCGATAGTGAAAACAGAGGAAGCCACCGGCGCGCTGTTCTCGGAACTGGCTAAAGTAGCTCCGTAACTGGGCCGAACGCAACTCCGAAGGAATACCGCTGACTACCAAGTAAATGGTCTGCTCCTCCTCCGCATTGCTGGGCACCGCCATTTTGAGTTGTCACATGATCGGCTGGAACCAACTCTCGCGAGAACATCGTGAGCTTCTGTGAGGCTTGATGGGTAGCAATTATCTTGAGACCCGCTATTGGTTTGCCCGGCTGTTAATCGGTTTCGGGACCTGTAGCTGGGGAGGATTTGGCATAGATGTTGGGGACCTTTTTCCCACAGGGGTTAGTTGGCGATGATGAAAAAACTCACCTGAGGATTGAGATTATAATACTCAGTCGTAAGGCTGTATTGAGGGTCAACTAAGAAGCATGCAGGATTCGCCACTGAAGATTTCCCAAGGCTGATCTCGGTTCTCCCTCGTTTTAAAGCCTTTTCATCCATTTTTATTCCCAAACATATTGAACTCCCACAAGTCAGTAAGGAAAAGACAAATAGGAAAATGGACCGAGAACATTTCACAGAATAGAAAACACGCGTGTCTGATTAACAATGAAAGTTTCTCAGAATCATTAATGATGAAAGAAATGCATCTATGGGTGAAGTGATGGGTTTAGGAAGGAACTTCGAAGTTAACGGTAATAATCTATGAAACAGCGATGAGGGTTTGGTGTACTGTTACGTCTTATACTTTAAACATTTTATGTGTTTTAATTTTACTCAACATTTAATAAAAAGTATAAAGGAAACAGCTCTTATTTTGAAAAGCAATAAAGCAAGTGGTTACTTTGGGGTGATAACAAATGCACACCCATAAAGTGAATTTTAAAGTTTTAATGAGTGGTCCAATAGTTGTGGATAGGAACAACATCATACCTGAGTTTTAAGAGAGCTATAGATCTGCTGGTGACAGTGTAAATGGGTACAATCACTTTGGAAAACAGGCAAAATCTACTAAAGTTGAAGATAATATCCTATGACTCATTAATTCCAGTTCTTGTTTTATGGCAAAACAACTACATACATCTGGTCATCAAAAGTCCTGTGCAAGCGTGGTCCTAGCAGAATTATTTATAATAGCCCCAAACAAGAGACAACCCAAATGTTCATCAACAGTACAATGCGTAAATTGTGGTATAATGGGATGCTTTACCACGATGAAAGTGAATAGTTTATTGCTACACAAAGCAACAGAATTAATCTGACAGGCATAGCATTGAGAAGCCAAATTCAAAGGAGAACGTGGTACTCCTCTGTAGATGTAGATGGTGTGATATACCATCTACATCATTTATATAAAGTTCAGAACAAGTGATCTCATGTTGTTGGACGCCAGAGGCAGTGGTGCCCCCTAAGGAGGGAAGAGTAACTGTGGCAGGATTTCTGGAGTGCTGCTAAAGCTTTATTTCTTGAGCTGGGTGATGGTTATGGGGATATGTCCATTTTGTGATAATTCATCGCATTGTACACTTAGAATTTGTGTACTTTTCTGTATGCCATATAGAAAAAGTTTAGAGCAGACAATATAACCCAAAATAAAAATGATATTCTTTGGGTAAGCTGTTAGATGACCAAGGAGTTAGTCCTTTGTAGGTCCTTCTCCACTTGTGGGGCTAAATTTTGAGGACCTGGAATGATGCGTGTTACGTAGTAAAACCATTGCTGTTAGGCTGATTGCAAAACATAGGTTTCCAAGGAGCACTTGGTGGATTCAAACTGCCAGTCTTTTGGTTAGCAGCCTATTTCTTAACCACTACACCACCAGCATTTCCCACTACATAGCAGACTCTCAGTAAATCCTGACTGACAGAGTGAACATGCCTAGTGCTAACATGGAGACACACCCCTTAGTGTGGCTCAGGGACTCTCTCAGCTATTCAGGGAAAGTGGGGCCATTTCCCCAGGGGAATGCACATGCTTAGATGGCTCATCAATGCCCTAAACCCAAAAGAACCATGACTTCTTTTCCATTCTCATTTTACCGTGTGATGGGATGCAGAAGAGAAGGTGTCTAGATGTTGTTTATCCTCTGGTTGCCCATCCCTGACTTTTGAAAACGTAATATAGCATGGTGTTTGAGACTGTAGGCCCTGAAGCCAGATCCCTTGAGTTAAAATTCTGGCTGTGTCACTTATTAGCTGTGTCATCCTGAGCGAGTTACCTAATTGTACCTCAGCTCCTTCACCTATAAGATGGAGGCAATGAAAGTACTAATAGCATTCAGTTGCTGATAGAATTAAATAACATAATCCCTTTAGCTGTGTAAAACATAGCACTGAAGACACGTAAGCTGGTGATTGTTTGGTAGCTACTCAGAGTGAGCAGCTGACAGTCTGGTGTCTCCTCTGGACATGCCCAATGAGAATGGGAGGTCCCCCTTTTCAACCCCAATTCCCTGAGACATTAGTCTTGCTTCTCTGCCAGTTTCATTGGGATTTCTCTTCTCTGCTGCCTTGTTTCTCAGTGCGATCTCTGTCTACATCCCTAGGGTCATCTCTGGCTTCCCTGGGCCCCTTGCTGTCTAACACCTCTGTGCCTTTGTGCATCTCATTCCATCTGTCTGGAATGCCCAAAACCCCTATTAATTCTCTTTTGCTCAAACCAATCATCAGTTGCATGAAGCGTTTTTCTCATTTTTAGGCAGATTTAACCACTTTCTCATCAGGGTCCTGTTGCCTTCTGGCCCTCTGTCACAGTTCAGATGATTCTGTCACGACTACTTATGTGTCTTCATTTGCCATAGGCAGGGATTTTTAAGAGGGGCACTGTGCCTTTTCAAAATCCTGTGTTCCCAACGTTTAGCACAGAGTCTGGTGCAAGTGAACATCAAGAGATGTCGAGTGACAGAAAGGATGGATGGAGGATAGTGGGGCTTTGCTTTTTGTTTCTAGAATGTGAGGGTTCCAAGGGCAGGCAGGGTGTATCCGTGCAGGGTACTGCACATGTCAGTTGACCGACAGCCTGCTTAATAAACAGTCAATGATTTGGCTGATGAAGGCAGAGATAACAGTGGCAATAATAAGGTATCCTAGGCTGAGTCAGAGTCATAGCTGCACCCCCGCTTCCCAGTGAGTCACCACTGGCCGGGCCTGTAGACCTGTGTCCTGGTGGAGAGGTAGGCAGTCACCTAAACAGTGGCTGAGCTGGCTCCAGACTCCATGGTCCCCACCATGATTCACTTCATCCTGGGCTGGTGGTGACAGTGCAGCCTTCAGTGTCATGCAAGCTTGTGTTTGAATCCCTAGCCAAGCAGTATCAGCTCAGAGCCTTGCATAAGTTACATACCCTGTCTGAGCCTGTGTCCCCCTCTACTCTCCCTAGGAGAGGGGACACCGATCCCTTCCCCAGAAGCCACTGATAATGTAGACATATCCAACCACCTTCAGGAGCCTTCAGTCTCACAGAGAGAGCATTACTGCCATTATTGTATTGTAGCATAATTATCTCTTTAGTTTTGTTATATTTATCTCTATGTTCCTAGCACAAGGCCTGGAGTTAGGACACAAGGAGTGACCAGAGATACAGACAAGAAACAGACAGGACTATAGATCCTCAACCTTGTGGAGGGGGAGGGAAGACATTTAGAAAGGAGCAAGGTAAAGTCAACAAAGGAAGCTATGTGGATGATGGAAAACTTGAGTAGGAAGGCTCGGGTGGGCAGCGGAGAGGACTTTTTGTAGAGGTTGTGTAAAGCTAGAAGAAGGGAGGAGTAGGGCAGGAGGAGTCAGCCTGCGGATTCAGAGAAGTGCAAGAGCTAACTAATGGGGCAGATAGTGAAGGACAGAAAAGATAAGTTGTTAGGTGCCGTCAAGTCAGTGCCAACTCATAGCGTGTACAACAGAATGAAGACTGCCTGTTCCTGCATCACACCCACAATCGTTAGGCTTGAACCCGTTGTTGCAGCCACTGTGGCGATCTGTCTCATTGAGGGCCTTCCTCTTTTCCACTGATTCCATGATTTACCAACATGATGTCCGTCTCCAGAGACTGATGACTCCTGATGACATGTCCAAGGTGCATGAGATGTAGTCTCGCCATCCTTACTTCTAAGAAGTATCTAGACATAACTTTGTCCAAGGCAGAATGATGCAAAGTTCCTGAGTCTGCTCAGTTTGACTCCTGGACTTTAAAATGCTGTTTAAGAAACTTGAACCAATTACTGTGTGTCCAGAATGCGGTGTTAGAAGAGAAAAACACAAGAGGACCTCAGCCTGGCAGCTTGCTGGTGAGCAAGGCTTATGCTCTTGAAAGAATGGCCTCAGGAATCTGCCAAAGTCAGATGAGGTGGTATGAATTAAACTGTAGCAGGCACGACAAGGAGCAGCTGGGAGACTGTGGTCTGGGCAGTCTGGTCATAGAGAGGCTGGAGCAGGGCCTGTTCTAGGTCACAGAGGATGCTTCACTTAGGAGATCTGGTTAACTCCTGGCTACAGGGAGGGCACTTTCTAGATGGAGATGTTAAGCAGGTCCCAGCCTGGTTGAGAGGAGAACAAGATGTTGGAGTCACCACGGGGAAAGGGGTTTGTTAGTGAGTCGAGGCCCCAGATGGCTGGCAAAGCAGTTTGGCCTGGGTTTGCAGATCTTGAGAAACCCTGACAATGTGCAGACACAGGTCTGCTTCCCTTGTGGGGCACTTTCCCCCTTCCTGTAGCATCCTGATGATAAAGAACATGCCTTTGTTTGGCGGTGTCTCCTGTTGTGTGCCCACCCCTATAGGAGGGGAATATGTGTGGCAGTCTTGGCATCTGCCATGTGTCCCTAACTGAGTGGATCTGGGCTGTGCAATTCCATGCCTTGTATGGGTGGTAGGTCTGATCCATGTAGGTGAGTCTGAGTTGTAGACTTAACGTGTGTCTGTCTGAGTTTTAAGTCTGAGTTGTGTGTGTCTTTGTCATGGGGCCTGAGTTGTGTGTTTCTGTCCCTTTCTGAGTGTCTGAGTTGTAAATGGGTAAATGGCTAAAGGACAGAGGTGTCCTTGCTGCTGGCACTGGTGCCCATAATGGGTACATGTCCAGTCTAGTTATGGCCCCTGTACTGGCTAAGTGACAACTCCTAGACTGTTGTCCTCAAGTGGATGACCTTTTGTTGGGCAATAATTAACTTGAGCCTCATGAGAAGAATTCAAACTGTGGTGGCAAGGGAAATGAAGCCTGGTCAGGGCAGGTCCTGGTGCTAGAGTAAGGAGGAGGCCTGAAAGGTGGTCTCAGCCGTGTGTGTTGTCAACCCTCCAGCCCACACTGCAGGTCAGTCACCCTGACCCAGGGGCGATATTCACAATGTTTAATAAGCAGTGAGTTGCAGGCATCACTCAGTCAGAACAGACACAAGCCTTGGGGCTGAGCAGAGCAGCTCTGGAGGCCATGGCTATGTCAAGTGCTGTCCCTCTAGTTACTGGATGATAAGAATGACTGGGATGATTCCCAGGAGAGGGCCTGGGGTAGAGCAGCAGTGGAAAGGAACTGAAGGAGGCTCAGTGCGGTGGCTGTGAACCAACTGTCATGGAAGTGATTCAGGTTTTTAGCCACCTGTATGACTATACCTTCGAGCCCTAGTGACATAGTGGTTAAGAGCTCAACTGCCAACTAAAAGGATGGCAGTTCAGATACACCAGTTGCTTCTTCGAAACCCCATAGGGTAGTTCTATAACGTCAGTGGAAACCCTGGTGGCTTAGTGGGTTAAGTGCTACGTCTGCTAACTGTGAGGTCAGCAGTTCAAATCTGCCAGGTGCTTCTTAAAACTATAGGTCAGTTTTATTCTGTCCTCTAGGAGTGCTATGAGTCGGACCCGACTCGACAGCAGTGGTTTTTCTACAGGGTCACTGTGAGATGGAACCACCTCGATGGCACTTACCAACAACAACATGACTATATCATTGTGAGTCAGCTAAACCTCAGATGGCCTGGTCCTCCATGCAGCTGCCAGACCAGCCCATCAGGAGGTCAGTGGGCCACCCTCTTTCATTAGCTGTAGGAATGGGGCAAGTGAATTATACCCAGCTATAGAAATTCCTACTGGTTAAGTTCTATGACTGTCAATCAGAAGTTGGCAGTTCAAATCCATGCAGTTCTACTCTGTAAGGTTGCAATGAGTTGAAATCTACTTGATGGCAGTGAGTACGGTGTTTTTTTATTTACATAAATTCCAGTGGCCTTGTCTGTTTCACTTCAAGAATGAATTTCTTCATTTTCCTGATTGGCTGTGATCAGACTCCCACTGAGGTGAGTGGGAGCCTGCAGAGGGTGAAGACCAGAAAAGGGGGAGAAGCAACCTCAAGGATAAAAGCAAGGAAGAAAAAGGGTTGTGAACTAATACTGTCCCCTGAGTTCTGAACCAGATGCAAAATAAGTCTTGTTCCCAGAAATGAAATCATTACCCCATCTTGAAAAATTAATACCCCAATTTCCCAAAGCCCAGCTCTGTGCCCCTTATGGTCTTTCCCCTTGGGCTTCTCTAATAGGTGCAGGATGGGTTCTGGAGGTGAGATGATCCCTTCCGCATGCACAAACTACAGTGTCAGACTTGAAGGTATCACATCTTTTATTATAAAAACCAATAACTTAAGAGTTCTGTACAAGGTCAGTAGACTTTGGGCCCAATGAGCAGTCTAAGCTTCTGTCCTCATCTCAGAGGGAACAGTAGTCTTGCCCCAGAGGCTCTGCAAACTACCAAGAGACAGTCAGACAGCTGGACACTGTGTCCAAACCAAAGAAGTCAAAGGCATAGTGGGGCTAAGCGAGAGTCTTATAGCCCACTTGGCTGGACCAGGCCCTGCTCGCTGTCTGTACAGGCTTACTCCATCCAGGAGCACCAAGTCACTCCTGGGGGTAGCCATTCTGAATCAGTGCTTCTAACCTCTGCCCAGCCTATACCTGATCTCTGCTTAGGCCACGGCAGGTCAGCTGAGCAAAAGCATGTCCTCTAGAAGACCAGCCATGTCAACATCTCCAACAACAGGGCGAAAGAAGAGGTCACCAAGCAGGCCATGTGGAATGGACTTGAGGGTGGAGGCCATGAGGAGGATTCGGGCCAATCGACCCTGACCTGTTGGCCACCAGGGCTCCAGGACCTCACACAGCGCATGGTGAGCCTCCTGCTGTAGGTATCCAACGTGAGAAGGAGTGTGGAGGCCTGGCACATCTGTGGGCAAACAGGGTGAAGAAAGCTGGTGAGAACCCCAGTCACTAAAGGACGAGACCACTAGCAGACGCCCCTTGGCCTCCTTTGCTCAGTCTTTGAGGGCCCAGCATGATTTCCTTCTGTCTATTGCTCATTTTGCTCATCTGGCCACTTAGGAAGTGGCAGTATACAGTACTGGTTAAGAGCTGCTTGGGTTTGACTCTTAGTGTGGTCATTTATAAGCTATGTGACCTTAGGCAAGTTACCTAATCACTATGCCCTTTCCCTATCTCTGAAATAGAAGTAATGGTACCTAGCGCATAGGCTTACTATGAGGTTTAAATGAGTTAGTGCATGGAAAACCCTTAGAATAGGGTCTAACATACAGTAAGTCTAATATGAGCATTTATTAATTTACTCTAAGTAAGTAATGAATTTATTCTAAGTAAGCCTTCTGTGAAGCGCTTTGGTAGGGAACTGTCATGTCAAATTAGAAGACTACTATCTCCGTCTGCTGCTCTCCTGACCAAATTTCATAGGCTGTCTCACTCCTTTGTACATTTTCTTTGTTTCTCCTCTCTGGTTTTTCTGAACCCACAGAGTTCTACCTTCAGAGCCTCATTACACAGTCTGCCCCAGGAGATGTGACTGAAATACAACAGCATCTGCCTTGTTTCACCTCCCCCTTCCTGCCTCCCCTAAGGATAGTGAAACATTTTGGGGCAGAGCAACAAGGAGTGAACAGATCTGAGTTGCCAATCTCTGTTCTGCCCCTACCTGGCTGTGTGACCTTCCACAAGTCACCTAGCCTCTGTAGTCCTCTTCTGTGAGATGGGTATTTAATGATCACACGGACCCAAATAAGATAAAGGATGTCAGGCCCTTAGAATGTGGCTTCTCTGAATAAGCCTTATTCATCCCAACAGCCTTGACCCTGCCCCTCTAGGAGTGTCTAGTAGCTCACCAGGGTTGAAGAGGATGGTCCTTTTCAGGTAGGCGTACTCCTTGGGGCCCAGCTCCAGACTTCGGAAGGACTCCAGACAGCACTGAAGCCGTTGTACCGCAGCCAGTGAGGGATGGGTCCTGTCAGGCACCTGACTGCTGCCGCCATTGCCCCCGGGCTCCTCCAGCAGAATCTTCTTGAGGATGCTGGGCACTGGAACCTCAGTCACCTCGAAGGTCACAGTGTCTTCAGCCAACCCAAGCAGGAAGAGGGGACCCCAGCAGTCCCGCAGCAGCCGCCGCTGATCCTGGGGGGGCAACTGGCAGAAGGATGGCAGGTTCCTAAGGAAGGCCACCATTGTGGCCAGAACATCCAAGGCCTCTCGGCAGGTCCGGTGGGGAGTACACAGGCGGACAGGCTTGTGTTGCTGGCACAGGCAGCGGCTACCAGTCAGGGAGACAGAGGGCCTGGCCCTGAGGCTGGGGCTCAGGAGTGTATACAGGATGGTTGGGTGGCCTGTAGCACCCTGGCATGGGCAGGCCCCTGGCTGGCTGGAGCTCATGGCTAGGATCTGCTGCTTCTTCTTCCTGGCTCTCCTGCCCTCTGCTCAGAGCTCAGCTATTTATATCCCCCAGGGCTGGTGAGGGGAACGCCCAGACAACCTTGACTCCAAGAGTCCTATTCATTGAAAAAAACCACACACACACACACACACACACACACACTGATCCTGGCAGGACTGGCAGGGGAAGTAGTGGGGGAGGGGTGCAACCAGGCGCTCCACGTGGCGCTATCACTTTAGTCAATGAAAGGGCTGGTTCAGGGCACAAGGCCACCTGCCAGCTGTCCCCACTGCCCCTTATCGGGTGACTAAAGTGGATAAACAGGGCCATTAACCCAGGCTGTACCAAGGCACCAAGGCCTCAGGTGCACAATCAGCAGGCTACCGTGGCAGGTGTCCTTACTGGTGCCCTGCTCCTGTGTGTGCACAAGACCAGGGCTCTTACCAAGCCAGGCAGCCAGCCCAGAGCCGGGCCAGCCTTGAACACAGGCCCAACCTGGAAGTGCCTTATCGCTGGCTTGTTTGCCTAACCTTGGGGCCCTGTGGCTGTAGTCAGTAAGAAACAGGCAACAGGGGAGGAAGCCAGGACTCTGGGGGGCTGAAGGACTGTGTCCCCTGACTCTAGTTCTTGGGGGACTCTACAAAAATAGGATCCTTCAGAATTTCCTGTCACCAGCCTGGAGTCCCAGAGCTCCAGAAAAGCCACATCTTCTGCGAAGTCCTCACAGATTAACAATGAAACATGCCTGCCATTTGCTCAGCACCTACTATGTGCCAGGCACTTTGCACTGTAATATTCACAACTTCCTTATAAGGAGAGATTTTCAGTTTGTGAGACTCAAAGAGGTGAGGCCACTTGCCCAAGGTCACATAGCTAGGAAGGGAGAGAGCCCAGATCTGGCTGACTCACAAGTCTTTGTTCCTTTCATCCACTGGCCCAATCACACAAGCAGAGTTGGTGGCTACTTGGGTGAGCACCCACCTTGCTGCTGCCAGGTCTGTAGGGGATATCCACCTGTTCTCTGGGCAGAGACCTTGTCCTGGCCACCAAATGGCTCCTATGCCCTGGGCATCTGTCTCACAGTGGTGTGTGGGGTGCTGGAGGAGGAGGTCCTCATCTGTGTTGCATCTCTGGACCTAGGCAAGCTCAGCCTGGCAAACTTCTTGCTGTCACAGCATAGGGAAGCCCGGTATCCTGGGAAGGAAGAAAGAGGTGCTGGCACGCCCAGCCCAGGCATCTGATCCTGGCTCCACCGCATTCTGGCTGTTTGGCCCCTGTGAGCCTCGGGAGCTTCATCTGTGACAATAATACCCTTCCGTGAGGACAAAGTGAAATCCAAGATGTCACATTCTAAGCAGTTTTTGGCAAAAAGTGGGGGGGACTTGATTCCTCTTTCCTTTACTTTACCTGCAAAAACGAAAACCAGCCAACCATCTTTCGCTTGATTATGAACAATCTTGGTTACTTCAATTTGTAAAGTTCCTTTCATGTCCTTTTATCTCACTAGATACTCACTGCATCCCACTGAAGGAGATTCTGGAGTCAGATTGCTGTTATTAGATGCCATGGAGTCGGTTCCAATGCAAGGTGACCCTACGCACAACAGAGTGAAACAATGGCGGTCCTGCGCCATGCCCATAGTGGTTTTTAAGCTTAAGCCCTGCGTTGCAACCACTGTGTCAATGCATCTTGCTGAGGGTCTTCTTCTTTTTTGCTGACCTTCTCTCTACTTTTCCAAGTATCACATCCTTCTCCAGGGATTGCGTGTGGGTTCAAATCCTGCCTTATCACTTCCCAGCTGAGTGACCTTGGGCAAGTCACTTCATTCACCTCTCTGTGCTTGGGATTCCTCCTCTTCAAAACTGTGGCAAAAATGACCAGGGGTGGATACTGGTTTTATGGAGTTTAAAGGTTATAGAAACTGCAAGGTCCTCTTTAAGACGACAAAATCAGAAGTGAACATAAATTTTAAAGATAAGAAAATAAGCCACTACAAATTATGAATTTAAAATGTAAGAAATTACAAACAAACCCAGGAAAATAACAAGATATTTTCATTAAACAAATTTCCTGATAATATCTGCCTACATATTTTTAAATTGCAGTAAACCATATACAATATAATACTGCCATTTCAACCATACAGTTCAGTGGCATTAAGTACATCTACAATGTTTTACAACTATCATGACTGTTTCCAAGATCTTTTGCCTGCAACTTTTAGCTATATACTCTGCTTATCTCTTCACACGTCAATGATTTTTTTTTTTTTTAATTTTGAAACAATCACAAACTTACAGAAAAGTTGCAAGTACGGTACAGGGAAGTTTTCTCCCCAGAACCAACTGAGAGTAATTTGCCAATCTGATGTCTCATAATTCCCTATAACATAACCATCAAAATCAGGAAATAACCACATACATTCTCCTACAAATCACAATAAAACCATAAACATCAGGAAATTAACACTGAACATCTGTATTAGTTTCTTAGGGCTGCAGTACCACACCACAAATTGAGTGATTTATAAGAACAGAAATTAGTTGTATCACAGACCTGAAGGTTAGTAAGTTGTCTGAGTGCAGGGTGTCAACAGAGTGTTGAGCAGTGAAAGCTGCATATACGTGGGCATGTAAATTTATATGGGAATGTACATTTTCACTCAGTCATAATAAAAAAAAAAGAAATTATTTATATCACAGTTTTGGAGTTTAGCAGTCTGAATTCAGGGTGTCAACAGAGCTATGGTATATGAAGTCCTTATGGAAAGTTCCTTTCTTATCTCTCCCAGCTTCTGGCACCCCTGGGGTTCCCTGGTGTGTAAATGCATCTTTGCACAGCAGTCCTTCCTCTGCCTGTCTCACTGCCTTTCTCTTCTCTTTTATAAAGACACCCATCAGGCTAGAATAGGACACATCCTACTCCTCTGTGACCTCATGTTAATTTAACTGATGATATCTTCAAAAACCCTATTTCTAATCAAGGTCACAGTCACAGGCACCAGAGGTAGGACTTTAACATATCTTTTTGTTAAAAGGTGTATTAAACATATGTTAAAGATACGTTAAACACATCTTTTTGTGGGACACAATTCAACTTGTATTAACATCTAACCGTCAACCACATTTAAATTTCACCAAATGCCCCAGTAAAATCTGTTACACTGAGAAGACTCAGTCCAAAATCTTACTTGTAGTGGCTCTTTAGTCTCTGTCAGTCCGAAAGGACCCCTCAGTCTTTCTTGGTCTTTCCCATCTTTGACACTTCCGAAGAGTAGTGGTTATTTTTGAGCATGTCTCTCAATTTGGGTTTGTCTGGGGTTCCCCAGGGATTGCTGTTGTTAGCTGTCTTCCAGCCAACCCCCAACTCATGGTGACTTCATGCACAAGGGAACAAAATGCTGCCTGGTCCTGTGCCATCACCATGATGAGTGATTGGTCACATCACTGTGATTCACAGATTTTTATTGGCTGATTTATGGAAATTGATTGCCAAGCCTTTCTGTCTAGTCCATCTTAGTCTGGAAGTACCTCTGAAACCTGTTCAGATCACAATAACACATAAGCCTCCACTGACAGGCAGATGGTAGCTACACATGAGGTGTACTGGGTGGGATTCACACCTTGTTCTGCTGTATGGAAGGCAAGAACTCTACTACTGAAACACCAGTGTGCTTGTGATTAGATTCAGGGTATACATCTTTAGCAGGAGTATCAACAAAGTGATACCATGTTCTTCTCAGTAGTACATCTTTCATTTGTCCAAAGTTGTCTTTAATCACATGATTAAGGTGGTACGTGCCAGGCATCTGTGTAACTGCTTTTACTCCTCTCTGTGATAAGTGAGAATTTCAAAACTTTGTGGATATTTCACTCTATGCATTGAATACATGCATGAGTATGTGTATGTATTTATAGCCATATGAAGTCATGGCCTCGATTTTATCCAGTGGGTTGCAATCTATTATTGTTGTTTGTTGCTGTCTAGTCAGTTCTGACACAGGGTGACCCCATGCATGCACAGTAGAACAGTTCCATAGGACTTTCAAGGCTGTGACTTTTTGGAAGCAGATTTCAAGACCTGTCTTTCAAGGCACCTTTGGACAGCTTTTGTCTTGGCCATCAGTACTACTCTAACAGAAATCCCATGAATGGATGGCTTTAACAAAGGAAAACTTATTCTTATACAGTCCAGTTGGCTACAAGTCTGAATTCAGGGTGTCCTCTTCAGGGGAAAGCTTTCCTTCTTTGTTGGCTCTGGAGGAAGGTCTTTATGTTGCATCAGTCTTGGGTCAAAGCACATCTTGGTTCAGGAGCCTCAGGTCTGAAGGATGCACTGTACTCCCGGTGCTGCTTTTGTGGTGGTATGAGGTTTCTAACTCTTTGCTTGCTTCCCTTTCCTTTTATATCTTGTAGGATAAAAGGATAAAAGGTGGTGCAAGTCACACTCCAGGGAAACTCTTTTTACACTGGAGCATGGAGGTGACCTTAGGAAGGAAGTTACAGTCCCATCCTAATCCTCTTTAATATAATCCAGTCTATTAACCACAGGCATTTACAGCATAAGAAAGTCACAAAACTGAGGACAATCCCACAATACTGGGGATCATGGCCCAGTCAAATTACTACACACATTTTTGGGGTGACAGTTTCAACCCCTGACAGGTTTGAACCATCAACCTTTCTTGGCTAGTGGTCTAGCGCTTAACCATTTGTACCACTCAGGGATTCTTAATCTATTATCAATTTTGATGCTCAAATTGTCACAGATTTGGCCAGTGGGAGCCCTTTTAAGCTGGTCTATGTCCTTTTGACATGTCCCATCATTCTTTAAAAAGTCCCTTACTTTTTAATAAGATAATAATTCTTCAGCCCCAACCCTTGGGCTCAATCAGTACTCCCATGAGTTCTGATTCAATCTTTTAGGGGAGAATGGTATTTATAAACCATGATCTGGGCACTAGAATTGTATCTAGAAACCAAGATCTGTTCATTGCTTTTGCTCATTGCTCATTGGTATCACTGCTCCAAGGCACTTCCAGAGCTAAGGAATCATACACACATACACGCACACTCATACATTTACATCTATTTCTATGTCTCTGGAAACCAGTGGTGTAGTGGCTAACTGCTACATCTGCTAACCAAAAAAGTCAGCAGTTCCAATCTGCCAGGCACCCTTTGGAAATTCTATGGGACAGTTCCACTGTGTCCTATAGGGTCACTATGAGTAAGAATTGACTCAGTGGCACTGGGTTTGCTTTTTGGTTTGATGTCTATTTATACATACTGAGAAACATGAGTTCAGATCAATATCCCCAATTTCAGCTCAATCCAGCATGACCCATTCCAGTTTTTGCCCTTTCTGTATTTACACCTCCCTTCTCTGTCACGTGGAAACCCTGATGACTTATGGTTAAGTGCTACACCTGCTAACCAAAAAGTTGGCAGTTTGAGTCTGCTATGCACTCCTTGGAAACTCTAAGGGGAAGTTCTACTCTGTCCTATAGGATCACTATCAGTTGGCATCAATTCAACAGCAGTGGGGTTTTCTTTTTGCTTGTTTTTCTCTGTCATTTGGAAACCGTGGTGGCTTAGTGGTTAAGGCAGTTCGAATCCACCAGGTGCTTCTTGGAAACTCAATGAGGTAGTTCTAGGGACTCTATGAGTCAGAATTGACTTGACGGCAATGGGTTTTTTGGTGGTTAACAGCTTTAGGACTGAATTTTCCAGGAAAAGAGAGAAGAGGCAGAGCTGTCAATGGTTTTAAAATAAATTTCTCAGTCAAACACTTCAAGAGGTTGATTTTCTAGATTTTCCATAGTTTTATGGGACAACTCAATTAAATAGCATAACATAATTCATAAAGTATATTTTCTACATTCCCAATGTAGTGAGTAGTGTCTGGGGTCTTAAAAGCTTTCAAGTGGTCATCAAAGACACAACTATTGGTCTCTACTTGTCAGGGACAAAAGAGAAAGAAGGAAATCAAAGGCAGAAAAGAAAGTAGTCTATAAGACTAATAGTCTACATGTACCACAGCCTCATCTACCCTGAGACCAGAAGAACCAAAAGGTGCCCAGCTAGCATTACTGACTTTTCTGATAAGGACCACACTAGGTGGATTGTGATAGAACAGGAGAAAAATGTGGAACAGGATTCAAATTCTTATAAAGTCCAGGCTTACCGGATCAGCTGTGACTATATTGCCCTGAGATACTCTTTAAACCATTGTCATAGTTATCTATGTTGCTATAACAGAAATACCACAGTGGATAGTTTTAACAAACAAATTTATTTACTGATAGTCTAGGAGGCTAGAAGTCCAAATTCAGGTGCCAGCTCCAGGGGAAGGCTTTCTGTCTGTCAGCTCTGGGGAAAGGTCCTTTCCATCAATCTTCCCCAGCTGAGGAGATTCCAGTATAGGCACCTCAAGTCCAAAGGACATGAAGAGGGAACGATTTAACAAACAGGAGCTGGGGGGAATCTGCCAGCTCCCCTAAGCCAGGAACTTGGGATAGAAAAAGTTCCTTTGCCTAAGCACAAGCATTAGGGGTCCACAGACCTTGAATGCCTCTTACCTCTATATACAGCATCAAGAACACGTAGTCTATAAAACCTATCCATGCACACACTTTAAGGAACAGGGACATGCTTTTCTCATAGATACTCATGGATGGCTGTCAGCCCCCTGTCTTTCTGAGTGTGTGCAGTCAGACACCTGTGCCTATGCCACTCACCCCCACTCATCTAAGGCTGTAGTGGACAGCCTGCACCATGCACTTGATGACCGACTACCTGAACACCTGAGCTGAATACATACAAGAAAAGTAAATGGGCTCTAGGATCACACGCTTAGTAAAGATTAGAGCCTCAGAAGTGCCGATAATCAAACTAGCTCACATGATCACCCTATTTGAACATTTCAAAATAAAACAAAATGAGAAAACATAAAATAAATAAATATAACAACTTACTGATTGTTTGGAGACAATAGTCAATATCACATCACATAAAGGCAGACCATGATGTATCCAGAAGGCTCTCAAATTAAAGAATTAAGAAAATTTCCAGATGAACAAAATTTCCTGGAATTATTGGAAGTAGAATACAAAAGATTAATATTTAGAACTCTTCAAGAGACCAGGAAGGAGATCAGGCTAAATGCAGCAGAACATAATGACAGACTAGATAGGCTGTAAGAAACCAAAGGTAGAGAGCATGTAGAAATTCAGAAGATTAATAATAAAATTACAAAATCAGACAACTCAATAGAAAGTCAAAGGAACAGAATTGTGGCAATCCCAGTCAGAATTGGTGACAGTGAGGATAAAACACTTGATACTAACACACTTGATGTCTTAAAAAAAAAAAGTGAGATAAAAGAATTTTAAAAAATGAAGAAACATTAAGAATTATGTGGGACTCTATGAGGAGGAATAACCTATGAGTAACTGGAGTATTAGAATAGAAGGGAAGATAACAGAAAATACAGACAAAATTGTTGAAGATTTATTATGAGAAACACATTCCTAATATCATGAAAAATGCGAAGACATCTATCCAAGATGCTCATCAAATTCCACACAAGGCAAAGCCCAAAAGAAAGACATCAAGGCATATTATAATCCAGTCTGATAAAACTAAAGGAGCGAATTTTAAAAGCAGCTAGGGCAAAAGGAAAACAATCTACAGAAGACTCAATAAATCTAAACTCAGGCCAGTAAATGGCAAAAAAAAAAAAAAAATTAAAAGAACTACTAAAGGGTGTCCTTCAGTTAGAAAACCAGTAACATCAAATAACAGTCCAAGACGAGCACACAAAACAGAACAGATATCAATTGACCCAGATATGGAAATCACAAAGATAAATCAAAGCTAAAACTCTGTAAATAGGGAAACAGAGATGTCAATATGTAAAAGATGACAGCATTATAACAAAAAAGAAGGACTAAAATATTGTAGTCATAGATCTTTCATATGGAGAGGAGGGCAAGATGATACAAATAAAAGATTGGCTCACATTTAGAAAAATAGGGGTAGATATTAAGGTAACTACAAAGGAAACCAACAATCCTACACATCAAAATAAAAAACAAGAAAAATACAAAGTTTCAGCAAACACAAAACCAACAGTAATGAAAAAGATGAAAATAAAACACATAAAGACTATTCTTAAATGGCACAAAGAATCTGTCAATGACACACACACAAAAGGCATCAAAATGGCAGCACTAAATTCATGGCTGTCAATACTTATACTGAATGTAAACAGATTAAATGCATCGGTAAAGAGACAGAGAGTGGTAGAATGGATAAAAAACATGAGCACACATATGCTGCCTATAAGAAACACACTTTAGACTTAAAGACACAAGCAAATTAAAACTCAAAGGATGGCAAAAAGTGTATCAAGCAAACAACATTCAAAAACAACAGGAATGGCACTATTAATTTCAGATAAAATAGGCTTTAAAATAAAATTCACCACAATGGATAAAGAAGTATACTATATAATGACTAGAGGGTCAATACCCCAGGAGGACATAAGCATGTAAAACAGCTGTACACCCAAGGTTAGGGCACTACTACATGAAACAGACTCTAATGGTATTGAAAAGAGAAACAGACAGCTCCCAAATAATAGCAGTAGACTGCAACACATCACTTTTGGTAAAGGACAGAACATCCAGAAAGAAGCTCAATAAAGACATAGAAGATCTAAACACCACAATCGACCACCTCACTGACATACACGTAACATTCCACTCAACAGCAGCCAAGTGTACGTTCTTTTCCAATGCACATGGAACAGTCTTCAGAACAAACCACATATTAGTCCATAAAGCAAGCCTTAACAAAATCCAAAGCATCAAAATATTGCAAAGCATATTTCTATTTTTTTCTAAAAGTAGAAATCAATGACAGAAAAAGCAAGGGAAAAAGTGAAACACATGAAAACTGAACAACATCATACCCCCAAACTACTAGCTTATAGAAGAAACAAAACACAGAATAAAGAAATCCACAGAAGAAAATAAGAATGAAAACACATCCTACCAGAACCTATGAGACACAGCAAAATCAGTGCTCAGAGGTCAATTTATCTCAAATGCACATATCCAAAAAGAAGAAAGGGCCCAAATCAAAGCATTAATTCTACAACTTGAACAAGCAGAAAAAGAGCAACAAAAGAATGCCTTGGGCACCAGAATAATAATAAAATAATAATAATTAGAGCAGAACTAAATGAATTAAAAAATAGAAAAACAACTGAGTTAACAAGACCAAAAGCTGCTTTTTTGAAAAGATCAAGAAAATCGACAAACCACTGGCCCAAATGACAAAAGAAATATAGGAGAGGAAGTAAATAACCCAAATAAGACACGAGATAGGTGACACCACAACATACCCAAATTAAATAAAAAAAAATCATAACAGAATACTACAAAAATTTGTACTGTAAAGTTTGAAAACCTAGAAGAAATCAAAAAACTTTTAGAAATACATTACCTACCTAAATTAACACACATAGAGGTAAAACAACTAAACCCATATAAAAGAAGAAATTGAAAAGGTAATTTAAAAACTCCTAATAACAACAATAAAACCCTGGCCCTCATGGCTCTGCTGGAAAATTCTACCAAACTTTTAGAAAATAGTTAGTACCACTATTAGTAAAGGTATTTCGGAGCACAGAAAAGGATGCAATACTGCCAAACTCATTCTATGAAGCTAGCATAACCCTGATAACAAACTAAGGATAGACAACACACAAAAAGGAAAATTACAGACCAATATCTCTCATGAACTTAAGTGTAAAAATCCTCAACAATATTCTAGCCAATAGAATTCAACAACATTATCAAAAAAATAATTCACTATGACCCAGCAGGATTCTTACCAGGTATGCACGGATGGTTCAACATTAGACAATCAATGCAATCAACCACATAAATAAAACAAAAAGACAAGAACCACTTGATTTTATCAATTGATGCAGAAAAGCATTTGACAAAGTTCAACACCCATTCATGAGGGAAATTCCTCAATATAATATAGGGCATTTTTACAAAGCCAACAGCCAACATCATCCTAAATGGAGAGTCTAAAAGTATACCCCGTAAGAAAGGAAAACAAACAAGGATGCCGTTTGTCACCTCTTTTATTCAACATTGTGGTGGAGGTTCTAGCCAGAGCAATCAGGCAAGAAAAAGAAATAAAGGGCATCTAAATTGGTAAGGAAGAATAAAAGTACTACTATCTGCAGATGAAATGATCTCTTATACGGAAAACCCTAAAGAATCCACAAAGAAACTACTGGAACAACTTAGCAAGGGATCAGGATACAAGATGAACACAGAAGGTCTGTCAACTAAGTTCACAAACTCATCCTAGAAAATGTGCTACATGCTTCATTGCTGAACATCTTTATGGTCACCTTCAAAGTACTTCCCTTAGGAAGCTATGCACTGAATGCTGGTGCCTATTCCACCTTTCAAAGCAATTTTGCAAGTCTTTTTTTCTGGAATGGTCATCAGAGCTGTTGTCATATTACCCTTGATGTCCTGAATGTCATCAAAATGTTTTCCTTTCAATATTTCCTTTATCCTTGGGTAAAGAAAAAGGTCTTTGAGGGCCAAGTCAGGTGAGTAAGGAAGGTATTCCAATACAGTTATTTGTTTACTGGCTAAAAACTCTCTCACAGACAACTATACAACTAAGTTCATGAACTTGCCACCTTGCCGCCATGTGCAATGGCTGTTCTAGAAAGCATTCCGAAACTCCTTTGAAGGTGGACTAGAAGCTGGTGTCATTGCATAGTTTCCCAAAAGGAGCACTTCAAAGGTGGCCATAGTGATACTTAGCAGTGAGGTATGCAGCACTTAGACCAATTAATTGTTGGACCTTGTACAAAAGTCAGTTGGATTCCTCTACACCAATAAAGGCAACATCAAAGAGGAAATCACCAAATCAGTAACATTTACAAATAGCCCCCAAGATAAAATACTTAGGAATAAATCTAGCCAGAGACATAAAAGACCTATACAAAGAAAACTACAAGCCACTATTGCAAGAAATCAAAACAGATCTATGTAAGTGGAGAAACCTGCCTTGCCCATCAAAACAAAGACTCAACATTGTGAAATGTCTATTCTACTCAAATCAATCTGTAGATGCAATCCCAATCCAAATTCCAATGGCTTTTTTAATAAGACAGAGAAAAAATAATCAGCAACTTCATATGGAAATGGGAGAAGCATTACTTAAGCATTACTTAAGAAGAACAAAGTGGGAGGCCTTACACTACCTGACTTTGGAACCTATTACAACACCACAATATTCAAAACAGCCTGGTACTGGTATGACAGATTCACAGACCAATAGAACAGAATTGAGAGTCTAAACATCAAATCATCGACCTACGAGCAGTTGACCGTATTTTCCGACTATCTTCTTCTTTGTTTCTAACGTTTCCATTCCAATCACCAGAAATTATCAGTGCATCCTGATTGCATGTTTGATCAATTTTGGACTGTAAAAGCTGGTAAAAATCTTCAATTTCTTCATTTTTGGCTTTAGTGGGTAGTGAATAAATTTGAATAATAGTTGTATTAACTGGCTTTCCTTGTAGACATATGGATATTGTCCTATCAATGACAGGATTGTACTTCAGGATAGATCCTGAAATGTCCTTTTTAAAGATGAAAACAACACTGCTGGCTGAAAGCAGGGAATACCAGAAAGATGTTTACCTGTGTTTCACTGGCTATGAAAACATTCCACTGTGTGGCTTGTAACAAATTGTAGATAACATTACAGAGAACGGGAATTCCAGAACATTTAATTGAACTCATGAGGAATCTGTATATGGATCAAGAGGCAGTCATATGAACAAAAGAAAGGGACACTGCATGGTTTAAAGTCAGGAAAGGTGTGTGTTACTGTTGTATCCTTTTACCATACCTTTTCAGTCTGTATGCTAAGCAAATAATCTGAGAAGTTGGACTATATGAAGAAGAACACAGCATTGAGTAAAAATCTTTACAACTGGACCAGTAAACAACATCATGATAAATGGAGAGCGGATTGAGGTTGTCAAGGATTTCATGTTACTTGATTCCATAATCAAGGCCCACAGGAGCAGCAGTCAAGAAATCAAAAGATGCATTGCACTGGGAAAATCTGCTGCAAAGGACCTCTTTAAAGTATTGAAAAGTAAAGATGTCATCTTGAAGACTAAGATGCACCTGGCCCAGTCCATGTATTTTCAAGTGCATCATAAGCATGTAAAAGCTGGACAATGAATAAGAAAGACAGAAAAAGAATCGATGCCTTTGAACTGTGGTACTGGAGAAGAATATTGAATGTACTGGGAACTACCAAAAGAACAAAAAGATCTGTTCTGGAAGAAGTACAACTAGAGTGCTCCTTGGAAGCAAAGATAGTGAGACTGCATCTCACATACTTTGGAGGGATCAATCCCTGGAGGAGGGCATCATACTCGGTAAAGTGGCGGGTCAGTGGAAAAGAGGAAGACCCTCAGGAAGACGGATTGTCACAGTGGCTGTAATGATGGGCTTAAGCACAAAAATGATTGTGGGCATGGTGCAGGACCAGGCAACGCTTCATTCTCTTGTGCAGAGGGTCGCTATGAGTTGGAACTGACTCAACGGCACCTAATAATAACAACACGACATGAGCAGCTGATATTTGGCAAAGGCCCAAAGTCCATAAATTGGGTAAAAGACAGTCTCTATCAAATGGGTAGCAGTCTGCAAAATAATGAAACAAGACTCTTATTTCAGACCATTCACAAAAACTAACTCAAAATGGATCAAAGACCTAAACGTAAAATCTAAAACGATAAATACCATGGGAGAGAAAATAAGGATAGCTCTGGAAGCCCTAACATACAGAATAAACAGGATAGAAAACATTACTAACAATGCACAAACACCACAAGGGAAGCCAGATAACTGGGAAATCCTAAACATCAAACACTTAATGCTCATCTAAGGGCTTCAATAAAAGTGTAAAAAGACAACCTACATACTGGGAAAAAATTTTGGGGTATGACAAATCTAATCAGTATCTAAACTTTAAAAAATTCACAAAATACTCTAAAACTTAACAACAGCAAGACAAATAACCCAACTGAAAAATGGACAAAGGTACAAACAGGCACTTCACCACAGAAGACATCCAGGACACTACCAGATACATGAGGAAATGCTCACCATCGTTAGTCATTAGGGATATGCAAATCAAAACACAATGAGATACCTTCACATCCCAGCAAGGCTGGCATTAATCCAAAAAACACAAGACAATAAATGGAGAGGATGTTGAGACTGAAAAACTTATATATTGCTGATGGGAATGCAAAATGGTACAGTACTTTGGAAATCTATTTGGCACTTTCTTAAAAAGCTAGAAATACCATATAATCCAGCAATCTCAGTTCCTGTAATATGTCTCAGGGAAATAACAGCTGCCACACAAATAGAGTACACACACATCAATGTTCACTGTAGCACTGACTGCAATAGCAAAATGATGAAATCAACTTAGGTACCCATCAACAGGTAAGTGGAGAAACAAACTATGATATATTCACATGATGAAATACTGTGCAATGATAAAGAACAAGGATGAATCCAGGAAGCATAATATGGAGGAATCTGCAAGGCATTATTCAGAAATTAGTCAGTTGCAAAAGGACAGATATTGTATGAGACTGACTAGTATTACAAGGACTCAAGAAAAGGTTTAAACAGAAGAAAACAGTCTTGGATGGTTACGAGGGTGTGGAGGGAAATAGAGGGGTATTCACTAATAGACAAGAACTATTTTAGTTGAAGGGAGGAACAACACAGTAGAGAAGTCAGCACAACTAGACTAAACCAAAAGCTAAGACCAAACAAAAAACACCCAAACCCACTGTCACTGAGTTGATTTTGACCCTACAGGACAGAGAACTGCCCCGTAGAGTTTCCAAGGAGTATCTAGCAGATTTGAACTGCTGACTTTTTGATTAGCAGCTGTAGCTCCTCAAAACTAAGAAATTTCCTAAACACAATCAAACACTTTCAGGGACAGTAGCAGAGGCAGGAGTCTGGGGACCATGCTTTCAGGGGACATCTAAGTCAACTTGCATAACAAAGTTTATTAAGAAAAATATTCTGCACTGAGTGGTGTCTGGGATCTTAAAAGCTAGCACGTGGCCATCTAAAAAATCATCAGTTGGTCTCAACCCAGCTGGAGCAAAGAAGAATGAAGAGCATTAAAGACATAAGGAAAACAAGAGCCTAAAAGATGCAAAGCATAAATCAAAGACTGCATCAGCATCAGACAAGAATAACTAGATGGTGCCTGGCTACCATCAGTGACTCAACAAAAGAATCCCTAATAGAGTGGGAGAAATGTGGAGTGCACAACCCAAACTCTAGTAAAAAGACCAGACTTGATGATCTGACAGACTGAGGGTGGGGTGGGAGGTGGGGGAGTCCCTGGAAGACAAGGCCTCTGGAATCTGTTAGCCCACAACTGGGAGCATTCGAGAAGCCAACTCCTCAAAGACTGATCTGGCATGTAAGAAATACAGGATACTGGTGAAGAGTGTGCTTCTTGGCTTAGGTAGATGCAGGAGCCATAACTAGACAACTCCTGTCAGGAGCTGAGCGAAGAGAGCAAAAGGGTACAGGAACTCCTTGAATGACCATGGAACATACAGCGTGGAGAGGAGGACCATGTTGTCAGTGTAGGTAGAGCAGAAAACACCCGGAAAAAAATAAATAAAAAGAGCTAATTGCAGGGTTAGGATCCCTGAGAAGACTTAAAGTTGTGAAATTCATTGCAGTAGTGCAGCGATTGCCCTTAGATGGTTGGGACCTGTCCTCACAAGAGTGAAGGAGGATTACAAGACCGGTTACATAACTCGGGGTGCAGTGGTAGATGAAAAGCTGGGCCCCCTTTAGTAAAAAGTTACGAAGAATGTCAAGATCCTGTCAGTAGAATATCAAGCCAAGTGCAAGGCTCTTCAAGCCTGGAACCCTGTGAGACCGCACAGTTTGGATGCTAAGGAAGCCAGCCCCGGTCCGCTAAGTGATGATGATTGAGGTGGCTGTCTTTTGGGCAAATTCCTTCTTTCTGGGCCTCCAGTAACTCAGGGAAGGACTGGAAGAGATTATAAGAACACTTTCATTTCAGAGATGCCCCACCGTTCTACCAGCAGAGAAGGAGACACAGGTTCAAAGTTTCTCCATTTTCAACTCTCAATCCCACCTGATAGAAGCCGAAAGCTTTCTGGAAGCCTCCACAGCTTCCGGTGACCATAGCAACTGACGCCAAGCTCCAGATCTCCGGGCTCCGCCCACCGCTCCTTGGCGTTATTGATTGGCTCAGAAGGCGACCAATGGTTGGTGAAGCGGGTTGTTTAATGCGCGGTCAATGGCCGACGGACCGGAGGAAGGCGGGAAGGGAAGAGGAGAAGGCGGGCCTGGGCGGTGCGGCAATGCGTATTTCCTGCTACGCTGCGGAAAGCGTAGGACTGGAGCCGTTGACCCAAACTTAGCTTAAAGAAGGAAGATCGTCTAGCGCGAGTGCGGAGCGCGGATTTCCTAGCTCGGAAGGAACCGGCGCGATGGGAGGGGAGCAGGAAGAGGAGCGGTTTGATGGCATGTTGCTGGCCATGGCGCAGCAGCACGAGGGCGGCGTGCAGGAGGTAACCGCTCGTGTAGCGTCTGCTCAGTGTGATCCGGCGCTGCCGGTCCATTCAGGCTGTACTAGCCATGCTGTCAGCCCTAATCGGTGATCGAGGGCCGAAAGCCACTTCTGGGCCTCACGGGCTTCCGGGACCCCCCACGGTGTCACCACTCCTGGGCTTCCGGTCTGGCCTCCCAGTTAGCCTGTCGCACTCCTCTCATAACAACAATCGCAAGCCCCCGGAGCCTTTCACTACACTCAGCAACTGTGGCTTCTGTGAATCCTACCCTTGAATCCTCATCCAAGCCGCTTGGTGTACCCGCTTGGTCTTAACACGTGCTTCCAGCCCTGGTGCCCCGCAGGTCGCCACTTCCAGAAAGGCATCCCTTAGGACGGAGCCCTGCCAAACCCTGTGATATGCATCTACCGAGGCTTGTAGTGAGCCGATGAGTGTGCGCTGGGTGTATGTGAGCCGATGATGTTAGCACGTGGTCTTTTTAGGCCTTGAATCGAGGAATAGACCAGTGTTCCACTATCTGGAAATCTTGGGACTTCCCCGCTTTTCTGAGCCTCATTTTCCTTTTCTTTCTTTCTTTTTTAATTTTTTTTTATTGTGATTAAGTGAAAGTTTACAATCCAAGTCAATTTGCCATGTAAACCCTGAGCACCGGTCTCTGTGCAACTCGGTCTGCTCACCTTACCCTGTGACAGCACATTTTTCCTTTCAGCTTCCAAGACTCTTTTTTCTTAGCCTTTAAGATGGAGTTGAAAATTCCTATTTTCCTGAGTCGTTATAGGAGGGTGGTATCTTGAAGAATACTGAGGAATTGTAACTAATCAGGCTTATTCATTCAGGCAGTATTTGTTCGGTGATTAACGTGTGCCACACACACACTGGAGCCCCGGTGGCACTGTGGTTAGAAGCTCAGCTGCTAACTAAAAGGTTGGCAATTGGGATCCATCAGCTGCTCTTTGGAAACCCAAGGGGCAGTTCTACCCTTTTTTTTTTTTTTTTTCTTCCAAGGCACTCCCTGGAACTCACTGGGCTGGGTTTTATGGATACAGATGTGAACAGAAAGTTGTCCTTCCCCTGATGAAGATTTTTAAATAAAGCATGATGCATGCTGAGTGACCGTATAACACATAGTCTGTGAGTGGCTAAGAGTTAACTGGTGTAGATTCTGGACTTGGTTTTTAAAGCAGAAACCTAGCAAGTTAAGGGTAGAACAACCTATCATCAGTCTGGAACTTCATTTTATAAATGAAGAAATGGAAGCTCAGAGACTACTGATATCCATGAGACCAGACTGCTTAGGCCACTGAGCTTTCTACAGTTCTTTATTGATTTTCTTTCTCAGTGGGAACAGGTTTTCTTTGAGCTGTCCATTTCCATTCTTTCACCCAGGTGCCTGTTGTAACCAAGGACTGCTCTCAAGCCCTCTGAGGTAGAGAGTGTTACTAATTTGCAAACATGAAAAGGCTCCATCTCTCCATTCCCCTAAATGACACAATACCAGATTTGAGAGTGAGCATATTTTTGAGAAACTAAAAACTTGTCTAGAAGTTTCAGTTGCTGTTGAAACTTTTGAAATAAATTCTAGCATCAGATTTAGAATCCCTGGGCAAATAAAATGGCTTGAATGTGCTAGCTGTAGATCACCACCCGATCTGTTTACTCAGCAAGTGCTTTACTGAACATATACTGTGAGTCAGCTGCGGTGCCAGGCACTGGGGATGTTGGTAGACTTAAGTTTATAGTTCCTATTGTTAGGACTGTTGTTAGGAGTTCATCCTCTAGCAGTGGATCTGTTGTTCTCTGCCAGACACTAAGGGCCTTACCTTCAGTACCTCATTTCATCCTTACAGGATCCCAGAAATACGAGACACAGCAATGAAGTCTGCAAACTTTTTTTTTTTAAATGATTGAATGAAAATGTACATTCCCATATAAATTTGCATGCTCACCTATATGCAGCTCCTGCTGCCCTCACTGCCTGGTGACAGCACACCATTCCTCTCTGTTCCATATATGACCTTTCCTCCCAACAGTCTCCTATCCCCTCCTCTCCACCCACTCCCCTTCCTCTAGTAAGAGGTCAGCAGGATGACATCCTATAGATACGGTCCTCTGTGTCCATTGCTGTCCGAAAAGTTGACCTTCATTATGATTCGTGGACAAGGGCAGCATCAGGGCCAGGGGCCATGCTCCCAGGGGAACCCTGAAGCCCTTGGACTGTCAATTGCAGTTCAGGGTGCACCCCTGATTATTCTTGTGTTGCCAGTGAGACTCAATTTTGTGAGCTCCATCGTGGCTATCACTGGTGGTGGTTGGGCACTATCCGGTTCTGGTCATGAGTTGATACAGAGACCCACTCACGTGGGTCTTTCTGACTTCTGGGTTCTCCTTCCCCCATGTCATTCTTGTCCTTGGTGATCATCTGTTCCTGTTAAGTAGAGACCATTTGCTGAGATGGCAGCTTGGCAGCTTTTAAGACCCCAGATGCCACTCACCAGTGTGGGGTGCAGAGAGTCCTCATTAGCAAAACACTAGCTCTGCCAACTGGCCTCGATTTCCCCTGAGAGCATGGTCCCCGGCCCGCACTCCAGCTACTCTGTCCTTGCAATATTGAGTTAAGATGGTAGGAGTACTCAGATTGTGTGTCCAGTTAATACTGATCTTTCTAATGTGTGCTGTCACTGATTTCACCCAACCAAATTTCTATTAACTATCTAAACTTTCCCCATATCACCCTTCCTCCTTCCCCATCCTTGCAGCCATCAAAGAGTCTTTTCTTCTATACATCAGTCTGTTTTTAAGTTCTTATAGTCGGGGTCTCATACAGTATTGTCCTTTTGTCACTGACTACTTTCACTCAGCATAATGTCCTTCAGTTGAAACCAGGTTATGAGATGTTTCCTGCAATCATTGTTGTTCTTTATCATTGCATAGTGCTCCATTGAGTATATATACCATAGTTTACCTATCCGTTCCTCTGTTGTTGGGCATCTGGGTTGATCCATTTTTTACTATTGTGGACTGTGCCGCAATGAACATTCGTGTGCATGTATCAGTTGGTGTGAATGGCCTTTATTCTGTAGAATATATTCCAAGTAGTGGAATTACTGGGTCAAATGGTATATCTATATCCAGTTTTTTAAGGGAGCTCCAGATTGCTTTCCAGAGAGGTTGCACCATTTTGCAATCCCACCAGCCATGTAGGAGAGTTCCAATCTCCCCACAGACTCTCCAGCATTTGTGGTTTTGTGTTTGTTGGATCATGGCCAACCTTGTTGGGGTGAGATGGTATCTCATTGTCATTTTGATTTGAATTTCTTTAATAGCTAATGATCATGAGCATATCTGTGTGTGTTTTAGTGAAGTGTCTGTCCGTCTCCTTTGCCCATCACTTAATTGGATGGTTTATCTTTTTCTTATTGACATTTTGTAGTACCTTATAGATTATGGAGATGAGGCATTGGTCTGACATATAGTTGCCAAATATTTTTTCCCATTCTGTAAGAGGCCTTTTAATTCTATTAATAAATCCTTTGGATGAGCAAAAGTGTTTGATTCTTAGTAGTTCTCATTTGTCTATTTTCTGATGATTATGGTTTATTTGACAGATTTTGAGGTCTGTCTACATTGTGTATTAAAACTTCCATTATTGTTCCTACTTTTTCTTGGATGAGCTTTATCTTTTTAGATTTGATATTTAGGTCTTTTATCCAGTTTGCATTGGTTTTTGTATAAGGTGCAAGATATGGGTCTAGTTTCAATTTATTGCAGGTGGATATCTAATTTTGCCAGTACCATTTGTTGGAGATACTGTTTTTACCCCAGTTTAATGTCTTAGGGCCTTTGTTGAATATCGGCTGTTCATAGGCAGATGGTGTCATCTCTGGGGTCTCGATTCTGTTCCATTAATCTATCTGGCTCTCTTTGTACCAGTACCAGGCTGTTTTGACTGCTGTGGCAGTGTAGCAGGTTCTAAAGTCAGGTAATGAGAGGCCTCCCAGTGTGTTCTTCTTTAGTAATGCTTTACTTATCTGGGGCTTCTTCCCTTTCCAGACAAAGTTGGTAATTTGTTTCTCCATCTCATTAAAAAATGTCACTGTAACTTGTATCGGGATTGTATTATATAAGTAGATTGCTTTGGGTAAAACAGACGTTTTCACAATGTTAAGTCTTCCTATCCATGAGCAGGATAGGTTTCTCCATTTACGTAAGTCCCTCTTAGATTCTTGTAGTAAGGGTTTGTAGTTCTGTTTGTAAAGGTCTGTTATTTTTCTGGTTAAATTTATTCCTAGGTACTTTATCTTTTTAGGGGCTATAGTAAAAGGTATTGACTTGGTGATTTCTTCCTTAATAATCTTGTTGTTGGTATAAAGGAATCCTACTGATTTACGTATGTTTATCTTGTATCCTGAGACTTTGCTGACCTCCTCTGTCAGTTTGAGTAGTTTCCTTGTGGATTCTTTTGGATTCTCTGCATATAGGATTCTCTGCAGATTCTTCTGCAAATAGGGGGATTTTTAGTTCTTCTTTGCTGATGCAGATGCCCTTTATTTCTTGATCTTGTCTAGTTGCTCTGGCTAGAACTTCTAGTACAATGTTGAATACGAGAGGTTCCTTGTCTAGTTCCTTTTCTAAGTCCACAAACTTAGTTAGAATTCTGAGTAGTACATACCTCATTGCTGAGTATCACTATGGTCTCCTTCAGAGTACTCCCCTTGGGAAGCTATGCACCAATGTCAGTGCCTAGTTCACTCTTCAGAGCAATTCTGAAACTCCTTCTGGTATGGCCATTGCACATGGTGGCACGGTGGCACAGTGGCACGTTTGTGAACTTAATTGTATAGTTGTCTGTGAGGGAGTTTTTAGCCGGTAAACAACTATATTGGAACATCCTCCCTGCTCACCTGATATAGCCCCCAGTGACTTTTTCTTTACCTGAAGATAAAGGGAATAGTGAAAGGAAGACATATATGTGTATTTTTTATTTATTGTGATTGAGTGAAAGTGTACAATCCAGTATAAATTTACATGCCCACTTGTGTGCAGCTCCCACTGCTCTCCCTGCCCAGTAACAGCACACTCCTCCTATCCATTCTGTACATGTCATATCCTCTCAACAATCTTCTGTCACTTCCTCTCCACCCTCTTCCCACCTCCAGTAAGACGCCAGCAGAATGACATCCTATAGATGAATAGAACTATAAAGTGCACACATGATATGGTCACTCTGTGTCACTGAGTCCAATGCATTCCTGTCCGAAGAGTTGACCTCAGTAATGATTTATGGACAGGGGCAGCATCAGGACCAGGAGTCACACTCCCCGGGGAACCCCAAGGCCTCTGGACCATCAGTTGCAGTCTTTTAGTGGAGTTCTCAGGGTGTACCCCTCTTTATTCTCATGTTGCCAGGGAGACTCAACTTTGTGAGCCTCATCACAGCTACTGAAAGGAAGACATTTTCATGACATTCAGGACATCAAGGGTAATACAACAATAGCTCTGATGGCCATTCCAGGAAAAAAGTCCGAAAATTTCTTTGAAGTGTGGACTGGTTACTGGTGTTGGTGCTTAGCATCCCACTGGGAATACTTTGACTCTGACTGTAGTGATATTCAGTGATGGGGTGTGTAGCACTTTTTCCAGGATGGGTTTGTGAACTTAATTGTCAGACCTTGCTGTTACTCTTGTTTTACAGAGTAAGAAACTTTCCTGAGGTCACATAGCTAATAAACTTCAGTCTGAACCTAAATTCCATGCTCTTAACCATTTGGCTGTACTGGTACCCCAGTCAGTTAGTTGGTCTTGACCTTCTTTGAAGTGGCCTCATTTACTTCCCTCCCAGTTCTGCCCTAGTATTGTGCCCAGTACCAGTCTGGATGGATTATTTCCTGGAGACGAAAGTTGGGCCCGGGCATTGCAAGCTCTGAGTACAGAGGAGTGAATGTTTCACATCCTCAATATACATGTAGACCCAAGAAGTGAGACCTCAGATGGTCTCAAGTTAGGGTACACTTCCTGTGAGGGTGGCTGAGGGGACTTGGAGAAGGGAGGTATTTCGGTTGAAGGGCTCCAAGGTAAGAATAGTTAAGCCCCAAATGCCATCCTAGAATGAGGAAGTTAGAAGGCTAACTTGAAGTTGAGAGCGTCCCAGTGTAGTGTCTTTTTAGCTTCTGTTTTCTCTCTTTTCTTTCAGCTTGTGAATACCTTCTTCAGCTTCCTTCGACGCAAAACAGACTTTTTCATTGGAGGAGAAGAGGGGATGGCAGAGAAGGTGAGTGCTGGATGGCTCTTGCCTCTTCGGAAAAACTTACCTGGCCTTCCTTTTATCTAACAGTAACCTCCAACAGAATCAAAATGCCCAGGACAGAGAGGGGTGGGTTGGAGGGACACAAGCTGTCATTTATAGAAGCTACACTATTAGCCATGTGCTGTATCCACCTGATTTCACGTGATCATTTAGCAGTTCTGCAAGAGGGGTAGGTGTTACTATCCCATTTTTACAAATGAGCAAAGTGGGTCAAGAATCTTTTGAAACAGAAAAATGGTGGCAGTTCTCAGAAGACTGACAAGTTTAGACTGACAGAATATTATAAAGAAACATTGTAGGGATGTGGAAGAAAGGACACTTTCAGACATTGCTGGTGAAAGTGAATTACTGTAAGGTTTTAAACACCTTTATTAGAGAATATTGCAAATGTAAGCAGAGGTAGAGAGAATAGTCTTAGAAACCCCTGTGTAACCCATCCTTGGGCTATAAGTCACTAACTTGTGACCACTTTCCTTCAGGTTATTTTGAAGCAAATTCCAGGCTTTTTTTAGATTTGTAAATATTTTGTATCTGAAAAGTTTACAACAAAGTAAGTTTTTTAATCAACATAACTTTAATGCTGATTATCAATTCTCCTAAAAAAGAATAAAAATAAAAAATAAACTAGTTGCTGTCAAGTCACTTGTGACTGAATAGTGACTTCATGTGTGGCAGAGCTTGTTAGAACGGTGCTCTGGACAGTTGACTTTTCAGCAGTATCTTGCCATGCCCTTTTACCCAGGCACTTCTGGGTGGTCTGGTACCACCAACCTTCTGATTAGTAGTTGAGCATGTTAAGAAACCAGTTGCACTTCCCAGGTACTCCATCCAGAAAGAAATAGGAAAGGGCAGTTCCTTGAATAGCATCAAATATCCTCTCAGGATTCAGATTCCCCCAGTGCTTTGCTTCTTTATTTTATTTTTTTAAAAAACAACCTCATCGAAATGTAATTTATATAGCATATAGTTCACTCATTTAAAACATGAATTTCAGTGGTTTTTTGATTTATAGGTTTCCCCCTCCTATCCAGAAGTAGATTGTTTCTGTGAAACCTTTCATAAACTGAAAGGTTGTAA
This sequence comes from Heterohyrax brucei, assembly GCA_028571685.1. NCBI lineage: Eukaryota > Metazoa > Chordata > Mammalia > Hyracoidea > Procaviidae > Heterohyrax > Heterohyrax brucei. The sequence goes on from CM053140.1 coordinate 56,867,913, forward strand.
AGTGACAAGCCAAAGCCAAGTGCCGTCGAGTTGGAGCCGAAAACAATTACCGTTATCAAATCTTTGACCAAAAATAACCCCACCGCATCATACCAAGTAACACATGAAATCGAAAGTAAAACTAATATAGTAAAACGGAGATAGGATAAACATACAGTAAAATAAGTAATAGGATAGATACACAACCTTTATAAAGTAGATGCTGAGTGTAGTTCCCAGGGAAGGACCTAGGTCATGTAACTTGGGGGTGTGAGCTTTTGCTGTTTGGAGTGCAAGATGCCTTGTGAGCAGCTCACTGTGATGCTGAATGCTCTTTCCAATTTTCATCTTCTTTTGTAGAACTGAAAATTGCCTTTGGATTTCATTCGGTTAGCAAAAACAGATATTAATGTAGGACTTTCATATAAGTGAAGTGTTATAAAGCAAACTTTCAAGGAGTAGGGGATACCAGTATTCGCTGATCCATGTATCCATCACCGCAGTCTATTTTAGAACATTTTCATCACTTTAATAAGAAACACTGTGCCTTTTAGGTGTTATCCTTCCACCCCCATCCCCAATTTCTCCCCAACTCCCATTGTGTGCTGTCAAGTCAATTCCAGCTTACAGAAATCCTGTAGTTCAGGGGAGAACTGCCTGTAGTGTTTATAAGGCTATAACTTACTTTGCGGAGGCGGACTCTGCATCTTTCTCTCCCAGGGTAGCTTATGAGTTTGGACCTCTGACCTTTTGGTTAGCGACTGAGTGCTTAACTACCACGTCACCAGGGCTCCTTTCCCAACCCTTAGGCAAGTGCTACTTTCTGTCTTATAGATTTCCCTATTTTGGATTTTCATATGAATGGTTTTATACCCTGTGGTTGTATGTGACTGGTTTCTTTCAGTTAATGAGTTTTAAAGATTCATTCATATATCAGTAATTCATTACTTTTTATGGCTGAAAAGTATTCCAGTGTATGGATATAACACATTTTGTTTATTCATTTGTTCATTGTGTTGTTTACAGTCTCTGGCTGTTAGGAATAATGTTACTGTAAATATTTGTGATCATTTGTATATCTTTGGAGAAATGTCTGTTCAGATCCTTTGTCCATTTTGTAATTGGTTTATCTTTTTATTACTAAGTTGTAAGAGTTCTTCATGTATTCTACATACAGGTGCCTTACCAGATACATGATTTGGAAATTCTTTCGTTCTTTGGATTCCCTTTTCACTTTCTTAATGATATCCTTTGAAGCACAAATGTTTTTAATTTTGATGAAATCCAATTTATTCATTTTCTTTTATTGCCCATACTTTTGTTGCCATGTCTGAGAATCCTTTTCCAAATTGAAGAGTATGACAGTTTGCTGCTACGCTTTCTTCTTAGAGTTTTATAGTTTTTACACTTAGATTTAGATCTTTGATCCATTTTGAGTTAATTTTTGATTTGCGGTATGAGGTAGGGGTCCAGGTTTATTCTTTTGCATGTTGATACCCAGTCTTAGTACCATTTGTCTCCGTACTGTTTTCTTGGTGTTTCCTCATCAAGTAGACTTTACACCTGTGTTCAAAATCAGTTGATCATAGATGTATGGGTTTGTTTCTGGACTTCCAGTTCTGTTCTATTGATCTGTATGTTTATCCTTGTGCCAGTAGCATACTGCCTTGATTACCATTACTTTGTAATGTGTTTTGAAATTGGAATACGTCAGTCTTCCTACTTTGTTCTTTTTTCAAGATTGTGTGGCTATCCTGGGTCCCCTGCAATTCCATATGAAATTTATAATCAGTTTAGCTGTTTGTACCAAGAAGTTAGCTGGAATTTTAACAAGGATTGTGTGGAATCTGTAGATCATTTTGAGGAATATTGCCATCCTACTGTTGATTTTCCAGGCCATGAACATGAAATGCTTTTCATTTATTTAGGTCTTCATTAATTTATTTCACCAGTGTTTTTCAATTTTCAAAGTATAAAAACTTTTGCACCCTTTTGCTAAATTGATTTCTAAGTATTTTATTTTTGATGCTATTGTGAATGGACTTGTTTTCTCAATTACATCTTCAGATTCACTGTAGCCCCAGTGCTTTCTTACTGTTTTTTCCTCAGGTTCCAAACAAGGTGGGCACATTTCATTGGTTGGTAGGAGAAACCTGTGGATTAAGAGACATCTGTTTTTCCCTTGCAGTTTATTTGTTGAAGAGACCTGTTTCTTTGTCCTAGCAATTTTTCCAGTCTGGATTTTGCTTATTGCATATCCTTGGTAACATTCAACCTTTGTCTTTTTTGTATTTCCTGTGTGCTGGTACTTAGATCAAAAAGCTTGATCTGACTTGTAGATGGTCTCATGTACTCCATCAGGAGGCCCATAATGCCTGGTGCCTAAATCTGTTGTTTAGCTATTGCAGGTTAGTAAAATGCTAACTAATCTGTCGTTCTTTCCCCATTTATTAGCTGTAATTTTTCTAAAGAAACTCCCACTTGTTAACTGGTTATGTCAGAGCAGATAATCTATTTACTAATTTACTGTTTTGAATATAATTACTTGGTTCCAGTGCATCTTTCAAGGGTGACCAATGTGGTAGGTTTTTATGTGGTGTCATGATAAACTCATGGACTTAAATATACTTTGTGTTTGCAATCCATTGATGCTATGGAATGCCATCTGTGATCCCTGGTCAGTCAGTCAAGATGGGAGTTCATGTCAAAGACGACTGTAGTGTGTTTTGGCTCTGGATACTAGCATGGGCTGCCATACCTGTTTCAGTGCCATTGGCATAAAGCCCTGTCCCCATTTCTTGTGTATGCACCCCTGTGTCAGTCATCATCTGGTTTTGCTCTACCAGAAAATATCATGAGTGGAAGGCCTCAAGAAAGAGATTTTATTTTCACAGTCTTGGTAAGCTACAAGTTCCTTCAATATGAAAAAATATCACAGTTCCAATAGGTTAAGAGTCCAAATTCAATATGAGAGCATCCTAGCATCCTGTCATAGGAACCCCTGGCCTCAAGGATGTGCTCTCCATTCAGTGCTGTTCTCTTGATGGTATGAGGTTCCTGACTGTCTGCTCACTTCACTTTTATATCTCATAAGCTTGAAGCTTAAGTCCTGCCACACCTACACAAGTGTTGCACATTCTCCTTCATCAACATCACAGAGACAGGATTCACAAAATATGTGAAGAAATGACTCAACAGTGGGAATCATGGCCTAGCTACATTGATAGGCACATTTGGGGGGGGGGCACACAATGTAATCCATGACACTGTGCCCTGTGACCCCCAAAATCATACCATTTTAACATGCAGAATGTACTCATAACAGGAGTCTTAAAGCCCAAGTCCCAAATCCTGAAATTCTTCTTCAATTAAAATCTAGAACACATGTTACCTACTTCCAAAATACAGTGGGAGAACAGGCAGGTGCAAGTGAGACATTTTCATTATGAATGAGAAAAATTGTAGAGAAAGGCATAACAGGCACCAAGCAAGTTAACAGAACATATTACATTAGCCTTCATATTTTCAAAAATACTGCCCCATACCTGGAGACATTTTATACAATAGCCCTTCCCTCCAGACTCCAGTTATTGGCCATACTGTCCAGATTCTGAATGAAGACACCTGGGCCCTGGGCTTCAGCTCCACCTATTAGGCCCACTGGGACAACAGCTCTGCTCCCTTGGCTTTAGGCACCCCATTCTTTGAAGCCCCCGAGGCATGGCTGCAGCCTTTACCATTGGCCACACTTTTTGAGACTGAGGTAGCTCATCTTCTCGTGTTCTTCCTTGTCTCTTCAGCTTCTGCTTCCTGTGGCCTCATGGCCCATGCCTCATGCCCACATCTATTCCCTTTGAGACTGATGCAGTTCACCTTCTCATGTTCCATGTCTCTTCAGCTTCTGCTTCCTGTGGTCTCATGGCCTGGGTCTCAAGCCCACATCAGCCCTGACAGGGCAGGTGTGCCAAAGTTCTATAGCTCCACCAATTTAGATGCCTGGAGGCACCCCATTCCGCCATGAAACCTCCTGCACACAGGCACTGAACTGTCATGTTCCATGGGTCAGCAAGCCTAGTTCTACCGATTTAAGTGCCTGTAGGCACCCCATCCACTGGGAAGCCTCCTGCACACAGCCATTCAGCATTCTTCCTCCGTAGGTCGGCTCCTGGTTCTGCCACTTTTTCCCATCTTTGACTTCTCAGGTGCTATCAGTTGTGCTATCAGTTCTCCTCATTTCCTTCTGAGTGTTCCATCCCTTCACAGTTTCAAAACTGTTTCCACATTTTAGGTATCTGTTAGAGCAGCACCCTACTCTTGGCACCAAGTTCTGTCTCAGTCATCCAGTACTGCTCTGACAGAAAATGCCATGAGGGGAAGGCTTCATTGTCACAGTCTGGTAAGCCGCAAGTTCATTCATAAGCTGTAAGTATATTCAGTGTGAGAAATTAATCACATTCTGTTAGGTTAAGAGTCCTAATTCAATGAGAGCATCCTGGTGCAGGAATCTGGGGCCCAAAGGACGTGCTCTGCTCTCAGAGCTGCTCTCTTGATGGTGTGAGGTTCCCAATTCTGCTCGCTTGTCCTTTTTATATCCCACAGCTGGTAGTTTGTGTCTTGCCTCACCAACACATCTGCTGCTCATTCTCCCTCATCTACATTACAGCAGCAGGATTTACAACACATGGGAAAAATGACAACACTAGGGAACATGGCCCAGCCAAATCGATATATGCATTTTGGGGGGAACACAATGCAATCCCACACACCCTCTCAACTTTCACAAACCCCCTGTGTTGTGAGGGTTTTTTTATGCCTTACTGTACTTCCCACGGAAATGCTGAAGGCAAAGTGGTTAAGGGCTATGTATGCTAACCAAAAGGTCAACAGTTCACATCTGCCAGGTGCTCCTTGGAAACTCCATGGAGCAGTTCTATTCTGTTTATAGGGTTGCTATGAATTGGCATTGACTTGATGGCAGTGGGTTTTGGGAGGTACTTCCTGGATCCTCTCTCCCTACTTTTAGGTTGTAGAAATGGCACTGGGAGGTATCTGACCTCCTCCGACCCCACAAGGGGAAGGAGAGCCAAGATTAACAGCTCAAGGCTGATTCCTTTGGGGTGGAAGTCAGACACACCTTTTTTCTCTACCATCTCTACCATTTCTGTAACCAGCTGTCTCTCCCACAACCATTCTACTGGATTTGATAATTTATTGCAGTGGCCACACAGAACTTACAGAGCATACTCAGAATTATGGGGTTTATTAGGGAAGTAACAGAATTCAGGCTCAGGAACACTGGAGGTATAGTTTTTCCATCAGAATAGCCTCCTCCCAGATGTGCCCACAGGCACGTTTCTCCCAGGCCCTTGGCCTCTGCCCGAAAGCACTCACTGAGATTCCTCTCTTCATAGGCCACTGCCATCTTCTCCTAGTGTTTTCTTCTTCCTTGGTGGTTGTGGTGGTGGGCTCCTTCAGTCTGCTCTGGAATTGGCTCTCTTTTAAGGCAAAACTGATGATTCCTTGGAAGGCCACAGTTACCCTGTCACACTTGTCACCTGCTTGGGAGTTACAAGCCTGTCTCAGAAGGGTACATACAAAAGTAATTATTCACATAGCATAGGTGAAACTCGTTCTTGTCTTTTTTGTCTGTGGATTTCAGTGGAGGATATTTGAGGGTTATTTCTGCTCGTGTCATTGAAATACAGCATCATTTCAGCAGAGTTTAGATTTCCTGTTTTGTACAGATAGAATGTGTTCCATAATGAATTAGAATTTTCATAAAAACAATTCCATGAAACTTCTCCCTCTAAAAAAAATGTTTGAGGTACTTCAGGTGCTGCAAAAGTTAACAAGGAGAGGATCCTGCTTTCAAGGGGTCAGTAAGGCATGGCCCTAGATAGTTATAACTCATGGAAGAAAGTGCTCGTAAGAGGAGTTGAAGTAAAACTCTGTGGAGTTCACTGGAAGAAGCAAGGGCATGTATTTGGTGCGACTGAGGAAAGGCTTGGGGGAGCATGTGGCATTTGATGTGGCCTTGAGAGATGAAGTAGAATCTGAACAGGTGAAGGTGGGCAGAAGAGTATAGGGAATCTGTAAGGTGGTAGCAGTAGCGTTATAGACGAAGAGCTTAAATCCACCTGGGAGATAGTATGGCTGCGCTGATTTGAGGTCTGGGGAAGCACTCCCAGGGATCAGGGTCAGGAGCAGTTCAGACCAAAGGATCCAGTATAGAGAGGCTGAGGGGCTCAGGCTTTGCAGTGCAGCCTGGGGGAGCTGTGGTGAATTTTAAGTAGGGACTGCTGGTGGTTTGGGAAGAGGCCCAGAGCCTAGGGAAGAGGGACAAGCCTGGCCTGAGGTGGTGAGGATAGTGGAGTGGCATCACAGGTAGGACAGGTACCAGTCTCTCCTTAGGCACCTGGATGGAGGGATGCGATGTTAGTCCTTGAGATGGGAGCCACAGGATAATGAGAAAGTTGCTGAGGGGACTGGCTTGTGGGTGTAGGTAAGCAGACCTTTAGGTAGCTCTGGGGCTCATAGCAGCAGTCTCCAGTCATGTTCTCAGTGGTTGTAGCATGGAGACCTTTTGGATCTGTGCCTTAGAGTGAGCCTACTTACTCTTCACCCAGGCCTACTGTAGCCTATTAGTTCTTATTTCCCCAGGGCCATGTGTCAGGGGAAGCTTGGGGAATGAAGAGAGAGTTGAGGTCTGGGTGCATCACTGCGGCCCACTGGTTTTTCAGCATGGGGGAATTCCTCATGGAGGGAGGAGATCCCTGTCAAAATGAGCCACTCTTTTTTATTGATTGGAGTAGGTCAGATATTTTGGGGAACCCCCTCCACCCGCGGTGGTCAGGTTCAGGATCTCTGGACCAGCTAACTCCTGCTCATGCTGCTTCAGATTCAGTTTAAATGCCTCTCTTCAGCAAGGTCTTCCCTGGCCAACCTGGTGGGAATTATACTTGACTCCCCCATCATCCCAGCCTGGATCGGGGGAAGCCCGTGCTTGTGTGTACCCATGGGCACTGAAGCCTGTCACCTGCAGCAGCCCTTTTCCTGCTTCCCTGCTCATCTGGGCTGTGGTTCCCAAAGATGTCTCCAGTCACAAACACTTGACTCCATGACACACTGGTGATTGCCCCCTTTGGATGGGCTGCCATCACCACCAGAGGTCTCCTGCTGGAGCTGGGCCAAGGCGAAGCTAGCTGGAGAGGGCTTGGGAGGAAACTGGGAGGAGGAGGCAGAGGCTGCTGCAATTGGCCCCGACTGCCTGGCAGCTCAGCTCTGCCCTCATGTAACCTCATAGCTAACTTCCAGGAGCTAGGAAGGGACAGAACAAATGAGATGTGACATGACTCACTAAAGTTGGGAGAGAGGAGGGCCCTGCTTCTGCCTCTCCTGGGCCAATGGCTGGCAGATGGCTTGAGTTCAAGGTCTCTCTGATTAGGGACTTGGACCCACGGCTGTGTGGTGGAGCAGCCCTCACTGGTGTGATTTATCTCGTGACTGATTCTTTGTATTCGCAGCAGAGTGGCCTTGAGAGGGTTCTTTCCTTTCACCCTACATTCTATTAGCCCATTTGTTTTGGGGAGTGTCTTTCATGACCTTAAACTCTATAAAGTGTGGAGCTGCTCAGTGAGGCATGAGGCTGGGATCTTGGGGTGGAGAGAGGAATAGACATTGGGTGAAGGAGAATCCATGGGGCATTTGGGAGAATACTACATCTAGGAGCCCACAGGTCTCCCATGGGCCCCCAGCTCTTCAGATTCCTTCTTCTCAGCTGTGGCTCAGAAAGATGCCTTATTGATCACCGATCTCATGATAGGCATCTTCTGAGGCTTACTCCAAGGCTGTGTGTGTACCTGCTGGCATGGCTGAAGAGATAAACATTTGAGCTAGGCGTGGAGAGTGCCTCCCAGGTGACCAGGGGGTGGGGATGAGGGCCTTTAAGGCAGAGAACAGTGTATACTAAGACTGCTTTTAGAATAGAGGCCCAGAGAGGTATGGGTAGGGTCACACAGGTAGAAAGAGCAGACCAGGAATTCAAACCTACATGTGACTCTCAAATGTGCATGAGGGTTGGGCAGGAGGGCCACTGGTATAAACTGCGAGGTGGAGCCATCTCCCATCTTATGGCAGGGAGAGTGTTTGTTTCCACTCCTTACCGGCTGGCATTTGGCTAGCCCCAGCCAGGCAAAGAGTGCCAGTACTTTGTGTGGCTTTAATGTGGCAAGGACCCTGCCAGTCTCCTGATGGGTACTGTCACATTTGATCCTCGTGACAGATGAGGAAATTGAGGCTTAGAAAGAGTCAGAATCATTTGTTGAAGCCCACACAGGTAGCACTTGGTGGCAGGGAAGCTTAATGGGAGAGAAAAGGTTTGAAATTGGTAGCTCGCTAGCATGAAGAAGAGACCAAGCCTCCTCCTTCAAGTAAGATCTCTGGCTTCCTGCTACTTTGGTGGTTCTGGGAGTGATGCAGCCTGGTTGGGGATATAGGGTCCATGCACTTAAAGAGATTGGATGAGAAGAGCAGGTCAGTGGGAGCCTGAGAGCTTGAGGGAGGTACCTGGGGCTCAAGTACAGCTTTTAACAGCTTCACTCAGTACCCAGAGCTTCAGGGCACTTACCATTTTGGTTTGACAGTGATTCACCTTTACAGACGAGCAACCTAAAGCACTTAGAAGTTAAGCAATTTGCTACCAGCTGGGTTGTGACAAAAATTAGAACTCAATTATCTACTTTTACTGTCTATGCTGTTGGTTACTAGGCTGTATTTAGAAGAAAAACAAAAACAAAACCCACTATTTATTAAACCAGGCAAAGATGATAGTATTTTATATATGGCTGTGATACAGCAAGGACTGTGCCAGGCTCTTGATGGGTTTTCATTGCAAGTATTCTCATTAACTCTGCACGCTATGTGTATTACTCTCATCTTATAGAAGATGAAACTGAGGTTCTCAGTGAAGTGTCCTGGCCAGGCATGTGGCTGATAAGAGATGGTACTGGACTCAAGACCTTGGGACATGGGCTCCTACCCTCATGCCTTCTCTTCCTTCCCTAGCTCATCACACAGACCTTCAACCACCATAACCAGCTGGCACAGACAGCCCGGCGGGAGAAGAGAGCCCGGCAGGAGACTGAGCGGCAAGAGAAGGCAGAGCGGGCTGCCCGGCTGGCCAAGGAAGCCAAGTCAGAGGCCCCTGGACCCCAGATAAAAGAGCTAACTGATGAGGAGGCAGAGAGGCTGCAGCTGGAGATTGACCAGGTGAGAGTGGGCTTCCCCATCCCTACCTTCCAGGCCCCCACTGACAGTGGGAAGTGAGGGGCCCTCTTGCCAACTGCTCTGCCTTTGCCACAGAAAAAGGACACAGAGAATCATGAGAACCAGCTCAAAAATGGCAGCCTTGGCTCACCGGGGAAGCAGGTAAGATGTGGCTGGAGGGGCTCAGGATTAGCTAGCTAGAGGTGACTCTCCAGCCTTCCCCTTTCTCTGCAGTGTCCTCCTCCTCCTTGGGTTCCAGAATCCTGCCTATACTTTCAGGATCTCGATTTAAAAAAAAAAAACTCAGTGACCTTAAGTTTGAGCAAGAAATGGAGAGAGCCAGAGGGAGCCGTGCCTGCATAGGTGCCATCCTGGGGTCTGTGGGCTGCCACTGGCCTTTCTTGGTGGGCCACTTGGAACAGATCTGGAGGAAGTACCTCTTGGGCCCTTCCTGCTACTTTTTTTTTTCTCCCCTGACTCTTCAGTCCAGCTTCCTGAGAGGTCCTCAGGACATTCATTTGGCTTTCCAGAAGTTCTGGGCTGAAATGAGGGGTTCTCCAACAAAGAAAAGGAAATTGATCAATTGGCAGTCTGTTTTTTTGTTTTAGAGTAACCCTGCAAGTCACCTCAATGGTGGTGCTGTCTATTCCAGTCTTCGTTAGGCTTTCTTCCCAACTTCCTCAGCTTGGACTAACTGGGCCCTCTACATTTGTCTCTGTCACTGCCCCTTAATCATGTCCTTAATCATGAGAACCTCAGTGGGCAGGGACTGGTTTCTTTCATAGTGTCACTGTTTGCTCTGGGCCAGTTCTAGTTAATCTGTGCCTCTTATGTCACTGAGCTCCCCTCACTGACCTGTCACATCATGAGCTCTCCTCACTGTCAGCAGGAGACAGAGGAGGAGGAGGAGGAGGAGGAGGATGAGAAGGATAGAGGGAAACTGAAGCCCAACCTGGGCAATGGGGCAGATCTGCCCAGTTACCGCTGGACCCAGACCCTGTCAGAGCTGGACGTGAGTAGCAAGGGCCAGGGAGGAGATTAGGGAGCCCATCTGGGTTCCTCGCAGCCCCCAGTGGTTGCTCCTGACTGCCCTGTCCCGTGCAGCTGGTGGTGCCTTTCCGCGTGAACTTCCGGCTGAAGGGAAAAGACATGGTGGTGGACATCCAGCGGCGGCACCTCCGGGTGGGGCTGAAAGGGCAGCCACCGATCATTGATGCGGAGCTCTACAACGAGGTGAAAGTGGAGGAGAGCTCGTGGCTCATTGAGGATGGCAAGGTGGTGACGGTGCATCTGGAGAAGGTGAGAGGGGCAGCCGATGGAGGAAGAGGGGAGGGTACGCTCACTCAGGAACTGTGCTGGGTGCTGTGGGACATCTTTCATCTAATTGCCGTGGCAGGACTTTTAAGGCAGGTCTGTACCTACTTTACAGTCAAGAAAGGGGACGCTCAGAGATTTGCCCAAGCTACTATGTTTGAAAGAGGTAAAGATTGAAGCATACACTTGGGTACCAAAGTCTTTGTCTTTCCATTAGGTACACACATTCAGCAAACATTTGAACACCTGTGTGCCAGGCACATAGGTTCTAAGTGCTGGAGAGGGAACAGTGAACAAAGCAGAAAAATCTGTGCCTTCAGGGGATGTGCATTCCCCACCCCACACTCTTCACAGGGAGAGGGCACACGGGTACAACTTACTAAAGGTCTCTCTGTAGAGTCAAGGGTCCAAGGAAAACCTCCATAGGACACAAGGCCCCCTCCAGCCCACTTGGCCTTTGCTGCCCCTCACTGCCCTTCTTTACTCTTGCGCTTGGCATTCCTGATGGGAAAATCCTTTGCTGGTATACTGGTTGTCCCTTAAGGTCCTTCTCTCCATCTGCCCTGGATGAGTATCTCCTATACTTTATTCTTCCACTTATCATAGTGATTTGTAACTGTTTGTCTTCATGTCTGTCCCCGCACCACTGGGGAGTGTAGGGCCTGGGTCTCACTCATCTGGACCCCTGGTGCCCAGCACAGGCCTGCCTGGGTATTAGGTGCAGGATGTGGGTTGGGAGACTTTGGCTCTGGAAGGGTTGAGGGTGGTTCCCAGGGCAGAGGACGCTCCCCTCATCCCCTGGTGGCTCTCTTCCCCTTCCTGGCAGATCAACAAGATGGAGTGGTGGAGCCGCCTGGTGACCAGTGACCCTGAGATCAATACTAAGAAGATCAATCCTGAGAACTCCAAGGTGAGTCCTGACTGGTTGGGAGAGATTTGACAGAGAGATGAAAGGGCTGGGCGTCCTTAGAGCTTCACCCGTTCCCTATCACCGTTTCCCCAGTTGTCAGACCTGGACAGTGAGACCCGCAGCATGGTGGAGAAGATGATGTATGATCAGAGACAGAAGTCCATGGGGCTGCCTACCTCTGATGAGCAGAAGAAACAGGAGATTCTGAAGAAGTGAGCATGTCAGAGATATGGGTGGTGGTGGGTTAGGCACTTGGGAGGCCTGGGCGACAGCAGGGAGTGAACCACTGAGCAGATGCAGGAGCCGCCTTTCCCTCGTCCAGGGCAAGCCAGGCATGTTTATGGCTTTATGGCCTTGGCTTGCCTCCTGTAGTCACCTGCCGAGGCCATCTTGAGGACAAGGCCAACTCAGGGTAGCATGCCATCACAGCTACTCAGGAAAACAGGGTGCACTGGCACCTCACCTTCCAGCCTTGGAGACCCTGAAGCCCCACCCCTGCCAGCCTGGGCTGGTTGCCCTCCAGGTGGCTCAGAGTCCTTGAGATTAGATCTGACTTGACGGGCTTGGAGAAAGGGACTGGCTTTGAGGGAGAGGAATGTGTCCTGTTTTATTCGTTTACTTCTTTGCAGGTTCATGGATCAGCATCCAGAGATGGATTTTTCAAAGGCGAAATTCAGTTAGTCTGTTTTCAGCCCTGACCTCTTGGGACTTAAGATCTCAGCCATCCAGCTTCCTTTCCCACCCTTCACTGGGATTTGGGGTCCTCAGGGCTTGAGCAGGCATGGGAGTGGCCCAGGCCCAGGGCATCATGAGAGAAGGGCTGGGACCTCACAGGTCTTGTCCTTCCCAGATGGCCTACTGTTAAACACATTAAAGCTGTTTACCCACCTCCATCTGTGTCGTGCCTTCCCTCTGGCCTTTCCCTGGGGGACAGCTCCTGGGAGCAGAATGCCTGGCTTCTAGTTCCAAGTTGGCCATGTGACATGTATCTTTCTAGGCCTGTTTCTCCTTATTAAAGGGAATATTAAGATTTAGCTTGCAAATGATTTTGAGGAAAAGGGTTTTTCTGGCTGTAGGGACTCAAAGACTCTGTGACTCAAAAGTTGAAAGACTGACTAGACTTGATTTTCATCTCTAAATGGCAGTCGGTCTGTCTTCTAGTCCTGGATCATTTTTGCACCATTGTTTTCCAGGGGCTGAAGAGTAGCAAGTGCTGGGGGGCCCTCCATAGCTGGGAGGTAGGGATTGACCCAGCCAGGAGAACAGGAGAACAAGTCCATGGGACATGTTGATGTGTCTGACCTGGACCTCTATAGACTTCAGGCCTCAGAGTCAAACATTGAGGCAGGCCCAGATGGCCAGGCTGAGATGCTTGCTATTGCCTGGATTCTGCCTCATTTCAGCTGGAGGATGGTGGTCAATGAGTGCAGGAGGCCACAGAGGTCGTAACAAGAATGTCAGGGTTGACCTTCCAGAGTGTTGCCAAGTTCTGTGGTCCTAGGTGATCCATGAATTTCTGGAATACAGCATGTCCTCCTTTGGCAGAATATCAAATAGCTTTTTGAGAACTTGACTGAGGTGGTGTGGTACCTAACAACAAACTTCTGGCAGTGTCATTAATGGTTCCCAATGCTATTTGGAAAATGCTGCTCTAGGGCTGAAGGTGGGGCGAAATGCTTCTGCTCTGCAGCCACAGCCCTGGGCTACATCTGCAGTCATGTAGGAAGTCTGGATCTGGATGAGACTGAACAGCCTAGGGGGCCAGCTCAGTGTGGGAGCTGGAGTTACTGGTGGGCTCTGAGGTTACAGCCCCCCAAGACCATCCTGTGTATGATGGGAAACTGGGTAAGTACAGTTGTCAAGTGACTTTCCAAAGGGTTCCCCTGGGACCAACAGGAAGGGCTGTAGGTAAGGTGGGGATCTAAACACCTTCCAGCTTGTTCTCAGTCAAGAATGAGCCCATGAGCCTGCCTGGCCTCCTGCCGAAAGAACTTGGATAGCCCTATGTGCGTGCCCAGAGCAGCTAAGTAGGATCCTTCTGAGACCAGGTGGATTCCTAATGCCCAAAAAAGGGAGGTCACCTTGCCAGCTTTGGAGCAAAATTACCAGGTTCCAGCTTCCAAGTGTAGAGCTAGTTACTGGCTGTGTGACCTCCTGAGTTCCTTGACCTCTGAATATCCTCTTAGAGGGCAATAACTGCATCCCACTATGTAATTGTTGGGAAGGCCAAAGGGAACTCTGTCAGCACCAGGAGAATAAAGGAGCAGCAGGACTGGGCAGAGGCTGAGGAAGGTGCAGTGACTTGGGGAGCTAAAAGGGTGGCTAGGGGCAAGCCAGCCTGCGGGCAGTGGGCTTGGCTGGGAGGCAGGAGGCCAGGCAGTCCTGTCAAGAACTTCTCAATAGCTGCCAACCCTTTTCAGGTAGAGACACAAGGTCTTCCATTTCCTGGAACTCAGTAACCTTGGGAAATGGGCCTTACCTCAACTGTCACGCCAATGAGGCAACTAAGAAAGTGGCTGAGTGGTGTTCCTTCTGACTTCAACTCCACAATGCTGAACCCATCCGAGTTCTATCCCGTCTCCTGCTTAGCAGCAGTCACTCAAATAAGGACAGTGTCACAGCTGAGATGACTACAGATAACATCTGTTACCTTTGTAGTTGCAACTAGTCATGTCAGCATGCAGCACATCAGCAAAGAACCAGACACAATGTTCAAGTAGGTCATCTCTCAAAAGCAGGCACTGTCCCTAGGATTCCAGAGGCCATGCTTGCTCCCTAACCCAATCCATGTAAGACAAGCCTCTGAGCTGCTGGGGCCCCCACAAGGAGGGAGAAGTTGGCATGATTAGGTTAGGGTGCCATGTTACATGGGCAGGGCCTCAAACCTTTCATTCAGTTTCAGGCCCCTGCTGAGTTTGTAGTTCTAGTAAGTACCCAGGTGATGCTAACTCTGCTGATTAGGGACCCGTTCTGAGAACTACTAGTAAAGGAGTGGTTTTCAAAATTTTATTATACGTAAGAATCACCTGGAAATCTTGTTAAAAAGTAAATTCTGATTTAGGATATCTAAGGTGGAAATTCAAATTCTCAGCAGGGGCTCAAACCAGAATGAACTAATTGGAAGCTCTGTAGGGGGACAGAGTTGGGATTCACTCTTTTTCCACCTGAAGGCACTGGGCAGGAAGGAACAAGCCAGACAGGGTTCAGGCCAACTGGAGATGCAGGGGGGATGTGGGCATCATGGCCCAGTGAAATGCACGTGGTCCAGGAACCAGTCAGCCAAGGGAGGAGGAGCCAGAGTGGACACTGCTCCCAGGCTCATGGCCCGAACTTGCCCCAAGGGGTCCTGGTCTCCCTTTCATTTTGTAGGGTATGCTTTCAGAAGGGGCTGCAGCGGCTGGGCCTGGCAGGGGTTAGCAGTACACCTGGAGCAGGGGTGCCCCAGAGGAGTCTGTGTCCGTGCCCTGGAAGGACGAGTCGTGGCTGGCTGGGTACCCTGGGGGGAAAGGGAGAGGAGGAAATAGGCTCAGAGAGGGGAAGGAGCTCATCCACATCCATAGGCAGGGATAGGCCTGCTGAGGAGGAGAGCAGGATTTGAACCTGGGTCATTTTGATGCTGGCTGTGTGACCCACTTGGCTTCTTGACGTCTCTGAGTCCCAACCTCCCCTTCTGTAAAAGGGTAACAACCTGACACCCAGGGGGCTATTGTGAAGGCCATGATAGTTGTATAAACCACACAGGGTGCCTTTTCAACACCAGACCCTCTGCTTTCCACCCACAGCAATTTGTGCTTAGGGGTTAGGGTCAGATCTTTTCCAGGTTGCCAGTCCTGGGCCCTGCCCTCTGAGTCTCTCCCATTTGAATTACTTGAAACCATCCTGCAGGATCAGAAGGGAATCTGTGGGTACTCAGCCCCCTCATCCCTGTCCCCATCCTTACCCACCCCAGGAGAAAGCTGTGAGAAGGGCATGTGGGGGTCCCTAGAGCAATACCCCCTCCTCTTTGCATTTCTCATTAGGCCAGAACCAGACCTGGGGTTCCATAAGGCCTCAGCTTCCTGGCGATGGCGTCGGCGGTTGTCTCCTGGGAGATCTGCACTGTCAATTCTAGGAAGGGAACAGAGGGGGCAGAGGTCATTCTCACCTTTCAGTCACACCTCCTGCTCTACCCCCAACTCAGTGAGGGTGGGGCCACTCAACCTTGGGCAGGGCTGGAGACAGAATGTTTAAAGCAAAGACACAAAAGACAATGTGTATGTGAGCAATGCATGCAGTAGTGGCTATGTGGGGTTTTAGTTAGGCAAGGCAAATCAGAGATCCAAATTCATATAGATTTCTACGCCTGGTTAACACAGTTAGGCCTGGAAATTATCCTGAAGGTGGACAGAAGGATCCTATAAGTGAGCTTGTTGGCAGGGAGATAGCCTTGTTCTCTTTGGGGACAGCAGAACTCCTAGGTTCTGGATGCTCTCTCAGCTGTTCCCAGAATGGCTAAATTAGGAAGGGCCAGGGTGGTAGTCAGGGGTAAGATGCAGAAGAGTTGAGAGCAAAGAGGAAGAGCAGGAGGCAGAGCAGGGCTTGCTGGGAACTAGGCCCGTGGTGGCCAAAGATTCCTGTCCAACCCTCCCCTGGCCACAGGCTCCTCTGTTCTGCACCCCAGTCCTATGGGGCCCCACGTACCATCCTGGCTGATGCCTGAGCCCACCATGGTCTCATGGCCACTGTCAGGAGCAGCAGCAGTGGATGCAGCAGCCCGGGTTGAGCGCCCCTCGGTGGGCTGTGAACGGGCACGGCTCTTGCGGGTGCTGATGCGAATGATACCTCGGACCAGGCGGCCCTCAGCATCCTGCTCATCCAGATGGTAGTCCTGTGTGATGCTGCTGATGAGGTCTGAAATCTTACTGGTCTTCTCTAGGAACACAGTGTCTGATGTGCACTTGGCCAGCTCGTCAATCTGGTGTACGCTGAACAGCTCTGTCAGCTTCTTAAAAATGAGCACGTCGATCTCTCGACTTGACATGGAGCCACTACACATATCTGGCAGGTCCAGGTCTGACTCATGGAAGGAGTAGTACTCCTCTGAGCCCCGGGGACTGCTGGCAAGGGTGCTAGGTAGGCTGTGCCTCGTGGGTGGGGGCTGGGCCAGGGGCTCCTTGCAGCAGGAGTCTGCATCAGGGGCTGAGGTGGTGGTATTACGGTAGGGATATACAGGAATGCCTTTGAGCTTGACATCAGGGTAGCTGAAGCTACTGCCCATGTTTGACTTGAGCCGCTGGCCATCCCGTCGGCTGGGGGGTGCACAGTCGGGACTAGGGGGTACTCCATTATGCTCCTTGACCCAACTGGCTTCAGCAGCACCCTCAGCAGAGTCCCTGGCAGACAAGCAGGGGCTGCAGCCCTGCACACAGGCTCCGCAGCGCTGGAGGCAATCCCAGCAGCGACGGAAGCAGAAGGCTGCCCGGCACCAGTCCCACACCCAGGGTCTCCAGAGCTGGCAGCAGGCAGGGGGCTCAGTGGCTGTCTCAACGGAGCCAGAGATGAAAGTGAGGCTCTCAGGCCCATGGCAGCCAGGGTCCTTGGAGTCTGGCCTGCGAGTGTGACGGCTTGTTGGGGGTTGAGGTTCCTCTTCATATGCCTCCAGACATCGCTCTGTTGGCCGCTCCCAGGGTTCCAAACGGGCTGGCCCAGATACTGGGCGATGGTGTCTGGGCCGGGGCATTGCTCACTGCATGGTTTGCTGCAACCAGGCACCTGTGGGGGAGAGATCAGGAAGGGGCAGGATAAGAGGTCAGAGGTAAGCTCCTGGGCTGACCTGAGAAGCTTCAGACTTCTGGTTTGTGAGAGGCCTGGCATGTGGACGGGTCCAAGAATGACCATAAACCCCAAACTATTGTACTGTTCCCTCCCCAAAGTAAAAGTCTTCTCTGTGATCTAAACTAGATTTCAAACTCTCCTGGGATCCTGTTTTCTGGGATATGGGCCACTCCCTTCCTTCCCACTGCTGGTAAGCCTAGTACAGAGCCTCTGAACAACTCAACAAGTGCCGTTTCATATGACTTGTCACAGACCCTGATTGTTAGTACCTTCCCTTTCTTCCTTCCCCTCCTCTTTCAAATCAGACATGGACTGTAACAGGCCCCTGTCAGCATTTCAGTCTGGCTCAGACTTGCCCTCATATCAACATTTATCACCAAGCACTGTTTTGCTTTCTTTGATTAGCTTAGTCAAAAAACAACATCTTTCATTTTGACATGCTTACTGGGAAGCTCAGAGTTAAAACTTCATCCCATAAGCACTAAGCCTGGGCCTGTTTGGGATATGAAGAACCAAAGATGAATGAACTACAGACCTGACTCTTAATGATTCACACACAGCTTTGTAGGGAAAACTGACAAAATGGAAAAAAGTAGGCTATGTGAGACATTATGTGAGTAAACAAATCTATTACAAGGAGTCAGGGGAGAATACATAGTTGTGTATTTGGGAGAGGCCTTTAACACTATAAAGGTTTGTTAGGCACTAACTACTCTTAACCTGAATTTTCTGAGATACCAGTCCCTTATCTTTTTGTCCTTATTTTAATGGCACCAGGGTCTTCGGGCTGGTGATGTGTGAAGAACCTGGGACAGACAATAAGGGTATCTGGGCTTCAGCTCCAGATCTCTGCCTCTTGTCTGTTAGTTTGTTGTACTGTGGTAGCTTCACACTGTTGTGATGCTGAAAGCTGTGCCACCATTATTTCATATACCACCAGGGTCACCTACAGTCAACAGTTTTTCAGCAGAGCTTCCAGACTACAACAAACTAAGCAGACGGACCTAACAATCGACTTCTAAACAAATTGGCCAGTGAAAACCTTATGAATAGCAGCACAACACTGGTAATAATTTCTGATACATGAGCCCCTCATGTTAGAAGGCATTCAAAATATAACAGGACAAGCTGCATCCTCAAAGTAGAGTTGACCTTAATGATACGAAGTCAAACTTCCAGAACTCTCATTTGCTAATATGGCACGATGCAAAATGAGAAGAAATGTTGCAAACACCCATTAAGAATTGGAATGTGGAATATACGAAGTAAGAATCTAGGAAGATTAGAGGTCATCAACAATGAAATGAAACACTTGAAGATGATATCCTATGCATTGGCAAGCTGAAATGGACTGGTATCGGCCATTGTGAATAGGAAAATCATGTGGTCTACTGTGCTGGAAATGACAAATTGAAGAGGAATGGCATTGCAGTCATTGTTAAAAACATTTCAAGATCTAAAGTACAATTCTGTCAGTGATAATACACATTCACCTACAAGGAAGACCAATAATATGACTACTTCTCAAATTTATACACTTAGAACACCAGAGATGAGGAAACTGAAGATTTTTACCAACCTTTGCAGTCTGAAATTGATGAAATGTGCAATCACGATGTATTGATAATTACTGTGATTAGAACACAAAAGGCTGGAAACAGGATGGGTAGTCAGAAAACATGGCCTTGGTGATGAAATGATATTGGGTGTTACACGATAGGATTTTACAAAATCAATGACTTAGCCATTGCAGATATCTTTTTATACCAATATAAACAGTGACTATACACATGGAACTCATTGGATGGAATTATACAGTAATTAAATCGACTACATCTGTGGAAAGAGATGATGGAAAAACTCAATGTCCTCAGTCAGAACAAGGCCAGGGGCTGACTGGAACAGACCATCAGCTGTTCATACACAAGTTCAAAGTGAAGCCAAAAAAAAGTCCTCGGGAGCCAAAGTGTGAGTTTCAGTATATCCTACCTGAATTTAGAGATCTGTTCAATAGATTTGACACATTGAATACTAATGACCAAAGACCAGATGAGTTAGTTGTTGGATGACATCAAAAATACCATACATGAAGAAAGCAAAAGCTCATTAAAAAGACAGGCAAGAAAGAGAAGTCCAAAATGGATGCCAGAAGAGACTCTGAAACGTGCTCTTCAACGTAGAGTAGCTAAAGCAAAGGAAGAAAGGACCATGTAAAAGAACTGCAGATTTCAAAAGGCAGCTCGAGAACACAAAATAAAGTACTATAATGACATGTGCAAAGACTCAGAGTTAGCAAAATAAAAGGGAGGAAGTGTTTGGCATTTCTTAAGCTGAAAAATTCAAGCCTCATGTTACAATACTGAAGGATTCTATGGGCAAAACATTGAACGATGCAAGAAGCATCAAAAGAAAATGGAAGGAATACACAGTCATATGAAAAAGAATTAATGTTCAACCATTTTAGGAGGTAGCATATGATCAAGAACAGACCGTACTGAAGGAAGAACTCCAAGCTGCACTGAAGACACTGGTGAAAAACAAGTCGCTCAGAATTCATGGAACACCAATTGAGATGTTTCAGTAAATGTATGCAGTGCTGGAAGTGCTCATTCGTCTATGCCAAGAAATGTGGACAACAGCTACTTGGTCAACTGATTGGAAGAGATCCATATACATGCTCATTCCAAAGACAGGTGATTCAACAGAATGCAGAAATTATCCAACAATATCATTAATATCATGCACAAGTAAAATTCTGCTGATGCTCATTCAAAAATGGATTCCAAAGACAGGTGATTCAACAGAATGCAGAAATTATCCAACAATATCATTAATATCATGCACAAGTAAAATTCTGCTGATGCTCATTCAAAAATGGCTACAGCAAACTGTCAAAATTCAACCCAGATTCGGAAGAGGACTTGGAATGAGGGAGATCACTGCTGATGTCTGATGAATCTTGGCTAAAAGCAGAGAATGCCAGAAGGATGTTTATGTTTTATTGACTATGCAAAGGCATTTGACCATAAGGATCATGACAAATTATGGATGACACTGTAAAGAATGGGAATTCAAAACACTTAATTGTGCTCATGCAGAACCTGCACATAGACCAAAAGTCAGTTGTTCAACCAGAATAATGGAATACTCAGTGGCTTATAATCAGAAAAGTTGTGTGTCAGGGTTGTCCTTTCACCACACTTACTCCATCTGTATGCTGAAAAAATAATCTGAGAAGCTGCACTCCATGAAGACTCCATGAAGACAGTATCAAGAAGACTCAACAACCTGTAATAAGCAGATGACACAACCTTCCTTGCTAAAAGTCATGAGGACTTGAAGCACTTTCTGATGAAGATCAAAGACTTCAGTATGGATTACACCTCACCATCAAGAAACAAAAATTCTCACAGCATGAAGAATGGATAGGTAAACTATGGTACATATACTCAATGGAGCACTACGCAATGATAAAGAATAACGATGATTCCAGGAAACATAACCTGGTTTCAACTGGAAGACATGTTGAGTGAAAGTAGTCAGTGGCAAAAGGATAAATAGTGTATGAAACCTCTACGATAAGATCTCAAAAACAGACTTGTGTATAGAAGAAAAGACTCTCTGACAGCTGCAAGGGGTGGGGGTTTAGATTAGATAGTTGCTAGAAATCTAGTTGGGAGAAATCGGTGATAGCACACATTAGAAACAAGAACAACATTAAGTGGACTTCAGCATAACTTGAGTACTCCTTCCATCTTAACCCAATATTGCAAGGATAGAGTAGCTGGGGCAGGGGGCAGGGGACCACGCTCTTAGGCGAAATCGAGGCCAATTGGCACAACTAGCATTTTACTAAGAGGGCTCTCTGCACCCCACATTGGTGAGTGGTGTCTGGGGTCTTAAAAGCTGCCAAGCTGCCATCCGAAGACACAGCAAATGGTCCCAACTCAGCAGGAATGGATGCTCACCGAGGACCAAAACGACATGGGGTAAAGACAAGGTAGAAGATAGAGAGACCCACATGAGTGGGTGCCTACATTGACTTGGGACTGGAAGAACCGGATGGTGCCCAGCCACCACACCAGTGATAGCTGTGATGGAGCTCACTAGGTTGAGTCTCACTGGCAACACAAGAATAAAAAGGGGTTCATCCTGAGATCTCCACTGAAAGACCTCAATTGATGGTCCAGCGGTTTCGGGGTTCCCCTGAGAGCATGGCCCCTGGCCCTGATGCTGCCCTTGCCTATAAATCATAACGAAGTTCCACTCTTTGGACAGGAATGTATTGGACTTGGCAATGCAGAGTGACCATATATGAGATACACTTTATGGTTCTATACATCTATAGGATGTCATCCTGCTGACCTCTGGCTGGAGAAAGGAGAGTGGTTAGAGAGGAGGGGAGAGGAGGCTGTTGAGAGGATGAAACACATATGGAGCAGAGAGGAATAGTGTGCTGTCACCGGACAGCTGCATATAGGTAGGCATGTAAATTTATAAGGGAATGTACATTTTCACTCAGTCATATGAAATAAAAAAAAAAAATTCTCAGCACGATAAATGAAGAAAAGATTGAATTTTGTCAATTTTACTTTATCTACAATTAATGTTTATGGAAGCAGCAGTCAAGAAATCAAATGATGCATTGCGCTGGGCAAATCTGCTTCAAAAGACCTTTTTAAAGTGCTAAAAAGCAAAGATGCCACTTTGAGGACTCAGGTGTCCTTGACCAAAACCATGGTATTTTCAATCATACTATATGCATGCAGGAAACCTTTGTGGCATAGTGATTAAATGCTACAGCTGCTAAGCAAAAGGCTGGCTGTTCAAATCCACAAGGTGCTCCTTGGAAACTCTATGGGGCAGTTCTACTCTGTTCTATAGGGTCACTAAGAGTCAGAATCAACTCAGTGGTACTGCATTTGTTTTTTTATGCATGCCAAAGCTGTACAATGAATAAGGAAGACCATAAAAGAACTGATGCTTTTGGGTTACGATGTGGGTAAAGATTACTGAATATACCATGAACTGCCAGAAGAAGGAACCAGTCAGTCTTGGATGAAGTACAACCAGAATGCTCCTTAGAAACAAGTATGGTAGGACTTCACATTCTTTGGACATGTTATCAGGAAGGATCAGTCCCTGGAGAAGGACATCATGCTTGGCAGAGTAAAGGGTCAGTGAAAAAGAGGAAGATCTTCTACGAGATGGACTGAAATAGTGGCTGCCAACAAAGGTTCAGACTTAGTAATGATTGTGAGAACAGTGCAGGACTGGGCAGTATTTTGGTCTGTTGTATACAGGGTCACTATGAGTTGGAACTGACTCGACGGCACCTAACAACAGTTCCAGCTCTGGCACTAATAGGCTACATGTCTTATGCAAATCAGCTACTTCCTTAATCCAGGTAACCTCTCTCTTTCACCCAAATATTGCTAAGCCCCCTTCTGGCCACTTCCATTCTCTTCTACTTGCTGCAGCCAGTGAAAAAACATACACACAAATCTGGAGACACTCTGCAGATAACACTTTAATCAAATGAGCAAAGTTAGTATCATCAAGAATAGGACAAACTGACACCGTGTGCCTACTAATACAACACACTATAAAAGAAACACAAAATAGTCCTGCCAAAAATGTATTACTTGAATATAATCATAAGGTAACATCCAACAAGTTGAGGGACATAACAATGAAAAGAAACGTGTGATCCTGAATTGGATTCTGTATCAAGGAGAGAAAATGGAATAATCTGTATAATTGGTAAAATTTGAAAACAGACTGTAACATACCAGTGTAAACTTCTCTGAATTTGGTGACTGTCTACATAAGATACTGTCCTTGAAGCATTTAGTGGTAAAAAAAAAAAAAAAAAGAAAAGAAAAAAGTATGATCTCTGCAACCTAATCCCAAATGATTAAAAAATATTAATCAGGTATGTGTGTATAGAGAGAAAGAGAAGAGGGAGGGAATACTGGCCATTGGTGTATTCAGATGGTGAGCATACAGGAGTTCTCTTATGAGCAATTCTTCAATCTACTTCCCAAGTCCCATTTGGCACTCTTTCCAAGGACGCTCCAGAATCCATAGTTAGATGGGAGCCCCACCCTGCCTCCCGCCCCAGCCTTCCACTGAGCTGTTAGATGGGTATTATTTGAGGATAAGTCTATCTCCCCAAGGATCATGACAGTGTCTAATTCCTTTCTGCCTCAATGCCTGGAACAAGGCTGGCTACAGCAGGTGCTTCAGGGGACTGACACAGTCTGTGTGATTTCATGTGGCAGAACCAGGATCACTGGGTGGAAAGAAAAAGGACTTGGATTCTAGGTTGGCCAGGATAGAGGTCATCAGGGCGGGAGGCAGGGGTAGGAGTGAGAATCTGTCCCCAAACATAGGTAAACTAAAACTATAATAACCAAATACCAAACCTGTTGCCCTTGAGTCAATTCCAACTCACAACAATCATACAGAGCAGAAACTGCCCCATAAGGTTTCCCAGGAGCAGATGGTAGATTTGAACACTCATCTTTTTGGTTAGCAGCTAAGCTTTTAACCACTATGCCAACAGGGACCCTGAAATTATTAACAGGTGACTTTAAAGGCCTTTACAACCCAGACTGGTAGTGGTTAAAAACCTTTGCCTTTGTTTGAGCAATGTGGAAATGGGTAGGGATTCATTCACTCATTCACTCAATTATTTACTGAAGGTCTGCTGTCAGAAACTGTTCTAAATTCTGTGGGCACAATGGTAAAAGAGAATCTCCTACTCTGAAGGAGCTTTTCATCCTATTGAGTTAATTATTGATTGCTTACATTGTTCTAAGTGCTTTAGATGTAGTAACAATCCTATTTGTAGATACTTATGATTATTACTGGAGGTACAGTGGTTAAGAGATCAGCTGTTAACCAAAAGGTCAGCTGCTCCTTGGAAACCCCATGGAGCCGGTCCACTCTGTCCTAGAGGGTCAGTATGAGTCAGAATTGACTTGGCATCAATGAATCTGGGTTGTTTTTTTTTTTTTTTGGCATTATTATTTGTATAAGTTTTGTATTTTGTATTAGTATTATTACTATACTGAGGCATACATACTTTGGACATGTTATCAAGAAGGATCAGTCTCTGGAGAAGGACATCATGCTTGGTAAAGTTATGGATCAGTCAAAAACAAGAAGACCCCCAATGAGATGGATTGACACAGTGGCTGCAAACGATGGGCTCAACCATAAAAATTGTGGTGATGACACAGGACTGGGCAGTGTTCTGCTGTGTTATACATAGTGTCGGTATAAGCTGGAACCACCTCAACAGCACCAAAAACAACATACTGAGGTACAGAAAAGCTAAATAACTGTCCGAAGCCACACATCTATTTATACCCAAGCAGCCTGGCTCCAGACTCTTATCTACTTCTCCATCCATCTCTCAAAGGAGGACAGAAGGATGAGGTGGGAGGGAGGGGAGCCAGGCATCAGCTCCATGGAGAAGCCTGTCCCCACTAAGGCCTACTTTGAGAGCCTTGAATGTTATGGGCTCAAATCTGAATCAGCAGGATGGACACATCTATACTGTTTCCATCACACTGAACTCTGGGGGACCTAGGGCTGGTAAGAGCATCAAAGAGTTACTGATGTCGAGCTGAGTCATCTGCTCCTCCCCCACCCCCAAGGCTGGAAGACTCACTATATTAAATCGATCTGATACCTGGAGCTAATGAGAATGCAGAACATCAAAGACATAAGGGAAACATGAGCCCTAGAGACAGAAAGGAAATGCTGGTGTCGTAATGGTTAAGCACTATGTTTGCTAACCAAAAGGTAGGCGGTTCAAATTCACCAGGTGCTCCTTGGAAACTCTATGGGGCAATTCTACCCTGACCCATAGGGTTGCTACAAGTTGGAATTAGCTTGATGGTAGTGGGTTTTGGTTTGATTTAGAGACAGAAAGGACCACATGATCCAGAGACTACATCAGCATGAGACCAGAAGAATTAGATGGTGCCTGGGCACCACTAATGACTGCCCTGACAAAGAACACATGAGTACCCGATGCAGCAGAGAAAAATGGGGTGTATAGCTCAAACTGTATTAAAAAGATCATACTTAAGGAGGCTCCCTGGAAGACATGGCCCCTGAACTGTTAGCCCAGAACTGAAACCATTCCTGAAACCAACTCTTCAGACAAAGATTGGACTGAACCATAAGACATGAAATGATGCTGGTGAAGAGTGTGCTTCTTGGCTTAAAGCAGATAAAGGAGATTAACTGTGAAGCTCCTGTCCAGAGGCAAGATAAGAAGGCCGAGGGGGGCCAGGATCCGGTTGAACGGGCACAGGAAAGAGAGGGTGAAAAGGACAAGTGGACTGTCAGTGTGGAGAGAGCAACAAGGACTACATAACAAAGTGTGTTCAAGTTTCTGTATGACAAACTGACCTGAATTGTAAACTTTCACTTAAAGCACATTAAAATATTTTTAAACACCATGGATCGGACTGGACGGTACTTGGCTTGGCTTGATAAATATTTATTGAGCACCTACTACTAGGTGCTAAGTGTTAGGCAAACAGCAGCTAATGGGCCAGAAACAGCCTCCAGCTCAAGGTAACTTTTGCCGTATCTCACAATTGCATCCCGTCTTTACAGACGGGAATCTGAAGCTCAGAGAGAGGAACTGACTTGCCCAGAGACTCCTAGCTGGAAAGGATCAGGACTTGTCCTCCTCTAAACCATACAAGGGAGGAGGGAGGGGGAAGATAAGGGAGGGGTGTCAAGGCCAAGGACGAGGACAAGCCCTAGCCTCAGTTTGCCCTCTCCTCTAGGCCCTGAACCCAAACCCAAGCTACTGCTACCAGGCTACATCTTCCCTCCCTGGGGCTCTCCCAACCAAGCAAACCCTAGGAACATCGGTCACCTGTGTCAGTGAGGGGAGGGTCTCTGCTAAAGGGCCCGGGACGACTCTTAGCATCAATTTCTTAACCTGTAAAAAATAAAAGAAGTATCTTCACGAGCCACCGCTAAGCTTGAATTACTGCGCGCTGGGCCTTAGCGCAGTGCCTGGCACCTGGGAGGGGCTCAATCACCGGGTGCCCCAAGGCATTGCACAAATCTTCCCAAAAGCCAGCGGTCCCGGGTCCGCCCTGCCGGGACTTTTCTCACGGTTGCTCCCCATCCCCTCCCTCAGTACCTGCGAGCACGCACACACTCGGGGTCTGTCTCTTCACTGTCCTCTCTTCCCTGGGTCCCCAGCCCTGCTCACGTAACAGCTGTCGGGTATGGCGCCGGGCATCCGTACACCTTTGGTCTCCTGCCCCAAAGGTGCAGCCCACGACTCCCCAATCCGAGGGCACCTAGTTCTGGCGACAAGGGAGAACCAGACCCCGGCAATGCCTCAGGACGAGCAAATCCCCCACTGTGGCATTGCCCTAGGAAGGGCACCACCTCTCCCAGGTGCAAGGGCCTCAGCCCGCGGGCGGACCCAGCCCCTCCCCGCCCAATACAATTTTCAGGGTGAACACAGCCCCTCCCCCATCTCGACACTGTCCCCCAGGTGGACACGACCTCTGCCACAAACTAGAGCCACCCTGTGGACGAACCGGCCCCCTCACCCCGCTCTGCCCGTCCAGCCCGGACGCCCGCTCAGGCCGCTGCCCGGCCCGGCCCGCGAACCCCGGAAGTGGGAGGGTGCCCGCGAGGAACGGGTCTCAGGATTCTGCCTGGCCGCGACGCAACCTTGGGAGGGTCTCCTCATACCAGCACCCCCTCCGGCGCGCGCCCCCTCGGGCCCGTGCGGGGCTTACCTATCCCGCGAGGTGAGCCGCCTCCGGCCGGGCCCCTCCCCCCGCCCCCCTCACCGCTCACCTGGGGCCCAGGTGAGCGCCTCGCGGGAGCGCAGCACGGGCCGCCGCTGGGGACACACTTCCTACCTCCGCGAAGTGCCGCCGAGGCGGCAGCGCACCTGGGCCGAGGCCCCGCCCCCGGGCTTGAGAGCGGGGCCAGCTAAACTCCACCCCGACGGGTGAGGCCTGGGAGCGGGCACTGAGGCTCAGTCTCCTCTTCCGTCTAATGGGCAATCTATCAGCGCCTGGAGAGCGCTTGCCAGGCCTTAAAGGCTGGGCTCAAAGGGCATGTCTCCTGGAAGGCCTTCACTTAACCCGTCTGGTTTTCTGTTACATAGAATCGTTGTCTGTATTTCTCTGTCAGAATACTCACCACACTGTTTTTTTCTTTTTTTTCCTTGCTGTCTGTCTCCTCCCTTAGCCCTGACCTTGCAGACCAGAATCTACTCTTGTTTCTCTATGTCCTGGTGCCCAGCACAGGGCCTGGCACAGAGGTTCTCAGCAAATGTTCTTGATTGAATGAATAATGGGGCTGGGATCTGTTTCGAGGCGGAACTAGGGACCTGGGTCCTTTGCTCGCTGGTCAATTCGCCTTCTCCTCTGTTCAGAAAATCTGCAGATGCAGAGTTCAGGTTCCAACGTTCTCGGCTGGAGCAGAGTGGAGGAGGGGAGGGCCTCCAGTACAGAGAGAACGCACCCCGACAGACCTGACAAAGCAGCCAAAACAGGCCGCGACCACCGTCTGTAACACACGGGGGTCTCTGCAAGAGGCAATAGTGTCAGGTAGCTAGAAGTCGTGTGCTCAGACGATCCTGGGTTCCTGCCCTCCAATTTAGCAACAATACAGCCAATAAAAAACGACTTAGAGTGCACCTCTAGCAATCAATGCTAAATTCTATACCTTCCCGTTATTTAATCTTTCCACTAATCGTTGAGGTGAGTCAGGCACTGTCATTCCCATTTTACAGCTGCAGAAACTGAGGTTTAGGAAGGGGAAATTATTTGCTCAGGTAGTTAGCACAAACTTGGCTTCCTTATCTGTGGAGAGAATAGTCCCTGTCTCCAACTAAGAGAATTAAACAGATAATGTATGATAAAGGATGTAGGATAAGGTAACTGAGGTAAAGACTGGTTAACACTAGTTGCCCTTTAAGTGGGTTCCAAACTCATGATGGGTCTAGGTGTGTCAGAGTAGAACTGTGTTTTGTAGTGTAACCCTAATACCTTGCAATATGTTTTCTCCTTTTCAAAATGGTTAATTGAGCACTTCACATAACTAATGCCATCATGACACTTTCAGCTATTCTGACCTCCGCACTGGCCTCTTTCCAAAGGGGTGCAGAGCCCCCTCAGCTCATGTGACCTTGGTCTCCGTCCTTGTCTTTGCTCTCCTGAGAAATGACCTTCAGCCCGGAAAACAGCAACTAGGAAGGCTGCCTGGGTTTTTTGTATCCCCAACTTTCTTTCATGCTCCTTATTTCAGTCAGAGTGGACCTGGCAGGCTAGTTTCACTAGCTGAGGAATCCTTGTATCAGTTTTGTCTTTGCCTGTTACAAACATGCAGATTAGAGTCCAGGTGTCTGACATACATTTCTATAGTTTAATGAAGAGTTTCTTGTGACTATTTTGTGATGTATACAGTTATCTGTGGGCTGTGTGCCTGAAAACAAGAAACATTCCTTGCTGAAATGATACATAAACTCTGATGTAAAAATTGTCTTTTGAGACTCCTTGGAGAACAGCCTGATTTGCTGTTGAGTCTTCTGTGGTAATATACCTCCTAATAAAACTTCTTCCTCTGTATTGCTTGGATTATGTTTCTTTGGCTCAACTGCTCCAGGGCACGGACCCAAACTGGGTGATAATAGGATTTTCAGTGACTGACTTTTCAGACGTAGATAGCCAAACCTTCCTTCCTGGGCACCTCTGGTGGACTCAGACCTCCAACTTTTCAGTTAGCAGGTGAGCACATAAACTGTTTGCACTACTCAGGGACTGGTGGTTGTTGTTGTTAGGTACAGCCTAGCCAATTTCAAGGATTGGTACGTGGGAGGAATTTGGTACCGTTTAGCCCTCTTCCCCTCCACGTTATAACAGAGATACATGATCTCCCACCCCTGGGCCAACTTCAGCCTCCCCAAGACAGAGATACTGCTGATTAGAACAAACTCTTTGTGCCTTTTAGGTTGCCAGGATCTCCCTTGTGTTTGCAGCTGCTTCTTCTCATTTTGAGTCATGCTACATCAGCGAATGAAGGTCCTGAAGGCTTTACTCCATCCACATCATTAAAGTTGACTCTACTTTGAGGAGGCAACTCTTCTCCAGTCGTTTTCTGATTGTCTTGCCACCTGGGAGGTTCATTTGCCAGCACTATATCTAACAATGTTCCTAACAATGTATATTACCATAGACTCAACAGCAAATCAGGCTGTTCTCCAAGGAGTCTCAAAAGACGATTTTTACATCAGAGTTTATGTATCATTTCAGCAAGGAATGCTTCATGTTTTCAAGCACATAGCCCACAGATAACTGTATACATCACAAAATAGTCACGAGAAACTCTTTATTAAACTACAGAAATGTATGTCAGGCACCTGGGCTCTAATCTGCATGTTTGTCATGTTTGTAACAGGCAAAGACAAAACTGATACAAGGATTCCTCTGCTAGTGAAACTAGCCTATTCATAAGACTTTCAGTGGCTAATTTTTTTCATAAGTAGACTGCTAGCTCCTTCTTCCTAGTCTGTCTTAGTCTGGAAATTCAGCTGAATTCAGGGTCATCATGGGTGAACTTACTGGTATCTGAATACTGCTGGCATAGCTTCTAGCGACACAGCAACATACAAGCCCCCACTGACAAGTGGGTCTACTATGCCAGCAATGAAAACTTGAAGAGGAACAGTGTTGCATTCATCATCAAACAGAACATTTCAAGATCTGTCCTGAAGTACAATGCTGTAGATGATAGGATAATATCTATATACCCACAAGGAAGGCCAGTTAATGACTATTATTCAAATTTACACACCAACCAGTAAGCCCAAAGATGAAGAAATTCTACAGTCCAAAACTGATCGAACATGCAGTCAGGATGCACTGATAATTACTGGTGGTTGGAATACAAAAGGTGGAAACAATGAAGAAAGATTGGTAGTTGGAAAATACAGCCTTGGTGATAGAAATGATGCCAGAGATTGAATGACACAATTTTTCAAGACCAAAAATCTTCTTCACTGCAAATACCTTTTTTCACCAACATAAATACATAGACCTCACCAGACAGAATATACAGGAATCAAATCAATTACACTTGTGGAGACAGATGATGGAAAAACTCATTGTCAGCAGTCAGAACAAGACCAGGTGCTGTCTGCAGCACGGCCATCAACTGCTCATCTATGAAATCAAATTGAAACTGAAGAAAATTAGAACAAGTCCACGAGAGCCAAAGCAGAACCTTAAGTATAGCCCACCTGAGTTTAGAAACCATCTTAAGAACAGATTTCATGTGTTGAAAATTAACAACCAAAGACCAGATGAGTTGTGAAATGTCATCAAAGACATCATTAAAAAGACAGAAAAGAAAGATCAAATCTGATGTCAGAAGAGACTCTGAAACTTGCTCTTGAATGTCCTATAGCTAAAACAAAAGAAATGGTAAAGTAAAAAAATTGAACAGAAGATTTCAAATGGCGGCTTGAGAAGATGAAGTATTATAATGAGATGAGTAAAGAGCTGGAGATAGAAACCCAAAAGGGAAGAAAAAGCTTTGCATTTCTCAAGCTGAAAGAACTGAAGAAAAAATTCAACCTTTGAGTTGCAGTAGTGAAGGATTCTACAGGGAAAATATTAAACGACTCCGGAAGCATCAAAAGAAGATGGAAAGAAACAGAGTCATTATACCAGAAAGAACTGGTCAATGTTCAACCATTTCAAGAGGTAGCGTAGGAGTATGGTTAGGAACTGATGGTGCTGAAGGAAGAAGTCAAAGCTGCATTGAAGGCATTAGCAGAAAACAAGGCTTCAGGAATTAATGGAATGTCAGTTTAGGTGTTTCAACAAACAGACACAACACTGGTTGTGCTCACTTGTCTATGCCAAGGAATTTAGAGGACAGCTACCTGGCCAACTGACTGAAACAGATCCATATTTATGCTTATCCCCAAGAAAGCTAATCCAACCAAAATGAAGAAATTATTGAACAATATCATTAATATCACATGTAAGTAGAATTTTGCTCAGGATCATTCAAAAGTAACCGCAACAGTATATTGACAGGAAACTACCAGAAATTCAATATGGATTTGGAAGACGATGTGGAACCAAGGATATTATTGGTGATGTGAGATGGATTTTGGTTGAAAGCAGGGAATATCAAAAATATGTTTACTTGTGTTCCATTGACTATGCAAAGGCATTTGACTGCGTGGATTATAACAAATTAAAGATAACATTGTGGAGAATGGGAATTCCAGAATTGTGTTCATGAGGAATCTGTGCGTGGTTCAAGAGGCAGTTACACAGACAGAACAAGGGGACACTGCGTAGTTTAAAGTCTGGAAAGGTGTGTATCAGCGTTGTATCCTTTTACCATACATTTTCAATTTGTATGCCAAGCGAAAAACCTGAGAAGCTACACGAAGAAGAAAAAGACATCAGTATTGGAGGAAGACTCATTAACAACGTGCATTATGCAGGTGGAACAACCTTGCTTGCTGGAAGTGAAGAAGATCTGAAACATTTACTAATGAAGATCAAACACCACGGCCTTCAGTATGGATTGCACCTCAACATCAAGAAAACAAAAATTCCCACAACTGGACCAGCAAGCAACGTCATGATAAATGGAGACAGGATTGAGGTTGTCAAGGGTTTCATTTTACTTGGTTCTACAATCAATGACCATGTAAGCAGCAGTCAAGAAATCAAAAGATGCATTGCATTGGGAAAATTTGCTGCAGAAGACTTCTTTAAAGTGTAGAAAATCAAAGATCTCACTTTGAAGATTAAGGTGCACCTGACCTGACGCATGGTAAGAACTGATGCCTTTGAATTGTGGTGCTGGAGAAGAATATTGAATGTACCATGGGCTGCAAAAAGAACAAACAGATCTGTCCTGGAAGAAGTACAACCAGTGTGCTCATTGGAGGCAAAGATGGCAAGACTGCATCTTACACACTTTGGAAAGGTTGTCAGGAGAAGGATATCATGCTTGGCAGGGTGGAGTGTCGGTGAAAAAGAGGAAGACCCTCAACAAAATGGACTGACACAGTGGCAGTAATGATGGGCTGAAGCATAAAAATGATTGTGGGCATGGCTCCAGACAGGGCAGTGTTTCATCCTATCCTCCATAGGGCCAATTACGAGTTGGAGCTGACTTGATGGCATCTAACAGCAACAAAAACAACAAAGCCCTCTCTTGCTTGGCCAGGGTGGGAGACCTCCTGGATGATGATTCTCACAGCAGCTGGGAAGCTTCTTTGTCTCACCTTTCAGGGCACCATCCTGCCATCCCACAGTTGCTTCACTGCATGCGCACAGTAGATGTTTAGTTTCTGTCCGCTTCTGTGGCAGCCCCTACGCCATGTCTTCATGTTTCCCCCTGGGGCAAGTAGCTCCTCGCACTCTCACTTGGAACTCAGACAGGGAGTCACTTGCCACAGATGGTGAGCATTCATGTACTCTAAGACCCAGTAAATCTTTTCCTAGATGTTATGGATTGAATCATGTCTCTCCAAGATATGTGCTGTAAATCCTTACCTCTATGCCTAGGGTTGGAAACCGTGGTGGTGTAGTGGTTAAGTGCTACATCTGCTAACCAAAATGTTGACAGTTCATATCTGCCAGGCACTCTTTGGAAACTCTTTGGGGGCAGTTCTACTCTGACCTATAGGGTTGCTGTGAGTTGGAATTGACTGGATGGCAGTGGGTTTTGGGCTTCTATGCCTTGCCTAGGGTTATAATCTCATTTGGGACCAGGTAGCCTTTGTGATGTTAACAAGGCAGGATTAGTGTAGGGTGTTCCAAAAGTTGAGTCTGACCTCCTCCAAATTCCCCAGGGGGATGGAGAATCAAGATCAACAGCCCAAGGCTGATTCCTATGAAGGCAAAGTCAGACAGAGCTCCTCTCACCAGCCTTTTTACCAATTGTGACACCATCTCTCCTTCCCATGGCATATGCTACTTCTATATTGAGTTTAATAATTCATTGCAATGGTCACACAGAACTCATAGACACAACGCTTACAATTGGGGGGTTCATTAGGGAAGCAACAGGTTACAGAAGTCTTGGTGGAACAGTGGTTAAGAGCTTGGCTGCTAACCAAACTGTGGACAGTTTGAATCCACCACCTTAGAAACCCTGTGGGCCAGCTCTACTGTTAGAATTAAGTTGACAACAATGGATTTGGGGCTCAGGTGTACCTGCAGGCAGAACTCTCCACAACCCTTAGCCCCTCACCCTCTAGGGCTGGCCTCTGCCCTCCTCAGACAGGTGTTACAAGACTCTTTTAGCTCTGACAGTAAGTGCCCAGAGGTACCCTACTTCTCCAGTAAGCCCCTGTCTGAAGATGCTCAGCTGTCTCACGCTGTGGACCAGGAAGCTCACCATGTCATCTCCTGTCGTTTCCTGCCCCTGCTGCCTTCATTTCTCTGCTGGTGCTTCTTACTGTCTGTCTTTGGTGTTATAGATTTCTCTTTCTCTCAGTCTCATGGAACTCAGTTCCAGATATTTTTCAGTGCAGGGAAACTGGATCCAAAAAATTTACTCTACTCTTGACTTTTCTTTTTTGGTGGCGGTGAAATCCTCCTTTTTGCCTCTGGGATGGGTCATTTTAAACCTAGCAGGATGGGAAAACCAACCAATCCCTTTGCTAGGGTTCTATACACCTTATTTGCATTGTTCCACTCAATCATTTTGTGGGAGTCATAGACACTGTGTCTAGATGGGCCATAGTAAGTAATTCATTGGACTGTGTGTGCTGTGAGTCAATCTCTTTTGAGACATGAAAGAGAGGAAACAAGCAAGCAGATAAGAGATGGATAAAATACATACTGGTGAGTGGCACTTGGAGTCTTAAAAGATACCAAGGTGCCATCTGAGGTACGCCAAATGGTTCCAACTCAGTTGAAACAGATGATCACTAAGGATACAACAACACAAGGGAAAAAGAACCCAGAAGAAAGAAAAACCTATGTCAACAGGTGACCATATAAACATGTGACCAGAAAAAACAGATGGTGCCTGGCCACCACCAATGACAGCTGTGATGGCACTTACGATGTTGAGTCCCAGTGGCAACATGAGGAAAAAAAGAGGTGCACCCTAAGAACTCAACTAAAAGATCACAATTGATGGTCTGAAGGCCTGGAGGTTCCCCTGGGAGCATGTCCCCTAGACCTGATGCTGTCCCTGATCATAAATCTTTACTGAGGTCAACTCTTTGGACAGGAATGGATTGGACTCAGGGATACAGAGTGACCATATTGTGTGTGAACTTTATGGTTCTATGCATCTATAGGATGTTGTCCTACTGGCCTCTTACTGGTGGGGAGTAGAGAGGGTAGAGGAGACAAGAGATTGTTAAGAGAATATAACACGCATAAAACAGAAAAGAGGAGTGTGCTGTCACCAGGCAAGCAGAGCAGAAGGAGCTGCAAATAGGTGGGCATGTAAATTTAAGCTGGATTGTATACTTCCACTCAACCCCCTCCCCCCCAAAAAAGGAGAGCGAGAGGTAGAGATGGGTAAGATAGATGCCAAGACACACGGAGTCTCCAAGGAACCAGGAGGCAGGGGCTGAAGAAACAGACATTTATCCAGAGCCAAAAGAAAAAGGCTTCCTCTATACCTGGTGCCCTGAATTTGAACTTCTAGCCTCCTAAACTTCAATAAAATGAATTTCTGTTACAGTATCACTATATAACTAAGACCATGAGGGTGCTGCCACTCTTAAGAAGCTCTTGTGCAGAAGTGCCAGGAGACACACATGAGAATGTTAGTAGAAACGTAGTTAGTAACAGCCCCCGAGCTGAAAACACCCAAGTGCCATTGACGGGAGGATGAATAAAGAAATGTGGAAATATTCATGCAAAGGAATACTTATAAAGCAGTGAAAAATAAACCACCACCTATCTTCCAGTTGGTTGCACTGTGGGGGCCTGTGTGTTGCTATGATGCTGGAAGCTAGGCTGCCAGTATTCAACTACCAGCAGGATCACCCACGGTGGACAGGATTAAGAGACTTCCAGAATAAGACACGTTAGGGAAAAAAGATCTGAAGATCTATTTCTGAAAATTAGCCAATTGGAACGTTACTATCCACACAGCAAATGCCTTTGCATAATCAATAAAACATTGGGTAAACATCTTTCTGGTATTCTCCATTTTCATACAAGATTCATCTGACGCGGATCACAGTAGAATATTGTCCATATCAAAAACCATGAAGATAGCAAAGGACTGGGCAATGTTTCATTCTGTTGTACATGAGATCACCAGGAGTTGGAGTGGACTCCATGACAACTTATAATAACAACAAGAAAATGAATAAAAACAAAGTGATCATATCTTGGTAATAAATCGGGTGAAAAAAGCAAACCCTAAAAAATGATATACAGAATGATATCCTCTTGATAAAGTTCAAAAACAACTAGGCTTTACATTGTTGTTGTTAGGTGCTGTTGAGTTTGCTCCAGCTCATAATGACCCTATGCACAGCAGAAGGTAACACTGCCGGGTCCTGCACCATCCTTACAATCATTGCTGTGCTTGAGCCCATTGCTGTAGCCAGTGTGTCAGCCCATCGCACTGAGGGTCTTCCTCTTTTTCACGGACCAACAACTTTATCAAGCATCATGTCTTTTCCCAGGGAGTGATTCCTCCTATAACATATCCAAAGCATGTGAGACAAAGTCTTGTAATCTTTGCTTCCAAGGAATGTGCTTGCTGCACTTCTCCCAAGACAGATTTTTTCATTCTTCCAACAGTCTGTGGTACAGTCAATATTATTGCCAACACTATAGTTCAAAGTTATAGATTCTTCTTCAAGCTTCTTTATTCATTGTCCAGATTTTCATGAGGTAACTGAAAACACAATGGCTTGGGATAGGTTCACCTTAGTCCTTAAATTGACATCTTTGGTTTTTAACACTTTGCAGAGGTCTTCTGCAGCAGATTTGCCCAATGCAATGCACTGTTTGATTTCTTGACTGTTGCTTCCGTTGACTGTGGATGCAAGTAATATGAAGTCCTCAACAACTTCCCTCTTTCCTCCATTTGTCGTGATGTTGCTTATTGGTTCAGTTGCGAGAAATTTTCTTTTCTTTATATTAAGGTGTTATCTGTACTGAAGGTCATGGTTTTTG
The DNA here is from genome assembly GCA_028571685.1 of Heterohyrax brucei. Taxonomy (NCBI): domain Eukaryota; kingdom Metazoa; phylum Chordata; class Mammalia; order Hyracoidea; family Procaviidae; genus Heterohyrax; species Heterohyrax brucei. The sequence goes on from CM053140.1 coordinate 56,904,393, forward strand.
ATCTTTATCAGTATTTCAAGTTCTCTTCCTTTCCCCATCAAGGATGTGTCACCTGCATATTACAAGCTGTTAATGAGTCTTCCTCCAGTCCTGATACCTCATTCTTCTTCACTTACTCCAGCTTCTTAGATTATTTGCTTAGCATGCAGACTGAATAAGTATGGGGAAAGAATACAACCTGATACACCATTCTTGATTTTAAACCATGCCGTATCCCCTTGTCCTGTTTGAACAGCTGTCTCTTGGTCTATGTACAGGTTCCGTGTGAGCACAATTAGGTGTTCTGAAACTTTCATTCTTCAAAATGCTATCCATAATTTGTTATAATCCACACAGTAGAATGCCTCTGCATAATCAGTAAAGCCAGGTAAACCTCTTTCTAGTACTCGCTGTTTTCAGATAAGATCCATCTGGCATCAGCAATGATATCCCTCATTCTGCATCTTCCTCTGAATCTGTCTTGAATTTCTGGCAGTTCCCTTTCGGTATACTCCTGCAGCCACATTTGAGTGACTTTCAGCAGAATTTTACCTGTGTGTGATAGTAATGATATTGTTTGACAATTTGTGTGTTCAGTTGAGTCACCTTTCTCGAGCACAAGATCTCTTCCAGTTGGCTGGTCAGGTAGCTATCTTCCAAACTTCTTGGCATAGATGAGTGAGTGTTTCCATCACTGCACTCCTCTGTATCATCTCAACTGGTATTCCATCAGTTCTTGGGGTCTTTTTTTTCACCAGTGCCTACAGTGCAGCTTGGACTTCTTCATGAGTACCGTCAATTTTTGATCTTATGCTACCTCCTGAAATGGTTCAAAGTTGACAAATTCTTTTTGGTACAGTCACCAATATTGCAACTGAAGAATTTTCTCTTCAGTTCTTTCAGCTTGAGAAATGCTGAGCATTTTCTTCCCTTTTGATTTTCTAACTCTAGGTCTTTACACATATTAGAGTGAACCATATGAAACTGCTGTTATTCAGCTTGTTTTGAGCAACAAAAATGGCATTTCATGTTGTTTAGCCCACCTTAAATGTGAATGACTACAAACCAACAAACCAGGGAATAAGGAATACAAAATTAAGAATAGTGGTTACCTCCTGAGCAGAAGCAGGGATAAAGCAGAGCCCACAGACACATTTAATCTTTAGTAATGTTCTGGTTCTAAGGCTGGAGGTAGATTCAAAAGCTTTAATTTGATTATGAATGAATGAGAAAATAGAAGTTTTTGCTCTATCTCTAAATAATTGCAAACTTCCCAAGGTGTACAAATGTGTGATTGAGACTAGAGTTTTTTTCCTCCGTTCATTTATTCATTTTAAAAAAATTCAGGTATAATTTATGTATAGTAAAATTTAGCCTTTGTAGGGTAAATTTCTGTGAATTTTGAAAACACAGTTGCATAAACACTACCACAATGAAATCACACAGCAGTTTTGTCTCCCCCAAAGTTCTCCAAGACCCCGTTGTGGTAGTCCCCTCCATCAACCCCAGCCCTTGACAACTGCTGATCTGTTTTCAGCTCCATAGTTTTGCTTGTGCCAGAAATTGTTTAGAAAATAATGTAGATTAATGATATATAATAATATTTATTGTATTACATAATGTGTATTTTATATGTAATTATAAAATGAAATTAATATGGTGACTGAAGTAGCTCAGAACTACTGTGTCTACTTAGAAAGAAAAAGAAAGGAAGGAAGAGAAAGGCGGAGGAAGAGAGGAGAGGACGGTGAAGGAAAAGGAGGGGAGGGGGAAGAGGGGAAAGGGGGGGAAGAGGAGGAAAAGTAGAGGAGGGGAGGGGAAGGGAGGGGAGGGAAGGGAAGGGCAGGGTATTTGAACCTCTGTTTGTTCTTCTCAGAGTGTGAGGAAAGCTTTCTCTGGAGCCCCAACCCTAGAGTCTCCTGAGCTCCAACCCTGGAGTCTCTCCCCAGCTATGTGACCTTGGGCAAATATTTCTTTCTCCTTGCCTATAAAATGAGGTTGGCAATGCTTTCCTCTCTAGAGTGTTTTATGGACTATTTCGCAATAGACACAAATTAGCTGTTATTATTCTAATTACTATCCCACCGAAACCTGCTCCCTGCGCTACACCTCTTCATCCTGCCCTGGTAGACACTGGATTTGCCCAGAATCTGCTACCACACATGTTCAGTAACTGTCAAAAACCAATGATAGGAAAAAATGGAAACAGATAGTAGTAATGCCTGTACAGCACTGTGACTATAAATAATGTCACTGAATTATACACCTGTTGTTATTGCTGTTAGGTACCACGGAGTGAGCTCCAACTCCTAGTGACCTTACAGACAACAGAACAAAGTGCTGCCTGGTCCTGCACCACCCTTACATCGTTCTCACACTACAGCCCATTGTTGCAGCCACTTTGTCAACCCATCTTGTTGAGGCTCTTCCTCTTTTTCAGTGATCCTTGTCATGGATTGAATTATGTATCCCCCCCCATAAAAATGTGGGTACCAATTTAGTTGAGCCACGATTCATAATATTGTGTGGTTGTCCTCTACTTTGTGATTATAATTTTTGTATAAATTATAAATCCTAATCTCTGCCTGTGGTTAGTAGGGCAAGATTAGACTATGGTGAAGAGGGTTTGCGTGGAACTGTAACACCCTTGTTAAGGTCACATCCCTGATCCAATGTAAAGTGAGTTACCCTGGGGTGTGACCTGTACCACCTTTAAAGCAACAGGAAGCAAGCAGAGAGTTGGGGACCTCATAGTCCGAAGACAGCAGCACTACACTACAAGCAGGCACAGCCTTTGGATTTGAGGTTCCTGTGCTGAGAAGCTCCTAGATCATGGAAGATCAGCGACAAGGACCTTCCTCCAGAGCTAACAGAGTAAGTCTTCCTGTACAGCTTATACCTCGAATTTGGACTTTTAGCACAATTTATTGCAAAGAAATAAATTTGTCTTTGCTAAAGCCATCCACTTGTGATCTTTCTGTTACAGCAGCACTAGATGACTAACAGAATCCTCAACCTTACTAACCTTCATGTCTTTCTTTAGAGACTGATCCCTTCTGGTAACAAGTCCAAAGTACATGAAATGAAGTCTTGCCGTCACCGCTTCTAAGAAGCGTTCTGGCCACACTTCCTCCAAGGTGGATTTGTTCGTTCTTTTGGTGGTCCATGGTATATTCAATATTCTTTGCCAACACTGTAATTCAAAGGTGTCAATTCTTCTTCAGTCTTCCCTATTAACCGTCCAGCTTTCACATGCATATGAGACAACTGAGAACACCATGACTTGAGGCAGGTGCACCTTAGTCTTCAAAGCGACATCTTTTTTTTTTTTTTTAACACTTTAACGAGGTCTTTTGTAGTAGATTTGTCCAATACAATGCGTCATTTTGATTTCTTGACTATTGATTCCATGAGTGCTGATGGTGAATCCAACTAAAATGAAATCTTGGAGAACTTTAATCTTTTCTTTGTTTATCATGATGTTGCTTTTAGGTTCAGTTGTGAGGATTTTTGTCAAGTAATCCATACTGAAATCTGTGGTCTTTTATCTTCATGAGTAAGTGCTTCAAGTCCTCCTCACTTTCAGCAAGCAAGGTTGTATCATCTGCATACCACAAATTATTTGTTTATTGTGATTGAGTGAAAGTGTACAATCCAGTTTAAATTTGCATGCCTGCCTATGTGCAGCTCCTATTGCTCTCCTTGCCTGGTAACAGAACACTCCTCCTTCCTACTCTGTACGAGTCATATCCTCTTAGCAATCTCCTATTCCTTCTTCTCCACCCTCTCCCTCCCCTCTAGAAGCAGACCAGTAGGATTTCTAAGAAATGCTTCTTAGATATCCCATAGATGTATAGAACCATAAAATGCACACATGGTATGGTCACTCTGTGTCGCCAAGCCAATCCTGTCCAAGGAGTTGACCTCAGTAATGATTTATGGACAGGAGCAGCACCAGGACTAGGGGCTATGCTCTCAGGGGAACCCTGAGGCCTTTAAACCATCAAATGTAGTCTTTCAGTGGAGTTCTTGGGGTGCATCCCTTTTTATTCTCATGTTGCCACTGAGACAACTTTGTAAGTCCTAGCATGGCTGTTACTGGTGGTGGCTGGGCAACATCTGGTTCTTCTGGTTGCATGTTGATGCAGTTACCCATTGACGTGGACCTTTCTGTCTTCTAGATTCTCTTTTCTCCATGTCATTTTTGTCCTTGGTGATCATCTGTTCCAACTGAGTTGGGACTATTTGGTGTACCTCAGACAGCAGTTTGCTAGCTTTTAAGACCCCAGAATCCACTCATTAGTATGAGTGCACACCACAAATTTTTAATGAGTCTTCTTCCAATCCTGACGCCCTGTTTTTCTTTATATAGTCCAGGTTCTTGGATTGTTTGTTTCACATACAGACTGAGTTAAGTATAGTGAAAGGATACAACTCTGATGCATGCATACCTTCTCTGATTTTAAATCACCAAGTAACCTCTCGTTCTGTTCAAACAACGCATGGGCAAGATTAAGTGTACTGGGATTCCCGTTCTTCATAATGTTATCTATAATTTGTTATGATCCACACAGTGGAGTGTCTTTCCACAGCCAATAAAACACACGTAAACATCTTTGTGGTATTCTCTACTTTCAGTCAGTATCCTTCAGACATCAGCAGTGATGTCCCTGGTTCCACATCCTCTTCTGAATCTGGTTTGAGTTTCTGGCAGTTTCCTGTTGGTGTATTGCTGCAGCTACTTTTGAATAATCCTTGGCACAATTTTACTTGTATGTGATAGTAATGATATTGTTCAGTGATTTCCTCATTTGATTGGATCACCTTTCTTGAGAATAGGCATAAGCATAGATCTCTTCCAGTCAGTTGACCACATAGCTGTCTTCCAAATTTCTTGGCGTAGATAACTGAGTATCTCTAGTGCTGGCTCCGTTTGTTGAAACATCTCAATTAATACTCCATTAAATCCTGGGGTCTTGATTTTCATCACTGCCTTCAAGGAGAGCTTGGATGTGTTCTTTCAGCAGCATGGGTTCCTGATTATACGCTACCTCCTCAAATGGTTGAATGTCAACCAATTCTTTTTGGTATAGTGACTATGAGTATCTCTGCCATCTTCTTTTGATGCTTCCTATGTCATTTAATAATTTCCTGTAGAATTTTTCAGTACTGCAACTCAAGGCTTAAATTTTTTCTTCAATTCTTTCAGCTTGAGAAATGCCGAGTGTTGGTTTTCTAATTCCAGGTCTTTGCATTTTCCAACATAATACTGAATTTGTCTTCTAAAACCATCCTTTGAAATCTTCTGTTCAGCCCTTTTACTGCATCCATTTATTCTGTTGCTTTAGCTACTTGACTTTCAGAAGAGACATCCATTTGGGTATTTTCTTTCAGTCTTGTCTTTTTAAAGACCTCTTGCTTTCTTCATGTATGATGTCCTTCCACAACTTGTGTGGTCTTCAGTCTTTGGTGTCCAGTTGTCAAATCTATTCTTAAGATGAGTTCTAAATTCAAATGGGATATACTCATGGTTGTACTTTGGCTCTCATGGACTTCTAATTTTCTTCAGTTTCAGCTTGAACTTGCATGTGAGTAATTAATGGCTTGGTCTGCAGTCAGTCCTTAATCTTCTTCTAACTGATGACATTGAGGTTTTCTAAGAATCATCTCCTTCCACAGATGTAGTCAATTGGATCCTGTGTATTCCATCTGGTTAGGTCTATGTATATAGTCTCCATTTCTCTTGGAGAAAAAAGGTTATTTGCAATGAAGAAGTCATTTGTCTTGCAAAGTTCACCAGGCCTTGTTTCTACCACCAAAGTCATGCTTTCCAATTATAATCCTTCTCTGTTTCCAACTTTTATTCCAATCACTGGTAATTATTAGCACATTCTGATTGCATGTTTGATCAGTTTTAGACCTCAGAAGTTGGTAAAATCTTTAATTTTTTTCACCTTTGGCCTTAATGGTTGATGTATAAATTTGAATAATAGTCGTATTAATTGGTCTTCCTTGTAAGCATATGGATATTATGCTATCACTGACAGCACTGTACTACAGGATAGATCTTGAAATGTTCTTTTTGATGATGAATACAACGCCATTCCTCTTCATGTTGTCATTCCTGCTATAGTAACCCATTGTCTTCAAGTCAGTTGTGACTTGTTGCAACTCTGTAAGACAGACTAGAATGGCTCTACAGGATTTCCAAGGAGCACCTGGTAAATTTGAACTACCAACCTTTTTGGTTAGCAGCCACAGCTTCTACTATGCCACCAGAGTTTTCTCCCAGCATGATTCAAAACGGCCAATATCAGTCCTTTTCTGGTGGCATAGTCGATAAGAGATATCCATGCTAACTGAAAGTTCAGCAATTCAAATCCACCAGGCGCTCTTTGGAAGTTCTATAGAGCAGTTCTACTCCTGCTGGGGTTGCTATGAGTTGGAATTGGCTTGATGGCAACAGACTTGGGTTTGTTTTTGGTTTTTAATTCCTAGGATAGTGATGTTTATGCATTTCATTTTTTACCATTTCCAATTTTCCTAATTTTATACTTCATACATTCTAGATTCCGATTATTAATGAATGTTTGCAGCTACTTCTTCTTATTTTGAGTCATATTGCATCAGCAAATGAAGGTCAACAAAAACTTGATTCCATCCATGTTATTAAGGTCAACTCTACCCTGAAGAGGCAGTTCCTCAAGCTCAGTCATATTTTGAGTGTCTTCCAGGGGGGCACACCTTCTGTCACTGTATCAGACAATGTTCTACTGCTATTCATAAGGCTTTCACTGGCTAATTCTTTTCAGAAGAAGTGTTGCCAGGTCTTTCTTTCTAGTCTGTCTTAGTCTGGAAGCTTGCCTGAAACTGTCCACCATGGGTGACCCTGCTGGTATTTCAATATTGATGACATAGCTTCTAGCATCACAGCAACACACAAACTTCCACAGTACAACAAACTGACAGATGTGTGAGGGCAAGTGATCATAGAGGCTGGAATGTCTCAATATTGGGTTAAGATAGAGGCTTCTCCTGATACATGTTGCTGCAGGGGCTGTTGAAGCCAAGACTGGATGGTTAGACTGCAAGGCTCTTGCTAGCAAACTAGTGAATCCCAAGATTGCACAAGCCCCAAGAACCAGAAGTCAGATGAGCAGGAGAAGCTGTAGCATCCAGAGCAAGACAAGCCCAGAGCATTGCCAGAAAGTCCACTTACATTTGATACAGGTCACACCCTCAAGAAAACTTTTCAGCTGTACTGGCTTGCAGAAGATGATCACGTTATATCAAATCTCCTCACAGAAGTGATCACAACATCACGGAACTGTCAAACTACATCGTAACTGCCAAACCACTGGGAATCACTGCCTAGACAATTTGACACTCTGCCTTAATATTCATAGTGCCCTCGAGTCACTATAAACATAGTAATCCTATAAACAACAGAACAAAACACTGCCTTGTCCTTAGCCATCCTTACAAGTGCTATGCTTGAGCCCATTGTTGCAGCCACTGTGTCAGTCTGTCTCGTTGAGGGTCTTCCTCTTTTTTACAGACCCTCTACCAACTTAAAATGTCCTTCTCCAAGGACCAGTCCCTCCTGATAACACGTTCAGCGTACGTGAGGGGAAGTCTTGTCATCCTTGTCTCTGAGGAGCTTTCAGGCTCTAGTTCTCCCAAGATAGATTTGCTTGATCTTCTCACAGTCTGTGGTATATTCAATACTCTTTGTCAACACCAGAATTCAGAGGCATCAGTTCTTCTTTACTCTCTCAGAGAAGATCAAAGGTAATTTATGGTTCCAATATTCAGCACAACAAAGGACAGAGAAGTTTATTGTGGTGAATATTCCTGATAAAAACCCATCTCTCCTGTGCACTTCCATATACAGTTTACAAGCAAACACTTTTGATTTTTTGTTTGATGCTTACAATAGCCCTATGAGATAGGTATTGTCATATTCATTTTATAGACTGGGAAACTGAGGCACAGAGTTAGGTCATTTGTGAACAGGTAACAGAAGGTGGTGGGAAGCCAGCCCCTTTGTCATCTGCATAGTGCTCCTTACCGCGCCCTTCTCCATGCACTTAAAGTTGTGTCTGGGCTTCCTGGAAGGGTCTTTTTCTAAATAGATTAGAGGACCTGCATTTATAACCAGATCACCTGAGCGTCGTTTTGTGTTTTGACCACAACCTGGGGTTATTGTCCTGATCTTCTGTGTCCACCATTATTGCTCTGCTCTGTTTCAATTTTACTTTTCTAGTCACCTTCCTTCCCTTACTTGTCTGTCAGTTTGTCATACTGCACGGGCTTGCGTGTTGCTGTGATGCTGGAAGCTATGCCACCAGTATACATACTGGCAGGATCACCCATGGTGGACAGTTTTCAGCCAAGCTTCTGGACTAAGACAGATCTGGAATAAGGACCTGACAGTCTACTTCTCAAAAGAATTAGCCAGCAAAAGCTTCGTGAATAGCAGCCAAACACTGTCAGATACAGTACCAGAAGATGAGCCTCTTAGGTTGGAAGGCACTCAGAATACGACTGGGCTTGAGGAACTGCCTCTTCAAGGTAGAGTCAACCTTAAAGATGTGGATAGAGTAAAGCTTTCAGGGCCTTCTTTTGCTGATGTGGCATGACTCAAAGTGAGAAGACACAGCTGCAAACATCCATTAATAATTGGAATGTGGAATGTACAAAGTATGAGTCTAGGAAAATTGTAAACTGTCAAAAATGGCATAGAATGCATAAACATCAATATCCTAGGCACTAGTGAGCTGAAATGGACTGGTATTGGCCATTTTGAATCAGACAATCCTATGGTCTACTATTCTGGGAATGAAAACTTGAAAAGGAATGGTGTTGCATTCATCTTCAAAAAGAATATTTCAAGATCTGTCCTGAAATACAGTGCTGTCAGTGATAGGATAATATCCATATGCATATGGGGAAAGTCAGTTAATATAAATGTTATTCCAATTTACACAGCAGTCACTAAGGTCAAACATGAAGAAATCGAAGATTTTTACCAGCTTCTGCAGTGCAAAGTTGATTGAACATGTGATCAGGATGCATTGATTGGAATGCAAAAATTGGAAACAAAAAAGAAAGATGGGTAGTTAGAAAATATGCCCTTAGTGATAGAAATTGTGCTGGTGATTGCATTATAAAACGGTGCAAGACCAACAACTTCTTCATTGCAAACACCTTTTTTCACCACCATACACACGGACCTGCTTAAATGGAACACACAATAATAAAATGGACTACATCTGTGGAAAGAGATGATGGAAAAGCTCAATATCATTAGTCCAAACAGGACCATGTACTGACTGTAGCACAGACCATCTGCTACTCATACACAAGTCGAAATTGAAACTGAAGAAATTTAGAAGTCCATGACAGTCAAAGCATGACCTTGAGTGTATCCCACCTGTTTATAGACCATCTTAAGAAAAGATCTGATATGTTGAACACTAGTGGTTAAAGACCAGATGAGTTGTGGAATGACATCAGAGACATCATTCATGAAGAAAGTAGGAGGTCATTAAAAAGAAGGGAAGAAAGAAAAGACTAAATTGGTTGTCAGAAAAGACTCTAAAACCTGCCCTTCCATGTTAAGTAGCTAAAGCAAAAGGAAGAAATGATGAAGGAAAATAACTGAATAGAAGATTTCAAAGAGCAGCTCAAGAAGACAAAGTGAAGTATTATAACGACATGTGCAAACAGAGCTGGAAATAGAAAACCAAAAGGGAAGAATTCGCTCTACATTTCTCAAGCTGAAAGAACTGAATAAAAAATTCAAGTCTTGAGTTGCAGTAGTGAAGGATTCTTCAGCAAAAACATTAAATGACTCAATTGGTTGACATTCAACCATTTCAAAAGACAGCATATGCTCAGGAACCAATGGTACTGAAGCAAGAAGTTGAAGCTACATTGAAGACACTGGCAAAAAAAAACAAGGCTCTAGGAATTGATGGAATCTCAATGGAGATGTTTCGACAAACAGATACTGCACTGGAAGTGCTCAGTCATTTATGCCAAGAAATTTGGAAGACAGTTACCTTGCCAACTGACTGAAAAGATCCCACATTTACGCCTGTTTGATCCAACCAAATGCAGAAATTATTGAACAATATCATTAATATCACGTGCAAGTAAAATTTTGCTAAAGATCCTTCAAAAGAAACTGCAACAGTATATTTACAGGGAACTGTCAGGAGTTCAAGATGGATTCAGAAGAGGTCATGGAACCAGGCATGTCATTGCTCATGTTGGATCGATCTTGGCTGAAAGCAGAGAATACTAGAAAGACGTTCACCTGTGTTTCATTGACGATGCAAAGGTATTTGACTGTGTGGATCATAACAAATTATGAATAACATTGAGGAGAATGAGAATTCCAGAACACTTAATCATGCTCATGAGAAATCTGTACATGGATCAAGAGGCAGTTGTGCAAATATAGCAAGCGGACACTGCATGGTTTAAAGTCAGGAAAAGCATGCGTCAGGGTTGTATCCTTTCACCATACCTTTTCAATATGTATGCTGAGCACAGAATCCAAGTAACTGGATTATATGAAGAAGAACGAGGCATCAGAACTGAAGACTCATTAACAACCTGCATTATGCAGATGACACAACCTTGTTTGCTGAAAGTGAGCAGAACCGAAACACTTACTGATGAACATCAAAGACCACAACCTTCGGTATGGATTGTACCTCAACATCAAGTAAACAAAATCCTCATGAATGGGCCATCATGATAAATCGAGAAAAGACTGAGGTCATCAAGGATTTCATTTTACTTGGTTCCACAATCAACACCCATGAAAGCAGCAGTCAAGAAATCAAAAGATGCATTGCATTGGGAAAACGTGCTGCAGAAGACCTCTTTAAAGTGTTGAAAAGTAAAGATGGCACCTTGAAGATTAAGGTCAGATTGGCCCAAGGCATAGTAATTTCAATCACATCGTATGCATGTGAAAGCTGGACAATGAACAAGGAAGACAGAAGAAGAACTGACGCCTTTGAATTGTAGTGTCGGAGAAAAATGTTGAATGTACCATGGACTGCCAAGAAAACAAACAGATCTGTTCTGGAAGGAGTGCAACCAGACTTTCCTTGGAAGCAAGGATGGAGAGGCTGCATCTTACATACTTTGGACACATTGTCAGGAGGGATCAGTCCCTGGAGAAGGATGTTTTGCTTGGTAAAATAGCAGGTCACCAAAAAAGAGGAAGACCCTTAAAGAGGTGGATTGACCCAGTGGCTGCAACAACGGACTTAAGCATAAGAACGTTTGTAGCATGGCGTAGGACTGGGTAGTGTTTTGTTCGGTTGTACAAAGGATTGCTATGAGTTGGAACTGACTCGATGGCACCTTACAACAATAGTTACCTTCTTCAGTCACCTTTTAGGGTCCTGAGATGGTGACAGACTTGGGGAAGAGAGAGGTGTCAAGGATGACACTGGGTTTGGGGCTTGTGCTACTGGATGAATGAAGACAGCTAAGAAGGGTAAATTAGGCTTGTAACTTGGTTTTAGACTTGATGAATTTGAGGATTCGTGAGGTAGCCAAGAAATATGAATATATATATATATATGGATGACATTTAAGGTGATATTTAGAAGCTACAAGACCTGAAAAGATTATGATGCATCCTCTTATATATGAAACTCAAAATGAAACATACTGTAAAACACGAAGCTAATAAGTGTGACACAATTAAAACAGTTTCTTTCTATGTATCTTTATTGCAAAAGTCTGGACAAAGCTTCTCAAAGTTGAACATAAAAGTTCTGAAATTAAGTCCACGAACTTAATTGTTCTAAGTGCTACATAAATCATTACCAAATATCATTACAGTCACCTTTGAAGTACTCCCATTGGGAAGATATGCACCAATCCCAGTGCTTAGTGTACCTTTCAAAGCAATTTTGGACCTCTTTTTCTAGAATGACCATTCCGCACAGTGGCAAGGTGGCAAGTTCACGAACTTGATTGTATAGTTGTCTGTGAGGGAGTTTTTAGTCAGTAAACAAATAACTGTATTGGAACATCCTCCCTACTCACCCCCAGTGACTTTTTTCTTTACCTTGAGATAAAGGAAATATTGAAAAGACGACATTCTGATGACATTCGGGACATCAAGTGTAATGAGATGACAGCTCTAGTGGCCATTCCAGAAAAAGTTACAAAATTGCTTTGAAGAATGAACTAGGCACTGGGATTGGTGTATCGCTTCCCAAGGGGAGTACTTCAAAGGTCACTCTGGTTATTTTCAACAATGAGGTATGTAGTAGTTCTTCTAGGATGAGTTTGTAAACTTTATTGGCAGTGTTCGTATACCTCACTGCCCCTCTTTTTTATTTTTTATTTTGCTGAGGTGGGGTGAGGTGCTAGAGACTTTTATTCTCTTGTTGCTGTCCCATTGACTCTGACTCATGGCAACCACACGTACAACAAATAAAATGTTGCTGGGCTCTGCGTCAGCCTCACAACTGCCAGCATGTTTGAACTCATCATTTCAGCAATTTTACCAATCCACTTCTCCAAGGGTCTCCCATGCTCTTGTCGGCCATCTACCTTACCAATCTTTCTCTAGTATTTGATCCCTCCTGGTGACTTGTCCAAAGCAAATGAGTCCAAGAATGTTCTGTTGTGATCCGTAAGGTTTTCCAGACTAATTTCAGAAGTAGATGGCTAGGCCTTTTTTCCTAGTCTCTTTGTCCAGAGGCTCTGTTGAACCCTGTCTATGATGGGTAACCCTGTCGGTATTTGAAATGCCAGTGCCATAACTTCCAGCATCACAGCAACACGTAAGCCACCACAATACAGGTGGTGGTCTTGGTCTCTGCTGTTGTCCTTTCAGGTGCTGTCGAGTCAATGCTGACTCATAGGGACTCTGTTGTACAACAGAACAAAAACACTGCTCAGTCCTGTACCATCTTCACAATGGTTGTTATGTCTGAGCCTGTTGTCACAGCTGCCGTGTCAATCTGCTCATTGAGGGTCATTCTTTCTCTTTACTTAGCATGATGTCCTTTTCCAGAGGCTGATCTCTCCTGATAACCTGTCCGAAGTATGTGAGATATAGTCTCACCATCTTTGCTTCCAAAGAGCGTTCTGGGTTGTACTTTTTCCAAGACAGATGTGTTTGTTCTTTTGGCAGTCCATGGTATGTTAAACATTCTCTGTCAATACTAGAAGTCAAAGCATCCACTCTTCTTCAGTCTTCCTTATTCGCTGTCCAGTTTTTACATGCACATGAGGCTATCGAAAACAGTGTGACTTGGATCAGGTACACCTTAATCTTCAGGGTGACATCTTGGCTTTTTAACACTTTAAAGAGGTCTTTTACAGGAGAGTTGCTCAATGCAATGCATCTTTTTAATTTCTTCACTGCTGCTTCTATGGGTATTGATTGCGGATCCAAGCAAAATTAAATCCATGACAATGTCAATCTTTTCTCTGTTTATCACAATGTTGCTTATTGGTCTAGTCATGATGATTCTTTCTCTAGCAAGTGTGTATTCTGTCTACAAGAAAATCGCATACTAGTAATCTTTAACTTCTTTGCAGCATTTGCTTTCCACTGGAAATATCTTGTTGTCAGGTACTGTCAAGTCGGCTTTGACTCACAATCAAAGAGCGAAATGTTGCCCAGTCCTGAGCTCTCCTTGTAATCACTGCTGTGTTGGAGCCCGTTGTTCCAGCCACTGTATCAGTCTGTCTCACTGAGGGTCGCCCCATTTTTTGCTGACTAGAACCTCCAGGCTTTCATTCAGCAGGCAGGTGCTTAACTGTGTGTGCCACGTTGAATTCAGTAAACTTATTTACCTGTGTTTTATCCACATTCTCATTAGGCTCTAAGCTCCTTAAGATCAGAGACCCTATTTCTATTGTCAATTTGGCATATTGTGACGCTCAATAAGTATTTTTTAAAGCAAATTTCTCCTTTCCACAACTCTGCGACTGTCGATAAAATGACCAACATCTACGTTGAGTGGAAGAAGGAGGGTGAGGGGCACTGGTCAGCCCACAGGAGGACACTCAGGAGAGAGCAAGATATTTTTTCTTTAAGTTGTCCTTTTGATAAAGGTTTGCAGAGCAAATTAATTTCTCACTAAACAATTAATACACAGATTGTTTTATGATACTGATCACCACCTCCATGACATACCAACACTCTCCGCTTCTCAACTTTAGGTTCCCCATTACTAGCTTTGCTGTCCCCTCTTGGCCTTCTTGTCCTTGCCCCTGGGCTGGTGTGCCCCCTTAGTTTCATTTTGTTTTATGGGGCTGTCAATGGCAGTGGGTTAATCTTTGACAGAAGCATGAACCTCAGAGTGACTTCACTACTAAGTTAAGGGGTATCTGGGAGCCACACTTTTGGGGTGTCTCCAGTCTCCGTCAAACCAGTAAGTCTGGTCTTTTTTTGTGAGTTAGAATTTTAGTCTACATCTTTTCTAACTCTGTTTGGAACCATTTATTGTGATCCCTGTCAGCTCAGCTGGTAGTGGTAGCCAGGCTCCATCCAGTTGTGCTGGACCCAGTCTGATGGAGGCCTTAGAAGCTGTAGTTCATTAATCTTTAGACTAATCTTTCCCTTGTGTCTTTGGTTTCCTTCATTGTCCGTTACTCCAGACAAGGTGAGAACAGTGGAGTATCTTAGATGGCTGCTAACAAGCTCTTAAGACTCAAACACTGCTCACCAAAGTAGAAGGTTGAAACATTTTCTTTACAAACTATGTTATGCTAATTGACTAGATGTCTCCAAGACTATGGTCCCCAGCACTCAGCCCAGAAAGTCAATCGCTCAGGGAGTTTTGATGTGTCTATGACACTTCCACTATCTTGCCTTGGTCAAATTGTGCTGACTTCCCCAGTATTGTGTATTGGTTTACCTCTTCCACAGTTACCACTTATTTGTGGTCTAGTTAGTGCTTTTCTGTCTTCATCATAATCATCAAAAGATTGTTTCATTCTATGTTTAAACCTTTTAGCAACTCTTTTATAACAGTGGTCTGGTTCTGTTTTGTGATGGATTTAGTTCACTGAACATAATACTGTCTGGATTCACCCATGTTGTGACATGTTCTGCAGATTCACCATTGTTCTTTATTGTTGTGTGGTATTCCACTGTATGTATGTACTGTAATTTGTTTATCCATTCTCACTGATGGGCACTTAGGTTGCTTTCATTTTTTTGTTATTGTGAATAATACTGCATTGAACATGGGTGTGCATATGTCTATTAGTGTGATGGCTCTTATTTCTCTAGGATATATTCATAAGAGTGGAATTACTGGATCATATGGTATTTCTATTTCCAGCTTTTAAAGGAAGTGCTATGACTGGTAACCAAAAGGTCAGCGGTCCGTATCTGACAGGCACTCCTCGGAAACTCTGTGGGGGAGTTCTACCCTGTCCTATAGGGTTGCTAGAAGTCAGAATGAATTTGACAGTGGTGTGTGGGTTTAGGTTGGCTATATCATTTTCTAAAATGGTTGTACCATTTTGCATTCCCACCAGCAATGCATAAGAATTCTAAGTTCCTGATGTCTTCTCTAACGTTTGTCATTTTCTGTTTTTCTTTTAATTTGTGCCAGAAGTGTTGGGGTAAGATGGTATCTCATTGTAGCATTGATTTGCAGGGAGAGAGCAAGATCTTGAAAGCAGAGGGAAGAGGGACCATTTCATGACAGCGAAAAATAAAGAAGCAAAGCTAAGGCAGAAAGGAACCGGACACCAAATGGCTGGCAGATGGAGCTGCAAGGAAAGACACAGTACCCCCACCACAGCAAGACGATAACTATCATCGTCATGGCCATGGCGGTTATGGGCACCGACTCAAGGCAGGGAAAGTAACTGCAGAGGTAAGTTTTTGGTAAGGGGCAGCAGCAGATCAGAGGAACCTGCGCTCTGGCACTGGCACTGGCTTCACACAGACATCCTCCTTCCAGGGATACCTGACCTTCACCTCTGGTGTGCTTCTCCCACGGGGGACACCAGAGGGCAGTACACAACAACAGAAATGGCCAGAACTTCAGAGTCACTGAGTTGGAATCCTAGAAGTGCCCAGTAACTCTGTGAACATAACCTCTTTGAACCTCAGCATTTTTCATCCAAAAATGGGTTTAACACAGGCTTTATATAGTGTATAGTGTAAACTCTGCAGAGGTTCGTAGGGTAAACCCTGGAGCCAGAGAGCCTGGGTTTGTGCCTTAGCTCTACCACTTACAAGAGCCCTGCTGGTGCAGGAGTTAAAGAGCTCAGCTACTGACTGGAAGGTTGGTAATTGAAACCTACCAGCTGCTCCTCAGGAGAAAGATGTGGCAGTCTGCTTCTGTAAAGATTTACAGCCTTAGAAATCCTGTGGGGCAGTTTTACTCTGCCCTATGGGGCCCCTATGAGTTGGAGTGAACTCTATCGCAGTGGGTTTGGTTTCTTTCGTTCTTTCTTTTGTTTGTTTGCTTTTTTTTGAGTGAGTAAAACTACTTATGTAAGGAATTATTTTTATGTTCAAGTTAGCTGGATAATGACTAGAGTAAAAACAAAGATGAAACATATTAGGGACAGAAGGAATCCACATCCAATCTAGTGTCCTGGCTCATTTTCTAGAACATTTCATTTAATTTTAGCTTTCCTGACTTTTTTGAAACTAGATTTCTCATAGTTCTTTAAAAGGGGTAAGATTATTATATAATAAGGACAAGGTTTACACCAATCTTTTTAACTCCAAAAATTCTGTATTAGTGTCCTAGAGCTGGAGTAACAAATTACCACAAATTTTGAGGCTGAAAACAACTGTCTTGTGTCTTCTACATCTATTGCTGTTATAACAGAAATACCACAAGTGGATGGCTTTAAAAAGAGAAATTTTATTTTGTCACAGTCCAGTAGGCCTCAAGTCCAAATTCATGGTGTCAACTCTAAGGGGAAATCTTTCTCTGCTGGGTCTAGAAGAAGGTCCTTGTCAATCTTCCCCTGAACTGGGAGCTTTTGAGGAATAGGGATTGCCCAGGGCCTTTCCAAAGGACTCACTCTGCTTCCAGGACTGCTTCTTTCTTGATAGCATGAGTTCTCCAACTCTCTGATAACTTCCCTTTTCTTTATATCCCAAGAGATGGCCTCAAGGTACAAAACAATCTTACACATTGAGTTCTGCCCCCGCCAATACAACTGCCACCCATTCTACCTCATCCACATCATAGAGGCAGGATTTACAGCTTAGAGCAACATCACCCAATACCAGGAATCACAGCCTAGCCAAACTGCTATACACAGTTTTGGGGAAACACAATTCAATCCATCACAACAGCATAAACTTATTCTTTCACAGATATACAGGCTAAAAGCCCCACATGAAGGTATCGACAGAAGTGGTTACTTCTGGGGGCTTAGAGGGAGAAAGTGTTCCACGCTGTAAAATGGTAGTAGTACCATCAAAACCTGTCTAACTTCAGGGAGGATAATGAGAAGCATGATCTACCAAAAGCTGTTTCCTGTGAGGTGCTGGTCAGGGACAACTATTCAACACTTTTACCAATTTTTACCAGCCGTCCCTCCCATAGCAATTTGTACTTCACTTCTGGGTTCAACAATCCACTGCAGTGGCTGCACAGAACTCACAAACCACACCTAGAGTTGAGTGGTTTATTAAGTAAATAATAGGATCAGGATCAGATCAACAGGCTACAATTCAGGAAGCGTGTAGCAAAGTTTGAATGGTTCCCTCAAACAGACCAGCACATCCCTCCATTCCATTCCACAGGCCTCTATTAGCTCCTCTCAGCTAGCTGTGCGAGAACGAGGCCCTTCTCTCTGTCATGTACATCCCTCTCAGTTACGCAGGCCCCTTATCGCTCCCTCATGACAGCCTTCTTCTCAGCCCCATCAGGACTCGTCTCCTCTCAGCTCTCCAAAGAAAGGGTTTTTCTAAGTCTGCTCAGGACAGATCTCTCTCTACCGTTAGCCTCCCTGTTGTTAGCCTCTCTTCTCTTAACTGACCCAGCTCTCACCCAATCCATCAATTTTGTTCAGCTGTCTTAACTGCATTCCTAGCACCAGGTTTCCAGTGCCACCACTGACTCTGCCACAGGGCCCTCCCTGGACCTGTCACTGTCTTCAGTGTTATAGCTCTTGACCCGTGTTACAGCTCTTTTAGGAGATTCTTGGCTTCCTCTCTCTCTCTCCCTTCTGTTTCTGTATGCTTCCTCCTTTCTGTCTGCAAACCTCTATGGGGTTGATTGCATATGTAAGCAAATTATTCATCAATTTCAAGGCATAGCCCTCCCATCAGAGCCTAGAACTGACAAATGTCCTCTTCATATGCCACAGACAATCCATTTTCATAATTGTATGGAGCAATCCTGCAAGGTAGAGAAATCTTTATGATCTGGTTTCTTTTGGTGCCTGAGGGGTTCCTCTGTTGTTCTGTCTCTACTTGTCCAAGCTGCAGGGTTAGTTCCTTGGTTTGGTTTCTTTCTTCCTTCCAGATGTGTGCATTTATGGAAATAAACAGACCTCTGAGCACTGCTTTGGCTGTATCCCATAGTTTCTGGTAGGAAGTGTTTTCATTCTCATTGGAATCCATGAATTTCTTTATTTCATCCTTGATTTCTTCTATAACCCATGGTTTCTTGAGCAAGACGTTGTTCAGTTTCCAAGAGCTCCACTTTATATCTATGTTTTTTCTGCTATCGATTTTGACTTTTGCAGCTTTATGATCTGAGAAGATGCTTTGCAGTAATTCAATGGTATGGATTTTGTTGAGAAGTGCATTATGTCCTAACACATGGTCAGTTCTGGAAATGTTCCATGTGCACTGGAGAAGAAGGCGTAGTTGTCTGCTGATGGGTAGAAAGTACTGTATATATCGATGAGGTTTAGTTGGTTAATTGTGGCAATGAGGTCTCCTGTATCTTTACTGAGCTTTTTCTAGGTGATCTGTCCAGTATTGAGAGTGGAGTGTTGAAGTCTCCCACTATTATTGTGAAGTAACCTAATTCTTTTTTGAGTGTAGTCAGTGTTTGTTTCTTCGATGTATTTAGGTGCTCTGACATTAGGTGCATAAATATTTAATATAGTTAAGTCTTGCTTGTGTAGTGAATCTTTCAGCAATAGTGTCCATCTTTGTCCATAATGGTGAATTTTACATTAAAATTGATTTTGTCTAAGATTAGAATTGCCACACCTGCTCTTCTTTGCTCATTCTTAGTTTGATATATAGTCTTCCATCCTTTAATTTTCAGTTTGTTCCTATCTTTAAGTCTCAAGTAGACAACATATGGATGAGTCATATCTTTTGATCCAAGATGTCACTTGGTGTCTCTTTACTGGAGCATTTAGTCCATTCACATTCAATGTAATTATTGATAGGTATGTGTTCAGTGCTGCCATTGTGATATGTTTATTTTTGTGTTGATGTTTTCTCTGTTGTTCTTATTAGTCTGTTCTGGGGCATTCTATTTGGTGAGTTGGTTTTTCACCTTTTTCAGAGCTGATTTTGCAGTTGTTGAGACTCCTGTGTTACATTTCTTGAAATGATATGTTACTTCTTTGTTGTGCTTCATGGCTGCCCTTATTACCCCCCTTAATAAACTATATATAAACCCAATTTTAATTACTACCAGTCTGGCATCTTCCTCTCCATCTGGAAGGACTATAATGACTGTAGTACATCCCTCTTTTTAATGTGATGGCTCCGTAGTTTTCACGATAATCACTGGCTTGTTTCTTTCAGTATTAAAGCTGTGATTGACTTTGGAGCCTTCCCTAACTGAGTAGAGTTCTGAATAATGTGTCGTTCTAAAATATAGTTAGTGGTTTTGTTCTTCTAAGCCAAAGCCAAGAACTTCTTTCAGTATTTCTTGTAGTTTTGGTTTGGTTTTTACAAAGTCTCTGAGTTTCTGTTTATCTGGGAATGTCTTAATTTCATTTTGATATTTCAAAGATAGTTTTGCAGAATATATAATTCTTGGTTGGAAGTTCTTCTCCTTCAAGGCTTTGAATGTGTCATGCCACTGTCTCCATGCCAGCATGGTTTCTGCTTAGAAATCTGATGAAAGCCTACAGGGCTTCCCTCTGAATGTTAGCTTTGCTTTGAGTCTTGCTGCCTTTAAGAGTTGCTGCTTATGTTTCATTTTGCTAAGCTTGATTATAATATGTCTTGGAGTCTTTCTTTTGAGATCTATATTGGGTGGTGTATGATATGCATCTGGGATATCTATATTCTCTTCCTTCATGATTTCTGGGAAGTTTTCTGTCAGCAGCTCAGCAACGATACTCTTAGTGTTCTCAGGTGTCTCATCCTATTCAGGGACTCCAATTAATCGAAGGTTGTTCCTCTTAATAGAGTCCCACAGCTTCTTAATGCTTCTTCATTTTTCTTGTTTCTTTTTTCCAATTTCTGCTCATAGATGCTAGCGTCGGTAGCTCTGTCTTCCAAGTCAGAAATTCTTTTTTCCATTCTGTTTTCTCAGCTTTGAATGGAAGTTTCTGTGTCTTTTATTTTGTTCTTGATCTGTTGGATTTCAGAGTACTGGTGTTCCATCAGATCGAACAGCTTGCTTAAATTTTCCTTTTGTTCTGCTGCATTTTGTATAAGGTCTAGAAGGGCTCTGTATATAATTATTTTGTATTCACTTTCTGATGCTTTCAGAAAAGTTTCTTGATCTGGAAAACTCCTTGGTTGTTTTGTTTGTAAGCCTTCTGAAGACATGGGTCATTTCTTGTATGCCACAAGAATCTGTTGTTTTTTGGGTTTCATGTGACTGAGTAAAGGCTGGGAGAGATGCTGTGAGGATGGATTGCAGATGTTTCTCTAGGCTGTCTTAAAATGTAAAACAAAAGGTATGTGACCACTTCCCAAGTCAGTCAGGTTTTCAGGTGTAGAGGTCCCCTTCCCAACTGGCAAAGTAAGCACCTCTACATCCAACCCCAGATGATACAAACTAGTTCAAAATACAGCAATGCTACTGCCCTGTTGGCCTCTGCTGACAGGGCCCAGCATTAGGTGACACTGTGTAAACTACTGGTTTTCTGGTAGAAAAGCTCTCTCCTGTGGGCAGGCTCTGGCTCTCAAGCTAAGAAATAGTTCCAGCTGTGGCCACCGTATCTAAGAAGGCACCCTCTATAAAGTCAGCAGAGACATAGTGAGTCCTCCTCCTCTGTTGCTTGGCCCCCACCGTAGGTGACACTGTGTAAACCACTGCTTTTCTGTTGGAGAAGCGCTGTCCTGTTAGCAGGCGCTGGCTCCCAGGCTAAGAATTAGGTCCCGCTAAAATCTCCGTATCCAACATGGCATCCTGCACACTGGCAACACAGTTCCATACAAACCATGCTGTGGCAGTGATAAAAAGACAGGCCCAAAGTGGCTAGATGAACAGAGTCCTAAGCCTGGCTCTCGAAATATGGCAGTTTCGCCTGCCTATCCCACCAGCAGTGCGTCTGAGTGTAACCACTAGGCAAGATCCAGCTCCGCCTGCCAGCCAAGACAGAAAAAAGAAAGTCAAAATGGTGCATTTACCTTCAGTCTGTGAGACCCAGGGCCAGGAGTGGGAGTCAGCAAAAGAGAGGAGGTTTTTTGCTCAGTGGTATCAAGTACAAATTAACAGCCCTGTGCTGTGTCCGAGGCTCACTAGGTGACCAGAAGGCTCCGTTTGATTATCAGTTCAGGTCTTGGTTTCCAGAGAGATATAAGGAAACGTGTCCTTAGTCCGCCAACTTGACTCTGCCTCTTTCTTTCTTTTTTATTTTTGGTTTTTACCACTTACTAGGCTGTGTGACCTTGACCAAGTTGTTGAAGCTCTTTGTGCCTCCAACTCCTTGTCTGTAAAATGGCAATAGTAATAGTTTCTGCCTCATAGGATGGTGGTGGTTATAACAGAGACCAGCACATATTATCTATTTTGTTTTAATCCTCCAACATCTCCACTCATTCTGGGGCTAGTACTCTGTGAGGCAACACCACTCCACTGACTGCCTTTGGGAGTAAACAAAGAAACAAAGTATAATCGTTGACCACCTACTATGTGCTAGTTATGTTACGTCCCTCATTTCCTTTAATCTTCACAGTAACTCAGTTGACTAGAACTGGTAACGGCAGAGCTCAGAGTTGAGCCTAGGCCTTTCTATCCCAGAGTCTGAACACTCTGTCATGTCCCCACTGGGTACTCTGGAGACTGGACCCTTGGAAACACTTCAGGTCATAGCAGAATGGGAGAGGCTGTTGTCTCCTCAAGAATTCCCTTCTATCAACTTCAGTCCTGCCTGCCATCCTCAGCCTTCCCCAGTCAGAATCTTCTAGAATTCTGAATGGAGTATGTGGAATGGAATCAATGGGAAGTGAGTCCACTAGGGGTGAATGGGAGCAGAATGGTGTGGGGTGAGGTGGAATTGAAATGTGACAGTTAGGTGGTCATGGCTCCTATGGCCAAGCTGTCATTGCAGGGCAAGGATTGGACCAATGGCCATTCAGAGTTGCCTCTCCTGCTTCCTTTTGTTGGTCAAAGGATGGTGTGTCCAGTGGGTAGGGGCAAGCAGGGGAATCTGGGAATTCAAAAAACAGAGTAGACCAGAGTATGAGTGAGTGCAGGGAACAACAAGTTGGGACTGGAGAAGGGGGCAGAAACATGACATATTCCGGAGGTAGAACCCACAGGACCTGATATGGAAGACAGGGGCAGAGAGGACTCGAGCATGGCCCTTGTTTCATTTACATTTACTGAGACATAAACCACCCCAAAACTTAGTAGCTTAAAACAATAAGGTATTATTTCTAAAAATAATTATCATTGTTTCTAAACAATGATGTATGGCCGGGGCTCAAGCTGAGTGGCTCTTCTGCTGATTTTCGCTGGTCTCACTCATTGCGACTGCATTCCACTGGGAGCTCAGCTGGGGCTACATTGCGGTATGACCACTCATCATTCAGAAGTCTAATTGACTGTATCAGTTTCCCATGGTTGCTATAACAAATAATCACATACTTGGTGGCCTAAAGCAACACACATTTTCTTTTCTTACCATCCTGGAAGTTAAATATCTGAGATCAGCTTTGCTGGACTGAAAATCACGGTGTTTGTGTCTACAGGGCCTTGCTCTTGCTGGAGTTTCTAGGTGAGAATTCCTTTCCTTGCTGGAATTCTTTGGTTCACAGACATTTCCTCCAACTTTAAAGCTAGCAGCACAGCTTCAGTGGTCACCTTGCCATCTTCTGTGTCAAATCTCCCTCTGATTAGGACACTTGTGATTATATTTAGGGTTCATTCAGATAATTCAGGATAACTGTACCATTTTAAGATCCTTAACTACATTGGCAAAGTCTTTGCTGACATATAACGTGCACGTACAGTTCCAGGAATTAGGACCTGGATATCTCTGGGGCCATTATTCAGCCTACCACATTCTTTACACCATGGTGGTTGGCTTTCAAGCCAAGTTGACAAGCCCCAGTGTGTGACTATTTATTGAACCTGTTTGTCTCACATTTCCTGCTATCTTGTTGGCTGAGGCAAATTACACAGCCAAGCCCTGATGTGGAGGGGATCACACAAGAGCACGAGACGTGGTTCACCAGAGGCCACCAATGTAAATCTACTGCAATCTTCTGGGTTTTTTGGCCCAAGGAAGTGGATGAAATTCACAGGTACTTGGGAAAGGGTAAGGAGGTCTGGCGGGGCAGTGGTTAAAGCTTTCAGCTGCTAACTATAAAGTTGGTGGTTGTAACCTCCACCTGCTCTAGTGGCAATGGTTTGTTTTGTCCCGCAGGGGAGAGGCCACTCAGGCCTCTCAAGGCATGAGTCCTGCAGGGGAGAGGGGATGATGGAGTTTTCTAAAGAACATAGATGTGTGTGTGTGTGTACAGTGCCTTGCCCTAGGACTTTCCTGCCCCAAGCTAGACATTGAAGAGAAAACTAGGCTCAACAGTGTCAATAGCAGAGGGGACACTAAGTCCCTGGCAGATACAGTGAGGCTGGGATAGGACGAAGTGGGGACGTGGCAGGGGCAATACTTGAGGCAGAGAATCCGAAAAGTCTTTGAAAGGGTGGGGCACACACAGGTGTGATCTCAGGAGTCCTTAGTCTAAAGGGATGAAAGATGGAGGAAAACTGTATGGAGATCCAGGGTTGTCTCTAGCTGGTCTGGGCAGCGTTCTTTTTTTTCCCCCCCTTATACTCTTTTTTTTTTTTTTTTAATTACGACTGAGTGAAAATGTACATTCCTGTATAAATTTACACACCCACCTATATGCAGCTTCCACTGTTCTCCCTGCCTGGTGACAGCACACTATTCCTCTCTGCTCCATACATGTCTCTTCCTCCCAACAGTCTCCTTTCCCCTCCTCTCCACCCACTCTCCTTCCTCCAGCCAGAGGTCAGCAGGATGATATCCTATAGATGCACAGAACCATAAAGTGCATCCAATATATGGTCACCGTGCATCACCAAGTCCAATCTATTCATGTCCGAGCAGTGGACCTTCGTTATGATTTATGGGCAAGGGCAGCATCAGGGCCAGGGGCCATGGTCCGAGGGGAACCCCGAAATCTGGTCCATCAATTGAGGTCTTTTAGTGGAGATCTCAGGGTGCACCTCCTTTTATTCTTGTATTGCCAGTGAGACTCAACTTTAGTGAGCTTCATCACCGCTATCACTGGTGGTGGCTGGGCACCATCCAGTTCTTCTGGTCTCAAGTTGATGTAGGCACCCACTCATGTGGGTCTCTATCTTCTGGTTTGTCTTTACCACATGTCATTTTGGTCTTCAATGAGCATCTGTTCCTGCTGAGTTGGGACCATTTGCTGTTGGGCAGCGCTCTTTATCAAGTTAAGAAGGTGAGTGGTTGCCTGATTCAGTCCTGGGGACTTGAGTTGGGGGATAGGAGGAGGATGATAGCCTCCACCTGAGTGGCCTTGAGTTTTTCCCCTCTTCTTGACTGGTCCTCAGGGCTCCCCAGCATTCAGCAAGGGTACTCCCAGCACAGGGGCTTAATAATACGCGAGCCAGCCACGCTCCTCAGCATCCGGCCCCAGCCAGAGTGCTGCTGCCCCTCCTGCCAGCTTGCCCGGGGGTCAGGGTGGGAGTGACGGGCAGCTGAGTGAATGGACAAAGAGGAAAGGAGAGGGAAGGAAGCTCTGCCATCTGGGGCACTCACAGCTAAGACCACGCTTCCCTGGAATCAGTGCACTTGGCAGCAGACTGAAGGCAGCCCTGAGAGCCACTGCGGCTAGAAGGGAATGGGACAGCTGGTGATGGAATGGGAGGCCACATCCAAAACAGACTCAGAGAGGGTAGGGGAGACAGAGACCTAGAGAATAGGAATGAGATGGAAGGGAAAAAAGGCAGAAGCGGGTGTAGTGAGTAGGAATACTGGTGTACAAACACGGGTCAGCTAGAAATGGACTATTCAGTTTTTAAACCCACAGTCATGGATTGAATTATGTTCCCCAAAAATGTGTGTCAACTTGGTCTGGCTGTAATTCCCAGTGTTGTGTGGTTATCCACCACTTCATCATCTGACGTGATTTTCTTACGTGTTGTAAACGCTCCCTCTGAGATATTGCTGAGGCAGCATTAGCAGTGGTTATGTTAGCGAGGTGGGAGTCAGTGTACAAGGTTAAGCTGTGGCTTTAGCCAATCTCTTTTGAGATATAAAAGAGAGAAGTGAGCAGAGAGACATTGGGAGCTCACATCATCATGGAAGGAGCACTGGGGGTACAGTGCAGTCTTTGGACCCAGCATCCCTGTGCTGAGATGTGTCTCAGCCTGGGAGGATTGATGAGAAGTATCTTCTTTCAGAGCCAACAGGCAGAGAAAACCTTCCCGTTGAACTGGGGCGCTGATTTGTACTTTCAGCTTTCTAGACTATGAGTGAATAAATCTGTTTGTTAATACCATCTACTTTGATGTGTCTATTACAGCAGCACTGGGTAACTAAGACACCCACACAGGGCCCTCCGTCCAGCTGGCTGGTGGGAAATCTGGTCTCCATTACTGATGAGTCTCTCGGCCCCAGCTGGCCCTGGAGCTGGGTGGAGTTCCAGGGACATTACAGAGCCAGGCTCGGACAAAGCCTGATACGACCTCTCCATGTCAGGGACTGTGCTGTTTTCCTGCCAACTTTGCATGTGGTATGGAATCTTTGATGAATCTGGGAGCTGCTTATTTGGTGTCCAACCTTCTGAGTGTCAACTGTCCTCTTCAGTGTAGGTCCTAGATCCATACTCATCTATTCCCTGGAATAGGCAGCCTGGACTGCCACACCCACCCACCCACCCACGCATCATGCAAGAGGTTGAGGAAGGGCCTTTCCTTTTGGTTCCAGAAGCCCCAGACAGTTGTTTGTCCCAGAGGCCATACCTCTCTGCAAAACTCTAGGTCCTAGGTATTGAGATTTGTCTCTCAGCAGAATTCTTGTCTCTTAATATCCTAAGCTGAGCAGCTGAGAGCAGACCAGCAGCCCCTCTCTGGCCTGCAGGCTTTAGGCCCAGCCAGACAGCCTGGAGGAGGGTCCCCAGAACCTACGCCAGCAACCCTTGTGATTCTTCAAAATTGATTGTGAAATATATATACAGAGCCGAAAGCCACTGGTGTCAAGCAATGACCCTGTAGTGCTACATCTGGCACCCCAGTGACCAGCACTGGGAAAAGCTCATGTCCGAGGGAGACAAGAAGGGGGATGGGAAATGTCATTCACCTAAAAACACATCACACACACATTCAGCTTCACCAGTATGTATGCAGACTGTTTCTTTGATTAAAAATGAGCTCATGAGCATTTTAACTGTAGGATGAAAAGATAACCTTATGGATTCATTTGATTGTTAACTCTCTGGAGTTTAATACCTGGCCAGGCTGTATTATTACAAGTGGGTGCCCATATTGAGAATATGCCCCGTCGGGCCTTTTTTAGAAATAAAGATCTTATTTTCTACATTATAGAGTATACAGATAAAGTTTAGATGTTCATTTTTTACCAGACCGACAGTACCGAAACAGACAGAAGCTCCAAACTTGATAAGAACCTGTGTGTAAACAAAATGAAACACTGGAATTCTCTTTAATTTAGTGAGTTCACAGCAGGTATGGGTGGACGGCCTGTTAAGGCAGAAGCCGTACCTCCGGACCCGGTTCTCCAGGCAGAGAAGGAGAACTCCACTAAGCACCCTTTGTCCTGGGTTGAGTGGAAGCAAGAGAACCGAAGGAGAGGAAGCTGAGGAATCTGCTTTTTATCCTGGTGGGGTAGCAGAGATCCAGGGAAATGGGGAGTATTATGTTTAGAACAGCATGCCTCACGTTGTGCGGAGTTTGTTGCAGGGGGCAGACATTCTCCTTGTCCAATCCTCGCACCCTCTCCTCCTGTCACAGGAGCCTTAAAGCGGCAGACGCCCTTTGGCTCTTAAATGTCTGACACATGCCCTCAAATTATGTTATGGACCCAATGCTCAGCCTTTGAATTGAACAGACAGAGACCCTCACCCTTCTGGGCCAGAGTTACTGAGGTGGAAGTAGCCGAGCCTTCAGAATCCACCAGGGAGTACCCTGGCCCGAATTCCTCAGTTACCACAGCCACTTTCCAACCTGTTCACAGAGGGCTTTAGGAGGTGTTAGCAAGTAAAGGATAGGAGAGAAAGTTGGCTCTTCCCTGGGAAAGTACTTACCGCCGGAGTCCCCCAGCTCCTGGCTAGCTCGCCAAAATATGTTGTCAAATCAAATCTAAGTTCATCTGCCTGTCACTATAACTGAAAAGCATAGCGACAATGTAGGATTCAAGGAATAATTTATTGACAGGTTTCTGCAGCAAACCTGGGGTAACAGTGGCCAGTTCAAACTGTCCCCTGATCTGGAAACTAAAGACATGTGTCTTGCACAAAACTTAAAAACTGATTTAATGGATCCTTTTAAACTCTTGTTCCTTTCGCCTTCAGTAAGTCATAAAGCACCTGGGTGTAAAGTACTCGCTCTTGTGAGCCTGATTGTCCCATGTTTGACACCTGGTGTGTCTATTGCACCTCCCCCACCATTCATTTTCACTTGCACCCACCTTTATCAGAGATGTCCCCTTACCTTGCAGCTTCAGTCAGCGATGGTCTCTTCCTCGTGCCCCACGTTCGGTGCCGTTTGCTGCATCCGGCACCCAAGTGACCAGCACGGGGAAAAGCTCATATCCGAGGGAGACAGGAAAGGGGATGGGAAATCTCACTCCAACAAGAAATATATCACACAAGATAAAGTTGGGGCCAGGTGGGACCAAGGTCTCTGATGGAGAACCATGGACCCTGGTCCACTTTCACAAGTTTTATTTGTAGGCTTAACAGGTAGGAAGTAAACAGGGCAGCACATTGCCAAAAATGGTCATGATCTGTGTATTTTGATTGGTTACAGAGTGCATGGGAAGTTTTGTCTTCAAACAAAGGACGGGGACATTCAAATAGTTTTAACATGAGCCATTACCCTGTAACAGTTTTAAGGAAATAGCTCTAGCTCTGGGCTTATTACACTGCAAATAGTTTGGTCTGGGCTAATATCCTGTAGTTTCAAGGGAATAGTTCTTAATATACTGTAAATAGTTTCAAGACATCCAGCTGTGAAGTAAAAAACATGGGGACAGGGAGGAAAGCAAGGAGGCTAGGACACAGTAGCTCCCAGGCCGCAGCACTATAGGTCAGAGTGGAACTACCCCATGGAGTTTCCAAGGAGTGCCTGGTGGATCTGAACTGCTGGCCTTTTGGTTAGCGGATGTAGCACTTAACCACTGTGCCGCCAGAGTTTCCATTTCATACCTAAGGAAGAACGTATATATGTTTATCTATGCATACATATACACATGTACATATGAAAGAATATATTTATTTATACGTGTTGTTGTTAGGTGCTCTCGAGTTGGTTCAGACTCATAGTTACCTATGTACAACAACACAAAACACTGCCTGGTCCTGCGCCATCCTCACGATCGTTGTTATGTTTAGCCTGTTGTTGCAGACCCTGTGTCGACCCATCCCATTGAAAGTGTTCTTCTTTTTCACTGAGTCTCTACTTTAACAAGCATGATGTCCTTCTGCGGGGACTGGTACCTCCTGACGACATGCCCAAAGTATGTGAGACAAAGTTTTATACATATGTCTATGTAAAAGTATATGTATATATCACTGTATATATCACAGTATATATCACTGAAAGGGTGAAAATAAAGGAAACGTGCAGGCACCTATCCCTAGCTTAATGAGGCATTCTAGCACCTTGGAAGCTTTCTTGGTGGCCTTCCCAGAGGAAAACACTAATAGATTCTCTAATGTTCAATCAGCCATGCTAGAATAAACTCAGTTTGGTCATGTGACAGCAGAAGTAGAAATTAAGGTGATATGTCTACCAACCAAGGAACACCAGTGATTGTGGGCAACTATCAGCAGCCAGAAGGAGGCAAGGAAGAACTTGCTGCTAGAGTCATCAGAGACAGCATGATCCTGCCACCACCTTAATTTCAAATGCTGGCCTTCAGAACTATGACAGAGTAAACTTCTGTTCTTTTAAACCACCAAGTTTGTGGTGCTCTGTTCCAGCAGATGCCCTAGGAAACTAATAATATTGTCTTTTAAAACTCTGCTACAGCTGTGGTTATATCTCTTTCTTCAGATCTAACACTGTTTATTTATACCACCTCCTTTCTTGTTTTTGTCCTCAGTCAATCTTGCCAGAAGTTTGTCAGTTTTATTACTGCATTATCAGTTAGGAATTAGATCAACTGGACCCAACAGACACCCAGTGAGCATAGTGGCTCACTGTCCCACCATCCTAGAAGGAGGCCCTCATCCTTAAGGGTCTTGGTGGTACCCATCACAGCTGAGTTTCCAACAGGAGGAGGAAGGAAAGGAGAAAGTTAAGGGCAAAGGATATCTCTTCCAACAGCTGCCACAGAGTTAGCTCGAACTCATGGCAAGCCCACGTGTGCCAATTCCAGCTGTCTGCCGCAGGGTATTTACAATGGCTGATTTTTTTCAGATGTAGATCACCAGGCCTTTCTTTCGGGGTTCCCACAAGTAGACTCAAATCTCCAGTCTTTCAGTTAGCAACCAATCGTGTTATCTCATTAACCATCTGCACCACTTTGGGACTTGATACCTCTTTGACCTTGAGAGAGGAAACAGGACGGGGGTGGGGGACTGACGTAAACCAGACATAATGCGAAACATGCAAGTGCGATAATAACCATCCAGAACAAAACAACCCTGCATTGGCCTGACCACCTTCTGGAAAGATATGTTACTCAAAGCAGCTAACCAGTGTCCTTGAGCTGTTCCTGCAGAAACTGTCCAGCTAAAAACAATTGGCTGGACACGCGTTAAAAAAAAAAAAATATATTCACTACTTTATGACCTCCCCACTGGGAGTGCCTGGGAACCCTGAACTAGTCTGAGGATTCAAACAGGGGGAGCAACAAACTCAACAACTCACAATAGGTCCTGCTGCGGTCCCAGAAACCTTTTCTGCAGAATCCATCTTGGTGCCCAGCAGCACGCACAACCTTATTAGCCTGTGCTCGCCTACTTCTCTAAAAGCTATGCCCTTTCTCCGAAGACATCTCAATAGTCACAGCTGCCTCCTTAGCCTTGAGATTATAAAGCCTGTAATCTCTTTCTCGGAATTGAGTCATTTTGGAGAGCTTAGACTCCCGCGGACTCCTTTTACTTGTCACAAGTAAAATAAAGCTTGCTAAAGTAAGATTAACTTTGATCTTTCTTGTGTATTCTTACTCAGAAAAGACAAAGACCCTTTGAGTCAAATTAGTTTTCCAGTAATAACTCGGCCGCTTTAACATCGGTTTGCCCAAGGCTCAGTCCTTAGTCCTCTTCTGTTCTGTGCCCCACTCATTTCATAGTCATCTC
The DNA here is from genome assembly GCA_028571685.1 of Heterohyrax brucei. NCBI lineage: Eukaryota > Metazoa > Chordata > Mammalia > Hyracoidea > Procaviidae > Heterohyrax > Heterohyrax brucei. The sequence goes on from CM053140.1 coordinate 56,935,270, forward strand.
ATCCAGTCCCTGGACATTAAATCCTGTCCCTGTGTTGATGACTCCACAGTCACATCTGCAGCCCAGCTCTGTCTCCAGATGCACACTCAACTGCTCACTCAAAGTCTCTACACACATACCTAATGGGCATTTCAGACTGAAGACATCTAAAGTCGAACTCCCTAGAAAGGAAAAGGAATCCAACAGAACGCTGGAGCTCTGCAGGATTCCAAATGTTTTCTGATTGCAACTTGCAGCATGATTGCAACGTGACTTCCCCACCCAACTGGAAGAGAGCATCTGGAACACTCAGTCATTCCCAGCACTCTATCATTTAATGGATCTTAACCAGCATTTTAAAAAAATGAAGTGGAATACATAGAGCAATTAGAATGGAAAGCATCAGCATGGATCACCCATAAGTGGAGAGAGTGTTGCTTGTGAAACTTTTAACTGTGTACAGCCTCCTGTTATAGAATGTTTGTTTTACCAAAGGTTGAAGGAAAAAAAATTGACTGGGCTAGGGCTTGGGGCAGAGGGTGTGTGTGCAACAGATGCCCTCCGGGTGAATGCCAGTTCTAAGGCTCATGTCCCAAGGAATGACTTTTCTTGGTCATTTCTGACCTCTGTTTATTCCTCTTACTTAATAGTCAGCTCCAGGTCCCCAGATGGTGCAAACGGTTTGTGTTTGACTACTAGCCAAAAGGTTGGGTGTTCAAACCCACCTAGCAGCACTGTGGAAAAAAGGCCTAGAGATCTGTTTGTATAAAGCTTACAGCCATGATAACCCCATGGAGAAGCTCTGCACTGTAACACATGGAGTCACCATGAGTTGGAATCAACTTGACGGCAAGGAGTTTGGTTTCATTTTTTGTAGCCAGCTCACAAATGCTTTACAAAAGATATTTTTCTATATTGCTCTTGCAGTTTTGCTGAAAATGGAACTCCCTTCTTATGCTTTTATCTAACATGGTTAATGTTATTAGCCTATGATTCTCAGTAGTTTGGCAAATACTGTGTAATCACTTTCCATTTTATGATCTGATGTGAGCAGTCAATCTGTTGGGAGAGGAACTTCCTTGGGGGTATGGTCTGCATCCATGATATAAACAAATGTGGAAAAGTTCTCTATCTCTTGATCTTGGATTCATCTCATCATCCTCTGATCTCTGTTTCTCGGGATGTGACAGACTTGTGATTTGTCAGCCCCTGCAACCACAGGAGCCAGGAGATACCTCCAGCCTGCCACCTGACCCACGGATTTGGGAATTGCTGGCCTCCATAATTGTGTGAGCCATTTCCTTGAAATACAGCTCTCTCTCTCTCTATTTACATATATGCTTTGCTGGTTTTGCTCCTCTAGCGAAACCCAGTTTAAAACAACATTCCACCTCCATTCTACCACTAACAGCTCATTATTTTCCATTCTCTTTGCCTTCCTCATGGCAAACATGCCAAACTCTCTCCTGCCTCAGGATCTTTGCACTATCTGTTCCTTCCACCTGGACTGTTTCTCCCTGGGACTTCCCAGGCTGGTCCTTTGCATCCTTAAGGTCTTCTGCTTCAACCAGGACTTTTGATTATAAGAAACAGTAAACTCAAAACAGCTTAAGGAAAAAAAGGAGAATTCATTGCTGATTTTACCGAAAAGCCCCAAAATAGACCTACCTTCAGCTACACCTTGAGTCAGATGCTCAGGCGATTTTGTCACATACTATCTCTTTTTTTGTTTTTGTGCTCTCTCTTCTGCTAGGTAGCCCTTTTAACCTCAGACAGGCACTTCTTCTGCAGCAGTAAGATGGCTACCTGAAGTTCAGGACATACTATCTACCTGGTCAACAGTTCCCAGGCAGTGAGCTTCTGTTTCCTAATAGTTCCAGCTAGCATCCTAGTACTGAATTTCCATGGCCAGGCCAAGGCCCAGACCCATTCCTGGAGCTAGGCTAGCGTTAGCCCCTCCAAAAACAGATACTGAGAGTGTAGGAGAGATGGTTCCCCTAAAATACAACGACACTGTTATCCAAAGGAGGACCACTGAATCTTGGAAGGAAAAAAATTGCAGCCACTCATTCCATCCTTCTAAACTGCCTCACCTGAAGGAGGTCTCCTTGACCTCACCTTGTTTTCTTCCTGCATAACATAGGAACACAATCTTTAATGATCTCTCTTTTGTGCTGACTTGTGGTGGTCTACCTGTCTCCTCCCAGGTTGCAGGTGCTCAGCTTGACAACTGAGAACATCAAAGACATGTGGAAAAATGAGCCCAGGAGACAGAAGGACCCATATGAAATGGGAGTGTTGAGGATTGAACTGTGTCCCCACAAAAATGTGTGTAGCCATTGGGCTGGGCCAGTGCCGGGAGCCAGCCCAGACACTTTTTAGGGTCATGCATGGAGGGAGGGAGAGGTGTCGGCAGGAAATAAATTGAGACAGGAAAGAATTTTGGAGAAAAAGGCAGCCCGACTCTCCAGAGAGAAAAAGAAGAAGGACTGTCTTGTTTTATTGTTATCTTTTTATAGTCAGTAAGGCAGCAGTACTTTGACCACGCTGGTGATTGGCTAGGCAAGAAGCAGGTACCTCATGGTCTCTTCATGTCAATCACTAGAGTCTTCTAAATAATGGCCCGAGACTAGTGTCTCTTTTCATGTTAGCCATTAAGATCTTCTAACAATGGTTAGAGACAGTGGTCTTCTTCTCTTGTTGACTGTTAGGGTCTTCTCTGTTAGTAAAGAACAAACACTTTGTCATTCTTTTCCATGTTAGCCATTAGGGCCCTCTAAAGAATGGTCTGGGACAGGCATATTTGTGATTTATAATTAACAGTTGGAACAAAACTAATCCTGGAACTTCTATTAACTTTACCTAAGCAAGAAGAGAGAACAAAACCCATCTTAAAAGTTATACTTTGACTGTCCCGATTTGTTCCTTCTCTCCTCTTCCTTATCTCTTCCTGTAAGGACAATGAATGTCCACCATCCCTCATTCTAAGTGTCCACCATCCCTCATTCTAAGCCTCTCTTGAACTGCTTTAAGAAAGGCATTTCTTTAGTATTTGTCTGTTTGCCAATACCAAATACAATAAACTTGGGAGCCTAGCTGTTTTCCTGAAGTAAGAAGTGAGATGTTCACTATCTAAGAGCTGAGAGAGAGAGAGAGAGGGAGGGGAGTTGTCTCTGGAAAGGCTCTCAGGGCCTTCCTGCAAGCTTGCTTATCTCATGTGAAGGGCGGGGTAAGCAGTTGGGAGAAGTCAGCGGGGGTTGGGCCGGCCTCGCCACTTCCAAGCTGGCTGTGTTAGAATTCATTCCTCTGAGCTCTTTTCCCCAGAAATTCCTGTACAGGTTTTCCCAATATTATTTCATAAACCGAGGGGGTAGTAAAGGCCCCTCTCAGAAGGCATCTCCCCTGATCCTTGTGTCAGGAGAGGAGCGGGTATTTTTTTGAGGAAGATTTGATTAGGAAGTAAAATAATGTCAGGGGCAGTAGGCTAAAAAACATGTCACGGGTGAGATGCTTCGGCCTGTCATTTACAGAGTTCGTGACTTTGTCTACAAGGGCTGATGGCGGACTTCCGCAGGCCAGGATTCCGTGTATTCTGTGATTGCCCTCCATTTTGTGATTTTCTGATGCTGTAAATTCTGATCTCTGTCTGTGGTTAACAGAGCAGATTATGTTACAGAGAATTAGGGTGGGACTGTAAAACCCTTCTTAAGGTCACCTCCCTGCTCCTATGTAAAGGGAGTTTCCCTGGAGTGTGGTTTGCACCGCCCTTTATCCTTTATCTTACAAGAGATGAAAGGAGAGGGAAGCAAGCACAAAATTGGAAACCTCCTAACATCAAGAAAGCAGCACCAGGAGTGGAGGCCGTCCTTCAGATCTGAGGTTCCTGAACCAAGATGCTCCCTGAACAAAGACTGATGCAACACAAGGATTTTCCTCCAGAGCCGTCACATGGGAAAGCCTTCCCCTGGAGTGGACATCATGAATTTGGAATTGTAGCCTACTGGACTGTGTAGGAATAAACGTTTCCCTTTGTTAAAGCCATCCATTTTGTGGTATTTCCGTTAGAGCAGCGTTAGCTGACTAAAACTGAGAGACTGTATCAGCATGAGATCAGAAGAGTCAGATGGTGCCCAGCTGCCACCAAAAGCAGTCATCATGGGGGCCACAATGCAGAGTCCCTGATGTAGCACAAGAAAAAGAGGTGTGCAGTTCAAGAACTCTACTAAAAGTCCAGATCTGATGGTCTGATAGCCTGGAAGTTTCCGTGGAACATAGCCCCTAGACTTGCTGCTGGCCCAGACCTGAAGCCAGTACTGAGGTCCACTCTTCAGACAAGAATGGACTGGACTTGGGGACACAGTGTGAGCATGTGGTGTGCATACTTTATGATTTTATACATTTATAGGAGGCTGTCCTACTGGTTTCTTTCTAGATAGGACAGGAGAGGGTGGAAAGGAGGGGACAAGTGTTCGTCAGGAGGATACTAGAAGTAAAGAGTGAAAAGGAGGAGTGTGCTGTCACAGGGTGAGGAGAACAGATGGAGCTGCAGGTAGGCAGGCAGGCAAAATTGATTTGATTATATACTTCCACTCAGTCATAATGATAATAATAAGAATACACACACACCAAAAAAGAATGTCCAGCTTGAGGTTATTATTTCACACCAGGCAGCAAAGTCTCCCCTCTACTGGTTCAATCCCATCGGCATACAAATGTGCCAGAGGCTCTCCTACTGGTGTCGTCTTACAAAGCTCTTGCTTTGACCCCGCTTTCCTGTCAGCTGTCTCCCCTGTTCTTTGTTCCTCTTCAAAATAAGACTTCACAGAAAGGTAGTCTACATTTGCACTGCTCTCATCCTCATTTTCAATTCTGTGTGCAGCCCACTTTGTTGTTTTCCTGCTTTATCTCCAACCACTCCTGCTCAGGTCCCTGCTGCTTCCTCCCTATCAGCCTGACCTCTGACCTCTGAACGTGGTATTGCCTCAGGTCTCTGTCCTCTGTCCACTCATCTTTCCTCACAACATTTTCTCCCGAGGTGATTCATCCTGTCCCATGGCTTTAAATATCACCCACACACTGATGAAGAGCCCTGGTACAGTGGTTAAGTGCTCGGCTGCCCATTGTAAGGTCAGTGGTTCAAACCCACTAGCTGCTCTCCAAGAAAATGATGTGGCAGTCTGCTTCTGTAAAGATTATAGCCTTAGAAATCCTACAGAACAGTGTGGTCCTGTAGGGTCACTATGAGCCAGACTTGAAGCAACAGGTGTTTTTTTGGCTTATACATGGATGGGAGTCATCGGTGGTGCAGTTAATGAACTCAGCTGCGAACCAAAAAGCTGGAGGTTCAAGTCCACTTAGAGACAGATGCATTGGAAGAAAAGCTTGGTGATCTACACCAAAAACCAGCCACTGAGAACCCTATGGAACCAATTCTACTCTGACACACATGAGGCCACTACAAATCAGAATCAGCTCAATAGTGGCTGGGCTGCACTGGTGACTCCCTAAGTTTAAATCTCCAGTCCTGACTCTCCAACTCTGACATCCAGAACACCTGATTATCATGGACGTCTGACTTGGAGCATACAAAACCAAATTCCTTCCAAAAGCTATCGTGTCCCCTATGTGTGCAGACCTTTACCAGAAATCTGTTTTTCTCTCTGTATTATTTTTTATTTAGTTTCACCTTTCCACATTATACTGATATAATGAACATGATTCTACAAGTCAGATTTTTCATTTTACAATGCATAATTACTCAAGCCATATTATCTCAAAGGTATGTTAATACCAGCTATTTTAAATAACCTTTTCCCTTTTGAAACTGAATGTACACTCCCCTGCAAGCTATATTTCTCTGATGAGACTGAAAAAAGGAAGATATGATAAGCTGTCACTGTAGGCCCTTTTTATTTTTACTTTTTGTAATAAAATAATGATCATTTAACAAACCAGCAAAAAAGACTCTTGACTTTCTTCACCCACCTGTTCCTTCCTTGGTCATCACATGTCAGTCAATGTTACCACACTCCACTGTCCTGCTCCATCCACCAACCCAGAGGGCATTCCCAGTTCCTCTGTTTCTCTCACTGCCGACATTAATCCATCTACAAGTCCTCTTGGTTTACCTTTATGAAGTAAAGGACCTAATTTTGTCCTAAGTAAGGTGGGCTTTGTCTTTGGTTCCAGAGAAATAATTCTTGTAGTAATTGAGGTGCCTTGATCTTGGGATTTCCAGAACATACCGCGATTTGTGATGGAGAGAGAAGACTGGCTAGACCAGAAAAGACTCATCCGGGAAGATGACATCAACCAGCCTCAGAAAGCCTGACTGGAGCCTGTCATGGCCAATAAAAACCTGGAACATGACAGCTCAGAGGGTCCTGGTTGTCCAGGGGAGGGGGACGTGCTCTCTGAGGCAAAGCAGCTCTGTGTCAGGAACCCTTCCAGACTTCACTGTGCATGTCTTATGATGGTCCTGATTTGCATCCTTTTGTTACAGTAAATCTGTAATAGTTAAGTACAGCTGGGAGGAAGACACAGCAGTCTAATTCCATAAAGACGTACAACCACGGGGCGGTTCTACCCTGTCTATGTGGTTGCTATGAGTTGGAATCAACTCAGTGGCAACAAGTTCAGTTTTTTCAGTAAATTATCCAGCCCAGCGGAGCAGAGAGCCAGCAGCTGAAAGGGGGGCGTTGTGTGGACTCCCAAACTTGCAGCGGGTGTCTGCCTATTTGGCAGTCTAAAGGGTGGTGTCCTTTTAACTTGTGAGATCTGTTCTACCTGCAGGTGGCTGGGGTCAAAAAGAGAGGGTGCTGTGTGGGTGGCTGGTGTCAGAAATAATTGAGAAGTGGGAATGTGGGGGCTGAATCAATTGCCACCTTTTGAGGATTGGAGTCATGCTGATTCTTATCCACAGATTTATTCATGAAACCTCCAGATAAACCTCAAATCTACCCCCCACCTCACCTGCTCAGCACCCCGTGGCTGAGCCCCTACCCTCTCTCAGCTGGATTATGGCAGTAATCTCATCGCTCGTCTCCCTCCTTTTTTGTGCCTTTCAGTCCATTCTCTTCTCAGCAGTGTGGTCTTTTAAAGCAAATCAGATCACGTCAATCCCCATTTTAAGCCACTCAAAGGCTTGCCTGCATTTAGAGTAAAATCAGAAATTCTCACCCTGACCTCAGCTCTCTACATTCTCTTGCTACCTCACCAGGCAGAGAACACAGTGACCTTTCTGTCTCAGGGCCTTTGCACTTGACTGTTTTTTTCTGACAGAAGGTCTCTCTCCCCAGTTCCACGTGACCAGCTCCTGTTCGTCTTTCACATCGAGCACAAATATTACCTCCTCAATAGAAGCCCATCTTGACTCCTTTCTCTATCATGTCACTCAGTTTATCTCCTATTCATGAGTTTTTAGAAACTACAACCAAAATGCTTCTTAGAAACAAAGATGGAGAGATTTTGTCTTGTGTGCTTTGGACATGTCATCAAGAGGAACCAGTCCCTAGAGAAGGACATCATGTTTGGTAAAGTAGAGGGTCATTGAAAAAGATGAAGACCCTCAATGAAATGGACTGACACAGTGGTTGCAGCAGTGGGTTCAAGCATGTGGGATGGTGCAGAACTGGGCAGTGTTTTTGTTCTAGTGCACATAGGGCTGCTGTTAGTCAGAACCAACCCGACAACTCATAACAACAACAGGAAGCACTATGGTATCATGGCTGAAAACAGGCTCTGGACACAGACTGCCTGGGTGTTGAATCCTAGCTTGGCCACTCATTGACTATGTGACCTTGGCCAACTGACTTCATCACTCTGCCCTTCCATTTACTGGTCTACAAAATGGGTATGCTAAGAATAAATAGAACCTCATAGAATCAGAATCTAGCACAGAGTAAGCACTAAATAAATACTAAAGCTAAAGCCACTGCCATCAAGTTGATTCCTACTCATAGCAACCCTATAGGTCAGAGTAGAACTGCCCCATAGAGTTTGCAAGGAGGGCCTGATGGATTTGAACTGCCGACCTTTTGGTTAGCAGACATAGCTCTTAACATCACACCATCAGAGTTTCCAAGCCTGTACATAAACCAACCCTACTGCCATCAAGTTGATTCCAGCTCATAGCAACCCTATAGACAGAGTAGAACTGCCCCATAGAGTTTCCAAAGAGTGCCTGGCAGATTTGAACTGGTAACCTTCTGGTTAGCAGCCCTAGCACTTAACCACTACGCCACTAGGGTTTCCAGCTGGTACACAGTTGGTGCTTAATTACAGTGTTGAATGGATGCATAAAAACAGACACGCTCTCAGCCCTTATGGAACTTGCAGTCTAAAGATCATGTAGCCTCCTCTTGTCTGACTTATTCAGCACCTAGTCCTTTTAAAGATGTGGAAACTGAGATCCATATAAAGGTGGAGTGATTTGAGCAATGCATAAAGAAACAGGGGTATTGCTCTTTCCAACCTCCTAGAGGGAAGAAAATCTCCTTTTCCAAGATGTGAAGCAGCATCATGTGGAAATCGCTGCATTCATTGTGAACACAAGCCACAGCCTTTTTCAGTCTAGTAATAATATACAGGTAAAAATTATCATTACAAGGGAAATCAACAGCAAAGAAAAGCTGAGCTCTTTGGGGCAGCAGGATGGATTGTGGTATTGTTGAGATGAGGACATGGACACTGCAGTCATGGCTTCCTGGGGAAACCATCTAGGCCCCCCTCTAAGTAAGTAGCTGCCCTCACCCTCGATATTTTGTTCATGCCACACTTAAGACTCTCAAGGCCTAGTTTTACAAATGTGGGCACAGGGACTCAGAGAGGGCAGGGACTCGCTCAGGCCACACAGCAAATTAAACCCAAGGCTCCAGACTCGACGGCACTTGGCTTGGCTTGGCTCCTGGCTTCTTGGATGAGGTTCCTTTAAGCTCTCATTGAGATTAAAACCTTTTAATAGATAATGGAGGGTAAGGTGCTGAGAGAGAAGGAAGGCGAGGAGGGGGACAATAAGGAGGTGTAAAACCAGGTGCCGGGGTAGGGGCACTGACAGGTACGCGTGACAACCGTACCTGCCCACCAGAAGCATCTGCTGGGGAAAGGGGGATGGAGGCTGGGGCCTGGCTGGGTTATTTTCAGAGCTGCTATCTTTGTCTGCATCTGCTAAATTATTAAACTAGGATCACATCCTAGAGGGTGCCAGGCCAGGTTGCCAGGAAGAGACTGAAAGGGAGGGGCTGGATTGCTTAGCAGAGGCCTCGACTCCTCCAGGCTGGGATGGAAGTAGATGCCTCAGGCCTTGATCCCCTGGTCCACCCCACCTCAGCTCATGGGGATATCCTGCTGGGGGCCACGGCCACCACACTCACTATCCCCTGCTGTGGGCTGTTTCTGCTGGTTTCTGTCCTGGAAGGGAGGGATAAGTGTGTGGTGAGCAGCACTCTGGAACCTGATCCCCTTTGGCTGCCTCTTCCCTTTCAGGGTCTCTGACTCAGAGCCCAGGCTTTGAATCAGGCAGATAATAGTTCAAACCAATGTCCAGCTTCTGAGACAAGCTGCATCTCGGAGCCCTTGCATTCTTGTCTGTGTCAGAGGTGTTCGCAGTTACATTTTGTGGATGAAGACCGTGCGATTCAGAAGGAAAGTGCCTTTCAGGGGTGTCATGGATTGAATTGTGTTCTCCCAAAATTCATGTAGCAATTCAGCTAGGTCACGACTCCTGGTGCTGTGTGATGGTCCTCTGCCTTGTAAATGCTGCCTCTGTGATGGTAATAACGGTGGGTGGGCAGTAGGTTTTTAGTAGGGCAGGACTCAGTGTATAATATTATTTTGTGCCTTAAAGTGGTCTTTCAAGATATAAAGGAAAGAAGCTAGCAAAGAGATTTGGGGACTTCATACCACCAACACACAGTGCTGGGAACTGAGAGCATCCTTTGGAAAGGACTGGGGTCCCTGAGCCTTAGAAGCTTCCAGTTTAGGGGAAGACTGACCACAAGGACCTTCTTCCTGGAGCTCACACCCTGAATTTGGACTTTCAGCCTACTGGACTGCCACAATATAAAAATTCTCCTTTTAAAACAATCCACTTTTTAAAACCACCAGCACTAGCAGACTACGACAAGGGGGTTGCACAGCTAACCTGGGACTATGACTCAAATTCAAGTTTCTATAATTCCAGATTCCTTTCCCTTCCCTCTTCTTTTCTGTATTTTAGTGTATTTTTTATTTCCCAGTGCTTCCACAAAATCAATGTATAACTTTAATAAAGATTAGAAAAAGTTATCATAACTATAGTTTAAAACGTATTTGAAATGCTCGGCTGACTGTGCACTAACTTGTTGGCTGTGGCCCCCGACCTGACCACTCCTGGTAGGTGGAGCTCACGCCAGTTAAGAAAGCTGGCAGATGCCCAACCTCTCTCACCTCTGGTCCTTCGCACATGCTGTTTCTTTCCTGAAACCTTCCCCGTTCCTATTCCCCATTTTCTTTGCCCCACCTTCCCCACTCCCACCTCCCATTTTTTAAAATTGCTCTTCAGGTGGAAGTTTACAGAACAGGTTACTTTCCCATTCCACAGTTCATACAAAAAGCGTTTCAGGACCTTGGTTTCATTCCCCACAGCATGTCAGCACTCTCCCCATTTCTGCCCTGGTTTCTTCTTTCTTTCCTCCTGGTTTTCTACCCCCTTCTGCCTTCTCATCTATGCTTTGGGGCAGATAATGCCCTTTTGATGCAATTGATTGTTCAAAGGAGTATGTACTTCTCAGGTGTTGTCGCCTGTTGTTTGGCTGGGAGATGGTCTCCAGGAATGGCTTCATTCCTAGGTTAGAAGGGTGTCTTGGGGCCATAGTCTTAGGGATGTCTTCAGTCTCTACCAGACCAGCAAGCGTGGTCCTTTTAGTGAATTTGGTTTCTTGTTCTACATTTTTCTCCCACTCTACCCAGGACCCTTTGCTGTAATCCCAGTCAGAGTGATTAGTAGTGGTAGTCGGGCATCACGTAGTTCTTCTGGTCTCAGGGTTTATAGGCCGTAGTTCATGTAGACCATCAACCCTTTGGACAAATTGCTCCCTTGAGTCTTTGGTCTCTTTCACTCTCCCTTGCTCTAGATAGGAAGTGCATCACTCACTTCTGATTCACCCTTCAGGTCTCAGTTTAAATATCTCCTCTTCCAATATGTTCTCCCTGATCCCTTTCCCACCTAGCTGGGCTCAGCATCTGCTCGGTGTCCCCAGAGCCCCTGTCTTTCCCCATCCCAGTAGGTACCTCTCAAAACTGCCATCTCTTGTCTGTATTAGCCCTAGACTGGGAACTCTCCAAGGACAGGACCCCGTCTGATCATTTGTGGTACCTCCAGCAGCCAGCCCAGCAGAGAAGGTAATGTTCCAATTTGTTGAAGGACTGAAAGAAACAATGAGTAAATAAGTGGATGGCAAAGGGACCTTGTGCCTGCTCAGGAAGCTCCACTCTTGTGTTATTTTTCAGTTCAGACAAACCTTTACTGATGCCTTTGTGCACAGGCACTCTGCTTAACTCCAGGGAATTCTAATGATAAGCAAAACCAGGCTGAGGGAGATGGTTAAATAAACAATAAACAAATATGCAAATACCTGTGACTTGCAGGAAATGTCACAGAGATTAGGAACAGGGAACACTGTCAGAGAATAAGAGAGAGATCAAGGAGGACTTGAGAGGGGGTCAGAATTATGCCTGAATCCTTGCGTAGCCACTTACCTGCTGTGTGACCTTGGACAAGCCTCTACTTCTCTGAGCTTTAGTTTCTCATCAGGAAGAAAAGGCTGCTGATCACCACCTCCTAGGGATGATGTACATTCATTCATTCAATAAATCTATGTTAACATCTCCTTTTACTCAGAGAAAGGACTTGCCTGAGGTCACCTAGATGGCCAGCACAGGGTTTGAACCCAGGGTTGGTTGGCTCTCTGGATCTGCTTGGAGGGTAAATCCTGGTCTTGTCTTCTGCGATTCATCCCCCAAGAGCTGGGAGCAGTGATCTGCCCGATGGACATGAACACCAAGGTGGGGAGAGGGCTTCTACACTGACAGAGACATGAGGTTTGATGACATAAAGGAGACCTTCAAAGAGATGACACCTTTCAGCAGGGCAGTCCTCCTTGCTGGAGACAACTTGGGAACCTCAGCCTCCTTCATCCTCTCTGAGCCTTTCTGACTCCTTGAGCACCATTTCCACCTCAGAAAACTACCCTTCTCTCCCTGCGGCCTCTTTCCACAGCTCTGTGCCCATAAGCCCCCCCATTGAGTCCCAGGCCCATCACTGGGCCCCACTCTGTCACAGAACCACGTCCCTTGGTGAACTTCTTTCTCTCCACTGAGCCTCCACTACTCCCAGCTGCTTAGCAGCCTTTCCTCTGGTCTGCTCCCCCTCTCCCTTTAAGCCTCCTCCCTTCCCGCTCCCTGAGCCTGGCACCTCCTCATAGCACCCACCCCCCGAGCCCCTTCTGAGCTGCCTCTTAGGAACAGAGCTGCTTCGCCCACGCCCAGGAGCCCTCCTCACTCAGTCTAAAATACCTGAAAGCACCTCAAGAACATGCGGGTGGGGCGCTCTGTTCTCTCTTCTACGTGGAAGGAATTCAGCTCCCCCATCAGCCTCCTTTGTTGGCTAGCACAGTACAGTAGCCACATCGGTCACACCTGAGCCCATGGTCTATTGCAGGTCTTTCTAATCATTTCAAACTCGGTTTCTGGCCCTCCCGCCTCTGCTTCCACCCACCCCAGCTCTGATGGCACCTTTGAGCAGAAAGAAACAGGCAGGGGCCATGGTATCTTGAGGTCAGTTGTACTAAAGGGAAGGTGGGCAGGCCCAGATAAGGAGGGCCTCTGGTAACAGGGTGCAGATCCAGGCACCTGACACCCTAGAGAGCATAAGTGGCTGAGCTGGTCCTATTCCTGCCTACATTCAGCCTCTGACCCACAGTATGACTTTTGGCAAGGCACCACACTACTCACACTACTCCTTCTGGATCTGTTTCCACCCCTGTGCAAAAGGTGTGGGGAACACTTGCTTGGAGGAGGAAGCAGGAACAGAGACAGTGAAAGAGTCCGTGGAGTTTCAGGCTTTTCTGGGGGGCCACCAAGAGTCGCAAGAGCCGCCTCAGGCTCAGCAGTACTGAGGAGTCTGTTCTGCAAGTGAAGGGTGGTGCCTGGCGGACATCAAACTCGGTGGATCCCCCATGCCATCCCATCCCACTGGACTCCAGTCGTTCCTCTACTTTAATTCCTCCGCTGCCCCAAGCGAGATGGGAGAAAGGGGTCCTGAAGAGCCTGTGGCCCCGGAGACCAGGAAGAATGGATTTGGCCAGGGGCAGCCTGCGGTTACAAGGACGAACACGCCGCCAAGTCTGACCTCCCGAGTTCTAGTCCAGGTTCTCACTCTCCCCAGGTGAGGGGTGGATTCTGTGATTCCTAAGCACCAGCAACCAGAGCTTATGGTTTCGAGAGGCCATACTAGGGGAAAGAGGGTCCTCTTTCCACCCTAACTTTGGATGCCTTAGCGGATCAAAGCTGGGGAAAGGATCAAGTATTTGCTGGGTGTAGGTACCGGCCTGAATGGGCGAGGCGGAGCCAGAGCATGCCAGTCTCTGATTGGCTGTACTGTCAATCGCTCCGTCCCTTTTTCTATCAGACGCACCAGCGGCGGGTGCTGCGCGGCGCCGGCGTGCAGGCTGCGGCCGCATCTTGCTCAGCTTGTGCGAACCGTCCATCCACCCCGGAACGGGGGCAGCCGACTAGACCTACCGCAGACCGAAAGTGGCTGACCGCCGCGGGGCGGGGAATGCCGGGCTGCCGCATCAGCGCCTGCGGCCCGGGGGCCCAGGAAGGGACGGCGGAGCCGGGGTCCCCGCCGCCACCCCGAGATCCCCTGTCGTCCCCTCAGCCCCTACCCCCAACTCCGACCTTGACCCCGGCCCAAGCCCCTCTGGAGGCAGTCCCGGAGTCGGCAGGCTCGGCCGAGGGGCAGGAGCTGCAGCGCTGGCGCCAGGGTTCTAGCGGGGGCGCGAGGGGTCCCGGGGCCGCAGCCGGTGCCTGCAGCGGAGGGGCGGGGGCGGGGGGCCGCGCGCTGGAGCTGGCTGAAGCGCGGCGGCGGCTGTTGGAGGTGGAGGGCCGCCGGCGCCTGGTGTCGGAGCTGGAGAGTCGCGTGCTGCAGCTGCACCGTGTCTTTTTGGCGGCTGAGCTGCGCCTGGCGCACCGCGCGGAGAGCCTAGGTCGCCTGAGCGGCGGCGTGGCGCAAGCCGAGCTCTACCTGGCGTCGCACGGGCCGCGCCTCAAGAAGGGCGCACGCCGTGGCCGCCGCGCCCGCCCGCCCGCGCTGCTCGCCTCGGCGCTAGGCCTGGGCGGCTGCGTGCCCTGGGGTGCCGGGCGCCTGCGGCGCGGCCACGGGCCGGAGCCGGACTCGCCCTTCCGCCGCAGCCCGCCCCGCGGCCCGGCTTCCCCCCAGCGCTGACCTCCGCGCCCGGACCCCCCGGCCACCGCAGACTGGCCGTCGCTGGGATACCGACCGAAGCATTGTGGGCTGCTGATTGGATGGATGGCGTCACCGACGCGAATGGACAGACAGACTGACTGCACGAAGAGACAGTCGGGGGTCCGGGAGACCAGTAATGGACTCTGAGGTGCAGTATTAGCGGCTGGTGCATCTAAGGGGCGGGGTGGGTGATGCGCCCCCCCCCCCACCTCTCTTCCCTGGGATTTTTGGAATCCTCTGGGTCGCTAATAAAGCTCTCCACTTTCTGTTGCCGCTTCTCCCAGACCGCCTGGGGGAGTGAGGTAGCATTAAGTCCTCAGTGGGAGTTGGACAGGTTGAGGGTGCTCAGAGCCCAGGAGAGATCAGCAGCAAACTTGAACCAGTTTGAGCCTGCTGCACTGATGCAGCACCCCCTACCCTCGCCTCCACCCGCATTACCTTTCCTAGGTCCCGAGGGGGTGTAACAAGAGTTGTGCCCTTGAAGTTACAGCTTTCTGACAGTGCCCAGCTCCGTATTTTCGGAAGGGCAGAATAATGAGGTCCAAGGATGGCATGGGAGCTGGCACAGGAATGTACCACTGAGTTCTGTTCTAAACCCCTGCTCCCCATTTGGGGAGCTGGAATCCAAGACAGGTTGAGGATTTGTTTCCATCGTAGGTGTACTTAGGCCCTCCCGCTTCTACGAGAGAGATCTTTTCTCATGCCCTCCTGCAGCCCTGATTAAGACTACAGCCCTCAGGAAACCAGAGCTCAGTGTTTGGCAACGATCTGAAGCCTCATTTCCCCTCCTCCGGGCGCTATCATGGTAGGACATAGGAAACCCCCTACCCCAACCTAGTTTCTGAGATGGCTCTGCCAGGAATGGAGCCAGGTGATATTCTGTAACAGGCCCCAGGGGACAGGTATGGCATCAGCTGCCAGGTAGGGGGCCTTAAAGGGCCAGACCTGAAATGAAATCTGCTTCTCTTCCTATCCAGATGCCCTTCAGGCCTCCTGCCTCTTGTTTTCACTTAGCTGTGAATGGCCTGGCTGCTGCTGCTGTCTTGTTCACTGGCCAGGTTAACTGCAGCCTCACTTGTTAGTCTGGAAAGTGGGTACACCTCCTGCAAGGGCTGTGTGAGGTTAACATGGGGCAGTGGTCTTTTTCCCCCCAAAGTCATGCAAGATTATTTTGTTCTTTAGGTCTCATGTTTTAGCCCTAGAAACATCCACTGCTTTTGCTGATGGAGTCAGGAGCTAATTTAAAGGTGTTCTCCTTTTACAGAGAGGAAAGGGGATTTCTCAAGGTCACATGCCAGTGGTGGACAAAACCAGTCCCAGGCCTGTGTGTGCCCTTCCCATAGTGTCTCTTCCCCTGCTTAGGGGGCAGGGGCTGGGGAGGACTAGGCTCTAGTCCCTGTCTGCTCTGTGACCTAGAGTAACACAGCCTCCTCTCTGGGCCAGTTTCGTTTCTGACCATGACCATCCCTCCTCCATGTTAGGCTTTGGGAATGGGGAGAAGGAGGAGGGTGATAACGTCAGAGTCATGGGACTCTAGTCTAATCCTGCTGGGGTCAGGTGCACAGCTGACAGGCTGAGTCCGGAACCACACCTGAGCCTCCTGCATCAAGCCTTCCTCTCCCTGGGTACCCAACTTGGGCTGGTTTCTTGGCTGCCAGCCCAGCCTTCCTGAACTCATTCTTAGCTGGTGAAGAGAGGCCCAGGAGGAAGAGCCCCAGAGACAGGTTGGAGACCAGGAGAGCAGTAGGAGGCAGTGGCACCTTTTGGCCTTCTCAGATAGACTCTTCCAAAGACACTTGGGTCCTTTGAGGTCTAAAGGCCCAGTGAGTACAGGGAGTTGCTGGAGGTGACACACTGAGGGCATTCTGGCTGCAGCCAGAGTGCTTTTCTGGCTGCAGGAGGGGTACTTCACCCAGAGAAGCTTTTAGCTAATGGGGTAAAGTGCTCATCAGTCACTGCAATTTTGCCTTTGTCCGGGATTTATTGATAATCAGCTTTGGCTCCATTTGGAGGAGGAGGGGATAGGGAATTAGAGAGAGTTCTTGCTGGAGAAAAGGGTATGTTTGTGGGGGATAATAGAGGGGGCTCTGCCCCACTGTTTTTCACATGGGTCACACAGCACTCGGTGACTTGAACCTTGGCTCTTGCCTGGTTCAGTGGTCTGTCTATTCCCTTTCACCTGGGTAACAAACGTTGCTTTCCCACACCTGCCTGGGCCCCCTGGGATCCCTCTAGGGGCTTCCCAGCCTAGCCTCATTTTCTCCCCAGTCAGCCAGACATTGATAACGACTCATTGCCAGGGCTTCAAGAGGCAGAACTGAACCAGAGGGTCTCTGTTTTAAGAGATTTTGTCTCCCACCCCTCCTTCAGGCAGCTTTCCTCTCTGGTGGTCACTATCCCAGGTGATCATCTGAGGGCTGGACAGTTTGTGTTGGAGGACTGCAATCCTGCCCTTGGACAGGAGATGGGCTCTACCCTGCCCTCGTGACTTCATGAGCACCTTCTTGATGGTCCCAGCCCTGGGGGCTGGACGGGGTGCAAGGGGTCTTGAGGGAGCTGTGTTGTGGGGACACTAGTGTCCACCAGTGAATCTGGGACCTCAGCAAAGGGGAATGAGGACAACAGAAGGCTTATAGCTGGCTGGTGCCGCAAGCTGGGAGAGCAATTCGGGGTTCGTCTAGACACTGCCCCTCACCTAGGTAACGCCTCCAGCCGGTTGACTCATCCGCATGCAATCTGGCTCAGGCTGAAGGCGTCTCTCCTGGGAACACCACCAGAGAGCAGTGTGGAGCTGCCTTGCAGGCTGTACGCACCGCCACCATAGGGCAGTAAAGGGCTGCTTCACAGGTCGGGGGCGTGACTTGGGGTAGGCAGGGTCTGCCGTGTCCTCGTCCCCAATTATCCCTTTTGGCTGTATCCAGGCTTCCCAGGGTGAGAGCCTTTACTTGAAGGCTCGTTTTTTTTTGGCAGAGGGAGCTGATAGTGGTAGTTGATGCAGCCCGAGGGTGGAAGTGTAGTTTCAGGGATCCTTACTGGGGTGGGCGGGTTTGGAGGTTGGAGCTGGAGACGCACCCATCACCAGCTTCCTGGGGGCAGGAGCGCACTTGGAGAAAGGATGTGGAGACCCTTCAGCTGGGTGGAACCCCGGTCCTGAGGGAGGGGATCTATTAGAAAAGGATTCCTGGAAAGACTGTCTGTGATGGATGTCATCATCTACGTCTGGAGTCGCTGCATGCGTATTTGTTATGCTGATAATTGATCAGAACACCCTGCCCTGCCACCACCCGCTGACCTGGGTGGCCTTCTAGAGATTAGGATGAAGCAACCAAACAGAACCATGTTCTAGGAGAAACTTTTTGCTGACAGCCGGGTCCTTCAAGAAATACACAGGTGCCAGGTTTCCCAGAGCTGAAGGAGGGGCTCTTTGCTTTAAAGCCCCCGAGAGAGGAAAAGCTTGGAGCGGCCCAGCCTCCAGGGCTTGAACTGGTTCTTTCTTCTGGTTCTGAGCTCCCTCCACCCTGGCCCCCTTGAGAATTTCCAGCCCCTCCCCTATAATATATGGAATCACAATCTACATTTTAATATAAAAATCATCGGGGGATCTTGTTAAAATGTAGATTCTGATTGAATACCTGGGTTGGAAAAGCAAATTCTCGGCAGTGGCTGAAGGGAAACGAGCCTATTTGAAACCCCACCATCCCCTTCTTCCCCCATTAGGTCATGGCTGCAACCCTGGAAGGGCACCTTTGCTTCTGCAGTAGCGTGGTAGCCACCTCTCTGCCAGACTCTGTGCTAAGCACATGACCACTCTGTGAAACAGAGGTTATTGTTCCCATTTCCACAGTGAGAAAACTGAGGTTCAAGGAGCCTGTAAGCAGGTATCCGTTAAACATCAGGCTATGTGGCTTTTCATTCACTAGGCTGAGAGGGCGCCATCTGGAGGGGAACGTTTCTGGGCTCTAACCTTGAAGGCTGGCTACAGCGGCCCCTGGTCCTTGGTTCTGGGGAGGCATGTAATGAGACTCTGGAGGGGTGGCATAAGGTGCCCAATCCTGCCAAGCCCTGGACACACACCTAGCCTGGTTGTGTAGGCCCTGGGGAGTGAGTCAGACTGAGTCAGCACACCTGGCCTCTGACAGGGGTGGGTCCAAGATGGTGAGAGCTAGGAGCAGGGTCTGGGCTTGCCTTGGGGAGCTGCCTCCTCTCTCCACAGACTCATACTGGAATGTTTGGTGCAGCCTGGCCCTGGGCTGATGCTATAGATGGTAGAGGAGGAGGGGACAGGCTGTATGGTAGGGCAAAAAGTGCCCAGATTTGGAACAAGACAGACCAAGGTTTCAGTTCTGGCCTGAAACTTCTCAGCTGGCCTATCTTGGACAAGTCTCTTCCCTGAGCTGTTTCTTTTTCCTCATTTTCCTCCTCTTGTTCTTTGTCTTCAGGGGCAGGGGGCATCTAGGGAGGAGATAACTTCAGAGCACTGGCAGGTTGCACTAAATGTCTATCATGTAGTAACATACAACCTGCTGCTATTGAGTCAATTCTGACTCATAGCAAACCTATAGAACATGGTAGAACTGCCCCATAATGTTTCCAAGGAGCACCTGGTGGATTCAAACTGCAGACCTTTGGTTAGCAGCTGTGGCACTGAATCACTATGCCACCAGAGTTTCCTAGTACATAGTAGGAAACTATAAATGTTTAATAGAACAAAGCTGCCCAGTCCAGGAGAGGTGACTAGGGAAGAGTCCCCAGGCAGTGTGGGCTTTGTGTGTCCAGAGCATCACCATATCAGGAATCCCTAAAACGGTCCTCCTGCCAACCCACCCCAAGCCTGGGGAACTCCATAAGGGGAGAGGTGGAGGAGGGGGCAGGCCTTTCATCCCAGGAACATTCCATTCTAGCTGCTCAGACCAGTGGGGATGCCAGCCAAGGACAAAGGCCTAAGGGAACCTCCGCTTTCTCCAGGGACCCACCCCTGCTAGTGTGGGAGCCAGTGGCGTCCCACTTAATAATATTACCCCCTGCACCTTCTCTCTACTGTAGCGGATAGGGAGGTGGATACTGAAGGGCTGGGGTGGGGCTGGGGACTGTGGGAAAGAGGTGATTAAGGCTCTTGAAATTGTTATTCCCAGGTCCTCCCAGCTCCTCCAAGCCCCTATTCTGTGGATCTGGACTCCTGGATTCTGCTCGGCTGGGCAACTCCTTCAGGAAGACTTCTCGAATTGACCCTACATGACCTCAGCACCCTCCTCACTTCTCAGGAACCTGTCACTTTGTAGTGGCAATGGCCTCTATTCTGGGGAAGCTGCCTATACTAAGAATTTATGTATGCTACATTTGACTTTGGCTTACACTGTACAATTGGAGATGTTATGACAGGCCCGTGAGATGTAATCAGACTATTGAAGGGTGCAGCAGATAGTTCCAGTGTGAAAAGGAAAAGGGTTTCCTTTTAAAATGTCATCCTTAATTAAACAAGTTACAGTGCAGCTGGCTCTCCATCTTGCTAGATGGCATTGCCTCTCAGGCTAAGCACTCCAGGAGGCCTGTTTGAAGTCACATGGGTCTGAGAATTCCCTCAGTATCCCTCACCCCTGGCCTTGCTCTCCCTGCGTGGAGTATCCATGTGGCTCCCTTAGAAGGACAGTCAGCTGCTGTCTCCTAGGGAGGATACAGTTCTTTCTCGGGAAGAGGTGGTGCCCACGTAAAAATTCTAAGCGGAATTTTAAATATAAAAAGGCATCCCAGTTATCCAAATATCTTAATCACTTAGGGGAAGGGGCCCAGGGTCTCACAGATGACGTAGAACTTGTACAACTCTGCAAAGTGAATGTCTGTCCAAGTAATCTCCTGATTTATACATGCTGGGAGAATAAATTTCAAAAAATCCAAGGCAAATGTTTGTGTAGCTTTGATGTTTACTTTGCCAGTGTCCATGTTGCCTTTCCTCTGTGTGCATCTGCCAGAGTTCCTGAAGTTGGCGGTTCCTTGAACAGCTTCTGTTTAGTTATGTTTGGCCACGGGCATATCCGCTGATTAGCAGACTGGTTTCTTCCTTGACCTGGCTCAGAGCTGACCCTTTCCAGGAAGTCTTCCCTGACTAGAGATGTCATGAGGAAAATTGGGAATGGCAGTGCATGGTGTGAGGCTGGGTGACACTGAGGGAGTTAGTGCATGTTTGTAATCATGTGGCAGCATGATGACCTGTGTGGGATTGTGAGTGACAGTGTTGGTGACTACATGCATCTGTTTTGTCAGGCAGGGTTCCAGCAGGAGACAGGGAAAAGACAACTCTTCTCCAGCAGACAACTGGGAAGAGTTTTCAAAAGGGACTGTTTCCAAAGGAGGCCATGCTGATGGTGCAAGGGACTAGGTGCTTGACTGCTAACTGCTAACTGCAGGGGTGGCAGTTTGAACCCATTCAGTGGCTCCACAGTAGAAAAGACCTGGTGGTCTGCTTCCAGAAATATTGCAGCCAAGAATACCCTATGGGGCCCTTCTACTTTGTCATGTGAGGTTGCTATGAATCCAGAACCACTTGACTGACTGTACCCAATATGGGTGATTAGGAAACTTACAAGGGGTGATGCAGGATGCTGGGACTAGCAACAGTGGGGGGCCTTACAACTCCTAGACTTTAAGCTGTGAGGGAGGAGAGTGCACGGGAACCTGAAAGAGTACTTGCTAGGAGCATCACCTGTGGCTGAAGGATACAGCCAGTCATGGCAGCCTGGTGGGGAGGAAGCAGGGGCAGTAAGTCCCTCCGTCCTGCAGTCTCCTGCTGGGGCCTCTCATTGGCCAAACCCAACAGGAAAGTGAGGGAACAAGGGAGTCATTGATGCAGTGCATGGGTCAGCCTCCCCAGGCCACTGGAAGGGAGAAGGGTGGAGGGGCCAGCGCAACACTAACTGCCTGGGGAGTGTGTTTTCTGTTCTCCACAGTAATACGTGTTCCCCCTCTGGGACTTCCTTTCTCCCACTTAGGTCCAAAAGGGTAGGTGGACTGTTACTTGGAGAGCACTGTGGGGTTGAGGGGAGGAACGAGGCTTTCTCTTCCTCTCAGCCCTCCCCTCCTTGGTTCTGTTTCCCACTTCCTGATTCCCGCCTGTCCTGGTGTCTTAGATGGTTGCAGAAATTGTCCATGAGAGGAGCAATGTCAGTCACAGAGTCAGTGTTTTTTTCTCACACCTGGAAATACTGCACCACCCCTAACCACAACAGACATGCCTCTTGCCACCACAGGCCCCTGACATGGTTACCATGGCCACAGCTAGAGTCACATGTACATCAAGAAAATATGTCTTGGCATACTGTTACTCTGCCATAGTCATACATAAAATGACAAATGTCAGAGTAATACAAATTATTTCACTTGTCACATGTCAAATATGCTGTCATACATGTATAGAGACACTGTCATAATCATCCATGTAAAATCAGTGGAGCAGCAGTGTGGTCAACAGGTCAGTAGTGATGACCCTGGAGTCAGATAAGCCTGCTTAACCTCTCTGGCCTCAGTTTCCTCATCTGTAAAATGGGAATGATAATACTTGCTCATTCCTTGTGGAATTTTGAGGATGAAATGAAATAATGATCAAAAAGACCTTAGCACAACTTGAAGAAGGTCACTGATTTGCCCATGGAGAAACAGTTGAATTTGTATGTCTCATGTTGTCAACAAGAGGCCTTAGCACAGTGCATGGCCTAGAATAAGACACTCCAGAAATGGTAGAAGTGCTCTGTGAATTCCTGTCTCCTACTCTCCCACATCCACACCCTCGTGCATTTATTAGGATCAGCACCGGTGAGTGCACACACCTGCACGGGCTAGTCAGGCACCCTGGATTCTCACACCCATCCCCAGACATGCCTGCGAGGAGCACTTGTACATTCACAGACATGTTCCTTCTGATCAGAGGGTCCTGTCCCCAGACAGCTGTGTGGCTCACTTCCCACCACCTTACAGTCTTTGCTCTCAGAGCACCTTCATGAGCACTAGCCTGACTTTAAAACTGCCAACACCTGCACTTCCAGTCCCTTCCCCTATTGTGTGTACAGATTTTGAAGCACCGCTGATCTAAGACCATGTCGCACGTGCTCCAGCTTACTTCCGTCTGCCCCAGCTAGAGTGTCCTCCCCATGAGGGTAGGAGATCTGCTATATTTTGTTCCCTGACATCAATGCCTAGAATGGTGTCTGGCACCTGCAGGCTGGAATGCAGTGTCCACGCACAAGTCCACATGGGTTTCTGGCTTCTCACCCTTTGAAACAAGCACATCCAGGTGAACCCACTCCCCACCCCAATAAGTGGCACCCACTGTGTTATGCTGTGAGCAGCAATTCATACCCAGGCTCAAATGGCCAAATCAGACAGTACACATTTAAGTCCTCCCAGAACCCTAGTTGGGTGTTAGGAGATGTTTTCAGTCACCAAGCAAAGAAAGTCATTCCTTCCATTCTTCCACCTGTTCTGAGTCCAGGGTAGAGATTAGGGGCAGCCACAGGAACCCAGTGGGCAGGCGAAGCAGCTGGCGCACCCTGGTACCTGGAGCCTCCTCTGTAGCCTTGTTTTTACCATCTTGTCCGGAGCCATCAAAGTCATCACTTCAGAGGCCCCTAATGAGGCTGAATATGTTAAGGGCTTTATAATTTCTAGATCAAAGAGCCTGGGTAAACAGTGGGCAGCGTCCAGGCTGGTGACTGGCTGATACCCTCAGGTAACAGCTCCCTGGAAGCCTGTGGCTGAACACCAGCTCTCAGGCAGTCTTGCGTGGCCCCGCTGGGTTTGCCGATTTTGCCCTTCTAGTGGACCCTCTTAGAGAGCCAGGGCATGTCTTGGAAAAGCTGGAGTTTTCCCATCAGTGCTTGGGGCAAGGTGAGGAGCTTAACAGCTGAGGGACTCCCTACCTGGGAGGGACTTCCCTACCTGGGCTCTAGCTCTAGGGGACCTTGGAAGTCCCCCCAGCTCAGCCCCCATTCCTGGAGGGCTCCCAGCCCAGATTCACTCAGCTCTCATCAGCTGCTCCTGAACAGGGGTGGGGTCCAGCAGCCTGACCTGGAATGTGGCTGGGTTCAGGGCCATTAGCATCTCAGGGGGAAAACATTGAAATATTTACTCTTTTAGCCACAGAGTCCTAGACTTGCTAACACAATATGTAGGTGCAGGTCACATGTGTAGACACAAGGTCCCAGAAAACAGCTGTCAGACTGGGACCATGCTGAGGGAAAATAAGGACGGACAGGCAGTCCCCCAGCCGCAGCCCAGGTCAGACACCCCACCATCCCCCATGCCCACACTGTGAGCCTGACTCAGACTGCAGGGGGCAGTGCAGGCCCCAGAGCTACGGAAAGTCCTCTTTCCCCAGGAGAAAGCATGGTGCTATGTTCAGTTTAGATGATTTTATTGGCAGGTATTAAGAGTGCAAAATAGTAACAAATCCAGAGGGATGGAAAAGGAGGTGAGCCATGGCTCCCACCCACCAAGTGAGGACCCCTGTAACCAGACCGGTGGGGAGGGAGTACTTGACTGTGGCCATGTTGGGCCCAGCACTCTCCAAAGAACAAGCTCCCTGTCAGAAGGATCTCTTACAACACAGGGAAAGGCAGCAACACCTTGGAAGAGTCATAGATAGGTACTGCCCTAGGCTGCTTAGCTCCCATCCACTGCACACCTAGATCCCTCAAGAAGAAGGTATTATAGCTTACAGGAGGAGTGTTAGGGGACTGGGTGAAACTTACCCCTCTGCAAACCCAGCTATCTGCCACAGGCCTATTTGGCTCCTCTTAGTGATTAGACAGGTTGAACCCCGAGCTTGTTAGTGGCCCAGCCTGATTCAAAGTGAGTAGTCCCTGCATCATACCATATTTTAGCCATGTGTATGGGCTGTAGGATCTCTGAGGAGACTGCTGGGATCACTGGGGACTGGGCCTAACCGAAACAGACCCTTTCTGGGCCACGGAAACAACTCAAGATACTGGGCACTGTGGCTACCATTCCAAACTTGCTTTGTGTCCTGAAGGAGAGCAATGCCCAAAACAAATGGTCCAAGTGTCCATAATCACACAGTCCAAGGATGTAGTGCATTAAGCAAAGGTCCCTCCTGCCAAGGACCACAGCTTGGCCATAAGCCCACAGAGGCCTCCTTCGGGGAGTCTAGTCTATTGCAGGGCCCTACCCTGCAGCAGCGCTGGCCCAGCCACCAATGGCTGCCTGTCTCTGATCATGTCCTCCGCACACTCCTGGAGACCCCACGCAGTCTGGTGAGGTCCAGTCCCTTTTGGCCAGGTTCCCAGTCAGTTACAAGGCAGCCAGGTTGGGTAGGAGTGGGCCCGGGCCAGCAGAGGCTGCACGGGGGTCACATAGTAATTGACAGTGGCAGGTACAATCCCATCGGGGCCCGGAGGACGCCAGGCTAGGGCAGCGGTGGCAGCAGGGCCCTGTTCGGCCAGTGCCTGGAGCGCCAGCGTGGCAATGAGGTCCAGTGTCTGGCGGCGTTCGTGGTTCATGAGGCACACAGTGCTCTCGTTGACCACGCGGTGCAGCATCACCAGGCAGGCGTAGCGGCGAGCGGCATCAGCCCCACCGAAGTGGGCCTCCAGGTAGCGCTCCAGAGTGCGCTGCTGTTCCACCAGGTCCGGAAAGTCGATGAAGAAGCGGGAGCACATGTAGCGCTGCAGGGCGCGGACGTCAGTGCTGGGCTGAGGCCGGAAGCCCCGCACCAGGAGGTGGCAATACTTGAGGAGGCCACCCCCGCGGATCTCCTCGGGGTTGCGCGTGGCGATGACACGGTGCCGCAGGTGCCGCAAGGCCTCCGCAAAGCCCCCGTACAAGCTCTCGCCGGTCACTGTCGGGTGGAAGGCCTCAGACATGGGTGCGGAGGAGCACTGCGCAAAGAGCAGCAGCGAGTCCAGGATGATCTGGAAGGAGTCCACGCTGAACTCGAACTGGCGCCTCACCGAGTCTACAAACTTGAGCTCCATGTTCTTGCCACTCTTGTTGGACAGCGAGATGAGGCTCCAGCGGTCTGTGTCCGTGCACACTTTCACCAGCTTCTGCACATACGCCTCCTTGAGGGTCAGCGGTGTGATCTTGGCCCGGCTCACGCCGGCCGGCAGGAAGTCCAGCAGGCAGGCCAGCACCACCTCCTTAGTCAGCTGGAAGGCCTCCTCACTGCGCAGGTCCACACGGAACACCAGGTCCAAGTCCTTGTAGCCTAGGCCGCTCTCGGGGTGCAACACGTGGCTGGCAGCTGAGCCGTGCAGCCTCACGCTGTGCACGCACAGTCCCTGTTCCTCCAGGCTGCTGCGGACGACCTGCGGCAGAGGGTGGCAGGAGGAAGAAGTCAGGAGACTGAGACCTGGCATCTGTAATACTCTCCCTTAGGCTAATCATTGTTCACCACTTCCCAGTTGTTTGGGCCATTGGAAAGCCATTTCTCCCCGAGCTTCAGTTTCCTAATCTGGAGAAAGGTCCGTTTGGACCATTCCTCCATTTGGAGAAAGGACTTAGAACAGCAATAATGATAAAAAACCTAAAACCAAACCCACTGCCATCGAGTCAGGTCCAACTCATAGCGACCCTAGAGGTCAGAGTAGAACCGCCCCATAGAGTTTTCAATGATTGCATGGTGGATTTGAACTCCTGACCTTCTGGATAGCAGATGTAGCACTTAACTCACTAAGACGCCATGGTTTCCAAGATACAGATATAAATCCACTTAACCTCACAACGGGAAACCCTGATGGCCTAGTGGTTAAGTACTACCTTTGCTCACCCAAAGGTTAGCAGGTCAAACCTGATAGGTGCTCCTTGGAAACTCTATGGAGCAGTTCTACTGTTTTATACAGTCACTATGAGTGGGTTTTTTAACCTCACAACAGCCTTGACAGCACCTATGAGGCACAGAGAGGTCAAGTAACTTGCCCAAGATCACATAACTGGAGAATGCAGAGCTTAAAACTAAATTCAGAGTCCATGTCCTAATCATTCCACCTAAATCCATTGCCACTGAGTCGATCCCAACTCATAGTGATCATATAGGACAGAGTAGAACTTCCCCATAGCGTTTCCAAGGCATAAAGTTTACGGAAGTAGAGAGCCACGTCTTTTTTCCACAAAGGCTGGTGGGTTTGGACCACCAGCCTTGCCCCACCAGGGTTCCCTTCATCACTCTTGTAGTCCACTTAGATGTGTTGGGAATCTAGGTAGCAGGTCACATGCATTATCATATTACCCTTACAATAATCCTAGGTTTGAGAATTATTATCACAGTTTACAGATGGTGAGCCTGAGGCACAGAGGGGTTAAGAAATGTGTCCAAGGTCACAGAGTAGCCTGGGTGAGACTAGAAGCCAGGTCAATTGGATTCTAAAGTTCATGCCTGGTCTTTTGACTATGACATACTTGTCTTCACAGGGACCCAGTGTGGCAAATGCTATTTCACACATTTTACAGACGAGGAGACTGAAGCTTAAAGCAGTGAAACACCCAAGGCTGAGAGTGGAAGCTACTCAGAAATGCCAGGACTCTTAAGTTAAAACCCAGGCCTCTTAGAACGGAGGATAGGTGATGGATGACCTCAAGAAGCCACTGGAGCCGAGAGACTTGGCCTTTGTCCCAAGACAGCCCTCAGGCTTAAGGAACTGGGAACAGGGTAAGTTCACAAAGTCACCTTGAACCTGTTCCTTTAGCCAGAAGCACCAGGAGGGGAGAGGAGGGATGCTGGGGCTGGACATTCAGTTTTCTCAGCAATCCAAAGTCATTTATATACCATTCTGAAAGTAACCAGGCAGCATTCCTACCCAACTAACAATACAACCCCACCTTGATGCCAAGTCAGCACCCAGCTGGGCTGTCCTCCTCGCCTCATAGGGAATTACTGCAAAGAATGCACCAAAGTGCTGAGGAGGCAAGCGCAGTGGGGCAATCTGAGGTGGGTGGCGCCTTCCAGGAAGGCTTCCTGGAAGGGGAGGAGGACCTCATCTAGGGGAAGATATCCACATGGCTACAGGGGAAGAAACTGACCATCAGGAACCAGGGGGAGTGGGGAAAGGGGCACTTAATATTGGCTGGGTACCAGCACTGGAGCTTCTCACCAGAACCTGTGGGGGAGACTTTATGGTCTTCATTTTATAGATGAGGAAACTGAGGCTCACAGGAATGAAGTCACCTGCCCAAGATGAAACAGAGGTGCATTCAAACTCAGATATGGTTGACTCTCCTATGTTACAGTGTCAGGGTTCAGAAGTGGCAGAGACTAGAAACCAGGGTTATAATCATCCCTCCTTTTCAAAGTTTCATAATGAAGGCCAACTCTCAAGTCACTGAAGCCCAAAGCTAGAGAAGCTGAGGAGGAGGGTGGTGAGAGTTGGGGGTACCTTAGACAGACAGAGGAGGCCAGAGGTTAAGGGTCAACTGCTGTGGTCTAGCCTCTGGTCCTTCTAACTCATGCCATGCCAGCTGGCAGCCTGCTTACATAGGCTAAGGATTCAGCTGGGCCTGCAGAGCAGACCAGTCCTCTCTCTAAGGGCCATTAGAGCTGACTGAGTCAGACTCAGTGCCAGCTCCCGCTCCCAGCTAGTGCCCACCCCAGGGCATGGCACCTGGCCTGGTGAGTAGGTAGCAGTACCCTCATTAAAACCCCTGTGTCAGGGCCACGGGACTGGCTGTGTCAGCCAGCCAGGCAGTGGCTGTTGTCTCTTTCCCAGGTGTGACCACAGCCAGCTTGGCAGACAGTCCCCTGATACCACCACACCCAGGAACTGCAGGGCATCTTGGAACCTCCTGAATCAACTTTTCCAGCCATGCAGGGGGCAGTCCCTGTGCCTTCACTTCTCCTGTGCCAAGGCCCTCCCTACAGCTACTCTGCTCCCAGGCCAGCTGCTGAGACCTGCAGGGAGACTATAGGCATTGACTTGCAAAAGCTCACATCTAGAGTTGCCTAAAGCAGGTTCTCTGGCTTCAACTGGAGAGATGGCTCTCTAGGACTGCTTAATTCAATCATTTGGATGCAGAGATGGCAAAGAACTTGTCCAGAATCTCATAGGCAGAACTTAGTTGTTACAAGATCTCCAGAGCTACAGGTAGGGAGTGGGTCCTTTCAGCCCAGCTACAATCCAGAACAGCAACTCTAGCTGCTCATGGTGGTGTTGTAGAAGCTTTGTGGGAATGGAGAGAGAAAAGTTCTAATTCTTGAGCTGTGAGAAGCCCAAAGTCAACAACCAGCACCCACCAGACACATCCCCACTGCTCTGGAAACTGCCAGCTGCAGATTCCTGCTAGAAACTGGACTTCCTTCCCGGGGGAGGCAGCTGTGCAGATCCGGTGAAAGCATTTGTTCTCTTTGGATTCTGGAGCCAGAAAGGGCAGCGGAGAGCAGTCTAACTCACTTCTCATTGAAAAGCTGGGCCCAGCAAGAGGAACTGACAACACTCAGGGCCTTGAACTTTCCAGCCCAGCCCAGAAGCCTGTCACCCCCACCCCCACAGCTGACAGCTTTCTTCTCTGACATCTCTGACTCTACTTTAGGACATTGCACTACTACCTGACTCAAAATCAGCTCTTATTGACCTGCAGTTTCCCCATCTAGCTGGTAGCATCTAGAGGGCAGGGAGGCAGGGCCTCAAGTCACATCTGTGTCCCTAGAGCTTTGAACTAGGAGCCCTGGTGACATGCTGGTTAAGCTCCTGGCTGCTAAAAGCCGGCAGTTTGAACGCACCAAGTGCTCTGTGGGAGTCTGCTTCCATAAAAGATTATAGCATTGGAAACCTGTGGAGTGATTTGACTCAGTTGGAATTGACTTGTCTGCAGTGAGTTAGTGCCTTGAACACAGCCTGGCACATAGCAGCCATCTATATATAGTAAAGGCAGTTTGGACCAAACTTCCAGAGGCAGGAAATTTCCCTCCAAGGTGCCCCTTGTCCCGGCAGAGCAGAGCTGCCATACTGGGCCCAAACAACCCCTCCCCCTATGCCTGGGTGCCACATTCCTGGGGCCCCATGGTTGGCCTGATTGTCCTGGACAGAAAAGCCTGAATTGGTTTCCTAGTCACCCAGATGACAGCGGCCCGCAGGAACACTTCCTCCAGCACCACCACCAGGGCTTCTGGTGAGTCAGCCCTGGAGAATCTGCCCCCACCCACTCCCATTCCTTGGAAGGGAAGAGGAGGTAATCCTGCAGCAAGAACCCTGCCCCCTCTACTAGAAGCTACAGCAGGTGGCAGGGAAATGGCCGATGTCACCTGGCAGGTGGGCTGTCTCCCCAAAAGAAAAAGTCCATCTGCTGGCATGAATTGGCAGGAACTGTGGCTGGATTCTCTGGTTTCTTCCATCAGGTGGCTCTCCTAAGACCTGGTATTTAAGTCTTGGGAGCTGGGAAGGGGTGCAAAAAAGCCTCAGCTTCTCCGGCCATAAAATGGGCACGGTAATTACCATACACTGGAATTTTAGTACATAACAATGCCTGAGATCAAGAGCTATAAGGGCAGTTTTGGGGTCATTGAAGGTCCGGTAAAAGGAAGAGTTGGAGTCTGAGGAAGGGGGAAGGTCTGCCTGAATTCCCTTCCCAGGCTTTTCAGAAGGGAGATGGGACTTGGGGCCTGAGACTTGGGGGCGTGCCTTCATTTCCAGTCTCGGGGAGGGAGGTGGAGAACGGTTGAAGCTAAACACCTGATGTTGCCCTGGGGGATGGGGACATCAGGTCTGCCTTGGGGCTTAATCGCCCTCTGACGTGACCCCAGCTAAGAGCGCAACCTTGCTAGAATTTCTTGGCAACCCGCCTCACAGGGGTTCTTGAGTCGCAGGCTGTGAGAGTTCAAGGGCAGCACCTGCCCCTAGGACCTTGAGATCCGGGGTTGGGATGTAAACAGCTGTTATGGATCCAGACATGTACATCTACCCATTTCAGCTGACTGGCATTTTATATCCCTGCAAACGAGGCTGTCATCTCAGCAGGGTCCCTCGCTGTCCTCTCCTCTCCCAGCCAGGTCAGGGTGAGCGGTTCAAGGAGAATAAGGGATCCCCCCAAAGGGATAAACTCTGAGGTGGGATTCTGAGGTGCAGGGGAAGGGATCTGGTATACCATTAATGAGCTGTGCGATTTATTACAGACTCTGCTCCTCTCTGAGCCTGTTTCACCAGCTGTGCATCGAGCTGACCAGCCACGAGAGCCTCAGGATAGGGCCCCGCATCCCCCTCTCAGCCCCCTCTCACCTGCACGATCTGCCGGGGCTGTATGCTCAGCGTGGGGAAGTTGCCGCGCCCGTGAATGGGAATTGGCTCGCTCAGAAGCGCGTCCAGCCGCTTCACCTGCGGCCAGGTTAGCCCACTAAGGTGCTGCCTGGGGGAAGCCGACAAGGCCTCCGGGTCCGGGCCGCCGCCTGCCTGGTCGGCCGGGGCCGCTGCCGAGACCGCAACCGTCCCCACCTGCGCGGCCGCCCCGTCTGGGCGCTCAGCTTCGCTCTCCGACGGCATCATCCGTCCGGTCCCGGGGTCCGGACGGGAGAAACCAGGGGGTGGTTTAGGGGAGGAGGGCAGGGAGAGCGGCTGGGCCGAGGCCAAGGCGGGGGGCGCGGATGCAGGGATGGGGCGGCGCAGACGGCGAGGCAAACCCAGGGTACACCTCCGACAGGGACGACCAACTGACCCAATGGAACTTGCAGTCCCGGGCCCACTCTGGTCTTATAGGCCGCGGGCGACGTCCCCATTGGTCCGGGCAGCCGTCACACAGCGGGAGCCGCCCCGCCTCCCGACGCCCCTGACTTGGGTCAGCAAGCCTTCGCACTGGAATTGTTGGTGGCTGTGGAGGTTCCGATTGGCTGGAAGGCACGCCCTCGCCCCGCCCCCTTCTGCAGCTTAATTCCCTCCTTTGGTCTTTAAAGAACTTCTGTCCACTGTGATTGGCGCGGACGGGCAGGGCGTGGCTTAAAGAGACAGCGCCCTCCAGAGGCAGCCTGGAGGAAAGCGACACGTGGAGTTCTAGCGCAGTCGGACCCTGAGACATTCCAGATTTATTCATTTATTTGGCCCTGGAAGGAATTTAGAAGTCACTTGGCATCCGCTACTTTCAGAAGCTCAGAGAGACTGTGCTAACTGCTGAACGCCGCACAGCAGTCCTTGCGCCCTCGGGCAAGCTTCCAGAGGATGAGCTCGAAGAAAGGTAACCCAGGTTGGTAGATGTTTGCTAACTTGCCGTGTCGCCTGGCCTTTCCAAACCGCATCGTCGCAGCGTTAATGTTCCTGTTTAGTGAGAGGAAGTCAGAGGGGAATGTTCAGAGAAGGGAATGATTCCCTGAAGACACACGGCGAGTAAGCCCAGGCTCCGGTCCTGAATGAAGCAGGCTGCATAATCTGGGATGCATGATCTTTCCACTAAAGGTTACTTTTCCCCACCCGGTGCCTCCGGCCCTTCGCAGCCCCTTGCATGTGCGGCTTCTTGGGTGGCTGGTGGAAACCTTTCCTGGTTTGTAAGCTGCCCTGTTGGGCGCTTCTCAGCTTTCTGAGGCTTTACGTGGCCTTGGAGTCCTGGTGGCGCCGTGGTTAACAGTTTGTCTGTTAACCAAAAGGTAGGCAGTGCAAATTCACCAGCTATTCCTTGGAAATCCTATGGGATAGTTTTACGCTGCTCTATAGGGTCACTAGGAGTCAGAATCAGCTTGACATTATTATTGCCTTTTATTATCACTATCTCTATAGAAAGGAGCACTGGTTTTGAGTCATTAAGTGCCCTATAGAGTTTCCAAGGAGCACCTGGTGGATTTGACTGCTCACCTTTTGGTAAGCAGCTGTAGCGCTTAACCACTACACCACCAGGGTGTCCCACAGATGTAGCAGTTGACTTAAAAAGATTTACAGCCTTGGAAATCTTATAGAGCAGAGTAGAACTAACTGCCCCATAAGAGGTTGCTATGAGTTGGAATCTGCTAAATGGCAGAGGGTTTGGTTTTGGTTTTTGATATCTTTATAGATCCAGTCTTTGAACACCTGCAAATGATATCATCAGCAAATTACATGCTGCAACGCTGTGTGTAGTGCATATTACTAAAGATACGATATACAAAATAAAAAACCACAGTTTGTAAGTGTGATTGGTATAACTTAAGTTGGGGACTACTTATAATTTAATCTGGTTATTTAAAGTTTGTAAAAGCATGTTCATATATTCTGTTGTAATAATGTTTACATATTTTTCTCCCACTTTATTAATACCTTTAAATTCATTCCCTCCTTTGATTTTAAATATATGTGTTTGTGGCAAAAATTCAGAAATTGAGTCTATGTGACGTGCCACTGCAATGTCTTTTCTTAGATGAAATATTATTCTCCTAACAATACATTAGGAGCCCTGGTAGCACATCAGTTAAGTGTTCAGCTGCTAACCAAAATGTTGACAGTTTGAGTCTGCCAGCTGCTCCTTGTAATCCTTAGGGGACAGTTCTCTGTCCTGGAGGGTGGCTATGAGTCTGCATTGATTTGAGGGTAGTGAATTTGGTTTGGGGTTTAACAGTATATCAAATTAACTATCATTCTCCTATTCTCCTGTAAGGCAGGCCGGGCAAGGAGTAATATATGCAGTTTACAGAAGGAGAAACCAAGACCTAGAAATGGTAAACTACATTCCAGGGTCATCAAGTTGCCTCTGATAGACTTGAGCCTAAATCAGGGCCTGACTCCCAGACCTGAGTGGCCACTTCCTCTTTCTGAAGGCCAGCCAAGGTAAGTCCTGCCCTTATTCCCCACCCGCCCCCCAATCTTGTCTGGGATAAGGGTTTTCCTCTGGCTGCCAAGGAAGAGACCCTTCTGCTTACTGCATTTCTTGGCACCCAGTGTCCTCAGTCCAACTGCTTATACCTCTGTTTTACTCTCTTTGTAAAGGTAAGAAGTAGATAAGAAACCTCTTCTGGCTGACCTTCCCAGTCTCCCTGGGGTACTGGTGAAAGCTTGAAGCTCTAACACAGTGCTGTCTCTTAGCTCCATCTTCATCCCACAGAAGAGGGAGGAGAGGAAAGGAAACTAGCACTTACTGAATAACTACCATGCAGCAGGTCCCTTCACATATATGACCTCTGATTCTTAAATATACACCTCAAGGTGTTAGATCGCTATCCTCATTTCACAGGTGGAGAAGCTAAGGCTTAGAG
Organism: Heterohyrax brucei; assembly: GCA_028571685.1. NCBI lineage: Eukaryota > Metazoa > Chordata > Mammalia > Hyracoidea > Procaviidae > Heterohyrax > Heterohyrax brucei. Next base: position 56,968,890 of record CM053140.1, read on the forward strand.
AAGTCAAGTGACATACCCAAGGTCACACAACCAGTTGGTAGCAGTGTTGACTCAAATGCAAGTGTCTCAACTTCAAAGCACTGTTTTTCAGCTGCTCCTGTTGTAAGCGTGGGCATGAATCAGTCATGCTTGCCACAGATCATTCATTCATCAGCCACCATACACTAAGTACCTACAGTGTATTGGGTGTTGTTAGTTGCCCTGCCTCCTAGAGCTGACATACTGGTAGGATAATAGTCAAGCAGACAAAATATTTCAAATAGTGCTAAGAGTAAAATAAAATAGGGCAAAAGGAGAGAGGGAGTCCCTAAGTGGTGCATATGGTTGGAGGCTGCTAACCAAAATGTTGGAGGTAAGAGTCCACCCAAAAGCACCTCAGAAGAAAGGTCTGGCAGTCTACTTCTGAAAAACCAGTCATTGAAAGCTGTGGAGCTCCATTCTACCCTGACACACATGCAATTGCTACAAGTCAGAGTCAACTCAATGGCAAGTGGTAACAGGTGAGAGCAACTGTGTATATGTCTGTGTGTCTGTGTCTGTGTGTGTTTAGGGATGTGTAAGAGAGAGATAGTATCATACATAGCCTTAGGTGGTGTGTTCAGAGAAGGCCTCGCTGAGGAAGTGACGCTTCCATTGGCTTGACTGGATCCATTTCTGCTCCATCTTTCTGTGTGTGTCCCTGGACAGCTACGGCAGCAGAGAATGTAGCAAGCCAAACCTTCTTAGAACCTGAAGGCTGAGATGACCTATGACAGTCATTTTGTTCAGCCTGTCCCTCCTTTATGGATGGTGCCTTAGTTATCTACTCACTGCCGTTGAGATGAGTTGATTCCGGCTTATCGTGACCCTACTGGACTGAGTAGTGCCAAGGAGCGCCTAGGAGATTTGAGCTATCAACACCTAGCTGTTAACCACTAGACAGTCAGGCCTTCTTCTAAAGACAGTGTGTGTGTTGTAAATCATAACTCTCGTACCTAAATTTATAATCCCATTTGAGAATGAACCCTTCTTTCTTATGTTAATATGGCAGAATGATGTAGGATGTGTTTAGATCATTCTCTCTGGGGATATAAAAGAGAAGATTAAGCAAGATGCAAGGAAGCACAAGATGGGGAAAGACAGATGCCATGTCACATGAAGATTACACAGGAACAGGAGCTGAAAAGAGATGAGAACCTTCCCCTAGAGTCCACAGGAAAGAAAGCCTTTCTCCAGAGGAAAAAAAATAATAATCACTGTTCGTTGCACCACCAAGGCTCCAAGGGGAGGCACGCTGAATTCAGACTTCAAGCTTCTTAACTCTATGAGAATAGATTTGTTCACTAAAGCCACCCACTTGTGGCATTTATATTATAGCAGCAGTAAGTAACTAAAGGGAAACCCTGGTGGCATGGTGGTTGAGTGCTATAGCTGCTAACCAAAACGTTGGCAGTTCAAATCTGCCAGGCACTCCTTGGAAACTCTGTGGGGCAGTCCTACTCTGTCCTACAGGTTGCTGTGAGTTGGAATCGACTTGACAGCGGTGAGTTTTTTGGTTTAGATAACTAAGGAAACCCTAGTGGCGTAGTGCTTAAATGCTACCGCAGCTCACCAAAAGGCCAGCAGTTTGGGCAGCTCTGGTCTGCCCTACAGAGTCACTATGAGTTGGAACTGACTCAGTGGCGACGGGTCTGGTTTTAGTTTTTGGTTTTAGATAATGAAAGGATCCCTAGTGGTGGCAATGGGTTTTTTTGTTGGTTTGTTTTGTTCTTAAAATTTTGAGGGAGATGCAGTTCAATCCACAACAGTGGGGAAACTGAAGTCCAGAAAGCAGGAGGGATTTATTCCGAGGGGGCCAGCTAAGGCTGGAAATCACACAGGGGGTGAGGCCTTAGCAGAGTGACGCTAGTTCTTTGCTCACCCTACGCCTTTGAATCCGTTGTCTAAGGGAGGAAACACGGAGATGTTTTCCTCTCTCCCTCCTTCTGCTGGGCCTTAAGGAGCAGGTAGCAAATTCATGGTCTTATGAGTCAGGCTTGTATTGACACTTCCATTCCAGAGCTAGTTGTTCCAATGTTTGCCCCATCACTAGGCCTGAGGAGCTCTGTAATGACAGACAGGTGGGGTTAGAAGGTAGGATGGGGGTGTGGGGAGTGTTACATACCTGAGACAGAGCAGGGACGTAGCTAGTGAAGTCCTTCACTTTCACCAAGAGCAGCTTTTAATTGTGCTGGGGAATGGAGGGGAACAGTGATGGATGGGATACATCCTCAAGAGTCCAGTTGTCTTCCAAATGTTGTATATGAACCTCCCAGCCCCTAGAAAATTTTCTGACCCCAGTTGATTTTGAAGGAGAAGTTAACCAAACAAAAACTCTGTTGCCATCAGGTCAACCCTGACTCATACCACCCTTGAGGACAGAGTAGAACTGCCTCATGGGGTTTCCAATGAACGCAGGAACATCTTTACAGAAGAAGATTGCCATGTCTTTCTCTGGTACAACTGCTGGTGAGTTTGTACCATTGGCCTTACAGTTAGCAGCTGAGTACTTAACCACAGAGCCACCAAGCCCCTTGAAGGGAAACGTACTCCCTGATAATTGATGTGTTAGTGACACAGGTAAGTCACTTTTCCTCTCTGGGCCTCAGTGTCCTATTCTATAAAATTGTGAATGAAATAGGAGTGAGGCTCTTCTCAAACACTTTTCATGATGTAAGGTATTGGGAAGCAGAAGACATTTCTGTGGAGGCTCTTGGTCCCTACCTTGGCTCTACCTCAGCTCTGAGACCCTAGACAAGAGCATTCTGGGAGCTGCTGTGTTGTCAGCCCTCATTACCAAGCATCCTCTCTGTGTGCCTGGTACTAGGAGCTAGGCGCTTTCTACATGGTCTCTTATTCACTTTTCAGAACATCATTTTATGAAGCATCATCTTGGAGACAGTAAGTGATTTGTCCAGGGCCCACAGTTGAAAGGGGCTTCACATTGAGGTCTGGCTGAGTCCCAGGTGGATGCTTGCTAGGGTCCTGTTGCAGAAGATGACTTGGGTGAGCTTTGGAGCGAGTTCCGTTACACGCGTTTACACCTTTCCCTCTTCCTCTGATTATCACCCTTCACCTTGCCTCAGCCCCTCATGGTCAAGGTAATTGCCTTGACCTTATCGGGGACAATTTGCATATCTAACAAGTTTCCAGAAGTTATACATAAGAATCACCTGGGGATCTTATTAAAACATAGATTTTGATTCATTGTATTGGGATACAAATGGAAATTCTTGGTAGGAAATTTGTTAGAACTGCATATTCTCAGCAGGGACCTGAACCAGAACAAACTGGTTCTGGTTCAAAGCCTTGGTTGTTGTTACCCCCACCACATAATTTCAAAAACAAGTATCCCATCTTCCTAAAACCACCTCTGGAAACCCTGGTGGCGTAGTGGGTTAAGTGCTAAGTCTGCTCACCGAAAGGTCGGCAGTTCAATTCTACCAGGCGCTCCTTGGAAACTCCATGGGGCGCTGTGAGTTGGAACTGACTTGGATAGCAGTGGGTTTGGGTTTGGTTTTTTTTTTTTTTAACGCCACCTCCTGTCTCTCCTGCTCACTCCCTCTAGAACCCTGACCAGAACACTTCCTTGACCCACTAGGACCTTCAATCCACTGAGCTTCCTACTTTTCCTTTTTTCCCCCGCTATTCCTCACTTTCCTCATGTCCTGACTTTCCTCTCTTAACCAGCTTAGATTTCATGGATCATCGTTATAATTCTTCCCTTGCATATACTGTCAACCCCTTAGCTCTTTTCTTGCTAAACTGTCCTCACTTGGCCAAACCACCACACCCTGATAAATCAACTCTATACTTGGCCAATGCTGGAGAAAGACACAGCAGCTGCTGGTCTGACTTTAAAATCACATTCCCTAGCCTCTAGGATCCCTTAGTGTTGTTGTGGTTCTGTCATCTGATTGCAGTCCTTTTTGTTCTTCCACAGTCCTAAAGGACCTTGTCATATCTTCTCTTCCAATACCCAATAGTTCCTCTCCCATCCTATCAGCTGATGACCTTGCTTCCACATTCACTGAGAACATAGAAGCAATTAGAAGAGAATTTCCAAAGACTCCCAGCACCCCTCGCCATGCCCTGGGTCTGCGCCATATTCTCAGCCTTTCCTCTGTTGCTGTGGGTGGGCCATCTGTCACCAGATCCTGTACCCCTTACCTGCTCAAGGACTGCACCCCAGTGAGTTTTCCCTCTCTACTGGATCATTCCAATCAGTATTAAAACATAATTTCTTGTGTTCCAACATGACAAAACTAAAAAACCTCTGTTAAGCCACACCTCCCTCCTCCTGTACACCATTTCTCTGTACAGTACAAGTTGGGAAAAGTTAATGGCTTGCTGCATTCAGTGGTTCTGTTCCACCTTTGTACTCTCTACAACCTGGCTTTTGTCTCCGTCTCTCCACCCAAACTAACGGCCTCTGTCAAGGTTTCCAATGATGTTGCTAAATCCAGTTGTCCTTTCTTTTTTTTTGGTAACATCCTTGCTGAGATACAATTCACATAATACACAGCTCACTCATTTAAAGAGTATGTAACTCAGTGGCTTTTAGTATACTCAGAGTTGTGTAACCAATACCACCATCAACTGTAGAACATTTTTGTCATCTCAAAATGAAACTTTGTCTCTTCTAGTAGTTACTGTCCATTTTGCCTAGAAACCTTGGTGGCATAGTGCTTAAGTGTTACAGCTATTAACCAAAAGGTTAGCAGTTCAAATCCAATAGACACTCCTTGGGAACTATGGGGCAATTCTGTTCTGTCCTATAGGGTCAGAATGAGTCAGCATCAACTCGACGGCATTGGGTTTGTGTTTTGTTTTTTATCCATTTCCCCTCTCCCTTTTATCCCCTAGCACTAGGTTACCAATAATCTGTTTCCTGTCTCTACAGATTTACCTCTTCTGGACATTTCATAGGCATGAAATCATGTAAAATGTGTTCTTTTGTGACTAGTTCCTTTTACTTAGCATAATGTTTCAGAATTCATCCATGTTGTAGCAGGTACTTCATTCTTCTTTGTTACCAAATAATGTTCCACGGATATAAGAATATGCCACCTTTTATGTATCTGTTCATCAGCTGATGGACTTTTGGGTTGTTTCCACTTTCTGGCTATGACGAATAATGCTGCAATGAACATGCACATGCAGGTTTTTGTGGTATATATGTTTTCATTTCTCTTGGGCATAGACCTAAGAATAGAACTGCTCGATCGTGTGATAACTGCATTGAAGCATCTGATGAGCTCCACACTGATTTCCAAGTAGCTGCATCATTTTACGTTCCCACCAGAGTTCAGTGTCTACATACCCTTGCTAACACTTATTATTTGTCTTTTTCTTTTACAATATTTTATATTGTGTGTTCCATCAAGTCAATTCTGACTCATAGTGACCCTGTAGGACAAGGTAGGACTGCTCCACCTACGCCGAAATCTTTAGGTGATTGACAGGTCTTTTCTCCCACGGAACTGCTGGTGGATTCATTCACAGTGGATTACCATTGCATTACCAGGACTCTTTGTGGCTGTCTTAGTGGGTGTGAAGTGGTATCCCACTGTGAGCTTGATTTGTATTACCCTGGTGGCTAACAGAAATCCTGGTGGTGAAGAAGATAAGTACTATGTCTGCTAACCAAGAGGTCAGTAGTTCGAAACCAGGCAATTCTTGGAAACTCTGTTGAGCAGTTCTTCTCTGCTCTGTAGGATCTCTATGACTCTAAACTGATTCAATGGCAACAGCCTTGGTTTCTTTGGTTTGATGGCTAATGAAGTTGACATCTTTTCGTGTCCTTATTGGCCATCTGTTGCAGAAAATCAGCCAGTGACAATCCCATGGATCTTGTGTTGTATCTGCAGCCAGTCATGAGTGGCACAGGACTGGGTAATATTTCATTTCCTTGTGTGTGGGGTCACCATGAGCTGGGGGCAACGAGACAGCAGCTGACAACAGCAGTTGGCCAACTGTATCTTTGGAGAAATGTCTATTCAGAGCCTTTATTTTTAATTGGGTGATCTTCTTATTAGTTGTAAGTATTCTTTGTATGTTTTAGATACATGTCCTTGATCAGATATATGATGTACAAGTATTTCTGCCATTCCAGTGTTCAGTTCTTAATAATGTTTGATCTGACCTGTAAGTTGCTTACGATACAGCTGTTGTTGTTAGGTGCCTTTGCAGCTGATCCTCCTCGAAATACTTTCTCCACTTAACTTCTAAGACAATTTCATTGTGCTGGTTTTCCTCTTACTCCACTGACTGCTGTTTTTTGGGTTCCTCCCTGTTATCTCAATCTCTAAACATTGAAATATCTCAGGACTCAGTCTCTGGCCTTCTTTGCTTTTATATTTGTACTCTCTGTGGTTTCATCTAGCTTCAAGCCTTTAAATGCCATCTGTGTCCTGACAAACCCTAAATTTATATATTCCAGCCCAGAGCTCTGTCCTGAACTTGAGACTCATTTATCTCATTTTACTATCTTTGTTTATAGTCTTACAGTCGCATCTTATCTTTACAGTCTTCTCCAGCTGTACATTCACAGCTGAATTCTCCCACAGAATTGCTCCTCCCACAGCAAATGGCAACTTCTGTTCTTTGGAAACTCTGGTGGCATAGGGGTTAAGAGCTACCGCTCCTAACCAAAGGCTTGGCAGTTCGACTCCACCAGGCGTTCCTTGGAAACTTTATGGGACAGTTCTGCTCTGTCTGTAGGGTGCCTATGAGTCAGAATCAACTCAATAGCAGTGGCTTTGGTTTTGCTTTATTCTTGGGAGGGCTGAAACCCAGAAGCCGTCTTCAACTCCTTTTTCTCTCAAACCCCACGACCAATTTGTCAGCAAGTCCTACTGACTCTGCTTTCAGAAAACAGGCGAAAGGCGGGGACATCTCCTCTCTCCTTTTACTACCTCCTCCACGGTCCGAGCCGTCACTTCTGGGTTATCGGAGCTTCCCTACTCATTGCCCTGCCATTGCACTTGTCCCCTTCCAGGCTTTCAACCCAGCAGCCAGAAGGATGCTTTGAAAGCCTGACTCAGAGCACGCCATTTCCGCGCCTCCACGTTACCTGGAGGGAGGGCCAGGGTCTTTCCAGCCACCACAAGGCTCCTCAGGATGACGCTCCCACCCCGTCTCCACTCTTTTGCCCCTCACTCACCCATGCCAGCCACCGTGGCCTTCTCGATGGTCCTGACAAGCCAGGCACACTCCCACCTCAGGGCCTTTGCAATTGCTCTTCCATTTGCCTGCCCTGCTGCTTCCCCTGCTACCCTGACGGCTGTTTCCTCACTGCCTCCGTGAGGCCACTGGTCACTGTCCAGTTAGCATGGCAGTCTCCCCCCCACCTCGGTCTACTTCATGCTCCGCTGTTCTCCGTAGCACCTAACATCACGGACCACGCTGTTGTCAGCTGCTGTCCAGTTTGCCCGTGATTCATGTTGACCCCGCACACAGAGGAACCCAGTCCTGTGCCATCCTCATAATTAGCTGAGGGCTGGATCTCTGTGACAGATAGGTGGTGGTTACACGTGAGGGGCCCTGGGCAGGTGTGGAACCTGAACCTCCTGTGTGGAAGGCGGGAATTTTACCACTGAACCGCCGTGGCCCACACTGTACATTCATATGATTGTTATCGGTTTCCCTATTGGAACAGAAACTCCAACAGGGCAGGGATTTTTGTCTGTCTGTTTCCGGTGTATCCTCAGCACCCAGAACTGTGCGTGCCCACAGCAGATGCTCAGTGCAGGTATTCACTGACTGAATAAAGGGATGCCCGAGGAAGGGAGCCAGGGCACTCTTACATGGTGGGACCTTGCAGGAGGGGGTAGAATGTGCCAGGGCTGGGTCCTCAGGCAAAACATTGAACTGAGCCTTCCCCAAGGTCACTGAAATTTGGTTCCTACTTCCCCAGCCAAATAAGATCCCTTTAGTGGGGGCGAAAAGCTCAGGTTCTCATCCCATTTTAGCCTCTTACTGGCTGCATGGCCCAGGTGCAAGTCACTACTCTTCACAAAGCCTCAGTTCTCTCATCTGTTTGTTGAGGTACGATCCCCTACCTCAGGCCTGTGAGCAGGGCCTAGCCCATAGTCAGCACTAAGTGCGTGCTTGGCCTCACCAGGAACAGGGCTAATCGGGAGCAGGTTCAGACAGGCATTTTTCTTGTGGGGCTGGGAAAGAGAGACACCAAACAGGAAGAAGTTCTGAGAGAAAACCAGGCCAGAGGGCTGGACTCTGAAGGACAAGGACAGGTAAAAGAGGATGGAACTGCCTGTCCAGCAATGAAGTGTAGACAGGGCACTGGTTCTGACCACTTCTGTCAGGTTTGTGCAGTTCGCAATGGCTTCCCTGTCTACAAACTCATTCAATCACATCCAACCCTGTGAGGAAGCAGGCTGAGATGATTCATAATTAAAACTATCTTGAGATACAACTGTTGGTCTCTGCTTGTCCAAAACAGAAGAGAAAGAAGGAAATAAAAAATTCAAAGAAGGTAGTCTACACAAACCAGGACATCGTTTACCCTGAGACAGGAAGAACTAGACGGTGCCCAGCAACCAATACTGACTGTTCTGATAAGGACCGCACTAGATGGACCCAGACAGAAGCAAAATGTGAAACAAAACTTAAATTCTTAATAAGTCCAAATGTTCTGGATTTTTTAAGATGAGAGGAGTCCCTGAGACAATTGTCCATAAACCAAAATTATCCTTTCAGGGTCACCTTTTAGCTAAATAACAAATAAGCTCGTAAAATAAAGAATATCACACATTAGTAAGGAGCCTCTTTGAATAAAATCATCTATAGGAGGTCAAGTATTCAAAAATTCCTCTAACGCAAAGATGGGAAGTCGGAAGGCAGGGAAACTAGAGTACCAAAAATGCTACAACCAGAGTGGAATGAATGAGAATGAGGGCACGTTGTGAAAAACGTGAACAATATCAGTGACTACTTTGTGTAGAAATTGTTAAAGGGGAAACAAGTTTTCTATGTAAGCATTCACATTAATATAATGAGATACTTAAAAAAACCAACAATCTTACATGTGAGGAAACTGAGGCTCACGTGTCTTGTCCAAATGGAAGTTCCCTTTTTCTGTTTTTTTGTCTTCTCAGGGTGGAAGTTGCTAACCCAAAACAGAAGTCAGTGCTCATGAGTGGGTTCCCAGCCCTAGCAAATGCCTGCCTCCTATAGTAAGAAATATTTTGCAATGCTTCTTTTCTGCAAAGAAATGTACTGTATAGATAAAGTAGCTTGTCTATACACTCATTAGGAAAAAAAATCAAAATAGTTCCTTAACTAAAATATAAAGAATAAATGAAAGGAATCTTGCCTACCATCTGTCTGTGTTGTATTGTGGTAGTTTGTATGTCACTGTGATGCTGAAAGCTATGCCACTGGTATTTCAAATGCTAGCAGGGTCACTTGGTGGTGAACAGGCTCCAAGGGAGCCTCCAGACTAAGTCAGACTAGAAAGAAATGCCCAGCAATCTACTTCTGAAAATTAGCCGATGAGAACCTTATGAATCACAACAAAATATTGTCCAGTAGAGTACTGGAAAATGAACCCACTATATTGGAAGGCACTCTACATCAGCTGTAACAATGGACTTGAACATAGCAGTGACCACAGAGGTGACACAGGAGCTGGCAACGTTTTGTTGTGTCATATCATACATAAGGTCATCATGAGTTGGAGCCAACTCCATGGCAGCGAAGGAACAACAACAAATCCACAAGAACATCCTTGTTTTTTTTAGTCTGTAAGTACTTAATAGGAGCCCTAATGGCACAGTGGTTAAAGGGATAGACTGCTAACTGAAAGATCGGGGGTTAGAAACCACAAGCAGCAACTCAGGAAAACAGGTAGCAGTCTGCTTCTGTAGAGACTGACAGCCATGCCGTGAGTCAGAACTGACTGCATGGCAGTGGGTGGTGGTAAATACTCAGGGCAACTCTTCTAGAACAATACTTCTCAAGGTTGAATGTGCTGAAGTGTCCCTTGGAGGTTGTGTTAAAACGCAGATTCTGAATCAGCAGTTCTGAAGCTGGACCTAAGAATCTGTGCTTCTAACCAGTTAGCTCCCAGATGATGCCCTGCTGCTGCTCCTCAGGGTGAGAAAGAAGACTCCAGCCCCAGATCGGAGGGACTGCAGGGTAAAGGGCCTCCAGTCTCCTGGCCCATGCTCCAGGCTTCTGTTGGGGCACTCTGCCCAAAGCTGCCCCGTCCCCAGGCACCGGCAAAAGGCAGCACTGTCTTGAGGCTGCCCCACTGCTAACTGGGAATCACCTGACCTGCTGCCCAGCCTCATTCCTGAGCCCGTGTGGCTGAGCGCCCACTGCCAAGACAGCAGTTCACAAGGGAGGAGCTGGCTATGGGGAACGAGCCTCAGGGGAGGGAGGGAGGCCCTGCCCCACCCTGTCTGCTCCAGGAATTGACAGCTGAGGAAGTGGTCCTCCTCTGCCTCTAGCCCTGCCAACCCTACCCTCCTCCCTGCCCCACGATGTCACCGTGAACCCCGGGCTCGTTGATTCACTTGCCTCTCACCCCTCTCTTCCTCCCTGTTACCTCTTTTGAATTCATTCCAAGCTAGGCCCCTACAGGGGCCCAATCAGATTGACCTGAGCTGGTCCCTGAGAAATACCTTTAATCTTTAAGCCTGTTCCTGTCAAAGTAGGGGTGTAAGTGGATGATCCCTTCCAGTCTTGGGGGTAGGAGTCAGAGATGGTTTCCTAGAGGAGGTAAGAGCCCAGCAGGATCTGAGGGCCAGGGGAGTGATTCTCTGGACAGGCCCTCTCCCCTAGAGTCCCTCAGTCTGAATAGGGCCTGCTGAAGGGAGGAACAAGGAACATAAATTCCAGTGGACCTGGTTTTTGTTTTTTGAGGCCAGAGTAGAGGGAAGGGTCTTGTAGCAAGGAGAGGCCTGGGTTTTGAAGCCTATCATTGCAACTAACTGCTTCCTACATCTAGGCCACCACAAAAATGAGATGAAGTGGGAGGTGGGGAGTTATGCTTAAGGGGCACTGAGTTTCTGTTAAAACCAAACCACTCCCGTTGAGTTGATGCTGACTCATAGTGACCCTATAGGACAGAGTAGAACTGCTCCATAGAGTTTCCAAGGAGCATCTGGAGGATTTGAACTACCAATCTTTTGGTTATTAGACCTATGCCACCAGGGTTTCCAGAGTTTCTGTTAAAGGCGATGATAAAATTTGGAAATGGATAGTGGTGATTGTTGTACTTCATGGTGAATATGATGACAGAATTGTAATATAAAAATGGTTGAAATGATAAAGATTTTGTTAAATATACACCCACTCCTCACTTATTGACATGGTTAGGTTCCAAAGACCAGATTGTTCTGTGAAAATCGGTGTTAACAAAAATGGAAGGTGACCATATCAGATCACAAAATATCATGTGGGCTACATATGTCCCTCTGGATACAAGAAGTGGAAAATGTTGGTGGGCACTGTACGTCCCACTGGCCATAAAAGGGTTACTGCCAGACATGTGTCATTAATGCACAAAATAGTCAGAGAATGTATTTTTCACTATTGTCGTAAATGTGAAACGTTAGATAATAAGATGGTAGATAAATACCACACATCCAGTGCCATTGAGTGGATTCTGACTTGTATAGGCACTATAGGACAGAGTAGAAGTGCTGTATAGAGTTTCTAAGAAGCACCTGGCAGATTTGAACTGCTGACCTTTGGTTAGCAGCCATAGAACTTAACCACTATGTTATCAGGGTTTACAGTAGATAAATAAGGAGTAGGTATGTTCTACCACAATAAAATGTTTAAAAAGGGGGTAAGGGTGGGATCTGAGATCTCCAAGACCTTTCCAACTCTAAAGCCCAAGTGTCCCTGGTGGTGGGTGAGGAATTTAGGATGACGCACTTGGCTTGGCTGCCTAGTCTTGGAGCGTAGAGGCCACTTGGCAAACAGGGAGCCCAGGAAGAAAGTTTCTGTGGGCCTAGACCTGATTCTGAGCAGGGCTGGGCAGAGATGGTAGATTAGGCCAGGAATAGCCCTGAGAAGGTCTCCCACTATGAAAGCTAGGTCAGACCCATCTGCTGCTCCCTCCTTGCACTTCAAAGTTTACAAAGCAATTTTCTTGCTACCGCCTCTTTACACCCTCACAAATTCTGTCTTATTGCCCATTTGACAGATGGGAAAACTGAGGCCCAGAGAGGCCAAGTCATTAGCTTAAAGTACCACAGTTGACTTGAATCTGGTATCTCATAATGTTTTTGGAGAAACTTTCTAGATCTCCTGGGTCTGAATTATCCAGATGTATAGCCAACCCTGCCGACACTTGAATGTGAGGTCCTCGCTCTCCATCAGGCTCCTTAACTCTACACACTAGAACTAAAGGGCTCCGTTTCTCCCCATGCCGTTGTTGTTGGTATGGACCATTCTGTTCCGACTCACAGGGGCCCATGTGTAACAGAACAAAAACATTGCCCCGTCTTCCACCCTCCTCACAATCACTGTCGCAGCCACTGTGGCAATACATCTCCTTGAGGGTCTTTCTTTCCCACTGACCTTACCAGACGCAGTGTCCTGCTCTAGAGACTGGCCTTTCCAGATAACATGTCCAAAGCATATGAGATGACATCTCGCCGTCGTTGCTTCTAAGGAGCATTCAGGCTGTACTTCTTCCAAGACAGATTTGTTCTTCTGTCAGTCCACAGTATATTCAGTGTTCTTTGCCAGCACTGTAATTCACAGGCACTAATTCTTCTTTAATCTTCCTTTTTCATCGTTCGGATCTCACATGCATATGAAGCGAACGAAAATACCATGGCAGGATTCAGGCGTACTTTAGTCCTCAAAAAAATCTCACTATGCAGATGGAGAAACTGAGGCCTGGAGAGGGGGAGGGTCTTAGGTGAAATTTCTGGGGCTTTCACAGCTCTGTCTTCTGCCAGAGGACTAGTAGAGAGGGCTAGTTTAGGACAAGAACCCTCTAAATCAAAGAGGGAGGATTCATTTCCTAAGACAAAGGTGTCTCACTGAAACAGGGAGGAGATGATAGGGATTTTCATTTGGTTTTGTATTTCACTTTTCACTTCTGCAGCTGGAGACTCAGGCCCCAGCCACGGAGCTGAGAGATGATGAGCCAGCTTCACTGTAGGCCTGCTCTGCTGCCACTTCGGCTCAAGGGCCAGACTTTGTCATGAGCCTGAGGATGGACTGGGGCCTGAGTGAAGCTCAGATGGAGGTAAGTCTGTTTTCTGGGGCCTGGTCAGGACACACCTTGGGAGCAGGGTGGGGTTATAAGCAAGGTCAGCTTTCGCACATAGATCAGGGAACAGGATGAAGCAGCCCTTGGTTCCTCCCAGGATAGACCTAGCCCAGGATCCCAGCTCAGGAGGATGAGTCAGACACCCAGTGTGGGGCCTGCAGGCTCTGGGTTGGAGCAGAGACTCTGGGTAGAAGGGGTGGTGAAGTTCCCGTCTCTGCCCACATCCCCCCACCATGAACCCACCAACTGGGACTTCATGGATCAGGTTTGCTCTCTCTTCTGCTGCTTATAATTTGGTGTTACAGAAGCAAGTGGCACTACATCCAGTTCTTTGTAATGGCAGCTGGGCTGTGGGAGGTCAGTTTCTCTAACTGGCCATAGGTATATTGGTAAACTGGCTAGCTGGAAAGACAAAACAGAACCAAACCCCTCCACTACTCTGAATGCAGAGCTGGGAACAGATGCTCAGAACTGGCTCTGGTGACATGTAGGAGCCTGCTTGAGGACATTGTGGCTCCTCCCTTGGACAGTCCCATTGCCTACCATTAGGCCCCAGAAGGCATGTGGTCCTCCTGGGCCTCTGGGGCAAGGACCCCTTGAGGGTTGCCTCTCCTCCCCTTGTGCCTATTGATGTGGAAGTGACTCTGATTATAACTGGGGCTGCAGTCCACATTGTGATTGAGATGGTGGAGGCTTCGGTTGCTGCCACTGGTCTCTTCTCAGCAACGGGTAGACGTAAACAAAGAAGCGCCTCTGTGCCCTAAGAGCCCGGGTTCCTCAGGGCTGCATCACTGCTCTGCCCAGGACACTTAGGCCTCGCACCACTAATGCAATCTTGCCACTCTGCCCCACCCCCTCACATGGTGACCTAGTCTCCTACGTCACTGAGGAAACAGGATCCTGATCTATGGGAACACCTCGGCACAGCATGACTGAATCCATGTCTTACCACTTTGCCCACCTTCCCCTTTCCCGATTTGTAACTAAAGATGAATCCCTGCTCTTGTCAAAGGATAGCCCCTAGTGGCTTCCCATCAACTGGGACAAAATGCCACTTCCTTCTTTGCCAGCCACTTTTGTATTTCACAGGCACAAGCCTGCTTCTGTCTCAGGAGCTTTGAGCCTCCAATTCCTTCTACCAGAAACCCTCTGTCCCTAGTTGTTTGAGCATCAGGGTCCTCATCCTTCCCGTCTCAGCATAGACAGGCCTTCACTGCCCTCCCAGCGCACATCTCCACCTGAAGTTACCGTGTTCATGTGTGTGTTCCTTATTTTGCTGTCTTTCTCACTAGATTATAAGCTCCATGAGGGTAGGGACCTTGGTCTCCGCTGTACTTGGTACCTGACTGGTGTCAGATAAATGGATGTGAAATTAATGAATAAATGTTTGTGTCTCTTTCCCCTTTGCTATGCCTAGGCCATAGATGACACGTTTGAATGTCCAGGCCTGGTTTCTACTCTATGCTCACAGACAGAAAGGTGCTCAGAAGTCCCATCCACATCTGGGCCAGGGTGTTGAAAACAGACAAGAGCCCCAACAAGACTTGGTGGATGATCTCCGGGGACTTTGGGTCCTGCTGGGGTTGAGAGTTCCAGCTATCTCTAACCTCGTTTTTTTTTTTTTTTTATTATGACTGAGTGAAAATGTACATTCCCATATAAATTTACATGCCCACCTATATGCAGCCTCCACTGCTCTCCCTGCGTGGTGACAGCACACTATTCCTCTCTGCTCCATACATGTCTCATCCTCCCAACAGTCTCTTTTCCCCTCCTCTCCACCCACTCTCCTTCCTCCAGCCAGAGGTCAGCAGGATGATATCCTATAGATACACAGAACCATAAAGTGCATCCAATATATGGTCACTCTGCATCACCAAGTCCAATCCATTCGTGTCCAAAGAGTGGAACTTTGTTATGATTTATGGGCAAGGGCAGCATCAGGGCCAGGGGCCATGCTCCCAGGGGAACCCTGAAGCTGCTGGACCATCAACTGTGGTCTTTTAGTGGAGATCTCATGGTGCACCCCTTTTTATTCTTGTGGTGCCAGTGAGACTCAACTTAGTGAGCTCCATCGCAGCTATCACTGGTGGTGGCCGGGCACCATCCAGTTCTTCCGGTCCCAAGTCGATGTAGGCACCCACTCATGTGGGTCTCTCTATCTTCTAGGTTTTCTTTACCCCATGTCATTTTGGTCCTCGGTGAGCATCCGTTCCCGCTGAGTTGGGACCATTTGCTGTGCCCTTGGTTGGTAGTTTGGCAGCTTTTAAGACCCCAGACGCCACTCACCAATGTGGGGTGTAGAGAGCCCTCTTAGCAAAACGCTAGTTGTGCCATTTGGTCTTGATTTCACCTAACAGCACAGTCCCCTGCCTCCTGCCCCAGCTACTCTGTCCTTGCAATATCGGGTTAAGATGGAAGAAGTATTCAAGTTATGCTGAAGTCCATTTAATATTGTTCTTGTTTCTAATGTGTGCTATCACCGATTTCACCCAACTAAATTTCTACCAACTAATCTAAACCCTCCTGTCCTCGCCCTCCCTCCCTCTCCTCCCTTGCAGCCATCAAAGAGTCTTTTCTTCTATACATAAGTCTGTTTTTGAGATCTTACCATATGGGTCTCATATAATATTTGTTCTTTTTCGCTGACTACTTTCACTCAACATAATGTCTTCCAGTTGAAACCAGGACATGAGATGTTTCCTGGAATCATCATTATTCTTTATCATTGCATAGTGCTCCACTGAGTATATATATGTAGTTTACGTATCCATTCCTCTGTTGTTGGGCATCTGGGTTGATTCCATCTTTTTGCTGTCGTGGACTGTGCTGTGATAAACATTTTTGTGCATGTGTCCGTTGGTGTGAAAGGCCTTGATTCTGTAAGATACATTCCAAGTAGTGGAACTACAAGATCAAATGGTATATCTATATCCATTTTTTTAAGGAAGCACCAGATTGCTTTCCAAAGAGGCTGGACTATTTTGCAACCCCACCAACAGTGTAGGAGAGTTCCTCTTTCTCCACAGCCTCTCCAGCACTTGTTGTTTTGTGTTTTTTGGATCATGGCCAACCTTATTGGGGTGAGATGGTATCTCATTGTAGTCTTGATTTGAATTTCTTTAATAACTAAAGATCGTGAACATGACTGCATGTGTTTTTTGGCTGCCTGGATCTCCTCTTTAGAGAAACGTCTGTCCATCTCCTTTGCCCATCACTTAATTGGATGATTTATGTTCTTCTTATTGATATTTTGTAGTATCTTATAGATTATGGAGATCAGGAGTCGGTCTGACACAGAGTTGCCAAATACTTTTTCCCATTCTGTAGGTGTTCTTTTAATTCTATTAATAAAGTCTTTGGTTGAGCAAAAGTGTTTGATTCTTAATAGCTCCCATTTATCTGTTTTCTCTTCTGTTGATTGTGGTTTGTTTGACAGATTTTGAAGTCTATCTACATTGTGCATTAAAACTTCCATTGTTGTTCCTACCTTTTTTGGATGAGCTTTATGGTTTTAGGTTTGATATTTAGGCCTTTTATCCAGTTGGAGTTGGTTTTTGTATAAGGTGTAAGATATGGATCTTGTTTCAATTTATTCCAGATGGATATCCAATTTTGCCAGCATTTGTTGAAGATAGGTTTGGTTTTAATAAAGAAAACAGCATACCCTCTCAGCTTCCTCATTCCATTGCAAACACCAGGCTTCTTCATATGTAGACTTTTGCTGACTCCTGGCTGCTCAGCATCTGTCCATATACACTGCGTTAGTCTTGATGAGCACCATGGCTTAGCCATACCTTCTGTGAAAGCTGAAGGGGACCACAGGCTCCACTTCCCACTCCCTGCCAGACAGGGCATGGGCACATAACCTCAGCTCTGCCCATTGAATGCTTTGGGTGTAGGACTTAGAATTTTGAGTGAATGATGCAAAGACAGGAACGTTTAGAATTCACTCACAAGGGTGGCCTTTGGCACCAGTGTTCAGTGTAGTATCTGATGGAAGCAGCAGGGTCCCCGGTGTCTTACGGTAGAGCTTGATCTATCCTCTACTGTCACTTCCTTGATTCTTGCTCTTTATCTGAGCTTGGATCTCTGGATTTGGTATAGATTCCAGGAGGTTCTTAATATCTTCCCTATAATTTCCTTCTCTTCATAGCTTAACCAGAGTCAGATTCTATTGTTTATACCCAAGAATTCTGACCCCCACCTACTCTCCACCATTAGATACTGTCATTGTTACCATCTCCATCGATCTCAAACACCTGTAGTCCCTACCATACATCATCTCTGTCCATGTCATGGTCTTTGTTATCTCAAGTGTCAACCTTGTCCTCAGACCATCAGACTGTCAAGGTTCAGTACAGGCATCAGAACCCCTCTCAATATTTTTAACAGTCAAGAATTTAATACAGGGGATTTGGTGCTAACATAATTGGAGAGACTGAATGAACCAAGCCTCCTGGAATGAGTCCCGGAACCATATAGAACTGACCCGTGAAGAGATCCACCATCACTGGAACTAGGAATTCAAGATTACTAATCTATCTAGGGCTGAGACAGCTGGATTTAAGAAGCTGCAGCCACCACTTTTACCACTGGAAACACTGCAGGTCAAGCGGGAAGCTGTGGACTAGACACAGTGCTCCTGCAGAATACCTTATGTTGCTGTGACTCTGCCAGCTGGTGGAAACAGCCAAAAAGGGGCAGGAAATGAAAAAAAATTGATATAAAATTGTAACAGTAGCAACAACAACCAACACTCTCATGTGCTTGTTATGTTCCAGGCACTGTTCTATGTGGCTTAAAATCAGGAAGGGTGTATATCAGAATTATATGCTTTCACCCTACTTATTCAATCTGTGTGCTGAGCAAATAATCTGAGAAGATGGACTGTATGAAGAATGTGCCATTAGGATTGGAGGAAGCTTTACTAACAACCTGTGGTGATACAGATGAGACAACCTTGCTGGCTGAAAGTGAAGAGGACTTGAAGCATTTAGAAGATCCAAGACCGTGACCTTCAGTATGGACTATATCTTAACATAAAGAAGACAAAAATCCTCACAACCGGACCAATAAGCAACATCACAATAAGTGGAGGAAAGATTGAAGTTGTCAAGAATGTCATTTTACTTGGATCCATAATCAGCTTCCATGGAAGCAGCAGTCAAGAAATCAAATGGCTTAGTGCATTGGGCACCTGTGGGGCCAAAATGTCATTTAAGGACTAAGGTACATCTGATCTAAGCCATGGTATTTTCAGTTGCCCCATATGCGTGCAAAAGCTGGACAATGAATAAAGGAAGATGAAAGGAGAATTGATATCTTTCAATTCTGGTGTTGAAGTCTACTGCATGTACCATGAACAAATCTGTCTTGGAAGAAGTACAGCCAGAATTCTCCCTAGAAATAAGGATGGCAAGACTTGGTCTCACATACTTTGGGGACCAGTACGCAGAAGAAGACATCATTCTTGGTAGAGGGTCATCAGAGAAGAAGAAGACCTTTATCAAGATGGACTGACACAGTGCCTGCAACAATGGGCTGAAGCACAACAATCATGAGAATGGCATGGGACCGGGCAATATTTTGTTTTATTGTACGTGGGGTTGCTATGAGTCAGAACTCACCTAACAACAGACATCCTAGCTTCACTGCAGCCTTCCGAATCTTCATCCAGTGAATCTAACTGGTGGAAGACGTTTCCAGTGTCAGTGCCGCAAGGGAGGGAAATAAACAATTTTTAGCTTTTCAACTTCTCCATTTGGAAAGGTGGAAGGAGGTTGAGTGAGTCAGTCCCACAAATCATCACTGCTGCTGTCACATTTCCATCCACACCATGATCTGCCACCATCGTTACCTAATCACTGTCACGTCATGACCAGCCCTGTCACCTTTTCCACCAGCATCAAGATCTGACAGAGCTGTCACCTTTCCCATTACTAGACAGCATCACCACCAGTGTCACTACTACCACTGCATGATTACCCCCCATTATCTCCATCTGCAGCAGCAGGGTGGTGTCACACCAGAGGGCAGTGAGGTCACTTCCCTGCCTTGGTGCTCCCAGAGTTAATTACATAATGAGATGGTTGCAGCTTTGAGCTTGTTAGTTACTCGGGGCAGCTAGGAAATCTTCCCAAGCTCTGATGAGGCCGGGGAGGCTTTACATGCTAGAGAGTGGTCTGTAGTGTGAGCGTGGGTGTGAGGGTCCAAAACAAGCTTCTGTTTTTCCACTTTGTTCATCCCCTTACCTCTTCAATGCTTTGCCTTTGTGATGGAAAAAACAATGTAATGTGGTAGTTAGGAATGCTGGCAAAGTTAGCCAGTCTTAGGAGAACGAAGGCAAATAACTTCACCTCTCTGGGCCTCAGTTTCTTCATCTGTAAAATGGGAATAAAAGGAGTTACCTTACAGTGTAATGTGGACATTAGCAATAATGTGAATGAAGAATCTGAGATAGTGTCCAGCACCTAGGAGGCTTGCATACAGAAGCTGCTGATACCTTTTCTCTTATCAAACACTGTCAAAAGAATGAATACATCTGCCTGGAAGAAGTACAACCAGAATACACCTTAGAAGCAGGGGTGGTGAGACTATGTCTCACAGACTTTGGACATGTTATCAGGAGGAATCAGTCCCCGGAGAAGGATGCCCTGCTTGGTAAAGGGCCAGCAAAAAAGAAGCCTCCCAATGAGATGACTGATGCAGTGGCTGCAACAATGGGCTCAAGCACAGCAACGAATAATCTGTGGAAGATGCAGGAGCGGGCAGTGTTTTGTTCTGTTGTACACAGTGTAACTATGGGTCGGAGACAGCTCGGTGGCATCTACCAACAATGATATCTTTTATCAAACACACATAGTGTTAACTTTGTGCTAGTCACTGTCCTGAACACTTGACAAATTTCACCTCATTAACTTAAACTTCCTAAGAATCCTATGAACTAGGTACCACTACTATTGTCCCCACCTTTGAAGAGGCTTTGTAGTATGTCAAGTGTTGGGCTGCTAACTGAAGGGTTAGCAGTTCAAACCTACTAACCACTCCATGGGAGAAAGATCCAGTGTCTACTTGGGTAAAGACTGACAGCCTTAGAACACTATGGAGCAGATCTGTACTGCTCTATAGGGTCTCTAGGAGTCAGAATTGACAGCAGTGGGTTACTGAAGAAACTGAGGCACAGATGGGTTAAGGAGCTTACCCAAAATACACAGATAGTGACGGCCCTGGGATTTGGACACAGGGAGTCCAGAACTAGAGTCTGAGCTACTGGCATCAGTGCTGTTTGGCAGCAAGTGCTCCCCTTCCCTCCTGCCCCCTTCTAAAAGTCTCTCCACTCTGTCCATCCAGGGTGAAAAAGCCTCTTTTTTTGCCCAGCATTTGTATAGAGGCCTCCACAATTTACTGTGTCCAGTTCCTCATCTTGGGACAAGAATGCCTGCATTCACCTTGTCTAGGGCTTCCCAGCCCTCCCAGCCAGGAAGTCCTTCCTGTTGTCTGACTTGAATTTGGGCTGAGGCAGCAGCTCCCCAGGAGGAGCCACAGGAGATGTAGTGGAGGAAGGTAGAGCTTGTCCTGGTTCTGAGAGAGTGGAAAGGAGGTGTTTGGGCACTTGAGGGATCTGGAGTACTGGGATCAACAACCCCATTAGCTGCTCTCCAAAGCAGCTTGTTTTCCTGGCCCTCCTCAGCTGGATGCCGCCCTCGCATTCCCTCACCCAACCTGCGAGCCCCTCGCCAAGCCCCACTCAGAACTACCACATGCCTCACCCTGGACCTGTCTCCTTTGTATTCCTTGTTTCTGGTCCCCATCTCTGTCCTTTCCTCAGCGTCTGACATCATGATCAGCTCTGCCAATTCTGGAACTCCACTTTCTCCAGGCTTCCCACCCCCTCTTGGTCTTCTCTTGGTCTCTTTTTCTCTCTTCATGGTGGGCTCCTTGGGGTGCTGTTACTAAATCCTATGGCCTGGGGTCAGTGGCATATCCAAAACTTACCAAATCTTCTTCCTCAATTTGCCCTCTGTCTTAGCCAGAGACCCTAGCTGGAAGCTGGGAGTCACTCTAGGCTCATCCCTTTCTCCTCCTTCCATGTGGTATCACCAAACTAAAAAAACAAAAGACCCCACTGCTGTTGAGTCAATTCTGACTCACAGTGACCCTAGAAGGACAGAGTAGAACTACTCCGTAGCTTCCAAGGTGGGTCTGGCAGATTCAAACTGCCAGCCTCTTGGTTAGCAGACTTAGCACTTAACCACTACACTACCAGGGTCCTAATATCTAGTGAGTACTTCCTGTGCCCCAGGTAGAGAAGCACCCAGAGTTGAGGCTGATTAGGGTGGGTTCCTAGACATGCATGACACTGCCCAAGTTCTCACAAATACAAAGTGAGAGTAAGCAGAGCTCTGTAACAAGTCTAGATTTCCCACAACTGAGCTGGAGCAAGGAGAGGCTCCCGAGGCTTGGAAGCGCTCCTGTAGGGCTAGAGAGAGGTTCCTGGGGGTCATATGAAGGGACTGCTGGTGGACACTGGGTACACCACACAGATGTCATCTTTAAGACTGAGGCCTCTGTTTCCTCAACTTCACACAGCTAAGTCCTTCCCTAGGAGCTGTCCTCAGCAGAGGGCAGCTACCTGGAACAAAGCTGTGTCTCCTCCCCAGGGTCAGCCTACATCCAATGACTTGTTAATGTGGGGTTCAAAGGCCTGGCCCCCATGGCTGCATGAAGGGCCACCCCAGCGTCGAGTTCCCTGTGGATGGCTGAGGCCTCTGTTTTGCAGCTGCATCGCAGACCAGCCTCTCCCTCTGCCCCATCCTCCTTCCCTCACTCCCTGACAGAAGCCTTCTCAAGTTGTGCCTCGAGCAGCCCCAGTAAACCTCCTGCGTGAGAATGTTCCGGGGAACCCGAGCCCAGACATGACTGACGCTGACAGACAACCCCAGTCACGTCTGAAGTTGCAGCTCAGCACCCAAGGAGATTCCTTGAGAATCAGATTCACAGCCTCCTCCTTCTACCCTCTCCATTTCCACAACCACCACCCGAGGCCAGGCGTCATCTCAAGCTTGAATCACGAAAGCTTCCTGAGTGGTGTCCCTCCCTCCCGTCTTACCTCTTCCAAACCCTTCCCTGCATTGCATCCAGAAGGCTCTTGATGAAACTCAAAGCTGATCCGGCCACTCCTCACGGTAAAGCCCTTCAAGACTTCCCATTGTCCTTGGCATAAACCAAACTACTGATCCAGCTGGCCTGGCTCACTGCCCCCTAGGCTCCCCTCCTCACTTCTGGCCTTCTGGAAGCCCCTCCAGTTGCCTGAACTCTTCCCTACCTCCCAGGTTTCACACCTCCCGTCCACTCTGCCCAATCTTTTCCCACACTTCAGTTGGCTCCTATGCATCCTTCCAATTTCAGCTCAATTATCCCTTCCGTGGTACGAGGTCATGTCCTCTCTGAGGCGGCAGCCTGTGACTGGTCAACAGGAAGGTTCTAGGTCTCGGCGCCCTTGCCTGTGTTCAAGCCTACTCTTGAATGGCCATTCCAGCTGTTGAGAAAAAACATTTTTGACCCCTCCACCCCACTCACCAGTGTCATGTCTGTAGACTTCCTGCTTTTTTTCATTCATGGCACTTATCCCACTTCATAATTCTCTTCATTCATTTATTCGATAAATATTTACTATACACCTCCTGTGTACCAGGCACTGTTCTGGGCACTGATATGGTGGACAAAAAGACAAAAGTCCCTACATTGAAGGCAGAGACACACAGTAAACAAAGATTACTGTAAACAGAGAGGTGATCAGTCCTCTGAAAAAAAAAGTAAAGCAGGGTAAAGGACGGGAGGGCGGAAGATGCTGTTTTGAGGTGGGAACATTGAAGTGAGGAAGGAACCTCCAACATTTCAGGGCTTGGAACATTCCAGGCAGAGGGAACAGCAAGAGTTAAGGGAAGGTACCAGCGAGCCTGAGAAACTTGGAGGCTGGGGTGCCCATAGTAGAGTGAGCAAAAGGGAGAGTTGGAGGAGGTAAGGTGGGAGAGGACAGGATGGGTTACTCAGGGAAATGCTTGGATCTTGTTATTCTGAGTGGGGAAGAAGGGTTGAAGGGTTTAGAGCGAAGGTGTCTGGGAAGCCGGCTCTGATGTGTGGAGGACTGTTTAGCGAGGGAAGCTGGGGCCTGGTTTCACAGGATCCTGCAATTATCTTGGGAGAGATGGGGCCTGACCTGGTATGGGAGCAAGGCCAGTGGGGATAAGATGGTAAGCTCAGGATACAGGAGGAGGAGCTGACAGGACAAGCCTGGGAGTTAGTTGAGACAAGAAGGAGAGAGATGCCCCAGGTCAAGGCCTGCTTTTCTGTGATTATTTAATTCTTGTCTGTCTGCCTTTCTGTCCAGAACAACAGCGACCTTGTCTGGTCTGCTTTTGCTCCCTGAGCTTGACTTAGTGCCTGGTACACCACTGATGACCTGTGGATGTGTGCTGAATGACTGAATGAGAACGGTAGCTTGGCATGCTGGGATTCAAACCCTGTGCCTTTTGTCTCCCACTAGCTTTTGGGTAAAGATGGAGATATGCAAAAGCTTTGCAAGTGACAAAACGAAGCCCACCAGCCGGGCCTCCGGAGTCACCAAACAGCAGCTGAATAGACTCAATTCAGAGCCAGCACAATCTCCTGCCTCTCTAATCCCAAGGTAGGTTTGCTGCCAAGCCGGCTGGCAGTCTCCCCCAGGGAGCAACCCAACCCCTACTCACAACCGGTTCCTGGGAGCCCAAGCTTCAAACAGGTGTGCCCCAAGGGGCCTAGGATGATACTCATAAGAGGGAACAGTACATTCTACCCCCTGGTCCCTGGGCCCTGAGCTAATCCCCCCACTCATGGGATACGTGAAAGAAACTAGTAGGCCCACTGCCTTCCCTGGAGTTCCCAACAAATGTCTCCTCCAGGCCTGGGAAATCCTTGCAGAGCTGTCCTCCTGGGCCGGTGTGGATGCCTTCTGGCTCCTCCTGTCACCTCCTCAGTGCCCTTGGGCAAGTGTCTGAGCTTTCCTGAACATCAGGGTCTCCACCTTGGCAGTGGTGCTGAGGGTAACCCTTGGTTGCTGCTGTACAGGTTTGCTGAGATGAAATAAAGGCCCTGTTGTGATTTTCTCTCCTGGCTCCTGTGTTTCTCTTCCAGCCCTTACCCCAATTCCTAGCTGTGTATTTATTTGTGTGGCTAACTACTTGACATCTATAAGATCTATGAGTGTAGGGATAGTACCTACTTTGTTCACCAGGAGGTACCCAGAACCTAGCACTCTGCCTGCTTTATATGGGAGGCACTCAGTGATGAATGAATCTGTAACCTATAAAGCAGGAGTGACAGGAAGTATTGTAGGGTAAAAACATTATATAGTAGAGGAAAAAAGCAAGTTTTATTCAGCATGTATTCAATAAGGCAAAAATGAGAAGTAGGTAAGCCTGCTATCAGAGCTCGTGTCTGCTTGAGTCCAAGGAATATTACAGACTAGGCAAGAATGGGAAGGCATGTTTGCCAGAGTTTCAGCATCTTCAGTTTATATTAACTGGGCAAGACCTTCGAAAGCTTCACCTTTCCATAGACTGGCTGGAAACTGAGTCCATATTTTGAATTATCTTAACAATCATTGGTACAGGTTTACATAACGACGGTCAGGAGGGTCCTCATTGTTCCAATAAATCTTACCCCAAACCACCAAACCCACTGCCATTGAGTGGATTCTGACTCACAGTGACCTTATGGGATAGAGTAGAACTTCCCCATAGTTTCCAAGGAGCATCTGGTGGATTCAAACTGCTGACCTTGGTTAGCAGCTGTAGCACTTAATCACTGCACCACCAGGGTTTCCCAATAAACCCTACTGTTCAGGAAATGCTAACAGAAAAAGATAGCAGAAGATATGTAGGTCTTTCGTGCTTTGTTTGTGAGTTGTTTATCTGAAAGTTTCCCTAAAAGATGTTTTCTAAGATTGTCCTAGCTATTGTCTTTATACCTCAGGGCCCAGTTGATGTGTCCTTGTGAGTCCTTGGGAGTCTAATTCTTCCAGCTGGGTCACATTTTTAGGACAAGGAATAATGGCTCCAATATCAGAAGCCTGGACTGTGATAATTGCAAGAGAACAATTGCCGAAGCAGGCAGAGGGAACACAGCGGGAGTCTTGCCAGCATGGGGCCTGGTGGGGTTAATCTGAGCAGATGTCTCTCCACCAATCCCAAGCCTACCCCCAGGGTCACAAGACCTAGTAAGACTGAAAATGACAATAATAACAGCTGTCATTTACTTTGTAGTTACAGGATGCTTGGTCCCGTGCTCAGTATTTCACTTATTATCTCCTTTAATCTGTACAACAACACTGAAATGAGTACTTATTGTTCCCATTGCAAAGATGTGGAAACAGAGGTCCAGGGAGCTAAAGTGATTCACCCAAGGTAAAGAAGTGGTGGGGCTGGGATTCAAACTCACATCTCCTTGAGGTGGTAGTCTACCAGAGGGTTAGAAACACTCTCTTGCTCCTCCTCACCTCTAAACCTTAACATTTCCCTCACCCTCATCTTGCCCCTGCAGTCTCTCTGCCCCCTCTCTACAGCAGCCTTGAGTAGGCCTCTCAGAGCCTCAGTTTCCCCATCTGTAAAATGAACCTGCCAATCCCTGCCCATTTTGTAGCTCTGTAGTAAAGGCCCATGAGGATGTGAAAGCCCTCTGAACAGTTAAGGGCTAGCTGATGTGGGCCAGAGATAGTGGCTCGCATTGCAGTGACCCACCCAAGGCCCCTCAGAGCTGGCAGGTGAACTGGCTCTCTGGCTTGCAGCCTCTGGCTGGGCACTGTGGGTGAGTATGTGCAAGTGTGCTTCTGTGAGGCTGTATGAGAGTGAGGGTCGATCACCTCAGGGCCTCTCAGAGGTCAACAGAAAGTCTAATTTCTAATTTTAAGGCTCCCAGTATATTAAATTAAAAAGGATTACAGAAAACATGGTACACTTTAGCTGTTTACATTTAACAAATGAATGCTTTTAACACACACACAAAGTACAAAGCAATATAATTGTGCTATTCATAAGATAATTACAGGATTTATAGAAAATATTAATTCATAGTGCACTGTGGGGGGTGGGGGGGTAATGAGACTCGAGCTTGGAGCTGGGTGATGAGCGCCTTATACTTCCCTGCCATCCGCACCTTTGCTGCTGCACAGGTATCCTCCTTCGGACACCACCGTGACCTCCAAGGCCCTCCTCAGTCTGGCTCCCTCTCTGCTTTACCTCCTTGACCTGTGTCCCCCACCAGCCTGCTCTCTGGCTGCTCCACTGCTCCTCCTACTACAGCAGGCACGTTCCTGCCCCAGGGCCTTTGCACCTTGCTGTTCCGTCTGCCTCAGACACTCCTCCCAAAGATAACCTAAAGACTTGTTCCCACCACATTTTCTTGTCTATCCAAAGGTCACCTTCTCAGGGAGGCCTTCCCGCAGGATCCTATTGATAATTGAAAATCACAAAGCATTCCCCACATTCCCTCTTCCCCTTTCCATCTGTATTTTTCTCCGTAGAACTTTTCACCAGTTCATACACTATACTACACACACACACACAAGCCAGTTGCCTTCCAGTTGTTTCTGACTCATAGTGATTGAAACATGTGTGTCAGAGGAGAACTATGCTCCAGGATGGTTGATCTTGTACAAGTAGATTGCCAGGTGTTTCTTTTGACGCACCTCTGGGTAGATTCACATCTCCCATCTTTTTACTTAGCGGACTAGATATGTATATACATACGTATACATACACATGCGTATGTATATATGTATGAGGAGCCCTGGTGACACAGTGGTTAAGCGCCCAGTTGCTAACCGAAAAGGTCAGCAGTTAGAGGAAGAATGTAACAGGTAAATCACACCATACAAACAAGTGTAAGAGCTGTGAATTAACGGTGACCCAGAGCCCAGGGCAGGATCTGGCACAGACTCTGCACCAAATTAGATTTGAATTAGAGCAGAAAGGCCCTCAGGCCAACCCAGCTTGTGAAGGTCAGAACCGACTGCCTCACTGTCCCTATCCTAGACCAAGAGAAGCCTTTTCAGTCCACTTCCTAACTGTGGCCTTGTGAAAACTCCTTCACCTCTCTGTGCTTCAGTTTTCTCATCTGTATATTGGGGAAAGTATTACTTGCTTTTTAAGGCTGCTCTAAGAATTAAATGTGTTAAAGGCCTGTCACGTGCTAAGCACAGTGCTTGGCGTCACCCAGGGCTCGATAAGCAGAAGGGAGATGAAGATGAAGACAGAGCCAAGCTAGTTGGAGAAGCACTGGCCTGGTTCCCTCCACCCTCAGACTTCTCCGCACTGCTCAGGCAGTTCCAAGGATGGTCACGAGGTGGCGCTTGAATCCCAGTTAATCGGGACTCAGCTGAGACTCCAAAAGGAGGAAGGAGTTTAAGAGGTTTAAGGGCCAGAGGGTGTGGGCTCCTCCTGCCTGGGCTGGTTGGGGCAGACCAGGAGCTGTTTTTAATCCCACGTTTTCCTGCCTCTCTCTCTCTCTTAGGTTTGTTTCCTAGGGTTTCCCTGTTTGTGCTTGGGCACCCAACCCCACATATTCCCCAAGATCAGAGCCCAAGGGTTCTGGTTTGCAGGCCTGCTCCTCGCCATCTCCTCCTCCCCTCTCATCCAGGAGCCCAGGAGGGGGACCTAATGAGCACTTCTCTACGGCCCAAAAGCTAAGGATCCAGAGGAAATGACTCCCAGCATCCTGGGAGTGGAGTGAGAGGTGGAGATAGAAACAGAAAGATAGAAATGGGAAACTTGCAGGAGGTACTTAAAACTTTCTACTTATGGAGTCCGCATCATATGTTGGGCACATGAAGAATAGTAGCCTCATTTCACAGATGCAGAAACTGAGGCTTGAAAGTGTTAGGCTGACTGCATGGATTGCCCTTCCCAAGGACTAGACAAACTGAAGTGAGGTGTGGCCCACGCTCAGTATATTCATAAATTTCTTCAGCAGCATCTACGTGCTCTACTGATCCTCTGAGAATGACACCTGCTCCCTGTCCTGGGGAGCCCGAAGTCTAGAGGGAGATGCTGGCAGGACAGCACATGAGGCCAAGCCTGTCAGGACGGGGTGGGGACCCAGAGGGTACAGGAAGGGAAGGCAAATGTGAGTTTGTTGGTTCCTTGGGGACTAAGGACCCGCTCAAGTAAAATTTTTAAAAAAGATAAAACCATGACCCCATACAAAAAAGAATACCTGTCAAAGATTTTCTATAACTCATTAATTGACAGGAGACCAGCAAGATATTAAAAGAAGTTCAAATGAGAATTTGACTTACAGGGATTTCAACGGGACAATGTTTGCATTATTACCTGTTTTTTCTGCTAGTCACCTCTACCTCTACAGAGGTGTAAAGTCAATCAAAAACCATCAAGGCACACCCCACTGCAGAATCTAATCGTCCTCAGGTCACCTAACTGATACCCCGCCCTCCACTGAAAGGACATCCAATAAGCATCTCTTTTGCCTTGTCCGAGGCTTTGATATATTTCAGGAGTGTCAGCATAAAGCAGGCAGCAGCTGTTCCTGAGAGAGCAGTGGAGACAGGCTGATCTCCGTCCTTCGTTCATCCCTGCCCACATTCAAGTGACAAACTTCTCTCCCCTGCAGGAGCTGGTCTGAGTCAGTGGCAGCCAGCAGGTGGCGCTGAGGCAAACTCTTCTCCCTTCTCAGTGGCGCCATGGAGACTCCAGGGCTAGGAGTTGAGGTGCACGTCCCAACTTTAGACCATTGCTGGACTTCCAGAAGGACCTCTGCTGGCACAGTGGTTAAGAGCTCAGCTGCTAACCAAAAGGCAGTTTCAATGCATCAGCCACTTCCTGGAAACCTCAATGGGAAGTTCTACCCTGTCTTACAGGGTTGCTATGAATTGGTTGGATGGCAATAAGTTTGTCTTTTAGGTGGGCCTCCAGAACACCAAAGTCACGATTTCAGGATCTCACTGTGCCATTTCTGGAGTGAGCTCATCCACAGCTATGAATTTAGTGATTCTTTCAGTCAACAAGCATGTGGCCTGGCCCACAAACCCGACTTCTGAGATTCTCCAGAAAGAGAATGGGTGTCGCTGGCTCTCGGTCCTTCCCTGCAAGCTGGGTCCAGGACTGTGGGAGGGGCAAGGAGAAAAGCTTCCTCCCACCTGGGAGGAGGGGAGTGAGGGTTTGAGGCCCTGCCTCCCAGATCACCACTGTAACTTTAGGAAGACAGAGGTTACCACTGTGTTGTCGTTAACTTATCAAGAATGTCCTAAAAGGGGAATCCGAGAGCAGAAAGAGTGGGTGTACTTGGAAAGTGGATCCTGGGGGAAAGGCCACATCTTGGAGCACCTTGTGCCTGCAGGCAGTCAGAGCTGGTGGAAGTGAAGTAGATGGTGGGTGGAACACAGAGGGAGAGTTACAAAGCAGATAGAAAAGAAGCATCAAGAAGCATCGTGAATCCTCAGAGATCTCCATGTCCCTGAGGGAAACAGTGAGCTCAGATAGGCCACGAGGCCCCATGCTATTAGCACCGACCCGGAAGCTGGCAGCCTAACCCAATATTCCAGGAGGACAGCATGTACCAATAGCTTGGACTTCTTTGCCCTTACAGATTGGGACATGTCTGAGTCATTCCATCAGGACAGGTCCCTGGGTGTTTTACAAAGGCAATATTTCATTTCCTCAGATACATTCTGAGAAATGGCTGGAACTTCTGGTTTGAGAAGGCTGTGCAGCTGAAAACAGGGCCCCTCAGTGATCTATCCAGATTTTCTGGTTTCTTGCTCATGGACGGGGGAGGAGGGAGCTAACCAGGATGGCCTCCTTTGGGCTATTAACTACTCTGGCATTCTTTAACTTACCACAGAAGAAAAAAGGCTAATATTTTTGCCATCAGTAGGGTAGGCACTCAGAAATCCTGTTATTTTCAATAGAGGATATTCACAGTGGTGAAGCAGGATATACCTGAAAAGTATAAAGGAATTAGCAGCTGTTTTAATGGTTCGGGCTCTTTCCGCAATTTCCCCAGAGGCTTCTCTTCATCTTCTTGCCAATCTAGGAGAAGCTAGGAGAGTCTTTATAGCTGCGTTTGGAATCTGAGGTCCCACTGAAGTGGGTCTTGGCCACATAATCTCATCTTGTCATTCCCTTTGTGACTGCTTCCCGGAGATACTCCAAGTCCAGCACATTCTCATCCTCAGATACATTATTTATCTTTTGCTAGGCCAGAACCCAAAGCTTAGCAGCTGAAAACATTTATTCTCTTGTACAGTGTTTGTGGGTCAAGAATCTGAGAGCAGCTTAGCTAGATGGTTTGGGCTCAGAGTTTCTCACAATGTTATGGTCAGTTTGTCCGTTGGCACTACTGCACTTGAAGGCTTGATGGGTTAGGTGATCTGCTTCCCAGAGTGCTCGCTCATACGGCCATCAACTTAGCACTGACAGTTGACAGGAGACCGCAGTCCCTCACATCCTGGGCCCTCCAAGAGAGCTGCTTGAGTGTCCTCCTAACATGGTGGCTAGCATCCCCCAGAGTGAGTGATCCAAGAAGGCAAGGTGGAGTCATGATGTCTTTTATGACCCAGCCTTGGAAAACAGACACCATCATTCCTGACATAGCCTATTGGTCAGCCAGGTCATCCCTGTTTCTGTGGGAGAGGAATACCCAAGTGTATGACTACCAGGAGGTACGGGTTTCTGGGAGACCTCTTGGAGGGTGGCCACCACCCCAACCTTCAGGTAAATCTCCAAGAGTATGAACCTCATACACTGCAGTCACATCTCATGGAACTGTTTAAGTGATCTTTAGCATCTCTTCCAGCCCATGGTGGATTCCCTGTGAAGAGCGATGAGGATGATGCCCAGTGCAAGACCTGCCGGCCTCCTGTCACTTGGCTTCCTTCTTCACCTCTTCCTCCCAGCATGTCAGCATAGAGCTCCGGCCACAGCATGTGCCTGTCCAGTGCTGCTAGAGCTCTTCAACCACAGCTCAGCCTTGCGCATCTCATGGCTTCCTTAGAAGTCAATGGAATGAGTCCGTTTCTCAGGGAATCCAGTTTGGGACTGTAAAGACAACCTCAGACCCACTCTTCTGTCTCTTTGTCAGCCTGCATCAGTTAAGAGTTCTTTTGGACATCAGTGACAGAAGCCAGCTTGGTCAAAAGTAGAATTTAGTGGAAGGATGCTGGAATGTGTCACAGGATTGAGGGAAGCTAAAGAGCTGGTCCCACAGCAGTCCTGCAGACCTTATCATCAGGGACTCGTGGGCTATCACCGTGGAGCACAGTGAGGGCACACAGGACCAAAGAGCTCTGTCTCTGCTTTGGTTTAACAGAGAGAATCCACTTGGTCCAGCCTGGGTCAGGTGACGAATCCTGGTCCAATCAGCAGTACCTGGGGTAGGGATGGAATCACAGCCATGGCTGTGTATGAGTGGAAGCAAGTCCTAGGACAGGTCATGTTGAAAGCAGAGCAAGCCACCAAGAGATGTCTATTCAGGGTAGAGGTTTGTTCTCTGCAGAAATGGAGTATCTGAGTTATTAGGGACCTCCAAGATCACACTGCTGCTGCCTCTGTTTTCTAGAATCTTCCTGAGTATCTGGTAATCACTCACTTATACAAGAAACTTTCCTCTCACTTACTCTTCCCCTCTGAATATCTGGTCTATAACATGGAATCCACTTAGGGTCTTCAAAGACTTTTCAGCATGTGTTTCAAAACTCCTTTGCTTCAGAATTACCTGGGCAGCTTGTTAAAAATGCAGGTTCTGGGATTGGGCCTGTGTATCTGCATTTAAGCCTGCTCCACAGATGCCCCTAATGCCCCACCAAAGGCAGACAACCACCGTCTTAAATCCCTTCAGATGTAGCCTTATTCCAGCTCCCCTAAACCCCACAAACTGGTAGAGCTCTCCAGGAGGCCATGGACTCACCTCCCCCCATCTCCTGTACCACTGACTGCTCTGATCTTGTCTCAGCACCCTTCACTGGCCCTCATGTCCCTCTCTTAGTAGGAACACAGGACCCAACAGGAATCTGTTGTTCTGACCCAACTCCTGGTACCATCTTATTTTTTTCCTTATTTTCATTTTCCTTCTGCTTCCCTTCAATACTTACTTTTCAATTTAATTTTATCTTTAAAATTATTTTATGGTTTTGTAAAGAACGTAAGAGTTTTCTTTTTTTTCTGGAGCTGGATGCATGATGAATAACCAAATAAGGAAATGAATTTCAATTGTCCCTAATCCTAGGCAGTTATTAGTCTCTGTGCAGATGGGCCTAATGAGCACTACACCAGGATTTCTAATTATCCTTAATGAGCTTCCAGAATTCATGGGACATAACAGGGTGAGGTTGATTGTTACCCAAACGGCCTGGTGAATCAAGCCTCTTGGTATCCACAGCCTGTACAGTGTCCGTCCACATTGACGCCGGGTGTGGTCATGTGACTGGCTTTAGCCAATAGAATATCAGCAAACAAGAGGCCAAGTAAGCCCCTGCGTTTGGGGCTTGCTCTCCTCATGGAACCACAGTGTAAGGGAGCCGAGCCTGGATTGTCCCAAGGAGAAGGAGATCCAGCTGTCCCCACCCTCCCAGCTGGGCCCAGCTGGTCCTTCAGTTGACTGTAGATGCCAGAGTAAATCCAGGAAAATCCAGCAGAAAGACAGTGCCTTCGACTCACAGAATCATGAGAAATTATAACTCAGTGCTGTTTTATGCTGTGAGTTTTAGGTGGTGCACAGCAATAGCTAACTGAGAATAGGGTCACAGTGACAAACACAGGATAGTATTTCTGTGCCATGATTTCCACCTGATACTCTGGAGCCTAGTGTAAATCTACCGTAGGAAAGCAATTAAAAAATTCAGTCTCACTTAAAAAGGTCGGTTAATTCTTTTTAAAAAATTTTTAATTTGGAGATCAGAGGTAGATAATTGAGGCTGGTGGGGTAGCTCTGCCACCCTCAAAATGGGGCTTCTGTTTCTGGATTTGCGGTGACTGTCCCTGTTCTTGCTGTCTTCCCAGCAGCAGGCTAGGAGAAGAGCCAGGGGAAGGTGTATTAGCTTTCCAAGGCTGCCCAAACAGAGCACCACCGATGGGGGGTGGTAGGGACGGGCGTTCCTTCTCTCTCAGCACTTAGAGTGTCAGCGGGCCGTGTTGTCTCTGAAGACTTTGGAGGGTGATCCCTTCTGATCTCTTCTAGCTTCTGGTAGCCCAAGGTGTCCTTGGCTGCTAGCTGAAGCATAGCCCACCACTGCCTCTGTTGTCACTGGGGTGCTTCCTTCTGTGAGTCTCTCTGTGTCCCTTTTCCTCTTTTACAGAATACCACTCAGATGACAGCAGGACCACCTGACTCCTGAATGATCTCTTTTCACTTAATTGATAAGATGTTCAAAGACCTGATTTCCAAACAAGGTCACAGGTTTTATTCCTAGGTGCCAGGGGCTGGGACTTCAACATATCTTTTGGGAGGACAGAATTCAATCCATAATAGAGGACATGCCCAGTCCTTTTAAGGGCAGAAGCAGAAAGTGGCACACGCTATTTCTACTCGCATTTTGTTGGCTAGAACTTGGTCACATGGCTTCACCCAGTTACATACAAGAAGCCTGGGAAATGTAGTTGTTGGTCGGCAGCACGTACCCAACTAAAATATGGCAACTCTTTTCATTAAAGAAATAATGAGAAACTAAATATTTGAGAAGAATCAATAGTGCCACAGTCTGCCTCATCAAGAAATATAGTGAATGTTTTCTTTAATTAGTGTCTCATGGACTGGGTGGGTTTATTTCTCATTGTAAAACAGTAATGGCCATCAAACTCTTCTGTGTGTACTGTTTAGGGTGCTTTAGGCTGCCCGTAGTAACAGAATACTCAGTTAAAATGTGCCTAATGAGTTAGAAATCTGTTATCTTGAGAGGTCTTAAGGAGAAGTCTTTTAAATCAGTACTCCTTTCTGTCATCCCATCTTCTGTCACTGGTCAGGGGTCTGTCCCTCATGGCTGGAAAAAAAAAAAGGCTACAATGGCTCTAGGCACCACAGCTATAGCTAACAAAACTAATAATAGCTACCATTTGTCTTGTGTCTTTGTCATGTTATCCTGAAGGACTAGTTCCTGGAGAAGGACACTGTGCTTGGTAAAGGAGAGGGTCAGTGAAAAGGAAGATCCTCGTGAGAGGAAGACTGACGCAAGGGCTGCAACTAGGAACACAAACAAAGCCCGGACTGTGAGACGGCGCAGGCCCAGGCAGTGTTCTGTTCTGTTGTACGCAGGGTCGCTGTGAATTGGAACTGAATTCAGTGGCACCTAACAACAACGCGACATCCTTTTATCAAGTGTTTTATCATGTGCCAGACAGTGTCTAAACGTTTCAGCTGTTCTTACTTTACCACGGAGCCCTGATGGCGTAGTGTGGTTAAGAGCTCAGCTGTTAACCGAGAGGCTGGCAGCTTGAATCCACCAGTCCTTCCTCAGAATCCCTATGGGGCAGTTCTACACTGTCCTATAGGGCCCCTATGAGTTGGAATTTGTTTGATGGCAATGGGTTTGAGTTTTGTTTTTGCTTATAACTTGGCAACAACCCCATGAGGAAGGTGCAATTATTATTTCCATTTTGCAGATAAGGAGCACAAGATGCAGAAAGGTCAGGTAACTTGCCCACAGCTAATCAGAGGCAGAGCCATGCTGTTAATCCAGGTGATTTGGCTTTAA
This sequence comes from Heterohyrax brucei, assembly GCA_028571685.1. Lineage (NCBI taxonomy): Eukaryota > Metazoa > Chordata > Mammalia > Hyracoidea > Procaviidae > Heterohyrax > Heterohyrax brucei. The sequence continues at coordinate 57,003,908 of CM053140.1, forward strand.
AGATCCTGGTTTTAACTGCTCAGCTGCCAGAGTCCCAAGGGAGGAAGGTTTGTCTTAAACTGTCTCTTTTTCATTAGAGCAGAGACTCCTTGCCTGCAGCCCCCAGCAGACTTCCTCTTCTATCTCACTGGCCAAAACAGGGTCATATGTCCACCCTAACCCAACACCCGCGAGGGGAATGGGAACACATGTAATTAGCTTCGATCAGTCATCATCCCCCAGGACTGGGCCCGTTGCCCTCTCACCTGAACAAAACAGGCTGTTAGCAGAAAGCAGGACAAATATTTGTGCAGACAGTGGAACCCAAGGGTTAACTGGGCCTCCCAGCCACTGGGCTTGAGATGGGTTGGCAAGAGCCAACCATCTCTTGCCCTCCACAAGACTTCTGCAGTTTCTCAGGCTTAATCATGAGGCTCCAGTTTCCTGCTTCTGCTGAATTCTAGCAGCTGCTCCCTTTATTTCTGCCCTGGAAAGGACTCAAAAGCAAGATGCAGCCTATTTCTTCTCCCAAGAAACCAGGAATAATACCAAGCGCTCTGTGAGCAGAATTCCACTGAAGATCTTTGGTTCTCTGGGAGAGGAGCAGTGCTGCTCAGCACAACTGAAATCAGCACTAGAACATTGCTGGTTCTGGAAGCTGGGTGGCCACTGGGCATTCCTCCCCCTGCATGGCCCTCACCTCCCCCACCCCATCTAATCACACCCCTATAGGACCCAGGCTGATGGCCCCTCGTGTTCTGCCTTTCCTCTTCCCTTTATAGACCCTCTGGCCTTTCCCAGTTCTTACTCCTGACTCCAAGCAATTCAGCTGCAGTTTCCAACTGCTCCCCCCAGCTTTATTTTCAGGCCACCTTTAAATGGTAAGCCTTGGTAGTGCAGTGGTTAAGTGCTACATCTGCTAACCAAAAGGTCAGCCATTCAAATCCACCAAGTGCTCGTCAGAAACTATGGAGTGATTCGGCCCAGTCCTATAGTGTTGTATGAGTCAGATTTGATGGCAATGAGTTTGGTTTCTGAGTTGTCAGGCCAAACCTAATAAGGGGCCTCAGAACAAAAGGACCTTTCTTTCAATGAAGCAGGATGTACTGTCCTTAGAAGGAAGCCAGGTTATAAATAACAATGGTCCTCAAAGGTTCACTGGAAACTTAAATCTCTGAATGTGCTGACTGGCCAAGGTGGCCCTTCCTCAGTGTTGAAGCCCCCCTCAGAGTCCTTGGGAATGTCACAGAGAAGGACAGCGTCATTTTCTCAGAAACCATGAGGGTGAAATCAAACTACTTGACACAAGTACCGCTCTCCTCGAGTTTTCTAAAGCCCTGTCCTGGAACTGGTGCCTCTGGCCCTCCTCGGGGACACCATGGTCACACACAGCCTGCTATAAGGCTTCCTGCCTCTGAGGCTCTGAGCCTCCCTTCAGGACTCTCTTGTGAGAGACTTTGAGAACTAAAAGTGGGATGAATCTCCTGCCCTACTTTCGCAGAAGTCCTGGCAGCCCCTTCCAATGTTTCTAGATTCAGAAGCGCGATGTAGCTCAGAAACACAGCCCAGCCCCAGCCCACAAGGAGGCAGCGTCCTGCCTGGCCCCAGGCACACCACGCAACCTCCCATCCCAAATCGCCAGGACCTCCCAGGGGCCTTGGCTGTCTCCTATTCACCCTCAGGGTTTGCTCAGATGAGGGGCTCTGCCCTCGGGCTGGGGGTTTAGCCCCAGTGTCCTCACTCACAGGGACCCTGTGTGAATTTCCAAGACTCTCTGATCCTGGCTGCTGTGGTCAAAAACCAAACCAAACCTGTTGGCGTTGAATCCGTTCCAACTCGTACCCATTCCACGTATCACAGAGTAGAACCACCCCATGGAGTTTCCTTGGCTGTAATCTTCACAGAAGCAGCTTGCCAGGCCCTTCTTCTGCAGCACCACTGGTAAGTTTGACCCGCCAACTTTTAGGCTGGGAGCAGACAGCAAACCATTTGTGTCAGCCACGGACCTTGCTCTGGTTGCTCAAAGAAGAATTCGAGAGAGAGGAGTTTTAGAAGAGTGGGTGGGTGGAGGAAGCTGAAATATCTAGTGGCCCTGAGGCAGCTAGGAGGGAGGGATGTGTAGGAGAGGGGCAAGGAGGCAGAGAGAGGGGCCACTGGGCCCTCGGTGGGGTGAGCTCCTCCAGCTCCCTGGTGTCAGGGTGGCCTCAAGGCTTTTACGAATAGGAATGTGTCTTGCACTACTTTTGGTGTGCGCTGCTATCTTTCGTAAAAGTTCTGCTCACACACAGCCCTGTGTTCACAGTTGCTCTGGGAGTGGGAGAAATGTTTCCGTCCCTCCTTCTTCATTTGGGTCAATTCCAGGGCCGAAATAAAGGGAACAGCTGCAAGAAATCAGCAGAAGCAGGCAAGTGGCCATGAAAACATAAGCCCTGAGAACTGGCAGAAATCTTGAGAGGCCTTGGTGTAGCCACGGTCCCAGCCTGGATCGGCACATCCCATTTCTAGGGACAGCGATGACAGTTAAGACTAGGCTATCTCTGGGGCGGATCCCAGCCCATGGTGACCCCATGTGATAGAGCAGAGCTGCTCCATAGGGTTTTTTTGGCTGTCATCTCCATGGAAGCAGATTGCCCAGCTTTCCCTTCCACAGAGTCGCTGGGTGGGTTTGAGCTACTGATGTTCTGGTTAGCAGCCAAGTAGCTAATAACCATTGTACCACCAGGGCTCCTGGTGATCTACTTACAGTAAATCAGCCACAGAAAACTCTATAGATCACAGTTCTACTCTGACACATATGGGTTCGCAGTGAGTTGAAATCAACTTGACAATTGATTGGCTGGTGGCTCACAGCCAGGCTGCTGGGGTCTGTGTCCTAACAGAGCAAAGATGGCATAAAATAACAATAGTAATAAAACCCAAACTCAAATGCACTGCTGTTGAGTGAACTTCAACTCATAGGAACCCTATAGGACAGAGTGGCATTGCCCTGTATGGTTTCCAAGGCTATTAGCCTTTATGGAAGCAGGTTGCCACATCTTGTTCCCACAGAGTGGCTGGTGGGTTGAAACCACTGACCTTCCGTTCAGCAGCTGAGCACTTCCCATGGCAACCACCAGGGCTCCTTCGTGGTAGTAACAGTGGCTAACATTTGCGAAAGACTTCCCGTAGGCCAGGTGCCATCGCAAGCGATTAGCTTAGTGTGTTTCACACTCATAACAGCCCTGTGAGGTAGGTTCTGTCATTCCCATTTTATAGAGGAAGAAACTGAGGCATAGAGATGTTTAAATAACTAGTCCCACAATTAATCTATGGAAGCTGAGATTCAGACCCAGGCCGTCACTGGCCTCTTTGGAAATCTTGGCCTTTTGCTAAGTGTTGTTGACAGGTTTTAAGTAAGAGGTGGAAGGTCTGGCTACTTTTTAGAAGTCGCTGAAATACTTTGCTCATAAAATTTTCTGAGTGGTTGGGGACAAAACTAGATGTGGTTGCAGGGCCTGTCCTTTAGCCTCTTTCCTTTGTCTCTGAGCCATCACCTAGTTAACAAACCCTGAGTTTTGGTCACTGGGACTCAATGACAGATGCTGATGGGGCGGGGAGAATCAGACAGTCTCTGGGAAAAAAAAATCACACTAAATTACTGTAGGTTTAGGTAAACTGAAAAGTAGAAAGAGTTATACTTCAGGATAGATCTTGGAATGTTCTTTGTGACAATGAATGAAAAATCATTCCTCTTCAATTTGTCATTCCCAGCATGGTAGACCAGATGATTATCCAATTCAAAATGGCACATACGAGTCCCTTTCAGTTCACTGATGCCTATGATATTGATCTTTATGAGTTCTAATTCATTCTTGACAACTTCCAGTTTTCCTGGATTCATGCTTCAAATGTTCCATATTCCAATTATTAGTGAATATTTGCAGCTGTTTCTTCTTATTTTGAGTTGTGTCACGTCAACAAATGAAAGTCCCTAAAGCTTTACTCCGTCCACGTCTACTTTGAGAAGGCAGCTCTTCCTCACTTGGGTTTTGAGTGCCTTCCAACCTAAGAAACTCCTATTCGTGCACTATAGCAGAGATTGTGCTGTTGTTATTCATAGTTTTCACTGGCTAATTCGTTCAGAAGTAAACTGCCAATCCTTCCTCCTAGTCTGCCTTAGCTGAAACCTCCACAGAAACCTGCCCACCACAGGGGACCCTGCTAGTATTTGAGATGCTGCTAGCATAACTTGCAGTATTATAGCCACACACAAGCCACCACAGGGTGACAGACTGACAGATGTGTGGTGGTCAAGCCTTGAGAGCAAGTGTAAATTTTTCTGCTGGGCTGTAGACCTATTGGGTATCTCTTATTCTTTGTTTCCCTCCAATTTCTCCCATTTGCAAGGGCGATATCAACCGTGAGCCTAGTCCACCAATGTGCTCCAGGTAACTTGTAGTTTAAATTTCACAGGCTCGCAGGTGAAGAGGAATTTGATCTCAGAAGGAAATAGGCCTAAAGTCTCACCCATATTTGATTTAGATGACTCAGAAGGGAGATTTTGGATTTGGAGTTGATTTAAGCCTTTTGGAATGATGTAATGGAGGAAACGTGTTGGATATGCGGTAAGGATGTAAATTTAGGGGTGGGGAGCCCCAAATGTGGAATGTTATGGATTGAATTGTGTTCCCCCCAAATACGTGTTATACATCTTAATCTCTATGCCTGTGGTTATAATCTCATTTGGGAGTTAGTTGTCTTTGTTATGATGATAAGCCAGGATTAGTGTAGAGTCTGTATTGCAATATAAAAGAGATTCAACAAGGAAGCTAGGAGGCTGATATAGGGAGAGATGCCAGGTCCCATGATGACCAACCAAGAGCAGAAGCTCCAAGAGGCAAAGACTTTCTTCCAGAACTGATAAAGAGAAAGCTTCCCCTAGACCAGCACCTGAACTTGAGTTCTAGTCTCCTAAACTGTGAGAAAATAAACTTGTTGGTTGAAACTATTCCTTTGTAGTATTTCTGTAGTAACCCAAAACACCCATTGTCATCGAATTAATTCCAGATCACATTGACCCCTGTACTGCCCCATAGAGTTTCCAACAAGCACCTAGTAAATTTGAACTGCTGACCTTTTAACTAGCAGTCATAGCACTTAACTACTACGCTACCAGGGTTTAACAGCAGTGCCACTTAACTAAGACAGGCCATGTGTGCAGACCCAGGAGGTGGAGTGATGGTGGTGATGAGTCATGACTGAAGACTTGCCCAGAGGCACTCAGGTGGTCAAAAGACAAAGCTAATCTTTCCGTGGTTTAGGGATAAGTGTGTTATGGATTGCATTGTATCTCTCTCACTTTACCTGTGGTTATAATCCCGTTTGAGAATGTCTTTTTCTCTGTTATGTTAATGAGGTAGCATCAATGCAGGCTGTATTTTTAATTGATCTCTTTTGAGATATAAAACAAGCAGATTAAGCTGGAAGGAGGAAGCAGAGCTGACAGCAGGTGCTATGCCGCAGGAAGATCACCGAGGAGCGAGGAACAAATGCTGAGAAGAGACAAGGGCCTTCCCCAAGAGATGACAAGAGACAGCTTTCCCCTAGAGCTAGCACCCTGAATTCAGACTTCCAGCCTCCGAAACTGAGAAGATACATTTCTGTTTGTTAAAGCCACCCACGTGTGGTGTTTCTGTTACAGCTGCACTAGATACCTTAGTGTGTGTCCCCGTCTGGCAAATAAGGAATATCAGGACCTACGTCACAGGGTTATTAGAATTACAGTCATGGTTACACTATAGTAGCTGGCATTCAGTAAGTGTAAATCAATCTTAGCTGCACTGCTCATCCCTTTTTGCATTTCACCTACTTTGGGCACGCTTTCTGTGCCTCAAATCACTATTTACAATTAAATATGTGTGTTTTCCAAATCCCTTGCAGTGGATCTAGCCATATGACTAATTTCTAGCCAATGGAATCTAAGTAGAAGTAGTTTGTACAATTTCCATGAGTTGTGCTTAAATGGGAGGGATTTTGCTTTTCCCCTTGCTTTTCTTCCTTCCTGTCTGATGAAATGTAGGCATGATGGCTGGGGCTAGAGCAGCCCCTTTTGAACCATGAGGCAAAAAATGAATGTGGAAGATTTTCGAGTAACGAGATAGAGTCTAGCTCCATAATGATTGTGGTTCCACTCTGCCACCCCTGCACTGCCTTCCCAGACTTTTATATGCGATGTAAATTTCTATCGTATTTGCCATTGTTGTTCTTAGCTACTGCTGAGTCAGCCCCCATGCACAGTGGAATAAAATGCTGCCTGGTTCTGCACCATCCCCATGAACAGTTGTAGATCTGACCATTGTGATCGATGGGGTTTTCATTGGCTGATTTTCAGAAGTCAATCACCAGGCCTTTCTTCCTAGTCCCTCTTAGCCTGGAAGATCTGCTGAAACCTGTTCAGCATCAAAGTAACACACAGGCCTCCACTGACAAATAGGTAGTTGCTGTGCATGAGTTGCCTTGGCTAAGAGTCAAATCCTGGGTCTCCTGCATAGAAGGCAAGAATTCTACCACTGAACCACCAATGCCTCTATCTTATTTAGGCCCCTGTTATTTTAGGCATTCATCACAGCTGGAATGAATTTAAACTAATACCGGAGCAGAGCTTGGATGTGGACCCAAACTTGCTTGACCTGGGGGCATTCCACCACGTTTCTCCAACTGTAGATGGCAGACTATCTGAACCGGAATCATGGGGTGGGGGCTTCTCTAAAATGCCTATCTCTGCAAGGCTGAGATGTTATGTTAATGACATAATTCAGCCCTGCTGAATTGATTCTAACTTTGAGGTCCTGCCTGCTCCCCACCTAGGGAGTTCTGGCACAAATTCAGATTTGAGAACACTGCTTCATTCTATTTCTTCTTGCAAGTCTTAAAAAAATCACTCTGATCCCTGGGGTAGAATAATTGCAGATGGCACCCAGGGGCCTATCACAGAGGGAACTTTGGGAGGCAGAGCTCAAGACTTGGGAGACTTGTCTAATCTGCACATCCCCCAAGGGGACAGCTTTGTCCATGGGGTTCTGGGTAGTGGGAAAACCTGTAGTCTCCCACCCTCAGCCCAACCCTCAGACCCAGCAGTTGTTCCAAATCTTGTTGGAATCATGTGAGGACCCGTAGCATATGAGATGCCCTTATGGAGTCTGGGACAAGCCCTAGCAGGCAAATCTCAGCTCAGGAGCCAAGATTTTGGTGCAAAGCTGTACCCAGTTCCGCAAGCCACTCTTCCTTTGAGACACAGTTCTTGCCTTTAGCAATGGATGGGCTCTGGGATAGCTGGGGAGCTTGACACAGAGAACCTGGGGACCATGTGATGAGAGCTGTATGCTGTCTGACCTTGCCACAAAGTCAGTTGTGTCCAACAGCATCTGTTTATCCCGGGGAGAAGGCACACACTGAGAGGGACTGAGCTCAGGCACATATCCTGAAGCCCCAGTGAGCTGCCTGAGCCGGCAGCTCATTCCCCAGAGTGCCTTGTCAGGAGGCCCAGTTTCCCTCCCTCCACCCACATCTAAGACAGGTCTCCAGGGCCACTTGACCAAGGATTTAAAAGTCCAGTGTCATGCAAAGAGCTTTGGTGGGCTCTAGCAGTAATGCTTGGTGAAGACTGAAATTCAGAAGCTCCTGCAGGCACCCAGGGCCCTTGTCCTCTCAGCATCCCTTGGGGAGGGAAACTTTGCCAGCTAGAGGACCAGGGGCCTTTTCAAAAGCAAGTGTGACAATGACCTTGAGAGTGATGGAGTGGGGAGAAGGCATATTTTGTACTCACATGCTAAGCAGTCTGAACTTAAGTATCAGCTATTTAGGAGTGTCCTGGCCTGGAGGCTTTTGTGCTCCCACCACTTACACAGCCTACTGTCATCCCCTGGGAAGCTGAGTTCAGGCAGTTTCTCCTTCAGGGAGAAAAGCCGCTGGTCCCAGCTTGCTGGTTGCCAGGCAACCCAGGATGAGCCTCCGAGGTCATTTCTGAGACAATTCCTAGCTCTCTCCACAGCCTGTTAACAGATGGTTCTGCAAGCAGCCAGCCCCAGCCAGAAATCGATTGCTGTGGCATTGCTGCCTGTCTGCAGGAGTGACAGTGAAGGGAAATCTTTCCAGGCCTGCAACAGTCCATTTTGTTATCTACTTTGCATGGAGGGAGAGGCAGCCCGAGGTCAGGGTCTGTCTGTGTCAGCTCACGGGCAGTGGCTGATGGTCTTGCAAGGAAGGAAAGAGATTAGAACACTGGTGACAAGGGAGATAGGTACACGCATATGTGGTTGGAAATCTCAGCATGGGCCCAGATTGCAAGAGAATGTTGGTCCCACGTGACTGTTCACCAAAGAGCACCCCTTGAAAGGAAGCCCTTAATATTTGGGTGATACCATTTTCCTTTCCTCCGTGTTTGAGGACCTGGGAAAAATTTGAGAAGGTGTACCAACCTCAGTTATGCCTTACCTTTGATGCTTCTCACTGCACTGAGGCTTAAATTTTGAGAAGCCCTGATGGTGTAATGATTAAGCACTTGACTCTTAACCAGAAGGTTGGTGGTTCAAACCCACTCGGTTGCTCTGCAGGAGACAGACCTGATAATCTGCTCCTGTGAAGATTACAGCCTATAAAACCCATGGAGCAATTCTGTTCTGTCACATGGGGTCTCTATGAGTGGAAATTGACTGGATGGCGCCTAACAACAACAATTACAATGAGACTTAAATTTTAGGCCACGAGATAACCATTCGCAGGGTTTTTCCTGTCCCACTATTCCGATCTCAGATAATGTTAACCAACATTTGGCTATTATTCCCTGGGGACACAGCAGGTCATAATTAGGTCACGACTCTCACTTCATCTGAGGCAGCGCTAGGGTTGACATCCAGCATGACTACTTTTTACTGTATTTGATGCACGACACATCTCAGTTTTCTAATAGAAATGTTAAACAGCAAGCCAGCATTTTTTTTTTCTTTCAGGACAAGGACAAATTCCCTTAAGAATTTTGCAAACATCACATGTTCTCTTTCCCCTTGTTGGAATATGTATAATTTATCTTCCGGCTTAACTTGCTTAATAGTCACAGTTTGTTAATTCCATCTGCTTCACACAAGGAGGACAAATTGTTATATGGTGATGTCTTTGGGTTCTGAGAGTCACCCATAAGCCACAACTGGTCAAGAATTTAATTAATGGACCCATGAACAAAGCGGCCATGGAGGCAGGGACGGAGGCTCTGCCTGGGCTCTGCAGAGTGGACTTCATCTCACCCTTACCTCCGAGTAGCCAAACCTTAGCCACCTGGTGATATCTTGATTACAGCACATCCTTTCCCTCATGGAGGGGCAGCAATTTGCCCGCCATGCAATAGATCCTCCTTGTAGGTTTGGATTTGCTCTTCCATTCATCTTTGACCAGCACTTTACTGAATACCCCTGTGTCATGGTTGGAATTGTGTCCCCCCAAAAATGTGTGTAGCCACGTGACTGGGATATGGTTCCCAGTATCTTGGAAATGTCCTCCATTGTGTGGCTTTGCTAACTGTGTGTTAAAAGATTAGGGTGGGGCTACGAATTCTACATAGGATTACTTCCCTGTCCTGCTGTAGGGGGAGTTTCCCCGGGAGTGTGGCTTGTCCCACCCTTAATGCTTTCAGATAAAAGGAAAAAGAAACAAAGGACAATTGAGAACCTCGCTACCATCAAGCAAACAGCACCGGGAGCAGAATGCGTCCTTCAGACCAGAGGTTCTTGCGTGAAGACGCTCCCTAAACAAAGACTGATGCCATACCGGACTTTCCTCCAGAGCTGACAAGGGGAAAGTCTTTCCCTGGAGTGGACACCCTGAATATGGACTTGCAACCTACCGGACTGTGTAAGAATAAATATTTCTTTGTTAAAGCCATCCACTCTGTGGTATTTCTGTTAGAGCAGCCTAGCTGACTAAAACACCCTGTTATGGTGTCCTTACTCAGCATTGCCTGCCACCAAGGAGCTCACATTTCTGTGAGGATGTATGACAGTGGGCCAGTACCCATGAGGTTTATGGGTCTTTCCTTGTACTCATCACCCAGGAACATTGTTGTTGATGTTGCTGCCATGGAGTCAGCCCCTAGCTTGTGACAACTCCATACACAGTAAGATTGAACCATTGTCATCTGTAGAGTTTCTAGTGGCTGATTTTCAGAAGTAGATTATCAGGTCCTTCTTACTAACTTGTCTTAGTTTAGAAACTCCACTGAATCCTGTTCAGCATCATAGCAACCTGAAAGCCTCCACGGACAGACAGATGGTTGCTGTGTTTTGAGGTGTATTGGCCAGGAATCAAACCAGCTGAGACACAGAAGGCAAGAATTCTACCACTGAACCAGCATTGCCCTTTTCCCCAGGGCTAGGTAGGCTTCATGCATGTGGAACACTCCACTGAAGGCTCAGCTATGGTGCGAGCTAGGAAACACCACCTGTGAGACTGCTGGTTTGCAGGATGTGGTACATGCTCTGGACCCATGACCAACATATGATGCTGATTCTCCTGGAGTCAAAATCAAAGGGGCTGGGAGCCAGAAAATGGAGATAAGAGTGGTACACACCTCGTGCCCAGGGGAGGACTCAGAGCATCAAGAGAAGCAGATGCTGAAACTCACCGGTCATTGAGAAAGCAGATAATGAAGTGGGTTATTGTGTTGGCTGAGGTGTTGACCTCAGCTATGACAAGGACACAAAGGCTGCTATAAAGCAGAGGCTGGGAGGAGTCTGGGGAGAGCCCAAGAGATCATTTGGGACCCCTCTTGTTTCTCCATGGCCAGTGTTGAAAGTAAATGGAAGACTCACCCTACAAGGCAGAACTAGCCAAAAGCTCAGATTCTTCAAGAATGAAAAGTTGAGTCATGAGGGAATCTTGCCAGGTGTGATGCTGACTAAACACAAAAATAACGTGAAATAAGTAATACCAGAGAGGGTAGTAGGGCTAGACTGGGATGGACCCTGAATACAGTTAGAGGAAGTCTGGCCAGATGAGTTCAGCCCCTTCTAGAATATCCTATGACCTCAAATCCTTCCAGCCTGTCCTTCTTTCTCTTGCTCTGTCACCCAGTTCTTCTTCTCTTCCTGAAGGAAAGATAGTGGCCACTGACCCTAGAGAACAGCTTAATCTGGTTCCCTCCCATCAGAGGACCCTGCTCCCCTCTGAATCAGACCCCCCAGCACCTTTTGGAAGTGGTGTGTGATAGTATGTTGGAGCTGAGATCTGGAGTCTGACCCCAAGGATTCTAATTCCAGCCCAGTCTCTTACTATGGGTGCAGTGTGGGTGTCTGCCTAGGTACAAGTTACTTAGTCTTCCTGTGACCTCAGTTTCCTCTCCTGTAAAGTATGTGTGTGGGAGGGGAGAGTAGCTAACTCTTGTGCGTTGGGGTCGGACATAAGCATAGAAATAAAATCACATGTCACTGAAATGAGACTATTGATACTTGAGGCAACAAGGATGAATCTCAGAAAAACTATGCTGGGTGAAAGAATCTAAACAAGAAAGAGTATTATATGATTCTCTATATGAAGTGTTAGAATAGGCAAACCAATCTATGGTAAAAACAAAAATTATAACAGAGGCTGCCTTAGGATTGGGGGCGAGGATGGTTGGGAATTAACTTAGAAGGGGCATGAGGGAATTTTCTGGGTGATGAAAATGTTCTGTATACTGCTGAGGTGCTGGATGACGTGGTTGTTTGCATGTGCCAAAACTCTTCTAATGGTACACTTACCTTCAAAGAAAAAAAGAACTATCAACAACTAAGTGCACTAGTATCTGTAACTCAGTTTTAAACATACAACAAATAAAACACATTGATGGGTATGTAGAGGGAGAAAACAAAACAAAACTCATTCCCATCAAGTCAATTTAGACTCACAGCAAGCCTATAGCTCAGAGTAGAACGGCCCCATTGGGTTTCCAAGGAGCTGCTGGTAGATTTGGGCTGCCAACCTTTTGGTTAGCAACCTAGCTCTTACCCTGATGCCACCAGAACTCCTACAGAGAGATGGTGGTGTTGTTTGCTGCTGTCAGGTAGGTTCTGACTCATAGCTACCCTGTAGGACAGAGTAGAACTGCCCCATAGGCTCCCAAGGCTGTAATCTTTATAGAAGCAGATTTCCAGATCCCCCCAGCACAGTCTGAACCACCAATGTTTAGGTGAACTGCTGCACCACTGGTATGCCAACTGATGACTATCTCAGGGATATGATATTCTTCCTCCTGCTGTTTTGGTACCATAACATATTTCCTTGCAATCCCCTGGGGTTGGAGGGCTGGCTTCTTCTGGCTCATGCTTATATTGACCTTGAGTGTCCTATCAGGTTCTCCTTCTTCGGTATGTCCTGGGCTGATGAGATCAGCAAGCCTGAAGACTGTGTATACCTGGAGAAAACAGCTCTAGACCTTGGCTTACTTCTCCTGTTTCAGTATTCCCCTGGATTTGCTTGGTTCTTTATTATTAGCTTCTTCATTTCTTTCCAGAAAGAAGTCATTAGGAAAATGCTTATTGGAACTTGTGTGTCGAAAGACTTACATTTATTGGCAAACTAGTTAATCAGTAAAAACAACTTACATGTTTAACAAAAGGGAATTATTGAATAGATTATGGTATTCGATATGAAAATTCCCATGTATTTGCCAAATACTTTCTATAGTAGAGATTACTATATTTCACAGCCTCCTTTGCAGCCGGGATGCTGTGTGACAAGTTATTGTCAATGGATATGAACAGCAGTGACATGGGTCACCTCTGGGTATGGGACTTAAAACTTGGTGTTTTCTTTCCTTTCGGCTAGAACACGACCCATGCTTTGGCTATGTAGAGGAGAACAACATGTTAGGGAATGTCAGAGAAAAAAGATGAAAGGGACAGCTACTCAGTGACCAAACAGCAGCCCCGGTACCTGAGCCACCTCCTGCAGGATTGTTACATGAGAAAACAAAACAAAACAAAACAAAAAAACTTCTATTAAATCATTGTATTTGGGAGTGTCTTTACTAAAGCCTGAGGACCCTGCTTGGCACAAATGGCTTGTGCTCAACTGCTAACCTAAAGATTGGCACTTTAAAGCCACCAGGGGTGTCACGGAAGACTGGCCTAGAGGTCTGCTTTGTGAAGATTAAAGCCAAGAACACTGTGGAGCTCAGTTCTACTCTGCAGCATATGAGTTTACCATAAGTTGAAATCAACTCTATAGCTATGGATTTGGTTTTAAGCATGGATTAAATTGTCTGGCCCCCAAATATGTGTCAACTTGGCTGGGCCATGATTCCTCGTATTCTGTGGTTGTCCTTCGTTTTATGATCTAAAGTAATTGTCCCATGTGTTGTAAATCCTAATCTCTACCTGTGGTTAATGAAGCAAGATTAGGTTATGTTAAAGAGCACTAAGGCGGGATGCAACACTCTGATGCAGGTCACGGACCTGATCTTAAGTAAGAGGAGTTTCTCTGGGCTGTGGTCTGTGTTACCTTTTTATCTTACAAGAGAGAAAAGGGGAGAGAAGCGAGCAGAGAGCAGGAGCTCCTCTTCTAAATAAAAGCCAGGAAGGGAGTGCATACTTTGGACTTGGGGTCTCTCTGCTGAGAACATCCTAGACCCCAGGAAGACTGATGACAAGGACCTTCTCCAGAGCCAACAGAATAAGAAAGCATTCCCTGGAGCTGATGCCCTGAGTTCAGACTTCTAGCCTCCTAGCCTGTGAGAGAATACAGTTCTGTTAAAGCCATCCACTGTTACAGCAGCAGTAGATAACTAAGTGAGCATCTCAGCATTTTCCCTAATACACACACACCTAATGATGCTCCCTTCTCTTGGAAATATCCACTCCATTGATCCCTGTTCTTACCAACTTCTAATCTTCACTCCTTTTGGAGTCTCTTCTAGACTCTGTGGTTTATCGTCACAATCACAGCTTTGTGACGACCCTGAACTCTTTAGCCCCTCTCTCAATTCCTCTCACCTGTCTGGCAAAACCCATCCTTATTTGTGCCTGTACTCAAGTACCTGAATATCACAGGCATCTCAAACTTCAATGTCCAAAGTGGAACTCTGGATTTCCTGCTCTGCTCTTCTCTTCTGTTCTCCCTCTTCCTCTAGTGAGTAAAAACACCCCCTCTCACCCAGTCACTGAATGTTTTCCTCAATTCTTCCTTTTCTGTCACTCCTCATCTTCAGCTTTTCAGAGAGCCTGTCATTACACCTCTAAAATGTACATACCTGTTTTAGTCATCTAGTGCTGCTCAAACAGAAATGCCACAAAGTGGATAGCCTTAACAAAGGAAAGTTTGTTCTTACACAGTCTGGTAGGCTGTAAGTCCGAATTCAAGGTGTCCACTCCCAGGCAAGATTTCCCTCTGTCGGCCCTGGAAGAAGGACCCTGTGTTGCATCAGCCTTTGTTTAGGGAGCATTTTGGCACAGGAACCTCGGGTCTGAAGGGCTCGCTCTTCTCCTAGTGCTGTTTTTTGTTGACATGAGGTTTGCAATTCTCTGCTTGTTTTCCTTTCTTTTTATCTCTCGTAGGATGAGAGGATAAAGCATGGTGCAAGCCACACTCTGGGGAAACTCCCTTTACACTGGAGCAGGAAGGCAACCTTAGGAAAGGGTTTACAGTCCCACCCTCATCCTCTTTGACATACAACATAAGAAAATCACAAAATGAAAGATAATCATAAAATACTGGAATCACGGCCCAACCAGATAGCTACGCACATTTTTGGGGGTACACAGTTCAATCCATGACAGTGCCTATGTCATCCCTGGCCCAGGCTGCTATCACCTCCTTCCCAGATCATGCAGCTGTCTTCTTACGTCCCGCTTCCACTCCAGAACCACCTTCAGTCAATTCTCTGCACAGACCAACTAATTCTTTTTTTCATTATTATTATGATTGAGTGAAAATGTACCTTCCCATATAAACCTGCATGCCCATGTATGTGCAGCTCCCACTGCTCTCCCTGCCCGGTGACAGCACTCTCTTCCTCTCCATTCTATATATGTCATATCCTCCTAACAATCTCCCCTCCTCTTCACCCTCTCCCCTGCCTCCCCAACTAATTCTTTAAGAACACCAACACGTAACAAAACTACCATGCTTAAATCTGTGAATAGTGTTCCAGTGCACTTCAGATAAGGTCTGACTTCCCTCTTGGGCCTATGCAGCCTATGAATCTGACCCTCACTTACCTTGCCTGTTCCCCTTGCTTGCCCAACTCCAGCCACAAAAAGCCTCTCAGGTCCTCTCAAATGTCACAGTCCTGCCCATCCCTCTGACTGGTGTGTTCTCCCTGCTGCTCCACGTGGCCGACTCTCTCTTTTCTCTAGTCACAAGTTAAATATTGCTTCTCAGAGAGCCTGCCACTCTCTGCTCCATCAAGAAGTTTCCCTCCTGTTATTCTGTCTCCTTCAGTGCTTTGTTAGCTGCTGGAGAGTCAGCCCCCAACTCATGTCCCCCGCCCCACCACAACAGGATGGAACCACTGTGACCACAGGGTTTTCAGTGGCTGATTTTGGGAAGCAAATCACCGGGCCTTTCTTCCTAGTCTGATTTGGTTTGGAAGCTGCATGGCAACTTGTTTAGAGTCACAACAATAGGCAAGCTTCCACTGACAGCCAGTTGTGCTTGCAGTGCTTTGGCCAGGAGCTGGACCTGGGTCTGCAGTACCGGACCGCTGAACGTCCCCTGTTCTCTCTCAGTGCACTGAGCACAGATGTACGGATGCGTGCATTTGTTTACTCTGCATCTCTCCCACCGGAGAGGCAGTGTTGCCTTTGCAGGAATGCAGAACATGTGATGAATGGAAGCCCGTTCTAGCTGTAGAAATGAGCTGGCACCTAACCAGCCGGGCCCCTGAGGGCCCTCATAAGCAGCTGCGGGACACTGGACACTTCAGGGGTCAGTTATTTGGGATGTGAAGTTCCGAGAAGTGGCTTTTACATATAGTAAAATACACAAATTCTAAGTATAAAATTCAACAAGTTTAGATAACACACTAGTCAAGATACAGAACACTTCCATCACCCCAGAAATTCCCTTGTGCCCCTTTTAGTCAGTCTCCCATCCCCACTGGCAACCACTGTTTGTTGGTGGCTGGATTTTTTTATACTCTCTTCAGGCAAGGATAGGGAGTGTCTTCATAATATCACAGCCAGTCCACATGTCTTGATAGCACTGTTTTCACCAGTGTCATTTTTAGTATTCAGTGTGTTAACTGGCACAGCCTCTGGGGTTGATGGGAAATAAAATGACCTGAAGTTCAGTAATGGCCAGGACGGGAGATGGGCCCTTCTGGCTAAATGAGGGCTGGTTACGGCCTCTGTGTACGTTCATGATCCAGGGAACTGTCTTCAGTGGAGCAGAGCTTAAACTAACACACAACGAACACCACACTGTTCATGCTGGAATTCAGATACCTCTGTGAAGTGAAGCAGGCCAGGCTTCGCTGTGCATAGCAGACCTTCAGGGGCTGGCTGGTGGGCCTGGAAAGATAGCCAGTGGATTCATGGCAAGTAGATTGCTGAAACGGTGAGTCTGGGCGGGCTGGGACAGACCCCTAGGCATCAGACGGAGCCACACCAGCTCCTTTCTCTGCTCTGTATTAGCGCAGTCTTCCCTGAACCACCATTCCCCTGGTCTCAGAGCCATCTCTGATCTCCCCTTCCTATTGCCACAATGCAGGGCGGTTCTACAGCCCCACTGGGCTGCAGCGTAGAAATCCTGGTGGCATAGTGGTTAAGAGCATGACTGTTTAACCAAAAAGCTGGCAGTTCAGATCTACCAGGTGCTCCTTGGAAACCCTGTGGACCAGTTTACTCTGTCCGATAGGGTTGCTATGAGTCGGAATCAACTCAGTGGTTTGGGTTTGAGGCTGCAGCATGACTAGCAGCAAAAGAGATGCGTGGCCAAGGCTGCCCTCTGCTCTCCGCAGCCTCAGGCCTTCCATCTGGACTCAGGCACCTCTGCTCCTGGTTCAGTTCCCCTGGTCCTCCTTCCTGAACTCCTCTCTGGGGCACCCTGAAGACTAAGGAGATGGGTTTTAGCTCTTCACAAGTGCTCCTTTCTACTACCCCATCCTTCTCCTGAGCACACCGTGCAGCACACAGTGGGACCACAGGAAAGATTTCTTGACTGAAAATTGCTTTCCTGGCGGATTCCACATGATCCCTTTATTGGGGCTGTGATGTGAGCAGAACTCAGGAATTCCCCGTTACAGATGAGATGGTGAGGTTGAGTGTGGCTGCCTCACCAGCAGAAGTTCTTCCAGGACTGGGCTGTGTGTCCCTCTCCCAATGCCAAATACATACACAGAGAGCAGAGCTCTGTGGGCCTATTTGCTAAATTGCATGGGAGCATCTAAATCTTGGTTTTCTTGTCTGTAAATAATGGGGTATCCTGTCAGGCAGTCTCTGTTTGCCCATATAGGTGCATTCTTCCCCTCTTTCCATTCTACTCTGGGTGCCTAGAGGCTGACTCCCCAAGGCTACAGCTTTCTCTAGGTTCCAGGCTACTGCTGCTGCTGGCCTGTGTGCTTCAGCAGCTCTTCTTGGTTCCTCTCACTCTGCCTACAACATGGTAACAGTCCCTTCATCAAACCCTTTTCAATTACCCCTTTGAGGGTGCCATCTGTTTCCATCCAGAGCTCTGACTGTTGTGTAATTGGTACCAGAATAGCCCTGGAAACAGATCCTTGGCTGAAACTCTAGGATTGGGTTGTTGACATATCTTGAATGAATCCCTTGATTAGTGTGCGAATAACCTCCTTGACAGGGGGTAATGGACAGTGCTAATCTATGACATGCAGGAACATCACTCAAATTATGACCTGTGGAGGCATGAGATGGACTGCAAGATGTTGGGAGATCAAGTGACTGCAGCACTTTTGTCACTATGGTGACAGTAATGATTATAAAAATTGTGGGTGGGCTTCTGACTCTGCATCTGACTGTCATAGGAAATGTCCATAAAGAAAAATGCCAGTTAAAAGCTTTGAATTCCCAACTGAACACAAAGCTGGAAAAGCAGAAAATCCCTGGGGTGGCTCTAAAGAAATCTTTTGCCTCTGGTGACCACGGAGCT
This sequence comes from Heterohyrax brucei, assembly GCA_028571685.1. Taxonomy (NCBI): domain Eukaryota; kingdom Metazoa; phylum Chordata; class Mammalia; order Hyracoidea; family Procaviidae; genus Heterohyrax; species Heterohyrax brucei. The sequence continues at coordinate 57,021,998 of CM053140.1, forward strand.
GAGGACCAAGTGTAGGATCTGGCTGTAAGGGCTGCAAAGCTGCAGTCAGTTCAATGTGCCACCATGTCTCCTAATCGAATGGCACTGGTTAGGAAGGAGTGAGATTTTAAGACATAGGATGGGGATGTTAAATAGAATTTCAAACCCCGCATACCCCGAGTCTTCCTCGCTGGAGTTAGCACTCCCCTGCTGAGCCTTTCCCAGCACAAAACCCATTCCATGACTTCACCAGGGGCAGTTGCTTCATAAGGGGATACTGATTATCCTCAGGATGCGTCCCTGTCATTCCTTACCTCCAGGCCTATCAAGAGAATTATATCTCATTGTAGCCCAGTCAGAAAAGTAGCAGGCCCACTCCAGAAGGAGGTAATTTACACACTGCAGAAATTTCAAGATCTTGCCAGTTTATACTGACAGAAGTCTGGGTAGCACCTAAGGGTTTTAGACCTAGGAAGACAACACATAAGGTTAGATCAGGCCAGATTTATTAATGGGAGCGAACTCACCCAGGATTGGGGATTATGTTCACTTGAGCGCCTGGGAGTAGCACTAGCAGTTGTTAGTTGATTAATTAGAACTTGGACTCAATGGCAGCCTACAATCAAAGAGACTCAGTTGCTGGAATTTATCTGGCGGACTGTGGAGAAAGGCTGAGGAAGATGGGAATGTTGGAACGTATCTACTTTGCTCAACCATCCCTTATCTGTACTTCTCAAAAAGCCCTATAATAGATTTCCTCTATAGTCCAGACATAATGATATGAAATGCCACAGTGGACTTTGGTTTCCTGCTTTCACAGGTAATCAGACACACTACAGTGATAGAGGTCACGTGTCCAGACACAAAGTTGTTGTTTTTTTTTTAATGATAAAGCCCAGGGAAGGCATGGCAGTCTGTTTTGTCCCACATGGCTCTGTGTCAAGGCCAGCTGATCAAGGCATCCCTGTGAATGATGTAACTGGGAGGTCTACCATCTATATTAATTTACCCTAGTGAATATTCACTGCTTCTTACCTTGTTACCAAAACTCCTTGATTGAAAGATCAGTCTGTTTGGGAAAGGTCTCTGCAATACCACTACAAATGTGTACTCTAAATTTCCTAAGGCTTCTCCAGCAGGACATGTGATCTAACGGGATAGCCTGACTCCAAACCGATTTTAATTCCTAGAGATTCAAAATGCCACCATGGTCCATCAGTTAAGAGTGAAGTGGAGAGGGTGGTCATGGAAGTCAGGTGATAAATGGATTCTTGGCTCAAATGGATCCGGTGGGACCACAGCCCTATCCTATGTCTGTATATTAACTGGGAGAATCCCCTTACTGATTTCCGGACTTGAAGAGTGAGGCTTTTAGGGTTGAAAGGGCCAAACAGATGCCCTTGAAGTGCTCCAAAGGTAATACTGCATCCTAAGGGAATTCCAGACATTAGATGTCACTATCAAAAATCTGAAAGATGTAGAGATGGTGATTCCTGTCATAACTGAATTTAACCCAATTACTTGATGGCAGTGGGTTTATTTGGCTGGTGCAAAAACCAGTTTGGTCCTGGAAATGGCTATAGCTTACTGTTAAGTTAATTAGGTGCAATGCCAACCACAGCTGTTTCTAGATGTGAAATTTTTATTAGAACATACAACTCCTTACTTGAGAGTACATCTTTAACCCCCAAGGCATTTTCTATTCTGCTAATTAAAGATCATCAGGAATTGCTTGCTCAGTAGCAGGGACAGCAGTATACATTTACTCTATTACCCCAGAGCTTTGTCTACTCTCCTGATGTCTGTCATAATATACTTCAAGTGATATTGTTCCTTTTGATATAGTTGGAAACATTATACTGCTCCATTACATTGATGACATTATGGCCATTAGGCATATGGAGTAGGAATTTGCAAACACTCTAGATTCTTAGTAAAACATACGTGTGTCAAAGGAAGGGTGACAAGTGCCACAGAAATTCAGGGGCATATCTTGTGAAGTTTCTAGGGGATCCAGTGTCTAGAACATGTCAGGATATCTCCTCTAAAGTAAGACACAAGTTGATGAATCTTATACTGCGCATCACAAAGAAAGAAAAATGCCTGATGGAACTCTGGATTTTCGACGCAGTGTACACCACATTTGGTTATGGTGCAATGTTGACTGGAAAATCCGTAAGGCCACAAGTTTTGAGTGAGGCTTGGCACTAGATAAGCCTCTTCAGCATGCCTAGGCTGCAGAACAAGTTGCCCTGTCACTTGGGCTTTATGACTTGGATGTGGCTGTGGCAGAAAAAGATGTGGTACGGCGTCTCTGACAAGCTCAAAAAACAACAAAAAGGGATTACAGTATAGTACTGACCCTTATGGCTTTGGATTAAGTTATACCCCCTTCTATCATTAACTACTGTCTATTAAGAAAGAAATAACAGCTCCTGGCTCACAGCTGGACCTGGTAAAGATGGAATGCTTGACCATGGGGTACCAAATGACCCATGCAGCCACAACAGGATATATCATCTGATCCACCTAATCATAAAATTGGACATGCATGATAGCATTCTATTATTAATAGTATATATGAGAGCAGGCCTGCACAGGTCCAGAAGGCATGGGGAAATTACATGAGCAGGTGGCCAAATTCCCATGGTACCCTCTCTTGTTGCTTCACTGCTTCTTCAATCTACACTTGGGAAAGCTGCTATGACCAATTATCAAAGAGAAAAAGTATGGAGATGATTTCCAGATGCATTTGCATGGTGTGGTGTCATCACTTACAAACAGACAACTGCTGCACTACAGCCTCACTCATCGTTTCCCTGAAAGACCACCTCTGAAGGGCTATCCTCTCAGTGGGCAGAATGTCTGGTTACCTTGATCGTATACTTTGTGTGGAAGGGGAGGTGGTATGAAGTAGAAATCTACATTGATTCATCTGTGGCTAACAAGTAGGCTAGCTGGTCAGAGACTTTAAAGGAATGAGATTGGAAGATTAGCAGCAAGGAGGCCTTAGGGAGAGATATGTGGACTACTTGAAATGGGCATAGGTTGTAAAACAATTTTTAAACCACACTAAAGCCCTGAGAGGGCATCCATTGCGAAGAAGTCTCTCCAAAATCAGATAAGCAAGACGATCTATCCTACACGTTAACTTCTACAGGTACCCTCGTTCTTGTTCAGCGGGCCCATATATAAAAATGTCCATGGAGGCAGGGGTAAAGGCTTTGCATGGTGTGGTAGTCAGAAAAACACCCTCCCACCCCACACCAAAAAATGTCTTCGGACCTGTGAATCTATTACATGCTATCATACGGCAAAGGGTGAATTAAGGCACTAGGTGGGATTAAGGTTGCTAATCAAGTGACTTTAAAATAGGGAGATCATCTTGGATTATCTGGTGGATTCGGGGTAATCACAAGGGTCTTTAAATGTGGGAGAGGGAGGCAGGAGAGTCAGGGCCAGAGTAATACGATGTGAGACAGGCTGGACTGGCCACTGCTGGCTTTGGATGGAAGCAGGGAGCATGAGCTAAGGAATGCAAGTAGCCTCTAGATTCTGGAAAAGGCAAAAAAATGAATTCTTAAGAGTCTCCAGAATTGACTGCAGCCTTGCCAACACCTTGATTTTAACCCCACAATACCTATTTTATACTTCTGATTACTATAACTATAGTAGATCTGTGTTCTTTTAAGCCACTAAACTTGTGGTAATTTGTTACAGCAGCCATAGAATACTAATACAAATGGACTCAACAAATTTTCCTCGCCAAATCTGATCTGTCAACTGCCGCTGCTGAGCGTCCAAGCTGCCAAGAGTAAAGGCCAAGTTGAGGTCCCTATGTGGCACCCAGTCCCTGGGGCAGTGCTTCTGAAAGGTGGGTCAGAGACCCATGAGAGTCCTCAAGACCTCTCCAGAGGTTTGATGAGATCAAAGAAATCCCTGGTGGCAAAAATGGTTAAGTGCTTGGCTGTTAACCAGTTTGTGATTGCATCTCACCAGAGGCACCTGTGTCTCCTAAATGTCAGCTATCGAAAATTCTATGGAGCACGGCTCACTCTGATACACAGTGCCTCGATGAATCAGTCAGCTCAATGGCAACTCGTTTTATTTTTTTGGTAAGATCAAACTATTTTCATATTAATACCAAGACACTGTCTGCCTTTTCCACTGTCACTCTCTCACCAGTATATAGCAGAATTTTCCAGAGGCTAGGTGATATGTGTACAATAGAGCCAAGGCCAATGCAGGTGTGAGAATCTGTCTACTATTAAGCCAGACTTTGAAGACATTTGTAAAAATGTCAAGTAATGACACTTTTCACAATTTGTTTTCAGAAATATTATTTTTCATACAATTATTTATATTAACATGTGATGGGTGACACTGTTGGTGCTGCAGCAGTTAAATGCTCAGCTAATAGCTGCTCCGTGGCAGAAAGGTGTGGCAGTCTGCTTCCATGAAGACTACAGCCTTGAAAACCCTATGGGCAGTTCTACTCTGCCCTTTAGGTCACTAAAAGTAGGAAATGACTTGTCCGCATGGGTATCGAATGGGTTTATTTTCTTTAAATAACAAATAATTTCACAACTTTAATTTCTAAGCCAGTGAAATGCCAACAGGGATAATCCACAAAAACACCAATTCTTGAGGCTCTCAACAACTTTTAAGGATGTAAAGGGCTCCTGAAGCCAAACACTTTGAAAACCATTGCCCTAGACAACCAGCTAGCCACTTACTGGCAACTTGATTATACTCACCCACTCTTCATGAAAGGACCAGTTATTTGTCCTCGTGATAATAAATATGGATTTCTGATAGTGATTTGCCTTCACTGGACTTCCCAGAATGCCTTATTCATCACTGTGGCATCCTACACACTGCCTACCTACAACCAGGAGTTCATTTTATGGTGAAGGACATACAGCAATGGCTCTCACCCATGGAACACACCCGTATTAACAACAGTCACCTAGCAGCAGCTGACGAAATAGAATAGTCCACTGAAGGCTCTAATGCTTCCTCTGGGAGACAACACACTGCAGGGTTGGGCTGTTGACGGGCACGATGCCCTACGTGCTCGAAATGAGTGGCCAATATACACCACTGCCTCGCTCACAGCTACCAGGCATGGGCCCAGGGACCAAGAAGCAAGATGGGGACATCTCCCCTCATTGTTATTCCAAAGAAAATCTCCTGGAAGAATTTTTTCTTTCCAACTCAACTTTGCACTCAGTGGGTTTGGAAGCCCCACTCCCCAGAGGAAGAATGCTTCTTCCAAAGTATAACTAAATCGGGACCCTTTGATAAGGATATGGTCGTTGATAAGACTGTTTCACCTGTTGAAGACATTAGTTTTTTCACCAAAGGTCAAGAATGGATGCTGAGGGGCAAAGGAGAAGGCTCTGCTAGCTGTCCTGTTCCCCTCTAAATCCCCTGGCCACCTGTTCCACTCACTGGCAATCTGGCCCATGTGGACCTCACCTGTGGGGCTCCTTTGCCCTCTGAGGGCTTCCACTGGGCTTGGCCAATGGGAAGTATCATCAGGATCAAAGGAGTCCAAATACTTAATTTTCCAGGCTAAGTATGGTCACAGCTCTTATTGGGCAGTCCCTCTCCCATAGTGACAGCTCTCATCTGTTACAGCCCCTTCCTCTTGCCCTTTCAGGTGTACGCATTTGTAATGCACTGTAAGCCTCACCAGATTTTATCCTGGTAGCTTCTATTAGCCTGCCCCCACAAAAACAAGCTCACTGGTCTGAAGTCCATTCTGATCCACAGCAACTAGCATCTCTGTAGGACAGAGTAGAACAGCCCCACAGGATTTCCAAGACTGTAATCTTTACAGAAGCAGACTGCCCCATCTTTCTCCCATGGAGTGGTTCAAGTGGCTGGTGGGTATGAACTGTTGACCTTCGGTTTAGCTGCCACGTGCTTAACCACTGTGCCACCAGGACCCCTCTAACCTTGCCCATACATCTGCAAAAAATCCCTTAGCTGAAGGTTCTTTGCACAGCTTCTATTGGGTTCATTCAGGCCCAAACTTGTTAGAAACGCACATTTCTTAGCAGGGGTTGGAACCAGAATGAACCCTTAGAAGCCCTGGTTCTTTGACTTCCCTTTGCTTCCTGCTAGGACATCAACTGAGGCTGGAGTGGACAGTTTAACTGAATCTCTTGCCGTGGAGTCAATCCTGACTCACAGCAACCCCTACAGGACAGAGCAGAACTGCTCCATAAGGCTTCCAAGGAGCACCTGGCAGATTCGAACTGCCAACCCTTTGGTTAACAGCCGTAGCACTTAACCACTACACTACCAGGGTTTCTGTGAACAGTGTAGTTCCTCTCTAGTCCTTTTGGCACGACCAACTGTTTAAGCCTGTTGGTGCCTGCCAGCAGATTTTGTCATTACAGCACTTCTGTACAGTCTCCAGGAGGGGTAGAGATGCTTTCCGGGACAGGCCAAGCTGGGAGCCTGGAGTGTCTACCAAGGCCCCACTGCCCTCTGGTGGCTATCTCCTGAAAATGCACCAAACGAGGGTTCAACCTCTTCTTAACCCTTTCTTGAATCATAAGCTCTATATGCCATTGTTACATTCTCTGCCCCTGGAAGTTTACTGGCAGGCATTTGAGACATTTTACCACATTCTGGTGTCATGGCAGATATCGGTGCAACTGCCTAAAACAAGGTTGCTCTGCACCACATGTGAGTGCTGAGAGCCACTCTTGTGAGGATGCTTCCTGAGTTACTGTGTGAGGTTTGAGCTGTGGCTTCTGTATAGCAAGATAAGGCTTGCAAGTATGTTTACCATTTCTTTTAGGTTACCGGGAAGGTACAGGTAGCAACATTTAGAAATACACTTCCTGAGGGCCATGGACCGCTATGTCCTCTGTGTTGGTATGCTTCACAGAACATGGTACTAAGGCGGCTGACTCTAAATCTGATAGTCATGTGCAGTAAGTGTGCGTTTATTTAGTACTTGGCGTGTATTTTTGGAAAGTTGAGTAAGACACTTTAGGGCTCAAGTGCAATAACCAGGCAGTGTGATGTGCCAAGGGCCCCACATGTCTGATGTGCTCCATGGAACACAGGAAGTGATGAGTCCCACTAGCAACTGGCACTCCATTTTTCTCAAATACTAAGAAACTATCAGCAGTGACTCAACATCCATTCCATTAGTGAAAAAAAACATGGCATCACCAAAAACCTTTAATCCATGAAGAGTTAACAAAGGCCACTGGTCACCCCACTGATCTGAGCCCATTACACACCAAAATATATTTCACCCAGGGATTCTGTCCCCGCTTTATAGGTGAGGATACAAGCCCTGAGGCTTCACTGACTTTCCACTTAGCATAAAGACCAAAATCTTAAAGGCAGACTGCAAGCCCCAGCCCTGTCTCAGTCACTGATCCAACCACACCTGCCCTTTCTCAGGTCCTTTGGCCCTCATCGGTAAAGCTCTCAGTCTGGATTATTTGGGAACTCTCTGGAACCTTCTTTACCTGATCAGTCTTGGATTACCCATCAGCCCCTGCTCAGGTATTACTTACTCAGGAAGTCCTCCTCCTCTCCCAGCCCTGAGTCCCTTCCACTGTATCCTGTACTCTTCCTTCAAATGCTGCACACGTCTGATGATACTGTTTGATGACTACTGCTCTTCTCTCCACTAGACTGAAAGCTCCTAAGGCCAGGGAGCATCTTGCTTTGCTCACTGCTGCATCTTTGGAGCCTGGCGCACAGTGATAACCACCCCCGCAGCTGACATTTATGAAGTGTCCCTTTGTGTCTGCCACTGAGCTAAATACTTCAGGCCCCCAGACCACCTTCCTCCCTAAAGCCCCTGGCCCTCAGGAAGGAGTCCTCGACTCTATTAAAAACTCACACTGATTTATTAGAATATGAAAAAGATTCAGTTTCTTCTGTACAGGCAGGCAGCAGAGTGGCAGCAGCTGTGGTGGCTTTGCACATGGTTGTTGATGTCATCCTTGTGTAGTGACTCCTGCCCAAAACAGCACTTGCAGGGAGAGGGGATGGACCCACTCCTGCCCAAAACAGCACTTGCAGGGAGAGGGGATGGACCCACTGCCCAGTCTACTGGGAAGAGGGGCACTCTGACTATTGCACAATCCTGTGAGGGGGGTGCCCTGGGGAGCAAGGGCAGACACCAACAGGCCTGGGCCTGGCCCAGGTTGGGTGGAGTGTATGCCAGTGAGCAAAGGCCTCTGGGGGCCAAGGACTCTTAACTGATCCACCAGCCCTGGCTGAGGAAGATACCCAGGGGAGGCCTTCTCCCCCGAGGACTGGACTCCACAGCAAGCTGAGGGTGGGAGTACATTAAGAGGAAGAATTCCAGGGGCCAATCATAAGAGGAAGAATTCCAAGGGCCAATCCAGGGAGACGGGGGGAATGAGAAAGAACTGGCTTCAGAACAAAAAGGTGCCAGAAGGCACAGCATCTGTGAAATGGGACAGAATCATGATTTTGGGGGAAGGGGGTTACTTCTAAAATCAGTACCATTTGGGCCATAGTGACAGCCCAGCAGGCAGAGGACTGACTGAGGGTGTGTGGGACACACAGGCACAGATGAGGAGAGGGTAGTTCTCTGGGGCAGGAGGAGTGAATTAGATATTTAAAAAGCAGGAGTGTCCTCTGTGCAACCAAAATCATACATGGAAGGCTGAACAAACAAAACAAACAGGCAGGACATTCTGGGGTACCCTGAGAGCCCTTCCCCTGGCAGTAGGCCTTGAAGAACCTGTAGCAACAGAAGGAACACAGGGTGGAAAGCTCTGGGTTTGTTGCCTCCTTGTCCAGAGTGCCCCAGCTCCAGCTGGAGCAGCGCAGGGCTGCCCTGAGCCTGCAGCTGAGTGAGGACAGATAGGGGTGGCTGGCTGAGCTGGCAGGAGTGGAGTGGCCCTGCCACGGATCACCAGTTCCTCGCTCGGCCACATACCCGGTACCCTAGTGTTTTCCCCGTGAAGGAGGGCCTGGCCTAGGTCAAGAGGCCTCAGCTCCTTCCCTTCCTGGGTGGGACAAGGCTGAGCCGGAGGCTCTTTGGTTAGAAACTACAATTGGCTTGAATGAGGAGGCTGCCGGAGTTGTGGGGAGGGGGCACAGGAAGAGGACTGAGGCCTGGATAATCTCAAAGGCCCCTAATCTGGGCAGGAAGGATGCCAGGATCCTGGCCGTTGCAGGGGTGGGGTCTGTCTCACCAGTCCCAGCAGTTCTGCCCAGTGGATTGGGAAGGCAGTTCTGGGGGTGGGAGGCTGCTTCCCAGGAGGCAGGGGGAAGCCGTGCTGCGGTGGGGCTGTGGGCCCAGCTGCCATGCGGTGAGGGTGGGGCAGGGCCAGCCTAGGCCAGGTGGAGCGGGGGGAGCCCCCAGGTCCCCCAATAGCCCCTGCTCTGGTGGGAGAGTCTCTGGTGGGCAGGCACTGCCTGCTGGCCCTGGTGTTACTGACCCTTAGGAATGAAGGGCTCTCCCTCCCCAGGCTCAGGGTGGGGGCCCGGGTCACTGAGGCAGCGCTGTATTCTCTGGGAACTGGGACTGTCACTAGGCCCAGGGGTGAAGACATCATCAGTGCCTGGGGATGAGGGCTCCTTGGTCCGCATCACAATGCCCCCGTCGTCGTCGTCACCCTCGTCCTCCTCAGCCACCCTTGCTGGATCCTGGCTCAGCCCCACGACCTTGCCCTTGAGCTCTTCGTTGACCAGGTCCACAGACTCGGGTGACTGTGGGGAGGCTGGGTCGATGGTGATAACAGGCAGATCTGCCTTTGGCTCATAGGCCAGCGGGTCTGTGGGCCAACAAGAGCAAGGTACAGGCTGGGTTCTACCCCTGAGCTCTGCCCAGCTTGCAAGATGCCTCTCTGCAGCCCAGTCAGCCATTCCACAGACCCTTCCTGGGAACACAGTGGTCCTGATAGGCTTTAGAATGACTTCTCCATGAGCCTTCTTCCCCTCAGATGGGATCTAGAGGTGCAATTGTGCTCCTCTCCTCAGACCAGGGCTCTCCTCAGATGAAGAATTAGGTCTCCTTCCTCAACCACTGTCTGCCCCAGGGCCTAGGCCTGAAGAAGGCCTGCCCATGTTTGCCCTTCAAGTTTTAGGGATCCTCGTGCTAGGGACCTCTCTTGTCTTCTACCTGCACCCACAGCCCCGATGCTAAGGTACCATGATTCTGCCCCCTGCTGTGAACTGCCAGTAGCACCCGATGTGGAAGCTCCTGGCTTGGGAGAGGCCCTGTCCCCCACCCCCCGCTGGCTTGCTGAGACTCAGGAGGTCTAGGCGTCTCTGCCCTGCCTCACCTGAGCCGATGCGGGCCCGAGACATAGTGGGCGAGTCCAGCTTGTGGGCAGGCACCGTCAGGTAGTTATTCATCTGAGAGAGAAACAGCAGATGAAGTCAGTGGGGCGGCAGGGTGGTAGGGACCCTTCTGGGCAGCACCAGAGCCACAGCATCATCTACCTTTAGGGTGATCTTCCCCCTAGGCACAGGGCACCTTCTAGGAGGTACTTGCTTCCCTGATGGCAACTGCTCCTCAGACTGCCTCTACTCGCTCCTGCACCTGACATATTAGGGCATCGGCCCTGTCTCTAGCTCCTTCCCACAGCAGTCCTCAAGTTCCACACCCAGAAAGGCAACCTGGGTAGGGAACACCTGTGCTTAGAAAGCCACAGGCATCTCAAGTCCAACATGTCAGCACTGAGCCCACTCGTTACCTTCCCTCAAAACTGTGTACTGCCCCTACAGCCCAGGACCCACCAACCCTAACTCCTCCAGTCAGGGCCTAGACATGACCTGACACCTGCTTCCTCAGCCCCACCTTCAACAACTGACTAAATCTTGCTAATCCCACCTCCTAAATGTCCCTTGAATCTACTCCTCTCCACCCCCCTGCCACTCCCTAATCCAGCTCCACCCCCATGTCACTCCCTTGATTAGACCCTAATGGCTCTCCATGCCCTTAGGATAAAGCCCAAACCTCAGTATCACTCACAAGGCTCCTGGAACCGGGACCCCTCAATTTCTAGAACAGTCCATGTTCTGCCACTGCGAACTTGTGTGCACACTCTTCCCACTGCCTGTGTGTCCCTTGCCCTGGACACTCACTCAGAGGCTTACCCTGACCGCCTCCCTGGTCTGCAGGCCTGGCTCCTTGCACTTTCATTTTCCCACCTGGGCCACTGCTTGGGAATTCCATAAGGGGAGGGCCTGGCACGACTGATTCATTGCTGACCCCCCTGGAGGCCAGTCTAGTGCTTGGCATGCAGGAAACAATACAATACATGATTCCAGAATGACTAATGCACACATGGCTTGATCTGTGACTCTGGGCCGGTCCCTTCCCCCTGGGCCTTAGTTTTGTCATTGGTGAATGAAGGGGTTGGGCAAGGCACATGGGCAGGCTCTTCTAGCTGAGACTCAGGAGATGATGAAGGGACCGTGGCCTCTGTTGCTCTGAGTGGCAGGGAGGTGAACCCACTTTCAGTGGAGCTACCCAGGGCCTCAGCCTCCAGAGCAGAGGAGGCCAGAGAAAGACAGGAGTGGTCCTCTCTTCACTGGGACTGGTGCTCCTGCACCAGTGGGCACAGGAAGGGAGAAGCCAGGTTCCCAGAGAAGGGCGGGAGCCAGCTTCAGTCCTGGACTCACCTTCTGCTCCAGTTGCCGGGCCTTCTGTCTGCGGAGCAGCATCTGGTTCCAAGCCTCCTCATAGGGGTCTGCCACCAGTGTGTGTCTGTTGTAGGACCGCAGCTGTGGGAGGGACAGCTGTCAGGGCAGGCACCACCAACTGGGCTTGGAGGGGTCAGGGGCTGGTAGGCATGGGGAGAGGGGTCTCTGTCAGATAGGACTGGAGGGAACGGAAGCATGGGGTTTCTCCCCTGTGGGCCAAAGAAGCTGGCTCTGTGGGTGGGGAGTCAGGCTGGGGAGCAAGCCCTCACCCGCTGTCTGGTCTTCTGCAGGTTGTTCCTCAGGATTTTGCGAATCTCCTCCTCCTTGTCCTTGGACAATGCTGGCAGGATGCGCTCGGCAGGCAAGGCCTTGGGGTGGATGTTCCTGGGACAACAGGGCTCAGGTTAGATCCCCAAGAAAAGTGCGACCCTGGTGCCTGCTGGGCTGGCTGAGAAGGCCAACCCTGGGGACGGCCAGAGCAGGTGAGCAAGCGTCAGGCCCTCAGCGTGGCATCTGACAACGCCTTGCTTCGGCTCCTGCTTCAGGCTGGGGTTAGAGGGCTGAAGTGTGGGTGCAAACTGCCTAGGGTGGCCAGTGGCACTCACTGCATGGAGACGGTGGAGACGGCAGAGGGGATCTTGCCCATGCCCCCACTCTCCACCAGCTCGATAGCCTGCTTCATCTCCATCTTGTGGTAGAAGGCGATGAGCTGGGGCTCTTTGGAGCGCTCACCGGCGATCAGGCATTTCTTCACATACTTCTTATTGAACCGGTTGAGCCTGGAGGGAGGAGGAAGTGAACAGATGGAGCCAGATCCTGAGGGTGGAGATGCCAGACCCGGGGACCCTTACCTGCCCCACCCTACCCACCTACCACCAGGGCTGCCACTTACTTGTCTTTCCAGTGGTGGTGGCCGTAGTGGCCACAGATGTCCTCGATGCCTGTCAGAAGGTGGTCCAGGAACTGAAACAGGCCCAGGGCCAGGTCAAGTCTCACAATTGGGTTCCCACCCCTTCTAAGATCTCTGAATAGATTCTTCCTCAACCTGCCGTTCCAGCTACAGCTTTGCTCTATCCAGGAGTGGCCAGAAGGTGGCGCCCGCATCTCACTTATCCTGAACCCAAGCGGGAAGGACTATCTCAAAGCCTCTGCCACCGCCCACCTGCTGAGCCCCACCTCTTTTTCTGAACCCACCAGTGCCCAAATGCCTGGGATAGGTTTCATCAAGAGCTGTCTCCTTCCTCAGGCTCCCAGTTGCTCTCACTATGCTTTCCCTACGGCTAGGCCCTGGTGCAAGTGACCCAGGTGGCCTCAAGGGGCCCAGGGATCCCCCCAGCACTGGGAAAGTGAGGAGGGGCTGACTGAGGGCATGGAGAGGCGGCCTAGCTGCTACCAGTCCCTGAGCCTTCTGCAGCTGGGGAGAAGCTCCTGACGCCAGACCAGTTTTCAGTACCTGTGTGTGGATCTCCTCATTGATGGAGCGCTTTGTTTCCTGCTTTTTCTTCACAGCCAACAGGTCTACCAGGGGCCGAATGGTCATGCCCTAGGGGCAGGTGAATGTCAGCCACTCCAGTTCTGCCACCCTGGAAAGAGGCCATAGAGCCTCCCACCTTCCCAGGGCCTCTAAAGCTGGGAAGCCCTCTCTGCTCAGAAGATCCCAATCTCCCCAGACTCAGAGGTATTAGAACTCCCCAGCCCGTATCACAGAGCTCTACAAAGGCAGGTCCTTAAGGCCTGCTTCTTCGTAGACACAGCAGAGGCTCAACAGCCCATACGGCAGAATGATGCTCCCACTGGTCATCTAGCCTAGAATAAAGGTCAGGGGGCCTGGGTTCTAGTGCAGGCTTCATTACAAATTCACTCTACAATCTGGGACACAGGGCATACCACCTCTGCTCTGCCTCCCTCACGGGACTGCTGAGAGGACTGAATGATAAGTTGCCACGTGCCAGACCCAAGGTGTAAGTCTTTTACTAGCCTTCCCTCAACACCCATAATAACCCTCAGACACAGGTACTTTCATTGTCTCACTTTGCAGATGAGAAAACTGGGGCTTAGTGATGTCAGGGTAGGTTCTAAGGTTCTATGGAAAGTGCAGAGCCAGAATTCAAACCCAGGCAGACTGGCCCTGAGGAAAAGTCCCACCCTAATGCTACCTTCTATGAAAGCAGGTTTGGAAAACCACTGGCATATACAATTTCAAAGTCAGGGCGATAAAATATTTTTGAAGAAAGGAGGACAAAAGAGGCAGTTCTCTTTCCTTTTAAAGGATAGAACATAAGATAGCCCCATAGGGTTTTCTCTGCATTTTTTCCTTAAGAGATGGCAAAGAATTTTCCCACCTGGGGCTTTGCAAGGTCGGTGTCCAGGAAAGATGGAAGGGATGGCAGAGATATCAAACTGTTTCTTACTTTCTCAAGGTCACAGAGTCAGGTAAGGTGGAACAATTTATACCATTCCAGGCTGGGCTGCCCTTGGGACTTCAGTGGGTGGGCATGGCGAAGAATCTGGGCTAAGCCTGGGTTATTTAAACACACAGAAACCCCAGACCAGCAGGCTGCAGGGACCCTTAGGGATCATCTAGTCCAGTCCCGCCACTTTGCAGATGGGAAACTGAGACCCACGGACAGGACGGGCTTTCAGAGAAGGCAGCAGAGCTGGGGCTGAATCCAGGACTCTCACTGCTTGGCTCAGTGGCCTTTCCAGTTCCCCATGATGTGCTATCATTCCCAGCTTACAGATGCAGAAACTGAGATTCTGAACTATCAACCTACTTGCCTAAGGCCCACAAGTGAACTAGCTGGTAGCTCAGTCAGGTCTTGGGCCTGCTGGTTCTCACCCCCTTCTCTCAGTGCTCCTCAGTTCTAGTTTAAGCTGGGCTGCACTGCAGTTCCTCCATGTTCTCACCTGCACTTCCAAGGACTCCCTATCACAATTCCCACTTAACAGGTGATGAAACTGAGACCCAGAAAGGGGGAGTGGCCTGCACAAGGTCACAGGGCCAACTAGGGGTTGAGTAGGGACTCGAACTCATGGCTCCCTTTTGGGCTGTGTATCTTCTTCTCAAAGACTCAGAGTCAGAGTCCCCAAGGCAGGGACCTGCTCCACCCTGGCCCAGCACCTGCACAAAGACGGTGAAGAAGATGACAGTGATGATAGCAGTGAGGAACAGGTCACACATGGGGAAGTGCTTCTTGTTCAGAAGGTAGCCCAGGGAGAAAGCGATGGCCCCTCGCAGGCCCCCATAGGCAATGATGAACTGGTCCTTAGGGGTCAGCTTCACAATGCGGAACTTATTGATGAACCAGGTCAGGCCCAGCACACCTGCCAGGGGAGCAGGAGATGAGGGGTCAGCCTGTCCTCAGTCTTCCTGGGTCCAACCTCAACCCACAGAACCAGAATCTTGGAAGACAAGGCCCAGGAATCTAGAGTTTTGAAAAAGTCTATCATATCAAGTAAGTGTGATGCCTAGAAAGGCTTAGGGACACAGACCTAACCCTTGCTGCAGAGGAGGTGACTGAGATGCTGACAGGAGAAAGGACAGAGTCACTAACCTGAGGGGTCTGGGAAGTACGAAGGGGACCCAAGAAGCCGAGGCCTGGTTCAGTCTCAGGCTGGCAACGGACGTTTACAAAAAAGCTGAAATTGTCTGTGCCCCAAGATGGTGTAGAGAACACTCAGCTCAGAGCCACAGTGCTGGGCTCTGGGAGGCTCAGGTCCCTCCTAAAAACCCCTGAGGCCCCTTCCCACAACACACCATGACTCCATCGCCCCAGATACCACAGGTTCTCCCATGAGTACTGGTTTCTCTCCCTTTGTAGGGCCATGATGAGCCCCAGCACCACACAAGAGGAATGCGGGGAGCCCCTGTCCAGCTGGGCCGGGAGCGGCAAACACACACACTCTGCCCTCTTCCTGCCCAGCCTCACCCAGCACTCGGGCAATGAGGCAGAAGAGCAGCGTGCTGATGACGAAGGTCCAGTTCCAGTGATGGGAGCCAGCCACGGTGGAGACACCCAGGAAGATGAAGATGAGGGTCTCACTGACGCTGCTCCACATCTTCAGAAAGTATTTGATGGTTGTGTGGGACTTGTGGGAGATGTTGGCTTCCACATACGGGCGCATCACTACTCCCGACGCAATGAGTCTGGGGTCAGGGGGAGAGTGACGTTGGGTTGAGCTGTGTCCTCCCACAGGGAAGATGACAGCACCATGACCAACAGGGGCCCAATTACCCAGCTCCTGTCTTCTGTGGCTCAGATGCCCACCATGTGATCTACACACTTGCTCTTGCTTGATCCTCCTGTCAACCCTATAGGCACAGACATAGTCTTGCAATTTCCAGATAAGCAATATGAGACTTGAAGAAATAAATCACCTAAGACGCAACTAAGGTCTGCCCAACTCCCAGGTCTGTGCCCTCCCCCCACATGTCCCACTGCCTCTTTGTCCAACGGGAGTCAATTACACACACTGTGGCCTCTTGGGTTTACACCCCTCAAGTCAAGTGTCTCCTAACACTTGGTGGTTCCCACGAGAGCTCTGCTCAGGATACAGCAAGGAGCTCTGTTGCAAGCAGCAGCCCAAGTCCTCCACCTGGTGCCCACACCTGGGTTCTGCTCCTGCTGGGCAAGGCTTCCTCACTGTGGCCCTGAGTCCCCCAGCTCAGCCCCAGCTCTGCATGGATATTTACCCATTGGGAATACCTTGGCACCTCACTGCTTCTCCAGGCCCTACTTTTCCCACTTCAAGACCCAGCTGAGGCCTCAGGACTCCCAGAACTTGTCCCATGAGACTCTAGCCTCAAGCCTCCTGCCTGGAGGGGCTGGAGCAGGGGGATGAACACGTCTAGGTCCAGCTGCCACCAAAGGATATCCCTAAGACCAACGGAAGCAGCAGCAGGGCTGAGAGTTTCTAAAACTTTAAACTCAGCATTTTCTGGGGGCAGCCCTCCCATCCCCTCAGCTTGCCCCAACACAGGCCACTCCTGACTCATCTGCTCCAAGCCATACCGGTCCTCTCCAGAGCCTCTGAACCCCACACAAAGCCCAGCAGAAGGACTCTTCTTCTGGGGGCCTTTCCTGGAGATCCTTGTCATTGAAATGGCTCCCAAGCAGGGCCTGGAGCTGGAGCCAGAGGCTGGGCCCTGGGGGAATCCAAGGTGGCAGCCTCCCACCAAGCTCCACTGCCTGCAGTGCCCAGGACTCACGCCATGATGCCGGACAGGTGGAAGAGCTCAGCTGAGAGGTAAGCCATGTAGCTGTAGAGGAAGACGAAGAGCGGCTCGATGACACGGATGTGAGAGGTGAATCGGGAGGTGAAGGCTGCGACGATCCCGTAGACCACGCCCACAAACACCCCACCTAGGGCCACCACGAAGAAGCTGAGGAAGCCGAGGATGATGTCCA
The DNA here is from genome assembly GCA_028571685.1 of Heterohyrax brucei. NCBI lineage: Eukaryota > Metazoa > Chordata > Mammalia > Hyracoidea > Procaviidae > Heterohyrax > Heterohyrax brucei. The sequence goes on from CM053140.1 coordinate 57,039,055, forward strand.
CAATGCCCACATGGTCATAGCTGGCAAACTCCTCAAAGAGGTGGTACAGGACCTGGAGAGGGTGTGTAGGCTCGTTGGTGGGAGGGCAGGGACCCTGGCTCCACAGCTCCCTGGGGCCCTCCCAGCATGATCCTTTCCTTTCCATTGGCCATGTACCCAAGGAAAGGCCACGTGCTAGCAGAGATGCCCTGTTGCTGAACAGGTCTCAAAATTTAACTTCCCCTATGTCTCAGTTTCCCAGTCTATAAAATGGGTACATAATAGTACCAACCTCCTAAGGCTGTTGCGAGGATTCAGTTAGTTAATAAAGACAACATGTTTAGAGCAGTGCCAGACATGGGGTTGGTTACCATGGGTGCTACTGACAGTGTGCCTCTCTCACTGTATGACCTTGGGCAAATCATGTTGCTGTCTGGGTTTCAATTTCCCCTTCAGCACAAAATAGGGAGAGCTGACCAAGAACTAGAGAAGGATTTCTGAATTTCTGAAAATACACATATTCAACTTGGACTCTCTGGAAGTGAGGCACAGAAGTCTCTATTTAACAAGATGCCAGGTGAACAGTTAGTTCAGATTCTATAGAACTGGACATTTCACTGGCTGGGAAGTGATGGCAACATTATTATCAGCTGCCTAAGTTGTACTTCACGCACTGTAACACTGGATTATGGCTATCCTAATAGACGCTCATGAGCACCTTGTGAGGCTGGGGACCAAGGGTGCCTGTGCCCTTGTAAACTGTGGCGCACAATGGTGAAGCTCATGGCTGCAGGGCTCCCAGCGAGAGAATAGGAAAGCCAGGCCCAGAAGCTTTCCCCTGACAGCTGCGACCTGGGGCCAGCAGGCTCAGCTTTGAAGTTCTGCCCCCTGCTAGGTGCCGGCTTCCAGTCTGCCTCTCCTTCTCCAAAGTCCAATCCTACACAGCTCTGTCAGGAAACCCACTGGGAAGTTTCTAGGCCCAGGAGGAGGAAGGAGACAAGGCACTGAGAATCCCTGAGAGGAAACCTTCAAAATCTCGAGTACGTGGGAAGCATCTAGAGGCAAGATGAATGAGGCAGTGGGGTACAGAGGTGACCTATTCCAAGGCAAAGACCCCAAACCAGGAAGCTTTACTGTCTGGGAAAGAGAATGCTTACACCCAGGGTCCAAGTTGAAGAGAGGGCCTGACTCAGGCCAGGCAGAAAAGAGAGCTGCTGAGCACTGCGCCATCCCCGGGCTGCCCTGTGCCACAGTAGTCTGGGAGACAGAGCAGGGCTCTTGTGGCAGATGTCCTCCTTAACAGGGATGCTCACAATCCTGGGCTATCCAACTCGCTCCTGGCCTGAGGGAGTTCATGAGTCTTCAGGGTCTACCACGTGGGCCAAGGGTATGAACACAGAGAGTGAGATCCTCTTTTCTGCCTGGCGCTACTGTTGCTGGAAACGTGAAGAGGTAAGGCAGCACAGCAGTATGCATCTGGCCTCTAGACCTTGGCTGTGTGGGTCTGAATCCCAGCTACATCACTTATCAGCTAATGTAACCTTGGAAAAGTAACTCACGCTCTCATTGCCTCAGTTTCTTCACCTGGAGAAACTGCAGATAACGACAGTGCCAACCTCATCAAGTTCCTGAGCAGATTACAAGAGGTAATAATACACATGCACACAGGAGGCACTTAGCACACACCACCAATTAGTACCATCAAGGCCACCACCCTCAGGAGGAATAACCTTGAGGGCAAAGTTGCTAGAGCTAAGGTATCCACATGAACCCCAGCACCCAGCTGGGGAGGGTTTCATCTTTGGCACCCTTCACAACAGTGTCACAGATATTCGTGAGTGCAGCTCCCACAAGAAGGCTGCAAAGATGACAGGCTGAGTACTGAAAGCCCTGTGTTATACATGTGGAAACTGAGGCTCATGTGGTAACCTGAGGCAAGAGGTGCTGCTAGAAGAGACGAGGACCGAGGCCTCCCTGCTCAGGCCAGACCGATGCTCCACCCACAGCCCCATGGGGAAGCCTGCACTGGGGCTGGGCAGCCGGGCAGGGAGGAAGAGGAAGGTGAGGTGCTGCAGCTGAGCACCACTTCATCTCCACTTTGAAGTACTGTTTCCTGAGGGGCTGGGGGTGGGAGGAGGGAGCACGTGTGTGCATGTGCGAACATAGGATGGGCATGTACATGTGTCCCTGTGTTTTCCTGTGCGTGCAGCTGCTCTCTGAGGGGTCCAGCTAGGAGGAGGGTGGGGAGTGTTGTCACAGTACGATGTCAGCCTGCACACACACGTCTTTATTTCCTGAGGAAACTGGCTGGGGGGAAGGGTGTATGCAGACATACGCAGTATCTACTATGTGCAGACCCTGCAATCGGGCTGTCTGTCCTCCTAGAAACAGACAGGCACTAACTACTCTGTCACTTGCAGCTGAGGATGGTGAGGCCCAGAGAAGTATGATCACTTCCCTACACTCACACAGCACAGCAAGCACGGAGCCAACCCAGGACAACTTCTGGAGGCTTTGAGGGCAAAGCCTTTTTCCACAATCTTTGCCCCCAAACACTGTTCAAATAGAACTAACTGAAGACACTGCCAACAGGAGAGGTGAAAGGCTTCTCAAAGATCAGTGCTATATAAAGCTGAAACTGAGGACAGAGAGACTAAGTACTTCACCCAAGATCACATCACCTTGCAAGTCAGGGAGGGAACATATGACCTAGTAAGGCCGAGTTCATGTCCTGGAGCCCGACAGACCTGGGTTCACATCTTGGTTCCATGACATTCTAGGAAGTGACTTAGTCTTTGGTCTGTTTCTTCCTCTGTAAAATTGGAATAGTGCCTTGCAGGGTTGTCATGGGGATTAAATGAGATCATCCATCTCTAAGTGCTCAGCATGCTAGCTGGCACACAGCAAACAGGGACACACAGGAGCTGCTCAAACTGCTGTTCTATCAAAGACATGAGGAAAAGATGAGCCCAGGAAACAGAAGGGTCCATATGATCGGAGACTACATCAGCATGAGACCAGAAGAACTAGATGGTGCCTGGCTACCACCAAAGCCTGCCCTGACAGGGAATACAATGTAGAACACTTGAGGAAGCAGGAGAAAAAGGGCAGTACTGATTTAGAACTGTATTAAAAGACCAGACTTGATGGTTCAACATCGTGGAGAATCTTCTGAGAGCCTGGACTTGCTGCTAGCCCAGAGCTAAAACCAGTAATGAAGCCAACTTTTCAAAGACTGGACTGGACTATGGGACACAGTATACAGGTAGTATGTGTACTTCCTGGGTTAATACACGTAATGAGGCTGTCCAACTTGTTCCTCTTTAGAGGGAAGGGGGACGGTTGGGAGGAGAGGATAAGCATTGGCTGAGTGGATATCAAAGTATGGGGTGGAAAGGAGGAGTGTGCCATGTGAGAAGAGCAGATGGAGTTCCATAAAGGCATGTTTGGGGTTTTCTATGGCTAATTGACTAAGATTGTAACTTTCATTTAATCACAATAAAAATAAATTAAAAAAAAAATTTTTGTTCTTGGCAGAAGGACATGGGACACACCCAGAGACTGTGAGGCAGGTCTATGCTCCGTGTACGTGTAGTGTGGCCCCCTGCCCTCTCACCACTGTGACAGCATCATTGAGCAGGGACTCTCCAAAGACGAGGATATGTAGCAGCTCGTTGATGTGGATCTCCTCGAAGACGGCCAGCACAGCCACAGGGTCCACGGCCGAGATGATGCTGCCAAAGAGCAGGTTGTCCAGCAGGCCGATGTTGTTGATCTGCTCGCCGCCCACCAGACACACGGCATACATGAGGCCGCCCAAGAAGAAGGCGTTCCACAGCGTGCCCACCACGGCGAATATCAGGATGGTGCCCAGGTTCTCTGTGAACTGCCGCAGCGGTAGGAAGTAGCCCGCGTCCAGGATGATGGGCGGCAGCAGGAAGAGGAAGAAGATGTCAGACTGCAGGAGGGGGGGCTTCTCGCCCACGCCCTTGATCAGGCCCCCCACCAGCAGCCCCACCACGATCAGCAGGCAGCTCTCAGGGACGATGCTGGAGATAGTGGGGATCACATGGAAACCTGCGGAGGGCGAGAGAACGGGAGGCCGTGGGCTTGTGGGGGAGCCAGGGGCAGAGAAGGAGGGCACTGGGGGTGAGGGCAGTGTCTGGTGAGAATGGCACAGGCTTGTTCTCAGGGGACCCCGGTCATTCTGTTAACTGAGCCTCTGCTTCACTGCCTGTAAAATGGAGGTGATAATACCAGCGTCACAGGGTTGATGCATAAACCAAGTGACTATGTTTTTAAAGTGCTCTTTTCAAAGGATATGCATATACTATCTCTATGTCACTGTCACGGTGGGTCTGTGACCCCAGGAGAAACAATGAATTGATTACATCAGCCTCAAGTACCTAAGGCACTACCTAAGGTTGAATCCAAGCCATCTTTCCAGGCACAAATTCAGGGGGCAGATTTCAACTCAACACAAGGACCAACAGTCTAACAATTCTGTCTGAGGAAAGACAGCGTGTTCCCCACTGTGGAGTGTTCACGCAGAAAGAAGACAACAGGCTGGTAGAGAACAACAAAGGAGATGGAAGGAAGCAAAGAAGACACGAAAAATTTCAGAGCAGGAAGGGACTCAGCGATAACACCACAAAACACATGGAGTGAGTGATCTCCCGCCCCAGACTTCACAAACCCACTGTGGCTGAGCTGGTTTTGCCTCAAAGTGACCCAACAGGACAGAGCAGAATTGCCTTGTGGGGTTTTGGAAGAGCAACCTACGGTAGATTCAAGTTGCTAACCTTCGGCTGCCGCTCTTAATCACAGTGCCACCAGGGCTCTAGGCTGGCCAGCCCTCTTTAAACAATCCCAGCAGAACTCTCCTGCTGAGCCCAAAGAGCTGCTTGAGATAGGGCTTAAAATCAATAGGAGTCAGTTTGTCATGTAAGACAAACCTACTGCCATCTTGTTCCTAGCCCAATCCAACCCGCTTTAAAGATGTGGCAACTGAGGCTGGGAAAGAGGAAGAGACTTGCCCAAGGTCACATGCCAAATTAGTAGCAGAACCAGGAGAGAAACCATACCTGAGCCTCCAACTCAACCAAACTCTGCAGCTGTGTAATCCAGGCTCTCTTGTCCTTCGTCCCCCCCAGGCACAAATGAGGAAGGGCGATGCCTCTCTGCCTGAGCCCACCAATCAGCTCCCCAAGTCCTGTCCTAGCTGGCAGCAGCAGGCTACTTTCTGCCATAGTCCACCTGGGACTTCAAACCCAGAGCTTTGAGGCAGCAAAACTCCCTTTGGAGAAGCCTCCTTCAATGCCAGGTCTGGACTCAGAGTCCCAAGTTGCCTATGTTTTTTTGGTGTTGGGTACCTTAGTGTCTTGGTGCTGCTACAACAGAAATACTACAAGTGGGTGGCTTTAAGAAACAGAAATTTATTTTCTCGAAGTTTAGAAGCCCTAGAAGTTTGAATTCAGGGCACTGGCTTTAGCAGGCAGGCTTTGTTTTTCAGCTCTAGGGAAAAGTCTTTGTCTCTTTTTAATTTTTGTTCCTCAGTTCCTTGGTGATTTTCATGTGATGTGTATCTTCCCTGCCTTCTATGCTTCCCTCTCTGTGTCTATCAGTTACCCCTGCACTGATATGGCCTCATTAAACTAATAAAAACCTATTCTCAAATGCAGTTACTTCTACAAGTAGAGAAGTCAGGATTTACAACATGTATTTTGGGGCACACAGTTCAATCCCTAACATTCCATCTTTTGAACCCAAACCAAACCCAAAGCTGTCATGTTGACTCCGACTCATAGCTACCCTACATGGCAGAGCAGAACTGCTCCACAGGGTTTCCAAGGGGCAGGTAGTAGACTTGACCTGCCAACCTTCCCCTTAGCAGTCAAGTTCCTAACCACTGTACCACCAGAGCTTCATTCTACCCTTTGGCCCTGCAAATTTCATGTCTTTCCCTTGTGCAAAACACACTCAAATGATTCACCCTATGGTATCATCCCCCAAATCTTACATCAACTTCACGTGCCAAATCTTATCTTCTGTATTATCTAAATCACATGGGGTGGAACTTTGAATACAGTCCATTCTAGGGCAAAGTTCCATTTCATTTGTGATCCTGTGAAATCCAGACCACGAGTTACCTATTTCCAAAGTACAGTGGTGGAACAGGCACAAGGTAGACATTTTCCCTACAAATGGGAGATACCAGAGGGAAAAAGCGATAAAAGGCACCAAGCAAGTCCAATATCCAATAACACATGACATTAGCTCTCAAGACTTGAAAATAATCCTGTTCTCTGCAACCATCTGAACAGTGGCCCTCCTCTTCAGACATTCTCTTTGCATTCTGGGTTGGAGAACCCTCAGGCCCAGGCTTCAGCTCTACCCTCCAGGTCCACTGTTCCCTAGGCTTTAGGCTGCCCAAATCTAGCCCATCTGAGTGGTGACCTCCCTGCTTCGGCCCCAGCAGGCCCCATTCTTCTGTTTCTTGGGCATGGCAGCTCCCGCTCCATCTAGTGGCAAACGTTAATGGCCGCTCCACACTCCAAAACTGAGTTGGCACAGATACAACTCGTTGAAACCTAGGAAGCTGTTGGCCCTACGCTGAAACCAAGAAAGCCCTGCTTCTTGTGTGACTTTCAACAGTTCTGCGGACCAACAAACTGCTCTTAGGGTGGTCCAGTTCTTTCGTCGGACAATAACAGATGTAGCCCTCTTTGGCTTGTTTACTGCCTATAGAATTCCAAGAGACAGCATTCTTTCCTTTTTTTCTTTCTCTGTCCCCTTGGTCTGAGCTGATTGGTTTTCTGCTGTAGTAGTTAATTAGATCAGTCACAAGCTTAATCTCCTTAACAAAACATTCTGTAGCCTCAAAAGAGACACATGGACACAAATATTGATTGCAGCACTGTCCACAACAGCAAAAAGATGGAATCAACCTGGCTGCCCATCAACAGATGAATGGATAAACAAACTATGGTACATATACTCAATGGAACATTATGCAATGATAAAGAACAATGATGACTTTGCCAAGCCAAGTTTTAGGAAGTATCTTATAACCTGGTTTCAGCTCGAAGACATGCTGAGTAAAATCAGTCAGCAGCGAGAGGACAAATGTTATATGAGACCCTTGCTATGAGGACTTAAAAACAGACTCTTTGATGGCTACCAGGGTAGGGAGGCAGAGAGAGGGTCGGTCACAGATTAGATAGTCCACAGAAATTGGTTAAGTGAAAGCAGTGACACCACACAGTAGAGAGTAGAACAATTTAACTGGACTTCATCATAAAGTGAAAGGTTTTCTAAACTCAATCCAATATTTCCAAGGATACAGTAACAAGGATGGGGGTCTGGGAACCATGTATTCTGGGGACATCGAGGCCAATTGGCATAACTAGTCTATTGCTAAGAAGAGTCTTCTGCACCAATCTTGCTGAGTGGCATCTGGGGTCTTAAGAGCTAGCAACTTGCCATCTGAGGTACATCAAATGGTCCCAAGAACAGATGATCACTGAGAATATCAAAGACATGAAAAAGAAATAGCCCACGAGACAGAAGGACCCACATGAATGGGAGACTGTATAAACATGAGACCAGAAGAACCAGATGGTGCCTGACTGCCATCAAAGACAGCTGTGACTGGGGACACAATGTAGAGTCCCTGAGCCTACATGAGAAAAAGAGGGGTGCAGCTGAAGAACTCTTCTAAAAGATCTGAATTGATGGTCCAACAGCCTGGACACTCCCCTAGGAATATGGCCCCTAGACCTGCTGCTGTCCCTGACCAGAAACCAGTAATGAGGTCAACTCTTCAGACAAGAATGGAGTGGACTCAGGGACACCGTGTGACCATATGGTGTGTATACTTTACGGTTCTATGCACTTATAGGAGGTGGTCCTACTGGTCTCTTGCTAGATGGGAGAGAAGATGGTGGAGAGGAGGAGACAGATGCTTGTTGAGGGGACACTAATAGTAAGGAATGGAAAGGAGGAGTGGGCTGTCACCAGGTAGGGAGAACAGAAGGAGCTGTAGAAAGGGGAGCATGCAGAACCAATTTGGATTGTATACTTTCACTTAATCATAATAAAATAATAATAAAAAAAAAGACTGTGTAGCCATATCCTTTGTAAAAATCCCAGGACACATGTCATTAGTTTGTACAGCAGAATCTCCCAAATCCTTTAAGTTCTGTTTTCATTTTGCCCAGTTCATTTTGAAGTCCATCTCTCTCCTCTCCCATTTACTGTAAGTGGCAAGGAGAAACTATGCAACCCCTTTAAGATCTTGCTTATAAATCTCCTCAGTCCCTCCCAGTAAACATCTGGACACAATTGAGACAAGTTTTTTGCCACCACATAAAAAACATTACCCTTCTTCCATTGTCCAATCACACATTCACCCTTTTAAGGCCTCACTGGAAGCACATTTAACATTCACACTGCTAGCAACATTCTGTTGCTGGAGCCATACATATTCTCTAAGAGAAGAGGGACTTTATAGCTCTCCTCACTTCCTTCTGAGTCAGCAACAGAACTGCTTTCAATGTCCATAATTCTATCCACAGTCTCTTCAAGGTAACCTAGGCTTCTACTGTTCGGCACTTTAAAAACTTCCAGTCTCTACCCATTACTCAATTCGAAAAATGCTCCCATATTTTAGGTATCTGTTAGAACAGCAACCCACTTTTCTGGTATCAAATTTTGTCTTAGTTATATGGAGCTGCTATTACAAAAATACCATAAATGAGTGGCTTTAACAAACAGAAGTTTATTTTCGGACAGCTTAGGAGGCTGGAAGTCAGAATTCAGGGTGGCAGTTCTAGGAGAAGGCTCTGTCTCCCCCACTGTCAGCTCTGGAAGAAGTTCCTTGTCTCTTTGAGCTTCTGCTCCTGCATGATTTTCACATGATGTAGAATCTCTCTTCTCTTATCTCTGCCTTTTTAGCTTGCTTGTTTAATCTCTTTATATTTCAGAAGAGATGACTCAAGAACACCCTATATAAATCTTGTCCATTAACATAACAAAGACAATTGATTCCCAAATAGGCTTATAACCACAGGCAGAGAGGCTAGGATTTACAACACATATTTTTGAGGGGGACTCATCTTAACCCATAACATTCCACCCTTCAGCCTCCTAAAATTCGTATTTTTTCCACATGTGGAATGTATTCACCCTATCACATCATCCCAAAAGTCGTCATTCAACGTGAAGTCCAAAATCTCATCTTCTGAATCATCTAAATCAAATACAGGTGAAAGTTTGAGTGCATGTCCATCCTGGGACAAAGTTTTTCTATATTAGTGAACCCATGAAAGCTAGGATGCAAGTTGTCTGCTTTCAGAGTACAATGGTGGAACAAACATCAGGCAGACATTCCCATTACAAATGGGAAAAACTGGAGGGAAAGAAGGCTTATAGGCACCAAGCAGGACCAAAATCTAGCAGAGCTTGAAAATAATCCTCTATTCTCTAGGGCCATCTATCTGTGCAATGGCCCTGCCCTCCAGACTCTGGGTGTTACTCAAGCTCTCAGGATTCTGGTGTGAGGCCCCTTGGTATCAGCCCTGCCTTTTAGGCCCACTGGGACAGCAACTCTGCTTCCTTGGTGTTAGGTAACCCAATACCCTTAGGCCATCTGATTAGTGATCCCATGCCATCACCTCTAAGTGGCTTCATTTTATGGCCCCTAGGCATGGTGGCCCAACCCTCTCAACTTTGGGTAGGGGTCCCATTCTTCCAGTTCTTAAGCATGGCAGCCCCATGTCCTTAGCTTTGCATGAAGACCCTATCCTTCTTGGTCCACAGGAAGGGATGCCTCACACTCTGAAACTGAGGTAGTAGATACCTGAGTTTTTGACACCTAGGAGGCAGTTGTTCCCTCTTTGAAATGGAGGTAGTAGTTCCACCCTTTGAAACAGAAGCAGCACTACCCATCATGGGCATGCCCACCATGCCCATCATCACTGCCTTTCCAATACTTGTTCTGATTTCTGAACTGTTCCCAGGATGGTAGCTTCCTTTTCGTCAGGGACAACAGACGCTTGCAACCAAGTCACTCCATGGGCAATTATCCAAGAGGCAAGCAGCTTTCCTTCACTTTGTGTTGTCTCTGTCCTTTTCTGTTGCAGTGGTTGAGTAACACCATCAGTCACAGCTTTAACCTCTTGAACAAAAGGTTGAGTATTCACATCCTTGAACAAAAGGTTGAGTATTCACATCCTTGGTGAGAGTTTGAGGACACATGTCCTTAGTTTACGCAACAGAATTTTCCAAATCTTTACGTTCTGGTTTCATTTTGCAGTTCATTTTTAAGCCCACCTCTTTCTGCCCACATTCCACTGTAAGTGGCAAGGAGAAACCATGCTGCCTCTTTAAGAAATTGCCTCAGCCCAAACTCCAAGTTCATCACTTAACAAGTTCTACCTGCCACCAAATATTTGAACCTATTCAGACAAGTTCTTTGTCACTGCATAAAAAGCATCACCTTTGCTCCAATGTCTAATCACACATTCACCGTTTGTTTTTAAAGTCTCATCAGAAGCACATTTAAGATCCACATTTCTAGCAACATTCTGTTCATGATGACAGAAGCTCTAATTACAGCTCTTGATTCTTTCAGAGCCCTTATCAGAATTGCCCTTAATGTCTGTAATTTTACTATCTTTTCAAGGCAAACTAAGGCCTTACATCAGATTTCCTCCAGGCTCTACCCATTATTCAATTTCTAAACCACTTCTACATTTTAGGTATTTGTTAGAGCAGGAATCCCACTTCTCGCTAGCAAATTCTGTTTTAGTTTCTCAGTGCTACTATAACAGAAATATCACAAAAGAAACTTAATAATTTCTTACAGTTTAGGAGGCTAGAGGTCTGAAACTGGGGTGATGGCTCTAGGATAAGTATCTCCCTTTCTGCTGGCTCTGTGGAAATGTCCTTGTCTGTTTTCAGCTTCTGTTCCCCTGCAGTCTTCACGTGGCATGTATCTATCTGTGCTTCCATCTCTGTACTTAATCCACTCTTAAAGGGGATTGTCTTAAAACACACTTTAGACTGATTGGGTTGCATTCACGTAACAACAAAACCTTATTCCCAAGTGGATTCCATGAGAAAGTACATGGCTAAGCTTTAAATACCTTTTTCTGGGGGACACAATTCTACCCATAACAGGGGTGAGGGGAAGGTATGCAGAACACAAGGGCATATAACTGCGTACAGGTTGGTCAAGAGGTTACGCGGCCCTTCGCTAAGATGGGAGCGCTCCTCTCCTCTCCTCCTTTCCCTAGACTATAAGCTCTGTGCTGGTAGATTCCATTTCTGTTTACCATTATAATATCACCATGGCCAGGGACATACTAGGTGCTCAACAGATACCTGCTGATTTGAAAATACACAGGGCTGGGTCCTTACCCACCTGATTCCCAACAGCCACTGTAGCCAGGCCTCTTCTCTCACTACCCCTGAGGTTCTTGGAAAGAAAATGTGTATCATTTCCCATGCCAAAGCTCCTTGCCTGCTCTCAGATGTTAATCTGGGTAGTACTAGCATATACAAGTCAAGACACAACTTACAATATTATCTAGACCAAGAGTTAAGCAATTAGGACACCCTCAAAACACGCAGAACCAAAAAATGAATAGATCCACTCCATGCAGGAGCACTCCTTAGAACTACCACATCCACTCTCCTGACTTCATAACATATCTGACCAGAAATCATCTCTTCTGTTGGAAAGTCTACCAGTAATACCAGTGTCCAGCTGGCCAGTACACTGGGAAGTGCTGGGTCACACTGCCAGCAACTGCCTGTCAGTCTTGCATGTTACCATGAAGCTGGAAGCTATGCCACTGGTATCTTAAATACCAGCAGGGTCACCCATGGTGGAAAGGTGTCAGTGAGACTTCCAGACTAACACAGATCTGGTGATCTATTTCTGATAAGTAGCCACTGAAAACCCTATCAATCATGACAGAGTACTGTCCAGTACGGCACAGGAAGGGTTTGAAGGCACTCAAAATACACAGTGGGTGCAACAATGGATTGGAGCATAAAACAACTGGGAAGATAGCATGTGACTGAACAACATTTTGTTCCATTACACACAGGGCTGCCATGTGCTGCAGCTGACTCAATGACAACTAACAACAAAGGTCATGCCGTACTCACACCTCTCTCGTAAAGGATAAAGTCCGAACTCTCAGCATGCTCTCGTGCACTGGGTCTTGCCTCACGTTCCCATTGTCTCTTTCCACACCTCTACCCCACTGTGTGTGGCCGACACCAAGCCTTCCACCTGACTCCTCTTCCAGGATGCATTCCCTGAGCACCCTGCCTCTTTAGGTTAGGGCGAGAGTTGTCTGATGCCTCCTTCTCTCATAACCTCCAGCCCACAGTCATTGCCTGACACCCAGGAGGATGCAGCACAGACAAGAAGGCCTCGGGGCCTAGAGGAAGCAGAGCCCAGAACGCAGCTTCTCAAGGCCAGCAATCCAGCTCCAGCTCTAGCCTGCTGATTTCCTTGACACATGCCACCTGGCCTGCGGTTCAGCTACATCACAGGCTTTAAAAATGCATTCCCAGCCTCCTGAAGTGCCAGGCACTGCCCCAGAGACCCAAAGACAAGTAAGTCACAGTTCTTGCCACAGGGAAGAAGGTGCTTGTGAAACAAACCAAGAGTAGTAACATGAGGAATATTCATTATACTTGAGCCAGACACTGGACTGGCACACATCATCTCATCCAGCCCTTGTGATAGCTCTGTAGGCTAGGCAGTATCTCTGTTTTGCAGAGAAAGCTGAGGCTCAACAAGCTGGGGCAATCTCCCTAGAGTCTAAGGAAGGAGTCCTACTCTAGCTTAGGATGTCTCAGCCCTGTAGCAGAGAGAACTAATTACTCCTTCACTCCAACATGAGTGCCTTCTCTGAGCTAAGGCAGTGCAGGACACTGAGGGCATAGCGGTGGCTCAGGCTCAGAACCTCTGTGAGGAGCTTACTGGGATGACCATGACTTCTCAGACCAGGTGACCTCTGGGTCATGAGGCCTCCATCACTAGGTGAGTAAACAGCTGGATCCCTATTTGACCAAAAGATGAAAAACTGGAGCTCAGAGAGGAGGCAGGGCATGCCCTGGCCACTGGGGAACAAAGAACAGGACCAGGGCTAGGTCCCAGGCATCCTGACTCCTGTCGCAGTGCACTTTTCTCCAAGTAAGCCAACTCCCAGATCATCAGAGGCTAGTCACGTTCCTGGAGTAGGTCTCCCTAGGCCCTCCTATCTGTGGCCCTGCCTCTCAGTGGGAAGGAACTCTAGGCTCTCTGTGGGATGGGAAGGGACGGGAAGGGGAGAGGCTTGGCACAGACTGGGAGAGAGGTCTGAGATCCACTCCTGGCTCCTTGTCCACAGGCAGGCAGCATATTACTGGAAATCAGCTTCCAGGATTGGTGGGGTGGCTCTGTCACCGGGAAGAGGCTCCTTGAGGCACAACAGTTCAGAGAAGGGGAGGGGCCAGCAGGCCTGTTCTGTCCCATCCCTCTCCCAAGGCCCTGACTCCACCAATGTTCCCACAGCACCTCCCTAGAGAGGTCCCATGAAGCACAGGGAGCTTGCTGACACTGGCTGTGGTGAAAGGGACACAGAAGAATGGTCTGGGCCCCCGGTACCCTCACAAAGGCTCAGTATTGAGATGCAATACCAAAATGTCAAGAATGAGGTAAAACTTGCAGAGCCCTAACTCGGTGACGGTGGCAATATCACTGGGATGGAATTAGCGGTGGGGCAAAGGCAGTTAGAGCCGAAGATTCAGAGAAGTGAGAGCTGGAATGGACCTTGGAGATGATCTAAAATCTCCATTACGTGGACAGGGAAGCTGAGCCTCCAAGAAAGGTGGTCACCAAAGATCACATGACCAATTTTATCATGAGAACTCAGGTATCCTGGTCCCAAGTCACATGGTCTCCTTCAAGGGTGTCCCGTCCTCCCAGAAAAAGGATGTGAGAAGGCATGCAATTCAATATCTGCGAACTACAAGGCCGATCCTCTGACACAGTTGAGAGCTGCTTCCCCTTGTAAGTGGTGGCTGGGGAAGGGACAGAGATGTTTTTTATTCTGTCCACTGTAGGTGGTAGCTGGGGAGCTAGGAGTGGTGAGAGAAAACACATGCACAGACTCACCCACGCTCTCCTACTCATACACACACACACACACACGCACGCACGCACACAGCACGCTGAGTAGACACTTCGCCAATTTTCAAACTGGCTGGGGAAGGGGGAGGGGAGAGGGTGGGGACTCCCAGCCCCTAAGCAGCTGCTGTCCTGTGTTCTTCACCATGGCAATGTTGTATTTACTTCTCCTCTGACTGTCCCCATCTGTTCAGACTGGCCCAGTGGGGCAGGGAGGCTGCCCTATGTCACCCTGGGTTGCCAAGGTGACTAGACACCACTGATCCTGCTGCCTGCACTTCTCCCCTGGCCTGGGCAGTCAGTGGGGAACGCTAGTAAGAGTGACCTCCTTGGCCCACCAGTGCCACATCACCAAGGACTCAGGGGCATGCTGGGGGCTCTGCTGCCCTAGTTCCAAGACTGAGGACTGCTCTGGGGCTGCAACTCGGCCAGGCCCCAAGGGATTCCTAGCTGTACAATGATTCCATTTCTTTAACTCCCTCCACAACTGCCCCAGCAACCAGTCTCAGTCTCAGCTACAGTAAGGGAACACGTCTCAAAGAATGCCCTGCACTCGACAGTTTATAGCCGTGTACTCCAACACTTACTAATTCACTTCCTCTCTACTACAGCTCCAGATGTTCACAGGTTACCATCCCCACATTTTACAGAAGAGGAAACTGAGGCACAGAGTGGTTTAACAACTTGCCCAAAGGCACATGGCTTCAAACTCAGGCAGCCAGAGTCTGTGTTCTTAGCCACTGCCACTTTATCCCTGGTTCTGTCCTTATAATTGTTTCTGAGGACAGCGGCATCCTGAGAAAACACAGGACTGAAGAGGCCTAAAACTGTGCCCAGAGGGCCAGGGCTGGGCATTTCTTTCCACAAGCACTTCTCCAGGGAAGTCTCACCCTTTCTCTCCTACTCCAGTGGCCTAGTAAAGATCTTGTGAAATTCTTCTATCTTTTAAACCTACCCCTCTAGGAAGGCTTCCTGGGTTAATCTAGCTAGAAGTCAGCCTTCACCAAGCATTTAGGGGGAAAAAAACACTGGGCAGCAGGTAGGACTTGTTCAGTCATTCGCAGGCCTCCACCCAGATCCTGCCTGCCTGATCTGTACGCAGCCCTAGTCTTTACTGGAGCTGGAGGGCCCTTTAAATGCAAGGCCAAGTTCAATTCTTTTTATTGTTGATTCTTCTCACCATCAGTGTCAGCTATGAGGACCAAGGAAAAGATAAACCAGATCCAAGCAGACTCAGCCTGGCCTTAGGAGGTTCACAGATAGCCCAGCAGAGAAGACAGAAATGTGGCACTAGGCCACCCCACTCTGTGTCCCCACAGCCAGAAAACTGGGTTCTATTAGGATGCAGCCACCGACTAACTGAGCAGCCTTGAGAAAATTACTTTGTCTCCTACACTCAGTTTCTTCAACTGTGTCAAAGTTGCCTGTTTCAGAGGGTTTCTGGAGTACAACAAGCAACAGCAAGGGTAAAGAAGGCCAAACATGTTAGCAAAAAATGGGGGCTGCAGAATGATCGTTCGACAGCCTGGGAACATGGCCCCTAGACCTGCTGAGGTCAACACTTCAGACAAAAATGGACTGGACTCAGGGACACAGTGTGACTACATGGTGTGTGTACTTTATGGTTCTAGACAGTTATAGGAGGCTGTCCTACTAGTTTCTTTCCAGATGGGAGAGAAGAAGGTGAAGAGGAAGGGACAGGTACTTTTAAAGAGGATACTAGAAATATACAGTGAAAAGGAGGAATATACTGTCAGCGGGTGAGGAAAGCTGATGGAACTGCAGATAGGTGTGAATGACAAATTGATGTGAATTGCATACTCCCATCCCACTTAATCACACACACACACACAAATAGTGGCTACTATTACTATTTTAATTTTCTTGGAAACCTGAATATAACACAAATCACTCTACATTATCATGACCACTGGCATGGACTTGTCTATCACTGAGCTGTAAGTTCCCCCAGGGTGGGGCTTTATAGTCATCTGGGTCTCCAGCTTCCGACCAAGAGTAAGCATCACCTATCAGTTAACATGAAAGTTATTTGCAGCTCTGAGTTTTCAAGATTAGGTACTGCTTCAGAGCAGGGATCACTTGAAATGGGTTTTGAAGGATCAGTAGAAGTATGCCTGATAGAGAAGCAGGAGAAAGCCATTCTAGGAAATGGATATATGGGTAATGAGTGAATGAAGAAAAAAAAATGAAAGAAAAAGACAAATAGGAAAGTATACTGATTCACTGAGCCTTTGACAAAATCCAAACACGAGAGCTGCCGTTACAATTTAAATGAGATGGCATATGTAAGTACATGTGTCTCTGAATCTTAGTTTCCTCCTTTGTAACCAGGATGATGATGCCACCTTCAAGGGTAACTATAAGCACACTGAGATAATTTACTTAGAGCTCTTGATTCATAGCCGCTACTCAATAAATAACAAGTTTTCAAAATGTAAACCAATAGTACCTGCTCTGTAGGACAGTACATGATCATGAGCCACTTTAAGACACTATTTCCACCACACAGAGAAACAGTTATTGGTAAAACTGAAAAACAAGGTATCCAAAACAAGGCACTGTGGTGGGGACTTTTACATACCTCCTTTCAACTCATCTCCCATCCTGACCCCTGTTTATTTGATGGGTGAGGAAACTGAGGTTCAGAGAGGTCAAGTGACTTGTCCCAGGCTACCTAGCTGGGAAGCAGCAGAGTCAGAATTAGAACCAAGGTCTCCTAATTGCCAGTTTTTTATACATCATAATGCTTCAGTAAAAATTAAGCCTGTTAGACGGACATCTAGGTCAACTGGTATAACAAGTTTTTTAAGGAAATGTTCTGCATCACACTTTGGTGAGTGGCATCTGGGTCTTAAAAGCTAGCAAGTGGCCATCTAAGAAGTATCAATTGGTCCCAACCCACTTGGAGCAACAGAGTAAGAAGGACATCAAAGACACAAGGAAAATAAGAACCCAAGAGAATGGGCCATATAGTCCAGAGACTATATCCGCATGAGACCGGAACTAGATGGTGCCCGGCCACCACCAATGACTGCCCTGATAGGGAACACAACAAAGAGTCCCTAACAAAGCATAAGAAAAATGGGGAGAAGGACTTGAACTCTATCAAAAACAGCAGACTTCATGGTCCAACAGACTGGAGGGTCCCCAGAAGACATGGCGCCCTGATTCTCTGTTAGCCAACAGCTGAAACCATTCCCAAAGCCAATTCTTTACACAAAGATTGGACTGGCTAATAAGATATAAAATGATGCTGGTAAAGAGTGTGCTTCTTGGCTTACACAGATGAATGAGAATCACTGGGCAGCTCCTGTCCAGAGGCAAGATGAGAGGTGAAGGGAGACTGGAGCTGCTTGAACGGACACAGGAAACACAAGGTGGAAAGGAGTGTGCTGTTCCTAGTGTGGAGAAAGCACAGGAGTTACATAACAATGTGTCTAAGTTTTTGTGTGACAAATTGACATGGATTGTAAATTTTCACTTAATACACAATGAAATGTATTTAAAAAAAAACCCAAAAACCACTAAGCCTGCTGGGATCAACAGGAAGGGAATTCAGCAGGTAATATACCTTCCCCACGAAAACAGCCATCAATAAAGCTTTTCTAAGTACCCAGACAGGAATCAATCTCCATGCCAGGGGAGGAGTTGGTCTCTCTCTGTGCCTTCCCCAATCATTCTGCCAAACAGCATCTCTATTTCTTGCTTGTTTCAATCCACATTTCAGGGGCTTCTATCTTGGAGACACAGGGTCTTATTCTTTGGAAACATCAGGTCTGAGTAGAAAAGCAGCTAAAAAAAGGCGAGGTGAGAATACAAGTAGCACATGCTGGGGTACTTGGGGTATGGGAAGAACAACTCTGAACCAGAACCCAGGTGCAAGACCCAGCCCTGCCCTGTAGTAACCACGAGGCTTAAGGCAAGTCACTGTACCACAAATGAGCCCCAGTTTCCTCATAGGTAAATAAGTGGGAATCAAGGAGCTGAACACAGATGCGCCTTGTGCATTGTGAAGAGGCAGACAAAGTTCAGAGACAACTGATAAAGGACAGAGAAAGCGCTACAGCAGGTTGGAAGGAGGCTGGGCAGCCAGAAAAGCTCCTGAGTAATGAGCAGAAATCAACCAACAACGACTGACCTGAGTCCTCTCAAGACCCAAACGGAGAGGCTGTGGCAGGTACGCGGTCATCAAGGATTCCAGGGTCAGGGGATCTGGCTGAGTGCAGGATTAACCCTGCGCACTGGGTTCAAGCCCCCTCACTTTTTAGTGCCCCTTTCTCTCCAGTCCCATCTCCTCTTAGCTTTCCCATCCTTATCAATGCCTCAGCTGCAGCTGTCAGAAGTCCCCATGTCCTGCCTTTGTCCAAGCAGAGGAAAATTCTTTTTCACCTTGAACTTCTACCCACCTTTCAAAATCCACTGCAGGTGTCACCTCCTCTGGGAATCCTTCCCTGAACTTTCCAGGCCACATCAAGCACTCCTCCCAACTGTTGACTGGCCTAGGTCCCTCAGGATCCAGGAGTTCAGTAGTTGGTATTCTGGTTTGCTGGTATCCTGGCACACAGCCCTGGGAAGGTTAAGGGGATGATGGAATGCTTCTTAAAGCACATGGGGTGAAGCTGAGTCTCAAAGGGCAGAGAATCCACATAGGCGCAAGGCTGGTGGAGGGAGAATGTGAGCAAATAAACAGAAAAGCTATCTTAAAACCTTCTAAGGACCCTACAGCCTCCAGGTGGCCTAGAAATGAACATGGTATAGTGGGGGAAACACTAGAAGGCAGGCCTGGAGCAGAAAGCACTGAGAGAGGTGCTTTCTGAGCAGAAAGCACAAGAGAGGTGTCTCCAGGCAGTCAGTGGGATGTTACCTGGGGAAGTGGGGCCGGCTCAGGGGTTGGATTTGACTTGGGGGTGTGGAGTAGGATCTCTGGCTCCAAAGACACTGGGCTGCCCTGGCTGGACTGGCTTCCAGGCAGGTGACCATGTGATACATGCTAGTTTCTTTTAATCTTTTTTTCAACATGGAAATACACTGGTTTCACAACATTTAAATGGAACCCATGGACATTGAAAAAAAAATCTAAACCATATATAAACATATTAAGTAAAAGAAGCTTATTCTCCCAGTGATTCGCCCTTTTCCTTATTTATGCCCAATGGACCAAGCATCCCCACTTAAGTACACACTATTATCAAGTCTGCCGTACACACAGCACTTCTAAAATTTTCTGCCTGTATAATTTTTAAGTTATGAATAAATGACATACCACACATACTGCTATAACCGTTTCTTTCAGCAAAGACTGCACTAGACATTCTGCTGCTGCATCTCTCTGAATTCTCTCGACAACCCAAACACAGGTCAGCAGGACAACCACTTGTCCCAAGGTAACAGCCAGGATGACAGAGCAGTGTTTAAGACCTAGGCTGCTGCTGTGCAGTCCCGCCTGAGAGTAACTTCACTCTGTACAGTCCTGCCTGTGCCACAAAGTACTCATTGAGTCCCACGTACAATGAGCACTAGAGCACTGAGATGAAAGCTGTTTCTCATACTCTGAGATGCTCCACTAATAGCCCCAGGCCAACCTTGCCTCTACAGGTAGCAGCCTCCAGTTTCTCCCCACCTTCACCTAACCCTGTGGTACCACCGGCACTGTTACTGTTGTCAGGTGCTGTCACACAGAAACGCTATTGACAGATTAGAATCTACATCATAGGGTTTCTGTGGTGGTTAAGGTTGTTGTGTGTCAACTTGGGCAGGCCATGACTCTCAGTGGTTTGACACCTATGATGTAGTTTGGTGGCTATGCAATGATGTAATCACCTCCATGATGACATCTGTTACGATCAACCAATCAGTCAAAAGGGAGTTTCCTTGGTGTGTGGCCTGCATCCAATATAGGTAGACTTTCTGGAAATGCTAACTGGCTTTTGCTTGCTCTGGATCCTGCCACTGGCTTTTGCTCATCTGACCTCCAGTTCTTAGAACGTGAGCTAGCAGCTTCCCTGCTGGTCTTACCTGCCTCTTCAGCCTATGAGCCAGTGACCTGCCATCTTATCTGCTGATCTTGGGTTCACCAGCCCCTGCAGCTACATGAGTCAGGAGAAGCCTCCCACCTGACCCATAGACTTGGGACTTTCCAGATTCTGTAACTTCATGACTCATTTTCTTGAGAAATCTCTCTCTCTTTTTCTCCATATATATGCATGTATGTATAGCTCACTGGTTTTTCTTCCCTAGAGGACCCAACCTAAGCCAGAATGTGGTACCTGGAGTGCAGTGGGTCCCTCCAGGCACTTATTGGTGGAGCTAAGCTTGCCGACCCACTAAGTGATAGCTGCGTGCCTTCTGGCCAATGTTCTCTAGTGGAGTGGGGTGACTCTTCATACTATTGTGGAGCTAAAGAGCTTTGTAACACTTGCCTCAGCATGGCACAGGCCATGTCAGCCAAAGAGGACCAAAGGACTGAGGGGACATGGAACCAGGAAGCAGAAGTTGAATAGAGAAGCAAGTAGAGAGGAGTGGACCTCATGCCACCAAAAGAGAAGTGCCAAGAGTAGAATGTTTGGACCTGGAGTCCCTGTGCTGAGAAGCTCCTAGACCAGGGGGAAGATGGATGACAAGGACCTTCTATCAGAGCAGACAGGGAGAGATAGGCTTCTCCCGGAGCTGGTGCCCTGAATCCAGACTTCTAACCTCCTAGACTGTGAGAGAATTGATTTCTCTTTGTCAAAGCCATTCACTTGTGGCATTCGGTTACAGCAGCACTACAGATGAAACTGGGACAGTTTCCTAGCTGCTGTAATCCTTATGGGAGCTGATCATCAGGTCTTTTCTCCCATGGAGTGGCTGGTGGGTTCAACACATGACTTTTTGGTTGGCAACCAAGTACTTAACCACTGTGCCACCAGGGCCTTTCCACAACCTAAATCACTGCCTTGCAGAGGGGACACTTCTCAGCATCTTGAATCTCCATTTTGGCATATACAGGGAGTGAGGCACAGAATGCTTGATCTGGAAATAACAGAGTTTTAATTAAGCCACCTTCCCCTTCCTTCCCTGGTCACCCAGATGTGTGGCTCCCTTTCCCCATTTCCAGTCCTGTCAGACTGCTCCCAGGACTTCAAGACAGGCATCAGGAGCTCCAAGTACCAGTTTGCTCCATATGTGGGGTAACGTGGAATGGGTAGGGGAGAATCAAGATGCTCGATAACAGAGATTCCATTTCCAGAAATTTCAGAGTCTTGGGAAAGCTGGGGTTTTTCTTTTCTTTAGCTTTTCATGGGGTAGGGTATAGCTTGCAAAATGCAAATTTGGGAGGAAACTGAAACTGAGTATATCAGATATCTGTTGTTCCCACTGTCCCTTCCAACTAGAAGGCATTTATCTTAGAAACATGCAAACACATTAAACCCATTATGTATACCACTGAACTTGCTCATAATATTATTATACTTGGATATAAGAGGGGGAGTATGGAAAGGTAGTGTTAGGAAGGCAAGACAAAGGGAAATTCTTCTATTTCCAGGACAACCAGCCTGTAGAAAGTGAATCACCTTCCCATTTTCCACTGCTGCAGGATAGGGGGCACTGCAGAGGGAGAGCAGGACTTAGACAGTACTGGAAGGGTACGGTGAGAACAGCATTCTCCAGTCCCCCCCAACTCAATCTGCTTACAGAGTCTATTACACACCCCACAGTATCACAACTTGCACGTTTCTGTGACCTCTCAGAGGCCTGGAAAGACAAGAAAAAGCAGGACTCTTCAGATGACAGAGCTTAGAGTGGGCCGGAGAAGATGGGAAAGTTCCCAGAAGGGTAGGGGCACCTTCAGGCTGGTGTGTCTGGGTGGGCATGGATCGCTCTGCAGAGTCACAGGGCACAGGAGTAAAAAGCTCATTTCCCTACCCCAAGCCTGTTCCTCTAAATGCCCCTACCCCCAACATCACCAGTTATTCAGGCCCCCAAACCTGGAATCATCTCTGACTTCTTTCTCTCTCTCACATCCCACATCTGATCTTTCAGGAAACCCTGTTTTGCCTTCTAATTATCTGCAGACTCTTGACAGTTTTCCCACGCCCACCACTGCACCCAGGCCAAGTTTTCGGGACTGCACGCCTGTCCCACTACAGCAACCCCGGGATCAGTCCCCCACTTTTCCTGGTCTCCCCACTCTCTTCATAAGCCAGTCAACAGGGAACCTTTCCAAGAGATAAGACACACTTTTAAACCAACAACCAGGTGCTGTCAAGTCCTCTTGGCCTCACAGTGACCCCTGTGTGTCCGAGGGGAACCGGGCTCCACAGGCAGCGACCCCCATGTGTCCCAGTGGAACTGGGCTCCACAAGGTTTTCAGGGGCTGATCTTTCACAAGCAGATCTCCAGGCCTTTCTTCCAAAGCATGTCTGGGTAGACTCAAACCTTTAACCTTCTGGTTAGCAGCCGAGTGCATTAACCCTTTGTACCACTTCCGGACTCCTAAAAAAACAAAAACCAAACCCACTGCCATCAAGTCAACTTGACTCATAGTGATGCTATAGAACAGAATAGAACTGCTCCACAGAGTTTTCAAGGTGCACCTGGTGGGTTCCAATTGCCAGCCTTTTGGTTAGCAGAAGTCACCCTTAAGCACTACATCACCAGAGTTTCCAGAAGGAGGGTCAAAACCCTCCAGTGGCTTGTATTCACACTTAGATCTCTACTCACTCCCCTCCAGCTACACTGGTCTCCCTGCTTTTCCTTGAGCACCAGCTATGATTCCACTTCAGGCCTTTGCTGTTCTCACTCAAAACACTCTTTACCATACAGGTGGGTAGCATGTGCCTTCCCTTCTGTCAGATCCCTGCTCAAATGTCACCTCCTTAGACACCGACCCTGACCCTCTCTATAGGCTGAATCTGCCATATCTTTCTTTTCACAGCACTTACCATTCCTGGCATTCTGTGTGTTTACTGACAGAATTCGCCCGCCCAAAAGTAAGTGCCACGAGAGCAGACTCCACTTGGAAATGTTGTTTCCTAACCACCTAGAGTCATGCCGGGCACAGTAGACTCACAACCAACATTTATGAATGGACGATCTCTCACCTCAGTGACTTACCAAGGTTATTGTGATGATCACAGGACCACATACACGGAAACACTGAGCAATCTGCAAGACCTGTCTGGGTACATGTTATGGACTGACCTGGATTCCCTAAAAAATATACACTGTAAACCTGACCTCTATGCCTGTGGTTAAAATCCCTTTGTTACGTTAACAAGGCAGAATTTGTGTAGGGTGTGTCTTCAATCAATCTCTTTTGAGATATAAGAGATTAAACAATTGAGTAAGAGAAGCAGAGAGGAGAGAAAGATGTCAAGACACATGGAGATCTCCAAAGAACGAGAAAGCAGAAGCTGAAGAAACAAGGACCTTCCTCCAAAGCTGACAGAGAAAGCCTTCCCTTACAGCCAGTGCTCTAAATTCAGACTTCAAGGCCCCTAAACTGAGAAAATACATTTCAGTTTGTTAAACCCATCCACTGCTGATATTTCTGTTACAGCAGCTGCAGCTGGTGCAGTGAATTACTTAATGTGGCCCCTCTAGCAGCCTTGGAAACCCTGGTGGCATAGTGGTTACGTGATGTAGCTGCTGACCAAAAGGTCTGCAGTTTGAATCCACCAGGCACTTCTTGGAAACTCTATCGTGCAGTTCTACTCTGCCCCCTGGGCCACTATGAGTCAGAATCAACTCACAGGCAACAGGTTTGTTTTGTTTTGTTTTTTAGCAGACACAGTCTTTGAGACTCACACACAATGACTGAGTGGGACTTTGGAAATAAGGTATATGGAACCTGTGACAGTTGGGGATAGGCCAAGAGTCCCAGTATTGTATGGCTCTCCTCCATTTGTGATCTAATTATCCTCTACTTTATGCCATAAATCCTAAGAGCTATATGTCAGTGTGGCAGGACTGGTGTAGGGTGGTGTATCTTGAGTCACAGCCTTGCAGGAGGGTTAGGCTCAAGCCCTGCCCTGACTCAAGTCACACCCTTCCCTGAGGTGAGGCCTATGTCTAATATACACACACAGGTGGCTCCGGCAGACCGCTCTCTCTCTGTATCAGGATCCTGTGTCTGGCTCATCATTGTCTGACCTCTGGTTCTTGGCACTTGAGCCAGAAGCCAGCTGACTGACCCACCACTTCTGGGATTTGTCAGCTTCCACAGCCCTGTGGGCCAGCAGCCTATCATCTGACCTGATTAACCAGCTTCTGCAGCCTTGTGAACCAGCAGCTTGTTGCCTGGCCTGCCAAAGTGGGTCTGTCAGCCCCTGTGGCCACATGAGTTAGGAGAAGACTATACCAGACCTGCAGATTTGAGACTGGCCAGCTTCCACAACTGTGCAGGCCATTTCCTTGGTGTGGTTCCTGAGTTCCGTGAGATGTAGTGAATTATGGAACCCAAAGACAGGAGGGGGAGTGCAGAGGGGAGGAGGAGCTGTTGTAGTCAGACATGACGGAGTGGTACAGCAATCTGGTACAGCTGGACATTTAGGGCATGTTTAACTATGCCTTATAGGAACCAGTGTTGTGCTGATCCTTAGAAAAGAAATTACTCATTGAGCAGCACTAGATAATTAAAACAGTGGGTCACGGCCACTGTGTCCTCCAGGAAATTCATTTGTCCTCCAGTGTCTTCTTTATACATCACCTCCTCTCAGCAGCTGTCCCTAAGTACCCAACAGAGCAGAAATTAATCACTCTCGGTCCTGTGGTCCTGAGAACCCGGGACACACAGTCTCTAGTAAGAGTCTGATCACCCAGTATAGCTGGTTTAGTCATCTCCCTCTCCACACTGAAAGCAAGGTCCTCAAGGGTAGGGACCCTATCCTGTTCCTCTGTGACTCTCTTAGTGCATTATCTGGCATATGGTAAGGACCAAAACTTGTTTGCTGAGGTTGAGGGAGTGTTTGAGGGCAGAATTCCCATTTAACTTCACCTCCAGTGTTTAGCACTAAGCTTGTGTGCACTAAATCCTAGCTGAATTGGCCTAAGCCTTAACGGAAGGGTTGTGGTTAGTGGGTTAGTGGGAGGACCTTCAAGGCCTTCCAGGCAAAGCAGCAGCATTCTAGAAAAGCAGAAAAGAGGAAACAAATGCATTACAGCTGGAGGATTTCTACGGTGAGCAAATGATAGTGAAGGCTGGACAGGAAATAATTACTTCGATGGTCACAAAGCAGGCTTTTCTCTGATATTCACTCGACAGTGGACAACAGGTGGGGAGACAGAAATCCAGAGAGGTCCAAAGACTTGCCCCAGATTACCTGGATGGCAGCAGGACCAGTCACAAACCCAGGGCCGCTGACTTGCTGCCCAGTGTTCACCCAGGGCCTCATTGTGAAAGGCCTGCAACACCTGGAGGGGAAACTGCCAATCAAGCAGGTGAGTCCTGCAGAGCCACTGGAGAGCTCGGACTTGAAGGATGAGAGGAACATCCTGTCTGTAGACTATCGGGATGTCAGGGCACTGGTCAACTAGGCTCCGCACCGTGCAGAGGGGCAGAGGCATCCAGCCACATAGCCATTAGGTCCGGGCTCCACGGCGGCTGGTCCACCTCCTGCATGACTCCAACAGGAGATGTAAACCCTCTCCATCCCAATTCCAAATGCCTCAAGACACCAGAAAGCTTCATTCTGGCTGGAGACCAGAAGACCCGGGTTCCAGCCTAGACCCTGTCATCCACTCACAGGATGCCCTGAACAAGCCCTTGTCTTTCTCTGTCTCAGTTTCCCCATCCTCAGAGGCTTGTCGAGAGCTTTTCCAGCTCTGACATCTGATCACTGAACTCTGCTGTAATATTCTCCATCTCTGTCCATGCTAACAGGTACAGCGCCTGTGCCCAGAACAGTCTTCGTTCTGAAGCAAAATCACACAAAGCAGCACAGGGCAGGTTAAAGAGTTCTTGTCTGTCAATAAGTGAGGAGGCCACTGTCCTAGCCAGGAACCTCAACTTCTCTGTGACCTTTGGCAAATCACAGCACTGCCCTGAGCCTCGGTTTCTTCTCTCATGTGGGATAAGCAATGCCTGTGGCACAGGGCTGCTGTGAGAAAGAGGAGCAAACGAAGGTAAAACCACCCAGAGCACACCCTAAGAGCTGCAGACTGAGGGCACAGCAGGGATCAACATGACAACTCTTCAAGGAAGAAATGTGGGTGGGGGAGGTGGGGGAGACAGAAACAGCATCTGGATCGAGGGTGGGATATAAGCAGCCTCTTTGTTCTTGGGGAGCAGAGCATGTCTGTCTTCCAGAGCTCAGTCTGTCCTGTGGCCTAGTATGGCTGTGCCCTGATTTGCGTTCCACAAGTGCACAGCAGGAATGCTGTGAAACAAGAGTGGCAAGGTCACTTCCACAGAAGCAAGGTCACTGCCCAGCCCCACAGCCAGGCTCCATAAAAGGAGGGCCCACGGGTCAGGATGACAGCCTGCACTAGAGGCAGCTTCTTTTGGGGGCTGGGGAGCCAGTGCTCTGGGGGACTGAGACCAAGGAACAGGGCTGGCTACATGAGTCCATGTGCAGGCTGAGGAGACCCTGAGGATGGAGGTATATGGAAGAACAGGCATAAGGAATAGCCTCAGGGAGCTGTCCAGAGTTTCAACCCAGACTTAGCTGCTGTCCCAGGAAGGAAGTGGGGCCTCATGGTTAAGACAGAACCAAGGCCTGAGGACCAGGAGGCCTGGTTTTCTGGCTCTGCTACTGACTAGCCAGTTAACCTCTGCTACTGACTAGCACTTAACCTCTGAGTCTGTTTCTTCATCTACAAGGTGGGGCTTATACTCACTTCTATCTCAAAGGGCTGTTCTGAGGAGCCAGGGAGATTTTATGTATTTCAAGATGCAGTGAAGGCTGCCAAAAGAAGAGCTGAGGAAAGAGCATGATTCCACCTCTTCACTTCTGGTCCCCAGAGCCAGACAGGCCTCACTGGCACCACAGCACAGCTGGCAAAGCAGCAGCAAGACATCAGGGGATCCAGGCCACTCTAAGCAGCCCCTCGAAGAGACAGCTTAGTATCCTGTCCTTGTCACCACTGGCTCCAGGACAGACCTGGCTGGCAAGAGTCTCCAGAAGTGCAGATGGAGGCCAAAGTCCTCTGGAACTTAATGAACCTGCTTCCTCTTACCTATAAAGTAAGGTAACAGCCACCTCCTCCCTCACAAGGCATTTGAGTACAAGTCACAAGAGCTACAGATGTGACCGGGCTTTATAAAACCTGAAATGTGCCATGAAGTTGTAGGTACCCTGAATCCTCAGGAGCAGTGTCCCTGAGGCAGAATGGCAAGCTGCAGAGGCCAGACATGCCCCCTAGGCAGATGTGTGAGAGACACCTATCCCCAAGGGATGCCCTGGAAGTCTCCTACACACTTCTCCTGGGAACCAGCACAGGTGCTGAGCACAGTGAAGGTGGGAGGGTATGTTGAGAAAATCTTTCTTTGCCTCTTGCCACACACACTCTGGGGACAGTTTTGTCACTGCAGGCCTCTAGGAGCCAAAAGATAGAGTAGATGGAGTTGCTGAGCATGCTCAGAGGAGGTGCTGCCCTTCAGAGGACACTGCAGAGAAAAGTGGAAGATATGCTGGCTGTAGGCGCCAGGAGGGCCCAGGGCACAAGGAACAGCGAAGGGAGGCCAGACCTCTCCTGGGGGGAAAAGGGACAGCAAGAAGCCACAGGAGGCTAGAAAACTAAAGCCCAGAGATGGGTAGGGACTGGCTGAAGCCACAAAGCAAGTGGTGGCAGAGCTGGACTCACACCCAGGATGATCTACTCCAAAGCGATCCACATCGGTAACACAATGCTACCACCCCCATCCAACCCCCACTTTTTTTTGCTACCTTTTATAGAGCACTTCACTGGGATGCCCTATATACCTTACCTGCATGATTACTCTGACAGCCCTATGACGTAGGTATCACCACCCTCATTCTACAGATAAGGAAACTAACACAGAGGAGAAAGGGCTTAACCCAGGCCACACAGCCTGGTTTGCCTGACTCTAGAGCCATAGCTCCCAGCCCGCTGCCTCCAGCTCTGAGTTCTGACGTTCTAGGCAGGATGAATGAAGAATGCTGGGAGCAGGAACCCCAGCCCCCAGGCAAACTCCTCACCCACTCTGAATCTCTCTGGTTCAAAGACCCTTAGCAATACTGATATGTCCTGGTTCCGTGTGCGCTCTGCCACGGGAGCTGTCTGGCACCCTGGTGACAAGGAATGGAATCCTTCCAGCAGCACCTCCCAGGGCTGACTGCAGCCTGCAGGACGCTGCTGAATGCCTGTCTGCACGGCCTTGGGGCACACAGTATGGCCTGCCAGCCAGCTGCATGTGGGTGAAAGGAGAGTGAACTCCGAGCCCAGGGTTCTCCTTTAGCTTCCATTTATTTCCATTATTTCCATTTTCCATACAAGAAACTGAGGCTGTGAGCTTAAAGAACTTGCTTAAAGAGACACAACCAGTAAGTAACAAAGCTGGTATTTGATCCCAGAGCCCAAATTCTGCTCTCACACCAGACTGCTTGATACAAAACAGCCTGGTCACTGTTTCCTGCTGACACACTCACCCTCAGGACACAGGTCCCAGAGTCTGGCTCAGATGTGCTGTGGAGCAAGAGCCTGGCTGGAGCGGTAAGTTCAGCATGAAGGTGGAAGGGTCCCGGGGAGGCTGAGAAGTTGCCTGCCTACGTGTCTGCCAGCCAGCCCTCCCCACAGAATTAACTGCCCCTTGCTATAGGGTTGCTACAAGTTGGATTTCAGCGGCAATGGGTTTGATTTTTTGTTTCTGCCCAAGAAAGAAATAAGGAAGGCTTTGATAGTACCTGTTTCTACCTGGCCCAGTGCTGGGCCTGGGCAGGGCCCACTCTATGATCCTGCACATGGCACAGAGGGTGGGGTGCACATACTTCCCTGTGGCACCTAGAACTGGGGAAGTAGTCACTGCAGGACAGGATGTAGAGGTCATGGGACTCAGGCCAGAGCCCAGCTTTCTCATGAGATTAGGGTGTTAATAATGACAGCTGGCACCAACTGGGGGCATAAGCCTCACAACTACCCAAGGAGGTAGATACTATTATACTCATATCATAGATAAAGAAACTGAGGTACAGAGAGGCTAAGTTACTTGCCCAATGCTATCTAGCTGTTAAGTGGCAGAACCATACAAGAGTTAAGCCAAGAGGCTGACTCCAGAGCATACTGGTGCTCATCCTTCAGGGTATTTCTCAACCAGAAACACCCTGAACCACAGAACAGAGAAAATGATCTGGATAACAGTTTTCCCAAATCTCCCAAGGACAGACATCCTAGAACTGCCTCAGAATGCTCAAAGGAACAGGCTGGTCATGACGCACAGTATGGCAATCACTGTGGTTGCTCTCACTTGGAATGGAAAGAACACCATTCCTGACTGCTAGTCCTTACACTGAGTCCTTATACTGCCCTAACTCTTTCATGGGTAACACTCGGGCCTGGGCTCTGCTCATCTGCATAATGAAGGGAGTGGACCAGGTAACCTCAAACGGCTCTTTCACCTGGCTTCCTACAATTCAAGGCCACTTGATTCCACCACTTTATTGTGAGTGTAACTGGATAAGTCAGTTAGCCTCCCTGGGTTTAGGGTCCTTACAGAGTCAGATAAGGACCATCAAGGTACAAAGGCATGGGGCTTGGCACAGGCAGGCACTGGAGCACCAGGTGGCGGCACCGCCTACTCGGTGCAGGACTTTACACAACATCACCATGCACTGCCACTCCAGTGGGGGCCACACCATGGCCACTCCCAGAAAGCAGATTATCTGGGCTTGGAGCCCCTCCGCAAACCTGGCCCTGGGCCAGCAGGGCACTCCCAGGCAGTCCCCTCCCCGGCTCCCTGATATCACAGCCACAGCTGCTTTCATCACGGGCTGCGGCTCCATCACAGGGTGGGAGCCGGTGTGCACTGCCATTTCTGTCACTACGTACCTGGCACTGCACACAGTGGTTAAACACCGAGGAGAGTAGGCCTGCTGGGCTGGTACCATGTAAATCTTATCTTGCCACATTCTTCCTGGGAAGAAGCAGGGTGAGTGAGGCAAAGGCCCCCATCCATGCCAGCCAGGGTTTTGTTTCCAGATTTTTGCTCTCAGCTGAAGCCCTCACCTCATAGCACAGCAGAGACCCCTTTCTATCCTCCGCAGAAGCTGTGAGGGTGACTGCTTAGGAAATACCAGGGAGTACACTGCAGGAGAGAAGGCTCCAGTCCAGTCACGTAGCAGGTTTGTGACACAGGAAAGATTCAAATCCAGGCCTTTCTTTGCCTAAAGGGCAGGGAGCAGGGGTCCCGGCTGGACTTCAGGGTGTTAAGCAGGGTTAGGGAACTGCTGAGGCCCAGGCTTAGAGATACAGTTGCGACAGGGGGGCCGCCATGGCCTAGACTCAGGTAGCAGCTCCCTCTGCATCCCAGCCTCCACTTCTCCCGCCCACTATCCTGCTTCCCCCTTTTAGACCAGCTCACTGCCTGGAAGTTCTACCTACCTCAACAGCCTCAGCTAGGGACCAGTGGGGGAAACTGGAACCTTAGAAATTTTCTCAAATGCCCTTCCTCTCAAGTAGGGAGTCCCTGCAGGTAAGAAAATGGTCAGTCAGAATTTCAGGAGAAGTTGAGGGGTCAGAGAAAAGCCATCACTTGCTGGTTCTGGGACCTTTCCCGGGCTGCCATGTTTTCATATTTAAAATGACAAGGCTTGGTTAACTTCTCCGAGGCACCCTCTAGCTCTACAGCCCGTGATCTTACATAGTAACAACTAGCCTCCAATTGTGGTTTGTACTTCTGCACATATTATCTCATTCAAACCTCACAATATCCCTCTAAGGTGGTATCACAGATTGAATTATGTACCACAAAAAATACATGTATCAACCGGGTTAGGCCATGATTCCCATGATTGTGTGACTGTCCATCATTTGATAAGATTTTCCTATGTTTGTAAATTCAGTTACTATGATTTACTAAGGTGGGTTAGCAGCAGTCATACTGAGGAGATCTACAAGATCAGATCGTGTCTCAAGCCAATCTCTTTCAGGTATAAGAGAGGCGAGCAGAGAGACATGGGGACCTCATACAAACAAGAAAGCAGTACTAGGAGCAGAGCACATCCTTTAACCTGAGTTTTCTGCACTGGGGTGCTCCCAGACCCAGGGGAAGACTAATGACAAGGATCTTCCTCCAGAGCTGACAGAGAAAGCCTTCACCTAGAGCTGATGCCCTGAATTTGGACTTATAGCCTACGAGACTGTGAGAGAATAAAATTATTTTTGTTAAAGCGGTCCACTTGTAGTATCTGTTGTAGCAGCACTAGATGACTAAGACACAAGGGAATGGCTTCTCCTGTGGTAAACATGAGCTCTTACGATAAACTAAAGCTCAGCACATTTAAGCCCAAGATACCTTCAGCCAGGGAGTGACAGAGTCAGGACTCCACTCAGGACTTCAAAGGCCAAACTCTGGGCTCCATATGGAAGAAAGCTGCAGAGCAGCTGAGCCCAGCCAGGGTGGAAGGCCCAAAGTAACTGGCTGAGCCAAGAGAGACAGGCTCACCCTAGCCTGCCCCTCTCAATTCAGGCTGCTCTCTCAATACAGATAAGGACACTTTAAAAAGAGCAGATTTATTGAAAAAAAGTTGCAAAAGTACATGGAACGCATGACTGCTTTTATAAAAGCTTTTTTATCTTTTAAAAAGTCACACAACTGTAGCAAAGCCCTGGCAAATACACAGAACTGCTAAGAGGGCTCAGGTCTGAGAAAACAGGAATGAACAGATACGGCTTCTACGTTTTTCTATATATACTTACAAAGCGTTTGAGCTTCCTTTTTTCTTGCTTCCCTTTCTTGAACAAAAAATCTGGAGGGAAATTTTCTGAGCATCTGTTCTGAGTCAAAAGTTGGTAACCTTACTGTAACAAGTTACTTCATTTAATTCTTACAAAAACCCTACGTAGCATAAAATAGCAGCTTTGTTCACCATTGTCAAAAACAGGAACCAACCCAAACACCTATCAACAGGAGAATGAACCAACTGTAGTGTATACACACAAGGCAACACCACAGTAATAAAAAAGAACAAACCTCTGGTATAGGTGACAGTAAAGATAAATCTGGATATGCTGAGCAAAACCAGCTAGGCACAAAGATTCCACTTACATAAAGTTTAAGAACAGGTAAAATCAGCCAATGACGACAGATGCTAGAACCGTGACTACCTCTAGGAGTGATCACTGTACAGAACGGCACGGGCACAAAGGCACCATAGTGGGGGTCCATAAATGCCTTGTATCTTGATCTGGGTGGCTATTAACTTGGATAAGAACATTTGTAAATAATCACTGAAGACCAGTGCATTTTACTGTATGTATGAATGTACATTCGTACGTTACTCCTCAATTAAATAAGTCAGGAAGAAAGGGTTAAAGATAGATAAATAAAACAAAAACTCTGGAGGGGTAAGAATTATCCCTTGAAAACTGATGTTCATAAGTCAAACAGCTGGTAGAGCTGGGATTCAAACCCAGGTTTGTTGGATGCTGATGTCTTAAGGTACCAAACTCTGCTGACTCCTGACTTCATTGAAGGATGCTTTGAAATTCCATCTCGAGAGCTATCTGAGCCCCTCTGTATGCAGCCTGGCTCCTGGGTTCGGATGTGGGGAGCCACTTGCTTCTCACTGGCCACTGTGGTTTAGCCACTTGCTGATGCTAAATGGAGCCCGGCTCACCAAACGCCTCAGCACATCAACAGCGGCTGTGTAACCAGCGAGGCAGAGGCCAGGCCCAGGACTACAGCTCTACGCCAGAGAGGGATGCTGCCCCTCACTCTGGTGCACAGCCACTACCCAGAACAGGCCCAGGCCCAGAATGGACGTGCACTTCAGTAATGGAATTTCAGAAGTGGGAGGGTCGAGTCCCTAGGAACCAGGGGAAAGCTGAGCAGCAGAGCTGGGCCTGGGACTTGGCTGTGACACGGGGCCCATTGCTCTGGCCACTAGACAACACTGCCTCACACTTTCCCAAAGAGATTCCAGGTCCTGTTGACCCAGAAAAGCTAGACCTTGCCAGTCAGCCTCACTGTTCCCCCACTGGGAATGAGGACCAGAGGAGCTTTGAGGGACTCAGCTCCCCCACAGCCACCCACAGCCTGTTTTAAATTTCCAGGCTTCCCTCCCTTCCCTTGCAAACAGAGTCACCTCCCGCTGCTTGGCATGGAACCCCCTCTCCAACTACATCCTCTCCCCCTCCCCCCAACTCCTACACAATCCCTGCCCCAAACCACTTCCTGCAGTTTCCCATCTGATCAGTTTCTTAGGAAGCACTAATTACCCATTGGGGGAGGAGGCAGAAGATTCCTAAGGCCAAGAACATTTGGTAAAAACCTCATCGTGCCCCTTCTCCACCTGCCTGAGGTCCTGCCTCTCCCCTAGGCTCTACAGCATCTGCCTCCTCCAGGAGAGTTCACACTCCTCTCCTCCACACTGAATCAGAGGCCTCCTTGGTTTGTCTCAACTTAGGCTTGTCCTTGCAGCCACTGCATTCTAAGCAGCAGCGCCTTAGAACTGAGACCCATCTGTTGCCAGGGCCCACGCTCCTTGCCACCACGTCACACTGCCTCCCTGTGTCACTTTAGCCTACCTAGTTTAGCTGTTTACATGTCTATCTCCCACATAACCTGTCAACCTTCCAAGGGTAGAAAACTGTGCCTGACACACAGTAGGTACTCAGGGCCACCCAGAGGAAGCCACTTCACCTCTGCAGAAGAAACAGGCAACTTTCAGATGGAACAGTGTAGGAAGCAAGAAGGACCACCTATTACCACAGAGGAGCCCTGGACTAGAAGGCAGAGGCTACTACTCAACTCCAGCTCTGCCACCAACGGTGGCCCTTAGGCAAGTCATTTCCGCTCTGGCCTCTGCTTCCTCTCCTGGAAGATTGGGGTGGGGTGGGGGTGGGGCTAGGCTCCGTCATCGTTCACCCTACTCTGGTGAGCTCTGCTGGGTGCTCTCACAGCTTCTCATTCAGTCTTCTCAACAACTCTGCACCTCAGGAGCCATGCAGCTACACACAGCAGAGCCTGGATTCAGGCCCAGATCTTTCCATCCACAAACCTCTTACCTTTTCCACTATACCTCCCAGGCTCTTAGCTCTATCTCCAGGATCCCTCCCAGCCCTAAAGTCTGAATCTCTGAGGCTAGGCCTGCCCTTTCCTGGGCCTAACAACTCTCTCAGATCATGACCTTAATGGTATGGGTTCAGCCAGGAACAGGCATGTCTGGGAGCCCCAGTGCCATGCCTCCCACACGACAGGTCTGGTGATTGTGTGCCTGCCTACGGTCGCTGAGGCTGGGAAGAGGAGGGGGCAGGTAAGCAAGAGTCCAGGAGAGCTGGGAGCCCCACGCAGCCTCTTCCTTCCCAGTATGTCCTCATCATTCCCTGTTCTGTTCCTGCTCCCTGCTCTCCCTTCCCTTGTAGCGGCTCTTCCAGGCCAGAGATGCCTGTTTGGAAACTGCTCACTGCCTCCTGTACTCAAGTCAGGCCGCTCATGGGCCAGGACCTGCTTCTGCTCTGCTCACTCTGTGACCAGTCAGAGCCACAGGAGACCTCCATCTGACTCACAGGCTGCTCTGCACATCCCTCCCCAAGTCTGACCAGCTCACCTAGGCCCTGCTGAGAGCCCTTCAATAGCACCACCAGTTCTGAGGATTAAACTAACGCCTACCCAGAGACCCACGAGGTCCAACACAATCTGGCCTCGGCCTTCCTCTCCGTTCTCACACCACGCTTCTCCTCTTACTCCTCTGTAGGTTCCTCAAACACACTCCTAGGTCCTCTCATCTTTGAAAGGCAGGCTCCTTCTCATCACTCAAGTCTCGACTCAAATACCACAGCCTTACGAAAGCCTTCACTGACCACCCAAAGTAGCCTTGCCTCCCTTTCTATCTCAGATTTGCTGTCTCTAGAACATCTAGCTGCCTGATATTACTATGTCCACTGTCTAATGCTGCATTCTAGCATGACAGCCCCTGATATCAGGGACCTCCTCTGTCTTGTTCATGGCTGTGTCTTCAGCACCGAGAATAGTGTCTGACACAATGGAACACGAGGGATGCGTGTGTCGCACATTAGACTCAGCGGACAGGGCGGCCTCTCTGAAGAGACACTTGATCCGAGGCCTGCAATGGCCTTTGGGCAGGGTTTCAGGTTGAAGAAAAGCAAGTGGCCAGGCACTGTGGAGCAAAGGGCTGGTGGCAAGGCCGTGTGTTTTGAGGAACACAGGAAGGCTACCAGAGTGGAGCTGGGAGGAGCAGCACCTCTGCTGGATTTTGTCCCAAGCACACTGGGAACAATTGAAAGGTTTTAAGCAGGGGGATAGCATATTCTGGTTTATATTTTTTACAGCTCCTTCTGGCTATTCTATGGAGAATTGATGGCATTAAGACAGGAGTGCAGCCAGAAGACCATTTAGGATGCCTTGGAGTCATCCAGGTTAGAGATGCTGGTGGCCTGAAAAAGGAGAGTGGAAGTAGAAATGGACAGAAGGCAAGCACTCAGTACCTAGTAGCCACGCTCCAGTGCCTGAGAAGCACTGGCTCTGTCCAGACCCCTATGGCTGGAGTACAAGATGCTCAGAATCTAGCCCAAGCCCACCTACCCACTCTTATTCTCATTGACCTCCATCCCAGACTTTGCACCTCAGCTAGCTGAGCCTCCTGCCAGGTGCTGGCTCACACCCGCTGCTCATGGTCTCAGCTCGTATGGGGTCCTCTCCTCCTCTTATGAGGATCTCATAAAGTTGCCTGAACAAAGCCCTCTACTCCTACTCATTAAAAACACTTTTTCCCCTGCCTGAAGTCTTTCTGTGTTTTGAGGCAATAGCACAGCAATCATCAAACACTTAGCCATTCCGTGTTTCACTTTCCTGAGGTCAAGTGTAAGCTGGATCAAGGTAAATGTCATGCCCCACACCGTTCAGGTCAGTCATGAGGATTAGACAAGGTATCATGTGAAGCCCTCAGCACAGAAGGGCCCGGTATGGTGTCAGTAAAGGGGAGCTCCTGCCTCATTGTCTACACAGAGCAGCACCCATCACTGCACTCACTGCCTCGCCCTCTAGCTTGCTTTTGCCTGCCCTCCACCCAGCCCAGCAGGTAGGAAAAGCCTGTTTGGGGATAAGGGGAAAGGCGCAGAGATGCCTCAGGGGGTTTCAAAAGCAAAGGTCAGTGTTCTGCATCGTCTGCGGGTCCACAGGATTCACCTCTCAGGGCCTTTCTCCAGTTCATCCCTCCACTGTGAGCTGACCGAACTCCTGCTTAACTGTGGGGACCCAGCTCAAACACTGCCTTCTCTGGGAAGTCTTCCCAAATACTCTCCCCCTCTTCCTCTCACGTCCACAGGTCTGCAGGCCTCCACTGCGGCATTTCACAGATATCACAAGTACCTGTTTCCGTGTCCTCCCTCCTTCTGCAGATTCTAAGGCGGGCATTATATGTACTCATTTTTCCATCTTCAGTACAGCATTCATCAGGCACGAACCAATGTTTGCTGAATGTGCAGCTCCCCCTCTCCCAACTAAAGACCAAACTCAGAACTTAGCTTATGGTCTTACTACACTGCCACCTCCAATATTGGTGACATTCTTCCCAATGCCATAAAATCCTCCTCCAGGGCTCAACTACTCGAACCCTTCTCTGATGACACCAGATCATAAGGCTCTTGTTCCTTAATGCCACAGGACTAGTGGTGACTCCCATTACTGAGCATTCACAATGTGCTCGGGATTGCAGAGCTATGTTATAGATTGAATTATACCCCCTTAAAATGTGTGTCAGTATGCCTAAGTCATGATTCCCAGTGCCGTATGGCTGCCCAGCCTTTTGTCACGTGATGTGATTTTCTTATGTGTTATAAATCCTGCCCTCTCTGAGGTTAACTAAACACGATTGGACGCAGTTACATTAATGAGGCAAGACCCAATCTATAGGATTACATTGTATATTGAGTAAATCTCTTTTAAAACATAAAAGACAGACGCAAGCAGAGAAGATGTGGACCTCAAGAAAAATATGCTGGGAGCTAAGCACGTCACTTGGATCTGCAGATTCATGACAAAGACCTTGCCCAAGAACCAACAGGGAGAGAAAGCATTCCCCAGCAGCCGGTGCCCTGAGTTCACACTTCTAGCCTCCTAGACTGGGCAAGAATAAATTTCTGTTCATAAAAGGCATCTACTTGTGCTTTCGTGCTACTGCAGCACCAGATAACTAAGCCAAGTCAATCACCATTTGACTGGGGAAACAGAGGCTCAGGCAGGGTGACACAGTTAAGAGGTGACAGAACCTTGTGACCTTAACTTTGGTACAAGCACACCTGGTACTTTATCATAATTGGACCTATATGGAAAATGATCATCTGTTCTGCAAAATTTAGTGTTTTTACAGTTATATATAAAGTTGTCATATAAACTGCTCTGCTTATTAAATGCTCCAGGCAATATATCTTGGGACCCCAGCTAGGCAGTGCAATGATTATTATACAGGAGACAGAGCATGCGGCTTGGAGTGGGAAGAGCTGGATTCCAGCTACAGCTGTGCCATGGGACCCAAAGTAAGTCATATAATCTCTCTAGACCTGTTTCCTCATGTGTTTAAAAAAAAGCAGGGGTGAGGGGTGGGGGGTGGTTAACAGCATCTTCTCCAAAAGGTTTTCTGTGCACGTTGGAAAGTGCTCTGCCCACCTTAGGTGTGTACTGATTAAAAGACTAAATATTATTTACCCATATCTACCCTGTGCTTAGCACAGTACTGAACACAGGGCAGAGTGTCAATAAGTCTTGCTAAGTGATTATTTCGTTGCTGGGAGATTCAGGAGTTGGAAAGAACAAACCAGTATTTCTCCGCCTCCTGCTCCGAGAGTGACTCAAAGCACCACCATTTACTGTGTGTTCCATATGCAC
The DNA here is from genome assembly GCA_028571685.1 of Heterohyrax brucei. NCBI lineage: Eukaryota > Metazoa > Chordata > Mammalia > Hyracoidea > Procaviidae > Heterohyrax > Heterohyrax brucei. The sequence goes on from CM053140.1 coordinate 57,077,250, forward strand.
GAAATATCTTACACACATTTTCTCCCTGAATCATCCTGACATCCTTGCCCAGTAAGTGCTATCTCTTTGTGTATGGTCAAGCTGAGACTCACCCAAGTAACTTGCTCAAAGTCACAGTATTTACTGTAAAGAGCTGTGACTCGTCGGGCTGCTAAGCCCATGTTCCTAACTACCATGTCTCAGAGCATGTTTCCCTGGGTAGCCCTATCAGCAGGTGCCTGTCAAGTGGGAAACCTCTCTTGCAGTCCAGAAGCCCTGCCCCAAATACAAAGCATCTAGCTGTGCCCAGTGAGGCCTGCTTCATTTAAAAAACTCACTGCTGTCAAGCTGATTCAGACTCATAGTGATCTTACAGGCCACAAAGAGTTTCCACGAAGCACCTGGTAGACTTGAACTGCCAACATTCTCGTGAGTAGCCATAACACTTAACCACTATGCCACTAGGGTTTCCCTGCTTCATCTAGATCCTTCATATGTTTCAAGGCCTAGCTCAACAGCCACCTCCATAAAGTCTCATCTAAACTCCTATGAAATTTCATCTGCACCTGGAATACCACTCACCTTCTACTGCCTGACCATTCTGCACCTATTTCTCATTTCCCAGACCAATCCCTGAGCTCCTTAAGAGAAGTTCTCATGCATCTCTGCATCTTCCACCAACCAGACAGGCTAGGCAGGGCTCAGTCAGGCAAGGGTGGGGTGTTGGTTTCCCCTCCCCTATCTAGCTGTAACCTGAGTCTTGACTTTGCTCAGCTAGGTGAGCTGGCCCCACCTCATGCAGCTGGCATCCTGCCTTCCTAGTACAGCATTCAGATTCCTGTGGACCCTGGTCCAGGACCCAGGCGATAGGATCTTATTTCCTAGTTTAACGACAAAGATGCCATATAAAAAGCACAGCACCCAGGTTCAACAGTGACTTATGATGGACTACAAAGGACTCAGGAAGTTAATGGCTCCTGGGCAGGCTCAAACGTCCCCTGCATTTTTCCCTGCAAGGAGGAGTACGGTCAAGGCACAAGGGCTTCCTTGCTGGGCACTAATAGATACCCCAGCAAGAAGCTGCCTTTCCTTCCTGCTGGAAGAGTCCACTGGAAAAGCTGAGACTTGACAATGCTTAGGTATCAACACCCAGGTCAAAGATCACAGTCTCTACTCTTAGTCCAGGTTCTCCCTGCTTAGTGACCCTTGAATCCGTTAATACAGAAGGAAAGAACCCTACCTCCACTATTAATTCATGTGTGGCCTTTGGCAAAGCCCTTCCCTTCTCTGAGCCTCAACTGTGAAATGAGAGAAGTGGATCAAAACACCTCCATTCCACCTTTGGATCCACGGTCACAGGCTACAATACGGTTCTTTCTACTTCGAACAATCTACAGTTAAAACAATATTCTATACTTGCACTCCCAGAAGCAGGGTCAAAGCAGGAGAAGGGATCCTTCAGTCTAGGAAACCGCAGAGGCCAACCAGACACCCTACCACTATGTCCTCAAAGCCTGTCCACCTTCAACGTTTCCGCTGTGTTCACTGCCTTAAAAGTAGCTGCCTTCCCTGACAGGGCCTCAAAGGTGTGTTGGACACTTGCCACTTGGAGAAAAAGAGCAGGAGACCTGAGTCACCTCCTGGGGTGTGAGCGGCGGACCAAGGAAGCCCAGCTGATCCAGGAGAAAGAAGGAACCCAGGGTCTTTCTGGCCTGCACAAAGAAGGAGCTGCTGCATCTGCTTTGATCCTCAGTTTGAAAAAGCTTTTCTCCCCTTTACAAAGCCCTTTTCCCCAGAATACAGCTTACTCGTTAGGACTGGGCTTATTCCCCTTGTCTAGAAGATCCCCAGCAACCCTTACTCAACGCAGGGCTAAATAATACTTGATCCAGTGATCTACCTTAGGACCAGGTAGTCCTTTAGGGAGATCTCCTTCAAATACTCATGTAATAAAGGGCAGAAGCTCTTAACCTTTTGGGGGCCCTGGACCTGTTTTGAGAAGCTGTGACTACTACAGGACCTCCCCCCCGTCATAGATTGAACTGTATATCCCTAAAATACATTTCAACCTAGGCCACGATTCTCCGTATAGTGTGGTTGTTCTCCATTTTGCGATCTGATTATCTGCCGTTTTGTGGTATGTTAGCCTCTATGCCTCTGATTATGGTCCCATTTGGGAGTGAGCTGTCTACTATGTCAATGAGGCAGGATTAGGTCATGTTAATGAGGATTAGGGTGGGATGCAACACCCTCGCTCAGGTGACAGCCCTGATCTAACTTAGGGGCAGTTTCTCTGGGGTGTGGACTACATCATCTTTTAGCTTACAAGAACTAAAAGGAGAGGTGAGCAGAGAGGGACCTAACTACCACCAAGAAAGAAGAGCCAAGAGCACAGAGCATCCTTTGAGGTCCCTGTGCTGAGAATCTCCTAGACTCAGGGGAGGACTGATGCCAAGATACATGTAGGTATCCAAGGAACACCAGGCCCACAAATGTTGAAAACAGTCCACAACCTTCCCCTAGAGTCAACAAAGACAGAAAACCTTAACCTAAAGATGCTAAATTTGGATTTCTAGCCTCCTACACTGTGAGACCCCCAGGTGTCTCTCAGTTTGTCATAATGTGAGGGCTTGTATGTTGCAGACGACACACTGTTACTTGCTGAAAATGAAGAGGACTTGAGACACTTACTGATGAAGATTAAAGACCACAGCCTTCAGTATGGGTTACACCTTAACATCAAGGAAACAAAAATCCCAACAACTGGACCAAAAAGCAACATCATAAATGGAAAAAAGATTGCAGTTGTCAAGGATTTCATTTTACTTGGATCCAAAATCAATGCCCACGGAAGCAGCAGTCATGAAATCAAAAGATGCAGAACATTGGGAAAATCTACAGCCAAAGACCTCTTTAACATACTAAAAAGCAAAGATGTCATCTTGAAAACTGAGGTCTGCCTGACCCAAGCCATGGTATTTTCAATGAATAAAGAGGACAGAAGAAAAGATGCCTCTGAATTGTGATGTTGGAAAAGAATACTGAACACACCATGGACTGCCAAAAGAAGAAACAGATCTGTCTTAGATGAAGTACAACCAGAATACTCCATGAAGCAAAGATAGTGTGACTACACCTTATATGTAATAAGGACTGCCAATTAAGTTCACAAACTCATCCTTAAAAAAAATGCTCCATACCTCATTACTGAGTATCACTGTGGTTTCCTTCAAAGTACTCCCCTTGCGAAGCTATGCACAGACACCTGCATATAGTCCAAAGGAATTTTGGAACTCTTTTTCTAGAATGGCCATCACAGCTGTCTTCTTATTACCCTTGATATCCTGAAGGTCACCCAAATGTCTTCCTTTCAATATTCCCTTTATCTTCAAGGAAAGAAAAAAGTCATTGGTGGCCATATCAGGTGAGCAGAGAGGGTGTTCCAATACAGTTATTTGTTCACTGGCTAAAAACTTCCTCACAGACAACTAAACAATTAAGTTCGTGAACTTCCCACCATGCCACCATGTGCAACGGCCATTCCAGAAAGAGTTCTAAAATTGCTTTGAAGGGTGGACTAGGCACTGGCATGGGTACATGGCTTCCCAAGGGGAATACTTAGAAGGTAACCATAGTGATATTCAGCAATAAGGTAAGTAGTACTTAGAACAATTCAGTTCGTGGACTTGGTGGACCTCGTGCTTTGGACATGTTGCCCCAACGGGATCATACCCTGGAAAAGGACATCATACTTGGTAAACTAGAGGGTCAACAAAAAAGAGGAAGACCTTCAACAAAACGGATTTACACAGTGGCTGTAACAATGGACTCAAGCATACCAACTATCGTGGGCACGGCATAGGACCATCCAGTATTTCATCCTGTTGTATGTAGGGTCACTATAAGTCAGAGATGACTCAACAACACCTAACAACAATATAACAAACTGTGAAAGCAAAAATTTCTGTTAAAGCTACCCACTTGTGCTATTTCTATAATAACAAAGACAGCCCACTGATAAGATCACACATATACACGTCTGCAGACTATCCCAGCATACAACCAAAAAACCAAGCTCACTGCCGTCGAGTCAATTCTGACTGACAGCAACACTACAGAACAGAGTAGAACTGCCCCCACAGAGTTTCCAAGGAGTGCGTGGCGGATTTGAACTCCCAACTTTTTGGTTAGTAGCCATAGCTCTTAACCACTATGCCACCAGGACTTGGAAAACATTTCTACTTTAAGATCATAGAAACCTAGATCGCTGAGAACAGCAGCAGCTCAGTCACCTAAGCCCGATGTCCTTCTACAGCATCTCCCCCTACAACGCTGACCTTCTACACCTGTGCTCCCTCTCAAGACTACCTCCTTCAGGAAGCCTTCTATCATCTCTCCTCTGATACCTAATAGTATCTCAGCCTAAGCCATACAATTTCCCACCTATGCTTTCTCCCTGTGTGTTATCTCACTTAGCCAGCAAGACAGCTGGTTCTCTGAGAGCCCATTTTGTCAACCTTATAACACTAAGCTGGAGTGGGACATGGCCACAATCCTCTACTTGAGAATTCTGCATTAGAGGCCAGACTCAATGACAGCAACCCCCGAAAGATGGGGCTGTGGAGCTCCCCTCCAAGGGCCTCACGGTCTGCCCACACCTCATCAGAGCAGGGGCTCCCCTGAGGTAGCTGCCTGTGCTGCTGGAAAGCCCCAGAGAACTTTCAGTAACAAAATCTACACATGTGAAAACTAAAGTTGAAGGAAGCACAATGACTTATCTGTTTACGTACGTCAACATGTAAGAAAGAGGCAGAGCTAAGATCTGGGTCCTCAATTCTTAGCCTAGAGCTCTTTTCCTTCCCACAAATGGCTTTATTAAAACTTAACTTGCCTTCACACACACACACACACACACACAGAGTCATATATGCATAGAGAATTTCTGAAAAGACGCAAAGGAAACATAACAGTGGCATTCTCTAGACAGCACAACTGTAGGGGTGATCAGAGAAGTGAAGGAGGACTTTTACCTTTCACCTTAATGCTCTGCCATACTTTTGGGCTTTTTGTTTGGTTTTATATTCTTCCTTTTTTTTTTTAACCATGAACATATTTTATTTATTTGTATTACAAAAATAAATCTGCCACAGAAAGGAGATTCTAGCCCCTGCCCATCCCCAACATACACATAAAAACAAAGAGAAGTCATAAGTAAACCTGTCGGGGTACAACTATAAATTAACAAGATTGCCTTCTTGCATGGTTTATGGCTACTGGTCTCATTAATTCACAGTCACAGTGCAGTTTATGGCTTGAGGAATCTTCCCGGGAAAAGCTTAATTCAATTAGGGCTCTTAGCAGCTCCCTGAGGAAACTCTAGTATCACACTTTTACTTACACAAATGGAGGGCAGACCAAACAAAGCCAGTCTTTCCCAGAGAGACCCCACCCAGCCCAGAGAGGATGCCCTGCAGACCCTCCATTACAGCCAGCTGAGGAAGGGGCAGGCAGGGTAGCCACAGCAGCACCCCTTAAACCTGGGCGGACCCCTAAGTGTGCCTAGAGCCTCTCTATCTAGGTCTCAGGCTAAAGCATGCCTTCCCAGGGCTCAGTAAAACTCCCAGGCCTGCCATTCAGTCCGAAGACAACTAACTTCCCCAACCCTTGCTCTCCCTCCTCCCTAAGCAGTTAGACTGGTTTCTTGCCTGTGCTGAAGCTTCAAGTGGACCCTATCTCCACTCGGAAATCAGTCACGTGTTCATTCCTCAAATATTTATGGAGCTCCTTCTCCACGTCAGCATCCCTGGGTGGTAGAAATGGTTAATGCACTTGGCTTCTGACTGGAAGGTTGGCAGTTCTAGTCAATCCAGAGCCGCCCAGAAGAAAGGTCCAGCGATATACTTCCTAAAACTCAGTCACTGAGAACCCTGGGGGCCACAGGCCTACGCTGATACACTTGGGGTTACATGTGTCATGGACTGAATTGTGTCCCCCCCAAAATGTGTGTAGCACTTTGGCTAGGCCATGATTCCTGGTATTATGCAATGTTCCTCCATGTTGTAAAGCCTGCCTCCTTGATGTTAATGAGGGAGGATGGGTGGCAGTTGTGTTGGTGGAGCAGGTCTCAGTATGTAAGATTGCTTTGTGCCTTGAGGCAGTCTCTCGAGATATCAAAGAAAGCAGCTAGCAGAGTGATTTGGGGACTTCATATCACCAAGAAACAGTGCCAGGAGCTGAGTGCATCCTGTGGAAAGGACCAGGATCCCTGCACCTCAGACGCTCCCAGACCAGGACCTTCCACCAGAGTGAGCAGAGAAAACCACTCTGAATTTGGACTTTTAGCTACTGGACTTAACGCTATTTCTGTTACGCAGCACTAGATGAGTAAGACACCATGCTTCAGAGTGGACTCCAGGTAACTCTGTGCCAGGCACAGAATAGGGGAAAGGGAACAAATGAAGGCCCTGCCCTCCCACGGCTTACACTCACAAGGGAACCATGCACTAAGAATAGCTCTTTTCTAGCTCTCCGCACCCCACACTGGTGAGTGGCGTCTGGGGTCTTAAAAGCTGCCAAGCTGCCATCCGAGGACACAGCAAATGGTCCCAACTTAGCAGGAACGGATACTCACCGAGGACCAAAATGACATGCGGTAAAGACAACCGAGAAGACAGAGAGACCCACAAGAGTGGGTGCCTACATCGACTTGGGACTGGAAGAACTGGATGGTGCCCGGCCACCACCAGTGATAGCCACAATGGAGCTCACAGAGAGGAGTCTCACTGGCAACACAAGAATAAAAAGGGGTGCATCATGAGATCTCCACTAAAAGACCTCAATTGATGGTCCAGCGGTTTTGGGGTTCCTCTGAGAGCATGGCCCCTGGCCCTGATGCTGCCCTTTCCCATAAATTATAACAAAGGTCCACTCTTTGGACAGGAATGGATTGGACTTGGCAATGCAGAGTGACCATATATTGGAAGCACTTTATGGTTCTATACATCTATAGGATATCATCTTGCTGACCTCTGGCTAGAGGAAGGGGAGTGGACGGAGAGGAGGGGAAAGGAGGCTGTTGGGAGGATGAGACATGTATGGAGCAGAGAGGAATAGTGTGCAGTCACCGGACAGGGAGAGCAGTGGAAGCTGCATACAGGTGGGCATGTAAATTTATACGTGAATGTACATTTTCACTCAGTTATGTTAAATAAAAATTAAAAAAAAAAAAGAATAGCTCTTCTTCTGGCCTGCCTCATTCTTCTTTATTCAAGATTCCGCCCAAGTTTCACCTCCTCTGAGGTGCCTTCGAGAACCACTCCAGTCCCTCGGGCACGCCTCCTGCCCTCTGAACTTTGCCTCTCTGCCAGGCACCTGCCCAGCCCTCACCAGGACTAGAAGCTCCTAATGAGCAGGGCTGCGGCTTCACTCTTAGTTGCCCAAAGCACCACATACTAAATGCCTGGAGGCTGATTCCAGCTGACCTAGCTCTTCGACCCTGGCTGAGCAGACGAATTAATTAGCTGCTCTCCAACCTGGCTGGCCACTACGAAGACACAGCCTTAGTGAGCTTTGACTGGCATATAGCAAGTACTGTGTAAGTGTTAGCTATTTATTATTTTGGTGAGCTTGTGGGCTCCGCCTTATGCACAGCTGTGATAGCACCCCTCCACACTCAGTGGCCTGGTTTCAGCCAGACTCTCAGCACAGTGGAAGGCCCAGTTTGGGGTTAGCGGTAACTGCCCCTCAAGACTAGCAAGGGGAAGGAGCAGGATGTCTCATCCTGAACCTCAATCATAGCTGCTTAAGGACATACCTCTCCAGGAAACAGCTTGCTGGGGTACTTTAGGGAGCTCTACATTCTCAGCAAGTTAGCATCAGGACTCCGCATTCAGAGGTGGCCTGAGGGGACCCCCAAAACTAGCCCTGCATATTGGATGAGCTTGACAGGGGGAAGGAAAGGAAATGACTATGATCCCAGGCCTGACCCAAAACTCAGTTCAGTTAAAATTAGATTAGCCTGTAAGATTAAAAATACATATAATCATGGGCTGCCTTAAAGTAAGTATCAGTGGATGTTTATCGGCATCTAAAGAGATAGTTTGGCTCAGCACAGTGTGTGCAGACAACCTTGGGGAGACAGGTCTGACTCAGACATTTGCAGGGGGAGTGAGAACTGCAAAATGAGGCCCACACAGGCAAAAGATGACTCAGGGGTAAGCCAGCCCTGGTTTGCTGAGTGAGCCTCCTCGGCTTGCCTGGGATGACGGGGGCAAGCGGGGACGGAGAAAGCGAAGGAGGCAGACTGGCCACTGTGTACACGCTACCCCGTTCCCAGAGGGTGCAGAGGTTCCTCAGCTCAGTTCCCTGTTCCTCTGTGTTTCCAAAGGCAGGCACCTCTGGGAAGAGCTATTTACTTCAAAGAGGGGCTCAGAGCTGGGATGGGTGACAGTTTTTCCCTCAGACTCAAGACAGAGAGCAGCTAAGATTTGAAACGCTACAGCTTTTAAAAACTTCCTGGTTCAAAATGATCATGGGAAAAGTCAAATCTAGGAACCGAGAAGGCAGGACAGGATGATGAAAAGAACACGGGCTCCAAGGTCAGGCAACTCGAGGACTAAACCCCAACGTTTTCTCAACTGTGCATGAAGTAGCAGAAACGGCCTCTGCAGACAGTGCTTAACCGGATCTTAGCTCACGAAGCAGGAAACAGGCTCAGAGAGGGCACATGGGAACTGGAAAGTGGTATTAGGGGGGACCTTTTGACCAAGTCTTTCTGTTTGACCAGTGCTAGATGGGATGGGGCTGGTGACAACACAGTAAGACCATGCCACACATGTCACAGCGTTTTGTACGTAGTGAGTGCTCAGCTGAAGGAAGTCCAGGCAATACAGCTAACCTGGCCCTGATAACTTCCCAGGCACTTCTGCACACATGCCCTACCTGAAGGTTTCCTCCCAGTCCCCAGGCCTCCTCTCCCATAGCCCTGCAGTCAGTCACCTGTTCCCAAAGCAAAAAAGGTCACTTCTTTCTTTTTAGAGAATCCCATCTAAGCTTTGTGAGGCAGTTTCAAGGTGACCTTTAGGCTGTTCCTCTCACTGAGAAGTGGGAGAAGCAAGTTCTAGTCTTATTTTTATAGGAAATTACTTGCTGGGTCTGAGAGCCACACGTGTGAAGCAGACAATCATGACCCCATCTCTCCTACCCACAGACTTGTTCTAAGGAGGAAATGGCAGGATACACTTTGCAATGACAAAACCAAAAAAAGCTATAAGACATAAAGGGACAAAGGGAGCTTTTTTGTCCCTAGTGAGAAGACACAATGAATACCTGCTTTATGGGCTCCTGAGCCTCTGCCAGGAGTTCTGGGTCAAGAATATGGGAAAACAAACACAGGGGATGCCAGTGGTGATCTGGGTACGAGGTTCTCCTGTGGAACAAACCCAGGGCTAGAAATCAGGTGAACAAGGAACAAAGCAGAATTCACACAGGGCCCAAATCACAAAGTGGGACAGGTTGGGAATGGCTTAGGCATCTCACAATTCTCCCAATAGTCTAAATACCCCTCCACTGGGCCCCAACCTCAAAGGAAAAGCAAGAGTTGCCATCAGAGACAGAAGAAATGCCCAGAGAAGAGAAGAAACGTGCCTAAGATTGCTAACTGAATCAGAGTTAGAACAGAATCCAGAAGCACCCACTCTAGAACTTCAGCTCTAATCCTACCCCTCCCACCCTAGTCTCTGACAAAGTGTCTATCTCAGGCTCTGCTCAATGATTAAGAGCTTTGGGATAAAAATGAGAAATGCAGGCAGCATGTTCTATTCTTAAAAGAGAGGTACCTTGCCAGGGAAGCAGCTGCCACAGATGACAGAATGAGGGCTCCTGCAGAGTTCCTATCCATGCCGGGGTGCTGAGACGAGGCTCCTGAGTTTCTGTGCAGAGACAGCACAGCCTCAGCAACCCCAAACCCACCCCAGAGGCAAGTGGTGCCAGCAGGAGGCAACCTGACAGGAAGAACAAAGTCAGTAGGCTCTGAGACCTAACGGAAGGACTCTGGTGGCAGCTTTGGGTTGATTCATAACCCTCCAGCCTCAGAGGCACACTGTAGGGGCTGAGGGAGGGATGCAGCTGCCACTCACTGAGCGCTTCCTGTATGTAGAGCACTCTACAAAGTCGGCTTTATATGCACTAATTTATTTATTATTACTATTCTTTTATTATGACTGAGTGAAAATGTACATTCCCATATAAATTACATGCCCACCTATATGCCCACTGATCTCCCTGCCTGATGACAGCACACCATTCCTCTCTGCTTCATACATGTCTCATTCTCCCAACACTCTCCTTCCTCCAGCCAGAGGTCAGCAGGATGATATCCTATAGATTCATAGAACCATAAAATGCATCCAATATATGATCACTCTGCATCGCCAAGACCAATCCATTCGTATATGCACTAATTTACATCACTCTTGTATCAACAGCCCTACAGCCAGATACACTTTTTTATCTCCCCCATTTTATCCATGAGGAAACTGAGGCTCAGAGAGGTTACGTGGCAGAGTGATATAAGCCATATTTAACTTTTATTCTAGACAGCAATCAACAAACTCATCACCATCAAGTTGATTCTGACTCTTAGCAACCCTATAAGAGAGAGTAGAACTGCTCAGTAGGGTTGCCAAGGAGCAGCTGGTAAATTCAACCTGCAGACCTTTTTGGTTAGCAGCTGAACTCTTAACCACTGAGCTGCCACAGCTCCCTACAGAGCAAAGGTGAAGGAACAATGGGCTTTCACCTTGCTTCCTAAACAGGAACCCCTGAGATCTTGGACACCCTTTTCTCCACTCTCTTCTCCAGGACTGCCAGATGCTAAAGCTCCTCTGTTTTCAGAGGCAGAAAAATGCCTTTTTGAGCCAGAGATATAGGCTTTTGCTTGCTGCATCGGCCCTTGAGTGCATATTCACCTAACTCATTTTATGATGGAAAAACTGAGGCCCCAAAGTGAGTAACTTGACAGGGTGACCCAAGTTAGTGGAATAGCAGCAATGTCAGACCTGGAAGGGGACACAGAGATCAGCTGCCAGGTGAAGGAGTGTTGCTGGCCCAAGGTCATAGAAGGAGATGGATGAGAAGCCAGGTTTCCTGATTTCTAGACAGTCACCCTTGACATGGTACCATCTCTGCTATTTCACAGCTCAGGCTCCTGGGCACAATGCTCTGGTTGTGTCGGGCCAACCTGGACCGCTTTAGGCCTGGGGTCCTTGTGGTCATGTCATCATCTCACCAGCAGACACTGACACCGGACAAGATGTGGGAGACGAGGGGATTGAGACAGGAAGGTGATTAACAGACAGCATCTGTGAGATCTCTTCCTGCTCTCACACAGGCAAATGAACAATCACAGTCACTTCAGAGTCTTATAACAAATTAAGCATGATCTAATTGGAAATGTAGAGATTCTTGCCCATTTCCCAGGTGGAAGAGACCAGCAGAAAAGAGCCTAAGGTTGTTCAAAGTCATCCAATTATGTCAGAACAATTATACATGGCTCCCCTTGTCCAGTCCTTGATTTTGGCAGGAAGCTGGCTATCACCAGGGTGTAGGTGCTGGTGGCCCAGCTCCATGCACCGGCCTTGCAACTGTGACCTGCTCAACACCAAAGCCCTGCAGCAAGAAGTCGTTCCTGGATCGGTCCAGAGTCAGGAAGAGCCCTGGGCACCAGATTTTCTCCTGCAGCATGTCCCACAGCCTGTCTCACAACAGCCTGGCATTGCCACTCAGTGCCTGCATGTCCTTGCAAAAGCAGCCAGGCTTCCTGCCAAGAGTCACATACAGCCCAAACTAAATGTCAGGCAAAAGAGTCCCACGCCCCCATGCCTTCCACAGCTGGCTGGAGACTGAAAAAGCAAAGTCAGTGTTTAAAGACCCCTGGATATCACTTCCTAGGACATCTGGGCTATGCAGGCTCTGGTGAGTTCCATCAATCATCCAGCATAACAGGATGCTCAGGTATGGCAGGGAGAAGCCACTCTGGGAGGAAAAACGTTTCCATTTCTTTCCCATTAAAAAAAAAATTTCCAAGTCTCTACTGACCAAAACATCCCCAGACCCTCCACCAGTATCTCTCCTACTCAGCTAAAGAGCAGGCCAAAGTGACTAGCCAGCTCAGACAGCACCTTGAGACACAGCTAGGTGCCAAACTGCAGTTGAGGCCAGACCAAAAGCACCAACCTCCACTCTGCCTCCATTCCAAAATAGGCTTCAAAAATTTCCAGGGCCATTTAATCCATAAACTGTATAAGGGATGGCATTCCTGGGCAGGAAACTGACTCAGGAGCTCCTAACCAGCCAGGGCAAGCAGGGCTGACAGATAACATTCTGAGAGCGACAGAAAGTGAGACTATGAGGCTCCCTCATGTTCAACCAGTCATAAGTCTCCAGCTATCCTCAAACTCCTTAGACAGGCCAACCAGAAATGCACTCCAGTCTGGGCCACCCTACCATGAAGCGTGTAATTGCACTGGCTGCTGATGACAAAACAGAATATGCCACTTGCTGGAAGACAAGCCTGTCTCACACAGCTGGATGCCTAGCTCCACAAGGAGTCTGGCCCAGCCTAAGAGACTTACCAAGACCAGAAGCCTTGCTGAAGATACCTAGTATCAGAAGCATCCCATCCTCTTATCCTGCCTGCTCTTTCCCACAACGCTGGCTCCAATCCTGGTAGGCCTTAGAAGCAAAGAGGCCACCGAGCTCCAGTTCGAGAAGAAACAAGATGGCAGGATGGAGGACATCTATGTTACACCACCAGTCCAGACTCTTACTCCTGGGCAGCCCCAAAGGGTAAGAGATGGGCCAGGTCACCAGTCTGCTGGTGACAGCATAGCAGCATCACAGTAGTGTGGACTTACCTATCTTCATGAGGCAGGCCAGCAGAATCCAGAGGGCAATCTCAAAAGGTGTGCGCACATGTCCGTAGTCGATGTCAAGGACTGGAAAGGACTTTCGTTGCTTTGTGTGGTTTTCAGTGACAGAATGGTTAACAGGGCGGCTTTCTGGGATGACCTCTGGTGGGGCAGTGGTGACATCCCCAATTGAGCGTTCCCGTGGTGGCTCCGAGCCCCGGATGGTGCTAGCGGTAGGGCTGGGCTGGAGGCCATGGCTCCTGAGAACAGGTAGCAGCCCCAACAAGGCTACCACTACAAGCAGCGAAGGGAAGATCCGTGGAGAAGAGAGGCCACAGACGCCAGATGACAGCGGCATCATCCTGCTCCCTCTGTCCCGTAGGCCTCAACCTTTAGCAAAGGGAGAGTAAGACCTGGGACACAGGTAGCAAGAGGTCAGCAGGTGGGAAGACAGACTGGGGTAGTCTAAGAAAAGGTCATGCTTTAAGAAGATATATATTTTTTTTTTTTGGAAGCAGTCCTCTGGGGAAAAAGAGAGGCGATGGGGTTTTCAAAACTCGAAGTTTTGAAACTAAGATTTGGGACTCCAAACTGGAGAAGGGGACAAGAACCCACGAAGGACTACAGTAGGAGACCAAAAGGTCTGGAACCCTAGGCTTGGAAGCTGGGGAGGGACCTGAGACCTGGGGTAGTGGAGGGGACAGGGAAGGTTAGACCCCAAGCAAGGGAAAGAAAGAAAGAAAGCTGGGAGTCTTGGCTAAGGAAAGTGATTGAAGAGCTGGGACGCTGGGACTCCAGGTTAAAGGAAAAGGAAGGGAGCCGGGGCTAAAGGAAGGGGACCGATAGGGGTGGAACCCAGTTCAGGAAAAGGGAGAAAGCGTGCTGCGAGTCCAGGCTGCAATAAAGAAGTGAAGCCGGAAAGCGGCCCGGAGCTTCCCCACCCAGAAAAGGGCCGAGATCCTGGCGCGCCGGGCTGAGATTCCGGGGAAATGGAGGGAAGCGGAAGGCGGAGGCAGGCGACCCGGCGGGAAGGCGCCTCAGAGCGGGCTCGGGGAGGCCGGCTGTGGGCCGACGACAACACGCCCCTCCTCGGCGCCCCGGCGAGGCGCGGCGCTCCGCCCTGGCCCAGCTGCAACTACTTCGCGTCCATCTCCAAACACAACTCCTCGCCCAGCCCGGCAGCAATAGACTAATGCCGCTCTGAGCCTGGCTCTGACTCTTATAGGCACCAGCGAGTGGCCGTTGTATCGGGCTAGAGGGATCTGTCAGCGCCCGCGCCACGCAGCGCCCCCTGTCACCGAGGAAGAGGTATGGCGCAGGAAGAGAAAGGCGAAAACCAAGTCCACTGCCTTAGTCAATTCCGACTCATAGCAATCCTATAGGACAAAGTAGAACTGCCCTATAGAGTTTCCAAGGAGCGCCTGGTTGTTTCAAACTGCCGATCTTTTAGTTACCAGCGGTAGCTCTTACCAGTGCCCTACCAATGTTCCCAAAACTGAGGAACTCTGGCAGTTCAGTGATTAAGAGCTTGGTGCAAGACAAAAAAGGCCAGCTAGTTTGAATCCACCAACTGTTCCTTGGAACCCCTATGGAACCTTTCTACTGTGTCCTGTAAGGGTGATTATTGGTTGAAATGGACCAGACAGCAACGGGTAGGTGGTTTTTTTGTTTTGTTTTATCTTTGTGGAAGCTATCATATCTTTCTCTCGCGGAGGGACAAGAGAGTTCCAACTGCTTACTTTTTGATTGGATCCCTGGTGGCGCAGTAGTTAAGAGTTTGGCTGCAGGCCAAAAGATCAGCTGATTGAATCCTCTAGCTGCTACTGTTCAAACTGCAACCTTTTGGTTAACAGCCAGCACTTGAACCACTGCCCCACAAGAGCTCCTAGGAAGCAAGAGTCAAAAATGGCACCAAAGAAAAAAAAAGTCCTGAATCTACAGAGTTTTACTCACTGAAAGTTCTTTATTATTTTATAAAGCACTATCACGTCCACCCTTGCAGTCTCATGAAAGCTTCTCCACAATCCTGTGAAGGATATGTTTTTATCTTACGTATTGTGTTACCACGTGACCTCGAGCTAGTTACTTCTCTGTTCCACAGCTTTCTCATCTGTTACTCGAGAATAACAATAAACCCACTCATAGTGACCCTAGAGGTCAGGGTAGAACTGCCCTGTAGAGTTCCCAAGAAGCACCTGGCAGATGTGAACTGCCGACCTTTTGATTAGCACTTAACCCACTACGCCACCAGGGTTTCCAGGAAATAATAATAGTAGCACCCATATCCTAGAGATGCTGTGATGACTAAATGGGGTAAGGACTTTAAAGTGTTTAGAATGCAGCTTGACATACAGAACAAGTATCATGGTTCCAGTTTTACAGGTGAGGAAACTGAGGCAAAAGAGTTTCTGGCTAGCACGTGTTTACTGTTTCAGTGTTGGTTAGAATTCATAAGGATTCAGGAGATCTTGGCTGTACACTAGAATCACTGGAAAGTTTTTGAAAAGTAGTCTTGCCTGGAACCCACCATTAGCAATTTGGATTAGTTGTCTCCATGAATAAGAAGTGACTCAGGCCATCCGAGGACACAGCAAATGGTCCGAACTCAGCAGGAATGGATGCTCACCGAGGGCCAAAATGGCATGCGGTAAAGACAACCGAGAAGACAGAGAGACCCACAAAAGTGGGTGCCTACATCGACTTGGGACCGGAAGAACCGGATGGTGCCCGGCCACCACCAGTGATAGCCACGACGGAGCTCACAGAGAGGAGCCTCATTGGCAACACAAGAATAAAGAGAGGTGCATCATGAGATCTCCACTAAAAGTCCTCAATTGATGGTCCAGCGGTTTTGGGGTTCCTCTGAGAGCATGGCCCCCTGCCGTGATGCTGCCCTTTCCCATAAATTATAACAAAGTCCACTCTTTGGACAGGAATGGATTGGACTTGGCAATGCAGAGTAACCATATATTGGAAGCACTTTATGGTTCTATACATCTATAGGATATCATCTTGCTGAACTCTGGCTGGAGGAAGGGGAGTGGACGGAGAGGAGGGGAAGGGAGGCTGTTGGGAGGATGAGACATGTATGGAGCAGAGAGGAATAGTGTGCTGTCACCGGACAGGGAAAGCAGTGGAAGCTGCATATAGGGGGGCGTGTAAATTTATATGTGAATGTACATTTTCACTCAGTTATGTTAAATAAAAATAAAAATTAAAAAAAAAAAAAGAAAGGAAAAGAAGTGACTCAGTGGCAAATAACAAACAACAAAAAAAAGATAGTGCCAGGCATGAGTATTTTTCCAAAAGCTACCCAGGGGATTTTAGTACACAGCTAGGGCTGAACACTACTGTCCCCATTTTGCAGAAGAGTAAACCAAAGATCAAGAAAGTCAACGGACTAGTCAAGGGCACGAGTGACTTCAGGGGTTTGGTTTAATAAATATTTACTGGGCCTCTTGTAACAGTGCCTTGTGCCAGACTCTGGCAATACAGAAATGAATAAGACACGGTTTTTGCCATCAAGTAGAAAGTTTCTAGTTTCCTAACTCCTTGTATTCTTCCCCCTATTCTAGAATATCAGAAAACAGAAGGCAAACTATGCTCTTTTATGGCTCTGAATTTCAGCCCTGGGTCTCTCCAATCCTGTAAGACAACAGGATGCAGTAGCAAGAGTGTTGTATATGGAGTCAGAAGAAGCTGGATTCAGATCTTAACTCTACCTGTTGCCATCTGAGTAATCTTAGATAAACTCTATCACCTCTTTGAGCCTGTTTTCTTAGGAGATGATGACACTAACTGTGTCTCAGGATTCTAATGAGAACAAAGGAAGATAATGGAACCAATAACCAAACCAAACTCATCCCATCAAGTAGTGACCCTAGAGGACATAGTAGAACTGCCGCATAGTTTCCGAGGAGCTCCTAGTAGATTTGAATTGCCAGCCTTTTGGTTAGCAGCCATAGCAATTAAACCACTGTGCCACCAGCACTCCCTATACGAGAAAACAAAAACACCTCATCTGCTGCCATCAGATCAATTCTGACTCATAGCAAACCCTGACTTTTCGGTTAGTAGCCATAGCACTTAACCACTACAATATCAGGGTTTCCAAGCACTCTATAAATCCAATCCAACTTACTAGGCCCATTGAAGTTTATGTTATCTTCAAATACTCTTTCTGCTGAGCACCTTCTTTGTGCCAAGTTCTAAGCACTAGGTATACAGCTCTAAACATGAAAGACAAGGCTCCAACTTTTATGCAACTGACATTCCAGTGTGGGAGGTGAGGTGAAGAGAAAATAAGTTAAATAAATAAATGAATAAGAAGAGTTAAAATAATTGTAAGTATTAAAAAGCAAATAAATAGGATAAAAATGTGTCCAATATGCCCCAAAATACACATATAAGAATGTTAATAGCAACAGTGCTTACAATAACCCAAAAATGAAACAACCTAAATATCCAGCAACTAAAATTAATAAATTTAGCCAAAACAAACAAACCAAAAAAGATTGAAACTGAGTTGATTCTGACTCATTGCAACCTACCCGTGAGTGTCAGAGTAGAACTGTGCTCCACAGGGTTTTCAGTGGCTGATTTAAAAAAAAAAATCGAGCCCTTTCTTCCAAAATGCCTCCAATCTATGTGGCTATTAGCTGAGCGTATCAATTATTTGCACTAGCCAGGGACTCCTATTAATAAATTTACATGTACTGTATTTATATAGGAAACCCTGGTGATGTAGTACAGAGATACAGCTCCTAATTAAAAGATCAGCAGTTCAAATCCACCAGGTATTCCTCGAAAACCACATGGAGCAGTTCTACTCTATCCTATAGGGTGGCTGTGGGTGGGAATTGACAGCAATGGGTTTGGTTTTATTTTTTATTTTTTGATATTTATATGGAGCTCTCATGGCACAGTAGTTCAGAACTTGGCTACTAAACAAAAGCTTGGCAATTCCAATCCACCAGCGGATACTTGCAAACTCTATGGGGCAGTTCTACCCTGACCTGTATGTAGTGTTGCTGTGAGCTGGAATTGACTTGACAGCAACAAGTTTGGCTTTTGGATTATTTATATAATGATGTCTCAGTTACATAGTGCTGCTGTAACAGAAATACAACAGTAGGATGGCTTTAAAGAACAGCAGCTGATTTTCTCAGTTCTGGTAACTAGAAGTCCAAATCAGGGTCAGCCACACTGATTGTTTCTTTGTAGGCAGTCCCAGGGTTTCCTGATTCCTTGGATTGCAGTCTGCTTTTCGCTTACGTGTGTGTATCTCTACCTAATCTACCTTTTTACACCTTAGAAGTGCTTAGATTTAGAACCCACACTACTCTCTTAAAAGTTAATTAACATAATTAAGAAAACAGTATTTCCAAGTGGGATTACATCCACAGGTATAGTGGTTCAGATTCCAACACATACTTTGGGAGGATACTACTTATTTACCTATAATTATAATGTTTTATTAAGATTAAGTGAAAGTTTACAGATGAAGTCAACTTACTGTATAAAACCCCATACAGAGACCCCTAGGCAATTCCATCTGCTATCCCAATCCTGTGACAACACACTCCTCCTTTCCACTCCATATCCATTCAACCAACTTCTGTCCAGAGGATACAATTTAACTGCTAACAAATGTAATACTAGAAAGCAGTCAAAACAGACTTGCTATTGCTACAGTTAATAATCTGAGAAACTGGACTATCTGAAGAAGAGCAAGGCATTAACAACCTGCATTACACGGATGACATAACCTTGTTTGCTAGAAGTGAAGTTTTGAAACACTGATGAAGATCAAAGACCACAGCCTTCAGTACAGATTGCACCTCAACATCAAGAAAACAAAAAATCTTCACAACTGGACCAGCAAGCAACATTGTGATAAATGGAGAAAGGACTGAGATTGTCAAGGATTCTATTTTACTTGATTCCACAATCAATGCCAATGGAAGCAGCAGTCAAGAACTCAAAAGACACATTGCATTGGGAAAATCTGCTACAAAGGACCTCTTTCAAGTACTGAAAAGTAAAGATGTCACCCTGATGACTGAGGTGCACCCAACCCAAGCCGTGATATTTTCAGTTGCATCATATGCATGCAAAAGCTGAACCATAAATAAGGATGACAGGAGAAAAATTGATGCCTTTGAACTGTGGTGTCGGAGAAGAATGTTGAATGTATCATGGACCGCCAGAAGAACAAACAGATCTGTTCTGGAAGAAGTACAACCAGAGTGCTTCTTGGAAGCAAAGATAGAGAGACTGTATCTTACATACTTTGGACATATTGTCAGGAGGGATCAGTCCCTGGAGAAGGGTATCATACTTGGTAGAGTGGAGGGTCAGCAAAAAAGAGGAAGACCCTTTGTGAGATGGATTGACACAGTGGCTGCAATGATGGGCTTAAGCATAAAAAGATTGTGGACATGGCACAAGAGCAGGGAGTGTTGTGTTCTTGTTGTGCATAGGGTTAGCAAGAGTTGGAACAGACTTGACAGCACCTAACAACAACAACATTACTACACAACAACATAGATGACTCTCACAAACACCAAGTTGGGTGAAAAATGCTAAGTGTAAAAGTCTAATACTAAAAGTCTACTACCATGGCAGATACATAGAGCACAAAAATAGGGAAAATGTCTCTATTGTTCAGATGTAAAGACAGTTATCCCCTTTATTTATTCCCTTTGGGGAGGAATACGTGGTAATAATTGAGAAGGAACACAAAGGCGGCACGACGAGGGCCTCAGTGTGCTAGTAGTATTCTGTTTCCTTACTGGGTGGTGGCTGCAAAGGTCACATAAATGTAGTTGTTTTATAATAACTCACTGAGCACTTATGATATGTGCACTTTTCTCTAGGAGTCTTTTGTCAAAGGATATATTAAAATAATCGTAAGTACACTAATGCGGGAATGAAAGGGAATGGCAACGTTAAACTGAATTCTTTGTATCCCACATCTGGCACAGCCCCACCCACCTGTAAAATGATGGAAGATCTTGGAAGAGCCTTCAGAGGGGGTCCCATGTCACCCAGGAGCAGATGAAAGATGAAAATCAGCTACAACAAAGGTAACCAATGAGAAGAACAGTATTTAGACTAAAGATTACAAGAATGACTGTAATGCTTTGCAGTTGTTCAGCTCTTTATAATTTACAAGAAAATCCCCAAGGTCTATCAATGATACAAGTTCTGGTCCTTGGTGAGGGATCGAAACATGGTAGCTGTTACCGTCTTTGCATTTTACAAGAGAAGAAGCCAAGACTCAGAGACATGAAGCATTGTGCTCACAGTCACACAACTATTAGGTAGCAGATTCAGGACTCAAGTCAGGTTTTTGAATCTAGCACTACTTCACAACACCACAGACTCAGAATACCAAAAGGAAGAGAAGGGAAGGGTGTGGTCGGGGAGGGGCCTTGCACCAGGTCTATGGAGCCAGAACTCTGAGATACGTCTAGTCCTTTTCACTCTTCAGGGCAGTGTTCACTGACATGATCTGATCCTATTGTCTGACTCTCCCCAACTCCAGTCCTCAGTCATCCCTAGGTATCAACTTGAAAAGCAGCACATCCCACATGGACCAGGAAATGCCAGCCCCGTGATCCTCCCCAGCCCAGAGGTTATGTCAAGATGACACTGTTAGGAAAGAGCCCTTGAAAGGAACCATTTGGGTCAACTTGTGGCCAAGACCCAGCCAAGGAGAGACAGTGCCGCATAATAGTTCAGTACCCATGACAATCAAGCCACTTGCTGTCCAGTGGATTCTGACTCATGGTGACATATGTGTTTCAGAGTTGAACTGTGCCCCTTAGCATTTTCAATGGCTGTGATCTTTTGGAATTAAGTTACCAAGACTTTCTCTTAAGGTCCCTCCAGCTGGATTCCCACTTCTGTCCTTTCAGTCATTAGTTGTTATACATTGAATTGTGTCCCCCAAATGTGGATGTCAACTTGGGCAGGCTATAATTCCCAGTATTGTGTGACTGTCCTCCTATTTGTGGTCTGTTGTATTGTGCATCCTAACCTCTATGATTTTAATGAGGCAAGACTGGAAGCAGTTAAGCTGATGAGGCAGCAAACAACTTGCAGGATTTGGCTGTATTGTCAGTCAGTCTCTTTTGAGATATTCAGGAGAGAAGCAAGCAGAGAGGAGAGGGACTTCACCATCAGGAAGCAAGGAAAACCATTAGTCAATCATGTCCTTTGGACTTAGGTTCCCTAAGCTGAAAATCTCCTAGACCCAGGGATAGACTGATGATAAGGACCTTCTCACCAAGCCGAGAGAGTAAATCCTTCTCCTGGAGGTAGTACCCTGAATTCAGACTTTAAGCCTTCTTACCTGTGGAAGCATAAACTTCTGTTTGCCAGACATTTGTGGTGTTTCCAATATAGCAGCACTAGATAACTTAGGACAGTAGCCAAGCAGTAAATTATTGTCCCCAAACCAAACCAAACCCACTGCCACTGAGCCAATTCCATCTCATAGCAAACCTGTAGACAGAGTAGAACTGCCTCATAGAGTTTCCAAGGAGCGCCTGGTGGATTTGAACTGCTGCCATTGCACTTAAGCTCTACGCCACCAGGATTTCCAGAGGCTGTCTAATATGGGTAGCCAGATTGTCTAGAATCAAACACCATCCATCACTCACTAGTTATTTAAAACCAAACCCATTGCCATCAAGTTGATTCTTGATTCAAAGAGTAGAACTGCCCCATAGAGTTTCCAAGGAGCACCTGGTGGGTTCAAACTGCCCACCTTTTGGTTAGTACCCATAGCTCTTAACCACTATGTCATGGTTTCCCTGGTTATATGACCTTGGATAAATCACTCAGCTTTCCTATTCCTCAGTTTCTTCCTCCGTAATGTGGGGCAACAGTAGTGCCAACATCACGTGGCTGTTATGAGGCTATCCATTAGCTTATGTACATGAACTACTTTGGGTAGCATGCAGAAAGCACTAGACATCATTATCTTTGTCCACACGGATAAAGTGGCTCAAAGGTAAGCTTTTGATATAGGATCACGTGAATTTACACACTTAGTCACAAAGACACATTGACAGGCCTGAACGAAGACCTTCACATCTGTGAGATTGGTCCCATCATCAAACCACACCGCCTGTAGTATACTATGAATTTTTAAAATTTAAATAAATTATATTGCTGTGTGTTTGTGTGTACTGGAATGCAATATCTTGTTAGAAGTAATCAGTTAAAACATACTGAAATATCAGTAACTACGTTTTTTAGCAAGTCATCATTTTCTAGCTGTTCCAGGCCCACACTATACTCTCCACTCAAGGAGGCCAAGTCTCAACAGACACCTTCCCCTGCAGATCTAGGACAGTCTCAGTGCCAGGACCCTGGATGACATATCCAGGGACTTAGGCCATGTCTGCTACCCTACATCCCTCATTGAATGCTTTGACAAAAACAATGCCAGAAATTTTGTGATATTGTTATAGCTATGACGTCGCCTGATTCATGGCAAAGCTTGTGTAGGTAAAGATCCTACTGGCCACTTCTTAGCAGTGTATTGCAGGTAAGTCATATTTTGTTTCTGTCCCTCATTTCTATAACATGTATGAAAGTTGGATGGGTTGTGAAGTTACAGCAGAAGTCAAATGGCTGCAGTGTGCCCAGCACTGTTCCTAATACGTAGTCGGCACTCTTTTCTGTCATGATATCACAGCCCTTGTAGGGCGAAAGGATTAAGGGTGGAGCAAGCCATACTCCAGGGAAACTCCCTTTACAGTGGAGCAAGGAGGTAATCTTATGAAGGTATTTACAGTCTCACCCTAATCCTTTAACACACAGCACATGAAAATCACAGAATCGAGGACAATTACAAGATACCAGGAATCATGGTCCAGCCACAGGGCTACACATAATTTTGTGGGGGACACAGTTCAGCCCATGACATCTCCCTTCTCTGTGAGGCCTACTCAAGAAAGGATGGATGGCAGGAAGATAAGACACATCTTAGTTATCTAATGCTGCTATATAACAAAAATACTGCAAGTGGGCTTTAACAGAGATTTATTTCCTCACAATGCAGGAGGCTGAAAGTCTGAATTCAGGACACCAGCTCTAGGGAAGGGCTTTCTCCCTACATCTGCTACACAGAAAGGTCTTTATCTCATCTGAGCTCCTGGACAGTCTTCATGTGGCTTGGCATCCCTCTTCAGCCCTTTCTGCTTGCTTGTCCTAATCTGCTGTTTTTATATCTTTTTTTTAATTTTTATTTTTATTTAACATAACTGAGTGAAAATGTACATTCACATATAAATTTACATGCCCACCTATATGCAGCTTCCACTGCTCTCCCTGTCTGGTGACTGCACACTATTCCTCTCTGCTCCATACATGTCTCATCCTCCCAACAGCCTCCTTTCCCCTCCTCTCCGTCCACTCCCCTTCCTCTAACCAGAGGTCAGCAAGATGATATCCTATAGATGTATAGAACCATAAAGTGCTTCCAATATATGGTCACTCTGCATTGCCAAGTCCAATCCATTCCTGTCCAAAGAGTGGAACTTTGTTATAATTTATGGGAAAGGGCAGCATCAGGGCAGGGGGCCATGCTCTCAGAGG
The DNA here is from genome assembly GCA_028571685.1 of Heterohyrax brucei. NCBI lineage: Eukaryota > Metazoa > Chordata > Mammalia > Hyracoidea > Procaviidae > Heterohyrax > Heterohyrax brucei. The sequence continues at coordinate 57,100,751 of CM053140.1, forward strand.
AACCCCAAAACCACTGGACCATCAATTGAGGTCTTTTAGTGGAGATCTCATGATGCACCTCTTTTTATTCTTGTGTTGCCAGTGAGACTCCTCTCTGTGAGCTCTATCGTGGCTATCGCTGGTGGTGGCCGGGCACCATCCGGTTCTTCCGGTCCCAAGTCGATGTAGGCACCCACTCTTGTGAGTCTCTCTGTCTTCTCGGTTGTCTTTATCGCATGTCATTTTGGTCCTCGGTGAGCATCCGTTCCCGCTGAGTTGGGACCATTTGCTGTGTCCTCGGATGGCAGCTTGGCAGCTTTTAAGACCCCAGACGCCACTCACCAATGTGGGGTACAAAGAGCCCTCTTAGCAAAATGCTAGTTGTGCCAATTGGCCTGGAATTCACCTAAGAGCATGGTCCCCCACCCCCCCGCCCCAGCTACTCTATCCTTGCAGTATTGAGTTAAGATGGAAGGAGTACTCAAGTTATGCTGAAGTCCACTTAATGTTGTTCTTGTTTCTAATGTGTGCTATCACCGCTTTCTCCCAACTAGATTTCTAGTAACTATCTAAACTAAACCCTCCCTCCCACCCTCCCTCCCTTCCCTCCCTTGCAGCTGTCAAAGAGTCTTTTCTTCTATACACAAGTCTGTTTTTGAGATCTTATCGTAGAGGTCTCATACAGTATTTGTCCTTTTGTCGCTGACTACTTTCACTCAACATAATGTCTTCCAGTTGAAACCACGTTAGGAGATGTTTCCTGGAATCATCGCTATTCGTTATCATTGCGTAGTGCTCCATTGAGTATATGTACCATAGTTTACCTATCCATTCTTCTATTGTTGGGCATCTGGGTTGATTCCATTTTTTTGCTATAATCGACTGTGCTGCGATAAACATTCTGGTGCATGTGTCCATTGGTGTGAAAGGCCTTGATTCTGTAGAATATATTCCAAGTAGTGGAATTACTGGGTCAAATGGTATATCGATATCCATTTTTTTAAGGAAGCACCAGATTGCCTTCCAAAGAGGCTGGACCATTTTGCAACCCCACCAACAGTGTAGGAGGGTTCCACTTTCTCCACAGCCTCTCCAGCATTTGTTGTTTTGTGTTTTCTGGATCATGGCCAATCTTGTTGGGGTGAGATGGTATCTCATTGTTGTCTTGATTTGAATTTCTTTAATAACTAAAGATCGTGAACATGTCCGCTTGTGTTTTTTGGCTGCCTGGATCTCCTCTTTAGTGAAGTGTCTGTCCATCTCCTTTGCCCATTGCTTAATTGGATGGTTTATCTTCTTCTTAATGATATTTTGTAGTATCTTATAGATTATGGAGATCAGGCGTCGGTCTGACATAGAGTTGCCAAATATTTTTTCCCATTCTGTGGGTGTTCTTTTAATTCTATTAATAAAGTCTTTGGATGAGCAAAAGTGTTTGATTCTTAATAGTTCCCATTCATCTGTTTTCTCTTCTGTTGATTGAGGTTTCTTTGACAGATTTTGGAGTCTGTCCTCATTGTGTATTAAAACTTCCATTGTTGTTCCTACCTTTTCTTGGATGAGCTTTATCGTTTTAGGTTTGATATTTAGGTCTTTTATCCAGTTGTGTTTTTATATCTTGTAAGAGATGCCTCCAAATGCGCTCTACGCTAGTCCTGCCTCATTAATGTAACAAAGACAACCCATTGCCAAATGGAATTATAATCACAGGATTTAAAAAAAAAAAACACTCACAGTGACCATATAGGACAGAGTAGAGTTTCCCCATAGAGTTTCCAAGGAGCACCCAGTCGATTCAAAGTGCCAGCCCTTTGGTTAGCAGCCATAGCACTTAACTACTATGTCCCCAGAGTTTCCAGTTGCAGGATAGAGGTTAGAATATATAGTGCGTATTTTGGGGGATATAAGTTAATCTATAATAGGCTCATATCAATAAATTCAGCCTGATCAAATTTTATGTTCCTTCCACCATTATCCCACACCCTTCATATCCATTCTCACATGTGTCCCCAGATTTCTGTCTTTACCAGTGAGAAAAATCACATGTGGTAGATCTTTTAGATTATAGCACATCTTCTTGTGAGTCAAGGATAAGGGCAGAGTGTGTGTACAGAGACAGAGAGATTTTAAGGAGTTGGCTTACATTGTAAGTTCAGGCTGGCTGGAAACTCTGGCAGGATGCTTCTTTTACAGACTTAAGGCAAAATCCTTCACTCAAAAACCTATTTTTAGAAATAAGCTGTTGAGGCCCACCCACATCATCAAGGATGCTCTCCTTTACTTGGAGTAAACAGATTATAAATGTTAATCACATCAACAAAATACCTTCACGGCTACATCTAGACTAGTGTTTGACCGAACAACTGGGCAAGCTGACCCATGAAGTCAACTCTCACACCCTCTGTGGTCTGAGAATCATTGCAGGGTAGGGGGGAATATTTGTTTTCAAACGCAAATTTTTGGGCCCTGCTGGTGAGGTTAGGATTTAGTAGGCCTGAGGTACATTTTTCCCCTTAATTCCTTTATAAGGAAATTAAAAAATATAAGGATAATATAACAAGCACTTAAGTTTTGAACCTTCAGTGTTAGGAGGGTTTTTTCCTTGATTTTTTTATTACAGTCATCTGTACTGTTTTGTCAAATAATAAAATCCCTTTGAGCCATCAATACCATTTCCCTCCCCTCCTCCCACCCCCAGGCAACCTCTGTCATGAGTGTAATGTATTACATTGACACTTTAACACACGTCTCCTTACCCCATGTCTCACTCCAACTACTGTGGAAAACTTCAGAGTTGGCTATGCTAGCTGTATCCAGTTTCTCTGCCCACATTCTCCTGAACCCAGTTCAGTTAGGCTTTTACCCCCATGTGAAACAAAACCAATCCCACTACTGCTGCATTGATTCTGACTCACAGTGACCCTAGAGGACAGAGTAGAACTGCCCCCACAGGGTTTCCAAACCTGTAAATCTTTATGAAAGAAACCAACAACAAGACTGTTAATGAAGAAATCATCAAATCAATAACACTTACTATAGCCCCTAAGAAGATAAAGTACCTAGGAATTAATCTAACCAGAGAAATAACAGATCTTTATGAAGAGAACTACAAGCCCTTACTACAAGAAACTAAGAAAGACTTAGATAAATGGAGAAACTATCCTGCTCATGGATAGGAAGACTTAACATTGTGAAAATGTCTATTTTACCCAAAGCAATCTACTTACATAATGCAATCACAATACAAGTTCCAGCATTGTTTTTTAATGAGATGGAGAAACAAATCACCAATTTTGTTTGGAAAGGAAGGAAGCCCCAGATAAGTAAGGTACTACTAAAGAAGAAGAACACACTGGGAGGCCTCTCATTACCCGACCTTAGAACATACTACACTGCCACAGTGGTCAAAACAGCCTGGTACTGGTACAACAACAGACAGATCGATCAATGGGACAGAATTGAGACCCCAGATATGACACCATCTGCCTATGAACAGTTGCTATTCGACAAAGGCCCTAAGACATTAAACTGGGGTAAAAAAACAGTATCTTCAACAAATGGTGCTGACAAAATTGGATATCCATCTGCAATAAATTGAAGAAAGATCCATATCTTACACCGTATACAAAAACCAACTCAAACTGAATAAAAGACCTAAATATCAAATCTAAAACGATAAAGCTCATCCAAGAAAAGGTAGGAACAACAATGGAAGTTTTAATACACAACATACACAGACTTCAAAATCTGTCAAACCAACCACAATCAACAGAAGAGAAAATAGATAAATGAGAACTATTAAGAATCAAACCCTTTTTCTCATCCAAAGGCTTTATTAATAGAATTAAAAGGCCACCTACAGAATGGGAAAAAATATTCGGCAACTATATGTCAGACAGACGCCTGATCTCCATAATCTATAAGGTACTACAAAATATCAATAAGAAGAAGATAAATCATCCAGTTAAGCAATGGGCAAAGGAGATGGACAGGCATTTCTTTAAAGAGGAGATCCAGGCAGCCAAAAAAACACAAGCGGACATGTTCATGATCTTTAGTTATTAAAGAAATTCAAATCAAAACTACAATGAGATATCATCTAACCCCAACGAGGTTGGCCATGATCCAAAAAACACAAAACAACAAATGCTGGACAGGCCGTGGAGAAAGTGGAACTCTCCTACACTGTTGGTGGGGTTGCAAAATGGTCCAGCCTCTTTGGAAAGCAATCCCACTCTTCCTTAAAAAAATGGATATAGATATACCATCTGACCCAGTAATTCCACTACTTGGAATATATCCTACGGAATCACAGCCATTTACACCAATGGACACATGCACAAGAATGTTTGTCACAGCACAGTCTACGATAGCAAAAAGATGGAATCAACCCAGATGCCCAACAACAGAGGAATGGATAGGTAAACTACGGTATATATACTCAATGGAGCACTATGCAATGATAAAGAATAATGATAATTCCAGGAAAGAGCTCATGACCTGGTTTCCACTGTAAGACATTATGTTGAGTGAAAGTGGTCAGTGACAAAAGGACAAATATTGTGTGACACCCCTACGATAAGATCTCAAAAACAGACTTATGTATAGAAGAAAAGACTCTTTGATGGCTGCAAGGGAGAGGAGGGAGTGAGGGTGAGGGGGGTAAGGTTTAGAGTAGATAGTTGGTAGAAATTTGATTGGGTGAAATCTATGATAGCACACATTAGAAACAAGAACAATATTAAGTGGACTTCAACATAATTTGAATACTCCTTCCATCTTAACCCAATATTGCAAGGACAGACTAGCTGGGGCAGGGGGCAGGAGACCATGCTCTTAGGTGAAATCGAGGCCAATTGGCACAACTAGCGTTTTCGTAAGAGGGCTGTCTGCAGCCCACATTGATGAGTGCCGTCTAGGGTCTTAAAAGCTGCCAAGCTACCATCCAAGGGCACAGCAAGTAGTCCCAACTCAGCAGGAGCGGATGCTCACCGAGGACCAAAATGACATGGGGTAAAGATAACCCAGAAGATAAAGAGACCCCCATGAGTGGGTGCCTACATAGACTCAGAACCGGAGGAACCGGATGATGCCCAGCCACCACCAGTGATAGCCACAATGAAGCTCACTAAGTTGAGTCTCACTGGCACCACAAGAATAAGAAAGGGGTGCATTCTGAGATCTTCACTAAAAGAGTGCAACTGATTGTCCAGCGGCTTCGGGGTTCCCCTGGGAGCATGGCCCCTGGCCCTGATGTTGCCCTTGCCCATAAATCATAATGAAGGTCCACTCTTCGGACAGGAATGAATTGGACTTGGAGATGCAGAGTGACCATATATTGGATGCACTTTATGGTTCTATGCATCTATAGGATATCATCCTGCTGACCTCTGGCTGGAGGAAGGGGAGTGAGTGGAGAGGAAGGGAAAGGAGACTGTTGGGAGGATGAGACATGTATAGAGCAGAGAGGAATAGTGTGCTGTCACTGGGCAGGGAGAGCAGTGGAAACTGCATATAGGTGGGTATGTAAATTTATATGGGAATGTACGTTTTCACTCAGTCATAATAAAAAAAAAATCTTTATGAAAGCAGGCTGCCACATCATTCTCCCATGGAGCAGCTTATGGTTTAAACTGCCAACATCTTGGTTAGCAGCTGAGTGCTTAACCACTGTGCCTCAAGAGCTCTCTTTACCCCCATATACTGGACCTAAACTGCTCTTGTCAGTGTTGCCAGCGACCTCTGTGATGCTCAATCAAATGGTCATTTCTTGAGCCTCATCTTTCTTTATCCATCAGCAGCCTTTGATACATTTGATCACTTGCTCCTTCTTGCTCCTACTTTTTACAAAATATTTCATTGTATTCTAAGTGAAAGCTTACAAGTCAATTTGCCACATAAAACCCTGTTCACACATACCACTATGCACCTCTAGCTGCTGTCCCTACCCTGTGACAGCACACACCTACTTTCCATCCTGCATTTCCTGTGCCTGTTTAGCCAGCTCCTCTCCTTTTCCATCTTCTCATCTAGTTTCTGAACAAGAACTGCTCAGACAACCTCATGTATATATTTAACCGAAGAAGAATGCTGATTACCAGCGTCACTCTCTGTCTTGTAGTCCAGTCCAATCTTCATCTGAAGAGTCGGCTTTGGCACTGGTGAAACACTTTCTTTAATTAGTTTATAAGACCACCACACTCTCCCGATTTCACTTCCACTTTCCTGGCTGCTCCTGTCAGTCTCCCCTTGCTGAATCCTCCTCCTTCTTCTTCCACTTCTAGGTGTTGGGAACCCCAGGACTTGGTTCTCACCTGTTCACTTTATCTGTGTTCTTTTCTCTGGTGACCTCATCCCACCACACAGTTTCAAATCCCATCTACATGCAGATACCTCATAGATTTATGTCTGCAGCCCAGTCCTCTGCTCTAAACCTAAGCTTGTACATCCAGCTGAACACTTGATATCTCCACCTGTCAAACAGACTCTAGACTCCCCCATCACCTCTCCGAACCTGTCACTCCCACTGTCTTCCCCAGCCAGTGAATAGCCAGTCTGTACTCCCAGTTACCCAATCCAAAAACCTGTGTGTTCCTCAACTCCTCTCTTTATTTTATACCAAACCTCACCAAACACTGTCAATTTGCTACTGAGAATACATGCAGAATCCAACCACTCTTACCACCTCTGCCATTACCATTGGTCCAAGCCTGCAGCATTTCTTGTCTAAATTATTGGCCTCTGAGCAGTCTCATCTCAGCCAAACAGCCAGAGGGATCCCTTTAAAGCTTAAGTCAGTGCATCACTCCTTGTTCAGACACCTCCAAGGTCCTTATTATGTCTACAAAGCCCTACCCAGAGAGAACCGCGTCTCTTTCCCTCATCTCCAATTCATTTCCCTTTACTCCTTCTGCTTTAGCTACCCTAGCCTGTTTCCTTTTTACAAGTTTACTGCTTTCTCAGAGCCCGTGGTCTGGCTGTCACCTCTGCCTGGAATGCTGTTGCCCCAAATATCTGCACAGTTTCTTCCTTCACTTCCTTGGGGTCTTGGCTCCAGTGTTATCTCTCAATGAGGCCACTCATAACAGCTTATTTTAAAGTGTAATGCCCCAGCTCTACACTCTCTCTCTTCTTCCCTTCTTCACTTCTTTCTTTCTTTTAATATTTTATTGTATCTTTGGTGAAAGCTTACACAACATTTAGGTTCTCATTTAACAATTTCTACACAAGTTGTTCAGTGACGCTGGTTACATTCTTCACAATACATAAACATTCTCATTATTTCCCTGCTGGTTGTTCCATTTATTTATTTATTTATTTATTTGTTAGTAGACTTTATGTTTTAGAGCAATTTTAGGTTTACAGAGACAGAAACTAAGCAGAAAGTACAGAGAGTTCCATATAACCCCTCTGCTCTCTTTGCACTATTTTGCCCATTATTAACATCTTGCACTCATGTGGAACATTTGTTATAATTGGTAAGCAATACTGGTACATTATTGTTAGCTAAACTCCACAGTTTCCATTTGAGAATCACTCTGTACTACACAATCCTATGGGTTTTGAGAAATACATAATGTTGTATGTCTACCATTACAGTGATAATTTGACTGCCCTAAAAATGCCCTGTTGTAAAACTGGCAGGATGGGGTGTCTGACCTCTTCTAACTTTATAAGGGGATAGAGAATCAATATCAACAGCTCTACCTGGTTCTGATCAGGTGAAATCAGACATGCCTTACACTCCAATTATTTTACCAATTCTGACACAGCACTTTCTACTTCTCTGCTGGCTGAAATAATTAGTTGCAATGGCTACACAGAACTCACAGACAATGCTTAAGCATACAGAGTTTGTTAGGGAAGTAACAGGTTACAATTCAGGTTGAGGGACTTCAGGATACAGTCTTCGATTAGGACAACATCATATCAGGCACACATTTCTCTGGCCTCTGTGGCTATGGCCTACTCAGACAAGTGTTACAAAGCCTTGTAGTTCTGCCAGTAAGTGCTCATAGGCACCAACACTCCATCAATAAACTTCACCTTGGAGGCCCTCAGCTTTCTCACTCCATAGGTCAATGGACCAAGCTCTGCCACCTGGTACCCAGAGGCACCCCACTCCACCAGCAAGCCTCCTGCCTAAAGAAGCTCACTTTCTCACTCCACAGACCAGGAAGCCCACTGTACCATCTTCTGCCTGTCTCTGAGTTCTGCTGCCTCTGCTGCTGCAATTTCCCTGATGCTACTTCTTGCTGTCTCTCGCCATCTTCAGTGTTACAGATCTCTCTCTCTCTCTCCATTTCTCTCACCTGGATCTAGGAGGTTCTCAGTAGAAGGATTGCAGATCTAAAGCACATGTTCCACTCCTGGCTCTTCTTTCTTGATGGTTATGAGATCTCTTCTCTGCCGTGGAACTGGCTCTCTTCCAAACCTAGCCAGATGGTAAAACTGACTGATCCTCTTCTTAGGGCTCTATACACCTTATTTGCACGGTCCTACCCACACAAAACTGCCATGCACCTTATTTAAATTATTAGCAAGTTATCTAGTCACCTCATTTTTGTTGTTATAGATCATTGAGCCAGTTGAAATTCATACTAACTGGCTCATAAAACAGCCCTATAAAGTTTCCAAGGAGCCACTAGTGGATTCAAACTGCAGACCTTTTGGTTAACAACCAAGCTCTGAACCATTAATCTACCAGAGCTTCATCCAATCCCCTTGGTGGGCCACAAGTACCTCATTTGCATAACTCTACCAAGCTTCCAGTGGCAGTTACAAGATCATGACAAGAAAGACCATATAAGAAGGGCATCATACAACAGAGACAACAGCAATGTGAGACTGGAAGAATTAGGTGGTGCCTTACCACAGCCAAAGACTGCCTTTACAGGGAACTCAACAAAGAGTCCCTGATGGAGCAGGAGAAATGTGGGATGTAGAGCTCAAAATCTAGTAAAAAAGACTAGACTTGATGATCTGATGGACTGGAGGGTCCCTAGAAGACATGTCCCCAGGACTTTCTGTTAACCCAGAACTAAAACCATCCTGGAAACCAACTCTTCAGACAAAGACCAAAATGATATATAAACCATAAAATGATACTGGTGATTAGTGCTGTTCATGACTTGGGCCCATACAGGAAATTAACTGGTCAGCTCCTGTGTAGAGGCAAGAGGGGACACTGGAGGGGTACAGGAGCTGGTCAAATGGACATGAGAAATGTGAACAGGAGGAGTGTGCCATCACAGTGTAGGGGAGTAGCTAGGGGCACATGGCAAAGTGTGTGGAAGGTTTTATACAAGAAACTAATTGTAAACTTTTGCTTAAACACAATAAAAAAAGAAAGGAGGAAAGGCTGTATAAAAGCTATTCATCATGAGAGTGTCCAGCTATACCATCAACCACTCTGACAGGGATCACAATAAGAGGGTTCTGGACAGAGCTGGAGGTAAATGTAGAACAAATTTTTACTTAACAGAAAAAGACCGGACTTACTAGTCTAACAGACACCAGAGAAAGTCCAGGAGCATGCCCCCTAGACACCCTTTATCTCAGCACTGAAGTCACTCCTTAGGCTTACCTTTCAGCTAAAGATTAGACAGGCCCATAAAATGAAATGAGACTAAACAGGCACACCAGCTCAAGGAGAATGTAGGAGGGGACAGGAAAGCTGGTAATGGGGAACCCAAGGTCAAGAAGGGGAGAATGTTGACAAGTCATGGGGTGGGCAAACAATGTCACAAAACAATATATATGTTAATTGTTTAATGAGAAGCTAATTTGCTCTGTAAACCTTTGTCTACAATACAACCAAAAAGAAAAAAGAAATAAATGAAAGCTACCCATCCCACTGCCTCTGTGCATCCTCCCCCAACTCTTCCTGAAACCCTGGCTACCAATGATCTTTTTTATACTCTCTATAGTTTTGCCTTTTCCAGAGTGTTGTGTGGTTGCAATCGTACAGTGTGTAGCTTTTCTTCATACTGGCTTCTTACACTTAGCAAGGTACATTTAAGATTCATGTCTTTCATAGTTTGATAGTTCACATCATTTTATTGATGACTAACCCTCCATTGTATGGATGAACCACAGCTTATTTATCTATTCAACTAGAAGATGTTCAGTAAAAATATGTTAAATGAATGAATGAAGTACACACAAGCATAAAACAAAATACAATATTTTCATGTGTCTTCTGAATTTACATTAATGCCATTCTAGCATCCAAGGACTGCCAACTAAGTTCAGGAACTCATCCTAGAAAAAGTGCTACATACCTCATTGTTGACCATTACTATGGTCACCTTCAAGGTGCTCTCCTTGGGAAGACATGCACTGATGCCAGTGCCTAGTCCACCCTTCAAAGCAATTTTGGAACTCTTTTTCTGGAATGGCTGTTAGAGCTGTCGTCGTAGTATGCTTAATGTCCTGAATGTCATCAAATTGTCTTCCTTTCTTTACCCTATGTTAGGGTAAAGAAAAAAGTCACTGGGGGCCAGATCAGGTGAGTAAGGAGGGTGTTTCAATACAGTTATTTATTTACTGTCTAAAAGCTCCCTCACAGACAACTGTACAATTAACTTTGCAAACTTGCCACCATGCCTTGGTGATAGAAATAATGCCAGAGATCACATGATAGAATTTTGCAAGACTAACAATTTCTTCATTGCAAATACCTTTTTTAACCAACACAAACAGTGACTGTACACAGGGGCCTCACCAGATGGGATACACGGGAACCAGATCAACTACATCTCTGTGGAAAAAAATGATGAAAAATCTCCATATCAGCAGTCAGAACAAGACCAGGTGCTGACTGTGGCACAGATCATCTATTGCTCATATGCAAATTCAAACTGAGCCTAAAGAAAATTAGAACAAGTCCATGAAAATCAAAGTATGACCTTGAGTATATCCCTCTTGAGTTTGAAGACCATCTCAAGAACATGTTTGATGTGTTAATCACTAATGACTGAAGATCAGACGAATTGTGGAATGACATCAAAGACATCATCCATGAAGAGAGCAAGAGGTCATTAAAAAGAAAGAAAAGACCAAATAGTATATCAGAAGAGACTCTGAAACTTGCTCTTGAATGTTGAGCAGCTAAAGCAAAAGGAAAGAATGGTGAAGCAAAAGACCTAAACAGAAGATTTCAAAGAGCAGCTTGAGAAGACAAAATAAAGTATTACAATGACATGTGCAAAGAGCTGGAAACAGAAAACCAGAAGGGAAGAACACATTCTGCATTTCTGAAGCTGAAACAACTGAAGAAAAAATTCAAGCCTCAGGTTGCAATAGTGAAAGATTCTATGGGAAAACTATTAAATGACTCAGGGAGCATCAGAAAAAGATGGAAAGAATACCAGAGTCATTATATCAGAAAGAACTGGTCAATGTTAAGCCATTTGAAGAGGTAGCATATGATCAGGAATCAACAATACTGAAGGAAGAAGTTGAAGCTGCATTGAAGGTATTTAGTAAAAAACAAGGCTGTAGGAATTGATGGAATGCAGTTGAGCTATTTCACCAACAGATGCAATGCTGGAAGTGCTCACTCATCTATGTCAAGAGATTTGGAGGGAAGGACAGCTACCTGGCCAACTGACTGGAAGAGATTCTTATTTATGCCCATTCCAAAGAAAGGTGATCCAACTGAATATGGAAATTACCAAATGATATTGTTAATATCACACACAAGTAAAATTTTGCTCAAGATCATTCAAAAGTGACTGCAACAGCATATTGACAAGGCACTGCCAGAAATTCAAGCTAGATTCAGAAGAAGACATGGAACTAGGGATATCATTTGCTGACATCAAATGGATCTTAGCTGAAAGCAGAGAACAGCAGAAAGATGTTTACCTGTGTTTCATTGACTATGCAAAGGCATTTGACTGCGTAGATCGTAGTAAATTATGGCTAACATTGCAGAGCATGGGAATTTCAGAACACCTAATTGTGCTCTTAAAGAATCTGTATATAGATCAAGAGGCAGGCATGTGAACAGAAGAAGGGGAAATTGCGTGGTTTAAAGTCAAGAAAGGTGTGTGTCAGGGTTGTATCCTTTCGCCATACCTTTTCAATCTGCAAATGATCTAAGAAGCCAGATTATATGAAGAAGAATGAGGCATCAGGTTTGAGGATGACTGATTAACAGCCTGCATTATGCAAATGATGCCACTTTACTTTCTAGAAGTGAAGAAGATTTGAAATACTGAAGAAGACCAAAGACCACAGCCTTCAGCATGACTTGCACCTCAAAATCAAGAAAAAAAACTCCTCACAGCTGTACCAGTAAGCAACAGTGTCATAAATGCAGAAAGCATTGAAGCTGTCAGGGATTTCATTTTTCTTGGGTCCACAATCCATGCCCTTAGAAGCAGCAGTCAAAAAAATCAAGAGATGCATTGCATTGGGAAAATCTGCTGCCGAGGACCTCTTTCAAGTATTCAAAAGTAAAGATGTCACCTTGAAGACTAAAGTGCACCTGACCCAAGCCATGGTATTTTCAATACTATCATATGTGTGTGAAAGCTGGACAATGAACAAAGAAGACAGAAGAAGAATTGATGCCTTTGAACTGTGATGCTGGAGAAGAATACTGAATACACCATGGACCACCAAAAGAACAAACAGATTTGTTCTGGAAGAAGTACAACCAGAGTACTCCTTGGAAGCAAAGATGGCAAGACTGCATCTTACGTACTTTAGCATGTTGTCAGGAAGGATCAGTCCCTGGAGAAGGACATCATGCTTGGAAGACTCTCTACAAGATGGACTGACACAGTGGCCTTAAGAATGGGCTTAATCATAAAAGTGATTGTGCACGTGGCGCAAGACCAGGCTTTGTTTCATTCTGTTGTTCATAGAGTCACTATGAGTCGGAACTGACTCAATGGCACGAACAACAACAACATAGATATCGAAGCTGTTCTAATTTTATGTTTTTGTAAACAATGTTTTATCAAACATCTTTGTGCATATTTTTTGGTGCACAAGGATTTCCCTATGTATTTAAAAATGTAATTGCTGGGTTGTGGGATTTGAACAGCTTTCCCAGACTAAATTGTTTTCTAAATTACTCTTTGCCTTTCCCCCAGCAAGTGCGAGAATACCAATTTCCTTGTATTTTCCTTAATATTTGATTGAGTTGAACTTCTTGATTTTTGCCAATTTGACAGATGGAAAATAATATCTCTTTAAAAAAATGTTTAATTGTGGTGAAAATATACATAACAAACATACACTGTCTCAGCAATTTCTACACATACAATGCAGTGACATTGATCACATTCTTCAAGTTATGCAATTCTTCTGGAAGTCCTTTTCCAAATCACCATTAATATTGACTCAGTACTCCCTAAGCAAAAATCTCCCTTTTTCACTTCCCTCTTGCCCCTGTCAGGAGCTCCAGTGGTACAGTAATTGAATGCTCAGCTGCTAACCAAAAGGTTGGCAATTTGAACCCACCAGCTTCTCCAAGAGAGACAGAAAAATTACAGCCTCAGAAACCCTATGGGACAGTTTTACTATGCCTTATAGGGTCACTATAAGTCAGAATCAACTCATTGGCAGTGGGTTTTCCCACCTGTGCTAATCACTAATAATGCTGGTGTCTATATATTTGCTTTTTCATGTGAATGAGATCATACAACATTAATTCTTTTGTGAATGACTAATTTTCCTCAAGTAAATCATGATGTTTTCAACATTCATCCATTTATTGTTTAATAAACACTGTATTTTGGAACAAATTTAAATTTTAGAAAAGTAAAGATAAAACAGAGAGTTCACATACATTTCTCACTCAATGTCCCTTAATGTTAACATTTTATATTACCATGGTGTATTTGTTGAAACTAAGAAAACATTCACTGTGAATTCATTATTATTAACTAAACTCCACATGATTCAGATTTCATCATTGTCCATTTTCTGTTCCAGGATCCAATCCAGGAGTCTACATTGCATTTAATCATTCTGTCTCTTTGGGTTTGTGACAGTTTCTCAGTCTTTTTCTGTGACCTTAACAATCTTGAGGAGTCGTTGTTGGGTGCTATGAAGTCGATTCCAACTCTTAGCGATCCCACGGGGCAGAGGAGAACTGCCCCTCGGATTTCTTGGCTGTCATCTTTATGGAGGCAGGTCACGGGATCTTTCTCCCACAGAGCCACCAGCTGTGTTTGCACTGCCAGCCTTATCGGAGGGCAGCTGAGCACTGGATCACACAACCAGGGCTCCTTTTCTTAAGAAGTACTGGTCAGATATTTTGTGGAATGTCCTTCGGTTTGCATTTATCTGAGATTTTCCTGATGACTAGACTGTTGATACGTGTTTCAGAAAGAGTACCACTGAGTGAAGTACCCTTTTCAACAGAGGATCATCATCATAATATCTACATGATATTACTAGTGATATTATTCTTGATCTAGTGGCATGACTAGGGGAATGTGGGGAGTGTGGACCACTCGCCTTGACACCGTCAGAGGGAATGACACCAAAATCACCCCAGAATCCACAGAGGACATGGGCAGGCCAGCACCACCACGGGAGGGACCCCTAAGGCAGTGGCATCACTAGGTTTGGTGTCACCCTCACCTAGTGGCACAACACATCACCCCCTCATCCTCATCACCTGCCAGTTATTAGGGTTGGTTTGACCCAGTGCAATAACTTGTCATTCTGTCCCCAGTCAGGGTGTTGGCGGCTGGGCCTCAGCTCCTACCATGGAGCTGAGCAGAGGATCTTTGCTGTAGCCAATGGGAGAATGGCAGGGCTGCAGAGAGCTGGGAAGAGGAGCTGTATGGCACCACTTGGCCCTGCTGGTACAAGGCTGAGCTGTGCCACCCATTGGGGTTTCCCCGAGCTGGCTCTGCTGGGCTGAGGGTAGGGATGACACTATGAATTACTGTATGAGGTAACACCAACCCTAGTGACACCACAGCCTTAATCATTTGGATAAGGGTGTTTGCAGGTTTCTCCACTGTAAAGTTACTGTTTTGTCTCCTTTCTGTGCTCCGTCAGGGACCTTAGTGGCACTCACTGATAACTGTAAGATAAGTGGTTGGAATCTACCAGCTACTCTGTGGCAGAAAGAAGTGCCTGCATAGCCCAGGAAAATCACAGAATGGGGGACCATCACACAAATGGCTATACACATTTTTGGGGGGACAGTACTATCTCTGACAGTATCTGTGCCCACATACCTCACAGAATATCTTTGTGAACACGGATTTGAAGATCCTCACGAGTCAGGGAAGATGAGACACTACACAAGAAACTAATACAAAAAAGAAAGTTAGAGCCTAACGGGGCTATTACAGTGGGAGAAAGAGCCCAAAGTCAGGGTCAGCTTCCACTATAACCTCACAGAAGAAGCCTTTCCTGACCCTCTTCCACCCTCCTGTGCCGGGTTAGGGCTCCTCTGGCCCAGAAGTGATAGCCTGTGCTTTAGTTGTTGTCCCTTCTGCTTCTTATTGTGTGTTAGGAGTTCTTTCCTTGTTTCCCGGAGAATTCTGTGCCAGTAGTGCTTGGGAAATGTTGGCTGAATGATAGACTAGACAAACGAACAAATGAATGAATGAATGAATGGCATTGAAGAATAGGCAGGACTTGACCCTGGGAAAAAGGAGGAGAGAGTGAATATACCTGAGAGAATTAACAATATAATTTCAAAATTTAAAATGAAAGGCCTGGTTTTCCTACAGGGCTCAAACCAGCCTGCTGGAAGTTTCAGAAACTCCTAAACGCGCCTGGAAAGAGACCCTGACCCTGTTCTCGGGGCTTTCTGCCTCTGCTGATTGGTTGTAGACTTACCACCTCCCTGGAATCTTTTTGTCACTCCACTACAGGACAAGTGCTCAGCAAGTTGGGTTTCTTAAGGCCCTGGAGAGCAGGTGGGTCTTTCAACCTCCAGCTTCCTCTTCCTCCTACCTCACCTGAGTCCTCCACACTCTTCGGGTCCCTTGCTTGTCTCCAGTCCTCAACGACCTCCTGCTTCTCTGAAGCTCTATAGTTTTGAAGATCAAGAGTTTTTGTACCTGTACAGACTTCTTGGCACTTTCTGTCCCCTACAGGTGTATAGGACTGACCGTCAGTCAAACTTGACTTGATGGCAACTGTCACAGGACTAATAATGCTTTGAGAGAGCCCCTGGTGCAGCAGTGGTTAAAAGTTCCAGCTACTAACCAGAAGGCTGGCAGCCTGAATCCAGCAGGCACTCCTTGGAAATCCTGTGAGGCAGTTTTACTCTGTCCTTATAAGGTCGCTATGAGTCAGAATTGGCCAGCTGGGTGGGTTTGGTTTGTTTGCTTATATGTTTAAGATTCTGAGGGTGTGGGGCTACCCTTCAGTAGTTCCCCACTTGCTGTGCATTTACTATGTCCTCTGAGGACAGGAGACCTATTTTATGCTAGGCATAATTCTCAGTAAATACCCATTTTACAGATGAAGACATGAAGGCTCAGTGATGTTACACAACATGTCTGAGGCCAGTACAGGGAGGAAGTGACACAGCCAGGATCCATGCCCACTTACATCTAATTCCTTCCATGCTTTCTTCACCGTTCGATGAAGCCATAAAAAGGATTCCCTCAAGGCACGTCTGTCATGGATTGAATTGTGTCCTCCCAAAAATACATGCAGTAATTTGGCTGGGCCAGAATTCCCTGTATTTTGTGATTGCTTTCCATTTTGCGATTGTCTGATACTATAAATCGTAATCTCTGCCTGTGGTTAACAGAGCAGATTATGTTAGAGAGGATTAGGGTGAGACTATAAATCCCTTCATAAGATCACCTCCCTGCTCCACTATAAAGGGAATTTCCCTGAAATGTGGCTTGCACCACCTTTTATCCTTTCATCCTAGAGAGGTAAAAGGAAAGGGAAGCAACCAGAGTGTTGGGAAACTCACCCCATCAAGAAAGCAGCACCAGAAGAAAAGCGTGTCCTTCAGACCTGAGGTTCCTGTACTAAGATGCTTCCTGACCAAAGACTAATACAATACAAGGAGTTTCCTTGGGAGCTAACAGAGGGAAAGCACTTCTTCTGGAGTGGACACCCTGAATCCAGACTTGTAGCCAACCGGACTGTGTAAGAATGAACTTTTCTTTGCTAAAGCCATCCACTTTGTGGTATCTCTGTTAAACCTCAAGAGCTGACTAAAACAATTTCCAATCTAGTAGGCAAGAGAAGTTAGCAAATTGCTAAAGTACAAAACGTCGTGGGAAGGTGAAAACAACTGAAATGTCTGCTAACAGATGAAAGGATAAACAAAAAACCAAAACTTTCTATCTGTACACAATGGAATACTACTCAGCCATAAAGAGAAATGAAGTCCCGATGAGTCCCAAACATGAGTGAATCCTTTAGACATCCAGAGTGAAATAAACCAGTTGCAAAAGGACAAACACTGTATAATCCTGTGTATGTGAAATAAGCAAATACAAAGAAATTAAAGATTATTTAGTGGATGCTAGTGGAGAAATTAGTGAAATCCAAGTAACTCTGAAGTTTAGTCAGTGATTATGTAGCAATGGGGATCTCTTAGTTCTGACAAATAATACTGTAGTAATAGAAGATGTTCGTGTTAGCGGAAATTAGATGACAGAGAGGTGAGAACTTTCCTGTTTTTGTAATTTTTCTGTAAGTCTAAAATTATTCCAAAAGAAAAAATTAGAACAAAAATGTAGATCTGGAAGTATGTATGTATACCCACAGGAAATTCCAGGGTAGTGTTAGTGGTTAATCTTGTGGCCGTTAACCAAAACGTTGATGGTTCAAACCTACCCAGGGGCTCTCAGAAGAAAGGCCTGGTAATCTATGCCTGAAAACAGAGCTACTGACAACTGTGTGGAACAGTTCTACTTGGTACACGTGGGGCCACCAGGAGTCAGAATCAGCTTGACAGCAGCTACACACAACAACACGTATATACCTCCACCCCACCAAAAAATTTATACAGGTATATAAGTTTTATTCCAAGTAGGGAATTCTGATGAGGCTGCATTGCAAGGAGCTTGGGGAAAGGGTGGAGTGGAGTGGGAGGCCTAAATGAAACTGTAGGTTGGGTCAAGGCTAACCTTTGAGACTTTATTCTGTGGTAGTTGGGAGCCATTGAAGGCTACTGAGCGAGGATGTGGCCTGATTACACATTGACTCAGCAAAGTCGTATACTTTAGCTTCCTGAGGTCCTCAACAACCTCTCCTCCCTGTTGAGAGCCTCTTCTTTCTTTGCCTACAGGAACCTAGCTGTGGCATGAGTCCAAGTTATTAGTACAGGGGTGCCCATTTCAACTTCGCCTCCCACCTCCTGCTCAGCCTGGCTTGCCAGCCAAGTGCTAGTGGCCTTTAAAGCCTAGTGGTATCATCAGAATCTCAACATTCCACACCTTTCAATCCACCCTTAAGAAAGACCCCTGAGCAGAGAGTTTCAGGGTGAATCCTTAAGTAAAAAAGCCCAAGACTCAGACTGAGCAATTTCTTCTACATTCCCTCTGCTCACTCCCTCCTCCTGCAGTGAAAGTAACCCAGTCCTTGGCTGAGAGAAGGGGGCTTGTGGGCAGAAGAGGAGAGAGCTTCAGGACAGAAGCCGGGACAGCATCCCATTGGGAAAATCATCCATCATCAGTGTCTTTTCAGATGGCCTGCTAGGAGCCACAAATACATCCAGGTCAGAGTTGAGGGGAGGAAAAGTGGGGAGAAAAAAGCAGGGGAGGGAATTGATTGTGTACCTTTTATCTGACAGCAACAGTAGCAATGAGAGCTGAATGCCAAAATTAATAAGATTCTCATCATACCCTAATTAAACTCATTTTCTCCATCCTGTATCTTTACTCCTTCCATGCTTAACAGACACCTTTGTGGCATAGTGGTTAAGTGCCATGGCTGCAAACCAAAAGGTGGGCAGTTTGAATCTACCAGGTGCTCTTTGGAAACTCTATGGGGGCAGTTCTACTCTGTCCTGCAGGGTTGCTATGAGTTGGAATCAACTCAGTGGCAATGGGTTTAGGTTTGTTTGTCATTTCTTTTAACGCTTCACAACAAAATGCTAACATTTATTAAGTCATCTGCTCTGTGCCAGGTGTGCCAGGCACTGTGTATATAACCTCATTTGGTTTTCGCAGCAGCTCTGTGAGGCTGTGGTAGTATCCTCGCTTTACAGATGACGAAATGGGGGCTCAAAAAGTGATGAGCCCAAGGTTTATACACCTGGTAAGGGGCTGAACTGGGAGAAAGCAAACCCAGTTCCAATCTTTGGAAGGCTGCATGGGGTTGAAAACAACCCTGGGGAATTTCACTTTCCAGGAGAGGAGGAAATGGTTTCTTGGCAAAACCTAAATTCCTTCTATGGTCGTCACCTTCCTTTCTGATTTTACCTCCTATGGCCAGCATGGCCAGCATGGCTACAGCCAGCATGGCTACCTCTCTCCCTTCAAAGTCTTGCCCTTCTTTCTGACCAGAAGTGTGTCCCTATCCTCCCTCTCCCTACACTGGCACATCATTTGAGTATCTGCACAAAAATCGAAAATTTCCCTGATCGCCTCATCCCAGTGGCAGCCTCTATCATCCCCACAGCCTTATTCCTTCTCATTTTTCTTCATAACATCCAACACACCTTGACATATTTATATACTTATCTTTTGTTTATGTTTCCACCTATTAGAACATAAACCCCATGAGTACAACAACAAGCTCTGCTTGTTCAATGTTTTGTACCCAGTATGCCTGGAATAATACCTGACATAATAACAAATATGTGAATGAATAAAAAGAGAAAATTTCACTTTCTTCCTCTAAGAGACTTGACACTCCTCTCCAATCAGCTGCTAAATCTTTCTCATCCTTCAAAATGTGACTTCTTTGCCTCTTTTAGGAACGCTTTCCATCTATCTTCACCACCCGAGTACTAACACGCCATCTACTCAGGGGCTCTAGTCAGAAATCTGGGAGTCGTTTAAAATTTCTCCCTTTCTCTTCCTCATCCTCTATATGCAATCAGTCACAAACTCCATTCCGTCCCAAGAAATTTGGAAGACAGCTACTTGGCCAACTAACTAGAAGGAATTCATACTTGTCCCCATTCCAAATAAAAATGATTCCATAGAATGTGAAAATTATCAAAAAATATTACTAATATTATATGCAAGTAAAATTTTGCTGAAGATAATTTAAAAGTGGTCAAAGCAGTACTTCGACAGGGAACTGCCAGAGATTCAACCTGGATGCAGAAGAGGACATGGAACAAGGGACATCATCGCTGATGTCAGATGAATCCTAGCTGAAATCAGAGAATATGAGAAAGATGTTTACTGGCGTTTCACTGATTATGCGTAGGTATTCAACTGTGTGGATTGTAAAAAAATTATGTATAACATTATAAAGAATGAGAATTTTAGATCACTTAATTGTACTCATGCAGAACCTAAACGTAGACCAAGAAGTAATCATTCAAACAGGAAAAGGGAATACTGCTTGATTTAAAGTCAGGGAAGATATGCATTAGAGTTGCATCCTTTAACTGTATCTATTCAGTCTGTATGCTGAGCAAATAATCTCAGAAGCTGGACTATATGAAGAACCTGGCATCTGGACTGGAGGAAGACTTGTTAATAATTTTCTATATGCAGATGACACAAACTTGCTTGCTGCAAGGAAAGAGGACTTGAAGCACATACTGATGAAATCAAAGACTGTAGCCTGCAGTATGAATTAGCACCTTAACATAGAGAAAACAAAAATCCTCATCACTGTACCAATAAGCAACATCATGATAAATGGAGAAAAGATTGAAGTTGTCAAGGATTTCATCTTACCTGGATCCACAATCAATGTCCGTGGAAGCAGAAGTCAAGAAATCAAATGATGGATTGTACCAGACAAATCTACAACAGAAGACCTCTTTAAAGTGTGAAAAAGCAATGACATCACTTTGAAAACTAAGGTGCTCATCCAAGCCTTGGTGTTTCCAGTTGCTTCATATGCAAGGGGAAACCAGGGAATGAATAAGGAAGACAGAATGAGAATTGATGTCTTTGAATTATAATGTTGGTGAAGAATATTGACTATATCCTTGATTCAGAAGAGTGAGTAAGGCTAGCTTGGAACAAATATAGCCAGAATGCTCCTTGTAAGTGAGGACGGCGAGATTTCGTCTCACATACTTTGGACACGTTTTAAGGAGAGACCAGTCCCTGGAGAAGGACATCATGCTTGGTAAAACAGTGAGAAAGAGAAAGACCTTCTATAAGATGGATTGACACTGTGGCTGCAACAATGGACTCAAGCACGGCAACAATCAAGAGGATGGCAGAGGACTGGGCAGCGTTTCCTTCTACTGTACCCAGGGTTGTTAGGAGTCAGAACTGACTTGACAGCACCTAGCAACAGTCGTTCCACCTCTTAAAGCTCTCCCACATCTGCCCACATCTCCTAACCCTGCTATGCCCCCTCGCCAGGTACCCTTCCTCTCATGCCCAAGTTACTGCATCAGCCTCCTCACCCGTCTCTGTGCTTCCAGTGTAGCCCCTGCCATTCAGCCTCCACTTTGCAGTCAGAGTGATGGATCTAAAGCTTAGATCCTCTAGGTAAATATCCCACTGAGTCCTCTGTGGCCTGAGATAAAATGGAAGGTCTTAATGTGGCTCACAGGGCCCTGTCCCATCTGGCCACAGCCTTATTTTTAACCACATTCTGCTCCTTGAACCACTTCTGGCTTTCCAATGTGCTCCTAATCTTTCTTCTGCTTAGGAACTCTGGCTCACTCTTGTTCATCATTGAGGTTGCTGCCTGGAGCCTGCTTTCTCCAGGAAGCCCTTCCTGACCTCCTCCAGCCCCACCAGATTGGATTAGGAACCCAGGCTACACAGAGCCAGGGACCAGTGGTCACCTGGCCCAATTTCCCACCCTCATCTATTGCATCCCTGATGGATATCACTGCTTGAATAGCCTCCTCTTCTTCTGCAACATCTCCCATTGTTCAAGACCCATCTCAGGTCTGGACTCAAGAAAGGCTTTGCATTTCTGCCACTAACTAGTAACGAGATCTTGGGCTTATCACTGCCTCTGGGAGCCCCGGTTCCTTCTATAAAATGGGGATAATAACTTTAACATCTACCTCTCAGTTATTTTAAGTGAAATTACAGAGGTCGTAGGACAATGCAGACAGTGAAATGTTATGTAGACACAGAGATGACTATTCTGTTTCCTGGCACTGTGTTTCTGCAGCACTCACAGCCCATGACCCACTTAATTACAGCCCACCTCCCATGATCTCTATTAGCCCACTCTTTATAACTAGTGTGGAAGCCAGCTGAGCTAACACCTCCTGCATCCCCTAGAGTTCAGACATCATGTTGAATAAATGAGAGGTGTGTGTTTTTACTGTGATTGTTATCAACTACCATCTATTGATCACTTGTTATGTACTATATACTTTACATGCATTACTTCTAATTTTCAAAACAGCCCAAGATGGTAGAAAAATATGGGAATTGGTAAGGGTGACAGCTGAACAACATGATGAACATAATATCGCTGAACTGTACATGTGAAGAATGGCAAATGTTTATGTGTGTGTGTATGTATATATGCATATATGTGTGTGTATATGTATATATGTGTGTGTGTGTATACATATACCTATATGTATATATGTATACCTATATGTATATAGGTATATATATATACCTATATATACACACATACAGGTATATATACACACACACACACACACACACACACATACAGTCCACAATAAAAAAAGGAGAGCAAGAGATGGGTAGAAGGACGGGAGCCTGTGGTTTGAACCCATCCTGAGACACCTTAGAAGATGGGCCTCGTGATCCGTTTCTAAACGTTTACAACATTGAAAGCCCTGGAGAGCAGATCTACTCTGCACATATGGAGTTGCCACGAGTCGGAGCTGACTCAGTATTGACAGCACGCAAACTGCAAGATCCTTGTGGGGCAATAAGACTTATGCTTGACTGCTAACCTAAATGTTGGCAGTTCAAATCCACTTTGTGATCTGCTAGGGCCTGTTGATCTGCTTCTATTAAAATTACAGCCAATGGGATCCTACGGAGCTGTTCTACTCTGTAACACATGGGGTTGACTCAACAGTAACTAACAATGAAGCGGTGCAAACTGAAAGTCAGAAGAATTAAACAGCGTGTCCCAGTGCACAGATCTGTGAGGCTTTGGAAGCGGGGACCATGGGAATCTTTCTGGCTTTGTTTCCAGGTTGATGTTAAGGAGCTTGTGGCTCGTGGCTTTCCATCTGCTCAGGGCTGGTCAGCAGCAGAGCTGTGTCCAGAGAAAGAAAAAGAAATCAAACTGGACGTTTGACAGAGGACTGGGCCATGCCATAGACCAGACATAGGGATTGGGGGACTTTTAAAGGATAAATTAAGGTGTGGCTCCACACTGTCACAATGCCCTGGTTCTGTGGACACAGGGGCTGAGAGATTGCTGTCATGACAGGTGGTCAGGAAAAGCCCTGGGACGTCTTCTAGCAGTATCAACACTGAACTTCTGCCAGTGTCTTCATTGAGGTGGGAAGATCAGCGTGGAATCTGATGGCCAAATCACTCACAGTAAGGGAGTACCAATTATTAATCCAAATTCTAACATTGACCAAGAATTTGATCCCCAAAGAGGAGATGCAGGGTTCATTGTGCACCACCAGGTGGCGCTGTGATAGGGAGGCAAGTAAATCACTAAATTAAAACCAGTACCGGCTGTGGGCAAGATTCCTGGTGGTGCAAAAGTGTGTGATGGACTGACAGTCGGACGTGAGCAGTCTGAAACCAGCCAGCAGCTCTGTGAGAGAAAAACCTGGCCATCTGCTGTAAAGAGTACTGCCAAACCCTTACAGGGCAGCTTTACATGGTCACACAGGGTCAAGCCTAACGACAACAAGAGTTGCAGACAAGTCAGTCCTAACTCATGGCAACACCACATGTGTCAGAAAACAGCTGTCCCCCATAGGGATTTCAGTAGCTAAGTTTCAGAGGTAGGTCACCAGGACTTTCTTCCAAGACCCCTTCTGGTGTAACTTAAACCACCAACCTTTCATTTAGTAGCCAAGCAAATAGTTTCCACCACCCAGGGACCCAATCACACTCTCTAAAACCAGAGATCTAGAAGGAATTCTAGAGCAAGAAAATGTAGAGCAAACCCCTTCTTTTTTCAGAAGAGATAGGAAGCCCCCAGGAAGTTATCTAGGCTGAGCCCATACCAGACACCCAAGTCTCTTTCCAAAGACAGTCCAGTGTACTTACCTTTGCTGCTATTAGGTGCCATGGAGTTGATCTGACTCATAGCAATCCCCGATGGCACAGCAGAGTGGCCTGTAGTGTTTT
Organism: Heterohyrax brucei; assembly: GCA_028571685.1. Classification (NCBI taxonomy): domain Eukaryota; kingdom Metazoa; phylum Chordata; class Mammalia; order Hyracoidea; family Procaviidae; genus Heterohyrax; species Heterohyrax brucei. Next base: position 57,125,101 of record CM053140.1, read on the forward strand.
GTTGCTGTTGTTCTGTTTTTGCTATATTCTGTTTGAGAGCAGGTCACCAGGTCTTTTCTCCTATGGAGCCATCGGGTCGGTTCAACCACCAATCTTTGATTAGCAGCCAAGGGCTTAACTGTTTGGGCCACCAGGGCCCCTTTAATCCCTGTTGTTGTTATTAGGTGCCTTTGAGTAGGTTCTGACTCTTGGCAACCTTATGTACAACAAAGCCAAACACTGCCAGTCCCCTTGCCAACCTCACAATCATTGCTATGTTTAAGCCCATTGCTTGTTAAATCACACCTGCGAAGTCTCATCCAATCACATGTGCCCTTACTCAAATCACTGACATCTTTCTGGGCCTTGGTCCTCTTGTCTGTAGATAAGAGGACTAGTCTACAGCTGTGCTGTCACAATGGAAGACTCTAGCCACGTGGGAGGAACACTAGTAGTGTGGTGGCGAAGCATTCAGTGGCTACCTGAAGGGTCAGTGGTTCGGACCCACTAACCACTCCATGGGAGAAAGATGTGCTTGGGAACCCTATGGGGCATTCTGCTCAGTCCTATTGTTACAGGAAATCAACCGACACCCAAGGAGAGAAGAAGCAGCCGTTTATTATAGTAACACCAGCGGGCCAGCGGGGGCTCACAAACCTCCAACAACTGGCCCCGAAGGGGAAGTTAAGCAGGCTTTTATGGGTTGGGGTCTTCTGGGTCGGGTGCAGCAGGGTACACTTGATGCTGAGTGCAGCAAGGGGGCTGAGTGCTGACTGCAGTAAGGGAAAGTAGCTTGGCAACGAGTGTAGCAAGGGGCAGTGTGTATTTAGGGCTGGGGGCAGCAAGGGACGAATTTCCCAGAATGAGATGGGGGGTGAATGGAGCGGGGTGGTGTTAAGTCTGGCTTCTCCTTCATTCTCCCCTACAATACCCCCCCTTTTATAAGGGGAGAGGGTATCACACAGATTGTTCTGGATGTAGGTGTCTGTATTCTCGGAGTGCTAGAATCCAGGAGGTAGTTCGATCTACTATGGCACTCTCAAGGGTCTGGGATAGGAACTGGAACATGCAGGGTCCGAAGCTGGCGAGCAGGAAAATAATGAGGACTGTCCCCAGGAATGATAGTAGCCAGGAGAGCCATGAGGACATTGAGGTCCATCCTGGGTTGGTAAGTTCTCATCATCTCTGTTCTATGTGCTTTTTCAGCTCCAGGACCTTAGAAGTAATTATGTTAGATTCATTGACATAGTAACAACATTCTTCTTCTAGGGCCTGACAGACTCCTCCCCAGTCAGCTAGCAAGAGATCTAGGCCCCTACGGTTTTGGAGGGTTACTGAGGCCAGAGAGTTGAGCTGTCTCTGTAATACTAAGAGGGTGTCAGCTATCTGCTCCATATCAGTATTTAGGGCTTCAGAAAGTTAGTGGCATAGTGTCAGTGACTGTGCCAGGGCTCTTGTGCCTGTAGCCAATCCTGCTACTGAGGCTACTCCTAGGACAGCCAGGCTCACTGCCTGCCTTGTTCTATGTCCTGTGATAAATAGTTGCTCAAAATCTTTTGGGGTGTGAACATGGTAGTTAGGAAAGGCGTATACAGGGGTGCAGGTGGAGTTCTGGGATAAGCATTTATATAAGTTTCTTTTGCACCACAGGAAGGTAGCATTGCTAACGCACATTAGATTTTGGTGGGTGATGTTCTGGTTACAAATCAAAGAGTGGTCCAGGGGTGCATCTAACTTTTAACAAAGCCAGGGGCAATAACTGGACCCATAAGAGCCCAGTTCCTTGACACATCTTAGCTAAGTAAGATTTGAGGGAACAGTTCATCTGTTCAACTTTTCTGGAGATTTGGGGTCTCCAGGCAGCATGCAATTTCCACTTAATTTTTAAAGTTGTTGTTATTTCTTGTACAGCTCGTGCTGTAAATGCTGGTCCATTCTCACTTCCTATTGAGAGGGGCAACCCATATCTGGGTATGATGTCTTTTAGTAGTGCACTGGTAACTTCTCTAGCAGTTTCAGTCCTGGTGGGGAATGCCTCAGTCCATCCAGAATAGGTGCAGACCATTACCAGTAGGTACTTGTAACCCCCCCAAGGCGGGAATTCGGTGAAGTCTACCTGGATGCTTTCAAATGGGGAGGTTCCTGAGTGCTGGACCCTCGATGGGGCTGCTGATCCTTGTTTGGGGTTGTTCTGTTGGCAGGTGACACACCATTTGGCTACTTGCACACACACAGTGGGTAAGTTGGGTATATATAAGTATTTTTCTAAGCCTTCTTGCAGTTTGGTTTTTCCTCAGTGGGTCAGGTTTTGTTGGTTTTGCACCAGGGGAAATCTTGAATGTTGGGGAACAAAAATCTTATTATTTGGCAATTCCCACCATCCATGAGTTTTTAAAGTGGCTTGTTCTTGTTTAGCCCATTGGTTTTCAGCTACACTGTAGTTGGGTTCTGGGGGCAACTCCAGGAACCAGGAGGATGTGGAGGGACTGGGCAAGCTCCTCTTCTGACTGGGCCGCAGCTCGTGCCACCTGATCAGCTAGTCTGTTTCCTCTGGCCTCTGGAGTATTAGATTTCTGATGACCTCTACAGTTTATGACTGCTGCTTGGAGGGGCTTTCAAATGACACCTAGTAGTTGGAGGATTTCATTTTTGTTTTTAATAGTTTTTCCTTCAGCCGTGAGCAGTCCTCTTTCCTTATAAATAGCTCCATGTATATGTAGGGTGGTAAAGGCGTACCAGCAGTCTGTATATATGTTAACTCGTCTGTGTTTGTATAGGTTGAGGGCTCTTATGAGAGCCCAAATTTCTGCTCGTTGGGCTGACCACCCGGTTGGTAACTGATTGCTCTCTATGACTTTATTCTGAGTTGTGACTGCATAGCCCGCAGTCATTTTTCCTCCCCAAATGAAACTACTGCCATCTGTGTAAAGAGTTCAGTCTGCATTAGGAAGAGATATGTCAATGAGATCAGGCCTGCTGGAGTACATGATTTCGACAACTTCTTCACAGTCATGTTCCGAGGTCCTTCTTCAGATGGAAGGAATGTGGCAGGATTCAGTGTTTTTACTGCTTCTATAATAACATTTGGGTTGTTACACAGCAGAGCCTGATATTGAGTGATGCAGGCATTAGTCAGCCATTGATGTCCTTTGGTGCTTATCAAGGTCTAGATGTTATGAGGCACTTTTAGTTTAAGAGTTTGTCCAAAGATTAGTTTGTTGCTTTCTTTTACTAAGATTGCTGTGGCTGCTAGGGCCTAAAGGCAAGGTGGCCATCCAGCCGCTACGGGGGTCTAGTTGTTTTGACAGGTATGCTACCGGCCTTTGCCACAGCCCTACCATTTGGGTCAGGACTCCCAGTGCAGTTTTGTTCTTTTCACAGACAAAAAGGTTAAAGTCTCGTGTGATGTTTCCAAGGGCTGGTGCTTTGGAGAGGGCCTCTTTGATGTTTGGAAAGGTTTTTTCTTGGTCTTGGTTCCAGCTGAGGTGCTCAGTCTTCGGGCCCTTAAGGGCCTCATATAGTGGTTTAGCCAGGTCTGCAAACCTAGGGATCCTGATGCGGCAGAAATCGGTGGCTCCTAAAAATTCTCTTAATTGTTTTCTTGTTTTAGGTGTCGGGAAGGAGGTTATAACCCATGTTCTTTTGGCCCCCAAGGCATGGTGTCCTTTGGAGATGATAAATCCAAGATACTTCACCTTCTGCCTACAGATTTGTGCTTTCTCCCATGAGACTTTGTAGCCTTTTGCCTGTAGGTGACCTAAGAGGGCTCGTGTTTCTAGGTGGCACTGATATTCAGGTTCACAGGCTAGCAATAAGTCATCTACATATCATAATAATGTCACTTGTTTTTCAGGGTGTGTTTTTGGCTGAAAGTCAGAGAGGTCTCTTGCCAGAGCTTCCCCAGAGAGGGTTGGGAAGTTTTAAAATCCCTGTGGGAGTCTTGTCCACATGAGCTGTCCTTTCTGTCCAGTTTCTGGGTCTTCCCACTTGAAGGCAAACAGAAGCTGGCTAGCTGACTGTAGTTGGATACAGAGGAAGGCTTCTTTTAAATCCAGGCAAGTGAACCACGCAGCCTTGGGTGGAATTAGACTCAGAAGGGTATGTGGATCATATAGACTTTGTTGGCCACCTCACTCAGTTGAGTAATGTTCATTTCTGCAAACCCTTCAAGTTTCTGTAACTTTTGCCTAGTGTCTTCATAGGACTGGGAAACAAATGCTGCATTAATGAGAGTCTGGCTTTCAGAGGCCTCTGGATTAAAGGGTGTCCACATCCTGTAACATTCATACAGTCTTTCATAGAATTCAGAGGGGGACTCATTGAGTCCCTGAAGCATGATTTGGACTTTAGAAATATTGGTCATTTTCCTTGCCCCGACCTGGATGCCCTGTAGGATGTTATGCTTCCAGCTGCCTGCCCCATCATCAGTGTTAAAGTCCCAGGTGGGCCGGGTGTCGGGGAGTGCCTGCCTCACGTAAGCTTCTGCGTCTAGGACCCCTGCAGGAGAATTTTCGTGGAGACATTTACGAGCTCCGTCTATAACCCGCCTTCTTTCATCAGTGTTGAAAAGACTAAAGGGAAGCTGATGTATATCATCCCAGGTAGGCTGATGGGTACTAAAAATAGTTTCTATGAGCTCGATGGTTGCCTGGGGCTTTGCTGAGTAGGATGGAGTGTGATGTTTCCAGGTGAGCAAGTCGGTAGTTGTGAAAGGCTGGTAGTAGAAAATTGGCTGGCCAGGGGCGACTGACTCGTCATCTTCTCTGCTGGGAGGGGCTCGGGTTTCTCTGAATGGAAGTTGGAGTCCCCCTTTGGTACTGTGGGTCGTCGGGCAATGGGTCGTTGGGGGTTCAGGGCATGTCAGCTCTGGTGGAGGTGATGCTGACGGTGGTGGAGTTTCTAGAGTTGAAGTGTCTGAGGGCCTTAGTGGCGCCGCTGGAGCAGGAGACAGAGTCTGGAACTATGGAGGGGGCTTCTCTTCAGAGGGGCCTTCATAAATCTTGGGCTTCTTTTGAGATCTCTCCGTGGTGTTGAGAAGGACTTTGCTGGTCCCTGACTTGCTACTATAAAACCTGATCCAGGGGGGCAGGGTTTGGGCAATATTCAACCACTGATCTATATAGGGGAATTGATCTGGGTGGCTGGGCTGCCCAGTGACTACGTTCCAGACAGCCTGAACCTTTTCTAGATCTAGAGTTCCTTCGGAGGGCCAGCCCACATTGAGGGTTGGCCATTCCCGTTCACAGAGAATTCTTAAATTTCCTGGACTTAATCATCTGAAAATCCGTTCTTGAAATTTTTAGTCATGCACTCTAGGACAGTGGGTTTACTAGTTGAACCACCCATTGTGATGGTGTCGCAAACGTAAAACAGAGGCACGTCCCAAGGACTTGCTTTCAGGTGCTCAGCTGGCCACCCTTCTCTCAAAGGTTTAAGGTGTTGTTTGGCTAAGGTGTCCCCATATAAGCCCCGGGGCAGAGAGACTGAAGTCTACACCTTTATGCCTTACACAGCTCCACAGATCCGCAGTTGCAAGCCCACTCAGGCTCCGCGACTGGTGCCTTGGAGTATCACAGAAACATTCTCTCTTTCACTCACACGAACACAAGACACCCTTCTGACTAGGAAGTCCCAAAACTGAGATCCAAGTGGATCTTAGGAGGTAATCAGTCTCCTCTTCTACCCGATGGGGTAGGCCTGACTGGGATGGGGCTGCTAAGAGTCAGAGATGACTGTATGGCAAGGGATTTTGGGGGGTTTTGTCTTTAACTTTTACAGCACCACAATTTTCAAATTTCTCTAGCAGTAGGCTGCTGTTGTGTGCTTAAGGAGAGGGCTGAGGCAACAGAGTTTTCTCCATGTCCCCGCTGTCCCCTCAGCTTTCAGCCACCCCTGCATTACTGCACCGCAGAGGGAGTTTCTTCTCCATGTTCTTGCTCCTCTTGTGACAGGCTGTTGTTGCTAGCTACTTAGCACCATGCTTGTCCTGGTGGTAAGGAGTGTGTGTGGGAGGGGTTTCTTTGTTGTCCTGGTCCAGCCTCAGCCTTACGCAGACCCTCAGGGTAGAGGCCTCTCAGCATTCCTGTCCTTCTTCCTGGTGGTGGGTAAACAGTCTTGTGTTTTTGGTTGGTCTTGGACAGGAGCTTCCTACCCTCCCCCAGTACTAGCAGACCTCTGATTGGCATTGGTATGGGATCCTGAGCCCAAGGTGGAATCCTACCCTTCTCCAAAAGTTTTCACTTTTTTGCTTTTGCCATTCCACCAGCTGCAGTGGATCTTTGTGTCCTGGGGATAAAAGTATTTCCTACTCCTTCCCCAGAGGCGGTGGATGTTGCTTCTACCACCTGAAGCAATGGATCTTTGCTGTGACCTGGGTATGACAAGGTTTACTTCCTCTGCACCATTAGGCTTCTGTTTTACTGAAGAGAAGGAAGAGCCTAGGAAAGCATGTGGACTTTACCCTCACCCCGCAGCAGCGCCTCATTATCTCATGCATTTGTGCCACTGAGGGGGTTCTCTCTTGTTTCCTGCTCTGCCCCCTGAGACCCATGGAAAGGGGTTGGGAGTGAGCAAAAACTCCCCTTATACTTGGGACCCCAATCCATTCCAAACTACATGCTATTATACACTTAAAACTCTTGATTTCTTCTTACCTGCTTTTTCTGTGCTCTGACAAAGGCGTGTCTCACCTTTCCTTTGAGAGACAGTCTGATGAGTTTATGAAAAACTATGATTTTGTAGATTATCTGTCTTTTTCTTGTTGTTAGGGTAGGACAAGTGGAAGTGTAAGCCAGTGAAGGAAGCCTATAAACTTCTTGAAACTTGTTTTTTGTTTTTAGTTTTACAATGGACAAATGGATTGTAGACATATTTGTATGGTGGTAATAAAGGATTTGCATAGCAATTCAAGACTACTATGGATGAAATTCCTGAGTACCACACCAGAACGCTGCAAAAAAGAATTCTCCAAACCTCATGCTTAGTATTTGTGCCAGGCACTGTGAGGATGCGTATCAGTCCATTCACTCAACAGGTATTCATTGTGAGCATCCTGTGCACAGATATCTATAAGACTAGTTGCTGGAGACTTGGCAGGCAGATATGGTCCCTTAACCTTAACCACTGTGCCAACGAGGTTTCCATAGGGGTCACAGAAGGGCAAAAGTAGAGAGTGAAAAACCCACGACAGGTGTGGTAATTGCCATAAATAAGGAAGTGAAGAATGCAATGGGAGCTTATATCCAGGGACCTACCATAGACTTGTTCAAGGAAGGCCTTCCTAAAGAAGCAGCGTTTCTGCTGAGAGTGAAAGGATGAGTAGGAGTTAGCCAGGCAAAAGAGGTGCTCCAGTAGAGACTAAGGGTGTGCTGTCACCGGGCAGGGAGAACAGTGGGAGCTGCATATAGGTGAGCTGCAAATTTATATGGGAATGTCCATTTTCATTCAATCATAAAAAAAAAGAGGTGTTCTAATTACTGTGGCTGCATGTGAAATTTCCCCAAAATGTACTGGTGTAAAGCAACCATTTATTATGAGCATGAGTTCAGACAGGGCACCAGAGGATGACTTGACTGTGCTACAGTGACTGAGATCTCAGTTGGAACGCTTAAAGGCTCAGGGATGGAGTCATCTGACGCCTTGTGCACTTACACGCCTTTCTCATGGTTGATGCAGGCTGTTGGTTAGAGGCCTCGGCTCCTCTTCACGCGGCCCCCTTCATGTGGCCTCCCCACCTGGGCTACTTTCAGCTTCCTCGTAGCACAGCAGCTGGGTTCTGAAAGTAAACATCTCAAGACAGAGCCAGGCAGAAGTTGTATCACCTTCTGTGACCCAACTTCAGAAGTCACTCAGCATCACTTCTACCACATTCTGTTTGTCAAGGCAATCCAAAAGTGCCACTCCATTCCAAGGCAGGGAAAATAGACTCCCTCTCTTGATGGAAGAGCAGGTGGGACCAGAAAAATTGCAGTGGCCATTTTTAGAAAACCCAATCTGCTATGGCAGGGGTTGGGGGAGATTTTAGTGTGAGAAAATCTTGAGCAAACGTACTCCAGTGAGGGAAGGTAGAACCCATCTGAAGACGTAAAAGGAGGCTAGTAATGTTATAGTGAAGGAGGCCCTTGGTGGTACAAATAAACACTTGGCTACTAACCAAAAGGTTAGTATTTTGGACCCACCCAGAGGTGTCTCACAAGAAAGACCTAGTGATCTGCTTATGAAAGATCACAGCCACGAAAATGGTGAAGAACCATCCTACTCTGTGCCCATGGGGTCACCATGAGTTAGAATTTGACCTGATAGCAACGGGGGGAAAAAAAAGGCAGTAGTGTAGACACAGGAAAGAGACTGTTGTAAGTTGAGACTTAAGACATAGAAAACCAAAAACCTCATGCTTGTCCTTAAGGAGCTTATTATAAAAGCCAGAAAACCGAATAACCAAATTGCCATGGAGTTGATTCCTCTCATAGTGGCCCTATAGGACAAAGTAGAACTACCTCATAGGTTTCCAAGGAGTGGCTGGTGAAATGCTGACCTTTTGGTTAGCAGCCAGAGTTCTTAAAACTGCACCACCAGGCTCCACGAGAACCGTAGGGCTTCCTTTTGGTTTAGTTCTTTGCAATCAGCACAGAAGTACTTCAGTTATTTCCTCATTTGTCTCAAACAATAATCCTATAAGGAACATATTATTAGTCCTTTTTTTACAAATGAAGAAATAAAACATCAGTGGGATAAAGTGGAAGACTAAGTAGGAGGGACAGTGGTACTCACAGTGGTAAACAATTACATCTTAGTTGTTTACATCTTTTTTCATAGAAAAACATGATTAGAACGTTAAACGTAGGATTTTACTGACATTACAGCTAGGAGGGAAGTATAAGCAGTAAGTTGATTTAAAGTGGATCTAAGGAATAAATAATACAGAAGGTTTGCAAACAGGGCAAAAGGAGAAAGATGGAAGGTAAACCACAAGAGTTTGGGAAATACTGGTAAAGGATTAAGTGTAAGGGATCTGAAGCCAAGTCATATCCCAACTCTGCCACTTCCTGGTTGTATGATCTTGCCAAACTACTTAGTCTCCCTATGTTTCCATTTTCTCATCTGTGAAGTGAGGATGATTATACTACCTCCCGTCATAGGGTAGTCACGAAGAACAAATTAGTTAATGTTTAAAAAGTACTTAGAATAGTTCCTGGTGCATAGTAAAGTGCTATATAAATTCTTATTAAATAATTAAAGTAACTGGCTTAAGCATAAGAGAGATTGTATTCACTCTTGTAACCCAAACATTCATGACTATGTATCTTCAGACATAGTTGGATCCAGGGGCTCCACCATTAGTTTCCCTGTCTCACTATTTGCTGTATCTGTCTGTCTCTGTCTCTCTTTCCCCATCTCAGTTCTGCTTTGCTCTCTGTTGATTCATCCTCAGGCAATCCCTCGCTCAGGAGTGTCAAGGTGGCCACTGCAGCTCGAGGGTTACAGCCTCGCTGCTACTAGTCCAGAGGAAACAGACGCCTGCTTGCCGTTGTTGTAGGAAAAGTATTTGTGTTCATTTTTATTATCTCCTTGAGTCAATGACCCAAGAAGCTGGACCATATGAAGAAGAATGAGGCATCAGGACTGGAGGAAGACTCATAAACAACCTGAGTTATGCAGATGACACAATCTTACTTGCTGAAAATGAAGAGGATTTGAAACACTTACTGGTGAAGATCAAAGACCACAGTGTTCAGTATGATTATGCTTCAATATAAAGAAAACAAAAATCTTCATTATTGGACCAGTAATCAACATCATAACAAGTGAAGAAAGATTGAAGTTGCCAAGAATTTCATTTCACTTGGATCCAGAATCAACACTCACAGAAGTAGCAGTCACAAAATAAAAAAGCACACTGCATGGGACAAATCTGCTGTAAAAGACCTATTTAAAATGTTGAAAACCAAAGACATCACCTTGAAGACTTAAGGTGCACTTGACCCAAGCCATGGTTTTTTCAATTGCATCATATGCATGTGAAAGCTGGACAATGAAAAACGAAGGCTAAAGAATTGATGTCCTTGAACTATGGTGTTGCAGAACATTAAGTATACCATGGATTACCAAAAGAATGAGCAGATCTGTCTGAGAGGTACAACCAGAGCTCTCCTTGGAGGCAGGGATGGCAAGACTACATCTTACATTCTTGGGACGTGTTGTCAGGAAGGATCAGTCCCTGGAGAAGGGCATCCTGCTTGATAAAACAGACGGTGAGCCAATAAGAGGAAGACCCTTAACAAGTAGCTGCAACGATAGGCTGAAGCATAAAAATGATCGTGAATGTGGTACAAGACCAGGCAACATTTCATTCTGTCATGCATGGAGTCGCTGTGAGTAGGAACCAACTTGATAGCACTGTCATGGATTGAATTGTGCCCCCCCCAAAATACATGTAGCCATGTAGCTGGGCCATGATTCCCAGTATCTTGTGACTGTCCTCCATTTTGTGGTTTTCCTGTGCTATATGTTAAAGGGTCAGGGTGAAGCTGTAAATCCCTTCATAGGATCACCTCCCTGCTCCACTGTAAAGGGAGTTTCCCTGGAGGATGGCTTGCCCCACCCTTAATCCTTTCATCCTGCAAGAGATAAAAGGAAAAGGAGACAGGTTGAGAATTGGGAACCTCGCACCATCAAGAAAGCTGCACCGGAAGAAGAGTACATCCTCCAGACCCAAGGTTCCTGCACCAAGATGCTCTCTGGACAAAGACTGATGCAATACCGGACTTTCCTCTAGAGCCAACAAGGGGAAAGCCTTCTCCTGGAGCGGACATCCCGAATATGGACTTATAGCCTTCTGGACAATGTAAGAATAAACCTTTGTTTGTTAAAGCCATCCACTGTGTGGTATTTCTGTTAGAGCAGCCCTAGCTAACTAAAACAGGCATCTAACAACAATAGTTTCATTGTTTCTCCAGTGTATATGACCTTTAGTCTTTCTTGAGCTACTGTCACAATTTTTCCTCTGTCTTTGGCTTTATTGAAGACAATTAAGGTCTTGGTGATTTTCTTTTAGGGTCTGTCCTATGTGGGATTTGTTGAGCTTCTTGGATGGTCAGCTTTTCATCCTTTGTGGTATTAGGCAAATTTTCTGTCAGCAATTCTTCAGTGATCCTCTCTGTGTTTTCTGTTTTCTCCCTTTGTTCTAGAACTTGGATTAACTGTAAGTTTTTGTTTTTGATTGTATCCCATGCAGTTCTCAGGGTTTATTCACTTTTCCTCATTTTTTTTTCTGATTTTTCCTCAAGAAGAGATGCATCCAAGTGTTCATCTTCAATTTCACTAATCCTGTGTTTCATCATTTCAATTCTGCTCCTCAGTCCTTTTGAAATCTTATTGTTTTATCTCTTGGATTTCTGATTGTTTTTGTATAATTTCTAGTTTTGAATTTATTTTGGTGTTTTGTTCCTGTATTATTTTCATGAATTCTTCCCTGAATTTGTCTGCCTTTTCCATAAATTTGTCTATTGTTTCCTCATTTTTGTCTGCTTTTTGCTTCAACTCTTGGATAGCTCTGAATACTAAATATTTGAATGCCCTATCAGTTAATTGTAGTGCTTTTTCTTCTACTAGAAAGTCACTTGCTGTTTTATTTTAGACACCTACTGGAACCATCTGTCTTTTTTTTTTAGTATATTTTGATATTGTCTGCTATCTTTCAGCTAGTCAGTAGTTCTTTTCTTTGTTTCTTGATTGTAGACCTGTTTGCTTCATCCTACTTCTTTTGTTTTATTTGGTTATGTCAGAGCAGGTGGACTATACGTTCTTTGTTATTTGTTCGTTTGTACTCACTGTATTTTTCATCTCATTGTCCAATAGGCAGGGCCAGTGGCTCAGCTATGGTGTAGCAGGGCGGGTCCAGTGGATGATCTGTGTGTCTTGCTAGGAGCTCCTGAAGGCACTTTCACATATTACCCATCTCTGATACATGTGTGGCAAATGCAAGCTGCAGCACTGCTATACTTCCTGGCACACTGAGCCACCACGACTAACCAGGAGGCCTCAAAAGCCGAGCGATGGGGAGAAGACAGGGTATGGGAAAGCATGATTTGCTTGTCACTGGGTACTTTGTTCTCTCCTGAGACCTCTGTAAATCTGCTGTTCTGCACTCCTTGTCTGTTGATTTCCAGACAGGTGTCCAACATGGTGAATCTGTGTTAGATTAGCTGACAGGGAACTTTCTCCCATATCTCTTCTCTCTCTCTCTGTTTACTGTCAGTTTCTGATTCCATTTTGTAATTTCACTGAGATCTCTATCTCTTCATTTGACACTTCACCTTGAAGGACTGACATTTGTCTCTGTTAACTTAGTTTTTCAGTCTCTACTGTGGAGGGACAGCCTGGTGATTCTGTCCGTGGTGCCACATTGGTTAGAAGTCTGAGAAATTTTTAAGTCATAGGAATATGCAAGGACACACGTCATTTGGTCTCATCATTATGTGTCTTGTAGTCTCTGGAAAATTTCCCTATACACTTGTGAAAGAATGACAGTATAAAAGACAGATAGCCTTCTGGCATTAGTATGATAATTGCTTTGAATTTGCAGACCCCCTCAAAGCATCTTGGGCTTTAGTCTACAAAATATTTCTATTTAAATGTGTCTGACAAGTTTCTAACTCATTCTTTTCAGAAACAAGCTAATCACCTTCCTCCCCAAAACAGTAAATTTTCATATGGCTTTGAGTTTGGTCATTGGCACCATCCTCCTTCAATGACCCAAAATTTAAACAAAGGTCTTGTTTGAACTCTTGACTCCTTCATCCATCAGAATCAATGCCACTACATCTCACCTACCTCTTCCTCTCCATTCCACGTAGACAAGGTCTGGAATCATCATCCTAGTGGTCATCTAGTGTGATGCTTAAGAGTGTGGGATTGGAGTTGCATGGACTCTTCTGTAGGACCTTGGGGAAGTTATTAATGTGTATACACACAGTTCAAAAGTATTAAAAGCAGGGACAGATTACTCAATAAGAAGGGTACACACGGGCTTACTTGGGTTTAGTTACTAATCTGTAGTGCACACTTTCACCTGTTTTCACCACATCATACCTTGCTTACTGTACACCAGTGACCTCGCTTACTGGCTAATCCACCCCTGACTGAAAGGTAGACAATGAAAATAAAGTCTTCCTCCCTACTCACCTGCCTTAATCCTCCTTGTCTAGTAGTAGCCACTTTTTTTTTTTTTATTTAACATAACTGAGTAAAAATGTACATTCACATGTAAATTTACATGCCCCCCTATATGCAGCTTCCACTGCTCTCCCTGTCCGGTGACTGCACACTATTCCTCTCTGCTCCATACATGTCTCATCCTCCCAACAGTCTCCTTTCCCCTCCTCTCCGTCCACTCCCCTTCCTCCAGCCAGAGGTCAGCAAGATGATATCCTATAGATGTATAGAACCATAAAGTGCTCCCAACTCTGCATTGCCAAGTCCATTCCATTCCTGTCCAAAGAGTGGACCTTTGTTAAAATTTATGGGAACGGGCAGCATCAGGGCTGGGGGCCATGCTCTCAGAGGAACCCCAAAACCGCTGGACCATCAATTGAGGTCTTTCAGTGGAGATCTCATGATGCACCTTTTTTTATTCTTGTGTTGCCAGTGAGACTCCTCTCTGTGAGCTCCGTCATGGCTATCACTGGTGGTGGCCGGGCACCATCCGGTTCTTCTGGTCCCAGGTCGATGTAGGTACCCACTCTTGTGGGTCTCTCTGTCTTCTCGGTTGTCTTTACCACATGCCATTTTGGCCCTCGGTGAGCATCCGTTCCTGCTGAGTTGGACTATTTGCTGTGTCCTCGGATGGCAGCTTGGCAGCTTTTAAGACCCCAGACACCACTCACCAATGTGGGGTGCAGAGAGCTCTCTTAGCAAAACGCTAGTTGTGCCAATTGGCCTGGAATTCGCCTAAGAGCATGTTCCCCCACCCCCTGCCCCAGCTACTCTATCCTTGCAGTATTGCGTTAAGATGGAAGGTGTACTCAAGTTATGCTGAAGTCCACTTAATGTTGTTCTTGTTCCTAATATGTGCTGTCACCGCTTTCTCCCAATTAGATTTCTAGTAACTACCTAAACTAAGCCCTCTCCCCCTTGCCCTCCCTCCCTCCCTCCCCTCCCTTGCAGCTGTCAAAGAGTCTTTTCTTCTATACACAAGTCTGTTTTTGAGATCTTATCGTAGAGGTCTCATACAGTATTTGTCCTTTTGTCGCTGACTACTCTCACTCAACATAATGTCTTCCAGTTGAAACCAGGTTAGGAGATGTTTCCTGGAATCATCGTTATTCTTTATCATTGCGTAGTGCTCCATTGAGTATATGTACCACAGTTTACCTATCCATTCTTCTATTGTTGGGCATCTAGGTTGATTCCACCTTTTTGCTATTGTGGACTGTGCCACGATAAACATTCTGGTGCATGTGTCCGTTGGTGTGAAAGGCCTTGAATCTGTAGGATATATTCCAAGTAGTGGAATTACTGGGTCAAATGGTATATCAATATCCATTTTTTTAAGGAAGCGCCAGATTGCCTTCCAAAGAGGCTGGACCATTTTGCAACCCCACCGGAGTAGCCACTTCTTAAATTTTAGCTCTCAGAGTTTAGGATTTCATATCATCCCTAAACTTGTCTACTTGTCAAACTCTGGCCTTGCTTCCAAACCCCTCCCTGGCCCTTTCCCCTCTAAAACCCAGTGTACTGGCCCTTTCTTTAAGCAAACTCTACAAATCTTCTGCCATCCATTCAATTCCAAGTCATAGGGGCCCTATAAGACAGACTACAAGGTCCAACAAATAAGTCCACAAACTTAATCGTTCTACATGCTACTGAATATCATTGCTGAATATCATTACAGTCATCTTCAGAGTACTCCCCTTGGGAAGCTATGCACTGATACCAGTGTCTAGTCCACCCTTCAAAGAAATTTTAGGACTCTTTCTGTAACGACCGTTGCATGCAGTGGCAAGCTGGAAAGTTTGTGAAGTTAATTGTATAGTTGTCTGTGGGGGAGTTTTTAGCAAGCAAATAACTGTATTGGAACACCCTCCCTGCTCACCTGATCTGGCCCTCAGTGACTTGTTTCTTTACCCAAAGATGAAGGAAACATTGAAGGGAAGACATTGTGATGACATTCAGGACATCACTAATTAACATGATGACAGCTCTGATGGCCAGTCCAGAAAAAGAGTTCCAAAATTGCTTTGAAGGGTGGACTAGGTGCTGGTGTCAGTGCATAGCTTCCCAAGGACAGTACTTTGAAGGAGACTATAGTGACATTCAGCAGTGAAGTAGGTAGCACTTTTTCTAGGATGATGGCAAACTTTTTTTTTCTTTTTTTTTATTATGACTGAGTGAAAATGTACATTGCTGTATTAATTTACATGCCCACCTATATGTAGCTTCCATTGCTCTCCCTGCCCGGTGACAGCACACTATTCCTCTCTGCTCCATGCATGTCTCATCCTTCCAACAGTCTCCTTTCCCCTCCTCTCCACCCACTCTCCTTCCTCCAGCCAGAGGTCAGCAGGATGATATCCTATAGATGCATAGAACCACAAAGTGCATCCAATGTATAGTCACTCTGCATTGCCAGTCCAATCCATTCGTGTCCGAAGAGTGGACCTTCATTATGATTTATGGGCAAGAGAAGCATCAGGGCTGGGGAAAATGCTCCCACTGGACCATCAGTTGAAGTCTTTTAGTGGAGCTCTCAGAGTGCACCCCTTTTTATTCTTGTGTTGCCAGTGAGACTCAACTTAGTGAGCTCCATCACGGCTATCACTGGTGGTGGCCGGGCACCATCCGGTTCTTCCAGTTCCAAGTCTATGTAGGCACCCACTCATGTGGGTCTCTCTATCTTCTGGATTGTCTTTACCCCATGTCATTTTGGTCCTCGGTGAGCATCCACTCCTGCTGAGTTGGGACCACTTGCTGTGCCCTCAGATGGCAGCTTGGCAGCTTTTAAGACCCAAGACACTACTCACCAATGTGGGGTGCAGAGAACCCTCTTAGCAAAATGCTAGTTGTGCCAATTGGCCTCGATTTCGCCTAAGAGCATGGTCCCCTGCCCCCTGCCATGGATGCTGACAAACTTAACTGACAGACCTCCTAAAACTGCCCCATAGTTTCCAAGGCTGTAATCTTCACAGAAGCATACTGGCACATCTCCTACGAAGCAGCTGGAAGGTCCAAACTCCCGACCTTTTGATTAGTAACTGAAGATTTAATCATTGCACCACCAGGGCTCCTTAAACTCTATATACACCTCTAGAAAAGTTACTGATACATATTGCTTTGAACACAGACATACTTATCTTTCTCCCTCTTTCTTGAGTATTTAGCGTTTGTAAGCATCAGGCCTTTGTAAGCGTGATGGCTACTCAGTTCAATGCTAACTGCATTGTGAGTATTCAGTGAATCGCTGATGACTGACTTTCTAGTCCCCTTGACCAAGAATTTTCAAAGACTCTTAGTGTCTGTGGGAATATAGTATAAACTCCTGATACTGGCTTTCACTCACCTCACCTATCCAAACAAATTCCCTGCAGAATGTTGGCTGTAGCCAAGGCAATCTCCTCAGTAAATCCTGACTGTCAAACTCTGTCCTCCTGCCAGGCTTTTGCTTATGCTGTTCTTTCTCCATGAAATACCTTTAAATAATATCCTACATTTATAGGTAACTGATGTATGTAGTAAAAGTAGAAAAACTTTTTGGGAAAGACACACACCAGTTTTGATAGAACAATTACTTCCAAGAAAATGGAAGAAAAAGGGATGAGAGTGATGGTTAATTTATGTGATCACTTAGCTAGGCCATGGTGCTCAGTTGTCAAGGACAGCTGTTGTGAAATACTTTTACCTGATTGAACCATGGCCTTAAGTAAAGCAGATTACCTTTCAGAACACGGGTGGGCCTCAATCAGCGGAAGGCCTTAAGAGTAAAAAGGGAGTTTTCTCACAGTGTGTTTTGCCTCCAGATTGTAGATAGACATTTTGTCAGAATTCACAATCTTTTTACTCTTCCTGTCTCCTGATTTACCAGCCTGCCACAAGCATGTGCACCAACTGCTTGAAGTAAATCAATTCTCTTGATAGATAATTAGCAGTTCAGTTTCTCTAGAGAACTCCGACTAAGATAATAGGAGATAGAATGTTAGTTATATTTGTAACATTTTATGTTCTGAAAGAGATTAGAAGCAAATGTAGCAAAATGTATTAAACATTGCTTTTATCTTGGTAGCTATATTATGACCTTCTCTTTTGAATCCTTGGGATAGTTTGTAATTAAATGTTAAACTTTTTGTTTGCTTTGTGTTTTTTCTTTTTTAAAAATTGTGATTCAGCGAATGTATACAATCCCATCAATTTTCCATGCCTCCCTGTCTACAGCGCCATCTACACCCCACCCAGTGACAGCACATTCTTGATTTTCACTCTATACTTCTAGTATTCTCTTAAAGAGCACGTAGTATCCTCTCCGCCCTCTTCTCTCCCATCTAGAAAGAACACAGTAGGACAGCCTCCTATAAATATATAAAACCATAAAGTACACACACCATATGGTCACACTGTGTCCCTGAGTCCAGTGCATTCTTGTATGAAGAGCTGACCGCAGTACTAGTTTCTGGTCAGGGCCAGCAACATGTCTAGGGGCCATGTTCCCAGGGGATCCTCCAGGCCATGGGACCATCAGTTGTGGTCTTTTAGTAGAGATCTTGAGCTGCCCTCCTCTTTTTCTGTTGTTGCCTCAGGGACTCTACATTGTGTGCCCTGTCACAGCTGCCTTTGGTGGTGGCCAGACACCATCTGGTTCTTCTGGTCTCATGCTGATACAGTCTCCCATTCATACGGGTCCTTCTGTCTCCTGGGTTCTTTTGTCCTCCTGTCTTTGTTGTTCTTGGTAATCATCTGCTCCATGTGAGTTGGGACCATTTGGAGTATCTCAAATGACAGCTTGCTAGCTTTTAAGACCCCAGATACCACTCACCAATATAGGCTGCAGGAGATTCTCTTAGCAAAAGACTAATTATGCCACCTGACCTGATGTCCCCTGAAAATATGGTCGCCAAACCTTCATCCCTGCTACTCTCTCCTTTGAAATATTGGGGTGAATTTAGAAAACCTTGCAGAAGTTTATAGTGTAGTCCAGTTATGTTGTTCTGCCCACCATTGCATGTTGTCACTGCTTTCACCTAACCAAATTCCTGTCAACTTGTCTAATCTATGACCAACCCTGTCCCTCTCTCCCCATCCTTGGAGCCATCAAAGAGTTTTTTTCTTCTGTACATAAGTCTGTTTTTAAGTCCTTACAGCAGAGGTCTCATATAATACTTGTCCTTTTGCAGCTGAATGATTTCAGTCAGCATAATGTCTTCTAGTTGAAACCAGGTGATGAGATGCTTCCTAAAATCATCACTCTTCTTTATCATTGTATAGTGTTGCATTGAGTATGTGTACCATGGTTGTTTATCCATTCATCTGTTGATGGGCACCTAGGTTGATTTCATCTTTTTGCTATTGTGGACAGTGCTGCAGTAAACGTTTGTGTGCATGTATCTGTTTGTGTGACCACTTTTATTTCTGTACGATATATTCTGAGCAGTGGGATTTCTGGGTCACATGGTATTTCTATTTCTAGCTTTTTAAGGAAGTACCAAACTGCTTTTCAAAGAGGTTGTACCATTTTGCATTCCCACCAATAGTGTAGAAGAGTTCCAACCTTTCCACAGCTTCTCCAGTGTTTGTTGTTTTGTGTTTTTTGGATTATTGTCAATCTTGTTTGATTTCTCTAATAGTTAATAATTGTGAGCATTTCCTCATGTGTCTTTTGGCTGCCTGGATGTCTTCTTTGGTGAAGTGTCTGTCCATCTCCTGTGCCCATTGCTTAACTGGGTTGTTTACCTTTTCCTTGTTGACATTTTGCAGTACCTTGTAGATTATAGAAATCAGACATTGATCTGACATTTAGTTGCCAACTATTTTTTTCCATTCTGTGGATAGCCTTTTAACTCTCTTGATAAAGTCTTTGGATGAGCGTGTTTGGTTCTGTTTCTTCTTCTATTGTTGTGCATTGCTGGTCAGACTTTGTAGTCCGTCTAAGCCGTGTATTTGAACTTCCACTGGTGATCCTATGTTTTCTTGCATGATTTTTATCATCTTAGGTTTGATATTTAGGTCATGGCTCCGACTCGACGGCACTTGGCTGGCTTTGGCATTTAGGTCACTGCTTTTACCTAACTAAATTAGATCTATTTTGAGTTAGTTTTTGTGTGAGGTGTGAGATATGGGTCTTGTTTCAATTTTTTGCAGATGGATATCCAAGTCTGCCAATGCCTTTTGTTAAAGAGACTGTTTTTACCCCAGTTTATAACTTTGGGGTCTTTGTTGAATATCAGCTGTTCATAAGAGGATGGTGATATTTCTGGGGTCTCATTCCTGTTCCATTGGTCTATATGTTTCTTTTTGTACTAGTACCAGGCTGTTTTGACTACCGTGGCAGCATAATAGGTTCTAAGGTCAAGCAGTGTGAGGCCTCGCACTGTGCTCTCCTTCTTCCGTAGTGATTTACTTATCCAGAGTTTCTTCTCTTTCCAAACAAAGTTGGTGATTTGTTTCTCCATCTCATTAAAAAATGACACTGGAATTTATACTGGGATTGCATTGTACATGTAGATCGCTGTGGTAAAATAGATATTTTCACTATGTTGAGTCTTCCTATCCATGAGCACAGTAGGTTTCTCCACTTATGTAAGTCTCTTTCGGTTTCTTGCAGTAAAGTCTTATAATTTTCTCTGTATAGGTCTCTTATTTCTCTAGTTAGATTTATTCCTATGTATTTTACCTCCTTGGGGGCTATAGTAAATGGAATTGATTTAACGATTTCCTCTTTGATGATCTCTTTGTTGGTGTAAAGGAATCCTACTGATTTACTTAGGTTTATCTTATATTCTGATACATTATTGAACTCTTCTATTAGATCCAGTAGTTTATTTATGTATTCTTTAGAGTTCTCTGTGTATATGATCATATCATCTGTAAATAAGAATATTTTTACTACTTCTTTGCCTATGCAGATGCCCTTTATTTCTTTGTCTTGTCTGATTGCCCTGGCCAGAACCTCTAGCATAACGTTAAATAAAAGTGGTGACAGTGGACATCCTTATCTAGTTCTCATTCTCAGGGGGAATTCTTTCAGTCTGTCTCCATTCAGGACGATGTAGGTGGTTGGCTTTGCATAGATGCCCCTTTTTGCATTAAGGAAATTCCCTTCTATTCCTATTTTACAGAGAGTTTTTAACGTGAATGAGTGTTGGACTTTGTCAAATGCCTTTTCTGCATGAATTGACAAAACAGGTGATTCTTATCCTTTGTATTATTTATTGGATTGATCACACTAATTGTTTTTCTGATGTTGAATCAGCTCTGCTTCCCTAATATGAATCCAACTTGGTCATGATGAATCATTTTTTTATGTCATTGAATTCTATTGGCTTGAATTTTGTTGAAGGGTTTTGCATCTAGGTTCATGAGTAGTATTGATCTGTAATTTTCTTTTTTTAGTGGGATCTTTCCCTGGCTTTGGTATCAGGATTATGCTGGCTTCATAGAATGAATTTGGGGATAGTTAGTCCTTTTCTATGCTGTGAAATAGCCTCAGTGGGATTGGAATTAACTCCTCTCTAAAAGTTTGGTAGAATTCTCCAGTGAAGCCATCTGGGCCTGGACTTTTTTTGCTTGGTAGCTTTTTATTACCTTTTCAGCCTCTTCTTTTTTGATGGGTTTATTAATTGTTCTACTTCTCCTTGTGATGATTTTGGTAGGTGATGTGAATCTAGAAATTTGTCCATTTCCTCTAGATTTTCAAATCTGTTAGAGTACAATTTTTCATAGTATTCTGTTATGATACTTTTGATTTCAGTTGGGTCTGTTGTGACATCTCCTGTCTCATTTCTTATTCGGATTATTTGTTTCCTCTGCTGGTTTTTTTTTTTTTTTTTTTTGTAAGTTTAGCCAAAGGTTTATCACTTTTGTTGATCTTTTCAAAAAACTAGCTTTGGGTTTTGTTCATTTTTCCAGTTGTTTTTCTATTCTCTAATTCATTTAGTTCTGCTCTAATCTTTATTATCTGTTTTCTTCTGGTGCCCGAGGGATTCTTTTGTTGTTCTCTTTCTATTTGTGAACGTTGTAGGGTTAATTCTTTGGCTTGGGCCCTTTCTCCATTCCAGATGTGTGCATTTATAGAGATAAGTTGACCTCTGAGTACTGCTTTTGCTGTATCCTGTAGGTTATGGGAGGATGTGTTTTCATTCTCAATTGATTCCATAAATTTCTTCATTGTGTCCTTGATTTCTTCTATAACCCATGCATTTTTTAGCAAGGTGTTGTTCGGTTTCTGTGAATTCCAATTTCCACCAATGCTTTTTCTGCTACTGATTTCAACTTTTGTGGCTTTACAGTCTGAGAAGATGCTTTGCCATAATTCAGTGGTTTGGATTTTGTTGAGACTTGGCTTTAAGACCTAAAATGTGGTGTATTCTGGAGAATGTTCCATGTGCCTTGGAAAAGAAGATGCACTTACCTGCTGTGGGGTAAAAACACTGTATATGTCGATGAGGTCTAGTTGGTTGATTGTCGCAATAAGACCTTCTGTACCTTGACTGAGCTTTTCTCTGGGTGACCTGTCCATTACTGAAAGTGGAGTATTGAAGTCTCCTGGTATTATTGTGGAATGATTTACGTCATTTTCCAACATTGTCAGCATTCATTCAATGTATTTAATGCTCTGATATTGGGCGCATATTTAATATTGTTATATCCTGCATGTGTATTGAACTTTTCAGTAGTAAATAGTTTCCATCTTTGTCTATTATGGTGGATTTTGCATTAAAATCTATTTTACCTGAGATTAGTATTGCCACTCCTGCTCTTCTTTGCATGTTGTTAGCTTGGTATATATTTTTCTGTCCTTTGATTTTTGATTTGTTTATGTCTTTGAATCTAAGGTGTGCTTCTTGTAGGCGACATGTAGAGGGATTGTGTTTTTTAATCCCAGCTGTTACTCTCTGCCTCTTTATTGGAGCATTCAAGCCATTCACATTCAGTGTAATTATAGATAGGTATGTGTTTAGTGCTGTCATATTTTTGTGTTGTTGATGTTTTCTTTGTTTTTCTGAATTTTCTGTTCTGGGTCATTTTTCTGTATGGGTTTATTTTTTGTCTTTTTCAGTGTTTGGTTTTGTGTTTGTTGAAACTCCTGTATTATGGTTCTTGTTTAGATATGTCACATTGTTAGTTTGCTTTGCAGCTGTCCCTTTGATCCCCCTTAATGTTCTAAGTTTAAGCCAATCTTTAAATTCTGTATATCTCCTTAATTTCTTCTCCACCTGAAAGGGTTATAATTACTGTAATATATTCCTGTTTATAGTGTGATGATGTTGTAGTTTTCATGTTGAGATCTCTGATTCCCTACTTTCAATATTTTAGCTTTGATTGAGCTTTGCGCCTTCTTTAACTGAGTAGGACTCTGGATGCTGTGTCCTGCATTGCATCCTTAAGTATACATCTGATGTTATTGTTTTTCTAAATGAAGAGCTTCTTTCAGTATTTTCTGTAGTTTTGGTTTGGTTTTTGCAAAGTCTCTAAGTTTCTGTTTGTTGGAGAATGTCTTAATTTCATCATCATATTTGAGAGACAGTTTTTCAGGATATATAATTCTTAGTTGGAAGTTTTTCTCCTTCAAGGCTTTGTGTGTCATCCCACTGCCTTCTTACCAACATGGTTTCTGCCAAGAAGTCAGAGGAAGGCCCACAGAGCTTCCCTTTGTATGTTAGCTTTGCTTTAAGCCTCACTGCCTTTAAGAGCCTCTGTTTATGTTTCATTTTATTAAGCTTAATTATAACACGTTTTGGAGTCTTTCTTTTGGGGTCTTGTTTTTGCAGTGTTTGGTAAGCACCTTGAATATCTATGTTCTCTTCTTTCACAATGTCAGGAAATTTTTCTGTCAACCACTCTTCAACAATTCTCTCTATATTTTCTGCTATGCCTCCATGTTGAGGAACTCCAATTATTCATAGATTATTCCTCTTGATAAGTCCCACTCTACCTCTTGATAGAGTCCCTCTCAATGCTTCTTTATTTTTCTTGTTTCTTTTATCTGATTTTTCCTCATAAATGCTGGTATCAGTGACTTTATCTTCAAGCTCACTAATTCTTCATCCCATTCCCTCAATCCTACTCTTTTGGCTTTGCGCTGTATTGTCTAATTCTGTAATTTAATTATCAATCTGCTGAATTTCAAATCAGTGTTCTAGCACTTCATATAGCTTACTTTTCTTTTTGTCCTGCTGTGTTTTGTTTAATCTCTAGAAGGGCTCTACACATAATTCTTTTGTATTCTACCTCTGATAATTTCAGAAAGCCTTGTTCATCTGGGTAGTTTTTTAATTCTTTATTTTGAGAGTTTTCCAGGGCTATTGTCTGCTTCTTTAAATGGCTAGACATGGATCATTGCCTTCATGCCCTCAAGAAGCTATTCAGTTTCTCTGGTGTTACACCAATGGGAGCTGTGGCATAGTTCTAAGAAGAGAGTAAGGGGACTGCTAGATTTGATTAGCAGCCACTGCTGTGTTCTCTTGGTGAAGCTGACTTATATATAGCTTCTCTGGCAGTACAGACTTGGTCAAGCCCCACAACACTGCTCAGCCTGGTGGCTGGCCTTGGCTGGGCCCTCAGGGGTGATAAAGGTGGCAAGCAACTTGTGCCAACTCTCTGGAATCATACCAGTCAAGACTATGGTGTAGCTCAGGGAAGAGAGGACAGAAGGATGCCACCACACTCAGCCACCAGGGACCACTGCATTCTCTAGATGCACTTATCTTAAAAACTGCTTTTCTGCTGAGAGAACTGCCCTGGGGCAACCAAAAGCAGCCGAGCCCTCAAGGGTAGCAGGTCTTGCCTCCTGGCTGGCAAAGACAGCATCCTACTTGTGGAGTCTCTGGAGGGCCATCAGCTAACACTATGACATGGCTCAGTGAAGGGTAGTGAAAATGGCACTACCACACTCAGCCTCCAGTCACCACTGCATTCTCTAGCTGCTCTTATTTTAAAAGCTGCTTTTCTGCCGAGAGAGGTGTTGACCATCCGAAGTTGATAGCAGCTAGGTCCTCAGGGGCGGTAGGCCCCGTCTCCTGGGTAACAAAAACAACACCTTGTGGGCTGTCCACAAACTCTATGACATGGTTCAAAGAAGGTAGGGGTTAGGGAATGGCCACACTTGGCCACCAGCTGCCACCATGTTCTTCAGGTACAACTGTCATAAAAACAGCTTTTCTACTGGGAGAAGCAGTATCCAGACAAGCACTTTTGCTTAGCATGAGAATTGGCACTAGCTGAGCCCGCAGGCATGGCTGACTCTGCCTCTCAGCTGACCAAGATAGCATCCTGCCTGAGTTGCCTCTCCTGAAGTGAGTCAGCATTGTCTACGGTGCAGCACAGAGAAGTGGGGAGGGGAGGGGCACTGGTACCCTTGGTCCAGCCACTGTTGAGTTCTCTAGATGTGGCTGTCCCAAGCACTGTCTCTCTGCTGTGGGACATGCTGTTTACTTAGGCACTGTAGTTCAGCAAAGTAGCTGGCCCATGCCAGGCTCACAGGTTTGGCAGACCCAGGCCCAGTCTCCCAGTTAACAAAGAAGGCATCCATAACTGTAATCCACACAGACAGTGCCCCAGCAGAAGCAGGACTAACCTCCAACAGTGGTGGTTTCTCACTTCCTGTCTCCAAATCCAATTTCACAACCCTATGCCTGATATTGGGGCTCCTAGAGTGTCCACACTGCTACATTCAGTTACTTTTCTAGGCCTTAGTACTCACAGGGAATCGAGGAGACGTGTGTCTAGTCCGCCATCTTGTCCCCACACTCTAAATACTTTTTGAGATCTGAGTGGGGAAAAATATCCAACTTGACACAGGTCTAGGTGTTCCTAAAATATGAAACTCTATTTCTGTACTGTGGAAATTATTACCATTAAAAGTTTATTTTTTATTTTTTTAAAAGAAGTCCCACCTCCTTGTACTTCCTTTAGGACTTTTGGCTGCAAAGCCTTCTGGGAGTACAGTCCCAGTCACTTGAGAAAGGGTTGAGAACCACTGATTTCAGTTAGTCCCTTCATTTTACCAAGGAGCTGCATTCATTGCAAACAAGCCTTATTTGAATAATCTTTGTCTGCTTACAAAAACCAGATCAGAGAACATTAGAGTTGGTCAGTTGATGATAATGATTGATTCAACAGTATCCTAAACACATGATTATATAGTCTGTAGGTGAATGCCACCATATATATATGGAGCTCACCATCTTCCAAAGTATCTCAGATGCAGTGGTTAGAAAATTCCCTCTTAAATTGAGCTGAAAACTTGTATGATTGGGAGAAGTGTCTGATTCTGAATTTTGCTTTCATGTAAAATGCATATGTTACCTGATTCACAAGGTGTTTGTGAAAATCAAATGAGTTAGGTATATACATACAGAGAGAGAGAAACAATGAGTACACCTGGCACATAGAAAATCATCAGTAAATAGTAGATGCAGCTGTCCGTCTTCCTGTCATCCACTCCCTATCAATAAAGGTTCACTCTGACCACACATATTTCCTGAGTGTCTGCTGTGTGCTGGAGACTATGCTAGGAGTCACAGAAATACCATTCACTCTTCCCTGTTGGTTTTTCTAAGATGCTCCGTGACACTGACAGAATAGAACAAGGGTTTAAAATGTGTGCTCTGGATTAAAATAATCTGGGTTTTAATCCCAGCTGTCACCATATCCTAGCTGTATGATTGTGAAAGCATTGCTTAATTCAATGGTAAGCACTTACCTCCCACAGTAAATGTTCAATAAATGTTACTTCTTATTTAATTCAGGGTTGCAATTTGAATTAACCAGTTGCTCCTTGGAAACCCTGTGGGGCAGTTCTACTCTGTCCTATTGTCTTGATGACAATGGATTTGGTTTTAAGGCACCATGCCCAGCACAGTGCTTGACACAGAGTGAATGCTCAGTAAAAGCATATTGTTATTATTATCTGACAAATAGCACCCTTTGGGTAAGTGGCCTGTTTTTATCCTCAGAGAGTGATGAGAACGTCTTCCTTTTCTGTCTTGGAACTCCTCATGGTTGAAGCCTGGTCACTGCCTTTAGAAGCTATACGTAGTGCCTCTCTCATCACTTTGGAAATATCCTTAAAGAAGAGAGTATCTTCTCCATCAAACTTGTGACTCCACAAGGCTGGAACTTTCCTACCTCTCTTCCTCAGAGTTGGGAACAGCGGTGGCTCCACCAGCCTTAGATGGACCTTGTCTGTCCCACTAGCTAGCGTTCCCAGAACTTGCTTGACCTGTTGGTTGTCCTCCAGGTCACCCAGTGTAGGACTCTAGTTCACATTTACCCTTTTCCTTCAGGGCTGGGAGGCAAGAGTGAGGAACATGCCATTTCAGCAGTCCTCAGAGCAGGAAAGAACAGGCTGAGAGTCTGTGCTGTGGGCGGAGGGTTGGTGGATGGTGATGGAGGTGGTAGAGGAGTGGGCCACGGGTGCAGTCTGAGGGGCTCCGCAAAGCAGGGCTCTGAAGAAGTCTTGAGGAGGCTCTCAGAGGGCTTAGAGAGGGTCGAGGAAGGCACTGACAAGTGGGAGGGGGTTCAAAATTAATGGTGAGAAAGCACATTACGGAAGCATGCGGCGCGAAGGTGCGTCGGGGTAACTAATGGCAACTAGGCGGGGTAAGCCCACTCCGCCGCAGCATCTAGACTAAGGAAAACTACGACTCCCGGCATGCCCCGGGACTCCGCAAGGCTTTCCCCCCCGCCTACTGGCTGCCGGGCTGGAAAGCGGCAAAGAGGATTGGCTGAGACAGTGTGGCCGCCCTAACTAGCATGTTAGTAGGCGCCGCCGGGAGGCAGACGTTAACCGGGCGCGGGAGGGGGTGTCGCTAGTCTGGAAAAGGTTGGACGCAGTCTCCGTAGCGTAGCCTCTGGCTGTGAGGCGCGAATGGGAGGCGGAGACGGCGTAGCGCATGCGCGATGCCAGGTTCGCCTGGGTCCCCAGACAGCTGGAGGAGATAAACAGAGGAGGTGGAGGGAGGGGAGTGCGTGTGTGAGAGCGCGCGAGGAAGTGTGAGTGTGTGTGAGCGCGGGTGTAAGGCGGTGCGCAGGGGCGGGCGGAGGCGCTGTCCGGCCCCGGCCAGGAGCCGGGCGGAGAGCATGGGAAGGGTTTAGAGCTGCCGGGCCCCCCAGCCCCCTCCCCGGGATCCGCGTCCCTGCTCCCGGGAGAGGGGCCGGGCCCCCCAGACGGACATGGGCTCCTGAAGTTGCGCCGCTGCCGGTCTGGGGAAGAGGCCTGACAGGTATGGATCGCCGCTGCTCCCTACCCTCCACCGGCGCCGAGGCTGAGACCGGGTCCCGCAGTCCCGGCACACGGGCCGCCAGCTCCGGCCGGGCCCAAGCCCTGCCTGCCTGGGGGCCTGAGGTCGCTCACTTGCCTGCCTCGGGGCTCCAGGCTGTCCCTGTACGGGGCAGGCCTCGCTGGGGCAGGGGGCAGAATGGGCCAGGAACGGTGTAAGGACAGAAGGCTGGTCGGGGTGTGCATGGACGGCTGTGGGAGTTCGGAGGACTCTGCCAAGGGAGAGGTGGCAGTCGTCCCATCACGGGACTTTTTTGTGGAGTTTTTGTTTGACGTCTGATCTGGTGCCGGTCTCAGGAGGAAGAGTGCAGATGAAAGTGCGGGCGGGCAACGTTGAGCTGACCTGCGTCTGTTTCCTTTCTCTCGTGTGTGTTTGTGTATATGTCCCTATGCGTGTATGTGTGTGTCCAAGCTTCTGGCAGCCGCACATGCCTTCACTGGCCCATCCTGGCATCAAACTGAACTCTGCTGTTTCCACCAGGCGCATGTAGCCTGTACATAGGGCCTTTGCTTGGGAATGGGCTATTCGGTAGCCACTTTAAAGGGTAAATGGCAAGTGGGAAAGTAGAAGGGAGCCTGTGAGCCCACTGGATCCAGTTGTTATTGAAAGCTGCAGTGGGACGCCCCGTTGCCAGCTGAGTTCAATTTGCTTGGTGCCCTCTGGCTTTCCTCTGCAGGTGTACTACCAGGGTCTCTAGAAAAGAGTTATGGGACTTATGATTAAACTGTTTAACAGTCTAACTTGATTGTTTCCCCGAAGTTCTTTTCTTCTATGACTTTCTTTCATTTCCTGAGGCACTAGTTGGGCCACTTTAGAGTCTTCCTCACTTTTGTGAGGTACGGTGTTTGTATCTTCCCCATTCGTCCAAGGCCATAGTGGATGATCAGAATAAAGTGGCAGTTAAGCACCTCTATTAACAAAGCCTGAAAAGTTTTCAGAAGAAAACTATTGTGAGGGCACCTCCTGACTCAAAGACATTATTAAACCTCTGACAGGCTTGCACTAGGCTTTTCTGTACCCTAAGGTCCTCCTTGAGTGCCAGTCTCTGCTCACTAAGGTAAAGGAACTATTTAAGGCTATTTCTGGTTTGGGTTCTGGCTTAGTCTTCATTGTAGTTCGTATGTTTTCAGAGGGATTAAATTGAATCTTTGCTATTGAGTATAGTAATCATACCCACTGTAACAGAGCAAGGTAAAAGTAAGTAGTGCAACCATTCTCATCTTCCCTTTCTGAGGGAAGTCAGTAGTGAGCTCCTTTGAGTCTGAGATTATCAATGGATTTCTTCAGTGCAAGATGATTATGTTTCATAGGCAACAGTAAACAACATTTTGCACCATAATTTGTGATGGTGTTGCTTGAATTCTGGGATCCTCCTGTGTTTTTGACCTATTTGGAGGCACTTCATTCAAGTCGTATCCCTAATTTGTAGAAGCTATGCGTTTGGGTCAATTCTGCAGAATAATTGGGCAACAATCCATTTTTCTGCCTGGGACTCCTTCGCTTGGAGTCCCTTAGGAAAACAGTATGATAATGGTGTTAACTGTTCACCTATTTGATGTTTGAGAGTTGTCACACAACTCAGTATTACTCATTGAATGTCTCATGTAGGAGTATTTTCAAACATCTGAGCTTCAGGAACTGGAAGGATACAGCTGAAGATCTTGAAGCCCACTGCCGAATGAATGTCTGTGGATCTTGAGAGGCCAGCTGTTGAGGAAGACCCAGAACTGTGACTTATTCTTTAATTTTACTATTTTTATTTTTTTTGGTTTGTTTGTTTCCTTTTAAATTAGGCACCAGCCAGTCCTTGGAAACCCTGTGGGAGGGGGTAGTTCTATCCATCCTGTAGGGTGGCTCTGAGTCAGAATTGACTCTACAGCAATGGCCCATATGTGCAACCACTGGGTTTCAGAGCAGGAGTCATAGACAACATGTAATGTGACAAGACCTGCCTGATCTCTTGGGTCATGATTTAGTGTTCTGCCGTATTTTCTTTGTCCTGTCATTCTTACCTTCCCAGATCATCTGCTGCATCTTTGGGGGTACCATTGCAGATTGCTGGACCCACGGAACCCCGAGGCTGTGCTTTATTTATTCATTTGAGAATAAAACCTACCAGTTTGGTAGTTTCTCCATGTACAGTTCAGTGACATGGATTACGTTCTTCAAGTTGTACAACTATTCTCACCTTCCCTTTCTGAGTTATTCCTCCAGTAACATAAACTAGTAACCCCCTGAGGTTCTGACCAGATCTTTCAGTTGCTGTTGTCCATTTGATCCAGTGTAGATAGTTTTTAAAAAGAACATAATGCTTAAGGCAGATATTTTTTTTTACCAGTTAAGCTAAACTATTGTTTGGTTTTAAGGTGACTGTAGGTTGTGCTTTTATATTAGCTATCAACTGTCAAACACTCAAGCTCTGGCAGTTACTATCAGAAACCAGTCGCTTGCTGTTACATTCAGTTCTGGCTAGTATACTTTGAGTGCTATTTACCATTGGAGGTACATCCTAAAAAATTAAATGATATTTGTTGAGGATCTGATATATGTTGGGCTCTGTGCTAGTGCTGCTTTTACTTTTTCTAAATTTAATATTCATGATTATCCTGTGAGGTGAGAATCATTATTCCTATAATATGGGTGAAGAAACAGGTTCAGAGAAGTAAATTGCTTAATGTCACATAGTAAGTGGAGACACTGGAATTGAAACTCAAGTCTGTCTGGTTTGTGGTATTGGGCTGTTTCTGGGACTGCAACTGTGAAGAAGAGTTAAAAGAACCAAAGCTAAGAGCTGGGGGGAAGATGATACCTGCCTTCAAATACTTGAAGAACTGTCAGAAAGGGAACTGCGCTTTCACTGTCATTCTAGAAGACAAACTAGGATCAAAGGAAAAAAATTCCAGGAGGGTAGATTTTGAATGGAAGGAGCGAATTTGGCTATCAAAAAATGAAATAGCTTGCCTTGTGAAGGAATGAGTTACCCACCGGGGGTACTGAAGCAGAGGCTTTGCAGCTTCTCATCAAGGATATGATAGAGGGATCCGTACTTTCCTGGTAATTGGACTAAGTGATCTCTCAGTTTTTTTAAACTCCGTGATTTTGTGAGAAGCCTTTGTGGCACAGTGTTAAAGTGACCAACTACTAACCAGAAGGTCAGTCGTTTGAGACTACCAGCAGCTCAAAAGAAAGATGCGGCATTCTGCTTCCTTAGAGATTTACAGCCTTGGGAACCCTATGGGGTCACTGTGAGTTGGAATTGAACTCAGCAGCAATAGGTTTGGTTTGGTGATTCTGCGAAAATGACATAAAACTTGTCATTTTTATCTGTAAAAAACTAACATGTATACTTGCTGTATGCCAGACACTTGATAGCCGTTTTTCATATAGTATCTCATTTAATCCTCAAAAATTCCCTATGAGGTAGGTACTGCCTTATTTACTGAAACTCCAAAAGAGCTGAGAAATATGCTGCAGGTTATATAGCTAGTAGTGACAGGACTGATATTTGAACCCACATCCTTCTGATGCCATAACCTATGTCCTCATCTTCTTAGCTGTGTGACTCAGGGTAAATCACATGTCCTCTCTGAGCTTCAGTTTCCTTGACTGAAAAATGAGGCTTATGACCTCTTTACAAGGGATTTATGAGGACTGAATGATGTAATATATGCTTTTCACTAGACTTCAGTGATTGTCCTGAAGAGGCAAGGTTTGGGAATAAAAGAATACCACTTTGTTGGCTTCCTGAGAATGAATTCAGGCCTGACTGGAACCCTGAGAGTTCTGGGGCTCATTCTTTGTGCTATTAGTAATAGCTGCTGACTCCTCAAAGGCCTTTGTGGCAATGGTGACTAATAGCTTAAAAACTTAAGGCCTGAATAAGGGGAGGTTGCAGCCAACAGGTTGGAATATAGGAGGCAGTATCAGAGGCCCTTGCAAAGGCAGCTCTCACTCTTATTCTATAGACCCAGATTCAGGGATCACCTTTTTATTTTATTTTAAATGTTTTATTTTAGGATGACCAAGGTCACAACTGCTAGAGCTGTATCAGAGCTGTATCCCAAGAATAATGACCCCTAATCCTCCCTGTAGCCATCTGGGGAGGTATTAACCCCATTTCCTTGGGGGAGGCAGGGTAGGGGAAAGAGCAAGTATCCAAGGGGCTCTCTAGAGGAAGCGTTATGATCAGGACCTTGATAAAATTTTGCTGTTCTTTAGAACCCTCAGATTCTTCTTTCAGGAAGTATATAACTGTTTGTCCCAGAACCTTATAGGGGAACCTTTCTCAGAATGTGAGCAAGGCATTCCTGGTCAGGGACCTTTGTTGTTTGAGACTTGAGTGGTGTGATGGCTCACCTGGGATATCCTGGAGTCGGACATCTGTATGTGGCACAGCTGCAATGAGTTAGAGAGGAAGCACTGCCAAATTGATTGGCTTGATTTTCCTTGGCCTTTTTGCTAGGAGTAGGCATACGGGGTGAAACTTCAAAGGCTTCGCTACAAGAAGTACTGCGAATTGCAGCAGGTTTTGGAAAGACACATGTTAATGGCAAAATCCAAAGCAGCAGATTTGGAAAGACACATGTTAATGGCAAAATCCAAAACAGCAGATGCTCTTAAATACAGCAGGAGAGAACAGCGTTATCAAAACATGCTCTCCTTTCTCTCTCTGCTCCGTTCCACTGCCTTATGATAATTGTGAGTCTAGGAGAAGGCAGTTAAGTTAGCTACCGTCATTGAAAACCAAAGTTCTAAAAACATCAAAGAAAATTTTTCACAAAGCTCAAACAGCAATACAGAGCCCCAGAGAGGACATCAAGGTGAGTTTTCATCCAGAGCTCCCAGAAAGTGAAGCATTTCTTAGACTGGACTTCCACAGAGAATACTTCAGTCACCCCCGTGTGGGATGATCATTTGAGCCAGGAGCCTCAAAGATGGCAAAGGACTTTTCCAAAGATGAATTACAGATGGGACATTGTGCCTCTGTTACCAGTCACACCTTTCCTAGATGCTGTGTCCCTAGAATGACTTAGTTTATATGTTTCAAATGACAGTCTTTAGGTTATATGTTTGATACCAAGCGTCAACCTGATTTTGATTTCTTATCTTAACCCTAAGGCGTGGTAAGAGACAAAGTTTCTTTTAGGCAAGTCTGCTTGAACATGGTCTGATTAAAGATAGTAATTATTGTTTTTTAGTGGCCAAAAGACCTGAGTTCTGGAGTCGTGTTATCTAGGGTGACTCAATTTAATAACTATGTTACTTTGGGCAAATTAACTTCTTTGTGCCTCAGATTCTTCATCTTTAAAATGAGAAGAATAATAATACCTGACACATGAGGTTGTGAGGAGTCAATGATATAACACTTATAAAATGCTTAGAATGTTCAGTAAATATTATTTATCAGTCTTGGGGCAAAGCATTTAACATGTGTAGCTCTTGCATTCCCAATTGCCCCTATTTTAAAGATTAGGAAACTGAGATCTAAAAATATTAAGTCACACAGAAAATCAGTGATGGAGCTGGGATTTGAACTTTAGATGTGTCA
This sequence comes from Heterohyrax brucei, assembly GCA_028571685.1. Lineage (NCBI taxonomy): Eukaryota > Metazoa > Chordata > Mammalia > Hyracoidea > Procaviidae > Heterohyrax > Heterohyrax brucei. Next base: position 57,158,113 of record CM053140.1, read on the forward strand.
GACTCCACAGTTCAACTTTTTTCCGTTAATTACACAGCATCTGATGAACCATATTCATTGGAAGTGCAGCGCTGCTCTCCTCCCATTATTCTTTTCTGTAGGATTGCTCCGGCAGGGAAACCACAACAATCAAAGTAAAAGGAAACTTGCATATATCTTTTGCATAATTTAGAATGTTGAAAGGTGGTCAGTTGTCACCCTGGCAGGGGACATCACCCATGAGGAACAGGTAGCATGTCCACTGGAAAAAGTATGCAGATGACTTGGGTTCCGGGTCCACCCTACTGCTAACTAGTGATGTGTCCTTAGAATCACAGGGTAGTGGCATTGGAAGAGGTGTAGCTCATCTCAGAGTCTACCTCTTGTTTCCTGGATGGGAAAATAGGCTGACAGAGTGAGATGCTCTACTTTAGGATCATTCAGCCAGTTAGAAGCAGAGCCTAGGCTAGAACACAAGATCCTGGTCTTTTTACTCAATAGTATATAGCATTGTACTTCAGTTTCTCCTTGTTAGATCATGGTGATAGAGTAGTCTCTGATTTAGGACAGAAATCCATTTTGTTAAATAATTCATTTTTTCCCCCATTTTTATCATTATTCTCTTTTATTGCCAGTATCTTTAGAAATCCAATCTTTCTTTGTCTTTGGGGGTAGGCATGAAAATGATAACATCAGCAAATTACATGAGTTTTACCAAAAAAGAGGACAATTGTAAGGACAGTTTGTGTTACCTCAAATATGTCATGAGTCAGGGACTACCTGTAATAACTTGCAAGCTGTCAATTTGAGGACTAAAGTGCCACCTGGCCCAAGCCATGTTATTTACAGTGACTTCATATACATGGAAACCCTGGTGGCGTAGTGGTTAAGTGCTACACCTGCTAACCGAAAGTTTGGCCGTTCAAATCCTCGGAGCAATTCTACTCAACCTTGTAGGGTTGCTAAGAGTCGGAATCAACTCCATGACACTAGGTTTAGTTTTTTGTTTTCATATACATACAAGAGCTGTACAATGGATAAGGAAGACTGAAGAAGAATTAATACATTTGAATTATGGTGTTGGCAAAAAATATTGAACATACCATGGACTATCAGAAGAACAAACAAATCTGTCGTGCAAGAAGTACAGGCAGAATGCCCCTTAGAAGTAAGACAGTGACACTTTGTCCCATCTCATGTACTTTGGGCTTGTTATCAGGAGGAACCAGTCCCTGGAGAAGGACATGAAGATTAGCAAAGTGGAGGCTTAGCAACAAGATGACTTGACACAGTGCCTGCGACAGTGGGCTCAAATATAGCACTGATGTGGAGGTGGCACAGGACTGGGCAGTGTTTAGTTCTGTTGTACACAGGGTCGCTGTGAGTTGGAACTGACTTAATGGCACCTACAACAACAACAATAATAGCTTTGTGACTTCCTTGCAGGATTATTGCTGCTTTAAAATTAGAAAAGAAAAGCACTTTGATATATATAAAACATGGTAAACATGAAAGGAAGTCATGTCATTATTGACATAGCAAATGTTTATTGATGCCTGCTAAGTTCACATCACTACTGGTAGATCTAGAGAAAATGATAGATGAATTAGATGGGATACTTTTGGTATGTTAAGGAAGAGAAACCACATAAATAATTTGAAGGTAGGAGACAGGCAAAGGAAAGAGTGAGAACTGAATTTTCTTTTCACAAGTTATGATTTTGAGGTAGAGAAGAAAAAAGCTTTGAGCTTTTCTTTTTAATCGAGATATAGTTTACATATGGTAAAATATACTCTTTAAAGTATGGAGTTCAGTAGTTTTTAATGTACTCACAAAATCCTGCAACTATCACTACTGTCTAATTCCAGAATATTTTCATTACCCCCAAAAGAAACCACATACCCTCTAGTTATCACCACCTAAGCCTGCCCCCATTTCCTCTCTCAGCCTTACACAAGTGCTAATGTACTTTCTGTCTCCATAGCTTTGCCTATTCTTGACATTTCATATAAATGGAATTATGCAGTATGTGGTCTTTTGTGACTGGTGTCTTTGACTTAGCATAATGATTCCAAGGATTTTTCACTTTGTAGTATGTATCAGTACTTTGTTCATTTTTATTGCTGCATAGTATTCCATTATAGTGCTGTATCACATCTTACTATTTTTCATTGGATGGACATTGGGCTGTTTGCACTTTTTTGCTATTATGAACAATGTTGTACGAACATTTATGTACGCCTTTATGTTGTGGGTACGTGTTTTACTTTCTCTTAGGTGTATGTCTAGCAGTGGAATTGCTGGGTCATATGATAACTCTGAAGTCCTGGTGGCACAAAGGGTGAGCGCTTAGCTGCTAACCAGAAGGTCAGCAATTTGAATCTACCAGCTGTTCCTTAGAAACCCTATGGGGCAGTTCTGCACTGTCCTATGGATTTGCTATGAGTTGGAATTGACTACAAGGTTTTTTTTTTTAATAGCACAGGTAAAAACAACAGGAGTTTAGAAAAAGTGATTTAGCCCCAAATTACACAATCTAGTGACTAGTAGAGCCAGATTCGAGCTTCTTTCAGTCCAAAGCTTTGTTCATAACCACTTATTTCTACCTTATTGTATAGTGTCACAATGAGTCAGAACCAACTCCCTGGTGGTGAGTTTGGTTAGGTTTTTTGTAAAACATGTTTATGTTTACTCTAGAAACTATACAGAAATAAAAAAATAAATAAAATGACTTGTTCTGTCATGGGATGACCATTGTTTAACATTTGGGGTGCATATTCTAGTTTTATCATTTATAGGTATGTACGTTTTATGATTTGTCTTTTGTTTTTCTTCAAGACTAGGATAACCATTGTTAAGTGCTGTCAAGTTGGTTCCAACTCCGTAGAGATCCTGTATACAGCAGAACAAAACACTGCCAAGTCCTGCACCATGCTCATAATCATTGTTGTGCTTGAGGCCTTGTTTCAGGCACCGTGTCAGTCCATTTTGTTGAGACTCTTCCTCTTTGTCAGTGACCCTCGACTTTACCAGGCATGTTGTCCTTCTCCAGGGACTGAAACTTCCTTCTAAAATGTCCAAAGTATGTGAAAAAAAGTCTCGCCTTTCTTGTTTTTAAGGAGCATTCGGGTGCACTACTTCCAAGACAGATTTGTTCATTCTTCTGCCAGTCCGTGGTGTGTTCAGTATTCTTTGCCAGATCTGCCTTACCATTGTACAGATTTTAGATGCACCTGAGGTGATCAAAAACAACATGGCTTGGGTGAGGTGCACTTTAGTCTTCAGGATGGAATCTGTATATCTTAACCTGCTTTGTTAATTGTACGTTATAAATGGTTTTTCATTTCATTAATCAGTTTTCTATATTTTTAATGATTTTCTAATAGGAAGGACACCCTGGTGGTGTAGTGGTTAAGTGCTATGGCTGCCAATCGATAGGTTGACAGTTTGAATCTACCCGGTGCTCCTTGGAAACTCTATGGAGCAGTTCTGCTCTGTCCCGTAGGGTCACTATGAGTTGGAATTGACGGCATTTCCTTATGATAGGAAAGAGTTTTTTTAATTTTCTAGGAAAAGCTCCAGATATACACAAAGTATATTTACTCCATACACTACTATCAAAATTCTACCATTCTTGTTTTATTCTCTCCTACTTCTGACCCCCGAATCTGTTTGTTTTTTAAGGTAATTTGTACATATATTGAAATGTCCAAATCTTATTTGTGTAACTCTAACACTTTATAAAATTCCCTGTTTTCTTTTCCTTGTCAATACCCAAGTCCCCAGGCAATACTGTTCTGATTTTTCCCCTACTAGTTTTGTCTGTTCTAGAAATGAATATAAATTTTGTGATTCATATAAATAAAATCATACACTATGTACTTTTTTATGTCCGTTTTCTTTTGCTCAGTATAATATACTGAGACTCATTCATGTTATTACCTGTATCAATAGTTCCTTTGTTTTTTGTTTCTTTTATATAGTAACTTTTCTGGACCATAATTCACATACCTGCAGTTCACCCATTTAAAGTGTACAATTCAGTGGTTTCTAGTATACTCACAGATCTGTGTAACTCTCACCACAGTCAATTTTAGAATATTTTCATTGCTTCAATAAGAAGCCCTAAGCCACAATGAGATGCTACTTCATGCCTGCTAGGATGGCTGTAATTTAAAAAACAAGGAAATGGAAGAACTGGAACACTTGTCCATTGCTGGTACAAATATAACATGGTATAGTCTGTGGAAAACAGTTCGGCAGTTCTTCAAAAGTTAGACATAGACTTATCACGTGACCTAGCAACTCCAGTTCAAGGTGTACACCCCAAAGAATTGAAAACAAGTACTCAAACAAATGCTTACACAAAATTGTTCATAGTGGCATGAATCATAATAGCTGAAAGGTAGAAACAACCCAAATGTTCATCATAGGATGAATAACTAAAGTACAGTATATGAGTCTATGTACAAGGTCTGGCAGTCTGTGGACTTAATTGTTGTAAGTGCTACATGCCTCATTGCTGCCTATCACTGCAGTCACCTTTGAAGTCCTCCCCTTGGAAAACTATGCACCAGCACCAGCACCTAGTCCATCCTTCAGAGCAATTTGGGAACTCTTTCTGGAGTGGCCGTTACACACAGTGGCACGGTGGCAAGTTCATGTACTTAATTGTATAAGTTCTCTGTGAGGGAGTTTTTAGCCAGTAAACAAATAACTGTATTGGAACACCCTCCCTATTCACCTGATCTGGACCCCAAGGATGTTTTTCTTTACCTGAAGATAAAGGAAATACTGTAAGGAAGACATTTTGGTGACATTCAGGACATCAACGGTAATACAACAGCAGCTGTGATGGCCATTCTAGAAAAAGAGTTTCCAATTGCTTTGAAGGGTGGACTAGGTGCTGGTGTCGGTACTTAGCTTCCCAAGGGGCGTACTTCAAAGGTGATGGTAGTGATATTCAGGAATGAAGTATGTGTAGCACTTTTTCTAGGGCAAGTTTGTGAACTTAATTGTCAGCCCGTGTATATATGTATCAGACTATTAGACAGCCATAAAAAGTAATGAAGTAAAGAAGTACTGACACATAGTACAGCGTAAACCATACTTGAAAACATTATGCCAAGTGAAAGAAGCCAGGCAAGTGTTTTATGATTCTGTTTACATGAAATATTTAAATAGGTAAATTCTTAGAGACAGAAAGCAAAGGAAATTGCCAGATGGTGGGGGGCTTCCAGAATGGGAAGTGATTGCATAATGAATATGAGGTTTTCTTCTAGGGTGATGGGAATATTTTGGAGTTGTGTCAAGGTGGTAGTGGCACAGCATTGTAAATGTGCTAAATACCAGTGAATTGTACACTTTAAAATGGTTAACTTTGTATTATGTGAATTTTACTTCAGTTAAAAAATTAAAAAAAGCTCATGTTCTTTAGCTGTGAACTCTTTATTTCCCATCGCTTCAAACCCTCAACATCTACTAATCTACTGTCTGTTTCTGTAGACTTGCTTCTTCTGGACATTCATGTAGATTGAACCAAGCAATATGTGGTCCTTTGTGACTAGCATCTTTTCACTTAGTGTTATGATTTTAAGGATTCCATCTTGTGGTATGTATCAGTATTTCACTCATTTTTATGGCTGAATAACACTCCGTTAATACATACACCGTATCTTATCCATTCATGAATTAATAAGCATTTGGGTTGTTTACACCTTTTGGCTAATGTGAATAATGCTGTTATAAACATTCACATACATGGTTTAGTTTTTAACAAAGTCACTGTTTTTCTTCTGATTTTGCATTTCAAAGCTAGGAAAGGAGTAAAGGCATCCTATTGCATGCTGCAGCGTCCTGTCATGGAATCCCTCATGTCAGCTGTGTCTTCTTCTCTGGGAGGAACAGGGGAGAGAAATATGGTAGCCCATGCTGCTGAGCATGTATAATCAACTGTTAGTAGGATTCAGATTTGACTAACATTTGGTAGTGCCTACTATGATGTAGGTACTATTGTGCACTTTTATATGTATTTCATCATTTATTTATATACGTTTTATCATTTGCTGTCCCCAACTCATGGAGGTAGGTATCAACATCCCCATTTTAAACCCATTGCTGCCAGTCCGTTCCAACTCATAGTGACCCTATAGTCCACAGTAGAACTGCCCCACAGGTTTTCCAAGGAGCAACTGGTTGATTCAAACTGCTGACCTCTTGGTTAGCAACCAGAACTCTTTTAACTGCTGTGCCACCAGGGCACCATCCCCATTTTACATAAGAAGAAATTGGAACTCAAAAAGATTAAACAACTTGCTAAAGTAAGTACTGGTTAATTGACAGGCCGGAATTCAGAGCCAGGTGCCTAAATGTTCTAAGTCTGCATTTCTGTCTGCTACACTATTCATAGCCCAAATAAGGACTACACCTATTGAAACCTATTGCCATCAAGTTGATTCTGACTCATAGCAAACCTGTAGTACACAGAACTCACCTATAGCATTTCCAGGGAGCAGCTGATTGCTTCCAGCTGCTAACCTTTTGGTTAGTAGATGATCTCTTAACCACTGCATCACTAGAGCTCTGTAAAACAAAAAAAACAAACCCATTGTGCTCAAGTCAATTCCAACTCACAGTGACCACCTAGGACAGAATAGAACTGTCTCATAGGGTGTCCAAGGAGCATGGCTGGTGAATTCAAACTTCCAACCTTTTGATTAGCAGCTGAGTTCTTAACCACTGTGTCTCCAGAGCTCTAGCATACATGAAATAAGTGGTGCCTCATCATTTATTTGTATGTTGTCTTTCAGTCTTTGGTTCCAAATGTGTAATCTGTAAGTATACTTTGTTCTAAGGCTCTTAACCTTAGACTGTCATATTACTGGTACCCTTTGTGTTATGGGAAACCCTGGTAACTTAATGGTTAAGAGCTATCTGTGCCTGATAATCAAAAGGTCAGCAGTTAGAATCCACCACGTCCTCTTTGGAAATTCTAAGGGCAGTTCTACTGTATTCTGTAGGGTTGCTATAAGTCAAAATCAACTTGTCAGCAACAGGCTTGGGCTTTGCATTATGAAAAAGATTAATTCCCCAATCATGTTATTAATTTTGAGTTTTATTTTTTTATTAGCTTCCTTTGTAATAGCATAGATAGGCTCATAGTAACCTAAGTTAAAAGCTGATTGAAGGGAGGGGTTTAGTGGCGGCGTGTTAGGTATTTTAGAGCTCCAGAAATAGAATACCTTTTGGGAGGTCTGACATCTGCATAGCAGCTTATATTTTCTTTATAACATTCTGTCGTGTGTTTTCCTCTGTGCCTTAGGTCTTTTTATATTTTTCACATTCTTGGCTCCCAGAAATCAGCTTTGTTCTTGCTCCTTTTCATTGACTGTCTATTAGAGCTGACCTGCAATATCCGAAATTACAGTAGATGCCATTCTTAAGCCTTTGTACTATAGCTAAAGTTTTTATTGTGCTTTCATGTTCTGCAAACAAATTAGCCTGCAGTTTTATTGGAACTGTTAAAATCAGTGTATATTTAGTTGGCCATACTGTTTTTAGAATGAAGACTACACATTAAAAGTTATGATCTGTTAAAGTCCACATTTTCAATTAGTGATTTCCAAGTTGTCTTGTTTGCTCTCACAGGCTTCATTTGTTTCCTCCATCATTTTTGTTCATTCTTCTAAGATGTGTGAATAAATGAGAATAAACAAGATTTGAATTATTATTCCATGCTGTTCCTCCCAAATTTTACTGTCCTAACCATTTTGGTCACCCAGTTAAATTACTGAACCTAATGTGTCTTTCAATTCCTGTTTGGAGCTCTGATTACAATAGCCTTGGTGGCGCTGGAACGTAATTAATGGCAACTATACTGTATGCTAGAAACTGTGGTGGTGTGGTGGGGAAGTGCTACACCTGCTAACCCAAAGGTCAGCAGTTTAAATCCAGCAGGTGCTCCTTGGAAACTCTATGAAGTGGTTCTACTCTGTCCTACAGTGTCACTATGAGTCAGAATTGACTCTATGGCAGTGGATTTGGTTTCTTTCTTTTTTTTTTTTAATGCAGTGTGCTATAAGTTGAGGTCGACTAGAGGACAATGGGTTTGGCTTTATGTTGTATACTGTGTGCTCATGAAGGGAAGGGTCTGTGTTTGGCTTAACCTCTACTAGGTTTTCAAAGTCTAGCACAGTGCTTGCCATAATGTTGATGTTAGTTGCCTCTGAGTCACTTCCAACTCATGGCAACCCCATGGTTACAGAGCAGAACTGCTCGACAGGATTTTCAAGGCTATGACCTTTGAGGAGCAGATCACCAGGCTTGTCTTCCAAGGTGACTGTGCATGTCTGAACTGCTGGCCTTTCTCTTGAGTAGTTGAGTGCGTAACCATTTGCATCACTCCGGGCATGGCAGGCATTGCATTTTTAATTTATGAATTCTTGAGGTCACTTATTTCAGCCTTTTTGTTTCTGGGCAGAACTGAACTTTATGTAACTTGTATACTGTACTAGAGCTAGAAACCCCCTTAGGGTAGTCTTATGTAGTGTTTAGTAATATATAACTTCCCCATGAGTCGGATCCGACTCGACGGCACTTGGCTATTGGCTGGCTGTATCAGTTCCATCTTTATGACTTCTTTGCTCTGTAGAATTGTTATTCAGAGCCCTCAAGATAATGCTTTTAAAATTTGACTGTGATTAAATATCATCTTCAAATCAAATAACTATTGACTTACTAGTTTGAATATTTGTGTTTGCGAGACTTTTGTGCAGAAGTATTAAATCAGTCACAGTCCTGGTATATTTAGGGGTATCTCCATCCTGATGTGAGCCTTTTAAATAGTCTCTACTTAGAGTAGTTCATTATATATCCCCTCGATAAGGCAAAGATTTTGCCTGTTTTGTTCACCATTATATCCTGTGGGCCTTTGGTGAGAAAGATCTGCTTCATGTTATTACCACCTCTTGATCCTGGTTCTCCAGGAGCCCAGCGAAGTCTACGTAGTAGTTCTTCCCTGTGATGGCTCTTCAGCTCTCAGGGCTCACCAGGCCTCCCTGCCAGCCCTCCCAACCAGTCTGATCTCCTGAGGCTGCTTCTGAACCTCATGTCCCTGGCCATTGCAACAGTCAATCTCTTCTGCAGCTTCCTATCATATCCTCCTGAGATCACATCTTCTCCCCATGCCCTATGAACAGACTCTTCCCTTTCCTTTGGCATTTAACCCGAGAGGAAACCCTGTGTTGTTGCAGATACATATACACATAAGTTTGTAAGCTCATTCTAGAAAAAGTGCTACATACCTCATTGCTGAATATCACTACAGTCACCTTTGAAGTACTCACCTTGAGAAGCTATGCAGTGACACTAGCATCTAGTCTCCCTTGTAAAACAGTTTTGGAACTCTTTTTCTGGAACAGCTGGTGGAGCTGTTGTCATGTTAATCTTGATGTCCTGAGTATCATCAAAATGCCTTCCCTTCAATATTTCCTTTATCTTTGGGTAAAGAAAAAAGTCATCAGGAGCCAGATCAGGTGAGTAGGAAGGGTGTTCCAATACTGTTATTTGTTTGCTGGCCATAAAACTTCCTCACAGACAACTAAACAATTAAATTCATGAGCTTGCCGCTGTGCACAATGGCCGTTCTAGAAAGAGTTCCAGAATTGCTTAGAAGGGTGGACTAAGTGCTAGCATCAGTGCATAGCTTCCCAAGGGGAGTACTTTGAAGATGATTGTAATGATATTCAGCAGTGAAGTATGTAGCACTCAGAACAATTAAGTTGCAGACTTGTCAGGCCTCATATATATGTGTGTGTGTGTATATGTATATCTATATATATGTATATATGTTTTCCCTTTAGTGCTAGGCACACAGTAGGACAATAAAAAACTTGCTGGCTGATTATATGTTCCCATTTGGCATGGGTTCTTTGGGCCCAGTATCTCCATGATCTATTTTGGGATTATAAGCTCTTAAAAAGGCAACGGTCTTCCCTTAAAACTCGGAAGCCATCCAGCATCACATCTTATTGAGCATTACAGGGAGATAGGAAAGCTGCCATATCTATCATGGTACTATTTAGGGCCACAAACCCTGCAAGCACCAAGAACATCCAGGGATGCCAGCTGAGTGCAGCTACAGTTTCCTGATGGTTTTTCCAGGGGCCTCTGGCCACCAAATTAAAAATACAAATCTGAGCAAGTTAATGTAAGTTAAATGCTGTGCTGTGAGTCTGTATGTGCACGCCTGTGCTATACAGGTCAAAACCAAAATAACAGCAACAGTCTCTCCATGAGAGTTTGGATTGTGCTTATTATAGTGGAAGGAATACCAAAGCCAATGAATACATCTGATGTTAAGTAAGACTAGTTCTGTGAGCTTGGTCAAGTCTCTTAATCTCTTATTAACCTCTCACAGCCGCAGGAAGCATTGGAGCACACACTGAGGGGCCATGTATACTTCACCAGAACGTGATTCATTCCTTACCCCTAGTATACTCCCCTTTGGAAAACTGCAGTGAAGGGCAAATGAAATAACATAAATGAAAAATTTTTAATTATATTTTTAAAGGCATATGTTATGATGTGCTAAGAAATAAAGTTGCCAAACATTATGCACTTACTATGTGTCAGGCGTTGCTCAAAGTGCTTTGTAAGTCATTCATTTATTCACACATGCAACAAAAGACGACAGGATGCTCCTAGTATATGCTGGGTACTGTCTGAGACCCATGTTGTTGTGTTTTCTAGATTGTAAAATTTATGTGCTCTTACGTAAAATTTTTAAAAACATCATATAACAGAAGGAAAAAGATCAGTCATAGTATTACTGGAAGACAGCTATGATTATTTTTTTATATTTCCCTTTAACATGGCTGTAATACTACCCTCATTGATCTCAAGTTGATTCCCACTCATAGTCATCCTGTGGGACAGAAGAGAACTGTCCCATACAGTTTCTAAGACTGTAAATCTTCGTGGAAGCAGACTGCTACATCTTTCTCCCCCAGAGCAGCTGGTGGCTTTGGACTGCCAACCTTTCGATTAGCAGCCAAACGTTTAACCACTGTGCAGTGTCCTAGCTGTGGTAATAGTGTTTATTAAAAAAGCAGCATGTTATTATATAAACATTATTATATGACAAGCATTTTTCCTTCGTAATTAGCATTTCTAATGTCTGCATTGTGATCATATGGCTGTACATTATTTAACGAGTCTTCTATTACTGGAAACTTGGTGATTTTAGTGTTTTGCTCTTAGGAAATCTGTGGTGACTGCTTGGGTTTGAAGTTTTTTTCTCGGATTTTGAAAGCTCATGTGGTAAATTCATAGAAATGGGATAACTAGATTTTTCTAACCATTAGAGTTGTATAACAAAGGAATAGGTTGTTGAAGAAGTGGTGAGACTGAATGCCTGCCTGTCAGGATATTGGAGAGGGATCTCTATCAGGTTAAACTTTGGACATGGTTGACATTACATTTCCTGTGTACTTTTTAATTCTGTGAATCTGCTAGAGGGTTGAGTATTCTGTCTGTGGTACTGATTGGGTTTGGGGAGAGCCAACCTGAGAGTCAGGGATTTGAAGCAGAATTAAAAGTTCCAGGCCAGCACTGGAGATACATACTGAGCAAGGGAAACCTGATGTCTTTCTATCTATGTGCCTTGACCATGTCTCGGGGCATGCTACCATCTTCCTTCACATTCACATCCAAATCCCTGTTTTCTGGTGGTGAAACATGTGGGGCCCCATCAGTCTCTGTTCTAGTCCTTTCTGTGGTTGTGAGTCACTACTCCACTCCTCCGTTCCAGAGGTTCTTCAGCACTGTGGAGCAGGACTGCTCCCCCATGCCAGGAGTCACAGGCAATAAGCAGTTCAGTGGGTGGGCTGCTTTAGTGGGTAAAATCAGGGCTCTGAAACCAGCTGTTCTGTCCTACAAGATTAATGTTTTTTTCCCCTCTAGGTGATTAAATGTATGTCTTGTGGACCTGGGCTTGGCTGGAATGCACAAGGGTCCTGAAGGTCCTTCTATAGCTCCCTTCTATTGAACCCATTAAGAGAACATGGCAAAAGTCAACATAACTAGAGACATCATCCATAGGCAGATCAAGGTAAGCAGCCCAAACCTCTGAACCAGCACAGGAAGCCCTTTCTTTCCCCCAGATCCATTTTGCAGAGGAAGCAACTGAGTTCTAGAGTTTGTGATTTGCCTTCAGTGACACATCTAGGTAGTGACCCAGAGCTAGAAGCAAACTTTCTTCTCCTTTCACGCAAAACTGGAATTCCCAACTACTCCTTTGTCCAAGTGCTTGCGGCTGAGCTACTGAGATTATCATAGGAGGGGCTGCTGTTATGCAAATTTGTGTGTGTGTGTGTGTGTGTGTGTGTGTATGTGTGTGTGTGTAAGAGAGAGAGGGGGTGGATAACTGGAACCAGTCAGTGGGTCACTAAGGCAGCAGGAATAGATAAAACTGCTTCATGTTGCTCCAGTTACTAAGTTGTGTGTATACCAGAACCTATGAAAGTTCTTTCTTCTCTTCTTTGGGGGTCTTGTCTACTAAAGCCTGCACCAGTCTTCTTTAGTCTGTACACAGAAAACATTCCAAGACCTGTTGGTTGACTAAATGCCTGGGCATTGATACTCGGTAAGGTACCCTTGGTAAGGAGCCACAGAGGTTTAGTGGAGACTCCACCAAGGCACGATGTGCTTCTGTACTAAGAACCCCAAGCCGAGGTCAGGAGCTTCATCTCACCCCTGCCCTAATTGGCTGCTTAGAAGACTAGTGGTTTTACCTCCCTGTGTTTCAGTTTCCTGTCTGCTAAATGATGACAATGTCTGCCTGCCTGCAGGGTGACCTTGAGAATGAAACTTGAAAGAACATGAGAAAGTTCTTTGAAAAGGTTAAGTGCTAAAAAAAATAAATAAGTCAATCAAGTGCCCTGCAGTGTAAATTGTAGTTACTATCCAGAAGAATTTTTCCATGTACCATGAACCCTTTCAGAGCCTTGTCTGTGTTGAATGTGTGTGTGTATGCATGTGTGTGTGATTTCGTTAGACTAGGTGGCCCTCAAGGACAGGACTGTTTCCTAGAGGCACAGAATCATAGAGTGAGAGGGATAGTGCAGGTTATTTTTCCCCTTTGTGTATGCTCCATCCCCCGTAATATATGTACTAAGGATGATGATGCCCACCCTTTCCAACTAAACGTGAAATCATTCCCTATTTGTTGTTTCCTTTTTTTTTTCTTTTTTTTAACTCAACAGTACACAATTTAATGCATAAGTTTATATGGTCCAACATTATTCTCTGTCCCTGCCCAGGTGGAGGACAAGTTCCTGCATTTCAATTTCTTGTTATCTTTCCTAGGTCCTGTTGTGCCCAGCATAGTGCTGGACATAGAATAGCCACATAGACATCGTGTTAAACTGAACCAATTAAACCATGAGTTTATTTCTGCTCTCCAGGAAAGGGGTGCTCTGAGCTTTGAGCGACGCTATCATGTCACTGACCCCTTTATCCGGCGGCTGGGCCTGGAAGCAGAGCTGCAGGTAAGAGACCCAGTTTGCACCCAACGTGCAGATGGCCTGCTGTCCGTTCACTTCTGTTGACTTTACTCAGGGCATAAACAAGTACTGTCTCTGCAGATCATACCTAAAGTTTGTCTCTCATTTCCAGCAGCTTTATGGGGAAGGTACATCTGAGTTAAGGTTAGGTTCCAGTACTTCTGAACCCAGAGTGACAAGATCATATAGAAATTACTTTGGTCATATTATTTTGCTTATTCATTGCGTTGTGCTTAGGAGGTTTGTTGAATTACCATACCACTGTTTTTACTGTAAGTCTTGGGGTAAACCAAATGGTTGTGCTTGGCTACTAATGAAAATATTGTCAGTTTTGATCCACCTGAGGTGTCTCAGAGGAAGACCTGGCAGTCTACTTTCAAAAGATCACAACCATTGACAACTCTGTGGAACACAATTCTGTTCTGGCACACATGAAACTTCAGTGAGTCTGAATTGACTCAGAGCAACTTTTTCTTGTTTTTGATTTTTACTGTTATCTTGTACAGTAATGATTCTTGCTTTTATATAGGCATACATATTATAGTCAGTTCAGTTCTGACTCATAGCAACCCTACAGGACAGAGTAGAACTGCCCCAGAAGGTTTGCAAGGAACAGCAAGTGGATTCAGACTGCTGACATTTTGGTTAGCAGCCAACCTCTTTAACCACTATGCCACCAGGTCTCCAGACAGCTAATAGGTATAAGGAAACAGGTTCAGAAAGGCCAAACACATTGACCAGGGTTGCTGTGACCATTCCATGGAGAGACCAGACCTTCAGTCCATAAATTCAGCTTTTTCACTGTATCTGACATGGAGATACTCATAAATGTTAGTTCCATTCCCTTTCTGTCTTCAAGATCATGTTGTGAATCCAGCTATTAGATATTGTACCCACCTTAGTGTTATCTACACGTTGAATAAGAATTTTCTTGGATTGTTTCACTTTAGTGTTTATAAGTGATTGTATTGATCTTAGAAAAAGACTAGAAAGAAATGGGTTGAAATACAACAGTGATTATTTTCAAGTAATGTGATTGTAAATGTTATTGCTATCTTTTAATTATAAACTTGAATCGACAAAATATAACTAATAGTAACATAGAAAAGATGGGGGAAAAATCACTTCTTAGTCCCACCTCCTCAAAACAACTACAGTTAAAATTTTGTGTAGTTCCTTTTATCTTCTGCATATTTTTACATGATTGTGATCGTACTTAAGGATCCTTGGTGGTACAGTGGTGAAGGAGGTGTTAAGCAAAAGGTCAATGGTTCAAACCCACCAGTGACCCTGTGGGAGAAAAGACGTGGGATTGCTGCCTGCAAAGATTGCATCTGACAGGATCCTATGGGCAGTTCTGCCCTGTCCTAGCTGTCCTATAGTGTTGCTCTGAGTCAGAGTTGACTCAATGGCACGTGACAACAACACAGGCATACTTTACACTGAATTTTGTGTCTGTTTTCAAGTTAACTTAAACTAATCCTTTTTCTCCATGTTACTAAGTAGTCTTCACAGCTTTCACTTTTTTTTCCTCAGACCATAAGAAGCAGTGAATATAGTAGAAAGCATAGAGCAGACAGAAGTGTATAGGAAAGGAAACAAAATTACTGTCAATTGTGCTATCTAGAAATAAACGGTGTTGCCATTTGGTATACTACCTTTGTGTATTATGAAGCAGAATTCTAGTTAAGAGACTGGGCATTGGAGCTAGGTAAGTATAGTTTCAAGACCTGTATTCTCCACTTACTAGCTGTACAACCTTGTGCAAGTCACCCCTAATTTCCTGATCTATAAAGTAGAAGGATGACTCAGAATCACTGTGATGATTACATGAAAAGATTTGTGTGAAGCAGTTAAATACAGTGCTTGGTCAATAAATAACAACTGTGATTCTTGAGTCTTCCAGTTCTTTTTCTAAGCTTATAAACATCTTTTTTTCCCCTACAAAACTGTGCTCATACCTTACAGACAGTTCAGTAGGCCTTTTGTGCTTTTACATCATGTTTTCCTATATCCCTAAAAATTCTTTCAAAATATAATATATTTTATTATTTATACTTTACTATATATTTTTTAGTTTCTTCTAGGTGGGTGGAGTAGATCATTTCTTTCAAGGACGTAGAGCATGTCTCTCTGGTGCCGAGGGGACATTCAGCAATGTCTGGAAACAATTTTGGTTGTTAAAATTATGGGAATGATAGAGGCCAGGGAAGCTGCTAAACATCCTGGAATGCATAGGACAACAAATGCTGGTAATGCCGAAGTTAAGAAACCCACTTCCGTGGACACTGAGTAGGTGGTGACTCCCAGCCGGTTGGGCTTCTTCTTTTGATATGCCTCCACCTTCCACACAGCCCAGATCTTGTCTCTTCCTGGTTTGTCCAGAATAGACTTGGGAGCTATCTTGAACTCTAAGCAGGATCCCTTCTGCTCTTTCTCACAGTCAAAATGATGTTAAGGTGAACTGTTTTAACTCGCACTTCCCTAAAGGCCACCTTGGCCAGGACCTATAGTAGCAGTTATCTGGGCAAAAAAATGTTTTCCTGGATTATTGTAATTTACTACTTTGCATGCTTTAGAAAATATATTGTAATTTATTTCAACTGTCCCTTACTGGTGGACGTGTAGATTTCATCTATTTTTTTGTGTGTAGCATCATTTGACACATGTGGGTATATGTCTGTAGGATAAGTACCTGGGGGTGGAATTACTAGGTCAGAAGGTATGTGCATCTGGTGATTTTGATATCAGATGTCAAAATTATGATTCATGGATTTTGTACCATTTGTACTCCCACTACTCTCCTTAACTTTTATCACTAATTATGCTCAATAAATGTGTTTGTTCTCTCTCCAACTTCAAGCTCTTCCCCATATATTCATCATTGTTCTGATAAATTTATAGATGAGAGGAACATGGTGGGCTGAGGAGATCTCAGGTCAGGTTCCCAAGAGAAATGTAATCTAGGTTGATACTTGAAACATAGATGGGAGGAGCTAGCTAGATTAGGGTAGGAAGGGATAGAGAGAAAACAGTGAGCCAAGCTGGGGGAGCAGTATTTAAGCAATGCAAGAGAGAACAAACTGAAACCAGACCCACCGCCAGGAAGTTGATTCCAGCTCATAGCAACCCTATGGGACAGAGTAGAACTGTTTCATGGAGTTTCCAAGGAGTGCCTGGCAGTTTCAAAATGCTGACCTTTTGGTTAGCAGACGTAGCACTTAGCTACTACACCACCACAGTTTCTGCAAGAGAGAGTAGTGGGTACTGTTTCAAAGAATTGGACTAGTCAAAGAACAGCAGTAGAAGAAGGATGACAGATGAGGTTGGTGAAGTGGGTGGCGGCCAGCCTGCCAAGTGCCATCGAGTTGGATCCGATGCTAATAATGAAAGGATATTGATGACTATGGACTTAGACCTGAGGGCAGTGGAGAGCCATTAATAGTTTCCAGCATCAGGGCAACAAGATCTGAGTTATACTCTTAAAAAAAAATTGGCTACAAAGTGAATAGATTGCAAGAGTTTAAACTGGAAGTAGCCGAAACCAGTTATAAGACTGTGATTTAGGAAGAGATGATAGGTTTCCTGAACTAAGATAGTGGTAATTTGGTTGAAGTCAGTGGATTTGAGAAACATTTAAGAGGTAGAATTAACAGAATTCTGTAACTGAATGTGGACAGTTAGGAAAACAGGTTAAGATAAAGGTCAAGTTCCTGGCTTTTTTTTAATAGACAGTGGTATCATTTGCGGAGTTAAGGACCTTAGATAAGAAATGAGCTTCAGGGGAAAGATGATGAGCTTGATGCGGATGTTGTGAAGCTGCAGGCCATGGATTATCCAGCTAGAGCTATCTGGGTAGGTAATAGGAATATATGGGTTTGAGTTTAGGATTGAGGTGCTGACTAGAGATTGCATTTTGGGAGTAGTGAACAGCACATAGGTGGAAGCCAGGAAAGTGAGTTTTGATTGCCCTTGAAGTGTGTGTAGAGTGATAAGCAAGTTGAGTTTAGAGCCACAGAAAAGACCACCATTAGGGCCAGGTGGAGGAAGAATACGTGGAACGGTACCAAGGAAGAACACTCGGAGCTAGGAAGGAAAACAGAGACAGTAGTGTTACAGAACTCAGAGGAGGAAAGAGTTTCAACTAGGAGGAAGTGGACAGTATTGTGACAATACCGTGCAAGGTCAAGTAAGATAAGGACTGAGAAGTGTCCATTGATTTAGGGCAAGAGAAAGTGATGAAGAAGGAAGCTTTGATGGTAACCTTGGCAAGAGCAGTTTCTGTGCAGTGTGGTGGTAGACAGACAGAAATGAGTTCAGGAATTATTAGGAAGTAAGAAGGTGAAAATATAGAGTATACACTTTCATTCTGACTAAGAAGGAAAAAAGCTACAGATTTAGCATCAAGAAAAGACTATTCTCAGATTGAGAAGGGGAGAATGTGGACACATGACATGGTTGGCAACCAGTGTCACAAAACAATATGTGTCTTAATTGTTTAATGAGAAACTGATTTATTCTTGAAAACTTCATCTAAAGCACAATTTTAAAAAAAAGGAAAAAGACCTTTTTACTTTGGAGAAATTTGAGCATGATTAATCTTAAGGAGGAAGAACTGATGGAGAAGTTGAAGATGTAAGGGAACAAGGTGACCTTCTAGAGTTGAGATTTAGTCAGACAGATGTTGCAAGATAGTGATTGAAGTGATGGATCATGGATTTTAAACTGACAGGGAAGGAAGTAAAGACATGAGGTAGCATATAAATAGAGAGTAGAAAGATTTGCTAACCAAATCTGGAGGTCTTGTTGAGGATGCAGAAACATTGAGGTATGATATATAGATACAGGTATATCAAAACCAAACCGATTGACATCAAGTCAATCCCAGCTCACAGCAACCCTGTAAAACAGAGTAGAATGGCCCCATACGATTTCCAAGGTGCACCTGGTTGGATCCCAATTGTTGGTTAGCAGCTTTTGGTTAGCAGCTGCAGGTCTAAGCCACTACCCCACTAAGGTTTCCATACCCAAAAACCCACTACTATCAAGTCAGGTCCAACTCACAGTGACCCTGCTATCAAGTTCGGTCCAACTCTTAGTGACCCTAGAGGTCAGAATAGAACTGCCCCATAGAGTTTCCAAGGAGCGCCTGGGGGATTTGAACTGCCAGCCTTTTGGTTAGCAAATGTAGCACTTAACTCACTACACCACCAGAGTTTCCGAGGTTTCCATACACACAGATATATATTCTCCTGTAGTTTTTTTCACTTACTAATATATCTTGTAAATCACTCCATGTCAGTACATAAAGTTCTTCTTTATTTTTTTACAGTTGTGTAATGCTGTTATGTAGAGGTACCAAGATTTCTTCAGTAAATTTCCCTTGCATGAACCCTTAGAGTTGCTTTTAATAGCTTGTAATTACAGATAATACCATAATGAATAACCTTGTACAAATGTATTTTTGTATGGCTGGAGATACATCTTCAGGGTAAAATCCTAGAAGTGGGCATGCTGGTCAAAAGGTAAATATAGATGTGATTTTCTTAGATATTGCCAAATTTCCCTTCATGAAGGGTTGCACCGTTTTGCCTTCCCACTAGCAAAGGGTGAGAGTGCCTTTTTCTCCAGCTTACCACAAGACTGTGTGATGAAGCTTTTGAAATACTTACATTCTGGTGGATGAAAAATGTTATTTCAATATAGGTTTAAGTTTCTCTTATGAGTAAAGTTAAGTATTTTTTCCATGTTTGAAGAGCCATTTTAATATAAATTTTGTGACTTTGATATAACAAGGCATGATTAAAAAATTTATGTGTGTACCTATATATTTTTGCAAACAGAAGTCTAGGAAGGATAAGCAGAAACTAATGAAATTGATCACCTCTAGGGGGTAGGAGAGTCCTGGAGGCATAGTGGTTAAGAACTCAGCTGCTAACCAAAAAGTCAGCAGTTCAAATCCACCAGCTACTCCTTGGAAACTCTGCAAGGGCAGTTCTGCTCTGCCCCATAGGGTTACTCTGAGTCAAAATTGACTCCACGGCAATGAGTTTGTTCTGTTTGTTTGTTTGTTTGTTTGTTAGGAGGTCACAGGAGGGGGAGTAACCCTTCTCTGATGACTTTTTTATAGAGTCTTTATTTTAGAACCATGTTAAGATTTTCCTTTTAAAAAGTAGAATTAAGTCCAGGAACCTTTGGAGAAATGACTGATTCCAGGGCTGGGACAGGGAAAGTAGAAGATGAGCATATAACATCTTGTGCCAGAAAGTAAAGAAATACATGAAAAATGATGTGGGCATATCCAGCTCATGACCTACAATCTGCACTTTTTGAGGAGGTGCTAACTTTTGTTTCTGGTTACATCACCAATTTCCAAGTCTCCCTTAAAATTCAGATGACACTTTGATCTATCCTATTTAGTTCAGTTGTGAGATTTCTGATCACAGTGCTAGATACGTGGTAATATGAGGAAGACAAAAGGAAACTCAGAAATAAGAAGAGTGAAACTGAGCCTTTCTAAGGTCTCGTAAGTGGTAGAAATAAGATTAATAAGATTCATATCAAGCTGGTCTGGCTCAAGAGTTCGTATGTCTTTTTAGAAAGAATAGTTTCTGATTTAAGGGATTTATTCTCTTGCCATATTATTTTTCTCAATACTATCCTTAAAAAATTTTGACCATTATATATCTCACCTTCACAATCTGGCCTGCCTTTTTTGTTGTTGCTTTCTTTCTTGTATAATTTATAATTTGAGCATAAATTCACTGGAAACAAGTGTCAAAGTAGATTGATTTCTTTTTTGAGTAGAATTGGTAGACCAGAGCAGTTACATAGGCATAGTGTAGCCTGAATTCTAACACAGACTTGTGCTAATTTTTTACAGTGTGATTTTAGAGGAGAAGATAAAGTATTGAGGTGATTAGAATTTTTATTAACTAGATACCAAGTTACCCCAAGCAAACAAACAAAAAAAACCCATTGCCATTGAGTCAATTTTGACTCATAGCAACTCTATAGGACAAAGCAGAATGGTCCCGTAGAGCGCCTGGTGGATTTGAACTGCTGACCCTTTGGTTAGCAAACATAGCTGTTAACCACCATGTCACCAGGGTTTCCATCCAGTTGAACAGCCACACTCAAAGAAAAAGATGGAGGGGGAGATAAGACCTTATCAGAGAGTTCAAGGGCTGCTCTTCATATCAAGAGTCTGCAAACCTACAGCCTATAGACCAAATCTAGCCTGCCACCTGTTCAAGTTCTCTTAAGTGTGCAATTCAGTAGTTTTTAGTATATTTCCCAACTTATACAGCCACCACCATTATCTAATTCCAAAACATTTTCGTCACACCAAAAGAAACCCAGTACTCATTAGCTGTCACTCCCCATTCCTACCTCCTCCTTGCCTCTTGTTAAGTGCTGTTGAGTGAGCTCCTACTTGTAACGACTCTGTACAAGACAAAATACTGCCTGGCCCTGTGCCATCCTCATGATCGTTGTTGTGTTTGAGCCCATTGTTGCAGCCACTTTGTCAGTCCATCTCTTTGGACCTGTCTCTTTTCCACTAACCCACTATTTTACCAAGCAGGATTTCCTTCTCCAGGGACTGATCCCTCCTAATAATGTGTCCAAAGTCTGTGAGATGAAGTCTTACCATCCTCACTTCTAAGGAGCATTCTGACTGCACTTCCTCCAAGACAGATCTGTTCATTCTTTTGACAGCCCATGCACAAATATTCAGTATTCTTCACCAGCACCGTAATTCAAAAGTATCAGTTCTTCTTCACCCTTCCTAAGTCATTGTCCAGCTTTTACACGCATATGAGGCAGGTGAAAACACCCAGGCTTGGGTTGGATGCACCTTAGTTTTCTAACTGACAGCTTTGCTTTTTAATATGTTAAAGAGGTGTTCTGTGGCATATTTGCCTAGTGCAATACATTGTGTGATTTCTTGCCTATTGCTTTCATGGGCATTGATTGTGGATCCAAGCAAAATGAAATCCATGACAACTTCAATGTTTTCTCCATTTATCAGGATGTTGCTTATGGGTCCAGTTGTGAGGATTTTTGTTTCCTTTATGTTGAAGTATAATCTATCTGTTTTCTGTCTACATATTTGCCTATTCTAGATATTTCATATAAATGGAATCATACAATATGATTTTTGTATCTGGCTTCTTTCATGTAATGTGATGTTTTCAAGATTGATCATGTTGTACAATGAATCCATACTCCACTACTCTTTATAGCTAAATAATATTCCACCATATGAATATACCACAGTTTATCCATCCCTCAGTTGATGGACAGCCACTTTTTGGCTATTATGAATAATGCTTCTGTTAACATTCATATGCATTTTTAGTGTAGTTGTATGTTTCCACCCCTTTTCGTGTATAGCTGGGAGTGGAATTGCTGGCCATATGGTAACTGTGGTGTCCTGGTGGCACAGTGGTTAAGCAGTCAGCTGCTAACCAAAAACAGTGGGCAGTTTGAACCCAGCCAGTGATTCTGCAGGTGAAAGATGACTTGGCAGTCATCTCCCATAAAGATGACATCCTAGAAAACCTTAGTTCTACTCTGTCACGTGGAGTTGCTTTGAATTGAAATCTACCCTATGGCACCTTATAACAATGTGGTAATATATTTAATTTTTTGAGGAACTGTGAGACTCTTCCAAAGCAGTTGCATCATTTTACATTCTCACAGGAAATGTAGGAGGGCCCCTAGACATCCTTTTAACTCAGAACTGAAGCCACTCTCCAAGTTGACCCTTTAGCCAAAGGTTAGACAGGTCTATAAAACAATAACACATAAGAAATGTATTTCTTAGTTCAGTTATATGTACAAGACCAAAACAGTAACACCTGACCAAAAGCAATGATGAGAAGGCAGGATGGGACAGGAAAAATTAACAGATGGAAACAGAGAATTGGGGTGTGTAAGGGGAGAATGCTGACACATCGTAGGGATTGCAACCAATGTCACAAGACAATTTTATATAAATTGTTGAATGACTAATTTGTTCTGTAACCTTTCATCTAAAGCATAATTTAGAATATAAATACATATGAGGGTTCCAGTGTCACATACTCATCAACACTTCTTTCCATATGAAGTTGGTGATTTGTTTCTCCATCTCATTAAAAAATGTCATTGGAATTTGTAATGAGATTGCATTATATGTATAGATTACTTTGGGCAGAAAAGACATTTTCATGATGTTAAGTCTCCCTATCCATGAGCATGGTAGTTTTCTCCACTCATATAAGTCTCTTGGTTTCTTGCAGTCAAGTCTTGTAATTTTCTTTGTATAGGACTTTTACATCTCTGTGTAGATTTATTTGTAGGTATTTTATCTTCTTGGAAGCAATTATAAATGGTAATGATTTGGTGATTTTCTCTTTGATGGCTCTTTGTTGGTGTAAAGAAATCCAACTGATTTATGTTTATCTTGTATCTTGATGTTTTGCTGAACTCTTCTACTAGTTCCAGTAGGTTTTTTTGGGGGGAGGGGAATTCTTTAGGGTCTTCTGTGTATAAGATCATATCATCTGCAAATAGAGATGCTTTTACTTCTTCCTTACCAATTTGGATGTCCTGTTTTTCTTTATTTTGCCTGATTGCTCTGGCTAGAACATCCAGGACAATTTGTTGAATAAGAGTGGTGCCAGTGGGCATCCGTGTCTGGTTCTTGCTCTCAAGGGAAGTGCTTTCAGACTGTCTCCATTTAGGATGATGTTGGCTGTTGACTTTGCATAGGTGCACCTTACTATGTGGAGGAATTTCCTATCCCATTTTGCTGAGAGTTTTTAACATGAATGGGTGTTAGACATTATCAAGTGCCTTTTCTGCATCAGTTGATAAAATCAAGTGGTTCTTGTCTTTTGTTTTATTTATGTGGTTGATTACATTGTTTTACTAATGTTGAACCATCCCTCCATCTCTAGTATGAATCCCATTTATTCATGGTGAATTATTTTTTTGATATGTTGTTGAATTCTGTTGGCTGGAATTTTGTCAAGGATTTTTGCATCTAAGTTCATGAAAAGATACTGGTCTGTAATTTTCCTTCTTTGTGCTGTCTTTACCTAGTTTTGGTGTCAAGGTTATACTGGCTTCACAGAATGAATCTCGGAGTATTCCATCCTTTTCTGTGCTCTGAAATGCTTTTGGTAATGGTGGTGTTAATTCTTATCTGAAAGTTTGTTAGAATGCTCCAATAAACCTGTCAGGGCCAGGGCTTTTTTTTGGCAGAAGTTTTTACTTTTTCAATTTCTGTTTTTGTAATGGGTTTATTTAGTTGTACTTCTGTTTGTGCTAGTTTTAGTAGGTGATGTATTTCTAAAAATTTGTCCGTTTCTGTAGGCTTTTTAATTTATTAGAGTACAGGTTTTCATGATACTCTGTTATGATTCTTTTCATTTGGGTCTGTTGTGATATCGCCCATCTCATTTCTTATTTGAGTTATTTGTTTCCTCTCCTATTTTTCTTTTGTCAGTTTGGCCAGCAGTTTATCAATTTTGTTAATCTTTTTTAAAAATGTATACATATACAGTTTTTGGTCTTATTAAGTCAGTTGTTTTGCATTCTGTTTCATTTAGTTCTCTAATTTTCATTATGTGCTTTCCTCTGGTGGCTAAGGAGTTCCTTTGCTGCTTTCTTTCCACTTGCTTGAGTTGTAGAGTTAATTCTTTGATTTGGTCCCTTTTATCTTTTTGGATGTGTGAATTTATTGAGATAAACTGACCATTGAGCACAGCTTTTACTGTGTCCCATAGATTCTGGTAGGATGTGTTTTCACACTCCTTTGATTCTATGAATTTCTTTATTCTGTCCTTGATTTCTTCTGTAACCCAGTTGTTTTTAAGCAAGGTATTGTTCAGTTTCCATGTGTTTGATTTTTCCCCCTTCTTTTTTCTGTTAGTTTCCTAGTTTTATGGCTTTATGGTCTGAAAATATGCTTTGTAATATTTCAGTACTTTGACTTTTGTTAAGGATTGCTTTGTGGCCTAATATTTGGCCATTTCTGAAAAATGTTCCATGTGCATTGGAAAAGAAAGTATACTTGGTTGCTGTTAGATGAAGTGTTCTGTGTGTGTCTGTGAGATCAGTTAGGTTAATTGTGGTATTTAGATCTTCTGTCTTTACTGAACTTTTTTCTAAATGTTCTGTCCTTCTCTGAGAATGGTATTAACACCTCCTACTGTTATTATGGAGCTATCTATTTCTGTTTTGAATGCAATTAGTCTTTGTTTTACGTATTTTGAAACTCTGTCATTGGGTGCATAAATAGTTAATATGGTTATGTCCTCTTGGAGTACTGAGCCTTTAATCATTATATAATGTCCTTCCTTATCCAGTGTGGTAGATTTTACTTTAAAGTCTATTTTATCAGAGGCTAATATTGCCACTCCTACTCTTTTTTGAATGTTGTTAACTTGATATGTTTTTTTCCATCCTTTGAGTTATTGTACTTTGTTCATGTTTTGAGTCTAAGGTGTGTCTCCTGTGGGCAGCATATAGATGGGTGATTTTTTTTTTTTAATCCAGTCTGCTATTCTTCAGGTCTTTATTGGTACTCTTCAGCTCTTTATTGGTGTTGTCTTTTGGGTCTGTCCTTTTTGTTACAATGTTTACTTAGTGGCATCTCTGTTTCCCCATTTTGAGTGTTTTGCATTTGATTTATTTTTGTGATTCCCCTATTTGGGTCAGTATCCAGTTGCTGTGTTTCCTGTTCTGGTCTTAGGTTGTTACCTGATGTTATTGGATTCTAATCAGTGGACTTCATTTAGTATTTCTTGTAATTTTGCTTTGGTTTTTGCAAATTCCGTAAATTTCAGTTTCTCCGGAAATGTCCTGATTTTGGCATCCTATTTGAGAGACAGTTTTGCTAGATATATAATTCTAGGCTGGCAATTATTTTCCTTCCTTTGTATCTGTTATCACATTGCCTTCTTGCCTGCATGGTTTCTGCTGACTAGTCCAAGCTTATTCTTATAGATTTTCTTTTGTAGCTTATTTTTTGTTTGTCCCTAGCCACTTTTAAAAGTGTTTCCTTATCTTTAACTTTGGCAAGTTTACTTATAATATGCCATGATGTCTTTCCTTTGGACTCTCCCTTGTGTGGAGTTCAGTAAACGTCTTGGATAGGTAACTTCTCATCTTTCGTAATATAAGGGAAGTTTTCTGTCTGCAATTCTCTATGTATTTTCAGTTACCCCCTCTACCCCCTGTTCTGGTATTCAACTTGTAAATCATTCCTCTTCATAAAATCCCACATAATTGATAGTGTTTCTTGATTTTTTTAAAATTCTTTTACTGATTTTTTTCTTCAAATATTTTGATGTCGCATGCTTTATCTTCAGTCTCACTCATCCGGGCTTCCATTGCGTGAATTCTGCTCCTTTGCTTTCTATTGAATTGTGTAATTCTTAATTTTTTTATTAATTTTCTGAATTTCTAATTCTTGCTGTGTAATGCTTTCTTGCAGTTTGTTCAATTTGTTGTTACACTCTGCTGCATTTTGCGTCATCTCCTTCATCTCTTGAAGAGTTCTAAATATTAATCTTCTGTGTTTTACCTCTGATGATTCCAGCAAGTTCTCTTCATCTGGAAAACTTGATTCTTTGTTTTGGGAACTTTCTGAAGAGATCATGATCCATCCCTTTAAGTGCTTTGATATGGACTTCTGTTTCCAAGCCAACAGTAAATTGTGGTTATTTTATGTTTGTCTACTGTGTTCTAGCTTCTTGTTTTAAAATGTAGAGTTTACTTTTCTTCTATGAAGTCAGCTCAGGTGTCTAGGTGGTCAGTCACCAAATGTGTGATACAGGCTTTCACCTATTGTCCTAGATGGGCAGGGGTGATTGGTATAAGCACAGGTTTCTGTCTGGCTGCAGCTACGGAGAAAGGCAGGGGCCCTACAACTGTCACTCAATGTCTATGAGGTTGACATATCCACTTATGTCTGAATCTAGGTTAAGGAACAGTTTCTGCCCTGATTTTCTGGCTTCAGGGAGCTGGCAGAAAAAAATTTTTTTTCATCCCCCATCCCCAAGTGTGCCAAACTGTTCCCCCTCCAAGTCTCAAAGAATGACTCAGGGCAAGCTTAACAAGTCCTACTTCTGGCTCAGTTAATGGCATCAGACTCCAGAGCCAGGCACAGTGCAGAGAAGGGAGGGGGAGGTTGGCTCAGGAGAAGCTTGAAGAGTCCTTCCAGCTCAGTTAATGGTGTCAGCCTCTAGCAACAGGTGCAGTTCAGAGAGTGGAGGGGGGAGCTCTGGAGGAAGGGAGATAGATCTACATCAAAGGAAAGATACAGATCCACATACAGTAGGTTACACGTAAAGACTCAGCATTGACAAGCTGCCATCGAGGGCACAGCAGATGATCCCAACTCAGCAGGAATGGATGCTCACTGAGGACCAAAATGACATGGGTTAAAGACAACCCAGAAGATAGAGAGACCCACATGAGTGGGTGCCTGCATTGACTTGGGACCAGAAGAACCAGATGGTGACCAGCCACCACCAGTGATAGAAGCGATGGAGCTCACTAAGTTGAGTCTCACTGGCAACACAAGAATAAAAAGGGGTGCACCTTGAGATCTCCACTAAAAGACCTCAATTGATGGTCCAGTGGTTTCGGGTTCCCCGGGAGCATGGCCCCTGGCCCTGATGCTGCTCTTGCCCATAAATCATGACAAAGGTCCACTCTTTGGACATGAATGAATTGGACTTGGCGATGCAGAGTGACCATATATTGGATGCACTTTATGGTTCAATGCATGTATAGGATGTCATCCTGCTGACCTCTGGCTGGAGGAAGGAGAGTGGGTGGAAAGGAAACTGTTGGGAGGATGAGACATGGATGGAGCAGAGAGGAATGGTGTGCTGTCACCGGGCAGGGACAGCAGTGGAAGCTGCATATAGGTGAGCATGTAAATTTATATGGGAATGTACATTTTCACTCAGTCGTAATTAAAAAAAAAAAATAGACTTAGCATTCAGCGATCTGGTGCTGTCTTTCACCAGCTCTAGAGACACAAGCAGATCCTCCAGACTATCAGCTCCACTGAGGGGAACACTCACCAGCTTCCATGCTGAGCCCACCACACAGCAGCTGTGATTGGTTCCGAGCAGGTCAGGTCTGTGGAATCCTACGTACTTCTGGTGCTAGTCTCCCTTCTCCTTTGCTCAGTCCAATTTCTCAACATTCCATTTGATGTTCTTGGCTCCTAGGATGTCATACGTACTGGATTAATTTGTTCTTTTAGGTTTTGTTGTTAGAAGGGTCGCAGGAAGTGTCTATCTGTCCTGCCATCTTGGCCTCGCCGCCTCCCTATCGTATTTATTAATATTTAGATTTGGGGCTAAAATATAATAGAAGTTGGAATATACTTAATACAACTTTTTTTTCATGACTTCTAGGAGAAATTTTCTTTTCCCAGCATCCATAGTTCATATCAGGCTGTGCTAGAAGTCTTGAGTTATCATGGTGCAATGGAAAGACCATATCTGGATTTGACTCCTAATGCTGCCACTCAGCTATCAAAGTGACTGCTTAAAGTGCTTTACAAATATTGACTCTTTTCTTACAACAACTATATGAGGTTATGTTTAATTATTGTCTCCTTTTTACAGATGTAGAACCTGAGGCACAGAGAGATTAAAGAATTTGCTTACAGAAACATAGCTTGTACACGTAAAACAACATTTATTGTACTTTATGAGTAGCATAATGGATTTTCAAGGGTAACTATGTGAAGAGCTTAGACTAGGGCCTGGCACATGGTAAGCTAAGTGTTAGCAATTAGTGCTATTACTACCCCATATTGTAATTCTTAGGCACACTGAAGTTGGAAAAAAAATCACTTAACTAGATTAAAAAGGAAACGATAAGGAGATGTCTAGACATTAAAACTATTCTGCTTCTAAGATAACTATCAGATCATTAAATGGATGGAGAATGAGTAAAGACTTCTAAAGGGTTTTTGTTTGCCTGCAGGACTTGTTCTGTTCTGTTATAGTATTGTCTTTAACCTTAATACATATGTCTTAGTTATCTGGTGTTGCTGTGACAGAAATACAAGTAGATGGCTTTAACAAACAGAAATGTATGTTTTTCACAGTTTAGGAGTCCAAATTTGGAGCTCTGGCTTTAGGGGAAGAAGGCTTTTCTCTGCTCTTGGACAGTCTTCATGTGGCTTAGCATTTCTGTTCCCCTATTTTTGCTTGCTAGCTTTCCTTTAATCTCTTCGGTATCTCAAAAAAGATTGACCCAAGGTACACAGTACCTGTCTTATTAACATAACAAAGACAACACACTCTCAAATGGGATTATGACCACAACATAGAGGTTAGGCTTTACCACACATATTTTGGGGGGATATAATTCAATCCATAACAACATGCTAATTGATATGTGTATTTTGAAGCTTAAATAAATTGATACATATGAAAGCTTAGCACCTATTGTAACATCTAGGGAGTGCTTGATCTCAATTAATGTTTATTAGATTTTAATCCAGATCTTGCATGATCAGACTCAGTTCCTGCTCTTGTTAGAAGTTGTAGAGAAACACACAGCCATCTGCCTCCTGTCTTTCCTGGTCAGTGTTTCTTGTCCATGCATCACTGGACAGTTATAACTCTCACACTTGTTGTGTTGACCTTTGGATTCATTATACCAAGGTCTAGGTCTGAAGTCAGCAGGTAAGCTAAACATATGAAGGATCAGTCTCACTGGATTGCAATTAAGAGAGGATCTTTACTTGTGGTTATATAAACTGGACCACATGCTTTGTCTCCAACCCAGAGTGTGCTTGTTCTTAAGGCAGATGTCCTCTCTTTTTCTGGGTTTGTTTGGTACCTGTATCCTTCTTTTTGTATGGTAGAACTTGGTCCCATATTGCCATAAACATGGACATGACTGTGTTTACCCTACTGTTTATTCCCTTGCCCCCCAGTACCATTTACATATTGCATGTTGAATAAATTCTTAATGAGTTGTCTGTTTGGTCAAAGCTTGGAGTAGTAACTTAATAGCTATAGAAAAAAAAACCTTTTTGGGAAAGTAAATAAATAAGAAGCAGTCCAGTTTTTCATGGTTTGTACTCTGTGTGGGTAACCAACCCACTGTGGAAAGGTCTTTGACAGCAGGATCTAGAAGGAGCACTCATAGATTGGCAAGAGAAGACAATTGAGAACTAGCTCCAGAGATGGAAACCATCAGATGTGTTAGGTACCTTACCTATTTTACTTAACTATATTATTATTTGATTTTCACAGCAATCTTGTCCAATTGACGTTATTATCATATTGTTGTATATTATAGTATTATATATTGTAACATTACCATATTACCAATTTTATTTCACAAATGAAAAATCTTAGGCCCTGGGAATTATAAATAACTGCTCATATAGCTAGAAAGAGGCCAAGATAGAGTCAAACCCAGGCGGCTCTTTTGTTCCACAGTTCTGCTTGAACTCTTTGAACTCTTGAACACAGTTCTGACCAGCCTCTTTGCTCCTCAGTTTCCTCTTTTAAAAATAAGTTTGGACCAAAAAATCTCCATTTCTTGTGAGTATACCACGATACACGTTTATATGCAGACTTTCTAGCTTTTTTTTTTTAATTCCCTTATACAGTGTGTTGTAGCTTTTTGCCCGTAGAAGGAATGACTTTATCTTTCTCCTATTGTTGTGTTGTTAGGGGCCATCAAGTTGGTTTCAGCTCATAAGGGCCCCATGTACAACAGAAAGAAACAGTGACCTGTCCTGTACCATCTTCACACTCCTCATTATGCTTGAGCCCACTGTTGCAGCCACTGTGTCAGTCCATCATGCCGAGGGTCTTTCTCTTCTTTGCTTACTGTCTGCTTTACCTAGGATGATGTCCTTCTCCAGAGACTGGTCCCTCCTGACAATATGGCCAAAGCGTGTGAGTTGAAGTCTCACCATTCTTCTAACAAGCATTCTGACTGTACATTTCCCCCCTAGATCCTATGTTTTAATAGATTGCTGTTTATTAGTAGTGTGTCCCATTGTAAAATCCTTTTTCATACCATGACTGCTCTTTAGAGTTCCTGAGCAGCACAGAGCTGGTATATTTCCAGTTAAATGTAAAACAAAACAAAACAAAAACTATATGACATTGTGCCTAGTCTGGGCTGCCCGGTCACCTGTAAATGTTCTTTTCCCACTGGACCTTTTTAAATACAGTGACTTGTCCAAATTGGGACTAACATAAATGTACAACACTAAGGGAAAGGTAAATAAATCTGGTTTACCCATCAGAGGAATATTCTATTGCCATTTGAAATGGTGCTTATAATGAGGCCATGATAACATGTGGGAAAACTAATGTAAGTTTCGAGAAGAGAGGTGAAAAATGGGCTACAAAAGCACATATCAGCTTTGTGAAGACAGGAGACATGTCTCCCTGAGCCCAGTACAATGCTGGCACATAACAGAAGTTTAACTTCTAAGAGAGACAGTGTGGACTGAAAAAAGACAGTGGGATGTCCTGGTTAAGACCCAAGTCTGGAATCTGTCACATAGGGTTCCGTATTCTAACTTCGTTGTTAACGCAGGATGGAACCTTAGGTACCATTAACCTTTTACCCCCAGTTTCATCATCTGAAAGATGGGAGTAATGTTTCTATCTTAAGGTAATTGTAAATACTGACTAAAAGCATATGTGAGGGGCACAGTGTTGTCCTTTGCACATGGTGGGATAGCGCTCACTACAGTTACTGAGCCCTGGTAGTACAGTCATTAAGCACTTGGCTGTTAACCAGAAGGTTGGCTGTTCAAACCCACCAGCCATTCCCACAGGGAGAAAATGTGTCAGTCGGCTTGTCTGCTTCCGTAGAGATTTCAGCCTTAGAAACTATGAGTTAGTTCTACTCCATCACAGAGGGTTACTATGAGTTGGAATCAACGTGACAACAATGGATTTGGTTTGGTGGTCATTATTAGGATTTTTCTTCTTTTTTTAAATTAACTTTAAAATAAAAAGAATTGTTGTGCTTTAGGTGGAAGTTTACATAGTAAATTAGTTTTGCATTTGGCAGTTCATACACAAATGATTCCATGATGTTGGTTGCAGTCTCCACAGTGTGTCAACACTCTTCCTGTTCCCACTGTAGGCTCCCCATTTACTTTCATCCAGTTTCCCTGCCCTTTCCTGCCTTCTCATCTTTGCTTTTGGGCAAGTGTTTTCCTTGAGTTCATATGTAGTTGATTGTTCTAAAGAGTACCTTTCTTGCAGGTGTATTGTTGATTTTATAGGCCTCTAGGTGCTGCAGCTGCTAACGAATAGGTTGGCAGTTCAAGTCCATGAGGTACTCCTTGGAAACTCTATGGGGCGGTTCTCCTCTGTATATAGGGTTGCAGTGAATTGAAATTGACTCAGTGGCAGTGGGCTTGGGTTTTATCTATTATTTGGCTAAAAGTGGCTTTAGTTCCTCATTAAAAGGATGCCTTAGAGCTATAATCTGTCAGACCTAAGTCTGGTCTTTTTTTATTTTTTTATTATCAATTTAGATTTTGTTCTACATTTTTCTTCCACTCTATTCGGGACCTTCTATTGTCTGTTTGGTCAGAGCAGTAGGGAGTGGCAGCTGGGACCCATCTGGTTCCATCTGGTTTCAGTCTAGTGGAGGCTGTGGTTCATGTGGGCTCTTAGTCCTTTGGACTAATTACTTCCTTGAGTCTTTAGTTTTCTTCACTTTCGTTTGCTCCAGACAGGAACAGACTATTGCAAGCTTTAAGATCCTAGATACTGCTCACTACAGTAGGATACAGAATGTTATCTTTGAGAACTATGTTGTGCCAGTGATCTAGATAACCCTCAGGACTATGGTCTTTGTCCTTCGGTCCCAGTATCTCAGTTCCTCAAGGTCTTCAATTATGTCGAAGAAATTTCCATAACTGTGCCCCTACCACTAACCCGTTGCCATCCATCCAGTTAGTGCCAACTTGTAGTAGTGCTGTAGGGACAGAGTAGAACTGCCACATAGTTTCCAAGGAGCACCTGGTGGATTCAAACTGAACTTTTTTTGGTTAGCAGCCATAGCATTTAACCACTGTGCCGCCGGGGTTTCTAACTATGCCCCCATGTGCTCTGTTATGTATATGAATAGACATGTAGCATACATAAATATGTATGTAGAGATATCTATATCTACAGCCATACCTAAATAAGTGCACAGATGTACTCTGTGATCTCCCATACCTATTTAGAATATGTATCTGTCTATGTCTACTTGTAAACTATTGTAAGTTGGTGTTGTTGCAGGACTGTGTATGTTGTAGTATTTACCGTAGTAGCTCTTTATTCTTGCATACCTCTCATTGTCTTCCTTTGCCTCAGTCACATGAGTCCAACTTTCCCCATATTGTGTATTGCTTTTCCCATCACCAGAATTAACACATGTTTACTGTCTAGTTTAATGATTTCCCCTCTGTCCCCCTCCCATCCTTGGTAACTATTAAAGAATATTTCTTTCTATGTGTAAGTCTTTTCTTAATTTTTTATGTAATGATCTTATACGAATTTGTCCTTTTGTGGTTGACTTATGGTATTTCACTCAGCGTAATGTCCTACAGATTCAGCCATGTGGTGAGGTGTTGTGCAGATTCATTAACTATACCTCCTCATTGCTTAGTATTCCCGTTTGTGTGTGTGCCACAATTTGTTTACCCCTTCATCCATTGATGGGCACTTAGTTGTTTCCACCTCTTGGCTACTGTAAATAATGCAAGCAATAAATGTGTATGCATATGTCTATCCATGTCATAGCTCTTACTTTTCTGAATATATACCTAAGAGTGGGATTGCTAGGTCATATAGTTTTTCTGTTTCTAGCTTTCTAAGAAAGTATCATAGCATTTTTCATGATGTTTGTCCCATTTTACATTCCCACCAGTAGTGTATGAGAGTTCTAATCTCCCTACAACCTCACCAGCATTTGTTGTTTTCTGTTTGTTCGATCAGTGCCTTTATTGCCAAGGTAAGATGGTATCTCATTGTAGTTTTGATTTGCATCCCTGTAATGGCTAATGATCATGAACATCTCTTCCTGGGTTTATTAGTTGCCTAAATGTCTTCTTTGGTGAAGTGTCAGTTTATGTCCTCTGCCTGTTTTTTAATTGGATTGTCTGTCTTTTTGTAGTTGAAGTTTTCTATAAATTTTAGAGACTAGACCCTTATTGGATATCTCACTGCTAAAAATTTTATCCCATTGTATAGGTTCTCATTTTATTCTTTTGGAGAAGTATTTTGATGAGTGTCAATATTTCATTTTTAGGAGGTCCCAGCTGTCTAGTTTATCTTCTGCTGTTTGTGTATTTTTTAGCTATATTTGATAATACATTTATACCATAAATTAGAGGCCTTATTCTTCTATGAGCTTTATAATTTTATGTTTTATTTTTAGATCTTTGATCCATTTTGAGTTAATTTTTATGTATGGCATGAAATATAAATCCTTTTTCATCTTTCTACAAATGGACTTCCAATTTTGCTAACACCATTTGTTTAAGAGATTACCTCTTCCCCATAAAATGAATTGTCACAGATCAGTTGTCCACAGGTGAATGAATAGATTTACTTTTGGATTCTCAGTTGTGTTCCACTGGTCTGTATGTCTGTTGTTGTGTCAGTACCAGGCTGTTTTGACTACCAATGCTGGGTTATAGGTTCTCAGTTTGGGAAGTGTGAGTCCTCCTACTTTATTGTTTGTCTTCAATAATGCTGGGTTCATCTGAGACCGCTTTCCTTCCAATATAATGTTGGAGATTAGTTTTTCCATTTTATTAAAGAATGTTGATGGAATTTATATCAGGATTACATTTTATCTATAGATCACTTTGGTAATATTGGCATTTTCACCTTGCTAAGTCCTCTTGTCCATGAGCATGGTATGTTTTTCCATTTATGTAGGTCTTTCATGGTTTCTTGCAGTAGTGTTTTGTACATTTCTTTGTGTAAGTCTTTTACATACTTAGTTAGATTTATTCCTAAGCATTTTGTCTTTGAGGGCTGTTGTAAATGGTATTGTTTTCCTAGTTTCCGTTTTGGAATTCTCTTTGTTAGTGTAGAGGAATCCAGCTGTTATTTTTTATGTTGTTTCTTTCTTTATTGAGGTATAATTTATGTGAAATAAAATATATACTTCTCAAGTGTTGAGTTAGATGAATTTTAACTGTTGTATAACTGTCACCCGAAACAAGATATAAAATATTTCCATCATCGCAGAAAATCTCCTTGGTGACCCTTTACAGCCAATTCTATAATCCAGTAAAGACTCCACAGAAACCAATTTCTAGCTTCTGTCTCCATAGATTAGGTTTGCCTGTTCTTATAAAGAGCCCTGTTGGCATGGTGGTTAAGAGCTGACCTGCTAACCAACAGGTCAGCAGTTCAAATTGACCATCTGCATCTTGGAAGCCCTATGGGGCAGTTCCAGTCTGTCCTGTAGGGTTGCTGAAGTCAGAATTGAGTCAACAGCAACACGTTTGGTTTGGTAATTAGTGTAAATAGAATGATCTAGTATATATTCTTTCATATCTGTTGTCTTTCACTTAGCATAATTTTTTAATTTTTATTTAACATGACTGAGTGAAAATGTACATTCACGTATAAATTTACATGCCCACCTATATGCAATTTCCACTGCTCTCCCTGTCCGGTGACAGCACACTATTCCTCTCTGCTCCATACATGTCTCATCCTCCCAACAGCCTCCTTTCCCCTCCTCTCCATCCACCCCCCTTCCTCCAGCCAGAGGTCAGCAAGATGATATCCTGTAGATGTATAGAACCATAAAGTGCTTCCAATATATGGTTACTCTGCACTGCCAAGTCCAATCCATTCCTGTCCAAAGAGTGGACCTTTGTTTTAATTTATGGGAAAGGGCAGCATCAGGGCCGGGGGCCATGCTCTCAGAGGAACCCCAAAACCGCTGGACCATCAATTGTAGCATAATAATTTTGAGTTTTGTACATGTTGTTGCATGTGTCTGTGGTTCATTCCTTTTTATTGCCGAGTAGTACTCAGTTGAGAGGATACACTGTAGCTTTTCCATTCTGTGATGACTGTCTGGGTTATTGCCAGTTTGGGCCTTTTAAAAATAAACCAAAATAAAACCAAACCCACTGCCATCAAGTCGGCTCCAACTCATAGCAACCCTAGAAGTCAAGTAGAACAGCCCCTTCGAATTTCCAAGGAGCACTTGGTGGATTTGAATATTCTTATATGAATCTTTCATTTTCCTTGAGTAAATAGCAGGAGTGGAATTGCTGTGTCCTGGTATATATGTAAACTTGATAAGAAATTGCCAAACATTTCTCTAAGGTAGGCGTAGTAATGTGCTCTCTTTAATACAGGTAGGAGTAAGAGCAGCACGTGAGGTAGCCTAGCACAGAACCCAAAACCCACCACCATCAAGTCAATTCCAACTCATAGTGACCCTATAGGACACAGTAGAACTGTCCCATAGAGTTTCTAAGGAGCACCTGGCAGATTCAAACTGCCAACCTTTTGGTTATCAGCCATAGCACTTAACCACAATGCCACCAAGGTTTCCAGTCTAGCACCACCAAAGAAATATTTTGGAGTCATGTTGACCTGGCTTCTCACCTGGGTGCTGGTGTTTACAATTTGTGTAATCTTGGGTAAGGTATTTAATATCTCTAATCTTTGGTCTTATCTGTAAAAGGGAGTATAGTGAGATCATGTACATGAGTATCTAGCATTCTACCAAGCAGTGGCATACCAAGATGAGGACAGTGTTGCAGGCTGTAAAGAACTGAAAAGCAGTAATAAAACCAACTAAAAATCTCTGCTTTTTTCACTATCCTGTGCCTACAGTTTTAAGCAATGTCAATGATAAAATACCTCTCCCTGCTGTCACTCTCTCCCTTACACCATGCTATCTAGCAAATTATAGGAACTTACAGGTCTGACAATCAAGTTTGTGAACTCATCCTAGAAAAAGTACTACATACTTCATTGCTGAATATCACTACAGTCAGTTTCGAAGTACTCCCCTTGGGAAGCTCTGCACTGATGCCAGTGCCTAGTCCACCCTTCAAAGCAATTTTGAAACTCTTTTTTTTGAGTGACCATCAGAGCTGTCCTCATATTACCTTTGATGTCCTGAGTGTCATCAAAATGTCTTCCTTTCAATATTTCCTTCAACTTTGAGTAAACAGAAAAATCACTGAGGGCCAGATGAGGTGAGTAAGGAGGGTGTTCCAATACAGTTATTTGTTTACTGGCTAAAAACTCCTTCACAGACAGCTACACAATTAAGTTTGCGAACTTGCCACCATGTGCACTGATCGTTCCAGACAGAGCTCCAAAATTGCTCTGAAGGATGGACTAGGTGTTGGCATCAGTGTATAGCTTCCCAAGGGGAGTACTTCGAAGGCAGCTGTCAAGATATTCAGCAGTGAGGTATGTAGCACTTAGAACAACTAAGTTTGCAGCCTTAATTGTTGGACCTTGTATTATAAATAGTAGTTATAATTAATATTTAATAAAATTAAGTAGCAACTGAAGGTCAGGTTGTAATTTGGAACATAAGTAAGATTTCAAGCTTTTACTACAGGTTGTTTCTCTCTGCACCTTCCGTTTCCTCCAATTCCCTGATTTGCAAGGCTCACCGAAAGTGGGAAATACTTTCTGAACTTCAAAGCGACACACAAGAGGTACATTTGCTCCCTAAGAGCCACCTGTCAACAGTCCCTCCTCTCAATTCCATAAAAGATTGAGCTTTTCTCCTCTTTCTTTTTATCCACTTTTTAACTCAGATATGTCATAAGCACATTTTCTTCTATTGTATTCTTCAGCATAATTATAGGTCATGTTCCTCTACTGCACCTAAGTGAATCTTATTTATCAAACCCCAAATAATTCCTCTTGAACACTGTCCCATGTAAAGTAGGTTCCCAAACACATGTTCTAACGTAGAAATTCCTTTGTTAGTCTTTTCTGTCAATAGTTACTTTGCGTGCACGTTTGTAGAACCTAGTCTGACCTTTCTTTTTATATTTTCTCCAGTTCGCTTGCCTCTGAGCTATTTTTTTTAACGTGTAAAAGTGAATCATAAGTATCGTATTTGTTCACTGTGGCCCCAACTTCTGTACTTAGGGTGAATTATTGATTTCAAGAAAAATACCATGGACAAATACAGTTAGTCAAGAACCATTAGCACAGTTTTCAGATAATACTTTAGAGCCTGAATTTTTAAGTTAAAATCCTGCCTTCGGTCACTATTAGCTGTGCCACCTAGGCAGGTTATGACACCTCTGTGTACACTGTTTTTCAGTCTGTGAAATGAGTAATTATACCTATTTCTTAAATGAGATAATGGAGGTGGCACGCAGTTTCCTATTGTCGTAACAAATTACCACCGGTTTAGTGGTTTAAAACAACACAAATTAGTTATCTTACAGTTCTGTAGATCAGAAGTCTGATGAGAGT
Organism: Heterohyrax brucei; assembly: GCA_028571685.1. NCBI lineage: Eukaryota > Metazoa > Chordata > Mammalia > Hyracoidea > Procaviidae > Heterohyrax > Heterohyrax brucei. Next base: position 57,196,151 of record CM053140.1, read on the forward strand.
TTCACCAGGCTAAAGTCAAGGGATGGGCAGGGCTGTGTTTCTCCTGGGGGCTGTAGGGGGGATCCGTTTTCTTGCCATTGTCAGCTTCTGAAGGCTTCCCATACTCCTTAGTTCCTAGCCCCCTTCCTCTTCAGAGCCAACAGCTGTCTCTCTCATGCCTTCATTCTCTGGTTCTCTGCAGCTGGAAAAGTTTCTCCAATTTTAAATATACATGTGATTAGATCGAGCCCATGTGGATAACCTCCCCATCTTAAGGTCCTTAACTTAATCACATTTGCAAAGTCCCTTTTGCCACCTAAGGTAACATATTCACAGGTTCTAAGAAGTGGAATGTGGGCATCTTCGGAGGACTGTTGTTCTGCCTACCACAGGTGCGTAACCCTGTGTGGAGCTCTTCATGAGCCTTCTGTAGGTGATCGCCATTCGAGACCCTCAGTGTCCTGGGAGATTCCAAGATGAAAGTGTGACCCTTAGGCACAGGTAGTTTAGTGTCTGGTGGGGAAATGAGAGAGTTGAGGACAGAAAAGATTTTGACCCAGGAAGAAGAGATTTTAACCCAGAACTGTGTTTGAGGTTTCAACGAAGTGTCATGCAAAAGTGAAAGGCCTCAGGTTAGCAAGTGATCTGGGGAGTCTAAACAGGGTGTCAGTGGTATATGGAAGCAGAGAACCTGGAAATAAATGAATTTTAATGCAGATGAGAATCTCTGCAGGGCAAAGGGTAGTAGGGACGGAGAAGACAGACATCTTTTCTAACTAGAGAGTCAGGGCAATTAGAATTGTCCCCATCTCAATTCTTCCCACTAATCCCACTGGACTCATTTGTTCATTCAGGCAGCAGATACATACCAGGCACTGTACCTGGCCTTAGGGATGCAATATACATGATACGTAAGCCTACTTTCTCAAGGCCCATTGTGGAAGAAAGCAGCCGTGTCAGTGCAGCCATAATACACTGACAGTGGGAGCTCACAGGAAGGCTGCACCACCCTCCCAAACATGTAGAACAGGACATCCATCCTAGAGGAAGAGCCTGTAAGCTGATGCCTGAAGAATGTGTTGGAGTTTATCAATTAGGATGCTTTAGGTTGCAAGTAATAGTCCAACTCAAATTCCTTAAGCAGTAATGAACTGATTGGCTCACTTAACTAGACACTGAGGAATGGGGCAGGCCTCAAGTTTGGTTATTCAGGTCACTCTGTCTCCGATTTTTCTGTGACTCTCAGCTGGGCAATCCTCTGTGTGTTGGTTTCACCCTCAGGCTGGCTTCCCTTATGACAGCAAAATGTGTGCAGCAGTTCCAGGTGTCAACATCAGTACACTCAGCATCCAGAAGAAGAAAAATATCTTCCATAGATTCTTTTCTGAGAATAAGAAAAATCCTTTTCCAGAAGCTCTTAGCAGCCATTCCCCATGCATTTGATTGGGGTTACAGGCTCATTTTTGAACCAACCCATATGACCAAAGGAATACCACATTCAATTTGACCTAGGCCTGAAAGTATTACTGTGTCAGAGACAGTGGGTTCACCCTTCCTGAAATACCTGGTCTGCTTTGGGGCAAGGAAATAATTAAGTGAAAACCAAAATGCTATTAGGAATGAGAGAGGATGAGGAGTGAGAAAGAACAATCTATAGGAATAGCTAGTGATTTATTCTCTCCTTCAACCAAGCAAGACTCCTTTCTGCCCCTTCATACCTTATGCTTACTCTGTTTCCTCTTAACTTCAGCTTTGCCACGAGCTTTCGTGATTTCTCTCTGAGCACACTTTTGACTTCAGCACATGCTGCTAAACTGTTACTTCATTTAGATCCCCAAGATCAAGACTCTGGTTCAATTACCTCACTATACCAGGCTCCACCTACTTGAAGTAAATGCCAGATGAGCAGAGACTTTTGTTTTGTGTACTGCTGTATCCCCGGCATCTGAACAGTGCCTGGCATGCCGTGCTTCTCATTAAATGTATAAATAAGTATAAGATCAGCCTTCTAGTTAATTAGCTGCCTCGGATCAAGTGCTCCCCCGGCCAAATTATCTCTGGCTCTGGGGATATCCCCTCTAGTGGTAACAGCAGAAATTTGCTTGAAACTCACTTTCTCTGCTTACTTGCTTGTGTCTGAGCTTCAGTTTACTTTTCGTCAAAATGGAGTCAAAAACACCAGCCTTTTATGGCTCAGAAGTGCTCAGTACCAAGTGAGATCATGAATATGAAAGTCCTTTATATTGCAAGATGTAGGCAGTTGAATCCATTCTGGTCGCTCATAGGCACCTGGGAAAGATTGAAATGGAAAAGCTCGTTTACCTGTTCAGTCCTGCTGCCCAGTGTTGAGTTCCCCCGGAGAACTTTAACCAATTCTTTTCTTGTCCCTTCTATTTGCTCCTCCAGGGCCACTCAGGATGTGTGAACTGTTTGGAATGGAATGAGAAAGGAGAGTAAGTATGAACTAATACCTAGAGGATACTAGAGAAGGGAGTGAGGAGGCCAGGAAAAGAGGATTTTTGTTCCTATTGGTAGATCTGAAGAATGGACCCAAACGAAGAGACCACAGTTCTCCTGTGCTTCAAAAATTAGTCCAGAATTTCAACACATAGTTAAACAGATTAATCCCACATAGATGGAAGGTTGAATGACTATCCTGCTTTGCTTTTTTGACGAGCCATTGTGTATAAGAAATGTTGGGAAACTCCCAAGACAAAACAGAAAATAATCAAGTAGTGTTTACAAGATAACCTTGAACTCTGTGGCATCTGCTGTCTTTCAAGGTCATTGTGGCCTCACTCCTTATCACTGTCAATGTGGGATGGGGGAAGGGGCCTGGGAACTTGAGGAGAGATCAGAACTCCTCATCTGCTTTCAGCTTGTTGGCTTCTGGTTCTGATGACCAGCACACAATTGTGTGGGACCCACTGCACCACAAGAAGCTGCTCTCCATGCACACAGGACACACTGCAAATATCTTCTCTGTCAAGGTGAGCAGAATAAGCTATAGAGCAAGGGAAAGGGGTAACTGTGTGGTGGGCATGGTCATGTTTGTGTATGTGTGTCCCATGTACCCCTTGGAGTCACAGACACTCTTTGGTTCTCAACATTTGATGGTGATTCCTGAAACCCCATCTTTTTTCCATGTTCTGCTTCCTCTCTTAAAGACAAGAATCCAACTTTAAGTGAATTTAATTTCTGTGGGTGGTGATGGTGGGGTTATTATGGTTTTGAGCATGAATTTTGATAGTAGGCAGACCTAGATTTGACTCCCTTACTGCCTCTTAGAAGCTGTGTGAACTGGGCCAAACATCTACCTCTCTGAGCCTGTTTTCTCTTCCGTAAAAAGGAAGTAGCAGTCCACATGTCTGATTATCAGAGTGTAGTGAGATAACTGATTAAACAAAGCACCAGGCACAGATGCTTTTAACTGTTCTACCGCTCTGTAGGAAATGAGTCCGCTGGTTTATTGGTGGAGGGCAGCTGAGCTCAGGAGCAGTGGAAAGGAGACTTGACAAGTATCTTCAGTTCTGAAGCCCTGTTATGTGAAAGTGATGTGAGACTTGTCCACTGTGATCCCAGAGAACAGAACTAAGACCGGTAGCTCTAAGTCCCCAGAAGTAAACATAGGCCTGATGTAGGGGAGCGTGTCTAATGCTTAGAGCTATTTGAAAAAGACAGAATGGGCCCTCCAGGTCCTAGCACTCAGGTATACAACTCACTGGGGAACTTCATCTCCCAGTTGGAAGTTGGGAGGAAATTACCTTTAAGGATATTTCAAGCTCTAAGATTTCGATAATGGATATACGGTGACTGCCAATTAAGTTTGCAAACTCATCCAAAAAGAAGTGCCACATACCTTACTGCTGAATGTCACTTCAGTCACCTTCAAAGTAGTTGGGAACAATGCACCAACACCAGCACCTAGTCCACCTTTTCACAGCAATTTTGGCATTCTTTTTTCTGGAATGTCCATCAGAACTGTCCTCCTATTACCCTTGATGCCCTGAATGTCACCTAAATGTCTTTCTTTCAATATTTCCTTTGTCTTTGGGTAAAGAAAAAAAAATTATTGGGAGCCAGGCCAGGTGAGTAGGGAGGGTATTCTGATACAGTTATTTATTTACTGGCTAAAAATTCCCTCACAGACAGCTATACAATTAAATTCATGAACTTGCCACCATGCCATCATGCATAGTAGCCATTCTAGAAAGAGTTCCAAAATTGCTTTGAAGGGTAGACTAGGCGCTGGAATCAGTGCATAGCTTCCCAAAGGGGGTATTTCGAAGCTAACTGGATTGATACTCAGCAATGTAGCATGTAGCACTTAGAAAAATTAAGTTCACGGACTTAATTGTGGGACCTCGTATGTGTGAGAATGAGGCTGTCCTGTGGAAAGCCCTGTTAATCTAATAAATAGTTTCCTAATTAATGTCAGGAGTAAGAAGAGGTAGATTAGAGAGCTCAAAATCTGCTTGTTTGCCTAAACCCTGCCTCTTCCCAAGCTCAGATTCTCATCTCCTGTCCCAGGGTCCAATCCTAGATGAATTTCTGTGGTTACAACTTGTCTTAAGACAGGTTGTCTCCTTTTAATAACAAAACAATGCTGATTCACCTCCTTCATGACCAAAAGAGACATCTTTCTGCCCCTAGCTGGTTTGGGACCCAGTTTGAACCTGTACCGTCAGATCTGGGGAAGGGGCCTAAGCCCTCAGTTTGGCGTAATGGAGCACAAAACGTTGAATTCAGAGACTGTCATTTAGTGATGGTCTTGATACTTCAAGACCTTGGGCAAGACACTTAAATCCGCAGACATTCAGCCTTCTGTACTGCAAAACAAAGTATAAGAGAATTCACTCTCTGGTGGTTCAACTACGCTGCAAAAATATTTAACCCACGAGCTCCCCCTGGTGGCAACTACAGGATGTGGTGAGTATGGCAGCAGCCACAGGCCATGTGCAATGGCTCACCTGTGTATTTCTGTTGTGCAAGGGGTATTTGTTGTTTCCAGACAGGATGAAAGACTACTGGTTGTTCCTGAATATGGTTAAGTTCTGTTTATGTGTTCCATATAACCCTTGTCCTTGTGAGCCATCAGAGAAGCTTATGTGGAAAGAGTAATTGTTCTCTTGGGTGAACACTGAAAGTCAAGTGGGACTTTAGCTGCTTTTCAGTGAGCCTGCTGGGCGTAGAGGAACCCAGGCCTGACAGTGGGCTCTTTCCAGTATCTGCTAGTATGAAGAGCACTCCTTGGAGCTTCCCTAACCAGTCCTCTTTTCTTTTGGGATGATTTCCTTGAGGCACAAGTCTCGGAAGTGGGAGTTTTAAGACAAAAGGTAGAGATAGTTTTATCACTGGCATCTCACTAGCAGGGAGAGGAGAGAGAGGAGAGAAGGAGATTGATAAGAGGATATGACATGTATAGAATGAAAAGGAGGAGTGTGCTGTCACCAGGCAAGGAGAGCAGAAGGATCTGCAGATAGGCGGGCATGCACATTTAATTTGGATTGTATACTTTCACTTAATCACAATAATATTTTTTAATAGTTTTATCTTTGTTACCTACTGCCAGACTGTATTCAGAAGCACTTGAACCATTTTAAAATATTCATTCCCTTAAAACAGTGAGGAAGAATCCTTTCTATTTTCAGATCAATTTATGACTTAATCCCCAGATGATTAAATAGTCATGGTGAGGCAGCACAGCATAGGAGAGTCCAAAAGATTTGAGTTTGAATACAGTCTTGCTTAATTTTGCTGAATCCCCAATTTTTAAGAAAGTAGTTTTAAGTATCAGAGGTCCCTGAATGGTACAAATGGTTAATACCCTCAGCTGCTGACCAAAAATTTGGAGACTTGAGTTCACCCAGAGGTGCCTTAGAAGAAAGTCTTGGAAATCTATTTTCCAAAACTCAGCCCTAGAAAACCCTGTGGAGCAGTTTTACTCTGACACACATGTGGTCACCATGAGTTGGAATTGACTTGATGGCAACTGGTAACTCGTGTAAGTATCAGTAGGATAAAGTAACGTATCATTGGAAATGGAATCAACCCATTGCTGTCTAGTCCATTCCAACTCACAGAGACACTTTGGGTAGAACTGCCCATAGGATTTCCAAGGAGCAGCTGGTGGATTCAAACTGCCAGCCTTTTCATTTGCAGCTGAGCTCTTAACCACTGCACTAGCAGGGCTCTGCCATTCCCTGACTGCCCACCAGCCTGTTCTCTAATTTCTCTTTCACAGTTCCTGCCTCATGCTGGGGACCGTATCTTGATCACGGGGGCAGCTGACTCTAAAGTGCATGTCCACGACCTGACAGTAAAGGAGACGATCCACATGTTTGGAGACCACACAAACCGTGTGAAACGTATCGCCACGGCACCAATGTGGCCCAACACATTTTGGAGTGCCGCTGAAGATGGGCTTATCCGGTAAGGGCTAAGGCGTCAAGTGGGCCCTGCTCCCCCGTCCCATCTGCCCACACTACTTCCTTCCATGGGTCTGGCTCCTTCCTGTCAGCAGAGTTCCAGTCTCGTCTCTTTGCCCAAGGTAGATGTCAGCTGGGAACATATGCTTACCCCACCCTCACCTTCCCCATCTTACCCCCTCTGCAGTACGTACAGGCCCGCTGGCCATCTCACCACCTCAGGTGCACCCGAGTCTCTGCCGCCTCTGACTGTTCTTGTTTGCTATCCCTCTGCCTGAAATTTTCTGCCCCCAGCTCTTTCCATGTCTGACTGGTTTCCACCCTAAGGATATCAGTGTAAGAATCATCTTTTCAGGAGCACCTTCTCCAACCACATCATTTAAAGTGGACCAAACATTATTCTTTGTCTCAGCACACTAATTATATCCTCTGTAATTCTAACCACCTACCATCCGTAGTCATTTACTGTTTCACCTGCATCCCCCACTGAATAGTAAACTCTCTTAGAGTGTTTCCATGTCTGTCCAGTTCTTGATTGTGTCCCAGAGCCCAGTGCAGTGTCTGGCATGTAGAGGCACTTGATCAAGTTCTCTTGAACAGTTGGTCAGTAGGCACATACCTGGGACAGGGAGAGCCAGCCAGAAACAGTAGAGTGGACTGCTGACTTTTCAAAACATGCTCTGTATGGTCATTCTTTTGCCCCTGTTTATTTTCACCCTGGAATGAATTTATTCTGTTTCTTAAAGTCACATCTTCAGATGTGACCTTAAAACTTGTTCTTTACCTCTCCAGACTGTGTAATTGCCTCCCTTGTATTCTCACAGACTTTGTGCACTGTCCCTACTATAAAACAGGAGAAGTAGCTAAGTCTATGTAAAATATGAAACAGTAGTGAGAAGCAGAATACTGAAGTCAGACAAACCTGGGGTCAGTCCCGGCTCTGTCACTCAGTGTTAGACTGGGAAAAGTCACTTCACCGTAGAAACTCAGATTCCGTATCTGTAAAATGGGAATAATCATAGTATTTCCTTCATTGGCATGAGTGTTAAAACTGAGATAGTGCATGTAAAACCTTAGTGTAGTACATGGAAGACAGAAAGTATTTGGTCAGTGATAGGCCAAGCAGTATGTCGTATTTGTTGACCCTGGTGGGCCAGCTAGTAGAAGCTGAGCATCCTGGGAGTTGGGTAGGATCCTAACTACTTAGGTGCAGTCAGTGAAGGTCCCCTAGCAGAGCATGAAGACCCTAAACTGAGCCTTTCAGAAGAGCTAGGATTTGGATGGCCACGGAAAGCAGAGAAGTCTCATTGACTTGAGCAGAGTTTGTGAAACCAAAACAAAATCAAACCCATTGATGTCAAGTCAATTCAGACTTATAGTAACCCTACAGGGCAGAGTAGAACTGTCCCATAAGGTTTCCAAGGAGCAGCTGATAGATTCAAAGTGTCGGGCACATAAAGGAGAAGAAGCTGTGTAGTTACAGTCACCTAAGTTTGGAAAACTGGGCAATAAGGTTGGAGAGGTGTGTGAAACCAGGTCTTAAAAACCAGATTGAGGAGTTTGGATCTCAGGCTAAAAGTAGTGAGGAATCTCTACAATTTTTAGCAGGAGAGTAACATTTTAATATTTTAGGAAGAATAGTCTGGTGGGGAAGACCTGGAAAGACAAGGCAGACAGTGAAGAGATTATTGCAGATTAGGTGTACCGTTTCTGTTAAGGGTGATGAAAGAATATGGAAATGGATAGTGATGGTGCTTGCACAACGTGGTGAAAGCGATTAATATCACTGAACTGTACATGGAAAAGTGGTTGAAATGGCAAATGTTCTGTTATATCAATGTTAAAACAATAAAAGTTATAAAAGAGAGATTACCACAGATGTCTAGGCAGGAGGTGGGTGGGTATATGGGTGGTGGCCTTTATGAATGTACCTGTGTACTGGCTACAAAAAGTGGTGGGACTCAGAGCTTGCTGCAGCTAGGCAGAGTTTTTGACATTACCTTTGCCACCTGGACGGGACCGTGCCTTGTTGGAGAACAGGTATGGGGAGCTTCCCTCGTGCGTGGTATTTCTGGGTACTCCAGGATGACCCCCAGACTCTCTTTGCTGTCACTTCCACACCCTCTTTGTTTCCCTAACTGGATTAGGAAGTGGCAGAGCAGTGATTAAAGATGCAGTCTAACGGTCCTTAGGAATGCTGTGACATTTGATTAGGTAATACATGTGAAACAGGACAGTGATGGACACAACGCAAGTTCTCACCAAGTGTTAGTAATCAAGAATAGCAGCAGTACTAGCACTGACGTCTGTAAAAAGGTATAGTGGTAGTTACTGTAAGGGATTGTAGTAGGATAAAACAGAATGTGTTAAAGACAGTTCCTGTCTTGGCGGTGCAGTGGTTAAAGAGCTTGACTACTAACCAAAAGGTCAGCCGTTCGAATCCCCCAGCTGTTCCTTGGAAACCCTATGAGGCAGTTCTACTCTGTCCTATAGGACTGCTATGAGTCAAAATCAACTTGGCAGCAGTGGGTAAACAGTTCTGGCATATAATGGATACTTAAGAAATGGGAGTGGTTTTTTATATTCTTACTGCTTATAAACAGGTCCAGAACACTTCCCAAACCCCTTGCATCACAAGGCCTTGGCTTATCCCCATCTTTCACACAGGAACCAATTTCCTTCACTTTGTCTTCTTTCACAGCCAGTATGACCTTCGGGAGAACAGCAAACATTCGGAGGTGCTGATTGACCTAACAGAGTACTGTGGCCAGCTGGTGGAAGCTAAATGCCTCACCGTCAACCCCCAGGACAACAACTGCCTGGCAGTAGGGGCCAGTGGGCCCTTTGTGAGGCTCTACGACATTCGCATGATCCACAACCACAGGTACGAATAGCTCGGTCTCCCCTGTGGCAGCTTCCCACCTCAGGACTGGGCCGGGGCCAGGACAGTAACTCATGCAGGCGGGCCCTGGGGCCTGCCACCCCTTTGCCTTACTGCCATACCCTCCTCTTTTTGAGGGTTTTTGTTGTTGTTGCTTTTTGTTTTGATTTTATGACCAGAAAAAATGTAATATATGTTTGGTTTGGAAAATATGAAAAGTTTAATTAAAAATTACCTGTAATCCCATCACCTAAAGAAATCACCGTCTATAAAATTTCCGGTTACACCTTTAGCTATGAGTGCTATCAGTGTTTGTACAGTTATACATGTAGTTTTTTTTGGTATATTTATTCTTTTTTAGAAAACAGAAGTAGAATATGCTCAGGATCTCCCCAGAAGTCCCAGAACTGAGCAACTTCTCCAGCCTGGGCTTCTAATGGAGTCTTAGGACAGAAGCATGGATGTCTGGCCTGCTTTCTTTTTATTTGTGGGCTTGTGGGACCATGGCTACTCTCATACACTACATGATTTGGAGGGTGTGTTGAGCCTTAGATTTCTCATCTGTAAAATGGGGGTAATAGGGTGGTCATGCAGAACAATACAGGTTGCAAGACCTACTCTATAAAGCACTGTAATGTATGTGTCCACAGCTGTCCGGTTAGTGGGCCTTTGTTCAGGTAAGGAGGGAGGGTGCCTCCTGCATCTTCCAGGGAGACAAACTTAGATTTTCCTCTGGGGAGTGTTGTCTTGTTTAGCTGGGGGTTATGCTAGGGGTTGCAACCTATATGATTTACCTTCCTACCAGAAAGAGCATGAAGCAGAGCCCTTCAGCAGGTGTGCACACCTTCTGTGACCGGCAGAAGCCCCTTCCGGATGGTGCAGCCCAGTATTACGTAGCAGGTAGGGCTCAGCCCAGCTCTGGCCCCAAACTCTTGGTTGTATGCTTGACTCTGGGGCAGTGCAGGGAAACAGCATAGCATAGTGGTCAAAAGCATGGGCTGTACTGTCAGATAGACTTGGGTCTTAATCCTGGCTTTGCTGTTGGCCAGCTTTTTGACCTTTAACAAACTACTTAACTTTGCCAAGCCTTAGTTTCTTTTCTGTAAAATGGGGTTGTAATAACTAAATGAAATAAAACATATAAAGCAATTGGTGCAAGGTGTATGAGGGCTTAATATTTGTAGCTGCTATTTGCTCAAGGTTATTACTGTCATCATCAATAAAACTGACTTCATACTGCTCCCTGCCTCTGTGGTGGAGACTGGGATTCTCACAGCAGGGTGGATGGGCTGTTTGCTCCTTGCAGGTCATCTGCCAGTGAAGCTGCCTGACTACAACAACCGTCTGCGAGTGCTGGTTGCCACCTATGTGACCTTCAGCCCCAATGGCACAGAGCTGCTGGTCAACATGGGAGGGGAGCAGGTAGGTATGGATGCCAGAGGTGGCTATGGCTGGCCACCACCACATGTCTAGCACTCAGGGCTGTGCACCCCACCTCCACTGCCATGAGGCGGACAAAAAGCAACAGCCTTCTAGTGAATTCCCACTACCATGAAATATGGGAGTGACATGGCATTACTGGGATTCCCAGAGAGGTACCCCAGCCTGGTCTTTCTCTGTTTTGTTTTGTTTTAAGTGCTGGCTTGCTGCTTACTAGCTCTGCACTGTGACTTTGGCCAAGTCTCTTGATGTTTCTGAGCCTCTGTTTCGTCATCCCTAAAATGGTATCATTTATTACCTTTGGGGTGGTAATGTTCAGAGAAAAAATGTGTGTGACATACCCAGCATGCAGTGCCTAGCGTATGTTAAAACCAAACCCACTGCTGTTGAGTTGATTTCAACTCATAGTGACCCTATAGGACAGAGTAGAACTGCTCCATAGTTCCAAGAAGCCCCTGGCGGATTTGAACTGCCAACCTTTTGGTTAGCAGATGTATTTCTTAACCACTATGCCACCGGGGTTTCCGGGATTAGTATACATTAGGTGCTTTAAATGGTAGCAACTGACAGTGGTAGTTGTGAGGTAGTCAGCACACAGCATTCTTTGATTTCGTTTCGCACCAGTGACAGCAACAGCTCTGCAGGTAGGGGTGTCCCACGCTAAAAGACATAGGAGAGTTGATGTGCAAATGGCTAAATGTTCCTGTGGACATGGGAGTCCCCGCCCCCTGGGTTTCAGCTCTTGTGTCTGGACATTGCTCAAGGCTGAGAGGGAAGCTGGGAGGAAATCTCTGGGGCTCAAAGCACGCAGCCAGGCCGTGGTTTAGAACCAGCTTTTGGGAAGTGCTCCATGATAACAGCAGGTTGCTGACCCTTCTGTTGGTGTACTCTCAGTTAGGATATTTAGTCGCTCATTCTGCAAATACTTGTGAGCACTTACTCTGGTGCTAAACAAGGGGGACAAATGTGAACTGTGACCTGCCCCCAGGCTGATGGGCAACATGGCAAGTGAAATAGTTGATGACATTATAAAGGTGTGATTACATATGAAAGAAATGGGATGGAGAATAGATGAGTGCCTGAGTTCAGAATAGGGTTCAAGTTTCATTGAGCCAAGCTGTCCCCTGGCCTGAACACAGTCTAGGGATGAGAAGAGACAAAGCCTAGCACAGTGGCCAGAATCACACAGTCCTGACTTGTGTCCTGACTGTGTCACATGCTGCTTTTTATGACCCTGAATAAATTAAATTCTTCATCTGTAAAAGGGGGTGAGGATAATGGTGCTTGTTCATTGGAGTGGCTTCTGAGGTAAGTTATATAAAGCACGTAACAGAGTTTTTGGGGAACAAAGTAAGTGTTGAATAAATGTTGCTTCATATAGCTATCAGTGTTACCTTGGGCAGGTCAGTCCCTCTCTGAGGCATCAGTTTTCCCATCTGTGAAATGAAGCACTTGCTTTTGTGACCTCTGTGGACTTTTCTAACTTAAACATGTAATTCAAGTTAATGACAGTATTGCAAGCAAGAGTTTGAGCAGGTCCAACAGCCCACCATAAGGGCTGGTAGCTGGGCGGGTTTTTCTACTTGAGGTTTGCTCCCTGGAAACCCCTTCTGTCCTGGCTTGATGGCCCAGCAGGTCCTGGTACCATGCTCACTATCACTGTGTTTCAAGACTGTGGCTCTTAAAAGCCACCAAAGCCTTGCTAGTGATCCAACCACATTCTTAACTGACAGCCTCCATCTCTTTGCCTGGCGCCTCAACTCTAGGTCTATTTGTTTGACCTGACGTATAAGCAGCGGCCATACACCTTCCTCCTGCCTAGAAAATGCCACTCATCAGGGGGTAAGTTCAGGGCTTAGCCCTGCTCTGTTAGGGTATTTGCTCACATGGGGTTGGGGAGACTGGGTGTGTGCTACCTCTGCTGAGAAGCCTGATCCTCACCCTGGACTGTGGCTGTGATCTTCCAGAAAGAATAGATTCTGTGAAACAACACTGTCTGTACAGTGAGAAGGGTGATAATAACAGGCCAGTGAAATCTGTCAAAGGGGTTCACATCACAACCCTTTTCATTTCCCTGTGAAGAGACAGGTTCTTCCCATGGCTTGCTCTTGAGGGCCTGAAGTAGTTGCCCTTGCCTTCTCTGCCTAGCTGAATCTCCTCCTTGACTTCTTCCGAGAACCTGTAGTTATTTCAGGCACCTGTTACCCCCACCCCCACTAAGGATAATGCCAAGTAGAAGCTGTGTCCCTTGCCAACCAGCAGAGGGCGAACAGGCTTCTCTTTATGCTATCACCTGAGGGTCCGTGAGAACTGCTTTCTGGGAATGGATCTTACCCTTGGAGAATATAGCCCCACGGTGGAACCAGCACCCTGTGATGGAAGCTGGAGTGCTGTCAAAGGGGAAATGTGGACCCCTCCCAAGTTGTTGCTGTACCTTTCTCCCTGCCCTCTGCCAGAAGTCCAGAATGGCAAGATGTCTACTAACGGTGTGTCCAATGGCGTGTCCAACGGCCTCCACCTTCACAGCAATGGCTTCCGGCTTCCAGAAAACAGAGGACATATCAGGTGAGACCAGCCTGATTTGTGTGGCCTCCCAGCCCCATTTACACCCTCTGGATTGGAGTGAGGGACATGTCCTGTATGCCCCTGCCTAGGTACACCTCCCAGAGGGTGAGAACTAGAGAAGAGAAGCTTCTAGAAGGTGACTAGTGTTTTCAGTGCACTTCTGATTTGTAGGATCCAGTCTTCTTCAGACTGAAGCTCTGGTCCCTTGAGACCAGTAGCTGGGGTCAGGGCCCAGGGGCTAGCTGCTGCTTAGCTCCAAACTCTCTTAAGAAGGGGTTTCACACATATGCCCATCCCTATTATACTACTTTCCCTCCTATACACATATTCTTGCCAGGTCCTGTGCTGGTAGGAATGATTCAGAGGTATTCAAATTCTGTAGTCCTTGAGGGAAACAGAGAATTCTCCATAGAAAGATCCATGTAAGGGACTTGGGTGATCATAAAGCTTCAGCTCAGCATGGAGGTAGGTGGCTGGGACAGGTGGTATTAGCTGCTGTCGTGCCTAGGAATTGGATTAAGAATTGCCTTAAACTTGTCCAAGGCAGCTTTATTTCTGCCTCTATTTTATCTTTGGTCCCATCAGCGAGAGTGTCTAGAATTATGCCTGTTACCTATCACAGCAAACTAGGCCAGGGCAGCAGTGGTCCCTTCTTCCAGAAGGCAGTGCAGACCCCAGGAGCAAACCGAGGCAGTCCCCAGGCAGGGGCCACAGACTTCCTCAGGCCACCCTCGCCTCCCTTGGCTACCTTGACCTGGCTCTGCTTCCTCCTCAGCCCCCAGGTTGAGCTGCCTCCGTACCTGGAGCGTGTGAAACAGCAAGCCAATGAGGCTTTTGCTTGCCAGCAGTGGACCCAGGCAATTCAGCTTTACAGCAAGGCCGTGCAGAGGGCCCCGCACAACGCCATGCTCTACGGAAACCGAGCTGCTGCCTACATGAAGCGCAAGTGGTGAGTGGGCACTGCGCAGTGGGCCTAGGCCCAGGATGAACACAGTGACTGGAGCAAAAGGCTGTGGGCTGGTAGAGCTGAAGTTGCTGAGGCATCTAGGGATGGTGGCAGTAACACTCTGCTGCCTGTTAGGGTTCCTTGGGCCTATCCAGGTCCCTCCTTCCTACCGCCAAGCTGAGGTGAGCAGGAGCCTAACCCCTTAATCAGGAAGTCCCAAGTACTAAGGAAGCTCACAGTTAAATGGAACAGAGACGTGTTCACAAGTAGCTCCAATATGGTCCTGTGGCCACTGGGATGTAGGAGTTGAGAGAAAGATGCATAATTCTGGCCATAGTAGAATTGGGCTTTGAACTAGTCATTGAAGGAGCAGTGGAATTTCGTTAGGTGGAAATGAGGGGTTTGGTGAATTCAGTTTCTGTCTGAAACAGTTCTGCAGCTCCTTGTCCCCAAGCTTGCTTTCTTGTGCTCTTAGATGCTTTGGACCAAGCACACACAAGATCTTAGAGGTCTGTAACTGGCTGTGGGTCATGCTGGGGTGTGGTGGCTGGTGGTAAAGGAGTAGGTTCATATCCTGAAGAACCCCTCATTCTTTGAAAGGTATCAGGGCCCCAGCCCTTCTTCCTACAGCACCAGCAGGCAGGCAGGCAGGCAGGCAGACCCCCATCCCCCCAGGCAGGGCCAGGACTAGAGATGGATAGAGCTGGGCCCACAGCCATTTCTGCTCCGTCTGGCATCCGTCGGCTCTGCCCAGACAGACAGGACAGCTGGTGTGCCATCGTCTGGCTGCAACCAGGCAGGCCAAAGAGGGAAGCTTAAGAAAGCCACCCAAGTCCACAGAGGTAGTGGGTGGGGTTTGGGAAGGTGCTACCCTGTGGGCCTTAGCCCAGGCCTCAGACATTTGCCAGGGGCTCCGGTGCAGCCATACCCTGGAGATGCCTGCTTTGGGGCCAACTTGAAGCGTGTCGCCTCTCTGTCCCAACAGTTGGCTAGAGTGCAGTGACCCTCGTCTAGGCTCTTGCCCCTATGCTCAGCGTCACTCCTGTGTCCTTGCTGAGAGAGGCTGATGATTTCCCAATTCATGTGTGCCCTCGACATGCTCTCTGAACTCCTCCTGTGTGTAGGGACACAAAGTTCTGTCACTCTGGGTTTCTGTGCTCCAGAGCACCCAGCCTCTGGACAGGGGTTAAAGACATGGACACAATTCAGCATGAAAGAGGCAGGAAGCAGTATGTTTTGTAAGTAGTTCAGGTGGAGTGCGATGGACATCAAGAAGAGCCAGGTTGCTTCAGCCCGGGATCAGTGAAGCATCAGGAAGATGTAGTGTCTGAATGGGCTTTACATGTGGGCAGGCTTAGACAAGGAGATACAGGGGGAGAGGACTGGGGGGAAGGACATTCCAGGGATATGAAACGGTGTGAACAAAGGCGTGGGGGTAGGGAACTGACTGAAGAGCTTGTTTGCAGAACAACAAATCCATTTGGCTAGAGCAGAGGGTTCAGGAAGGGACTGGCAGGAGATGAGTCTGGGAGGTAGCCTGGGGCAGCTTGGGAAGGGCTTGGAATGCAGAGCGGTGGCGTTTGGCCTCTCAGCCGATGATGGGCAGCTACTGAAGAGTTTTGAGTGAGAGAGGCCTGTGATGAGAGCTGTCCTTTCAGGGAGATTGATCTGGCAGCAAGTCGAGAATAGGTGAGCCCTGGGGCCAGCCTGCTCTCTCTCCATCCCCACATGCCTGCCAGCGACCCCTAGAATGTCACATTCTGTCCCATGCCAGTCTCCCCAGGGCTGCCATCTGCTCCTGGACACAACGGGAGCTGTCACCCCTGGCTCCTGGCTGGTCTCTGGTTGGCTCCCTCTCCGCAGGAGCTCTGAGGGGCACCTTGCAGGCACTAATTGGGTTTCCAAGCAATGCCTGCTCCTTCGTCACAGCCGCTCATCTTGACGCAGGCCACACCATTGAAGCTGCTCTGCCCCACCTGCCCCCACGCTGGCCAAGCTGCCTATTCCTAGTCTCAGCATGGCTGATGCTGTAGGAGAGGACAGTCAGGAGGAACTTCGCCATGTCCGTCTGCTGTGCAGGAGGCTTGTGACCTGTGCCCTTGATAGAAGAACTGTCAACTGACTGTAGGGAGTACTGCCGGGCACAGCTGGATCTTATGCCCACCCCCAAAGCAGCAGGAAAAAACAAACATGAAAATCAGTATCCACAGAGAAGTGGCTCCTGTGAGCTGCCTGGCTCTCCAGAAGAGGGGCAGAGACAGGTCTTGGGGACTAGGGAAACATTTATCTTTTATTCTGGCACAGGGTGGGAGAAAGAGGGACTTCTTCCCCCCAACTTCCTCTCCACCTTCCAAAAAAGCAAGATGCTCTCCTTTCCCTTCATCCATGTTTCCAGAGGGTGAGAAGGGAGCTCCTGGTCTTCATGTCCCCTCTTGCCATCAGCTTCCAGAGAGCTGACTGTGCCAGACATCAGGCTTCAGCCCCAGGAGGTAGAGGCCACAGCTGCTATGGATCAGTCAGCCAGGACAGACGGGGGTCTGGCCGAGGGCTTGCTGCCTGCTGGTCAGACCCTGAGTCCCCAGCCTGGCACTTCTGGCTTCTCCAGACCATAGAACTGTCCTTGAGGGCCCCCTGCCTCAGATGTGGCTTTGAAGACCAGCCTGGGGGGATTTGAGGAAGCGGATGGAAGAAGAGAGAAGGCGGGCCTGGGGAGCCTGAGGCGGGCAAGATGCCAGGCCTTCTGCTGCAGAGCTGCGGGTGCTTGGGGTGAGCCGGTGCGCAGTTGCACTCTGTGACCAGCAGAGGGCATCCAAACACCGGTTTTTGCCAGCCCCCAAACTCTCAAGTGTGATGGCTTGTCTCCTTAGCGTTCTCTAGTTCCTGGGGAGGGAGGCCAGGGCTGAGCCAAGATTCTCTCCATCCCCAAGTTCTTTTATTCTGAGGTCTGTCAGAGGTGGGCTGGGGTGACCACAGGCAAGAGAGGAGACTGAATGTGGACCCTTGTTTGCATGTGGCTTCACCACTAAGCCACACTCTCCTGCCTTCCTAGGGATGGTGACCACTATGATGCTCTGAGGGACTGCCTCAAGGCCATCTCCCTAAACCCATGCCATCTGAAGGCACATTTTCGCCTGGCCCGCTGCCTCTTTGAGCTCAAGTATGTGGCTGAGGCCCTAGAGTGCCTGGATGACTTCAAAGGGAAGTTCCCGGAGCAAGCCCACAGCAGTGCTTGTGACGCCTTGGGCCGTGACATCACGGCTGCCCTCTTCTCCAAAAATGATGGTGGTGAGTGGGCATTGAGGAGGGGCTGCTGTCCCTTATTTGAAGTGCTGCATGACATTCTGGAGAGAACATGGTTCTGGGAATGGAGAAGCCAGGGTTCAGAAACCATGTGGCCCTGGAGCAGTCACTTGATGGCTTCAGAACTCAGAGGACTGATAGCACCGCCTCCACGTTTCTATTGAGGATTAGCAAGAACAGAAGTAAAGTGTTAGGTACTCAGGACTGGAGGGAACTGAGCCCAGATAGGCCATGGTGGGCTCCAGTGGGCATTCACACCTGCTCACTGACAGGACATTGGCCTCTTCTCCACTTGGGCATCTGAGTAAGGGGAAGCAGCTGGTCACTGAACTTGTTACAGTTTGCACAAGTGGCACCACACAGTGGGGCAGAAGTGCTTTGGGCATGACTCAGGCCTGCTGGTGGTAGCTGCGTGACCGTGGGACAAGCACCGCCTCCCTGAACCCACTGCCTCACCTGCACAAGAGCATATAAAGCCCCCAGCTCACTTCTGTAGTGTTGCAGAGAGCTGGGTAACTGAAGTGTGGTCTGTGGCAGACAGGACCCTCTCTCCCCTTTGCAGTCTACTACCCACAGAGATTAAGTCATTTGTGTAGTGACTAGTTATCAAGCACCTGCCATGTGCTAGGCACTACACTGGGCCCGGAGAGTACAGCTGTGAACAAGTCAGCCATGATTTGTGTGTTCATGGAGTTTACAGCCTACTGAAGGACCCAAGGGGTGCAGGAGAAAGTGACCAGTTCTGTGACGACCTGAGACAGTGCAGGTGTATGGGGGAGGGGTCAATGGCAGTCTGGAGTTCCTGAAGAAGAGTCGTTTAAGTTGAGGTCTGAAGGATGAGGAAGAAGACCTGACTAGATACAGAGTATGGTTGTGGGAGGTATTCTCAGCAGGGGACCGTAGGCCCTGAAGCAGAAAGCAGCAGACACTTTTAAGGAACTAAGAAAGGTGGTATGGTTTTCACCCATCACTTGGCCAGTAAGTGCCTTGGTTGGGGCCCATGACAACTTGTCTTCCAGAAAGTAAGGGCTTAGACCTTACTGCCATAAGACCTATGACTCTTTGTAAGGCTCTGTTTGCCAGTCCCTCACCCTTCCCTCCTCTGCTTCTGACCCCCAGAGACAGAACTCAAGCCTGCACTTCCTTGGGGTTCTAGGGCCTTTACCTGGGAACCTGAGCAAAAGCCTCCCTTGGCATCAGAGGTCACCTCTTGAACATCCTCAAGGACCAGATTCAAAAAATGCTTCTTCCCCACAACCTTCTCCTAGTTTTGCAGGGTAGGGGTAGAATACTTCGGTCCGGAAAAAGATGCAGGGTCGGGTAGGCAAGAGACAGGACTCTCACCTCTCCTTGATCTCTGCCCACAGAAGAGAAGAAGGGAGCTGGCGGGGGTGGCCCAGTCCGACTCCGCAGCACAAGCCGCAAGGACTCCATCTCAGAGGATGAGATGGTGCTGCGGGAACGGAGCTACGACTATCAGTTCCGCTACTGTGGCCACTGCAACACTACCACAGACATCAAGGAGGCCAATTTCTTTGGCAGGTCTGAGGCCCTGGAGGGGAGAGAGGGGTATAGCCCAGTAGGCAACAGGAGGTTGGTGGGGGTGGCATGGGGGTATAATGCTTCTAGAAAAGTCTCAAATCCCAGCTCTTTCTCTTTGCCCTTAAACAAATGGTTTCACCTGTTGACCTCAGTTTCTTCATCTGTAAAATCCAATTAGCCATACCCACCTGTGGGGTCATAATGAGGATAAATGAGGTAATGCAAGTAAAGCATCCAGCACTGTTGGAAATATCCCTTTACCCCTGTCTCCTTCTCTGTCTGTCCACATGTGCCAGAGCTTGGTTTCTTAACAGTGCTTGGAACCTCCCTCTTAGGGATGTAAGGCACTTAGTACCTCAGATACTGTCACCCTCCACCCTCCTATATAGATGTCTGCACTTTTGTGCAGTAGATGAGACACATGAATATGAACCAAGGGGCCTTCCAAATGTCACAGTGCATGAAGACAAATGTACCGTAGAATTTGGAGGTCTGGACCCAGAAAGACTAGGACTTCTCAAGGAAGGCTTAGATAGGTGTTCCCAGATCTGTAAGCAATGGAGAACCTGCTCCTGATAGCAAGGAAGGTTATGAGTATACTCGGGGGGAAGAGTATCTGAAGGACCCAGGTGGCCCCGACCCCTGGTTTTAAGAAAACCACGAATGGGACTCTGCAGAATGAGAGGGTGATCATGTGCTTAGGAGTTCTAAGTGAAGACACAGAGTATGGGGGCATGAGTGGAGTGGCCTCAGACTTCCCTGCTCCTCCCTACCCTAAGCCATGTGGCCTGTACCTGAGGCTGTAGGGCAGTACCCCACCTGACCTCCCTGCCCTTTGCCCCCCTGCCAGCAACGCTCAGTACATCATCAGTGGCTCTGACGATGGCTCCTTCTTCATCTGGGAAAAG
This sequence comes from Heterohyrax brucei, assembly GCA_028571685.1. Taxonomy (NCBI): domain Eukaryota; kingdom Metazoa; phylum Chordata; class Mammalia; order Hyracoidea; family Procaviidae; genus Heterohyrax; species Heterohyrax brucei. The sequence goes on from CM053140.1 coordinate 57,216,140, forward strand.
GAGACCACCAACCTGGTCCGCGTGCTTCAGGGAGATGAATCCATCGTCAACTGCCTACAGCCACACCCCAGCTACTGCTTCCTGGCCACCAGCGGCATTGACCCTGTGGTGCGGCTCTGGAATCCACGGCCAGAGGTGAGGGTGTAGGCAAGGTGGCCAAAGCCAAGCGGGAGTAAGTAGAGACCCTGCGCAAGGCCCCCACCTGGACCCGTGAGAACTGGGAAGGGAAGTGAGTCACACAGAGGCTAGAAGTTGCTGGAGTGAGTATCTCTTACACTAGAGGTCCAGGCTGTTGTTAAGGTGGCAGTTATCAGGTTCTGGAAGCTTTCTAACCAGTAGAGCAGGAGTGGGCTCCCGCCCTCTGGGACCATATCCTTGAGCTAACTCTAAAGATGAGACTGCTACTTGGGAAGCTGTAACCAAAGGGAAAGGGTGTACAAAAGCAAGGAAGAGAGCCGGTCCAGCTGTAGCACTGCCTTACAAGAAGGGTGCTTAACAGGGTCCTAGGTACCCTTCGCCTGCACACTGCGTGTGTCCTAGACGCTGTGCAGAGGCCAGCCTCTTGTCATATGGGCAGTGTACAGGCTTCAGAATCTGGTGGACCCCATCACTCACTACCTGCAGGACTTAACCATCTCCAGCCCAGGTTTATCATCTGTACTCCGGGAATGGGAATGACAACACCACCTCAGAAGGTGGCTGTAAGGAGTAAAGAAATGATGGCTCTGCAGTGTCCAACCCACAGGGACACTCAGGACAATGTGGCTCCCTCCACTCCCTGTATCCTACCCCCATCCCCTTCTCAGCTGGCAAAACAGAAGTCAGATGGTGGGTATCTGATCCCGGAAGCAATTTGGTGTGACTTTTAAAGAGAAAACCAGACATGACCCTCGCTTGAGGAGAGAGGGGGTAAAAATAAAAGATGATTGATTTTAAGAGTGGCAGCGGAACTAAGTTACCCCCTACCCCATGTGTCCCAGTATGTGCATCCCTCAGTATATCCTAGTTTGTGTGCCCTCCTGTATCCTCTTTCCATGTGTGATCCCCATCACTGATATCCTGGTGTGGTGTGTATCCCCCACCCCATGGATATCACAAGATGTGAGATCCCCTCCCGCCCGCACACACTGCTCATGGTGTGCACATCTCCTCTGTCCCCCTCCTCACATTCATCTCAGTGCGTGTGCCCCTGCATAACCCTGATGCTCCCCCTCCATATGCCTTCTTTCCGCCTCCCCGCCTCCAGAGTGAAGACCTCACAGGCCGAGTGGTGGAGGACATGGAGGGTGCTTCTCAGGCCAACCAGCGGCGCATGAATGCTGACCCGCTGGAGGTGATGCTGCTCAACATGGGCTACCGGATCACAGGCCTGAGCAGCGGGGGCGCTGGGGCCTCCGACGATGAGGACAGCTCCGAGGGCCAAGTGCAGTGCCGGCCCAGCTAGACTTTCCTAGCCCTGGTCCCCAGCAACTGGCTGGACCCTCTGCCCTTGGCAGGAGGTCAGGGTGTGCTGTTTTGGTTTGTCCTCTACCCCTACCCACCCCTCCTTTTCATTTCCCCTGTTTTGTTTGTTAGTTTGGCATTGAGGGTAGGAGTTACTACAACTTGCTGGCTTGGGTGATTGCCCCTTGACTGTCCCCAGCCCAGAGTGGAAGAGCAGGAGGGAAACCCTGCCCTGTGGCCCCCACTTCCTGCCTTTTTGTCCCTGGAGGGCTCTGACCTGTCTCAAAACCCCATCTGCCTCAGCTGGAGAGGTAAGGGCTGAAGCTGTCTGCAAGGACTGGCCTGCTCTCCAGTTGGCAGCAGGAAGGAGGGTGGAACTCCCGGTCCAGTGAGGGCTAACCTTGACCTGTTGCCACTCTTCCTCACCGCCAGGCTCGCAAGGCTAGCTCCCTTGGGGTCTTCAGGAAAGATTCTGTAAAGGCATCAGGGCACCCACCCTCTCTCCAGAGCCACCAGTGTAGGGTGGAAGCAAAGGGAGGATGGGAGCCCTGGTCCAAACAAAGCATCCTTCCCCCTCCCCCTGCTCCCACTGGCCACCTCCGGGGGCTCAGCCTTTCCCAAAGGCCCTGGCAGAGGTAGGGCCTTGCAGCATATCCCACCCACCCATGCCAGCCCTTCCACACTACGGCCACTCTCCTCCTGGGCGCTCGTTGGCCTCACTGTGACCTTTCTGCCCGAGCTCCCAGCCAGGCCTACTCTGCTGAGGTGGCGCTCCCTGCCAAGGGCCCTTCTCTACTCTTCCTCCCTCCCACCAGTTATGCTGAGCCGCCACAAAGACCAAAGAAGTGATGGCTTTTCTCTGTCCCCTGCTGCTCTGGGGGGAGGGGAGTGGGTCTCCTGAGCCACACAGATGGGTAAGTCTCCAACTGATCCCCTCCCTCCTCAGCAGCCCAAGCTTTACACTGGATGCAGTGGTCACCCCACCACTCACCAAGCCTCCCCTTCCCTCGGCCCCCTTGGCTCTCAGCTCTGGAGCAGCTCCTGGTTGAATTCCTCTTTCCTCCCTCCCTCTCCCCTCAGTGCTTACTTGGTTCCAGCCCTCCAGCTGCAGCCTCTGGGGAGAAGCAGCCTCTCTTCTCCCCGCCCTCTCCCCCCACTCAGCCCTGTCTCTGCCAGGTGCCTCCTCTCAGTCAGGCTTCAGAGCAGCCCTGGAGACAGGAGGACCATGTTAAAAGCTTTTTCACAGTTTTGAGAAGACAAGGGGGGGAAGGAGAGCTGAGGGTAGTGGTGGGGGGTCTGGCACCATCTCGTTATTGCTTTAATCCTAGCAACACAGGTGGCAGCTTCTCCCCCTTTCTCCCCACCCCAGTCTCTCTTCCCACCCCTCTCTCTTCTCGCTTGGTAATGAAGTATATTTATTGGTGAAGGAAACAGCTGCTGCTGCTGCTCCTGCTGCTGGTTCGTGCTCCCCTGTCTCTTCTCCATGACCTTTCTATAGCCAGGGAGGAGAGTGGGAGTAGTGGGCTGGGGCCTGGGGCCCAGGGACCAGCCGCAGTCCTTAGCTTTCCTGTGTGCGAGCCACCTGCCATTCCCTCCCCACCCCTTCCTCCCTCCTTTCCTCCCTCCCTGCCACCCGCCTGCCCAGTCTGGGCCCTGCAGTGTGGAGAGACACAGAAGCCTTACTGTCCTCTGGGGGCAGGAGCCGAGCCTTTTTGTTGCTCTGCTCCCAGGAGAGTGAGGGTGACGCAATTGATTAAAACAATTTTGTTCTAGGTGCGGCTGGTGGCATTTGTGGGGGGTGCACATGGGTCTTGGGACCACAATCCGGGGGTATCTGGCCTTGAGCATGCTGCCCTGCTCTGTTCAGCAGAGGCCTCCTGAAGCCTTGCCACCGCCACCACCGTAGCTCTGTGACTAAGTCACCATGCCTTTTTCCTCTTGGATGGAGAAGGAGGTCTGCCTTCAGCATCACTGTGAGCAGTGGCCACAGTGCCAGTACAGAGCCAGCACTGGTGGCTGTGATCTGCAATAAGCAGCTTTCATCTCTGGGCCTGTTTTCTCATCTGTAAAATAAGAGGATTGCAGTCTCAGTCGTTTTTCATATTTTTTTGACCAGAACCCAAGTAAGGAACATTGTGAACCAAGATACACACATGTATGTATATAATACCTTTACTACATGCTGTATTTATCAATCTGTTTTATTAGGGAAAAAATACTGGCTGTGACCCACTAAATGGATTTTATAACCTACAGTTGGATGCCTTGGATTGAATGATACTTTAAACCAGAGGTTCCCAAGCTCTTACCTCCCAGCATCCTTAGTGTCTTAGTAAGCTAAAAGAGATACCTGACAGTTCCTGTATTAAATAGTTATATCCAAACTATTTAATAAATACATATGTCCTAACAAGTTAGTTGTCTGGAACGCTAACACACATAAATTGAAAGAAATAATATTTTTATTTCATTCTTAAATAACCACAGTAACGAATGGGATCAGTACACCTGTTGAGCACTGCACAATTTCTCAAACTTTCAAATCAGATCAGACACTACCACCCTCTTCCTCTTCCACACTGACCAATTTCTCAAAGATGATATAATCTAAAGGAATGTGGCCCAACCTGATGATGAAACTAGTAGTCTCTGTAGCCAGCAGATATTGAGTATCTCAAATTTAAAATACTCTCTTGTCGCTCTGGAAACCTGGCAGTGTAGTGGTTAAGTGCTACATCTGCTAACCAAAAGGTCAGCAGTTTGAATCCACCAAGCACTCTCTAGAAACTACAGAGCAGTTTTACTCTGTCCTATAGGGTTGCTATGAGTCAGAATCAACTTGATGGCAGTGGGTCTGGTCTGGTGGTGTGCCAGTTAAGTGTTATGGCTGCTAATCAAAGGGTTGGCAGTTTGAATCTGCCAGATGCTCCTTGGAAGCTCTGTGAGGGGCAGTTCTGTCCTATGTTCTGTCCTATGAGGTCACTATGAGTGGGAAGTGACGGCAACAGTTTGGTTTTGGTATGGTGCTTTCTGTGAATTTGCTGTGATGCCCTATGGTGTGTTCACGCACAGTGGTAAATGTGGTTCGGTCCTGTCGTTCAGTTTCACTACAGAAACCTTGTCATTCTTCTGCTTGTACATTTGGAAAAAGCTGAAAGATAGAGACAGGAGACAGGAAAGAGGCCCAGCCAGAAGCACAACAGGTGGCACCACGAAGCAGGTGCTGGGTGCTGTTCACCTGGGCTCCCAAACTGAAGGAATAAAGCTGTGCAACCAGGCAAAGCCCCAGGCTCAGGGCCCTAGGTGATTCTGTTGGGCTGGATTGTAAAGGGTAGGATGGCCTGGAGGTATGAAGGAGCCATTGGAAGACTACAGTAGATGCCTTTTCATTTGGAGTTGGTGCTCCTTGTTATTTATTTTTTATTTTTCTTTTGTTCATTAATAGACTTTAAAGCAGTTTTAGGTGTACCCAACAGTGAACAGGTAGTACAGCAGTCTCGTTAGCCTTTTTCCCCTTCACAGTTCCCTCTACTACCAACATCTTGCATAAAGCCAAAAAACTCATTGCCATTGAGTCAATTCTTACTATAATACCTCAGAGGAGAGAGCTGAACTGCCCCTTAGGGTCCCCAAAGCTGTGAATCTTGATGGAAGCAGATAGCCACACCTTTCTCCCTGGCAAATGTGAACAGCAGAACTTCTGGCTGGCAGCAAAATGCTGTTACCACTGCACCACCTGAACTCCTTAGCATCTTGTGTAATATATTTGTTACAACTGATGAACCAATATTGATAGCATTAACGTTATTAACTAAAGTTCACAGTTTACATGAGGGCTCACTCCATGTAGTATTTGTCCTATGGATTTTGACAAATGCCCACGTCCACCATGGCAGTGTCATATCATGTAGTTTCACTGACCTGAAAATGCCCTCTGTTGCACCTGTTTATCCATCCATTAGCACCCCTCCTGCCACAAAAAGAGTGCTTAGGAATAAATCTTAACAAAATATTTACAAGATGTACCTGAGGGAAAACACCTACAATGAAAGAAAACAAGGAAACTCAAATAGAGGTATTTCATGTCCAGTATCGCTAAGATGTCAATTCTTCCCAATTTGATCTATAGGTTTAATGAAAATCCCAATCAAAATACCAGTAAATTATTTTGTGGCTATTAAGAAACTTACTCAAAAGTTTAAATGTGAGACCCAGAGTAGCCAACACAGTACTGAAGCAAAACAAGAGGTAGAGAGTTGACACCAACTAACTTCAAGACTCACCATCTAGTGCTACAGTAATCAAGACTCCATGATACTGGTGAAAGAACAGCCAGACAAATAACAGAACAGAATAGAAAGCCCAGAAATAAACCTACACAAATACAGTCAACTGATGTTTGACAAAAGAGTAAGGGCAACTCAATGGAGAAAAAGGACCGTCTTCCCAACAAGTCACGTTGGGGTGACTGGACATCCACATGCAAAAAAACTAAATACTGACTTTACCTTTCACAAAAATTGACTCAAAATAGATCACAGACCTAAATGCAAAACTGAAAACTATGAAACTAGAAGACAATGCAGGAGGAAATTTTGAAGACCTTAGATTTGGCCATGAGTTTTTAGATATAACACCAAGAGCACATCTATGAAAACAGAACTGACAAAACTGTGCTTTGCAAAAGACACTTTAGAGAATGAAAACACAAGCCACAGACCAGGAAAAGGATCTGTTTCCAAAATATACCCTCCCCCCTCCCCAAAAAAACACCTCTTAAAATGCAACAATAAGCAAACAAACACACAGGAACAACAGCCTGCACTAGCCTGAGACCAGTAGAACTAGCTGGTACCCAGCTACCAGTACTGACCACTCTGACTGGCATCACCACTGAAGATTGGAGTGGGGGGAAATATAGAATAAAACTCAAATTCATAAAACAAAAGACCAGTTATGGATCCAACAGAGACTGCAGGAGCCCCTGATGGCCCTTAGACACCTTTCAAGAACAAGCCACTCTTGAAGATCACCTTTTACCCAGCTAATAGACAAGTCTATGAAACAAAACCAAAGTGCTTCTCAGAAAAATCATCTATTTGAGACCCAAAGGACAACATCTGCCCAAGAGCAAAGATGAGAAGGCAGGAACGTGCAAGAAAACCAGACAAATGGAAAGAGGAAACTCAGGGTGGTAATGGGGAGAATGCTGACACATTTCAAAGGTTGCAACCAATGCCACAGAACAATTTTTATATAAATTATTGAATGGGAAACAATTTGCTCTGTAAACCTTCACCTAAACCAATATAAAGTATACCAGAAAAAAAAGCCCAATTGAAAAAACGGGCAAATGATCTGAACAGACACTTCACCAAAGAAGATATACAGATAGCAAATAATTATAGGAAAAGATGTGCAATTTATGTCATTAGGAAATTGCAAGTGAAAACACTCAAGATACCACTATGCACCTATTAGACTGGTTAAAATTGAAAAAAAAAAAAAAAAACCTGAAAATACCATTGTTGGCAAGGATGTGGAGCAACAGGAAAGCATTACTGCTCTAACTGGCAGGAATGCAAAATGGTACAGCCACTTTGGAAGACAAGTTAGTAGTTTCTTACAAAACTTAACAATGTCTTATATGATCCAGCAGTTGCTCTTCTAGGTACTTACACAGAGTGGAAAAATCAGATGCATATGTTCATAGACACTTTACATGTAAATGATATAAACTGGAAGCAATCAAGATGTCCTTCAGAAGATGAATGGACAAAACTAGCCCGTACATACAATGAAATATTTAGTGATAAAAAGAAGTGAGCTATCCAGTCACAAAAAGACATGAAGGAACCATAAATGTATATTTGTTAGTGAAAGAAACCAGTCTGACAACTCTGCATATTCTATGTATGATTCCAGCTATATGATACTCTGAAAGAGGCAAAATATACAGACAATAAAAAGATTAGTGGTGTTCCATTTTTGAACCATACACATTTGTGACTCATCTAGTGTTTTTACCAGCCCTGACAAAGAGGGTGTGGCTCAGATAAGCCTGCACAGTGAATGTGTAGCAAAACAGACATTAGAACTTGGGGCCTCTGTTTGTGGTGGGCAAGTGTGGGCTCAGGAGGCCTGCTGCCTGTGTACTTAGGAGCATGCCAAAACACATTTGTAGAGCTTAAATAAGGCAAGGAAAAATCATGTAGCTCAGAGGTTCTCAGCCCTGGTTGTACATAACTGCCAATTCTTTCTTAGTTATCTGTTGCTGCTATAACAAACACCACAAGTGGATGGATTTAACAAGTTCATTCTCTCATAGCATCATAGGCTACGAGTTCAAATTTTAGGACACCAGCTCCAGGGAAAGGCTTTCTCTCTCTGTCAGCTGTAGGGGAAGTTCCCTGTGATGCATCAGTTCTCCTTTGATCTAGAACATCTCATCACAGAACTTCAGGTCCAAAGGACACACTCTGCTCCTGGCATTGCTTTCTTGGGGTTATTAGGTTCCCATGTCTCTACTCACCTCCATCTTTTATCTCTCAAGAGAGATTGGCTTAAGACACTATCCAATCTCATGTAACTGCCACTAATCCATTTTATTCCATCATAGTGGTACAATTTACAACAGGCAGGGAGATGGCATCAAATGATGGACAGTCACTCCAATCATGGGAATTATGGCCTAACCAAGTTGATACGCACATTTAGGGGAGGACACAATTCAATCCATGACAATACCCATCCCAGAGATTTTAAATTGACCTAGGATGGGCCCCCTGGCATCCATAATTTTAAAACACCCCAAGTTCATTCTAATGTGCAGCCAGAACTGAAAACCACTGACTTAGCCCTATGGCTACATTGTACAACTGGGGAATCCCTAGTGAGTGAGAGGGAAAACCAGGACTGGATCCCTGATCTCTCCATTTCTTTTTTATTTTGTTTATCTATTGTGATTGAGTGAGAAGTATACAATCCAGTTTAAATTCAGATGCCCACCTACTGCTCTCCTTGCCTAGTAACAGCATAGTTCTCCTTTCTGTTCTATGCATGTCATATCCTCTTAACAATCTCATCCCCTCTTCTCCACCCTCTCCATTTCCCTCTAGTAGGACAACATCCTATAGATGCATGGAACCATAAAGTGCACACATGATATGGTCACTCTGTGTCACTGCGTCCAATCTATTCCTGTCTGAGGAGTTGACCTCAGTAATGATTTATGCACAGGGGCAGCGTCAGGTCTAGAGGCCATAGGGGGGCCCCCAGGCCTTTGGACCATCAGCTGTTGTCTTTTAGTGAAGTTTTCAGAGTGTACCCCTTTTTATTCTCATGTTGCCACAGAGACTCAACTTTGTGAGCCTGATCACAGCTGTCACTGGTGGTAGCTGGGCACCATCTGTTTTTTCTGGTCACATGTTGATGTAGTCACCCATTTACGTGGGTCTCTCTGTCTTCTGGGTTCTCTTTTCCCTATGTCATTTTGGTCCTTTGTGATCATCTATCTGTTCCTGCTAAGTTGGGATCATTTGGTGTACCTCAGATGGCAGCTAGCTAGCTTCTTTTAAAATCATTTTAATAAGTTATTACTTTTCAAGCTTGTCCTATGTGCCAGGCACCAGGTTAATGAAAATACATCTAACACCGTCTCTGCCCTCTTAGAGCCACCAGATTACCTGGAGGAGTGAAATCACAAATATGAGGATTGTGCATAGTTCCTGAATGTTGAGTTTCATTTTAAAATATGAGTTTTCCCCAGTACATTTTGCCATCATTCACTGAGTGCCCTGCCATGTGCCAGGTTCTATGCTGAGCCTAGAGATGTAATTCTGTATGGTGAAGGAGGCAGGCTAGAGGCAGGCATCCTACAGGGCATGATGGCAGGGATGAGCCACTCCTACTCTGCATCTGCACCCAGCCCATTTATTTTTCATATATAAAATAGATGCTGGTCCTAAGGGGGCTGCAGTGCACACCTCTTCATTCTCAGTCTGGTCTGGAGTACAGTGGTGGTTCAATGGTAGAATTCTCGCCTTCCGGGCAGAAGACCTGGGTTTGATTCCCAGCTAAGACACGGCAAGTGCAGCCACCACCCAATTGTGGTGGAGGTTTGCGTGTCTGCTGTGACACTGAACAGGTCTCAGTGGTGCTTCTAGACTTAAAACGGACTTGGAAGAAAAGCCTGCCGATCTACTTCCAAAAAACCACTCAGTGAAAAGCTTGTGGATCACAGCAGTCTGACTCTGTCATGCATGGCGTCACCATGAGTCGGGCTGACGTGAAAGAATCTAACAGCAAGGCTGGCCTAGGCCTCATTACTCTTCACTAACCCTGAACAGGATGCTCAGCAGAGGCCCAAAGTTGGGGTTCTGGACTCCAGTAAAATGCTGAAACCTCAGATAAGGCCCTGAATCTCTCTGCATTTGTTTCCTCATCTGTAAAATGGGTGTCATAATACCTTTCAGGGAGGCTCCAAGTCAGTGAGATGGTGTGCATCAGTGCTATCTAAGTGGGTCCTACAATGGTATGTGATCTTAACTGCTCTAACAGTGAAAAATGAGTGCTTACTATGGACCGGCACTGTTCCAGTGCAGCCTATCAAATGAACTTCACAAAGACCCTGTAAACTGTGATTTATTTCCCATTTCTGAGATGAGGAAACTGATACTCTGACAAGTTAGTTACTTTCCCAAGCCGTAATAGAGTTCAAACACTGAATTGGCTGGCGGTCTCCTGAGTTCACACTTAACCAGTATACTTTACTGTGTACTTTAGAAGAGGAGAATTAGATACTAGTCGTAGCTGCGCTTTCCTTGACCCTGGGATCTTTTCCCATCTATGTAAGTGGGAAGCAAAGGAAATGGTTTTGTGAACATTGTTGTCCAAAGGATCAGAAAGTCTGTTCTGGTCCCCTCCCCACCACGGGAAGGTTTTAGAGCTACCCTGGAAGAGCAGTCTTAACAAAGAGAGGCCCAGTCTCCAGGAGCCAGAGAAGGTACTGATGGCAATACTGAGGGAGCTGAGCAGAAAGGCTGCAGCAGAGAAGACACTGTCCTCCCACACCTCCCACACTCCAGCACACAATGCAGCTCCAATAACCTGTGACTCTGATGTCCCTGGCTTCACTCTGCTCCTCTGGATTATTGATTGCAGTGATTCTTCCCTTGAGCCCTTAAGGAGACCATCTATGGTCAACAAATAGCTCCAGCAACGTTCCCTGAGCACTTCCTATCTGCCAGGTGCCATGCAGGCTACAGGGACCAATAGATGGAGTCAGTCTCCTCTCAAGGAGTTCACAGTCTCCTGAGAAAGACAGACAAGTAAACAGCTAATGCTAATGCAAGTACACATGAATATTCAATAGGTAGAAACAGGCTTCGTGCTCTGGGAGCAAAGAGGAGGGAATATTTGCCAGAAACCTTGGAAAGGGAGTGTAGGAGGAGAGGGCAAGGGCATTCCCACTGAAGGAACAGTGTGAGCAAAGGCATGGAGGTGTGACATGCAGGATCTATTCTCTAAAGGACAACAGCTCAGAGGGGCTACCTCCAATCAAGTCCCCAGGGAAAAAAGTTTTTGGAGACAGACTGTGAGGGGCCTTGAATGCTAAGATGAAGCATGGGATGTTCTGAAATGGGAGGTATTTGAGCTCTGAGGACTTGGGGCCCATTGAGGGGTACCTTGACTTCCACCACGTGGAGAGGTACCCCATGGTCACTATTCAAACAGGAAGAATTTCACCCAGGAAACTTCCTCAGCTTGACAGTTCTGGGTCTACCATTCTTCCTCCAACCCCATAAGTGGATCCAGATGGTCATTCCTATTTTAGGTTGGTGTGTGTGTGATGGGGGAGGGGTAGCTCAGAGGCCCATCAATCCTGTTGGAAGCCCTCCATAAAAGGAGCTTCTTCCAGGACCCTGCTGTGAGCCTCTGAGCCTAGAAGGAAGTGTTTCTCTTCAACGGAGATTTCCCATCTGTCAATGGGTGATAGGGTAACTAGCAGGGGATGCAAGGGCACAAACAAGGGAGGCTGATACACTGGGTGAAAGAACCAAGTGATGTGTGTGTCAAAGAGGGTCCTGTGAAGGGGCTGTGGTAGGGGACAAGCCTGGAAGGAGGGCCTCGAGGAATCAGAGAAGGAGCCGGCTTGTCCTTCCAGGGATCTGGCTCTCCTCACGGCTCCACTTCTGCAGCTGCCCAGGACAAGGTTAGGATGATGCAGGCCCTGAGGAGATGATCTGGGACTCTGGTTAGCCCTTAGGCCTAGGTTGCCCAGCAACCAGGATGCTGGTCTCAGACTGTAGTCAGCATGGTAAACAATACATTGCCATTTTATAGATGTCAACTCAGTAACCCTATAGGAGAGAGAACTACCCCATGAGGTTTCCAAGGAGCTGGTGGATTTGAACTGCCAGCCTTTTGGTTAGGAGCCAAGCTCTTAACCACTGCTCTACCAGGGCTCATCAGTACCAGTCTATCAATACTTGCCATTCACTCGGCAAATATTAAGCAAATACTACTATATTAGACATTGGATTTACAAATACAGTCTCCACCTTCAGGAAGTTTCCAGTCTAGTGGGGGAGTCAAACAACACACAGCTACAAAATTGCTATGAAGGAAAACAATGGGGTACTCCAAAGGAGATTAACAAAGGCCTTCTAATCAATGTTGCGAGGCAATGAACCTCTCTGAGAAAGAGATATTTAAATAGAGACTGAAACTGAGAGAGGCCTTCCATGCAGAGGAAACTGTGTGTACCAAGTCCCTAGGAGATCAGCAAAAGCATGGCATGTGAAGAGCAGTAAATAAAAGGACAGGCTGTGGTGTAGCAAACAAACGAGAAAGAAGTGGGGTCCAGATGATGCAGGACCTGGCAAACTGGGGAAAGATGTCCGTGTTTCACTCTAAATACACCGAGAAGTCACGAGAGTTGTCAGATTAAAATGTGGTACTCATGTTAACCAAACCAAACTCACAGCCATCATGTTGAATTCGACTCACAGTAACCCTACAGAGCAGAGCAGAACTACTCCACTGAATTTCCAAGGAGCCCTGGCAGATCTGAACTGCTCGTCTTTTGGTTTGCAGACATTGCACTTAACTACTCCACCACCACGTCTTCAGTCCTACTGAATTTGTAGCAGGCCTTAAGAAAGAAACTTCCTTTGACTGTTTATTCATCCATACCTACAACAATTGTTTAAAGAGCACGCACTAGTCCAGTGCTAGACTTATGACAGCGATGGTAAACAAATGTTTAAGGTACAGCCCTCCCCAGGGAGTCTGTGGCCCAGGAAAGGTGACTAGATAACTACAGTGATTGAATTAAGTCTTGAAATTTATTCATTCAACAAACACATACTCTGTACCCAATCTATTCCAGGAAACCCTGGTGGCATAGTGGTTAAGTGCTACAGCTGTTAACCCAAAGGTTGGCAGTTTGAATCAACCAGGTGCTCCCTGGAAACTCTACAGGCAGTTCTACCCTATTCTAGCATCGCTACGAGTCAGAACAGACTTGATGGCAATGGGAATCTATTCCAAGCCCTGTGCTGGATGCTCCCCTGCAAGGACCACACTCTACACATGGGTCACAGGAGAAGAACAAGTATGCTCAAAGTATTCTGAATGAGTTAAAATCAGTTTCAGCCAGACTACCTGGAAAGGTCGGCATATGCTCTGCACCAGGAACTGTGCTAGCTGGCTACTGAGGTAGAGGACTTTAGAGATCCACAGCAGATACACACATTAAGAAAAAAAAAAAGACACACCAAAAAAGCATTAAAATATTAAGTGTCAAAATAGAGAACCAAACCCAAACCAGACGCTGTCAGTCGATTCCAACTAAACAGAGGACAGAAACAAAACAAACCCACTGCTGTCATACCGGTTCAGAGTCACAGTGACCTTATGGAACAGAGTAGAACTGTCCCGTAGTTTCCAAGAAGCACCAGGCAGATTCGAATTGCCGAGCTTCGTAGCACTTAAATCATTGCACCACCAGGGTTTCCAAGTAGAGAACAGCTTTCCCCAAATCAGTGCTGAAAAACCAAAAACCCATTGCGGTCGAGTCGACTCCGACTTACAGTAACCCTATAGGACAAGGTAGAACTGTTCCATAAAGTTTCCGAGGAGCACCTAGTGGGCTTGAACCGTCGACTTTTGGATTAGCAGCCATGCACTTAACCGCTAAACCACCAGTGTTTCCAAATCAGTGGTAAGCAAGGATAATTCATTTAATGGAAGGCATACCGTCCCAAAAAGGCATAGCTCCCACTTTGTTGGTTGGATTTGTCTATAGCTTCCTCTGGGCTAATTTCTGCCTGCTGCCTGCCTTCTTGCCTCCACCACTACCCCTCCCACTCTAGCACATCCCCATTCTCTTTGTCGATCTTGGCACCCTTTGAAAAGACAAAAGACTCCAAGATTTAAGGCTGACTTCTCCATAAGCCTGTTGTGTGCGATCGCAGAAAAGTACTTCCCGTTCTCCCATCTGTACAATGAAGGGCTCAGATCACATATAAGGCTTAACTCCAGGCTGGATGATATTCACACTCCCCTGCACACTGCTCTGGCGGGCCTTCCTGCCTCTGCACGGCTGCACCCAGCCCCCTTCTTCTCCCCCCAACACCACCACCTGGCAAACGTCAAGACTCAGCTCAAATATCTTATCTTGCAGCAAGTCTCCCGATCCTACACCCACACCCACACAGTATTTGTAAGAGCTTACAGAATGAAAAGGGCAAGGGAGATAGGAAGACTTGGGTTTGAGCCAAGGCTGCTTATCTCACCTATTGAACCTGTTTCTCACTTGTAACTAGAAAAAAAAAAAATCTGCAAGTCTAATCAGTGCATGTGGACTAAAAACGAAGCATGTCAAGTGCTTCAACACCCAAGAAATGCTCAATAAATAGCGGCTATACCACACATCACATCTCTTAGAGGCCCTCAACCTACTAAATTACGAAGAGCTTTATGTCGGTCTCGCGCTAGAGTGCGCGCTGCCTGAGGGAATCCCTTCTGCAGCCTCGTTCTGTGGGCGGCACTAAAGATGGGAGGGAGGAGGGCAAAGCCGACCGGGCCCAACGCACGCAGCTCCAATTCCCGAGGGAAGGCCAAGGGGAGCGGACCCAATCTCCTGGAAGTGACGCCACCAAGCGAGCGGCGAGGCCGGAGCGGGGCGGGAGCAGCCATAGCGGAAGCGGAAGGAAGCTCTCCTCTCCTGTTGCCTCCGCCGCCACTCCCGCCCGGGATGGCGGAAGTGGAGGCGCCGACGGCGGCCGAGACGGACATGAAGCATTTCCGCGGCCCGGGTAGTGTCGCCATGGACGTGGAACGGAGCCGTTTCCCCTACTGCGTGGTGTGGACGCCCATCCCTGTGCTCACGTGAGTCTCCTCCGACGTCAGCCTGGGGGTTGGGGGGAGCAGGGAAATCCAGGACCCTCATGGCGTCTTCGGGCGGCCGCAGTCTGCGCTCCCGCCCCGGTCTACGGCTCCCGCCGCGGTCTACGCTTCTGCCCCGACGTGGAGTGGGCCTTTCTCCGGTCCTGGCCGCACCACTCGCCGAGTCACCAGAACGAACCCCTGCTACCCGCCCGGCGCCGGTTTCAGCTAACGGACTGGACATGCTTCTCACCGTCATACACTGCACCCGGTCTAGCGGGGTAGAAAGACAGTTGTAGACCGGTGGGCACGGGGCTGGCAGGGAAGCTCAAAAACTGTGAAAAAAGGAAGAACCCTGTGCGCCATCTGAGGGGACGTCTTCATTCATTCCTCAGTTTATCCATTCATTGAGTGCTTAATGAATTACAGGTACCTTCTCTCGACGGCACTTGGCTTGGCTCTGTGTCTGGGGAAACCCTAGTGGCGTAGTGGCTACCTGCTACGCCTGCCGGATACTCCTTGGAAACTCTATGGGGCACATCTCCTCTGTCCTGTAGGGTCGTTATGAGTCGGAATTGACTTGACGGCAGTGGGTTTCGTTTGGGTGCTTCTGGACCTGGAAGTGAGAGTTCAGTGAGAGTTTGGTTGGGAACACCACAGGTCCCGGGATGTCAGCTTTAGAAGGGCTCCCCTTTAGAGACCTGATGAGGCCGGAGATGACACGCCATCTCATTTTCAAAGCGGCTTTAAGGTGGTTGTTTTCTAGGCCACCTGCCTTCCAGGTGTCTGCCTCCTAGGCCAGGTCCAGCCTGTGTCAGGAGAGAACCTTTTAGCCTGGAGCTCCCAGGTTAGAGAGCTAGTTTGCCCACCTGTTCATCCTTGACAGCTTACAGCTGACTTCTTAACAGTGCTGGACAGTTTGCCAGCCCTTTCAGACCCATTTTCTGTTAATTTCACAACCACGCCTCTGGTGAAGAAGCTGAGCTTCAGTGCCATTAAGTGTTTTAACCAGCTTCACAAGGCTAACAAAGGGAAGGCATCTAGAAGTCAGTCTTCTGACTCCATAACTTGCAGGCTTTTTGACTACATCTCATCCTTTCTTACATGATGGGATAATTTATACGCCCTATCAAAAACAGGGAGACCCTGGTAGTGTAGTGGTTAAGTGCTACGGCTGCTAACCAGAAAGTCAGCAGTTCAGATCCACCAGGCGCTCCTTGGAAACTCCATGAGGCAGTTCTCCTCTGACCTCTAGGGTCACAATGAGTCGGAATTGACTCGATGGCACTGGGTTTGATGGGTTTATCCAAAACAACCAAGAGATGGTAGGAGAAGAGATCATTTTTGGACTTACTTGTTGCTGTTCCTAATATCATTTTAATTTTTGTATGAAGTTTAAATACTTCTGTTGTGTCTTCAAATGCTTTTGGATTTTCTTAAGGACATCCAAGTCTGGATCCTTTAAAAATAAAAGCTTTACAGAAGACCATCGAGTAATTCATTCACTGTTCTTTCAACACATTTGCTAAGTAACCTCTGTGTATCTAGAATTGTTCTAAGTGATGGGAATATACAGTAATGATAAAAACAAATATAGTCTAGTAGAGTTTAAGTCGTGGTGGAAGTATACAGTAAGCAAGCAAAATAATATAAGAACTGTGATAGTGACTGATAATATGAAGAAAATAAATTGGCGTGATAGAAACTGGGAGGGATACCCAGGAATGTATTGGTTTTGCTTCGTTTGTCCTGCTAGCTTAAGACCTCTTTGACCTCTCCCTATTCTGAGAAACACCATCTGTGGAATGGCCCTCTGCTCTTCAGAGAGCTGTAGCGGTGAGGTAGAAGCATCAGGATGCTCAGTCAGCTGGCCCAGGAGTGTGTCACACCCTATTTCTATGCAGGTGTTGAAACATTCCTGTTCTCCAGACCCATGCAGCACTCTGCTACTGCATAGTTTTGTTTTCTACTTGTTGATATCTTGCCTTTTCACAGGGTGCAAGTTAAAAGGCACCTGTATGTGACACCCTTGGCTGATCTCCACCTCCCTAGCGGTGTGTTTTGTGCTTCCTCCAGGCAACCCTTGACCTTGAGACCAGGACTGCGTGAATCTTGTGTATGCTTCAGTGGATTTTAGCATCTGTGTACACTGATGTAGCCGCTACTCAAAGAGCATCCTGTATCCCTCCCCACCGGGTCCAGTGCATAGATAGCTCACTGATGAGTGTTACCTTCTCTTGAACTTGCATAAACAAAATCATTCCTTATGCACCCCTGCATCAAATTTCCTTTCTCAGCTAATGGCTGGAAGAGCCTGTGCTATGTGGAGCAGAAGTTTGTTCTTTTTCACTGTTGTGTAACATTTCATTGACTGTACCACAATTTATTCATTTTCACTCGTGTTCAAAGGAGCTTTGGTGGCACAGTAGTTAAGTGCTTGGCTGCTAACCAAAAGGTCAGCAGTTCAAACCTACCACCTGCTTCATGGGGGAAAGATGACAATCTTGGAAACTCTGTGGGACAGTGCTGCTTTGTCCTATAGGGTCACTGTGTAAGTTGAAATCGACTCAGTGGCAATTGGTCTGGTTTTTGGTTTACTATTATTGAACATTTGGATTGTTTCTAGTTATTTTTTTAATCAACTTTATTGAGCTAATTTACATACATTTTAAAAGGGTATAGCTTATTGGATTTTAACAAGTGTTGTTTCTAGCAATTTTGAATAAAGGTGCTATGAGCATTCTTGTGCATGGCTTTGGTGGACACACACATTGATTTTTGATGGTTGTATACTCAAGTAAAATTGTTAGGGCAGAGAGTATATTGCCAAATTGTTTTTCCAGAGTGATACGAACAGCTTTGTACTCCCATCAACAGTGAGTGAATGAGAATTCTAGTTGCTCTTTATCTACACTCCACTTGGTATTACCAGTTCTTTCAGGTGTAGCCATTCTGGTGAGAGTGCAGTGGTATCTCATTGTGCTGTTAATTTGCAATTACCATACCACTCTTCTGCCCTTCTCTGGCTCCCCTGGATTAATTCTAATCATAGTACTCTGCACCCAGATTATATTCTTGGGCAGTGTCTCCGGTGTCTGCGAGGCTGAATGACCCTCTGAACTCTGCTGTTTCCCTGTTCTTTTCTCTCACAGGTGGTTTTTCCCCATCATTGGCCACATGGGCATCTGCACATCCACAGGAGTCATCAGGGACTTTGCTGGCCCTTACTTTGTCTCGGTGAGTTCCCAGTCTACCCCTTCTGGTGGGTCCCAAAGCCTGAATGGAAGGCTAGCCTGTCTTGCCGGCAGGCAGGCTTCCTGTCTCCTCAGACCCAGGAGAATGCAGATAACGCTTAGTCCCTCTGCCCTCTCCAGTGTTTGACCCTTTCCCCTTCTCTTGCCTCCAGGACAGGCCGGGAGGGCAGAGAGGCCAGGATTCTTAAGTAACTGACCCAGCCGTTTGTCCCCACCCTTGGGGTACTGAGACATGGGTAGGGGTTAGAGGCAAGAGTGGAGAGTCAGACCATCCAGGAACTACATCTCTGGACCTTCAGAAGGTGGGAGTCACAAGGTGGGGGGAAGGGAAGGCTGATGGGGTTCTCTGGGTGTGGCCATGAAAGAAAAGGGGTGGGGCTTCTAGAAGGAACCAGTTTGTTTCCCAGGAATGTGATTAAGAAGAGGTCAGTGGGCTTGCTGCGCACGAGCATGCATCATCCTGCTGATTTCCAGGTTGCCACTTGATCTGCGTCAGAATCTGGAGCAGAGGGTGTGGTGGCACTAATCTCTTTATGTTAACAGTCATGGTCATCTTAACATGACAGAGGGTTAGCTTGCTACTTAAAAATACATTCACATCCATTGCTTTTATGATAATTGGGATTACACTGTATATAGGGCACTGTTTTTCTGTCACCCTTGACCAGCTATGTTGGCAATATCTTCTTGATTCCGCACCTAGAGTGTGTCTCCACATAGTTCTGGCCACCTCAGACCTTACCATGGCAAGTCTAGGACTGGGCTGAACTGTCTCCCTCGTAGGAAGCCTCTTTAGGACCAGAACCCCCTCCCCATGCTACATGGCCTCTGCACTGTAAGCACAGAGACGGGCTCTACTTGGCCACCCCACTGTTGGACCAGGAAGTCAGAGGGCTGTTACCATTTACACCACAAGAGAAACTGCCTCTCCTTGATCAAAGATCAGAGAAGCTTGGCCACAGAACCTGGAGACTATAAGGCCCAGAGGACTACCTGGGCACCATGCACAGGGTCAGTCGCCGCTGGACCCAGAACCCAGGTCTTTGGTCTCCTAGTGCGATCCCCTGTGTACTGTCACACGGCTGTGATGCAGTTTCCCCACTGACCTTTGTTCTTGTCCCTCACAGGAAGACAACATGGCCTTCGGGAAACCTGCCAAGTAAGTAATGAACATGCATCTGATGGGCCCTGGGGCCAAGTCTCTCCTGCATGGATTGGCAGGCCAGACCTTCTGGGGTCCAGCAGGAGCCAGCACTCTGAGGACAGGTGTAAAGGGGAGAAACAGCCAGAATCCACCAGAGCGTTGCAGCCTTGTGCCAAGTGCCCACCACATGCTAGGCCCTGGGCTGGCTCGTCTACCTACAGACCGTCTAGGCCTTGCCTCAGCTCAGCAAGATCACGTTTTAGCTTTAGAAGAGTAAGGAAAGGGGAGCCATGTGGTCAAGACAGCAGTTAGGAAGTGGAGCTGGGACTCACACCCAGGTCTGTCTCACTTCAAAACCTAGATTCTTCCTGCTCCTCAGGGAGGTGAACAAAACATTTAGGGTGTAAGGTTGTTTGGAAAGTTCTGATTGGAGAAGACAAAGACAATTAAGGCCCCTGGGAGCTGTTGCTATTTTGGTTTGCTATTTTGGTTTGGGGACCCACCCCAGCTGCAGGCCTGGTGAGACTGCCTCAGCCATCAGTAACCTGAGAACAGCATCAGGTGCTCTTTGGCTGTGGACATGCTCAGGAAGCACAGATACGGAAGCAGCAGCATCCCAGGACCCAGGGACAAGCCATGCCCACATTACAGAGGCAGCCTGATGTGGGCTCCCGTATTCCTGCTTCCACTTCTTCAGGCAGGTAAAGATGAGATTTCAGGGCCTCTGTGCCAGGTATTTCTGCCAGGTTGCTTTTTGAGAACAATTTTAAGGTTGCTCATTTCCAGGCAGGAGCACCTGAGTGGCCCCAGTCCAGGCCACTGTCCTGCTCTCTGGTTGCTTTATCCCATCTCTAGATTCCTCTGCCAAACCATTCACTGCACAGCAGCCAGAGGGCGCTCTGACCCCAACACTCCCCGTCCTGAGCCCTTTTGGGGCACCTGGTTGCTGAGAACAGCAGTTTTGCAGCTTGGGGTTTATAAACTTCAGCTCTGACATCTTGTCTTCCACTTACCCTCAACGAGCTGTAAAGACACCTTGGGAAGAAAGCTGGCTGACAGATAAACTCCTTAGTATGACATTCAGTCCCTCGTGACATGACCCCACCTACGTTTCCAGCCTCACCTCCAACATTCCGTCGCCTCGTTTCTTCCTCTGCATCCCCCAGTACTCCGTAGTCACTACTTTCAGGTACACACTGCACCATTTTATGCCTCTCACTATATATTCAAGCTATTCCCTCTGTGTACAGTGCCTCTCTCCTTCTATGGGCCTGACTAACTTCCCTTCAGACTAGATTAGACTCAGGTGTCATCTTCCGAAAGACTTCTCACCACCCTTATTGGGGTTAGTTAGCCCAGATCCCCCCAGGGCCTGCTTCGTGACTCTCCCTGGATCTGTAGTCTTGGCACTGAGTTCAGGGCTGGGCAGTAGTGGGCATCCAGGAACATTGTGAAGCTGAGTGGCCGTAAGGGAGCAGAACTATGCCCAAAACCCTTCTCTCCCCTCAGGTACTGGAAATTGGACCCTGCTCAGGTATACGCTAGTGGCCCCAATGCATGGGACACAGCTGTGCATGATGCCTCGGAGGAGTACAAGCACCGCATGGTAGGTGGGCTGGGACAGGCAGGCACTCCTGAGAACTGGGGCCAGGGCAGGAGGTTTCCCGGCTGCCCGGCCTGATGCAGCCCTTTCTGTGCCTCCAGCACAATCTCTGCTGCGACAACTGCCACTCACACGTAGCACTGGCCCTGAACCTGATGCGCTATAACAACAGCACCAACTGGAACATGGTAACACTCTGCTTCTTCTGCCTGCTCTATGGGAAGTATGTCAGGTGAGCTGCCTGCCTGCCCAGCCACTGCTGCTTTCCACTGGAGCTCTCATCTAGGTGTCCCAGTAATGCCATTCTGGAGTGGTTCAGCCAGCTGGGAGGAAGCAGGTTCCACTCAGAGACTTGAAAGTTCCAAGACAGTACGCCAGGTTCCTGAATGAGCAGGAGGGGGCTGTGCTTTAGGCAAGGAGTGCTGGACTTGGCTCTCAAGTGCAGCTCTGTCACTTACTGTGAGCTCTGGGCTAACTGTCATGGCCTTTCATAAGTTGCAACTGCCCTTTGTAACATGGGGTAATGATTCTGGCTGCTCAAGGAGGCTGTGACTCTGCAGAGTCCTGGGCTCAAGTGGAGTGAACAGCTTGGTCCTCGCAGGATGGTCACGTCGTCTGACCACTGAGGTAATCACCCTACAGGGTCCCTTCCCAAGCCATCAGGCAGCATTCTGGGAAGGTGGACCCTGGTGGTAGCCCAGGAGGACGTTTGCAGCCATAGCCCTGTGAGGTCAAAGGTCCAACTCACAGGTAAAGAAGAGGTCAGAGAGCTTGAATGACTGACCCATGGTCGCACAACAGGACTACAGCAGAGTCCCAAACCTAGGAGCTAGCTCACATCCAGTCTGGTCCAGCTGTCTCTCCTAGTTTTCATCTAGCTGCTGTCATCCTTAAGAACTTCTGAAAAGGAGGCTTTGCAGTGCTGGGAGGCTTTCAGAAGTCCTCTGGCCTAAGTGCTTATTGTGTAGAGGAAAAAAAAACCTGACTAGTCACACAGACTAAGGCAGAGCCTCTGACTGCCTACCCCATTGGCTTCATCAGTGGGCAGAGGGTATTCCTGGCTTCTACAACCAAACTGGGTCTCCTGGTCCTCTTGCTGGTATTCTGTCCCCAGAGGCAAGAGTGATTATAAGCAGAGCCACTGAGGACCAGAGAGATGAGCATGTCCTCTGTACCACGCAGAGAGAGGTCAGTAAATCTCTACTGGGAGCTTGGACTAGCCCCTGACCAGGACCATGGTGGTCCTCCATGGTGGATGCCAGGCCCTGCCCAGTCTAGGGGTAAGAGAGTGGTTCCAGGGGCTTCCTTGGAGCTGGCAACCCAATCATGGGTCTCTGGATAGATGGGCTTTGGGCTACACACCTGCTCACCTGGCCTTTCCTACCTGTGCTCTCCTCCCGTTACTGTCAGTGTTGGGGCCTTCGTGAAGACCTGGCTGCCCTTCATTCTCCTCCTGGGCATCATCCTCACCATCAGCCTGGTCCTTAACCTGCGATGATGGCTGACCAGTGGCCCCAGACCCACCAGGATCTTGAAGAGGCAGCTACCACCACTTTTCGTTCCAGAATCTTTTTCCTCACCTTCAAGAACAGGGATGGGCTTGCTGGTTTTGACCTGGAGTCCTGGGATAGGTGGGGTGAGATAGGGGCTGAGGAGGAGCATGGGGTAATGGTGTTTGCTTATTGTGTCTCACTGGCCATGCCCATCCTCCCTGGGCTTGTGACCCCTGCCCTTGAGGTACCCTCTTGGTTTCTCTGTTGGGAAGGCATTAGCTTCCTCTGTAGAGCCTCTCCTGCCCCAGCTGGCCACTGCCTGCTGCATTCCTCTGGTCCCAGCCCCTCTGGTATATCAGGTGTCATCTTTGGGCCCAGTACCTGGTGGCAAAGGGAAAGTCCATTCTTGGACTCAATGGACAAGGCAGCACTGGAACCTGCCATCAGCTCTGGTCCAGGAGCATGGAGTATACTAAGCAGTTACATGGTCCTGGCTGGGGCTTTCACCACTGACCTCTGGAGTGGTCGAGCAGGGCCAGATGCCTCCCAGTATTTGCCAGAGCTGACAGGCATGCCTCTGTCCTGGTGTCTTCCAGCCCATGCAGCCCCCTCTTCCCACTCTTTAGGGCCTCCCAGTTGCTTGGGCCCACCTCCCCCTGCAGTTTGGGGCCTGGGCTCCTCCAGCCAGGCAGAGAGGTGAGTGGAGCTGCCATGTGACGGAATGACCCCTGTAGACCAGAGTAATGTAAACTTGACTCAGCCCCAGGTATAGGCCTTGTGGTGGTGATGACACCCCTGTGTCCAGGGTGTGGGGGAGCTGTCAGAAGAACCAGTGCCATCTGAGAGCTGGAGGGGGCTGTTTCCACCCACCTGACTATAGCTCTCCAAGTTGTCAGAAAAGACCCTGTGCTGCCCACCACACTCCCTGCTCCACGGAGTCCTCTGTGGGGTTCCCTGGGTAGGGCAATAAAGAGTTTTGACTCCAGATGGCGCCCTGTCATTCCTGCCTCCCATACCCTGTGTGTATCTTCCTGGTGTTGGTGGGGACCTGTATGCCTGGTGGGCAAGGAGGCTGGTTGCCAGGGTCACCGTTGAGTCTGCGCTCAGTGGAGCTCATGGACGGAGGCAGCATCCTCCCTCGGGTGCATCCTGCCGCTGTGTGCAGACGGGGAATTCTCCACTATTGTCATTCTACTGCCAGCACTGCACAGCTTTCTCCTGAGGCCAGTCAGTATTGAAGACCCTCCCATATTCCTGGTTGAGAAGAACATGGCAGCAGAATCGGGGGCTGGGCTGAGCAAGTTGGGGCTTGCACTGGACAGACAAGAGTTCTGGCCATGGCCCTCATCTCAAGGTGCAAAATTTGAGAGTAAGCCAGCCCCTGGCTCTTGCTGTATTTATCTGGCCTACATTGCCAGGTTCATTATGGTGAATGCCGATGACTATCACTGCCCTGCTTCACATACCACCACATACTGTACCTGTCAAGTGTGTTCTATCCACACCTCCTGCCTCATCACCCCCAGGCACCTGCTCAGCAATGAGGCAGGCAGCCCCTGTTCTCTAGTACCCGCTAGCTTCTATGGTCCTTATTGAAATCATGACCTCCAACCCTGCCATAGTGTCATGTGTCACTTCAGTCTCTAACTCGCCAGACGACCTTTTGTGCTCATCCTGAAAAGATGTTCTTGCCATCTAGGGGACAGATTAGCTGCTGGACCAAGTGCCATCATCTCCTCCCAGGCCCTGCAATGCTGTGCTTTCCAAGCTGGTTTTCTTCGCAAGGTGAAATAGGTGTCCTCTCCCCACTTCCAAATGATCTGTTTTTCAAAAATCTGTTTTGCATATTTGGGCCCATCTGAGAATTGGTTGGGGGAAAGAGTAGTTTCACTATTGAGGGCAGCTCACAGCAGGCTGAGAGAAAGCAGTTCTAAGGCCTGCCCTAGCCCTGCAGATGTTAAAATTAACCTTGGGAAGATGACATGAACAGGTGCTGGGAACCCGCCAACAGTTACTGAGTACTGCCTTCTGGGCCTAGTTTTAAAGTATTCTCACCATGTCCCTGTGAGTTAGGTGCTGTCATTATGTCCATTTTACAGATGAAGAAATAATTTGCTCGAGGTTTCAATTACGGATAGGGGAACTAAGGCTAAGCCTTAGCAGCCTGGCTCCAGAAATTCCTCCGACTCTACTTTCCAGCCTCACTGGAGCACAAGGAGTCAAAAGTGGACATAGGCTGTTTTTCCAAAGAAGAAGGGTGCTGCTGCCCAAAAGAAGGGAGAAGGGGTACTGGAGACAGTCCTCCAAGACAGTAGCTATGTTCCCTGTTAGAGGAAGAGAGACTCACAGAGGCTGTCACTGGTTAAAGGCTACCTGAGGATGAGAAGGCAGAATTGGCATTTTAACTTGCATCTGTCTGCAGGCCTCCAGGGTCCTGACTCAGTGAGAAGTTGCCTAGAGACCTGTCTGAATGCAGAGGCTGAGAATCATGGGAAGAAGACTGAGCAAATCCTGGGAGGGGGTGGAGGGATGTGGCAAGAGGGTTCCATTAGCTGAAAGATGGAGGTGCAAATGGACTGGGAGTGTGGGAGGAGCTAGATGCAGAACCTGTAGCTAAGGGTCCAGGGATGTAGGAGTTGAAGGAGGGCAGAACCAGAGTATCCTGAGGGTCAGGCTGAGAGTGGACTGGCTGGGGAGGTGGTGAGACTTCTGCCAGCGATCATGTGTAAGGGAGGCTAGATTGGTGTGGAGCAGATTTGGAGGTGAGCCAGAGAGTTACCCTGATTGTTGGCATATGAAAAGCTGAAGAATGACAAATATGGAGTGTTTGATAAGGCCTCCTGGCAGCCTTCTGGAGAGGTTGAGTGTGGGGTTGCAACCAGGAAGGAGGCACCTGAGCAGAGACTGATACCTGGGCAGTAGGAGGGGACAGATGGGCAGCATGTAGTGACTGGCAGGAAGAAGCAGGAGGCCTGGGGGCAGGACAGGGGGCTGTTTACAGAAGTGGGAACTTCGAAAATGAGAGGTTTGAGATGAAGAGAGGCCAAGTGAGCTCAGGTGGAGACGACTGCAGGAGAGATGGGTTGGAAGACAGGAATGGGGGATAGTCACAGCTATAGGAATGGCAGAACAGCAGGAAAATTAGGAAATCTCGAGTAGACCATGAAGTGTGATGCCTTCCAGGGGTGACGGCTGCTGAGAGATGAGAGGGGACCTAGAGAAAACAGCAGGGAGGAACCAGCTCAGGAGGGTGAAGAGGTGAGGATGCTGATAATCACTCTCCTATTCTTGGAGGCTTCATGGACGAGGCGATGCTAGGCATCATCACTCCCACAGCTGGCACTCAGGGTATGTTGCAAATGTAAATGCACAGATATATATATTAAGAACCTGCAGGGAACTCATTCAATTATAGTGAAAAGTCTGAGGAGAAATTATCTTCCCCCTTCTCTCCTCAGAGATGAGCAAAAAATATTAACTTGCAGAAAATCAATGGAGAAGGCTAAACTTTGGGCCCTGGCTGGAGGACAGACCCCTCAGATGCTTAGGTGGTGGTACTATTCATTGGGTGTGGGTTCTAGTGAGGGGGATGGAGCTGTGGGGTTTCCTTTAAAGTCTAACCTTGCCCAACCTCCGTTAGCAAGGGTCTGTGAGGTACCCTCTCATCTTTAATCCACACTCCAGATGTCAAGCACTGGGGCAGGGCAGGGCAGGGCAGGCAGCATGAAATGAATAGACTTGGAGAATCAGGAAGCTTTGGTGTGACCTCTGTGCTTAAGACCACAATGAAGACACATATCTCCCCCCACCCAATCTCCCCAGTTTATGGTCCTGAAGCAAATGTATTCTAGAACCCAAACCTGCTTTTCTCTGGGTGGGCAGAATCTCGGAGCAGAATGAGGAAGTCAAGGGCCCTCCCTATAGACAGAGGAAGATTGTGTGGGAGCTTCAGGTGTAGCACCAGCAGAGTCAAGGCCTCTGCAGATGGATGGGGCACACAGCAGCAGAGGGGCTGAGAACACCCCTCTGTTCTTGCCATTACTTCCTGGGACAGGTGTGTGGATGGAGGGGCAGTGGTTGACATGGCCATGGGCACCAGACTATGGGTCTGACACCTACTATATGCTGGCTTGTGCCCCACTTTCATTTCCGGACAGTAGACTCTTCTACACTCTGCTACCTCTGATTTGCATAGGAGGAAACTGCACCTCAGAGAGGTTAAGAGACCTGATCCAGGTCACACAGAAGCAGAGCAGGAACTTAACTCAAGGGTGATCTGACTGCAGTCTGCAAATCCCTCCATTATCCTGGCCCTTCGAAAGTGTTTCTAATTTGATTTACTAAGTACTTATTAGCAACTTAGTGGGCAGTGGAGGGCTGCTACCCATTCTACAGATGGGACAGTCAGGATTGGACGATTGGGGCTACAGAGGGATTCCACAAGGGAACTAGGGCCAAACCCCAGGCATCTACTGTCCACCAAATCTCTGAGAGCCACGGGTGGTGCGTGCCTCCACGGAGCCAGGAGTCCAGGCCCGGTTTTGTATCGGGCCCTGCCAGAAGGTGTTTCCTCCTCCTTGGTGGGGCAGCTGCTCTATTCAGCAGGCGGCCTGTTGAGTCAGCCTTAGTCCCTCAGAGTTCTTCTCCCCGTCCCTGAAACTTGGCTGCCAGGGGAGCTGAAGTTATCCTACGAAGGTGTCCCCCCATCCTGGACCCCTTACAGGTAAAACATCTCGGGGCTGGGGTCTCCTGCCAGTGTCCAAGGAGCAGGTACTGCTGCCTGGTGTCCTGAGCACCCTCTTGGATCTTAGGACTTTGGGGTGGGGGAGGCGGGAGTATCTAGGAGTGGAACAACTGGACAGAAAGACAGACCCTTACACTGACACACAGGTCTGTCCTGTAGGGTTAAGCTAGAGGAGAGAGAACCAGGTCTTGATTCTGCCCCTGGTAGGAGAGGGAACCATGGGAAGGGAGTGCTGCTGGGGTCCCTGATCTCAGATGGCCACAGCCCAACCCAAACAGACCTGGGCAGGACAAGAATACCCCCTTCCCTGTCACCTCCATATCCATAGGCACACACACCCGATGGCACCAACAGGCCCAGGAGCACCAGGGAACACAGCACAACACACAGTGCAGTCTTATACAGAGCAGAAGAAATGCACTCAGTGCACACCCCCACATGGTGCTATCACTTAGTATCAGAGACACACCATACAGACACTATAGTCATCTGTGCAGCATCTCCCTATGACAGGACACACAGACACACACCCTGTAATACAATATTCACACACATAAAACATACAGCCCATAGTACACAGACATGCCTACGATTACCAGACTCACACAAGAGCACAACCTGGTACAGATAATGAACACACTCACACACCATGCCACAGAGGGAGGCCCACACTATGTCACACCCACAGTGTGCCTTGAACATAGTAGCTGTTCAGAAAATACTAGGCATTTTGAAGGCAGGTGGAGACATACAGTATGCCTCTGAGGGTGGGGCCACCTGGCTAAGGGCTCAGGAGAACACTGACTCAGCCTGGGAGGGTACAGAGCACAAGGAGGAGGTAGTGGCAGGTGCAAGCCATGACCTGCCTGCTGAGCTACTGTCCTTATCGCAGCTGTGCCTGGTGTCTTGTCGTGAGAGGACACAAGAGGAATGGGGAGCAGCAGAAAGATAGCCCCATAGACTCAGGCTACCATGGGCTCCTTGCCACGTCCACACGCCCCTTGGGGCTGGGCAGATGTTTTCCTTCCAGAGTCACCATGGCACCTGAGCAGCCTGAACTGCCTTACCGGCTCTGGGCCTCCACTGCTGGGACCCCAGCCAAGTCTGGAGCTGGGAGTGGGGGGACCCATTAGACTAGAGCAGAGGGCCCCAGAAGCTCTGGGCAGGAGGCAGGGTAGGCAGTAGGGGAATCCCTGAGCTGGAGGCCTCAGTGGGAGTGGGTGTAGTGGTTACCTCAAGGGTGGAGGAGAAGGGGAGGAAGTTGGGGGTGCATGCTGGGAGGAGGTTGCCTCAGACAGGAAGGCCAAATGGGCCAGAGCAGGGTGGAGGTGAAGGGTAGAGGGAGGGGACATAGGTTGGGTGGTTCTCTAGGCAGAGGGGATGAGCAGATATGTGTCTACATGGGTGTTGGTGTGTGTGCATTTTCCATGTGTGTACAAGATTCTCCAGGTGGATTTTTGCATTTAATTAATCAAACTTATACCAACTACCTTTATGTGAAAAGTATGGGCTTTCGAGTTGATATCCTGTGCTTACTACCATCAAGGAGCTTACAACCCAATGCAGGTGGGTGGGTGGGTGTAGCATGTGCATGTAATAGTCTGTGCAATTTGCGTACATCTGGGGACACATATTTGTTCTTGGACTTAGTCATGTGTGAGTGAACGTATCTTGGGATCTTTTCTGTCTCTGTGTGCACCTGCGTGTGTGCTGGGCTAAGAGTACGTGTGTGCACATTTCTTAATTTGAGCATGTGCCTGTGTCTGCAAAGCTCTCTCCATGTGGAACAGACCTGTGTGTGCATCTATCTCACAACTGATATTTGTGGTTACAAGTATCAGTGTGTGCATGGCTGCCTGCTCCGTCTCTGAGGTTCTCTGAGTGTCCCTGCCTCAGGGTGTGTGCATGTGTTCTCTGTGTGATCCTGGGCCAGCAGGTGCACATGTCCATGGTTGCCTCTTGCTCTACCTGTCCTCAACCTTCCAGGATTGGTGCCCTACTGTCACCTGGACTCATCAATGACCTGACTCCTGGTCTACTCCAGGCAGCCACGTGTGCCCCACTGGGGCATGGCCTCCAGCTGATGCCCCAGGGGGGCCACCCATTTCAAGAAGGGCTCTTCTCTGGGCCCTGCCCTCCCTGCCCATGGCTCATGGAACAGAACCCGACATTGATGGGCTGCTGGATCTCAGCTTCCTGACAGAGGAGGAGCAGGAGGCTATTGCTGAAGTACTGAAGCGAGATGTCCACCTGCGCCAGCTGGAGGAGGGGCGGGTCAGGTGAGGGAGAGCAGACTCGAGCCAGGGGAGCCCAGGCAGAAGGGGCTTCAGGCACTGGGTAGCTTGGGTGGTCCCCTCTTGTCCCCCCATATGCTGTCAGATAGCAGAGTTCACATCTTTGTCTCTTGGTCCCCACTGCCCGTGGTCAGCTCAGAGCTCACAGTATCCCCTAGCATGGCTGAGCAGCTTCCTCACCTGCCTGCCTCCAACCTTGGATCTGGTGCACTCACCAGGCTGCCCTTTACATCCCCTGCTGAAACTTTCTTGGCTCTGCCAGTGTCAAGGGCAAGCTCCTCGGCATGTCCACAGAGTTTCCCTAATTGGTCCCTGCCAGCCTCTCCCGCTGTATCTTTCACCAGGAACCTCCCCCTCCACTTCCAATGCATGTATATTGTGTGTATATGCAGTACACACAACCACCACTCTGTGCTCCACAATCCCTGCACTTTCAGAACACAGGGGAAAAGGGGATGAGAGTTACAGGTAGAATTTAGGGATTTTATCAGACTTCTACAAACATAATCTCTTCTACTGTAAAATGTGACTAAGGAGTCCTACCTCATAGAATTAAGAGGGATTATGCCAAGTGTGACCCATACTGCTCACTTAATGAACAATAATTATTATCTTTCTCTACCTGAAGAAATGCAATTTGTCCTTGAAGAAGCAATTAAAGCACTGCCTCTTCTGGGAAGCCCTCCTGGATTCTCCCAGGCAGAGTTGGCTCCTCTCACGTCCGTCACAGCTCCTGCTCCACAATAGTGTACTTGTTTCTTTTGGATTTGGTCTCCCCACAAGCCTGAGCACCTCCAAAGCAGACATCAAGTCTGATTACTATTGTGTTCCTGGTACTGGGACTGGCACAGACTGGGTGGCAGAAATACTGGTGAGGGAATGGTGACAATCATGTCCTGCCTTCCCCCTCTCTCCTCCAGCAAGCTCCGTGCCTCACTGGCAGACCCTGGGCAGCTGAAGATCTTGACGGGTGACTGGTTCCAGGAAGCACGATCCCAAAGGCACCATCATGCCCACTTTGGCTCTGACCTGGTCCGAGCCTCTATCCGCTGGAAGAAGAGCTTCAGGGGTGAGAAGAGACCCACAGGGCAGGGCAAGGCAACAGGCCTCCTGTTTCATGCATGTGGACAGGGAGTGAGGACCCCTCGATTTTGGTTGTGGCTTCCCACTAGTACTGTGTGTTGGGCGTGGGGTGGCATTGCCACTCTGGGCTGCAGGAGGTGGGTGGGCACCTCTACGAACTCTCCTCAGAGTCACAGTCAGACTGCCTGAGAATAGGGCTTCACAGAACTTCTCATGTTGGCTCAGGTGACCAGGCTCTATGCAGCGATGGAGAAGATGAGGTTTCTAGGAAAGAGAAAGAAGACACACTGGAGCCCAGGTGAGGAGGCAGTGTGGGGAGCACATGGAAGGTGCCTAATAGTAACTTGGGCTCCTTCCCCTGACAACCACTTCCTCCCATGTCTAGGTGCCCTGTAGATGAGGTCCCTCAAGGCAGGTTCAGCAAGGCGGAGGTGAGTCATGAGTGACTGAATGGATTAATACGTGAATACACTTGCCACTGGAGTGTAGCTGGGATGTGCTGGGGAAATAGCTACAACTTACAAATCAGGAAACTTTGGACAAACTCCTTCAGGGTACTAGGTCTCAGCATCCCCCTTTTGTGAAACGGTGGGATGGATCTATGAATCTGTTGGGAGTGAAGTCAAGACAGACCCAGAAACTACTGGCCCTCAGTGGAATGCTAGGAGTCAGGCAAGGCAGGCCCTAAAATGTGAAGGGTGTGAGTACAGGCCCATCTGGTCCTACAGTTGGCTTCCAGCCATACCCAGAGGGCTGAACTAAACCCAAAGAAGGAGCTTCGTGGTGACCCTTGATCTTTGGCTCACCAGCCCCATAGGTAACCTCTACCTCTTATTCCTGCAGGGGGCTGATTTCCCCTCACCATCTGCTCCACCAAAGGCTTCTGACTATAAGGAGGCTCAGGAAGGTGAGTGGAAGGGTGTATGGGAGGGTGGGGGGGCATAAAGAGGTTGTTGGGGATCAGAGGCAGTTCTAGGTGACCTCAACCACCAGTGTTCACCTTTCTCTTCCGTCTTGGGAAAGACCCGTGTAGTCCACACGGATGACCTCAGGGCAGCGCTGGGGTCTGAGTCTGTAGGTGACTAGAGTTGTAAACCAGTCCCTCTACATGTGCTCAGGGGCGGGCAGCTACGGTGCCCGCTCTGCAGCCTGTGCTCCGCCCCAGCTCCCCTCTCAGGGTGCGCGCAGGTCTACCCGGAGGAGGCGGACCCGGAGCCAGCTCCGCTGGGGGACACGAAGCGGCCGCCGGTCCAGGTAGGCGGGAGCGGCCCGCGGCTGCCCTCAAGACCCGGAGCGGATATGCGGCCCGGGAGTCTTGTGCCGCAGGCTCGGAGCAGTCTAGCGCGAGCGCGTCCCGGGAGGGGCTGGATTGAGGATGGCTGCTTGGTCATTTTTCCCTCTTTCCAGGCAGAGACGGCATGTGTCACTCTGGAGAACGGGGAGGAGGCCCTGGGGCCCGGCCCCTCACTCGACCGCATGCTCAGTAGCAGCTCCTCAGTGTCTAGCCTCAACTCCTCCACGGTGAGGGAGTGAGGCGGCAGGCCTGGGGGGAGGTGGGCGCCTCCTCCCCACATCCCGCCGTATCCCCTGCCAGGCTCTTCTTTCACCCCCGGGACCTGAAGCTCCAAGTCACTTCGCGATGCCCTGCACCTGGCTCTACCCCGAGCCGCCCTGGTCCGAGTCTCGCCGAGTAAGCCCCATCCTCAGCCTGACTCTCCCCGTCCCCCCTGCAGCTGAGCGGCAGCCAGATGAGCCTGTCGGTGGAGGCAGAGGCGGGCGCCGTGCAGGTGCGCGGCTCTCTGAACTTTGCCTTGCACTATGAGCCCAACGCCTCGGAGCTGCTTGTGCGCGTGATCCAGTGCCAGGGCCTGGCCGCCGCCCGGCGCCGCCGCTCGGACCCGTGAGTCCTGGCCGGGGAGGCGGGACGGAGAGCCACAGCTGACTCCACCACTTAACCTTCCTGGGCCTCAGCTTTCTCATCTTCAAAATGGGAATAATAACCGTGCCTACGGTGGGAGGCCTAAGAGTTACGTGAAAACTCAAGTAAAGCACTTATTGCGTGGTCTGGCACTTATGAAACTGTGTCGGGGTGGTGGCTAGGGGAGGTCCCCGGCAGGACAGTAGAAGCTGAAAAGGCCCCTTCTTATCTCCGGACCTCACGTCCCCCACCCCAGCTACGTCAAAAGCTATCTCCTCCCGGATAAGCAGAGTAAGCGTAAGACCGGAGTGAAGAAACGGAATCTGAATCCGGTCTTCAACGAGACTCTCCGGGTAAGGCTGCGGCAATGGGCAGCCCTCTGTTAATAAACAGGGTAACTCTTCCTGCTTGGGGCTGGGTGGCAGGGACGGCCACATCAAAGTGTCATTGTCCATAGCTCCACAGCTCCATTCTGTCCACTAGCTAGTGCTGCAGTGTATCAGTCTGGTGGTGGGCGTGGTAATAGCCCCCACCCCTTTTAATGCCCTTTTGGGCTCTCCAGGACTCCATCCAGCAAGGAACGTGGTAGGACAAACCCCAGTGAATCCAGGCAGCACGGAAGCTGGGGCAGTCAGCAGCGTTCCTACTAACGCACACCTCCTGTTCCCAGTACTCCGTCGGGCAAGCCGAGCTCCGGGGGCGCGTGCTGAGACTGTCCGTGTGGCACCGAGAAAGCCTAGGTCGCAACATCTTTCTGGGTGAAGTCGAAGTGCCCCTGGACACGTGGAATTGGGACTCTGAGCCCACCTGGCTCCCCCTGCAGCCCCGGGTGAGGCAGCCCTCCCGTGTGAGGGGACCTGCGGCACAGGTCTTACCCCACCGGGCTTTCCTCAGGCCCCTCTCAAACTCCGCCTTCAACAGAGCCTCCCCTCGGCCTTGCAACATTATAGCTCACCCGACCGCTTGATCCTAGACGGTCCCCTCCTTGGGGACACTCGGATCTTTCCAGCCCAAACGGTAGACTTGTCTCAGGGGCTCTTTGGGGGCCCCACCCCTGCCTGCGGTGCCCTCCCGCAAACCACACCCATGGTTTCTCTGGAGACTTCAGCTCCTGATGAGCCAATGTCCGCAGGTTCCGCCCTCCCCTGACAAGCTTCCCAGTAGAGGGCTGCTCTCGCTGTCCCTCAAGTATGTCCCCGCGGGCTCCGAGGGTGAGTGGACAAACCCTGGGAGGCAGAGGGCTCCTATCACGCTGGGAGCAGAGGTCTGCCAGTGGGAGGGGGTCTGAGCCGATCATTTCCGCAGGCGCAGGGCAGCCCCCGAGCGGGGAGCTACATTTCTGGGTGAAGGATGCTCAGGACCTCGTGCCACTTCGCTCTGGAACTCTGGATACTTATGTACAGTGGTGAGAGGCACTGGGACGTCACTGCTGCCATTCCCTTTGCTTGCACAGGAACTCCCAGGCTCCAATTGACCCGTTATAATCACCCTATTCCCCATTCTGGGCTTCCACGACCAAGCAGGGCTGAAGGGAAGGGCTTGCTCAAGGGCCTGAGTCGGGAAAGTGTAGGACACCTTTGGAGAGACTGGAGGATTGCAGGGACACTTCCAGAGAAAACCTGGAAGGCCAGGCTGTGGGGCTTGGCCCTGAACTTGTAGTACAGTGGATTCTGAAGTAAGCTCCCAAGAACTCTGACAGTGCTGCTAGGTGCTGCCTGACTCTCAGAAAGTGAAATTGAGGTATGCCAGTCAGGTTCTGGGTTCCCACCCCTGATTCAACCAGAAGCATTCTGCTTATAAACAATATTTTGTTCTACAGAAGGGGATCCAAGTCTTCAGGAAGTTTGGAAACTAGTACTAGGGTGCAACGGGGAGCCAGCAAAGATCACTGAGTCAGGGAATAGCTGATTTGCATTTCAGCAACATTACACTGGTGCCCATAAATGAGAGCTGAGACTAAAGGCAAGACAACTAAAAGGAGTGTTGTGCAAAGGTCCTGGGTCAGTGACAGCTTAAGGCCAGATTTCAGGCAGAGCCAGGGGATGTAGGCATTATGTGAGGGTGAATTAGGACTCTGAGACTGTGAGGGTGTTGCCACCTGATGCTGCCTCCCCTCCTCAACAGCTCAGTGCTGCCTGATGATAGCCGGGCTAGCCGCCAGCGGACGAGGGTAGTGCGCCGTAGCCTCAGCCCTGTGTTCAACCACACCATGGTTTACGATGGCTTTGAGCCCGCTGACCTGCGCCAGGCCTGTGCTGAGCTCTCCCTCTGGGACCATGGGGCCCTGGTCAGCCACCAGCTGGGGGGCACACGCCTTAGCCTAGGCACCGGTGAGTGGGGCAGGGTCCTGGGGGCAGCCAGCTCCAGGATGCAGGAGCATAGTGTGTGGCCTTGGACACTTTTCTGTCCTTTCTGGCTCTTTGGTGTTCCCTGGGAACTCGGGATGACTAGACACAGTACATAATCTGAGACCAGGCAGGTGTTTCTTGTTACCTGAGTATCTAATATGATGTTTCTTCCACCCTGGCCTGCCTACATCCAGGGAGCAGCTACGGGCTCCAGGTGCCCTGGATGGATTCCACCCCTGAGGAGAAGCAGCTATGGCAGATACTTCTGGAGAGGCCCTGTGAGTGGGTGGATGGTCTTCTGCCCCTCAGAACAAACCTGGCTCCCAGGACGTAGCTGCTCCAGAAGTCTTACCACACCCCTGTCTCTAGACCCCCATCTCAGGGCTTACCCTTGCTAAAGTCAATAAAGTCTATTCAAAGGGCAGCAAGAGGCTGATGTCTTCTGGGGGAGAGGGGAGAGGGTGACAGCAAGAGACAGGGAAGTAAAAGAGGCTTGTGATAGATGAAGGAACGTCAGACTCAGACACAAACACCCCAGGGGACTAGTTGCAACATATCCACACATACACACCTCAGACATCACTGAGAGAAGGGTACAAAAATGTTTTAATAGTATTTGCCTGGTAGTGTTCAGTGTGCTTAGGGTGACTCTGAAGTTGGTTTCCAACAACGGAGCTGGGCCCAGGCCCCACCAGGCCTCCTCTACTTGCCCGTAGGTCCTAGACTGGGTGTGCAGGAAACTGCTTGTGTCTTTTCCACTCATCCATCTTTGCATCTGGCCTCCTGCCTCTGATGCCCTCATTCAGCCTCCCGGAGGCTGGGGGTGCCTGGTGAGGCTCTTCCTCGCTGCTCCAAGATGGCTCTCCAGATTCGGCACACCATCCCTCCCCTAGGGTTGGCAGGCTCAATGTGACTTTGCCAGAAGAAAGCCCTGGGCTCTCTCTGGTATCCACTATCTGTCCAATGCCACTTCTGCCCCAGGGGACCCTGTGATTCCCAGGGAGGAACATGGGCAGACCTGTAGCTAGAGGTCAGGATCTGATCAGCATGAGGCCATATGCCTGAGTCAGTCCTGGAAGGCTCAGGACATACCTGATGTGGGTGTAGATGAGGTCATCTCGAGTGACACAGGTGAGCAGGGTATGGAGGGTGAAGCTATGGTTCAGCAGCTGGTCATGGACAAAGACAGAAAGAAACAGGGAGAAATAAAACTACAGAAAAATGTGTGCAGAGACCTAGGTACTAGCTCCTGTCTACTGTTAGGGCAGAGGGGCAGATCACACCCCTTTCTGGGCTTCAGTTTTCTCCTCTACAATGAGAGGGTTATACTAAATGTTCTCCCAGCACTGACATTCTCAGCTTAAGAGGAAGGGAAAAGACAGATGGACAGAACTGGGAGTCCTTGGTTGGTGGGGTTATCAAAGATAGCCAGCACCCTCCTCCTCACCGTCTGGATGGTGCCAGAATCCACACTCAGTTCCTGCAGCCACTGCACCAAGCCTTGGTCTGCAGGGGAACCCTCTGTAAGGGAGGAGTCAGGTGTTGAGCCTAGGGCTCATATGCCAGAAGCTGCCTTACACCCACCAGGTCCTGCTCACCTAGGGTCTCAGAGGCCAGGGCCTGGGTCCTGGCCTCCCTATCCACCTGCTGTAGTGCCTGTTGTATCAGTGCCTGACACTCTCGTTCCTTCTCAGCCAGGACAGCTCGAAGCCTAGTGGAGGGCAGAAGGCGAGTAGAACGCAGTAGGGGTGAAGCCAGCACAGAGCTAAAGGCGATTCCGAGGGGCTTTACCTATTCGTCTCTGCTCGCAAAAGGCCCAGTTGCACCATCAGAGGCGAGGGCCCCTGCTCAGGCTCGTTTGGGAGTTGGTTACACTGAACAGGGGTCTCCTGTTGCTTTGTCTGGATCCCCTTTTGTTTACTCGGCTCTTCGGTCAGCGGAGAGATAATCTCCTTTTCGATCTCTGCCAATACGAGTGGGGTGAGCTCATACTGGAGCCAGAACGCGGTTGGGGCGCCCAGATCGTAGCGGGGGTCGGCTGGTGGAGGACAGCTCTGCAAAGCAGACGTCTGGCAGAAGCCCTCTGGCCACGCCTCCACCAGCTCTGCTGGTTGGCCGCGCGCCTTTTGGCTGCCTCCACTGACCACGCCCCTACTTGCCCAAGTCCGTCTTTGCCACGCCCCCAGAGGTCACACCCCGCCCCCCAACAGGCAGGTGGGGGCCACCCCCCTTCCTACCCGGGCCTAGCACGGCCAAGGCTGCCCGGACAGCGCGGCTAAGCAGCGAATCGAGTACAAACATCCAGTGTGGGCGGATCTGGCGCCTGCGGAGGATTTGCTTCACCTGGAGTGGGAGGAAGGGCACAGCTGAGCAGGCGGGCCTCAGACAGGTGTGGGGCTTGAGTCGGAAAGGCCTAGAAGGTCTCCTGTCTGACAGAAATGGGGTGGGCGAGCTCAGGGTTAAGGGAGGAGCTGGGAAGCTAGGAGTGGGTAGACGTTCCTTTTCGTCTTCACCTAGGAGACACAGAGTCTTGGAGCCTCAGCCCTTGCACACTGCTAGGCACAGGGAGCTCACTACCTCTTACTGTACTGCCCGGTGTGAAAAACGGTCAGCGAAAAAAGAGGAAGCCCCTCAAGCAGATAAACTGGCCCAGACGTTGCAACAATAGTCTCAAACACCACAACGATTATGAAGACGGCCCAGGGCCGTGCAATGTTTCCTTCTGTTGTGCCTAGGGTCCCTATGAGTCGGAACCAATTCGATGGAACCTACCAACAACCTAACAGACTGCGTGAGAGCGCTTCTCACCGCATCGGGGAAGGCAAAGAGTGGTCCGTGAAGCAGCGCGGGACCCAGGCCCTGGGCCCGCAGCTGCCTTTGTAGTGCCCGCAGGTCCTGGGCCAATTGCCGGCGGTTAGGGGTGTGGATATGTGCCCCGAGGCAGCGCAGTAGCTGCTCCACCTGATTCCTGCCAAGCTGAGGACCCTGAAAACGAAGAGAGGGTCATCAGCAAGTGTCCCCACCGGAGAGACGACAGAGATGCTGGAGGTGTCAGCGGGAGGCCTGCTCCTGCTCGACCACCAGGGGGCGCCGGGGCGGGCCGCCGCACCTGTTCCCGCTCCCAGCGCAGGCCGTCCGCCAGCGCAGGCAGCTCCTGCTCCAGCACCCCCGCCAGCATGGCCCGGCGCTGGCTCTCTTGGTGCAGCAGGCTCAGTCCTGAGCTCTCCTCGGGGGAAGGGGGTTCCTCGGCTCCCGGTTCCTCGGGCACCCTGGGAGCATTGGGGAGTGGCTGACGGAGGGTGGAGCGGCAACACCCACCCCCTCCGCCTCAGGATTTGGATCCGCGCTCCCTTATACCGCAATGCCTACCTCAGGGATAAAAGAGATAACGAGACACTGAGGTGACATAAATAAATAATAAACAAGAGCATCTGAGAGAGGGCACAGGTGGGCACCAAATGCCATCCTTGCAAGAGGTCCAAGTGCCCACATCCCTAAGAAGAGATTTTTCTGGAGGGGCTACAGGGGCAAAAGCAGGCTATAGAAACCCTCCCAGGACCCAGTTCTCTCACCGGAGCTGGCTGGTGCCCCCGTAACTGAGGCAGCGCTTCGGAGGGCTGAGCGGGTGCTGTGAGGGTGCTTGAGGGCACGGGAATGTCTGGGACTGGGTGGTTGAGTCCGCTGAGGGAGTGGGGCTGGCTGAAGGGACATCTAAGAGAGGACAAGGCTGTCAGCCTAGGCCACTTCCCATCCCTGTCACCTCCGTAGCTCTTCTACTCTCAGTCCAGTGTGCTTACTCACTCCACCCTTGTATGTAGTACCTGAGAACTGTGGGGCATGGTGGGGGGAGCTAGGGGTGCGGCTCTTTTTCCGAGGCTGCAGAAAAGGGTCCCCCAAAAGAGCTTGGGCATTAGCTCGGAGGCGGGGATCTGGCTCAAAAGTTCGGAGGAGGAAGGCTTGGGCCTCAGCTGACAGAGAACTGGGCATTGGTGGATGCACCTTGTACATGCCCACCTGGAGGAGTCAGGGAGGACAAAGAAAGAAAAGCTTAGAGATGTTCAGGGACTGGCCTGGCCCCACCCGACCTTTGAAGACTAGGCCTCACCTGAAACATGGCAGCCTGTGGGCTACCTAGCTCGTAGAAGGGTGGGCGACCTGTGGCCATCTCAATTACAGTGCAGCCCAATGACCAGATGTCAGCCGCCTTTCCATATCCTCGTGGGCCTTGGTCAATGATTTCTGGGGCCATATACTGCAGGGTTCCTAAGACAGGAACAACAATAATAGAAACAACATGTCCTTCTAAGCTTTATCACTGTGGGGGCTCCAGGTCACCCACTCTGAAATCCATTATCCAGACTAGATTCCATTGCCTAGCCTGTTCATCAAACATCTATCCTGAGTTTCATCACCTACCCTAGCCTCCATCACCTGCCAACGTTCGATCACATTCATAGACTGTCACCCACAGTAGGGTTCCATCATAAACCCTAAGCTCTATCACCCCTTTTAGCCTCCACCACCCACCTTGGCCTGTATCAACACCCCTGGGTTCCATTTAGACACACTGAACTCAACTGCATCACCTATCCATGCTCCAAGTCTAGATTCCATCACTCCACTCCTGGTTCTACCACCTGCTCTGAATTCCATCCTCCACTAGGACTCTAACTCAATGCCCAGGGAAAACCTCATTCCCTGGAAGACCCTAAGAGTTTTTTTGACCCAGACAGCATTCCTCACTACCCCAAACATTGTTACCTGTAAAGGTCTCAGTGCAGGGTGTGATGCCGGCCAGCCGCTTCGAAGTGCCAAAGTCAGAAATCTTGAGCAGCCCACTGAAGGTGTTGATCAGTACGTTGTCCCCCTTAGCAGAGACACCCCTCAGCTGACATGACCACCCAGCCCCAGACATTCCCATGCCCTCAAGCACCCACTGAGCCCCACTAAGAGCTGCCTCAGTGAACACTGGTTAGGTCCCTGACTTTGGAACTGGACCCTACCCTAAGATACTATTTTCTGGATATCCCACCCTGGCCCTGCCTCAATCACCCTCCTCCCTCTGCCATACCTCCTACATGTCCCACTGAGAGCTCACTGATGCCTGGCCTGGATTCAGATAAGAGCATTTCCTCTTTTTCGCTAAGTAACTTCCCTGAGGAATTCCCCACCATTTTCAAAGCGTCTGTCCACTGGCCTTAAACTGCCAGCCTCTGTCTAGGGCTATGTCTACCCCCATCCCTACCCCAGCCCTCACCACCAGCAGGCCAGGGTGAGCCAGGGGCAGGGTTTACCTTGATATCACGGTGCACAATGTGGTTGTCATGCAGGTAGCTGAGTCCCTGTAATATCTGTCGGGTGTAGAAACTGATGGTGCATTCATTGTCCTTCAGGGGTCCCCACACAGACCGCAGCAAGGAGGAGAGACTGCCTGTGCAAATACAGCTCAAGTGCATCCTCGGTACACACCTGCTCCAGCCCACAGCTCGCTCTCTGCCCATGACTCAGACACACCCATGCCATGGCCTAGAGGCCATCACCCAATCCCACTCTTTCAGTTAATTCTAGGGTTTCCACCTTGCCTGGCTCCATTCCTAAGCCCCACACGTGGGATTCCATTCCCCACCCACACAAAAAACAGGTACCTCCAGGTACTTCCTCCATGAAGATCTTGAGGTAGCCGCCCTGGCTGGCTGAGCCCAGATAGCGCACGATGTTCTTGTGTCGTAGGCGTTTGTGCAAAGCGATCTCTTTATGCAGGGGCTGAGAGAACCTGGAGGTAGGAGAAAGAAAAATGGGACAGGTTTGGACAGATGCTCATCCTACTCCAGCGCCAGCCAAGCCACGCCCCAGAGTCGGCCCCGCCCGCAACCCCTTTCCTAACCCTATCACCCCGCCCACAGGTAGCTTTATATCATAACCCTTCCACTCTGCCCAGACCCGAGGCTTCGCTGCTGCTCCCGCCTACAGTCTCACCTACAGGATTCTCTAAACTCGTGGTCCTGCCCACCTGACCCAACCAGGTAGATCCTCATGTGCCCATAGCCCTGCCTGCCGGCCCAGGGGTTGCACCTGCTGTCCCGCTCTGGGATCTCCTTGATGGCGATGCGCACTTTCGTGTGACGTTCGCGGCCCGCGTACACCACTCCATACGTGCCCTTGCCCAGAACCAGACGTTCACCCATTTCTGAGTACTCATAGTCAAACTAAGGGGGACAGGGTGAGACGGGGTTCAGCAGGGTCCTCCACCCTTCTGCGTCCTTGAGCACCCAGTCTCACTTCCTCACCTCCAGCACCTCCCCCACGCCCTCTGCTTCTTCCGCGGGCGCTGTGGAATCTGGATTCGTCACCGAGGTTTGAATCAAGCCACAGAACCTGTGGGTGGGGGAGATCAGGCCGGCAGGAGGAACACCTTGGGCGGAACCGGCCCCTGTCTTGACAGGAGTACCTAATGAAGGGACATCACCTTTCCTGCACTCCCCAGAGATCCCTGGCCCTCAGAGTACCCCGCCCCGAGAGGCTGCGCGCACCACTGGCAGTGCCCGACGGTGGGGAAGCACAGCTGGACGTCCTGAGCCGGGGGAAGCGCGTAGAGGAAGCAGCAGCGCTCGTCCCGCTTGGAGGTGCTGGGAAGGAAGCAAAGAACCCCAGTGAACACCCTGCGGTCCGCAACTCTGGCCCCGCCTTCACCCAGACTGCCCTCAAGGTTCCACCTCTCACCTGACGCCGCAAATAGAGGCGACTGGAAAAGTCCAGCTGGAGG
The DNA here is from genome assembly GCA_028571685.1 of Heterohyrax brucei. NCBI lineage: Eukaryota > Metazoa > Chordata > Mammalia > Hyracoidea > Procaviidae > Heterohyrax > Heterohyrax brucei. The sequence continues at coordinate 57,257,619 of CM053140.1, forward strand.
GCGAGTCCTGGAAGAAGAAAGGGAGCCTGAGGGGATGCTGGAGGCCGGGAAAGGGGCCTAAGGATGGGAGAAAATCTCTAGGAAAGGTGCTTAGTGGCGACTCAAGGTACTCAGCAGCAACCTCACCTGGGTCTCTGGTTCCAGCAGGCTGAGAGTCACAGAGCTCACTGGGTCTGTATCCTGAACCTCGAGCCTGGCGGGCAGCAGCACCTTGTTCAGCTCCATTATCAGCACCTGCAGGCGCCAGAGGACAGGACTGACAACCTGCCGCCCTTCTCCCGGGTCCTGTACCCTAATAGACCTCACCAAGCACTGGTCCTCTTGCAGAGGGACAGGCTTGAACGGCTGGCAGGATTGTAGCAAGAAGTTGAGCCAGAAGTGGGCACGGCGGGGGGGCCCTCCGAGGGGCTCCAGGGTGGGTCTGAAGTGCTGGTAGAGCAGGAATGTTTCCATCACCGACACCAGGTACCTGCAGGCAAAGCCTTGTCCTCAGCTCAGCCCAGGCGCCAGCTAGAGTGCCAAGGAGAGGAGACAGGCTTGGATGTAGCCAGAATGTGGTGACTGGGTTTCCTGGGCACTGGCCTGGGAGGGACCCAGTCATTAGCTCAGGTCTCAAGGTGACAGTGCTAGTGGACATGCTTGCAGGACATGTGACAGTCCAGGCCAGGCCAAGACCTACCATATGGGGGCATTGAGCTTGTAGAGCTGCTCTGCAGCCAGCACCACCTGGGTTGAGTCATTGGCGAGGATCTGGGCTCCTAGGTAGAAGCCTACATCCCAATAATACTGCATCTTCTCCACGCAGCCCTTGCGGGCCAGCAGGCAGCCCAGCTTCATGCCTGGGGAAGAGGCACACAAGCCCCAGTGAGTACAGGTGCAGTTGTGGGCAATGCCCAGATGTGGGACACATCCCTCGTGTGGGCATGAACATAGATATGGGTAAAAGCTTAGGGGCAGGTAAGATCTCAGCAGAAAGTCAGAGCTCAGACACAGGGGAGGGTTTGGGCACAACTGTATACGGAATTCAGAACCCCCTGGTGGCATAGCGGTTAAGAGCTATAGCTGATAACCAAAAGATTGGTAGTCTGAATCCACCAGGCATTCCTTGGGAACTCCATGGGACAGTTCTAACTTTGTGCTATAGGGTTGCTAGGAGTTAGAAACAGGTCAACAGCAACCAGTTTGGCTCTTTTTGTTTGATATGAAATTCAACGTGTAGTAAAAACAGGTATGAGCTTCGAAACAGGTAAGGGCTTAAGAGCACATGAGAACACAGAACAGGTGTGAGGGCCCAGCTGTGGATATAGAAGGGGATGAGCTCAGTCCTGACCAGGATCTCCCTCCTTGCACTTTTCCCAGGTGTCTCTGAGCCCTGGATATAGGGGTGCAGGGGAGCTAGGAGCAGGACCTACCTATGAGCCGGAGCTCCTCAGAGTCCTCAAAGCGCTGGCCAGCAGCAATGAGGAGCACTGCTGCATTGATGCCTGAGTGGAGGCTGGGCTCCACCTCAAAGGCCTTCCGATACCTGCAGGAGGAGAGGAGGGGGGAAGGGGCACAGGCTGGACTGCTGCCCATGTCCCTCCTCTCCTGAGCTCAGCCCACTGCCCACTCATGCCTCTTACCAGTGATAGGCCTGCTCCCGGTGCCCAGCATCCTGGAAGCCAGAGCTGAAGAACATGTCTTTGTACACACGGCCACACATGCAGTACAGGTCAGGTGCCACGGAGCCCTCCAGCTGTACCAGGGGCAGCAACACAGCCAGTGCCTTTGCACGATCTCCAGGCCTGTTCCTCCTGGGGGCAAGGCAAGATGGACTGGAGAGGCCCCTGATGCCCCTACCACACCCTGGACACCAGAGACCCCTCCAGAGGCTTGATAATGATGACCCCAGAATGTCAGTGACTTTGGTCAGCCCTGGCCTTTCAAGAGGCAGTGACATCAGATGGAGGTGATTCTACGCTGAAATGACCCTGGAAAACTGTGACTATTCCAGAAGCAATAGTCTCCCAACCAGGACATCAGTAGCCCAGAACAACAGGGACCATTTGACATCAGTGACCAAGATCAGCAAATTCCTTGGATAGCAGTGATCTCAGACAACAATGACCTTGCACAGCAGAGATCCAGGCCATGGAGACCCTCGTGTGGCTATGACTGAGCCTTGCTCTGCCACTCACCGGTTGAGGGCAAATGTGTAATGGAAGCAGACATTATGCTGTTCGGCCACATCACAGGTGGGCAAGGCCTGCAGTGTCTCCACCAACTCAATGATTGCTGAATAGTCCTGAATGAGAGACAGCAAGCACTGACACAGTGGCCTCTGGGGACTCCTTTGGCCCCCAAGCTCCAGAGAAAAACCTTGGTCTTAGGCCCCCACTCCTTACTTTCCCACTGACCATCTTGCACACCACAGGACAGCAAACACCACACACTGTATAGACCACCCACTGTGTGCCCTAGTCTCACTACTGCCCCGCCACAGTGCCACAGTCAGTCCCTATTACAGATGAAGAAACGGAGGCTCAGAAAGGTGATTTACTCACAACCACCACTGAGCAAATGACATAGCCAGAAACTGAACTAGGGTTTGTCTGACATCAAATGCCTGCTTAGCAGTGCCCTTGGACAGCTGTGACCATCGTCCCTCTGCCTCTCTGTGCACCGCGTACCTGCACGTCACGGTAGGAGAGCAGCAGGTTCATGACAATGTCAGGGCTCAGCAGCTCCACACTGTCCAGTCTTCGCTGCAAGCGAGCCAGCTCCTGTCGGAGCCGCTGCCCACTGAACCGCTCCCGTGCCCTCCGGATATCCTGCCGAATGGTCTCCCGGAAATAGCCACTGATGCCCAGGGCAGGGGAGGGAGAACAGAAAGTGGTTGGGCCTGCCTCTTAGCCTCAGTCCACTGTATTCTCACCAGCCCCCTCTTGGTGCCCCCGCCCTATAGGGCCCCCATTACCAAGAATCTGTGGGTGTAGCCTCCAGCAGGCGGGCCAGCCGGCCCACCAGCGGTGTAAGCAGGGCCTCAGTGCCCACCCCTGCCTGCACCAGCCCATCAGCCAGGCCCCTCAGGACACCTGCATCACCACACAGCACCCGACCGGTGGCCGTCACCACATAAGGGATCAGTGTGTAGCTGCCAACACAATCCTGGGGGGAGGGGGTCAGGGATCAGTGGAGGTCAGAGGTTAGAACAGGGCTAGGAAGGAGCGGTGAGGGGTCAGACGTCAGCATTGGTAGGGAATGGAATAACCCACAAGAGGTATACTTCATGAAGGAAGGGATCAGGGAAGAGTATGACTTTGGAAATTAGGGGCATTAAGGAGATCAGAGGTGACTGAGGATAGAAAGGATAGTGGAGGCCATAGGTCACCATGGAGGTCAAAGGGGGCATTGGAGGGAGAGGTGGGTTTGGCTCACCGAATTCTTCTGGAAAACATCCTCCTGTAGGAGGCAGAGAGTCAGATATTGGTGTTTTAGGTAGGCCCCTGTGATTACCCTGCCCCACCCAGTCAGCCACCTGCCCACCTACCCTCAGGGCCTGCAGGTCAGGGAGGTCAGCCTGAGAGCAGAGGAGCACATTGTTGGTCATGCTGAAGCTCTCCCGTACACCGAGATGGTAGAAAAGCGAGGGCTGCACCAGGGAGCTGCTCACCTCCAGCACAACCACATCTGCAGGCACAGAGGTGGAGGCCCTGGAGTTTGGTGGAAAGAGCCTGGATCCATGCTGACTCAGCCTGCCTGTCCATGAGACTCTGGCAGGGTGCAAAGCCTCAGGAACCTCTGACTCTTACGCACAACTGACATCTGCGGTGTTGAAGGAGATAAGTTGGGCTCACCAGTCCACTGTACCCTTGAGAAGGGCTGGGACCCAGGTGTACTTTCTACCGCACTCTCCAGAGCCTGTGGGCACCCACAGCCGGGCAGTTATGCATCACTCTAAGTCCATTCCAGGTCATTGGAGACGCAGCAACTGTGCAACTAAGGAAGTCCATTCCCCTGGGCCCTCAACTCAGTCTCTTGAAAGGAGCTGGCACCAGCAGTGTGTAGACAATGTGCCTGTGTCTGTGTATATAACTGTGTCCAATCCTATGAGTGTCTGTGAGAACTGTATGAAATTTATCTGTGATTCATGAGTCTATCCATGACTGCACGTGTGTCTTTGTGTCCTCAAGAGTTGAGACAGCGTTCATTTTGCTGTAACGACTTCATAGACATCTGGAAACTTGGTTCTGGGACTCTTGATGAAAACAATATAAGCATGGGAAGGTGGGGTTTCCTGGTTAGTGGTAAGGAGGGGTGACTGCGGGGAATAGCCATTTGTCCGGCCCCGCCCACTCTCTTGGGGCTGCTGGGGCCTCGTGACCGGGGCCTCGTGACCAAAACCTCGCTAGCCCACACTCGAGGGCTCAGGACTTAGTCTTTTTTGTCCAGACTCTGGTATCCTTGAGATCCTTCTCTTATCTCTCCGTTTCTCTGCCCTATCTGCGGAAATCTTATGCTAAACCCACAGTGTTGATTTCGACTCAGCGACCCTATAGGGTGGAATAGAACTGCCCTATAGTGTTTCCAAGGCTGTAAATCGTCTAGCAAACAGACTGCCACATCTTTTTCCTGCAGAGCAGCTGGCAGGTTGAAACGCCCACCACTTGGTTCGCAGAGGAGCGCTTTAAGCACCGCGCCATCAGGGTTCCTCAGTGCTCTGCTTAAAACAAACTCGTCATCAAGTAGATTCCGGCTTACAAAACCAAAACCGACTCATAGCCAGGCAAGTTTCGTCGAGTCAGATCCAACTCATAGCGACCCCCTAAACTCCAGTCTCCAGGCCCGGTCTCCGCGTTGTCAGGTGTTGGCTTCCAGCATCCGACCCAGGAGCTCAGCTCTAGACCTTCCGCAGAGGGATATACTACTCTGGCCCCGCCCAGAGCCCTAAACCCCTGCTCAACCCCAGCTCTGCTCCTACGGCACGGTCCAGACTCCTTTAAGCGCCAACCCTGAATCCTAGAACAAGACCTGGGTCCGCTAAATCCCACCCTGATCCTGGCCGCGCTCCAGTACCCCTAAACTCCACTTCTATCGCGACTCTATCTCAAACTCCTACGGCTTTAGCTCCCTTAAGCCCAGTGAAGCGGCACTCCTTTGAGGCGCATCTCGCAGCCTCCGAGCCCCGCCCCTCCTGGCCCCGCCCCTACTGGCCCCGCCCCCTCCTGGCCCCGCCCGGGCGCCCCGAGGTCCCACCCCTGGCCAGCCCACTCCCCGCGTGCGCTCACCTGCGTTGTAGAAGCAGTCCAGGGCTGCTGTGTCGCCTAGCGCCAGCGTCCCGAAGGGTAGAGTGCGCAATTGCGGAGAAGGCCGTGGCCCCTGGAGCTGAGCGCAGGCTTCGCGCAGGCAGCGCAGGGGCAGCGGCTCGGCCCCAGCGCCGGCTCCGGTCTCCGCGGCGTGCCGTTGGTCCCGGGTCAGAACGTAGACCACGCTGAGCGGCCGGCTCCGCGCGCAGCCCCGGCCCTGAGATGCTGCGGACGGCCGGCTCCGGCTCAGCGCCTCGGCCAGTGGGTCCTGCCAGCAGCTGCCGGCGCGTTGCACGGCTCCGGACCGCGAGCACGGCCCTGCCATGTGGGGGCGCTCAGGCGCCGGGTGCCCAGCACAGGGAACCAGGGGCTGAGCAGGAGCCGGGACGGTGAATCTAGAGATCTGGGGATCGGAAATCCGGTCAGGATGTGAGGATTTCCCTAGGGAACAGAAATTCGCAGTCCAGTGAAAAGCCTCGGTCGGAGAATCTGGAGTCCAGGGCGGATCCGGGTTAGGACTTATAAGGTCCTGTGGGTCCGGAATCGGGAAGTGGGTCCTGGAAATCTGCGGTATCTGGTGATCTGTGTGGCTCAGGGTCACGAGGGGGATCCGGAGAATCGGTCCGGCTGCATCTGCCACCCAGACTCCACAAGAGAGCGCCCGCCCGCCCACGCTCTCCCCTGCCCTCACTTGTAGGCCCGGCCCAGCCCCTTCCCGGAGGGCCAACCGGGAAAACTCCACCCTCACCCCTTTGGCTGCGCCGCTCCCTAGCCGCCGGGGACTCTGCCTCTTCCCTTCTGCTGCTGCCAGAGCCTCTCAGACTGGCTGCTTCCGGAACAGCCTGTGCTGATACACACGCCAACTGTGGCCTGATCGCGGCAGGCGCTCCTGGAATGTGTGCCTAGGCCAGCGCTCAGAAAGAAGTGTGCGCTGCAGCCCCGTGTGCAGGGATCTGTCGAATGAGGGGTGCCTCCACGGAGACACCAGAGAGCGCAGAGCAGGGAACACTGGCTATCCTGGTGTGCAGAGAGACTGAAATGGAGAAAGCCTGCTCCATGAGCTGCCAGCGGACCCTCAACCGAGGTGTGAGACTTGGTATCTGAGCTAGGCCCTTTGTGACCTCTTTCCAGGTGGCGCTGCTTTCCCCAGAAGCCAACCTGTTGTGGATTAACTGCTGACCACTGACCTCCACCCAGAACCTAATGGTGGGACCTGAGAAGGTCCTCCTCCTTTGTAAAAACGACATGACAAGGAAGTCTGACTTCTCACTGCAAAAGGGGGAGGCAGAATCAAGATCAACAGCCCAAGGCTGATTCCTATGAGGTTGAAGTCAGACATAACTCTCTCTTCAACCCTTTTGCCAGTTTTGACACCAGCTGGCTCTCCCCTGGCACTCTGCTTTTCTACTGGGTTTGACAATTCATTACAGTGGCCATACAGAACTGAGACAGTACACAAGATTATGAATTTGTTAAGGAAGTAACAGGCTACATACAGTTCAGGATCAGGAATGGCTGAGGATACAGTTCTCCCATCAGTACAGCCTTTTTTCCAGCCATGCCCATAGCAGGTCTCTCTTTGGCCCTCAGCATCACCTCTGCCCTGCTCAGGCAAATGTTACAAATCTCTTTAGCTCTGGCAATTAGTGCCCAAAGGCAGCCTAGCTTGCCAATAAGCCTCTGCTGGAAGGCACTCAGCTTTCTTCCTCCATGGCTCAGCACGCCCCCTGTGACCTGGGACGTCCACCGTGCCCTCTTGTGCTGGGCTCCCGCTTCCAACTGCCTCTGCTTCTCCCTGTCTCTCACCATCTCCAGTGTTACAGCACTCTCTTTCTCATGGGTCTAGGAGGTTCCTAACTCAGGGATACTGTGCTTCACTCCTAACATACCTTTCTTTTAAGTCTACCAGAATGACAAAACTGACCCTTGTTAGGGTTGCATACACCTTGTTTGCATGGTCCCATGCCCATAGGTGTTCTACGCACCTTCTATATATTATTGGCGAGCTGTCCAAGCAGCTTATTGGCATAGTCCCACCCAATCATTTGGCAGGAGTTACAAAACCATGTCAGGAAAGGCCATATAAAAGCAATCCATTGCATCACACTCACAGCAACCTGTAGTGGAACCCAGAAACCCCCGCCCTTCCCAGCTCTGAATTCTGAAGAATTCCTAACCTTCCAACACGAATTAGCCAGTGACTGAGGCAGCAACCTAGTGTAAATCTCAGTAGACCCAGAAGTCAAGAAAGCAATTGAGTAATTTGTCCAAGATTGCTTAGCTACATGACAGAGCAAGATTCAAACCCAAGCCAACCTGTGACTGCAGATATCTGACTCCTAACCGTTTATTTTTCTGCCACTTACTAGAATGTGGCTTTGAGCAAATTAACTGTTTGTAAGTGCTAGCCTGGGAACCCTGGTGGTATAGTGGTTAAGTGCTACATTTGCTGACTGAAATGTCAGCAGTTTGAAACTGCCAGGGGCTCCTTGGAAACTCTATGGAGCAATTCTAGTTTGTCCTACAGGGTCACCCTGAGTCGGACTCGACTGAACAGCAGTGGGTTTTTATGTTTTTTTTAAGTGTTAGCCCAGTGGCTATAGTCTTACTTGCCTGTTGCCCAATAGAAGAGAAATGTACCTTCTCTGGTTTGACTCTGTGTTCAGACCAGCTCCCCATGGGACAGGCAAAAAATAGCAGAGGGTCACTACTGACTGCTCTGACAAGGATCACAATAGAGGGCCCCAGAGAGCTGGAGAAAAATGCAGAACAAAATTCTAACTCACATGAAGAGCAGACTTACTGGTAATGACAGAGACTGGAGAACTCACAAGAGTGTGGCTCCTGTATGTCCTTTTAACTCAGTTCCGCAGTCGCTTCTGAGGCTCGGCCTTCAGCCAAAGACGGGACAGTCCCATAAGACAAAATGAGACTAAATGGGCACACCAGCCCAGGGGCAAGGATGAGAAGGCAGGAAAGGACAGTACAGCTGGTAATAGGCAACCCAAGGTCAAGAAGGGGAGAATGTTGACACGGTGTGGGGTTAGCAAACAATGTCACAAAACAACACGTGTATTGTTTAATGGGGAACTAACTTGCTCCATAAACCTTCATCTAAAGCACAATTTTTAAAAAGAAAAAATAGCACACACATACACACAGTGCTGTCGAGTGGATTCCGACTCATAGCAACCCTGTAGGACAGAGTAGAACTGCTCCACTGAGTTTCCAAAGAGCACCTGGCAGATTTGAACTGCTGACCTTTCAGTTAGCAGACGTAGCACTTAACTACTAAACCACCAGTGTTTCCAAAAAATAGCACAAGGTAAGAAATTCACTTACAACAGAGACTGGATTGGAGAACAAACAGCTTAGAAGGGACAGGCACGTAGGCACAGAGAAACTGAGAAAGCTGTGCAGCTCCCGCTAGAAAAGCATCCACTTTGAGCGGAATTTTCAGCAGATGCTAGAGTCTCCTCCATGACCTCCACTGAGGGCCCCACTGGCCTTGACTCATACACCTCCAGAGATGGAAGCCTCATCTCCTTAAGAAACAGTCTCGTCCACCTTCTGGACTGGAAGGAAGGCCTTCCTTGAATGGAACTAAAACCTGTATCCCTGCTCTGCCCTCTTAGATCTTTCACAGTAACTCCAAGAGTCTTACAAGCCAAGAAGGGGTTAAGATGACTTTATTTTAAATGTAGACAGGGGTCGGTGGCAGTTGGCCAGGGGAAAAAGTGGCTCAGGGTCCAGAAGCTGCATAAGACAGATAGGAAGCTGGCTGCCAGGGCAGCCTAACGGAGCACCCTCTGAACTCTCCTGTAGGGTTAGCCTGCACCCAGTCGATGCCGTACTTGTGGGTTGTGACCCAGATGTTGCACAGCACCCACAGCACCCACGGAGATTGGTTGTGTAGCACGATCCATACCACCACGCGCCGTGGACAGTCACCACACAGTTGCCCTGTTTGTATCATGGTCAGCATCACAGGTGGTGAAGGGCTTCCAGAGGTGCAAACTCAGGGAGTCCCCTGGCAGGAAACGATGGGAGGCATCTTGGTGTCCAGCATTGTGCCTGGTGTCCTTGAAGACATTACTTCACAGGAGCCTCACGGCCACTGCACACTGGAGGTTTTCAGGCCTCAAGGGGCCAGGGTGTTTGCCCAAGGTCATCTAGCTAGTCACAGGAACACCGGGACTCGGACTCAGGAATATCTGGCTCCCAAACCACCCACCCGCTTTTCCTTCCATCCTGTTCCCGCCGAGGGTCCCCAGCTCTGGCTCCTTGCACCCTCCCAGCTGTCATCAGCAATGTGAGCAGCTCTGCCAGGGAGAACTGGGAGGAACTCTAGGGTGCCAGGGCAGGAAACGGGGCTCCCCTGGGGCACCTCCTCATGACCACTTCCCTCTTTCAAATCTCTCCTCAACAGTCACTCTTTCTCTGAAAAAGTCTTCCCTGGTTCCTCATCTGAAGCAGAGAATGTGACCAACCCACAATGCCTTGGGTGGCATCCACAGCCTGCATCCAGGTCTCCAGGCCTCCATGCCCATTTCATGGGGAGGAAACCAAGGCTGTGATGGGGAGGGAACTTGACCAAGATCTCATAGTCGGTCACCTGACAGAACTGGGTTCAAATCAGGGTTTTTATTTTTGTCACTAGAGCACAGTATTTCCCCTTCAGCACTCCTGCCTCACAACTGCCTGTCCTCAGAGGAGGAAACAGACCACAGAATAGACCGGCCTGGCTTGGCCGTCATGGAAGCAACGGGAGCAGCACTAGGGGAGGAACCAGCCCCCCTCCCCTTCTACACCTCCTCCAGGGGCCCCTCCGCAGGTCCCCTCACCTGCTGTGCCCTCTGACGATGGGCCCAGCAGCAGCTGATAGTGATCTACCTCCCCATGTATGCCGAAGTTCCCAAAGTGAAAAACAGTAGGGTTACCATCAAAGTTCTCTCACTCTACACGAAGCTACCAGGTACCTGGAAGAGGAGGGGAAAGCATGGAGTAATTCTCAGCGCCCAGGATGGGGGTTCAGGAAGGCAGAGAAATATTCCCTAGGCCCCTTGGACCCTGCTGGGAGCTTACCTTTGAGAGTAAGCTGGTATGAATTCTCATTCTCCAGCCAGAATTCAGACTCTTGACTCCCAAAACCTGCTTTGTACGAGCCCCAGGGGCGAAAGAAATCCACAGAACCATCCTGCTGCCTCTGGGACACCTAGGGAGGTGGAGAGGGGACACAGCAGCTATTATTTCAGTCTGGCTTGGCACGGGGAGACACAGGGGGGTAGTGGCAGCTGGGGGTAACTGAACGCCGGGGCATTTCCCCATCTGTTTGGAGTGGGGCCTTGTTAAAATGTGATTCCTTCATGTGAGCTCTGCCTGGGAATGTAATGATGGACTCTACATTCCCTTATTTCATGAAACTCATCTCCACGCCAAATCAGGCCCTAGAGGAGACTGAAGTGATGGAGACAGTGTCCTGACCCTTGGAAGACACTCAGTCCTATCGGGAGTCCGAGTCAGCACACACACAAAAACCTGTTGTCGGGGGGTCAGTTCCAAGTCACAGTGACCCTGTGTGTTAGAGTACAACTGCTCTGCCAGGTTTTCTTGGCTGTAATCTTTAGGGAGGTAAGCTGCCAGGCCTTTCTTCTGCAGTACCGTGGGGGAGGTTCGAACCAGTGACCTTTGGGTTGGTATTTGAGTTTGTGCTACACAGAGACCTAGATTCCATAGAACCTACTTTAAAGTACTGTAAGAATCAAGGTGTTAGAGAAGTCCATTTTCCTGATCCTTCTAATCCCAGAGAACACTTGGGCTTTACCCCATTGTTCCACCTCTTTTCCTCCTCCAAGCGAGACAGTTCCCAGGCTTTGTAGAGTGTCCTTCCTAATTATCTTTCAATTTATGTATACCCATTTCCAGTGCTGTCACTGTCCACTGCCACCTCCTGCCCAGACCCTACTGTCCTCCTAACTGGTGTCTTTGTCTCTGCCCTTGCCCCAACTGCAAAGTATCTTTTACAGTGTAGCTTGAGTCGTCTTTCCAAATTACGAGTCTGATCTGGCCCCTCTCCTAATCAAAACTCCTCTGTGGCTCCCCATTGCCCTCCATACTCCTCTGGACTGGCCTTTGAAGAGCTCTCCTCAGTCCCCCCCAGCCCACACCTGTAGGCCTTAGGTGACTACCCACATCTGCACTCAACTCACACCGTCCTCCCAAACCTTCTTGTACTCGTGCCTCCTTGCGTTTCCTCATACTTGGAATGCCTTTCTGTGTTTCACCTGTCTGGAACACTTCCACACAGCCTTTTTAAGACCCTTTCAAATGCCATCTTCTCTGTGAAGCATTTCCAGATTTCTTCAGGTCCCCTGGATCCCCAGTGAACATTAGTCAATGAATGACTTTAAGGAAAAACCTGGCTCCAGTGGGCTCTGGCTCCCCCTAGGGCCGAGGTGAGATAGGCCCACTGGCACTGGTCTGCTAGCTCCTTCTCCATCCCTAATCCCCACACTTTCTAGCCAGCCACCACCTGCTGAGTCCATGTCACAAAAGATTGAGAGGATCCTGCCCTGAGTCGGGCACAGACCACAGATGGTACCAGCCACTCAGAGTGTTCCCTTGGCTCAGCAGCTCATGGGCAGCTCCTGGGACCTGGGAAAGGGGAAAGAGGCTGACAGCAGCTCCCAAATTGTTCCCTGGACCCCAGCCACTGGACAGCGGCTGAGTATGAGACCCCAGGAACCTCCTCAGCCCCCGCAGACCCCTGAGGAAGATTCTAAGGAGGGTTGTGAGGAGGATCCTGGCCACACCTGGGGGCCGCCAACATCCCAGTACCCCTAATTCCAAGTTTCTGGCTATGGCAAAGTCTGCCTCACCCTCTTGGTACCAGAGCATGTCTCCTGGAACTCCTGCCCCAGGAAAGGACTGAGTGTTGGCTCTGAGGCTGAAGCAGTCCCAAGGACAGACTCTTCTCCTAATCCCATCCACTTACCCCCCTGTCTCCCAGCACAGATGGCCACCCTTCTCTGGTCCAGGGGCAGAAGCAAAGAAAGGAGAGAAGATCACAGCCCCATATTCACCAGACTCACCTTTGGTACCCATCTTGCCTGGTGGTCCAGGTTGCCCTGAAATCCAAGAGGCAGAGATGCCCTGAGTCTTGCTCAGAGCCATAGAGGAGCAAATGGTTTGGGACCAAAGAGTTCAGACCCCAGCTTCGCCCCGTACTGGCTCTGATTGTGGGCAATGACTTACTCTCTCCAAGCCTCAGTTTCCACCTTGGTAAAATGGGATGATACCCCCTACTGACCCACGGAGTTGCTCTCAGGATGCTGGGGGCTCAGCCAGGAGCCTGGCATGGAGTAGGTTTCTCACCATCTTGCCATGACCTGTCAGCACAAACAGTAATTGCTGCATCCCCAGATCCTCCTCTACAGTTCGCTCCCAGGCTCCTGCGGGCTCCCCAGCATCTCTCACCTGGAGGGCCTTAATCCCCTTTCTCCCCAGGACTTCCTGGGGCTCCAGGACAACTGAGCTGGCTTCCAGTTCCCTGGGTTCTGTAGTGCGAAGCAGAGCCAGGTGGCACAGGGTGGTCATGGGAGTGGGCATTCACGCCCCAGAATTCACTGCAGCTCTGTCTCCATTTCCCATGGATTCTAGGGGTCAAGACACACACCTCCAGGGCAGGCAGGCATTTACGTCATTTGTATCTGTTTTCATACACTTACATGCAGAGCCCAAACTATCAAATGCCTACCCTGCTCTTTGGGTCTAGTGAGCCCGGGTGCGACAAGGACACCCAGGGAGAAAAAGAAGAGTGGGTTATGAGGAGGGCATCTCAGGCCCTACCTTGGCAGCTGGGGGAATTTTGTATCCTCAGGCAAGTGGGTCTCCCAAGAGGCAGCAGCAGCAGCAGCAGCAGGGAGAGTGGGGTCCACAGTCGGTCCCTCTTGCTACTGCCACAGGAGGGAAGATGGCAGCTTATATGGGGCCCAGCTGGCAGGCAGATGTTAAGCCAGACTCCCCCTCAACTTCCCTCAGGCTACTCCACCCAGGCTGCAGCCACAGCGGGTAAGGGCATTTCCTTTCTTGGTCCCAGAGAGAATGGGTGTTGTCCCTGCCTTGTTTTTTTCAGGACAGGGTCCAGCTTCTGGCACTGATGTCCAGGGCTCCCAACCTTCACTTCAGGACTCCAGACTTATACTGGATTTTTCTGTATTTGACGCTGGGGTCAGGCTGTGCCTTCCATTTGGAAACTTCTCTTCATCTCTCCCCATGAAGCTACACATGTTCACGAAGGCCCAGCCCTAAGGCCGTCTCCTGGAGAAATCTTTCCCTGGTCTTTCTCAACAGTATCAATAATGACCATGGCCACCATCAAATGAACACTCACTGTGCCCCAGGTGACATGTTGGGGGCAGTTTGTCATTGCCTCTGGTACTTACGCAGCTTGCTCTAAGTTACTGCGATTAGGTCTGGCTTACAGGGCTTGTACAAAGCAGGCAGTCAATAATTACTTGTTAACTGAATGGAGGGAGGAAAAAATGAGGGCCAGAGATGGCACATGGCTTGTGCTGTCTGTAACAACCTTCACACTCAGAGCCACAGATATTTTACCCATGCCCCATGCTCCTACCACAGGAGTAGTACCCCTAGGGAAGTGACTTCAAGTCTGACCCTGAGTCCCTCAGGGATCCCCTAATAAGGCCAAAGACCAGCTGCTAATACAGGTCACCTGCTTAGGCAGCTCCTGCAGGGGAGATCAGGAGACTGCGAGACCTATGAGGAAGAAGAAGTCAAGCTCTGGATGTGAGGGATGAGGCCTGGGCTGGATGGTGGCAGGGGAGGTGACAGGTGAAGGGAGAAGAGGCTCATCCATTCATTTGTTCATTCAGCAAACCCCCCCTGAGAGCCTGCTCTGCACTGGGCCTAGTGCTGGGAGTGAGAAGGGCTGAGGTGCCAGGGTGCTCAAGGACACTGCAGCGGAGTTTGCCTGGCAGGATGAATGCCGGAGATGAATGATCTGAGACCAGTGATTCTGTCTCAGGGCTCTGCCCTCCTTAGCTGCTCCCACAGGTGTGTCCAGAACAGACCAGCTTGTTCACCACGGCAGTTCATCACCATCAGGGAACCCAGCTGGCACCACCAGGGCCCAGACAAATACACCACGACCTCTGGGCAATAAGGCAGATCTCACTGCTGACAGGGAAGGGTAACCTTGAAGAACACTGTGTAGAACACAGTCCTATTTTGCATTTCCAAAGAGCTGAATGTGTGTATGTGGTTGTCATGAGTCAACTCACAGTGACCACATGGGACAGAGTAGAACCGTCTCACAGGGTTTTGCCTGTAATCTTTACAGAAGCAGATTACCAGGTTTTATTCTTGTGGAGCCACTGGGGAGATCTGAACCTCCAACCTTTTGGTTAGTAGCTGAGCGCTTAATTGTTTGTGCTACCGGGGTTCCTTAAATGTGTGTACAGTATTTAAAAAAAAAAACACCACTACTGTCAATTCCAACTCATAGTGCAACACTATAGGGCAGAATAGAACTGTCCCATAGAGTTTCCAAGGAATGGCTGATGGATTCAAACTGCCAACCTTTTGGTTAGCAACTGAGCTTTTAACTGCTGCACCACCGGGCACCATGTACAGCAGGTATGTTGTAAATTCACAGAAAAAGGTCTGACACATACTGTGAAACCAGTCTCTATCAATTCCAACTCATGGTAACCCCGTGCATGTCAGAGCAGAACTGCACTCCACAGGGTGTTCGATGGGTGATTTTTTGGAAGATTGCCAGGCCTTTCTTCTGAGGCACCTCTGGGTGGACTTGAGCCTGCAAGCTTTCGTTTAGTAGCTGGATGTGCAAACCATTGGCCACACCCAGGGACTTCAGCACTTACTATTCACTGTAGTTATTTCTGGTAACTGGGACCAGAGGAAGAACAATTCTTATTGTTTATGCAAACTTCTGTATTACTCTTTATATAAACATTTTCTTTCCTTATCGGCATTTACTACTTTTGAAAATAACACAGCCAATAAAGAATGGGGTAAAGAAAAGCACTTTGGCTTGAGGGACATGCTGGGGGAAAGTGATGCAGGCAGGAGGAACTGCGTGTGCAAAGGCTTGGAGAAGAGACAGAGCGAGGCATGCTGGGTAACAAGAAGTAGATCCCAGCAGCTGAGGAGAGCTCCAAGGGGAGGCTGACATCTGAGAGGATGAGGAGGCTTCAGTAGAATGCATGTGGGACAAGGAGGGAGAAGGAGGAGGAGGAGGAGTGAGAAACTGTTGTTGGCATTGCAAGTACGGCTGTGGGCTGAGGCCAGGTGAACCCTCTGTGCAGCCAGGAGTAGCAGAGCTGCCTGCGAACTCCAGGGCCCCTCAGAGCCCCTCCAGCTGCAGCTGAAGACCTCGTGCAGAGGCTGGGCTGGGGGAAGCAGGAGGTGCAGAAAGCTTAACCAGAGTCTGCACAGCCAGAAGAGTGGACAGGATGCCACGGAACAAAGCAGATGAGGGACATGTGCCCACTCTGAACCTTCCTACATCCCACTAGATGGATACTGTTGTTGTTCCCACTTTACAGATGAGGAAACTGAGAACCAGAGCTGTTAAATAACTTGCTTGAGTTCACACAGAGCAGTGGGCTCCACAAGCTGAACTCTCAGCCATTATTCTCTAGTGTCTTCCAGCATCCTAAGAGAAAGGTGTGAGATTCATAGCCACAGGCTGGCTTCCAGCAAGTATCCAATCTATGGGAAAGGCTGGTAGTCAGGAAAGAAGGCATCTGAGCCCAGGGATGGGGAGGGGCATCTCTACAGCCACCTTGAGGGGTCAACATATAACTTTGGGGGACAGACAGAGCCTGCAGATACCTCTGGAGGAGTGTTCTAATGTTCCACTCACCTTGGAGTCAGAAAAACCTGGATTCAAATCCCAACCCTGCCCCACGCAGCTGTGTGATGCTGGGCAAGTGTGCATACCTTTCTGAGTGTCTGTATCATCTGTAAAGTGTTGGGGGGATGAACATGTATAACAGACAACAGGTGAAAACACTTTTAAAGGCCACAGCAGCAGTCTAGGGGGGAATTCCTGTTAAGGAGAGGACAGTGACTGTACTCGCACCCCATCCAATCCACACGCAGCCCAGGACACAGGACATGGAGCACAGTGCTGGAAAGAGCTCCTTTATTTCGGGCAGTGCCTGGGCCAGGTTGGTGGGATGAGGTGGGTAGAGAAGACAGATGCCAGGCTGGAGGCCACCACAGGGTCAGTGGATGAGACAGGAGGTGGGTGGGGATTCTGTCCGCTGCGGTAGCTGGTCCAGGACAGGAAGGGGCGGCTGGCATCGGGTACCAAGCCTGCTCAGCGATGCAGGGGCCAAGAATTGTTGGCCTGAGTTTTTCCCACTCCCAGTGCTCATGAGGGCCCAGAGGGCAGCCTCTGTGTCCTTTTTTTTCCCCTCCCTGTGAAGTCCAGGCCCAAAGAGGAGTCAGATTCTGTAGGGGCCAAACAGAAACGGTGCTCAGGGGGGTGGCCCTGCCTCAGCTGGGCCGAGCAGGCAGCTGCTAGAAGATTAAACACTTTAATGGGGGCTGTGATGGCCCACCCCACAGGGCACACAGCACACAGGGTCTCTAGGGCAGCTCCCCTTCTCAGAGGGAAATCAAACTGCACACATGGCCCAGCTCCACCTGTGGCCACAGGCCCGCAGGGCCAAAGGCTTGCCTGGACGTCACCTACTGGTTCTCCTCCCTGCTGGCAGCATGAGGGGACAAAGACACAAATGGACTCAGGTGGGCTCCCAGACACCCGCCCAGGCCAAGCCCAGGGTCCTGGTCCCAGTTAACATCTGGCAGAGAGAGTCCCACATCTGGAGGAAGGAGAAGGGGTGGGGCTTACAGGAGGGGCAGAAGCCACTGTCCTTGGGAAGAGTTTCCTGGGTACTGAGGGGACTTAGGGGCCCAAGTGGGTTGGAGTGGGTGTTTGGGGACTCACAGGGTCTGGTAGGTGCTGTCCTTGGTCTTGAGGAAGCGCAGCACAAAGAAAGCCATTGCCTGCAGGCTCAGCACAAGCACGACACCCCCAATGAAGCTGGCCCCATCAAAACCAGGGCTAGGGGCTTCAGGGACCTCAGGGTTTCCTGCACAGGCATAACAGGCCACCATGGACCGGGATTCCAGTCCCATGCTTATAATCAGCACAAGTCACTTCAAGGCCAGTCCTCACAATGGGAGCCTTGAGTACCGGGCTCAGAAAGGCAGCCCTGATCCCGTATGTGCAGATGAGAAATGCCTGGTGGGAAGGGAGAAATGTCCTGGAAGGGGAGGGTGGGCCTTGGCTCAGGCCTGGCTCTGCTTAGGAGTTGCTCTGTGGCTTTACAACTCCCACATGCTCTCTGGGCCTCCCGTTCACACAGGCCCAGCTGGTGGGTTGGGCTCCCCACCAGTCTGCCTATACTATACTAGTCCAACAGGGTAAGGGTGGACCCACCAGCCTTGAGTCCCTTTCAGTTTGCTGTCTTGGTATTCAGAGCCCAGATACAGACTGCATAGTCTCCTTTCACAGCTCCTAACCCTGCAGACCCTAGAGTCATGCAACATCAGAGCCCTTAGAGAGGCGAGACACAGAGGAAGAGCGAGGCCCTGAGTGTGCCAGGCTCACACCTGTGAACAGGAAAATGGGGGCTGACAGTGGCTGTCAGAGCCAGAAAATGGGCTCTGAGGGCCAGCATGCCCAAAGTCACTTCACAGTCAGGATAGAACTGGATTCATACCAGGGCCCAAAGATACTTCACAGTCAAGCCAGAACTAGATTCATACCAGAGGCCCTGGCCCCTAGAGTGTAGAGTCAGGGCTCACAATTGCCAGACTGCGCCTGGGTGGCTCCCAGCTATGCCATGTTACCCATCATCTCCTGCCAAGGATTCGATTTCAGGCCTTAGGCCTGGTGCCCAGGGAAGGGAAGGGCTGGCAGGTGGGAGATCATCCTAGGACAGCAGACAGGGGTCCAGCTGTGAGCTGAGTCCACCTCCCGGGAGATAAGGGTGGTGTGAGGGCATCGGACAGTATGAAGGGCAAAGGGTGGTCCCAGCTTCAGGTCACGGAGCCCCAGAGAAGGGCACTGGCGGATAAGGAGGAACAGGTATAGAAGTGAGCCACATACGGCTGATCTGGGGCTTGAGCTGGAGGGAGCAGAGCCATCAATAATTCAGCCTCCAAGATCACATTTCCTGCTTTAATTAACCGAGAGACTCTTCAACCACTGTGGCCAAGCCTGGTGACCTCCAGGCCCTGAGGTGCAGTGAGAATCAAGGGGCGGGGTCCTTGCCGCTCCTCTGCTGGGAGCCATAGGTGGTCACTGAGAACAACACACACCCTCAGCACCAAGGACAGGTCCTGAGAGCTCCCTGAGTTCCAGAACTGGTGGTAGGTAGTGGGAGAAGAAAGGGGAACCAGGGCTTCCTGATCACCTGTTACGTGTCTGACACCGCACCGGAGGCACTATATAGCAATCACCTCAAAATTCTCAGAGCAGTTCTATGAAACAGGTATCATCCAAACTGTTGTTTGCTTAGATATAGAAACTGGGGCTCAGAGGGAGGAGTCACAAGCCTAAAGTGACAGGCCACGACAGTGCCTGAGTCCGAGTCTGTCTTTCCCTATACCTTTGGTCTTTCTGCCATCCCATTCTTCCAGATGGTACCTACCTGTTGTGACCATCTTCGGTTTATAGGTGGGGTGGTGGTGGGCAGCTGAAGAGACAGAGAATCCGTAATGAGCCAGCCTTGCCTGCCTGTGACTGCCAGAGAAACCCCAGCCCAGCCCAATAGCCTGACTTCTGACTCAGGTCAGTGCCCCCCTCCCCAGATTCAGGTAAACTCAACATACTTTCAAGCCTTAGTTCATACAGTTTCTTCTACCAGATGTGCCCTCTCTCCTTCTCTGTCTCCAAGGTTCATCTCTAATGCCACCTCCTCCAGGAAGTCCCCCAGTTCCTTTTGAACTTCTGAAGCCCTCAGTATGCCTTAAATTAAAAGAAGAGCTACCCACACATACACACATTTGTCTTAGACACCACCAACTCTACCCATTTACAGACGAGGAAACAGTGCACAGAGAAGGGACTTCTTAGTCAATTAAATGCAGAATTGAGACTGGGTTCAGGCGTTACAAGGGCATTAGTCACTCTCCAAGAGAGGCAGGGTCGATTCTGAAGGGCAGGTTCTGATTGGGGATACTTCAGTTCCCTCCTTCCACTGGGATTCCCCCTTACCCGGACATGCCTCTGAGTGGTTGTAGACAGAGCAGCCTTCCTTGACCACCTCAGATCGGGCCACACAGTGTCCTGGTGGGAGAAGGTGCAGGGCACAGGTTTCAGGAGAGGGACTAAGGCCCTGAGGTTTAGAGCCCGAGGCAGTCAACATGGAAAGGGCCCACTCCCACGCAGTACCAGGCTCCTTGGGCCGACATTGCTCCCATACGCAGCCTGACAGGTTGCGAGCTCTGTGCCCCTCCACGCACTGCTCACAGTGCTCCAGCTCTTTGCATCCCCCTTGGACAGCCGGCCAGCGATTCAGGCGGAGCAGCGCACCCCGCCCAAAGCCTCGGGCTCCTTTACCTAAGGTGTTGTGGGGAGGAAATGACAGAGGAACAACTCCTTGAACCAGAGCTGCAGAAGCACCAGACTAGGTGACTTTCTGTCCTCTGCACACAACTGCATTCCCATATACAATCACCTGCAGCCCCTAACCCCTCTACACACCTGCAGCTGCCACAAACACGTATTTATACACACCTAGAACTTCTCCTACATCCACCCAGAGCCTGCTCCCTTGCACGCACCCCAGATAACGTTTGCAGTCACTTCCCCAGATGCACCTGGAGCCCCTTCCCTGTCATACATTTAAAGCTTCCTAATTCTCCACACTCCAGATCCTGTAACACACAGCTCCAATCCACACACAGTTAGAGGCCCCTTCTGCCACTTCCGGAGCCGTGACACGCCTGGAAAATCCCTTCTCCATCTTCTAAACCCTTGCTGTTCCTGGGTGGCTGCTGAGAAAGGGGTTTGCTTCACCTCCCCCTGCCCTGACGTCTAACCAAACCCTGTCGGTGTTACCAGCCACAACGAGCTGGGCGCACAGCAGGAGACAGCAGCAGCTGCCACAGAGCACAGCCCGCAAAGCTCCAGGTCCTGGTGCAGCCATGGAAGCGGGATCTAGGGGGTGGGAGTCTGCTGAGAGCTGGCGACCCGCGTCTCTAGGCTATTCTGCTCGGCTGAGAGCTTGCAGAGTGAGACCCGGGCAACAAGGGCGGGGTCATCGGGGCGTGGTCACTCCAGGGGCGTGGCTACTGGGGCTGGATTCCTTGGTCTGGGGCGGGTCTAGGAAGAAGGGTTGTACGTGGCGTCGGCTTTCACCCAAAGGATAGCCTCACGTCAACACTGGGAAGTCGTTGTTAGGTGCCGTCGAATCGGTTCCGACCCATAGAGACCCTGTGCACAATGGAACGAAACACTGCCCGGTCCTGCGCCATGCCCACAACCGTTACGCAACCACTGTGAAAATCCATTTTATCAAGGGTCTTCCTCTTTTTCGCTGACCCTCTACTTTACCACGCATGATAGCCTTCTCTAGAGATTGACCCCTCCTGACAACACGTCCGAAGTATGCAAGATGTAACCTCGCCATCCTTACTTCTAAGGAGCACTCTGGTTTCTTCCGGGGCAGATCTGTTTGTTCTTCGGGCAGTCCGCCGTGTATTCAGTACTCAAAGCATCAATTCTTCTTCTGTCTCCCTTATTCATTGTCCAGCTATCACATGCATGTGATGCAACTGAAAATACCATGGCTTGGGTCAGATGCACCTTAGCACTTCAAGGTGACATCTTTACTTTTCAACACTTTAAAGAGAGGCCTTTTGCAGCAGATTTGCCCGACACAATGCGTTTTTTGATAGCTTGACTGCTGCTTCCACAGGCATTGATTGTAAAACCAAGTAAAATGAAATCCTTGACAAACTCAATCCTTCTCCATTTATCACAATGCTGCTTACTGGTCCAGTTGTGAGGATTTTTGGTTTTATGATGTTGAGGTGCAATCCATACTGAAGGCTGTGGTCCTTGATCTTCATCAGTAAGTGTTTCAAATCCTCTTCACTTTCAGCAAGCAAGGCTGTGTCAGCTGCATAACTCAGGTTGTTAATGAGTCTTCCTTCAGTCCGGATGCCGCCTTCTTCACATAGCCCTGCCTCTCAGATTATTTGCTCAGCAAGCAGATTGAAAAGGTATGGTAAAAGGATACAATCCTGACATGCAGCTTTCCTGACTAAACCATCCAGTGTCCCCTTGTTCTGTTTGAATGACTGCCTGTTGATTCATGTACAGCTTCCTCATGAGTACAATTAGGTGTTCTGTAATTCCCACTCTCCACAATATTATCTATAATTCATTATGATCTGCATAGCCAAATACCTTTGCATAGTCAACAAAGTATAGGTAAACATCTTTCTGGTATTTTCTGCTTTCAGCCAAGATCCATCTGACATCAGCAATGATATATCCCTGGTTCCATGTCCTCTTCTGAGTGTGGTGGCCTGAATTTTTGGCAGTTCTCTGTCAATATACTGGTGTAGCCACTTTTGAATGATCATTAGCAAAATTTTACTTGCATGTGATATAAATGGTATTGTCTGGTAATTTCACAATTGGTGGGATCACCTTTCTTGGAAGTAAACACAAATACGGATCTCTTCCAGTCTGTTGGCCATGTAGCTGCCTTCAAAATTTCTTGGCATAAATGAGTGAGCACTTCCAGCACTGAGTCTGTTTGTTGAAACATCTCAATTGATACTCCATCAAGACCAAGTCCTAAAGGCTTGTTTTTCGTCAGTGCCTTCAGTGTGACTTCAGCTTCTTCCTCTGGTAGCCTGTTGGATCCTGACCTTATGTTACCTCTTGAAATGGTTGATGTCAACCAATTCTTTTTGGTATAATGACTCTGTATATTTCTTCTATCATCTTTTCATGCTTCTTGAATATTTTAATATTTTCCCTGTAGAATTCTTCTCTATTGCACTTTGTTTTAGTCACGTAGTACTGCTCTAACAGAAATACCACAGAGTGGATGGCTTTAGCAAAAGAAAGTTTATTCTTACACAGTCCAGTAGGCTACAAGTCCAAATTCAGGATGTCTGCTTCAGGGGAAGGCTTTCTCTCTGTTGGCTCTGGAGGCAAGTCCTTGTGTTGCGTAAGTCTTTGTTCAGGGAGCATCTTGGTGCAGGAACCTCGGGTCTGAAGGACATGTTCTACTCTTGGTACTGCTTTCTTGATGGTATGAGGTTCCTGATTTTCTGCCAGCCTGGCAGAAATGTGTATGGTGTATAGTGCAAGCCACACACCAGGGAAACTCCTTTTACAGTGGAGCAGTGAGGTGATCTTATAAAGGGATTTACAGTCCCACTCTACTTCTCTAACATACAGCATAGGAAAGTCACAAAAAGGAGGATAACCATAAAATATTGGGAATCGTGATGCAGCCACATGGCTACACACATTTCGGGGGGGACACAGTTCAATCTATGACACACTTCCAGGCTTGAATTTTTTTCTTCAGCTCTTTCAGCTTGAGAAATGCAAAGCATGTTTTCCCCTTTGGGTTTTCTATTTCCAGCTCTTTGCACATGTCATTGTAAGGCTTTACTTTTTTGTCTCATGCTTCCCCTTTGAAATCTTCTGTTGGATTCTTTTACTTCATCATTCCTTCCTTTTGCTTTAGCTACTTGACATACAACAGCAACTTTCGGACTGTCTTCTGACATCCAATTTCGTCTTTTTTTTTTTTCTTTCCTGTCTTTTTAATGACCTTTGCTCTCTTCATGAATTATGTCTTTGATGTCATCCTGTAACTCACCTGGTCTTCTATCATTAGTGTTCAACAGATCAAATCTATTCTTGAGATGGTCTCTGAACTCAGGTGGGAATACTCCAGGCCTTTCTTTGGCTCTTGTGGACTTGTCTAATTTTCTTGAGTTTCAGTTTGGACCTGCACATGAGCAACTGATGGTCTGTTTTGCAGTCAGCACCTGGTCTTGTCCTGATTGCTGATATGGAGCTTTTCCATCATCTCTTTCCACAGACGTAGTCAGTCTGATTGCTGCATATTCCATCTGGTGAGATCCATGTGTGTAGGTGCCATTTATGTTGGTTAAAAAAGGTATTTGCAATGAAGAAGTCACTGGTCTTGCAAAATTCTACCATACCATCTGTGGCATCATTTTTATCACTGAGGCCATATTTTCTGACTTCTAATCCTTCTTAAAATGATGAGAAACATCTGTAAAAATCCATTAATAATCAGAACACAGAATGTGCAAAGTATGAATCAAGGAAAATTGGAAATCATAGAAAATGAAATGAAACATATAAACATAGAAATCCTAGGCATCAGCGAGCTGATATGTACCTAATCAGACAATCACATGGTCTACTGTACCTGGAATGACAACTTGAAGAGGAATGGCATTGCATTCATCATTAAAAAGGACATTTCCAGATCTGTCCTAAAGTCCGATGCTTACGAGGAAGGCCAATTAATACAACTATTTTTCAAATTTAAGAACTGTTTTAATCAGCTAGGGCTGCTCTAACAGAAATACCACTGAGTGGATGGCTTTAACAAAGGAAGGTTTATTCTTACACAGTCTGGTAGGCTGCAAGTCTGTATTCAGGGTGTCCACTCCAGGGGAAGGATTTCCCCCTTGTCGGCTCTGAAGGAAAGTCTGATATTACATCAGTCTTTGTTCAGGGAGCATCTTGGCGCAAGAACTTCAGATCTGAAGGATGTGCTCTTCTCCCAGTGCTGCTTGCTTGATGGTGTGAGGTTCCCAATTCTCAGCTTGCTTCCTTTTCCTTTCATCTCTTGCAGGATGAAAGGATTAAGGGTGGGGCAAGCCATACTCTAGGGAAACTCCCTTTACAGTGGAGAGGGGAGGTGATCCTATGAAGGGATATACAGTCCCACCCTAATCCCTTAACATACAGCATAGGAAAAACCACACAATGGAGAACAGTCACAAGATACTGGGAATCATGGACCAGCCACATGGCTACACATATTTTTGGGGGGACAGAATTCAATCCATGACATCCCACCCTTTGGCACCCCCAAAATTACATCACTGAAACATGTAACACATTCATCCTGTATGATAGAAGTCTTAATCAGTTCCAAGGCCAAAACCCAAAAACGCTTCTACATCTGTGAAACCTAGAAGGTAAGCTATCTGCTTTTGAAGATCTAATGGCAGAAGATGGACAAGCCAGACATTCCATTACAAATGGGAGAAATTGCAGGGAAAGAAGGCATTAACAGGCAACAAACAAGTCAGCAGAACACATTATATTAGCCCTCAAAGCTTTGGAAATACTCTTACATTTTCTGAGACATTCTAGACAATGACCCTGCCCTCCAGACTCTAGGTATTAGCCACATTCTGTGTTTTCTGAGTGGAGACACCTGGCCCTGTGCTATAATTCTGCCTTCAAGGCCCACTTGGACAGAAACTCTGCCCCATCGGCTTCAGGTGCACCCTAAGCCCAACTGAGTGGCAATTCCACTCTGACAAAACACAGAATGCCATGGTTCCACCCTTTCAAACCCCTGAGGTCATGGCCATACCTTCTGAGACTGAGGCAGCTCAGCTTCTCAGGCTATTTTTCTCTTCAGCTTCAGCTTCACATGGCTGCACAGCCCAGGCCTTAGGCCCACATCTGCTCTGCCAGGCAAGTGTTTCAAAGCTCTGTAGCTCCACTGATTTACGTGCCTGGAGGCACCCTACACTTGCTGGAAAGCATCTCACCCAAAGGCACGTAGCTCCCTTGCTAGTGGGTCAGTAAGGCCTTATAGGTGGGAAAATTGAGGCTCCAAAAAGGTTATTGACCTGTTAGAGATAACAGAGCAAGTTAGTAGCAAAACTAGAACTTGAAATGAGGTCTGCCTCTAGAGTTCACAGGCTGTACCCTCCAGCTGGCCCCCAGGACTGCTAGGAGGGCCTCAGCTAACACCTCATGTCTGGTTGCTGTTCAGGTCCAGCTCCCTCCTGTCTCACTTCACCCCTTGTGCTCTTCTCCTTCCTGCCCTCCTTTTTGTTCCCCATCCACTCACCATACCCTTCTGTCAGGTCACAGGTCACACTGCTGCTAGGCCAATGGGGCCTTCTCCAGGGCCACCACAGCTGATCCCTCTTCTGGTTCTTCTCTTGCCACTGTCACTTTTCATGTTCCTTAGAGTGCACCACCTCTTCCTCCTCCTCCTCTATCACCTCTTCTTCCTCCTCCCCCCTCCTTTCCCTCCTCCCTACCCCTCCTTTTTTACCTCCCTCCTCTTCCACCTCCTCATAGCTGGTGGCCCAGAGCTGTCCTGAGTCCTATTCTACACTGTCCTGGGCGCGAAAGCTACCATTTCTCTGTCATCAGTTCCTATTTGAAAGCCACATGCTGTCTCCAGCCCAGCTAGCTCACTACAGGCCACAAGTGTAACGAATAATAATAAATAGTTAACAATTATTAACTCCTTGTTACGCAAAAGATGCATTATGTTACTTGCTGTGTCTCATCTGTCCACAAGCACCCTCCAGGCATGGGTTTTGCCATCTCC
Source organism: Heterohyrax brucei (assembly GCA_028571685.1). Taxonomy (NCBI): domain Eukaryota; kingdom Metazoa; phylum Chordata; class Mammalia; order Hyracoidea; family Procaviidae; genus Heterohyrax; species Heterohyrax brucei. The sequence goes on from CM053140.1 coordinate 57,283,564, forward strand.
CATTTGAAGATTTGAAAACTGAAATCACTTGTCTAGGCCCACAGTTACAATGTGGCGGGCTGGGATGTGAGCTGGGCATGAACTGAGGCCGGAGGCCACTGCCCACTCGGCTGCACCTCCTGTGTGTGTGCATCTGCTGCCTGGGCGCCTCCACCTGATTGTCCCTCAGGCTTCTGAAACTGCCCGGTGCCTCTTCACCACGAAGAGAAGCCCCATCATCTCCCCATCACCCAGGTCAACTGTGGCCTCGTTCTCACTCACACTGTCTCAGTCCCCAGATAGAAATCCTTCAGTTTCTGTTCTGCATGTCTCCTGGTCCTCCTATCACCTTCTCCTGGCCTCACTGCCTCCAAATCTAGCCTCCTCACCAAAAGCCCTCACAGTGCAGGTCTCTCCTGAAACCAAGGATCTGACCACGTCTCTCACAGTGGCTTGGCTCTATAATCCTTTGATTTCTGGCTCTAGAAGTCTCACTGGCCTATCTCAAACCCTTCCTAACACCTTCCTACTCTCTAAAAAGCAGAATAGCCCACCTGCTGTCTTGCTTTTTCATATATCTTTGTCTTTATCCCAGCTGTTCCCTCTGCTGGGTACCTCCTGCACCCTCACACTAATACTTCAAGATACCACTAAAAGGCCACCTTCTGCAGGAAGTCCTCTGTGATTGTCTCAGTGAGGCTGAGCATTTGTCCCACCATAGTAGATCTGAATCCTTGTATTTCTCCTCTTCCCAGCCTCACCCCTCACAGTCTCTTATGTGGATGGATGCAATGACCTCCCACTGGGAAGTCTGCTTCTGCCCACCTCCAAACTCTGTCCAGTATGTTTTTCACTCAGCAGAGTGACCTTTTGAAAAATTAAGTCAGATTATATGTAAGAAAAATTCCAATTGCTTTAGAATCTGTTCCAACTCATGGTGACCTCTGTGTGTCAGAGTAAGACTGGGGTCCATCAGGTTTTTAGTGACTGATTGTTGGGAAAGAAGTTGCCGGGTCTTTCTTTTGAGGTGCATCTGAGTGGATTTTAACCACTGTTGGTATCACCCAGGGTTCCTCACATTGTCACTCTGCTTAACTTTTCTTTCTACTACCTACAAGCCCCTGCATAATCTTCTTTTCCTTGCCCACTGCTCTGAGCTCAACTCTGACTTCTCTTCTCTACTAGTTTAGTTCCAGACACACTAGCCTCATCTCGGTTCTTCAAAGACATTCAACTCTTTCTCTCCTTAGGATCTTTGCACTTGCTGTGCTCCTCCTTGAAGTTCTTCTCTCTTCCCTTCTCTCCTCTCTTCCAAGTGACTAGCTCCATTACCTCCCTACCTGTGATGTTTAAGGTTGTGTGTCAGCTTGGTGGGGAAATGACTGTCAGTGGTTTGGCAGTTACGATGTATAGCTTGGCAGCTTTTTCATGATGTAATCGCTTCATGACAAGATCTGATATAATGTGATCACCTTCATGATGACATCTGCTATAAGCAGCCGATCCATTGAAAATGAGTTTCCTTGGGGGTGTGGCCTGCATCCAATATAGGTGGACTTTCTGACAAAGCCTGCTGGTTTTTATGTACTCTGGATCCTGCAGCTGTCTCCTGTTCATCTGATCTCCAGTTCTTGGGACTTGAAATAGCAGCTTATCTGCCAATCTTGGGATGCGTTGGCCTCTGCACCCTGTTAGCCAGAGGCCTGCTGTCTGACCTACCAATCTTGGGCTCTCCAGTCTTTGCAACTACATGACTCAGGAGCAGCCTCTAGCCTAACCAATGGACTTGGGACTTACCAGCCTCTACAAGCACTTGAGCCATTATATATATATGTATATATTTCTCTCAATATATATTCCAATGTGTTTTAGTCAGCTAGTGCTTCTCTAACAGAAATACCACAAAGTGGATGGCTTTAAAAAGAGAAATGCTTATTCTTTCACAGTCCCGTAGGCTACAAGTCTATATTCAGGATGCCTAATCCAGGAGAAGGCTTTTCCTCTGCTGGAAATCATTGTGTTGCATCAGTCTTTGTTCTTCGGTGCTCTCTTCTCCTGGTGCTGCTTTCTTGATGGGGTAAGGTTCCCGAATCTCTGCTTGCTTCCCTTTCCTTTTATCTCTTGTAGAATGAAACGATTAAGGGTGGTGAAAGCCGTACTCCAGGGAAACTCTCTTTACAGTGAAGCAAGGAGTTGATCTTACAAAGGGATTTACAGTTCCACCCTCTAACATACAGCATAGGAAAATCACAAAATGGAGGACAATCATAAAATACTAAGAATCATGGCCCAGCCACATAGCTACACACATTTCTCAGGGGACACAGTTCAATCCATGACACCATACTTCACTGGTTTTGTGTCTCTACAGAACCCAGCCTAAGATACTACCTAAAAGAGGTTTTCCAGTTATTCTGCATCACGATATCTGTTCTTCTCTTCAGAGCAGATGTCAAATGTATAATTAAGTATTCACTTGTCTCTCCTCTCTGTCTGTCTCTCCTACTAGGCTGTAAGCTCCCTGAAGGCAGAAGCCATGTTTATCTTCTCCACTACTTCACTCATGGTAAAATATTATAATAACATGTGCAAAGAGTTGGAGATAAAAAAAATCAAAAGGGGAGAATATGCTTGGCATCTTCTTAAGTTGAAAGAACTGAAGAAGAAATTCAAGCCTCAAGTTGCAACAGTTGAAAGGATTCTACTGAGAAAATATTAAATGATGCAAGAAGTATCAAAAGATGGAAGAAATACACAGAGTCACTGTACCAAAAGGAGTTGGTCATCATCCAACCATTTCAGGAGGTAGTATAGGGTCAAAGACTGATGATGGTGAAAACAGCCTGAGCTTCCCCAGAGGCACTGGTGAGGAACATAGCTGCAGCAATGCATGGAACACCGACCGAGATGTTGCAACAAGTGGATGCAATGTTGAAGTGCTCACTCATCTATGCCAAGACATGTGAAGCACGGCTACCTACCCAACAGACTGGAAGAGATCCCTATCTGGATCCCTGTTTGGATTTGCCTAACCCAAGACAGGTGATCCAGCTGAATGCAGAGATTATTCAACAGTATTACTAGTATTACACACAGGTAACATTCAGCTGAAGATCATTCAAAAGCAGCTGCAACAGTACATTGACAGGGAACTGCCAGAAACTCAAGTTGGATTTAGCTGAGGATGTGGAACGAAGGATATCGTTGCTGATGTTAAATGGATCCCGACTGAAAGTGGAGAATACCAGAAAGATGTTTACCTGTGATTTATTGACTATGAGAGAGTATTCAACAATGTGGATCATAACAAATTATAGATGACCATGAGAAGGATGGGAATTCTCTCTCCCTGGCCCTTACCCAAACCTAGACCCAGTGGAACCATTAGTGTATATTGACTGAGTGAATGGGTCTGTTCCAAGAATGCTTGCACTGACTCTTGGGGCTTGGACAAAGGGCTTTGGTGCAGAGATGATCTGTGTCACACACACACACACACACACACACACACACACACACACACACACACACACACACACACACACACACACACACACACACACACACGTGTACTTACATCCTTTAGAGCTTAAACTGCCCCCCACCCAAAAAGCAAACCCATCTCTAGTCAGTCAGTGTTGACTCATAGTGACACTATAGGACAGAGTAAACCTGCCCAATCTGGTTTCCAAGCAGTGCCTGGGGAATTTGAGCTGCTAACCTGTTGGTTGACAGTCCAGCTCTTAACCACTGGACCACCAGGGCTCCATCTTTAGAGCTTAGACCCAAGGTGTTCCCCAGATTAGGGAGAGAGAAGGTTAAGGAGGGAAGGCTCACCAGGAAGTGACTGCTCACAGCCACCTAGTGGTCACCTTTGGAACTGCCCAAGCTTCACTCCCAGGTCCTTCAAGGAGAAGATGCCATCTGGGCTAGAAGGGGAGGTGCAGTGCGCGTGGTTAGAGGCGCACCTGCATTCAGCTGTTCCGTTTATTGTGTGACTTGTGTCAAGACGCTTGGCTATGAAGCAGAGACGCTGACCTTCGCAGGGTTGTTGTAAGCACCGGGCTCTGGTCTGGCCCTTCGTTGTTGTTGGGTGTCACTGAGTTGGTTCTGATTCGTGACAACCCTGTGCCCAACAGAAGGAAGCACTACTTGGTCCTGCACGATCTGCATAACCATTACAGTGCTTGAGCCCATGGTTGTGGTCACTGCGTCTGATCTTCCTCTTTTTCAAAGACCCTCTACTTTATCAAGCGTGATGTCCTTCTCCACGGATGGGTACTTCCTGATAAACCTGTCCAAAGTATGTGAGACGAAGTTTCACCATCCTTGCTTCCGAGGAGCATTCTGGCTGTGTTTCTTCCACGACAGACTTGTGTGTTCTTTTGGCAGTCCACGCGATATTCAGTTTTCTTCACGAACACCACGATTCCAAGGCGTCCGTTCTTCTTGGTCTTCTTATTTATTATTCAGCTTTCATATGCTCACGAAGAGACTGTAAACATCACGCCTTGAGTCATAGTCTTCAGGGTAACATCTTTACATTTCAACACTTTAAAGAGGCATTTTGCAGCAGATTTGCCCAATGCGATTAGTCTTTTAATTTCTTGTTTCGGCTGCCATGGGTGTTGATTGTAGATCCAAGTAAAACAAAGTCTTTGACAACCTCATTCTTTGCTCTGTTTATCGTGATGTTGCTTATTGGTCTAGTTGTGAGGATTTGGGTGTTCTTTATGATTACGTGCTTGGCAAATCCATTGCCTTCAAACTGTCTGTGACTCATAGCCATCCTACAGTCAGAGAAGAACTGTCCTACAGAGTTTCCAAGGAGCACCTGGTAGACTTGAACCGTTGACCTTTTGGTTAGCAGCTGTAGCACTTAACCACTATATCACCAGGGTTTCCAGGCACTTGATAGGTAGCAAGAATTGGAGAGGGCATCTATGGTGGGCAAGAAAGAAGTAACACTGTAGGGGCAGAGGGCATGACAAGGACAGGCAAGGAGGGACTTACCTTTCCTCTACAGAGCAGGTCTTTGAGGAGGAGAGAACTGGATGGCAGTGATAGCCTCAGCTGAGTCCTCATACCTGCATGAAGTGAAGAAACAGCCAGTGAAAACGCCCAAGGGCAGCTTCTCCCTTGTCCACAGCCTGGGCCTTCAATGGCTGAGTCCCCTGCACCGGATGCCTGGACCCCTAAGTCAGACACTGCCTCCTGCTTGGACACCTGGGTTCTGCTCCGGATGCATGTGAAGACTTTCCCTTGCCTCCACCACTCACTCTGTTGCTGTCAGTCCTCACCTCTCTGAGTGATGCTGTCTACCCCTCGAATCACTGTTACTACTGGCACATCTATGTTTCATACGTACTCACTGCTAATAATGTGCCAGGCACCCTCCCAACAATCCTATGGGATAACACCCCAATTTTATAGTCAAGAAAAGAGGTACAGAGAAGCCAGTGAAAGCCACACCACTAGTAAATGGGGGAGTTAGAATCTGAATCCAGTCTACACTCCTGACCACCTCTACCCCCTAAGAACCCCAGACTTGCCATGTCTAACGTGAAGTGTATCATCTTCCCCAGCCCTGAGCCTCTCTCTCTTTCTCTCATCTTACCAAGTTCCGTGCCACCTGACCCTGTGACCTTCTACACCTTGCCCCCTACCCAAGTCTCAGATCTGCATAATGGACCCTGACTGTGGGAGAGACAGTGATGCCTGAGCAGCAGGGACTGGGGTTCAGGCCTTCTGATTTCCTCCAGCTGTGTTGGTCTCTTTACTCCCCACCCCCATCCCACAGCCCTGGATGACTCCGGTGAGGATCAGAGCTGGAGACAGGGGGAGGAGGAGCCACATCTGCCACATCTGGAGAAATCTCCGGGGTGGTTCCTTGAGACTAAGGATGAGCAGGATTGGGAAGAGGGAGCTGTTTCTCCACCTGTCTCCCAATCATACAATGGGAGCCTGAGCAGGCCTATGCTGGGTGCTGAGCAGCGGGGTCTGCTGCTTCCAAGTTCTTTCAGCTCCTCATTTCTTTCCACTTCAGGGAAGTGACCTCCTCCCCCGCTGGTTTACCAGATCTTTGAATAAATAATTCAGTTTTGAAATCATGCCCTTCCACCCTTCCCGTGCTGTGAGGGCGCTATTGGGCCGACACGAGTGACGTCATCAGCTCCTTATCCTAGTCCCAGAATCACGAGGACCTGCCCGGCAGCAGCTTGCATACCTGGTCACTGCCAGTCTGGACCACTGAGCCTGTCCTCTTCACCCTGAGGCCCATTTATCACAGTCACCTATTATCTTTGTTCCAGGATTTCACCACCCTCATCACTTAGCTTTGTCACCTCAGGACCTCAGGACTTCTGACAGGGTCACGGTGACCTGAAGTCTCATCACCTAAAAGATCCATCTTCCCTTGCCACTGCCACCTCGGGATTCCTGAACCTCATCATACCTGAGTCACACTGACACCCCTATGGTTGCCCTGGGGGACTCACTTTCCACCGTCAGCGTCCCACAGCCTCCATCTCCCAAGATCCTGTCACCACGTTCATACCGTCACTGCCACCCACCTCCCTGCTCCCTTGTGATCCTGTCACTGTCACCTCAAGGCCCCTTCTTTTCGGCAGCCCAGTCATCCCCACCTCTCCATTCAGACCTGTCACTCTGTCCCTGTCACTTGGTTCCGTCAGCCTGTCTCTGTCACCCAAGTGTCCCATCATCCCTTAGCCTATCTGAGCCCTCTGTGTGCTCTCCGCACTCATCCTTCGCAGCCTCTCTAAGGCTTCTCCAAAGCTCACCCACCGTCGACCCCAGAACCCCTAGCCCACAGAGGGCGCCGCGTCAAGGACAGCGCGGGCTGACTCGGGAGGGGGCGGGGCCGCGGCCACGATCGCTTTTTATGAATGGGGGAGCGGGCGGTGCGAGGCCTCATTACTTTGCCGCGCGACGCTCTTTGCGTCTCAGCGCGCTGCTCCCATTGGCTGGTCGGGCAGCTGGCGTCACCGAGCCGGTGCCGGGGGCGGGTCGGGGCGGGTGACTCACACCACTTCTCCCGCGGCCGCGGGGGCTTCTCGGGGTCCGCGCACACCCGCGCGGCCCGGACCTGAGTGGAGCTTCACAGCGATCCCGAGCGGTGAGTAGCGGGACCTGTCTCAGGCACCAGGCGTCCGGTAGGGCACACAGGATGCTAGGGCTCTGGGAGGCGGGAGGCTCCCAGCTCCAGGCCATAGTCAGAGGTTGGAGCTGGAATCTAGGTTCTGGGCGAGCAAGCGGAGGGGCCAAGTGTCCGGATGCTGAGAGCTGTCAGTTGGATAGCTGGGTGACCCGGCGGGGGGTAAGCATATCTGCAGGGACCCGAGGCCTTGAAAGGGCAAGTGGTCATCTAAGGCTGGGCCGGCAGGGCATCTGGAGCAGGGACCCAGGCGTCCGAGGAAAGGTGAAGGTGTCTGATTTAGGGATCCAAGCATTCAGGCATGAGGGGAAGGCAGCCCCAGGATCCAGGTGTCCGGGCAGAAGGAGGGGTCTGGTGTTGGAAACAGGTTCCTGCAGGCCAGATCTGTTCCGGGGAGTTAGCACTTCAGACAGGAAGAGAGTCAGAAGTGGGGGTTGGGGTGAGACTGACTTCCCAGGTGTTGTCACTCCAGGAGTCTGGAGTGGGGGCTGGCTGGAGCTTCTCGCGCATTCCCTGGGGGCGGAGCCTGAGCTGACAGTACTGACAGTCGTGAGGGGTCTAGGAAGCCTCTGAAACGAGCGTCATCCACCTCGAGAGGAGGGAACAGAGCTGCCCTCACTCTAAAGATGTGATGTGTTTCCCTCCCCCACTTTTGAGCCTTTCCAGGTATCTCCTACGGGCCCCTCTGGGCTCGAGGTAACCACTTGTCTGGTTCTCTGTTCACACACATGAGAGAGCCAGCTGGCCAAAGAGGCCTGCAAGACCTAGGGAGTCAGGGGGAGGAGGGTGAAGAGACCCAGGACAGGGACATCTCCCCCACAATCAGGAAAAGAGACCCCTGGTTAGAGGCCTAGGGACATTAGAGAGGACAAAGATGCCCTGGAAGACGCCCAGGGCATTAATGAGACAGAATCCCGCCACGCTGAGGAGAGATGCTCACCAGGTATCCTGAGCGACACCACATTCCCTCCAGGCCCTTGCACCCAGCCCCCAACCCCACCTGCCTCTGACAGGGCCTTTCTCCTGCAGGTGCCATGATGTGGGGTGTAGGCAGCCCCCTGGCCTGGCTCTCATCTGGCTCAGGCAATGTGAATGTGAGCAGCGTGGGCTCAGCGGAGGGACCCACAAGCCCAGGATCACCTCTGCCCTCACCCAAGGCCTGGGATGTGGTCCTGTGCATCTCTGGCACCCTGGTGTCCTGCGAGAATGCACTGGTGGTGGCCATCATTGTGGGCACTCCCGCCTTCCGTGCCCCGATGTTCCTGCTGGTGGGCAGCCTGGCTGTGGCAGACCTCCTGGCAGGCCTGGGCCTTGTCCTGCACTTCGCAGCTGTCTTCTGCATTGGCTCGTCGCAGATGATCCTGGTGCTGGTGGGTGTGTTGGCCATGGCCTTCACGGCCAGCATTGGCAGCCTTCTGGCCATCACTGTCGACCGTTACCTGTCTCTGTACAATGCCCTCACCTACTACTCAGAGACAACGATGACACGGACCTACGTGATGCTGGCCCTAGTGTGGGGGGGTGCCCTGGGCCTGGGGCTGCTACCTGTGCTGGCTTGGAACTGCCAGAGTGACCCAGCCACATGTGGCGTGGTGCATCCACTCTCCAAGAACCATCTGGTGGTCTTGGCTGTGGCCTTCTTCATGGTGTTCGGTGTCATGCTGCAGCTCTATGCCCAGATCTGCCGCATCGTCTGCCGCCATGCCCAGCAGATTGCCCTCCAGCGGCACCTGCTGCCCGCTTCCCACTACGTGGCCACTCGCAAGGGCATTGCCACCCTGGCCGTGGTGCTGGGTGCCTTTGCCGCCTGCTGGCTGCCCTTCACCGTCTACTGCCTGCTGGGTGATGCCCACTCACCGCCCCTTTACACCTATCTCACCTTGCTCCCTGCCACCTACAACTCCATGATCAACCCCATCATCTATGCCTTCCGCAACCAGGATGTGCAGAAGGTGCTGTGGGCTGTCTGCTGCTGCTGTTCCTCTTCCAAGATGCCATTCCGATCCCGCTCCCCTAGTGATGTCTAGTAGCATCTTGATGACCATTCAGCCCTGATTGCTACAGAATTCCAGAATGTTAGGTCCTGCAGGGCTTTGTTCCAATCCCCCAACTCCACACTCCCAAGACCCAGATGGTTCTGGAGTTCTAGGACACAGGGTGTTTCCAGATTCTATTCAGATTCCTGGGGGCCCAGCTGGTGCCATGGTTCTGGAATGTCCAGGCAGTCAGAGTCCCACTCAGAAAAGCCCAAAACTCAACTGGCTTGGAGACTCAGAATGCTGGGTGTTTTACAGTGCCATTCCAAGTTCCTGACTCACCCCCCCCCGTACTGACCTTAACCATGTCACTTTATTTTGAGTTTCTGAGCTTGAGATTCAGAGAGATTAGTCACTCAGTTGCCTAGATAAGAGAAAGATGTATATATATATATAGTGTGTGCACATACAGAGTATTTATTTATTTATTTATTTATGGATTTATTTTTGGGTGGGAAGGGGCAAAAAGAGACCACACTTTGAAATCCAGGCCATACCAGGGTACCCCCAATCCCCACACCCCCATTTCTGACCTCAGTTCCTAAAGGGGGGAAAGGGAGAAAGATAAACCACCTATTTTGTTATTATTTTTGCTTATTTTTTATCGAAGAGATCATAGAAACCAGAGCCTTCTCCCCGGGCCCACCCCCTCGGGTTTACTGGGGAACACACCAGCCTCTGGTTTTTTATTTTTTTAAGAAGCCATCACCTGAGCAACCGAAAATTCCTCTGCGCTGGGACTGGCTGCCCTCTGGTGGCCATTTGGAGGAAACTGCAGTCCGGCCAGGCAGCCGGGACCCTCAATCCCACTGCAGCCTGCCATCCAGGGCCACAGCCATGGCCTGGGAGCCAGCGTCACCCTCGGTGCCCTAGAGGAGGCGGGGAGCGAGCCTCACCCGACGCCTCTGCCAACCGGGGTATGGCCCCTAGTGCACTCTCCCATACCCATCCCCGACCTAGCCCTCAATAAAAGATGACTTTGTGATAAGTATGTTTCCATTTGTGTGTGTTGTGGGGAAGAACGGGACCTATAGGGGACAGTCTGGAAGAGGAAGATTGGGGCCTGGAGGCCCAGGACGGAGTGTGGCTCGCGGGTGGTCCGGTCCAGGATACCAATTCCTGATGTGCTGGAGCCACACACTCTGAGGAGCTCATACCAGAGCACTCCCTGACAACGATTCCACTCCCCCTGGGGACAGGAACTAGGGTGCTGGACTCTTCTTGGGATGAGGGTGCTCATCTCTTCTTGCTCACATTAGCCAGTTTGGGGCTTTGAAGCTGATGGGACAGGAAAGCAAAACTCCCGACCCTCCATCGTGCTCTGGAGGTTGCACAAACCCTTGGAGTCCCATAGAACATGATCCTGGCTACTCTGAGAACTTGACAGGACACTGCATCTCTTTGGGTCTCAATTACGTTAAATGAGGGTAATAGCTGTAGTTGTGGGTCCAAATGAGATGTCAGGTGCTTTCACAAAGTACATGCCCAAAGCCTGCCTGTATGTGAGTTCCCTTATCAACTAAAACAAGCCATAGTTCAAACTCATGACAACCCCATGTAGAGCTGTACTCTGTAGGGTTTTCAGTGGCTATGACCTTTTGGAAGTGGATTGCCAGGCCTTTCTTCCACGGTGCTGCTGGGTAAGGTTAAACCACCAACCTTTAGGTTAGTAGTCTAGCACAAACCATCTGCGCCACCCGGAGACATTTTAATAAAATAAACAGATGAACAGCTGGTGACCCCATGTGTACAGAACAGAGCTGCGCAGCACAGGGTTTCTAAGTTGGTGATCTTTTAGAAACAGGTCGCCAGGCCTTTCTTCTGAGGCACCTCTGGGTGGGTTCAAACCACTAATCTTTTAGTTAATAGCTGAGTGCTTAAATCTGTGTGTACTCAGACACTTCTGAACAATCATGTTGTAGCTCGGTGCTGACAAGTCCATTTCTCACTCAGAGTGACCTGTGTGACTGAGAACCACTCACTGGGGTTTTCTCAGCTATAACCCTGACAGAAAGAAGCAGACTGTGAGATCTTTTTCCCGTGGAGATGTTGGATGGATTGGAACTGCCAACCTTTTGGTTAGCAGCTGAGTGCTTAAACATTGTGCCACCAAGGCATGCATTCTGAACACTTAGAGGGAAGTCTTTCCTCCCTCCTCAGAATGGTGGGAGGGTGGTATGTTTCCACTGCAACTGAGGGTCCTTGAGTAAAGGAACACGTCTCCTTCCTCAAATTATGGGCCCCTGACGGGGGGCGGGGGACCATGCTCTTAGGCGAATTCCAGGCCAATTGGCACAACTAGCGTTTTGCTAAGAGAGCTCTCTGCACCCCACATTGGTGAGTGGTGTCTGGGGTCTTAAAAGCTGCCAAGCTGCCATCCGAGGGCACAGCAAATGGTCCCAACTCAGCAGGAACGGATGCTCACCGAGGGCCAAAATGGCATGCGGTAAAGACAACCGAGAAGACAGAGAGACCCACAAGAGTGGGTGCCTACATCGACCTGAGACCGGAAGAACCGGATGGTGCCCGGCCACCACCAGTGATAGCCATGACGGAGCTCACAGAGAGGAGCCTCAGTGGCAACACAAGAATAAAAAGAGGTGCATCATGAGATCTCCACTAAAAGACCTCAATTGATGGTCCAGCGGTTTGGGGGTTCCTCTGAGAGCATGGCCCCCGGCCCTGATGCTGCCCCTTCCCACAAATTATAACAAAGGTCCACTCTTTGGACAGGAATGGAATGGACTTGGCAACGCAGAGTAACCATATGTTGGAAGCACTTTATGGTTCTATACATCTGTAGGATATCATCTTGCTGACCTCTGGCTGGAGGAAGGGGAGTGGACAGAGATGAGGGGAAAGGAGACTGTTGGGAGGATGAGACATGTATGGAGCAGAGAGGAATAGTGTGCAGTCACCGAACAGGGAGAGCAGTGGAAGCTGCATATAGGGGGGCATGTAAATTTACATGTGAATGTACATTTTCACTCAGCTATGTTAAATAAAAAAAAAAAAAATTATGGGCCCCTGAAAGGAAACCTATTTGTCTTTCCTCCTAACTGGTGGATCCTGAATACCAGGTGATGTCATGTCCCCCTCTCAGAGTGGGAGATCACGGGAGTTGGGTTTTGTCTCCTCTCTCTGGCTGAGGGACTCTGGGGGCAGGGTCATGTATTCTGCCCCAGACCGAGGGTCCCTGAATGTGGCACTATCTTCCCCTCTCAGCCTGAAGTCTCCAGCTCCTCTAGTGTTCAGTCTGGGTTTGCTCAGCACTCACTGAGTGTGCACATGTGTGCATGTGCCTGTGTGTGCACATGTGCACTTGTGTGTGTGCATGTGCATGGAGTGCGGCAGAGGATGGCAGCCAAGCCTTCCAGCCTCTCTGCCTTGACCGTTTTTCCAGACCCCAGGTCTGATTCCATCCAGCTGCAGAGGCCCGGGAGAGCGAGCGGGCAGTGGGGACGTCCTGAGGTAGACGGAGGCCAAGAGCTCTGTCCTCCTTCTGGGGTCAGCCTGTAATGGGGTGGGGCCATCTCTCCTCCTTCTCTTTCCAGGTCCTTCATGCCGAGGGGAGGCAGCCCTGAATGCTCAGCCTCTGCCCCCACCCCGTCTGGGACCATGACCGCCTCTCTCTGCAATAAGTAAGGAGACAGCAGCTATTAATATGAGTTCATGGGCTCACAGCTTCCAAATGCTGGAAAACAGGCTCCTGGGGCCAGGGGCTGCAGCAAAGCTTGTCTCTCAGATTCTCTTCTGGAGCCTGGAGACCACCAGTCCACAGCTCCCAGCTCCCTGTATGCTGAGACTTGTGTGCACGTGGGCACAAACACACGGACACACATATGCACACACGAGGGGGTCTGAGCCTCTGACTGTTCACACACACATCCAGACATGCACATACATTCAGGTGTATATCCGTACACTGGTGCACACACACTTGCGCACACAAAAATATCACCACGTGTACAGTGTCAACTTCATGTGCATATTTGCATGCATGGGCACATAAGTGTACATACACATGTATACACAGACACAGACTAACCCTTTGTTATAGACTGAATTATTTCCCCCCCAAATATGCGTTGTAGATCTTAACCCATACCTATGGTTGGAAACCTTGGTGGTGTAGTGGTTAAGCGCTACATCTGCTAACCCAAATGTCAGCAGTTCGAGTTCACCAGGCGCTCCTTGGAAACTCTATGGGGCAGTTCTCCTCTGACCTCTAGGATCACTATGAGTTGGCCTACTAGGACTGCAGTGGGTGTTATCTGTGGTTATAATCCCACTTGGGAATGGGCTGTCTTTGTTATGTTAATGAGACAGGATTAGTGGAGGGTGTTTTGAGTCACTCACTTTTGAGATATTCAAGAGATTAAACAAGCTGAGATGGAGGAAGAGAGATGCCAAGCCACATAAAGATCACTCAGGAGCAGAAGCTCAGTGACAAAAGATTTTTCTCCAGAGCCAAAAGAGACAGCAAGCCTTCCCCCTGGAGAGGGCACCCTGAATTTGGACTTTTAGCCTCCTAATCTGTTTGTTAAAGCCTCCCATTTGTATTCCTGTTAGAGCAGCTAACTGCAATACTCTTGCATATGCATATGTGCACACGGATCCAGACACACACATCCAGACCCATTTGCACACCACTGCACACGCACAGAGACATGGGCACAAAATTTCACGTGTTTACAGATGGTGTCCATTCTCATGTGCACACATTTGCATGAGAACATTCATGGACTAAATACGTGTAGTCCTTTCACATGCAGCATACAATACTCACACAAGCTTACCACCACAGTTAGCACTTAGCAATCATGAATGCAGAGCTCGACCTCTGGCTTCCAGTATCAACGGGCTGGCTCAGCCTCCTGCGTCGGTCCCCTACTCCCTCCCCGCCTTGTGACAGGCAACTAATGTTCCTGACAACCCCAGCTTCTGCTTTTGGCTTCCCACCCCCCCAGGGGGTCCCCAGATACCTGATTAACCCCCTCGCTAATTGGCCACCAGCCCCTTGACTTTGCTGCAGGCCTTCTTGGGAGCTGGGAGCGAGAGGCTGCAAATTGGCCAAGCAGGATGGGTCTGGGGAATAGCGTGTGTGCACCAGTGGGGGTGGGAGTGCTGTGAGCCCAGCGTGCATAGCAGTGTGGCTGGAATCAGGCAGGGCACCTTTATACCAAGACTGGGGGGAACACTGGTGTCATATTCTCTTAGCAGGGCACTCCTACAATTCACCTGTACACAGTCACATGAAACCATCTCTACATATACATTTATACACTCCCCAGTCATGTGTGTGGACATGTCCCACCCCACTCTGCACACCAATTGCATGTGAACATTTGTGCACTCCCATATAAATTCATGAACATATCCATCATGCATGCAAGCAAAATGTTGCATGTGTATAAATGCACCCACCAGAAATGCAGACATCATTCATATATGCCCATTTAAACATGCAACCACTCCTCTAAGCACGCAAATTCAGTCACATACATGCAGGTTTGAAAGCACACACACTTGCAAATGAAGCATGCCTACACTTGCATACTGTGTGTGCCTATGAATGCTCCTAAGAGTACTTTTAGGCACACATGAACATATCTATAAGTGAGTGCATACATGTGGATTCCTGAAATGCATACACACCACTCACATATGCGTACATACCCTGTTGAACAAGCTATCAAGTGCCCAAAGGCTATGGAGAACCCCCTTTAGCCTGCTTCTGGCTTTGCATAATGAAGTTTGAGGTCCACTCAGTCTACTGGCAGCAAAGGGGCCTGCCCATCCAAGTTGCAGTTTTCCAGGCTCCATGCCAATGCCTACCCCTGGGACTTCCTTTGGGCTCCCTCTAAGCCTTCAGGCAGCCATAGGAGTTCCCGACAAAAGGGCAGAGCTGCTGACTTTACTCCCTGCAGTACCAGTCTCTTTATCTCTGGACCCAAGCCCACAGCGTTCTTGCTCTCTGGTAGACAGCCTGGGGCGTTGGGAAGAATAGGTTTCTGTTTGCTGCCGACTTGCCGTGTGATTTTGGGCAAGCTGCTATGCCTCTCTGTGTCTTACTTCGTCATGTAAGAAACAGATGCTTGGAAGTCTTCCTAGGACTCTCACGAGGTTGAGCTTTTAAGATGTGGTTTACTCAGGCACCCACATTTCGAGAGGTGCCAGTTTCCGAGATGGTGGGATGTCCTGAGTTGAGGGGCTGCATACATCCTTATGGCTCTTTACTGTACAGATGGGAAAACTGAGGCCAGAGCAACAGCAGCAAGGAGGTCCGACTTCTCTGCCTTGCTGCAAGCCTGCTCTTCTTTAAAAACACATGCAGTACGTGAGCACCCGTGAGCACACTAGTGGATGCGTGGCAGCCTCCCCGGTGAGGACGAGAGGCTGCCGGCTGAGGTGGGAGGGATCTGTGTAGAAGCCGTGCCCCAAGTATTACATGCCTCCTGTCATTTTGGTACCGACAATTCTACCATGAGATTCCTTTGGGTGTTTTTTTTTTTTTTTTTAAACCTTCAAGCTTCTGAATTTCTTTTTAAAAAAACCAAAACACTTGCTCCTAATTCCAACTCATTATGAGCTCTTATGTGTCAGAGTATTTGGGTGTGCTTTAACAGGGTTTCCCATGGCTGCGGTCATTTGCAAATACATCACCAGGCCTTTCTTTGAGGTGCCCCACCTTTCAGTTAGCAGCTAAGTGCTTTCACATTTGAGCCACACAGGAACTTCAGAACTCCCTCTAGACACCTACATTTCTTTAGGCTTGAGGGGCAGTCCATGGGAGCACATGACCCCGCTCCAGCGTCATGATCTAGGCTAGGAGGAGAGAACTAGCTGGCAACCACCCCAGAGCTGGCCTTACTGGAAGTAGTGCCAGGGTGTTCCAGCCACTGCGTGGCCAGGAGGGGGCAGTGAGGAACTGACACTGAGGAGGCAGGGGTGGCTCTGGAGGACCTGGCGTGCTCCTCTAACAGTACTGACTGGTGTCTTTGCTTACATAGGGCAGGGGTCTGCATAGTGTGTGCATCTGTCCCCAGGCCTGGGTCACGTGTGCCCATTTACATGTGGTTTTTTGCAAGTATACGTGTATGAATGTGTGCACCGCACCCAGGGAACCCACTTTGTTTCCAGTTGGCTGAGGATGCAGGCAAACTTCCACCCTTAAAGGCTTAGGATACCTGGGTTCTCCATTGAGCTCCTCTGATTCAAAAGCGAAAAATAACTATCACCCGTTACTGCACTGGGTGTCACAAGGTGGTGCAGCCAAGAATCACAGACCTTTGATATACCCCTATAGCACTCAATACCTTGATTCTAGACAGAGAAGCTCAACCCTGTTTAAACTGGGTGGATACAGCACAGACTGCAGCTTGAGAAACCCATTTGGATCACGGGTCTGCTCCTAGTCAACTGTGTGATCTTAAGAAGCTCAAATAACCTCTCTGTACCTGTTCTGCTGCGTGCCAAACAGGGAGCTGGGACCTTTGCCTCTTGTGATTGCGATAAAGCATATGCAGTCTTTGGCAGGTAGTGGTTGCTCCACAAATGCCCCGTCTTCTTAGGATCAGCCCAGAGCTGATGAGACTTGCACGGGGTCACAGCTCCCAAGTGGCAGAGCAAGAATTCAAGCTCGGGCCTTGTGCTTCCCAGAACCACATTCCTTCCTTCCAATTCCCCAGTAAGGGCGGCTCCCGACACCACCATTTTGTCTTCTTCTAGGGCAGGCGTCTGGCTGCCTGTCAGTCACCGGCCTCGGGAAGCCAAGTGCTGACTAAACACAGAAGGGTGGAGCGGAGGGGCTCACCAGGGCGAGCTGGCTCCTGGTCCCCCTCCCCTGCAACCCAACCTCCAGCGATGAGCTCAAAGCGGCTGGCGCAGCAGTTGCTGACAATTCAAAACTTCTGCCCCCTCTCCTGGGACACCAGTGGGTGACTCTCTCTGAACAGCAGGCGTGACCGGCAGTCACCAACCCTGCTCCCGCCCCTCTCCCGGGGGCCACCCTACAGTGGCGTCTGCTGGGCCCGGAACTGGGTGTCTGCTCATAAATTACCCCCAGGGACAGTTACCCACAGCAGCTGTGCTGGGAACAACGGCTGCTTCCTGGGTAGGTCATTTTTTCGGGTCAGGATACAAACCCAGCCCCCTCAGTCTTCCCTAGGCAGGAGAGGGGGACTGCAGCAGCCTACACGCTTTATTGGATTCCACTGTAAGTCCTTCTATTTAAGGTAAGTTGCCTGGGTCTGAGAGGCAGACAAGATGCCAGCCAGATGTTGGGAGACAGCATCAGTATTCAGCCTGTGCTCCTCTCCTGCCTGATGCGAGGAGTTTCCAGCAGCTTGTCTCCCACTCCCTCCTTGGCCCACCATCCTCAGCCAGCTGAGACTGCCTGGCTATCTGGAGCCCCAGGTCTCCCACCTCTTCCTAAACCCAAATGGTTTCCCCCTCCTGCACATGGTGCACCACCCAGACCCACAGATCCCCTGCCCTTGAGCCACCCACACAGGACGTCCTCCCTCCAAAGTCCCAGTCACCACCTGTGGCGATCAATGTCACCTCCTTCTAGCTTCTTCTCGCACCAGAAACAATACACCAGAGGGGGCTGCACAGCTAAAAAGACTTTATCAAATTGTTTAAAATGTTGGCATTTAAGTATTCATGTGTATACATAAAACAGTTACATAGAACCTTACGAACACTAGGGTACAAATGTCGTGCACACACAAGCCTGACAGGGAATGGGAACAGGCTTAGAGCCACAGTACTTTTTAAAAAAGTTGGGTGTGCTTTTAACGGCCTGAGAACAAAGGAAGACAACGAAAGGTGGCAACCTCAGGGTGATGTTAGGGGCTTGGCTTAACCCCACCACTCAGATCCCCAACTGAATGACCCTTCCCATCTCCCATGGAAAGCGAGCTGTTTTCGGATTGTATCCCACGACACATATGCCCACTCTCTGAGTGAGGTGGCACACTCACCCAAGAACCCACTGGAGTATGTCCTTATAAATATATTTTTATCAGCGAAAACAAAGGCACTTTGGGAGCATTACAAGTCACTCTCCTACACGTACATCATTCTAGACAGAAAGCAAGAACTGGTTAGTTTCTCAAGTGAATGAGCTGAACAAAGTTAATATAATACCAAAACTGTTCCCTAACCCTCACAGAGGCACTGGTGCAGTGAACGCGGCTCTCAGGTCTGCAAGAACCCAGCAGAGCTCAAAGCCTGCTGCTCCCAGGAAATCTGACAGCTCTCATGAGTAAAAGCCCCCCTGGTTTTGGGGTACCATCCCTCTCCCCACTCTGAAGTTAGGTGAAGGGGGCTATGGAGGCAGGCAGTCCAAGAGTAGAGCTGGGACACAATGGAAATGCTAAGCAGGGTCACCAAAGCCACCGAGACCTTCATCTGTCCAAGCTGGCGCTGTGGAGCCAAAGGATCGGCGCCATGGGAGGAGATTTCACATTAGCCCTGACAACACCACCTCGGCTCAGCGGTGACAGTGGCCAGGGTCGTTTCTGAGGGTCCTTGAGCTTCCACTGGAGGTGACCTGGAGCTGGGGCCTGCTTCTCCTTTGGAATGTACTCATCTCACCACCAGGGCAAAGCCACAAGTCACTTCTGACACTGCTGACTGAGCTCGGGCCCCCTGGGCCACAGAAAACGGGGCAGGCCCCCCAGGCTGGGCAGACCAGAAAGAAAGATGGCTCCTAGGCTTTAACTTTTGAGGGTCCTTACAGGTTGCTGTTTCCTACTCCTACCAACAAAGGCCCAGTTTAAATAATCACTAAACTTTGCATTCTACAATTACAGAATTCCAAAACCACAATTAGCTGCACTGAGTCTTTTCTCATCTTAAAGGGTTTAAGGCTTTTTAAAAAAAATTTTTTTTTTTTTTTGGTGCACATATGCATAAATAGAGCCCAGAGGGCCTCTCCCCTGACTGGGTCCCCAGCCCCTGAGCTGAGGAGGCTTCGCAAGGCCGCCTGCTACAAAGCATGGCGCCTGGCTGCAGAGATTTTAATGAGAGCGTCAGGCAGAGCTGTGCTGTTGCTCTCCGGGACTTGCAGATCATTACCAAACCAGCTGTAGGATGAGAACACAGCACATCGAAACCCTAGGAGGTCACTGAGCTAATGATCTAATCCTACCTTCCGCAGGCAGTGCCCCTCCCCACCTCCTCTTGCCCCCAGCCCTTGCCACCATGGACTCTGTCCATTCCAGAAGCCAGGCCAACACCGCCCCCTTCAAGGTCAGAGCAGAGTGATAGAAAGTGGTGCTGGCTCCCCCTTTTCCGGAAAGGAGGGGATAGGGTAATCCAGTCAAAGCCATTAGACCAAACCTGGCCTGGCCAGGCCCCAGGACTCCTATTTGGGAGAACCACTGTGTCTCGCCTGCCTCTCCAGTCACTGCTGGGCTGTGGCCAGGGGCACCTTCAACAGCCATTTTAGGGTTCTAGTGAAAGAGCCTTCAGCTTCCAGAGTGCAGGGTGGGAAGCAAGGTGGGGGCACACAGAGCTGCTCAGCACTGGAGCTTGGTGCCAGTGGTGTGCCAGAGACACCTGATCTGAGGATGGGGAGGGCACACTCTGCAGAGCCACAGCAGGAGGGCATGCTGGCACCTACAGGCTCAGTCCCCACACCCCAGTTCAAGGAATGAAGGCAGAAGGGAAGCATTCAGTGGGGCACAGCGGCAGGACCCATGATTATATGCACTCTCCTCAAGCCGGAGGGGTTTACGAGGGCTTTGGCAATTACTACAAGTGTTTGCTGTGCTGGGTAGAGACAGATTCTGTTTCTTTGTTTCAGGGCTCTGAAAGCCACAGACACTAGTAGAAGCTGATTTCAGCATAAGAGGCTCCATGATAGGTAGGGCAGAAGAGAAGAAACCTCAGTACTGGCCAGAGCTGACCAGTGTTTACCAAATGATAGCACCTGTGTATTAGCCCTCAGAAACGGGGGGAGGAAAAAAGGACATCACCATGTGGGGAGGGGGCCTGGAAACAAGGCACAGAGCCCTGCCTCTCAGTCCTCCTTTTGCTGCCAGGCCCCCTTAGGCAGGTACCCACAGCAGCTGCCAGCCTGAGGGACTGAAGTTCCTACAGTTGGCAGAACCTATGCTTAAGCTGGGGGGACAAAAGAGGGAGGAGTTGCAGAGGAATTGAAAACAGCACCTGTCAAAGCTGCCTCGCCCCTTCCTTCTCTCACTACCTCTGGTCCCCAGAAAGGCAGCTCCCAAGGCCGTGTGGTCGGCTGGTGACAGGAAGTGAGGGGCGGGAGCAAAGAATTACACAAGAGTCTCTTAGGGTCTGAGCAGCAATGACAGGGCTGGTGCAGGCCCTGAGCCCTCCTGCTGAGACCTCCACCTACAGTTAGGTCTGGAGTAGCATCAAGCCAACATAGCTCAGCCCAGCCTCCAGCAGGCGCTCACTATTTGGTCCCAGAAAGCACAGGTAACCTGGAATCAGGAACTCAGAGCTCTAGCTCTGCCACCATCCAACTGCGCGACCCTGAGCAAGTCATTTTTTGTTTTTAGGCCTTGGCATCCTTAAGAGGTAGGGATCCAAGGATCCACCATCCTTCCAGGCCTACAGTTCTCTAAGCTTTGCTCCTGATGGCCAGCAGAGGCCTGGATCCCTGTGTGTCAGGGCTTGTTTGGTCATGGTTATTAAGGTCAGGACTGGGCTGTGGTACCCAAAGGCACCTGGGGGTGATGAAGGGGCACTTAAGGGATTATCTGAACACCACATTCACCAAGACAGAAGCTGAAAGGGAGGTACTGAACAATCTCAGTCTTTAGAAGGGCATCATTTCTAAGCTGGGGGGTTGGGATGGGTGAGACATTCTTTAGGGACTTGATGCCTACTGGAATAAAGAGCATCCCAGGCATAAAAATGGCTTTGCAAAAGGCAGCTCCACCCAGCAGATCAGGGCAGAAGGGTGAGGCAGTAGGGTATGGGAGTCTGGCTGCTGGGGCATGCAGCCTGCTCTGCCCTCTCAGTGCACAGGACAGGGACCAGCTGTGTCCACCCAGGCCACTCTCATTGCTTTAGGACAGAAGAGGGCTGATATTATCCAAAGCAGCTGAGGGCAAGGACTGGAAGAAAAGCAATCTGGAAATGTCTCCTAGGAGAAGGCACCATATTTCAACCCAATCAAAGGGATCTACCTGCTTGGGTCTTTTTCCTTCCCTTCAATACGCAACAGGCAGTTGAAGGAAGGAGGAAACATTTTAGCTACTGCAGTTCAGGAGCCCCAAGGGGCATGACTACGGGGAAGAGGAAACAGACTGATTTGGAGGAAGCCCTTGGGTACATCTTTGGTTGCTTCAGGGAAGCTTTGGCCCCTTGAAATTCTTGTTCCTTCCTTTTTACTTCCATGGAGCTGTTGGAGGAGACATCAAAGAAGGCAGGAAGGAAGGAAAGAAAACAAGAGGAGAGCAGCAGGATGGAAGAGTTAATCTGACCAGTCGTCCTCATCAAACTCAGAGGAGTCATCCTCTGAGTCGCTGTACTCCACAGCAATGCGCCGTGACAGGATGGTGGCCACATCGTTGCCCACGACATCTCGCTTCTCTTGCTCCCGCTGCTCTTCAACCCTGCGCAGCTGGAAGCCTGGGGCAGAGACAGAGAAAAGGGTTCAGGAGGTGTGTCCTAAGCCTCAAAATCCCTCTAGAACCAAGGGGGAGTGGCAATGGATGGGACGAGTGTTAAAAAGGAGAAAGGAAAAGAAGAACACTGGGAAAGCCAAGAGGGGAAGGAAGCAGCAGGAAAACAAGCAAAGATGAGGTTGAATGAACCTGGTGCCATGGGTGGCTTTAAAAGGAAGCCTACCATTCTTCCTGGCTTATTCCCTCAGGCTGGTACTTTCTCAGAGGCTCTGTATGGGGTGCAGCCACTTGGCCTGCTCAATCCCAGCTGCCCTAGACTGTCTCCTCTAGACTAGAAGTTGGCTAAGGATCACAAACAGAAACAACCACTGTAACCCCTGGGACCAGACCTGGCCCGCTGGCAGAGAGGATTGCTGCTACAGGAGGGTGAGATGGGGAGGCAGGAAGGGACAGCAGGAGACAAAAGAGGGAAAGGAGGAAGAGGAAGTGAGAAAGTCAGGGGTGAGAAAGAGGCAGGGCAGGAAGAATACCAGAACTGGAGAAGTTCAAGGGTAACACAGTCCAACTAATGCAGCAGCCAGTAGCACAGTGACGCTTGTTTTTTTTCTGGGGCACAGAATTATTTTTGAGAATCTGGTGAAAATGGGGATCATTCCCCTCAAAAAAAAATCTTCCCCCAAAGCATAAATTTTCAAGGAGTTCAAAGATCTCAGGGTAAGAATTCTTACTTTAAATCAAGGTGGCAAGAATTGAAATCTTTGTAGAGTAAAACCTTTCTTCATGGTAATCTGAGACCTAATGTTGGAATCTCTTCCCATCCAATGAAAGCTATTCTAAGGAAAAGCCTTCTACTTTCCCAAATCAGTCACCTCTGCTAGAAAGACAAGCTCCCATGGCCCCAGACCCACCACAGGGATTTACCTTGACGGATGGCTGAAAGCAGGTCACTGCGGGCATCACTCACAGGAGGCAACGAGGACTTGGGTTTGGTGGCATCAGAAAGTGGTGGTGGCATGGCAAGTTGGCCATCTGTACCACTAAAGGGGGGCGGAGGGGGCCCTGGAGGAGGAGGAGGTGGTGGAGGGGGAGGTGCACCTCCTGATGGTTGGGACAAGGGAGGGGGTGGCAGAGTTGGGTAGTCAACTGCCGGAGGTGGGGGAGGAGGTGGAGGGGCAGCAAAATCGGGGTGAGGTGGGAAGGATGGGGGTGAAGGTGGTGGTGGAGTTCCTGGCGTCCCAAATCCTACAGGTGGGGGTGGGGGTGGGGTACCAATCTGTGGAGGTGGAGGTGGAGGGGCAGGTGGTGGGGCAAAGCCTGGTTTGGCGCCTGGTGGAGAGCCCATGGGAGGAGCTGGGGGTGGATGGCTTGGACTGACCACACTGGATCTTTTCGGTCCAGTCAAGCCAGACCCTCTTTGGTTGTCTGCTGGGTAGCTAAAAGGACAAAGAGAAATGATTCTCTATCAGTCTCATGATGCAAATATCTTCCTAGAGTTAGGTTTATCTACAAGCCTAGGTTCATTTTGTTTGACTATACCATTTCACTGTGGCTCAAAAAGAAAAGAAAATCTGGGAAGTCAGAGTAGAACACAGTGAAACAGGCAGTCTTGTAAAGCAATGAGCTTCCCATCAGCAAGGTGGATATCAAACAGACCTAAAAACCACCTGAAAGATGTGGACATGGAATTCTTATCTTTTAGGTCCTCCTCTAACTCTCCAGCCACCTGAAGCGAGGCACACTTCTGAATAGGCCCTGGCACAGCTGCCAGTTTAATTCTGAAGGAGCACCGAGACAGCATGCTGGAATCAAATATCAAACTCTACCCAACCACTGCGCTGTGGCTTCAATCTAGGAAAGTTCACCAGATCCTGTGAGATCAGAAAGCCTAAGCCAAGCTGACCAAAATCTGAGAGGGACATAGATTTAGGTGGATGTGTCTGCAGTGTTGGTATGGGAAAAACTGGAGAAGGAGTCTCCATCTGAGGATCTGCAGAGACAGGAAATGAATGGGTCACCAGACTCCTGACCCGGTTTGAAAAAGGATTAAGACTCCACCTTTCCTGGGATCAGATACGCCTGGCTGAGCTGCAAGGTCTCAAGCCATGTGTGAGCCTGATGGGTTTCTTTTTCCCTTTTACTACTTGTACCTGCCCCGTATTAACAGCTTCTCAGAAGTCTCCTTCTTGGAGTTTTCACAGACCCTCAAGCCACAGCCAAGAACTGAGGAGGAAGAAGGGGAAATGTGGACAGGACAGAATGACTGCTTCAGGTCTCCATCTGAGGACCTTTCAACACAGCCAACCTCTAATTAAACAGTGTCCAAAGAGAAAAGTCAACCTTTCAAAGCTCTCATTTGTCAGGCACCAGAAAGGGAAAAAATGACATAAGGAAAAACTGAGATCCGAACTGTCCTCAGATCTCTTGTCAGCCATGACTGGCTAACTCTTCTCCTGTGAACCTCTGCCAGTGATACAAAAAATGGACAGGGTCTATGTTTCATCCCCATTTTCTTTTCTCTTCTGGTCTTTCTGGAGATTCTCTCAGGCAGTGAAATTAGCCAAGAGCAGTATGAGAGAAAGGTGACTGTCTGCTAGGTTTCTAGATAACCAGACAGGTATCTGCTAAATATTTTATGGACAGCAGGTTTACCATTTCATTTCATACTGTGTTAAAGTTAACTGAAAAGAAGGGGTGAGTGAGTGGTACCTGTTCACCTATAGACAGACTGCCTACTGTTACCAATACAGATCCTGGAGTCAGAATGACAGGCTTTCCAATCATGGCTCTGGCTATCACTGGCTGTATGATTTAAGGAAAACTCTATCACCACTCAGTACCTCACAGTTTACTCATCCATAAAATGGGAATAACAACAGCATTTATCTCAAGAGGACTGCTATGAGGATTAAGTAATATGACGTCCAACAATTAAGTCTGCAAACTCAGTTGTTCTAAGTGTTAACATACCTCATTGCTGAATATCACTGTGGTCACCTCTGATGTACTCCCCATGGGAAACTATGCACTGACACCAGCACTTAGTCCACTCTTCAAAGCAATTTTGGAACTCTTTCTGGAACGGCCATCATGTATGGTGACATGCTGGCAAGTTCGCCAACTTAACTGTATAATTGTCTGAGTGCGTTTTTAGCCAGTAAACAAATAACTGTATTGGAACACCCTCACTACTCACTTGACCTGAACCCCAATGACTTTTTTAACTGAAGACAAAGGAAACATTGACAGGAAGATATTTTGATGATATTCAGGGCATCAAGGATAATACAAGGACAGCTCTGATAGCCACTCCAGAAAGAGTTCCAAAAGTGCTTTGAAGGGTAGACTAGGCAGGCACCGGCGTGGGTGCATAGCTTCCCAAAAGTAGTTCAAAGGTGACTATGGTGACATTCAGCAACAAGGTATGTAGCACTTTTTCTAGGATGAATTTGTGAACTTAATTGGCAGTCCTTGCATATTCAGTGGTTAGCACAATGCCTAGCATCTCCCAAGTACTTGATATAAATATTAACTATTCCTACAAATTTGGAGCCCTGGTGAGGGTTCAAAGCTTGGCTGCTAACCAAAAGGTCAGCAGTTCAAATCCATTGGCTGTTCCTTGGAAACCCTACAGACAGCAGTTCTACTCTGTCCTATAGGATCACTGAGTTGGAATTGACTGGATGGCAATGGGTTTGGTTTTCTTGGTTTAAAAAAACTTACCTGAAGTTATTTTATTGTTCCTATCCTAGATTTTGAATTCTTATTTTGTTTTTGAGTGTTTAACCGCCCAGAGTGGGTAGGAAGAGGTACTGCTATTTACCTGAACTCAGCTGGTGGGGGAGGCAAGTTGTCCTCAGAGAAGGAAGGAGAAGGCGGAGAAGTGGAGTCTGATGGGGGTGGTGGTGGATAGCTGCCTGTGTCCATGTTTTCAACAGAGCCAAGGCTGCCGTTCTGGTACACCAAGCTGGTTGGATACCTGACAATGAACCCAATGTCATTTACAGAACCTGAGTGGTACTGTCTCTCTGAATTTTTTTCTGAGATACCGCTCCCCCAGACACAAACACATCCGCTACAAAAGCTATTAGAAAGAAATAAAACACTTCAAGTATATTTCTCATGCCCATGGAAGCAGTCATGAAATCAAACGACATATTTCATTGTGCAAATCTGCTCTCAAAGACCACTATTGAGTGTTAAAAACAAAGATGTCACCTTGAAGACTAAGGTGTGCCTGACACAAGCCATGGTTATTTTCAACAGCCTCATACGCATACGAAAGCTGAGTAATGAATAAACAAGGCGTACAAAGAACTGACGCCTTTACGTTGTGGTGGTGATGAATACTGAATATACCATGGATTGCCAGAAAAAATGAACAAATCTGTCTTAGAAGAAGAACGGCTTGAAGGATTGCAAGACTTCTCCCCACGTACGTTAGACATGTCATCAGAAGGGACCAGTCCCTGCACAATGACATTATGCTTGGTAATGTAAGGTTCAGCAAAGAAGAGGAAGACCCTCCAGATGGACTGACACAGCAGCTGCAACAACGGGCTCAAGCACAGCAATGACTGTGAGGACGGCGCAGGCCTGGACAGCATTTTATCTGGTTGTTGTAGGGTCGCTGTGGTTTGGAACTGACTCGATGGCACCTAACAACAACACATTATCAGCATATTCCCCTATATTTTCTTTTATACTGAAATTTTATTTCAGGGTTAAATATTCTATTGCTAAACAGATGTTTCTAGCGGATTGTTGCAGTAATGGGATTCAATCCAGATTATTAAAACCATGCTGTTGCTTTCCCAGTGTTGGCCTCATCAAAGCCAGAAGCTCTTTTAAATTCTCTCCCAAATGTTAGGTACAGTCTATACCTAAATCCCAAAGCCTGTCTTGTGGCAAAGGGTAAAGCCACGCTCCACAGGCTAGTGAGCTACAAAATGCATGACCAGCACATGGCCTGATCTCGGGGCCAACATGCCCCCCCAAGTGCTCAAAGGCCAAGAAGGCATCTGATCACAAAACCACGCTCCGGGCAAATGCAGGGTGCTGTGCAGCAGTCAGACTCGGTCCCCCTGCCAGATCTCACATCAAATAAACGGAGCTGCTGATTAAGCTAGGGTGTGTGGGCTTGTCTCATGGAAACCTGTCCCTCACAGCACTGGGCCCTGGATGAATTTGTTCTGAGTGAATAGCAAACTTCTAAACAAGCACAAATACACCAAGCAACAGAACTCTCAACATGCAAAAATACACCAAGTATCAGCTAACAAAATCTGGCCTGCTCTGTTCCACCTTACCCATCTCTGTACCATGGTTAGATTGAAGAACTTACCAAAAACAGACCCCAAGGAGAACAGAGTTGGAGGGACCTAAATGAATCAAATGGCACTCTCAGTTGGAAAATTCCCAAGGTCTGAAGTCTTGTAGGCTTAGGACATTTCTTTATAGGTTCACCAACAAGCATGTCCACCAACAAGCACATCCAGATGCACCCCAACCCCAAACCTCTTGGACAACAGGAAAATGGCAAGTAGAGCCCTCATCTTCCCCACCCCATGCCACAAGAAAATAAACACACAACAACTGGCATCCTGAACACGTAAGCTTCTGGCCTTTGAGTCACTAAACCTAGGACAAGTGCCTGTCTGAAAGGAATGGGACCAAATAAGAAAACGGCCCTTCGCATGAGGAGGTAAAGGTAATGAAGGCACCCTCAGGGCTGATTCCCAGTAGACAGAAAAGGTTTGTTTTCTCCTCTCACCATCTTTATCACTCTTTAAAATAAATCTCTTAAGCCAGGAAGAACATGTGTCAGAGGTGTCAAGATTTTTTGAAGTCAAGGTTTTCATGGTAGAGTTACTCCCAGACACCAGGCATGGGCTGGCCTGGTTCTCTAAAAGCCGAGATACAACACATTTAGTGGGAAAACCAGGGTGACTTTCATGCCAAGCCATTGTGATAACTTGGCTTTGAATGTCACATGGGTTGGGCACCAGGATAAGCATCGAACCCAAGCTTTAAGACCATTTTTTCCCTTTAAGCCTTCAGTGTAATTTGGTATTGGGAAATGGTGTCAGACTGACATCTACTATTTCTTCACGGAGATATATAGCCTTAATACTGACCAAGTGACCTTTCCCACACTCTTTCTGAGGTCCACATTCAGTCTTTTGGCTAGCCTCTCTCATAAGACTGACAAAGGCTGACTGAAAAGTTGCTTTGGTGATGTGTGCAAGCTCCCTGCCTGGTCTTTCCCATTCCCCTGAAATGCCCAGCTCTTGGACATGGCCTTCAAATCTATGCTTGGGAGGCAAAGGGCTCCCAAGATCACTTTTATTCCCTTTCCAGACTTTCCTCTGAGGCTCTCAGACATACCAGTGTCTGGTAAAGTAAGGGCCATAGAAGCCAATGGTTTTTCTTCTCAAGATTGTTACCACATTTAAATTGCTGAGTTTCTTGATTTATTTAGCAAATTTTAATCACCAGATGGATGCACCTGGAAATAACTGATTAATAGTGGTGCTGATCTAAGCCACACAGCCAAACTGCAGGAGGTGTGAAAGATGTCACGACAGAACTGTCAGACTGCTGCCCCAAGCCTCCAGCCCCTTCAAGAATGTGAGGAACAGTGTGGAAGCATCACTTACCCAGAAGGCCCCAGCTTTTCTTTGGACTCCACAAATTCTTGTCCCATCTTCATTTTTTCCCACTCTTCTTTACGTGTCTTGATTTTACGTGGGTTCACGTTCCCTCGATTTGGGTTTTCTTTCTTCTCTTTCTATCATGAAAACAACAGAAAAGCCTTTACAAGACATTTTCCAAAGTTCTTCATTAAAATCCCACCAATCTTCATGGGCACACCCCCCAAGAGATGATTTTACCTGAACACCACACAGTAGCACCTCAGAATTTATAAATAAGACTGGGTTTGGAGTGACCTAGCCTGTCATCTGATCCAAGCCTGGGAAAGCCATTCACCTCAACCTTATGCTTAAACACATCACACGTCTAGTGACAGGAAATCCACTACCTTTCTGGGTAACATGCTTACACTTTTTAACAGCTCTAATTGTCATAAATTTAGTAAACAACTATTTGTTATTTGCTCTGCCACAAAGGTCACTCAAGAGAGATGAAAAGCAACGATAGCTGCAGATATCCGGGGGCAGATACAATGAAATAGTTTAAAAAAATTTTTTTTTTTTAATATCACCAATGAATTCTTCAGCCTGTGGAGGTGCACTAGCCTCTGGCACTCTCTTGGGCCTGCCGGCAGTCATGTTACCAGGATTGTGAGGCTGCACTGGTAGGTCACCTACAGACACACACCACTGGAAGTCTAAGAAAGAGAAGCACCTCCCCAGATGAGGCCTCCCCCCTCTGTCCCAGCAGGCCAGCAGTGAAGGCGTTCACTGGCTCACTGCAAAGCACACATTGCAGAGCCTTGTGCTGATCTGAGACATGAGCTGCAAAACTGGCAGGGAAGGAATCAGGCTAGCTTGAGTGTCCAGCAGAGTCATGTGCAAATTGCAGGAGAAATAAATGGTGAGTAGAAAAGTCAATTTCTAAAACTCACTCTGAATATATTCAATTGTTAATAGTGCTTGGGGGAACAAACATACTTTTGGTGTGATTTATACTTTCATCTTGGTTGCACTTATTGTGGACACAGTTTTTTTACAGTTTCACCTGGAATCCAAGCAAGCAGCCACTTGGAATGATTACTTCACGTAAGACTGGCTTCCTTTTTATTCCCCCTACACAATCGTGCCTACTGATGTGTAGAACAGATGCCCCTTTCTCCTCACCCTATGCTTTCTCTTCTCTTTCATGATATCCTTGGTGTCTTGCAGCATCTTCTCCTTCCAAAGATCAAAGAAGTACGAAGGGTCTGTGTAGAATTTGAGTGCCTCTTTCCCATCATCCCTGGGATAGAAATGAAGACAAGTAGCTCTCAGTAGACAGATGAGCTCCTGACCAAACCCAATATCCCAAACACCTACCAGTTACCAGTTTTTACACTGAGGAGTGAAGAAGTTATTCAAATTGACTGCACACTTCCTCTCCCATACCAGTGTTCCAATGCCCCTAGGTAGCACCCTCTTCACTTGCCTGACTTTTTAAAAACCTTAGGCTTTATTTTCAATTCTAGGTAGAGGAATTTGCACAGTCAGGTCACCAACGTGCTTTTGCAGCAGGCATCTTGATTATTTCTAATGATCTGCATGGCCATAAACATCTCCCTGAGGACATCCTGACATCCTGGCACATCAAAGGGGTTTCTGCCCCTGGTTCTCCTCCCCTTCACCAATTCCCCAGAACTCTCTAGATAGCTCCAGTCGCTTTCCACCCACTTGAAATCTGTGCACACATGTTCGTGTTTTTGCATACGTGTACACATGAATGTGTGTGTACAGCTGTTACTCTCCTGCAAATATAGATAACCCCAGCTTTTTACCTTTTTGCTCCTTTCCAGAACAGAATAGCTCAGTATCTGCTCCCCCACCACAAGAGGGCCCCAGTGAGAACAGATGGCCAGGTAGCTTTTGACCAGAGATTTAATCACATTTCAAGTGGCCGGGACAGTAGCATGGAGTCAATCTGAGTGTCAGAGTCAGAGTTATCGGTGCTAGACTCAAATGATCCAGGCTGCAATCCTGCACTGTGGCATTGCTAAGCCACCCTCACTTTCCAGAAATTGTGTGCTTAGGGGTAGACATTTATTTTAACTTACTCTGAACTAAAAAGAACTGGACGACAGCCACTGGACAATTAGAGGGAAAACTTATGGGGGCAGTAAGTTTCTGCTAATGGGGGAAGAACAGCTCAGAAAAGGAGGGTGAGAATGGTGTACAACTCGAAGAAGGTAGCCAGTGACACTGAATGGTACACACAGCAACTTGAATTGCTATGTGTTTTATTGTATATATTCTCAGAAAAAAAAAAAGAATCAAAACGTAATTTTATTCCCCGGCCTCTACTCCTATAACAACATAAAGAAAACATTTCCAAATCAAACACTAATGATTTTACATACTAAATCTTATTTTGAGTTAGCTACATCATGGCTGGTTTGTTAGGCCAAGTCCAGATAACTGAGACACCAATTTTGATACTTTATGCTAAAAGAGCAAACACTGTAAACTAGTAAGTTTTCTTATTATCCTACATGCAAAGCCTGTATCACACTCTTTTCTGTATTATCAGGTGTGTGATCCCTTCTTCTATCCAAGCCCCTCGTCCAAACCCAGCTAGACTAACTGATGGAGGCTAGACAGTCCAATCTGTCCTGCTGTGCTAGCTATCCCCTTTGAAAACTAAGGGATAAACATGATTTCACACAGCAATACAGGACAGATGCAACGCACTTTAGCTATACTTGTGTGAGAGGCTACCATGCTCCTATTCCAGGCTCCCTAAATCAGGCAGATGTCCTTGAATTTCACAGGTACACACACACACACTCTCTCTCTACTTTGCAGTATACCCATGTCTCACAGAAGACATCTGCCTCCAGCTATCTGTAATTACTTTTTACCTGTTACAAAGATATTTATGGATGCAAGTTAGATAAATATTCCCTTTCTGTCCCTGCTCAGTGGTTTTTTGCATATGACAACACTACCAGACCACTAGAAAGGAGGGACTTTAAGGCGTCTGTGACGCTACCTTTCTTTTCAAGTCCAGGCACAGCATTGTAGGTTCAGAAGGAAATGGTGAAAGGGAGTACAAAACAAAGTGAACAGCACTGATCTGGAAGCATGTCAATTACTCCCTAAGGTTTGGAAGGACCCCTCAGGACCTAGCGCAGCCAGTCCATGAGACTGGACCCACAAGTATGTTCAAACATCTGGTAATCTAGTGGTTTACAAGTAAGTGGGAGCCTTGCTAGAATGCTGCCTTTGGGATCCATGCTATAGGATCGCCTGGTAACAAAGCCTCTTGGTTCTGTAATAACTAAATTATTTGGACAGAGTCCGAGATGGATCTGGCTTATACAAATTAAAACTCTGTAGCATTCAATGCCATAGCAAACTTTCAATATATATCTGCTATGAATTTCAGCAACCAAATAAGTGACAGTGTTTATATGGTAAACTTCACCTTCTGCGGCCACAAGCAACTATGGCACAGTCAGTGATAGCATCCTCTGAAAGAAGCAACATCTTTACATGAAAAGAAAAGCCAGTGTTTTTTACCTTCAGGAAGAGAAAGGGAGGAATGAGCCAGCTGTTACCTGTAAGGGGAAAGATTGTTGAGAGGTGGAGGAGTATCACAGGTGTTGTATGTTTCTAAGACTGGCACTGGGAGAGAGTTTCTGTCAAAAAGCTTCTGGTCTTGAATGGTAGAGCTTCTGAAGGCCTTTCGAGTGTTGATTCCTTGTAGTGACACTGAGAGAAGATGGAAGGCGTTAGAAAATGGACGACAGGCCATTTGAGCAAACACTGAGTCACACCAGCCAGAGAGGCCTCAGCTGCTGCGTTTCTTGGCTGCGGCTGTCTGCAGCCAGGTTTTTTTTTCCCTCCCCCTCTGGGGAAGCCCCACAAGGCTGTCAGCGGCCCAGCCATTTCACGACTGAACAAAATGAGGCAACACAAAGGTTTACTATGTGGCCAGATCTAGCAGGCCTCTCCTTAGGAGGAATGAATCTTCCAAGTACTTTTATGGTAGCAAAATATGATTGGGGGAGGGGAAGACTGAAAAAGGGAATTTGGGGAATGGGAGAAAAGGAGTATGTGCGGGTATGGGAAAGCGAAAAAGGTTTCTTCACACCACCCAGGCTTATGTCACCTCAAAGCAGAACTTCATACGTCTCTGTGATTTCTCCCCTCACTTTTTTATAAATCAGGAAAAAATAAATAAAAAAATCTATGAAACTGCTCAGCAGAGCCTGCAAACGCTGAGCTCAGCTTCCTTACCTTCTTCTTCCTTGGGATCCAGCTGAGTGACTTTAACTTGTAGGCGGTCGACCCTCTCAGCAAGGGAGCTTACCCGAGAGGCAAAGGTATTTGCCTGAGTAAAGAGCTCTCCAAAAATGTCCTCTGCGTATTTACCTGGGATGAACAAAGAAACTAAGTTACAAGTGCATAAAAATGACACAAGTGGTCAAAAAACCTGGACATTAAAGATTGGACTCCGCAGCAAACACACACACAAACCCCTCAAGATGGTTTGGGGTGTAAGAGGATATTTTGTGGCGTTGCCCACACAACCGGCATAGCTAAGGTAACCTGCACATGTTTCATAATTAACTGAGACTGCCTTGGAAAACTCATAAAACAGTCATGAAACTCAAAGCAGACTGAGTAAAATCTAAAGGTGCAATGCAAAAAACTGATCCTGGAAGAGTGGACAGCATGTCTATACACTTGCCTGGCCCTTAGCTCCTTGCTGTTCTGTAAAAGCACCTTACAAAACGGTTCTGGAAAACAGATTGAGCATTAAAAGAACCTTTTAGGCAGTTACAATTAGCATGCAAAAAAGACATTGCTTCCTCCATGGAGTCTCAAAAGTACACTGAATGATGATGAGTTGTACTATCTTTGAGGGGCCTTGAACTTATCAACAATCCACAGCAGAGATGTATAACTTCTAAGGGGTGAACACAAGGTTATTTTATGTTTTATAACCAACTACGTTCGAGGTCTTTGCTCTAGGTTACAATTCTTCAAATCTGCATCTTGGGGAACAAGTAAGAAGCTGAAACTTTTAAGCCCTCCATGAAAAACAACAAGCCAGTGGTCTCTTTCTATAATGTCTATTTTTTTTCAAATAAAAGAAAGTTCCTTACTTTCAACCCTGGAATGCAAGCCGACTTTGCTGCCAAAGAAACCTACAAGCAATCTGACACTACCTCCATAATGTCATTCCAAGCCACAAGGCACATTCTTACCACAAATGAAAAATGGTACATTCGAATAAACAGACCATATGAGCTTCTTACCTGAAAGTGAAGGTAGGCACCAGTGATCGTGCTCAATCAAGACATAATTTCTTTGAGAATTATCTGAAGCTGACTTTACTTCTTTGCCTCTACATAATATTTATGCTTAGTTCGTATTTGAGAAAAAAAGTTTGAGACCAAAACTACACCTTCAGGGTAAACTGAAGCTTACCTTCCCAGTATAACCAGGAGAATAAGGAGATAAGCAGTGAAACGCAAACTGTGAATTGCTGATAAATTTAGTCAACAAGGAGTTTCTAATCCAGGAAGAAACAAATCCATGCATACTGACTGGTTTTATGATCTAAATAACTATGGGATGCCCCGGGGTCCAAAGGACTCACAAACTGGCTAAGGTTCTACACTTCTCTGTAGGTGAGGAACCTATCTGATCCCTGTCTATGAAATTGCTAAGCTAAAATAAAAAAACAACCCACTGCTGTAAAGTTGATTCCAACTCAGAGCGACCCTACAAGACAGAGCATAACTGCCTCACAGCGTTTTTAAGGCTGTATGACTCTTTACAGGAGCAGACTGACAAATCTTTCTCCTGTGGAGAAAAGCTGGTGGCTTTGAACGAACCACCTTTCAGTTAACGATTTGTCATGTAACTACTAAGCCAATAGGGCTCCTATGAAATCACTGCTGTTCTCATAAAAACCATACTGTATCAAGTTCAACCAGGTAATGGAAACTGTGATTAGAAGGTTAAAACAGAACAACTTGCAACATTATGTGTGGGAATTAAACCAGGGTCAAAAATACCGGTTAGGTCTTCATCTGTTCTGGAGGGAAAGAAAACCCTAGATCAACTTACTCGTAAGTCATGAAGGCAGTACATGGATTTTCTGCTCCATAATAGCAGTGGCAGTACCTCAGTAATAATGGGAGTAGTAGCTTAGTGTGGCACAGTGGTTTAAGATAAAATATTACAAAGAATCCCAACGTATACAGTTGGTAATGCTGGTTTGAAGAGAGCATGAGGGGACACTGACACAGTAACACATACACTCTCAGAACTACACTAGAATACATGGAAGACACCGAAACCAAAACACCAAACCTGCTGCTGCTGAGTTGATTCTAATGCACAGGGACCTTACAGAGACAGAGAACTGTCCCATAGGGTTTCCAAAGAGTGGCTGGTAGATTCAAACTGTCAACATTTTGGTTAGCAATTGAGCTCTTAACTACACCACCAAAGCTCCACAAAAGCACCACCAAAACCCCCACCGCGGTCGAGTTGTTTCTGACTCACGATGACCCTATTGACAGAGTAGAACTAACTCCCTGTAGAGTTTCCAAGGATCATCTGGTGGATGTGAACTACCGACCTTTAGGTCAACAGATGTAGCAACCACTTACCCACTATGACACCAGGATCCTCGAATCAGAAAACCTGAATTTAAGTGTCAGCTCTATTTGTACCTGTGTCTCCAACCTTTCAGCCTCAGTTGTCTCATCTGTAAAACAAGGATAACTATGTCTCCCTCATTAATTTGTCAGGAGGATTAAATGAGCTAAAGATACAAGCTGCTACAATGCGATTTTTCTTTGTATCAGATGACTTAGGAGAATGTGGACTATCTAAATATCCTGAGTATTACAACTAGAGGAAATTTAAATGACAATTCTAGTCAGTAATTTGATACTCCTTATTTTTCATGTGCCAAAAATTATTCCAACCCCTGAAAACCGAAGTGATACTTAAATAAGAGAAAAAGTGTCTGGTACAGAGCTAATGTTTCATTCATTCAGGTGCCAAGACAGACTCAACATTCACCAGCAACACTCATAACAGATACCATCATTTGCAAAAGATTCTAGAAGCAGTCTTGATGTTTTTACCTTAACAAGGGAACTCTTCAAATGAAACTTCATGTGCAAGTGAAAGAGGAAAAACTGATTTAAAAAAAAAAAAGTGGGAAGTTGCTTTTGCTGAAGTCTGAGTGGACCCCCCTGACCCATAACATGCCCTGCCCCTCTACAGGACTCAGAAAACCAGCATCAGAGCACGGTTTCCTAATGGTCCACATGGGGCTCCCATTCTCCTAGGTCACTTCCGAAAATATGGCAACTTTAATATGTGAAATGCCAATCTCACTGCACTGAGGGAAAGTAAGAATTCTGGAAATGTTCTTACAGAGCAATCTATGGCTGTGGAATTCTGAGCATTTTGCTTTATCCAATCCATAATCGGACCTTCCTTACTACCCTAAGAAGTTTTGGTTAGACTACAAAGCACAGGAGGCCAAGGTCACAAGCTTGAAGCACATGTAAGTCTATCCCTGTGCCCTTCTTGCCTATGTGAAATCCTAGTTATCTTTCAAGGCCTAGTTCAAATGTAATCTCTTCTGTGAAGTCTCTTTGACCCTCCCTCTCCCCACCTGTGTCTCGCTTCCTCATTGACAGTACCTTGCTCCTGGGTACCCTCTGCACCAAAAACGTGGAATGGTAGAGACAATATAGGCATGAATCATTTAGCATTTACTGAACTTATACTGGGTGCTAAGGACACTGAGGTCCAAGGATAAACAATACATGATTTCTGTCTATCTTTTTTAACGGGCTTTAAGTGTAAGTTTATAGTTCAGGTTAGTGTCTCAAGCAAAAATTTATGCATGTATCATTATGTGACACTAGTTACACTCCCCATAATGAGACAGCCCACTCCTACTTTCCACCCTGCATTTCCTGGTGTCCATTCAACCAGCTCTTGTCTCTGTCTTCTCATTTCACCTCCAGAGATGAGCTGCTCATTTAGTCTCATGTATCCACTTGAGCTAAGAAGCACACTCCTCCCAAGTAGCATTTTATGTCTCACAGTCCAGTCTAATCTTTATCTGAAGAGCTAGCTTTTTAATGGTTCTAGTTTGAGATTAACAGAGAGTTTGGAGCCCATGTCTTCTGGGGTCCCTATAAGTCAATGACATCTGGTCTTTTTACTAGAATTTGAGTTATGCACCCTACTTTCTCCTACTCCGTCAGTGACTCTCTGTTATGTTTCCTGTCAGGGTAGTTATTAGTCAGGTACCACCCAGTTCTTCTGGTCTCAGGTTGATGAGAGTCTCTGGTTTACGTGGCCCTTTTTGTCTCTTGGGCTTGTATTTTGTATCTTTGGTGTTCTTCATTCTCCTTTGTTCCAAATGGGTTGGGCCCAACTGATGCACCTTAGATGGCTGCTTGCTAGCTTTTAAGACCCCAGGTGCCACTCACTGAAGTGGGATGAAGAGTTTCTTCTTAATAAACTTTGTTGTGCTAATTTACGTAGATGTTCCCTGAAACCACGGTCCCCAGACACCTCCTCCACTACTCTGTCCCTTGAAGTGTGCGGTTGTATTTAGGTATTCAAGAAACTTCTTGTCTTTTGGTTTAGGCCAGCTGTGCTGAATTCCCTTGTACTGTGTGTTGTCCTTCCCTCCACCTAAGATAATTCTTGTCTACTATCTAGTTAGTGAATTCCTCTCTCCCGCACTCCCCACCTCTGTAACCACCAGGGAATGTTTTCTTTTGTGTTTAAACCTTTTCTTGAGTTCTTAT
This sequence comes from Heterohyrax brucei, assembly GCA_028571685.1. NCBI lineage: Eukaryota > Metazoa > Chordata > Mammalia > Hyracoidea > Procaviidae > Heterohyrax > Heterohyrax brucei. The sequence continues at coordinate 57,320,863 of CM053140.1, forward strand.
AATAGTGACCTCATACAATATTTGTCCTTTTGCCACTAACTTCACTCAGCATGATTTCTTCCAGATTCATCCATGTTATGAAATTTTTTGCAGATTCATTGTTGTTCTTTATTGTTGAGCAGTATTCCACTAAACAACATGTAACATCTATCTTCAGAGAACTGAAGTATAAGAGACACAGATAATTTCTAATATAATGTGGTAGATGATAATACAGGCACATACTGGAAGCTCAGAAAAGCACTTAGCCCCATCTGGAGAAAGCAATCCCTACAGCAGGCCTTGACGGATCAGTTACAGGTGATCAGGCAAACAAGGATGGCAAGGGTTCTCCAGGCAGGGAATGGCACAACCATCACATGGAGGTTGACAAGAATATGGCCTATCTCAGAAGAACCACTAATAGCTCATAATTCATTCTTCTTTTTCCTCTTTTCATTTAAAATAATCTTTAAAGAAATAGTATACAGGAAAAGAGAGACTGCAGAATTTGTGACTGGAAAGAAAGGCGGGTCCTGGGGTCTTGAATGCCAAGCCAAGCAACTCACATTATTCTGTAGTGAGGAACAGGGGAGATAAACAGTTAAAGATCTGTATTCTTACTTACAAAATACTTCGTAAGCTATAAAGTTAATCCAGACTTAAAAAAATCCAAACAATTCAGAAATATAAAAGTAAAAAGTGAGATTTGCATTTTAGGCAGAACATTCTGGTAGGAGCCTAAGAGACAAATCTAAGGGGGCTGGATCAGAAAAAGCGAAACCATATTCAAGGACAGCCAACCAAGGTCTGAACCAGGGAAGTGGACAGAGTGAACAGGAAAGACCAGAGAAGAATCGATGCCTTTGAATTATGGCACTGGTGAAGAATACTGAATATACCAGGAATTGCCAAAAGAATGAACAAATCTGTCTTGCAAGAAGCATGGCCAGAATGCTCATTATAAGCAAGGATGATGAGACTGTGTCTCGACCAGTCACTGGAGAAGGATTTCATGCTTGGTAGAGAGTCAGCAAAAGACAAGAAGGCCCTCAACGAGATGGACTGATAGAGTGGCCACAAGGATGGGTTTAAGCACAGTAACAATTAGTAAAGGAACAGGACAGTGCTCTCTTGTGCTCTACACAGCGTTGCTAGGAGTCAGAATCAGCTTGATGGCACCCAACAACAACAAGGGAAACACTGGCAGAGACAGACAGTAGAAGACTGAGCTAAGAAATTCCTTGTAAGCCTGAGTTTAAATACAGTATTGACTTTGTTTCTTACTGGCTTTATCTCTCTAGGCAAGTTACCTGACTTTTCTGAGCCTCCATTTCTTCATCTGTAAGATGGGAATGCCATCATCTGCCATCATAGGGTTACTGGGTGGATTAAGTGAGATAGTCTATGTTGACAGCCTATCAAAATCCGGCAATAAAGTAGGCAATTAACAAAGAGAAGTTCCCTTCCTACCTTTTTCCCATCTCCTTTTAAGATTTATTTCTATTTTCCCTGGTAGATTATGGGCTCCTGAAAGCCAGGAACCATTTCTTACTATTTCTGTATTTCCTCAGCCTCTGGCACATAAAATATGTTCCATACACAATTAATGGATAACTAAAGGATCAATTTGCCCCCAAACATGAGGAAATCTTGTTTTCTTAGGCACAAGCCAACCCTGATCCCCAGACTGGCTTTCTCAAGATAGGAGTGGTCTGATCACAACTGGGAGTGTAAGGAATGGCATCCATCAACACTATCCTGCAAAAACACCTACCAGAGAGCATAACTCCTGCTGAGTGAGAAGCAGCAGCATCATTAGCTAGATGTCCTTTGTCCTTTGGAGAAGGAACCACTGTGTGATTGACTTCTACCCATTTGGCCTTCTCGGGGTGACAAGCAGAAATGATGCTTTTAAGCAGCAGTACGGCTCTCTGCAGCCTTCATGTGCTTCCCTGTCAGCCGCACTACTGCTGCACCGCTGTCACTGCGCCTTTGTGTAAGACAGGCACTGGCAGGGTTTCATTTCTTTGTGACGCCCCATCCGGACTCCTCTAAGCCCTGGATCAACTGAGATGGCCCCTGAGCTGGGTGAAAGCTTAGAACTCTCAGACCCCATATATCATTTGGTCACAGAGCTCTGTCTCCTCAGGCTCCCATTTTTAAAGACAGGGCCTATTACTATCTGGGGGAATACAGGCTTCCTTGATATTTCACTGCCTTCACTAAGGGCAGTGAGGTGATAGGAGCAGTGAGAGTCTGAAATGATTCACACCAAGATGCCTTTGCTAAAACAGATCACTAAAATGCCATTTTGACAGAGGTTCTTCTGGGAGCTGAGTGGCATTAGACAAATGCAGAGCCTACCTAAGCATCTGCCCTTCCCATACCTTGGCTTTAAGCAAACAAAGTCAGCTTGATTCAGAAAGAAATCCAAACCACATGCATGTAACCCCACCCAAGGCAGTCTCATTCATTCTTGTCAATTAAAAAACACACAGTTACACACAGAGAGAATAAGAGTTGAGCTGGCTTTCCCTCAGCTCTAAAACAGACGGGGTTAACCCCCATCTTCCTCTTAGACAAGAAGGACTCTAGTTACAATTTGTGTCACTGTGTGTTCATGCAGCTTGCAAAACTCCTAATACCCTAGAGACTGTAAAAGTATTTTGTACCCTGGACCTGGACCTGGGCGCTTGCAGCACAATTAAAAGTGTACCAGAGGGGACGAGTCAGCCAGAATCTCTCTGCTTTACTCCTTTTGGGGGGAAAAAGGGAGGAGGGAGGTGTTGAGTAGATGAAGACTACTGGCACATGTGAGGCTTGAACAAAGTCAGGCCACATCGAGCAGCTCATGCAATTAGAGGCATATTCCCCGACCCAGGATACTGCTCTGTGAACCTCCCACTTTTACACAGACAATTCTGCTCTGTCATTCCATCTGCAGTTTCTGCTGCAGCCCTTCGTGCCACCCTTCCCACAGATTCCTTTTGAAGCAGGTGGAGGGGGAGGGGGAGGGAATCTAGAGGGTGGTGGTGGATGAAGACAGGGTTGAGGGGAAGAATCTGTACCCACAAGCAGCCTCTCTTTGGGGAGGGCAGTGGGACAGGTTTTCACATTACCTAGGGAAGGCAGATGGGGGAGAAATAGGAACACGGAGGAGAAGACAACTAAATAAAGAGCATCAACGACCCCCGAGGGCAAAGCACAGGCTCTGTGCGGCACTCACTCAGGCTGCCCAGCTGTCGGATGACATTTGCCAGGGTGATGTTGGTCATGCATTCCAGCTCGCTTCTAACGCTAGGCAATGTCTGACGGCACAGGTGCCTTGGCTCGATGTTCCTCGTTACTAACGGCATGGTGGACCTGCTTCAGGCAATGTTCTGAATGATGAAAAACAACCTAAAAAAGAAATAACAGGAAAGTATTACTCAACCACAAATTCCAGGCACACTAGGGCTGTGTGAGCTTTTTTTATTTGTCTTGCTCTGATCTAAAACAGCTTTAAAAATCTTTCCTCCAACTCCCCCTTTCTCCCCCCACAAGCCTTTTTCCTTAAAGCTTTGCTATTAGAAGGCTTGCTGGATAAGTCTAGAAATTCAGAGCTGATGACTGCTGGTTGAGGTACACAGGCAGCACAAAAAAGCCAACAACTTTAAAATAACCACTACTACTCCAACCAACAAGTCTCCAGAGGTGAGAAGGCATGGTCAGAGAACAGCCTATCAGCTGGTACTGGATGGTACAGATTTTATCCTTGGGGTGTCCATAACACAGGCCAGATCAGATTCTCAGCCACCAGTTATAAGGATCAGAAAGAAGCTTCTGTCATGTTACAAATCTACACAACAAAATCAGGCTGCCAGTAGTGAGCCCACCGATACACATCAGGAGATAACCTCTTCAGTTCTTCCTTGATGGATGATTGCTAATGCATAACCAAATACTTGCTACCAGTATCTATTAACACTACTGTAGTCTGTAAATTGACATAAGAGTATCAAGAAAAATTTTACATGTTCAATATGTCAAATGTGATGTCGAGCAAACTGTGCTATAAGATTCCCTGGTCCCCTCTCGCCTACCTAACAGTTCCCTTTCTGCCTTCCATCCGGTTCAATACACCTGGGCCAAAGGCTCTGAAGACAGCAGGAAGTGTCTGGAGCGGACCCGGAAACCTTCCAGTTACTGTTTCTAATCCTGTCAGCTGAGCCCCTTTCCCTAGGAAATCCCCCAGCACTTCAGGTTCATACTGTGCTATTGTTTTAGATTCAGGTTACCAAACTCCTAGCTTTACAAGAATAGGAGAAGGTTTCAGTCTCAACAAAATGAACATAACCATAGCCAAGGCATACTGCACTGGTCCTGTTTCTATATCCTGTGAGACGAAAGAAATCTAAAATAGCCTAAAGTTTTTTATGCTGGTGAAAACAGTAAATATGCTTCAAACAAAAAGGTAAAGCATAAGCGTAACGTATCTAAGTCCCCAGTACTGCAAGCTCCTCCACTAAAAGCAAAACAGAGGCTTACTTACTTCAAATCTTTTATTTTACTTTTTTATTTAATATGACTGAGTGAAAATGTACATTCCCGTATAAATTTACATGCCCACCTATATGCAGCTTCCACTGCTCTCCCTGTCCGGTGACTGCACACTGTTCCTCTCTGCTCCATACATGTCTCATCCTCCCAACAGCCTCCTTTCCCCTCCACCAGCCAGAGGTCAGCAGGATGATATCCTACAGATGCATAGAACCATAAAGTGCATCCAATATATGGTCACTCTGCATCGCCAAGTCCAATCCATTCGTGTCCGAAGACTGGATCTCCGTTGTGATTTATGGGCCAGGGCAGATCAGGGCCAGGGGCCATGCTCCCAGGGGAACCTCAAAACCGCTGGACCATCAACTGAGGTCTTTTAGTGGGGATCTCAGGATGCACCCCTTTTTATTCTTGTGTTGCCAGTGAGATTCAACTTAGTAAGCTCCATCGCGGCTATCACTGGTGGTGGCCGGGCATCATCCGGTTCTTCTGGTCCCAAGTCGATATAGGCACCCACTCATTATATCAAATCTTAAAACACCAGCTCATCATCAAAAAAGTTGACCGTAAATTAAAAATGCTTAAATCAAGCTAAACATCACAGATTTTACAAGTTAAACAACATATTGTCTGACTAAAAGGGGGGGGAACCCTTCAGACTCAAAACGGGAGAAGAACCCTTTGGAACAGACTGCTCCTTGTTATGGATGTTCTGACCTGCTAAGAGTAAAAATAAAACAGGAAGCCAGCAGCTTGGGGAACAAGATTTCCTGTCACTAAGAGCAACAGCCTTCAAGAACCAAGAGAATCAGCTGTTTGCTAGTAACTTTGAACCTCCCTTTAACAGTCACTGTGTGGCAGCTGTGCCTATCTTTGAGGTGCAGAGGTGTTTCCTGAATATTTGTCTACTGTCTAAGGAAATAATTTCCATTCCACTCCTCTACTAAGTTCCCCTTTGATTCAACAGCTTTTCCAATCCAAATTCCGGACTTTCCGTTCCAGTTTAACTCTTTCCCTTTTCTCACTTTATGCAAAGGCTATCAGCCACTATGTAGTCCACAGTGAAAAGAGCATCTAAAACAGGAAAGGAGGCTATGAAACAAAAGAACCTCACAGGGCTCCCTCCTACAATACCCTCTGGAAGCCCCGAGGTTTCCAAATACCAGGTTTTCTGGAAGAACCAGAAACTCTGGGGTCAAGTCAGCTTTGACCAGACACAGCTACTACAACCCCCATTAGCAATCACTTGAGTACTTTTTTCTAGCCTCTCAGAGGAAATAAATGAACCAGATCACCTCAAAATTCTGGGCTGGACTCAGCCACTGCCAAAGCATTCCAGACTTTTCTCTGGAGAGCTAATAGAAACTAGATTCAAGGGTTAGGTACATGTCAGATCTGGATGGGAGGCTGCTGGTTTTCTAATATCTTGGTACTTGAGCATTCACGCTCTCCCACATACTTTAGGTAAGCAGACACAAATGGAGCGAACTCTATGTTACTTGGATGGGGTTTACCTGGCACCAATCTTGTACAATCAAATGGCTTCCTCTTGCCAAAAACCCCTGCTCCTACAACCAGCTAGAAAGGACTCAAGAAATGACAATATTTGACATCCATCAATTTCTAAAATTCACAAAATTTACAAAAGTAAACCTGCTATAAAAAAGCTATTTGATTTGTTTTAAATCCACTGAAGAGAGATAATGGTATACATTATATGGAAATTCCTGCAACACTGCTCACTTTTCTCTTTAGATAATCTAGTGTGGGTTGTATCATGCATAAGTAGTCTGAATTACACATGATATGAGCCACACTAGTAACCTGATCAAGGAAAAAAAAAATCCTATATTTTTTACTGTTCTAGAGGGTGAAAATAAACATAGAACTGGGCTCTCAAGCTCTAGAATCTCTCAATTCAGCTTCAAGTTACAGAAAACACACAAGATTTGGAGTTGAGACATATCTGGGTTAGAACCCTGACTCTGACAACTAGCTGTGTGATCCTGGGCAAAATTCCTGGAGACAGTCAACAACATAACATGTAGAGCTTAAAAAGATACACACATAAAAGTAGTTATTTGCACTTCCACAACTAGGCAAATTGACTAGTGAAATCAATTTTAATCACTAACAGATATTTAAAACACTTTTAGCCATGGGCATGTTAGAATGAAATACATCTGATACAAAAGGTTTAAAGACAGAACCCTGGACTTCAATGACATTTGGTTTCTGGAGGCTGCTCCCAACTCTGCTCCTGGATCTCCTGGGGTGCACTTACCATCTCTCCTCCATTTTCTCACACCTGATTGCTCATCTAACCACAGAACAAATGATTAGAGCAACTGCTTTAGTCATCTAGTACTGCTGTAACGGAAATAACACATGTGGATGGTTTTAACAAAGAGAAATTTATTCTCTCCCACTCTACTAGGCTACAAATCCAAATTCGGGGCACCAACTCTGGGGAGAAGACTTTCCCTCTCTGTCAAATCTGGAGGAAGGTCTGTGTTTGCATCTGCCTTCTTTTGGTCTGGGAGCATCTCAGGGCAGGAACCTCATGCCCAAAGGACATGTTCTGCTCCTGATGCTGCTTTCTTGATGGAATGAGGTCCCCCACTCTCTGTTCACTTCCTCTTCCTTTATATCCCAAGAGAACACCCAAGACACAATACACTCTTATAGATTGAGTCCTGCCTCACTAACCAACCACTGCCCATCCTTCCTCATTAACACTATAGTGACAGGATTTACAACATACAGGAACATGATATAATACTTGGAATCATGGCCTAGCCAAATTGCTACACGCATTTTTGGAGGGCACAATTCAATCCACGGAAGTGACTATTTTCTCATTTCTCATCAGGAATGTACATAAACTAGCACTTTTCTAGACGCACAGAAGAAAAGTTAATAAATTACAACGGATGCCTAAGGCCATTAGGATTTAATTCTCTTATGGAACTCCAGTTGACACAGGTTCCTGTATAATTGGTGGCACTTTAGTGGAAAATATATGGAGCACTGCGGTTGGGGAACAAATAAATGAAGCAAGAAGTGACATGGCCAATTTGCATTCTGGACAGATCATCCTAACAGAAGTTATCTTTGGGCAGAAGTTTGGTGTTAAGAAGCCCAACTGGGAAGTTCTTCATGGGCTGAGAGAGACAGTAGAAATAGAGAAGCCATCACAGCTAGTAAATGTGGACTGAGAAACCAGAGACTGAGGCTGCACGCATGTCTAGTCCTTCAGTCCCATCTGCAGCTTTTTCCTTACAGTTCTATACAGTTGTGCTCAGAAAATAATGAAAGATCTAAATGTTAGTGCCAGTGACAGAAATGAAAGAAAGTGGAGTAAATCAAGACAGTCACAGTTCTTAGCTAGTTCTGCATACATCAAAGTGTGGAATGCCCTTTCTTTATAGAATCAATAAAAGTCTTTTTCAATCACACTTTACTTTTGGTTAGAGACATTTTATACTTTAGTGGATATTTACTAATCTGGGGGTCTGAGAACATCTACCTTGGGGGATGCCACATACGAGAAGAATGAAATTAGAACCACTGAGAAGATAAAAGTTATAGGGAAGCAGATTTCAATTTAGTTAATTCATTTTAATCAGAAATGTCCTGCATTAGAATAGGTTGTGTTTAGAGGTTATGAGTTCTCCAAGACCATCCTCTGGATGACTAGCTATAGGGCATGTTGGGGGGAAACTTCTAGACTTTAAAAAGGTAGAATTCTTCCTCTGGGCATGGGGGAAACTTCTAGACTCTAAGAAGCTATAATTCTTACTATGGGCATCAGTTTCCTCATCTGTGAAATAAAGAGACTAAACCTGAAGATCTTTGATTTCCATCCCAACTCTGTAATTCCTGGATTTGTTTCTATCTAAGCTGCTCTAGGGGGAAACACTGGTGGCACCGCAGTTAAAAGAGCTCTGTCTGCTAATTGTTAAGATCAGCAGTTCAAATCTACCAGAAGCACCTTGGAAACTCTATGGGGGCAGTTCTATCTGTCCTATAGGGTTGCTAGGAGTAGGAATCAACTTGTGGCAATGGTGTTTTGGGTTTTAACATTCTCACTTGGTCAACATCTGTTTCCATGAGATACAGAGCATCTAGGGACTACAGTGAAGGGCAGATCATAACTACGAACCAGTCCTTTCTCCAGGCCTGATTCCCAGGAACTGTGTGATTCAGAATAGCCTAAAGGACATTCCAGATAGGGCCTGAAGTTATTAATACTCTAGGAGGTTCCCAGAATAATCTAGGAGATGGCTTCCCAAAGAAGTCCAAAGGAAATACTAGCTTTGGGGGCCTGCTTTAGACACGCAGGCCATATCACACATGCGTATCTTTTAACATAAGGGGCTTCAGAATGAGTCTGAGAATAACTATAAGATCTTAAGGTATCACTTCCTAGACATGGCTTGGCAGCATACTGATGAGTCTGGACTGTCAATGCTTTGAACTAGAAACCTGATGAGATCATGTCTTTCATGGCCCCCAAACTCTGAGATTCTGATTCTACAGTATATTTGAAGTTTATCATGGAATATTTATGTCACAATGTGGGATCATTGGGTAAATGACTCTTCCAAAGCTCAAGGTCTTTTGTTAGTCAAACGGACACCATGACACCCACTCCACTGTGAACCGTCAACAGCTCTGATCCCAACAGCTTGGAGTGGGAACAGGGATGGGGAGTCATAGGGTGGAATATAAGATAATAAGAAAAGGCTGCTTGTGAGAAGGAGGCGGCACTCAGCTATCAGCTGTACCCCACACTCTGAATTCCTTTTATTATGAGGCAGAAGATAGACAACTGTTCATTCTTGCAATGATATTCATTATCAGCTGTTTACTAAAAACAAATAAATAATGCTTCATTTACAGCCAAGGTCACTGACAATACTTGCAAACTCCACGGTCACATCCAAAAAGCAAGTATATCTAAGCTATAGCAATACTACAACAGAAATGCTTCTCGAGGCAGTTCCTCTTTGAAACATACCCCCTAAATGCTGATCAGCAGTAGCAGAGGATGCGAACATGTGGGGATGCTGTGTGTGTGGCAACAGGACTTCTGCTTTCACTTCAGCATTTCCCATTGTTGTACTCTGGATGAGTGCATATGTGAAGAAGTTTACTTGTAGACCAGTTTCTGGTTGTTTTTTTTTATGTTAATACATTCCTTCCACTTTGATGAGTGGCACCTGGGGTCTTAAAAGCTAGCAGGTGGCCACCTAAGATGCATCAATTGGTTTCAACCCACCTGGAGCAAAGGAGCATGCAGAACACCAAAGACACAAAGAAAGTATTAGTCTAAGACACAAAAGAACTACATAAACCAGAGACACCATCAGCCTGAGACCAGAAGAACTAGACTAGTGCCTTCTACCACCAATGACTGCTCTGATAGGGAACACAACAGAAAGTTCCTGACAGAGCAGTATGAAAGCAGGGTGCAGAACTCAGATTCACATAAAAATACCAGACTTAATAGTCTGACTATGGAGGAACCCCAGAAGACAAGGCCCCCAGGCTCTCTGTTAATCTAGAACTAAAATCATTCCCAAAGGCGACTCTTCAGACAAAGATCAGATCAGACTATAAAACATAAAATAATACGTGTAAAGAGTGTGCTTCTTCTTAGTTCAAGTAGACATGTGAGACTAAATGGGTAGCTCTTGTCCTGAGGTGGAATGAGAAGGCAGAAAGGGATAGGAACTGGCTGAAGGGGTGGAAAGAGGTAGTATGCTGTCACATTATAATGACTGTTAACTAGGGTCATGTAACAAATATATGTATAAACTTTTGTATGAGAAACTAATTTGTGCTGTAAACTTGCACCTAAAGCACATATGAGTGTGCACACACATATGTACACACAAAATGCACTCCACAAGTGTTTAAGAATTTTAATTGAACAGTCACATGATCATTTCACTTCAAAATAGCAAAAGTCACATAGGCTCTTTTCTTACTGCAATACCATTACAATCTTAAAAGAAGTATGAATTTACTGATGCATATAGCAGTCTTCACCACCGTGCAGCAACCACAGGGAGGAATGCCTCATTATAGGCATAAGCACCCACCCACTTCCTGTTGAAAGACAGGGTGGGGCTGAACCTACAAATACAACCAGACTCTCCCTAAACACTAGCAATTACTGACAAATCAGTTTAGGTCATTAGAGTAATATCCAAAGGAGCTTCCAGGACAGAAAGAAACTCCTGGGGTGGAAAGAGAAAGTATCTGACTGGGAAAACCAAGACAAGAGTTTACTTTTTATCTAAAACAGGGAGAAATTTCCAGTTCCACAAAGGAATGGTGCTAGTTCTGGGCCTACATTCCATAAATGAAGCCTCCTTCCTGTCTGGAGTCACTTTGAGACAGTAGTCCTAGAAACAGGACTTCTAAATTGTTGTATCTTACTTCTTGGGCTCAGTACACATCTATCAAGGACCATTCACATCTGGCAATTCGATAACGTTCTATAGTCTTTCGGGGGCAATACCTCTTACCTTTACTACTTTCAGTCTCTAATCACAGTTTTGCTCTCAAAGCTAAAATTGGGGAATCACTTCTTTCTTCAAAATTGGTTTCTTCTAGTATCAACTTTCCCATAGAAAACTGCCTTTTAACTGGCCAAAATTAGGCATTCTTTTTAGGAGAATCCATCTGGCTGTCCAGAAGAAATTACATTTATACTGTGGGTCAGAAACATGGATTCCAGTTTTTAATCTAATGATGACTGGCAGCTGGGATAAGTTTTTAGCATGCTATTACGCTAAAAAATGCTTGAAAGATGCTATATAAAACTGAGATTTTGTTTGCAAAGTATTCTGAGCTTCTAAGATTTATTCACATAAAATATTTCTTATACCTCTATCTTCGCCCAAGTTCCCTTTCATGGATTCACTTAAATTACACAAGCTCTACCATGTTGCCATTGTTGACTTCTAGTCACAGATATTCATTTTAACTTTCCCAATCTAATGCCAATTTCCAGCAACACCCAAATCAAAATGTTACAGTTAGAAATATTTCAAAGGATCCATCTAAATGGAAACCCTAGTGGTATAGTGATTACATGCTATGGCTACTAACCAATAAAAAAAGGTTGGCAGTTCAAATCCTCCAGGTGCTCTTAGAAACCTTATGGGACAGTTCTACTCTGTCCTGTGGGTTGCTATGAGTCAGAATCAACTTAATGGGACTGGGGTGAGGATTAATCCATCTAAGTGGGCTTACTTTTACTGAGTAGACAGATATAAATTTAGGAGCATTATTTTACTCCAAGTGGAGAAATCTTACCCCTAATAATTATGGATACTCAAGTAGATACCTGATTTCTTTTAACAATAAGTCATCAATTTAATGTTAAATTCACACAGGAATTTACCATGAAAACAACAACCAAGCTGCTCTGAAAACCAAAATAACTATATATACAAAAAAAAAGTATAAAGCCTCAACAAATTAGCTCACAAAATTACTAGACATGTGTCAATAACTCACACATGGCCCAAAAAAGTACTTCTTATTTTCAAATACCGCCTCTTTTTATTTATAGCCAATGAAAGACAGCAGTGATCTCCAGTAGGTGGTAACCAAAAATTTAAGAGATAAAAGGACAGATACAAAGTGCATTCCTCTCCAAGCACCTGGGATGAAGTCAAACCAGGGCATGTGCCTTCTAGACTCCAGGACAAACGGAGAGCCAGAAGTCTAATACAATATGGGAATACACAGCTGGTCTTTATGGAAAGGTTATCTAATACCACTTTACTATCCTACCCAGTTATGGAGGGTATAGGTCTAGGTTGTATGTAACCTTTCTCTCCTGGCTTGTACAAACAGCAATGAGTCAACTGCAAGAGAATTACGCTCCCTACAGACAAGGCATGAGAGCACCTACTGGTGGATTAGGTACAGTGGTAGGTTTGAAAACGAGGGGAAGAAGATAATTAGAGCCGAATCACCCATGAGAAACTGAATAAGTCTCATTTCATCCAGCCAGCTGTCTATTCATTTGAATCTCTGTGATGTCTTCACATTTCAAGCTTCTCTCTGAAGTAGCTGGGACAGAAAGGCCAAAAGGCACTTTGGGATGGAAAGGCCAAAGAAGAAACTGACTTTACACACTGAGAAAGGCCAGGAAAGAGAAGGTTACAGAGGAACAACAAAAAAGGAAATTCAGCAAAATGTTTTGCTGACAGTTCAGGGCAACATACAAACACACCATGTGGCCATGCAGCAGGCAGAAGCAACAGTCCTGAGATGTGAATGTTAATCCACCGACTTAACTGAAAGAAACCAGCAATCACAACCACATCTAAGCCACAAGGACTGGAAGTATGGAGCAAACTGCCATGCAATTCCCTATCAACTATTCTATTCTGCCAGTTGTAACAAGATATCATTCCTGAAAAAGTGTCACACACTCATCTGTCAGTAACAGCCAAGTTGCCAGAAACTGACTGAGAGTCAGTGGCAAAGGGCGGCTGTGCATCTACTTCCTCTCACAAGGTCTATTCACCACTCGAGACACAGGATTTTAAAGGAAAAGTCCTTGAGCAGAGGGGACAATAAGTACCTAATTCTTTCTTTCTACTCTCAGTTTACTAGGCAGTTGTCAAAGCCCCTACAATGTAATAGACAGCAGGGCAGACCAGCTAGAGTATTGGCTTTAAGAGACAGATATGCGTGTTTCAATGGGGCACTGCCAGGTTATGGCTTTGGGGACTTTAGCAAGCAGATTCCTCCCACTCTGTTTCTTCCCCTGTCAAATTAGTATAATAATCCCAGTCTGTAAAGCCGTGAAGAAAAATTAAATAATGTATTATGAAATGCTTAGCACAGTGCCTGGCACAGAGGAGATTATTAAAATAGCAGTAGTATAGTAGTAGTAGCAATGGTGGTGGTAGCAGAAGCAGTAATAGGCAGCATCCATCAAGCACAAAACTATGTACCAGGCAGTATTACAAACGTTTCATATATGGTTCTCATAACCATTACATGAGACAGTCTCTGAGTAAGTTCAGCTTGTATTAATGGTTAACTACTAATCAATACACTTATCAACCATTCCATGAATATTTATCAAGTAGATACTAGAGGACATGAGTATAATATCCCTCCCTTGACTCCAAGGGCTTATAATTGAGGAGACAAATAAAATCATAGTTAAGCAACAATACAGCAAATACATGTATGTTCAACATAAAATTACAAGAGATGCCAACAAAGACAGAACATGATTAATTATCAAATGAATAGTGCAGTCAATGAAAACAACAAAAAAAGGAAAACGATCACTATAAACTGAAGGCACTGAATCTGCTTCCTGGAAGAGATATATAAACCAGACAGAACTGAGAAGCAGGAGGTAATATGAAAAACAGAAGTCTTGAACTCTACCACTAAGTCACAATTCCAAAGGACTTTCACCATATTTCATCAGGTTTAATAAGCCAATGGAAACCCTGGTGGCACAGCAGTTAAGTGCGGTATCTGCTAGCCAAAAGGTCAGCAGTTCAAATTCACCACAGCCTTCACAGAAACTCTATGGGGCAGTTTTACTCTATGGGGCAGTTTTACTCTGACCTATGGGGTCACTATGAGTCAGAATTGACTCAATGGCACTGGGTTAATATGCCAATGATTGTTAAGATGCATCATAATTCAAGAGATGCTGGAATGAGAAGAAGTACATCCCAGAATCACTAATAAAATATTGCTTTTTCTACAGCGTAAGAGGGTTGGACAAGATGATTTCTAAACATTCTCTTCAACCCTAAAATGTTATGATTATATAACAAAGGCTTACAATACTCAATTTACCAAACCATAAAAATTTTGGGAACAGCAAGTATAATAAGAGACTGGAACCATACTCCACAATTTGCAAGGCTAAAATACCTACTTCCTCACTAGTATGTTCATGTTTTGCTTTATCTACTTTGCATGTCTAGTAACTGGACTGGATGCTGGACCACTGTGAATTGTATACTGTTGAGTGTCTGACGGCTGTCTTCCTTTCAAGAGTTCTAGGTTTTGTTTGGAGTCCTGGTGGCACAACAGTCAACAGCTACAGCTGCTAACCAAAAGACTGGCAGTTCAAATCCACCAGCTGTTCCCTGGAAACTCTATGGGGCAGTTCTACTCTGTCCTATAGAGTCACCGTGAGTCTTAATTGACTCAAAAGCAATTAGGCTTTACTTTTTTTTTTTATTTTGGGTGTTGTTTTGGTGGCCAGTTCAGCTACTTGTGGTTTAGTTTAGTGCTTCTGAGGTTTGTTTTCAAGATTTGTTAGCACAGGTCTAGAGCACCTGTTACTAAGAGGTACTTTAGCCTCAGTACTAAGGTATAGCCCTTCTGGGATCTCCACTGAATGTTCACAGTGATCACCAGGGGCACTCCCTCCAACACCTCTATCGTCTAGGAACTGGCTTAGTTCACAACTTCCCGATCACTCTTTCCTTAACTTCCTATTGGGGTTTGACCCTAGATATGTAAGTGTGTGTTTAGCAAAGACTCACAGGAACTCTGCGCAGATATCTAAAGCAACTTTTTGTACAGCTCCTTGCTCTCCAGAACTGTCTTTACAATCTGTGTCTCTTCAACTCAGCAAAACCACAATGCTTTGCTTGGGATCCTCTCCCTATTCCACCATCTAGAATATGTTTCCAAAATATGCCCCCAGGCAGAAAGCCGTAGCTTACCTCCTTTTTTCCTTCTCCCAGGAATCATAGTCCTGTGCTACCCAATTAAAGCAGGAATGATTTGTGTCTCAATCATCTGTTGTTGTAACAGAAGTACCATAAGTGGATGACTTTAACAAAGAAAAATTTATTCTCTCACAGCTTAGGGGGTGAAAAGTCTGAATTCAGGATGCCAGTTCTAGAAGGCTTTCTCTTTGTCAATTCTGGGAGACAGTCCTTGTCGTCAATCTTCCTTGATCAAGAAACTTCCCAGTACAGGGACCATGGACTTAAAGGAGGCACTATTCCCCCAGCTCTGTTTCTTCGTGGTATACAGTACCCATGTCTCTGCTCGCTTCTCTCTATCTCAAAAGAGAATGACTTAAAATCTAATCTTGTAGATTCTCACCTTATTAACTGCCTGCAATCCTGCTTTATTGCCATCATATAGGCAGAATTTACAACACAGAGGAAAATCACATCAGACGACATACTGAGGGACAATCACACAATACTGAGAATCATGGCCTGACCAAGGTGACACACATTTGCGGGGGACAGGATTCAATCCAAACAATCTCCCTTCTCATGTTGCAAGGTCCCCAATCACAGAGATAGATATTATAAAATTCTTAAAGTCTGATTAGATTTATGTTTAATAAGTATACACCACAGAGTACTTTTAGAAGGATTAAAAGGAAAAAGGAGTTTGGTGGCCTTGTGGTTAAGAACTCAGCCTACTAACCAAAAGTTCAGCAGTTCAAATTCAACAGGTGCTCCTTGGAAACTCTATGAGGCAGTTCTACTATGTCCTGTAAGCTTGCTATAAGTTGGAACTGACTCGCTGGTAATGGGTTTGGTTATTTTTGGTTTATAGGGGTCACTGGAAACTCCGGTGGCATAGTGGATAAGTACTACTGGTGCTAACCAAAAGGTCAGCAGTTCAAATCCATCAAGCACTCCTCAGAAACTCTATGGGGCAGGTTCTACTCTGTCCTACAGGGCATTTATGAGTTGAAATCAACTTGAGAACAGTGGGTTTATTTTATAGGGTCAGTAGCAACTCAACAGTAACAAGTCTGGTTTTGTTTGGAAGAGCAAGTGGATGTCCAAGAGCAAACGAACAAGAAGGCACTGCAAATGCAAATAGGTAGGCTATCATCACTACTGGACTATAACCCAACCCAACCAAACCCACTGCTGTCTAGCAGTGCC
This sequence comes from Heterohyrax brucei, assembly GCA_028571685.1. NCBI lineage: Eukaryota > Metazoa > Chordata > Mammalia > Hyracoidea > Procaviidae > Heterohyrax > Heterohyrax brucei. The sequence goes on from CM053140.1 coordinate 57,337,320, forward strand.
GACTCATAGCAACCCTATTAAAATAAAATAAGAAAACCCATTGCCGTTGAGTCAATTCTGACTCCTGGCAACCCTATAGGACAGAGTAGAACTACCCCAAGGTTTCCAAGGAGTACCTGGTAGATTCGATCTGCCAATTTTTTTGGTTAACAACTGTAGCACTCAACCACTATACCACCAGGGTTTCCATCGGACTACAGTGTACTTGAATAATGAAGTTAAATAAATCTTTTTTTGAATGATCACAACTGGGAACAACAACAGAAAACTTCACTTTTGCTTGTTTTAAGCTAATATTCCTTTGGGTGCTTACCACATTACAAAATCTGTATGGCTTGACTTGGTGAACCAGAGGCATGTTCAGACAAAGGGATGCAAGAATTCTCTGAACCGCTAGCTATACGACCTTAGGCTGGTTCAACTCTCTGAGCTTCATCTGTAAACAGGGAAAAAGAAAACCTACCTTATAGGATGGTTCCACAGATAAAATGAAATAACATGTAAGCTCCGTAGAGGGATGCCTAGTACCCGGTAGGTACTGATAGCTGTCGTTATTACTAACTTAAAGGAATGCTGAGTTTGTTTGGACTTACCTCCTAGTGCTAATAAGCTCCACAAAGGTCAAATTAAACAACACTGAACATTACACAAAGGGCTTTTCTAATTGGTCCTTTCTTTTGTCTCAGTGGAGGCCAAAGAGTAGGGGGACCTCGCAGCTTCTGAGACAGGCTCTTCCAGGAATGTGGAGACAAATGTTGATTCCCAAGTATATACATGATGGCCTTCCCTGGCATTATGCCAGTTCCTCAGAATCAAGACAGAGGATATCCCTCCTCCACATCTTCACTGTTACCCATTGCTGTCAAGTCGCTGCTGTTGAGTCAAGTCAGTTCTGACTCACGGTGACCCTATACATACAGGACAGAGTAGAACTGCCCCACAGAGTTTCCAAAGAGTGCCTGGTGGATTCAAACGGCCAGCCTTTTGGTTGGCAGCCATAGCACTTATACGCAACGAGGGCTTCCTAACAAATCACAGTTAGTCAAAAGTCTATTTTGTATTTTCTTTTTATGTTCCTTGAAAGAAAAATAGTATCAAAGGGAATATTATCTGCATTGCAGCATTTTTTGGGAAAAAAAAAAAACAAACCAAAACCTTTCACCTTTTCAAGGCCCAAGGCAAACGTCACCAAAAAACCATCCTTGACTCTAAGGCCATTTTTCCCTCCCCAAAATTGTCAAAGAGGTATGCTGAACTTCTTTTACAGTAGTCATTACATTCTATTTGTAGCACATATTTTGGGGGTGCACATCTCTTGTGAGTACAGAAACCAAAAACACCTAACAAAAGTATGAGTAGCAACAGCAGCTATCTGGAGCCAAGGGTGACATTCTTAAAATTTCACTGCATCTTACAGTATCTGCTCAAAAAATATTTGCTGTATCCCTAAAATGCAACAGGTATTTCTTCATAATTTCTCAGAGGGCTCTATTCCTCAAAATAATTCTACAAGTTACAAAAACAAAATTCTGCAAGTTAGTACTCTGATTTCACAGATGAGAAAGTTCCATAACTTTCTCAAGGTCACACAGATCATCAATTTTCAAACTCATCTCTGTCCCAAGTTCACGCTCTTTCATTGCATGATGACTCTTCACAACACAGCTAAACCAAGAAGCTAGAGAACTATGCCCACATTTCATCTTCATACCAGTGTCACTAAACCTTAGACTAATTTCTCTCTCTGCCCCCCAAAAATATGACTCTACACGTTAACACAAGAAAGCCCTCCTGCCATATTTACCCTAGAACTGAAATGGTGTTAATGAGAAGAACATGCTGCTTTCTTCTCTACACCCAGTTCTAGCCAGCTATTCAGGGTCTTCACACCTTTCACTTTAAACAACATAAACCCTGGTTCATTTAAGTGCCAGCCTCAGTATATTATTACTCAGATGCTATTGCTTTTCAAATGAACTCTTGTTTTCAAACAACTAGGCATTTGGAGTTCCATCACTTCTGACGGGGTACTTTTATCTATAAGGGCTCTGAGAATTTTAAGCTTCATTCTCCGCACATTGTTCAGCTCATCAACTCTTGTCAGTAGGGATTTTTTTTTTTAAATAAAAATGTACCTAATCTTTCATCTTCTTTTACAATGAACCAAAACATTCCTCTGGGTAATTTCTAAACTGTGTATGTATATTTTAAAATAATATCCTTCTGGCCTCTTTTCTAAAAAGCACAGTTGTTTTTCCTATTTAGCCCAAGTCAAGACAATTATATCAGAAGTGAGTTTTCCCCCATCTTCTTCTGCATGTAGGGAATACTAAAAAGATAAGTCTTTTTTTAATTATTAAATGTAAATAGCTCATTAAATATAATCCAATTACTTTAATTGTAAAAAGCAAGTAATTACAATATGTACATGTATTCTTGCCTATTAGATTTAATACCTTAAATTAATCTTTTCAGTATTAACATTTTAAATTAACCTTTGACATTAGAAAAACATAAGAAATCTTTTTTAAAAAAGTATACAGAGCTGTATTTTATGGACCTTTTAGTGTGATTTCACCCACAAACAATTTTAGTGGGAACAGCCTCATTCCCACAGAGAGGAGTAATTAAGTACCACCCGCCCTAACTCAACTGGTATTTCTTGTCTGTCACAAATCACATTAAAAGGGCCTGTTTTAAATTCTAGTGCTTTAGTAGGACAAAAAGCTAAGAGATGAATTTTGTGACATTCCAATCAACCTAAAAGCTTTACATGGGAAGACAATCCCAAGACAAAATTTGTCAGAAATTTGCCTTTGGTATTGTTGTTGTGTGCCGTCAAGTCGATTCTGACTCTTAGCGACCCTACAGGACAGGGCAGAACTTACCCATGTGGTTTTCAAGCAGCAATAGCCTAAATTTTCCATTATCTAATCTCTATTTGGTTATTTCAAATCTAGTTCCTCAACTATGCTGCTATGACATCTTCTCTCAGCAGCCATCTAGTTTTCACTCTTTCTTAGTAACCAAGGATAAATAACTCGCATGGCTAAATCTCTACGAACTGCTTTGAAAATAGGCTCTGCCATGGTCTGTGCACTGAAGACCTTCTATGAAAATGCAGGAAAGAAGCTTACACAGATGAGGAACTAAGATAATTGAGCTTTGTTTTTCCACACATCCTACCAGTCTATCAGTTATTTTAGAACATGAAAATGTATTTAGAAAAAGTAAAGTTATATTTCTATTAGCACAGACTTTTCCCAAACTTTAGAAACAGCAGGGAGTGTATGAATCCATGCGTTACACAGGTAACAACTGGGGCCATGTTTGCACAGCACTTCACCTCCAAAGTAGAGAAGTTCTATCTAACTCTGTGGGATCTTACTGAAATTGATTTTCCTTTTCAGAACTTGCATTAATGAGCCAAAGGTGCAGCTCTGCCTTGCTAACACCATTTTCCAGACAAATCAGCAAAACGGGTGAGGCTGGCCGTGACTAACTCTTTCAGTCATTCAGACTGCAGTCACGCTGGAACAGTTCCTGACTCCATGAGGCTGGTTTCTGCTGCCATTCAGCCTAAATATGAAAAGCTATTTTGCAGTCTGAGAGCATAGTGACATAGGTCACTGTGGGTTCCCCATCCCAAACAATGTAATGGATTCTGAATAGTTACCAAAGGTTAGCAAAAGCAATAGAGACTGATACCTAATGGTGATCACTGTCCTCCAGGACAGCGCCATTAATAGAAAACAAGAAGTAATTTGACATGTAAGAAGTACATCAGCAGGTAAAACTAAGTCTTTTTCAAAATTTAAATGATCCTAGTCTCATCTTGGTAACACTGGTGTTTTTGTACAAAATATATCTTATTAGGCCAGCCCTTGAAAGTTAAAAAGTTGTCTTTAAATGCCTGCTGACCTAAAATTGCAATGTTCCATGTTTTAAAGGGACTGATTTTCTGGAAGAGGACAATAAGATGCCAAATTCTTGTTCATTGCAGCTCAGAATTCTATTTGGTGTACCTATTCTGCACCTGTGGAAGCAAAAGAATAAGACTGGCTCACACACCCCAGAGAGAGGATGGTATTTATGTAGGCTTTCCCAGTGACCTCTTTGGCAGCAAATGTACAAAAAGTCTTTTTTTGAGGCTACAAGGCGGGTTCAGGACTTACAACTACCCATTCAAGTAGGGTTACAATTCCCCTCCTCCATAATTAATTTCCCTTTCCCACTCTCCATGCATGCATGAACTGCAGTGACACTGACATGGGTCTGACATTAGCCTTTACAGGTCATTTAGATTCTCCTCCTTCTAAGCTGCCTTAAAAGCAATGCATCACTCATTCCACAATGCTGGAGTGCAGGGTTTGACTAGGCAGTACTCCAAGTACACAAAAAGAGAGGAGGCTCAGATAAAAAGGGGGTCTAAATTCAAGCATCAGAAAAAGGAAAAAAAAACCAATGAGATAAAAACTTAAGAGACAACAGTAAGAGAAACACTAAACATCTAACACTGGATGAATGAAAACACGTCTATGGATCTTCTCTGATACCTAGGGAAGAAAAAACAGTCACTCATGATACATCCCATTTATATGGCCAGCCTTACCTCTGGTGACATCCTTTCATACACGTACTACCACCCTCACCTCACTCCTCTCTGCAGTCCTACCTACCTTTCCTTGGTTCTTCATTTCACCTCATGTTCTTCTGCCTCCATATCTCTGTTCTAGTCAGGCCCCCGTCCCCACTACACCTCCCACCAACTTCCAAGGTCTTCTAAGATCCAGACCAAGTGCAACCTCTTGACTGACCCTGCCCCAAAAGAAATTGGTGCCCTTTCTCTACCACGCCACCTCACATGTACTATATTGGCTGTCTAAACTTTTGTAATACTGTATGCATGCCTATACCATTTTAATGTATATTACAACAACTGATATTCTTACCTGCTCTCCCACTAAACAGTTCCTTGAGGCTGGTCATAATCAGCCTCCTCTGATTCTAGTGCTTATCACTATGCTAGGCCCAGAAAGAATGCTCACTATTTATCTAATGAATGAAGCCACAGATGATGGGTCTTGTGCTTTGGCCCTCATTAAGGTGAGGTTGGGGTGGGTGTCTGGGCCTCAAGTCTTACAGTAATGCTTCCTGACAGAAAAGTACCTACTATGAATAGTTCAAGTTCAACCTTGGCTATAGAGAACTCCTAGCAGCTTACCAGGTCACAAGACAGGACTTACATATACTTCCCAAGCCCAGGGAATTGATGTGGGGTCCAGTCCAAGAGACAACAGAATAATAAAAACTAAGGCCACCTTGCCCAACACAAGCTGTCTGCCGTTGCCACTTTCCTTTTATTCATGTACCTCAAAGCTCTTACTCTCTAATGTGAAGAGAGAAAAGTGACAGAGTTACCAGCCAAAGAAGATAATTTTCCAGAAAGGTTAAGGAAGGTCAGAATAGAGTACGTCATGAAAATTAGCACATGTCCAAAGCTTGAAAGAAATCTAGGCTGCCATTAAAATCTCTAGGCATTCTGCCAAAAATGTTAACCAGCCTCTGAAACTTTCCTTTTCCCCCCAAATCACTTTCTTGTTTCCCTCCTCTTCAGTATTTTTTCCCACGACCACCTACCCACCCTCTAGCCTTTTTTTTCTCTAGAGAAAATAAATCCCTTCGGAAATTATGCCTACCCTTCTCTGACTCCAATAATAACAAGTGGAATGGTCTGTAGATACAGCTGGTGAGAAATCCAGCAAACAAGACTTCAAATATATATGGGACTTACATAAAGTGATATCCAGTTATTTGTCTGTTCACGCATTCTTTCGACAAACCTCATGTACTGACGATATAATTCAATATTGTCCCTGTGGAGCTCACAGCCACTGAAGGACAAACTAGTAATAAAGGGGACAATAATATTCTGTGATTAAGTGTGACCACAAATGTTAAGTCAAAGGTATGTCACCAAGGAATCCAGCTCAGGTAGGATGTAGGGTAGTCAGTTAAAAAAAATTCCCCGGAAGAAGAACACCACCTGAGCTGTGTCTAAAAGAACAAATAAGGCTACACAGTTAAGAGGAGAAGGTCTAGGTGGAGGGAGCAGCATGTGCAGAGACTAGGGTCCCAGGAACAGCAAACAGCCTGGTATGGCTAGAGTGCAGGAAGTCATGAGTGATGAGGCTAATATGGCAGACAGAAGCCAAGGCACAAAGAGCCTTGTATGGTGGGAGTGTGCTGAAAGCTACAGGGAGCTATTTAAGATTGAGGCTGGGGAGTGACAAGACCAGATTTGCATTTAGAAAGCTCTCTTTGGCATCAGTGTGGAGAATGGACTACATCAAGAGGTGAAAGGCTGAAGCAGTAGTCCAAGTGGAAGTACTTCTAATTAATGGATAGAATCTACACAATGGGAGAGTTGCAACATAAGATATAGAAAGTGCTTTAAACTGGTTTTGAAACAAGGCTGTTAGTGATAAGCTTTCTTCTCTGAGCTATTAAATTACTTCACCTCTCTGGGCCTCAGTTTTACATTCTGAAAAATGTGTTTATGTATAAAAGCAGAAGGGGAACACGAGACTAGATCAGGTGTCCTCAAAGTTTCTTAATACTTGAAGACTATTTATATGCAAAATAAAACACACTGCTGTTGATTCCAACTCACAGTAACCCTGTAGAACAAGGCAGAACTGCCCCACAGTTTCCGAGGGTATAAAATCTTTATGGAAGCAGACTGCCACATCCTTCTCCCACAGAGTGGCTTGAGGTATGAACTGCCAATCTTTTGGTTAGCAGTCAAGTGCTTAACCACTCTGCATGCACACCACTAGGGATCCTAAGACTTACAGATGCAAAAAAAATTAATACTATGTAAGATATCAAAATTCATAAGGGAGCCTTGGTGCCACAGTGGTATTTCTTTTTCTCTGTTTCTTGACTTTCATTACTCCTTTCCTGCCCAGTTCAAATGTCACTGCCTCCGCCCAGATTCTGTCCCCCAGAAAGAACTGATCAGGTCCACATCTTGTTGTTAGCTGTCACCCAGTCAGCCTCCTACTGACTCACGGTGATCCCATGTGCCACTATCTGCACCATCCCCATGACTGTTTACACATTGGACTATTGCGATCCATTTTCACTTGCAAATTTTTAGAAGTTGCTCACTAGACCTTTCTTTCTTGTCTGTCTTAGTCTAGAAGCTCTACTGAAATCTACTCAGCATGCTAACAACCCACAAGCCTCCACTGATACATGGGTGGTTACATGGTGGTGGCTGTGCAAGAGGTACATTAGATGGGAATTGAACTCTGGTCTCCACAGAGGCGGTGAGAATTCTACCACTGAACCACTGCATCTCTGCTCCAACACCAAAAACCAAATGTAGTGCCACTGAGTTGACCCCAACACATAACGACCCTATAGGGCAGAGCGGAACTGTCCCATAGTTTCCCAGATTGTAAATCTTTTTGTTTTTTGGAACCACCTTATTATAGTTTAGGTGGAAGTTTACACAGCAAATTAGTTTTCCTTTCAACAATGTATACAAATTTTACGAATTAGTTGCAATCTCCTCCATCTGACAACACTCTATCCACTTCCTCCCTGAGCTCGCTTTCGAAATTCATTCATCTTCCCTACCCTTTCCTGCCTTCTGACCTCTGTTTTTGGACAAATGTCAGCCTTTTGGTCTCGTGTGATTGATTGTTCTGAGTAACATGTTCTTCACAGATGTTATTACTCACTTTACAAGTCTATTATTTGTTCCACGGATGTGTTCAGCCCCAGGTTTCAGGGGCTTCTAAGGGCCTTAAATCTTGGAGGTTCCCCTAGTCTCTATCAAGTCTGGTCTTTTTTATGAATTTGAATTCAGTTCTACATTTTTCTCTCACTCTGTCCAGGACCCCTCCATTGTGATCCCACTCACAGCAGTCAACAGCAGTAGATGGGCACCACTTAGTTCTTCTGGTCTCAGCCCAGTGGAGGGTGCAGTTCACTTGGTCCGTTAGTCCTCTGGACTAACTGCTTCCTTGAGACTTTGATTTTCTTCATTCTTCTTTGCTCCAGATAGGAAGAGACCAACAGTTGCACCTCAGAAGGTAGCCTGAAAGTTTTTAAGACCCCAGTTGCTACTCAGCAAAGAAGGATATAGAACACTGTCTTTGTGGACTATGTTATGTCAGTTGACCTAGATGTCCCTGAGACTAGGGTTCCAAGCCCTCATGGCCAGTGACTCAGTCCCTTAAGCTATGTAGTTATGGCTAAGAAGTTTTCACCACTGTGCCCTCTGTATCCTCTACTAGATACATGGATGTATCTGCAGCACACACAAATGCATACATAGAAATGTATATCCATGGCTATACTCCCATACATCATCCTAAACCTATCCAGTTTACATATCTACCTATGTATCCAGTCATAAATTATTCTTTGTTGTTACTGTTACTGCAAGATTGTGTAACAGCATTTACCATAGTTGCCTGTTACTCCTGCATACCTGTCAGTGTTTTCCTTTGCCCTGGTCATGTGTGCTGACCTCCCTTATATTTTATATTGTCTTTCCCTTAACCCAAGTTAAAAAATTCTACTTAAACCCAAGTTAATAACAACCCAAGTTAATGATTTTCCCTCCCTCTCCCTTCCATCCCTGGTAACCATCAAAGAAGGTTTCTTTTTGTGTGTAAACTGTTTATTGACTTTTGTAAGAGTTATACATACAAGAAACTCTGGTGGCATAATAAAAGTGCTAGGGATGCAAACCAAAAGGTCAACAGTTCAAACCCACCACGCACACCTTAGAAATTCTATGGGGGCAGTTCTACTCTGTCCTATAGAGTTGCTATGAGGCAGAACTGACGGAGTGGCAACAGGTTTAGTTTTTTTTTTTTTGGTCTTATATAGTATTTGTCCCTTTATAATTGACCTAGTTCACTCACTGATGCCATAAATCTTTATGGAGGTACACCATCACACCTTTTTCCTCAGAAAAGCTGAGCACTTTAACCACTGTGCCACCAGGGTTTCTGCTCCAGTGGTAACCTACTATTCTCTTTTACAACATTCATCCTACATTACAGTTTTAACAGAGGTACACTGTGAGCTCCTTAACGCACTATTTTTTAAATCCTGAGGTCTGAACAGCACCTTTGATATTCACTGATGCTTCATAAAATACTGGATAAGTGGATACAATGATGAATGGAATTCACCAGGGGGAAAATCTTTAAACAATGGAAAAGTTCTTTCTGACTCTCGTTGGACATTAAGAAAAAAATCAAAGAAGGAGAAAGGGAATAAGAGCTAATGAAGAAAAAAAATGTGACAATTTAGGTCTCCTTAGAAGAGAAGACAGGAAGTGAAAATGTAAACCATCTGGTCACCTTCTTAATGGTGGCAATGTTACAGAAAAGTAGAACTTACAACTGATTCTATAGCATTAGGCTGGAATTCAGCTGGAAAATTATTTACCCATGGTGTTTTCTCTGGGAGAGGTTGTTTACCTATAGCTTTATTTTATTTGTTATGTTGTATGAAGTCAAGTCCATGTCTGTCACTTTGTCATACTATGGGGACTTGCATTTTGCTGTGATGCCAGAAGCTGTGCTACCGGTATTCAGATACCAGCAGGGTCACCTGTGGCAGACAGGTTTCAACTGAGCTTCTAGACAAAGATAGACTAGGAAGAAGGACCCAGTAGTCTACATCTAAAAAGAATTAGACAGTAAAAACTTTACAAATAGCAGCTGAACACTGTCTAATCAAATGCTAGAAGAGGGACCCCTAGGTTGGAAGGCACTCAAAAGACAACTAGGAAAGAGGTGCCTCCTCAAAGTAGAGTTGGCCTTAATGATGTGGATGGAGTCAAGCTTTCAGGACCTTTACTTGCACAATTCAAAATGGAAGAAACAGCTGCAAACATCCATTAATAAACAGAACATGAAATGTACAAAGTATAAATCTAGGAAAACTAGAAATCATCAAAAATGAAATGGAAAGAATAAACATCAATATCCTAGGCACCTATTAGTGAGCTGAAAGGGACTAGTACTGGCCGTTCTGAACTGGATAATCATATGGTCTACTACGCCAGGAATGAAAACCAGGACAGAAATGGCACTGCACTCACCATCCAATAGGAACATTTCACGATTTATCCCGAAGCACAATACCATCAATGATAGGATAACACCCATATGCCTACAAGGAAGGCCAGTTAATACAACTACTATTCAAATTTACACACCAACCACTAGGCCCAAAGATGAAGAAACTGAAAATTTTTACCAGCTTTTGCAGTCTGAAATTGATCAAACAGGCAATCAGGATACATTGTTGACTACTGCTGATTCCAATGTGAAAGCTGGAAACAAGAAGAACTGGTAGTTTGGAAAACACGGCCTTCGTGACAGAAATGATGCCCGAGACTGCATGACAGAATTTTTCAAGACCAACACCTTCTTCACTGCAAACACCCTTTTCCACCAACATAAACAGGAACTATACACATGGACCTCACCAGATAGAGTAACAGGAATCAAATCAACTACATCTAGGGAAAGAGATGATGGAAAAGTTTAGTAATACCAGTCAGACAAAGCACAGACCATCAACTGCTCATAAGCAAGTTCAAAATGAAACTGAAGAAAATTACAACAGGTCCATGACAGCCAAAGTACAACTACGAGTATATCTCATCTGTTGAGTTTACATCTGAAGAATAGATCTGACATGCTGCAAACTAATGACAAAAGATCAGACAAGCTGTAGAAGGTCATCAGACATCATACATGAAGAAAGCATAAGAGAAGAACACACTGCATTTCTCAAGCTGAAAAAGAACTGAAGAAAAAATTCAAGCCTCGGTTTGCAATACTGAAGAATTCTACAGGGAAAATATTAAATAATGCTGGAAGCAACAAATGAAGATGGGAGGAATACACAGAGTCATTGTATCAAAAACAAGTGGTCAACATTCAATCGTTTCAAGAAGTAGCGTAAGAGCAGGAACTGATGGGTACTGTAGGAAGATGTGAAAGATGTTTTGAAGACACTGGTGAAAAACAAGACTCTAGGAACTGATGGATATCAACTGAGATGTTTCAACAACCAAATGCAGTGCTGAAGTGCTCACCTGCCTATGCCAAGAACTTTGGAGGACACTACCTGGCCAACCAAGTAGAACACATCCATATTTATGCCAATCCCAAGAACGGTGACTCAACCAAATGCAGAATTATCAAATAATATTAATATCAAACACAAGTAAAATTTTGCTAAAGGTCATTTAAAAGTGGCTGCAGCAGTATACTGCCAGGAAAAAGCCAGAAATCCCAGTTGGATTCAGAAGAAGACACGGAACCAGGGATTGCTGGCGTCAGATGGATCTTAGCTGAAAGCAGAGAATACTAGATTGGTGTTTCCTTGTGTTTTATTGACTACGCAAAGGCATTCAACTGTGTGGATCATAACAAATTATGGGTAACGTTGTGAAGAATGGAAATTCCAGAACACTTAATTTTGCTCATGAGGAATCTGTACACGGATCAAGAGGCAGTTGTTCAAACAGAACAAGGCAACACCACATGGTTTTGAGTTAGGAAAAGTGTGGGTCTTCAGGGCTGCATCCTTTCATAATCTATTCAATCTATATGCCGAGCAAATAATTCAAGAAGCCAGACTATATGAAGAAGAATGAGGCATTAGGATTGGAGGAACATTCATTAACAACCTGTATTGTGCAGATGACACAATCTTGCTTGTGGAAAGTGAAGAGGACTTGAAACACTTACTGATAAAGATCAAAGACCAGAGCCTTCAGAATGCATCGCTTGGACCTCAGCATCAAGAAAACAAAAATCTTCACAACCAGACCATATGCAACATGCTAAATGAAGAAAGGACTGAGGTTGTCAAGGATTTTATTTTACTTGGTCCCACAATCAACAGTCATGGAAGTAGCAGTCCAGAAATCAAAAAATGCACTGCATTGGGAAAATCTGCATGAAAGCCGGGTTTACAGTGTTGAAAAGCAAAGACGTCACCCTAAAGATTAAGGTGCGCCTGACCCAAGTCATGGCAGTTTCCATCACATCACATGCATGCGAAAACTGGACATGAATAAGGAAGACAGAAGAACAACTGACAGTATTTGCTGATTTGCTTAATCAAACAAAAAAACAGAATTCATAATTCAAGCTGAGTATTTTATTATTTTCATAATTTTGATTAATGCATGACTGACCTCTGTAACATCTGCAGTTGTCTGTGAAATAAGGATTTTTTAAAATTAAGTAAAAATCAGTTATTTCAGAGGTCAGTCTCATTCATGCAATTATACTCAAAAAGAACCTATACTTTTAAACATAGCAATTCACTGAATTTAAGAAAAATCAGCAAAAGCAAAAAATTAAGCAGCTTTAAAGTACAAAATATAATTTTTAAAAATAAAGATGCAATTATTATTAAGACTACTGTTATAATAAAAGTACATTTCATGATTTAAAGGAAAAAAGCCATTCTAATGAGGAAAAAAAAAACCCTCAAAACTTTTGCTAGTCATTTGTTTTAATGTACTCCTCCAAACCTTGTATCACATTTGCTAACTGGAAGGAAAATTACCTAATTTAAATTTCAGCTTCCTTGCCCTGTCCCACCCCCTCCTGCCCTAGCGTTGTAACTGAATAAACAGATGCTGTCTGAGGAAGCAAAGAGGTAATGTGATTAAAAAAGAAATACAGAGTAAATTGTACTGGAGTAATTTTTAATGCTTATTTAGAGAATGGGAGCCCTGGCGGTATAGTGATTAACAGTCTGGCTGCTAACGAAAAGGTAGGCAGTTCAAACCCACCAGCTGTTCCTTGAAAATCCTGTGAGGCAGTTCTACTCTGTCTTACGGGGTCACACTATGAACTGAAATCAACTCAATGGCAACCGTGAAGGTTAAGGTTTTCAACTGGACGCCACTCTAGGAGAGCATTACTGCAAATAAGTACAACTAGAAGAACGACAATGGATACTACCTGTCCAACAGATCAGTGAGAAAGTAATTCTACACTGGTATAACCACTTTGTAAAAAACATTGACAGCTTCATTACCATACAATAAGGCTATATTCCAAGTAACTATGGGAAGCCAATACTGTAGTCATAGTTCTCTGCCAATCAAGTAACTCGGATACATTTACAGTTGTTCTTACAGAAATCATGTTAATGAAGATGTTTTGGTATTTGTGGATTTAAATGCCAGTATCTTTTTAAAAATTGTACATGTTTTTCAGAAGTTCTTGTTGATATTTTTCAGATCTGGAGGAAATAGAGTTTGACAAAGATTATTTCCCCAGTGGTCTGGAAGGAAACAAAAGAATTAACAAAACTGACAGATGAAAATGCATCAGGTGTAGTCTGGAATCTGTTGGCAGGAGGAAAACAGTTTCCATACCACATAAACAAGAATCCATGGTAAACAAAATTCAATTATAATGAAGCAATTATCAGGTGCTGTCAGATCAGTTTTCCCATCTGTAAGATGGACATTAATAATAGTATAAATCTCCCAGGATTATTCAGAGAAATATAGAAGTAAATAAATACAAGAAATTTACAACAGTAGCTGGTATTAGTGTAAGTGTTAGCTTCTTTTAGAGAAAGACATATTCCATGTAAACAGGAATTGTCAGAAATAACTCTTTAGACACTGCATTTTTTATGACTCTGAAAAATATGTTGTGTATACTTATTACTTCTTAAACAGAACACACCAAACATAACTAACCTTTCTTGGTAACTAAGGGTCCTCAGATCAGCAGTGGTACTGTTCTATAAAAACTGTGCTTATGTCTGAGGCCCCTGAGGTTTGAGAGCCATATGCCCCTAGAGTAAAATGGCCACAAAGTTCCTGAATCATCATCTTCTGCTGTCATCCCTCTCGTCAGTATGTATTAGTGGATTCAGTCTATATTATTTTAAATAATACTTGTTAAGCTTCTAGTTTAAAAAGCACTTTTATTCATTAATTCAGTAAGTATATCATTTGATTAATTAGCTGATTTGACTCTCACAAGAAGTCTGAGATTAAAAGAACATGTATATTATTTCTAATTTTTTAAATTGTTTTATTGTGGTAAAAGTATGTGTAACAAAACATTTGCCAATTCAACATTTTTTACATGTACAATTCAGTGACACTAAGTTCATCTCACTGTGCAATCATCACCACTATCTGTTTCCCAATTATTCCCTCAGCAGTAACAAAAACTCAGTGCTCCTAAGCCAAGGCTGCCCCTTTCCTCCCCACTTCTACCACTAGATCACTAACAAACTCTGCTCCCTATACATCTGCCTATTTCGTAATGTAAGTGAGACCTTACAATGTTTGTCCTTTTGTGATTGACTGATTTGACGTAGCATAATGTTTTGAAGGTTCATCCATGCTGTGGGACGCATCAGAACTTCACTTTGCCTTATGCCTAAGTAATGTCCCATTGTATGTTTATGCCCCATTTTGTTTATCCATTCATCTTCCACTTTTTGGCTACTGTGAATAGTGCTGTAATGAACACTGGTGTACAAATTTCTACTTTCAATTATTTTGGGCATATATCTAAGACTAAGATTTCTGGATCATACGTAGTTCAATGTTTAACTTTTTGAGGAAGTGTAAAAGTTTTCCACAGTAGTTGCACCACTTTACACTCCCACCTGCAATACATGAAGTTCCAATTTGCAGTGCAGTAAGTTTCTCTTTTATATATGGCCTTTCTGGCCCTGGGTTTACAGTTCTGACAAAACAATTTGCTACGCCACTGTCTTGCAGAGGCATTGGACAATTTACCATAGAAATAAGTTAGGTAAAACCCTTGAAGAGATTAGACAGGTCACCATACAAATAAGGTGTCTGTAGCCTCTTGAGGGGACTGTACAGTTTTGGTCTCAATGGGAGTAGCAGGCTCATAAAAGGGCTAATTGTACAGAGGATGAGAGGCACCTCATTACCACCCAGAAGAACCTGGAATGGAGCACATCCTTTGGACCTGGAGTCCCTGTACTGAGAACCTCCTAGACCCAGAAGCCAGATGTGTAACACTGGATGGTACACAACAGTATAAGTGATGAGAACCAGGAGACTAGTGTAAGACAGCTGTGATGGGGTTCCCAAATCATGGAGCAAGAGACAGCTAAGCAACTTGGGTTAGGAAGTTTGCTGGTGCAGTACGTTGCCTCCAGGCACTTGATGGTGGAGCCGAAAGAGCTATAACACATGCCATGGGCCCCACAGCAGGGGCCAGGCCCAGTCAGGGACCAACCTGCAGGCAAAGCCAAGAAGTGTGGCCTACTGCTAGCATGTCAAGAAGCTGAGCACTATCTAGGCTGGAAGCTGTCCTGACTGATGAACTAGATCCTGTCTCCTGAACTGTTCCTGTTACTTCCAAGACAATCCTGACCCTGAGTTATATTGTTATTTCTAAGTTGATTCTGATCCATAACTTGTTACTTCTATGATAAACCACCTAACTATAAGTAGTTCATGAGTTCTGTGAGGTGCTGCATAACATTACTGAATCCAAAAACAGGAGGAAGATCATTAAGGAAAAGGCAAGTAGTTGGTATTAGGTAATGGAGTAGTACAGCAGCCTGGGGAAGCTATACATTTGGGGCTCTTTAACCTCTACCTCAAAGGAATCCCTTTTGCGCAGATTCTTATTTAAAGAAATTTTTTGTTCTCAATGTCTCCACATCTTCACCCACATCTGCTATTTTCCTCTTTTTAAGTCATAGCCTTTCTAGTAGGAGTGAAGTAGTATCGTATCTTGCTAATAACTAATGAGGAAGCCCTGGTGGCACAGTGGTCAAGAGCTCAGCTGCTAACCAAAAGGTTAGCACCTGGAATCTACCTGCTGTTCCCTGGGAACCCTGTGAAGCAGTTCTACAACACCCTGTAGCGTCACTACCAGTAGGGATTGACTGGACAGCAGTTTTTGGTTTAGTGATTAATGACCTCAAGCATCGTTAAGTGTGCTTGTTGGCCATTTACATTTCCTTTTTGGTGAAATATCTATTCAAGTCCTTTGCCGTTATTTGGACTGGGCTGTTTGTCTAGTTGTAGTTCTTGTATATCCTAGATATTAAACTGTCATCATATATGGCTCCCCAAAACCTTCTCCCAATCTTTTTGTGTCTTCAATTTATTTATATTCCCAATTTTAATCACCTCACTATAACCAAACCAAAACCCAAACCCAGTGCCAGTGAGTTCATCTGGACCCACAGCGACCCTACAGGACAGAGTAGAACAGCTCCAGAGTTTCCAAGGCACACTTGATGAATTTCAACTGCGACCTGATGGTCAGCAGATGCAGCACTTAACCACTAAGCCATGATGGTTTCCACCTCACTAGAGATGAGGAAATTAAGGTCAAGGAGGTCAAGTGACTTAACTCTGGGCTATAGAGCCAGCAGTAAACACAGGTGACCATCACACACTCCATATACAAGATTATCTGATGGAGGTTTAAAAGTGACATTACTTTTGAGGTAAGTGAATGAACTTTCTGGAAGCTCTTTGTTACTCAAAAGCACTTTTAGTTTACTCTTAGATGCAAGGAGTTTTGTTCACTGGCTGAAACCGCACAATTTCTGACTTTCAGATGTTCTTCCTCTGCATCTTAAATATGCTTCCGTAAGTTTCAGAGAATTTTATGGCAACATTTTATTAATGTGGACTCCACACATGTAAATCCTGAAATAAATTCAGACCCGAGCTAAAATTTAACTCCGCACTCTAATAAAGAAAAATCTAGCTAAAGAAACAATACAAATGAGATTACAGGGAGAAATCTTTAATGAGTTGTTTTTAAAGTATTTTAGGAGTCTAATTTACATACAATTAAAGTTAAATTGCACATCATTCTCAGCTATTCATTAAATCAGGTACAAGGACTTCTACCTGGCAAAATAACCTGGTAACACTATTAGCCTAGTTTCTGCTACTGTATTTTGAACTCGCAAATAAAAGAGATGCTCCTACAGAAAAACAACGTTAAGTGATCTTAGTAGGATTTCCCCTAGTTAGCCCAAATTAGCAAGGTTGGATTGTACCTCCAATGATCACCACAAAACCTATTTTCCACTGACAGGTAGAACTGGAGTTCATATGTAATTACACTACCTGCCCTAGAAACAAGGTAGAGAAGCAAGACTGAAGGGTGACAGCACGAAGGTAAGAGCCAGGGGGCCAGGTCCTGCTGCTAAATCTATGTAACCCTGCTTAACTCATTTACTTCTCAGGTTTCAGCTTCCTGATCTCCAAAATCAGGAAACCAAGAATATGATCCCTAAACACAATGTCCCACTAAAAGGACCTAGGGCTCCTAGCAGAAAGAGCAGGAAATGTACAAGGTGAGTCTGGAACATCTTATCATAGCAGAAAGTAAAGAACACTATCAATGACTAATAAAGCTATGTCAAAAGGAATCAAGGCACTTAAGAAGCTCTCACTGGTCTAAGATAGAACAACATGAATAACTGCAATGGATCAAAACACATCAAATATGTTAAAATCTGTAAGTTCATAATGACACTTAAAAAAAAAGATAAAAAATAAAAAAATTCATCAGTGCTCTTTGAAGTATGCCAGGGAATCAATTCATCATTTTGAAAACTAGTAAATAAAGGAATAAAGAGAAAGCATAAAGTACTTAATCTGCCTTTCCTGTATAAATCAAACTCCAGGGTAAGCCAAGTACTGATGAGGGAGTTTTTCTTTACTCAAGTATTCAGCTAACAAAGAAAGAGACAGAAATACAATATCATTTTGGGAATATCTAATAAAATAATGACTATCTGTGACTGCTTACAAAACAAAAAGAGACCAGGAAAGTAAACACTACCACTTATGACACACTGCTGCCAACAGAAGGAATCTGATTCAGGTCAAGCCTCTAGATACATTTGGCTTTCCAGAACTTGAAATGTATCTAGTCAAAACCCTTATGTGCTGTTAAGTGTAAAATTTCAAAGACTTAGTATAAAAAAACATAAAATACCGCAATAATTTTTTATATTGATTATGTGTTGAAATGATAATAGTTTGGACCTACTTAATTAAAATATATATCATTAAATAAACTTGGCCTGTTTCTTATCTTTTTAATGTATCTACTAAAAATTCAAATTTCATTTGCAACTTGCATATTTTTATTAGACAGTGCTGCTACAGATGTAACAATTAGTTTATAAGATAAAAGGATAAAGGAATAATATAAATGAACCACAGGAATTCAGTCCGCAAAACTGGGAAAGGGAAAATTACAGAACAGGCTAGTTTCCTAAATAACAGCAGTGACAAAAAATAAAAACTCAGAAAAATTTTTTAAAACAAAGAGAAACTCTAGGTTAGGCAAGATTCACTTTGTACCCTCAAGTTGATTCTGACTCCTAGTGACCCTAAAGGACAAAGCAGAATTGCCCCACAGGGTTTCTTTCCTAACCTGAAATTTTTACTGAAGCAAATCTCTAAGTCTTTTCTACAAGGAAATGGGTGATGGGTTTGATCTGATGATGTTTCAGTTAGTAGCCAAGTGTTCCAACACTGTGTCACCACAGCCATATAAACCAAATTAATGTACAGATCCTATCGGGACCCCAAACCAAAATACCAAACACTTAGAGAGACAGGAAGGAGAGAGAAAGAAAAAGCAATTGTGCAAACTCAAACCACAATCAACAGAAGAGAAAATAGACAAATGGGAACTATTAAGAATCAAACACTTTTGCTCATCCGAAGACTTTATTAATAGAATTAAAAGAACAACCACAAAATGGGAAAAAATATTTGGCAACTCTATGTCAGACCGACGCCTGATCTCCATAATCTATAAGATACTACAAAATATCAATAAGAAGAAGATAAATCATCCAATTAAGCGATGGGCAAAGGAGATGGACAGACATTTCACTAAAGAGGAGATCCAGGCAGCCAAAAAACACATGTAGACATGTTCACAATCTTTAGTTATTAAAGAAATTCAAATCAAGACGACAATGAGATACCATCTCACCCCAACAAGATTGGCTATGATCCAGAAAACACAAAACAACAAATGCTGGAGAGGCTGTGGAGAAACAGGAACCCTCCTACACTGTTGGTGGGGTTGCAAAATGGTCCAGCATCTTTGGAAAGCAATCTGGCGCTTCCTTAAAAAAATGGATATTGATATACCATTTGACCCAGTAATTCCACTACTTGGAATATATCCTACAGAATCAAGGCCTTTCACACCAACGGACACATGCACCAGAATGTTTATTTCAGCACAGTCCACAATAGCAAAAAGATGGAATCAACCCAGATGCCCAACAACAGAAGAATGGATAGGTAAACTATGGTACATATACTCCATGGAGCACTACGCAATGATAAAGAATAACGATGATTCCAGGAAACATTTCCTAACCTGGTTTCAACTGGAAAACATTATGTTGAGTGAAAGTAGTCAGCGACAAAAGGACAAATACTGCATGAGACCTCTACAATAAGATCTCAAAAACAGACTTGTGTATAGAATAAAAGACTCTTTGACAGCTGCAAGGGAGGGGAGGGAGGGAGGGTGGGGGGGAAGTTTAGTTTAGATAGTTGCTAGAAATCTGGTTGGGAGAAAGCGATGATAGCACACATTAGAAACAAGAAGAACATGAAGTGGGCTTCAGCATAACTTGAGTACTCCTTCCATCTTAACCCAATATTGCAAGGATAGAGTAGCTGGGGCAGGGGGCAGGGGACCATGCTCTTAGGCGAAATCGAGGCCAAATGGCACAACTAGCATTTTGCTAAGAGAGCTCTCTGCACCCCAAATTGGTGAGTGGCCTCTGGGGTCTTAAAAGCTGCCAACCTGCCATCGAGGACACAGCAAATGGTCCCAACTCAGCAGGAACGGATGCTCACTGAGGACCAAAATGACATGCGGTAAAGACAACCCAGAAGACAGACAGACCCACAAGAGTGGGTGCCTTCATCAACTTGGGACTGGAAGAACCGGATGGTGCCCGTCCACCACCAGTGATAGCCATGATGGAGCTTACTAGGTTGAGTCCCACTGGCAACACAAGAATAAAAAGGGGTGCATCCTGAGATCTCCAATAAAAGACCTCAGTTGATGGTACAGCGGTTTCGGGTTCCCCTAAGAGCATGGCCCCCGGCCCTGATGCTGCCCTTACCCATAAATTATAACGAAGGTCCACTCTTTGGACAGGAATGGATTGGACTTGGCAATGCAGAGTGACCATATATTGGTTACACTTTATGGTTCTATACATCTACAGGATATCATCCTGCTGACCTCTGGCTGGAGGAAAGAGAGTAGGTGGAGAGGAAGGGAAAGGAGGCTGTTGGGAGGATGAGACATGTATGGAGCAGCAAGGTACAGTGTACTCTCACCGGACAGGGAGAGCAGTGGAAGCTGCATATAGGTGGGCATGTAAATTTATACGGGAGTGTACATTTTCACTCAGTCATGTTAAATAAAAAATTAAAAAAAGGGATATTACCTTGAAAAAAAAAATTGTGCAAACCCAAACATTAACTCGTTGTTTGATGATGTACTATGGTTAAGTTTTTTTTTTTTATTTAATACATATTTAATATTTAATATATATTTAATATATGCAGCTTCCACTGCTCTCCCTGTCCGGTGACAGCACACTATTCCTCTCTGCTCCATGTATGTCTTATCCTCCCAACAGTCTCCTTTCCCTTCCTCTCCAACCACTCTCCTTCCTCCAACCAGAGGTCAGCAGGATGATATCCTACAGATGCATAGAACCATAAAGTGCATACAATATATGGTCACTCTGCACTGCCAAGTCCAACCCATTCGTGCCCAAAGAGTGGACCTTTGTTATGATTTACGGGCAAGGGAAGTTTTGTTTTTAAAGGAGTATTTATCATTTAGAGCTACATACTGAAATTACCTGCAGTTTAAAGAATATGATGTTTGGGATTTGCAAAGAATCCAATGGTGCTAAGGGGATCAGTGGTGGTACAGATGAAACAAGACTGACTACAAGTTGTTCACTGCTGAAAGAAGCCTGAGTGATGGGCATGTAGGCAGGGGTTCATGATATAGCTTCTCTATATTCATCTATGTTTGAAATTTTCTATACTAATTTTTTTTAATGAGAAGAACAGACACACTTACCTATAAAGACTCTTCCAGCTCTGGAAATCTACAAAAATAAAGCATGGAGTGGGTTACTATCTCAAGAGGTCATTTATTCAAATTTAGTTTTCTACCTCTAGGACACACTCAAAGACTACCTCACCAAGAAACATTTTTTGAGTAAATATTAAGTGCAAAACATCTAGCATTGTAGAATATGCAGATACAGAACACAGTTGATGCTTAAGTCATATACGAGAGATTAGAGTTCACAGAAGGCATCAGAGAGGAGTGTCCTATAACTGGGCATTAAAAATGGGCAGCATTTGGACATGCAGGGACAAGCAGTATTAATTACAGCAGTAGCCAGCAGACAGTGTGAGCAGAGTCACAGAGACAGAAAATAATGAGACATCCAGGAAATGCAGATGAGAATGTTATTGCAAAAGTAGTAAGAGGCAACACTGGACAGACAAGTTGGGGCCAGGTCACAGAATCTTGAGTATCAGGGTGAGTCTGTGTTTTAGTCAGTATGCAACGGGAGTTACACAGTTGACCTTGTAGATTGTAAAACATTTAGGAAGATGTTATACATCTTAACTAACCTGAGGAGAAAAGAATGGAGCCAGTACGGGTGAATACAAGTAGGAAAAACAGCCAAGGCAAGAGGTAATCAAGATCTGAACTAGACTAGTGGGAAAGACAGGAAAGGACCTGAGAGGGTCTTGGCAAGCAAAGAGATATGAAGTTCAGGGTAGAGTCAGTAGTAACTAAGGTTTTACATCTGGATGAACTGAGAAAACAGTGGAGCCAATGTCCAACATACGGCAGACCTACCTATCATAAAACCCAAACCCAATGCCATCAAGAGTAGAACTGCCTATAGCAGTCCAAGGCTGTAATCTTTATGGAAACAGACTTCCACATCTTTCTCATGAGGAACAGCTGTTGGGTTTGAACCACAGGCCTTTAGGTTAGCAGCCAAGTGTTCTGACCACTGTGCAACCAGCTTCCTTCTGGCAGACATGCACCAGTACTGAAACGTATTGAGCAAGTGACTTGAGTGAATGAATGAATGAATACAAATACGAGTCAGGATGAAGAGCAACAAGTTGGGGAGGGGGATGGGGGGTGGTTACTGTGTGTGAGGAGTAGAAGATAAGCTTAATATTCTCATTTTTATCCTGTGAGGAAGGGGAGGTCTTGAAAGACAAAACACTGCCCAGGTACCCTATTACTTAGAAATACACTTCTCTTCACAAAGGTTCCATAACCGAGGCATGAAATCTACCCTTAAAGCCTGTACATACGTCTCTCAAGCAAGGAGGAAACAAGCTGAACAATCTGATCACTGGTTACCAAAAGCAAACAGTCCATGAAAGTGGCAGATACAGATAGGATCTTCAGGTGGATGGCCCAAGAGAAACACTGGGACTCATGCTCAGTGTGGAAATACGGATTTGGGAGTCATTACATGAAACTAAAAACAAGAGTATATGACTTCCTAATACAAAAGCACTTAAAAAGAGAACCAGGGTCAGAGGGCAAGTTAAAGAAAACGGTATTAGGAAGGCAGAAGGAGACCAAGAATTTCTCTTAGCTGTGTCATAAAAGCTGAGTTGCCGGAAGGAAAACATGCTTTATCCTTGTCTTCTTCTTTGATGTACACCCAACTTACCAACAAGTCCTATTAGCTCAACCTCCAAAACATATCCTAAATAGACCTACTTGTCTTCGTTTCTTCTGCCACCAGCCTAACTCAAGCCTCCATTAGTACCTGGACTTCTGCAATAGCCTTCTGTTACTCGCCCTTGAATCAATTCCTGCCCCTCAACAGTCCATTCTCCTTGAAGTGACTGGGTTACTCTTTTAAAAACTGCAATCAGATCACATACTCCTCTGTTTAAAACTCTTTTAAGCAACTGGGTATTTGCTAATGTAGCTGTGTTTCAATGGGGGAATATTTGTCCTTTAAACATTTATGCTGAGTATTTACAGATGAAATGAAGTTTAGAATCTGCTTCAAAATAGCAAGCGTGTACGCTTCTCAACTCATTCAATACAGGCAGCATTATCCCAATAGCCTAACCTGACAATGAGTAAGTTGGGCTTCATCAAATAAATAACTTTGTGTATCAAAGAGTAGTATCAAGAAAGTGAAAAGGAAGCATACAGAGTGGCAGAAAATACTTGGAAAGCATATATCTGATAAGGATTTGGAGCCCTGCTAGGGCAGTAGTTAAGAACTTGGCTGCTAATCAAAAGGTTGGCAGTTCTAATTCACCAGCTGTTTCTATAAAAACAGTTGGACTTTGTTTTACAGCGTTCTTATGTGTCAGAATTAGCTCCATAACAAGAAGTTTGGGTTTTTTGGTTGATAAGGTTTAAATATCCATAATACATAAAGAACTCCCACAACAACAACAAAAGTCAAACCAATTTAAAAGTAGACCAAGGATATTTCTCCAAAGAAGATTTATAAGTAGGTTAATCAAGTACATAAAAAGATGCCCAACATCATTTGTCATTAAACCAAAAAACCAAACCCACTGTTGCTGAGTCAATTCTGTCTCATAACAACCATAGAGGGCTGAGCAGAACTGCCCCACAGGATTTCCAAGCGGTGCCTTGGTGGATCTGAACTGTCAACCCTTTCGTTAGCAGCCACAGTTCTTAACCACTATGCGCTACCACAGTTTCCTTACAGAAATGCAAATCAAAACCATGATGAAATATCACTTCACACCCATTACCCACTGCCATCGAGTCAATTCTGACTCAGAGTGACCCTATGGACACAGTAGAACTGCCCCACAAAGTTTCCAAGGAGCACCTGGCAAATGGGAACTGCTGACTATCTGGTTAGCAGCCATAGCACTTAACCACTACAACAGCACAGTTTCCACATACCCATTAGAATGCCAATTATTACAAAAGAAAATAACAACTGTTGGGAAAGATGTGGAAAAATTGGAACCCTCGTACACTGCTGATGGGAATGTACAATGGAGTAGACACTGTGGAAAACAATGAAGTAGTTTCTCAAAGAGTTTAACTCAAAGAGTTAAACACAGAATTATCACTGCTGTTGTTATTGTCATCAAGTCAGTTCCATCTCATGGCAACCTTTATGTACAGTATAACCACATAAAATGTTGCCTTGTCCCATGTCATCTTTATGGTCATTTTTATGTTCCTGTCTTTCCAACCTGAGGGGCTTCTTCTAGCAGGCCTCTCTTGCTAGTCTTAGTCTGGAAACTCTACTGAAACCTGTCCACCACGGGTGACTAACTCCACTAGTACTTGACAACAGCACTATGGCTGGCTTCCAGCATCCTAGCAACACACAAGCCACCACAGCAAAGCAAAAAATGGGTAGAATCACCATATTACCCAGCAATTTCAGACCCAAAATTGAAAACTGGGACTCAAACAGGTATTCGTACATCAGTATTGTTGGCAGCATCCATCCACATATGAATGGATAAACAAAATATTGTACATACATACAATGAATGGAATGTTCTTCAGCCATTTTTCGCTACAGCAAAAATGAACCTTGAAAACACTATGCTAACTGAAAAAAACCACGACAGAAAAGGCCACCTACTGTGTTTTCTTTTACAGGAAATGTCCAGAATGGGCAAATCCATATAGACAGAAAGTAGATTAGTGGTTTGCCTAGGGCTAGGGGAAACGGAGATGGGGAGTGACTGCTAATGGGTATAGCATTTCTTTCTTGGGTGCTGAAAATGTTCTGCAATTAAACAGTGGTGATGGTTGGACATCCTCATGAATATACTAAAAACCACTGAGTCATACACTTTAAAAAGATGAACTTTATTGTATGAGATTAATGTCAACTTAAAGAAGAAAAATGAAGCATATGTTCATACAAAAGACTTGTAAACAAATATTCATAGCAGCCTTAAATAACCCCAAACCAGAAACCACCCAAATGTCCATCAACAGGTGAATGACTAAACAAACTGGAATAGTCATACAATCTGTTATTACTCAACAATAAAAAGAAAACTTGGTGCCACAGTAGTTAACAGCTACCAGTGCTAAACAAACAGGTCATCATTTTGAATCCACCAGCTGCTACTCAGAATCCTATTGGGCAGATTGGGCAGTTCTACTCTGTCTTACAGGGCTGCAAGGAGTTGGAATCAACTGTACAGCAATGTGCCTAGTAAAACGGAATGAGTTATTGGTATATGCACCAAACAGACATGAATCTCAAAATAACTATCCTTAGTGAAAGAAGTCAGACCGAAAAAACAAAATGAAAACTGAGTATGTGAAGATGATCATTATCCTAACTATGGTTGTGGGTTCACAAGTACATACATTTATACAAATTTCTAGAAGATGGAAAACTAACCTATAGTGATAGAAAGATCAATGGTTGCCTGTGGAATGGTGGTGAGGAAGGAGGCTGGACAGGAGGGAGTGATTACAAAGGGTCAGCAGGAAACCTCAGGGGAGACAGATGTTTATCATCTTATCTGTGATGATAGGTTCACTGGTGTATGCATATCAAATTTTACACTGTTAAAGTGAAGTGATGGATACATACTAATTCATTATGCCATTCTCTTCTATATAGATTGAAACTTTTCATTAAAAAGGTTTTTTTAGACTCTTCAAAGACTTCCCATTTTATTTAAAAATAAAACTCCTAATCAGTCCTACAAAGCTGTGAAACATCTGGCTCCTATTTATCTTTCCTTCCAATCACACATCACGCAACCCTTGCTCACTAATCCACAGTCATGTAGGGCTTCCCTCAGTTGTTAGAATACACCAAGGATTTTCCTGATCCAGGGCTTCTGCTCTCACTGTCCCTTCATCTCTTCACTTGGCTGGTTCATTTTCATTCTCAGATCTGGTTTCTCACTTCCTCCCAGAAGGCTTTCCTGACCATCCTTTACGCAAGTTCCTCCATCACTTTCCATTTGTTGTTGTTAGCTGCCATCAAGCCGGGCCCTGAATCAAGCAGTTCTAACACTCACGGTAATAAGAATTGCTCCATATGGTTTTCTTGGCTGTCATCTCTACGGAAGCAGACAGCCATGCCTTTCTTCCACACAGCCACTGGGTGGGTTGGAACCACCAACCTTTAGGTTAGCAGCCAGTCACAAACCTCTTGCTCTACCCAGAGTCTTCATACTATTCTCTTCCCAAGACATCACAATCTTCCACATTTAATTTATGTCTGTTTACCCAAGCCTCCCAAACTACATAAGGAAAGGAACCTTGCCTCTCATGGTCATGACTTGTATCATTAGCACCTGGCACATGTGGTTCCAACTCATGGTAATTCCAGGTGTGCTGAGTAGAACTGCTCCATAGGGTTTTCAAGGCTACAGCTTCTCAGAAGCAGGATGTGAGGTGTCTCTGGAAGTACCTCTAGATGGGTTTGAACTACTAACCTTTCAGCTAGTAGTCAAGTGCTTAGCCACTGATCAGACACTCAATAAATGTCTTAAATGTTAAACTAATTACCTAATACTACTCATTATCCAAGTGTGGAATATTTAATATAACAAAGACCACAGAGAATCTGTTTGCAAGGTACATATACATACCTGCAGTGAGTATGGAGAATGAGAATTAAATGGACAGAAATGAACGAAAAACAAAAATGAAAAGAACACTCTTTCAAAGGATACTGAAAACAGTAAATAAATATTATTTTAAAAGACTACTTTTTCCTGGATAGAATTCATTTAGAAATAGAAATAGGAGATTCTGATAAATAGTCCTTTCTCTAGGTAAAGATGTACAAACAAAGAGGTTCTCTGGGGGTTAGGAGAGTCACTGCTAAGAGTAATCACAATTAACATTTTTAAACACTTTTCAGGGAAAAAAAGCTAACGAAATCTTCCCAGTTTACAGATGACTCTATGGCAATGGAAGTACGATGTTGCAAGGGAAAGAGCTGCCATGTCGAAAAAATAAGGTAATGCAGTAACTGAAAAATAGTTCAAACTGTAATTATCATATGACGAGCTTCTAAGCTACCTGTTACAAGACAGAAAGGGGTTTCAGAGCCCCTGGACTGTATCCTGAATACAGCTACAAAAAGGCAACAAAATGGTGGCTGTTATTATGAAAGTGCTAGAAACACAGAACACATTATCCCACTCTTGAACAAATCAAGTGTATCTGTACTGAGAACACAATGTGCAGCTTGTGGTCATCAAAGCCCAAGAAAGGTGAGATGGATACAGAAGGCCTAGGAAGGTATTCGAAAACACCAAAGGACAGAGGGCCTTCTGTATGATTACAGGTTTAAAATGACACAGAATATAGATACATAAAGAGCACTTAATATGAAACAAGATAAGAAATGGCAGAGAGACTTCTGCATCAAATCTTAGATGTTACAGGGCTAGTTAGGAGTCTAAAGTATATATATTTTTTAAAGCCTACATTTCAGAGTCAGAGAGACTCAGGCTCTGAGTTCCAGTCCCAGTAATTTGGCTGTGTGACCTTGGGCAAATTACTCGATTACTCTGAGACTCGTTTTTCTTACCTGTAAGTAACAAATACGAAGATCTGCTGTGAGGATGATGATGTGCACATTGCCTGGCACACAGTATATACTTATTATACAGAAATTACTGCTTTTATCAGGACCAGTAAGTTTATTATGCAATCTAGTATTTAAAGAAAGAAAAACTCATTACTCAGGTGGGAAGTATAGACTGTAATGAAAAATAACACAAAGACAGTTTAGATAAATCTAGAGGTGGCATTTCCATAAGAAATCTCTAAAACACTAGGAATTTTGGGAAACATAGCCCCAAATTTTGAAGTTCACACTTTCATTCCTTTACCGCGACAAGCTGCCCTTTGCAAAGCGGTGAAAAACTGGAATTCTGAACCACACAGAAGATGTGGTCAATTCTACATGACATTTATTAAGTTATGATAACAATGATTATTAACATTTACTGAGCACTTAACTAAGCAATTGGCTGGCTGACTAAGCAATGTCACTGAATCGTTTCAACAGTCCTCTGATAGTCTCTATTATTTTACAGTAAAATGAGATAATTCTCCATTTTACAGATAAGAAAACTGAGGCTATAAAAGGTTATGCCACTTATCCAAGGCAACAGAGCTATTAAATGGAGCAGATTAAATCTCAACCTAGGTGGACCGACTCAAGAATCTACACTCAACCAGTGCGGCTACAACTGCCTCCCGCTTTGCTGTATCACAGAGAAACTAGGTGTTGGGTATGCAACAATGATGCGGGAGATGAAGGAGCACAGTACACAACAAATACTAAAAAATGCTGCCTGATGGGGCCAACCCAGTTAAGGTCACCGTCAGCTATTATGGCACCACAAGCATGAACACAAAGTAAGAACTTATTACATGGTGTAGCTAACAACCTAGAAAGTCTAAAAATCTTCATGCTATGATGCTGGTACTATGGTAAACAAACTGCAGAGAAAAAGAGGAAAATATATCAAAATGCTAACTGGTGGGATCACAGGTGACTTTTAGTCTCTGCTTCAGATTTTCTTAATTGGGCAATTTTTTTTTTTACAAGGCATATTCATTTTTGTAACAAAAAATAAATCTGAGGAAACTTTCACTATTTATTTTTGATTGTATAATTCACCTCAATAAGAATATATTACTTTTGTAATTGCAAAGAGATATTTAAAATAAACAGATCTCGGATATCAGAGAAGGAAAGTAAAATATATGCAAATATCAAAGCAACAACATGGATGTGATGTAAGAATAAGCAAACTAAGAGCTGCAGTTTGTTGGAAAGAATTCTAGATACACATCAAGAGATGTGGCTTCATACTGAAACTCATATCAACATGGATGAATCTCAAACTGTATGTTGAACAGAAGAAGTGAGACACAAAAGAGTGCATACTGCATGACCTGAGAACTGGCAAAATTATTATTTGGGGGCAGATTTCAAAACAGTTGTTGTCTGTGAAATGTGGGACTGAATGGAAGTGGGCACTAGACATACAAGGGGACTCTGGAGGGTTATAGAAATGTTTTAACTCTAGACTGGAGTGTATGTCACACGAGTATTTACATTTGTTAAAACTCATTCAATTATGCACTTAAAGATCTATGCATTTCACTGGATGTAAATTTTAGCTTTAAAAGTGCTTATTAAAGAAAGGCAGTTTTCCTCTTTCAGTCTTAACTCAATATTGCAAGGACAGAGTAGCAGCAGTGGGGGTCTGGGGACCATGCTCTCAGAGGACATCAAGGCCAAGTGGCATAACTAGCCTATTGCTAAGAGAGTCTTCTGCACTCCATATTGGTAAGTGGCATCTGGGGTCTTAAAAGCTAGCAAGCTGCCATCTGAGGTGTACCAAATGGTCCCAACTTAGCTAGGACAGATGATCACCAGGACAACAACAACATGGGGGAAAGAGAACCCAGAAGACAAAAAGATCGACGTGAATGGGTGAATACATCAACACGTGACCTGAAGAACCAGATGGTGCCTGGCCACCACAAATGAGAGATGTGATGGGGCTCACAATGCTGAGTCCCAGTGGCAACACAAGCAAAAAAGGGGGTGCACTCTACGAACTCCACTAAAAGATTGTAATTGATGGTCCAAAGGCCTGGGGGGTTCCCCTGGCAGCATGACCCCTAGACCTGATGCTTCCCCAATCATCAATCATTACTGAGGTCAACTCTTCTGACAAGAATGTACTGGACTCAGGAACACAGAATGACCATAACATGTGTGTATTTCATGGTTCTATGCATCTACAGGATATCATCCTACTGGCCTCTTGCTAGAGGGGAGTGGAGAGGAGGGGATAGGAGATTGTTAGGAGGATATGACATATACGGAATGGAAAGGAGAAGTGTGCTGTTGCCAGGCAGAGAGAGCAGAGGGAGCTGCAGATAGGCTGGCACGCAGATTTGAACTGAATTGTACACTTTCACTCAATCACACACACACACATACAAAAAGTTAGGCAGTTTTCAAATCTCAAATCTTTCATTTATTAGTCTAGTGGGTTTGAGTAAGTTACATATCCTCTCTGAACATGTTTGCTTCAGTGGTAGAATTCTCCCCTCCCCTTCCACGCAGGAGACAGGGATTCTATTCTAGGCCACAGTACCTCAAGCACAGCTTGAGGCTATCAGTGAAGGTTGCATGTTGCTGTGATGCTGACCAGGTTTCAGCAGCACTCACAGACTAAAAAGAAAGGCCTGGCAATCTACTTCGAAAACTTAGCCAATGAAAACCCTAGAGATCACAACCATCTAATCCCCAACAGGATCACCACGACACAAGGGTCAGTGTAATGACAACTAACAGCAAGAAACAACACAATGTATCTCAAGTGCTGGGGACTGAAGCCAAGCCAAAGCCGAAGGTAATGATATATATAAAGTGAGAGTACCACACTTTGCAAATAACTGTCCAATGAATGCTGAAGAGAATTTAAAAGTACAAAGGGGGGCAAGGCTGGTTCCCATAGATGCCTCTGGTATCAAGAATACTATTCTTTAAGGACTACTAATATTCTAGAGAGGCCCATAAGTAGATGAATGGCTAAACGAAATGCAGTACAGACATACAACAGAACACTACATAGCCAGTAGGAGAAATGAAGTCTTGATACATGCTATGGTATGGATGAAACTTAAAGACATTATGCTAAGCAAGAAAAGCCAATCACAAAAGGACCAATATTGTATGACCTCATATACGTAAAAGGACAAAAAAAGCAAATGTACAGAGATCAACGATTATTAATGGTTACCAAAGTTGGGAGGGAGGGGAAAAGGGGTTAACGGTGAGGGAAGAAAATCTCATTAAGGGTAGGGTTGCACAGCCAATTACTGCAATTGCTGCCAACAAGCTGTATACTATAAAAAGTTGAATTGGCAAAAGTTGTGTGATACACGTATTTCTAACAACAAAGTAGCTGCTGACGGGTGCTTAGAACACCCTGGTGGTGTAGTTGTTAAGCGCTACTGCGGCTGCTAGACAAAAGGCTGGCAGTTCAAATCCACTAGCTGCTCCCTGGAAACCCTATGCGGGTTCTACTCTGTCCTTAAAGGATCACTAAGTTGGAATTGACTCAAAGGCAATGGGTTTAGTTTTCTGGGTTTTGAGTATGTTCATATACAACCACGTGGGATTTGGTTTCTTAGTTTGAAGGTAAAAGGTCATGGTTTCACAGGACATCCCAGTGAGCTGGATAATAATGCATTTAATGCTTCTCTTCTCCCTTCTAATTCAGCTGAGTAGCTCCTCAAGTCTTAAAAGCTTACAAGCAGCCATCCAAGGCGCAACAAGAAGTCTCTACTGAGTGAGACTAACAGGGGGAGACTAACAGAGGAAGGATTAGGAAGAAGAAATAGAACGTGTGGCTAATTATCTCTATGAACAACTGCCACCTTTGCCACGACACCAGAACTAGATAGTGGCCAGCTACCATTACTGAGCATTTTGATCAAAGTTTCCACAGAAAAATGCCCATGAAAAGTGGGAGGGAATGCAGATTGGAATCTCAAATTCTATAGACTCTGGACTTTCTGGAGCTATGCAGGGTGGATGAACCCCTAATACTATTACTTTCAGATATTTTAAACCTTCAACAAAAATACAGCCTGAAGTCAGCTTCAAAGGCAAATAGTTTAGCTAGTGAAAAAGGTCTATCTTGAGCATCATAGTCTTGAGAATTATGTATACGGGATCAAACAGCAATTTGACAGCACAGATAAGAACCTTAGGGGGTAGTGAGTTTACATTAATGAGGGAGAAACACCTCAGAAAAAGAGGATGAAAATGGTTGCACAGCTCAAAGAATGAAATCAAAGTCACTGAAATGTACTTGCAGAAACGCCTGAATTAGTGTGTATTTTGTTGTCTATATTCTCAACAGCAAAATAAACAAAATTTAGAAAAAAACGATATTCTACAAAGTGAAATTTATTTACAGTTCGTAATCATGAATGGACAGGAACATCAACGGGCATGATTCAAGGATTTTTAGACATCCATAATTTCTCAAGACCTGTTTTGAGGGAAAGCTTTCAGATTATTTGCTGGAACTTCAGGAGAAAATATTTCAGTTCTAATTACTTTAAAGAAGACACTGCACTTGCCATTTTACTATGTTTATCACAGGGTTTACACTTCATCACAGGCCAGTATCACGTCTGTGTGAAAAGCATGCATGTATACACATACACATAGTCACAGAAACTGGAATTAAGTCGACTGTTTCAGCCATTGCTCCTTCTCAAAATGGCTACCACATTCTAAAAAAAATTTAATTTTGTTCAACTGAAATTAAACTTATAACTAAAAGAGCATGTCTCAGATTTTTCTGTATTTTACCAGAAAAGGAAAATAGGAGTCTGAAAGGTAACAGCACTAGCATAACTTAACAGCCTCTCCCAGCAGTTTCAGACTGTTTATCTTTTATTAGTCCTGTAGAAATTATGATGAAAGCAATTTTTTTCTGAGATACTTCTATATCTGAACATTATTTCCCCTGCAAGCATTCAACAATTCTTGTTTCTATTCTTCTCTTTTCTAATTCAATTCTGTTTGATTTCTAAGTTAAGAAGTATGTTTCATTTGCATAAATGGTAACTATTCTGAGATACCATTCATAACTATACATTTGAATTCTCTAGAGTACCATTCACAATTTCAAATGGAACAGGGAAAAAAAAGCTCATTCAACTTCATTTTAACAGTGACTAAGACATGAATGACTACAACGTTATACCGTGGAGGATTGGCCAAAGGAGAGTAAAAACCACTTGGCTGTTGAGTTGATTCCAACTCACAGCAATCCTACAGGACAGAGTAGAACTGCCCCATAGGGTTTATAAGGATAGGCTGGTAGAGTCAAACTACTACCTTGTGGTTAGCAGCCAAATGTTTAACCATTGCGCTACTAGAGCCCCAAAGGACAGGAGAAGTCCTCAAAGGTTACTTCTAACCTTCATTATTAATACCCAAAGGGACCCAAGGACCACTATCATGAACTAAAAAAAAAAAAAAAATTGAGCTTATAAAGCAAGTCCATCAGCTAAACATGTTTTCTGGAGTATAAAGTATCTATGCAGGAACATCAAAAGAGGTATCACAGCCATGAAGCTCAAAAATTACCAAAGAAGAATCCTGACAAATTCTCCATAAAAGTAATGCTGGCTATTTTTCAGGTGTTAAACTTCAACTACGAGCTTCTCCCAGAAAAAGTCTTCTACACAAGGTAGTAGCAGTCTAGTAGTTCTTTACTCCATCTAATCTTAATCAGTGATGAAAAATGAATTTACACAGATCTGCATAAATAATCCAGCTGTCTGTACTAATCTAAGATACTGAAGTCAAATAAAATTTGAACAGAATCAAAATAAAGGGACTATTTTAAAGTTGTTACCTCCTGATTTCCCTCTTTTTTCCTTCTTAGATTATAAGCAGGAAGAAGGAGTAAAAAGAAAAAGCACACTGAAAGATATCTGTGCTCATTTCCCTCTATTATCCCATCAACCTACCCTTGACACAGTGCTTCCCAACAAGGGGTGATACTGCCCCCCCATCTACCCCAGGAGACATCTGACAAAAGTCTGGAGAGATTTTTGATTGTCACAACAAAAGAGACAGGGGATACTACTGCTATGTAGTGGGTAGAGACCAGGAATGGTGCCAAGGCTGAAAAACCCTACCTGAAGGTCCGAGAAAGACCTATCTCCTGCTCTGAACTGAAAAGGAAAAAGCATGAATTAGAAGCTCAAAAGAATGACACAAAAGAATACAGAGGCTACAATTTAAGTAGTGTTAGCAGGTGCATGTGCTGTGCAATGGTCATAAAAAACCATGAACAACACAGTCCTGCCCTTAAGCAGCTCACAATCAGGTATGGAAAGGGTTTTATACATTTAAAACATTTAAGATTAACCCAACTTTTCCTAGGGAAGACTGCAAAGAACAGCTGATACCTTTGCCCAGTTCTGATGAGTTGTAGGAAGCATTTTATTTCATAGTCTATACTACTGTCCCCAAAGAGCAAGTCCTCAGTCAACAAAAAGCTAGAGTGCCAATTATGTTCCATGTGCTGTGTGGAAGGTCCTTGAGTTGCGCAAAGTTAAGTCTTTGACTACTACCTAAGTACAGTTGTCTCAGAGGACAGACCTGATGATCTGCTTCCAAAAGGTCACAGTCTTGAAAATTCTATAGTGCAGAGTCACCATGAGTCAGAAATGACTTCATGACAACCAGCAATAACATTTATTGGAGACCCAGTGAAATTACAACTTTCTATTTCATCCCCTGGCATCATTACTGTCCATCAGCCTATCCAAATCCCCAAGAATCCTTGCATTTCTACCTAATGCCAATTTAGCAACTACCACCCTAATCAACTTTAGTTAGTTATGGTCACAGACGGCGTCCACACTCCAGACTAAGTCACAAAGTGAGGGTTGTGGTACTGGTTGCTCTAGCTAGCAGTGAACTGACTATGGATCCAGATCTGCCAACCACTAAATGTGTTACTACCTCAGAAAGCTATTTTCTATTGGTCCCATACCATTTGGAGCAAAGGAAAATACAGAAAACTCAAGACATGAGGAAAACACTAAAGGACCATGTGAACAAGAAACTCTACCAGCATGAGGCCAAAAAAACTACACGGTGCCTGGCTACCAGCAATCATCACCCTGCTAAGGAATACAATAGACAGTCCTGGACAGAGAAGAAAAATGTAGAACAGAATTCAAATTAATGTAAAAAGACCAGACTTACTAGTCTGACTGACACTCTCCAGCGATTCCACTCCAAGGAATATACCCTAGAGAAACAGGGGCCATCACTTGAACAGACATATGCATACCCATGTTCACTACAACATTATTCACAATAGCAAAAAAGATGGAAACAACTTAGCTGTTTCCACGAATGGAATAACCATGAATGGATAAACAAACTATGGTACATACACACAATGGAATACCATGCAAGGATAAAGAACAATGATGAGTCTGCAAAACATTTCACAACTTGGATGAACCTAGAGGCTATTATGCTGGATGAAATATGCCAATCACAAAAGGTCAAATACTATATAAGATCACTATCACACAAACAAATGAAAATGTTTCCACACAGAAAGAAACAATCTTTGATGGTTATTGAAGTAAGGTATGGGTAAGGAGGGAAAAACACTAATTAGATAGTAGATGAGTGGTAACTTTGATGAAGGGTAAGGTAGTACACAATAATGGGAGAAATCAGCAACTTGACCAAGACAAAGTCACAGAAGCTTCACAGACACATCCAAATGCCCTGACAGACCAATCTACTGGGCTAAGGGCTGGAGACTATGGTCTTGGGGGGCAACTAGCTCAAATGCAGCACAGTCTACAAAGGAAGTATTCTACATCTGACTATGGTCTTAAAAGCCTGTGAGTAGCCATCTAAGATGCATCTTACTGGTCCTATCCTTGCTGGAGCAAAAGAGAATGAAGAGCACCAAAGATACAGAAGAAAGATGAGTCCAAAGGATTAATGGACCACAACCACCCTGACCTCCACCAGACTGAGTCCAGAACGCTAGATGGTGCCAGGTTATCACTACTGACTGCTCTGGGAGGGATCACAATAGAGGGCCCAGGACAGAGAGCGAAAAAACTGTAGAACAAAATTCAAATTCACATACACACAAAGTAAGAACAGTCTTGCTGTTTGACAGGGACTGGAGAAACCCCCAAGAGTGTGGCCACCAATACCCTTTTAACCTAATACTGAAGGCACTCCTGAGGTTCACCCTTCAGCCAAAGATTAGACAAGTCCACAGGGCCAACAGAAACCCTGGTGGCATACTGGTTAAGCGGTACAGCTGCTAAGCAAAAGACCGGTAGTTCAAATCCACCAGGCACTCCATGAAAACTCTATAGGGCAGTTCTATTCTGTCCTATAGGGCTGCTATGCATTGGAATCGACTTGACAGCAACAGGTTTGATTTGATTTTAAAGTGCCAACAGTAACACACGAGCATGGAGCATCACAGTTCAATTACATATAATATGAAAGTAATGAACACATCAGCCCAAAAGCAAAGATGAGAAGTCAGGAAGGCACAGAAAAGCTGGAGGAATGGAAACAGCGAATCAGCGGTAGAGATGGTGAAGTGCTGACACACAGCGAGGTTGACAACCAA
Organism: Heterohyrax brucei; assembly: GCA_028571685.1. Taxonomy (NCBI): domain Eukaryota; kingdom Metazoa; phylum Chordata; class Mammalia; order Hyracoidea; family Procaviidae; genus Heterohyrax; species Heterohyrax brucei. The sequence continues at coordinate 57,373,687 of CM053140.1, forward strand.
TGTCACAAAACAACTTGTGTATTAACTATTTAATGAGAAACCAATTTGCTCTGTAAACATTTATCTAAATCACAATTAAAAAAAAAAAATCTACTCACTCTACAGTACAGGAACCCAAGAAAAGAAAGAATGGCCTGAATTATTGTAAAACTGTTCTTGGAGGCCTGTTGCCATTTAAAGAAACCACAAAAATTCATATGGCTAATAAACTCTGGTTTCTCATACAGCATACACTTAAAATAAAAATACTCTAAATTAAATATATTTTAGTAAACGCCTTACCAAGCTGAGCAAATTGTGGAGGCTTCATAAGTCAAAAATAAAAAAGTTTTTTTTACTCAAATCTGCACACTAAAGCCCTGAAAATCCACTTTAAAAGTCTGCAAACACGAATCTACAGATTCTCACCTGATTGGTCTTTCTGTGAACTGAATGGAAGAAGAAACATTTTCCTAAACTGCTATATGGCTAGCTATACAAAAATGATAAGCACAAGATCCTACAAACTACAATTTTACAAAAGGAGAAGGGTGTCATTCTGACATCTAAAACTGGGACCACTGAGGTTATTAAAAGATAAATTTTGGTAGTTACAGGAAAAGGCATATCTGGCACATTTTGATTAGAACAAGATTGTTACATGACACAAACAAAACTGTATTCTACGTAATAGCGGTTTTTAAAACCCATGATTTTGAAATTAACTTGATTATACAATATTTTTCCCTGTAATTATTCTTGTCATCATATAAGTTTTACCCACAAAGGTCCACAATTCCGTAACTTCAATTCCCAAACCCAAACATCTGTACAAAACAAATTTTTTATTATTCACCTGGCAACAAAATGTGACATGAAGTTGTTTCTAGCATTTATTCCAATTGGTGTAAACATTCAGACATTTTACTATAGAAATAGCAATGTATCTGATTACAAGGCAATGCCCAAGAGTTCTATGGAAGGGTTACATGTCATCTATGTACCATATTTCTTTGCTAAAATCTAGAAGTTATAAATTAAGAATCATACCTGGCCCCAAGAATTATTCTTTTCCCCAAAGATTTTGAAAAAGGTACTGTGGACTGGTATACCAATTAAGGCTATGTTTTCTTATACAGAACATACAATAAACACTGTGAATGAATAAGCTCTTCACATGCAATAAATTCAACATCTTAACTATCACACACGTACAGTCCCAGAAAATTAAGGACTTTTAACAAATGTCAAAAATCCAAATACACAATTACATTGTATTTCAAGTGATGGTGACATTTACCTCATCCATATCTAGGCCAATTCCTATTAAGTTGAAATTCACTTAAATCACAGTCAAAATACAGGCAAAGACTAAACTGGTAATCATATTGAGGAAAAAAATCATCTACTGGTAACAGCTTATTCAGTAAAATGTTCAGGTTTTTTAAAAAAATCATCTCAGAGGGCTTAAGATTTAAAAATTATTTCATTGTAAAGTTTCTGAAAGTTGAATATACTACAACTGACTTTTGCTGTGGAAGGGCAGCCTCTGACAGGGACAGCTCCTAAAGACACATGAACGGAAGAAGAGTTTCACAGTTCCTTCCTCCTTTAGCAGCTGCTGCTTTTCTGGTTTTACAATTTCAAACAAAGAAATACATATTGGCTCCACTGCTAAGAACGCCCTCTTTCTCAGCAACTTCCTCTTCCAATTTTCTTCCCTACTATTAATATACAAGAACAACACCAAAGGTCAGTCTTAGCATTCTGATAAACCGAAAGTCTGGAAAAATTAAGGGTTGTAATTTATAGTACCCAACTACTTCTCACCTCAGATCCACAATTTCTACCCATCTAGAAGTGTCAGACACAGAGTACAAAGAAAGAAATATTACAGTCAATTGGAAGCAAGCTGTTGAAACGTTCACCCCTAGAATCCAAAGAAATCCTACATTAACAAATAGCAAATTTCTCCCATCCCGAGAAAACATGGTCTTCTTAGGGAAGAGAGCAAGGTACCAGCCTGGCACCACCCTGAACCAAGGGTCAAGTCAATAGCTGGTGAACTTTCTTCCACAGGCCACCCGGCCAGGATTCAAGCTGAGCCATCTGAAGTTCTGACATACTTCAAAATGACTTTTACAACTCAAAAATAGTCCTTTCCAACTAAGAAATGCAATGAAGGGAACGAACTTAGAATTAATCGTACAAGGATCATGACCCAACCTGTCTCCACGCAAGAAATCAAGTATCTGGGGCCAGCTCGTCCCCTTACCACTATCTTTTAGGACATAATAAATTGAAGCCCTGGTGGCCTAGTGGTTAAAGCATCTGGCTGCTAACTGAAAGGTCGGTGGTTGGAACTGACCAGCCACTCTGAGAAAGATGTGGAACTGGCAGTCTGCGTCTGTAAAAATCTACATACAGCCTTGGAAACCCTTTGGGGCAATTCTACTCTGTCCTATAGGGCTGCCAGGAGTCAAAACTGACTCAACTGCAATGCTTTGGTTTATCTTCTAAGTGGACAATAACTTCCTTTTGCCTAGTAATTATCAGAGGAAACAGCTTAATATGAGTAGACACTGCACAGTACTGTGTGACCATGGGCAAGTTACTTAACTCCTCTGAAATTGAGTTTTCCAATACACAAATTCTCCAAGGTTGCAGTAAAAACCGAATAAGCAGTACAAAGTAGGAACACCATAAATGTTCTTCTCCCTCCTCCTCCTAACCCTGCTGACTATTGGGCCTCAATTCCAGTCACAGTCCTAAGAGGCTCCAAGGATTCCCTCCTCTTCTCTGAGTCCATGGAAGACTGTATCCAACTTCCCCATCTCCAAGGCTCTAGGATTCTCAAACAGCACCAAGACAACGCGACCCCAAGCCAGCACGGTCAAGGAGAACACCCAGCGCCTTTAGCCCACTCTTCTTCTCACTCTGCAGACCATACTGGACACACATACAGCCCTCTGTCCTTGCCACTCCACAGTTTAGCAGGCCAAGGGCCTAAAAAGCACCTCAACTCCAGCGTTGCCCAGAAGATGGAAACTGTGGTTCAGTTAGGAAAGAACTGGCCCCAAAGGTCCGACAACACCTGGGATCCAACTTACGTATTATCTGGCCACAAAGCCTCGGTTTATAAATGGGAAAAGTGAGGCCCAGTGAGGGTAGTGACTTGCCTAAAGTCACACAGCCAGCTGGTGTCAGAGTCAGGTCAAGTCGAAGCACTTCTGGCAGCCTCAAAGAACGACAGGCCCCTCCAGGTCTCCTGGGGGAGAGGGGGGACGCTGTCTACGAGTCACCCCTTCCCTGAGGGGGACGGAACGTGTAGGGTAGGACGCTGCCTCGCGCTGACGGCTCGCCGGGCCTCTGCCGGTCGGCGGTAGGAGAGGCTGCACCCACTCCCCAGGGAACCTGCGCGACTCGGGAGGGGCGGCCGGGCCCGGCCAGACGCCTCACCGCGGGGCGGCAGGGCCCGCCCGGGGGACTTGTTGCTCACCTGGCCTCGCGCGGGCGCCCTCAGCGACACAAGGGCCGGGCGGCCACCTCGTCTCGGCAAGGGGTCTGCTCCCGCGGGGCGCCTCGCGGCCTGCCACTCAGCCGGACCCCCCTCAGCACACTACGCCCCCAGCCGCGCTCGCCCGGCCCGCATCCGCCATTACGCGATTCCCCACCCTAAGACGCAGCCACACCCCGCCAACGGTCCTGATTGGCTCTCTGCCCCACCCGCCCGAAACTTCCGTGTAGTCCATTGGGCTAAGTGGAATGCCAGTTAAATAACTACGCAAAAGACGTACTCAAGGGTACAGTGCGGGGAGCTCCACCCGAGCTATTTCCGCAAACGGAGTAAACAGCAGGGGGCAAACCAACTGAAGTGGGGGTGGAGATTAACCTGAATCAACTCCTAAATTTAAGATAGGGAAATTCCACTAAGAAAGGGTAAAAATTCAGTTAAGTGTATTAAAAGACGAATTCTTCTTGTTAGAGTTCGAATAATCAGTATTTTTGATGGAAAGAAGGGGCCAATCCCATAAACTTTCTGTGCACACCCCTCAAGTTACAGATAGTTTTGTCCCATCAGTCCCTTGTCTCAGACCCTGCCGAAATTAGGGTGGGAGACAAGCGAATGAGTCCTAAACCTTCATCCTGGCCCCGAAGGATCCACCTGGGCTAGATCCTGGGTCCTGGGAAGGAGCAGATTCTGAAAGGCCCTTAATTATTGGGCCAGGTAAGTTGGACCCTGGTTCAGCTACCACTGCTCTGGGACCTCAGACAACTCCCTGAACCTATCTCTCAGTTATACCCCCAGGCCCTGCCTCATGTCCTAGAATGGTTGAGGACATACGTGTGTGAGTGCATCTTGTTGATTATAAAAGACTGCAAGTGGACAATTATGCGATCAATTCCCAAGTTAGCAAAGAGAACTCATTTTGTTTTTCCAGGACAAACCCGTAAGGCAGAAGAGAAAACTGAGTTTCTGATGTTGTATAACCTGCCCAGGGTCACTTGGAATTTGAAACAGCTCTGGGATTCAAGCCTGTGTCTTTTGGCTTCCGTTTCTGTATTCCTCCCTTCTAGGCCAGGTGTCAACCAACAAGGTCTTGAGGATGCCAGGATAGTCCTTCATGTCTCTGGTCGTTATAGATTTCTGTACAGGCCAACCCTCAGCTACTATTCAGTCAGCAAGGTTCCTGGGAAAAAAATGACCCTTGCAGTGTGCCTGAGCTGTTTCTGGGACTCTAGGAATCAGGGGGTGAGTAAGATATCAGGTGGGTGAGCAGCCTAGCCCAAATGAGGACAGGGAAGCTCCAGGGGTAGGGGTGGTAATGACATTGTAGGCCCTCAGCAGGACAGCTTCCACGCCAAGACTTAAATTCAGGTCTCACCCTTCTCAGAACAGGGCTCTTTCCACCGCAGGATTGTTTTTCCCAGAAGGGCTGCCTTGGCTGTAATTCTTAGCCTTTTTCCTTCTCTGGAAAGAAAAGAGGCCAAAAAGGGAGTAGGAGGGGGAGTAGCCTAAATTTTTAGAAGGGCAGAGCCCGCCAACCGGGTGTGGTACCAACAAGGGCTTCAGTGCTGGCTGAGTCGCTGACCTCTTGGCTCCAATTGGGATGTGTGGGCTGACAGCCAGCAACTATTTCAATCCTAACTGTGGCCTTTGGATACTGGGAGGCAGCAGGTGCTGTGCAGAAGGTAGTGACTTTAATTTTGGGTCAGACTGATTTGTGATTGTATCCAAACTCTGTGGCTTTTTAGCTCTTTAACTCTCACTGAGGAGTCCTGGTGATGTAGTGGTTAAGTGCTTACTTTGTAACCAAAAGGTTGGCAGCTTGAAACCGCTTTGCAGAAGAAAGATGTGGCAGTCTGCGTTCATAAAGATCTGAGCCTTGGCATCAGCGTTCTTAAAAGCTAGCAAGAGGCCATCTAAGATGCATCAATTAGACCCAAACCACCTGGAGCAAAGGAGCATGAAGAAAACAAGACATAAGGAAAACATGAGCTCAAGACACAGAAAGGACCACGTAAACCAGAGACCACATCAGCGTGAAGCTGGAAGAACTACCACCAATGACTGCCCTGATAGGGAACACTACAAAGAGTCCTTGATGGGGCAGGAGAAAAGGGGAGTACAGAACGTGAACTCCAGTAAAAAGACCAGACTTGATGGTTTGACAGACTGGAGGGTCCCCAGAGGACATGACCCCTGGACTGTTAGCCAGAACTGAAACTATTCCTGAAGCCAATTCTTCAGACAAAGATTGGACTGGACTATAAGACATAAAATGATACTGGAGAAGAGTGTGCTTCTTGGCTTAAGTGGATACAGGAGACTAACTGGGCAGCTCCTGTCCTGAGGCAAGATGAGAAGGCAGAGGGGGACAGGAGCTGATTGAAAAGACACAGGAAATAAGGTGGAGAGGAGAAGTATGCTGTCATAGTGTAGGGATAACAACTAGGGTTATATAATAATGTGTGTATAAATTTTTATGTGACAAACTCACTTGAATTGTACACTTTCACTTAAAGCACAATTTCAAAACAAGAAAAAAATATTTCAGTCTTGGAAACCCTATGGAGCAGTTCTAGTCTGTCCTATAAGGTCACTATGAGTTGGAATCAACTTGCAGTAATGGTTTTGAATTTTTGGGGTCAGCACTCACCTACCTCTCTCTAAAATGGGCCAACAGAGCAGCTGTGAGGATTAAATGAGTTAATTACAGAATTAATGAGCAACATGTATAATGTGTCTAGTAGTATTTATTCATTCATTTCATAGACTGTGTCTTGGTTATCTAGTGTTGCTGCAACAGAAATACAAGTGGATGACATAACAAAGAGAAATTTATTCTCTCACAATTTAGTAGGTTATAAATCCAAATTCAGGGTGTCACTTTCAGGAGAAGGCTTTCTCTCGCTCTCAGCAGTTCTCACCAATCTTCCCCTGGTTGAGAAGCTTCTCAGCACAGGGACCCTAGGTCCAAAAGATGCACTATTCTCCTGGCTCTTGTTTCTTGGTGGTTTGAGGTTCCCATGCTTCTGCTCGTTTCTCTCTTTTATATCTGTAAAAAGATGGGCTGAAGACACAATTTGACCTTGTAGATCTCATCAATATAATTGCCACTGATCCGTCTCATTAATATCATAGTGATGAGATTTGCAACACATGGAAAAAAAAATCACATCATATGACACAATGGGGGACAGTCACACAATAATGGGAATCACGTCTAGCCAAGTTGATACATAGTTTGGGTGTACACAATTCAACCCAGAAAAGAATACTATTAGGCACTTAGCACATACAGGGCAGCCTGGGCTCTCATGGAGCTTAGAGTCTGGTGAGGAAGAATTAAACAAATTATTGTACAAATTAAATCATTTATAGTCCTTAAACAAATGATCACAGAAATCAAAATACAGAAGTCAAAATATAATTAGAAACTGATAAGGAACAAGAAGGCAAAGTACAGTGTGTTTGTGAGTGTGAATATCAGGGAGTAGGGTGGGGTCAGAGGAGATTTCTCTAAAAAGTGATGTCTGTGGTAAGTTGGATGAATAGGGCTGACCCAGGCAGCAGGGTGTTGGTAAAAAGTGTTACAGGCCAAGAGAAAAGGTATTTAGACCAATGTGGTTGGTGGCACTAGGCAGGAAGGCAGAGCACACACGTCTTATGGGCCACTATGGTTATTGCTGGAAGAATGAAAGAGTTACAGGTGGGAACCTGGCTTTGAAAGTGAGACTGTTCTCCAAGGGTCTCTCTACCTATAGTCCCTGGGAGAATGCAAGCTGTGAGGCATGGTTTGAATCTTGGTTCTGTTACCCTGGAGTGTGTGAGGCACCTCCCTGTCCCTCAGCTGCATTGCTGAGGAATAGGGATACTGATAGATGGCCGTAAAGTATGGGAGAAGATTCAGTGTGGAAATGTGTATAAGGTGTCCTGGCCCATGGAAGGTCCTCCATTAATGGTGCTTGGTCTTCCCATTGTGGAGAAAGTTGAGCTGGGGCAGCACATCCAGCCAGGTGCCTTGGGAAAGAGCTGATGCAGGCAGGTAGGCATTTAGCGAGTTGTCACATGGCCCTAATTGTCACAGGAGACTTTGGAGTCAAGCAAGTCTTCATAGCCATGTGACCTCGGACAGATGACTTAGCCTGTCTAAACCTCAGTTGTCTTATCCATAAAATGGAGGTTGTAATTGTTTCTATTTCCTAGAGCTGTGAAGATTAAATAATAAATGTGAAGCTTTTAGCATGGTGCACATGGTAAGCATTTATTGAATGTTGACTAATAATAATTATTAGTAAAGCAGTTATATACTTGCCCTGGAAATTAAGACTCTGGAGCTTTGCCTGAAGATTTTCTGACAACCAGCCTCTCGGTTTCTCCTTTGGGGCAATGAAGATACACTGGTTGTTTTCAGATGGGGTGATGTTATGTATACAAAGGGTGATATTATTAAGCACTCTTATTTAGTGAGTATTTACTATGTGCCAGGCGTGTGCTAAGTGATTTACATGCATTAACTCATTTAATACTCACAACAATTCTGTAATCTAAGTCCCATTATTATCATTCCCATTTTACAGCTGAGGTAAAGGAGTCACAGAGAAATTAAGTGACTGGACTGCAGTGGCCCAGTCAAGAAGCAGCACAGCTAGGTTGTGCAATGTGAGAAGGATTGCTGGTCCAGAGAGGCAAGCCCTCCCTGTTCTATCCAAGCAGTTAGAGGTGTCACCTGAAGTACTAAAATCACTCCCTACCAGTAGCAATTCCCCACGTTTCAAACATCAAGCCCTGTTCCTTTCCCACCACGTCTAAAAAGTAACTCCTATCTCTTCCCTGTCCCCGGAGGCTGGTGAGCACAGTGGTCAGATCCTCTTTAAGAAAAAAGGGGGGAAAAAACCTTTTGCTGCAGAGTCAATTCTGACTCAGGGACAAGAAGACCTTTATTTAAAGTCACCAGAAGTGGGTCTCAATCCCGGCTTTGCCACTTAATAGCTCTGTAATCTTGGCCAAGTCACACAGCCTCTCTGAGCCTTGTCTGTGAGATAGGGATGATAACAGTTCTGCCTACAGGGCTGCTGTGAGAAAACAGAAGAAATAGGGCCTGCATAAAATATAAAGTGCAGTCTGCACAAGAGTGCCTTTCAGCGTTGCTATGGGAATGGCAATCACTTCCGGGAAAGCTGCCTAAGGCAGCAAAGCAAGCAAGATTGGCTATCTCTGGAAACAGCCCTGGGTTCTAGTCCCAGCTCTGCCTTTCATGCCCAATGTGACCACTGGCAAGTTGTATAACCTGTCTAGCCTCAGTCTCCTAATCTATAGAATGGAGTGAGGAATACTTACCTTGTACAGCTAGAGAGAAAACACAAAATGAGAGAATAACATAGCCAAAAGCCAGTGCCTGGCACAGAGATGGCAGAGCACAGTCTGCTAAGGGATTCCAGGGGAGGAATCACCTTGACACACATGACCCCATATGAGGAGTAGAGGTAGAGAGCACATCTCCAGGCTCTACTACCCTCCCTCTGGTATCCTTAGCTCTTGCTGGGGCCACTACTTCAGTCTATCTCTCTCCCCCCCGCCCATCTCTCCCCATCTCTCTCGTCAAACAAGTTCTTCACTGAGCAATCCCAGGAGGCCCTGAACCTCAGTTCCAGCCAAGCTCACAGGCTTTCCCCGCCTCCACATCCTTAATCCACAGCCTTTGCTTTTGCCATTCCTTCCACCTGGAATGCTCTCTCCTCCCAGAGCTAGTGCCTTTGATGGGGAAGAGGGGGTTGCTGGAGGGGAAGGATCTGGAATGATGCTCCCCCACCTCCTCAGTCCCCTCCCCTGCAGCCCCCACACTGCATGCCTGACCTCCCCCATCCCAGCGTGGGGGCCAAGCCAGTGTAGGGGGGGGAGGGGGAAGGAAAGGCTCACTGAAGGGCCCTCTGTGGGGTTTTTCACCTGCTCAGAAGAGGCAGACAGAAATGAAAGCTCTGAAAAATCACCTGCCGCTCTGCTCCCGGAGCCCCAGCTTGGTGAAGCCTCCCTGCCTTCCTACAGAGCCATCTTTTCTCTTCCCCATTCTCTTGATGGCAGGTGCCACTGTGAGGGAACGTGTGCTGTAGGGCCAGAGAGACCTGGGTTCAAGTCCTACTCTTGCCACTTACCCAGTGAGGGACCTTAGCAAGCTGCTCTGCCTGCCTAACCTCATTTCTTTGTGAGAGAGAAAAACAGTCCCTGCCTTTCAGGTTGCTGTGAGGACTAATGAGATGCCAGACGAAAGGGCCTGGCACAACTGAAGTGCTCAGCACTGGAGATAATAACAGTGATAACAAATACACTGACTGTGAGTGGCTGGCACAGCTCTCAGCACCTTGCATGCTTTGGACTATTTGATTCCTAGTAAATTTGATACTATCCCCATTTCACAGATGAGGAAACTGAGGTACAGAGAGATATATTACTTGCCCAAGGTCACACAGTCAGTAAGAGGTAAAGCTTTATCTGTGGAGTACTCAGTGATAGTTGTCACGCTTATTGTTGTTATGATTGTTCTTGCCTGTACTGTGATTTGATGTCCTCAGTAAGTACATGTCATTCTCTATCCTCCCACCTTCAGAATCCTGCCTGAATTTTACCTCCTCTGTGAGATCTTCCAATCTATTTATTCGATAACCATGTATTGTTGCCTGCTCTGGCCAGGTCTGTGCAGGGTACTGGTGGCCCAGGGATCAATCCACCCAGTCCCTGTCTTCCAGAAGTTCCCAGTCTGATGAGAGAGAGAAGACACATAAACAAAAATTGCAATAAAAGAGTGAGGCACTGTTGCAGCAGGAGCCATGAGCTGAGAGAAGCAGAGCTTAAGTGTACCAGGAACTGGGGGTCTGTTTACAGAGGGGGGGTCACCTGGGTAAGGTCTGAAAGAATGAATGTGAGTTCCTCCAACTGAGTTGGGGACTGAAGTGGGGACGTAGAATATGCTGTAGAGGGCAGACCCTGCAAAGGGGACTAAATGAGTAAATGCTGGAGAGCCACCTGTCTGGGTTTGGCTCTGTTAGGCCCTGTGCAGGGCATGTGGGGGATAAATCCATTGCTGTTGAGTCAATTCCAATTCACAGTGACCCAGTAGGGCAGAATAGAACTGCCCCATAGGGTTTCCAAGGAGTGCCTGGTGGATTCAAATGGCTGACCTTTTGGTTAGTAGCCAAACTCTCAACCACTGCACCACTAGGATTTCCACTTTGGGCACAGAAATGGACAAATATTAACTAGGCCCTGAGGGAGTTTACAAACTTGGAATGAGGACAGGGGAGCCAACATGTAAAGCTAAAGTGTAGATTTTAAAGAAAAAAATCCAGAGGCGCTTTGAAAGTACCAAGGAGACATCAAAACCTGCCTGGAAGGGTCAGTGAAGGTTTTCTGGAGGACATGATGTCTTCACCAAGAATTAGCAAGATCAGAACCAAATAATGTCACTGAGTATCACCCCAGCCCATGAATAAATTCAACATAAAAATAAAACTAACCCATAAAAAAGGTAAGAAACTCCTATAAATTTTTTCCCCATGAACACTACTTCAGCAAAAATGTTTTCAGTGCCTCTGCTATGCTGGTGTTCTCAATACCTGCTAGCTCTGCTCATTGGGTAATTTGATAGGTCAGAGGGAATCAGTCAGGTGAGAGGTGCAGAAGGGTGTGGCAAGCAGCAAACCACCAGACACCTTTGATTCTGACTCATGGGCGACCCCATGTGTCTAAGAAGAACTGTGCTGCATAGGGCTTTCCATGGCTGATTTTCTTCCGAAGTAGATCGATTGCCAGGCCTTTCTTCCAAAGTGCCTCTGGATGGGCTCAAACCACCAAGTTTTCAGTTAGCAGCAAGCGTATCAATCCTTCATACTGCTCAGGGACTCCATGGCAGGCAGAGGTAGTTTCATTTGCAGAAGCCCAGAGGCAAGAGAAACGATGGTACTTTGAAGGAAAAGCATTAAATAAGACCTTTCAATAAATCCGTTAATGAAGGTGAGTGAGGAGGGGGCAGTCCTGGTGGCACAGCTATTGCTGCTAACCAAAATGTTGGCAGTTCAAATCCACTAGCTGCTCTTTGGAAACCCTATGGAGCATTTCTACTGTGTCCTATAGGGCTGCTGTGAGTTCAATTGACTACATGGGAACGGGTTTGGTCTTAGTGGGTTTAATGAGTAGGTAGAGGTAGGGAGGGAGGGGTTTGAACTAAATTATGAGGGTGATTGAGAGGCAAAGAAGGATTTTAATAGGGCTGTGTCATAATGAAATGTCCTTTTTTGCAAGATTGCTCTGAGTATTTCTGAAGATCTATTAAATAGTTTGAATTCATTTATTCATTCATGTATGCATCTGTAAAACCAAACCAAGCAAACCAAACTAACTGCCACTGAGTCGATCCTGACTCATAGCAACCCTATAGGACAAAGTAAAACTGCCCCATACAGTTTCCAAGGAGCATCTTGTAGATTCAAACTGCTGACCTTTTGATTAACAGCCATAGCACTTAACCACTGTGCCACCAGGATTTCCCACACATTTATACATGACATGCAAAAAAATAAAATAAAATTCCATGTGCATGTTGACTGTATGCCAGGTAGTGACACCCAGGTGCTGAAGTTTCTCAGAGCAGTTGGGGGCGGCAGAGAGGGGGGAGACATTGAATGCCGCTCCTACTTGGAGGAGGAAAATTTGTGATATGTACTGAAACCTATGCTGGTGGTGGGGTACAGCTTTGGGCGATGGCCTTCAGAGAACTTGCAGGAAACTGGCTATGGGGAGACCAGTGATTTGTAAGACGGGAGAACAAAGCAATGAATGTGGGAATAGAAAGGATGGCTTGGAAGTAAAATAGCCTGATCTTGTAACCTCCTTAGAAGGTGGCCAAGTAGGCAGAGGGACAGAGTCTCCAGCCACCCCCACAGTACTGCCCCCCTCCCAGTGCTGCCTCAGCCCTGCTGGGCCTTGCAGTCTGTTTGCTCCTGGCTCCAGAAGCCAGACCAAAGCCTGAAGGAAGACAGAGGAGGGTGAAGAGGGGGCGGAGGCTGAGGGGCCAAGCCAGGCCTCTCATCCTAGCACAGCAGTCCTGCCTACCAGCTGGGGCCAGAGGTTACAGGGAGAGATTGAGGAGTTGGTTGCTTTTTTACCCAAACTATGGCTGCATCTCTCTCTCTTTCTTTTTTTTTAAAGAAAAATGTTCCTGTACACGCACCCGGAGGCTTTTGCAGTAGGCGGCTGTTGGAGAACCAGGAAAACAAGCCAAGAAACAAGAGAGGAAAAAGACCACGCCTCGCCTGGCAGATTCCTAATGGCCCAGGAGACCTGAGGCTTTACAGTGGGAGGTGGGAGGGGGCTGGCTCTGGTGGGAGGGAAGGGCAGGCCGAAGGACAGCCACTTGCTGGCCAGTGACCTTGGGCGGGTTGCTGCCTGCTTCCCTCTGGTGCGAATGGGGAAGAGGGAGGCAGGGGCAGGGCTGGCTGGCTGAGGTCACAGGAAGGCCCCTTCCAGCCTGAAACATGATCTCGGGATGTGGGGCCTGCCAACCTGCAGTGACCCTGGGCCAGCAGAGATGAAAGGCTGCCTGTCCTCAGCTTCCGGATCCCCAAGGTCCCAGAGCCTCAAACTAGAGGGCAGCAAAGCTGTTGCAGCTGGTGGGAGCCAGTTGGTGGGCCCCCCACTCCATTTTAGGTTATCCTACTCTCCCTTCCCTATTTTGCAGAGGACACTCAAGCCGACCGAGGACTGGTACCTGTCTGAGGTCACCCAGCAATTGGAGACTGGACCAAGACTCATCATGAAGTCTTTGGATTCCAGGTCTAAGCCTCAGTGCCATTCCCAGAAACTTGGCTGCCTGGGCCCTTACCCTGGGGAGTCAAAAAGACCCAGGGCTGAGGAGGCCAGTTGGGAGCTATGTCTGTTTCAAGTCACAACTTAATCTTAAAATGTTTTTTTTTTTTTTTAAAGACAGAAAGTTCCCGGCCCCTGCTATGAGCCTGGACTTGCTCTGCTGGCAGGGGAAAGAATGCAGCTCTGGCCGCCACAGCTGCTGGTGGCCAGCCGCAGCCTCAGCTCCCACACTGTCCTGCCCCAGCAGGCAAAAGGACAAAGGCCTCTTCTCAGCCTTGTCCCCTCTAGACTCTGGATCAGTGGGTAAAGCCTTGACCAGGAGGCTCCGTCATTGACCAGCAAGCAGCTGTTTCTCGCTGGACCTTATTGTTCTTTTGTAAAATGGGGGTAGGGTATCTGCCTGACCTACTTCCTCTCAGTGCTCTTTGAAGGCCCCAAAGAGGTAAAGTTACAGAAACATTGACCTCTCGGCATCTCCTTCTGCCTGAGGGTTTGCCTGCTCCCAGCTTCTCTGCTTCGAATATCTTCCCTCCCTTCTGCTTCAGCTGGCCAGCCCCATGTCCCTCTGTTCAGCTCAGTGGTGTTATCCCTGGCTTTGAGAAGATTTCCCTCACCTTCCAGATGACACTGCTCCTTCAGCATATTTATTATTGTTGTAATGAAATAATTAATTTTGTAACCGTGTCTGTCTCCCCACTAAAATGTGAACTCTGTAGTAATAGCTAACCCCAAATACTTACCTGGTGCCAGGGGCTTACATGTATTAACTCATTTAATCTTTATAGTAGGTATTGTTATTATCCCTATTTTACGGATGAGGAAACTGAGACAACAAGAGATTCAATAACTTACTGGAGGTTACAGCAAGCCAGGAGGCTGAGCCAGGACATACCACAAGTAGTTGCAGAACCAGGAGTCAAATCTAGACCCCAGCTCTCAATATTACATTACTAATGAGGCAGACTCAGCTTCTTCCCTGATATAGTTCCAGGTCCCAGCACATTGTCTGACATACAGCAGGTACTCCATATGTGTAGAATAGGTGATGAATGTACATGAATGTTTGGAGAAGAATAAAGACATTTCTAGGAGTGAGCTTTGTAGGTGCTGAGTGTGGGGCTGAGCTATGGAAAGGGGTCACCAGTGACCATTATTGGGCTTTCTTCAAGAGCACATAGGCCAAAAACCTGGGACATCATCTTGGTCTCCTCTCTCTACTTCACCTGTCAGAACCAGTCAGCCCCTAGGGTCTACTTGGTATCTCCCTAGTGTGCCCTCTCCTTTCCATGCCTCTACCCCCATCATTCTCTTGAATATTTATAGCAATTCCTACAGGTTTCTCTGTCTCTGATTTTTCTTCCTTCAAGGTGGGCCTCTGAGAACTGAGCTAATCATGGAAGTCAGCCTTCTTGACTGCTCTTCTCATTAATGAATCTTCCGTGACACCCCATTGCTCTCTGGAGAAAGCCCTCACCAAGGCTACCTCCACTCAGCTCCTCCCTATCCATCCCTCTCGCCTATTTCCTGCCCCACTCCTCCACATACCTTTTGCCTGAGCCCCACTCTGTGTCATAGAAGCCGAGAGCATAGAAGCAGACAGACCTAGGTTTGAGTCCTGGCTCTACCACTGGCCTGTTGGGAGGAGTTTGACACCAGGCGATTCCCCATCTGGAAAGTGAGCATAATTGTGATACTTTATAGAGGCATTTAGTGGATTCAGTGAATACATAAAGTACCTGATACTCTGAGAAGTCACAGTAAGCCTTATACTTTCCTTGACCATGAAGAACATTCCTTACTATCGTCTTACCTAATTCCTTCTGGTCCGGCTCAAATGTCCCCTCATGTAGGAAATTGTCCTTGCTATCCACACTTCCTTAAGTGAAATCAGTCTCGCTTTCTATACCTGATTGCACTTTGCTCCTCTATAACGCACTTCTATTATTGCTGATTGTATACAGTCTCCTTCGCCTACTACCTATAGAGTTTCCAGAGTGCAGGGACAACGCTCTCAACTCTAGAGCAGTGTGTGGCACAGGGGGAAAGCACTCAGTAAATGTTGGTTGGATTGAATAGTCACCACTTAGAATGTCTTTACCTGAGCATGCCCCAACTGTGCAATTAGACAGCTGGGGTCTGCTGGGACCTGGTTGGCCGTGGTCCATTGCAGCTCTGGGGTGGGTGTGTTGGTATGTGTGGGGCAGTGGGAGTGGGTGCAGAAAACTTCTGACCTTGGGGCTCTTCCTTCTCTGTAGGACACCTGAGAAGGGAAGAGATGGAAGAAAAGAGGAGTGAGGAGGCCCAGGTGCTGAGAAAGGCTGAGGTGCGGCATTACTAGCAGGAGCAGGGGTGTGGAAGGGAGCTGGCAGACTCCAGCTCCCCTGAAACCCAGGCTGGGCCAGGCAGGATAGGGCCTCACAGCCCGAGTCCCCGCCTGCCGTGACCCGCCTCCCTCTGGCACCTGGATTAAGTGACTTTGCAAGTTGTAAAAGTACATCTTGATTTGCAAGGAAGCAGAATCTAAGCCTGGCCTTGTTGCTGAACAGGGATGGGGGTAGGGGGTGTTTCCTTGTATTCTCCTTTCTTTGTCAGCAACACCCTGCAATCCTGAGTACATCAAAGAAGGTAATACTGGATTTTGCAAACCCTGGTTAAGGTAACATTAGCCCCCAGCCATTGCTTCAATCACTGATCCTTCCACTCCCCTTAACACCTTTCTCTGGCTGCCTGGTACCCTCAGGAAAAAAGTCCTAGCTCCTAACTCAACCCACAAAGTCTGGTCTGGTCTGTGCCTACCTCTTGGACTTGGCTCTCCCTTCACTTTCTCCATGCCTTCATTCTTTCTGGCCTTTTCTCAGTTCCTCTAAGATACCTTGTTCCTTTCTTCCTCTAGGCCTTGAAACTTCATGTTTTCGATGTCTTGAATGCTTTTCCCCAAACCCTGTTAATTTTGTCTCATGGCTAAGTGCTTTTTATGTTTTAAAAAATCTTTGCCTTTTCCAACATCACAAAAATATTCCCATATGTTTTCTTTTAGAAGTTTTATAGTGTTGATTTTTACATTTAGGTCCATGATTTGTCTTGAATTAATTTTTGTGTGTGGTGTGGGGAAGGGGTTGAGAATCATTCCCATTCTTAATTTCTATTCATTCTGTACAATTCAGCTTAGAAACTTACCTCCTTTGAGAAGCCTTCCTTGACTACTCCCAGATTAGATAAGATCTCCCACTACACAGCCCATAGCACCCTCTACTTTATCATAGCACTTGTCACAATAGTAATTAAACAATTATTTGTATAATTAGTTGATTAATGTCTCATCTCCCCACTATACTGTCATTCCATGAGCTCAGTGCTTGTGACTAGCTTTTTAAGACAAGATTTTTAGGGAAATACATGTGCAAAAACATACACATGCCAAAATGTACAGTTCAGTGAATTTTTGCGTAAACTAAACACACCCATGTAACCAGTACCCAAATCAAGATTCAACACCTAGAAGTCCCTTTCAGTTATGACTGATTGTTTGTTTTTTCACCTTTATTTTTCTGGCACGCAGCAGAGAACACAGCATTAGTGGAATCTCAAAATATCTCTGCTGAATGAATGAACAAATTGGTGATGCTTAATTCACAATGTGTAATCCTATCTCAGCTATAGTCCCAGTTCTGACTTGAGGAAGTCCCTTCTGTTTTCTGGGTGTCAGTTTGTCTTTCTATGAAATGGAGGCATATGGAGGGAAATGGGACTGATAACCTCCTTTGGGCTTTTCCAGATACGCCATTGGAACATAATTAACCCCCAAAGTTCTGGCATTCCATTGTCATGACTCAGGTCTCCTGCACGAAAATGAGGACCTGGAAAGATGAGAAACTTGTTCCATATACAGCGTCAGAAGCTTGGACAGGACAGAAGACCTGGGTTTGAGTCCTGGCATACCTCTAGGTGACCTTGGGCCAGTCTCTTCCCCTCCCTGAGCCTCCTGGGTTTCTTCACCTATCAAGTGAGGCGTAGGCTGACCTCAGAAGCTTGAAGAACAGCCATGCTGGCTCCAGGCCCCTGAGCGCCAAGGTTCACTTCCTGGAGTGTGGGCAGCTCTGGCTCTGGGCTCCTCCTTGCCAGGCACTGTCGGTGGAGAGGGAAACGCACACTGTGATAACTGCTCTAGAGACGGGAACTCACAGTCTGGCCAGGGTGACCCAGTGTTCAGCCAGGAACCAAATGGAAAATGGGCTAATGGTCCAGGAGGTTCTCTATGCGTGGGACCGAAAGGAGAGGGCCAGAGACTCGGCCAAGTAGGGGTAGGAGACCCAGGAGTGCAGGTAGGGGGCAGGCAGGAATGGCTTCCTGGGGGAGAAGCCTTTGGAAACTGGCAGAGCAGTTGAGGGTTGCTTCCCCAAGATAGAAGGAGGCAGGAAGGAGGCAGTTGGGTCCAGGTGACCACAGAGCAGTAGCTTGGCCCGGGCAATAGGAGGAGGGGGGCTGGCAGGAGCTTGGGCGGCCACTTCACAGCTGGGCCTTGGAGGGGCAGAGGGATGCAGCCTTGTCTCAGCCCTGGGAAGGTGCCGTCTTCTCAGGCCACGGTTCAGGAAGGAGGGCACTGCTGTGAGCTCAGGCCAGAGAGACCTGTCTCTGAGCAGTCCCTACAGCCCTACCCAGCTGTTGTGGGGTTGCAGAACAGAGGGTGAGAGGCAGGGTGTGGCTCCAGTTCTGCTCTTTCCACTTGACACACCCAGACACCTTCAGCTTGGATCACATTTCTGCCTGTTTCTGGCCTTACAGCTGGAGTGCACTCAGAGTGCCTTTATTGTATCCCATTCTTCAGGCTGACTACTGAGGCAGAGGAGCTAAGGAACTGGGTTGTAACCATGATACGGAAAACAGGTAGCAGAGTTCAGGGTTTAGCTCCCAGCTCTTCCACTTTGGAGCCATGTGACCTTAGGCAAGTCCCTTAATCTTTCTGTGCCTCAGTTTCCTCATCTATAGAGTGGGTTCTATTATTTATAGTGTAGGGTTGTTATGAGAATTTATGAGAGAACAGATAGAAAGCACTGCCATCTCATGTCAGTAATATGAGTGAGTTTTAGAGTCACTTCTCTAGTCTGATCCTCAGTTTCTTTATCTTGAAAATGGGATTAATAATTCCTGACTTTCAGGGCATTTGGGAAATTTAGTAAGGGCAAGCTGCTCCCTATTAAGAGTAGACCAGAGGCCCTTCTCCTGCTTCCCTGACACTCCCTCAAACCACTGCGTGTTCAAGCTCTGTTCACCTACCCCCTAATAAACAGCCGCCCCTGGCCACTCCTCAGGCCTAGGAATCTACTCTGGCAGTGTGGTTTGGACTAGAAAAAAGGCCCACCCAAGGCCCTGAAAGCTTGCTTAGGAGATTTTAAGATCCTGAGTACTCAGAGGTGGTCTAGAAGAAGTTGGGCTGGGCTCCAGGTGGCTGAGTGTCCTTGGCCTCTAGGAATCCTTGTTCCCTGGGGAAAGGCCCAGTGGAGGAGGGATAGAGTCAGCCTTTTAAAACACAGGCATCTAGAGTGGGGCCCTGTTTACCTGGGTTAAAGATGGTGCTAAGTAAGAATAAGTGACCCAAAACCTAGCCTAGCATATGATAGACACTTGAGAAATAGTAAGAATGGCTGTCATTACCTTGGCTACAGCCCTGAAAGGCAAGTACTTTGATCTCATTTTGAAGATCAAGAAACTGAGGCCCAAAGAGCTGAAGTCACTGCTTAGGGTCACACCTACGGGCAGAGCTGAGAGTCAAAACTGTCTGATCCTGGAGGGGTTGCTCTTACCAAGGGTTGAGAATCCCAAGGTCACCAACAGATCCTTGTCAGAGCTGCACTGGGAGCCAGGTGCTGGACCAGGAATGGCATCTGTCCCGGGATGATGACCAGACCCCCTTGAGACAGGGGTGTTTAATTCACCCTCAGAAACCTATCCATAAGCTCATCTTGCAACCCTCTAGTAAGGTTCTAGCTAAAGTTCATGTTGAGCCATGGACTAGGCCTCAGGGGCCCTGAATAAATCAGACTTGGACCTTGGCCTCCATGTGCTGTAGTCTGTTGGGGGAGGCAGATGAACTAAAACCCATTGCTATCAAGTTAATTCTGACTTAGAGTGACCCTATAAGACAGAGTAGAACTTCCCCCACAGAGTTTTTAAGGCTGGAAATGTTTATAGAAGCAGAAAGTCACATCTTCTCTTGTAGAGTGGCCAGTGGGCTTGAACTATTAACCTTTTGGTTAGCAGCTGAGTGCTTAACCACTGTGAAACCAGGGCTTCTGGGGAGGTAGACGCATAGCTAGAAAAATCTTACTAGTATAAGCACAGGGATTAATCACATGAACTACAGCAACAGATTGCCTGAGTTCAAATCTCAAGTCTTATGTATCATTTTTGGGACACAAGTCTGTCACTTAACCTTTTGATGCTCAGTTTCACTTAAGTAAAATGGGATAAGGTACTTTCTTGTGACATAGTTATGATGATTAAATAGGATCGTGAATATGAAATGTTATAAAACCCAAACCATCGCCGTCCAGTCAATTCTGACTCATAGTGACCCTAAAGACAGAGAACAGCTGCCCCATAGGGTTTCCAAGGAGCACCTGGTGGATTCGAACTGCCAATCTTTTGGTTAGTAGCTATAATTTTTAATCACTACACCATAAGGGTTTCCAAAATGCTGCAGACACTGGAGAAACCCTGAGACTATGGCCCCTCAGACATCTTTTTAACGCAGTACCAAAGTCACTGCTGAAGTTACACACATAGTTTAACCATGTATATGGGATCGAATGGGAACACCAGCCCCAAAGCAAAGATGAGAAGGCATGAAGGAACAGGAAACTGGACAAGTGGAAATGGAGAAACCAAGGTTAACAAAAGAGAGTGTTGACACATCATGGGGTTTGGCACCCAGTGTCACAAAATAATAAGTGTGCTGCTTAATGAGAAACTAATTTGCTCTATAAACTTTCACTTAAAGCACAATAAAAATTAAAAAAAAAAAATGCTTACATAAAGCCAAGTACATAGAAAGAACCATTCTGTGAGTATTAAAACCCCAAACCTGGTACACAGAAAGAAGCTGTCAGTGAATATTGAAACCCCAAAGAAAACCCGTTGTTGTCAAGTCAATTCCAACTCATAGCAACCCTATAGAAAGAACAGAGCAGAGCTGCCCCGTAGGGTTTCCAAGAAAGCAGTAGCTGGTGGAGTCCAACTGCTGACCTTTTGGCTAGCAGTCAAGCTCTTAACCATCACGCCACCAGGGCTCCCTATCAGCTGTCTGTCATATAAGCATAGGGAACACTGGTTGTTCAGTGATAGAATTCTTGCCTTCTATCTGGGAAACCTGGATTCAATTCCTAGGCAAGCACACTACCACCTTTCTGTCAGTGGTGGCTTTCATGTTGCTATGATACTGAGATACTGAACCAGTTTCAGTGGAGCTTCCAGACTAAGACAGACTAGGAAGAAGGACCTGGTGATCTACTTCCAAGTATCAGCCCATGAAAACCCTATGACCTTGACCTCTATGAATCCTTATTCCCTGGGGAAAGGCCAAGTGGAGGAGGGATGGACTGAGCATTTTAAAGCACAGGAGTCTAGAGTAGGGCCTTGGTACTGGGTTAAGGATGGTGCTAAAATAAGTACAAAATACAACAAAAATAAATAAGTTATAAATTAAAAAAAAAAAACTCTATGAATTTTCACAATGTTCTGATCTTCACTGATCACTGGGATGGCATAGACCCGGGCAGCACTTTGTTCCCCTGTGCATGGGGGTGGCCATGAGAAGGGGGCTTACTTGACAGGAGCTACCAACAAAAATTTAAGCTTAAAGGGAGCACAGACGAGAAACTTATTATTACTAGGGAACAGGGGTCAGGAGGGGCTTCTTTGAAGAGGTTGCATCTCTACTGGGTCATGGAGAAGGAGGGGAGGGCACTTCAGAAGAAATGGACAACGTGGTCTAAGGTCCAGAGGCATGGAAGGATATGACCTGTCTGGGTGCGGCTGAGCACAGCATAGGCTGGGAGGGGTGGTAGGAAATGAGGCTTGGAGGGCCTGAGTGCCTTGCTGCCGAGTTTAGACTTTAAAGGACTGGGGAAACAGAGCAGGAGTTTAAGAACTGGGAAGGGATGTGATTGTGCCTATTTTAGAAAGATGATTTTAACTGTAGTGTGGAGAGTGAACCAGAATGGGAGAGCCTGGATGTCGGGGAGCAGATACTTCTCATGGGCTAAAGCCCCCAGTGGCTCCCTACCAGTCTCTAGATCAGGCTATGACCCTCTTCCTTCCTGCCTTTGCACACGCTCCTTCTGCTTAGAACATCTTCCTGTCTCTGCCTGGCTAACTTCTTGTACTCCTTCAGATCTCCTTTTAGCCAGACCTTCCTCCTGGAAGCCCCCTAGACAGTCCAGGTCTATATCAGGTTCTCCTGTTCCTCCTCTGTACTTGCAAGCTCATCTGCCTCCCCTGTGAAGCTAGACTTGGCTGAGGAGACTGTCAGGCTCCTCCTGCTCACGGCTGTCTCCACAACAGCCAGCACAGCGCTCTGCCTGTAGGGGGCCCTCAATCCACAACTGGACGAAGAAATGAACTAGCAACGGAATGATGAAGACTATAGTCGCTATGAAAATGATGGGGTCTGGATACTTTGCACTCAAGAATCGTTAACAGTCTGAATGGAGTCTGAGGCAATGGGATTTTTCAATTAACCAAAAGACCGACAGTTCAAACCTACCCAGCAGCACCATGGAAGAGAGGCCTGGCAATCTGCTTCTATCATACGACTGCCATTAAAAACCCTAAGGAGCACAGTCCTGCTCTGAAACACATGGGGTCTCCATGAGTCAGAACTGGTTCAATGGCAACAGGCTTGGTCTTTCCGTTGGGGTGGCAGAGAAGAAATAGTGACAGAATTGACAGGACACAGAATTGATGAGAGGTGAGCACAGAGGTAAGCACAGATGACTCAGAGGGTTCTCGCTCGGATAACCAAGTGACAAGAATCATGGGAAAGTAGGGGCTGGGAGGGGACGGGAGGGAAGGCAGGGCAGAAGAGCAGGGCAGAGTCTTCTCTTGACTGGAGACTGGAGCCTGGCACAGGTCATTCCTTCTGCCTGGAATGTTCTTTCCCTGTCTGCTCACTAGTGGCTCTTCATTAGTATTCGTGACTCTTCAAAATGTTGCCTCCTAGAGCAGCCAGCCTGACCACCCTTGCTGTCTCCTCAACCCCTGGCCGAAGTTGTTTCCAACACATCCTCTTCATTTTCTTTCCAGGCCTCATTATGATTTGGGTATCCATTGATCTGTTGTTTGTTTACAGTGTGTCTTCCTCACCAGACTGGGTACTCCATGAAAGGAAGAAGCTCACCAGTTGCATTAACTCTGTGTATCCCTGGCAGGCTCCCTGGCACAAAGATGGTGTCATATGAATGAGTGAATGAATAAATGAAGGTCTGGAATGCTATGGTAAGGATTTTGACTCCTGTTCTCAAGGGTATGGACAGCCATGGAAAGTTCTTAAGGAAGGCAGTGTCAGGATTTACCTTGTTTTTTAGAAAGCTCACCCTGGTGACTGTGTGGTAAATGGATTGGACAGGGAAGGCAGGATCTTGGGTGTGGGGGCGAATGGAATAGAGGACGGGATTGAGGAACCATTAGGGGAGATAAAGACGCAGCCCCCCTGCCTGTGAGGTCCCTGAACCCCCTCCCCACATCTCTCCACTCTTGGCCAGGCCTGTTGTCTCTGATCCCAGCGGCAGGCGGTGGGAAGAGCAGGGCTGGCAAAGCTGACACTCACTAATCACGGCCCTCACCCCGGAGCCGCACTGACTGTCTGGTCTCCATGGAGACACGGCAACCTCCGGCCACTTGTTAATGGCAGCTCAACAAGGCTGCGGCAACCAGGGACGGCCCGACCAGCGTTCCCCAGCCCCACACCGCCCTGTCCCAGCCTGAGCCTCGCACCAAACCCCAGGGGCACCCAAGTTGGGGACAGGAGGGATGCCAGTGGCTAGGAGGCTCCCCTGCCCCTTTGTGCCCCGCCTCCCTTGGCACTGCCAAGCAGTGAGGGCAGAGGCTGCCTCTGCCCGGCTGACTCCTCGGCGGGGCTGCTGGGAAGCTGAGCTCATGCAGGTCGCCCAGGCAGGGCAGAAGGGCTGGAGGGGAATGGCGAAGAGAGTTGGGAGGGGACCTGCCCACAACCCACACATGAGTGGAGTGGAGGGGGGCGCTTTGCCTGCCCTGACAACTCTCTGCTCTGCTAGCCCGAGGCAGAGGCTCGATTGGGAACCATCTGTCCAGAACCTCTTCCCTAGTTCACTGTCTAAAATGCCACCATTAGCAATTCACTCCTTCAGGAGGCAGCGTAGCACAGCAAAACACACTGCAAAACACATTGGCTTTACAATCAGCAGGTCTGAGTGCAAGGTCTGGCTCTGTCTTTCTACCTCTGGGTATTAATTCCCCCATCTGTAAAATGGGGTGACAGTTGCACATATGTAGGAGTGCATGTATGCACACACTTATGTGCATGAGACTAAATGCTCCACCAGATGAACTCTAATTTTTTGAGAAGACTGAGCTCAGTGGCTGTGATGCTTCCTCCAGGAAGCCTTTCTTCACCCCCAAGGCAAGTTGAGTACCTTCTCCACAGTGGACTGACCCATGGTGTTTACCATTATCTTATAATTGTCATGCCATATTTGTCTCCCCACAGACTGAACCCTGTGGGGATGGAATAGATTCCTTATGTGCAACTCAGGGCTGGGAAGAGTGGGCATCAGAAGAGGTTTGTCCAACAAACAAAGCAGGTGGGTAGAGGAAGCCTCTCTGCCTTTTGTTCTTCTTCCTTCTAGCGGGTGCTTGGCTTCTGGAGCCCTAGCTGAAGGCCTTTCTTTCCTCCTCTCGCCTTCATACTTTTGTTTATCCATTTGTTGTCCGTCCATCCTGCAAACATCCCCTAAGTCCCTCCTGTTTGCATGGCTTCAGAGAGGACCCAGGTGTGACCCCAGCCTACAGGTGAGGCAGGGGTCAGATTCCCTAGGCCCAGCCACCCGAGGCACACCCATAGCTGGCCAGGAACCTCGACACAGCTGCCTCCCTCCATTGTGTTTTTCCTCACTCACTCCCTAGGCAACTGTCCAAGCTCAAAGGGCCCTGGAAATCATTTAGCTAAGTCCACTGATTCCACAGCCAGATGAAGAAACTGAGGCCCAGAAAGGGCTGTGGCTTGCTCAGATCCCACAGCAGCTCCATTTTTGAGCTGACAATGTACCAATTATGTGGGCCTGCTTGGGAGGCGGCTTTTGGCTCTCTCTGCCCTGCTGACAGCTGTGTTCCCAGTGGCAGCTGGAATGCTGGTGGGAGGCCTGTCTGGCCTTTGCACCCTGACTCCCCAGGGCAGAACCAGGTGGCTGTGGTTGGGCTTAGGGTGAGGAGGGGGACTCTGAGGGGCAGTCAAAGTACCAGCAGGGGCATGGGATGACTGGAAGATGAAGGAGCAGCACTGGTTTCAGAGACTAAGGCAGAAGCCTGAGTTCCTGTTCCAGCTCTGCCACTCACTTGTGGGGTAAATTTGGGTGCATCATTTGACCTCTCTGAACCTGGGTCTTGTCTGTAAAATGGTGCTACCTTTGTAGAGTGAAAACATTTTGTTTGGTAGCTGTACAGATGTGAGGAATTTTTATTGCTGGGCTGAAAGGTTGAGACTGGGAGAGGGAATGGGACCAGCCCAAGGCTACAGCATGAATTCGTATCTCTTTCCTATGAGTTCTCTGGACTGAGTTGGATACAAGATTTTGGAGCTGGAAGAAACATCCAGTCCAGACTGTTCACTTGCTGAAGGAGGAGACAGGACCAGAGAGGGGGAGTTAGTTGCCCAAGGTCACCCAGTGAGTCTGGGGCCAATGTGGGCCCAGAGCCCAGAAATGGACATGAAGTCCCCCTACCCAGCTGCTTCCCTTGCTCATCTAGCCCCCCTGGGTTTTGTCTCCCCCAGTGAGTGGGCGCAGAACAGGCCCAGCTTCCTTCCTGCCGCCCTGCCCGCCGTCTGCCACGTTGGCAGACGCCCGCAGCCTTCTCGTCCCTGCTGCTGCTGCTGTGCTGATGCGGCATCAGCAGAGATGAACCCGCCAAGAGTTTGCCCAGAACAGCCAGGGCCGCCGGAGCTGGAGCCGGAGCTGGGGCTGGGCTGGCCGACTCTGCCAGACGGGAAGGAATGAGCCAGCCGGCAGAGGGAGGGAACAAGGGCTGAGCCAACCTCCAACCTTCCCACCCTCACCTGCCACGGGCTAGGAGACTGAGGTGGCTCTTTGTGAGATTCAGATAGCTGGGTCTGCCATGGGAGCATGTACACTATGTGTGTGTCTGGAAGAGCATGTTGAGACAATTTGTGAGTCTGTGTTGGCCTCTGTGTGCACAGGTGACACTATGTGTCTGAGTTTGTGTACACAGAGTGGCCATTGTGTGTTTGTGTAAACACAAGGGAAAGCTGTGTGTGTCTGAGTTTTGAGCACCTTGTGCACAGAAAGATGCTAGGTTTAGCAATGTGTATCATAGAAGCAGGTTGTCAGTGACAGGGATTTTGGGTGTGCATCAAGAATAGGTATGTGTGCCTGGGTTTGTGAATGCCTGTATATGCTGGGGTCCCCTGTCAATTTAGTATTGTGTATGAGAGGATAACGATATAACTGAACTTTAGCCTGAGCTTGTCTGTGTGTGCACAAGGGACTGTGATTGTGTGTGCATGAGAGAATACTGCAAGGGGCTGTGACTTTGTGCATGTGTCTGTGCCCAGGAAGATGCCATATCATCGTGTGGGCTAGCCCAAATATCCAGGGGCTGGGCACACTGTATTTCTGTGCCCAGAAGCCTTTGTAAGTGTGGTTATCTCTGGTGCTGCAGGGAACACCGTATGTGTCTATATTTGCTTTGACTGTGCAAGGGCTCAAGAGAGACAGGCATTGTGTTCCTATGGTTGCATATACACAGGATGGGGGGTTGCTGCTATGCAGGGGACACTGTGTGATGGGTCTGCACTTGTTCTCTGTAAGGCATGGCCTTGTGTGTGACTGTGTTTGTGTGTGTCTGTGAGCACCATGCACTGCAAATTGTGTTTGCTTCAGAGTCTGTGGTGAGCTGTGTGAGGGAAGGGGGAGGGTGGACATGGCTGTGTTTGTGCTTGTCTGTGAGCCCAGGGTCAGATGCGCTCCATGTGCTACCTCCTGTGTGCACAGGTGGCCGCTGTGTCCAACCGTGTCTTTGTGTGTTTCGGGTCGTCTGAATGTGCACAGGAGGGGGACATGGAGACAGGATTTGAGTGCGTGCCTGTGCAGGCCCCTTTAACGTGGCAAGTCTAAGAAATGTCGGCCTTCTTGGCAGCAAATCTGGGCTTGGTTCCACTGGGGGTGTCTGCAGAGAGGGGCTCTTAGAGGGGACGTGCTTGAGCGAGAGAGACAGGAAGGGAAGGGGGAGCCAGCCCTAGCTCGGGGTTTCCAGGAGGGAAAGCCAGACATTGGAACTTGTCAGTGCTGCCTCCTTCCCCAGCCCCACCTCCCCCACTGCTGCCTCCCCTCCTGGCGCCTGAAGGCTGCTGGCAGAAGGACAGACAGACAGACAGTGCACACACAGACTGGTTCATGGGCACAATGCCTGAATGTGAGCCCCTAAATGCACAAGCAGGGAGACTGAGGTCCCAAGAGGGGAAAGGAGGTGCCTGAAGCTGGGGAAGCATGTGTGTTTTCATGTGGTGGGGGCAGGGGGTGCTGTTGGCTGCTGGTGTGACCCAGACTAGAGACCAGGCTGGGAGGTCCTGCAGGCTCAAAGGGGAAAGGCCTCTGGGGAGTGGCTTTGATTGCTGCTCCCAAGACTCTCAGCCCCTCTCCCAGTTTGTATAATTGCTGAAGTGTCAGTTGAGAATCCCATTGCCTCTAAATCACCGACTACAGCTTCCTCTTTGTACAGAGACAGAAGAGGCCCAGAGACGGGTAGCAGCTGACTCAGGGTCACGCAGCAGAGCCAGGACTAGAATGCAGGGCTCCTTCCAGCTGTCTGCTGTGCACACCAGCCCAAGGGCCAATCAGTCTTGCCCTCTCTTGGCCCATTTAGCTCTTTCTCCCTCCCAGGCTTTCAGAATATGAAAATTACCTCTTGCTTGTTCTTCTTAATTTGCTCCCAAGTGGCATGTCTGTTTGCCTGTTAGCCTGTTTGCTTGCCACGAGGGCCTCGAATACCCCCTAGAGCAGCAGAACCCGGAAGAGAAGAGGAGGGCTTGGTTCCGGGCCAAGGACCACTGAGGAGGGGGGTGGGGGGTGGGGCTGGGGAGACGCAGACATGGAAGGACTGGAACTCAAAAAGAGGGGAAAGAGGGGAGGAGAGCAAAGGAAGAGATCAGGGCAAGTCTGGCTGGCTTCCTCCTTCACCTCTACCTCCAGGTTGGACACCTGGGGCAAACTCTGACCTCTGAGGAGGTCCTGCCCCTTCTCCAAAGGATAGGGGTCCCAGAGCTTCTTCAGGACCTGAAATCCGCCCACAAACCCTGAGGCAGAATTCTGGGTGCCTGTGTGCTGTGCTGTGAGCACCGAGATCTCACAGAAAAAGGAAGGAGGGAGCTTTGGGTAAGCAGCATAGGCTGAGTATGTGTTGACTTAGTGTGTGACCTCTGGAGCATGGGAGTTGGGTGTGAATGTAAAGTTGTGAGTGTGCTAGGACTGCGTGTGTACGTCTCTGAATATGTGGCAAACATGCTGGGATTTCACTGGGGAGGAAAGACACCAGAATATACATTATGTGTCAGTAGTCTGCAGAGAGAGATTTACTCTGACAGGATGGTATGTCTGTATGTTTGTGTGCATCAAAACAGGAGGAATTGTGTGAACTTGCACTCATGTGCTCTCATGAAGGCTGTATCCTCTAGGAGTAGATAGTTAAAATGTATACAGATATACAGTGGTATGCATGTGTGTGCATGTGGCTGGATTTATGTGTGTTTATCTATTTGAATTGTACGAGTCTTTATGTGTGAGGTATCTGTGTGACAGCATATGTGTGTAGTTGTGTGCACATGATGCCTGTGATTGTTTGAGGTACACTTCTGGAATTGCCTGTGCAGGTGTTGACTATGGATTGTGTGTACAGTTGTATATATTCATGGGGTAGAGAATGTTAGGGAGCTGTTTACATACGTGGTTGTGTATTAGGGAAGAGACTGGGTAATGTGTGTGGTTCTTGAGGCACATATTTTGTTTCTTGTCTAACTTGCCCCACCATAACGTAAGCTCTTTGAGGGCTGGAATGTCTATTTTTCTTATGGTAACCATAGTATCTAGAACAGTGCCCAAGACACTGTAGGCACTAAATACATGTTTCTTGAATGAATGGTGAATGAATGTGGCATGCTTGGCTAGATGTAAGAAATGTGTTTGTTCTACGTATGAGTTGTGGGGTCGGCACATAGGTGTTTCTGGGTGTGTCAGTGTGTGAATATTTTGTGTTCAGGTGTTCAAAGTTTGAGGCACTCGCAGCATGTGAATCAAGGGTATGCACAGGTTCATGTTATGTGTCTAGGTGTGTGATTGTGTACCTGAAGCTGGATCACGTATGTGAGCCCTGCAAGTGTTGGGGGATGTGGTTGTGTACGTGCACAGTTGTGTGTGTGTATACAGGGGTGGGAAGGCGCTGCTGGCTTCTCCCAGCCTTCAGCACTCACTCAACTTCACCCCAGGTCGCCTGCTGTGAAATGTCACTGGCAGAGAAGCTAAAAATATCCGCTCTCCTCCTTCTGCTCACTGCTTGGGCTGATGGGACTGTGGGGCCCCAGCCGGCCCCTTGGGCCCTGGGGGGAGGAGGAACTGCTAGATGAGGGGGCAGGGTATGGGGAAGAAAAGGAGGTCCTCCTCAGAACATCCTTCCCTTTCCTCTTGGGCTCCAAAGCCAGTGCCCAGGCTCACCTCTTTCAGGAAGCCCTCAGAAACTGCAACATGTGGGTGTGTGCGTGCATGTCTGGCTGTGGTGTCCGGAGCTGCCTGGGCTGTGTTCATGCAAAAGCTACTGGAGGAGATCTGGCCTCTATCAGACTGGGGACTCCAGAGGACAGAGCTGTGTCTTTTCCTTCAGACAGAGGGCCCCTTGGGGATGGGCTGTATCTTGGATTGCATCTTTTCCCTCAGTTGTGGCAACGGTGGGGTGGAGGGACTCCCAGGGACAGAGCTGGTGCTGTTTCCTTCCTATGGCTGAGGGTTTGGGGTGCAGTCCAGTCCATACATGGATATGAGTTTGTCTGGCCCTGGCCCAGAGGCCACTAGGGCCCTCTGACCTCAGGGTGGGTCTGCTGCTAACCAGAGCCTGTGGGCAGGGAGGAGTCTCAGCTCTGCCACACCCTAGGTCAGTGTGTGCTTGTGCTATGGGCACTTGTGTGGGTGTGGGTGGGGCATGTCAGGGCCCATGGTCCTTCAGGGACCTTGCCTCATTATATGTTGGGCTCCTGGGTCAGTGACTACTTGCCCTGTGCATTGTAGATAACCAATGAATGCTGGGTGAGTTGTGTGTTTCCCTTTGTGATGATGTATGTGCACATGAGTGACTCTGAATGTGGGCCTGGGTCTCTGGGTTTCACAATGCAGATCTGATAACACCAGCTGGAATGAAGTGGGTTCATATGAGAGTTGCTGGTGCTTGCATGTAGGGTTCCTGTTTGTCAGTGTGTTTATGTGCACGTCTCTTTTAGCTGGTCATTGCCTGTTTATCCTCTGTTCGATGTTTGTGGGTGTTATCTTGAGTGTTGGTGTTTTGGTCACTTGATTACTGTGTTTCTAATCGCCTGGATTTCATTATGTCTATAGGCATCTCTGTGTCTGTGTGTACATGTGTATGTGTATGTACCTATGTGCCTGTCAGGTTGATTTTGTGAATTTGTGTATGTCCATTGTGTCTCTACATGTTGGTGGGTCTCTGTGTGGATTGGAATCTACGCACAAACAGCATTATCCTCTTCTTGTACCCTCCACTATGCTTTCTGTTAGCATTCCACTATTTCTGCACTGAAGGCCTCAGGCTGCACATGTGTGGGTATGGGTATGTGTATGTGTGTGTCCGCATCTACCCCCCTTACCCTGAGAGCTGCCTTCCCACTCTCTCTCTGTTGGACTTGAGGTGGGAGCTGAGTGAAGAGGGCAGGCAGGCATAGAGCCCACGACAGTCAGGAGGCCAGGGCCAGGCTGCCACAAGGGCCCTGCCTCAGCTTTCCTCCAAGCAAGCGCTAAGCCAGAGCCTCGGTTACATGTAAACACCAGCTGTGTCAAGAAGCAGCAGCTTCTTCTAGGTCAACAGACAGCTGTGGGGTTGCTAGGCAACCGCCTGGCTCCCCCCCCTCCTTAGCCTCCCTCCCACAGCCTCTACCTGCAAACCCTCTACTGGCTCCCCTAACACCAGGGTACCACCACACCCCTCCATGCCAATTAACACAGTAAGGTTGAAGGGGTAGGGGGGTTAGGGGAGAGTAACAGGGGGATCCTAGGGCTGGATTCAAGGTGTGAGGACGTGTTAACTCTTCTACTGCCATTGCAGCCTTCCAGTCTTTGGTACACACTTTTCCACAGTCCCATCTCACCAGTCCTGCTAGGGCAGACATGGAGTTATGAGACTCAGGTGCTGAGGGAGTGAGGACTGAGCCTTTGTGGTAGCTCCTCACCCACCCTTCCTCCCAGGTGGGTCAAGGCAGGACTGCAGAGATGTGGGAGGCAGATGGAACCAGAACCACAGAGGTATATTAATGATTGGTTAGATTCCCTCCTCCCAGCTAAGCTTGGGGAAGACTGAAGAGGCTGCTGGCAACTAAAGGGTTAAGTCCCCCTTTTATTCCCCACTAGACATCCTCCCAGGATTGCCACCCAATTCCAAGGCAGCACCTGCGGTCCCAGCTGCTATGCCGTTTGGTGTCCGTGCCCAAGCCGGACAGACCCCTGCAGCGCCCTGGGCCTTCACCGTGGTCCAGGCCCAGTGCTGTCTTTGGCTTGGCCAGGGCCTTCTCAAGGGGTTCAGGGAGACTGGGATCCCTCATCCCCGGAACTTGCTGACCACCTCCCAGCCCTCAGGAAAGGGGCTAAGGCCCTCTGAGTGGGGCACGCGGCCTTGGGTCGCAGGCTGGAGTGACTTCGAAAGAGCTAGAGGAAGGAGTGGGAGAAGGGCGCCTGGCCGGCAGGGGGGCAGCTGTGGGGGCAGCGCTGGTGGCCGTGCTATTAGTATGCGGTCGCTCTCTGTGCGCCAGGGCAACCGCTCCCCCCCGCGCCGCGCCAGCCGGGCAGCCCCGGGCGCAGTGCGCACCTTTCCTCCCACAGGTGGCAGCGTGCGCGGGCGGACACGCACGCAAGGGCACGCACACACACTAGGGCTGCGGGAACGCCGTGGGCGTCAAGCGATCTGGGTATCCCTGCCCTCCCTCTACCTATGGGCGTGTCCTCTGGTGCTCCAGATTCAGCCCCAGACGAGTTGTGTGTACCTGAGAATGCTCTGCCTGTGTCTGGGTGTGTCCTGGGCCGTTGCGTGTGTGTGTATGTGTGTTCCTCAGTGTGCCTGATTGTCTTGGAGTGTATGTGACTGTGCATTTGCCTCTTTATCCCTAAATTTGTGTCTCTGAGTATGACTGCCTTGGTCTGAGTCTACCTGAGCCTTTGTGTATTCGTGTTGGAGTGTGTGACTGTGTCTGTTAGTGCCGAGAGGTGTGCTTGTTTCTGTCCTGGGTACGTGTGTCCATGGCCTTGAGTTTTCCTCTGGGTGAACTCCGTGGTGTGTCTGTGACTGTGTGTTCCCGGGAGAGTATTTGTGTGTACATCTGAGCATGTCTCTGTATGTGTGACCCCTTTGTGTTTGCATGTTACCTTGTGTCTGGCAGAGCTCTCTGTCCTTGTGTGTTTCTGGGTGTGCCTGTGTATATGTCCCTGTAAATGTCTTCAGGAGCCTATCTCCCCACATATGTCACTTGCCTCCCTGGGAGCACCCAGAGTGTGTGTCCTGGAGTGTGGCTGTGTGTCCAGGGGCTGCTGGCTCTATGCCCTCCTTGGCTTCACTCCCTGCTGCCTGAGTGAGCCAACACCTGCTCCCTGAGCACTAGCCCCCTCCCCCCACCTGGCAAGGACAGGGAAGGACACGGAGACGGACTCAGACATGGAGTCAGAGACGGAGAGATAGGAGGGGGACACAGAGAACAGAGGAGGTGGCAGAGGTGGACACCCAGAATCACATGACCAGCCTGAGACTGAGACCCAGAAGTCAAAAACAGATGTCAAGATCCAGACATCTGAGACAGACCCAGAGGTGCAGAGACCTGGAGACATGCAAGACCCAGAGCACCAAGTCCAGAAGTGTTCAGATCGACCAGATATCAAGGATGTAGATCCCCGCTTTCCTTCCCTCCCTCCCACTGTGGAGTTTTGAGCCCCCAAAGCACCTCCCTTACATACCCAACGCAGTGTTCAACTGATACTGGGAGCCTGGGGGCCTGGGGCTAGAAGCCAACCTCCTGCTCACAACTGGCTTGTGTGTGCTGTTCTGGACTGGTGCCTACTTCACATACAGCTCTCTCATTTTAAACTATCCTCTACACATTCAACTCACATTCTCATAAGCCCAGATCAGGCTACACCTTTTACACACATACCACAGTCAGCCACACTCAAACCCAGAAACAGTCCTGGGTCTTCCTCTGTCAAACACATCTGTGCACAGGGCCAGATCTGCCACATGCACAGCCACACCAGCAAGTCTCTCACCTTCCTAAGCTTCCCAGCTGGCTAGTCACCCCTCAGCAACCCCCAGGACAGTTTCCAAACTCCTGCCACTCACAGGGAAAGACACATGACCAAATGTGTTAACCTCATCAAACTATACACTCAGAGGCAGGGACCCTCCCTGTCCTGTTTGCTATGGTGTCATCTAGTACCTGGGACAGGGCTTGGAACCTTACAGAGTCTTAAACATTTTTTAAATGAATGAATGAATTCTCACAAGGTTTCTAGCAGAAATGAAAAATATCCACAGTAATCGACAGCCATTCAAAGTGAAAACACTAATGGCTACACACACCAGAAGGCATCATGGATACATACCGAAGACAACACATTTAAACGTAGGTGTGTGCAAATAATCAGCACAGCAGCTAGAAGTTCTCAACTTTATAACACTGCACATTATAACCCCGTGTAGAGCATTAAAAAATCATGATGTCCAGACCTTACCTTGAACCAATAAAATCAGAATCTCTTGGGAGGACTTGGGCATCAGCATTCTTCAACCACACAGTCAAAGGTGTCTGTACTGTATGGGTGATTCCCCTCTATGGTAATGTTCAGAACCACTGATCAAGAGGAATGGACTCTAAAATGTTGACACAGGGGTTACTGCTAGGGACAGGAATGGAGTGGCTTTTCACTTGTTACAGTGTAGCACAGGCCAGACTGTGGAACTAGGTTACTTGGGTTTGAATCCTGATGTCATCAATTACTCTTGAGTAGTCTCTGCAAATTATCTCTCTTGATTTGAATTTCTTCTCTATAAAATGGGGAAAATAGTTACAATAAAGCCTCACAGGATTGTCGTGGAGACCTAATGAGTTAGTAATACATGTAAAATGTTTCGAACAATAGTGCCTGGTGCCTGGTACATAGTAAGTGCTATATAGGTAACTGCTATTATTTCTGTCATTTGAAATTTCTTATTATGGAATGGATTGATTTTTGGATGAGTTTTATAAGTACAATGTTTTCCCTTTAAATTGTTATGAAAAAGCAAGAGCTTGGAGTCAGACCCGGAGCAGTCACTTATCTGATCTTGGACAAGTTAGTCACTCCACATCTCCAACTGTCTTCTCACCTGTGTTGTGTGCCTTCGAGCAGATTCCAATTCATAGCAACCTTATATGACACAGTATAATTGCTCCATAGGGTTTCCTAGGCAGTATACTTTATGAAAGGAGGAGATGGCTAGGTCTTTTCTCCTGAGGGGCAGCTGATGGACTTCAATGCTGAGGGATCCTTCAGTTAGCAGCTGAGCACTTAACCACTGTGCCACTGGTTCTCCTTTCTTATGTGTAAATAAGGTGGCTTTCTCTACTTCAAAGACTGTTTTGAGGAGTAAACACCTCAGAGAGGTGTTGAATAAATGGCAGCAGAAGCCCCAAATCCAGGATCCACAGTGCCATGAAGCATTCAGGGGTCAGGTGAGGTGTACAGTGGCTGTGGTGGTGCCCTAAGCTCTGAAAAAGAACACATCAGGATGGGACAAAACCCCATTCTGTCCCATTCACCTAGGTCCCCTTCTCCAGAGACCCCAGGGCCTAAGGGCACAGGGCACCTTCCATCTAATATGATGGGCGCTGGTAGGTGTCCCGAGTCTGGTTTCTAAAACCCACCTCAGCCCTCCACATTTAAAAAACCCACAAAACTGTGGATTGAGACCCTCCCTGAGCTCCAGCTTCCAGCTGATACTTTTCTTCACTTGTCACAAAGCCTTTGTTCTCCTCACCAACCTCCTTCTCATCTTAGAAACCACAACTTCTCTGGGTTCCCGTTCCTCTTCAGGAACCCTGTCTCTCCAAGTGAATCCACGAGCCCGTTTCAAGTAAATGAGTCTGTGTGCCTCCTCCACAAAACCCCGTTTTCTTCTTGGGTCTCTCCTCCACACCCCTTCCCCTTCCCTGAGCCCCAAGCCCACATCCTTGAATGCTTTCCCTCCCCTTCTCCAGCCCCTGTCTCCTTGTTGAGCTCCAATCTCTTTTCACTGAATAGCCCTCCGACCCCAGGCCCCTGCAGGCTCTCACTGAGCCCAGCCCCGCCTAGCCAGCCTCACCTGGACAGCCGCCCCACCAGCCATTCAACACACTTATTTTCTCTAGGCAGAGGGCTCTGGGGCTGAGCACTGGCTTCCCATTGGTTCTTCGAATGCTACCCCCTCCAACTGCCTCCACCCTACTCAAGTGATCTTGCCAAAGCCCTCTCCCCTCCCCAAACATACACACAGTATCTCCTCCAGACAACTATGTGTGGCACCTACCTCCAGCCACTCTCTCATACTTCCAGGTCTTTGCGCATGTACTCCTTCCTCCTCCGGGAACTCCCTCATTTTTCTGCCAGGAACCCTAGCCTTTCTCCTGAGATAGCTTTCTCCTCTGAGGAGCTCCCCACCCCCACCCTCAAAGGGTCTTAACTGCTCCTTGCCCCCATTTCCAGCACCATATTAGATTGTCAACTTGAAAGCAGTGTTGACAGCATCTCTCTCACCAGGCAGAGAGGGTAGGGACAGTGTTGTCATCTCTGAGCATGCAGGGGGCTCGTGAGTAAGCCTTTACATCCAGCACAGAGGCTGCAGTTTTAGGGGACTACTGGCTCCAGTCTGAATCCTCCTGCCTCCTTTCTCAGACAGGGATGCCCTCAGACCAAGGGTTCCTCTGAGGTTTTCAAGGCCTGGACCTTACTGGATTGGGTTAGGGAGGGCAGGAAGGCTAGAGACATCTCTTTTAGTGTCCCCTTAAGCTTCAGCAGAAAGGGACACAGAAAAACCACTTTTGGCAGAGTTTTAATATACACTGAGTCTATGGGAAATTTGCTTCTTCGAGACCAGAAAACCTGAGGGGGGCACTCTGGGGTCAAGGGCAGCAGCCAGAAGCTTACCAAGGTAAGGGAGGAGAAAACAGCTCAGCCTTCCAGGCCCACCAGAAACAGCCAAAGAATCAGCTTTCTTTTTTTCAAAGTTTACAAAAGCAGGGAGGAAACACAGACCCAGCATTTGGGTTTCATGCTGGAAAGAAAGAGGAAGGCAGAAAATAAAAAGTTGGGGTAACTGCCCATATCTAACCCTGGCTCCTGCATAAGTAGACTAGGGTAGAAGAGAGGGTAGGTTAGAAGAGAACTAGGAACTGGGGTGGAATACCAAAACCAAAAGAACCAATTGCCATTGATTCCAACTCAGCAACACCATAGGACAGAGTAAAACTCCAAGGAGCACCTGGTACATTCAAACTGCTGATCTGGTTAACAATGGTAGCTCTTAGCCACTGTGTCACCAGGGTTTCTGGGGCAGAATGGAGACACACAAATAGGAGATACTTCTGTCCTGGTTCTTGGACTTAGGATTGAGCAAGTGTCTCACAGACAGGTGTACCTGAACCAGGGTAGAACTGTAGGGCTCAATGGGTGGGAAAGCCTGGGATGAAAGAAGGACTTAGAGGCAGACACTGGGAACCAGAGATGGAAAGGTAATCTATAAGCAGGAGAGACCTAAGATCTGGTGTATAATGACGGTTTCTCAGTGAGGAGACACGTGGGACTTGGGGGCAGCACTGGGATCCTAGAGGCAAGCATCCCTGCACTTTGGAAAGGATACACGGTCCAAGGGTAGAAAACACTTGGGGACATAAAGAAGGGCTTCGAGAAAGGGAGACCTGAGGTGGACCTGGGGAGCCCAGATGCAAAAGTGGTCCAAGTCTCAGCCAGAGGGCAAACTCAGAAGCAGGGTGCCCACACAGACATTTCAACTCCTCCGGGAACCAGTGGCTGGTGACAAACATCAGTCATGTCCCTTCTACTCCACCCACCCGCATTTGCCCCTTTTCACAAGACACGTTTTTTTTTTTTTTTTTTTTTTTGCTTTTTTTCATTTCTTTTTAATACAAACTTGGATCTTTGGGTGTGTCCTGCCAACAGAAAACAACAACAACAACAGAAGAGAAAACCCAAAAGAGTGAAAAATAAAGAAAAAAAAAAAGCTCCCGCAAGAGGTTCTTCTCCCTCCCCCCCACCATGCGAATTTGCACACCACGGGACCACAGCAGGTTTACAGAATGCAATATACAATCCACGATTCATAATAAAACAGTATATACAATAAATAGGATATTGTTCATTTTTGTCAAACGACCTGTAGATAAATTTCTCAGTGCATACTTGCAGGGGCTCCGGACACCTCGGAGCCCCCTGGCAACCTCTTGCACACGCTCGCTCTCTCGCTCTCTTTTTTTTTGTCTTTTTCTAAAACTGTGTTTTGTTTTTAAGTTTTGTACATTTTTAAAAAGTATTTACAATTGCTGGTTTTGTGCAGAAAGGGCTCACCTTCGGCTTCTGCGTGGAGGAAATGGGCAGAGAGGGGTGGGGTAAGGGGGGATGGGGCTGCAGGGGGGGTGCAGGTGGAAAGAGGTGGGGGCCAGATGGGCAGGAGTTCCTGCCAGAGGACGATGTGGACGCTGGGAGGGGGTCTTGGTGTTGGTTTTCTGAAAGCTGCAAAGAAACACAAGAGAAGTGGCATATGTTTAGTAGAAGGTAGACCTTAAACACTGAGAAATGGGAGGATTCTGGGAGCAGCCAATCCCATTGCTCTTTCTCCCAGAAAACCCCCAACTGGTCCCTATGTGACTTTGGGACGGCTTCTGGCAGTCTCAGCTCTCTGAGCTCTGCTTCTCTGAGCTCTAGAATCAGACACACGCCAGTTCAAATGCCAGCAACATCAATTTCTAGCTCTCTGTCCTTGGGTAAATCACTGGACCTCAGTGAACCTGTTTACTCATCTGTAAAATGAAGACAACTCAACAACCTCACAGGTTTTGCTAGGAAGATTCAGTGGGTTAAGGCAGGTAAAGCCTGGCACATAGTAAGGACATAATAAATGATACTAATGACTGTTTGTCATTAACGTTCCGGGGCCTGAGCCAGCCCCTGGGCTTTCTAAGCCTCAGCTTCCTCATGAAACAATGAGCTTAGTGACTCCCCCAACCCAGGCTTTTCTGAGGAATGGCATAAAGGGAAAGACAGTGCCTCAGTACAACACAGGTGTGAGCTGCTGCTTTAATTTCTTCTAAACGCAGTCTTCTTCCCAGCCCCCACCAGCACCATTCTGTTCCTTGGAGAGGTGAGCTGATGAGGAAGTCTGAATGAAGGAATAAAGAAATTGCCCAATACAATGCCATCTGTGTTTGGCTGAACCCTGCCTTCCTGAAAAACTCCATAACTCCCAAGTCCCCAGTTCCTACAATCGCCAGGCACTTCAGGTCAGCAAGTACTCCTTGTCCTAGCTGTTCCTAATTGTTTGCAGGGCTCTGGGGACCTGACTTCCCCATCCAGACCCCTAAACTTGGCTAGACTCTCTGTAATCACAGCTCTGCTGGAGCAAACAAGGTGCCCAGAGGGACAAGGCTTGGTGTGGTCATTTCCAAGACAGTCATTAGGCTGGCCTTTTTCTGCTCTTAGAGGCCTGAGATTTAGGCCTCCCAGTCTCATGGTGTAGCCATCAGCTAGAATTAAGGGGCATGAGTTGGGGGTGGGGGTGGGGGTTGCTAAAACTGCCTTCCAAGCTTCCTCAACAAGCCCATCCATCCTCCCCCACACCTGTAGGTCCCAGGCAGTGACAGAAAGCCTCGCCTCCCTTGTACTCTTTTCTTGGCTTTCCTTCCCTACAAGGCCACATTGAAATTCTGCTCAGCCTCAGCTGCTGTCTGCTGGGCAGTCAGTCTTGGCGACTTTTGTCTTGAGGCTGGACTTTCCAGGACTTCCCCATGCCAGGGGAACCAGGTGGGCTTTTGCAGTTAACAGAGACAGCCCCTGATCTCAGCACGTGAGGGTAGGGAGGGGCAGACAGAGCCATAGGAGGAAGGGTAAGAGCTGTGTCCCTGTTAGGCTGTGAGATCTCTTGCAGGTGATCCAAATGCATATTGCTATATGGGTAAGAGGTGGGCCTGTTAGGGTGACATGTGTATGACAACCAGGGTGATTGGCAGAAAATCAGCTGTTGAGGCAGGGGTACTTTGTTGGCATAAGTGTCAGTTCCCCACACTGAGGGTGGCATACAGGAACAGCTACAGAGACAGGGAGCAGGTCAGCTGTCTCTGGGGTCACAGGTTCTGCTGTCAGAGTTAAGGAGTATTCATCTGTAAGATGGCTTTACTGTGGTTGAAGAACAACTGCCAAGGTAAGGAAGGGGCTCTGCTGGGGTGACGGGTATAGTGTACAGGGGTGGCAAGTGAGATGGAGATTTAGAAAGGGCTGCTTCAAATTGCTGGGTAAGCTGATTGTGTTGAACCCCAGCCCCCCTGCTTCCCCAAGGGCCTCTGCACAAATCCCTGATGCCCCCGCCCCCTCCAACCCTTAGCCACTGCCAGTGACCCTCTCCAAGCCAGGTCTCCATGGTGATCTCAACCCAGCAGGCGGCTTCTGCCAGAACTGTTCCCGCGGTGCCCAGCGGCCAGGCAGCAGGGAGGCTTTCTCACCCTCTGCTAAGCCAGCCTGCCGTGGTCTCACCTTCCTCCCCCTACCATTCCCCAGCTTCCACAACTTGGCCAGCTCAACTCTGGCAGAAATCTGGGGGCTGAAAAAGAAGGAAGGGGATCAAAATCCAGGGACTCTTTGGGTGTTAGGGAGGGGGAATGCTGCAGACTGGTAGAACCTGGACCTCACTTGGTTCAACTGCAAAATAGAACCAGTGCTCATGTGCTAGGTGGTCCAGTGCTGAGCACTGTGGACAGCAGAGAACAAAACAGACCT
Source organism: Heterohyrax brucei (assembly GCA_028571685.1). Classification (NCBI taxonomy): domain Eukaryota; kingdom Metazoa; phylum Chordata; class Mammalia; order Hyracoidea; family Procaviidae; genus Heterohyrax; species Heterohyrax brucei. The sequence continues at coordinate 57,413,569 of CM053140.1, forward strand.
GGTCCCTGCAGCAGAGAGGAGGCAGGCCCCAAACCAGATAATCACGATGCAAGGAGGTAGGCACTGTGTCAAAAGAAGTGCTGGGGGTGCAGGGGAGGTCCCCAGTCACGGCAAGAAGACAGTGCCCAGCACCTACATGTAGGGGTGAAGAATGTGACAAAGCAATGACTGATACCAAGTCTGATCAGCAAGTCATGGTCCATCCAGCTCAGGTCCTGAACACTTCCACAACTCCTCCTTAGACCACCTTGTTGCCATAGCGACCAGTGCACTTGTCATTCCCTGCACCCTGCTCCTCTAGGGCAGAGATCTGTGTGTGGCACTTCCATATCGCCAATGCCAGCACAAGCCTGGGCCCTAGGACACCAGCCATTGTTAAAAAAAAAAAAAAGACCCTGAAATCCAGTCATCAAGTCAATGTTGACTTACAACAACCCTACAGCACAGAGTAGAAGCACCCCATAGGATTTCCAAGGCTGTAAATCTTTATGGAAGCAGACTACCACATCTTTCTCCCATGGAGCAGCTGGTGAGTCTGAACTGCTGACTCTTGGTTGGCAGCAGAGCTCTTGACCACTGTATCATCAGGGCTCTTACACCACTGCCAAGCCACATCACTGAGTCCTCATGCCCCGTCAGATTAACCATCTGAGGTGCAGGGCATTAAGAGGTCCCTGTCAGTGGGGGCTGGCACCAGTGGCACAGAGGGATTAAAGGAAGCATGCTCCCATGCATTCATTTTAGCAACCAGCAACCCAGTATTCACACTTTGTCGTGAACTAAGGACTAGGAGATGCACTGAATAGGCAGTCTGTGCCCTGAGCGGGGGGGGGTGGGGGGGGGTGGGTGGGTTCTCAATGTTAAACAAGGCAGTGGATTAGAAGACAAGAACGCACTAAAATGAGACCCTGCTGTAAGACTTAGGGAAGGTTCCTTCCCTCTCTCGGCTTAGCAGTATCTATAAAATAAGGGAGTTGAACAGGTCATGAGAAAGACCCTCAGGCACTAAGACAGTGCTCCAGACAAGGGGCTACAGGCAAACCACAGCTGCCCAAAGGCTGATCCACTCCGTCCAATGTTTTCAGGCAAACCCAGACTGTTGCTTACTTAAATGTGGATAAGAAACTGCCTCCCTGGGGTCCAGACTACACCTAGTAGCGAAGAAACACCCAAGTATGTTCTATCTGGAATCCACAGACAGATGAGGATTTCAATTGCAGATGCTGAGGCTGTGGTGTGTGGGACGTCCCTTCCACTCTGGGGAAGTCTTCAAAACCTGTGCCCACCAGCAATTGGTGGCATACCTTAAATTCTGGCTTGGCCAGTCCTTCCCTCCTTAGGGAATAAAGAAGGCCTAAAATACTTGCTAGCGGAACCAAGTGGGGTTCACAGCCATGGTTACCCACTAATCTGTGACCTTGTGGGCATCCCTCATCTGTCCTCAGAGGGGGCAACATGCCTTCCACCCCCCTGGTTGGGAGAGATGCTGTGTAAACACAAGTGTTGCAGATGGGTTATGCTGGACATGCAACAAGTGGAGGCTGGGATTCAGGGCAGGAACAGTGGAAACGGGTGGCCCCCAAGGGCCTGACCTGGCTCTAACATCTCCTGATTCATTGGCTGGGTGGCTGTGCGTCCTTGCCTAAGTCCCTTTCCTCTCTGTAAACCGGGAGGGGGTGGACCTGGAGAAATCCAAAAACCCAGGTAGCCCCGAGAATACAAATTCATTGATCTGCACACTGCTTCACTGCCCTTTTTAGGAGTGTATCCTGATGATGGTTTGTACCTGAGTGCTAACTGAAAGGCTGGTGGTTTGAATCCACCCAGCAGCACCACAGAAGACCTGGCAATCTGCTCCTGTAAGATTGCAGCCACTGAAAACTCTACAGAGCTCTGTTCTACTCTGAAACACATGCAATTGCCATGACTTAGATCTGACTCCATGGCAACAGGTTTGGTTTGGCTTTGGGGCTGAGCAATTCTTCCCTATTCACTCCCCAGGGGGCTCTATCTTTACCCCCTACAATTCTCCCCACCCTACATACTCTTCTTTAACTGAAAACAAAACAAACCACCCTGAGGTCTGAGAGATACCAGTGGTGGGGAAGGGCAACATGGAACAGTATGCAGAGATGAGTAATCTACCTAAAGAAGTTGATGGCATGGTGAGGACATTCCCAGGAAGGGCTGTCATGGGTGCATAACAGGCATGAGATTAATTAGGCCTGGGAAGGATCCTGGAATGCTTCTTGGAGGAGGTGACATTCGAGTGAAAGACAGGAAATGACAGGTGGAAGATGGATAGAGGGTAGGAAAGGGCAACTGGGGCCAGGGAACAGCTAGAGCAAAGAAAGGCACAAGGCACACTTAAGAAAGAGCTGCTCGGAGAACTTCCTCCTAATTCAACACATTCTCTGTGGCTGGTAAGGGAGGGGGTGAGAGGACTGTGTGTACGAAGGTCAGGGCCAAGAGGCTGGGTGCCATGATGGCAGCCTTGGCTATCCTGAATGCCATGCTCAGAAGCTGGCCTTTACTTTGTAGATAAGGAGACTGAGGAGGGAGGGATGTAAACTGAAAAGTGTAAAACAACTGAGCCACAGGATGAGATGTGCTTTAATCAACTTATTCAGTAAATATTTTGGAGACTTCAGACACTGTGCACCCAAAGATACTGAAGAAAAAGCACTTTGGAGGCTACAATAGGGAGAATGGACCCAAGTGGGCAGGTACTCGGACAGAGACCTGGTAGATAGCGGCTGCACTGACACAGGTGGCTGAGCTAGCCCCTGAAGCCTCCAATCTGTTCATTTTGCTGCCTGTTCTGCTCACATGGTTCAAGGGGATGGTCTCTGATATGTCGTGGGGGTGTTTCAGCCCCTCACGTGGAGATTTTTAGTTAACACCTGTTTATAGGCTGCAAACTCCATGAGGGCAGGGCACTCCCTATCTTATCTCGTTCTGTAGCAGCCCCCGCCATGCAATGCCTGGACGACCAGCCGGTTGGTTCATCAACGCTGCAAGCATCATCCATCTACCTTCCCCTGCCCTCTAGCAGAGGGCACTGTGGCAGCAAAGGTTATGACAAAGATGACAAATCTGCAGTGGAAAATCATGACATATTCCAGTCACAAGGAGACGTTTTTCAGCTGATCTGCACGAGAGGGGCTTGGTGAGAATCACCGTGCACACAAGGTTTCTAGCTGACCGAAGTCATTTATGAATCTGGGTTGCTATTCCCTATCAGGGTGGAGCCTATGACTCACCTCATCCCTGGGCCCCCTAGGGCAGACTCAGCTCAGTTGCTAAGACTAGGTGGTATTTCAAAGCTTCTCTCCAAAGGCCCCAACCCCACACTAGAATACAAATCCTTCCCAGGCAGGAAGCAGGGAGGGCATGTGAAGGAGACCACGGTCCTAATCAAGAAGGAAAGAGTGACAGGTGTGTGACTCAGTCTGTGCACAGAGGCCACAGAACTCAGTCTCTGTGGGGAGGTATTAACCTACCCAAATACTATGTGCAGTGGGAGTTCCTAGGTAGTGCAAACGGTAACTCGCTCAGCAGCTAACCTAGACGGAGGTTCATGTCCACCCAGAGGCACCTCAAAAGAAAGGCCCCGTGATGTACTGAAACCAGCCTTTTTCAAGCCCTATGGAGCGCAACGTCACTCTGGCACATCTGGTGTTACCAAGAGTCAGAACTGACTTGAGAGCCAACTGGTTGGCTTGTGTCAGGAACCAGGCTAAAATCTTCATGTATAATCTTATTTAATTCTCACAAGAGATTTGCAGAGGTGAAGTGACTCACCAGGTCACATACACAGCTGGTGAGGGATGGAAGCCACTTGTGCACAAGCCTGTCCATGTCTACAGGTAAACTGCTAGCCACCACCCTTGTTTCAGGCCCTGCTCCCTTAAGTTCTTCTGAGGTCAAGCAGATGTGGAAAGATGGGAGATGAGGAGCAGAAGAGGGCATGTTCCCAGAGAATTATACTTCCAGGAATGGAGGGCTCAGCACAAGAAGGCCTGGCCTGAAAACAGCTGCAGGAGAGGCAGGAGATAGAATCTAGGGGTGGACGACCTCCCAGAGAGCTGAATAGAGGCATCCATAAGAGGCAGTGCAGGAATGGTTGACCCCTGACGTGAGGGCCTCCTGTGCAGAGCCAGAGGCAAGATCAAGTGACCTCTTGAGGTTTCAAGAGACAGAGACAAAGCCCAGAGCAGCTGGGACCTGGCTCAGGTCTGGGCATGCCCGCTGACCCCAGCTGGATGGTGGCCTTGGAAACTGCTCCCTGACCCTTTCAGGCCCCAGCTGGCGTAACCTTGGAGGACCTGTGACATTTCTCCTGGCCTCGGGTCTGGCCTTGGGTGCAGGCCAGAGAGAGAGTGGGGAGGGGAGAGGCCCTCAAAATTCCTGAACACTTTGGAGGACCCTTCCTACCCTCTCACCACTGTCCCTAGGGTCTGGTCAAGCTGATCTTCAGCCCATAAGGGCCGCCCAATGCGGAGCCAGCCTGTCTGGCTCTGTTTTCCATCTAGGAGGCTGAGGAAGACATCTGTACCAGCAGAGAGCCCACCTCCCACCACCCTGCCTCTCCCTTCTACCACCCTTCTCTGTCCCATCTGCTTTGGCTATCAGGATCAGCCAGGTCCTGGATTGCCTCCCCTCCCCTCTGAGTTTTCACCTCTTCATTCACACTGGGATATAATCTGCTTTTGCCCACAGTTCCCTCTGCCTGGATGGCCCAACCCCATCTGTGTGTCCAAATCTTGCCTATTCTTCAAGGTCGAGCTCAAATATAGCTTCTTCCACAGATCTCAAAACCCATTTAAAATGCCAGATGCAGAAAGACTTTTAGGGATCATCCAACCCAACCCCTCATTTTGCAGATGGGGAGTCAGGGGCTTGAGGGGTAGAGAAGGCTGCAGAACGGGAAAGTACTCAGGTTCTCGGGGCAGCAGTACTGGGCCCCAATCCTGCTAAGGGTTGGCCAGCTCCCTGGCAGCACCTGTTGCCTCAGCTCTGGGTTGGGTGGGGAGCATGTCCACTCCACATACTGCTGTGTCGTCAGTGAGGTAGTGCTACATAAAGGCTCTAGAACAGATGTGTGTCCCTTTCACTGAGGTGGCAGGGGGATAATAACCCTAACATCCACCTTCCTAGGCACAACCTTTGGTTCTCCCTGCGTCGTTTTCTACCAGGTATTTTCAAATGTGTTTGTTTTAGCTTCCTAGGGTAAATGCTGAATTTCTCAGGATATGGGGCTGTGTCTGCTTTGCCTCCCCAATGCCTGGTGTTGGGATAGGCATGGAGGGGCTCACAAAGTGAGGCCGAGCTGAATTACTGCTTCTTCAGTTCCCAGTGTCCAAAATGTTCGTCGTCAGTTGGTGACTCGGCATGCCACTGCTCTGTGTTTAAGCCCTCTGTTGACAGTGTGATGCCTTTATTTAATGCCTTCTACTTTGCCATTCTCCTTCTCTACATCCCCAACTCCTCCTCACTCCTGTATGGTTTTAGTCAATCCTTAGAACTGCAGCTTGTGTGCCATCTCAAAAAAAGCTGGCGGACATCGCTGCCACCTTCTTGGTCTGAGCCACCATCACTGCACGCCTGGCCCTGCCAGCTGGTGTCCCTATTTAGTGCTTGTCCTGTTCCAACATGACCCAGAGCATTCCAGTTGAAAACTCTGCAATGCTTCCCCATTTGTCTTGGAATAAAGTCTAAATTCCTTCCAATGCCCTGCGTGATCCAGCCCTGCTCACCTTGCCCGAGCCCTCGGAGTTTTGACTTTCATCAGTTTCTCAAAGCTTATCTCCTTCCTGCCTCAGGGCTTTACACACTACTGTTCCCTCTGCCCACAAAGCTCTTCCAATTGCCTGTCTAGCTGACACCCACTCCCTTCAGGCCTGAGCTTCAAGGTCTAGTCAGCCTGTTGCAGGCTCTCATGGCGTATCTTTTTCTCTCTTGCACAGTTCTAAGGTTATCTTCACCAAATGTTTTGTGTCACTGTTTACTGTCTTTCCTTCTAGACAAAAAGCCCCCTGAGGGTCAAGACCTGGTTTGTAGTGTTCACTGTGGTTTATGGTCCCCAATGACTGGCACGTAACAGTGCTAGACTGATGTCTCTGAAACAACCAGATGCACTGGTTTGAGGATAGTGCTGTCAACTCACAATCCTAAAGGGAAGCAGGGCCAGAATGTGGGGCTGGATGATTTCCCAGTTCCTCCTGCATTGAGGCCTCACTGGGTGGTTCCATTATGTATTTCACTGAGCTGTGACCTGCCTGAGCACCCAGCCCCCACACCCATCCACTTTCCCACCCAGAGCCTTGGAGAAACAGTTTTTAGATTATTTCACGTTTCTGGATTATCCATGAGACAGCTCCCCTCCAGTGAGAAGGATCAAGAGTTTGACATTTATAAACCCTAAGCAACTTGTTCCTGGCCTGTTTCAGATCAGTGGTAGTACAGCTTACAGTGAGACACATGGAGAATAGGAGGCCATTTTAATCTTGGCCTGGCCTCATCAGGAGAGAAAACATGCTGCCCGCTCCTGGCCCTGGCCAAAAATAAGTCTGACCCACTATCTATGCCAAACAGAGTTGCAAGGACCAAAGAGATGAGCTAAGTCAACTTCCTTGAACGGATGAGGAAACTGAGGTCCAGTGAGTGGCAAAGGCTTGGCCAAGGGCATATACCAAGTTGGTGGCCCACTGGGAAATGGTCTTCCTCCAATTCTCCTGACTCCCATCTGTTGTCCCTTATCCCCTTCAGACACCGGGAGAGCTGGGGCCAGGCAGAGAAGGGTAGTTGTTTCCACTGCTGATGACTCTAGGACTCTGAGTCACCCTAGCCCCAAATAGTGTCCCCAGAGCAGGCACGGGGCTTTCCAAGGGCCTTGCTACTACCTTTGGCTTCTCCAGGAAGAGAAACTCTTCAGGAGGCTGCAGTGGCAGCAGAAGTGGAGGGTGAGTGGTTCACACAAGCCCCCAGCCCACCCCACTACCATCTACCATGTCTGGGCCAATTTTGTGACAGGTCTGTTATTCAAAAGTTGGATCTGATGGGCCAGTTGTAGCTTTATTTCTAAAGCAGGCTGTTCTCCAAGGAAACTAATTCCTCAAGCCCCATCCCCTTTTTACCACTGTGGGAGCATTTTCTGTCTTTTGTTTTCCTTTCTTCAGACACCAAAGTTTGAGAATACTAAAACTGTGACCTTAACTAATGAGGTTACAGTGTCTGACACAAACAATACCTAAAACCGGACTCTTGGAACACATCGGGTCTTAGCAGAGTGACTGGCTTTTTCTAGGGCTGAAACATCCTGCCTGGGGATAGAATACTGACCGCAGGCTTCTAGGGGTGGCAGGGACCCAGCACCCCTTCTCCATTTCTGGATCCTCACTCGGCACACCCCTGTACACTGAGCTCACCTCAGGTCATGAATCATGAGGACCAGAAAAGGGTACTTGACTTCATTCTGTAAAGCCCCTTGTAGACTGTGGCCGAGACTACTGGTTACACCCTCAGAGTGGCACCTGCCAGAGAGTGTATCTTGGAGTAAATGAAGCATCTGGGGAAATGAGGATGCCCAGTAGGGTCGGTAAAAAGCTAAGTCAAACCCTGATAGGGCCACTGGACAGGCCTTAGGTGGGTGATCACCTTGCTCAACCAGCATCTCCCTTATCTGTTCTCACATGGGGGGTACAAACATCCTCCCTTGTAAGAGGTCAAGTAGTGGGTGTTTCCCAGGACCTAGCATGGATGAGGAAAGAAGATGCTTGTGAATCAAACACAGAGGCCCCCATTCAGTCTGTGGTCTTCTGGCCATTTCAATAGCAGGATTCCCTGAAGTGCTCAAGCCCTAGATTCCCCTATCAGCTTCCTTACACTCCTACCTGGATTCCTACTCCCTGTTGTCAGGTCTCGGTCTTGTCTTCTCACTCCCAGTCTTATTTTTCAATGCTGCAATTTCTCCTGTTCATCTCTATAACCTCCGTCCCTTGCCCAAGCTCTAACGTCTTTACCCCTCAGTCTCCTAGGACCACCTCCCCCAAGCCTCTGCCCACTGCACCTATATCCCGAGACTCACCCAGGAACAAAACCTCACGGTCCAGTCGGCACTTCAGTTGGCACTACAGGGAGGTGACGGTGAATGTGTCCTCGGGGTGAGGTTCCGCCATAGGCCCCAGGAAGCCGCTCTTGGGGCCCCCGCCCAGACCAGGATGTGCCTGTGGCATAAAGCCTGGATACCTGTAGGCGGTGTCCTGCAGGGGCAGCAGCGAGTCCCTCGGCACAGGAGACAGGGTCAAGTCACTAAGGAGGGGGCAGCCATAGCCAGCAGCGGCTGCAGCGGGGCCACGGTGTGGGCCAGGTGGCCGGGCCATTTCTAGTGGCTCCTTGTCAGCCTTGGGTGTGGCCGGTGGACTGGCTAGGTGTTGGGCACTGAGGCACGCAGCCTCCGTCCTGCCCAGGAAGTCAGCCAACAGCCCTGTGCCCACCTTGCCCTCATAGGGTGGGCTGCGGGCAGCTGAGCCTGGTGGGAACCAATAGGCTGTGCCCTTGCAGCTAGGGGAGTCGTAGTGGGGCTGGCCCAGTGGCAGGTCCCGGCAGCTCAGATGGGCCTGGGCTGCGGCTGCGTGGCCCAGGCTGGCCCCCTGAAGCCCATGCTTGAGGGGCTCACAGGTGGCCAGCTTTGTGGGTGGTGGCCGCAGCTCCTCCTTGAAGCCTAGTGTCGGGGAGCAGGTGGGTGAGTATGCCTTCTGCAGGCCAGCATCAAAAACCGTGGGTGGGTGAGCCAGTGGCGGGAAGTGTTTGCCATCTAGCTCAGGGGCACCCAGGCTGGGTGAGTCGCAGTGGAAGCCTTGGCCAAAGGTGCCATCAGAAGGCGTAGACGGGTTCATGGAGTAGGGTCCCATGAAGTCACAGGGATCTCGTTCACCCACACTAAAGGCCCTTGACTGTGAGGGCAGTGGTGACATGCTGCTGTCCCCACTGTAGTAGTCCAGGCCAAGGTCTGGGCTGTCCTGGAACAGCGGGTTGACGGGCTGTGGCTTGGGGATGAACTTGGCTTTGGCAGCTGCACCACCCCGCTCCTTCTTGGCTGAGCAGGCCCCACCACCCCGTCCACCCCTTGGCTGCCGGGGTCCAGTGCTCCGTTTGGATGGGTAGCCTGAGGCAGCAGCCGAGGTGGATGATGGGAAGCCCAGGTGTGAGGCCTCAAACAGGTCCACCTTCTTCCGCCGTCCTCGGCCTGGCTTGGAGCTGCTTTGGAAGAGGACACTCTGGTTCCAGTTGTAGCCTGGGGCGGATGATGCCTCGTTCCAGTCCATCATCAGTTTCTCCAGGCTGGACAGGCTTGACTGGCCCTCACTGCTTGAGGCCTCACTGTTGGCACGCCGAAAACCACCACCGCCGACTGGTTGATTGAACTGGGTGCTGTCAGAGGATGACTCGGAGAAGGTCTCTGACACTGCTGTCTGCTGCTTCACCTTCTGTGGCGTATAGTTGGAGATGTCCAGAATCACGTTGGGTTCACTCACATGGCAGTCAAAACCGGGATTGTAGAGCTGACTGAAGGCCTCCGAGGCCCAGTCCAGGCCTCCATAGCCCTGCCGGAAAGGCCACTGAGAAGCCCCCGCAAACTGCCGACAGTTCTCGGGCGAGGGCTGGAAGGAGGAGGAGGAGGAGGAGGCAGCAGAGGCAGCGGAGGTGGCAGAGGCTGTGGTGCCCTTAGGCACCATGTAGCCACCGGGTGAGACAGTGCTGGCCCGGCTGTCACAGCGCAACGGAGTGGGTGCTGACCCAGAGAAGGGGGTCCCCTCAGAGCTGTTGAAGAAAGAGGCCTTATTGGGCGGCAGGCAGGGGCCACCAGTGGGTGCTGGGGCATAGCCGGCGCTGTGGGCACTGCTGGGTGAGGCTGGTAGGCTGTTGCCACTGCCATAGGCGAAGCTGCAGTCCTTGCTATTTGCACAGTCCTGGCCTGTAAAGGGCTTAGCCGGGGCAAACACACTTTGACTAGCCCCATAGCCGCCATACTGGGGGGGGTACGTATTGGTGGGTGGGTGGGTAGTAGGTGAACGTGCCACAGCTGAAGGTGGGGGAGCCAGCTTTGGGAAGGTCTCGGCTGCCCGGCAGTCGGAAGTGGCTGGGGTTATCCCATAACTCGATGCCCGTCCTGGTGGGAAGGTCTGGCGAGTAGGCAGGACAGGCTGGAAAGGGGGTTCTGTTCCAGTCCCACTGCTGCCCACTGCCACGGGGCTGGCCTTGGTTCCCCGGCTCGGGAAGGTGGCCAGGCCACGCTGGGTAGGCAGGGCACTGGTGGGGGGCCCTGTGTAGGTGCCTGATGCCTTCCGGGACTCAGGGCGTGAGGCTGAGAGAGCAAAGTCCAAGAGGTCCGAGGAGTCGTCTGAATCGAGCAGCGAGCGGAAATAGCCGGTGAAGAGGTTTTGGCGCTCCTGGCTGAGCTCGGTCTGGCCCGAGGGTGCACCTGTGCTGTAGTAGCTGCCCCGGCCTGATGCCCCACTCTCCAGCCCAGTGGAAGCAAAGGCCCGGGCCTCTGTTCCCTGGAACCCACAGTTTCGGCCAGCCTGCCCTCCTGGGTGTCCGTGGTGAGGGGCCCAGCCACCACTCTTGTCCCCAGCCCACTCAGAGCCTACCTCCCCAAAGCCTGGGCCACTGGGCATCTGCTCCGGGAACAGAGTCCCATTCTTCCGGGACCGCCTCTTACGCTTGGGCTTCCCAGTAGCGGCATCCACCTCTCCCCGGCCCCGTTTACGGGGATGTCCCAACTCAGTGAGGCCAGGGCCCCCGATCCCAGCAGGTGCCACTGCCACCACCTTCTTTTTCTTGCCGATGCCCTCAAAGAAGTCACTGAAGGAGCATCGGGCTCCCTTGGCCGCATGACCCCCACCCCGGCCACCAAAACCACCTGCTTTGCCACCCCGTCGCCGGAATCCCTGCACACGATGCAGGAAGTGAGAGATGCTCTGAGTGTCCGGTGCCTGGTGCACTGACTCGGGCTCACTGGGCGTCCAGCAGCGAGGTGGTGAGCAGCGCCCAGCACACTGGCTCTGGCGGTTCAGGAAGGCCAGCTTGGCAAGGACATCAGAATACTCAGCCTTGCTGTCATTGGCATCCGCTGCGTAAGATGGCTGGGGAGACGCCAGTTTCTGCTTCCGCCGTCGCCGTTTCTTCACCTCCGGAATGGCCATGGTGGCCGCTGTGACAGTGGCTGCCTCAGCAGCCACCACTACAGGCTCCTTGGGCTTCCCAGGACCCAGCAGCAGGTTTTTGGGAGGGCGGCCACGCTTACGCTTGAGGATAATGGGCATCTCGCCAGGTGGGAAGACCACCACCACATTCCGCCCATTGTTCTTCATCTTCAGCAGCGGAGTGGGCTCTGCTGACACGCGCAGGCCCAGTTCCTTGCCTTCCACACTCAGACTGCTGCTCAAGGAGGACACCTTGTATGTGGTCTTGTTCCGCCGTCCCAGTGATACAGGGATCTTAGCCATCTTCACCACCATTCGCCGCACACCCCGGCACTTATTTTTGCGGGGAGGGGCCACAGGGGGATGTGAAGATTCTGGCTCCAGCTCTGTTACGGGGCCTGGACCAGGCAGGGCAGGAGGTGGCGGAGGTGGTGGTGGTGGCGGTGGTTCAGCTAGGGCGGCCACCAGCCCTGTGGGCATAGGCAGGGGCAGCAGGCGGCCCTCAGGTCCAGCATCTACCTTGCGCCCCCGTCCGGCCTTCCGCCGACGACACAGGATCTTTGGCCTATCAGTGCGCCGCAAGGCGTACTTGGGATGTCCCTCGGGCCCAGGAGGCCCGTGGGTTGAGCATAAGTCCAGGCGCAAGGGCTCGGCCAGTGGACAGGGCCCCAAGGGCTGCTGGGGCTCCAGACGGCGGCCGGAGACATCAAGCAACTTGGGCAGGGGATCAAGGGCCTGGGGGTCGAGTAGCTGTGACTCCAGGGAGTCAGGCAGGCTATCCAGAGCCTGAAGAGCCAGACCTGGCAGCCCCAGAGGATCAGCAAGAGGTTGTAAGGGTGGCAACTCCAAAGCTTCCCCGAGTGGCTCTAGTGCCTGTGGGTCCAGGAAGTGGGGCTGGGGGTCCAGGAGCTGAGGCTCTGGCTCAGGTGATGGTGGCTCAAGGCTCTGGGCCTCTAGCAGCTGGGCCTCAGGACAAGTAAGGGAGGCCAGCTCACTAAGGATGTCAGCGTCAGCAAGTTCTGAGTAATCAGGGCCGTCTGGCTCAGGCTCCGGGGGCAGACTGCTGGCCACGGCTGTGGCTCCAGGGCTATGGCCTTGGCCAGGCTGGGGGCTGTCCCTAGGCTCAGGCTCAGGCTCAGGCTGGTAGAGTGGGTGGCTGGGCCGCTCAGACTTGGGGTGGGGAGTGGCCCGCTCCTCAGGGCTGCGGATGCTGTTGGCCAGGCTGGGTGAAGAGAAGAAGCTGTACTGCAGGTCGCCAGGTGGCGGGGCGGGTGGGCGGCTGAGCCGGAGACCACCACAGTCTAGGTGCACGCCACTGTGCTGCAGGTCTTGGGAGAGGCGTGTCAGATCCTTCATGATGTCAATCAGCTGTACCACTGGACGCAGGTTCACCCGCCCGTTGTCCCAACGGTGTCGGGAGCGAGAGCTGCTGCCGTCTCCGGCGGGTGTAGGGCAGCGGGCCTGTGAGACGGGCCGGGCTGCACGAGGGGGCAGCGGGTCGTCCCCCTTGGGAAGGACTGGTGGGCGCCGGGTGCTGGGGTCCCGGCGTGGGGGTGGGCGTGGGTTCTCAGAGAAGGTATGGGCGAAGGCCTTGTCAGGTGGGCTGGCAGGGGGCCGGGTGGGAAGCAGGGGCCGGGGGGTGGGGGGGCCGCCGGGGTAGTACTTGGGCTCCCGGAGGTAGTCAGGAGAGCTGCACACGGCACTGGAAGTCACCACCAGGCCCTGGGGCTTCACACGCATCCTGACCTTGTCCTCCGCGGGCCGCCGGGCGGGGCCGGGGCTGACATGAGGGTGCGAGAAGCCGGGACCAGGACCTGCTGGGCAGGAGGTCCCTCAATGAACACCCAAGTCCATTAGCTTCCCATATCTGTAACGAGCCCTTTTCCCCCACCACAAGGTCTTATTCCCTTTTGCAAGCTCCAGTCTCCTCCTCAAGCCCAACTCCCTTGTTGACCCCTTGCTTTTCCCAAACCATCACTTGCTCAAAAAGCCCTTTACAAGCCCCAGTTCCACTTATTCACAGTTCATCCCTTCTAGACCCTGAGCATCTATGGGCCTAGGGAGAACAGGACCCCTGTATTGAGATGGAAACCCCGCAGCAGGGCAGGGTGACCACTCCAGATCAAACCTAAGGAGAGGGCTCTGCCTCTGCCAGATGCCCAGGAAGTCCTACTAATGAACATAGCTTGATTCTTTCTTGCCTGCATCTCCAGACCTCTAGAAGAACCCCAGCTACTCACCCTCGGCTCTGCCGCCTGGGCTGTCACACTGGAGATCTCTGTGGGTAATAAGACACAGGCAACAGAAGTCTGAATACCTTGAATGGTCTGGTGGCCACAGCACCTCCCCACCCACCAGCCACCTGCCCAGTCGTCCAGCTTCTTCCATGTACCACCCCCAGGTCCCTCTGTGTTCCCTCTCTAGTATGCACACCTGGCTGACCTGGGAGAGAGGGGGCCCCCAGGCCTGGGGGCTCTGCCAGTCGTTGGCTGTCGGCTGTGGGTGCTGTGGAGCAGCTTCGACCTGAGTCCAGGCCTTGGGGTGTGGACAGCGCCTGGAAAGGACCATCGCAGCTCAGGTTTAGTGAGCACCTACTGCGCGTCAGGCACTGGGCTGGAAGCCGTCCAGGCATCGTTTCATTAATTCTTCATACCAATCCTGTGAGGTAGGGGCTATTAATAACCCCATTTTGCAGATGAGGAAATGGAGGCTCAGAGATACAATAATACCATTTATTTACACATTCGCTATTTATGGAGGCTCTACTTTGCAGAGAACCTAGATAGACGGATAATGATCAGATAATCATAAATGGTTCAATCATTGGTGGGATAAGAGCTGCAAAAAAGGGAAGACTGCCTGTGGTGAGAGGTCTAATCATTATACCAAGGATCAACAACAATACAAACTGGTATTTTGGGGGCACTGCTACATTAGATAGATTATCTCATCTAATCACCCCTTCAAACCTGAGATCAGTAGGACCATCACCTCCATTTTCACAGGTGAGGAAAACATTCACTGGAAGGTGGTAAGTGCCAGTGGGCAAGGATTTCTTTCTCACTCACCACTGTATCTCCAAACACCCAAAACAGTACATGGCCTACAGGTGTGGTTCAGAAACAGTTGATGGATAAACGGATGAACGGAAGGAAGGAAGCAGGGGAGGGAAAGAAGGAAGGACGGACAACAGTCAGACTTGCCCTACCCGACAAAGACTTCTTTCCATACCCAAAAGTGTGACCCAAGAAGGATGCTGAGGGAGTAGGCGAGGGAAGAATACAGAAAGGGATACTCTCCTAACCCCTCTTCTACCTTCATCAGAAAGGCTCTCTCTGAGAGCCCTCATCCCACCCCCAGCCTTGGCCTGGGCCCTCTGAGAGCCCTCTGTATTTCACCATCATAGTACTTATCACTACTGTAATCAATTACTCATGTGACTAGTTGTTTAGTGTCTCTCCCTCTGGGGTGTGGGCTCTTCAAGACCAGGGTCATGCCTGTTTTGTTTACTGCTGTATTCTGCCCCCCTGCCCCAGTACAGAGCCTAGGCTCTGGATGCTCCAAAAATATTCGCTAACACATTCCCTGAGCTGATTAGGGCAGAACTGGGGTTTAGACCCAGGGAGCCTGGGCAGTATCCCCAGGAGCAGGGACCTCGGGGAGTTAGGAGCTGAATGGGCCCTGATCATCATGAGGGTATTAAAGGTTGACCCCAACCACAGGGCTTGGTCCTGGGCAGACCGATATGGTCTACCCCTTACAGACACATGTAGACTCTCTCATTGCCGTCCTGCCCAGTATCGTTACCCTACAGGAAGACTTTGGGGCTGACTTGGGGACAGGATGGTGACAGGGGACACTTCTCCATTCCCCTTCAGTGGGCAGCAGTTTGCAAACTACAAAGCACCTCCACATGTATGACCCACTCAATCTTCACGGCAACCCAGGAGGCACAGTTTATCATCCTCAGATTACAAGGAAAACCGACTCAGAGCACTTGTGTAACTTGCCTGAACTCACAAAGCTGCTTGGGGGCAGGATTCCTAATTCTGTCCTAAGTCCAAAGCCTCCTTCCACTCCCAGCTCCTGCAACTCTCCTTCAGTTACTCCTGAAAATGTTCCTTCTAGCTGTGGTCTAATTTAAGGCTGGGAGGAACCTTAAAATCATCTAACCCACTGGCTTCCAAACTCTGGGCCAGGGGGGAAGCTGTGTAACATTCCAGATACCCAGGCCCTAGTCCAGGGGAGTCTGACTCACATATCTGAACAGACATCTGGGAATCTGTATTTTTAGTTGGCTTCCCCAGTAGGGACATGTTTTAGTGCCACCTCATGCTCCTCCCTTTTTACTGATGAGGAAACTGAGACCAGAAGGAAAGAGACTTTGCCCAAGGGCACAGAACGGCATGACATGGGCCCTTCTGTTGTTCACCCAGGCAAAGCAGCCTTCTGTCCATGTTCCTTTCCTGGCTTCAGGGTCCAGGCCTCAGCTGCTCCTTGTTGTCCCACCTACTCATTTATTCCAGTTCTGGTCTCTCCCGTGTCTGGCTGTAGACTGTCCCCCTCCTCTCCAGGGCCAGGCTTTTAGTGCGCTAAGAACTTCACTCCTGCTCTTGTAGGAAGGACCTTACAAAGGAGGGAAGGGGCTCAGGCTCTGGAATCTCTCAGTCTGACTTCAGCTCTTGAGGCCCTCTTGAAGACACCCATTAGAAGCTACCATCCCCCTTACTGAGGGTGGGGCTCATCAAGCCTCCCACTCTGAGACATCCCACTTGGGGCCTGAGGGTGTGATCTTGGCAGAAAAGAAAAACTTCCTCTCCAGTAGGTGCCTCTGCTCCACCCACCCGTGAAGACCTTTGGGCATGTCCTCTGGCCAGATCTCCTGACTGTCTACTGCTCTCTCTGTCAGCCTCAGGGATCTGAGGGAGAGCAGTTGGCTCCCCTCCTCACCACAACCCAGCAGCCACACTCTTTGCCCCCTCCCTGGTCCGTGAACCAAGTCAAAAGGGCCCTTCTGTCCGTCTGTCTGCTTCTGGGTCAGTGTGTCTGAATCTGCCCATGGGGACACCAGCTGGCTGGCTGGCAGGGGGCTGGGGGCCCCAACCTGCTGTGCACAGTGCCGGGAAGCGCCAGCCCACATCCTTGAGTCCCCAGCCCCACCCTCCCCACTGCGGCTGTGACCACCCCACCCCTTCCCCAGCTGCCTCCCCCTCCCCCACCCACAGCCTTCCCCAGGGGAGCCTGGCTGCCAGCCCCAGTTCTCACTTCCGGCCTCATGACCCTCTCTCCAGCCTGCACACACCTCCCCACACACCATTTCCCTCCCAGCCTGGAGCAAAGTCCCAGGGATGTCCTCCAATGGAAGACACTGTATCAAAGGGGCTATTACTGCTGCTGTCAGACCTTCCTCATCATGCCCTCCTCAGAACTGTGCCCCTACAGAACTTGCTCACCACCCTTCCCAGTCTCCTCCCCTAAAGCACTTCACCTGCCCAACCTGATCCCAGACCAATGTGATAACGTAAAAAGACAGTGGAAATAATAATAGCAACTGCCACTTATCTAGTACTCAGAATGGAAGCACAGAGAGGTTAAGTTAGGAACTTAAGGACAAACAGTGATGACACGGATGAGTCTGAATTTAGGTTTGTTGGCCCCTCTAAACCAAACTGCCTTGTTGTCTAGAGCCAACCCTCTCCTTTGACAGTTGCTCCAACTGTCCTAGTCCCACTAGTTTTAATTTTTGATTTCTAATGTATCCCCTTTCCAGGTTCTGGCCACCCCTCCTAGTGCCACCATCCAGATGCGCTACCCTCCCTCGCCACTAGGTGTCCCCTTGGAGCCATCGATGCCCCCAAGGGGAGCAAGCCCCGCCCCACCCCCTAGAGCTATCAGCACCCCCCATAACACAGCACACCCCACCCTACCCTACCCCTGGCCACACAGAGCTCCTTTGTGTAGCCCTCGCCCACCCCCTTCCTGCCCAGAGCTGGGCACCTGGCAACCAGGTCTGCCCCAGCCCCACCCCCTGCCAGCCCCCTGCCCTGGGTGCCAGGTGTGCGGGGCGCTGCCAGCTCTGGCTGGACCTGAGGGTCACCCTGCTGGGCGGCCCTCCCTCCTTCCCTTCCTCCCTCCGAGGTCACCCAGGGACTGCTTCCCGTCCTGCTCCGCCCCTATCCCCTTCTGCCCTTGGCCCTTCCAGACTCCTGTCCTTGTCCTTCCTTGTGTCTCCCGGAGGGTTCCCCTCCTCCAGCCCCACCAGGCCCTTCCCGCAGTCTCTCACCCCCGCCCACCTCCTTCCCCTGAGAGCTCCTTGTTCCGCACCCCCTCCTCGCCCAGGTCTGAAGAACTCCTCCTCTTGGAAAGTTGCTGCTGGAAAGGAAGTGACTTCAGCGATTTGGCCACAAGGCTGGGCACTGCTGAGCCCAGCTCAGTTGAAGACTCACTCAGTCCACCCCCAAAGCACAAACGGAGCTCCGTGCACACACTACCTACAGTGTGCACCCAGGACCCTGAACACATACTTTCTCACTGTACACACAGATCCCTGTGTGTATGTATACATCATGCCATCCCACTATACCTACTACCTCAGTGTATCACTCTTTTCTGCATACATCTCAAGTGTACACTAGCTCCCTGCACACATACACCATCCAGTATGGCGTGCACAACACGCTAGTATTTGCCAGTATTCACACACCTGCCCAGTACACACCTTGAATGTGTATGCCTCATACACAATCCTTGAACATCTCCTCAACTCTGTCTATGTAACTCCTGTGTACAGAATCTTGCACACTTAGGCAAGCACCTGCTTGCACACAAGATGACCCATACATTTTACAGTCAGGTATACCCCCCCCCACATTCTCCCATAGATCTACCTCTTCACCCTTACAATCCCAGAAGGCCCCACCCCCAGACCTCAGGCCCCAGGAATGCTCCCTTGGAAGTTGGGTGGGGTCCCCAGGCAGTCTGGGCTTTGGGGAGCTTCCTGGAGCCCGCAGGCTTCATGTGTCAGTTCAGGGAGTTGCCTCTGCAGGGCATGGCAGCCCCACCTAGCCTTTGCAGCTCCTTAGTCAGGGTGGGCTCACTGGGCCTGGACCTGGAAAGGGAAGGCAGGTCCTGGCCCTGCCTCACCCTGTCCTGTCAGTACAGCCTAGCATAGCTGTGCTGCCCAGGCCCTCCTAGCAGCTCACCTTGGCCTCCTAGCTCTCCACTTCCACAGACTGCAGGAGAGAGAGTACTGGGGGGCATAGCAGCACACTTTAGGACTCTGGCTTCCACCTTGGCCCTGTGTTCTGGTCATTGACACAACCCCCTACACTCCTCCCTACTCTCTCAGGTCATCAGGGCATAGGGAAGAGTCCTTAGGCTAGAAGGCAGAAATCTGGGAGACTCACTTTCCCTTTCTGGATAGTGAGGAGTTTGAGTAGGTTGGGTTAACATCTTAGGATTCTATACAGGGTCCTGGCCTAAACTGGAAAGAGATCCCTGTTGGGACTGGAAAGCAGGTCGCCTGATGCCCCTCTTCCCTGAGGGCAACCCTCCCCACACACTGTTACCTGGGCACGCTGTGCAGACAGGTCCAGCTCAGCAGGAAGGGCCTGTCTCCTCCAGTGTCTCTGGGGTGGTCTTGGCTGCACACGGTATGCTGCCCCGCACCCGGGGCCCTCTGCACACACTCAACTGGGGGTGCTGTGAGGTCCAGGTCGATGGGTAGGCAGGCAGGCAAGCTCCCATCTGTGGAAGCAAACACAGCATCCCAGGCATAAGCACAGACACAGAATGAGCCAGCAGAAGGGACAGGCTGAGGAAGGATGCAGCACCAGCAGGCTGGCCTAGATGGGGGTTCCATCTATGTCCAACCTTATCCGATGCAGAGGCTTAAGCTTGTCTCTTGGGACCTCAGACTCCTATTGGGAAGCAGTGTCTTTTGATGGAAGCACAAGAATGCACATAGATGTATACACTATGGTACAAGAAAGCTGGCCTCTGAAGTCACACAGCCCTTGGCTCAACTCTCACTAGCTGCGTGGCCTTGGACAAGTCAGCTGATCTCTAGTTTTCAGGTTTTTCATCTGTAAAGTGGGAGAGTAGGATCCAGTGCATGGGAAGGACAGATCTGGGGAGACTATAAACATTAACAGCTACTTTACAGTGCAGGTGTGGGAGCTGCTGTTCAGAGGAACGATGGTGAATACAGAGCCCGTGAGGGGTCCATGCAGCTGGTCTTGCCCTTCTCCATCAGTAACTGGTTATGTCTCTTGTTTTCTTTAATAACCATGACCCTCCTCACCAACCCCTGCTTTCTGCCCATTTGTCTGCCTCCGAGGCCTGTACTGGAGCCCAGACGGGGTCTGGGAACCAGGCCTCATGAATTGCTTCTAGGTGCTGGTTGCCGGGGAGTGTGTATGGGCATGATATAGAGCCTGTCTGTGTAAGTGCATGTCTGTGAATGTTGAACTGTGTGTGCAGATATACCTGTATGGATACATGCATGTCTAAGAATGTACATGTGTGGGAGATTGTATGTTTGCTCAGTTGTGGTCTCTGTGGTTAGTCACGTGTGTGTGTGCCAGGCCATGTGCGCGCCTGGGTTTAGTTTTGTGTGTAGGTATGTAACCTGAGTCTCTTCAGCTTTGTGTGTTCATCTGAGCCTGTGTTTGTACGCCTGTGGGGACACACAGGTGTCGGTGTGTGACTATGTGTGCTCTGGTGTGCCCAGCTGTGGTCAGGGCATGAGAGTGCTGTATGCACACACTCTGCCTGCCTCTGTTATCTCACTGTGTCAGGAGCCGCCCTGGCTCCTGCCTGGCCCAGAGCTCTCTGGATGTGTTTGGTGGGGGGTGGGAGCATGTGGTTGATCCTCTGCTATCCCTGCAGGTTTCCAATCTCGGGGCCTGTAACTGCGGGCACTGGTGTCACTGTGGATCAGTGTTGTTTCCCTCCTCCCTCTGCCTTTCTCTGGGTTTTCAGGGTCATAGTGTGACTGGTCATGGTGTCCCTGTAGGTCCGTTTCACCATGGGTCAGAATGTGCTTGTGTGTGTGTGTCCATGCATGCGTACACTTGTATGACCTTATCACTGGATGTGATACCATGTGTTTCTGTGTCAATGGTCCCTGTGCTGTTACTGTGTGTCAGTGGAAACATGTGTGAGAGGGTCTGTGCCTTGGCATTTGGGTGGTACCTTTGTGTAACTGGTCAGTGCATGTGTGCAGGTGAGAGACCCTTTGTGAGACAGTGTGTGTCTGTGCCACCGTTTGTGTATGCCTGCTCCCCTCCTCCCACCCTATCTCCTGCTCGCTGCTCTCTCTAGTGCTCTCTCTCTCTTTCTCTCTCTCTGTAGGAGCCAGACAACTCCCCAAGCCTGGATTAGGGACAATTTATCCACAGGCAGAAAAGGAGAATTCCAACCTGCCAGAGCCTCCCTCCTCTGATCCAGCCCCCTTTCCCGTGGTTGGGTGGGCATGGAAATGCAGCCCAGCAGCTCCCAAGATCTTGGGAAGCCCCCACCCCTGTAGCTCCCTGGAGGCCCAGGAGGGTGGAAAAGATAGAAATCTGGGTGGCCCCAGAGCCCTCCAGTAGAGGTGGACAAGCTGCCCCCCATCTAGGCCCCCACAGCCCAGTGCATCTTGGCCTTGTTCTCCTACATGTGGTGGTGGGAGAAGCCTTCATGGGGTCTGCCTGACCCTTGGGGTTGGGGGGGCTAAGGAGCACAGCTGCCTCAGCCCCTCTCCAACCTGACACAAAACATCAGCTCCCCCCACCCCCTGAAAATGTAAATGGCTGGAGAACTTGCAACTGTGCCCACACAGGCTGGGGGGGACTCAAGGAGGCGGGGGACAGTGTGGGGGGGATGCAGTGAGGGGGAAGAAGGGGCTGAGCTGGGACTAAGGCTCCCTTCACGGTGCTCCAGGCGCAATGCAGAATCACATGTTTCCCATTAGCTGCTCTGGCCTCCTTGTTCAGGGGGTGTTGGCTGGGGGAGATTTGTTCTGGTTGCAGACACCAGCAGAGACCACACAAGAGAGAGAGGAAAAGACAGAGAGGGAGAGAGAGAGCCCGAGGGAGAGAGGAAAGACAGAGAGAGGGAGAGTGAGAAGGGTATACAGAGACACTGTGGGAAACAGAGACAAGAGAGACGTGAGAGACAGACACTGTGAGACAAGTACACACCAACCCAGGAGCCGTGAGACAGAGCCTGGTGGTGGAGAAAGGCTAACAGCAGGGGACAGGGACAGGGAGACATGATCAGAGAGAGAGGATGAGATGACAGAGACTGAAGGCGGAGAGAGGGGTGTCAGCAGGGCACAGGGGCCCGTCTGAGGCCAGTGGGACTAGGAGGGAGACCACCAGGGCAGAGAAGAACACTAAGAAAGAGAATCTGACCGAGAGGGAAAAAGGAGCAACAGCTACAGAGCAAGAAGGGGACATGGGCTAAAAAAGAGATGGTGAGGCAGGGATGGAATGTCCAGTGGCTGGTGGGCCAGGGAGCAGAGTTGAAGTGACCTGGTGTGGGCAGTGGACGGGCCAGAAGGGCACGAGGGGCGTGGGCAGGTACACTGGGCACAAGCAGCAGAGATGGTCATGTGTGGGCAGGGGGAGTGGACGTGGCTCCCAGACTTGGCCGGGCAGGGGCGGTCAGCGTGCCCCAGTGCCTCCCGCCTCCTGACCCTCGAGCTTCAGAGAGATAACAGGCCCGAATAGTGCTGACTTGCGGTTCAGAAATCCAATATCCTCCGCGGCGCACTAATCGACTACCTGAGCTCCTGGCCCGCGCCGAGCTGCCCTGATTAATCCTGCAGCTCCACAGCCTTAATTAGTTTAACAGTTTCAGGGGCAGACGAGGCAGAGAGTCCCCCAGGCCTTCGGGGACACTGGCCCCCATGCGAGCCCTGCCAGATGCCCTAGCTCCCCAGCCACACCTCTGCCCCAGCCCTATAAGCCCCTTTTCACACCACCTGAAAAACACCGGGTTCTCCCTGTGGGAAAACAGTCCCAAGGGCTGGGACCTGGGTCAGAAAGTAGACCAGAAGGGGCAGAGATTCCCCTAATCCATGCTTGGCCCCATACTCAGGGCCACTGGCAGCCCTTTGGGGCAGTATAGTCTTCATGAAGGCCTCACCAACTGTTGAACTCATACCATTGGGCAACATATTGTCTCCTCAGGGTAAGAAAGAAGCTCCCAAGTTACTGTCAACATCCCAACAGCAAGAGATAATCACACAATATGTCATCCCTACAACAGCATGAGATGGGTACATGGTGGCAGTGGTATCTCTCTCACACACATTCCCAACAGTCAGAGACACGGGAGTATAAGCCAGTGACAACCCTCCTAACAGTGCATAACCTGTCACTCCCCCTAAACTATGAGATGGGTGTCTCTTATACCCCCAAGCAGTATGAGGCAGGTGGGTACGCAGACATCACCCCTCACATGGTATAACTAGCACATGAATGGGCACTTCCACATTCAATAACTGCACAAGATACACAGAGAACTCATCACATATACCCCACAAAGTTACACACACACATGAGAGAGAGAGGAAGGCAAGTCTCATCTTCAGGTGTGAGTATGGTACAGACCCTGCCACCCCAACTCACAGTATGGGTCAAGCACACTACTTCATCCCTTCCCCATGAGCCCTTCTTCCAGACTATAAGAAAGGCACATGACCTGTCACCTCTCTGACTGCTTGGGACAGGTGACAGCTCATCCCCACAACCCCTTCACTGTAGCCAACCTGGGTGGTGCTGTCCTCTGCCAGCAGAGGCGTCACAGCTCACAGGGCATGAATGTCACCCCAGCACTGCCAGAGCCAGGCACAGCCGCACGTTGCCCCAGTGACAAACATGACTGGCCCCAGGAGGAGGTGGAGTTGCACAGGGCTCTGGGCGTGACCTTGGTCCCTGGACACCAGAAGGCGAGGCTCTGTGGCCTCCCTCCTGGGTAGACCAGCAGCCCAGTGTGGGGTGAGGACTGCTGGGAAGGAAGCCACCTGGGCACACCAACAGCCTGGAAATGCCACTGCCCCCTGCCCCCACCCCTAGTCCCATTTCTTACTTAGTGTACTTTGGAGGGAGCAGGCAGAATGCATGCTGGGAAGGCTGTCCCTCAGGCCTTAGCAGCCACTGCTAGAAGACTGCTTGGAGATCAATGGTATATGAAGGGGAGGACTTGGGGGGCCACAGTCACTGTGTCTTCAGGGCTCAGGACTGAGGAGGTGGTGGGATTAAAGGCTTGAGGTTGCTGCCAGGGAGTCCCGCTTCTTACAAAGGCTCCCCGTCTCCAAACTTCAGGCCACAGAGCTGGGGACAAGAAGGCCAAAGTCCAGGGGCATGACTCACTCAGGGAACAGGCCCAGCCTGCTGGCCGGAGGGTGGTGAGGGAGGCCAAGAGCCAAGGGGCCTGGGTTCAAGTTGAGCAGCTCCCAGACCAAGCTGGCTGACCTTGGAGCAGCAGCACAGCCTTTCTCGCTCTGGGGAAGGGGTCAGGGTTTGTGGCTGGGGAAATGTCAGCTGAGGCTGGAGACCAACAAATCATGTACCAGGGGCCACGGGAGAAGGTAGTAGGCCCAACCCTTGGCTCCACTGCTTCCTCACCAGACACTTCACCTTTCTGTATCTTAGTTTCCCCATCTGCAAAGTGGGGACAATAACGCAAGCCTCAAGAGGCAATGTGGCATAAAGTGGGCGGGTGCTCAGGAAATGGTGTTTCTTATTGAACAGAGGGGGAAACAGACTAAATGAGAGCAAGAGACTTGTCCAAGGTCACAGAGCAAGTTAGTATCACCTGAATTCAGCCTCCACCTCCCAGCTTTTTGTCTGGAGCTGGAGACTGCTGGTGTGTGTGTGTCTGTGTCTAGGGGAATTTTAAGAGGCTGCAGGATACAGAACTGCCCTACGGTCTACTAAAGACTAAAGATCTGATAATAAGCCAAGTGCCGTCGAGTCGGATCCGATAGGAGTCTGTTATATACACATTCACATTTATCCTAATCCCTGCTTGGGCCCATCTTCAAACCCTGGACAAAGGCAGCTTTGAGAGAGAGGGAGGGGCCCATACCCACCCCTTACGACAAGTTTTAGCACCCAGCCCCCATGACAAACTATAGCACTTGGTGCTCTGGAAGGACAGAGGACCTGGGATGTGAAAAGTGTACAAAGCCCTCTCCTACAAGAGCCCAGAGAGGGACAGCCCTAGCCTGAGGTCACACAGCATGATGGCAGCAGGGTCCAGAGCCCTGGCCAGAGATAGCCTCACAGCAGAATCCCTCCAGCCCCTGGGGGTGGCTGGAGCTGGGGGGCCCTGAGGGACTGAGCAAAACGTGGCGACAGATGGCCTGCCGAGGCAGCGGCGATCTGGGCGGCTGGCAGGCATGCTTGCTCCCGCGCAGGGAAGCGGCTAATTTTAGCTGAGGCCTCGATGCCAGCTTTGTTCCCCCCACCCGTCCGCTGAGGGGGCCCAGCATGCCTTGCGTGCAACCACCTCCCCCCAAGCACCCCTGCTCCCCTGCCTGGCCCCTTGGTGACTAGTGCCCAGACCCCAGGGTCCTAGAACTGTCTGCCTGACCCGGCCTCACCACACCCAGAGGCAAGGGCTGGGCCTTCAAGGCCTGGCTCCCACACCCCAGGGTCTGTTCCCTTGTGACTCCAAGCTCATTTCTTGATGAGGGGCGGCAGGGAGGAGGGCTAGAGGCTGCTGTCCAGACTAGGAGGGAGGGCTGGACAGCAGGGGCTGCCAGTCTTGGGGAGAGGCGGGGCACTGTCCTCCACCCAGCACTTAAGGAGACAGGACCCATTTCCACCCCTGCCCTAAGACAGACAAATTCTGTGCTGGAGCCCTGCTGGTGTTGGTGAACAAAGTCACTCTCCCCTTCCTTGTTTCTCATGACTCTGATGACTTTGCTCCAGGACCTCAATATACCTTATAAAAGTCAGACAGAACAAGGGAAGTGTTCCTGGGGGAAATTGAGGCACAACCCAAGACACAATCTGAGAGTCATCACTGTAGCAGCAGGATAGGGCAAATGCCCAGAACTAATGAGACCTAGACATGCTCTTCTCTGAGCCTTTATAGGTAAAGGGCTTCTTGGGTTGGCCCCCTGCCCCTGGTACTACCCTCTGCCCCAAGCTTGGCTGGTGGAAGGTAAACTAGATGGATATAGTCCATTCTTTGAAACACCTTCCTGGAGGTGTAGCACTTTCCTGGTACCCTACTCTTCCCCAGATCTTTAACATCACCGCCCTCCATCTCAGGCTAACTATCCGTACCCAGTAAGGCTGCCAGAGATCTGCCTCCTACTTGAAAGGAGGCTCCTTTGGAGTGACTCTAGAGGCCCCCCACCTCCCAACCAGGGGGCTGTGAGAATGATCAAGTAAGAGATAGAGGAAGGAGACCTGAAAGGCTCAGCCCTGAAAGAAATCTATGTATGTAAAGGAAAGTGTCCCAGAGAAGAGAAAGTAAAAGGAGGAGGGAGAAACCAAGACTGAGAATTAAACCCAGAAGAAAGAGAAAGAAGGTGAGGCAGGAGAAACAGGACAGAATGAGTGAGAGGGACAAGGAGGGAGGGAGAGAAATAGAGGAAAGAAAACAAGAAGAGACTCAGGAAGAGGGACAGAGGAGGAGAAGGGAGAGACAAAGAGCCAGAGAGACAGGCAAGCTTACACAGAGACAAAAGCAGAGACAGAGAGAGAACAAGATACATACAGAGAAGAGATGGAGAGGGAACCTGCCACAGACAGGACAAGGCACAGAGAACCAGCGACCCAGGGAGCTGCAGGCAGACAGAGGCAGTGACACACCCAGAGACCGACAGAGACAGTCACAGAGGGTGAGACTCACTCAAAGATAATGGGGGTGGGAAGAAGGGGGAGACACTAAGTGATAGAGTGTGGGGGGAACAGCAGGAACAGGCAGAGGCAAGGAGGGACGGGGCGTGAGGAGGAGGAAGAGGAGGAGGGGGAGATGTCGTCGCCAGAGCTGGGGGGGTGGGACAGAGGACAGAAATGGAATGTGGGTCTGGGCATGAGGCTCACAGATGCATCAGCTCCGGTTTCAGCTGGGGCAGTTGGCTGCTAGGGTGGGGGGACAAGGAACAGAGTTGGTGAGGAAGGGGGGCCTGTTACCATGGCTGCGGGCACGGCAGGGGCACAGTCTGCTGGCACTTGGAGCTCTGGGCATGGTAGGGGGCTGGCTGAGGGGGAAAAAAGGGGGGTGGTGATGGGGAGCCTCACCCCTGCCCTCAGGGCTCTGCCAGGAAGAAAGTTTCCAGAGTGAATAGGAGATAACATGGACAGATGAGGGCTCTGGGCCCTGCTCTTCCCCATGGGGGCTGCCAGGGTACCACCACTCTTCAGGCTGCTTGTGGGTACCCTAGGTTTCCATGTGTGCCTCAGGCTGGTCCCTAAGGACCTTGCTTCTCCGTCCCCTCCAGTCTAGCTGAAGATCCTGCATGCTGCTGCTGCTGCTGCTTGCAGGGGAGCAGCAAGATTGTGAATTCAGGATCTGTAATCCTAACGCAGAGCCCAGGCCTACCGGGCTCCAGTTGCCAAGGCGACAGCGGGTCAGAGGGCAGTGCGGGGCGCCCGCTCCTCCAAGTCAGAATCCCAATTGTTAAAGCCCAAGAATAAACAGCTGAAGCGGCCGTGGGGGGGCCAGAAGGGGGGCTGAGGTCTGCATCGGCTCAGTGTGGTGTTGTCAAGCGAGATGTCACTAATTGTCTGAAGGAACGGGCTGAGGCAGCTCTTAACTGCTTCTGTGCCACCAGAGACACCTTGGCTGTCTGGCCCATCCCCCGGGCCTCCCAGTGTTTCACAGGACCCAAGCCTGTTGGTGGGGGGCATGCTGTCCCAGCATATCTGCCTTCCTTGCACTGAATCCCCACATACTTTGGCTTTCAACACTTATTTTGGCCCAACTTGGCCTCCTATCCATAAGCTAAATCCTTATGTCCCCAGAACCAGTATCCCTAAATCACTGGGCCCATAATATTCCTATAGCCCAAACCTTCCCCTTTGGTCTGCAAAAGCCCACCCAGCTTCCCCAACATCCCTTCTTCCTCTTCCCAGAAGTCAGGAGTGCTAGTATAAGTTACACGGGGTTGGACGGGGAGGCAGATTTAAGCTTCTTCTAAGCTTTGCGGGGGGCACAGAGATCTTCCCAAGGGAGAAAGAAAGGCCTGTAGTGTCTCTCTGCAACAGCCTACTCTTGATCACACATCAGACTCAAAGAGGTAAAAGAAGCCAGGAGACTTGGGTTTTAGCTCTGATGGTTCCACAATACTTGCTGGTGTGACTGTGGGCAAGGTATCGTCCCTCCAAGGGTCTCTATCTCTTCTCTCATTCATCCTAAATGCTCAGTAATGCCTATTCTGCTCCAGGCCCAGAGGAGCACCCATTTGAAAGGGGGAAAAAAGGCTGATTGCTACAAGACAGAAAGCAATCAGAGACCCATTAGGTGAGATGCTCTGAAAAAAACACATGGCAGTCACCGGTACACAGTAACTGCTCAGTGAACGTCAGCTGGTGTAGAATACTGGCAATTGCTGCTGTTACAGAGAACCACTAAGAGAGTGCAGACAGTCAGGAGATTTAGGGGGTTGGCTCTGGGAAGACCTGCAAAATGTGGTACCTATCAAGATTTGGACAGGGGCGAAAGAAAGCAGCGAGGAAGATACTTCAGGGAAGCTGGCTGTACGGTTTCAGGCCCTCAGCAGTAAGGGCGAGGCCTTCTACGGTCTCCCCGCCCCATGGGCGGGCCCAGCGGCTCCTCCACCTCCCGCCAACTCCACCCACCGTGCGGCCGGGACGCCCGAGAGCGGAGCCTCAGAGGGGGCGGGCCGTTTGCGGGCAGGGCTCCCGAAGACTGGTAGCACCTGAAGTGACGTCACGAGGGGCGTGGCTTCAAGCACGCCTGCCGCCCTAGACCCCCTGCCCGAAGCCTGCAGTGCCAAGGTGAGGGTAAACCGGGGGGGTACCTAGCTCCCCTGGCTGTGCCCCTCAGGTGGGGGCCTGCGGGCGGGAGAGGCCAGGGCGCTGTCCGTGGGCGGGGAGCTGGGCACGGAAACAGGGGATCCTCCAGAGAGGGCTCAGTCCAGCCTCGGGGCTGGACTGGTACAAAAGGCGACTTGTTCTTTCTCAGGATGCCTGCGCCTTCTCAAACATACCTACAGCCACTGCACTCACTCTTGGGACAGTTACACCCACACACAGCCGCACAAAGCCCTCCGGGGTGGGGAGTGGGGGCTGCTGCCTGCGCCAGAAGACAGCTGTACGAGGAACCTTGCCACATACTGAACATTATTCACCTCATCCGTCCCACCCCCAGTCACCCAGATAGCATGTAGCCAAGGGGACACTGACTGACCTAATCACATTCTCAAAATGTCCCTCCCTCACACCATCACCAGTTTACTGGTTTCTTGCTCTAAAGTCTGACTGCTAACTTCTATTCGAGCGCCACACTGGGTGTGACTTGGGCCAGTTACTTGGTACAATGCTTGGCACACGGTAAGACTCATGAAGGTTAACATTTTACTGAGTATTCTCTGGCAATCGTCAAATCCTCAAAATTACCGTATATGGTGAATACTGTTAGGCCCATTTTGTAGATGAGGAGACAAAGGCTTAGGTTAAATAGCTTGCCTACGGCAGAGGCAGAGATTTGCACCCAAGTCCAGCTTGACTTCTGAGAACAGGTTCTTCCAAGTACTACCATCTTTGGCCCCCATCACACCCACTTACACCTCCCACCACATTAACATAACAACCACAGACAGCTAAGTCATCTCATAGTTTCAGGTGTACTTTTCCACCCCAAATACATCTCTCTGTCACCGTGTAGTATCAGGCAGTTTTTTTTCACTAATCAGACAAAGCTATCCATTTACCATATGTTGGGCGAGAGTTTCCTACCTCTAAGCTCTCCCCATCCCCAGTGTTAGCTGTTAGTCATTAAAAATGGGGCACAGAATGAGAACAGGCTACCTCCAACCCTTTGAGCAGGCTCACCTCCACCTCCCTTGACCCCAGGATGACAAAGCACTGCCATAATGCTCCAAGCTCTCCTTGACCCCATGGGCCTGACCCTCCCTCCCCCAGCTCCCAACTCCATCTGTGAACAAGTTGAAACTAACTCCTTTCTAGGGATGTCAAAGCACCTTTCCTGGGGGAGGCAGCTCTGTGAACCCCTGAGCCCGGCTGGGGAGAAAGATCAGGTTACTCTTTTCCCAGCTGTGCCCGGACTCCTTGGGGCTGACCTTTCACCTCATCTAGGCCCAAACCCAAAGGGGGCTAGAGTCCAGCCCTCACCTCCTATTTAACCTCCATTCCTCATCGTTTTATTCCTGGGCCCCTGCCAGGGCCTGGCAAGTCCCAGGAAGCCCAGCTGGGCAAGCCAACCTTTTTCCACCCTCCAATCTTGGGGTCTGGTCTGGTTTCCCTGAGAAGGTCACAGAATGCTCCTCCCTGCCCCCTGCCCAAGCTGCCCTGCCCTGCCCTGCCCTGCCAGGATCAGATACCTCCACCCAAGCAGCTGAAAATGACCTGGGCTATTTTCGCTCTGGGATCATGTTGCAGACTCCCCCTTGTGCTAGTAACTTCCCATGCCCCTCCAAACCACAGCCCCCTGCCCCTCACATCACCCCTTATCCCTTGTCTATAGCCACTGGCTAATAGGACAGAAGGGGTTTGAGAGACCACTGGCCCAAGTCCCTCAGATGAGGATAGTGAAGCCATGAAGAGTCAGGCACCAGCTGGGCAGAGAATCAGGCTTCCTGGGGCCTGCCCAGGTCTCTTTCTACTGTCTAGCATAGCCTGCTCTCTCTGTACCCTAGATCTCAGAGTCTCTGACCTAGCCCAAAACCCAGCCAACCTCCTCCAAGCACTAGAAAGTCACACCAGAGGCTACCCAGAAGTCCCTATACCTCCCTGCATGTCAGAAGCCATCTCTGCCACACCATTTGTTTAGAATTGGGACCAGGTCTGTACCTGTGCCATAGAAATGTGGGCCATGAGGAAAGTTTTTAAAGGTACAAGCAGGGAGCTTGAGGCCCAGATGAGTGGAAGGTACATTCAGGTTCAATACTTGGATGTTCTCAGCAGCTCCTCTTCCTGCCTGTCAGTCCCTCACCCTCACTTCCATTCCTGCAAGCCCAGCCCCCTCCAAGCCTCTGCCCCTCCACCTTAAGCCCCAGCCCTCCTGGGCAGGAATGTGACTGTTCAGGTCTGGGCTGACCACATGAGTGGCTATAAGGCCACAGACCCCCGTCCTCCCATCCCCCCAGCCTGGGGGAGCTCACATACCAAGCCAAGAGGGGGAGCTGCTTTAACTCTTTGCAGCCTGGCTTTCAAAGAGGAAAGGAAGGATACTCAAACTTCCTATGGTCACTCTCACAGGAGTGCTTCCAGGTTCAGGAAGCGTGGGTAGAATCTCCCTAGTGAGGCAGGTAGAATAGAAGAATCTGCCATGCTAGTCCTCCATTAAGAAAAATTATCTTTCACTACCCCAAATGTTTAGCCTGATTTCCTGTGACATTTGGAAAAACAGTCATGAGCTGCAGCTAGGGGGAGAGGAAAAAAGAAGGCATCATGACCCCAACCTCAGGAGCCTGCACTCTGATGGGAGAAACATAACCTTGCCCTAGGGAGTCTGATGGGGGAGACTAGGCCCAGAGGCTGGGACAAAGAGCTGAGTGCAGAGAAGCATGGCGCTGCCACACAAGTGGGAGGATACCAGGACAGGAGCAGTGCCAGCCAGGTGGGGTCAGATCAGGCAGGCTTCCCAGAGGCCCTAGGCCCACATCCCTCCCCCCCAGGCTCTGGAATCTCGGGGGTCAGAACTGAGGGACAGCCCCACCCCCTGCTCCCCTCAGGCTCAGGAATTCCACCAGCCATGGGAGGGGGGTGCTTCGGCCTCAGTCCAAGTAGGCTCCCACTGGACCAGGAACTGCGGCTTCTCCTTGGCCCCCTACCCCCACCCAAGTGCCTGGGCTGGTCCCTGAGCCCCCTCCCCTCCCTTCCCCCTTCCTGCTGGCACAGTGTGTGCCAGGCGCTAGTGGAAAACAAACCCGCTGGGGTGGGTTTGCAGGGAGCGGGGTAACCTTGACACAGTTGCGGCAGTCGCTAATGGCAGACACACACTCCGCCTGTTCTGGGGGGACTGTTGCCGTTGCTAGGAAACCAGCAGCCGCGTGAATGGAAATGGGTCAGTAAACCTGGGGAGAGATAGTGTGACACTCGAACCACTGCAGCTGCTCCAGCCCACACCGAAATCCCTCCTCTTCAATATTTATCACTCCAGCCTGGGCCCTCAGCTCCTGCCAGACCTTGCACCAACCTGGCCCTCAGGGCCCCTCCCAAGGCCCAAGAAGAGTAGGGGGGAGAGAGAGGAGATGGAGGAGGTTATCTACTCTGTGGGGGGGCCCGCCAGGCGGGATGGAACTGGTTCGGGAGGAGATTGAACAGGAAACAGAATCTAATCCCGTGGCGGGGAAGGGGTTAAAAGGTCAATTCACGCCTGTTCCTGACTTAGGCACCGTGGTAAAATTACTTCGAGTGAGCCGGTTGCGGCTGCCTGCCAGCCTACCTGAGGAGGGACTGATTAAGACAGGAGCTTTTCCTCTCCGTTTCATGGGGCCTCCTCCTGTATAAGGGATGAAGGCGAAAGAGGTACCCAAAACGTGGCCAAGAGTTCCCCACAGCTTAACAACACCCCCCTCATACTGGCTGGCAATTGCCCCGCTACAGCCCAAGGCTTCCTAACCAGAATAGATGACCCCCCTACAATCTGCTAGCACCCCAGATGGCCAGGTGCTGTCTTTTGCCATACAACAAACACCCTCCTATACAACC
The DNA here is from genome assembly GCA_028571685.1 of Heterohyrax brucei. Classification (NCBI taxonomy): domain Eukaryota; kingdom Metazoa; phylum Chordata; class Mammalia; order Hyracoidea; family Procaviidae; genus Heterohyrax; species Heterohyrax brucei. The sequence continues at coordinate 57,445,646 of CM053140.1, forward strand.
ACATATTCTCCAAGCAACCAGACTGTCAGAAAACCTAGACAACATCCCTACACCAATAACCGCTCCAACAGTAGGTGACAACTGCGATTCAGAACAGTGCCATTCAACACAACACCCATACACAAGTGACAAATCTAGGCATAGGCAAAACTGCACTGTGTTAGACTGTGCTGAATCTTCTATCACTTCTCCATAAGGCGGGAGCCTCCCCAGACAGCCTGTCCTGACCCAAAGCCGGGTTCTTCAGTTTAACTTTTGTGATTTGTTTCCTCTTGTTGCCAGCCTCCTTATCTTGCATATACTCCAACACACTTGCCCCTGTGGTCGCTTTTCTGGACACTCTAGTCTGTGAGCTAGCTGCCTTGTGCACTGCACCCTCCAGTCCCTGGAGGCTGACTGGTCACTGACACACACATTCTCTTCGTCTAAAAGTATGCATGGTCTTAGCCCCACCAGACAAGAGTTCTTGTTCCTAGGCACAGGCCTCTATAGACTATAGGGACCCTGGGAACCAGCAGTACCACCTGCTTGGGTAATGTGCCTCCTCCACCCACCAGTCTCTGCCAGCATCCCAGAAGGGTGTGTTTTGGAAAGGGAGGTGTTCCAACCTTCTTGGGGGGGTTTGTACCTCACCAGGAATCTCTTGGTTGACTCCATTCTCTGTATGCCCCTGTCTCCTAGGATACATCAATCAACACAGGCTCTTGAAGCCTGTCAGAGCTAGAAGGCGCCTTAGGGAGCCACTAATCCAGTCTCCTCCACCAGGCAGGAGGAAACCGAGGCCCAGAGAGGGGAAGTACCTGCCCACAGTCACACAGCCCAACTGCTGGTTCCAGTCTCTTTCCCTTCTACGGCCCTTCACCAGGCATCCTTATGTGTTGGAGAGAAACTCTATAGGTGGGATAGTCAGCCCAGGAAGGCTTCTCTGAGGCAGAAGGAAGTGGGACTAGGCTAGCTGGGAGGCAAAAGCTGTATAGTCCTTCAGAGATTATAAGAGCTACCCAGCAATGTGTTCAGATGTATGAGCACACAGAACTCTGAGATCTGGGCCTTATACATTTGGTTTAATCTGAACTTGCCAACATGCTTCGGTGGACACTCATCCCTGCCCCCTTCCTATCCTGGGAACACCAAGGCCACATAGGGCTGCCTCCCCCAAACCAGAGGGAGGGGAAGGTTGTTTTATTCCTCTATACTTGGACTTGTAAACAAGTTCCCACTTCTTTTCTAGAGCATTCTGACTTTTATTATTTAGATAGGTCTGTGTCAGGAAGTCTTAGGGAGGCAGGGGTGCACAAGGTGTTCGGCTAGGCCATTTTTATTTCAATTCTATTTTGTAGCCAAACTGAGGTTCCACAAAGGTGGGGTAATCTGCCTAAGCTCGCACTCACAACAAATGGAGCCCTGAGTTTCTTCCAATACAGTAGTGTTTTTCCCACTACACAAAGAAGGCCATTCCAACAGGGAACAGGGAAAAGGTGGATACAAAGGTGGGGAGATAACACAGTACCAGGCCCTGCATCCTGGACTGAGCTAAAGGCCTTTAAATTTGAATCTGGGTTCCAACCCCAGAAACTCTGGCAGGGGTGGACTGAGTGAAGCGTCAGCATGGACATGGGCAGGAGACGAAACCGAACTCCACCAGTGTGTTTCAGCCCTCCTGGGCCATCCTTCAAGAAGATAAGCCAGGGACTGTCCCATCTTCCCCCAGCCCAGAGCTTACTTCCAGTCCCAGCACCATTTTAGTCCTCTTCCTGTCTCTTCCCCACTTGTCCAATGAAGAGCTGAAGGAATACTGAGGAGGCCTGGACCCTTTGTGGGCCTTAGTTTCCCATCTGTGCTAAGAAGGCTGGCGTGGCAGGATGGACTTTTGTATGAACCTTTCCAGTTGGACTATACAGTGAACAGTCTTAGTCCTCAGCCCCCAGGACAAAGTTAGAGTCTCTCTCAGTTGGAGCTACCAGAGAGCAACAATAAATGTATGTTGAATAAATAAACAAACACTCAATAAAACCCATGTCTTTCCATCCTCCCCAGCCCAACTGATAGGTCCTACTTACCTTGGAAAGCCAAATGTCACAAAGCTGCTGGAAGGGAAGGGGACTCAAGTACTTTGAGGGCTGCTTCTACTTCTCTGGATGAGCTGTATATTATACAAAACCGAAACTGAACCCAACCCACTGCTGTTGAGGTGATTCCGACTCATGATGCTGTAAGTCAGAGTAGAACTGGTCTGCAGAGTTTCCAAAGAGCGCCTGAGGAATCTGAACTGCCAACCTTTTGGTCTACAGCAGTAGCACTTAGCCACTATGCCACCATGATTTCCTATACAGGTGCCCTTTATTTCCAGTCCTTGCTATGTGCCTGACACTGTGCCAGTTACTTTAAATGTGGTACAACTTTTAAATCTGACAACAAGGCTGTGGTCTACCTACTACCATCTCTTTTTTCAAATGAGGAAAGGGAAACTCAGTAATAAATGGACTTGTTCAAGGTCACACAACCCAACAAGTCGCAGTGAAAAGATTTAAACTTGTGTCTGTTCTTGCTGCTTTTACACTCCAGCTGCTAATCAAAGGTTACCGGTTCTGCATACATCAGCTACTCTTCGGAAACTCTACTCTGTCCTATAGGGTTCCTAGTAGTCAATCAACTTCACAGCAAAGAGTTTTTGGTGAGTGTGGTGGACTGGGGCCTGAGAGTTGAACAGCAGCCCACTGTGGGCGCAGAAGGGGCCACCCCAGGTGGGGGAGGGGCCTGTTGAGTCCCCACCCCAGGTGCCTGCTGAGTTCTCACCCCAGGTGGGGGAGGTGCCTGTTGAGTTCCCACCCCAGGTGGAGGAGGTGCCTGCTGAGTAGCCAAAAGGCTTACCAGTTTGCAGAAAGCCAAATGGTGTTGAGACAAAGCAAAGTTGTGGGAAAGCATCCCTTCCCTTCACCCTACAAAAGGCAGGGTAGACCTCCTTCCCGCCCACTACGATCGTCCAGTGAGCCCTGAGGTCACTTACTTACCCCCCTGGATTTCAGGGCTTTGGTAAAAGGAAGCCCCTCCTTCCTGAGGGCCTTTTCCTGGACGGCTCACCCTGAAAGGTGCAGACCCGCGCTCAAAAAAAAAAAAAAAAAAAAAAAGCTGCTGCTGCCACTGAGGAAGTTATCCTGGAATTTTCCAGCATGTCCGCCCCCGACCACCTCAGCAGTTGAGAGTGTTGCCTCACCTCCCTCCTAAAAACCCCCCAGACGTCCCCTGCTTGTGCAGGAGCCAGACTCTCCATTAGGGAGCTACAACCCCTCCCAGGGAGGCCTAGCAACTCCCGGCCCTGAGCAGTCTGCCTCGCCTCTGTGTTTCGTGCCGCCGCTGCCCCTAGGGCTACCTGGCAGGCCAGTGCAGCCCTCGGTTCCTGCCATCCCCGCCCCCTCCCAGACGCCGGGTAGCATCTGACTCCAGAAGGAGGTGACGGGCGGAGAGGGAAACCAGGCGGCAGGGGGAGGGGCGTTGCCTGCACCTGGTCCCTTCCCCAGCCCAGGCCCAGAGTGGAGGGGCTGGACCCCCGCCAGACATGGAAAGAGTGACGGGGGAGGGGAAGCGTGCTTCTTTCCTGGCACTTAGTCTGGGGGGCCAGTAAGGAGGTCTCCCCCGCAACCTTGGTCGCGGTGGCGCCCCCTAGAGTCGCACTACGAGGCACCCCTTTCTGAGCAGCGCGTTCAACCGCTCCCCTGGCCGGCTGCGCTCTCCAGCTGCAGGAAATTCCAGAAGCTCTCCATCATCCCTGCGCAGCGCGAAGCCTGGGCTGCCAAGGCTCCCCGAAGGAGAGCCACATGCCGGCCGGCCGCGCAGCACGGCCCGCCCTCACCCCCCCACCCCCCCGGCCGGGCAGCCACGTCGGGCCGGGCGCCCCTTCCCGCGCCCCAAGTCCAGCGGAATGCGTGGCTGCGCCGGCCGGGGGCTATTTTGAGCGGGAGGGGAGCGGCCCAGCCTCGGTGTTTTTGGCTTTTTCCTGGCCCCCGGCCCACCAGCCCGGGCCCTCCGCAGCCCGCGGTGTAGGGGAGAGGTCACGTGGCGGGAGGAGGAAGCCGGGGGCAGTGAGGGAGCCGCCGTGATCGCGATCCTGCTCTGGCCGGGCTCTGGTCCGAGAGAGGTGCCCAGCAGCGGTCCGGACCTGTGCTCCTCGCCTGCGGAGCGGCAGAATTATTAATAGCGCTCCAGTCTCAGGCACTGGCTCCTGGGCGCCCGCTACCTGTGTGCCCCTCCTTTGGTGAGCGGGGGCAACCAGGCCATTCCTTTCCTAGGGGAGGATTCAGGCTTTACCTGACAGGGTCACTGTGCACCAGTAGCCAATCGCCAGCCTCCATGTCCTCACCTGTAAATTGGCTTGGGGTGGGGCACCAAATAAAGGTTATCTTGCTGTGTGTCTCTCCTCGGGCAAGCCCCTTCCCTGTTTGGGCCTGTTTTTCTATTTATATAATGAGGGGGTCTATATAGGACCCTTTCCAAAAGGAAGAATCCCTTACATTTGGACAGTGCACTTTCACTTCTAATCCATTTGTGCCTAGTAACCACCCAATGGTAATGGTCAGCAGTGAGCACTTGCCTTGTATGATTAACGGGTATTAAATCACTTCATTATAAAGTCACCATTAGATAGGTAATATATCCCCTTTTTGCTGCTGAGAAAACTGAGGCTCAGGAAGGTTACTTGGCGTGCCCAAGGTCACACAGTAGTAGTGCCCAGAGTCAGATAAACTCTGGCACCAGAGTCAGAGTTAACCACTAACCTATATTGCCCTGAGACAAACAGGCTGAACATTGTCCCCTTCTTACAGAGAAGGAAACTGAGGTTCAAAGTATAGTTTGCCCAAAGTTGGTTGGCCAGTTAGTAACAGAGGTGAGCACCCAACACAGATCCTCCAACTCTTAGTCTTAATACCCTACTGCTGCACTCTAAACTTGGGCAGCTTCTGCGATGGGGTCTCAAAGGGGGCCCCAGGATAGGGCCCTACAAATGAACACATAGGCACTGCCCCCAAGGGCATCACCTGTGTCCAGGGCTCTGTGGACCACCCTTTCCTGCTGAGTGTCAGTCTTGGACTCCTGGAACCTCAGAGTTTACTGAGTGACCAAATTCTAGACCCAGCCCAGTTCCAGAGCCAGAGGGGTAGAGGCATCTGGGGGTCAAGAGGGATGGCATGCAGGGGGAACTGCCTGGGACACAGCCTGGAGTTGCTTCCTGTCTCCCTCACAGCAAGGAAGCACAAAAGGCTGGCAGGCCCCCCACTCCGCCCCGGAAACCTGGAAGTTTATTTCTGTCTCTGGGCCCCCTGTTTCCACAGAGTCCGTCCAGGAAGGCTGGCAGCAGCTGGCTTGGAGGGGTGGAGCTCCTGGTCTCTCAAGGGTCCAGCTGCCCCCCACTCCCCCCTCCCACCTGCCAGGCCAGACTCCAGGATCCGAGGTGACATTGGGAGGAGGGAGGGAAGAGCTGGGACAATGCTCAGGGGTTCCGCAGGAATACCCTGCAGCAGAGGCCAGAGTCCAGCAGAGACTCTACTGCAAGACCAGGTAGGACTCCAAGGAGGGAAAATCCCACTCCCCAACCCCCGACCCAGGCCAAGTCAGTCCTCCAGGTCAAGTCTGTTTAGGCCATAACTTTTGGTGCCTACAACCGTATCTACTCCAATCCCTGACTCATGACTCCTGTGGATCCTGGTCCCAAAGAAAGCCTGCTTCTAAACCTGACCGGTCCAGTATGGTAGCCACTAGCCACATGTGGCTACTGAACACTAGGAATGTGGCTAGTTACAACTGGGATGTGCTGTAAATATAAAATACATTCTCGATTTTGAAAGTCTTAGTATGAAAAAAACCCAGAAAACACCTCATTCAAAATTTTACACTGATTTTATATGTTGAAATAACATTTTGAATATGAGGAAAGATATATATTATTAAAATTAATTTAAAGTTATATATATGGCTCCTATTACATTTCTGTTGGACAGTGCTGTTCTAGATCAGGTGCTCTAGTTGAATAATTTGTGTGCTTTTAGCTCACCCACTTCCCTATATCCAGACCACGTATGTGTCTAGATCTCATCTCCTGCTCCAGCTTCTGTGAATCTAGGCACAGCCAGAGATTATGACTTAAACCAAAACCAAACCTGTAGCTACTGAGTCAATTCTGACTCACAGTGACCCTACAGGACAGAGTAGAATTGCCCCATAAAGATTCCAAGGAGAGCCTGGTGGATATGAACCTCTGAACTTTTGGTTAACAGCGATAGGACTTTATCACTGTACCACCAGGATGTCCAAATCATGGCTTAGTCTTCCTTAAATCACTGTCTGGTACCCTTCTTCACTAATTTCCACTATCTAGAGCCCAACAAGAGTGTGGCTTTAAGACCACGGGCCATATTAATGTGCCATGGATCTAGGCTTTGGCCTGAGATACCAAGCTTATTTGCTTAGGTCACTGTTCAGTAAAATTTAAGATACAGGTACCCCTCAGGAGGGATGTGGTTCTAGATCAGGGGTTGGCTAACTGTGGCCCGAGGGTCAAGTCAAGTCTACTGAATTTTTGAAAATTAAGTTTGACTGGAACACAGCCAAACTCATTTGTTTATATACTGTCCATGACTGCTTTTGTGGTACAATGGCAGAATTGAGTATTCACGACATGAGGTCGAATGACCCACGAAGCCTAAAATATTTACTATCTGGCTGTTCACATAAACAGTTTGCCAACCCTCTGCTGGATGACCAGCAAGTCCAATTCACCCTAAATCTAGATTCCAGCCCTCAACCATGGCCTCAGCTGATTAGATCACCAACCACTGTGGGTGCAGACGGTGCAACTGACCAGGATCTACACCTAAGCCTGTGCCATGCTGTGCCGGTTACGGCTTCTACTGTGATAGTCTTAGGCCCCAGAACTCCTCTCTGGGATAGAAAGGGCACCTCTACTTCTGAACTCGCTTCCAGAGATCAAGGCCCATTCGCCCTTCTCAGTGGCCTTGGGATGGGAGAAGAGTGTGGATTCCAGAAACAGTACTGGAAGCTGAGTCAAGAGGTCAGGTGTGAACCCCTATCCTGCCAAAGGGGCAGAATACAGTCAGTCCCAGAAGATAAGAGTAGCTGTATGTTCTACTCCCCGTCAGCAGGCTCCAGGGCAGGTCTCTTAGCTGGTCGTCACGTGGGGGCAGATACCATCCCTTCTGCAAACCAGGCTGGGAGTCAAAACTGAATCTTCATTTCTAGCCAGTCCCTCACCTCCAACTACCTGGTACCTATCACTCCATGGCTAAGCTGGCTCTGCTATCTTCCACTCTCATAGTTTAGCTCTGGTTTCTCCACGGTTGTCTCTGAAAACTCTCTCACATCTGTCCTCTCCCCTTCCATTTCTTCTTCTTCTCTTCTAGGTTGTTAAGATCTTGGGCTCTAGAGCTAACAAATTAAGGTTTAAATTCCAGTTCTGACTTTGGTCAAGTCAATTCACCTCTCTATGCCTCCTCAGTTTCCTCATCTGTAAAATGGAATAATGACAGTAACTGCTTCATATGGAAAGAACCCTAGTGGTGAAGTGGACAAGTGCTTGACTGCTAACAGAAGGGCTGGTGGTTTGAACCTACCAGCCACTCTGAGGAAGAAAGATGTGGCAGTCTGTTTCTATAACAATTATAAGTCTAAAAAACTCTATGGGGCAGTTCTACTCTGTTCTATAGTGTCACTATGAGTAAGAACCAATTTGATGGCAATGGGATGAGACTTCATAAGATTGTTGTAATGACTTAATGAGATCATGATGTATATCACCTTGTCCAGCACCTGGCCCATAATACACATTTATTGCTAGCTGCTATTTTTTTATTACTATTGATCACCTAGCTAGGATGGACTCTGTCAGGTTTGTAAACCACAAAGTTGTGATCAAAGTTTGTTTTTGTCCTTTTCTGGAGAGAAGACCCAAGTTCTCATCATCTTCTCAAAGGGAATCCTTAGCCAATATGGTGAAAAATAAAATAATTAAAAATCACTTTTATTTCAACCCAAATGGAGAAACAGAGGTACATATAAGGGAAAGGACTAGTGCAGGATGTCTTTCTGGGGCAGACCTAGACTAGAGACCAGAGTGCCATCTCCCAGACCCTACTTCTACCAGTTTCTCTCTGTCTCTGTCATCTGGCCTCAACATTTCTCACCTGCTCAACCACGACAGCTTCCCAGTGGACTCCCCACCTCCAGTTGCCTCTACTGAATGTCCTTTGCTTAGTGCCAGATTCATCTTCCTCAAGTCCCATTCTTATGACACTACACCCCTACTCTAAAACCTTTAGTAGCTCCCTACTGCTGCCAACAATATCAAGGCCAAGGTCATCAGCCTGACTTTCAAGGACCTTCACTATCAGTCCTGGCCCCTGTCAGCCTTCTTGCTGTTCCCTCTCATCTAGTCAGTGGCACTGACTTCTCCATCTCCTTTCTTCCCCTCCCCAGGCTCAACACCACCCACACACTCACCCAGTTTCAGAGATTCTACCCTTTTGCTCAATCACACAGTGTTTCAGGCTCAACCTACTGCCTCTGCTCTGTCCTCAGGGTTGCCCATGGGTCCAGCTGCTCTTCAGAGTCAACCTGACCAAGCCAGGTCTGGGGATGCTGATTGCAGTTGTGGTTCCAGAAATTAGGCCTCTGTTCTTACTCTCCAGTTCAGCTCTATCCTTGGACACTCACCTCTACCCGCACCTTCCCTTTCCCGCAACTAACCAAAGAGCTCTGAAATTCTGTCCTCTAGACTTTCAGGATCACAGCTCTCCTCTGTCACAGAGTATCATAGGGAGACAGTAAGTATACTATTGTCCTCATTCAGGACCCCTGGGTCAAATTCTCCTCTTCATGCCTTGATGTCCTCATCAATAAAATGGGTACAGCAACATCTATACCTCACATGATTCTCATGAAAACTACTCTATAAATAGGAAGGTGATTTTTCTACAAAAACCTGCTACATGAATAACACTAACAATAACCTCCATTTATACATTTATTTAAAATTGCAACAATCTTGCAAACCTGGCATTCCCTATGTCCCTTCTCTGCTTCTTTTCTCTCCTTGGTACTTATGACCACCTAATAAAACACACACAGCATCCTGATACATGGAAGTTGTCAAGGATTTCATTTTATTTGGATCTACAACTAATGCCCATAGAAGCAGCAGTCAAGAAATCAAACGATGTATTGCTTTGGGCAAATCTGCTGGAAAAGACTTCTTTAAAGTGTTAAAAAGCAGAGATGTCACTTTGAGGACTGAGGTGTGCCTAACCCAAGCCATGATATTTTCAATCACATCACATGCATGTGAAAGCTGGAAAAGTAAGGAGGAAGACTGAAGAAATACTGATGTATCTGAATTACGGTGAATAGTGCTGATACATCTTGGACTGCCAGAAGAATGAACAAATCTGTCTTGGAAGAAGTACAACCAGAACGTCCTTAGATGCAAGGATGGCAAGACTTTGTCTCATATACTTTGGACGTGTTTTCAGGAGGGACCCATCTTTGGAGAAGAACATCGTGTTTGGTGAAGTAGACGGTCAGCAAAAGAAAGGGAAACCTCCAATGAGATGGACTGACACAATGGCTTAACAGTGGGCTCAAATATAATAATGACTGCTAGGATGGCACAGGACCAGGAGTGTTTTGTTCTGTTGTATACACAGTCACTATGAGTTGGAACTGGCTCGATGGCATCTAACAACAAACCACCATACATTTTAACCAAGACTCTTGGAACTATCAACCCCCTATGGCCCTGAAGCCACCGGCCTTCCTAACCTTCCTTCTGACCCTTCCCAGACATTTCCTCTCTCTTCTTACACCCTTACAGTCATGCTGCTCATTCCTACCCCAGGGCCTTTGCTGATGCCATTTGCCCTGCTTGGAAAGCCTTGCTTCCCACTTCTTTTAGCTCTGCCCATTTCTCAAGACCCATCCTTCTAGGAAGCCTCTGCCCCCAGCCTTCACAGCTTGCTCCCTTCTCTGAGCACCTGCCTTGCTGTTTACTATGAGGAAAACCCATTTGGAAGCAAACACTGACTTGGTCCATTCTCTGATTGTTTCATGAACTTGGCAACCTTGCTCTTCTCTCCCCCTTCCTTTTTACTTCTGCCCCTCTCATGTCCAGGTCTTCCTTTCTTTCTTCATCTCTTAATCAGGTTTACAGCTAAAGCTGTAAAATCCATGGCTTCTCAGGCTCTCAAATTCTAGCTCTACTCACTACTAGCTGTGTTTCTTTAGACACGTCACTGCACCTCTCTGAACCTGTTCCCTGCCTACAAAAACCTGTCTCATGAACTAATGTGCTTGGTACATAGTAAGAACTTAATACATATCAGCCATTATCAGTGCTAAAGCATTTTATCATGACACGCATTCCCATTCTGAAAGCCTCAGCCTCTTCTCCACAACAGTGCCCTCATCTCTCAGAATATGATGATGATAATAAAACTGTTAACATGTATTACTGTCTGATGTTCCTAGAAACATGCCTGGCATCCAGTGGGCACTCAGTAATACTTGTTGAATGAAAATAACTCATTTGATCTTCACGACATCTTACAATGGAAGTACTATGACTATTACCCATCCTAAGAAACAACAAAATCAAAGCCCAGAGAGGTTAAACAACTTGCCATGATTGTGATGAAAACCCAAGGGCTGTGACTCCAAAGCCAGGACTGCCCTGACCCTCCTCAAAAGCAGGACCCTTTCTTTCCCTGGACTTCGAATCTCAGCATCTGGGCAGTTGGCTACTGAGCTCTGCTACAGGGCTTAAAACCCCCAGATCTGATCTCATTTGAGCCTCACAAAGCCCTGTGGAGTCAGTTCCATTATTATGTCCCCTTGAGAGACGAGGAAAGTGGGGCTCAGAAAGGAGTCACGTACCTAGGGAGCACTGAGCTAACTTGTGGTTAGAGGCAGGATTCAAATCCAAGCCCTTTCAACTACCTGTTTTTCACGAGGTTTTCCTCCCATTGCCTTACACAAACTGTTAATAACTGTTCACACACATCTGTCTTGTTTTTCTAGTTAGACAGCAAGCTCTCTGAGGGCATGATCTGAGGCCAACCCTTCATGTCCCCCACCAGCGGCCAGCACTGTAGTGTGGGCTATGTTCCATAAAGGCTTCCTAACTGCTGACAGGTCTAGACTGGCAGCCAGTCTGTTGCATCAACTTGAGGTTGGTGAGCACAGGGCTGGGTCTTCCCTTCAACCTAGACTAGGGGCTTCCCCAAGGATTCCCTATCATTATGATGGAGTCAAAAAAGCCACTGCAGTCAACTCCAACTTAGCGACCCTACAGAACAGACTGGAACTGCCCCATGTAGTTTCCAAAGAGCATCTGGTTAGCAGCCACAGCTCTTAACCACCATGTCACCAGGGCTATATGACACAGTAATACTGCTCCATAGAGTTTCTAAGGCTTGTCATTTTTACAGAAGCAGGATGCCACACTCTTTCTCCTGCAGAGTAGCTGATGGATTCAAATTGCTGACTTCGATTAGCAGTCTCGTGCTTAACCACTGCACTACCAGGGCTCCTTAAAAATACCGTATCTCCTATGGGTTATCTCCCACTTAGGGCATCATGATGGCAGAAGAGTTCTTTCAAGAAATATTGCATCACCAGTAATCCTAATGGCCCAGAGGGTGATACTGTGTCAAAAATACCAATCTGATAATCTTGAATGGAAAAGGGACTCTAAATATGAAGGTTTAGTAAATACCTTGACAATGTAATCCATTTACACTTCTTTTTATACATGCCAATTAATTATAAAAGAGCTTTTAAAATAACTATACAATAAAAAATTCCATGTGACTGAAAAATAAAATTTAAAAAGAGGGCAAGACAGTGTCATGGTTCAGAACAAGGATGCGGGATCTCTGTGTTCCTAGTTCCAAGGCTGCCTGTACTGGTTAGTGGCTGTATGATCCTGGGCAAGTCATTTAACTTTTCTAAGCCTTGGTTTTCTGATCTGCAAAATAGGGATGATAATGGCAGGGCTGCTATCTCTCTGTAAAGCTCTTAGAAGACTGCCTATGTAAGTGCTTGTTAAATAAATAAAAGCAGGATTCCATCTAGCCCTTGAAGGGATGTCTTGGTAGGGTACATTGTGGGCAAGTGACAAAGCACGTCCCAGTGCCAGGTAGACAACTGAAGACAGAGTAATGGAAACAGGTGGCAGAGGCCTCACACATTGGGAAGCGTCTTGTGGCAGGGACCCAATCCTCCTGCCCTCCATATCCTCCAGAGCCAGACAACACCAATTCCTGGCCCCATCCATATCTGGACTAACCCTCCACCCTAAACACTACTCTTCACCCCTCCCTCATTGTTATTTCTTTCTACGCAGCCACACAGATTACAGCCACAATCTAGGTCCCACTTCTCTTAGTTGCTCTGTGATCTTGGGCAAGTTACTAAACCTCTCTGAGCTTCAGCTTGTCATCTCTGCAAGGGGAATTAATTTTTCCCTGAAGGTCTGTCCTAGGGATTAAATAACAACTGAATCATGCCCATGGATGTATCCACAGGTGCTTGGATGTGTTAATGTCCCACAGGCCTGACCACATCATTGGCGGGCTGTCTGGGCACTGGGGTGGAAGAAGGAGGCCACTGTTAAAAGCTGCCCCCACTTCAAAAGTTTCCCCAACACTCCCTAAATATCACCCAAACCAAATTCCCATCCTTTACACCACTATCCTATGAATTACGATATTGTCTTTTGGGGGGCAGGAGGCTGGGGCCTCATGTCAGGCCTCTCATCCCCATAGTTACTGCATCTGAGGCCCTGAAGCAGGAGAAAGGGATAGGTAGGAGGGACCACAAATGAGAAGGGAAGCTTTGGGGAAGGGTGCAGACTTCGGAGTGGGAGGGGCAGTAGGGTAAAGGAACTCCAAAGGCCCCCCTCTCTCCAACAGCTAACCCACCAATCACCTGTCCTGGCCTCCCATTCCTCTGAAAAGGCAGAGGAGCCTGCGGCAGCAAGTTATGATAGGCGATTACCCGTCGTTAATTAATTAAAATAAACAGCAAATTAAATACAGCAAAATTAAAATAGCACAGGAAATTAATTCTCTACCAGCCCCACCTCACAGGTGAGATACTTAAAGGACCCCTTGTGCCAGAAGCCAGGGCAACTGGAGGGTCATGGGAACTCACTTTACATCATGATTCCTGGCAATCCTAAAATTATCAATAAGGGCATTCACCTGGTCTTGCCACCTCGCAATCAACCTCCTGACTCCTTACCTAGACGGGACTCTAAGCCCTAGGTCACATTCCTGAACTCAAGCCTTTACTGCCCAGGCAGTGGGGAGGAAGAGTCCCAACCACCTCAGGGCCAGGGTGTGGGCACTGTGCCCTTCTGGGCACATGGCCCACATCTATCACCACACAGGTCAGGGCAGGAGGGAAGGGGAACCTTGGCCTTCTCTTCCATTTCCCCTCTGGGGCTTGGAGTCAGGTCCTAGCAAAGATCCCTCCACCTCTATTCTGTGTTCCCCTCTATTCTGTGCTCATTTGGAGCACCCAAGATCCACTTATGGGGATCTCTCACTTTGCTACTTTCTTCCTCTTGGAATGTTCGGGAAGAATGCACTGCTGAAGCCCAGAGTCCCAGCCCAGAAGATGCCCAGCAAAGTCAGCTGGACCAACCCCTAGGGCATGATGCTGAATTCCTTCCTATACAAGACTAGCTGCCTTATCACCCAGATGAGGCAACTCAGGCCAGGGAAGGCCAGGCATTGGTTTGTGGTAAGTCAGAGACTCAATGGCAGAGCCTGGAACAGAATTGCTAACAGACACATTCCATGTCATCACCAAATCACTGATTTCTAGAGTGCAGATCAACTATAGACTGACCACCATTCAGCCTGGCAACAGAGGCCTTACTTCCATAATCCTATCCAACAACTCCCCCTTCCTGGGTCTCATGGGCAACCAAACCCCAAGCCCTCAAGTTTCCTGTCTCTACACAATTGTTCACACAGGTTCCTCTACATGAAGGTCCTTCCCAAACCCCTGACTGCTCAAATTCCCCTTAGGGTGAGCCATCCAGCCTCTCAAGTGCTGCCTCATCCTCCTCTGAATTCTCAGGGTGCTTCACTTCTACTCCTACCTTTGCATTCTCTGTAGTCTGTGGTCATCTGAAGCCACAGACTACCTCACCTCTGTGCCCTAGTGCTTGGCACAGGGCCTAGCAATCAGTAGCTGTTCAGTAAATCTCCCCGTCTCATTCCTCCTGTCCAACTGATAATGGACAATAATAGCTACCATTTATTGAGCATTTACTATAGGCATGGCACTGCACTGTCTCTCACCCTAGTTCAGGTATGTGACTTTCCTGAGGTCACAAAGCTCTGGAATTAGAATCCCGCTGGTGGTTGGCTCTAAATGAATATGCTTTCTACCCAGTTTACCTCTTTTACGTCAGACCATCACCATCATAGATGACTGTCACCTCTTACTCTTCAAGCCTCCTGACTAGCCTCCCTGCCTCCGTCTCACCCTTCCCGGTCTTGTCATTAAAGACTTCCCACAGCTCCCTGTGGCCCACTGGACAGAAATCCAAACCCCTGAGCATGGCATCTGAACTGTGTGACATCTGGCCTCTGTCCTCTTTGCAGCTTCTCCTTTGGACTCAACACAGCGTCCCATTTTCCCAGCGGTACCATACTTTGATTCACTTCCAGGCTTTGCAAATGTTGTTCTCTCTGTCTGGAACACTCTTCCCTATCTTTCCTCTTGTGAACTCATACATCCCTCAAATCGAACACCAAGGTTACCTTATAACCTAGTTGGAGAGAAAAGCAACAAAACTGAGAGTTCTGTGAGGGCAAGTCCCGGGTCTATCTTGATCATCAGTGTGTCACCAAGGCTCAACCCACAATCAAAGCTCAGTAAGTGTCTGTTGAACAAAACAAATGAACGCTCCCTATGTAACTGTCGACTAAACAGAAAAGTTACTAAAGAACACAAGACCAGTGTTCTGAGGCCAGGGGTAAAGTGGAAGGGACTAAGGCCAAGGAGGCTGTGGAAAGCAGAGGCGAACACTGTCAGAGGCTGCTCTGCAGCAGAGCTAACTCTTGGCACAGTGAGTGTTTGTGAGACAGATGAAGGAAGGTGATCGTGTAAGGCAGGCTCTGAAAGTGTGCGCGAGCATGTGCGCGCGTGTGAGAAAGAGGTGAAGACGCATGTGAGGGACTGTATGTGTGCCACGTTTATAAATTAGTCTGCGGGAGGAGGCAAAGACGTCTGTGAAGGAGTCTGTGCGTGTGTTACACATGTGTGTGGGCCTGTGAGAGGTGACTATGTGAATGAGTGCATGTATGTGTCACATTTGTGTGTGGGTCTGTGACAGAGGTGAGGGCGTCTGTGACGAGGTATGTGCATGTGTGACACTCGTGTGGGGGTATGTGAGAGGTGAGTACGTGAAGCAGTACATGTTATGTATTACATCTCCATGTGGCTCTCTGACAGCGGTGAGGGTGTCTGGGAAGGACCGCACGGGTGTCTGCAGGTCTGTGAGGGAAGTACCGATGCCTGTGAAGGACTGCATGGGGGTACGCTGTCTGTGGGGGATCCACGGGAGAGGTGATGTAAATGCCGTGCAGGCTGTGCCTGTGTGGAAGTGTGTAGGTGAAGGAGGGTAAGGGAGGAAGGCTGTGTGTGCCTGGAATGCTCCCAGTGTGTCTATGTGACAGAGGTTGTACTTGTCTGCTGGAGTGGGGGGAGGAGTGACGGAGAAAGAAAGCCAGAGGAGGGGGCACTGGAGGGAGGGGGTGCATGAGGGAGAGGCTGTGAGTGTGTGGGTGTGGGGGAGTGCTGTGAGCATGTGCAGGGGGAGCCGGTGTGCCTGTGAGTGTGTCCAATGAGGAAGGGAAGGTAGATGTCAGGGCTCTGCTAAGGGTGTGGCTGCTGTGGCCTCAGCCACAGGCTCAGTGCCAGAGGTGGGGGCTGGCCGTGGGCCCAGAGTGGGGGGCTCTGACAGAGCAGAAGATTCCTCAGAGTCCTCTCTGGAGCCACAAGCGCCAGATTACCAAGTCCCTAGGCAGGGAGGTCGAGGAGGCCCAGATGTGTGTATGCCTCTACATCTGTCCACAGCAAAACCTCTGGGCATTTATTTGTCTTTGTCTGTGTCCGGGTGTACAGGCCTGAGCTTGTGTGAGCACTGCTGGCTGTGTGTCTGTGCCTGTCTTTGTCTCTGTGTGTATCTGGGCCTTTGTTTCAGTGTGTGTGACTGCTGCTCTATGCCTGCCTGCAGGACTGCATTTGATTTTGTGTATCTCAGTGTAACTGTATGTCCTTGATTCTGTGTGTCTCAGTAGTGGGTACAAGTATCCTCTGCGCCTGCTCATTGTATCTGTGGGTCCATGTGGCCTCAATGTACATGAGGAAATGCCGAGCTTTTGCAGTTCTAGACCCAGACCTAAGTGTGTCTAAGTGTAAGTATGTGTTTGTGTCTCTGTATGTGAGACTATGCTGTGTGCTACTACACAGAAGCGCTTATCTGTGGCTGTGTGATGTGTTTGTGAGGCCAAGGATGTATGTGTGTTTCTGTGTCTCTGTGTGTTATGTGTGTGTGTGTTGTGTGTGAGGGTCTGTCACAGACTGGTGAGCAAGTTAATCTCAGACTCCGTGACACGTGGAATAAAATCACGCTCCCATAATGGGATCATTCGTCTTCCTGTCCAAGGAGAGAACCAACTCTTCACCCTCTGCCCTGGGGGAGTCAGTGGGGCCAGGGCCAGGCACCAGCCCCCATCTAGTCCTCCTCTGGCCACAGCACCCCTTCCCCACAGCCAGACCAGGTTCTTTTGGCCTCCAGAGTACCCTGGTGCCCAGTGCAGGCTGAGGCTGCACTCTAAGACATGTAGAAGGGGCCTTACATGTCTGTCCCCAGCCCCCTGGCCCCACTCACTCCCAAAGACGGCTCTGCCCTGAGATGGGAAGGGAGGGTGCAGGAAGGAATCTTTGGGCCCCTCCTCCTCCTGGAGGGGAGGGATGAGCTGCAGGCCTGGCCGGGATTTTCCATCTCTCAGCAACAAGATTCCTGGTGAGCAGGCTGCGGGGTTTGGCAGGGCGCCTGCTGGAGACCCGCCCTCACCCGCCAGGATGCCTGGGTCCCCAGGGCCAGGCAGCAACCAGTTCCCTGGGGAGCTGGGAGGGCCCCAGAACTTCAGCCTACTACTGCCAGAGGCCTGTGGGAAAGCCAGACCCTTTCACACCCCGGTCTCCAACCAAAGTTGGCTCCCTAGTCCTTCAAGCAAACTGTCCCTCTTCTTCTGGCCTCCCTGAAGCTTCAGCCTAGCTTCAGAAAGCCTCCACAGGCCAGCCACCTAGAACCATCCACTCCTGCCTGAACCTGAGCATACATCCAGCCTGGGTTCTAGACCTTACCTCTGGGTCTGAGGGTTTCCAAGGGCAGGGCTAGCTTCTCCCCTCCTAGCAGGGCTTCTGAGGACAAGGCTATGTACCCTGCATCTGGTAAATCCCTTTTGGTGCTAAAACCCTCTTGGTCTTAGCTCTCCTTCCTCACTGAGCTTAGAGGCACCAGGAAGATTTAAAACCCAGAGTTGGGGAAATTGAGGCAGTGAAAGCCCCTGTGAATCAATGGCACCACTATGAATCAACGGCAAAATCTGCCATCTGCATATACTGTCCTAATTCTGCCCAGTTGCAGTGGCTGCAACTCTTTCTTTCCTAGTCAGGGAGGGGGGTACAATTACAGGAGAGAGTGGGCATCGGCTGCATGGAGAGGGCAATGGGCTGGTGAGCCCCCTGAAACTACAGCACCCTAGATGAGCAGCCAGAGAACAGGTTTGGTAAGATATTATGGTCGAGAAGTGAGACACTCTAAGATTTATGGCCCTAATTCTCCCTTAAATTCCCCTCCAAGCCCCCTAGTCCCAGCCTGGTCCCTCTAGTGCCATTCTGTGGCTCCGGGCCAATGTCAACTGTTGCCCATCCATCAACTGTTGCCAGGCAGTTTTCATCCCCCTGGGTTCCAAAGGAAGGGACTCAACTGACACTAGGGTCCAGACTGATGGGGAGGGAACATGACCCTAAAGAGATACCCAACAGCCCTCTGAAACTTCCCAGACACTGGGGGCTCACAGATCCCAGGGAAGAAGCTGAGCTGGTGGGTGGGGCCCAGAAGGAGGTAGCATCTCAGCCTTGGCACCACACCAGCCCCACCCTTTCAACAGACCAGGAGATCTGGGGCCATGCGGCCCTACAGCTCACAAGCTGACCTTGGGCAGTTGCTGCTTCTCCCTGGACCTCAGCCTCCCAGATGCGCAATGCAGGGAGTGGCTCAGATACCACAGGAGTCCCTTCAGCTCAGCCCCTTTAACTCTAAGCCCTGTCCTCTCTCTAGTTTAGGAGTATCACCCAGAATCTAGGCCAGATAGGATGAATCTGGGGGCAGCCATCACAAGGACTTCATAAGGCTTCCCAAGTCACAGCCAAAGAGATTCAACACACATCCGTTTTGCAGAAGAGTGAAACTGAGGCCTAAAGAGAGGGTCTGAGGCTACATCAAGACTGAGCTCTACCACTGGAGTGGTTAACAGCATAGGCTCTGGAGACAAAACGATTTGGATTAAAATCCCACCCACTCCAACAACTTGTTACGTGAAGACCTTTGCCTTCTCTGGGCCTCACCTTCCTCACCTGTAAAATGAGATCATCAGGGAACGTTGCATAGTAGCTGAGACCTTCAGTCTGGCAATACACACATTTGAACTCAGTTTCCACCTCCTCCTCTTCCAGGCTCTGTGGCGTTGGGCACAAGTTACTGTATGCTTTACTGCCTCAGACTCCTCATCTGCAAAATGGGCTAGCAGGGCCTCCTTACCAGCACTGCTGAGTTGAAATGAGAAAACGTGTGGAAAGGGCTTGGCATAGTGCCTGATACATATGAAGTGTGTGAACAACAGTAATGATCATGATTGTGGTTAGTACTAACATAAATCCAAATGGCTGGGTGAAGGGGAACAGGGATTCAGGCTAACCTCACCTTGAGCCTGGTCAGGACCTCCAGGGCCTCCATCCAGGAGAGCCAGCCAAATTCCTCACAGACCCCCAGCTGGCTCCCCTATTCGTTAGAGAAGTCTCATTAGTGAGCCTGGGTACCTGCCCCTCCACCCATAATAAGCCTCATTAGTATCTTAGCCCCAAGCTCTGAGCCCAGAGTCTATACATGTGCACACACATGAGGTGGGGGAGCTGCAACAGGCCACCAGCCAGGAGACAGCATCCCCGCCAACCACACCCCCTGCCTGTCATCCACAGGGCCCGTCACCACCCAGCTTGTCACCTGCCTGCCTCGCACCCGCACCACCTGTCACCCACCCAGCTCATCACCCACCCAGCCCATCACCTGCACCACCTGTCACCCACCCAGCCTGTCACTAGAGCTGCCTGACAGGCATCTGGGTGGGGGACAGGAGATCGAGAGAAGAAGACCACAGGGGTGTGGAGCTGGGGGCCCCAGAGACCCTGTGGGACCCCCACTTCAGCTCGGCATCCTGCAGCATCGCCATGGCAACCTCTCAGCCGCAACCACTTTCCCAAACATCCCCCGCCCCGCCCCCCCCAGTCCCTGCTCTTAGCTGAGCTGAGGCTCAGAAGAGCCTGAGTGACAGCAGAATGGGGCAGGAAGGGGGAGTTCATCAGCTGGCTGGCCTTGGCCACTCTTTCACCTCTCTGGACTCGGTTACCCCATCTGCAAAGTGGAGGGGCTGTAAAGGGTGAGGTGCCTGTAGAGCAGCCCACCCCTCTCCAGCCTGGATTGGCAGAGCCAACTGCCAGTTAATCTCTGACGGCTAGGGGGTGGGACAAAAGACCAGGGTTTTCTGGGTTCTTCCATATTCCTTTGCCCCTAGCCTAGCCCAGAGAGGCTAAGCCCCTGGCCCAAGATCACACAGCAGAAGGAGGAGTAGGTCAGAAGGTAGAAGGGCTCTGCAGCAGGACTGCCAGCTGGAGACATCACACTGGGTGACCCAAGGTGACCAGGGGCTGAATTGGCCCCCACTTCCAAGCTGTATTATTTATAAAACCCAGAGCTCTGGTGCCGAGCAACAGCTGCAGCAATGCCTCTCCAGAGGCACATGCCATGATGCGATGGAGAAGACAAGGTACCTCCTCAGAGAAGACCTCCAGGATCCCTGGCCTCCCTCCAGGCTGGCTGGGGCAAGGGCTGAGGTGCAAAGGGGCAGCAGCTCTGTCCCTCCTCTCTCTCCCCACCCCCTCTCTCCTCCAGGCAGGCAGCGATAGGATTACTTCTGCATGACTGCCCACTCCACAGGGTTCCAGAGACCCTCCTGCCTGCAGCAATCTTTAAAATTCCTCCAGCCCAAACTCACTCCCTGTCTCCCTGCAGCAAAGGCTTCAGCATCTACTGCAGTGTGCCTGCTGCCCACTGCTGCCACCACCACCACCACCACCACCACCACCAAACAGGCTGGGGTGCAGGTCCCTGTCACCTATGGGCAAAGGTAGTTCCATCTTTAAGGTATAGCCCAGCATCCCTCAGAACCCTACGAGGCCAGGCACTGACCCCTCTCCTCTGTACACTGGTGATGGTCCAGGCCCACAGACCACGGTCGGAACACAGGTCCAGCATGGCAGTTGTGCCACGGCAGATGGGACGCCACATACAAATATACCTGGTGGGTCCTGGGATGTCAGCCAATGTCCTCTGCTGCCAGAATCTGGCTGCCCCAACCTCTGCTCTGACTCCCTCCCTGACTTACTCCCCTGATACTTGCTACCCCTGGGGTGAGCAGGCAGCTGGGCCAAGCCAGTGCTGTGGCTCCCCAGGGCACAAGAGGCAGGCAGGTGATCGATCCACTGAATTTTTTAAGGCCCTAATGGAACCTGCATCCCAGGACTTCCTGGACTGGGACACAGGCAGATGTCTTGGGGACACCCCCGCCCCAGCAATGCAGTTGCTTTCCCTATTAGGTCTTGGGTCAGGGGAACCTCTCTGCAAGCCTTCCCCCAGCAAGAGAAGAGGCACAAGAGACCCTGGGAAAGAGATGACACTGGGGGGCTGTGAGCCAATACCCAGGGGCTCCCCCAACCCCCCAGTTCTAATGCAGGCAGAAGCAGCTCAGACTCTAAATCACTCCCCTCATGCTGCCCTCTGAGGCGGATTCTGTGCATCTGTAATTAGGGGGTGGAACAGATGGTGGAGATTCCGTTTAAAATCATGCATCTAGTAAAGTAACCTTCACTGTCGGAACTGACTCCCAGGGAGACCAAGCCCTGCAGCCAGATCTGAGGGTGGGAGGTGGGGGGACATCTCAAGCCAGAACCTCCCCCATCCTGTTATCTGAAGCCCCAGATCCAGTGTCCCTCTCAGGTGAGCCAAAGAGGGGAGAGGGATTTGGCAGGCACCTGGCAAAATGCAGCCTGGAGTTAAGCCCTCCTGGTACCCCTCTCCACCTCCATGCCAGAGCCAGGACAGGACTGGGTGCTCAGGTTTGCCCCACCCCCAAAGACGCCTAGAGCCCCCAAGCCCAGGCCAGGGTGCCCAGAGTCTAGGGATAGGACAGCTTTGAACCAGATGTCCAACTTCACTACCCAGGAACGAAAGGCCTAGGGCAGCGAGGGGGTAGAAGTGCCTCCCCAGGCAGAGGAGGCTCTGGGAAGTGGGGGAGGACTGGGCAGCAGAGAAGGAGAGACAGCACACAAGAGCAAGTGTGTGTGAAAGGGAGGGGACAGGAATGAGGTGGGTGGGGAGCTGCGGGAGAGTGCTGGAGGGAGGGTGTGCAGGAATGTGTGATTGGTGGGAGTGAGGGCTGTGGAACGGAAGCGGGGTATGTGGGGGGTGGGCTGTAGGTGCAAGAAAGAGCTGCTCAGGAGCCCAGGGGTGAATGGGTGTAGTTGTGACACAAGCTTGTGTGAGTGTGATGTCTACATATGGAGAGGTGTAGACACTGTTCCCGGGCCCTTAAATGGTGCAGGAAAGCACTGGGTGCTGGAGTTGAAACAGCCTTTGGGGAGGTGTTTGGGATGTACAGTGAACTGTCTATTGGGGGAAATGGTGGGACCTATGGGGAAGTTGTGTGTGTGTGTGTGTGTGTGTGTGTGTGTGTGTGTGTGTGTGTGCCCACGCATGCATGCATGCACACAACAGCTCGGGTGGAAGCCTGTTGGGACATTATCTATTTGAGGCATTCTATGTCTGTAAGGTAAATGTTTCAGCTACAGGGGGTGATGAAGCAGTATGTGTATGGGTGTAGGAAGGATGTATGTTTGAGGAAATGCTGGGGAAAATGCTGGGGCTGCTGGAGACTGTGTATGTGTGCCTGTGTGTGTGTGTGCGTCTGGAAAGATGTTGAGGTCCTGAGAGTCTGAGTCTGTATTATGGCTGTAGCTGGGTCCTGGATGTATCTGAAGAGGTGTTACTGGATTGAAGAGGGAGCTGGTATGTTTCTAGATGAGGTAGAAGCTGTGTGTGTGTGTGTGTGTGTCTCTGTGTGTGTGTGTGTGTTAGGGTGTCTGGGATGTACTGGAGGTTGGAATGTTTTGAGTTTGTGATGTGTTTGGAAAGGTATATAGGTGGAATGTGTTTTGGGGATGTACTGTGTATTTAGGGAGGGGTTGGTGGCTGTGTCTCCTAAAAGGTTACTGGAGCTGGAAGTGGACATCTGTATGGGTCTGGAGAGGCATGGGGGCTAAATAGAGGCTATAGGCTTGAGAGTGTAGCAGTAGCTCTGTGTATGTGTATATGTTTGGGAAAGTGTGAGAAACCTTAATACCTCTGTATTTGCGACGAAAAGAATGGCAGGAGACGTTAGAGATGTTCTAGGGACTAAAGCACAGGCATCAGAAGGTATCAGGACTAACTGTTCTTGGTGTGTGGGGAAGTGTAGCCATGTCAGTAGGTGTGTGGTTGTTGTTTGGGAGTGTTGGGGCTGTGTGTATGCATGTGGGGGAACTGGAAGCTGTTTGAATTGGAATTGTTGTATATTTAAGGAGGTATTAGGGAATGTGGGCATGAGTAGGGTGGCTGTATTTGTGGCAGTGCTGGGACTGTGTGTAAGTAGAGCACTTGTGTGCTTAGGGGGAGCTGTGAGTGTGATGTGGAGTGATTGTACACAAGGAGGTGTTGGAGCTGTAGTTGGGTTCCTGTGCTCAGAAAGATGACGGGGCTTCAGAGTACCACTGGGTCCTCCACCTCTGAGGAGATGAAGGACAGAGAGCTCAAGCCTTTGTTCAACTACCCAACTGGGGGCTGCTCACTGGAACCCCTCTGCTGGGGTGCCGGCACGCCCCCAGGCCCTGTGTGGGGGCGGTGAGACAGCCGGTCCATCTGTCTCAGCCTGTACTGGGCCTGAGGAGCAGAGCCGCCTCCTCGCTCCCTGGGGGGCAGCAGCAGATCCCAGCCCACCCATCTGCCTTCAGATGGTCCAGGCAAGAGCCTCCACGAAGCTGCCTGGAGGGCATCGCTGTTTGAAGAGGCACAGGCTTGGGGGGGGCGTGATGCACAGCACACAGTCCTCACGGAGGAGGCGGCTTTTAAAACCACTGACACCAGGAGAGAGGAAAAGGGAGGACAGGGTGCGGATGTCTGTCCTTGTGCTTCTGTGTGGGTCAGTGCCCACCTGTAAGCCCTGAAGCTGCTGTCCATGTGTTCCCGCTGACAGCCTCTCTTCAGTAGCACCTAGCCTCGGAGAGCACCCCTCCAGCTCAAACAAGCTCTCAGACACTCCTGCACACAGCTTCACGCAGGCAGCTGCACCGTCATACAGGCACACCCTACACTCTCACACACAATCACCCATACACCTCCACAGATGTGCATAACTACACCTCACATGCGTACACTGTCACAGACATGGAGCTCCTGCCACGCCGTTATACTTTCCCATTTGTATACCTCACTATGCATACCCCTATTACGCGTCCCAACTTCACAAAACCCACGTACAATACACATCCACCTCACACACACACACCTGTTACCTACACAGGCATCCGCACATACACACCTGACAACTAGCTATTACATATATTGTTCAAACACCCACACACTCCACATACCTTGGATACTCTGTCAACCCCTACCCTGTCTCACATGCTCTCAGCCTCTCTTATACACCTGAACTTGTCACGCCTTATACGCACATACATGCACATGCTTCAACACACACACACACACCCTCACCAACTTTCAGATAACTTTCATATGCTCCAGTCCACCCAGTGCCCTGTGCTTTCCTAGAGGGGGCTGCTACCAACTGAGGGGTCTCCTGCCTCCCACCCTGTTAGGGGGGTGGTTGGGTGTGGGAACGGAGAGGGGAGTGAACCAACCCCACTCCTACTGCAGACACCACTGCTCTATGGAACCCTGCTTTTCACTCTGAGAGAGAACCCTTTCTCTGCATTGGTGTGCCTGCCACCACATGTGTGAAGGGGTGAGCAAGTACGCAACATGTCTATGACAGGGCCTGTGTGTCACCACCTGTATGGGTAAAGAAGTGTAGGTGCATGTCCACCAGTTATGTATGTGACATGCAAGATGAGTGTGAGGGTGGAGGTTTGTGTGTACAATGTATGTATGGGAGTTATGTGTATACAGAGAGAAAGTGGGGGGGCAGAGCACGTACCGACAGGTATTAGTATGGGGGTGCACTTACACAAGAAGGCATTTGCCCAGAGTGTGATGGGATATTTTCTGAGAGGCAAGAGGTAAGTAAGCACATCTGCATGTAGGGGTCAGGGCCAAAGTCACTCTCAGCAACTCCCTCCCCCTACAAATAGGAGAGTAGGGAGGAGGGGTCCCTGGGATGCTTTTCTTTCTCACTCTGACCTCTTTAGCAGCTAGAAATTGAGCCAAGGGTGGAAGGAATGGAGACTTGGCTGGCCGAGGGGTTTGGGGAGGGAAGTGGGAGAAAACACCTTCCAGATTCTCATCAAACCCCTGTTTGTGGTTTACAGCCTCAAGTCTCTCCTCTCTCCCTTTTCCTCTGTCTGGATTTCCCCCCTTCTTTAGCTCGCCAGGTATCTCAGTCTCTCCTTCCCTCTCTCTTTTCCCCATCTCAGTCACCCTGTCTCCCTCCTGGATCTCTCTGTTTCCATATCCTTCTCTCTGGTTACCCTCCCCAGGCCCTTGCATGTTTCTGACTCCTCTCTCTGCCAGCACCTCTGTTTGTCTGTCTCTCCCTGTCCCAGTCCATCTGTCCGTCTCTCTCCGTCTGCCTGTGCGCGGGTGTCTCTGTCCATCTGTTCTACCACCCATCTGTCTGGCTGTCTGTGTGAGTCCTTCTAAGGGTGCCCACTCTTCCCCAAGGCTCCCTCCCCAAGGGCAATAAAGTCCTCTCCTGGCTCAAGACGTGGGGAGGGGGTGCAGTCCTGCAGTAGCAGTAAGCTTGAGTAGCAGCTGGGCCAAGCTGGGAGTTCGGAGCCAGCCAGCTGCAGAAGCGGCCCCTCCCCTGGGCTCCCAGGCCAAGGACCCTTGAGCAGTGAGAGGAGAAAAAGCAGGGCCTCACTGCAGCTAAGTTTGTACATGTATGTCTGAAAGGGGGGTCAGGAGCCTCATTCACCCTCTCTTCACCATCCTCCCCAAAGCCAGATCCTGGAGAGGGATCTTCAGTACCCACCTTCCTCATTCCCTAGCCAAAGGAAAAGAAGTCTGGATCCAGGAGGGAGAGCAGAGAACAGGCCTTGGGGGAAGGATGGGCTGAGAGCCACAGCTTCCTGTCAGCTGGCCTGGGGGGGCCTCCTTCCCCTCCCTTCCAGGCAGTCCCTGGGGATCCCTCCAGCTCTGGTCCCAGCTCCAGGCATGAGGGGCTGCACAGGCAATTCCTGCCAGCTCCCACGGAGGCCGTTCCCACTCCCAGCTACCCCAGAGCCTCTGCCCAGTAGGAAAACAAAGGGGAATCACACCAGTGCCCCCCAACAGTGGAGGCTGGCCCTGAATATAAGGAGATCCTGGACCCTGTCTAGGCACTGGCTACCCTGATGGACCCAGAAAGTCCACCTACCATCGCTAGACACGCACCTCACACACACAGTGGGTCCCAGCCCCCACTGCCATGACCTGCATGCAACTTAGAGGGCTCAACAGGGAGCCATCCCCCAGAGACCTGCACCCCATCTTGTATAGGTGGCAGGCTCCCACAGTGCCCTGGCACTAAGTCAGTGGCTTGAAACTGCCTCCCTCAACAACTTCCCAGCTTCTCTATGCCCCCACTCCCTCTCCAAGCATAGCTTATAGTCCAAATTCCACAACGAATGGGGAAACTGAGGCCCAAGAGGAAGGGACAAGAGATCACAGCCCTCTGTCCTGAGACCTTGAGGCAGGGTAAGAGAGGAATGGGGGAAGAAGGGGCGCTGCAGGGGCAGCATCTGGCTCTGTCCTGACCTGCTATGGGCAAAGTCCACACTGGCTGCACCCTCCACTGCAGCTGGGCCAGGGCCAGGGGCTGGCTGCCTCCTTTGAGCTCTCCTTGCCCCTGGCTGGGCCCCCTCCCTCCCTTCTCCCCCTTCTGAGCAGCCCTCCCTGCCCTCTCCCTCCTGCCTCTGGGCTCTCATCCTCAGCTCTTGGAAGCCTGACTCACTGTTTCCCCTCCTCTCTCCCCTCCCTCCCTCTCCCTGGCAGTGGCGCCTCCCCCTCCCCTGGGGGGGCTATGGCCACAAGGGTGCCTGCCTGCTCCTCTCCCCAGGCTCCGGCCCCTACTCCGCACCCAGGAGGCCCCCTGCAGCTGTTCCAATTCTCTAACTAAAGCAAGGTGGCACACAAGTAGCCTAGGTCCCAGATCTGACTGTGCCAAGAATTTCTGCGACCCTGGGCAAGAAGCTCCCCTTCCCAGACTTGGTTTCCAACTCTGTTAAACCAGGCAGGGGGAAGGCCAACTGGATGATGTCTTCCGCCCCCCACGTCTCTGTGGACCCTAAGTTCCTCCTTGTATAACCGAGGTGCCTCCCAAAGCAGGGCACCAACAACCTGTGGGGCCCGGTACCTGCCTCAGGCCCCGCCCCCGGGTCCCAAGAAGAGCTCAGCCACTCGGAGAAGACACAGATGCTGCACTGCCTTCAGGAGCAGAAGCAAAGCCAAAAGTCAAGTGACCCCTGGAATCCCATCTCCCCCTTCTCCCTCCTCCTATGGGAATCTTCCCCTCTCTCTCTCCCCACCTGTCCTCCTCCCTCTTCCCAGAGACATCTGCTTGTCTCTTCTCCAAATACAAGCCCAACATTCGATCTTGGGTGAAAGGCCCTCAGTGGCAGCTCTAGTTTATGCCACGGGGGTGAGGGGGTAAGAAGTGGTATACGAGGGGTCTTCTGGCTCTCTGGACCCCACCCTCCAGTGGCTGTGATCCTGGCTCTTCTCCTTGCCTGTCTGCTTTCTCACCTCTCATCAGTGGCCTCCATCTCCATCTTTTCCTCTCTCAACTGCGCATGTGAATGTCTGGGTCTCTCTCCTCCCCACCCCCTGTCTTCCCCCTGCTCTCTCCCCAGGGGAGCCCATCTGCTGGCATTAGCAACAAGGTTACCCTTGCTCCTGCCTGCTGGTCCCCAGCTCCACCCCATCCTGGCTTCCTGCTTCCCCCTGTGTCCCAGGAGGCCCAGGGGACCCAGACACAGAGATGGGCTCCATCCCATAATAGTGAGTTTGTTTGACCTCACCCAGCCAGACCAGAAGGGCCTGGGCATCTGGTATGGCAGGCACAGCACCCCCCCCTCCATTCTTGGGCGGCTGGCATGAGACACTGAGCTCTGTAATCCACAAACGAACCAACAACAAAAAGATGAAGTTTACCTCTGGTCAGGAGGGTGGGAAAACAGAGGAGAGATGTGTTGGGGGAGATGATCAGGTTTGCCTGGAGGAAGCCCCTGTCCAATGGGGAGACAAGGCACAGAGGAGGAAGTGGTTCAAAGTCAGTGCTCCAGGTTGATTCAAGAACAATCAATGTCTTTCTGGTGCTCCAGAACAGTCCCCCCCAAATATCTTCTGCCAGGGACAGTCTGCTCCTCAAGCCATCAGCACAGCCACAACAATCAGGTGGAAACCCCATCCCTTAATCTCCTTTAGAATCCAAGTCCAACCTCCTCTCAGTATACCTCCACTTAGCTCAGCAAAGGGTTCCAGAATCCTCCTTGCCAAGATCAAATCACGAGGAGGGGGGGCAAAGCCCCCCAGCTCCCAAGCCCCTTCACCAAAAGCCCCATCAGAGACTGAGGGCAGTTCGAAACAAAGCTGGGATCTTTAGACCCCAAAACTGAGAAGCTAAACTGTTCATCCACAGTACCTGAGTGTGTTGGGGATGCCCTGCCCCCATGACCTTACTCCAGAACCCCCAGCCCCGTAACCATAATAAACAGCAAGCTCTTTTTCTTTATGACACCAAATTTCTCCAAGCCCAACAGCTCCTTCCATCACTACCTCAGCCATACATCACATTAAAAACTCACAGAGGGCAACTTAAACACATCACATTTGTTTCTCTCTATATTATTTCAAAAGTAACGGCATTAAAAATGGATTTTACTACAGAAAATAAATATCGGCACGTGGGCTGGGAGCCCTAGTAGGGGTGGGAGAGAGCCCACCAGGGGGATGTCCCTAAGGGTTTGGGCACAGCTTTAAGCACTAACAGGGGAAGTGACTGTGAGGGGACACCAATCCCCTGGGGTGTGGAGGACACCTGGGGAGGGGGCAATGCCCGCCCACCCACCCCAATGCCAGACCACAAGAGAGAAAAGAGCTTAGACTGCTGCTCATTGGTCCCCTAAAGCTCATGCCCTCAGTGGTCTTTGCCACCTCTGGAGGGTGGAAGCTCTAGGGCAAGAAGTTCACTAGTCCCTCTGGGTTACTCCAACTATTGACACAGCAGGAGAAAAAAAATGAATTCAACTTACTATCCAGTTTGATTTTCCATTACTATAAAAATAAATATACATCTGCTCAAAGGAAAGAGATGGCAAGCAGCATGCACATGCCACCTGGGGAGTCCCCCCACAGCTCACCAGCACAATCCAACCAGGAACCTTCCAGTCAGGAGACATGGTGGAGGGGGGCGGTGGACAGACTGGTGCTGTTCACCTCACAGCCCCAGCTCACTCTGCCACAGACACTGGGCCACACAGAACAGGAACAAGCCAACAATAGAAACACCCCAAATGCTCCTGGCAGGACTCTGCCCAGGCCTGGGCACATGTTCTTGCCCTGCCAGCGGCAGCAGCGGACAAAATGTGGCCACCCTGACCCGGAGGCAAAGCTTGTCCTCACACCCTGAGCTCTGCCCTGGGAGCTGGGGCCAAGTCCCGCCTGACACCAACTGGTCTGGCGGGAAACGCCTGCCCAGCCAGACGGGCACAGGCCCCCCAAGGGTCTCTCCTCAAGCTCAGGCACCCAGACTGGTGCAGCATGGCCCTGCCTCCCAGAGTGACGCCTGGGTCCAAATTCAGCTGGCCCTGCCAGTCAGGCACTGGTGCAGAACCGAGGGCACCAGCCTCAGCCCCTCCCAGCCCAAGCTCCAGGGCCCCCAAGCTAGGAGGGAGGGCAGACTCCCCACCCCTCCACATCTGGCCCCGGCCCCCAGGGTCTGCGGTAGAGAATTCCCGCCCCCGCTTCTCTCTCTCTCTCTCTCTCTCTTTCTCCCTCCTCCCTCTCCGTGCCCGCTGCCCGCCTCAGGGACAGCCCCAGCTCCCGCCTCCGGCCAGCAAGGCCCACATCCTTCCTCCTTCAGCTGGCCCCTATGCTGGCAGGAGGCTGAGGGGTCAGGCTGCTGGGAGCCCCCCCAACTCGCGTCAATCCTCATCCCCAGCCCTAAAACTCTGGGTTGCTGTCCCTTTTCCTGTCGAACAGGAAACAAGGTTATTTCCTAGTCTCAGCCAGCCCCCTGCCCCTCGGGCTTGCTAGAGGACTTGGACCCAGCAGGGTAAGGCGTCCTCAGCCAGAAAGCCCGGGATTCAGCAATTCACCCCCAGCTCTGGGCCCAGGGGGCTGACAGCTGTCACTCAGCACCCCACCCCCTGGGGAAGAGGGGGCCGATTCAATCAGAGCCCTAGAGGAAACGCATTGATAGGCGATTATTTATTTATTTATGCAAAAGTGAGCTGACTTTGTTCGCCAGGTAACAGGGCACGAAGCCCAACCCCTGTGGCCCAGACCACCCCCAAATCCCTCCTCCACCCTACACCCCCTCGGGTCATTAGGTCCCCGCCCCTCAACTCCCAGAGCACCAGGAGAACCTTGGGATTTGGGGGTTGGAGGGGAGGGGCTCCTCCCTCCGCAGTCCCCCCTCTACCCAGCGCAGATCCTAAAATCCAGCCTTGTTCTCCGCTCCCACGGTCCCCCCCTCGTCCCCCCCCCACATTCCCAGCAAGCTGGAGAGCAAATTGCAGTTTTAAATCCAAAGACGGAGGGAGGGGGAAGGAGGAGGGGGCGCGCGGCAGCGCTGGGCGCGCACCTCGCCCCCGAGCCGGGGGAGCCGCGGGGCGGCCAGGAAACCCGAGAACCCCCCCTCTCTGCCCCCCCTCCCAGACCGCCTCCCCCTCCCCCTCCCCGGCGCTGCCTGCCAGGCTTCGAGCCGAGCCCAGCCGAGCCGCGGGGCCCCGGCGGAAACAAAGACCGATCGCACCGCGGGCACCGCAGCCACCGGGTCCGGCGGGTCGGACCGGGGGGCTTAGAGAGGGCGCGGGACCCCCCAGGTGCGCTGCACAAAAGAGCCCGGCCGGACGGTCCCCAGCGGGGGGCTAGGGCTAGGGAAGAGGTACCACTCACCGGAGTGCTGGGCTGCCGGCTCCGTGGGACCGAGCCAAGCGAGGGGCTTTGGGGGGTGTCTGTCTTCCAGCGGCGGCAGCGACGCGGGCGCTTGGCTGTTGGGGAGAGGAGTCGCAGAGCAGCCCTGAGCCGCCCGCCGTCGCTGACAGCATGGCTCGCGCTTAGGCTCACATTCGCCACCGCTAACTCCGCTGGACACGGCCCCCGCTCCCGCGGCACCCCCCCACCTCGATCACTCCTTCGCTCTCTTTGCGCCCCCCGTTTACCCCGCCGCGCACACTCTCCCAACCCTGGACACCCCCGCCCCCACCCCCCCAATTGCTAACCTGGGAGGGAACGCGCCCCGCGTAGTCCTGCTCCTCCTCCTCCGCCCTCCTCCCTCCCGCTCTCCGGCTGTCTGTCTGTCTTTCCGACTGTCTCTATCTTTCGCTCTCTCTGCCTTTCTCTGCTCTCTGAGCTGGGTGGGAAAAGGAAATGAGGACAGAAAGCAGACGCTGGCTTTGGGTGGTGGTAGCTGGATTCCCTCTCTCCCTCCCTCCTCCTCCTCCTTCCCTCCCTCCTCCTGCCTTCTGCTCTCTCGGCTGCGAGCGGGGCTGAGCGCAGCCTGGCGGGTGGCTCGCTCTGCCCGCCCGCCCGCCTGTCTGTCTGTCTGGTCTGCCTCACTCGCTCCCTCCCTCCGTCTCTCGCCCTCGCCCTGCCTGCCTGCCTGCCTGCCTCTCTCCGTCTCCGCCGCCGCCGCCGCTGCCTCTGCGAGCTCGCCTTACCTTCGCCGCTCACCATCCGGAACCCCAGGGGGGAGAGCGCGCGCAGCTTGCCGGGACTTGTAGTCCCCGCCCCGCCGCTCGGCGCGCGAGGCGGGCGGGGCCGCGCGAGCAGCTCCGACGGGGCGGCCGGGCGCCGGCAGGGACCCTGCGACCCTGGGGACCGTTTGGAGGGCCATGCCCCCGTCTACTTGGGGGCTCTGTTCCTCCCTGCGAATTGGGGATGTTCCTCACGTTCCAAATCTCCTGCGGGGGCTCTGGCTCAAATGCAAGTTACCGGTGGGAGCGAAGGGGCGGAGCCTGAGAATGGAATGGGAATCGAATGGGGAATCGGGGAATTAGCCAAAAGGGCTGCGACTTTCTACGCGCCCCAAGTAAATAGGAGGCAAAGAGGAGTGAGGGAAGGACCGACTCTCCTGAATTTGGGGATGTTCACCCTTTCTGAAAAGGTTTTCTACTGTGTAAAGCGTAGGGGTTTACGGCGGGAAGACGGCTGTGGGAAAAGCTCAAAGCCCCAGGGAACGGCTCCTCCACCCTCAGTGACCTTTCTCTGATCTCTGCGCTCTGGGTTTAGCCCCTCCAACTAATATTTTTCCTAGAAGTCCAAGAACGGCGAGGGCGCAACAGCCCAGACTAATGCTCAGATAGCCTCTTCTAGAATTCGACTGAGCATTTCCATTGTATTGAAAAGCAGAATTTAGATTCACAGTTCGGATTCCCCGTTGGGGTGGGCTCAGCGCTTTCACCTACCTCCTCTTCAGCTCACATCTGTTATCCAGCCCCAGGCGGCGGGCACTTTGCCTGGCCTACCCTACGGATGGGAATGCGCGCTGCAGAGGACCTGGTTACCATGGGGAGGAAGCGGAACAACCCCAACAGGAGAACTGTGGCGGCTGCCATTTACCGGGCTCCGCTGCGCTTCTGAATCTTGACAGCTCAGTGACAGGATACTGCCACTATCATTTCCATTTTTGAGATGAAGGCACCAAGGGCCCAGGTCCCTCAGTTAAAAAGTGGATCCCCGACTGGCAGATTCCAAAACCCACGCACTAAAACCCTGAGCTCCACACAACTGCAAGGGACTCTGCGTCTGACCTTCTCTGCCTGCGTCTGTGTCTTCTCTCGGCACTTCAGTTCAACAAAAGTTAACTGAGGTATGCGGGCTCTCGCAGAGGACGCGGAGATGAATAATACACGGCTCCTATCCTGTCCTCAGTGGCTACTGATACCAGCCCTGACTGGTCCTGCGGAGGTCTCACCTCACCTTGTGTCTGACATTCCTGTTGACTGTATCTGCTGGCTGTGTCGTCTTGCCCCATGTCTGAAGTTCCTCCAGCAGTGCCTCTATTCTTGGCCCACCTGTTTCTGACTCCTCTCTTGGCCCTGCAGGCTATGGCTTGCTTGTGACAATAGCATGTAGTGACATTTTGCCAACTGCAGCTCTCTGTCACCACCTTTCCCACACCTCCAGTTCTCCTGAGCTCTGACTCTTCTTCTAGGACATCGTCTGTACTACAGACTGTGAGAAGACTAGGTGGCCGTCTCTATTGTCTTTCTGGGAAAAGCTCAGAGCAGTAGTAGAGGACTAGGCTCTAATGGAACACCTATTGACTTGGCATGACACTGAGGAGCTGGCATGGCCAGCTGGAGAGACCCCCACTTGCAAACGGCTTGTCCTTGCAGACAAGATGGGCCTTGCATTCAAAGATGTAGTCATTGAACCATAAGCATTGTGTGCTTCGATAGTAATGAAAGCAGTAAAGCCATCAGAAGCCCTTTGCAGCTCCAAAGCCTGAGCCTGAAGTTATCATGAATAGATGAGACTCTGGCATCTTGCCCTAGCTAGCTGTACACCATGTGAAGTGAGAGATTTGAACATCGGGAAGGACGGGAGAGGTACAGTTTGCCCCTCCGTTATCCCCTTCATACACACACTCTTACCCATTAGGCTGTCCCCCAGAACATGCTGGGAGGGTAATGAGGTGGCAAAATCTAGGATGGCCACTGGGAATAGGAGAACCCCAAATAGGCTAAGGTACCTCAATTACGGGAGTTGGCAAGGTACAGGGAGGAGGAAGGTTAAGTGAAGAGGCCAAGAGGGAGAGGTTAGTAGGTCTCAGAAGAATGAGGGAGACTAGAAATTAAGTGGGGGTTCTCCAAACATGTCCCTGTTTTCCTGGTTGCTTCAGCTGTCTGCACCCTGGAGATTGTGGATAACTCAAGCATGACAAAGTTTCCCTGTCATCTGGGGGCTAATCTTTAAAGCCTTGCAAAATTGTGTTGGCTGACCCGGGCTGGGGGTGGGGTGTCTCCCCAGACAAACGCAAACTGAGAATCTTCCTGTGGGCTGCTGCTGCCACCTAGTGGCTCATATTCGTATCTGCTTGCGCTACCTAAGGTGAAAAGCCAATCCTTAGGGGTTTGAATCTGGATCACCACAGGCAGGACGGGGTGGCTGTAAGATCCAGAAGAAAAGAGAACTGAAGTAGTGGACCCAAGTTCTCGAAGAGCCTGTATGATTCCGTTCTGGGCTCATCTTACTCCAATCACTGTTGTTTTAGCACTGGGAGAGAACATAACTAGACCTTGGGAAATACAGGTGAGATTGTAGAGGTAAAGGTGCGGGGCCTAAGGGGTTGGAGACCAAGTAGAACAGGACCCAGACAGACTGAGTTCTGATTCTGCTTAGACTACCTGTGTGTCCCTAACCTCTCTGAGCCACAGTTTCCATTCCCTGTCTACGCATAGGGCTATAGGAAATATTAACTGAGCACATGGATATGAAGGCATTTTGAAACCTGGTAGAAGCCAGGGGAGGGACCACTGAGTCATGATAATGTTAATGACAATAACCCAGAGGCCACAGCATCCTGGAACCAGGCCCCTGGGGCTAAGAGAAAGGGCAGGGTCAAGGGAGCCTTGGGTTCAGATAGGAACTACCCTATCGGACTGGAGTTTTGGAACTGGCCTAACTTTTAGGGAAAACTCAGGGGAGATGTGGTCGCTGAAGAGTAGTTCAGCCCAGTCTGCAGAAGAGGAAACTGAGGCCTAGAGAGGCTGATGGCCTGTCCTAAGTCACTGAGTTGCAGATCAGGGAACAAGAGACCAGTTGGACTAGAGCCATGATGGCTCTGGCTCTCCCCTCCCCTGGGTGGTAGCAGCTTGGAGCTGGAGCCCAGAGACCTTGGAAGCAGGAAGCCCCCCTCATTGTAATATGGTGGAAGCTAAGGCCCCAGGCCCCCATTATCCCTCCTCCTGGGCTGGCCCATCTCCCCTCCCCCTGCAAGTCCTCCCACATTCCTCTAGGCAACAGGAAACCCCAGCTGCAGCCCAGACTTCAAACAGCTCCTCCCTCTGGGTAGGGGGTGTGGGAGGAGAGGCCAGAGGTCAGAGGGTAAAGGTCAGCTTTGTTCCTGCCGGAGGTAGAGAGGGACAGGGGAAATTGAGGGGGAAGGGAGAGCCCTTGACAGCCACACCACGTGTATGAATTCTTGTGCCCAGCAGGGTGTGTGTGGCTCCTGCTTTCTGGATGTTTGTGTTGAGGAGACATTTCTGTGTCCTCAGTTTCTCCTGAGTTATGTGGCTTGGATCACTGACATATCTGTAGGGGTCATCATGTGTATTGACGGATCTGGTTCCCAGGCCTGGTCAAAGCTGTGTCCTTCTGTCAGTGTGACCTGGTGGGGGGTCCCCTTTTCACTCCTTCCTCTCACTTTCTTTCTCCACAGTGGTCAACAGACATTTCCTTCTGAAAGTGAACTTGATTATGTTCAGAACTCCTCTCCTCCAAGCCTGGCACTGAAGTCTCATTGCCCAGTGGTTCACGTTGCAGTCCCTGTGTTTGACAAGCAAGGCCCACATTTACCTCATCTTACTTTTCAAAACCTAAACCCGTTGCCATTGAGTCAGTTCCAACTCATAGCAACCCTGTAGAGTTTCCAAGGCTGTGCATCTTTGCGGAAGCAGATTGTCACATCTTTCTTCCACAAGGCTGCTAGTGGTTTTGGACTGTCAATTTTTTTTTTTTTTATTTAACATAACAGTGAAAATGTACATTCACGTATAAATTTACATGCCCCCCTATATGCAGCTTCCACTGCTCTCCCTGTCTGGTGACTGCACACTATTCCTCTCTGCTCCATACATGTCTCATCCTCCCAACATGGACTGTCAATCTTTTGATTAGCAGTCCATCACTTTAATTACTTGACCACCACGGCTCCTTAGTATTCCTTTTCTCCAACTGAGTTAGGACTCTTCCCTGTTCTCCCATACACACTGCATTGTCATTTTCTGCTAGTGTCTGCCCTCCTGCACTCTCTGAGGATGGGAATTGGGTATGTCTTGCTTCCCGTAGTGGGAAAGTTCTGGTGGGATCTGGCGCTCCCATCCAAGGATGCGTTTCCACAGTTTTTGACTGTAGTACCGAATATGGCCACTAGAGGGAGCACGTACATCACTGCAGGACAGTCCAGGTAGGGGCGGGCAGGTAACACCGGGGGATGAGGGAATGTCCGCATCCTACACCTGGGAAGGAACTACTTGAGTGTATAGGGAGTCCACTGAGTTCAGCCCTGGAGTAGTGGAATCCAGGACAGACTTTCCCAACAGGTTCTTGGCCCCCAGATTTTTTCTGACTTTCTCTCACAGCTCAAGAGTCACTCCCCCCTTGTCTCCTGCCCCTTCTTTCTTAACCTCCAACATTCTTCTCCCAGGCTTCATCTGCAGTAGCTTGAATGAACTACACTCAGGCATACCTCTGGGCCTTTGCACATGCTGTTCCCTCAGTGGCAGATGTCCTCACCAGTTGGCTGCTTCATCAGACAGATTTTCTTCCACATTCTCCCAGAAGCCTCCCTTGACTGACATTGCCCCTAAGTATTGTTCACTGTTCTGCCTCCTGGGAAGGACTGGTCTACAGGAGACATCAGTAAATATGAATGGAATAAATGACTTAGGCTGTTTATGAGTACAGTACTCAGCATATACAGGGCGTATATCTGCCCATGTCCTTCCTGAGCCTGACGAGGTCAGTATCAAGCTTTGCCATGATGCTTCATCACATAGGGAATGTGACAGTGGGGTGCTTGTGCTTTTGAAGTCAGACAGACCTGGATTCAAATTCTTGCTCTGCCATCCCAGTGTATGACCTTGGGCATGTGTTGTAGCCTTCGAAGTCTCTTCCTTTTCTGTAAAACAAAATCATCACCCTTCTGCACCGCCTCGTGGTGAGAATCACATTAGATGATGCATGTGAAATACCCAGTGTTAAGCAATTAAATGTCCTCCTCCTCCACCATGAACTTGGAAATAAAATTGCCCTCTGAGTCTTAAGCCAGTAAAATACACACATCACGGAGGAGAAGAGCCAGGTGGGGGAGTGAATGAGGCGAGAGATGGTTTTGTAAACGAGCGACTGAAGAGTTTTGTGAACGGTGCAAACCGCAATCAAGGTGACCCGCCTGTAATCTCACGGAGGCAGGGCAAGGATGTGATTGAAATTGAGAAAGCAGCACCTAATCAATTGCATTGTGCTCTATCTGAAGGGAACAGAAGGATGCACCAAAAAGAGGGTGCAAAGGAGAATTCAGCCAGCTGCACCCGAGGGAGGGAAGGGGAACCAGGAGACCCAGGGATTCCGGGTTCAGGAGGTACTGGCCTCTACTGAGCAGAAGAGAGGGGTCAGGTGAACGAACACCAGATGTCTCACTGCCCTGCTGGGCCTTCGTCTAAACTTAATTGGTATGCTGGTATCTGTAGAGCAGACAAGAATATTCCGGCCCCAGCAAAAGGGCACAGAGAACAAGAACACTGGTTTGGGAGTCAGCAGACCTGGTTCAGGCTCTGTCATTTAATTCCTGTGACCTTGGAAAAGCTAATTTACTTTTCTGTGACTCAGTTTCCTCATCACTGAAATGGGGATACAATAGCCTCTTCTCATAGGGTTCTGTGAAGATTAAATGGCAGCATGAGTTGAGCAGGGTGCCTGGCATAGAGCAAACAACTGGTAAATGACAGTGATAAAGAGGACTAACAATTCACTGAGCATTTTATTGTCATTTTACAGATACACAAATTGAGGCTTAAAGAGACTAATAACTTGTACAAAATCACACAGTGAGGGAATGGTGGAAACAGAATGTATACGAGGCAGTACTCTTGTGCTCTGATCCACTTACTCCATGGTAGGTGAAAATACTGGCCTCTGGCTCATTTATCAGGCTCTTAGGAGTTGGATTGGCCAGAAACTGTGCCCCTCTAGAGTTCCAGCCTTAATCCCTGAGAGTCTGAATCTGCAGATCTGAGGTTCCCCCCGCACCACGAGAGCCTCTCTGAACAGCCATTGGCCTCTTTCCGTCTTACCCTCTTATCCCCAGCACAGAGCTGGCCTCACGGAACTCTCAATCTGCATTGGCTATCTTGTCCCTCTTTTCTTGAAGCCACCCAACTTGAAGGGGCTTCCAGGGAGTCTTCCTACAGGAGGAGGATCCCCACCTGTGCAGAGATGATCTCCTCCCAAAGCTCAGAGGCAGGGAAGTCTAGTGAGACGTGGGTTCAAATCCTGGCTTTGTCACATGCTGTCGTGTGACCCTGGTACATCACATCACCTCTAAGCCTCTGTTTCTTCATCTGAAAATGGGAGCCCTAGTGGTGCATCAATTACAGTGCTTGGCTGCTAACCAGAGTTGGTGGTTGAAACCTACTAGCCACTCAACGGGAGAAAAGTGTAGCAGACTGATTCTGTAAAGATTTACAGCCTTGGAAACCCGATGGGGCAGTCCTACTCTGTACTATAGGGCGGCTATGAGCTGAATTGATGGCAGTGGATTTGGTTTGTTTAAACGTGAACTAACCACAGAACTGGGCTCAGAATGGGATTAAATGAGGAGATGGATGTAAACACATTTGGCATTCAGCAGACACTAAAGAAATAAATTGTTATTATTGCTATTATTTCTGCCCAGCCTCACTGTGAACTCCTCCACGGCAAGGACAGGTCTTGTGCAAGTTTCTGCTCCCTGGGTCCTACCCAGCAAAGTTGGTGCATAGTAATTATTTGCCAGTTGCTGGATCCTTGCTCCCAGACTCCTTTGCTCATCAGTTCCCAGAGTGAGCCAGGCAGTCAACATACTTTTCCTGAGAACCTATGGACAAAGTGGGAACCCTTATTCTCTATTCCTATTGTTTCCCTGGGGAGGAACATGAGCTGCCAGAGTTCCTCACAGAGGGCGCTAAGGGATAGGACAATTCTTCACCACACCGGCACGTTACAGGTGTTCAGCATCTCTGGTCCCTTCTCACGAAGACCCAGTAGTGACCCCCAGTGGCAGTGGCAGAGAAAACTGCTCTTATTCTTCTCCAAAAGCCCCCAACACACAAAGCTGCCCTAAGTGAGGTTCACTGAGCTAGGCCGACCCTCCGGCCTCCCTCTTTCCCTTGCTCTGCCCTCTTTTGGCATATGGGCGAACTGCAGAGGCTCTGTTGTGGTCTTCGCCCCTGCCCCTGTTGGGGGAAGCCTACAGTTGTCCTGTTGTGACTGTGATGGTGGCATATCTGCTTAAATCAGGTAAAGAATTAGTAAACCCTTTGCAAACCAAAAACCACATTAGTAGTGAAAGACATGTTTTGGTCTCTAGTTCCCTGTCTTCTGCATTCATCTGTCAACTAGTTCCAAATTCATGTAGGGATGAGTAGCTAGACTTTTGGGTCTAAGGCTAGAGTTTAGCTCCACACCTTGGGTGCCCTGTGCTTAGTAGGCACCAGCACACTGTCCCACCTCCCCTTTCTGCTCATACTGGCCACCAGCCCCCACTCACCTCCCATGGGCCACCACCCTGCAGAGGGCAGGTTCAGGAGAATCTCATGGTTCAAAGATTTCATATTGTCATTTTCCTTATTCACATAAATCAATAAAGACACACATGTGATCAGAAAGGGGTGAGCCGTCAGCTTCTCCCTCACTCCGGGGCTTGTATCCCAGTCTTAAATCACAGCATCCACCTAGCAGAAAGGTCCAGCACACACTTTCCCTGTCTTTGTAACTGACAGACATGAGTGAATTGAGAGCAGGAGGCAAAATCTGGGGGCCTGGGCCAGGATGGGGTGGCAGAAGGGTAGGAAAGCACGGAGAAGCCATAAAGGAGGAAAAGGATATTTATAGTTTTATAAATAACTAGACAGGGTCTGAGTATTTTGGGGGCAGGTGAGAGGCTTGAAGGGGCCTAAGTGGAAAAGGAAGAAATAGCATTTGGAGCCAAAGTAGGTGAGGGGTGAGTTCTGAGCCTTGATTTGCCCCATTTGTAAATTGAGCAGGTTGTCCTAGAAGGTGGCACAGTGTCCTCTCTGCTCTGATGTGCTAGGACTATGCAGGACTTTAAGCCTGGAGGCTTTGGGAGCAGAGTCTTGGGGTTTGGCAAGGTCTAGCGGACACCCCCAGAGAGGTGGCTGATGCCCAAGCAGGCTATGTCTCTTCCCCAGGTTGATACTGGGGTTCTGTGGAGGTGAAGTAATCCTCCAGGAAGGACTGCAGGTACTCAAAGGTAGGCCTCTCCTCCGGGTCCAGACGCCAGGTCTGCTCCATTAGCTCATACAGGGATGCCGGGCAGCCGGGGGGACATGGCATGTGGTAGCCATGCTCCACCTGCTCCAATACTTCCCGGTTATTCATGCCTGCAGGGAAGGGCTCTGTTAGCCAGGAGCCTGACCTCCCCACAGAAATGGCCGGGAGGGAGACCTTCCCCACCTCTATCTTTCCACCCCTGTTACACCTCATCTCCCCCCACAAACCTGGATAGGGGACTCGGCCCTTGGTGATGAGTTCAGTGAGCAGGATTCCAAAGGACCACACATCTGACTTGATGGCAAATCTGCCATACAGGGCAGCCTCTGGGGCAGTCCACTTGATGGGGAACTTGGCCCCTGGAGAGATTGGGGCAGAAGGGAAATTTAGAGAGGAGGTCCCCGGGAAAAACTGGATTAAGAGAATGAAATCTTTAAGACTAGATATCTTGGGGGCTCTGCACAGGTGTCTATGGGCATAATAGAAAGGACCTGTTTCTGGCCAGCACGTACTGTGTGCCTAGCATTGGGCTGGGCATGTTACGGACACTGTAATGATTCTTTTAATAATAACAGCTGAAACTTGCACAGCCTGTATTATACGCTAAGCACTGTTTGAAGTGCTTTGCATGCATTAACTCATTTATCCCTCACAAAACCTTCATGAGGTAGATACTATTTTTATCTCCATTTTAGGGACGAGGACAAGGAGGTACTGAGAAGTGAAGTAACTTGCCCAGATCACATGGCTAATAAGTGGCTGGGATGCACACCCAGGCATTCTGGCTACAATCTGTGCTGTTCAATATTAGGCTCTGCAACCTCTTAATGATGCATTACAGTAGTGCCTGGCACATAGTAGGTGCTTAGTATCAATATCTGTTGACTTACTGTTTGGATATGTTCATTTGACAGATGAGAAAATGGGATGAGGCAGATCACAGCGATTAAGAGACTTGCCCAAGGCCACATGATAAACGACTCAGTTGGGATTTGAACCAGACTTGCCTCTTGGGCTACATCAATATGGTGGTGTCCCCAGTAGGTCTAGGGTAGGGCATGGTTCCTGAGTACGTGGGGACTCACGCAGCCCCTTGGTACCCTGGGGATACTCCAGGAGGTGGGGTGAGGCAGGGCACCTTGTCGGGAGTTGTACTCATCATCCTCGATGAGGCGTGCCAGCCCAAAGTCCGCGATCTTGCACACCAGCCGCTCAGCGACCAGGATGTTGGCTGCCCTCAGGTCGCGGTGGATGTAGTTCATGCGCTCCATGTAGGCCATACCCTCTGCAATCTGGGGAACCAGGGCATGGGGCATTGGAGCTAGGCGGGCTCACAGCACATGGCCTGTGTGAGCTAGAAGGGGCTTCCAGGACCATTTGTAAATGAACATTTTTCAGGTGGAGAGATCGAGGCTCCAGAAAAGGCAGTGCCCTGCCTTAGATCCCACGGCTGATTCAGCAGGCAGAGCCACATTGCCAAGAGGAGGCTGGAGGTTTGAGCGCACAGGGATTTGTGGAAGGTTCATAGGAAGGGGATTTGAGAGAAAAGAGGAGTCCTGAAGCACACTGGATAAGTGATTGGCTGCCAACTGAACCGTCCGCAGTTCGAATCCATCAGCCACTCTGGAAGATGTGGCAGTTGGCTTCCGTAAAGATTACAGCCTTGAAAACCTTGCCGGCCAGATCTACTCTGTTC
Organism: Heterohyrax brucei; assembly: GCA_028571685.1. Lineage (NCBI taxonomy): Eukaryota > Metazoa > Chordata > Mammalia > Hyracoidea > Procaviidae > Heterohyrax > Heterohyrax brucei. The sequence goes on from CM053140.1 coordinate 57,487,459, forward strand.
TGTAGTGTTGCTGTGAGCTGGCACTCACTCGGAAAGGGTTTGTTTTTGGTTTTTGAGAGATAAAGGCTGCTTGTTGGAAACTCTGGTTGCGAAGCGATTAAGAGCTAAGCTGCCAACTAAAAGGCTCACAATTCAGATGCAACAGGTGTGCTCCTTGGAGCTGTTCTGCTGTATTCTGTAGGTTTACTATGAACTGGAATCTACTCAGCAGCAGTGTGTGTGTGTGTGTGTGTGTGTGTGTGTGTGTGTGTGTGTGTGTGTGTGTGTGCGCGATGCCCGCGAAACCGTGGCGGTGTAGTGGTTAAATGCTAGACTGCTAGCTGAAAGGTGAGCAGTTTGAATCTACCAGTCTGTCTTTGGAAACCCTATGGGCCAGTTCTACTCTGTCCTATAGGTTCGCTCAATCAGAGTTGACTCCATGGCAAAGAGTTTGTTCTGGTTTATTTACCTGCGCTGCCATGTCCACCAGGTGCGGCAGCCTCAAATCCTGGCCTTTTGGGTCCTTGAGAAATTCCAGTAAGCTACCTGGAAAGGGGAATCTAGAAAATCAGCAAGACTCCACCCTGGTTGTAGGCCTGCCTCCTCTAGCTTGGCTCCTCCCCTTTCCAAGCCAGTCAAGTGCCGTTGCGTAGGATCTGACTCCAAAGAGCATCTAATTCAGTTTAGCCCTGCCCCTGTTCCCAGACCTCTCACCTAAATCCGCCTCTGCCCCTCCTCAGATTTCCACCGATGTGCTTCTCCCCGGACACACCTAACCCAGGCTCTGCGCCTAGATAACCCTGACCTTGCCCTACACATTTCTCTGGCCACGCTCCATTCACACCCCGCCCCAGATCCCTCCAGATCAAGGATTAGCTATAGCTGTCAAAGCCCCACCCCTACCCTCGACTCCACCCCTGAACAGTCCCCGCCCCTGCGCCCGGCACTCAGTCCCAGACCCGAGGAGTGAGTACCTGGCGCTTGGTCCCTTACCCCTCCCAGATATTGGTCCCCTAAAAACACCCGCTTTGACTTTGTGTAAGTCTCATACCGCCCAGACTCCGCCCCCTGATCCTGCCCCTCACCGTGGCACATGAACTCTGTCACAATATAGATGGGTTCTTGCGACACCACCGCGTAAAGCTGCACCAGCTTGTCGTGTCGCAGCAGCTTCATGATCTGCGCCTCCTCCAGGAAGGCCTTCGGGGACATGGTGCCCGGCTTCAGCGTCTTCACTGCCACCTTCGTGGTGCCATTCCACGTGCCTGCAGGGCGTAAGGTCCCGTCAGGATCTGCTCCCCGCCAGGCCCTCACCCCTCTTCCCCACCTCTGGCCCGCGAACGCCTGGACCTCCGTACCTAGCCACACGTCCCCGAAGCAGCCGGTACCCAGCCGGCGCTCTAACTCAATCGAGTCGCGGCTGATCTCCCAGGCGTCCTTGGCCAAGCCCAGTGTCTGCGGCTTCACGGTGGTGCAGATCGCCGTCAGCAGTTGGCACAGCCCATCGTTCACCTCTGGGGGGCGTGAAGGATGAAGATCACAGGAGGCTGGGACCTCCACACACTCCTCATTAAATCCCAGGCTCGGCGCCAGGCCCGACCATCAGTTACAAGTAACTGGGCCACAGATGAGCTCACAGGCCAGGGAGGAACATGAGGGTTGGTACCCAGGGAGGGGGCTGGCACCAAGATGGAGAGGTGATTCCTATAAGGATTAGGGGCCTTTGCAGTTGGGCCTTAAAGGACAAGGCCAGATTCTTGACAGGTGAAAACGAGGTTGGGGATTCCAGGCAAAGACACGGACATAAGACCCACACCTTTCAATGGCGTTTTCATCCTTAACCTAACAAATCAAGGCAGAAACCTGGGCACTGCCTCCCACCTTCTCCTTAGTCTCATAACCAGTCCCCCAGCAAGGCAGGCCTAGTCCACTTCCTATCCCCCTCTGAAACTGCTTCTCCTCCCTCCACTGCTCTGCTTTATTCTGGTCATCCTCAGCTCTCAAGTGGATGGTGGCCGCAAGCCCCCCCAGCACCCAGAGTTTCTCGTCAGTGTGCAGACCAGCTCTGCCACCAGCTGCTCAGGCCCTGTGATGGTGGCTTCCTGCCTGGCCTGGGGCCTGGGTGGAGCGTTCGGATCCTCCATGGCCTGACCCACACTGGCTTGAAGCATTGCTCACCAGGTCCTCTTTGCTTGCCTCGGGGCAGTTCTTTCTGCCTGGGCTCTGATGCCCCTCTCTCTGCTTCAGCACAGTGTTATTTCTGGCTTCACGACATCAGATCTAGGTGACTCAAATACACTACTTAGCCTCTCTGTGCTTCAGATGAGGCTGTAATAAGGATGAAACTATTACACGGAATGAGCTTGCAACAGTGCCTGACACACTGAGGGACTCGGTGTGGAATTTTTATTCTTGCCATTGTTGTTTCTGTTTGTCGCCCTGACCAGACTTATGAACTACTTGAGGACAGGGGCCATTTCCAAGTTGTACCTGCAGCACAAACACTCAGGAAACAGATTTAGGGGCTTGAGGCAGGTAACCGGTCAATTCCTCACTCAGGGTTAGGGTTAGGGGGTGCCACTTGGCCAAGGATGCCTCAGTCTTTTTGAGAATCCCGCACAGCAGAATCCTTGGCTGGGAGCCTGAACACCTGGCCTGGCCACTGCTGCTTCGAGAGACTCTTCCCTTCTCTGGGGCTCAGTCTGTCCATCTGGATGCTACGTCAGAGGGCTGATTCAGGGTGCTGATGTGTGCGCCAGACCTGAGGGGTTGCTCTCTCACCCATGTAATGCTGCACCAGCTCCTGCACGGAGTCAAACTGGGCCCGCGTGGTAATGTAGTAGCCACCAGTGTCCAGTTTGCGGATTTTGTAATGCTTCACGTGATCGCCTTTGGTCTGGTCCCAATCCCGGATGGACAAGGAGTAGGCGCCTGTGGGGAAGGGACACCTTCGGGCCTGCTTTCTCCCTGCCCCCACCTCAGGTCTGCAAGCCTGGAGACTCTAAGTTGGAACTCAGTCCCAGTTTTGGTTCCACTCTGCCATGCCCAGCCCTAGTCAGTTTTAGCCCTGATCAGGGGCAGATTAGCCAGTAGACGAGTACACATGAGTTGTGTTTACTCATTCACCTGTGGCACATGATTCCACATGAGTTTCACCACATCAGGTGAAATTGTGGTACAGATTAATAAGCCGGTACAAATAAGCTGGTGGGTACTTCACTTAAGGGTAATGCATCCTTGGCCGAGACCCAAGCCCCTCCCGACCAACCTAGCCCAATCCTATTATGCAGGCCTTCTGGTTGCCCCTGCCCCCCAGCTGTCGCTTCTCCCCCACCTTTGGTGGTCTCACTCTCCCGAATGAGAAAGGCCCCCTGCGGATTGCCAGGGGAGAGCAGCTGCCTCTCTGCATCCTTCCTCCCGATCTTTCCAAAGTACCACCTGTTGGGAAGGGCCGGCAACAATCAGGTAGTTATGCCCTATTCAAAGTCCAACTCAGCCTCTTTGGACAAAGTCACTGCACAAAACCTAGGCTCGCTTCACATGCCCATCTCACAGGCTGGTTGGGTGGGTCACTAGGACAGGGAATGTACGCACAGTGCCTGGCGCACAGTAAGTGCCCGTAAAGCTTAGGCTTCTCCTCTCTGCTCTGGGCTTCTCTGGTACTGAAATTGCTGGACCTTCAGTCACAGAAGACCTCATTAAGGTGCCACCAGCCTTTCGTCCATTTTGCTTCCGTCCCTCTGTGCACTCCTTTACAGATGAGTAACTTAGGCTCAGAAAGGGGAAGTGATGTGCCCATAAGGCAGGCTGATGAGCTCTACTTAAAATCCTCTGTTGCCCAGTTTCGTGGCTTTCCCACTCCCCCAGTCCATCGTGGTGACCCATCCTCCGCACTCACACTGTCCACTTCGGCTTCCTGAGCTAGGGTCTCCCCTTTATCCTCCTCCTTCCTATCCATCTGTTGCTGCCTGACACTCTGCTGCTCTTCCTCCAGTTCTCTTAATTTTGGGTGTTGTCCTAAATCTCCTCAACGTCAGCCTCAGGCCTCAACCACTCCTACTCTTTTAGGAACTCTTTCTGGGATTGTACTATATGTGCCAGTCTACTGGGGGAGGCGAAGGGACCACAGGCAATATGGACAACTCAGACGTCATTTAACAGAACCATGGCCATTTTAGGCTGCATTAAAAGGAGCATAGCTTCCAGATCAGGGGAGACGTCAGGCAGTCTCAGAGAATTCTGGGATGGCTGGTGCACAATGAGAGTTCTAGACACAGTTTGGGAAGTATGGGAGGCCACTGGAAGTGAAATGTGAAGGAGAGTAGGCAGGATGCTGAGGCAGGAACTGTTGAAGGGCTGTGTCGACACGACTAAGTTTTCAAAGGCACTGGTCCTGCCTCCAATATTTAATCATTTGTTATTAAACACTGGCAACTTGTTTAATAACCAACCCAAACCAAACCCAGTGCCACCAAGTGGATTCCAACTCATAGCTACCCTATAAGACAGAGTAGAACTGCTCCATAGAGTTTCCAAGGAGTGTCTGGTAGATTCTAACTGCTGATCTTTTGGTTAGCAGATATAGCTCTTAACCACTACACCACAAGGGTTTCCTGTTTAATAGCAAATATAGTAATAATGTAATAATAGCAGCACTTATTTTGTGTTGAGCTCGGCACTAATAACATGTATTTATGCATTTAATTCTCATAATAACACTGTATGGTAGGTGCTACTATTGCCCTCCATTAAAAAACAAAACAAAATACCCACTGCCATCGAGTCAGACCCTATAGGACAGAGAAGAACTGCCCCCTAGAGTTTCCAGGGCTGTAATCTTTATGGACTCAGACCCCGCATCTTTCTTTAGTGGAGCAGCTGATAGGTTCCTACCACCAACCCTTCACTCGGCAGCCCAGTGCTTTAACCACAGTGCCACGGGGGCTGTTTCCTCCATTAGACAGAAAAGGAAATTGAGATATGTAGTGGTTAAGCAACCATCCTAAGGCCACAGTGCACTTGAGCTGTGTGGCCAGAACAAGACCCAAGCTGTCTGTTCTAGGGCCTGAGCTCTTAACCGCAATACTGCAGTGTGCCCTCTCGAGCTTCATAACCCTGCCCCCATGTGGACAGAACTACAAACCAGTAGAAAACACCCGCCCTCCACACCACACTCCTTCCTTTTCCCTCTGTCTCGTGCTGCTCTCCCCTACTCCACCTCTACATCCTGTCCTCTTCTCTCTGCTCAGGGAACCCCTACCCGGCAGCCCCCATCTGCAGCCTCTCCATCCCACCAACCTCTAAAGTTGCCTGCATTTCTTTTTCTCCTAAGGAAACTGTTTTAAGCCCTGTCTTGCTATCAACAGTCTGCTATATCTCACACCTTCCCTTCACTCGAAAAAGTGTTTCACACTTGGGTCTCCTCTTCCTCACTTCCTACTCCCTACCCCACTCTGCTGTCTGGCCCCCACCCCAACTGTACAGGGAGGCATCTCTCACCAAGTTCACCCCCATTGCCAAACCCAGTGGCCAGCAGCCTCCGACACTCCCTCTCTTGTTTCTTGAAACTTCCCCTCTACTGTCTTGACTGCTCTGACTCAGCCTTGTCTGATTCTCCTCCTGCTTCTCCACTGCCCCTTCTCCTTCAAGAGCAGCTTTCTCCAAAGTTGGGCCGGAGGGCTCATCTCTTTCTTGCTCTCCTTCGTCTTTCTTCACCCATCTATGCAGCTTTAGTGCTGAGTCCCAAATTTCCACCCCAGCCCTCTGCAAGGGCCACAACAAACATGTGAAGAGTCTCAGTTTCAGTTAGGAAAAGGTGTCCTTTTCTCTGGGCTAATTCAGAGACATGGCTTGGCACGGGCTGGGCATCCTTGTACAAAGAACAACCTGATCCAACCGCTGTCAGCTTCCTCTACTTGGGTGTTCCTCTCCGTGAACATCAGCGCATCAAAACCCCACCTCCAGAACTCATTATTGCCCTCAAACCTGTACCTGCTTTCGTGGACTCCACTTTAGCAAATGGCGCCATCACCCACTCAGTTGCTCAACAAGGCTTTGAATCACCCTCAATTTCCCTGCTGCCCACTCCCCACAGTCTTGATAGCAAATCAGTTACTAAATCCTGGTGCACTCTACAACATGTCTCCACTCTTTCTAGCATGCATGTATGAGAATAAGTAAAACAAGGTTTTATGAGTCCCAGTTTATTCATCTGTAAATTGGGGCAATAGTACTATCAGTAGTGTTAATATGATAATTAAATGAATTAAAGTAGGTAAAGTACCAGTTATAGTATCTCACACACATAAAAGTGTTCTGTTAATGGTACGTCCCTGGCTCCTTAATAGAATTAATTCTAAGTAATGCCCCTTGCATGTGTTCAACACTTTACAACTGTCAAAACTCATATGACACCGTTATCAGGAGAGGCAATATGTATACTGCCTAGCAAATGCAACCAGGCTACCTGGGAGCCAGTATTAGCTTCCTTACTTAACAAACCGTGTGAACTTGGTAAGGCTCTTTAATTTCCCTGTGTCTCAGTTTCCTCATTTGTAAAACATCATATTTTCTACTCAGTTAATAAGCATCCTGAATAGCACCCGGAATACAGTGTGTACTAGCGAAAACCCTGGTGGCGTAGCAGTGAAGAGCTATAGCTGCTAACCAAAAGGCTGGCAGTTGAAATCCACTGGGCTCTCCTTGGAAATTCTTATGGGGCAATTCTACTCTGTCCTATAGGGATATGAGTCAGAATTGACTTGATGGCAGCAAGTTTGTTTTGGGGGGGTTTAGTATAATCTATTATTATTATCATCATTATCTTCCCTCACAATGATCTTAGAAAATTGTAGATACAGAGACTGAGGCTCAGAGAGAAGCAGTGACTTGCCCAAGAGGTGGCCTGAGAGTCTGGACTCCAGCGCCCTAGCCCAGGTCTGGCCTCCCTTCCAACCCTACTCACTCTTCAGCCTGGATGGAGTCCACCGGGGCCACGTAATTGCTGGGAATGTAGCCAGTTAGTCCGGAGCTGAGGGACCGAGCCTCCCACCAGTCACCTTCACTGCAGGCACAGAGCAGGGGGTGGTGATCACTGGCAGCTCCAGCCTCTGGGGCCCAGGCAAGGCCACACTGGCAGAGATTGACCCTGCCAACCCTTTACCTTAGATGCCCTGCCCCCACCCAAGAGCTTTTCCTTCCCTTGCCCACAGCTATTACAGCTGCACAGAAGATTTCCCCCTGTGGAAGGGAGATGTGTGGGGACATCTGGGCCTCCAGGCTTCCTCCTCTGGCTCCTCAGTTGAGCTAGGGGTCAAGGATACAGTGCACAGCTAACTAGGTCACTTCCCCACTGAAAAACTTGCAATGGCCACATATTTGCTTCTGGATAAAATCCAGACATCCCAGCTTGGCTGAAGAAGCCCTGCTGACCCTGTTCCCACCCCGTCTCCAGTCTCTGCTTGCTCCACTCTGTACCCCACACTTCTGCTCCACCTTTACAGGGCCACTGTAGCTCCTGGGAGCCATCCTTCATTCTCATCTTCTCTCACTCTCACTTTCCTCACCTCTTCCTTCAATGTCTGTTCATTTTTCTGGTCTTAGCTTAGAAGTCACCAGCTCTGAGAAATCTGTCCTGACCACCTCCACTCAGGGGACATGTTAGGTATCTCTCTGTGCCTACACTCCTTCCAATAGTAATCACCCAGTTATTGCAATCATGTCGTGTGTCTGGCTCCACCACTAGGCTGGGAGCGCCCTGAGAACAGGGACCAAGTGGGATTCCTCTCCCGGTCCTGCTCCCAGCTCAAGCCATGCACTGAGCTGGGTAACCTGGTCACTTACGTGTTGTTCAGGATGCAGAACTTCTCACCCTTGGTGAAGGTGAGATCATCCTCTGTCCGGGCCTCATAGTCATAGAGGGCGACGAACCGCGTCACCCCAGTCCCTGCCGGAGTCAAGGTTACTCAGCAGGACGGGGGGCACAGGATGGGGGCATCCATGAATTCATTTTCCCAGCCAGGCACTGTAGGCCTCCTCAGACTGCTACAGTGCCCTGGTACTCAAAGGCCTTTGGAGTTCAGTGGATTTCTGATATGGGCTTTCGGCTTGCCCCTATCCCCATGGATTTAGGACATATACATTCAAGCCTACTCCTCTAACCCACATTGTCTACTCCTCCTCTTCCCAATCAAGAAAACATCCCCCCTAGGAGATGGCACGCAAAAGGGTTTTCTTTAACCATTGTATCTGCCAGCTGGGTCCCCAACTTGAACTGCAGGCCCTGAGAACAGACCTATCTCTCCATTCTCCTACTGGGGTTTCTGAGGGCAGGGCTGCTGTACATACTTCCTCAGACAAGGCTGTGTCTCCCATGTCACACGGGAGGCTCCTAAGAACAAGACCCCAGCCTTCCCTCGTCCAGTTTCTCCTAGGGCCCGGGCAGCCTGCCTCACCATCACGTATCTCTCCCCTTCATCTCAGCCTACTGGACTTACCTGAGATGCCCCGGACAGTGCTACCACCATCTAGGAAGGCGGAGCTGGTGGGCGAAGGGGAGAAGTTGTTGTAGTTGGGTATGTGGGCGAATGAGGAAGCAGGTCGCGCCTGAGTGGGATCGGGGCCATAGCGGTCTGACGCCCCATGGGCCCTGAATTCTCCTTCCAGGCCAACATCATCCTTGGCCACTGGCTCTGGCTTCTTGCAGAATGCACAGCCCATTCCGGGTGCCCTGCTACAGGATAGGGGTGTGCCTGACTAGGGGGCCCTGCCAAGTGCACCACGTACACCGCCCTATGCCTGGTGCACACTCCCGCAGAGGGCCCGTCAGCTCTGCCTCCTGGCTGCCTGCAAGTGTTTGGACCCCTCAGGGTGACATAAGTGTTCTCAGTGCTGCTCTTCTCATCCGTTTGAAACTGCAGCCTAGTGGCTGATTTTCTACACTGGGATGATGCCATGTTTATTTATATACTTTTGCCTCCAATTGATTGCTTTGATATGTTGTGTATCTCTGACTCCTTTGGTGTGCTTGTACATGTACATCTTTTGTGTGTCTCTAAGACTATGGAAGTTGGCTTGTGTACACGCAAACTGTGTACATGTTTGCTGTGTACACGTCTACATGGAGCTGTGTGAATGCCTGTGTCTGTATATATGAGTATGTGTGTATGTGTCTGTGTGTGCATGGCTCTGCGTGTGTATCTGTGTGCATGCACAGCTGTGTGAGTATTAGTATGTATGTGTCTGTGTGTGTACGTGTGTGCCTGTCTATCAGTGTGTATGGTATCTCTGCACTGTGGGCCTGTGTGAGCAGGTGACTGTGTGTCTATTGCTGCATACATAACTCTGTGTAGCCATGTATGTGCCTGTCTGTGTGTGTGTGTTTATGTGTGCAGGTCATTGTATGCGTGCAGGCCTCTGTGCCTCTCTGTGTATGTCCATGTGTTTGTATGTGAATGTGAGTGCGTGTGAGAGCTGTACGCCTGCACCTGGAGATTCCCTGCAGAGGGGGATCAAGGCCATTTTCCGATGTGGGTCCAGCCTCTGGCCTCTCAAGCTGCCTCATTCTGGCTCTCCCTATCTGTTACCTAGCAACAGGCCTGTGTAGGAGGAAGGGGCTGTGAGGAACTGTGGGGACCAGGAGGGCCACCTCCACCCAATTTCCTGACCCTGAAAGCCCTCTGTTCCCACTCCCTCCACTTACCCTTCAGGCCCCGACTCCTGGGTCAGTGAGGTTGTGGCATGGTCTTTGGGAGGAGCCAGGGACCTGAGGGCAAGACAGAAGGACATAGAAATTGCAGGCCCTGGCAATGTTCCTACCAGCCAGCTGCCCAGCTTCTGCTGCCTCAGGAAGCCAGAGGGCCTGGACTCAGCCCCAGCATGACTCCCGCCTTCATGTTTCTTCCCAGCAGCCCTGGCACACTCACCCATCCACCTCCTGCAGGACACACCACCCACACCAACCATCTTAAAGTTATATCTACCTGACACACCAACACAGTCACACACACCAGCACAATCTCAACCAGCACTCACAGCATATCCTTGCCAACCACCGCACACCAACACAGACTAACACTCACACCAGCCAAAGTATGGATGCACAGCAGCACACACACACATCCACATGCACACAGGCCCCCCGGGATGCTTGTATTTTGTATTTACCCATCACTCTGATTGGATTTCTAGCAAGCTGAGCTCAGCTCGGCCAAAAGCCCCCAGTTACTGGCTCCTAAAATAATCTTTCCTGGCCCCCGCATCTTTTCCCAGCCCAGGCTGGGTAAATCCCAGCAGCCCCAGGGTCACATTTGGCAATAGGGCAAAGGTACACACCTACCTCCACAGCTCTATTTCTGCCCCCACATCAGGGAAAGGTTTGGCAGGTAGCTTAAGCCACCATGGTCCCTGGAGAAGCCTCCCAAATGTGCCGAGTCTTTCTTGGCAGTTGTTTCCTTTGCATGACAGTGTGGATGGTTCATTGAGCAAGGGTCCCCCACCCTCCATCAGAAACTGCCATTGCAAAACTCAAGAGAGGAACTGGCTGGGGAGAGTGCTTGGTTTCTTAAGATGTGAGAGGAATGGCAAGCTGTGGGGTGGGGCTGACCCAGTGAACCCTATTTCTCTCTCTAGAGGGGCCTGAGGACCCTGGGGACAAGGGCCTCTGCCTTGTCTCTCTGCTTCCCTTACAGAATCTTGCTCTTCTCTTTGGGTCCTGCCCCTCCTACCCAGCATCACTCACCTCTTCCAAGAAGACTTCCTGGATCCATCAGATCCAACTGCCGGGCCAATGGCTTTACTACATCAGTGCTCTGACGCCCACCCTAGCCCTGCCAACCCCTCTCGCCCATTAATGTGACTGTTCTTCTGTGTGTGTCAGAGGGTGGTGGTGGAAACATCACCCATGTGGTGAACTGTGAAGCAGGCTGTGGTAAGAGGCTTGCCCTAAAATAGCCCCTGTTCACAGGGCCATTGCTGAGATCTTCACCCCAGGATCCTTCCCCTCAGGGTGAACTACTTTGTCTGCAAGGCCCCAGGGTACTGGTGGATAGGGCCAGGGTAGAGGCTGCTGGGGGGTAGGGAGGCACCCATGACCCCGCTGAAGGGAATTCAGAGGTTGGCTCCAGGACAGATGGGGATAAGAACAAAAGGGTTACGGGATGAAAATAAAGGTCTCCAAATGGCTACACAGCCTCCATCCAGATCCACACAATCCTCCCAAGACATCCACAGACATACACACTACCCTACACAGAGCACTTGAGACTCTGAGCTCTCCTGTACAGATTCACAGACACATACATCTTCGAGTATACACATCCATATATACACACCTCTGCACACACACTACCAATGTGTACACACACCCATTGACACACAGGTGCACACACACACACAGATAGCCTCTGCACAAGAATAGCAGAATTTATATCACTTACTATGGGCCAGGAATTGCATCAAGCATTTTACATATAATATCCATTTTATTCTCACAACAACCCTATAAGGTATTTTTATTATTGTTATTGTGCATTAGGGGAAAGTTTATAGAGAAAATTAGTTTCTTATTAAACAATTAGTACATGTAATGTTTTGTGACATTGGTTGCCAACCTCCAGACATGTCAACACTCTCGCCTTCTTGACATTTGGTTCCCCGTTTCCATTTGTCAGGTGTCTGTCCCCTCCTGCGTTCTCTTCCTTGCCCCTGGGCTGGTGTGCCCATTTAGTCTCATACACATGGTTGAACTGCGTATGTGACTGTTTATTTTATAGGCCTGTCGAATCTTTGGCTGAAAGGCAAACCTTAGGAGTGGCTTCAGCACTGAGTTGAAAGAGTGTCTGGGGGCCATACTCTCAGGGTTTCTCCAGTCTCTGACCAGTAAGTCTTTCTTTTTTTTCTCCCACTGTATCTGGGACCACATATTGTGATCCTTGTCAGAGCAGTCTGTGGTGGTATCCGGGCCCCATCTGGCTGTGCTGGACTCAGTCTGGAGTAGGCTGTGGTAGTTGTGGTCCATAGGGTATTATTATTACTGATGCAGAAATCAAGGCACAGAAAAGTTTAGAGACTTCCCCAAGGTCATACAGATGCCATATCCTGGCGTTTGCCTCCAGAGTGTGAGCTCTCAACCATGTCTCATCACTGCATGTCACAGACACAATTAAAACAACAACAACAACAAAAAAAAATACTGCCACTGATCAATTCTGACTTAACCTATAGGACAGAGTAAACTATAGGACTCTATAGCATAGAGTAGAACTGCCCCTTAGAATTTCCAAGCAGTGCTTGATAGGTTTGAACTGCCAACCTTTTGGTTAGCAGACGTAACAGTTAACCATTATGGCACCAGGATTTCCAGACACAATAGTCACAGTCATTCCTGTTGGCCTGCATAGATGCACAGAGCTTCCATAGGAACTCACACAGCCTCTCCCTTTCTCCCCTCCACAGAGCTCCCTGCTATAGGATACGAATTTATATAATCTCTATGCACACAGATACAATGTTGCCTCTTCCAACTCCCTTCAAGTCCACAATGCTGCCAGGATTCTACACAGTTGAAGCCAGCCCTGAGTTCTGCATGCCTGAAGTTGGGGTGGCAGGGGCGGGGGGTAGGGGAGACTTAGTTTGTAAGGCAAAGAGCTTTGTGAGTTTAGGAAGGGCCCTTGGCAAGGCTGACAGTCAATGCCAATCAGGAGTCATGGTCAGTGGGCAGAAGTGGGCAGCGCTCAGGTTGATATCACTCCTAGGCTTGATGGAGGTGAAGCCCCGCTAGGACCTGGCTCTCTGTGGAACCTGCTGAGGGGCTTAAAGCATGTGGGATGAGGGTGTGAGGCACAGGGTCTGATGCCCTTATGGCCCAGGGCAATGAGAGGGGTCACACCGAATGTGCCATGCTTCTCTGTGGGAGAGAAATGGGGAGAAAACAACAGCAAGAACAAGAGAACAGCAGCAGAAACAGAAATCGAGAAGTATAGAGACTGAGAGAGTCAGACAGACCCAAGGACAGAGAGATTAAAAAAAAAAAACAACCACAACTAAAAAACCTGCTGTCCTGTCAGGTCCTACTTATGGCGACCCTAGAGGTCAGAGTAGAACTGCCCTCTAGAGTTTTCAAGGAGTGCCTGGAGGGTTTGAACTGCTGACCTTTGGGCTAGTAGCAGTAGCACTTAGCCCACTACACCACCAGGGTTTCCAGAACAGAGAGATACAGGGACAGAAAGACTGAAAGAAAAAACAAAGTGAAACACAAAGTGGTGAGCTGGTAAACCAGTTCTCAAAACAAGGACACACCATAAAGGCCTGATGCGTGGCGTTTGCTGATTTCCGTGGTGTAAATGTTCCCACCATGGCTGATGTCAAGCTACTGAAGGGACCTCACAGAATGCTAGGTTGGGGAGACGTGCACAGAATCAGCTCCCTGGAACCAGTACTAGCTGGTTCCAGCACATCACTGCCAGAAAGAAACGGACAAAAATGAGAGACTCAGATGAGGTAGCGAGAAAGAGCAAGAGAGAGACACAGAGAGAGAGAGAGGGAGATGAAGAGAAATAGTCACAGGCCGACAGAACTAGAGAGACTAAGACAGGAAAAGAGAGAAGGAGGATGGGTCTTCTCTTCTCAGGCATCGGTGTGAAAATACGCCCTAGGACTCTTCATCCTCATCTTGCTTTGATCCCAACCACTTACTACCAGTTTGGGGGGCCGTGACATGTTAGTAAAAACAGGCTAATTTATTAAATACCTACTCAGTCCCTGACATAGTGCCAAGAAAATTCCATGCATGGTTTCACTTAACAATTCTTATGAGTTAGGTTTTATTATCACCTTATTTTACAGATGAGGAAAACTGAGGCACTGAGCTGTTAAGGAATTTGCCCCAGATTACACAGCAAGTAGAGGGGAGTTAAAGTGCAACCGCAATGAATTTGCACTGTTAGGCGTTAAGCATGGTTCAGTTTTGTGTTTCTCGTCACAGTATAAAGTCTGTCCTTTAAGGAATACCACCTACGTGCCAGGCCCTGTGCTCCATGCTCTACACGCATGAGTTTCTTAAACCTTCAGTGCAGCACAGAGAGATGGAGCAATCTGTCCAGGGTCTCACGGGCAATATCTGATTTTCCCAGCCCTAGAACCTGAATCCAAGTCTTTCTCTCCTTTGAGCCAAACTTGGCTACCTGTTAACTGCAGAAAGGAAGTGCCCACATTGACGACATGAGTTTTGGGCATGACAGGAACTTGAGTCTAGCCTACGAATCTGTCTCTTGACTATCTGGTCGACAGGAGTTGGCCCCCAGAGCCCCATTAAAGTCAAAAGCAGGTTGTGGGTATGCAGAGTTGAGGTCCAGCCTTGAACCACAGTATCTCCTCTTTGACACGCTCTCCTTCTGTGTGGCTCTGCCCCAGCTTTGTGACCTTAGAGGAATGTCTTTGTTTCTTTTGTGTGTGAGACAGAAGGGACTTGCCCTAGGTTACACAGCCAGAGAGAGGACACAAAGCCAGGACTCAGGTCCAGAGTTCTGTTTCCAGCGCCATGGCAGTGTTCTCTAAGGCCTGAGCAGGAGGTCATGCTGCCTCTGACAAATGAATGTCACACTTCCTACCCAGCCCCTAGCCAACTGAACACACCATCTCTATCATATGGCAGCTGGCCACCTGGTAGACAGCCACCTTCCACCACCCAAGAGTGAGGCCCACTCCTACTCCTGGACATACCAGCCCCAGGCCCACCCATCCTTCCTTTCTTTCTTTTTAATTACTAGCAGTTTGATAACTTTATTACTGTGGTATATGTGGGTAGAGACAGATGACAAAATGAATTAAAATGCTAATGCTTTAAAGAAACATTATTAAAAAATATATGCAAGACCCTAGTCTAAACATGAGTTGATGTGTTTCAAGATTTAAAAGCAGATTATTTTAATTATCTTCATGTTTTTGCCTCATTCCTTGAAAGGTTTTTCTACTTTTCAGCTCTCTTACTTAATCATGACATTCTCAGAAAAAAGTGAATACAAAACTTACTGCATACCTGCAGAGATGTGGATTACGTTTCCCATATCGCTCTTTTCAAAATGAGGAATAGAAAGACATAATGTCAGGAAAGAAACAAGATAGGGCAAACTTAGAAGTGCCTTGTCCTTGCTTAGGAGCTCTGGTGACACAGTGGTTGTGACCTATAGCTATTCGCCGAAAGGTCGGCCGTTTGAATCCAGCAGTCGCTCTTCAGAAAGTCTACAGGGTAGTTCTACTCTGTCCTATATATAGGGTTGCTATGGGCCAAAATTGACTGGAGTGTCAGGTTTTATTATGGATTGAAGTGTATCTCCCCCACCCCCAGAGCAAAATGAAAAATCCACTGCCTTTGAGTCAATTTCTACTCATTACGAAGGGTTGCCACCAGTCAGATGGCATTGGGTTTGATTTTTGGTGTATTGTAACCCCTAGACTGGTAGCTATAATCCCATTTGGGAATGGGTTTTCTTTGTTATGTTAGTGTGGCAGTTTCAGTGTATGGTGTGTTTTAAATCAGTCTCTTTTGAGACATAAACTGAGAGGATTAGACACAGAGTGAGCAGAAATAGGGATAGATGCCACCTCCCTTGACATTCACCAAGGAGCCAAGGCATACAGACAAGGACAAGCTGAAGAGACCAGGCTCTTTCCCTAGAGCCAACAGAGAGAGAAGCTCTCCCTGGTACCCTAATTTCAGACTTCTAGACTCCTAAACTTGAGAAGGTAAACTTCTCTTTGTGAAAGCCACCCACTTGTGCTAATTCTGTTACATAGCAGCGTTAGATAACTAAGACATGCCTTATCTTTATCTTTTCTTGAGGTTACACTTTCCAAAGCCATATCAGAATTCTGGTGTATCAGTGGGATCTGGAGACAGATTTGGTCTGCCAATGAGCTGGAGACCTTGGACAGGGAACTTCTGCTCTCCTGAGACAGGGCTGTTTGCTTATAAAACAGCAACACAGATCTCTGTCTCACAGGGTTGCCTCTGAGCACCCAATGGGGTCAAGCACCAGAGATACAATAGGTGTTCAGTGAACTTTCACTTCCCCTGCTTTCCCTGGAGGAAGGCAGGGAGGAGGTAGAGGCCCAGGGGCAGGGCTGGGCAAGACTGAGAGGAGAAGTTCCCAGGGTGAAGTGGGGAGGGCCCAACTGCCCCACTGCCTAGGGGATTTCACCAAAAAGGAACTGGGACTTGAGGCAGCCACAGGAAACCACTGGCCTGTAAGAGTTCCGGCTTCTCCTCAAGACCCCAGGGCTAGCCAGGAGGTGACACAGTCTAAAGTCTGCGGGGCATCTCAGCCCCTGTACCCCGCTGCACTTACTAAGACCTGAGTCCTCTGATCAGAGATCCTTCCTGCCTTACCCTCATACCTCCCACTGAACCCCAACGCCCTTACTGAACCCTGTCCCCCTCACTGAGATCCACCTCTCACTAAGCCTCCATCTCCATCACTGACCAACACCCTTTCCAGAAGGCTCATGGCTTCTCACCCTTGAATGCCTGGGGCTGTAAGTCGAAATACCCAAGTCTGACTCTACCGCCGGGTGGGAGCAGGTGTGTGCTGCAGGGGACTGCAGTAGATGAGGTAGCCTATCTGCTTTGTCCGCTTTAGCCTCCACTTGGTCCTGAAGGCACTGGCTGAGGCTTCTCCACATTTTGTGGGTAAAAGTGGTTCCCCATCTGTTGGTGAACACCCACCAGCTTCTAAAACCTGGGCCTTCAGCCCCACATGGGTTGGGATGTAGGGCTCTCAGGACATGTGCATCCCATAAATGTCCAGAGGGAGCTGAGAACTGGAGTCTAGATTCCCCGGTGAGGCCAGACAGGAAGCCCCCCACTAATCCTGAAGAGTTATCTTGCCCTCTGCCACCTGTTCTGTGCACAAACGGCCCTGGCTCCCTCTTCCCCTGCTCTGTCCCCCCACCTCAGCCTCCTGGGTCTGGCCACTTCCTTTGCCACATCAGTCTCAGGTGGCTGCACAGAACACCCAGACACCCACACATATGCTTATATGCTCATACCCACTCCCTCAGGGCCCAAATCATACAAACACTCTCACACTCTCATTCACAGCTTCACACCTAAGGGGGAGCAGGAGTGAACCCTAAAGTCCATCATCCCCAGATGCTCCTCCACCTGCTCCCCCACCGCCTAGTTCTTCTTCCCAGAGAGCTAGGTGGGACTTGGGAGGAAGGAGGTGAGGACTCAGACTTTAGCCCTGCCTTCTTTCCTTGTCATATCAGAGACAAGATGCCCTGGACTCTAGGTCCCTACTGCTGGTCATATCAGTCATTGTCTCTCAAACCTCTGTCTCCCCATCTGTGAAATGGGAACATAGCCCTGCTCTCTCACTGAAAAGCACCATAGAGAAACGCCAGCGGCCTCAGGAGACTGTATGTCTGAGGGAGTGGTCAACTGGATGTGGCACCATGGGGGTGGAGGATGACTTTCAAACCTGCTGACTTTCCCAGTGCGGGTCCTCCATAGATCCGCTGACACTGATGAATTTATTAGACATCACCTATGTGCTGGTTCCTGGAAGCCCTGTCAGTAGGACTCCTTCAGGCGAAGGAGAGGCTCGATAGGTGGGAGAATCCGTTTAAAGCACAAACTGTTTTCTGTACCTGATTTTCACGACTACCGGCGGGTGAGGGGGATTGTTAGGGGAAAGATAATTTCTCCCTGTTGTTGAAATGAAGAAAGCAAGGGCCGGAGAAACCCCCATAACTTGCTTAAAGTCACGTGGTTAATTGTTCAGTTTGGCTAAGAACCTAGCTCTTTTGAGAATGCAGATCCTCCCCGCCCCAGAATCTCTGAACACTGAGCGTCATCATCTCGCCCACCTGTCGGGAAGCTAGCCCCCCGCTGAGGACCCAGAAACAGGGAGGGGGACCCGAAAGGCTGCGCCAGCTCGGAGCTCCAAGCTCGCCAAGGGCTGGACTCCGCCTGACTGCCCGGGGTTGCCATGGAGACAGCCCCTCCAGGCAATCGCGGTCAAAGGCAGGATTTCCGTCGGGGCGGCCAGCAATTCCTGGATTCCGAGGGGAAAGCTCCGAGGCTGCCACCGCGGGCGGGAGTGCGGGGCGAGGGGGCGGGGGGACACGCAGAGAGGCCCGTCCCTGCTGACAGCGTAACTTCTCCAGGAAGCCGGGACTCGCGCCTCCGGCAGTGCCCTCGCAGTGCGGAACACGCCCACCTAGCTGCCTCCTGTTCTCCCCTGGCTGTAGGCTTCACCCAGGCTTCTGTCGATTCGCAGTAGGGGGACCTCCCGAACCCCGGCAGTGATGCTTCTCGAGACCCTTCCTCAGATGCCCTCCTTTATTTCCCCAGTCTGGGCACCTAGTTCCTCTCCCCAGATTCCGCAAATTCTCACTCTCAGGGTACCCTCAGTTTCTTCCCCTAACCCTTTTGGCGGTTCCCTTGGTCCCTCTCCCCGACTCTGCCCACTTCCTAAGTTCTATCAGTTTTGTTCTACAGGTTCCCTCCGTCTTTCTTTTCCCGGGATGCCCCTCCACCTCTTGCCCCACAGTTATTTCATCCGTCTCATTCTCTAAAGTCTCCTCTTTGCGAAATGGGAGCTCTTTGGCCCCCAACTTCATCAGTACTCCTCCGAAGTCCCCCCAGTTCCCTGTCCCCAAGTCCCTATCCCCAGCCCCTGTCCCAGGGCCACACACACCGCTCATTCCAGCACCCCTCTGAAGCCCCGCCTACCTGGCCCAGGGGCGGATTTTCCGACGACCCCCGGGAAAGCCAGCCGGGGCTCCTAGTCGTGGCAGGCGCCGGACGTGGGGAAGAACTAGGGTGCCGCGGTGTCTGACCGCCGTCCCCTCTGGGGAGGAGGAAGAAGCCGCCTGGGACTTCTCGGATTGCTGAGGCTGCTGCGGGGCGGCTGTGGAGGCTAAAACTCACAGTCACGCCCCTGACCCAACAGACTGCCCGCAGGAGGGAGGGGCCCACAAATCCCAGACCCGCCTGTTCCTGCTGCCAGCTTCCCCTCGGTTTACTAGGGTCTACTCCCCCAGCCTTTTCCGGTACCCCAGCTCCCCAACGCCCTGCACAGCCTTCGCAAGGCCTCCTCTAAGGAGCAGGTTCCTCACCCCCAGAAGCAC
Source organism: Heterohyrax brucei (assembly GCA_028571685.1). NCBI lineage: Eukaryota > Metazoa > Chordata > Mammalia > Hyracoidea > Procaviidae > Heterohyrax > Heterohyrax brucei. The sequence continues at coordinate 57,506,569 of CM053140.1, forward strand.
CTGCTTCCCTAGAATCATCGGATTTGAGGTAAGGAAGGGCTTTTATCTGTCACAGAAGATTATTTCCCACTCTGCCCCTTTTACAGGGGGGAAAACTGAGGCCCAGATGACCTTAGCCAAGCTTTTACAGCCAGCTCAGGCTGCTGTCATTAAAGCCACTTCAGATCCCACGGTGGTGTTTTATCTTCCTCAGGGGGTGCGCACAGGGGCAGGGATGTAGGAGGATGGGAGCAACCGGAGACCCTTCCCTTCAGAAGCTGCTCTTCAGAGGCATCTGTCCTCAGATCACACTGGAGAGAGAGGGCGTGTCAGCCCCTCTACCCCAAGTCTTTTTCTTTTTTTTAAAAAAAGAAAGATTACCTGTCGCGGTTTCTTCTTTTCCAATGAGTAGGGGTCTCTGGGCCCTCTTCACCCTGGGGTTCAGTCTCCCCTCCTACCACTGTTGCTTCTTCAGGCTTAAACTAAAGACCAGGAAAATCACTCCCTTCTGGAGAGGAAGAGGTGCAGAGGGGAGGACTGCTTGATGATGTGTGTGTTGATGTGTGGTGGGGAGGCAGGAGGGTGGAGAGTTCAGAGTGTGTGTGTGTGTGTGTGTGTGTGTGATTGCAGGCAATTGTCTTAGTCATCTAGTGCTGCTATAACAGAAACACCAAAAGTGGATGTTTTTATCAAAGAGAATTGATTCTCTCACAGTCTAGGAGACTGGAAGTCTGAACTCAGGGTGCCAGCTCCAGCTCTGAAGAAGTAGGTCTTTGTCATCAGTGTTCCAATGGTCTAGAAGCTTTTAAGCACAGGGACCCCAGGTCTGGGTCCAAAGTATGAGTCCTCCTGGCTCTTCTTGCTCAGTGATATAATGAGGTCTTCTGATCTTACCACTCAGCTTCTCTTCTATATCTCAAAAGAGATTGTGTCAAAACACAACCTAATCTTATATTGAATCCTGACTCATTAGCATAACTGCCACTAATCCCACCTCATCAACATCACAGCAGTTGGATTTATAACAGATGAAAATCACATCAAGTTGACAAAATGGTGAACAGTCACACAATACTGGGAATCATGGACTAGCCAAGGTGACACCCATGTTTTGGAGAGACACAACTGAACCAATAAAGCAGTGAAAACAATGACTGCATTTTTGAAACCAACAATTGGGATGTGTTATGCAGACCCCAGGTATTTCTGTGTATGAGCAGGGGTGTGTGCAATGTGTGGCAGGGAGGGGGTTTCACATGTGTACCAGCGTGTCTGTGGGGTGATAAAGGGCAGTGAGAGGCAGGTAAGAATGCTATCCCTTAGGAGAAAGGAGGAGGAGGAGGAGGAAGACACAGGGGCTTCTGGAGGGTGGTCCTGCCCTGGCTGGGCAGCCTCATTTCTACCACCAAGCACAGTCACTGGTCCACGTGTTCATTAAACAAACATTTGTCATTACCTGTTGGGTGCCACTTTTGGAAATACACAGATGAAAGAAACTGGCCCCTGATTCTGGGGAATCTGCAGTGATTCTGCTCTGCAGTGTCACTGTTCTCACAAGTTCTTAAAGAAGAACTATTTAGTGCTGGGCACAGACCAGACGCTTCTAATGGCTTGCTCAACAGGCCTTTATTACGGAAGAAGCGGGACAGGGATGACTAGAACAGCGTACGTCGTCATCGGCCTAGGTTCCCATCCGCAGAGTTAGATTGTGTTCAGGCGTGCAGCTGTTCACGTCTTGAGAGGAGAATGCAGAAGTTCCTCTCTCCCGGGATGAAATCCTCGTCAGACAGCCACGTCTGTGTGCCACATAACAGGTACAGGCAACACGTAGGGGAAGAGGCAATAAAAGTGTATGTGTGTGCATGCAGTGGGGAGTAATAAAAGGTGAAAAGTGGCAATAAAGGTGAAGGTCTGTCCCCTGCAGGCAATGGACATCATTTATTACCCTATTGAGCCCTGGGGTTAAGAGCTTGGCTGCTAACCAAAAGGCTGGCAGTTGGAATGCACCAGCCACTCCTTGGAAACCTCATGAGGCAGTTCTACTGTGTCCTATAGGGTCTGTATGAGTTAGAATTGACCAGATGACAATGGGTTCAGGCTGTTCTAGATTTACTGGTGACAGAGAACATCCATTTCTCCATTACCCTGCTAAGAGAGAGCTCTGGGTTTCTTTAGAGGGCAGTCATTTCCCCTGCAAGTACATACTTTATGTCCATTAATAGCTGTTACATCCATTAACAGCTAGAGAGACAGTGAAAGAAGACACAGCATACCTGTGCACCCAGACAAACTCAGCCTGTCATCCTTCAAGGCCTAGCTCACAGGCACTTCCTCAGGAGGCCCTGATTGCTGCTCCCACCCCCAGCAGAGCTCCCAGAGCCTCCTGCCTGGTGTACTACTAATTCCTGGGGTGTGGGAGTGGAGGGATGTGTTTTCCTCAAGGGCCAGGACTGGGTCTGGTTCTGCACAGGGCATGGTGCAGACTGGCAGGCTCTCTGGGCTTAGGAAAGCACCAATCATTCAAGGAACAAAGGAATTAGCAGGTGAACAAACGGAAGCCCAATGAAAGGATAAACAATTGAAGATACGAATTAAAGAATGAACAAGTTTAAGAATTTGTGAATAAATGAATGGAAGGAAAAAACTGCTTCTGTTTTTGAAAGTATAAGGTCACATTAGTCTACTGCTTAAACCCTCCAATGGTTTACTTCCTATTTGCTTGGAGTAATAAAAGTAAATCATTAGAAAAATAAATAAATAACATAATGTGAACTGTTGCCACCGGCTGCGAGGCCCTGTGTGTCTGGCTCCTTCCTGCCTCTCCAGTCCCATCTGGGGCCCTCTTCCTCTGTAGTCACTTTGGAATCCTTTTCTGTTCCTAGAGCACATTGAGTTCTTGCCTTAGGGCCTTCTGGCCTGCTGTTCCCTCTCCTCTCTGGCTCTTCACAGTACTGGCTCCGTTCCATCCTGCACCCAGAGTGCCACCTCTTCGAAGAAGCCTTTCCTGGCCACCCCAGCCAAGGAACCTGTTACCTGATGCTGCTGTAACAGAAATACAAGTAGGTGGTGTTAAGGAACAGGAATTTGTTTTCTCACAGTTTAGAAGACTAGAAGTCTGAATTTAGGGCACCAGCTCTGGGGACAGGCTCGTTCTCTGTGGACTCCAGGGGAAGGGTCTTCTCTCTTCTGTTCTTGGCGATCCTCACATACTTATCTGTTCTCCCTTGTTTGTGCTCGCTTTTCCCCCGTATCTATGCTGCTCCTCCTTTGTCTATATCTCAAAAGCAGTTAGGCTTAAGACACACCCTATACACTATTATGGTCTCATTAACATAGCAAAGAAACCCGCTTCCCACAGGGGCCTAATCCATATCCAGCACAAATTTTGGGGAGGGGGGACAATTAAAATCATAAGATATCCCTGGTTTCCCCTGGTCTTGGTCTCAGCACGCAGTCTGGAATTACATATTTCTCAGTTTATTGTTTACTATCTGATGTCCCTGTGGCTAAGTTACCTCATCTAGTTTCTGGTCCTCCCTGGCTGGGTCAGGGCTGACAGGGACACAACATTCTATGCCTCTCACTCATCCATTCTGAATAACCTTGTGGTTAGAGGCACTGGCTCTGGACCCAAATGACCTGGTTTGTAGGCCTCTTCCTGGCTTTATGGCCTTGGGCAAGTGATTTCATCTTCCTGTGCCTCAGTTTCCTCACTTGTAAAATGGAGATAATAGCAGCACCTACCTCATAGGAGTCTTGGGAGAAACTAAATGAGCTGTTAGGCCAGTGCCTGGCACATAATAAGTGGCATATAAGTGTTTACTACCATTTAAGCATGAATTGAAGCAATGAAACCTTAAGCCTTCACTGTCACCTATCTCTGGCCCAAGCCTTGTGCTGGGTGCTGGAGGTTCAGATGTGAATCAGGTCCAGCTCTTGCCATCAGGAGTTTGCTATGTGGCTCAGGAGGCAGATGGGAGCAGTGGCATGTCTGAGGGAGAGCAAAGAGGCCACAGAAAGGGCCTCTCAGGCTCCCTGCTCTCTGGCCAATCTTCCATCCTCCAGCCTCCAAGCTCACATTCCCCTTGAAAACAATTCTGAACACTGATACTAGAACCAAAACTCAAAGCGAGCCAGCCCATTAGAATCTTCCCCTCCTGTCCATTTCCCCATTTAGCTACCACTCTTGTGTTGTCACTTCTGTCTTTCTGTCTTTAGCCAGCATAGATTCTGTTGTCAGCCCGTTCAGTCTTCCTTTGCAAAAACCCTGATCTCTCTCGTCTCTTCCTCCTTCCGGAAAGCCCCAGGCCTGCAGGAATCCACCCACCCACCTTCTCTGAGTGTGGAAGAGAATATCACCTGCCACACAGCTTCCAACTCCCAGCCTCAGAAGGACAGTAAGCAGACCGAGCAATCCTTTAGTGTGTTTCTGGGTGAGCTGGCCCTCCATCTCTCCCTGATGACCAGTTCACATCCTTTCTTCTGTCCTCCAACTTCCCACCCCTACTCTCCCCTTCGTCACTTACACTCAGAGTCCTCTCCCCTCTCTGACAGTTTGACACCTTCTGTAACTCCCTTTTCTGCACAATCCATCTCTCTTCCACGGATGATCTGATCCTCTTAGCATACAAACATGTTCTAGAAGCCCTCGTTAAAAAACAAAACATAAAAACCTTCCCTTAACGTTTGTCTTGCCCCCCTTTTTTTAAGGAGGAAGTGTAGTTCTTGCCCAATTGGTAAGCGAAAACTCTTCTTTATAGAAACATGCCAGCTGGTAAACATAGAAGGAATCTGACGATTAGAGAAGCTTCATTTTGCAACCTTAATGAAACAATTGATTTAGACAGGAGTCATCAAGGATGCTGAAACTGGGTGAAAGGTTTTAAAGAATAGGATGTTCAGACAACGTTCAGTGTTCATAGATGACTTGGTATTTGCAAAGGAAAACGTACCTTTTCAATGGAGAAATCCCGTAACCAGTGCTAAGCTGACAGTCTGTGCCTCCCTATGGGATGATTATGAAATACACGCTGTCACTAGGGAGAATTCTTGCCACCCACATTTAACCTCAGTCTAGTCAAGTCTCTAGACCAAGGGTTGGCCAACTAAGAGACCAATCTGGCCTGCCTCCTGTTTTAGCTCAGCCCGTGAGCTAAGAATGGTTTTTGACATATTTAAATAGTTAAAAAGATCAAAAGAAGAAGACTATTTTGTGACATGTGAAAATTATGTTAAATTCAGTTCTCAATGTCCATAAATAAAGTTGCGTTGGAACACAGCCATCCTCTGTTTTCGTATTGTACATGGCTGCTTTCCTGCTGCCGTGGCAGAGTTGAGTAGTTGCAACGGAGTCTGCACGGCCTACAAAGCTAAGACATATTTACTAGCTGGTCCTTTACAGAAAAAGCTTGCCAGCTCCTGTTCTAAACCTGAATTCCTGCTACAAGAGCTATAGGAGACAGAATAAGGTAAATGACACCGTGAGGGAGACATCAAACTCAGTCACATGTGGGACGTTCTACAAGACAACTTGCTGACCATTTAAAAAAACAATTGTCATAAAAACAAAAGCTAGGTGAGGATGGCTGTACTTCATTAGAAGAGACTTAAAAGAGACATTACTACCAAATGCCAGGTATAAACTTTGGTTACATATTCTCCTATGGTTCTGACTCATAGCTACCCTCTGTACAACAGAATGAAACACTGCCTGGTCCTGTGCCATCCTCATGACCGTTGTTGTCCTTGAGCCCATTGTTGCAGCCACTGTGTCAATCCGTTTTGTTGAGGGGCTTCCTCTTTTTTGCTGACCCTTTATCAAGCATGTTGTTCGTCTCCAAGGCTGGTCCTTCCTAGTTGCGTGTTCAAAGTTTGTAAGACATAGTCTTGCCATCCTTTCCAAGGAGCACTCTGGTTACACTTCTTCCAGGACAGATCTGCTTATTCTTTTGGCTGTCCATGGTACATTCTATATTCCTTGCTGACATGGTAAGTCAAAGACATCATTTCTTTGGTTTTCTTTACTCAACAGCTATTATTATGTGCGTATTAAGCCAGTTTTCATCAAGTCAGTTCTGACTCGTGGTGACCTCATGTGTGTCAGAGTAGAACTGTGCTCCATAGTGTTTCAATGGCTGATTTTTTGGAAGCAGATCTCCAGGCCTTTCTTCCAAGGTGCCTCTGGGTGGGCTTGAACCTACAACCCTTTGGTTAGCACCTGAGCATGTTAACTGTTTGTGCCACCCAGGAATTTCATGTATATATGAGTTGAAGTGTGTATGAGCTCCGCTAGGGCAGAGTGCTGTCCATTCCCAGTTTACCCAGCATCTTGCAAGCACCTGGCACCTAATAGGTGCTTGAAACTGCTGACTGCAAGCAGGATTGAAGGAAGGACTCTACCTGGGAAGAGGAATTGTTTTCCAGAGGAAGGAGCACCTGAGTGCATTCAGAAGGATGAATAGGATGTTGCCTGCAGGTGAAACCTCTGATGGAGACCCCAGTCCTCCATGAGTGCCTCTAAGTGCCAAGGATGATACTCATTCTGGGGAACCCAGGCTGAACTGTGACCCATGGGTGGAGACTAGGGCGGGTAGAATTTCAGCCAGGAGTATGGCAAACTGTAAGTGTCAGAAGGGCACACACAGCAGTTGGCCTCAGGAGTTGCCAGTGTGAGTGGGCACAGGGGATGTCCTGTGCGGAGAGAGGACAGGCCTCTGTGGTGGTTCTATCATAATTCTCAACACAAAGCCTTTGTCCAAAGGCCTCCCCTCCTGGCAGTCCCTTACCAGTTTTTTTGCCCAGGCTTAGTCTAATAGGCCCATATTACACATTGCCCTGGAATGGATTCCTAGTAGAGATCCTTTAGAACAGCAGAACTGCCCCGTAGGGTTTTCAAGGCTGTAATCTTTACTGAACCGGACTGTTGCAGCTCTCCCTTAGTGACCTACTGGTGGATTCAAACCACCAACGTTTTGGGTTACCAGTCAAGCACTTTAACCACTGCACCACCAGTCCTCTTTAGTCTCATAGGTAGGTAATATTTTCTTCCTTTTATGAATCCTGAAGGAGACCTGGTGGCACAGTAGTTAAAGCACTCAGTTACAGACTAAAGGATCAGTTGTTTGAACCCACTAGCTGCTGTATGGGAGAAAGAGGTGGCAGTCTGTTTCCATAAAGATTTACAGCCTTGGAAACCCTATTGAGCAGCTCTCCCCTGTCCTAGAGCGTCACTGTGAATTGGAATCGACTTGATGGCAGTGGGTTTGCAGTCGAACCTTGAAGGAGACTATGAGTTGGAATCTATTCGATGGCAACTGGTTTTTGTTTTGGTTCTGAACCTTGAGAATGTCTTGTCTGTACCATCAGGGAGCCTGTGGCACACTCTGTCTCTTATGGGTAGGCAAGTTTTCACCCCGCCACCCTTTGTCAGTCGTTGTACTGTGGTGGCTGATACATGTTACTGTGGTGTTGGAAGCTATGCCACCAATGTGTCACATAACTGCAGGGTTGCTCGTGGTGGACAAGTTTCAGTGGAGCTTCCAGGCTAGGAAAAAAGGCCTGGCCCAAAATTAGCCAATGAAAACCCTATAGATCACAGCAGACTATAGTGCTGGAAGATGAGCCCTCTAGACCGAAAGGCACTCAACACACATGGGGGCTGCAGCAATGATCTGGAGCGCAGCAGCGATTGTGAAGCTGGCCTAGGACTGAAGAGCGTTTCATTCTGTTGTACATGGGATTGCCATGCGTTGGGGCTGACACAATGGCAACTACCACCACCAACGACGAAGTCTTCTTCTGGGTAACAGGTGAGCCCTGACAGGCTGTGTGACCTTGAACAAATGTCTGCCCGTCTCTCAGCCTCTGTCTCTCTCCCTGTGTAAGAACCATGTGGGACAGGATGCCTCCCGAGGCCTGTCTACTTCCAGACCTCTTGCTTGGAATGTGAGTGTCTAGTTCTGTCTAGGATTGGGCACTCCTGGAGGATAAGGATGGTAGTGGCTGTGGCCTGCTGCCAGGACCCCCAGGGACAGACCTGGCTCACCTCCCCATGGGAAGGGGTGGGAGGCCACGGTGAGGCTCTCACCTCCTTCTAGGTTCCCTGCTCCTTGCCACAGACAGAGGTTCCAATTCAGGTTCTGTAGGATCCTAGCTATGTACGTTGTCTTAGGGAAGTGACTTAACAGCTCTGGACTTCAGTTTCCACATCAACAAAGCATGAGTGCTAACACTTGTGTCCCAGGATGAGTAAAGGAAATTATGGCTTTGAAAGCACCTTGTACATAGTAGGTGCTCAGTGGGCAGTCAGGAGCCATGAAAGGAGATCCAAAGAGAAGTTTTCAAATTTCCCCTCCTTCCAAATGTTAGTCTCTTCACCCTCATAAGCTGATTGGGTCAAGAAGAAATAATAATTGCCTTATATTTATGTCTGAAGCAGGCCTGGCACGTAGTAGGTGCTCAGGACCTAACTGATTGAAAGGAGATGATTGAAAGGTTTACTCTGTAACCACTATCTCATCTGAGCCTTGAAAAAACTGATGAAGGGTGGAATAAGAATTATTACCTCTGTTTGACAGATGAGGCCAATTGTTGCTGTGCACAGGCCACACAGCAGAACTGGGCTTGGCATCCAGTTCTGGCGGGTTGCAGAACCCAGTTCAGTCAGTCACCCCGTGGCCAGGGACTCAGCGTGCTCTGCCTACACTTAAACCCATGTACATGTATGAGCCATACACAGAGCAAGACAGATAGCCTTTTCCCCTAAGCTTGGCCTAGGGGCCCACTTGTGTTCCTCACAGCTCCTTGGCCACTGGCAGCCTGACCTTGGCCTTGCTGCCCTTTAATCAGCAGGCCCACAGAATCACAGGGCAGCTGCTGAGAGCAGCACAGCGGGAAAGCTGGGCTGGGTGTGGAGGCTGAGCCTGTGAGGCTGCGCTGAGCATCTCAGTTGATGTGAAAGGTGAAGAGTAGACCATATCCCCTGGGACCAGGCTGCCCCCAACCTTTGGCACTACTGCCCTGTTTCTGTCCAGTGGGATTCATCCCGGAGAAAGGCTTCCTAGAGGGGGATGACTTATGCTTGCTGGGCACACTATCAGGTAGCTAGCGAGGTCATCTCACAGCTTCCTGCTCACTGGTGCTCACACTGCCCTAGGCTGACATGAAGGAGCGATCTGCGGCCTGGGAGGACGTGAGAAGGGGCAGAAGTCGAATCAAGCAACACCGCGGTGTGTTCTGGGCAGGCCGCAGAGCCCATTCTTCCCTCAGGGCTGGATAGAGAGCATTACCAGATATGGGACATCAGGCTGGGGCTGGAGGGATTAGAGGATTTTCTACTGGAGGTAGCGAATGACAACGGGAGTGAGACACGGAGTATCAAATTGGGGTGCAGAGTATTGTGTGGGTGCTGCCATATTTAGGGGCATGGGAACACAAAATAAAACTCAAATGCATTGCTGTTGGATTGATCCCTTTTCCTAGAGACCCTGTAGGACAGAGCAGAACTGCCCTCTAGGGTTTCCAAGGAGCATCTGGGGGATTCAAACTGTTGACTTTTGATGAGGAGTCATAGCTCCTAACCACTGCACCACAAAATTTTTGAAGTTCAGGCTAATGGAGTATTGTGGTAAGAGTTAGAGTACTTCAGAGAAGACTGGAGTATTTCACAGAGGGGGATAAAGAATTTCACTAAGAGCTTGATTATTTCAGAAGGAGATGGAGTATTGGGGGTGGGTGGTGGCACTGTAATATTACAGAAGGTGGCTGCAATATCATAGAGAAGGCTGAGTCTCCCAGGAGATGCTGGTTGATTTCAAAGAGAACAGGAGCATTTTAGAAGGCTGGGTTTTTTTTACAGAGTGGGTTGGAATGCTTAGGAAGTAGATGAGCATGTTGTAGGGCCTTGAGGCTTCCTCCAGGGAGTCCCCTATATCCTAAGTCTGCATTCTAAGGAGTCTGGAGGGGTCCCTGGAGCCTAGTTTCATGCTTTTCCTGCTCCAAGAGCAGGCCATCACTCTCAAGTTCAGCCACAAGCAATCTTTTAGGATGGGCTACATGAAGATGCCAGTGACTACAGTGTTGGGGGCTAACATTCACCGCCTCCTTAAAGTTAGTGGCACCAAGGAGCTGGCAGTCTGGGTGCAGAGCATCCTGCCTCAGCTCTGGGACTCCCAGGTGAGGGCCAGGTGAACTGCACTGTCCCTTTGCCTCTGAGCAGGACTCTCCCTCAACAACCCTCTCCAAAGAACAGGACTTGCGGAGTATGGGGAGTATTCCTGGGCCCCATGTCCTTTGCTTACTGGGGTCTCTTTGTAGTCTGTTTTCTGTCCCTTCTGCTTTGGTAGATGACTTGTTTATTTCTTGAGTCTTGGAGCCCATTAGGGTGGAAAACCTTCTTTGCATCAGTGACCCTCGGTATCTCTTCTCTAGTCTTTGAGATCTAAGGCAGGTCCTGGCGGGGGGTGAGGGGTGGGTGGAGGTGGGGGTGGCCAGGAGTGCTCCATTCTGCAGAGGGTGTCATCAGGCAGCCAGTGGAAGTGTGTGGAGCTCCAGGTGGCATTGAGCCCTCAGGGCCAATTGCTGTTCACTATGCCACGCATGGCTTTAGCTGCTCACCAGGCTCTTCCTTTGATCATGCCAGCAGGACTATGCCAATTCTCTCCAGCTGCTGTTCACTGGACACATTCCACCTTCCTCAGCATGAGTGGTCCCACCCACTCACTGGATATAGGACAGAGCCCCATCCTTGCGGGGCTGGTCTCTGATTCATGTTTCTGCACAGTCCAGTCACACCTCCTGTGCAATGAGAGCTCCTCAGCGCTGGGTTGGGATTCTCAGGCAGGGTCAGACCTGGGGCTTCTACCTCCACTCTTTCATTGAGGTGTTTCTCTATTAAACGGGGTTTTTCGCTTTGCCTCCCAGCTGACTGAAGCTCCCTGAGAGAGGAGAGACCTTGAGAGTGTAAGTGAGAGGTGGTAGCCCCCAAGCAGTTCCTTGAGTCTTCTTAGCTCTGGAAGAGGAAACACAAACATTATTCATCTGAGGCAACTATCTCAGCCTGCTGTGGCAAGTGCCCAGGCGTGGGGTCCTCTCTTGGTTAACTGGTGCTGCTATTGTAGAAATACCACAAGTGGATGGCTTCCAGAGAGAGAAATTCATTCTCTCACAGTCTAGAAGGCTAGGCATCCAAATCTGGGTGTTCATACCAGGGGGAGGCTTCCTTTCTCTGTCTGCTCTATTGGGAGTCCCTTGTTATCACTTTTCCCGGTGCAGGAGCTTCTCTGGTGTAGGCACCCCAGGTCCAAGAACACATTGTTCTCTTGACACTGCTTTCTTGCTGGTAGGAGGTCCTCCTTGTCTTCCTGCTTCCTTCTCTCTTTTAAATTTTATAAGTGATTGGCTCAGGACACAATCCAATCTTGTACATTGAGTACTGCCTCATTACATAACTGCTGCTTTTCCTGTCTCATAAACATTATAGAGACAAGATTTACAACACATAGGGAAATGACATCAGATGACAAAATTTGGGTCAATCACACGCCACTGGGAAGCATGACCTAGTGAAGTTGACACACCCATTTTGGGGGGACACAATTTAATTCATGACATTCCACCCTATGAACCCCAATATTGATGTCCTTGCCACATGTAAAACACATTCGCCCTGCCATATCATAGTAAAAGCCTTATAGGAACTCCAAGTCCACAACCCCAAACTTCCCCTTCATCCCTGAAATCTAGAATACAGATTATCTGTTTCCGAAGTATGAATAGTGGAACAGGCACAAGCTGGTGTTTCCATTACAAACAGGAGAAACTGGAGGGGAATATGCAATAAGAGGCACCAAGCAAGTCGCAGAACACATTAATCCCCAAAGTTCTGAAAATAATCCTCTGTTCTGTGAGAGTGTTTACACACTAGTCCTGCTCTCCAGACTCTGAAGGATTGGCCACATTCTCCGGATTTTGTCCCTGGGCTCAGCTCTGCTTTCCAGTTCCACTGGAAGGGCAACTCTGCTCCCTCAGCTTTAGGTGAAACATTCTACTAGTCCACATGAATGGCGACTCCACCCTTAGAACCCCAGAGGTCATGGCCCCAACCTTTGAGACTGAGGTAGCTCTGCTTTCTGCTTTCCTTGTCTTTTCAGCATCTATTCCTGATTCCTGGGCCTCTCAACCCTCAGGCCTCACTACCTGTATTTGCCCTGCTGAGACTTAAGTACTTTAAAGCTCTTCAGCCCACTGATAGGTGCCTGGAGGCATCTTACTCCAGCAGTAAACAGGATGAAAGGCACTCAGCTCGCTTTCTGGGAGGCTGGCTGACTCACCTATCCACTGTAAGTTCCCTGAGGCATCCAACTCTGCCTGGAAGCCTCCTGAGCACAGGCACTCGGTTCTCTGGGCCCACGGTCTGCTCCAGCCCTGACTCTGGTTCTCAGTTGCTGCTGTGACTCGTCTGCAGCCACCACTGTGCAGCTGCGGTCCTCTGCTGCTTCAGGTTCTCTGCTGCCGCCTCTACTGCCTGCCATGTCTTCAGTGTAACAACGCTCTCCATCTCCTTCGGAGTCCTCTATCTATTCACAGTTTTAAAATCACTTCCACATTTAGGTGTCTGTTAGAGCAGCAGCCCATGATCTGGATACCAAATCCTGTCTCAGTTATCTGGGGTTGCTATAACAGAAATACCACAAGTGGCTGCCACCAACAAACAAGTGTATTGTCTCAGTGTAGTAGGCTAGAAGTCTGAATTCAAGGTGTCAGCTTCAGAGAAGGCTTTCTCTGTCTTTTGGCTCAGACATGTCATCAATGTCCCTAGACTCAGAGCTTCTCTGCACAGGAATCCCAGTGTTCCCCATGCTGCTTTCTTAATGGTAGAAGGTTCCTATAACTTACTGCTCAACTTCTCTCTTTATATCTCAGAAGGACTGAATTAAAACACAGTCTAACCTTATAGATTTCATCAACATAACTGTCATTAATCCATCACATCAACTTCATAATTGCAGGATTTACAACACATTGGGAAATCACATCCGACGACACAATGGTGGGCAATGACACAGTACTGGGAATCATGGCCTAGTCAAATTGATACACACATTTTGGGGAGGGGCATAATTCAATCAATGTCACAGAACTTCTCCTATGAGGACACACAGATGTTGATTCTTTTTCATAACTGCATAGCCCTCCATTGTATGAATGAACTGTGCTATACGTAACCCAGTCTCCAACTAATAGAGTTTCTGGTTTTTTTCCAGTCTTTTGCTGTTGCAAACGGCGCTGCAGAGAATAACTCATTTCTCCCTTGAGCAAATGTATCTGAAGGATAAGTTCCCAGAAGCAGAATATCTAGGTGTATTTTTAATAAAGATAAAATTTCCCAAAATGCCCTTTTTTGGGGTCTATACCAATTCATATTCAGATCAGCATATCTGAGAGTGCTGTTGCCTGACAGAACTGCATATAGAACATGTTATTAAATGTTTGGATTTTTTTTCCAAACAGATAATGATATCCCAGTGTATTATTATTATTATTATTTGATTTATATTTCTTTTGAGTTGGGTTTTCTACTCATAGATTGAAAAGCCATTTTGTATTTACTTCTCTAGGAATTGTCAGTTCTATCTTATGTCTATGTTGATTTTTGTTATGGATTGAATTGTCCCCCAATAATGTGTGTCTTCTTGGCTAGGCCATGATTCCCAGTATTGGGTGATTGTCCTTCCATTTTGTGATCTAATGTTACATGTTCTAAATTCTCTGTGGTGGTAATCTACCATGCACTCCTTGGAAACCATGTGGGAGAGTTCTACTGTGTCCTATAGGGTCACTATGGATCAGAATCCACTCAGGGCAATGGGTTTATGATATTAATGAGGCAGGACACTACCAACAGAATTAGACTGTATTTTAAGTCAGTCTCTTTAGACATTAAAGAGAGAAGTTAAGCAGAGATGTCAGGGACTTCATGCCATCAAGAATGAAGAACCAGGAAGGGAGCCAGTCCCTTGTGCCCTACATCCCTGTTCTGAGAAGCTCTTAGATGGAGAGGGTGGGACTGATGACAAAGGCTTTCCCCAGAGCCAGCTCAGAGAGAAAATCTATTACTCTAGTTGGCAACCTGAATTCAGACTCCTAGCCTACTAGACTGCAACTCTTTGTTAAAGCCATGCACTTGTGGTATTTCTGTTGTAGCCACACTGGATAATAAGATAGTCCTTTTAATTAATTTTCCAAGAATAATTACAGGAACCCGTTGACTGTGATCTGATTTGGAAGTATTTCTTCCCAGTTTGTCTTTAGTTGACTGTATCAATTTGTTTTTTTAACAGTTATGGACTTTTGAGTCAGGATTTTCCCCAAATGAGATTATAAATACTCCAGTTTTCCTTTAGTGCTTTATAATTTCTTTCTTTCCTTTTAAAAAAATTCTTTACTTTTTATATGGAAGTCTTTGATCTATTGGGGAACCCCGGTGGTGTAGTGTTTAAGTGCTACAGCTGCTAACCAAAAGGTGAACAGTTTGAATCTGCTAGACGCTCCTTGGAAACTCTATGGAGCAGTTCTATTCTGTCCTATAGGGTGGCCATGAGTCAGAATTGAGTCATTGGCAGTAGGTTTCTTTTTTGGTTTTGATCCAAATCCATCTGAAGCTCATACCGGTGCTAGTTTTTTCCTCCAGTTGGCTACCTAGCTGTCCCAATACCATTTATTAAGGAGTCCTTCCTCTCCTACTTTGAGATGCCACCTTTATCAGATAGTCAATTACTGTGTGCAGTTCTTTGACACACATGAGGTCTCCATGAGTAGGAACGAAGTCAGTGGCAACAGGTGGTGGTGGTAGCAGCATCTAATTGGGTTTCCTTCACTCAAACAAAGCCCCCCAAAAACCCACTGCTGTCTTTTCAGTTCCGACCATAGTGACGCTATAGACAAAGTAGAACTGCCCCATAGAACTTTCAAGGAGTTTGTGGTGGATTTGAACTGTTGACCTTTTGGTTATCAGACATAGCGCTTAACCACTGTGCCACCAAGGTTTCCTCACTCAAATCAAAGCTGTTTTAATTGTTGAGGTTTGAAATATTATCTAGTGGTAGTCATAGCAGCCCTGGCAGCATAGTAAAGAGCTTTGCTGTTACCCAATAGATCAGCAGTTTGAACCTACCAGCTGCTCCTTGGAAACTCTGTGGGGGCAGTTCTACTATGTTTTATGGGGTCACTATGAGTCCAAATTGACTTGATGGCAATGGTCAGGTTTTGGGGTTTTAGTAGTCATGAGGCTGGTATTGCCTTTTTTTTTTTAATTTACAGTTCAGTGACATCAATTATATCTTTCTAGTTATCGCCTCCCTTTCTGTTTCCCCTGTGTTTCTGGTGTTCTTTTCTCTCTCTCTCTCTCTTTGCCTAGTGATAAACTTCAGGACGTCTGCTCATGAGACTGACATTCTGTTTTAGGGAGGAGACAATAAATAAAGACACGCCATTTGGTAGGTGCTAAGGAAAAGTTAAAGCAGGGTAAAGGGGCAGAAGAGAACTTACTCTTATTGTTAGGTGTTGTCTAGTAACCCGGTGCACAAATAGAACACAACACCGTCAGGTTCTGTGCCATCTTTATGACATGGTTAAACTTGATCTCATTGTTGCAGCCATTGTGTCAGTCCATCTTGTTGAGGGTCTTTCTTTTTGTCTCCGACCTTCTGCTTTACCAAGCACGATGTCCTTCTCCAAGGACTGGTCCCTCCTGATAACACATACAAAGTATGGAGATGGATTCTTGCTGTCCTTACTTCTAAGGAGCATTCTGGCAGTGCTTCTCCCAAGACACTTTTGTTCATTCTTTCGGCAGTCTAATTCAGTATTCTTCGCCAACACCACAATTCAAAGGTGTTATTTCTTCTTTAGTCTTCCTTATTCATCATCCATCTTCTGCATGCATATGAGGCCACTGAAAACCTCATAACTTGGGTCAGGTACACCTTAGTACTCAAGGTGACATCTTTGATTTTCAATACCTGAAAGAGGTCTTTTGCTGCTGATTTGCCCAGTGCAATGTGTCTTTTGATTTCTTGACTGCTGCTTCCTGGGTGTTGATTGAGGATCCAAGTAAAATGAAATCCTTGAAAATCTCAGTCTTTTCTCCCTTAATCTCCCATCATCTTGCTTATTGGTCCAGCTGTGAGGATTTTTGTTTTCTTTAGGTTGAGGTGTAATCCACACTGAAGGTTGTGGTCTTTGGTCTTAGCAAGCAAGGTTGTGTCATCTGCATAACGCAGGTTTTTAATGAGGCTTTCTTCAATCCTGATGCCCCTTTCTTCTTCTTATAGGCCAGCTTCTCAGCTTATTTGCTCAACATACAGACTGAATAGATGTGGTAAAAGGATATAACCCTGACACGTGTATTTCCTGACTTTATACCATACAGTATCCCCTTGTTCTGTTCAAACAACTGTCTCTTGATCCATGTACAGATGCCTCAAGGGCACAGTTAAGTGTTCCAGAACTGCCTTTCTCAACAATGTTATCCATAATTTGTTATGATCCACAGAGTTGAATGTCTTTGTGTAGTCAATAAAACACAGGTAAATGTCTTGCTGGTATTCTCTGCTTTCAGTCAAGATTCACCTGAGATCAGCAGGGGTATTTCTGGTTCCATATCCTCTTCTGAATCCAGCCTGAATTTCTAGCAGTTGCTGTTAATATACTGCTGCAGCTGCTTTTCAATGCTCTTTAGCAATGTTTTGCTTGCATATGACATTAATATTGTTTGATAATTTCCACCTTCAGTTGGAACAGGTTTCTTGGGAAAAGGCTTAAATATGGGTCTCTTTAGTCAGTTGTCCAGGTAACCGTCTTCCAAATTTCTTGACACAGACAGGTGAGTACTTCTAATGCTACATCTGTTTGTTGAAACATCTCAAACGATATTCCATCAATTCCTGGAGCCTTGTTTTTTGCCAGTGCCTTCAGTGCAGCTTGGACTTCTTCCTTTACTAGCATCAGTTACTGGTTGTATGTTACTTCCTTAAATCATTCAGCACCAACCACTTCTTTTTGGTATTATAACTCTATGTTCTTTCCACCTTCTTTTGATGCTTTCTGCATTGTTTTATAGTTTTGCCATATAATCCTTCAGTATTGCGACTTGAGGCTTGAGTTTTATTTTTTCCCTTCAGTCCTTTCAGCTTTAGAAATGCAGAATATGTTTTTCTCGTTAGGTTTTCTATCTCCAAGTCTTTACACATCATTATAATATTTTGTTTTCTCAAGCTGAACTTTCCAATCTTCTGTTCAGCCCCTTTATTTCATCATTTTTTTCCCTTTTGCTTTAGCTACTTGACATTCAAGAGCAAATTTGAGAGTCTTTCTGACATTCATTTGGCTTTTCTTTCTCTCCTGTCTTTTTAATGACCTCTTGATTTCTTTTATGTATGATGCCCTTAAAGTTACTTCATAACTCATCTGTTCTTCAGTAATTAGTGTTCAGTGTGTCAAATCTAGTCTCAGATGGTCTCTAAATTGAAGTGGGATATATTCAAGGTCATACTTTGGCTTCCATGGACTTGTTCTAGTTTTCTTCAGTTTCAGTTTGAACTTGTACATGAGCAATTGGTGGTCTGTTACACATTTGACCCCTAGCCTTATTCTGATTGATGACACTGGGCTTTTCCTTCATCTCTTTCTACAGAATAAGCTGATTTAACTCCTGTGTATTCCAACTGGTAAGGTCCATGGGCACAGGTGCTGCTTACCTTGGTGAAAAAAGGTATTTGCTATGAAGAAGTCATTGGTCTTGCAAAATTCTCTCATGCAGTCTCTGGCATTGTTTTTACCATCAAGGCTATATTTTCTGACTACTGATCCTTCTTCTTTGTGTCCAACTTTCGCCTTCCAATCACCAGTAGTTATCAAGGCATACTGATTGCATGTTCAATTAATTTCAGACTGTAAATTGGTAAAATTCTTTAATTTCTTCATCTTTGGCCTTAGTGGTTAGCATATAACTTTGAGGAAAAGTTGTATTAACTTGTCTTTGTAGGCATATGGATATTATCCTACCACTTTCAGCTCTGAACTTCAGGACAGGTCTTGAAATGTTTGCTACAAATATGAATTCATTGCAATTCCTCTTTAGTTTGTCATTGCTAACATAGTAGATCACATGATTGTCTGATTCAAAATGACCAATACCAGTCCATTTCAGCTCATTAATGCCTAGGATATCAATGTTTATGTGTCCCATTTTATCTTTCACGATTTCTAATTTTCCTAGACTCCTGCTTCATGCATTCCATTTGTGGTTGTTAATGTATGTGCACAGCTATTTCATCTCTTTTTGAGTCATGCCATGTATGCAGAAGTTCCTGAATGCTTGACTCCATCCATGTCACCAAGGTGGATTCTACTTTGAGGTTGTCTTTTGAGTACCCTCCAAACTGAGCGGCTCATCTTCCAGCACTATATCAGACAGTGTTCCTCTGCCATTCATAAGGTTTTCCCTGACTAATTCTTTTCAGAAGTAAACCATCAGGTCATTTCTCCTTGTCTTGGTCTGGAAGCTCAGCTGAAACCTGTCCACCATGGGTGACTCTGCTGATATTTGAATAGTGGCATAGGCTCTAGCATCACAGCAACACACAAGCCCCCATCGTATGACAAACCGATAGATGCATGGGGGAGAAGGGAACTAGGCATTAGTGTTCGAATGGGCAGCAGAGAACACCATGGATAAGGTGAAGACACCTGAGTGAGGTCAGGGAGACCATGTGGTCGCCTGGCAGAATTCATGCCTGGCAAGACCAAGGGCAAGTGCAAAGGCCTGAGGCAGGAGCACATCTGGTGTGCTGATAATGTCTGGAATGGAGTGATCAGAGGGGAAGGGTGAGGTGATGAAGTAGGTCATGCAGGGCCTTGTAGGTCATAGCAAGGATGCTTGCTGGCTTTTCTTCTGAGATGGAAACACAGAAAGGAGTGCATAAAATAGTGACATGTTCTGACCTCCCTTTTAAGAGGACTGCTGAGGCTCTGTGTGGAAGGCTGACTGTGGGAGCAAGGACAGTGACAGGGAGCACAGCAGGATTTGGGATGGGTAAAGGAATAGTAGCTTGGTTTCCTTGTCTACCTTCCCCACAGTACTGTGGGCCATATCTGCAAGGACAGGTACCGAGCTTGTTCAGCTTTGTATGCCAGGAGCCCAGCACAGAGGGGACATTGATAAACACTGGTGAGAGGACAAAGGGATGGAGGACAGAGAAGACTGGAGAGGCCCAGTGCCCTGGGAATGGCCCCTCAAAGGCCACAGATAGTAAAGGGAGCAGACACGGTAAGAGACCTGGTTCTCCAATAGGATCCCCTTCCAAAGAGGTGGGCTAAGGCTGGGAGAATTGCCTGATCTACCTGGTAACTGAGATCCCATCAAGGACCAGGCTGTTTGTGGTTTGTGCCGGAGTTTTACTACCACAGAGACCCTGCCTGGAAGAGGCCCTGTCTTCAAGGGTGAGGTGACATGTGGGTGAGAACAACTTTTCCCACGTCCTGGCACACTGAGGCCCCACGAAGGGGTAGTATGTTCATTTTACTGATAACTGGGACCTCCGCAATTTCAGGAAGTGACGGATGCAGGAGGAAGGATGACTCTCAGCATTCAACCAGCCCTGACACCCTGCCCAGACACATCCACTGAGGCCCCCCTGGACACAACACCCACTTGTGGGAAACAAGAGCCACGTGACCTGCAGGCCTTTCTGACACGGCCAGCAGAATGGGTCTGGTAGCAAGGCAAGGAGATGAGAGGTGCCAAGCCTAGATACAGAGGAAGGAGGTCGGGCTGTGAGGTCAGGCTTGGCTTTGCCACGGCCTTACTGTGTGACTTTAGCAGGAACCCAGTTTGCTCATCTGTAAAATGCAAACAGCATGGCATGGGGGATGAATGAAGTAGCAGGAATTCAATGCTACCTGTAAGCGCTTCCTTCCTGGCCTCCTCTCTCCTTAACTGGGGAGCTGCTGTTCCCGTCCCAGTTAGAGTTCTCCTAGGCAAAGGAGACTATGGACTGAGACTGTGCCTCAAGTTCTAGGCCTGTGAGGGGATCCAGCCTAGCAGAGATCTGGCCATCAGGACTGCCTTAGTCATCTGTTGTTGTTGTTGTTAGGTACCATCAACTTGATTCCAGCTCATAGTGCCCTTATATACAACAGAACAAAACACTGCTCCACATCTACAGTCATTTTTATGCTTAAGCCCATTGTTGTGGCCACTGTGCCAGTCCCTCTTGTTGAGGGTCTTCCTCTTTTTCACTGACCCTCTACTCTACCACATCTACTCATGATGTCCTTCTCCAGGGACTGATCCCACCTGACAACATGTCCAAAGTACGTAAGATGCAGTCTTGCCATCTTTGCTTCCGAGGGACACTCTGGTTGTACTTCTTCCAGGACAGATCTGTTTGTTCTTTCGGTGGTCCACGGTACGTTCAATATTCTTCTCCAGCACCACAATTAAAAGGTATCAATTCTTCTTCTGTCTTCTTTGTTTACTATTCAGCTTTCACATGCATATGATGCATGTGAAAATACCAAGACTTGGGTCAGGTGCACTTTAGTTTTCAAGGTGACAGCTTTACTTTTCAATACTTTAGAGAGGTCCTTTGCAGCAGATTTTTCCAATGTGATGTGCCTTGATTTCTTGACTGCTGCTTCCATAGGCATTGATTGTGGACCCAAGTAAAATGAAATCCTTGACAACTTCAGTCCTTTCTCTATTTATGATGATGTTGCTTACGGGTCCAGCTGTGAGGATTTTTCTTTTCTTGATGTTAAGATACAGTCCATACTGAAGGCTGTGGTCTTTGAGCTTAGTCATCTAGTGCTGCTATAATAGAAATACCACAAGTGGCTGTTTTTAAAAACAGAAGTTTATTCTCTCGTAATGCAGTGGGCCAGAAGTCTGAACTCAGGACACCAGCGCCAGGAAAAGGCTTCTCTCCCTCTATCAGCTCTGGAAGATGGTCTTTGTGATGCATCAGTCTGCCCGTGGTCTGGAAGCACCTCCTCATGGGAGGGCATGCTCTGCTCCCAGCACTGCTTTCTTAGTGGTACAACTTCCCTGTATCCTTCTGATTGCTTCTCTCTTTTGTACTCAAAAGAGATGGCTTAAGACATTATCTAATCTTTTAAACCTCATCAATATAATTGCCAATAGTCCATCATAGTCAGTCACGGTGACAGAACTTACAATGCATAGGAAAATGTCATGAAATCACAAAATGGTGGATAGTCACAAAGTCATGGGACTCACAGCCCAGCCAAACTGACAGATACTTTGGGGTGGACACAGTGCAGTCCATGACAGGTACCTGGAGGCCAGGTGAGCCTGCAAATACCCTGAGGACAGGTAGGTGGGCTGTGGTCTGCACGAAGCAGCTACGTACCTCAGGCAAGGAATCTGCCCTTCTCGGGCCTCAGCCCCAGGAATCTCTGTGGAATCAGAACTGAAGGCCTTCTAACCCACAGATAGGGCTGGTTTCTTCAGAGGTAATGAGCTTCCTGCCTTTGGAAGTATGTAAGCAGAGACTAGCCAAGCACTGGGCAGAGATTCACTCACTCAATCGCACATCCATTCAATAAACTCTTACTGAGCACCGACTTTGGTTCTCCAAGTGGAAAACACAGTGACAAACAATGCAGCATTGCCCTTCTGTAGTTTCCATCCTGACAGAGAAGAGAAACATGGACAACCAGAAAGTAGGGACTGGTGAAGAGGGACAGAGCAAGAAGGGGAGTGGCTGAGGGCAGTGAGGTCAGGCTTTACTCACCAAGCCCCATCTGGCCAGGTCCCAGTTTTAGGGGTCAGGATGGTGAAGGATGAGAAGGAGTGAGCTAAGTGAAAAGGGAAGAGACAGGGCAAGGAGGACGTTTCAGCAGAGGGAACCCTGTGAGGGGTGCACAAACATCTGGATGATGGAAGACAGGAAAAAGGGAGTCTGGCTGTAGTCAGGAAGGAGACAGGGGCGGGGGGCTTAGCTGAGACTGGAGATCCAAGCACGGCCTGTGGGTCTTGCTGAGTGGCCTAAGGGCATAAGGAGCCACAGAAGAATTTGAAGCAGGAGAGTGAGCTAATCTGGGTAGGAACCTCGTGGAAGGTTGTCTGGATCACTTGAAGATCCTTGTGCAGCCTAAAAACCCACAGGATCTCTGAGGAGCCTGAATCTCTTAGGCTCAAGTGCCAAACAGCCACCTTGGGAAGGATAGTGAAATTCCTTTGTCAGAGGAACCTCAGAGCACTGATGGCACTAGAGGGTCCAGGGCTAGGGGTGGCAAGCTTGTGGGGAAAGTCCGAGAGGGATCATGAAAGGAGAAGGCACGTAGCTGGACACCAGGAAGCCAGGCTATGTCTCAGCTGTTACAGACTCAGTGACTAAAGAAATCTTAGCTTGTAAAATCTCAGGGCTGGAACGACAATTCATTCATTCAAAGATGAAGGAAGGTAGGCTCCTAGAGGTTAACTGAATAGCTCAAGGTCACAGAACAAGTCAGTTGGGGAAGTTAGGACCAGGGAGAAAGAAACGACTGTTTACAGAGTACTAAATACCTGCCAGCTCAGGACTGGACACTTACATCACATCACTTAATCCAGGTACTGCTTCATTTTACAGATGAGTGACCTGAGGCCCAGAAGGCAAGACTTCTGTTCAGACTCACACAGAGAGGGCTAGGAGCCAGATCAGCAACTCAGCAGCCTGCAGCTGTTCTGGAACTGTAACTGGGGCTGGGGTAAAAGTGGAGCATGCTCAACATGTGCGGGAGGGTGGGGCTGCGTTTCTGGGACTTTCCTGACGCTGATGTCAGAAGCCTCGAAATAGCCTTTGTGGGGTGATCTGTTGAGTGTCCCCAAGGCCCGGTTATGCTCTTTCTGCCCCGCCCACTGCGGGCTCAGGCAGCTGCAGACCCGTCCCTGTTGCGGTCCTAGAACTACCTGTACCAGGCAAACCCCTCCGAGCCCACCCTCTGCCTCGCTGACTAGTGAACATGCCCTCGGACGATGCCGACAAGCTAAGCGCGCGCTGCAGCTGCACCGCCCCGTGGTTGTCTACGTGGAAGCCTCACCACGCTCCTTCGCATTTCATTCCCACGGCTTCTGCCTACTCCAACAACAGCTGCGGGGAGTGTGGCAGCCACCACTAGCGCTCGCCAATCAGAAGCCGAGGCTGGCTCCGGCCACGCCTCCTTTCGTGACGTAACCCAACCGGCCCTGGAAGTCCCGCCCAGAAGCCTCGATAGGTACAAGCCCAGAAAGGGCATCTCTCCAGAGGTGGAGAAAACTCCCGGGGAAAGCAGCCAGGTTCAGAAAACACTGCCTCCTCCCCATCACATTGTAACTATCTTGAAATCTACACGCAGGGCAAATAGATTCTTCCTTTTAAAATGTATTTGTTAATGTAATCACACCCTCATTCGTGCATCTGTCCACCTGTGCGTCCTATAGTCAGTCACTGTGTGCCTCTTGCGAGCCAACGCTGTGTTTTCTGGGTGCTGATGAGAAATAACGATGAACCCTAGTACTTGTCCTCAGGGAGCTCATAGTCTAGCGGAGATGTCTGACAGTACACATCATGCTTTCTTTACAACTGTTGTCAATTCTAGGGTGGTAAGGTTGGCCTGCTGAAAAACGAGGCATCTAATTTAGATTGGGGGCTCAAGTCTCTGAAGAAGTTACACTTGAGCCATCTCCTGAGACACGAGTGGTGTTCTAAGCAGAGGGTACAGCTTATGCAAAGGCACTGAGGTTGGGAGGCACGGGAAGGGCTCTGAGAAGCAAAAGGAGGACATAACAGGAAAAGAATTAGGGGGAGCAAGGTGAGATAAGGCCCTGGAAGTTTGGGGGAGCAGATGATTGAGGACCTGAAGGCCATAGCGAGAAAGCTGGATTTTATTGTAGGTGCTTTGGGTTTGGGGGTGGGAATCATCCTTTAAAAAGGGAAATGACTTGATCCACCCTGTGTCTGAGGATCTTAACTTTGCATGGAGGATAGGCCAGAGGATGCAGAGGGGCAAGAGCAGATCCAGAGAGACCTGTTAGAAGGACCTCTTAACTGCCTTCTAGGCTGGGAGATAGTGAACGAGGTGAAAGGGGGCCGGCCATGTGGCTGTGGAGATGAGAACTGAGTCAAGAAACAGAAGACAGAATCTGCAGGTTGATGGATTGATGTGGGGGCATAAGGAGGTTAGGATGAAGTCATTCATTCATTGAAAAATTACTTATGGAGCCTCCTCTAGGTGCCAGGTTCTGTTCTCCTGAGGCCAACTGTCTGAGTTAAAATCCTAGCCCTGTCATTTGCTAGATGTTTGGTCTTAGGGAAGCTACTTAACAACTCTGTGACTTGACTGAGGGTCCCTGGGCAGTGAACATGGTTAATCACTCAAAAGCTTGGTGATTTAAATCTACACAAAGGGGCCTCAGAAGAAATGCCTGGCAGTCTGCTTTTGCAAAATGACAGCCTTGACACCTATATAGGAAAAAGTCCTATTCTCTAGCACATGGGGTTGTCTCAAGTTAGAATCAATTGGATGGCAAATGACTTGGTATGTGTGTGTGTGTCTTGATTTCTTCATCTGTAAAATGAGGATCCTAAAAACACTCAAGAGGATTGTTTTAAGGGTTAAATGAGATAATACCTGTAAGACATTCAAGAGCAATTCCCGGCATGTAGCAAAGCCGACACAAATGATAGCTATTACTATTATTGTTGTTCTGGGCACTGGGGATATATCTGTGAAAGAGACCAATGATACCTCTGTTCTCATGGAACTTATATTTTACTGTATGAAATAAAATTGAAAATAAGACAATATCTGATGGTAAATAGGTGTAAGCAGAAAATTAAAACAGGATGATGTGCAGAGCAGTGGTTCCCAAACTTGTTTCCCATTAAGACGACCTGGAGATTTAAAAAAATCTCAAGTTCAGGCTTCACCCAGGCCAACTAAATCACAATCTTGAAGGCTGAGACCCAGTCAACAAGTATTTTTTGAAGGTAGGTAATTCCATCTTGCAGACAATTTTGGGAACCACTTGGGTAGAGAGCAACAAGGAGGCTTCTTTCAAGTAGGTGGTTGGGGGGCTCCTTTGAGAAGGTGACATTTGAGCAGAGACCAAAGGGTAAAGATGGCACCATCATTAGAAAGTTAAGGGGAAAATCCTTCAGGCAGGCGTCTGGCCTGGATATCTGAGTGGCCTGACTGTGCCCTTGTCTCAAGCTGGGATAAGTAAGGCAGGTATAGGGTTGGGTTTGTTGGTTCCCAGAGAATGGATGAGTAAGTGCTGATGGCTGAGTGAAGACTGTCTGCTCTTCCGCAGGTCAGCAGCTGGACCACATTGTGTTGATGATCTATGGGTGCTGGGAGATGACCCTACTGGCTCATCAAGAACTCGTTGTCACCTCTGTGGGGCAGCAGTGGCTGTATTTTCCTATCTGCCCAAAACATCTGTGCTGTTACCATCATGGCCACCTACCCCATCCTGCTGCTGCCTGTAGCCGGCAGCCTTCAACAGACGCCTTGCCTTTACCAAGGCTTCTCATCCCCTAGCTAATCCCTACCTCTTGAGAGAAGCAGGTGAGGACTGTCCACTGACCAGACAGGTGAGCCAGAGACCCGGACAGGGCCAGAGACCTAGTCAGCGTCACACAGGAAGGGTGGTAGACCCCAAACCAAGCCCCTAACTCTGCCCAGGGCTGGCTTCAGAAGGCCTTCCTATTCCTCACTCCTGGCCCTCTGCTTCTGGACCTGGTCGGCAGATCTGGTCCTGTAGTGGATGTAGGTATATGTGGGTGGGGGTGGGGTGGGTACCACTCCAGACCAGCAAATGTGCGTCAAGAGAACGAAAGCAGTAAAATTCACCAATTTGGGTATTGTGATTATTCATCATGGCTGGACTGGCATTTCCCTTGATACTGGCTTCAGGGAAAAGTCAATCCAGGAAATACTTCCTGGGAGAATGACTGAGGATGAGGTCTCCTGGGAGGCCTTTCTATTTACATTTAAGGAAAGTAGGCCCTTGTCAACCACTGGCTGGGGACTGGTCACCTCTCTGGAGGTGATGTTTGGAGCTCAGACTGGGAGATGGACACTTGGGGCTGGATATTTGAGGCCAGTTACTTGGGCTGGGTTTCTGGATCGTGGCTATGAGGTTAAGTACTTGGACTAGGGTATTTGGAGCAGGTTGCTATGCGCAGGCTTCTAAGACTAACCAAAGCTCCATTTCTTCACTGGCCTTATGCAAATGAGCCTGCGTGTCCCCCTAACTTGACTGTGACTTCACAACCTGCAGGAAGGGTGGGAACCTGCATGTCTGAACTGTCTGTTCCAATGTAGATCTCTTACTAAAAGCTTATTCAAGAGAAGGCTTCTTTGGGCCTCTCCATCATGCCTTCATGACAGCCTCCCCAAAGCAGGAAGCCCAAGATCCCCAATACCCTGTCCCTTCCCCCCAGCCATCTGCTTGAAGGAAGTGGCTTCTCAGTCCCTCACAGGAAGCCACAAGCATCCTCTGCCTCAGCTCCCACCCCCTCCATTGACCCAGGTCCCCTTCCAGGTTAGTTGTAGGAATACTCTTTCCAGCTCCATCCTCTGCTGCCCCTAAGAAGTGTATGTGGAGTCCTTTCCTCATTTCCTTTCAATCCCTGTGGCTCAGGGCTGAGAGCACAGGCAGAGGGGAGGCTATCACAGAGGACCTTACAGGCCATGCTGAGCAGCTTGGCAATCCCAGAGCTGCATGACTGAGTGCAAGGAAGGGAGAGGACAGAGCCCGCTGTGCATGGATCTCCAGGAGGGACTCTTCTGAGAGCTTCAGGAGCTCCTGCCGCAGAGCAGGGATGAGGTCTGATGCCTCTCAGTCTCGGAAGTCCATCCTGGAGCCCGCCCCAGGGAGGCAGCGCCGGTAACGTGGAGTTGCTTTCGGATGGAGGACACTCTAGGTTGGAGCTGTACTGCCACCCGGTGGTGTGTTTGAACATAGCACCAAGCGGTGGGGGAGCCACTGCAGGGAAACGGAGTGAGGCGACTGTCACGGACCTGAGAGTGCAGAGCGCCCAAAGAACGAGCAACGTCTCTAGATTAAAGTGAAGACGCTCGTTAAAGAGAAAGACATCCCTAAATCAAATACTTGGGAGAGACACTCAAGATTTGGATGACAGTCCAACTCCTTTCCTTCTCCTCCATTTTACAGACTAGGAAACTGAGGTCCAGAGAGGATGACAGAGGATCTCAAAGGTTGACAGCCAGTCAGCCGCAGGGATGGGATCTATGTCTGCAGTTGTCCTCGGGTGTGGTCCCAGAACGAGGAGCCAGCCTGCCGGTTTCTAGCCACCCTTATTTGTGACCAAACACGGCATCTGCTAGCACCATCACCTACTTAGTCACCAAACTTGGCACCACAGGGTGGCTTTTTGCTGGTTCCAAAGATAAAACCCACCCTTCCAGGGTTGGGATCGAGCATAACTGAGGGGCTTCAGCAGCGAGTGCTCCCAGCTCAGCAGCCTCCTTAAGAGCAGGAAGGGCTCAGTCTATGATGTCCTCTCTTCAGTTTACCAATGAGGAAGCAGGGCTCTGAGAGGGCCGCTGGCTGGCTTGAAGTGACCCAGCCCTGGACTCAGCTGTATGTGTCTCTGAATGGCCGAAGAGCACTTGTGTCTTAGTCACTTCTGGTAGGTGACCAAGTCATTCTGCCTCGTGCTTTGTAGACGGGACAATGTGGGTGACAAGGGTGCTGAAAGGAGATGGAAAGTGAGGAAGTGGTGACAGGGTCGGGGCAGAGAGATCATCCTGTTTGTGCACTGCCTCCAGTGGCTGGGAATTGGATCTCTTCCACTGCACAGCACCTGGCCCAGTGCCTGGTTGGACTAGCATCTGTGGTAAAGGGCGGCAGAAAGAAGGCAAAGAGTTCTCCTGTACGGGTCCAAAGGGAGGCCACACCTCCGTAGCAAGTTGGGTCTTCCCTCCAGGGACTGGTCTTTTCCAGAGTCATTCATCCTGAGAACTGCTGAGCCCTCAGATTTCAAACCCTGGAGGTATAGCTGTCCACCTGTCTGCCCTTGATGTCCTTCAAGGGAATAAGGGGCCAGGGCATATGCTTTTTGGTTGTTGGCAGTTATCATTACATGAATTTTGATTTATGGCAGCCCCATGAGTGCACAGCTAAGTGCTCCGTAGAGTTTTAGGGTTGTGACCCATCCATCTCTTGCGGCATCTCTGGGTGGGTTCAAAGCATGAAACATTTGGCTGATATTTGAGTGCTTAGCTGTTTGTACTATCCAGGAACTCCCTGCTTCTTGCTGGGTGCTCTAATTTGGTGTCCACCCTTTGGAAACAGACCAGGAAGAGCAGGGGCTGTGAGGTCCAGAGAGCAAACCCTGGCTCCAAACTGGATTATCTAATTCCTGGTTGTTATTTGGCTATTTTCTCTCTATTTTATGCAAGCCCTTAACAAGAACAAAGAACACTGAATTATTGAATGCTTATTATGTGCCAGGTAGGCACCATGCTCTTCATTACCTCACCTAATCTCCTAACAGCACTCCCTAGCCAGTAGGTACTATTATTTCAGTTTACATAATAGGAAACTAAGTCACAGAGTGGTGAAGAAACTTGCCTAAGGGCACAGAGCTGTGAGGTGTCAGAGTACAACTCGTACTCAGGTCTGTGGGATTTCAGGAATTCTTGACTGTTTTATTCCATCACCTCTTTTGAAAATCCCTGTCTTGTCTCTGCTAAAGAATATTAAGAACAGGATTAGCAGCCTGTGTCTACTTGGGCCGGAGCGGTGGTGGGGGATGCACAGCCTCCTCTTCCCCAGAGGCCTGCACGATATTGACCTGGGATCACTGCAGGGGAAACCCTGGGGAAGTAGTGGGGAACTGCCACGGCTGCACTCCCTGGAAATTCTATGAGATAGTTCTACTCTGACCTACAGGGTCACTATGAGGGAAGACTCTTGACTGTACCTAACAACACAACATCATTGTAGGGGATCAAAGAAAAGTTTTGAGGACCAGAGAACCAGAGACCCAGCGCCCACTTCCAGTGACGATTGGGAAGGGTAATGGGACAGGTAGATTTTCTTGGAGGAGACTGGCTTTAGGCTCAGGTCTCGCATACTGAGTGCCTACTGTGTGCCCGGCATGTACCCAGCATGGGGCATGAGATTAATGAGACACAGTTCCCCCTTGAAGGGCTTGAGGGAGACACTTTTAGCTCCCTAAGATGTTAACCCTCCAGAAGCAAATGATTATTAACAGATATCAATAGTGTGTGGGGTCTGAGATCCCCTCCCTCCAGGGACAGAAGTCCAGTGTACCTGCCCTTGGGGAATGGCCCAGGCTGAGAGAGGACTGGTGTTGGGCTTGGACGACGGGTAAGCATCCTGTCAGGGGCTGAGCCCCAGCTTTTGCTCTCAGACACAAGCTATGGGGACTGGGTTTAGGGTGCAGACAGTGTCCCCACCATCTCTGTACCTCTGGTACAAACAGCACTTCTCTCGCTCCTCAGGGCAGACAAGCTGTGACAAACATTGGACGGGGGGGCTCCAGCAAGCAGAATGGGGCCTACCCCACCCTCCAACATGTAACCGCAGAAGAATTTCTGGATTATAAGAGGGGCTGGGTGGAGAAGCCTGAGGGGGCCACATGTCTGAAGGTGCCCCTCATTGCTTATTTCCCTTGCAGTGAGGCGGGCTCTAGGACTTTTGATTTTATAGGCCTTTGGTGGTTTACACAGTCACTTGCAGGTCTCCCCAGGATGGCTGGGAAGTGCTGAGGAAGGTGCGCCCACTCACAGCCGGAAGGCCTCTACTCCCTCTGTTAGGGCTGGAACTGGCCCCACCTTCACTGCCAATCATTTCCAGGGCTCCCTCTTTGCCTTTTCCCTGCTGTGATCTGGACCCACTTGACAGTCTGACCAGCCAAGCCAGCCAAGTGCCGTTGAGTCAGATCCATGACACTCTGGCCAGGACTCCCGAAGTTCAAATGTCCAGGACAGGGCCTGGGTTGGCCTCCCCTTCCCATCTAGAGGGCTGTGAGCTTCTTGTCCAAACCATCACCCTGTCCCCAGAGCTCTGCAGGGCCCCCTTCCCCAGGGCAAGGGGCACGGTCTCATATTCTCTGTCTGAGGGAGATCCCTCTAGTACCTCTTCAGAGAGACAGCTGGTCTGGCTTCTCCATCTCTGCCTAATCAGAGAAGCTGCTGGAAGCTTTCCTCACTAAGAACAAATTGAGCTCTGTGTTTCCAGGCACTCTGTGAAATGCAGCCAGCATCCCTGCTGTGACAGGGCGGTAGGGGCACCCTTGGGAAGGCCTCCCCCAAACATGGGATGTCTGAGTTGGGTTTGGAAGGTTGGAGGGGAGTTTATCAGGCAGTTGAGTTTCAGAAAGACATCCCAGACAGAGAGCGGCATGTGCTAAGACTCAAAGACAGTGTCAGCTGGTGGTGTTCCAGGAGCCGAGGATGACTTTGGGGGAAAACAAAGGTGTAGGGGTGTGGATGAGGCTGGTGAGAGCCACATCTTTTGAGTCTTCTCACAGCAAGGGTGATTCAGGGGAAGACACAGTGTTTTCTAAGAGGAGTTTATTTTGTTTTCTAAACTCCAGTTGGAAGAGGGATGGCAGGGAAGGAGGAGGGGTTCCCGGAGCTGTGGCCTACTCCTCATCATTCTCTTCGCTCTTGCTGCTGGAGACCGCTTTATGGGCCACATAACCCAGACCTGCACCAACTTTGGCCATGGTTGCAGTACCAGCACCAGTAGCCCCTGTAAAGCAAGCACGGAAGGGTCACTAGTCTCTGAATCCAAATGGTCTGGAAATTACCGGTAATGTCCAAACAGGCCCTGAGGGGGAAGGCGACTGCTGCAAAGTGAATCCTATTTCCCACTTCCTTGCATCTCAGATCAGAAATGTGTTTCAGAGAAGAAAAAGATGCAACTGATGGCTCATTCTGTGAAGCTATATGCTTCCTGTCTGGGAGGAACACACTGTATTATTAATAATGCTAATGCTCAGCCACCTTGCTGAGACAGCACTGTGTGGGTGCTGGAGGTTCACAAATAAGAAGTCCTTTCACCCTTGGTGCAGCCCTGGATGTCAATATTGGAGAGAATAACCATCTTAAAGCCAGCTCAGAGAGGGTTCGAGCCTTGTCCACTCCCTTCACTCCCACCCTTGCAGGGTGTGGTCTGACCAGGGCCCTTCCCTTCCCTCTCTGAGAAGAAGGCTCTGTGCCGTCCAGCTGGTTCCTTGAGAGTTTGCCATTCATAACAGAGAAGATGGAGAGTTCAGGGAGATGGAGGGGGAGCTTTTCAGGGTAGTTTTTCTCCAAGATTTTGGGGCCCTCAGAGAGGGAGAGAGAAGAGAAGGAGGGGGTAAAAATGAATTGAAGGAATGAAAAGGGAAGGGGAGGAAGGGTGAGGGAAGCAAGGAGGCAGGAGAGGAAAAGAAGAAGAAAAAGGAGAGGAAAGAATGGGGAGGAGAAAGAGGACTGAGGGAGGAAGGAAGGCGGGGAGGCAGAGAAGGAGGGAGCGGGGAGAGAGAGCAGTTCTGTGCGTAGCCTCTTCCTGCTTTTCTAGACCCTCAAGACCAGGGATGGTGTGAAATTGATTTGGGTTGTTCCACCATTTTTCTTTCCCACTATGACTGAAATGGAGAAGATTTGTAAACGCTAAACTGAGATGCTTATCCATTTTCAGATGAGGGAACTGAGCTTTGTGGTGACTTAGTCAAAGCATCAGTGCGGCATTAGGCCTTAGAGGCTAAAAAGGAAGCTTCTAGAATCAGACTGACTGTGTTTGCATCTTGGCTATGGTACTAACTAGTTGTGAGAACTTCAGTAAATCACTTAAGCTCTTGGTACCTTAGTTTTCCAGTCTGTATGATGAGGATAATAAGAGTGCCCGCATCTTATGGCTGAGTTAGCCGGAGTAAAGGACTCAGAACAGTATTAGAGGACCTGTGCCCCCACTCACCCAGGCTCTGGAGAGTGGCCACCAGGCCCCCTGCAGGCACACCGCCTCCATTCAGCACTGCAGACCAGCTCATCATCCAGGCTGCCACAGAGTGTGCAGCGATGCCGGCACCGGTGAAGCCCAGAGCTGGCAGTCCTGCGGCCAAGAGCCCTTGGGGGAGAGGAGGGGTGAGCACTGGCCCACAGCAGGGTCCCGCCCCACTTATCCACCGCAGCCCCAAAACGCACCTCCTCCAACGACCATGTAGGGGATGGCATCCCAAAGCCCAGAGCTCTCTTCGTCTTTCTTCTGGCCTGTTGGGAGAAGGGACAAAGACAGGTGGAGTGGGGACTTTGTGCCCGGCACTGAGACCACTCCTAGAACTAGGAGCCATAGAGAAGAGTGGGATCTTTACTCAAGGCAGCGTGTCTGGTACATTGCTGGCATTGAAAACATTCCAGAAAATGGGGGAATGGACTCAGTAGGGATTCATACTTGGTTTGCTGGCTACAGCAGTCTGGCTCTGTCCATTGTAACAGCTTCTTGCATTCAGAGGCACGCCAGGGATCCTGAAATTGTCCTCAAGCCTCCCTCCTCTTCTTTATCCCGCGGAGATTCCCACCTCCTTCACCTCCCTTCGGCTGCCGGGCCAAGAGGTCTTACCTGCCTCCACTCCACTGCAGGTGAAGAGGAGCAGATAGCACAGGAAGAACGACACCGCCTTCTGCCGCATGGTGGCGCCGCGCACCGGCTTTGTTGCAGCGCGGGGCTGAGCGGGGGAGAGGGAGGAGACAGACCAGACCTCGCGGTGAAGCCCGAGGCGCTCGGAGCCGCAGGCTTCGGATGCCTCTCAGCAATGATGGCAGTGATGCTTCTGCCCCACGGGGTGGTTAGGAAAATTTAAAGAAGGAATCTTCTGATACAGGGTCTGCTCATGGTGAGCCCTCAGAGATGAGGCTGTTATTGTGACCGTTGGTTTTGGTTTTATTATCACGTGCGCAGGGTACTGCCGTTCTCTAGACCTGTTTACTTATCCTTAAAATGGGATATTATTCGAGGCTGTTTCAGAGGCTGGTTGTCATATGGAAACTGTTCACTGTATAATTTCAACAGTTAGAACAGCCCCTTGTACATTAAAAAGACAAAAACAAACCCAAACCTACAGTAACCCTCTACGGCAGAGTAGAACTCTTCCCTCGAGTTTCCAAGGCTGTCATCTTTACAGAAATAGACTGCCCGTTTCTTTCTCCCACTCAGCAGCTGTTCCAAAAGCCCACCATTCAGTTAGCAGCAGAATCCTTAGCCGCTGCGCCACCAGTGCTCCTTATCTGGCACATAAAATGTGCAAAGAATAAAAAAAGGTTGTTGATAAAATTATTTTTACAATGTATTAGTATCTATGGGTACCAAACATTGGCCTCACGTCAACTTCATTTTTCGGATGAAGACAGAAAAATGCAACAGTAAAGAGCTTGCCTAAGGTCACACAGCAATACTAATAGGAAAAAGTCTCCCCCAGGAAGTGAGCAATTACCAGTACTCAGCACTTTATGGCACAAGATCACTTACACCCGTGATAACCCCAGGTAGGTGCCCTCATTACCAACCCCTTTAACAGATAAGGAAACTGAGCTTTCCTAGAGGTTAAGTGATACCCCAAAGACTGCTCAGCCCACACTTTTAACAATCGCTGAATTTAGTTTCATTTTTCCTCAAAGATGACCTCACCACCACATTATCTCCTCCAAGAACAGAGCTTCAGAAATTGTCCAGTCCTTTGAGCAGGTAAGGTCGTTTGATCTCCATTTTACTAAGAAGGTAACTAAGGCCGAAAGATGTAAAGTGACAGGGTGGAGTGCTGACCTAGCACCCATAAGCTAGTTCTCATGCATTTTGAGATTTTCCCTAAAAGCCCCAACCCATCCCCTCAGAGCAGTCCCAGCTGAGTGCACTAAAAGGGACCCAGAGTTGCAGCGTGGCAGCCCCATTCCATAGCTCCTGGATTTACCTCAGAGGAAGGAGAAGAAAGAATCTTCTTATGTAAGATCTGTTGATGGATGGAGGGAAAGGGGGTTAAGGGCTCTCAGGCTGCAGGCTGGCTTTTTATAATCCGTCTGGACAAACTCCACCCAGCCGCGGGCAGCCAATTGTTGTGCTAGTTTCCATTTCCCAAGCTCTGCAGAGTATCAGTTTCTCTGTCTTCCACCCTTCTGTGCAGCTGCGGTGTCTGCTGCTGCCAGCTGGAAGAAAGGTGTAATTCAGGCCGGGAAGAAAGGGTCTTTTCCCAAAGCAGGTCTCAGGAGGGTGGAGTCCATGGCCCTAGTCAGCTTAGTGAAGCCCAGCCACTGGTTCTTCTGGGGTGTGGAGGCCTTTCATGGTTCAGTTCAGTTAATAATATCTACTGTTAATACAGCACTTGCTGCATGTGAGGACTTGTACAAAGGGCTCTAGGTATGTTATCTGTTGCCAGTCTCACAGCAACCTTGTGAAGTACATTTTACTGTCTGTAATCCTGATTTTGCAGTTGAGATTCAAGTTTTGGAAATGAAGTCATTTCATTCCATTGTTCTCTCAGAATGGCTGCTTCTGGGTACAAGCTTATGATAAGAACAGTGAAGTCCAAGCTTATGAGGCCATTTTCACACGTCCTTTGCCATAAAATGGGCCCCCTGGCCCTAGGGGAAACCCTGCTGGTTTAGTGGTTAAGCGCTGTGTCTGGTAACCAGACAGTCAACAGTTCAAATCTGCCAGGCACTTGGAAATGCTATGGGGCGGTTCTACTCTGTTTTACAGGGTTGTTATGAGTTGAAATCAACTCAGTGGCAGAGGGTTTCGTTTTTGGTTTCTGGCCCTAGGTATGAGTCAGAATGAGCTTGAAGGCAACATTTTCTGGGGGACCTACATAGTCGGTTGTTCGTTTCTTAAGCCTTTGGGTGGTGATGCTTGCAGAGGCAGTATGGGTAAGAAGCCCAGCCTGCCTTTAGAAGCATAACAATTTCAGGAAGGATGGCTCATTGCCCTTTCAAATAGATGGGGTCTGTTGTAAGTAACTGGCCACCAAAAGTTGCCACATGGCTTCCTACTGCTGGCGGCTATTTGTTGGTAGTTGCTGGATCAGCCTTGTAGAGGGAGCCCAAGGTGTTGGACCCGTTCATAGACCTCATCCTTGCCCGCATGGCTACTCTTTTATGGGTCATTACAAAACACTGTTACAGTTTTGTTTGTCTTGGAGTGCATTCTAACTCCAAGTGACCCCATAGGACAGAGTAGAACTAACCCATAGAGTTTCTTAGGCTGTAGATCTTTATGGGTATAGGCTACCAGTTTTTTTTTTTCCCCACAGATTGGCTGGTGGTTGACAGTGTTGATTTTTTGATTAGCATCAGAGATGCTAAACCATTTGGCCACCAGGGCTCCTTTGCTAAGCGATTATTGTTAGGTGCCACGGGGTCAATTCTGACTCATAGTTACCCTGTGTACAACAAGACAAAATACTGCCTGGTGTAGTGCCCCCTCCTGATTGTTGTTACGCTTGAGCCCATTGTTGCAGCCGCTGTGTCAGTCCATCTTCTTGAGGCTCTTTGTCTCTTTCTCTGCCCTCTACCAAGCATGATGTCCTTCTTCAGGAACTGAGCCCTCCCGACAACCTGTCCAAAGTGAGATGAAATCTCACCATCCTGGCTTCTATCCTGCAGCCATTCTGGGTGCACTTTCTCCAAGACAGATCTGTTCATTCCTTTGGAAGTCCTTGGTATATTCAACATTCTTCACCACCACCATAATTCAAAGCCATCAGTTCTTCTTTGATGTTCCTTATTCATTGCCCAGCTTTTACATGCACACAAGTCAACGGAAAACATGTTGACTTGGGTCAACGATATACCTTAGTCCTTAAAGTGACTTGTTTGCTTTTTAAGTCTTTAAAGAAGTCTTTTGCAGCAGATTTGCCCAGTATGATACGTCATTTGATTTCTTGACTGCTACTTCCATGGCCACTGATTGTGGATCCAAGTAAAATGAAAGCCTTGATAACTTCAATCTTTTCTCCATTTATCATGATGTTGCTTATTGGTCTAGTAGTGAAGATTTCTGTTTCCTTTATGTTAAAGGTGGAAACCCTGGAGGCATAGTGGTTAAGTGCTGCATTTACTAACCAAAAGGTTGGTAGTCCATATCCACCAGGTGCTTCTTGGAGACTCTATGGAGCAGTTCTGCTCTGTCCTATAGGGTTGCTATGAGTCAGAATCAACTTTAAGGCATTGGGTTTGGTTTTTGGGTTTTTTATGTTAAGGTATAATTGATACTGAAGGCTGTAGCCTTTGATCTTGATCAGTAAGGGCTTCAAGTGCTCTTCACTTTCAGTGTGCAGGGTTGGCTAAATTTATAAGCTAGCCTTCATCCATAAGATGGGACATCCTGACCATCTGCTTGTAGAGCCTCCTTTATAGGAGATGGTCACCAGTACACATTAAAGTGAGATTCAGAGATCAGCAAGCTTTGTGCCCACTTTTTCTGCCCATTGCCATTGAATCCATTCTGACACATAGCAACCTATAGGAAGAGCAGAACTGCCGTATAGTGTTTCCAATACTGTAGTCCTTATGGAAACAGATTGTTGTATTTCACTCCCGTGGAGTGGCTGGTTGGTTTGAACTGTCACCTTTACCAGCTGAACCCTTAACTGCTGTTGTCAGCAGAGTTTTCTTCCACTCACCCACACATGTCTTCTGCAGACCTGCTTATCCTTGAATTTCTGATTTTGTTCTTTCCATCCTCTTGATCAACTAAGCCAACTATTAGTCACTTCTTATGTCCATACCTCTGTCCATCCCATAGAAATGGAATGACAAAGTATACTGCTCACAGTTCTGGCCCCTGGGAGAATCATCTCTTTCCTTCAGGGCTATCCCTAACTGAGGCTGTGATAAGTGGCCCATGTGTAGCTAGTACCAAAATATCACACTGAACGATGTAAGTTGGGTCTGATTCCTTTCCTCCTCTATAAGTTGGTTGCAGGGAGCCGTTCCTGAGGCCAGAGGTATGAGACAAAGGAGACGTGTCAGATCAGCAGGGGTAGATGCCATGGGAGTCTGGCTGCCTGTTCATTGGATTGGTTCATACCTGTTGGACCCTTTTGAGTCCAGCCCTGAGTGCACCACTTCTATCATAGATTGGATTGCTGCTGTGCCTGAGTGCTAATACAGATTATGACATAGATGCTTAGTCACTGCTGGTGCCCAGTGACACAGCAGGATCTTCAAATGGACTGTGGTGAGCACGGCTTTACTAAAAAATCCTAGGGATCCTCACTGCCGTTCTTTTTTCTGCTTTCAGAGACTCACTGCAACATCTTTGCCTGCCACAGATACCTCCAGCAGCATTTTACTGGCTGTATCGTGTAATCCCAAGGGGCAGCCTAGCTTGTTTTGTGGCCTAAACTTCCTGTGTAGCTGTCTTTTGCTCTAGACCTCACTCATAATTGACAGCCATCCGGACCACCCAATAAAGAATTGGAGAGATAGTTCCAAGTGTGTCTATTCTGTCTCCAAAATCCAAAGAAGACCACCAAGTATTGTGTCTCTAAGTGATATGGTATGTGAGGTGAGATAACTTGTCCTGGCATGCCCCAAACTACTAAACTCCTACAAATATTAGCAAGGTGGCAGGACCCTGAATCCTTATGCAATTTGTCATGTATTCTCTAGTAACAGGGTGCTCATCACTTTGACTCACAGTGGCCCTGTTTAGCAAATAAATCTGTCCCATAGGGTTTCTTAGGTAAATATATATACATATATTTTTAAATTTCTTTCTAAAAGCTCTATTGTATTAAGGTTTTTTAAGTTGTACTTTAGATGAAGATTTACAGAGCAGACTAGTTTCTCTTTAAACAATTACTACATATATTGTTTTGTGACACTGGTGGCCAACCCCATGATATTTCAATACTCTCCCTTTGTCAACCTTGGGTTCCCCATTATCAGCCTTCTTGTCCTTCCTGACTTCTCTTCCTTGCCCTGGGCTGATGTGCCCCTTTAGTCTCCTTTTATTTTATGGGCCTGTCTGATCTTTGGCTGAAGGGTGAACTTCTGGTGAGACTTCATTATTGAGCTATAAAGATGTCTGGGGGCCATGCTCTTGGGCTTTCTCCAGTCTCTGCCAAATCAGTAAATCTGGTCTTTTCTTTTTTTTTTTTTTGGTGAGTTAGTATTTTGTTCCACATTTTCCCCTAGCTCCTTCCGGACCTTTATTGTGATCCTTGTCTGGGCTGTAATCTTATGGGAGCAGATTGCCAAGTCTGACTTCTCAGTTTATAGCCAAGCACTTAACCTGTGCATCATGAGGGCTCCTTTATCACTTCCTGTTTGAGACCAGTTAGTATGATATCATCAGTATAGTGTAGCAGTGTAATTTTAAAGCAATCAAGTCCTGAAGACCTCATTACAGCAGAGAGCTGGAATGTTTACAAATCCCTGAGGAGGGAAAACGAAGATGTGGAAAGCAAACTGCCTTCCATCATCTCTTCTGATGGATGTTGAAAAAAAAGTGTCAAATCAGTAGCCGTACACCAAGTGCTAGAGGCTGTGGAGATATACTCCAGGAAACAGACCGCATCTAGTAGAGTAGAGCACTGGTTGGGGCGATTACCTAGAGAAATTACAGTAGTTCATCCTTCCTCCACCGTCATGCATCTGTTTTCCCGGAGGCGAGAAAGCTGAATTGAATGGGCATATGATGAGGAACACACCCTGCATCAAAATATTACAGCAGAAATAAATGGCAGGGTGTTTTAAAGAATTTCCACTTGGCTCTTCCTATGATGGTAGCCTTTACTCCACAGGTCATGGAACCAATGAGAAGATTCTGTCAGCTTCCGTGGAACCTATTGTACTTGGACTGAACTCCATTTATCAGCTGGCCTTGGTCAGCTTCTCCTCTAACCAGAAAACTCTGATGGAGTTTTTCTATTTTCCTCCTGATTTCCATGTCAGTTTAGAGTCTATGTCTTTAACTCTCTTTGAAATTCTGAATATTTTTCTTTTTTGAATCTATAATTACCCTTGAAAATGGCAGCAGAGCCCTTTGAAAAAGGGTTGAATGAATATTCACTAAACAAAATTGTGGGAGCATCACAGAATCTTTCTTTAGTGGAATTTTGTGGCCTCTGCTTAGTCAAGGTGGTCTGGTTCTATGATCTAGAATCTGGGCGAAGGACCATGACTTTCCACTGTATCAGCTGATGGCATCTTCTGAGTACCAGGTCTTGCCCTTTCCTTTTAAATAAATAAATCAAGTCTCAGTCCATCAGCTATCCATCATCACATCCTCATAATCAGTTAGCCATAGATTCCTGCAGTCAAGGCATCCTCTTTACCACTCAGGCCTTGCTGGCTATGGCAATAATTATATTCACTTGGCCTTGGATGTGTTATCTGCATGAAGCAGGTTGTTAATGATTCCCCACTGTTCTTTATATAGTCTGGCTTCTCACATTATTTGCTCAGCCTACAGAATTAATAAATATGACAAAAGGTTACAACCCTGACACACAGCTTTCCTGACTTTAAACTATGCAGTGTCCCCTTGTTGTGTTCAAACAACTGACTCTCAAACTATGTACAGGTTCCTCGTGAGCACAATTAGGTGTTCTGGACTGTTGGATTTTTTGCAATATTATCCATAATTTGTTATGATCCACATGGCTGAAAACCTTTGCATAGTCAATAAAATAGAGGTAATCATCTTTCTGGTGTTCTCTGCATTCAGCCAGGATCCATTGGGCATCATCAATGATATCTTTTGTTCTATGTCGTCTTTAGAATCTGGCCTGAATTTCTGGTAGTTACCTGTTTGTTGATGTGCCTATACTACTGCAACCACTTTTGAATGATCGTCAGCAAAATTGTACTGGTGCGTGATGTTAATGATACTGTTCAATACTTCCCAGGTATGTTTGGATTATCTTGCTTTGGAATAGGCATAAATATACATCTCTTCCGGTCAGCTGGCCAATTTAGCTGTCCTCCAAATTTCTTGGCAGAGACCAATGAGGACTTCTAGCACTACATTCATTTGTTGAAACATTTCAGTTGGTATTCTGTCGATTTCCAGAGCCTTGTTTTTGATGATGTCTTCAGTGCAGCTTGGACTTCTTCAGTACCATCGGCTCTTGATCACGTCCTACCTCCTGCAATAACGGAACATTGACCAATTCTTTTGGTATAGTGCCTCTGTGTAGTCCTTCCTTCTTTTGATGCTTCCTGCATTGGTCAGCATTTTTCCTATTGTACAACCAGGGTACTCCTTGGAAACAAAGATGGCTTGATTGCATCTCACGTATTTGGACATATTGTCACAAGGCATCAATCCCTGGAGTAGGACATCGTGCTTCGTACAGTGAGGGTCAGCGAAAGAGAGGAAGACCTTCAAAAAGATGGATGGACACAGTGGCTATAATGCTGGATTTAAACTTAAAAATGATTGCGGGTGTGGCGTAGGACCGGGCAGTGTTTTGTTCTCTTGTGCATAGGGTCGTTATGAGTTGGAATTGACTCAGCAGCACCTGACAACAACAGCAACATTGTTCATTACGGCCACCTGAGGCTTGGATTTTTTCTTCAGTACTTTCAGCTTCAGAAACATCAAGTGTGTTCTTCCGTTTTGGTTTTCTAACCCCAGGTCTTTGCGTATGTTAGTATAAGACTTTGTCTTCTCTATCTGCCCTTTGAAATCTTCTGTTCAGGTCTTTGACTTCATCATTTCTTATGTTCGTTTTAGCTACAGAAGTTTCGAAGTCTCTTCTGACATCCATTTTGGTCTTTCTTTCCTGCCTCCTTAATGACCCCTTGCTTTCCTCACATGCAATGTCCTTTCCTTTTTAAAGAACAGATTTATTGTCTCACAGTTCTGGATGCTGGAAGTCCAGATCAGTGTGTGGGCAAGGTTATCTCCTCCCAAGTCTCTAGAGGAAGACCCTTGCTTCCTCTCCTAGTTACTGGGAAAAACCAAAATAGCCAAACCCACTGCCACTGAGTCAGTTCTGACTCATAGTGACAATACAGGTCAGAGCAGAACTGCCCCATAGAGTTTCCACGGAGCAACTGGCATAGCACGTAACCACTACACCACCTGCAGGTATTGCCTGGCTTGTAGATACATGTTTAGATGGCTGTCCTACCTCTCTGTCTCTCTTCTTCTTATTTTTTCTTAATTTGTATTTTTGTTGTGATTAAGTGAAAGTGTACAATCCAAACAAAGTTTGCATGCCTGCCTGTCTGCAGCTCGATCTGTTCTCCTCACCCAATGGCAGCACATTCCTCCTTTATATACTTCTAGAATCCTCTTAGTGAACACTTGTTCCCTCCTCTGCACCCTCTTCTCTCCCATTTAGAAAGAAACCAGTCAGACAGCCTCCTATAAATATATAAAACTACAAAGTATACATGCCATATTGTCACACTGTACCCACGAGTCCAGTCCATTGTTGTCTAAAAAGTTGATCTCAGTGCTGCTTTCCAGTCAGGGCCAGAAGAATTTCTAGGGGCTGTGTTCCCAGGAGACCCTCCAGGCTGTTGGGCCATCAATTCTTGTCTTCTAGTAGAGTTCTTGAACTGGACCCCTCTTTTTCTTGTGTTGCCTCAGTGGCTCTACATTGTGTCCCCCATCACAGCTGCCTGTGGTGGTGGCCGGACGCCTTCTGGTTTCTCTGGTCTCATGTGGCTACAGTGTCCCATTCATATGAGTCCTTCTGTCTCCTGGGTTCTTTTTTGCACATGTCTTTGTTGTTCTTGATCGTCATCTGTTCCAGATGGGTTGGGACCATTTGGTGTACCTCAGATGGCAGCTTGCTAGCTTTTAGGACTCCAGATGCCACTCACCAGTATGGGGTACAGAAAGTTCTCTTAGCAAAAGACTGGTTATACCAATTAACCTCTAGGTCCCCTGAAACAATGGTCTCAAGACCCCCATCCCTGCTACTCTGTACTTTGAAATACTGGGTTAAGTTTAGAAAACCTTTCGGTTTATGGTGTAGTCTAGTTATGTTAATCTGCTCTCTATTGCATGCTGTCACTGCTTTCACCTAACCAAATTCCTGTTGACTATCTAATCTATGACCAATCTTCCTCTCCCTCCCCACCCTCGTAGCCATCAAAGAGTCTTTTCTTCTATATACAAGTCTATTTTTAAGTCCCTATAGCAGAGGTCTCATGTAATACTTGTCCTCTTGCAGCTGACTGATTTCACTCAGTGTAATGTCTTCTAGTTGAAACCAGGTGATGAGACGCTTCCTAAAGTCATCCTTGTTCTTTGTCATTGCATAGTGCTCTATTGAGTATATGTACCATAGTTTGTTTATCCATTCATCTATTGATGGACACCTAGGTTGATTCCATCTTTATACTATTGTGGAAAGTGTTACAATAAAAATTTATGTGCACGTATCTGTTCATGTGACAGCCTTTATTTCTGTAGGATATATTCCAAGCAGTAGGATACATGCAGTGTTACTGATGTCATTCCACAGCTTGTCTGGCCTCAGGTCATTAGTTTTCAATGAATTAATTTTTTATTTTTTGTAAATAATATCTTATTTTGTGTTCTGTGAAAATTTACACAGCAAATTAGGTTCCCACTTGACAGTTTCTGCACAAGTTGTTCAGTGACATTAGTTACATTTTTCACAGGGTCAACATTCTCATTAATTGAATTCTGATTGTTCCACTTCTAATATTCTTGTTTTCCAGCCATCCTCATCATCTTGTCTTTGCTTTGGAATAATGGTTGACCTATTGGCCTCATATAGGTGATGTTATAGATTGAATTCTGTCTTCTCAAAATGTGTGTCAACTTTGCTAAGCCATGATTCCCAGTATTGTGTGATCATCCACCATTTTGCCGTCTGATGTGATTTTCCTATGTGCTGTAAATCTTGCTTTTATGATATTAATGAGGCAGGACTCAATCTGCAAGATTAGGTGGTATCTTGAGTCAGTCTCTTCAGATATGAAAGAAAGAGGTAAGCGGAGACATGGAGGGATCTCATGTCACAGAGAACAGAAAACCAAAAGGGGAGCTTATCTTTTGGACCCTGGATCCCTAGACTCGAGAAAGATTGGTACCAAAAACCTTCCAGCAGAGCCAATGGAGAGAGAAAGCCTTTCCCTGGAGCTGGCACTCTGAAATCAGACTTCTAGCTTTCTGGACCGTAAGAGAATACATTATTCTTTGCAAAACCCATCCACTTGTGGTTATTTCTGTTACAGTAGCACTAGGGAAACAAGGCTGATGATTTTTTAAAAATTGAGCCCTATATTTACAGGTAGTATCCTTTATATTGTGTGCCGCTGTGTTATTTTGCTAAAAGGTGATCTTGGGGGATAGTTTTGATTGAATTTTTTTCTCTGATTTTGTTATTGTCCTTTAGGTGAATGTTTACAGCTTAAGTTAATTTCTCATACAAACATTTATATACACATTGTTACGTGACTATCCGGTTACTATCCCTATAATGTGACTGCACATTCTTCCTTTCCACCCTGGATTTCCCAAGTCCATTCTACCAGCTCCTGACCCTTTCTACCTTCTCATCTTGCCTCCTGACAGCAGTTGCCCATTTAGTTTCCTGTATCTAATTAAAGAAGCATGCTCTTCATGAGTATCATTTCACTTCTTATGATCCAGTATATTCTTTGACTAAAGAGTTGGCTTCAAGAGTGGTTTTAGTTCTCAATTAACAGAGGTCAGGGGCTGTGTCATCTCAGGTGTCTCCAGTCTCAGTCAGACCATTACATCTAGTCTTTATACATGAGTTTTACTTCTGCATCTCACTTTTCTCCTGTGCTATGAGGGACTGTCTGTTGTGCTCCCTGATAGGTGGTCATTGGTGGTAGCCACCATCTAATTCTTCTGGTCTTAGGCTGATGGAATCTCTGGTTTATGTGGCTTCTTCTGTCTCTTGGGCTAATATTTGCTTGTGACTTTGGTGTTCTTCATTCTTCTCTGCTCCAGGTGACTTCACACAGATTGCTATGTCTTAGATGGCCTCCAACTAGCTTGTGAGACCTCAGATGCCACTCACCAAAGCAAGATGCAGAACATTTTCTTAATAAACTTTGTTATGCCATTTGACCTAGATGTTCACCAAAATTGTGGTCCCCAGATCCCTGCCCTTGCTACATTGTCTCTCAAAGTGTTTGTTTTTGTTCAGAAAACTTCTTAGCTTTTGCTTTAGTCCAGTAGTTCTGGCTTCCTCTGTATTGTGTGTTGTCCTGCCCTTCACCCAAGATAAATCTTCTCTAGTATTTAGTTGGTGAATTACCCTTCCTTTCCCTCCCCATCTAACCATCAAAGAACATTTTCTTCTGTCTTTCAACGTTTTCCTGAGTTCTTATAATAGTGATCTCATACAATATTTGATCTTTTGCAATTGACTAATTTCACTCAGCATAATGCCTTCTCGGTTCTTTCATGTCATGAGATTTTCCTGGATTTATTATTGTTCTTTATCATTGTGTAATATTCCATAGTGTGAATGTACCATAATTTGTTTACACACTCATTAGATGATGGGCACCTAGGTTGTTTCTATCTTTTTGCTATTGTGGATAGTGTTGCAGTGAACACTGGCATGCATGTTTCTATTGGTGTGACAGCTCTTATTTCTCCAGGATATATTTCAAGGAGTGGGATTGGTGGATAGTACAGTAC
Source organism: Heterohyrax brucei (assembly GCA_028571685.1). Taxonomy (NCBI): domain Eukaryota; kingdom Metazoa; phylum Chordata; class Mammalia; order Hyracoidea; family Procaviidae; genus Heterohyrax; species Heterohyrax brucei. The sequence continues at coordinate 57,551,243 of CM053140.1, forward strand.
TTCTATTTCTAGTATTTTAAGGAAGTGACAAATTGATTTCCAAAGTGTTTGTACTAGTTTACATTCCCACCATCACTGTACAAGTATTCCAGTCTCTCCAACATTTATTATTTTGTGTGTGTGTTTTTAATCAATGCGAGTCTTGTTGGAGTGAGATGGTATCTCATTGTGGTTTTGATTTTGCGTTTCTTTAATGTCTAATATTGTGAACATTTCCTCATGTATCTGTTAGCTGTCTGAATATCTTCCTTGGTGAAGCAATTGTTCACATCCTTGCCCATTTTTTTTAAACTGGAGTTTTGTTTGTTTGCTTTGTGGATAGTGTTGCAGTGAACATAAGCATGCATATTTCTATTTGCGTGACAACTCTTATTTCTCCAGGATATATTTCAAGGAGTGGGATTGGTGGATAGTACAGTACTGTTTGTAGTAGACTTTGTAGTATCTTGTAGATTTTAGAGATTACATGCTAATTGGACTTGTTGCAGTCAAATTTTTCCTCGAGTTTGTAGGTTATCTTTTTAGTCTTTTGGTGATGTTTTTGAATGAGCATGAGTGTTTGATGTTTAGAAGTTCCAAATATCTATTTTCTCTTCTGGAGTTTATGCATTGTTAGTAATGTTTTATATTCAATTTATGCCCTGTATTAGGGCTCTAGCATTTTCCCTATTTTTTTCTTCCATGATCTTTATTGTTTTAGAGTTTATATTTATGTCTTTGATCCCTTTTGAGTTAGTTTTTGTGTATGGTATGAGATATGAGTCCTGTTTGATTTTTTTAGTAGATGGATATCCAGTTATACCAACACTATTAGTTAAACAGACTATCTTTTCCCCATTAAAAGAACTTTGCGCCTTTGTCAAATATCAGCTACTCATACAAGGTGTGACAATTAAGTCCGCAAACTTAATTGTTCTAAGTGCTACATACCTTATTGCTGAAAATCACTTTGGTCACCTTCAAAGTACTCCCCTTGGAAAGCTATGCCCCAGTGCCAGTGCCTGCTCCACCCTTCAAAGCAATTTTAGAACTCTTTCTGGAATGGCCATTGTGCACAGTGGCAAGGTGGCAAGTTTGTGAACTTAATTATATACTTGTCTGTGAGGGCATTTTTAGCCAGTAAACAAATAACTGTATTACCATCCCTGCTCACCTGATCTGGCCCCCAGTGACTTTTTTCTTTACCCGAAGATAAAGGAAATATTGAAAGGAAGACATTTTGATGATGTTCAGGACATCAAGGGTAATATGATGACAGGTCTGATGGCCATTCCAGAAAAAAGAGCTCCAAAATTGCTTTGAGGGGTGGACTAGGCTCTGGCATTGGTGTATAGCTTCTCAAGGGGAGTACTTCAAAGATCACCTTAGTGATACTCAGCAATGAGAGATGTAGCATGTTTTCTAGGATGAGTTCATGAACTGGTAGTCTCTATAAGTGGCTGAATTTGGCTCCAGAGTGCATTGCATCTATAGTTCACTTTGGGTAAAACAGACATTTTCCTATCCATGGGTAAGATGTATTTTTTCACTTATGTAAGTCTCTTGGTTTCTTACAGTTTTCTTTGTGTAGTTCTTGTGTGTCTGGTTAGATTTATTCCTAACTGTTTTATGTTCTTGGGGGCTATTGTAAATGATATTGGTTTGGTAATTTCCTCTTTAAGGTTCTTGTTCTTAGTGTAGAGAAATTCAACTGATTCTTATTTCCTGATGCTTTGCTGAACACTTCTATTAGTTCCAGTATATTTTTTGTGCATTCTGTAAGATTTTATGTGTATAAGATCATACTATCTGCAAATAAGTATACTTTTACTTCTTCCCTACTAATATAGATTCCTTTTATTTCTTTTTTCTAGCCTAATTGTTCTGGCTAGAACCTCCAGCACAATGTGGAATAATAGTGATGATAAAGGGCATCCTTTTCTGGTTCCCCTTCTCAAGTGGAATGCTTTCGGACTCTTTCTGTTTAGAACGATGTTGGCTGTTTGCTTTGTATTAATGCCCCTTATTATGTCGAGTAATTTCCCTCCTATTCCTACTTTGCTGAGAGCTTTTTTTTTTTTTAACAAGAATGGGTGTAGGACTTTGTCAAATGACTTTTCTACATCAACTGATAAAATCATGTGGTCCTCATCTTTTGTTTTATATGTTATTGGCTACATTTTTTTTTTCAGTGTTAAACCATCCTTGCATACCTGATATGAGTTCCACATGGTCACAGTGAATTATTTTTTTTAATATGTTGTTGAATTCTAGTGGGTAAAATTTTGCATCTAAGTTCATGAAAGACATTGGTCTATAATTTTCCTTTTTTTGTAGTATCTTTACCTGATTTTGGTGGCTTTATAGAATGATTTTGAGAGTATGTCATCCTTTTCTCTGCTCTGAAATACCTTTATTAATAGTGGTGTTAACTTTTCTCTGAAAGTTTGCTAGAATTCTCCAGTGAAGTCATCAGGCCAGGGATTTTCTTTTTGTCGTTGGGAATTCTTAAATTAGTGTTTCACTCTCTTCTTTTGTTATAGGTTTATTTAGTTGCACTACCTCTGTTTGTGTTCGTTTAGGTAGGTAGTGTGTTTTTTAAAAAATTTATCTTTCAACTGGAAGACATTATGTTGAGTGAAAGTAGTCAGTGACAAAGGGACAAATACTGTATGAGACCTCTACGATAAGATCTCCAAAACAGACTTGTGTATAGAAGAAAAGACTCTTTGACAGATGCAAGGGAAGGGAGGGTGAGGGGGGAGGGTTTAGTTTAGATAGTTACTAGAAGTCTGGTTGGGAGAAAGTGGTGATAGCACACATTAGAAACAAGAACAACATTAAGTGGACTTCAGCATAACTTGAGTACTCCTTCCATCTTAACCCAATATTGCAAGGATAGAGTAGCAGGGGCAGGGGGCAGGGGACCATGCTCTTAGGCGAAATCGAGGCCAGTTGGCACAACTAGCATTTTGCTAAGAGAGCTCTCTGCACCCCACATTGGTGAGTGGCGTCTGGGGTCTTACAAGCTGCCAAGCTGCCATCCAAGGACACAGCAAATGGTCCCAACTCAGCAGGGACGGATGCTCACCAAGGACCAAAATGACATGCAGTAAAGACAACCTAGAAGACAGAGAGACCCGCAAGAGTGGGTGCCTTCATTGACTTGGGACCGGAAGAACCGGATGGTGCCCAGCCACCACCAGTGATAGCCACGATGGAGCTCACTAGGTTGAGTCTCACTGGCAACACAAGAATAAAAAGGGGTGCATCCTGAGATCTCCACTAAAAGACCTCAAGTGATGGTCCAGTGGTTTCAGGGTTCCCCTGAGAGCATGGCCCCCAGCCCTGATACTGCCTTTACCCATAAATTATAACAAAGGTCCACTCTTTGGACAGGAATGGATTGGACTTGGCAATGCAGAGTGACCATATATTGGTTGCACTTTATGGTCCTATACATCTATAGGATATCATCCTGCTGACCTCTGGCTGGAGGAAGGAGAGTGGGTGGAGAGGAGTGGAAAGGAGGCTGTTGGGAGGATGAGACATGTATAGAGCAGAGAGGAATAGTGTGCTGTCACTGGACAGGGAGAGCAGTAGAAGCTGCATATAGGTGGGCATGTAAATGTATACGGGAATGTACATTTTCACTCAGTCATGCTAAATAAAAAAGAAAAGAAAAAAAATTTATCCATTTCTCTGTGTTGTTTTTAGGTGCTGTTGAGTCAGTTCTGTCTCATAGCAACCCTATGAACAACAGAAAGAAATACTGCCTAGTCTTGTGCCATGTGCACAATCGTTTTTATGCTTAAACCTGTTGTTGCAGCCACTGTGTCAATCCATCTTGTCGAGGGTCTTCTCTTTTTCACTGACCCTCCACTCCACCAAGCATGATAGCCTTCTCCAGGGACTGATCCTTCCTGACAACATGTCCAAAGTATGTAAGACTCAGTCTTGCCATCTTTGCTTCCAAGGAGCACTTTGGTTGTACTTCTTCCAGAACAGATCTATTTGTCATTTTGGTGGTCCATGGTACTTTCAACATTCTTCTCTAACCACGATCCAAAGGCATCAATTTTTCTTCTGGCTTCTTTGTTCATTGTCCAGCTTTCACATGCATATGATGAGACTGAAAATTCCAAAGCTTGGGTCAGGTGCACTGTCATGGATTGAATTGTGTCCCCCTAAAAATAAGTGTAGCCATGTGACCATGATTCCCTGTGTTCTACAATTGTCCTCCATTTTGTGATTTTACCGTGCTGTATGTTAAAGGATTAGTGTGGGACTGTAAATCCCTTCTCCACTGTAACTCCCTGCTCCACTGTAAAGGGAGTTTCCCTGGAGTGTGGCTTGCCCCACCCTCAATCCTTGCATCCTACAACAGGTAAAAGGAAAGAAAAACAAGTAGAGAATTGAGAACCTCACACCATCAAGCAAGCAGCACCGGGAGAAGAGCGTGTCCTTCAGACCTGAGGTTCCTGCGCCAAGATGCTCCCTGAACAAAAATTGATGCAATACCAGACTTTCCTCCAGAGCTGACAAAGGGGAAAGCCTTCCCCTGGAGAAGACACCCTGAATTTGGACTTGTAGCCTACTGGACTGTGTAAGAGCAAACCTTCCTTTGTTAAAGCCACCCACTTCGTGGTAGTTCGGTTAGAGCAGCACTAGCTGACTAAAACACACTCTTTAGTCTTCAAGGTGACATCTTTACTTTTCAATACTTGAAAGAGATACTTTGCAGCAGATTTTCCTAATGCAATGCATCTTTTGACTTCTTGACTGCTGCTTCCATGGACACTGATTGTGGACCCAAGTAAAATGAAATCCTTGACAACCTCCTTTTTTCTCCATTTATGACTATGTTGCTTACTTTTGTGAGGATTTCTGTGTTCTTGATGTTGAGGTGCAATCCATACTGAAGACTGTGGTCCTTGATCTTCATCAGTACATATTTAAAATCCACTTCACTTCCAGTAAGGTGTTGTCGTCTGCATAATGCAGGTTGTTAAGTCATCATCCAATCCTGATGCCTCATTCTTCCCGAATTTGCTCTGTATACAGTTTGAAAAACTATGGTGAAAGGATACAACCCTGACTTTAAACCATGCAGTGTCCACCTATTCAGTTTGTATGACTGCCTCTTGATCCATATGCAGATTCCTTAAGAGCACAGTTAGGTGTTCTGGAATTACCATTTTATGCAATGTTAGCTGTAATTTATTATGATCCACACAGTCAAACACCTTTGGGTAGTCAAAAAAACAGTAAACATCTTTCTGGTATTCTCTGCTTTCAACCAAGATCCACCTGACATCAGCAATGATATCCCTGGTTCCACATCCTTTTCTGAATCCAGCTTGAATTTCTGGCAGTTTCTTGTCAGTATACTGTTGCAATCACTTTTGAGTGATCTTTAGCAAAATTTTACTTTCATATGCTGTTAATGATATTGTTTGGTAATTTCCACAATTCAGTTGGATCACCTTTCTTTGGAATAGGCATAAATATGGATCTCTTCAGTTGGCCAGTAGCTGTCCTCCAAATTTCTTGGCATAGATGAGTGAGCACTTTCAGCTCCACATCTGTTTGTTGAAATATCTCAATTGATATTCCATCAATTCCTGAAGTCTTGTTTTTTGCCAATGCCTTCAGTGCAGCTTCAGTTTCTTCCTTCAGTACCATTGGTTCCACATCGTACACTACCTCTTCAAATGGCTGAACATCAACCAGTTCTTTCTGGTATAATGACTGTGTATTCCTTACATCTTCTTGTGATGCTCCCTGAGTCGTTAAATATTTTCCCTGTAGAATCCTTGATTATTGTAGCTTCGGGCTTGAATTTTCCTTCAGTTCTTTCAGCTTGAGAAATGCAGAATGTGTTCTTCCCTTCTGGTTTTCCATTTCCAGCTCTTTGCACATGTCATTATAATGTTTTCTTTTGTCTTCTTGAGCTGCTCTTTGAAATCTTCTGCTTAGGTCTTTTGCTTCACCATTCCTTCCTTTTGCTTTAGCTGCTCAGTGTTCAAGAGCAAGTTTCAGAGTCTCTTCTGACATCCAGTTTGGTTTTTTCTTTCTTTTCTGTGTTTTAAATGACCTCTTGCTCTCTTCATGGATGATGTCTTTGATGTCATTACACAATTTGTCTGTTCTTCAGTTATTAGTGGTCAACACATCAAATCTGTTTGAGCTGGTCTTTAAACTCCGGAGGGATATACTCAAGCTCATACATTGACTCTGATGGACCTGTTCTAATTTTCTTCAGTTTCAATTTGAATTTGCATATGAGCAGTTGATGATCTGTGCCACAGTTGGCAACTGATCTTGTTCTGACTGCTGATATGGAGCTTTTCCATCATCTTTTTCCACAGATTAGTCAATTTGGTTTCTGTATATTCCATCTGGTGAGGTGCATGTGTACAGTTGCTGATTGTGTTGATTCAAAAAGGTGTTTGCAGTGAAGAAGTTGTTACTCTTGCAAAATTCTACCATGTGATCTCCAGCATTATTTCTGTCACTAAGGCTGTATCTTCCAATTACCAACCCTTCTTCTCTGTTTCCAACTTTTGCATTCCAGTCACCAGTAATTATCAACGTGTGCCCTCTTGCATGCTTGATCAATTTCAGGCTGCAGAAACTGGTAAAATTCTTCAGTCTCTTCATCTTTGGCCTTAGTGGTTGCTGTGTAAATTTGAATAATAGTCGTGTTAACTGGCCTTCCTCATAGCTGTGTGGATATTATCTGTCACTGACGGCATTGTACTTCAGGACGCATCTTGAAATGTTCCTTTTGATGATGAATACGTCACTGTCCTTCTTCAAGTTTTCATTCCCAGCACAGACCACATGATTGTTGGATTCAAATGGCCCAAACCGGTCCATTTCAGCTCACTAATGCTTAGGATATTGATGTTTATGTGTTACATTTCATTTTTGATGATTTCCAATTTTCCTGGATTCAAATTTGGTACATACCATTTCCTGATTATTAATGGATGTTTGCAGCTGTTTCTTCTCATTTTGAGTCATGCCACATCAGCGAGTGAAGATCCCAAAGACCTTATTCCATCCATGTCATTAACGTCAACTCTGCTTTGAGGAGGCAGCTCTTTCCCAGTCGTCTTCTGAGTGCCTTACAACTTGAGGGCTAACTTTCTGACACCATTTCTGACAATGTTCCTCTGCTATTCATGCTTTCCATGGCTAATTCTTTTCAGAAGTAGACTGCTGGGTCCTTCTTCCTAGTCTGTCTTCATCTGGAAGCTCAGCTGAAACTTGTCTGCCATGGATGACCCTGCTGGTACCTTAATACCAGTGGCATAGCTTCCAGTATCACAGCAACAAGCAAGCCTCCACTGACATTTCCTCTAGATTTTCAAATTTATTAGAGTGCAATTTTTCATAGCATTCATTATGATTTTTGGTTTTAGTTGTGTCTTTGTAGTATTAGCCATCTTTTATCTTCTTAGGCATATTTACTTCTTTCCCCCCCCTTTTTTTTTTTTGGTCAGTTTAGCCACTAGTTTATCTGTTCTATAAATCTTTTCAAATAACTAGTTTTTTGGCCTTGTTAACCCTTTCAATTGTTTTTCTAGTCTCTAATTCATTTAGTTTTGCTCTGATTTTTATTATTTGCTTCCTTCTGGTGCCTAAAGGTTTCTTTTACAGCTCTCTTTCCACTTGCTGGAGTTGTAGGGTTAGTGCTTTGATTTGGTTCCTTTCTTTTTTCTTGAATGTGTGCATTTATTGCTATAAATTGAACTGTGAGCACTGCTTTTGCTGTGTCCCAAAGGTTCTGGTAATACGTGTTTTTATTATCGTTTGATTCTGTGAATTTATTTATTCCAGCCTTCATTTTTTCTATAACCAAGCAGTTTTTGAGCAAGATATTCTTCAGTTTCTATGTGTTTGATTTTTCTCCCTTGCTTTTTCCTGTTATTGGTTTCCACTTTTATGGCTTTATCATTAGAAAAGATGCTTTAAAATATTTCAATGCTTGGGATTTTGTTAAGGCTTGCTTCATGGCCTAATGTGTCATCTATTCTGGAGAATGTTCCATGTGCATTCAAAAAGAAAATATACTTAGTTTCTGTTGGATGGAGTCTTCTGTATATGAGGACTACCAATTAAGTTCTTGAACCCATCCTAGAAAAAGTGCTACATATCTCATTGCTGAATATCACTATGGTCACCTTTGAAGTACTCCACTTGGGAAGCTATGCACCAATGCCAGAGCGTATTCCACCCTTTAAAGCAATTTTGGAACTCTTTCTCTTGAATGACCATCAGAGCTGTCATCACATTACCCTTGATGCCCTGAATGTCATCAAAGTGTCTTCCTTTCAGTATTTCCTTTATCTTCAGGTAAAGAAAAAAGTCACTGGGTGCCAGCAGGTGAGTAGGGAGGGTGTACCAACACAGTTATTTGTTTATTGCCTAAAAACGCTCTCACAGACAACTATAATTAAATTTGTGAACTTGCTACTGTGCCACCGTGTACAACGGCCATTATAGAAAGAGCTCCAAAATTGCCTTGAAGGGTGGACTAGGCACTGGTGTTGGTGCATAGCTCCCCAAGGGGAGTACTTCAAAGATGACCACACTAATATGTAACACTTAGAACAATTAAGTTCACAGACGTAATTGTCAGACCTTGGTATGTTACTCCTTGAGATGATTGAATGTTGATAATTCTTTTAAGTATAATGACTGTATTCCTTCCATCTTCTTTCAGTGCTTCCTATATTGTTTAATATCATCCCCATAGAATCCTTTCCAATGCAGCTGGTATCTTGAAATTTTTTCTACAGCTTGAGAAATATGAAATGTCTTTTTTTTGATCCCTGTGTATTCCATGTGGTGAGGTCCATGTGTATAACCACTGTCTATGTTGGTAATAAGGTATTTGCAATGATGATGTCATTGATCTTGCAAAACTCTATCATATGATCTCTGGCTTCCTTTCTTTCACCAAGGCCATGCTTTCCACCTACCAATCCTTCTTCTCTGTTTTCAGCTTTCACTTTCCAATCACCAGTAATTATCAATACACACTGATTGAATGTTTGATCAATTTCAGACTGCAGAAGTTGGTCAAAATCTTCCATTTTTTAACCTTTAGCCTTAATGGTTGCTGTATAAATTTGAGTAACGGTCATATTAACTGGTCTTTCTTGTAGGCCTGTAGATATCATCCTATCACTGACAGTGCTGAACTTTAGGATAGATCTTGGAATGTTCTTTTTGATGATGTATGTAATACTTTTGTCTTCAGTTTGTCATTCCTGGCATAACAGACCACAGGATTGTCTAATTCAAAATGGCCAATACCAGCTAATTTCAGTTTACTAATGCCTAGGTTATTGATGTGTGTGTGTTTCACTTCGTTTTTGATGATCTCCAATTTTCCTGGATTCATACTTTGTACATTCCATGTTCCAATTATTAATGGATGTTTGCAGCTGTTTCTTCTCATTTTGAGTTATGCCACATCAGCAAATGAAGGTCCTGAAAGCTTGACTTCATCCACATCATTAACATAGACTCTACTTTTAGGAGACAGCTCTTCCCCGGTTGTCTTTTGAGTACTTTCCAACATGGTGCTCATCTTCTGGTAGTATTTATCAGACAAAGTTCTGCGGCTACTTATAGATTTCTAGTGGCTAGTTCTTTTCAGAAGTAGACTACCAGGTCTTTATTCCTAGTGTGTTTTAGTCTGGAATCTCACTTGAAACATGTCTGCCATGGTTGACCCTGTTGGTATCTGAATATTGGTGGCTTAGCTTCCAGCATTCATAGCAACATGCAAGCACCCACAGTATGAAAGACTGCCAGACAAGTAGGGAAATCTTCCTGGTGTTTGACCTTTTAATCATTATATAGTTTCCTTCCTTGTTCTTCGTGGTAGATTTTGCTTTAAGTCTGTTTTGTCAGATGTTAATGTGATAAATATAATATGGTATGATATGGTATGATATAAATAACACTCCTTTTTTTTCAGTGTTGTCTGCTTAATATATTAATATGTATTTTTCCCATCCTCTGAGTTTTAGTTTGTATCTTTAAGTCTAAGGTGTGTCTTTTGTAGACAGCGTATAGATGAATGTCTTTTTCATCCATTCTGCACTCTCTCTCTTTATTAGTCTATGTAATCCATTTACATTCAGTGTAATTATTAATATGAGTTTAGTGCTGTCACTTTGATGTATTTGTGTGTGTGTATGTGTGTGTTGTTGACAGTTTCTTTGTTCCACTTAATTTTCTGTGCTCAATTTTGACTTCCATTGCCTTACTGCCGCTCCTATGACTTTTTACTGAGTTGTCTAATTCTAAAATTTTATTGTTAACCTTTGGGTTTCTATTTATTGTCTGTCTGTGGATTCTAGTAGTCTGTTAAATTTGTCATTGTGCTCTTGAATAGCCTTCTTATGTTCCTCTATTGCTTTGTTCATGTGTTCCTTTGCTCATTCTGCATTTTGCCTGAATTTCCTGAAGAGTTCTATATATATATCTTGAAGTTCTCTCTTCTGAAAAGTTTCTTCAGTTTTGTTTTGGTGGTTTGCTGAAGCCATCATGATCTGCCTCTTTATGTGATTTGATATTGACTGTTGTCTCCAAGCCATCAGTAAGTTTTATATTTATTTGTTTTATGTTTGTTTACTCTGTCCTAGTTTCTTGTTGTGTTTCGATATGCCCAAATAGGCTGGTCGTGTGAGCTAGTTTGATTATTATTAGTGTCTCTGAAGCTCTCACGTCTGGTCACCAGGTGGCTAGAACTGTTACCAGGTATGTGACCCCCAGAATCTGCTTACTTTTCTTGTGTTGATTCTGCTCAGATGTCCAGGTCATCGGTCACTGAGTGTACGGTACAGAATGTCACCTACAGCCCTAGATGGGCAGGAGTGACTTGAGTAAGCATAGGTACCTGGCTGCAGTGGGGGTTATGTGCTGATCAAGGCAGCAGGTTGACTGTTGTCTCTGAGTATCTGAATGGAAGTCATTTCCCTGTTCCCTAGAGTGCATAGGAAAGTGAACTTTACAGCTAGACTATGGCACCCACTGCTGTTGGCTGTAAGGGCTGGGAGTCACCACTTATTCTTGGACCCCTGTCATGGGTGGCTTGGTGGAATGGGTGGAGTCACCAGTCCTGAGATTCCTGATATGGGTAGTTGAGGACCAGCAGGGCAGTGTCAAATGCAACCAATATGCCACTCCCCTTAAAGCTGATACAGAGAAAAAAGACTTCAGGTATATACCCTGGTATACTGCTAATAACAGCCTATGCTGTTGAAATGGGCCCACATAGGTCTACACAGGGGTAAAAGGCATTCAAAGTCCATGGCACCATTATGCCTGTGCCTAGGCAAAGGGGCTGTGTCTGCCCTGAGTTCTTGTTTTAGGGGAGCTGACAGAATACTTTTACCTGTTTGCTAATTTGTTCCTTCCCCCAAGCTGGGAGAATGGCTCAGGACACTTGCTGGGTCCTGCTTCTGGCCTAGGGAGCACAGCAATCGCTGAAGTGGGACTGGGACTGAGACAGAGTGGGGATGGACCAGATAAATGGGGGAAATGTATTTCCTAAAAGGAAGGTTTTGTTTTTAAGAAAAAAAAAATTAATTCACATGGTAGGTTAGATGCCTGTACTAATTTTTTGCTGACTGAGCACTGTTTTTCACTAGTCCTGGATATCTGAGCCAACTCTCTGCCTGCTCCATCTTTCCTGATGTGGAAAATTATTCCCAAGTGCCACTGTTTGCCTCAGTGCTCCTGTCAGCTAATCCAGTCATTTTTGATGATTTCTAATTTTATTTGATTCAGAATTTTTCCCCCCCAAATTTGGCTGAGCCACGATTCCCAGTGTTCTGTGATTGTCTACAATTTTGTCATCTGATGTGATTTTCCTATGTGTTGTAAATCCTGCCTCTATGATGTTAATAAAGGCTGATGGGCAGCAGTTGTGTTGATGAGGAAGGACTCAATCTACAGGATTAGGTTGTTTTAGAGAAGCAAGCAGAGAGATGGGGATGGAAGGTGGGGATGTGGGTGTGGGTGAGTGTGTGTGCGTGTGTGTGTGTGTGTGTGTGGTGGGAGACCTCATACCATTAAGAAAGCAGGGTGGGGAGCAAACCCAGGATTCCTGTGCAGAGAAGGTCCTAGGCCTGGGGAAGATTGATGAGAAGGCTGACAGAGAGAAAAAGCCTCCCCAGGAGCTGATACTCTGAATTTGGACTTTTAGCCTAAATTTCTCTTTGTTAAAGCCATTCACTTGAGGTATCTCTGTTACAGCAGCCCTAGGTAACTAAGACACCTGGTAGACAGTCACATGGTAGACCATGTGATTATCTATTCAGAATGGCCAATACCAGTCAATTTCAGCTCACTAATGCCTAGAATATTCACATTTATGTGTTACATTTCATTTTTGATGATTTCCAATTTTCTTGATTCATACTTCACACATTCCATGTTCCTATCATTAATGGATGTTTGCAACTTTTTCTTCTCATTTTGAGTCATACCACAGCAGCAAATAAAAGTTCAAGAAATGTGACTCCATCCATATCACTAAGGTCGACTCTACTTTGAAGAGGAAGCTCTTGCCCAGCCATCCTTCTGGTACTATATCAGACAATGTTTCACTGCTGTTCACAGGTTTTCACTTCCTAGAATGTCTTAGTCCGGAAGCTCAGCTGAAACCTGTCCACCATGGGTGACTTTGTTGATATTTGAATATCAGTGGCATTGAAAGGGCTGACAATTATAAAATATTGATTAAAAATCCTTGCCTGACCTCTCAGGCTGATTGGAAACTAACCCGGACACTGAGGTTTTTTAGATCCTGCCTAGGATGCTGAGCCAGATAACATCATCTGCCTTGCCCAGGGACCTAAGAAAGCTAGAGTCCAGATAACATTACAATTCTTCTAACAGTTCCCCCATGGCTCTGGCTAACCTTGTGACTTGATGACCCCCAAAACCTCTGGCTTGAGATGGTGACATCACCCGCTTTGTGACTCCAGATCACACAGGGACAGACTACCATCAATATAACATCAGTTCCTTTAACAAATGACTCTGGCTCACCTCGTGACACCAGACCTTGTCCAAGGACCTGAGACTAATGCCTAGATAACATCACAATTCCCAGGCAAGCCATCTGTGACTAGCAACTCCCCCTGGGGCACCTGAATTACACCCTGTTCTTTCTGTAACTCTTCCTCCTTCTTCCTATAAAAACCTCCAGCTTGATGTGAGATGTTAAGATGGTTTTTAGGGTGCTAACCCACTGCCTTCTCAGATTGCCAGCCATCTGAAAGCATAATCCCTCCCTGTCTCTGTGTCTGGCTTTGTAGTGATGGGCAATGCAAAGCTTCAACTGGCTTTTTTGGTTACAGCAAAGCTTCCAGCATCAGAGCAACATACAAGCCCCCAGAATATGACAAACTGACACATATGTGTGGGGCATGTATGTTTGTATGTTTATGTATGCATATAGATACACACACACACACACACAAACACACATAATAAGGAAGAAATACCAGAAACACTCATAGCCCTGGTTTCTGCAACATAGCTGGTATTTAGAAATACTTTCTCAAACAAACCACAATCATCATAAGAGAAAATAGATAAATGGGATCTATTAAGAATTAAACACTTTTGCTCATCTGAAGACTTTATTAATAGAATTAAAAGAACACCTACAGAATGGGAAAAAATATTTGGAAACTCTATGTCAGACCGACACCTGATTTCCATAATCTATAAGATACTACAAAAGATCAACAAAAAGAAGATAAACCATCCAATTAAGCGATGGGCAAAGGAGATGGACAGACATTTCACTAAAGAAGAGATCTAGGCAGCCAAAAAACACATGCGGACATGTTCATGATCTTTAGTTATTAAAGAAATTCAAATCAAGATGACAATGAGATATCATCTTACCCCAATAAGATTGGCCATGATCCAGAAAACACAAAACAACAAATGCCGGAGAGGCTGTGGAGAAAGTGAAACCCTCCTACACTGTTGGTGGGGTTGCAAAATGGTCCAGCCTCTTTGGAAAGCAATCTGGCGCTTCCTTAAAAAAATGAATATTGATATACCATTTGACCCAGTAATTCCACTGCTTGGAATATATCCTACAGAATCAAGGCCTTTCACACCAACGGACACATGCACCAGAATGTTTATCGCAGTACAGTCCACGATAGCAAAAAGATGGAATCAACCCAGATGCCCAACAACAGAAGAATGGATAGGTAAACTATGGTATATATACTCAATGGAGCACTACGCAATGATAAAGAACAACGATGACGTCAGGAAACATCTCATGACCTGGTTTCAACTGGAAGACATTATGTTGAGTGAAAGTAGTCAGCGACAAAAGGACAAATATTGTATGAGACCTCTACGATAAGATCTCAAAAATAGACTTGTGTATAGAAGAAAAGACTCTTTGACAGCTGCAAGGGAGGGCAGGAAGGGGGGAAGGTTTAGATTAGATAGTTGCTAGGTATCTGGTTGGGTGAAATCGGTGATAGCACACATTAGAAACAAGAACAATATTAAGTGGACTTAAACATAACATGAGTACTCCTTCCATCTTAACCCAATATTGCAAGGATAGAGTAGCTAGGGCAGGGGTCGGGGGACCATACTCTTAGGCGAAAGCGAGGCCAATTGGCATAACTAGCGTTTTGCTAAGAGGGCTCTCTGCACTCCACATTGGTGAGTGGTGTCAGGGGTCTTAAAAGCTGCCAAGCTGCCATCCGAGGACACAGCAAATGGTCCCAACTCAGCAGGAACGGATGCTCACCGAGGACCAAAATGACATGGGGGAAAGACAACCCAGAAGACAAAGAGACCCACATCAGTGGGTGCCTACATCGACTTGGGACCGGAAGAAATGGATGGTGCCCGGCCACCACCAGTGATAGCCGCGATGGAGCTCACACAGTTGAGTCTCACTGGCAACACAAGAATGAAAAGGGGTGCACCCTGAGATCCCCACTAAAAGACCTCAATTGATGGTCCAGTGGTTTCGGGGTTACCCTGGGAGCATGGCCCCTTGCCCTGATGCTGCCCTTGACCATAAATCATAACGAAGGTCCACGCTTCGGACAGGAATGGATTGGACTTGGTGATGCAGTGACCATATATTGGATGCACTTTATGGTTCTATACATCTATAGGATGTCATCCTGCTGACCTCTGGCTGGAGGAAGGAGGGTGGGTAGAAAGGAGGGAAAAAAGAGACTGTTGGGAGAACGAGACATGTATGAAGCAGAGAGGAATAGTGTGCTGTCACCGGGCAGGGAGAGCAGTGGAAGCTGCATATAGGTGGGTATGTAAATTTATACGGGAATGTACATTTTCACTCAGTTATATTAAATAATTTTTTTTTAAATACTTTCTTCCACTACCCATTTCATTTTTTCTGCCCTCAGCTAGTCTTGGTTCTTTGCCTTGTGGGGTGAACCAAAGCTTCATTCATGAAGGGTCAGGACCATTAGCAGTTGTATTAGAATTGAGTTGCTATGGTTTTCCATTCACTTTAATCATTGACCATGGCAGTACTAAAAGATGTCCTGTGAAATCTTCTGCATTCCAGACATGTTCTTCTTTACCTGCATTATGTAATATCAATCTGGATTTCTTCTTGGTTATTAAGAGCAGTTATAGCAGCCAATACAGTAACTCCCTTCTTTCACTATTGTTCCAAAGGCATGAGGAATCCAAAGTGGCTGGGTAGCATTCTTAACATCCAGTTCAATGGAATTGGTATTCTATCTCCTAGTGGAGAACATTTGCCTTTTTGTAATTAAGGCCTCCAGACCTGCAGAGCATAGATTCACAGGGACAAGAGACAAAAATTTTGAGTGAGTCATCAGAGGTAATATGAGAGGTGCCACTTTCCTTCCCATCACTTAATACCTGTACCTATGAATCCTGGTTATTGCAGAAATAGCACCATGTGCTAGACACTAGTTTCAAGCATACACAGCCTCCTGGAGAACATTGCCCCAACCCTGGAAGGTATTCCAACCTAGGTGTGCAGTAATTGTGTGTTTGGAAACCATTCCATTGTTCTGCCAAGTCAATTGCCTCAGGATGATGGGGAATGTGATAATATAGGAAAATTCCCAGAGTGTGGGCCCATTGCCACATTTCATTTGCTGTGAAGTAAGTCCCCTGATCCAAGGTAATGCTACATGGGATACCATGATGGTGGATGAGACAGTCTGTAATTCCAGAGATGGTAGTTTTGGCAGAAGTATGCCAGGGAAGGCAAGTTCATATCCAGAGTAAAGTGCTTATCCTGGTGAGAATAAAATGATACCCTTTCCATGAGGAAAGCAGTCCAATGTAATCAATCTGCCACCAGGTTTCTGGTTAATTGCCCCAAAGAATACTGCCACTCTGGGACTCAGTGATGGTCTCTGTCACTGGCAGGTTGGGCACTTGGCAATGGTTGTAACAAAGTTGGCTTTGGTAAGTGGAAGTCTGTCTTTCCGAGTCCTTGTGTGTCCTTCATCCTTGCCACAATATTTGCTTTATTCATCAGCCTATTGATCAGTCATACAAGTGGCTGGGGAAAGAGACTGACTGGTATCCACAGAAGGCATTATCCTATCCACTTGATAATAAAATCCTCCTCTGTCAAGGTCACCCTTTTATGAGCACTCATGTGAGACACAAAAGTCTTCACTTCTTTGGCCCATTCTGAGAGATCTGTCCACATCCCTCTTCCCCATACCTCCTTGTCCCCAATTTTCTAATCATGTTCCTTCCAAGTGCCTGAACATCCAGTCTAATCACTGGCCATGGGCCATGAGTCAGAATACAGAAATGCATATCTGGCCATTTCTCCGTCCAAGCAAAATGAACAACCAGGTACACTGCTAAAGTTCTGCCACTTGGAAGCATTTCCCTTGACCACCATTCTTCAGGGAGGTCCCAGAAAGAGGCTGCAGTGCTGCTGCTGTCTACTTTTGAGTGGTGCCTGAATGTTGTGAAGAATTATGTGTAAGCCAGTTATGAGTTTTCTCTCCCTCAGTCAACTGATCATAGGGAACACCCTATGTGGCCATATGTGGAGACCATGAAAAAGAAGATAATGTGACAGGAATGGAGAACATGGACAGTTAGACCACTTCCTCAGTGACTTACTTGTATCTTCAGGTCCTCCTTGAACCTGATCTCACATATACCACTTCCATTTAATCATGATGTTCTGCTGTGAGTGTCTGACTTTATGACTCTGTGCTTCCGGCAACATCTGTTCATGATGGGCACCTCAGACAACATGGTAAGTTGGTATCCTATGGCTAAGCATTCAGTCTCTACTAAGGCCCAGCAAAAAGCCAAAAGCTCTTTCTCAAAAGGAACGTAATTAGTTGCAGAGGATAGCAGTGCTTTACTCTAAAATCCTAAAGGTCCGCACTTTGATTCCCAAATAGGAGCCTGCCAAAGATTCCAACAGCATCTCTATCTGCCAGTCACACTTCAGGCAACACTGAGTCAGCCAGATCATATGGTCCAAGTGACAGAGTGGCTTGCTCAGAAGCTTGAACCTGTTACAGAGTCTTCTGTTGTTCCAAGTTCCACTCCAAACTAGTAGCTTTTTAATGAACCAGAGTATCTCACCCAAATGAAGGACATGAGGACTGCCAATTAAGTTCGTGAACTCATCCTAGAAAAAGTGCTACAGACCTCATTGCTGAGTATCTCTGTGGTCACCTTCGAAGTACTCCCCTTGGGAGGCTATGCACCAGCACCAGCACCTAGTCCACCCTTCAAAGCAATTTTGGAACTCTTTTGCTGGAATGGCCATCAGAGTTGTCGTATTACCCTTGATGTCCTGAATGTCATCAAAATGTCTTCCTTTCAATATTTCCCTCATCTTCATGTAAAGAAAGAAAGTCATTGAGGGCCAGATCAGGTGAGTAGGGAATGTGTTCCATTACAGTTATTTGTTTACTGGTTAAACACTCCCTCATAGACAACTATGCAATTAAGTACATGAACTTGCCACCTTGCTACTGTGTGCAATGGCCGTTCCAGAAAGACTTCCAAAATTGCTTTGAAGGGTGAACTAGGAGCTGGTGTTGGTGTATAGATTCCCAAGGAGTACTGTGAAGGTGACTGTAGTGATATTCAGCAAGGAGGTATGTAGCACTTAGAACAATTAAGTTCATAGACTTCGTTGTCAGACCTTTTATGGTGCTGCACAATCCAAAGAGGCCCACCGAGTGTTGTACCTCCTATTTAGTTTTACAAGGGGATGTATGCATCAGCTTATCCTTCACTTTAGAAGGAGTATCTTGACATGCCCCACATCTCTGGATCCCCAGAAATTTTACTGACTTAGAAGGCACCTGAATTTTTGTCAAGTTGATTTCCTACTTTTAGCATGCAGATGTCTTACCAATAAATATCATTAATACTTCTTCCTTAGTAGTCCAACTGGTATAATCACATGTAATGGACCTGTGTGAAGTCTTATGGAATGCAGAGGTGATTGAAGTCCCTGTGGATTAAATTACCACATAGGGCTGGGAGAGTTAACACACCCTTGAGGTAGGACAGTGAAGTTGTATTGCTGGTGTTTGCCAGCTGAAGGTAAACTGCTTCTGTTAGGCCTTCCAAACAAATATGAAGTAAATGACATTAGCCAGACCAACAACTGGATCACAGGCACCAGAAAATGTATTGATTTGCTCACTCAATAACACCCCATCTGGAATAGCTCAGTTGCAATTGCAGTCATCCCTCTAGTTAAGTTTCTGATAATTCACTGTCATTTTCCCAGAGCCATCTGCTTTTTGCATAAGCCAAACAGGTGAATTGAACAGGTGTGTGGTGGAATCACCATCCCTGCATTCTCTAAGTCCTTGATGGTAGCAGTAATCTCTGCAATTCCTCCAGAAATATGGAATTGCTTTGATTTCCTGTTTTCGTAGGAAGGGGCTATGCTACCGGCTTCCATTCGGCCTTTGCTACCGCAATAGCCCTTACCCTACGGGTCAGGGATCAGAAGTAGGGCTTCTGTCATTTGCTGTGTATGCCTATTCTAATTACTCACTCTGAAATTGTTGAAATTCTGAAATTGGAGACATCACTACACAATGGACACAATGGATTTGGGAGCCCACTGGGCCTATTTTGGGATGGCCATGAGCTAAGACGCCATTACCTGACCTCCATATGCCTTCACTCTGACTGATGGGCTAGTCAGAAACATTTTGGGTCTCCCAAAATTAGCGTCAATTCAGAGACTGTGTAATTCTCAAATAGTCTGGTTATTTCCTTTATCCAAGAAAACAGTTATTCTGGTTAAAGGCCATAGATCCCATTGGGGAAGGCTGGGATTCTAGAAAGATTAATGGTATAAATTTTTGGCAGTGCAATAGGGTCTTTCCTCAAGGGGACTCAAACTTCCCTTCATTTAAGGGGTGTGGGTCTGTAAACTGGCTCAAGTCTGGGTATTGATTGAGAAGTCGTTACTTTCTATTTCAGATTCTAGTCTCACTGTAATTCACTTGAAATGGAATTCTTCTGCTTGTACAGATCACTAAATAGCAGATTTTTAACCTACACCTTCTCCTCAATTAGCCACCATCTTGTTATTGTACAATTTGCATTTATGGCAATAGTGAAACATCTACTGTTTAACTATTTTGCATATTGAAAACATATAACGGTCAGTAAGGAATGCTGAGCTATGAAAAGAAAGTAATGCTGATTGTGATACTTAAGGTTATATGTCAGCTCACCTGGACCATGACTCTCAGTGGTTTCGAAATCATAAAATGTAATTTGGCAGTTATGTAGTGATGTAGTCATTCTCTGTTTTGTGATCTGATGTGGTCCTTCTCCATTTTCTCATAATGCTGATTTTGCCAAGCGACTTGGTTTTTGGAAACTGTGTCAGTAATGGAGGAGAGGGTGTATTTTAGTTTGGGGATATCATGTCTAAGTAGCCAATGTCCTAAGTCTGTATGGATCAGACTTCGGATTATGGCTTTGACACTACTGTCCATTCCAGTTACTGCACCCACCTTGTGTTTGGTGATGGAGTGCCTCTAGTTGGCCCTTACCACTCTGGAGTTCAGTCAGCTCCACTGTAGTTAAAACAAAAAGATAAGATGATTCTTATCCCTCTAGGGTATATTCCTAGGAATGGAATTGCAGAATCATATGGTATTTCTATTTCTAACCTTTTAAGGAAGTGCCATATTGTTTTGCAAAATGGTTGTATCATTTTGCATTTCCACCAGAAGTGCGTAAGGCTTTTGAACTCCCTGAAGCCTCTCCAACATTTATTTCCTGTTTTTGTGATTTGTGCCAGTAATGCCAGGGTAAGATGGTATCTCATTGTGGTTTTGATTTGCATTTCTCTAATGGCTAGTGCCTTCTAGTCAACTCTGACTCGTATTAACCCTGTAGTAGAGAGTTAAACTGTCCCATAGAGTTTCCAAATAGCTGGTAGACTCAAACCGCTGACCTTTTGGTTAGCAGCTGAACTCTTAAGCACTATGCCACCAAAGTTTCTGTGGAAATTATCGAACAGTATCATTAATATCACATGCAAGTAAAATTTTGCTAAAGATCATTCAAAAGTGACTGCAATAGGATACTGGCAGAGAACAGCCAGAAATTCAAGCCGGATTCAGAAGAGGATGTGGAACCAGGGATATCCTTGCTAATGTCAGATGGATCTTGGCTGAAAGCAGGGAATGCCAGAAAGATGTTTACCTGTGTTTCATTGGCTAAAACAAAGGCATGTGACTGCATGAATCATAGCAAATTATGGATAACATTGCAGAAAATGGAAATTCTAGAACATTTAATATGCTCATAAGGACTCGTATGTGGATCAAGAGGTAGTCATGAGAACACAACAAGGGGCCGCTACATGGTTTAAAGTCAGCAAATAATCCAAGAAGCTGGACTATATAAAGAAAAAGAAGGCATCAGGATTAGAGGAAGACCTGTTAACAAACTGCTTACTGGAAATGAAAGATTTCAAACACTCACTGATAAAGATCAAAGACCACAGCCTTCAGTATGGGTTGCACTTTAGCAACAAGAAAACAAAAATCCTCATAACTGGACCAGTAAGCAACATAGTCATAAACAGAGAAAGGATTGAGGTTGTCAAGGATTTCATTTGGTTCCATAATCAAAGGCCATGGAAGCAGCTGTCAAGAAATCGAAAGACACATTGCAGTGGAAAATCTGCTGCCAAGGACCTCTTTAAAGTATTGAAAAGTAAAGATGTCACCATGAAGACTAAGGTGTGCCTGATTCAAGCCATGGTATTTTCAGTTGCATAATATGCATGCTAAAGCTGGAGAATAAACAAAGAAGACAGAAGAAGAATTGAAACCTTTGAACTGTGGTGCTGGAGAAAAATACTGAACACACCATGGACTGCCAAAAGAACAGACAGATCTGTTCTGAGAGAAGTACAAGCAGAGTGCTCCTTGGAAGCAAACATAGCAAGACTGCATCTCACATACTTTGGACAGGAGAAAGCAACCCCTGGAGAAAGACATCATGCTTGGTAGAGTGGAGGGTCAGCGAGAAAGAGGAAGACCCTGAACAAGATGGACTGACACGGTGGCTGCAACGATGGGTTTAAACATAAAAACAATCGTGGGCATAGCACAGGATGGGGCAGTGTTTCATTCTGTTGTGCATAGGGTCATTATGAGTTGGAACTGACTCAACGGCAGCTAACAACAACAGTGGCTAGTGATCACAAGCATTTCCTTCTGTGTCTATTGAACACCCGAATGTCTTCTTTGGTGAAGTGTCTGTTCATTCCTTCTGCCCATTAAAAATTTTTTTTTTATTCTAATCAAGTGAAAGTTTACAATCCAAGTCAATTTTCCATACCCACCTCTGCAACTCTATTTGCTCTCCTCACCCTGTGACAGCACACTCTTCTTTTTCACTCTTTACTTCCAGTATCCACTCAACCAACACTTGTCCCCTCCTCTCTACCCTCTTGTCTCCCCTCTAAAAAAGAAACCAGTACGACAGCCTCATATTTATATTAAACCATAAAGTACACCCACCATGTGCATCACTCTGTGTCCCCAAGTCCAATCCTTCTTTGTCTGAAGTGTTGCCTTCAGTGCTGGTTTCAGCTCTGTCTTCTGCCCATTTTTTCGTTGGATTATTTGTTTTTTGTGTATGTAGAGATGTGGGATTTTCTTGTAGATTGTAGCGCTTACAGCTTTGTCTGATTTGTAGTAGCCAGTCCTCCCCACTCTGTAAGTTCTCTTTTTACTCTTTTGGGGAATCCTTTTGACAAGCACAAGTGTTTAACTTTTAGACGATCCCATTTGTGTGTTGTTGGTTTTGGTTTGTAACCTGTTGATGACATATATTAAAGCTTTTAACTTTGATATTATTTTTTTCTTCTATGAACTTCATAGTTTTTGTCTTTATATTTAGGTCTTGGATCCATTTTGAATTAGTTTTTTGTTTAGTGTGAGGTATTAGACCTGTTTCTTTTTTCTTTTTTTTGCAGGTGAACATCCAATTTTGTCAGCACCATTTGTTAAAAAACAGTTTTTTCTCCATCTGGTGGTCTTTGGGGCCTTGTCAAGGATCAGGTGACCATAGTTGGCAACTGTAGGTGGATGGATTTACATGTGGATTCTCAATTCTGCTCCATTGGCTAATGTATCTGTTGTGGTACCAGTAAAAGGATGTTTGGGCTGTATTGTAGGTCCTGAGGTCCGATAGTGTGAGTCCTCCTATTTTATTCTTCTTCTTCAATAGTGCTTTACTTATGTGGTGCTTTTTCATTTTCCATATAAAGTTAATGATAATTTTTTCCATATCTTTAAAGAATGTTGTTGGTATTTTGTCCTAAATTGAATGATGTTCCCCCCAAGTGTGTGTATCAATTTGACAGGGCCATGATTCCAACTATTGTGTGGTTGTCTTCCATTTTGTGATTTTCTTATGTAGTAAATCCTAATCTCTGACTGTGGTTAGTAGAGTAAGATTGGATTATGTCAAGGAGAATTAGAGTGGGACTGTAGTATCCTTACTAAGATCACCTTCCTGATCCTATGTAAAGGAAGTTTTCCTGGGATATGGCTTGCACCATCTTTTATACTGCAAGAGATAAAAGGAAAAGGAAGGAAGCAGAGGACTGGGACCCTCACACCACCAAGAAAGCAGCATCAGGAGCACAGCGGGTCCTTTGGACCTGAAGTTCCTGTGCTGAGATGCTCACAGACCAAGGGAAGACTGACGCATCACAGAGATCTTCCTCTAGAGCCCTGGAGTTGGTGCCCTGAATTTGGTCTTCTAACTTACTCAACTGTGAGAGAATGAATGTATCTTTGTTAAAGTCATCCACTTGTGGTATTTCTGTTGTAGCATCTCTAGATGACCAAGACATATCAGGATTGGGATTGCACTGTATTTGTAAATTGCTTTGGGTAGAATTTTTCACAGTGTGGAGTCTACCTAAGCATGAACATGGTATGTTTTTCCATTTATGTAGATCTCTTTTGGTTTCTTGCAGTAGTGTTTTGTAGCTTTCTTTATATATGTCTTTTACATCCCTGGATAGTTTTATTCCTAAACATTTCATTTCTTAGGCACTATTATAAATGGTATTATTTTCCTGGTTTCCTTTTTGCAGTTCTCTTCATGTATAGGAACCCAACTGATTTTTGTATGTTTATCTTGTATTCTGCTGCTCTGTTGAATCTTTCTATTTGTTTCAGTAGTTTTCTCATGAAGCCTTTTGGGTTTTCTATGTATAGAATCATGTTGTCTGCAATAGGGACAGCTTTACTTCTTCTTTATCAATTTGGGTGCCCTTTATCTTGTATTCTGCTGCTCTGTTGAATCTTTCTATTTGTTTCAGTAGTTTTCTCATGAAGCCTTTTGGGTTTTCTATGTATAGAATCATGTTGTCTGCAATAGGGACAGCTTTACTTCTTCTTTATCAATTTGGGTGCCCTTTATTTCTTTTTCTTGCCTTGCTGCTCTAGCTAAGACTTTCAGCACAATGTTAAATAGGAGTGGTGCTGAAGGGCATCTTTGTTTTGTTTCTCTTCTCAAGGGAATGTGTTCAGCCTCTTTGTATTAAAAATTAAGTTAGCTTGGTGTTTTAGTTATCTGGTACTGCTCTAACAGAGCTAACACAAGTGGATGGCCTTGAGCAGAAAGTTTGTTCTTACACAGTCCAGTAGGTTACAAGTCTGAGTTCAGGGAAAGGGCTTTCCCTGTGTCAGCTCTGGAGAAGAGTGGTTGTGTTGCATCACTCATTGGTTAGGGAGCATCTTGGCACAGGAACCTCAGGTCTGAAGGATGTGCTCTTCTGGTGCTTCTTTCTTGATGGTATGAAGTTTTCCACTGTTTGCTTCCCTTTCCTTCTGTTTCACACAGGATGAAAGGATAAAAGGTGGTGCAAGCCACACTCCAGGGAAACACCCTTTACAGTGGAGCAGGGAGGTAACCTTGGGAAGGAATTTACAGTTCCACCCTAATCCTCTTTAACATGCAGCATAGGAAAATCACAAAATGGAGGACAATCATAAAATGTTGGGAATCATGGCCCATTACTGCGGAACTGTCAATTTCTATTTTGAGTGTGGTTAGAGTTTATGCATTTTGGAGCCTTGTCATAGGGTTGCTATGTGTCAGAAACGACTTGACAGCAATGGGTTATGAGTCATTGAGTGAGTAGATGTTTATTATCATTAAATCTTCATGATGAATCATTCCTTTAATCATTACATAGTACCCTTCTTTGTCTTTTATGGTGAATTTTGTTTTTAAAGTCTGTTTTATCTGATTGTATTGCCACTCCTGCTCTTTTATCATACCTATTTACTTGATATATTTTTTCCATCCTTTGATTTTTAATTTTTAATTCCATTTTTGATTTTATGGATGTGTGTAGGCCATTTACATTCAGTGTGATTCTTGATAGGTGTGAATTTATTGCTGTCATTTTGTAGTGTTTTCTTTTTGTGTGTGTGGTGCTGATGTTTTCTTTGTCTTACTCTCCTGTGATGAATCCTTTTTTTGTTTGTGGATTTCTATTTGTTTTTGCTGAGATTTTATGTTTTCCTCCTTTACTTTGATGAGTAGGTTTGTTAACTTTCTTTGTGATTTTCTTGAAATTTACTCTTATCTTCCTAGGTTAGAACCAGTCTATTATTACTTGGTATTGCCTTGCCTTCCACTCTGTTAGGAAGTTCTATCCCGACACCATTTCCCCCTCCCTCTTTTATTGTTCTGATGTTGTCATTTACAGATTAACTTCTCAGTTTCCCTGTTCAATTCTTTTGGTTTTAGATAGTCTTTGAGAGTTCATTTCATAGGCTGTTATCTGGCTTATAGAATCTTGTATCCTAGATTTAGGCTGTGGTCTGATGTTCATTCTCAGACTGAAGAACTCTCTTAAATAATTCTTATAAATAATAATTCTTATAAGCTTGATTTTAAATGTTCCCTTAATTTCTGTTTATCTGGAAATGTGCAGATTCCAGATGAGTACTAGTCATCTAGTGCTGCTATAACAGAAATACCACAAGTGGATGATTTTAGCAGAGAAGTTTGTTTTCTCTCAGAAAAGTAGGCTAGAAGCCCAAATTCAGGTGTTAGCTCTAGGGGAAGGCTTTCTCTGCTTGCTCCAGAAGAAGGCCTTTGTCATCAACCTTCCCCTGGACTGGGAGCTTCTGAGGTGTAGGGGCCCTGGGTCCAAATGACGCACTATTCTCCTGGCACTGATTTCTTGGTGGCATGAAGTCCCCAGATCTCTCTGCTACCTTCTTTCTTTTATATCCCAAGAGATTTCCTCAAGGCACAATACAATCTTACAGACTGAGTCCTGCCTCCCTAATACAACTATCACCTATCTTCCCTCATTAACATCATAGAGGCAGGATTTACAACAGATGGGAACACCACACAATACCAGGAATCATGGGCTGCCCAAATTGTTACACACAGTTATGGGGGGACAAAACTTAATCCATGACAATCATCATATTTGAATGAGAGTTTTGCAGAATTTTCAGTTGGCAATTATTTTTACTTTTAAGGTTTTATATATGTCATCTCATTGTCTTTATATTTTCATGGTTTGTGTCAAATAATCATCCCTTAGTCTTATTGTTTCTTCTCTGTATGTTATTTTTCATTTTTCTTGAGATGCTCTCAGAATTTTTTCATTGTCTTTGGTTTTATTGAATGTGATTGTGATACGCCTTGGTGATTTTCTTTGGAGGGATTCTATCCTATATGGGGTTTATTGAGCTTCTTGGATAGTCAGCTTTTCATCTTTTAAGATATTAAGGGAGTTTTCTGTCTGAAATTTTCAATGATCCTCTCTGTGTTTTCTGTTTTTTTCTCTGTTCTGAAAGTCCAGTGACTCACAGATTTTCACTTTTGCTTGTATCCCACATAATGCTCAGGATTTCTTCACTCTCTTGTTATTTTTCCACAGTTTTATCCAAGAGTTCGTCTTCAGTTTTGCTGATCCCATCTTTCATCTCAGATTTGACTTGACAGTACTTGGCTTTGGCATCTTTCATCATTTTATTCCCTCTCCTCAGCTCTTCTGTGTATGACACTGTTTCTGAAACCTTATTTATCTTTTGGTTTAATGTTGTTTTCAGATGATTTCTAGTTGTTATTTTGGCATTTTTTTCCTCTATTTTCCCGATTTTTTTTTGTCTGTACTTTCCATGAATTTGTCTATTTTCCCCTCATTTTTGTCTGGTTTTTGTTTTAACTTTTGGATAACTCTGAAAATAAGTGATTTGAATTCTCTGTTATGTAGCTCTACCGACTTTTCTTCTACTGGAAAGTCATGGTGTTTTGTTTTAGGTGCTTTATGGAACTATCCTGTCCCTTTTATTATTTTTTTAAAATATATTTTGATATTGTATGCTGTGTTCTGGACATTCAGTAGCTATTTTCTTTGTTTATTGATTGTGTATTTGGTTTTTTTGTGCTTTTTTTCTGCTTTATTTGGTTATGTCTGGGCTGTACATTCTGTGTTGTTTGCTTGTCTGTGGTCATGGTACTTTTCATCTCCTTATTCAATGGGCAGGGCCAGTTGCTATGGTGCAGCAGGGCAGGTCCAGCCAAAGGGGATGGGGTAAGATGTGTTTTTTGTGGCATGTTCTAGGGCCAACATCATGGGCTGGCAATCAGTGCTGGATAGATTCCAGTAGACTATGCATGTGCTGCTCAGAAGTGTGATGTTCAGCACATAATTGTAGGCAGGCAGAAAGAAAGAGGCTGTAATGTGTGGAACTAAGATAGATATGGGAAAGAGGAGAGTGAAATGGGAACCACAAACAAACAAACATACAAACAAAAAGAATGCTAAAGGAGCTTACCTTTGGAGTAGAGAGATGAGAAACCAGGAGTGGAGAAGTACAAAAAGAGGAAAAGAAAAAGGGAAAAATTGAAAAAATAATTAGACAAAAATTGGGAAAAGAAAAGAAAGGCCCCCAGGGTTCCCACTCATTTGACTGCAAAGACTGAGAAATTTTCTTCCAGGCTGTGCAGTATAGTCTGGATAGAAGGGGTATAGGTGTCATGCTAGGTATTCAGGGGACAGGAAAAGTAAATAAGTATAGAGAGATGAGAACTGAGGAAAGAAGAAAGACAGAAAGCAAAATAGAAAAAGAAAGAAAAAGAAATGCCCCTGGGATCAAATCAACATACCAGTACAGACTGTGGAATTGGGTCCTAAGCCATGCAGTACAGTACAGCTAGAAGGAGCTTCTAAGCCATTAAAAGAAAAAGAAAACAAACAGATAAAATAAAATATAAGAAAGCAAAAAAAAAAAAAAAAAAAAAAGAAGGAATGCCTCAAGGATTCCACTAGCACGGCATCATGGGCTGAGGGAGTTGTTTGTCAGCCATAGCCTTTCTGGAAGAAGCAAATATGGCACATGAAGCTAGGTGTTCAAGAGGAAGGAGACAGAGGTGGTGGGAGGCACAGAAGAAACCAAAAGAGATAGGAAAAAGCAGATAAATGACACTCTGGGAGTCAGCCAGTGCGGGTGGGGTGGATCCAAGTGGCCAGGGCAGAAGCAGTTGCCTCCTAGCTGAGAGACTGTAGCACAGACACAGAGGAGGTCACCATGGGTGGAAACTGTGACAGTTAGGAAAGCTCATATCACTGGTTACCAGGTTATCTGTGTCCTGGTGGGAGCTCTGTGAAGCTGCTTTACCATACACCCTGTCTGTTGATCTCCAGTGTCAACAGAGTGATCCAGACAGCTCAGAAGCTACACTTTCCAGCTGGTTGAGCCACCACAGCTAGCAAGGAGAGGATGAGGCATGGGAAAGCATGTGTTGTTGGTTAGTGGGTGATTTATCTCCTGCTGGGATTTCTGTGAAGCTGCTTTCTCATGCTCCCTGTCTGCTGATCTTACACAGGTGTCCAAGATGGTGAATTCATGCTCATTAGTTTATGTAGAACTTTTGCTCATGTCTCTTTTCTCTGTTCTCTGTCAGTTTCTTATTTCATTCAGCGTTTGGCTCAGTTCTTTATCTCTTCATTTGATACTCTGGGTTTCAGGATTAACATTTGTCTCTGTTTGTCATGGACTGAATTGTGTCTCCCCAAAAATGTGTGTAGCCATATGGCTGGGCCATGATTCCCAATATTTTATGGTTGTCTTCCATTTTGTGATTTTCCTATACTGTATGCTAAGGGATTAGGATGGGACTGTAAATCTCCTCATAGGATTATCTCCCTACTCCACTGTAAAGGGAGTTTCTCTGGAGTATGGCTGGCCCCAGTCTTAATCCTTTCATTTTATAAGAGGTAAAAGGAAAGAGAAGCAAGCAGAGAATTGGGAACCTCACACCATCAAGAAAGCAGCACCGGGAGAACAGTGTGCCCTTCAGACCTGAGGTTCTTGTGCCAAGATGTTCCCAGGACAAAGACTGATACAATACCTGACATTCCTCCAGCGCCGACAAGAGGGAAAGCCTTCCTGAATTGGACTTGTAGCCTACTGGACTGTGTAAGAATAAACTTTCCTTTGTTAAAGCCATCCACTCTGGTATTTCTGTTAGAACAACATTAACTGACTAAAACAGAATTTGCTGCTGTGAGAGTGAGGTGCTGCCCTAACAAATGCCCTACCTTCAACATGGAAGCAGTTTTGAAACTGCTAATGGATAGACGATTCAGAAAGAATGAAGAAGGTGCAGATGGTGAAAAACAACAAAAGACTAGTGACAGCAGTGGCGGCAGCAACAGAACCAGAGGCAGCACTGAGCCTACCCATGGAGCAAGAGAGCTAAGTGCCTGTACACTGAGTTTTTCTCACAGAACGGGGTGCCTCTGGGCACTTGAATTGGTGGAGCTAACCTTACTGACTCACAGAGCGAGAGAGCTGAGCGCCTTTTGCAGGACGCTTTCCAGCACGAGTGGGGTGCCTCCAGGCGCTTGAATCAGTGTAGCTACAGAGCTTTGGAACACTTTCCCCAGTGGGGCAGATGTGGGCCTGAGGCCTGGCCCATGTGGACATAGGAAGCAGCAGCTAAAGAGACAAACAGCATGAGAAGCTGAGCTGCCTCAGTCTCAAAGTGTATGGCCATGATCTCAAGGGTTTGAAAGGGTGGAACCATGCTCATCCTGTGTTTGTAAGGGTGAATTGCCATTCATTTGGGCTTAGGGAACACCTAAAGCCGATGGGGCAGATTTTCTGCCCAAGTGGGGCTTGAAGGCACAGTTGTAGTGCAGAGCTGAGGATCTCCACTCAGAATCCAGAGACTGTAACCAATACTTAGAGTCTGAAGGGCAGGGCCATTGTGTAGAATGTCTCAGAAAATGTAAGAATATTTTCAAAGCTTTGAGGGTTAATTTAACGAGTTCTGCTGACTTGCCTTTTACCTGTTAATGCCTTCTTTCCCTGCGATTTCTCCCATTTGTAATGGAATGTCTAACTTGTGCCTGTTCTGCCATTGTACCTTTAGAAGCAGATAGCTTGCATTCTAGGTTTCACAGATATAGAAGAGTTTTTGTATCTTGGACTTGAAAATGGTTTAAGACTTCTGTCATATGGGATAAAGGTGTTACACATTTCCATGATGTGATTTTTGGGGTGCCAAAGGGTGGGATGTCATAGATTGAATTGTGTCCCCCAAAAAATATGTGTAGCCATGTAGTTGGGCCATGATTCCCAATATTTTATGATTGTCCTCCATTTTGTGACTATCCTGTGCTGTATGTTAAAGTTTAGGGTGGGACTGTACATCCCTTCATAGGATTAACTCCCTGCTCCACTGTAAAGGGGGTTTCCCTGGAGTGTGGCTGGCCCCAGCCTTAATCCTTTCATCCTACAAGAGGTAAAAGGACAGAAAAGAAAGCAGAGAATTGGGAACCTCACACCATCAAGAAAGCAGCACTGGGAGAAGAGTGGATCTTTCAGACCTGAGGTTCTTGTGCCAAGATGCTCTCTGGACAAAGACTGATGCAATACCAGACTTTCCTCCAGAGATGACAAGACGAAAAGCCTTCCCCTGGAACAGACATGTAGCCTACTGGACTGTGTAAGAATAATCCTTCCTTTGTTAAAGCCATCCACTCTGTGGTATTTCTGTTAGAACAGCCTAGCTGACTAAAACAGAGGCCATGTCATGGATTGAATTGTGTTCCCCAAAACATGTGTGGTGATTTGGCTGGGCCATGATTTCCAGTGTTGTGTGAAGTTCCTGTATGCTGTAAACCCTGCCTCTGTGATGCAAATGAGAAAGGATAGGTGGCAGTTGAGTTGCTGGGGCAGGACTCAGTGTGTGGGATTGTATTGTGCCTTGAGCCAATCTTTTGGGGTATAAAAGAAAGAAGCAAGTAGAGAGAGCTGAGAACTTCATAACATTACTAAAGTAGGCACTGCTAGGAGCTAAGTGCATCCATTGGAAAGGACTGGGGTCCCTGTGCCTCAGAAGCTTCCAGTCCAAGGACCTTCTTCTAGAGCCAGCAAAGAAAGCCTTGTCCTGGAGCTGACATCCTGAAATTGAACTTTTAGCTTATTGGGCTGTGACAAATAAATTTTCTTTTTAAAGCTCTCCACTTGTGTTATCTCTGTTAAGGCAGCATTAGCTGACTAAGACAGGCTGCAGAGGTCCTCCTTGCCACTTACAGTAAAATGCAAGAAGATATGGACTTAAAAATGAACTATGTAACATGAAAACTTAAAGATTTTGGAAAATTTTATTGTATGAACTAAGGACACTTGTCTTACAATATTCAGCAAGAACATGGCTATGAAATCTTTTGTTAAAGAGAGTAAGCCTGTGACTGACTCATCTAACCAATTACCACAGCAGAAAATCCATCATCTTAGACTGTGGAGAACAAAAGGTAAGGGATACTGAAATTCTATAGGCTGAAAATAGTCCAGCTACATTTGTTGTCCCCCCAAAACAGAAAAGGACCACCCCTGGAACAGCCTGGAGATCAGGAGAACTATTGGAAGGAACACAGGATGCAGGGCCTTCTTGGTTTTAAAGAGTTGGGCCATGATTTCTTGGATCTCCAATTGGGGGCCCACAGCCTCCTAGGTTTCAAAGAGTTGAATCTTCACTGACTCAATTCTGAATTGTAGGGCTGTTGCTAATGTCTGCCGGGGGGAGGGTTGTTGCCCCAAGATGAGAAGATAGGGTTGTCAAGCCCAAATAACAGGGGCTGCAGGGGCGGGGTCTCCATTCAATGGACCACGAGAACGGGGCTAACTAAAGCTGCAGGAGCAGGCTGCCGTGGCTGAGGGCATGGAACGCAGAGCTGAAGCCCAGAATCCAGAGGGCATGGCCAGCACCCAGGATCAGGAGGGCAGGGCATTACCCAGAGGGTCTCAGAGAAGAGAGGATTATTTTCAAGTCTTGCGAGCTAATGTAATTTGTTCTTCTGGGACTTGTTTGGTGCCTGTTATCCCTTCTTTCTTTCCAGTTTCTCCCATCTGTAATGGAAATGTCTTGTTGTTGTTGTTGTTGTTAGGTGCTGTCAAGTCGATTCCAACTCAGTAACCCTTTGAACAACAGAACAAAACACTGCCTGGTCTTGCGCCGTATGGACAATCATTTTTATGCTTAAGGCCATTGTTGTGGCCACTGTGTCAATTCATCTCATTGACGGTCTTCTTCCTTTTCACCGACCCTCCACTCTACCAGCATGATGTCTTTCTCCAGGGACTGATCTTTCCTAACAACATGTCCAAAGTATGTAAGACAAAGTCTTGCCATCGTTGCTTCCGAAGAGCACTGTGATTGGACTTCTTCCAGAACAGATCTGTTGATTCTTTTGGCAATCCATGGGACATTCAACATTCTTCTCCAACATCACAATTCAAAGGCATAAATTCTTCTTCTGGCTTCCTTGTTCATGGTCCAGCTTTTGCATGCATATGATGTGACTGAAAATACCATGGCTTGGGTCAGGCACATTTTAGTCTTCAAGGTGACATCCTTACTTTTGAATACTTTCAAGAGGTCAGATTTTCCTAGTGCAATGCATCTTTTGATTTCTTGACTTCTGCTTCCAAGGGCATTGATTGTGGACCCCAGTAAAATGAAATCCTTGACAACCTCAGTCCTTTCTCCATTTATGACAGTGTTGCTTATTGGTCTAGTTGTGAGGATTTTTGTTTTCCTGATGTTGAGGTGCAATTCATACTGAAGGCTGTTGTCCTTGGTCTTCATCAGTAGGTGTCTCAAATCGTCTTCATTTCCAGCAAGTAAGGTGGTGTCATCTGCATAATGCAGGTTGTTAATGAGTTGTCCTCCAGTCCTGATGTCCCATTCTTCTTCATATAATCTAGCTTCTCAGATTATTTGTCTGTCATACAGATTGAAAACGTATGGTGAAAGGATACAACCCTGATGCATGCCTTTCCTGACATTAAACCATGCAGTGTCCCCTTGTTCTGTTTGCACAACTGCCTCTTGATCCATATACAGATTCTTTAAGAGCACAATTAGGTGTTCAGGAATTCCCATGCTCCCCAGCATTAGCTATAATGTAGCATGATCCACACAGTCAAATGCTTTTGTGTAGTCAATGAAACACAAGTAAACATCTTGCTGGTAGTCTTTGCTTTCAGCTAAGATCCATTTGAATCAGTGACGATATCCATGGTTCCACAGCCTCTTCTGAATCTAGCTTGAATTTCTGGCAGTTGTCATCAGTGTATTGTTGTAGTCTGTTTTGAATGATCTTGAGCAGAATTTTACCTGCATGTGATATCAACAATATTGTTTGGTAATTTCCACATTCAGTTGGATCACCTTTCTTTGGAATGGGCATAAATATGGATCTCTTCCAGTCGGTTGGCCAAGTAGTTGTCCTCCAAATTTCTTGGCATAGATGAGTGAGCACTTCCGGTGCTGCATCTGTTTGTTGAAATATCTCAGTTGATATTCCATCAATTCTTGGAGACACCTTTGTACTTGGGAAACAGATAGCTTGTATTCTAGACTGAACAGATTCATAGATGAAGAGGAATTTTGCCCCAGGATGGAACAGACCTACAGTCTTACCAATATTTGATTTAAACAATTCAGAATATGAGAGTTGATTTAAGGCTTTTGGTACAATGTGATGGGGTTAAAGTGTTCTGCATGTGGCAAAGATATGAATTTTAGGGGGCCAAAGAGTGGAATGTTATAGAATGTATGATGTCCCCCAAATATGTGTTGTAAATCTTAACTTCTATGTCTGTGGATAGAATCCAATTTGAGAGAGATTCTCTTTGTTATGTTAATATGGTAGAATTAGTGTAGGCTGTATCTTGAGTCAGCCTCTGTGGGTATATAAAGAAATTAAACAACCAAGCAGAGATAGGGTATGGTAGATGCCAAGACATATAGGTCTCCAATGAAGCAGGAAGCAGAAGTTGCAGAAGCAGGGACCCTCCTCCAGAGTTAACATAGAAAGAGCCTTTCTCTAGAGCTGGGACCTTGGATTTGGACTTCCAGCCTCCTAAACTGTGAGATAATAAATTTGTTTGTTAACGCCACCCATTTGTGGTGTTTCTGTTGTAGTGGTACTAGGTAGCTACAACAGACACTGAAGACATCCATCTTGCCAAAGCTCAAGGCTCATTCACTCTACTTGATCTATTAGCAGCCTTTGACACAGTTGCTGACTTCTTTCTTGAAGCTCTTTCTTCCTTTAGCTTGGGAGACTCAGCTGACTGTACCTTTTCAGTCTCATTTGCTTGATTATCACACACTCTCTTGCCTGCCTCATCCCTGGCTCACAACCTCCAAGGAGCCCTTCTCTTTCTTCACTTATTCCCCAGGTAATCTCATGGCATTACATTCCATCTACATGTTCATGATTTCCAAATTATACCTCCTACCTGGCTGCTACTACAAACTAAATCCAGTTATTGTTGACTCAATTCCAACTCATGGCAACTCTTATGTGTTTCAGAGTATAACTGCATCCCATAGGGTTTTCCATGGCTGTGATGTTTCAGATGTAGATCACAAAGCCTTTTTTCCAAGATGCCTCTGGGTATATTTGAACTGCCAACCTTGCAGTTAGTAGCCAATAGCTTAACCATTTGTACCACCTGGGGATTTAAATATCTAACTGCCTACTGGTCTCCCGGTCATCTCAAAATTATCATGGCCAAAATAGGCTTGTTTTTCACTTACAAATCTGCTCTTCTGCTCATCTCAATCAGTGCCATCACTGTTTACTCAGTTGCTCAAGCCCCAAACCTAAGGCTCCTCTTTGATTGCTCTTTCCTTCATACCAATATCCAATCCCTTAGCTGGTCATGTAAATTCTAGTCTCAAAACTTCTCCCAAATCTAGTTACCTTTCACAATCTCTACCTCTGCCAACCTACTCCCAATCACTATCAATCCTGGCTATCTAATGAAAGCATCTCCCTGCTTTCATTCTTACCTCACCATTCATACAGCAGCCAGAGTGATCTTTTAAAATGTGACTATTATCTCATTATTCTCCACCTCAAATTCCTCAAATGACTTCCCATCACCCTCAGAACAAAATCCAAACTTCTTCCAATGGCCCATAATGTCCTAGAAGATTTTGCTGCCAGTTACGTCTCTGACATGTCTCCTATCACTCTCTGCCACATCTTGCATGTACACTAGTCTTATTAGTCATAACTAGCTCTTCCAGTCTCAGGCCCTCCGTACTTGCTGTTCCATCTGGAACACTCCTTCCAAGATGTTCACATAGTTGACTCCTTCATTCATTTAGATGGCTGCTTACATGTCACCCATTTTTCCTTGAAATTTTCATCTAAAGAATAAAGACCCTTTCTCATCATTCTCTGTCCCTTTTCCCTGGTTTATTTTTTTGTCCGAGCATTTGGCATCACTGAAATCATGCATTTATTTGTTGTATATCACTAGTCTTTCCCACCTGTACAGTCTTCCTAACTTCTACATTGGAAGCTCCATGAAGATGGGAATTTGATCATATTTGTGGCTATATTTCCAGGGCCTAATACTGTCCTTGATATTCATGAGACATCCAATACATATTTATTGAATGAATAAAGTAAAAATTAAATTCCTTTTTTTTTTTTTAAGTTTTATTCCTAAGTTTGTGGATTCAGGAATTCATACCTGCAACAAAAGCCAGTCATAATGTTTTATCAGCTTTCTCTTCTATGCTATGGACCCACATATATCATCTTCCTTACACAAAGATTTTCTGGAGATTGTGAATAAGGAAGCGAGAAAATTACACCCTGAAAGAGCTGACCCAGTTGAAACTATGTGTTCTCACTTTGGAGTCTCATGATATAAATGGATAGTTTGTTGTTGTTTTTGCCTTTTAGCTATTATGAATCATATATGACAATTAAGTTTGCAAGCTCATCCTAGAAAAAGTGCTACATACCTGATTGCTGAATATCCCTATCGTTACCTTCTAAGTGCTCACCTTGGGAAGCTATGCAGCCATGTCATGCCTAGTCCACCCTTCAAAGCAATTTTGGAACTCTTTTTCTAGAATGGCCATCAGAGCTGCCATCATATAGCAACTCTTGGTGTCCTGAATGTCATCAAAATATCTTCCTTTCAATATTTCCTTTGCCAAAGCCAAGTGCCGTCGATTAGGTAAAGAAAAAGTCATTGGAGGTCAGATCAAATGAGTAAGGAGGGTGTTCCAATACAGCTATGCGTTTACTGGCTAAATGCCCCCTCACAGACAGTGCTGGGTCAGCTGGTGCACTGTCATGATACAGGAGCCATGAGTTGTTGGCAAAAAGTTCAGGTCATTTTCATCTTTTTCATGCAGCCTTTTCAGCACTTCCAAATAGTAAACTTGGTTAACCATCTAGTTGGTACAAATTCATAATGAACAATTCCTCTAATATCAAAAAAGGTTAGCAACATCGTTTGACTCTTGATTTGGACTGACAGAACATTTTGGTCATGGAGAATTGACAGACTTCCATTGTGCACTTTGATGCTGTTTCAGGATCATATTGGTACACTTGTGTTTCATCATCAGTGATAACACGGCTCAAAACATCAGCTTGCTTCTCCAAAAGGTCTTGGCAAATTTCAACTCTTCTTTGCTTTTGTTCATCGGTGAGCTCCTCTGGAACCATTTTCACATACACTTTTCTATGCCAAGATTTTTCTAACTGTTTCTCTATCAGTGTTTACTTGGTCTGCTATACTTCTCACAGTCAGCCAACAATCTGATGCAAACTTTGATGAGTTTTTGCAATGTTTTATTAGTTCTGCTCCTTACTGGCCACCTTGACATTTCTTCATCAGTGATGCTTTCTCTCCCCTCAGAAAAAAAGTCCATTTGTACACTGCTGTTTTCTTCATGGCACTATCCCCATAAACTCGGACTAACATATTCCTGATTTCACTTCCACTCTTGCCAAGCTTAACAAGAAATTTAATGTTTGTTCATTGCTCTCATTCAAGCTCTGAAATTCTTCCAACGGCACACAAAAAACACACAACAACAAATAACAAGTGCCACTCAGCAAGACACTGCCACACATTGACAGGAACACAGCTGTGAGACACTGATTACCAAGGTTATGAAACCTTACCAAGTCATTTGTACAGTGCTGCCAACATAAGTACATGGTGGCAAGTTCACAAACTTAATTGTCAGACCTTGTATTTTTTTCTCCTTCCTTAGTAGTACACTCAACTATTGCTGCCAAAGACACATGGAGGAAGACTTGGTAAGAGAAAAAGGGACACAAATTCTGACAGGGTGGGCATTTAGGAAACACACGTGTGCTCAAGGGCAGTCCAGGAAACATCAGTCACTTTCTTCATTTTAGTTTTTCTGGTAGCTGTGAGACTGTTACTAGTCTGTCCTGCTCAGACCACTTTGTTTTTTTGACTTCCGGGAAAACACTCTCCTTCACGCCCTCTTTTGCTCATAGGCACCTTCTTCTTGGCTGGATCTCAAACTCTTGGAGTTTCTCTTGACTCAAGAAGGGGCATGTCTTTCTTCCCTCTCCAGGCTTTGAAGGTATTATCTATCATCTAGTCTCAAGGCATTAAATACCACATGTATTTAACTCTATCTTCATCCTAGACCACTCCTTTGAAGAGGTATCTACCACCCAAAAAACCTCATTGCCATTGATTCTGACTCACAGTGCCCATATGGGACAGAGTAGAACTGCCTCATGCAGTTACCAGGGAGCACCTGGTGGATTCCTCCTGTCGATGTTTTGGTTAGCAGCCTTAACTCTTTAACCACTACACCACCATGGTTGCCAAAAAGGTATATAGAGAAAAAATAAATAAACCTCTGCCTACATGCCTCTTTCTGGATGTCCAATAGTCATCTAGCACTTAATGGTCCAAAACAAAAACCTTGGTTTGCCTCTGAAATTTGAGTTTCTAGCCTTGTCACTGGAAATGATACCTCCATTGAGAATAGTTAAGGCACACTGACCATAAGTTCTTCCTTTCCCTCACCACCTCACAAGTCCAATCCACCTTTAAGTCCTGTTGATTCTACTTTCAAAATATGTGTGTTCACTTCTCTCCATTGTAACTTTTGAAGTCCAAGCTGCATCAGCTCTTGCCTTTACCACTAGTTGTGTGGGCTCAGTTACAATCTATGGTAGTTGCACATGTGTCAGAGTAGAACTGCACTCCATACAGTTTTCAAAGATGGATTTTTCAGAAGTAGACTGTCAAGTCTTTCTTCAAAGGTGCTTCAGGGTAGACTTGAACCTGAAACTTTCCAGTTAGATGCCAAGTCTGTTAAATATTTGCACCGCTCAGGGCCTTCACCTCTTGCCTTTGATGATGGCAAATGCCTCCTCATTGGTCTCCTTGTTTTCACTCTGACCCTCTGCAATCTTTTCTCCTCATAAAAGCCAGACAAATGTTTTGAAAATGTACATCCAATCAGGTTACTTCCTTAAAAACTGTCCATGGTTTCTTTCTCATTGTCCACTGTATATTGTACTTTGGGAAAAACAAAACAATGACATTCATATCAGGGTCTACATGCTCTAGTCCTCTGGCCCCTGTCAGTCCCTGCTGACCTAGTCACTCATCCTCTAGCCAGTAAGCCCCAGTGATAACTGGCCTCCTCTCAGGTTCCTGAACATGTCCAACTCTACCTCAAGGTCTTCACCTTTTCTTCTGCCTAGAACATTCTTGGCTAAGTTACATGTCTAAGTTCTCTTTGACCTTCAGGTCTTAGCATCTCCTTAGTTTTTCCCTGAGCTTCTCTACTAAAGTGTCTTCCCCTACCTTCTCCCTTGATTGTTGGCTGTTTTTTCAACTATACTGTTGGCTTTACAAGAGCAGGGATCATGTCTGTTTTACACACCACCGTATTCCCTCCCAGTGACTAAAGTAAGCCTGGCACCTAATGCTTAACAAAAATTTGTTGAATGAATGAATCAATTAAGTCCGTACTAAGTGAAGGGACTACTGAGATGACCCAGATATGGTTTTTCCTTTTCCTAATGCCACTGTGTGATGACTTTAAAAAAGGTAATACACAGTTAGAAAACTGGTAAGTAGTATTGTGGAGATCAGAACCAGAGGTTGCAGGAAAATACTGGGGCCATTGTGTGTTTGTATGCATACGAGGGCCAAAATTAAGTCCATGAACTTTATTTTTCTAAGTGCTACAAACCTCATTGCTAACTATCACCATGGTCATCTTCAAAGTACACCCCTTGGGAAGCTGTGCACCAACACTAGCACCTAGTCCACCCTTCGAAGCAATTTTGGAACTCTTTCTGGAATGCCCATTGCCCATGGTGGTACGGTGGCAAGTTCACAAACTTAATCGTATAGTTGTCTGTGAGGGAGTTTTTAGCCAGTAAATAAATAACTATTGGAACACCCTTTCTACTCACCCGATCTGGTCCCTAATGACTTTTTCTTTACCCGAAGGTAAAGGAAATACTGAAAAAAAGACATTTTGATGACATTCAGGACATCAGGGTAATATGATGACAGCTCTGATGGCTCTGATGGCCATTCTGGAATGGCTCTGATGGCCATTCCAGAAAAATAGTTCCAAAATTGTTTTGAAGGGTGGACTAGGCGCTGGCATCAGGCATAGCTTCCCAAAGGGGAGTACTTTGAAGGTGACTCTAGAGATATTCAGCAATGATGTAGCATTTTTTTCTAGGAGGAGTTCCAGAACTTAACTGTCAGACCTCACATGTAGAAAGTAGGTTGTATTTACATGACCCAGGTCACAAGCATCACCCTAAAAGAAATTAACAGGCTCCATGTACTGTTTTTGATACTCACAATGACCCAATTGTACAATTGAGGACAGCGAGGTTCTGAGAAGTTCAGCAATAGGTGTTATTCTTGCTTGACCTACAGTCAGTTTCGACTCACAGTAATCCCAAGTGTGGAGTAGAATTGGTCCTCAGTGTTTTCAAGGCTGTAATGTTTCTGAAAGGCGCTGTCAGCTCTTTCTTCTGAGGCGCCTCTAGATGGGTTCAAACTGCCAATTTTTCGACTAGTATTCCAGTGCTTAATTGTTTTGCCACCCAGGGACTCCTCTGTCACATATCTAGTAGACATGGAACAGTGATTTGAACCTTTGTTTTCTGACTCCAGAGGCCAGGTGTGGACCTGTGATGAATATACATCTTGAGGGCCTCCTAGAAAAATGAGGCTGGATCTGAGCTTCAAAGACAGTTAAGTATTGTTGGGGCTGGACCAAGAAGCCACAAGTGATCCCGCTCACGTTGAGGTAAAACTGCAGTTAGTACTGTAGAGGCTATTGGCAGAGCCAAAAGTAATCTGAGCAGCTACACGGCAGGGACTTGGAAAGGTCGGCACTGCAGAAGTTTTGCCAAAACCTCCAGAACGAGAAGTCTCTGATTCTCTATGTGACCATTCATGCACCAAGCTGGGAGCCAAGGGAGCATGAAGAGCATGAAGGTGTGGCTTGCTGGGAGGGGTGGGGGGACGCCTGCACCAAAACAAAAGGTTGTTAGGTGAGGGAAGTGGGGTGGTGGTGAGGGGTTGGTAGTTACACCGGAGAAAACCAGTAGGGAGCCAGTCTGAAGCTATTTGCTAACCACCCCAAGAGGAGTCTCGGGGGGGGGGGCGGGGGGTCTCTTAGGGATGAAGGATCTGGCCTTTAAATTCAATCTCTTCTTCCCGGAGAGACTGCCATCTCTCTAGAATCCCTTTTCCGCAGCATAAAGGTGCTCTCTCTGGGGACTACCTTTTTCTCCGGAGATCATTGGCCCTAGAATTTCGCCCTCCTTTAGGGGACGGCAGTGGGTTTTTTTTTTTTTAAAGAGTCTCAAAAGAGAGGAGATCCTTGTTAAGTCGCGCTTCAGGGTTTCCTCTTCTTCCGAAGGGAGGGCCTTTTTGTTCAGATCCTCAAGGCTAAACGCGACCGAATTCCAGTTCAGCACTACGCCGCCCTCCATCACTTACAGCCCCCCCGTAACAACTCAGAGGGCAGCTCCAAGGAAACCAAAATATCAGAACTCCACGGAAGCGTCGGAAGTGTCGCGAGAGCACCGAGCGCAGCGAGAGCGGCCGTGCGCCTGCGGAGTAGGGAGGGGGCGCGGGGGCGGGAACTCAGCTAAGTGGGAGGAGTCCCTACGCTTCCCTGATCTTGGTTGGGAGGCTGCCCCTCCAGGAGGTGCCCCCCGCGTGACCGCGCTTTACATAATCGCGGCCGCGTGCGTCACTAGTGGCGTCCTCCAATCCAGACCGAATCAGAGCTCTCAGAAGCTCCGTGTTCCGCCCTTTTCCGGCTTGATCGGCGTTGAAATGAACCAGTGAACCGGCGTCCGCCGACACCGCGCCCACCCTGGTCCGCCTGTGCCTGCCCGCCTGTCGCAGCTCTTAGCCTGTCGCCCTCGCCAGATTGTGTCCCAGACTGTCAGATAAAGCGGCAGGCCGCCGTCGGGCGGTGAGCGCGGCCTGGGCAGGATATGGCGGCGCTCTACGCCTGCACCAAGTGCCACCAGCGCTTCCCTTTCGAGGCGCTTTCCCAGGGGCAGCAGCTGTGCAAGGTGCGCGGGCTAGGGCGGCGGCTGGGAACCGGGAGAGCAGTAGGCGCGGCCTGGAGCTCTGTGTTCTGCGGATTTACCCGGTGGGTCCCCCAGCTGGGTGTGGCAGGCCTACCTAGCGGAGGAATCCCGCCCACCTGGCGGGGGACTTGTGGCGTACGTTGGGGGAATCCCGGGCTCCGTCCAGGCTCCCGCGGCCAGCGTGTCTTGGTTCTTATCAACTATGGGGGATTGTTCTGGAACCCCAGAAGATCGGGCAACACGTCCCCAGCCTGTCCCTGACCAGTCGTCCCAGAGATCTTTTTTGGGCTTCCCTGCCACTGAGATCTCCGTTGTTGCAGACTGAGGAGCCCTAGAGCTGCCAGGTCTAGGACTGGACTAATAAGTTAGGTGCTACCTCTAAGGACCCTGTGGAACTCGGGCACTTCACGGGCACTCTGCAGCAAGTGATAGAGTAGAAAACGGCAAGGCTTCTATAGAAAAGCCCCACATTAAGCACATGAAGCAGAAAGATGGTTTTTCATTATCCAGTTGTTGGCCTTCGGATCTCATCCTAATCAGCTGCTGATCATTTTTTTACTCCTGAAAGTTCAGGTTTTTTTTTTCTATCAAGTTGCTTCATTTCACTCTTCCTGCTTAATTGATTAGAGGTGCTGGGAGGCAATAGTTAAGTCACCAAGCCAGCTGGAGAGTGATGTTGCGATAACCCCAGAGAATCCAGAGTTTGTGTCTCTTACCTGGATAACTCATAGTTGTTTGTCTGTCTTGCCTCAGAACTGTGAGCTTCCTTTTGCCACTATTTGCTTACTAGATACGAGAGAACTCAAGTGTTAAGAGTGCCTTTTTTTGGCTATATGTATGTGCATATTTAATTTTAAGGAAGTTTCATATGTGTAAATATTATTTCAGCACTTTCATTTCACAAGCCAACGCATATGTAGTTTACAGTTTATGACTAGTTTTACATAAATTCTTTTACGATTCCTGTATTAATGCTGCATGATGCACAGGGCAGTATCAGTGTCGCACAGGAGGAAAAGAAGGCCCGGTATATTTCAGTGCCTTTCCCAAACACAATAGCTATGCTAGGACTAGCTCCAGGCTCTCTGCCTCCTGAAGGTTTCCATTTGTAACCATATTTTAAAATCATATTCTCATTTCATTTCAGGAATGTCGGATTGCACACCCTGTTGTGAAGTGCACCTACTGCAGGACTGAGTATCAGCAGGAGAGGTACAGTTGTTGCTGACTATGAAAGATTAAGTTTATAGGCCTTTTAAACTTAAAATCTGTGATCAGTTGCATTTTCAGATGGTTCTTGTTGGGTGCCATGTAGTCTGTTCTGACTCATATCACTTATGTATTAAACAGAACTACACATCGCCTGGTTCTGTACTACCCTCACTATCCTTACCATATCTGAGCCCATTGTTGCAGGGACTTTGTCACTTCTAATGTACAGATATATAATCATTTGCATTTAATTGTACAGGTTAATGATCAATTACATTGTAATATACTATTCTTTAATCAGTTTTAAGGAGCCCTGGTGGTACGGTGGATAAGCATTCAGCTGCTTAATGAAACGCTGGTGGTTGGAACCTGCCAGCCACTCATTGTGACAAAGATGTCTGCTTCTGTAAAGAGTTTATAGCCTTAGAAACCCTATGGGAGTCTCCTGTGTCCTGCCGGATTTCTGTGGGTTAGCATCCAGTTGATGGCAATGGGGTTTTTTGTTGTTGTTTCTTTCATTCAATTGCATTATAGTACACAGATTCTGCAATTTCTTATAATACATTGAAAGATATATTCACTGTATGTTTATAACGTACATTTTGTTCCTTATTTTCCATTGATTGTTTAATTTTTTATTACCTATTTTTCAAATCCTTGATCATTTTGTATTATAATCTTGACAGTAAGAAATCAGTCCTGCAACAGCAAAACATTAACTTCATATTCCAATATGTTTTATAGCCAGAGCTTGAAGAATTTGTAAGCCAAAAAAAGGTACTTCTGGGAATGTGACAATCTTGATCAAGGGTTTGTGAGTTGCAGTCGCATTTGAAACTCACTTGCCTTCACACTTTTCCTTCTTATTTTAAGAAGTGTGAAAGGTGCTTAGGTGTGAGTTAATACACATCTTCAGGGAACTTATTAATAACAAAAAGGTTTGTTAGTATATCTGACTCATTGTAAAAATACAATTGTAGATAATAGTGCTTTGAGCAGAGGGGAGTTTGTTTGCTAGCTAACTCATAGACTTAGAGGCCTCACTGTAATCAGCCTTGTTTTCATTGTAGGAATAGTTTCTCAATATCTTTGTAAAGGACAGCTTCCACATCCAGTGCAATTACATGGTACACCACTACTATCACCAGCTGCTCTGACAGTTGTCACTGTAGAAGGTCCCAGAGAAAGTGGTAGAAAAATAGAGAATAAAAGTCAAATTCACACACAAAAAGAGAGACTAGGCTTGCTGGTCTGACAGAAAATGTAGAAACCCCGAGAGTCTGGTGCCCCCGGATGCTCTTTTACCTTAGTCCTGAAGTTACTCCTGAGGTTTACCCTTCAGCCAAAGATTAGATTGTTTTGTAGGGCCAACAGGAACACTTGTGAGAAAAGTGCTTCATTGTTCAAACATGGTCATAGTCATCTCATGCTGCCACAACAAACAAGTGAAAGGCTGATGAAGAGAAATTTATTTTCTCACAGAAAAGTAGGCTAAATGTCTGTATTCAGGGCGTCAGTGCCAGAAGAAAGCGTTTAGTATTGGTTCTGGAGATGGGTTCTTGACGTCAGTCTTCCCTTGAACTGGAAGCTTCTGAGGTGCAGGAACCCTGAATTCAAAGGACAGGCTGTGCTCCTGGTACTTCTTTCTTGGTGATGTGAGGTCCCCAGCTCTCTGCTTGCAGCCCTTTTCTTTCATCTTCCAAGAAATTGCCTCCAGATACAATACAAGCTTGTAGATTAAGACCGGTCTCACTAACACAGCCACTGCCCATCCTTCTTCATTAACATCCTAGAAGCAGGATTTACAACAAATAAGAAAACAAAGGGGGAGAAAATCACACAAAGCCATCCTAGAGAAAGGATTTACAATAAATAAGAAAACAAATGGGGAAAAAAGGCACACACACAATACTTGGAATCACAGCCCAGCCAAACTGATACCCATTTTTGGGGTACCCCAATTCAATCCATGACAATCCATCCTTTAACCCACAAAAAAAAGCACATCTTTGCAACATGCAGAACCTATTTTGCCCATCGCATCATGTTAAAGCCTTCACTCAGAGTCCAGAATCTAAAAATTCCTCTTCATCTGTAAAATCTAGAGTACAGATTACCTATTTCCAAAGGTACAATGGCAGGACAGGCACAAGTTGGCCATTACCATTACAAGTGAGAGAAATTCCAGGGAAAGAAGGAATAACAGACATCAAGCAAGTTAGCGGAATACATTA
This sequence comes from Heterohyrax brucei, assembly GCA_028571685.1. NCBI lineage: Eukaryota > Metazoa > Chordata > Mammalia > Hyracoidea > Procaviidae > Heterohyrax > Heterohyrax brucei. Next base: position 57,596,216 of record CM053140.1, read on the forward strand.
GCCCTGAAAGATTTGAAAATAATCTGTTCCCTGAGATATTTTATGCAATGGTGCTGCATGCCAGACTGTAGGTATTCGACACACTTGCTGAACTCTGAGTGGAGGCCCTCAGCCCTGGGCTACAGCTCTCTCTTACAGGCCCACTGAAACTGCAACTCTGTTGACACATTTCGTGATTGGCAACCAGTGTCACAAAACAATTGGTGTGTTAACTGTTGAATGAGAAACGAGTTTGCTCTGTAAGTTTTAAAGAACAAGTAGAAAAAAAAATCTTAATGGGTATTTTCAAACATAAAAAAAGTTGAAAGAATTGGACAGTGAACATCCATATAGCTGCTGTTGAGTCTACAGTTAATGTTTTACCATCCATCCATGCATCAGTCTATCTTATTTTGTGTTCATTTTCAGTTAACTGACATTAGTATACTTCACTTTCAGATATTTCAACATGCGTATCATCAACTAAAGTTTATTATACTTCTTTATCATTTTAGAGGTAACATTTACGTATGATGAAATGCTCAAACCTTAAGTCCTTCATCTGATGAGTTTTAACAAACAGCACTGACCTGTGAGCAAGCCCCTATGAAGAAACAGAACATTAACATCACCTGTCAAGTTTCACGCCTCATCCCAGTCACTCCTTGCACACCCTTCAGTCTCCGCAGGCATCTACTGTTCTAGTACTTATATCCATCATAGATTAGTTTTGTGTATTCTTAAAACTTGATATTAATGAAGCCATACCAAACGTACTCTGGGAAACTTATATTTTAGCTTTTACATTTAGGTCTAAGATCCATCTTGAATTAATTTTTGTGGGTGCAGTGAGATATGAACTTCGAATCTTACCTCACACCATACGCACAATTTAACTCAAGATGGCTCATAGAAATTCATTGTCTTTGCATGTTTTCTAAGATGTCAGGAACATTTGTATGTATAGACATACCCCAGTTCTTCAGTAATAAGCCTGTGTGAAAACCAAGTGCTGTTTAGTCACACAGAATCAGTGATGCTCATTCTTTTTCTAGACAAGGGTGTTTTTCAGTGCACTTCGGTTCTTGTACTGCCTTTTAAAAATCGCAGGAAGTTGCCCTGAGAAATATTTTCTGTGAATATCTTGGTTTAATTTCAATGTTGAGGTCTTTTCTGGGGAGGGAGAGGGGTCCCTTTTGAACTTTGTGGTCACTTTCACAGAGATTGTGTGGGAAAATAGAGAATAGACTGCGTTAAAAAAAAAAGGCAGTTTTTTAACCCTAGAGTGTTGTTTGAACTCCTATTGCTCATCAAACACATCATTTGTACCTCTCTGTGTGAAGTGTTAGGTGTTATTTGGAAATATTTTCCCCAGTTCAAACATTGAGATAATACTGAGACCTCAAGTTCTTCTCAAGGCAAAGAATGCTTTTTTTTTGTCAGTCAGCTTTTAGGGAAATTGGAAATATTGACAAAATGTTTGGTCATAGTTTCTGTTTCTCCACATCTGGGGAGGTGGTGCAACCAGTTAACATGCTCAACTGTTAGTGAGCCCATCCAGAAGAAAGACTTTCTAATCAGCTTCTGGAAAATCAGCTATCCAAAATTGCGGCACATAGTTCTGCTGTGATACACGTGGGGCTGCTAGGAGTTGAAGTTGACTTGATGGCAGATAAATCACTTACAGACTAGATAGAACTTGAATGGAGTAAAGTCAACATGGATAGAATCTGAGTTTATGTTCCAAACACACGTACTTTTTTTTCTTCTTGTCAGATTTTCAAGCTGTTTGTCTGAATTGGGGACAATTTTTTTTCCTACTAGTCCATTACAGTCCAACATATCATTATTTTGAAGGTTTACAGCATATCTTATAATTTTACTTAGTGACACTTGATGGTGTTAAGTGCCATCAGGTTGACTCTGACTCATAGTGATCCTGTGAACAACACAACAAAAACACTGTCCTCCTGTACCATCCTCACGATGGCTCAGGCTGGAGCCCATTGCTGGAGCCAATGTGTGATACTTGGAGATGGCCATAATCAGAAAAAACTCACTTTCCATTTTAACCAAAGCCCTATTTAAAAGCCCCATGTTATCTGAGATAATCAAATGAATATCTGCGTATTCTGTGGAAATAAAGAATGAAGAGGGTTACTGGCGAGATGTTCAGACTTCATTTGTGGTAGCCATATTTCACCTTAGCATATATTCTTTGAGCTTAAGGAGGAATTAGTTTTCAGATGCTCTAACAAAACACCTGTTTTCTTACGAAACCTTATGTCTGTTTCTTCCTTAACAGTAAAACCAATACAATATGTAAGAAATGTGCTCAGAACGTGCAGTTGTATGGGACGGTAAGTAGGCTTTCTCTGTACCTAACAGTGAATACTCAGTTCTCTAGAAATGTTATATTTCTGTGGGCTATTCATGTAGTTATAATACTTTCAGTAGAGGAACAAATTATTTGTAAATATTTTTATCAGTAAATTCATCAGTGTTTTAGTAGTTGAGCTTGGCTAATATTGACTATGAAGGAGTTGTATGTTAGAGCCACTCTGCCAGCATATGATTACAGTTTTCCTTGAGAAGCTGTAGTGACCAGTATGGGAAGAAGAGTAGAATGATGAATCTTCTGACTTGACTTCTTTGTTTGGGAAAAGCTGACCATTCATTTTAACGATTGTTTTCATCTTACTGTTAGGGTTCAGTATACTCTGTCCTCATAGGCGTGTCTCTATACACTGGTAACAGCAGAAACGTCTTTTCAGAAATTCAGAAGCACTTGCTGGTTTCTCCGAAGAGTTGGTTCTGCTGAATATTTTCTAAGAGCCCCAGCATATACACCAGTGGTTTATTATTATTTGTGTATGTATTTTAAAAGCAGTAATCCTGTATAGAAAAACACTTTACTGTTAAGAACTGAGCTTCATTTGAGTAGTGTAAAAGCATATTTGAAGTTTGGAATGCATTTTTACCATTACTGATGGATTATGTAATAATCATTGCTTTAAAAAATGTACTGGTATTTTATATTTTATTTGCTTTGTTTTTCTTACTTTAAGCCCAAACCTTGTCAGTATTGCAACATAATTGCAGCATTTATTGGCAATAAATGCCAGCGCTGTACAAATTCAGAGAAGAAATATGGACCACCATATTCGTGTGAACAGTGCAAGCAACAGTGTGCATTTGACAGGAAAGATGACAGAAAGAAGGTAAATCCCTGTGTTTTTCTTGATTTTTGTTTTCCTTTAGCAAAATTAAGGTAAATCAATTGTGTTAAAAATGTGTGTAATTGAAAAAGTTTTCTCAGTTCCTTTCCTAGTTGTGTTACTGACCTTGAAGCAGATAGTCAGCCTTTCTTTTCTTCATTTGTCCAGTGGTGGCACATTATATTCTAACATTTCATCCCTTAGTGTTTTATGAACACCTGAATAATAGGGATTACTATCCCATATAAAAGTGGATTCATACTGGCAAAATTCGATAGAACTCTGTAGAGCAGAACTTACGACTCAAACAAGGTATTGTTATAGCAGTATTACTGGTTTTATTATTGGCTCTTTAGGTATTTCTAGCTGTTGAAGTTAAAAACCACAAGAAGATGACACAGAAGGAAGCTTTGTGTAGTAGTGGCAGCATCTTAGTGGAATTAGAATGGTTTAGATGGCACTTGGCTTGGCTAGGGTTGGCGTGAAACTCTGGATGAAAGCCCTCCGGTGGCTTCCAGCTGGTTCTAGAATAAAGTGCAGACTCCTTGCATGGCCTGTAAGGCTTGTGCCTGCCTCTCACTCCCTCTTCTATTGTGTTGCCTGTCTCTCACCTTGTTTTAGCCACATCAGCCTCCTTTCAGTCCTTCAGACATGCCAGTTTTGTTCCTGCATTTATACGGGTTGCCCTTTGCTTGATACACATTTTTCACTCTCACAACTGGCTCCTTGTGAAGTCTCAGCTCAGATGCCACCTGGTCACAGAGACCTTCTTTGACTAACCCCTTCAGTGACACTATTACCTCAGCCTGTTTTATTTTCTTCTTGACATAAAATACTATGAGAAATTATGTGTTTACATGTTCATCCACCTCCCTAGAATGTGAACTGTTAGTCCATCTTGCTGTCTATCTTTCCAACAGCTTAACATATAGTAGGTGCCCAGTAAATACTTTTTGAATGAAAGTACATAGTTCAGAAACACTTTTGTCAGTGGCCAGAAGTTCTTAGGCTCTTGAGAACTGACTCTTCTTAGCCAAATTCATTAATTTTCAGTGAGAAGATACAACTTTTCAGTGACTAGAATATCCCTGCCTGTCAACCGGGGCACCTCTTCCCTGAGTCAAGATACTGGAGAAGCTGAATTAGTAATCAGGAAGTAGCCTGATAGTAGTTTAGAGCACAGACTTTGCAATTCCACATACCTGTGTCCCTTCCCATTCCAGGGCAAGCTAAATGGTCCTGGACAAGTTACTTAATCTTGTTTTGTATGGTTTTCCTCTTCTTTCCAGTGGGAATAATAGCTACTTCACAGGGATATGGGGTGATTTAATTAAGTATATAAAGCAGTTAATTTGGAGCCTGGCTCATATCCACATAAAGAGTATCAATAGACATTGATTGTTTACCTCTATTATTGTTAATTGGAATACTGGAAGTTAATTTTTAATGATCTGTTTACATCAGAGTTCATTTTCTATTAGTTACAATTCTGTTTAAAGGGTTTACCTCTATTTGCGTATCCTTAGCCATCCTTGGTCATTGTCAATCAGTTGTTGATCAATTTTAGGAGAGATGGGCTAAACTTAGGCATTAAAAATGAGTGATCTGGACCCAGAATGCCTGAGTTAAAATCTTGATTCTGTCACTTACTAGCCTTGTGACTTTGGGCAGGTTAATCTGTGAGTGACTCAGTTTCCTTATCTGTAAATAAGGATGAACAGAGGATCCAGAAGGTTGACTTAGGTATGATTCTCAGAATAGAATCTGATACCTGAGAAGCATTCCTAGCAACCCTATGGGATAGAGTAGACCTGCCCCATAGAGTTTCCAAGGAGCGCCTGGTGGATTTGAACTGCTAACTTTTTTGTTAGCAGCCATAGCACTTAACCACTGCCACCAAGCTTTCTTTTGCAGGGCTAGCTATGATTATTTCAGTAGTTTTATTCTCAGAAGGTAACCTTTTATTTTTAAAGTATATGTCTTAACAGGTGAGATTTGGAAGAGATCTAAAGTAAACTGTACTGTGGTCCTGTGTGTGATTTTTATGTGTAATGCTTTTCTTGTAGTGGAATTTATTTTCAAACGCTTTGTCACTGACAGCTCTTATCTGGGCCAGGCCTTCTGTCATGTTTTAAAATCAGGTCTTCAGGCTGTAATTCGGAACCGTGAAATGAACCAGGTCAAAATCTGGCCTCAAAGTCCATTTATACATTTATTAACAATTCAGTCGTATTCTCAACCAGGCACTGTTAGGTATTATAAACACACTAGTGAATTAGACCAGACTTTCCTCTGATAGAGCTTACATTTGTGTTTCTGGGAGAGAGATGAGTAAGAACAAAGGCAATAAATAAAGAACACAGAGTTTTGATGTAAGTGCTATAGCAAGAAGAGACTGTACAACAAAGAGTGATGGGAGAGGAGCTGGGTGGCCCAGGTGGTTGGCTGCTGTCTGCTAACCTAGAGGATGGTGGTTTGCACCATTCTGTGGCTCCACTTCTGTAAATACTGCAACCAAGAAAAGCCTCGGGAGCAGTGCTGCTCTGTAACGTGTGGTCCCTGTGAGTCTGGCCACCTGATGATAGCTAGCAATAACAGCGTGAGTCTACTTAAAGGTCTTTTAAAGTGTGACTGGAGAGAGCAGTTTAGATGGGGCAGTTGGGAGGATATCTGAGGCAGTAACGTTTGAGCTGAAACAAGAATGGTGAGAAGGTCACAGCTGTGGAAAGCTCAGGAGGACAAAGATGCCAGGAAGAGAGGCCAGCTGTGAGCAGCCTCTGAGGTGGGAGTGAGCTTGGCACCTGAGAACAGAAGAAGGCAGAGTGAACAGGGGAAGAGAAAGGGAATGAGGTTAGAGAGGCTGGTAGAGGCTACATTTAAGTTTGTGCAGAGCATGGTAAAATGTTTAGATTTTATGGTAGTTACTGTTAGAAACCATTAGGTTTTAGGAAGTGGAGGGACACCATTAGATTTATATTTAGGAAGTCCTCTTTGGTGACCGTGTGGCAGTGGACCCAAGTGTGTGCTGAGAGATCATCTGGGAGGCTGTTGGCAATAGTGAGTTATGGTGATGACTTCACTGGATTGGAGACAGTGGAGTTGGAAAGAAATGAATTGACTCAGACTGTGGACTTGCTGGTGGGTTAGGGGATAAGAGGCAAAGAGGTTTTTGCTGACAAGTGAAATAGAAACATTTAGATAAATTATGATGTAGCCTACTCACATTCAAGATAGAGCAAAAGATCTAATTTCAGAAATAAATGAAAAGTATAAAATTCCACAAAATATCAGCATACTCCCCCACCAATTAGAGTATTTCCTGCCAGTCTTGCTGCCTCAGCTTCTGCTTTAAGAAAACAGAAAACCAAACCCTTTGCTGCTGAGTTGATTCTGACTCATAATAACACTATAGGACAGAACAGAACTGCCCTGTAGAATTTCCATGGAGTGCCTGGTGGATTTGAACTGCTGACCTTTTGGTTAGCAGTCGTAGCACTTGGTGACAACACCACCAGGATTTCCCTTTCCACTCTTAACTACCCTGCAAATAGTTTTGCACAAAAGTTGTGGAAGACACATTCTGCTAGCCCTGCACCCTGGTCCCCCTGGTGCAGACCTGCTTCTCCCCAAATACGTTTGAGTTTTTCTGATTTGGCCAAGTGCTGTGGTAGACCATCACTAGGTCTGGATGCCTAGAAGCTACTGTCCATAGGTCTTTCTCTGGGGACATCCTTTCCATCTGAGAAGTATCCAGCATACCATTCTGTGAATCATTTACAAGGTATTAATACCGAAGTGTAGGTTTTATATTTCATCTTCCGTCTTCTCTTCTTCCTGCCAGAGTTTTCCGTAATGAGCACCACGGATATGTTTGTGTCATTTAAAATTCTTGTGGGAATTTTACTCTGGTCTGTGTGTGCTATGTCAGAGAAAAACAAAACAGATAGGTACATCAAATTAGCAGCTGATATTTATGAAGCAACTTTGACATGCCTGGGATCTTACTGATTGCTTTAATGGCCTTGTGTCATGAAATCCTTGCAACAACTCTTGGAGATAGGTACTACATTTATCCCTTGTCTTACAGATGAGGAAACTGAGCCCTTCATCATGAAATCCTTGCAACAACTTTGGAGATAGGTACTACAATTATCCCTCATCTTACAGATGAGGAAACTGAGCCTGAGAGAGTCCAAGTGACTTGCCTAGGGTGGCACAGCTTGTATGTGGCAGAGCTAGTCTCAAGTCAGGGGCTCTGGCACCCAGCGTCCTTGTCCTTAGCCACTGCACTGTATTGTCTTTCTCTCCTGATGTTCAGGTAGATGGGAAATTGCTGTGTTGGCTGTGCACACTGTCATATAAACGGGTCCTTCAGAAGACCAAAGAGCAGAGGAAGCACCTGAGCAGCTCTTCCCGCGCTGGCCACCAGGAGAAGGAGCAGTACAGTCGGCTGAGCGGTGGCAGCCACTATAACAGGTAACCACAAGGTGCGCGAGGTGGGAGTGGGGGTGCTGACGGGTCGGATGTGCTGCTGTCGTCGTCCATCGCAGAAGATGCCATTTGGTAGACATTTCCCTTTTCTTTTTTCTGTAGTTGCTAGCCTGTAGGGGGAATTTGTCATATTTTACAATTTATTTATCTTTAAAGGGCCAGAGAGACTGCTGAATTTGTATTGTGTCTGAAAGGCTCATGGAATTTATTCCACTTTTCCATGTAGTGTTTTCCTTACCTTTAGTGGGTTCTTTCCCTACAAGATTGGATATTTCACTTTCTGAGGGATGGAAGTTTGTTTTAATGCTTTTGGCGAGGAGGGTTAGTAGATGTACTAGGTTTGTCTTTGTGGAATCCAGTCAGGATGTCCTTTGGCTGTTGCCTTAAGGTTCCGTACAGAGTATCTGCAGTGTTGTTAAGAGTACTGGTTCTGGACTGGATCTGGGCTGTGTCAGATTCTCTGTGTGGGATCTTAAATGAGTTATATTATCTATAAAAGGAGAGAAATAATAGTATTACCTCATCCATTTGTTATGAAGATAAATTACATAGTACATACATAGTGGTTAGTTTGATAATTAGCATATAGGAAGCATTCCATACGTTTTCTTTCTTTTTTTTTTAAAATCACCACGGTGATTTTGTTTGTTCATTCCAGAAATTTTTTAAGTACCGTCCTATCTAGGGCTTCTGCTGGGAATGCATAGATGAATAAGACAGTCATGCTCCTCTTCAGAAGCATGCAGGCTAGTGGCCAGGACAGACCCACAGTGAGATCATTGTAGTGTGGTGTGATGAGCATCACGGTGGAAACATGTCAGTATCCAGGCGTGAGAGGCAGTAGTAAGTAGCTGCTTTGAGAAGTCAGGCAGGGAGGCTTGGATAAGGGCTGATGTTACCAGTGAAGGAAAAAGGGACTGGGAGCTAATTAAGAAGCTTTTATAAGAGTCCAGGTAAGAGATGCTGAAGTGAGAATGTCACCTGAGACAATGGCCATGAAGATGAAAATGGGAAGAGGGAGATTCAGGAAAGCATTTCAGAGGGAGAATTACGAGAAACTTGGCTAACTTAGTGAACAGATACAGTGGCTATAGCTGGGTGAGTCAGGAAAATTCTCAGGTTTCTTACTTGGGTCAGTGGGTAGATCCTTAATTGGGAGAGAGTATAGGAAGGGGAGGTGAGATGAAGTTCAGTTTTGAAAAGTTGAGTTTGCAGCACCAGAAAGAAATGTTTAGTAGAGATTTAGCATAGAACTCAGAAGAGAGAGTTGGACAGGAGCAAGAGAATGGGCAGAGTCATCCGAACATGGGCCATTAATACCATATAAAAAATCACTGCAAATAGAGATTATTTAAAAATGCAGATTCCTGGGACTCCAGCCCCGAGTCTAATTTAATACAGTCTAGGATAGGGTTCAGGAATCTGCACTGTGTTATAAGTGTCCCAGGTGATTGTGATACAGGCGATCTGGGAAACACATTTCCCACCACTGTGACGGGGAGGAGTTGTTGAAAGCATGTTCTTGGATGTTACCACTTAGGCTGGAGGCTGAGAACACAACTCTAGAAACACCCAGTATTTTAAGAGTTGAACAGAGACCAAGAAACAGCAGTCAGAAAATTGGGAGGATGATTGAGTGAGGAGAAAGTTTCAAGAAGAATGATGTGGTCAGTGTTATCACTGTTGAATAGAGGTTGGAGAAAAGGTTGACAGCAACTGTTGGGTTTGGCAATTGGACATCCATTGAAATTAAAAGGGGCACAGCTTACCTGCAGGCTTTTAGCTTTTGTTTCACGATCAGTTTTAGAGAATGAACTTACTGAGGATAAAACTGATTGTTAGTCTTGTTGTGAAACTCAGGTATCAGTAGGTTCACAGAGCAGTGAAGACCTGGACCAGGAGTTCACTATGTGGACTTGATTTCCAGTCCTTGCCCCAGTACTGACCAGCTGCGACTATCCTTGGGTAGGTCAGCTAACCTTGATGAGCTTCTGTTTCTGAAAAGTAGACATAATACCATGTCTGTTCCTCACAAAATTATAAGATCAATGTGAGACGATGAATGTAAAAGTACGTTTTAAACTATAAGATCATATTCCTTATTGGATTTTGATTGAGTCTGTTCTCATGGTTATTAATACAGCCAGGTAATATTTAATTAAGACCAAGAATTTTTTTGTTTCTTGTCATATGGAAACTAGTGACTCATACATCCAGGACTTAGAAAATCAACACCTTAGTGGATTTTAATACTGAAAAATAATTAGTTCTTGCATAGAAGAACTACTGTCTTGCATTGGTGCTGTCTGACAGACTTTCATTGTGTTGTTTTGTTATTCTTTGATTTCTAACATGTGCCTTGCTATTTTTGCCTCTCAAAGCCAGAAAACACTTTCTACATCTTCAATCCAAAATGAAATCCCAAAGAAAAAATCCAAATTTGAGTCAATCACAACCAACGGAGACAGGTAAGGCAAGTTGGTTGCAGTGTGCCTGTGCACATGTCTCTGCTTCAAATACATACACAGTTCCTGAGATGAGAGAACACATTAAGGTGTGCGTTGGAACTAGTCTCTGGCTGTCAGCAAACCTCCTGCAGGGGCTACACTAGCCACTTGATAGCTATAAACAGATATTCCTGGTTTCTGTGTATACATCAAATCTCATCATTAAAAGACAGTAGATTATAACCAGATTTAATAGCAATTGAATTCCACAGTGGACACTTTTCATTGTGAGCTGTGCTTGTGGCCTTCAACAGGCAGAGCAAAAGTCCATATCGGGAGGCAAAAGGGAGACAAGTTGGAGTGAAGGCACTGTTGCAGAGTCTGTGAGGGATAATCCTGCTTCCTTAGCATTCAGAAGGACAGAGCAGTGCAGATGGCAGATCAGAAGACAATGAGATGCATTTAAATTTCTCTGTTTCATTTTAAGCCTGTCTACATGCATATTTTTATTTCTTGCTATCCTTTCTCTTTCTCTGCTGTGCTACTTTTTACAAGCTGCTTTGTCCTAATACCCAGAGTGCCCTGCCTGGGTTGGTTCAGCGGGCTGCTTCCCAACAGAGCCTAGGGGCCTGTCTTCTTCCTGATCCTCCCCAGACATCTTGAAGTGAGACCACCTGACATGCTCTTCCCTAAAATTCTTGTAATTATCTCCGTTCTGGCAAGTCCTCCTGCATGGTTTTCCCTCCCAGCCATTGGTGGGTATGGGAGTAGACACCCATATAGATTGACAGGGCTGAATTCTGTTTATTTAGAGAGCTACAAAATGTCTGTGAAGTTTACCTCTTTTTCCATTACTTTCTGCATTAACTTAATTTTGGATTCCACAAGATTTCCTCTTGACAACCAGTTTATTGATTAGAAACTTCTGTATTGAACCTTCTGGAAATGTGTGATTCAGATACTCGGATTACATAGGGAAAATTGCTTAAAGACCGTCTTTCTGGTCAGCTTTCCTGTTTCTCAGGACAGCCGTCCTGAAGGAAGGAGTTGGTGCCCAGCTTGTCCCATCACCACTTCAGGATGCGATCCTGCAAAGATGATTTCAGTGAGGGAGGCTCTCTGCCATCCTGCATGGGCGTTGAAGACTCGTCATTCTGTTTTGCGATGATTTATGACTCATGTTGTGTTCGAGCCACCTAGAAAAAGCTCATTTGTAGCACTTAATTGAAGTAGCCGGTGCTTATAAAGATTACTTTCTATTGGTTTATTCCATTCTTGAGATACTGCTGCTGTTCTTACTGTCCGCTGCCACAGATCAACCAAGCTGAAAGCTCGGACTTTGTGTGCACAATGTCTGGTTGCACCTGGTCACTGGTAGTGATTGGTTCTGTGAAGTAAGATGCTGGTTTTTCGTCACTTCAGTGTTGAGCTTTCAGGTTTTTGAAATGTACATGATAATTTTTTTAAAGTAATACACTCTTTTATAATTTGAAAATTGGGAAGGTGTTTTCTGCTGCCACAAAAGTTTCATTGTAATTTTCCTGTGTTAGCAGTTTTAACAGTCCAGTCTCCTTTCTTGCATTTCTTTCTTTTGAAAGTTCATAGCATAAATTACCTTTTTTCTCTCCTTTTTACTTTTTCTGTGTGTTGCTGCTTTTTCTTCACTTTGATAAAAGCATCTGGCAATCCTTTGTTGGACAGTCCTTTTTTAGTGTCCTAAATATCAAAACATTTTTACAGAATATTTATTTTGACTTCTGTGCCAAGTCTTGTTTCTGAAATATCTTTTGTTGTAGCTGCCTCGCAGTTTTTAATTAATCACGTAATTTATTTTCCAGGCCTCTCTTTGAAAATACTGACGTAATTTTTAGTTCAGTCTTCAATTTTTATTTCTGTTATCTAATGTCTTTCCACTGGCCTTTTTATACTACCACATTCTCCTCTCTTATTTCTGAAGAATGAGACCTGTTTGATTATTTCCCTCCTCTTTATTCATTAGCTGTCCCTGTCATACAAATAGAACACGTTATCTTAGAGCTCTCTAATGGCTTTATAAGATGCCATGCCAAAGCCTTTTTACTTATTCTTTAATATCCCACACAATCCATGGCCTTTTAGATAGTGTTTTCTGGTGTGCTGAAGTTGTAACAAAAACTTTTGAGGAAAATGTGGGTTCATTTCTAACCTTCCGTGAGCACATAACACTGGCTGGTTTTTCTTTTGTTTTAATGGTGCTTTAGGTAAAAGTTTACAGCTCAAGTTAGTTTCTCATGCAAAAATTTATACAGATATTGTTAATTTCTCATGCAAAACTTTACACAGATACTGTTACGTGGCACTAGTTGCAGTCACTGTGATGTGACAGCACACTCTTCCTTTCTGCCTCAGGTTTCCTGTGTCTGTCCAACCAGCTCTGTCCTTTCTGCCTTCACATCCTGCTTCTGGACAGAAGCGGCTCATGGGATCTCATGTATCTGCTTGTGTCTGAGGCACCTTTGAGCAGTCAGTGAAAGCTGTGTACACTTACCCAGAAAACATCAGTTGTACATATAATTTCAGGGGTTCCCAGATTTCCTGAAACTGGCCCCAATTAAGAGACACAACTGAAGGGACATACACAGAGTTCACATGCTACTTTGACAAAATGAAGTACTCACAATACTGGGAAGAAGTCTGTTGAAAAGCCAGGTGATGGTGTGACTCGGGGGTTTACCACCTCCTTGTTCATTTCCCAGCTGTCATGGAATTCTTGGTATTGAAGAGGGCAATCAGTTCTTTTTCCCTCACTTAAACACTGCGTTTCTCATGTTCACAGCTGAGAAGTGAGATGTGATTATTCCATTGGGTGGGCTCAAATCACTGGTCTCTGATTGCTTCTAGATGATGAGTGGCCCAGCACAGCCACTGCCTGTCTCTGATAAGGGCCCAAGAGCAGAGCTCACAGGTTAGCAGCAGTACCCAGCCTCTTGTCAAAAAGGCCCCCTGGGCACTGATCCTACTCTGGATTCCACCAGGCTAAGGTTCTACCCACAGCCTCATTTTGTATATAAACTTTTATTGGACTCCAGAAAGAAAATGACGATCAGCAAGCCAAATGTAGTATAGGGGGCGTTGGCTTCCTTCCTAAGAATTCAGTCTCAACGTTTTAAAAGCAGGACTGCTCCTGGGGTAGAATGCAGTAACTCCTCAACAGCTGTACCAAATCACGGTGCTTTGAACATGGAGAAGACAGAGAGCTGAAAGCAGGACTCTGTGGGGAGCAGCAAAGGGGAATGCATGAGCTGACAGTTACAGTTCATCCAGAAGTCTAAGGAAATTATCTAATTATGAGTTAAGATTGTTCTGTGAGTCACTGGGGGTCTCCACTGAACCTTAAAGGAGAAGATCCTTGGCTCTGCCTGATTGACATTTATTTTAGCCCTGAATGTGAGAGAAGATACTGCAGGAATGTCACTGGGTTGTAGTTTTGGTTCGGCCGTTATTTGATGGCCACCTTAAAAGTGCAGGTACCAAAGCCTGTTGAATCTAGTGTGTATGGGGCATTGTGTTTGATGCTGAGAGTATAGTTAGTTGGTCTTGTCCTTGAAGAGCTCGCAGTCAAGTGGCCAAGACACATCCTCAGGTGAAAGTTTACCCGTCCAAGTTACAATTTCTTCCTCCTCTGTTTTTCCAATCAGCTTTTCCCCGGACATGGCTCTGGACTCACCAGGCACTGACCACTTTGTTATCATTGCCCAGCTAAAGGAAGAAGTGGCCACTCTGAAGAAGATGCTGCATCAGAAGGATCAAATGATTTTAGAAAAAGAGAAGAAGGTATGGTTTAGCTAGTGCATATCACACTAGACTCAGCAAGTGTAAGATACGTGGTGTAGGGCATGATGCTAACTCTCTTCAGCTGGTATTTGTTGAGTACTTAATCACTGATACTCGGAGAGAGGGGTCCCATGACAAGGTTGGGGTGTCCTGGGGCAAGGTTAGCTAGCTGTCTGCCAGCGTGACTCATGGGATGGCTTTACCTTGGTGAATCCACTTCAGTCACGTGGGTTTGGAAAGCAGATTTTTCTCAGCATCTGGAGGGAGCTTCCACTTCTCAGGGAGGATTCGTGTTAACCAAACTTACAGAAACAGTTGTATAAAACTGCAGTGTCCACCTTCTAATTCAGAGTCGGGAAGATAACAATACTAATCACCTCAGCATGGGCTGCCCTGAAAGCCTGGTTGTCACCAGAAGGTTGCTCGATGAGTGTGGAATTTTGGATGAGAGAAAGCAGTCGTGTAATTGGAATGTTTGACGCTCGCAGGCTGAAAACCTGGTGCTTCCATTCCTATTATTGGGATGGCCATGTCTGTGGGAGAGTAACACTCAAACTATGTGAACCTGGTCTCGCTCCTCCCTGGACAGTGCTCAGGTGGGCCCTCCTCCATGACTCTTGTCATTCTGCTTCCGTTGCTAACAGCTGCCTTCCTGATGACTGGCTTTTTAAACACTTTAATGTTTCCAGTGGAGTCTTATTCCAGTCTGAGAGACAGCCTCTCTTTTCAAGGAAACTTTTTACATCTGTGTTTTGATTTATGTCTGTTATTTATTTTCATGTTCTTGGAGAGCATCTTCTTTTTGCCTTACTGGATTAATGACAATAACAATCATAGCTAGCTTTCATTTGATACTTACTATCTACCTGGTAAGTTTACCTGTGTTTCATTGATTATGCAGAGGCATTCGACTGTGTGGATCATAATAAATTATGGCTAACATTTTGGAGAATGGGAATTCCAGAACACTTAGTTGTACTCTTAAGGAATCTGTATATGGTTGAAGAGGCAGTCGTGCAAACAGAATAAGGGGACAGTGCATGGTTTAAAGTCAGGAAAGGCGTGTATCAGGGTTGTATCCTTTTACCATACCTTTTCACTCTGTATCCCAAGCAAATAATCCAAAAAGTGGGATTATACAAAGAAGAACAAGGCATCCAGGATTGGAGGACGACTCATTAACAACCTGCATTATGCAGATGACACCACCTTACTTGCTGGAAGTGAAGAAGATTTGAAACATTTACTGATGAAAATCAAGGACCACAGCCTTCAGTATGGATTGCATCTCAGTGTCAAGAAAAGAGAAATCCTCACAGCTCAACCAGTAGGCAACATCGTCATAAATGGAGAAAGGTTGTTAAGGATTGCATTTTACTTGGATCCACAGTCAATGCCCTGTGGAAGCAGCAGGCAAGAATTGAAAGATACGTTGCATTGGGAAAATCTGCTGCAAAGGACCTCTTTAAAGTATTGAAAAGCAAAAATGTCACCTTAAAGAGTAAGGTGACAAGCCGGTATTTTCATTTGCATCATATGCTTGCAAAAGCTGAACAGTGAACAAAGAAGACCAAAGAAGAATTGATGTGTTTGAATTGTGGTATTGGAGAAGAATGTTGAATGTACCATGGACCACCAAAAGAACAAACAGATCTGTTCTAGAAGAAGTACAACCAGAGTGCTCATCGGAAGCAAAGATGACAAGATTGTGTCTTCCATACTTTGGACATGTCTGGAAGGATCAGTCCCTGGAGAAGGACATCATGCTTGGTAGAGTGGAGGATCAGCGACAAAGAGGAAGACCCTTGATGACATAGATTGACACAGTGGCTGCCTCAATGGGTTTAAGCATAAAAATGATTATGGACATGGCGCAAGACTAGTCAGTATTTCATTCTGTTGTTCGTAGGATTACCTGACTTGATGGCACCTGACAACAGCATGTGCCTGGCTCTGTTTTAAGTGCTTTATGTGTATGAACTCACTCATCCTCATCACAGCCCCTTTGAGATAGGGTAGTTACTATCACTGTGTCATGTACAGAGAATTCCACCAATATTATTAGGTTGCAGTCCCCAGAACACAGTGATTTGTTCTGAATGGCTAACAAAAAACGTATGTTACAGTCTTAAAATACATTTTTTTCCATCTGCTTTCTACTTCATCTTACAGGTACAGGAAATAGACCCAAAAAGATTGAATAATGGGTTCACATCACACAAGTAGGAGGTGGCAGAGCAAGAGAATGAACCCACGTCTTTCTGGTTCTTCCATTCTTTCTGCTGTGCTGTGCTTCTTCTAGGCGGTAAAGTGGAGAGTCATGGGAAGAGACCCGTGTTCTTTCTACTTTACTACATGACTGCCAGATAAAAGTGGACCCATGTATATTCTCTTTGTATACTGGGTTAGAATAGTACATAAAAGGATTTTTCCAAAATAGAGATAAAATAAACATTTGGCTACAATGGTTTATAAAGGTATAGGTTTAAAAAGAGCAAAAACAAACCACAGATTGTTTCTCTTAGCTTCCAGGATCAAGGTCATAGAACCTTGGCTTGGAACACAGGCTCTTCTGCATCATGCCTGCCTGTCTCTAGCCTCGTCATCTTCACTCTGCATGCTCATCAGTCATTGGAACGATCGCTCAGTTATCTCTGTCCGTGCTTGTGCTGTTCTCTTTGCTTGGATGTTCTGTCTCATGTGGCCAGGTGCGACGTGTACTTCAAAATTCAGCTCACACGTCACTTCTCTGATTTAGATGTGCTTCTCTGTGCTCTGTTAATAGCAACGGGGGGG
This sequence comes from Heterohyrax brucei, assembly GCA_028571685.1. NCBI lineage: Eukaryota > Metazoa > Chordata > Mammalia > Hyracoidea > Procaviidae > Heterohyrax > Heterohyrax brucei. The sequence continues at coordinate 57,612,960 of CM053140.1, forward strand.
AGGCCTGGTATCTGAGTACCAGCTCCGCCACTTGCTAATGTTATGGATGATGTGGGACGTTGGTACTTCGTGCCTTCAAGCTTTGGTTTTCCCATCTATAAAATGGGAAGGATAGTAATACCTCAAAGGATTATGATAAGGAGTGAATGAAGTAATATAGTTAGAACTCTTACCTGAACTATGGTCAAGTTTCAGTAAGTGGCAGCAGCTATTATTCTATGGCTTCTCTCGAAATGTCAGTCATGCTGTGTTATAATCACTGATTTATTTAGAGGTGAGTGTTTAGAGGGTCATTGGCATATGTTGAATGTATGAGGAACTCTTAGGCACTGCTGGTGGGAATACAAAATGGTATAACCACTGTGGGAAATGAGATAGCACCTCATTAAAAAGCTGGAAATAGAAATATTATACAATGTAACAGTCCCACTCCTAGGAATACATCCTAGAGAAGGAAGAGCCTTCACACAAGTAGACATATGCACACCTGTGTACACTTCAGCAGTATTCACAATAGCGAAAAGTAGAAACAACCGAAGTGCCGATGAGTAGATTAATGGATAAGCAAAGTATGGCACGTACATGCAGTGGGCTGCTTCCCAACAATAAAGAGCAACAGTGAATCTGTGAAACGTGACATGATGAATCTGGAGGGCCTTGATGCTGAGTGAAGTCAGTCAGTTATAAAAGGGTAAGTACTGTCTGAGATCACTATTATAAAACCCAAGGAAAGACTTAAAACCAAAACAAACCCCCTGCCATCAAGTCTATTTCAACTCCCAGTGACCCTGTAGGACAGAATAGAAATACCCCAAAGAGTTTCCAAGAAGCACCTGGTGGATTCGAGCTGCTGACTTTTGGTTAGCAGCTGTAGCACTTAACGACTGTGCCACCAGGGTTTCCAGAAAGGACTTCTGCACTGGAAAAAAACAATCTTTGGTGTTGGGAGGGGAAGAGTGGGGAAGGGAAATCACTAACTAGATCGCAGGCAAGTGCAAACTTGGGTGAAGGGAAAGACAACATACTGTACGGGGGAGGTCAGCAGAACTTGAACAAGGCAAAATGTAGAAGTTTCCTAGACATGTCCAAACACCTTGAAGGACTGAGATACTGGGGCTGAGAGCTGGTGACCATGGTCTTAGGAAACATATAGGTCAATTGGCATAACATAGTTTGTAAAGAAACTGCTGTATATCATACTTTGGTGAGTAGTATCTGGGGTCCTGAAGAGTTATGTGCAGTTGTCTAAATGCATCTATTAGTCCCAGCACATTTGGAGCAAAGGAAAATGAAGAAAACCAAAGACACAAGGAAAAGGTTAGTCCAGAGGACTAATGGACCACATGACCACAGCCTCCACCAGTCTGAGCCCAGAGGAACTGGATGGTGCCCTCCTACCACCACCAACTGCACTGACAGGGATCACAGCAGGTGGTCTCTAGCAGAACAGGAGAAAAAAGTGTAGAACAAAATTCAGATGCACAAAGTCTACCAGACTTACTGGTCTGATGATGACTGGAGGCACTCCCTAGAGTATGGGCACCAGACACTGTGCTAGCTCCAAACTGAAGCCACTCCTAAAGTCTGTCTTTCAGCCAGAGATTTAGACAGCCCTATAAAACAAACAAACAAACAAACAAACACACATGAGCAATCTGTTTCTTAATTCAGTCAACTATACAAGACCAAATGGGCAACACCTGCCCAAAAGCAAAGATGGAAAAGCAGGGAGGGACAGGGAAAGTGGACAAAGAGACCCTGAGAAGCCAGGGTGGAAAGGGAGGGGTGGAAAGTGTGACGTACTGTGGAGATTGCAGCTAATGTCACAGATGTTTGAATTTAAAATTTTTGAAAGAAAAACTGAGGAAGAAACATGAAATCTTTAAAAACTTTGCTAGTGGCTGTTAACTATTAGAAATGCTACTTCAAGATTTTGTGTAATTGTCAAAAAATCTTTAGGAGAAAAACAGAATATACCACTCTATGGCTTTGATACAGTTGTGGATCTGTAGGAGAGCTGTGGGTTTCATTAATTTGGCAGGGGTGCATTCAACACTCTGGTACCAAAACATGTTTTATTACATGGATAGGGTTTTCTTCTGGTAACTCTGCTCTTTTTCTGTCAGATCACAGAGTTGAAGGCTGATTTTCAGTACCAGGAATCACAGATGAGAGCCAAAATGAACCAGATGGAGAAAACTCACAAAGAAGTTACTGAGCAATTGCAGGTAACTGCTTATTTTTATGTAGTAACTCTTGTGTATTCAGCTTGTTGTATTTTAAATGACCATCTCTTCGATTTTTTTTTTTCCTCTCAAAGTGTTGACAAATCTCATCAGTCTACCTTATAGAAAACTTACTGTTTTATTCTTGGGTGTGTCCTGATTTTTTGTTTCCTTCAAAACTAGTGGAATTAATAAATGTGTTGTTTGATTTCTGTATAAACCAGATGTGATTGTAGATGTCTCAGTGATAAATTTTGTATATCCAGCACACCGAGGCATTCCATGGGTTGTTTGTGTTGCACAGAGCATCCTTTTGTAATGGCAGGATTGTGACTGAGTACACTTAAGTAGTGTACTAATTGAAGGACACTAATTAACCTCCTTTTTTCCTTTCCTGAACTGAGAAACTGCCAAGTATTTTTTACCACTGGAATTGTGGTTCTGTTTTCCATATCCTCTTCCTTGCCTGCCTTAGCATCAGTACTTATTCTGCAAGAACCTAGACTGTGACAACCTCCTCCTTGCATTGCTGTTACAGGCTAAAAACCGAGAGCTTCTGAAGCAGGCAGCTGCCTTGTCCAAGAGCAAGAAGTCTGAGAAATCCGGAGCCATCACCTCTCCATGAGAGACCACCAGGAGGCTCCCCTGCAACAGCAGATGGAGTGCTGGTTTGGGGCTGGAGACTTGGCTGTTCTCTGGGAATTGCAGGCTTTCTTTTAAAAAAATCTCTATTTTATTACGGTTATATCTTCTTTGTGTGATTGCAGTGAACTGACTGAATGGAAACACCTGGCTTGTGTTGTGCTACGACCGCATGCTTGAGTGTTTGGGGTTTTCATCTCTCCTCTCTCTCTCTCTCCCTCTCTTGATACTACTCTGTTTTCTGTGGTGGTCACTGCTCAGTGTTATGTGCAGAATAACTTTTCCCCCGTCATTGTATCCTGCCATACCCAGGAGCAACTATTTTGGCATTGTACATCACTGCCACTCTCTGAACTTCTGAAACTGCCACCTTAAGACTTGGTAAAATGGAAGAGGCTTTTCTCTCCCAAAAACCTTTTGCTTCAGGGTATACTGTTGGTTTTTTTTTCCCAGGTATATTATGTATGAACTTTGTACTATGTATAGCCAGAGTTTTATTTATTTTTTAAAAAAGCAACTTTTTCTTGATAAAGGAATAATGGTAGCCTAGCTAGTTCTTCTTGTAAAAGTGATGCCTCTTGAAAAAAACAGTCCTACTCTCCAGCTTTTAGTGAGAATCAGATCTTTTCTTGCTTGTAACCTTGGAGTCTTAAAAACAGATTGCTGTGGTGAAATCATTCAGTGCGTAAGTATGGAGTTAAGTGCCTTTTTGGAGGATTTCTTGGAAGAGCGTTTAAGGAGATACTTAAGGAAGGTAGCAAAGATGTGAACAGTCTGCCTGTTTAAGTAAAGGCAGAAAGAAAGGTTGTCCAGGTTGTACTGGACACTTCCCCACCCCTTTCTTGATTGTTTTATGTAATTGATTTTAAATTCTTACACTGCCACTTGTTTTTTAAAAACAAACAAACAAAATACCCTTTACTTGCTTGTATTGCTTATCTTAACTGGGTGATTATCAGAAAACAATTTTTAAATAGGATTGAAAATGGGGTAATGTCTGAACTACAGAGCATTTCTGCGGTCAGGATGAGCTGCTAATGTGGACCCAGAGTCTGACTGAGAGAAGCGGTATCACTTCACCTTCCCCTCATGCCTCCCCCAGCCCTCATGCTCCCTGCTTTTAACGGCAGTGTATTGGAAACAGGCGCTTCTCAGGAATCGGTTGGCTTCAGCCAGGGTCGTGTGAGCCCCACCTTCCCTTCATAATCTCTGTCAATAGGCACATGGGTTTGCTTTTCTGGAAGAGGGGATAAATTTGCATTTTTAGCCATACTCTCAGGTTCTTGTGTGTTGTTTGTGAAAGAATTATCCCAGCTTAGGAATGTGTAGTGTGCTATGAAACAGCAGAACCAACTGCCTTTGAATCATTAACCCAGTGGCATTAGAGTTTGAAGTAATCATGAGGCAGGTGATGTTTGCACCGCAGCTGACCAAAAGTAGAGCAGTAAGTTGAACCTGCTAGGCATTTCCTAGACTCAGAATGCTCCATCATTTGTGAAATCTCAAGTGGAACCATGCACATAATAGGACAGAGATCTGGAAGTGGATAGCTTCCTTTTGATAAGAGGAACAATGGACCATGTTGCTTATATGTATCCCCTTAGTAGGGAATGTAATTTTCCTTTCTAAGCAAGGGAAACAGCAGTGCTAAACAATTTTGTAACTTTTTGAATGAGAAACTTTTAGGTAACGATCAACTGTCAGATAATATTTTTCAGATGTATCTGCTTACTGAGTATGGGGAAAGATTGAAAAAAATGACAGAGGGTTTTTTTTTTATTTTAAGGCAAGAAATTCTGTTACACGAAGTACAACAATGTAAACACATACTTAGTTTTATACTAAATCCTTTTTTTAATGTCTTGGCATTTACTATGAAGCAAATCCACACATTTTCTAACTTTCCATAAGTTCCAAAAAGGGAAGGAAGAGACCTCAGTCTTGAAATTTTGGTGTCTAAAAACCATGACACTGTTTCACCGGAAACTGAGTGGGTAACTTTTGGTAACGCTTTTTGTTTCTTTGTATGTTTGTAACAATGAACATTTTAAACTTGAGCGTTTTGGTTTGTACAGACTTTGACAAATGGGTGTCAATAAAAATTCATATGGACTCAGGTGTCACTGTTGCATTTTATATATTTTTTTTCACTAGTGCATCAATAGGAATATTCCCATTACTGTCCCGACTCTGGAAAGCAATTGGTCGTGTTTATAAAGACCCCAGACCAAAGCCACTGCTGTCCGGTTGATTCTGACAGCAACTCTAATGACTGAGTAGAACAGGCTGTAACGCTTTTGTTTTCTTGTGGAGTGGCTTTGGGATTCAAATCACCAAACTTTCAGTTTGCAGCCAAGTGCGTAACCACTAGGGCTGCTGTCAAAACAATCGAAGTCTAAGTGTGCTAATAGGGAGTTTCATATTCCTCAGAGGATAAGCCATTTTTACCTCTCATTTCAGTTCTTGTTGTGTGATAGGTGCTGTGCCGGGCAATAATACTGAACTAAATCCACAAGTTACAGTCTCTTGGAGCTTCCATTTAGTGAAATATTGGGCAGTGTTGGCTGTTTCTTGGTTTTATGTTTATCATTATTATTCAGAATATAATATAGTGTGAATCTTCCCAACGCATGACAGAAGGCTCCTTGAAATACCATCATCTCAAAAAGAGGAGGGCAGTGACGGCAGTGTTTTGGTATGAAATCTTTGGGTTAGTAGGTTTTAGAAACAGGTGACTTTTGAAATGTCACATCCTGAACCATTCTCTTCTAGAAACTCAAAGAAAAATTATTTTTTCTAAATAAAAATTAGAGACACTGGTTTTATTTTTTAGACTGTATTATAATCATCTATTGTATGAACTATCTTCATTTATCTATTCAGCATGAAAAACCATGTTGTATTGTTAGGTGGTTCCAACTTGTAGTGACTGTACAACAGAGTGAGACACTGCCCACTTCTGTGCTTCCTCACAATCCTTGTTACACTGGAGCTCACTGGTGCAGCCACTGTGTGAGTCCATCTTGCTGAGGGTCTGCCTTTTTCTCACTGACCTCTCTACCGAGCATGATGCCCTTCTCTAGGCAGTGATCCTGTCTGATGATAACTCCAGAGTACGTGAGATGTAGTCTCTTAATCCTTGCTTCTAAGGAGCATTCTGGTTGTACTTCAAGACAGATATGTTTGTTCTTTTGGCAGTCCATGGTATATTCAGTAATCTGCCAATACCACAATTCAAAGGCATCTATTCCTCAATATTCCTTATTCCTCATCCAGCTTTTGCATGCATATGAGGCTGTTGAAAACATCACGACTTGGGTTGGGCTCACCTTATTCTTCAAGGTGACATCTTTGCTTTTTAACACTTTAAGGAGGTCTTTTGCAGAAGATTTGCCCAATGCAATGTGTTTTGATTTTTTGACTGTTGCTTCCATTGACGGTGTTTGTGGATCCAAGTAAAATGAAATCCTTGACAGCTTCAATCTTTTCCCCATTTATCATGATGCTTATTGGTACATTTGTAAGGATTTTGTTTTCTTTATGTTGAGGTGTAATCAATACTGAAGGCTGTGATCTTTGATCTTCATCAGTAAGTGCTTCAAATCCTCTTCACTTAACAAGCAGGTTGTGTTATCTGCATAATGAAGGTTGTTAATGAGTCTCCAATCCTGATGCTCCATTCTTCACATAGTCCAGCTTCTCACATTATTTGCCTCAGCATACAGATTCAGTAGGTAGAGTGAAAGAATACAACCCTGAAACACACCGTTCCTGACATTAAACCACAGTGTCCCCTCTTGGCCCATATACAGTTTCCTCATGAGCACAGTAAATTATTCTGGACTTCTCATTTTTCACAGTGTAATCTGTAATTTGTTATGATCCACACAGTCAAATACCTTAGCATAGTTAAACATTATTCTGTTGTAAACATCATTCTGTTACTCTGCTTTGAACCATCCAGCATCCACCTGACGTTAGCAGTGATATCCCTCGTTCCACGTCCTCTTAATTCAGCTTGAATTTCTGGAAGTTCCCTGTCGATGTACTGCTGCAGTCACTTTTTGAATGCTCTTCAGCAAAATTTTATGTGTGATATATTTGATGTTATTTGATAATTTCCACATTTAGTTGAGCCTCCTTGGAATAGGCATAAATACGGATCTCTTTAGTTAGTTGGCCAAGTCACTGTCTTCCTAGTTCGTTGGCACAGATTAGTGAGCATTTCCAATGTGTTGTAGGTGAACAAAAAAAATCATGAGTTTAGTAAGCCAGCCAAGTGCCATTGAGTCAGATCCAACTCATGGCGACTCTAGGGGCCAGGGTAGAATTGACCCCAGAGTATTAAAGTAGTGCCCGGTGGATTTGAACTGCAGCAAAGAGTTTTATTTGGCATATATTCAAATAAGTCAAAGTGGGAAACAAATAAGCCTGCTGCTACTGCCTTAGCTGCTCAAGTCCCAGGATTACAGAATAAGCAAGAATGGCAAAACAGACAAACATGCTGCCACAACCATGTCTGCCCCAATCCAAGAAACATTGCAGAAGCGTCAGTATACATTAATGATACAAAGTGGGCAAAATCGTTGAAGGGTTCACCTTTTCACAGATTGGCTTGATCTGTGATCCTGCATTTGGAATTGTCTTTCTTAATCATTGGTACAGGTTTCAGTTAATTTCATAAGGGTTTTCATTGTGATCTAACAAATTTTGTATTCACGAAATGCTAATAAAAGAGTGGAAAGTCTTATGTTTGATTGGTTTATATGAAAGATTCCCTAAAAGATATTTTCTAAGATTATCTCAGCTGTTGTCTTTATACCTCAGAGCCCAATACATCTGTCCTTGTGAGTTCTTATGAGTCCGTTTCAAGCTGGATCACATTCCTTATGCTAAAGGACAGGAAATAATGACTCTCCAAGTTTATTTTCTACATCAAATACTGCATCTGTTTTGTGAAGCATCTCAGCTGGTACTCTGTCAATTCCTGGAGCTTGTTTTTCACCATTACCTTCAGTGTATCTTGGACTTCTTTGAGTACCATTGGTTCCTGATCATGTGCCACCTCCCATAATGGCTGAACACTGACCAGTTCTTTTTGGTTTAGTGACTGTGTATTGCTTTCATTTACTTTGAATGCCTCCTGTGTTGATTAATTTTCCCTGAGGTATCCTTCAGTATTGCACCTTGAGGCTTGAATTTTATCTTCAGTGCTTTTGGCTTAAGAAATGCCAAGCATGTTCTCCCTTTTGGTTTTTTATCTCCAGATGTTTGCACATATAATCATAACACTTTGTCTTCTCAGCCTGCCCTTTGAGTTCTTCCATTCAGCTCATTTACTTCATCATTTGTTCCTTTCACTTTAGCTACTCAATGTTCAAGAGCAAATTTCAGAGTCTGACATCTATCACGGCCTTTCCTCCCCCACCCCGTTTGTTTCATAACTGCTTGCTTCATGTATCATGTCCTTGATGTCATTTTACAGCTCATTTTGTCTTTAGCCATTTAGCACTACTGTAACAGAAATACCACAGGTCAATGGCCGTAATACGGAGATGTCTGTTCTCTCACAGTCCAGTAGGCTAGAAGTCCAAATTCTGGGCACTAGCTCTAGGGGAAGGTTGTGTTTTTCTGTTGGCTCTGGAGGAAGGACCTCGTCATCAGTCCTACCTTGATCTGGGAGCATCTCAGCACAGGAACCTCAAGTTCAAGGTACGCATTCTGTTCCTGGTACTGCTTTCTTGGTGGTATGAGGTTCCCAAGTCTCTCTGCTTGCTTTTAACTGTTGTATCTCAGAGACTGGCTTAAGATGCTATCTAATCTTATAGATCTCATCAATATAACTGCCACTAATCTGTCTTTTAACATCACAGTGATACAACTTATACAGGAAAATCACATCAAATGGTAAACAGTCATACAATATTGGGGAATCACGGCCCAGCTAAGTTCACAGATATTTTTGGAGGACACGATTCAATCCATGACAGTATTCAACATGTCAAATCTGTTCGTGAGATGGTTTCTAAATTCAGATGGCTCTCATGGACTTGTTCTGATTTTCTTCAGTTTCAAGTTGAACTTATGTGTGAGCAGCTAATGGTCTGGTTCAAAGAAGACCCCTTGCCTAGTTCTGACTAATGATTTTGAGCTTTTCCATCATCTTTTTCCACAGATGTAGTTGATTTCATTCCTGCGTATTCCATCAGTGAAGTCCCTGTGTATAGTAGCCATTTATGTTGTTAAAAAAAGGTACCTGCAATTAAGAAGTCACTGGTCTTGGAAAATTGTATCATGAAGTCTCTTGCATCATTTTTATAACTAAGGCCATATTTTCCACCTACTCATCACCCTTCTTTTCCAGCTTTTCCATTCCAATCACCAGTAATTATTCAGTGCATCCTGTGAAGCTGTCAATCTGTTGTCCTGTGGAGGATTTTATGTTGCTGTGATGCTAAAAGGTATGCCACTTGGGTTCAGATACCAGCAGGGTCATCCATGGTGGACAGGTTTCAGCTCAGCTTCCACGCTAAGAAGAAGGACCAGGCAGTTTACTTCTGAAAAGGATTAGCCAGTAAAAACATTATGAATAGAAGCAGGACATTGATACAATGTGAGAAGATGAACCCCTTGGGTTGGAGAGTGCTAAAAATATGACTTGAGAAAAGTAGCATCCTCAAAGTAGAGTTGATCCTAAGGATGTGGATAGTCAAGCTTTTGGAATCTTCATTTACTCATGGGGTATGACTGAGAATGAAAAGAAACACCTGTAAACACCCATTAATAATCAGAACGTGGAATGCATGAAGTATGAATCTAGGAAAATAGGAAATGTTTAAAAATGAAATGGAATTCATGAACCTCATATCATAGGTATTAGTGAGCTGAAATGAACTCTGAATTGGTTACTCATATGGTCTTATGCTGGGAATGACAGCTTGAGGAAGAATGATGTTACACTTACCATCTAAAAGAACATTTCAAGATCTATCTGTAAGTATAATGCTGTCATTGGTAGGATAATACTCATACAACTAAAAGGGAGACCAGTTAATGTGACTATTGTTTAACTTTATGCACCAATCACTAAGGCCAAAGATGAAAAATGGAAAATTTTTAGTAGCTTCTGCAGTCTGAGAAATTGATTGAACATGCAGTCAGGATACACTGATAATTACTGGTGATTGGAATGCAAAAGTTGAAAACAGAGAAGGATCAGTAGTTGGAAAATATGGCCTTGTGATAGAAATGACACTGGAGAGTGCCTGATAGAATTTTACAAGACCAATGACTTCTTCATTACAAATATCTGTTTTTAACAATATAAATAATGACTGTACACATGGACCTTGCCAGATGAATACATAGGAATTCAATCAACTGCATCTGTGGAAAGGGATGATGGAAAAACTCAATATTATCAGTTATAACAAGGCTGAGAGCTGACTTGTGAGTCAGACCGTCAATTACTTATATGCAAGTTCAAGTTGAAACTGAGGAAAATTAGCACAAGTCCACAAAAACTAAAGTATGACCTTGAATATATTCCACCTGAATTTAGAGACCATCTCAAGAATAGATTTGACACACTGAACACTGACCAAAGATCAAATGAACTGTGAAATGATACCAAGGACAACAAACATGATGAAAGCAAGGAGTCATTAAAGGGACAGGAAAGAAACAAATGACTTAGTATGGATGTCAGAAGAGACTCTGAAACTTATTCTTTAACGTAGGTTGCTAATGCAAAAGAAAATGAAGCAAAAGTGCTGAAAAGAAGACTTTAAATGGTGCCTTAAGAAGACAAAGTGTTGTGATGACATGTGCAAAGATCTAGAGACAGAAAACCCAAAGGGAAGCACATGTTCAGCATTTCTCAAGCTGAAAACACTGAAGATAAAATTAAAGCTTTGAGATGCAATACTGAAGGATTCTATAGGGAAAATATTAAATGGCACAGGAAGTATCCAAAGAAGATGGAAGGGATACACAGAACCATTAACCCAAAAAGAATTGGCCAATGTTCAGCCATTTCAGGAGGTGACATGATCAGGAACCAGTAGTACTGAAAGAAGAAGTGCAAGCTGCACTCAGTGCATTGGTGAAAAACAAGGCTCAGGGAACTTATAAAGTGCAAATTGAGATGTTTCTCAAGTGAAAGCAGCACTGAAAGTGTTCACTTGTCCATGCCAGGAAATTTGGAAGACAGCTACCTGGCCAACCAAGTGGAAGAGATCCATATTTAATGTCTTCCTAAGAAAGTGATCCAATGTGGAAATTATCAAACAATATCAATATCACACACAAATAAATTTTGCTGAAGGTCATTGAAAAGTGGCTGCAGCAATATATTGACAGGGAACCTTCAGAAATTCAAGCCAGATTTAGAAGAGCACTTGAATGAGAGGGATCATTGCTAATGTCAGATGGATCATGGCTGAAAGTAGAGAATAGCAGGTGTTTACTTATGCTTTTGTTGACTATGCAAAGTCATTCGACTCTGTGGATCATAACAAATTATGGATAACATTGCAAATAATGGGAATTCTGAACACTTAGTTGTGCTCATGAGGAATCTGTACATGGATCAAGAGGCAGTTCTTACAGAACAAGGGATATTGCATGGTTTAAAGTCAAGAAAAGTGTGTTTCAGGATTGCATCCTTTCAGTGTACCTGTTAGTCTGTATGCTAAACAAAAAAACTGAGAGACTGGGCTATATGAAGAGGAATTGGGCCTCAGGATTGGAGGAAGGCTCATCAATAACCTGTGTTATGCAGATTGCACAACCTTGCTTGCTGGAAGTGAAGAGGACTTGAAACACTGACAAAGATCAAAGACTACAGCCTTGAATATGGATTACCCCTCAACATCAAGAAAACAAAAGTCCAGGAGGTGGGGCCAAAATGGAGTAGCTGCACATATTGAGAGATCCTTCTAACAAGAAAGAACCAGAAAAACAACCTGAGCAGATTATATAGGACCATTCTAGGGGCCCTGACTATCAAGAGGAAATTGGAAAGATTGGACTGGGTGACAGGGAAAGGAGAGCAGGTCTTAAAGCAACTACTTTGGCCAAAATTAAATGTACACCCTGCAGAGGGACCTGCTAATTCTAGCTGAGTGGAGCCACAGTACATCCACAAGGGGTGAACAGAGTATTGCCATGGCAAACAGAGTGTGGCTTTCTCAGTGGGGAAGCTGACCTTCAGATGGCTTTACCTACAGAACCACAGAGGACTCTCACTTAAATGACATAAATTAAGGACTTGCAAACTCTTGCAAATTTAGCTCTTTACTACTCTCTGACTTCTCTCCCTGTCCCTGGCACTCCCTCCCTCCCTTTTCTGCTCTGTGCTGGGCTCTAAACTCTGACACTCTACCTGGGCCAGAAGTGGGGCATCTTACATGCCTCCCCTGAGCTATTCTCCCAGTCTTGGATAGATAAACAATGGAGGGGGGTGGGAAAGGTCTGCCAGCTCCTGATATCATGAAAGGTGAGAAGGTATCTATCCAAGATGCTCATTGAACTCCACACAAGTTAGGTCCCAAGAGAAAGACACCAAGACAATCAAAGTTACCAAAACTAAAGATAAGGAGGTGCTTTAAAAGGCAGCTAAGCTTAAACAAAAAATAACCTACAAAGGAGAGCTATTAAGACTGTGCTTGGATTACTCAGCAGAAACAATGCTGGAAAGAAGTCAATGGGATGGCGTATGCAAAGCCTTGAAGGAAAAAACTGCCAACCAAAAATTATATATCCTGAAAAACTGTTTCTTAAACATAATGGCAAAATTAGGACATTCCCAGATAAACAGAAGTTTAGAGAATTTGCAAAAACCAAACTAAAATTTCAAGAAACATTAAAAGAAGTTCTGCCATTAAAAAAACAATAACATCAGATATATACTCAAGGATACGATGCAGGACAGAGCATCAAGATATCAACATAGACAGGGGAATCACAAAGATAAAGCTAATACACTAAAAATAGGGAAATAGAGATTTCAGTATGTAAATGATGACAACATTATACCAAAAAAAGAGAATAATTAATGTATACATAGATCTTTAAGATGGAGAGAAAGTCAAGGCAATACAAAGAAATTAAAGACTGGTTTAAACTTAGATCATTATGGGTAAATATTAAGTTAACCATAAAGGAAATTAACATTTGTACACATCAAAATAAGAAACAAAATCAAGAAGTCTGAGCAAGTATAAAACCAACAACAATGAAAGGATGAAAAGATACCCCCATAAGGGGGTATCAGCACAAAAAATTAAGTGGACCAATGACATTGTCAACAACACACAAAAAGGTATCAAAATGCTAGCATTGAATTCATACCTACCGATACTTATGTTGAATGTAAATGGATTAAATGCACCAATAAAGAGACAAAGAGTAGCAAAATGGATTAAAAAAAAAATCTGCCTGCAAAAGACACACTTTAGATTTAAAGATACAAGCAAACTGAAACTCAGAGGATGGAAGAATATATACCAAGCTAACAGGATTCAAAAAAAGAGCAGGAATGGCAATATTAATTTCAGATAAAATATATTTTAAAGTAAAATCCACCACAGTTGACAAGGAAGCCAAGCCAAGTGCTGTCGAGTCGGATCCGACTCATGGTGACCCTAGTTGACAAGGAAGGTCATCATATATTGCTTACAGTGTCAATACATCAGGAGGACATAACCATATTAATATTTACGCACTCCATAGCAGAGCTTCTAAATACATCAAACAAACTCTAATAGCATTGAAAAGTCAGAAACACAACTCCACAATAATAGTAGGAGACTTCAACGCACCACTTTTGGTAATGGACAAAATATCCAGGAAGAAGCTCAGTAAAGACACAAAATATTTAAATACCACAATTAACCAACTTGACCTCCCAGACACATCCAGAACTCTTCACCCAACAACAGACAAGTATACCTTTTTCCAGTGCACATGGAACATTCTCTAGAATAGACCACATATTAGGCATACAGCAAGTCTAACAAAATCCAAAACATTGAAATATTGCAAAGCATCCTTTCAGATTATAAAGCCATAAAAGTAAAAAACAATAGCAGAAGAACCAAGAGTAAAAGAAATTAAATGCATGAAAATTGAAAAATACCTTGCTCGAAAACTTCTGCGTTATAGAAAAAATCAAGAATAGCATAAAGAAATTCACAGAATCAAATGTGAATGAAAACATATCCTACCAGAACTTATGGGAAACAGCAAAAGCAGTGCTCAAAGGTCAGCTTATCTTTATAAATGCACATGCTAAAAAGGAAAAAGGGCCCAAATCAATGAATTAACCACAGAATTCAAACAAGTAGAAAGAAAAAAAGAACCCCCTGAGGCACCAGAAGAAAGCAAATAATAAACATTAAAGCAGAAGCAAACAACTTAGGGACTAGAAAGAGTTACTAAGACCAAAAACTGGGTTTTTGAAAAGAGCAACCAAATCAATAAACCATTGGCCAAAGTGACAAAAGAGGAACAGGAGAGGAAACAAGTAACTCCAATAAAAAAATGAGATGATTGATATCACAACAGACTCAACTGAAATTAAAAGAATCATAAGATTTTTCATATGAAAAGTTGTACACTAATAAATTTGACAGCCTAGAGGAAAGACAAATTTCTAGAAACATGCTACCTACAAAAACTAACACCAAAGTAGAACAACTAAATAAACTCATCACAAAAGAAGAGATTGAAAAAATAATTTAAAATCTCCCAACCACAAAAAATCCTGGCTCAGCTGGCTTGACTGGAGAATTCTACCAACTTTTAGAGAAGGGTTATTACTAGTTATCACCATTACTAAAGGTATTTCACAGCAGAGAAAGGGATGGAATACTCCTAATTTCATTCTATAAAGCCAATATAACCCTGATAACCCAAACCGGGTAAAGATAGCACAAAAAAGGAAAATTACAGACCAATATCTCTCATGAACTTAGATGCAAAAATCCTCAACATAATTCTAGCCAATAGAATTCAACAAGATACCAAAACCAAAAAAAAAAAAATAATAATAAAAATAAAAATTTACTATGACCAAGTAAGAGTCATACCAGGGATGCAAGAATGGTTCCACCTTAGAAAAATAATATAGTCAACTACATAAATAAAAGAATCACTTGATTTTATCAATTGGTACAGAAAAGATATTTGACAAAGTCCAATACCTATTCATGTTAAAAAATCTCAACCACAGTGGTCAAAACAGCCTGGTACTGGTGCAAGAACAGACAGATGGATCAATGGAACAGAATTGAGACCCCAGAGATGACACCATCTGCCTATGAACAGTTGATATTCGACAAAGGCCCTAAGACATTAAACTGGGGTAAAAACTGTATCTTCAACAAATGGTGCTGGCAAAATTGGTTATCCATCTGCAATAAACTGAATCAAGATCCATATCTTACACCTTACACTAAAACCAACTCTAACTGAATAAAAGACCTAAATATCAAACCTAAAATGATAAAACTCATGCAAGAAAAGGAAGGAACAACAATGGTAGTTTTAATACACAATGAGGACAGACTCCAAAATCTCTCAAAGAAACCTCAATCAACAGAAAATAGATAAATGGGAACTATTAAGAATCCAACACTTTTGCTCATCCAAAGACTTTATTAATAGAATTAAAAGAACACCCACAGAATGGGAAAAAATATTTGGCAACTCTATGTCAGACCGACGCCTGATCTCCATAATCTATAAGATACTACAAAATATCAACAAAAAGAAGATAAACCATCCAATTAAGCGATGGGCAAAGGAGATGGACAGACATTTCACTAAAGAGGAGATCCAGGCAGCCAAAAAACACATACGGACATGTTCATGATCTTTAGTTATTAAAGAAATTCAAATCAAGACAACAATGAGATACCATCTCACCCCAACAAGATTGGCCATGATCCAGAAAACACAAAACAGCAAATGCTGGAGAGGCTGTGGAGAAAGTGGAACCCTCCTACACTGTTGGTGGGGTTGCAAAATGGTCCAGCCTTTTTGGAAAGCCATCTGGCGCTTCCTTAAAAAAATGGATATTGATATACCATTTGACCCAGTAATTCCACTATTTGGAATATATCCTACAGAATCAAGGCCTTTCAACCAATGGACACATGCACCAGAATGTTTATCGCAGCACAGTCCACGATAGCAAAAAGATGGAATCAACCCAGATGCCCAACAATAGAAGAATAGGTAGGTAAACTATGGTACATATACTCAATGGAGCACTACGCAATGATAAAGAATAACGATGATTCCAGGAAACATCTCATGACCTGGTTTCAACTGGAAGACATGTTGAGTGAAAGTAGTCAGCGACAAAAGGACAAATATTGTATGAGACCTCTACGATAAGATCTCAAAAACAGACATGTATAGAAGAAAAGACTCTTTGACAACTACAAGGGAGGGGGGAGGGAGGGGGAAGGAGGGAGGGGGAGGGAGGGAGGGTTTAGTTTAGATAGTTGCTAGAAATCTGGTTGGGAGAAAGCAGTGATAGCACACATTAGAAACAAGAACAACATTAAGTGGACTTCAGCATAACTTGAGTACTCCTTCCATCTTAACCCAATATTGCAAGGATAGAGTAGCTGGGGTGGGGGGCGGGGGACCATGCTCTTAGGCAAAATCGAGGCCAATTGGCACAACTAGCGTTTTGCTAGGAGAGCTCTCTGCACCCCACATTGGTGAGTGGCGTCTGGGGTCTTAAAAGCTGCCAAGCTGCCATCCGAGGACACAGCAAGTGGTCCCAACTCAGCAGGAACAGATGCCCACCAAGGACCAAAATGATACGGGGTAAAGACAACCCAGAAGATAGAGAGACCCACATCAGTGGGTGCCTACATCAACTTGGGACCAGAAGAACCAGATGGTGCCTGGCCACCACCAGTGATAGCCGTGATGGAGCTCACACAGAGGAGTCTCACTGGCAACACAAGACTAAAAAGGGGTGCATCCTGAGATCTCCACTAAAAGACCTCAACTGATGGTCCAGCGGTTTCGGGGTTCCCCTGAGAGCATGGCCCCCAGCCCTGATGCTGCCCTTACCCATTAGTTATAACAAAGGTTCACTCTTTGGCCAGGAATGGATTGGACTTGGAAATGCAGAGTGACCATATATTGGAAGCACTTTATGGTTCTATACATCTATAGGATATCATCCCGCTGACCTTTGGCTGGAGGAAGGGGAGTGGATGGAGAGAAGCGGAAAGGAGGCTGTTGGGAGGATGAGACATGTATGGAGCAGAGAGGAATAGTGTGCTGTCACTGGACAGGGAGAGCAGTGGAAGCTGCATATAGGTGGGCATGTAAATTTATACGGGAATGTACATTTTCACTCAGTCATGTTAAATACAATAAAAAAATACTGCAAGTTTGACTCTGCTCCGTGGACTCCATGCCAGCAAAAAAAAAAAAAAATCTCAGAAAAAATGGAATGGAAGGAAATTCCTCACTATAATAAGTAGAACTACTGGCCTGACAGACACTGGAGAAACCTTGAGAGTATAGCCCCTGGACAGCCTTTCAGCTCAGCAACGAAGTCATTCCTGAGGTTCGCTCTCCAGCTGAACATTGGACAGGCCCATAAAACAAAAGGAGACTAAGGGGGCATGCAAGCTCAGAGGCAAGGACCAGAATGTAGGAGGAGACAGGAAAGCTGGTAACAGGGAACCCCAGGTTGAGAATGGAGAGTGTTGACATGTCACGGTGTTAACCAAAGTCAGAAAACAATATGTGTACTAACTGTTTAATGAGAAACTAATTTGTTCTGTAAACTTTCTCCTAAAGTACAATAAATAAATAGTTGAAAAGCAAAGATGTCACCTTGAGGACTAAGGTGTGCCTGACTCAAGACATGGTATTTTCAGTTGCTTCATATGCATGCAAATAAGGAAGATCAAAGCTTGATGCACTTGGCTGGCTTGGCAAAGAAGAATTGATGTCTTTAAATTGTGGTGTTGGGGAAGAATACTGAATATGCCATGCCCAAGCCAAGCCAAGTGCTGTCGAGTCGGATCCGACTCACAGCCAAAATAATCAACAAATGTGTCTTGGAAGAAGTTCAACCAGAATGCTCCTTAGAAGCAAGGACAGCAAGACAATATCTCACATACTTTGTTATCAGGAAGGATCAGTCTGTGGAGAAGAACGTCATGGTTGGTGAAGTAGAAGGTCAGTGAAAAAGAGGAAGATCCTCAGTGAGATTGGTTGATACCGTGGCCACAACAGTAGGCTCAAGCATAGCAACAACTTTGAGGATAGTGCAAGATTGGGCAGTGTTTTCTTCTGTTATGCGTAGAGTCGCTCCAAGTTGGAAATAATGGAAGACACCTAACAACAACAAAGAAAGACCAGTTAGTGTGACTTGTTATTCAAATGTGTGCACCACCACTAAGGCCAAAGATGAAGAAATGGAAAATTTTGTGAACTTCTGTAGTCTGAAATATATCAAGCATGCAATCAGGGTGCACTGATAATTACTGGAAAACCACCTTAGGGAAACAGTATAGGGGAAATAGAGATTAAAACAATCATCTAATTCTTCAAGAAGCTCCTCAACCACTCTGGATAATTGTCAAAGTAAGTTAGCAGAATTTGGTTCTATACTTTGCAATTTAAGACCATATGCTACTTACAGCATATGGACCTGGCTATTTAGTATGTGAGGACCATACTTGGACCTGACAGCCAGCTCAGGAACCTTGGATGAAGGGCCAAGCTCAGGAAGGCCCAGACTGTCAGGCATAACAGGGCATTCTGGTTACTATTTCTTTGTAATAAGTTATCCCAAATTTTAGTGGCTTAAAACAACCATGTTAATATGCCCATGGACTCTGTCGATCAAGAGTCTGCAGAGCACGGTGGGGATGATGTATTCCACAATGTCTGGATCCTCAGCTGGAAGGAGTCAAGAGCTGCTGGAATCACCTCTCTCAAGGCTCTGTTTGCTCATATCTCTGGTTCCTGGGCTGGGATGACTTGAAGTCTAGTAATGCTGACTGGAGTGCCTACACATGGCCTTTCCACATAGTTCTACCTCCTCCATCATGTTAGCCTTGAGGAAGGAAGATCAAAGGTGTTCAGACTTCTTACATGGTAGCTCAAGACTCCAAGTGTTCCAGTTGAGAGAGCTGAAGCTGTGTTACGTACTATGAACTGACCTCAGAAATCATAAAACCTCCCTTCCACGGTGCTCTATTGGTCAAAGTAGTGGGAAGCTTCAAGGGCAGGGGACATAAATGGGAGGGTGACAAAGTTGAAGAGCATGTGGGATGGGAGCTATTGTGGTGACCATCATTAGACAAGGTCTTTTATCACAGCTTAAGAAGTCAGAGTTGGTGATTTCTGCAACATCCTGTTGGTTACACAGATCAAGTTACTCACACTGTTCACTGTGGGAGGAGATCACACAGATATATGAATACCAGGGGTGAGAATCAGTGGGGCTTCTTGGAGACTGTTTGCCACATAGCACCTTTGTGGAACCAATATGATTAAGTAACCAGCCACTATGTGAAGTTCTGGATTTTGAAGACAAGAATGAGAATTGCTATTTTAGGGGAAAGTACTTCACATTTCTTAGCTGCCACTTGAGTCAATCACTTCTTTGCTTACCTGTGCTTGCCAGGTTGCCCTTGCAGTCAATTATCAACTCTGCTTGAAAAGTAAAATGATATCATGTGGTAGCAGAGGTCTTTAGAATAGCTCTTGGCACATAGTTCACCTCTAATTTACTAAGCTATTATCATCTCGAGAGATAAGGTGATGGAGTGATAAACGAAAATGACCAGGTATATTCACTTAATTTTTGCTTCCAAAGTCACTCCTATCCTAAGATGACTTTTGGCCACCAGGACATTAAGGGAACCTATGACTTTTGCACCTTTATTTTCAACTCCACATTACTTCATGTGCACCACTGTATCGTACTGACAGCTATAGTGGTGGGGTTTTTTGTTTTTTTGTTTTTAATTGTGATTAAGTGAAAATATACAATCCAAATCAATTTTGCATGCCTACCTATCTGCAGTTCCTTCTGCTCTCCTTGCCTGGTGACAGCACACTCCTCCTTTTCATTCTATATTTGTGGTATTAACAAGTTCCTGTCCCCTCCTCTTCACCCTCTTATCTCCTATCTAGAAAGAGACCAGTAGGACAGCCTTCTATAAATGCATAGAACCATAAAGTACACACACCATATGGTCACACTGTGTTCCCCAGTCCAGTCCATCTTTGTCTGAAGAGTTGACCTCAGTAGTGTTTTCTGGTCAGGGGCAGCAGCAGGTCTAGGGGCCATGTTCCCAGGGGACCTCCCAGGCTATTGGACCATCAGTTGTGATCTTCTCATAGAGTTCTTGAGCTGCACCCCTCTCTTTCTCATGTAGCCACAGGGACTCAACATTGCATGCTCCATCACAGCTGTCTTTGGTGGTGGCTAGGAACCATCTGGTTCTTCTGGTCACACATTGATACAGTCTCCCTTTCACATGGGTCCTTCCGTCTCCTGAGGTTTTTTTCCTCACGTCTTTGTGGTTCTTGTTGATCATCTGTTGCAGGCACCGTTTGGTGTATCTCAGATGGCAGCTTGCTAGCCTTTACAACCCCAGATGCCACTCATCAATATGAGGTGCAGAAGCTTCTGTTAACAGTAGGCTAGTCATGCCAATTGGCCTGAATGCCCTTGGAGAGCATGGTCCCGAGACCCCCCAGCCATGCTACTCTATCCTTGCAATATTGGGTTGAGATTAGAAGAGTAGAGTGGTATTTTTTTAAGTCAGACTTGTTAAGATATAATTTGCATACAGTAAAGCTATGTTTTTTAGTTCACAGATCGATAAGTTTTAACAAATTTATGCAATTGTGTAATCACTTACACAATCAAGATATACATTTCCGCAACCCCAAAAAGTTCCCTTTGTCTTTTGTAGTCATTTCCTTTTCCCCAACTCATTTCTGTCAACAATTAATCTAATTTCTATCTCTTCCTTTTCCAAATGTCATGTAAATGGAATATCATAGTACATGTAGCCTTTTGAATCTGACAACTCTCACTTAGCATAATGCTTTTGAGGTTGAGCCACATGTTTACATGTATCAGTCCTTCATCCCATGCTTCAGTAGTTCCTTTTTATACCTGGATGGTTTTCACAGTATGTATGTACCATAATTTATCATAACTTTCACAAAGTAAACCCATCCATATACCACCTAGATAAACTGACAGTTTTTCAGCAGCTGATGGACATTTGAGTGGTTTTCAGGTTTTGGTTATTGTAAGTAAAGCCACCTTAAATATTTACACACAAAAGTATTTTATAGACACATAGAGTAAAAATTTATGAAAGCGGGAATCTGTGTAAGGTAGAAACCTGTCGGAGAAAGAAAATTCAAATATTTTCCACTGAAACGAGAGCTAGAAAAGTGGTATGACCGCTCTCTGTCAAAGTGCACCCTTTTGAGATCTGGAAAAACAAAGCAGTCGCATCCAGTTTCCTGCTCTCACAGCTTCACTGTATTTTGATTTCTCTTGGGTAAATACCTAGGAGTAGCATTGCTGCATTATTGGGTTGTAAAGTAAGTTTATGTTTAACTTTATAAGAGACTGCCAGACTTCCAAGTTGGCAGTATCATTTTGCATTTCCACTAGCAATGTGAAACAGGCTGCTACTTTTAATGCAGTCTGGCTTGCAGTCTAAGTGAGTTCCTCCACTGGCCCTCCCCTGTGATCCAGGAAGCTCATCATATGGTGAGAACAATGCTCTATGTTTAAAGCAGGAAATTTATTCAGTGACATACACACAGGAAAGGGCAGATAGCACAAGTGTGTTACTCAATTTTTACAAAATACACCCACCTATAAAACCACTACCTAGATAAATGAGTATTCTAAAAGCCCACCTCATGTGTCCATTCCTGGTCATTCCTTCTTTCCTCAAAGGTACTATTCTGACTTTTAATAATGTGGAATAATCTTTCTGGATTTGAACTTATTAAAAACGGAATGAAATAGAAGGTACTTATTTTGTACCTGGCTTCTTTAGTTACACGTTATGTTTGGGAGAGGTCACCCATTTTACTCACATAGAGGTAGGTCATTTATTTATTTTTTTGTGCTCTATAGTATCATGATTTATTTATCCATACTGCTGATGAAAATTTGGGTTGTTTCCAGTTTGGACCTATCAAAAGTAAATGCTGCTATGACCTTATTCAAAATAGTCCCAGACTGGAAATAGTCCAAATGTCCGTCCATAAGAGAATGAATAATCAAATTGATGCATATTTATATGATGAAATACTACCCAGCAAAATAAACAAATAAATAAAAAGATAAAAAAACGGAGAGGTACAACATCATGAATAAATCTCAAAATCAGCATATTAAGTGAAACGAATCAAACAAGAATACATACAGCATGATTCCATTCCTATAATCCAAGGATAGGCAAAACTAATTTGTAGTGATAAAAATCAGAAGACGATTCTGAGCACGAGGAAATCATTTGGAAAAAAACATGACTGGAGGGATGATGGCAATGTTCTATATCTTTGTTTGGGTGGTAGTTATGTGAGTGTATTTACGTATCAAAAGTCACTTGTGTTGAACACTTACATGTCCGTGCATTCTATTCTGTCAATCATAAGTCAGTAACAATCAAAGGCTGGAAGAATGTTGCTCAGTCCTAAGATGTTTTTTAAATGTTGCTATAAACATTCTTGTACCTGGTTTTTGGAGCATGTATGTATGCATTTTTTGTTGCATATATGGTTAGAAGTAGAATTTCTGGGTCATAGGATATATATGAGTCATGGCCTGTCTCTTAACAACTGTATAACGTTGGGCAAATACCCGTAACCTCTAGAGAACACCAATTTCCTTATCTTTACCAAGGAGCTAATCTTGGCTTTCTGAGTGTCAATTTCAAGAACTACTTTCAGTGATTAACACAAGGACAGAATGCTGAGAAACGTTAATTTCTAAAACCAGATTTTCAGAAAATTTGCTGTTTGAAAACAGTCTACTCTTGCCTGGAGAATGTGAGTTACTTTGACAGAGAGAAGCAGCTTCAGTTTTCGATTCAGGTGCAGAGCTTCAGATAAGGGGTTTCCAGATACAAGCATTCCACATTTATCTTCACGTTGTAGTTTCCAAGGAAACAGAATCCCAAGTCCTCATGTTAGCACAGGCCTGATATTAATCCTGTATACATAGCCTGTGCGCTTTAAGGCTATCGAAACGCTTGCTTCTTTTACATTTTGCCTGTACTTTATCTTTCCCTCAAAGCCAAGAATAACTCTCTCTTTTCTGAACTTGGTAAGATGCTCCATGATTTGACTGTCTCCCTTGTGGCATCAACTTAATAAACCTAACTCTCTCAGGCCACATATAGTCTTCACGAGATGAGCTTTGTCTTAGGGATTAGAAATAATGTATGACATCTGACAACTCAGTTCAGGATCTTAATTGTATTAAGTGCTACATGCCTCATTGCTGAATATCACTGTGGTCACCTTCGAAGTACTCCCCTTGGAAGCTATGCACCAACAACAGCACCTATTCCACCCTTCAAAGCAATTTTGGAACTCCTTCTGGAAGGGCCATTGTGCACAGTGGTACAGTGGCAAGTTCACAAACTTAATTGTATAGTTGTCTGTGAGGGAGTTTTTAACCAGTAAACAAAAAACGGTGTTGGAACACTCTCCCTGCTTACCCAATCTGGCCACCAGTGACTTTTTTCTTTACCCTAAGATAAAGGAAATATTGAAAGGAACGCATTTTGATGACATTCAGGACATCAAGGGCAATATGGTAACAGCTCTGATGGCCATTCCAGAAAAAGAAATCCAAAATTGCTTTGAAGGGTGGACTAGGCACTGGAGTTGGTGCATAGCTTCCCAATGGGAGTACTTTGAAGGTGACCGTAGTGATATTCAGCAATGAGGTCTGTAGCACTTTTTCTAGGATGAGTTAGTGAACTTAATTATCAGTTCTTATATGTAAAACGTGTGCACACTGCTTGACACCTACTAGGTATTTAAGAAATGTTCTTTAGGTGAAAGTTTACCACTCAAGTTACTTTCTCTTACAAAAATTCATATGCACAGCGCTCTGTGACCCTAGTTGTTCTCCCTCTAGTGTGGCAGCACACTTCTTTCCACCCTGGATTTCCTGTGTCCATTCTACCAGCTCCCATCCCTTTCTGCCTTGTCATCTCCTTTCCAAACAGGAGCTGCCCATTTAGTTTCATGTATCTACTTGAACTAAGAAGAACATTCTTCACAAATACCATTTTATGTCTTATAGTCCAGTCTAATCTTCGAAGAGCTGGCTTTGGGAATGGCTTCAGATCTGGGCTAAAAGAGAATCTGGGTGCTATTCCAGTCTCACTCAGGCCATGAAGTCTGTTTTTTGTTGTTTGATTACTTGACTGCTGCTTCCGTGCGTCTTGGTTGTAAATGAAATTCTTGACAACCTCAATCTTTCCTCTTTCTATCATGATGTTACTTAGTGGTCCAGTTGTGAGGATTTTTGGTTTCTTTATGTTGAAGAGTAATCCATACTGAAAGCTGTAGTCTTTGATCTTTCTCAGTAAGTGCTTCAAGTCCTCTACTTTCAGCAAGCAAAGTTGTGTCATCTGCATAACCCAGGTTGTTAATGAATCTTCTCTAAACCTGATGCCCCAGTCTTCTTCATATAGTCCAGCTTCTTGGATTATTTGTTTGGCATACAGATTGAATAGGTAGGGTGAGGGATACAATCTTGACACACACCTTGCTGACTTTAAACTATGAACTATTCCTTTGTTTTGTTCAAATGACTGCCTCTTGATCTGTGTACAGATTCTTTATGAGAACAATTAAGTGTTCCAGAATTTCCATTCCTTGAAATGTTATCCATAATTTGTTATCATCCCCACAGTTGAGTATTTTTGCATAGCCAAATAAAACACAGATAAACATCTTTCTGGTATTCTCTGCTTTCAGCCACAATCCATCTGACATCAGCAGTGATACGCCTAGCTTCCGAATTCTTCTGAATCAGCTTGAATTTCTGGCAGTTCCCTTCCATTGTACTGCTGCAGCCACTTTTGAATGATCTTCAGCAAAATTTTACTTTTGCATGTGATATTAATGCCATTGTTTGATAATTTTCACATTTGGTTGGATCACCTTTCTTTGGAATAGATGTAAATATGGATCTCTTCCACTCAGCCAGCCAGGCATTTGTACTCCAAACTTCTTGGCAAGTGAGCACTTCTGGTGTTGCATCCATTTGTTGAAATATTGATGGTTATTCCGAAGGTAAAGTCTTGTTTTCACCAGTGTCTTCAGTGCAGTTTGGACTTCTTCCTTCAGTACCATCGGTTCTAGATTATATGCTACCTTCTGAAATGATTGAACATCGACCAATTATTTTTAGTGTAATAAGTCTGTGTATTTCTTCCACCTTTTTGTTTTTTTGGTCTAACTGGGAGTCTGCAGGTCATGTCTAATAGGGTCCCTCCAGTCTCAATCAATGTGGTCTTTTTTCTAGAATTTGAGTTCTGCATCCCACGTTTCTCCTGCTCTGTTTAGGGACTCTCAGTTCCCTGTCAGGGCAGTCATTGGTAGTAGCAGGCACTATCTAGTTCTTCTAGTCTCACCTGACGTAGTCTCTGGTTTATGTGTCCCTTTTTGTCCCTTGAGCTAATATGTGTCTTTGGTGTTCTTCATTCTTCTTTGTTGTAACTGGGTTGGGACCCATTGAGCATCTTTGATGGCCACTTGCTAGCTTTTAAGACCCCAGATGCCACTCATCAAAGTGGAATGCAGAACACTTTCTTAATAAACTTTGTTATGCCAGTTGACTTAGATGTCCCCTGAAACCATCTTTCCATCTTTAGATGCTTCCTGCATCATTCAGTATTTTGTCCACAGAATCTTTCAACGCTGCAACTTAAGGCTTAAGTTTTTACAGTTCTTTCCGTTTAAGAAATGTTGAGAATGTTCTTTCCTTTTGGTTTTCTACCTTCAGGTCTTTGCACACGTCACTATAATACTTCGATTCTGAAGCAGTCCTTTCAAATCTTCTGTTCAGCTCTTTGACTTCATCAATTCTTTCACTTTAGCCACTGAGCTTTCAAGAGCAAGCTTCAGAGTGCCTTCTGACATCCCCTTTGTTCTTTTCTGTATTTTCAATGACCGCTTTCTTCATGTATAATGCCCTTGATGTTATTCCACAGCTTTTCTAGTCCTTGGTTATTAGTGTTCAATGTGTTAGATCTACCGTTGACATGTTCTGTAAATTCAGGCAGGACATAAAAATAAAAAACACAGTGCCGACAATGGTGACTCATAGCGATCCTATAGGACAGGGTAGAACTGCCCCATAGAGTTTCCAAGGAGCACCTGGTGGATTTGAGCTGCCAACTTTTGGTTAGCAGCTGTAGCACTTAACTGCTACACCACCAGGGTTTCCAGGTGGAATATACTCAAGGCTATACTTTGGCTGTTATGGACTTGTTCTCATTTTCTTCAGCTTCAGCTTAAAATTGAGTATGAGCAATTGATGGTCAGTTCTGAAGTTGGCCCCTGGCCTTGATCTGACTAATGACATTGACCTTGTCCATCATTTCTTGACATCTAGTGAGGCTGAAGAGTCTAGTTGCTGTTTATGTTATTGAAAAAAAAAGGTATTTGCAATGAAGAAATCATTGATGTTGCAAAATTCTGCCATGTGGTCTCTGGCTTGGTTTCTGTCACCAAGACCATACTTTCCAACTTTAATTTAGATAGTGTGAAATGTAGTGAAAACATTCTCAACACTATTTTATGAGTAAAAACTACAGTTTACATTATTTTCTATAAGATGTGACATAAAACTATGGATTCTAAGAAATTACAGGGTTTTAACAACCAAAACAAGAGTCCCAAATGTCATCTGTCTTTTTCTATAATGAAAGAAATGCTATTAGAAATGCACTAGAAAAATAGAGTCAGTTTTCCTTTCAAAATCTCTGAGGTTGAAGCTGGCTCATTCACCCATTTGGAGTCCCTTTCCACTTATGTGAACACAGGCAAGCATCTTCCTCCTTCTCTAGCATTTCTCACAGACTACACAGCAGGCTAGAGCAGGGTGGCTGGAGAACACAGGAAACAAACACTGCCAGCTCCCCTTCACATCTCCTCTGTCTTGCTCTCCTCCAAAATCAAAATCCTACTCATACCTTTCACTTCACCATATTCTGAAAAAATGCAGTCTTACAGGGACGGTGAGGAGTTATACTCCAAATTACTCACAGGAATAATTTTTACATTTTGGAACAATAGTTGCTCAAGAAGATCCCCAGTTGGGATACAGATGAAGAGACTCTTTAGGAAGAATTTACACGGAGACTGAATTTGAGGATAAGGGGATAAATTTTAGGGAAATAGGTGATGATGGAGTTAGTTTAGTGTATGCATTTTGCCATCAGTAAAGAGAATTTGCATCATTTTAATTTTCTCACCTGTAAAAAGGAAAATAATGCTTACTTTGCCTCTTCAGTATTAAAAAAAAGTCCATTATCTCTTCTGAAGGTAAAAATATAGATAGAACACTGTTCGTTGCTGTGAAAAAGCTTATGAACAAGTGAATTGCAGTGGAAATTCACACAGAGTAGATGCTCAATAAGTATTATTATATTGTTATTTTATTGTTAGGAATTACAAGACGGGTGGAAGGAGAAACGAAAGTGCTTTGTAAGCATAAATGAGCCCCGCAAATACTACCAAAGCTCTAGAGGACAGAACCGGAGTGAGCAGTTTCAGCAACTTTATTTCCAGGTTATCGAATTTTTCCATATTCGGGCCTGAATTCTCAGAATAGAACATAATAAGATGTCAGAGCTGAGATCATCCGGTACAACTGTATGCAAATCGAAAATTCTGTCACTGTCTCTTGGCAAATAGCAACACGACCACCCAAGTATCCAATGAGTCCCAGCTATGTAACATCACTGCTTCACACTGTCAAGTTTCCGTTCATCTACTCGCTAAGATACCCTCCCAGGCTTTGGTTTCAGTAGCGCCTGCGCAGTGCCAGGTGGGGCGGGACACGGCGGACGCGTGCGCACTGCAGAGGGCGGGGCTAGTGCGCACGCAGCCACAGTCCCGTCCACGCCCTTTTTCTTCCCGGTTCTCAGTGAGCTTGCCGGTCCTGTCTGACAGCTGCTTCCGGTCGGAGCGCGGTGCAGGGCGAGCCAGTGTTAGCTTTTTGTCATGTCCTACGGTCCCTTACACATGTACCGGAACCCGGGGCCTTCAGGGCCCTAGCTCCGAGACTTCAACAGCATCATCCAGACATGCAGCGGCAACATTCAGCGGATCAGCCAAGCCAGTGAGAAGGGGGACTGGGCTGGGGGGCGGGGGCCGTCCCGGGACAGGCCTGGTGAGGGTGCTGGGACGCAGAACCCAACCCGGGCTCCCACCAGAGCCACATCTGAGGCTGTCTTGGTCTCGCCACCTTAGAATCATAGGGCTGGGGGTCTGTCAGGCCCGACTCCCCGAGGATCCTGAGATGCTTCTGTAGCTCGAATTTCTTCTCGTGAGTTCTGTCACCACGGTTTTGGGGCCGCAACAGCAGAGCTGACAGCCCTAGGGTGAGGGTGTGTGTGGGGGTGTCCTGGAGAGCAGTGAGTGCTTTTGACTTGTTTGGAACAGTGGTCAGCCGAGTTTTTCTTGTCGCCCACTTTCACACTACCTACGTTGCTTTCTTCTTTGGCCAGTTTGAATGGGGGTTGTTTACTGATTTAGGCTTTAGGTTTACTTTCTGGTCAGCCCCTGGCTCCTCAGAAATCAACAACTTTCAGTTAAAGCAAGTGGAGCGTGTATGTATTTGGGTGACTTACACATGATTCGTCCTGTATTGAGTTTGGGGATCCAGGTACGATGAGTAGTATTTGAGTGAGATGACTTCTATTTTAATGAGGTAGATTCTCTGAGGTCATTTCAATTTAATTATGATGATGATGATGTAGCAAAGGAATTGCATGTATTTTTGGATTTCAAGCGTATGAAAATTTTTATTATTTAGCTACTGTTGAACAAATCTAACGCACCGAGCTCAGGGACTTGGCTACAGTCACATAGCAAGTGTTTGTTAGTGGTGGAATTCAGAAGGCCATCGCTTGTCTTAAAACTCCCTTTTCTCCATTAGGGTTTGAGTGAGTCTGTAGCTGAATAAGTCAAATACAACTGTATTTTCTGCCTGAAAATCAGCTTAGATCTTTGTTAATAGGAGGTCTGCAGCTGGAACTTTACTTAAAACAAATGGAGATCATTATCATTGTTGTTTATTGTTGTGTTTTTGTGAGCTTGGCTGTACTCTGTTAATAGGTAGAACTAGTTGGTCCTGTACTGCAGTTTGGTTCTATAGTTTGAAGAATATTCTGTCACTTTGCTTTTAAATTTAAATGCATGGTATGAAACTTGAGAGGCAGAAAAGTGTCTGATGGGAAGGGACTAGATGATTTGGTAGTGGAAAGGTAAATATATGTCCTGTTAAACCCAGAAATTAAAAAAAAAAAAATTAATGTGACCGCTAGTTAGAAAGCTCCAATTTTCTCCTGTAAGTGAGCAGTAATACAGGTTAGATCAGAAAATTCTAGTTCAAGGCAGAAAGCTTGTTGTTCAGGCTAAATCTGATTTGAATGTCTACTTATTTTTGAAATATTTATTCAACATATATTTGTTTGAGTATCAGACTATGTAGAAAATAGAGGAACTGGCACAGAATTCTGTCCCCGGGGAGCCTGTGGAGTACATGAACAGCTGTAAAAATGGCATGGGGAAGTGTCTGACCTCTTCCCCTGAGTTCACAAGGTGGGTAAGGAGAATCACTATCAGCATCAGCAGCTCAAGGCTGATTTCTCTTAGGTGGACACCAGACTTCCTTCCTTTCCAAAGTTTTCACCAATTCTGACACCAGCTACCCCTCCCATGGCAGTTTGTACTTCTCTGCTGAATTTGATACTTCATCACAAAGGCCACACCAAACTCGTAGGTCATAGTCACTGTTAAAGAGTTTATTAGAGAAGTAGCATGTTCCAGTTCAGTTTGAGGAATGTGCAGGATACAGTTATAACATCAAGACAGCCTCTTCTCAGCCATGCTGCAGGCCTCCTGATTCTGTTGCCTCTGTTGCTGCATTTCTGTGTCACTACTATCTTTGGTGTTATAGCTGTGTCTCTTGGTCTCCTGGTCCTAGGAGTTTCCTAGGGACCCTGGGTCCAAAGGACACTCTTTGCTCTCCTCTCTTTTTGGTAGTAGTCATTTTTCCCCCTGCTTTGAAATAGTCTGTCTTTTAAGCTTATGGGGATGGCAAAACTGACCAGGCCCCTCTGGTCAAGTGTATGTGTGGGTTCCATACATCTTATTTGCATGGTCCCACCCAGTTGGAAATGCTGGCGATGTAGTGGTTAAGAGCTATAATTGCTAATCAAAAGGTCGGCAGTTAGAATCCACGAGCTGCTCCTTAGAACTATATGGAACATTTCTACTGTATCCTGGATCGCTGTGAGTTGAAATTGGGTCAGTAGCAATAGACTGGAGACCCATTTGTTGTATAGGAGTCACAGAGACCATGGCTGGAAAGGCTATATTAAGTACTTAACTGTAACGCAACAACAAAATGTAGAGTTGAAATGAATCAGTATAATAGAAGAGATACAAATACGATTATTTGAGTATTTACGAGGGAAAGATCATTCATTTTCAGTTGGGAGCAATCAGGGAAGGCTTTTGAGTTGGGTCTGGAAAGATGGTGGAAAGGGTTTGGATTTTTTAAGGTAAAGAGGGAAAGATTGTTCCAGATAAAGGGAGTAAAATGAGTAGCAGCATGGTAGTGAGGAAGCATAGGGTGTATACAGAAAAGCAGGGTAATTCACTTTGGCTAGAATGGTATACTCAGTAAAGTAGTAGAAAGTGGGGTTGGAAAGATGAGTTGGGGCCCAAACAGGAAAGGTTTTAAGTTCTTGGGCTTTGATTTAATTCTTCAGGAATGTGTAATTGAATTGGAAGTGAGAGAGACTGGACTCAGAGATACCAGTTAGGACTGTGAGAAGGAGAAGGAAGGGAAGGATAGGAGAGGTTTCCTTGGGCACAGAATTGTTAAGGTTTAAGTAGTCTCTGGGTGATGCAAACATTTAAGCAGGTAACTACTTAAATTAAAGCAGGTTGGTGATTGGAACCTGTTTCAGAGGTGGCTCAGGAGACAGGCCTAGTGAACTGCTTCCAAAAGGTCACAGCTTTAAAAAATCCTGTTGGAACAGTTCTATCCTGCAGACTTGGGGTCAGTGTGAGTCACCATGAGCTGGAATCGACTCAACAGCAACTAACAACAACAGCTTTTGATTGGACTTTAGACTCAAGAAGATCATTATGGCTGACTGTTAATAGCATTAATAGTTCACATTTATTGAGTTCATACTGTATTCTAAACTGTATGAAAGATGTTTTAACTACATTATCTTACTAGATTTACAATATTCCCATGAAATAGGTACCAATAGAATCCTCATTTTAAGAGTTAGGGTACAGTCTGACAGATTAAATAATCATTTAGCTAGTAAATCACAGTACCTAAATTTGAAACCAGGTCTGTCTCCTATAACTAGCAATTATTCTTTTTCTTTTCTGTTTTTAAATGTTATTGTACTTTAAGTGTGAGTCAGAATCGACTCAATGGCAATGGGTTTGGTTTTGTTTTTTTAAGTGAATATTTATAATCCAAGTCACTTTATCATACAAAAACTTCCATCTACACTGCTATGTAACTATAGCTGCTCTCCGTGCACTGTGACAGCACACTTGTCCGTCCTGCCCTGTATTTCCCATGTCCATTCAACCAGCTCCTGTCCCCCTCTGCCCTCTCACCTTGCCACTGAACAGGAGCTGCTAAGTTAGTCTCATGTATCTACTTAAGTCAAGAAATACATTCTGCCATAATCATTTTATGTCTTGTACTCCAGGCCAATCCTTGTCTGAAGTGTTGACTTCAGGAATGGTTTCTATTCTGGGCTAACAGAGAGTCTGGGGGCCATGATTCTGGAGACCCTCTAGTCCATCAGACTGTTTGTTATGTTTCCTGTCAGGGTGGTCATTGGTGGGGGCCGGACACAGTTAGTTCATTTGTCTCATGCCAATGTAGTGTGTGGATTATGTGGCCTTTTCTGTCTCTTTGCTCATATTTTCCTTATGTCTTTGATGTCCTCCATTCTCTTCTGCTGCAAGAGTGTTGGGACCAGTTGATGCTTGTTAGATGGCCGCTTGCTAGCTTTTAAGACCCAGAGGCCACTCATGAAAGTGAAATACAGAACATTTTCTTTAAAAACTTTACTATACCAGTTGATCTAGATGTTCCCTGAAACCGTGGTACCCAAATCTCTGCCCCTGCTACTCTGTTAGGTTATGTTTAGGAAACTTCCTAGTTTTGGGGTTTGTCCAATTGACTGACTTTTTTATTGTGTGTTGTTCCTTCCTTCATCTAACTTAATTCCTATCTACGACCGAATTAACAAATACCATTCTGTCTCCCCACGTAACTGTCAAAGACTGTTTTTTTTCTGTGTTTAAATTGTTTCTTGAGTCCTTATAATGGTCTCATACAATATTTGTCCTCTTGCAACTGACTAATTTCACTCACCATAATTCTTTCCAAATTCCTCCATGTTACAAAGTCTTTCCCAAGATCATTGTTCTTTATCATTGCATGGTATTACGTTGTGGGAATATGTTATAGTTCGTTTATCCATTCATCTGTTGATGGGCACCTAGGTTGATTCCGTCTTTTGGTGTTGTTGACAGTACTGCAGTAAACATTGGTATGTGTGTATCTATTCATGTGACAGCCCTTATTTCTCTAGGATATATTCCAAGAAGCAGAATTGCTGTATTATATGGTATTTTTAGCTTTTTAAAAAAGCACCAAATTGATTTCCAGAATTGGTTGTGCCTTTTTACATTCCCACCAACAGTACAGAAGTGTTTTAGTCTCTCTACAGCCTCTCCAACATTTATTTATTCATGCTTTTTAGATTAATTCCAGCCTTGTTGGGGTGAGACAGTATGTCTCATTGTAGTTTTGATTTTAGATTTCTCTAATGGTAATGATTATGAGTATTTCCTCATGTTTCGGTTAGCTGCCTGGATGTCTTCTTTGGTGAAATGCCTGTTCATATCCTTTGACCGTTTTTAATTGGATTGTTTGCCTTTTTTTTTGTTGTGATTTTGCAATATTTTGTAGATTATGGAGATTAGATGCTAATTGGACTTGTCTTAACCAAATTTTTTTCCCCAGTCTATATGTGCTATTGTGCTCTTTTGGTAAAGTTCTTGCATGAGCATAAGTGTTTGATTTTTAGGAGTTCCCACTTACCTATTTTCTAATGTTTGTGCATTGTTAGTAATGTTTTATATTTTGTTTATGCCATGTATTAGGATTCCCAGTATTGTCCCTATTTTTTTCTTCCATAATCTTTATTGTTTTAGATTTTATATTTAGGTCTTTGATCCATTTTGAGTTAGTTTTTGTGCATGGTGTGACATATGGGTCTTGTTTCAGTTTTTTGCAGATGGATATCTAGTTATGCCCAATGCCATTTGTTAAAGAGACTGTCTTGTCCCAAATTTATAGACTTTGGGCCTTTGTCAAATATCAGGTGCTTAGGTGGATGATTTTATCTCTAGATTTTCAATTCTGTTCCATTGGTGCATGTATCTGTTGTACCAGTACAGGGCTGTTTTGCTACTGTGGCAGTGTAATAGCTTCTAAAGTTAGGTAGGGTAAGGCCTCCCACTTTGATCTAGCATTTTTCTAACTTTTAAATCTATTAGAGCTCTGCAGCAGCTAACAGTACTTGTTTTTTCACTCACCATAAGAAACTCTGAAGCTGTGGAGCCCTGTTCTCTTCTAGTAGTGTGTCTGTCTCCCCTATGGATTGTTACCCCTTTTGAGGCAGGGGCATGACATGTTCATCTTTATATTTCCAGTACTTATCTCAGTCCTGAGTTGGACCCCGACTCGATGGCAGAGGGTTTTATCTCAATCCCAAGCAAACAGTAGACTCATTCACTCACCTATTCAACAAATAGCCTTTGAATGTTAGCTGTGTGACATTGTTTTAGGTGCTGGGGTAAGACAAATGAGAAAGATGGATAAAGCTCCCACCCAGATAAAGGGTGTATGTGTGTGCATGGGCGCACTTGTCTATGTGGAGTCCTAGTGGTGCAGTGTTTATAAGTGCTCAGCTGCTAAGTGAAAGGTTGGCAGTTTGACCCACCCAGTGTCTGCTTAGTAGAAAGATCTGATGATCTACTTCTGTAAAGATTACAACCTAGGAAATTCTACAGGATGATTATACTCTGTTACAGGTCACTGAGTATAAATAGACGTGACAGGACTTAACAGTGACATACATATATTTCCAAATAATAAGTGCTACAAAGAAAAGAAGGTACAGGGGTAGACCTGGGAGCATAGCCCCTGGCCCTGATGCTGCCCCTGTTGGTAAATCATAATGAAGGTCAACTCTTCGGACAGCAATGGATTGGACTTGCGATGCAGAGTGACCATATTTTTTGGGCACTTTATGGTTCTGTGCTTCTATAAGATATCATCCTGCTGACCTCTTGCTGGAGGAAGGGGAGTGGGTGGAGAGGAGGGGATAGGAGACTGTTGGAAGGATAGGAAATGTATGGAGTGGAGAGGAAGAGTATGCTGTCACTGGGCAGGGAGAGCAGTGGGAGCTGCATGTAGGTAAGCATGCAAATTTGTATGAGAATGTACATTTTCATTCAATCATGAAAGAAAAAAGGAAGGTACAGGGGTAGAGTGAGGGGAGAAGAGGGTGGGTGTGCTATTTTAGATAAGTTGGTTAAGGAGGATCTCTCAGAGGAAGTGACATTTTTATAGACACCTAAATGAAGTGAGGAAAGAAGCTATGTTAGAAGTGATTCTAGGCAGGGGCAACAGCAAGAACAAAGACCATGGTGTGTTCAGAGACTAGCAAGGAGGCCAGTGTGGCTAGAGAAGGGGAGCATCCAAGAACCCGTTGCTGTCAAGTTGATTCCAACTCAGAACTACTACCCTGTAGGACAGAGCAGAACTGCCTATAGAATTTTCAAGGAGTGGCTGGTGGATTTGATCTGTTGACTTTCTGGTGAGCGGCTAAGCTGTTCAATATTACACCACCAGGGCTCCCAAGAGGGGAGGCAGGGGGGAACTTAGAGGGGAAGAAAAGGTTGAAGAAGTAACTGGGCATCAGAACACATATTTTAATGCTTAATAAATTATTATTGAATTGATTTGAATAAATGAGATTTTCCTACACTATCTTGGAACTCTTCCTCTTGCCCTTGTACTGTGTAGTACCTTCCACACTTTAAGACTCCCAGCAGTATAAATTGCAATTATTCCCTTAGAATTGTTTGGTAAGGAAATAGGAATCAAAATTGAAAGGATGACATTGCTTCTACCCAGGTAAAAGGCTAGTACCTGTCCCTTACACTTCTCCAAGACTTGGCTAGCGTACTCAAGTATACCTTCTAAACGTGACCTCATGGGTATGTCCCACACCATATAGGCCTGCAAGGACCTGTACTCATTGAAAGTTTGAGAGGATATCTGTCTTTTTGTCTAAATAATTCAGCCTCTGACACAGGCTTAGAATCACCAAGCCCATCAGCCTGAGAAACAGTAGGCTGCTGTGTGTGGGGCTTGTTATAGGTACAGCTAAGGTTCACTGCCTGGTACACCAGGTTGATATCGGTATGTGTGGGGCATAGAGGAAAAATACCTGGCTCTGTCTATTGTGGAGTAGAAGGTCTGGGGAGTATTGCAAGGTCAGCTATAGGAAAAAGCCCAGCAGTCTCAAAGCTAACTCTTTCAGGAGATTAAAAAACATTTCTGTTCTTTATGTTGTTAATCTATTGATACGATTTTGTTTCCTAAAATAAGAAAAAGCAATTGGTTCTGAAGTTGATGATTGTGAAATCCTGTGGATTCTTTTGAAGTTATTTTCATGTTTTCCTCTTGCTTTTCTTACTTCTTTGACACCCTCTTAAGTCTTCATCATCTCAGTACCTGTATTCCAGCAGCACCCTCTAAGCTAGTGTCTCTAGATTGGACCTGTCAACTTGTTGCTTAGCAGCTGAACTGTTAGCTGCACCAGGGCTCCAGAAAAAGGAAGGGTGGGCCTTAGTAGGAAAAAACTGCCTGTATATCTTTCCCCATTCTGTTTCATCCTGATAATGTGGATGAATATATCAGTGGTGTGTCTAAAATCCTGTTTTCATTATGTCATGCATCTCAAGAGCTGACAGTGGCTTTCTGTTGTACACTGCATCAAATCTTAATGTTCTACTCTCTCTGAGATCTTAACCCAAATTAGCCATATTTTGTACTCCTCCTCAGCTTTTACTACAGACAGGCTATTTTTCTTTTTATTTAACATAACTGAGTGAAAATGTACATTCCCGTATAAATTTACATGCCCACCTATATGCAGCTTCCACTGCTCTCCCTGTCCGGTGACTGCACACTATTCCTCTCTGCTCCATACATGTCTCATCCTCCCAACAGCCTCCTTTCCCCTCCTCTCCGTCCACTCCCCTTCCTCCAGCCAGAGGTCAGCAAGATGATATCCTATAGATGTATAGAACCATAAAGTGCTTCCCATATATGGTCACTCTGCATTGCCAGGTCCAATCAATTCCTGTCCAAAGAGTGGACCTTTGTTATAATACAGACAGGCTATTTTTCTTAATGTTCCTAGATACTGTTTTTCTATTAAGTTTTTGCTTACTCTGTTTCTTTTCTTTACCATCTTTCCTCTCCCTGTCGTATTAGTGATTTAAATTATACAAATCCTTTGAGTTGTGTCAATCCTTCCCCTTGTAACTAAGCCTGCCTTTGCTTTTGAAAGATGGAAGGAAGCCATAGA
Organism: Heterohyrax brucei; assembly: GCA_028571685.1. NCBI lineage: Eukaryota > Metazoa > Chordata > Mammalia > Hyracoidea > Procaviidae > Heterohyrax > Heterohyrax brucei. The sequence goes on from CM053140.1 coordinate 57,649,837, forward strand.
AGAGCATGGGCTTTAGAGTTAGCACATTTCTAATTGAGCCTCTGCTGCTGCATGTACTTGTTAACCTTGGTCAGGTTATTTTCCTTTCTTTGTATGTTATTTCAGCTGTAAAATGAATAGGATTGTTAAAGTGAAATATTTGAAACTTTCTGGTACAGTGCTGGAAACTCTGGTAGTATAACAGTTAAGTGCTACGGCTGCTAGCCAAAAGGTTGGCAGTCTGAATCTACCAAGTGCTCCCTGGAAACTCTATGGGGCAGTTTTACTCTATCCTGTAGGGTCAGTATGAGTTGGAATCGACTCAATGGTAATAGATTTGGTTTTGGTTTTTGGTATAGTGCTAGTACACAGGAGATATTCAACAAATGGTGATACTATCTGTTGAGCACTACTGCCTACCCCGCGCATGTTATAATTTAGTAGTTAGGTGGGTAGACTCAGGAATCAGAAATCAGACTGAATCTTAGATCTTCTTCTTACTAACTATGTAAACATATTACTTTACCTGTCTAATTCTCAATTTCACATCTATAAAATGGAGTTAATAATAATGTCTGTATTGTACAATTGTGGGGATTAAATGAAGCAATTTATGTAAAATGCTTAAAACTGTGTCCTAGTTATCTAATGCTGCTATAACAGAAATACCAGAAATGGACAACTTTAACAAACAAATTTATTTTCTCACAGTTTAGGGGTCCAGAAATTTGAAATCAGGATGCCAGCTCTAATGAAAGGCCTTTTCTCTCTGTGGGCTCTAGAGGAAGGTTTTTGTCTCTTTGAGCTTCTCCATCTGGGCTATCTTCAGATGGCTTTGTATCTCGCTTCCTCATCTCTGCTTGTCACTTGCTTATTTACACTTTTTTGTATCTCAAAAGAGATTGACACAAGACAACCTCCACATTAATTCTGTCTCATTCATGTAATAAAGAACCTGTTCCCAAATGGGATTATAACCATTGGCATAGAGGTTAGGATTTAGACATAATTTTTGAGGACACAGTTCAGTCCATAAGTATGCCTATGGCATACTTATTGACTGCTGAGATGATTACAACTCATATGGCATAAATGCTTTAGAAATCCTAGCTATTATTTTGTTTTTCTTTGAATGTGTAAGCATTTTCCCATCACAGTTTAGCACTTGTATTATGTTTCTTTAATTAATTCATGCTTTTTAACCTGTCATACCATCTAGAGAGAGAACTTAGTTTTTTTTTTTTAAAGTTTTGATAGATTTTTTTTTTTTAATTTAACATAACTGAGTAAAAATGTACATTCACATGTAAATTTACATGCCCCCCATATGCAGCTTCCACTGCTCTCCCTGTCCGGTGACTGCACACTATTCCTCTCTGCTCCATACATGTCTCATCCTTCCAACAGTCTCCTTTCCCCTCCTCTTTGTCCACTCCCCTTCCTCCAGCCAGAGGTCAGCAAGATGATATCCTATAGATGTATAGAACCATAAAGTGCTTCCAACATATGGTTACTCTGCATTGCCAAGTCCATTCCATTCCTGTCCAAAGAGTGGACCTTTGTTATAATTTATGGGAACAGGCAGCATCAGGGCCGGGGGCCATGCTCTCAGAGGAACCCCAAAACCGCTGGACCATCAATTGAGGTCTTTTAGTGGAGATCTCATGATGCACCTCTTTTTATTCTTGTGTTGCCAGTGAGGCTCCAAGAGAGAACTTAGTTTTGTGGGGCTAGAGACCCACATTTCTCTTTAGCTGTAGTGCGTGGCACAGCAGTGGATATTTAGTTGAGATAAATTTGAAATGGAACATATAAAGATCAATATCCTAGATATTAGTGAGCTGAAATGGACTGGTACTGGCCATTTTGAACTAGACAATTATATGGTCTGCTATTCTGGGAATGACAAATAGAAGAAAAATGGAATTGTGTTCATCACCAAAAAGAACATTGCAAGATCTATCCTGAAATACATTGCTGTTGATGATAGGATAATATCCATACAAAATTAATACAAAAAGAACATTTCAAGATCTATCCTGAAATATGATGTTGTCAATGACAGGATGATATCCATACACTTACAAGGAAGATCAATTAATACAACTGTTGTTCAGATTTACGTACCTACCGCTAGTGTTAAAGATAACAAAGACTTTTTACCAGCTTCTGAAGTATGATGCTGATCAAACATGCAATCTAAATGCATTGATAATTTCTGGTGAATGGAATATGAAAGTTGGAAACAAAGAAGAAAGATCAGTATTCAGAAAATACAGCTGTGGTGATAGAAATGATGCTGGAAATCGCATGATAGAATTTTACAAAACCAACAACTTCTTCATTGCAAATACCCTTTTCCAACAACATAAGTGGTGACTGTACACGTGGGTCTCACTGGATAGGATACACAGGAATTGAATCAGCTACCTCTGTGGAAGGAAATGATGGAAAAGCTTGATAACATCAGTTAGAACAAAGTCAGGCGCCAACTGTGGGACAGACGATCAAATGCAAGTTGAAGTTGAAGATGAAAAAAACTGAAACAAGCCCATGAGAGCCAAAGTGTAACTTTGAGTATATCCCACATGAATTTAGAGACCATCTCAAGAACACATTTGTCACAGTAAATACTAATGAGCAAAGACCAGATAAGTTGTGGAATGACATCAAGGGTATTATCATACATGAAGAGAAGAAGAGGTCATTGAAAATACAGGAAAGAACAAAGTACTTACTGATGAAAATCAAAGACCACAGCCTTAAGTATGGTTTACACCTCAACATAAAAAAAAACAGAAATCTTCACAACTGGACCAGTAAGCAGACTTGTGATAAACAGAGAAAGATTGAAGTTGTCAAGGATTTCATTTTACTTGGATGTACAGTCAACATGCATGGAAGCAGCATTCAAGAAATCACATGTGGCAAATCTGCTGCAAAAGACCTCTTTAAAGTATTAAAAAGTGTAGATGTCACTTGAAGACTAAGGTGCTCCTGACGCAAACCATGGTGTTTTCAGTCACTCATATTCATGGGAAAACTGGACAATGAATAAAGAAAACGGAAGAATTGATGCCTTTGAATTGTGGTGTTGGTGAAGAATATTGAAAATACCATGAAGTGCTAAAAAACAAACAAATCTGTTTTAGAAAAACTATAGCCAGAACACTCCATAAAAGCAAGGATAGTGAGACTTTGTCTTATGTGCTTTGGACCTGTTATCAGGAGGGACCGGTCTCCGGAGAAGGACATCATGCTTGTTAAAATGGAGGGGGTCAGCGAAAAAAGAGGAAGACTTTCAAAGAGATGGATTGACCCAGTAGGCTCAAACGTAGCAACGATTGTGAGGATGGTACTGGACTAGGCACTGTTTTGTTTTGTTGTATGTAGGATCACTATGAGCTGAAATCAGCTGTACAGCACTTAACAGGAACGATACGTACTTAAATTGATTTTATCAGAGCTGGGTCCTTTTCTTATATTCTTGAGTTTGATAATAATAATACAACAACAACCTGTTGCTGTCAAGACAATTCTGACTCATAGCAATGCTATAGACAAGAGTAGAACTGCCCCATAGAGTTCCAAGGAGCATGTGGCAGATTTGAACTGCCAAACTTGGTTAGTAGCAGTAGCACTTAACCACTGTGCCATCAGGGTTTCTGATAATAATAATAGCTACCATTGAGTGCTTTATGTGCTAGCCATTGTTCTGAATCTGGTTTTATAATATTTTTATAATATTTCATTGCATCTTCACACCAGCCATAGGATAACCTTATTATTCCTATTTTTTAGATAAGGAAACTTAGGTATGGAAGAGTGGAGCCACTTGGCTCCAGATCATACAGCTAGGAAGTGGTGAAACCAGGAATCCGACATAGGCAGTCTTAAAGAGTTTTTGTTCTTAGCCACTGTGTAATCACGGAAGATTATACCTTTACTTAGTATTTATCTTCAGTTTCGTTTAGAGCTTCACTGTTGAAATATGGTGGCTGTTTTTAAAAAGTCAGATGGTTTTTATTGTAGCTATAAAAAACCAAAATATAAGCCTGTCAGAGTAAGGCATTGAGATGACTACATTGCCATGTAGGCTATCATTTTCTCATTTGGTGTAAATAATGTATTTTAGTTAAGTTTACCTTTACTTTTGTTTGTTTTATTTACTGGATTAGATCATCAGAGCCTGTAATTGCAGAGAAATTTTTCCCCACCTGTGATAGTGGTTGTGTTTGATTTGATTAAACTTTGATTTCGGTTATGGTTTACTTGGAGATTCAGATCCTCCTTAAAGCTGATGTCAGCTAAAAGCACACAGAGAATGTTCAATTTAGAGTAATTCCTAGTATTGATGTTAGCTGTAATGTACAATAAATTGATTTGCTTTATAGCCTTAAGAGTTTTAGTCAGGCCAGGCTTTTAAAAATGAGAGATCAGTGATAGGAAGGCGAAGTTGAATACTAGTTATAAAAATAACAAAATTACATACTAGACATGGAGGGACTTTGGCCTAGTCATCTGTTTTTAAAATTATGTAGCATTTCATAGGAAATACCCAACTATCTTTTACAATTTGTAACAATCTAAAGTAAAATTTTATTTACTGGAATGCTTGGAAAAAGAGTTTCTTCATTAGCCAAGTTGACCAGAAAGTCCTTTTGATTCAACCTGCTGTGGCCAAAAAGATTTCTAAAAAGTCTCACTTTACTTTTTTTGACATTTCAAGTGTACCCAAGTGAAAATTTTTGAATAAATTCCTGATGTTGGTAGTTATGGAGGACAGTATACAAAATGTTTTACTTCTCTGGAGTCCCGTAAACCAGACATTTCTACTCTTATAATTGGAGTTTTGGGGTATCTGATACCTGAATCTTGCTGGAAACTTTTAGAAAAGTATCTTAGTATTCAGACATTAAGTTGATGGAAGTTCATATAATGACAATGCTTAGCTAGCAAATGACATGATAAAGCTTCCTTTCTCCTGCTACCCTCCCCTAAAAAACAAACAAGCAAACACAAGCACAAATTCTGGTCATCTTAATACCAGAAACTAAAAAAGACTGGGTGAAAAAACAGAGAGCAGCTGATGAGTAATTGATATTTTTCTATGTGCTATAAAATTCTGCTCAGATCCTATGGTGTTTAATAAATTTTGATAAATGATTAACACTGTAACACTTTGACATATCTCCAGAGTTTCTTAGGAGTAAGATGGGATCTGTTTCCTTGACCTTTATATTGGACCTACCCTTATGTGTCATATATTCAGCCAGCTGATTTTTGGAGGTGTATGTGTAAGCGTGGTAATACAAATATTAAAATTAGTTGTATGTGATCAGTCCAGCCCCATTTGTATCTTGCACTTATGAAGTTTAAAAAAACAAAACCAAAAAAAGTCACAGGTAGAGCTTCTATAAGCTTGCAAAAACAGTATCTTGTTGATACAGCGTCATTCTGGGACTAGGGTTATTATCACTGAGTTACAGAATTGAGCAGTGGTGGGGTACTTAATGATCATTTAGTCTTCACAGAATTGTAAAGATTGAAAGAAAAAGAAGAAACTTACACAAATAGTAAATACTCTGGCAAATAATAAGAACCCAATAAATATTAGTTAAAATGGGATCTCTGAATACAATTGATGAAAACAGACCCAGCATAATGACTTCCTCAGTACCAGCCATCTAATTAATGGTCCAGTGTGACTTGATTGCAGGTCCCATTATTCCCAGGTCATGTTAATCCTTTATCTTCTGCCTTAGAGAAAGTACCATACTATAAAAGAGAGTCTAAATCATTTTATCAGCAATTGTTTACATATCTAGTGAGTACCTGGCACTGTACTGGACGTTAGTAAGAACAAAGGAATATTCCTGTAGTCAAGAGGGAGTTGGGGAAGGAATAGGTTATAGCAAGGACATCAACCTGTCTGGGGCAGAGGGCTGTCAGGTTAGGGAGGTATCATGTAAGCAGAGTGGGGCTCGGTGGAACACTGGGAAACCGAGGCCTGACCTGTGTCATTGCGTTCTGTTTCCTTTAATAATTAGCCTTATGTGATACAAAGAATGTAACTTTATTGTGAGTCAGGATTGGCTCAAGAGCAGTGGATGTTGCTTTGTTTGTTTTTGGACAGATTATTATGATTCTGCTCAAAACCTTTCAGTGACTTCTCATTTCATTAAAATTTGAAGTCCTTATAATACTTTGAGGTCCTGGTGGGGCAGTGGTTACGAGCTCAGCTGCTAGCCAAAAGATCAGTTGCTCCTTGGAAACACTGTGGGGCAGTTCTTACTGTTTGCTGTAGAGTCACTGTGAGTAGGAATTAACTTGATGGCAACAGGTTGTGTTTTTTTTTTTTTTGGTTTAATGTTTACAAGACTGTATGTAATCTGGGTCCCTACTGCCCCTTTTCTTATCTCTGTCTTGCTCACGTTGCTGTTCCTCTATCACAACAAATACTCTTGCCTTGGGGACTTTGTACTTGTCACTTTCTCTGCCTAGAATGCCTCTCCCACAGGTGTCTGCATGGTTCAGTCTTGCATTTCCTTTTTCTCTCTGCTCGTCTTATCAGAGAGGTCTTCTCTGACCATCCTGTCACTCTAGCCCTTACCTGCCTGAATTTTTTCTTAATAGTGCTTATCATCACTTGATATACAGGGTCTGACAAATCTGCAAACTTAATTGCTTTAAGTTCTTCATACTGTATTGCTAAGTATCACTACAGTCACCTTTGAAGTACTTCCCTTGGGAAGCTATGCACCACCACCAGTGCCTAGTCCACCCTTCAAAGCAATTTTGGAACTTTCTGGAATGGCCTTGTGCACAGTTGCACAAGGTGGTAAATTTGTGAACTTAGTTGTGTAGTTTGTGAGGGAATTTTTAGCCAGTAAACAAAGAACTATTGGAACACCCTCCCTACTCACCTGATCTGGCCCCCAGTGACTTTTATCTTTACCTGAAGATGAAGGAAATACTGAAAGGAAGACATTTTGGTGACATTCAGGACATCAAAGGTAATACAACACAACAGCTCTGATGGCCATTCCAGAAAAAGAGTTCCAAAATTGCTTTGAAGGGTGGCCTGTGTGCTGGCACTGGTGCATATTTTCCCAAGGGGAGTACTTTGAAGGTGATCTGTTATAGTGATACTCGGCAATGAAGTATGTAGCACTTTTTCTAGGTTGAGTTTGTAAACTTAATTGGCAGTCCTCATATGTTTGTTTATTAGGTCTTTCAGAACGTAAGCTTGAGAGCTGGTATCCTCTGAGGCTTAGAATAGTGTAGAGTAAATGAATTAATTAATTCTGCACTTCCATGATCCTCAGTTTGCCCACATGTAATACAGAAATAATAATATTTACTTAAAGCTTGTCAAGATTAAATTATGTAATACTTTGCAAGTACCTAGCTCAGTCAGTATCTGACACATAGCTTAGTAAATGCTGGTATCTGCCTTCTTTTATAAATTATTTGTGTGACTGGCCAGTTGATAATTTTATTGGTATAGTAAGTCGCACTTGATTTTGTTAAGAAGGGAATTCCATGTGTTAGCAGTGAGGGAAAGTGGTTACTTATATCTTACATAATGCTGCCTTAGCAGAATGCAGGAATTCTGATGCTAATGTTCTCCTATAGAACCATTACTCTGTAAGTAACTCTCATTTGAAGTTGTTGTTGTTAGATGCCATGGAGTTGGCTCTGACTCAGTGACCTGATGTACAACAGAATAAAGTACTACCCAGTCCCACACCATCCTCACAATTGTTGTTATGCTTGAGTCCATCTCGTGATTATTGTTATGCTTGAGCTCATTGTTGCAACCACTGTGTCAGTCCATCTCATTGAAGGTCTTCCTCTTTTTCTCTGACCTTCTATTTTACCAAGCATGATGTCCTTCTCCAGGACCGGTCCCTCCTGATAATATGTCCAAAGTACATGAGATGTAATCTTACTCTTCTAAAGAGAATTCTAGTTGTACTTCTTCCAAGACAGATTTATTTGTTCTTTGGCAGTCTATTATATATTCAGTATTCTACACCACCACCATGATTCAAAGGCATCAGTTCTTTATCTTCCTTATCCATTGATTCATTGTCCAGCTTTCGCACGCATATGAAACAATTGAAAACACTATAGCGTGGTCAGGCATACCTTAGTCCTTAAAGTGACATCTTTGCTTTTTAACACTTTCAAAAGGTCTTTTGCAGCACATTTGCCCACTGTAGTATGTGATGTGATTTCTTGACTGCAGCCTCCATGAATATCGATTGTAGAGCCAAGTAAAATGAAATAATCCTTGAAAACGTCAATCTCTTCTCCATTTATCATGATGATGCTTGTTGGTCCATTTGTGAGAATTTTTTGTTTTCTTTATGTTGAGGTGTGACCCATACTGAAGGCTATGGTCTTCGATCTTCATCAGTAAGTGCTTCAAGTCCTTTTCACTTTCAGCAAATGAGGTTTAGATGTCCAGGATTCAAACCTGGAAATCCTGGGCTATTGGTGCAACAATTTCTAGTCTATAAAAATATTTAGGAGAAGGTAGAAAGGTTGCTGGCTATACCAATACTGTATATTTGGCAATATCAAAATGCAGATGGCATAGTTGAAAGAACGCAGGTATTGTAATCTGGTGAACCTGAGACTGGATTTTGATCCTGCAATTTTTTAATTATATACCCTTATATAAGATACTTAAACTCCTTGAGTATGTTTCGTCATCTGCAAAATGAAGATTTATTTGCTTCAGACTTTGCTGTGAAAATCAATAAGATAATGTAATCAAAGCTTCTAGTGTAGTACTTGGCACATAGGATGCTGAATAAATGGTAACTTACTAATAATAAATATAATTGCTGTTCTAAAAATGTCTGCTGTAGAAAAATTTTGTTAGTAGATTTAAATTTTGTATTGTTCGTAATCGATATTTAGTATCAAGTTCCTTTCAAAGGTGATGTAATTTTGAGCAAATTGCTGTGACAGATCTGGGAAGGTTAGTGAGTTCTTTGGTGGTGATTAAAAAAAACAAAAAAAACACCTCCACAGCAGCCTCTACTCAGTGACATAGTACTCTCTAGGAGAAAGGTGAACCTTATAATTAGTTTTAGAAATGTGTCTGCAAGGTTTTGATCATAGCATGCTTTCTGTGAGTTACATGTGTTATTCAGGAGGTGGAGATGTTCTGTGAAGCAGGGTACTTGTGATGAATGTATTTTCCTTTAAAAGACATCTTTTTTCCTTCGTCTCCACAGCTGCTCAGATAAAGAATTTGATGAGCCAATTGGGAACTAAGCAGGACTCCAGCAAGCTGCAGGAAAATCTGTGAGTAGCTTCCTGACAATGTGGGATTTGGGAGGCCCTTTGAGGACACACTTAATGCCCTGGCTGCATGGCAGCCAAGGTTCAGGTCTTAGGGAAGTCAGAATGAGAGGTGCCAGAACATGAAGTAACAGCTGGATCTAGAAGAAGAGCAACAAAATATGTTAGGGAGTTGTGATGTCTGTTACCTTCTCAAATTCCTTGAACACTGATTCTTTTCTTCCTTTGGGCAGTTTAGCAGAACAATTAAGGGAAGTTGAGAAAGGAACCTATTGCCCTTAAACTGTATTCTGCTGGCGACTCTTTCTAAATGAGCTTCCTTATTGGCATGAGACTCCTGATGATCTGTAGAGCTGATTTAGACTAGCTGGATACATGAGGTATGACAGTTAAGTTTGTGAACTCATCCTAGAAAAAGTGCTACATACCTCATTGCTGAATATCACTGTGGTCACCTTCAAAGTACTTCCTTTGGGAAGCTGTGTACCAGTGCCAGTGCATATAGTCTACCCTTCAAAGCAATTTTGGAACTCTTTCTGGAATAGCTATCAGAGATTTCATTATGTTACCCTTGATGTCCTGAATGTCATCCAAATTTCTTCCTTTCAAGATTTCCTTCATCTTCAGGTAAAAAAGTCATTGGGGCCAGAGCAGGTGAGTAAGGGGGGTGTTCCAATAGTTATTTGTTTATTGGCTAAAAATTCCGTCACAGACAACTATACAATTAAGTTCACGAACTTGCCACCTTGCCACTGTGGGCAATGCCCATTCCAGAAAGAGTTCCAAAATTGCTTTGAAGGGTGGCATAGCTTCCTAAGGAGAATACTTCAAAGTTGACTGTAGTGATACTCAACAATGAAGTTTGTAGCACTTAGAACAGTTAAGTTCGCAGACTTACTTGTCACACCTCGAACAGACCGTTAGAAAAATTTATTCACAATAGCCTAAGTGAAGCCAGAGGGAAAGCATCGTGGACAGGGGTAGAGACTCCTGATTCTTTTTACTTTTGACTCTTTTCTGCTTTTAGAAGTTCTCTTCTTTGTCTCTCAAATATACTGAACCATTATCTTTGTTTTCTATCTCAGGCATTGTGAAGTGAGAGAATGACTATCATTACTTTGAGCTTTTTCGAGGGAAATGTGAAATATGATAAATGGAGACTTTTAGTACTCTCTGGGATGTTCAGGCTCCTAGATAACTTTCCATATAAATGATATTTCTTGGTTTTTTATCCTGGTAGCCCCTAAGCAGTAAAAGAAATTAAAAATTTCTGGTGTCATTTCTGTGTCTTCCCTCTTTTCTGGTTTAAATGACCAGAGAAGAGAGAACACCAGGAAGGAAAAATCTCTTTTCATATTTCTACTACTTTCCAGTCCCACTTACTACATTATATAGTCTTCCCTCTTTAGTGTCTTTCCCTTCCTACTTACAAATTTGTAAACAGTGTACAGCTTCTTTATTTTGGAGAGAGGAGTCAGAAAGCCAAGCATAAAGGGCATGCAGAGAGCCAAGGGTAAAGCTGAAAAAAAACTACTTTTAAGCAAGAACATGAAAGTAGATCTTTGGAGGTTGTTCCCTAGCATGGGAAGCTATACTTTTAATGCCCATTTTGTTCAGCCACCTGTGCTGGATTCTCTGTAGTCCAAGGACTATGACAGACACTAACCATGTCAAACTCCTGGGGAATTCAATGTGGGAGTTGTGTTGTGTTGAGTTGTGTTGAAACTATTAGGTTTAGGTGTGGGTGGCAATTAGTCTTCTACTTCTATCAGAACTACGGTGCTTCCTTCAGCGAGTTTCATCAAGGCAAGTTCCTTCTACTCTGTAATGGAAGGATGGCCTGAAGTGGGTTTCTTGGTAGTATTTGTGGAATTTTGTTGTGAACCTTGGCATCTAAGAGCCCATTTTATTCAAATACCTTTTGGGGGGCGGAGTCAAGATGGCAGACTAAACACACAGCTCCCTAAATCTCTCTGGAAAGCAAGACCTGAAATGATAATTACATGGAGCCTTCTGGACACGTAGTGAGCCCTAGGATGCGGCATAGGGTTGTTAATTTGGACTTCATACCATTCAATGCAAAACCTCCTCTCTTTTGCTGACCCCACTCTTGGCAGGTGTGGGCTTGCATGTACTGAAGGTAACTCACCATTTTAATTTTTTTTTCTCTGTCTTAGCTGGCAGATGGAGCAGGGACTTTACTAGCCGCTAATCTCAGATGCACTGCTGGTGGGATCGGCAAGCAAAATTGACATATTTTGAGAGCTTGGCTTTGGACTCTGTGCATCTTGGCACCTTTGGCATCTCTTTCTGCCTCTGCCATATAGTAGCTAGTACCAAGGCAAGCTTGTGTGGGACACCATCTTGTTCCATTGGGAGGTGTATATACCTGTATGGAGGCCCCGCCTGGACTTAGTTCCTAGGCTGGGAGGCAGTGCCTGCCTGGAGGAGAGTACTTTTCCAGCAGAAAAGCAGTATTTTACACAGTGTCACCTACAGCTGGGGCCCAGCAGCAGAGGCTGTGGACACTGTTAATCTCGGCACCTTTGGCCTCTCTTTTGGTCCCAGCCAGGTGGCAAGCTTGTGCAGGACACCATCTTGTTCCACTGAGAGGTAGAGATACCCATACAAAAGCCTCAGCTGGACCTAATTCCTGGGCTGGGAGGCAGTGCCTGCCCAGAGGAGAGTGCTTTTGCAGCAGAAAAGCAGTATTCTACACAGTGTTGCCTACAGCTGGGGCCTGACAGCAGAGGCCAGCAGGGCAGTAGCCTTCCTGTATTTTGAGCCAGTTTATAGCATCTGGGGTTCAATATAGAGGTGCTTACTTTGCCAACTGGGAAGAGGGACCTGTATACCTGAAAACCTAACTGACTTCGAAAGTTGTCAGATACTTTTCACCTCTCATTTTAAGATGGCCTAGAGGAACAACTGCAGTCCACCCTCACAGCATCTCTCCCAGCCTCTGTTGACTCACATGAAAGCCCAAAAGCAACAAACTCTGGAGAAAACTGTAACGAAGAAATCACCCATGGCTTCAGAAGGCTCCCAAAAGAAAGCACCTCACAACTTCCCAGATGAAGAAGCTTTTCTGAAACTTGGAAGGTGAATACAAAAGGATTACATAGAGAGCCCTCCTAGACTTTATACAAAAAGCGGCAGATCAAAATGAAAAATTAAGCAAGCTGTTTGATCTGATGGAACACCAGTACTCTGAAATCCAGCAGATCAAGAGCAAAACCAAAGAGATAGAAACTTCAATTCAAAGCCAAGAAAACAGAATGGAGCAAATGGAAAATAGACTTTCTGATTTGGAAGGCAGAGTTACTGACTTCAGCATCTATGAGGAGAAATCAGAAAAAAGAAACAAGAAAAATGGAAAAGCATTAAGAAGCATGGACTCTATTAAGAGCAATAACCTACAATTAATTGGAGTTCCTCAAAAGGGCAAGACACCTGAGAATACAGAGAGTGTTGTTGCTGAGCTGCTGACAGAAAACTTCCCAGAAATTATGGAAGAAGAGAATATAGATATCCAAGATGTGTATTGAATGCTACTCAATACAGATCTCAAAAGAAAGACTCCAAGACATAATGAAGCTTAACAAAATGAAACATAAGCAGAAACTCTTAAAAGCAGCAAGACTCAAAGCAAAGCTAACATTCAGAGGGAAACCCAGTAGGCATTTGTCAGATTTCTCAGCAGAAACCATGCTCGCATGGAAACAGTGGCATGACACATTCAAAGCCTTGAAGGAGAAGAACTTCCAACCAAGAATTATATATCCTGAAAAACTGTCTTTCAAATAAGAAAATGAAATTAAGACATTTGCAGATAAACAGAAACTCAGAGACTTTGTAAAAACCAAACCAAAGCTACCAGAAATACTATAAGAATCTCTTGGCTTAGAAGAGCAAAACCACTAACTTTATATTTTAGAAGCAAATACAGGACACATCACCCGGAAACGTACTCAGTCAGGGAAGGCTCCAAACTCAATCAAAGCTATAACAGTGAAAGAAATAATCCAGTGATCATATCTTGAAAACTATGATGTCATCATATTAAAAAGAGGGATGTACTACAGTCATGATAGTCTTTCCAGATGGAGAGGAAGTTGATAAAAATGGTAGTAATTGAAATTGGGTTTATACATAGTTTATTAAGGGAGATCATAGGGGCAGCTGTAAAGCACAATAAAGGTGCAACATATCAAATCAAGAAACATAGTACAAGAGTCTCAACAACCACAAAACCAACAGTGAAAAAGGTGAAAAATCAACTCACAAAGAAGAATGTCCCAGAACGGATTAATAAGAACAACAGAGAAAATATCAACACGAAACTAAACATATCACAGTGACAGCACTGAACACATACCTATCAGTAATCACATTGAATGTGAATGGACTGAATGCTGCAGTAAAGAGTCATCTAGTAATGTCTTGGATCAAAAGACACGACCCATCCATATGTTATCTACAAGAAACTCACCTTAGACTTACATGAACAAACTGAAAATTAAAGGATGGAAGAATATATATCAAGCTAACAATGAACAAAGAAGAGAAGGTGTGGCAATTCTAATCTCAGATAAAATAGCCTTTAGTGTAAAATCCACCATCATGGACAAGGATGAGACACTATTCTTGAAAGGTTCAATACACAAGCACGACTTAACAATATAAAATATTTATGCACCTAATATTAGAGCACAAAAATACAGCGAAGAAACACTGACTACGCTCAGAAAGGAGATAGATCACTCCACAATAATAGTGGGAGACTTCAACACGCCATTCTCAATATTGGACACATTGTCTAGAAAAAAGCTCTATGAAGACACAGAAGACCTTATTGCCATAACCAACTAGACTTCATCGACACATATAGAACTTTCTATCCATCAGCGGAGAACTACACCTTCTTCTCCAGTGCACATGAAACATTCTCCAGTATAGACCATGTGTTAGGACATAAAGCAATTCTCAACAAAATCTATACCATTGAATTCATGCAAAGCATCTTCTCAGATCATAAAGCCATAAAAGTGAAAATCAGTAGCAGAAAAAACGTAGATGGAAAGTGGAACTCATGGAAACTGAACAACATCTTGCTCAAAAAGCCATGGGTTCTAGAAGAAATGAAGGATGAAATAAAGAAATTTATTAATTCCAGTGAGAATGAAAATACTTTCTACCAGAGCCTATAGGATACAGCCAAAGCAGTGCTCAGATGTCAGTTTATCTCCATTGATGCACACATCTGGAAGGAAGAAAGAAGCCAAATCAAAGAACTAATCCTACAGAAGTGGAAAACAACAGAGGGACCCCTCAGGCACTGGAAGAAGACAGATCATAAAGATTAGAGCAGAACTAAATGAATTAGAGAATAGAAAAACAGCTGAAAAGGCCAAAAGCTGCTTTTTTTTTAAAGATCAACAAAATTGACAAACCATTGGCTAAACTTACTAAAGAAAAACAGGAAAGGAAACAAATAATCCAAATGAGAAATGAGAGGAGAGTTGTCATAAGAGATCCAACAGAAATAAAAAATATAATAACAGAATACTGTGAAAGACTGTACTGTAACAAACATGAAAACCTGGAGTAAGTGGACAAATTCCTTGATTCATGTTACCTACCAGCCAAAAGTGTGACAAGCAGAAGCAGAACAACTTAGTAAACCTATCACAGAGGAAGAGATTGAAAAAGTCATCAAAAAACTTCAAATGAAAAAAACCCCGGGCCCAGATGGCTTCACTGCAGAATTCTACCAAGCTTTTAGAGGAGAGTTATCGCCAATATTAATGAGACTATTTCACAGTATAGAAAGCAATGGAATACTCCCCAATTCATTCCTTGAAGCCAGCACAACCCTGGTACCAAAGCCAGGGAAAGACTCAACCGAAAAGGAGAGCTACAGACCAATATCACTCATGAATTTAGATGCAAAGATCTTCAACAAAATTCTTGCCAGTAGAATACAACAACATATCAAAAATATAATCTATCATGACCACGTTGGATTCATACCAGGGATGCAAGTCTGGTTCAACATCAGAAAAACGATTAATGTGATCAACCCCATAAACAATACAAAAGACAAGAATCACCTGATTTTGTCTATTGATGCAGAAAAGGCATTTGATAAAGTCCAACACCCATTCCTGCTAAAAACTCTCAGCAAGATCTGAATAGACGGCAAGTTTCTCAGTGCAATAAGGGCCATTTATACAAAGCCAACTGCCTACATTATCCTGAGTGGAGAGAGACTGAAAGAGTTTCCCTTGAGAACAGGAACTAGACAAGGATGCCCACTCTCACCTCTCCTGTTCAGCGTTGTACTAGAAGTTCTAGCCAGAGCAGTTAGACAAGACCAAGAAATAAAGGGCATCTGCATCAGTAAGGAAGAAGTTAAAATCTCCCTACTTGCAGATGATATGATTGTATATGCAGAGAAACCTAAAGAATTCATAAGTAAACTACTCAAACTGGTAGAAGAATTCAGCAAAGTCTCAGGATGCAAGATAAACATAACGAAATCAGTAGGATTCTTTTATAGCAACAACGAGATTGTTAATGAAGAAATCACCAAATCACTACCATTTTCTGTAGCCACCAAGTAGATAAAGTACCTAGGAATAAATCTAACCAGAGACATAACAGACCTTTACAAAGAGAACTACAAGTCCTTACTACAAGAAGGTAAGAGAGACTGACATAAATGGAGAGGCCTACCCTGCTCATGGATAGGAAAACTTTTTAATGAGATGGAAAAACAAATCATGAATTTTGTTTGGAAAGGAAAGAAGGCCCGGATAAGTAAAGCACTACTAAAGAAGAACACACTGGGAGGCTTCTCACTACCTGACTTTAGAACCTATTACACTGCCATTGGTACTGGTAGAAAAAGAGACATAAATCAGTGGAACAGAATTGAGACTCCATAGATGACACCATCTGCCTATGAACAGTTGATATTTGCCAGGGCCTAAGACATTAAACTGGGGAAAAAAACAACCTCTTCAACAAATGGTGCTAGCAAAATTGGATATCCATCTGCAAAAAATTGAAACAAGACCCATATCTTACACCTTATACAAAAACCAACTCTAACTGGATAGAAGACCTAAATATCAAATTTAAAACAATAAAGCTCATCCAAGAAGAAGTAGGAACAGTAATGGAAGTTTTAATACACAACATAGACAGACTTCAAAATCTATCAAACCATAAACAACAGAAGAGAAAATAGGTAAATGGGAACTATTAAGAATCAAACACTTTTGCTCATCCAAAGACTTTATTAATAGAATTAAAAGGCCACCTACAGTATGGGAAAAAATACTTGGTAACTATATGTCAGACTGATGCCTAATCTCCATAATCTATAAGGTACTACCAAATATCAATAAGAAAAAGATAAATCATCCAGTTAAGCAAATGGGCAAAGGAGATGAACAGACACTTCTCTAAAGAGGAGATTCAGGCAGCCAAAAAACACATAAAAACACATGTGGACATGCTCATGATCATTAGCTGTTAAAGAAATTCAGATCAAAACTACAATGAGATGCCATCTTACCCCAACAGGATTGGCCATGATCCAAAAAACACAAAACAACAAATGCTGGAGAGGCATTGGAACTCTCTTACACTGTTGGTGGGATTGAAAAATGGTGCAACCTCTTTGGAAAGCAATCTGATGCTTCCTTAAAAAGTTGGATATGGATGTACCATTAGACCCAGTAATTCCACTGCTTGGAATACATCCTGCAGAATCAAGGCCATTCACCCCAACTGATACTTGCACATGCATGTTTATTGCATCACAGTCCACAATAGCAAAAATATGGAATGAGCCCAGATGCCCAACAGCAGAGGAATGGATAGGTAAACTATGGTATATATACTCTATGGAACACTATGCAGTGATAAAGAACAACGATGATTTTAGGAAACATAACCTGGTTTCAATTGGAGGACATTATGTTGAGTGAGACAGTCAGCAACAAAAGGACAAATATTGTTGAGACCCCTATGACAAGAACTTAAAAACAGACTCATGCATAGAAGAAAAGACTCTTTGACAGCTCCAAGGGAGGGGAGGGAAAGAGAGTGAAGGGAGGGAGGGTTTAGATTAGATGATAGAAATTTGGTTGGATGAAATGTGTGACAGCACACATTAGAAAGAAAATATTAACTGGACTTCCACATAACATGATTACTCTCCCATCTTAATCCAATGTTACAAGGACAGAGTAGCTGTGGTGGGGGGCTGGGAACGATGTTCCCAGGGGAAATCAAGGTCAGTTGGCACAACTAGAGTTTTGGTAAGAGAGCCTTCTGCACCCCAGTAGTGTCTGGGGTCTTAAAAGCTGTCAGGCTGCCATCTGAGGGTACAGCAGATGGTCTCAACTTAGCAGGAATGGATGATCACCATGGACCAAAATGACACAGGGAAGGAGAACACAAAAGACAGTCCCATGTAAGTGCGTGACTACATGGACTTGTGACCATAGAACAGATGGTGCCCGGCTACCACCAGTGATAGCCATGGTGGAGCTCACAGAGTTGAGTCTCGCTGGCAGCACAAGAATAAAAAGAGGTGCACCCTGAGATCTCCATTAAAAGGACCACAATTGGTGGTCCATGGGCCTTGGAGTTCCCCTGGGAGCATGGACCCTGGTCTTGATGCTGCCCATGTCCATAAATCATAATGGAGGTCAACTCTTAGACAGGAATCGATTGGCCTTGGCAACATAGAGTGACCATATCATGTGTGCACTTTATGGTTCTGTGCATCTATAGGATATTGTCCTGCTGACCTCTTGCTGGAGGAAGGGGAGTGGGTGGAGGGTAGGGGATAGGAATTTGTTGGGAAAATAAGACATATATGGAGTAGAGTGGAAGAATGTGCTGTCACCAGGCAGGTAGAGCAATGGTAACTGCAGATAGGTGGCCATGCAAATTTATATTGGAATGTGTATTTTCATTCAATCATAATAAAACAACAACAAACTACTTTTCATTTCCTGCTTTGAGAGTCACTTTGAGAACAAAATGGTGCTGACTATAACAGCTCTCAAGAAGTGAGAATACCTTGAAACATGTCTTTTCTTTCTTAGGCAACAGTTACAACACTCCACAAACCAGCTTGCCAAGGAAACCAATGAATTATTGAAGGAATTGGGGTCCTTGCCCCTTCCCTTATCTACTTCAGAACAGGTTGGTATTTTCTGTGATTTGTTTTTCAGTGGGAAAGAATTGTGTTTTAATGGACAGTTTGTGGAACAGAAATAACTTGGTCTTTAGTGTTAGATAGACCTTTTATGAACCTCAGTTTCCTTATTGGTAAAAAGTGGGTTATGTGACTGTTGTGACAATGGAAAGAATATTACATTATTGCCAAGCCAGCCATACATTAATAAATGGGCTTAACTGAAGAATGATCTTAGTGTTTGCATGTCTTGGAGGCTGGGCTAGTGGGTTTTATGTTTGCAGGCTTGGTCTTAGTTTGTAGGCATGGTCCAGTATCTAGAAATTTCAGTCAAATGTCTTTCTTTTATTTTTTTTATTATGACTGAGTAAAAATATACATTCCCATATAAATTTACGTGCCCACATATGTGCAGCTTCCAGTGCTCTGCCTGCCCGGTGACAGCACACTATTCCTTTCTACTCCAAACATGTCTCATCCTCCCAACAGTCTCCCTTCCCCTCCTCTCAGCCCACTCCCCTTCCTCCAGTCAGGGGTCAGCAGGATGATATCCTGTAGATGCATAGAACCATAAAGTGCGTCGCCAAGTCCAATCCCTTGCTGTCCGAAGAGTGGACTTTCATTATGATCCATGGGCAAGGGCAGCATCAGGGCCAGGGGCCATGCTTCCCAAGGAACCCTGAAACCTCTGGACCATCAGTTGTGGTCTTTTAGCAGAGCTCTAAGGGTGTACCCCTTTTTATTCTTGTGTTGCCAGTGAGACTCAACTTTGTGAACTCCATCGTGACTATCACTGGTGTTGGCCAGGCACCATCCGGTTCTTCCAGTCCCAAGTCGATGTAGGCACCCACTCATGTGGTTCTCTCTGTCTTCTGTGTTGTCATTTTGGTCCTCAGTGAGTATCCACTCCTGCTGAGTTGGGGCCATTTGCTGTGCCCTTGGATGGCAGCTTGGCATCTTTTAAGACCCCAGATGCCACTCACTAGTGTGGGGTGCAGAGAGCCCTCTTAGCAAAATGTTAGTTGTGCCAGTTGGCCTCTATTTTGCCTAACAGCATGGTCCCCTGCCGCCTGCCCCCTGCCCCAGCTACTCTGTCCTTGTATTATTGGGTTAAGATAGGACGAATATTCAAGTTATGTTGAAGTCCACTTAATATTGTTCTTGTTTCTAATGCGTGCTGTCACCGATTTCACTCAACCAAATTTCTACCAACTGTCTAAACCCTCCCCTTGGACTCTCCCTCCCTCCCCTCCCTTGCAGCTGTCAAAGAGTCTTGACTTCTATGCATAAGTCTGTTTTTGAGTTCTTATTGTAGGGGTCTCATACAGTATTTGTCCTTTTGTCTCTGACTGCTTTCATGCAACATAATGTCTTCCAGTTGAAACCAGGTTTTGAGATGTTTCCTGGAATCATCATTGTTCTTTATCATTGCATAGTGCTCCCTTGAGTATATACACCATAGTTTACCCATCCATTCCTCTGTTGTTGAGCATCTGGGTTGTCCTGTCTTTTTGCTGTCATGGACTGTGCTGTGATAAACATTCTTGTGCATGTGTCCATGAGTGTGAATGGCCATGATTCTGTAGGATATGTTGCAGGTAGTGGAATTACTGGGTAAAATGGCGTATCTATATCAATTTTTTAAGGAAGTGCCAGATTGCTTTCCAAAGAGGCTGGACCATTTTGCAACCCCACCAACAGTGTAGGAGAGTTCCACTTTCTCCACAGCCTCTCCAGCGTTTGTTGTTTTGTGTTTTTTGGATCATGGCCAATCTTGTTGGGGTGAGATGGTATCTTATGGTAGTTTTCATTTCAATTTCTTTTTTTTTTTGTTTTTTTTTTCATTTTACTTTTATTTTTATTTTTTAATTTGATATGATCGAGTGAAAATGTACATTCCCGTATAAATTTACATGCCCACCTATATGCAGCTTCCACTGCTCTCTCTGTCCGGTGACAGCACACTATTCCTCTCTGCTCCATACATGTCTCATCCTTCCAACAGTCTCCTTTCCCCTCCTCTCCAACCACTCTCCTTCATCCAACCAGAGGTCAGCAGGCTGATATCCTGTAGATGTATAGAACCGTAAAATGCATACAATATATGGTCACTCTGCATTGCCAAGTCCAATCCATTTGTGTTCAAAGAGTGGATCTTCATTATGGTTTATGGGCAAGGGCAGCATCAGGGCCAGGGGCCGTGCTCCCAGGGGAACCCCGAAACCGCTGGACCATCAATTGAGGTCTTTTAGTGGACATTTCAATTTCTTTAATAACTAAAAATCATAAACATGTCCGCATGTGTTTTTTGGCTGCCTAGATCTCCTCTTTAGAGAAATGTCTGTCTATCTCCTTTGCCCATCACTTAATTGGATGATTTATCTTCTTCTTATTGATATTTTGTAATACCTTATAGATTATGGAGATCAGGCGTTGGTCTGACATAGAGTTGCCAAATATTTTTTCCCATTCTGTAAGTGGCCTTTTAACTCTTGTGATAAAGTCTTTGGATGAGCAAAAGTGTTTGATTCTTAATAGTTCCCATTTATCTATTTTCTCTTCTGTTGATTGTGGTTTGTTTGACAGATTTTGAAGTCTGTCTACATTGTGTATTAAAACTTCCATTGTTGCTCCTACTTTTTCTTGGATGAGCTTTATCATTTTAAATTTCATGTTTAGGTCTTTTATCCAATTTGAGTTGGTTTTTGTATAAAGTCTAAGATACGGATCTTGTTTCAATTTTTTGCAGATGGATATCCAATTTTGCCAGCACCATTTGTTGAAGAGATTGTTTTTACCCCAGTTTAATGTCTTAGGGCCTTTGTCAAATATCAACTGTTCATAGGCAGATAGTGTCATCTCTAGGGTCTCAGTTCTGTTCCATTGATTGATCTGTCTGTTCTTGTACCAGTACCAGGCTGTTTTGACCACTGTGGAAGTGTAATAGGTTCTGAAGTCGGGTAATGAGAGGCCTCCCAGTGTATTCGTCTTCTTTAGTAGTACTTTACTTATCCAGAGTTTCTTCCCTTTCCAAGCAAAATTGGTGATTTGTTTCTCCATCTCATTAAAAAATCATGCTGGAACTTGTATTGGAATTGCATTATATAAGTATATTACTTTGGGTAAAATAGACATTTTCACAACGTTAAGTCTTCCTATCCATGAACAGGGTAGTTTTTTTTCGTTTATATTTTGCAGTAACATTTGTGTCCCTCAGGACTCATTCGTAGGTCTCTTGGTGCTCTCCTTTAATATGCCATGCCTTTTCTTCACATTATTCTTGAAGTCGGGTGCACCCTCTCCATCGCTATAGCTTGACTCACTCACCTAGCGTCTGTGGCTTACCTCAGATCCTGTCTCTTCTGGGGAAAAAAACCTTCCCATCTACTTCACATTTTACTGTGAGCTTCTTTACCATTCATGGGGCACTTAACTTATACTGTCTTTTATTATTAGACTTTTTTATGACAGTGTGTTGTTTCTCTGATGGTACTGATGATGAAGTCTACAGTGTCCTCCTCCTGGAGTGTTACTCAAATTGTGAGTTGTGACCTATTGGAACATGAAATTATTTTAGTGCATATGATCAACATTTAAAAAAAATGGAATAGGGTAGAAATACCAGAATGTATCATGTAATGAGGGAAAAATATTGTTACATGAAGCTTTTGTTTCACAAATATGTGCATGTATGGTTCCAGGTCATCATGTCAAATTCTTACTGTGAGTTTCTGCCAGAAAACTTGAAGTTCACTAACCCATACCTGGCAAGCTGCTGAGTGAAGCTTCTTTTCAGTCTTTGGTGCTTTAGTGCGCCCTTGCACAAGAGCGAGGAACAAAGAATTGCTGACTGCTAGGAAGTATGAAGACAAGTAATGCTTTGTCATTCTGCTACAAAGTAGTTATGATAAAAAGTAATCTTACTGTTATCTCTCTTTGTTATCCACATGTGGGCTCTTTGCTTAAGTTGTTACTTATGATGACATTTCAGTTATGGGCCAGTTTTCCCCACCATCATCAGATCACTTGCAAATTGTCCTTTTTCTATCCCCAGCTGCACTTAGGGTATGCATACTTGTAGATAGTTTTAATGGTAATAAAAAAGAGTCTAATAGTCTAATGTGGAGTATTGAAAGCCCTTAAGAATTAAACGGTAGTCTAAGCAAAATGTAAATAGAAAGTTAAAGTGATACAAAAAAAAGAAGTAATATATTCCAAAACCAAATAAAAGTTATTTTTCTATTATACATGCAGTGGTTCCCTTCCATTAGTTTGACTCATTAAGAACATGAAATAGATCTACAAACACAGTCTGCTTGATTCTGTTCTTCCTACTGTAAAGAACCTTTTCCATTTCTTTCCTCATCTCAATTACTTAGCCTCGTCAACTATGTTTTCCCTACTGTCCTATCCATCAGACCACACATCCTACCTTCAGTATATTCTGTGTTCAGCATATACTTATGTATTATCATCAGTGATCTACTAGGAGCTAAATCCAGTGCCGTTTTTCAATTTGTGTTTAGTTTTCTTCTCTGTTTCGTTTTATCCTCTTGCCCACCCAGTTTCCATGGAAGCTTTCTTAGCTCTTTCCACAGTTCTTGCTCATTCTGTCTGCCAACTTTGGTGTTCCTATATCTGGCCTGTTTTTTTTCTTATCTCAAGTTGAGTCTCAGCCTGTTTTCCTGAGTGATACCTCCTAGAAGTAGGCATGCCTCAAGGTTCTGCCATTGGTCCTCTAATTTTCTCATTCTGTAGTTTACCCTCAGAAGCCTTACTTTTATGACCTCTGCTGTTACTTATGAGCGTGATTCGTAAAGCTTTTTCCAAATCTAACTGCTAAGTCCCTAAAGACTTGGCCCAGTATTGCCAGATCCTCTTCTGACATCTCTTGAATATATTGCCTTCATCTAAAATGTAATGTGTTGTCTTATACTGAATTCTTCACATTTCACCTAAGCCTTTAAGCTAATTGACTGTATTTGACATAAAAAAAATTTGTCCCTTTTAATTTAATATTCCCATTCATACAGATTTATCCTAAGAAGAAAGATTCTGAAGAAAAAAATGAAACAACTACTCTATGTCCTCTAGAGCCTAGTTTCCTGAGTTTAAATTCAGCTTCTGCCAGTTAGTTTTTGATTGTGGGAAAATGCCGTACATACGCTCTATGTACCTTGGTTTTCTTATCTGTAAAATAGGGACTAACATAGTACTTGCTTTGTAGGTTACGTGGATGAAGGGAGTTATTATCTGGCACATGATAAGTACTGTGTAAGTTTTAGCTGTTACAGTGGGGCTCACTTGAGCTTTATAATAGTTAAAAACTGGGATTATTTAAATAAAATATGCTGGAGTGGCTTTATGGAATATTATATAATAGTTAAAGGTGATAATTTTGAAGGTATGGTAACATGAAAAATGTTTGTGATGTACTTAAAAGTTCTTTTTCATGGTGAAACTGGAAAACTGTGTCTTTCCCCCCTTTCTTATTGTCATCATGTTGTATATGCAATATGTAAAATTCCCAGGAAGATAAAAAAAGCTTCTTATCTAAATTTGCTTTGAGTATTTATCATCATTTCCCAGGCTTAAAAGCTGAATTCTTTTTGACTTGATCCCTCTTCCCTCTAGTGACTACTGTATCGAGTTTCTTAAATTTACTTCCTTGTGTTCCTAGTACCAGTACTGTGGCCTCGAAGCTTACCCTACTGAAGCAACCTTTCTGACATGTTTTTTCATCCTATCTTGTACATTGTTGGCTATCAACCTTTCTAAGTTACTGTGTTGTACACATCATGTTCCCTGTTCTGCAGAGGTAGAACCTCAAATTCATCTTCTTGGCATTTAAAACCTGCTGTGGTTAGTCCCTTTTGTGCCTTTCCAGTTTTTATTTTATTTTTTTATTGTGCATTAGGTGAAAGTTTACAGAGCAGATTAGTTTCCTGTTTCATACTTTGTACATAAAGTGCTCCATAACATTGGTTTCATTCCCTACAAAGTGTCAGCAATCTCCCCATTTCCATTCTAGATTCCCTGTCTGTTTTTCCTGATTTACTTTCCTTGCCTGGCTTCTCTGTTTTTGGTTTTGGGCAAATGTCACCCTTTTGATCTTGCATAATTCCTTGTTCTAAGAAGCATGTTCCTCTTATGTTGTTATTTATTTTATGGGCAGTGGTCTTGATCCATGGTTTGGCTGAAAGGCAGTCTTTGGAAATGGTTTCAGAAGAGTGTCTTAGGGCCCTAGTCTCAGAATTTCCTCCAGTAAGTCTGGTCTTTTTTGTGAATTTTATTTGCCTTTCCAATTGCATCTTTTACTCTCCAATTTTACTCTTATGAATAAACCTTTGAATCCAACTCAACTGCCTCCTTAAAGATACTTTTCAGATTTCTACCACCTGTACATTTCCTTATACTCTTCTTTTGCTTACGTTTTCCTTATCCGTTTTTTCTGCTTATTCATGCCTTAGTCTTCCTTTCAGTGTCAACCTCCTCTTGATGTCTTTCTTGACTGCTTGTGTTCTTAAGTGATTATTCATGCCTCTAAACTTGTATAGCACTAATTGGGTAAAGCTTGTCTGTGATGACTTGATACTTGTATGTTTGTATTCTTTACACATAGATGGTAAGCTGTTTTATGTCAGTTTACTCTGAGTTTGTGTTTGTTGAGACTTAAAAGCAGCAAATTTGGTAAAAGTAGCATATATATATAAAACATATACACATATGTAGTATATAAATTATGCTTCCTTGATGATTGTAGCCAGGAAAACTCTATGGGGCAGTTCTGTTCTTCCTTATAGGGTCCTCTGAGTCAGGATTGACTCCACAACAATGAGTTACACTGAAAAAGACTGTGAGTCTGTGGTTTTCAGGGAAGCTGTGCACTCACTATAGATGACTACAGTTTCAGTATTTTAGTAAAACCAATCTCTAACCAGAGTCCAGGAATATTTGTTTTGCTTTTAGGAGTCTCAAAAAAACAAACCCATTACCATCCATTTGATTCTGATTACAGTTCCTTCTTTGATTACCTTCCAAAGTACAGGATACCAGTTTGCATGTTTGTCAGAATGGAAGAGGGAAAGTCTGGCTTACGTACAGTATTAACCAGGGATCTGAGCTAACAGAGCAAATTTACTGATTTAAGGAAGAATATATGTCATTAAAAGTTTTCTAGTTGGAACTCCATAGGAAGCAAAATGTTGTATTTCTATATTCCCTTATTTAATTCAGTGGAATTAAAATTTCAAGTCTTGTTTTATTTCCTTAGCGCCAGCAGAAACTTCAGAAGGAACGCCTCATGAATGACTTCTCTGCAGCCTTAAACAGTTTCCAGGCTGTGCAGAGAAGGGTATCTGAAAAAGAAAAGGAGAGTATTGCCAGAGCCAGAGCTGGATCTCGTCTCTCTGTAAGTTTTTGCCCTCCTACCCCCTAAAAAGACCATGGTCATTTCAGGATGTTCTTTTCCAAGTTTTTTTTGTTTTGTTTTTCTCTTTGGCCTTTGTTTATTATCACCCTAGGTAATAAATGTACATCAGCTGCTGTGAAAATGACAGATTGATATACCTTTATAAAAATATGCATGCATATTATCAAAGAAATATGCACAAAGGCTAAAAACTATGACAAGTAGAATTATGTATAATTTTCTTTGTTATGTTGGTCTTCCATTAAAAACTTTTTAATCATCAAAAGGGTTTACCAAAAAAAGTGAAAAGACAAGCTACCAACTGGAAGGATATCTTCCAAAATCATGTATCTGACAAGAATCTAATAGCCAGTGTATACAATAAAAACTTCCACAGATTTACAACAGAAAGTTAGATAACCTAATTGTAATATGGGAAAGGACTTGAATAGACACTTCATCAAAGTGGACATTCAAATGGCCACTGCGTATATGAAAAAATGATCAGTGTCATTAGCCATCAGAGATGTAAATCAAAACCAGAGTGAGATACTATTTCTCTACCCCTAGCATGGCTAAGATAACAAATAGAAAATAATGTTGGTGAGGATGTGGGGAAATTGGAACTCTTATCCATTGATTCATCTTACTTGTATCCACAATCAGTGCCCACTGAAGCAGTAGTCAGGAAATCAAGTGACATATTACATCAGGACAAATCTGCTGTGGAAGTGTTAAAGAGGTACCTGACCGAAGCCATGGTATTTGCAGTTGTCTCATATGCATGTGAAAACTGGAAAGACCAAAGAAGAATTGAGGAATTTGTTAATGTTATGGTTTACTAAACTGAGAATGACAGCTTGAGGAGGAATGGCATTGTGTTCATCATCAAAAAGAACATTTCAAGATCTAGGGTACAATACTGTTAGTGATAGGATAATATCCATATGTCTACAAGGACATAGTAGTTACGTGTTACATCTGCTAACCATAAGGTTGGCAGTTTGAATCTGCCAGGTGTGCCTTGGAAACTCCATGGTGCAGTTCTACTCTGTCCTAGAGGGTCGCTATGAGTCAGAATTGACTCGACAGCAAGGAAGACCAATTAATACAATTGTTATTCAAAGTGAACCAATCAATAGGGCCAAAAATGAAGAAACTGAAGATTTTTACCAACTTCTGCAGTCTGAAATTGATCAAGCATGTACTCAGGATGCATTGATAATTACTAGTGATTGGGATGCAAAAATTGGAAACAAAGAAGAAAAATCTAATTAGTTTGAAAATGTGGCCTTGGTGTCAGAAATGATACTGGAGATTATGTGATAGAATTTTGGCAGACCAGCAACTTCATTGCACATACCTTTTTTCATTAGTATAAGTAGCAACTATACAGGTGGACCTCACCAGATGGAATATATAGGAATCAAATCAGCTATTTCTGTGGAAGGAGAGGATGGAAAAGCTCTTAAAAATTATTAGGGACCCAAATGAGCTTTCATTTATACAAATTATATCAATGTTTACTATTGGAAATTAAACCGGAAAATTTTTAGGTTATTCATTTAAAATAACAGTATCAACCTATGGTAAATTAACATAAATATAAACATTATTTTAAATAAAAAAAACTTTAAAAAATTTGTTGGGTTGAGTAGCATTGGTTTATATTTTTACAGATCTCTTTAGTGTCTGGCTTAATAGAAGGCAGCTAGATTTTTGTATCTGTTTCTTTATTCTGTTGAGGTATGCTATTTTGGTTAAAGTATCTGAAGAAAATTCAGCCTCACAGAGATACATAATTGGGTAAGGAGAATGTTTTTGTAATCTTTTCAGATCATTGTCAATATTCTTCTTTGCTGCTGTATCAAAACTTGATCAAAATTTGTTGTGTCGTGGAATCTAAAACCATACTAATGAATTTTTCATTCTCTTACATTAAAATATGCCGGTCTGTTTTGTACTTTGGGTCTTTTATTTCATGCATGGTTTTGTAGCATCATATATATTATTATTTGGATAGCATTGGTTCTCTGAAAAACAGTTGATCTTCCAACTGTTGACATAGTTCATTGTACAGTATTTTTTTTCAAAAATCACGTTTGGTACTATTACCATCACTTTTATCAGAAGAGTCTTTACACATTGGGAAACTGCCAAATTCATGGAGATAGAGACAAATTTTCCAGTATCCTAAGTTTACTGGAAAACTCTGTTTTTATCATTGGCAGTAACACTATCATTGTTTTCCTTTAAGTTAGGGGCTCACTTTTTTTTTTAATAAATTACCTGCCAAACACGCATGTGAATAACAATAGATTGTTAGTCATTTGTTTAAGTAAAAGTGGTGTATCTTTAAAAAAAGGTGACTAGTTTAGTTTGTAAGTCAGTTACACAAGTAGTTTTTCTTGAGACAGCCATTATACTTCTGCATGTACCAAAAGTGACTTGTGTATGCTTCCCATTTCAGCATACAAAATATAAAAAGACATGTATTGAGAAATTTATTTTAATTAATAGTTTCTGTGGCTTCATCCAGGACACACTGGCTTTTTTTGTTTAACTGTGAATTCGTGGCAATGACGAATACAGAGACAACTAGTACAAGTGCTTTGATTTGTGCTAAGGCACTGTGTCAGCACAGGAAGGAAAAAAAAACCCAAGTAACATCTTATTCTTTCTATAAATAAAGTCAAACAGATGAAAAGGTGCGCCACTTCTCTGTAGTCATGGGAATTGTAAATTAAATCTGAGTGCAACACTCTTGCTTATCCGTAAGACTGGCAAAAATTAAAAACTGTGAACATCAGAGGTGGTGGTTGTGGATACAATGTGACAGGAGCTCTTCTGTCTGGTCAGTAGTAGTATGAATTGGCACAACTGTTCTGAAATACATTTTGGTTGTATCTTTAGAACACATATGTACCTTATGACTGAGTGGTTCTACCCTAGTGAAGCCTGTAAATGTGTCTACTGGGATATCTGAACACAAGTGTTCACAGCAGTGTATTCAGAGTAGCCAAAAATTGGAGACATATAAATGTCTATCAACAGGAGAATGGATAAAAACACTGTGGGATAGTCATATACTATAATGTTATATAACAAAGTGAATGAACAAACTACAGTTATATTCAGTGTCAAGGATGAATCTGGTATAATTTGGAGTGATAAAAACAAAGCACAAAATAAATACAGTATGATTTCATTTATATAAAGCCCCAAACCAGGCAAAACTACATTGAATAAAGATACATATCACTATTTTTAATAAGCAAGGAAATGCTTATCACAAAGTCAGGGTAATAACTATTTTAAGGACAGGGGACACAGTTGTGATTGGAGAAGGACACATGAGTGGGCTTTCTCTTTTTTATCTATGGGGAACATAAATGTCAACATTTGAAAAAACAACAACAGTGTTTCCTTTGGATTGGTAGAATTGTGGAATGTTTTGTTTTCTTCATTTTACTTGTTCTTTAATTATCACTATCATAAGAAGGGGAAGTTTTTTTTCAGATTTTTTCTTAGTAAAAAAGATTGATATTTCAAAAGCTTTTACTTTTTGAATGTTGTCTCTAAGTTACAAAAGTAATACATGCATTAGTGTAATGGTTGAAATGAGTTTGCCACTTTAGTACCTAATATTGTCTATTTTATAAATGTCATTTTTTAAAAAAATCTTTGCATATTTTGAAAATTTGTTTCCTTGAAAGTTTTCAGCTCCTTCCCTTAATCTGCCTTCTCCCAAATTTTGAAAGAGGTTATTCTTCTTAATATTTTCAACTCTCTGCCTTACCTATGTTCTCTCCATCTTGGTCAGTGTGGTTTCCGTTCTGGCCCCAAACTGGAATATAGATTTGCCTTCAACCGCTGCAGACTCATTTTCTAGTAGAGACAGATTGCCAGAGCCCTGTATCATTTTACAGACCTGTCAGAGTCAAGGGATGTCATTTCTCTATACTGTGGCTAAGGGCAAATGCTTGTTTTTGTGTCTGTCTGTGACATGGTTCTGGATGACAGCAGCAATAATGCCGTCTGTTTTGTAGGCAGAGGAGAGGCGAAGAGAAGAGCAGCTCGTCTCCTTTGACAGGTAAAGGAATTGCTCAGACAACATTGCTGGATAGTTGAGATGGGATTTTATGTCTTTATACTTGTTTTAAATTTTAAAAATCAATGAGGAAAAAAGAGGAGAACAAAATAGAGAGAGACGGGTTAGGGGATTTTATAATCCACAAAAAAAAATTAAAAAGTAAAAACCATGAGCTTTCCCAAGATCTTCTATGAAAAGAGTAATTTCAAGATGAATAAAGAATTCCCAAGAAGCCCCTAATGCTGATGTGTTGGGAAGAGAGTTTGGCTCACCAAGATTAAGTAAAAGCCCACAAACCTACAGGTTAGGAGGTGTTTTAGTCAGCTAGGCTGCTCTAACAGAAATACCACAGAGTGGATGGCTTTAACAAAGAAAGATTTATTCTTACACAGTCTGGTAGGTTGCAAGTCCGTATTCAGGGTGTCCGCTCCAGGGAAAGACTTTCACCTTGTCGGCTCTGGAGGAAAGTCCGGTATTGCATCAGTCTTTGTCCAGGGAGCGTCCTCACGCAAGAACCTCTAGTCTGAACGACGTGCTCTGCTCCTGGTGCTGCTTGCTTGATGGTAGCGAGGTTCTCAAATTGTCCTTTGTTTCTTTTTCCTTTTATTCCTTGCAAGCGAAAAGCATTAAGGGTGGGGCAAGCCTTACTCCAGGGCAACTCCCCCCACAGCAGGAATTCACAGCCCCACCCTAATCCTTTAACATACAGGTTAGCAAAACCACACAATGGAGGACAGCCCCAAGATACTGAGAACCATATCCCAGCCATGTGGCTGCACACATTTTTGGGGGGACACAGTTCCAACCATGACAGGAGGTCTAATAATTTTCCCTCTAATTCAGACTTAAGTCCTTCCAAGTTCTTGGACCTCTGTTCACTCATCTCTACAATGGAAACAGCTCATCCTTCTAGAGGAAAAGCAAACAGTTTATATCTAAAGGATGTCTCCTTTTTTAATCTTCTCCAATATGAATTAACTAATCCCATAGAAATCTATTCCTGGTATTTGTTCAGAACTCAAAAATGTTTTATCATAGATATGTCTATCCCTCATTACAACAAAACTATGAGCACCTCAAAGACCTGGGGTGCTCTGTCTTCTACAGTTTTATATCTCTAGCACCTGCAGGATATTCTTTAAATACTATAGAGAAGCATGATTTGTATATACTGTTGGAAAAAAAATGCTTAATACTGGATTTTCAAAGTATTTTGTGTCTAGTGTAATATGAAGTACACTTTTTTTCTAAGTAGGGTAGCTGAAAAGAAGAGTTAATTATATTTCATAACTTTTTACTTTGTTTTTTGCTAAGAAGCATTTAACACAGAGCATAACTTCAGAGGAAATCTCTGAAAACCAGGAGATGTGATCTGGACTAACTGTTGAAGCACTGACAGGTCGTTTAGCTTGGTTTCCTGCACCATTTAGTGCCCAGGATACCAAAACATCTTGTACTTGGAGGGTGCCCTAGAAGAGGATAGGCTGATAGGCTTGATTGACTTCAAATACCTGGCTACTTTCCTTGTCCAGATTATAGAGTGTACCATAAGTGGAAACCACATGCCTTAGTCCTGCTTCCTCTCAGTTTTGCCCATGAAGCTGAGACCGTTTCCAGCTCTTTGCCTCTAGATGTGAAGGACATGACTCTCAGGGAGTGTGTGTTGATGCCCAAGGAGGCGGAGACCTATTAACTGTCTGGCTCAGCTGGCAGTAGAGATGTTGTAGACATGTCTACATCTTGGAGAGGGAGAATCAGCTAGTGCACTTGTCTCCCAGCAGCCATGAGGACTGGAACCAGATGCAAAGCCAGGAGGATGAGGTGGCCATCACAGAGCAGGATTTGGAACTTATTAAAGAGAGGGAAACAGCAATACGGCAGTTGGAGGTAAGTGCCAGGTCATGCTTTTTGCTTCACTTAGTGTCTGCAGGTATCTGGACTTTTTAGTCCACTTGAAATTTTTCCCAGTGAATGTGGAAAAGCACAGAATACATTATTGTGTGATTTGCTTATTATTTGCGTCAGTAATCATGATGAGTTTGAACTACTGTTATAATGGTATTGGCCATGATGCCCAGAATACTCAGATCCTTTCCTCCATCACCACACTCCTTATGGTCTTCATTGGAAATATGCATACAGAACAGAGCAAAGCTAATAACTATTGTAATGATCATTAGGAATCTGTCCCCAAACTTTAATATAATTTAGGTTAGGCAGGGCTCTACAGAGAGTTCTTTTGCTTGGTTTGGGTAGCCAGAATAAAGGCAAGCAAAAAGATTGGCTTCATTTTTCTGCAACCCCAAAGTCTGCCCTGAGTTTTGGATCTTATTACTTCCAGGTGTCGGAAATGGGAACAGTTATTGAGGTGAGATTTGGAATAAAGGTCTTTAGACCTTTCCTACCTAAACTTCCAACTTGAATTTTACCCAGTGAGCTGTAAAATGCTCTTAAACCTGAATGACTTTTTCCTCCTTGGAGGCAGAGGATTGCTGCCCTGGGAAAGAAGGGGAGAGTGAGGGGGACAGAGAGGAGCAGCTCTGCGTTCTCCCTTGACTTTGATTTACAGCAGCAGTTCTAAGCCCTGGCTGCACATTAGAATCACCTGGAGAAGTTAACAACAAAAAAGCCCAACTCTCCCTCCCACCACCATTACATTAAACTATAGGAGATTCCTATAGAGTGTGTGAGTGTGTGTGTGTGTGTGCGCACACGCGCTGCGCTGGATGGTGTCTCTTGTCGTGCTTTAGATGAAGGTTTATAGTGTAAATTAGTTTCTCATTAAACAGTTAATACACGTATTGTTTTGTGGCATTGGTTGCCATCCCCATGACATGTCAACACTCTCACCGTCTCGACCTTGAGTTCCCCATTACCAGCTTTCCTGTCCCCTCCTGCCTTGCCCTTGCCCCTGGCTTGGTGTGCCCATTCAGTCTTATTTTATGGGCCTGTCTGATCCTTGCCTGAAAGGTGAACCTCAGGAATGACTTCAGTACTGAGTTAAAAGGGTGTCCACGGGACATACTTTTGGGGTTGGGCTCAATAGTTTTTAAAAAGCTTCCAGGTGATTATGATGTACACATAGGGTTGATAGCCACTGCCCTAGAGGTCATCAGTATCTGCTTTTAGGTGCTACAGTTCATCCTCAAGTTATAATGACTGGTTTCAAAGATCTTGTCTTTCCCTTATTCTTTTTTTTGTGCTACTAGTCATCATCTTGGTTCTCTTACATTAAAAGCATTGTTAAAGCAGAGAGTAAAGTGAGGTCAAAGAGCCCTGGTGGTACAATGATTAGGTGCTCAGCTGCTAACCAAAAGGTCAGCAATTTGAACCCACTGCAAGTTCTTCAGGGAAAAGACCTGGTGATCTGCTCCTATAAAGATTATAGCTTAGGAAAGAAACTCTTATGGGGTTGTTCTGTCCTGCCTTATAGATAGGATAACTGTGAGTGTGAATTGATTCATTGGCATACAGCAACAAAAATGAGACACATGGAACTAAGGAAGGGTAGATGTCAGAAATGAGTCACTCACATTCGGTTAGATATAAGTCCAGATTCCTTAGCCTAAGCTTGATTTTCATATCCAGTTATTTCCTGCCTCTAACTACAGGCAAACCCTGTGTTATAGCCAAGTTGGGCTATTAGCTCTTTAATTCAGTAGTCTGTTTATATGGACTCTCCTTTTGCTTCATGGGAAACCCTGGTGGTGTAGTGGTTGAGAGCTATGGCTGCTAACCAAAAGGTTGGCAGTTCGAATCCACTACCTGCTCCTTGGAAACTATGTGGGTCAGTTCTACTCTGTTCTCTAGGGTCCCTATGCATCGGAGTTGACTCAACAGCAATAGTTTTTTTTTTTTTTTTGGCTTTGGATTTTGCTCCAGAACAACTCAAATCCTACCTCTTCTGCAAAGTCTTCCTTTTCTGTACTATTCATTAGGCATTTCCTATGTAACACCCAGTCTTATTTGTCCTTTGTGTACTGATTCTCTTTCCCCAATTACATGTGAAGCCCTTTTGCATCCCCAGCAACTAGTAGACTGTCCCAGCTATAGTAGCATCGTAGCAAGTGATTGAGATACTGGCAAGAACTATTCTTTATTTATTTTTTTAATTTTTTATTTAATATAACTGAGTGGAAATGTACATTCCCGTGTAAATTTACATACCCACCTATATGCAGCTTCCACTGCTCTCCCTGCCCGGTGACAGCACACTATTCCTCTCTGCTTCATACATGTCTCGTTCTCCCAACAGTCTCTTTTTTCCCTCCTCTCCACCCACTCTCCTTCCTCCAGCCAGGGGTCAGCAGGATAACATCCTATAGATGTATAGAACCATAAAGTGCATCCAATATATGGTCACTGCATCGCCAAGTCCAATCCATTTCTGTCCGAAGCGTGGACCTTCGTTATGATTTATGGTCAAGGGTAGCATCAGGGCGAGGGGCCATGCTCCCAGGGGAACCCCGAAACCACTGGTCCATCAATTGAGGTCTTTTAGTGGAGATCTCAGGATGCACCTCATTTTATTCTTGTGTTGCCAGTGAGACTCAACTCTGTGAGCTCCATCGCGGCTATCACTGGAGGTGGCCGGGCACCATCTGGTTCTTCTGGTCCCAAGTCGACTTAGGCACCCACTGATGTGGGTCTCTTTGTCTTCTGGGTTGTCTTTCCCCCATGTCATTTTGGTCCTCGGTGAGCATCCGTTCCTTCTGAGTTGGGACCATTTGCTGTGCCCTCGGATGGCAGCTTGGCAGCTTTTAAGACCCCAGACGCCGCTCACCAATGTGGGGTGCAGAGAGCCCTCTTAGCAAAACACTAGTTGTGCCAATTGGCCTCGCTTTTGCCTAAGAACATGGTCCCCCACCCCCTGCCCCAGCTACTGTATCCTTGCAATATTGAGTTAAGATGAAAGGAGTACTCATGTTATGTTTAAGTCCACTTAATATTGTTCTTGTTTCTAATGTGTGCTATCACCGATTTCACCCAACCAGATACCTAGCAACTATCTGATCTAAGCCCTCCCCCTTCCCTCCCATCCTCCCCTCCCTTGCAGCTGTCAAAGGGTCTTTTCTTCTATAGACAAGTCTGTTTTTGAGATCTTATCGTAGAGATCTCATACAATATTTGTCCTTTTGTCGCTGACTACTTTCACTCAACATAATGTCTTCCAGTTGAAACCAGGTCATGAGATGTTTCCTGAAGTCATTGTTGTTCTTTATCGTTGCGTAGTGCTCCATTGAGTATATATACCATAGTTTACCTATCCACTCTTCTATTTTTGGGCATCTGGGTTGATTCCATCTTTTTGCTATTGTGGACTGTGCTGCAGTAAACATTCTGGTGCATGTGTCCATTGGTGTGAAAGGCCTTGATTCTGTAGGATATATTCCAAGTAGTAGAATTACTGGGTCAAATGGTATATCAATATCCATTTTTTTAAGGAAGCGCCAGATTGCTTTCCAAAGAGGCTGGACCATTTTGCAACCCCACCAACAGTGTAGGAGGGTTTCACTTTCTCCACAGCCTCTCCAACATTTGTTGTTTTGTGTTTTTTGGATCATGGCCAACCTTGTTGGGGTGAAGAACTATTCTTGCTAAGCCATAACTGGGAAGGTATTGCTTTCATGGCATCATTTTTTATTAACAGCATTTTGGGAAGCAGTGTAAAAGAAAGATCGTGGCCTTTACAGTTAGAAACCTGGCCACAACACTAACTCATTTACAAGCTAGGTGACTAGACAAATTATATAATCTCTCTGAGTCTCTGTTTCTTCCAGGATATCTACTTCATAGAGTTACTGAATGATTAAATATCAGGGAGGCATAATACAATGAAAACATCATAAGCTTTTCGTTCTCATGTCTGTCACTTGTAGCTGTATGACCTTGGGATGAGTTATTAAAAGTCTTTGAGCTTTAATTTTCTCTTCTGTAGATTGAAGATAATAAGTGTCTCATTGGGTTATTGTGAGAAACAGTTGAATTAAGTAATAGTTAATAATAAACCAAACGAAACCTACTGCAATATTGATTCAGTTCTAACTCATAGTGACCCAATAAGACAGAGTAGAAGAACTGCCCCATAGAGTTTCTGAGAGTGTAAATTTTTACAGAGGCAGACTGCCACATCTTTCTCCTACAGAGAGGTTAGTAGATTCAAATTGCTGACATTTTGGTTAAGCTGAGAGCTTAACCACTGTGCTACCAGGGCTTCCTACATTTATTGTTAGGTGCTTATTGCACAGTTTTAAATGCTTTGCACATATTAATTTATTTAGTATTTCTAACAACTCTATGAGATAGGTACTGTTGTTAAACACATTTTACAGATTGGGTCCAGAGAGGTCCTTAAGTTAAGGTCACATGATATTTTAGTTACCTAGTGCTGCTATAACAGAAATACTGTATGTAGATGGCTTTAACAAACAGAATTTTATTCTCTCACAGTTTTGGAGGCTAGAAGTCTGAATTCAGGGCACCAGCAGTAGGTTTTTTTTCTGTGCTGGCCCTGAGGGAAGATCCTTGTGTCCTGTCCGCATCTGTGAGCCCTGTGTTTCTTGGAGATCTCTGTGTGTTAGGGCATCAGTCTTCCCCTGGGTATGGGGGATTCTCAATACAGGGACCCCAGGTCCAAAGGATATGCTCCACTCCTGACTGATCTTTCTTGGTGGTGATGAGGTCCCACCCATCTCTGCTCACTTTTCTCTCCTTTTATCTCTCATGTGACGACAAAAGGTATAACTCTAGCAAGGGTGTGACTTGACTAAGGAGGATGTGACTCAGGACACATCCCATCCTCATCCTGCCTCATTAACAGTAGAGGTTAGGATTTAAAGCACATTATAAAGTGGGGGATAACTACCACCAAACACAAAATGGAGTACACAATACAGTACTAAGAATCATGGCCTAGCCAAGCTGACACATATTTTTGGAGGATACGTTTTGATTCGTGACACCTGGCAAGACTGTGGATCATATAGTGCTCAACCCCTAGTAGGCATTTAGTAAATATTAACTATTATGTTTATTTTGTGTTTATAGGAAAAGCATGATCTAAATAGCCGTAAAAACATACATATTACATTGATAGTCAAAACTGTAAGTAAGTGGAAGAAATGGATCGTCTAACATTATTTGTTTTTTGTGGTATTTAGGCTGACATTTTGGATGTCAACCAGATATTTAAAGATTTGGCTATGATGATCCATGACCAAGGTGATCTGATTGGTATGTATTATTGATACTTTTATCCTCAAGGTGAGTTGTTAATACTGCATTTCTGTTTAAAGAATTAGTATGATATATTAGCTATAAAGTTTAGGAGTGCAGTTAAAAAAATTACTAAACTCATTAGCTATTTTCTTTTGTCAAATAAACAAACAATGGTGAGGCCTTCTTGAATACTCAGCCCCATTCTCTTGACATGGCCTCTGATAAATCTTTGACTGCTTAGGGAAATAGCTGTCAGCTTCCCAGCTTTCAGCTCCAGAAACTTGTGCAACTTTGGAGCTAGTACTTTAAGAAAAAACACTTTATATTTGGAAATAATTTAAGTTTATAAAAAGTTGCAAAGATAAAAATACTTGGAACTCCTTTATATCGTTTACTTTTTAATAACATTTTACCTCATCTGCTTTATTATTATTTTTTTTATTATGATTAAGTGAAAGTTTTACAGTCCAAGTCAATTTGCCATATAAAACCCCGAACATGCACCTATATGCAACTCTATCTGCTTTCCTTACCCTGTGGCAGCATACTCCTCCTTTCCACCCTGCACTTCTGGTGTCCGTTCAACCAACAGTTGTCCCCTCCTCTCCACCCTCTCCTTTCCCCTCTAGAGAGGAACCAGTCAGCTTCACATGTATATTAAGCCAAGACCATTTGCTTTATTATTTACTCTCTCCTTCCTTCTCTGTCTCTACCTCTTTCTGTCTTTCTGTGTATGTGTGTGCACACATACATATCCTGAAATACCTCAACATTTATTGCCAAAGAATCGAGCTGTTCTCTTATGGGATTAGTAACTTTTGATTTCGTGTCTGGATGGTTGGGATGGTAACATTGAAACAAAGATGCATAACATCAGAAGTCTGCAGAATTCTTGGTCTTTGAACATCTGAATGTGGTAAAATATCCACTTACTCTTTTTGTAGATAGCATAGAAGCCAATGTGGAAAGCTCAGAGGTGCATGTGGAAAGAGCCACTGATCAGCTACAGCGTGCTGCGTACTATCAGGTAAAAGCAGGTGCCAGTGAGAGGTGCTTTATGCTGCAGGCTGTATGGGCTATCGGGGTACACTGACACATGGAGAACAACTGCCACCTCTTGTTTGGGCTTAAGCTGGAAGCAAGTAGTCAAAATTGCAGTATCAATTCCATTTTTAGTATTTTTCCTTTGCAGAGAGATATACAAAAGGCATCAAACCATGAGTAAACTTACATGGAAACCATTTAGCTAAAAGCTAATTTCATAAGCTGGTGTGACATCTAAATCTTGCATAAGGCAATTATATATTCTACACAGCTGAAACTGTTTCATCTAGTATACTAATAGGTACATTACAGTAGGGCTTCATAGGTAATTTATGTTGATTTTTGCTACAGAGAATGGATGTAGAATCATCCTGTTATTTATCTGTAGGTAACAAAACAAACGCTTTTGCTATCAAGGCAATTTCGGCTCATACTGATTCTGTGTATTACAGAGTAGAACTGTTCTGTAGAGTTTTCTTGGCTATAATCTTAGTGGAAAGAGATCTCCAATCTTTTCTTACAAGGTACTGCTGGGTGGGTTTGAATTGCTGAATTTTTGATTTGTAGCTAAGCACAAACCATTTGCACCACCTTGGGATCTGTGAATAAGTGAAGGTTAATATTATGGAGCTGTGTCTGTAAAGTGAGATTCTGCATATTAGTTGAACTCCAGTCTTAGGACTTTGACCTTGGTGTTTACCCCAAAATATTGTGAATAAGCCTGTTCTCTTTTCCCTTCAGCTTGGCGTTAATGGCTTTTTAGAAATAAAGAGTATCTCATTCATTTCTCTTGTTCCCACAATCACGGTATTTTACCTGGAAATGTTCTTAAAGAAATCTCTATTTAATAATAGTGTTTCCTTTAAAAACTGTGTGAAGACTTTCATGTCAACAGTAAAGGAGAATTAAAATATATATATATGTCTCTACTCTATGTTATATAGGCATTAAAGAGATGTTTGTGAAGAGTTTATAATAACAGAAAAAACTGTATGCTAAAACATTAAGTGTGAAAAACAAAACATCATACAGCATAATTCCAATTCTGTCACAAAACAATATGCAGAGATAAAAGATCAGAAAGAAATGACAACCACAAAGTCAATAGATTAATCTATAGGTGATTATTTTCTCTTCTTTCTCCTTGTCTATAATTTTTACAATCAATGTAAAATTTTATAATAGGCACAGAACTTTTATTTAAAAACACATGCACAAACGTGCAAATAACTTATTTTGTTGTTGCAAACAATGCCTAGCAGTGTAGGTATGAACAGTTCCTTTGAAAACCTGTTTTGGGACCTGGAATTAATGATGAATATTGAGAAATTTTGAGAAGGTCTCTGCATATTTGTGCATAGATAGAGTTAATTTTTAATTATAAGGAAGCACTCTTGGAGTCTTATATATTAAAAAAAAATCAAAACAAAACTTCTTTCATGAGTACCTCTCTACATTATTTCTTTTCTCAGAAAAAGTCTCGCAAGAAGATCTGTATCCTGGTGCTTGTCCTGTCAGTGGTTATTGTAATCTTGGGATTTGTTATCTGGCTAACTTCTAAATGAAGTGGTTGCCTCCAAGCCTTCTTCGCCGAGCTGTTTTCAAGGGCAAGGGCTGGTTGGGAGTCTCGCCAGAACAAACTGATCACAAGAAAGGAGCATACACCAGAACGTCCTGTAAAAATTTAGTTAGAAACTAACTGCTAACTAGCCATTGGGATTAGTGACCTGTGGAGATAGTATTTATCAATTTATGTATACATTTTATTGATTTCTCAATTAGGAATTAACTTATGTGAATTTTGCTTTCTGTTGTATTTTGATTGCCCTTCGTCCCAAGTGTATACTGAAGATTTCCATTCTGTATGCTGTTGTTTTGACAGGTGACACTACAGTCTTGTAATGCTGTCTTTTATGTGCACACCAGATTTACCTTTTTACTAGCAACTGAAATAGAACGACTTTCTGGCATCCAGCATTTTGGAGTCTGTCAGAAACTGTATAATAAGCCAGCAGTTTTTCTTATTTAACAGTTTAACTTGAATTTCTTAGAAGCCTATTCTCTGTCTGCTTTGAAAAATTTTGGCACTGTATTTAACTGGGAAGTAAAAAATTGCCCATGTGATCCAGGTTAAATGAGAAGGATCTATCTGAGCTGGTCAGTTGCTGGGGTACACGTTACTAAGCTGGGTTTAAAGTTTAGTTTAATTATCTGCTAGGATTATCTAGAGCAGTTTATCCTTATACACACTAAGTCATCTTGTTCCCTTTTTTGAAGAGGTTAATTAACACTGCTATACATGATGGGGTGCCTCAGTTACCTGTCTGTATAGAAAGGGAAAATTAGACAAAGCATGCTTTTGGAAAGCAGATGCGAATTGTTTGGAATTATTTCATTTTTCTGTCACTGTTGTTCCCTTGTGAGTCTACATTCCTGGTAGATGGTGAGTGTCGCTGTCAGAAGGCTGGTCTCTACCCTGTAAGGGCTGCTGGCCATTTGATGGGTGGGACAGTTTAAAAGCTCGCCTGAGGCTGGCTTGAAGCTTAGTCCTGTGAACCTGGTGATAAAGCAAAGAAGAGGTTCATTTTTGTAAATACTACTCATCTGGAATAGTAATACTAGATTTATCCTAATTTATGAACAAGAGATTAATGCAGTTTTAGACACATACACACAAAAATGTTTCAATAAAAGATTGCTGTCTTGTAATATAAATGTTATCCACTCCCCTTTCTCATAGGCCTAGAGCAGTCAAAGGGAACATACTTTCTTTAAGCTCTCACAAAAATGTGAACCCAGCCAATGATTTCAGTTCCCCCTTTAGTGAATTAAAGGATTTGGCTACCCTGGATATATTTATATTCCTTTTTTTCCATTCTGCTTAATGTTACATAATTAATCATCTTTTATTATTAAACTAATGTGAATAGCATGGAAACAATAATCCAAATGCATAAGTTTCCTTTCACTCACCATTCCACCCAAATAATATAAATAAACATTTTTAAAGCTTTCATAGTCAATTTTTATGAGTTAACATCTTAATGAGGTAGGTATTAGATTATGTGCTGTCCTCTGAAAAATTGAGACTGCAGCCTTCCTTGGGGATCAGGTGAGGGTTGGTCTGGGGGATGGGATAGGTGCTGCTGCAGTCCTTCCTTGAAAAACAGGGCGGGATTGTTGGGGTGGCACAGTGGCACAGACAGCAGCTTCACATGTATTTCCTTGGTTCTGTAATCACTGGTTCTTACCATTTGTGACACTCCAAGAGAGAAAAACATCTTTTTTTTTGTGAAAAACTATTTGAATTTGGGTAAAATAAAGTAACCATAGTTCTGTTCTATAATATTATGTATTCCAGTGGTAGTGGTAATGGTGGTCATGGGTAGCAAAGATAAGCTTGACTTAGAATTTGTGGTGGTTACCAAAGAGGTTCTGCTAGATAGTCCTAATAAACATCTCCAAAGAATCCTCCTGATCTGTGCCTTGATCTTCTTTGGGGCACCGTGGTCTAGGGCAGTGATTCTTAACCTTGGCCTCACACTGGAAACTTAGGCAAAATACTGACACCTACATTTTCCTCTCCCAAGACCCAAACTTTTATTAGTTTGGAGTATAGCCTGGGCATAAGGATATTTAAAAGCTCCAGGTAATTTTTATGTACAATCATGGTTAAGAACCACTGGTTTGGAGTACAAAAACTAGACTGGGCTGCAGGTGACCTGGACAATCTTAGCTCTGCCATTAACTTCCATG
This sequence comes from Heterohyrax brucei, assembly GCA_028571685.1. Taxonomy (NCBI): domain Eukaryota; kingdom Metazoa; phylum Chordata; class Mammalia; order Hyracoidea; family Procaviidae; genus Heterohyrax; species Heterohyrax brucei. The sequence continues at coordinate 57,691,879 of CM053140.1, forward strand.
GGTCTTTGAACAAGTCACTTAACCCATGGGCCTCAAGTTTTCTCAGTATATCCTTTCCATCTATAGAATTCTTTGATTATAAGGATCACATTGGCTTAATCTGAACATACAAATTGTTTGGTCACCTGTGTATTCCTTCCCTGTTTTCTTTCCTTTTTCTGATTCCATTATTCTTCCTTTATAGAACATTCTGGGAACACTGGGGAGATCTAGTATTCTCTGTTCAAATGAACTAAAACTGTAGTACTGTATAGGGTAAAGTAGAAATGTCCTGCTGGGCACTTCATTTGGAAATGTTCCAAAACAAGAGTGTGCTAGACCCCAGATTGATGCTTCTAGCAGGTAGGGATGTTCTCTTGCAGCAATGCTCAGTCTAGCTATGAAGAACTTAAACTGCCTTGTACCACAGGACAAGAATATCAAAATGAAATTACCATTCAGCCAGTGCAAAGTCATCCTGAGACATCTTCATTCAGTCTCTCTTGCTTTCCAGAGGCTGTCCCCCGTCATGGGAATGAAACGTCTGCTTTTGGTCAAGCAGGCTAGAGGAATCAGGGACTTAGCCCATGCTTTTCCAAATATGTTTAATATAGTCCTAAAGTTTCAAAGAGTTTTTCATTACTGCTTTCCAGGTCCACAAAATAGAGTTACTTTAGAATCTCTATTTAACGAGGGTATAGTTTGAAAGGTTTGGATTTCCAACCCCTGGCCCTACTTTTACACCAACTGAGTGGTTCATCTTAATATTTTACTGAAATGAAATTAGATTAATAATGTATCACTTTTCTTTTTTAAAGGACAGTAGAACTTTCAGTGCAGGAATGTGATTCAAGACCAAATTTTTACCAGTCCATTAAAAAGGAAGAAAAATTATGTATTGAGCTTTTTAAAGTACCTTCTGAGTTTGACCTAACAGTCTTTAAAAAGGGTGAAGATAATAAAAATGAAAATATGGTAATGTTAGATGGCAGTCTTCATTTTTAAATCTCCTTAGGTGGCAAAACAAAAGTTGATTCCACTGTATTTCTGTTTTTTTTAAACTGGTCTTTGACATCCCCCAAATCTGTGAACCATTCATCTAGACTAGCCCCATCATCTTACAACCAAAGAAGCTGAGGCCAGGAATGGCAGTCTAATACAGGAGTTTAAAGGCTTGAGGAGGCCTTTTGCATGTAGTCATCTATGGGATAATGTCTGAGCCCATATGATCAATAAGTTACAAAACGAAATGCTTTATTGTCTCATACCCACGAAACCATCTAGGAGAGGTATTTTTCTTGTCCCCATTTTATGGATTGGGAAACAGAGTCACAGTAGTAATTAACCTGCTTGTAGTCAAACAGTTTATAAGTGATAGAGCCAGGATTTAATCTCAAGCACTCAGCAACCTTAAAAATCACACCGTTAGACAATATAATACACTGCTTCCATGCGACGGTATCACTGATACAAACCATCCTGCTCATCCCTCTTCAGAACCCTTTTCCTAAACACCTGGAGGAGTCCCAGTGTCTGCCCAACCTTTTATAAACTCCTGTTCTTCCATCAGTACCTTGTGAACTTCTCTTAATGCTAAGTGAAGCCTCCTGCTTGTATATTGTATACATACACATACCACTACACATTATTTTTTCAGTGTCTTCCATTTGAACACTCACAACCCATACCAAGGAAACCCTAGTCACACAGTGGTTAAGAGCTACAGCTCCTAGCTAGAAGGTCAGCAGTTTGAATCTATTAGGTGCTCATATCAAATCATATCAAGGATATTGAAGAAAAAAAATCTCTGACATTAATATGCTCCTGATGTCTTTAGATTCTATGCAAAGGAAGTCTATCAGAGGATAAGGAATTAATCTTTTTTTTTATTATGATTGAATGAAAATGTACATCTCCATATAAATTTGCATGTGCACCTATATGCAGCTCCCACTGCTCTCTGTGCCCGATGACAGCACACTCTTCCTCTCTGCTCCATACAGGAATTAATCTTTTTTGTGGCAGTACTAAAATCTAAAGGCAGCTAGCTCATCCGTCTTTCCATGTCAAAAAGTTAAGGGCCTAGACTGCTGCCCTCCAGTTTGCTGACATCACAGATGCCCAAACAAAGAGCATTTTGCTCTGTGAAGGGGTTAGGTAAGTATAAGTTGCCACCGCTACATCACAGGCCAGTGTTTATCACGTATGCTGGAAACAGGGAACATGTCTGAGCAATAAGGAATTATAAGGCCTTGTCCAGAAAACACTACTGAGGTCAACTCTTTGGACAAAAATGAACTGGACTCTGGAACACAGTGTGACCATGTGGTGTGTGTTCTTTATGGTTCTCTTCATTTATAGGATACTGTCCTACTGGTCTCTGGGGGGGAGAGAAGAGGGTGGAGAGGAAGGGACAGGAGCTTGTTAAATGTATATGACAAGCATAGAATGTAAAGGAGTGTGCTGTCACCGGGCAAGGAGAGCAGAAGGAGCTGCAGATAGGGGGGCATGCAAAGTTAATTTGGATTGTATACTTAATCACAATTAAAAAAAGAATCATCAAGTTAGTTCCGACTCAGTAGTGACCCTATAGGACAGAGTAGAACTGCCTTATAGGGTTCTAAGGAACACCTGGTGGGCTCAAACTGCCAACCTTTTGGTTAGCAGCGGTAGTACTTAATGGTTATGTCATCAGGTTTGAAGAAGGAAGCAAAGCAAAACTGTTGGCTTCAAGTCGGTTTCCACTTAATGGTTGACCCTGTGTGTTACAAAGTATCACATAAGGTTCTCTTGACTATAATCTTTATGGCAGTAGATTGGCAGACCTTTTGTGGTATCACTGGGTGGGTTTGAGCCAGGTTAGTAGCTGAGGACAAACTGTTTGCACCACCCAGGGACCTATATCAGCCCTCAAAAAAAGCCAAACTCACTGCTGTCGAGTCAGTTCTGACTCACTGCGACCTTATGGAGCACCTGGCAGATTTGAACTGCCCACCTTGTGGCTAACAGACATAGTGTAGCACTTAAACCACTATGCCAGCAGGGTTCAGCCCTAGAAGGGATTAAAACCCCATACACTAGCTGAGAAATTATAAGGTAAAATGGACAAGATTTTATCATTACTGATAGCCAGAAATGGCTTATCTCCACCTCTTTCCTGAAGAGCATGGAACATCAAAAAGCAGGTGAATGTACCTTGTTCTTTCTTGTTACACTTAAAGAATTTTTGAGCATTTTTTAAAATCATGTCCTTGTGCTCGAAGAAGAAAACCATAGTATTATTCTTGTTTTCTCAAATCCAAATCCAATTTAAAAAAACCCAATGCTGTTGAGTTAGAATTTGTATTTTTCCCATCAGCCTAGTTTTACTTTGGAATTGCAAGGCTGGAAAGGAGGATATGAAGAAGTCATTTGATCAGCGAACTGATAAATTAGCATCTCTGCTGGATGAGTTTATTGCACTGTTGAAGACCAGAAAACAAGTGATTCTCCAACCTGCTGGAGTTTGTACTTTTAAAATCCAAATTAATGTTATGCTACAGCAGGAAATCAAGAAAAATAACTCCATCATAGAGATTTCTTAACTGGGTGTGCAGTGTCTCTTTCTGGGTGACCAGTAATTTTGCCATTGTCTTCTTGAAAAAGAAAATACTGGGTCAGACAGTCCTCCTTCCAAGTCTTCTACAAAAGCAAAAAGGTGCTGAGCATACTGAAGAACCTACCAATATCTAAATTACAATAGATAGTTGTGATTAAAAAAGATGGCCTTTGGCGCTAGACACAAGTTTGAATCCAACTCATCACTTATATCGCAAGAGTATTGTGAGGATTAAATTAGATGATCTATGCAATCCCAGCGCTTCCTCACACTTTTTGTTTCCCCTGGACTCAATTCTGACTCTTCCCGACCTGGTGTGTCTAAGTACAACTGTGCTCCGTAGGGTTTTCAAAACTGGCTTTTAGAAGTAGATTGCCAGGCCTTTCTTTTCAGGTCCCTCTGGGTGGACTCAAATTTCCACCCTTTTTAACAAGTAGGTCATCATTTGCACTACCCACAGTGCAATGTGATCAAAGGCAAAAAACCCATAAGGGACCACGACTTTATTAACAACTTCAGCTTTGCGCAGTGAAGAGTTGGGCCAAGGACGCGTTTCTGGAAATCCAAGCTCCTCCTGGCTCCGGCTTTTCCAGACTTTTCATCAACAGGCTCGACTCCTAAGGCAGCTTCTCAGTCCCAGGCCCAGGCTTGAATTGGCAAGGTAGAAATAAGCAGAGTACAGCTTTTCCTTACGGGGCACACAGAAGAAAAAAAAGAATTCACGATCACTTCAATCCCTGAGCTCTGCCCCTAGTTTCTTTCCATGTATGAGGCGGAAAGCTGACAGTGCAGCCCAGCATTATCGATTTCTAAGATTTTGGAGTCCAGGAATGCGTCAGTAGGAGGGCGCACGGGTAGACAGTGCACCCCTTTCTGTAAGCCCTTTCTCCTCGGACACCTCTTGGCCAAAGAAGGCCACAACCTTCAGAGACTTCCAGAGTAGACACTCTCCCACAGACACGAAAACAAACCTCACAGCCTGCTCCCAAGCCCCACCGCCACTAAGACCGCGGCTGCTGTACCTGCGCGCGCACGCGCACAGGCTGCTGGGATGCCGCCTCTCCCCTCCCGGTCTTCCAGTTTCCCGGCGTGCTTCGGGCCCGCCAAATGGGAGGGGGAGACGCAAGATGGCGGCAGCCGCGAACTCCGGCTCCAGCCTCCCGCTGTTCGACTGTCCGACCTGGTGAGTGTCCGGGCGGGCAAGGCTGTATTGGCCTGCACTAAGCTAGGCTGGGCTGGAAGGGCGGCTTATTTCTCGTGGCGGGCAGAATGGCTCAGAACTCTGGGACTGGTTGAAGAAACGCCGTCTGCCACGCCGGGCCGGGCGGCGTGTGGAGGAATGGGGAGCCTGGAGCCCGGGCCCAGGAACTGAGGAGACCCTGGATTTGGTGCTCTACGGTGCTCGGTTAGGCAGCCCCTTGAACAGTCACCTGGTCCCTGGGACTCTTAGGGGCCTCGACCCCGAACTTAGCCAACTCCTGACTGAGTGCTTGGTGTTCTTGTGGAGCACGGTACCTGCCCCAATGCCCACTGTCCCGAGCGCGCACGAGCCAGCTTGCCGACCCCAGTCCAAGCTCAGAGCACCGCATCACTCTCGTCGCTGCATCCCCGTGTGGAACTTGTCTTTCTCCCGCAGAGTGGGAGCTTCCTGAGGGCAGGGACAGCTCTGATCTACTCCTGTGTTCTTAGCGACCATCACGAAGCCTCTCACAAGTTGGCATCAAGTAATGTTGGAATGGACCTCTTTATCAGCCCGTAACAAGTTCTTGAGATTAATTTAGTCTTTGAGTGGGGATTCAGGATGAATAAATATGAATTGCCTTGGGAGGACACGCACCCGAGCAACTATCTGTGCTGTAGCTCTTTACACAGTGTTTATGTTATGTGTGACGTCTCACTCCGTTATATTGAGATCCTCAAGGGCAGGGACTGCCTGATGCATCTTTGTATTCTTAGTTCCTAGGCCTAGGCCAGGCACATAGTAGGAATTCCCAAAGTATGCTTTGGCTGCAGTGTTCTTTTTCCTAGGCTTTTGGTCCAGTACTCTGTCTTTTCAGCCAGGGATTGTGAGATGACTGTGTTACATCTTCAGTCAGATTGGACAAGGATACATTTTTTGTGTGTGAATGTAGGAACTCTGGCAAGATTGTTCATTCTTAAACGTCAGAGGAGCGGAACCAAGGAACCAAGTGAATACGTGGCTGTTTTCTCTGTCCCTTTGCACTTTTGTAACTCCGAATTGCTTCAGTCTATACATCCTGTGTTCATTTTGTTCCATTCTGCATTGATTTTGAACAAAAGAGCAAACTTATAGGTAGAAGAGACTGTTTTAGATACATGTACCCTTTCCTCGGAATCTGGTGTGTGGCAGACATTGCAGAGGTTCTTTGATATATACGTATGTATGCCTTTTGAAGGATCTGGTTTTATGAGTATAGCCAAAAGGGCCCTTAATCATGGCAGTGTAGAAAGACCCATTCAAGGGCAACAGGTATCTCTTGTACTCATTTGGTACCTGGTTTCATGGACATGAAGTTAGTGGGCTGTTCTAGCTCTCTAATTTTGGATCTGATTTTGGTCTCAGAGTTTAGGTCAGCACTCTCTGCTTATTCTGTGAGGAAACCAGTCATGATCAGCCCAAACACCAACTGATTTTTTCTACCTTTTAATGGTATCAACCCCAAACCCCACTGCTGTTGCGTCAGTTGTGCCATGGGTTGATGATGGTGAATGGTATTAACAGTAATGGTAAATCTTAGATTCACAGTGATCAGACTAACAGGGCTACAGTACTTGAATTCTGTGCTGCTTTCTATCTGAGGAAGATAACTCCAAAACCCACTGCCATCAAGTGGATTGCAGTTCATAGAGACGCTCTGTAACAGGGTAGAACTACCCCATAAGGTTTCCAAGGCTGTAAATCTTTACAGAAGCAGACTGCCACATTTTTCTCCTGTGGAGAGGCTGGTGGGTTTGAATCACCCACCTTTTGATTAGCAGATGAGCACTTAACCATAATGCCACCAGAGCTCTTTCCAAGGTAGATATCCAGTGTTACAATATAGATTTGTTTGGTGTGGTCTAAATACAGACCCACCAAAGTCTGTTTTAGAGGAATTGAATCACTGGGGAGGTGTCAGAAGTAGAAGAGAACTGTAATAACAGTGAAGTAGATGACATTTCTGCTTGAACATGAACTAATTATAGACTGGTAGGAGAGCTGTAATACTGAATGGGATGATTGTAAATAGCATGTATGAACTCATCCTGAAAATGCTTGTATCACTTTTATTTTTCAGGGCAGGTAAACCTCCACCTGGTTTACATCTGGATGTAGTCAAAGGAGACAAACTAATTGAGGTATGGGAAATACATGTCTTCCCTTTTTTCCCCACCATGCTCAAGATTTCTGCCAGTGAGTCATTCTCCACCCCCTCTCCTGTGCTTTGTTTTCCAGCAATGCTACTTTTGTTCATCTTGAAATTTTTTTTCTATTAAAAGCACATGATGATGTAACACATTCACCCTCATCTGTCCTCTACAGTTTGTTGTGACTTCTTTTACCTTCCAAATGTAGGTTTTTTTTTACAGGTGATGGAGTCATGGGCCTCAGTAAAACTGGAAGCTTTATAATTTGACATAGTCCTTCTCTCTGAGAATACATAAGATTGTGTGGCAGATGCAAGGTATGCGATAACTGAAGAAAGTGAATGCTTGTTATATGTCAGAGCACTGTGCTAGGCATAGGGATTACAACAGTGGACAGAACAAACAAGATTATTGTCCTGAAAGAAGTAGTCCAGTGGGAAAGACACACAAAAAATTGTATAATTGAAATAAGTACTATAAAGGAAAACTTCAGAGAAATTCAACTTAAGAAAACATGAGTTTCGATTAGTTATTAGGTTGTGTAAGTTTTTTAAATCCTTATGATGGTGTTTATTTGCTGAGAAATGAAGAATAAGCTTATGGGGCTGTGAGTCTTCTTTCTTAGATCAGCGTTGTGTTTGCTTGATCAACTAGAATTTGGGTTAAGGCACCATTACTGAGTGCAGTATTTTTCTTTGGGATGTATAATAGAAACTGCATCCCATGGTTGCTAACTTGAGAGTTATCTGTGAAAACTCCTGAAGGATGGTCTGTAAATGCATTGTCACTTTCAGGGTATGATGGAGGTACCCAGGCATTTTTGCCAAGTACTAAGGCATGAAACCCTGTTGGCATACTGGTTAAGTGCTATGGCTGCCAGCCAGAATATTGGCAGTTCACATCTGCCAGGTGCTCCTTGGAAACTCTACAGGGCAGCTCTACTTTGTCTGTAAGGTCACTGTAAGTCAGAATGGATTCTGTGGCAGTGGGTTTGGTTTTGTAGGCATGAGTTATAAGTTCTGCCACTGTTGTCAGTTCCTCCTGCCCCTGGCCACTCACTTAGACCCCCTTTTACCTGGATTCTTCTATCTTAAAGATTATAAGACGTCAGGACAATTCAAGGAAGTCATTTGGCTAAAACGTCTGTAAAACCTTTTTTATTAACAATTTTCTAAATTCAGAATATTTGTTGCTAAATAGCATGAAGCTTAAAGACAGGAATCTATTTTGGTTCTAGATTTTAGTAAATTTTTAGTTTACAACAGGAAGGAACAAAGAGGCCTGTCCTTAATGGTAATGATTTACTCTACTGTGAATAACTTACTGTTTTCAGAGCATTCTACTAGTCAAGAACTCCTCTGGTTATTGGTTCCCCATAGCTAATAACCTTTGGTGGCATAGTGATTAAGAGCTACAGCTGCTAACCAAAAGGTTGACAGTTTAAATCCACCTGTCATTCCTTGGAGATACTATGGGGCAGTTCTACTCTGTTCTGTAAGGTCTCTGTGAATCGGAATCGACTGTATGTCACCGTTTGTTGTTATTGTTATAGCTAATACAGTTCTGTGTTAACAGATTGAATTGTCTGTCATCGTTGTATTCCCCCCCACCCTCCCAAATTTGTGTTATAAATCCTTACCTGTGTGCCTGTGGTTATAATCTTGTTTGTGATTGGGTTGTCTTTGTTATGTTAATGAGGCAGGATTAGTGTGGCTATGTTTTGAATCAGTCTGTTTAGAGATATAAAAGAGGTTAAACAAGGAAATGGAGATGGTAGAAGTTAAAAGGTAAGCCACATGAAGACTGCCCAGGAGCAGAAGCTCAGAAGAGACAGACTTCCTCCAGAGCTGATAAAGGGAAAAAAAAGCCCTCCTCTAGAGCTAGTACCCTGAATTCAGGCTTTTAGTCTCCTGACTGTGACAAAGTAAATTTCTCTTTGCTAAAACCATTCACTTGGGGTATTTCTGTTACAGCAGCAATAGGTAACTAAGACAGTTTTTCAGTGCTCTTAGGTGTACTTACTTGCCACACATTGTCAGGTTACAGTCGTTAGACATAACTCTATTCTTGAGAGGAACATACCTGAGATAAGCTTGTGCTTAGAATTTTAGGCTGCACTTGATACTAACCAAGCTGTCTATATCCTAGCCTTGTGTCAAAGGTTTGTGATATGCTGTGATAGCTGGGTTTAAAAAGTGCAATATTAAAACAAAAGCCATGAGCCTTTAAGCCCAGTGTGTAAAGGCACACTCTGAGTTATAACTCAAAGGCACAACTGTATAGTAGTACCGGCCAGTAGCTTTAGCGAGCCAAAGCCAATCAAGTGCCGTCGAGTCGGATCCGACTCATGGCGACCACTAACGATTATTCGAAAATGTGTTATTTCATTCATGTGGACAGCAGAAACACATTTTCCAAGAATTAGAACATTTCCTTGATTCTAAGACATGCTATATTTCTCCCTACATTTTAGCATTTCTTTAATAGTGAATATGTACATTTAACTTAGGGGCTTTTCCCTTCCCCTCCACACAGCTAAACCTCTAATTTGTCTTTGGTACCTCAGAGTCCTACAGACTTGGTCAGTATGACTGTATGGGAGCCTTAGTAGTGCAGTGGTTATGTGCTTGGCTACTAGCCAAAAAGCCAGCAGTTTGAAGCCACCAGCTTCAACTCTTTAGGGGCAATTCTACTCTGTCCTATAGGGTTGCTGTGAGTCAGAATCAGCTTGATGGTAGCAGTTTGATTTTAGTTTTGATTGCTGTCAGATTCCAAGAGCTGGTAGTCTTATATGTTGAGATCAGGAGCACTATGGTTAGCAAATTTACATTTCTCTGTGCATATAAATATGAATGAGAAATACAGTGAGACTCAGTCTGCATGACTATTACCTACTGAGAACAAAATTTTGGAAATTTAGGACTCTGTCTAAAATTATCTCTTATTTTTAACTCAAGACTTAAAATTTGGGTCAAAGCAGATGTGCAGGGAACCATCTCAATGAGCTGTTAAAGCCAGGTGTTCCATGGCAGTAAGGACCTGGGACCAGCTCTACCAGTGGCAGATAGGCACTGCTGGACAGGGTTTCCCACAGGTGACCCACATACCCAGGCTAGCTTGAACTAATAGAACCTTATGGCTAAGCACAAAAGAAGCTGGGTAAGTGCTTGCTGGAAGTTAAGTATGTGACCCACAGTGGTTGTTCACTTGTTATTCCCTGCTACATGGTGCATCTTTTGATGTGAACAGAGTGAAGAAAATATATAATATAGTGGTTAAAAGAGCGTAGGTTCTAATGTCAGATGGATTAGAATTTCTAATCCAGCCCCCAAAATACTTAGTTGTGTGAAACTGAATATGTTACTTAATTTTGTCATTAATAGAAAAAGGAAGAATAGTACCAACCTAATTCATAGGATGGTTGTGCAGATGAAAACTCACAGCACAGGGTGTGCACTGAAGTATTGAGCAGTTAATTTATCAGTGCCCCCAGTCTGTTTGCATGAGGTGTATTTCTGGCTTGTTAGGGGGAATACTGAAGCATAGGGGAGAGTAGTAGCCCCCTGTGAGTTCGGTGACTTAGCCAGGAGTGAACCACAAACCTCTTGATTCATAACCTGGTACCATGCTAACTTGACTGTGCTTTTCTACTCAGCTTTGTTCTGCTTCTCAGAGATTTTAGGAGTGAAGCATGAACTAAAGCTTAATGAGACTTTATGTTTAAAGGAGAAACATAATATCTGAATGAAGGTTGTCATTCAAAGTGGTCAGGTGGTAGACTGTTAAAATTGGAAGAAGCATTAATAATAATTCATTTAGAGTCAACCAATCTGTGGCAAAGGCTTTTCTGATCCAGGATGAAGAGAAAAATAAGCACAGGAGTGAGTTTTTCATAAAGATAAATTCATTTCACAGAATTGTCCATTATCCTTTTCTACTTATTTGCTGTTAAAATGACCTTTCTCTTACAAAATTATGCTAATTAGTAACCATTTTATAACAGTTTGCTGTGAAGTCTTTTTTTCTGTATTATATTGGGGTGTTACATAGTTAAAATTTTTCCAGTCACAGTAATGGCTGAAAACATTTTTGAAGCTCTTGTTTTAGAATTGTTTCAGATCAAGGACTCATATTTCAGAATATTTGCATTGTAATTCGGTCACACCTGAGTTTAGATTCCAGACGTGCTACTTAACCAGCTGAGCCGCCTTGGACTAGTGGCTTCATTTCTGTTTATCTTTTATCAGTAGAGATGATACAGTTTTTGAACAGTTGTTTTGAGATAATGTTTTAAATGCGTAGCAGTAATAGTCATTCAGTAAATGTTAGTCCACACATCAGTCTCTCCCAGACAGGAAATCTTTGCCTCATGAGGTGGTTCTGTGTTCGGAAACAGCAAATACTCGTTTAGAGTTAACTTTGGGTAATACTTTTTTGAAGTATCTTTGGTGGCACAGTGGTTAAGCACTCGACTGCTAAGCGAAAAGTGAAAAGTGAACCAACCCACTTGTTGCAGCACAGAAGCAAGATGTGTCAGTCTGCTGCCCTGAAGATTTCAGCCTGTGGGGCAGTTCTACTCTGTCCTGTAGGGTCACTCTGAGTGGGAATCTGTGGCAACAGCAGTACTTTTTTGTGACCAAAGTGAAATGTGATAATAAAGTTGGACTCAGGGGCTCATAGAATAATGTTTAATGTAATTCCAGTTCTTAAAGAGGGTTCTAAAAATACGTGGGGCTATGGCAGCATAATCAGAATATAGAGAAGTATTTATACCTCCCATTCCTTCACAACCAAGTGATAATCTATTTAAATGTGTGTTTTCTAAAAAGCAGTTTTATTGATTTATAGACTTTCTACATCTTTCTGCTTGATGTAGAATTATGAGCCAAGGAAATCTTAAGTTTCTGATGGACAGAAAACATCCATTCTTGATTGGATTGTTGATCTCTTAGGGGGCAGGCCACATTCATCATCTGATAGAATTAGAAAAAATTGTTTCCGTACCAACGCCAGACATGTGTGCACCCTCTGGGGAGATTAATTGCCATTAACCAACCCCCTCTCCCCCGGCAAAAGGTATGTAAGTATGTTATTCTTGATCTTGAAGATCTTGAGGTCTTTATCTTGAAGGCAGATGGTATTTTTTTTTTTTTTTTTTTATCCCGAGGAAGATACTTAGAAGCCTCTGTTTGCTTGATTGGAAGAGGTTTTGCCAAACTCCATTGAAACAAGATTTAAGTAATATTTAATTTAATATTTATTTAGAAACTGATTATTGATGAGAAGAAATATTACTTATTTGGGAGAAACCCTGACCTGTGTGACTTTACCATCGACCACCAGTCTTGCTCTCGGGTCCATGCTGCCTTGGTCTACCACAAGCACCTGAAGAGAGTTTTCCTGATAGATCTCAACAGTAGTAAGTAATTCACATCCAATTTCACACATTCCCTCTTGGGCACCGTGAAAAATGCTCTTTGCATTCTTCAGCTTGGAAGATATGTTTGATTGTTTATTAAAGAAGTTTACATTTAGTTTTTAAATCATCTTTTCTCTGTTCCTATAATTTTCCTGTTTTCTCGAGATAATTGATGGCTAAATATAGAGAGAAGATTGCTATGGGGAGTGTTCCCCTGGAGAAGACAATAAGTATATAGGGAGAACCAGAAAGCACCTAGGTACAGAGTTTCTGTTTGGGATGAAGAGCAGGTTTGGGAAATAGGTAGTGGTGATGGTTGCACAGCATTGTGAATGTACTTAATCCTGCTGAATCTTGCATTTAAAAATGGGTAAAATGGCAGATTTCATGTTATACATACTTTTTACCACCAAAAAAAGCACCATGACCTAGGGAGTGTGGGTATTTAGGTGTTCATGTCTGTGATGAGTCTTGGTCCAATTTAAGCAGAAGCCTGAATTAGCTTGGTTAAAGCAGTAGAGCATCATTGCAGAGCATTTTTTTAAAAAAAGAGTTCTGAGCAAAATTTTAATTTTGGATAATGGGTTCTTTACATTTGTTTTGACTGCTAATAATACCCAGTTTAAATTCCATGAACACAATCCCTGTAGTGATTAGAAAGGCAACCCCAACACTTCCTGGATGGTGGCAAGAAACTAAAATGAAATTTTAAACTTTGCAAGTGACAATCCATAGAAATGTAACTGAGACTTGCATGGCGCCCTGAAGTTTGTTCATTTTGCCTGTGCATGAATGTAAATTGTAAAAGATCCTGCTTTCTGGCCTGATCGTGTTCGACACCCCCCACCCTACCTCCCCACAGACACATACCCCTGTAATCTGTTCATATGGTAGTCTTGAACAGCCTTGCCTCGAAAGTACTTACCTGCAAATTTATCCTTTCTCCATTTTATAACACATAGAACGCAGATGTGGAAAACAATTCCAAGTCTCCAGTAGGATTTTGGCTTGCCTAGGCGTTGACATCTCACTTGTTTCAGCCAAGTTCCTTTCTTGTCCTGGGGAGAACTCAAGCATAATTGCCATCATGCCAGCAATTCCTGTGTTCTTTACATTTGAGGCTGAGGCGGTCAGGCTACAGTGATTCCTGTGTCCTGCCTTGGGGGCCATGGCCACTGCTGGGTCAGACTTACTCCAGAATGGAGCCAAGTCTGTCTGGCAGCAGAGAGCAAGCAGTAGTATTTGTTATTTGAGGTAGTAGCAGATTCCAGATGCGTTAGAAAACCACTGAAGAGGTTCAAGGCTTGGTGAATGAGTTTTTGTTTTTACTGTAATACATGACAAGGGATGCAAAGTGGGTTCGGTGTCCTTTTCATTTTAAAGAGAAAGAAAACAACAGCAACAACAAAACGCTGATATACTGGGAGGAACTGACCTGGGATAGGAAAGTTGGAGGTAATAATTTCCCTTCTAAAACTCAGGGCTAACCCTGCCTTACATTTCTGATTTGCTTGTTCCTAGCACATGGCACTTTCTTGGGTCATATTCGGTTGGAACCTCACAAGCCTCAGCAAATTCCCATCGATTCCACGGTGTCGTTTGGTGCTTCCACAAGGGCGTATACTTTACGTGAGAAGCCTCAGACACTGCCTTCGGCCGTGAAAGGAGATGAGAAGATGGGTGGAGAGGATGATGAACTTAAGGGCTTGCTGGGACTTCCGGAGGAGGAGACCGAGCTTGATGTAATTCCATGACCATGTCATCGTTTTACTTTGGACACTGGTTTTTGCAGTGTGGCGCTCTTCTGTCTGGCTCAAAATGCCAAAGCTTTAGCAACAGGAGATTTACTGGAGCCTAGTAATGGGCCTTTGCCACTTTGGAACTGCATCTTACCAGTTTGGTTATGTGTGACCAGGGCTAACAGCGAAACTAGATCTTTGCTGGTAGACCTTCGTGGTTGTGTTAGTGAATCTTTGGTGCCTGTTAGAAGCTGAGGCTACAGCTAAATTTTTCTCTCCCTCTGATTGCTTGAAGCTATACTGTCCGGTATGGCAGCCATCAGTCACATTTCTAGCCACTTACTGGTCACATATAGCTAGTCGCTGCTATGTTGGGCAGTACAGATAGAGAACAAAGCATGCTATTAGATGGTGCTGGCTTAGAGAGACCAGTGCTTGCACTCATTTATGTAGATTTTTTTGTCACTATTCAAACAGCCCACGAATCTCTTGAATAGAACTAGATTGCTTGTTGATTTACAGGCCTGTCTACCTTAAAGGCTATGAGTTTTACATGATAAAATTCTTAATTGCTATGGTTTTCTTTTTCTAGAGGCCAGGCCCCATAGTTTCTGACATAGCTGTGGCCTTTCATATGTCTCACTGCTTGTTGTCAGTGCTCTCTTAAGGTAGACCAAATACAAGTGCATCCTTAACTTCCTACATGCATTTACTGTTTTCCAACCCTTAGAATGAAAAGCACATTGAAATCTTATAATTTAAAAATCTTTTTTTTTTTTTTTTTTAAGACTTGGCCTTGTAGCTAGGGACCTTGCTAACAGTCGTGTCTGCCCATTTCTGCCTCCAAGCAGCTTCCATGTGTCCCTGTCTTTTACTTAAGTACACTAGGTCCTTTCTGATCTCAAGAAACTTGGAGTATCTGAAACTTCAGTGCAGATCGGAATTAGTCCAGTGGATTGGGAAGAAGCAGGCAGCAGTGCTAAGGCCAAGTTAATTATTGAAATGGATTGATAGTTTTGAATAGAATTGGGGCCGGGCACAAAATGAGGAGTAACAAAATTTAATGCCCCAAATTTAGTGCACTGGCAGTGTCCTTTAGAGTCGTCAAGGTGAGAGCTACTGACAAAGAAGCTACCAGTTATCCTTGGTCATCTTGATTTTAATTCTTGGAGTTTCGTCTATTCACATTCCCTTTAACTCTCAGCCTGAAGATGTGACAGCTTTTCTTAAGAAAAACAAAACTCAAAAGTATTTGTGCAGATGATCACTTCCTAGCCCAGAGCACTTCACTTCCTTCTGGCTGTCACTGCCTATAGTTGAGGAAGATGTTCCATATTCTGTCAATTTAGCCTTGTTCGTATTGGCAGTCCAAGGAAAGTAATCTTTTCTAAGTGGAGAAGAGAGTCTCATCGGTCACATTTAGCTCCTAATGCCCTTTATTTGATGTTATTTTCCCCAAATTCCCACATCCTGACTCTTGTCTTCCCTCTGTGAACCCTGGCCTAGAACTTGACAGAGTTTAACACTGCCCACAACAAGCGGATCTCTACCCTCACCATTGAGGAAGGGAATCTGGATATTCAGAGGCCAAAGAGGAAGAGGAAGAACTCTCGGGTGACTTTCAGTGAGGATGATGAGATCATCAACCCAGGTGAGGTACCTTCTTCCTAGTTTTTCTGATAAAAAGCTGTGGTCTCAGCATAGGATATACAACCTGCAGATCACTTTTAAGTTTCTCAACAAGGTTTAAGATAACAGGTGCTATATTGAGAGGAGATATTTCTGTGCAGTCTGTTGGTTGAGTATCCTGAGCAGTCAAGCATTGTCTAGTCACAGTGTGAAAGAAATGGCTCAAGGGAAAACCTTGTGTAATTCTCCTGCTGATCAAGTGGAAGTTCTGGTAAGGTATAGGCATTTGCTGTCACTATTTCAAAGGAGAACCTAGCCTAACATTATTGTCTTTATGGAGTTCAGAGTCTGATTGATAACTCCATAGTTGGAGAACCTTCTGCAGCTGCCATTAACTACAGTGAAGACTTGCCTCTCTGTAGGAAGTAACTTATTGGATAATTTGTATGAAGGTGTCAGTAAGATGAGAGTATATACAGAAGGCGGCTAAGTTTACCTGTTTGTTTCATCATCCAGCATTTTTTTTTATTTTTATTTAACATAACTGAGTGAAAATGTACATTCCCGTATAAATTTACATGCCCACCTATATGCAGCTTCCACTGCTCTCCCTGTCCGGTGACTGCACACTATTCCTCTCTGCTCCATACATGTCTCATCCTCCCAATAACCTCCTTTCCCCTCCTCTCCGTCCAGTCCCCTTCCTCCAGCCAGAGGTCAGCAAGATGATATCCTGTAGATGTATAGAACCACAAAGTGCTTCCAATATGTGGTCACTCTGCATTGCCAAGTCCAATTCATTCCTGTCCAAAGAGTGGACCTTTGTTATAATTTATGGGAAAGGGCAGCATCAGGGCCGGGGGCCATGCTCTCAGAGGAACCCCAAAACCGCTGGACCATCAATTGAGGTCTTTTAGTGGAGATCTCATGATGCACCCCTTTTTATTCTTGTGTTGCCAGTGAGACTCCTCTCCATGAGCTCCATCGTGGCTATCACTGGTGGTGGCCGGGCACCATCCGGTTCTTCTGGTCCCAAGTCAATGTAGGCACCCACTCTTGTGCATCTCTCTGTCTTCTCGGTTGTCTTTACCGCATGTCATTTTGGTCCTTGGTGAGCATCCGTTCCTGCTGAGTTGGGACCAGATCCAGCATTTTTATTGGCTTCCTTTTAGATGTCTCTCTAGTACTGTGGTAAACATATGACATAGAACTGAAAGGCATAGTTTGTAGAAAGATGGTAGGATTGAAATTCAAAAAGACCTTGTTTGAAAAGAAATCTCAATGAATGGAAACAAGGAACTCTGACTGATAGGTTACACTTATTTCCCATGTTGAAGCATAGTGAGACTAACTTCCAAGTCTTGTATTTAGGTTCATAATACCAGCTATTCAAATGGAGAGGATCTGCTGCCGTGGCAGTTTATGAAAGCAAAAAGATCTAGCAAGTTTAGTTAATTGAAAACATGTTATCAGTTGGTGGAGAGGAGAGTATGTACAATCAAGTACATACCCAAGGAAAGTAATCTTTTCTAAGTGGAGAGGAGAGTCTCATCAGTCACATTTAGCTCCAAATGCCCTTTATTTGGTATTATTTTCCCCAAATTCCCACATCCTGGCTCCTGTCTTCCCTCTGTGAACCCTGGCCTAGAACTTGACAGAGTTCAAAACTGCCCACAACAAGCAGATCTCTACCCTCACCATTGAGGGTACAGTACGATTAAAAACTGTTAGTAGAAGAGTGAGAGGATAGTAAGCCCACTGGTCTGTGTTCTGACCAGAACTTACAGAAGAGTGTTACATCATCCTGAGAGTCGAAGAAGCTCGCAAGCTGAATGAGCACCCTTGTGGAAAAGGTCCCCTGGAGGCCGAGCACGTAAGGGAACCGTTACAAGGAAGAGGAAGTTGAAAGAGGCATGACCACTGACCTTAGGGAGAAAGGGTTGGGTCAAAGCCATAGCCAGTGGGTGCCAAATATCTTACTCAACATAAACGAAAATAAGTCCTGGCTTATGTTTAGAAGAAGAATTCTATTTAAAAGGATTCCTATGAAGAGACCAGGGCATTTGTTTTAGTGACTGTAAGTTCACTTTTGGAGGGGGTGTGATGTGGAATGGATTGCTCCTCAGAATAGTGACTGTCTAAGGGGATGTTCAGGCAGGGCTGGATGACCGTGCTGGGAGGCTGCTTCCTGGGCCTCACACCAGAACCTGTTAAATAAGAGTTTCCAGGGGTTGCCCTGTGCCCGGAAGAGCTAGATGGTGTGTAGGTACCACCAACAACTGCTCTGACAGGGATTACAGTAGGAGGTCCTGGACAGAGCATTAGAAAAACGTAGAACAAAATTCAGGCTCACAAAATAAAAAAGACAGACTCTACTGGTCTGACAAAGACTAGAGGAACCTCTGATACCGTGGCCCCAGGGAGCCCTTGTAACTCAGAACTGAAGCCACTCCTGAAGTTCCCTTGTCAGTCAAAGATTAGGCAGGCTTGCAGAATGGTAACGTGTGAGGAATGTGCTCCATAGATGGGTCAAATGCATCAGACCAGATGGATAGCACCTGCCATGGAACAATGATGGGGAGGCAGAAAAGGACAGGGAAGTTAGATCAGTAGAAATGGGGAACATGGAATGGAAAAGGGGAGAGTGCTGACACATTATGGGGATTGCAACCAGTGTCATGAAAATTTTTGTAAGTTTTTGAATGAGAAACTAATTTGCTCTGTAAACTTTGACCTAATGCACAATTTAAAAAAGTGTCCAGGGTTGGACCTCTTGTCGTTAGGTATCGTCACGTCAGTTCCAGTTCATAGCAACCCTTTGTGCAACCAAAGGAAATGCTGCCCAGTCCTGCAGCCTGCTCACAGCTGCTGTTAGGGTTCAGCCCATTGTTGGAGCCACTGTGTCAGTCCATCTCCTTGAGGGTCTTCTGCATTTTTGCTGACCCTGTGTTTTATCAAGCATGATGTCCTTCTCCGGGGACTGACCCCTCCTGACAACATGTCCGAAGTATAAAAGATGTAGTCCTGCAATCCTTGCTTCTGAGGAGAATTCTGGTTGTACTTCTTCCAAGACAGATTTGTTCATTCTTTTGACAGACCATGCAATATTCATTACTGTTCAGAACACCATGATTCAAAGGCATTACTTCTTGGCTTTTGAACACTTTAAAGAGGTCTTTTGCAACAGATTAGCCCAGTGCAGTGTGTCTTTTGATTTCTTGACTGCTGCCTCCATGGATGTTAATTGTGGATCCAAGTAAAATGAAATCTTGACAATTTCAGTATTTATCATGATGTTGCTTATTGTTCCAGTCGTGAGGATTTTTGTCTATGTTGGGGTGTAACCTGTACTGAAGGCTGTGGTCTTTGATCTTCATCAGTAAGGACTTTCTCTTCACTACCCAGTAAGCAAGGTTGTGTCACCTGCATAAGCAGGTTATTAATGAGTCTTCCTCCAATCCTGATGCCCTTTTCTTCGTGTAGTCCAGCTTCTTGGATTATTTGCTGAGTGTGTAGATTGAATAAGTATCATGAAAGGATACAATCCTGACACACACCTTTCTTGACTTTTAGAAATGTATATTTTAAAACAAACTCCAGTTTGTACTGAAGAACAACAGCCCTCTGGGGACCACTGAACAAAAAGCCTCTTAAGTCCCTTTCATGGAATTCATCTGACCTTGTCTGTTTTTCAGCTTGAGAATCCACGCTCTGAAGCTTGACTCAGGCAGTATAGCGTGGTGATGAAGAGTGGGAGCTCTGAGGTCAGAAGGTCCACATTTTAAGTCCAGCATACCAGTTAGTTGTGTGGCCTTGGCCAAGTGACTTAATAGACATCAGGGTTGGTGGGGAGGTGGAATGAATTAATACAGGCAACGTTGCTTAAGATTGCTGCTTGACACTCAGTAAGTCCTTGGTAAATATTGGCCATCAGCACCATCATCGTCTGCCAGCCCTTTGCCTTTTACCGTTGCAGCCTTACCTATTCGAGAAGAAGAGCAAGGGAATTTGCTGGTAGGTCTCCTGGGAGGAGAGATAATTGGCTGAAGAGAGTGAAGACAGGGTGAGACCCCTGAGTACCCTTCAGTCAGGGACAGACGGGGTGCTCCAGAGCAGCTCAGCCTCTCCCTCAGCAGACTTGTGTGCTTGTGTGGTCCCATGAGCTGCACCCCTTGGGCTCTAGTTACTCTTGGGCTTCATTTAGCTTTCTCTCTGAAAAGATGGGCTGGAACAAACAGGGCCTCTCAGTGATTTAAAGAAAAGATCAGGGGCTTCTTTCTAGAGACCCTGTCTCTTTCCTGATGAGCCTGAGTAGCTTTTCCTTTTTCATCTTCTCTGTAGAAGCCATTGATTTATTCATTCATTCGTTGAATAAATATTGGTTGCCAGGAAATATTCTTTTAAAGGCATGTAATGTATGAAAGGTACGCAGGTCAGATCTACCACCTGCTCCTTGGAAACCCCACGGGACAGTTCTGTTCATCCTGTAAGGGTACCGTATGAGTTGGAATTGACTTGATGGCAATGGCTTGGTTGGCATTTAACATGGGAAAAACCAAAAAAAAAAGAAAGAAAGAAAGAAAAAACCCACTGCCGTCGAGTTGATTCTCACTGATAGTGACCCTATAGGATGGAGTAGAACTGCTTCATAGAGTTTCCACAGAGTACCTGGTGCATTTGAACTGCCAGCTTGCTGGTTAGTAGACATAACTCTTAACCACCAGGCCACCAGCATTTCCAATATAAAACACATAAACCAGGAGGTTAGTATTCACATTAAATAGGGATTCTTTGTTTTCTGAAAGGAGTTATAGGGGTTTTTCTTTAAATAGCAAATGCCCCCAGTATATTTAAAATATGAGATACAACATCTATTAGAAAAACAGTTCCTTTTCTACCGCTATATTAAGATCAAAGGAGCTCAGAGTAGTTTTTTCTGGTAGTGGTAAGTCTGGGCCTTGGGCCTGCCTGTTTCCACAGAAGCTTCAGGGAGAAAAGTCTTGTTGATTCTTAGTGATCTAGCCCGATCATCTCCTCTAGGCTCCAGGAACACTGTTTACGTGTCTCTTGAAGAACTTGTCTCGTATTGAAGCTTATGTTATGTAGCTATACAACTTGAGCTTCTCAAAGGCGGGGCAGTCTCTTGGCTCTTATTTCTGTGCATGATGTCCAATAAATGCAGAATGAGAGTGACTACTGGCAAGTCCTTTACGCTTAATGCTTTCTCCCTACAGAGTCAGTGAAGCTCTAAGTCCACAGGGTGGAGTATAACAAGGGTGGAAGCTCTGAAAACGCCACTGTTCTCCCACCCTGCCTGGTCAGGGGGGTCTCAGATCCTTTAGTAAAAGTCTTGACTGTATACAGGTCAAGTGGTTCAGCTCAAAAGATCAAGTTAATTTGGAAGCCTTGGATAAGTCCTAATTTAGTTATTTGCTAATGAGTGGTCTTGGATGGAGTGTGTGACCTCTTGACATGTCACTGTTTGATCACTAATATAGGATTGATAGGGCCTACTCCTCCAGTCTCCAGCAGGGTGATGGGATGAGTCTCCAAGCTCTAGTTTTGTATTTTTTCCTCATCTATTAGATGTTTTTTATAGTAGTCTTTACCTTATAGGGTGGTTGTGAGGATTTAATACAGGCCCAACACATAGTAAACATTATGCGTTAGAAGTATTTTACTATTTTAAATTGAAGCTGTTATGATTGTGATGTTTCCGTGAGCCCTGTGCCCTTACCCCTCCCAGCAGAGTACCAGCTAACACTGCCCTCCTCTCTTTTTGCAGAGGATGTGGATCCCTCAGTTGGTCGCTTCCGGAATATGGTGCAAACTGCTGTGGTCCCAGTCAAGGTAGGAAGCATGTTGTGATGATATTTGAAATGCTGCACAATATAGATTTTAAAACCACTCTTTCTGTGTAAGTAGATGTTAAGTATGTGCTTTGTTTTAAAACATCCTGCGCCTCTCTCCCATTTTTCATTCTGTGGGAATGCTTTACCTCACTTCTGTCTAGGGAATCCTGTGGTACCACAAAAAAGCTGCACGTGCTCCATGTGGTAAATTATGATACAATGTGAGTCTATAAATTTGCCTTCTAGAAAGTGGCAGAGAAAGACCTGGTTGTCTCTAGCTTTTACCTTCTGGCTCAGAGTAAGTTATTGGGCCAGAAAAAGGAATTAATGGCAGTGCTATGTGGCACCCGTGGCTTTTGCTATGCCTGTGTTTTGTAAACAAGAACGAGGTAGATAGGAAGGACAGCCAAAGTGTGTGTTACACTTAAAGATCAAGTATACTGAAGAACCAAGAGGGGGAAGTTACAGAGATCTTCCGACTGCTCAGAATGAGAAGGAGCCACCTGACAGAACTGCCCAAGAGGGATCAGACTGCCCCTGGAAGTAGTGAGATTCCTGTTAATAGAGGCATTGGTTAAAAAAAAGAACAAAACTGCCAGAGGTCTGATGCTACTAGAAGTGTTACAGAGAGCTTTATTTTTAGTAAATCATTAGACTACAGTAGACTAATGAATTGATAAGATATGTTAGCATTCCAAGTTAGTTTTTGTTCAATCCAAAAGGTCGTATGGGGATTAAGGGACATCTTCCATGAGTTTGGAAACCCTGGTTGCATAGCAGTTAAGAGCTATGGACCGTGGGAGAGCTGGGTTCTGCCTACAGTGTCATTATGAGTCAGAGTTGACCTGACAGCAGCAGATTTGTTTTTTTGCTGTTCATTTCTGTGAATTTTAATTCTGTATTAAAAAGTATCACTGTGGGACTCTAGTATTCATGTCATATTTCCCATGAGCTCTTTTCTATTGCTATTCTTTTTTTCTTCCTTTCTTTTTCTTTTGGAATGCTCTGTTGTCATTAAAGTATAAAATCAGCAGATATTTTTACTTTAGTCAATGTTATTGTGATGTAATTTGCATAATATGAAATATACCCATTTTAAGTGTTCAGTTTGGGTTTTGGCAGATGTGTGCCTTTATGAAACCACCATCACAACTAAGATATAGAAAATTTCCATCACTTTTAGAAAGCTCCCTTGTGTCCTTTTGTACTGATCACCTCCCACACTTAGCCCCAGGCAACCGCGAAACTGCTCTCTGTCGCTATAGATTTGTTTTGCTCTCAGATTAAGGTCTAAAAATTGGGCACCCAGCATGGAGGTACCAACTTTTTATTTTATTTCCCAGAAGAAAAAATATTAAATACCTACAATCCCCTCTAATAGGTCATAATAACTATTATCAACCTCCATTTTCTCAAAGGGCATTTTAGCATCAAAAAAGGAAAAAGGGGTGGACATGACCTTAGAAGAGTCACATAAATTGGACAAGTTTCATTTTATGAAAAACTAACTACAGTGCCCTGATTTTTCTCAGTGTGCCATAGAATGGTGACAAAATGCTGTGAAACTGTGTTTGGGAACCATCATGTTAGGGGATCACTAAGGTCCCTTCAAACCATGGGATTCAAGACGGGGACAGAAGGTGTCTGGGGAATGAGGGTTAGGGGTCTTTCCCAAAGGTCAGTTTTTCAAGTGCTGGGACAGAAAAAGCTAACACACACACCACTCTTGTGGTTCATCTTTTGTCTCTTTCTGTCTTCTCCCTTCCTCATTGTAAACCACAGAAGAAGCGGATGGAGGGCCCCGGCTCCCTGGGCCTGGAGGAATCAGGGAGCAGGCGCCTGCAGAACTTTGCGTTTAGTGGAGGACTCTACGGGGGCCTTCCCCCCACACACAATGAAGCAGGCTCTCAGCCACATGGCATCCATGGGACAGCTCTCATTGGTGGCTTGCCCATGCCATATCCGAACCTTGCTCCTGATGTGGACTTGACTCCTGTCGTGCCATCAGCAGTGAACATGAACCCTGCACCAAATCCTGCAGTCTATAATCCTGAAACCGTAAATGAACCCAAGAAGAAGAAATATGCAAAAGAGGCTTGGCCGGGCAAGAAGCCCACACCTTCCTTACTGATTTGATATTTTTGGTCATAGAGAAGGGTGGGGATGGGTGGGAATGGGGTGGAAGGGAGACAAGGGAGCTAATGAACTAGGGAGAAAAACTTTCCATGTGTGCAGTATCGTCTTTCAGAATGTCTCCTAGGGTCCTAACCATGTAATATTAAAACTGGGGGTAAGGTTGGAATGTCCCATAAAGACCTGTTTTCAGAACACTGATGTAGAAAATGATTCATATATATACTTTTGAATAGACTTCCCTGGCTGTTTCCCAAACTGGCCATTACCTCCTTTTTCCTTTCTCCTCCTTCCTAAGATCATTTTTATCGAAAGTCACATTTCCCTGGAGAGAGGCTCCAGGCCCTCAGGTTGAATCCAGAGCTGTAGGGGTTACAACAGATGACCAGGTATGTGGGTCCACAGCCTAGTTTACATTTACTGTGCTTGCAAGTCCCAGGCAGCAGAAGGTTGCCAGAGATCTCAGGTTGATCACAAAGAGAGTTGAGAATTCTTCAGTTAAGCAAACTCAGAAAAGCTTTCCTGAATCAGTGGTTTTGAGGTCCAGTAGTTAGGCTATCCTCTTTTTTCGTTTCTCTTGGGATGAGAACATTTGGATTTCTCTTTGTCTGTAACCAGTGCCGCAGGCACAGGTTGGTAGTTGAAAACTTGTAGTAATGTTTAAACTTTACCTGTTTTTCTTGTTAAACCTGAGCACTCCATTTGCTGAAGTTTCTCATTAGATTCAGGGTACTGTCCTTTACTCTCTAAGGTATTACTTCCCAAGTGTGTTATGAAGGCAGTTTTTTAAAGGATATGACCAGTTAGGGCAATTCAGATTAAAAAGGAAAAGATTTCATTTTTCAAGTAATGGATGTCTGTAGGAGGACATTTTTAGGTCATGGTTTGGAAGCTCTTTTTCCCCCTTTGATGGAGAGCTCTCAACATTGAGAGCTCCAGGACTAGACCTGGCTAACCAGAGTAGGAGACAGAGGTAGGAAATGTTGATAGGAGCTTTGTACAGAGATTTGTACATTTGTGTAATAGGCCTTTTCACGCTTTATGTGTAGCTTTTTACCTGTAACCTTTATTACGTTGTAAATTAAATGTAACTTTTGTCATTTGCGTGCAGTCTCTGATTCAGTCACCATCACCAGTTCCCACTGCCATGACACAAAGCTTGTGAGAGGCACAGCCACTGGGCTTGGGAGGCAATGCTGCGTCCCCATTTTATTTCTGTGAATAAAGATGCCCCCTGATGAATGTGGAAACTCTAATCAGAGAATCCAGTCCCCAGACTGAAGCCTCAGGAAGCAAACTGGGTTAAGAAATGCCTGCTGCCTTTCAGCAGGTAGGAGCACAGTTGACCTTACAAGGGTCAACTTCGGCTTTGGAGGTCTATCCTGATGTGGGTACAGTGTAAACCAGACCACCCACTCTCTGGTTCTGTTACAGCTGAATGCATTTGTGCCACAGCTCAGGTAGCACAGGAGTAAAAGTAAGCTAAATTGAAGTTTCAGAGGGACTTCAACGAGTTTGGGTTAAGTGATTGTGTCTGGATGCTGCAGTCTCATAAGCAGGAAGTGTGCTTTGTAGGGGCTAAGCATGGTTTTCAGATGAAGCTGTGTGGGTTCCACATGATTGTGGACTGAAGAACAGAGCTGTAAAATAGTTGTACAAAAAGTCAGACTTGTTAGATTCTGTAAAAATAAGTGTCCTCATCTTACAAAGTAAGAGTAATAACCTCTTGTCATTGTTGAGAAAATTATTGTTAGTAGTGGCTAGTGGTCACTGTGAGCACTTCATACCATGCTAAGCATTTATAGCATTTCATTTCATTCTTATAGTCCTAAGAACAGTACTGTTATCCCAACTTTACAGATGAAGAAACTGAGGCTCAAAGTCATACAGAATTTCCTATGATCAGATTAGGAAAGTCGGGATTGAAATTCAACTCTGATTCCAGACTGTCAGCACAGGCTTACACAGCCTCTGTGAGGACTTGAGTGGAGGGACATGCTTGGCCCCATGGGTGGTAGAGTGCTCAGTAGGCTGTGGCTGTAGCTGTGTTTTGTCTCCTAGATATTTATTGTGAAGACTTTTTGTTTCCAAACTGAACTACTTGTTGGGAGATTTAGATGTAGTTGAGAAAATAAATCCTTCCTGGTGCGAGGGTTTATGTCATGCATTATTGGGTTTTAAAATTTGAGTTGCAGAGCGCAGCTTGTGTTGGCATCTCAAAGAAGACTCAACAAACATCTCCAACCTCACAAGCATATTTCTTTCCCTTCAAGGGCCCTGTCAGCTTTCACAGAAGCCGGACTGGCTACATTTGATGGAAACCTGGATTAACTGGCACTATGTTTATTATTTTAGCTGGTCCTGTTAGTGTCCATCAGAGATGAGTATTTCAGGAAGGTACTCACTTGCCCCTTGCCCTTGGTCCACTTCTGAACGATGACCATAGATGAATCCTCTTGCTCACCATGCAAGTTAGCAAGTAACAGTCCAGGGACACAGCTGCCCCCAATCCTGAGCACACTGCATGAGAAACAGCTGTTGGTTGTTCTGTGTCCTCTGCACAGTAATGATACAGCTGCTGAGGAGGGAAGGTGTGACCTCTGTTCCCCTGCCTGGGCTGGGAGAAGTTCTGAGCCCTCAGGAGATGGCACCAACTGGCAGGAGCCAGCCCTTTTCCCAGCAGACCCTGTTTCAGGATCCACTGTTTGAGGACCACTTGGTTCAAATATGGTCACTATTTTGTTCCAATCACAGATTTTTTGCCTGGAGGGACTTCAAAGGTCCTGTCAAGTCCCCTCCCTAGTTTTACTTGTGAGTAAATACAGCAGAAGGGACTGATGTCTGACATGGACTGGACCCCTGCTACAAAAGTGCACTACCCTACCTACCAGAGGCTCACCTGCTGGAGGGAACAGACGCCTGCAATGCTGAGAACTTGAATCGAGGGGTGTAGATGCAAGGACAGCAGAGAGGGTGAGCCCCTGACTGAGGCCTAAGCAGAAATTTGCTACAGGGAAGGTTGTGGACCAAGGACCACCAGGTAGAAGGGTCACCATGAAGAGCATGGATGTGGGGTCAGGACTGCAGGTTGGGTGGGAAGGTTAGAGGCATGGTCCTGAAGGGCTCCATAGGCCATGCTAGGGAATGTGAAAACAGCAAGAAGTCACTGAAGGACTTTTTTTTTTTACTTAAAAAAATCATTATAGAAGACATATGTAAAAAAATTGAAAAATACACTTTTCATGTGCAGATTTCCTGCGAAAGATTCAGGCTGGGACAGTGAGCAGACTCATTGTAGAAAATCACTTTGGCAGCTGACACATAGTCCCTGACCTAAGGGAGTCCTCTGAGCAGGAGACACTTTTCACAGTTTAGGGTAGGATAAGTCTGAAAAGTCTGAATGTTGACAAAATGTGAAAGTGAAAATTCACCTTTAGTTGCCTGTGGGTGGAGGGTGCCTAAGAGGGAGACGCAGAGTCCTGGGAAGGCTTCAAAAACAAGTGACTTGATGTCTTCAAGCGGTGGAGTGGGAGGCACTCCCAGCAGGGGGAGCTGCAGGAACAAAAGTGGGGTAGGATGGAGCTGATGAAGCTGTCTGCAGTGACGTGTGGTAGAGTGGTAGGTTGTTGAGTCTTCCAGGAATTCTCTGGAGTGCTTACCCACTGAGTCTGGATTTTATCTGTGGCTGTGAAATGAAATCATTGCTTATTCAGTTAGGGAGTTGGAATCTGAGGCTTTTAGCTTAGAACTGAGGTGGGATGTAGTTCCAGAGGCAGCCGCGAACAGGACCCTGCTGCCATCCTTGGAGGCACTGTGGTACCCAGCATGGATTCCAGGAGTGTGGTTAAGTAGTGGTTAAAACGGGCTACAGCTAGTTCAAATGTACCAGGCGCTCCTTGGAAATTCTACGAGGCAATTCTACCCTGTCCGCAGGGTTGCGATGAGTCAGAATCAGCTCAACAGCAGTGGATTTGGTTTTCTGGTTGGGGCAGGGAAAGGATCTAACTTGGTGTGTTGAGCACAGAGGAGCTTGGTAGTAACCCCATATAACAGATGAAGAACTTGAGGTTCACAGGATACATAGTCAAAGGTGTATTGCTGGCAAGCTGTGAAACAGGGCTTCAAAACTGGCCCTGGTGTTCTGCACTGAGTAGCACAGGGGAGTCCCCAACTCAGGCTACTTCCCCTGCTCCCATAATCTGTGGGAGCCTCTGAAGTTTGGACACTTTACATTTTTCCTTCCTTTCAATTTCCTACCCGCTTTTCTCTCCACCTCTGGTCCTCTTTTGGGTACGTGGGATTCTAAGGACTAAGTCTCCACACCCACACTGGGTTGGGACCTGAAGTTCTTTGCACATAGCTTTGCACCTGTGGCCTTGGTTACTCACCAGAAGTCCAGGTAATGTATGCAAGGAGGTCATCAGAGGAGAACCTCTGGTGCTCCCTTGAACAGTCCCTGCCTGCCTCACCTTTCCCCACCCCTCCCTATTTCTGTGGGTCTGAGGTTGGCAGATGAGATGGAGAACATAACATTTGCATCAAGACTCCATCCTGAGGGAGCAACATCCCTTTCTGTTTTGAACTTTTATGCTTTAAATGCGTGACTTGGTGCTGCTCTGGAAAAAGAACAGCACAACAGTCAAGGCAGTTCTGATAATGGCTGTTTTTGAGGTTTTTTTTTCAGATCACTAAGCTGGACGAAATGATGCCAAGCTTCAGCTCTCCTGCCCTGATAACAGACTTACAAAGGAAGACCTTGAAACAGACTGTCTTGCTGACTGCTTCTGCCATATTCCTCCTGATTATCTCACTCTTGGACCTGCATGTAGCTTCCTCTTATAAACCCCTCTGGTCTGGCTGGGGACAGATAGACTGTGGAGGAAGTTGTTCCCCTCTATCTCTTGTGTATTGATATCCAATAAACCCTCATGATTATTCACCTTACCTTGTTTCAGTATAGGCTTTGTGGCAGTCAGCACAAATCTGTGTTTTATGGTAACAGGTCTGTGGATGAACTGTCCTCTCTCCACGCTAGACATGCCACCACCAGGATGTGAGATCTTCTTTCCTCACCTGCTCAGAGATATCATACCTGAAGTCGTAGCCTCTTCTGCCAAGACCATCAATACCTCTCTCCCTGCTGGATCATTCCCAGTGGTATTCAGGATTGCTGTCATCGTGGAAAAAAAAAACCCTAAAACCCTTTCTTGATTCCACTTCCTCAGCTACCTCAGCTCCCTGCATTCTCCCACTCCCATTTATCTGCTCTGTGTTGGAGCACAATGCTTAAAAAGACATGTATCAATTTGGCATGTCTATTTCATCATCTGCACCAACTCTCAAATCTGCTCTGATCAGACTTTCATCCCTAACACTCCATTGAAATTGTGCCTGTTACGTAAATACTACAAAATATTGCAAACAATGCATGGACTCTAGAACAGAAAATAGATAAATGGGGAGCTTTTGAAAATCAAACACTTAGGCTCACCCAAAGACTTCACCAAGAGAGTAAAAAGGCTACCTACAGATTGGGAATAAAAAATTTGGCAGCCACCACTTTAATCAGCAGCTAATCTCCATAATTTACCAGGCACCTCAAAATCTCAACAAGAAGAAAACAACCCAATGGGTAAATGAGCAAAGGATATGAACACACATTTCAGCAAAAAAGATATCCAGGATGCTAACAGATAAATGAGGAAAGGCTCAAGATCATTAGCCATTAGAGAAATCCAAGTCAAAACTGATGAGATACTGTCTCACCTCAACAAGGCTGGCATTAATCCAGAAAACATAAAACAGCAAATGTTGGAGAGGTTGTGGAAGACTGGAACTCTAATGCACTGGTGGTGGGAATGTAAGATGGTACAATCCCTTTAAAAATCAAACTGGCACTGTTTTTTAAAAATGATTTTTTTTAATTAAGTGAAAATTTACAATCCAGGTCAATTTGCCGTACAAAACCCAGAGCATCTGCCTCTATGCAACTCTATGTGCTCTCCTCACCCTGTGACAGCATGCTCTTCCTTTCCACTCTTTACTTTCAGTATCCACTCAAATGACACTTGTCCCCTCTTCTCCACCCTATCTTCTGTCCTCTAAAAAGAGACCACTTGGACAGCCTCATATGTATATTAAACCATACAGAGACACACCACCTGCATCACTCTGTGTCCCATAGCCCAGTTCAATCTTTGTCTGAAGTGTTGACTTCAGTACTGGTTTCAGCTCTGGGCTAGCAACAAGTCCAGGGGCCATGTTCTCAGGGGACAGTTGGGTACCTTCTTAAAAGGCTAGAAATAGACATACCATATGATTCAGCAATCCCACTGCTTTGAATACATCATAGAGAAATAAGAGCTGTCACATGAACAGATACATGGACACCAAAGTTTACTGCAGCTCTGTCCACAATAACAAAAAGATGGCATAAACCTATGTACCAATAAACAGATAAATGGATAGACAAACTGTGGTATATTCACACAATGGAATACGATGCAATGGCAAAGAACAATGGCAACTTCGGTAAACACCCAGTAATGTAGTCTGGAAGACACTATGCTGAGTGAAATCAGTCAGTTGCAAAAGGACAACCACTATTACGAGGTCTCTAGAAAAGGACTAAACACAGAAGAAAAGAATCTTTGATAGTTACCAGAGAGCGGAGGGAGAGAGACAGGTACTCGCCAACTAGATAATAGGAATTGGGTTAAGCGAAGAGTGTGACAGCATGCAATAGAAGAGAGATCAGCTCTTCTGGGCTATACTAAGAGCTAAGAGGTTTCCTAAATTTATCCCGACATTCTGAAGGTCAGAGTAGCAGGGATTGGGGTTTGGGGACCATGCATTTCAGAGACATCTAGGTCAACAGGCATAACTAAGTTTTCTTTTTGAAATTAGTCTGCATCCCACTTTGGTACATGGCATCTGGGGTCTTAAAAGCTAGCAGGCTGCCTTCTAGGATGCATCAATTGGTTTCATACCACCTGGGGCAGAGGAGAATGAAGGATAAAAAAGCCAAACCAAACCCACTGCCATCGAGTTGGGTTCAACTCATAGCGACCCTGGAGGTCAGAGTAGAACTGCACCATAGAGTTTCCAAGGAGCGCCTGGTGGATTTGAACTGCTGACCATTTGGTTAGCAGACATAGCACTTAACCACTGCATGACCAGGTTTCCAAAATGAAGGATATCAAAGAGGAAAATATGAATCCACAAGACAGAAGGCACCATGTGACTCAGAGATGAAGTCAACATGGACCAGAAGAACTAGGTGGTGCTTGGTCACCACCAGAGACTACCTTGACAGGGAATACAACATAGACTATCTGTTGTAATGGGAGAAAAATAGGGGTGCAGATCTAGAATCTATTTGAAGACTGATGGCCCGGTATCCTGAAGGGTCCCTCAAGAACATGACCCCTATACAGGCTGTTAGCCCAGAGCTTAAACCAGTACAGAAGACAACTCTTCAGACGAAAACCAAACCGGACTGTAAGACATGAGGCTGTCGGAGCAGCTCCTCTATAGACATGAGATGGGATGGTGGAAAGGAGAGGACAGGAGTTGGTTAAACGAAAAGCACAGAATGGACAGCAAGAGGGTGCTGTCACCGGGTTGGGAAAGCAGTGAGAGTTGCATAGAGGTGTGTGCATGGGGTTTTGTACGACTAATTGACTTGTAAAGTTTCACTTAATCACAATAAAATATTTTAAAAAATTGTGCCTGTTAATACATCAGCTAGTCATGTTCACCACTCTGCTCAGCATCCTCCAAAAGCCCTCATTTCCTTTGGAGTGAGGGGCAGTCTCTGCAATGGCACTCAAGTCTTGCTTGCTCTGCTCTCCCTTTTGTTACCTCTCTGCCCTCCATTGCTTCTCTTCTGCCTTGTTCTGGCCCAGGGTCCCGGCGGCTCCTGTAACCCACCAGGCACAATCCAGCCATGCCCTGTGCCTGGGACTCTTCCCACAGATGTTTGCATGGCTCCTTACCCAACCTCTTTCAAGCTGAGAAAGAAAAACAGCAATCCTTGACTTTCAGGAGCTGACCTGGCCCTCATAGCTGGAACTTGGTGTTCTCTGGTTGAACAGTTTCACAGAATATAAACATCAGATAGGGCTACTTTTTGACAGGGATACATCAAGATACATACCAGACACTGAATCATGCAGAGATAAAACACGAACCTTGTCCAAACCACAGAAGTGATCAACCATCGCAGTAGTGGGTTGAATTGTGCCTCCCAAACAATATGTCAACGTGGAACCTCACAATGTGACTTGATTTGGAATGTTCCTTGGCAGAAACTACAGTAAAGATCTTGAGATTATCCTGGACTACTTTGGTGGGCCCTACGTCCAATGATGGGTGTCTTTATAAGTGACAAAAAATTAAAAGACACATATAGAGGGGGAGCCACATGAAGACAGAGACTGGGATGATGTATCTGTAAGTCAAGGAGCTCCAAGGATTGCCCAAAGTCACCAGAAGCCAGCAAAGAGTCATGCAGTGAATTATTCCTCAGAGTTTCCAGAAGGAACCGATCCCACTGACACCTTGACTGTGAGGCATCACAACTGTGAGAATAAACTTGGTGGTTGTAAGCTACCAAGTTTGTGGTGATTTGTCACAGCAGACCTAGAAACATAATCTCCTCTCCTGGCTATTATGAGAGCCCGTTGCTTCTTGTGATACAATTTCAATAAAATTTATGAACATATCCCAGTTTCAGAATTACCTCGTCTCCTGACTACCTCCAATCCAGAGCAAAGTCTTGCTTCCTTAGTCTCTCCCTCAAAGAACCTAATCCAAGCCCAAGTTCTATAAGTCTTTTCTAATACCCTCCTACTAAGTTACCCTGTGGTTCCCTCATGGTATGTGTTTTCTCTGGCTGCAGTGAGCACACAGTTTGTTCAACCACGTGTGTGTTCATGATGGTCTTTGGCTGGAAGACATTGACAAAGTCTTCCACCAGAGGCCATCATCTCAGTAAGGCTAACCCTGATCAGTCCATTTAAAACTACAGCCATCCCGCTGCTTCTGACTGATCTCCTTTCCCTTGCTCTGTTTCCTCAGGGTGTTCATCATCTATCACATGCAGTAATTTGCTTATTTACTAAGTTTGATTTGTGCGCTGTCTTCCTTCTCACTTCCCATTATAATGTAACTTCCAATGGGGGCAGGGATTATTGTCTATTTTGTCTTCAAAATGGATAGGACAGGGCCTAGCACATTGAAAACATTCGGAAAATATTTGTTGAATGAATGAACCCATGCTGGGGCAAGAACAAGCCAAGGATACTCCTAACCAGTCTGATCATCAGGAAGCTTTACCTGGAAAAAGGCTCTCAGGGCTGGGGTCTGATGGGAAGTCACCCAGGCGTGAGACTAGGGAAGAGTATTCCAGGCATGTGCAGAAGGTGTTGGGGAGGAAAGAGGTGTTTCAGGATTAGGGGAGTGCAAGTGTTTCAGTGTAGCTGAAGAGAGGTTTCTGGAAAGGGAAAGCAAGAGATGAAGCTGGAGAGTTGTCTGGGCCCAAACCATGGACAGCTTAGACTTCACCAAAAAGTCCATGGGGAACCATGGATGCGTTTAAGCAGTAGTGCTAGGGTCTTGCTGAAATGCAGCTCACACCCCACCATTCCTCATTAAGATCAACCAGAGGCTCATCCCCAAACACCTTAGGGGACCTGAAGGCTCATCATGACCGGCCCTGCCTCTGACTCCAAACGTCTTTCAGAGTGTGCTCTTCTCTCTCTTTCCCTGTCCCTTTGTTTCCTACTCACCCCAGCTTACCCACCACTTCCTCTGGGAGATCCTCCCTGGCCTCTGGCTGCAGAAAGGAAGTCCTCTTGAGTAACCCCACACATTCTGTCCTGGAGGGCAGAGCCCATGTGGGTTGGTGTTCATCACTGCTTCCAGGCAAGCCACTGTGTGCCCCAAACGGGCTGCCTAAAATGCAGAAGGCCCGGAATTGAGATGCATTTATGAAGCTCCTTCACCTTCCTTTCCTCCTGGCAGCTTGGTTGGTGGGCAGGCCTCATCATCCTCCCTCCCAGCTAGAAGGAGCAGCCTGAGGCTAGAGCTGTGCCCTGCCACCTGTGCCACCCAGCTGGCCTCAGCCCTGAGCCCAGTAGCCCAGTAGTGCTGGGAAGAGACATCACCAAACTCAAGTTTAAAGAAAACTTACCAAGCCCTTAGGGGAAGTTAGAGCAGTGGGGGCTGGAGTAGAGGGTTCCCATGTGAAGGCTCCAGAGTGCCTCCCAAGAAGGGGAACTCACTTCTGGGGCCCTTTTTCCTGCTTAGAGTAGCACAGAGGTTAGTTTAGCTCACAGACCAGCCACTGGTTCCATCTTTTCTGAGATGTGGGATTTACGGCACTTTCTTGACCTTACTAGGTGGCAATTTTCCTATCTGTAAAATGAGAAGAATGAGATAATCTGTATCTCAGGGTTACTGTGAGTTTAAGGAAGCAAGGCCTGCATGCACAGCACTTAGCACAGTGCCTGCTCAGTTACCTTCTTGAACTAGCAAGGTGGACTTCCCTCCACAGGGCCTCAGGCTTCCCCAAGTATGTGTGATACCTGGGCTGGGAGTGGACAAGGCGGAGCCAGCAAGAGCACAGAGGACACTAGGGCAGGAGGCGCTGTCTAAACAGGGGCCCTGGGGTGAGGGGGACTGTGAAATCCTAACAGGCAGAGGGGAGGGGCCTTCGACCATCTAGTTCAACTCCCTTTCCTTTGCAACTGGGGAAACTGAGGCTGAGAGGTTGCCACAGCTGGTGCTGTGGCTGAGCATTCTTGGAGCCAGGTTTGGTACTATGACTTTTCTGAACATACCATATTAAGGGTATGTCTTGCAGCACTTTGGGAAGCCAGCTGAGGGAATCAGTAGAGAAGAACATGTATGTTAGAATCAGACAATTATATGGCTCAAGATCACAAGGAGAGGCTGTGACAGAGACAACCCAGAACTCCAGATTCCCTAGGAACATTTCCCATCCCCAGGGGATCGTCCTCATGGAGTCTAGAGGGAGAGGTGAAGTGGCCAGAGTGAGAGCAGACTCCAGGTTCCTGAATTCTCCCTTCATCCATTCTGTAAACTCCAGTCTCTGTGGGTCTAAGCAAAGGAAAGATGTGCCCAGTCCTCATGGAGCTTAGCTTGGTGGAAAGAGATGTTAAGAAGTGATAACACAGTTGTATTATATATATATGTGATATATTTACAAAAAGAGAGAGAGAGAGAAAAGCTGCTGAGACTGCTTATGTACAAATACTTCATAGGATTTGGTTTCTTGGTTTAGAGGTTTGGGGTCATGGTTTCACAGGCATCTCAGTTAATTGGCCTAATAATGTATAATAGTGTCTCCATTCTACCTCCTAGTTTGTTGCATAGTACCTATCCTAAAAGCTTGCAAGTGGCCAACCAAGGTACAACTATTAGTCTCTATTTGCCTGGAGAAAAGGGAAGAATGAGAGTGAGAAATGGGAGAGAGAAATGGAATGTGTGGCTGTTTGCCTCTGTGAACACCTACATCTTTCCCATGAGACCAGACCTGGACTGAGCCTGACTGCCATTATTGAACATTTCAATCAGAGATTTTAGAGCAGAATCCTGATTAAAAGGAGGAATAATGTAGAACAGAATTTCTAATTCTCATGGGATCCTGACTTTCTAGAACCATAGAGGCTGGATGAACCCCTGAAACTATTACCTTGAAGTAATCTTTAAACCTTGGTCCAAAAATATCTGCTGAAATCTTCTTAAAACCAAGTAACAGCTTAGCTGAACTAGGAAAAGATATTTGCCTTGAGCAGTGTGCTCTCTTAATATCTACATATGTGAGATCAAACTGACAGCAGCAATGAAGGACTTTAGAGGGTGATGCATTTATCTTAATGGGAGAGAAGCAACTCACAAAAGGAGTGTGAGATGGTTGAACAACTCCAACAGTGTAATCAATGTCACTGAATTATATGTGTAGAAACTTGAATAGATGTGTTTTTGCTGGGGGCATCCTCAACAACAACAACAACATAAAATTAATTAAAAAATAATAAGGAAGGAGGAAAACCTTTGCAGGAGCTGAGAGGGATGATGCACAGAACAATACAAGAGGCCCTGAGCATGGGAGTCAGGTTGGCTGAGCAGAGTGACAGGCAGAGGAAGCATTTCTGTATGGTTCCAGCAATACCAGCAAGGTGATTCACCAACCAGCTACTATGAACAAGCCTTCCACAGCTATCCCTCACTTCACCCTCCTGACAACAGGGAGGACCAGCAGTATCGACCCATTTTACAGATGAAGAGACTGAACTTATAAAAGTAAAAGGAAACAGCCTAAATATCCATGAACAGATGAATGGATAAACAAAATGTGACATATACACACATTGGATTAAAGAGAAATGAAGTCCTAATAGATGCTATCGTTACTGGACAAAACTCCAGATTCCCATAACCTACCCCCTAAAGCCAGTCTCTGAGACAGGTATTTGGGTGAGACATAAGGAACAGCGAGGAACATCTCCATTAAAAGCCTGCTCGAAATCATCAGGTAGGTATAGAGCATATAAGGAAGAGGAGGCTGCCTGCAGGTATAGGCGCTGGTGTCAGGGAAGGGAAACAAGGTAGCTGATTGGGGGTAGACAGGAGAAATGTGCTCCATGCTTTAGGGGTCCTTTCAAGATATGTATCAGGAGCGGGGATCTGGAATGCTTTTAGTTGCCATCCAAAGTGAGGGTGGGGTCCCACCTGGCCCCTAACATTCTCCGTTGGCCCCATCTAGTTTCATATCTCTAAAAGGCTGTAAAAACTGCAAAGACATTATCTCCACGGCTCTTGTCCGTCAATATGTGACTTGCTGCCAGAGCCTAGGGAAAGAAACCAGGATTTCTAAGAAAGAGAAAAAACCAAACAGGTAAAGGGTCAGTCCTGAAAAAACAGATGAAACATTAGTTCTAACTGTCCACTTTAAAAATAGCATGACTTGGTTACATGCCAACACAGATGAACTTTGAAAACATTATGCTGAGCCAAGTAAGTTATTCACGAACGGCCAGCTACTGTGTGATTTCTTTCATAGGAGACACCAGAAACCAACCTCATTGCCACCGACTTGATTTTGACTCATCATCACTCTATAGGACATAACAGAACTGCCCTATAGGGTTTCCAAAGAGCTTCTGGTAGATTTGAACTGCTGACCTTTTGGTTAGCAGCCAGATGCTTAACCATACGATGACTGACAATTAAGCTTGTAAACTCATGCTAGAAAAAGAGCTACAGACCTCATTGCTGAATATCACTATGGTCACCTTCAAGTACTCCCCTTGGGAAGCTACGTGCTGATCCCAACACCTAGGCCATCCTTCAAAGCAATTTTGGAACTCTTTTTCTGGAATGGCCATCAAAGCTGTCATTGCACTACCCTTGATGTCTTGAACGTCATCAAAATGTATCCCTTTCAATGTTTCCTTTATCTTCAGGTAAAGAAAAAAGTCACTGGGGGGCCAGATCAGGTGAGTGAGGAGGGTTTTCCAACACAGTTGTTTGTTTACTGGCTAAAACCCCCCTCACAGACAACTATACAATTAAGTTTGCAAACTTGCTATCGTGCCACTGTGCCACCATGTGCAATGGCCATTCCAGAAAACAAGTTCCAGAAGTGATTTGAAGGGTGTTCTAGGCGCTCGTGTTGGTGCATAGCTTCCCAAGGAGAGTACTTCGAAGGTGACCGCAGTGATTCACAGCGAGGTATGCAGCACTTACAACAGTGAAGTTCATGGACTTACTTGTTGGACCTTGTAAGCAAATATATAGAAACAGTGGTTAAGCGGGGCAGGAGGCAGGGGAAAGGGGGACCTTCTGCCTAGAAGCACTAGATATTGCTAATAGTTGCACACTAATTAGGAAAAGAATAATGCGGGCAGGACATGAAGAATGTAATCAGTGTAACTGAGTTTCACACGTAGAAATTGCTGAATTGTAATGTTTCAGTTGTGAGTTTTCATCATAATAAAAAAAGAAACACGTGGAATGACTTGCTTTGGGTCATTCAATGAGAAAATAAAGGCCTAGGGTTTTAACTCATCTGCCACTGGCCAGACAAACAGCAGTTCTTCATCTCTTTGCCTTGTGGTTCAGCAGACCACGCAAGTCAGAAATTTTTTGTTTAGCCCAGCTTTTACTTTGAATTGCTAGAGGATGGAGAATAAGAAGGAGCACTCTGGAGACAGAGCTAATCAAGTCAAGGCTTCTATCTTAGCTGCGTGACTGTGGGCGAGTTCCTTGACCTCTCTGAGCCCAGGCCCCTCATCTGTCCAAGGGGCACTGACAGGGAGGAGCCTCATTAGTAAGGATGGTTGTGGTAATACAGCCCACAGGCACCTGCCAAGTGCTCAGTGCCTGTTACCACTGCTGTTTACTGAGGCCTCCCTTGCCTCTGAGGCTTCTCAGAGGAGGTTTCTTTTACTTCTCCCAGTGCTGCGCTTTCCAATTCAATTGAGACTGAGTACCTGCTGTCACACAACGTGCTAATGGAAGAACTGAAATTTGGACTCTACAAGCCCTTTCCACTTTCCCAGTCAGGGAACACAGCCTAGAAGGACCTTCCCCCCAGTTCCTCAAGAGCTGAGACGGATGTGTAGAGGGAAGCTTGTGTGCACGTCAGGGGTGAGGGTAGGATGATGGCCCAGGGGAGGTGTGGGAGGACTCCTGCAACAACCAAGGACAGGGATGCCTCCTTTCATCAGCCTGTCGCTGTCAGGGTGTCCGGTGTTTACAGGCGCCTGGCTGACATTGGTTGGTGAGCAGTTGTGGGAAGCAGACGGGCATTAAAGCAGGTTGCTGGCAGGCAGGGGAGCAAGCGGAGGCACGGGGGTGCTGAGACCTTGCCTGCTGTGTTGGCACTGAACACATCTACAACTAGTGTCACGTGATGCAGTGCTTTCAGGCAACTGCCCGTCCTCTGCTGTGCATTATAGCCCCTTTTAGAGGTGGGAAAGGGAATGTTAACAGGGAAAAACTGTGGCTTTAAGGGCAATCTGGTTGTCCCTTTATCTGTTTTCTAAATTGTTTTACAACATTGTTCATTTGTCTAATAACAAAGATAATATAAACAACTTCCTGCCAAGCCAGTGTGGAGACCGTCCGGAAGGATGCTCTCTTCCCTCACAGACTATCACCAAGAAGATATCTATCTGGTTACTTTCTGGAAAAAGATGTTCAGCATGTGAATATCCAAAGGGGGAGAGCACGTATGGTTGTGAAGCTCTGAAGGACTGACTGATGGCCTGTGGCACTGAAGTATCTGAAGATTAGAAGCTTCAGCTCCCCTTGGCTTCTTACCTTGTAAATCAGGGCACAAAGGGCCTCTCAGAACCTCAAAAGTGAGGAAGGAATTAGGAAGGAGGGGTGAGGAGGGACAGGAAGAGATGAGGGGGAGAAAGAAGAGGAGAGGACAGGAAAGGAGAAGAGGAGGAATGGGAGAGGAAAGAAGAGAAGGCATGAAAGAGGAAAGAGAAATGGATGGATCGGAGGTGATAGGGACAGATGAAGAGAGGGATAAAGGAAGAGAGGAGAGAAAGAA
The DNA here is from genome assembly GCA_028571685.1 of Heterohyrax brucei. Lineage (NCBI taxonomy): Eukaryota > Metazoa > Chordata > Mammalia > Hyracoidea > Procaviidae > Heterohyrax > Heterohyrax brucei. The sequence continues at coordinate 57,731,192 of CM053140.1, forward strand.
AGAGGAAGGGAGGGAAGAAGGCACCCTGAAAAGCATCCATAATCCAATTCGAGGGCCAGAGGGCAGGCATGGGAGATGCTGACTTTCAGGTGTGGAGGGTCCTCAGATACAACTTGCAGGGGTTAGAATTGGTGGAAGTGGCAGCTAAAAGTGGCCAGGCAGGACACACTCAGCCTTGGGGACTGGCCAGGTCCCAGCTGGGCAACTGGGAGAGGACCAGAGCCAAGGCACAGAAAAGGAAATCATTAACCTGAGGAAGTGAACTTGAGCTAGACAGCTCCTAAGTGGGACCAAGACAGGAGGCACAAACCCCTGTTCACTGCATTAGGTGTTTCTCTTCTGCCAGCTTAGAGCAAAGGGAAGGAAATGGGCCAGTCTGGAAGCAGGCGTCAGACTTTGTTCTCCAAACATCACAAAAACCTCAGTGTAATTTCTGGGCTTTGGGAAAACAGCTAGGTCTAACTGTCCTCTTGCAGCAGAGGTTAAATTAATAGTTAACCTAAACTGTTACTAAGCCTAAACTCAAGGTGTGGTTGTGAATGTAAGAAACCAACAAAGGTCACTCAGGTTATCAAGCTGCATTCCTTCCCTTGCCTCAGTTCTCACCCTCAGACAGGATTAATAGGTCTACATTCCTCCCCCTATCTCTGAAGAAATAAAATTTATTAAGACCTCAGAGAGAGGTAAAAAAACTTTGGATAGTTTACCATGCTTGATTATTCTGTAATCAATTTTGGATAGTTTACTCTGTTTAATTATCCTGTGACAAACTTTTGAGTAATTCACACTGTTTGATTGTCATGCAACAAATTTTGGGTGATTTACTCTGTTTGATTATCCTTAGCAAACTTTTGGGTAATTCACACTGTTTGATTATCCTGTGACAAACACAACACCAGCAACCCCTTTGAATTCTGGCTATAAAAACCACTAGAAATGTAACCCAAGTGGACAGTTTTTGAGAAGTTACTGTCACTGTCTCCTGGCTGGCATGCTTGTCTGCTAATGAAGCTTTGAACCTTTCTCCTCGTCTGTGAACTTTGGCTGTCAGTGACAGGTGGAAAGAACTTGCTTATGTTCGGCAGCAGGTGCAGCACTGTTAATTCTTCAGCAATGGCCTGACTAGCGTTAAGTTTGAGAGCGAAAACGAGGTGCCCTCAGAACTTGGGAGCATTGCTTCCTGGTCTTCTACTCTATTTCCACTGTTAGGAAGTTCTGTGTCATTCTTATTCCAGATCTTATAGATGAAGGTTGGGGCCCTCTTTCCATACCTAGTACTCTGACAGCTCACATGTTCAATAACCTGACGCCTTGCATTTCTGCTTCTGGGCACCTTGCAGGTCTTTTTAACCCGGGAGAGCTGCTGGCCTTCATTTATGGAAACTTCTTGTTTTATTCTTATGGCCTTTTTAAAAAATTGTGTCTTGTGGAAACTTCTCTACGTTGGATGTTTGATCTTCAGATCAATTCTTATTTCTTATCTCCCCTTTTGTTCTACTATCTGGGAAGTTCCATAGACTTCATCTTCCAACCATTCTACCACTTCATTTCTTTTGTATTTTTGATTTCTGATAACTTCTCAACCTCAACATAAAGAAAACAAAAATCCTCAAAACTGGACCAACAAGCAACATCATGATAAATACAAAAAATAATGACGTTGATTTAGTCATCTAGCACTGCTACAACAGAGATATCAGAAGCAGATAATTTTAACAAAGAGAAATATATTTTCTCACAGAAAAGTAGGCTCAAAGTCTAAATTCTGGACATCAGCTCCAGGGAAAGTCTTTCTCTGCTGGCTCTGGAGGAAGGTCCTTGTCATCAATCTTCCTCTGCACATGGAGATTTTGAGGTGCAGGGACTCTACGTCCATAGGGATGTGCTCTGCTCCTGGCACTGCTTCTTGGTGGTATTAGTTCCCTGACTCTCTGCTAGCTTCCTTTTCCTCTATATCCTAGAGATTACCTCAAGGTACAATACACTTCTACAGACTAAATCCTGCCTCACTAACACAACAAGGCCCATCCTCCCTTATTAACATCATAGAGGCAGTATCATGGATAGAATTACATTCCTCAAAGAATCTGTAGCAATTTGGCTAGGCCATAATTCCTGGTATTTTGTAATGTTCCTCCATGTTGGAATTCCTGCCTCTATAATGGTAATAAATGCTGTTGTGTTGGTGGGGGATGATTTAATTTGTGGGACGGTTTTACATCTTGAGGCAATCTCTGGAGATACAAAAGAAAGAATCTAGCAGAGACATTCGGGGACCTCATACCACTAACAAACAGTGCCAGGAGCTAAATGTGGCCTTTGGAAAGGACAGGGATTCCTGCACCTCAGAGGCTTCCAGTCCCGGGGAAAACTGATGACAATGACCTTCCTCCAGTGTCAGCAAAGAAAGCCTTCCGCTTGAGCTGACACCCTGAATTTGGACTTCAGTCTACTGGAGTGTGACAAAATAAAATTTATCTTTTTAAAGCCATGCACCTGCGATATTTCTGTTAAAAGTGCACTAGATAACTAAAATAGGCAGGATTTACAACATATTGGAATGTCACAAAATACCAGGAATCATGGCCTAGCCAAATTGCTACACACATTTTTTTTTTTGAATGACACAATTCAATCCACAACAGAAGTTGTCACGGATTTCATTCTACTTGGATCCACAATCAATGCCCATGGCAGCAACAGTCAAGAAATCAAAGGTGCACTCATTGGGCAAATGTGCTGCAAGCGATCTCTTTCAAGTATTAAAAAGCAAAGATATCACTTTGAGGACTAAGGTGAGCCTAGTCCAAGACATAGTATTTTCAACTGACAAATATGCATGTGAAAAGCATATACATGCCTCATATGGGTGGAAAAGCTGGACAAAGAGTAAGGAAGACAGAAGAAGAACTGACCCTTTTGATTTATGGTGTCAGTGAAGAATATTGACTATACTGTGGACAGCCAGAAGAATGAACAAATTTGTGCTGGAAGAAGTATAGCCAGAGTGCTCCTTAGAAGCAAGGATTGTGAGACTTTGTCTTGCTTACTTTGGACAGGTTATCAGGAGAGACTACTTCCTGAGGAAGGATGTCATGGCTGATAAAGTAAAGGGTCAGTGAAAGAGAGGAAGACATTCAACGAGATGGATTGATATAGTGGTGGCAATAATGGGATGAAACACAGCAACAGTTGTGAGGATGGCACAGGAGCAGGCAGTATTTCATTCTGTTGTGCACAGGGTCACTATGCATCAGAACTAACTCAAAGCACATATCAACAACAATATCTTTGCTACATTCTGTTCTTATTTTATAGGTCTCATACATCATGTGGGATTGAAAGAAGCTACCAACGATCTTTGGTTTGGACCCTGCCCTCCCCATCCCCCACAAAAGCTTACAAGTAATAGTACTATTTAGGAATACAGACGTGTCAACTGCAACCTAATTGTTGTGGCCTCAAATTATCAACTGAGATAACAAATAACTACTACAAGCTTATTTTTCAAGTTTAAAAAGTTACTTCAGATGCAGGGCCAAAACACTGGAGTCATCAGATGCTTCCTCTGACCCTTCTAACAAAGACACAAAAGAACAAGTCAATCCACTACACATAACATTGTAGGAGCCCAGAACATCAAAGGGAAAGTTGAGATATCTGACTGAACAGTGAGTGAGAGTAGGGTTCGCCGACCCGACCCACTGGGAAATGAATGTAGCCAGTGTGGTGAGCTGAGCATGGTAGTTGGAAGGCATCCACCCTAGCAAGAGGAACTGGCCAGAGAAACCACTTGTGCCTCTCGAACCAGCAAGGAACAGTACAAGATTGTTAAAGACTAAGTCTTTCCATGTAACCTACTGCATGAGGATCTAAATCTTTCCCTTGGGATATACATCTCTCCCTTTGCCCAGTGCTTCCCACTCCCTTCTCTGCACTGTGCCCAGCTCTGAAACCTGACACCACTAAATGAGCCAAAAGTAGGACTCCTTAAGCCCAGTGGAGCCATTCTCAGAAACTTAGTAACAGAACAATTTAACAAACAGGGATAATGGGGGGAAGGGGAAAAAAATCTACTGACTCCCCTGAGCTGAAAATCTAGGGCAGAAACTGTTCGTTTGTTTAGATTCAAACATAAGAGGACATGCCATCCTCATAGACACTCAGGGTAGCTGTTAGTCCTCTGCCTTTCTCAGCACATACAGCCAGATACTTGTCCCTGCAGCAATCACCCCTGCCCATCTAGGACAGCAGGAGAGACCCTGTATCACACACTTGGTGACTGACTACCTGGACACCTGAGTTGAATCCATACAAGAAAAGTAAATGGATGCTTGGACCCACATGTCTAGTACCACCTGGTGATGGGAAGTTAGAGTTTCAAAGGCACCAATAACCAAACTAGCACACATGACCAGTCTACTGGAACATTTCAGAACAAAATAAAAACTAGAAGCTTAGAACACAACAATAAGCAAACACAAAATAAATAAATTCAACAGCTCACTGATGGTTCAGAGATAGCAGTCCATCATATCAAATCATTTAAACAGGTAGACCACAATGACTTCAGAAAGTTCCCAAAACAAAGATTTAAATTTTCCAGAGGAAGAGAACTTCCTGAAATGATCAGAAATAGGAAACAAAAGATTAATATTAATATTTAGAGCTCTTCAAAAGAACAGGAAGGAGACGAGGTAAAATGCAGCAGAGCATAACGACAAATTGAACAGGCTGCAAGAAAGCATAAAGCAGCAGAATTAGAAATTCAGAAAATTAATAATTACAGAATTAGACTATTCAGTAGAAAGCCACAGCAGCAGAAATGAGGCAATGGAAGGCCAAATTAGTTAGACTGAAGACAAAGCATGTGACATCAACATATTTGAGGAAAAATCAGAAAGAATAATTAAAAAATAATTGAGAAACACAAAGAATTATGTGGGGCTCTATCAAGAAGCATCATCCACTAGTGACTTGTGTGCAAGAAGGGGGAAGGGAGATAATGGAAAATACAGAGAGAATTGTCAAAGATTTGTTGACAGAAAACTTTCCTGATATCATGAAAAATGAGATGATATCTATCCAAGATGCTCATTGAACTTCACACAAGTTAGAGCCCAAAAGAAAGACACTAAAGACATATGAAAATCAAACTTGCCACAATTAAAGATAAGGAAAGAACTTTAAAATTGACTAGGGAGAAACAAAAAAAATAGCCTACAAAGAAAAATCAACAAGACTAAACTTGGACTATTCAGCAGAAACCATGCAGGCAAGAGGCAATGGGAGGATGTATACAAAATCTTCAAGGAAAATAACTGAAAACCAAGAATTATGTGTCCACAAAAACTGTCTGTCTAATGTGATGAGAAACTTAGGACATTTCCAGATAAATGGCAATTTAGAGAATTTGTGAAAACCAAACCAAAATTACAAGAAATGTAAAGGGATTTCTTTGGCTAGAGAAACAATAACATTACATAACAACCCAAGATTAGAACACAGAACAGGACAACAGGATATCAACCTAAAAAAGGGAATCACAAAAATAAATAAGGAAACAAATATGTCATCACATAAACATTATAACAAAAAAGAAGGATTAAAAAAAATCATAGATCTTTCATATGGAAAGGAAGTCAAGATAATATAAAGAAATTAAGGACTGGTTTAAATTCAGAAAAATAGGGGTAAATACTAAGATAACCACAAGGGAAAGTATCAATCCTATGCATCAAAATTAAAAAACAAGAAAAACACAAAGTCTCAGCAATTACGAAGCCCTCACATTGAAAAAGATGAAAAGAAACACATATTGAAAAAAGACTCAGCACAGAAAATTAAATGGAACAAAAGAATTATCTACAACACACAGAAAAGACATCAAAATGACAGCACTACACTCACACTTATCAATAATCAAGCTGAATGTAAATGTATTAAATGCACCAATAAAGAGATGGAGAGTGGCAGATTAGATTAAAAAAAAACAAACAAACCATGATTTATCTATATGCTGCCTACAGAGAGACACCTTACACTTAAGACACAAAGAAACTATAACTCAAAGGATGGAAAAAATATATCAAGCTAACAACGTTCAAAAAAAGAGCAGGAGTGGCAATATTAGTCTTTGACAAAATAGATTTTAAATTAAAATCCTCCACACTGGATAAGAAAGGGCACCACATAATGATTAAGAGTCAATCTCCAGTAGAACATAATCATATTAAATATCTACACACCCAATGACAGGGCTTCAAAATACATAAAACAAACAATAACTGCATTGGAAACAAATAAACAGCTCCACAATAATAGTGAGAGACTTCAAAACACCACTTTCAGCGACAGATAGAACATCTAGGAAAAAACTCAATAAAGACATGGAAGATCTAAATACCATAGTCATCCAACTTGATCTCATAGACACAGAACTCTTCACCCAACAGCAGCCAAATATGCTTTTTTCCTATGCACCTGGAACATCCTCCAAAACTGACCACATATTAGCCCACAAAGCAATCCTTACAAAAATTAAAAGTATTGAAATATTACAAGGCATCTTTTCAGACCATAAGGCCATAAAAGTAGACCTCAATAACAGAAAAAAGAAGAAAATAATAATTAAACGCATATGGAAGCTGAACAGTACCTTACTCAAAAAAGACTGAGTTATAGAAGAAATCAAGGATGGAATAAAGAAATTCATAATCTCAAAAGAGAATAAAAACACCTCCTACCAGAACCTGTGGGACTCAGCAAAAGTAGTACTTGCAAAGCCAAGCCAGCAGTACTTAGAGGTCAATTTATGTCAACAAATACACACATCCAAAAAGAAAAAAGGGCCAAAAATCAAGGAAATAACTCTACAGCTAGACCAAGCAGAAGGAGAGCACCAGAAGAAAACAAAGAATAAAAATTAGAGCAGAACTAAATGAAGTAGAGAATAGAAAAACGATTGAAAGAATTAACAAATAAAAAAGTTTTTTTTTTTTTTTTTTTTTTTGGAAAAGAGCAACAAACTCAATAAACCACTGGCCGAACTCACAAAAGAAAAACAGGAGAGGAAACAAATAACCCAAATAAGAAATGAGATGGGTGACATCACAATAGACCCAACTGAAATTAAAAGAATTGAAACAGAATACTATGGAACTCTATGATACTCTAATAAATTTGAAAACCTAGAGGAAACGAACAAATTTCTAGAAACATGCTACCTACCAAAACTAATACAAACAGAAGTAAAACAGCTAAATAAACTCATCACAAAAGAAGAGCTTTAAAACGTAATTTAAAAGCTCTCCCCCCACCCCTCCAAAACCCTGGTCCTGATGGCCTCACTGGAGAATTCCACCAAACTTTTAGAGAAGCATCAACACCACTTTACTAAAGGTATTTCAGAGCACAGAAAAAGATAGAATACTTTCAAATCCATCCTGTGAAGCTGGCATAACCCTGAAACCAGATCCTGGTAGGACAGTATATAAAAGGAGAATGACAGACCAATATCTCTCATGAACTTAGATGCAAAAACCCTCAACAAAATTCTAGCCAATATAATTCACAACATATCAAGAAAATACTCCACTATAACTAAATGGGATTCATACCCAGGATGCAGAGATGGTTCAACATGACAAAAACAATCAATGCAATCAAACATACAAATAAAACAAAAGACAAGAACCACTTGATTTTATCAACTGATGCAGAAAAGGCATTTGACAAAATCCAACATTCATTTATGTTCAACGCTTTCAGAAAAATAGGAATAGAAGGGAAATTCCTCAACATAATAAGAGGCATCTATGTAAAGCCAACAGCCAGTATCATCTTAAATGGAGAGACTGAAAGGATTCCTGCTGAGACTGCGTACCAGACAAGGATGCGCATTGTTTCCACTTTTATTCACCTTTGTGCTGGAGGTTCTAGCCAGAGCAATCAGAAAAGGAAAAAAAAAAAAAAAAAAGGCATCTACACAGATAAAGGAGAAGTAAAAGTATCTCTGTTTGCAGATGATATAATCTTATACACAGAAACCTTAAAGAACCCTTACCAAAAAACTACTGAAACTAATAGAAGAATTCAGGAAAATATCAGGACATGAAATAACCATACATAAATCAGTTGGATTCCTTTACACTAAAGAGACCATGAAAGAGGAAATCACAAAATCAATACCATTTACAATAGTCTGTAAGAAGATAAAATACTTAGGAATAAATCTAATCAGAGATGTAAAGAACGTATACAGAGAAAATTACAAGACCATACTGCAAGAAACCAAAAGAGACCTACATAAGCGCAGAAAACTACCTTGCTCATGGGTACCAAAAAAATCACACTGCCACTGAGTCAATTCCAATTTATAGCGATCCTAAGAATTAACATCATGAAAATGCTTAGTCTACCCAAAGTAATCTATAGATATAGTACAATCCCAATACAAATTCCAAGTAATTTTTTAATGAGATGGAGAAACAAATCACCAACTTCATATTGAAAGAGAAGAAACACAGATACATAAAGCATTACTGAAAAAGAACAAAGTGGGAGACCTCATATTATCTGATTTTAGAAGCTATTACACTACCATGGTAGTCAAAACTCTCTGGCACTAGTACGAAAACAGATACATTTATCAATGAAACAAAACTGAGACTCTAGATAGAACATTATGTATCTACGAGCAGCCGATATTTGACAAAGGTCCAAAGTCCATAAACTGGGGAAAAGACAGTCTCTTTAATAAATGTTGTTGGCATAACTGGGTATCAACCTATAAAAAAATGAAACAAGACCCATATTTCACATCATGCACAAAAACTAACTCAAAATGGATCAAAGACCTACATGTAAAATCTGAAACAAGATCACGGAAGAAAAAACAGGGACAATGCTGGGAGTCCTAACACATGGCATGAATAGACAATGAAATATTGCTAAAAATGCACAAATGCCAGAAGAGAAAAGAGATAACTGGGAACTCCTATAAAATCAAGCAGTTAGGCTCATTCAAAGACATTAACAAAAGAGTAAACAGATCACCTATAGACTAGGAAAAAGTTTTTGACTATCATGAATCCAACCAGCATCTAATCTTGATAATCTACAAGGTACTGTAAAACTTTAACAAGAAATAAACAAATAACTCAATTTTTAAAAATGGGCAGAGAATATGAATAGGCACTTCACCAAAGAAGATATCCAGATGGTTAACAGATACATGAGGAAATGCTCATGATCATTAGCTGTTAGAGAAATCCAAATCAAAAGCACTATGAGATACCATCACACTCCAACAAGACTGGCATTAATCCAAAAACCACAAAATAATGAATGTTGGAAAGATTGTGGAGACACTGGAACTCTTCTATACTGCTGGTGGGAATGTAAAATGGTACAGCTGCTTTGGAAATCAATTTGGTGTTTTCTCAAAAAGCTAGAAGTAGAAATACTATAACACCCAGCAATCCCACTTCTTGGACTATATCCTAGAGAAATAAAGGCTGGCACAGGAATAGATACATACACAGCAATGTTTATTGCAGCACTGTCTACAATAGCAAAAAGATGGAACCAACCTAGGTGCCCATCAACAGATGAATGTATAAACAAACTATGATATATTCACATGATGGAATACTATGTAATGAAAAAGAACAGCAATGAGCTTGGGAAACATCTCATAGCATGGAGTCATCTGGAAGACATCAAGCTGCGTGCAATTAGTCAGCTGCAAAAGGACAAATACTGTATGAGACCACTGTTGCAAGGACTCAAGAAAATGTCTACTCACAGAATAATCATTGATGGTTGCAAGGGAGGGGATGGAAAGTGAGGGGCATTCATACATTAGATAGTAGATGGTAGATAGGAATTGGGTTAAGTGTAGGAAGTGACAGTATGGCATAGAAGGGAGACTACTCTAAAAGCTAGAAGGTTTCCTAAATGCTATCCAACATTCCGAAAGTCAAAGTAGCAGGAGACCATGGTTTCAGGGGACATCTATGTCAACTGGCATAACCAAGTTTTTTTTAATGAAAATATTCTGCCTCTCATTTTGGTGAGTGGTATCTGGGATCTTAAAAGCTAGCAAGCTTCCATCTAAGAAGTATTAATTGGTCCCAATCCACCAGGAGTAGAGGAGAACAAAGGATATCAAAGACATGAGGAAAATTATGAGCCAGGAGACAGATGGGACCATATGATTGGGAGACCAGAAGAACTAGATGGTGCCTGGCCACCACCAATGACTCTCCTGACAGGGAAAAGAATGTAGAGTCCCTGACGTAGGGGAGACAAATGACTATTCAGATCTAGAACTCTATTAAAAGACCAGACTTGATGGTCCAACAGACTGGAGTGTCCCCTGAAGACACGGCACTCCGACTCTCTGTTGGCCCAGAGCTGAAACCAGTACCAAAGCCAGCGCTTCAAAGATTGGACTGGACTATAAGACACATCAACATCAGGAAAACAAAAATCCTCACAACTGGACCAGTAAGCAACATTGTCATGAATGGAGAAAGGATTGCGGCTGTCAAAGATTTCATTTTACTTGGGTCCACGATCAATGCCCTTGGAAGCAGCAATCAAGAAATCAAAAGACATATTGCCTTGGGAAAATCTGCTGCAAAGGATCTCTTCAAAGTATTCAAAAGTAAGGATGTCACCTTGAAGACTAAAATGCGTCTGACCCAAGCCTTGGTATTTTCAGTAGCATCATATGCACGCAAAAGCTGGACTGTGAACAAAGAAGACAGAAGAAGAATTGATGCCTTTGAATTGCGGTGTTGGAGAAGAATGTTGAATGGACCATGGACCGCCAAAAGAACCAACAGATCTGTTCTGAAAGAAGTCCAACCAGAGTGCTTCTTGGAAGCAAAGATGGCAAGACTGTCTTACATTCTTTTTTTTTTTTTTTAAATTTTTATTTAACATAACTGAGTGAAAATGTACATTCACATATAAATTTACATGCCCACCTATATGCAGCTTCCACTGCTCTCCCTGCCCGGTGACAGCACACTGTTCCTCTCTGCTCCATACATGTCTCATCCTCCAAACAGCCTCCTTTCCCCTCCTCTCCGTCCACTCCCCTTCCTCCAGCCAGAGGTCAGCAAGATGATATCCTATAGATGTATAGAACCATAAAGTGCTTCCAATATATGGTTACTCTGCATTGCCAAGTCCAATCCATTCCTGTCCAAAGAGTGGACCTTTGTTATAATTTATGGAAAAGGGCTGCATCAGGGCAGGGGACCATGCTCTCAGAGGAACCCCAAAACCGCTGGACCATCAATTGAGGTCTTTTAGTGGAGATCTCATGATGCACCTCTTTTTATTCTTGTGTTGCCAGTGAGGCTCCTCTCTGTGAGCTCTATCGTGGCTATCACTGGTGGTGGCCGGGCACCATCCGGTTCTTCCGGTCCCAAGTCGATGTAGGCACCCACTCTTGTGGGTCTCTCTGTCTTCTCGATTGTCTTTACTGCATGCCATTTTGGCCCTCGGTGAGCATCCGTTCCTGCTGAGTTCGGACCATTTGCTGTGTCCTTGTATGGCAGCTTTTAAGACCCCAGACGCCACTCACTAATGTGGGGTGCAGAGAGATCTCTTAGCAAAATGCTAGTTGTGCCAATTGGCCTGGAATTCGCCTAAGAGCATGGTCCCCCGCCCCCCGCTCCAGCTACTCTATCCTTGCAGTATTGAGTTAAGATGGAAGGAGAACTCAAGTTATGCTGAAGTCCACTTAATGTTGTTCTTGTTCCTAATGTGTGCTGTCACTGCTTTCTCCCAACTAGATTTCTAGTAACTATCTAAACTAAACCCTCCCCTCCTCCCTGCCTCCCCTCCCTTGCAGCTGTCAAAAAGTCTTTTGTTCTATACACAAGTCCGTTTTTGAGATCTTATCGTAGAGGTCTCATACAGTATTTGTCCTTTTGTCGCTGACTACTTTCACTCAACATAATGTCTTCCAGTTGAAACCAGGTTAGGAGATGTTTCCTGGAATCATCGTTATTCTTTATCATTGCATAGTGCTCCATTGAGTATATGTACCACAGTTTACCTATCCATTCTTCTATTGTTGGGCATCTGGGTTGATTCCATCTTTTTGCTATCGTGGACTGTGCTGCGATAAACATTCTGGTGTATGTGTCCGTTGGTGTGAAAGGCCTTGAATCTGTAGGACATATTCCAAGTAGTGGAATTACTGGGTCAAATGGTGTATCAATATCCATTTTTTTAAGGAAGCGCCAGATTGCCTTCCAAAGAGGCTGGACCATTTTGCAACCCCACCAACAGTGTAGGAGGGTTCCACTTTCTCCACAGCCTCTCCAGCATTTGTTGTTTTGGGTTTTCTGGATCATAGCCAATCTTGTTGGGGTGAGATGGTATCTCATTGTTGTCTTGATTTGAATTTCTTTAATAACTAAAGATCGTGAACATGTCTGCATGTGTTTTTTGGCTGCCTGGATCTCCTCTTTAGTGAAGTGTCTGTCCATCTCCTTTGCCCATTGCTTAATTGGATGGTTTATCTTCTTCTTCTTGATATTTTGTAGTATCTTATAGATTATGGAGATCAGGCGTCGGTCTGACATAGAGTTGCCAAATATTTTTTCCCATTCTGTGGGTGTTCTTTTAATTCTATTAATAAAGTCTTTGGATGAGCAAAAGTGTTGGATTCTTAATAGTTCCCATTTATCTATTTTCTCTTCTGTTGATTGAGGTTTCTTTGACAGATTTTGGAGTCTGTCCTCATTGTGTATTAAAACTTCCATTGTTGTTCCTACCTTTTCCTGGATGAGCTTTATCGTTTTAGGTTTGATATTTAGGTCTTTTATCCAGTTGGAGTTGGTTTTTGTATAAGGTGTAAGATATGGGTCTTGATTCAGTTTATTGCAGATGAATAGCCAATTTGACCAGCACCATTTGTTGAAGATACTGTTTTTACCCCAGTTTAATGTCTTAGGGCCTTTGTCGAATATCAACTGTTCATAGGCAGACGGTGTCATCTCTGGGGTCTCAATTCTGTTCCATTGATCGATCTGTCTGTTCTTGTACCAGTACCAGGCTGCTTTGACCACTGTGGCAGTGTAGTATGTTCTAAGGTCAGGTAATGAGAGGCCTCCCAGTGTGTTCTTCTTCTTTAGTAGTACCTTACTTATCCGGGGCTTCTTCCCTTTCCAAACAAAATTGGTGATTTGTTTCTCCATCTCATTAAAAAATGATGCTGGAACTTGTATTGGGATTGCATTATATAAATAAATTGCTTTGGGTAAAATAGACATTTTCACAATGTTAAGTCTTCCTATCCATGAGCAGGGTAGGTTTTTCCATTTATCTAAGTCTCTCTTAGTTTCTTGTAGTAAGGGCTTGTAGTTCTCTTTGTAAAGTTCTGTTGTTTCTCTGGTTAGATTAATTCCTAGGTACTTTATCTTCTTAGTGACTATCGTAAATGGTATTGATTTGATAATTTTCTCCTTAACAGTCTCATTGTTGGTATAAAGGAATCCTACTGATTTACTTATGTTTATCTTGTATCCTGAGACTTTGCTGAACTCTTCTATCAGTTTGAGCAGCTTACTTATAGATTCCTTGGGGTTCTCTGCAGGTACAATCATATCATCTGCGAACAGGGAGATTTTAACTTCCTCTTTGCCGATGCAAATGCCCTTTATTTCTTCATCTTGTCTAATTGCTCTGGCTAGAACTTCCAGCACAATGTTGAATAGGAGAGGTGACGGTGGGCATCCTTGTCTAGTTCCTGATCTCAGGGGAAAGTCTTTCAGTCTCTCTCCATTTAGGATGATGTGGGCAATTGGCTTTGTATATTGTGTTCAGGAATTTGCCACCTATGCCCATTTTGCTAAGAGTTTTTAGCATGAATGGGTGTTGGACTTTATCAAATGCCTTTTTGGCATCAATGGACAAAATCAGGTGATCCTTGTCTTTTGTGTTATTTATGTGGTTAATCACATTAATTGTTTTCCTGATGTTGAACCAGCCTTGCATCCCCGGTATGAATCCCACTTGGTCATGATGGATTATTTTCTTGATATGTTGTATTCTGTTGGCAAGAATTTTGTTGAAGATTTTTGCATCTAGGTTCATGAGTGATATTGGTCTGTAGTTCTCTGTCTTTGTTGGATCTTTCCCTGGCTTAGGTATCAGGGTTATGCTGGCTTCATAGAATGAGTTTGGGAACACTCCATCCCTTTCTATACTGTGAAATAGTTTCAATAGTATTGGGGATAACTCTTCTCTAAATGCTTGGTAGAATTCTGCTGTGAAGCCATCTGGGCCCGGACTTTTTTTGGTTGGCAGTGTTTTGATCACCTTTTCAATCTCTTCCTTTGTGATGGGTTTATTAAGTTGCTCTGCTTCACGTTGTGATAATTTGGGTAGGTGGTATGAGTCCAGGAATTTGTCCATTTCCCCTAGGTTTTCAAATTTGTTAGAGTACAGTCTTTCATAGTATTCTGTTATGATATTTTTTATTTCTGTTGCATCTGTGGTGGCAACTCCCTTCTCATTTCTAATTTGGGTTATTTGTTTCCTTTCCTGCTTTTCTTTAGTAAATTTAGCCAGTGGTTTATCAATTTTGTTGATCTTTTCAAAAAACCAGCTTTTGGTCTTTTCAATTTTTTCAATTGTTTTTCTATTCTCTAATACATTTAGCTCTGCTCTAATCTTTATGATCTCATTTCTTCCGGTGCCCGAGGGGTTCCTCTGTTGTTCTCTTTCTACTTGTTCAAGCTGTAGAGTTAGTTCCTTGATTTGGTTTCTTTCTTCCTTCCAGATGTGTGCATTTATGGAGATAAACAGACCTCTGAGCACCGCTTTGGCTGTATCCCATAGGTTCTGGTAGGAAGTGTTTTCGTTCTCATTGGAATCCATGAATTTCTTTAATTCATCCCTGATTTCCTCTATAACCCATGTTTTTTTGAGCAAGATGTTGTTCAGTTTCCAAGAGTTCCACTTTCTATCTCTGTTTTTTCTGCTATTGATTTCAACTTTGATGGCTTTATGATCTGAGAAGATGCTTTGCAGTAATTCAATGGTATGGATTTTGTTGAGCATTGCATTATGGCCTATCATGTGGTCAATTCTGGGGAATGTTCCATGTGCACTGGAGAAGAAGGTGTAGTTGTCTGCTGATGGGTGGAAAGTTCTGTATATATCAATGAGGTTTAGTTGGTTAATTGTGTCAATGAGGTGTGTCTTTGCTGAGCTTTTTTCTAGATGATCTGTCTAGTAATGAGAGTGGAGTGTTAAAGTCTCCCACTATTATTGTGGAGTCATCTAACTCTCTTTTGAGCGTAGTCAGTGTTTCTTCGACATATTTAGGTGCTCTGACATTAGGTGCATAAATGTTTAATATAGTTAAGTCTTGCTTGTGTACTGAACCTTTCAGCAATAAATAGTGTCCATCTTTGTCCACGATGGTGGATTTGACATTAAAATTGATTTTGTCTGAGATTAGAATTGCCACCCCTGCTCTTCTTTGTTCATTGTTAGCTTGATATATATTCTTCCATCCTTTAATTTTCAGTTTGTTCCTGTCTTTAGGTCTCAAGTGAGTTTCTTGTAGACAGCATATGGATGGGTCGTGTCTTTTGATCCAAGATGACACTCGGTGTCTCTTTACTGGAGCATTCAGCCCATTTACATTCAATGTAATTATTGATAGGTATGTGTTCACTGCTGCCATTGTGATATGTTTATTTTTATGTTGATATTGTCTCTGTTCTTATTAGTCTGTTCTGGGACACTCTTTTTTGAGAGTTGATTTTTCACCTTTTTCAGAGCTGGTTTTATAGTTGTTGAGACTCGTGTGTTAGATTTCTTGAAATGGTATGATACACCTTTGTTGTGCTTTACTGCTGCCCCTATGAACCCCCTTAATAAACTATTTATAAACCCAATTTTAATTACTACCAGTCTTGTCATCTTCCTCTCCATCTGGAAGGACTATAACGACTGCAGTACATCCCTCTTTTATTATGATGACACCATAGTTTTCATGATGATCACTGGATTGCTTCTTTCCAAATCAAAGCTGTGATTTACTTTGGAGCCTTCCCTAAATGAGTATTCAGTAGTGTGTCGTTTTGAAATATAAAGTTAGTGGTTTCGTTCTTCTAAGCCAAAGCCAAGAACTTCTTTCAGTATTTCTTGTAGTTTGGGTTTGGTTTTTACAAAGTCTCTGAGTTTCTGTTTATCTGGGAATGTCTTAATTTCATTTTCGTATTTGAAAGATAGTTTTGCAGGATATATAATTCTTGGTTGGAAGTTCTTCTCCTTCAAGACTTTGAATGTGTCGTGCCACTGTCTCCATGCCAGCATGGTTTCTGCTGAGAAATCTGACGAGAGCCTACAGGTTTTCCCTCTGAATGTTAGCTTTGCCTTGAGTCTTGCTGCCTTTAAGAGTTGCTGCTTATGTTTCATTTTGTTAAGCTTGATTATAATATGTCTTGGAGTCTTTCTTTTGAGATCTATATTGGGTGGCGTACGATATGCATCTGAGATGTCTATATTCTCTTCCTTCATGATTTCTGGGAAGTTTTCTTTCAGCAGCTCAGCAACAATACTCTCTGTGTTCTCAGATGTCTCACCCTGTCAGGGACTCCAATTATTCGAAGGTTGTTCCTCTTAATAGAGTCCCACATGCTTCTTAATGTTTCTTCATTTTTCTTGTTTCTTTTTTCTGATTTCTGCTCATAAATGCTGGCCTCAGTAGCTCTGTCTTCCAAGTCAGAAATTCTTTTTTCCATTTGTCCCATTCTGTTTTCTTGGCTTTGCATGGAAGTTTCTATGTCTTTGATTTTCTTCTTGATCTGTTGGATTTCAGAGTACTGGTGTTCCATCAGATCGAACAACTTGCTTAATTTTTCATTTTGTTCTGCTGCATTTTGTATAAGGTCTAGAAGGACTCTGTATATAATCAATTTGTATTCACTTCCTGATGCTTTCATAAAAGTTTCTTCGTCTGGAAAACTCCTTGGTTGCTTTGTTTGGGAGCCTTCTGAAGCCATGAGTGATTGCTTGTATGTCACAATTGTCTGTTGCTTTTTGGGTCCCATGTGAGTATATAGAGGCTGGAAGAAGTACTGTGAGGATGGATTGCAAATGTTTCTCTAGGCTGTCTTCAAATGTAAAGCAAAAGGTATCTGACCGGTTCACAAGTCAGTTAAGTTTTCAGGTGTGCAGGTCCCTCTTCTCATCTGACAAAGTAAGCACCACTATATCCAACCCCAGATGATAACAAACTAGTTCAGAATACAGCAATGCAACTGCCCTGATGGCCTCTGCTGACAGGGTCTAGCCTTAGCCAACACTGCGTCGAGTACTGGTTTTGTGATAGAAAAGCGCTCTCCTGTGGGCAGGCTCTGGCTCCCAAGCTAAGAATTAGGTCCAGCTGCGGCCACCGTACCCAAGATGAAGTCCTCCACACAGGCAGCAGACAGAGGGGCTAAAGGTGCCGAGAGGCAGCGATTCCTCTGCTTCTGTTGCAGGGCCCCCAATGTAGGCAGCACTGTGCAAAATCACTACTTTTCTGACGGGGAAGCGCTGTCCCATTTGCAGGCGCTGGCTCCCAGGCTAAGAACGAGGTCCCGCTAAAATCTCGGTACCAACATGGTGTCCCGCACCCTGACCACGGAGCTCCGCACAAACCCCGCTGAGGCAGCTACAAAATGAAAGGCTCAAATTGTCTAGATTAACAGAGTCCCAAGCCTGGCTCTCAGAATGTGGGAATTTCACCTGCCTATCCCCCCAGCAGCGCGTCCGAGTCCAGCCGCCAGGCAAGACCCAGCTCCACCCGCCAGCCGAGACAGAGGAAAAAAAAGTCAAACTGTTGCGTTTACCTTCCGTCCGTGAGAGCCAGGGCTAGCCAGGAGCGGGAGTCAGTGAAAGAGGGGAGGTTTTTCGCTGAGTGGTATGAAGTCCCAATTAACAGCCCTGTGCCGTGTCCTGAGGCTGATTAGGTGATCAGAAAGCTCTGTTTGATTGTCAATTCAGGTCTTGGTTTCCAGAGGGATAGAAGGAGACGTGGGCTTAGTCCGCCATCTTGACTCCGCCCCCTGTCTTACATTCTTTGGACATGTTGTCAGGAAAGATCAGTTCCTGGAGAAGGACATCACATTTAGTAGAGTGGAGGGTCAGTGAGATGAATTGACACAGTGGCCTCAACAATGGGCTTAAGAATAAGAACAATTGTGGACGTGGCGCAATATTGGGCAGTGTTTCACTCTGTTGTTCATAGGGTTGCTATGAGTGGGAACCAGCTCAATGGCACCTAACAACAACGTAAGACACAGAGTGATTCTGACAAAGAATGTGCTTCTTCATTTAAATATATACATGAAGCTGTCTGAGCAGCTTCTGTCCAGAAGTGAGAGGAGAAAGTGGAGAAGGAAAAGAGTTGGTTGAATGGATGAGGGAAGCACAGGGTGGAGAGTAGGAGTGTTCCATCACAGGATGAGGAGAGCAGCTAGAGTTGCATAGTGGTGCGGGTGTGCGGTTTCATATGGCAAATTGACTTGAACTGGAAACTTTCACTTAAAGCACAATACAATTTTTTTTATTAAGATTAAGTGAAAGTTTACAATCCAAGTCAATTCGCCATATAAAACCCTGAACACACACTACTATGCAACTCTATCTGCTCTCCTCACTCTGTGACAGCATACTACTCCTACCCTGTACTTCTGGTATCCATTCAACCAGTACTTGTCCCCTCCTGTTTACCCTCCCCTCTCACTTGTAGAGAGGAACAAGTTGAACAGCCTTATATATATATTAGGCCAAGATGTACACACACCACTTGGATCACTCTGTGTCCTGTAGTCCAGTCCAATTTTTGTCTGAACAGTTGGCTTCAGTACCGGTTTCAGCTCTGGGCTAGCAGCAAGTCCAGGGTCAGTGTTCTCAGAGGACCCTCCAGGATGTCAGACCATCAAGTCTGGTCTTTTAATAGAGTTCTAGATCTGCACTCCCCTTTTTTTGTCATGCTACGTCAGGGACTCTACATTGTGTTCACTGTCAGGATAGTTTTCGGGCATAGCCAGGCACCATCTAGTTCTTCTTGTTTCATGCTGATGTAGTCTCCCAATCATATGGACCCTTCTGTCCCCTGGGCTCATATTTTCCACATTTTTGATGTTCTTGGTTTTTATCTGCTTCAACTGGGTTGGGATTAATAGATTCTCCTTAGACGCCAGCTTGCTGGCTTTTAACACCTCAGGTGCCACCCACTGATACAGAGTACAGAACAATTTCTTAGAAAACTAATTATGCTGATTGACCTATATGTCCCCTGAAGCCATTGTTTCCAGGCCCCTGTAGCTGCTACTCCAGTCTTTAAAATGTTGGGTTGCATTTTGAAAACCTTTTAGCTTATGGTGTAGTCCAGTTGTGCTGACCTCATTTCTACTCCTGCTGTTACTCTCTTCACCTAACTGAATTCCTACCACCTATCTAATTCTATGATAACCTTCTTCCCTCTCCACTTTTGTAACTGTCAGAGTATTTTCTTCTGTGCATAGGCCTACTTACAGTAGTGGTCTCATACAATATTTGTCCTTCTGTAGCTGACCAATTTCTCTCAGCATAAAGTCTTTCAAACAATTCTAAGTTATGAGACGTTTCCTAAAATCATTGTTCTTTATCATTGTGTAGCGTTTCACTGTGTTTATACATTCATCTGTAGATGGGCATCTAGGTTGATTCCATCTTTTTGCTACTGTGGACAGTGCTGCAATAAACATTCATGTGTATGTATCTGTGTGTGTGACAGCCCTTGTTTCTTTAGGATATATTTCAAAAACTGTGATGGCTGGAGCATATGATATTTCTATTTCTAGCTTTTTAATAAAGTGCCAAATTGCTCTCCAAAGAAGTTATACCATTTTACATTCCCACCAGCAGTGTAAAAGAGTTCCAATTTCTCTACAGCCTTTCTAACATTTGTTGCTTGGGTTTCTTGGATTAATGGCAGCCTTGTTGGGGTGACATGACATCTCATTGTATTTTTGATTTGGATTTCTCTAATGGCTAATGATCATTTCTTCATGTGTCTTTTGCCTGTCTGGATGTCTTCTTTGGAGAAGTGTCTGTGCACATCCTTTGCCCATTGTTTAACTGGGTTATTTGTCTTTTTCTTTTTGATATTTTTCAGTACCTTGTAGATTATGGAAAATAGATGCTGATCAGATTAGTGGTTGCTAAGTATTTTTTTGAAGTCTGAAAGCAGTCTTTTTGCACTTTTGACAAAGTCTTTGGATCAACTTAAGTGTCTGATTTTTAGTAGTTTCCATTTATCTGTTTGCTTTTGTTTGTGCACTGTTAGTAGTATTTTATAGTCTGTTTATGCTGTGTATTAGGGCTTTCAGTGTTGTCACTACTTTTCCATAATCTTTATTGTTTTAGATCTTGTATTTAAGTCTTTGAACCATTTTGAGTTGGTTTTTGTACAAGGTGTGAGACATGGATCTTTTTCTCAGTTTTTTGCAGATGGATATCCAGTTTTGACAACACCATTTGTTATAGGGACTGTATTTTCCCCAGTTTATGAACTTTGGGCCTTTGTCTACCATCAACTGCTCATAGGTTGATGGTGTTATTTCTGGATTCTTTATTTTGTTCCATCGGTCTATATACCTGTTTTTGCACCAGTACCAAGCTGTTTTGACTACTACAGCAGTGTAATAGGTTCTAAGGTCAGATGGTGTGAGGCCTCGCACTTTGTCCTTCTTCTTCAGTAATGCTTCACTTATCTAGGGTTTCTTCCCTTTCCAAACGAAATTGATGATTTGTTTCTCCATCTCATTAAAAAATGACATTGGAATTTGTATTGGGATTACATTACATCTATTGATTGCTTTGGGTTAGAATAGACATTTTCACAATGTCTTCCTATCCATGAGCAAGGTAGTTTTCTCCACTTATATGAGTCTCTTTTAGTTTCTTATAGTAGAATCTTGTGATTTCCTCTTTGATGGTTTCTTTATTGGTGTAAATGAATCCAACTGATTTATTTTATCTTATATCCTGATACTTTGCTGAACTTTTAGTCTTGGTAGTTTTTTTTAAATAGAGTCTTTAAGCTGGTGGCATAGTGGTTAAGTGCTACAGCTGCTAACCATGGCAGCAGCAATTCAAGTCTGACGGACATTCCTTGGAAACTCTATGAGGCAGTTCTGCTCTCTCTATAGGGTCTCTGAGTCAGAATTGACTGAATGGCAGTGGACTTTTGGGGGATTAGGGGACAGTTTTCGGTGTATAAGATTGTATCATCTGCAAATAGAGACACTTCCACTTCTTTATAGATGCCATTTATTTCTTTACCTTGTCTGATTGCTATGGCTAGAACCTCCAGCACAATAGTGAATAAAAGTAGAGACAATGGCCATCCTTGTCTGGTTCCAGTTCTCAGGGAGAAGTCTTTCAGTCTCTTTCTCCACTCAGGATGATGTTGGCTGTTGGCTTTGAATAGGTGGCCCTTATCATGTTGAGGAATTTCCCCTCTATTCCAGTTTTTGTGAGAGCTTTCAACGTGTTGGACTTTGTCAAATGCCTTTTCCGCATCAGTGGATAAAATCGACTGATTTTATGTGCTTGACTACATTAGTTGTTTTTCTAACATTGAACCATCTCTGTCTCCCTGGTATGAATCCTACTTGGTCATGGTGAATTATTTTTTGACATGTTGTTGAATACTATTGGCTAGAATTTTGTTGAGGATTTTTGCATCTAAGTTCATGAGAGATGCTGGACTGTAATTTCGCTGATGAGTGCTATCTTTACCTGGTTTTGATATCAGGGTTATACTGGCTTCGTAGAGTAAATCTGAGAGTGATTCATCCTTTTCTAATATCCTTAGCAGGATTGGTGTTAACTCCTCTCTAAAAATTTGGCAGAATTCTCCAGCAAAGATGTCTGGGCCAGGACTTTTTTGGTTGGTAGTTTTTTTATTCCTTTTTCAATCTCTTCTTTTGTGATGGGTATATTAATTGTTCTACTTCTGTTCATATTAGCTTTGATAGGTAATGTGATTCTAGAAATTTGTTCATTTCATCTAGGTTTTGAAATCTATTAGAGTACAATTTTGATAGTATTATGTTATGATTCTTTTAATTTTGATTGAGTCTGTTGTGAAATCACCTATCTCATTTCTTATTAGGGTTATTTGTGGCCTTTCCTGTTTTTCTTTTGTGAGTTTGGCCAATGGTTTATCAATTTTGTTGATCTTTTCAAAAAATAAAATAGCTTTTGGTTTTGTTAATTCCTTCAGTTGTTTTTCTATTCTCTAGTTCATTTAGTTCTGCTTTAGTTTTTATTATTTGGTTTCTTCTGGTGCCTGAGGGGTTCTTTTGTTGTTCTTTTTCTACTTGCTTGAGCTTTAGGGTAATTCTTTGATTTGGGCCCTTTCTTCATTTTGGATGTGTGCATTTCTAAAGATAAACTGACCTCTAAGTACTGTTTTTGCTGTATTCCATGGGTTCTGGTTGTTGTTGTTGTTGTTAGGTGCCGTCAAGTCAGTTCTGACTCAAAGCAACTCTACGTACAACAGAATGAAACACTGCCTGGTCTTGTGGCATGTCCACAATAGTTTTTATGCTTAAGTCCATTGTTGCAGCCACTGTGTCAATCCTTCTTACAGAGGGTCTTCCTCTTTTTTGCTGACCCTCTACTCTACCAAACATGACATCCTTCTCCAGGGACTGATCCTTCCTAACAACATGCCCAAAGCATGTAAGACACAGTCTTGCCACCTTTGCGTCCAAGGAGAACTCTGATTGGACTTCTTCCAGAACAGGTCTATTTGTTTTTTTGGTGGTCCATGGTACATTCAACATTATTCTCCAACACTGCAATTCAAAGGCATCAATTCTTCTTCTGTCTTCTTTGTTCATTGTCCAGCTTTTACACGTGTATGATGTGACTGAAAATACAACAGCTTGGGTCAGGCACATTTTAGTTTTCAAGGTGACATCTTTAC
The DNA here is from genome assembly GCA_028571685.1 of Heterohyrax brucei. Classification (NCBI taxonomy): domain Eukaryota; kingdom Metazoa; phylum Chordata; class Mammalia; order Hyracoidea; family Procaviidae; genus Heterohyrax; species Heterohyrax brucei. Next base: position 57,754,206 of record CM053140.1, read on the forward strand.
TTTTCAATACTTTAAAGAGATCCTTCACAGCAGATTTTCCCAAGGCAATGCATCTTCTGATTTCTTGACTGCTGCTTCCAAGGCGTTGATTGTGGACCCAAGTAAATGAAATCCTTGACAATCTCAATCCTTTCTCCATTTATGACAATGTTGCTTACTGGTCCAGTTGTGAGAATTTTTGTTTTCTTGATGTTTAGGTGCAATTCATACTGAAGGCTGTGGTCCTTGATCTTCATCAGTGTTTAAAATCGTCACTTCCAGCAAGTAAGGTGGTGTTGTCTAAGTAATGCAGTTTGTTAATGAGTTGTCCTCCAATCCTGATGCCTCATTTTTCTTCATGTAATCCAGCTTCTTGGATTATTTGCTCTGCATACACATTGAAAAGATATGGTGAAAGAACACAACCCTTTCACACCTTTCATGACTTTGAACCATACGGTGTCTCCTGGTTCTGGTTGCACGACTGCCTCTTGATCCATATACAAATTCCTTGAGAGTACAATTGGGTGTTCTGGAATTCCCATTCTTCACAATATTTGCCATAATTTATCATGATCCACACAGTTGAATGCCTTTGCATAGTCAATGAAACACAGCTAAACAACTTTCTGGTATTTTCTGCTTTTAGCCAAGATCCATCTAACATCAACAGTGATATCCCTGGTTCCATGTCCTCTTCTGAATCCAGCTTGAATTTCTGGCAGTTCCTTGTCAATATACTGTGGCAGTTACTTCAGCAAAATTTTACGGGTGTGATACTAACGATACTGTTCAGTAATTTCCACATTCAGTTGGATCACCTTTCTTTGGAATGCACATAAATATAGATCTCTTCCAGTCAGTTGGCCAGGTAGTTGTCCTCCAAATTTCTTGGCATAGATGAGTGAGCAATTCCAGTGCTGCATCTGTTTGTTGAAATACCTAAGCTGGCATTTCATCAATTCCTGGGGGCTTGTTTTTTTTTGCCAATGCCTCTGAAGATGCTTCAACTTCTTCCTTCAGTACCATCAGTTCCCAATTAGATGCTACCTCTTGAAATGGCTGAACATTGACCAGTTTTTTCCTCATATAATGACACTGTGTATTCCTTCATCTCCTTTTGATGCTCCCTGAGCTGTTTAATAGTTTCACTGTAGAATTCTTCACTATTGCAACTCAAGGCTTGAACATTTTCTTCAGTTCTTTCAGCTTGAGGAATGCGGAATGTGTTCTCTCCTTCTGGTTTTCCATTTTCAGCTCTTTGCACATGTCATATAATATTTTCTTTTGTCTTCTCTTTGAAATCTTTTGTTTATATCTTTTACTTCTCCATTCCTTCTTTTTGCTTTAGCTGCTTGACACTTGAAAGCAAATTTCAGAGTGTTTTCTGACATCCAGTTTGGTCTTTTGTTTCTTTCTTGTCTTTTTAATGACCTCTTGCTTTCTTCATAGATGATATCTTCAATGTTACGCCACAATTCATCTGGTTTTTGGTCATTAGTGATCAACACATCAAATCTGTTCCTGAGATCATCTTTAAACTCAGGAAGGATACACTCAAGGTCATTTTTTGGCTCTCATGGACTTGTTCTAATTTTCGTCAGTTTCAATTTGAAGTTGTCTATGAGCAATTTATGATCTGTGCTGTAGTCAGCATCTGGTCTTGTTCTGACTGCTGATATGGAGCTTTTCCTTTACCTTTTTTCACAGAGGTAGTCGATTTGGTTCCTGTGTATTCCATCTGGCGAGGTCCATGTGTATAGTCACAGTTTGTGTTGGTTAAAAAAGGCATTAGCTGTGAGGAAGTCATTAGTCTTGCAAAATTCTATCATGTGATCTCCAGCATTATTTTTATCACCAAGGCTGTTTTCCAACTACCGATTCTTCTTCCTTGTTTCCTATTTTTGCATTCCCATCACCAGTAATTATTAATGCATCCTGACTGCATATTTTGGTAGGATATGTTTTCATTCTTATTCCATTTCATGAATTGCTTTTATTGCATCCTTGAGTTCTTCTTTAACTCAGAAATGTTTAAACAGGTGTTGTTCAGTTTCCACGAGTTTGAGTTTCTACCCATGCTTTTTCTGTTATTAATTTGAACTTTTAAGGCTCTATGGTCTGAGAAAATGCTTTGCAATATTTTGGTGTTTTGGGTTTTGTTAAGACTTGCTTTATGGCCTAATACATGGTCTGTTCTTGATAATGTTCCATGCACATTGGGAAAAAAAAGTATATTTGTTTTGGGGTGGAGAGCTCTGTGTGTGTTTATGAGGCTGAGTTGGTTGATTGTCACAATAAGACCTTACGTATCTTTACTGAGCTTCTTTCTGGATATTCTGTCCATTACCAAAAGCGGTGTGTTAAAGTCTCCTATTATTATTGTGGAGCAATCCATCTCACTTTTCAGTGTTGTCAGAATTCATTTGACATATATAGGAGCTCTGTTGTTGGGTGTGTAAATATTTACTATTGTTATGTCCTCCTTTTGTGTTGAAACTTATTTATGCAATAAATAGTGACCATCCTTGTCCACGATGGTGGATTTTACTTTAAAGTCTATTGTATCTGAGATTTGTATTGCCACTGCTGCTCTTACTTGCACATTGTTGGCTTGGTATATATGTTTCCATACTATGAGTTTCAGTTTGTTCATGTCTTTGAGTCTAAGGTGTTTTTCTTGCAAGCAGCATATAGATGGGTTATGTTTTTTAATCCAACCTATTACTCTTCGGTCTCTTTATTGGTGAATTTAGCCCATTTACATTCAGTATAATTATTGATAGGTATGACTTAAGTGTTGTCATTTTGGGGCATTTTTGTATGTTGTTGACAGTTTCTTTGTTCCACTTGATCGTCTGTTCTGAGTCATTATCCTTTACGAGTTCCCTTTTTGTCGTTTTCAGTGTTGATTTTATATTTGTTGAGACCTCTAGATTGTTTTTCTTTTTTTTATTGTGATTGAGTGAAAGTGTACAATCCAGTTTAAATTTGCATGCCCACCTATCTTCAGCTCCTTCTGCTCTTCTTGCCAGGTGGCAGCACACTCCTCTTTTCTATTCTATGCATGTCATATCCTCTTAACAATTTCCAGTCCCCTCCTCTCCACCCTCTCTACTCCACTCTAGTAAGAGACCATCAGGATGATACCCTATAGATGCACAGGACCATAAAGTGCACACACGATATGGTCACTCTGTGTCCCCAAATCCAATCCATTCCTGTCTGAAGAGTTGACCTCAGTAATGATCTATGAGGAGGGGCAGCATCAGGTCTGTGGCCATGCTCCCAGGCCTTTGGACCATCAGTTGCAGTCTTTTAGAGGAGTTCTTAGGGTGTACCCCTTTTTTTTCTTGTTTTGTCACTCGGGCTCAACATTGTGAGTCCCATCACGGCTGTCATTGGTGGTGACTTGGCACCATCTGGTTCTTCTGGTTGTTTCTTGTTTTTGATGTGTAGTACAGGTAGTTTGCTTTGCCGCTACTCCAATACTCCCCCGTAACAGTCTAAGTTTAAGTTAGTCTTTAACTTCTTTCTGTCATCTTGACTTCCTCTCCATCTGAAAGTTTTATGAATACATTAATTTGTCCCTCTTTTTAGTACAATGTCATAATTTAAATACTGAGATCTCTGTTTTCCTAATTTTAATATTTTAGCTTTGATTGGGCTTTGCGGCTCACCTATCCAAGTTGGATTCTGAATGCCGTGTCCCGAATTGTATCCTTCAGTACATATCTGATTTATTGATTTCCTAATCATACAACTTCCTTCAGTATTTCTTGTAATTTTAATTTGGTTTTTGCAAATTCTCTAAACTTCTGTCATCTGGGAATATTCTAATTCCACCATAGTATTTCAGAGACAACTTTGCAGGATATATAATTCTTGGTTACAAGTTTTTTCCTTCAAGGCTTTGTATATGTCATCTCATTGCCTTCTTGCAAATGTGGTTTCTGCCAAGTAATTGGAGCTCAGTCTAAATGACTCCTTTGTAAGTTAGTTTTAGTTTGAGCTTGGCTGCCTTTAAAAGCATCTCTTTATCTTTATATATGTCTATACCAGCCAGCCAAGTGCCGTCGAATCTAATGTACATGTATATGCATGTTAGGTGTATGTATGTTAGAGATATATACATACATATATATATATATATATATGTATTTTAATTTGGTTTTGACTGTCCAGGCAGTCTAGTCACTTGAGCTGCAGTGATTATTAAAGCCTTAATAATTCTGATGGTCTGTCACCTGATGGTTGGAACAGTGACTGCACTGAGAAAGGTACCAGGAATTGCTGGCTTGGGGGAGCTGGCAGAAGCCTTCTTCCAATCCTCCCTTTGTTTCCTTCCTCAAGTGTGGGAGAAAAGCCCAGGCACACATGTAAAATGTCCCACTTTAAGCCCAGGTAGTGTGTCAGAATTTAGTCAAGTACAGAGTAGAGAAGGGAGGAGGAAAATGTTGGGGATAGGGAGGGAAGTTGGTGAATAGGATAGGTTTGAGTCACATGAGTTGGTAAGCACTTAGCTGGTGATATCCAGTGAACATCTGCTTTGTTTCTGTACATGCAGCAACCTGCAGCTCAGAGAAGCTGGTGAAACTTGTCTTCTATTCCGCCCTTTGTTCCCCTTTCTGAGTCCAGGAGAAAGCCCAGGGCACACACATACAGTGCCCCACTTCTGGCCCAGATAGTGCACCAGAAATGAGCATTCCGTTTAGAGAATGGGAGGGGGAAAGTTGTCACTGTTCTTGGCTGCCAGCCCTTGCTATGTTCCACAGGTGCAGCTATCCTCAGTTCAGCCTCCCAGTCCAGAAAGACATGCTCTACCCAGGTGCCACTGCCCAGCATGGTCACTGGCCCCAGCAGTGATTCCAGAAGTAGTGGTCCCAAGCTCAGTCTCCCAGCCAACAAAGAAAATCTCACTCCTGTGCCACTGTTCTGTCCCTGCGCCAGCAGAAGTGGGCCCCTCCACAGCCACCAAACTGCCTCTGACACAGGCAGTTGTCCCCCTTCCTGTAGCTCAGTCTGATCTCTCAAGTTCTACCTGACCTTGGGGCTCCTAGAATGTCCTTTTCATTCCATTCAGTTATTTTTCAAGGTTTTAGTTGTTAGAGGAATCAGAGGAAACATGTGGCTAGTTTGTCACCTTAGCCCTGCCTCCTAAAATATATTTTTTAAAAGTTACCTCACAGGATGTTGCACAAGATGAAGTCTGGTTGTCTTTCAGAGCAAACAGCTCTTCCTAGGACGTATTTGTAACAATGGAGCAAACGCATTTTTATGAATAGTCTCACGTCAGACAGCAAAACAAGACTTATTGTGAAAGTCCTTATTTTGACCTCTATTGTGTCAGTTCTTAAACTTGTTTTTGTGAAGGACAATACTATATCCCTTTTGTGATTCTAGGGGAGAAAGGACATCTTTGTTTCATCGTTCTGAGGCTTGTTTTTGCATCAGTTGTTAATTAGGAAGGTTTTCATTCTTATGGTGAGGCACTGGAATTTCATTAATTAGCATTATAAGTAAAAGCAGCCCTGAGAAGGCCAGGCTGTAAAACTAGAGAAAAGAAAAAATTATTTAATAATTCCATCATGGAATTAGTCACTTTTTTTTTTAAAGTTTTCTTGTATTTTAGGTGAAAGTTTACAGTGTAAATTAATGTCTCATGCAAACATTTATACACAAATTTGTGATACTGGCTGCAATTCCTGCAATGTATCAGCACTTTCTTCCTCTCCCTTTCTTCCCTGGGTTCTCTGTGCCCATTAGTTCAGTCTTACTGTCCCTTCCTGCTTTTTCATCTTTGCGTTTGTACTTGTATACTAGACCAAATGGGCCAATACTTGACCAAACTAAGAAGCATGCTCCTCACGTGTGTTATTGTTTGTTTTATGTTGTTAGGTGTTGTTGATTCAGTCCTCACCCATAGCAAGTACAACAGAAGGAAACATTGACCAGTCTTGCATAATCCTCGTATCCATTGTGATGCTTGAGCCCATTGTTGTAGTCACTGCGTCAGTCCATCTTACAGAGGGCCTTTCTCTTTTTCACTGACCCTCTACTTTACCAAGTCCCTGCAGGGACTGATCCCTCCTGATAACATGTCTAAAGTATGAGAGATGTAGTTTCATCATCCTTCCTTCTAAGGAGCACTCTGGTTATACTTCCTCTAAGACAGTACATTCTTTTGGCAGTATACGGTATAGTCAAAAGTCTTTGCCAACATTGTAGTTCTAAGATGTCAATTGTTTTTCAGTCTTTCTTATTCACTGACCAGTTCAATAGCCCTGTCCAATGTTGGGCTGAAAGAAGGAGTTTGAGAGTGAACTCAGTTCTGAGTTAGCAGAATATTTAGGAGACACAGTCTCAGTGGTTCCTCCAGTTTCACAAAATTAGTCACTTTGGGTGGTTTTCAGCAAGATTGTGGTTTGAGGTCAGAACTATCTCCTAATTTCATAAAAAATGTAGTTTCTGTTTCTTGTTTTCCTCATTTGTGCTAGGGTAATTTTTGAGAAGAACAGGGGGAAAAAAAAGGCCTATGCTCTATCTTCTGGAAAAAGCAAGCCTGGGGCTTTCTTCTAGAAAATGTTGTGTTACTTCCCATAACAGAACCTTTGCATATGCCATTTTCTCCACCCAGACTGCATACCACCCATTTGTCTGGGTAACCTTTTTCATCCTTAGAGTCTTAACTGAGTATCACATTCTCAGGAAGACTTCCCAGACCAAGTGTGTCCCCATCAGATATCCTTACACAGTATCATGAACTCCTTGCCCACATTCCTCACAGTTACAATGTTATGTTTATTTGTGATATTCTCTTTTTTAAAATAATTTATTTTATGTTATTCTTGAGAACAAACACTGCAGAACATGTATCAACAGTTTCTACATGAACAATTGAGTGATGCTGATAATATTCTATCTACAAGTGGTGCAACCATACTCCACCTCCTTTTCTGAGTTGTTCCTCTCCCATTAAATTCATTGCCCTATAAACTTTCCATTTAATCCCTTAAGTTGCTGTTGTTGATTGCTTCCATATAGATAGATCTTAAGAATACAATACTCATGATAGACATTATTTTTTTTTACCAGGTAAACTACTTTTTGGTTTTAAGAAGGTTTCAGGAGATATTTTTGGTTAGCAGTTTAAAAATTATCTCAAAGCAATAGTTCACCCAGCCTCTATGGCTCCATAAGATCAGGATTCCATGAGAATTTGAGATTCTGTTTTGCATTTTTCCTTTTTGATCAGGATTTTTCTCTAAAATCTTTGATTAAAATGTTCAGTAGTGGTTGCTAGGCTCTGTCCCCAGTTCTTATCTCATGGGAAAGGATGCAGGTGTTCACAAAGGCAAACAGTCACACACTCTGTTTCTGCCTCCCACTCCTCCCTCTCAATCTTCCCCTGTTTCTCCGGGTAAATAGAAACTAATAGTTGTGCCTTGAATGGCCATTTGCAAGCTTTTAAAACCCCAGGTACTATGCAACAAGCTAGGAGGTAGGGCAGAAGCAGTAACACAAACATGTTATTAGCTCAGTTAACTGAGATATCCTGAAACCATGACCCTAAACCTCCAAATTAAGAAACCAAATCTTATGAGGTGTTTATACATAAACAGTCTCAGCAGCTACTCTCTCTCTCTTTTTTTTTTGTAAATATATCCCACAACTTTTGCCAGTGTTATATCACTTCTTAACATTTCTTCCCAACAAGATAAGCTCCATGAAGACTGGGCAACTTTCCTTTGCTTAGACCCACAGAGCCTGGAGTTTACTGAATGGATGAAGGGAGGATTCAGGAACCTGGGGTCTGCTCTCACTGTGGCCACTTCCATCTATCCCTACAAACTCTGTGAGGATGATCCCCTGGGGTTGGGAAAGGACACCAGGTAGTCTGGAGTTCTGGGTTGTCTGTGTCACAGCCTTTCCTTGTGCCTTGAGCCACATAATTGTCTGAGTCTAAAGTGCATGTTCTTCTCCATGGATTCCCTCAGCACCAGCTGCCACAACAGCTCCCCCTCAGTCCCCTGGCTGCAAAGAAAGGGAGCTGGTGAAAGCTCCCTTCACTTTCTGCCTGTTAGAATTTCATCCTCATCCCAGGTCCCGGTCCCACCACCCATAGACAGCCCCTCCTGTCCTGATGTCCTCTGTACCCCTGGCTGGGTCTCCCTTGTCCATCCCTGGCCCAAGTATCACACAAACTTGGAGAGGTCTGAGGCCCTGGGGAGGAAAGTCCACATTGCTAGCTCAGTAAGAAAATGGCTGGCTGTAAGCAGGCACTGTGTTAAGTGCTCTACACACAGGCATTTCTTCCTTAAGCTAACGGCAACCCTAAGATGTAGATTATCTCATTCTTCCCATTTTACAGATGGAAAAACTGCCACTGAGTAAGGTCCATAGCGTGCCCTAAATTCCACAGCTCAGAAAAGATGGAACCAGTGGTCGGTGTGTGAGTTAAACTAACCTCTGTGTTACTCTAAGCAGGAAGGAGGGCCCCAGAGGCGAGTTCCCTTTCTTGGGAGGCACTCTGGAGCCTTCTCATGGGAAACCCCTGCTCCATCCCCCCAGTGCTCTTACTTCCCCCAAGGGCTCAGGAGTTTCCTTTAAATGTGACTCGAGTTTGATGATGTCTCTTCCCAGCACCACTGGCCCACTGGGCTCAGGGCTGAGATCAGCTGGGTGGCACAGGTGAAAGGGCACAGCTCTGGTCTCAGGCTGCTTCTTCTAGCTGGGAGGGAGGCCTGACCAAGAGCCACAGCAAGCTAACCAAAAGGTCAACAGTTCAAACCCACCCACTGCTCCTTGAAAAACCTATGAGGCAGTTCTACTCTGTCCTATAGCATTGTTATGACACCTAACAACAACAATAACAACCTAACGGGATGAAGTCCAAGGGCCAGGAGGAAAGGAAGGTGGAGGAGCTTCATAAACGCATCCCGATTCTGCAGGGTTGGGGGAGTCTCAGTGGCATACAACATGACTGAAATGTTCCCTTAGGAGCTGCGGAAACAAGCATACTTTTCGATCCAGAACTTCTACTTCAGGATTTCATCCTATGGAAAGGCTTCTGCTCACTTGCTACAACTACCTTTACTGCCTGCAACACCTGTTTATTATGCCCCTACTGTGTGTGAGGCCCCGTCTAATATGCTGCATTCACCCTGAGCAAAGAGATTGCAGTCTGTACCAGCTGGGTGCCACCTGCCTGATCTCAGAGAAGACGTTAAGCAAATAATCACACAACTAAATATAGAATCGGGAAAATGGCCTCAACATGTCTGTCATAGTAGGCTTTTGCTTACTAGTTCTGGTAAACCCATTTCCACATCCATGAGCAACTGTACTTTCTAGAACCTGGAAAAATGTTCATAAAATAAAGGTAAGTGAAAAGGGGATTTGAAATTTTCTTCTGAGTGTTATCACTCGGAAGCTCCTCCCTGAGGTTAGGAGTGGGCCCGCCTTTAGCTGAAGCGGTCAGCAGTGTCTGCAAATGTTTATGCAAAGAGGAAAGGGTTAAGCAGAAAAAAAAATAGACTATCTGGTCAGACGCTGACTTCTCAGCACTTACTTCTTGGTTTATAAACACCTTTCCATTCATTGCAGAAATGGTGGATTCTAGCTAGAATAGGAAAAATTCAAGGTGAGTCTAGAGCATCTGGTAATGACAGAAAGTAAGGAAAGGTTCAAATAACAAAATGATGAAGGTATCTCAAAGGGTCCCAGGAATCAACTTGAAGGAATTCCCAAAGCTGAAACAATTTGAGCAATAAAATAAATAACGCAGTATTAGATTATGAGCCAGTGTATGAAATAAATATACATGAGTTCATACGGATAAAAATGAATAACTGAGTGAGTAAATAATTAGTAAGAAGAGACAAATCTGCCTTAAAGAATTTCAAATAATGTATGCAGATGTTCTACTCTCCAAAAGGTGGAACTTAACTCCCTCTGGAGGGATTATGCTTCTACCCAAGGAATACTGTATTGTTCTTCTTAGGTGATGTCACGTCGGTTCCAACTCATAACGTCTGTATGTATAATGGAACAAAACACCACCTGGTCCCACACCGTGCCCACAGCCTTTGCTATGCTCGACCTTACTGCTGCAACCACGGGGTCAGTCTGCCTTGTTGAGGGTCTTCCTCTTTTTAGCTGGCTCTCTATCAAGCATGCTGTCCTCCGGGGAGTGATCCCTCCCGAGAACATATCCAAAGTACCATCAGTTCCTGATCATGCGCTACCCCTTGAATGGCCACACCAGTCCATTTCAGCTCACCAATGCCTAAGACGTATCAGTGTTTATGCATTCTGATTCATTTTTGACAATTTCTAATTTTCCTAGATTCTTATTTTGTACATTCCACATTCTGATTATTAATGGATATTTGCATCTGCTTCTTCTCATTTGAAGTTGTGCCACATCAGCAAGTGAAGGTTCTGAAAGCTTGACTCCATCTACGTCATTAAGGTCAACTCTACTTTGAGGAGGCAGCTCTTCCTCAGTTATCTTTTCAGTGCCTTCCAGTCTGGGGGTCCATATTCCACCAGTATTATCAGAGAATCTTCCACTGAAGGGCAGCATATGGAGAGGGACAAATAATCACTAATCCATTGATAAACCTGGCAGACACCACTTTAACCATCTAACCAAGGGTAATGTCACCAGTGACGGTCACGTGGATAAGTACAGCCCCTAATAATGATGTGAGCCAAAGAGCAATTGATGTTTGTGGTATTCCTCCCCCTAATTCATAACCCTGGTCTGTTGTTATTAGTTGTTTTTAGGTCAGTTCTAACTCACAGTGAACCCATGTATTTCAGAAGAGAACTGCTCCGTAAGGTTTTTAAGGCTGTGACTTTTCAGAAGCAGATTGTCAGGGCTGTTTTAGAAGGCACTTCTTGTGGTTAGCTGCCACCAAGTCGGTTCTGACTCCCAGCAACCCTGTGAACAGTGAACGAAACATTGCCCCATCCTGCGCCATCGTCACTGCTATGCTGCCCATTGTTGCTGCCATTCTGTCAATCTGTCTTTTTAAGAGTATTCCTCTTTTTCACTGACACTCTGCTTTATGAAGCATGATGTCCTTCTCCAGGGATTTGTCTCTAGAAGCAAAGCCAGTAAAAGGTATATGAGAGATTTACATCAAGGGAATGGCTGGCATGATTGTAGAGGCTGAAACATCCCACGTCTGTGGGTCAGAATGGAGGCTTTTCCTGATTTATGCAGCCGTAGGGTCTGGTGAACCCCAGACGGCAGGTCAGACAACAAGGCGTTTGCTCAAAGGCAGGGAAGACCAGTGAGTCCCAAGATTCACGGGCAAGACAGTAGGCAAGCTGCTAGCTCAAGTCCCAAGAACCAAAGGTCAGGTGAACAGGAGCCAGTGCAGGATTCAAAGTGAGCAAAAGCCCTGGAGCCTCGCCAGAAAGTCCACCTATACTGGATGCAGACAAGAACCCACCTACCTTTCACCTGATTAGCTACTCACGGTGGCCCCCGTCCAGGACACATCGTGAGTACATTGTATCAAGTCTCATCATGGTGGTAACCACATCATTATGCAACTTGTAAACGACATCATAGCTGCCAAACCACTGAAAATTATGCCCCAGCCAAGTTGATACACAACCGAATGATCATATTGGTAATATGTCCTAGGTAAACAAGCCCAAGTCTCACCACTTTGGCTTCTGTCAAGCATTCTGGCTGTAGTTCTTCCAAAACAGATTTGTTTGCTCTTCTGGCAGTTTGTGTATATTCAGTATTCTTTGCCAACACCATAGAGGTATGCCTTGGAGATAATGCAGGTTCAGCTTCAGACCACCACAATAAAATGAATATCACAATACAGTGAGTCCCAGGAATTTTTTTGAGGGTTTCCCAGTACATCGAAAAGGTATGGTTACACTATACAGTAGTCTATTAAGAATGTAATCACACTGTGTCTAACAAAAACAATGCACATACCTTAATTAAAAAATACTTTATTGCTAAAAAATGCTGTCTCCTGAGCCTTCAGGAGGTTGTAATCTTTTTTGCTGGTGGAGAGTTTTGCCTTGATGCTGATGCTGCCACTTAATCAGAGTGGTGGTTGCTGAAGGCTGGGATGACTGTGGCAATTTCTTAAAATAAGATGACAATGAAGTTTGCCACATGGACTGACTTTCTTCCACAGAAGATTTCTCCACAGCACGCAATGCTGTTTGATAACTTTTCCATGGTAGAATTTCTTTCAAAATTGGAGTCAATCCCCTCAAACTCTTTCTACTTTATGAACTAAGTTTATGTAGTATTCTGAGTCTTTTGTTTTCATTTCAACAATGTTTGCAGCATCATGAGGAGTAGATTCCATCTCAAATCACTTTTTTTGCTCATCTGTAAAAAGCAACTCCTCCATTACAATTTTATCATGAGAATGCAACAATTTAGTCACATTTTCAGGCTCTACTTCTACTTCTAGTTCTTCTACTATTTCCACCACATCTGGGGTTTCTTCCTCCGTTGAAGTCTTGTACCCCACAAAAGCATCCACTAGGGCTGGAATCAGCTTCTTCCAAACATCTGTTAGTGTCGATAGTTTGAACTCCTCCCATAAATTAGAAGTGTTCTTAATGGCATCTAAATGGTAAATCCCTTCAAGAAGGTTTTCACTTTACTTTGCTCGGATCTATCAGAGGATAGATAGGCACTATCTGTGGCAGTTAGAGCCTTACAAAACGTATCTCTTAAATCGTAAGACTTGAAAGTCAAAATTACACCTTGATCTATGAGTGTGGAATGGATCCTGTATTAGCAGTGTATGAAGGCATGAAAACATTAATCTCCTTGTATCCCTCCATCAGAGCTCTTAGGTGGCCAGGTGCACTGTCAATGAACAGCAATGTTTTGAAAAGCATCTTTTTTTTGAGCAGTAGGTCTCAACAGTGGGCTTAAAATATTCAGTAAACCGTGTTGTAAATGATGTGTTTCATCTAAGCTTTGTTGTTCCATTTATAGAACACAGGTAGAGCAGATTTAGCATAATTCTTGAGGACCTAAAACTTTCCGAATGGTAAATTAGCATTGACTTTTAACTTAAAATTGCCAGCTGTCTTAGCCCCTAACAAGAGAGATAGCCTGTGTTTTGAAACTTTGAAACCAGACTTTGACTTTTCCTGCTAACTATAAAAGTCTTAGATGGTATCTTCTTCCGATATAAAGCTATTTCATTTACATAAAAAACCTGTTGCTGTAGCCATCTTCATCAGTTAGCTACATCTTCTGGATAACTTGCTGCAATTTTTACATTAGCACTTGTGTTATGAGTCAGAACCGATTTGATGGCACCTAGCAACAACAACAACTTGCTGCTTCGCCTTGCACTTTTATGTTAATAGAGGCAGTTTCTTTCATTAAACTTTATATATCAACTTCTGCTAGCTTCTAAATTTTCTTCTGGCGCTTTCTTACCTCTTTTGGTCTTTGTAGAACCGAAGAGAGTTAGGCCTTCCTCTAGATTAGGTTTTGGCCTAAGGGAATATAGTGGCTGGTTTAATCTTCCATCCAAGACCACTGTAACAGTCTCCGTATCAGCAATAAGGCTGTTTTGCTTTCTTATCCTTCGTGTGTTCACTGGAGAAGCACTTTTAACTTCCCTTTGCATTCACAACTTAAGGTGCAATCCATACTGAAGGCTGTGTGTCATCTTTGACAAGTACTTCAGGGCCTCTTTGTTTGCAGCAAGATTGTGTGATCCTCATATCACACATTATTAATGAATCTCAGTGGTGCCATTAGGGAGGTGAGAGGGGTCAGATCACACTGGGTGACAGTGTCAGAGAGGGTGACACAGAAAGGACTGTCTAAAAAATTGTTGTGCAATACTTCGACAGAAATATACTATTTTTTATAAAAACATGCTCATTGAACCATATTTGATGTGCTGTCAGTCTGGAAGATCTCTTGAGGCCCTGGCCCCTGGATCCTCTGTCAACCTGAAACTGCATCCAGCACGGAAGCTAGCTCTCCAACAAAGACTGAACCGAACTCTATGAGACATACAGTGATACTGGGGACTAACATCCTCTTAGGCTTCAATATATACATGGGGCTGTCTGAGAAGCTCTTCACGGGAAGCAAGACGGTAGGCTGAGAGGGCACAGCAATCAGTACAATGGACACAGGAAGTGTTTATGGGGAGAATACTGTCACGGTGCGGTGGGGGTGGGACAGTACATAGAGTGGACTAGCAGTGTGAGTTCTGGGTGTTATATGGCTATTATGGTTAGCTAGTGCTGTTTTAACAAAAATACCGCAAGTGGAGATGGCTTTAAAAACAGAAATTTTATCTCACAGTCCAGTAAGCTAAAACTCCAAATTTAGGGTGCCAGCTGCAGGGGAAGGCTATCTCTGCCGGCACCAGAGGAAACTCCTTGTCATCAGCCCTCCCCTGGACTGCAAGCATCTGAGGCGCCGGGACCCTAGTCCTTTCCAAAGGATGAGCTCAGCTCCCCACACTGCTTTCTTTCTGGATGGTGTGAGGTCCTCAAATGTTTCTGCTAGCTTCTTTCCTTTATATCTCAAGAGATTGCCTCAACGAACAAAAGAATCTCACACACTGAGTTCTGCGCACCAACACAACTGCTGCCCATCCACCCACATTAACATCATAGAAGCAGGAATTCCAACATGGAAGAATGTCACACAATACAGGAATTGTGGCCTAGCCAGTTGCTACACAGATTTTTTTGGTGAACACAATTCAATCTATGACAATGGCTAACTGATATGGATTGTAAACTTTTGCTTAAAACACAATAAAATCTATTTAAAAAGATTTGTCTCTGTGGTTAGCTATAACAACAAAAACAGGCCAGTTTATGTGTATCAATACACACATCTACAAGGTTTAAACTCTGTGCTAATATACTGTTTGCTACTTGTAATGTTTCAGTCCAAGCTGTGATTATTACCCAATTAAGAGGACGCTTTGACTCACGTGATTTCCTCTGCAAGAGCTACAAGTGTGAGCTGTTATTTTCTTTGCTGTCACTGTTTATAGTCACTGATTTTGACAATTTTTTTGTTTTATTTTTTACAATATTGTGGTGGTTAGTATTTGTAAACCTAGATCAATAACTTATTTTGAGAATGAAGTAGTAATTAAAGAAAAAGGAGGAAAATCAAAAAGGTTTCCACTGAGTTACTGATAACACAACTTAATGTTGTAATCCAATGTTGAAACATTTTGCAAACCAATTTTGTTAGCATTTATATAATCTAAGAAGTAACTATTTACAACTGTATTTATCATGTATTATTCTATGATTAAAATTGATAATAAACTTACATGTATAACAATTGTTTATTATGTAATTCTTTGATAACTAGAGAAACGCCATTGTTAAGCACCATCAGGTTGGTTCCAACTCATAGCACCCCTATGTACAGCAGAACACACCACTACCCAGTCCTGTACCATGTGCATGTTCACTGTTATGCTTGAGCCCATCGTTGCAACCACTGTGTCAATCCATCTCACTGAGACTCTTCCTCTTTTTTGCTGATCTTCTGCTTTACCATGGATGATCCTTCCTGATCCCTCCCAACAACATGTCCAAAGTATATAAGATACAGTCCCACCATCCTTGTGCCTAAGAAACACTCTGATTGTACTTCATCTAAGACAGATCTGTTTGTGGTTTTGGCAGTCCACAGTATATTCAATATTCTTCACAAGCACTGCAATTCAAAGGCCTTAGGCCTTCTTCTGTCTTCCTTATTTATTGTCTAGCTTTTGCACACGTATGATGCAATTGCAAATACCATGGCTTGGGTCAGGTGTAACTCACTCTTCAAGGTGACATCTTTGCTTTTCAACACTTTAAAGAGTTTGTTTTGAAGCAGATTAGCCCAGTGCAATGAGCCTTTTGATTTCTTGACTGCTGTTTCCACGGGCATTGATTGTGGAACCAAGGAAAATGAAATCCTTGACAACCTCAATCCTTTCTCCATTTATCATGATTTTGCTTATTGGTCTCGTTGTGAGAATTTTTGTTTTCTTGATGTTGAGGTGCAATCCATAGTGAAGGCCATAGTGTTTGATCTTCATCAGTAAGCATTTCAAATCCTCTTCACTTCTCGCAAGCAGGTTGTTTAATGCAGGTTGTTAATCAGTCTTCCTCCAATCCTGATGCCCCATTCTTCTTCATATAATCCAGCTTCTCAGATTATTTGCTCAACATACAGATTAAGTAGGTATGGTGAAAGGATACAACACTGACACACATCTTTGCTTATTTAAACCATGCAGTGTCCACTTGTTCTGTTTGAACAATTGCCTCTTGATCCATCCACAGATCCCTCAAGAGCACAATAAACTGTTCTGAAACTCCAATAATAACTACAATAACTCTAATAACTTTGCAAGCTATTAGAAATCCATAATTTGTTATAATCTACACAGAAAGCCTTTGCATAATCAGTAAAACACAGGTAAACATGTTTATGGTGTTCTCTGCTTTCAGCCAAGCTTCATCTCTCATCAGCAATGATACCCCTGATTCCACACCCTCCTCTGAATCCGGCCTAAATTTCTGGTAGTTTCTTGTCAAGGTGAAAGACATAGCAGTCTACTTCTGAAAAGAATTAGCCAGTGAAAACCTTATGCATAGCCGTAGAACATTGTGTTAGATAGTGCCAAAAGACAAGCCCCTCAGAGTGGAAGACACTCAAAAGAGGGGAGGAGCTGCCTCCTCAAAGTAGAGTCCACCTTAATGATGTGGATAAAATCACACTATTGGGACCTTCATTTGCTAATGTGGCATGACTCAAAATGAGAAGAAGCAGTTGCAAACATCCGTTAATAACTCGAATGTGGAATGTATGAAGTATGAATGTGGGAAAAGTGGCAATGATAAAAAATTAAGTGAAACGCATAGACATTAATACCCTAGGCATTTGTGAACTGAAATGGACTGGTATTAGCCATTTAAAATTCAATAATCGTATGTTCTATTATGTTGGGAAGGACAACTTGAAGAAGAATGGCATTGCATTCATTGTCAAAAAAAATTTCAAAACCTGTCCTGAAGTATAATGTTGTCAGTGATATTATCTATACACCAATGAGGAAGATCAGTTAATATGACTATTATTCAAATTTATGAACCAACCTGTAAGGCCAAAGATGAAGATATTGAAGATTTTCACCAACTTCTACAGTGTGAAATTGAATGAACATGCAATTAGGATGCATTGATAATTACTGGCAATTAGAATGTGAAAAATGGAAACAAAGAAGAAGGATCAGTAGTTGGAAAAGGTCATCTTGATGACAGAAATGACCTGGCAATCACATGATAGAAATTTGCAAGACCAATAGCTTCTTCATTGCAAATGTCTTTTTTCACCAACATCAGTGGTGGGTATACACATGGAGCTCACCACAAGGAATACACAGGAATCAAGTCGACTATGTCTGTGGAAAGAGAAGATGGAAAATTTTGATATCAGCAGTTAGAACAAGGCTGGGGCAAACTGTGGAAGAGACCATCAACTACTCATATACAAATTCACAGTGAAACTGAAGGAAATTAGAACAAGTCCATGATAGACAAAGTATGACCTTGAGTATATCCCACCGGAGTTTACGGACCATCTCAGGAATAGATTTAATGCATTGAACACTGACCACCGAAGACCAGGTGAGTTGCAGAATGATGTCCAAGATATTGTGCATGAAGAAAGCAAAGGGTCACTAAAAAAACACAGGAAAGAAAGAAATGACCAAAACAAATGTCAACAGACTGACACCTGCACTTGAAAGTCAAGTAACCCATTGCCATCAAGTCAATTCCAACTCATAGAGACCATATAGGACAGAATAGAACGGCTCCACAGAGCTTCCAAAGAACACCTCGTGGATTTCAACTGCCAGCCTTTTGGTTAGCAGATGTAGTTGAACGTTGAGTAGGTAAAGCAAAAGGAAGAAAAGATGAAGTAAAAGAACTGAACGTAAGATTTCAAAGAGCAGCTCAAGAAAACTAAGTATTATAATAACACGTGCAGAGAGCTGAAGAAAATGAAGAAAACTGAAAGGGAAGAACAGATTCTGCATTTCTCAAGCTTTGAGTTGCA
Source organism: Heterohyrax brucei (assembly GCA_028571685.1). Classification (NCBI taxonomy): domain Eukaryota; kingdom Metazoa; phylum Chordata; class Mammalia; order Hyracoidea; family Procaviidae; genus Heterohyrax; species Heterohyrax brucei. Next base: position 57,772,306 of record CM053140.1, read on the forward strand.
ATACTGAAGGATTCTACAGGGAAACTATTAAATGACTCAGGGAGCATTAAAACAAGATGGAAGGAATACAGAGTCATTATACCAGAAAGAACTAGTCAACATTCAGCCATTTGAAGAGGTAACATACGATTAGGAGTCAATGGTACTTGTCATGGATTGAATTGTGTCCCCTCAAAAATGTATGTGTTGATTTGACTTGGTTAGGAGTTCCAATATGGTGCCCTTTCTCCCATGTGTTGTGAATCCTGCCTCTGTGATATTGATGATGGAGAATGGTTTGCAGTTGTGTTAGTGAGGCAGGATTCAAGCTTGTGGAATATAAGGGAGAGAAGTGAGCTGAGGAAGTTGGGAACCTCACACCACCAAGAGAGAAGCACCGAGAGCAGAGCACGTCCTTCGGACCTGAGGTTCCTGTGCCAAGATGCCCTCACTAGATGTGGACTCAACCTACCGGACTGTGATAAATTCTCTTACTGAATGGACTTGTAACTTGTTAATGGATTTGTGGCTTACTGGACTGTGACAATAAAAGCTTCTCCTCATGAAACCTTCCACTCATGATATTTTCCATTAGAGCAGCACCAGGTGACTAAGACAGTACTGAAGGGAAAAGTTGAAGCTGCATTGAAGGCACTGGCAAAAAACAAGGTCCCAGGAATTGATGGAATATCAATTGAGATATTTCATCACATAGATGCAGTGCTGTAAGTGCTCACTCATCTATATCAAGAAATTTGGAGGACAGCTACCTGGCCTACTGACTGGAAGAGATCCATGTTTATGTCCATTCCAAAGAAAGGTGATCCAACCAAATGTAGAAATTATTGAACTGTGTCACTGATATCACGCACAAGTAAAACTCTGTTCAAGATCATTCAAAAGTGACTACAACAGTGCATTGACAAGGAACTGCCAGAAATTCAAGCTGGGTTCAGACGAGGACCTGGAACCAGTGATATCACTGATGTTGGATACATCTTGGCTGAAAGCAAAGAATACCAGCAAGATGTTTACTTGTGTTGACTACACAAAAGCATTTGACTGAGTAGATCATACTAAATTATGGCTAACATTGTGGAGAATGGGAATTCCAGAACATCTAATTTTGCTCTTAAAAAATCTGTATATGGATCAAGAAGCAGTTGTGCGAACACAGGGACACTGTGTGGTTTAAAGTCAGGAGGTGTGCATCAGGGTTGTATCCTTTCACTATATTTTTTAATCTGTATGCTGAGCAAATAATCCAAGAAGCTGGATTATACAAAGAAGAACAAGGCATCAGGTTTGGAAGATGACTCATTAACAACCTGTGTCACGCAGATTACACCACTGTGCTTGCTGGAAATGAAGATGATTTCAGACATGTACTGATGAAGATCAAGGACCAAGGCCTTCAGTATGGATTACACCTCAACATCAAGAAAACAAAAATCCTCACAACTAGACCAGTAACACATTGTCATCAATGTAGAAAAGATTGAGGTTGTCAAGGATTTCATTTTACTTGAGTCCACAATCAATGCCCATTGAAGCAGCAGTCAAGAAATCAAAAGACACATTGCATTGGGAAAATCTGCTGCAAAGGACCTCTTTAAAATATTCAAAAGTAAGGCTGTCACCTTGAAGACTAAGGGGTGCCAAACCCAAGCCATGGTATTTTCAAGTGCATCATATGATAGCTGGACTGTGAGCAAAGACGACAGAAGGACAATTGATGCCTTTGAATTGTGGTGATAGAAAAGGATGTTGAATGTACCATGGACCACCAAAAGAACAAACAGATCTGGGAGAAGTACAACCGGAGTGCCCCTTGGAAGCAAAGATGGCAAGATTGCATCTTACATACTTTGGACATGTTGTCAGGAGAGATCAGTCCCTGGAGAAGGAATATCATGCTTGGCAGAGTGGAGGGTCAGCAAAAAAGAGGACGACCCTTGACCAGATGGACTGACACAGTGGCCACAAGAATGGGCTTAAGCACAATTGTGGACATGGCACACAACTGGGCAGTGTTTCGCTCTGTTGTTCATAGGGTCGCTATGAGTCGGAACCGACTCGATGGCACCTAACAACAACAACAATAGTCAATATCACGTGCAAGTAAAATTTTGCTGAAGCCATTCAAAAGTGGCCACAGCGGTATATTGACAAGGAACTAGATAAATGGTTTAAAACATGAAGTGGAGTTTCTTGATACAGGTTTAGAAATATAACTTAAACCTTAAATTCAATTTCTTTTCAGTTTTTTTAAAATTTTTCTTTAAAATAATCACTGTCTTGCAAATATATATCTACTTTTAAAGAAATTTTCAGAGTTTAAGTTTAAATTATGGTTTAAAAACAGTGACATTAAAATTTACATTTTATAGAACTAACAGTAGTTAACTTTTTTCAAATTTTGTTGATTTTCTTTGGTTGTACAGCAATCTTCTGTCATACTACATGGCGTACTTAAATCAAAGAGGTCAAGTGGATGCCAGCAAAGGAAAACAAAAGAGGCAACAATTAAGTCGTTCAAAACATTTGCTGGATTCATGCTTCAATATGTCAAAAGATTGGATAATGGCCAGAATTCATCCAAAGACACTGCTCCTCAGCAATTGATAAAGCTGATTCTTTTATTGCTAGCATGCATTCTGCAGAAGAGCAAAGAGTGAAAATGGCAGAACATGAAGAAGAGAGTCAAAAGTGACTCCCGCCACGATACTGCTAGTGAGATGAGTGATGTTAGAGAAAAATTTGCACATTTTGTGTGATGCTCCTTTCTGAGGATACCAGTTTCAGATCATCTTCCAGTTGAAATCATCAAAAGGGGAAGTGCTTCTTTCCAGAACAAAGATAGGCCTTTCAGTGTTGCACAAGATGCAAAAATAAAAAGAAATGTGGGCCAGCTTTTAAGAGTGGTTTTACAAGGTGGTACCAAATGGTGAGAAAATTGTGATCATGTGTGGTTTCTCAGTCATCAGTGAGAATTTATACTATTTCTGCTGCTGACTGCCGTTAGTGCTACAGACACAATATCTAAATTGGTGCCTGAGTTTCATAAGTAATGGAAAGTAAGCCTGAAAAAACATAACCATGAGACATCTGAAGAGCACCCACATTGCCTTGAAAAGTGGACAACACTGGCTGCAGGACTGAGGCTATACAAAACCACTGAGTGTGGAACTGTTGCTTTGATGCAAATGAAGATGAAAAAGTGGAATGACAGCTTGCAAAGATCACTTGGGTATCACACTGTTTCTTGCCAAGCAGAATCTGGCATTCCATGGCCATAAGGAAGATAAACCTTCACTGACTAAAGGAAATATTCTCGAGATGGTTAGGATGCTTTCAAATTATGATGCAATGCTGAAAGAGCACCTAAGGAGATTAAAGCAGAGCACATGTAAACTTAAGGTATCAGTCTCTTACCTTGCACCAAAGACTCAGGGTGAGTTTATAAGTGCCCTGGAAAGTCACATGATGGAGAAGCTTGTCATGAACGTAAAGTCTGTGAAGCAAAGTACTTCACAGTACTTCACAGATCATTTTTGATAGCATACCTGACATACTACACACTGACTAGATGTCCAGAGTGGTCAGACATATAAAAATGAACAATAGGAAAGTGGAAGTGAAAGAAGTCATTCTAGAATTATTTCCCTTTAAAGGGGAAAAATACCAATGATTCCAGTTCTAGCATTCATGCCACAGTTGTGTCAGTTAGAAAAGTTTGTCAAGTTTGTAGTGGTGATTGAGGTTCTTTGTGACTAAAATTGTCCCTATTTGTGAATGATATGATACTATATGTAGAAAACCCAAAAGACTCTACGCAAAAACTACTGGAACTAACAGAAGGTTTCAGTACAGCAGGAGGATACAAGATAAACATACAAAAATCAGTTGGATTCCTATACACAAAAAAAGAGAACAATGAAACCATGCTCATGGATAGGTAGACTCAACATTACAAAAACAACGATTATACGCAAAGCTCTTTATAAATACAATGCAATTCTGATCCAAACACCAATACCATTTTTTAAAGGAATGGAAAAACTAACTATTAAGTTTATATGGAAAAGGAAGAGGCTCTGGACAAGTAAGGCACTACTGAAGAAGAATAAAGTAGCAGGATTTGCACTATACAGCTATGCTAGTGAAAATACCCTGGTACCGGTACGACAACAGATATATTGACCACTGGAACACAATTGAGAATCCAAACGTATGTACATCCACCTATGGTCACCTGATCTTTGACAAGGACCCAAAGTCCACTAAATATGGAAAAGACAGTCTTCTTAACAAATTACTCCAGCAAAACAGGATGTTCACCTGCAAAAACAAATTAAACTGAAACCATATCTCACACCATCCACAAAAACTAATTCAAAATGGATCAAAGACCTAACTATTGAAGCAAAAACTATAAAGATCATAGAAGAAGAAATAGGATCAACTTTAGAGGCTCTAATATGCAGTGTTAACAGGGTATAAACCATAACTAACAGCACAGAAACTCTAGAAGAGAAGCTAGATAAGTGGGATCTTCTAAAAATTGAATACTATGGACATCAGAAGACTTCACCAAAAGAGAAAACAGAGCCTACGGACAGGGAAAACAAATTGACTACCACAAATCCAACAAAGATCTAACCTCTAAAATCTATAGGAAAATCCAAACCTCTATACAAAAAGACAAATAATCCAGTTAAAAAAGGGCAAAGGAAATGAACAGACACTTCAGCAAAGAAGACTTTCAAGCAGCTAACAGACATAGGAGGAAATTTTTGAGATCACTAGCCATTAGACAAATGCAAATCAGAACCACAGTCAGATACTTTCTCACACTGGCACTACTAGCAGGAATCAATAAAAGAGGAAATAACAAATGTTACATGGGTTACAGGGAGATTGGAACTGTTTTATCCCCCTTCATCACTTTTGTTTTATTGTACTTTAGATGAAGGTTTACAGAATAAACTAGATTCTCAGTAAACAGTGCACGTAATGTTTTATGACAATGGCTAACAAGCCCATGGCATATCAACACTCTCCCTTCTCAACTTTGGGCTCCCTATTGCCAGTTTTTCTGTTCCCTCTTGCTTTTCTGTCATTGTCCCTGGGCTGGTGTGCCCTTTAGTCTCATATTGCTTTACGGAGCTGTCTAATTTTTGGCTGAAGAGTGAACCTCAGGAGTGACTTCATTATTGGTCTAAAAGGGTTTCTGCAGTCCCTGTCAGGCCAGCAATTCGGGTCTTTCTTTTTGAGTTTAAATTTTATTCCATCTTCTTCTCCAGCACTGTCTGGGACCCTCCATTGTGATCCTTGTCTGAGCAGCCCAGTAGTTCAGTCCCTCAGGGAGTCTGGATGTATCTATGTAGCTAAGATTGGAACTCTTATGCACTGTAGTGGAAATGGAAAATGGTAAAATGATTCTGGAAAACAATATGGCACTTACTTAGAAAACCAGAAATAGACATATGACATGATCCAGCAATCCTACTCTTAGGAATATATCCAAGAGAAATAAGTTCTGTCACAGAAATACACATATTCACACCCATGTTCACTGCAGCATTGTTCACAGTTACAAGAAATGTAAACAACTTACATGCTCATCACCAGAAAAATGGATAAACTATAGCACAACCACACAATGAAGTACTATGCAATGATGAGAACAATGATGACTCTGCGAAGCATCTTGTAACTTGGATGAGTCTGGATGGATGGCATTACGCTGAGTTAAATAGCCTCTCGCCATCAAGTAAATTCCAACTCATAGTGACCCCCCCCAGGACAGAGTAGAACTACCCCATAGAGCTTCCAAGGAGTACCTGGTAGATTTGAACTGCCAGCTTTTTGGCTAGCAGCCATGGCAATCAACCTCTATGCCACCATAGTTTTCTGAGTGAAATAAATCAATCACAAAAGACAAATGTTGTAGAAGACCACTATTATAAAAGCCCATGAAAAGGTTTACATACAAAAGGAAATAATCTGTGATGGTTACCAGAAAGGTGAGGGGACAGTGATGGAAAAACACTAAATAGACAATAATAAATGGTAACTTTGGTGAATGGTCAGCTGATACACAATACTGGGGAAACCAACACAACTTGTACAAGACAAGGTCATGGGAGCTTGACTCCCTGAGGGATGGAATTACTGGGATGAGGGCTGTGGGGACCATGGTCTTAGGGGAACATCTAGCTCAACTGGCATAACAGAGTTTATAGAGGAAATTTCTACACTATACTTTGGTGAGTAGTGTCTTCAGTCTTAAAAGCCTTGCCAAGCTGTCTAAGATATTCCACCGGTCTCACCCCTTTCAGAGCAAGGAAGAACAAAGAAAACTGAAGATACAAGGGAAAGATTAGTCCAAAGGATTAATGGACCACATCTACCATGGATTCCACCAGACTGAGTCCAGTACAACTAGATGGTGTCCAGCTATCACCACTAACTAATCTGACAAGGATTACCATAGAGGGTGCTAGTCAGAGCTGGAGAAAAAGGTAGAACAAAATTCTAATTTGAAAAGAAAGACCAGACCTACTGGCCTGAAAAAAGACCAGAGAAATCCTAAGAGTATAGACCCCAGGCACCGTTTTAGCTCAGTAGTGAAGTCACTCCTGAGGTTCACCCTTCAGCCCAAGATTGGTTGGGTTCATAAAATAAAATGAGACTAAATGGGTCCACCAGCCCAGGGACAAAGGTGCAGGAGGAGACAGGAAACCTGATAGATAGCAGGGAACCCAAGGTTGAGAAGGGAAAGTATTGACATGTTGTAGGCTGTTAACCACTGTCATAAAACAATATATATATTAACTGTTTAAAGAGCAACTAGTTTGTTTTGTAAACCCTCATCTAAAGTACGATTTAAAAAAAATTAAATGAAGAAAAAACTCTTCCAGTCTTCACACGTTACCCAGTTCTAAACCACCTCCAGAAGAACCCCTACCAAGAGTGATTTTAGAGGAACAAAATTGTAAGAATGAATTTTATCAATGGTTCTCAAGTCTGGCTAGCCTTAAAGGACCTGATGACTCTGACTCCAGCAGTGGTGTGAGGCTGCTATCAAAATATATAAAAGATCACCACCAATGAATCAAATATTTATAAGAGGCAAGGTTCTGAACGATTGTATATTTGATACTTTTCTATAATTGTGTCAGAATGAGAAGTATAATCATTGTATGAAGTCAGCATAACCCTGATACCTAAGCCAGGGAAAGATCCAACAAAGACAGAGAACTACAGACCAATATCACTCATGAACCTAGATGCAAAAATCTTCAACAAAATTCTTGCCAACAGAATACAACAACATATCAAGAAAATAATCCATCATGACCAACTGGGATTCATACCAGGGATGCAAGGCTGGTTCAACATCAGGAAAACAATTAATGTGATTAACCACAACAAATAACACAAAAGACAAGGATCACTTGATTGTGTCCATTGATGCCGAAAAGACATTTGATAAAGTCCAACACCCATTCATGCTAAAAACTCTTAGCAAAACGGGCATAGGCGGCAAATTCCTCAACACAGTAAGGGCCATTTATAAAGCCAATTGCCTACATCATCCTGAATGGAGAGAGACTGAAAGACTTTCCCTTGAGATCAGGAACTAGACAAGGATGCCCACTGTCACCTCTCCTATTCAACATTGTTCTAGAAGTTCTAGCCAGAGCAATTAGACAAGACGAAGAAATAAAGGGCATCTGCATCGGCAAAGAGGAAGTTAAAATCTCCCTGTTCGCAGATGATATGATTGTACCTGCAGAGAACCCCAAGGAATCTATAAGTAAGCTGCTCAAACTGATAGAAGAGTTCAGCAAAGTCTCAGGATACAAGATAAACATAAGTAAATCAGTAGGATTCCTTTATACCAACAATGAGACTGTTAAGGAGAAAATTATCAAATCAATACCATTTACGATAGCCACTAAGAAGATAAAGTACCTAGGAATTAATCTAACCAGAGAAACAACAGACCTTTACAAAGAGAAATACAAGCCCTTACTACAAGAAACTAAGAGAGACTTAGATAAATGGAAAAACCTACCCTGCTCATGGATAGGAAGACTTAACATTGTGAAAATGTCTATTTTACCCAAAGCAATTTATTTATATAATGCAATCCCAATACAAGTTCCAGCATCATTTTTTAATGAGATGGAGAAACAAATCACCAATTTTGTTTGGAAAGGGAAGAAGCCCCGGATAAGCAAGGTACTACTAAAGAAGAAGAACACACTGGGAGGCCTCTCATTACCCGACCTTAGAACATACTACACTGCCACAGTGGTCAAAACAGCCTGGTACTGGTATAAGAACAGACAGATCGATCAATGGAACAGAATTGAGACCCCAGAGATGACACCATCTGCCTATGAACAGTTGATATTCGACAAAGGCCCTAAGACATTAAACTGGGGTAAAAACAGTATCTTCAACAAATGGTGCTAGCAAAATTGGTTATCCATCTGCAATAAACTGAATCAAGATCCATATCTTACACCTTATACAAAAACCAACTCCAACTGGATAAAAGACCTAAATATCAAACCTAAAACGATAAAGCTCATCCAGGAAAAGGTAGAAACAACAATGGAAGTTTTAATACACAATGAGGACAGACTCCAAAATCTGTCAAAGAAACCTCAATCAACAGAAGAGAAAATAGATAAATGGGAACTATTAAGAATCCAACACTTTTGCTCATCCAAAGACTTTATTAATAGAATTAAAAGAACACCCACAGAATGGGAAAAAATGTTTGGCAACTCTATGTCAGACCGACGCCTGATCTCCATAATCTATAAGATACTACAAAATATCAAGAAGAAGAAGATAAACCATTCAATTAAGTGATGGGCAAAGGAGATGGACAGACACTTCACTCAAGAGGAGATCCAGGCAGCCAAAAAACACATGCAAACATGTTCATGATCTTTAGTTATTAAAGAAATTCAAATCAAGACAACAATGAGATACCATCTCACCCCAACAAGATTGGCCATGATCCAGAAAACACAAAACAACAAATGCTGGAGAGACTGTGGAGAAAGTGGAACCCTCCTACACTGTTGGTGGGGTTGCAAAATGGTCCAGCCTCTTTGGAAGGCAATCTGGCGCTTCCTTAAAAAAATGGATATCAATATACCATTTGACCCAGTAATTCCACTACTTGGAATATATCCTACAGAATCAAGGCCCTTCACACCAATGGACACATGCACCAGAATGTTTACCGCAGCACAGTCCATGATAGCAAAAAGATGGAATCAACCCAGATGCCCAACAATAGAAGAATGGATAGGTAAACTATGGTACATATACTCAATGGAGCACTACGCAATGATAAAGAATAACGATGATTCCAGGAAACATCTCCTAACCTGGTTTCAACTGGAAGACATTATGTTGAGTGAAAGTAGTCAGCGACAAAAGGACAAATACTGTATGAGACCTCTACGATAAGATCCCCAAAACAGACTTGTGTATAGAAGAAAAGACTCCTTGACAGCTGCAAGGGAGGGGAGGGAGGGAGGGTGAGAGGGGGAGGGTTTAGTTTAGATAGTTACTAGAAATCTAGTTGGGAGAAAGCGGTGATAGCACACATTAGAAACAAGAACAACATGAAGTGGACTTCAGCATAACCTGAGTACTCCTTCCATCTTAACTCAATACTGCAAGGATAGAGTAGCTGGGGCGGGGGGCGGGGGACCATGCTCTTAGGTGAATTCCAGGCCAATTGGCACAACTAGAGTTTTGCTAAGAGAGCTCTCTGCACCCCACATTGGTGAGTGGCGTCTGGGGTCTTAAAAGCTGCCAAGCTGCCATCCGAGGACACAGCAAATGGTCCCAACTCAGCAGGAACGGATGCTCACCGAGGACCAAAATGACATGTGGTAAAGACAACTGAGAAGACAGAGAGACCCACAAGAGTGGGTGCCTACATCGACTTGGGACCGGAAGAACCGGATGGTGCCCGGCCACCACCAGTGATAGCCACGATGGAGCTCACGAAGAGGAGTCTCACTAGCAACACAAGAATAAAAAGGGGTGCATCATGAGATCTCCAGTAAAAGAGCTCAATTGATTGTCCAGTGGGTTGGGGGTTTGTCTGAGAGCAGGGCCCCTGGCCCTGATGCTGCCCTTTCCCATAAATTGTAACAAAGGTCCACTCTTTGGACAGGAATGGATTGGACTTGGCAATGCAGAGTGACCGTATATTGGAAGCACTTTATGGTTCTATACATCTATAGGATATCATCCTGCTGACCTCTGGCTGGAGGAAGGGGAGTGGACGGAAAGGAGGGCAAAGGAGGCTGTTGGGAGGATGAGACATGTATGGAGCAGAGAGGAATAGTGTGCAGTCACCGGACAGGGAGAGCAGTGGAAACTGCATATAGGTGGGCATGTAAATTTATACGGGAATGTACATTTTCACTCAGTTATGTTAAATAAAATAAAATAAAATAAAAGAATGAGAAGTATAAGGTAACTGAGTGGTTTAGCTAGACCAAGTGAAGAAGGAGATGAACTCTAGGCTTCAGAGTCACAGTTTAAGCACTGCATAGAAGTTGCCACTTATGCTTTGAAAGAAAGCCTCATTTTTTTTTTTTTTTTGTAGTAACAGTTGATATTGCTGAAAGTCAAACCCAGAATCTTATCATATGAGTGGCTCAATTACAGCACCAGGTGAATTTCCAACCCTGAATGATGTCTGAAGTTGAAGTAAGGGCATTGATTGTGAAGAAAAGAGATTCTGAAACTTGGAATGGAGACATATAGGCAGATAATCTGGAAGCTCGGGCCCCTGAATCTTTAAATTTCATTCAATCACTACTTCCAACAGAACCAGTCCTCTTATTCTCTCTTTTTTTATTTTTTATTTAACATAACTGAGTAAAAATGTACATTCACATGTAAATTTACATGCCCCCCTATATGCAGCTTCCACTGCTCTCCCTGTCCGGTGACTGCACACTATTCCTCTCTGCTCCATACATGTCTCATCCTCCCAACAGTCTCCTTTCCCCTCCTCTCTGTCCACTCCCCTTCCTCCAGCCAGAGGTCAGCAAGATGATATCCTATAGATGTATAGAACCATAAAGTGCTTCCAATATATGGTTACTCTGCATTGCCAAGTCCATTCCATTCCTGTCCAAAAAGCGGACCTTTGTTATAATTTATGGGAACGGGTAGCATCAGGGCCGGGGGCCATGCTCTCAGAGGAACCCCAAAACCGCTGGACCATCAATTGAGGTCTTTTAGTGGAGATCTCATGATGCACCCCTTTTTATTCTTGTGTTGCCAGTGAGGCTCCCCCTCTTATTCTCATCTGAAGAGATTGTTCCATCTCTGTCTGCTAGGCTATCCTTCCGCCCGCAAAACATTACCCACTGACCTCCATCTGATAAGATTAACCCAGCTGTGTCTATAGTACCTTTGTCTGAGGTATCACCTGGTTCAGTTTAGTAGTGGTTTAGTAGTGGCCGCATCTGGGCCATTGCCTGGGATATCACTCAAGGCAGATGTCTCACAAGACATTGCTGAATACTCCTAGAACCTACCTCTACTCCCAATTTTTTCTTCTAGACCTATAACTAGATCTAAGTCTTAATGAGACCCCAAAAGTAAAGTACAAAGTATGACACAAGAGGGGTAACACCACACTCTAAAAGAACTGCTTGATTTTCTAATATATACAAACAGAAACCTGGGAAATGTGTGTGGGAATGGCTGTTAAGGGTATAGGATAATGGTACAAGGACCATACAGTTGTATCTCTTTGAGTTTATTGATACGGCCTTGCTAAGCACAGATTCTTCATTCAGTGTTTCATCTTGAGAGCTTAGAAAACGGTCTAATAGTTTATTTGGTTGGTTCACTGAAATACAGATTAAGCTGCAGCCTACACTACAGACAATTGAAGTGCCATATCTGCCTTGATACACTACAGAAAAAGATATCCAAAGGCTTAGGGAAATTGAAATGTTAGAGTGGATTTGTCAGGTTAGACCCACAGACCCACACATAGAGTGTCCAGAAGATACATCTTTCATCACAACAGTGAGGAAAAAGTTTGTGATGGGAGCCCCAATATTCTTGAAGCCTGCTGTGATTGCTATTTCATATAAGTCAGATTTGACAGCAGGAACTAAATTAAGACATCTAACTACAGCAGTCCTGGTTGCTTAGTGGTTAAGAGCTACAATGTTTACCAAAAGTCATATAGACTTCTGGCATTGGCTACTTAGTCAGGGCATCCCTAGAAGTGAAATACACCCTCTCCTAACTTATCCACTTGATTAGATACTTAATTTTGTATGATGCAAAATCAGCATCATACAAAAATGGAGAATGACACATCAGCTTACAAAATGGAGCATGACTGCATTGTTACGTAACTGCCAAATTACATCACACGTCACTGCTAAACTACTGAGAATTACGGTCCAGCTGAGTTGACATATAACCTTAACCATCACAGTCAGCATTACTGTTGCTTCACAACTCAGCATTCATTACTGCCCATTGTATGTTTTTAAATGCGAAAAATAGGCAGTAGCTGTTTTATTATTGTCATAAATGCAAGATGTAGAACAATGAGATCCTGGATAATTTTGGAGAAGGTATAGATGGAAAATGTACTAAATATTTAGTGCTCTGTACAAGCAAAAGAATTCTAGATCAAGTGAATGGCACTCTAACTGGAATCCAGAATAGAGAGTCATGGCCCCTCAGTGAATACCCAGACTTGAGTAGATTTACAGGCCCACACCCCTTGAGTAAAGGGGAATCTGGGTCCCACTGAGAAATGATCCCATTACACTACCAAAAATTTATACTGGTGATCTTTCTGGAACCCCAGGCTTCCTCAAGGGGATCTGTAACCTTTTACAAGAATGACTGTTCATTGGGGAAAAGGAAATAATTAGACTTTTTGGGAATTACACTGCCTCTGAATTTACACTAATTCCAGGAGACCCAAAACATTTCTGGGTGGCTCACCAGTCGAAGTAGGAGCATATGAAGGTCAAGTACACTCATGGATATCTCACAATAGGTCCAGGGGGTCTCTGAGCCTATCCTGTAGTGGTTTCCCTAGTTCCAGAATGTATAATTGGCATAGCATACTCAGCAACTAACAGAACACCCAGATTGGATTCCTTACATTTAGAATAAGGGTTATTATGGTAGGAAAGGTCAAATGGAAGCATTAAAACTCCCTCTATGTAGGAAAATGGTAAATCAAAACTAGTACCACATTCTTGGAGGGATTGCAGAGATTACTGCCACCACAGAAGATTTGAAGGATGCAGGGATGATGATTTTCACTACCTGCCAATTCACTCCACCTTTCTGGCCTATGCAAAAAACAAATGGATCTTGGAGAATAACAGTAAATTATAAAAATTTAACTAGAGTGGTGACTCTAATTGCAATTCAGTTTTTCCGGATGTGGTTTCATTGCTTGAGCTATTCAATACATTTCTTGGTAACTGGGATGCAGCTATTGATCTGGGTAACACCTTTTTCTGCATACTTGCTTTAAAGGACCACCAGAAGCAGTTTGCCTTCAAATGGCAAAGCCAACAATACACCTTCGCTGTCCTACCTCATAGGTATATTAACTTTCCAGCCCTATGTCATAATTTAGTCCTCTAGGATTTCAACCACTTTTCCATTTTGTAAGACTTCACACTAGTCCATTACATTAATGTCAGTATATTGGCTGGACCTAGTAAGGAAGGAATTTTAATTACTCTAGACTTATTGGTAAGACATTTGAATGCCGGGCAGAGGGGATTAACTCGACAAAAATTCAAATGCCTTGCAATTTAGCAAAGTTTTGAGGGGTGGAGGAGATTCAGAGATGTTGGGCATGATGAGATATTCCTTCTAAAGGAAAGGATATGCTGTTGCATATGGCCCCTACTAAAACTTAAAAGCAGACAAAACACCAGGTGGACCTCTTTTGATTGTGGAGCAACGTATCTTTCATTTGAGTGTGATACTCTAGCTTATTAAAAAGTGACTTAAATAGCTACTAGTTTAGAGTGGGGCCCAGAACAAGGGAAGGTTCTTTGACAGGTTGAGGCTACTGAGCAAGCCACTCTGTCACTTGAGCCATAAGATCTGGCTGATCCGGTGTTGCTTGTGGCAGATTGAGATGCTGTTTGTATCTCTGGCAGACCTCTTTTGGTGAACTGTATTACATACCCTTAGGATTTTAGAGCACAGCATCCCTATCCTCTGCAGATAACTACTCCCTCTTTGAGAAAGAGCTTTTGGCTTGTTACTGCGCTTTAGTAGACATTGAATAGCCAACAAAGGAAAAGTTTATTCTTACACAGTCCAGTAGGCTACAAGTCCAAATTCAGGATGTCCACTCTAGGAGAAGGCTTTCCCCACCATCGGCTCTAGAGGAAAGTCCTTGTATTACATCAGTCTTCATTCAGGGAGCATCTTGGCACAGGAACCTCAGGTCTGAAAGATGCCCTGTTCTCCTGGTGTTGCTTTCTTGATGGTGTGAAGTTTCCAAATCTCTGCTTGCTTCCCTTTTCTTTTATCTCTTGTAAGATGAAAGGATTAAGGGTGGTGCAAGCCATACTCTAGGGGAACCCCCTTTACAGTGGAGCAGGGAGCTGATCTTATGAAGGGATTTACAGTTCCACCCCAATCCCTTGACATACAGCATAGGAAAATCACAAAATGGAGGACAGTCATAAAATACTGGGAATTATGGTCCAGCCACATGGCTACACATATTTTGGGGAAGACTTAATTCAGCCCATGACAGCTGGTTCCTGCTGGGCCTTAGTAGAGACTGAATAGTTAGTCATGGGACAATAAGTCACTATGTGATCTCCTCTACCCATCATGAACTGGTGTTGTCTGACCCACAGAGAAAGTCAGACATGCACAGCAGCACTGCATGATTAAACGGAAGTGGTATATGTCTGATCAGGCTCATGGAGGGCACGAAGGCACAAGTAAGTCATTGAGGAAGTGGCCCAAATGCCCATGTTCTCCACTCCTGTCACATTTCCTTCTCTCTGCCAGTCTCCACCTACAGCCTCATAGAGTATTCCGTATCATCAGTTGACTGAGGAAAAGAAAACTCATACCTGGTTTACAGATAGTTGTGCATGATATGCAGGTACCACTTAAAAGTGGACAGTAGAGAGCCAGGAGAGATGGAAACGAGCTACGTAGACAAACCTCTCAGAATGGGCCAAAGAAGTGAAAATATTTGTGGCTCATGTGAATGTGCACCAAAGGATGACCTTGGCAGAAGATTTTAGCAGTGAAATTGATGATGCCTTCTGTTGATACCAGTCAGCCTGTTTCACTACCCGCATCTATCATTGCCTAATGGGCTAATGAATAAAACAGCCATGGCAAGGATGGAGTTTCGCATGGGCTCAGAAACATGGACTGCCATTTACCGAGGCTGACTTGGCTGGAGCCATTGCTGAGTGCCCACCGTGCCAGCAGCAGAGCCCAACACTGAGCTAGCTCCCAGTATAGCACCATTCCTTGGGGCAATCAGCCAGCAACCTGCTGGTAGGTTAATTACATTGGACTGCTTTCATTATGGAAAAAAATCCCCCAGAAACCAAACCCAGTGCCATCAAGTTGATTCTGACTCATAGCAACCCTATAGGACAGAGGAGAATTGTCCCATAGAGTTTCGAAGGAGCACCTGGTAGGTTAGCACTGCTGACCTTTTGCTTAGCAGCTGTAGCAATTAACCAACATGCCCACCAGGGTTTCCTATCATATTATTCTTGCTGGGATAGACAAAATTACTCTGGATACAAATTTGCCTTTCCTGGCAAATTTGGCAGAGACATTTTTCTGCCGAAACTATCATCTCTGGACTTATAATATGCTTCACTCACCGCCATGGTATCCTACACAGTATTACCTTGGAACAAGGGACTTATTTCACAACAAATGAAATGTGGCAATGGACAGGTGCTCATGGAATTCGCTGCTGTTGCCACTTTCCCTTTCATCCTGAAGCAGCTAACTTGATAGAACAACAGAATAGCCTTCTAAAGACACAATTATGGCACCAGCTAGGTGGCAACACCTTTTAGGATTGGGGCAGTGTTCTCCAGGAAGTTGTATGTACTCTAAACCACCATCTAGTACATGATGTTGTTTTTCCAATAACCAGGATTCATGGATCCAAGCATCAAATATCCCTAGTGATCGAGTCACAAAAGTTTCGTTGCTTCTCCTGTGATCCTATGCTCTGCTGGTGTAGAAGATTTAAGTACAAAGACAGGAATGCTCGTTCCAGGAGATAGAACACGGATTCCACTGTTTAAGAATGCTACCCACCTCCTCATGCATTTAGATCAACAGGGAAAGAAGGGAGTTATTATGTTGGCTGGTGTGACTCATCCTGATTACCAAGGGGAAATTGGATTATTATTACATAATGGAAGTAAAAAGAGCATGTCTGGAATACAGGAGATCCCATAGGACATCTCTTAGTACCATCACGCTCTACAATTAACAGAAAACTACAGCAACCCAATTCTAGCATGACTGCAAACAGACTCATCACAAATGAAGTTTTGGGTCACCCCACCAGGCAAGAAACCACAACCAGCTGAGGTGCTGGCTAAAGGCAAAGAGAATATGAAATGGGTAGTGGGAGAATACAGTTCTAAATACCTGCTAAACCAAAACACAAAACCTGGTGCCGTCACGTTGATTCCCACTCACAGTGACCCTATAGGTGAGAGTAGAACTGTCCCTTAGAGTTTCCAAGGAGTGCTGGGAGGATGTGAACTGCCAGCCTTTGGGTTAGCAGACATAGCACTTAACCACTACGTCACTGCTGTTTCCAAATACCAGCTATGACCAACTTATTTACAGAAAAAAGGACTATAAAAGTATTACTTCTCTGTTCTATTAATTGTGTATGTGTATGTATGTATGTACATACATACATTTATACCCCCATGAATCTATCAGTTTGTGGTGCTATGGAGGCTTGCTTGATGCTCTGATGCTGGAAGCTACACCACTGTTATTCAAGTACTAGCAGGATCACCCACAGTGGACAGGTCTCAGCTGAGTTTCCAGACTATAAGACAGATGAGGAAGGAGGACCTGGAGGTCCACATCTGAAGCAAGTTAGCCAGTGAAAACCTTAGCAACAGCATTGGAACATTGTCTGATACACTGTCAGAAGATGAACCTCTCAGGTTGGAAGGCCCTCAAAAGATAACTGGGGAAGAGCTGCCTCCTCGGTTAGCACTGACCTCAGTGATGTGGATGGAGTCAAGTTTCTGGGACCTTCATTTGCTGATATTGCGTACTCAAAATGGGAAGAAAAAGCTGCAAACATGCATTAATGATAGGAACATGGAATGTATGAAGACTGAAGCAAGAAGTTTTGGAAATCATCAAAAATTAAATGGAACACATAAACACGGATATCCTAAGCATTAGTGAGGTGAAATGGACTGGTACTGGCCATTCTAAATCAGACAGCCATATGGTCTGCTATACCTGGTGTCTTAGTCGTCTAGTGCTGCTGCTATAACAGAAATACCACAAGTGGATGGTTTTAACAAAGAGAAATTTATTTTCTCACAGTTAAAGTACGCTAAAAGTCCAAACTCAGAATTTCAGCTCCACAGGAAGGTTTTTTTCTCTCTGTCAGCCTTCTCAGCAGTCTTGCCCCAGTGAGGAGCTTCTCTGCACAGGAACCCTGGGTCCAAAGGAGCTGCCCACACTGCTTTGGTGGTATGAGATCCCCTGTCCCTCTGCTTGCTTTTCTCTTTTATATTTCAAAAGAAAATGCATCAAAAAATAATCCAGTCCCACAGATGGAGCCCCACATGGTATAATCATAAATAACTTTAAGCCTGTCTTCCCCACGCTCTAATTGAAAGTTCTTCCCTTATCAAAATCTTGACCATAAACAAACCTTAGCCCTTCCCCTTCTAACCAACACTTCTTCCTTATTCAGACCATAAGTCCCCTAACCAGAATTTCTTGCTACTCGTCTTTCGTTCCTTATCAAACCATAAACCTCCCTTGCTCCACACTACCACACTGAAACTTTAAAACTATAAAAAACCTGCCTGACTAGGGAGGGGCTGGGCTGAGCCACTTGGCTTAGACCTCGCTTCTTTCTCTTCCAATAAACTTCACTGAACCTTTGGACTGGTGTGTCCCTGCCTTTGTTTCGGACCACCCTCTCCCCAACAGTCTACCTGTGCTTAATTGCCAATGCAAAGGCATTAGATTGTGTGGATCATAACAAATTATGGATAAATTTTGGACAATGGAAATTCCAGAACACTACATCATGCTTATGAGAAATCTACACGTGGATTAAGAGGAAGTTGTTTGAACAGAATGAGGCAACATTGCATGTTTTACAGTTAGGAAAAGTGTGCACCAAAGTTGTGTCATTTCATCATATTTATTCAATCTGTATGCTAAGCAAATAATCTGAGAAGCTGGACTATGTGAAGAACAGGGCATCAAGATTGCAGGAAGACTAATTAACAGCATGCATTATGCAGATGACACGACTTTCCTTGCTGAAAATGAAGAGAAACATTTACTGATGAAGATCAAAGACCATAGCTTTCAGTATGGAATATACTTCCACATAAAGAAAAGAAAAAAAACCTCACAACTGGACCAATAAGCAGCATCACAAAACATAGGAAAAAGATTGACGTTGCCAAGAATTTAATTTTACTTAGTTCCACAGTCAGTACCTATGGAAGAACCAGTCAAGAAATCAACACACTTTGCGTTGGGAAAATCTGCCTCAAAAGACTGCTTTAAAGTGTTGAAAAGCAAAGGTGTCACTGTGAAGATTAAGGTGCACCTGACCCAAGGCATGGTGTTTTCAGTCGCACCATATGCATGCAAAAGCTGGACAACGATTAAGGAAGACAGAAGAACTGATGTCTTCAAATTGTGGTGTTGGAGAAGGCTACTGAATATACCACGGTCTGTCAAAAGAACAAACACCTGTTTTGGAAGAAGTACAACCAGAGTGCTCCTTATGAGCAAAGATGGCAAGATTACATCTTATATACTTTGGACATATTGTGAGGAGGAATCAGTCCCTGGAAAAGGACACCATGCTTGGTAGATTAGAAGGTCAGCAAAAAAAAGGAAACCCCTCAACAAGATGGGTTGACATGGTGGCTGCAGCACCGGGCTGTGGCATGACAACAATCACGGGCACAGCACAGGATGGTTAGGGTTCTGTCTGTTGTACATGAGTCCCCAAGAGTCAGAACCCACTTGACTGCACCTCGCAACAACAATGCGGGATGAACAGCAGCACACCTGAAGAACATGCTTTGCGGTTCAATGATGTATATGAGACTAAATAAGCACACCAGCCTGAAGGCAGGAAGGGACAAGAAAACTGGACAAATGGAAACAGGGGATGCTGCTGGAGGAGGGGAGAGTGTTGACATATTGTGCGGTTGGTGACCAGTGTCACAAAACAATTTGTATACTAATGGTTTAATAAGAAGATAATTTGCCCTGAAAACTTTCACATAATGCACAGTTCAATTAAAAAAAAAAAATCATCTGGGGATCTTGTTCAAATGTAGCTTCTGATTCAGCATAACCTGAGGTTGAAATGCAAATTCTGCCTGGTTAGAAGCCCTGCCTTCAGTATAGCTTGGACTTCTTCCTTTGGGATGTTTGGGCATCTCTGGGTGGGTTCAAAACACCCACCTTTTGGCTAGTAGGAAGGCATGTAACCGTTTGTGCCACCCAGAGACTAACCACAGTGCAGTCATGCAGAAAATGCTAGATAAACACAAATTGAGGGATACTCTGCAAAAAAAAAAAAAAAAAAATACCTGGCCCATATTTTTCAAGACTGCCAAGGTCAGAAAAACAAGGGAAAATGAGAAACTGTCACAGACCAGAGCAGACTAACGAGACAAGATGACTAAAGATAATGCAGGATCCTGGATTGTGTCCTGGAACTGAAAAAGGAGACTAGTAGAAAACAGATGTGATACTGATAAATTCTAGAGTTGAGCTGGCGGTAATGGACCAATGTTGTTTTCTTAGTTTTGACAAATGTACGAAGGTAACATTAGGGGAACCTGAAACTAGAGGAGAGGTATACAGGAAATCTCTACTATATTTGTAACTTTTATG
Organism: Heterohyrax brucei; assembly: GCA_028571685.1. Taxonomy (NCBI): domain Eukaryota; kingdom Metazoa; phylum Chordata; class Mammalia; order Hyracoidea; family Procaviidae; genus Heterohyrax; species Heterohyrax brucei. The sequence continues at coordinate 57,792,502 of CM053140.1, forward strand.
TAAATCAAAATGACTAAAAAAAAAAAAAAGACAAAGGTAAAGACTAGAAGAAACAGCAAAATGTTAATAGTAACTGTATTTGCATGGTGGAAAAATGGTGGAAAAAGAATATGTTCGTTTTTGTTATTTGTCAAATGTTCGTTAATTATGAAGTATTCTTTTTATTTTTAAACTTTTGTTACTACGTCTGATTAGAAAGTCTTGTTTCACAATGACAAAAAAACTAAATAAATCATTTTGCACAACACTTTTATCATCTTACCTGATCTTCACAACTGGCAAAAGAAAATTTTTTCCTCCACTTTACAGATGAGGATACAGGCTCAGGAAATCAAAGTGACTTGCCTAAAGTCGTATAGCAAGCAAGAGGAGAAGTTTCGATTTGAACCTAGGTTGGTCTGGTTAGGACTGGTGGCGAGGAAATAGGAAAGCCTAGCCCATTCATTTGTGGTCAGGTCTGGCTCCTGAGCAGATTTTTGTTTAGCCCAAGCCTGTTGTCATGAGCAGAGTTTGACTCAGAGTGATCCTATAGGACAGAGTAGATGTTCCATGTAGTTTACAAGAAGTGACCCATATATTCAGACTGCTGACCTTTATCTTTGGTTTGCAGTTGTAGCTCTAACCACCGTGCACCAGGTTTTCTGTTTAGACCAGAGAAGCACTGTTAACTAAACTGTTCAAACAGAGTATGAGTTTCCTGGAAAAGTAATGAGCTCCCCATCTCTCGAGGTATCCAAGTAGACTACCATGGGGTGTCCTGTAGAGCGATTTAGGAGAGCTGACACTGCAGCTCCCTTTCTGTGTCTCCCGTGCCCTCTGTGGACTCCTGGAAGCTGATCTATGTCTCCCCTCTCAGGCCCAGAAACCACTCAAGGCCAAGGCAGTCACGTTATCTCCATCGGGCTGGAAGCTGGGGGTGCCAACAGGGGGCGGGGGCGGGGAGTGGAGTTTAGCATCTAGAGAAAAATCAAACTCACTGTAGTCAAGTCGGGTCCAACTCATAGTGACCCTAGATGTCAGAGTAGAACTGCCCTATGGAGTTTCCAAGGAGCCCCTGCTGCATTTAAACGGGGACCTTTAGGTTAGCAGACGTAGCACTTAACCCACAAGGCCACCAGGGTTTCCACCTTTATTTTCGCCACTCCCCTCCCCCACTGGGGTGAGGCAGAGGCGGTTCTGTGACACACTTCTGGCTTTCCACGCTAGACTAGAGTTGTATTTCCTGCCGATGGACCTGTTCCGGTCACTACTCGTCGGCCAGTGGAGGCCCGCCTGTGGCTGTGATGTTGAGCACGTAACAGAAGAGCTTCCCGCCTAAGACCAGTCCTGGTGGTGCAGTGGTTAAGCATCTGGCTGCGAACCAAAAGATCTGCGATTTGAACAGACCAGCTCTTCCTTGGGAGAAAGCTGCGGCGGTCTGCCGTCAAGATTACAGCCCTGAAAACCATATAGGACATTTCTACTCTGTCCTACAGGATCACTATGACTTGTAATCAGCTGGATGGGAGTGAATTGTTCTGGCTTCCTGTCTAAGATTGACTGGGAAGAAGTATCGGTCATCTGCTTCTGAATGTCTCGGTATGGTTGACAGCAATCTAATTCCCGTTTGCTTGGGGTCCCCAGGAGCCCTAACGACAGCAACCCCTATGGGGTACATCACGGACCTTTGCAAAGGTGGGCTCTGTTTTTATTTACTCAGCACCTCCCTCTGATCTGACGCTCTCAACCTTGCAACCCGTGTGAGAGGCAGGTATTGCAAACCCCATTTTAGAGATGAGGAAAGTGAGGCTGGAAGAGGGAAGCGGCTTACCCAACAGCGCCGGCTGCCTCCCCGGCCCCTGGACGGCGGCTCCTCCCACCCCGCCCCACTGGGCGGGGCTGCAGCGGGACTGAACTCGGGGTACTGGCGGGCACCTCACTCCCCCACCCGCGAGCCTCGAGACATGGAGCCGGTGCAGCTGAAGGACTTTGTGCGCGACCTGGACCCCGCCTCCCTCCCGCGTGTGCTGCGCGTCTGCTCTGGGGTCTACTTCCAGGGTGAGTGAGTCGGGAGCCCCTTCGCGGGCCTGGCAACCCGGGTGTGTGGGTCAGAGGCTGCGAGGGTCTCCCCATCTTCGCTTCTCTCCCCCGCCAAGGCGGTGTAACTTGGGGCCACACGCAGTCTCTCCGGCCTCAGCTGCTGTCCTGCTCACCTGTCCCGCAGGGCTGTGATGAGAAGTTGCTGCACTACGCGAAGCTGGGCTGGAACCGCAGCATTTAGGGCGGCTTCAACTTAGAGCATGGAAACCCGGGTGGCTGGAGTGTAAATGCCATGGCTGCTACCGCGCAGGTCGGCAATTTGAATCCACCAGGTGCTCCTTGGAAACTCTGAGAGACGATTCTACTCTTTCCTTCTGGGTCCCTGTGAGTGGGAGTGGACTGAGCGGCAGTGGTGATTTACGACCCCTGGGATGCACAATTATCTTAAGTGCGGGTTCCTGGGGCTTGTGTTTTGCCGCCTTCCCTGTGCCCTTCCATCCCTCCCTCTGTTCCATTTCTGGTCCTTTAACCTCTACTCGGAGGTGGACAGTCTATCACTTGACCAACAAGTTCTTCAGTTCTGAGCTTAAATGGCTTTTCTTTCCCTGAGCCAACTCTTTTCCTTGGTGTTCCACACTTCCCTTCCCCGCCCCGTTGCTTCCCCCACAGCTTGCTTACCAGAAACTCAAAACCAAAAAGAACCACACCCACTGCCGTCACAGTCGATTCTGACTCCTAGTGACCCTATAGAACAGAGTAGAACTGTTCATAGAGTGTCCCAGGAGCGCCTGGCAGATTCCATCTGCTGACCGTTCAGCAGCAGCTGTAGCACGTCTCCACTGCGATGCCAGGACAATAGACATGCCCCGTACAGTTTCTGAGGAGCACTTGGCAAGTTTGAACTGCCAACCTTTTGGTTAGCAGACAAAGCACTTAACCGCTGCGCTGCCAAGGTTTCAACCCAGCAATTACCTGAAAGAGCAGGAGGGAGGGATCGACAGGTGGTGGAAGGTAAAGGACAGCTGCTCCCCGGTGGTGGTGGGGGTAGGGGTGCACCTCTTGGGGGAGGGGGGAGGAAGAAGGAGCTGCAGGAGGCTGAGTGGGAAGGCCAGAGGAGAGAGGGAACTGAAACTCTCTGTGCCATGGTGTGGTCTCCTGTCTTAGACAGCAAAGTAATGCCTGGGTGCCCTGGCCCACCCTGCCCCCCACCAGACGAAAGCTTGCTCACCCACAACACCCTCCTTTAAAGTGTTCCAAGGTGCCGAGTGCGGTCCAAGACGGAGGGGGCAGGGCAAGCTATCGCCACACAGTGGATCGCTCTAGGTGCACTTGGGACTCTGATAAATATGGGCTCAAATCCTGGCTGTACCTCTGCAGGGTTCCGTCCAAGTGCCTATGATGGCTTCGCTAGTCCCCGGGCCCAAGGATCTCGGTTCCTCTCTTCCCTTGTAGCACACAGCTGTTGCAGGAAGGGTGTTGCAATACTTCAGTTTCCCCATTCTGCCTGGCCTGGGTTCGTGGGGTGGTGGAAAGTGGAGGAAGTCAGGAGGATAAGTGAGGAAGAGCCTGCGGGTGTGAGTGCATGGAAGGGGTGAGAATGTCAAAGGACACCCAGAGGCAGCTGTGGCAGCTGCGTGGCTGGGAAGCAAACAAACCTGGATTTGCAGCCCAGCTCTACCATCTGTTAGCTCACAGTGCTGGTCAAGTCACTGGGCCTCGCTGAGGCTGTTTATTCAGGAAACAGAAACTGCTTCTCCAAGGGCAGTCACGGGCTTAAATAGGACACTGCCTCTGCAACCTTTTGCGCAGCACCCCATGTACTGTAAGCACTCAGCACCCCAGCTGCTGGTCTCACTAGCCTGGAGGATCCAGCCCTCTGAAACTGTGTTTTATGAATCTGTATATGAAGCCCTGGTAGCACAGTGGTTACGAGCTTGGCTGCTAACCAGAAGGTGGGCAGCTGGAATGTACCAGCGGCTCCTTGGAAACCTACAGGGCAGTTCTCCTCAGTTCTGTAGGCTTGCTCTGAGTTAGCATCAACTCCATGGCAGTGCTTGAGGTTTTTTTCTTGGGGAAAAGGGTAGGGTTTTCATGAGTTTCTCAGGGCTGATGATAAGGGCCCTGCTGGGCTGTCCTGAGTCTCATCACCTGTAGTTTCCTACGTCCCACTGCCTCCTCCTCCTAGTGGAGAACTAGGTAGCAACACTAGCTCTGTGTGATCTTAAGCCTGATCTTATAGCTATACAATCAAGGAGTTGAGTTCAGTGGCTTATTTATGCAATCTTGAGTCAACACCTATTTAGAGGCCAGTACTGGCTGTGGTGATGCTGAGATGGATTGGCATTAATAGCCCTAGAAGATGTGCAAAAAGCCAGAGAAGTGCGTTGTGGAGGGGTTCAGTCCACCTGAGAGCCTGAGGACTGCTCAGCCAGTGAACGTTAGGCAGGGAAGGACATTCCTGGGATAGGAACAATATTTACAGGGTGTGGCAGAGCTGAGCTTTGCAGGGAGTAGGGCACAGGCTACCTACTCTTGGGACTTGCCGAACAGGGAAACTGAGTCTGTGTCTTTGCAGGGTCTGTCTATGAGATTTCTGGGAATGAGTGCTGCCTCTCCACAGGGGACCTGATCAAGGTCACCCAGGTTTGTCTCCAGAAGGTGATCTGCGAGAGCCTGAAGATGGGTGAGGTCATGGAGCTTGCACCCAACTTCCAGGGTAAGGTGGGCACTTCATTCTCCCCAAGGGCCTGGCACCCTCCAGTCATGCCTCCAGACACACACTTGTGGGCTTGCCAATCTTGGCATAAATTTCTTACCTCTCTGGGTTTGCACAAGAGGCTGTCACACCCACCACTGATCAGCCTCAAGTCGAGTGCCCTCCCTGTGGGCTGACAATGCCCCGTCTCTGTTTGGGCCTCTGATAACAACTGCTTTCCACTGGAGCTTTCTTTGTATTTTTTTTGTGTTCATCTTCATCCACGTGTCTGTCTCAGTGTTCACTCACACGTTCACTCACCAAAGATTTCCCTACAGGCCTTGTGCCAGCTGGGGGCACATGATAGATTGGCTGTAGCTCTTTCTGGCAAAGAGTTTCTAGGGTGGCAGGGGAGTGCACACAGGCTGGACAACGAGAGGAGGCCAGTAAAGTGGGCACAAGCGTCACAGAGAAGTCTGTGTGGGACTCACCCTGCCTCAAGGGCCTGTGAAGGTTTCCTGAAGGAGGTGACACCTGAGTTGGGTTTGAAAGGCAGACCAGCTAGAGGAAGGATCCCAGGTAGACAGAGTGGCATGTGCACACAGTATCTGGTGCTCAGGAAACCCTAAGCATCTCAATGAATCCAGGTAGCATCCCTGGTAGATCATGAGCTCAGAAGCCTGCTGTAAGTTCCAGCTCTGCCAGCTACTAGCTGTGGCCTTGACAAGTACATGTGACTTCTCTGTACCTCAGCTTATTCTTCTGTAAAGTGGGGATAGTTATGTCTGTTGTAAATGGAAACCCTGGTGGCCTAGTGGTTGAGGTCAGCAGTTCAAATTACCCACGTGCTTCTTGGAAACTTTGAGGCAGTTCTATCCTGACCTATAGGGTTACTATGAGTTGGAATTGACTTGATGGCTGTGACTTTGGCTTTCTTTGGTAAGGATTAAAAGATATACATAAAGTTCTTTACAGCAGGGCCTGGCCCAGAGTAAGCTCATTCTGCTCTTATTACCTTCACTGTGATCGCTGAGTCAGCGAAGGCGTGGATGTAAGGAGAGGAGTGGCTGGGAGGTGAGCAGGGTCCAGATCACAGGTGCATGTGTGGTATGCTGACACTTTTTGGTCTGTAACTTGAAGGTACTGAAAAGCCAATGAGGGTTTTACACCTGAAAATGACACAACTTCACTTGTATTCTGAGGGCTTTTATTTTATCTTGAAATAATTTCAAATTTATGGGAGACTTGTGAGAATTCTTGATCCAGATTCACCAGTTGTTAAATATTGTGCAACATTTGCTGTCTCTCCACAAACACACACATACATGCACACACACACGAGTATATATAGTAGTTTGCTGTATGTATGTAACATACATATTTTTCCTGAATTATTTGAAAATAGATTGCAGGCATGATGACCTTACCCCTGAATACTATAGCATACATCTTGTAAGAACAAGGAGCTTCTCTTATAAAACTACAGCTCAGTGATCAAATTCAAGAAATTTAATGTTGATAGAATACTATTGTCTAATTCACAGTCTATGAGGTCAGACAGTTAAGTTCACATACTCATCCTAGAAAAAGTGCTACATACTTGTTGCTGAATATCACTATGGTCACTGTCATGGATTGCATTGTGTCTCCCTAAAAATGTATGTATTGATTTGACTTGGCTGTGAGTCCAATATAGTGCCGTTCCTCCCATGTGCTGTGAATTCTGCCTCTGTGATACTGATGATGGAGAGTGGGCAGCAGCTGTGCCGGTGAGGCAGGACTCCAGTGACCCACTGTGGGGTAGAAGGGAGAGAAGTGAGCACAGAGAGCTGGGAACCTCACACCACCAAGAAGCAGCACCAAGAGCAGAGCACATGCTTTGGACCTAAAGTCCTGTGCCAAGAAGCTGTCACTGAATTTGGACTCTGCCTCCCGGACTATGATCATTTCTCTTATTGAATGGACTTATAGCTCATAAATGGAATTTGTGGCTTATTCTGGACTGTGACAATCAAGTTTCTCTTCATGAAACCATCCACTCTGTGGTATTTCCTTTAGAGCAGTATTAGATGACTAAAACAGTCACCTCTGAAGGATTTTCTTTGGGAAGCTATGCACCGACACCAGCGCCTAGTCCACCTTCAAAGCAATTTTGGAACTGTTTCTAGAATAGCCATCAGAGCTGTCATCATATTACCCTTGATGTCCTGAATGTAATCAAAATGTCTTCCTTTCAATATTTCCTTTATCTTTGAGTAAAGAAAAAAATCACTGGGGGTGAGATCAGGTGAATAGGAAGGGTGTTCCAATACAATTATTTGTTTACTGGCCCAAAACTCCCTCACAGACAACTATACAATTAAGTTCATGAACTTGCTACCGTGTCACTGTGTGCAATGGCCATTCCAGAAAGAATTCCAAAATTGCTTTGAAAGGTGGCCTAGGTGCCGGCATCAGCGCATAGCTTCCCAAGGGGAGGACTTTGAAGGTGACTGTAGTGATATTCAGCAATGAGGTATGTAGCATTTTGTCTAGGGTGAAGTTATGTTCACGGACTTAATTGTCAATCCTCGTATATTGAAATTCCACCAACTTACCTAATTGCATACTTTACAGCAGTTCTCCCCCTTGATTCACAATCCAGTCCCATCTCATTCAGTGGTCCTGTCTCTGTCATCTCCGGCGGGCTGGAACAGTTCCTCAGCCTGTCTTTGTCTTGACATGCACATATCTGAAGAGTTCAGACCAGTACGTTTATAGAATGTTCCTCCGTCTGAGCTTGCTTTGATGCTTCCTTGATTAGGTTGAGGTTTTGTGTTTTGGGCAGGAAAATCCCAGACATGATGAATGTCCAGAAGTGGGGTATTTTAGGACAATCCGGTGGCAGGTGAAGAACATATGCTGAGGCGGGTGGGGGAGGGCAGTCAAGCAGCTGGAAGTCAGCTAGGACCTCAGCATAGAGGATCAGAGTCCTCTGTGGCCAACGGCTTCTGGGTTTCTGGTTTGGGAGGGAGAACAATAGCAATGCCCAAGATGGAGATGTGACATGGTGGGGAAGAGCAGGCTTGGTTTCAGATGTGTGGGATTTAGAGCAGTGGTGAGGCACCTCGGGGAAATGACAAGGTGGCAAAGTGAAAAACAGCAGAGACTCAAAACCGAAAAAAAACAAACTCACTGCTGTCAAGCTGATTCTGATTCATAGCGACCCTACAGACAGGGTAGAACTGCCGCATAGAGTTTCCAAGGAGCACCTAGTGGTTTTGAACTGATGACCTTCTGGTTAACCATAGTGCTTAACTACGATACCACCAGGGTTTCTATAGAGACTCAGGAGGTAGGAAAACACAGAGCTGCTGGTACGTCTTCTGGAGAATGTGTCCCTGTTCTGTTTTCTGTCTCTGGAGAGAGTCTGTTTTTGTGCCTGTCTGTCTCAGGGTACGCTGCCCTATCCCTGCCCCTCACTGTCTGTTGCCTTCCCTGTGGGCTGATAAGGCCAAGTCTAGTGTGGCTGTCCATTCACACACTGTCACTTACTGCCTCCCGCCCCTCAACCCTGCAGCCCTGATGTCCAGCTGCAGGCCCCTCCCTCTTGGCATCTGTCCTTAAGGGATTCTGGCAAGGTTATTACAGGGCCAGACCTGGGCCTGGTGTATGCAGCACTGGGCCCAGCAAAGGCCTGCCCACTGACGCTCAGTGACTCTTGGCCCTCTGCTGTGCCCTCTAGGCCACTTCAGCCCCCTCACCTGCTCCCAGAGCTACACGACCCTGGAGGAACTGATCACCGCTGCAAACCAGATGTGCAGGCCGCTGCCCATTTTCTTCATGTCGACCTACAGCATCAATGTAAAAAGCAGTGTGGTGCCTGAGGATGAGCCCCTCTTACTGGAGGCTGTGGAAATGCACCTAGGGACCTGCTGTGCCCGCTGTGTCCTGAGCACAGGTGCCCAGCAGGTCACTCTGCACCTGTCCTTGTCCCAGAAGGGGCTCTTCTGGATATGGGAGCCTGGTGTCCCCCGGACCCTACTCCAGGCCGTGCAGGACCCAGCCCTGAAGGACCTTCCTGTAGCCTGCCCTACCCTACCCTGGACTTCCCTGATCCTGAGGCCCCAGTATGAGATCCACGCCATCATGCAAAGTGAGTTGCCCAGGCAGGTAGGGGGCGGGAGGTGGGAGCTGGATGGGATGAGGCAGGCAGAGAAGGGCCCTGGAAAAAGCCCTGTCCCAGCCACCCAAGTGAATAGGCCTAATGTATACAATGTAACAGAATAAAGACTGTCTAACAAGTGAGAAATTAATAAGGCATAAAAGGAGATATGAAAATGAGATAAGGAAAGAGTGAGGGCCCATGTACTTCATAGAGCTGGGCAAAAGGTAGCTTCTGAGCTTGCTAGCAGCTGGCCCAAAGACACTACATAGTGTCACAAAGGGAAAATATGACCAGCTGTCTGGGAGCAGCACACTTGTATGACTCAGGGAGAGCAGGATCATTCCTGCAGGTCTTTCATGACAGGGCTCTGTGTCTGAGGAAAGCTCCCAGCTGGCTTCATGGATTATTTCTGAGACTAGTCCTCAGTGCAGGCTCGGGGAAACAGGCAAGAGCAGGGTGGTGAAACAGAGAGGCAGGAACTGTCCCACTGTAGCCAGTTGCCAGCCATGCCTGGGCAGAAAGAGGAATGAGTGTCCTGGGGACTGCTTCCCAAGAGTGCAGAGTTTGAGAGTCCACCGCCTAGCAGTTATTTAGAGAGCCAGGATTGCTGGCCAACTACAGAGCCAAGTGGGAATTCATTGCCCTATTTAAAAACTATGTATTTTAATGCTTTTTTATTACAGAAAAATGTAAAACATAGACAAAAGCAGGCAGTAGTAGTATAATGACTCCACCACCCAACATGAAAGCTATCGTCTCATGGCCTGTCTTGTTCTATCTCTGCCCATCCCCACCCTCCCACTCCTACCCCACTCATTATTGCAAAGCAAATCCAAACATCATATCTTTTGTAAGTACTCTGTCTCTTTTTAAAAATGACTTTAAATGTCCCATAATACAATCATCACACTAAAAAGTTAACAACTCCTTAATATCACCAAGGAAACCCTTGTGGCATAGTGGTTAAGTTCCACAGCTGCTAACCAAAGGGCTGGCAGTTCGAATCCACCAGGTGCTCCTTGGAGACACTATGGAGCAGTTCTGCTCTGTCCTATAAGGCCACTGCGAGTCAGAATTGAGTCAATGACAATGTGCTTTTTTTTTTTTTAATATTACCAAATATCCATTTGATGTTTGAATTTCCTCCATATTTTTCTTTTACAGTTTATTCAAGTCAGGATCCACATATGGTCCATATGCTGCCATCAGTAGTTATGTCTCTAAGTCCTTTTCATCTATTTCCTTTCCTTCTCTATTTTTCTTAGAATTTTTGTTGAGCAACTAGGTCTTTTGTTCTGTAGGGTTTCTTATATTCTGGATTTGTTGACTGCATCATTGTAGGAGAGTTTAACATGTTCCTCTGTCCCCTGTATTTCCTGTTATGGCAAGGGTCTCAGAACCAACCCCCAGTTTAATGGTTTTCTAAGAAGACTCAAAGGACTCAGAATATAGTCATACTCATAGCTATGATTTCTTATAGTGAAAAGCTACAGGCAAAAGGCACATGGGGTGAAGTCTGGAGAAACAAGGTGTGAGCTTCCAAGAGTTCTTTCTCTCCCAGTGGAGTCACACTGGACACATTTAATTCTGTCAATGAATTATAACAACACTTGTGAAGTATTATCTACCAGTGATGTTCATTAGAGACTCAGTGCCTATTTTTTTTTTTTTATTGATGGAGTAAGGGGTGATTGTGTAGATACTCTCTGTCTGGTATGTACCAAAATTCCAGATTCCCAGAAATAAGAGCCATTGTTCAGAATGAACTTTTTTTTTTGTATGAATAATTTAGACACAGAGAATACTGGGAACTCTCCTGAAATCTAGGTTCCTATGTGCCAGCCAAGAGCCATAGTGCCTCTAAGTCCTTCCAAGGACAGCAGCCTCAGACTTGCTATGTTAACTCTTTTCTGTATAGCTGTAAACTGGTCCTTAGATCTGTAAAATGGAGAGAATATTCCCTATCCTGCTTTCCGTGCAATGTGGAGCAAGTAACTGGTCCTTATATCAAATGCAAGAGGCACGCACCCATTTCTCATTGCTGCTGCTTTTGGGTTATGACTATTGCCTAGATTCAGTATTTCATTAGTAATTGCAAATAGTGATATTGTAATCCTATCATTCATTCTTCATGTATTAGCTGGGAAACTTCTATAAAATGAAACTTCCCCTTATCTGCTCTTTGGTTACTCTTAGGTGGAGTTTGTACAGGAAATACAGGACAAATTCTTCTTCCCTTTTGTTACGAGCTTTTAAAATAATGAGTTGGTTCCCTGGCATTCCTGAAGGTGATTAGTTTATTTACTTATTTTTTAAAGTCACTATGAACTTGTAGATTTAATGTTTTCAGTGTGTTTCCATCCATGAAATTATTACTGATAATATTATTACTCTCTGATCTTCAGTGGGTGGGAGCCTTTTCAAGTTGACTCCTTAATCCTTTTGATATACCTGCATGTTCTTGGATAGATTTTCTTGATTTCTGGTATAAAGTTTTCCAGGCTCATTTTGAACATTTCTTCTCCAAGAACTGAAGTTAGTTCTTTCCCAGGGAGCCCTAAACACTTAGTGGGAAATGGTCATAAAAGACTGTATGTTGGGACCCAGGTGTTTTAATAGTGGTCAGGGCATGACAGGCTACTCTGAATGATGAGACAACTCAGGTAATCCATAAACTGTATCCTTTAAAAACAAAAACAACAGAATAATACAATGACCTTTCATGTGCCGTTTCCCAGTTTTAGTCATTATCATCTCATACAGCACAAAGCAAAGCAAAAATCCCAACATGTGACCCGATGAAAGTCACTGCTGTTTGAAGACTCAGTGCTTTCCTCTCTAAAATGGGGAGAATGTTCCCTATCCTGCTTTCCGTGTGTTGTAGATCAAGTAACACAATTATAGGTTATTTTCTATCATAGTCTTACAGAGTTACCTCTTGGTTTTATATATCAGAATATTAATAAGTGCCCAAGGGGGAGACAAGTTGCTCAAGTCATTTGTTGTCAGGTGCCATCAAATCAATTCCCACTCATAGCAACCCTATGTACAACAGAATAAAATACCGCTTGGTCCTGCACCGTCCTCACAGTTGTTGCTGTGTTTGAGCCCATTGTCATAGCCACTGTGCCAGTGCACCTCACTGATGTTCTTCCTCTTCCTTTGGCCCGCTAGCAAGCATGTTGCCCTTCCTCAGGGACTGGTCCCTCTTGATCACATATCCAAAGGACATGAGATGAAGTCTCACCATCCTCACTTCTAAGGAGCATTCTGGCAATACTTCTTCTATGACAGATTTGTTCATTCTTCTGGCAGTGCATGGTATAGCTGATATTCTTCGCCAACACCATAATCCAAAGACATCAGTTCTTCTTTGGTCTTCCTTATTCATTCTCCAGCTTTTGAATCCATATGAAGCAATTGAATCAGGTGTAGCTTAGTCATCAAAGTGATAGCTTTCTAACACTTTAAAGAGGTCCTAAAGAGTAATTAAAAAAAGAGAGAGAGAGAGAGAGAGACCTGTTGCCATTGATTCCACCTGATAGTAACCCTCTAGGACAGAGAAGAATTATCCCACAGGGTTTCTAAGGAGTGGCTGGTCAGCTACAGTTGCTGATCTTTTTTTTGCAGCTGTAGCTCTTAATCACGGCACCACCAGGATTCCAAAAATGTCACTTAGCCATGGTTTCCTTATTTTGACTTCATTTCTCTTTAAAGCTAGAAAGGATTAGAAAAGGCAGTTTATAACCTTATATTTGAGAAGCCCAGGTGGTGCAGTTGTTAAACACTGAGCTGCTAATGGAAAGGTTGGCAGCCTTTCCATGGGAAAAAAGACCTGGCAACCTGCTCTTATAATGATTATAGCCTGTCTCTACTGTGCATTCTGATAAAAGATTTCAGTAGAAGAATTCTAATCAAAAGAGGGAAAGTGTAGAACAGAATTGTAAAGTAAGGACTGCAGACTTCCTGGTGCCATGTAAATTGGATGAGTCCGTGAAACCATTGTTCTGAGATCTAAAAATTTCCCCTGAAGTCTTCTTAATTAGTAAAAAATGCTCTGCCTTGAGCATTATGCTGTTTTAAGAACTATCTATATGGCATCAAATTGACAACAGCAATTCACAAGATTAGACAGGGACTGTTTTAGCCATCTAGTGCTGCTGTAATAGAAATACCACGCATGGATGGCTTTAACAAAGAGAAATTTGTTCTCTCACAGTTTAGGAGGCTAGAAGTGCAAATTCAGGGCATCAGTTCCAGGGGAAGGCTTTCTCTCTGGTCAGCTCTGGAGGAAGGACTTTGTCATCAATCTTCCCCTGGTCTAGGAGCTGCACAGCACAGGGATACCAGGTCAAAAGGATGTGCTCTCTTCCCAGTGCTTCTTTCTTGGTAGTATGAAGTCCCTCTCCACTCTGCTTGTTTTTCTCTTTTATATCTCAAAAGAGATTGACTCAAGATACAACCTAAACGTATAGATTGAGTCCTGCATCAATCCTGCTTCATTAACATCATAGGGGTTAGGATTTACAAAGGATAATAGAATCAGATCACAAAATAGTAAACAACCACACAGTACTGGAAATCATGGCCTAGCCAAGCTGATACACATACTTGGGGGACACAATTCAGTTCATAACAGGAACCTTGGGGTCAGTGAGTTTATGTTAGTGGAGGAGGAACAACTCAGAAGAAAAGAGGATTAGAATGGTTGCACAACCCAAAAACTATAACCGATATTACTAACTGGTACATGTAGAAACTGTTGAAATGGTGTATGTTTTGCTGTATATAAATACATGATGTGGATTCTCAACAGCAATATAAATAAAATCATATTAAAAAAATAAAAAAGATTACAGCCTAAGAAACCCTATGGACATTTCTACTCTGTCACATTGGGTTGCTAAGAATCAGAATCAACTAGATGGCACATGACAACAAAAATTGTATTCAAAATTAAATTAAAATTTTGAAGGAGGATGAACTCTAATTGCCTATTTGATGATATCAGCCAAGCCAAGTGCCGTCGAGTCAGGAATTATCAAATTATCATTATTTAGATGCAGTAATAAGAATTGTAGTTTTTCTTGTTTTTTTTTTAATCATCCCTTTATTTTAGAGATATACGAGGTCTAACAATTAAGTTTGTGAACTTATCCTAGAAGTGCTACAGACCTTATTGCTGAACAATGTACCAATGCTTGCACCTAGTGCACCCTTCAAAGCAGTTTTGGACCTCTTCTTCTGAAATGGCCATCAGAGCTGTCATCCTATTACCCTTGATGTCCTGAATGGCATCAAAATGTCTTCCTTTATCTTCAGGTAAAGAGAAAAGTTATTGGGGGCTAGATCAGGTGAGTAGGAAGGGTGTTCTAATACAGTTACTTGTTTACTAGCTAAAAACTCCCTGACAGACAACTATACAATTAAGTTCACAAACTTGTCATCATGCCACCATGTGCGATGGCCATCCCAGAAGGAGTTCCAAAATTGGACTAGGCACTGACATCAGTGCACAGCTTCCCAAGGTGAGTACTTCGAAGGTAACCACAGTGATATTCAGCAATGAGGTACGTAGCACTTAGAACAATTAAGTTTGCAGACATAATTGTCAGACCTCATATATTGAAACGGCCACAAATAATATAATGAGATTATTTTGATTCACAATAATCCAGTACAGAGGTGTAGGGATGGGTGCACATAGATGGAAGAAGATGGGCCATGAGTTAGTGCTGAAGCCAGGTGCTTAATACATGAGGGTTCACTAGGCTGTTCTCTACTTTTATAAATGTTTAGTTTTCAGATTGCATGAAGAGTGGGTGTGGAATTTGGTATGGTTGGAAAATCCTGGTAGGAAAGAAAAGATGACAACAGGAAAGAGGTCAGCAAAGCCCAGTCTGGTGTCCTTTGCCTGGGATGAGGGAAGCCACTTTTGAGCAGCATGTAGTGCACTGCTAAACTGACTTCCTCTCTCCGCAGTGCGCAGAAGCATTGTCAAGATCCCCTCCACACTCGAGGTCGATGTCGAGGATGTCACCGAGTCCTCCCAGCACATCCACTTCATCAAACCGCGGCTTCTGAGCGAGGTCCTGGCCTGGCAAGGCCCGTTCCCCCTGCCCATGGAGATCCTGGAAGTGCCAGAGGGGTCTCATGTCTTCCTCAGCCCGTGGGCAGGCTCCTTGCGGCAAGGCCAGAAACTCTGGATCCATGGCCCGGCCGCACCGTGCTGGCGGGTCCTGGCCTCAAGCAAGGGACGGAAGACGCCCAGACACTTCATGGTGTCTGGGGCCTACCAGGGCAAGCTGCGGCGGCGGCCAAGGGAATTCTCCACGGCTTATGACCTCCTGAATGCTCTCCAGCCAGGCAAACCACTTAGGGTTGTGGTCATGAGGGACTTCGACGGCGCAGAGGAAGAGAACCCTGAGTTCGCCTCCCTAGCTGTGGGTGATCGACTGGAGGTGGTGGGTTCTGGCCAGGCCTGTGGAGCCCAAGGCCAGGACATAGAAGTCCTGGTGTGTCAACGGCTAAGTGACCAGACTGAGGAGGAAGAGTACGAAGAGGACCAAGAACGGATTCTGCTGCCTGTCTATTTCCCTGGCAGCTTCGTGGAGGAGATGAATGATGGCCGGCGCTACAGTCTGGCAGATCTGATGGCCCAGTTCTCACTGCCTTGCGAGGTCAAGGTGGTGGCCAAAGACACTGGCTACCCTGCTGACCCTCTGGCTTCCTTCCTGGGCCTGCGGCTGGAGGAGAAAATCACAGAACCCTTCTTGGTGGTCAGCCTGCACTCTGAGCCTGGGGTATGCTTTGAGATCCCTCCCCGGTGGCTGGATCTGACTGTTGTGGAGACTGAGGGACAGCCAGACCAGCCTGCTGAGCCTCCTCCCATAGTCACAGTGGAGGAACTGACAGAAGCCTTCTACTATCGCCTTCGGAAGCTACCATCCTGTAAGAGCCAAGCTCCACCACCCAGGCCCCCCAAAAGGCAGGACCCCAGTGGGCAGAAGAGACAGAGCACCAAGAAGGGAATCACCAAGGTATCAAAAGATCAGGGAAGAGAGTGACCTGTTGGGGAGAACTGGGATCATTCCAAGTCCTGCCATTTCTTCTTTGCTTGACATCACATTTCTCTTAGAACTGTATAGGACTTGGCAGCTTTCGGAACACGCTGGTGGTGTAGTGGTTAAGTGCTATGGCTGCTAACCAGAAGGTCAGCAGTTCAAATCCACCAGGCATTCCTTGGAAACTCTATGAGGCAGTTCTACTCTGTCCTATAGGATCACTATGAGTTGAAATTGACTGGATGGCAGTGGGTTTGGTTTTGGGAGTGTTTGGTAGCTTATAAAGCATACTTTGTACCTATTATTCTTATTTGATCTTGAGGTGGGTATGATTATCCATATCCTTACATTTGAGAAAACGAGGGCTCAAAGACTCTATGACTTGCACAAGGTCACACAGCTAATAAGTGGCAGAGCTTGAACTTGAGCATGAGCATTCCAACTTCAAGCTTGCTACCCTTGCTGTTACTGCCTAGCTCAAGTTGCATTGCTTGTGTTTGAAATTGTTTCAGCAGCTTCAGTCTCTCCTGGACAGCTGTTAGAGTGGCCCTCCCAGATCCTCGGTCCCATGTTCTGAAACTTTCAGAGGGGTCTCACCACTGCCAGGGAGATGGTGCAACCCCCTTAATGTGGCAGCCAGAGGAGCTTCTCCTACGCCCCGCTGTGCACTGCAGGCTCTAGCCACGTGACTCAGGCACCCTCAGTGTGCCAGGATTCCTGCCTCAGCACTTTCAATGCCCCATTCCTTTTGTCTGGAATGTTCTTCCTCCTTTTAGGCTCATGGGCAAGGCTCAGTTCAGATTTTTGCCTAGCTACAATGACAGTCGCCCCTTTTCTGTGTTTACATTGCATGTTAGATAAAACTTCCATGGAGCGCACAGTTCTTAGTTAGTGAATGACAGATAACAGGAAAAAGAAAAACTCAGAAAGACTAAATTTATCCTCCAGTTTACTTACTCTGGGAAACTCTGATGGCATAGTGGTTAAAAGCTACAGCTGCTAATCACAAAGTTGGCAGTTCAAATCTACTAGGCGCTCATTGGAAACTCTATGGAGTAGTTCTACTCTGTTCTATGGGGCTGCTATGAATCAGAATCAACTTGATGGCAGTGGCTTTTGTTTTGTTTGGGGTTTACTTACTCTGTAGCCTATACAAGTCATTCTTCTCCGAGCACCCCTTTGGTACCAATAAACCTGGGATAAAACCACATAGCTCACAGTGCTGCTTTATTAGCTGGCTGCCTATTGGGGCCAGTGTCTTAGCTATCTAGTGCTGCTACAATAGAAACACCACAAACGGATGACTTTAACCAACAAATTTATTCTCTCATAGTCTAGTAAGCTAAAAGTCCAAATTCAGACTGCCATGCCAACTCCACAACAAGGCTCCCTCTGTTGGCTCTGGAAGCAAGTAATTTTCATTAATCTTCCCCTGGCCTAGAAGCTTCTCTGTGCAGGAACCACGATCCCAACCACATGCTCTGTTCCTGGTGCTGCTTTCTAGTGGTACAAAGCCCGCATATCTCTCTGCTTGCTCCTTTCTTTTGTATCTCAAAAGAGACTGACTTTAAGACACAGTCAAATCTTGTAGATTGAGTCTTACCTCATCATGTAACTTCCACTAATCCTACCTCATTAACCTGATAGAGGCAGGAGTGACAGCACATGGGAAAATCACACCAGATGATGAAATGTACTATCACACAGGTCTGGGCATCACAGCTTGGTCAAACTGATCAACATTTTTTCTTTTTGGAGGGGACACAATTCAATCGATCACAGCCAGGCACCTTACAGAATTGTCCCACCTGGCTCTCATAGCATCCCTGATAAACACTACAGTTGAGAAAATGTAGCACAGCACAGTTTGTTGGAGATCATACAGCCAGCAAGTGGCAGGGCCAGGGTTTGAAGTTAGGTCTGACAGTGCTGAGAAGGGGATATAATCTGTGTGAAAAGCACTTTGCAAAGTGTAACAAGCAAATGGTCTGGGGATTTTAGGAGACTCATGTTTAGTACTGTATTGATGTGGCACAGTGGTTAATTAAACGGCTAATCAAATCAACCGTTAATCAAAAGATCAGTGATTTGAATCTACTAGCTGCTCTACATGAAAAGACCATCTGTTTCTGTAAAGATTACAGCCTTGGAAATCCTATGGGGCAGTTTTACTGTCCTGTAGTGTTGCTATGGAAACCCTGGTGGTGTAGTTTTTAAGTGCTACATCTGCCAACCAAAAGGTCAGCAGTTTGAATCCACCAGGCGCACTTTGGAAACTCTAGGGAGTAGTTCTACTCTGTCCTGTAGGGTTGTTATCAGTCCGAATTGACTTGAGAGCAGTGGGTTTGATTTGGTTTATAGTTTTGCTACAAGGTTGAATCAACTCAGGAGTGGAGGGTTTGTTGGTTGGTTTGTGTTCTGATATGTAGTGGGATGGGAGTTAAAAAGATGAACACCTAGAGAGGCTCCTATCTGCAGGAAGTTGGCAGTCATTTTCCAACAGGACAAAGACCAGACTGGGACATCTAAAACGCAAGCCTTGTGGTAGTGCTGGAAAGACTACAGTACAAAGAACCGAAAGGCCCCAGTCCCAGTTTGGGCTTCTGGTGGAAGTGACTGTGGGTTTAGACCCTGTTTGTTGCCCTTCAAGCAGTCACTTTTCCCCTCTGGCAATCAGTCCTCTCTGCTGTTCGCTGAGAGAGCGTGTTGTGGATTGAGCTATCCCTCCAAAATATGTGCTGTAAATCCTAACCTCTGTGCCTATGGTTATGGTCCTATTTGGGAATGGGTTGTCTTCGTTATGTTAAGGAGGCAGAGTTAGTGCAGGGTAAATCTTCAGTCAGTCTCTATTTTATTTTCTTTTTCATTGTGCATTAAGTGAAAGTTTACAGAGCAGTTTTGATTCCCATTTGATATTTTATATGTGTTTATGGCCTTGGTTTGTTCTCAAGTGTCAACACTCTCCCCACTTCTGCCCGGGGTTCCGCATTTCTTTCAACCTGATTTTCTATTCTTTCTGCCTTCTTATCCTTGCTTTTGGGCAAATACTGCCCTTTTGGTCTCCTAGGATGATTTTATAAGGAGCACATTCCGCTCTAGTATTGTTTATTTTATGAGTTTGTCTAATGTTTGACTGAATGGTGGTTTCCAGTTTTAGTTTCTGTTCCAGGTCAGGAAAGTGTTTTAGGGCCATAGTTTCAGGGGTTCCTCCAACCTGTAAGACTAGTTTCTTTTATGAGCTTGATCTTTTGTTTTTTTCTCCTGCTCTGTCCAGGACCCTGTTGTTGTGATCCTGGTCAGAGTGGTAGGTAATGGTAGCTGGGCACCATCTAGTTCTTTTGGTCTCAGAGTTACGTGGCTAGTGGTTCATCTAGTCCATTAGTCCTTTGGACTAATTGTTTTTTTCGTTCTCCTTTGCTCTGGACTGGAAGAGACAAATAGTTATATCTTAGACGGCTGTTTTGCAAACTTTTAAGACTCTAGACACTACTCAGCAAAGTAGGATGCAGAATATTGTCTTTATGAACTATGTTATGCTAATTGGCATAAATGTCCCGAGTCTATGGTCCTTTGCCTTCAAGCATAGGAACTTCATCCCACAAGGTGTTTGGTTACATCTAAGAGGCTCGTCTGTGCCACTGTGCAGTCTCTTGTCTGTGTTAATACATGAGGACCACCTACAGTCATGTATGTAGAAGTATCTACCACCAGGCCTGTATCTGCTGGTGGGTGTGCTTCCTTATGCCCTCCCACAGCTCATGGCGTATCTATTTACCTAAGTTTCCATTTGTAAATTATTGTTTAATATTACCGCTGCAGGACTATCTGTGCTGCAGCAGCCACTGTGGTTGCCCTTCATTCTTGCACTCGTCTCAGTGTCTCCCCTTGCCTCAGTCGTGTGGTGTGTATCGCCTCCTTTCTACCTATTTGGGACTTCTCCCTCCCGGCCCCTCCCATCCCTGAAAGAATACATCCCATGAAAGAATACATATTTTTTCTTTTTCTTTCTCTGGGTGTAAACCTTTTGAATCTGTCTCCTTTGAGATATGAAAGTGAGCAGAAGAGATGGGGAAAGAGAGATGCCAAGCCACAGTAAGGCTGCCCAAGTGCGGAGGCTCCGAGGAGACAAGGGCCTTCCTGCAGAGCTGACAACATTTCCCCTGGAGCCAGCACCCTGAATTCAGCCTCCTAAACCATGAGAAAATAAACTTCTATTTATTAAAGCCACCCACTTGTGGCATTTCCGTTAAGCAATACTAGATAACTAAGAAACTGGGACTGCTTGCTCTCTAAAGCACAGTGGAGAGCACCACCTTCGAGGCTACCAACGTGGTGCTAGGCGCAAACCCTGGCCCAGCTCTGGAACCCCTGTGTGAAGTCTGAAAAGTCACTCTCCCTTTGCGCCCACTTCCTTATATGTAAATTGGGAAGGAAACAGGTACTATATGGTTACTATGAGTCGGACGACTCAGCGGCAGTGGGTTTTTACTCAGAGGATCACTTGAGGATTAATTCAGAGATGTGAGTAGAGATTTGGCACAGGGTAGTTCAGTAAAAGCTCCCTTCCTGCTGTTCTATTACTGGTTTCCTGGGGTGTCTCTACTTTGCATTTTTTTACCATCAGAATAGACTTGAAGGACATTGACCACACCTCCATGTGGAGAATCCCAAGGACACCTTGTCTCTAGCCCCTGGACCTATCCTCATCTCACATCCTTGTTCTTTTCTCCCTGGCTGAGGAAAAATTCATGTGCTTGTAGTGAAAACACAGAGTCCTGAGGAATCCTGTCCTGAAAAAGTCGAGCGGGGAAGTAGAGGAAGCAACGGCTGAAGTAAATTACATTCCATGGACTCTGCTGCCCTGTTTCTTGGGCACCTGCTGATTCTGTCCCTTTTCTCCCACTTAGCATTCTCAAGCCTTAGCACTGGGACAATGCCCTCAGCTACCCAAACCTAGGATGAAGACCTTGCCAGAGCATGCTGTGGACAGCGCAAACGTGTACAGCACATGCCCTGCCCACAAAAAGGGCCTTAGTCCCACCAAGCCCAGCACGTGGGATTCAGGTGAGTCCACCACAGCCCTGCTTACACTTGCTGTTTCTCCTCCCCTCACTACCTCCAGCTCCCCTGCTGCTTCCTTACCTCTGGGGGTGCTGCCGACACCCACAGGTGTACCCTCCTGTGGCCCCAGTTTGATGGACAGGCCTATATGGGGTGGACTAAGGCTTAAGGACCCTGATGGTACCTCTCCCCAGGGGCTACAAAGCAGTGGCAAGGAAGGCAAGTTCCTGGTATCCTAGTCTACTGCAGCATACAGGACAACCTGGGGATGGAAGGATCCAGTATGGAACAGTTGTTCTTAAGGCAAACCGTTGTTGAAAACAGCTGAATTTTAAGACTCCTGGGCCCCATCCTAGACCTAATGAATCAGATATCTCTTCCCACAGAGCCAGGAACTATCAGTTTCTTTCACACTGAAAGGGCTGCAGTGTTCAGAACAAATTGTGATCCCTGGGCTAGCAAGAAACTTAGTTGAAAACCCTGGTGGTGTAGTGGCTAAGCACTATAGCTGCTAATCAAAAGGTCAGCAGTTCAAATCCACCAGGCACTCCTTGGAAACTCTGTGGGGGCAGTTCTACTCTGTCCCATAGGGTCACTATGAGTTGGAACTGATGGCTGTTGAGACAAATCCATTCTCTGTGTAGATAAGGAAACTGTGCCCAAAAGAGGGCAGGAGCTTGTCTTATGCTAAAGATCCTCCTGACTTGAACTGTTTTGCAGATAAGGCTGAACATGATTATGAAGAAATACGGGAACGCTTTCGAAAAGCCATCTAGGAGCTAAAGAACCATGCTTCCTATTGGGTGCTTCTCAGTGAATCACAGAGACACCAGCCAGCTGTTATACAACCTTGGACAAGTTCTCGAGGAAATCAGATGAGGAATGGCTTTCCAGGGGATGATGTGAACCGGGACAGGCACTGCTTCAGCTTTCCTCGGGTCCTAGGCTCCTGACTTGGAGGGCTGGATTCTGGTCAATCCTGAATCCACTGGTCAGTGCAGAGGAATTCAAGTGGCAGTCAGTCTTGTGTTGCCACTTGGTAAAGGGGGCTCAGTCCTGATCGCACTGTATCACGAGTGTCTTTTTCTGTTTGCTGCCCTCCTTCGCAACCAAGGTTCTGAGCCCCTGAGAGGCCAGGACTGTGTCATCTTCATTTCTCTATTGCCAGCACCTAGCAGGAGTTGTTGTTACATGCCATCTATCAGTTCCAACTCAGAGCAAGCCCGTGAACAACAGAACAAACGTGGCCTGGTCCTCTCCTGTCTTCACAGTCATTGCTGTTTGAGTCCACTGTTGCAGCCACTGTGTCAGTCCATCTCACTGTGGGACTTATTTTTTACCAACTCTCTACCAGCAAGCATGATGTCCTTCTCCAGGGATTGGTTCCTCTTGATCACATGCCCCAAGTAAGTGAGACAAAGTCTCACCATCCTGGTTTCTAAGGAGTATTCTGGATATAAATTTGAAAGTTTAGGTGACAGTACAAATTTGTTTTTCATTAAACAATATACATACTGTTTCGTGACACTGACTGCCAATCCTGTGATGTATTAGTACTCTACCCTTCTTCACACTGCATTCTCTGTTTCCATTCATCCTTTTTGCCCTTCTTGCCTTCTTGTCTTTGCTTTCAGTTTGGTAAACTTTACAGAAAGGATTTTTTTTCTTCTGGCAGTCTGTGGTATATTCAGTTATTCTTCACCAACACCATAATTCAGATACATCAATTGTTCAGTCTTCCTTATTCATTGTCCACCTTTCATCTACATAAAAACAAAAACCAAACCCACTGCCATGAAGTTGATTCCAACTCATGGCAACTCTATGGGGCAGAGCAGAACTGTCCCACAGAGTTTCCAAAGAGCACCTGGCAGATTTGAACTGCCAACTTTTTGGTTACCAGACGCAGCG
The DNA here is from genome assembly GCA_028571685.1 of Heterohyrax brucei. Taxonomy (NCBI): domain Eukaryota; kingdom Metazoa; phylum Chordata; class Mammalia; order Hyracoidea; family Procaviidae; genus Heterohyrax; species Heterohyrax brucei. The sequence continues at coordinate 57,815,399 of CM053140.1, forward strand.
CTTAACCACTATGCCACCATATGAGGTTACTAAAAATACCAGGGCTTGTGTCAGGCATATCTTAGTTCTCAAGGTGACATTTTTGCTTTGTTAAGTGGTTACTGACTGTGGATCCAAGTAAAATAAAATTGTTGACTTTGGTATGTTCTCCACTTGTGGTGTTATTTATTGCTCCAGTTGTGAGGATTTTTATGTTGAGGTGTAATCCATACTGAAGGGTATAGTCTTTGATTTTCTTCAGTAAGTGCTTCAAGTCCTCTTCACTTTCAGCAAAGATGTGTCATCTGCCTATCACAGGTTGTCAGTAAGCCTTCTGCCACATTTTTCTTCATACAGTCCAGCTTCTTGAATTATGTGCTCAGCATACATTACTATGGAGAAGGGATACAACCCAGAGGCACATCTTTCCTAATCTTAAACTATGCAGAATCCACTTGTTTTGTTTAAATGACTGTCTGTGTATAGGTTCCTCATGAGCATAATTAAGTGTTGTGGAATTCCCACCTGTCACAATGGTATCCATAATTCATTATGATCCACAGTCAAATGGCTCTATTCCCTAAAACAGATAAAACAGCTTTCCGGTATTCTCTGCTTTCAGCCAAGATCCATCTGACATTAGCAATGATATTCCTCTTTCCATGTCTTCTTCTGAATCTGCCTTGAATTCCTGGGAGTTCCCTGTCAATGTACTGCTGCCATCACTTTTGAATTATTGTCAGGTAAATTTTACTTGCCTGTTGTTGGCTAATTTTCACTTTCTTTTGGATCACTTTTCTTTGAAATGTGCAGATATGGATCTCTTCCAGTCACTTGGCCAGGTAGTGGTTTTCCAAAGTTCTTGGTATAGACAAGCATTTCCTGTGTTGCATACAAGCACACTGAGAGGCATTTGGAAAATGAATGTTGTAAAAATGAATGTGGGAATCTAGCTTCAAGGAAGAATCTTAAGATCTTGCCCCCTAAACCTGGTGGGTTTGACAGATGAGTTTAAGATATTGCCCAAGTTGTAGGTGACTATCTGAGATTATTTCCTTCTAAAACTACTGAATAAAGATGACGAGTGATGAACTCCACAAGTATGACCTGGGTGACAATCCCAGCTTGCTACCCATCAGCTGTGACAATGGGCAAATTTTTTCAACCTACACCAGTTTTTTCACATGTGAAATGTTTCCAACCTCAAAAGATTAAGGATCAGAGCAAGAATTTTTGCAAAGCATTTAGCAGTATCTGGCACACAATAAATACTCAACAAACATATTAACTATGTTTATTTATAATAGCTACAATATGATCTGTTGTTATTGACCCTGATCAGGCAGCTGTGCCTATCTCCGAAGACTATTGCTCTATCCACACGTTTACACAGTCTCCTAGCCATGGAATTCACTCCTGTGTTTAAAGGACATTGTGTCTAAGCCATGGAGGCACAGTACTGACTGGCTGTGCAACCACATCAGCTTGTACGGTGGAGAGAACATATACAAGGCTGTCCATACACAAACTAACCTAGCTTCTGCGTTCAGTCTAAACCTGCTCAGTGAGGCAAGACAACAGACCTCTTTTCTTGGAAGCAGTGTGACTCTGGTGTCCTGGGCTGAGGCAGTCATGGAACTAAGTGCCATGATCAGCAGACAGGACACGTGACGGGCAAAAAATGACTTCCAAGTCCCCGAGGAGCCAAAGAAGGGTTCTTCTGGATTCTAGGTATTGCACCTTGGTGCCCTTTCTTTGCCTAACATCTCTCGGCTGTCCAGACCCACTGTACTTCCCAGGTTTCTACACCCCAGCCTGAACAAATGACCAAGTGACAAGTGACCACTGAACAAATTACCCCAGGCTACTGAGCCAGTTCCCAATGCCTGACACCTCATCTTCATCTTCCTACCAGTTCCTATGTCTTCCTCCAGAGATCAAACTGCACAAGAGCAGCCTGACGAAGACAGCAGTACTCTGGGAATGAGCAACAGGTGAGACAAAGGGAGAAGTGGAGACAAAATTCTCCCTAATACAGAGCCAGGCCCATAGGCACAATGCCAAACTTTCACTTACACCTTCACATTTATTCTTGGAACATAATACAGCCAGAGACCAGTAAAGCTACAAAGAGGGGGCGGAGAGAGGGCTACCAGTTCCTACCAAGAGGGGCTTTCTGGGTGGCCAACCGCTGTTGTGAGAAGCAAGGAAGCAATTTCATAGCAAGGAAAGCTGGGCTTCAAAGGAAAACATATTTGAAAACTCTAACTGAATGTTTTCTTATCAGAGTAATGGAGTTCACAGGGAAAGAGCACATGGTAGACAACTCCTTCAGGGTGCTGTTGTCTCTGTCTCTGGAATAATCCACTGGGTTGTGGGAACGGTGTTACAATTACGTTAGGGATTCCCACCGAGCAGCAGTCTCTAAAGTGAGAAGCTCACACTCTTGAGGTACACAAGATAAACCCCTTGAGAAAAGAACTACTAGCACATTCCTTCATGTTTATTCTTAATATCCTTTTTTATTTCTATTTTTGAATGTTTTTATAATGTATATACTTACATAATTACTTATATAATTACATAATTAACACAATTACTAAATAAATGAATATAAACTAGGGATGCAGACTCAAAAACTATCAGTAAGTTTTACAATGTATTCCAACTGCATTTTTGAATTCTTTAACTCTACTTCCGATGAAAGTCTACAGAATTAGCTTCTCATTAAGCAATAGTTTTGTGACACTGATTGCCAACTTCACGTCAACACCCTTCCTTTCTCGACCTGGGTTCCCCATTATCAGCTTTCCTATCCCCTCCTTCCTTCTTGTTCTTGCCCCTGGGATGGTGTACTCCTTTAGCCTAGTTTTATGGATCTAATTTTTGGCTACGTGTGACCCTCAGGAGACTTAAGTCAGAGTTAAAAGAGTGTCTGGAGTTCATACTCTCAGGGCTTCTCCAGTCTCTATCCTTTCACATGAGTTAGAATTCTGTTCTACATTTTTCTCCAGTTCTGTCCAGGTCCAATTACACTTTTAAAAAATTTTTTTTATTTAATATAACTGAGTGAAAATGTACATTCCTGTATAAATTCACATACCCACCTACATGCAGCTTCCACTGCTCTCCCTGCCCGGTGACAGCACACTATTCCTCTCTGCTCCATACATGTCTCATTCTCCCAACAGTCTCTTTTTTCCCTGCTCTCCACCCACTCTCCTTCCTCTAGCCAGAGGTAAGCAGGATGACATCCTATAGATGTATAGAACCATAAAGTGCATCCAATATATGGTCACTGCATTGCCAAGTCCAATCCATTCCTGTCCAAAGCGTGGACCTTCATTATGATTTATGGTCAAGGGCAGCATCAGGGCGAGGGGCCATGCTCCCAGGGGAACCCCAAAACCACTGGACCATCAATTGAGGTCTTTTAGTGGGGATCTCAGGGTGTACCCCTTTTTATTCTTGTGTTGCCAGTGAGACTCAACTTAGTGAGCTCCATCGTGGCTATCACTGGTGGTGGCCAGGCACCATCCGGTTCTTCCAGTCCCAAGTCGATGTAGGCACCCACTTATGTGGGTCTCTTTGTCTTGTGGGTTGTCTTTCCCCTATGTCATTTTGGTCCTCGGTGAGCATCCGTTCCTGCTGAGTTGGGACCATTTGCTGTGTCCTCGGATGGCAGCTTGGTAGCTTTTAAGACCCCAGATGCCACTCACCAACGTGGGGTGCAGAGAGCTCTCTTAGCAAAATGCTAGTTGTGCCAATTGGCCTCGCTTTCGCCTAAGAGCATGGTCCCCCACCCCCTGCCCCAGCTACTCTATCCTTGCAATATTGGGTTAAGATGGAAGGAGTACTCATGTTTAAGTCCACTTAATATTGTTTTTGCTTCTGTGTGCTACCACCGATTTCACTCAACCAGATACCTAGCAACTATCTAATCTAAACCCTCCCCCACTCCCTCCCTCCCTCTCCTCCCTTGCAGCTGTCAAAGAGTCTTTTCTTCTATACACAAGTCTGTTTTTGAGATCTTATCATAGAGGTCTCATACAGTATTTGTCCTTCTGTTGCTGACTACTTTCACTCAACATAATGTCTTCCAGTTGAAACCAGGTTAGGAGATGTTTCCTGAAGTCATCGTTGTCCTTTATCATTGCGTAGTGCTCCACTGAGTATATATACCATAGTTTACCTATCCATTCCTCTATTGTTGGGCATCTGGGTTGATTCCATCTTTTTGCTATCGTGGACTGTGCGGCGATAAACATTCTGGTGCATGTGTCCGTTGGTGTGAAAGGCCTTGATTCTGTAGGATATATTCCAAGTAGTGGAATTACTGGGTCAAATGGTATATCGATATCCATTTTTTAAAGGAAGCGCCAGATTGCTTTCCAAAGAGGCTGGACCATTTTGCAACCCCAGCAACAGTGTAGGAGGGTTCCACTTTCTCCACAGCCTCTCCAGCATTTGTTGTTTTGTTCCAATTACATTTTAAAAAACACATCTATTACTCCACATCTAATAGTAACTCTTAGAAGCCTTTCTCTACTTAAACCCAACAAAGTACTAATGTTCCAAAGAGCCTGTCTTAGGTATCTAGTGCTACTTTAACAGAAACACCACAAATGGATGGCTTTAACAAACAGAAATTTATTCTCTCCAAGTTCAGGAGGCTAGAAATTCTGATTCAAGGTGTCAGCTCTACAAGAAGGCTTTCTCTGTCAGCTCTGAAGGATGCTTTCTTTAGCTTGTTTCCTGGTTCTTTGGAGATCTCCAAGTGTCTTGCCATCTGTCTTACTCCATCTCCACTTGCTAGCTTGTGCTTAGTATCTTCTGTATCTCAAGAGACTGACTCAAGATACATCTTACACTAATTCTGCCTCATTAACACAACAAAGACAATCAATTCCCAAATGGGATTATAAACACAGGCATAGGTTAGGATTTACCACCCACATACTTGGGGGATAAAGTTAATCTGTAACAGAGCCTTGTTTCTCACCTGTGGAAGGATCATCCTCACAGCAGGCTAGACCCACTGTTAGGCTTATACTGGGTGGTTTCACAATGTTCTTGTTCTTCCTAGTGTACTGAGGACCTTGCATTCTCTCAGATGGGTAACACAATGGCAGTGGTCTGGATGAAAAGTCTTAAAATGCTTATTCACCAATGCAACAGACATTAATACTATAATTGTACTTCAAATGAAAGGTTTACAGAACTAACTTCTCACTAAACAAAGTACACATAGTTTTGTGACACTGGTCACCAACCCCACGTCAACATTCCCTTTCTCTGCCTTGGGTTCCCTGCTAACCAGCTTTGCTGACCCCTCTTGCCTTCTAGTCCTTGCCCCTGGACTGGTGTGCCCCTTTAGTGTCATTTTGTTTTATGGACCTGGCTAATCTTTGACTGAAGTGTATACCTAAGAGGTGACTTCATTACTGAGCTAAAAGGGTGTTGGGAGGTGGGGGGCATATTCTGAAGGTTTACCCATTTCCATCAGGCCGTAAGTCTGGTTTTTGTTTTGGGTTCGAATTTTGTTCTGTTACTTCTCTTCTGCTCTGTAATCTCTATCACAGTGCAGAAGGAGTGACAGCTGGGCACCATCTAGTTGTGCTGATTCAGTCTGGTAGAGTCTGTGGTAGCTGTGGTCCATTAGTCCTCTGGACTAATCTTTCCTGTGTCTTTAGTTTTCTTCATTGTTCCTGCTCCAGATGCGGCAAGAACAGTAGAGTATCTTAGATGACTGCTCACAAACTTTGAAGACCCCAGCTGCTACTCACCAGAGTAGAAGACAGAACATTTTCTTTATAACCTGTGTCACACTGAGTTAGATGTTCCCTCAGATCACAATTCCCACAGCCCTATGCCCTGTACAGTGTTCCCTCAGGGGGTTTGGAAGTGTTTGTGGAGGTTCCATGATCCTGCCTTGGACAAGCTGTGTTGGCTTCCTCAGTGTGTGTACTGTCTTATCATTTACCAGCAACAAAAGTTTATTGAATGCATACTGAGTCAGCTCACTGCCCAAGGAGTGTAACCTAGTTCTAACCAAATTCTTGAATGTACTGTTCCTGTCTCAGCAACACACCAAGAGAACACTCCACACATACCCAGAAGGTAAGTCCCTCCTGTCTTACAGTAATAAGGATGGAGTTTCATTCCAGTGCAGAATGGCTTGGCCAGCCTTCCTGCTGGGGCTCAGAAACATGACAACTTTTATTTTTTTTAGATCTGTTTTTATCCAGTCCTCTCTTTGTAAAAATAATCAAGAAGGGAAATACTTGCAAATGAACATACTGGATGGCTGAGTTTTAAGTATTTCATTGCTCCCCAGATGGAAAATACTTCGGGTGTACAGAGAAAAAAGACAGTTAAAAAGCAAGGGTAGGGTTGTGAGAGTGGTGCCTTCTTCACAGCTGAGGCAGGTCTCATTTAGAAACACAGTTAAAGCAGATATAGAATTCATATTTGCATATTATTTCCCTTATTTCAGAACTAGTTCTTTCATTCAAGGCCTTCCTTACTTTCAAAACATCTCTGAACCAGTTTCTTCTTCCACAAGAAAACGGATTAGCCAAAAACAGCCACAGGCCTTTAGAAAATCTCATTTGAAGTCAAATGGTACACACTTGTTTCAGTTACATGATCACATACAAGCTAAAGACTCAAGGTTGATGTTCACTTTAGAATCCACTTATTAACGGCAATGCTAGATACTTTATATACTTCAACTCAATCTTCACAACAAGCTTATGAAAAAGTAACACTGTTCTTTCTTAATAAATAAGGAAACAGAGGTTCTCATAGCTGATATAGCTTGCTCAAGATCTTAACTCAAAATGGAGAGAGGCAAGATTCAAAGCCAAGTCCTACTATACTACACTGTCTTAAATGATAACTACACCAGCTGAAAAAGAAAAACAAAAATATTTCCACAAGTTATTGCAATCAGAACTGCTTTATTAAACACATGGATACCCTTACAGACAAGCACTGGGCATTCTTCCTCTCCTTTCCCCTGCTGGGCCATCACTCCAACACCTCACACACACATGACTTGCTTTCAGTAGCAGGTATAACAAGAGATTGAAGGAAAGTGCAATTCTGAAAGTAACTCCAGATGACCAAAGTGGGAAACAAAAACCAAGCAGGGGTTAGCAGGTCTCCTGGCTAGCTCTTTGCCAACAGGCTTTAGTTCTGTTCATTTTCTCTCAACCAGAAACATTTTAGAACAGGATCTCCCAAGAGAGCATTCATTTGAGTAAAACTGTCTAATTCTCTTGGTAGTGTCATTCTCCCAGTTCCACGTGTAACTAGTTATCTGCAATCTTTCCAAGCAATTCCACCTGGGTTTACATCCTTGTCAAATGCCCATCTTCCTGAGCTTAAAAAAAAAAACCCAGTAAGTTTCTAAAAGATGTTAGTTGAAACTTTTTACAGATGAAACCTACTTCATAGAAATCAGCTGAACAAATATATGCACATCTGGAGACTGTGAAAACAGATTCAGCTAGAAAATATCTTAGGTCCGATAAAGTCGTTATTCTGCGTCTGTGGACTTAAAATGATCATCATCCACAGTGGAATAGATGTGTCCTTCATTGCTAAGAAAATCCACAGCTTGCCTAGAAAAGAAAGAGTAAAAAACATACGCACATTTTCAGACCAATGAAAAAGAAAACTGCCTTTTGGAAAAGATCAAATATGTGCACTTTGCTGACCCTCCCACTCTCTAACTTAGCAAAGAATTCACAGCCATTTTGCTCACTGAAGGCTCTCAGAGAAGTAATGCCAGTAAATCTGCAAAATTGAGGTAATCCAGGGAAACACGGCTATTAGACTGCCTGGGATTCCTTGTTCCAAACTGTGCACTGGAAGAAGATACAACATCCTTTAAGTACTAGTCTAAGCAAAGTGAAAAAGAGATGAAAAGCTGTGATTCAGTCTACACATAAATATGCTATAATACATTGCTATCCTTCCTCCACCCCCCACCCCCAATGCTCTAGCTCCCTGGAGACACTGCATGAAGTAAAAGAAAAATCTGACAGCTTCAAATATTTCAAGGCCCTCAATGTCAGTAACACAATAACAACAACAGAGAGTAGCTACTACGTGCCAGTGATACTATATCCTATCATCATGTGAGAATGTGAGACAGGCATTATTATCTTTATTTTACAAGACAGGGAAACAAAATTAGACCTGGGCATTTCTTTTTTGTCTAGAGCTAGAAGAGTTGACTTACTGTAACAACTATCCTAAGGACCACATTACTGTCTGTTTGATTAGCTCACTGCATTGGAAATCAAGAGGCTGTTTGTCTAATATGGAATCAGCACGAGGGTGTTGGAAGGTCTGAATGTCTAAAGACTTTAGGTCCAGATGGCCTGATACACACATCTCCACAGCTGGGACAATAATGTCAATGGGACTGTATTATCTCAAGTCCACAAGCTAAAGACCTCACGCCTCCAAACTAAGTCCCAAAATTATAACCCCAGTATACAATGGGTATTCAAATGTGAGTGCCTGGATGGGGAGCACCATCTCTGGCACTGTTTTTCCATTTTTCCATCGAAGATCCAATTCCATTCTGACTATTAGTAGGGTTGCAGCTACCACACAGTTGTTTTATTTTTGTAACTCGCTTCTCATCAGCAGGAAACTGGTGAAGTAAAAAAAATATAATTCTGAAGTCTTAGCTTACAAAAATCAAATACTTACTTGATTGAGGTGGCACTCATGTACTGAAGCTGAGTCTTAAGCTCATGGATGTTCAATCCCTCAGGTCTTGGGCAAGCTTTAATCAAATTCAGCACCTGAAGAGTCAAATCAGACAAAAACTCTAGCAATAAGGCATGAACCAGCTTCCCTTTGTGAAAAAGGCTACAGGAAAGAAACTGAGCTGGGTACTTAGACATTCTTAGAATCATCAAAGAAACAGTAAAATTTAGCAAATTCTTTGCGTTTCACATTTCTGAAGCCATTCAGGTGGAGTTTACCTGGTTTTGGGCCACAGTGAGACCATTCACTGGAATGGCGCTGAAGTTCCCTGCGTCACTCATTCCTGGATTGCTGACAGGTGCTCTCCCTGCTGAGGGCTGAATTAAAAAAGAAGTCTACAACATTAGGAAATTCACCAAGTTAAATACAATCTTTGCTTTTTCAAACAGCTTGTTAGTAGACAGTTCACAAAAAGCAAGTTAAGCAAAGCGTTTTCTCAGTAACAATTTTCTTTGGAAAACACATATCATCTAATAAGCATTTCATAAGAAGGCAAAATAACCCTTTCGAGGCACACAAAACCAAGAGAAAAGTGTCTCCAGGATTCTTATTTTCTTTGTGATGTGGGAGAGAAGCCAAAGGAAAAACAGAACTAAGAAGAGAATTACCTGGTATCCTTGGGGCTAAATACTGAGGCATTTATCAAGTGCCAGCTGGGCACAAAGCATTATAGAAGAGAGAAAACAGTCTCCTATATAGTCTCTACATAGTCTAAAAGCAATAACAGCATAGCATCACTATTTTCAGTTCTTTTCTCTTTAATCACTTCTTAGACTACTGCTATTTGGATTCTCCCCAAACACACCTCTGAAACTGTTCTCACCAGTGTCACCAATAGGCACCCACATCATATCCAATAGTTTCTTACATTCCTCAGACTAGTTCATCTATCAGAAGTGGAAACTGCTGACTACTCTTATTCCTTTTTTAAAAATGTCTTGTTTTCAGTGGTAATACATACAACCAAACATACATCCATTCACAATTTCTACATGACAGCTCTGGTTACACACCTCACATGTATCACCACTCATTCTACTTCTAACCATATTGTTTCATCACCATTAATTTTGGCTCTCTAACCCCTGAAGGTCTCATCTTTGCTTCATATTAACTGTTGTCAGTTTACATTCACATTAAACGTGCGCGCGCGCGCACACACACACACACACACCCCAACTCACCCACCATCGAGTCAATTCAGACTCACAACAAAGCTATGGGACACAGTAGAAGTGCCCCAGTGTCCAAAAGGCAGCTGGTGGACCTGAACTGCCAACCTTTTGGTTAACAGCTAAGCTCTTAACCACATTCATGTAGATAATTCTTTATAAGAGACTTATGCTTGAGGCAAACATTCTCTGTTAAGTGGGCTAAACTGTAGTTCAGTTTAACAATGGATTCAGGGGACAGTTCTGGTTCAAGGTTTAAAGACTATCTCAGGGCATTAGATTCTGGGTTTCCCCAGTCTCAGTGGATCTAACAATCTGGTTTCCATATGCATTTGAAGTTTTCTTCCATGCTTTTTCTTTTAATCAGAATCTACTGACTGTACATACCCTTCTGGTTCTCCACTTAACCTATCAAACTATACTCTCTCATCAGCCTCTTATGCCCACCTAAAGGCTAACAATTCCCCTATGATTTCATCCCAGAACTCTTTAGACCACAGATCTTTATTTCCATCTATCCAATAGATATCTTTACCTGGGTATTCCACAGATACTTCAAATAAAATTCACCACCTTCCTTACCAAACCTGATTGCCTTGCTATATTCTATTTCAATTAGTAAACCTAGACCCAATTCTGCAGACCTGAGTCATCTTGAGTCTCCACTTGCTCACCTTCTACAATCTATCACTACAGCCTATAAGTGCAATCTTCAGTGCAGCTAAGTGGATGGTCACCATCTCTGGTCTCCTAACTGGGAACTCAGGCCCTGTCTCTCCCACTCCATCGACCTCCCACAGTGCTACCAGATAATAACCCATTGTGATCATGCCCCTCTTCTTAAAGCCTTCAGGGGCTCCCTCTACCTGTAACTAAAAACTGAACTCCTAGACACAGCCTTCAAGATTCATCACAACTAGATTTCAAAGTTGGTTTTACTCTTGACCACTCCCTCTCAGCACACTTCACTTCTCAGCTGCAGTGAACTTCTTGTGGTCCTCAAACAGGCCTCTGATGTGAATGGGCTGTTGCCTGTCTGGCAGGCTCTGGGATCCTGTTCTCTGTTCTCTGTCTGGTAACCTCTCTTTTAATCCTTCAAAGCTCACCTTAACTGCCCCTGCCTTTGTAAAGCCTTCCCTGACAGCCCCAGTCAGCTTGGTCACAGTCTTCCTTCGCAGCTCTCACAACATTTGGCCCACATCTACAGCACCCATCACACCGGCTGCCCTTCAAGTCCCTTCATCTTTGCACACTGCACGGTAGACAGTACATGCTGAGTCAGTGTTTGATCTGTTGAACTGAGTAAGTAAGAATGACAGAGGATCAAATAGGACCCGTGTCATGTGGAAGAACATAACGGAAAACATCATCTAGTCAGGCAACTTATTCATTCAACAAATATTCATTAAACGCATACTGGTTGGAGGAAGTAATAAAACAAAAATTATGTTCTTTCCAGGATAGAATCCTTCAGACTGCCTACTGATGAAACAAAAATTTTACATTTAATGATCTAGTAATACTGAGCTGAACGCTGTTTTCCATCTAACACCTTAGCTGAAATGATCTTACTCCCTGTTTCAGGTGGCCCCAACTCAAACATCTTTTTAAACTTGTTTCAGGCATCACCTTCTCCAGGCAGCCGTTCTTGTGACCAGGCCAAGACAGGAAATACATCTGTATGCTTGCCAGTAACACTACGTAAGTGATCTTAACCCTCATTACTTAATAAAAGTTATTTAAGGAAAGGAATGCCTTGTTTACTGCTCATAGACATAATTGTCTATGCTCAATTTCTACTCTCTAACCTCCCATTCTTACTTTAAAACCATTTTTATCATATAATATTTGACACATACATGTTATGAAATACAGTAATAAAAGAAGTACCCTAAACTTCCCACATAATCCTATTCCCTGTGACCTACTTTTTCCCTCACCCTGAGGAAATCTTTCTTTTGAAGACCAAGACTTCCATATTTTAGGTGTCACACTACCTGACTTTAGAACCTATTATACAGCAGTCAAAACAGCCTGGTACTGGTAGAGAAACAAGTATGTAGACCAATGGAAGAGAAGTGAGAATCTAGATATAAAATCACTCACCTATGAGCAGCTGATATTTGACAAAGATCCAAAGTGTGTAAACTGGGAAAAAGATATTCTCTAACAAGTGGTGCTGGCACAACTGGATAACCATCTCCAAAAAAATGCACAAAAACTAACTCAAAATGGACCAAAGACCTAAAGTCTAAAATGATAATAATCATGGAAGAAAAAATAAGGACAAGGCTGAGAGCCCTAATACAACATGGAATAAAAAGACTATAAAACATTACAAACTGCACAAACACCAGAAGAGAAAATAGATAACTGGGAACTCCTAAAAATCAAACACACTCATCCAAAGACTTCACCCAAGGAGTAAAAAGTCAACTTACAGACTGGGAAAAAATTTTTGGCTACGACAAATCCAATCAGCATTTAATCTCCATGATCTACAGAATACTGCAAACCCTCAACAACAGAAAAGACATATAATCCAATTAAAAATGGGCAAGGGATATGAACAGCCATTTCACCAAAGAAGACATCCAGGCAGCAAACAGTAACATGAGGAAATGCTCACAATCATTAATCATTACAGAAACCTAGATCAAAACTACAATGAAATACCATCTCACCCTAACGAGGCTGGCGTTAATCCAAAAAACATGAATGTTGGAGAGGCTGTGGAGAGCCTGGAATGCTTGTGTACTGTTGGTGGCAATGTAAAAAGGTACAACCACTTTGGAAATCGATTTGGCACTTAGTTAAAAAGCTAAAAATAGAAATATCATGATACAGCAATCCTGCTTCTTGGAATATACACTAGAAAAATAAGAGCTGCCACACAAGTAGATACATGCACACCAATGTTTACTGCAGCACTGTCGACAACAGCAAGAAGATGGGATCAACATAGGTGCCCATCAATGAACGAAAAGATAAACTACAGTGTATTCACACAATGGAATACAACACAATGATAAAGAATGACAATGATCCTCAGAAACATCTCATAAATTAGAGGAATCTGGAAGACATTATGCTGAGTCAAATCAGTCAGTTGCAAAAGGACAAATAGGAGACCACTATTACAAGGAATCAAGTAAAGGTTTAAATACAGAACAGTCTTTGAGCATTACAAGGGTAGGGAGGGAGGGAGAGGAGTATTCATTGATTAGACAGTACACAGAAATTGGATTAGGTCAAAGGAGGGACAGCATGCAGTCAAAACAAAGTCAGCACATTGGATTAAGCTGGACTAAGCCAAAAGCTAAGAGGTTTCCTAAATATAACCCAATACTTCAAAGCACAGAGTAGCAGGGGCAAGGTTCTGGGGACCATGATATTAGGAGACATCTAGGTCAACTGACATAACAAAATATTTTTTAATACATCATTTTAAAAATTTTCTTTCCTTAAAAATATTTTTTCATTGTGCTTTAAGTAAAAGTTTGTAATTCAAATCAATCTGCCACATAAAACCCCAAACAGATACCACTATGCAACCCTTGCTGCTCTCCCCTCAGCATCCCTTTATGACAGCACACTCCTTTCCATCCTGTACTTCTCGTATCCACTCAGCCAACTCCTGTCCCCCTCCACCCTCTCATCTTGCCTCTGGACAAGAGCTACTCAGAGAGCCTCACATATGTATTTAAGTCAAGAAGCATACCCTTTGCCAACATCACTCTACATCTTATAGTCCAGCCCAATCTTTGAAACATTGGCTTCTGTACTCAATTTAGCTCTGGCCTAGCAGAGAGTCTGGAGGCCATGTCCCCAGGGGACCCTCTAGTCTGTTACTCCATCAAGTCTGGCCCTTTAGTAGAGTTATAGTTCTGCAAACCCATTTTTCTCCAGCTACATCAGGGACTTTACATCGTGTTCCCTGTCAAAACAGTCACTGCTGGTAGCCAGGTACCATATAGTTCTGGTCTCATGCTGATGTAGTCTCTGGATTATACAGAACCTTTTGTCTGCTAAGCTCAAATTTTCCTCATGTCTTTAATGTCTTTGATTCTCCTCTGTTCCAGGTAGACTGGAACCAATTGATGCTACTTAGATTGCTGCTTGCTAGCTTTTAAGACCCTAGACTCTAAAAAGTGGTATTACAGCATAACAAAGTATTTTTAAGAAAATGTTCTCCATCTCAATACAGTAAGTGGGATCTGAGGTCTTGAGCAAGCAGCCACCTAAGTAGCATCAATTGGCCCCCACTCATCTACAGCAGAGAAGAACGGCAAACATACAAGATGTAAGGAAAATATAAGCTCGAGATATATAAAGGGCCATATAATCCAGAGACTAGATAGGCAAACACCAGAAGAACTAGATGATACCCAGCTACCACCAATGACTACCCTGAGAAAAATGGGTGTGCAGAACTAGAACTCTATTAGAAAGATCACACATTTCACTCAAAGAGACTGGAGGGTGCCAGGAAGACATGGCCCACAGAAAAAAAGGGCCTCCAGACTCTGTCAGCCCAGAAGTGAAACCAGTTTCAAACCTAACTCTTCAGGCAAAGTCTGGACTGAACTATAAGATATAAAATGATATTGGTGAAGAATGTGCTTCTTGGCTTAAGTACATACATAAGATTAACTGAGGAACTCCTGTCCATATGCAAGATTAAGAGGGCAGAGGGGACAGGTGCTAGCTGAATGGACACATGAAATACAAGGTGGAAAGAAGGAGAATGCTGTCACAGGGATAGGACAGCAGCTAGAGTAACACTGCAGAGTGTGTACAAATTTTTGTAAGACACACTGACTTGGACTGTAAAACTTCATTTAAAGCACAATGTTATTTTTTTTTTTAAAAAAAAAGACCTCCACATTTCCAAACCAAACAACAGACTTTGCTGTCATCCAGGCAGCACCTGACAACTGATCTCTATGCCATTATTCTTGAAATACTCTTTTTTTGACTTTCTACAGTTACATTTCCTGGTTTCCTCCTGTCTGACAATGTCTTAGACTTTCAGTGGCTCCTATTCTACTTCTGGACTTCTAAAAGTTTAGTGTGTCCGAGAGCTAAGTCCTCTTACAGTTAATTCTCACTTAGGCTTTAAATATCAAGGCTTTAAATATCAGTCAGAATCAACTCAATGGGACACAACAACAACATACGCTGATGACTCCCTACAGTTCTCTCTCTAGTTCTGATCTGAGTTCCAATCTTATATATCCACAATCCACTGAGTTCTCAGGCTGAGAATCTAAGTAGCATCTTGTACTTTCTAAGTCCCAAAAGAGAACCCTTGAACCTTGATTTTATCCTCAAACCTGCTCATTCATCCAGTTGCTCAAAAGCCAAGTGTAGGGGGTCATTCTCAAACCCTCCCTTTTTTAAATTAATTTTCTTCACTGTTGAGAATATATACAGAACATACACCAATTCAACAATTCCCACTTGTACAATTCACTGACACTGGTAACATTCCTCAAATCATGGAATCATTCTCACTCTCCTTTGTGCAAATTATTCTTCCTCTAGAACCTCTCCAGCATTTGTTTTGTGTTTTTTGGATTGATGCCAAGCTAACTGGGGTGAGATGGTATCTCACTGTAGTTTTGATACGGATTTAGAACAGTTAATGACCAACAGCATTTCCTCATGTGTCTTTTGGCTGCCTGTATGTCTTCTTTGGTGAAGTGTTTGTCCATCTCCTACGTGCATTCCTTAATTGGGTTACTTACCTTTTTCTTGCTGATCATTTACACTACCCTTGTAGATTATCAAAATCAGACGTCAATCCGACATGTAATAGCCAAGTATTTTTTCCCATTCTGTAGGTAGTCTTTTAACTCTGTTGATAAAGTCTTTGGATGAGCCTAAGTGTTTGATTTTTAGTAGTTCCCATATCTATTTTCTCTTATGTTGTTCATGCATTGTTGGTCAGACTGTGTAGTCTACCTAAACTGTGTATTTGAACTTTCATTGTTGTCTCCATTATTTCTTACATGATCTTTATTGTTTCAGCTTTGATATTCAGGTCTTTGATCCATTTTGAGTTAGTTTTTGTGTAAAGTGTAAGATATGGGTCTTGTTTCAGTTTTTTGCAGATGGATATACAATTCTGACAACAACACCATTTGTTAAAGACACTGTCTTTACCCCAGTTTACAATCTTTGGGCCTTTGTCGAATATCAACTGTTCATAAGAGGGTGGTGGTATTTCTGGGGTCTCTATCCTGTTCCATTGGTCTATCTGTCTCTTTTTGTGCCAGTGCCAGGCTGTTTTGACTACCTTGGCAGTGTAGTAGATTCTAACATCAGGCAGTGTGAGGACTCTCACTGTGTTCCTCTTCTCCAATAGTGCTTAACTTATCCAGGGTTTCTTCTCTTTCCAAACAAAGTTGGCGATTTGTTTCTCTATCTCATTAAAAAATGACACTGGAATTTGTACTGGGGTTGCACTGTATATGTGGATTACTTGGGTAAAATAGACATTTTCACTATGTTGAGTCTTCCTTTCCAGGAGCAGGGTACTGAATTACTTCTGATGTCCATAGTCTATGCTTTACGACATAGCCAGTGATCTGCTCAAAAGGTAAATTAGGTCATGTCAGTCCTGGTCAGAACATTCCAGAGGCTTGGCATCAGTCAGAATAAAGTCCATTTTCACCATGGCCTACAAAGCCTTACATGATTTGACGCAGTTTCCTCATCCATCTCTTCTACTGTCTTGTTGCTTACTTTACTCCAGGCACCCGGGCCTTCTTGCTGGTCTCAGATATACCATGCTTCCCATACTTCTGCATACTCTTTGTCCTCTGCTTGGAATGTTGTTTGCCCAAGTATCTGTCCTGCCTGTTCCCGTATCTCATTCATGTTCTTATTCAAATGTCCCCTTTCCTGACCCCCTATCTAAAATTGTACTATTCTTCCTCTCCATCACTCTCTTCCCTTGCTCAGCCTTACCTTAGAGCACCTATACCTAGGTAAAAGTATTTTTCCTGTTTATTGTTTATTTCTCTTCAAGAAAGTAAGTATGGAACAGAGATTTTATCTTGTTCACGGCTGCATTCCAAGGACCTAGGATAGTGACTAATACACAATATAGGCTCAGTGAACATTATTCAAGTGAAGGAAAAAGCAAACTTATCTCTGTACCCCAGTGTTTAATGATGCAAGCACATTATTAATGGCTCATCAGTCTCCAATCTCTCCTATGGTAAGCAATACTTCACTCTGCCACCAGAACCATCTGAAGAGTGTAACACTAGACTCAACAAAATCTGTGTGGTTCTAGATGAACCTGTCAGACTCAGCTCACACAGCAGAAAATAATGTTATGGAGTAATTTCAGTATAAAACAATACATTTCAGAGATAAAATCATGGTGCACAATTTTTGATCAAGCCAATAGGAAGTAAAGAAAGCAGAAAAATGTTCTAGTTGGGACTTTTTTCTCAATATGGTCTGAGATTCTGCAGTGAAGAACTCACACTATGATTATGTGTCTATCTGAAAGCTGTGTTAGGCCCCAGCCCATTTCAAGGAACAGCAACTCTGAGAAAAACATGAGAGATTCATGTGAAATAAAGCAGAACAGCAGAGCGCATGGAGAAAACGTTTTGGAGACTGACTAATGCCTTCTGACTCAAGCTTCAAAGTGTCAAGGAAATTAAAGCTGGAGCACAACAGTAGCCTCTGTTTGTCTACAGAAGAAAGAAAAACATGACAGTGAAGGTACTCACCTGGCTGTCAGACTTGCTCAGCACCATGTGTGCATTGACTACTTCCAGAATATGTGCGGTAAACTCATTCATATCCTCCAGTGGCATGATTTTAAAGGCTACCAGGCTTTTTTTGTTCTGTTAAAGTAAAAGAGAAAAATGAGAATAAAAGACAAGCACATTCTAATCTATTTCAAGTTAAAACATGTGGCTCTTTTCTTGTAACATTATTTTGCCAATGTAGAAAGAAATGTGTATTATGTAATAATTTTAACTCAGGGTTCATCCAAATACATTCAATAAAAAAAAAAAACCTAAATATAGTTATTGATGGAGGATCAAACAAATAAAACCCACTTAGTGATGTTCCATGACTTGCTCAAGGTTACACTACCAAGCAGTCTTGTCTCCTGACTTCAAATCTAGAGTTTTCCTTTCTACACTCAATGAACTCCACAGCTGGAAACTATAGTTGAAGATGCTGTTTTTCTCTCTACCAGTCTGTCAGTGTCATATTAACCATAAAACAGTTATTTTCTTCTGAAAAACCAAACCAAACCCACTGCTTTTGAGTTAGTTCTGGCTCATAGAGACCCTACAAGTCAGAGTAGAATTGCCCCATAGTTTCCAAGCAATGCCCAGCAGATTTGAATTGCTGACCTTTGGGTTAGCAGCTGTAGCACTTAACCACTATGCTACCAGGGATTACTTTCTTCTGAAAACTAATAAAAAAACATTAATATCCTCCCATTAAACATGGAGACTAGTTAAATCTTAGGTATCCTAAACTCAGACATAAACTTAAATAATGCTTGATGCAAATATATTTTAACTGTTGTTTTATTCTAACTTTACCTGAAAAGATCTCAGGTGGCCAGCCACTTTCACATACGTTTCTGGAGGAACCACAGTGTTTTCACCACTTGTGTCCTTAACAACAACAACAAAAATTATCATATCACTAAGTTTTAGCAATGTTGGTAAAACCCTCTTTAAAATTTCTAAATTACCAATAGAAAGTTACAAAGCAGAAGAACTGAAAAACCCTAATATGGTACTAACTATCTAGTTTCCTTTGCCTTTTCAGATTTTGTTGTTTTATAAAATCAGGAATTAGAACAAAAATATCTCTAGAGATAATTTTAAATTCCTTAAGTTCTACTTTATGTACACCATTTAAACAAAACAAAATACAAAAAAACCCTTTCAATGCTTTCAGGAACACAATCTTTCTTGTGGAAATATTCATTGGCACAACAATTCTACTTCTAGGAATTTAAGGAACCAGTTAAATAAACATGCATTCAGATTCAAACATAGTATTCACAACAGCATAGTTTAGAACACCAAAAAATTTAAAATAACCCAAATATCTAACAATAGGTACACATTCATATAATGGCATATTACACAACTATTAAAAATGATATTATAAAATCCTCTATTGTCTAAGAAGACCAGCTATAAAGAAGTTGACTCTAAAACTGAACATGCAGAATGATCGATCCCATGCGGGGGAAAATACACACCAAAACATTAACGGGGATAATTACAAATGGTCTTAATATTTCTGTAGAATATGCCTATATTACTTACAAGAAAAAATATTAGATGATATTTAAAGGTTCTTTTCAGTTGTAAAATACACCATTATTCAAAAAAACTTGGAAATAGTACAGCAATTGGTTTGTATTCACCTGGAGTCAGAGGAGTAGGAGGAAGAAATGTGAACCGTGGCTAATTGCCTCCATGAGACCTGAAGAAGTGGATGGCATCCAGCTGCCACTACCGAATATTTTGAGGAAAGAGTCTACAGAATTCTGATCAGAAGAGGAAAATTGCAGAACAGAACTGCAAATTCTCATGGAATCCAGACATTCTAGAGCTATGGATGCTGGGTAAACCTCTGAAACTACAGCTTTGAGATAATCCTTAAGCCAAAAAAATCTCCTTAAATCTTCTCTAAATCACACAATAACTTAGCTTACTTAAGAAAAGTGTTTGGCTTAAGCATTGTGCTCTTTTAATAGGATCAAATTGACACTGGCAACCAGAAAGATTAGACAGGAAACAAGACTGGGTTGAGTTTACAGCAATGGGAAAGGAACAACTCAGCAAAGGAGAGTATGAATCATTGCACAACTTGAAGAATGCAATCAGTGTTGCTGAACTGTACATGTGGAAATTGTCCAGCTGATGCATGTTCTGCTGTATATAGTCTCAACCACAGTAATAGAAACCTGGAGATCATCAACAAGTTTTCTACATCTCACCACATGTTATTTTCCACAGCTGACTTTATAGTACAGATAAAGCTCTGTAATTACATTTAGAACATCTTAAAACCATGTGGGAAAAGTAAAGGTAAGTCTCTATTTTCTTCATTTTACTGAGAAATATTTAAAATGACCAAAGACTTGCTTTGTTTTAAAAAACAGAAACCACAGACAAGAGGAAAAAAAAAGAAAAATTATAAAAAATAATTTGGGGTTAGGGAAGGCTTTTCAAAGTTAAAAGACAAACTAAAGAAACTGCATAATTATGATGAAACGTTAACACATGTTAAGTTCTTACAAAAAAAATGTTAGGAGCTGTTAAGTCAGTTCTGATTCATAGCCCTCCTACAGGACAAAGTAGAACAGCCCCTAGGGCTTCTAAGGAGAGTCTGGTGGATTTGAACTGCCAGCCTTACAACCAGGGCTCCCAACAGACATTAAGTGTACTTACCAAAAAAAAAAAAAAAGAGAGAGAGAAAAAAATTCTCACTGACAAAACTGGTTGTTTTTTTTTTTTTAAACCATCATATTAGCAAGAATTTAGAAGATTCACAAAATCCACTGCTAGAAACCATACGGGGAACTGAGCACTCTCAGATACTACTGAAGTATAAACTGGTACTTTCATAAAAGATACTAAAAAATGTCAAAGTATAAACACAAAAAGAAAAAAAAGGTAAAACTGACATTTCCTTCCAGAAAACCTACTTTTTGGAATTCAACTTAAGGAGAACCACCTATAATCATGAAAAGACGTATGCAAAAACATACTCATCAGGGCAATGTCTACAATAGCAAATAACTGGTAACAAGCAAAATGTTCCTTGCTTGTGTCCACTGTTAAGCAAGGGATAATGTATACTTACAATGGAATAGGCAGTCACTAAAAATGATGATACAAATCTGTATTTATTAAGCAATCAGCTTCACAAGTTTTGAGTGAAAAGCGACTGCAGAACACTTACATATTCTATTATCCCTTTCATGTAAAACTCCATACATACATGTGAATTTATAGCTATTCAGAGAGAGATGTCTAAAAGCGCACTTACCAAAATGTGGCACAACAGTAAGGCGGCAGGTGTGAGGTGGGATTTCAGGTGACTTTTAAATTGTTTAAAAAAAAAATTACACAAGCAAGCACGGGGCATTTTGTAAGAGCATGTGTTACTAGGCATCTGTAGTATCTAACGCCTCACTTGATGGCAGGTACTGTCTTTTTGTTTTTTGTATATCTGTAATCAAGCACGGAAAACACTGGTGGTGTAGTGTGTGTTAAGTGCTACCACTGCTAACCAAAAGGTCGGCAGTTTAAATCCACCAGGTGCTCCTTGAATACTCCAGAGGGCAGTTCCACTCTGGCCTTTAGGGTCGCCATGAGTCAGATCCAACTTGACAGCACTGGGTTTGGGTAATCAAGCACAGTCTAGTTTACAGAATAGGTACTCCAGTAGTATCTGCTGAAGGAATTAATCTATTGTTCTGACGGGAAGCAACTACCAAGTTAATTCTCCACAGCTTTCTGAACTAAAAACAGCATAAAAGAGTTTCTTTATTATCCAAATTTTCTGTAACGAATGTTATTTTTAAAGTAAGAATTAACAATAAGATAGCTTCTGCCCAATTAAAAAAAAGCATAGGTTTTCAGTCTATTTTTTTCCATGTATATATACTCATACACATGCTGTTTGACAAAAATGGGATCAAACACTGCATACCATCTTGTAGGATGCTTTTTGTCTTCAACAATTTATGGTAAATACCTCCCTGGGACAATACAGACGTTTTCACATCATTTGCACTATTTTATAAATATGTAACATGGTTTATTTAATAATCCCCGCCATTAGCATTTTGAGGTTGCTTCAGATTTTATTATAAACAATGCTACAATCAACATTCTTACAGGTGAATCTTACATTTTAGATTCCTTAACGTAAATTCCTAGGAGTGGAATGTTAGAGCAGCATGGCTGATGAACACTCTTGACCTTTGTTTTTTATGAATTATCTGTGTATCTTCTTTGCCCATTTTTTTACAGTGCAGCTTTTTTGTTGTTGTTTGTGAGAGCTTTTATTAATAAAATTTAAAAATGTTTGTAATAAGTTATGCAGATTTTTCCCATTCATCTATATAATATTAACACAGGTTAAAAGCACCATTCCAGATGCTGGGGATATGGTAATAAACAAGATAAAAATGCTTGTTCTCATGTAGTTTACATTCTAGCATCTTGTCAATTGCCTTTTCACTTTATTTTTAGTATCTGGGAAGTTCAGAAGGTTTTAAACTTCTATGTAATCAAAATCTATCAGCCTTTTAGTTTAGCGTTCTATTTATGATGTCTTGCTTATTATTTTTTAAAATAAGAAAAACTTAAAAAAAGTTCAACATCTCCAAAGTCCCAAAGTAACTCAGCCCCAATTCAAAAACAACCACTTACATCAGTGTCCACCCACTGGCGAACATCCATGGGTGCAGCTGTCATGTCATCTATTTTGTAAACAACATTGGTTGGTGCCTTTTCTGCATGTCTGATGATGCCCACAATAGTGACCTAGGTCAGAAGAAAAAGTTTGGTTTCCCTGGAAATCAATGCAACATTTACATATTTTTTTAAACAAAGTCTTAGTATACACTTAGCATGATTAAACGACTCGTCCACAAATTCTTTTACATACCTGTGAAATCTCGACCTTGCCAATTCTGAACACTTCATCAACTAGAGTGGCAGAAAGCAGCTGGGATATGGTACAGGGTACAATGTGCTGGGCTCGAGCTCTCTGAAAAGAAAAAGTATGCACAAACTCAACAGAGAAAGTAATAAACTCACAAACCTCACTGCTGCCGAGTCGATTCCAACTCACAGCAACCCTGCAGGACAGAGTAGAACTGTTCCATAGAGTTTCCACGGAGTATCTGACTGATTTAAACTGCTGACCTTTTGGTTAACAGATACAGCACTTAACCACTAGGCCACTAGGGTTTCTGAGAAAATAATAACTACCACTTATTTAACATCTGCTAACCCTGGTGGTGTAGTGGTTAAGTGTTACGTCTGCTAATCAAAAGATCCGCAGTTCAAATCTGCCAGGTACTCCTTGGAAACTCTATGGAGCAATTCTAGTTTGTCTTATAGGGCTGCTATGAGTTGGAATCGACTTGATGGCAGCGGGGTTGGTTGTGGTATGCTGTAGTGGTTTAGTACCACAGCTGATAACCAGAAGGTCGGCAGTTCAAATCCACCAAGCACTCTTCGGAAACTCTATGAGGCAGTTCTACTCTGTCTATAGGGTCACTATGAGTCCGAGTTGACACAAAGCTGTGGGTTTTGGGTTTAAAGCATTAACGGAGACTTCATAGCACAGTGGTTAAGAGCCTGGCTGCTAACCAGAAGAACTGCAGTTCAAACTCAGTAGCTGTTCCTTGGAAATCCTATGGGGCAATTCTACTGTCTTATAGGATCACTATGAATCAGAACTGACTCAAAACAAGAGGTTTCTGGGGTATATGGTGTTGAGGAAGGAGTGCTAGTGGTAGAGCGGTTAAAGTGCTTGGCTGCTGAGAGGTTAATGGTTGGAATCTACCAGTTGCTCCATGGGAGGAAGATGTGGTAGTCTGCTTCCCTAAGATTTAGTCTTGGAAACTTATGGGCTGTTCTACTCTGTCCTACAGGACTGCTGAGTCAGAACCGACTTGAAGGCAGTGGGTTTGGTTTTGGTGGGTTATAATGCAAAGGAGCCTGATGGGTCAGTGATTAATTAAGGTTTTGGCTGCTACTGTCAGTGGTTTGAACCCACCAGCAAAGATGCAACAGTCTGCCTCTATAAAAGATTTATAGCCTTGGAAACATTAAGCGGTAGTTCTACTCTGTCCTATGAGGTCACCATAAGTATAAGTGACTTAATGCTAATAAGTATGTGCCAAGCACTTCAGACATATATCAGAGCTTCAAAATGAAGTTCATATCCTTGCTTTACAGAGAGAGAGATTGAAGTCATACAGCTAATAAGTAGCAGATCAAGAACTCACATGTAGTTTTACCTGAATCTAAAGCTCCTTGTGAATGGGTAAGTGAGGAGACCAGAGTGAGATAGCACATGAAAAGTACAGCCTGCCGCCAGAGCTTTAAAAGGAAACCCCAGTCTTAGGCTAGAGGCAAGCTAGAGCGGATGAAAACCACCTACGAGATGAGACAGCACTGCAAAAGGATTTGAGAATGGCCAGAGGACATAGCACTTTAGACAGAACTGCTCCAAACCTTGTGATAAAATACAACAAAAAGTTAAAAAGTATAGCTTTCCCTTAGGTAAGATGTTGTGACAGTCTCACGGAGCTCCTGGTGAAAACTAGCCACACTGGACATCTTAAAGGGAAGGAATAAAATAGGGATGGCAGAAGTGTGTCCAGTGAAGACACTCAAATCACATCCTGACACAGTCTGACAATATTATAAACTCTTATTTCTGCCTACCACCAACCAGGGTAATCTGAATACTATAAAGATGAGGTAGAATTTGTCCTGGAGTAACTCCTAATTCAAGGGAGATACAAATGTAGACAACAAACCTGATCCTGATGTACTAGAGAATTACTGTGCCATATTTCAGAAAAATTCACTAATACTACCCAGGGAATTTCCAAGTCTCTCCAGAATTGGGCATGATTACTTTAATAGAGAAAAAAGTGGGTGAGAGATGGTCATTCTAGTCTAAGGGCAAATACATATTCCCACAGACTCACAGAGGGGCTATATATTAGGCAGAAAAGCCATGGAGGATTAAATGCTAGAATTCTTCCTGTCCAAAATCAATAGGAAGCAACCTAATAATCTTAAGACACAGAACATAACAGACTCCTGGCCTTCATGGATTTAGCAGTCCCAGTTTTGACTTAAAAGATCCATGATACTGGCAAGATTTCACATTGCTGAAGCCTAATTTTGAATAGTAGTACACTAAATTGGCATGGAGTACTCCTAGCTAACTGCCACGTCACAAAGGAAGGAGGCTAAGCTTAGGGATGAAGGTCAACAACATCCAACAACCACTCAAGAAGAGTGTGCTCTTGGACATGTTTCTCAACCCATCCATGCATTAATTTCCTCAGCTGTAAAACTGTAAATGATAGTCACGAAATAATACGGTAATATACTTAGGATAGTGCCTGGAACATCATAAGCAGTTATATTAACTACTCTTCTTCACTGCTCATCTCTGCCATAGCTTTTAAAAGGATCTGACGGAATCAATTATGCTTCTCAATTGAACTTTACTGTATTTATAGGTGAAGGTATGTTACATTAGTATTCACAGATGCAGAATCTACAGAAGCCCCAGTATGTATCTCTCACAAGAAATCTACTATATTTTCTATTTTTACCTGTCACAGCTGAGATTTTCATTTATATCTTTAGTATAAGAAAACTAAGAGCCAGTATGGTAACAATAGCAAAAACATGAACTCAGGGTCATACAGTCCTGCAGCCTTATGTTCAAATTCCAGCTCCAAAGCCCTGGATACAATGCCACTTCTCTGTGAAGTTGTTGGGAAACCCCAGTGGCATAATACTTAAGTGCAACGTCTGCTAACTAAAAGGCTGGCAGTTCAAATCCACCAGGCACTCCTTAGAACTCTATGGAGAAGTTCTACACTGTACTATAGGGTTGCTATGAGTCCAAATCAACTCAGTGGCAGTGAGTTTGGGTTTTGGGGGGTCATGCTGGTGAAATATAAATGTATATACCAGTTTCTGTCAAGTATTATCTTCATAGATGACTGAACCATAGGTGACTCTGACAGTATGATATAAAACTACTATTTTTATAAGGAAAAATGGTCAGTATTTCACCTGCTTCAACTGAATACAGCAGGTTCATGTTCAGTAGAGAACACTTTAGACAGATGTACTTATCTAATTTACTGTGGAAAAAGCACTAGATGTAAAAACAAAATGATCTATGGGTTTGAGTCCCCAACTTGTGACTATCATCCTTCTCTGAAGTTACCTTAATACACAGCCTGAGCTAGGGATTCTGAGATAAATAAAAGGACAAGGACCTATATCTATTCCATTTTCTCCTTCACACCCCTAGAAGACAAAGCTAGAGGACTGCAATCTCTTCTGGTCTTTCTGGGAAAAAGAAAACTACAATTAGAGAAGCAGCTGTGCACCTGATTTTGGATTAACACATCTCCCTGAACCTCTGCTATACGATAGAGTAAACAAATAGCATGATGTGAAATAGTATAAATAAAAACAAACAACCACAACAAAAAAATTCATTGACACAAAATCGATTCCAATCCATATCTACCCTACAGGACAGAGTAAAACTGCTCTACAAGGATTGCAAGAAATGGCTGGTGGATTCCAACTGTTGATCTTTTGGTTAGCAGCCATAGCTCTCAAACGTTGTGCCATGAGGTCCCTGCTCCCACATATATGTATCCAAACCAAACTCAACGTCGTGGAGTTGATTCCAGCTAAAGCAATGTCTAAATGTGCAGGAATCATCAACAAATCACACAAAACATGCAACCTACTTCTAACAAATCGTAACATTACATTTGAAGGACACCTAAAGAGAAGCCAAATTAGCCTGGTTATTTACAGGATGCAATCAGTAAAAAACCAAAAACCAAACCCACTGTTGTTGAGTAGATTCCAACCCATAGAGACCATACAGGACAGAGCAGAACTTTTCAAGGAACACCTGGTGGATCCCAACTGATGACTTTTCTGCTGTGGCACTTCACTACTATGCCACCAGGGTTTCCAACGCAATCAATAGCAGTTACTAAATGCCACCATTTTACAGATCAATTTTCTTATTTGTAAATTCTCAAAATCACCCTGTGATAAGAGCTGTACTAGTGCCATTATATAGATGAGAAAAAGCAAAGGTGCAAGTTGCTTCACTATAAGGTCACACTGCCAGTTAAATGGCTAAGTGGATTCCAGAGCCTATCTATTCCAGATGCAAAGTCCATGTTGTTTTTAAGAACAATTGGGACCATTTATTGAAAGCAACTATGTAGGTAGGCATTGCATTAACCACTTACATCAAACTAAACCAAACCAAACCAAACTCACTGCCATCAATTCCGACTCACAGCCACGCTAAAGAACAGAGTAGAACTGCCCCATACGGTTTCCAGGGAGCAGCTGGTGGATTCAAACTGCCAACCTTTTGGTTAGCAGCCAATGCTCTTAATTACTGTGGCATCAGGGCTCAAATGTAATACTACCTACAACACGATACTAAGTTTTAATCCATTTAACAGGCGCAAAACCGACCCCCCGAGGTTTAGAAATTTGCCCAAAGACATCCTGCAAGTAAAGTGTCAGAGCAAAACAAAGATGTACTAGTTGACTTCAAAGACCATGTTCTTCCCCACCCCACGCCGTGTTACAAGGCCTCACTACTTAAAAACCGACTGTGAATACACGAAGAAAGTAAAATACGCGATCAAATGCAATTCCGGTTTTCCCACAAGGTGTATTCACCAGCTATTCTGATAAATTTCGAAATAAAGCCAAAGTAACAGTGGATTCAAAACTAAGGAAGACTTCTTTTTTAAAACTTTACAGCACTTAATTATAGAAAACAGGGGCAATAGCCGCTAACTACCGCATCAGTTCGTGTTTAATACTCCTCACATGCCATATAAATTTTCTCTCATAGACGAGTCAGGAGGCTTAGAATGGGAAAGAATGAAACAAATCACCCTTTCAACCTACTGATTTCTTTTCAGCTTGGGTAGGTGTGGGCGAGCCAAAGCCACCCGCGGACTGTGTGTAGCCGCCGGCGCCACCATAGGCAGAGCTGCCATAGTTTTCAAATCCACCTGTTTCAAACAACAGTATCAGTATCTGTACCGCTTTCCAGACCTCTGAAAATTCCCCAAGTCTTTCAGACCTCACTTGTCCCAAACACTCCCACAGTCTCCCTAAAAGTTCCTCAGGACCTTTCATTGGCCAGCTAACATCCCCGCCCCCCTCTTCGGTTTCCCTCCTCCTCCCCTCGTCCCCATGCTCTCCGTTTCCTTAACGCTAAATCCTCCTCGCGATTCTTCTCTTCCTCTGTCCCCGTCATATTTACTATTCCACATCTTTGCAGTGACTCCAGTAAGTGCACCGGGAACCGCACGGCCCTGTTGCGGTCGCAGCGCTGTGATACACTTTCACTGGCTCCACAAACGCCTTCCCGCGAAAGACGGAGCCAATCAGGTCTAGGACGCTTATTTCCTTCAGCCAATCAATGCTCGCCAATCCTACGCTTCTTCCTGTCTACGGAGCTCAGGTTTCCGAAAACGCGCGCTCGGCTCCCTGGGGCCGGAAGCTGTCATATCTGCCTGGCAAGCGGAAGCGGAGAACCGGAAGATGCTGATAGGGTAGGGTCTCCAAGAAAACAACCAATGAAAATAATATTTCCGCATTTTAGGCAGCATAGTCCTACGCCCCCAAGTGAGTGACACCTTACGTCACTTCTTTCGCTTGCGCCATCATTTTCCCGCCAAACTGTCACAAGTCTGACGACGGCCTCCTGTAAAGTGCTGTGGTGGAATTCTTGCTTCTGCGTTTCTGCTCTGCATCATTTGCCAACCCAGAGACTCACAGCACCGGCCGCGTAGCACTGTGTGGGATGGCTTATTCTCCATAAGGAGCCAAGTTCTGTCCCTATTTAGCCATCATCTTTTTGTAATTATTGCTAGTGAGGATGTGAGAAATGTACATGCTCTTTCTCGTGTCGGCCTTTCCCCAGCCCAGTCTAAACCAGGCTGGACATAAGGCAAACAGTTTGTATTCCAATATTCACATATAACGTGATAATGTCCCTCCTGTAGACTACCTCTGGTTTGCTGTAAGCACTATTTTGCTGTTTTTCACTACTTAAAAATATTTATGCCTCCTGTTCTAGGCCCTGTGCAGGATATTGGGATTTAACAGTAAACATGCTAGACATGGTCCTTGGGCCACTTCTGAAATTGCAGGCACTGTCTTAAGCATTTTACGTTATTAACTCAATCCTATGAGGTAAGTACTGTTCTTGTCCTCTGAATTAGGACGTATAATTGGGGCCATTATTCCCTGCTCTTGAACATAAAGGATATGACCCCTAGTTGGAGCCGGACTCACAAGGACACATCAACTGGGCCTTGAGGTATAAATAGCTAGAATAATCTTGAGAAACATCTATTACGGAGACTTGCACATATATCATCAGAGCACAGATGTCCCACATACTTTCCACTTAGCTCTTTTTATCAGGGTTTAGCAAATAGTAAGATTTCTTGGACCAATGAAGACCCATACCCATAGCAATGACTATTAAAAACAATTTAAAATGTAGAATCATAATGAGTTCGTTTTTAGCCGAGAATGTGAAAAAGTTAAGCTTTCAGTGATTTTATTCATTTATAAAGTTGTGATAATATTGGTGATTTTGTAATATTGCATGGACTGGAGCAGATACAGCTCTGGCAGTGTGCTTGTCCATTTCCCACTTTTACTACACTGAATAAAACCTTTCTTTTTGCTTTACTGTAACTTTGTGGTGATTTTATCCTAGAACACACCCATTTTACAGATGAGGAAACTATGGCATTGACAGGCTAAGTTGTGGGAATCTGCATCCAAAGCCAGCAAGTCTGATTCCATCAACCAGTACAGTTACTATATGTCCTAGAACATCTCAGAACTGGGTGATACACTTAAATAACCACTAGCGACAGTCAGTAAAACCATAAATGTAGTAGACAGGATAACAGAGTAACTAAACTTTCATGTTTTTTCCCCATAGTAAGAAATGGAGATAAATAATAACTGGTATATAGAAAGTGTAAGCCCAGTGTTGCCAGGTCCTTTAAACTTTTTAGTAGAAGCTAGAAATCTACATTTTTATGTGAAAATTTCTGTCCTTTAAATGTGTGCAAATTAATTAATTATTTAAAATAGACCATCTGGGCCAAACAAAAGATTCTTTGGGGCCAGATATTGCTTGTATATAATCTCTTTGTTATATAAGTTCTGTAAATTTCCAAACCATTGCTGAGGATTAAACAAGATACAGCCAAAGACAGAAGCCTGAGACAGGCCCAAGAGGAATGGTGAAAACATACATAATCTGACAAGTAAAAGCATCTTTATGGGAATGTTAGAATAAAATGTTAGTATTAAGACTATTGTGGAAATTTAAGATACAAGGTTAATCTACCTCATTTGGGGTTCAGTTAGTTATAAGTTCAGCTGAAGAGACAACACAGTTAAAAATAAATCAGAAGTGAAGCCAAAATTTCTTTGCCAAGCTAAGTGCCATTGAGTCAGATCCGACTCATGGTGACCCTTTACTTAAAGCATAATAACCATCAAAATATGATTTCACACTTCAAGAACTCTATGACTGGTAAGTTGAATAGAGAACTCAGGTCTCAATCAGTACTAAAATAATTAGTGTTCTCCTCCACCCTTTTTTGTATAGTAATTTCATCTCTCAAGGTTTGGTTTTGTCCACTGGAAGCCTTCCTATCACATAGAAAGAATTTCTGAGACATTTTTAATTTCCCTCTTCCAGGTAGGGGCACACTTAATTATTCCCAGATTTGAGGCTGTTAGGGAAATGCAGCAGCAGTGAGTAGAGGAGAAATGATCTTTTGAAAACAATCTGGTGTTTATGGAGTACATTCCACTTGTCAGGTGCATCCCTTGCATCTGTGCAAGGTGTTGAACATGCATTATCTCTAGTTGTTTATAATGTACTTTTTTAAAAATAATTTTTTATGTTTTTCATTGTTTTAAGTGACAGTTTACAATTCAATTTCTCAAACAAAAGCTTATACACACTTTTTCATGTGACTCTACCTACTGTCCCTACACTATAATAGCACACTCCTCCCCTCCAATCCGTATTTCCCATGTCTGTTTAACCAGTTCCTTTCCTCTGAACAGGAGCGACCCAGTTAGTCTCCTGGATCTGTCCAAGTCAAAAAGCTCACTCTTCACCAGTATCATTTTATATCTTGCATACTAGTTCAAATTTAGTCTGAGGAGTTGGCATTCATACTGTTTCAGTTCTGGGTTAACAGAGAGTCCAGGGACCATGTCTTCTGGGGGTCCTACAGTTTGTCAGACCATTAAGTCTAATCTTTCTATTAGAGTTTGAGTTCTGCATCTCGTGTTGCTCCCACTCCATCAGGGACTCTGTGATGACTTCCCTGTAAAGGCAGTCTTTGGTAGTAGCTGGGCACCATCTAGTTTCTCTAGTTTCCTGTTGATGAAGTCTCTGGTATATATGGCCCTTTCTGTCTCTTGAGCTCACACTTTCCTCCTGTTTGGTACTCTTCTTTCTCCTTTGCTCTAGGTGGGTTGAGACCAGTTAATGATTTTTAGATGGTCACTTGCTAGCTTTTAAGACCGAGGTGCTGCTTACCAAAGTGGGTACAGAACATTTACTTAAAAAAGTTTGTTATTCCAGTTGACCTAGACGCTCCCTGAAGCCATTTGGTCTACAGTTTTAATCTCCAAGGTCATTTGGCTTCCATTTTATGAATACAGGTATTTTAATCAGAATTGTTCCCACACTGATGGACTTTCATTGAGATTTAATTTTCTGTTCAGTTTTCTATATCGTGCCATTCAGTGATTTTTAGTATTTCCTCACGTTTATTTTCGTTTTTTAAAATTATTTTTATGTGGATCAATCCTTTGCTTGGTAAGTTTTACAGTGAGGGTTTAATTAATTGTTTAAATTTGACACATGCCCAGTTTTACTGATTTTTCACATGTGACACTACAGTTTTATGGGTGGTCTTTATCTGTCAAGTACAATTTGATTAAGGGTGACTTCTTGCAGTTTCCAACATTACACATAAGATGTGATTTTTTTTTCCTTCCTTTATTTTGTTAATGAGTGGAGTTTTAGTCATTTTCAGTTTTATATTGTACTGATTATTTCTAATGACCAGCAATGGTCATTATGAAATGGCTAATATTACTAGAATTCATTTAATATCAAAGAGGCTTTTATCTGTACAGCATATAAGAGCAGAGTATCAATGATTATTTGTTTGATGCCCAATTTATTAAATTATTTTAACCAATGGAACATGAAACCAAACTTCTGAGTGTTTAAACATTGTTTACAGACACAATAAAACATATTTAGAAAGTTTTAGTATGGCTGATTTTTATAAACCTATGAATTATCTTTAGAAGCAGATAGAACATACAAATACAGTGGTTTATTGTGATGCTAATGAAACTTAAATTTCAAAGTCCCTCACTTAATGGCCCCTTCCAAGACTCCTTCTTTTCCCTAGGTAATCCAGAAAAACAAACTCCTTGCCATCTAGTCCATTCCAATCCATGGCGATCCTATAAGAGAGAGAATGGAACCACTCCATAGAGTTTCCAAGGATCTCCTGCTGGATTTCAGCCGTTGACCTTTTGGTTTGCAGCTGTAGCAGTTAACCACTACACTACCAGAGTTTCCTTTCTCTAGACAGGACCATAAAAATTAAATAAGTTTCAGTCCTCAAGAAAATTGGATCCTCTTGTCTTACACTTCCTAGAATCATTGCTTTACTTTTTTAAATTGTGTATCCTTTGTATTTTAAAATCTACTAGAATAATGCTTCTTTAGTAATCCGCTGTGTATGAAACTCCCTTACAGTTTCACACACAAGAAATATTTATTGACTGTTTGAAACATAAAACATATTTTCTAAGCATCTTGGGAAAGGAACAGGACTGAAGCATATCACAATTTTATTTCACTATTAATATTTTCTATTGTACTTTAAGTGAAAGTTTACAGAAGAAACTAGCTTCTCATCAAATATTTAGCACATGTATTACATTGTGACATTGGTTATCAACTCCACAACATGTCAACATTCTCTTCTTCTCTACCTTGGGTTCCCGTTACCAGCTTTCTTATTCCCTTCTGCCCTGTCTAGTCCTTCCCCCTGGGCTAGTGTGCCCCTTCAGTCTCATTGTGCTTTATGGGCCTCTCTAATCTCTGGCTGAAAAGTGAACCTCAGAAGTGACTTCATTACTGAGCTCAAAAAGTGTCCAGGGCCCATATTCTCTGAGTCTCCTCTAGTCTCTGTCAGATCCATAAGTCTGGTCTGGGACTCTCTATTGTGATCCCTGTCAGAGCAGTCAGTGGTGGCAGCTGGGCACCATACTCAGTCTGAGGTAGCGAAGCTCCATTAGTCCTTTGGACTAATCTTTCCCTCATGTCTTTGATTTTCTTAATTCTCCCTTGCTCCAGGCAGGGTGAAGCCAGTGGAGTATCTTAGATGGCTGCTACCAAGCTTTTAAGACTCTGGAGCTACTCACCAAAGTAGAATGTAGAACATTTTCTTTGTAAGCTATGTTATACCAATTGGCCTAGATGTTCCCTGAGACCATGGTCTCCATAGCTCTCAGCCCATTAATTCCCATCTTTCAGGGAGTTTGGATGTGTCCATGGAGCTTCCATGACCCTGTCTTACACAAGTTGTGTTGTATACTGTCTTACCCTCCATCAGTTACCTCTTACTTATTTTCTATCTAGTGTTTTTCATCCCCACCCTTATAACCATCAAAGATTGTTTCCTTTTGTGTATAAACCTTTTTATCAATTTTTATAATCGTGGTCTCATGTAAGATTTATCCTTTTGTGGTTGACTTTTGTATAAACCTTTTTATCAATTTTTATAATCGTGGTCTCATATAAGATTTATCCTTTTCTGGTTGACTTATTTTACTCAGAATAATCCTTCCAGATTCATCTCTGTCATGAGATGTTTCTCAGATTCATCGTGTTCTTTATTGTTCCATAGTATTCTGTTGTGTGTATGCACCATAGTTTGTTTAACCATTGCTTTATTTATTTTGTTATCTTCCTACAGTTTCTGTAATATTATTTTGATTCCTTCCTGGGCTTTCAGAGATTTGACCAGGATCAAAGGGGGAAAAACCATCTTCACCCAGGTTAAGTACCGTATGTATCTGTGTCTTTAATCAAGTGATTTCTGGTCATAACTCAGGATCTCTTGGGGTTCAAAAGATTTCTCCCTCAGGCAGTAAATTATGAGGCTGAGCTTTCTTTTTGCTGTACCTGTATGACTGTTTATGTCTTTTTTATACCAAAACCAAACGAAACCCTTTGCCATCTAGTTGCTTTTGACGCATAGTGATCCTATAGGACAGAGTAGAACTGCTCCATAGGGTTTCCAAGCAGATCCTGGTGGGTTTGAACTGCTAACCTTTTTTCCATACTCTTACCCACTGTGCCCCCAAGGCTCAGGCTTTAGTGCTTCTTTGCAACCTGGTGTTTCTCTTCTAAATAACAAACTTTCAGCATTATGAAACCTATTCTCCTGTCCTGTTTGACATATTGATAGTGCCTTTTGCAATTTTGAAAATCCATGTATTCCTACTAATATAGTAGTTTACTATATTCATAGGGCCACCTGGAGGCATTACTTCCTAAGAAACCTCACAGAGTTCATCTGGCTAACTAATTAGTTCTTGAAAGATGCTTTTGTTCTCTACTGTATGTGACCCATACAGGCCATCTTGTTCTGCCCACAATTGCCACCTTGTCTGGAACTATTTGGCTTCTTGCCTGCACTTCTGTGAGAAATGAGCGGAGAGACACGTGAAACTTCTAACCACCAAAAAAGAAGCTCTGAAAGCAGGGTGCATCCTTCAGACCCAGAGTTCCTGCACCTAGACTCTGTGAAGGTTGATAATAAGGACTTTCTCCACCACAGCTGACAGAGAGAGCTAGCCTTCCCTTGAGCTAATGCCCTGAATTCAGACTCCTATCCTCTTAGACTGTGAGAAAATAAATTTTTCTTTGTTAAAACCATCCACTTGTGATATTTCTGTTATAGTAGTATTAGGTGACTAAGATGTGCTAGATCCCTCAGTAGCAACTTAACACTGAAAAGATGTATTTATTAAGATTAGAAGTTTGCGTTTATTTTTCCAATTTAAGATAGCATCATGCTGTATTTTACATTTGTTACACTGACAGATAAATGACAGCTTTTATATATACATATAATACATAACTTTGGGGAAGTGTAAGACAGTACATATTACTGGAGAAGGCAGCACAAGGCAGGGTCATGGAAGCTCCATGGGCATATCCAAACTCTCTGAGGAACAGGGATTACTGAGCTGAGAGCTATAGGGACTATGGTCTCAGGGAACATCTAGGTTGACATAACATAGTTTACAAAGAAGATATTCTACATTCTACTTTGGTGAGTAGCTCTGCAGTCTTAAAAGCTTGGTAGCAGCCATCTAAGATACTCCACTAGTGTCACCCTCTCTGGAGCACGGGACAATAAAGAAAATCAAAGATACCAGCGAAAGATTAGTCCAAAGGACTAATGGACCACGTCTATCACAGACTCCAACTAGACTGAGTCCAGCAAAATTACATAGTGCCCAGCGGCTACACTGACTGCTCTAACGGGGATCACAATAGAGGGTCCCAGACAGAGGTCGAGAAAAATACTAAACAAAATTCTAACTCATGGGGGGTGGGGAGAGAGCAGACTTATTGGTCTGACAGAGACTGGATAATAGGGCCCCTGGATACCCCTTGAGCTCAGCAATGAAGTCACTTCTGAGATTCAGTTTTCAGCCAAAGATTAGACAGGCCCATAAAATGAGACTAAAGGGGCACACCAGCCAAGGGGGATGGACTAGAAGGTAGAAGGGGACCAGAAAACTGGTAATGGGGAACCTAAGGTAGAGAAAAAGAAAATGTTGACATGTTGTAGGGTTGATACTCAATGTCACAAAACAATATGCATACTAATTGTTTAATGAGAAACTTGTTTGTTCTGTAAACCTTCATTTAAAGTACAATTAAAAAAGTAAAAATAAACTAAAAATTTTTTTTCTCCTCAAAAAATAAAATAAATAATCAGCCAGTGTCAGGGGAGCCTGTCTCCATCCTCATTGGGTAGATGGCCTCACCTGGCTAATCCTAGTGGTGGCAGCAGCAGGCAGTGGCATGACTCAGCTTCCTACAAGCTGGGCGAGCTTCCTCCTCTTAGAATAAAGAGCATGGGACCTGGGTGTGCCTTTGGGTCAAAATGGCAGGATTAAAAGGTCTCCCTTTACTTACTTTATCTTCACAACAACCAGAGATGGGCTCTGTCATTTCCATTTTACAGATGAGGAAACATTCCACATCACAGCACGTGCAGAAAATAACATTTGTGTGTCATAATGGGTTAGACACATGAGGCTGGAAGGGATCAGAGGTATGGGGTGACGAAGTAGTCCAGTATGCCCAGGACTTTAAACATTCTTGGTTTCAAAACCGATAGTTCCTTGTCCTAGGAAATCCCCAGCCCCCAGTTCCAGGCAAACCTGGACGGTTGGTCACCCTGCAGAAGTATCTGATCAGGGTGCTCTGGCTACCCCAAGCCCAGCTTCCCTGGAGGACCTAGCAATGAATATCTTGTTGCTCCTGTAACCCTTTAGGGGTAAAGTGGTGTGCCTGGCCATTTAGGTGAGGCTGAGGCCAGCCTGAGGTCACATAGCTAGCAAAGGGGGACACTGGGTTGAAACTAGCCCTTGTGACTCCTGAGTCCAATCTCCTACCCATGATACTTTACCCTTCCCTGTGTTTCCTTTTGCCCATTCCCCATCCTTGTTTGCACTTTTCTTTCCCTTAAGCCCCTGTATTTTGGCACTGTTGTCCCATGTGACTTATGGAGATGGACCAAAAACATAAAAAAAGCAAGCTGCCATCCAGTTGATTCCGACTTTTAGTGACCCTGTGGATGGAGTAGAACTGCCCACAGCCTTACCAAAGAGCAACTAGTGAATCTGAACTGCCAATCTTTTAGCTAGCTGTCAAACTCTCATTGCTGCATCACTAGGGCTCTACACAGAGATGAGAGGAGCTTATACTCATTCTCTCCAAAATACCTGCATTTTTAAAGAATACCTCAGGAAGAGGAAATGTGTCCAGGAGGAGACACCTACAAAGAGGTGATGGTGTCCTATCTGAATGTCAAGCTAAGAACTTTACTTTTTCTCACAGTCACGGGAGGCCACTGAAGGTTTTGGAACAGGGGAGTTATAACTTCCAGGTTTAAGATGATCCTGCTGGCTGAGTGAGGGAGGATGGTGAGGCCAGGGACTGGCTGAGGCCAGAGGCAGGAAGATCTACTAGGAGGCTGGTGTAATACACCAAGGCAGCCGTGATGTGGGCCTGAACCAAGGGGAGACAGTGGGAAAGAAAGAAGTCATACAAAAGAGAAAAGTTTAACATGTCTTTCATTTATTAATTTTTTAATACATCCAACCAGTCTTATTTGCTCCATCATTCACTTATTCAAGGAATATTTATTTAGTGTGAAGTTGTTTTTAGGTGTCATCAAGTAGGTTCTGATTCATAGCAACCCTGTGTACAATAGAATGAAACATTGCCCAGTCCTGCACCATCCTCACAATTGTTGCTATGTTTGAGCCCATTGTTGTGGCCACTGTTGTCAATCCATCTCTTCGAGTGTCTCCCTCTTTTGTTACTACTGTCTACTTTACCAAACATGATGTCTTTCTTCAGGGACTGGTCCTTCTTGATAACATGTCCAAAGTACATGCGGTGAAGTCTTGTCATCCTCACTTCTAAAGCAACACTCTGGCTGTACTTGTAAGAAGATTTGTTCATTCCTCTGGCAGTCCATGGTATATTCAGTAATTTTTGTCAACATCATAGCTCAAAGGCATCAATTCTTTTATAATCTTCTTAATTCATTGTCTGGCTTTCACATGCATGTGTGGTAATTGAAAACACCATGGCTTGGGTCTGGTTCACTTTAGTTCTTAAAGTACTATCTTTGCTTCTTAATAATTTAAAGAGGTCTTTTGTAGCAGATTTGCCCAATGCAATGCATCATTTGATTTCTTAACTGCTGCTTCCATGGTCATTGATTGTCGACCCAAGTAAAAAGAAATATTTGACAATTTCAGTATTTTCTGTTTGTTTTGACACTGTTTACTGGTCCAGTTGCAAAGACTTTTGTCTTCTTTATGTTGAGGTGCAATCCATACTGAAGGCTGTGGTCTTTGATCATCATCAGTGAGTGCTTCAAGTCCTCTTCACTTTCACTAAGCAAGACTGTATCATCTGCATAACTCAGGTTGTTTTTTAATGAATTAATCCAATTCTCATGCTGCATTATTCTTTATATAGCCCAGTTTTTTGGATTATTTGTTCAGCATACAGACTGAATAAACATGGTGAAAGGATATCCTAACACACGTTTCTTTATTTTAAACCACAAACTTCCTTGTTTTGTTCAAACAACTGCTCTTGGTTTATGTACAGGTTACTCATGAACACAATAAAGTGTTCTGGAATTCCAATTATTCACATTATTATCCATAATTTGTTATGATACACAACTGAATGCTTTTATATAGTCAATAAGACACAACATCTTCTGGTATTCTCTGTTTTCAGCCAAAAGCCATCTGACACCAGCAATGTGACCTCTCATTCCACGTCTTCTCAATCTAGTTTGCATTTCTGACAGTTCTCTGTAAATGTACAGCTGAAACTAGTTTTGAATTATCTTCAGCAAAATTTTACTTGAGTGTTAATATTAATGGTGTTGTTTGATAATTTCCAAATTCTGTTAAATGGTGCAGGAAGCATCAAAAGGAGATGGAAGAAATACACAGAGTTACTACACCAAATAGAATTGGTCAAGGTTTAGCCATTTCAGGAGATAACACGTGATCAAGAACTGATGGTATTGATGGAAGAAGTACAAATGGCACCAAAGGCATTGGTGAAAACATGGCCTCAGGAATTGACAGAATGTTGATTGAGATGTTTCCACAAACAGATGGAATGCTGGAAGTGCTCATTCATCTATGCCAAGCAACTTGGAAGAGAGATGCCTGGCTAACTGACTGGCAGAGATCCATGTTCATGTCCATTCCAAAGAAAGGTGATCAACAGAATGCAAAAATGACCAAACAATAGTGTCTATTAATGTTAGTAGACAAATGCAAGCCATTTTTGCCATAGAGACTAAGATTACACATACTGTATTTTGTTTTAAAATAGTGCACCCACATAAGTAATGTACACACATATAAAATACACAGAAACAACAAAATTATGTGAAAACTAGAGGATCTGGGAGTAAAGCCTGTCCTTTGGGACCAGAAACCCTGCCCTGAGAACCTCCTAGCCACAAGGAACAGATAGAAGGAGCTGTAACACCAGAGATGCTGAGAAGCAATAGCAGAGAAACAGCAGCAGCAGGAACAAGAGAACCAGGAGGAGGAGCAGTAGGCTTCCTGGAGCAAGAAAGCTGAACACATTTGCACAGGTTTGCTGGCAGACTGGGGTACCCCTGGGCACTTGGTGGAGTTAGGCTTACCAACCCATGAAGCTAGAGAGCAGAATTTCTTCAGGTCAAGGCTAACTGCAGAGTGAGGTGCCTCTGGGCATTTATTGGTCAAACTAAAGAGCTTTGTAACACTTGTCCAAGCATGGCAGAGGCCACCTGTAAACGTGGCGTGGTAGCAGCACCTGACCTCCTCTAACTTCATAAGGAGGAGAGAGACTCGTCATCAGCATGATTCCTATGAGGTAGAGGTCAGTCATATCTCAGCACACCATACATTTTTTTGTCAGTTCTGACACCAGCCATCCCTCCCACAGTACTCTCTACTTCTCTGCTGGATTTGATAATTCATTGCAAAAGCCGCACAGAACTCATAAACCGTACTTACAGTTATGGGGTTTATTAGAGAAGTGACAGGTTATGATTCTCTAGTTCTTCAATCAGGGCAGGCTCTTTTCCTTCCATGCCCACAGGCAGGTCTCTTTCTTGCCCTCTGCCTTTTGCCCCCTTGGCCCAGCCTCTGCTCTGCTTGGGCAAGAGTTACAAGACTCTGTCTCCGCCAATAAATGCCAAGAGGCACTCTACTCCTCTCGTAAGCCTCAGACCAGATGAGCTCAGCTCTCTTTCTTAGTAGGTTGGCAAGTGTAGCTCCATGAAGTGACCAGAGGCACCCCACTCTGCCAGGAAGCCTCCTGCAAAAATGCTTAATTCTCTTGTCCCATGGGCTGGAAATCCCACCATTCTGCTTCCTGCTGGTATCCTGGTTCTTCTGCCTCTACTGCATCATTTCTCTTGTGCTGCTTCCTACCATCTCTTCTCTTGCCATCCCCAGTGTTTGAACTCTTTCTCTCCGTCTTGTGAGTCTAGGTTTTGTCTCCTATATTACATGAGTGGCTGTTCAAAGGGAGCTGGCTTCTTTAACCCTTGTTTTGGAACTACCGACTCTGATCTCTCTTTTAAAGAGTGAGACATTCAGGAAGCACCAAGAGACTAGGAGGAGGCAGGAAGTTCAAGCACTGCCTCTGTGTGGTCAAGACCTCCAACCTCCAGCTTCTGCAGCAACAAGGGCTGGCCAATAAAAAGTAGTTTTTTAATCAAACTTTCCAAAGACAAGGAAGTCTTTGGGTATAAAAATAAAGTCCCAAAACTTCAACTGGAGCAGTAAAATAAAATACAATGACCATAACTACTTATAATGTGATATATGTATATAAACAACACTCAGCAGCAAATACTGTATTTTTGCAAATAGTATGTGTCATATATTGAATTATGTTTCCCAAAAATATGTGTAGCAATATGGCTAGACCATAATACCCAGTACTGTGTATTCTCTATTCTGCAATTGTAGTTTTTGTATATCTTGTAAATTTTAATTGCTGCCTGTACTCACTGGGGAAAGACTGGATTATGCTGAAGAGGATTAAGGTGAGACTGTAACACCTTGCTAAGATTATGTTACTGGGTCCTGATGCCCTGGATCTAAGGTTCTACACCTATACTGTTTAAGAATAAAGAGGCAAGGTGCAGAAATTTTTTTCCCACAAGAACAAAGTTTATTAAGGAAAAAAAAAAAAAGGACCTGCCTGGGAGATGGAGATGGCCTGATCAATGATGCTAAACTAGCTTTCAGCACACTGAACAAAGGCTGGCCGAAAGTATTTAAAGATTTTGAGACAGGAAAGGAACCAAGGCATACACAGTACCTGGTGGGAGGGGAAATGTGTACACAGGTGGATTGTACTACAGCAGGAAAAAAAGATAAGTTCAGCCCGCAGAGCAGAAAGCACCTCAAACACCACTTTGTTGTAGAGGAATAGGCATTTATTAGCTATTGATTCAGCGGATGGAACCAAGTCTGAAAAATAGCCATGCAGCCCATTCTGTTATCAGACATATCAATATATATGTTTCCCCAAGAAAGCAGACAAAGGAAATTCCATACATCCTCCTAACTGGCAAATACAGGTATACAGATTTCCATATTGCATTCTCATTAGTACAGTATACTTAAAGAGGCACCAGATAAGCAATTAGTATTAAGTTACATGGGAAGAAGCTACCCTGTTTTTAGGCTTATCTCAAAGACTTCTATAGGGGGTGGAGGGATCGTCCTCCAGCTGGTGCCAGAGAGAGACATCTGGACTTTTGCCTTCTTAGAAACTGAGCTTATCTCAGGATGTCTATGGGGGGCAGAGGGAAGCTGGTATCTCTGAAGCCCCAACTCTAATTTAGGCACCAGGCAGCTCATTTTTATTTAGTGAACAGAACAGGTATACATGTAGTAAAGCAGGCATTGATTCAAACAGGGTTTGGGAAGTTATTCCTCAGGTGAATTCACCTCTCAAAGAGGAAAGCACCTAGGCTTGGGTGTCAGTCACATTCATCGGGCCAGACCCATCGTTCTCAAGGATCTGATGTCATACTTTCCAGCTGTTTTCTGCTGTTTACATTCACTTATTCACAAGCCCTGCACCCAGGCCTTCCAGAATTTAAGTGGTATCTTCTTAAAAGCTTTTTTTCCTCTCTCAGTATGATGGCTCTCACAGTGAAGACTTTTGGGATTTGTAATAGAACTTCTAATTCTGCAGTTTCAGGATTGCGCCCATGGTGGAAGGTTCTGAGACTTGTAGTAGGACTTCAATTCCACAGTCCTGATTGTAGTCCTCTGGCCATATTTGGACTTCTTGTACCTATCTCCAGAAACCCTCGTGGCATAGTGATTAGTAGCTATGTCTGCTAACCAAAAGGTCTGCAGTTCAAATCTGCCAGGTGCTTCTTGGAGACCCTATAGGGCAGTTCTTCTCTGACCTATAGAGTCACTATCAGTCAGAATTGACTCTGCGGCAGTGGATTTGATTTGGTTTTGGTGCCTGTCTCCAGATTAGTTTTACTGATTTCTTTTGCAAAACAACTCTGAGACATTTTACACAGTCATGAGAATGAAATCATCTCAATGCCCCAGGATAGGGTTAAAATCCTTGTGCCTTTTATCTCTTTTTAGCTTTATGTTTACTGAAAGATATTTGCACAAAAAGATACATGTGAAGTCTGACATCAGAACTGTTTCACTGGGAAGCAAACTGAAAGGAATTCAAAAGACGTTTTCCAGACTTCGGTCTCCTATCTCAGTTACATCCCTGCTACAATGTAAAGGGAGATTCTCTGGGTGGGGCTTGCACCGTATTTTATCTCTCAAGAGATAAAGGGAAGCAAGCAGAGAGTTGGGGGCCTCATCCCACCAAGAAAGCAGCACCAAGAGCAGAGTGCTTGGTTTGAACCTGGGGTCCCTATACCTGAGAAGCTTCTTGACCGGGGGAAGACTGAGGACAAGGGCCTTCCTCCAGAGCCAACAAAGAAAGTCCTTCTTGGAGTTGATGCCCTGACGTTGGACTTTTAGCCTATTTTACTGTGAGGAAATAAATTTCTGTTAAAGCCATCTACTTGTGGTATTTTCTGTTATAGCAGCACTAGATGACCAGGAGGAAACCCTGGTGGTGTAGTGGTTAAGTGCTACAGCTGCTAACCAAAACTTCAGTAGTTCAAATTCACCAGGTGCTCCTTGAAAACCCGATAAGGCAGTTCTACTCTGTACTTTAAGATCACTATGAGTCAGAATTGACAGCCATAGGTTTTGGTTCAAATGACCAAGACAGCATCTGCACATAAATACCTTAAGTACCCATATGTTTAAGGTGTGGAAATTATGAAATTATATAAATTCTCTGGCATAGCACACGCATGTATATATTGCACATGTCTCATGACATTTCCAGGAGTGAATGCTGGCCTTATTTACCTTCATTTAATAGTCTGAAATTGTTAGTTTTGATCACATTTGTATAATAAAGGTATAAGCCATGGTCAAGAAGTCATAGATCAATTTTAGTAGAGTCTAGGGTAACTGGGAAAAAAAAGTTGAAATTGTGAGTTTGTTTCTACTAACTTACGTTGATAATTCGATCCTTATCACAAAGCCTATGGGTAGAAGGGTCACATTAAACAATTCATCACACCACACTTTGTTTTAGAGAGCCTGAGCTAGATATTGGGGCCCTGGTGATGCAGTGCTTCAGAGCTCAGCTACTAACTAAAAGATCAGCAGTTCAAATCCACCAGCTGTTCCTTTGATACCCTGTGGGGCAGTTCTACTCTACCCTAGAGGGACTATAGGGTCTCTATGAGTCAGAATCGACTCAGTGGCAGCGGGTTTGGATTCTGGTTTATGCTAGGTATCAGTATTACTTGATGTTGCTTTCTAACTGACCTTCTTGGGTTATGTGTTCTGTGGACTTGGACCTCAGGTTGCCCACAGTTGCAGCCTGGCTTGCCAAAGGCTCTGAGACTAGGAAAGGGCAAATGTCATCAGCACCTTTCACAGAAGCTCTCTGTCCACCACCCCCAAAGACTTTGCTACCAGGATGTTTGTTTCATAGGCATTTCTGAGGAGCGGGACTGAAAGACGCAGAATGTCTGCTGTGTCAGCTTGTTACACAGCCTTCTGGCTCTTTTCTTTTAAGAGCAGTAGTAATTTCCTGAAGATTACAGTTGCTAAGAGTCAGATAAATTCTTCGGTCTATTTGGAGAAGACTGTTTTTCACAAAGTCTCGATCATTTAGCTTTCTCAGCCTCAGTTACCAGTTCCAAGTGCCTAGACGGCACGAACGGTTAAGCTCCTGGCTGCTAATAGCAAGTCGGGTGCTTCAAGCTGACCCAAGGGCACCTTGGAAGGCCTGTAACCTATTTCCAGGAAAATCAAACACTGAAAATCCTATGGAAAACAGTTCTACTCTGACACACATGGGGTCATCATAAGCTGGAATTAACTCGATGGCAAATGGCTTTTTATTTCTTTTCCTCTTTCTTCAAGCACAATACAGACATGCCCAGGAAGAATCCATTACTATTTACGTAACAGTGTCCCAGCAGAGGGTCCCCTCAGCTGTTTCTTTCTGGGAGAGGGGCACCCTTTTGTAATTCACACAAAGAACCTGTAAGGGTGACTTTGGCTATTCGCCCAAAAGCCTCTTATGGATTAGTTGCAGTGGCAGTGGGGCAGGCCCTCTGAGACACTGACCAAAAAGCTGAGAAGTTTTAAAAAATGCACCTGCATGCATCCAAAAGATGAGTGGCACTCTAGCACCCCCTAGGATAGGTTTATCAGGTACTCCTA
Source organism: Heterohyrax brucei (assembly GCA_028571685.1). Classification (NCBI taxonomy): domain Eukaryota; kingdom Metazoa; phylum Chordata; class Mammalia; order Hyracoidea; family Procaviidae; genus Heterohyrax; species Heterohyrax brucei. The sequence goes on from CM053140.1 coordinate 57,859,911, forward strand.
CATCCCCATTGGAACTCTTGCTGGTGTTTCAGTGTCAAATCCACATGTTGCCAACTCCCTGCTCAGTCCTCAGGGAGCCAGCTGCTCTCAACTCCTTGCCTGCCCTCCTTCCCCACCAATCCCCTGGATTATCTTCCAGGCATATGTCACTGTGTCCTAGATACCTTCTAGCAGTTGTGAGCCAGGGTATAGGCTGAGATGCAGAAAATGTCATACTGCTTTGTTTTGGTTAGACTGACAGCAGTTGGCTGAGTGAAACTAGTCACAAAACCAAATGTTGTGGGAGACCACAATTATAAGGACTCAAGAAAAAGTTTAAAGACAGAAAAAACATTTCTTAATGGTTATAGGTAAGCAGGGGAATTCACTAATTAGATAGCAGACAAAGGTCAAGCTCAGTGAAGGAATGGGCAACACACAAAACAGGGAAGTCAGTACAACTGGACCAAAGCCAAAGCTACGAGGTTTCCTGGACACATCCAAACACTCTGAGGGACAGCGTAGTTGGGGCTGGAGGGCATCTCGGTCAACTGGCATAACAAAGTTTATTAAAAACATGTTCTGTTCTATTAAAAGACCAGACTTGATGGTGTGACAGATGGGAGGGCCCCCGAGGACTTGGCCCCTGGACTCTCTGTTAGCCCAGAGCTAAAACCAGTCCCAAAGCCAACTCTTCAGACAGGGATTAGACCAGACTATAAGACACAAAAGAATGCTGGTAAAGAGGGTGCTTCTTGGCTTAAGTATATACATGAGGGTGTCTGAGCAGCTCCTGTCCAGAGGCAAAATGAGGGGGTGGAGGAGGACAGGAGTTGGCTGAATGGACACAGGAAGTACAGAGTGGAAAGGAGGAGTGTGCTGCCACAGGGTGGGGAGAGCAGCTAGAGTTGCATAGTGGTATGGGTGTGGGGTTTTCTAGGCCAAATTGTAAACTTGGATTGTAAACTTTCACTTAAAGCACAATAAAATAATTTTAAAAAAGAAAATACTCTGCATTCCACTGAAGTCAGTGGTGTCTGGGGTCTTAAAAGCCTGTGAGTGGCTATGCATCAATTGGTCCCAATCTACTAGGAGCAAAGAAGAATGAAGAAAACCAAAGACTGAAAGAAAATAATAGCCCAACAGACTAAAAGATCACATGAACTAAAGATTCCAGCAGCTGTGACCAGAAGAGGAACTAAATGGTACCTGGCTACCCTCTATGACCACCCTGACAGGGAATACAACAGAGAGTCCCAAACAAAACAGGTTAAAAGCATGGAGCAGAATGCAGATTCATGTAAAAAGACCAGACTTAACGTTCTGACAGAGACTGGAGTAATGCCTGAGATTATGGACTGTGGATGCTCTGTTAATCCAGAACAGAAACCATTCCCGAAATCCACTCTTCAGACAATGATTAGACAGGATTATTCAAAAAAAAAAAAAAAAAAAGGACAGCAGTTGGTCTCTGTACCCTCTTCACTCTGGGCTAACAGGAAATTCAGTCTTGGCCATTATCGTGATGCCCTTCTCTTCCTTGGGGTGACCCAGTGACTTAAACGGGATGGTGTGGTAGTTGCTTATGGGCTGTGCTGATATACTTACTGGCTAAGGACAGTCCCTAGGAGCTGGAGGTCCTAGTGCAACACTGACCCTGGGGGCTTTGTCAGGCTGGAAGCCTTTGTTCATTCATTTGTGTGATGTCCATCTCTTGTGCTAGAATGGAAGCCCACAGGGCTGTTGTTGTTAGATGCCATCGCATTGCTTCTGACTCACAGCGACCCTATAGGTCAGGGTAGGAACCCCCCCACAGAGTTTCCAAGGAGCACCTGGTGGATTGAACGGCTGACCTCTTCATTAGCAGCCCTAGAACTTCACCATTATGCCACCAGGGTTTCCTCCATGTGGGCAGAGGCTTTAATTTGTTCACCATGGTGTCCTCAGAGCTCAGAAATTAATAAAGACCATTGCTGTTGAGTTGATTCTGACTAATAGTGACCCTGTAGGACAGAGTAGAGCCGTCCTGTCAGGTTTCCAAGGCTGTAAATCATTTTGGAAGCAGCCTGTCACCTGTTGTTCCCTTGGAGTGAGTGGTGGGCTCACACCACTGACCTTCTGGTTAGCAGCTGAGTGCTTAACCTCTGAGCCTTTCAAGGGCTCCTTTCAAAAATCTAATGGCCACTAAATACTTACTGAACCCAAGTAAAAGTTTAAGAACTTTCTGTCTGAATACTAGAATCCTTCCTGGAGATATCCTGGGACGGTATAGGGAACCTAGGCACTTTTGGAACCCAGCAACATCTATCTGCTGCCATGGCTGGGACAGTCTTTCCTCTCTTGTGAGAAGATGCTCTCTTCCCTCTCATCACCCCCTCTAAGATGTCACAGAATAAAAGCCTGGATGTGGCTGTCTTTAAGAAGCTGAGCTCACCTGGAGCAGATGAAAATCAAGAACATCAAACACATGATGAAAATACGAGCCCAGGAGACAGAAGGGTCTATGTGATTGGGAGACTACATCAGCATGAGACCAGAAGAAATAGATGGTGCCTGGCTACCACCAAAGCCTGACCTGACAAGGAACACAATGTAGAGTCCCTGACATAGCATAAGAAAAAGGGGAGTGCAGATCTAGAACTCCATTAAAAGACCATATTTAATGGTTCAACATCCTGGAGGGTCCCCTGAGAACATGCCCCCTGTGACTTGCTGCTAGCCCAGAGCTGAAACCAGTACCGAAGCCAACTCTTCAAAGACTGGACTGGACTATGGGACATAGAGTGATGCAAGTGGTATGTGTACTTCTTGGCTTAAAATATATATGAGGGTGCCTGATCACCTCCTCTCTAGAGGGAAGAGGGGCGGGTGGAGAGGGAAGCAAGCGGAGAGTTGGGAACCTCATACCATCAAGAAAGCATCATCAGGAGTAGAGCACGTCTTTCCTGTGCCACAGTGCTCCCTGACTGACACAGCACAAGGACTTTCCTCCAAGTCGACATTTCCCTGGAGCAGACTTCCTGAACTAGGATTTACGAGGTCTGACAAGTCTGTGAACTTAATTGTTCTAAGTGCTACATACTCCACTGCTGAATATCACTACAGTCACCTTTGAAGTACACCCCTTTGGAAGCTGTGTACTAATGCCAGCACCTAGGCCATCCTTCAAAGCAATTTTGGAACTCTTTTGGGAATGGCCACTGTGCATGGTGGCAAGTTCACAAGTTGGCAAACTTTGTTGTATAGTTGTCTGTGAGTGAGTTTTTAGCCAGTAAACAAATAACTGTATTGGAACACCCTCCCTACTTATCTGATCTAGCCCAATGACTTTTTTCTTTACCCAAAGATAAAGGAAGTATTGAAAGGAAGACATTTGGATGACATTCACGACATCAAGGGCAATACGATGACAGCTGTGATGGACATTCCAGAAAATGAGCTCCAAAATTGCTTTCAAGGGTGGACTAGGCTCTGCATAGCTTCCCAAGTACTTCGAAAGTGACTACAGTAATATTCAGCAATTAGGTATGTGGCACTTTTTCTAGGATGAATTCACGAACTTAATTGTCAGTTCTCATATATATTAAACCATAAAGTACAAACACCACATGCATCACTCTCTGTCCCCAAGTCTAGTCCATTCTTTGTCTAAAGTGTTGGCTTCCATACCGGTTTCAGCTTTGGGCTAGCAGCAAGTCTAAGGGCCGTGTTCCAAGGGGACCCTCCAGGTTGTTGGGCCATCAGTTCTGATCTTTCAGTAAAGTTCTTAATCTCCACTCCCCTTTTTCTCACACTGTGTCAGGTACTCTACATTGTGTTCAATAATAAAATTTCAAGACAATATTAAGACCAGGTCATCTCTTCCCAGAAGCCTTCTTGGTTTCCTCAGTCTGAGTTAGACCTGTCAGTTTGAGTTAGATCTCTCTCTGGGCTTGTCAGTTACGTTTAAAAGCCAAGGGTTCACTTCTCCCTCTGCCCAAGTCTCTTGAGGACAAGGGTTACACCAGGGACTGTCTCCCTGGGACGTAGTTTCTGGCATGAATGAATGACTCTTATTCTAATCTTTTCATTTGCCTTTGAACATCTTCATCTCCAACTAGCAGTTTGGTTACTTTGTTTTTTTACTTTACTTTTATTTATTTATTGTTATGATTGAATGAAAATGTACATTTCCATATAAATTTGCATGCCCACCTATATGCAGCTCCCACTGCTCTCCCTACCCACTGACAGCACACTCTTTCTCTCTGCTCCATACATGTCTTATACTCCAAACAATCGCCTATCCCTTCCTCTCCATCCACTCCCCTGCCTCCAGTAAGACGTCGGCAGGACGACATCCTATAGATGCATAGAACCATAAAGTGCACACATGATGTGGTCACTCTGTCGCCAAGTCCAATCCATTCTCATCCGAAGAGTTGACCTCCATTATGATTTATGGACAGGGGCAGCATCAGGGCCAGGGGACATGCTCCCAGGGGAACTCTGAGGCCCTGGGACCATCAGTTGTGGTCTTTTAGTTGAGATCTCAGGGTGCACCCCTTTTTATTCTTGTGTTGCCAGTGAGACTCAACTTTCTGAGCTCCATCACAGCTATCACTGGTAGTGGCTGGGCACCATCCAGTTTGTCTGGTCCCAAGTCGATGTAATCACCCACTCATGTGGGTCTCTCTGTCTTCTGTGTTCTCTTTCCCCCATGTCATTTTGGTCCTTGGTGATCATCTGTTACTGCTGAGTTGGGACCATTTGCTGTACTCTCAGATGGTAGCTTGGCAGCTTTTAGGACTCAGACACCACTCACCAAGGTGGAGTGCAGAAGGCTCTCCTAGCAAAATGCTAGTTGTGCCAATTGGCCTCGATTTCCCCTGAGAGCATGGTCCCCAGCCCCCCACCCCAGCTCCTCTGTCCTTGCAATATTGGGTTAAGATGGGAGGAGTAATCATGTTATGTTGAAGTCCAGTTAATATTGGTATTCTTTCTAATGTGTGCTGTCACAGATTTCACCCAACCACACTTCTATAAACTAATCTAAACTCCCCTCTTGCCCTCTATCGCTCCTCACCCTTGCAGCTGTCAAAGAGTCTTTTCATCTATGCACGAGTCTATTCTTAAGTTCTTATCGTAGGGGTCTCATACAATACTTGTCCTTTTGTTGCTGACTACTTTCACTCAAAATAATGTCCTCCAATTGAAACCAGGTTATGAGATGTTTCCTAAAATCATCATTGTTCTTTATCATTGCATAGTGTTCCATTGAGTATATATACCTATCCATTCTTCTGTTGTTGGGCATCTGGGTTGATTCCATCTTTTTGCTATTGTGGACCATGCTGCAGTAAACATTCACGTGCATGTATCTGTGTGAATGCCCTTGCTTCTGTAGGATATATTCCAAGCAGTAGGATCACTGGGTCAAATGGTATATCTATTTCTAGCTTTTTAAGTAAGTGCCAGATTGCTTCCAAAGAGGTTGCACCATTTTGCAATTCCACCAGTAGTGTAGGAGAGTTCTAATTTCTCCACAGCTTCTCCAGCATTTGTTGTTTTGCATTTTTTGGATCATGGCCAACCTTGTTGGGGTGAGATGGTATCTCACTGTCCTTTTGATTTGAATTTCTTTAATAGCTAATGATGATGAGCACGTCTGCATGTGTTTTTTGGCTGCCTGGATCTCTTCTTTAGAGAAGTGTCTGTCCATCTCCTTTGCCCATTGTTTAATCAGATTATTTATCTTTTTCTTAGTGATATTTTGTAGTACCTTATAGATTATAGAGATCAGGCATTGTTCTGACATATAGTTGCCAACTATTTTTTCCTGTTCTGTAGGTAGCTTTTCAATTCTATTAATAAAGTCTTTGGAAGAGCAAAAGATATGGGTCTTGTTTCAATTTATTGCAGAAGGATATCCAATTTTGCCAGCACCATTTGTTGAAGAAACTGCTTTTTCCCCAGTTTAATGCCTTAGGACTTTTGAAGAATATCAGCTGTTCATAGGAAGATGGTGTCATTTCTGGGGTCTCAGTTCTGCTCCATTGATCTATCTGTCTCTTTTGTATGAGTACCAGGCTGTTTTGACTACTGTGGCAGTGTAGCAGTTTCTAAAGTTGCATAGTGACAGGCCTCCCAGTGTGTTCTTCTTTTACAGTAGTGCTTCACTTATTCGGGGCTTCTTCTCTTCCGAAACAAAGTTGGTGATTTGTTTCTCCATCTCATTAAAAAAATGTCACTGTAATTTGTACTGGGATTGCATTATATAAGTAGATTGCTTCGGGTAAAATAGACATTTTCACAATGTTCAATCTTCCTGTCCTTGAGCAGGGTAGGTATCTCCATTTATTTAAGTCTTTCTTAGTTTCCTGTAGTAAAGGCTTGTAGTTCTCTTTGTAAAGGTCTGTTATTTCTCTGGTTAGATTTATTCCTAGGTACTTTATCTTCTTAGGGGCTGTAGTAAATAGTATTGATTTGGTGATTTCTTCATTAATAATCTCGTTGTTGGTATAAAGGAACCCTACTGATTTACTTACATTTATCTTGTATCCTGAGACTTTGCTGAACTCTTCTATCAGTTTGAGTAGTTTACTTATGGATTCTTTAGGATTCTCTGTGTATACAATCATATCATCTGCAAATCTGCTGATGCAGATGCTCTTTATTTTTTGGTCTTGTCTAGTTGCTCTGGCTAGAACTTATAGTACAGTGTTGAATAGAGAGGTGAGAGTGGGCATCCTTGTCTAGTTCCTGTTCTCAAAGGAAACTGTTTCAGTCTCCCTCCATTCAGGATGATGTAGGCAGTTGGCTTCGTATAAATGGCCCTTACTGCATTGAGGAATTCACCGTCTATTCCTATTTTGCTGAGAGTTTTTAGCATGAATGGGTGTTGGACCTTATCAAAATGCCTTTTCTGCATCAATAGACCAAGTCAGGTGATTCTTGTCTTTTGTGTTATTTATGTGGTTGATCATATTAATGGTTTTCTGGTGTTGAACAAGCCTTGCATCACTGGTATGAATCCAACCTGGTCATGATGGATTATTTTTTTGATATGTTGTTGTATTCTATTGGCAAGAATTTTATTGAAGATTTTTGCATTTAGATTCATCAGTGATATTGGTCTGTAGTTTTCCTTTTTGGTTGGGTCTTTCCCTGGCTTTGGTATCAGGGTTGTGCTGGTTTCACAGAATGAATTTGGGAGTATTCCATCCCTTTCTATACTGTGAAATAGTCTCAGTAGAATTGGAGATAAGTCTCTAAAAGCTTGGTAGAATTCTGCAGTGAAGCTATCTGGGCCCGGGTTTTTTTTGATTTGTAGTTTTTTGATGACTTTTTCAATCTCTTCGTTTGTGATAGTTTATTACGTTGTTCTTCACCTTGTGATAATTTTGGCAGGTGATATGAATCAAGGAATTTGTCCATTTCCTCTAGGTTTCAAATTTGCTAGAGTACAGTCTTTCATAGTATTGTTATGATATTTTTGATTTCTGTTGGATCTGTTATGACAATTCCCCTCTCATTTTTTGTTTGCGTTATTTGTTTCCTGTCTTGTTTCTCTTTAGTAAGTTTAGCCAACGGTTTGTCAATTTTGTTGATCATTTCAGAAAACCAGCTTTTGGTCTTTTCAATTTTTTCAATTGTTCTTCTATTCTCTAATTCGTTTAGTTCTGCTCTAATCTTTATGATTTGTTTTCTTCTCGTGCCTGAGGGGTTCCTCTGTTGTTCTCTCTCTATGTGTTCAAGTTGTAGGGTTAATTCTTTGGTTTGGTTTCTTTCTTCCTTCCAGATGTGTGCATTTATGGAGACAAACTGACCTCTGAGCACTGCTTTTGCTGTATCCCATAGGTTCTCGTAGGAAGTGTTTTCATTCTCATTGGAATCAATAAATTTCTTTATTTCATCCTTGATTTCTTCTAGAACCCACTGCTTTTTGAGCAAGATGTTGTTCAGTTTCCATGAGTTCCACTTTCTACCTATGTTTTCTCTGCTATTGATTTTGACTGTTACGGCTTTATGATCTGAGAAGATGCTTTGCATGAATTCAGTGGTATGGATTTTGTTGAGAATTGCTTTATGTTCTAACACACGGTCTATTCTGGAGAACGTTCCATGTGCACTGGAGAAGAAGGTGTAGTTCTCCGCTGATGGACAGAAAGTTCTGTATATGTCGATGAGGTCTAGTTGGTTAATTGTGGCAATAAGGTCTTCTGTGTCTTTACTGAGCTTTTTTCTAGATGATCTGTCCAATATTGAGAGTGGAGTGTTGAAGTCTCCCACTATTATTGTGGAGTGATCTATCCCATTTTTGAGTGTAGTCAGTGTTTCTTTGATATATGTAGATGCTCTAGTATTGGGTGCATAAGTATTTAATATTGTTAAGTCCTGCTTATGTATTGAACCTTTCAGCAATAGTGTCCATCTTTGTCCACAATGGTGGATTTTACATTAAAATCTATTTTATCTGAAATTAGAATTGCCACACTAGCTCTTCTTTGTTCATTGTTAGCTTGATATATATTCTTCCATCCTTTAATTTTCAGTTTGTTCATATCTTTAAGTTTAAGGCGAGTTTTTTGTACACAACAGATGGATGGGTTGTGTCTTTTGATCTAAGATGTCACTCAATGTCTCTTTACTGGAGTGTTCAGTCCATTCACATTCAATGTAATTATTGATAGGTGTTTAGTGCTGTCATTGTGATACGTTTATTTTTGTGTTGATGTTTTCTCTGTTGTTCTTCTTTATCTGTTTTGGGACATTCTTCTTTGTGAGTTGATTTTTCATCTTTTCCAGGGTTAGTTTTGTGGTTGTTGAGACTCCTGTGTTACATTTCTTGATTTGATACGTTGCATCTTTATTGTGCTTTATGGCTGCCCCTATGAACCCCCTTAATAAACTATATATAAACCCAATTTTAACTACTACCATTCTTAACTTCCTCTCCATCTGGAAGGACTGTAACGACTGTAGTACATCCTTCTTTTTAATATGATGACATAGTTTTCATGACATGATTACTGGATCATTTCTTTCACTGTTATAGCTTTGACTGAGTTTGAAGCCTTCCCTAACTGAGTAGATTTCTGGGTGATGTGTCCAGTATTTGCTTCTAAAATATAAAGTTAGTGGTTTTGTTCTTCTAAACCAAGAGATTCTTTCAGTATTTCTTGTACCTTTGGTTTGGTTTTTACAGTCTCTGAGTTTCTGTTTATCTGTGAAGGTCTTAATTTCATTTTTATATTTGAAAGATAGTTTTGCAGGATATATAATTCTTGGTTGGAAGGTCTTCTCTTTCAAGGCTTTGATTGTGTCATGCCACTGTCTCCATGCCAGCATCGTTTCTGCTGAGAAATCCATCAAAAGCCTACAGGGTTCCTCTCTGAATGTTAGCTTTGCTTTGAGTCTTGCTGCCTTTAAGAGTTTCTGCTTATGTGTCATTTTGTTAAGCTTGATTATGTCTTGGAGTCTTTCTTTTGAGATCTATATTAAGTCATGTTCAATATGCATCTTGGATATCTATATTCTCTTCTTTCATAATTTCTGGGAAGTTTTCTGTCAGCAGCTCAGCAACAATACTCTCTGTATTCTCAGGTGTCTTGCCCTTTTGAGGAACTGCAATTAATCATAGGTTGTTGCTCTTAATAGAATCCATGGTTCTTAATGTTTCTTCATTTTTCTTGTTTCTTTTTTCTGATTTCTCTTCATAGATGCTGGAGTCAGTAGCTCTGTCTTCTAAGTCAGAAAGTCTATTTTCCATTTGTTCCACTCTATTTTCTTGGCTTTGAATTGAAGTTTCTATGTCTTTAATTTTGTTCTTGATCTGTTGGATTTCAGAGTATGGGTGTTCCATCAGACTGAACAGCTTGCTTAATTTTTTGTTTTGCTCTGCTGCTGTTTGTACAAGGTCTAGGAGGGCCCTATGTATAATCCTTTTGTATTCACCTTCCTGTAGTTTCAGAATGGTTTCTTCATCTGGGAAGTTCTTTGGTTGTTTCTTTTGGGGGCCCTCAGAAGCCATGGGTAATTTCTTGGTTATGCTTTTATCCAGAGTTTGTTGCTTTGGGGGCATCATGTGGGTCAATAGAGGCTGGGAGGGATGCCATGAGGACAGACTGCAGTTGTTTCTCTAGGCTGTCTGAAAGTGAAAGGTAAAAGGTATCTGACAGCTTCTAAAGTCAGTCAAATTTTAGGTGTAAGGTCCCTCTTCCCAGCTGGCAAAGTAAGCACCTTTATATCCAACCCCAGATGTCATAAACTAGTTCAAAATACTGAAATGCTATTGCCCTGCTGGCCTCTGCTGCCAGGAGCCAGCTGTAGGCAACATTGTGTAGAATACTTCTTTACTGCTAGAAAATCGCTCTCCTCCAGGCAGGCACTGCCTCCCAGCCTAGAAATTAGGTCCCGCTGAGGCCTCTGTATTTCTGCCTCCCAAGGGAAGTCTCCTCCTCCAACTCACCAGTTTAGAAGTCTGTCAGTGTGCTGTTGATCATTCAGTGCACAGTGCAGTGGCAAGGATCTGAGGGACGGTAGGATCATGGAGCTGATGGTCTCATTCACCACTGTCCTGGGTTTTGACACCAAAATGTTGGAGAAAGAATGGCACGAAACAGAGGGAGAGACACACCAGTCCAAGGGTCCAGTGAAGTTTATCCAAAGAAAAAGAGAATGGCATCTGAGCCAGGGGTAGTTCAGCCTGACCCTGGCAAGTTGTTTCATAGTTTTAAAGTTCCGATGAGATAGCGAAGGGTGATGGGATTTATGGCTTGATAAGGAAAGAATATTAATTAAAAGAGAAGAGTGGGTGGCAATAAATTCCAGTAAGGAATTTATGGTCTGAAAAGGAAGAAATGTTGATTAGAAGGGAGAGTGGGTAAAGTTTGTTTATGGTCAAGGTTTCATAGAGGAAGAACTTGGATTAGGAGTAGGGGGGCAGATGTAAAGTTTTGTTTGTTGTCAAATTCCTGTGGGCTGTGTTTGGGTAATGGTGGGGGATCTGTTACTTTTACTTTAAGATCAAACTGTCCTTTTTCTTTAAATAAAACACATTTCATATAATGGAAAGGTTTTGCTTTTACTTTTCAAATAGGCCAAGTAGCTACTACAAGTCTAAATCATAGAACAGACACAAGATACAGTTTTCTCATATCAGGAGAGTAATAAGGTTCTAATATAGCCTTACAATAACCAGTAATTCACACCCATAGCTATAAGCCTAATACAAGACGGAAATGTAGACACAATGCTCTAGACCAAAAGCAAGCTCTCAGAACAAAACAAACAGAATGATCACATAAACTCACTAAACAATACCACACAAAAACAAGAATACAGGAATTCTAGTTTCTTAAAGCACATACAGCAAGTTTTTGCAAGACTGACTCAGCTCAACAGAAAAAAACATACCCTAGATAACTTATTAACTTGCTAGAGCCTCAAATGGAGGAATACTAGGCCTCTTGACAAAACCTGAAAATCAAGAAAAATTTGCTGAAGATGAAAGAAAAGACAACACAAATGAAAGTTCATTTTCCTAAAGTGGTTGCTAAAATTCCAAATTATTTATAGTATACTCAGTTTGTAGAATTTTAAATTGTGAACCCCAAGCAGCATCTCAGTAGTGGGAGGGGGGGAATCTCCGTTCATTTATCAGTGATATTAAGCTCTAAGTTTCAAGTTTTGGATTTTCTTCTTTTTGAATTTAATTCATTTTGATGAATAGAGACCTAGTCCCCTATTTTAGACCTTAAATATGCTAGTCCCTCCAATAGAAAAGTACTTAAAAACTACTACTGTTTTTAATTTTAACATTGTGGTTAGTCATTGAGAAACTATATCATAAAAAAAGGAAGGAACTTCCACTTCTCATTTAAATTTCGTAGCACAGGTCAGGAGCTGCCACCTCTCCCTAAAAATTTGGCATAATACAAAATAGTTTTTCGCTTTACTGTAAATCACAAAAAGACCAGAATTTTGTGGCTTACGGTGATCCAGGAAACCCTGGTGGTGTACTGGTTAAATGCTACAGCTGCTAATCAAAAGATAAGCAGTTCAAATCTACGAGGTGTTCCTTGGAAACTCTATGGGCAGTTCTACTCCACCCTGTAGGGTTGCTATGAGTCAGAACTGGCTTGATGGCAATTGATTTGGTTTTGGTTTAGTACGGTGATCTAGAGGTCTTTGAAAACAGAACTACCTCTTCAATATTTCAAATGTCTGAATCCAGACTGAAACTGTAGTTTACCCAAGAGTTACTAAGCGTTGCTCTTAAGCAAAAAAATCTAAGATTCTCCTCAATCAACCAAATGGTTTTCCAAACAAAACTTAAGAAAACATAAGAAAGAGAACAAAAAAGAATAAGCAAATTCTCATTTTCCCAAGACTGCTCACCCTGTCAGTGTCAAGGAATATTGAGTGGGAATGCATATGTCCAGAAGACAGGACCTCTCTTTTGCTAGCTTTTGTCTCCAGAATCCAGGTCTCCTTGAGTTTAGTCAGATTCCTAGAATCAGAAATCCTTAACGACTGCATCATTGACTATTGTAGGGAAGTAATGCAAAAAGAAAGTTTTATTTAATATATATTCAAAAGGGCAAAAGAAGAAATGAACAAGCATGCTGTCACAGTCATGTCTATCTCTAGAGAATACTACAGAATAGGCAAGAGTGGGAAAAAACATGCTACCACAGCCATGTCTGCCCAAGTACCTGGGCATGACAGATTTCTACTGACCAGTGTGACCAGTTGTCAGTCTGCAAGAATTTAAACCAGAAATATTACAACTTGACAAGACAGGGGAGTCTGGACAAGACATACAAAACACATAGACACACAAGAAACAGTAAAATCTCTCAGGGAACAGAGTACTTTTGACAGCCTCAATCTCCCAATCACATGAGCTTGATGGGGGTATTCTTGTTGATCTCAGTCTCCCAGACAATCACATCGGATTGATGGAGTACTCTTGGCCACCTCAGTCTCCTTCTGGGGCAGACTCAACCCCCTCAGAAGGGATGAGCTTGGTCACCTCAATCTCCCAGACAATTGCATGAGCTTGATAGACGTGCTCTTGGCTTCCTCAACCTCCCAGATATCCTTAGGCACAAACCAAGACTCTAGAGTCACCAGGAGTTTCCTCATGATAATTCTATGCATGGAGTCAGTCATCCAGGGCACTGCTTGCTCCAGAAACCAAGCAACTCTAACTCTATGCACCTCAGCTCTGTGGTGCCCAAGGACAGAACTGTGGACTTGGGAATCCCATCCAAGTCTTGCTAAAGTACTCAACTCTTACAGTACATTGGAGACTGGTGACACCATGACTAGACCTGGACCCTCCAGACAGCTCGATTTGAAGACAAAAGGGTCTCCAACAGCAGCCACTGAGCATGTATTGGATAAAGGCCCACAGATTGGTGCCCAGGTTGAGTAGGAAGGCAGCAGTCTGCAAAAGGACCAGAACCAGGTCCTGGAGGAAGGCAGTGTGGTGTGACCAGGGCATGGCCCATCTACCTCTGCCCCCAACCCCTCCTTCTCTTTGAAGCAGCTTGCTCTCGAGTTTCAGGTTCAATCAGCCCAGAAGGAGGTGGGCACAGCCCTAGGGGCCAGCCAGTGCTAATGAGGCCAGGCCTGCCACAGGGCCTCTGAGTCACAAACAGCAAGGTTCCATTTGGAGTGCTATTGTTATTGCAAAATTAAGTGGAGTTCATGCTGCCTGCTGCAAACAGCCAGCCTTTTTGAGACAGGAGTGAGATGAGAAGCAAGACTTTTATTGCATACTTGTAGGGAAGGAGACAGGGGAATCAGTCCTCTAAAATCTGCCTTCCTGCAATGGACACTAGCTGGAGGTTTTCTTACCCGTAAAACATGAATCCATTCTACCTGCCGCAAAGCCAGTACTGAGAAAGGGGTGAGGTGAGTGATCAAAAGGTTTATTTGTATGTCCACACGACTCAACGGCACTTGGCGTGGCTACACAAGGAATGGGGGAACTGAGTCCTCAGAGCCTGTCTGCCTTCTTAAGTCAGACTGAGGGGTTTTTATTGAGTAACTAAGGGTAAACATTTAGGTATGGGGGATGGAAGAATGTGGGCAATTTATAGAGGGAGTCTGTAGACAGCATCAATATGAAGTCTGCAGATAGGAATCCGGAGCCTGGAGGGAGTCCATCTGGAGATAGACATCTGGGACCTACAGGAGATTGGTGAGAAACTGGTGTCTGGAGCCAGGAGTTTTCTGCTGGTGTCTCTACCTGTTTTAGTGATCTGGAGAGAACCCAAAAGCAAATCAGCTGCAATGATTTTATCTTACGACTGGTGTATTAATTCTCCTCTTCATAGTCTCAGTGGATTACAAGTTAATGTATCATTTCCCTTGGGCAAGGTAGTGTCATATTCCACTGCTATTCATAAGGTTTTCCCTGGCTAATTATTTTCAGAAGCAGACTGCTGGGTCCTTCTTCCTAGTCTGTCTTAGTCTGTGCCATGGTTGGAATTGTGTCCCCCCAAAAATGTGTGCAGCCATGTGGCTGGGATATGGTTCCCAGTATCTTGGGACTGTATGTTAAAGGATTAGGGTGGGGCTGTGAATTCCTGTGGGGGAAGTTTCCCTGGAGTATGGCTTGCCCCACCCTTAATGCTTTTAGCTTGCAAGGAATAAAAGGAAAAAGAAACAAGGACAATTTGAGAACCTTGCTACCATCAAGCAAACAGCACCGGGAGCAGAGCGCGTCCTTCAGACCAGAGGTTCTTGCATGAGGACGCTCCCTGGACAACGACTGATGCAATACCGGACTTTCCTCCAGAGCTGACAAGGGGAAAGTCTTTCCCTGGAGCGGACAAACCCTGAATATGGACTTGCAACCTACCGGACTGTGTAAGAATAAATCTTTCTTTGTTAAAGCCATCCACTCTGTGGTATTTCTGTTAGAGCAGCCTAGCTGACTAAAACAGTCTGGAAGCTCAGCTGAAATCTGTCTATCACGGATGACCCTGCTGGTACCTAAATACCAGTGGCATACCTTCCAGCATCACAGCAACAAGCAAGCCTCCACTGACAGACAATTGGGGGATGCTCACCTATCTTTATCCTCCTTACCTGATGCTGTTATCCTCCTCACCACATAAGGAAAACCTTATCAATAGCAGTGGATCATTGTCAGATATGGTGCCAGAAAGTAAGCCCCTCAGGTTAGAAGGCACTTGGAAGAGCTGCCTCCTCAAAGTAGAGTCAACCTTAATGATGTGGATGAAATAAGGCCTTCAGGATCTTTGTTCACTGATGTGGCACCACTCAAAATGAGAAGAAACAGCTGCAAACATCCATGAATAATTGGGACATGGAATGTATAAAGTATGAATCTAGGAAAATCGGAAATCATCAAAAATAAAGTGGAACACTCAAACATCGATATCCTAGACATTAATGAGCTGAAATGGAGTGGTTTTGGCCATTTTGAATCCAACAATCATATGGTCTACTATGCTGGGAATGAAAATATGAAGAGAACAGTGTTACATTCATCATCAAAAAGAACATTTCAAGATCTGTCCTGAAGTACAATGCTGTCGGTGATAGAATAGTATCCATAAGCCTACAAGGAAGGCCAGTTAATATGACTATTATTCAAATTTATGCACCTACCACTAAGGCCAAAGATGAAGAAGTTGAAGATTTTTACTAGCTTCTGCAGTCTATAATTGATCTAACATGGAATAGAATGCATTTATGATTACTGGTGACTGGAATGAAAAAGTTGGAAACAAAGCAGAAGGATTGGTAGTTGGAAAATATGGTCTTGGTGATTGAAATGATGCTTGAGTTTGCATGACAGAATTTTGCAAGACTAATGACTTCTTCATTGCAAATACTTTTTTTAACCAACACAAATGGTGACTGTACACATGGACCTCACCAGGTGGAACACACAGGAACCAAATCCGCTATATCTGTGGAAAAAGATGATGGAAAAGCTCCATATCAGCAGTCAGAACAAGACCAGATGTTGGCTGTGGCACAGATCATCAATTGCTCATAAGCAAATTCAAATTGACACTGAAGAAAATTAGAACAAGTCCACAAGAACCAAGGTATGGCCTTCAGTGTATCCCTCCTGAGTTTAGAGACCATCTCAAGAACAAATTAGATGTGCTGATCACTAATGACCAAAGAACAGACGAATTGTGGAATGACATCAGAGACATCATCCATGAAGAGAGCAAGAGGTCATTAAAAAGACAGGAAAGAAAGAAAAGACCAAATTGGATGTCAGAAGAGACTCTGAAACTTGCTCTTGAACGTCAAACAGCTAAAGCAAAAGGAAAGAATGGTGAAATAAAAGACTTAAACAGACTATTTGAAAGAGCAGCTCGAACAGACGAAAGAAAGTATTATAATGACATGTGCAAACAGCTGGAAATGGAAAACCAGAAGGGAAGAACATGTTCTGCATTTCTCAAGCTGAAAGAATTGAAGAAAAAATTCAAGCCTCAAGCTTCAATAGTGGAGGACTCTTCAGGGAAACTATCAAACGACTCAGGGACCATTGAAAGAAGATCGAGGGAATCAAGAGTCATTATACAGAAAGAGCTAGTCAATGTTCAGCCATTTCAAGAAGTAGCATACTTTTGGGAACTGATAGACTGAAGGAAGAAGTTGAAGCTGCATTGAAGGCACTGGCAAAAAGGAAGGCTCCAGAAATTAATGGAATATCAACTGAGATATTTCAACAAACAGATACAGCACTGAAAGTGTTCACTTGCCTATGCCAAGAAACTTGAAGGACAGCTATCTGGCCAACTGACTGGAAGAGATCCATATTTATGCCCATTCCAAACAAAAGTGATCCAACTGAATGCGGAAATTACTGAACAATATCATTAATATCACATGCAAGTAAAATTTTGCTCAAGATCACTCGAAAGTGACCGCAACAGTATATTGACAAGAAACTGACAGAAATTCAAGCTGGATTCAGAAGAGGATGTGGAAACAGGGATATCAGTGCTGATGTCAGATGGATCTTGGCTGAAAGCAGAGAATATCAGAAAGGTGTTTACCTGTGTTTCATTAACTATAAAAAGGTGTTCAACTGTGTCGATCATAATAAATTATGGCTAACATTGTGGAGAATGGGAACTCCAGAACACCTAATTGTGCTCTTAAGGAATCTATATGTAGATCAAGGCGCAATCATGCGAATAGAAGGAGACACTACACGGTTGAAAGTCAGGAAAGGTGTACGTCAGGCTTGTATTCTTTCACTATACCTTTTTTCAACCTGTATGCAAGTACATAATTCAAGAAGTTGGATTATACGAAGAAGAACAAGGCACAGGAGTCAAGGATGACTCATTAACAACCTCCATTATGCAGATGACACCACCTTATCTGCTGGAAGTGAAGATTTGAAACACTTACTGATGAAGATCAATGACCACAGCCTTCAGTATGGATCGCACCTCAACATCAAAAAAATGAAAATCCTCACTAATGGACCAGGAAGCAACACCATCATAGATGGAGAAAGGATTGAAGTTGTCAAGGATTTCATTTTACTTGGGTCTGCAATCAACACTCATGGAAACAGCAGTCAAGAAATCAAAAAATGGATTGTATTGGGAAAATCTGCTGCCAAGGACCCCTTTAAAGTATTGAAAAGTGAAGACGTCACCTTGAAGACTAAGCTGCACCTGACCCAAGCCATGATATTTTCAATTGCATCATATGTTTGTGAAAGCTGGATAATGAACAAATAAGACAGAATAAGAATTGATGCCTTTGAACTGTGGTGCTGGAGAAGAATGCTGTATGTTCCATGGACTGCCAGAAGAACAAACAAATCTGTTCTGGAGGAAGTACAATCAAAGTGCTTCTTGGGAGCAAAGATGGCAAGACTGCTTCTTACATACTCTGGACATGTTTTCAGGAAGGATCAGTTCTGGGAGAAGGCATCATACTTGGTAGAGTGGAGGGTCAGTGAAAAAGAGGAAGACCCTGGACGAGATGGATTGACACAGTTGCAACAATAATACGCTTAAACATAAAAATGATTGTGGACATGGAACAAGACTGGGTAATGTTTTGTTCATTGGAACTGACTCAGCAGCACCTAACAACAACAACAGGTAGTGTCAGGAAGTCAGGACTTTAAGAAAAACAGGTATACATGGAAAGAAATGGAGTGAGCCATGTTCAGTTCTTTATGCCACCCACTTCAGTTTTATAGGAGGAGGGGATGATTTGAGTTCTAGGAATCCGTAGAAAGTTAATCTTGTTTAGGTGGTCATAATGGTTGCATCTCAGATGGGCTGACATCATAATTGGTATTTTGGGCCCAGATATGGTCTAGCTATATTATAATATAAACTCCAGGCAGACTCCTTTGTTTCTCTATTATGGTCTTTAGACTATTCTCATTGGTTTTTCCACAGTCCCAGAGCACAGATAACTCCTTATCCTTCAGAGAAACTAAGGGAAATAATGGATTCATGCTTGGAGACAGAACCAGGAAATAAAATGGTGCAAGTTATGTTCAAGATGTGGTATTAAAGGATGGAAGAATATATATCAAGCTAACAATGAACAAAGAAGAGCAGATGTGGCAAATCTAATCTCAGACAAAATCAATTTTAATGTCAAATCCACCACTGTGGACAAAGATGGACACTATTTATTGCTGAAAGGTTCAGTACATAAGCAAGACTTAACTATATTAAATATTTATGCACCTAATGTCAGAGCACCTAAATATGTCCAAGAAACACTGACTATGCTCAAAAGAGAGTTAGATGACTCCACAATAATAGTGGGAGACTTTAACACTCTACTCTCATTACTAGACAGATCATCTAGAAAAAAGCTCAGTAAAGACACAGAAGACCTCATTGACACAATTAACCAACTAAACCTCATTGATATATACAGAACTTTCTACCCATCAGCAGACAACTACACCTTCTTCTCCAGTGCACATGCAACATTCTCCAGAATTGACCACGTGATAGGCCATAATGCAATGCTCAACAAAATCCATACCATTGAATTCCTGCAAAGCATCTTCTGAGATCATAAAGCCATAAAAGTTGAAATCAATAGCAGAAAAAACAGAGATAGAAAGTGGAACTCTCGGAAACTGAACAACATCTTGCTCAAAAAAGCATGGGTTATAGAGGAAATCAAGGATGAATTAAAGAAATTCATGGATTCCAATGAGAATGAAAACACTTCCTACCAGAACCTATGGGATACAGCCAAAGCAGTGCTCAGAGGTCTGTTTATCTCCATAAATGCACACATCTGGAAGGAAGAAAGAAACCAAATCAAGGAACTAACTCTACAGCTTGAACAAGTAGAAAGAGAACAACAGAGGAACCCCTCGGGCACCAGAAAAAATGAGATCATAAAGATTAGAGCAGAGCTAAATGAATTAGAGAATAGAAAAACAATTGAAAAAATAGAAAAGACCAAAAGCTAGTTTTTTGAAAAGATCAACAAAATTGATAAACCGCTGGCTAAACTTACTAAAGAAAAGCAGGAAAGGAAACAAATAACCCAAATTAGAAATGAGAGGGGAGTTGTCACCACAGATGCATACCACCTACCGAAATTATCACAACGTGAAGCAGAACAACTTAATAAACCCATCACAAAGGAAGAGATTGAAAAGGTCATCAAAACATTGCCAACCAAAAAAAGTCCAGGCCCAGATGGCTTCACGGCAGAATTCTACCAAGCATTTAGAGAAGAGTTATCCCCAATACTACTGAGACTATTTCACAGTATAGAAAGGGATCGACTACTCCCAAACTCATTCTATGAAGCCACAAAAATCCTGATACCTAAGCCAGAGAAAGATCCAACAAAGACAGAGAACTACAGACTGATATCATCCATGAACGTAGATGCAAAAATCTTCAACAAAATTCTTGCCAACAGAATACAACAACATATCAAGAAAATAATCCATCATGACCAAGTGGGATTCATACCACGGATGCAAGGCTGGTTCAACATCAGGAAAACAATTAATGTGATTAACCACATAAATAACACAAAAGACAAGGATCACCTGATTTTGTCCATTGATGCTGAAAAGGCATTTGATAAAGTCCAACACCCATTCATGCTAAAAACTCTTAGCAAAATGGGCATAGATGGCAAATTCCTCAACACAGTAAGGGCCATTTATACAAAGCCAATTGCCCACATCATCCTGAATGGAGAGAGACTGAAAGACTTTCCCTTGAGATCACGAACTAGACAAAGATGCCCACTGTCACCTCTCCTATTCAACACTGTGCTAGAAGTTCTAGCCAGAGCAATTAGACAAGACGAAGAAATAAAGGGCATCTGCATCAGCAAAGAGTAAGTTAAAATCTCTCTGCAGATGATATGACTGTATATGCAGAGAACCCCAAGGAATCTATAAGTAAGCTACTCAAACTGATAGAAGAGTTCAGCAAGGTCTGAGGATACAAGATAAACATAAGTAAATCAGTAGGATTCCTTTATACCAACAACAAGACTGTTAAGGAAATTATCAAATCAATACCATTTACGATAGACCCTGAGAAGATAAAGTACCTAGGAATTAATCTAACCAGAGAAACAACAGACCTTTACAAAGAGAACTACAAGCCATTACTACAAGAAAGTAAGAGAGACTTAGATAAATGGAAAAACCTACCCTGCTCATGGATAGGAAGACTTAACATTGTGAAAATGTCTATTTTACCCAAAGCAATTTATTTATATAATGCAATCCCAATACAAGTTCCAGCATCATTTTTTAATGAGATGGAGAAACAAATCACCAATTTTGTTTGGAAAGGGAAGAAGCCCCGGATAAGTAAGGTACTACTAAAGAAGAAGAACACACTGGGAGACCTCTCATTACCTGACCTTAGAACATACTACACTGCCATAGTGGTCAAAACAGCCTGGTACTGGTACAAGAACAGACAGATCGATCAATGGAACAGAACTGAGACCCCAGAGATGACACCATCTGCCTATGAACAGTTGATAATTGACAAAGGCCCTAAGACATTAAACTGGGGTAAAAACAGTATCTTCAACAAATGGTGCCGGCAAAATTGGTTATTCATCTGCAGTAAACTGAATCAAGATCCATATCTTACACCTTATACAAAAATCAACTCCAACTGGATAAAAGACCTAAATATCAAACCTAAAACGATAAAGCTCATTCAAGAAAAGGTAGGAACAACAATGGAAGTTTTAATACACAATGAGGACAGACTCCAAAATCTGTGAAAGAAATCTCAATCAGCAGAAGAGAAAATAGATAAATGGGAATTATTAAGAATCAGACACTTTTGCTCATCCAAAGACTTTATTAATAGAATTAAAAGAACACCCACAGAATGGGAAAAAATATTTGGCAACTCTATGTCAGACCGACGCCTGATCTCCATAATCTATAAGATACTACAAAATATCAATAAGAAGAAGATAAACCATCCAATTAAGCGATGGGCAAAGGAGATGGACAGACACTTCACTAAAGAGGAGATCCAGGCAGCCAAAAAACACATGCGGACATGTTCACAATCTTTAGTTATTAAAGAAATTCAAATCAAGACAACAATGAGATACCATCTCACCCCAACAAGATTGGCCATGATCCAGAAAACACAAAACAACAAATGCTGGAGAGGCTGTGGAGAAAGTGTAACCCTCCTACACTGTTGGTGGGGTTGCAAAATGGTCCAGACTCTTTGGAAGGCAATGTGGCGCTTCCTTAAAAAAATAGATATCAATATACCATTTGACCCAGTAATTCCACTACTTGGAATATATCCTACAGAATCAAGGCCTTTCACACCAACGGACACATGCACCAGAATGTTTACCGCAGCACAGTCCATAATAGCAAAAAGATGGAATCAACCCAGATGTCCAACAATAGAAGAATGGATAGGTAAACTATGGTACATATACTCAGTGGAGCACTACACAATGATAAAGGATAATGATGATTCCAGGAAACATCTCCTAACCTGGTTTCAACTGGAAGACATTATGTTGAGTGAAAGTAGTTAGCGACAAAGGTACAAATACTGTATGAGACCTCTACGATAAGATCTCAAAAACAGACTTGTGTATAGAACAAAAGACTCTTTGACAGCTGCAAGGGAGAGGAAGGAGGGAGGGTGAGGGGGGGAGGGTTTAGTTTAGATAGTTACTAGAAATCTAGTTGGGAGAAAGCGGTGATAGCACACATTAGGAACAAGAACAACATTAAGTGGACTTCAGCATAACTTGAGTACTCCTTCCATCTTAACTCAATACTGCAAGGAGAGAACAGCTGGGGCGGGGGGGCGGGGGACCATGCTCTTAGGCGAATTCCAGGCCAATTGGCACAACTAGCATTTTGCTAAGAGAGCTCTCTGCACCCCACATTGGTGAGTGGTGTCTGGGGTCTTAAAAGCTGCCAAGCTGCCATCCGAGGACACAGCAAATGGTCCCAACTCAGCAGGAATGGATGCTCACTGAGGACCAAAATGACATGCGGTAAAGACAACCGAGAAGACAGAGAGACCCACAAGAGTGGGTGCCTACATCGACTTGGGACCGGAAGAACCGGATGGTGCCCGGCCACCACCAGTGATAGCCACGATGGAGCTCACAGAGAGGAGTCTCACTGGCAACACAAGAATAAAAAGGGGTGCATCATGAGATCTCCACTAAAAGACCTCAACTGATGGTCCAGTGGTTTTGGGGTTCCTCTGAGAACATGGACCCCGGCCCTGATGCTGCCCTTTCCCATAAATTAAAACAAAGGTCCACTCTTTGGACAGGAATGGATTGGACTTGGCAATGCAGAGTGACCATATATTGGAAGCACTTTATTGTTCTATGCATCTATAGGATATCATCTTGCTGACCTCTGGCTGGAGGAAGGGGAGTGGATGGAGAGGAACGGAAAGGAGGCTGTTGGGAGGATGAGACCTGTATGGAGCAGAGAGGAATAGTGTGCTGTCACCAGACAGGGAGAGCAGTGGAAGCTGCATATAGGTGGGCATGTAAATTTATACGTGAATGTACATTTTCACTCAGTCATGTCAAATCAAAATAAAAAAAAAAAAAAAGATGTGGCCACTTATTTTACTCCGCCTATTCCACCAGCAACCTTCTAGAACAAAGTAGAACTGCCCGACAGGGTTTCCAAGAAGTGGCTAGTGGATTCAACCTTTTGGTTAGTTCTTAACCACTCTGCCATCAGGGCTCCAACATCAGCAACAGATATTAGTTCTAATTTACAGATAAGGAACCTGTGGCTAAAAACTAATCAGTACATAGGGTGGAAACTTATATCCCACTTTGGATCCTACGTCTAATGTTCCACATGGGACTTCTGGAATAAAAGTAAAATGATAGAAAACACTTTATTAACTATGATTTAGCATGCTGTTGTTAGGTACTGTCATGTTGATTCTGACTCCTAGGAACCCCATGTGACAGAGTAGAACTGCCCCATAGGGTTTTCTATGGGAGGAGATTGCCAGGTCTTTCTCCTTTGGAGCCACTGGGTAGCTCTGAATCACTAGACCTTCAGTTACCAACTCAGCACTTAACCGTTGTACCACCAGCATTCCTACAAGTTAGCCCACAAATGTATAAGAATGCATAGCTTTTGCCCCCCACTTGTCTGTCAGTTTGTTGTGCTGTGGGAGCTTGAGTGCTGCTGTGATGCTGGAAGCTGTGCCACTGGTATTCAGATACCAGCAGGGTCAACCATGGTTTCAGTTGAGCTTCCAGACTAAGACAGATGAGGAAGAAGGACCTGGCAGTCTATGTCTGAAAAGAATTAGCCAGTGAAAACCTTAAGAATAGCAGGGGAACCCTGTCAGATATAGTGCCGGAAAACAAGCCCCACAGGTTGGAAGGCACTCAGAAGACAACTGGGGAAGAGCTGTCTCCTCACAGTCGAGTCAATCTTAATGAGGTGGATGGAGAAAAGCCTTTGGTAATGAAGCATTACTCAATATAAGAAGAAATAGCTGCAAACATCCATTAAGAACTAGAATGTGAAATGTACGAAGTATGAATCTAGAAAAGCTAGAAATTGTAACAAATGAAATGGAACTCAGAAATATCAGTATCCTAGGCATTAGTGAGTCGATATGGACCAGTACTGGCCATTTTGAATTAAATCGTCATTATGGCCTACTGTGCTGGGAAGAAAAACTTGAAGAGGAATGGTGTTGCTTTCATCCTCAAAAAAAAAAAAAAAAAAAAAATTCAAGATCTATCCTGAAGTACAGTGCTGTCAGTGATAGGATAATATCCACACGCCTACAAAGCAGGCCAGTTAATAAAACTATTATTCAAATTTACAAATTAATCACTAAGGCCAAAGATGAAGAAATTGAAGATTTTTACCAGCCTCTGCAGTCTGAAATTAGTCAAACATGCAAGCAGGATGCACTGATAATTTCTAGTGATTGGAATACAAAAGTTGGAAACAAGAAAGATTGGTAGTTGGAAAATACAGACTTGGTGACAGAAATGATGCTGGAGATCAAATGACAGAACTTTGCAAGACCAATGATTTCTTCATTCACCAACATAAATAGCTACTACACATATGGACCCTGCTAGACGGAATACACAGGAGTCAAATTGACTACATCTGTGGAAAGACATGATGTAAGCGCCCAATATCAGCAGTCAGAAAAAAACTGTGCTGTGGCACAGACCATCAATTGCTCATATGCTAGTTCAAACTGAAACTGAAGAAAATTAGAACAAGTCCATGAGAGCAAAAGCAGGACCTTAAGCATATCCCACTTGAGTTTTGAGACCATCGCAAGAAGAGATTTGATGCATTGAACACGAATGACTAAGACCAGATGACTTGTAGAATGACATCAAAGACATCATCCACGAAGAAAGCAAGAGGTCATTAAAAAGACAGGAAAGAAGACCAAATTGGATGTCAGAACAGACTCTGAAATTTGCTCTTGAACGTCGAGTACCTAAAGCAAAAGGCAGGAAAAATGAAGTGAAAAACTGAACAAAAGATTTCAAAGGGCAGCTCAAGAGGACAAAGTATTACAATGACATGTACAAAGAGCTGGAGATAGAAAACCAAAAGGAAAGAACACGCTTTGTATTTGTTAGGCTGAAAAAAAAAACGAAGAAAAATTCAAGCCTTGAATTGCGATAGTGAAGGATTCTACAGTGAAAATATTAAACAACTCAGGAAGCATCAAGAGAAGAAGGAAAGAATACACAGAATCATTATACCAGAAAGAAGTGGTCAACATTCAACCATTTCAAAAGGCAGCATATGATCAGGAACCAACGGTATCGAAGGAAGAAGATGAGGCTGCATTGACAGTATTGGCAAAAAACAAGGCTCTAGCAGCTGAGGGAGTTATCAATTTAGATGTTTCAACAAACTGATGCAGACTGAAGTGTTAACTTCTCCATAGCAAGAAGTTTGGAGGACAGCTACCTGCCAATTGACCAGAAGCGATGCATATTTATGCCTATTCCCAAGAAAGGTGATCCAACCAAATATAGAAATTATCGAACAACACCATTAATATCACATGCAAGTAAAATTTTGCTCATGATCACTCAAAAGTGACTGCAACAATATATTGACTGGGAATTGCCAGAAATCCAAGCTGGATTCAGAAGAGGACATGGAATCAGGCATATCATTGCTGATTCAGACGGATCTTGGATGAAAACAGAACATACCAGAAAAATGTTTCACTGAGTATGCAAAGGCTTTTAACAGAGTGGATCATAATAAATTACAGATAACACTGCAGAGAATGGGAATTCCAGAACACTTAATTGTGCTCATGAGGAATCTGCATATGGATCAAGAGGCAGTCACATGAACAGAATAAGGGGACACTTCATGGTTTAAAGCCAGATAGGTGTGCATCAGGATTGTATCCTTTCACCATACCTTTTCAATCTGTATACAAAGCAGTTAATCCAAGAAGCTGGACTATATGAAGATGAATAAGGCATTAGGATCAGAGGAGGGTTTATTAACAACCTGCATTACACAGAGGACGCAACCATGCTTGCTGGAAGTAAAGCAGATTTTAAACACTTACTGATTAAGATCAAAGACCACAGCCTTCAGTATGGATTGCACCAACATCAAAACAAAAATCCTTACAACTGGACCAGTAAGCAACATTGTCATAAATGGAGAAACGATTGAGGTTGTCAAAGATTTTAGTTTACTTGGTTCCATAATCAACATGCACCAAAGTACTCTGCCCAATCAAAAACCTCATTGAATTGGGAAAATCTGCTACAAAGGACCTCTTTAAAGTATTGAAAAGTGAAAATGTCACCTTGAAGACTAAGGTGCACCTGACCTAAGCCATGGTATTTTCAATTGTATTATATGCATGCGAAAGCTGGACAATGAATAAGGAAGACAGAAGAATCGATGCCTTTGAATTGTGGTGTTAGAGAAGATTATTGAGTATAGCATGAACTGCGAAGAGAACAAATAGGATCTGTCCTGGAAGAAGTCCTGGAAGAGTGCTTCTTGGAAGCAAGCATGATGAGACTGTCTGACATCTTACATACTTTGGACATGTTGTCAGGAGGGATCAGTCCCTGGAGAAGGACATTGTCATGGATTGAACTGTGTCCCCCCAAAATATGTGTAGCCATGTGGCTGTGCCATGATTCCCAGTATCTTGTGACTGTCCTCCATTTTGTGGTTTTCCTATGCTGTATGTTAAAGGATTAGGGTGGGACTGTAAATTCCTTTATAAAATCACCTCCCTGTTCCATTGTAAAGGGAGTTTCCTTGGAGTATGGCTTGCCCCACCCTTAATCCTTTCAGCCTGCAAGAGATAAAACGGAAGCAGCTGAGAACTGGGAACCTCACACCACCAAGAAAGCTGCAGCGGGAGAAGAGCGTGTCCTCCAGACCTGAGGTTCCTGTGCCAAGACGCTCCCTGGACAAAGACTGATGCAATACCAGACTTTCCTCCAGAGCCAACTAGGGGGAAAGCCTTCCCCTGGAGCGCATATCCTGAATTTGGACTTGTAAGAATAAACTTTCCTTTCTTAAAGCCACCCGCTCTGCGGTATTTCTGTTAGAGGAGCACTAGCTGACTAAAACAGACATCATGCTTGGTAGAGTGGAATGTCAGCAAAAAAAGAGGAAGATCCTCAACAAGATGGATTGACACAGTGGCTGCAATAATGGGCTTAAGCAGAAACACAATTGTGGGTGTGGCCCAGGCCTGGGCAGTGTTTTGTTCTGTTCTGTTGTGCATAGGGTTGCTATGTGTCAGAACCGACTGGATGGCACCTAAAAACAACAACATAGCTCTTGCCGTACTTGAACCTTTATTGCATTTCCGAATATCCAAGATGCCACTGACAGTAGAGTGCATCATTCTGTCTTGTATCACTAAGAAGAAATTGCTGCCAATTAAAGAACGATACAGTGCTTTCTCATGGCCTCAGAGGTAAATGCACTCCAGTTTTAGAGATGCTAACAGGAGAACAAACTAGAAGAGATGAAATGAGGCGTTACCTTATTCAAGAATTATAACAACACAAGTCAAGCTGAACATCTTCTATTATAAAGATAAACCAGCACAGAGAGGTCAGGCAACTAACTGGAGAGGAGGAAGGAACCAAAACTTGAGATTTCACAATCAAAGCTGTATGCTCTTTCTGCCATGTCCCACTTCTGTCACCCCTCAGTTGCTTTGAACACCGGTCCCTGCCTCTCCAACAAGGCAGAGTGGTTGGGAACGCAGACCTATAAATCTGGGTTCCAGTCCAATCTTACAGATAGAGTCCTGCCTCATTAACATAACTGCCACTAAGTCCATCTCACCAACATCATAGTCATAGGATATATATCACCGAGGAAAGTCACATCAGATGACAAAAAGGTGGACAGTCACACAACACTGGGAATCATTGCTTAACCAAAGTGACGCACACACTCTTGGGATACACAATTCACTCTGTGATGGTGGGTCAGCCCTACTCCATAGACTGCTCCCCACAAACTGTATTCTAGGAGAATTAAAATGGTTTCTCTCTTGTAAGGCCATTCTACCAGTTTCTGGCACACAGAAGCAATAAAAAGATGGAGTGATCCCTTCCCTCCTCATACCCCTCGTGATGTCAGGGATTTGCATTTTTTCTTACTGACTTCCAGCACTTACTGTAGCGAGGCAAGGTTCTTCCTGACATTCAAAGCAATGGCTTTCAGTTGCAAGAATTCCTCATGCAGATTGTCTAACCTCCTCTTTTGACAGAACTCTCAACATTTCCAGATCTTGTAGGATACACAAGGCAAAGGGGTTATTAGAGATACTTCCCTCAAACAGGGAAATGAATACTTTAGTCCCCCTGGACTGGCTTAGGGTCAAGTTCATAAAAAGTAAGATAATTTCTCCTTAAGAGGAGTTTTTGTTTATTATCAAATACTTACCAAACACCTATTGTGTGCCAGGGAAACCCTGGTGACATAGTGGTTAAGTGCTAAGTCCAAGAATCAATCCACCAGGCACTCCTTGGAAACTCTATGGTACAGTTCTACTCTGACCTATATGGTTGCTATGAATCAGAATCGACTTGACAGCAGTGACTTTGACTTTGACTGGCTATGTGACAGATACAGAGTATAAAGAAGCTGGCACGAGGCTGCCCTGCACAAGGAAATAAGTCTGATAGACTCACTTCCCCCTTCAGGTCTTATTCGTGAACCACTTCCTCAGGAAGGCCTCCTTGTCCTCCCCAAAGCCCTGTTACACATTCTCATAGCATGCAGTCCTCACATTTTTGTGACAGCCCTCACATATCTAATTTCCCATTGCCTGCCTATGAACCCTAACACTGTCAGTCCTCTGAGACTGGAACTGGGCCCCTGGTTCCCAGTTCTATGCCTTGGCACACAGCAGATATTCAATAAATATTTGTTGGGTGCATGAGTGAAATTGATAACATCTCCTACAGAGAACTACACCCCTTCTTCTAAAAGTAAGATGAATCTGGAACTGACAAGAAAAAGGAACACTAAATGACCAAGTGTCTGCTACTGGATCTGCAGATTATTTAGACAGCCTTGTTTCCCTACTGCTACGCATCTGTCAGTTTGTTGTACCGTGGGCTTGCTTGTTGTATGATGCCAGGAGCTCTGCCAACTAGTATTTCAATCATAGTGGACAGCTTGCAGTGGAGCTTCCAGACTAAGACAGGCTAGGAAGAAAGGCCTGGTGATCTACTTCAGAAAATTATCTAATGAAACCCCTACGGAGCACACCAGAATACTGTCCCATACAGTGCTTGAAGATAAGCCCCTAGAATGCTTCTGTTCAAAACGTACAGTGGCCGCAACAATGGACTTGAGCATGCCCAGCTGTGAAGACGGCTGAGCAGTGCTCCATTCTATGGCACGTCGGGTTGCCACAAATTGGAGACAACTCTACAGCAGCCAACAGCAACACTAATTTTTCCCTTTTCCATCATCTGAGCCCTTCTTTTTGACCAGAAATGGGGTTAGGGACAGAGATCAGGAAATCCATTGCTCTTCCCTTCTGGGTCTGAGCAAAGTTCAGCCAGATTCTATCAAAGGTGGTTTTCTGCTCATCTCTGTATTTTCCTCATCTGATGGCTGGTGGCCAACACAAAATAGCTAACTCCACATGTATTTTTATATTTCTCCTTTTCTTCCCAGATACTATAAGTCTGCATTGCTTTGGGAAATCATGACTGTCACCCCCAAAACCAGCTGCAGGCAGGGAGCAACAGCATCTACAATCAGGTAGCAGAACTGGGGAGACCTTGGCTCAGTAATGAATCCACTGCTGTCTTCAAAGAAGGTACTGGACATCAGTTGCTACTGTAAGGAGCATTTAGTGTATGCCAAGCCGCAATCTTGTTTTCTTCTGGCAATGACCCTATGAAATAAATACTAATTTTATTCCCATTTTACAGATATGGAGGCTGAGGCTTGAAGATAAAATCACTTGATAAAGGACACATAGCTTAGAAGAAGCAGACTTGGCTGCAGAATCCTGGGCTGACCCCAAAGCCCATGTTCTTTCTTCTTTTTCTTTTAAATTGTGCATTCGGTGAAAGTTTACAGAGCAACTTAGATACCCATTAGAGAGTCTGAACATAAAGTGTTCCACAACATTGTTTGTTTACCCTGCAATGTGTTAGCACTCCCCCCATGTCTGCCCTGGTTTCCTTTTATCCTGACTTTCTCCCTCTTCCTGCCTTCTCATCTTTGCTTTTGGGTAAATATTACCCTTCTGATCTTGGAGCACATTCCTCTAGGTTGCTATTGTTTATTTTATGGGCTTGACTGGAAGGTGGTCTCCAGGAATGACTTTACTTCCAGGTCAGGAAGGTGTCTTAGGGCCATAGTCTTAGGGGTTCCTCCAATTTTTGTGAGACAAGCAAGTCTGGTATCCTTGGTGAATTTGATTTTTTCTTTTTAAAATATTTTTAAATTATACTTTAGATGAAGGTTTACAGAGCATACAAGTTTCTCATTAAACAGCTACTACACATACTGTTTTGTAACACTGGTTGCCAATCCCACAACAGGTCAACACTTCTTTCTCAGTCTTAGGTTCCCTATGACCCGTTTTCTTGTTCTCTCCTGCGTTATAGTCTTTGTCCCTGGACTGGTGTCCCCAGTTAGCCTCATTTTGTTTTACAGGTCAGGCTAACCTTTGGCTGAAGGGCGAACCTCAGGCTGAAGGGTAAATCTCGGGAGTGACTTCATTATTGAGCTGTAAGGGTGTCTGGGGGCCATACTCTTGCAGATTCCCCAGTCTCTGTCAAATCAGTTAAGTGTCTGGTCTTTTGTGTTTGTATGTGTGTGAGTTAGACTTTTGTTCTATTTTTGCTCTTGAGCTCTGTCTGAGACCCTCTATTGTGATCCCTCTCAGAGCAGTTGGTGGTGGTAACTGGGCGACATCTAGTTGTGGTGGACCCCGCCTGGTGGAGGTTGTGGTAGTTGTGATCCGTTAGTCCTCTGGACTAATCTTTCCTGTATGTCTTTGGTTTTCTTCTTTCTCCCTTGCCTCAGATAGGGTGAGACCAGTGGAGTATCTTAGATGGTCGCTTTTTGTTCTGTATGTTTCTCCTGCACCTCCAGCATCCTCTGTTGTGATCCCAAAGTGGCTGGTTGTGGTAAGTGGGTACCATCTAGTTCTTCCAGTCTCCAAATCATGTGGTTTATAGTTCATGTGGTCCCCTAATTTCAGCCTTTCAGTCTTTGGTTTTTTTCACTCTCCTTTGCTCGAGACTGGAAGAGGCTGGTAATTGCACTGTAGATGGCCTCTGAAGAGCTTTTCAGAACCCAGACACTACTCACCGAAGGAGGATGTAGAACATTGTCTTTACGAACTATGTTGCGCTAACTGGCATAAATGTCCCTTGAGTCTATGGTCCTTTGCCTTCAAGCCTAGGAACTTCATCCACAAAGTGTTCACCTCCGAGAGGTTTCCCTGACTGTGCTCCTTATGTGCTCCTTTGTCTATAATAATATATGAGGAGCATCTACAGTCATGTATGTAGAAATATCCATCACCAAGCCTGTGTCTGCCAGTGGGTCTGCACCCTTACATTTTCCCACATCTCCTAGCATATCTACACCCCAGTATCCATTTGTAAATTACTGTTTGTTAGGACTATCATTGCGGGACTGTCTGTGCTGTAGTAACTACTATAGTCACCCTTCATGCCCACAGCTCCTCGCAGTGTCCTCTCGCCTTAGTCATTGGGTGCTGACTTCTCTCATATTTTGTATTGCTTTTCCCTTTATCAATAGTAACATGTATCTATCTATTTGGTAGCTTTCCCTTTCCCATCTCTGGTAATCATTAAAGAGTGTTTTTATTTCATTTTTTCTGTGTGAAAACCTTTTGCTACAATAGTGGTCTCATACAATATTTGTCCTTTTGTAGTTGACTCATTTGACTCTGTATAAAAACCAAAACTCACTGCTATTGAGTTGATTCCAACTCACAGTGACCCTGTAGGACAGAACAGAACTGCTCCATAGAGTTTCCAAGGAGCATCTGCTGGATTTGAACTGCCGACCTTCTGGTTAGCAGTGGTAGCACTTAACCACTATGCCACCAGCATAATGCCCTCCAAATTCACCTATACTGCAAGATGTTTTGTGGATTCATCACTATTCTTTATCACTGCACAGTATTCCATTGTGTAAGTACTAGTATTTATTTATTTAGCTTTTTTAAAAATTATGATTGAATGAAAATGTACATTCCCATATAAATTTGCATGCTCACCTATATGCAGCTCCCACTGCTCTTCCTCCCTGGTGACAGCATACTCTTCCTCTCTGCTCCATACATATCCTATCCTCCCAGCAGTCTCCTATCCCCTCCTCTCTACCCACTCCCCTTCCTCCAGTCAGAGGTCAGCAGGATGACATCCTATAGATGCACAGAACCATTAAGTGCCCACTCTGTGTTGCCAAGTCCAATCCATTCCTGTCTGAAGAGTTGACCTTCATTATGATTTATGGACAGGGACAGCATCAGGGCCAGAAGCCATGTTCCCAGAGGAACCCTGAAGTCCCTGGACCATCAATTGTGGTCTTTTAGTGGAGATCTCAGAGTGCACCCCTATTTATTCTTGTGTTGCCAGACTCAACTTTGTGAGCTCCATCGTGGCTATCACCGATGGTAGTTGGGCACCATCAAGTTCATCCGGTCATGAGTCGATGTAGACACCCACTCACATAGGTCTCTCCATCTTCTGGATTCTCTTTCCCCCCTGTCATTTTGGACCTCAATGATCATGTGTTCCTGCTGAGTTGGGACCATTTGCTGTACCCTCAGATGGCAGCTTGGCAGCTTTTAAGACCCCAGATGCCACTCACCAATGTGTGGTGCAGAGAGTCCTCATTAGCAAAATGCTAGTCGTGCCAATTGGCCTTGATTTTGCCTGAGAGCATGGTCCCCGGACCCCCACCCCAGCTACTCTGTCCTTGCAATACTGGGTTAAGATGGGAGGAGTACTCAAGTTGTGTTGAAGTCCAGCTAACACTGATCTTCTAATGTGTGCTGTCACCGATTTCACCCAACCAAATTTCTAACAACTATCCAATCTAAACCCTCCCTCCCTCGCCCTCCTTCTCTCCTTACCCTTGCAGTCATCAAAGAGTCTTTTCTTCTATACATGAGTCTGTTTTTGAGTTCTTATTGTAGGGGTCTCATACAGTATTTGTCCTTTTGTCGCTAACTACTTTGATTCAACATGATGTCCTCCAGTTGAAACCAGGTTGTTTCCTGAAATATCGTTGTTCTTTCTCATTGCATAGTGTTCCATTGAGTAGATATACCATAGTTTACCTATCCATTCTTCTGTTGTTGGGCATCTGGGTTGATTCCATCTTTTTGCTATTGTAGACTCTGCCGCAATAAACATTCGTATGCATGCATCAGTTGGAGTGAATGGCCTTGATTTTGTAGGGTATGTTCCAGGCAGTGGAATTACTGGGTCAAATGGTATATCTATATACAGTTTTTTACAGTAGCACCAGATTGCTTTCCAATGAGGTTGGACCATTTTGCAATCCCACTAACAGTGTAGGAGAGTTCCAGACTCTCCATGGCCTCTCCAGCATTTGTTGTTTTGTGTTTTTGGGATCGTGGCTAACCTTGTTGAGGTGAGATGGTATCTCATTGTCATTTTGATTTGAATTTGTGTAACAGCTAACGATCACGAGCATGTCCGCATATGTTTTCTGGCTGCCTGGATCTCCTCTTTAGAAAAGTGTCTGTCCATCTCCTTTGCCCATTGCTTAATTGGATGATTTATCTTTTTCTTATTGATATTTTGTAGTATCTATAAATTATGGAGATGAGGCATCAGTCTGACACATAGTTGCCAAGTATTTTTTCCCATGTAGGTGGCCTTTTAATTATGTTAATAAAGTCTTTGGATGAGCAAAAGTGTTTGATTCTTAATAGTTCCCATTTATCTATTTTCTCTTCTGTTAATTGTGGTTTGTTGGACAGATTTTGAAGTTTGTCTATGTTGTGTATTAAAACTTCCATTGTTGTTCCTACTTTTTCTTGGATTAGCTTTATTGTTTTAGGTTTGATATCTAGATCTTTTATCCGGTTTGAGTTGGTTTTTGTGTAAGGTGTAAGATGTGGGTCTTGTTTCAATTTATTGCAGAAGGATATCCAATTTTGCCAGCAACCATTTGTTGAAGAGATTGTTTTCACCCCAGTTTAATGTCTTAGGGCCTTTATTGAATATCAGCTGTTCATATGCAGATGGTGTCAACTCTGGGGTCTCGATTCTATTTCATTGATCTATCTGTCTCTTTTTGTACAAGTACCAGGCTGTTTTGACTACTGTGGCAGTGTAATAGTTTCTAAAGTTGGACAGTGAGAGGCCTCCCAGTGTGTTTGTCTTCTTTAGAAGTGCTTTACTTATCTGGGGCTTCTTCCCTTTCCAGACAAAGTTGGTAATTTGTTTCTCCTTCTCATTAAAAAAATGTCACTGGAACTTGTATTGGGAATGCATTATATAAGTAGATTGCTTTGGGTAGACACTTCCACAATGTTAAGTCTTCCTATCCATGAGCAGGGTAGGTTTCTCCATTTATGTAAGTCTCTCTTACTTTCTTGTAGTAAGAGCTTATAGTTTTCTTTGTAAAGGTCTGTTATTTCTCTGGTTAGATTTATTCCTAGGTACTTGATCTTCTTTGGGGCTATAGTAAATGGTATTGATTTGGTGATTTCTTCATTAATAATCTCATTGTTGGTACAAAGGAACCCTACTGATTTACTTATGTTTACCTTGTATCCTCAGACTTTGCTGAACTCTTCTATCAGTTTGAGTAGTTTACTTATCGATTCTTTAGGATTCTCTGTATATACAATCATACCACCTGCAAATAGGGCGATTTGTACCTCTTCTTTGCTGATGCAGATGCCATTTATTTCTTGGTCTTGTCTAATTGCTCTGGCTAGAACTTCTAGTACAATGCTGAATAGGAGAGGTGAGAGCAGGAATGCTTGTCTAGTTCCTGTTCTCAAGGGATACTGTTTCAGTCTCTTTTCATTCAGGATTACGTAGGCAGTTGGCTTTGTATAAATTGCCCTTATTGCACTGAGGAATTTGCCATCTATTCCTATTTTGCTGAGAGTTTTTAGCATGTTGGACTTTATCAAATGCCTTTTCTGTATCAATAGACAAGATTAGGTGATTCTTGTACTAGTTTTTTAATTAATTCATCTGTTGATGAGCATTTTTAGGTTGTTTCCCCTTTTTGCTGTTATGAGTGCCACAATGAACATGAGTGTGCATATATCTATGTCACAGTTCTTATTTCTTCAGGGTGTATGCCTAGGAGCGAGATTGCTGGACCACGGGGTATTTTTATTTCTAGCTTTGTGAGGAAGTGCCGTATCATTTTCCATAGTGGCTGTAGCATTTTACACTCCCACCAGCAGCAGTGTACAAGAGTTCCAATCTCCCACAACCTTGCCAGCATTTGTTACTTCTGTTGCAGTTGTTATCAGCAGTGCTGGGGCGAGGTGGTATCTCACTGTAGTCTTGATTCGCATCTCTCCAGTCACTAGTGATTTCAAGCATTTCTTCATGTTTGTTAGCAGCCTGAATGTCTTCTTTGGTCAAGCATCTGTCTGTTCATACCCTTTACTCATTTTTTCACTGGGTTATTTTGTTGTTGAGATGCTAAAATTTTCTATAAATTTTAGAAATTAGACCTTTGTAGGATATGCTGTAGCCATTTCCCCATGACCTTCCCCACCACCCTGTCAATCTGTAGGTTCTCTGACTCTTTTGGACAAGTCTTTTTATTGAGCATATGCGTTTAATTTTTAGGAGGTCCCATTTATCTAGTTCATCTTCTGCTGTATGTGTATTTTTAGTTTTACATTTGATAGTCTATTTTTTGCCACACAGCAGGACTCCTACTGTTGTCTCTGTAGCTCTGGTGGCACAGTGGTTAAAAGCTCAGGCTGCTAACTGAGAGATCAGCAGTTCAAATCCACCAGCTTTCTCCTTGGAAACTCTATGGGGCAGTTCTACTCCTACTCCTACTCTGACCCTATTGGTCACTGCCAGTCAGAAGCCCAAGAGCATGGAAGCCCACTGATTTAGTTCACACGGATCAGCCTCCGGGGGCAGAGAGCTGGATGAAAAAGGTGGTTGGTAATGGATCTTAAAGGTCAAACACATACATTATACAGATGAGGAAACTGGGGTGTAGAAAGCTTAAGTTACTTTCCAAGTTGCACAGCTAATAAGTGACAGGGTCAGGACTTGAACCCTGGAAGCCTGGGTCCAGAGACTTGGCTCGTACCCTCCTGGCTACTCTGATTCCATAATATCCATCCTATAGGAAAGATGGTAGTACTCCCCATCTCTCCTCCTGCCAGGGAAGGAGAAGGTGGGTGAGGTGGAGGGGGACAGAGGCATGTCTGGCATGAGGCAGGGCACTTCTTCAGACTTCTCCCTGGCTGACACCCTAGGTGCCTTCTATTTTGAGAAGCTGCCCAGTCCAAGCAGGGCTGGGCGAATTGTGGTCCTCAATACCAATCTATACTACAGCAACAATGAGCAGACAGCTGGCATGGCTGGTCCTGGCCAGCAGTTCCAGTGGCTGGAAGACGTGCTGACCAATTCTTCCTCGGCTGGGAAAATGGTAAGGGCCCCGCCTCCTCCTCCTCCGTGTTTGGGGTCACTTCTTGAATAAGTCTCCTGTCTTGGCACAAACTCACCCACCCAACTACAACGCCTGCATCATAGAAAGTCTTTTGTTGGTCTGCCACCTGGGGGGTACGTCTATCCTCACAATAGCCTTGTGAGGCTGGGATCTTGGGGTCCATTACAGATGAGGGCCCTGAGGCTCCCAAGAGCAGTGGCAGTTATGAGCTTACAAGACAAGTGGTGAAGCTGAGACCGGAACCTTGGTCTCCAGACACCAAGTCAGTGCTCTTTCTACTGCTGCCACACATTGTAACCACAGCACACACGGTGTACGAGACTTCAAGGGATGCATGGTAGTTGACAGCCCAGTTCTCCAGGTACAACCTGGAGGACAGGCCCTGTGTCTCATTTGTTAGAACCCCTGCACTGACCAGCATGCCACAGCAGGATCTTACGGCTGTTGCTTTGAGCATTCACTGCATCAGGCACATTACTAAATGCCTTATATGGTTCATCTAATTCTCAGAACTCCACAAGGCAGATGCTTCCAGATGAGGGAAGTGAGGCTCAGAGAGGTGAAGTGACTTGCTCAAAGTCACAGAACTGGTATCCAAGCTGCAGTTGAACTCCACAGCTAATTCTCTTAACCCCCACTGCTCTACTTCCTCCAGCAGTAGCCAAGTGCCCAGGTACTATTAGCTCAGTGACTTAGGGATACCACACAGGAGCACATACTAGTCATACCCATACTATACAAGGAAATGCTGGTGACATAGTGGTTACTTGTTACGGCTGCTAACCCAAAGGTCAGCAGTTTGAATCTACCTGGTGTTCCTTGGAAACTCTGTAGGGCAGTTGTACCGTCTTATAGGAATGCTATGAGTCAGAATCAACTCAACAGCAATGCATTTTGTTTGATATACTGCACAACCATGCAAGAATTGTTTAGTCACACTGGTTGACCTCCAAGAGGAGAAGATGAACTTCTGAAGGACCAGAGAGGCTTCATGGAAGAGGTGCCCTTTCAGCTAGGCTCTGAAGGTGAGTTGTTGCTGTTGTGTGCTGACAAGTCAATCCTGTTTACAGTGATCTTATTGGACAGAGCAGAACTGCCACATAGGGTTTTCAAAGCTTTAATCTTTATCAGGGTGGACTATCCCATCTCTCTCCCACAGAGTACTAGTGGGTTTGAACTGCTCATCTTTCAGTTAGCAGCTGGGCACTTAAACCACTGCAGCACCAGGGCTCCTTGAAGTGTGAACAGGATTTACAAAAGTAAAAAGAGAAGGGTATTCCAGGTAGCAGGGATAGCATGGGAAAAGACAAAGAGGTGGGAGAACAGGTGGTATGTTCATTGCTGGGCATGGAGACGATATCTGAATCAGCCTGGAAGAGGGAACTGGAAGCAACTTCAAAGATGTATTTGAGCCTGTCTGCCTTTGGGAAGCTGGTATAGTGCTTAAGTGCTACAGCTGCTAACCACGAGGTTGGCAGCTCGAATCCACCAGGCGCTCCTTGAAAACTCTATGACTTACAGGGTCGCTACGAGTTAGAAGTGACTCAGCGGCAGTGTGTTTTTGGTTTAGTGGCCTGCCTTTGGGAGACAGGCAGGTTTTGAGGATGGACATGAGAGGCTGGGCAGACATTTCTGTGCCCTTCCTGGGCAGCCTGTCTTCACAGGTGTACATTATTGGCCATGTACCACCAGGGTTCTTTGAGAAGACCTGCAGCAAGCCACGGTTCCAGCAGGCTTTCAACAAGAGGCACCTAGAAGTGGTCTGCAAGTACCACTGGGTCATTGTGGGGCAGTTCTTTGGGCACCCCCACACTGACAGCTTCCAGATGTTCTATGATGACACAGGCATTCAACCCAGAGGGTGGATGCCAGCCTACCTCCCTCATTCTCTCACCAGCCTCTCTTACTCCTGCTGTCTGTCACCTGAAGGGTATCCCTATCAGTGTCATGCGCCTTACACCTACAGTCACACCTTAGAAAACGACATTACCTGGAGTGTCAATGGGGCCAACAATCCAGGCATCCGGGTGATGGAATATAACCTAACCACACTAAGCCTTCAGGTCAGCAGTCCTGGGTCTGCTGGGGAAGGGTGGACAGGGACCTAAACACATCCCCTAAACACACCATCACCTCATTAACTGTCCTTCCCAGAAGGGATTCATGCTTATAAAGCACTGCTTTCATCTTGCCTCTCCCCTGCTCACAATTGCCCGTAATATAAAGCTGGATCTCCCTGGCCTGGTTCTCAAGGCGTCCTTGAGTCTGACCGCAGGCCCGTGACAACACTTTTCCTATGCTGACTCTACCTGGAATCCAGCCAAAGCAGGTCCCTAAGCACTCCTTCACCTCTTAGGATGTGCTTGTGATTGCTGAAATCACAAACAAGCATTATTCTGTTATTTATTCAACAAATGTATGAAGCACCTACCCTGTGCAAGGCCTTGCTTTAAGTTCAGGGGACACTTACGTGAGCAGAAACAGAGCAAGTCGTGGCTCTCCTGGAGATGGCATTCTCAAAGGAAGTGACAAACAATACATAAATGAAATTAACTACGCTACAGAGGGAAGTTCTAAGGAGAAAAACTAAGCAGGGTGGGGAGACAGTGAAAGGTAGGGTGTGTGCGTGCTGTGTCCGGTGCATGGGTAAATGTCACAAATGGGGTGACATTTCAGCAGAGTTCTGAGTGAAATGAGGGAGTGACCCAGGTAGGCATCTAGGGAAAGAGTGAACAGCAAGTCCAAAGCCCTTTGGCGGGAATGCACTTGGTGTGTGTAGACAAAACTTGGGTACTTGGCAATCCTGCAGTGGGGCTAGGACACTCTTTTCTGCTGCTTTTTTATACATTTGTTCTGCAAATATTTATGTGCTGAGGGCTTAGCATGACAAAAAAGGCACAGGCTTTGGGATAAACAAGGGGAGCGAGAAGTCTAGTGTAGCTCCAGTGGAAGGTGTTGGGGAGGATGGATGGGGACAAGGTCAGACCACATAGGCCAAGATGAAGACTAAATCTAGAGGGCATAGAGAAGAAATGAAATATTCTGGCCTTAATTTAAAAAGATCACCAGGTCTGCTGTGCAGAGAACATGCTGTAGGGGCACAGGCAGAGGCAGGGGCAAGAGTTAGGAGTCACAACACAACCAGCTGAGAGAGACATGGTGACTAGGCTCAGGGAAGTAGTGCAGAGGTAAGACGTGCTGGATTCTGGGTGTATTTACGAAGGCAGAGTAGACAGGATTTGTGAGTGGACTGGATACGGGAGGTGTGAGTCAGAGGACACAGAGGACCCCAGAGTTTTTGGCATGAGCAACTGAAGGATGAGGTTGCCTTTTCCTGAGATGGGATAGCTGTGGCAGGAGCCTGAGTTTCAGCTTTGGTCTGTTAACTTTCAGATGGCTAAACAGCAGCCAAAAGAAGATGCCAGAGGAGGAGGCAACTGGGTGTCTGAGCTGGAGTTTTAGGAAGAGAAAGGTATAGAAATTTGATATGCGAGCACCTAGAGGACATTAAAGCCAGAGACAAAGCCCTTGATTCCGAGGAGGAAATACTGATGAAGAAGCCTAAGGATTTTTAACAGTCTGGTCTGTTGCCCACATAGGCACTTACAGGATCTGAGCATGGTCTGAGGAACCTACCCTCACCCGCTACCCCTGATAAGCTACCCTACATCCTTCTCAGACAGACCTGGGTTTTCATCCCGACTTAACCACACAAAAACTTCCTGATTTCTCTGTGCATTGTCAGTTGCTTCATCTCTAAAACAGGAAAGACAGTATCCTCACAGGGTTTTGAGAGGACTAATGGTTTAAGTAACAGAAAGGTTGGCCGTTTGAGCCCACCCAGAGGCGACTCAAAGAAAGGCCTGGCCATCTATTTCTGAAAAACCAGCCACTGGAAATCCTACGGAGCTCAGTTCTACTGTGACACACGTGGAGTCACCACGAGTCAGAATCGACTCAGCATCACTGTTGCTTTTACAGGAAATCAGGTGCTGTTCACAAACAGAAGCTCCTTGTACTTCATCTCTAGTGACCTGAAGCCAGGGTGCAGATTTAACTCAAAAGGGTTTGACAGAGAACTTCTTCCAGAGTCTAGCCCTGAGGACACACCTGAGTCCTAGGGGACCTTGAGTTGTATCCCACTTCCCACCAAGTTCTACTTAGTCCATACTTAATGTCACTCTTGTCATACTCCTTTTTATCCTATCATTCTGCAAATATTTATAAAGCCTCTTTTATGTGCCCGGAGCTTGGTGTGACAGAAAATGCACAGGCTGGGTTCCA
Source organism: Heterohyrax brucei (assembly GCA_028571685.1). Classification (NCBI taxonomy): domain Eukaryota; kingdom Metazoa; phylum Chordata; class Mammalia; order Hyracoidea; family Procaviidae; genus Heterohyrax; species Heterohyrax brucei. The sequence continues at coordinate 57,900,901 of CM053140.1, forward strand.
AACAACCTGGGTTCCAATCTTGCCTCTGCCACTGAACAGCTGAAGGATCCTGGCCAAATGCACCCCCCAAAACACCTCTTTAGACCTCAGTTTCCCCATCTGTGAAATGGAGATAATTAGCACAATTACAGATCCCATCAGAGAATGTCTGCCAAACATACTTAGAAACCAAACCAAAACAAACAACCAGTGCCTTCTAGTTGATTCTGACTGAGATGATCCTGTTACAGAGTAGAACTGTTCCACAGGGTTTTCTTGGCTGTAATCTTTAAGGAAGCAGATCACCAGGCCTTTCTTCCTTGGTGCTGCTGGATGGGTTCACACTGCTAACCTTTAGGTTAGTAGTCATGGCAAGAAGTTTGCCCCACGAAGGGATCCCCCCATAAGTGCTCAATAACTAATAGTGATTATTATGGCTATAAAGCTGGGAGCAAATGCAAGGTGCAGGACGGGGATGAAACCAGGCCTCTGTGTAAGGCAGTCCTGCACCGCCTCCCCATTCCAGGACATGGTTATCTACTTTGTGAACCTGAGCCAGGCAAATGGGGACGCACAGGGAACGCCAAACTGGGAACTGGACTACAAGCTGACGGAAGCCTACCGGTTCCAAACATCAGTGTCCACTGTATGCACGCGGCGCTAAGCTACACTGCTGGTGACCAAGGAGATCTGCAGCGTTACCATGTCTACAACTCTGTCAGCTACGACACCCAGGAGTGCTGGGAGGCCTGTCGCACCGAGCAAGTGTGCATGATACGCGAGGTGGACTTCGACCGTACACCGCTTTCTTCCGCACCTCTAGCGACGCACCCACGCCCCGGCTTGCGCGGCTGCTGGCGGCGCTACTGGGCCTGCGCGCCCTGCTCGTGCCGTGCCGTTGGCGTCCCTGGGCTGCTCACCTCCCGCCTTGTGAAACGCAGGCGACAGCACTCTTGGGAATCCTGAACTTTTCCACCATTTCTTTCGCGTTCCTAGAGAATGAATCAGTATGGGACAGGCGGATGTGGGCAGGAAGTCCCAAAGCCACCACAAAAGCACATTTCCCTCAAGTTTCATGTCTCTAAAAAACAATGCGCATCGTGCATCTTATTGTGTGCGATTTACCCGTTAAGTATGTAAATCATTTTGAACTTGCACAGTTAGCAAATGTTTCTCCCTCTCCCCCCACAATGATCAAAGTAAAATGGATAGCCCAGGAAGATGTACTCTGCTGATTCCGTGTCCTTGGTGCAATCGTGGCCCCAACTCTGAGCATGCGTAGTTTGCAAGGTCCACCGGTTTGGGATCAAAACGTGCCTTTTTGTTTCGCTTTTCCCAACCACGCAGATACGAGGGATCACGGGTGGAGCGTGGGCGCTAATATCCAGGCCGCTCCCGCCATCTTGGGCCTGTTGTTAGGTACCATCCAGTCCACTCTAACTCACAGTTAGCGATCCCACAGCGTTTTCTAGACGTTAATCTTTATGGGAACAGACTGCCGGGTCTTTCTCCCTTGACGCCGCTGGGTGGGTACAGCCGTTGGCCTTTCAATTAGCAGCCAAGCGGCTAACCGTGGAGCCGCCAGGCCTCCACTGTCAAATAAAATGGCCGGGAAGCCTGCTAAGGTAAGAGCCATGGCCTCGGACGGTCGGTTTTCCAGCCTAACGCCCCTTGGGGTGCAGCCAGTTGGGCCATGAGTCAAGAGCCGTGCCGCTCCCAGGGAAACGCACAACGGGAATCACCGAGCCCCACCGAAGGCCCAGGGCGAAGCCCCCCCCGACGAGGCGCGGCCGGGAAGTCCCGCCCAGCAGGCCCTGGGCGGCCCGAGGGCTGCTCCCGCCCCCTTCCGGGCTGAGGGAACCCGGAGCCCGAGGGCAGGCCCGAGCCGAGGAGAAGGAGGGGTTGCGGGCAGAGGCTGCCGGGCCATGCCCTGGTCGCTCCGCGCCACCCTCCTCCGGGACCTGGTTCTGGGCGTTCTGGGCACTGCCGCCTTCCTGCTCGACCTGGGCACCGATCTGTGGGCCTTCGTCCAGTACGTGCTCAGCGGCCGCTACCTGTGGGCAGCGCTGGTGCTGGCGCTGCTGCTCCTCGCCTCGGTCGCGCTGCAGTTCTTCAGCTGGGTCTGGCTGCGCGCCGACCCCGCCGACCTGCACAGGTCGCAGCCCTCCACCCGGTGTCTGGCGCTGCTGCACGTCCTACAGCTGGGCTACCTGTACAGGTGAGCGCCCCGCCTAGGGGAAAGGGGAAGGATCTTAACCCCGCGGGCACCTTCTGAAGTTGGGCTGCTAGTGTAGGTCAGAGTCCTGACACTGAGGGGCGGGGCCAAGGGAGGGAAAGAGAGAACTGCGACTGGAGGGAGGAAACAGCCGCTTACGGCGATTCTACCTGTGGGGCACTCTGGTGGCGTGATGGCAAGCGCTACAGGCTGCTGTCCGGAAGGTGGGCAGTGCACATCCACCAGGCGCTCCTTGGAAACTCTATGGGGACAGTTCTACTCTGTCGAGTCACTGTGGGTCGGAATCAGCTAGATGACAGTGAGTTTTGAGTTTGATCTGTAGGCGAGCACCCCGCCCCTTAAGGGAAGAGAACTGCTTGGAGCTGGTCTAGTCAATCCATCCTTGTACAGGTGAGGAAACTGAGGCTCATGGGCTTAAAGTCAGCTTTCAGGGATCCAGCTGTGGTTTTGCCTCAGTAATCTTGTTCTGCCTCACTCTGAGCCTCAGTTTCCTCCTCTGTAAAAAGGAGGTGGTAGTCTAGAGAGGGTTCTGGCAGGCAAGCCTGTTTCAGAGTGTGAAAGGGTTGGAAAGTACCCCCAACACAGTGCTTGGCATGCAATCAATTCTGTTGTAATGGTTCAGAGCGTGACTGTTCCTTCCAGCTGTGAGTGGACTCTTGGGCAAGTCACTTGATCTCTTCAGGATGCTTTACTCATTGTTTCAGTGGGCATAGTAATAGTCTACCTCCAAACTTTGTGAGGTTTATGTCAAATCTGTGAATTTCCCTGGCACAGAGTAAGCATCCAGTGAAAACGTCAGCTAGCATCGTGATTACTTGGGTCAGGTTCGGAATTTCAGCTGTCCTGACTCCAGGGCTGTGCTGTCGCCTCACAGCTGCCCACCTCACACCCTTTCTTTCCCGGTTGTATTCTCCTCCTTGAACTTTTGCTCCTCACCACCCCCAGAGTGAGCACAAGGGCAGAGATGGCATCTGACTCATGTGTGCCCCTTGAGCCAGCCAGAGCTGGGGTTGGGTCATGGAGAGAGTGTGTGGATGGTACATTTTTTCACAACTGGTGGGGCTCTGTAGAGATGGGGAAACTGAAAGCAAGGGGTCAGAATGAGCATGAAGTCAGGATCTGGTGCGCGCTGGGTGGGATGCTGTGGCCAGAGCCAGGATCCTCTCTTGAGTCCCTGTGTACAGATTTTCTCCAGATCAGGCCTTGACAAAGCTGCAGTCTCCAAGAGTAGACAAGCGGAATGCTGCCTGAGTTAAATCCCAGATGAGTGGGGAGGGGCACAGTTACCGCAGTCCTGGGCAGGCATAGCAGCATCATACCTCTTCCTCCCTCCTGCTGCTTCTTTTGAGCCAGAGTAAGACAGACAGCTGGGCTTTGCTGCCTGTGTTCAGAAGCTCTCAGGGACTCTGTGGTCACCACCTTGCCCATGAGATAAAAGGTCTTGCTCCTTGGGCCCCCTTCACAGAGTCTGTTTTGTTCAGCATTTGCATGGAATCACCTGGGGGTGCCTGTTTAAAAGGATGATTTCCGAGCACCTTCTGCAGAGTGACTGAAAATCTGTTCCTTCTTTTCATAGTTTTGCATAAATGGGATCTGTGCCTCCAGTTTGACCACTCCAACTTCCCCCACTGTGTAGTTGGGTGCTCTTTCTAGAGCACAATCTGCCTGTGCTAAGACATTCTCAGTGGTTTCCTATTGCCTACAGGAGTCCAAAAGATTCCTATGCCTGCTAAAATTTGAGAACTCTGCCATCTTATGAATTCAGACAGCCTTGGGTCCCAATCCTGATTCCATTATTTATTAGTCTTTTGATCTGTTTCCCCATCTATAAAGTGGGGGTGCTGCAAACAAACAGTCGTGTGTTTGGGACAGTGCCTAGCTGGGGGGAGCAGCAATAGTTGTGTATAGCCTCATTTTACAGCTAAGGAAATAGTTTAATGAGATAAAGTTGCCTGTCCAACACCCACAGTGTGTAAGTGACAATTAGAACTGAAGCATGCCTGCATCTGCCTGATGGGTAGAGGAAGGAAGAGTGCCACCAGACACTAACCTGGCCCTTGGGGCATCTTATGTGCTGCCTAGGTGCGTGAAGGGGCTGCAGCAGGGGCTGTTCGTGTGGCGGCAGGAGGTGCCCTCACAGTTTGACCTGGCCTACGCCGACTTTCTCTCCTTGGACATCAGCATGCTGCGTCTCTTCGAGACCTTCTTGGAGACAACGCCACAGCTGACGCTGGTGCTGGCCATTGTGTTGCAGACTGGGCAGGCAGAGTACTACCAGTGTGAGTGGTGGCCAGCAGCCAGACCTCCTCTGTGGCTTGGGAAAGTGTCCCTCCAGTGTCACAAGTATTTGCTCTTTTTTAAAAAGGCTGCATGGAAAACAGGAAAACATGCTTTAATCAGGCAACCCTGGGTTCAAATCCAGAGTCACTCTCTAGCTGTATGACCTTGGCCTAAAGATTCCATCTTTCTGAGGGTCAGTTAGTTCTTATCTGTAAAATGGCATAGTGAATACTCCTTCTACTTCATCGTGTTGAGGAAGAAATTAAAAGATGATGCATGTAAAGCCAAGTGCTTGGTTCATAATAAATCTGCGTTATAATTCTTACTGTTTTGAAGATAGCAGAGATACAGTGTATGGGGTGCCTGACACAGACCAGGCAACTTGTTAGTCATTAAACATTTATTGAGCAGCTTCACATACTCAAGGAGATTTTATGCAGCACCTCTCCTGTGCCAGTCACTGCACTGGGTACATAGCAGTGAACAAGACAGACACAGCCCCTGCCCTGCTAAGATGACAGAATGTAAAATAACTACAGAGAAGTGTGTCCAGTGATCTGAAGGGGAGGGGCAGGTGGCAGAGGCTGGCAGGGCCTCGGAAAACCACAGGGCAAAATTTGTACAAAAAGGAGTTTCTAGAAAAATTTTGCCTGTAAAAGGGAAGTGACTTGCCGAAGGTCAGTCACAGTGGCCAAGTTAGGACTTTTGTGTCTGACTTGAACCCACTCTCCCACTCTGCCATCACTCACTCTATGACACAGTTTCCTCTGTTTGACCTCAGTTTCCAAGACTGTACAAGATGAAGGTCAGACTCAATCTTCAGTGGCCTTTCCGGCTTCTGCTAGTTCAAGTCTCTAATGGTAACTTTCAGTCTGATAACAGCAGGCTTCCTGATTGTGTGCCTTCTATTAGCTGTGTGGACACAGCTGCAGTAGGTGGGTCAGGATGGGTGACTCTAGGAAATATTCAAACTGAGACTTGCAGAGTAAATAGGAGTAGACCAGATGAGAGAGGCATGTGCTCCTGGCCCACCTAATGTAACATGCACAGGCTTGTCAGGTCTCAGAACTTGGTGTGGTGGGCCCTGCTCAGATGCAGAATACGGAATAGTGAGAAAGGGTGACGGCTACAGATCTGATTCAAAGCTGGGAGCGTGTTCCTGGCACATAATAGGTGTCCAGTAAACATCTATGAAGGAGACAGGGGAGGAAGCATTCTCGAGACTTTTAGAGCTACTTCTGACCCTCCTTGGAGGTCCTGGTACCCTTAGTGCAGAATAGGGAACCAGGAGGTGAGATAGATCCTTGCTGTCATCTACTTCTAGATCTTGGAAAATCAAGAGTAAGAGCCAGTCTGAGTGTGCGGGGGTAGGGAAAGAGAAGAGTGAGGGAATGTTGCTCCTTGTTCACAGCAGGACATCCCTTCTGCCCTAAGTGTAACTTCAGCCAGAGCCTGTTGCCTCCTGTGGAATGTTCTGCCTCCCTTCCTGAGACTGAGATGGGGGGACTGCTAAATCTCAGACCCTAGAGAGACTTGGACTCATCCAGGAAACGAAGGGTTACAGAACCCTGGAAGGTGCTAATCTGACAACAACAGAAGACGCTGGAGGTGTGACCAAGTCCCAGGGGTTACAGTTGCTGGGTGGCTTTTTTTAAGTCTTACCCTCTCATCTTTGAAAAACATCACTATGGTGACATCTGAAAAGTTAAGCATAGCAGTGAAGGGAAGACATCACACTGGACTTCAAACTTTTTTTTTACTAGTTTTAGGAACTTAATGCTTTTCACCTGCAGATTTGTCTTCAGCAATTTGAGTGTTCTAAAGGCTCAACTGACTTGATGGCAATGGATTTTTAATACTTACCTTAGGTCCCTGGGTGGTACAAATGGTTTATGCTCAGCTACTAAATGAAAGGTTGAAAGGGTTGGGTGTTCAAATCTACCTGTTGGTGCCATGGAAGAAAAGCCATCTACCTCTTGGTGCCATTGAAGTAAAGCCTGGTGGTCTACTTCTACTAGCCACTGAAAACATTATGGAACAGTTATACTCTGACACATGCATGGTCTCCACAAGTCAGAAGCTAGAGCAACAGGTTTGGTTTTTAGTTTTTAGTACTTACCTGAGGATTATAGGGGCCCCCCACAGTACTCATGATCTCCAGGGAGTGCCTGGCAGGCTGCCCCCAGTGCTCACCTATTTCTTCTTGCTCTTTGTAGGGCTTGGCATCTGCACATCCTTCCTGGGCATCTCATGGGCGCTGCTTGACTACCACCGAGCCTTGCGCACCTGCCTGCCCTCCAAGATGCTCCCAGGGCTGGGCCCCTCTGTGATCTACTTCTTGTGGAACCTGCTGCTGCTGTGGCCCCGAGTCTTGGCTGTGGCCCTCTTCTCAGCCCTCTTTCCCCACTATGTGACCCTACACTTCCTGGGCCTGTGGCTGGTGCTGCTGCTCTGGGTCTGGTTACAGGGCACAGACTTTATGCCAGGCCCCTGCTCTGAGTGGCTGTACCGGGCAACAGTGGCCACCATCCTCTATTTCTCTTGGTTCAACGTGGCTGAAGGCCACACGCAAGGCCGGGCCACTATTCACCTGGTGTTCCTCCTGGGTGACAGTTGTCTCCTTGTGATCACCTGGCTGACTCACAGCATCTGGCTGCCCAGTGAGATCCCGTTCCAGGTAGTCCTGTCTGTGATTGCCTCCAGCTTCCTCTTTGGTCTGGTCCTGCGACTTGTCTACTACCGCTGGCTGCATCCTAGCCGCTGCAGGGAGCCTGACGTAGTGGATGGGGCCCGAGCCCCCGTTTCCCTCGAGCGGTGTCAGCAGCCTCAGAACAGGCGCATGAACCAGTTGGCTCAGAACTTTTTTCCAGAGGCTAAGGATGGAACTGTTTCTTCAGGGAAGGGAGAGGTGAATGGTGTCCTTTGATGTAGGGTTTCACTATGTTCGGGGACAGTGGACAGTGAACTAACTGGTAGAAGCAGAAGATAAGCTAATGTTGCTATGGGCTTTGATCTGCTCCACAAGAGCTTGATGCCTGATCTGTGCCGGGCACTAGGGACAAGCGTTGAGTAAGACATAAGCCTGCCTTCAAGGAGTTCACAATGTGAACAAGACGAGGAGGCCCGGATCGTGGAGCGTCGGTGGACCCCAATTATGGATAAGACACTTTGGGAGGAAAGAAGAGTCTTTTTTTTTTTCCTCTCTTACCAACCAGTATAATGGTGGCCCCAAAGCTTCCTACCCTTGGTATTTTTACCCCTCTAGTCACCTCTAAAATAGCTGGCAAAGGAGCTATTCTATCCTTTGGTTCCCCTCTCCTAGACTAGAAGGCCCAGGACCTCCAGGGTATGCCTTCTAGAATTCTTCCTCCCCTCTCCCTGCCCCATTCAGTCAGTTCATTCAACAGATGTTAACTGAACACCTCTTCTGTGCCAGGAATACCATCTTAGCCTTACGACCTGGAACAAGGTTGGCTGTCACCCTGCCTTCCTTCCCCAACCTCTCCATTTTGGGGTAGGATCTCAAATGCTGGAGAACTGAGCCAGGAGTGCTAACTCTGGCTGGTACCTCAGCACCCAGGGCCACAGTGCTGCTGACCCAGCCTCTGTTCCTGCTCTCAGGGACCACTTTTCAGCGAAGTGCCTTGTGAACCTGTGGTCTGGGCCATGGCTCAGCATCACAAGTGTTGTTATATTTTTTATCCAGCATACACTCCTACCTCAGTGTCCGTGTGCAAGGAAGAGAATGTTTGTGCTTATGTGCCTCTGCAAGTGAGAGACATGTCACTTTTGTTTAGCAGTGTTACTACGTTATTATTAAAACCTCATGAAATCTTCCAACCTAGTCTTTGTCATGAAACGAAATGAACTGCAGCATTCAGAACCTCCTGGAAAGAAGATTTCAGGGGCAAGAGCTTCTTCCGTCAACATGGGTAAAGGGCTGTGGGACTTGAGAAGGGCTGGCTGGCTTAGGTAAGGACTTCCCAACTTCCAGTTTCAAGAGCTGATGAGTCTGCATGGGTTTCAGCTGGCCATCAGAAACAGGATGTGGCTGACTCCACTGCATGCTGTGAACCGCCAGCTTTGGTTGCTGGGCCTGCTGGAGTAGTTGGAAGTAAACAAGACAACAGCCCACGTGCAAAAGCTCTTTTTGCTGGGAGCTTAGGGAGGGTTTTATGATGAAACAGCTTATGGGATGTGGATGTAGGTGATGGTGCTGGAGAGGCAGAACTTTTTGATTCTCTAGGTCTGGTTTGGAGAGGCAAAGAATAGTGAAAAGGCCCTGGAAATGAGACAAAATGTTCCATCACCATTGTAATGGGACTGAATAGCCTCAGTTCTGTTATTCTTCCTAATAGAGATACAGTAAACAGGAGAAGTAAAACACTGAGTATATCAGATGGTGTCAAGTGCTGAAAGAAGCAGCAGGGAAGGGGATCAGGAGAGTGTGTGTGCTGTGAGTGGGAGTTAACATTTTACACAGGATGACCACGGAAGGGTAACCAACAAGCTCTGAAGGAGGTGAGGGAGTGTGCACTGTAGGTGCATTTCACCCCAGAGACCAAGTGGGCCCTAGTCAGGGGCTGTAATGAGGAGCAGAGCCTGGAGGGAAGCCTTTGGGGTACTGGTGTATTGAGAGGTGTGTGTGTCTGTGTGTAATGATCTTCAGATCATAAAAGTCTAGTGATTTACAGGACCAAATAAAATGGCCAACATGGTTGCCTGTTGAATTTTAATGAAAAAAGGCAGTAAAAACCAGCCTCATCTGTTAGGTGTATTATCTTGTAAAGAAAAGGACATAATGTTCTCGGAATAAAGGACCATTCTTTTAATTGAACACATTTAAACGTGTATACACACAATGAAACGGAAATCATTATCATGTTTCTCAATTCCTAGGGAATATTAGGGGAAACCCTGGTGCCACAGTGGCTTTAAGAAGTGCTATAAGGTTGCTAACCAAAGGGCTGGCAGTTCGTATCCACAAAGCGCTCCGTGGAAACTGGGGCAGTTTTATTGTGTCCTGTAGGTCACTATGAGAATCCACTTGATGGCAGTAGGTTTGCTTTTTTTTAAATTAAGGAAGGGGTGAGATCTCAGAGGGCAGGCAATCTAGCCCTGGACATACATCCTAGGGTTTCATGAAAACAAGCACATTTCTTCCTGGCATACATGGAAAAGACTAGGCTCTGAGATGCCACATATGTCCAAAGAGAGGACCCAGAACTTTCGGAAATGCTCCATTTTACTCAGGAGAGAAAAAAAGCTTTTAATTAAAAAAAAAAAAAAAGGGCTAAATTCTTATTTATAGGTGAAATCATCATATGATAATATGAAATTCAAACAATGCATATAGTGTTCAATATAAAAAGTATGGAATTTAGCAGTTTATAGAATCCAGAATTTTACAATTTTTAAAAAGCTCCCTTAAGGTTGTCATCAAGAATTTTTTTCTTAATGTCAAGAAGTTTTTTAGACAAAACTGTGCTGTAAGTGAAAAGTTTACAATCCGAGTCAATTTGCCATATAAAACTCCACAGCCACACTGCTGTGCAACTCTAGCTGCTCTCCCCACCCTGTGACAGGACATACCTCCTGTCCACCCTGTACTTCCTGTATCCTTCCAACCAACTCCTGGTCCCCCTCTACCCCTCTCGTCTCTGGACAGCAGCTCTCAGACAGGTTCGTGTATATATCTGAGCAGAGCAGCACACTCTATGCCAACTTATTCTTAAGAGTCTAGTCCAATCTTTGAAGAGCTGAAAGCTTTGTTTTTGAATGGGAAAGAAAAGCGTCCAGCACTGCTCACTTCTACTGGCTGCTAAAAGGTTTCTGAGAACTGTGCAGATGTTGTACTTATTGTACAAGAAATGGAGATATTTAATGACTCCTTGGGCTTGATAAGCAATTGATACTTCTAACATTTATGCTTATGACTAAGGACATCACAACAAGTAACAGGTTTGCTTCAACTACTGTGTGATTCAAAATGCACCCCTGGTGAAGAGGCAGAATGGCTGGACTACAAGGCAACCCCTTTTTTACTGGGGGAATTAATTCAAAAAAGAGAAATCTCACAGTCTGACATGTAAGGTACTTGGAAGCTAGAACCAAATTCTCATCTTCTGTATCAGACTAAAAGCCAAAAGGATTCTTGATAAACTTTTCCAGACCCAGTGAGGAACCCAAATCTGAAGAAATGACAAATATCTAATGTGATATGACATCAGGCCAAATCAAGAGGTTTGAGTATCAGTTTGTCAGCCTTATTGCCTTTGCCTTTAAGCGCAGCACAGCTCTTTAATAATCAGGTTTCAGTATACTTGACAGGAAATAAAACCTCTTTGTCATTCCAGTTCTGAACTTTTATAAACAACATATTTTAGGAACAAGAAATGAACTCTACCTTGTAAATTAAGTTAAAAAATTCCTTTTATTTTTTCCATGTACATTTATTTACACCAAATGGTTATTTATGGATTTTATGTTTTTTGGTGAAATTAATGAATTTTTATGAAGCCCTACCTACAACTACAGAGCTGGGTACCTGGGCTGAGTCTATTCAGGAAAGACACAGGAGCAAACTGTATAGAAAATAAAAACTTTATTTTTCAAGTTTATAAGATAGTTCCCATTACATATAACATTATGGTCAAGGACTCTACAGCCACGAATGCCCGCAGTCACATAAATATATCCAATCCAATCAATGCCTTTTTCTGCTAAAAGAGGCATCTGAGGTCCAGAGGGAGAGTCACACTGTGAGTAAAAGTCGTCTTTAGTGGGGTAGCTCCTGTCAGTGCATGGGAACTAGCCAAGGAGCCTTGCTTGCCAGAACTATTTAACTCAGGAGGGGAAGGGACAAGACAGGTGTGCTGATTTAGATTTTCTCTCCTGTGGTTTAAGATAGTTCAGAATCTCAGAATTTGTACTTGGTTTCTCCAGAGTAAGTATCTGGGAAGTTACAACTTCTATATGAAGGGAAACAGATTTAATGGTAACTGAAGTCTGCTTAACAGGGGCCTTTCTGGAAGAGTGAGATGTTCTGAGTTTACACCCCTTGGCCTAGAGCATCGCTCTCTCAGGCAGAGGGAGAAGGTGGCACTGCCCCATACTCCTCTCCCCTATGCTTCAGTGGCACTGACACCCATTCAAGGTAGCGAACATCTAGAAGCTCCGTATGCCACAGCTAGAGCTTGCCAATCAGTCTACTTGGAGCTTTAAAGCTGAGTTTGTGTAAACTGTGAACAGGCTGTGGCACAAGTCTCCTGGGGACACTAGCTCTGCACCCCAACTTGCAGAGCAAAAGACAGGAACACCCCAAACCAAACAGAAGCCCGGACAGGCATTTAATCTGGAGCAGATACCGCCTGCTGCCCCAGGGGCACTGGACAGCATGATGCTAAGGCACAGTCAGGTTTACATTCGAAAGTCAAGCCATGACCCCAGGACCCACCTGGAAACCCAGATGCCCTACTAGAGCCAGCCCTCACCCCAAAATGCGTAGATCCATCTTACAGAACCCACAGCACTCAGCTAATCTGACAGAGGCTGTTTCTAATACCACAGAGCTTCCACCTTGCTGAAAGACCCACAGTAGTCATTGGCCTTCGGTTTCCAATAGCTCTTGTTTTCCAGCTCACTTATTTTCCCTTCCAGATTTTTGTGCTGGGCAAAAGGGGAAGCAGGGGAACAGCTGTGCTGTTCCCTAGACAATTCGTTTTGTCAGAAAGGAGCCAGGAAGCTCATGTTTGCTCTCTGCCCTCTAATTGAGGACAGCAGCAACCAAGAAGAACACAGACTGCTCTGCTCAGTGAGCCTCCCCACCTCTCATGGCCAAATCCAAGTCCCTTTTGGAAACAGCTAAGCTGGCCAACAGGGAAAGAGCACTGAAAAAGGAGTCCAAGTCACATTCTAGGAATAAGGAGCGGGGAAAGAGCAGCTTGTGTGTGTACCACTCCACAGCCTCACAAGCCTAAAGCACAGCACCAACAGGTGGCACAGATCAAGGGCAAGAAATCCACAGCTATAGTGCTAGTACAGGGACGGCTTGGGATCTGAAGTAAAAATCCATCTTAGAGCTTTCAAAGATCAACCACCAGGCAAGGCAGATCAGCATCTAAGCAACCACGCTGAACAACACCAAGCAAAGGTTGGCCTCAGACCACATCTTGTTCCCTGTGCTCACATGGAAACAAGGTTCGAGAGGCAGTGAAGTAGTGGGGCAGTGACTCCAGTGCCTCTCCCTAAAAGTGTGAGCCAAGAAGCATTTTCTCAGTCAGTGCAAAAGGAATGTGTACACCAGTCTCTCTTAGCTGCTATCTGGCTGACCTGCCATTGGAGGGAGTCTGGCCTCTGTGCTGTTAATATCTCCGGAAGCAGACATGCAGATTCTTCAGGGACAAAGAATTTAGCTGAGCTGGTCAAGGATGCCTCCCACCTAGCACACATACTGCATCTCTCTGAGGTGCTAATTTCGTCACCTCTCTCTGTACAGCCTGGGAGAGGCTAAATTCATCGGCTTATGGGAAGTTTATTCTACTTGATAGCCAGGTTGGTGTGGAAGGGATAACGCATCCAAAACCACATTTGGGATGGAGCTTAGGCTGGCGTCTGGCCATCCACCATCCTTCCCAGGGGCTGTGCTGAGAGCTGCTCCTGCATCTTACCCAAGATTAAGTTTTCAGGCAAGAAGAAGAGGGTCCAACACTCTGATTTACAACAGGAAAGTCTTTCTGTTCTTCTCATTTCCCATTTTAGAATGGAATTTGAGAGGTGGGAAGGGTGTTTCATGAGAAAACTGAGTTTTTATCACAACAATCTGCTCTTAGTTTTAGGCAGAGATCTGGGTAAGTACCTGGAATAGCTGCATGGGACTTACGGGTCTCAAAAAAAAGTCAAACATGTAGTTATGAGCCTGGTCTTTAACTTGACTTCTCAGGTCCTATGTCCAAGAATTGAGGCAGAGTTTCACAGAGGTGTGTATGAGATGCAACAGGGCAAAAGCCTCGCACTGATGACTAAGAAGGAAGAGAATGTTGTAGGATAAGCATCTGCTGGGGAAGGGTGCTGCTCTGCAGGAGAGAAGAGTGGACTTCTCCTGTCTCAAAAGCTAAGGAGAATCTTCTTCATAAGCTGAAAGGCATAAAGGAGCCTTAGCCCTCTCCAGTTTGGAGCCTAAGCCTCCTAGACATAGCCTTTACATAAAAGAGCCAAACTAAAGGTTTAGAATTTATTAAGAGAATTTCTATGGTTGCAGGAGAAGAGAGATTGGAAAAGGAATTAAGGTCCTGAAGATGGGAAATGCCCAAATTTAATCAGTGTCTACTGCCCTATGGTTTGGCAAACTAGGAGATGGGGAAAAGCAGGAAGGGAACCATCCTAGAGAGCATCCACTGGAGCAGCTAAAGAGGTGCTGTCACAGAGAGGTATTTTATATATTTCAATTACTATTTTCCAAGGAAACTTTATACACCCCTTTCTGGCCAGAAAAACAAAAGGGGAGGGAAATCCTGCTTCAGAGACCAGGCCCTTACCTATAAAAATAACATATACATTCACTGGGAATACTTTCTATAGCTAAGGAGTTACAAAGACTGCAAGAGATGTTATTGGAAAACTCTGCTGCATTTGTCCTATCCCCACAAATCAAAAGCAGTTCTCAATCTGGTCATGGACTAAGAATGCCACGCTGCCCCAAGAATTTCCTTTTTCTTTTCTTCATTTTTTTGAATCAAAACTAAAACCAGAAGAATTAAAAGCACTACAGCTGTGGTGAGTCTACCGTTCTCTTCAACTGTCTCCTGTTTCTGTCTGAGGATGAATGCAGGGCTGCAGCCAATCTTAGCAAAACAAGCACCAGCCCTTGCAGTGGCCACTTGTGATTGTGTTCTCGCCAGCATTCCATGGAGAGAGCGAGAGAATGTTCTCAATTGGCTCTGGTCTCTAGCTCCCTTCAGGAGTGAAAAGGAGCTCATAAGGAAGGCTCCTTGTTTTAGTTCTTAGAGAAAATCAAGCTCCAGAGCCTGGTGGAGGGATACTAGGTCTCCATGGTTTGTGATCCTCCAGAAAGGCATGTTGTGCTGGAAGAGACAGAGGAGAGCTGGTTAGCCTCATTTCTTTTCGGGATTACATTTACTTGTACCCCTCTCGCACGGACCTCTCCCCAAGGTACTCAGTAACCCTCTACCCTTGCCCACCTCTCATAAGGCTGTCATAAGATCAAATAAGTTACATGTATAAGAGCTCTGTATACTACTGGAATCTTCACTCTCATAAAAGAAATTTTTAAACTGTTTCAGTGGCAATCGAGTGCTCTTTTTTTTTTTTTTAAATGAGAAATAGCTGTTTTAGCTACTGTACAAGATCTTTAGGATCAAATAACATGACCTGGGTAAGAAATTAGCATTATTTTGTTTTCTTACAGATGTTCATTTCCCATAAATTTCAGATAGACCTGGAAAATAACACACTATGTGGTCAGACTCAGAATACTGTGTTCATTCTGAAAGCCACACTTTCAGTAACGGCTTTGATAAATGCAAGTGTTGGAAACCCTGCTCTACGAAGTTGAAGGAGACTAGCTTTACTGACCATCATGTTCAAATGGTTCCAAGTTATCCAGAAAATTGAGGTCTTAGAACAAAGTTCTTTGGCATGTAGCTCATGCTTTCTTTCGCATCAGCTGCTCACACATAATATTTAAAAGACTATTAATATACAGAAGCAGCAGCAGATTTATTGTATCTTGCTCAGGAGTGACAGACTAGTACTAGTATGTAAAAGTTACACACATAAATCTTAGTTCAATGTAAGGAAGAATGTCCTAAGAGCTGGAATGGCCTCCCAGTTGAAAGGGCTATTTGGAAAGCAGTGTTCTCATCAAGGACCAAAAAGGCTTCTGTCAGGGCTGCAGACAAGATTCCTCATGGAGTAGAGGCTGAGCTGGATAGCTCTAAGGCATTCCCAGATGGATTTATTCTACGGTAGATGACTATAGACACCCTCCTAGAGATACAAACTTTGTGAATGAGTTGGTTCTTTCTCTCTCTAGTCTTCTTCAGCCTGGGAGTACTGATGACTCAACCACTACTATCCTCCTCAAAGATGGCAACATAATCTAAGAAGCACTGTAGAATCAAAGCACCAGAGGTAACACATTAAAACCAAAAAGTAAACCAAACCAAACAACAAAGGTCCTTGAACTGCTACCTAAAATGATAAAAATGAAAATAAAATTAGGTACTTATGCCAGTTGATTACCAATCTCACAGCTCATTAATAGCTGCTAAAGATTTCTAAGCTATCTGGATGAAGAAAATCGGGAGAGCTGGACCTCGCTTCTAACCCAATGCCTCCAAGTCTAAGGAACAGTTACAGAAAGAATGCACTGAGGTAGAAAGGGAAAGAATTTCTGTTGACTCATTTGACATGAGGAGAGAATTGAAAAAAGGAAAAGCTGTCCAAAGTTATACAGCTAATAAAATGGCTGACACAGACTGAACCCACCTAAATCTAAACTTCATAGGCAAGGCTCAGGTACTGTTTCCTGTATCAGTCAGGAAAGACCTAGAGTTTGGGGCTGCATATGATAGGGTTAGCAGAAGTCAGAACAGTCTTTCCAGGGCTCAAAGGCAGAAAAGACTTTCTCTACAAAAACAACTCCCAAGTGATTTTGTTGTTTTGAGAATCTGAAGCCTAGCAAAGTCAGAATGGTTTGCCTTTTTGCAAAAGCTCTTTCCACGATGCTCTTGAAAAGGTATTGCTTTCTAAGACGAAGTCCAAAGTGGGGCCCACATAAGGTTTAATGAAGGGGATCCCTATAGCATGGCTCAAAGGCTTAAGACTTTCGATGGTAGGACAAGGGGAAGATCCAACAATTTAGAGGGGAAACTTCATTTTGGGGAAAAAGTGACTTCCTTTTTTAAAAATAAAAGAGAAAAAAAGAGAAAGGGAAAACACCATAAATGCAGAGTAGACTGCTAAGACTTCTGAGTTTTATTATTTCTCCCATACAAGCTACGTTCTTTGCCAGAGTTACCTGTTTGGCTGCAATTTCTTCATCTCGTCCATCTCCAATCACTACATATGTGACTTTCTTTCCAAATCTTGATACGATTCTCTCAAAGCAGCTCTCTTTACCTGATGTGAAAAAGACATTTCCTATCAAGGACACTCAAAACCAAAGAAAGGGGCTTCTGCTAGGTTCACCTGCCATGTGCCTTAGACTAAGCAGCAGCCTTTGTGGTTCGCTGGTGGGAAGTGGGAGCGGGAACCAGGGATCCAGTGGGCTCCTTGCCCAAAGACTGTGAAAACTGTGCCATTAAACCTGAAACAACAACTACAACAACTAGTGGTGACTTTTTAAGCACTGCACTTCCTAAGTTCTTATTTTAACCTTCAGGCTACAGGTGAAGTCACTAAGGTCGTTGTGTAAGGGAATTTCTCTAAACAGGAGGCTAAGGGGCCCAGGCAGCATGACAACACTGAATACCATGTCTCTCTTCCACATCTCTTGCATTTTAAGGCTAATGAAGTATTTTCAAATTGTTCTTCATTTAATTCTCAGAATAATCCAGTGATACAGATACCATTCTCTATCTTACTGATGCAAGTGGAACTCAACAGTTTAGTGACTTGACCCACATCACAAACAAGCTGGTAGCCAAGCCAGAATTTGGACGTGGGCTGCTGACTCCAAGTCTAAGTTTTGGCCACTGTGTCATGATGAAAGGATGATTTCTGATGGGAAGTTTTTAGGGACATGAAAGCATAAGGCCCTGATTTCTTGTTACTAGTAACTCACAGGCAAACAGTTACTTCTCTCTAATTTTTCATTTTCCCGATAGAGTCCTGGGGCTGGGCCTAGTGACTAATGTGGCAGCAACATCACATCCAGAATTTTCTCACTACTGTACTTTTTAACTGAAACTGAGGTATAACATCACCGAAATTGACCATGGGAAGATTTAAATCCACTGCAGATGGTTCTCAGAACCATCTCAGTATATCCAAATTCAAATCTCATTTTGAATTAATAGCTAAAACATTCACAAAATATACTGCTATGAGAAAGATATTTGCACAAATAAATAAAAAGGAAAGTATTTCCTTTGCTCTTCCTTCACTGTCTCTCATACTTTATCTCCCTGCCACCTTCTTCAGTTAACCAGGGTCCTAAGCCCGCTTCCTTCTTCATCCTGCTCCACTAACCTCATTCCTTTCACTTTCTTCTGGCTAGAACCCGTGACTTAGCACCAGAGCTCCCATGAGAATAAGCAAAATGTGCCTCTTCCTCAAGATACTCGACTGCCATCTGCTGGAAAAGTGTTTTAATAAATATAAAACCCCACAAATTTAAGATGACTGCAATGTACGCAACAAGAACCACACAACCATACCCAGAAGGCTTGCATGGTTCATCTGAGCAACCGCAAGCCTCTGACAACCCTAGCCCCCGTGGCACTTCAAAACAGGTGGACTATGCGGTCGGACAAATGAGTTTGTGAACTCATCCTAGAAAAAGTGTTACATGCCTCATTACTGAATGTCACTATGGTCACCTTCGAAATACTCCCCTTGGGAAGCTGTGCACCAACACCAGCCCCTAGTCCACTCTTCAAAGCAATTTTGGAACTCTTTTCCCGGAATGGCCATCAGAGCCATTGTCATATTACCCTTGATGTCCTGAATGTCATCAAAGTATCTTCCTTTCAGTATTTCCTTTATCTCCCAATAAAGAAAAACAGTCACTGACGGCTGCATCAGGTAAGCAGGGAGGGTGTTCATTTCAATAGTTATTTGTGTACTGGTTAAAAACTCCCTCACAAGACTGTGCTGTGTGAAGTGGTGCACTGTCGTAATACAAGAGCCATGAGTTGTTGGCGAAAAGTTCATGTCATTTTCATCTAACTTTTTCTAGTGGCCTTTTCAGCATTTTCGAATAGTAAACATGCTTTAACTGTTTATTTAGTTGCTACAAATTCCTAATGAAGAATTCCCTCTGATACCAAAAAAGGTTAGCAGTATCACTGTGACTCTTATACAGACTGATGGAACTTTTTCGGTTGCAGAGAACAGGCTGATTTCCATTGTGCATTTTGACACTTTGTTTCAGAGTGGTGTTAGCACACCCATGTTTCATCACCAGTCTAAGACATCGGCTTGCCTCTCCAAAAGGTCTTGGGAAACTTCGACTGACTCTCGTTTGTTTCTGTTCATCAGTGAGCTCCCACGGGATCATTTTTGCACATACCTTTCTCAGGCCATGATTTTCGGTAACATTTTCCTGTTTCTCTACTGATGTTCACTTGGTCTGCTATGCTTCTCACAGTCAAAGATCTCGACATACAATTCAACATATTTTTGCAATGATTTTGTCAGTGCTGTTTGTTACTGGTCACTCTGACCTCTCTCCATCAGTGACACTTTCTCTCCCCTCATTCTTGAGATGGCATAAAAAACATGCTAACAATAATGAATGTCACTCAGCAAGACACTGCCACATGTCAACACCAACACAGCTGTGAGACACTTATCTACCAAGGTTATGAAAACTTATCAAGTTTTTGTGCAGTGCTGCCAATGTAAGCACATGTGACAACTTCATGAATTTTAATTGTTAGACCCTGTATTCACCTCAGCTAGACACTAGCCCTCTCTGGGCTTCAATCCCCGGATTATAATACAAGGCTTGGCTTGGGACTACTTGTAAATGCATATTAATCTCACAATAATTCAGTGGACTGTAGTCCATATCCTGAGCCACAATTTAGTCCAAACATTAAAGAATTCAACTAACATCAAGCTCTTACTGTGTTCAAAGTATTTAAGAGGTCTTTGTTTAATTCCATCCTAACTAGTACATCCTCAGAACCTAACCCAACCTTTTCCAGATTCACAAGCTAATTTATGATCTGTCTAAAGAAAAAAACTTCTAATTCAGTCACAATGTAGACTTTTCTCCTAAACCAGACAAAGGGAATGCTTGAGTTTAGAGAAGGGCACAGAGATGCATTCATCCTCCTGGCATGCAATTATCAAGGATGAAAACACACTTGGGAACATCTCTATTAAGGATTAAGAGACAAAATAAAACCAAAACCAAGCCCGTTGCCATTGAGTTGATTCTGATTCACAGTAACCCCACAATACAGAATGTAACTGCCCCATAGGGTTTCCAAGGAATGTCTGGTGGACACGAACCGCCAACTTTTTGGTTAGCAGCCGTAGCTCTTAACCAATACGCCACCAAGGTTTCCAATTAAGAGACTATGAAAGAGTTAATAACAACCCAAAGCAGAGAAGATGCTGTGTAAAAACAGGACTCTAGAGCAGTTGGTAAATATACTTCCTTTGTTTGCATTTCTCAAAACAAGTGTGGAGATGGGTTTTGCTGCTCAGGAGAAGGAGTCCAATGAGTAGTCAGCTTGCCAAATGTCAAGCGGCTGGGCTGGTAAACTGCAAGACCAACCTAGCCTTTAGAGAATGAGCTTCCCTATCAAAAACACTTCTGATGTTTTCAGAGGTGATTTTGGGGAATGCCAAGATAACAGAGGGGTCATTAAAAGAGCCATAATCTTGAAGTCATTTCAGAAGAACTGAAAAAGTATTTCCTCTCCCTCTCCCACTTTATAATACTGGGAAAAGGAAGTCTCAAGCTTCCTACTGTGGTTACCATGGCGCCAGGCACCACTGCATCTTAGAAATTAGCTCCGGATGAACTCAGACTAAGGAAAATTGCCAAATAAGCACATTTACTGCCAGAGGGTATAAAATCACTTTCATTAGCTTGATAAGCCTCCTGGTTGCCAGGACTTAATATAACGAGCATGACAGTAAATCTGCCTTTCAGCTGTGGAAGGTTCGGTGGGTGCACTGGGTTCTTAGGTGACATGTACACTACAGCAGCCACCACAGTAGCAATGACTGAAAGGGGCTTTTAAATACACCCCTCCCCCCAATCCCTTGTAAATGAAATAATCCAAACATACAAAACACAAATGCCTGTGTACGTACCAGTTACACAGCTTTATAAAACTTGAACCCTAAAAAGTTGCTTCAGATTAAAAAGTAATAACATTACACGTACCCCTATCCAATGTCATCATTCTTATACACTCCTTTCTCTCCATAAATATATATTCATAAACAATATGTGGGATTTTTGTGAACGTTTTTAACCTTTATATAAATGTCACATACTACCATCTGCAACTTGCTTTTCATGTTCAACATTATTTTGTGTATTAATCCTTATGGATACATATGTAGCTTCAGTTCATTCACTATTTCAGTACAACATTTCATTGTTCAAACATGTATTTACTCATTTTATGTTCAAGGTCAGCTTGATGAGTAGGTTAATTATTTGCTATTCATAAGAAGTATGGGTTGAAAAATACCTGCACATGCCTCTTTGTGCACATGAAAATTACTCTAGGTCAGGAATTGAAAAATACTTTCTGTAAAGGGCCAGACAGTATGTATTTCAGGTTTTGTGGGCTGCACAGCCTCAGCTGCAACTACCAAACTCTGTTACAGTAGTGCAGACGCAGCTATGTAAATAAATGGGCATGTGGTAAAACGCTGCAAAAACAGGCAGTAGCAGGATTTGACTCGTGAACAACAGTAATGAGACTCCTGTTTTACGGTGTGTCTATCTAAAAGTGGAACTGCTTTATAATTAAATAATAACAAAAAGAATTGCCAAGGTCCCAACTCATGGCATGCTCTTGTGTGTTAGAACAGAACTGTGCTGAGGGTTTTCAAAGGCTTTGATTTTTGGAAGCAGATCACCAGGCCTTTCTTCTGAGGTGCCTTTTGGTACACCTGAACTTCTAACTTTCCAGTTACCAGCTAAGTGCATTAACTGTATCACCAGGGACTGTTTGTGTATCTTGACCTTGATGACATAACAAACCTAAAATGATTTTATCTACTTTCAGTTCTGTCTTCAAGACTTCTCACTACTTTAACAAGCTTTGTACTGTAGGACTGACTTTGTCAATCTGTAACACATTCTAATTTGCATTTCCTTAATTACTGGTAAGGTTAAAGAACTCTTCATGTTTACTGGTAATTTTGCTTTCCTTCTCTAGGCATTGGCTGTTTAAGCTTTTTGCTCATTTTTCTACTAGGTTGTTTGTTACTTGGAAATTTGCAAAAGATCTTCACAGCATCTGTGAAACCCTGGTGGTGTAGTAATTAAGACCTTGGCTGCTAACCAAAAGGTCAGCAGTCCTAATCCACCAATTGCTTCTTGGAAACCTTGTGGAGCAGTTCTACTGGGTCACTGTGGGTTGGAATTGACTTGATGGCAACAGGTCTGATTTTTTAAAAATAGACTCTGTATACTAATTGTCAATGAAATGTGCTTCAAATATCTTCTTCTGATCTGTGGCTTGGCTTTTCATTTTGTTTACAGTATCTTAAAATTGTATGTTAAATTAAACGCACCGTGATATTAAAATGCTCATTAAAAAAAAAAATCAATTAGGTCTTTTAAAAGACATCCTTTCCAACCATAAGGTCATACAAATACATGTGTTTACATTCTTCTAAAAATTAAGGTTATGCATTTCATAAGTTTTTAAACCATCTAGAATTTATTTTTGTATGTAGTATAAAGAATAAACACACTCCTACTTTTTTCTCATATGCACAACCCAGTTGTTTTAGCACTACTGTTTGAAGGCAAGCTCCATCAAGGCAGATTTTGTCAGGGTGGTATTTTTAGTGCCTTGGTGGTATGGTATACCACTGAGGTTCAACACAGTTTTTTGAATAAATGAGTAAAATAAAATGATGTTGATTTGTGTTCTGTGTTTTGGTCACTTAAAAATTCACTTATTGATAACCACAAAACAATTTACATAAAACTAACCTTCGCTGTACTGAAGTCTAAAACTTTCTTTGAGATCAGTTATTAAAAATCATTTTGCCAAAAGGAATGTTCTTAAAGATAGATTATTAAACATCTTTATTTTTTAGTATGGCATTGTCTGCATTGAGAATACATATTCACATAATTGCTTATAAATTGTATGATATTTCAGAGAGTACAAAATAAATGGTAACAACAGAGTTTCTTCTAAGGAAAGGTATTTTCATTACTACATTTTTTCCTTTGTTTTTTCTCTCAGTGTCATGTGTTTTCAGTACTGGAATGCAAGCTTACTAACTAAATATGTTTAATTTAGGGTTGGTAATATGGATTTTGAGAAATACAGTCTGGCAATACAATTCACCAGTGAGGTCAGTAACACTCTGGCGCCACTGATCTGTGGCACAGCAGCATGCCACTGAGAACTCGGTAAATAACACACGCTTCTGTTAGATTGTGCGGGGAAGCTCTGGTTTTCCAAATATGCCACAGAAAAGCCAAAACAAACCCATTAGGGCTCCTTAATTGTATCACACAGAAAGCCATAATTACTCTTGGAAGCCTTATCTCACAGAAATAAAGGGGAAAAGCAGGTTTACAAAACTTAACATGTCCTCAAAACATCATCTAACAGAATACTCAACCTACCCAACACTAAGGCTCCAACTCTGGCATTTTCAGAGACCTACCTGGATGCTAAATTCATTAGAGCCCTATCTCTGGTGCCCAGAGGCATAAAAAGTGGATAGCACACTGTTTATGCTAATGCTAACAAAAGGACTCACTTCTGGAGGGTAAATATGGGTCAAGGGTTTGTGGGAAAACTTACCTGATTTTACAGCTTTTGAAACTGCTTTTTTCTTTCTAAATTTTATTTACTTTGTAGGTGCTGAAAATATATATAGTAAAACAGAACAATTCAAGTTTTTACATGCTGAAGTTCTTTTTTTAAAATACTTGACCGAGACTTGTTCAAGGGGTTAGGGAAGGGGCACAACGGTATCATGGAGGAGGGAGCCTTAATTGCTTGGGGAAGTCAGGCAGACTTACAGTGGACAGAACCTACTGCGCTTTGACTTGTCTGAAAAGAACAGTCCACGTATGCCTAGTCACTGAATTTAGTTTATCTGCACAATTTCTTCTAACTGAAAGGATGCTGCTCAAACCAAAAATAATAAGAAACTGAAATGTGCTCAGAGTGGCTCTGGACTTCAGACACAGTACCTAAAATGTCATAATTTGAAAGTTAATAGGAAGACCTCTTTATCTCCCAGCATACCAGTATCCTTCTGATCTCACAAAGGGTATTATCATGGATTTTCCCAACTGCTTTGTACTCTATTTACATATGGAGAATAGACATGGTGGATATACTTATTATCTGTGGCTACAATAATGGGCTCCAACACAGCGATGATCGTGAGAATGATGCAGGACTGGGTAATGTTTCCTTCAGTTGTACACGTTTGCTCTGACTCACAACTTAACATCTCTTGATGTGTCTACCTAACACCAACATCTCTCTCCCTCCCTCCCTTCCTCCCTCCCTCCCTTCCTCCCTTCCTTCCTCCCTCCCTCCCTTCCTTCCTTTCTTCTTCCCTCCCTCCACCTATCCATCTATCCACCCACCCATCCAGAGAGACCACTGGTAACCCTGCTGGGACAGTGGTTAAGAGAGTGTGGCTACTATTTAAAAGGTCAGAAGTTCAAATCCACCAGCCACTCCTTGAAAAGCCCACGCAGCAGTTCTACTCTGTTCTATAGGATCCTAAAAGTTGGAATTGACTATGGCAGTGTTTTTTTTTTTTTTTTTAATATATGTATACGACAGAAACCTTCGTGGCATAAGGTTGGCAGCTCAAATCAACCAGGTGCTCCTTGGAAACTCTACGGGGCAGTTCTACTTTATTTATAGGGTCACTATGAGTTGGAATCAACTTAATGGTAGTGGGTTTGGTTTGGTTTTTGGTATATACACAACACATACACAGCCTTATATGGACTATCCATATAGCCAAATTCAAATATCGGTTTGCATTGAAATGGCATATAGTGTACATAGTCTCTTGCTCTCTTACTTCCTGGGTTTTCTAATTAAATCCAAAACAACTTGTCTGTAAATTGTAAAGACAGTGCTTTTCTCTATCCTAATGAAACTCCAAACCAAACCCACTTTTGTGGAGTTGACTCTGACTCACAGCAACCGTTTAGGACCGAATACAACTGCCCAATAGGGTATCCAAGGAGCCACAGCAGAATCGAACTGTTGACCTTTCGGTTAACAGCCAAGCTCTAAACTACGGCACCTAAACCAGGGCTCCTATTCAATGTTAGAGACATTAAAATTAGTTCTACTGCTTATGGGCAAAAAGTAAACTAGTAGACTAATTTGAAGTAGGCTCACCAGCAAGAGTAAACTGGTATTAGATTTTTTTATGGCTGTTTATATGTACCCTTGGTAACATATAGAAATAATCTTTAAAATGTTCTAACCCTTGGACTTCTCTTCTAGGAATCTATCCCATAAGAGTAACATGAAACATGGAACTAAACATACATACAGAAAAGTTCACCTAAGTATTATTCAACATAGCCCCCCACCCCCCAAAAGCAAGTAACTTAAAATGTGGCTCAACAGAGGGTTTAATTTTCAAATGGGATTGAAAACTATATTTCTGTCCACTTGTAACTGCACAACGTGAAACGGACTAGGCAAATAATTCTCAAATCTGGAGTGTTTCTGTGAGATCATTGGACTTTGACTAGCACCTTAGAGGCACACTCAGAATCCACTTGGGAGATTCACACTTTTAGAGGTGGGCTGACTTTTCTGCGAGTAGCTACAGGTATGAATTAGATATAGTTTCAACAGGGGCAACTCCAATCATCTGATGTATGGGAGTAAAGCAGCAAGGCTTCCTTTAACAACAGTATAATGAACTTCATTTTTGTCTGCCTAGAGCATCTCCAGTCAGTCATTTCTTCCCCATTTTTAGTGTCTAACGCCCGTGGAGCTGACACCACTTCCTTGGTTCCTGGAGTGTGGAGCCCAGAGGATTAAGTCTAGTCTACAACAGCACTCCCTACTTTTGTATCAGTGATTGGCTCAGGAATGGACATACCACCCCTTACAGTAACCTACGACTCTCTGGTATTTTTGTTGGAATTATCAGGAAAGAGGCACTCTTGCTTCTGAGACAGTGGGCCATCTTTACCATCATAGAGAGAGACTACCTAAGAAATGAAGTCACCAGGAACGCAGAATGAAAACATAAAGTCAAAAACAGTCGTGTGACACTGATGGAAGCTATAGATGCATCCATGCCTGAAGTCAATGTCATAGTTGGCTTTTTGCATTACATAAAACAATAAATTCCTATTTTGATTTAAACGAGTTCCAATTTTTGTCACTTATGACCAAAAGAATTATAGGTAAATATGTCAAAATATAGGTTTCTTTAAGTTCCAGAATTATGCTGATTATTTTTCTGTTCTCTTTTGTAGTTAATTGTGGTAAAAACACATGTAATGCAACATTTGCTAAGTGAACCATTTTTCTGCTTCTTGACATTTTTCTATACTTTCTAAAATAACTATTTTACAACAATGATTATTTTCTCTAATCTCTTGTTTTCTACTAAGATCATCACTCATGTAATCCTTTTCTCTACAATTTTTTCCTCATCTAGTGAATCATTTCCATCGTATACAAACTAGATACAATTTCCCTTATGTTCAAAATCCTCTGAAGCCTATGTACCCTCCAGCTGTCTCATTTCTTTGCTCTTCTTTGTAACAAATCTCTTCTAAAGAGATGTCTTGCCCTCTCCAACTCCTTTCTTCCCATTCCTTTTTCCCCTCTAGATTTTATTTTGCTGTTGCTGAGAATGAATATACACAGCAAAACACACCAATTTAATGGTTTCTACATGTACAATTTAAAACAAAACCAAATCCAGAGCCACACAGCAACTCTATGTGGCAGAGCAGAACTGCTCCACAGAGTTTCCAAGGAGCACCTGGTGGATCTAAACTGCCAACCTCTTGGTTAGCAGAAGTAGCACTTAACCACTCTGCCATCAGGGTTTCTACAATGTATGATTTGCTGACACCAATTAACACTGTGTTATGCGCGCGCTCTCTCTCTCATTAACAAACTCACTACCCTCAAAGGTTCCTATCACCATGATTCCCAGTATTGCATGGCTGTCCCCTATTTTGTGATCTGGTTTAATTTTCCTATGTATTGCAAATCCTAACCTTTGCAGTGTTAATCAGACAGGAGTAGAGGCAGTTATGTTGCCAAGGCAGGACATAATCTACAGGATCAGGCTGTATCTTGAGTCAGTCTCTTTCAGATATAAAAGAGAAGTGAGCACAGAGGAAAGGGATCTCATACCACCAAGAAAAAAAACAGTTGGGAGCAGAGCACATCCTTTGGAGCTGGGGTTCCTGCGCCAAGAAGCTCTTAGACTTAGGGGAAGATCAAGTACAATGACTTTCACCCAGAGCCAACAGAGAAAGCCTTCCCCTAAAGCTGGCACCCTCAATTCAAAATTTTAGTCTTCCAAACCACGAAAGAATAAATTTGTTTGTTAAAGCCACCTACTTACATTTTTGTTATAGCAGCAGTAGATAAAAAAAGAGCATAATACTCAAGGTAAACCTTTGTTTACTGGTTAAAGCTAAACTAGTGTTCAGTTTTAAGATGACTTCATGGGATATTCTTGGTTTAAAGTCTAAAGATCATCTCAGTTCAACGGTTTTTTTCAGGGCTTCACCATTTCCTCCTCTTTAATGCATCCCACTTAGGGTTTCATCACCACCAGTCTTCTGAAACTGAATGTCCAAGTTATTAGTGACCTCTACATTGCTAAACACAAACACCAACACCAACCCTCAGGTCTCATCTTATTTGACCCACCACTAACATGTAATATAGCTGACCACTCTTTCTTTCTTTGGTTTCCAAGAGACTAGTCTCCTAGTTTTCCTTTTATCTTACAGACCACTTTTTCTGATACTTGTGTTGGTTCTTCCTCATGATCCAAGAATCTAAACATTAGAGGACCCCAGAGATTAGTTCTTAGACCTCTACTCTTATCTCTCTGCAATCACTCCTATGATTTTATCCAAGCTTAAATATTCACACATATGTGAACAACTCCTAATTTTATATCTCCAGTACCTCTCCCTGATCTCTAGAATAAGATATCCAACTGCTTACCTGACATTTTCATTTGAATATCTAATTATTTATCTCCAAGTCAACACATCCAGAACCAAATTCCTCGTCTTTCTCCCACAGTTTTGTCCACCTTGGTAAATAACATCATCCTTTCAGTGGCTTAGTCTAAAACCCCTATATTCATCCTTGACTTCTTCTGTTACACTTACATCCAAATTACCAGAAAATTCTGTTAACTCTGCTTTCATACTTTCCACTAACTATTTACTGCTGCCACCTGCTCCAAGCCACCAATGCCTTCATGCTGAATTACTGCAATAACTTTCAAACTTGTTATCAAGACTCTAGGGAGCAACCAGACCAATCTGTTTAAAATGTAGGTCAAATACTATCACTCTTTGTTCAAAATATTACCTTTATAGTATTTTTGCAAAACAATAGCCAAAATAAATAATCTATAAGACCCCCCAGAATCTCCCCTACTCTTTCCTTAAACCTCTTTTCCTATTACTCTTCCTCTCACACACTTCCAGTCTTCTGCACTTGTTGTTCCTTCTCCTTGGCAACCTCTTTCCCCAGACACATGTCAATAGCTCACTCCTTCATCTCCTTTAGATATTTGCTAGAACACCTTTTGTCAAGATCTTCCCTAGCTATCCTATTTAAAACATGACTCTACTTTCTCTCTATGCTTGATTTTTTAGCTATAACACTTATCACTGTTGGACATATTCTGCATTTTACTTTGTTATTGACTACTGACTCCCATCAGGGGCAGGGATTTTGTCTGTTTTGTTCACTGTTGTATGCTCACACTCAGTACCTATGAATACTGTCTGGCACATTAAAGGCAAGTAACAAATACCTGTTGCATAAATGGATGAAGAAAGAAACATTAACAAAATAACTTCAATTAGGACTTGGTAGCTTATGACCACAAATCCTGCAGTATACAAAAATTAGACATTTTTTTTTTATGGAGAAAAGTGAACAACAGCCATGTAACAGATTAAAAAATATATTCTGACAGCCATTCTTCATATTCTTGAACCTTCTCCTTTGATATAATGGGGGAGTAGGCGAAAGGTCTGAGGGGAAGGAGGGTGTCTACTATACTCCCTTTTTTCCCCAGGACCATACACATCACATAGGGAATGGAATGAGACATGAACAATTGGTTAATGACTTCCACATACCTAAACACATACAAGAGTATTTACATAAAGGGATTTATAATACTGTTTTAAAACTCAAAGTGCCAATTAATTCAGCACATACTCACTGAGTACCTATCAATTCATATACTTGGTATTAAGTACATTTTTAGGGATACAAAGTGGCTTTATTACAGAGTTATTTGATTTTTACCATCTCCCTGGTAGATTCTCATTTAACATGAGAAAACTGAGGCCCAGGAGCCTACAGTAAGTGCTAGTAAACAAGGGACTCAAGACAGAAAGCCTAGTCCTTTGATTTTTTTTTAATCCAGTGCTTCTTCTATCATACTACAATGCAATTTCACTTGGGTCCCCTTGGAAGCAGCAATCAAGAAATCAAAAGACGCACTGCACTGGGAAAATCTGCTGCAAAGGACCTCTTCACAGTATTCAAAACTAAGGATGTCACCTCGAAGACTAAAATTCACCTGACCCAAGCCATGGTATTTTCAATCATATCATATGCATGTGAAAGCTGGACTATGAGCAAAGACGACAGAAAAAGAATGGATGCCTTTGAGTTGTGGTGTTGGAGAAGATGTTGAATGTATAGTGGACCGGCAAAAGAACAAACAGATCTATTCTGGAAGAAGTCCAACCAGAGTGGTCCTTGGAAGCAAAGATGGCAAGACTGCATCCTACATACTTGGGACATGTTGTTAGGAAAGATCAGTACCTGGAGAAGGACACCATGCTTGGTAGAGTGGAGGGTCAGCGAAAAAGAGGAAGACCCTTGAGGAAATGGATCGACACAGTGGCTTCAACAATGGGCTGAAGCACAAAAACAACTGTGGACATGGGCAAGACTGGGCAGTGTTTCATTTGTTCTGTTGTTCATAGGGTTGTTCTGAGTTGGAACCGACTCGACGGCACTTAGCAACAACAACAATGCAATATTCTTTCTGTGTAAAGACTGAGGGAAACTTAAAATAGATTTTTAAACTATTGTTCTTTCAAACATTATAAAAGGGCATAGTAAGTTTTAAGTCCAGGATTTGAATCTTGTTGATGTTGCTTACTAGCTGTGAAGACTTTACCAAGCTACACAACTATTAAGGCTCAACTGCTGTATCACTAATATCAGAAGAATGTTATGAGGATTATAGGTATTATATAAATGGAAAACAAACAACAATAACAAAAGGAAGTACATCACAAGTAGCAAGTATTATTGTAGACCAGTGATGAGAAAGAGAATAAAAACCATACCAATTTTGGTAGCACTATAGATGTTTTCAATAGGAAATATTTCTCCTAGCCCATACAGGAGAACCTTGGCAAGAGCTGGAACTAGCTGAGTGGTAGTGATCAAAACATTCACACAATTCTTCCTAGGAAAGAAAAAGAAAAAGAAAAAAAGATGAACTCAAACCAACCTGCGAGCCCAAATTCAAAAGGGTCAATTCTCTATTATTTAACTATTAAAAACTGTCCTCAAAAGGCCTTGTATGATATTTTTCAGTGTAAACACTTCTGGTTCTAAATAATTCATATTTTTTAAATCTATTTTCTATATGTAAGGGCAGGCAATAGACTCTTTTGTGTCCATCACAGTGGGCACAGAGCAGCAACCTGGTTTTGGCCATTCTAGCACACTGAACTTACAGGTAAATGTCACTAATTCATGTCATTAATTCCACGTTTTAGAAAACAAAGAACTTTCAGTGACTGCTATTTCATCTAAATGCAGTCCAGCCTGTAAATATGATTTAAGTCCTTTCTGCTCCCTGTATAACAGCAACACAGATCCCAGAATGCACATTTATTTCACATTTATCTCCTTTAACTTCACTGGTATCTATCCCATGTCTATTTTGGCTGTTGACCTGGAATACCAGCTTTGATGGAGATGACACTATATGCATTGATGTAGATATGGCTATACTTATTTCCCATTCTAAACACTAATATGAAATCTTCCTAATCTGCTTGTTGAACCATTTGTCTCTTGAACCTGCCTTCTTACAGTTTTGGTACATTTCTCGGAACCTTCTGTACTTGGAGTATCTGTCAATGTCTCCTACACGTGTCCTTTGATGTAATCAGGCCCCCTCTCTCCGGCTGAAGATTATGGGTTATTGAGTTTTAATTTTGTGAGCAAAAAGTAAAGGGAAAGTAAAAAGGTTGTATACATGAATATTCTTGTAAAAGTCTAATGCATGCTATTAACATAAAATGACCTCGCCTCTCACCTAACCTAAATACCTTCCTACATCATCTAAACACCTCTCATTCTTGTCCCAAACCCCATTTTAGGAGATGGACTATCCTGGATTGGGATAGGAAAGTATGTATCTTGGAGAGGAAAAGATTGAAAAGCACCATTTCTCTACCTGGACTTGATGAGAAGTAATGATTTTAATGCCGTTCCTAACCAGGAATCCGTTAAAACTTCAATATCTGCTCTGAGTCTCTGCAGTGCTTCTTTTCTCTGGGGACTGAGAAGGCCTTTGGGAATAAAAGCAGACAAATTTATCAGACTGGTAACAGTGCCTTAGTGAGAAAGCAATTTCTAAATTCAATTTAGAAATGGCGTGAGTCACTGCAATAGTGTACTGAGCTAAAATATTTCTCTTCCTACA
The DNA here is from genome assembly GCA_028571685.1 of Heterohyrax brucei. Taxonomy (NCBI): domain Eukaryota; kingdom Metazoa; phylum Chordata; class Mammalia; order Hyracoidea; family Procaviidae; genus Heterohyrax; species Heterohyrax brucei. Next base: position 57,932,267 of record CM053140.1, read on the forward strand.
GAAACCCTAGAGTAATGCTACTCAAAACGCTGGTCTGCACCTAGATAAGGAGTTTGCACCAGAATATACATCAGTTCACGACTTCCTTCATCAAAACGTTTTGCTGTGGAAGGTGGGGCAAGTGATAAAAATTATTAGCTGATGTAAATATGTTATTAGTGACACAGCTGATTTATATTCTAGCACAGGGTCCTTCTCTCATCACCGACCAGGTAACATATATTGTGAAGACTAGTGGGCCACATTTTAAGTAGCATGCTTTAGAAAATGACATCAAAGACCAAGGAAGTGGGGGGAATAAACAGTGACTGCTATAACTGGAAGAATCTTCAGCTAACCCATGTCCTTCTAAAGAAACCAATGTCTAGAGATGAAAGGGAATCTGCCTAAGATTACAAAGAAAGCTAACAGCTTTAAATCTCAGGCAGTCTTTCCATTACCACACACTAACTGCCACAGTGACAGCACCTTCTACCAATTTCAGAACTTGTCAGCCTAAATGACTTCATTCTCTGGGTGTCACTTACTTGTACTACACTTTGTAGTGACTCCAGCTGATAAGAGAATAAACACTGCTTAAGACCAAATAATTAAACACAAACAAAACAGAATACATCTAATGGAAGCATGTCATCAAACACCTGACTTTTTAATAATATTCAAACAATAAATCTGGTTCCAGATTTTCTGTAGTCAAGTTAAAAAGAGAAACTCTGCATTCTGTTATCAACACTTCACAAAAGTAGAAGACATTACTGTGAATAGAACTAAGAGAGTATAATTTGTTCTCAGGCTGAATGCTTTATAGTGTAAGGGCAGCATCAGGCTTATTTAATACCTCTGCTAAAACGAAACAAAAGAGTAAGAAAGTACCTATATATCATATACTTAACTAATATATGATACGCTACTTTTGTTAATTCACATTTTACAAAACAAACAAGTGGAAATTACTTTTAATCTGTTCCCCAAGTAGGCTTCAGGGATTCTCAACAAGGGTTACATCACTTTTGTCAGGAAATCAGGTGCAGGCACAGGACAGGAAAGGATCAGAGACCTAGGCTGTACATGAAAACTAAAGGACAAAAAGCCCCATATTTGTGAAAGGGGAAAAGCACAGACTTATAGTTGTCAAAATAAAAGGTACCATCTCTGTATTGTGAGAAGAAATAAACAATAAAAAGGGGACCTGAAGTATCAAAGCCTAGAAGCCTGAGATTATCATCTGGTACCAGAGGGCTAAAACAGGAATGAACAAAACTCATCTTCTAAAGCCCTGTTTCTACTTTCTGCATTAGACTATTTTCTGACAGTGCAGTTGTTGCATGGTCACTAGCTTGCTAGTAAGGTATTCCTGCTACCCTAGATTGGACATCAATTCTCTCAACTTAAAATGAGGGATTTAACTTAGATCTCAAAGGTTTCTTTTTATAATTTATGATTTAAGTAACTAATTCCAAATAATTTAGGCACATGGCACCTAACATGTGAGATATTTCTGGGCAGAAAGAATTTTCAAGGTCCTTCAAATCACAATGTAATCTATAATACTGAACCTAGTTTTCTACCCACTGTAATCTTGGTCCCTATCCCTAATTGATTTGTCCTAATGGTTATATGAATCAGTCCAAAATTGTGGCACCCTATTAACTGATCTTGAGAGACTAACTCCAGAATAATGTCATCCAAAAGAATGTACCACACATAGGTCCTTGAAAAAGGCATTTGTTTACAAAGAACAAGACAACTTTACAAAGTTCTGCCATCGAGTTGATTGAGTTCATGGTGACCCCATATGTTTACACGACAACTGTGCTCCCTAGGGCTTTCAGTGACTGCTAGCTTTCAGCAGTCAGTTAGATTCCCAGGCCTTTCTTCCCACTTGCCTCTGGGTGGGTTCAAACCACTAGCCTTTGGGTTAGTAGCCAAACACTTAACTATGGGCACAACTCAGGGACTCCTATCTAAGAGAAGTCCACGGAAAATGCAAGGCTTCCTCCCCAAAGAGTTCTGATCAGGTCTCATGTTTTTATACAGAGTTAAAAAGTCTGTGTGGCAAAAATTCATAAGCAGTTGCCAAGGGGAGCTAAGGAATTCCTGGAAAAGAACACAGGGAATCAGAATTAGACTAGCTGTATGCCACACTTACCACCCACGTTGCTTTTATGCTTATCGTAGATTTCTCTCACTTTTCGGTAGCGGAAAGCCAGCTTCCTCATCCAGTCCACACCTCCCTGGACACCCACTGAGGAACCATGGCTGCTACTGCCTCCTGAGCCACTGAAACCATCTGTTGAGAAACTGTAGTTGCTGCAAAGAGAAAGGATGATAAAAGTTAACACCTATACTGCATGAGATTTTTGGCTGAATGCCACCTAGGAGTCTCTGTTCTATTCCTGGCATATGACAGTCAGGGCTAATGGCTTTGAGAATTTTGTCCTTTAATCTTTGTGTGTCAGAGTCCCTCTTTCACTAGTCCTCTATCTCTGCATTACTTCTATTTGAAAAAGAACTGGGTGGGAGAGAGACAGAGGTAAGAACAATTCAGGCACCAGCATCCTTTAGACACTGGCTTAGGACAGAGCATCTTTTTTACTAATGGCAGTGAAAAAAAAAATAGAAAATAAAATTTCATCTTCATACACACATACTCCAATAATGCTAAGAACAGTTAGATTATGAAAGACATTTTTCTTCAGTTTATTAAGTTCATGGAAGGTCAGTGTAGTACTCCCTTTTCCTAATTCTGCTCCCCTTGAGTACAGTATGTACTTAGTAATGCTAAGAAACAGAATGCAGTGAAAACTATGATGTTAGGCTTTAAAGATAAGGCATCTCTTGCTTTCTCTCTTCCAGCACTTGCTCTGGAAGAAGTCATGTGGTGACAACACTGAGCTGTCCCACTGAGCAACTCACAGAGACAAGAAATTGAGGCCTTCTGCCATCAGAATACATAAGCAGGTCCTCCACCTCCAGTCAAGCCTTCAGACGATCATATCCCTGCCAGTATCTTGATTGTAACTTCAGAGACCCTGATTCAGAACTACCTAGTTAAGCCACTCTCAAATTCCTGACCCACACTAAGTGTGAGATAGTAAATGTTTGACTTTTTAAGTTACTAATTTCCGGGGTAATCTGTTACGTAGTAACACATAACTAACTCATTCACAAGAAGCTGGAAGGGATTCATAGTTCATAAGCAAAGATTATAAAATGGCTGACAGAATTAGTGACAACTCAGTTCATTCAAAAGTCAAAACACTGCTCAATGAGCAAAGTATGATATTCTATACTTAAAATTGCCCACTTTATGGTTCTATACAACTATAGGATATCATCCTGCTGACCTCTGGCTGGAGGAAGGAGAGTAGGTGGAGAGGAGTGGAAAGGAGGCTGTTGGGAGGATGAGACATGTATGGAGCAGAGAGGAATAGTGTGCAGTCACCGGACAGGGAGAGCAGTGGAAGCTGCATCTAGGTGGGCATGTAAATTTATACGGGAATGTACATTTTCACTCAGTCATGTTAAATAAAAAACAAAATGAAATTGCCAAGAGATAAGACACTTGTGGTTAACCACAAGCAGATGAAAAAAACCACCTGGGGTGCAGTTGGCCATAAACTGCTTTTAGACCAGGCTTTTACTAAAGTCTCTATAAAAACGGTATACTATCTGGCTACGTAATGTACAACATGCACTATTGTAGGCTGCTCCTACACTCTTCAACATTGGATAATTACCACACCAGTTACTGTCAAGCTCATTCTGACTCACAGTGATCCCACGTCGTCATGTTACCAAAACTGCTCCACAGGGCTTTTAATGGCTGAGTTTTTCGAACCAGATAGCCAAGGCTTCCTTCTAAGGCATATCTGGGTGGGCTCACACCTCCATCCCTTCAGTTAGCAATGCAGCTCATCAACCATTTGTATCACCCACACACGTAACTAATGATTCCAAAAAACCAGGCCCATTGCCAGTGAGTCGATTCCAAATCACAGTAATCCTAAAAGACAGAGTGAAACTGCCCCACAGAGTTTTTAAGGAGCCCCTGGTGGATTTGAACTGTAGACTTTTTGGTTAGCAGCCACAGCAGTTAACCACTACACCACCAGAGCTTTCACTAAATGATTAGTCCCTTAGAAAGGTGATACATACAGTTCTACTCTGTATTTAAAAACTCATAGATGGAGTACTAAGTAACAGTGTCTCCAGAAGATGCACATAGCAAATTTAGAGCAAACAGAAAATTTTTTAGCAGTAAGAGACTTTATAATAAATCCACAACATTCTAAATTATAAAGAAAGCTTACAAACTTTCTACATTCCTATTCAACATCAAAGATGATGAAACGGTTTGAAACAGAAGAAAGGGTAAACACAAGGAAAAAGCTTTTACTTATGAAAAGGGAAAAACATTAGAACAAACTAAAATGAAAAGATGTGACAGCCTTCTTCCTAAAAGTCTGTAACAATAAACTACACAAATTTTTTAATTACTTTTAGCTAAGATTACTGGGCCAACAGATAGCAGCTAAGAGAAGAAGACTGAGCAAGTGTTCTGCCAATGAGGCCTCCTTACTTTAGCTTTTGATGTGCTAATACAGTAATGTTTATGATTGTCATTAGCCGGTTAGACAGGTATCATCAAACCCCCACGGTGAGCTTCACTGGTAAAATTTCTGTGTGTATTTGCATCCAAAACAGCCCATCTGGAAATATATTTTCTCCTGACTGAAATTCTAACCACCTGACCAAAGAGGAACCAGTGCATCTTTTATTTTGGGATGCTTTTTCCTTATCCCACCACTACAGCCCTTCCCTTGAGGTCTCGCTCAAATGCTACTCCACTGAGAAGGTCTCTCCACTGCTGGTACCTCCTTCTCTTCACCCCAGTCAGAACAACTGTCTTCTTTGGGCTACCACTTCTTTTTCTGTTGTTACCTTCTCATACTGTATGTCATGGCTAATGGTAATTGTTTCCACCTCCTCTGACAGATTATGAACTCTTTAAGGGCTGTACTCATCTCTTTTTCTTCTGTACCTAGACACGTATAAAACACGTAACAGGTGTACACATGTTCAAGACATTATTTTTATCACCTCAAATCTTGGCCATTGTCATCAGAAGCCACATCTTCCACATGTACCTGGTCACACTCCTGTTAAAAGACAAAACAACACAGTTTTTCAATTCATAAGAGTACAGGTGCCAATACCATCATGACATATTGTACAAAGACCACATAAAATAACAGGATGACAAAAATACCTTGTGGTCTCTCTACGTGTGGAGCATAACTCTCACCCCCTTGCCGTTTCAAATTCTTTTAAAGACTGATTCAGGTCCTAACACTCTTTATAAAATCTTCCTTAACCATCCCAATCTTCTGTTATGCTCTCATCTCAAGAGTTCATTTTGACAGCAGTTCGTGGATATACGTGTACACTCCCTTATACTGCCAGGTGTGTCTATGTCCTACTAGACTGAAGTCCTTTTAAATGGTATGCCTTTTGGGGCAGTACCCATATCTTACATCTCCTTGGTACTTCCCTAGTCTAGTAAGTCAGACTACATCAGAAGACAGACTCTGGTGCACTACGTTTTCAACAATGAGCATGACTCTAACAGAATTTTATATATTCAAACTTAGAGGAGTTAGGAGAGATCATCTAAGTCAGTCTCCTCATGTTCTAAAAATACAGTGAGATGATTTATGAAATGTTATAAGCCAGTGTGTGGCAGAAAGAGACTAGGGAGAACCTACATCTTCTGATTCTAATCCAAGGCTCTTTTCACCAAGCGCATGCTAGTAACAGAAGGCCACCCAGGCCTAACAGATTTCACTCTTCTGATGCCACTTAGAGCAGGGTTCTTCAAAGGGAGGTCCACCTGCATCAGAATCCTCTGGGGCAGTTTTTTAAAAATGCATATTCTTAGGTTCACTCCAAACCTACTTGAATCAGAATTTCTGGGAGTGAAATCCTAGAATTTACATTAAAAAAAAAAAAAAAAAAAAAAACAAGCTCCCCAGGTGATTCTTATGTGCCCTAGAGTTGAGAACCACTGACCTGGGGGGCAGGAACACATTCAGGTCAAATTCTTCACAGAAACTTTCAGTCCTGAGTGAGGACTATGTCTAGAAAATCATTACAAATACAATTTGGCAGTAATTATTGGTACATAGTACGTTTTCAATAAATGTATGCTGAATAAAAACTATGATGTTCTCACTCAAACATGTGAAGTTAAGGGACGACCAAACCACTGTGGTAACTTAGAAGTATTGGAGTTATTTTGATTCGTTGGATAGGATTATATGTTGACTAGAAATTGATTATATTTTAAAAGAAAGAGGATTATTTTCTTGTTTGTAAAATGCTGTTTTAAGTTTTCACTTTTTAAAAATTAGGTAATATATGTAGGACACGGTTCAAATTCAAAAGGACACAAAATGAAAACTCTGTTCTGTCCCAGCTCTGTGTCCTAGCTGTTCATATCCCTTCCCAAGATATAAGAACTGTTACTAGTTTCTTGTGAAGATTAACTTCTTAACTGAGGCCTACAGTGGGGAAATGACTTTTTGAGCTGGAACTCACACTCTTGGTCTTCTGACTTCCCAGGCTTGTCCTCTTCCAACTGTAGCATGTTCACCTCTAAAGGTGAACTCAAATACCAAAGCCAAAACAGCCACCATGAAGCTCTTAGTATTTCCTGATTTTCCTTGCACTAAACTATTAAATGTTTCTGGGCATCAGGGTTAACCTACACATAGGTAAAATGTTCTCCATTTATACGAGGTCTGCCAATTAAGTCCACAAACTTAACCATTCTAAGTGCTACACACCTCATGGGTGATTATCACTACAGCCACCTTCAAAGTACTCCCCTTCAGAAGTTATGCACTGATGCCAGCACCTAGTCCACCCTTCAAAGCAATTTTGAAACTTTCTGTGGAATGGCCATTGCACACAGTGGCATGGTAACAAGTTTGTGAACTTAATTATCCAGTTGTTTGTGAGGGAGTTTTTAGCCAGTAAACAAGTAACTGTATTGGAACACTCTCCCTACTCACCTGATCTGGCCCCCAGTGACTGTTTTCTTTACCCAAAGATAATGAAAATCTTTAAAGGAAGACATTTTGATGACATTCAGGACATCAAGGGTAACACAACGACAGCTCTGATGGCCATTCCAGAAAAAAGAGAGTTCCAAAATTCAGTCCACTGAAGAGTGGACTACGTGCTGGCAGTGGTGTATAGCTTCCCACCAGGAATACTTGGAAGGCGACCATAGTGGTATTTAGCAATGAGGTAATAGCACTTTTTCTAGGATGAGTTCATGAACTTAACTGTCAGACCCTATAGATCTGACAAATCAAGAGACTCTCTTATAAGCAGCTAAAACTGATGAAGAGTCAAAATATAATCAAACCCACTTTATATGTTTATTTTTTATATATGTATATATACACACACACAAATGTGTCTATACACATATACACACACATATATATCTATATAATTTAATACAGGTTAATAAACTGGCCTATATATCAGTGTTTCGACAGACTCATCAGCATTTGCCCATAGCTAGATCGCTTCTGAACAGGCAACAAAAATTAAAATTCTGAGCAAATAAAATGGAGGGCTAGAACCAAGGCTATGTGACCCACGCAGCACTAGTAATTCTACAAGACCATGTGTTCCTACATGGCCAGCTAGCTCCCCTACATCCACCCTGTCTAACCACATGTTTTCTAAATACAATAATCACAGGCCCCTAAAATGTTTACGGAATGAAACATTTCATGGAAACACAGAAACAATTTAAAATGCTCACCTCTAAGTCATTGAAAAATAGATGTGTATCAGCCACTTCAAAAATCATTTCTTCCATTGTTAAACCTGAGCCAATTACTACTGTTGGGTCCTAGAAATCAATAAGAGAAAACGTGCTTGACCTGGTACTCACAACACTGGACCTGATTTTCAAATATTTTGAACTTATCTTGTGTTAAACCCTGCAAAGCACACGCTTACAACAGTGACTCAGGCTGTTAATGATGCAATTTCATCCACTATCCTAGGTATCTGGGATTGTACAACAGAGGATTATGGACAGTTAAAAATCCCAGGATGTTAGCTGCTAGAAACCTGTTGTGAGTAGGTCAATGGTACATAAGTAAATGAGACAAAGAAAAGATGTTAAAAAATGAAGTCACCGCTTTAGTCAAAAAGTGTACTGAATATTTTCTCTCACTTAAAAAATAAAGAACCAATTTTTTTAAAAAAATACTTTCTTCCAGCAGAAATTCTATTAATTGCTACAGTGCTGCTATTGTAATGCCCATTGTCTTTTTCCCTGTACACACACACACACACACATGCATACAGAAAGTATAACAAGAAATATCACTTAGGTGATAACTTCAACAACCAGGAAGTAAAGAAAGGCTGAAGAGTCAGTATTTGTAGGAAAACCAATGCACTTTGTTTTAAAATGAACCATCAGGCCTTCACTTAGAGGCTGTATATTCTTATTTAATACTTTTATAATAACCAGCTTAATTAAATAGCTCATGTCAGCTTGCCAGGCTAGTTACTGAAAGCCTATGGAAGGTACCTGTAACAGAAACAAGTATCCATAATGATGATAAGAAATAATTGACAGTATTATGAGGTAGATATTTTTATAAAACCCACTCTTGGGAAACTGGAAAATAGGAGCCTGGAGGTAATTTAGTGTAGCCATACACAGCCTTAATAGGGTCTCCATGAGTCGGAATCAACTTCACAGCAATGTAGTTTCTTTTCCTTTGATCATCTCAAAACAGCTCAGCACTCTATTAAAATTGCTATTTACAGCAGATAAAACAAGTTAAATTCTGTTTGGTATATTTAATTTAAGAAATAAAGTATGTATTTTAGAAAAATATGTAATGCATATTCTAGTTTGCATATCTTGCATATATATATTTAGCTAAATGAAATGTCTGTCTGGGGAGTCAAGAGTGACTTAAAAGGATAACAGATCAATATTCTTATGGATACGGGAACACATAACCTTCTGCTGTGTTTTAAGCCCTGTTCCTAAATTTAATCTTTACAAAATGCCACCCTGAACCTCCTTCTGCTTTCAAGGCTGGTCCTAGGTCTAGTCTCCAGCTTTACCACCATCCCTGCCTGACCACGTGGTCTGCCTGGTACAAACCATCTGGTGAAATTTCACACAGGAAGTGAAAAGCCAACAGGAGTTGGGTGAAGGTCCTGCTTACCTGTGTAGTCAGAACAGAGGTGGTTATGACAAAGGAAGAAAGGCACACATTACCTTTCCGTACTTCTGAGCATAGGATCCAGTAAGCAGGGAGTGGAAGATGATGATGGTTTCATCTAAGTCCCACAGAAAAACCCGCTGAGGAAGGAAAGTATAAAGGATAATGAGTGTCTAGGTCTTCCCAAACAATACATCAGAACTTATGTTTCTCTTTTTTTGTACGGGAGAAGAGAGGCTCCAGATACAAGATCAATGTACTTATTCTATGTCTTTGTAACACCTATTGACATTCACTTTGAAATATAGATTTTCTCCTTAATAAATGACCATATGAGAAAAAAACTGAAAACAGAAAAGTGTGACCACATAATAAAAAAATCTGAAAACAGAAAACCAAAGGGTAACATTAAAATTCTATCAATATTGACATTTTTTTTTATATCACTTTCTAATCTTTTTAAACGAAACCAATTTGTATGTTCATAAATTCCTATAGTGTATACCACAGAATACTGACTTGATGTCAACAAGTTTGGTTTGGGTTTTTTTTTTAACCTTATTAATAAATTACTAAATCTGGTTACATGTATTACAGAAACAAGGCTTAAAGCAATCAACCATCTCACTTTACTCTGAGATTTTTTAAGTGAAGAACTGCCTGAAATCATTTGTGATACTCTGCTTTCTGACTCTGATGCATGTTTCTTCTCTTGTCTCTGAAATACAGAGAATAGTCTGTATTCCCCATTAAAAAGTTACCCAGTTAACACCAAATTCTACACAGCCAATTCTACACAGCTTTTTGTACGCTTTTGCTGAAAAGCATCTGAAAGGCATATGGCGTTTTCAACATAGAGAAGTGTGTTTTTACATTTCTATTCTCAGTCAATTTAGTTTCTTTTGCTTAGGAATTAATGCGCATACAATACAGAACCCACATTATCTGTTAGTTTCAGACTTTTTTCTGTTTATAAAAAAGTTTATATGTTTGACAAACTTTAAGAAATAAGGAAAAAAGAAGTGGGTAACTCAAGCGAGTCACTTTCCATACTTCCAATTCACTGTCCTGGGAAGAGCTGGCATCAGCTTTCCTTTTGCCCCGGTTCTTGCCTGTCATGTTTTTCCTAGACTGGTCATCAGTGTCTTTACTTGGTGTAGTCTGGGACAAAGATGGGCTTGTAGAAGGATCTCCTAGAAAGGAAAAGTCAGATGTATGTTGCCATTAGTTAAAGGGTCTAAGAACCAGAACAGGAAGAGGGTCAGAAGGTTCTCTGCTCCAAAAAGACACACTGCAGGGATAAAGGTTGGAATGTGGGGATGGAGACCTAGGCTTGAGTATCAACAGCTGCTAACCATAAAGTGAGTGATGACTGGACATTATACACCGACCCCCTCGTGGGAAAACACATTTATGAAGCAGTTCTGGGGCAGGGGAAAAAAATTAACCTAGATCCTGATAAGCCCCTAGGATCAGGGTTTTCAATCTTGGCACTACTGCTAACATTCTGGGCCAGATAATTTCTAGTTGTGGAGGAATGTTTTGTGCACCTTTTGCTTCTGCCTACTAGATGCTAGTAGTACTCTACACCCAGCATGACAACCAAAAACGTTTCCAGACATTGTCATCTATCCAGGGGGGAGGGGAGGGAACTGCTCCCAACTGAGAACCCCTACTCTAGATCCATTTACTAATTCATAATAAAATACTGAAGGCGGAAGAACACATCAAAGTACTTTAATAAGAACACAGTCTGCAAAATTCAGACTACGACATGGTACCACATACACAATCCAGTTTTCTCACCAAATTAGTGGAGAGGGGGAAGGGAAGAAGGGAATTTATAGGTTACACAGATATAAAATACATATTCACCAATCAGAGTGCACAAACCTTATTTGGATCCTAATTTAAACAAACTATAAAAAAAGAAACAAAGCTCGTTTATGAAATCCAAATACCTACTGGATATTTGGTGATATTAAGAAATTTAAAAAGCTTTTTAGATATGACAATGGCACGGTGGGAAACCCTGGTGGTGTAGTGGGTGAAGTGCTACCAAAAGATTGGCAGTTCAAATCCACTAGGTGCTCCTTGAATACTCTATGGGTCAATTCTCTTCTGGCCTCTAGGGTCACCATGAGTCGGATCCTACTTGACAGCACTGGGTTCTGGGTTAATGGCATGGTGGTCACATTAATAAGTATGTAACTTTTACAAATACAATGCCTGGAATTTGCTTCAAAACAATATGGAAGGAAGGAATTAGATGAAGAATGATTGAAATAAGATTGCCTATGAAGGTTCACTGTCGATACCAGATGATGGGTACATAATGGTTTGTTATAGTACTCTGACTTCTGAATGTCTGAAATTTTCTATTATCAAAAAGTTGAAACTGTTATTAAGAACAAAGATACTTACAGAAATGAAACCAAAACTAAGCATCATCACATGTAATTAACTCAAAGTTACAGAATTTTAAGGCAATGACCATCTGCATGTCTGCTTTCCTACAAGACTGGTAAGGGAAAGATGCAAAGCAAATTGTGCTGGTTTATGTAGAGCACTGGTTTCAAACTGCATCAATGCTAGTGATAAATACTATTTTCCTCAAGTTACATGACATGATGACCAATCACCAAGTTTTCATTACAAGTAAACATAGAAAGAAAGAAAAATGTGTTTACTGAACATATACATAAAGTCTTTATTTCAACGTTTTTTAACCTGGGCGTCATAAGTTATTCTTACAATTCAGAGTGTGGAGAAGGGCCACAGTGTTCTTCAGAATTTAAAGGGATCCATCACCCAGAAAAAGTTAAGAACTACTGCTCTCAGGGATTCAGCAGACTAAAACTAGAGTCCTCCAACTTGTATAAAATGCACCAAGACTCTGAAGCTCCCTGACAAACATGTTAAAGCTATCTATGGTGCAGCAGTGAAGCTGGGGCAGGGGTCAAAAGAATAATCTTTTCATTCTTGGTACTTTGCTGCTCGTGGTATCAGGTATTACATTTAGTCTAGAACCTGCTGCCAGTGAGTCATCACAGTCTGGTTCCAATGTTTAAATATCCCCACCTGACAGCAAAGGCCAACAGCATGGTAAAGTGACTCTGCCCAGAATAAAATAATCTTTACCATCATTTAAAATTGCCTATTGGACTCAGTGCCCTTAAGGTAAAGTTCTCATAGCTGCGGTGCTTACCAGAGGAGAGTCTCTGTGCTGCAGGTACCATGACAGCAGGCTTCTCTGTCTGGTATGTGGTTGAGGCTAATGTGGTATTCTCAGCATCACTGTTAGTCTGGCCTGTGACTCCAAAGCTGGAACTGGGGTAGCATGCCTGGTACTGAGTCTGACCAAGGATAGTGTAAGTGGGATAGTCCTGCAGACCAAAAGGAACAAGGGAAGAAACCAATACCATTAAAGTATAATACTAATTTCAACATGAGAAACTCTGGTATTTTTCTTATTCATAGCTATTTTCTTAAAACATTCATTTGACTCCTCTATTCCTCTACTCACCCATCTAGCAGTCTTCTAATTAAATCAATGATCTCAAAATGTACTCTTTGGAACCCTAAGAGTCAGGGGCTGATTTTAATGTTGGGGGAGTCTAAGAAGGAAAGTCCAACACTCTCCATATGATATGCAATGTCCCTTTTTCTAATACATCCACTCATTTTGGGGCTGACTTTACATACAGAATTTCTAAATAGATTTCTGCGTGGAATCTTTGAAAACACTGGGGAAGAAGAATCATAGCGTTCCTCAGAATTTTAAAGGGACCCATGATGCTGAAAAAAAGTTGAGAACTATTATTCTTAGGCCTCAGCAGAAGTCTGAAACATGCACAGACTACAGCTGGCATCTTCCAATTTATATAAAATGTGCCAAGATTCTGAAGCCTCAGAAGGATTCTGTTCTTTAAAGTTTATAAACCACTGTAGTACATGATAGTGCTTCTAAGGGTAAGACAAGCTTAACTAAAAAAATGCACATATCCTATAGCTGAGCTTCTCAGTTTAAAAACTGGTTATTTTTCTTCTTTAACAATCAAGTTCTCTTTAAAAAGGAAAACTTGTTTCTTCAAAACACTGGGAAGAAATTTTTGGTAGTTTCACAGGCACATGTCCAAACTTATCAAACTGTACAATTTAAATATGTGCTGTTTACTGCATACCAATTATACCTTAAAAAAACTGGTGGAAAAAAATTAACTATGACATAAAAAACCAAACCAAACCCACTGCCGCTCATTCCACTCATAGTGACCCTATAGGTCACAGTGGAACTGCTTCATAGAGTTTCCAAGGAGCACGTGATAGATCTGAACTGCCAACCTTTTGGTTAGCAGCCGTAGCCCTTATCTACCATGCCACCTGGGTTTCTGAGTATGACACAGATCTCAAGAATCCACTTCTAAAATATTCCATTGATAAAATGTTGGTAACAAGTAAGAAGATGCCAAGTGATCAGACAAATATCTATAAACAGCTACTGGTCATCTGTCGTAAGTCATACTTAATTCACAGTGTGTATGTATATTTGTGCTTGGCAGGAGAAGAGAATATTAAAGAAAAGAATAAATCGTAATAGCTGAATTCAAGGGAATTTAAAATCTAGCAGGAAAGAGGACAAAAAAATTCCAACATGACAGTGAATTATATACCTAATTAAGTGAGATACAGGGGAAAAAGTTACACTGTAATTAAAGGATGAACACGGAACAAGCAGGCTTTCTGAGATAAATAGGCAGAGGAGGTAAGTACATGATAGGCCTTGAAAAGATGTCACTTAAAGGGCGAAAAGTCTTATTATGAGGCCCGAGACACTGAGTCCATTTGCAAAGAGGATCTTTTTGGGTTTGAATGACTGGCTAAGGAAGAAGAATCAGACTCTACAATCAGCAGCGGTGCACAGCTTGTGTGGGAACATGGGAATGAGGGCTGTCATATTCAAACCAACAAATAAAAGTATGAAAAGATTCTAAAGAGGTAAATACCACTGGGAGAAAATTAATCAGGCAGGTTTTAGAAAATGGACAGGCACAGTGAAAAACTGGAGATGAGATTAGCAGTTAACCACAGTAATTTAGAAGGAAAGGTTTAAAGCTTGGGAAATGATAGCAAAAATGAAAAGGGATGGGGGTAGGAAGATGACAGGTCAGGTTTTAAGCCTAGATTTATTAAGGAAAAATAGTGTCACTGATTTTTGGAGGGCAAAGAGGCAGAAAGAGGGTGAAATGAAAGACTGGTTTTAGACCTGCTGATTTTAGCAGGACATTAAAGAAAACATGTCCATCAATCAGTTGATATTTTGCAGATTTTATGATGTCAGAACGAGAATCTTCATTGTAAAAGTAGTAGGTGGACATTATGAGTATGGATAAATATTCCTAAAAACAAAACAATTAAATTATGTTAAAAAACTAAAGAGACCATCAATGTTGAAAAACAGGATTAGAAACAAGGGCTATGGAAGTAAGAGATACACAGTCCCCAAAAGAGTGCCAGGCATACAGCAGGTGCTCAATAAACTTTTGTAGACTAAAAGAATACACAAATACAAGAAGTCGAACAAAAAATTAACTGGAATAGCAATGCTAACTATGGCCAGGAAAAAGAAAAAAATCCATGGAGAGAGTGGCTGACAACATTAACTGCTGCAGGGAAAAAAATAAATACAAAACAAAGCAAAATCAAGAAATCATAAAACACTAATGATCACGCAGTGATCTTCTAGGCATAATGAGTTAGAACAGTAATCAAGACCAGACCATAAACTATTCACAAATGAACAAGTGGTTTTAAAAAAAATAAACCTGGAAGGAATGTTCACTCATTTCACAAATACTTATTCAATGCCTTTAATTTTGATGTGAGTGCCACACATGTTTCTAGGCTACAGGGAAATATAGGGAACAAAACAGGAAAAAATCTCTACCCTCAAGGAAGTAAGGGAAGGATTAGGGAACAGAGGCAAACACAGTAGATAAACACACAGATAACACCACAGCATAGAGCTGTAACAGCGTAAAAAGCCATCTAGGTTTCTAGCTCTAAAGACACCCAGGAAGAGGCCTCTTGGTTATTTCTTAGATGGGGAAGTCTGCCATGAAAAGGAGAGGAAGAGCAAGCTAGATGATCCACATCAAACAGGATTAACAAAAGTTGTGTTGTACCTGGTTTGAGATGCTAGCAACTGCTGCTGCTGGAATATTGGCAATTGTAGATGAAGTGGATATCAGGCTGGCATTTGTGCTTGAAGCTACAGGATTGAGAATGTTATAAGATAATTAGTTGCTATGTTTAAAAAGGTTAAAAGACATGAAAATATATTGTATCTTAAGAGTTCTATAAGAAGATAAAGGAAATAAAACATAAATACAGGTTTTATTTTGCATGCTATTTTCCCATTTCAGACTTGATTAGAAGTGAAACACTCTAAAATACTTGTTTCAACTGTATCTTCATCTCTCATAAAGTCCACAAAGGATACACGCACAAGACATTGGTTCATATTACAGATACCAATGAAATCAGAAGCTAAACCAAATCACTATAGTCCATTTTCTGTAGCAGTTGAAAAATGACTCACCTGCAGTGTGACCTACTGACATTCATCAGCAGAAGTAATATGAGCTCTGGAAAATCCACTTGTAAATTCTATTTTATGATACTGTTTATTGTCAATAGTGCCACATTAGGTCTTTTCTGATGCAACATAATTACTTTGAGGAAACAGACCTGGTCCTCCAAATTCTACAGTGCTTGGAATTGCTCCTCAGGCTTTATTTGAATTATTTATTTGAATTATTAAATATTATTCTGGCCAGGTAAAAATACACTTTTTAAGTTAGTTAGCTTGTCTGTCTTAAGACACACTAGTAAAGTAGTAAACATGTTTTTCATTCTTATCCTTCTATCAGATCCCACTAGTTTTAGGGACCAATAAAGGGAGGTAAAAAACAAAACAAAACAGTAAAGCCTCAGTGACTGACATCCACCAAAGCAACTTTTTTTTAATTTGGACAGTATTATTTGAGATCTGAAGTACTGTCTTGAACTCCTCATCCTGAATTACCATAAGTACACTCAGACACAGTTCTCACAGCAATCATATAAGCTAAGCAACCAGCTTAAGACTATTAACTACTCAGACATGAATGACAACATATACCACATCAGCAACAAACTCTTCTAGGGGAAAGCTACCAGGGACGTTTCCATTAAGGACAGCGAAAGCCCAGAACAATGAGACTAGAAATAAAGGGTATCCAAATTGCAATAAATGAAGTAAGACCATCCCTTTTTGCAGATAACATGATCCTATACATAGAAAACTCTAAGAAATCTACACGAAAACTGTTAAAACTAATGAATGAATTCATTCGTTCATTCATTGTGGCACAGTACAAAGTCAACACACAAAAATCAGTCAGGTTTCTATATACCTGCAATTAACAAACAGAAAAGGAAATTAAGGAAACATTATAGCATCTAAAACGATGTAATACCTAGGAATAAATTTAACCAGGAAGGCAAAAGACTTGCATATGGAAAACTATACAACATTACAGAAAGATGTTTAAAAAGACCTCAATAAACGGAAAGACACTTCGTGTTCATGGGCTGGAAGATTTAACATACTTAAGATGTCAATATTACCCAATGCAATGTATAAATTCAATGCCAATCCCCCAAAAAATTCAAGTCGTCTTTACAGAAATAGAAAAGTCAATCCCCAGATGTTGAAGTTTTCCATAGCAAGTGAAGTTCATTTAACAGGGAAAAGAGTCCTCAATAACTAGTGCTGGGAACACATGCAGAAAAATGACTTGATTAGCTAGTTGTTAATACTATCTGAATTTGAGATAAAAACCATACTAAAATTCACAATTTTCTCTCAGCAACAGCTTTTATTACACAGGAGATCCTGGCCTGCTGACTTAGGTAGTTTATAAAACTCAATAATATGCCATCCTTCAACTCAAATCATTTCTAACATATCTCATTTATTTATTCTATTATGTGCCCAGAATCTCTTCTAAGCACTGGGGGACAAAAAGAGTAAACAAGACAAAGTCCACACATGCCCTCATGTAGTTTAAATTCTACTGAAGACAGACAATTAAATAAATAATACTTGTTTAGACTCTTGTAATCATGACTAAACGTAAGTTAAATTCACCTAAAATGTTCACAGCCAACTATATGCCCTACCCCACATGCCAAGTCAAATGCCGTAGAGTCGGAGCCGACTCATCACGACCCCACATACAGCTATGATTAAAAAACTAAGCACCCAGGTACCATTATTTAATGTTTTGCTCAAGGACTCAAGTGCTGAATCCTGATCAAAATGTGGGGGAAATGTGGAATGGATTCAAATTCTATAACAATCTTCACTTAGTGGATCTATTGAGACTGGTGGAGCCCCTAAACTTAGTACTCTGAGAAAATCCTTAAACCTTGAACCGAAACTATTCCCTGAAGTCACATTCAAACTAAGTAATAGCTTAGGTAAATTAGTAAAGCACATCTGCCCTGAGCTCTGTGCTCTATTAAAGAATTATCTATTCATACAGTAATTCTACAGCATGGATGAGAAGTGAGGGGGTAGTAAACCTAAGTCAGTGGTAGTGAAACAAATGCGTAGACAGAGCAAGAATGGTGACATAACAGGAAGAATGTAACTAATGTAACCAAAACTACATGAAAAAACAGTAAGTGTTATGTTCTGCTGTGTATATTTTCACTCCTCCCACCAAAAAAATCCAGGCACTTCATTAAAATATACTGATCATTCTGCATACTAATTAAGCAATGTTCAACTGCAAGTGTAAAAAAAAGTAACGAAATATGAAAAAGCAATGAAATATGCAAGAAAAGTAAAATTTTGGAGAGTCATATATAGTTCAAGTGGCAGCTCCTGTTATAATATATCCAATAGCTAGCTGTCAGCTCTCTAAAATGGCAATGGCATGACCAACAGTTTTCTGATAGTTCCCATTCCTGCCTTGCCAACACTATCAAATCACTGAAACATAAAGCTTCTGAGAGCCATGACCCACTGGAAACTTATACCAAATTTACCCCTATACATACAGAAATAGTTTTGGTCAGAAGACCACTGGGTTACATTAAGGATTAACGGCATATAAAAGTTTGTACAAGCCTTAGTTTCCACCTACCTCTCTCTTTTCCTATTCTGCCAATCTACTACCCTTGTTTTCTTTACGTAACTCAAAATATGACAAGGTCTTTCTTATTTGAGCACCTCTGGATTGCTATAGCTGCTCCATTCCCTCACCTTCCCAGCATGGATGGCTCCTTCTCCACAGGTCCTACCTTCTATTAAAAGAAAGTCCTTCCCTGTATTCTTAATCACAGGAATCTTTTTCTTTCTTTTAGAGTACTTCCAAAATCTGTTATTTATTTACTTGCAAGTTTTTTTTCTCTCTCTCTCACTGGGCTATAACCACCATAGGGGCTGAACATTACTATACTGGTCATCATCTCCAGCATCTAGCATTGTGCATAGAATATAGTAGGTGATGCTCAATAAATATTTGTGAGGTCCACGTACTAGGTGTCAAGGTCCAAATCATTATTTTTCACTTGATCAGGAATTAACTAGATGATGGCCTCTGAGTGGGTTCCTAAAAGTTATTCTCATTATGTGGCCAATATAACTGACAAAAACTCATTCAGTTACTGATCACTGAAGAGTCAATAGAATCTGTGCACATTTTGGTTAAAACTGATTGCCTAAGTAGGCCATGCATTCATTACTCATTTGTTTATCATATACTTACTTACTGAATGTCTACTGTCTACCAAATACTGTTTCACGTGCTTAGATTACTCCAATGACAAAGACAGAAATTTCCCCTTGAGGATCTTAGTAAAATCAAAGTAGTATAAACGAGGTTGTCTGATGTCCTGTTTAAAATCTCCTAGTCAACATTTCTCACTACTGGAGTAGAAATTTACAGGTCAGCAAAGGTAGGTGCCTACACTGCTCCATGTGGTGATAGATTAGGGCTGAAGACATTGCTAAGAATTCATATTTAACTTAACACAGATAAAGTTACGTAAAGAAATAGCCACAATATGTGTACATACCCAAGTTAATAAACAGACATATATTTCTTTGCTCTGTCAGCTTAGGGGGCCTAAAAGAAATGATACCCCGGTAGCAATGAAACCAGATCTTGATGTTCTAATACCATTCTCCACCGGAGAAATGACTATTTATATAGACTGGACAGGAAATACATTAAGATGAGCCTGGGACATCTTGCAGTGCCAGAAAAAAAGTGTTTAAAAACAAACACCAAATAAAAACCCACATTCACAAGGGGTATTTCAAAAGGGACACAGGAACCAACTGAAAGAGATCCCAATGGTCCAAGCTAGAACAATTTGAGCAACACAATGAATACAATGGATTATAACCTAAAGTATAAAATAAATACTGCTGAGTCCATGCTGATACACATAAGTGAATAAATAAAGAAATGGGGGAAGAAGAGCTGTTATGAACAGAATTCTTGTGCAGAAGAATTCAAAATGCATACCCTCTCCTAAACAGAAGGAGCCCTGGTGAGTCAGTGGTTAAGCACTTGGCTACTAACTGAGAGGTTGTAAGCCCACCAGCAAATTGGTCAGAGTCAGCTGTGGTAGTCTGGTCCTGGAAAGGTTACAGCCTTGGAAACCCTATAGGGCAGTTTAGTTCCACAGTAAAGAACTGGGAGCACAATATTTAAGTACGGACTTTGCATAATGATTTCCATCCAACATAAGAAGACCTTTACAAGGAAGAAAACTGGCAAATACTACCTCGGCCAGGTGATCATCATCAAAGGTCATAAATCATGTTGATGGTATATATCCCTGATATGATGTCATGGAAAAGACACTTTAACTCTGTGATCTTCCTCCCCCAAATCCATTATCCCACTCTAAATCCTGAAAAAAAATCACATCAATTCCAACAGACGGGCATCTTACAATATACCTGATATATGTTCCTTAAAATTGCCTCAGTCATCAAAACAAGGGCAGTCTGAGGAAATGCAGTCAAGAAGAGCTTAAAGAGATAAGATCCATAACCAAACCCAACCCACTGCCATCTGGTCAATTCAAACTCATAGAAACCATATAGGATAAGGTAGAAATTCTCCATAGGGTTTCCATGAAGGGGCTGATGAATTCCAACTGCTGACCTTTTCATTAGCAGCCCACCTCTTAACCATTGTGTCAGCAGGGCAATGAACTCTCTGGGACAGGATTCTGGAACAGAAATAGAATACTAGGTAAAAACTAAGGAAGGAAATACAAATAAGCTAAGGATTCTGTTAATAATGCTGTTGTTGTTAGTTGCTGGTGAGTCAGATCCCAATTCATGGTGACCCCACAACAATGAGATTAGACCATTGTGAACCACAGGATTTTCACTGGCTGATTTTTTAGAACAAGCATACCAGGCCTTTCTTCTTAGTCTGTCTTTGTCTGGAAGGTTCACTAAAGCCTGTTCACCCTCATAGCAACACACAAGCTTCCACTGCCAAGTAAACGGTGGCTTCAT
Organism: Heterohyrax brucei; assembly: GCA_028571685.1. Taxonomy (NCBI): domain Eukaryota; kingdom Metazoa; phylum Chordata; class Mammalia; order Hyracoidea; family Procaviidae; genus Heterohyrax; species Heterohyrax brucei. Next base: position 57,953,138 of record CM053140.1, read on the forward strand.
TTGAGGTGAACTGGTCAAGAATCAACTCCACATCACTTGTATGAAAGGTGATAATTCTACCACTGAACCACCAATGCCCCCCTTGTTAATAATAATGCAGCACTAGTGGCTCATTAATGGTACCATACTAATGAAAGATGTTAGCAGGAAAAACTAGCTATACGCACAACTTTCTATAAATCTACATCTATTTTAAAAAGTCTGTTAATACAAAAAAAGGGGGTGGAATCAAGATGACAGACTAGACACACATCTCTTTGATTCCCTCTGAAAACTAAGGCCTGGATTGATAATTTAACAGAGCCTCTGGACATGCAGTGAGCCCTAGGGCACGGCATAATGCTGTCAATTTGGACTACATGCCACTGAACGGGAACATCTTCTCTTTCACTGACCCCCCACCCTTGCTGAATGGCCAGCTCTTGCAGACTGAAGGTAACTGGCATTTTTAACTTTTTTTTCTTTGACTTAGCTGGCAGGCAGGACTCGGACTTAACTGGCAGCAAAGCTCAGGTGCACTGCTGACATGATCAGCCGCAGAACAGTCACATTTTGAGAGCCCTGCTCTGGATTCTGAACATCCCAGCTCCTTCACCCTCTCTTTCCAAACCTCTGCCATTGATTCAGCTATCTCACAGCATGAGGGAGAACTTGTGTGGGACACCGTATTGTTCAACTGGGAGGCACAGTTACCCAAATGGAGGCCTTAGCAGGGGCCAATTCCCAGGCTGGGAGGCAGTGCCAGCCCAGGGAGTGCTCTGCCAGGAGAAAAGCTGTGTTTACCACAGTGTAGCCTTACCGGTGGGGCCCAATAGTGGATGACAGCAGGGCAGTAGCATGTCTATACTCTGAACTAGATTACAGCATGTGGGAATACATACAGAGCTGCCTCCATTGCTAACTGCAAAGAGGAGCTTGCACACCTGACAGTCTGACTGATTTGGGAAGCTTTCAAAATAAAACTACCTAGAGAAACACCTGCAGTACAGCCTGATGGCATCTCTTCTAGTCTTTACTGACCCACAACATAGGGGTAACTGATGGCCCCCCAGTGACTCCATAAGTAGGGCCATGTCTTTGCCAACCAGGAGGTGGAGGTTACTACCCCAGAGAGTCCACTGGGCCCAGTCACTGGAGTACAGAGGTTGACTGATGATCACCTTCCTTCTCAGACTGTGACTCAGATCCTGTTAGGGTAATACTAGAGAAACTAAACAACCTCTAGATGTCCCCAAAGCAACAAACTTTGGCCAGACACTAAAGGAAAATCCACCCATGGCTCCAGAAAGCACCCAAAAAAAAGGACCAATGAAATTCCCAGATGAAAAAGACTTTCTAAAACCATCAGAGGTCAGTATGAAAGCATTATATAGAGAGCCCTCCTAGACATTATACAACATGCAGCATAGCAAAATGAAAACTTAAGCAAGCTGTTTGAACTGATGGAACAGCAGCATTCTGAAATCCAACAGATCAATGACAAAATTAAAGAATTCAAAAATTCAATTCAAAGCCAAGAAAACAGAACTGAACAATCAGAAAATAGACTTTCTGACTTGGAAAGCAGAGTTACTGACACCAGCATTTACGAGGAGATATCAGAGAAAAGAAACAAGAAGAATGAAGAAGCATTAAGAAACACGTGGGACTCTATCGAGGAACAATCTATGACTAACTGGAGTTCCTGAACAAGGAGGGACCCCTTAAAACAGAGTACTGCTGTTCAGTTGCTGACAGAAAACTTCTCTGAAATTATGAAAGAAGAGAACATAGATATCCAACACGTGTCTCCAATACCACAAAATGTAGACCCCCAAAAGAAAGACACCAAGACATATTACAATCAAGCTTAACAAAATGAAACATACGCAGAAACTCTTTAAAGGCAGAGAGACTCAAAGCAAAGCTAACATTCAGAGGGAAGCCCTGTAGGCTTTTGTCTGTCTTCTCAGCAGGCATGGAGGCCAATGGGATGACACATTCAAACTTGAAGAAGAAAAACTTCCAACCAAGAATTACATATCCTGCAAACCTGTCATTCAAATTTGAAAATGGAATTAAGACATTAGTAGATAAACAAAAACTCAGAGACTTTGTAGAAGCCAAACCAAAGCTACAAGAAATACTGAAAGAAGCTCTTGGCTTAAAAGAACAAAGCCATTAACTCTATATTTTAAGAGGGAATACAGGACATACCATCCAGAAATCTACTCAGTTAGGGAAGGTACAAAACTCAATCAAAGCTGTAATATTAAAAGAAGTGATCCAGTGATCACAACATGAAAACTATGATAACATCATATTAAAAAAAGGGATGTACTACAGTTGTTATAGTCCTTCCAGATGGAGAGGAAGTTAATAAGATTAGAAGATAAAATTAGCTTTAAGCACAGATTATTAAGGGGGATCATAGAGGTGGCTGCTAAATACAATAAAGACACAACATATCAAATCAAGAAACATAATACAAGAGTTTCAACAAACACAAAACCACCACTGAAAAGGGTGAAATATCAACCCATAAAGAATGTCCCAGAACAGAACAGTAAGAGTAACAGAGAAAACATCAACACAAAATAAACACATCAAAATGACAGCACTAAATACATACCTATCAATAATTATGTTGAATGTAAATGGACTGAACACTCAAGGACAACGAGTGACATCTTGAATCAAAAGACATGACCAGTCCATATGTTGCTTACAAGACACTCACCTTAGACTTAAAGATATGAACAAACTGAAAATTAACGGATGGAAAAATATATATCAAGCTAACAATAGGCAAAGAAGAGCAGGTGTGGCAATACTAATCTCGGATAAAATAGATTTTAATGTAAAATCCACCTCTGTGGACAACGATAGGTACTATTTATTGCTGAAAGGTTCAATACACAAGCAGGACTAAACAATATTAAATATGTATTTATCTACTACAGCATGTAAATACATCGAAGAGACACTGACTACATTCAAAAATGAGATAAATTACTCCAAAATAATAGTGGGAGACTTCAACACTCCACTGTCACTGTTGGATAGATCTAGAAAAAAGCTCAATAAACACACAGAAGATCTTACTGCAACAATTAATCAACCAGACCTCATCAACATATACAGAACTTTCTATCCCTCCGCAGACAACTACACCTTCTACTCCATTGCACACGGAACATTTTCCAGACTAGACCGTGTGTTAGGACATAAAGCAAATCTCAACAAAATCCATACCACTGAATTACTGCAAAGCATCTTCTCAGATCATAAGGCCACAAAAGTCAAATCAATAGTAGAAAAAACATAGCTAGAGATTGGAACTCATGGAAATTGAACAACATTTTGCTCAAAAAGCCATGGGTTATAGAAGAAATTAAGGATGAAATAAAGAAATTTTTGGATGCAAATGAGCATGCAAACACTTTCTACCAAAAACTACCAGATACAGCCAAAGCAGTGCGCAGAGGTCACCTTATCGCTATAAATGCACACATCTGGAAGGAGGAAAAAACCCAAACCAAAGAATTAACCCTACAGCTTGAACAACTAAAAAGAAAGCAACATAAGAACCCACACCAGAAAAAAACTGATCATAAAGACCACAGCAGAACTAAACAAATTAGAGGATAGAAGATCAACTGAAAACAGCTGGTTTTTGGACACGATCAATGAAATTGACAAACCATTGGCTACACTTACTAAAGAAAAACATGAAAAGAAACAAATAACCCAAATAAGAAATGAGATGCAACAGAAATCAAAAATATCATACCAGAATACTACAAAAGACTGTACTCTAACAGATATTAAAACCTAGAGGAAATGGACAAATTCTTAGATTTGTATCAGCTACCAAAATTATCACAAGGTGAAGAAGAACTACTTAATTAAACCATCACAAAGGAAGACATTGGAAGTTACCAAAACTACCAACAAAAAAAGCCTTGGCCCAGATGGCTTCACTGCAAAATTCTACCAAGATTTTGCAGATTTTTTTTTTTTTTAATGATTGAAAGAAAATGCACATTCCCATATAAATTTGCATGCTGACCTATATGTAGCTTCCATTGCTCTCCCTGTATGGTGACAACACACTCTTCCTCTCTGTTCCATACATGTCTCATCTTCCCAGCAGTCTCCTATCTTCTCTTCTCCCCCCATTCCTCTCTGTCCAGTATGAGGTCAACAGCATGACCTCCTATAGATTCCTAGAACCACAAAGTGCCCACACAATATGGTCACTCTGCATCACCAAGTCCAATCTTCTCTGAAAAGTTGAACTTCATTATGATTTAGGGACAGGGGCAGCATCAGGGCCAGGGGCCAGAGTTAACTTCACTACTACTGAGAATACTTCACAGCACAGAAAGGGATGGAATACTTCCAAATTCCTTCTACGTAACCAGCATAACCCTGATACCAAAGCCAGGGAAAGATCCAACAAAAACAGAGAGCTACAGACCAATATCATTCATGAACCTAGATGCAAAAATCTTCAAAATCCTTGCCAACAGAATTCAACAACATATCAAAAAAATAATTCATCATGACCAAGTTGGATTCATACCAAGGATGCAAGGCTGGTTCAACATCGGAAAAACAATTAATGTGATCAACCACATAAATAACACAAGAGACAAGAATCACCTAATTTTGTCAATTGATGCAGAAAAGGCATTTGATAAAGTCGAACATCCATTCATGCTAAAAACTCTCAGCAAAATGGGGGGGGTGGAGTCAAGATGGTGGACTAAGCACACGTCTCCTTATATCCCTCTGGAAACCAAGACCTGAATTGATAATCAAACGGAGCCTCCTGATCACCTAATCAGCCCCAGGACATGGCACAGGGCTGTTACTTTCAACTTCATACCACTGAGCGAAAAATCTCCTCTCTTTCGCTGACTCCCACTCCTGGCCAGCCCTGGCTCTCACAGACTGAAGGTAAACGCACCATTTTGACTTTTTCTCTGTCTGGGCCAGCAGGTGGAGCTGGGTCTTGCCTAGTGGCTAGACTCAGATGCGCTGCTGGAGGGATAGGCAGGCAAAATTCCCATATTTTGAGAGCCAGGCTTAGGACTGTTAATCTAGCCGCTTTCAGCCGTCGTCTTATCCTTGCCACAGCGGGGTTTGTACGGAATTACACAGTCAGTGTGCGGGACGCCATGTTGGTACTGAGATTTTAGTAGGACCTAATTCTTAGCCTGGGAGCCAGCGCCTGCAAACAGGACGGCGCTTCTCTGACAGAAAAGAAGTAACTTACACAGTGCCACCTACACTGGGGGCCCTGCAACAGAAGCAGAGGAATCACTACCTCTCAGCACCTTTAGGCCCTCTACCTGCTGCCTGTGTGGAGGACGCCATCTTGGATATGGTGGCCACAGCTGGACCTAATTCTTAGCTGGGGAGCCAGAGCCTACCCACAGGAGAGCGCTTTCCTACCAGAAAAGCAGTACTCTGCACTGTGTTGCCTAAGGCTAGACCCTGTCAGCAGAAGCAAACAGGGCAGTAGCATTGCTGTATTCTGAACTAGTTTGTATCATCTGGGGTTGGATATAGTGGCGCTTACTTTGTCAGATGAGAAGAGGGACCTCGACACCTGAAAACCTAACTGACTTGTGAACTGGTCAGATACCTTTTGCTTTACATTTGAAGACAGCCTTGAGAAACATCTGCAGTCCATCCTCACAGTATCTCTTCCAACCTCTACTTACTCACATGGGACCCAAAACACAACAGACAGTTGTGGCATACAAGAAATCACCCATGGCTTCAGAAGGCTCCCAAACAAAGCAACCAAGGAGTTTTCCAGATGAAGACACTTTTATGAAAGCATCAGAAAGTGAATACAAAATGATTATATACACAGCCCTTCTAGACCTTATACAAAATACAGCAGAACAAAATGAAAAATTAAGCAAGCTGTTCGATCTGATGGAACACCAGTACTCTGAAATCCAACAGATCAACAACAAAATCAAGGACATTGAAACTTCAATGCAAAGCCAAGAAAACAGAATGGAACAAATAGAAAAAAGAATTTCTGACTTGGAAGACAGAGCTACTGACACCAGCGTCTGTGAGCAGAAATCAGAAAAAAGAAACAAGAAAAATGAAGAAGGATTAAGAAGCATGTGGGACTCTATTAAGAGGAACAACCTTCGATTAATTGGAGTTCCTGAACAGGGTGAGACACCTGAGAACACAGAGAGTATCGTTGCTGAGCTGCTGACAGAAAACTTCCCAGAAATCACGAAGGAAGAGAATGTAGACATCTCAGATGCATGTAGTACGCCACCCAATATAGATCTCAAAAGAAAGACTCCAAGACATATTATAATTAAGCTTAACAAAATGAAACATAAGCAGCAACTCTTAAAGGCAGCAAGACTCAAAGCAAAGCTAACATTCAGGGGGAAACCCTGTAGGCTCTCTTCAGATTTCTCAGCAGAAACCATGCTGGCACGGAGACTGTGGCATGACACATTCAAAACCTTGAAGGAGAAGAACTTCCAACCAAGAATTATACATCCTGCAAAACTATCTTTCAAATATGAAAATGAAATTAAGACATTCCCAGATAAACAGAAACTCAGAGACTTTGTTAAAACCAAACCAAAACTACAAGAAATACTGAAACAAGTTCTTGGTGCAGGCTTAGAAGAACGAAACCACTAACTTTATATTTTAGAATGACACACTACTCAAAACTCTACTCAGTTAGGGAAGGCTCCAAAGTCAATCACAGCTTTAATACGGAAAGAAACAATCCAGTGATCATCATGAAAACTATGGTGCCATCATATTAAAAAGAGGGATGTACTACAGTTGTTATAGTCCTTCCAGATGGAGAGGAAGATGACAAGACTGGTAGTAATTAAAATTGGGTTTATATGTAGTTTATTAAGGGGGATCACAGGGGAAGCTGTAAAGCACAACAAAGATGTATCACACCATTTCAATAAATGTAACACAGGAGTGTCAACAACTACAAAACGAGCTCTGAAAAAGGTGAAAAATCAACTCACCAAAAAGAATGTCCCAGAACAGACTAATAAGAACAACAGAGAAAACATCAACATAAAAATAAAAACTCTCAGCAAAATAGGAATATATGGCAAATTCTTCAATGCAATGAGGACTATTTTTACAAAGCCAGCCACCTACATCAGCCTGAATGGACAGAGACTGAAACAATTTCCCTTGAGAATGGGAACTAGACAAGGATGCCCACTCTCACCTCTCATATTCAACATAGTACTAGAAGTTCTAGCCAGAGCCATTAGACAAGACCAAGAAACAAATGGCATCTGCATCGGCAAAGAAGTAAAAATCTCCAGTGGACGATATGACTGCATATGCAGAGAATCCTAAGGAATTCGTAAGTAAAGTACTCCAACTGACAGAAGAATTCAGAAAAGTCTCAGGATACAAGATAAACATAAGTAAATTAGTAGGATTCCTTTATACCAACAAAGAGATTATAAAAGAAGAAATCACCAAATCACTGCCATTTACTATAGCCCCCAAGAAGACAAAATACCTAGGAATAAATCTAACTAGAGAAATAAGAGACTTTTACAAAGAGAACTACAAGACCTTCCTACAACAAACTAAGAGAGACTTAAATAAATGGAGAAACCTACCCTCCTCATGGATAGGAAGACTTAACATTGTGAAAATGTCTATTTTACCCAAAGCAATCTATGTACATAAGGCAATCTCAATACAAATTCCTGTGACATTTTTTAATGAAATGGAGAAATAAATCACCAACTTTGGAAAGCGAAGAAACCCCAAATAAGTAAAGTACTACTGAAGAAGAACAGCACATTGGAAGGTCTCCCACTACCCGATGTTAGAACCTATTACACTGTCACAGCTGTCAAAACAACCTGGTACTGGTACAAAGAGAGACATACCGACCAATGGAACAGAGTTGAGACCGCAGAGATGCCACCATCCTCCTACGAACAGCTGATATTTGACAAAGGCCCTAAGATTTTATATGAGGATAAAAACAGTCTCTCTAACAAATGGTGCTGGCAAAATTGGATATCCATCTGCAAAAAACTGAAACAAGACCCATATCTCACACCTTATACAAAAACCAACTCAAACTGGATCAAAGATCTAAATATCAAATCTAAAATGATAAAGTTCATCCAAGGAAAAATAGGATCAACAATGGAAGTTTTAACATACAACACAGCACGATCAATAGAAGATAAAATAGATGAATGGGAACTACAAAGAATCAAGCAGTTCTGCTCATCCAAAGACTTTATCAAACGAATTCAAAGACCACCTAAAAGACCAGGAAAAAATATTTGGCAACTATATGGCAGACTGACGTCTGATCTCCATAATCTATACGGTACCACAAAATATCAACAAGAAAAGGATAAATAATCCAATTAAGCAACAGGTGAAGGAGATGTACAGATACTTCTCTAAAGAGGGTATCCAGGCAGCCAAAAGATATATGTGGAATTGTTCACGATCATCAGCTATTAAAGAAATTCAAATCAAAACTACAATGAGATATCATCTCACCCTAATAAGGTTGGCCATGATCCAAAAAACACAAAACAAATGCTGGAGAGGCTGTGGAGAAATTGGAACTTTCCTACACTGCTGTGGGATTGCAAAATGGGACAACTTCTTTGGAAAGCAATCTGGCACTTCCTTAAAAAGCTGGAAATAGACAGACCATTTGACCCAGTGATCCTACTGCTTGGAATATATCCTACAGAAGCAAGGGCATTCACATGAACATAGATATGCACATGAATGTTTATTGCAGCACAGTCTACAATAGCAAAAAGAGGGAATCAACCCAGATGCTCAACAACATGGTATACGTACTCAATGCAACAATATGCAATGATAAAGAACAATGATGATTTTAGGAAGCATCTCATAACTTGGTTTCAATTGGAAGACATCATGTTTTGTGAAATTAGCGGCCCAAGGACAAATACTGCATGAGACTCGTAAGATAAGGACTTAAAAAGAGACTCATGTACAGAAGAAAAGACTCTTTGATGGCTGCAACAGAAGGGAAGGAAGGAGAGAGGGAGGGAGGGAGGGAGGGAGGGAGGGAGGGAGGGAAAGAGGGAGAGAGGGAGGGAGGGAAAGAGGGAGGGAGAGCTGGTTATAGATTAGACAGTTGATAGAAATTTGGTTGGGTGTAATCAGTGACAGCACACATTAGAAAGAAGATCAATTTAACTGGACTTCAACATAACATGAATACTCTTCCAATCTTAAAACAATATTGCATGGGAGAGTAGCAGGGGTGGGGGTCCAGGGACCATGCTCCCAGGGGACATTGAGGCTAACTGGCATAATTCACGTATTGCAAAGAGAGTCTTCTCTACCCCAGACTGGTGAGTGGCATTCAGGTCTTAAAAACTAAGAAGATGCCATCTGAGGTACACCAAATGGTCACTACTCAGCAGGAACAGATGAACAACAAGGACAAAAACGACATGGGGGAAAGAGAACCCAGAATACAGAAAGACCCCCATGAATGGGTGACTACATCAACATGTGACCAGAAGAACCAGATGGTGGCCAGTCACAACCAGTGACAGATGTGATGGGGCTCACAAAGTTCAGTTTCAGTGGCAACACGAGAATAAAAAGGAGTGTATTCTCAGAACTCCACTAAAAGACGGCATTTGATGGTCTGAAGGCCTGGGGGTTCCCCTGGGAGCATGGCCCCTAGACCTGATGCTGCCCCTCTCCATAAATCATTACTGAGGTCAATGTCTTGGACAGGAATAGATTGAACTAGGTGACACTCGTGTGCGTACTTTATGGTTCTATGCATCTATATAGGATGTGATCCTACTGGTCTCATATTAGAGTGAAGTGGAGAAGGTGGAGAAGAGGGGACAGGAGATTGTTAAGAGGGTATGACATGTATAGAACAGAAAGCAGGAGTGTGCTGTCACTGGGCAAGAAGAGCAGCAGGAGCTGCACACAGGTGGACAAGCGAATTTAAACTGGATTGTACACTTTCACTCTATCACAATAAAAATAAAACACAAAAACAAAAATTCCCCAAAGTGACAATTATGTGTTACCAATACTATTCATGACCACTCACTGAAATTCAAAACTGAGTTAAAATTTGGAATTTCTGAAATTTTTCCATTTGAATATTATTTAATTATTCAAATCACCTCAACTGAGGAAAATGGCCAGAGACAGGACCACACAATCAGACTCTCTGAGAAAAGACTGATATAAAGACAGACTTGTAAGTCAAAGGATTTTCATGAGTGTACAGGGCAGTTCCTTCTCATTATGGTGCCACTGGTGTATACTAAAGAAAGGGTTTTGATTTGCAGTGCATTAGTTACTGAACTCAGGTGATCAAACCAGAAATGGAACTTGATTTTTGAGCAAATTTTTCTAACTTCCTAGGTAATAAGGTGAGCTGTTTTCTGGGTGCTTGGGGGGTTGGCTAAGGTGACACTGTTTTGACTATTTAAAAATAAATAAACTGATATAGTGCCATTTTGTTTTTATTCTGTGGAATGATTAGGGTATTAACAAGGGGAAGGAATAAAGTTAATATTTATGACCTATGCTAAAGGAAAGTAAAGGCAAGGTAATACTGACAGTGGTGAATCCAGGTAATGCCACCAGTAATACTCATATTTCATCCTAGTCAATTGTTTCAACTTGCTTTTATACTAATCTTTTCTTCAGAATAAATGCAAAATTTGATAACTGATAGTTATGTTGTGTCTTAATTTCCACCATGTGCCAAGGTGCTAATGAACACTAAATGGGTCAACAGGTTAACCAGAAAAAGAAAAGTGAATTTAGATTATGTTACTATAGGTTCTTAAACATAAAATAATTGATACTTTAATACTAAAAATCACAAATAAGGGAAAATCTAAAAAGTCTCACATTGAATATTTTAATCACAGAAAATGGGTAAGCAGGAAACAAGGAAGTAAACAATGCTTAGCTTGCAGAAACAAGGGAAAGAAAACAAGCAGGAGGAATAACTTAGTTGGAGTGTTACGAAACAGTACTATGTTCATTCTCTGGAGTCAGACTGCCTCAGTTTACATTCTGACTTAATTATTTACTAATTTCATAACTGTGGGTACTGTGGTTCAGCATTAGGCTGCTAACCAAAAGGTCAGCAGTTTGAATTCACCAGCCACTCTACCTTCTGGGTACTTCTACTCTGTCCTATAGGGTTGCTATGGTTTGCTAAGCTTGGGCAAGTTATTTAACTTTTCTGTGCCTCTGGCTGCCTACTTGTAAAATGAAGTTAACAATTGTACTTTCCTCACAGGGTTATTGTGACAATTACATTGGTAAACCTACTTACTGCTTAGAATAATGTTAGGTACATAAATGAATGCACTCAACCCACTGCATCAATTCTGACTCACTGAGACCCCGCAGGACAGAGAAAAACTACCCATAAGAGTTTCCAAGGAGCACCTGGTAGATTCAAATTGCTATGTAGCTCTTAACCACTGTCACCAAGGTTTCCATTAGGTAATGCAGTAAGCACTTAGTAATTACCAGCAACTATCGTTATTAACAAAACCCAACAAAATGGATAAAATACACCATGATAAAAAAATTTTAGGTTAGTGGCTAATGAAATTAAAGGATATTTTCATGACTCCCTTAAAGCAACAGATCCTAAAAGATCTCAAAAGGTGGTTCCTTTTACTTTACAGGGAGGGAGAAGTAAGCATGACTGTCAGTCTCCTCAAACTCAATACACAACCACTGATGAGCAGAGGTTCTATACTCCTGTAGAGGGCTATTAATACAAAAGAAGTGAACCCTTTGCTCTTTACTCACTACCTAGCTGAGATTATTGGAGCTGTATCTATTCAGGAGGAGCTTGGCTATTAGATTTGTCTGTAGTTCCTACAGCCGGACCCAAAACACCTTATCAACCTAGAGAAACGTTTATAAAAATAAAAGGCAGGATGGACAAAGGAAAGACAAAGTAAGTCAGGCTTCTGAGTTTTTTCCCTCTAGATATGTTCACAATTCAGGATGAAAAAAAAGGGGATGGGACAGAGAAACGGAAAATAAGAAAACAGAGACAAGACAAACAGCAGGAGATAAAGATAGGTCACAGCAAGGTCTTACGGACACAATGACCAGTTTTCACTGGCCCATGCAGACATGGTCCTCAATCATTTAAATGAAACCAGTTGAAACTGAAAAGCAAAATGTTTTGTTTAATCTAATTCCACACCATTTTTTCCCATCACAAAATTCATTCTTAAGACCACACTTCAGTTAAGTTTTAACTGTTCCATTCTTATCCCTTGTAACACCTGTTTCACAAAGAGTAAGATTTAAAAGCTTAGAGAAATCATGAGAAACACATGAAAAGTCAGGTACTTGTTAATAAATAACCTGAGCAATGGCAAATTGCCTGCATTGAATTTGGGGACAAGATGATTAATTCTATATTGTCTTTTGAATTTCTTTGATTTTTTTCCTCTAATAGTTGTATCATAATTCTAACTTTTCAGAGGAAGAACGGGAAGGCAGAGGTATTTGGCTTTACTGTTACACCTATCATCACAAAACAGAAACAAGATACAGCTTTTTTAGCAAAAGGAAAGTTCTCACCAAGAAGGAAAAAAAAAAGAAGTACTTGGGGTGGGTGTGTAACAAAACCACAGCAGAAACACAGAGTGCATCTCACAAAGCAGCACACTCTCACATACCACTCTGACAGTTTGGACTTCACATAACAGAAGTCATGGAGTCTTCTGCTCATTAACAGTGCCACTCAGAACAGACTAGTGCAAAATCAGAGTTTCCCCCAACATCAACATGCAAACGGCAATTCTCACATTTGAAGCAGCAGCTCACACAAATGACTTAGGAACCACACTCCTAGGCTTTGCGTTGCAGAACACAAAAGGCATGCATGCACAAGTGCAAATCTCACCCTCTTTTATTCTAGGAGAAAGAGCTCCTGTACTGCCCAATTTGTTTGGAGATACAGGTAGGTTAAAAAAAACAAAACACACACACACACACAAAAAAAAAAACACACACAACCATGCCTATTTACCTTGAATGGGATAAGAATAATGTGCTTGGCTTGGCTGGCTTGTGGTTAACCCTGTAGTGCAGGTAAGAACACTGTGTTGACTTGGAGATGGAGTCTGAATTAAACCACTTTCAGGTTTCATACCTGGCCACAATGCACCTGAATCAGATAAATTGGACCAATTACAAACAATACAAGCGGACTGAAGAGCATAGTCATGCTTGCAAATATCAGTCAGTAGGTTTAAAATCTAAATCTTAAAAATAAATTTGCTTGTTAGAGAAAACTATTGATTCTCCCACTTGTAATATACCACAAGCAAATATTCTTTCAAAGAATCAGGGAACGGAGCCATAGACATAAAATTTTTCCCCAAACTCCAATACTGATATTTATGGTATACAAGCTTGAAAATGTCAATGGTTGAGAGAAACTGACCAGGGTTCACAGAATGAGCTACTGACACCCAAGTGGAGCAGATGTCAAAGAGTGCCTGATGTTCACGTACAGTGATGAATCACTTATATAATGCTGTCAAAGTGGTAGACACATCACACAAATTTAAAATTCACTTACCCATTATTAAGCAAACACCAAACTTTTCTAAAATACATGAAATATTTTTCTACCATCTTAAGCTGGTTAACGTTTGTTTCTTTCAATTAGGAAAGAAATACCTCTTATTTTTACAAATGAAAAAAATTACAGAAATATATAACTTAGAAAAAATAGTTATGCATAATCCCATCATCTAAACTTAACCACTATTAACAACTTGGAGAAAAGTCTTTAGATTTCTTCTATGCCTTTACTAATATTTTTCCTTCTTCCTTTTTTAAAAAAAATGGGATCATGTCATAATTTGCTTCTTCCACAAAAAAAATCTTTCCATATGACAATATAAAAACTTATGCTTCTCTTTTTAAATAGTTGCATAATGCTCAATGACCAAATAAATGATGCTACATTCAGTCTCTTACTGACAAGTATCATGGCTGTTCACTTTTTATTTTTTTTTATTTTTATCACAATGCTCCTGAGCAACAACAGTTCTACAATATATTTATATCCTTTCTTGCCTTCTTAAGCAGAAAGAAACAGTGAACACAGGTTTAGGTTTTCAAAATTATGTTACAAAGATCAATACTTTGGTTTATAGGCCAATACTGTCTTTTCTAGATATTACATGGACACTTCCAGAGGCTATGTTGATATGTGAGCATATCAAAATTAGCATGAAACAGAACTCAACTATAGTTCTGATTTTGAAGTTCTTCTGTCACTTGCCTTTTCCTTGTGATTTGTTATTTCCTGACAATCTCCTATTTCTGACTGTACTACTTTTTTAATATGCAATAAACTAGGAAATCATAAGGAAGCTTGCTAGACTCAAAAGTTAAAATGAGACTAAGTTGTTTCTGTATGAGTCTAAGGATGCCCTCTATAAGTGAAACACTCATGAAGTTCAGTTCATAGTTTCTGTGGTAATTTCAGCTATACAAAAGCCTACTTTAAAACAGAAACAAAAAGTCTTAATGCTTGGTTGTTCACTGCAGTCTGAATAGTTCTGATTTTCTGGATCAACACTGTAAAGCTGAAATTCATATCCAAGACGGTTTATCAAATAAAACTCAGGTAAGAAATGAATAACGAGCCATGCCTTCAAATCCAACATTAACTGATTTCATTTACCTCTAACATGATGATAAATTTAGTCAATGAATAATACAAACAGAAATGTGAAGCTTTGATGAGGACTCCGACTCAGTTGTGTCAAATTCATTGAAAAGTGAATTTAAGAACAATAAAAGGAGATGTGAAAATCCTAAACTGTTAACACTGAGACATAATAATTGCTTTGCCCCAAGCCATAAGGCATAAAAAAACTGTTACATATTTTTCTTCATCTATTAACTACATGGAGCTGTGGTGGCATAATGGTTAAGAATTCAGCTGCTAACCAAAAGGCTGGCATGGCAGTTTGAGTCCACCAGCTGTGGGGCAGTTCCACTCTGTATTAAAGTATAGGGTTGCTATGAGTCGAAATCAATTTGACAGCAAAAGGTTTGGATTTTTGATTGGTTTATTAACCATACAGTGTAATTTACATGTAGGGATTAAAAATACCAGCATCTGTGCCATGAATAAGGAGTCCTTGACTGACACAAATGGTTACATGCTCAGCTTCTAACCCAGAGGCTGGTGATTTGAATCCACCCACAGGCACTTCAGAAGAAAAGGTGAGAGCCACTGAAAACCCCATGAAGTACAGTGTTATCTGGCATACATGAAGTTACGCTGAAACGGAATCAACAAGACTACCTCACTTTTCCCAGCCTTCCAAGTTTTCTACCTTTAACAAGGTGCAGTCTCACCACTTTTCTACCTCTATTAGCAGAAAATACTTGTGTTTTCCTGCTCTGACAGGTTCCCACCTTATACTGTTTTAAGCTTTTGCATGTTTTACAGTTTGATGTGATACTGAGTATTAATGTAATGATTCCTGGTAACTGTTTATCACCTTTTTTGGTAAATAAATCACCATTTCAATTTTTTAGCAACTGTGCGATTTACTGTAATCAATTTTTTCCAAGTACAAACTAAATCTAAGGTGTTGGATTTGTGAACATGTTTGTTATTACATGAAGTCAGTTCTACCCTGGCCCCTAGGGTCGCCATGAGTTGGATCCAACTCAACGGCACTTGGCTGCCTTTGGTGTACCAAAATGTTATTTTATTAATAATAACAGTATCTACTGAGAAGCTTTGCTAGCCTCCTTATGTAATATATTTTTAAAAGTTTAAAAACATAAATTGTCTTCATAAGCTGGTCCTTCTCATAAGGTCAAAAATTAGAACATTTCAAATAGGAGAAATAGATCGTTTTGCACACCACTGGTCAGAAACACAAAGTGCATATTTAATATATAATTACTTTATGAGAAAAAGAGGAATAAAAGACAATATGGATACTGCTTTCAGCAAGGCTGTAACCTTACCCTTTAAAGCAGGTAGCAGCTAATATTCTGACTGTATAGTACCAATGCCCACAGTAAATACAGACAATCAAATCCTGGTTTCCTGATTCTTCATCCACTACTCTTTGCCTGCAACTACAAAGGTTCTCAGGTCCTTCTAATTAACAAAGAGTATCCAAGAGTTCATCTAACAATAGCACAAGTCTGATTCTGAGTAATAATCTTCCTGGCATCCTACACTGGGTTTTATCACAAACTCTCTAAATTTCTCAGCATAAATAACTAACTATGTTACTAACTGAGCTAATCTAAGCAGTTCAGTTTAGAGTAATATATATTAGAGTAGTGGATCTTTAAGTCTGGTTAAGACTTGAAGCACACATTAATACTAGAAAAAAGCTCATGAAAGAATTATCTTGGTTTGTTAATTCAACAGATGACTGGGGTTAATAAGTAATACATTAGTACACAATCTGATGTCTTTTCCTGATTATAAAAGAAATGAATGTATATTACAGAAAGTGATACAGGCAGCACAGAAAAAATTCCACTGTCTCACCGCACATAAGACACGAAGTCCTTGGTGTTGCATATGTTAACTAAACGTATGCATGTGGGAAGTATGTCCTTGCTTTACATGGTTCTATGGTATATGAGATCACATGTGTACTGCAAACATTTACACTTTTTCCTTCTAAAATATTCCATATACACATATTTTCAAAATATTAAATTGCGATTATACTTTCAGTTTTATATACTGCTTTTTTCAAATAATAATATATTGAGTTTATTCTAAATAGTCCCAAGACCCTAAGTATTCTTTAAGAATATGATTTATAATGGCTACCTCGTTTTTTCTTCTGTGGATACACTGCAATACAACACATGACTTGGTAATCGATATTTAGGTTATTTATAAATTTTTCTATTACAAGCAATGATGTAGTGAATATTTTGGTTCAATTCTTGCAGGTATCTCTGACTAGTACCACAGAATAAATTCATATAAGTGAAATTACTGAGAGAAATGCTATGAACATTTTTAAGGTTCTTAACACATAGTGACAAATCTTCATCTCACATTAAAGTTCTCTTAAGGCTACTAAGAGCATATTTTATGATCCATTAAAAATAAATGAATGCCCCTTCACTGAAAGTTAAACCTCCAGTCCCCTTCCTGCCACCTCCCTCTTGTTTCCATATTGCTTTAAAAAGAATACGACCACTACTCCTCTACTTCTACGAATATTGGTCTTCTTAGATTTTAGTCTTTTTACCACTCTTTAAGAAGATGAAGCTTTTTAATTTCAAACTCAACTCTGAGATTATAGTTTTGCAATACATTTAAATTTATGACCATGTCTAAAACTAACCAGATCTAGGTTCCATGACCTAAGGCTAGTTAATTCATGAAACCCTCAGTTTCCTCATCTTTAAAAAGAGATAATGCTACTACTTACCTCATAAAACTGTTCTGAGGATTAAATGGTACACAAAAAGATGAAAAGTGTAAAGTATTTATTCTTAGCATACTATTTGGTACAGTCCAAAAACCAAACTCGTTTCTACCGAGTTGAATCCACCTCATGCAACCCTACAGGGCAGAAGAGAATGGCTTCATAGGGTTTCCAAGAAGTGGCTGGTGAATTCGAACTGCAGATATTTCGGTTAGCAAGTACTCAACAACCCAGGGACTCATTCACGTTTACTCCAACCTCCATTTCTCTACAGCAACTCTTGTACGTTAGTTAAAATAAAATCAAGCCAGTGATTATCTCTCTCTGAATTACTGATAGAGAAACTTAAAAACACATATCTTCCTTGCCCTCAGATATTTTTTAAAAAAACAACACAACAAAAAAATCAGATTACTAATGGAGCCTGTCGTTAGCAATATTTCTTCATACTATAAACACTGTTTCCTTCAATATTTTTAAAAGAGACATCTACAGAATTTTCTTTCTTTTTCTTTTATACAAAGGAAATGCAGTGATCATAAAAGATATCAGAATATACATGACCTGTGGCACAATATCAGGTATCTCACGTAAAGGGTGCTGGTCTTGAATGTACACCAAAATAGAGGGCAAAAGAAAAGTGAAAATAATTCTTCTACTGCTAGCCTATTTCAGCCAGTTGCTGAAAAATTAGCTTTAAGGTACACAAAAATAAGCACAAGCATATTTACAAAGTATTTTCCTTCTTAAAGGTGACCACTCTGTCTTGGCTGGTTAAATATATCACAAATACAATATCTGAGTACACTGGCTAGTACTGACAGACATAGACACACACATGTATAAATGGGAGGAACAAAATACTTTGTTTTCTTTCTTCTAGCAATCACCAGGAGCCAAGGAATCCTAACAAGCCTAAAAGTAAGAAAGCTGTCACTGTCATGACAGACTACCCATGTGGGCCAGGAGAAACAGGAATGCAGAAACCAAAAGCAAGCAACAATTATACAGCTAGAATTTGTGGTGGTCTGTTTTGAAGATTTTTCTAATTCCTGGCTGGCTTATATTGAAAACAACCACCTTCCAATTTTTTTCAATTTAAAAATAATAACAGTATTCTTTCCATTTCTTACACCAATTATAGGAAAGCTGGGAAAGGGCAATAAAGCACACTCCATCTATCTACCTACTTATACACTCACAGAAAAATTAGTATAGTTTTAAGTATCCAAATAACCTCCAACTGATTTCTGGTAAACCATTCTAATTTACAGTTCATGGTCAAGATAACCTAAAACCAATAAAACTCCCTATGTACATGATAAGGCTATAAAAAAATTACCATTTTCCTCATTCTTAGATGGCTTTTTGTTTAGGCAGAGCAAACATTTGATCAGAGTCTGGGAATAGGAAAGGACAGGGAGAAACTGGTGAAAGATAAGAGGGCAAACTATGAAGTCTATTCTAGCTGGTGATTTAGTCTACCTGACTGTACAAAGAAATTACCCACCTCGAAACATACTGTGCTCACCTAAACATTACATATAAAGTCAAATCAATGGTTATTCCTCAAACAGTTTCTAAACACTTAAGGATTTCAGCTGCAGAGTAGAGACTCAGTACCTTGGAAAGAGCTAAATTTTGGTAGATCAACAAATGTGTACCGAAAAGCTGTGGTTTTATATTACCTTTACTGAACATTCTGTTGGAAAGTTTCATACCCAACTTCCACCACACCTATAACTGATACATGCTCTACAAAGAACAAGCTATTTCTCAGCATCCCAAAGTCAGCCATGTTTGCTTGCTTGTGGAGAAAGTTGAAAGTCTGTGAGGGATAAAAATTAACACTCCTAGAAACTGCTTAAAATAGGATGTCTTACCAAAAGGAGGTAGTCCATATGTTTGGGATGCCTGAGGGTAGACAGCATAGGGCTGAGACTGCTGTAGTGTCTGGTACTGAGTCGGCCCAGGATAAGCAGTTTCCGAAACAGGAACTGAGAGGATATGTGCATACGGTCTAGAAAAGTTCAAGAAAACAAAATCCTTTATGTGTGATTTATTTTAGTAATGAGAAATAGGAGAAAGGGATAATACCACTAACAGCTAAGAATCAGCAACAGGGAGGCTGACCTACCCCATAAAAAGGCTCTTGCTATGGTCACAAAGTAGAATACTTTTGTCATTTTCATGTTCTCCGATCACCTCCCTAAGGAATAATGTTATGGAAAGTTTAATAGTTTCAAACATCCTCCCAAAGTCCAATTAGTATCTTATAAACATTTTAGTATGCTACTACATGCAAGGCCCTATGTGAGACAAACGGATGGATTAAATTCTTATACGCTTATGTCTATGTATAGGGTAACAGAAAATTGGAGAGAACAGGATTGACAACTGGCTCATTCTCCACCTAGTCCCTGGGGCAAACTAAAATTCTGAGAGAGAAAGTGGGATTAGGCAAAGACAACAAAGGTGGCCGAAAAAAGACAAGCAACTCATAAAAAGGGGGACAAGTCTGGCCACAGATCAAACAGGAGCCAGTTACCAGGAAAATTCAGGAGGTCCCAGAGAGGACTCATAGTCTTTGCAGTGATACATAAACCAGAGAATATTTCTCTTAGTTGATGCCAGCCACATCAGGGATAGCTAAAGAAGTAAATTCACCAGTGACACCCCTAGGAATTTAGACAAGCTAGCTGACCTGGTCTTTTTAACTCCAAAATAAGATGGTCTCACATTTTATGTGCTAGACTTTTGGATTTCACTTACATTATTTGGTTGGGTATGTTGAGAATTATAATGCTAGGAAAAAAGCATTATATGTGCCATACAAACCATAACAACAAAATACTGGAGAGGGAGGTTAGTGTTATAGAAAGGAAAAAAGACTTTCTTCAGATTTAGGGGGGAAAAGAATTAAGGAAGGCTATGAAGAAGTAGTATGTGAACTGAGCAGACAGGCTGTGAAGAAATTAAAAGAACATGTATTTTAGGAAAAGAGAAAGGCCCTGGGAAGAGGAAAAAAATCCCTAGCAAAAGTAGAGGAAACAAAGCAAAGGCTTCAGCCCACAACAAACATAGATTATATTAAGAGAAGCTGCAAAAGAAAGATAGTGAAGACCTCGAAAGCCAGGCTACAACAGTCGAGACAAATGTGAAACTAGGAGCCACTGAAATACCTAAGCAAACAGTGACAATGATGATCATAGCTTTTCTTCAAGGAAAATCAACATGAGACTGCTTTGTGAAATGGACTGAGGAGCAGAAATTGGAAATGAAGCTCCAGGTAAAAAATGATTATAAGGCAACAGCTCAGGTAAGTGGTAAGGAGAGTCTGAATCAGACAAAAAGCACAGATAATAAGGTGTCTTGAATGTAGTGGTACGTAATTATTTGTTTGAATGGATTTAGAATATGCAATATATTCTCTTCTCAGCAGATTCTAAGCAAATGAATTTGAAAACCTCTGTTCTTCTTAGCCAAATCTGAATCCATGAAATAGTTCAGGTTGCAGTTGTAATTTAAGCCACATGAGAATCATGTAAAATTTTAATCATCTCAAATGGATTTAAGCAGGGGAAGGTTACCTAGTAAGCAAAGTGGCCACAGGATTACTTGTGCTTACTTAGTAATCTGTAGTGACCAATTAGTAAGTAAGCACAAGCAAGTCCATTCTCACCTTGCTTACTGGGCCATGCATCCCATCATGGGCTGTAAATCTGAAAAGAGGCCTAGATTCTATAGGAAGTACTGTGGGGTTGGGAGAGAGAAAGACAGCTAGCCATACCTAGATGCAGAATCTCTGATGTGTGAAAAACGTGAAACTGTGCACTACATATGATCAGGTACTATGCTTATCTTTTTCACTGAATAATCCAACCCTGGATTTAAACTCCATGTATGTTAACGATCCTAGTATTCTTTTTCACGTAGTGTCATTATAGCTCAAAGTACTTGCATGTTTACTATGTAATTATTCCAGAACGATTCTAGACAGTAGAGACAGTCATCTGACAGAAGAGGAAAATCTTATGAGTTATTAGCCCAATGACACTATTAATGCTAATAACAGATTAGAATTTGAGGGACTCACTGAGTTGACTTTTCAATGCATACAAAATTCAGAAGGTACAAATGGGTACAAAAAGGAGACAAAAACCAGTTTCCTTCTCATTTTAGCCCTTTGGCATCCCTCTTTCTTACCAATGATCTCTTTATGTACCCTGCATATGTAAGCACTAAGTATATATCATGGTTCAATAATCACATTTGTATGGATCTGTGCACATACAGGCCAACTCTTTATAAATGTATAGTCAGTAGCTTGGTGTTCCCACAGTTCTGCACTTAGCGATCTTAGAGATGAGCAACTTGATTGACCTTATGTGCTGACCTTACCCAATGAAGACCTAAAGTATTATCTCTTAAGTGATTTCAATCCACTGCTTTAAATCCAGCCTTGCTTTGAGAATACCCCTCAAACAAGAAACTGAACAGGTTAGGCTAGGAAGTTCCAGTTTTCAGTAGTCTGAACTGTTTTCACTGATCTGTCTGTCAAGGTACAGGAAAGAATAAGGAGAGGTCAAGCAGTGCCATGCTCTGATCACTAGTTTGCATTTTCAGTGCCTACTTAGAGTAAGCTCCTGAGTGAACAGTGATCTATTCTGGGCAACCATCTGCTTTTTAAAGGGATGTTACATATGCTCTATATTTAGACAGAATAAAAAATTGGAGTAGGGACACAGAGAATAAGGGGGTGAAAAGAAATGAAGTACCAAATTAACTTTTACAAAGAGCCTAGAGAAAAAAATATATATTTTGGAAATAATTATTCAACTTACTTTGCAGAATACATTTGTGAGGTATAATCATTGGATGAGCGAGGGATGTAATCGGTGCATGTCATAACTGAAAGAAAGATAACATCACCAGGTAAAAAAGTCAGAACATTTCAAAAGTGAAATGTGAAAACTGCATATTTCACTGCACAATCTTTCAAATGAAACAAAATAAAGCTTGAACAACAAAAATTTACGAAATACCATACTGTTCTAATAGGCTGTTTATAGACAGCGGTAAAATGCAACAGATATGGAAAAGAGCTGAAGACTACTACCAACTGATCTCTGCTGTCACTCATCCCTGATCTCAAACCAGATGAAACAACCTCTGAGGCTATCAGCTGTGTTCACAGGCAAACTTAAAAACCAAGATCATTTATTTAGGAAGTCGCATTATGGCTCAGCTTATTCATTCTTTGGGCTCTTATTGTATGGTGAGTAAAGCCTCTAAGAATGATATGTAGGAAGACAGACTTGAGGACAGTACCCCATCTTGTTAGAAACTGTTGTTACAGCTATGCATAATCAACAGCAGAACAGGCGCATGTGGACTTCTATACTACAATTTTTTTAAGTTTTGTAGTAAAGGCTCTGTTTAGGTTTGGCAAAGCAGAAACAGATTCGAGGAACTGAGGGGATGCTCTTATAAAGCAGTAAGTAGAGAGATTTGCCAGTTAGTTCCCTCTTGACATTCATTTCAAACAGAACAGCTGCTGTGAAGGTTTGATCTCATGATTTCATCTGGCATAAATGCTGTAAATATTTGATTCATGTCTGACAGGGAGCAGAATCCTATTCACTAGGCACATTTTGGTCCATGCTATAAACAGGTACATCAGAGTGAGCTTGAACCACACTCATGAACTGTTTCAGAACTTCCTTCAACACCTATAAAGGAATTCACTCTATTGTGAATAAGGACTAGGGATAAACTTTATGTTCAGCTGGCTTCCCTGAAACAGTGCCTGACTCAAACAGGGCATCTTCATCAAGAGCAGAAGAGGGGTCAATTGATGCCTGACAGTGAAAAAAATCAATACCTATACTTTTATTTATTGTAGATGATCTTGCCCACTGCCACTGTTTCAGAACTTTAAAAGCAATTATTAGAAACTTATAGACTATATTCATTATAGAACAGGAGGGCAGTTCTCCTCTGCCTTCTAGGATGACTAAGGAATCAGATTTGACTTGATGACATTCTAACTGTCTACATGACTGACAAAAATGAAAGACATCAATTAAATTCTTATCATTCTTCACAGAGAACTTATGGTAAGCTCATTTGAATTCTGCATTATGTTTCTTTCTCTGCTGAGAAACCCTCCTCTTCCACAAATTTTATTCTAGAAGAAACTGACAAAATATTGAGTGATTAAGGCCAATTTTTATATCCCTAGAGAATGAATGAGATTTGATCTTTGTAGTAATTGGCAACTATGAAAGGATTATAAAGGGTCAAGACATTATTCTGCTATTACACAATAGGAGGTCAAATAATATGCTGATTTAGACTAGGGCAGTGGCAGCAGACATGAACCAAAATGAAAAGACTTGAGATAAATTCTGAAGGTAAAACTGAGAAGACATTAATGCACTAGAATGTGGGGAATGAGGAAAACAGGAATACAGGATGAATTCTAGGTTTTTAGCTTGAGTCACAGAGGGATAGTTATATCACTTTCTAAGATGGGGAAGTCTGGGAGAACAGATCTGATGGGGTTTCAGAGAATCCTAAAGGTTAGTGGTTCAAACCAACCCAGCAACTCTGTGGGAGAAAGATGTGGTAATCTCCTACAGTTAAGATGGAGGGGAAAGGAGACGTTGGGAAGATGCGACAGTATGGAGCAGACAGGAATAGTGTGCTATCGCTGGGCAGGGAGAGCAGTGGAAGCTGCATATAGGTGGGCATGCAAACTTACATGGGAATGTACCTTTTCACTTGGTCATAATAAAAAAAAAAAGTAAAAACCAAATGCAACCATAGCAGCGTAGACCTCATAGAACTCATCAGCAATCATTTCTCTTGCATTGCTTTAAGTTTTGCCATGTTTGTATAAAGCATAGTTTTACTTGCTTTCTAAATTTTATATAGAATAAATCATATAATATTAAAAAACAGATTACAGTCTAGAAAACCCTATAGGGCATTTCCAATCTGTGAAATAGTGCTGGTAAGAGTCAGGATCTACTGGACTGTGACTAACAATCACAACAACACCAAGGAATCAATAGCTCTTTCTCAGACACTTAAAGGCTGATTTTCCTTTTAGCTATCCAAATGGAGATATATCAAATGGGCAGATGGATACACAAATCTGGAAAGCAGGGGTGAAGTCAGATTGGAAATATAAATTTGGGATTCATTAACAATGTACGTATTTAAAATAATACAACGGGGCCTTGGGGATACAATGGTTAAGGGTCTGCCTACTAGATGAAAGGTCAGCAGTTCAGACCCACCTGTTGTAGCATGGGAGGAAGATGTGGCAGTTGTCTTCCACAAAGATTTACAGTTTTGGAAACGCTGTGAAGCCGTCCTACTCTATCTTACAGGGTCGCTACTCAGTCAGACTCAACCTGATGGCAAGGGGAATGGGACTTGATAAGATAGAGAGAGAAAAGATGAAAGCGTAGAACCAAGCCCTGAGGTCTGCCAAATTCAGAGTTCAGAGAGAAGAAAGACTTCTACAGGATAGGGGTGGGAAGAATAGTGGTGAGCGGCAGAACATGAAGAGGAAAAAAGCTTTACTAGAATTGGCAACATGAAAGTCCCTGATGACCTTGACAAGAGCACCTTCATTGGAACAGTGGGTATAGAAGCTAATCTGAAAGAGCTGAAAAGTCAAGAGGTTCTATGACAAAGAGAGGACAACTCTTTCTAGAACTTCTGGCATATTATCAAACAAAGAGGTCTACAACTAGTTAGGGACGAGGAACCAAGGTAAGGTTCTTGTTTGTTTTAACATGGCAAATACCAGTGCATGCCTCTTTATTGACAAAGTCTTAAGAAGAGAAGGAGAAAGTTATGACACAGGAGTGGTGGTATGATAACTATAGTACCAAGATCCTTTGCAGTGAGAGGGGATATGATATGAACTACAAAGACAAGGCCTTGCCTCTACAGGAACAAGAATATTATTCCCATTCTTACAAGACAGAAGCAATAAAGCATGGTATAAACATAGGTAGTTTTGAAGAGCTGGTGATGGTGGGATAAAAGGGAGTTTCCTAGGCGGCAGCCTCTGTCTGAGAAAGTCATCTACTGAAAGTGAACAAACATTAGCGAGTACGGGTGCTCTGAAAGAAGAGGCAGTATGTAACATTAAAAGGCCAAACTCATTAGAAAAATGTAATAGGATTTCTAACCATGCTGAATGTCCAGGCAAGGTCCTGTTGTTACGACTTAGGTACAACTAGTCAGAGGTACGTAATTTTACCTAATAATGTTTAGCTCGAATGCATGAATGAGAAAGGTAGAGAACAGGGCTAAAGCAGGACTAGGCTTAATAAGGAGTGTACAAGGGGCAAAGTTACTGAGGGTATTTGTAAAGGAGTGATTATAAAGGACCGTGCAATCTCTGCTAAGAAGGGAAATGAAGACAAGAGGGATATGATGGGTGCTGGACAGTCATCCACATGGCTGTAGAAACCACCAAGAGTATGGATAGAGAAGAAAACAGAGAGGCCCCAGTCTTTAAAAAACAGAATGCCTGGGAGTCCAGTATGAAATAAATGGGAAAGGCAGGGTAAGGTAAAGCTATAGACTTCAAAGAAACCAGAGTTTCTGAAAGAAAAAAAGAAGAAAAATTATTTGAAAGTAGCAAGAAGACTCAACTTACTTCCTGGCCCCAAAGTTTGTGGATTATAGGATTTTAGGTAACAGGATTTTGAGGGGTTGGTGTGAGGGTGGGTCATTAAAAGAGTAGACAATTTCCACTGATTAAAGCAGTTTTCCACAGTAAGGACCACGTGTATCAGAATCACCAACCTAATTTCTTAAAAATACAGACCCATATCAGCTCCACTGAATGATAGTCTCTGAAGGTGAAGCTAGAATTCTAGATTACAAACAAGTACTCCAGATGATTCTCATGAGTGCTAAAAGTTTAAGAACCACTGGAATAGAATCATTTTTGAGGAAATAATACATAAAACTCAAAACACCTCTTAAAAAATTTCATATGTGTTTTTAACAATTAGAAGTCTAACTAAGGTTAAGAGCTACTGATTTAAGAGAAAAAATACTTTCCCAAGAACAAGTGCTGTAGCCCCCCTCCCCTTTAGTAAGTGTTCTGTACAAATACTCTCTTTGCAAGTGTGTAGTAAAATATGGAAGGGCACAGCAGCTGAATTTCATGGAGGACTATCTGACCTTTGATGACAATATGGTAGAGTAAGCAGGCATGTGGGACAAAATCTGCTTCCACAACAAAAACAAAATTACAAATTTTTGTCTAATGAACGACTGTTCTTTTGGAGTGTGAGGGCTGGCACGCAAGAGAGAGAATAAGTTGGACCTATCTCAGGCCCTAATATCAATCTTGGGCTTTTGTGGGATTGCTTTTCTTTTTTCATACTGATAGGTAGAATCATTTGGTAGCTTGAAAGGTGAGAAAACATGAAATCTTTTGTAGCTGCAGTTGGGGGTTGGCCCACAAACTTTTCTGATCTTCAGTAAGGCACTATTACCTTTAGAATATTCGACCTTCAGACAAAATCACTACATGAGATTCCCTGGAAGAGCAAACTCCATGTGATTTTGTTCCTCACCTGTACATCAATTAACCTAGTAGAAAAGTACCAGGACAAACACACACACAAAGGCAGGCAAGCCTTCTGCATATTCTGCCACAAACAAGGCAATCAGTGAAAACTAATTACAAAAGAATACCATCACCTGGTTATAGGAATGCCTCTTCTATCATACACAGAATACAGCACTTACCTTCCTCTGACATGGTAAGGCTTGAAGTTTCTGGCTTCTGATCACTGACTTCCGGGTTGCTTACTTGACTGGAGAACCAAAACGTACACATTAGCCCCTGATTGATTTGCTGCATCGCTAAAAGTGATGCAATCAGAACTACTTTGTCCTAAGCTATACTAAGAGGTGAGATAAACCTTCATGATTTTTTTGTTTTTCAGCAGGAGAGTAAATATCCTCAGCATTCTGCTGCTCTTTTTTGTATTTTCAGGCTCCATTAGGTTGTATATTTCAGAAACTCCAGTTAAGCCACAGGCAAGTCAGATTTTCTTTAAAGTCTATGGTTAAAGAAAAATTGTACAACACCTAAAATACTGCTGTCACTTTGTTTCCAAAGTACCAAAAGAAAGCAGGCAGATGATTTCATACATGTGGCTCTCAATCCACTACAAATCAGAATCATTGAGAAGTTTTTTCAAATTACACACGGTAGCTTGCAAGCTGGGGTTCTGAACTCTTGAAATGGTTCACTCCACAGTATTTTTCCCCTCCCTAAATAAAAATTATGTATCTGAAAAAAAAAAAAATCACTGCTGTCAACTTGATTCCGACTCATAGTAACCCTGCAAGACAGAGCAGAAATGCCCCTTACAGTTTCCAAGGAGCACCTAGCAAATCTGAACTGCCAACATTCTGGTTAGCAGACACAGCACTTAACCGATATTATACTCAAAACTAAGCAAAATCTTTGTTGGTTTAACTTACACTTTAATGCTGGGAAGATATCCTCACTCGAATTACAGAATGGAAACTATTCTTTTGTTCCTCAAAGTGTGCTCCTTTTTCCTTTTACCAGTTATTCCCTCAAGTACTAGTACAGCACAATGGTTAAGAGTGCAGCTTCAGAGGCAGACTACTACAGTTCTTCCACTCTGCCAACAACTAGCTCTGTTACTTTGGGCAAGTCACTGAATCTCTTGTATGCCAGGTTCTTTATCTGTCAAGTGAGGATAGTAACAAAACTACTTGCAGAGTTGTTTTGAGGATTAATGAGTTAATACAGGAAAAATACTTACAGCAGAGACTAGAACACAGTAATAAGCACAACACAGCTATTACTATTATGTTACAACTTCTTCCCAGCCCAGGCATCCTTCCCACATTCGTGTTCCCCAGAAAAAAACTCGCTTCGCTCTTGTACACTCTAGGGAGAGGTAGAGGACACTGCAGGAGCAGTTCCACATATCTAGAAAGATAAGATCAACTAACTAAAGGTAAGAGTCATATTTCTATACAGCAAAATTTAAAAATAAGTATTGTTTATAAAAAAGTGTCCAAATTCTTACAGCTGTCGTAACATTTCTGAAACTGGCCTCTGATATTCAAATAAAGTTTCCTCAGATGTATTAATTGTTAGAGTTAAATTCCCAGATAAAATTTACATTAATCTGTTTACCAAATGCCTGTGTTTCTGGAATAGTACTTAATGTACTAACCAAGAGGTGACTATGGACACTGAACTGCAAAGGTGAGAATTCAATCTGAATAGTCACAGAATGTTTCACAAAGGGGCCTATTGTGATTACCTTAATGCTTGTTAAAAATACAGACTTCCAGACCCCATCGCATACCTATTCAAATAGAATTCCCAGGGAAAGGACATACAACTAGACAAGAACTTCACATTTCTTCCACACGTACCTGGATAACTCTGAGGTTCACCATTTACCCAGTGCTTAGAGACTACTTTTGGATTCTGTATCTTAGAAGACAGTGATAGGTATATTGTCTACAATGCAGGAGACCAATGTCTAAAATCCTATGACCATGGATTATGGACTAGTAAAATGCCTAATATTCAACATATTCAAACAAGCAGCCACATATTAACAGAACAATAGTGCCAAGAATACTGAATTAATGCTGGCATTTGGTTAATATTTAAAATTATCATCTCTAGAGATGTATTGTCCCAATACAGGTAGTCATCAATTTACAACAGATACAATGAACCACACTTATGAATGTTTGTTTTTTGAACACATCTTATTGTTAGTAATACATATTACATACAATGTTGCCATGCTTAATTTGCTGATGTTAGCATTCTCATGCCAACCCCTAAATATCAAAAGATCAGACTTACAAGATACTGATAATAATAATGAAAACTTAAAACAAAAAAGAAGTATTCAATTTACATCAGAACAGACTTATGACAGTCATCAGAAGGGAACCCCATCATAAGTCAGGGACTACTATACATATTTTTAGAGTTATATACACGTAAATCCTACTGAACAATATGTGCAACATGAAAAAATAGTTGCTCAAAAATAAAATGGCCACAAACAGAGATAAAACGCAAAAATCACCCAGACTACATAAAAAGAGCACAACAAATACCTCATTCTCACTCAACAGAAGTGTTGTCCATACTTAGCACACAGGTGTTTAGAAAAATTTTGATCTTAAACCAAGTAATTTAAAAAATATAAATGCTGACAGCAAGAATTAAAAAAAACAGCTATCATGCCTATCTACTATCAGCATGTGAAAAAAACTGTAAGTAGGCATTAAAAAGAAATTCAGTTTTACATACCTTAATGTTTGCTCTCCCGATTCCTGCATCTTGACTTTTTTTACCTAAAAAACACACACACACACACACACAAAGGTACCAATCAAAGAATCTATTTTTGAAATCATCTAGCCACTCAAAGGGCAGGCTGATACTAATAAATTATACGGTAACTCATTTTTGTTTTGCTTAGATTTGTTAATTAACCCTTGCTATATTTTTGGTGGAAACCTTGGTGGCATAGTCATTAAATGCTGCTAACTGAAAGGTCAGCAGTTCAAATCCACCAAGCATTCACTAGAAACTCTATAGGGCAGCTCTAACCTGTTCTATAGGGTTGCTGTGAGTCAGAAGTGACTTGATGGCAAGTTTGGTTTGGGGGTTTTGCTATGTTTTTTGAGTTACACACACACTTGTTTTTCACATGGCGCTCTTCTATTTTTAATGAAAACAGTGTTTTTGGACTCAAGGTAAAATGTTTACCAGGACTTTTACTGTAAGTAGAATGTTTACCGAGATGTTTTTGTTGTTGTTAGGTGCTGCTAAGTCAGCCATGACTCATAGTAACCCTATGAATAACAGAAAGAAACACTGCCCAGTCGGGTGTCATGCCCACAATCCTTTCTATGCTTAAGACCATTTTTGCAGCCACTGTGTCAATCCATCTCCTTGAGGGTGTTCCTTTTATTCGCTGGCCCTCTATCAAGCATGATGCCTTTCTCCACGGATTGATCCCTCCTAACAATACATCCAGAGTTCGGCTATGTAAGAGGAGCACTCTCGTTGTACTTCTTCCAGGACAGATCCTATTTGTTCTCTTCGCAGTTCATGCTATACTCAGTAATCTTCTCTAACACCACAATTCAAAGGCATTGATTCTTCTGTCTTCCTTAATCCTTGTCCAGTTTTCACATACATACGATTCAGTTGAAAATACTATGGCTCAGGTTAGGCTCACCTTAGTCATCGAAGGTGACATCTTTACTTTTCAACACTTTAGAGAGGTCTTTTGCAGATTTTCCCAATGCAATGCATCTTTTGATTTCTTGACTGCTGTTCCATTGGCACAGACTGCGAAACCCAGCAAAATGAAATCCTTGACAACCTCAATCTTTTCTCCATTTATCATGATGGTGCTTACTGGCCCAGTTCTAAGAATTTTTGTTTTCTTGATGTTGAGGTACAATCCAAACTGAGGGCTGCGGTTTTTGATCTTCATCAGTGTTCCAAATCCTCTTCACTTTCAGCCAGCAAGGTTGTGTCATCTGCATAACGCAGGTTGTTAATGAGTATTCCTCCAACCCTGATGCCTCGTTCTCTTCATACAGTTCAGCTCCTTGGATTATTTGCTCAACATATAGATTGGAAAGGTACGGCAAAAGGATACAACCCTGATACACACTTTCCCTGAGTTTAAACTATACAGTGTCTCCTTCTGCTATTTGAACAACTGCATCTTGATCCATGTACATATTTGCACAGTCAGTAAAACACAGGTAAACATCTTTCTGGTATTCTCTGCTTTCAGCTAAGGTCCATATGACATCAGCAATGATATCCTTGGTTCCTTTATCTTTTACCAAGATAAAGAATGTAATTTGAAAATAAAGTCATTAAACTTTAGACTTAACGTACATTAGAAATAAGATCTAAACTAAAACTTGTCCTCTGGTATAACAAATTAAAGTCCTGTCCCAAAGCAGTTTTTTCAAAAAATTTTTATGTACACAATCACAATTTTTTAAAATCTCACACTAACATCATTAGAGAAATGCAAATCAGAGCCATAACGATAGGTCATTTCACACACACCAGAATGGCTGTTACCAGAAAAAACAGAAGAAACCTGGAAGCGTTGGTGTGGATACGAAGAAACTAGAACTTGAATGTAAAATGGTACAGCTGTTGTGGAAAATAGTTTGGCAGGTCCTCAAAAAAACATGGAATTTCTATTATCTAGCAATTATGCCAACATTCACTGAAGCACTATTCACAACAGCCAAAAGGTGAAACAATCCAAATGTCCAACAGATAAACAAAGTATGATATACACATATGACAGAATATTATTCAGCCATAAAGAGAAATGAACTTCTGATACGTGGTATGATATGAACACTGATAACAATATGTGGAGTGAAATAAATCAGTCATAAAAGGACAAACATTGTATGATCCCACTTACATGAAATCTACAACAGGCAAGTGTACACAGTAAAGTTTATTAATGGTTGCCAGGAGCGGGGGAGGGAGGGTAGAATGACAAGTTGTTGCTTAAGGGGTACTGAGTTTTTGCTGAAAGGTGATGGAAAAAATTGGAAACAGTGGTGACGTCTGCACAATATGGTAGACATAATTATGTCACTGAATTGTACACATAAAAATGGTACATATTTGGTTATATATATTCTACCATGATAAAAAACACTTCAGGTATGATCTATCCTTTACAATTTAAAGATTACCCTCCTTGAAATAGAAGACAAAAAGAAATTAGGAGTTGAGTCAGTTGTTCTCTTTTTGTCATCTGTTCTAGCCCTTTCTTCTTATTTCCAAGCCCCAAACACAGCTTTAAAAGGCTTTTTTGTTACTCCTGAGAACACTTTCCTAAGTTTTAATCCTTTTCAGTGTCTGAGCATGGAGTATACACGGTTACTAGGATGCACCATACCTTTTGTATACTGCTATTACTAATTTCCCTTCTTAAGATTTAAATATAAAAAGCTTACATGCTCATTATTTCTGAAAATCTAAGCTATACAGATATACATAAAATACACAAAATTCATTTTTCCTACCATCTCTGTGAATTACCAGTATTGAATTTAGTATAAATACTACTAAAATGCTTCCAAAGCATTAACGTCCTTTTAAAACTTGAATTCAAACAGTGTTTTAAAAAATGTTTGCATGTTGCCAGCAAAAGTCTTGGTTTATGCCAAGGGTTAGCACCCCTTTTCACTTTTCAGAAGAGTTCCAATCTGGACAATAACATGAGCTACCTCAGAGTGGTTGAGAAAGAGGAAGATGGGGAAAAAAGGTGTTAGACTTGGTGACTTAAAGGTATCTGCTAACCAGAGAAGGAACCTTTTCTGATTGCAGAGAGGTGAGGATTGATTGCAAAAAAAGGAAATGACAAAGGACTTGAGGCTTTGTGATGCAATGTGAACAATTATCTGAACAGAACCCTTCAGTAAAGCAAGTAGCAGAGAAACAAAAGAAGAGATAATTCGAAAGGCTAACTCAAAAAGCTACAATGACATTACAATAATTTTAATAATGACACACATCAATAACATCTCTCTTTATATATAGGTAAATGGTAGGGTTAAAAATCTTGGTTTTATTTATCTTCATCAACTGGCGATTTGACAATTCCTTCCTCTTATATTTCAGATCTCTACTACAGTCTATGGAAGGTTTTGGTGGGTTTTTTTGGTGTTTGTTTGTTGGTTGGTCAAAATCTAACATTTACTCTTGCTATTCTATCTTTAACAGTTAAAAAGGAAATGATGCCCCATAACGATCACCATTTACAATAAGCAGAAAATCTGTTTTAAACTGTTTCCATTTCTCACTTTCCTCTGAAGTAACAGGCTTTAACATCATGTTACAAGGTGAATAAACGGCAAAGAAGTAAAGCAGAGCAAAAAAGATGAACTGTCAGAAATTCAGCCTCACAATTCTGATCACCTTAAACAGGAAGTAACTAACAATACCCATATCAACAGTAAGTCAACACTTACTCAATGACAGAATTTTCCTTGATGTATTGTCTACAATTCACCTATTTGCTTCTGAAAGTATACATCTTATAAATACTGCTGAGGGTAATTTTTAACCCTACCATTTACTTCGTCATGGTGAATTTCCACCAGGAGTAGGGAGTGACATCTGAAGTATTTTGAAAAGATCCATTTACCAGTTGTTTACGTCTTCCTAATTTTGTACTTAACCTCATCTGAAAGGGCTAAAAGGATAATGGCACCAGTACGCATTTCTCAGTATAAAGAAAAATATTAAAATATACTTAAGGACTTTGTATTATTTAAACGGAGGCTAGTATCTATATTCTTTTGTGATGTATGGAGTATATGCAGAATAGGAAAAATATACATCCTATCTGCTTTCAGAATTCAAATTTTTCTAGATTGGACTTTCATAAAGAAAATTGTGTATTTTCTTTTAATATGAAATGTAAGAGGCCCACTGAGTACAGCAAACTGAATCAGTATTTATCTAGCTTCAGAAAAAGAAACTCAAAAGCGTAAGATTTTTTTAAAAGTTACTGGAGAACTACATTATCGCTTTCCTTTTATAAATCTTAAGGGTTGAAAAATAAAAAGCCATGGCAAGGAATTAAATGTTCATCACTTGGGGGCATTTATTATATTAAATATTTAAAATAAATTAAGAATTCAATCTAGTCTAGGCTCTCATCTGATTTTAAAAAGTAACAATTACTATTACCTTCTAACTCAATGAGGAAAATTTAGATAAAAATAAAACTAAAGTTTCTGGCAGAAGTAGTGATATACTATTTAGCTGACACTGGTAAACACATGTCCTCTTTTATGTTCTAAAAGCTGTAAGACTAGCCACTGACTTTTTTAAGTGACATTTCCACATACAATATCCACTTAGTTATGCTGAATTTTCTAACAGAATCCTCAATTTAGCGTTAAGTTAGTGAAGCACCAATTTAAGAACATGTAACATTGTTTTCTTAGAAGGGAAGCGTTAGGGTGTCTTTTCTTTGTTATTATTTCTCATTTGGAATCTATAAACATAACTGAATAATACCTAAACTCTCAAGATCAGTTCATTTTTCTATAGTCAATTTTAAATTGTCAAAGAAATACTTACTGGTTGTTCTGGTAAATCCTGTTCTTCTTCCATGAGGACCAGTATTTCTTTCTATGCTTATGTGAAAGCACTGTAAATCTCTCTCAGCAGTCTTCACAGTCTGTTTAAAAAATAAGGGTAGATTCAAAGCTTTATATTCTCTTAAAACATTATCATTGAGGACATCAGAGAATAATTTTTAAATATTTTGCTAGCTCAAGCTTTTTACGTTAGTTCCAATCTCCAAATCTCAACCTGCACGTGGCTTTTCAAAACTGATACGCTGCACCAAGTCAACATACGTGTATACAATGACTTTTGTAACTCCTTACAAAAGCCAACACGTGGAACTACTTCTGCTGTACTTAAAACACAGTCACTATAGTATCTAATGCATTAAACATGTCACAATGATAGCCATGTGCAGATAACTAAAACAATTTTTGGGGGAGGGATAGGATTAGAGTTACATTAAAAATGATAAAGACTGGCCTAGCATATCAGAAAGTTCTGATAAAATCTAACCTGCTTTAAAGTGGAACATTTATATAACTTAACCAACACACAATCACTTCTAAATAGGGCAAACTGGAATTTATCAATTAAATACTTTATAGCTATCTGTCTATGCATAATCAATTTAAAGGAAAGCTCTTATTTCCTTTTGGATGTATTTTAAAAATGAAAATAAGTAAAGTGAACCTTCAGTTTTAGACTCAAAGGAATCCTGCCTTGATTGCCAAACTGAGGAAGAAAAGTACGACTCTGAGCCCCATGTTTACTGGTTAAGACCACTTTACTGTGTCCCACTGACAAGAGAGAGAAAGAGACATATACACATGTACTAGGAAACTAAGTACATTATAAAAAACAGAACACTGTTTCTATGCAACAAAAATGAGACTAGCATTTCTCCCGAACAGACATGATTGCTGATGCTTCACTTCTACCAACCACTGTAACCAACCTAACATATAAAATAAAAGCAAAAACGGAATCTTACTGCAGAATTAATGAAAATAAATAAATCAGTATGAAAAGGAAAACAAAATACTTCAGTTGGGCCAATATATCCCCACTCTATTTTACTACTGGACCTTGAGGCAATATAACAAACACACTTAGATTTAGAGCTACACCCAGCAATGGAAAAAGGAGAGAAAACATGAGTAAGAGATACCATGCATCCCTGCCCTGATCTAGAAGATTAAAAAGAAAAAAAGTATAAAGGTCAGAAGCATTCGATGCCCACTTTACTCACGTGTAGCTCATACAGACACTCTCAAAAGCTAACTTCTCATACTACATGACGCAGATAGCTGGTGCTGTAGAATTACAGATCACAGTAATTAAAGCTCACAGAAATATCTTCCCTGCACTTGTTTTGTTTCGCTCAAAAGAACGTAATAAATGACGTGAAACTGACCCACAACTGTGAAAGATGAAACATTTTTAATTTTTATTTATGTTTTGCAGGCTTCTATTTATATTTATACATATTTATATTAAACTGTAGTGTCTTTACTTTTTGGGATTTTAGTACTGTCTAAATGTAGATAATGTGCATATATGGTTTCTTCCCATAAGAAAGAGTAAAACAGGGCCAAACCATTAGAGAAAAAAATATGCTTTAATACTTCATTGGCTGAATTCTTGTATGACCAGCTGTCACCTAACCAGTGATAATACTTTATGTTTTATTTAATTGGGGGCCGCAACTGGAATAACTATAATCCTTACTTAATAGCTTCTTGACAAGTCTGAGAGAATGAATATTTCTCCCATATGAAGATACAAAACATGTCTTTGGGCAAGAAAAAGGTAAAGAGATTGCAAAAATGACTGCTCAACAACATACATACTTTACTTTTGTTTCTTAAACACAAGAATTATCTTATTTTAAAAATCTGAACAGCATTAGATATATTTATTTATTTATTAAAAATATTAATCAAAACAGGTCATGGGCTTTAAAAGCTAAGAAGCATCACCCTGAAGCGGGAAGATAAACGCTCAAGCTACACAAAGCGAAATGTATTTAAATCTTGAATTTTGTTTTTAAAAATGTGTGCTAATTATATTGGTTTTACACGAGAGGAATCTGCTATTTTTCTTGATAAATTCTTTAAGTTGCCACAAAACAATCTACTTTAGGAAAAAAACTGGAAGACTCATTCCTTTCTATCTCTCATATTACTTCTCCTTTGACAATAAGTACTCTGTTGTTTCCATATCAAAAATTACCTTTCTTTTCTCAGCTTTTCAATTTAGAGGAACAGAGAGTGTATTAACTATTTTCGTACTGAGGAAAAAAAGAGCTTTAAAAATCACTCGATATTTCAATGTAACTAGTCAATGGCAATTGGTAATTCTGACTGTTTTACAACAAACAAAAAAACCCTATAATGAAAGAATATGATTACAGAATCCTATGGGATTCCACTGGCAAAGTGTGACATACAGGAAGTTTGCAGACATATATTCTGGCACAGCTGTGTGTAAAATGTATTACTAATGATAAATTATATAATTCTATTATAACATGCATCTAAGATAGCCACTTTCTATCAATATAGTATTACTCCTCCTTCTAGTAATTCGTCACAGAAAATACCCGAAATATAAAAACACAAGTATTCATGACAGTGTCTAGCATGTATCAGTGTGCTAATACTTTTCATACTAAGATCTTACATTACTTTCTGAAAGTGGTACAGGCTATAAATCCAAAATTCTATTTACTATCCACCAGATGAAAGTGCTAAATAACATAAAGATAGTGCTCCAGTACTTTATAACAAAAGTACAGAATTACTATACAAATTTCAGTATTCTCATTTTCATAAGTTTTAAGAGTTTAATCTAATTGTAGTATTTTTTATCATTAATGTAACTCGACATTGTTCTACAATCAACAAGATTCATCTTTTAAAATACCAAAGGACACAAATGGCTGAAACACAGAAGTAGAAAGTAGATCTTTAATGTAATTAAAAAACTTGGTGAAACAGCCAATGAAATTATAAAACACACTCTTAATCTTTTAAGTATCTTTTGGGCATTTGGATAGTAATGACTTTTTATAATTTTCTAGTTTCAATTTTTACTACCAGTTTCTAAATGCAGTTTCATCGTTTCTGAAGACAGAGCTTATCATTATCTGTATGTCTTTACAGACAGAAACCTGAGCAAATTTACAGCTGGCAACAGAAACAGTAGTTCCTATGACTTCACATTTCCTTACTGCCAACTTCTGGCAATGAAAAACAAGAACTTCGGTTTGAATCAAAATTGTAATTATTCTGACTTCACGTGCTCAAAAATTATGCAGAATGCTTTTATAACATGGCAACAATAAACTTTTAGCTTTAGAAATTAGAAGATAACTGACAAAAAAGATCTTATTTCAAAATTCTAGTTAAAGTCCTACCTCAAAATTTCTGTCTTGTACCAACTGCAATATACTACTTACTGTAATGTAAATGTCCCAAGCAAGAACTTAGTTTACTTGAATGTGTCGTTAGAATTCTTAGGTATAAACCAAAAAAACCTGTTGCCATCAAGTTGATTCTGACTCACAGCAATCCTATAAAAAGGGAGACTTTAAAAATAAAGAATATATATTTAAAAGACAAACTGTACCTGATGAAAACAAATCCTAATGAACTTTAAGAGAAGGATCTAAATAGAGCAAAGCAGTCTGATTATAAGTCCTGGAAGGGGAATTTGCATGCAGATAACTAAGTGTGCACAGAGATATTCAAGGGTTAACCACTGTAGATACAGTCCTACACAGAAAAAGGGTAGTCTATAGGTTTGATTATCAGCAATCACCTTGCATTTTAGAAGTCTATCGCTCATATTCATATTTACATATTCATACACATTCA
Organism: Heterohyrax brucei; assembly: GCA_028571685.1. Lineage (NCBI taxonomy): Eukaryota > Metazoa > Chordata > Mammalia > Hyracoidea > Procaviidae > Heterohyrax > Heterohyrax brucei. Next base: position 57,991,735 of record CM053140.1, read on the forward strand.
TATACATATTTTTTAAAGCACACTACTGAAAAGCCTACAAAACTTTCTTTGGGGGAAATGAACAGTATCTTCATGCAAAATTTTTAAAAATAACAGCAATAAATTATAAACAAAAACAGCCTGAAGAATATCAAATAAATCGTACAAATAAAAATCACGATCTTTATTAAAATATGATCACTTTAGAACTTAAAAGTAGCAGATAATTAGCAAATATTTACCTTGGCAACCTCAAATATAATGATGTGTATACCTTGAAGAATAAAAATGAAAGGCAAAATAGCGGCTTCTAACACTGTTAAGGCAGCTGCTTCAAGTACTGTTCTTCCACAACAACTGACTATTCTAAAGGGGATCTACTAAAGAATTCAGAAACAAATATCCTAACAACCAAAGCACCAGCCATAAAGCCTAAAAATATTGGTTCAAAATAAATCCTAATTTATAAACTAGGAGGCTTTATAAGGCCAAATCAGAACAGCCATCAAGGAAGATGGTTTCAAAATAAAAGAAACCATTTTTGTAGCCTCTTGCTAGATAGTGTTTATCAATAGTGAGTTTTAGTGAAGTTGACACTAAATAAGAATTTGGGCTTCAAACCCTGTAGACTAGTTTTAAAATATGAAGAAACAAAAGTTTACTCTAATATTTATAAACTTCTTACAGAAAATGTGGCAAAAATAACTATGAGTATTTTGGAGGACAGTAACAGAGGCAATAAGGGAGGCTTGCTCTGTACTACTCTTTAAAATCCATTATAGTAGAAAGGAAAGAGAACCAGTATCTACTGAATATCTATTACATAAATGTCTTTACAATTCATTATCTCACCTAATTTTATTTCTAAAACTACTACAGGAGTAATGTGACATCATCTTCACATTACAGACAAGGTAACTGGATTCAGAGATTTAAATGATTTGCCTGAGAATAACAGCTATAATATTAAAGATTTAAGCAGAAATATATATGTTAAGGAGACTGAAATACCAAAAACCAACCATCAAATAAGAAAATATGCTGAAATACATGGAGAAAAATTGGTATTTAAAAATACTGCCAAAATAAATAAAAAATAAAAGTAAACAATATATATATAGTCAGAAAACTGAGTATCAGTATTGAAAAAACCATGCATTGTGATTAATGTTAGATATATGAGTGTTAGGCATTTCAGAAATTTTAGAGAAAATATAGTATATTTACCTCATCTGTAGAAAAAAACATAAATCTGAGTAAGCAGAATAAAGCCTAAAGCTACAAAGCCACACACCCAATTATGCAAAATAAACTTTGATGCAATGAAAAACAAACCTAAGACTAAAAAGATGTTAACAAACAGAACAAGTATCTGCAAATAATTATGATAAATACAAAAACTCAAACCCACTGCTTGATTCTGACTTCCCGCAAACCTACAGGACAGAGCAGAACTGGCCCAAAAGGTTTCTAAGGAGTGCCTGTTGGATTCGAATTGCCAACCTTTTGCTTAGCAACCAAATCCTTTTTTTAAAAAAATATTTTATCGTGCTTTAAGTGCAAGTTTACAACCCAAGTCACTCTGTCACACTATAACTCACATACACATTGCTATTTAACTCTAGCTGTTTTTCACACACTGGTAGTACACTCCCCGTTTCCACCCTGTATTTGCTATGTCCGTGTCCATTCAACTAGCTCCTCGTCCCCCTCTGCCCTCTCATCTCACCTCTGGACAGCAGCCGCCCAGTTAGTTTCATGCATCCACTTCAGCCAAGAAGCACACTGTACCCCATTTCCCCTCACTTTGTCAGGGATTCCCTGTTGTATAGCAGCCAAGTTCTTAACCACTACACTACCAGAGCTCCATAATTACGATACCAAACCAAAACCAAAACCACCTCCATAGAGTCAATTCCAACTCGGAGCGACCCTATAGGACAGAGTAGAACTGCTCTACAGAGTTTCCAAGGAGCACCAGTGGATCTGAAGCGCAAATCTTTTGGTTAGCAGCCATAGCACTTATCTACTATGCCACCAGAGTTTTCATAGTTATGACAGATAGAGCTTAATCGCTACAATATGAGGCCAACCAATTCAAAGTTTAACAATCATCTATTAGGTACCAAGCAATGACTAACATGTCCCTGTCAAGGTAACCACAAAGACCAAAACAGCACTTGAAAAAAAAAAGAATTATTTCACTACTAAATGAAGAAATATAGATTTTAATAAAGATAACATTTCATACCTATTAAACCACCAAAAATAAATCTAAACAACAAAACCAAAGGAAAATACAGGCCATAAGAAAGTAGGACATATTTGTGCACAGCTGTAAAATTTTACCTATCTTCAGACTATTTCCCAGAGCATTAAAAATATAACAAAACATGTTGCTGTCACAGTGACCCTATAAGACAAAAAAGAACTACCCCATAGAGTTTCCAAGGAGTGGCTGCTGATTTTGAACTGATAACCTTTTGGTTATCAGCTGAGCTCTTAACCATTACCACACCAAGGCTCTGGGATAATAATGCCTTTCTAACACATTTATCAATGAGGATTAACTGACTTAGCAATTGCAAATTCTTAAAAGACTTCCCAGTATCTACTAGGTGTTACAGAAGTTTGCTGCAGAAAAAATAAGTTAATAAATCTCTTAGATATAAGATAAATTTGGGAAAGAAATCTTATCCTGTATGAAAATAAACTCATGAAGTAGTTCCTCTTGATTTCTTAAGGGCAAAATATTAAAACTGTTAAGCTAAGGTCCAAATAATAGATTCCTATAAAAACATTAATATAACTATCATTGTAACTATGATATTATAATAAAACTATTAAAAAGTTAGGTCTGTAGCCCAGACAATCTTTTTGGCTTTGATTTCAAATACTCGACACAGGAATTTTCCTGTAGGTCCTAAAGGAAAGATGCTTTCAAATTCTTGGGAAATCTAACATTGAATGCGAATCAAGTCCTGTTACTAGGCAAATATGCAAAACTCAGCATGTCACAAATGCTCTCAGGAGATCCAACTGTGAGTTGATACTATTAATAGCTAACTTTATGGAATGCTTTCTATTGGCCAGGCACTCTTTTAAGTACTTTACATGCATATTTTAAACTCTCTTCTGTCTCCGGGTAAGGAAAAAAAAAAAAAAAATGGCCATCGAATTGATTCCTACTCACAGAGAGACCCTATAGGGCAAAGTAGAACTGCTCCTGAGTTTCCAAGGAATGCATGGTAGATTTGAACTGATGATCTTTTTACTTAGCAGACATAGCATGTTAACTACTATGCCACCAGAGTTTCCACCCCTCAATAAGATACGGACTATTTATTATCATCACCATTTCCTAAAAAAAAAAATACAACCCCTGCCTCCGAGTTGATTCCAACCTATAGTGACCCTATAGGACAGAGTGGGACTGCCCCAGAGGGTTTCCAATGAGAGGCTGGTAGGTTCCAACTGCTAATATTTTCATTAGCAGCTGAGCTCATAACCACTCCTCCACCAGGCTCCATCACCATTTTACAGATACCAAAATCAACATATAGAATGACTTGCCCCAGGTTAGACACCAAGTTACCAAGTTAGGATTCAATCCCATACAGCCTAGCTTCGAGCCTGAGCTCTTAAGTCACAGCTGTGTCCTTCATAATGAAACACCACATACAAGACTGATGATTTTGAAAAGCTGACCAAGAACATGATATATGTCACTGAATCATACATGTAGATACTGTTGGTGTATGTTTTGCGGTGTATATTCTCAACAACACAAAAATTAATAAAATTTTGGGGAAAAAAAATTGTCCAATCTAAAAATGTACAACATGCCACACTGTAGTCATCCACAGCCAGAATCCAGAAGCTAGACAATGAGCAGAGACGAAGATGGCAAATTTTCTTCTTTATCTTTTCTCATTCTCATTCTTCTCTCAGACCTCTCAAGTACATAAAAGTTAATACAAGTGAAGTATTTTACAGTGCCTGGCACAGAGTAAGTGCTTAAGTGTTAAGGGATGGTGGTGGTTAAACTAATAATAGTTAAGAATATGACTGCTGGCTCTACCTTATTTTAATGACAGGCTAGCAGCTGTTGAAATCTCTTCCACTTTTCTCCCTCACTATCCCTAACCCTGATGACTCCTCCCTCAGTAATGTTACTCTCACCTGACCATATACACATAAGCAAACTGCTTTATTCCTCACTGCTCTTTTCTTAGTTTACAAAGACTGCACTGAAGCCAGAAGAAAAAAGAATAAAGCAGCTTTGTAATCTTTTGACTAAATGCCAAGAGCAGAAGCAAAGCTTGTGAAAAACAACTGAGCCTACCTAACTTTGTTAGAAGGTAATAAGCAAAGTATTCTAATGACAGAAGCTCAGAACAGGACAAAGCATTGTTGAACTTCATCATGGTAGCTCCTGGACACAGGAGAGAACAGAGATGACAGCAACTGTAATCGGCAATAGGGCTCTCCTCTCCCGTTGTTCTGCACAGTTATTCAGGTTGAAGTTTAACACAAGTAAGATACTGTTTTCAGAGAAAAAATTTTCCATTAGAAAAACTCAAATACTTCCATTAGAAAAACACTATACTGGAAAAAAATCCAGCAGTCACTAGAATTTTTCAACCTACAGACCCATCAAACTAATGAATGGAAACTAGTAGTTTGTTTTAAACGAAACACAACAAAACTGAATAAAAAATATTACTAATACCAATAAATAAAGGTAAATACTGTTCCACAAAATGTTTCCATTTTAATTATCACTATGTATATAAATGTGAGTACTGGGTAACAATGCTAAATAAACTTATTGTGAATCCTGGTCAAAAAAGCCGGAAAGCCACTTAAAAGGGAAGCAGCTAGCCAAACTAGAGAAAAACGGCCATTTCCAACTACATGCAAAACAACCTTCTGTGTTTTGGTGGTTTTCTAAATCATAGTTTTTTAAAGAGAACAAAAAGAAATAGACTTAAGAATCAATGTTTTAACATAGTTTTTCCAAATAAAAACATTCACAGAATGTGAGGTACTGAGACTAAAAAATGAAGGTTTTTTTTAAAGGAGTTAAAGATTTTTCAGTTCATCTATCTATCAGACACCTCAACAATGCGACAGGATACCTATCAGTTGGGATTTAGTTGACAGCAACAGGTTTGGTTTTGGTTAATGGGAAACCATTACCGTCTATGCAAAAGCCTAGGTTCTCACTCTCAAGAACTTATTCATCAGTGTTATCTAAAACCACTGCTTTTGAGTAGGCTTCCGGCGACCATGCTCTCAGGGGACAACGAGGCCAACTGGCATAACTAGCCCCTTGCTAAGAGAGTCTACTGCACCCCATATCAGTGAGTGGAGTCTGGGGTCTTATAAGCTAGCAAGCTGTCATCTGAGGTACACCAAATGGTCCCAACTCAGCAGGAACAGATGATCACCAAGGGCAAAAACAACATGGGGAAAAGAGAACACAGAAGACAGAAAGACCCGCATGTATGGGTGGCTACATCATCATGTGCCCAGAACAACCAGATGGTTGCTGGCCACCACCAGTGACAGTCATGATGGAGCTACAAAGTTGAGTCACCTAGAGAACTCCACTAAAAGACTGCAACTGATGGTCCAAAAGCCTGGGCGTTCCCCTGGGAGCATGGCCCCTACACCTGAAGCTGCCCCTGTTGATTTGATAAATCATTACTGAGGCCAACTCCTTGGACAGGAATGGACTGGATTCGGTGACACACAGCGATCATATGGTGTGTGTATTTTATGGTTCTATGCATCTATAGGATGTTGCCCTACCGGCCTCTTACTAGAGGGGTGTGGAGAGGGTGGAGAAGAGGGGACATGAGATTGTTGAGAGGATATGAAATGCATAAACAGAAAGGAGGAGTCTGCTGTCACCGGACAAGGAGAGCAATAGGAGGTGTACCTTAGGCAGGCATGTGAACTTAAACTAGACTGTACACTTTCACTCAATCACAATAAATAAATACAACCATTGCTTTCTAATCTATAGCAATGTAAGAACCAGGAAAAGGGAAAAGCAGGTTTCAAAGTTTTGCCTTTTTTAAAGATTATCACTACAGATGTTATTTCCTAAATTTCACACATTTAGGAGAGAAAAGTTCAGCAAAGTGATAACACTGATTACTTGGGAATGTTTTTATAAGATATCCATGTATTATTTGTTATCTTTAAATGTGCCCGAATTTCTGAAGTATTCTAAAGAAAAAAAAATCATACATATTTTTTAATTATCCTCTTGGCAAAGAGAGATTATTACACTAAAACCAGAGATTCAGTACGGAAAATTAACATCACTTTGTTAAGTTAAAATTTCCTCTTATTCTGAATAAAAGAGAAGGGAAATTAACAGGTGAATCTGACCTAGATCTTTTTCCAGTACTATGGAAACTAAAGAATCAAGTTCAATTCCACCAAAGACACAACAATTCTAATTTATTCCTATAGTAACAGTGGTGATAGTAATAAATCCCAATTTTTCTAAATTTAGTTACTTCCACAATATTACATTTCAGGTGAAAGACTTTTAAAAGAAACTGATTATCAAACCTACATACAAGAGAGAGCTGCTTCTGAAACAAAAATTAAATGTTTAAAGAGCATCCTAAATAACAAATCATCACAGCAAAGCCTATACTTTTCGGCTTCATAACATTACTTTTCCCATCAAGGAGTGAGGGGATCATAACAAAAGTTACTACAAAAATAGTATATTTGATTAATATACCTGAATTAAACAAGCAGACTGAATATACCAAGAATTAAAACAAGCAGATTTCTAAACATGTCACTTCTTACCAGAAATAATGGTAGCTTTTTTCTGTTAACCAGAATCCATAATTCTAAACTGTTTTCAAAATATTCATTATCTGCTGGGCGGTGTTTCGTTCTGCTGTACCTAGGGTCACCGTGAGCTGGAACTGACTCAACAGCACATAACAATAACATCACTATCTGAGTCTAAGATTTGTGTCTTGAGCTGTACACCAACTTAACAAACACAATCTTTTTTTTTTCTATGAGACACAACTAAACAATTTTTATTTGGGAAAAATAAAAGCCAAAAACAATGCCATCCAATAATATTCTAAAAGATTATTTTTGCATTTTTCTTTAAAAAAGGAAGTAGTCTGTGAACATCCCCCTTACCTCTTCTAAAGTAAAGAGAAAAACACTAATTTAAATATACAGTAAAACCTGCAAATGCCAGAACCTGTGTAAGGCATAAAGAATACTAAAATATTTTCCACTAATAGACAGACAAGAAAGTCTGGTGGCACAGTAGTTAAGAGTCCAGCTGCTAGCCAAAAGGTTAGCAGTTTGAATCCATCAGGTGCCCCCTGGAAATCCCATGGAGCAGTTCTACTCTGTCCTATGGGGTTTCTGTGAGTTGGAATGACTTCATGGGGATGGTGTTTTGTTTTTTTAACACAAAAAATTATTAAGACTACATCCTGTCAAAGGCAGAAAATTTGCGAGACAAGGCAGTCCTGTCAAGTTCCAGCCCTCAGAGGTTTCACTGTATTACTCTTAACATGGTAGTCCTAAAGGTATTGACATCCTTAATTTTGTATAAATTTGGAAGACACCAGAGGAAAAGTATCTTATTTGACACATCTTTCACAAAGACAGAAATTCCAATATAGTTTTATATTCCAAAGTTGTTAAACTCATATAGAGGACATTAAGATTCCAGAGTTCAGAACTAGTACACAAGTTCATTTCATGTTCTGGAGATTAAAGAAAGGAAAATTAACTGCAAAGGGTAAAGCATTTTAGCAACACAGAATGCATGTTATTAAAATCTGTCTTCCTCTGAATAACTCAAATAATTAACTTTTATAAATTTTATTTTTTCTCAAAGGGGGAAGGGAATTGCTCCTGTTCTGCTCCCTCAGTATATGGTTTTCATTACCTAAGAAACACAGATAGCAAAGGTATGCAATTTACCTTAAACCAGCATTAACAAAAAAAACCAGGGAAACCTCCCTTTAAGGTTCCCAACCAAAAGTAGTAGCCTTTTGTGCTTTACAGAAATTGGATATTTAACATGAACCTATAAAGGAGAAAATCACCGAACTACCATACTCTTGTAAAGAAACATTACGAACTCTAGAGCGAGAAATACTTCAGTTCCGACTGAGCTCTCCTACTAACTAATTGTATAATTCTGTACAAGTTATGTCACTTCTGGCCTTGATATTCTCATCTGTAATGTGGAGATAATAAACATAACTTACTTAACAGGATTGTTAAGAATTAAAGAGTAAATATATGTAAACTTACACTTTCTTGACACAGTGTTATGTAGAATTAGCTTTTATTATTACAAATTTTTACATTCATTTCTAAAAAAAGATTTCCCATATGAAAAAATTTTAATTGTTTACTTTGAACACGTCATCAGAGAAGACCAATCACTAGAAGTGGATATTATGTTTGGTAAAGTGGAGAGCTGAACAAGGGAAACTCTTCATGAGATGGATCAAGACTGTGGCTTTGCAACAATTAGCTCAAACATACCAAAAAAGTGAGGATGGCACAGGACCAGGTGATGTTTTGTTCTGTTATAAACATAAATAAGGCTGCCAACAGCTACAGCTGACTAGATAGCAACTAACAACAAAAGAGAAAGAACAAGAATTTGTACCAATTAAACTTGTGACAGAGATTAAAGAACCTTAAATCTAAATAATAATGAGAAATCACTAGCAGCTTTGATTAACAACAGAAAACAATAAAGCCTAGTTTTAAAGTATTATATACCAACAACACCAGAAAAAAGTGACTCTCTGGATAAAGCTTATTTTACACTATGTTAAATGTTACACAGTTTGTATATGTACAAAAAGGATCAGATTCAGAGTTGAAGTGTACATGACAGTCCCGTAAAACATCACCTAGTTCACATGAGCAGTCTGAATTTTATTACTGCATTGTACATACATAAAGCCAAAAACCTGTAGGTGCTGTGTCAATTCTGACTCATAGTGACCCTACTGGACAGAAGAGAACTTTGCCATAGGGTTTCCAAGGAGCAAGTGGTGAATTTGAACTGGTGACCATTTGGTTAGGAGCTATAACTCTTATCCACTACACCACTATAGGGTGTGCCCAAATAGCATCTGCTGGGAGAAATGTATTACAAAGATGATTTCTGTTCTCCAGAGAGAAAACAAAACAAATCTAAGTGGTACAAACATTAACCAAGCTAATAAGTTAAAGTGCATCCAACAAAGTCTGTACTGAGATCTTTAAGATACTAAGCACTGGCTGCCTTGGGCTATCTGTTATTTAAGTCAGTTCTTTTTAAATTACACATTACCTTCTCTGAATTTAAAATACTACAAATTTCATAAAGTCTGTATTTCAAAAAAATTTTTAAATATGCTAGAAAATAACAGAGAAAGTACCTGAATTATTTCTACTTCTAATAATTAGCCTAGGACTTAGGTTGATATGATCGAATAAAAACATCAAGATGACAATCTTGGTGGCTGCTGTTATATCGCTTGCTATGTTCTCTCACAATAAAGGATACCACTATCAACAGTACAATTCACAGCTTAAGCCATATATTCTGTACACAAACATACATTATTTTTAAGTTAATCAACAGGTAGAAAGTCCATCTATTTTCTGAGTTCCTATAAAAATCAAATCAAATGAATATGTGGGAAGAATAAACTATTTCTAATATTTTCAAGTTTGGTAAAACAGAGGGTCAGTAAAAAAGAGGAAGACCCTGAGAGATGGATTGACACAGTAGACTCCAGCATAAAAGATGACTGTGGACATGGCACGGGATTGGACAGTGTTTCCTTCTGTTGTTCATAGGGTCACTGTAAGTCCGAATCGACTTGACGGCACCTTACAAGCCTAACATCAATATTGTGACTAAGTGAAAGTATACAATCCAAATTAATTTTGCATGCCTCCCTATCTGCAATTCCTTCTGCTCTCCTTGTCTGGTGATAGCAACAATATTTAAATACAAATTTCCATTTTTAACTACTCTTTCTCCATTTAAATCACATGAGCTAAAATATCTTGTTAATATCTGAAGAGTGCAACATTTTTTTTAGGTGAACAACTACCAAAAAAAGACATTCTATAATGTTTTTATTTTTGGTAACAACAAAAAATTGTGAAAATTATGAAGTGACTTAGGTAGATTTCTCAAACTATCATACTGCAAGATACAAACGGCAAGAACATGGTCAACATATATTTTATTTCTTCTATTTGCAGAGCCGCACCTTCCTTAAAGTGCATCCTAGGGTTCAAGGGCAAGTAAGACATACAAAACAACACAGGAACAAGTAAAATGACAAAAAATAAGAGCCAAAAACAATCAAACTAAACCAAAACAAAAGGTACCTGATAGACTTAAAATTAATATGCAGAAATATATTCTAAATTGAGCCCTCAGAGTTACAAACTAACATTCTTCCAAACTAAAGCAGAAATTTCTATAGAAAACCAATAGTGCTGAATGCCTCTCTTGAGCTTTAAAAACAAACACTAAGCTATCTCTAGTGATCATATTTTTCTGTCTGGCAGCTAGGTAACAGAGGTACAAGCTTTTTAGTAATTAGAAAGTCTACAAAATACACAGCAGCATAAACACAACTTCTCCAATAAGAACACAGAATGTTAATTTCAATTAAGGGAGTGGCTGTTAACCTAAAGGCCAGCAGTTCAAATCCACCAGGTGCACTCTGCAGAAACCTGTTGGGGCAGTTCTACTCTGTGCTTTAGAACTGCTAAGACTCAGAATCGATGAGTTTGGGTTTTATTTTTTTATGCAGGACTTGGAACCCTGGTGATGTACTGGTCAAGAGCTACAGCTCTTAACCAAAAGACAGTTCAAATCTGTCAGATGCTCCTTGAAAATCATATGAAGCAGTTCTACTCTGTCTCATAGAGTTGCTGAGTCAGAACTGACTCAGTGGCAGTTGGGTTTTATGCAAGATTTATGTCATACCAGGGTAAAGTCATTTAGGAAGACACTCCCATGTCCCCCAACCTTTTCAAACTTCTATTTCTTCACAACATTTTCTCTAGTCCCTTTCTGAAAGCAAAATGGCTTCAGCCTTGGATTTAAAAATCTTTGTCATAGATGTCTTATCCCCAACCTCTCGTTCATTTGAGATTACATTTATTAAAAGAAGCCATTAACTAATATATCACGCTAACGTACAGCCTTGATATAACCAAAACCCACTACTCTGTTATTTTTTTAATAACCTTGAAAAAAAACATCACTGATTCTTCTGATTTATTTGTAAAACAAAGGAGGCTCGAATTCTATAGTTCAAATTGTAGAAATTTACCCAAAGTATAGACAAATTGTAAAAACCCTGGTGAAGTAGTAGTTAAGCTCTATATCTGCTAACCAAAAGGCTGTCAGTTTGAACAGCTCTGTGGAGCATCTGTCATACAGGGCCAAGATGAGGTGGACTCAACTCGACAGCAGTGGGTTTGGTGGGGTTTTTTTTTGTATCCAGGAATCCCAGGGTGATGCAAATGGTTAAGCATTCTACTAGCTATTAGTCAGAATCAACTTCATGGCAACATTTTCTTTTCTTTCTTTCTTTCCTTTTGTTTTTAATAACTAGCCTAAAAGTTGGTAGTTAGGACCCACTCAGAGGCACTCTGGAAGACAGGCCTGGAGACCTGCTTTGAAAAGCCACAGCTCTAAACCCTATGGAGCACACCTGGGGTCACCACCAGTAAGAACTGACTAGATGGCAACTAACAATAACAATACCTAGGTTTAGACTTAAACATGCTCAAGAAATACACAGTTTAGAAATAAAAAAAAAAACGTTGAAAGATAACTCCCCATCAATCCAAACATGGATCTGTCTATCAAGTTTCCATGCCTAGGAAAAAAAAGGGGGCAAGGGGTACAAAACTAGAGGTAAAGAAGCAACAGGAGTCAGTCCATGATCATAGGGTTTAGTTTTTAAGAATGAGAAATGACAAGAACGGACGACGTTGAATGTAAGTCAGTTGGCAGTGTAGGTCCTGGGGAGGAAGAACAGGTGGGGAATTTTGAAACGGGTTTCCCTAAGCTGTTAGACAAATCCTGAAAGCCAACCACAAGGGTCCCTCTTTGTGGTTTCTAGGACTAGTATGGTCAAACTCTAAAATCCTTTGCTAAAAATAGCTAAAGGAAGCAGCCCAATTTTGGAATAAACCAAGGTCTATGATACTTTCTTATATGTATACACATATATACCATAAAATGAGGGCATCTGTCTGTAATAGTTCACCAGTCAAAAGAGAAACCAACCAATCCACTGCCATCAAGTAGATTCCAACTCATAGCAACCCTATACTAAAAGCTGTATCTGTTCTGTTTGCACTGGAAGTACTAAGTCTTAGAGCCAAAGTTACACAATTACAGAAAATTATCACACAGAAACCATTTGCAATTAAATGCATACACAGCAAACATCATAAAAATAAAAATCAGCCAATCCTGGGTCTTCATTATAAACCTTGGGATCACAAATTTTGGACACTAACCAATACTAAGTCCAATCCCTTCCGTTTATAGCCAACTGAACTAGTGATCAGTTTAATAAACCTTCCACAGAAATTTATTCTAAGTCTCAGAATGAGAAAATGATGGTTTCAAGACTAAGGTGTAAACAGGAAAGGTCAAAAAGAAGAAATGGGGGGGCATAAAAAACTTGCTAATACAGTAAAAATGAAATAATGTATACGAAGCACGACTGGGATGCACAGCTGCACAAAGAGTTCAACTAAGGAAAATATTTCAACAGAAAACATTTCAGTAGCCAACACACTATTTCTCAGAATAAATTTAATTCTGGGGTTAATAACCTCTCAGGAAGCTCTGTTATCCCAGCAAACTGTCCTGTTGGTAAAAAAAAGTTTTACTTTTATGCAGGAAACAGGACTGACTGTCCCAGAACATCCATATTTCTGTTTCAGCTGTGCACATACTTATGGGAGTGAGAGAACTAACCCGGCAGGACCTCCTCAAGGACCCCTCGACGAACAAGCTCACACAAGCCCGGCGGCTAGCAGTACCGTAGATCCAACACCTGTCAGCCTGCTCTTAAGAGAGCCCCCAAAACTGTGCTCCAGCGGGAACTGGAAACGCCTTTGTTGTTCTCTAACCACGGAAGCTACAGGAGTTGAGCCTAACCCACTGCCGTGGAGCAAAATTTCCTCCAGGCTGAGGCAGTCTTCCCAGACTGGAGTTTTGGCAAAGTCGCTTAGCTAAGAAAAAGGCGGGAGAACCCCAAGCCAAGCACTAATGTCACACACTACTCTCAGGAGAGGGTCAAAGATGAAAAAAGTCGAGAGACGACAATTTAGGACCCGACGGAGAGGCAAGCTAAGTTTCCCAGTGGAGGAGGGTGAGTACAAAAAGGAGGTGGGTCGTCCCGCAGGGTGAAATGATACTGAGATCCCAGGATCCGGGTTTGTGGAAAAGGGGTGCTACAGCGAGAGAGTGGAGGGGGAAAGACGCCACCGACTGAGGGAAGTGATGAGGAGAGAGGCAGAAACCAGGGACTGAAAGGGGTGAAGCTGAGGAAAAGCAGCGAAAGGCGAGCGGAAGCGACAAGAGACAAGCCGAGGTGAAAAGAGCGAGGCCAGTAAGAGAAACAGGGCTGAGGTGAGGGAAGCACTGCAGGGACAAGGGACAGGCGAAGAGAACCCTCCCACCCAAAGGACCCGAGTAAAAGCTACTGAACCGTCTTTCTACATGCTGTATCCGACCGAGTGTCGCTCAGATCCTGTCGATAGCAGAGACGCACCCAACAGCTGCAGTGGCACCACAACAAGACATACGGACGGGTCCAGACCCACAGCAGAACCAAAAGAGCGGAGGAAACGGCGGCGTTAGCGTGACCCGGATGCACATCCCTAGGAAGCGGAAGTAAGCGGCCAGGGCAGCCTCACAAGCTACACTTCATTACCCCTAGAAGCCGCTGGGCGCGTGTGTTAGGCCTCACGGGGCGGGGAAACGTTTGGACCCCGCCCACTCCGCGGAGCCGGGTAGCTCCGCCCCTGCTGACTCCTCTTGAGGAGTCTCGGAGTCCTGCCTGGAAGTGAGCTGGGAGGCTCGTGGTAAACTGGGGTTGTTGAAGCATAAATAGCCCGATTCAAAACCCAAAAGACTCTCCATCCTTTCTTTTCAGAAACTGCTTTAAATTAGGTGTAATCTCTGACTCCCCAAAGGGAATATCAAGAGAAATGCTGGACGCATTTGGTGGGTTTAGAAAAACCTCGTCAGAAAGAACAGGTATAAAGTTTGGGAAGATATTTAGGACGCTAGCCTAAGGTGATCTTTTTATCTCCAATACTTATGTATTCCTGTGTTGTGTTGTCATGTCATGTCATGTCATGTCATGCCGTACTGGGGTCCCAGTGGCACTGTGCAAACCCTGGTGGTGTAGTGGCTAAGTAAGTACTACGTCTGTGAACCCTGAGGTCTGCAGTTCAAATCTTCCAGGCTCTCCTTCGAAACTCTATGAAGGTGTTACACTTTGTCTATAGGGTCACTATGAGTTGGAATCCACTCGATGGCAGTGGGTTTGGTTTTTTTGGTTTAGTGATGCAGTGGTTAAGCGTTTGCCTGTTAACTGTAAAGCCCGCAGTTCAATCCATGCACCACTCCTTGGAAATCCTACGGGGCAGTTTTACTGTGTCTTACAAGGGCACTGAGTTGGAATCAGCTGGACAGAAACAGATGTATTAGGCTTACAATCAGTTTCTATTTCATGAGCATTTTTTTTTTATTTTGTCAGAAACAACATTTAAAATTGCTTTGCTAAACTACAAGTACGGGTTTATGAAGTTTACTCAATTTAGAGCCCTCTTTAAGAAAAAATGTGGAGTTACACAAATACAAACTTAGGTGTAAAAGTGAATCTTTAGACTGAGAAAAGAAATTAACAATTTTTTAAAGCTCACAAGTATCATAAAATCCAGAAAAATAAATATTTTACTAATTGATGCTCCACTAAAGTAGTTTTTCTGTTACATTTTTTGGCTGTACATTCTTTGAGCACCTCTCTCTATGAAATAATTGGCTAAACTCATAAGCCAAACTTGTTGCCATCAAGTCAATTCTGATTCATAGCAACGCTGTGGATAGAACAAAGTAAAACTGCCCCATGGAGTTTCTAAGGAGTGGCTGATAGATTTGTACTGCCCATCTTTTGGTTAGCAGCCAAATGCTAACAACTGTGCTGCCGAGGCCTCACAATTTATTAATTAATACTGTTTATTAAGATTCTTGGAAACCCTGGTGGCATAGTGACTTAAGTGCTACATCTGCTAACCAAAAGATCAACGGTTCAAATCCACCAGGTGCTCCTCGGATACTCTATGGGGCAGTTCTACTCTGCCTTATAAGGTCACTGTGAGTCGGACCCAAATCGATGGCAGTGGTTTTCTTTTCATTTTTTTGATGAAGATAGTTAACTCCTCTTACACATTCCACATCTGATTCCTCACTAAGCTCTATAGGATTTACCTTCAAAATCTGTCCAGAATCTGCCCCTTTACTGCTTCTGCTGGTAGAAGCCACAGTCAGCCTGTGACTATTTACTCTGTTTTGCACCATTACCCTCTACAGAAGGTTCCTATTAAAATCTTAATCAAATCATGTCCTTCCACCAATGGATTCCCATCCCAGAGTGAAAACAAAATTCCTCACATTAGCCTACAAGTCCCTAAAGATTTGATTTCCTTACCTCCATTATAAAAGGGCACTGGTGGTTCAGTGGTAGAGTTGTCTTCCATGCAATAAATCTGGGTTAGATTCCTGGCAAATGAATCTCAAGCACAGCCACCACCCATCCATCACTGGTGGCTTGTGTGTTGCTATAATGCTGAAGTCTGTCTTGGAAATAGAACAATCAGAATGCTCCTTAGAAGCAAGGATATCAAGACTATGTCTCACATACTTTGGACGTGTTGTTAGGAGGGACCAATCTCTGGAGAAAGACATCTGGCTTGGTACAGTAGGGGACAGTGAAAAAGAGGAAGACCGTCAATGAGATGGACTGATGCAGTGGCTGCAATGGTGGACTCTAGCATAACAATGATTGTGAGGATGGCACAGGACCAGACAGTGTTCCGTTCTGTTGGTACATGCCATAGATTGAACTGTGTCCCCCGGCTGTGGAGAAAGTGGAACTCTCCTATACTGTTGGTGGGGTTGCAAAATGGTCCAGCCTCTCTGGAAAGCAATCTGGTGCTTCCTTAAAAAAATGGATGTAGGTATATCATTTGACCCAGTAATTCCACTACTTGGAATATATCCTACAGAATCAAGGCTATTCACACCAGGAGACACATGCACCAGAAGGTTTATCGCAGCACAGTCCATGATAGCAAAAAGATGGAATCAACCCAGATGCCCAACAGCAGAGGAATGGATAGGTAAATTATGGTATATATACTCAATGGAGCACTATGCAATGATAAAGAATAATGAGGATTCCAGGGAACATCTCATAACCTGGTCCAACTGGAAGACATTATGTTGAGTGAAAGTAGCGACAAAAGGACAAATATTGTATGAGACCCCTACAATAAGATCTCAAAAATAGACTTATGTGTAGAAGAAAGACTCTTTGACAGCTGCAAGGGAGGGGAAGGAGGGAGGGTGACAGAGGGAGGGTTTAGATTAGATAGTTGGTAGAAATTTGGTTGGGTGAAATTGGTGATAGCACACATTAGAAACAAGAACAATATTAAGTGGACTTCAGCATAACTTGAATATTCCTTCCATCTTAACCCAATATTGCAAGGACAGAGTAGCTGGGGCAGGGGGCAGGGAACCATGCTCTTAGGCAAAAGCGAGGCCAATTGGCACAACTAGCATTTTGCTAAGAGGACTCTCTGCACCTCACATTGGTGAGTGGCGTCTGGGATCTTAAAAGCTGCCAAGCTGCCAAGCTGCCGTCTGAGGCACAGCAAATGGTCCCAACTCAGCAGGAACAGATGCTCACCGAGGACCAAAACGGCATGGGGTAAAGACAACCTAGAAGATAGAGAGACCCAGATGAGTGGGTCCTACATTGACTTGGGAACAGAAGAACTGGATGGTGCCCGGCCACCACCAGTGATAGCCATGATGGGGCTCACTAGATTGAGTCTCACTGGCAACACGAGAATAAAAAGGGGTGCACCCTGAGATCTCCCCTGAAAGACCACGATTGATGGTCCAGTGGCTTCAGGGTTCCCCTGGGAGCATGGTCCCTGGCGCTGATGCTGCCCTTGCCCATAAACCATAATGAAGGTCCACTCTTTGGACATGAATAGATTGGACTTGGCGACGCAGAGTGACCATATATTGGATGCACTTATGGTACTATGCATCTATACGATATCATCCTGCCGACCTCTGGCTGTAGTAAGGGGAATGGGTGAACAGGAGGAGAAAGGAGGCTGTTGGGAGGATGACGCATGTATGGAGCAGAGAGGAATAGTGTCCTGTCACTGGGCAGGGAGAGCAGTGGGAGCTGCATATAGGTGGACATGTAAATTTATATGGGAATGTACATTTTCACTCAGTCATAATAATAATAATAGTAAGTGCATAGTAATTTGACCAGGCCATGATTCCCGGTATTGTGCATCTGAGCTCCATTTTGTGCTTTTCTGATGCTGTAAATCCTAATCTGTGCCATGGTTAATACAGTAGATTGTGCTGGAGAGGATTAGGGTGGGACTGTAACATCCTTCCTAAGGCATTCTCAGCTTCACTGTAACAGGGGTTTCTCTGGAGCATGGTTTGTACCACCTTTAATCCTTTCATCCTATGGGAGATAAAAAGAGAGGTAAGTAAGCCTCTAGAGAAGTGGGAGCCTCACATTATCAAGAAAGCAGCAGTGAGAACACAGCATGTCTTTCAAACCTGAGGTTCCTGTGCCAAGAAGCTCCCTGAACAAAGACTGAGGCAACACAAGGACCTTCCTTCAGAGCTGACAGAGAGAGAAAGCCTTCCCCTGAAATGGACACCCTGAATTTGGACTTGTAGCCAAGAAATTTGAAGAGCAGCTGCCTTGCCACCTGACTGGAAGAGATCCATATTTATGCCCATTCCAAAGAAAGGTGATCCAACCAAATGTGGAAATTACCAAAGAATATCATTGGTATCACACACAAGTAAGATTTTCCTCAAGATCTTTCAAAAGCAACTGCAACAGTATATTGACAAGGGACTGCCAGAAATTCAAGCTGGATTCAGAAGAGGACATGGAACCACAGATATCATTGCTGATGTCAGATGGATCTTGGCTGAAAGCAGAGAATACCAGAAAGATGTTTACCTGTGTTTCATTAACTATGCAAGGGCATTTGACTGTGTGGATCATAACAAATAAAAGCTAACATTGTGTAAAATGGGAATTCCAGAACACTTAATCGTGCTCTTAAGGAACCTGTACATAGATCAAGAGGCAGTCGTGCAAAGAGAACAAGAGGACACTGCATGATTTAAAGTCAGGAAAGGTGTACTTCAAGGTTATATTCTTTCACAATGCCTTTTCAATCTGTATGCCAAGCAAATAATTCAAGAAGCTGGGTTATATGAAGAAGAACGAGGCAACAGGATTGGAGAATGACTCATTAACAACTGGTGTTACACAGATGACACCACCTTACTTGCTGGACATGAAGAAAATTTAAAACACTTACTAACAACAAATGCTGGAGAGGCTGTGGAGAAAGTGGGACCCTCCTACACTGTTGGTGGGGTTGCAAAATGGTCCAGCCTTTTTGGAAAGCCATCTGGCGCTGCCTTAAAAAAATGGATATCGATATATCATTTGACCCAGTAATTCCACTACTTGGAATATATCCTACAGAATCAAGGCCTTTCACACCAATGGACACATGCACCAGAATGTTTACCGCAGCACAGTCCACGATAGCAAAAAGATGGAATCAACCCAGATGCCCAACAATAGAAGAGTGGATAGGTAAACCATGGTACGTATACTCAATGGAGCACTACGCAATGATAAAGAATAACGATGATTCCAGGAAACATCTCATAACCTGGTTTCAACTGGAAGACATTATGTTGAGTGAAAGTAGTCAGTGACAAAAGGACAAATATTGTATGAGACCTCTATGATAAGAGCTCAAAAACAGACTTGTGTATAGAAGAAAAGATGCTTTGACAGCTGCAAGGAAGGGGAGGGAGGAGGGGAGGGTTCAGATTAGACAGTTTCTAGAAATCTGATTGGGAGAAATCGGTGATAGCACACATTAGAAACAAGAACAATATTAAGTGGACTTCAGCATAACTTGAGTACTCCTTCCATCTTAACCCAATATTGCAAGGATAGAGTAGCTGGGTCAGGGGGCAGAGGACCATGCTCTTAGGCAAAATCGAGGCCAATTGGCACAACTAGTGTTTTGCTAAGAGGGCACTCTGCACCCCACTTTGGTGAGTGGCGTCTGGGGTCTTAAAAGCTGCCAAGCTGCCATCTGAGGACACAGCAAATGGTCCCAACTCAGCAGGAACAGATGCTCACTGGGGACCAAAACGACATGGGGTAAAGACAACCTAGGAGATAGAGAGACCCAGATGAGTGGCTGCCTACATCAACCTGGGACCGGAAGAACCAGAAGGTGCCCGGCCACCACCAGTGATAGACGCAATGGAGCTCACTAGGTTGAGTCTCACTGGCAACGCAAGAATAAAAAGGGGTGCATCCTGAGATCTCCACTAAAAGACCTCAATTGGTGGTCCAATGGTTTTGGGGTTCCCCTGACAGCATGGCCCCTGGCCCTGATGCTGCCCTTGCCCATAAATCATAACGAAGGTCCACTCTTTGGACACAAATGGATTAGACTTGGCAATGCAGAGTGACCAAATATTGGATGCACTTTATGGTTCTATATATCTATAGGCTATCATCCTGCTGACCTCTGGCTGGAGGAAGGAGAGTGGGTGGAGAGAAGGGGAAAGGAGGCTGTTGGGAGGATGAGACATGTATGGAGCAGAGAGGAATAGTGTGCTGTCACCGGACAGGGAGAGCAGTGGAAGCTGCATATAGGTGGGCATGTAAATTTATACAGGAATGTACATTTTCACTCAGTCGTATTAAATAAAATTAAAAAAAAAAAAACACTTACTGATGAAGATCAAAGACCACAGCCTTCAGTATGGATTGCACCTGAACACCAGTAAAACAAAAATCCTCACAAGTGGAGCAGTAAGCAACATTGTCATAAATGGAGAAAGGATTGAGATTGTCAAGGATTTCATTTTACTTGGATCCACAATCAACACCCATGGAAGCAGCAGTCAAGAAATCAAAAGACACATTGTACTGGGAATATCTGCTGCAAAATACCTTTTAAAGTACTGAAAAGTAAAGATGTCGCCTTGAAGATAGAGTGTGTCTGACCCAAGCCATGGTATTTTCAAATGCATCACATGCATGTGAAAGCTGGACAGTGAACAAGGAGGACTGAAGAAGAATTGACACCTTTGAACTGTGGTGTTGGAGTAGAATGTTGAAAGTACCAAGCATTGCCAAAAGAAGAAACAGATCTGTTCTGGAAGAAGTACAACCAGAGTGCTCCTTGGAAACAAAGATAGCAAGACTGCATCTTACATACTTAGGATGTATTGTCAGGAAGGATCAGTCCCTAGAGAAGGACATCATGTTGGTAGAGTGGAGGGTCTGTGAAAAAGAGGAAGATCCTCAAAAAGATGTATGGACACAATGGCCGCAACAATGGGGTTAAGCATAAAAAGGATTGTGGACAGGGTGCAAGACTAGGTAGTGTTTTGTTCTCTTATGCACAGGGTCGCCATGAATCAGAGCCGGCTCAACAGCACCTAACAACAGCAACAGCCTTCTGGACTGTGTAAGAATAAACTTTTGTTTGTTGAAGCCATGCCCTTGTGATATTTCTGTTAGAACCGTACATAAGGTTTCCACAAGTTGGAACCGATTCGATGGTTCCTGTCAACAACAGGGCTTATTTCCACCCAACATGCCATGTAACTTGCTGGTTGACACAAATGGTTAAGCACTCACCGCGAGCTGAAAGATTGGCAGTTTGAACCAACACAGAGGTGCCTGGGAATATAGATGTGGTGGCTGTCTGCTTCTGAAAGGTCATAGCCTTGAAAACCCTATGGGACAGTTCTACTCAGCATACACGGGATGGACATGAGTCAGAGTCAACTTGACAACTAACTACAAATCTGGTTTAATGCTTCTCTCCCACCACCAAAATGCAAGGGTCATGAGGACATGTAAATTATCTGTTTTGTTCACTAACATAGCTCAGCACTGGAACAGAGGCTGGCACATTGTAGGCACCTAATAAATCTTCTTTGAATAACAAAATACATTTCTCGTTTTGCTTCGCCTTCACTCATCCGAAGCCGTGCAAGCTGAGCCACCAGCTCCACCAGGGGGCAGCCGTGGATAACCAATGTGACGTGTTCAAGCGTTACCCTTAAACCATGTACCTGTAATTCCAAAACAGATACTGGAAAGCACATGCTTCTCTCCTTACAGCAGAGGACGCTGTATATCATTAGCAATAAAACCCTCCAATATCTTCACAGTCTCTTAAAAATAAAATCCAGGACTTTTGCTGTGTTTTATAAGATCCATAATTCACTGATACCATAATTTAAATGCATTAAGTTCTTCTCCTGTTTTCCTTATTCACTGTTCAGCTTTTGTGTGTATATGAGGCAACTGAAAATACCATGGCTCAGGTCAGGCACACCCCAGTCCTAAAGGTGACATGAATTATGTTGTTAATGAAGAACATTGAATGTACCATGGACTACTAGAAGAATAAACATGTCTGTTTTGGAAGAAGTACAGCCGGAATGCTCCTTAGAAGTGAGACTGAGACTTCTTCTTGCTTACTTGGGGCATGTTATCAGGAAGGACCAGTCATTGGAGAAAGACATGGTAACTGGTAATGCAGAGGGTCAGCAAAAAAGGGGAAGACCCTCAACGAGATGGATTGACACAGTGGCTACAAGAATGGGTCCAAACTTGGCGACAATGGTGAGGATGGCACAGGACCAGGCAGTGTTTTGCTCTGTTGTACATCTCTGTGAGTCTGACTGACTCACCTAACGACAACAACCACTGCCAGGCTCTTCCTGACCTGCCCTTCCTGTCTCTCAGACAGCATTCTGTGCCTTGCTTCCCCTCACGTATTGAGTTGCACCATGCTACCTTTCTGTTTCTTGTACCAACCAAGCTTGTTCTTGCCTCAGAGCTTCAGCATATACTACTCCCTCTGCCTTGAACATTTTCCCCAGAGCTTTTCTAATTAATATTTCCTTTTTCTGCTAGTCTCGTTAAAGTAGCTGTCTAAAGTAGCTCTCCTCTCCACTCTCCGTGACTTATCTTTTCTTCCTGGCCCGTATCACTATGTGAAATTACTTTGTTTCCTTGTTTATTGCCTGTCAGTAGAAAATAAGTTCCACAGGGGACTTTATTGCTCTTGCTCACTACTGAATTCTCAGCACTAGAAGACTGATTGGTATATGGTGGGTGCTCAATAAACAAAACAAGTAATTACTAATATTTATTGACACTATGTGTCATGTACAGTACATTGTAAATACATAAGTGCTCGCAGTACCCTCTTGTTCCTCCTAACACACCCAGAAAGCCAAAGCCACTGCCATTGAGTTGATTCTGACTCATAGCGGCCTTATAGGTCAGAGCGGAACTGCTGCACAGAGTTTTCAAGGAGTGCCTGGTGGATTTGAACTGCCAACCTTTTGATTAGAAGACATAGCGCTTAACCGCTGTGCCACCAGGGATGTCTTATGAATATCTCCATTTTACAGATTAGGAATCTGACCCCCGCAACCTGTTGCTGTCCAGTCAATTTCGACTCATAGTCAACCTTCTATAGGATGGAGTAGAACTCTCCCTTAGGGTTTCCAAGCAGAGTCCAGTAGAGGCAAACTGTGAACATTTTGGTTAGCAGCCAAACACTTAACCACTGTGCCGCCAGGGCTCCAAGGAGTCCAGCAGGGAGAGGTTAAGTAACTTGCCTAAAGCCATACAACTGGTAAGAAGCAAAGCCAGAACTTGAATTCAGGTCTGTATGACTTCAAAGCCCATGATTTTACTGCTAGTCTATGTTCTGCTCAAACCACAGGAAAACAAACAGGCAGTCAGGTAAAAGTTCATTTATTTACCAGTTTCTGTAAACTTTCATCTAAAGTACAACTTAAGAAAAGATGGAAAATAAAAAATGGACAATGGAAATTAATGGGTACTTCACTAATAAAGACCTTCAGCAGCTAGCAGACACACAAGGAAATGCTCTGAATCACTCGTCATTACAGAAATGCAAAAATGAAAATTACAGTGAGATACTATCTCAATCTGACATTACTGGCATGAATAATAATAAGAATAAGAAAGAAAAAAACAAAAGTTGGTGAGGTTGTGGGAAGATTAGAACTTTTATGCCCTGCTGGTGGGAACCAAAACAGTGCAGCCATTTTGGAAAATTATGTGGTTCTTAAAAAACTAGAAATACCATTTGATCCAGCAATCCCACTCTTAGGGGTTGTATTGTAGAGACATAAGTGCGTCACATGAATACACACGTGCACATCCATGCTCGCTGAAGCATTATTCACAACAGCAAAAAGATGGAAGCAACCTAAGTACCCATCAACACATGAATGGATAAACAAACAATGGTACATACACACAATGGAATACTATGCAATGATAAAGAACACTGATGAATCTTTGAAACATCTCACAATGTGGGTAAATCTGGAGGGCATTACGCTGAATGAAATGAGTCAATCACAAAAGGACAAATACTGTATGGGATCACTACTGTAAAAACACACGAAGATGTTTCCATACAGGAAGAAATAATCTTTGATGATTACATTGGAGGGAAGTATGGGGAGGGAAAAATACTAACTGGATAGTAGGTAAGGGGTAACTTTAATGACAGCTAAGATAGTAAGTACACAATACTGTGAAAGTCAGTACAACTTGACTAGGGTGAAGTCAGAAGTTTCAGAGACAAATTAAAATGCCCTGAGAGACTAAGCTCCTAGGCTGGGCTGAGGTCTTTGGGGGCATCAAACTTAATTAGCATAATCTATACAGAAAATGCTCTACATCCAACTGTGGTGACTAGAGTCTGGGGTCTTAAAAGCCTATGATCATCCATTTAAGATGCATCTACTGGTCCCATCTCAGCCAGAGCAAAGGAGAATAAAGAAAAACCAAAGACATAAAGAAAATATTAGTCCAAAGGACTAATGGACCACAATTATTGCAACTTTCACTAGACTGAGCCCAGAACAGCTACGTGATACCTGGTTACCACCACTGGCTACCTCAGCAGGGATCATAATGAAAGGTCTCAGACAGAGCAGAAGAAAAATGTAGGACAAAATTCAAATTCATACACACAAAGACCAAGCTTGCTGGTCCGACTGAGAAACCCTGAGAGTATGGCCTCTGGACATCCTTTTAACTCAGTTCTGAAGTCACTCCTGAGGTTCACTTTTCAGCTAAAGATCGGACAGGTCTATAGGGCCCCAAATACCACACATGCTTCATTGTTCAATTATGTATATGAGACTAATGACACACCAGCACCGAAGCAAAGATAAGAAAGCAGGAAGGGACAGGAAAACTGGGCTAATGGAAACAGAGAGAACCCCGGATGGAGAAAGGGAGAGTGCTGACTCATCACTGGGTTGGCAACCAATGTTGTAATTTTTGTATCAGCTCTTTAATGAAAAATGAATTTGGTATGTAAACTTTCACCTAAAGCACACACACACATTCACAAATTGAAACACTCAGTTCACATCATGCCTGATTCCTAGGCGGACTCTTGCATAATTACATAATGATAACACTGGAATCTTTCATGGTGAAATCAGAGCATCTGATCTGCTTGCCTTTAACTCTTCCCAGACGGTCTGCAACATCTCTACAGCTTTCTAGGTGCTGGTTGAACACGACTAGCCACCTGGCAGAGAGAAAGAGAAGAGCAGAATGCCAACTACTGCAGCAGACAGCGAGTCCCAGGAACCACAAAAAGCTTGGCAAGCAGGAATCCTAGCGCAACAGCTGCTGGGATGGATCGCAGCACACCACTGCAGCATTACCTCCCCAAAGAAAAGACATCCTGGTCCCAACTGGCCCCATTTGTCCTGCAGACTGCCTTTCAGTTATTAAGTGGGAATAGAAATACTTTTCTTGATTCAAAGAGCTTTGTAAGCTATATGGCACTATAAAAAATAAATTGTACTGGAGTGGATTCCAAGCAATAGTGACCTTATAGGACAGAACAGAACTGCGTCATATGGTTTCCAAGTCTGTAATCTTTGCAGAAGCAGACTGCCTTATCCTTCTCCCACGAAGCAGCCAGAGTGTTCGAACCACTGACCTATATAAACGTAACAACAGCAACAACAAAACCGCATTGCCATCAAGTTGATTCCCACTCACAGAAACACTATGGAACAGAGTAGAAGTGCTCCATACAATTTTCCAAGGAACATTTGGCACTTTGGTTAGCAGACATAAGACACTACATATTATTTAAAGGAGCCCTGGTGGTGCAGTGGTTAAGCACTCAGCTGCCAACCCAACTGTCAATAGTTAGAACCCCTCAGCCCCTCTACAGAAGAAACGGGCAGTCTGTTTCTATAAAGACTACAGTCTTGGAAACACAATGAGATAGCTCTACTCTGCCCTGTGGTGTCACTGTGAGTTGGAATGGATGACACACAACAACAACGCGTTATGTAAAGCGGAGGTTCTCCACGTATAATCCAGGAACCCCTGAGTGAGGTTTTCTAAGGCACTGTCAGGTAGTAAGTGAGATCAAAATTACTTTCTAAAGAATACTTGCTTTAGAGTTTTCACTGAATCCACTCCAATTCATGGCGACCCCATGTGGGTCAGAGTAGAACTGTGCTCCATCAAGTTTTCAATGCCTGGTTTATCAGTACTATCAACAGGCACTTTTCTGAGGTGCCTTGGTTAGAAGCCATGCACATCAGCTGTTTGCACCACCCAGGGCTCACAATCACTCATAAGTGAGTTCAAGCTGAAGTGGAAGAAAACTAAAACAAGGCTGTGAAACACAAAATATGATCTTGAGTATGTCCCACCTGAATTTAGAGACCATCTCAGGAATGACTTTGATGCACAGAACACTAATGACTGAAGTCTAGACAAGTTGTGGGATGACATCAAGGATGTCATATGTGAAGAAAGCAAAAGGTTATTTAAAAGACAGGAAAAAAAGGAAAAGCCAAAAGGGGTATCAAAAAAGACTCTAAAATTTGCTGTCGAAGGAGTAGCTAAAGCAAAAAGAAGAAGTGATAAAGTAAAAAAGCTAAGGAGAGGATTTCAACGGTTGCTTGAGAAGACAAAGTAGAGTATTATAAGGAAATATGCAAAGATCTGGAATTAGAAAACCAAAAGGGAAGATTACGCTCAGTATTTCTTAAGCTGAAAAAAATAGAAGAAAAAATTCAAGCCTCTGGTTGCAATACTGACAGATTCTATGGGCAAAGATGCAAGGAATACACAGCATCACTATCAGTCAATGGAAAAAAAAAGTAGAACAAAATTCAAATTCACAGACATATACACAAAGACCAGACTTACTGGTCTGACAAAGCCTGGAGGAATTCCTGAGACCAGCCACCAGACACCCTGCCAACTTAGAACTGAAGCCACTCTTGAAGTTCACCTTTCAGCCAAAGATTACACAAGCCTTGAAAAACAATAATCCATGCAAAGAACTTGCTTCTTAGTTCAATCAAGTATACAAGACCAAGTGTGCAACACTTGCTCAAAGGCAAAGACCAGAAGGAAGGAACAGGAAAACTGAGTAAGTGGAAAAGGGAAACCCAGAGTGCAAAGTGTCACAAAACAATCTGTGTATAAATTTTTGAATGAGAAACTACTCTGTGTGGTAAATTTCATCTAAAGCATACACATACACACAAAAAAGACTTACATGCTAACGGAATGAAGACTTGGTCAAACTTCAACCATTTCAGGAGTAGCATATGATCAAGAACTGATGATGTGGAAGAAGTCCAAGCTGCACTGAAGGCATTGGTGAGAAACAAGGCTTTAGAAACTGATGGAATACCAGCTGAGGTGTAACAAATGGATGCAATGCTAGAAGTGCTCTTTCATCTATGCCAAGAAATATGGGAGACAGTTACCTGGACAACCGATTGGAAAGCATCATGTACATACTCATTCTAAAGAAAGGCAATCCTATGAAATGTAGAAATTACTGAACACATTAATATCACACACACAAGTAAAATTTTGCTGAAGATAAGGCTTAAATAGTTACAGCAGTGCATCAACAGGAAAATGCCACACCCTCAGAAGAGGGTGTGGAAGGATGGATATCACTGCTGATGTCCGACCAATCTTGGATAAAAGTAGAGAATACCAGAAAAGTATTTACTTGTGTTTTATTGATTATTTAAAGGCATTTGACAGTGTGGATCGTAACAATTTACAGACGTAACATCATAAAGATTGAGAATTCTGGAACACTTAATTGTGCCCACATGGAACCTGTACATAGACAAAGAGACATCTGCTGGAACAGATCAAGGGGTACTGCATAATTTAAAATCAGGAAAGTCGTGTGTCAGGGTTGTATCTTTTCACCATACTTATTTCATCTGTATGCTAAACAAATAATTAGAGAGGCAGGACTACTTGAAAAACAGAGCATCAGGACTGGAGGAAGACTCATTAACTACCTGTGATAAGGAGATGACACAACCTTCCTTGCTGAAAGTGAAAAGTACTTGAAGCACTTACTAATGAAAATCAAAGACCACAACCTTCAGTAAGGATTGTACCTCAACATAAAGGAAAAGAAAAGTCCTCACAACTGGACCGATAAGCAACATCATGATAAATGGAGAAAAATTGAAGTTGTCAAGGATTTCACTTTACTTGGATCCACAATCAACACCCACAGAAGCAGCAGTGAAGAAATCAAACAACGTACTGCATTGGGCAAATCTGCTGCAAAAAAAAAAAAAAAAAACCCATTTAGTGTTACAAAGCAAAGATGAAACTTTGAGGACTATGGTGTGCTTGACCCAAGCCTCTATATTTTCAGTTGCATCACATGCATGATAAAGCTGTACAATGGATAAGGAGTACTGAAAAACTGATGTATCTGAATTGTAGAGTTCATGAAAAATACTGAATATACAATAGGCTTCCCAAAGAAGAAATAAATCCATTTTGGAAGAAGTATGGTCAGAATGCTCCTTAGAAGCCAGGACAGGGAGACTGTCACACATACTTTGGACCTGTGACCAGGAGGGACCAATCCCAGAAGAAGGCCATCATACTTAGTAAAGTGTGGTCAGTGAAAAAGGGGAAGACCCTCAACAAGATGGATAGACGTAGTGGCTGCAACAATGGGTGCAAATATAGCAGGGACTGTGAAGCTGGCACAGGACCAGGCAATATTTCTTCTGTTGTACATAAGCTATACGTATGAGCGGAAACCTACAGCACTTAACAACTCACTATTTGCCTTTTTCACTCTATCTCTGGAGTAGGTGGGCTTTTCTAGAGACTATGTAATTACGCCACTACTCCGACAGCTAATGGAGTGTGTACTGCTATATTCTTGCACTTTACAAATTCGACAGCTTCCATTTCTAAAAGAGCAAATAATAATAGCTATAACCCTAGTGGCATAGTGGTTAAGCACTACGTCTGTTAACCATGCATTCAGAAGTTCAAATCCACCATATGCTCGTTGCAAACTCTATGGGCAGTTCTATCCCATCCTATAGTGTTGCTGAGAGTTGGAAACAACTTGATGGCAGTGAGTTGGGTTGGGTTTATAACCACATAAACAACAACTGTCTTGGAGCCTCAGTAATTTTCAAGAGTGTTGAGGGATCTTGAGACCAAAGCATTCAAGAACTACTGACCCAAACCATAGCATTTCCCCACTCTTGTGTCATCTACAATGGCATTCACCTCTATCCTTTTCTGGATGCATGATTCCTATGTGTAGTCATAATTCTGCCATGTTCAATACTCTTCTACTAGGATGCCTTTCTATTTTAATTGGCACAGTCGAGACAGTATCTTCTTGCACTGATGGCCAGTAACAGCTGTCTTGGCACAGTCTTGGAATTTCACATAACTGTGGACTGCCCTTGTTGGCAAGGCTAGACCCACAGATCAGCCCTTGCATGTCTGGTGCTGGGACATTTCTTCGGGCTGGACTTATCTGGGCTACCAGTTTCAGCCCCTGCCTTCCCCCTAGTTAGTATTAGTCTGACCCATTTGCCCCATAGTCTTAGTCTTGGTTCCCCTGCTGTGGGGGTCACTTGTTAGCTGCCAGAAACTAAGCTGAGCCATCCCCGCCTGCAGCTCTCTTCAGTTCCACAGCTTGAATCAGGTCAAACTGAGGTTGTTTGGAGGTTTACTCCAACCAGATAATGGACTAATATTTGCTTTTAATTTTGTACCTTTCACAAAGACTCTCACTATCTGTGTACTCTATAATTAAGTTTAAAATAAAAATACAAACCATTAGCAATGCATATTCCTTGCTGAAGGATTAGGGGGATTATTAATTTCTGTGTTATAAGTATCTGTAGAGTTTGCTTCCTACCTCCACTCCCACCCCCTTAGAGTAAAAATGTTTAGAGATTAAGAACAAAAGCTCTGGAGACAGATTGTGTCAGTTTGAATTCCAGCTAGGTTCTAGAATTAGCTTCATTATATGGGGCCTGATCATCTATCCTCTCAGTACCTTGATTTTCTCCTCTGTAAAGATTTTTAAAAGCACTTATCTTAAGAGACACTGAGCTTCTGTTAAAAACCAAACCAAACCCAGTGCTGTTGAGTTGATTCCAACTCATAGTGACTCTATAGGACAGAGTAGAACCGCACCATAGAGTTTTCAAGGAGCACCTGGCAGATTTGAACTAACAACCTTTTGGTTAGCAGACGTAGCACCTAACTGCTATGCCACCAGGGTTCCCAAGCTTCTTTTAAGGGTGATGGAAAAACTCAGGAGATGGTGAAACGTGATGGTTGAACAACATAATGAACATAATCAATGCCAATGAACTGCACACATGAAGATTGTAGAAATGGCAAATGTTTTGTTACCTATTATTTACCGTAGTAAAAATAATAATACAAGCTTATCCCATAGAGTTGTTTAAGAATTAAATGAGTTAGTTTATGGAGAATGCTTAGAGTTATGCTGCATACCCAGTGGCCATGATGGAGCTCACAAAGTTGAGTCTCACTGGCAACACAAGATTAAAAAGGAGTGCACCATAAGATCTCCACTAAAAGATCACAGTTGATGGTCCAGGGGCCTCAGGGTTCCTCTGGGAGCATGGCCCCTGGCCCTGATGCTGCCTCTGTCCATAAATCACAGTGGAGGTCAACTCTTCAGCCAGGAATGGAATGGACTTGGTGACACAGAGGGACTATACCGTGTGCACTTTATGGTCCTATGCATCCACAAAATGTCGTCCTGCTGACCTCTTACTGGAGGCAGGGGAGAGGATGGAGAGGAGGGGATAGGAGATTGTTAGGAGGATATGATATGTACAGAACAGAGAAGAAGAGTGCTGTCACCAGGCAGGGAGATCAGTGGGAGGTACACATAGGTGGGCCTGCAAATTTATATGGGAATACACATTTTCATTCAATCATAAAAAAAAAAAAAAAAAAAAGAACTATGCTGGATACCAAACCAAAAAACCTTTTATCACTGAGTAGATTCTAACTCATGGTGATCCTATAGGACAGAGTAGAACTACTCCATAGAGTTCCAAGGAATTCCTGGTTGATTCAAACTGCCAGTCTTCTGCTTAGCAGACATAACGATTAACCACTAACACCACCAGCATTTCCTGCTGGATACAGATACATGGAAAACCCGTTGCTGTCAAGTCGACTCTTGGCAACCAACCCTATAGCACAGGGTAGAGTGGCCCTGTATGGTTTCCAAAAATCAGCTGGTGAATTCAAACTGCTCACCTTTTGGTTAGTAGCTAAACTTAACCACTGCACTATCAGGGCTCCATACATATGTAAATGATTAGAAATAAGAAAAGAATGGAGCTATAGAAGCTATGCTATGAAATTTTCATGAATTTAGAAACAAAGAAAAAAGGAAAAAATCCCAAAGTCCCACCCTGTATCAGGTAATTTGAGAAGATGAGAAGACATTAACCCAAGCACTTCAGAGAATGCCAAGCATTGCCTTAACTACATCTGGTTAGAAGGAAACCCAAGTGACATAGTGGTCAAGCGCTACAGCTGCTAACCAAGAGGCTGGCCATTTGAATTCACTAGGTGCTCCCTGGATACTCTGTGGGGCAGTTCTACTCTGTCCCATAATGATACTAGGATTTGAATTTGACTCAGTGGGAGTGAATTTGGTTTTGTTTTGATTAGAAAGATAAGAAAGAAGGTCAGTGAGTATTTACCTACAAGTTACCATAAAATTTAAGGTAAATCTAAATGAATTCCAAATCATGTCATCATAAAAACAGAGGGCCTTCGTAAGTTTTTTAATTAAAAATAAAAAGAACTTTTCTGTAATATTAAAATGTTTGTCTTAACAATTCCAGGGAGTGTTTACTTGTAACCCTGAAACAACACCATGGAAAATTACATCTTGAAGAGGATATTTGTTGTAGAAATTAGTAGTTATTCATTTACAGCTATAAACTGTGTTTTTATAGATTAATTTTACTCTCCAACTTTGTGATAAATAAAGCAACTGACCATGACCTCACTGATCTCATTAACTTTATCAGCATGAAAGTATGGACAGATTCTCCTAAATTTGGGAATATATCTAAATATGTTCCCTCATATTAAAAAAGTTATTTTATGAGAAAATTAATATAATACTCTAGCATTAATTTTAAAATGTGAAAAAAATGTGAAACTTCCTACAAGACAATCAGCTGGGACTCTTTAAGACATTGATGTCATGGAGGAAAAAAAAAGTAGGGATTGTTCTTAATTAAGAGGGAGTAGATACCACAACCATATATGGTGAATGAACTTTGACTGAAACCTGATTTGAAATAAAAATCTACAAAATGCTTTCTTTGTATGTGTGCATGTGTGTGCTTTAAGTGTACGTTTACAGTCTAAGTCAGTTTCTCACACAAAAATACTTTCTTATGAAAAAATTTTTTTAGTTACTTTCATGTGCCAGCTAAAGAAATTTAAACATTCAAAGCTATTGTGGTATGCTTACTGATTTTCTTAGGTGTGGTAATAGCATAGTTGTGCAGGAGAGTGCCATTGTTTTCAGGAGATACTCTCTCAGTCATCTAGTACCGCTATAGTAGAAATACCACAAGTGGTATTTTAACAAAACAGAAATTTAACAAACAGAAATTTATTCTGTCATAGTCTGGTAGGCTACAAGTCCATATTCAGAGCATCAGATCCCGGGGAAGGCTTTCTCTGCTGACTCTGGAGAAAAATTTTTCTTGTCAGTCTTCTCCTGGACTGGGAGCTTCAGATGCTCAGGGACCTCAGGTTCTTTGCTAAAAATGTACTCTGCTTCCTCAGTTGCTTCCTTTCTAATGGTATGAGGTCCGCAACTCTCTGCTTGCTACCCTTTCCCTTATATCCCAAGAGATTGCCTCAAGGCACCATTCAGTCTTATACATTGAGTCCTGCCCCACCAACACAACTGCCATCCATCCTCTCTGATTAATGTCACAGAGGCAGGACTTACAACATACAGGAATATCACATAATACTGGGAATCATGGCCCAGGCAAATAGTTACACACATTCCAATATACGATGGATACATACTGAAGTATTTAAAGTGTAAAAGGCTATGCTGTCTTGGATGAACTTATTTCACTATGCTAAGTGAAATAAGTCATATACTAAAAGACAAATATTGTGTGGCCCTACTTATATGAAATATCTAGAACAGGCAAATGCATAGAGACAACAGTGGCTCAGTGGCTACCAGAGACTGGGAGGGGGACAGAGGGAGGAGCAGGGAGTTACTGTTTAATGCATGCTGAGTTTTGTTTTGGTGATGGAACCTTTTGGAAATAGTGGTGATGGATGCACACAGCACTGTGAATGTAATTCCTGATGTTGTGTTGCCATCCATACTGAAGGCTGTGGTTCTTGGTGTTTAAAAATGGAAAATTTTATATTTTACAATTTTGCAATTTAAAATATTTAAATGAATGCCATGCTTCCCATAGTTTTCCAATAGTTCACCACATGCATTACAAACATAAAGCAAATGCAGCAAAAATGTTAATAATCGTTGGATTTAGACAGTATAGATGATCATTGTATCAGTCTTTCATGTTTGAGAATACTCCTAGTTAGAAACTAGGAAAAAACTCATAATCTTGATAGTCCATAACAGAAAGAACTGAGTTTTTTTGTAGGGACTTTTGCTGTTTGTGACTGACCAAGCACTCAGCATACCATCCTCTTCTGGTAGCATTGCCTCCATTTTCCTTCTAGGGGATTGCTCTCCTCCAGTGCATGCACACTTACAATAAATGCCAATCACTGTATCCCCTGTACAAGGGGGTAGGTACCTAACCTGAGTTGTTCTTGTTGTTAGGTGCCATCGGGTCAGTTCCAATTTATAGCAACCCTATGAACAACAGAACAAAACACTGCCTGGTCTTGCACCATGCCCACAATCATTTTTATGCTTAAGCCCATTGTTGTGGCCACCGTGTCAATGCACCTCGTGAAGGATCTTCCTCTTTTTCGTTGACTCTGCACTCTACCAAGCATGATGTCCTTCTCCAGGGACTTAGCGTTCCTGACAACGTGTCCAAAGTATGTAAGATGCAGTCTTGCCATCTTTGCTTCCAAGGAGTATTCTGGTTGTACTTCCTCCAGAACAGATCTGTTTGTTCTTCTGGTGGTCCATAGTACCTTCAACATTCTTCTCCAATACCACAATTCAAAGGCATCAATTCTTCTTCTGTCTTTTTTGTTCATGGTCCAGCTTTTGCATGCATATCATGTGATTGAAAATACCATGGCTTGGGTCAGGGGCATTGTAGTTTTCAAGGTGATATCCTCACTTTTGAATACTCTGAAGTGGTCTTTTGCAGCAGATTTTCCCAATGCAACATGTCTTTTGATTTCTTGACTGCTGCTTCCGAGGGCGTTGATTATGGACCCAAGTAAAACGAAATCCTTGACAACCTCGGTCCTTTCTCTATTTATGACAATGTTGCTTACTAGTCCAGTTGTGAGGGTTTTGGTTTTCCTGATGTTGAGTTGCCATTCATACTGAAGGCTGTGGTCCTTGAACTTCATCAGTAAGTGTCTCAAATCTTCTTCATTTCCAGTAAGTAAGGTGGTGTCGCCTGTGTAACACAGGTTGTTAATGAGTCATCCTCCAATCCTGATGTCTCACTCTTCTTTGTATGATCCAGCTTCTTTATGATCCACACAGTTGAATGCTTTTGCACAGTCAATAAAACACAAGTAAACATCTTGCTGATATTCTTCGCTTTCAGCCAAGATCCATCTGACATCAGCAATGATATCCCTGGTTCCATGTCCTCTTCTGAAACCAGCTTGCATTTCTGGCAGTTCCTTGTCAATATGTTGTTGTAGTTACTTTTGAAAAATCTTGAGCAGAATTTTACTTGCATGTAGTATCAATGATATTGTTCAGTAATTTCCACATTCGGTTTGGATCATTTTTCTTTAGAATGGGCATAAATACGGATCTCTTCCACTCAGCTGGCCAGGTAGCTGTCCTCCTAATTTCTTGACCTGAGTTAGGTCAATCAAACCCATGGTTTCAAGAATTTTATCGAGTGGATTAACACAAGGGGTCTCTGATGATACCTGGAGAGACTGCTAATCACTTCTGGGTACCTAGATCCCTGGAACTACCCCTGGATGATTTTTTTGAAACTCGATGTTCAGTTTCCTCTTCCATGAGCTATTCCACATTTTTCCAATAAAATCTTTTTATTCTTGTTAAGTTAGGCTGGAATTGGTCAATGATGCTTTGAAGCATTGAGCCGTAGCTCATTCAACATTCTTTCTATAAACGACATTGATAAATGGCATACAGAAAATTCCTAACATGAAAATAGATTGCTTTTATATGACAGCTTAATTTCTTCCAAACGAGATAAATCACATTGTGAAATGAACTATGAATCATAAAACCAGTGAAAAGCATTCAGAGGATGAACAAATGAAAAGTAAGGGAAGCATTAAATTTATTCCCTTACTGTAAAACATTCCACAGTACTGGGAAGCCAGCATAACTTGTCCACAGCAAGGTTACAGAAGCTCCAGAGATACATCCAATTTCCCTGAGGGGCTGAATTAGGGGGCTGAGAGCTGTAGAGACCACAGTCCAGGGAAACATCTAGCTCAATTAATGTGATGTAGTTTATAAAGAAAATGTTCTACATCCTCCTTTGGTGAGTAGTGTCTGGGGTGTTAAAAGCTTGTGAGCAGCCATCTAAAATATTCCACTGGTCCCACCCGATCTGGAGCAAGGGAGAAGGAAGAACACCAAAGACACAAGGGAAAAATTGGTCCCAAGAGCTAACAGACCACAACTACCACAGTCTCTACCAGACTGAATCCAGAACAACTAAATGGTCCCCAGCTACTACCAACGACTGCTCTGACAGGGATCACAGCAGAGGGTCCTGGACAGAGCTGGAGAAGAATGTATAAGGAAATTCTAACTCACGAAAAAGATCAGACTTCATTTGGCATAACAAAGTTTATTAATAAAAGATTCTGCATCTCACTTTGCTGAGCAGCATCCAAGCTCTTAAAAACTAGCAATCTGCCATCTAACAAGCATCAATTGGTCCCAGCCCACTTGAAGCAGAGGAGAATGAAGAACATCAAAGACATAAAGAAAACATGAGCCCCAAAGACAGAAAGGGCCACATAAAACCAGAGACTGAAAGAACTAGATGGCCCCCAACCACCACCAATGACTGCCCTAATGGGAACACAATGTAGTCTCTAACATAGGGGAGAAAAATGGGTGTGGAAAACTAGAACTCTGTTAAAAAGACCAGACTTGGTGGTCTGACAGACAGAAGGGTCCCCAGAAGACATGGCCCCCCAGACTCACTGTTAGCCCAGAACTGAAACCATTCCTGAAGCCAACTCTTCAGACAAAGATTGGACTGGACTGTAAGACATAAAATGATACTGGAGAAGATTGTGCTTCTTAGCTTAGGCAGATACATGAGACTAACAGGGCAGCTCCTGTCCAGAGCAAGATGAGAGAGTAGAAGAGGAACGGAGCTGGTTGAATGGATGTGAAATACACGGTAAGTAGGAGGAGTGTACCATTACAGTGCAGGCAGAGTAGGTGAAATCACAAAGCAGTGTGTGTGATGAATTGACTTGAATCATAAACTTTCACTTAAAGCACAGTAAAAAAAAAAACTTATTTTTTTTTTTTTAAATAAAGACTTACTGGTCTGACAGAAACTGGAGAAATCCCAAGAGCATGTCTGCCAAGTACTCTTTTAACTCAATAACAAAGTCACTCTTGAGGTTCACCCTTTAGTCAGTAATTAGCTAGGCCCAAAAACAGAACCCAGACTAAAGGGGCATACCCACTCACCAGCAAGGACAAGAAGGTAGGAGGGGACAGGAGAGCTGATGGGCTAGCACTGGGGAGCCCAAGGTTGAGAAGGGGGGAGCCCTGACACGTGGGGTTGGCAACCTGTGCCATAAAGCAGTATATGTATTGTTTGATGAGAAACTGATTGGCTCTATGAACCTTCACCTAAAGTAGAATTTTGAAATAACATAAAACCAAATACATGATACCTTCAAAATTTTTTTAAAAAAATCACAGGAACTCAGTAAATGATAACAACAATTTACTCCCTTACTCTCTCCCTGGAGTATAGGTCTGCTGTCCTATCAGGGAGTCCCTAGAAGACACAAGTGGTTAAGTGTTGGGCTACTAGTTGAAAAGCTGGCACCTTGACCCCAGCCAGAGGTGTCTTGGAAAAAAGATCTGAAGATCTGCTACCAAAAGCTCAGTCCTGAAAACCCTGCGGAGCACAATTCCACTCTGCACCACATGGAGTTGCTGTAAGTCAGAATCCACTTGATGGCAAGTAGTCTCCTACCAAAGAAGGAGATTAAAAAAAAGAAAACTGCTGGGAGTCAATTCTGATTCATAGTGACCCTATGGGGCAGAGGAGAACTGTCTCATAGGTTATCCAAGGGACAGCTAGAGAATGAGAGAGAGAAATAAAAAGAAAAAAACTAGAAAGAAGAAAACGTTATTCCAGTTCAGCTGAAGATGCAGTCTTGAAATAATACAGCTATCATTTACCCAGCGCCCGTTACCTCAGGCACTGTGTTAATCTTTCAAATATACTGCCTCATTAGATTCCCCCAATAATGCAATTATTACCAATTATTTGACTGTATGTATACTGTGATCATCCCACTTTACAGAAAACTGGGTCTGAAAATTGCTAGATCACTAAGCTAAGGCCCCCGAATGGGAGCGACAGAATTCTAGTAATGAGGTAGTAATGCCAACAGCATCTGTGAAGCCAGCTTCCCAGTCCATCCTCACACCAGCATCCCCTGAAGTCTAAGCCCCTCAAGGCCACTGCGAGTTCCCAGGCAGATCCAGAAATTAGCCTGTTGACACTTGACAGACACTTCTACTCTGGAGCCAAGAGCTTCATTAACAAGTGCCTCCACAACACCTGATCACTGGCATCAGTAAGTCACCTCAGGGTCTGAAAGTAAAGGCATTGGGTGAGCTCTAGCGCTCCTGTGCCCCACCCTCTCAAGTTATGTGCATTTGCTAAATCCCACCTTTAATCACTGCCCTACCTCCACCACTGCCCCGCCTCACCAAGTTTACATCATCCTCAGAAACTGGATTTCCTTTGCTCCCATCCTCTTTGACTTAGCAAAGCCTAATGATTAATGCTATAGTCATACAGATACTTTGTAGTCATTACAACAGAAAATTCTGAACAATACTAAATGACGGAGAGAGAATCTTACAACGTTGTACAGTATTTTTTAAAGTAGGTTAGAAAGTAGCATTGGTAGTTCACATTTTTGTAAAGTAAATATACACATAGAAAAAAGCCTGGAAGGATTTAATCAGTTATGAATGCTTTAGTCACAAGGTCAAATGAACGATATTTAGGTGGCTTAAACAGACACCGCAGTCCCTGCCTATCAAAAACGGTTAACACACTTGGCTAACTGAAAAGCTGAAGGTCTGATTCCACATAGATGTACCTTGGAAGAAAGACTAGGTAATCTACATCTGAAAAGCCAGTCACTGAAAACTCTAAGGTGCACATTTCTACTTTGACACACATAGGGTTACCATGAGTTATAGTCAACTCAATAACAACTGGTTAACTGGTTGTCTTAGTTGTCTAGTACTGCTAAAACAGAAATACCACAAGTGGATAGCTTTAACAAAAAGAAGTTTATTTTCTCACAGTTTAGGAAGCTAGAAGTCCAAATTCAGGGTGCCAGCTCTGAGGGAAAGTCCTTATTTCTTCTGAGATATCATTTTAATCCTGTACTTCAGAATAGATCTTGAAATGTTCTTTTTGATGATGAATGCATCACCTTTCCTAGTCCTCATTCCTGGCATAGTAGACCATATGATTTTCCAAATCAAAATGGCTAATACCAGTCCATTTCAGCTCACTAATACCTAAGATGTTGATGTTTATGCCTTCCATTTCATTTTTTGAGTTTTCAATTTTCCTAGATTCATATTTCATTCATTCCATGTTCCAATTATTAATGGGTGTTTGCAGTTGTTTCTTCTCATTTTGAGTCACACCCCATCAGCAAATGAAAGTCCTGAAGATTTGACTCCATCCGTTTTACTAAGGTTGACTCTACTTTGACGAAGACATTCTGGTGGCTTAGTAGTTAAGAGCTAAGGCTGCTAACCAAAAAGTTGGCAGTTGGAATCTACCAGGCACTAACTGGAAACTCTATGGGGCCATTCTATATTGCCCTATAGGGTCACTAAGAGCTAGATTGGAACTGACTCAATGGCAACCTTGGTGGATTGAGGGGCAGTGGGGATTTTCTGGCACTACATTACTTAGTGTTCTGCTGTTATTCATAAGGTTTTCACTGGCTAATGTTTTTCAGAAGTAGATTGCTGTATCTTTCTTCCTAGTCTGTCTTAATCCAGCAGCTCGGCTACAACTTGTTTGACATGGGTGACCCTGCTGGCATCTGAATACCAGTGGTCTAGGTTCTCTTATCACAGCAACATGCAAGCCCCCACGGTATGACAAACTGACAGACACATAGTTGTTTCTTGTTCGTTGTCCAGCATTCACATGCATATAAAGTGATGGGAAATACCATAGCTTAGGTCAAGTGCACCTTAGTCCTCAAAGTGACATCTTTTCTTTTTAACACTTTAAAGAGGTCTTTTGCAGCAGAAGTGCCCACACTCAATAGTCCTTTGATTTCTTGACTGCTGCTTCTATGGGCACTGATTGTGAATCTAAAAAACTATATCCTTAATTTACAACACTTATGAGGTCTGACAACAGGTTCACGAATTCGTCCTAGAAAAAGTGTTACATACCTCATTGCTGAAAATCACTGTGGTTACCTTTGAAGTACTCCCCTCAGGAAGCTATGCACCAACACTAGCACCTAGTTGACACTCCAAAGCAATTTTGGAGCTCTTTTTCTGGAATGGCCACCGTGT
Source organism: Heterohyrax brucei (assembly GCA_028571685.1). Taxonomy (NCBI): domain Eukaryota; kingdom Metazoa; phylum Chordata; class Mammalia; order Hyracoidea; family Procaviidae; genus Heterohyrax; species Heterohyrax brucei. The sequence goes on from CM053140.1 coordinate 58,031,572, forward strand.
TACCACTGATGTCCCGGATATCATCCAAATGTCTTCCTTTCGATACTGCCTTTATCTTTGGGTAAAGAAAAAATTTATTAGGGGCGAGATCAGGTGAATAGGGAAGGTATACCAATAGAGTGATGTGTTTACTGGCTAAAAACTCCCTCACAGACAGTTCTGGGTGAGCTGGTGTGTTGTTGTGATGCAACAGCCACAAGTTGTTGGCATAAAGTTCAAGTCATTTTCATTTAACTTTTCGTGCAGCCTTTCCAACACTATCAAATAGTAAAGTTGGCTGATTGTCCAGTTGGTACAAATGTATAATGAACAATCCCTCTGATATCAAAAAAAGGTTAGCAACATTATTTTGACTCCTGATTTAGACCGATGGAACGTTTTAGTTGTGGAGAATTGGTTGATTTCCATTGCCCACTTTGACACTTTGTTTCAAGGTCTTATTGCTACACCCATGTTTCATCACCAGTGACATCATCTTTCCTCTCCAAAATGTCTTGGCAAACTTCAGTTCTCCTTTGCTTTTGTTCATTGGTGAGCTTTTTCTGGACCATTTTTGCACACACCTTTCTCAGGCCAAGATCTTCAGTTAAGATTTTCCTGTTTCTCTATTGATGTTTATTTGGTCTACTGTGCTTCTCACAGTCTGCCAATGATTTTGACACAGAATTTGATGATTTTTTTGCAATGTTTTCATCAGTTCTGTTTGTTACTGGCCGCCTTGACCTCTTTTCATCAGTAATGCTTTCCTTTCTCGCAGAAAAACATTTAATCCATTTGCACACCGCTGTTTTCTTCATAGCATTATCACCATAAAGCTGGGCTAACGTGTCTCTGATTTCACTTACGCTCTTGCCAAGTTTAACAAGAAATTTAATGTTTGTTCGTTGCTCTAATTCAAGCTCCAACATTCTTGTAATGACACACAAAAACACACAACAATGAGGACCACCACTCAGCAAGACACCTCCACACATTGACACGAAGACAGGTGTGAGACTCTGATCTACCAAGGTTATGAAACCTTAGCAAGTTGTTTGGACAGTGTTGCCAATTTAAGTACATGGGGGCATGTTTGGGAACTTAATTGTCAGATCTTGTATTTTTGGGAGACGTAATGCAATCCATAACACTGGTTAATGGTTCAACCACGGGCTTTGGAGCCAGGTGGACCTAGACTGCAGTTTGTGCTTTACCAGTGCCTACTTATGAGGTCTGACAATTAAGTAAATGAACTTAATTGTTCTAAGGGCTATGTACCCCCCTACTGAATATCACTACAGTAACCTTTGAAGCACTCCCCTTGGGAAGCTATGCACTGATGCCAGCACAGTCCACCCTTCAAAGAAATTTTGGGACTCTTTCTGGAATGGCCATTGTGCGTGGTAAGGTGACACATTTGCAGACTTAATTGTATAGTTGTCTGTGAGGGAGTTTTTAACCAGCAAACAAATAACTGTACTGGAACACACTCCCTACTCACCTGATCTGGCCCCCAGTGATTTTTTTCTTTACCCAAAGAGAAAAGAAATATTAAAAGGAAGACATTTGAATGACAATCAGGACATCAAGGGTAATATAACAACAGCTCTGATGACCATTCCAGCAAAAGAGCTCCAAAATTGCTTTGAAGGGTGGACTAGGTGCTGGTGTTAGTGCATAGCTTCCCACGGAAAGTACTTCAAAGGTGATTTTCAGCAATGAAGTATGTAGCAGTTCTTCTAGGGTGGGTTCACAAACTTCATTGGCAATCCTTGTATGTACAAGTTTATTCATCTTCAACTTCCCAACCAAAGAGTAGTTACAGTAACTCTGCCTTTCTGCTAGGGTTATTCTGAGGGTAAAATGCACTAAGATATAGAAAGCAGCCAGTACAGTGCCTAGCATTTTGTAAGAACTCAGTAAACACTAGTTGTTATTCTTATTACTTGTATTGTTATCCCCACACTGTCCAACAGTAGGCTGTCCAACAGAAATCACAACCCCTACTCTTCAGGTTTGGGGCCTAGATTGCTTGACTTCTCTTGCCAATTATTTTCTTTTTGGAAGTGAATCCCAACCCTGGGAGAACACTTAACTCACTGGCAGGTCTTCTTTCAATTTGACCCATCATCCCGAGTTAAGAATTTGGCCCACCAGGCTTTTCCATTTATTAAACTTTTTTTCAGGTGGGTTTTTAGCTGACGTGCCCAACAATTCATTTTCTTCTAAAACTTGAAATATGTGATATGCCTCTGGGAGCCAATAAAATATTGTAGGATAGCAGAGGGATGAGGTGGGATTTGCTGGATGGAACCTGAGCTTTTGGGTTGCTGGACCTGACCCACTATTCACTAGCTGTGAGGCATGAGAACACTACTTTTCATCTCCATATCTCAGTTTCCTCAGTTATAAAATGGGGTCTCATTCCTAACTTGCAGGTATATGGGGAGGATTTCATTAGATAATGGCTGGACAGCCCATGTGCCTGGCACACAGTAGACATTGATAATGTCAGTTCTCTTCTTCTGGCAGCCCACCGCTGTCTTGAAATGCTGCCACCAGCATCCTAAAAGGGAGGCCCCCACCCTAAGGAAGTAATAAATCTCCAGCTTCTACCTCCTTTCTAGACACTTCCTGCTTTAGGCTCTGAAACTTCATTCTGAAGTTGTAGATTGGGGAATGGGAAGACATAGGGCAGAGAGCCTGTCCCCAGAGATTCGACCCACCCTAAAGTGGTCCTGCTCAGACACTCTTTGGTCAGGAGCCAGACTTGCCGTTTAGAAAAATGCATCCATTCTGGGCACCACTATATAATGGAAAATTCTGAGAGGCTTCGCAGATGGCAATAAAGATGATTAAAGAGTTAGAGAATAATGCCTGTGAGGAAATAGTACAAGAACTCAAATTGCTTAAGTTGGGGAATTAAGGACTGGAGGGGAAGAGAGACTGCTGAAAACAGTTTTTAATGAGGCTGAGCCAAATAAGACCAGTAAGTATATGTTGGAGGTCGGCAAGCATAGGGCATTGAAAGAGTCTTGACAGGTTTACTGAGGCAGGGACAGACCTGGGATTTGTGGTGCCTGAATTAGGGGTTGCTTTTTAAGACCATACAAAGACATTTGACTCAGTGGATCATAATAGATTATAGATAACATGGCAAAGAATGGGAATTCCAGAACATTTAATTAATTGTGCTTATGCAGAACCTGTACATAGACCAAGAAGCAGTCATTGGAACAGAACAAGGAGATACCCCTTGGTTTAAAATTATGAAAAATGTATGTCAGGGTTGTACCCTTTCACTATACTCAATGAATCTACATGTTGAGCTAGTAATCAGGGAAGCTGAACTGTATGAAGAAGAATGCAGCATCAGGACTGGAGGAAGATCCGTAATCTACAATATGCAGATGACACAACTTTGCTTGCTGAAAGTGAAGACAGATCCAAGACTACAGCCTTCATCATGTCACCATAAAACAAAAGTCCTCACAACTGAACCATTAAGGAACATCATGATAAATGGAGACAAGATTGAAGTTGTCAAGTATTTAATTTTACTTGGAATTACAGTCAATGCACATGGAAGCAGAAGTCAAATCAAATGACTCATTGTGTTGGGTAACTCTGTTGCAAAAGACCTCTCTCTAAAGTGTTAAAAGGCAAAGATGTCGCTTTGGTGACTCAAGTGCCCTGTGGAGTTTTCAATCACCTTATGTGCTTATGAAAGCTGGGCAATGAATAAAGAAGATGGAAGAAAAATTGATGCCGTTGGATTATGGCATTGATGAATGTGTTAATCATCTAGTGCTGCTATAACAGCATACCAGAAGTGGATGGCTTTAGCAAAAAGAAATTTGTTTTCTCATAGAAATTTAGGCTAAAATTTCAAATTCAGGGTATCAGCTCCAGGGAAAGCCTTTCTCTGTTGGCTCTGGAGGAAGGTCCTTGTTGTCAACCTTCCCCTGGACTGGGAGCTTCTGAGACGCAGGAACAGAGGGTTCAAAGGATATGCTCTGCTCTTGGCACTGCTTCTTTCCTGAAGGAATGAGGTCCCCAACTATTTGCTTGCTTCCCTTTCCTTTATGTCCCAAGAGACTGCACCAAGGCCCAATACAATCTTATAGATTAAGTCCTGCTTCTAACTAACACAATCACTGCCCGTCCTCCCTCATAAACATCGTAGAGACAGAATTTATAGCATGTAGAAAAATAATACAATAGAGGGAATCGTAGCATAGCCAAATTTCTACACACATTATGGGGGGACATAATTCAATCCATGACTGAAGAATATTGAATATACACTGGACTGCCAGAAAAACAAGCCTGTCTTGAAAAAAGTACAGCCAGACCTGAGACCAGAAGAACTAGATGGGATGGCGTCCAGCTACCACCAACGACTGCCCTGAGAGGGAACAAAAAGAGTCCCTGACCAACCAGAGAAAAGTAGGATACAGAACTCAAATTCTAATAAAAAGATCAGATTCAGTGGTCCACCTGAGACTAGAGGAACCCCGGAAGACATGATCCAAAGACTTTCTGTTAACCAAGAAGTAAAACCATTCCCAACCCTTCAGACAAAGAATAGACTTGACTTTAAGACATAAAATGATACTTGTGAAGAGCGTGTGTCTTAGTTCAAGTAGACACATGAGAATAAACGGGCAATTGATGTCAGGAGGTGAGACAAAAAGGCAGAAAGGGATAGGAGCTTGTTGAATGGGCACAGGAGATCCAGAGTGCAAAGGAGGACTGTAGGGTCACATAACAATGTATATATAAAATTTTTGTATGAAAGACTAACTTGAGCCGGAAACTTTCACCTAAAGCACAGTTTTTTTAAAAAGGACCCGCCCCCCAAAAGTGCAGCTAAAATATTCCTTAAAGGCCAGGACAGTGAGACTATCTCTTGTTTACTTTGGACTTGTTATCAGGAGAGACCAGAACCTGGAAAGGTACATCTTAGTTACCTAGCGCTGCTACAACAGAAATACCACCTAAGAGGGCTTTAACAGAAATAAATTTATTTTCTCACAAGCTAGTAGGCTAAGTCCAAATTTAGGGCATCAGCTCCCAGGAAAGTCTTTCGATCTCTGTCCAGCTCTGGAGGAGGGTCTCGTCATCAGTCTTTCCTTGGACCAGGAGCTTCTCAGTGCAGGAACCCTGGGTACAAATGACGTGCTCTGCTCCCAGTGCTATTCCTCGGTAATAAGAGGTCCACTTGTCTCTCAGCTTGCTTCTCTCTTTGTTATCTCTCAAGAGACTGGCTCAAGACACAATCCAATCTTGTAGATTGATTCTTACCTCACTAATGTAACTGTCACTGCTCACACCTCTTTAACTTCACAGAGGTAGAATTTACAACAGAAGGGTAAATCATGTCACATAACAAAATAATATACAATCACACAATACTGGTTATCATGGCCTAGCTAAACTGTTACACATATCCCTGACAGACATCATGCTTGGTAAAGCAGAGGGTCAATCAAAAAGAGAAAGACCCTTAAGGAGATGTACTGACACAGTGAACGCATTCGTGCTCAACTAGTAACCTAAATATTGGCCATTCAAACCCACTCAGTGATGCTGCTGAAGAAAGGTCTGGTAAGCTGTTTCCATATAGATTACAGCCAATTGCTCTTTACAGCCCTCTTAAGGTGTGGGGTTGCCATGAGTCAAATGGGTTTAGGTTTCTGTTTTGTTTCCTTTAAGAAAAAGCACTTATAATGGAGAGTGAATGATTTGGAAAGGACAGTGAGAATGGTTGCACAACTTACCAATGTGACTGAATTTTACATGTAAAAATTGTTGAGATGGCACGTGTCACATTTTCACAACAAAGCCAAGTGCTATCAATTTACCACAATAAAAGTTTTTAAAAATACAAAATTATAAATGCAACACTGCTAGGAGCCTTCCTGGGCCTTAGAAGGGTTTTCTGCAGGCCCAAGGATCAAGTTCTGTTGACTTCACAGTAAATCTGCCTCCACCCCAGAGTGAGAAGTAAGAGGTTGCCATAGGCTTAGAAATTGGTCCGAGAGCTTATTGTCCTGTAGATCCTACCTGGAAAATCTGTCTACACCTTCTTTCCCTAAATAATGCCTTATTAGCCCACAAAATGCAACACGAGCTTGCCCTACTCTCAGAAGTCTTCCTGGATGCGTTCTTTCCCCACTGCAATGGTTCAATATCTCACTGTGTGCACACTCCCACTATGCAGTGCGCATATTTCCACTGCCCCATTTCTGTATAAGTTGTCTGTTGCTGTATAAGAAGTCTTTTCAAAATGCAGTGGCTTAAAACAACACACATTTGTTATCTCACTGTTTTATTGGATCAGGCATCCAGGCATAGCTCAGATGGGACTTGGTTAGCCTAAGGCTTGATTGGAAAAGATCCATTTCCTAGTTCACACAATTTGTTGACAGGATTCAGGTTCCTTGCAGGCCGTTGGGCTGAGGCCTCAGTTCCTCAAAAGTTGCTGGCCAGAGGCCTCTCTCGGTTCCTTCATGGAGACCTCTGCATAGAGTCAGCACAACAGCTGGTGTCATCTGAGTGGCAACAGTGAGTGCCAGCAGGAGAAAGTGCTAGCAAGATGGAAGTCAGAGTCCATTACAACCTAATCACAGAATTGACATCCCACCACCTAGCTAAGCAAAAGTTTGGCAGTTCAAATCCAACAGGTGCTCCTTGGAAACTCTGTGGGGGCAGTTCTACTCTGACCTACAGGGTAGCTATAAGTTGGAATCAACTCGATGTGAGTTTGGGTTTTGGTTTAGAAGAAAGTCACTGGGTACCGCCAATGTTCAAGGGGATGGGATTATATAAGGCCAGGAATACCAGGAGGCAGGGATCAATGAAAACTTGTCAGAAGCTGCCTACCAGAACTATCATTCCTTCGCCCTTTCTTATCAGTGCCTTTTTCTTGCCCTGCCTGTCTGATGTTATGAGCTCCTCAAACTTAGGAACTTAGGGTCCTCCTTGGGAACACATCTTACTCATCTCTTACAGCTCCTTGGTGCCTGGCACAAGTCTCTTGAGCTTGTTAAGTGAATGAATAATGACTAAATGAGTGACTGCTTTACCAGTGTAGCGGAAATGGAACCGAAGGCAAGAATATGATTTTATTCAAGAGACTGAACTATTTAGTACCTTTTAACCCAGCTAGCTCCTTCCCAGAAATTTAAGAAAATAATCAGGAAGGGAATGATAAGGAAGTGTTCACAAGTTTAATTACAATTGTTTACAGTAGCAAACCTCCACCTCACAAATGAAAGCCGAAACAAAACAAAAAGCAATGAACCTGTGAACTTGGCCCCTGTGTGGCACAAATGGTTTGCACTTGAATACTCACCTGAAGGTTGGCAGTTCATACCCATCCAGTGGCATTTCAGAAGAAAGATCTGGAAGCCTGCTTTTATAAAGAGTAAAGCCAAGGAATTGCTATGGAACAACTCGACTTTGTAATACATGGAGTCACCATGAGTTGTAATTGGCTCGACAGCAATGGGTTTGATTGTTATTTTATTAAACTTGTAAACTACCCAACTGTCCAGTGATAAAGGATGATTACACTCATTATGGAATAGTCACACATGGGATCTTTCACAATTATTAAAGTAGAAAATTCTAAACAATAGCAAATGACAGGAAGACACTTGTAATACTGTATAATATTTTTAAAAAGCAGAAAGCAAATTCTATATTTCATATTTTTACAAAATTAACTCAAGTATAGAGAAAAGTCTGGAAGAGTTTGATCAGTTATTAATACTTTTGGTCACAAGGTTCAGATAAACTGACTTTAAGTGGCTTAAACAAACAAAGGAGTCCCTAAGTAATATAATACAAATACTTAACATGCTCGGCTGATAACCCAACAGTTGGACGTTTGAGATCACCCAGTGGCACCTGGTGGTGTAGTGGTTAAGTACTATCTCCTAAGCAAAAGGTCAGCAGTTCAAATCCACCAGGCGCTCCTTGGAAACTGTGGAGGAGTGCTACTCCGTCCTATAGGGTCACTGTGAGTTGGAATCAACTTGACTGCAGTGGGGTTTGGTTTTTTTTTGTTTTGTTTTTTTTTTTGGTACAGGCTTCTCAAAAGAAAGGCCTAGTGATCTAAAAATCAGCCACTGCAAACCCTATGGGACATAGTTTTGCTCTGACACACATGGGGTCACCATGAATCAGAGTCAACTCAGTGGCAACTGGTACTGGTGAACAAACAAGTGTTTTTTGTTATATATATACATACATTACAAATCATCTGGAGATAGGCCGTAGCTGAACTTAGTTCTCTCTGGCTCAGTATCTCCAGAATTTTTTTGATCTTTCCTTCATGCTTGCCACCCTATAATCATCAGGTGGCTGTCCTAGTTCTAGACATCTCTCCCAATTCAAAGTAGGAAGAATAAATAAGTGGGAAATTCCAGCCATCACTGACTGTCTTTACTAGGAAAGCAAATGCTTTCTTAGAAGTCCCCTACCAAACTTCCCCTAACTCTTTCAGCGGCTAATTCCTAGCTATAAGGGAGACTGGAGACACTAGAGACAAGAATTTCAGAATGGGCTTAGAACCATTATTATTAATGCTGTAGACTGGGCACACCACCAGTGGAACAACTTCAAGATCTGTTAGCAAAGAAAAAATGGGGGAGGGCACACTGGGTAGGTAGTTAACTGCTGCCCCTTTCAGACACAACATGGTTCTCTTTTTGTCACAATCACTTCACTCCTAGTTTTACACCCAAATTGCTTTACTCAGTTAATCACCTGTCCAACCCATGAAAGTACGTGAGATTGCAACTCATGGATATAAGGATCAGGATTAGAAAGTGTAAAAAGATTACTAACTGTCCACCAGTATTTCACTCTTCCTTTTATGTCTAAAATAATCTCCACCACAATATATAGCAAGTTATATAATTGCCAGCTCATGACCATATTTTCAGCCTCCCTTGCAGCTAGCTAGGTACAGTTGTGTAAGTTCTCATCATTGGAAAGTGAATAGAACTGATACGAGCATCATTTCTTCTGCATGATTTCTTAGATGGAAATTGTTAGCTACAGTGATGTCACTAGGCGTTTTAGGTTAAGTTCTCTTGAGAAACGAAACCAGTAAACTGCGTAAGTACATAGAGAGAGATTTATATCAAGGAAATGGCTCACATGGTTGCAGGGGCTGGAACATCTCAAGCCCATGGGTCAGGATGGAGGCTTCTCCTGACTCATACAGCTGTAAAGGCTTGTGAACCAGGATTGGACGGTCAGAGAGCCGGGCTCTTGCTCAAAGACTTTGAAGATTGATGAATCCCAAGATCAGTAGGCAAGGCCAAAAGTAAGCTGCTGGCTCAAGTCCTAAGAACTGGAGGTCAGATGAATGGGAGCCAGCTGTGGGATCCAGAGTGAGCAAAAGCCCATGAGCCTTGCTAGAAAGTCTACTTACATCCAACACAGACCACATGTCCAAAGAAATTCTTTTTCTCCTGATGGCCTGCACACAGCAGATCTCATGATGGAAGTGATCACATTATATCAAATCCCATCGTGCAAGTGATCACAACTTCATACAACTGCCAGAGTGCATCATAATAGTCAAACCATTGATAATCATGGCCCAGCCAAGCTGACACTCAACCTTCACACCAGGGTTGGCGTCACCCAGTGTGAGAAATCATGGTGTCACCCCACCCCCACACACCTCATCTCATACCAGACCATACAAAAATCCTTAGTAATGGTATTCATACCAATGCTACTTGTAAATCATAATTATCATATATTCCTTCTTCTTTTCCTTTAATTATTACTTCATTCTTAAAAAAATATTATTGATGTAGGTTCACAGATATTAATAATTACCACAATACTATAGCTAGGAACTCAACAAAATCAGCAACTATAAAAATATCGGCCGCAATGAAAACAACAGCCATGTGCAAGTAGCCCATGCAGATGAAACTATGTGATTCAAAGCATCATTGTAACTGAGTAATAATAACAGCTTCAACTAGAGTCTATTATAAGATTCAAAAAATAAATTAGCACAGAATTTTAGCCCTGTAAGCATATTGATATGTGTAAGCTATGCTTAAGAAAGTATCATTGTTGATATAGCTAACTACAGGGATATTTTTATAAAAGATAATAAATTTCTGCTAAAACACCTCACAAAAATTTTATAGACAGTCATTTTGGTGTCACTTTTCTGACAGTGTCACTGATTGTGGTCTATACCCCCATACCCTTCAAGTGATGCCACTAGTTAGCCATCTACTTCCCCTTTTTCACCTTTCCCACGGGTAGGGATGTAGATGTTGTGGTGGAGAGTTTGCTTCAACAATGCCCTAGGAGATGGCAGAGCGGTAAGATAGAAGTACACAGCATTCCTCAGTGGCTACTTGGAACAGAGCACTTATGTTACCCTGGAATCACTCTGAACCACCTGTCTACTCCTAAATTATTAAACAAGAGGTGAATGCATAGCCTCTATTTCTGGGTCACTTTACTAAAGCAGGAAATCCTGCTATGGCTGCTAACTAGAAGATTGGCAGTTCAAATCCACCAGGCACTCCCTGGAAACTCTATGGGGCAGTTCTACTCTGTCTATAGGGTCACTATGAGTCAGAAGTGACTCGACGGCTGTGGGTTTTTTGGTATTACTCAAGCAGCTTATTCTGTTCCCTAATTAATATAGAAATTTAACTGATTGTTTTGAATAGTTAAAAACGTAGTCGAGAGCTACAATGAAAAAAAGATGAGTCAAGTGAGTGTTTTTATAAAGAAGCCTTGGAAGACACAAAGTCCTTCATTACTGGAGAAGGCAACTGAACTAGTAACAGGTGGGACTTGGATGGAGCTTGATCAGAAGTCCTGCTGGGCTCCGCTTTGATCTGGAATAGAATTTATATAGATGAAACTAAAGCTAAATACCAAGATCAGGATGAAAAGCAATGCAGCCTGTGCATGATATGAAAGCCCATGGTTCAAGAAGTGTCAGTGTAGCTACCAGTGAAGTTAGAGGGGTATCATTCAGGGTCTTTATACTGCAAGCAACAGAAAGCAACTCTGATTCTCTCAAACAAAACAAACTCAAAAAGGAATTGAATTAAAATTACACTGGAGAGATCAAAGAAGCTAAGGAAGGCCTCAGAAGGACACGATCCAGGGAAGTTCTGGGAATATAGCTAGCAGAAACTTCTAGGTTCCCTAGGACAGTGGTTCTCCAACTTTAATATTCATTAGAATCATTTGGAGTGCTTGTTAAAACACATACTGTTTTTGTGACCCCTAGAATTTCTGATTCACTAAGTCTGGGGCTCTGGGTCTGGGAATTTGTATTTCTATAAAGTTCCTAGGTGATACAGATGCTGCTGGTTCAAGGAATGTATCTTGAGAACCATTGCTCTAACGTAAACACATCGAATGACTTGTCTACCATCACTTTCCCTCCCTGTGTGTCTTTACTCAAAGTTTCAAAGTCCTGGGAGAGATAGTCTGGCTGACCCAGACTGAGTGACTCCTGTTGTCAGAGGGGTGGCGTTCTGTCGTTGGCAGCCTTGTGAGTGTCACATGGAAGAGGAAAGGGAAGTTCTTCAAAAGGTGGAACTTTGTTAGACATTCAAAAATAGAAAATGTTCTCAAAGTAGTAGCTGGCCAAGCTGAATGTACAGTTGCTTTAGCTATTCAGGGTTTCTTACCATTCCATATAAAGTTGAGGACTGGTTTTTCTCTCTCTGTAAAGAAGGTTACTGGAATTTTGATGAGGATTGCTTTGAATCTATAGATGGCTTTCAGTAGTATGGACATATTAACAATATTAAACCTTCTCATCCATGAACATGCAACATTTTTCCATTTATTTTTCTTTAATCTCTTCCAGCAGTATTTTACAGTTTTCATTGTAAAGATTCTTTACACTCCTGTTGTTATCAGGTGCCATTTATTTGATTCCTACTATAGCAACATTACATACAACAGAAAGAAACACTGTCTGGTCCTGTGTCATTCTCAGGATGATTTTGCTATGTCTGAGAGTGTTGTTTGCAGCTACTGTATCAGTCTGTCTCCTTGAGGGTCTTCCTCTTTTCACTGACCCTCTGTTTTACCAGTCATGATATCCTTCTTCAGGGACTGATTCCTGCTGATACCATATTCAAAGTATGTAAGACAAAGTATCACTATCCTTGCCTCTAATGAGTATTGGGGATGCACTTCTTTCAAGACAGGCATGTTCTTTCTTCTGACAGTGTGTGTGGTATATCTGGTATTCTTTGCCAACACTATAGTTCAAAGGCATCAATTCTCCTTTCAGTCTCCTTTAGTGACTGAAAACACTATGGCTAGGGTCAGGTTTACCTTAGTCCTTAAAGTGACATCTTTGATTTTAAAAACTTTAAAGAGGTCTTTTTGCAGCAGATTTGCCCAAGGCAATATGTCCTTTGATTTCAGCTGCTGTTACCATGGGCAATGATTGTAGATCCAAGTAAAAGGAAATTCTTGACAATCTCAATTTTTCTCTGTTTATAGAGGTGTTGTTTATTGGTTGAGTTGTGAGGATTTTTTTTTTTTTTTATGTTGAAGTGTAATCCATAGAGAAGGATGTGGTCTTTGATCTTCATCAGTAAGTGCTTCACGTCCTCTTCTCTTTCAGCAAACTAAGTTGTATTATCTGTATACTTCAGATTGTTACTGAATTTTCCTCCAAACCTGATGCTATGTTCTTCTTCAGATAGTACTGCTTCGAACATTATTTGCTCAGCATACAGACTTAATAGGTATGGTGAAAGGATATAACCATGACACATTCCTTTCCTGACTTTAAACCATGGAATGTTCCCTTGATCTGTTTCAATGACCACCTCTCATTCTACGTAGAGGTTCTTCATGAGTACAGGTGTTCGGGAATTCCCATTCTTTGCAGTGCTGTCAGTAATTTGTTATGATCCATGAAGTTAAATGCCTTTGCGTAGTCAATAAAACACAGGTAAAAATCTTTCTACTGTCCTCTGCTTTCAGTCAAGATCCATCTGACATCAGCAATGATATCCCTTGTTCCATGTTCTTCTCTGAATCTGGCTTGAATTTTTGGCAGTTAGCTGTGAATGTACTGTTGTAACTGCATTTGAATGATCTTCTGCAAAATTTAACTTGCAAGTGTTATTGTTGAATAATTTCCATATTTATACTCCGTTGGCTCTCCTTTCTTTGGAATGGGTACATATATGGATCTCTTCCAGTTTATTGGCAAGGTGATTGTCTTCCAAATTTCTTGCTTCCAGAGCTGCATTACCTTGTTGAAACATCTCAGTTGGTATTCTGTCAACTTCTAGACCCTTGTTTCTGACCAATACTTTCAGTACAGCTTGGACCTTTTCCCTCAGTACCATCAGTTCTTGATCATATCTTGATTATATACTACTTGTTGAAATGATTGAATGTCGACGAGTTCTGGTTAGTACAGTGACTCTGTGTATTCCTTCCATCGTCTTCCTGGGTCATTTAATATCTTTCCTATCATAGTTGTTGGTAGGTGCTGTTGAGTTGGTTCTGACTTGTCATTACCCTATGTACAAAAGAACAAAACACTGCCCGAGCTGTGCCAGCCTCACAATTATCGTTATGCTTGAGCCCATTGTTGCAGCCACTGTGTCAATACATCTCCCTGAAGGGCTTCCTCTTTTTTGCTGACCTTCCAATCTACCAAGCATGATGTCCTTCTCCAGGGACTGGTCACTCCTGATAACATGTCCAAAATATGTGAGACACAGTTTTGTCATCCTTGCTTCCAAGGAGCATTCTGGTTGTACTTCTTTCAAGAGAGATTTGTACATTCTTTTGACAGTCCATGGCATATTCATTATTCTTCACCAACACCACAATTCAAAGGCATCAATTCTTCTTTGATCTTCTTTATTCATAGACCAGCTTTTGCACAATGTGTATGAGGTGTGGATCAGGTGTCCCTGAGTCTTCAAAGCGGTATCTTTGCTTTCCAACACTTTAAAGAGGTTTTTTGCAGCAGATTTGCCCGATGCAATGTGTCTTTCAATTTCTTGACTGTTGCTTCCATGGATATTGATTGTGGATCCAGGTAAACTGAAATCCTTGATAACTTCAGTCTTTTCTCTCCTTACCATAATATTGCTTACTAGTCCAGTTGTAAGGATCTTTGTTTTCTTTATGTTGAGATGTGGTCTATATTGAAGGCTGTGATCTTTGATTTTCCTTGTAGAGTCCTTCAATATTACAGCTTGAGGGTTGACCTTTTCCTTCAGTTCTTTCAGCTTGAGAAATGCAGAGTATGTTCTTCACCTTTGGTTTTCTATCTCCAGCTCTTTGTACACTTCATTATAATGTTTACTTTTTAAGTGGAATAGTTTCTCTAATTTACTTTCGGATTTCTCATTGTTAATATAGCAAAGTTGCACGGTACAAGGTCAACAAACAAAAACCATTGATTTTGTTTGTTGACCTTGTACCATGCAAGTTTCCTGAATTTCTCTACTGGCTCTAGAAGTTTTTCTTGTGGACTTTTTGGGACTTTCTATATGGAAGATAGTATCATCTACAAATGAGATAATACTACTTCTTTTCTAATCTGGATACCTTTTATTTCTTTTTCTGGTCTTAATGCTGTGACAAGGACTTCTAATACAATACTGAATATAAGCAGTGAGAGCAAGGCACCTTGTCTTGTTTCTGCTTTCAAGGGGAAATCTCAATATAATCTCGGCTGTTGGGTTTTCATATATACTATGAATCATATTGAGGGATTGTTCCTTCTATTTCATTCTCCTTTAGAGTTTTCATCAAGATTTTGTCAAATTTTTTTGTGTATCCATAGAGACAATTATATAGCTCTTTTCCTTTTTTCTTTTGATGTCATGTATTATGCTGATTGATTTTCTAATGCTGGACCATCCCTGCATTCCTGCAATACATCCTGCTTGCTAATGGTGTGTGATTGTTTTAATATGTGGTTGGATACCATTTGCTAGTATTTTGCTGGAGATTTTTGCATCCACATTCATAAAAGATAATGGCCTGTAGTTTTCCTTTCTTGAGGTGTCTTTGACAGATTTGGCTATCAGGCTTATATTTGCTTCATAGAACAAATTAAGGAGTATTCTTTCCTTCTCGATCTTTTGGAAATGTTTAAACAGCATTGATGTCAGTTCTTCTCTACATGTTTCTTAGAGTTCCCCAGTGAAGCCATCTAGTGCAGACCTTTTTTTTTTTTTTGGCAAGGTTGGGGATTTGATTACTGATTTGATTGCTTCATTGGTTATGGATCTGGCAAGACTTTATTTCTTCTTTCATCAGTTTAGGTAGGTTCTGTTTATCCAGTTTGTTGCCATAAAGCTGTTCATAGCAGTCCGTCAAAATTTCTGTATTTCTCAGTTCAGTTGTAATGTCCACTTTTTGAGTTTTTATTTTGATTGTTTGCATCTTTCCTCCTCTTTTCTTTGTCAGTCTATCTAAAGGTTTGTCAATTTTATTGATCTTTTCGAAGAACCAGCTTCTGGTTTTATCACTTCTCTGTTTTTCTGTTTTTTATTTTATTTATTTCTGCTCTGATCTTTGTAATTTCCTTTCTTCTGGTAGGTTTAGACTTAGTTTGCTCTTCTCTTTTTAGTTTCTGAAGTTGTTGAGTTAAGCTGTTGATTTTTACATCTTCTCTTTTTTATGTAGGCATTTATTGCTCTAAGTTTCCATGTTAGTACTGCCTTCACTGTATCCCATACATTTTGGTATGTTGTGCTTCTATTTTCATTTGATTTTAAGAAATTTGATGACTTTTTTCCATTAATTTCTCGACTCATTGGTAGTTTAATAGCATTTTATTTAATTCCCATTGGTTTGTGTATTTTCCAGACTTTTTTTTTTTTTTTTTCTGTTACTGATTTCTAGTTTCATTCTGGTGTGGTTAGAGAAAATAGTTTTTATGATTTTGATTGTTTTAAATTTATCAGGACTTGCTTTGTGACCTAAAATGTACTCCATCCTTGAGAATGATCCGTATGCACTGGAGTAGAATGTACATTGTGCTGTTTTGGGATGGAGTATTCTATATATATCTATTAAGTCTCGTGGTTTATAGTGTCATTCAGTTTCTCTGTTTCCCTGTTGATCTTTCTGTTGCAAGTGGTATATTGAAGTCTCTAACTATTATTACAGTACTATTTACTTCTCCCTTTGATTCTACCAGTGTTTGTTTTATATATTTAGGTGCCCTGGTGTTGGGTACATACATATATATGATTGTTAAATCTTCTTGAATAATTGGCCTTTTTATCACAGTGTCAAGTCCATCTTTATCTCTTTGGACAAATTCTGTCTTCAGGTTTACTTTATATGGTATTAAAATTGCTACTCTAACTCTTTTTTGATTATTATTTGTGTAAAATACTTTTTCCATCTGTGGTGAATTGTTTAACATGACTCTTTTAGCCCTAGTCCTTGTAACTTCAACCAAATGACTGAGTGGGGATATGCAAATAAGATTCTTGTGGCTCAGGAGGGGACTGGACTGCATGCCAATAATGTAAAAAAAAATACATAGCACCCAATAAGGTGCATGGCACATTTTACAATCCTAATGAGGGGATTGGTCAGTTTTGCCATACAGCTAGACAATCTCAGAACAGATAGAAAAGCAACACCAAAAAGAAGAGATGAGAGGAGAGTGTATCCTTTGTACCTGGAATCTGACAAGAGGAGAGTGCATCCTTTGCACCTGGAATCCCTGTCCTGAGACCCTCATAGACCCGGGAAACAGACAGAGAGAGCTGTAACATCACAGATGGCAAGACAGTGAGAAGTAGCAACACAGAAACAGCAGCAGCAGAGTCATCAGAACCAGGAGACCTACATGAGATGATATGATGAGCCCACAGAGTAAGAAATCTGAGCACCTTCAGGCAAGAAGCTGATAGTAGAGTGAAGTGCTTCTGGTCACTTATTGGCTGAAATAAAAAGCTTTGTAACATTTGCCTGAGCAGGGCAGAGGGCAGGCTGAGAGGCTGAGAGCTAGAGAGATGCCTGCCCATGGCAAGGCTGAGAAAAGACTACCCAGATCGCAGAACTATGTCCTCAGCATTCCTGACCTTGAGTTATAATCTGTTGCTACCATAATAAACCCTATAACTGTGGGTATGGTCCATGAGGTCCTTCTGACCATTGCAACAAATTATTGAGCCCAGCAAAGCAGTAGAGAGTACCTTGGGAGAGACAGCTGGTGTCAGAATTGGTAAAACCGTTGGAAGGTAGAGTCATGTCTGACCTCGGCCTCATAGCAATCAGCCTTGGAGTTTTAATCTTGATCACCCTTCCCCTTGGGAAGATAGTAGAGGTCAGACACCTCTCCCACCATGCCATTTTTACACCATCCTTCACTTTCAGTCTTTTTGTCCTTAGGTTTAAAGTGTGTTTCCTGTAAGTAGCATATAGTCAGATCATGTTTTTTAAATCCATTCTGCCATTCTCTGCCTTTTGCTTGGAGTATTTAGTCCATTTACATTCACTGAAGTTACTGATTAACAATGACCTGCTTCTGCCATTTTGTTATTTGATTTTTGTGTATCTTAAGCCTTCTCTGTCTTTATCCTTTAGTACTGCTTGCTTTTGTGTTTTGTTGGTTTAGTATAGCAAACCTTTTTTATTCCCTCTTGTTTTCCTTTTGTGTATGTTTTTAAAATATATTTTCTTAGTGGTTAGTATGAACATCACACTTAAGAGCCTATATGTGTGATGTTCTAGTGTAAGTTGGTACCAAGTTAACTTCTGTAATGCAAGAGAAATTCTGTATTGATACCATTCTTCTCTCTTTCTTTGTTGTTATCAGTAATCATGTCTTTTTATTTCACTTGCTCTATAAAATAATTTTATCTTTGCCTTTTGTATATTTGTTATTTATTACATGAAGGAAAAAGCATTTGTAATTATCTAGTATAGATATCTTACTGCTAGCTCTTATACTTGTTCATACGTCTCCCTTTATTTGAGATCTGTCTTTTTAGTATACAAGGTCCAACCATTAAGTCTGCAAATGCAGTTGTTCTGAGTGTTACATACCTCACTGCTCAATATTACTAAGGTCACCTCCAAAGTAACATCTTTGGGAAGCTATGCACCAATGCTAGTGCCTAGTCTACCCTTGAAAGCAATTTTGGAACTGTTTCTGGAATGGCCGTTGCACACAGTGGCACAAGGG
Source organism: Heterohyrax brucei (assembly GCA_028571685.1). NCBI lineage: Eukaryota > Metazoa > Chordata > Mammalia > Hyracoidea > Procaviidae > Heterohyrax > Heterohyrax brucei. Next base: position 58,049,771 of record CM053140.1, read on the forward strand.
CAAGTTTGTGAACTTCGTTGTATAGTTGTCTGTGAGGAAGTTTTAGGCCAGTAAACAACTGTATTGGAGCACCCTACCTACTCACCTAATCTGGCTCCTAATGACTTTTTTTTTAACCTGAAGATAAAGGAAATATTGAAAAGAAGATATTTTAATGACATTCAAGACATCAAAGATAATTCAATGTCAGCACTGATGGCCATTCAAGAAAAAGAGTTCCAAAATTGCTTTGAAGGGTGGACTAGGTGGTAGCATCAATGCACAGCTTACTGACATGAGTGCTTCAAAGTGACCATAGTGACGTTCACAAATGAGACATGTAGCACTTTTTCTAGGATGAGTTCATGAACTTAATTGTCAGACCTCATAGCTTTGAATTACTTTCTAGTGTCTTTTTCCATCCATCTACAGAAGTCGCATTAAGATTTTTTTGTAGGACCGGTCTGGTGGATATGGTGGATATGAACTCTCTCAGCTTGTTTGTTTAGGAATGTTTTAATTTCACTCTCATTTTTGAAGGATGTTTTTATCGTTGCTAGGTGTTTTCCAGTTAGTTCCCACTCACAGCAACCCTCCGCACAAAGAGAACAAAACACCACCGGTCTTTCATCATCTGTACAATCATTGTTGTGTGAGCCTATTGTTGCAGCCACTGTGTCAGTCCATCTCTTTGAGGATCTTCCTCTTTTTCTTTGACCCTTTACCAAACGTGATGTACTTCTTCAGGGCCTGATTCCTCCTGAAAATGTCCAAAGAATGTGAGATAAAGTCTTGCCATTCTCACCTCTAATGGGTATTCTGGCTAAACTTTTTCCCAAGACAGATTTTGTTCATTATTTTGGTAGTTTATGATCTATTCAGTATTCTTCGCCAGCACTTTTAATTCAAACTGAGTTCACCTTCCTGAGCCTCTGCTGGGCCTTCATTCCTGCTGCTCTTCAGGATCTGTAATTTTAATTATCTTATCTTCTAATTCCTGACTCTTTCTTCTGTTTGATTAAATCTGTTGGTAAGTCCTTCTATTGTGCTTTTCATTTCAGTTATTGCCCCTTTCGGTTGCAATATCTTTTCTTAGATCCTTAGTTTGTTGTCTTACTATTTTCCTTATTTCTTTTAGCTCTTTATCTGTGTTTTCCCTTAGCTATCCCTTTTTTTTTCTATTATTTGATCATTGCTAGATGTGGTTTTATTTCCTTCATCATGTTCATTTCAATTCGTTGTTCTTTGTGTGCCTTGTGATTTTCTTGTTGAGCCTTTGTAATTTTTTTTTTTTTTTACTGTAATGTCTATTCCCTTTATTTACTATTTGTATTATGGGGTTAGTATGGTATACAGGTCTTTTTCTTCATTTGTTTATTTTTTTATTTTTATTTTTTATTTAACATGACTGAATGAAAATGTACATTCCCATATAAATTTACATGCCCACCTATATGCAGCTTCCACTGCTCTCCCTGTCCGGTGACTGCACACTGTTCCTCTCTGCTCCATACATGTCTCATCCTCCCAACAGCCTCCTTTCTGCTCCTCTCCACCCACTCTCCTTCCTCCAGCCAGAGGTCAGCAGGATGATATCCTATAGATGTATAGAACCATAAAGTGCAACCAATATATGGTCACTCTGCATTGTCAAGTCCATTCCTGTCCAAAGAGTGGACCTTTGTTATAATTTATGGGTAAGGGCAGCATCAGGGCTGGGGGCCATGCTCTCAGGGGAACCCCGAAACCACTGGACCATCAGTTGAGGTCTTTTAGTGGAGATCTCAGGATGCACCCCTTTTTATTCTTTTGTTGCCTGTGAGACTCAACCTAGCAAGCTCCATCGTGGCTATCACTGGTGATGGCCGGGCACCATCTGGTTCTTCTGGTCCCAAGTCGATGAAGGCACCCACTCTTGTGGGTCTCTCTGTCTTCTAGGTTGTCTTTACCGCATGTCATTTTGGTCCTTGGTGAGCATCTGTTCCTGCTGAGTTGGGACCATTTACTGTGTCCTCATATGGCAGCTCAGCAGCTTTTAAGACCCCAGATGTCACTCACCAATGTGGGGTGCAGAGAGCTCTCTTAGCAAAACGCTAGTTGTGCCAACTGGCCTGGAATTCGCCTAAGAGCATGGTCCCTCGCTCCCTGCCCCAGCTACTCTATCCTCGCAATATTGGGTTAAGATGGAAGGAGTACTCAAGTTATGCTGAAGTCCACTTAATGTTGTTCTTGTTTCTAATGTGTGCTATCACTGCTTTCTCCCAACCAGATTTCTAGCAACTATCTAAACTAAACCCTCCCCGCCTCACTCTTCCTCCCTCCCCTCCCTTGCAGCTGTCAAAGAGTCTTTTCTTCTATACACAAGTCTGTTTTTGAGCTCTTATCATAGAGGTGTCATACAGTATTTGTCCCTTTGTTGCTGACTACTTTCACTCAACATAATGTCTTCCAGTTGAAAACAGGTTAGGAGATGTTTCCTGGAATCATCAGTATTCTTTATCGTTGCGTAGTGCTCCATTGAGTATATGTACCATAGTTTACCTATCCATTCTTCTGTTGTTGGGCATCTGGATTGATTCCATCTTTTTGCTATCGTGGACTGTGCTGCAATAAACATTCTGGTGCATGTGTCCGTTGGTGTGAAAGGCCTTGATTCTGTAAGATATATTCCAAGTAGTGGAATTACTGGGTCAAATGGTATATCGATGTCCATTTTTTTTTAAGGAAGCGCCAGATTGTTTTCCAGAGAGGCTGGACCATTTTGCAACCCCACCCAAAGTGTAGGAGGGTTCCACTTTCTCCACAGCCTCTCCAGCATTTGTTGTTTTGTGTTTTCTGGATCATGGCCAATTTTGCTGGGGTGAGGAGCCCTTGCAATTTTTGAGGGTGTTAATGAATTTTCTACAGTATTTGGTGTTTCTGACCACAGTTCTTTCCACAATAAAATCTTGGGTTAGCAGAGCCTTTGGCCTTTCTTACTGCTTTCTTTCCCTCTCTGTGATAGCTCCTTTTCCCTCCTTGGTTTTACTGGGATTCAAAAGTTCCAGTTTTCAACTTCCAATCTCTCCCAGAGACACCAAAGAACACACTATGGTCAGTCTGCCCACCAGCAGATACCACCACACAGATGAGGTGTCATATACTAAGCAGTCTGTCCACTAGAAGGCACAGTCCCTTCTCTCTGGATATCCTCCTCCTTAGAAGTTCACTTTTAATGAGTATTAGTTGATTAGCTTCAGCCTGTAGTTTAGCTCAGTGTCAGGCATGGAGAAGAAAATGGTTTGTGTTAGAAAGTAACAGAAGTTTTGGGATAGACTGCTAGTAGCTAGAGTGGAGTTAGAAAGAGCCTGGAGGATATGGTAGTAAGCTGATTTCTAAAAAGGGATATGGCCAGAAAGAAACTCTACTTGGCAATAATGGCTCATAAAATTGTATATATAACTTTAAATTGGGGTCTATACTGTGCTGATCTTCCCCCTCTGCTGCTTCAAACCATCAATAGAGACTGCTACGTGTTAGGTATACTTGGAAGACTGAAAGAATCAGGAATATGTCCAGAAGGGGCTGAAAGGACTTGCAAGAAAAACAGTATCAGAGGATCCAGAGTAACTATCATGGAAAAAAACCATTCTTTGAGCTAGGCGGTGGAATGTCACCCTAACTCCATTCCACCCTTACCAAAATCATAGGAATTAGGGGCAGAGAGTTGGAGTCCAAGTTAAGGATCCCTTTTGCTGCGTGTAGTAGAAAATCATTCAAAATTACTTAACCAAAAAGGAAATTTCATTACTTCACATAACAAGAAGCCCTAAATTAGATGGTTTCCAAAACCAAACAAGTCAAACTCATTGCTGTCAAGTCAATTCTGACTTGTAGTGATTTTAGATGGCAGATTAGAACTGCCCTATAGGGTTTCCAAGTAGTACCTGGTGGATTCAACCTGCTAACCTTTTGGTTAGTAGCTGAACTCTTAACCACTGTTCCAGCAGGGTTTCCAGATGATCTCCAAATGTTAATTCAGAAGCTTAATGGCATTGTAACAACAGATAACCTTCCACGGACAGCAGGTGGTGGCTGTGTGTGAGGTACATTGGCCCAGGATCAGATTCAGGTCTCCCATATAGAAAGTGAGAATTCTACCAGTAGTGAAGCTTTCAAACTAAGATGAACTAGTAAGAAAGCCCTGGCAGTCTAATTCTGAAAATCACTCCATACATCGCAGTAGCTCAACCTGTACTGATTAGTTGTGGGAATAGCACAGGAGCAGGTAGCGCTTTGTTCTGTTGTGCTTGGGGTCACCACGAGTCAGAGTCCAACACAACAGTAGATGAGAAGAACAACAATGAAGTCATCATGAGTTTACACTTTACGGCCTCTTGCCTTCTTTACCTCTTGCTGTCTTGCTATTTTCAGCATGTTGGCTTGTCTTCAGGCTGCCACAGCTCCAGTCATCCTATTTAGGCATTAAAGTGAAGCTATGTATTAGCTGAAACTCTTTTTTTTGTTGCAGATGTCAGAATTCCAACCCAGATCAGCTTAAGGAAAATAGAAACTTCAGGCAAGTTTTCAGAGCATCAGAACTCTTTTTCCAACTCACAGGTGTATTTGATTCTGCTTGACTTCACCCTTGCATAGGCAACAGGCTTGTTGCTGGTGGTGCCATGCCCTCATTGCCTTATATCTCATGACTAGAGAAAGAAAGAAAAATACCGTCTTTCTTCTAATGCTCACATAACAGACTTCATAGGGGGACTCTGATTAGCTGACATGTCGATCCTTGAACCAATCACTGGGGCCAAAGTAGAACCTGGACTGTCTAGGCTTGAGACTTTGTCCATTCCTGGAACCTGAGACAGACAAGGGTCAGGACCACCCAGGCCACAAAAAATGAACTGTCTTTGAGACAGAAAGAATGATTTTTTAATAGGAAGAAGGCTGAGCAAGGAAAATATGTTTGCCACACCATAGAAGGCTGGAGGGCTCTAGTAACCAGCATTTCAGTGTAAACCGAAGCTCAATGGACACCTTTCAGGAAACCAGAAGGAAAGAATGAAAAGAACTGAATTTAAATATGTTTGTTTGGTTCCAGGAAACCCTGGTGATGTGGTGGTTAAGAGCTACGGCTGCCAACCAAAATGTCATCAGTTAGAATCCACCAGGTGCTCCTTGGAAACCCTATAGAGCAGTTTTACTCTGTCCTATAGGGCTGCTGTGAGTCAGAATCAACTGAATGACAATGGGTTTGATTTTGTGGGGAAGGGTAACTCCCAAAGTCTATGCAGTTAACACTAAAAGGACTGATAAAAGAGAAGGAGATCAAGACAGAAAGGAGCTGACTATTATGATAGAGAGAGGTACCCAGGAGGCACCAGGTAGGGATGCTTAGTCCAGCCTGGGAATGTGAATCAGGAAATGCTTTCTGGAAGAAGGCATACTTGAACCTACACTTAAAGGACTGTAGAGGATTATCAAAGGGGTAAAGCAGAGAAGCAAGGAAATACTCTGGCTGGGTAGGCAAGAAAGCTCATGAAGGCCAGACTTTCAGACACTGACTCCAAGGGATGGGCTCCTTCACCTGCTCCCAGCTCTTCACAGTGCTACTATATCACCACAAGTTGTTATTTCTTTGACATATACAGTTATTCACATGGGGTTTTCCAAGAGCATTATGGTGATTCAGAGAGTGACTTGGGTTCTGCCATCTGCTCTCTGTGTGACTATTGGTCAATCGCTTCCTCCCTTTGGGATGGAACTTTCTTATTTGCAAAACTGCAGGAGGGGGATAGGGGATGCGGAAGTTTAGCCTCAGGGTTTTAGAGCTGTTGCAAACAAGGCTTTTCCTTTTTCTAACTGAGTGACCTTGGGTACACTTTTTACTCTATCTCACTGAACCTTAATATCCTAGTTGTAAGAGAGGAATTTTATTCTTTATCTTGCAAGGTTGTTTAGGTAGTTCAGGGACAAGTGCAGTCTTTGAAGTTGTAATGATTGGGTCAAATTCTGGCTCTATCACAGAAAACTTCTGTGTGCCTCTAGCTCCTTTTCTGTTAAATGAGGATAATACTTCATAGGATTGCTGGAAAGATTGAAAGCTGACGGCTGTAAGTAATGAAGAACCTCCTGAAGTTCACCCTTCAGCCAAAGATTAGATAGACCAAATGAGCACAACAGCCCAGGGACAAGGACCAGAAGGCCCCAGTGAACTTCAGAAAAGCTGGTAATGAGGAACTCATGGCCAAGAAAGGGAGAGTGTTGACATGTCTTGTGTTGGCAACCAATGTCACAGAACAATATATGTGCTTATTGTTTAATGAGAAACTAGTTTGCTCATCTAAAGTTAAGTTAAAAACAAGTAAAAGTTTATATCTACAAAAATTTTAAGACAATGCTTGGCACACTGCTCCACAGTTCAATAAACAGTAGCTAGTTTAATATATTTGTTTCATATCTTAGATTCTGGCTGTCTGGGATCTGCTTGACAAGGTGTCACCACACACCAAAACCTAGTACTGGACCTCTTTTTGCCCAGGACTGAGGATCACACCTGAGCTCTGCCTTCAAGCCAAAGCCAAGTACCATCAAGGCAGTATGTAATTTTGGGGTAGTGTCCAGCTCATGTTCCTTTTCTTTGAAAATACCTTTCCTCCAAGAGTGGGTTGCAGTACCCCTAGCCATAAGTGACTAGATAGGGTGGACCCCTGGCCCAAGCTGGACTAGTCAACTTCTCACTGCTAGAAATGTGGAATCAGGACTCTAGGATATATCAGCAGGTGGTGCTTAAGCTGGGAGGTGACAAAGTCCCAGGTTGGAGTAGCCATTTTTGTCACACATGAATAGATACTGAGAAGCCAGAGAGAGAATAATGGAATAGACTTACAGAGAATAACAAGAAACCTCATAGCCTCAGAGGAAGAAGGAGAGAATAGTTCTGTCTTGGATCCTGATGAGTCTCCATTCAGTTATTCAAAAATTTGCTGAGCACCAGCTGTGGACCATACACAAGAGTGAACAGGAAGGATGCTTTCCTGCTACTGTGACACTTACAGTCTGGTTGGCACGACAGGGAATAAAGTAATAAATAAATGATATCATTTCAAACAATGATAACTGCGTAAAGAGAGAAAAAAAATGGAAGAAGGATATATTGAAACATGGAAACAAATAAAGGGGAAGTCGGTAGCTTGGGAGCTCACAGACGCACTTTATGAGGAGGGGGTAAGAATGAGGGGATGAGAACACCAGGGACAGGAAAGGACAAGTGTCAAATCCCTAGGTGGGAATGAGATTGTGTATTCGAGGAACAGAAGGGAAGTTTCATGACTTGATTAAGTCAGGAGGGGAGTGTTTGGAGGTAATGTCAAAGAGGTAGGCAAGGGCTAGAGCACCGCGGGGCTTGCGGCACCTGGCTGGCTGGCTTTCCGGTATAATGAGAAGCCATCGGGAGGTTTTCAGCAAGGAAACAACGTTATCTTATCACATTTTTTGAAGGTCACTCTAGCTGTTGTGTGAAGAATGGGCTGTGGGGAGAAAAGGAGACAGGCAGGAAGAATGATGTAATAGTGCAGGTGACAAATGATGACGGTGGCTGGGACGAGGGAAGAGCCAGGAGGGGTTAGAAGAAGTGGGAGTCTGGAGCTATTTTGAGGCTTCCTGTTCCTGATTTTAATTCCTCATGAGACCCGAATACTTTCTGCTGCTAGGTTCAACCATTCCTCTTGTTTATAAAAAGAATGCCACTGTCCAGTGTTTTCAGAGTCATGGTGACCCCACACTCGTTAGAAAAGTAGAACCACTCGCCAGAGTTTTCAGTGGCTTTAATTTTATGAAAAGAGAGATCGCCAGGCCTTTTTACTGGCACTGCTAGAAGGATTAAGATCACCAATGTTGTAGTAAGTAGCCAAGCACAAATTGTGCCATGTGGGGACCTTCATGGCCCTGTGTCGTTCTCTTAATTTCCTTCTTGCTTAGGCTAGTGTGTGAGGAAGATTCTGTTATTTGCAACCAAACCTTCTTGAAGACATCTTGTCCTAGCAGGTTGGCCTGCTCTGTCGCTTTCTAGGACACGCTGTGCTTCATTTTCCCTGAGTTAAGGAATGATGAGTAATGCACACAGGAATTAACAATATCCTGAGGGAAAATATTCTTCAAAGAACTTTAGAAAGAAGCCTGTCAAGAAGATTTATTTATGCTGTAGAAACAATGTTTGTGGAATATCGTTAGCACCTCCAGTTATGTCTTCAGCATCAGATAACAGTTGCTGATAACAGCAACTACAGTTGCTAAAATGAATAGCTTACCATGTCCTGTCCTAAAGGTTTTGCGTATCTTAACTTATTTAAGCCTCAGAACAACCATGTGAGGTAGATACTATCATTGTTTCTGTTTCTGTTGCTAGTTGTTCTTTTTTGTCATCAAATCGATTTAGACTCATACCCATGTTCCTATTTTACAGATGAGAAAACTGAGGCACAGAGAGTTTTGGCAGTGTCTAAGGCACTGCCCAGTAAACAAAGTAAACATGTGATGAGGACATGAGCAAAACAGGGGCACTAGTGTACAAAGCAAAGACACCTAGATGTCAAGCAGACAGGACACAAGGAAAAGTGAGCACCACAGTGGATGGGAACTGGCAGGACACTAAATGAAACTGATACCAACTCTGATGAGTGAGAATGTGTCTTCCAGATGTAAAATTTGCATGAGGGTACTCACATGCAAAGTTATTTAAGTTATGAGGGAGGCCTTGATCACTTTAACACCTTCATTGACATCTCTTTCCCATGGTTCCCTCCCAGGTAATTGAAACTACTTATTTCCTGGGCCTATTAGGAGTACACTGCTTCTTTCTAATAAGAAGTGGGGGTGATTTGTCAAGGCTAATTCTTGCTACATTCACCCAACATGCAACTGGATCCAACAAGAGCAATTACTGGGCAAAGACAGATTATACGCATTAATCAATGACAGGTCTCAGATCCATTTCGACAAAACCATCCTGTACATCCATGTCTACTGGTCCAGCAACTCCAGCCAGGAGGTCTAGCAATGCTCTCTGAAATGATACAGTTACAGAGGTATGCTCTATGTACGTCCTAGTAAACAACCCAGGGGAACTCCACCCCCAGGTGATGCACAACAGCAAGGAAATTTGAATCAGCTGCCATTGCATCTAATTCAATCAAGTTACTTTTGTAACTGTACAGTATTTACACAAAGAGTTAAGATTTGTAAACAAGGATATTCAAAACTTTAACTTGAAAATATGTTCGACATACACATGGACACATCAAAGCAAAATTGGTAAGAGTCAATTTTTCATTGTAGGAGATCTAAGACCCCAGCTTCTAGGCATCAACCTGTAGGTAAGAGTAGCAGGAGCAGTGTCCTTTCTAATTAGTTTCTCCAGATGTTTTTTAGGGAGCTGACCAACTTCTTGCCCAAGATAATGAAACAGGCAGGGTAAAATCAGTGGTCACATCTTGAGCACAACCTGAACCATTTTGTTTCTTAGTTCTGTCTCCAAGCATGAGTCCATTGTTTCCCTTAGTTTTTCTCAAGGTTAAGAAGTAAGTTATGCTTTCTTTAGGACTGTGGAGAAACTGATGACAATGATCTAAAACTGTGAAAGAAAAACAAAGGAATCTGCTGGGAGATTATATCATAGCCAGACAACCACTGGGCCCAAAACACCAATTAAGATGTCAACCACGCATCTGAGAAATGAATATTTTGACCACCTGAAGAAGATTAACATTCTACAAACTCCCAAGACTTATAAATCCTCATCTCCTTCTCCTACAGAACCTCTAGCTAGTCTCCATTTCAGGGAAGAATTTATCCCCTCTGTCTCCTTGCCTACTGGTATGCAATAAAACATCTTGGTTCTCATCTCAGCCCTGTCTCAGGATTGGCTGTTTGTGGCAGGCAGCACAAATTCCACTTAGTTTGGTGGTAACAAATTTGGTGTCCAAAATGGTGCCCCACCATTTGTGACTCAGAGGGCCCCATGGCAGGCCTGGCTTTTGCGTCAGCTCTATAGCAGATGCCCACTGCTGGAGATGCTTTTGTCTCCAAATTCAGCTGCCAGTAGAGTGCAGGTGTGGCCGTGGCATCACTAGCCCCCAACATGCCATAAAAGAGGCATGTTTTTTAGTGCTGCTTTAACAGATACCACAAGTGGGTGCATTTAAAAAGAGAAATTTTGTCACAGTCTAGTAGTCTAAAAGTCCAAATTCAGGTTGTCAACTCCAGGAGAAGGCTTTTTCTGCTGGCTGTGGTGGAAAGTCCTCATTGTCAATATTCTCCTGGATTGGGAGCTTCTGATAGCGCATGGACCCCAGGTCCTTTCCAAAGATATGATTGGCTCCTGGCACTGCTTCTTGGTAATACGAAGTCCCCAAATCTCTATTTGCCTCCCTTTGTATCTCAAGAGGCTGCCCTAAGATGCAATGCAATCTCACACACTGAGTCCTGCCCCACCAACACAACTACCACCCATTCTCCCCCATTAACAGCATCAGGGCAGGGTTTACAGCATAAAGGAACATCACACAATACCAGGAATTGTGGCCCAGCCAAACTGCCATGCACATTTTTGGGGGAACACAATTCAGCCCACAATAGTACTTAAGAGAGACTTGGATGGAATCCCTGAGTCCTCTGGGCATCACAGGGCTAGGGCAGATAGAGATAGGGTCCCTTGGTTTCTGGGGCAGCAGCACCCTGGATGACTGAAACCATGAGTAGAATTGTAATGAGGACTCTTGGTGACTCTAAAGTCTTGGTTTGGGCCTACGTTCACCTTGGTTTGGGCCTAAGTTCATCTGGAAGATTGAGAGGGCCAAGAACACCTCCATCAAGCTCATGTGATTGTCTGAGAGGTTGAGGCGGTCAAGAGTCTGCCATTCCCTTGGGGGTTAAGTGTTTCTTGTGTGTCCGGGGGGCGGAGGTGGCCAAGAACACCTCCATCAAACTCATCTGATTGTCTGGGAGACTGAAGTAGCCAAGAACACCTTTATCAATCTAACATGACTGTTTGAGAGGCTGAGGTGACCAACAAGCATCTCAGACAAGCTCATGTGATTGAGAAGTTGAGGTAACCAAAAGTGCCTCCATTCCTATCCCTTGTGGTTTTAAGCTTTTCTTGTGGTCTGTGCATCTCGTGTGTCTTGTCCAGACTTTATCAAGTCATCGCTTTACTTGTATCAGAGCCCCCACCTGGTATAATTTTAGAATATTTCTGGTTTTAAATTCTTTCATAATGACAACTGATTCTACTGGTCACAAGAGATCTTTCACGCCCAGATTCGCAGGCAGACATGGCTGTACCAACATGCTTGTGCATTTTCCCACTCTTGGCTATTCTGTAATATCCTGTAGACTTGGGCAGACATGACTGTGGCAGTATGCTTGTCTACTTCTAACTTTTGCCCTTTTGAATGTACACTCAATAAAACTTTCTTTTTGCTTTACTCTCCCACAACAGTTAATTGTGTAGTAGTCAAGGATTTCTGATTCTAGAAATCCAATCAAACTCAAGGAGACCTGGACTGTGAGCAAAAACTCATAGAAGAGAGGTCCTACGTTCTGGACCTTCATGTTTCCACTCCATGTCCCTTTGACACTGACAAAGGGACTCGGAAAAGCACACTTTGCTTTTTCTTTTTTGTTCTCTTTCTCATACTTCCTTAAGTTTTGTTTGGCATAGCTGTTTGAAAAACTTGTTGGTTGGTATAAGGAAAGTATTAGATTTTTGCTTTATTGTTTGGTAAGGGTAACCCTTAGCAACTTCAGGTAAACTGTAGTTTTGGTCTAGATTTGGACATTTGAAACATTTAAGAAGTAATTCTGTTTTCAAAGACCTCTGAATCACCATAAGCCACAAAGTTCAGGCCTTTTTGTGACTCAGAGAAAACCTGGAAAATAGTGTTCTATTTTGCCAAATTCTCAGGGAGGCAGCAGCTCCTGAGCTATGTTATGAAATTTAAGGGAGAAGTGGTAGTTCCTTACTTTTTTTATTATATAGTTTCTCAATGAATAATCACAATGTTAAAATTAAAAACATCAGTAGTTGTTAAGTACTTTTCAACTAGAGGTCTAAAGTAGGGGACTAGGTGTCTATTCACCAAAATGAATTAAGTTCAAAGAGAAAGCAACCAAAAACTTGAAACTTATGGCTTGATATCTTTGATAAATGAGCCTGGATCTCCCTCCTACTACTGAAACACTGGTTTGGGTTCATATTTAAAAATGCTATAAACAAAAGGGTTCATATTTAAAAATGCTATAAACAGAGTATAATAGAAGTAATCTGAAATTTCAGTGACCACTTTGGGAAAGCGAGTTTTCATTTGTGTTGCCCTTTCTCTCCTCTTTAGGGAAATTTTTCTTGATGCTCAGGTTTTGTCAAAAGATCTAGTATTCCTCATCTGAGGCTCTAGAAAGTTGTAAATTATCTAGAATCTGTTATTTTCCTTGAATTGACTTAATCTTACCAAAAACTGCATTTTAAGAAAGTAGAACCCTTATGTCCTTATTTTTTTGTGTGATATTGTTTAGCGAGTTTAAACAGTCTTTCTGCTCCTTTTGTTCTAAGAGTTTGTTTTTAGCCTAGAATATTGTATCTACATTTTTGTCTTGTATTAGGTTAGTGGCTATGGCTGAGAATTGCTAGTTTTGTAAGGCTATCTTAGAATCTCAGTACTTTTCTCATCCAAGAAAAACTGCATCTTGTGTCTGTCTTATGATTTTGATTTTCAGTAGCTACTTGGAGAAATTATGGTATAAATTGGACTGTTTGAAAAGTACACCAAGATATTTATGTCCTGTATGTCAATTTTAGAAGCTAAATCTTTCTAACTAACTTAAGCTAGATATTATTTCAAATGTGTTTTATTTAAAGAAAAGGATAGCTTGGTCTTAAGTAAAAGTAGCAGTTCCAGAACAGTAATAGGAAGAAAATTAGTTATCTTTTGCTTTTCAAAATGCATAAGTGAACTTAAACATATGTAAATGATTTGGAATGACCTGATCTTGTCTTCTACTTGAGCTAAAAAAACAGAGAGGTTGGAGAAGGATCAGGCCTCCCCAGTCCCTCATTTCCAAGGCTGTATAGCTCCAGGAAAGCTTTTGAAAGATGGTTCCCAAGCAGGTGGGAGACCTTTTAGAACAAAAAGTAGAAAGAATTGTTCCTTTGCTATAGTTATCAGAAATTGTACAGATCCCAATCATAAAAATACTGTAAACAAGTTCTGTCTATTGTAGGGGAACACTGACACGTATCAGAAATGTCCTGGAAAAAGGTTTGTAGCAGGAGACTTGGGGTTGTATCCCTGTTCAGCTAGACAAAGACTTTGTAATTTCCAAAGCCAATTGACAAAAGTTTTAAAGTTTAAAATTAGATTTGGAAAGCATGAGAAAGAGTAAAAGTTGGATGAAAACTGGGAATTTTAAAACAAACTTTATTTCAATTACAAGCTTAAAGTAATTTCTAAGACATTTTAGGTAATATATTGATGTTAAGGAAATTCTTGTGGTGCAGTGGTTAAGTTCAACATCTACTGATCAAAAGTTTGGCAGTTCAGATCCCCAGGTGCTCTCTGGAAACTCTATGAGGCAGTTCTACTCCGACCTATAGGGCTGCTATGAGTCAGACTCAATTCAACAACAACAGATTTGTTTTTTGGCTTACTGATGTTAAACTGAGTTAATAAATATTTGTCATAACTTAAGTTTATATATTTTGCTTTTCATTCCATAAAAAAAAACATGTCTGTTAATGAGTGAGTTCATTTTTGATATTTAAAGGGGTACATTACAAGAGGTTTATTAGAAAAAATTATTTGATAGAGTTAAAAGTTCTTTTTGTCTGACTAAAGTTTAATGGTTTAATTTATGAGATTTTTAAGGGTATTAATGTTACAGTATCAAACAAAAAATTGGGGTTTTGCTGGTAAAATAAAATGTTCTCTGATTTCTGAGATAAAGGGTTAATTTATTCTCTGTGTAGTCTCCTTTGAAGGCAAAGTTTTGACATCTCATTAGAATAAGATTTCTGAGTCAAAACCAAGCCACATACATGGCTTGAGAAAGAAAAAGTTAAGGTTTTACATTAAGGTCTCTGGTTTTGTTTCATAAATTACACAGAACAGATTAAAATCAAGAGAAGTGCTAGATTCTTGCTGGGTTAAAATTTATGTTGGTCATCTCCTCCCATATTTTTATCTAATATTATATAACAAATACATAGTATTATGTCATAATTTTATTATTTCATAATTGTTAACTTGGTTATAAATTTATTTGTTTTAATCTAGTATCACAAAGTCAATGCTTTCAGGAATTCAAATTATTTACTGCTTCCACATTTTTGGTATCTGTCAGAACAGGACTCCACTCTCTTAGTACCAAGTTCTGTTTTTCAGTCAGCTAGTGCTGCTCAACAGAAATACCACAAAAGAGTGGCTTTAAAAAGAGAAATTTAATTTGTCACAGTCCAGTAAGCTGAAAGTCCAAATTCAGGGTTTCAGCTCTAGGGGAAGGGTTTCTCTACTGGCACCAGAGGAAGTTCTTTGTCATTAATCTTACCCTAGACTGGAAGCTTCTCAGATGCAGGGACACCAATCCTTTCCAAAAGACACCTTCAGCTCCCAGCACTGCTTCCTGGTGGCATAAAGATTTTTCTTGTAACAGCTGCACACAGCTGACCTGGAGCAATCAATTTACAGACCCAAAGAACTTTACTCTGATAACACAATGAAGTTCACTAACTCATTTTCTTTGTTGTAAATATGTGGAATAATATTTTTGTAGAAAATGTAACTATAGTAAAAATTGTAATACCGTACAATCATTAAAAATTTTAAATTCAATTCATCTCATTTTGCTAAAAAGGCATGCCCCACTTTTGCATTCAATTGTTAATATTATAATCATATTTAAAACAACATCACAGCATTGATAGCTAAGATGCACATGTGTGTACATGCAAGAACATACACATATATAACATGTACATATATAACACATATATTCCTTTTGTATACATATGTAAGCAGAGGATGGGACACTACAAATTATCACTGTTTAGGGCCCTCACATACCTTAATCCAGCTCTCATTCAAAGTCCCAAACTAGTAATTAGATCTGAGATTCAGCCAACGTACTCAGCTCCATGCTATTAGCTAGTGATTCTCAAGGAGGAGCACTGATGGCATTTGGGGCACAATAATTCTTTGCAGTTCAAGTCTGTCCCTCTCATTCATTGGTTAGTTTAGCATCCCTAGATTTTATTCTTTCTACAGTTTGAGTCTTTAACTCTCATGAAATCCAGATTTCTGGATTGCATGCAGGTTAAAAATGACCCACCTTAACCATTGCCCTGAGATAATCCTTGACCTTTAAACTCTAGCCAAAACTCATCTCCTAAAATTCACCAGTAAGTCAAACAATAGTCTAGCTTAAGTAGTAAAGAATCTCTTGCTTTGGACATCATGTCCTTTCATAGGATTATCTGTTTGTAGTCAGTTTCAACAAACAACAATCCCAAAGTTTGGAATAGAAGTTGTATTTTAGGGTAAATTGGTGATTTACCTTAACTATTCTTCAAGAAAATGCTGTATGGAATCTTGCATGATTGCAGATTCTTTTATTGATTCTTATTCTGACTTGTTTCCATGACAATGTAGAATTACTAGCAAAAAGCAGGAGTATAAGGATCTGTGAAAGATTTTTCTGCATGGAAACATTTCTTGACTCTCGAGTCAGAAATGCCTGCACGATTTGTAAATTGTGCATTAAACTTCAATTAATTTCTATTATTGCCACAATATTATTTTTCTTTTTAGCAAATTAAAAGTTATGCTTTGCCAACACTTCAGACAAAAATTGCACTGGACTATGAGACATAGAGTGATGCAGCTGATGTACATGCTCCTTGGCTTAAATACACATGTGAGGCTATCTGATCACTCCTCTCTAGAGGTGAGAAGGGAGGGTGGTAAGGAGGGGACAGCTGTTGGTTGGATGAGTACCAGCAGGACAGAGTGAAAGGAACAGTGTGCTGGCACCGGGTGCAGAGGTCAGATAGAGTGCCATAGAGGCATGTGTTTGGGGTTTTATGCAGCAAATAGACTTTGATTGTAAACTTTCACTTAATCACAATAAGAATAAAAAATGTGAATTGTTTTTTTAAAAAAAGAGAGAGTTAGGCATTGCTAATCTTATCTTCATTTTACGCAAGAGGAAACTAAGACCCGAGAAAGTAAGAGCATTCCCTGAGCTGTGGTGGCCATGGTCCTGGGGAACGTCTAGCTCAGCTGGCATAACGTAGTTTATAAAGAAAAGGTTCTACATTCTACTTTGGTGAGTAGTATCTGGATGCTTAAAAGTTTGTGAGCTGCCATCTAAGATACTCCACTGGTCTCACTCCATCTGCAGCAACTAGAAAATGAAGAAAACCAAAGACATAAGGGAAAGATTAGTCCAAAGGACTGCTGAACCACAGCTACCACAGCTGAGTCCAGCACAGCTGAATGGTACCCAGCTACCACCATGACTGCTCTGACAAGGAGCAGTAGAGGGTCTTGAAAAGAACTGGGGAAAAATGCAGAACAAAATTCTAACACAAAAGAGACCACACTGGTCCAACAGAGACTAGAGAAACCCTGAGAGTATGGTCCCGGGACACGCTTATAAGCTCAGTACTGAAGTCACTCCTGAGGTTCACCCTTTAGCCAAAGAATAGACAGACCCAGCTCAGGACAAAGATGAGAAGGCAGGAGGGGACAGGAAAGCTAATAAAGGGAACCCAACATTGAGAAAGGAGAGTATTGACATGTCATGCGGTTGGTAACCAGTGTCACAAAACAATGCGTGTATTGTTTAACGATAAATTAATTTCTTCTGGAAATCTTCATCTAAAACACAATAATAAAAATAGTTTGCCCTGAGCCACTCAGCTTATAGGAGTCAGAGTCAGCATTTGAACATAAGTAGTCTTACCCCTTGAAGAAGGACCCAGCAGCCTACCTCTAAAAAGATTTAGCAAGTGAAAACCTTAGGCACAGCCGTAGAACATCAACTATATTGTGGAAGATGAGCACCCAGGTTGGAAGGCACTCAGAAGATGACTGGAGAAGAGCTGCCTCCTCCAAGTAGAGTCAACATTAACAATAAGGATAAAGTGAAGCCTTTCAGGACCTTAATATGTTGATTTGGCACAACTCAAAATGAGAAGAAATAACTGCAAATATCTATTAATAATCAGAACCTGAAATGTATGAAGTATGAACCTAGGCAACTTGGAAAGTATCAAAAATAAAACGGAATGCATAAACATTGATATCCTAGGCATTAGTGAGCTCAAATGGACCAGTACTGGCCATTTTGAATCAGATAATCGTATGGTCTGTTATGAATAGTGATGTTGCATTCATCATCAAAAAGAGCTTTTCAAGATCTATCCTGAAGTACAATGCCATCACTCATAGGATAATATCCATAAGCCTACAAGGAAAGCCAGCTAATATGACTATTATTCAAATTTACATACCAACCACTAAGGCCAAAGACAAAGAAACTGAAGATGTTTGCCAGGTTCTACAATCTGAAATTGATCAAGCATGCAATAAGTATTCACTGGTAATTACTGGTGATTGAAATGCAAAAGCTGGAGACCAAGAAGAAGGATCAGCACATGGACAATATGGCCTTGGTGACAGAAACACCAGAGATCTCAATGACAGCCTTTTGTAAGACCAACAGCTTCTTTAGTGCAAACACTTTTTTACCAACGTAAATGGTGACTACACACGTGACCCATGCCAGATGTAATACACAGTTATCAAGTCAACTATATCTGTGGGAAGATAACGGAAAAGCTCAATATCAGCAGTCAGAACAAGACCAGCAACACAGATCAATTGCTCATATGCAAGTTCAAACTGATACTGAAGGAAATTAGAACAGGTCTACAAGAGCCAAAGTATAACCTTTAATATATCCCACTTGAGTTTAGAGACCATTTCAAGAACAGATTTGATGCGTTGAACACAATGACCGAAGACCAGATGAGTTGTGGAATGACATCAAAGACATCATCCATGAGGAAAGCATGAGGTCATTAAAAAGACAGGAATGAAAGAAAAGACCAAATTGTATGTCAGAAGAGACTTTCAAACTTGCTCTTCAGTGTCAAGTAGCTAAAGCAAAAGGAAGAAATGATAAAGTAAAAGAACTGAAGATTTCAAAAGGTGGCTTGAGGAGACAAAAACCAAAACTAAATCCACTGCCATCAAGTTGATTCTGATTTATAGTGACCATATGGGTCAGAGCAGAACTGCCCCATAGAGTTTCCAAGGAATACCTGGCAAATTTGCACAGTCAACCTTTTGATTAGCAGACATAGCACTTAACCACTGTGCCACCAATGAGAAGTATTAAAATGACATGTGCAGAGAGCTGGAAGCAGAAAACCAAAAGGGAAGAACATGATCTGTATTTCTGAAGCTGAAAGAGCTGAAGAAAAAATTCCAGCCTTGAATTGTAGTAGTGAAGGATTCTACAGGGAAAATGTAAAATGACTCAGAAAGCATCAAAAGAAGATGGAAGGACTACAAAGAGTCGTTATACCAGAAAGAACTGGTCAATGTTCAACCATTTCAAGAGGTAGTATATGATCAGAAACAGATGGTCCCGAAGGAAGAAGCCAAATCTGCATTGAAGGTACTGATGGAAAACAAGCCTTGAGGAATTGATGGAGTATCAGTTGAGATGTTTCAACAAACCCATGCCTGGAAATTTGGAGGACAGCTACCTGGGCAACCTGATAAGATTACCAAGGAAACTGGTAACATGGCTTGGGACATGGGAAGGGTGGGTGGTCACAAATAAGATGCCTTCTTCCTGACAATTGGAAATGACAGGATTAGCTTGGGAAAGGTAATCATGGATATGATGGTTCCTTCCTGATAGTTGCAATAGGGACACAACAGTTCTGGCTGTCATGACCTAGCCCTTACGATCTCCGTATCACTATCATACTCTCCCGGAGGGGACGTGTTAAGCAGTTGCTAACATATGGCCCAAGACTGGGACCCAGGAGCAACATCACCTGAACCAGCAAAAACGTGATCACCCCCTGCTTTGCCAGTAAAAGGGACCCCCAAAATCAATACAGGGTCTTTCTCTACTCACAGAGACTGACCCATTCCCTCTCTTGAACATACTTTCACTTAATAAAACTTTTCTGCAATTCACCACAAGAGGTTGAATTCTTGTGCCTAGAGGGAGGGGGAGCCTGATTCCTAGGGAGAGCCTGGTTTGCCACCCATCAGAAGATTAAGCTTTCTAGCCTGATCTCTGGAACCTGAACCAGGTTACTTGGGGACTAATCAGTTTTAGGACCTTGACAAATTGACTGGAAGAAATCCGTATTTATGCCTATTCCCAAGAAAGATGATCCAGCCAAATGTGGAAACTTTCGAAAAATATTATTGCTATCACACATATTAGAGGTTTTAGATGTAAATGGTTTTGTTTAGTTTAAATTATGCAGTAAAAGAAAATCAGGGAAAGAGAGAAAGAGACAGAAAAATTTATTTGCATCCCGGGCAGCTTTACAGAACTCCCGGGAGGGAGTCTCCAAAACCACGCTCTGGTCCGGGGGTTGGGGGTTTACAAAAGGGTGGTGGCGGACCTTGTTGAGGACAGCACTGAGGACAGTGCCCGTGGCAAGTAGCCAATGGGGTTGTGAACAATTAGAGTCACTTAATTAACACAGGGGAGTGTTGTTTTCAGGGGAGTGAGGTGAGGAGAGGTCTAGTTGAGCCTATGGGGAAGAAGTGGTAGCTAGTCTTCATTTGAATGGAATTCCCAGAATAGCCGGCGGATGAGATGTTTTGACTCGGGCATTCGGGAATAGTTGGAGGAGGGAGGATTGGGTTTCAGCCTACCAACACACAAGTAAAATTTTGCTAAAATCATTCAAAAGTGACTGTAACAGTATATTGACGGGGAACTGCAAGAAATTCAAGCTGGATGCAGAAGAGGACAGGGAACCATGCATATTGTTAGTGATGTCAGATGGATCTCTGCAGAAAGCAGAGAATGCCAGAAAGATGTTTACCTGTGTTTCATGGACTATGCAAAGGCATTTGACTGTGTGGATCAAAAGAAATTGTGGATAACATTGTGGACAATGGGAATTCCAGAACATTTAATTGTGCTTATGAGAAAGCTGTACGTGGATCACGAGGCAGAACAGAACAGGGGGACGCTGCATGGTTTAAAATCAGGAAAGGTGTGCATCAGGGTTGTATCCTTTCGCCATACATTTTCAATCTGTATACCAAGCAAATAATCCAAGAAGTTGGACTATATCGAGAAGAACAAGGCATCAAGATTGGAGAAACACTCATTAACATCTGCATTATGCAGATGACACAACCTTGCTTGCTGAAAGCATAGAGGATTTGAAACATTTACTAATGGAGATCGAAGACTATGTCCTTCGGTATGGTTTGCACCTCAATATCAAAAAAACAAAAATCCTCAAAACTGGATGAGTAAGCAACATTAGCATAAAAGGATTTCATTTTACTTGGTTCCACAATCAATGCCCATGGAAACTGGAGGCAGGAGAGGGTTTGGAACAAGATATAATCTGTAAAGGACATAGCCCAGGAATTGAAAGAATCACAGGGAAGGAGTCCACAGCAGAACAAAGCCAAAGGAATGTCCAGAACATTCTACTGCTGAGTGATGCCTTTCTTCTCACTCGTTTTTTTTCCATCTCCTCCTCCTGTAGCTATTTCTTCAGTCCCTGCAACATTCCGAGCTCTCTTCTGCCTGTTACTCCCAAATATGTTCACACGTAGCTAATGGCAGGCCTATTTGGGGGCAAAGCCTTTGGTTATTAGTTACTGTCATGTCGATGTGTATCAGAGTAGAACATTGCTCCATAGGGTTTTCATGGCCGTGAGTTTTGGAAAGCAGATTGCCAGGCCTTTGAGGCACCTCTGGGTGATTTTGAACCATGTTTCAATCAGCAGCTGAGCACTTAACTATTTGTACCACCCAGGGACTCCTTGGTAGCTGGTTATTCTTTTTGTAGTTAGTTGCAGTCATGGATTGAATTGCGTCCCTCCAAAATATGTGGCAACTTAGCTAGGCCATGATTCCCAGTATTGTGTGGTTGTCCTCCATTTTGTGATTGTAATTTTATGTTAAAGAGGATTAGGGTGGGATTTCAACACTCTTGCTAAGGGCACATTCCTAACCTAATGTAAAAGGAGTTTCTGTGGAATGTGGTGCTAACCACATTGCATCTTACAGCAGATAAAAGTAAAGGGAAACAAGCAGAGAGTGGGGACTTCATATCCAAGAGAGAAGCACTGGGAACAGAGAGCATCCTTTGGACCTGGGTTTCCTGTGCAGACAAGCTCCTAGTCCAGGCAAAGATTAAGACAAAGATCTTCCTCCAGAGCTGACAGACAGCAAGTCTTGCCCCAGAGCTGACTTGCAGCCTGCTGTTGCTGAACCAAACTAAGTTCAGTCTGCCTGTCACTGCAGCCAAACTCAGAGACCGGAAAAGGTTCAAGTAAGCTTTGTTTACAGATAAGCATGGGAATCTGGAGAACAGCGAGAAAGGCTTCTTCAAGACTGTTCCGCTTGGGTTACAATTCCAGAGGCTTTTATAGCTGGATTACAAAGGGATTTGCATCTGGAATGTTAGGGTCTAGATTTCAAGACATGACGCAGTTTCTCTTTAAAAGTTAAGTTTTATTAAAAAAAATGTGCCCAATTAAAAAAAACTGGTGCACCAGTGACGCACTCCAAACTATGCAGAGTGAGAGGTGACCCCCAGCTTCCCTAGCGTGCAGCATTTAAGCCGTGAAAATGCAAAGCAGGGAGGGGGAGCTGACCTTTGCATTGATTGGCTGAGGCCATATGGAATTTCTGTAAATTAGAAAATATAGTTGTTAGTAAATGTTTCAGCCACATGGAATTTCCATAGGTTGTAAAATGTAACCATTAGTGGATGTTTTACTAGATTGTGGTTAGGGCTGGCTCCAGGGGTTATTTGCAAGGCTGTCTTCAGGCCCTATCTTTTGCAAGACAAAGGCAAAATTATGATGTAATTACTCTATGGTATTTCCTGCTATTTCCTGCTAAGCTGGTTCCTGGAGCCTTTCACTTTAATACCCTGAATTTTCACTGCACCCTTCCTCAAAATAGAGTCACTTATGTCTCATTTCAACAGGAAAATGTCAAACCTTGACATAGAACAGAACATGGAGTCACAGAATTCCTTTACATCTTATTAAGCAATGTAAATTATTTGAAATGTCATTACTTCCATGAAGGTTTGAAATAATTTATTTACTACCACAGAGACCGGGAAGGAAATGTAAGCCTACTGATCCAGTTGGGACAGGGAATGGAGTGTGGTTTATTTAGCAGTCTAGGTGACCTTGATTAAGCCCAATATACTAACACTGCTAGACTATGAGAAAATACATTGTCCTTTGTTAAAGCTATCTACTTGTGGTATTCCTGTAATAGCAGCACTAGATGACTAAGACAGTTGCCAACAAGTAAATTCTGACTTGTAGCAATCCCATGCATGCAGAACGGAACCACTCCAGAGTGTTTTCAAGGACGTGATCTCTTAGAAGCAGATCACCAGGCCAGTCATCTGAGGAGGCACCTCTGGGTGGGTTGAAAACACAAACTTTTTGGTTAGTAGGCCAGCACTTAATCATTTGTAGTACCCAGGGACTCCAAGAGTCAAATCCTCTGACATTATAATCCTGCTCCCCTCAAAGTCAACAAAAGCTGAAAGTCAGAGGCCTGGACATAAATGTCCACCCTCCTTGACCTTGTACCTTCAAGGCCATCACACATTATGGGCTGGAGAGCTCAAAAAGCAAAATTATGAAAAGAGTAGAATGGTCCACTGTACAAGACGTCACCTTTGAATTTAACTTTTCCCCTTCAAGCGCATTTCGGGCCCATGGCTTTGGATCTGACCCTTTACTCGTCTCCTAGTTTTGCCCCGTTGCAGGTCTTTTAATTGGTGGAGAACTTTGACTCAGACTCTCTGAGCCTTGGTCCTTCTCATTCCCTTCCACCTCACTCCACTAGGACCTATGTCACAGTTGCTAATCATTTGTTTGCAAGTAAGAGAAAGCCACTTGAAGTGTAGAAAGGAAGAATTTATTACAAGAACACAGAGGTCTCACAAAATCCAAGGCAGCAACTGGAATCATACAATGTTGCTGTTGTTAGGTGCTGCCGAGTCAGTTTAAACTCACAGCTGTGCTGTGCACAACAGAACAAAACACTGCCGGGTCCTGCACTACACCCACAATTGTTTTTATGCTTAAGCCCACTGTCGCAGCCTCTATGTCAACCATGTTGTTGAGGGTCTTCCTCTTTTTCACTGACCTTCTACTTTACCAAGTCTAATGCCTTTCTCCATGGATTAATCCCTCCTGACAACATGTCCAACGTACATAAGACATAGTCTCACCATCCTTGCTTCTAAGGAGTGCTCAGGTTATAGTTCTTTCGGGACGGATCTGTCTGTTCTTTTGGCTGTCCATGGTACATTCAGCATTCTTCTCCAACATCAGAGTTCAAGGGTATCAATTCTTCTGTCTCCCTTATTCACTGTCCAAGCAGGCACACCTAGCCTTCAAAGTGAAGTTTTTGCCTTTCAACACTTTATAAAGGTCTCTCGCAGCAGATTTTTCCAGTGCAATGTGTTTTTTGATTTCTCGACTGCTGCTTCCACGGGCATTGATTGTGGAACCAAGTAAAATGAAATACTTGACAACCTCAATCCTTTCTCTGTCTATGACAGTGTTGCTTCCTCGCCCATTTGTGAGGGCTTTTTTTTTTTGATGTTGAGGTGCAAGCCATACTGAAGGACATGGTGTTTGATCTTCCTCAGTAAATGTTTCAAATTCTCTTCATTTTCAGCAAGCAAGGTTGTGTCATCGGCATAATGCAAGTTGTTAATGAGTGTTTCTCCAATCTCAACGCTTTGTTCTTCTTCGTATAGTTCAGCTTCTTGGATTATTTGCTCATCATACAAACCGAGAAGGTATTGTGTAAGGATACAACCCTGATGCACAGCTTTTCTGATTTTAAACTGTGCCGTGTCCCCTTGTTCTGTTCCCACAACTGTTTCTTGATCCATTTACAGATTCCTCTGAGCACAGTTAAGTGTTCTGGAATTCCCATTCTCCACAATGTTATCCATCATTTGTGACATGATTCACACAGTCAAATGCCTTTGTGTAGTCAATGAAACACAGGTAAACATCTTTCTGATATTCTCTGCTTTAGCTGTGATCCATCTGACATCACTAAAGATATGCCTGGTTCCCTGTCCTCCTCTCAATCCAACTTGAATTTCAGGCACTTCTCTGTCTATACATTGCTGTAGCCACTTTTGAATGATCTTTAGCAAAATTTTAATTGCATGTAATATTAATGATATTTTTGGATAGTTTCCACATTCAGTTGAATCACCTTTTGTGGAAATAGGCACAAATATTGATCTCTTCCAGTCAGTTGGCTAGGTAGTTGTCTTCCAAATTTCTTGGTATAAATGAGTGAGGACTTTCAGTGCCACATTCATTTGCTGAAACATCGCATTTGATATTCCATCAGTTTCTCGAGCCTTGTTTTTCACCAACGCCTTCAGTGCAGCTTGAATTTCTCCTTTCAGTAGAGTTGGTTTCTGATCATACGTTACCTCTTGAAATGATTGACCATCAACCAATTTTTCTGGTATAATGACTGTGTACTCCTTTCATCTTTCGATGCTTTCTGAGTCATGGATATTTTCCCCTATGGAATCCTTCACTATTCATCTTGAGGCTTGAAATTTTTCTTCAGTTCTTTTAGCTTAAGAAACACAGAACACTTTCTTCCCATTTGGTTTTCTACCTCCAGCTCTTTGCATAGGTCATTTTATTACTTTGTCTTCTTCAGCCACCCTTTGAAATCTTTGGTTCTCTTACTTCATCATTTCTTCCTTTTGCTTTAACTGCTCAGCATTCAACAGCAAGTTTCAGAATCTCTTCTGACATCCAGTTTGGTCTTTTTTTAATTGGGATTAAGTGAAAGTTTACAGTCCAAGTCTATTTGCCATATAAAACACTTGACACACACCTCTATGCAACTCTTTCTGCTCTCTGCACCCTGGTAGAGCACACTCTTACTTTCTGCTCTGCACTTCCTGTATTAATTCACCCAACACCTCTCCCCTCCTCTCTATCCTCTCTTCTCACCTTTAGAGAGGAGCTGATCAGACAGCCTCGTATATACATATAAGCAAAGAGGTACACACACCATCTGCATCACTCCGTGTCCTATAGTCCAGTTCAACTTTTGTCTGAAGAATTGGCTTTGGTCCTGCTTTCAGCTCTGGGCTAATAGCAAGTGCAGAGGCCATGTTCCCAGGGGACCCTCTAGAATGTTGTACCATCAAGTCTGGTATTTTAAGAGAGTTCTACATCTACGCTTCACTTTTTCTCCCATTATATCAAGGACTCTACGTATGTTCCTTGTCAGAGTAATCATTGGTGGTGGCTGGGTACCATCTAGTTCTTCTGGTCTTGTGATAATATAGTTTCCCAATCATACAGGCCTTCTGTCTCCTGGGCTAGTATTTTCCTCTTGTCGTTGATGTCCTTCATGTTCATCTGCTCCAGGTAAGTTGGGATCAATGGATGTTCTTTAGATGGCAGCTTTCTGGCTTTTAAGACTCCAGTCTCCACTCACCAAAATGAGATGCAAAACATTTTCTTAAAAAAAAAATAATTATGCCAACTGATCTTGATGTCCCCAGAACCAATTTGATCTTTTCTTTCTTTCCTGTCTTTTTAATGACTCTTTGCTTTCATTATAGGTGATGTCTTTGATGTCATTCCACAAATCATCTGGTCTTCGGTCATTAGTGTTTATTGCATCAAATCTGTTCTTGAAATGGTTGTTTTAGTCATCTAGTGCTGTTCTAACAGAAATACCACAAAGTGGATGGCTTTAACAAAGGAAAGTTTCTTCTTTCACAATCCAGTCAGCTACAAGTCCACATTCAGTGTGTCCACTCCAGGAGAAAGCTTTCCCTCTGTTGGCTCTGGAGAAAAGGAAAAGTCCTTGTGTTGTATTAGCCTTTGGTCAGGGAGCATCTTGGCACAGAAACCTCAGATATGAAGGATGCACTCTACTCCCAGTGCTGCTTTCTCAATGGTGTGAGGTTCTTGATTTTCTGCTTGCTTACCTTTCCTTTTAACTCATGTAATATAAAAACACAGAGGGTGGTACAGGGAAACTCCCTTTACAATGAAGCAGGGAGGTGACCTTATGACGGGATTTACAGTCCCACTCTAATCCTCTCTAACATAATACACTCTGTTAATTACAAAGATTAGGATTTACAGCATCAGAAAATCACAAAATGAGGTCAATCACAGAATACAGGGAATCCTGGCCCAGCCAAACTACTACACATATTTCTGGGTGGACAAAAGCAAATCCATGACAATGGTCTCTAAACTCAAGTGGGACATACTAAAGGCCATACTTCGGCTCTCCTGGACTTGTTCTGATTTTCTTTGGTATCGACTTGAACTTGTATATGAGCAATTGATGATCTGCACTGCAGTCGGCACTTGGTTTTATTCTGACTGCTGATGTTGAGCTTTTCCATTGTCTCTTTTCACAAATATAGTTGATTTGATTCCTGTGTATTCCTTCTGGTGAGGTTCATGTGTATAGTCACCAGTTATTCTGGTGGAAAAAGATATTTGCCTTGCAAATGTCCATTGTGAGATCTCTGGCATCTTTTCTATCCCCAAGGCCATGTTATCCAACTACTGATCCTTCTGGGTTTCCAGTTTTTGCATTCCAATCACCAGTAATTATCTAGACATCCTGATTGCATGTTCAGTCAGTTTCAGACTGCAGAATGCAGAATCTGCTAAAAGTAAGGTTGGTGTGTAAATTTGAATACTAGTCCGATTAACTGGCTTTCCTTTTAGGCATATGGATATTATTCTATCACTGACAACATTATACTGCAGGACAGATTTTGAAATGTTCTTGTTGATGATGAATGCAACACCACTCCTCTTCAAGTTGTCATTCTCAGCATAGTAGATCATATGGTTAAAGCCATATGACCGTCTGATTCAAAATGGCCAATACCAGTCCATTTCAGCTCACTAATGCTTCAGCTGTCAATGTTTATGCATTCCATTTTATTTTTGATGATTTCCAGTTTTCCTAGACTTCATACTTTCCACATTCTGATTGTTAATGGATGTTTGCAGCTATTTCTTCTTATTTTATGTCTTGCCACATCAGCAAATGAAGGTCCTGAAGGCTTTGCTCTATCCATTTTACTAAGGTAGACTCTACTTTGAGGTGGTAGCTCTTCCCCAGTTGTCTTTTGAGTGCTTTCCAACCTAGGAGACTCATTTTCTAACACTGTATCCGACAGTGTTCCACTGCTATTCATAAGGTTTCTCTGGCTAATTGTTTTCAGAAGTACACTGCTGGCTCCTTCCTTCGAGTCTGTCTTAGTATAGAAGCTCAGCTGAAACCTGTTTGCCACTTGTAAAGACCCTGTGTATCACCACAGACAATGCTGCCTGGTCTTCCACCAGCTTCACAATTGTTACTATGTTTGAGCATATTGCTGTAGCCACTGGGTCAATCCATCTCATTTAGGGTCTTCTTTTTCACTGACTCTCTGCTTTACCATGAATGGTGTCCTTCTCTAGGGACTGGTCCCTCTGTTAGCATATCCAAAGTATTAGAGATAAAATCTTGCCATCCTCACTTATAAAGAGTATTCTGGCTATTATTTCTTCCATGACACACTTGTTTGTTCCTCTGGCTGTTCATGGTATAGTCAATATTCTTCACCAACACCATAATTCAAAGGCATCAATTCTTCCTGGATCTTCCATATGCATAGTCCAGCTTTCCCATGCATATAAGGTGCTCCCATGAATATGAGGCTGTTAATGAGTCTTTCTCCAATCCTAATGCTTCATTCTTCTTCATGTAACCCAGATTCTTGGATTATTTGCTCATCATATAGATTGAATAAATATGGTGAAAGGATACAGTGCTGATGTACACCTTTCCTAACTTCAAACCACACAATATCCCTTGTTTTATTTGAACGACAGACTTTTGATCTATATACAGGTTCTTCATGAGCACAATTAAGTGTTCTAGAATTCCCATTCTCTGCAGTGTTGTATCCATAATTTGTAATGACCCACATAGTCACATGCCTCTGCATAGTCAATAAAAATAAAACACAGATAAACATTTTTCTGGTATTCTCTGTTTTTGGCCAAGATTCGTCTGACTTCAGCACTTCCACGTTCTCTTCTGAGGCCAGCTTGAATGTCTGGCAGTTCCCTCTCAATGGGAACTACTGCAACTATTTTTTAATTATCTTCAGTAAAATTTTACTAGCATGTGGTGTTAATAATATTGTTCAATAATTTCCACATTCTATTGGATCACCTTTCTTTTTAATGGGCACAAATATAAATCTAGTCAATTGACTGGTAGCTGTCTTCCAGATTTCTTGGGAAGTGAATGCTTCCAGAACACATGCATTTTTTGAAACACCTCGATTTGTATTCTATCAATTCCTGGAGACTATTTTAAGCCAATGCCTTCAGTACAGCTTGAAATTTATCATCAGTTCTTGATCATATGCTGCCTTCTAAAACGGCTGACTGTCAACTAATTCTTTTTGGTATGGCGACACTGTATTCCTTCTGTCTTCTTTTGACACTCACTGTATTGTTTAATATTTTGCCCATAAAATCCTTCAACATTGCTCCTCAAGTCTTGATTTTTTTTCTTCAGATCTTTCAGCATGAGAAATGCTGAGTATGTTCTTGCCTTTTGGTTTTCTAACTTCAGGTCTTTGCACATTCCATTATAATACTTTATTTTGTCTTCTCCAGCAAGCCTGTGAAACCTTCCATTCAGGTGTTTTATTTTATCAATTCTTCCACTCACTTTAGCTACTTTACATTCAAGAGCAATTTTCAGAGTTTCTTCTGGCATTCATTTTGCCCTTTTCTTTCTTCCCTATCTTTTTAATGACCTTTTGCTTTCTTCAAGTATGATGTCTTTGATGTCGTTCCTCAGCTCATCCGGTCTTGGGTTCATTAATGTTCAGTGAGTCAAATCTATTCTTGAAATGGTCTCTCATGAACTTGTTTTAATTTTCTTCAGCTTCAATATGAGCTCAAATATGAGTAGTTGATGGTCTGTTCTGTAGCCAGTCTCCAGCCCTGTTCTGACTGACGGTACTGAGTTTCTTCATTGTCTCTTTCCACCCAGGTAGTTGATTTGATTCCTGTGTATGTATTTTATCCACTGAAGTCCACATGCATAGTCATCATTTGTGCTCTTGAAAAATGTATTTACAATGTTGGTATTGCAAAATTCTCTCATGCAATCTCCCATATAGTTTCTATTACCATATAAGGACACATTTTTTGACTACTAATTCTTCTTTATTTCCAAGTTTTCAACTCCAGTAACCAGTAACTATCATTGCACTGTGATGGTATGTTTGATTAATTTAGATGACAGAACTCGGTAAAAACCTCTAATTTCTTCATCTTTGATGGTGGCAGTTGGTGTATGAATTTGAATAATAGCCATATTAAATGGTCTTCCTTGTAGGGTCATATCTACTATCCTATTAGTGACACCACTGTACTTCGAGATAGATTTTGAAATGTTCTTTTTGACCATGACTGTGATACCATTTCTCTTCAATTTGTCAATCCTGGTATAGTAGACCACACAATTGTCCAATTGAAAATGGCCAATACCAGTCTATTACCCCTCACTAATGCCTAAGATATTGATGTTTATGCACTCTATTTCATTTTTGATGACTTTCAATTTCCCTAGATTCATACATTCCCTATATTTCATATATTACATGTTCAATTATTAACAGATTTTTGCAGTTGTTTCTTCTCGTTTTGAGTTGTGTTACAAAAGCAGATGAAAGTCGCAAAAGCTTTATTCCTTTCATGTCTTTAAGGTCAGCTCTACTTTGAGAAGGCAACTCTTCCCCAGTCATGTCTTGAATGCCTTCCAAATGAGGGACTCATCTTCCAGCACAATCTCAGATGATATTCTGTAGATATTCATAACATTTTCACTGACCAATTTTTTTTTTTTTTTTTTTAAGAAGTGGACCACCAGACTCTTCTTCCCAGTCTCTACTAGTCTGGAAATTCCACTGAAACCTGTCAACCACGGGTGACCCTGCTGGTACTTGAAATACTGGTGGCATAGCTTCCATCATCACAGCAACACAAGAGCCATCACAGTACAACAAAAATGACAGATTAGTGTTGGGTAGAGTAGCATGGCATATGTTATTGTAGCCCAGGGAGATAGTTCCACTTGATGAGACACCTTTCCACACTGTGACCTGCTGTTGACTTCTGTCTAAGAAATCCTGAAGAAAGATGGCTAACAAATTGCACTGACATTTATCAAGAATTTTTCCTATGTCAGCCAGTACTACACGTATTAATTCATTTAACCTTCCCAACAGCACTGTGTGGTGAGTAAACATCAGTGTATGATTAACATTTTCCCACATCAGTAAATATTCTTCTGCCACATGAATTTAATGGTTGACCGCTCTTCCTTTTCATGACCACAAAACTCGTTAAGCATATGGGCTCTGGAGTCAGCCTGCCTGTTTTGAAATCATCTCTCTACCAATTATAGAGTAAAGGACCATTTTTATGAAGGAAATAAACACACACAATCCAAGTGTTGGCAGCTTGGATGTCCCCTAGATGTCCAGCCTACTGGGATTACCTTTCACTCCATTAATATTTCTTAATAATATGGAGTATCTGCTGGAAACTAGGGATACAACAGTGAACAGAACAGATGTATTCCCTACTTTTGTAGAGTTTGTATTCTAGTAAGGGAAGCAGTCAATAACAAGTAAAAATGCCAAATGCAAAATAGTGCAAGTGATAAACTGAATGAAGGAAAAAAGCCAAGGGCTGCTGAAAACGGGAAAACTGAAATTTGGGGGAAGTTAAATACATTTGTCTTGAACTCCCTCCCCTTGAGAATGAGGAACTCAGGACACCTCCCAATATCTCTAAGCATTTTGAGTAGGGGTGGAGATCTAAGACTATGTTCTCTTGTCTCCTCTAGCTCCAATTCCTTTTTCTTGAATTCCTAACTCTGTTATCTACTAAATCCTGGGGATGAACAAGCCAGACATTGATATGATGGTGTATTTAGTTCCACCACCAGTCATTTCTTCCTGCCGGATATCCCTCTTCCATTTCTTCCTGTTAGAACAGACCTCCTAGGTCACCCTGAGGTGACCACGTCGTCTGTGTCTGGCATTGCCATTTGTGTAGGGGACATAGTAGGATGGAGATTTAGAATCTACTTGCTTTCCAGGTAACCTGAGACAAGCGGCTTACCCTCTTTCTACGCCCTAGTTTCTGTTTCTGTGAAATGGAGCTGTTAGTGTTTATAACCTCATAGACAGATTAATAGATGCAAAGTGGTTAGATCAGTGCCTGGCACACTATGAAATGTTAGCAATCATTGTTACCAAGCACTTCCCCATGGCAGATATTATAATAGGTAATAGGTACCTTATGCACTCTAATTCATTTAATCTTCACAAGGCCACGCAAGGTAAGTGGTCTTATCCCCATTACAGATGAAGACACTGAGGCTCAGAGAGGTCAAGTCATTTTTTTGCTCCAGGTTGTACAACCAGGGAGTAGCTGAGCCGGGATTTTTTGAACTTAAAAGTGTGAGACTTCTGATTCCCTGCTTTTCCTCCCACATCATGCTGACTACCCCGTGCAATGAACTTGGCACTTTCTTTCTCCAGCTTCTGTTGATCTATACTTCATTCCTCTTCTTCCGCAGGCATATTTTGCCAACTAAGTCCTTACAGATCTTTGCAGGCCCATGATGCTGCTCCTTTTCAAAAGTACAGACCTTAGGAGATTACCTGACCCCACCTCTCCCTTCCTTACTTTACAGATGAAAAAACTGAATCTTAGCATCTTTAATAATTTTAAGTTTCTCTTACATACTAGAAAGTTGTCATAATAAAATGCAAGTTCAAATTGACAAAAAAATTGATCTAAAGTTCATCTCTACCTGTTAAATTATGATCACTTTGGGGCATTGCCACATTGCAGATCCACAAGTGTCAAAGTCAAAGGAACTGAACAAGATGCAAAGAAATTAATGTGTCAAAAAAGAGAAGTGGCAGCAGTTGACAGGAAGAATGACATCCTCAATTTTCAAGATATTTACAAATGTGTGTTTTTTTTTTTTTTAAGTTCCCCCTTCTAAGAAATGACCACTCCCCAGCTCCAATAAACTTTTGCTTAACAGCACAGGCTGTTCACTTTTGCAGTTAAAGGGATAAAATCTAGGAGGCACTTTCTAGTGAAAAACAACTGTAAAAGCTAGACCAAAAGAGAAAGAAGGAAACCAAAGACTCAAAGAGGAAACTAGTCTATAGGACAACAGTCTACGTAAACTGTGTTTCACCTACCCTGAAACCAGAATAACTAGATGGTGTCTAGTTACCACTACCTAATCAGGGGCACAGTAGATGGACTCTAATAGAAGGGGGGACGAATGTGGAACAAAACTTCAAATTCCTTAAAAAAGAAAAGACCTACTGCACTGGCTGAGGCTACAGGACTCCCCAAGACTATTCCCCTAGGATTCTCCTCAAACTTCGAATTGAAACTAGCTTGTGAGGTCACCTTGTAGCTAAATAACGAAATGGCTCAAAAAATAATGGATATCACCTGAAAGTACTATGTTACTTCAAAAAATAACTTACATGTGACCAAATGGCCAACATTTTATTTTTTTTTAAATATTTATTTTAAAAGATTTTAAAATATTTATTTTAAAACAAAAAGGAGAATGTAAAGGGCCAGGGAAACAAGATTAATGGAAATGGGACAACCAGAATGGAAATAATGAGAATATTCACACGTTGTAAAGAATGTAACTGGTGTTGTTGAACATATTGTGTTGAAATTGTCAAATGGGAATCTAAACTGCTGGGTAAACTTTCACCAAAAACACAATTTTATATACATATATATACATACATACATAAAACCCACTGCGGTCGAGTCAGGTCTGACTCATAATGACCCTAGAGGTCAGGCTAGAACTGCCCCATGGAGTTTCCAAGGAACACCTGGTGGATTTGAACTGCTGACCTGTTGGTTAGCAGACATGGCACTTAACCTGCTACACCACCAGTGTTTCCATATATGTACCTTAAGCCCCTAATTGTTGCTGCTGACAGAGATATGACAAATCCAGTATTCATATGATTTGCTGGTGGCAATGAAATCAAGGCAAGCATGGAGAATATTGATCTGGTGCAGACAATGAACTGGCACAAGCTCTTTAAAAGCAACTTGGAAATACATCTCATAAAGTAGTAATTCCTCTTCTGGAACTTAATCCTAATTAAATCACATTAAAGGTGAAAATTAAAGTAGCAACAACTTGGACATGATCTGTATATGAAAAGTGATTGTTTTGAATGTTTAGTCTGTGGCACATGCCAGGTTATATGATTGAGACAGATGATCTTATTTAATCTTCAAAATAATTCCAGACAGTATATGCTACTTTACCCCCATGAGATATTAGTATTAGAGGAAGACTCATTAGCAACCTACATTATGCAGATGACACAATTCTGCTTGCTGGAAGTGAAGAGGATTTGAAACACTTACTAATGCAGAGCAAAGACCACAACCTTCAGTATGGATGGTAACTCAACCTCAAAAAACCAAAAATCCTCACAACTGGACCAGTAAGCAACATGGTCATAAATGGAGAAAGGATTGAAGTTGTCAAGGATTTCATTTTACTTGGTTCCACAATCAACACACATGGAAGCAGCAGTCAAGAATCAAAAGACTCATTGCATTGGGAAATCTGCTGCAAAGGATCTCTTTAAAGTATTAAGAAGTAAAGATGTCACCTTGAAGACTTAGGTGCACCTGACCCAAGCCACGGTATTTTCACTTGCATCACTTGCACGTGAAACCTGGACAATGAACAAAAACAGAAGAAGAATTGATGGCTTTGAATTGTGGTGTTAGAGAAGAATATTGAATATTCCATGGGTTGTCAAAAGAACAAACATCTGTTCTGGAAGAAATACAACCGGAGTACTCCTTGGAAACAAAGACAGTGAGACTGCCTCTCACATACTTTGGACATGTTGTCAGGAGGGACCAGTCCCTGGAAAAGGACATCATGCTTGGTGAAGCAGAGGGCCAGTGAAAAAGACAAAGACCCCCAGCAAGATGAAGGGACACAATGGCTACAGAGACGAGCTTAAGTGTAAAAACAGTTGTGGATGTGGCACAGGAGCAGGCAGTGTTTCGTTCTGTTGCGCATAGGGTCACTATGAGTTGGAAGCGACTCGACGACACCAAATAACAACAAATACCAAATGGAGAAACTTAGACAGCAAGAATAAAATTATTTGTCAACAGCTCAACAGTGTTGTTTTGGTCAGCTAGTACTGCTGTAACAGAAATATCACAGAGCCGGATGGCTTAAGAAAGGAAAATTTATTCTTACGCAGTCTGGTAGGTTACAAGTCCAAACTCAGAATGTCCACTCCAAGGGAAGGCTTTCCCCCTTGTCTGCTCTGGAGGGAAGTCCAGTATTGCATCAGTCTTTGTGCAGGGAGCATCTTCGCACAGGAACCTCAGGTCTGAAGGACACACTTTTCTCCCCATGCTGCTTTCTTGATGGTGTGAGGGTCCCAATTCTCTGTTGCTTCTCTTCCCTTTTATGTCTTGTAGGGTAAAAGGATTAAGGGTGGGGCAAACCATATTCCAAGGAAACTGCCTTTACAATAGAGCAGGGAGGCAATCCTATGAAGAGATTTACAGTCCCATCCTAGTCCTTTAACACATGGCACAGGAAACTCACAAAATAGAGGACAATCACAAAATAATTGTAATCATGGCCCAGCCACATGGCTACACATATTTTTGAGGGGACACAATTCAATCCATGACAAATGTTAGTGCCACCATTTGAACCCAAACTGCCTGTCTCCAGGGGTCAAACACTCCACTACTGTGCCATGCTGCCTCTGCCAGATATCTGTGTCAGAGATTGGCTGCTCCCAATGCAGTTTCCTGTTCTCAGCCCCAGTCCTAGCACTACGCTGATGTCTTGACCTGATAACAGGGTTAGGAGAAACTGTGAGACAAGGGTTGATTTAAATTGCTGCTTTTACAGTGATGTATGGAGAAAGGGCAGTGGCCTCTACAGTGTGCCAGGTACTGGATAGATAGGTGGCCTCATTAAACCCTCACAACTACAAGATCCAGTTTTCAGTTGCCATTGAGTTAATTCTGTGTTGGAGTAGAACTGTGCCCTATAGGCATAGTAAGCAACATTATGATAAATAGAAAAAGGGTAGAGATTGCCACAGACTTCATTTCACTTGGGTCTATAATCAACGCCCATGGAAGCAGAAGTCAAGAAATGAAAAGATACATTGCATTGGAAAAATCTGCTGCAAAGGACCTCTTCAAAGTAAGGATCATCAGATCTTTTTTCTGAGGCACCTCTGGATAGCTTTGAACTTCCAACCTTTCCACTGAGCAGCACATCACGTGAACTGTTTGTGCTATGTAAGGACTCCTAACTTCAAGGCAGGGGGTTATTAGTTTCTTTGACAGATATGGAAACAAACGTCCCACTGTGCCTGACTTTAGCGTCCGTTCTTCTTCCCAGGCTGCCTCCTTGACAAAGACTCAAAATATAATAAATCAAGCCAGGTGAAGCCTGGGGAATTTGGGGCTGGTGCAGACAGTAGACTGTCTGGCCTAGTGGGCCTAGGGAAAATGACCCAGCTCCAGAGATGGATCCAGGACAGCAAATCAGGCAGTCCCAGGTTTGGGGACTATAGAAGGATGAGGAACTTGGTGTGGCCCTGGCAGATTTTGACAGGTGATCCCATAGCCAACAGGCGAGTAATATGCAAAATCTAAAGGTACATTCAGGTGTGACTACAGGACTCAGGCAGAATCCTAGTTAAGGATCAGGTCAATCTGGCAGAGGGAAAAAGATGCAGCACCATGGATTATGGGTGCCCAAAACACCTAGCAACAACTCTTCATAACTTCTTATGTGTCCACAGTTACCTTCTCCACAGGACAGAAAGGGCAAGGTCAGGAAGGATTCCAATGTCCAACTCATCTCTAAGGCTCACCTTCCAGCCTGAGACCAGCTCAGAGGCAAACGGACACCTGGAACAGAACCAGGTCTAGACCACTTCACCCCACTTAACCATACCTGCTGCCCTTGCTAGACTTGCTGCAGAGGCTGGGCTAAGTGGGCTGAGGGGAGGAGCCTCAGTGGCAGTGGGAGACCCTGGGATGATAAAGAGTGCTACTCAGAGGAAGCAAATCTCATCTTCAGGCCTTGTTCCCCACCCAGGAGTGTTACCAAGGGAAACAAGAGGCTCTGTCCATGTCTCCATATCCCCAGCCTCTGAGTCACTTTGTGTACCTTCCCTCTTCCTGTATAGCTCCTAAGAGGACCAGGGAAGGGATTGTGCCAGCGAGGAACAGGGGAAGAAATCTAGGTTCAGATCTCCGCCCCACTCAAAAAGGCAGAGTCCTGAGTCACTCCCTCAACAATGAGAAACTCTGGAGTTCACAGGGATGAAGTCAGAGCCCTTATGTAAGCGGACTGTTTCAGGTTGGCTTGGTGCAGCCACGGAGACACAAAACAGGTGAAAGGAGCAGCTTTCCCTAGTTGGCTAAGCAAAGGAGGACACTGGGACTTGTGTCACCAAGACTGCTTCTTGAATCACGGCTGAAACAGTGTTTATGAGGGGTAGAGTCCTGGGAATAGGAACAAGGTCATCAATCGATCTGGGATGAAAAAGACATTGCTGAAGCAGCTGGGCTATCTATGCTGCCTTGGCCTGAAAGAGATTTTAGGCTCAGACTCTTAGCTATGAAAGTCTTCTCCTAACCTTAAGCTGCCAAATTTTAGTTCCATTCAGCAGGAAAAAACTTCTGGGGTCACCCAAAGGTTGGGGTTGACCCCTCTGCTCACACTGAATGGGCCAGATTTGTTCTTAACTGGTTCTGCAGTCAGCAAACTCCAACCTCTTGCTCTTCTTATCTGGAAAAACCAATGAGAAGGGGAGGGGACTCGTGCTACTCTGCCTACAAGCTGATGGTTGATAATGGTGCTTGGAGGTTGGGGTCTTGCCTGGGTCCTTCCTGGGGAAGGGCATCTCAGGATTCAGGAGTCACTCTCCACAGCGAAGAATGACGTATCAAGCTGTGTGGTTCCAAGAACCACAGAACAGATCAGATTCAAGGTGGAAAGAGGCCAAACCAAGCTTCATTCAGGCAAAACTGTTCATACCAGAAACTCTGTCTCCCATGCTCTGTCCCTGTCTGGTCAAGTGGGTAGAGATGTTGGAGCCTGGGCAAGATGGAGCAGGAAGGATAGGAGCGTGCAATACTGAGCACCTACGGTGTTCCAAGAGCTTTACTCATCTCTGAATCTTAACTGCCTATTTAAGAAATCAAGATTATTAACTGTCACCATGTCATAGGTGAACTAAGGTATCAGTTCTTTCTTAGGTTTGGAATCCACAGAAGCCAGCAATTCCAAAGAGGTGGAGAAGCACTAGTTTTAAAGATTAAAGAGACACAGATAATAACAGGTAATCCTTACCTGGTACTCACCACGTGTGAGGTATTGTACACATTTCTATTTAATCCTCAGGGCAACTCTGTGAAGTAGGTATTAATATCATTCTCATTTTACAGATACGAACCAGGAAACAGAGAAGTCAAATGACTTGCCCAGGGTTGCACAGCTTGTAAATGGCAAGGCCAGAATCTGAACCAAGGTCCTCTGAAACCAGAGACTATTATCTTCACCATTACACCAATGCTCACCTAGCTACCTAGAGAGGTGGTGAGGCCCAAGGAATAAGCTGCAACAAGGCCTTCATTTTTCTCTCCTATTATACTCCAGCTCTCTTTGTTAAAAAATGTCCCTAGCCAACTTCTGAATTTCCATTTCCTCTGTTCAAAACACTACCAGATGAAGACTGGAATTTCAAATTCCCAGGAAAGTAACTCCAGTCCATTTTGGATCATATCCTTAACCCTGGTTCAATCAGCCAAGATGTTGCTGTTGTTTGGCGCCATTGATTCCAAGGCACAGCAATCCTAGGTACAACAGCAAGAAACAAAATGAGGTCTTGTGTCATCCTCTGATTTATAAAATAATATTGAATTATTTCCTGTTCTTGAGCAAAGAGTATGTGACCCAGCTGGAACTGGACTCTCAAGGACTCACAAGGACACATCAACTGGGCCCCGGCATATAAAGACAATACCTAGGATCCCCCCCCAAAATGAAATCCTTGACAACTTTAATCTTTTCTCCTTTTATCATGTTGTTTTTTATTGGTCAGTCATGAGTATTTTTGTTTTCTTTATGTTGAGGTGCAGTCTAGACTGAAGGCTGCTGTCTTTGATCTTTATCAGTAAGCACTTCAAGTCTTCACTTTCAAGGATGTGTCATACTCACATGGCATGTTGTTATGAGTCTTCCACCTATCCTGATGCCCTGTTCTGCTTTACATAGTCTAATTTTTCAGATTATTTGTTCATCGTACAGATTGAATAAGTATGGTGAAAGGATACAACCTTGACACACTCCTTTCCTGTCTTTAAATTAGGCAGTATTCCTTGTTCTGCTTGAAAGATTGTCTCTTAGTTTATGTACAAGCTTTTCAAGAGCACAGCTAAGTGTTCGGGAATTCCCATTCTTTGAAATGTTATCCATAATTTGTTATGATCTGTGCAGTTGAATGCCTTTGTATAGTTAAAAAAATGCAAAGACAACAACAAAAATAAAGAAGCCAAGATCTGTCTGACATCCTTAGTTCTACATCCTACTCTGAATCTGACTTAAATTTCTGGAAGCTTCCTGTCAATGTATTGCCACAAGTGCTTTTGAGTGACTGTCTGCAAAATTTTACTTGTGCACCATATTAATGATATTGTTTGATAATTTCCAAATCCTATTAGATCACCTTTCTTTGCATTGGGCACAGATACAGATATATCCAGTCAGTTGGTCAGGAACCTCTTTTCCAGATTTTTTTTTATATAGATGAATGAGCACTGCCAGTGCTACCTCTGTTGAAACATCTCAGCTGGTATTCTGTTAATTTCTGGAGCCTTGTTTTTTGACAATGTGTTCAGTACAGCTTCAATTTCTTCTTTGAATACCGTTGGCTCTTGATCATGTGCTACCTCCTAAAATGTGAACCTGTTCCTTTTGGTACAGTGACTCTGTGTATTCCTTCACCTTCTTTTGATGCTTCCTGAGTTGTTCAATATTTTCCTTCCAATGTTTTAGAATCCTTCAATATTTAAACTTCAGGCTTGAATTTTTCCTTAAGCTCTCTCAGCTTGAGAAATGCCAAATGTGTTCTTCCCTTTTGGTTTTCTAACTCCAGGTCTTTGCATATGTCCTGATAATACTTTATCTTCCCCAGACACCCTTTGAAATCTTCCATTTAGCTCTTTGAATTCATTTCTTTCCTTTGCTTTAGCTACTTGGCTTTCAAGAGCAAGTTTCAGAGTCTCTTCTGACATCCATTTTGATCTTTTCTTTCTTTCCTGTCTTTTTAATGACCTTCTATTTTCTTCATGTATGATTTCCTTGATGTCATTCCATGGCTCGGCTTTGGTCATTGGTGTTTAAATGAGCCAAATCTATTTAGGTGGGATATACTCAAGTTTGTATGTTGCTTCTAATGGAACAAGTTTACACACAGGAAAAAAAAAATCATTCTTTGAACATTTCCATGTATGAAGGAAGAGGGAAGGGAAAAATTGCTAAACAGTAGACACGTAAATAGCTTCGGTGAACAGAAAGACAACAAACAATATGAGGGAAATCAGCACACGACCAAGGCTAAGGAAGACACTCAGAGGTACACAGAAGTAAAAAGAAACATTGGTAAGTACTATTAAATATACAATCTGCAATAATAGTAATAATAATGAATTACAAATGAATACTTATGTAGACATGTAAGCTGAACAAGTATAGCATGGTGTGTGGAAGTAACCACCCGTGAACATATGTGTAGGATTGACACACGGTATTTCTACATATACATTCGTGTGTGCTGCAAATATACCCATGTATATAGTAGAATGCACAGGGAGCAAAGTTGTAAAAGCTTCTTAGTCATAACTACACACCTTCGGGACAGAGTCTCTGGATTTGAGGGTCAATATCTAGGTCAATTGGCTTGACATAGTCCATAAAGGTACTATTCTACGTCCTGCTTTAGCAAGTAGCGACAGGGCTCTTTAAAGGTTTTGAGTAGCTGTCTAAGATGCAACTGTTGGTTGATTGTGACGATGACACAGGACCAGGCAGTGTTTCCTTCTGTTGGACATGGGCCGCTATGAGTCAGAACCAGTTCTATAGCACCTAACAACAACAACAACAAATCGAACATGTGGAAATTATGGAATGGGTGTATGTTTTGCTGGGTGTACTCTCAACAACCACAGCAAAATAAGTCAAATTATATACCAAAAAAAAAAAAAAAGAAACTGTGGCTTGGTCAGGACGGGGCTCACTGAGAAGGGGATGTTTGAATAAAGTGTTGAAGGAGCTGTGTTAGTGAGCTGTGTAGGAACTGGGAAACAGCAATTCAGGCAGAGGGAAGAACAATATACCCCCACTGGTGCGTAAACTCAAAACCCAACCCATTGCTGTCAAGTTGACTCTGATTCCAACAACCCTGTGGGATAGAGTAGAACTGTCCTTTAGAGTTTCCAAATAGCACCTGGTAGATTCAAACTGCTGACCTTTTGGTTAGCAGTCATAGCCCTTAATCACTCTGCCCTCAAGGTTTTCTACAGGTGCTTGGGAGGAGTAAATGATGTCAAGTTTCCATCACAGTCCCTGGGACACAGCAAGCAGTAAATCAATGTTGAGTGGTTGGTCATTTCTCACTCTCTGCTTACAGAAGGCCCTGAAAACCACGCGACTACCAAGAACACCTTCTAGCTCCAAGGACAACGCACTTCTGAGGTTTTTTTGAAACAGTGGTCACAGTTACCATCCACCCACAGGAGTGCCCTCCCCAGCTGCCCACAGGAGCCTAAGCTGGAAAAGAGTCACTGCTGTTGGGACTTTCAGCCTGCAGAGAGCTCAAGAGCCCTAGAAAAAACAGCTAGAAACAGAGCAATACAGAAACCCTGCCAGGTGCACACACCAGAGATACAACAGTGCCTACAAGGGAGTGGTGAAGTTACAGCCACATCGGGGAGGAAGGGAAGGAACCCATAGACTCTAAGGCACAGCTAGGTTTTGATATTGTCCTACTAGCTCTTGACTACCTGTACAAATGTCTGAATCCTCTGAGCCCCAGTTTTCCTGTCTGTAAAATGGGCATTAAAATATCCATTCTGTAGGCTAGTCATGAGGACTTAATAAGATTTATGAAAGTGGCAGGCAAATAATGGGCTGAGCCAAAAAGCAGATCCCCTTCTCTTCCTTACCAAGTACCTGGGGAGGCAGTCACCAAGTCTTATTCAGTGAGATCATGTCATCACTAATTTTATTCATTTGTGTGGGGATAACATCACCTACCTTTCAGAAAGGGTGTGAGGTTTCAGTGAGATAACAGATAAAAACTGCTTACTATTGGACCAGAAAAGGAGTAGGTGTTTGTTGGATATCTTTATGGATGAATGGATGGATGGATGAATGAATGGACAGGTGGAGGGTGGTGAATGACTTGTTGGAAGGACCTTAAGAGAGATATGATTCGCTCTGCTGAAATATCAAGTCTTGGGGAAAGAAACAGTGTTTTCCAAGAGTTTTATTGTATCTGTCTGTGGCCTTAAGTGTCAAGCACCAACATAACACAGATGAGTTAAAACAGACATAACCATACTCGATTCTAATCAACTGTGACCTACCCTTACCACTCATGTCTATGACTCATCTCAGTATGGCAAAAGGCCTGGTCTTACATGAGTCAATGTTCTCCAGATAAGGTTACTGGTAGTTCCCTCAGGCCAAAGTCTGCACTCTGAGGGAACTGAAAGATGAGGCCTCCCCGAGCAGGTACAGGAGGCCTTGGAAGCCTGATCATGGGTGTTTCATTTGAAGACAACTTTTCCCTTAATCCCCACCGCCATTTCAAGAAGGGAGAGGCTTGCGGAGCAGACAGCCCCACTTGCATGGCAGTTGTATCACCAATAAGTGATTTGCTGAGTAATTTCTGTGATCACTTAACCCCTTTGGGCTCCGTGTTCCTTTTGTAACAAGAGGCTGGGTCCTCCCCGTTACAATCTGTTCTGAGCCTCTGAAAATCTCCCATATATTCCTTTAAAATGTAGACAAAGAACTTTAGGACATTATTAAATTTCTTCCTCATCTGTCCCTAAAGAATCTCCTTAAACCCTTCAAAATAATTATATATCCAGACGTTTGTTTATGCTATACCCCGGGGAGGTAGTAAGCTTTGGAGGCAGACAGATCTCCATTTCAAGCCGTCTGTGAGAAATTGTAGACACACAGATGATTAAGACTCAGTTCCTGTACCCAGGAAGGGAAATAGAGACAATGAAATGGATGGGTCTTAATAATCATAGCAATTAAGGCATCAAAACAGTTCCATCTTCCCAGCCCTAAACTGTTACTAGGAGGAAGCCAGTAACTCTGCCTGGAGGGATCCAGAAGGCTGCCTGT
The DNA here is from genome assembly GCA_028571685.1 of Heterohyrax brucei. Lineage (NCBI taxonomy): Eukaryota > Metazoa > Chordata > Mammalia > Hyracoidea > Procaviidae > Heterohyrax > Heterohyrax brucei. The sequence continues at coordinate 58,092,668 of CM053140.1, forward strand.
AGGAGGTATTCTGAGCTGGATCAGAAAGAAGAGACGGCATCTGAGAAGGTTACAACAAAGCAGAGGTCACAACAAAAGCTAAAAAAAAAAAGATGTTGCCACTTAGTTGATTCTGGCTCATGAACTCCATGGGTTTCAGAGCAGAACTATGCTTTGCAGCACCTTTTTTTTTATGACTGAATGAAAATGCACATACCCGTATAAATTTGCATGCTCGCCTATATGCAGCTCCCACTGTTCTCCCTGTTTTGTAGGACTTTTATGGCTGTGATCTTTCAGAAACAGACTGCCAGGCCATTCTGCTGATGCATCTCTGGGTGGGTTTGAACCACCAGCTCTCCACATAGTAGCCCAGAGCTTAAGCATTTGTGCCACTCAGGGTTTTCAGGATGGTGAGAAGTTCAGTCAGGTTATACAACAGACTAGAGTCTAAAATATTCCCCACACCCTCCTGAGCCCGTGGTGGGAGTGAGACCCTGACCTGTACGTTAAGACAGCATTCTGGGAGAGACAAGGGGACAATCATGAGTCACCACCTTGGAGCTGTCAGTTACTTTTTACTGAGCACATACTGAATGCAGACACTATATAAACATTTCAGCGGTATTTCCTGAAGTGTGTTGCCCAAGTCCCCGGAAGCACATGAGGTGATTTTTGAGGTGACATAGGGAAACGTTTTATTGACAGGTATGTACTCCTGCTTCCACTTACCTTCTATTCGTGCCAGGTGGCGTTGGTTTTCATTTACAGTTACATTATAAAGTTTCCTTTTTAAGTAAATTTAAGTTTGAAAATACAATTCGTAAATGCCCATCAACAAATGGATAAACTATTGTACACACACACACAATGGAACACTGTGCAGTAATAAAGAACAGTGATGATTTTAGGAAACATCCCATAACCTGGCATCAACTAGAAGACATTATGCTCAGTGGACTCAGTCAGCTGCAAGAGGACAAGTATTGCATGAGACCTCTGCTATAAGGACTTAAAAATGGACTTATGCGCAGAAAACAAGACTCTTTGATGGCTACAAGCGTGGGGAGGGAGAGAGAGAGTTGTTCTTAGGTTACATAGTCAATAGGAATTCAGTTAGGTGAAGAGTGTGACAGCACTCAGCAGAAGGTAGGTCAGCATAAACAGACTACACCATAAACAAAAGGGTTTTCTAAATTCAACCCAATGTTTTAAAGGATAGAGTAGCAGGGACAGGGGTCTGGGGAGCACGTTTTCAGGATACATTGAGGTCAATTGACATAAATAGCCTCTTGCTAAGAGAGTCTTCTGCAACTCACCTTGGTGAGTTGCATCTGGGATCTTAAAAGTCAGCAAGCTGGCATCTGAGGAACATCAGTTGGTTCCAGTCCTCCTGAAACAGACGATGACTGAGAACATCAAAGACAAGAGGAAAAGTGAGCCCAGGAGACAGAAGGACACATAAGATGGGGAGACTATGTCAGCATGAAACCAGAAGAACCAGATCGTACCTGGCCACCACCAAAGACAGCCTGGACAGGGCACACAATGCAGAGTCCCTGACACATCATGACAAAAAGGGGGGTGCAGTTCAAAAACTCTACTGAAAGACCAGAATTGATGGTCCAGCAATCTAGAGGGTCCCCTGGGAACATGACCCTTAGACTTGTTGCTGCCCCAGACCTGAAACCAGTACTGAGATTAACACTTCAGACTAAGAATGGGCTGGACTTGGAGACGTGGAATATGTGGTGTGTGTACTTTATGGTTTTATACATTTATAGAAGGGAGAGGAGAGGGTGGAGAGGAGAGGACAGGTGTTTGTTGGGAGGATACCAGTAGTAATGAGTGAAAAGGAGGAGTATGCTGTCACAGAGTGGGGAGAGAAGATTCAAATGCAGAGAGGTGAGTATGCAAAATTGACGCGGATTGTGAACTTTCACTTAATCATAATAAAAAATTAAAGAAAAAAACAACAACACAATTCAATTTAAATTAAATATTTATTAAGTAAAAAAACAAGTGGTAGATGGATATGGCAGAATTTGCAGGGGGCAAACACGACCAGCTGAAATTCAGGCAATGATGTGCTTTACCATATGAACATCGACCTCATTCAGAGGTCTTTTGATTGCAAATGGTAGGTATCTGCTCAGATCAGCTTAGGTAAACTGAGAGAATGCATCCTGACAAGGGAATCTCAGAGGACCAAAGGAGGGCACGCTGACCAGCCTGGAGGAGGGCTGGCGTGAGGAGATGGGCCAGCAGGCCCTGCTAGCACTGACCCCTGTCTAGCCCAGGCCCCTGCGCTCTCTCTTCCCTTTGTACCATGTGTCTTCACCTTCTCTCTGAGCAGAGCCATTTTTTTCCACTACATTCATGCAGGTAGCCACCCTCACCCTGTCACAGAAATAGACAAACATAGCTATGTTTGTCTCAAAGCTCCAGAGTTTATATGTGTTCAGGTAAGCAACCTGCAGAGCCTGAAACAGCAGCCCTGAATTTTGCTGCCTATTCCTGAGAGAGAGAATCTAATTGGCTCAGTCCCAGCCAGATGTCTGCCTCTTGTCCATTCAGCTCCTCACGGTGATCTGAGGGACTGGCTGTAAGCAGGCAGTCAAATTCTCAGAAAAAGGGAGCATCTAGGTTGGCAGTCACTCTGCCCAAGCAGTGTCTGCCCCAGCATTTGCTGCTTGTAACAACACTACGAGGTAGCTTTTACCTCACTGGTAACAACCGTAAGAGGTAGGAAATTAAGCTCACAGTCCATCAACAGAAAATGATGAAGCCAAGGCTTGAACCTGGGGCTGTGTGACAGCAAAGCTTGATTGTAAGGCGCTATACAGTCGGTCACCATCAGCTAACCCCAGCTCATTGTTTCCATTTCAGACCCTAGCAGGACACTGGTCACTGAGAGGCACTTATCCAAAACAGCAATCCAGTGTTTGCCCAGTAGACAGGAGACCAGGGTGCCAACTACATGGGGACACTGGCTGGAAGGTAAGAAGATTTCTCAGAAGGACCATAAGACTCCGGAAGCCAGAGAGAGCTAACTCAAGCCCTGTGGTCTCAGGTTGGCAGGTTCACACTGCAGATACGTGGCTCAGGGCACAACAAGCCCATTTGCATGTATTTATTGAAAATCATAAACAGACATCTAGAAATCCTCAAGAGACACTGTAGTCTCCCTTCTGTACCTCAAATTCAAATTCTGACCTGTCCCTGAGGACTGTAACTGCTCACCTTCTGGAAACTAAGTATTATGGATTGAATCACATCCCCCTAAACCATGTGTTGTAAATCCCAACTTCTATGCCTGTGCTTATAATCCCACTTGGGAATGGGTTGTTTGGAATTGACTCAATGGCAGTAGATTTTTGTCTTTGCTATGTTAATGAGACAGGATTTGTGTAGGGTATATCTGAAGTCTCTCTCTCTTGAGATATAACAGAAATCAAGAAGTGAGAGAAGCAGAATGGGGGGAGAGAGAGGCCCAGCTACGTGAAGACTGCCCAGGTGCGGCAGCTCAGAGGAGACAAGGACTTTCCTCTAGAGCCAATCGACAGAAAAGCCTTCCCCTAGAGCTGGCACCCTGAATTCAGACTTCTAGCCTCCTAAACCGTGAGAAAATAAATTTCTGTTTGTTAGAGCCATCCACCTGTGATATTTCTGTTATAGCAGCACTAGATAACTAAGATACTAGGTTAGGAGGTGCCTCCCAGAAAGCAAAGAAAGTAGAAACTACCAGCTCCTTCTACTCTGGAGGCTTCACTGCCCACAAACACTTCCAGCCGAGGCGTGTGCTTCCTTGGAAGACTGGACCTTGCAGTACTCTGGCCTACGTGTTCTCAGTTTTGCTCTGCCATCATCTCTGCCTTGGCGAGGTGGCATCCCCAGCGAGCAGGCCACCAAGGCACAGGTAGGGGATGCACAAACCACAGCCCAGGGCACAGCAGATAGCTCTTCCCCAGGTCAGTCCTCGATAGCCCCAGAGAAAAGGACTTGGAGGCTGTCCTCAATAATCAGGGACACATTTTGAGGGAATTGACAGGCATCTGGCTGAGTGGCATGACCACATCAGTGGCAGTGTCTGTGGCTACCCGAGAGCATTTCCGGCTGCTGCGCCGCAAGCTGTGGAGCCTCTCAGTGAGATGCTTTCGGAACTTCTTGGTGAGGAAGCAGTAGATGACCGGGTCTAAAACACAATTGGTACTAAGGAGGCAGAGGGTGACCTGATGTGCATCATTAATAGCCTGGTGGAAATTGCTGCTCTGGAAGCCCAGTTCAGCCAGAGTCCAGGGCAGCTGCACCATGTGGTGGGGCACAAAGCAGATGATGAACACAGCCAAGACTGTGCAGACCATCCAAAGGGCCCGGCGCTGGACCTCAGCATTGCGCCGGATCTTCACGGGCTGCCTGAGCAGTGTGCGGATGATGACCAGGTTACAGAAGAAGATGACGAGGAAGACAAGAAAGAAGCTGCATACAATGAAGATGTGGATGATGAGGACTGGCACACTGCCCTTCTCATAATGTTCAAAGCAGCGAGTGACGTTGCTTAAGCCAGTTTTGTCAGACACTGTGTTAGTCGAGTCCATGATAAGGAAGTAGGATGCAGCGGCCACAATGGTCAGCCAGATGATCAAGGACAAAATGATGCCACGCTTGCGGGTGGAGGCCTGAGCAGTTTTGATCGGTCGTGTCACTGCCTGGAAGCGGTTGTAAGTGATGACACCCAGGAAGGCCACGGAGCAGTAGGTGTTGATAAAGAAGAGGCAGCCAGTCAAGTTGCACAGGAATTTGGGAAGAATCCAGTTGCCCTCATTGTAGTAGTAGATGACCCACAAAGGCAGGGTAACCAAAAACAGCAGGTCAGCCACAGTGAGGTTCACAATGAAGATCTTTATCTCATTGAGTTTCTTGGAAGAGTACAGGTGGGCAAAGATCCATAGCACGTAGCCATTGGCGATGACACCCAGCACGAAGATGATGCTGTAAACCACCGGGAAGAGGACGTATCGGAACTCAGAGTCCAGATGGGAAGACTCATTTGGCTCCATTACTCTGAACTGGAAGTGGTAGCTGATCAAAGGTTCCTGCCTGTGCCTAGAAGATCACAGAGGAAGTCCAGTTAACGAAGGACCAAGAAGGGACTGCAGACGTCGCTTCTGAGATTCCTGTTTTACACATTGTTAAAACTCTAAAACTGAGATATGCTTTAAAATTGATGGGATCTTTCAGTTCATTGGCAGTATTTTTTCTTTCTACATCAAGTGACGGTGTGTTTTTATGTTCTGAAATTGTATCTCAGCACTTGAGATTCAATGAAATCGATGGTAGTTCAGTTTCTTTTCTCTGATTCTACTTGAAAATACAACTCTTTGTCCTTTGATTTATTTTGACTTAAAATTTTGGATAATTTTTTTGTCGTGGTAAAGTGTATAACATTTTATATTATAAAATATTTAATTTCCTGATAAAATTTAAGTGCTTCTCCATTGATTGAATTTGGAGCAAATTTTTAATAATAAAGTGTGCTATATTAAAAATAACTTATTACTCAGCTGCCACCAAAGACTGCCCTGATAGGGAACACAATAAACAGCCCCTGATGGAGCAGGAGAAATATAGGATGCAGAACTCAAACTCTAGTGAAAAGAACAGACCTAATGGTCTGAGAGACTGAAGGATCTCCAGAAGGCACGGCCCCCAGACTCTCAGTTAATGCAGAACTGAAACTACTCCGGAAGCCAACTCTTTGGACAAAGACTGAACTGGTATAAAAGACATAAATGATACTGATGAAGAGTGTGCTTCATGGCTTGGGCAGATACAGGAGACTAACTGGACAGCTCCCACTTGGAGGCAAGAGGGAGCATCAGAGTGTACAGGAGCTGGTTAAATGGACATTGGAAATATGGAGTGGAGTGGAGGAACGTGCTGTCACAGTGCGGGGAGAGTAGCTAGGGTAACACGGCAAAGTACCTTTACGTTTTTGTATGAGAAACTGACTGTAATTGTAAACATTCACTTAAAGCACAAAAAAATAAAATTAATAATTCAAAAAATAGACTAATAAAAAATCTGGAAGATACAGAGAAGTACAATACTAGAGCCACCCGGAGAATGGAATACTAGTCAGTAATTAGAATGCATTAGATATGATTATTTTGACATAGAAAGCTATCCCTGGACAATATTGTTGAGTAAAAACAAAACAAAATTGGGAAAACTGGTATTAGTCCATTATCTCTGTATATATAAATATAAAAAAAATCTAGAAGGATATACCGTGAAGAGTTGACAGTGGCAAGTAACCTCGGGGAAGGTGAGGTGGGCATGGTGGGAAGTGGATTTACTTTATACTTTGTTTGAACTTTTTAGATGCATTTGTTACTTTAATAATTAAAAAATGTTTAAACACAATTAAAAAATAAAAGTACCCAATGAGAAAACACAGGAGACAATACTTGTACTAAGTGATCACAATTAACATCACCTTTGTAAAGTCCTGTCAACATTATGTATCCCTGATAAGAGGTCCAGAAACTCCGGTGGCTTAGTGGTTGAGAACTATGGTTGCTAACCAAAAGGTTAGCAGTTCAAAGCCAGCGGGGACTCCTTGGAAACAGTATGGGGCAGCTCTGCTCTGTCATATAAGGTCACTTTGAGTCAGAATCAACTTGATGACAGTGCTTTTTTTTTTAATGGGATGAGATGGACACAGTGTCACTTCTGTGGTATTCTCACAAAAAAATACACAACATTCACTTAATCATGAGAAAACATCTGACAAAACCAAATTGTGAGACCTTCTGTAAAATAACTCATCAAAATCTTCGAGGTCATGAAAGCCAGGAAAGGCTGAGGAAGTGCCATAGATTAGAGGAAACTAAAGAGACACAAGATGGTTAAGCACAACTGGGATCCTGGATTGGCTCCTGCAATAGAAAAGGGACTTTAGAGGGAAAACCAGTGAAATTCTCAAATAAGGTACATAATTCAATTAAAAATATCGTGTCAATGTTAATTTCCTGGTTTCTAGTAAGTTGTTAACATTAGGGAAAGTTGGATGAAAGGCAAACATGAACTCTCTGAACTGTCCTTGCAACATTTCTGAAGGCCTAAAATTATGTCAAAATAATTCTTAAAATATATTAAAAATGAAAGCTACCCACAATTCCATTACCCAGAGTCTGGTCCGTTTTCAATAGCCCCTCCCCACTGCATGCTGTTCCTCTGAGGAGCTGCTCCTTCCTTTCCACTCTTGTTCCTCCCACTTAACATTGCCATCACCAGGAGCCTGGAAGCCCTGCTGACGTTTGGGGTGCTGCAGACACCTCTCAAGGAGGCAGCTACGGGCAAGAGACAGAGACCCAGATAGGGAGCAAGAGAAGCCCGAACCAAAAAAACCAAACACACTGCCGTGATCCTCATCTATCATCAAGTAACAAAAATATTACAGAATTGGGGGTGGGAAGCCAGGAAGAAAATTAGCACTTTGCAGCATCTCTTTTGGAGCCAGGCTCCCGGTCAAGTGTCTCCACATACGTCATCTCTTTTGAGTCTCCCCTAGACCCTTTGGGATAGGAACCATGTAACAGAACAGAAAGCAGAAGGAGAAGGTGGCAATGTGGCTTTTCCTAGTTCCCACAACTGTTAAGGGACTAGAGCCAGGATCTCAGATCCAGCTATGTTCATTCATTTATCCAAACATTCATCCAGCATGTGCTGACTGAGCAGAATCTAAACAGGGCAGACCAGTGAAAACCCTGCCCCCACGGAACTTACAGTCTCATCCGGAGACAAACAAAAACAATTTAAACAAACCAAAGTAGTAGTATTGGTGGCATAGTAGTTATGCACTACAGCTGCTAACCAAATCCGACAGGTGCTCCTTAGAAACTCCATGGGGCAGTTCTACTCTGTCTTGTAGGTTCCCTATGACTCAGAATAGACTCCATGGCAGCAGGTTATAAAAAAAAAGAGCAGGGTGTTGACATAGAGAGTTTAAGAAGGGAATCTGAATAGACACAAAGTGACCTGTCTGATGAGGTCTGAAGGAAGAGCAGCAGGAAGAACATTCCAGGCAGAGGAACTTATCCAGGACTTGGCCCAAGGCGAGAAAGAATTTGACCATCCAGGAACTGAAAGAAGGCCTCAGACCCAACTACCACTCCACCCTCATTTCATAGTTCCTCCCACTGGGCTCCAGCAGCAAAGACTTTCCTGCCCAGACCTTTCCTACCTCAGAGCCTCCACCCACATCAAACCACTACCTTGAAACTCTTTGCTACCCACACCCACCTTTACCTGGCCAGCTCCAACTCACACTTCAGGTCTACCTTAGCAGGATTTCACTTCTTCACTGACCTCCAAGTGAGTCAGGTCCCCATCCCAAAGCTCCGTGGGATATGTCTTCTAAAGCTTAGTGCAATTATAATCACACTGTTATCTGTGAGACTAACATTCCCCCACTCAACTGTGAGTACCCAGAAAGCAAAGGTCTTGTCTCTCCAACACTGCGTTTCCAGCACCACCAAGCCTCTGCCGTCCAGTCAAGTGTGACTCATAGCGACCCCTACAGAGTGGCAGTGGGTATTTACAGCACCATGAACCAATAAAGGAAGGAATGAGTGATAACACTTGTTAATTACACCCACCCCAGAGTTTACATGTGGGTTTAAGGAAACAACTGATTCTAATTGAAATTTTTTTGACTGAGGAAATTTGTGCTTTGCTCTGTTTAGTGTGGTGGTGGTGATCTGTGTTAAACTAAATAAACATAGGTTTCATTATTCCCAATAAATTGCTGTGATTCCTTTAAAAGAAATTTTTTTATTTTATTTTTATTTTTATTTAACATAACTGAGTGAAAATGTACATTCCCGTACAAATTTACATGCCCACCTGTATGCAGCTTCCACTGCTCTCCCTGTCCGGTGACTGCACACTATTCCTCTCTGCTCCATACATGTCTCATCCTCCCAACAGCCTCCTTTCCCCTCCTCTCCATCCACTCCCCTTCCTCCAGCCAGAGGTCAGCAGGATGATATCCTATAGATGTACAGAACCATAAAGTGCTTCCAATATATGGTCACTCTGCATTGCCAAGTCCAATCCATTCCTGTCCAAAGAGTGGACCTTTGTTATAATTTATGGGAAAGGGCAGCATCGGGGCCGGGGGCCATGCTCTCAGAGGAACCCCAAAACCGCTGGACCATCAATTGAGGTCTTTTAGTGGAGATCTCAGGATGTACCCCTTTTTATTCTTGTGTTGCCAGTGAGACTCAACCCAGTGAGCTCCATCGTGGCTATCACTGGTGGTGGCCGGGCACCATCTGGTTCTTCTGGTCCCAAGTCGATGTAGACACCCACTCTAAAAGAAAATTTTAAAAACTTGTCCTGAAGTTATATTGTGAATTATAAAGTTGATCTGAGTGGGCATTTGATGCTACTTCCCCAGCAGCACAGCGCTAGCTTCTCTGTTGAGAACCTTTCTGCTTCCAGCCCTGCCCTCTGACTCCAAGTACCTGGACAATAACTCTCAAAGAGTGCCGCACAGAACCCTGCAGAGGGGGGTCCATGAAATGGAAACTATTTTCGTAATAATACAAGGCAATTATTTGCCTTCCTCATCATGGTGACATTTGCAGTGATGGTGCAAAAGCCACAATGAGGCAAACCACTGGCGACTTAGCACAAATCAAGGCAGTGGCACCAACCCGTACCACGAATCATTCTATTCTTCATAGCCATGCACACACCGTGTAAAAGAGAAACACAGTTTCCCTTTTTAAATGCCTTTTAAATTCAAAATTAATTGTATTAAATCTCAAACTTTTTAGTACTCGTCTTTCTAATATTGTCTGTGTCAAAATGGGAAGAACACAAAAAGCACTTGCAGAGCCAACTGAAGTACAGTGGTTGTCTTCATGCCAGCCTCTTAGGTGACAGGTCAAGTTGTGGGCTCAACAAACCATGTCTTCCATGGTTTGGAATTTTCACCTGAATGACAGACAGGCTATGGTTTCTGAAACTTGAGTTACTCCCTGACATTTTCTTAAATATGAATGAAGTTAGCCTGTCACTTCAAGGAAAAGCAACTGACGTTCCTTGATGATAAATGAGAAATTTTGGAAACCATGTGTCTGCCAGGGTGAGTTCGACAGCTTTTTCTAATACTTACAGGATTTTCTGATGTGACTGGTAGTTAATAATGAGTTATTAACACGATTTAACACATTAATGAGTGAGATTTTTTTTTTTTTTTACATAATGAAAAGTTGAACTTGGAAGACATGAATAATCACTGAACCATTATTTGATATTGTAAAGTTATGTGTAGGTGAAAGATCCATTCAAAGGGCAAGATGTTGTTGTCACTGTTGCCATCGAGTCAGCTCTGACTCATACTGACCTCATGTGTATCAGGACAACATGTTCCTCGTGATCACTGCTACATTTGAGTTCACTGTTTTGGCTATTGTGTCAAAACATCCCATTAAGTGTTTCCTCTTTTTCACAGGCCCTCTACTTTGTCAACATGATTAGGACAAAATAGATGAGTCTATCTGAATATGATAGGTTACAAAACGTTCATTGACATGATTTGGGGTTCTACATTACAACTAACCTTTAATACCATTCATGGGCAGTGGCGTCCCTAGGGTTGGTGTCACCCACTAAGTAACTCATGATGTCACCTACCTATGGGCTTCTTCCTATATCAGACATACAGAATCCTTCATAATGTTTTTGTACTAATACTACTCATAAATTGTGATTTCTGTATATCATTCCTTCTTTTCCTTTAATTAACTCTTAATTCTCCAAGAAGTTAATACAGGTTCAAAAATACTGATTACCATGATAAACCCAAAAAACCAACCCACTGCCTTCAAGTCACTGCCAACTCATAGTGACCCTTAGACAGAGTAGAACTGCCCTATTGAGTTTCCAAGGAATGCCTTGCGGACCTAAACTCCCAAACTTTTTGGTTAGCAGACTTGGTACTTAACCCCTACACCACCAGGGTTTCCTAATATTGCAGCTAAAATGCCAGAATCAGGAGCCAGAAAACAGCAACAAGGAAAACAACAGTGCACCACTGTAGCACATGCAGAGGAAACCACATGATCTGAAGCAGCATTGTAACTAGGGTGTAACAACAGCTCTGACTAGACCACGTTATAGAAGTAAAAAAAAAACAACTTATCCACTGCTGTCCAGTTGCTTTTAGCTGACAGTGACCCTATAGCAGAGAGCACAACTGCCCCATAGAATTTCCAAGGAGCGCCTAGCAGATTTGAACTGCCAACTATTTGATTAGCAGCTATAGCACTTAATCACTAGTCACCAGGGTTTCCTTTGGGTCATTACCAAACCCAAAACCAAACCCACTGCCAATGAGCTGATTTCAACTCAGAGCGACCCTATAGGGCAGAGTAGAACTGCCCCATAGTTTCCGAGGAGTGCCTGGTGGATTTGAACTGCTGACCTTTTGGTCACTAGCTGTAGCACTTATCCAGTACACCACCAGGATTTCCAGATAATGTTCAATGATTCAAAAAGTAAATTAGCATAGAATTTTAGCTTTGTAGGTAGTAGATACACATAAGCTGGGCTTATGATAAATGTTTTTGCTGTTATAAATAACTACAGGGATATTTTTATAGACAGTCATTTTGATGTCACCCCCACTGGCAGTGTCAGCCCATGCAGGCCCACTGCCATACCCCACTGTTGACACCATTGTTTGTGGAGCTTTGATATCATATCAAAGAACAGTGGTAGCAATGACCTAAAAAGGCTATTAAAATATCCCTCCTTTTTCTAAGCACATATTTATGTAAGCCTAAATTTTCTTCATACACATAAATCAAAATAACTCATCATGAGAAACTGAATGCTGAAACAAATATGAGAATCCAGCTGTATTCTGTTAAGTGCAACATTAAAGAGATTTGCAAATATGTAAACAAATTCCACTCTTCTCTCTCAATAGTTTATGTTCTAGAAACTCTAGTCATTTTATTTTTTCTAAGTGTACTAATTCAACAGCTTCTACATGTACTACTTAGTGATGATGATGACATTCTTGGAGTTTTGCATCATTCTCACCCTCTTTTTTGAGTTGTTTCTCCCTCATTAACATAAACTCACTGATCCCTACAATTCCTATCTAATCCCACAAGTTGCTGTTGTCAGTTTGATCCCCTAAGATTGTTCTTAAAAAACCGTAATGTTCAAGGCAGATCTCTTTTTTTACTAAACTCTTGATCCATTGTAAGAAGACTTCGGAGAATATTTTTGGCTTAAGATTTAAAGACGATTTCAAGGCAACAGTTTCAGGAGCTCCATGGTTTCAGAAGAATTTCAAATTCTGTCCTGCATTTTCCTTTTTTGATCTGGATTCTTCTACAGAATGTTTGATCAAAATGTGAGTCATGGTAGCCAGACACCATCCTGTTCTTCGGGTCTCATGGCAAAGAAGGCGGTTGATCACCGAGGCAATTAGCCACACATTCTTATCCTTCTCCTGTTTCTGACTCTCCTTCTTCTCTGTTGCTTCAGATGAAAAGAGACTGATTATTGTGCCTTGGATGGATGCCTGCAAGCTTTTAAGGCCCCAGGTATTTATTATGCGATGAAGTAGGAGGTGGAACTGAAACCCTAAACATGTTACTAGGATGATTAACTGGAATGTCCACTGAAACTGCGACCCTAACCCTCCAAACCAAGGGACCAAACTCCATGAGGTATTTGCTTGTAAAATCTAGTTACATTTCATTAAAAATAGTTTACTTATGCTAACATGGAATGAGTTTATGATTCTCTTAAAATTAAAAGCTACAATTTTTAAAGAATGTATCCATTTTAATTTTTAATATGGTGACTATTGAAAGATGGGGCCTGTCATGGACTAAATTGTGTCTCCCCCAAAACATGTGTAGGCACGTGGCTGGGACATGATTCCCAGTATCTTGTGACTGTCCTCCGTTTGGTGGTTTTCCAGTGCTGTATGTTAAAGCCCTAGGGTGGGACTGTAAATCTCTTTATAAGATCACCTCTCTGCTCCACTGTAAAGGGAGTTTCCCTGGAATATGGCTTGCCCCACCCTTAATCCTTTCATCCTACAAGAGATAAAAGGAAAGAGAAGCAAGCAGAGAATTGGGAACCTGACACCACCAAGAAAGCAGCACTGGGAGAAGAGTGCATCCTTCAGATCTGAGGTTCCTGGGCCAAGACATTCCCTGGACAAAGACTGATACAAATACCAGGCTCTCCTCCAGAGCCGACAAAGGGGAAAGCCTTCCCCTGGAGCAGACATCCTGAATTTGGACTTGTAGCCTACCAGACTGTGTAAGAATAAACTTCCCTTGTTAAAGCCATCCACTCTGTGGTATTTCTGTTACAGCAGCACTAGCTGATTAAAACAGAGCCCTTATAAGCAAAAGTTCTTTGGGGCCTTCAATAATCTTTAAGAATGTAAAGGGCCCTAAGACCAGAAAATTTGAAAACTGTTGCTCCAAGATCCCCTTTCCTCTGAGTTCAATATGTCCATCTATCTGAGACTGGTCTTGTTTCTCTCTTCTGCTGGACCCTCATGCTTTGGGGGACCCTGTTCCTGAGGTGAGGGGGCACACGACCTAGTCTTGCCTGAGAGAGGTGAGGAGACAGCCCACAGCTGGGCAATGCCTGGTACTCACTTTGGGTCTTTGGGGAAGTCACACTGTTATCAACCCCCTCTCAGGAAGTCCCTTCTTCTTTGTGGGTTTGGGCCCTGGCTCAGTGAGGTGGTGGCAACTGTCCTCCGGAAACTCTCTAACCAGAGGTCCCAACCCAGACATCTTGAGTCCTGCCCTACCCTCTGCCCCTTTGCCATACCCAGACCTGTTGAAAAGATCTTCCCCAGAGGCAGGATTGGAGTGAGGCAACTACAGCACTACCCTTGGTACAAAATTAAGATAAGTAATATTTTAATGCAAAGCTTTAAAAAAAAAATCATGATCAACAGACGTGGGAAACTTGGAGCAGAAAGGGGGAGCGTGCTATCACATTAAAGGGAGAGCAACCAGAGTCACATCACAACGTATATGTAAATTTTTGTGTGAGAAAGTAACCTGAACTATAAACTTCCACTTAAAGCACAATTTAAAAAAAAAAAAAAAGTATACGAGACCTAACAGGCAAATGGGTAACACTGGCCCAAGAGCAAAGAGGAGTGAGGCTGGAAGAGACAGGAGACCTGGATGAATGGACACAGGGAGGCAGGGTATGGAGAGAAAGGGGGAGAGTGCTGGCACAAGGCAGAGATTGCAACTAACGTCCCCAAACAATCTGTATCTAAATTTTTGAATGAGAAACTAATTTGCACTGTCAACTCTCACCTAAAACACAATTTTAAGAATGTGTCAAATTTGTTATCATAATAGATTTTAAAATAATTTTTTAAAAGTTAAAATGAATATTAAGATATTCCAGCATTCTGGGAATTACCCGTTGCTGACCTCTTGCTGACCTCTTTCTGCCAAGCTGAGCCAATATTATAGGACAGAGCAGAACTACCTTACAGCATTTCCAAGGAACTGCCCGTGGATTCGAACTGCTAACCTTTCAGCTAGCAGCTGTAGCTGTTAACCACTGTGTCACCATGGCTTCATGGTGATGACGTTATTACTAAATCATTTTGCCTCAGGCTTCAGTATGGCTGGGAACAGCACTATTAGAATCTTGTCTTCATGTAAAATTTTACTATTTGGTTCATCATGGGTTTTTTTTTTTTCTTTTACATTAATTTTGATCTAAAAATTCGTTGTCACCATGTAAACTGGACATCACACAGGTTGGCTCAGACAATCATTGTGGTCAATGATTCATGCATTCATTAGACAAGCACTTACTGCTCAAGGCTTTAGGCAGAGTGTTGAGGACTCAGAAAAGAGTCCCTGTCCCAGCCCTTGAGTGACTCACAAACCATCTTGCAAGAGAGTGATCCCAAAATAGACAAACAAAATGTGCTATGATGGCGGAGGTGCAAGGTGGTATGAGAATTCAGAGAAGGTACCTCTAGCCCAGGTTGAGGGGGCCAGAAAAGACTTCTTGCTTCAGCTGAAGGAGTTGGCCTGCAAAGTAAGGAGGGAAAAATTCCAGGCAGAGGGGACAGCCTGCACAAAAGCCTAGAAGAATAGCAGAGGATGTGTCTTGCTCTCCAGTTGGAGTCCTACAATTTGGCTAAAACTTGAAGTATGAGGATATTAAGAAGAAACAGAGCTAGAAATTATCAGTCAACTCAAGAAGGGCCTCGAACGTCAAGCTAAGGAATTTGTGCTTGATTCTGCAGAAAAATGGGGAGTCGCTGAAGGATGCTGATCATGGAAGGGACAAGGCCAGGTCTAGGTTTGGGAAAGGGTGCTCTGATCACTAGATGGAGAATGACAAGGGCAGGGAGACAACAAAGGGACAATCCTAATTATCTGGAGGACAGAAGGAAGCTTGGACCATGGAAAAGCAGATGGAAGAAAATGAATAGAGGTGAGGGTTTATGGGAAGTCACTTGGATAGGACTTAGTGACGGATCAGGTATGGCTTAAAAGGAAGCAGTCAAGGATGACTCCTAGGCTTCTGGCCTAGATGACTAGGCTAGAGCTGTGGTAATATCTGTCTTCATAGCGACAACACTGGGGAAGAACAGTGAGGAGGTGAAGGGTGACTTCACTTGGACATGTATTACACTGGGATATCTGTGAGACATCCTGGACAATACACAGTTAGGCCCCCAAGAGCCCAATATTAAAGGAGAAGGAGGAGGAGGAGAAACATGAAGGAGGCACTGAGCGTAGGTCGCTCCTTTCAGTCTTGCCCTTTCCCTTCCATCCACAGGTGGTGAGCCCAAGAAATTGCCCTAAGGTGTCCTGATGGCTAGCTCCATCTCAGAGTCTGCTTCCCACAAACCCAATCTGTGACAATGTATGCTCAGATCTATTTGACCCTCGAGCCTCTCCAGTCCACATGGGTGACCCAAGAGAGATAAGTGTCTTCCTTCCAGATTCAGTGTGGCCAGTCCTGGGTGGAACTCAGCCCTGGTGCCACCAATGCCACTTCCCTGGCTCTTCCTATTCCTCCTGCCTCTGTCCAGTCCTATGATTCTGGTCTTCGTGTGACCCCTCCTACCTTAGCGTTTGTCACAAACTTAGCATTTAGCTGCACTTCTGTATCAAGAGAACTCCTGACATCAACTAAGTTACAATCAGCCAAATCTCCTCCAGGTCTGGGGGGCTCATACTTTCATGCCTTTACTCATACCGTTTCCTCTGCCTAGAACATTCCTACCTCCTCCTCTTTTCCTGGCTAGTTACTAGCTATCCTTTAAGACTGCTCAGGCTCCACGTATTGTGTCCTAAAGCTCTCTGCCATTTCCACACAGGCCAAGTTACATGCTTACCCTCTGGGTCTGCATAAACCATTTGCTGAGTCTCTTCTAACTCATGGTAACCCTATGTGTGTTGGAGTAGAGCTGTGCTCCATATGATTGTCCTCCACAGGAGATCGTAGCTCTTGGAGAGCGTAGCTCTTGGAGAGCAGAGAACATCTCCATTTATTCTACCAGTTACTGACAACCTACTGGGTGCTGGACACTTGGTTGGGTGTTAGGCACAGCAGAAATGAAACAGAACAGGTTTCTCTTCTCTAGGATTTTACACTCTACTTGGAGGAAATAGAAACAAGCAGAGAAATAAATGAACAAGATCATTTCAACTTGTGACCAATTCCATAAACGAAATAAAAAATGGTGAGATGATAAAAATTGAGCAGATGGTTGCTTTAAGTAGAGTAATCAGAGGAGGCTTCTTGGAGAAGGTGATATATAAACAAAACCAGAGGCAGATTAACCACAAAGTCATTAAATTTTAATCTTCAAATCTCCTTCCTGTATATAATTGTGCATTTGTAATTTGATATCTTTTCCTCAAAGAGGGACCCCTCCCCTCAAAGTGTATAAGCTTGAGGGATCTGTAAAATATGGATCTTCCTCTAGCTAAATTCTAAAGGATGAAAAGGAACAAGTCATGAGAAGACCTAAAAGAAGAGTATTCTAGAGAGAGGACACCACGTGCAAAAAACCTGGGGTAGAAATGAGTTTGTTATGTTTTGAGGTAAAAGATAAGAGGTGAACGAGAAACAGGAAGGGTAAAATGAAGCCAGACAGCAGCATGTACCAGGTCCACCCTAAACCAAACAAACCAAACCCACTGCTGGGACAATTCTAATTCATAGTGACCCTATAGGACAGAGTAGAACTGCTCCTAGAGTTTCCAAGGAGCGCCTGGTGAATTCAAACTACTAGCCTTTTGGTTAGCAGCTGTCACATTTAACCACTAGTGACCAGGGTTGCCAGGGTTACCAGGCCTACCCTAGGTCACAGTAAAGAGTATGGATTTGATTGCAGGACCAATGGGGAGCCACTAGAGACAGCCAAGCAAGTGTGTAACACAACTCTGATTCCAAGGATTCTGACTGCTGGGCAGAGAATAGATAACAGGGGGAGAGAGTGGAAGCAGAGAGATCACTTAGGAGGCAAGAAAGGGTGGTGGCATCGACCAGAGAATAGCATTCCCAATTCTTCTCTCCACCCCTAGTACCTGGCACAAGCTTGGCCATGAACTTGGTAAAGATTTGTCAAGTAAATAAATATCTAGCCTCCAATATAACTGACCCGTGTGTCAGAGCTACACAAAGGTGGTAGGGACCAAATCAACCCAAAGACACAAGAGCACCAGTGACTCCCCAGAGCAGCTGCTAGACCAGGCAGGGTGAGTCCCCTATGCTGCTGCTAGTCGAGTCAGGGTCCCTGGACCAGTAGCAGCACTATCACTGGAGAGCTTGTTAGAAATGCAGACTCTCAGGCCATAGCCCAGAACTCCTGTGTCAGAATCTGTATTTTAACAATAAGACAGAGCCCTCCAAATGCTGTATTCTTGCCTGACTTCCTCCCCTACAGAGGTGTTTTGCAAAATCATTTCCTTTGCTGAGCTCCCCTGCTCACGCTCCTCAGCTGTGCATTTGAATCCTGCTTTGCTTGGAATTACACAGTAATCACATCGAGCCTTCATAACACGATTAAGAGAGTTGCTGGTGTAACTTGCATAAACTCTTTACTTGTAAACTCCTTTAAAAGTAACCTGCCTGCGTGTGGCAAGCAACCTTGGCAGCAGTCAGCACTGACTGACTCCATTTCCATGTACAATGAAATAAAAGCCCATTTTCATTCTCCCATCTCTCTCTCTCATTTATTGGCCAATCCTAGTCATGCTGAGTAAGAGCCTGGGGTTTCCACTCAGTAACAGCAAGATTCCCAGATGATTCCTGTGCACACTAAAGTTCTGAAAGTGCTTTCCTTCAACACACTGTCACCTACCTACTCACCTGGTCTAACACCTTCCATGACTCCCCATTGCCTGGAATCAAGTCCAAGTTTCTTTTCCACCATGTCCCATCCCTCTTCTTCCACCACTTCCTGCTACTCATTCTTGACTTTGGCCACAGTGATCTTCTCACTACTTCCCTTAAGACACCCTTTTCCCTTTGCACATGCTGTGGCCCCTTCTACTAAGAGTGCTTTTGCCAGGTGTTTTTTATTTATTTATTTTTTAATCAAGCAAAATCTTACTCATCCTTTAAGACCTAACCTAAAGACAGCTTCCTCCAGGAAGGTTTCTCTGATCACTCCAGGCAGAGTGAGTTGCTTTCTTCTAGGGCACCAGGCACATTCCTCAGTACAGTACCTGACATAGTACATTACATTGATTTCTGTGGCTGTTTCCTCACCTGTCAAGAACATCTTGAGAGCAGGAGCTAGATTCATCTTTTTATCTCTAGTGCCAGACTGACTGAAAGAATAAGTCCCTGATGACCATTTCTAAGAGCCTGGCAAGAAGGGAACATGCCCAGTCTCTTTAGAAGACACATACTGAGGGTGAGGAGTGGAGAGAACAAGACCTCTGTAGTCACAAAAACCTAGGTTCAAACCTGGCTCTGCTGTTCACTTGCTATGTGACCTCAGGCAAGTGACTTCACCTCTCTGAGGCTCAGTTTCTTCCTCTGCAAAACTATGCCATTTTCCCAGTGGTTCTAGACATAAGCATGTGAAGTTGGTAAACCAGGACACGAGCCACAAGTGGCCAGACCTCCCTCTTCCCACCAACCCAGCTGCCCAGAGCCAGCCAGGGGCAAGCACCATAGGTCAGCACAACCCAAGGGGCTCTGCCCACCCCGATGGGGCCTCAGACTAATGCCAACAAAGTTTTCAACGGTTCAGGAAGGAAAGGAGCGGCGGAGGAAGAAGGAGGAGGCTCCTACCACTCCATTTCACATGTAGGCACAGTTCCCCGGTGGATCAACTCTGGGCACTGGGCCCAGGCCCTTCTCTCAGCTGGGGACCCATAAATATTCATAAGACAAGAAGAACTCTGCCATCTAGTCCTCCCTGCTCTGCCCTGCACAGCCTGGCCTACATACGAGCTCAGTGTAAGCTGATTTTTGTTAGTCCTGTTTCTCTACTCCAGATGGAGTTCCATAACAGTGCATTATAATAGCTATTGATTTATTTCTCTTGTCTTCTGAGCTGGGAATTCCCCGGGGTCAAAGCTTCTGACATACCAACAGTGCTCAGCACAGGGTCTCTTACACAGTAAATCAAGAAATACTTGCTAAATAGATAAATAACCACCTCCCCCCAAAAACACAGCTACACTGTCCTCCTGACTTTTATACTCTCATGCAACAGCCTCAGCCACTTCCTGCCTTTAACCTTCCTGGGGCCACTAAAACCTCCTAGGTTAATAATTTCCCATCTGTGAGTCTCAGTTTTCTCATCTATGAGATGGGAACAATATCAACATAGACTTCACAGGATTGTTCTGAGGTTGAAGGCAGATAAACCTCTAAAGTGCTGGCCATATACCAAAAGCCCATCACTGTTGAGTGAACTCTGACTCATAGTGACAATACAGGACACTGTAGAACTGTCACACAGGGTTTCCATGGAGTAGCTAGTAGATTTGAACTACTGACCTTTTGATTAGCAGCTTTAGCTCTTTGCCACTTTGCCAACTGAGCTTTATAGTAGGGGGTTGCTAAATAAGTTACTCTCGTTCTGACCTCACCTGGGGCTTGACATTTGTGTCCTGCCCTAGCCTTGCTGCTATCCCCTCTACAGACTCCATTCAAGGAGTGACACCATCACCATTTGTCCAAGAAGTAGAGGGATTTGAGAGGCAAATTGAGAGCAAATGTGCTGACCTCTGGGAGATTTTGAACTGGGCTCCCCACAGTTTTCAGTACAAGAGATCTAACACCCAGCTTGGTGCATCTACTGATTGAATAAGCAGCACTCTTTGTTTGGAAAGAGGTAAAGAACAGGGTCTAAACCAAAAAACCAAACCAATTACTGTCAAGTCAATTCCAACTTATGGCTACCCTAAGGACAAAGTAGAACTGCCCCCTAGAGTTTCCAAGGAGTACATAGTAGATTTGAACTGCTGACACTGTCCCACCAGGGTTTCTGCACAGGGTCTAAGACCCTAGAAATGGAGGCAGCCTGACACTGGCAGGGTCACTGAATTTTCCTCCTAACTGGGGACCCAACCCAACCCCAGCTGTGAATACTGCGTTAAGACGATTCAGTTCCTGTCAATAGGCCTGGGGGTTAGGCGACACAGAACCTGGTCTAGACCTCTCCTCTGGGCTCCCTTGAGGTAACAGTCTGAGTCACCCTCCCCCTGCCTTGTTTCCTGGAAGTCAGCAAGGGTAAAGAAGACAGAGTGGGGAGATGTTTCCTCCTGCGAGTATGCGTACATGCCTGCAGTATACCAGGAATCACGCTGACTTTTAAGCCTTTTTCCCCAATGTGGAAGCTTCTGGCCTGTGGGAGTAGGTGCTGACCTTGGAGTCACAGACCTGAGTCTGCACCTGGCTCTCTTTCTTAACTGTCATCTTTGACTCTTCCAACCTCTGTTTCTTCATCTGCAAAGCAGTGACAATGAAAACTTGCTCACAGAGTAGTTCAGACAGCAAACTGAAACCATTTTATGTGCGTGGTTATTGCTTAATCACTGAGTTTCCTTCCCCGTCCTGTACACAGAATATGTTTTATGGAATGAATGAATAAGTAAACAAATCAGCCACACAGCAAGCCAGTCTCATCTTCCTTTTTGGAAAGAGTCCCCAAGGGTGACTGGAGAGAAGGCACAGGAATTAGGATCAGGGTCCCAGACCCTGGCCTTAGCCATGCCACCCACCCACCCACCCACCATCTTGAGTGAGTCTCTTCCCAGATCAGAGTCTTGGGATTTATACCAGCAAAATAGGACACTCCACCCACCTCAAAGCGTTGGTTGTTGTGAAAAGGAAGTGAGATTGTTGGGGCTGACAAAGGATTTGGTAAACAGCGACCAAAGAACAAAACCTGTTGTCACTGAGTTAATTCCAACTCACAGTGACCCTGTAGGACAAAGTAGACATGCCCCAGAGGGTTTCCAAGGAGCACCTGGGGAATTCAAACTGCCAATCTTTTGGTTAGCAGCCATAACATTTAACTGCTATGCTACCACGGTTTCCCATAAACGGTGAAGCACTTGGTAAACTGAAAAGCACCTTATAAACTGTACAGGTCTTGCCCAAGTTTTTTTTTTTTTAATTATGGTGAAATATATGTAACAGAAAGTTTGCCATTTTAACCATTTTCAAGTGTACAACTCAATTATGTTAATCATATTCTCTATGTTGTGTTGGAAACACTGGTGATGTAGTGGTTAAGTGCTACGGCTGCTAGCCAAGAGGTCAGCAGTTCCATTCTACCAGGCACTCTTTGGAAATTGTCTGGGGCAGTTCCACTCTGCCCTGTAGGGTCGTTAGGAGTTGGAATCAACTCAATGGCAGTGGGTTTTTTTTTTTGGTGCTGTGCCACCACCATTACTATCCATTTCTAAAAGTTGGGCATCACTTCAGATAGAAACTCAGTACCCATCAGCAGTAACTCCAATTCTCTCCTCCTAGCCCCTAAACTAAAACCAAACCCAGTGCCTTCGAGTCAATTCTGACTCATCACAACCCTACAGGACAGAGTAGAATGGCTCCATGGAGTTTCCAAGGAGCACCTCACAGATTTGAACAGCTGACTTTTTGGTTAGCAGACATAGCACTTAACCACTACATCACCAGGGTTTCCTAGCCCCTGGTGACCACTTAAAACACTTTTGTCTCTATGCCTTTGCCTGTTCTAGAGAGTCCTCGTAACCGGGATCGTACATCTGCACAAAGTCTTAACATGCTTTTTCCACCAGCCGGATGAGCTCAACTCCAAACCCAGATCCTGAGAGGCCTGTTTCTGCTGAAGAGGGTGGGAAACGGCTGCTCAGTGATAGCCCTCTCGCCACCACACCCAAACATTCACACACACACGCACACATATGCGGGCACACTGGAGCATAAGCACATACATCCATGCACAGGCTTCATTTTGATTCTGTTTGGCTGAAGGCACAAAGAAGAAGGCACAGACAAGCCAGCAGCATATTGGCCTCCAAGCTGGCTTAGTCAATGACACTGCTGCTGGGAACTGTTGGACCGTACCAAGGCCCCCTCTGCAGGTGGCACAGGCTACTGGCCCATCCTCTGGGCACTGGTGACTATAAAACCAAAACCAAGCCTGTTGCTGTTGAGTCAACAGCAACCCTATAGGTCAGAGCAGAACTGCCCCATAGGGTTTCCAACAGCGCCTGGTGGACTCAAATTGCGGACCTTCTGTTTAACAGTCGTAACACTAACCACTACACCACCAGGGTTTCCCTTGCGGGTATACATAGCCAGAGGCAGTTCCCCAATCCACATAGACACAGACACACATGCATGAGCACACACACACACACACACACAAATACAAGCATACACAAAGATAAACTGAAATCTCCTGTCCCCTCCCACCATGCTACCTTGGAACCCCATAGTGGCTGGTCAAACGGTGATGGGGCTGGGGACCTAGCATTTTCCCCTCTGGTAACTGGCTCCCCACCCAGCAGTCAACACCCTCTCACAAGCCCGGTCAGGGAGTGCTACCAGGCGATAGCTCAGCTGCCATCCCTTCCTGGGCCCAGATCCCTACCCAGTAGGTGGTATAGCCGAGATCGAGGACCAGAAAGGGAAAAGACAGGCTGACATTGGAAAAAAGGGGCACCACTTTGTGTCCATCAAGGCCTTGATCACAGACCTCTCAAGTCTGTCCTCCCCAGAGAAAGGAGAAACAGGCTGCATCCCAGTCTTTCATGACATTCCCCCGACACATAGTTTTACCCTGAAACACTGAACAGGAGAGAAAGCTCAGTCCTGGATGTACATTTTGTCATTAAGGCCACAGACTGTGAACTTGACCTCCAAACCCTGAGTTGGACAGATGGGAAAACTGAGGCCTAAGGTGACAACAGTATCAGAGGCCGAGCTAGGACCAGAAACTAGATCTCTGGCTCTCTATTTCCTTCTGAATACAACATATGACTTTATCATTCATTAATTCAATGCATAGTTACTAAGCATCTACTGTATGTTGAACTCTGTGCTGAAGGTAAGGATAAATACCAAGCAAAGCAAATTCCTCATCCTAAAGGCATTTACAGTAACACACTGTCAGGATTCCTAGTAGTGCATTGGCTCATATTATGCAGCACTTTACAACTGACAAAGCACTTTCACATTCAGCCTCCTCATAAACCCAAAGGTCAGTATTATAAACGCTAGTCTGCAAAGGAGGAAACTGGGGGTCCTGGATTGCCCAAACTTGTATCTTGTCAGCCAGCACTGAAACCCAAACCTGGGGTGCCCACCTCAGGCCCAGGACTGTTTCTGCAGCCTAGAGCGGACTTCATTCCCAGGCTGGGCTGTTAGTACCTGAAGGGAAGGACTAAGCTCTTCCTTTTGCTTCTCTGGCACCCCCCCAACATACACACACACACACACATACATGTGCACACAGAGTCAGACCAAGCACCTGGAGCACAGCTGTGTATTCAGTCAGAGCTACATCAGAGCAGCCCAGATGCTTAGGGGAGCACTCCCTTACTGACTGACACCCTCATTCTACACAGCTGAGGGAATACCTGGGCAGCAGCCCTGCTCACCAGAGCCAATGAGAGACAGGAAGGTACAGCCTCAGCCCTGTCCACATCATCTAGGACCTGGTGGAGGTAATGGTTGTCTGCTTGGTCTTTTGTACTAATGCCCTCACTAGCTTCATCATCTTCTGAAAAAACCTAGCATCTTGTGAGTTCCCAAGTGCCCAGTCATCTGCTAGACCCTCTGCCCTCTTGACAATCCTGGTAGGGTGACAACACCATCCTTGTTAGACTATTGAAGAAACTGAGGCTTAGAGAGGGCTGTAACTTGGCCAGGGTCACATATTCAATCACATATCTCCCTAAAATCTAGGTAGTCCTCTCATCACCCCAGCACTTCCAGTAAGATCACCCTAGCACTGTCTTGGCCTGAGACAACCAGAGAGGGGAGCTAGGTTCCCAGAAAAGTTTTGCCAGAAGAAATTCTTTTTAAATATGAAGCTGTGGGCCTGAGCAAGGTACCAGAACAGTCCCTTAAAAACAGAAGCACCCATTTGGTTAGATATAGCCTCCCTCCATTGCCCAGTCAGGTCTGGGGCCCCCTTACCTGTACCAGAGACAGCAGTCACAGCTGACTGCAAGGTCTGAGTATCGCAGTTCGGGTTCTGGCCCCAGCTTCACCCTCTGTGCTGGCTGGAAATTGAAGAAGTGAGAAAACAGAGCATACTGCTGCCAAGTCACCCCTGGGAGGAAATTCCGCGACCCTAGGGCCCCCCAACGGATGCCACAGGAACATCCAGGCTGGGCCACCCAGTCCCTGGCCACTGCTCAGAGACTTCTAATGGAGCAGGGGCAGTGGGAAATGGGCAGCAACCACAGTGCCAGGGAGCTAGGCAAGAGAAAGAGCAAGCGAGTATGAGAGTGCACTAAACAGAGAGAGAGGCTGAGTGTATGGGTGAAGAAGGGGGGGAGCGAGGAGCAATGGGTGACAGGGAAAACAGAATGAGAGGGGAGAGAAGAGAGGATTCAAGGGAAAACGAGAGAGGATGGAGGAAGAGATGGAGGGAGAACAGAACACAGACAGAGACAGATATCGAAAGACCAGGAGAGGAATGAAGAGGACACAGGACAAAGGCCACAGGAGTTCAAAGAGAAAAAGATGAGACTTAGACAGTGAAGCTGTGTGTGTGTATATGTGGGAGGATGGGAAATGAGAGAGAAAATGAAAGAGAGGGAGCTAGAATATGAAAAGTGCCGTGGCCAACAAGAGGCATGACTGGGCTGGGCATCCCTGGTGACGAGGAAACACAGAGTCCAAAGTGTCCATGGGCACTGAGGAGCTGCTGGAGTGGAGGAGGAACCCTTCCAAGACCCTGAGCCAGAGTTGGGAAGCGTGTGAATAAGTGTGAGTGAGGGTGAACAGGTGTGGGCAACTGAGAGTGAACTCATACAACAGTGGGTGTGTGTGTGTGCACGTGTGTGTGTATGTGTGTGAGGTGGATAGGGCTTCACGCAGACGTGGGGGACAGGCCAGAGCTCAGTGTCTCAGCCTCCAGTCCATTTCTTCACTCATTTGTTCAGCCAGCATCAGGAACTGTCTGAGGAAGCAAGATCCTCAGGTACCAGTTTAACCCTCTCTGACACAGAGAGGGAAAGTGAGGTTCTAACAGGGTGCCACCAAAAGTCAGGTGCAAAGCACAGTCGGGAGCACAGGGTCCAGCCTCAGCGACACCTAAGCGTTTGGGCTAGCCTACTCTTGCTAACTGGGACCCCAAGATTGCCCCTTATCAAAGCCAAGAATAGCTTTCAAGGGACAAAGGACCTTCAACATAGTCCTAGCCCTGAACAGCTACAGTCTGGGATCTAGCCCTGCCTGCCCAGGCTCACCTCACCACATACAAGGAGACACGGCCCAACCAGGTTCAGACACAGGTAACCCTTGTACACGCACACTACAGGTAGCATCTCATTAAGACACCTGCTCAGAGATATGTTCTTCACTCACGTGTGAGCTCACCCCTTCAGGTGCCAGCGCGTACTCCCCCTCTCACTCACATTGCCCAGACTCAA
Organism: Heterohyrax brucei; assembly: GCA_028571685.1. Taxonomy (NCBI): domain Eukaryota; kingdom Metazoa; phylum Chordata; class Mammalia; order Hyracoidea; family Procaviidae; genus Heterohyrax; species Heterohyrax brucei. The sequence continues at coordinate 58,118,824 of CM053140.1, forward strand.
CTTGCCCTCACGCTCATTTACCTACGCATGCAGTAATCTCATCAAATCCCAAGATGTGGCCCATGCCTCCTGTCTGGAACTCGGAAGCAGGCTGCAGGCCGAGTGTCCTCATTCCTCCTTTTCTCCCTTGGATCACTTTGACCCTTGAGTGCTCTGAGGCACAGGAGAACACTTTCATTCACTGTATTTAACCCTCCAGTAAACTGTCCCCCGGAAAGCAAAACCCCAGCTCTGCTTCTCAAACCAGAACTCTTTTCCTTGAATCAGCTTTACCCCTCAGTCCTCCTCCAGCTGCAAGACTCCACAGAACATCAAGCCTGAGAGAGGCCTTTGGGTTCAACCAGCTACCCTGTGGCCACTCCCCAGAAGGCCCAGCTCAAGGTCTAGTTTCTGGGGACATGGGCCTGTTTTTCAATAATCCCTTATACCTGGTCTTGTAGCAGCTGAACAATATTACCTCTCTGGAGATTATCTGTAAGCAGATGTTTCAGCTATCTAATGCTGCTTGAACAGCATTCACTGTATTTAACCCTCCAGTAAACCGTCCCTGGCTTTAAAAAGTGAAATTTTATTGTGTCACAGTCCAGTAGGCTAGAAGTTCAAATTCAGGGCAGCAGCTCCAGGGGACAGGCTTTGTCTTCCAGCTCTGGAGGAAGGTCTTTGTCATCAAACTTCCCATGGACTGGGAGCTTCTAAGGCACAGCACCCTGTGTCCTTTCCAAGTATGTGGTCTGCTCCTGGCACTGCTTCTCGGTGGTATGAGATCCCCATCTCTCTGCTTGCTTCCCTTCCCTTTATATCCCAAGAGATTGCCTCAAGGAACAACACAATCTGACATGTTGAGTCCTGCCCTACCCACACAGCTGCCACCCACTCTCCCTCATTAACATCATAGAAGCAGGGTTTATAGCATATAGAAATATCACACAATACTAGGAACCCCAGCCTAGCCAAATGGCTACACGCTTTTCATGTGGGACACAATTCAATCCATGAGAAAGACCAAAGAAGAACTGATGCCTTTTGAATAATGGTGTTTCAAAAAAATACTGAATATACCATGGACTGCCCAAGGAACAAATAAAGCTGTCTTGAAAGAAGTACAGCCAGAATGTTCATTAGAAGGGAGGACAAAGAGACTTCATCTTGTGCATTTTGGACATGATATCAGGAGGGACTAGTCCCCGGAGAAGGACGTCGTGCTTGGTAAAGCAGAGGGTGAGTGAAAAAAAATACCCTCAGCAAGATGGATTGACACAGTGGCTGCAACAACGGGCTGAAACACAGCAATGATTGTGAGGATGGCACAGGACAGGGTAGTGTTTTGTTCCATTGTATGTACTGTTGCTGTGAGTTGGAACGAACTCCACAGCACCAACTGACAACAACGAAAACCGTTAATTGTTAAATAAGTTAATGGTTTTACAGTTATGTTTCAAGAACACTTCTCTTTTGGAGATACACACAAAATATTTACAGATGAAATTATATTTGGGGTTTACTTCAAAATAATATGGAACAATCTCAACAAGTGGTGCTGGCAGAACTGGATCTGCATTTGCAGAAAAATTAAACAGGATCTGTTTAATTTGGTCAATTAAATGGACAAAAACTAGCGGACAGACAAACTAACTCAGTATCAAAGACCTAAGTGTTAAAGCTAAAGCTGTAAAGTTCTTAGAAGATAACAGAGAGGCAAAACAGGGAGACCTAATTTCTGGCATAAACAGTCCATCCAGTACAACTAAAAATGTACGAACAACAGAATATAAAGTAGATAACTTGTACTTCCTAAAAATGAAATACTTACGCTCATCAAGACTTTGCGAAAGAGTAAAAGGAGAACCTACAGACCAGGAAATAGTCCTTGGCAACAACATATCTAACACAGGTCTAATCTCTGAAACATGCAGAAAACTTCAACAACAGAAAGATAGGTAACCCAATCAAAAACAGGCAAAGGACATTAACAGACACTGCGCTGAAGAGGACATTCATGTGGCCAGCAAAAGTGTAAAGATGCTTCTGATCATTAGCCACGGTTGTTGTTGTTAGGTGCCATTGAGTAGGTTCCATCTCACAGCGACAATTTATACAACAGAAAGAAACACTGTCCACTCCTACACCGTCCTCACAACTGTTGCTGTGCTTGAGCCCATTGTTGCGGCCACTGTGTCAATCTGTCTTGTTGAGAGACTTCCTCTTTCTTGCTGAAATTCTACTTTACCAAGCATAATGTCTTTCTCCAGGGACTAATCCTTCCTGACAACATGTCCAAAGTATGTGAGACGTAGTCTTGCTATCCTTGCTTCAAAGGAGCATTCTGATTTTATTTCATTCAAGACAGATTTGTTTGTTCTTTTGCCTGTCTGTGGTATATTCAACACTCTTCCCCAACAAAAAATTCAAAGGCAGTAACTCTTCTTTGGTCTTCCTTATTCATTGTTCAGTTCTCACATGCACAGGAGGTGATCAAAGGCATCATGGCTGTGTCAGGTGCACCATAGGCTTCAAGGTGACATCTTGCTTTTCAACACTTTAAAAAGATCTTTGGCAGGCAATTTGCCCAATGCAATGTGTCATTTGATTTCTTGACTACTGCTTCTGTGGGAGTTGATTATAGATCCAAGTAAAATGAAATTCTTGATAACCTCAATCTTTCTTCCATTTTTTCATGATACTGCTTATTAGTCCAGTTGTGAAGACTGACGTTTTCTTTATGGTGAGGTATAAACTATACTAAATATTGTGGTCTTTGACCTTCATCAGCAAGTGCCTCAAGCCTTTAAGTAAGCATAGTTGTCTCATCTGCGTATTGCAAGTTGTTACTAAGTCTTCCTCCAATCTTGATGCCCTTTTCTCCTTCAACAATCCTGCGTCTCCCATTGTTTGCTCAGCCTGCAGACCACATAGATACAACAAAAGGACATGGTGCCAGTACACACCTTTCCTGACTTTAAACCATGCAGTAGCCCCTTGTTCAATTTGAACAATTGCCTCTTGATCCCCATCCTCTTCTGAATCTGATTTGAATTTCTGGCAGTTTCCTGTGGATAAACTGCTGCAGCCACTTTTGAATGATCTTCAGCAAAATTTTTCTTGCACATATTAATTATATTGTTCGATGATTTCCACACTTGGGTGGATCACCTTCCTTGGGAATAGGCATAAATATGGATCTCTTCCAGTCAGTGGACCAGGTAGCTGTCTTCCAAATTTCTTGGCATAGTGAGTGAGCACTTCCAGTGTTGCATCAGTTTGTTAAAAACATCTCCCTTGTTATTCCCTCAAGTCCTAAAGCTGTGTGTTTCACCAATACCTTCAGGGCAGGTTGGACTTCCTGCTTCAGTACAATTAGTTCCTGATCACATGGTACCTCCTGACGTGGCTGAACAACTGCCAATTTTTTGGTATAGTGGCTCTGTGGATTCTTTCCTTCTTTTGATGTTTCCTGTGACATTTAATACTTTCTCTGTAAATCTTTCTGTATTCCAACTTGAGGCTTGAGTTTTTCCTTCAGTTCTATCAGCTTGAGAAATGCTGAGTGCATTCTTCCCTTTTGGTTTTCTATCTCCAGGTCTTTACACATGTTACCATAATAGTTTACATTGTCTTCTTGAGCTGCCCCTTGAAGTATTCTGTTCAACCCTTTTACTTCATCATTTCTTCCATTCTTTGTCTACTCTCATTCAAGAGCAAGTTTCAGAGTCTCTTCTACATCAATGTGGTCTTTTCTTCCTCCCCTGTCTTCTTGCTTTCTTGATATATAACACCCTTGATGTCATTCCACAACTCATCTGGTCTTTAGTCATTAGTGTTCAATGCATAAAATCTATTCTTAAGATGGTCTCTAAACTCACATGCGATTCACTCAAGGTTGCACTTTGGCTTTCTTGGACTTGTTCTAATTTTCTTCAGTTTCAATCTGAACTTGCATATGAGTAATTGATGGTCTGAGCCACAGTTGGCCCCTGTCTTTGTTCTGACTGATGATTTTGAGATTTTTTATCACCTCTTTCCGCAGATGTAGTAATTTTGATTCCTATGTATTCTGTTTGGTAAGGTCTGTGTGTGCAGTTGCGGAGATGTGTATGTTCGGAAAGAATGCGAAATCCTGCTTACCCTATCTTTGTCTGTTGTTAGATAGGGACTTCTCCTGAGAACAGCAAAAGCTGGCAAAAGCCCTTGAGACACGTTTTGTCTCTGTGGGCTGCAAAACCATGACAGGCTGAAAACAGCATTTACTGAGACTAGTTCAAGGACTTTCCCTCCCTCCCTCCCTGGGAATCCCTCTTCTTCTTTTGAAGTAAGGAACACGGATAAGATGCCTTTTCTCATTTTCCCAGCAGAAAGCTTGTTTACTTTGCTCAATAAAAGCTGGTGGGTTAAACAAACTGGGGTCAGTCTCTACTCACAGGAGATTGTCTCTTTTCTGCCCACAGCAAACTAAAAGTTTGTTGTCAGTATGATTTTTCAGTCTCAGCCTCTCGTACACATCACAGCCGCAAGTGGTGTCCCATATTAGTCACACCAACAGCTGGTGTCCCGTGTGAATCACGCCAACATACTATCACTGTTTATGTTGATGAAAAAAGATATTTGCAATGAAAAAGTCATTGGTCTCGCAAAGCTCTATCATGTTATTCCTGGCATTTTTTTCTATCACCAAAACCATTATTTTCTAATTACCAATTCTTTTTTGTTCCCAACTTTTGCATTCTAATCACCAGCAATATCAGTGCATCTTGACTGCATGTGTAGTCAATTTCAGACTGGAGAGGTTGGTAAAAATCTTCAGGTTCTTCATCTTTGGCCTCAGTGGTTGATGCATAAATTTGAATAACAGTTGTATTAACCCTTCTTTCTTGTAGGCATATGAATATTATCCTATCACTGACAGCAATGTACTTCAGGATAGATCTTGAAATAATTTTTTTATAATGAATGCAACACCATTCCTCTCAAGTTGTCATTCCCAGCATATAATTTTCTGATTCAAAATGATCAGTAGCAGTCCATTTCAACCCACTAATGCCTAGGATAGCAATGTTTATGCATTCTGGTTCATTTTTGACAACTACCAATTTTCCTAGGTTCATACTTCATATTTTCCATGTTCCAGTTATTAATGAATGTTTGTAGCTGTTTCTTCTCAATTTCAGTTGTGCCACATCAGCAAATGAAGGTCCTAAAAGTTTCACTTCATTTTTATTATTAAGTTTGACTCTGCTTTAAGGAGGCAACTCTTCCCCCCCAGTCAACTTTTGAGTGCCTTCCAACCTGAGGGGCTCAACTTCCTGCTGTATATAAGACAGTGTTATGTTGCTATTCATAAGGTTTTTCACTGGCTAATTCTTTTCAGGAGCAGAACTGCCGGGTCCTTCTTCCTAGTCTGTCTTAGTCTGGAAGCTCAGGTGAAACCTGTCAGCCATGGGTGACTCTGCTGGTATTTGAATACCAGTTACATAGATTCTAGCACCACAGTAACACTCAACCCCCCACAGTGTGACAAACTGACAGACCTGTGGGACATGAGCCATTAGAGAGGTGCAAATCAAAATTACAATGTGATATCATATCACCCCTTCAAAAATGGCACTGATGAAAAAAAAAAACAGAAAACAGCAAATGCCAGCAACATTCTGGGGAGACTGCACCTCTTCTAGAATCATAAAATGGCTCAGCCTTTCTGGAAAATGGAATGGCACTGTTGTAGTCTCCTGGTACTGCTCTAACAGAAAATACTGTAAGTGGACGGCTTTATGACGAGAAATTTTATTGACACAGTCTGGTAAGCCCCAAATCCATTTATAAATTGTAAGCCCATTCAGCAAGAGAATTTATCACAGGCCGGTAGGCTGAATCCAAACCCAGTGAGAGCATCTTGGCATAGGAACCTCAGGTCCAAAGAATGTGCTCCACTCTCAGTACTGTTTCTTGGTGGTGTGAGGTTCCCAGCTCTCCATCCTCACTTCTCTCTTTTATATCCCACAGTTGGTGACTGGCATCCTGCCTCATCAGCACAACTGCTGCCCATTCTCCATCATCAATATCACAGAGGCGGGATTCAACAACACATGGGAGGAATGGCACCACACTGGGAACTTACAGCCAAGTCAGATCAATACATACATTTTGGGGGGACACAATGCAATCCACATCAGGCAGTTTCTCAAAAAGCTAGAGATAGAACTACTTTATGATCCAGCAGTTCCACCCTAGGTATGTATCCAAGAGACATAAGAGCAGTGAAACAATTAGATGTATATATTTCTATGTTCATTGCAGCATTATTCACAATAGTAAAAAGATAAAAAGAGCATAAAAAAACCGAAACCCACTGCCTTTGAGCTGATTCTAGCTCATAGCAACCCTATAGGACAGAGTAGAACTGCCCCATTTAGTTTCCAAGGAGCACCTGGTAGACTTAAATTGCTGACCTTTGGGTTAGCAGCCATAAAACTAACCACTATACAACCAGATTTCCAGAAACAACTTAAGTGCCTATTAATGGATGAATGGATAAATAGACTATGGTGCATACATACAATGAAATACTATGCAACTATAAAGAATAATAGAGAATCTGCTTTAGAGAATAGAGAATAGAGAATCTGCCTTAGTCATTTGGTACTGCTGTAACAGAAATGCCACAGATGGATGTCTTTCACAAAGAGAAATTTATTTCCTCACAGCAAAGCAGGCTAAGAGTCCAAATTCAAGTTGTCAGCTCTGGCAGAAGTCTCTCTATTGGCTTTGGAGTAAGATCCTTGTTATTAGTCTTCCCCTGGACTGGGAGCTTCTGAGGCACAGGGACTCTGGGTCCAGAAGACACACTTTGTTCATGGCACTGCTGTCTTGGTGGTATGAGGTCCCTAAGTCTCTTCTGGCCTCCATTTTTCTTATATCCCAAGTGAGTGCCTCAAGGAACAATACAATCTTACACATTGGGTCCTGCCCCACTAAACACAACTGCCGCCCATTCTTTCTCATTAACATCTTAGAGACAGGACTTACAACATATAGGAGCATCACACAAGAACAGGAATCACGGCCTAGGCAAATTGCTACACACTTTTCAGTGGGGACACATTTCAATCCATGGCAACATCTTATTACAAGGATGAATCTGGAGGACATTATACTAAGTGAAATAAGTTAATCACAAAAAGACAAGTATATGATTTCACTAGTATAGAAAGTCAACAATAGGTATAAAACACAGAAAGCAATGTTTTTTGATGGCTACGAGGCATGGAAGAAGGAAGCAGAGGAAATTACTTTGTAGATAGCGAACACTGTTGGTGATGGGAAAAGCCATTCCAAATGTGGATGAAGTCTGCACAACTTGACCATGGCAAATAAAGGCACTGAGAAGTACGCAAGAAAAAGGGAAAATTTTGGTAAATGCTACAACATACACAATTTTGCAACAACAGTGATAACAATCAAAAATTGTGTGTGATTACATAGGTAGATACTGAAGCATGCATGTAAGTATACGGGAAGGAACATGCAAGTACACATATATGCATTATATGTGTATCTGTAAGTGTGTGTATATACATATTTGTGTATGCTGCATATACATTCATTTATATAATAAAGCACACAGTGGCACCAAAACCAAACTGAACCCACTGTCTAATAGATGCTGATGCACAGTGACCCTATAGGACAGAGTAGAACTGCCCCATGGAGTTTCCAAGGAGTGCCCGGTGGATTTGAACTGCCAACCTTTTGGTTAGAAGCTGTAGCACCTAACCAGCATGCCACCATGGGGGCACAACTCTGGCAGTTCCCTAGACATATCCAAGCACCTGGCAGCATTGGTTTACTGGGTTGAACGGCTGAGGACCACTGTCTCATGGGACAACTCAGTCAGTTGGTATAACAGTCCATAAAGATAAGCCTTCCAGAACCTGTGGGACATACAGTATGGCATGAATTTTTGTGCCTCTGGAGTTCTTTGGAAAGTCAAAGCCACTGTTATTGAGTTGATTCCAACTCATAGCGACCCTATAGGTCAGAGTAGAACTGCCCTATAGAGTTTCCAAAGAGTGTTTGGTAGATTTGAGCTGTTTGCCTTCTGGTCAGCAGATGAAGCACTACCCCCAAAGCGGGTAGTCCAATTTTAACACATTTAGCCTTAAGTGGAAAACCTTTCAAAATGTGCGAAATTCAAAACTCCTGAGTGGAAGCCTTATTTTTGTGAAGACTGAGCAGTGCCTTAGGTGATGCGTCTCCATCTAAACCTTTGACAGGCTTACTTTTATTTCTGTGAGGTAAGCCTCCTCACTATTTTTCCCAGCTACTATGTTTTCATGAAAATGTACTTAGGAGAACAAGCTATTGCCAATCTTCATTCAGTCACAGGAGCCACTTTCTCCTTTATGCCATGCATTGTTTCCAGGTTTACTGGCTCTCTTCTAACTCCTGAACAGTAAATAAGTATCTTTCCAATAAGGAATAATGCATTGCAGGGTACTTTCAAGAGATTGGAGCATCTGTATGTTATTCCTACTCTGCATTCAATCTCAGGGCCCAGTCACTGCTCCCATGTGTAGCAGATGGAGTGCACCACTGTGAGCAGTTCTGCAGTATTCCAGGGCAGCTGTTTCTGCTGTTTAGCTGTTAGTGTTGCTTTTATTATAATGAAGAATACATTTTAAAAATGTCATTGCCGTCAAGTTGATTCTGACTCATAGCACCCTGCCCCTACAGAGTTTCTGAGGAGAAGCTGGTGGATTTGAACTACCGACCTTTTGGTTGGCAGCTGAGCTCTTAGCCTCCGTGCCACAAGGGCTCTAAAGAATACATAAGAACCCATTGCCATTCAGTCAATTCTGACTCATAGTGACCCTATAAGACAGAGCAGAATCGCCCCCTAGAGTTCCCAAGAATACATAGTGGTGGTAATTTTCCTGGAATTTGAATGTCTTCAGTCTTATTTATCTTGGCTCTAAGTACTGCTTTTGCAATAACAAAGAATGCACTGTAGTGGTGATTTTCCTGAGGCCAAAAAAAAAAAACCCTCTGGTTTCACTTACTTGTGCTGTAAGTGCTGCTTTTGAAGCAAGGACAAATGCACTGTACCATGTTTTGAAGTTTCATGAAAATTATTAAAAGACTAAAAGAACACAATAAAAATATGTGTGCTGTCATTGCCAGATGCCTTCATATTTTACCTCCTGTTTCACAACTTGTCAAAAAATAAAACAAATGATTTTATGATTTGATTCACATTGGCAAGATTTACATGGTACATAGTCCTCTGGGACACACGGCATCCCACATAATGGACATCAAAATCCGTAACTCATAATAAAAATTTTAAATTGGTCCTTTAATCAGCATGCTTTCATTAGTGAAAACCACAGCATCAACAAAAATTCAAAGGAGAAAATAATTGGATCTTTCTAGTTTGGTGGGTAGCACCTGGGGTCTTAAAAGATTTCAAGCCATCATGTAAAATACAACTAATGATTTCTGCTTATCTGGTATAAAACAGAATGAAGAAAACCAAATATTCAAAGAAGAAACTAATCCACCAGACAGCCCACAAGAACCATGGCTTATTCTAGCCTGAGAGCAGAAGAATTAGATGGCTCCTGCCTACCACTACCAAACACTCTGACCAGGGACACGTTAGAAAGTCTCAGATAGAATGGGAGAAAAAATGCAGAACAAAATTTAAATTCTTAGTAAGCAATATCCCCATGCATTGGTCAGTTTGTGGTATTGTGGGTGTTTGCGTGTTGCTGTGAGGCTAGAATCTACACAACTGGCATTCAAATACGAGCAGGGTTACCTATGGTGGACAGGTTTCAGCTAAGCTTCCAGACTAAGGCAGGCTAGGAAGAATGGCCTGGCCACCTACTTCTGAAAAGAATTAGCCAGTGAAAAACATTATGAATAGCAGCAGAACACTGTCTTATACAGTGCTGGAAGATGAGCCCCTCAGGTTGGAAGGTACTCAAAAGATGACTGGGGAAAAGTCGCCTCCTCGAAGTAGACTGGACCTTAATGACATAGATGGAGTCCAACCTTTGGAACCTTCATTCGTTCATGTGGTACAACTCAAATTAAGAAGAAACACTATAAACATCCATTAAGAATCAGAATGTGGAACATACCAAGTATGAATCTAGGAAAACTGGAAGTTGTCAAAAATGAACTAGAAGGCATAAACATTGATATGCTAGGCATTAGTGAGCTGAAATGGACTGATACTGGCCTTGTTGAATCAATCATAGTCTACTATGCCAAGAATAACAACTTGAAGAGGAATTATGTTGCATACATCATCAAAAAGAACCTATCTTAATATACATATGTAGCTGTCCAACTAGTTCCTCTTCAGAGGCAAGAGGGAGGGTGGAGAAGAGGAGATAAGCACTGGTTGAGCGGATGCGGGAAGTACAGAGTGGAAAGGAGGAGTGTGTTTTCACAGGGCAAGGAGAGCAGACAGAGGTACACAGAGGCATGTGTTCAGGGTTTTGTATGACAAATTGACTTAGATTATAAACTTTTACTTAATTGCAATAGAAATAAATTTTTTTAAAAAAAGAACATTTCTGTCATGTGATCTTCAGCACCATGTCTATCACCAAGGCAATTATTTTCCAACTATCAATCCTTCTTTTCCAACTTTCATACTTGAGTAACCAGTAATTATCAGTGCAGCTTGACTGCATGAAGTATAATGCTGTCAGTGACAGGATAACATGCATATGCCTCCAAGGAAGACCAGTTAAAACAACTATTATTTAAATTTACACACCAACCACTGAAGCTAAAGACAAAAAAAATGAAGATTTTTACAAACTCATGCAATCTAAAATTGACTGAACATGCAGTCAGGCTGCACTGATAATTACTGGTTACTCAAGTATGGAAGTTGGAAAAGAAGCATTGATAGTTGGAAAATAATTGCCTTGGTAATAGACATGGTGCCAAAGATCACATGACAGAATTGTGCAAGACCAATGACTTCTTCATTGCAAATACCTTTTTTCATCAATATAAGCAAAAACTATACAGACAGACCTCACTAGATGGAATACACAGTAATCAAATCAACTACAAATTTGAAGATAAAAAAATATCAGTCAGAACAAGGCCAGGAACTGACTGCAGAACAGACCATCAATTGCTCATGGGCAAGTTCAGGTTGAAGCAATGAAAGTTAGAGCAAGTTCCCAAGAGCCACAGCAAAACCTTGAGTGTATCCCACTTGAATTCAAAGACCATCTCAAGAAGAGATTTGATGCATTGTACAGAAATGACTAAAGAGCAGACAAGTCGTGGAATGAAATCAAGACCATCACACATGCAGAAAGCAAGAGATCATTCACTAAGAAGACAGAAAAGAAAGAAAAGACCAAATGGATATCACAAGAGACTCTGAAACTTGCTCTTGAATTTCAAACAGTAAAACAGAAGGAAGAAATGATGATGTGAATGAGCTGAACAGAAGATTTCAAAGGGCAGCTTAGGAAGACAAAGTTGAATATTATAATGACATATGCAAAGGCCTGGAGAGAGAAACCCAAGAAGGAAGAACACACTTGGCATTTCTCAAGCTGAAAGAACTAAAACAATTCAAGCCTCAGGTTGTAATATTGAAGGATCCCACAAGGAAAACACTAAATGATGCAGTAAGCATCGAAAGAAGATGGAAGGATTGAATTCACAGAGTCACAATACCAAAAAGGGTTAGTAGATTTCAACCATATCAGGACTTACCATATGATCAGGAACTGAAGGTACTGAAGGCAGAAGTCCAAGGTGCACTGAATGCATAGGTGAAAAATAAGACTCCAGGAACTGACAAAGATGTTTCAACAAACAGAGGCAGCAGTGTAAGTGCTCATTGTTTGTCTTAATTATCTAGTGCTGATATACAGAAATACCACAAGTGGATGGCTTTAACAAAGATCATCTTTTTATCTCACATTCTGGTAGGCTACAAGTCCAAATTCAGGGCATCAGCTTCAGGGAAACACTTCCTCTGCTGGCTCAGGAGAAAGGTCCATGTCATCAATCTTCTCTTGGTCTAGGAGGTTCTTTGCGCAAGAACCTTAAGTCCAAAGCACTGCTTTCTTGGTGGTACGAGGCAGCCCACTCTGCTTGCTTCCTTTTCCTTTTATCTCTTGTAAGATAAAAGATGGTGCAGGACACACCCCAGAGAAACTTGCTTTATACTGGATCAGGGAAGTGACCTGAGCCCTACATGGTCAGTATGATTTGGGTATTTCTTTTGTTTTTAAGGCAATTCAGCACTTGTTTACATTTTGGAAGATCAGCACAAAAGAGGAACAGGAAACTGTCCCAGTGCTGTCTAATGTGCAATTGTGTCTCAGGATTTAATTTTCCCATGATAGCATTCTGATTGCAATGTGAAGTGCTATATTTTATGCAATGTAAATAGAAGTCAAAATAATGTAGTCTAGAAAACTCTGTTAAATGACTGATAAGGTGACAGGAAGATGATGATACTGATGTATACGCAGGGTTTGAATAAATTTGTTTCCTGAAATTTGAAAGCATAGGAAGCAATATTTATAAAATAATAAATTGTTGCCTAATTTATTAAGCACATGGGTAATTAAAGGATTAAATTAAAGGTTAGAAGTAGGCATTTGAATACAACCATGGTTCTGTTTTGTCATGGGGTTGCTTTGTCAACCCTGGAGACAGTTTTGGTTGTGACAATTGGAAAGAAGGATGAGATTTTCACTGACATCTAGAGGACAGAGGCCAGTGATGCCATTATACATCCTGCAGTGCTTAGGACAGTCCCCTACAAGGAAGAATTATTTGGTCCAAAATGCTGTTAGTTCTGGGGTTGAGAAACTCTGAATACATTACCTATCTTACTAAGGGTTTATGTATTCAAGAGAGCCTATTTGGGATCTTATCAGGAAAATGGGGGATTGGTTATTTTAGGGTTTGTCTTACATTTGCATTTCAAAGCTATTTTAAAGGCTCCTTTGTCAAATAAGGAAAACTTGGTGGTACCGTGATCAAGTGCTACAGCTGTTAATTAAAAGGTCAGCAGTTCAAATCCACCAAACACTCCTTGGAAATTCTATGGGACAGTTCTACTCTATCCTACACTTAAGAGTCAAAATCAAAGTCCTTTAGAATGCCTACAAGAACTGACAAGACCTGATGGAGGGACTTTTTGGATTTCATCTTTTACTTCTCCCTCACTGGCTCACCCAGCCCTTGTCACACTGACCTTCCTACTCTTCCTTAAAACACCAAGTGTGCTCCTCTTCAAGCATCTACACCTCTCTTTTCTCTGCCTGGAATACTGCTTGCCCAGATAGCCACAGAGTTCTTCCCCTTACCACATTTAGGTCTTTATTCAAATACCACTATTGTATCCAAAAAAAAAAAACAAAAAACATGTATTATAAATCCTAACCTCTACAACTGTGGATGTAATCCTATTTGGGAATATGGTTTTCTTTGGTATATTAGTGAGGCCCTATCAGTGTAGGATACATTTTCAACCAACCACTTTGAGATCTAAAAGAAAGGAGATTAGGTACAGAAGCAAGGATGCACAAAGAGGGAAAGACTGATGCGTTGGGGATATAACCAAGGAACTCAAGAAGAGAAGCTGAACAAGATGAGGATGTTTCCCCAGAGCAACAGGGCAAGCCTTTCCCTAGAGCCAGCACCTGAATTCCGATGTCTAGCCTCCCAAACCAAAACCAAAAAACTCAGCACCGTCGAGTCAATTCTGACTCATAATGACCCTATAGATCAAAATAGAACTGCCCATAAAGTTTCCAAGGAGCACCTGGCAGATTTGAACTGCCAACATTTTGGTTAGCAGATGTAGCATTGAGCCAGTAAGCCACTAGGGTTTCCATCTAGCTTCCTACACTTTGAGAAAATACATTTCTATTCCTTAAAGCCAGCTACTTGTGGTATTTCTGTTATAGGAGCACTAGATAAACTAAGATAGCCACTTTCTCTGGAAGACCTTCCCTGATCTCCCTAAAAAATAGCAACCGCCTCCCAGCATCCCTTCAGACCCCTGCCTTGTTCTATTTTCCTTCACAGCACTTATCACATGTGACACACAGTGTATTTTACTTGCTTGTTTCACTCATTACCTGTCTCGCTAACTATACTGGAAGCTCCTTGAGAGCAGGGATTTGTTCATTTACTGCTGTGTTTCAACATCTTGAGCAGTGTCTGGCAGATTGCAGGTGCTCTCAGTAAAGTTCATTAACTGAATGAATAAGAGAGAGACAACCTCATCCATCCATGGTGACACAGTTGGTAGGTGACAGAGCTGAAATTAGGACCCAGATCTCCTGAACTCTGCCCTCCTGTTATGAAGGCTTCATTAACCTCTGCCTTTACCATCTCTCCTTCACCCAGAGTGATGCGGACACTTTGTCTCTATGATTGGTCTTTTTCTTGTCTATAAATGCAAGATAATATGGGAGGAAGTGTAACACCAGAAAAAGAACCTAGGTTTCAGAATCCAAGAGATCTGAGTTCAAATCCTGACTCTCACCAATTCTCCATATGAACTTGGAAAAGTCCATTTACCTCTCTGAGCCTCAGATTCCTAATCTGCAAATCGGGAATAATCATATGCACCTCACACATTTGTTATGAAGAATATGACACCCAATAAATGATTATAAAGATTGGAAAAGAAATGCAAAAGGTCATTTTCACAGATAGCACAATTATTTACATAGAAAAACCAAAGTAATTCCATGGACAAATTATGAAAACCAATAAAAGATTTCAATAAAATTTTTAGACACAAAATCCATATATAAAAATCAGTCATATCCCTATGGGAAAGTAGTCAACAGAGAATACCATTTTTAAGAAGATACAGTTCATAATAGGAAGAAAAATATCTTGGGAAAAAATTTCTTTTTGCCAAAGATGTGCAAGTTCTTGATGGGATGAATTACAAAATCATTGAAAAATAATTAAATGAGAACTGAGTAAATGGAGACTGGTAACATATTCTTGTACATAACTGTCAATATCATAAAAACATATATTCTTCCCAACATAATCTATAAATTCAGTGCCAGTCCGATGAGAATCCCAACAGAGGTTTTCAAGGAACTTACAAATTAACTCTAAAATTTCAAATGAAAAAACATAGAACTAAGATTAGTACAGACATTTTTAAAGAACAAGGATATATGAACAACAAGGATACTCAATAGGACATTCCTTATACCAAGTTTTATTATTGTAACAGTATTAAGGCAAACCAAAATAAACCAAACCAGTCACTGTCAAGTCAGTTCCAGCTCATGACATCCTCATGTGTTGTAGACCAGAACTGCACTCCATTGGATTTATAAGGCTGCGACCTTTCAGAAATGGATCACCAGGCCTTTTTTCCAAAGCACCTCTGGGTAGGTTCAAACAACCAATTTTTCAGCTAATAGTCAAATACTTAACTGTTTGCACCACTGAAGGACTTCGGCATTAAAACAGGGTGGCATTAATAAACGAATAAACAAGTAGTCCAGAAGAACGTAATAAAGACCACAGAAATGAAGAGTCGGTATATGGAAACTAGATATGTATGCAAGATAGTTATAGAGATCAGTAAGTGAGAAATAAATCTTGGCTCTGTTATTATTCGTATCCATTAGAAAAAATACTAATAATAAAGTTAGACCCTTAAATTACACTATATCCAGAATTAAATTCCAGATAGAATAAAGTCCTGACTGTGAAAAACAAAATACAAAGAATTTTAAAAAGAAAATGAAGAAGAATATCTTTCAGAACTCAGAATAGGGAAAGATTTCCTAAGACACACAAATATGAGTACTAAAGGTGGATGAACCTGACCGCACAGAATCTAAAACTCTGTACATCAGAGGATATTGTAAAAATAGTGGAGACAAGTGACAGACCAAAAGAAGATATTGCAAGATCTTTTCTAGCTTGATCTATTTGAGTTTTCCTTCCAGAAGCTTCTCCTCAGTTCCTGATTCTACCCTCTCACTGAGCATTCATAAGAGCTGGAAGGTCTTATGAAAACAAAGAATTTATGGGCGTAACACAGTACAAACTCTTACAACTTAATAACTGAAGGACAAACGCAATAGAAAAGGGGGACAAAGGTAAGAAGAGGCAATTCTCAGAAAAAGAAGCCTGAACGGACAAGAAACACGGATGTACAGTCAACTTTTCCAGAAATTAGCAGTTCAAAATAAAAGACCACCACCTATCAGATGAGGGGAAAAAAAAAATTAAAGTCTGGCAATTCCAAGTATTGGGGAGGATGTGGAACGACGGAAACTCTCATTAGACTATTAAGGAGAGTGCAAATTGGTACTACCATTTTGGAAATGAAATTCATAATAAATAAAGTTGAAAATGTGCACATTCTTCCTAGGTATTCACACAAAATCTCAAACATGCACACACGAAACATACAAGTATGCTGTGCTTCTACAATAGAATCCTCTACAGCTGTTGAAATAAATTACATGGATAAGAAGTATAATGCTAAACTAAAAAGGCAAGTTACAGAAGGAAATATAACACATACTATTACTTAAAGCTGTAAGATAATACTATCATTGACAGAGAACATACATGCATCAAAATGTAAAGACAATTTCAGGATATGATTACCTCTGGGGAGAAAGAGAGAACACAGCACCTCAGTGAGGGTACCCAGCTTCTATTATATCTGCCATCTTCCTTGTGCAGTGGATACATAAAACCCCAAAATCCAAGCCCACTGCCATTGAGTCAATTCTTATAGTGACCTTATAGGACAGAGAGTTTCCAAGGAGCACCTGGTAGATTTGAACTGTCAACATTTTGGTTAGCAGCCTAGCACTTAACCACTACACCACCAGCATACACAGATATTTCTAATAAATTATTATTCTATATACATTTTTATAAGAGACAGATACATGAGCCTGACCTTAGCCAAGATAATTTGGAGAATGAGAAGTGAGGGGAGTTGTTTTGCTGTATATGGGCACAATATTCTGAATGGTGTAATGTTTGAGTGCTCCACTGGTAACAGAGAAGTCGACCGTTCAGCATCACCAGCATATTTGCAGAAGAAAAGACCTGGCAATCTGCTCCTGTAAAGATTACAGCCTAGGAAACCTACGGGAGCAGCTTCAAGCCAAAAAAAAAAAATCACTGCTGTCAAGTCAATCCCAACTCATAGCAACCCTACAGGACAGAGTAGATCTGCCCCCACAGAGTTTCCAAGGATCACCTGCTGGATTTGAAGTGCCGACCTTTTGGTTAGCAGACAAAGCACTTCACTATCATACCACCAGGGTTTATGGAGCAGTTCTACTCAGTGTTAATTTATTAGTAGACTCTATGTCACAAACAACAACAAAAAATTGAGATACAATGGTATAGACACAAGAATAAAACAGAATAGAGAAGGGACAGAGTCACTGAGAGAAATTCACCTCAGGTTAAAAACCCCTGAGGGCTCCTAAGTAACTTGGGCCCCTCAAGTCCCTTCTCAGTGGTGGCCACCCCAGATGCCTCGCAGCCTGGAATCTTCTCTCCCTCCTCACTACAGCTTCACTCTCCTGAGCAATCTGGCCTTCTCTCTCATCCTCTCTTTCTCAATCTCTCAACAAAACAACAGACAACACGCCTGGGAGGGAAGCATTCAAAAGTTGAAATCAGACAAACCTGGGTTGGCATCCTAATACTGCCCTTTAACAACAGCATCACCTGAGACAAATCACTCAGCCTCACCGAGCCTCAGATTCTTCATCTACGCAGTGGGACTGCCACCAGCATCTCACCATGGAATGATGCACACAAAGGACAGTGCCAGGCAACTAGACCTCCTTCCTGTCTCTACTGTCCACTCTCCCCCTTTATACCCCTCATCTGTTGCCTCCTCTGGTCAAGGCTGCATCCCTTCTGCTTTCACTCTCCAGCCCAGGCACATGATGGAACAGCAAAATAAGAACTGCTTCCCTCTCCTAACTTATAAGAGGGTCAACCCACCATGCACAGGATCCTGAAAGGAACGCCCAGGGGTTTGACCAGAGCCTCCAGCAAACAGCAAAAATGTAGATGACTCAGGCCCAAGTGATCTGGAATCAGGGGGCTTTCCAAGGAATTAGGGCAGGAGAGGATATCAACTGGAAAGAACCCTAGGACTTGCTGGCTTTGTGCAGGGGGAGGGCATGGGAGGGCTCCTCGAGTCTAGCAGTGCTCTCGGAACCCTAAGACTAGAATTGGCCGTAAAGAAGTATCCCACAGAACACCTGGGTCTAACTCAGCCATGAAAAGGGAGGGATCCAAGAGGCAAAACAAAAATAGGAGGGAGTCTTTTCATGGTATATTCTTTTATATCTATTGAATTTAAAACTATATTAATTTATTACCCACTTAAAAAAATAAATAAAAAGTGGACTCCTGCCAGGCCCATCTAATGTGTTTTGTTATTTGTTTTGCAACATTTTATTGTGGTTTTGGCGAAAGTTTACTGAGAAAATTAGTTGCCCATTCAACAATTTATACACATTTTGTTTCATGAAATTACCTACAATCCTCTGAAGATGACAGCACTCTACCCACTTCTTCCCTGGGTTTCCCGTTTCAGTTCATCTTTCTTTCCTGCCCCTTCCTACCTTCTAAACTGTTTTTGAGCAAATACCAGCCTTTTGGTCTTGTGTCATTGATTGTTCTGAGAAGCACGTTTCATAAGGGTGTTATTGTTCAACTTATAGGGCTGTCTGTTGTTTGGCTGAAAGGTGATTTCTGGGGGTGGGTTCAGCTCCCGGTTCGAAAGGTAACTAAAGACCATGTTCTCAGGAGTTCCACCAGTCTCTATCAGACCAGTAAGTCTAGTCTTCTTGATGAGTTTGAATTTTGTTCTAGATTTTTCTCCCACTTTGTCCAAGACCTTTTACTGTGATCCCAAACAGTAGCATGAAACCAATAGTGTGATCTGTATTAGTAGCTGGGCACCATCCAGTTTTTCTGGTTTCAAGTTAGTGGTGGTTGTGGTTCGTGCAGTCTTTTAGTACCTTGGACTAATTGTTTCCTTGAGTCTTTGATTTTCTTCACTTTTCTTTGCTCCAGATGGGAAGAGATCAACAGATGTATCTTAGATGCCACTCAAAAAAACTTGCAAGACCCCAGTTGCTCGTCACACCAGAGTGGGACATAGAACCTTGTCTTTATGGACTATGTCATGCCGATTGACCTACATGGCTCCCAAGACTGTGGTCCTAAGTCCTAAAGCCCAGTAACTCAGTCCCTCAAGGTGTTTGGTTATGACTGAGAAGTTTGCATACCTTTACCCCTTTAGTGCTAAATAGATTTGCAGCGCATATAGATGCATACCTGTGTAGAAATGCCCTCTATCAAACCTATATGTTTGAGTGTACTCCCATATACCATCCTCACCATTCAACTTACATGTTTATTTACATATCCGTTCATAAATTATTTGCTATTATGTTATTACAGAACTATGTATGAAACAGTATTTATTGTTGTTGCCTTTTACTCTTGTGTACCTCCCAGTGTCTGCATTTGCTTTGTCCTCTTGTGTTACATTCCCCTTTGTTGTGAGTTGCCTTTCTCTTTCCCCAGGTTAACAACTGTGTACTATCTAGTTAGTGATTTTCCTCCCCTCCCCCTTCCATCCCTGGTAACCAACAAATAATATTTCTTCTTGTGTGTAAACCTTTTCTTGACTTTTTTTACAATACTGGTCTCATACAATAGTTGTCCTGTTGTAGTCAACTTATTTCACTCAGCATAATATCTTCCAGGTTCATCCATGTTGTGATGTGTTTCATGGATTCATCATTATTCTTTAACATTGCATAATATTCCACGATGTGTATGTAACACACTTTATCCATTCATCTGTTGATGAGCACTTAGGCTGTTTCTACCTTTTCCCTGTTGTGAAAAATGTTGTGATGAACACGGGTGTGCATATATATCTATTCAAGTCACAGCCCTTATCTCTGTAGGATATATACCTAGTAGTGGGATTGCTGGATCATATGGTAGTTGTATTTCTAACTTTTTATGGAATTGACCTTCAGTTTTTCACAGAGGTTATACCATTTTACAATCCCACTGACAGTGTATGATAATTTCAATCACCTCACATCCTCATCAGCATTTGTGGCTTTGTGTTTTTTATGATCATTGCCATTATTGCTGGGGTGAGACAATAATCTCACTGCTGTTTGGATTTGCATCCCTCTAACAGCTAATGTGAAACCTTGGTGGTGTAGTGGTTAACCAGAAGGTTGGCAGTTCAAATCCACCAGGCACTCCTTGGAAACCTTATGGGGCAGTTCTACTCTGTCCTATGGAGTTGCTATGAGTTGGAATTGACTAGACAGCAGCAGGTTGTTGTTTGTTGAATGGCTAATGATCATGAGTATCTTTGCATGTATTTGTTGGCCACTTCAAGGTATTCTTTGGTGAAGTATTTGTTCATTTCTTTTGCACATATTTTAACTGGATTGTCTTTTTTGCTGATGATGTAGTTAAGGGAGAATGGACAGCAACTGTGCTGGTGAGGCAGGATTCAATAGATAGGCTTGGATTAACATCATTTATGTCATTGCCAACATTTTTTCCCAGTCTGCAAGTTCTATTTTTACTCCTCTGGAGAAGTCTTCTGATGCAAAAAGTATTTATTTTTTTAAAAGGGTTCACTCATCTTCTGCTGCTTATACATTTTTAGCTATATTTGGTAGTAGACTCGTCTAAGTTTAAATCGCATTGCTTCACCTTAGCTGTGGCACACTGAGCAAGTTGCTTAACCTCTCGGAGCCTACTTCCATAGCTATAAAAGGAGGATCGTATCACCTACCTCATAAGGGCATTGCATAAATAATCATTGTTGTGAAACACTTAGCATAGTGTCTGGCTCACAGTGGGAGCAGTGATGGTTCAGAGGTAGAATTCGGTACAGGAAGGAAGGATGCAATTCCTGGCCAGTACAGCTCATGTGCAGTCACTACCCATCTGTCAGTGGAGACTTGAGTATTGCTGTGATGCTGAACCAGTTTCAGCAGAGATTCCAGTCTCAGATGGGTGAGGAAAAAAGGCCTGGCAATCTACTTGCAATTTGTTTCGGATTGGGTTTTTTTTTTAGTATTTTACTGTGTTTTCTATGAAAATTTACACAGTAAATTAAGTTCCCATTTAACAATTCTTACACTTATTGTTCAGTGGAGGTGGTTACATTTTTCACAACATATCAGCACTCTTGTTATCATTCTGCTTGTTCTGTTTCAACTAATCAAGCTTCCCTGCTCTTCCTTCCCTTCTCATCTTTGCTTTACGATAAATATTGACCCTTTGGTCTCACACAAATAATTATTTAAAGGAGACAGTGCTCACGGGTGATTGTTACGGATTGCATCATGTTCCCCCCAAAAATTGTGTGTATCAATTTGTCTCAGCCATGAGTCCCAACATGGTGTGATTTCTCCTATTGTGTTGTGAATCCTGCCTCTGTGATGGTAGTAGGGGGAGAATGGGCAACAGCTGTCTTGGTGAGGCAGGACTCAACTGACAAGCTTGGACTGTGTTGAGCTCATCTCTTGGGAGACAAAAGAGAAGTAAGTAGAGTGTTGAGAACCTCATACCATCAAGAAAGAAGCACAAAGAGCAAAGTGCATCCTTCAGACCAAGATTCTTGTGCCAGGAATCCATATTGAAGTTGGACTCTTAACCTACCAGACTGATAATTTCCCATACTGAGTGGACTTATGAATGGATTTGTAGCTTACTGGGCCGTGACAGTAAAATTTCTCGTTTTGAAGCTATCCACTTGTGGTATTTTCTGTTATAGCAGCACCAGGTGACTGAGACAGTGACAGTTTATTTTACGGACCAACCTGTTACTTGGTTGAAAGGCAACCTCTAGGACTGGTTTCAGTTTCAAGCTTAAAGGGTATGTATCTCAGGGCAATAGTCTCCAGCATTGCTCTAGTCTCTGCCAGTCCACTAAGTCTGGCCTTCTGTAGGAATTTGAGCTTTGTTTTGTATGTTTTTCTCCCAATCTATTCGAATCTATTGTGTCCCTGGTCAGAAAGGTTGGTAGTAGGAGCCAGGCACCATGTAGTTCTTCTGGTCTCAGGATAGATGATGCCATGATTCATGTGGGTTATTAATTAGTTCTACAGACTAGTTTCTTCTTTGAGTTTTTGGGTTCCTTCTTTTAGTTTTGCTCTGGAAAACACAGACCAATAGTTACTTCTTTGATGGCCACTCCCAAGCTTCAAAGACCACAGAAAACAGTCATAAAACTAGGATGTAGAACATTATCTTTATGAACTATGTTATACCAATTGACCGAACTGTCCCGCAACACGATGGTCTCAAGGAAGGCTAACTTCTTGAAAACTTTCATTCATACCTAATTTAATCTATCAAGGGTACCTATAGTGAGAGTTGAGGAGTTCTGATCTAGAGCAACTGTGAGCTTCAGGAAGGTGCTGAGCACCAATACAGCTGATAGCAATCACCACTGCCTTTGTCTTCATACTTACTGAACTCTTTGCTACTTCTGAGGCCTTGCTCTTGTGTTCACTGTCTGGAATGTTCTTTCTCCTTATCCTTACAGGTCTAGACACTTCTAGCCATTCAAGTTTCAGAACAAAGATAACCTCGGAAAAGTCTTCCTGACTATCCTGCCTAAAGTTACCCATCTCTCTTTTGCATGTTCCGTGTTCAGTCACTAACTGAAAGTTTAGGGGTTCTAGTTTACCCAGAGGCACCTCAGAAGAGAAACCTGGTTATCTGCATCATAAAATCAGCCACTGAAAATCTTATAGAGCACAGTTCTACTCTGACACACATTTCCTCTTTCAAAATTAAGCTCCATGTGAACCTAGATCTTGAACTCTATACATTTTCGTCAAAGATTCTATAGAAGAATCCTGATCAAAAAGGGCAAAATATAAAACAGGATTTCAAATTATCATGGAATTGTTGATGGACTTTCTGTAGCCAAGGAGGCTGGATGAACCACCAAAACTATTGCTCTAAGACCATCTGAAATCTTAAAACAAAAATCTCCCCTGAAGTCTTAAAACCAAACGATAGTTTAATTTACCTAATGTCTTCATTACCTAGCATGGCTGTAACAGAAATGCCACAAGTGGATGACTTTAACAAATAAAAGTTTATCCTCCCAGAATCTGGTAAACCAGAAGTCCAAATTGATGTCGTCAGCTCCAGGGGAAGCCTTTCTCTGTTGGCTGCGGAGGAAGGTCCTTGCTGTCAATCTTCCCCTGGTCTAGGAGCTTCTCCACCCAGTAATCCTGGATCAAAGGACATGCTCTGCTCCCAGCCCTGCTTTCTTGGTGGTATGAGTTTCTCCTGTTTCTCCACTTACTTCTCTCTTTCATATCTCAAAAGAGATCAGCTTAAGACACAATCTAATCTTGTAGATTGAGTCGTGCCTCATTAACATAACTGTCACTAATCCCATCTCATTCACATCAGAGACAGAGAATTTACAACACATGGTAAAATCACATCAGATGACCGAATGGTGGACAGTCACACGATACTGGGTATCATGGCCCAGGCAAATTGATACACATATTTTTGGAGGGACACAATTCAATCCACGACACCTCATACAGAATGTCTGCCTTAAACATTGTGCTCTTCCAAGCATTATCTACATGGAATCAAACAGACAACAGCTACTTGAAAGATTAGATAGCAAAAGTTAGGGAGCCCAGAGTTAATGAAGGAGAAAATTCAGAATGGAGGGTGAGAACAATTACTCAACTTGAAAAATGTAATCAGTGTCGCTGAATTACAACTAGAGAAATTTTTGAATTCGTCTATGTTCTGCTGTGTATATTCTCAACAACAATTAAAAGAAAATAAAAAAGAAAACCCTGTGGATCACAACACTCCAATCAGCAGCCAATCGTGGGGAAGCTGCAGGACAGGGTAGGCTCTGCAGTGCACGGGTCCCCAGGGGCCGGGGGCCAAACCACCAGCAGCTAACAGCCACCACTCATGGTGAGCACTCAGTAAGCGCCAGCTAGCTCTTTTATTAGCATCTGGGGCTGAATGCCAGGTGGACAGCAAGCAGCCCTCAGACAGCTGAGAGAGGCTGTCTCTCCTACGGTGACGCTTCACACAACTGGCACTGCCGGCTCTGTTCCTGCTTCTCTTCCTCCACTCTGCCACCGTGGCTGCTCCCTCAATGGATAAGCATTTCCTGAGGGGGCTGGTGAGGAGTGAAGATGTCACAGACTGGATCCCAATCCCAGCCCCGAACGCATGGTTAACACCAGAGGATCCTGAGGACCTGTTTGGCAGTGACAGGCTTTCTGTGACTGTGTAGGTAGGCTGTACTGCTCTGTCAGCGTGAGTGTATGTGAATGTGAATACGAGTGTCTCAGGGGGTGTTTGTGTGTCTTTGTGTACTAAGTTTATTTGCAAAAGGAGAGGGGTATTCTATGTCTGAGTTCCATGGGTCCTACAAGAGTATATGTGTTGCCTGTCAGTAGTTGCACGTGTTCTGTGTCTGTAAGGATGTGTGTTTTATTTTGTGGGTAATGACAGACATCATGTGAAAGGACCCTTGTCAATTTGCGATAGTTGGTGCATTACGTGCATTGAGGGGCCACAGATTTTGCTGTGTGCTGTGTTGGTGAGGGGCTGTGAACTGTCTGTGGTTGTGTTTGTGTGTGATGTGTATGAGGGAATTCTGTGTCTGTTGGTGTGTGTATTTTAAACGTCAGGAGTGAAATGGAGGTGTGTTGTCTGTGGGTTGTGTGTCCATGCATAGTTGTGGGTACTGATAGGAGGGAAGCAAGATGTAACCAGCTCAACCCAATACTCTGTAGACCCATCCAGGGTCTGACCAGACTCAAGGATTCTGCAGGACAGCCAACAAAGCAGCCCAGCCTGCCCCTCTCACCCAAGCTGCTAGCCTCTTACCTGAGAAACGGCCAGAGAGTGGTCTGGATGACAGAGAAGGTGAGGACGAAGAGCGGGCCACCGAGGTCATGTTTCCTGGATGGCTCTTCAGGGAACTCAGGAAGCAAGCAGGGAATGGGTGGGAGGCAGAATGCAAGCACAGAGCCAGGTGTGTGACTCACTTCAAGCTCCAATCCTCAGAGAGCAGAGGCAGGATGAAGCATTAGTGGAAGTCTGCCTGCTGGCTCTGCCAAGTGGGCAGGGCATCTGAGTCCAGGAAGCTAGCTTCTAGGATGGAGCCCCAGCCCAGGCTTCCCTATCCTGAGGTCACCAAATATCCACATCCAGCCAAGGGAGTCTCCACCTCAGATCGCCACCAAGGAAGGGTTAGTCCTTGGCTGACAGAAGAGGGAGGAACTGGGCTCTTAGTCAGAGGGAGAAAGGTCTGGACCCAGGAATGATTAGCCCGGTTTGAGAAGGCTGCCCCAGTGACTGTAGGAATGGGACAAGGATGCTGATACCTGTAACAGAAGCACCAAGTTCTTGCCCTTGCTCCTGCTTTGGCGGACTGGCTGTCCCTGCCTCATGGTACACAGGTGCGTGTGTGTGTACGCACACAGTCTCTCTCCCCACCTCAAATCCTGAATCAGAATCTTCACAGTAAGCAGAAAATGGCTTTTTAAACAAGTTTCCAAAATGTCCTTAATTCTCTTCTCTTTCATCAAGGAAAAAACACCCCAGAGCAAGCAACACCCTACTGGAAGCAGTGGGGGCACCCACTCAGCTATGCAGGATGTCTGGCTTCCTGGATTTCCTTAACCCTCAGGGCAACACACTTCAGAGATGAGGAAGCTAAGGCTCAGAGAATTTTCAAGACTTGCACAAATCTCCCAATTTGCATTGCAGCCAGGATCCAAATCCCAGCCTGACACGAAACACAGCCATGTTGCCTCTATTTGCAAGGTTTGTTCTGTCACAGGAAGTAGAATCTCACTAGAATTCAGGGAGGAATCAAACAGGGTTTTCACTCCATTTTACCTAAAAGGAAGAAGCTAAACCCCAGAGAGAAGAAATGAGTTAACAGATTCCAAGCTAGTGAGCAGCAGAACAGAAAGGTGATTCCATGCCCAGTCAGCGCTCATCCACAATCCCCAGGATCAGAGACCCACAATACCTTGCAGAGCTCTGCCCCACCCCACGCTGTGCCCATGCTCAGCAGCACTGCTAACCTTCAGCAAGGGGAAATAGGAGCCAGGGTGGTGTTGGTGGCTAGAGGGCTGTGTAGAAAGGGGAAAGGAAATAAGAGTGGGCGCAAATCGTGCTGCTCCCAAGTTCCGCCCTTAAAACAGGCCCGGACTCATCTGCAGCCTCCCACATACTTCCTCCTACCTCAGCTACTATTCCTGGGAAGCAAAACTGTCTGGCCTGGCAGGGCTGCCACACGAAGACATGGAGAGGCCATGAGGGAGGTGGTGCTCAGCATGACTGGGACACCAAAGGCAAGAGCTGGTGCTTCCAGCTACAATTCCCACTTGACACACGAGCAAGCCAAAGCTCAGAGCCGAAGACTCTTGCCCAAATGCCAGGACTCTACCCCTACCTCTCTGGCTCCGCCATCTCACCTCTGCCCGCGGTAGTCCCTGTGGCTGCAGCTGAGCTATGGGAGTGGTCACTGTCTGCTCCATTTGCAGGAAACCACAGAAGAGGAGTCAAGTGGCTCACCCTGTCTTTCATTCTCTCAGCTCTCCGCCCTTCCTGCCCCAGGGAGCACCTCTTGCCTCAATGACGGACAGAAGTCGCTGCAAAAGCTGTCACAGCCACCCCCACCCCACCTAGAGACTAATCTTGACTAATGCTGCCTCAATGTAATACCCAATCCACACACCCTCCCTAGTCGACTTTACTGAAAAAGTTGGCTCTGATCTTCTAGGTGGGTCTGTGGCTAAAATGTGCCAGAAATGAGGATACTTTGGTCTTGCCAGGAAAATGTGACAACCTCATGGAAATTCAAATTCCTGAATATGACCTCATGATCTCCCTGGTCTCACTTCACCCACTTTTGTGCTATAGGTGTTTATCTTGCAACTCCATGAACACGCCATGCTCTCACCTCCAGGCCTTTGCACATGCTATTTCCACTGAAACATCTTCCCTTCGAGTGCTACCCACTTGTCTATTCTAGACACTATTAGTTGTTTACAGCATTCTCCCTTTCTTCCTTGCCAGGAAAAAAAAAAAACCTTTTATCTTTTTGAAAACATAGCTCCCTGCAGCCCAAAGGGATGAGTAACATTTGGTCTGTGACCTGCCCATCATTCTCCTTTGCTACTTTCCCGGTATCCTTTACAGTTAGAAGTGGTTATGTGACCCATTTTCTAGCCAATGATACCTGGAAAAGACATTACTTCCTAGATCCCTTTTTTCTGCTAGGGAGTTAGTATAAGGTACGACACTGCCACAACCTTCTTGCAATTATGAGGTGACAAACCATCCTGAGATGAGGACAGTAACAGATTGGTCCCTTGGTGGTATGGACAATATCTGAAACTACCTGCCTCTTGAAATGGGTGAATATCCACCAGTTCTTTCTGGTATAATGACTCTGTGCATTCCTACCATCTTCCTTTGATGCAGAGTCATTTCATGCTTTCCCTGTAGAATCTTTCATGATTGCAACTCAAGACTTTAATTCTTTTCTTCAGTTCTTTTAGCTTGAGAAATGCAGTGTTCTTCCCTTTTGGTTTTCTATCTCCAGCTCTTTACACATGTCATTGTAAGACTTCCTCTTTTCAATGTGCCCTCTGAAATCTTTTGTTCAGTTCTTTCACAGTCATTTCTTCCTTTTGCTTTAGCTACTCAACTTTCAAAATCAAGTTTCAAAGCTTCTTCTGACACCCAATTTGGTCTTCCTTTCTTGTCTTTTTAATGACCACTTTCTTTCTCCACAGATGATGTCTGATGTCATTCCACAACTTGTCTGGTCTTTGTCATTAGTGTTCAACACATCAAATCTGTTCTTGAGACGGTCTCTAAACTCAGGTGGTATCTACTCAAGGTCATACTTTGGCTCTTGTTAATTCTCTTCTTCAGTTTCAATCTGAATTTGGATATGAGTGGCCTGTGCTGCAGTCAGTACCTGGTCTTGTTCTGACTGCTGATACGGAGCTTTTCCATCATCTCTTTCCACAGACATTGCTGATTTGATTCCTATGTATTCCATCTGGCAAGGTTCATGTATGCAGTTGCCATTTTGTATTGGTGAAAAAAGGTATCTGCAATGAAGTCACTGACCTTGCAAAATGCTATCATGCCATCTCTGCCATCATTTCTGTCACCACTGCCATATTTTCCAACTGTCAATCCTTCTTGTTTACAAATTTTGCATTCCAATCACCAGTAATTATCAGTGCATGCTGATTCCATGTTTGATCAGTTTCAGACTGTGGAAGCTGGTAAAAATCTTCCATTTCTTCATCTGTAGCCTTAGTGGTTGGTGTATAAATCTGAGTAATGGTTGTATTAACTGGCTTTCCTTGTACGTATATAGATATTATCCTATCACTGACAGCACTGTACTTCAGGACAGATCTTGAAATGCTCTTTTGACAATGAATGCAATGCCATTTCTCTTCAAGTTTCATTCCCAGCATAGTAAACCACAGGATTGCCCAATTTAAAATGGCCAATTCCAGTCCATCTCAGCTCACTAATGCCTAGGATATTGATGTTTATGTGCTCCATTTCATTTTTAATGATTTTCGATTTTCCTAGATTGAAACTTTGTACATTCCACATTCCAATTATTAATAGATGTTTGCAGCTGATTCTTTTCCTTTTGAGTCATGCCACATTAGCAAATAAAGGTCCTGAAAGCTTTACTCCGTCCACATCACAAAGGGGGCAGCTCTTCCCCAGTTGTCTTTTGAGTGCCTTTCAACCTGAGAGGCCCATTTTCTGGCATTATAGCAGACAATGCTCCAGTGCTATACACAAGTTTTCACTGGCTAATCCTTTTCAGAAGGAGACTGCTGGGTCCTTCTTCCTAGACTTCTCAGTCTGGAAGCTGAACTGAAACCTGTCCACCATGGTTGACCCTGCTCGTATCTAAATACTGGTGCCATAGCTTGCAGCATCACAGCAACACACAAACTTCCATAGTATGAAAAGCTGACAGACAAGTGAAGGAAGAAGTCAAAGCTGCACTGAAGGCACTGGTGAAAAACAAGGCACTAGGAATTGATGGAATATCAACTGAGATGTTTCAGAAAACACATGCAGCGCTGCAAGTGCTCACTCATCGATGTCAAGAAATTTGGAAGATAGCTACCTGGCCAAGTGACTGGAAGACATACGTATTTATCCCTATTTCCAAGAAAGGTGACCCAAATGAATACAGAAATTATTGCACAATATCATTACGATCACATGCAAGCAAAATTTTGCTGAAGACACACATTAGAAACAAGAACATTAAGTGGACTTCAGCATAACTTGAGTACTCCTTTCATCTTAACCCAATATTGCAAGGATAGAGTAGCTGGGGCGAGGGGCAGGGGACCATGCTCTTAGGCGAAATCGAGGCCAATTGGCTCAACTTGCGTTTTGCTAAGAGAGCTCTCTGCACTCCACATTGGTGAGTGGCATCTGGGGTCTTAAAAGCTGCCAAGCTGCCATCCGAGGACACAGCAAATGGTCCCAACTCAGCAGGAACGGATGCTCACCGAGGACCAAAATGACATGGGGTAAAGACAACCTAGAAGACAGAGAGACCCACAAGAGTGGGTGCCTACATCGACTTGGGACTGGGAGAACTAGATAGTGCCCAGCCACCACCAGTGATAGCCACAATGGAGCTCACAAAGAGGAGTCTCACTGGCAACACAAGAATAAAAAGGGGTGCATCCTGAGATCTCCACTGTAAGACCTCAATTGATGGTCCAGTGGTTTCAGGGTTCCCCTGAGAGCATGGCCCCTGGCCCTGATGCTGCCCTTACCCATAAATCATAACGAAGGTCCACTCTTTGGACACGAGTGGATTGGACTTGGCAATGCAGAGTGACATATATTGGATGCACTTTACAGTTCTACGCATCTATAGGATATCCCGCTGACCTCTGGCTGGATGAAGGAGAGTGGGTGGAGAGGAGGGGAAAGAAGGCTGTCGGGCAGATGAGACATGTATGGTGCTGTCACCAAATAGGGAGAGCAGTGGAAGCTGCATAGAGGTGGGTACGTAAATTTATACGGGAATGTACATTTTCACTCAAGTCGTATTAAAAAAAAAAGCTTGCAAGGGGCCTTCCAAGACACATCTATTGGTCCCCCCCTGTCCACAGCAAAGGTGAATGAAGGAAACAGAAGAAACAAGGAAAATATTAGTCCAAAGAACTAATGGATTATATGAACGACAGCCTCCACCAGCCTAAGCCAAGAAGAACTACATAGTATTCAACTACCACTACTACCAACTGCTCTTATAGGTATCCCAATACTGGGAGGAGAGGAAAAAATATAAAACCAAACTGAAATTCACAAAAAAACACCATACTCTGGTCTGACAGACAGACACAAGCAGAATGCCAGACACCCTAACTCAGAACTGAAGCCACTCCTGGAAGCTCACCTTTCAGCCCCAAAGCCTATGCTGGCCTGAAAAAAACAATTACACATGTAAGGAACATGCTTCTTAGATCCATCAAGTACATGACAACAAATGGACAACACCTGCCCTAAAGCAAAGATAAGAACAGGAAGACTGGATGAATGGAAACAGGTAACCTGGAGTGGAAAAGGGGCGAGTACTGACACACTGCAGGACTGCAATCAATCTCAGGAAGCATCTGGTGTTTCAGTTTCTGAAGGAAAAATGAATCCGCTTTAACTCTTTCACCTAAAGCACAATTTAACCAAACAAAGGACTATAAGAGATCAAAGTTTTTGTCCACTCCCACAGAGAAGGAAATCAAAGTTGGACTTATTTCAACTACAAACTGCAAGACAGACACTGCAAAAAACAGTCTCTGGTTTTGAGTCACCTAGCTCCTCCTATCTGCACATTTTGGATGTCGTCTTCTATTTCTCACCTTATGGTCCTTCTCAAGGGCTGATCCTGGCCATCAAAGCAAGGATATTTGAGCACATACCATGAGTCTGGCACTTTACACACATTACTTCATCTCATCCTCACATTCATCAGTAACCTCACTTTACACAGAAGTAACAGTGTATCAGAAAAAGCCAATGGACACTATACCTTATATATACCACTGTGAATCTAAAAGATGTCTTCATAATTTATACTCCAATTCTGCAGATGAAGAAACTACGGTTCAACTAATACATGGTGGGGAGCCAGGTCCTTCCAACACCAAAGCACTCTGGGTTCGGTCACATTAGACAAGTGACTGATCTTTGAATAAAGCCTGAGGAAGAGTACATCAACGGTTTGGGTATAAAAATTTATTACACATACAGAATGTTACTACTAATGAATACAGACAGGCTAGGACACAACAGTGCTGGAAAGAGGACAGCTAGCTCTTTGGAAAGTGAGTGGTTTGGGGTGACTTGGAGCCTCATGCCAAGCTGACTGGTCAGTCCAATAAGGAGGGCACATGCCAAACACCATGCGACGGCAGGGCATGGAGTGACTGCTCTGCCTGCCCACATCGCCTTCCCCGTCATGAAACAAGCTACTGAGGGAAAACGGCTTCCTAAGATGGTCCAGGCTTGTCTCGGAACTCACTACAACACCATTTTAAGCAACATGTTTAATTGGATGATTTCCATAAACTATACACCAAGTTTCTAACCATCACAATTCAGTGAAGTACAAAACATTAAGTTACAGGCTGTGGGGACAGAAGGAGCACCAGTGGTGGCATCTTCCAGTCCCGAACGCTCTGGGGGTAAAGGGTCAGGAAGGTCTTTTTTAAAACTGAGCTCCTCATTTCAATGTACAAAAGAATTATTCTGATTGATATTAAATTGTATTGAAACAAAATGGACTAAAAAGCAAATACTACTCTATGTTGGGGTAGTGGTGGGAGGAAAGAATGAGTCCTTCAAAGCAGGAGAGGAGGCAGTTGGAGGAAGGTTCTGTGGCTGTGACCCAGAGGTCACTCACGCTGCTCCATTTTTACTTTTGGTGGTCTCAGAAAGGTTCGATTTTTCTTCTCTTTCTTCCCCTTTGTGTTTGCTTGGAAATTTCGCCAACTATCCACACGACCATCTCGACTTTCCTAAGCACAAAAGAAATCTGAAGTGAGGAAGCTAGTTAATGAGAGGAAGGGCCTCACCCTTCTCTCTGTAATCCCATGCACCTTCCTGCAGACCAGCACCGTACTCTGGAATGGTTCAAGAGCAGAACCAACCAAAAACCAGATCTCTTGCCACTGAGCTGATTCTGAAACATAGTGACCCTACAGGACAGAGCAGAACTGACCCAGGATTTCCAAGGAGCAGCTGCTGAATTCTAACTGCCAATTTTTCAGTGAGCAGCCAAACAACCCCCATACCAGCAAGACTCCAAAAGAACAGAGTAGAACCTTTCTCCCACTTCCACAGACCCAGGGAAATGTTACTTCACCCCCAAAAGGCAGGATGAGCTCCTGGTTGGAAGACAAAGGGGGTAAATAAGTAACATTCACCATGACAATGAGGTTCCCATTCTGGAGGGACCTCTGAACCAGATGTCTGGCATGCTATTTCTAATTCTCACAAAGTCCCAACTAAGGTGTGTCCTGCCACCCACACTTCACAACTGATGATGCTGAGGCTCAGTGAGGTTACACTGTTTTCTCAAAGCCCTACAGCCAAGCAACAGTACATGCACTCTTTCCACTGTACTTTCCTGTCATCCCCCAAACTTGGATGGATGCCTAGTCAGTGCTAAGAGTGTCACTACATCTCTTTCTCCTTATCAAGGGTCTGCTTATTTCCTCTCTTCACACATGAAGTGGGACAGAAACAAAGTCATCAACTCTGGTTAGTCAACCACTATTCTGAGTCCTAAATCATGCAGAAGAAAGGAAGAAATGCTGCTAGAATCCAGGCATTTTCTTTACCCGAACCTCTGAAGGACATAACCAGGGTCTGGAAGAGGAGTCAAGTTGTCAAAGCCGTAAGTCTTTCTGCAGGCTGAACATTGTGGTCATATCACAACCACAGTTTTTACTGACAGGCCTCTAAGGAGGACCCTACTCTACACTTACATCTAACATACAAATCATTCTCCTTGGGCTCAGGTGGCAGCTCTGCCTACCACAATCTCTACAAAACCATTCAAGGATCCCCACCACCCTTGCCCCAGGCCACAGTGCTTAAAAAGAGCCATGCCAGCACCCAGAATCATTCCCCAAAATTTCTACTCTTCTGACAGTTGTGATTTCCCAGTCTGTGAGGATGTCTTTGCTGGTGAGTTTTTAAATTCTCGAATGTGAATCCCTGGCTATCTTGATAACTTACCTCAAAGTTTTTCTGCCACTCCCTTTCTCGTTTGGCTTTTTCTTGAGCTTCAATCTCTTCTTCCCTTTGTCGCTTCCTAGGTGGGAAATCAGAACAAAATTTATTTATATGATATTTATAGACTGTGTTAACAAGTTAAGGCTCCTCCTACAGACAAATAAAGTAAATCAGTTCCCCACAGGATACTATAACGATGGCTGTCTGGAAAGAGCTCATCGTGCTTTCATAAGTATCTTGCTCTAAAACATGCCGATGAAACTGTGCATAGGGCTGTAAGGCCAGATACAAACATCTCTGTTATACAAACACACAGACATGGCAATCAAAGCTAGTCAACAACAATCTGAAGTTTTGGGCTCAGTCAACGACAAATCAAAGCCAAGAACCCAGGCTATCTTACTTCAGTTACCAAGCAAAATGACCACTACAATGGCAGAGGTTCTTAGTCAAGAAATTCTCTGGACAAAATCCTACCCAAGACAAGGGTATTTCAATCACCTGAACTAGCAAAATTTAGTTACTGCTAAACACCAATTAGCAGTACAAAATACAAAAAACCAAATTAACGAGATTTCTGGTGAGATATAGAATGATCAACATTTTGTAAGTAATTATACTGTACAATACTACACACTCACTGTAGCAGCCACTGGTCACACAAAAGTTTCTGACCTCAACACTGGCCTTAATAACTCTGCCTGCTTTATTCTAGTAAGTCAGGAAGAAAACATACACATCCGTGACTGTAAACTCCCCAAGGAAAGCTCTAGACAGTACTTCCCAAAGTTAAAACAATAATTTCTTCTCTCAGGGATTCAAAAGCTTGGCTGTTTTGGATAACAACTTAGACAGTCTCATGACTGATGCACTATAATTATTATTTCATTACGAAAATCCCTCAGAGACCAATATTGGTTAATCTAGCTATTCAGATAAAGTTTAAATGAATGAATGTACCGTTACAGATACATACCTTTCATGCATCTCTTTGGCTTCTCTTTCTTTCCTTTTAATTTCCAGCTCAGCAAAGAGTTTCATGGTTTGTTTGTATACTGCTTGTTTGAACTACAAAAAAATTAAGTAAGAAAGAAGTAAAAATTTTACCAGCAACTTAAATCAGCTCTTTTAAACACAGTCCAAGTCAAAAGCAGATTAGAATGCAGCAAGGAAAAAAAGTTTCTCACTGAGATCCCACTTCATGATGCTGACTTTCTCTTGGAAGATAAAGAACACATCCCTCCATAAGACCTTCCTACTTTTATCATACACATGATACACAGAATCAGATAAAAAGCAACCAACAAGAAAAAAGTTCAGACACTTCACCAAAGAAGATACCCAGGGCAGCCAAAAGACACATGTGGAAATGCTCACGATCATTAGCTACTAGAGAAATCCAAATCAAAAGTACAGTAAGATACCATCTCATCCCAATAATAATCCCAAAAACACAAAACAACAAATGCTGGAGAGGCATGGAGAGATTGGAACGCTTCTACACTGCTGGTGGGAATGTACAATGGTACCACCTCTTTGGAAAGCAATTTGACACTTTCTTAAAAAGCTAGAAATAAAACAGCATGTGATCCAGCAATTCCACTGCTTAGAATATAACCTACAGAAGTAAAGACTGTCACATGAACAGATATGCACACAAATGTTTACTGCAGCACTGTCCACAACAACCAAAAGATGGAATCAACCTAGGAGCCCATCAGCAGATAAAGGGATAAACATGCTATAGTACATATACACAATGGAACACTATGCAATGATAAAGAACTATGATGATTTTAGGAAGCATCTCATAACCTGGTTTCAACTAGAAGACATTATGTTGAGTGAAATCAGCCAGCTGCAAAAAGCATAAGTATCAGTGTGAGACCTCTGCTACAAGGACTTAAAAATGGACTTATGTACAGAAGAAAAGACTCTCTGATGGCTACAAGGGTGGGGAGAGAGGTACAGAGTTGTCCTTAGATTAGACTGTCGTTAGGAATTCAGCTAGGTGAAAACAGTGACAGCACACAATGAAGGGGAGATCAGTATAAATGGATTACATCATAAACTGAAAGATTTTCTAAACTCAACCCAACATTTCAAAGGATACAGTAGCGGGGACAGGGGTCTGGGGACCATGTTGTCAGGGGACATCAAGGTGAGTTGGTGTAACTAGTCTTTTGCTAACAGAGTCTTCTGCATCCCATATTGCTGTGTGAGTAGCATCTGAGGTCTTAAAACCAAGCAAGCTGCCACCTGAGAAACATCAACTGGTCTCAACCCACCTGGAACAGATGACTACAATAACATCAAAGACATAAGGAAACAGACGTCAAGGAGACAGGAGGATCCATATGAATGGGAGACGGCATTAGCATGAGACCAATGAAACAGATGGTGCCTGGCCACCACCAAAGGCAGCCATGATGGGGGACACAACAGAGTTCCCGATGTGACACAGCCTTCTGGAATGTTCTTTTAGAGGAAGCTGGTTTATCCCATCTAACCCTCCTTTCTCTAGTCTGCTGTCTGGCACATGGGGGAGACAATGAGATAGCCTGGACTACAAGGATGGAGACAACATGCTTCTGACAGAACCAGAGGAAGGGGGAGACTGAGTCCTTGTATAAGACATAGTATAGCACCACCATGTCAGCCCTCAACCATCTTCCCAAAGACTACTATTACACAGGACCGAAAACAAGCCTCCATCTAATTCAAACCAGCCCCATAATGGATCCCAGTTTTACAAAGCAGTCAGTAACAGACATAAAACATCTGGTTGAAAACAGAAAAGCAAGGTTTTTAAAAATGTATCATATAAACGTCTTACAAAGGCAGGAACAGAGGTAAGTATTAAGAATTATCAGGATTACACAAAAAGGAAAAGTAAGTGACAGACCCCTGTCATAAAATTAATAAAATTATGGTCCCCTCCCCCACCAGTTTTAACCATTTACTAAGATCTCAAGAAAAGGGCTTACGTTCCTATTTCAGCTTTCAAATTTTTTCCCCTCAAATATAAAACCAAAAAAAACCCAAACCCAATGCTGTCGAGCTGATCCCAACCCACAGCAACAAAATACAGACAATAACCCACCATGCAGATATAACCGAGCCAAAAACCAGAGCCACTGGGGTTGAGTGATGTTACGGAGAAAAGTGAAGTAGAAGAGTCTCAACGTTACCGTGACTGGCAACACCCAGTGTGGGTGAAGTCTGCACAATGTGACAAAGGAAATGAAGACACTAAGAAGTACATGAGAATAAGGGACAAGTTTGGTAAATGCTATATAACTTATACTATTTTACAGTAACAATAAAACAACTAAAAAACGTGAGTGTGGTTACAAAGGTAGACATGTATACATATACACATGTATACATGTGTACAGGAAGGCATATCTGAGTACATGTGTATCCATGTACAGGTGCACCTGCAGGTGTATAGTCATACATGTTTGAGTGTGCTGCATATATAGTCATATAAATAATAAAGCACACAGGAAGCACAGGTACAGGGATTTCCTAGATATACTGAAACATCTCACAGGACTTTGGTTTACTGGGTTAAAAGGCCAAGAACCAGTCCCTTTGGACAATTCAGTCAATTGGCATAACAGTTGATAAAGACAAGTGTCTACCACCTAGTTTAGTCAGTAGTGTTTGGGGTCTTAAAAGCTTGCAAGCAGCTATCTAAGACACAACTGATGATCACTAGTAGTCTGTAACAAAAGAGAAAAAAGAAGGACAATAGTCCAGAAAACTAATAGATCCACCCAAACCATGACTTCTTCTACCCTATGTCTAGAAGATCAAGATGCTGCCCAGCTACCACTACTGACTGTTCTGACCAGGGACACAACAGAAGGTTGCAGACAGAACAAGAGAAAAACAGAGAACAAAATTCAAATTCCTAAAACGATGGAAAGATTTACTGGATCAACAGAGAATAGGGAACTCAAACAGTACTGTTTGAACTTGGAACTAAAAACATCACTGGAGGTTATCTTTCAGCCAAGTAAGACTGGCTTATTAAAAAAACGGGATCACTCGTGAGTAACATGATCCCCTTAAATAGTCAATTACATGAGGCCAAACAGCAACATTTACCCAAAAGCAAAGATGAGAATGCAAGGAGGGGAAGCTAGATTAATGAAAACACAAACAGAATGGAACTGATGAGAAAGTTGACACATTGTGAAAATTGTAATCTATGTTAGTCATGAAACAAAACCTATAAAAATTGTTACATGGGAACCTACTCTAGGGTGTAAATTTTCACCCAAAACACAATGTTTATTTAAAAAATAATGATGAATTTGTGCAATACAACATGAAAGAATCTGGAAGGCATGATGTTGAGTGACATTAGTCACTTACAAAAGAACAAATATCATATGAGACAATATACAGACAAAATACATACAAAAACATTCTCTGGTGGTTACAAGGGTGGGAAGGGAAGACCCTAACCAAATAGTAGACAAGAAGGGAAGCACAACACACAACACAAAAGAAGTCAACACAGCTGAACTAAACTAAAAGCTAAGAAGTTTTCCTGAATACAACCAAACACTCCAAGGAACAGAGCATCTGGGGCAGAGGTTTAGAGACTATGGTTTCAGGGGACATCTACGTCAACTGACATAACAAAGTTTATTAAGAAAATGTTCTGCATCTCACTTTGGGAAATGGTATTTGGAGTCTTAAAAGTCAGCAAGCAGCCATCTAAGAAGCATCAAGTGGTCCCAACCCACCTGGAGCAAAGAAGAATGAAGAATACCACAGACACACGGGAAAATATAAGCCCAAGAGTCACAAAGGGCCACATACAACAGAGACTATGTAAGCACAACACTGGAAGAATTAGACGGTGCCTGACTACCACCAGGGACTCCCCTGACAGGGAATTCAACAAAGAAGCCCTGGTGGAGTAGGAGAAATGTGGGATACAGAAC
Organism: Heterohyrax brucei; assembly: GCA_028571685.1. Taxonomy (NCBI): domain Eukaryota; kingdom Metazoa; phylum Chordata; class Mammalia; order Hyracoidea; family Procaviidae; genus Heterohyrax; species Heterohyrax brucei. The sequence continues at coordinate 58,157,205 of CM053140.1, forward strand.
TCAAACTCTTAATAAAAATGCCAGACTTAATGATCTGACAGATTGAATGACACGGCCCCCAGACTCTGTTAGCTCAGAAGTGAAACCATTCTGAAAGCCAACTCTTCATACAAAGATTGAACTTGTCCACGAGACAAAATGATCCTGGTGAAGAGCGTGCTTCTCGGCTTAAGTAGATACAGGAGACTAACTGGGCAGCTCTTGTCCAGAGGCAAAACAAGAAGGCTCAGGGGGGACTGGAGATCACTGAATGGACATGGAAAACATAGGGTGGAGAGGAGGAGTGTGGGAAGACTAACGAGGGTCATAAAACAATGTGTATCTAAGTTTTTGTATGAGAAACTGACTCGAATTATAACCTTTCAGGTAAAGCATAATGAAACAAAAAAGTTTCTGTCACTTCTCTTCAATGCTGTTACCTTCCAGGCACTGCTTATTAAAAATAATGCTAGCAAATCCCAGTCCCTAATAAGGACAAACATCAAAGGGCTGAAACTGTCTGTAAATAACATTTCACTATCTTTCAAAGCTTCAGACTCTCCTCAGTGGATGGCTGTAACAGATTTTTAATTTTTCTGCTTCTTCCAAATTTTCTATTATTAGCATGTGTTCCTATATGATAAAAGAAAGAAAGAAAAAAAGACAACCAAAAAAAGGTAGAAGTAACTATCAACTTACGAGGACCAAAGAGTATGTGAGAGAGTCTTCAGAAAAGGCTAAGGAGGAACAACTGAATAGAAGGGAAACAGGACCGAGAAGAAAATACTAAAACATTACAGTGGAGTAAATCTCAAAATAAGTAGCTAGTGGGGAGGACCTAATCTTTCTCAGACAGTGTGACCACAGAAAAGATGGCACCACTCAGTGCTTGCAAAATCACCGAAGCAAGAAGAAAGTTTTCCTTGCAAGACAGCCTCTCCATAATTCTTGAAAAACAGGACGAGTTACCTGGGATAGCATACACACTGATCTATACTTTGACAAGGTTAACATGACTAAATTTTCAGGTTAGTGTGGCAATTAAATACATACATTTAAGTGAGTCTCCATAACCAATCTCCACTGAATAACTCACTGGATTAACCAATGCTCTCCATTTCCTCTGGAAAGCATTAACTGGAGAATGCTTGTGTCTAACCGACAGCTGTCTGTTTACCAAGAATTAGTTATAGTTGCTCCCAAAGCTGTTTATGCCATTTGCCAATTATTACCATAGTTTGTAATTTAAATATCACAGAAAGTTGACAACCATGGTTACAAAAACTTCTTTCTTTGAAAACTAAGATGAATGCTTTTGTGAGATTCAATAAACGTGAGTTCCTAAAAATAACTACCGTTGGATTAGGTACAAGTGAGACATCCAGAAAAAGAATCATAACTATCCACGATTTTGCTCTTACTTTGTTTTACAAGTGACAAAGTTTCTATATACTTGAAAAGAAATTAAAAGCAAACATTACAGATAATGCTTTATGTGGTTTATAAAATAAAATCAACAGGGAACTCCAATCAGAAGATCCACACGCAAAAGAAAAGGCCATAGTCCTACATCAAAAAAGAAGGCTGAATAAATATATATTAAAATACGTTTTACATTAAAATAAAATGTTGAAGGCATGTAACACACCACACCACAGGGCATTCCCCACACTGAACTCACCATCTCAGGATCATCCTCCTCTACATTTGTAGGTTTCCCTTCCTTCTTTAATTGCTTTTTTCGCTCTTTCACCTAAAAAAAAAAGTTTTCATCAAAAGATTAGCACCCACACGTTGAGAATATACACCAAGGCCTGCACATATGGTAAGTACCCTTTTCTAAAAATATGTTAGACTGTCAACAAAAAGTTGACCTTACCAAAAGATGAGCCCTTCATCTCCACCTCAAAACATCCACGTAATCAAGAAAAACTAGGAACCATGGGTCTTTTCTCTAAACGTATCTAAAAGTCTATCTGCCAAGATGGTAAAGGGGAATCAGCTAGGGTTTATCCCCAACTTCTCGGATCCTGCACCAGATTCAAAAAGCCTTAGATACACTGAAAGGATTAACTAGCTTCCAAAACTTGTGGTTATGTGTTATAGCAAAGTCAATACATTTTTTCAAGTTTTAGAAGAAACTACAGAATCTGGGCACTTTTTTTGTTTGTTTTTAGCATTTTTACAACTATATTCTTGACAGTTTAAACTGTGAAACCCCCTTAAATTAGTAATTTTCACATCACACTACCAATGTTTCTATGACTTTGGCCACCACTAAGATCGGGAAAAAAAATTAAATATATCCATTCACATACAAATAACATTATTAAATGACCAGCAAAAAGCCAACAAGTGCTTTCTAACCTCAGACAGTCCCTAGTGCCACCGTGTGGTCAAGATGTTTAAAGACGGCTCCCTTACACACCATACATCGAAGGGTATTTAGATCACAGTGATGTGACGAGAACTGTCAGAATTTTTCTAATTCTATGGGAAATGAGCCTACAGGTGCCATCACTTCCAACATACAACCAGCAGAACACATTATGGCCCTCTGTCTCTTCCTCTTTACCCACTGTTCTCATCTAAACTAGGCTCACCATTATTGGTTATAAACTTCTGTTTCAGATTCTAAAGCTCTTCAAAGAAAAGGTCAGTCACATCCACACTCTCTTCCAATAGATTTATTTATAGCATTGACTCTGTAATAGTTCTTAGAAATGGCCTTGAGATTCTTGCCCCAATAAGTTAAAAATTAAAACAAAGGCCTTCCTTACCTCAAGCAAGTCATCTTAACATTTCCCATCACACAGGAGCCTTGGGTAATGCCTCCAAGAGCAACAAGTAGTATCACCTAACTGAACTTCATTTGTCAATTTCTAACGTCCTTCCCAGCCCTGATATTAATTTTTTTTTTTAAAGTATTATTCACATCCCCTTGCCAGCTTTCCTCAGGCCCATATTCGAACCACTTTACACGGACAAGAAAAAAAACAGGGGTCAAATGTCACAGTGCTGCTCCACTTTTCCACTCTCAGAGTGCTTTAACATGGCAATATATAACAAGAAGGCAAGAAAAGCCCTCTCTCCAAAACACAGGGCTACTAAAGAAAGAGGTAGGAGCGATGTCCTAGCCGTTTGTCTCCCTGAGCTCTCAGGGTGAATTATAGCTGCAGGCACACACTAACCTTGACCACTCCAGTAAAGTGGTGGAGACCACATAAGTGGCCACTATACTGAGCCAGGAGGCACTGCTTTGCTAACATTTACTCTCCTACAGGTTGCCCAAAAATTGCTGGTACTTGCTCTAAACACAGCAGCACTATCAATACTTACAGTGTGTTCCACGTATTCTTTTCCTGCCTGAATTACATCCAGGGCCCTCTTCTTTTGTTCCTGATCCAGTAGCAACTTGTAAGCTTTGTCCACAGCTAATGCAAAACATTGAAATTAACTGTTTCTGCAAATACCCTCTGAAAGTCTGAGCTATACTCAAAAAATAAAAAAAAACAAAATCCACTGCTGTTGAGTCGATTCCAACTCACCATGACCCTGTAGGACAGAGTAGAACTGAACTATACTCAGGTGGTATAGATGGGCTTGAGCCATCTACAAGCATTCCCTAGTTTGTTATTTACTGTTGCTTAAAGAACTTAAAAACATACAGCTATAGCAATGAGTTTAAGAGTCCTGGAGAAAATTAAACTAATACACAAAACTAAATACACTCCTTCTAGATTTAATTCAATATTTAATTCCAATATTTTTTATGTTAAAAAGAGAGAGATCCAATGCAATAAGAATAGTCATTGTTGCCATATAAAAATTTAACACAGCAAAGTTAAGATCCACTACTTAAACAGCAACATTTGGCTCTGGATTGACAACTGTTCCACTGAAAATCACCGCTTCTTTATGACCAGAAGACAAAACTACAACATTCCTTTCTCAACCCAGATAAGGAACAAGTCAGTCTCTAGCACTGAGAATATATTACTCAGCAGCAGATAATGTACAAATACCTTCAAAAGCCTTTTGTGCTCTATCAGCATCATCTTGATTTTTATCAGGATGCACCAATATGGATAACTACAATAAGAAAACAGTTAGGTTTGTCAATACGAGGAACATTTAGTAGCTCCTGACCTACACTGCGTCCCCTTACAATCAAGTACTTTTGAATATTCTGTGCCAGAAACGCTGCCTTAGCTAGAAACTTTTTTTTTAATTGGTAAACATGCACAAAAATACTAGATTTTAACAAAATTCAAATTCCAAAAGGTAAATGCAAAACTGGAAATTACTGTGGGTTTCAGCCACACAGCTGAGAACAAACAGAAGCCTCACATCAAGAAGATGTTGTGTTAACTTGGCAGAAGATAAGGGTTAAAAAGTACTGCTTTCTTATTGTTCCTAGAGGGTACAAAGCAGGTATGAGACATTTCTTTCCTAGAAGAAATTCTAAAATAATGCAGTGGTTCTGGCTGTTTCCCAATCCTGTGAGTTTTATAAAAATACAGGGGTCATACAATGATGAAGATGAACGATGAATCCACAGAACATCTCACAACGTGGAGGATCCCTGAGGACATTATGCTGAGTGAAATAAGTCAACCACAAAAGGACAAATACTGTAGGAGAGAATTATTACAAAAAGTCAAGAAAAGGCTTACACACAGAAAAAACAATCTTTGATGATTACCAGGGAGGGAAGAGCAGGAAGGGGAAATCACTAACTAGATGGCAGACAAGCACTAACTTTGGTGAAGAGAAAGTTGTACCACACAGAAGAAAGTCACCCTAACTTGACCAGGCAAGGGAAGACATTTAAAGGAACACACGGGAAGTTAAAAAATAAAATAAAGCAACCACAGTAAATACTATGTAACATCTATAACCCTACAACAACAGTAAAAATAAACAATAGCTTACAATCACATACGCAGGTAGATACATATGCTGAACAACGGAAGGAGGGTATATATGAGTATACCCACACACACATACAGGCCAGATTGTATGTATTTTTACATATATATTTGCATGTACAGCATGTATATTGATATATATTATAGAACACATAATATGGGCACAGTCATAGAAGCTTCCCAGACACCAGGGAACTGAGATACTGGGGCTGAGGGCTGGCGACTAGTCTCAGGGGATATCTAGGTCAACTGGAATAACACAGTTCAAAATGAAAATGCTCTACATTCGACTTCGATGAGTAGGGCCTGGGACCTTAAAAGCTTGCGATTGGCTATCTAAGATACTTCTATTGGTCTCATCCCATTAAGAACAAGGGAGAATGAAAACCAAAGAAACAAGGAAAATTCTAGTTCAAAGGACTAACAGACCACATGAACTACAGCCTCCACCAGTCTGAGCCCAGACGATTCGGATGGTGCACAGCTACCACCAACAACCACTCTGACTGGGATCACAATAGAGGGTCTCACACAGAGCAGCAGAAAAATGGAGAACACAACTGGAATTCCCAAAAAAAGACCAGACTTACTGGTCCAACAGAGTGGAAGAATCCCTGAGACCAGGGCCCCCCACGACATTTTTACCTCAGAACTCAAGCCACTCCTAAAGTTCACCTTTCAGCCAAAGATCAACCTATTGCCATAGAGTTGATTCCAACTAATAGCCACCCAAAGATTAAGCAGGCCTATAAAACAAATGGAAACCCAGCGGCGTAGTGGCAAGTGCTACAGCTGCTAACCACAAGGTCGGCAGTTTGAATCTGCCAGGTGCTCCTTGGAAACTCTGTAGAGCAGTTCTACTCTGTTCTATACAGTTGCTATGAGTTGGAATCGACTTGACGGCAGTGGGTTTGCTTTTTAGTGTAAAACAAATAGTAACACACATGAGGAACATGATTCTTAGATCCATCAAGTGTGTGAGACCAAGTGCGCAATATCTCTCCAAAAGCAAAGGCAGGAAGAGACAGGAAAAATGGACAAATGGAAACAGGAACACGGGGTGGAAAAGGGGAAAATGCTGATATATTCCAAGGACTGGAACCAATGTCAAGATACAATCTGTGCATAAATTGCTGAACAAGAAACTAATCTGCTCTGTAAATGCTCACCTAAAACACAACAACAACAAAGCAACAAAGGACTACTTTCCACCCTTCGACCAACTAAATCAGTCTCTGGCATCTGTACTAAATGACAGTAAACGGATTATTGTTAATTTTTGTTAAGTGTAAGAAATCATTATGCAAGAAAACATCTTTTGAGGGGATACATGCCCAGTGTTGTGGGCTACTGAGTCTATTCCAATTGACTCTCTAGGGAGAGAACAGAACTGCCACACAGGGTTTCTTTGGCTGTAATCTTTATGGGATCAGACTGCCAAGTCTTTCTCTCACTAAGCTGCTGAGGAGCTCAAACCATCCAATCTTTTGGTTAGAAGCAGAGTGTTTACCTACTGTGCCACCAGGGCCCCTCCTTAACGGTAAAGTATTTAGGGGCAAAGTGCCACAGAGATCATAATTTGAGTTTTAGCCAAAAATACAGTTAATGAAGCAAACTGTTGCACACAGGTGGTAAATAATATGGATGCTAAGTTTTTTTTTTAATTCAACTAAAATTTTTTATAATTAAAAAAAAAAATGCTCCACAGGTAATCCTTTCTTCCCCACAGCCAACATTAGAAATCACTCATCTACTGTCACTGACCGACAGAAATCAACCAACTGGAACAAAGGTTAGCAGGGTTAGCAGGTAACTACTCAGGTGGGACCCTAACGATAAGGCTAGCATTACTGGTGCCAGAATCTTGGGTTCTGATCTCAACTTCAATTACTTACTAGCTGCAAGATCTTCAGCAACTCACTCAACTTATCTCTGCCTCAGCTTGCTCCCCCGTAAATGGGACAGTAATAGGTACCTACATCTCACTGGACTGTTACAAGGATTACATTAGTTAAGGTAAGTAAAGAACTCAGCATAATGTCGAACAGGCGATGACAAACAGCATATACTGAGAACATACTATGCGGCAAGATCTATTCTAAGTGCTTTATGCATATGAACGCACTTAATTCTTCTAACAACCCCAAGAAGTAGGCACCATTACTATATGGACTTTAGAGATGAGGAAACAGGCACAGAATTGCTGAAAGTAACCTGCCCGAGCTTACACTGCCAAGGTTTAGTTCAATGCCCACATTCTTAACCATCAGGCCACAGGAACAATTTTCAGTAAGAACCCTTAACTCAGTTCTTTATATAGCTACATAGAAACTTGTTTTGACTACAGACTTGAATGTTTGCTTATTAGATCAGGCAAGATGGCTAATGCATTAGAGTGGGAAACAAAGCTATACAAAAAGGGAAAAAACTGAAGCTAAGTACCAAGCAGAACTCAGAAAGAATAAAGTTATATAATGGGAAATGACTGAGTAGGCAAAGATAAAAAACATGTTGGCTTAACAGTACATCAAAGGCAACTATGAGTCAGCGAGGTGGGGCAATTACTGCACTGAAGAAGCAAGCATAACACTCAATATTAACGAATATGTCAAGCAGGAGTTGAGAATTATATTCAGCACTGGTCAGAGCCTATTAAAATACAAAGTACAAAAGAGATACCCAGAAATTGGGGAGGATGGAAAAAAACACAATTTGCAAAAACAAACTACAGGGAGTGGTTACCTGGAAATCAAAACTGGAAGGATTTTTAAAAAGGTTCTTATACAACTTTTGACGCAAGTTATTATTAAACAGCAGAACAGACAAGATTCAGAGTCCGCAGATCTCCTTTCCTGGAGAACTTGCAAAAAATACTCTGTATTAAACCAAATATCTCACGGCTAGTCACTTAAGTTAGCAAAACATAAAATTACTGAGAGGCTGTAAAGACAAAAAACTGTCACGAATCTTTCAACATGTTCTCTCCTGGAAGCCAAAGCATTTGATAAGCTGGACTCCATGCAGGCTCTACGATTCTACTCTGTACTTCTCCCTCCCACTGAAGGGGCTGGACAGATTCTATTTGGATATAAAATTCGTTCTATTCACAAGCAAGCTATGGTCATTAAATTATTTAAGACCTCAAATCATTGTGAGCTTTTACTGAAGAACAGTTACCTAAGCCTTCAGTTACCAAAAAAAAGTTAAATTTTGACCCAAATGTATAAAATCCTCAGAGAATCATATGCTCAATACATTTCAAAACATTCAACACTATTACAGGATATTAATACTGTACCTGCCGAAACCTCTTTTTTATTTCCTCATCTGTTACTTCAGGATCTATTTGAAGAACCTGGAAGAATCAAAAGATATAAAAAGAGCTTACACATTTAAGAGGTGTCCAATAATTTACATATACTATACTCAGCATCTAGAACAGGACTCAGTGTTCTAAAACAGTGACTGGCACACAGTTCTAAAAATTACTCCAAAAATATGAATAAACAATCAAGAATAGGGAATAATACTCCCTAAGAAAGTAATCAACTTCCTACACTTTTCCACACCATGAAAAAATGTTGTATTTCTCCTTCACTAATTAAGCCAAGTTTCTCCACTTACCTTTACAAATACGAAGAAAGCATAGCAACCCAACAGGGGAAAAAAAAAAAACCAAGCTGGCTATCTGATTTTCATCTCAACCCAGAAATGCTCACTAAGCATCACTTTATAGCTGTAATTCACATGATCCAACAGTAGTGAAAACCACAGTCACCTGCAGAACCCTAAGAACAATTCCTGGGGCCCACTCTCGGAACGCCTGATTGCAACTACGCACAGCTGGGACAGGGTCACATGGCAACGAGTAAAGGAACAATTCTGTTCTAAACAAATACATTCAATAATTCTTCTTCATTTGGTATCTTGGAATTGACATTCCTTAGCAAGAATTCTACCCCCATCACCACAAATACTAATCATTCATTCACTGAAAATTTATACAGTGGCCACAACCTACCAAACAAACTGTTACATACTAGAAATGCAAAGTTACATAGGAGAAACCTACTTTTCAAAATTATCCTATGATAAGTGCTGTTTCAGGAAGAGAACTGTAAGAAAGAACAACTGAGTACATGATACTGTATGCAAACAAACATTCAACACATCTATTGCTGATTTGCTATTCAAGGCAAAGTATGAAAGGGTGAAGGGTAAGACGGATTTATTTGGATTACAAAACAGCACGCCCCACCTCAGTCTCGGAAAATCAAAATCAACATCCTGAGTTGTATGCACACTGCGGTTTGAGAAGCACTAGTATGGAAAGATGACAGGTTACAAGTAAGTGCATTCCAAAGATAGTAAAACTGAGGCTCAGTTATTAAGGGGAGTAAAGAGAAAGAAAATTAAAACTAAGTCTTGCAATAAAAAGTACATACCAGAACAATAAAAATTGAAAAGTTTTATCTCCAAGCTTAGTTAAAGAACTTACAGGGTCTTAGAAAAACCTGGTAAGAAATGCTGTCAAGATTAATAGCTAGCTTTCAAAAATGTTCAAACAGCCCACCCACAGCAGTAAGTGCTAGGCACTGAAGGAAAGTCACTGCTGCATTTAACAGACTTTTGGAGATTATGACAGGAGCATTCTCAAATGCTAGGCACACAATCAGGAATGAAGGAGGAGGAGGAGGAACAATCACTTTAAAGAATTTTCAGGAGTCAGTGCACCTCTTTATATCTCCTTCCAAGGGAGAAAGGAACTGATAAAGAGTCACCCAAGAAGAGTTAAGCTACCTAAGATTTATAGATGTGAAATCCTAAGGGGGCAGTGAGTATACGTTAATGGAGGAGAAACAACTCAGAAAACAGGGGTGAGAATGGCTGTACAACTGAAAGAATGTAGTTACTGCACTGTACGTGTAGAAAATGCCTGAACTGGCGCATGCTCTGCTGTGTGGATTCTCAATACCAAAATAATTTTTTTTTTTAAATCTACAAGAAAGAAGGGATAACTATATACACACTAAAGTATTTATAGGACATCAAAGACCTAAATATCAAATCTAAAACAATAAACATTATGGAAGAAAAAATAGGGACAACACTGGAAGTTCTAATACATGGCTTAAGGAGACTACAAAATCTTACTACAAATGCACAAGCAGCAGAAGAGAAAACAGATAAATGGGATCTACTGAAAATTAAACACGCTGATCCAAAGACTTTATCAAGACTTAAAAGACTGCTTACAGACTGGGAAAAATATTTGGCAACTATGTTATCTGATCAACATCTAATTTCTATAATCTACAAGGTACTGCAAAATACCAACAAGAAAAAGACAAATAACCCAATTAAACAATGGACAAAGGATATGAAAAGACACTTCTTCAAAGAAGACATCCAGGCAGCCAAAAGACACATGAGGGAATGCTCACAATCATTAGCCATTAGAGAAACCCAAATCAAAACTACAATGAGATACCATCTCACCCCAACAAGACTGGCACTAATCCAAAAAACAACAAACGCTGAAAAGACTGTGGAGAGACTGGAACTCTTCTACACTGCTGGTGGGAATACAAAATGGTACAACCTCTTTGGAAAGCAATTTGGTGCTTTCTTCAACAGCTAGAAATAGAAATACTGTATGATCTAGCAATCCCACTGCTTGAAATACATCTGACAGAAATAGGGGCTGTTACACAAACAGATACATGCACATAAATGTTTACTGTAGCACTGTCTGCAACAGCAAAAAGATGGAACCAACTGAGGTGCCCATCAACAGATAAATGGATGAAAAACTATCATATACATATTCACAACAGAACACTATGCAATGATAAGAACAATGAAGATCTTAGGAAACATCTCATAACCTGGAATCAACTGGAAAACATGCTGAGTGAGATCAGTCAACCACAAAAGCACAAATATTGTATGAGACCACCATTATAGAGACTTAAGAAAACACTTATGCACAGAATAAAATACTCCTTGATGGCTACAAGGATGGGGAGGGAGGGATAGTCAATAAGAATCTGGTTAGGTGAAGGGAGTGACAGCAAGCAGCAGAAGGCAGGTTAGCATAACTGGACTACACCATAAGCTAAAAGGTTTTCTAAATTTAACCCAACATTTCAAAGGACACAGTAGCAGAAACAGGAGTCTGGGGACTACATTTTCAGGGGATACTATGGTCAACTGGCCTAACTAGTCTTTTTCTAAGAGTCTTCTGCACCCAAAATTGGTTAAGTAGCACCTGGGGTCTTAAAAGCCACAAGCTGCCATCTAAGGAACATCAACTGGTATGAATCCATCTGTAACAGATGACAACTGAGAACATCAAAGACACAAGGAAAAATGAGCCCAGGTGACAAGAGGACCCATCTGATTGTATAACTACATCAGCATGAGGCCAGAAGAACTAGATAGTGCCCAGCCACCACCAAAGACAGCCCTGATAGGGGACACAAAGTACAGTCTCTGATGTAACACAAGATAAAGAGGTATGCTGATTAAGACTTTATTAAAAGATCAGAACTGATGGTCTAACAACTTGAAGGGTCCCCTGAGAACATCGTCCCTAGACTTGCTAATAGCCTGGAGCTGAAATCAGTACTGAAGCCAACACTTCAAAGAATGGACTGGACTTGGGGACACAGAGTGATGCATATGGTATGTGTACTTTATGGTTTAAGATATATAGGAGGCTGTCCTACTGGCTTTTTTTTAGTGGGTGGAGGAGAGGGTGGAGAGAAGTGGACAAGTGTTGGTTGGGTGGATACTTAAGTAAAGAGTTGAAAAGAAGAGTGTGCTGTCACAGGGTGAAGACAGCAGATAGAGTTGCGGAGAGGTGGGCACTCAGGGTCGTATATGGAAAATTCACCTGGATTGTAAACTTTCACTTAATCAAAAAATTTTAAAATTTCTAGAACAACTAGTCTGGTGAAAGGAATCTATTTATTCCAGCAAGCCAAAGTCCAATAAACTCCAAAATCAAAAAATATATTGTCATCAAGTCAACATGAACTCACAGCAAACCAAAGAATAGAGAACTGCCCCACGAGGTTTCCAAGGAGCAGCTTGTGTATTCAAACTGATGATCCTTTTGGTCAGCAGCTGTAACTCTTAACCACTGTGTCAAGAGGCCTCCAACAAATTCCAAAGGTTTGCAACAACTTTCTCCTCTGAAAGAAACCAAGCTCCTTGGTAAAATAGCTAATTCCAGACTGGGTCAGGAAATCATCTATTCAAAGAATGATGAAGACATGTCAGAAAGACACTGGAACTAGCATGAAAGGTGATACACTGGCCAAATGTGAGATGAATTTTGCATTAAAATAACCAATAATGAAATATAACCTGTAGAATAAAATGTTCCATGCCATGAAGTCTGTTACAACTCATACAGACCCCATGAATAACAGAATGAACCACTGGCCAGTCATGCACTACGCTCAACAATCGTTGCTAAGTCTAAGACCACTGTTACAACCACTGTGTCAATCCAGGTCTTCCCCTTTCTCCCTGACCTTATGCTTTACCATGCATAAAGTTCTGGTAACAAGTCCAAAGCATGTGAGATGAAGTCTCACCATTTTCCCTTCCGACTGTACTTCTTCCGAGACAGATGTGTTCATTCTTCTGACAATGTTATATTTGATATTCTCTGCCAACACCATAATTCAAGGGCATCAACTCTCTTTAGTCTTCTGTATTTATTGTCCAGTCTTCACATCAACATGAGGTGACTAAAAATGCCATGTTTTGAGTCAGGCATACTATAATCCTCAAAGCGACATCTTTGCTTTTTAACCCTTTAAATGCGCTACATCCTTTGATTTCTTCACTGCTGCTTCCAAGGGGATTATGGATCTAAGTAAAATGAAACCCTTGACAACTTTCAATCTTTTCTCCATTTGTCATGATGTTGCTTACTGGTTCAGTTATGAGGATTTTTATCTTACATTAACGTATAGCCTTTGATTTTCATGAGAAAGTACTTCAAGTCCTCTTCACTTTCAAAAAGCAAGCTTATGTCATCTGCATGCTGCAGAGTGTTCATGAATCTTCCGCCAATGTTAATACTGTATTCTCCTTTATACAGCCTGGCTTTCTGATTATTTGCTCAGCACAAAGACTGAACAAGTATGGTGAAGGAATACAACTCTGACGCATATATTTCCTGATTTTAAACTCCACAGTATTGCTTTGTTCTATTCAAATGACTGGCTCTTGGTCTATGTGGAGGTTCATCATGGGTTTGATTGTTTTGGAATTCTCATTCTTTAAACTGTTACCCATAATTTGTTATGATCCACACAGTTAAATGGCTCTGTATGCCAACCAAATCACAGGTAAATGTCTTTCTGCTATTCTCTGTTTTTGGATAAGATCCATCAAACACCAGCAATATCTCTCATTCTATGTCCCCTTTTGAATCTGCCTTAAATTTCAGGAAGTTCCCAGTAGATATACTCCTTCCAACCACTTCTGAATTATGTTCAGCCAAAACTTTACTTGTGTGATATTAATTATAATTTCCACATACTATTAGCTTGTTTTTTGGACAAATGGATCTCTTTCAGTTTGCTGCAGAAGTAGCTGTCTTCCAAATTCCTTGGCATAGACAAATGAGCACCTCCAACACTGCTTTGATTTGTTGTAACAACTCAAATGGTATTCCATCAATACCTGTTGCCTTGTTTTACACCAATGCCTTCAGTGTAGCTTGGACTTCCTACTTCAATATTGTCCATTACTCATCATATACTACCTCCTCAAATGGACAGACTTTGACCAATTCTTTTTAGTACGAGTGCACGTACTGCTTTCATCTTCTTTTGATGCCTACTGCATCACTGAGTATCTTTCCCACAGTATCCTTCAAAATTGCAAATCCAGGCTCAAATTTCTTTCTTCAGTTCTTTCAGCTTGACAAATGCCAAAAGTGTTCCTCCTTTTTGGTTTTCTTACTCCAGGTTTTTCACATTTTATTGTAATACCTTACGTTGTCTTCTTGAGGTGTCCTTTGAAACTTTTACTGCAGCTTATACTTCATCATTTTTTTTATTCCAGAACAACTTTCAGAAGAGCTGATATTCATTTTTGTCTTTTCTTTCTTTCCTATCTTTTTAATGATCTTTTGCTTTCTTCAAGAGGCCCTTTTGGTCAGAGGATAAAGTTCTCTGCTGCTAACCACAAGATCAGCTGTCTGAATTCACCAGTTGCTTTGAGGAAGAAAAACATAGCAGTAATCTCTATAGAAGTTTACAGCCTTAAAAAATCTATGGGGCAGCTCTACTCTGTCCTACAGAATTGTTATGAGTTACAATCAACTTGAGGGCAACGGGTTTAAGGGTGTTTTCATTTTCTTCACATATGTTCTTGATGCCATCCCACAACTTTGAGTGATCTTTGGTTATTACTGTTCATTGGGATATAATCAAGATCCTATTTTGGCTCTCATGGACTTGTTTTCATTTTCTTCAGCTTCAACGTGAAATAGCATATGAACAATTGATGGTCTATTCTGTAGAGAGCCTCTAGCCTTCTTTTGACTGATACAGAGCTTCTCCACCATCTTCTTCCACAGATGTAGCTGATTTGATTCCTGTGTGTTGCACCTGATAAGGTCCATACGAAAAATCACCAGTTATGGTGATTTTAAAAAAAAAAAAGATTCACAATGAGTAAGTCATTGGTTTTGCAGAATTCAATCCAGCATCATTTCTATCTCCACGGTCATATTTTGCAACTACTGCTCAGTCTTTGTTTCCAACTTTTGCATTCTAACCACTAATAATTACCAGTGCACCTTCACTGGATGTTTGATCAATATCAGACTGCAGAAGTCAGCAAAATTCTTCAATTTCTCCATCTCTGTCCTTCATGATTGGTGAATAAATTTGAGTAACAGTCATATTAACTAATCTTCCTTCCTTTGTTGTTTTAAGGTGCTGTAGAGTCAACTCCAACTCACGGTGACCCTATGTACAACAGAACAAAACACTGCCTGGTCCTGTGCCATCCTCACAATCACTGTCATGCTTCAGCCCACTGCTGCATCTACCAGATGCCTTGCATCCAAGGCATCTCACAGAGGACCTCTTTTTTCACTGATCCTCTACTTTATCAAACACAATATCCTTCTCTAGGGACTGATCCCTCTTGATAACACATCCAAAGTATGTGAGACAAAGTCTCACAGTCCTAACTTTTAAGGAGCATTTTGACTGTACTTCTTCCCAAGACAGGTTTGTTCATTCTTTTGGCAGTCAAGGGTATAACACCATAACTCAAAGGCATCAATCAATTCTCCTTCAACTTTCCTTATTCTTGTCCAGCTTTCACATGCATATGAGGCAACAGAAAACACCATGGCTTGAGTCAGGCCCACCTTTGTCTTTAAAGTGACATCTTAGTTTTTTTCATACTTTAAAGATGTGTTTTGCAACATCATTCGATTTGACTGCACTCATTGTGGGCGCTGATTGTGGACCCAAGTGAAATGAAATCCTTGACAACTTCACAGTTTCTCCACTTACCATTGTGTGGCTTATCAGTCCAGTTGTGACAATTTTTGTTCTGTGTTGAGGTATAATCCCTTTTGAAAGCTGTGATCTCTGATATTCATCAGTAAATGCTCCAAGTGCTCTTTATTTTTAGCAAGCAAAGTTGTGTCACCTGCATACTGCAAGTTAATGAGTTTCCCTCCAATCCTGATGCCCTGTTCCCCTTCACACAGTCCAGTTTCTCAGATTATTTGCTCATACAGAGTGAGTAAGGATGGTGAAAGGATACAACATATGTTCTTGATGCCATCCCCTGGGAGCATGGTGAAGGATACAACTCTGACACACACCCACACTGACTTTAAACCATGCAGCATCCCCTTGTTCTGTTCAAACGACTGTTTTTGGTTTAAGTACAACTTCCTCAACAGTACAGTTAAGTATTCTAGAATTACTGTTCCTCACAATGTTATCCCTAATTTATGATCTACAAAGTCAAATGCCTATCCGCAGTCATTAAAACACAGGTAAACATCTTTCTGGTATTCTGTTTTCAGCCAAAATCCATATAACATCACCAACGACATTCCCCGTTTCATGTCCTCTTCTGAATCTGGCTTGAATTTCTGGCAGTTCCCTGTCAATGTACTGCTGCAACTGCTTTGAATGACCTTCAGCAAAATTTTACTTGTGTGTGATTTTAATGATACTGTTGACAATATTCCACATTCAGCTGGGTTGTCTTCCTTTGGAATAGGCAAAAATATGCATTTCTCCCAGTTGGCTGACCAGGGAGCTGTTTCACAATTCCTTGGTAAATCAAGGACCAAAATGACATGGGGTAAAGACAACCCAGAAGACAGAGAGACCCACATGAGTGGGTGCCTACATAGACTGGGGACCGAAGAAGCAGATGGTGCCCGGCCATAGCCACGATGGAGCTCACTCAAGTTGAGTCTCACTGGCAACACAAGAATAAAAAGGGGTGCACCCTGAGATCTCCACTAAAAGACCACAGTTGATGGTCCACGGGCTTCGGGGTTCCCCTGGGAGCATGGCCCCTGGCCCTGATGCCGCCCTTGTCCATAAATCATAACGAAAGTCCACTCTTTAGACACGAATGGATTAGACTTGGTGATGCAGAGTGACCATATATTGGATGCACTTTATGATTGTATGCATCTATAGGATATCATCCTGCTGACCTCTGGCTGGAGGAAGGAGAGTGGGTGGAGAGGAGGGGAAAGAAGATTGTTGGGAGGATGAGACATATATGGAGTAGAGAGGAATAGTGTGCTGTCACCCAGCAGGGAGAGCAGTGGAAGCTGCATATAGGTGAGCATGTACATTTATACGGGAATGTACATTTTCGCTCAGTCATAACCTTGATAAAAACAAGTAAGTATTTCCAGCGCAGCCTGGGCTTCTTCCTACGCTACCTCCCGAAACAACTGAACACCGACCAATTCTTTTTGGTACAGTGGTTGTGTATTCCTTCCATCATTTTGATGCTTTCTGTGTTTTTCAGTATTTTGCCCAGAGAATCCTTCACTACTGTAACTCGAGGCTTAAATTTTTTCGATTAGTTGAACATGAGAAGTATTGAATGTGTTCTTCCCTTTTGATTTTCTAACTCCAGGTCTCTGCACATCATTATAATTCTTTTCTTTGTCTTCTCAAGCCACCCACTGAAATCTTCTGTTCAGCTCTTTTACTTCATTTCTTACATTCTGCTTTAGTTACTCAATGTTCAGAAGCAAGTTTCAGACTCTTTCCTGACATTGGTTTGGGTCTTTTCTTTCTTTCTTATCTTTTTAATGTCTTGCTTTCTTCATGTATAATGTCCTTAATAATCATTCCATAACTCATCTGGTCTTCATTCATTCCTGTTCAATGTAAAAAATCTATTTTTGAGGTGGTCTCTAAATTCAGATGGGATACAATAAAGGCTGTACTTCAGCTCTTACAACCTTCTAATTTCCTCCCACTTCAACTTGAACTTTGCATAAGAGCATCTGATGACATGTTCTACACTCATTTCCTTTCCTTACTCTGACTGATACTGAGTTTTTCAATCATTTCCTCTTACAGATGTAGTCGACTTGATTCCTGTGTATTCTGGCTGGCAAAATCCTTGTGTCCAGTCACCATTTGCGTTATTGAAAGAAAGTGTTTGCATTGAAGAAGTCATTGGTCCTGTAAAATTCTATCATACAATCTCTAGTATCATTTCTATTACAAAGGTCATGTTTTCCAACTACTCATCTGTCTTCTTTGCTTCCAACTTTTGCATTCTAATCACCAATAATTATCAATGCACCTTGACCGCACATTCAATCAATTGCACACAGCAGAAACTGGTAATACTCTTCACTTTATTCACCTTTGGTGTTAGTAGTTGGTACATAAATTTGAATAATAGTCATATTAACTGGTCTCTGTAGGCTATCATTGACAGCACTGTACTTCATGATAGATCTTGAAATGTTCTTTTTGATGATGAATGCAAAGCTATTTCTCTTCAATTTGTCATTCCTGGCATAGCAAACCACAAACCCACTGCCATTAAGTCAATTTCAACTCATAGCAACCCTACAGGGCACAGCAGAAGTGCTCCACAGCTTTCAAGGAACGCCTGGAGGATTATGAACTGCTGACCTTTTGGTTAGCAGCTGCAGCCTTAACCACTATATCACCAAGGTTTTCTAGCAGACCATAGGACTGTCTTAATTCCAAGTGGCCAATACCAGGCTGGAATAGTCCTTCAGTGCTACAGCTGCTAACCAAAAGGTCAACAGCTCAAATCTACCATATACTCTTTCGAAACTCTATGGCATAATTCTAATCTATTCTATAGGGCCACTGAGTCAGAATCGACTTGACAATACTGGGTCTGGTTTGATTTAATACCAGTACACTCCAGATCAGTAATGCCTACAATATCATTATGTATTCCATTTCACTTTGGATGACTTTCAGTGTTCTTAGTCTCATACTCTGCACTTTCCATATTCTGATTTCCGATGAGCACTCGTAACTGTTCTCATTTTGAGTCATGCCACATCAGCAAATGAAGGTCCCCATAAAATTTCAGTCCATCTATGTCATTAGGGTTGACTTTGCTTTGAGGAGACACCTCTTTGTCACTCATATTTTGTGTGTCTTCCAACTTGAGGGGCTCATCTTCTAGCAGTGCACTAGACAAGGTTTCACATTAACAAGGTTGTCACTGGACCATTTTTTCAGAAGTAGTACATCAGGTCCTTCTTCCTAGTTTGTCTGAAATACCTGTGGCATAGCTTCCAGCATCAGAGTAAGATACAAGCTATTGCAGCTCCTCATACAAACTCATTAATTACAAAAGCAAAGCAGAAGCTTCACAGAGAACTCTAGCAGACACCTGTTTAGATTATCAACAACATTTGTAATAGGATAAATCAAAATCATGTACTATCTTATACACTGCAAAAAGGACAATGCAGTATCATTTCTGTGATATTTCTGTCAACACTGACTCTAATGTGAGACATTCAGCCAAACCCAGAAGGTTGACAGACATTCTCAAAATAACTGATCTATAATCTTCGGAAGTGTCAGGTCATGGAAGTCAAGGAAAGACTGAGAAACTGCTCCAGACTGAAGACTAAAGACATATAATTAAATGTAACAGGAGATTCTGGACTAGATTCTTTAGGTTGAAAGACATTACTGGGACAATCAGCAAACTTCAAATAGCAATGTTTATCAGTTTATTTCCTGGTTTTGATGTTATTATTGTGTTTCTTTAGGAAAATGGAAAACCCTCGTGGCTTAATGGTTAAGTGCTATGCCCGCTAACCAAAAGGTCAGTAGTTCAGATCCACCAGGCACTCCTTGAAAACTCTATGGGGCAGTCCTGCTCTGTCCTATAAGTTTACTATAAGTCAGCATCAACTCAAAAGCAGCAGGGTTTTTTTTTTCTTTTTCTTTTTCTGTATAGGAAAATGCTACGTGTAGTAAACATACACTGAAGTATTTCAGGGTGATGATTCATCATACTGACCACTTATTCTCAAAGAGTACAGGAAAAAGAAGTCTCATAGTGTACTTGCAACTTTCCTATAAATCTAAGTTGTTTCAAAATGAAAAAATTATTGTAAAATTAGCCTTCAAAAACAAGAAACAAAAACTTTTTACAAGTGGTTTAAGCCAAACATCCTAAATTTACCAGGGGCTAGCTACCACTTCAAGGAGCACTGGTGGCACAGTGGTTAAGCACTTGGCTGCTAACCAAAAGTCAGCAGTATAAATCCACCAGCAGCTCTGAGGGAGAAAGATATGACTGACAGCTTTTGTAAAGATTACAGCCTTAGAAACACTATGGGACAGTTCCATTGTTTGGGGCCACTAAGAGTCAGAATCAACTCATTGTCAACAGGTTTGGTTTGGGTTTAGCTACCTCTTTACCCTTGAAAATAAATCCATGTGTATTTAAAGATGGAGAACATCTGACAGCAAATACCATCTCATTTTCCTTAGAACACTGTCTCTCTCAAGTTCTGCTCACAATAAAACCAGTCAAATTCAAAGGCAACCTCCATACTCCATAGATTCCATCACAATACTCCACCACTTTCCTCAGCTCCAACTGTGATACAAACTAGATGTGTGTACTGAGGTACGTCTGCCTGCAGACACTGAAAACTTCCCATTATGAAGGCCATAGCAACATCAGTCAACTAACCTCAAATGGGTTCAAGTTGAAGTAGGAGGAACCAGGGCGGGTCAATCTTTCAATTTGATTTTTGGACGTGAGAACCGAATCTCTCTTCTCTATTTGTTTCACCTGAAATAAATGGGATAAAAATTTCATTAGTAAAGTTCAGTATTAAACTCTGAAATATCTGTTTTAACACATCATTCATAGTCAGTGGTGCAAGAGTATTCTAGACCTAGGACAGTCAACACTGTCCTCATTATAACCTTACCTGTCACAAGGGAGACTGAGGTTCAATTCCTTGACAAGGAGACAGATGCCCCTTTTGAAAACCCTGGTGGTGGAGTGATTTAAGTGCTACATCTGCTACCCACAGGTCAGGAGTTCAAATCCATCAGACACTCCTTGGAAACTCGATGGGGCAATTCTATTCTGTCCTATAAGGTTACCAGAAGTCAGAATCAACTTGACGGCAGTGGGTTTGGGTTTTTTGGTATTCATTTATGTGTTTAGCAAGTATTTATGTGTGTTTATAACTTACAAGATATTTTTCTAATGACTCTGGGGAATAATTACAACAGCTACCATTTATTAAACTTCAATGATAAAAATATTTTTCATGTATTTACTCCTCTCAATAATCCTCTAAGATAGATATTACTATTATCCCCATTTTGCAGACATGAAAACAGAGGTATAGAGTTTAAGTGACTTGTTCTCTATTACCCAACATGTAAGCTAGACTTTTAACTTTAGCAGCTTGATTCCAGAGTAGGCAATAAAAGGATTCAAATACAAATAACTCACAGCTCTTCCCTTCAAAAAATTTCCAGTCTAATGATGAAAGACATACTTGTGTGTGGTTACACTTAAATTGCAACATTTTAAAAGAAGAAAAATACAATTACACTAAACTATGTAAATGCATTGCATTGGGAAAATTTGCTGCCAAGGACTTCTTTCAAGTACTGAAAAGGAAAGATGTCACCTGGAAGACTAAGGTGCTCCTGGCCCAAGCCATGATGTTTTCAACTGAATCACATGCATGCAAAAGCTGGACAACGAACAAAGGCAGAAGAATTGATGCCTCTGAATTATGGTGATGGAGAAAAATGCTGAATGTACCATGGACAGCCAAAAGAACAAACAGATCTGTTCTGGAAGAAGTACAGCCAGAGTGCTCCTTGGAAGCAAAGATGGCAAGACAGTATCTTACATACTTTGGATGTGTTGTCAGGAAGGATCAGTCCCTGGAAAAGGACATCACGCTTGCTAGAGTGGAGGGTCAGCAAAAAAGAGGCAGACCCTCGACGAGATGGACTGACACAGAGGTTGAAACAGTGGGTTTAAGCATAAAAATAAACGTGGACACAGTGCAAGACCAGACAGAGTTTCATTCTGTTGTTCATAGAGTCGCTATGAGTCGGAACTGACGCGACGACACCTAACAACAACAACAAGCTGTGTAAAATTACTAAAAGCAACAGATTAAAAAAAAATGTCATGACAGGGAGTGATGAACTCTGGTCGCCTAATAACTTCATGAGAATTAGAAAAATCCCTGATCTGAAGACAATGCTAAGGATAATAAACACCATGTAGTTTCAGGAAAATATCCTTAGTACCAGTGTCAGAGTTGAATGCTACTTGAAATGAGTTTCTGGTGTACCATCTTTATTTCTACGGCCAAAAATGAGGTTAGAAGGAAATTCAGTAGCATAGAAAGCCATTCCTTCTCAGTGTCTTCATTCTTTCTAAAATGGCATAACCTCTCCCTTACTCCAGACTTATTTTTCTTCATAGCCCTTATCACTACCTAACACTATGCTGTGTATTTGTTTCTTTACTGTTTATCCTCCCATACAGAATGCAAGCTCTATAAAGCCAAGCATGTTTCCCTGTGGCCTACTACTGCATCCCCAGCATCTAAACAGTACCCACTATATGTCACGAGTGCAATACACACTGGTTGAATGATAAGTGTTCTCCCTTAGGTACTTTCTCCCATCTAAGTCATACAAAGCTCCAACACCAAACTCATTGCTACAGAGTCAATTTTGAGTCACCGCAGTCCTACAGGACAGAGTAAAACCGCACCATAGTAACCAAAGCTGTCATCTTTACAGAAACAGACTGCTACATCTTTATCTTGTGGAGAAGCTGAGGGGTTCAAACTGCAGACCTTTCGGTTAGCAGCAGGGTGCTTAACTGCTGCACCATCAGGGCTCCCTTCACACAAACCAGGGTTTCAACCTTTTATTTTATTTAACTAAGAGATGGTATGTGAAATAAGTTCTCTATAATTTACTGAGTAGTCACTGTTGTTAAATGCCATGAGTTGGTTCCAATTCATAGCAACTCTATGCACAAGAGAATGAATACACTGCTCAGTTTTGTGCCATCCCCACAATTGTTACTATGTTTGAGACGCTGTTGCAGCCATGTGTCAATCCATCTCCTTGAGGGTCTTCTTCTTCCCTGACTCTTGGCTTTATCAAGCATGATGTCCTTCTCCAGGGACTAGACCCTCCTGATAACCGGTCCAAGATGAGATAAAATCTCATCATCTTCCCTTCTAAGGAACATTCTGGATGTACAGGATCTAAAAATTAAGTTTCCGAACTCATCCAAGAAAAAGTGCTACACACCTCTTTGCTGAGTATCACTATGGTCACTATCGAAATAACACCCTTGGGAAGCTACGCACTGACACCAGAGCCTAATCCACCCTTCAAAGCAATTTTCAAACTCTCTGCAACGGCCATCAAAGCTGTCATCGTATTACACTTGATACCCTGAATGTCATCAAAATGTCTTCCTTTCAATATTTCCTTTATCTTCAGGTAAAGAAAAAAGTTATTGGGGATCAGATTAGTTGAGCAGGGGAAAGTGTTCCAATACAGTTATTTGCTTACTGGCTATACAGTTAAGTTTGCGAACTTGCTGCCATGCCACTGTATGCAGTGGCCATTCCAGAAATAGTTCCAAAATTGCTCTGAAGGGTGGAACAGGCACCAGCAGCAGTGCATAGCTTCCCAAGGGGAGGACTTCAAAGAGGTGACCTTAGTGAAATTCTGCAATGAGGTATGAAGCACTCAGAAGAATTAAGTTCGCAGGCTTAACCGTCAGACTTTGTACTTCTTGTGAGACAAATTTGTTCATTCTTCTAGCAGCTGGTATATTCACTATTATTCACAAACACTGTAATCCAAAAGAATTTCCTCTCTGATATTCTTTATTCACTGTGCAGCTTTCACATGCATATGAGGCAAGCAAAAAAAAATGGCTCAGATCTGAAGCACCTTAGCCTGCAACATCTTCAACACTTACAGAGGTTTTCTGGGCCATTAAAAAACAAAACAAATCCACTGCTGTCAAGTCAACCCCCATTCACAGCAACCCTACAGGACACAGCAGAACTGCCCCACAGAGTTTCCAAGGAGTGCCTGGTGGATTTGAACTGCTGACCATTTGATTAGCAGCCACAGCACTTAACCACTATGGCACCAGGGTTTCCTTTGAGTCATTACTAAACCAAAAATCAAATCCAATGTCACTGAGTCGATTTTCACTCACAGTGACCAACCATCTAAGACAGAGCAGAACTGCTCTACAGAGTTTCCAAGGAGTGCCTGGCAGATTAGAACTGCCAATCTTTTGGTTAGGAGATGTAGCACATTAGAGGCTAACGAGCCTTGATATCAAGGCATTAACACTATCAGGTGAATCATGTATCTTTTAAAAAAGGCAGATTCATCAGAATGTGTTACTTTCCATTTTAAAACTAGTAATCCTTTGGAGAACCTATTAGGTAGTAAGCACCGTTAAAAATGCTAGAAATAAAGGTGACTGACAAGGTTGTAGCTTTCAGCAGCTCACAGCTAACAGGCAACAACTCCATGACTCAAATTTCTTCCTACTTAAAAAGTGGTATCATCTTCAGTCTTGTTTCAACTCTGACAAAGGTGTTTAGGCTTCATATTTCTCATTAATTCCTTCAATCATCACTAAACTCCCGCTTGAATATAAACTTTTCTCGTTCCACAGACATGGAAACTGGGGCTTCACAAAATTAATGCCTTGAAAGAATACAATCTCAGTCAAGTTAATTATCTAGAGTCTTCTGACTCCAAATAGCGTGCTTTTTTTCATTTATTCGTTCATCCACTTTCTCAACAAATATTTAGTGTGCATCTACTATGTCCCAGGAGCTGGGGATGCTTAACCAACATGGCTAACAGCAAGCTTCCTGCAGTCTTGCCAAGATACCAAGCTGTTTTCTGTTGCAAGTCCGTGAACCACTCTAAAGCTCGTATGTGTCACCTGAAAAATGGGGATAATGCCTACCTGGCATGATGCACAGTGCCTGGCGTCCGTGAACAGCAGGAATAATCACTAACACGATTCATTAGATAGGGCTGAGAAGAGAGTTCACTTGGGTTTAGAATAAAAACGGGGCTAAGGCAGCCAAGTCACTCCAGGAAGGCCCAGGCTCTGCCGCCCCCGACTTCGCGCACTGAGGGTACTCCGCGCGCACCCAGGCACCCCGCTGGCCGCACTCGCTCTCTACCGCCCTACGTCAGACCCTGGCCCTCCCTGGTGGCGCCAGGATCCCCCAGCAGCTATCAGGGCCAGCACACAGACCTCAGTCGCCTGCCGCCGCGAAGGCCGGACAGGAGGAACCGCCCAACGGTCCGGGCCAGGCGGCCCGCTGCCTTCGTCCTCCGAGAGAGTAGGCCCGGGCGGGGTCGCTTAATGCCACTATTCTTCTAGCCAGGACTTACCTCACTATAGAAGGTCATAAACGCTTCCTCGGTGCTGCCTCCACCGCCTGAAGTCCCGCTCTCTCCTGAAGCCGCCATTTTCCCTGCCCAGCCGCTGTCTCACGTGGTTCCTACGCGTCTGACCCTCTAGCTCCGCCCCGCTGCCGCGACCCTTAAAGGGCTCGCAGCCCAGCCAGACGCCGCAAACCTAGATGAGCTTTTTTTTTTTTTTTTTTGGTAGGTGAAACAACAAAAATAAATTTAAAAATAAACATTTTCAAATAAGGAATTCTGTGTACTTTAGCACCTTCACAATATTTTGCAACCACCACCTGCATCTAGTTCCAAAACATTTTTATTACCTCAAAAGGAGGCCCTGTACCCGTTAAGCAGTTACTCTTCCTTCCCTGAGCCCGTGGCATCTAACAGTATGCTTTCTATCTTTGTATTTCTGAATATTTCTTTTTTCTCCTCACTTTATTTCTTTAATTTATTGTGCAAAAATACGACATTTTAACCACTAAGTGTGCAGTTCAGAATTCAGTGGCATTAGTTACATTTTTTTTTTAGTTATATTCACAGCTTTGTGTAATCACCACTACCAACTTGCAAAACTTTTTTTACAGTGATTACATTAATTACAGTATTGGTGGTTCAGTGGTAAAATTCTCATCATCTATGACACTCCTGTTCCTGGCCAATGCACCTCATGCGCGTGCAGCCAATACCTGTCCCTCAGTGGAGGACTGTGTGTGGCTCTGATGTTGAACAGGTTTCAGCAGAGCTTCCAGATTAAGATGGACTAGAAAGAAAGGCCTGGCAATCTACCTCCGAAAATCAGCCGGTGAAATCTCTTGTGGATCACTGTGGTCTAATCTGCACCCATTCACGGGGAGGATGCGGGACCAGGAAGTACCCTCCTTCCACGGTGCACGGCAATCACCGTGAGTGGGGAGAGCACCACTAGAAGGCAACTAACAGCAGCAATAACACATTATCGACGAAGTGCAGCTATCACCCATAACATTGCCAGATTTTCCACCACCATTAACAGATACTCAATGCTTCCTAAACAATGATTCTTCCTTTCCACCTCCCTCTCACCTCTGGTAAACACTAATAAACTTTAGCCTCTATACATTTGTCTTTCTTATTCTGGATATCTCATGTAAGTGGAATCATGTATTATGTGACCTTTTGTGACCTATTCATCCAAGTACAGGATATTTTAGTATTTCATTTCTTTTTGTTGATAATAATACTCCATTATATGTACATACCACAATCTGTTTCTTCACCCATCCGTGAACACGAGTTGTTTCTAACTTTTGGCTATTGTGAAATAGTGCTGCTATGAACATGCATGTACATGTATTTGTTTGAGTCCCTGTTTTCAGTTATTCTGAGTATATACCTAGGAGTGGAATTGCTGAGTCATACAGTAAGTCTATGTTTAACTTTTTGAGAAATTCCAAAACTGTACTTTCCACAGTGGCCAAACCATTTTACACTTCTACCAACAGCAAACAATGAGGGTTCTGATTTCTCCATGCCCTCAACAACACCTGCTGTTTTTCATGGTTGTTCTGGTTTATTAACGTCCTAGTGACTAAGTGGACTTGTATAGCTCAGCACAATCCTCCACAGGACACTCAGCCTAGAAGATGATGAAGAAAAAGCAGTATCACAGGAAAGGGAAGAAGGGGAAATTACCAGTTAGATAGAAGACACAAGCTAATACTGGTGAAACGAAAGGCAATACACAGTATCGGGAGAGGGGCATCAACACAAGATGATGAAAGCAAGAAGACATGAGAGGAATGCAATTATCGGAATCAACTCGATATTAATGAGTTTGGGTTTTTTATTTGTTTTTAGTATGGTAACTACTAAGACACTCTTGCAGCAATAGTATTCCCACTATCGTAAAGTCAATTTCAGCTCACAGCAACACTATAGGTTTTCCAAGGCTGTAAATCTCTATGGAAGCAGAATGCCACCTCTTTTCCCTACGGAGCCACTGGTGGTTTCAAACCACCAATCTTGTAGTTAGCATAATCACTGTACCCATTAAAAATAATATTAACAAACAATAACTTATGACTGCATAAACAAGTAGATAGATATGCCAAGGGATGTGGGAGGACATAAGGAAGCATACCCACTGGCAGACAGAGGTTTGGTGGTAGACGGTTCCACATATATGGCTGCAGGTACAGCAGCTCATATAGGACACACAACAGATATTATAGTCAGGAAAACCTCTTTCACATAACCAAACACCTCACAGGATTAAGTTCCCAGGTTAGAACATAAAGGACCATAGACTCGGGGGACATCTACATTAATTGGCACAACACAGTTGATGAAGACAATGTTCTATATCCTACTTGGTGAGTAATATCTGGGGTCTTAAAAGCTTGCAAGTGGCCACCTACCATGAAGTCAAAGCCTTAACGGAGCAACTAGTCCAATGGACAAATGAACCACATGAGCCACAGCCTACATGACACTGAGACCCGAAGACCCAGATGGTGCCTGGCTAAGACTATCCACTGCTCTGCCTGGGACTACAATAGACAGTCCAGGACTGAGTGGGAGAAAACTGTAGAACAAAAACTCAAATTCACAAAAAGGACCAGGCTTGCTAGTCTGATGAGCATTGGAGGAACCACTGAGACTACGGCCCTTCTGACCAGGAACTAAAGCCATTCCCAGAGACCACCTCCCAAACAATAGATAAGCACATAGGATAAGCAATAACACTCCTGAGAGGAATGTACTATGTGATACAAGCAATTATACAAGATCAAAAGGGCAATATTTGCCTAAAAGCAAAGATGAGAAGTCATGAAGGGGTAAAAAAATCAGGATGAAAAGAAATGACTCCAGGGTAGAAACGGGGAGAGTGCTCACACATTGTGGGGAATGAAATCAGAGTCGTGAAACACTTTACTGAATGGGAAAGTACTGAACAGGAAAACCAATTTGCTGTGGAAACTTTCACCTAATGCTCAGTAAGAGAGAGAGAAACAAGAAACTAGAAAAATTTTCTGAAACTGGAACGACACTTAAAGAACATCTAGAAATATACCAAACTGTTATCCCCAGGCAATGTGCTTGCAAATGATTAGTGTATTATTTCCATTCTCCCACTCTTAGGTTTCTCCAAGTTTTCTGCCATGTATGTTTGAAAATATACTTTGCAGGCATTTCCTCCCAGTTAAGTCACACAAATCAATGTTGGTATTTTTCCACGATTATCAGTAGAACTAGTTCTGCTACTATTTCACAGAAAATGAAGAAAGTACTTTTGATAATTATGACTCAACCCTTTAACCTAAAGGAGAAGAAAGTGGGTCCGGAGAGAAAATGACTCAGGAAAAAGCTGTAAACTTCATGAATAGTTCTCTTGTTCACATGTGTTGACCAGAGGAAGGAAGATCAAAG
Source organism: Heterohyrax brucei (assembly GCA_028571685.1). Taxonomy (NCBI): domain Eukaryota; kingdom Metazoa; phylum Chordata; class Mammalia; order Hyracoidea; family Procaviidae; genus Heterohyrax; species Heterohyrax brucei. The sequence goes on from CM053140.1 coordinate 58,185,550, forward strand.
CAAAACCTTTCTTAGAATCCTATATAGGCTCCTTCCACTTAATTGCACCACACTACCAAAAGTCCAGTTACCAAAGCCATTCAACAACATATTAATACATTCCACAAATACTAATTCAGTGCCTATTTGAACTAGGCCCTGCTAACTACAGAAAGCAAAAAACGTACAGAGAGAGAGAGAAAAAGATTGACCCAAAACCCAGTGCCGTTGAGTCGATGACCACTCATAGCAACTCTATAGGACACAGCAGAACTGCCCATAGAGAGTCCAAGAAGCAGACGGCAAATGTGAACAGCCGACCTTTCGGTTAGTACCAGTAGCACTTCACCACCACACCACCAGGGTTTCAAGAGGTTGACAGCTAGGAGAAAAAAAAAAAAAAAAACAGGTATCATAGAATTACTAGGAATGGCAGTGCAGTCGTTAAACTCTTGGCTGCTAATCTAAAGGTTTGAGGTTTGAACCTGTCAGCTGCTCTGCAGGAGATGTAGTTGGCTTCCCTAAAGATTACAACCTTGGAAACCCCATGAGGCAATGCTACTGTCAGGCAGAATGGCTAGGAGTGGAAAGTCACCTGATGGCAACAGGCTTGTTCGTGGGATTTTGTTGTTGTACAACAACTAGGGATGCAAGCTTTAGGTAAGGTGGTCAGGCAAAGCTTTTCTGAGGTGACATTTGAGCTGACACTTGAGAGAATGGAATATCAAAGCAGCAAACGAGCAAAGATATTTCTTAAAGATGAACATGATTGCGTGTGTGCACGCCGTGTCCTTTCGAGCCCTAATCATCTAAATTGAGTCATCCCAGGCGTCAGCATCCTGGAGGTAGCTCTCTAACCCTTACTGACGGTAGCAGGCTAGGAAAGAGAAAGAAGTCTTGCCCATCTTACTGATGTTAGTACACCAAAAAGATGTCCTCCGGGTTTTTAATAACAACTTTAGGATTTGAATCGTGGGGTTCTGATTAGCCCAAGAGCTAAAACCGGCTCCCGACCTTCTCCTGGTCGGGCTCTTCCTCGCTCCTCCATTTTTATTTTTCAGGCTGTCAGTCCGCAGAGCCCTAACCCGGGGTTGGCTAAGAATAGCCCACCTCTCGCTCGAGATTCACGGGTAATTCCGGAAGCCCCGCCTCTTCTCTCTCATGATTCGCTACGCCATGCGTATCCCGCCCCTCCGCCGAAAACACTGGCTGTTTGGTCGTCTACGCCTTCAGCGCCTGGAGAGCTGCTGCAGCGCCCTTGTTGAGCCAGGGGTAGCACGAATAGCAATGGCGGTTGCTGCGTTGGCTGCGCGGGTACGGCTCGGCGCGTTGGGAGTGAGGACCATGCAAGCCCAGGGCTTCAGCTCAGACAAGGTACGCCGGCGGCAGCGTTCGCTGTCCCAGCCCTGAGCGCGGCCTTGGTCTCCCTCTCGACATCTACCTTTGCCTCTGTCTCTCTCCGCAGTCGGAGGATCTCGACAGGGGCGCAGGCTCGATCCGGGAGGCCGGTGGGGCCTTTGCAAAGAGAGAGTCGGCCGAAGAGGAGCGATACTTCCGGTGAGGCCCGAGGGGTTTCAAGTCCCGCCTGAGGCCTCTCAGGGCCTTCCAATTCTCTTAAACTTTGAGCTGCCCCACCCATTCCTGTCTGGTGCCCTGGGGCGTCCCAGCCCCCAACCGGTCACCCAAACCCATTAGGCCCCTGATCGTTGCCACTATAGGGCGCCCAACCCCTACCGTGCAGTCCCAGGACCCCCAAACCCAAGCCATATCTACTAGCTAGTCTCCAGAACTCTCCACCCATGGCAGAACTTGCCCTGTATCCTTTGCCGTTTCCAGCCACGATTGTCTCCCAAGGTCTTGTGATGTGCCCCTCCCCCCTAGATTTCTTCGCAGTGACTACTTTCAACTGTCAGTATTGGCCGAGCCTTTGCACCTCACTCCCTTGTTGCTCATGCGCGCTCTCTTTATTGCCGCACATGCTTTAGCTTTGCAAGCCCCGTATGGATTCCCTGACTCGTCAGACTCTCCCAGCCCTTTCTAGACCCCCACGCGTCTCTAACTCGACCAGACAGTATGGGTGCTAAGAGCTGGGGGCACCTGCGCATAGGCGGACCCTGCCTGCTTTTGGACCTCTTTGTGTAGCCCTGCTGAGACCTGACCAAGCGGTAGGTTTCCCTCTTCTGCTTAGCAGTAGTGGTTAAGTGGCCTGGGCCTCTGGCTTTCCCAGCCCTATGTTATCTTTAACCTGCAACCATGCTGGGGAGGAATGTAGAACTAATCTTGCTTCTCCCTCTTCTTTGGCTTGTCTGTGCACTTCTGCTCGCCTTTGCTCAGTCGTTAGAATTAGTGACTATGGCACCTGCTACACCAGAGGGCCAGGCTACTGCCCTTGTTATTGCTAGATGCCCTTGAGTCAGCTCCTGGCGACTTCATGTGTGACAGCAGGAAACATTTCCTGTCCTGCCCCATCTATGTGATCTTTGATGTGTTTAAGCCCATTGCTGCTGCCCTTAAAGACTGTCTGATTGGGCCCCTGTTTTAATTTTACAGTTGAGAAAAGCTAAGGCCTGTAATTGACCAGACCAACACTGAGATCTAGATTGGAGTGTCCAGTACTGCACGTGTAAGGGACACTTACACTGCTTCCTTCTTTCTTTTTTGGCCTTTGCAATAGGCCATGCATTTCTCAAGACAAGGAGAGCACTAAACAAAATTTGAGATAGATGGATATTTGGCCTTTATCCACACTCTTTTGGCTGCCTGCTCTTCCTCTCCCCCTATTTTGTTCCTTTTTTCCCTCAAAAGAGACTCTCAGAAAAGTATTGGGGACTTAGTCACATCTCTCTGGAGTTTTCTGCTCTACATAGGCATTTGAAAGGTATAACTTTCTAATGGTGGGATTTCAGATATTAGCACCAGGAAAAAGGAACCATTTGGTCATTTCCTTTAGATGGAATATTCTTCCAAAACCCTGGTGGTGTAGTGGTTAAATGCTACAGCTGCTAACCAAAAGGTTGGCAGTTTAAATACACCAGGTGCTTCTTGGAAACTATGGAGCAGTTCTACTCTGTCCTATAAGGTTGCTATGAGTTGGAATTGACTGACAGCACTGGGGTTTTGGGGGTTTTGATGGGAAGGGGAAAGAGGAGGGTGACCAGTGATATTCCCAGGGACTCCGATGTTTGTTTGTTTGTTTGTTTTTTGCCATGGGTTATGCTCAGAGATCTCTTTGGGGTGAAGGATTGGGATTAAACCCAGAGGCACTGTGTCTTATAGAGCACAAGCTAAAGAACAGTTGGCATCCTTGAAGAAACACCACGAAGAAGAGATCAGTTATTCTAAGAAGGAGATTGAGCGTCTGCAGAAAGAAATTGAACGGCACAAGCAGAAGATAAAGAAATTAAAACAGGATGATTGAGTGCACACTGTTTACTAAATAATTGCTTTATAATCCTTGCCCACCTCTGGTGGACACAGTTCTGGTTTAATTAATGTCTGTGTGCTGTGAACAAATTATAATAAATTGTGATCAGTAAACTGTGGTCTAATACCTTTTACTGTGTAGAAGATGGAAGACAGACAGTGCTGGGGTGCTAAAATGAATGGGCAGAGTCCATGCAGCAGGGAGCTCACAGACAAAACAATGGTAAACAACATAAACAACAACGGGGAGGGCATGACACAAGCCTGCCCCAGCCCTGTCCATTCCATGGTGTTCAGAGAAAGCTTGAAGGATAAACCTGAATCCAAGGCATAGAAATCAGGAACCAACTGGAGGACAGAGGGCTGGTGATTGCGTAAAAAGATGTAATTCAAGGCACTATTTTGCAATTGTAAAGTGATTTAGAGAGCGCTTCATATAACTTTATGAATTATTAGATGACCATGTTCTAATTTTACAGACTGAAGGAAGGAACTGAAGTTAGAAATAATGTATTGCCTATGGTCACTCAGTATGTTGGTGTTGCAAATTGAACCCATGTTCTCTGATTCCTAAACCAAGTCTGTTAATAACAGGGAATCAGAATTATTTCTTATGTGTGTTTAGATTGTGATCTTTATGGGAACAGATCAGCAGGTCTATTCCCCCTAGGAGCCTCTGGGTGAGTTCTAGCTGTTAGCCTTTGGGTTTGCAGCCTAATTCTTAACCACTGCACCACCAGGGCTCCTAGCTGTTTGTTTGGAGACCCTGTAACAAAAAGGTCTTTAGGGCTATTGAAGAAGTAAAGCTTGGAGAAAACATTGACCCTGCCCATATACTCAAGATGCTAGATGGCAGCTTACAAAAGACAGATATTCCCGTGGAACAGGACACTGAATTACAATTAAGGGTTTATGTATGCTTCTAAGGTGTAAGTGCTAGGATTCAAGTGATCAGCAACAGAATGACCTGAAAAGATAAAGTGCTAGAAATTATTTTTTTAAACAACAGTACAAAATTTTAGAAAGTTAGTTTAGGAGTAAGTTGTATATCTTTTGCATTTTTGTTACTTCTCCCACATAAAGGACATACGAAATCCCTTATGTTTGGGGGATATAAATGTTACTGAAGTTGTACATGTAAAAATGGTTGAAAAGACAAATGTCTTGTAATATACATTTTACCATAATTTCTTTTAATCCCTTAAATCTTTAGATTGAGGATTTTTGTGACTTCTTATGGTTAACACTTGCCTTATTAGAGTTGGTGTTCCTGAGGTGATTACTCAATAGGTATGTAGAATCTGGTCTTCTATTTTATTTTAAATAAAAATGTCTAATGATTGAACAAGGGAACAAGAAGTTGAAACTTTTAGTCAAAGTGAGCGGGAAGAACAATAAACTTCAATTGTTAAAAAGATCAAATAATTTTCAGATCAGTCTAATTTAAGAATGGACCTCTGTTGACACAGTGCTTAAGAGCTCAGCTACTAACCAAAAGTTTGACAGTTCAAATCCACCAGCCATTCTTTGGAAACCCTGTAAGATAGTTCTCTTTTGTCCTATAGGTTGCTGTGAGTTAGAATTGACAGCAACAGGTTTGGTTTGGTTTAATTAATTGGTTTAATTTCACAACAACATTGTGAAAATGATAGCTCATGGTCTCTTTGTTACGACATACCTTGAGTACATTTTCTATCATTCAATGAAAATGAGATGAAAGACACTGAATAATTATCAAAATACATGTTAAAATCTTAAGATCATTTATGTCATATGAACCAGTGTCCATCAAATAGTCCAAGTCATAAGATTCACTAAGAACCCGGAAACACCTCAGGTAGCGCTGAGAACTAAATTTGAAAATACTACAGCAGTGGCTCTTAAAAGTGTCTACAAGTTGGTAGCATCACCATCACATGAGAATTTGTTTGACCAAAAAAAAAAAGTCATAGAGTCAATTCCAGCTCCTGGCAACCACATGTGTGTCAGGGTAGAACTGTGTTCCATAGGGTTTTCAATAGTGCTAATTGTTTATACGTAGATCACGAGTACTTTCTTACCCGGCGCCTCTGGGTGGACTCAAACTTCCAACCTGTTGGTTAGCAAGTGAGCTTTATTAAGAGTTGCACCACCCAGGGACTCCCAAGAACTTGCTAGAAATGCAAATTCTCGGGGCTCATGGGACCTACCAAAGCCAGGCCTAGGACCCAGCAATCTGTTTTAACAAGCCCTCTAGATGAAACAAGACACTGGTAGTATAGTGATTTAGTGCCACATCTGTTAACCAAAAGGTCAGCAGTTAGATCTGCAGGGCACTCATTGCAAACTATGGGGCAGTTCTCTGACCTGTAGGGCCGCTACGAATTGAAATCAATTCAATGGTGGTAGCTAGATGAACCTACACATAGTTTCTAATAGAACTTGCTGGTATTCTTTGGCATGCAAAAAAATAAAGTTAGCTGCCATCAAGTTGATTCTGATGCATGGAAACACCATACAAGCAGAGTAGAATTGTACTCCATAGGCTTTTCAAGGCTGTGATCTTTTGGAAGCAAATCACCAGGCCTTTCTTTCAAGACACCTCTGGGTGTGTTTAAAGTGCCAGCCTTTCAGTTAGTAGTCCAGCACTTAACAATTTGCATCACCCAGGGGCTACTTTCTTGGGCATAGAACACTTTTATAAAGGCAGATTATTGAGTATAATCAGAATAGCTTTATACATGTTTAATACAGTTAATATGAATGCTATTTAAGAATGTTAAAATGTTGATGTACACAACAAATAAACATTTAAGAAAATAATACTTTCACAGAATACAGTTTAGGACATGCAACACTGGTTTATTATATTACTGAAAATCCTTTGTGTTTACAAGTAACAGAGATAAGCAGTGGCTAGTTTAAGACAGGAGAGAAAAAGTTATTTATTGAAAGAATAGGAGTTACTGGCTCACAGAAACTCAATAAGACTTGAACAAGGAAAACTCAGGAAAGACTGAGATGTAGGAGCAGACCTATCAAAGCTGCTTCCTAAAAACCTAGGAATGGTCGGGGCTTTATTTATTTAGATGTTTATGGAGTTTTACACAAGTTAACAGTTGCACAACAGTCTACATTTATGGAGCGTTTTATAATTTTTTGTTCACATAACTTCATAATATTTCTGAATCAGGTTCATATCCATTAGTTGAATTTTATAGCCAAGGTAATTGAAATAGGAAATTGATAAGTTAACTTTACCAAGGTCACACAACCAGGTTTGTGCTGAGCAAGAACTTTACTTCAGAACCCTGCCTCACAACTGGAGTTGAGGTTGCAGGATAGTGTTTGGCCCTTAGCTCCCTCCTCAATATGTGATAGGTAGGGGGACATGCTTGAACATCTCAGGATGTGTGCCAAATGAGCAGGCTCCTGGCAGAAAATCTGGAAGCACCAGTGGTTGGCATTGGCATTAGCATGTTGACTGTGACATTACTCCCCATCAGCATGTCAGTGCATGCCTGTATGATGAAAAAACACAGCTGCAATAGAAACATTTCACAACAGTAAGTGAATGGTTGCAGTTCTCAACCCAGGCTGCGCATTGAAATATCTGGTGATCTTCAAAAACAAACCAAAGGGCCATGACTAATTAAACCCAAGCCTAAGAGATTGGAGCCTGGACATGATGTATATACATATATGTATATATATATATGTATATATACAATGACTGAGTGAAAATGTACATTCCCGTATAAATTTACATGCCCACCCACCTATATGCAGCTCCCTTCTGTTTTTCCAAAATGTAAGAAAGCGTTGAGAACCATTGGAATAAGAGATCCTTCCAGGCCTGCTGCATGTGGATGGACAGTGAGAGCTGAAAATCAGAACCTACTCTGTTCACCGACCAGGGTGCTCTAGTTTGAGGGTAACTTTTCTCAAAAGCAGTCACCTTTTGTCTAATTCCCACAAAAGAGGCACTAGATTACCCCCCTGTTCTTGAACTTGCAGTGCTGCATGTGCCGTGTATTCCATTTTCAGCTTGTTTTTCACGTCTTCATTAAAAAGTATATCTCACATCTATTACACTGGGATACAACTGTAAAACAAAGCTGTCCTTATGGAGCCCATGGCCTACTGGGGAAGACAAATGATTAAACAAGGCGTTAAATAATAATGTGGGGAGTGCAGCAATGGAGGCAGGGGTAGAACTCTGCCAAAGAATATAAGAAAAGCACTCCACTCACAGCTGGTGTTCAGAGGGACTTCATGATGGATGATGGTGGCCGGGAAAAGGAGAAGGGTGGCTTTCAAAGCTGAATGACAACATTCAAGGAAGCCTGGAATTAGAAGTGGGTTATCAGGGAGTCTACGGTAGTTGCATCTGTCCGTCTGGAACGTGGAGGAAATGATAGGTGTGTGGTAGTGATAGGTGATACTGTAACAGGTTCTGTGCATCTTCCAAGGGCTGGCCCAGTCACCTGCAAATTAATTGCTGTGCTTCACTCCTCAGTCCTTCCTTCATCCTTTCCATCCTCCCTTCCTCTTCCCCTCTTCTTTTTAGATATAGTCTTTTATTAGGGTAGAAGATACCTAGACACTTAGACCTTACTTCCTGCAATCTATACCTTAATATACTAGAAATGAGCAAATAGCTTGAGACCAGGCAAAGGAACCAATGAGCATGGGGACACATATAATACTGCCATCAACTACCTCACAGTTGGCATCGATTCCTCCTTGCTCACCATCTTTCTCTCTCTGTCTCTGTGTGTGTTTTTGAAGGTTTACAGAACAAACTAGCTTCTCATTAAACAGTACACATACTGTTTCATGGCATTGGTTAACAACCCCACAGCATGTCAGCAGTTGCCCTTTTCAATCTTGGGTTCCCTATGACCAGCTTTCCTGTTCCCTCCTGCCCTGTAGTCCTTGCCTATGGGCTGGAGTGTCCCTTTAGTCTTGTTTTGTTTTATGGGTCTCTCTTTTACTAAGGTAAACTTCACCTGTCATAAAGTAAGCCATTCACCATTTCAAATGTACAATTCAGTGGGCATTTATTACAATATTGCACAATCATGACCTCTACTTAATTCAATGACCTTTTCATCAACCCAAAAGGAAAGCATTTGCTCCCTTTTTCCCCTTGCCCAGAGTCCTTGGAAAAAGCCAGACCACTCTGTGTCACTACAGATTTGCCTATTTGCGATGTTTCATATAAATGCATTCATACAATGTGTGACCTTTTATGTCTAGCTTCTAAGCATATTTATGAGGTTTGTCAATGTTGTAGCACACAGCAGTGCTTCATTCTTTTTTCCCATGGATGAATAATATTCCATTGTATGGATGAGAACTTGGAGCCAGTTCACTTTGGTTCAACTCCTACGCAGAATTTTCATTTCACCCCAGATACACTGAATCAGAATCTACATTTTGACAAAATTCCCAAGTGATTGTTATGTACACATGTGTATAAAAGAATCACCTGAAAATCCTTAAGAATCACTTCGTGATCTTATTAAAATGTAGATTATGATTCAGTATATGGAGCTAAGATGAAACTCTGGGTATCAAAGTGGGCTGAACCAGTTTAAAGCCCTGGTATGGATATACCACTTTTGATTATTCATTGATTGATGGACAACATTAGCTTGTTTTCATCTTTTGACTGCTGTGAAAAGTGTTTCTATGAACATTCGTGGTATTTATTTGAATACCTACTTTCAGTTATTTTGGTATGTACCTCTGAGTGCCATTGTTAGATATTATGGTCAACAAAGAATTGGTTGGTGATCAATCATTTCAGGAGGTAGGGTATGATCAAAAAACTGATGGTATGGAAAGAAGTCCAAGCTGCACTGAAGATATTGTCGAAAAACAAGGATCCAGGAATTGGTGGAATACCAACTGAGATGTCTCAACAGACAGACACAATGCTGGAAATGTTCGCTCATCCACACCAAGAAATGTCGAAGCCAGCTACCTGGTCAACCAGTTGGAAAAAATCCGTATTTGTGCCGATTCCAAAGAAAGGTGACCCAACGGAATGTGAGAATTATTGAATCATATAATTAATATCACACACAAGTAAAATTTTGCCAAAGATAATTCAAAAACAGTTGCAGTGGTACAAAAGGGAACTGCTAGAAATTCAAGCCAGATTCAGAAAAGAATGCAGACTGATAATTATCATGGCTGATGCCGGTTGGACCTTGGCTAAAAGCGAAGAATGACACAAATATGTTTACCTACATTTTATTGATTATGCAAAGGCATTCTACTGGGTGGATCATAAAAAATCATGGATAATATTGTGAAGAATGTAAATTCTAGAATATTTATGTAATTATGCCATGTGGAACCTGTACACAGACTGACGGTCTTGCAAAGACAACAAGGTGTTTAGAATCAGGAAAAGTGTCTGTCAGAGTTGTATGCTTTTACCATACATATTCAATCTGTATGCTGAACAAACAATCTGAGAAGCTGGACTATAAGGGAAAAAAAATACAGCATCAGGATTGAAGGAAGAGTCATTAGCTACCTATGTTATGCAGGTGACAAGGCCTTGCTTGCTGAAAGGGAAGAGGACCTGAAGCACTTACTGCCAAAGAACCAAGGACCATAGCCTTAAGTATGAATTACACTTCAACATAAAAAAACTAAAATCCTCACAAATGAACTGACAAGCAACATCACAATAAGCAGAGAAAAAAATATTGAAGTTACCAAGGATTCCATTTAACTTTGATCCACAACCAATATCCATGCAAGCAGCAGTCAAGAAATCAAACAGTGTATATCGCACTGGACAAATCTGGTGCAAAAAAGATTGCTTTAAATTATTCAAAAGCAAAGAAGTCACCTTGAGGATAATGTGCACCTGACCCAAGCCATGTTACTTTCAGTTGCGTCAAATGCATGTGAAAGCTGGACAATGAATAAGGAAGACCAAAACACTGATACTCTTTTGAAGGCAGGAAACTTCATATGACATCCTTTGGACATATTATCAGAAGAGACCAGTCCCTGGAGAAGGGCATCATGCTTGGTAAGACAGAGGATCAGGAAAAAAGAAGATTCTCAATGAGATGGATTGACATAGTGGCCACAACAATTTGATGAAACATAGCAACTATTGTGAGGATAGTGCAGAACCAGGCCAAGTATGTATGAGTCCCTTTTTATGGATTCTAAGTTCCATTCCATTGATCTATATGTCTGTTCCTATGCCAGTATGACTGTTTTGAACAAGTTTTTAATTTGAGAAGCACGAGTCCTTAAACTTCGTTTCTCTAAGTGTTTTGGCTATTCGATGTTCCTTACTGTGATGGTTATGTGTCAACTTGGCTAGGTCGTGATTCCCAGTGGTTGAGCAGATACTACGTAATCATCCTCTATTTTATAATCTGATATGAGCAGCCAGTCAGTTGAAAGTGTAATTTCCTTGGGCTGTGGCCTCCATCAAACGTATACTGGATGTTCTGACAAAGCTTAACTCTCTCTATCCTGCATCCAAATTGTGATCCTCTCACATCCAGTTCTTGGGATGTAAGCCAAAAACCTGCCATCTGACTTGCTGACTTGGGGTTCATCAGTCCCTGGAACCGTATGAGTCAGGAAAACCCACTAGCCTAATGCTTGGCCCATGGATTTGAAAGTGATCAACTCCCACAACTTCATGAGTCATTTCCTTGAAATTAATCTCTCTCTCTATCCACACATGTACATATGTATGTACTTCACTGGTTTTAGAGCTCTAGAGAATTGAGCATGAGAAACATGCAATTTCATGTGAATTTTAGGATCATTCTTTCTGTTTCTGTAAAACAGACCATTGAGATTTTTTTCTATTGTGGTTAGGTATTCAATACAAATCAATTTTGCATGCCTGTCTGTCTGCAGCACCTTTTACTCTCCTTGCCCACTAATAATGCATTCCTCCTTTTCACTCTATACTTGTGGTATCCTCTTAACAAGTTCCTGTCCCCTCCTGTCCACCTTCTTCTCTCCCATCTAGAAAGCAACCAGTAGGACAGCCTCTTATAAATTCATGACCATAGAGATTTTGATAGAGATTGCATTCAATCTGCATATTACTTGAGGATCATTGCCATCTTAGTATTAAGTCTTCCAATTCATGAATATGGGATATCTTCCCATTTATGTGGGTCTTGTAAAATTACTCTCAAAAATGTTTTGTAGTGTCCAATGTACCATTCTTGCACCCAAGGTTAAATATTGTTCCTAACTATGTTATTCTTTTTGATATTATTGTAAACAAAATGTTTACTTAATTTCATTTTCAGGTTGCTCATTGTTAGGGTGTAGAAATAAAGGGTCTTCCAATCAAGGTGTCCTATCTTTGAACTTGAATAAAACAAGTTGTATAAATGATACAGTTTAAAATGTTTTATTATTTTGAAGTACATTTGATGGCATTGTGTGGAAAAGAACTTCAGATAAATGGCCACCGTGGCACCTTCCAAATAGGGCCAAAAATAGTTATCATAGCCCGACATCTTTTGCCATTGACAGTTACAGCCTCTCCTAATTCATCTTGAAAAAACTAAGGGTCAATGATTCTGCCGGATCAAAATCCATACCAAATGGTAACTTTTTAGGGATGAAGTGGACGTTTTTGAATGTCCATTGGCTTTTCTTTGCTTCAAATGTGAAAGCTTTGTTTGTTAACAAAGCCGTTCATCCAAAAATAGACCTCATTACTGAAGATGATTTTTCAGCCAAAAGCAAGGTCAACTTTCAATTACTCCCCAGCCAATTCAGCAAAGGTACAGTGCAATCTACAGTCTTTGGACTTCAGTTCTTCAGTTAAAATAGTTTTATACTGGTAAAGCTTCAAATCCACCAAATTGTGGTCTACGAAAGGCCCAGTTCTTGTGCTCTGAGAGAAATTGATTGGGATAGATTTTCACGTACACTCTGATCAATGGTGGTGATGTTTTCACTGGAGAGTGCAGTTCACTAATGCACAGGCATTGTCTGATTGGCAACAGATGCCGTTGTCTTAAATTTTTTGAGTCGTTCTCTTGGTGGGACGATTGTACACATCAGAAATTTCACGTAACACACAATGTTTGGTGAACAGAACACTCATTTTGATAATAAACTTTAGTAATTTCTGTGTCATGAAACTATGTAACTTTTAATGACTGTTTGTTAAGACAGGAAACCCTGGTGGCGTAGCAGTTTAAGTGCTACGTCTGCTAACCAAAAGGACAGCAGTTCAAATCTACCAGGTGCTCCTTGGAAATTCTATGAGGCAGTTCTACTCTGACCTCTAGGGCTGCTGTGCCAGACCCAGCTCAGTGGCTATGTGTGCGTATTTGTCAAGACTAACTGAAAAACATGATAAATATGGTTGCTATAGCTTCACAAATATCCCTGCTGTGAGCTGTCAAAAATAGGACATCCTTATTGGAAGACCCTTTGTAACTGCCATTTGTGTGTAGATGTTGTGCCTTGCAACTGTGCTGAATTTGTTTATTAGCTCTAATGGTTTCTATGTGTGTGAATTCTTTATGATTTTCTGTATATATGATCATGACATCTGTTAATAGAGATAGTTTTACTTCTTCCTTCCCAGTCTGAATGCTTTTTGTCACTTTTTCTTGCCTAATTGAGTATGAATTTGTTCATTTCATCTTCTTGTTGTTGTTAATGGCTGCTATCAATTCAGTCCCAACTCAAGGGAACCCCATTCCATCTAAGTTATCTAATTTGTTGACATACAATTATTCAGAGTATTCTATTATAATCTTTTCATTATTTTGAGTAAGATCAGTAATAATATTCCCCACTTCATTTCTGTAAGTTATGTGTGTGTTTTAATTTTTTTTTCTTAATCTGTCTAACCAAAAGTTTGTCAGTTTTGTTTATCCTTTCAAAGACCCAGGGTTTGGTTTTGTTAACAGTTTCCTGTATTCTATTATGTTTGTCTCCTTCTAATCTTTATTGTTTTCTTTCTTTTACTAGCTTTGGGTTTAGTTTATTTATTTTTCTTTTTCTAGTTCCTTAAGGTGTAATGTTAGGTTATTAATTTGGGAGCTTTCCTTTTTTTGTAAACAGATTTATCAAGATATAATGTACATGCTATACAATCCACTTATTTAAGTGCACAGTTTAGTGGTTTTGTGTATACTTACAGATAAGTGCAACCACCACAATTTTAGGACATTTTCATCATCTCTAAAAGAAACCTGGAAACTTTTAGCTACTCCTTCCTTAACCCACCTGCCCTATCTCCTTTTAAGTATCTTTTAATTCACTTTCTGTCTGTCATGGATTGAGTTGTGTCGCCACAAAATAGTGTCAAGTTAGCCAAGTCATGGTTCCCAGTATTGTGTAATTATCCATCATTTTGTCATCTGATGTAATTTTCCTATGTGTTATAAATCTTGCCTCTATAATGTTACTGAGATAGGACTCAATCTATAACATTAGGTTCTGTCTTAAGTCAATCTCTTTTTGAGATATGAAAGAGTGAAATGAGCAAAGAGACAGGGAGACCTCATGCCATGACAAAGCAAGAACCAGGAGACTTGTGCATACTTTGGAGTTGGGGTCCCTGAGCTGAGAAGCTCCTGGGGGAAGGTTGATGACAAGGATCTTTCTCCAGAACCAACGGAGAGAGGAAGTCTTCTCCTGGAGCTGACATCCTGAATCTGGACTTGTAGCCTACTAGACTCTGAGAGAATCATTTTCTCTTTGTTAAAGCCGCCCACTGGTAATATTTATGTTACAGCAACAGTAGACGATTAAAACACTGTCTCTATCGATTATTTCCCTATTCTGGTCATAATACATAAATGGAATCAAGTAATATGTGGTCTTCTGTAACTGTCTTCTCACACCATAATGTTTTCAAGATTCATTCATGTTGTAGCATCTGTTATAGTCAGGTACTATTGCTTTGCCTAAATCCAATGTGTTTTGCTTATCAATACGTTACTTAATTGAAATTTGTCTTATTTCTATCTTCTTTTGGCTATCGTGAAGAGTACTGCTATGAATACTCATGATCAAATTATTTTTTTGAGTGCCTATTATTATGAATTGAATGTGCCCTCCAAAATGTGTTGTAAATCCTAACCTCTATACTTATCAGTATAATTCTATTTGATAAAATTGTCTTTGTAATGCTAATAAGGCAGGATTAGTGTCCTGTATAGCTTGAGTCAATCACTTTTGGGATATAAAAAAAATTAAACAAACAAAGATGGGGTAAAATAGATGTTGGGACACATGAGCCTCTCCAAGGAAACAGGAAATAGAAGCTGCAGAGACAAAGACATTAATGCCAACAAAGTCTTCCCCTAGAGACAGTGCTCTGAATTTGGAATAGCAGCTGCAATTGGAGTCACCACTGTCATTCTCCAAGATCTGTCTGTGTTTTGCACAGGCCAACAGGAGAATCAGACAGGAATATAGTAAGAATCACCACCTCCATATCTTTCAAGTTTTTGATGGTGGCAGTAATCTCTGCAGTTTCTCTAGGAGTACAGTGTTGCCTTTGGTTTAATATTTTTATAGACAGAGGCAGTTCTAATGGCTTCAGTGTGGCTTTTTCTATCATAATAGTGTTTACTGGACATGTCAGGGATCGGGTATGGAGGATCTGCCAATTATTTAGTGTGCTTATTCCAGTTATGCATTCTGGAGCTGGGGAAATCGCTACAGGCTACGAGACAGGCATGAGCTAAGACTCCATTAATAAGCTTACCTCTATAAGCCCCCACTTTGGTGGACTGCAATGATGTTTTGTGTCTCCTGGAATTAATCTCAGTTCAGAGCCAGTGTCTAGTAACCTGAGAAGTCTATTTCCTTGTCCCCAATGGATAGTTACTCCTGTAAAATGCCATAATTCCTGTTATGAATTGAATTGTGTACCCTAAAAATGCATGCCAACTTGATAGGCCATGATTCTCAGTAATGTGTAATTGTCCAGTGTTTTGTCATATGATGTGATTTTTCTGTGTTCTGTGAATCCTACCTCTATGATAATAATAAGGTGGGATTAAAGGCAGTTATGTTAATAAGATAGGGCTCAATCTACAAGTCAGTCTCTTTTGAGATAGACAAGAGAGAAGTGACCACATGGAGAAGGGAAATTCTAGCCACTAAGACAGCAGAGCTGGGAGCAGAGCATCTTTGGATCCAGAGTCCCTGCACTGAAAAGCTCCTGCACAAAGAGAAGATTGATGACAAGGGTCTTCCCTCAGAGCTGACAGAGACTAAAGCCTCCCCTTGGGGCTGGTGCCCTCAGTTCAGACTTCTAGCTTCCTAAACTGTGAAAGAATAAAATTCTCTTTGTTAAAAGCATCCACTTGCAGTATTTTTGTTAAAGCAGACTAGTAACTAAGATAATTTTTTAGAGGAAAGCTGGAACATCATTGCTGCTGTCAGGTGGACCTTGGCAGAAAGCAGAGAATACCAGAAAGATGTTTACCTGTGTTTTATTGACTATGCAGAGGCTATATGCATCATTAAAAAATCACAGATAACATTGCAAAGAATGTTAATTTCAGAACACTTAAATGTGGTCATGCAGAACCTGTACATAGACCAAGAAGCAATTGTTCATATAAAAACAGAGATATGAAGTGGTTTCAAATTAGAAAAATGTGTGTCAGTGTTGTGTTCCTTCACTATACTTGTTCAATCTGCATGCCAAGCAAGGAATATGAGGAACTGGATTGTATGAAGAAGGGGGGATCAGGATTGGAGGAAGACTCACTCACTGTCTGACACACAGTTGGCACAACCTTGCTTGCTGAAAGTGAAGAGGGCTAGAAGTACTCACTGATGAAAATCAAAGACTACAGCCTATAGTATGAATTAGATTCAATGTAAAGAAAACAAAAATCCTCACAACTGGACCAATAAGCAACATCACAGTAAACAGAGAAAATATTAAAATTGTCAAGGATTTCATTTTATTTGGATCCATAAGCAACAGACATGCAAGTAGTGGCCAAGAAATCAAACAGCATAGTGAATTGGGCAAATCTGCTGCAAAAGACCTCTTTTATGAGTTAAAAAGCGGAAGTTTTAATACACAATGAGGACAGACTCCAGAATCTGTCAAACAAACCTCAATCAACAGGAGAGAAAATAGATAAATGGGAACTATTAAGAATCAAACACTTTTGCTCATCCAAAGACTTTATTAATAGAATTAAAAGAACACCCACAGAATGGGAAAAAATATTTGGCAACTCTATGTCAGACCGACGCCTGATCTCCATAATCTATAGGATACTACAAAATACCAAGAAGAAGAAGATAAACCATCCAATTATGCAATGGGCAAAGGAGATGGACAGACACTTCACTAAAGAGGAGATCCAGGCAGCCAAAAAACACATGCGGACATGTTCACAATCTTTAGTTATTAAAAAATTCAAATCAAGACAACAATGAGATACCATCTCACCCCAACAAGATTGGCCATGATCCAGAAAACACAAAACAACAAATGCTGGAGAGGCTGTGGAGAAAGTGGAACCCTCCTACACTGTTGGTGGGGTTGCAAAATGGTCCAGCCTCTTTGGAAGGCAATCTGGCGCTTCCTTAAAAAAATGGATATTGATATACCATTTGACCCAGTAATTCCACTACTTGGAATATATCCTACAGATTCAAGGCCTTTCACATGAACGGACACATGCACCAGAATGTTTATCGCAGCACAGTCCACAATAGCAAAAAGATGGAATCAACCCAGATGCCCAACAATAGAAGAATGGGTAGGTAAACTGCGGTACATATACTCCATGGAGCACTACACAATGATAAAGAATAACGATGATTCCAGGAAACATCTCTTAACCTGGTTTCAACTGGAAGACATTATGTTGAGTGAAAGTAGTCAGCGACAAAAGGACAAATACTGTATGAAACCTCTACGGTAAGATCTCAAAAACAGACTTGTGTATAGAAGAAAAGACTCTTTGACAGCTGCAAGGGAGGGGAGGGAGGGAGGGCGAGGTGGGGAGGGTTTAGTTTAGATAGTTACTAGCAATCTAGTTGGGAGAAAGCGGTGACAGCACACATTAGGAACAAGAACAACATTAAGTGGACTTCAGCATAACTTGAGTACTCCTTCCATCTTAACTCAATATTGCAAGGATAGAGTAGCTGGGGCGGGGGGGCGGGGGACCATGCTCTTAGGTGAATTCCAGGCCAATTGGCACAACTAGCATTTTGCTAAGAGGGCTCTCTGCACCCCACATTGGTGAGTGGCGTCTGGGGTCTTAAAAGCTGCCAAGCTGCCATCCGAGGACACAGCAAATGGTCCCAACTCAGCAGGAACGGATGCTCACCGAGGGCCAAAACGGCATGCGGTAAAGACAACCTAGAAGACAGAGAGACCCACAAGAGTGGGTGCCTACATCGACTTGGGACCGGAAGAACCGGATGGTGCCCGGCTACCACCAGTGATAGCCACGATGGAGCTCACAGAGAGGAGCCTCACTGGCAACACAAGAATAAAAAGAGGTGCATCATGAGATCTCCACTAAAAGACCTCAATTGATGGTCCAGCGGTTTTGGGGTTACTCTGAGAGCATGGCCGCCTTCCCTGATGCTGCCCTCTCCCATAAATTATAACAAAGGTCCACTCTTTGGACAGGAATGGATTGGACTTGGCAAGGCAGAGTGACCATATATTGGAAGCACTTTATGGTTCTATACATCTATAGGATATCATCTTGCTGCCCTGTGGCTGGAGGAAGGGGAGTGGACGGAGAGGAGGGGAAAGGAGGCTGTTGGGAGGATGAGACAGGTATGGAGCAGAGAGGAATAGTGTGCAGTCACCGGACAGGGAGAGCAGTGGAAGCTGCATATAGGGGGGCATGTAAATTTACATGTGAATGTACATTTTCACTCAGTTATGTTAAATAAAAATTAAAAAAAAAGAGTTAAAAAGCAAGAATGTTAACTTGAAGACTAAGGTGTGTCTGATCCAAGCCATGGTATTTTTGTTTGCTTCATATGCACGTGAAAGCTTGACAATGAATAAGGAAGACCGAAGATGAATTGATGCCTTTAAATTATGGTAAGATTAAAAATACTGTGGACTGCCGGAAGAGCAAAACTCCGGTTATGTGTTTGAATGCTACTGCTGTGAATCAAAAGGTTGACAGTTTGAACCTACCAGGCACTCCTTGGAAAATCTTTGGGTAGTTCAGCTCTGTCCTATAAGTACACTATGAGTCAGAATCAACAGCAACAGGTTTGTACGTTTGTTGCCAGAAGAATGACCAATCTATCCCAGAAGAAGTACAACCAGAATGCTGCTTAGAAGCAAGGATGATGTGACTTCATCTTATGTACTTTGAACATGTTATCAGGAGGGACCAATCCCTGGAGGACATTACGCTTGATAAAGTAGAGGGTCAGGGAAAAGAAGAACCCTCAAGGAGATGGATTGACACAGTGGGCGTAATAATTGGTTCAAACATAGCCACAATTGTGAAGATGGGTCAGGACTGGGCAGTGCTTCATTCTATTGTAGAGTGCCACCGTGAGTCAGACCAACTTGACAGCATTTAGCGATATCAATGTAATTTTTTGGTTGACAGTTTATTGAGGGACCACCAAACTGTTTTCTACTGTGGCTGAGTTTTTGTGTATTCCTTCCAACAATGGATGAAGGTTCCACTTTCTCCACAATGTCACCAGAATTTGTTATGCTATGACTTTTTGTTTTCTATTATAGACAGTGGGTACAAGAAGCTCTCATGGCACAGTGGTTAAGAGCTCAGGCTGCTAATCAAAAGGTCAGTAGTTTGAATCTACCAGCGGCTCCTCAGAAACTATGAAGCTGTTCTTCTCTGTCCTCTTTGGTCACTGTCTTAGTCATCTAGTGCTGCTCTAACAGAAATACCACATAGTGGATGACTTCAGCAAATAAAAGTTTATTCTTACACAGTCAGGTAGGTGACACGTCCAAATTTAGGATGTCCACTCCAGGGGAAATCTTTCCCCCTTGTTGGCTCTGGAGAAAGGTCCTTGTAATGCATCAGTCTTTGTTCAGAGAACACCTTGATGCAGGAATCTCAGGTGTGAAGGATGCACTCTTCTCCTGGTGCTGATTTCTTGATGGTGTGAGGTTCTCAGTTTTCTGCTTGCTTTCCTTTTCTTTTATCTTACAAGGGTAGTGCAAGCCACGTTCCAGGGAAACTCCCTTTACAATGAAGCAGGGAGGTAACCTTATGAAGGGATTTACAGCCCCACTCTAATCCACTTTAAGAACAGAATAGGAAAATCACAAAATGGAGGACAATCACAAAATATAGGGAATCATGGCCCAGCCTGATGGCTACACACATTTTAGGAGAACACAGTTCAATCTATGACAGTCACTATGAGTTGGAATTGACTCAACAACAGTAGGTAATGGGTGTCAAGTGGTATCTCATTGTGGTTTGGATATGCATTTCCCTGTTGACTAATAATGTTGAGCATCGTTTCATGGGCTACTTTGCAATTTATATATCTTCCTTTCAGAAATATCTGTTCAGGTCCTTTGCTCATTTTTCATTTTTTAATTAGGTCATTATTTTATTGTTAAATTTTAGGAGTTCTATATATTTTCTGGATACTAAACTCATCTGTATATGATTTGCAAATATTTTCTCCCATTATATGTACAATTGTTTCACTATCTTGATAAATATCCTCTAATTCTGCCCCCTCCCCTTTTTAATGAATACATCATAATTTTTCTGTTCTTTCATTTTTGCATTTTTGGTGTCATACCTAAGAATCATTTTTCCAAATCCAAGGTCTTGAAGACTTACCCCTGTATTTTCTTCTAAGAGTAAATTTCATCCTCATATTTTAACATTAGAAATAAATAGTAAGAAAATTATCTTTGATCCATTTCTAGTTAATATTTGTATATGGTTTGAGATGAGGGTCCAATTTCATTCTTTTACGTATAGACATCCAGTTGTCTCAGTACCATTTGTTGAAAAGGCTGTTCTTTTCCCATTGAATGGTCTTGGCACCTTTGTTAAAACTCACTTGACTTTAACAAATAGTTCTAATTCTGGACTCTCAACTCTGTTCCACTAAATCATGTCCATCCTTGTGCAGTACCACACTATCTTGATTACTTTTGCTTTGTAGTAATTTTTGAAATTAGAAAGTATAAGTTTTCCAACTGTGTTCTCATTTTTCAAAACTGGCTGTTCTGAGTGCCTTGCTATTCAGTATAAATTTTAAAATTGGCTTATAAATTTCCAGCAAGTCATTTGGGATTTTGATAGGAATTATGTTGAATCTGCAGATCAGTTTGGTGAGTATTATCATCTTGACAATATTAAGTCTTCCAATCTATGAAGATGGGATGCCTCTCCGTTTCTTTTTTGTTAGTTGCTGTTGACTCATCTCTGACTCATGACAACCCCATGTACAAAAAACTATTGGCATGTTTGAGCCCACTGTTGCAGCCATTGTGTATGTTGAGTGATTTCCAACCTAGTGCTTATGTTCTGGCACTATATCACACCATATTCTGTGTGATTCGTAGAGTTTTCCTTGGCTAAGTTTCAGACATAGATCACTAGATCTTTCTTCCTAATCTTAACCTGGAAGCTCCACTGAAACCTGTCTACCACAAGTGATGTTGCTGGCATATGGAATACTGGTGGCCTAGCTTCCGGCATCCTAGCAACATGAAAGCCACCAGTGTGGCAAATTGACAGACAAGAAGCAGGCCACTTAGATCTTCTTTAATTACTTTCAGGAATAGTTTGTTGTTTTCAGAGTATAAGTTTTGCACTTCTTAAAATTGTGCTTTAGGTGAAAGTATACAGTCTAAATTAGTTTTTTATTCAGAATTTATACACAAATTGTTTGATGACGACATTGATGCAATGAGTCAGCATACTCCCACTTTCCATCACAGGTTCTAGATGTCCATTTGCCAAGTTTTCCTGTCCCTTCCTGTTTTCTTGTCTTTGCTTTTGGTCAGATTTTCTTCATTCAGCTCGTATACTTGATTGAGCTAGTAACCACATTCCTCTCTTGTGTTATTGTTTGTTTCATATAACAGCCTAATCTTTGCCTGAAAGATGAGATTTGGGGATGGCTTCAGTTCTGACTTAGTAGGGTGTCCAGAAACCATAGTCTTAGAAGTTCCTCCAGTCTCTGTCAAATCAGTAAGTCTGGTGTTTTTTGTTTGTTTTTCTGAATTTGAATTTTGTTTTACATTTTTTCTTTTGCTCCGCCTGAGACTCTCTTTGTGATCCCTGTCAGAGTGGTCAGTGGTGGTATTCAGGCACCATATAGTTCTTCTGGTCTTAGGCCGATGGAGGCTGTGGCTCATGTGGTCCATCAGTCCTTTGAACTAATCTCCTTGTGTCTTTCATGTTTTCCTCCTCTTTTGCTCTGGACTGGTTGGGACCAATGTGTGTATCTCAGATGGTCCTCCGCAAGCTTCTAAGACTCCAGACACTACTCACCCAAGTCAGATGTAGAACATTTTCTTTATAAACTATATTATGCCAATTGACCTAGATGATGTGTCTCGGAACTTCTGTGACATTGGCTTGGTCAAGGTTTGCTTACTTTCCCAATATTCTGTGTTGTCTTTCCTTTCACTGAGTTAGCACTTGTCTACCATCTAGTTTATTGACTTTCCCTCCAGTGCCTCATCTCCCTCTTAACTGTTGAAAATTGTTTTTTTCTGTGTATAAACCTTGAGTTTTCATAATAGTAGTATCATAAAATATATGTCCTTTTATGGTTGACTTATTTCATTCAGCATAATGCCCTCCAGATTCATGTATGTTGTGAGATGTTTCACGGATTCTTCATTGTTCTTAATCATTTTGTGGGATACTACTGCATGCATGTATCAAAATTTGTTTATTTCATTCATCCATTGATGGGCATCTAGACTGTTTCCATTTTTTGCTATTGTGACAAGTGCTGCAACGAATATGTGTGTGTCTATTCATGTGGTGGCTCTTACTTCTCTAGTGTATATGCTATTTCTATTTCCAGCTTTTATTGACTAGAATTTTTGCATCTATATTCATGAGAGATATTGTTCTGTGATTTCTTTCTTTCTTTCTTTTTTTTTTTTTTTTTTTTGTTTGTTTGTTTGTAGTATCTTTGCCTGGCTTTGGTATCAGAGTTATGCTGGCTTCATAGAATGAATTCTGTAGCATTTCTTCCTTTTCTATATTTTGAAATACTTCGAGTAGTACTGATGTGAACTCTTCTCTGACTGTTCCATAGAATTCTCCAGTGAAAACATCCAGGCTATGACTTTTTATTGTTGGGAGTTTTAAAAAGTTATTACCTCTTCAGTCCCTTGTTATGGTTCTGCTCATACTTTCTATCTCAGCTTGTGTTAGTTTAGGTAGGTAGTTTGTTTCTAGAAATTTGTCCATTTCCTCTAGGTTCTCATATTTATTGGAGTACAGATTTTTTTTTTTGTCTTTTGTACACATATTATTTTGTGATATTGCTTACCAACCCCATAACATGTCAGCACTTTCCGTTCTTGAGCTTAGGTTCCCTATTACCAGCTTTCCGGTCCCCTTCTGCCTTCTAGTCCTTGCCTCTGGACTGACATACCCCTTCAGTCTCATTTTAAGAGTCTGTCTAGCCTTTGACTGAAGAGTGAACCTCAGGAGTGACTTCATAATTGAGCTAAAAGAGTGTCTGGGAGGCATACTCCCAGGGTTTTTCCAGTCTCTGTTAGGCCAGTAAGCCTGGTCTTAGGGGGAGCTATAATTTTGCTCTACATTTTTTCTCAAGCTCTGTCTGGGACCCTCTGCTATGATCCCCATCAGAGTAGTTAGTGATGGTAGCTGAGCACCATCTAGTTGTGCTGAATTCAATCTGGTGTAGACTGTGGTAGTTGTAGTCCAAGAGTCTTTTGGACTAATCTTTCCCTGTGTCCTTGGTTTTCTTCATTTGCTTTTGCTCCAGGCAGGATGAGACCAGTGGAGTATCTTAGGTGGTCACTCACAAGCTTTTGGGACCACAGATGTTACTCACCAAAGTAGGATGTAAAACATTTTCTTTTTAAATTGTGTTATGCCAGTTGAACTAGGTGTTCTCTGAGACCATGGTCCCCACAGTCCTCAGCCCAGTAATTCAGTCTCTCAGGGAGTTTGGATGTGTCCACAGAGTACAATTTTTAATGGTATTCTCCTATGATCTGTTTAATATTAGTTGGATCTGTCCCCATCTCATTTCGTATTTTGGTTATTTACGTACTCTCCTTTTTTTTCTTTTGTCAATTTGGTCAATGGCTCATCACTTTTGTTGATCATTTCAAAGGACCAATTTGGGGTCTAGTTGTTTCTTTCTATTGTTTTTCTCTTCTCTATTTCATTTATTGCTGCTCTAAAACCAAAAAACCAAGCCCACTACCCTTGAATCAATTCGGACTCTTAAGGACCTTATAGGATGGAGTACAACTGTTCCATTGAGTTTCCAAGGAGTGTCTGGTGGATTTGAACTGCTGATCTTTTCATTAGCAGATACAGCTCTTCACCACTGCACCACAGTGTTTCCATTTCTACTCCAGTCTTTACTATTTCCTTTCTTCTGGTGACTATGGGCTACTTCTGCTGTTCTCTTTCTCTTTGCTCAAGCTGTAGGGCTAACATTTTGTTTGGGGCCCATTCTTCTTTTTTGATATGTATGTGTGTTGTTATAAATTGACCTTGGAGAACTACCTTTCCTGTGTCCTGAAGTTTTGGATATGACCTATTTTCATTCCCATTTGATTCTAGGAATTTTTTTATTCTGTCTTTGATTTCTTCTATTACCCAACTGTTTTTAAGGCAGACATTATTCAGTTTCCATGTGTTTGATTTTTTTTTCCCTTGCTCTGCCTGTTACTTGATTTAACCTTTTATAGTGTTGTGATCACAGTGACTACTTTGTATTACTTCAGTGTTTTGGATTTTATTGAGGGTTGTTTTGTGGCTAAAATATGGCATATTATGGAAAATGTGCCATGTATATTGGAAAAGAATATACACCATGCTGCTGCTGTTGGGTGGAGTATTCTACATATATCTGTGAGGTAGTCTGTCCTTTAACAAGAATGATATGTTAAAGTTTCTTCCTGTTATTGTGAAACTATTTCTCTTTTCTGTGCTGTTCGTGTTTGTGTATTTTGGATTCTTGTCTTTGGGTGTGTAGATATTTATTAATATTATGTCTTCTGAGTAGATTGTCTCTTTAATCATTATGTAATATCCTTGTTTTTTGTGGTCAATTTGTCTTAAGTCTATTTTATCTGCTCTTTTTTGGTATCATTTGTGTGATGTATGTTTTTGCATCTTTTGATTTTTAATATATTTATGTCTGTGTCTAAGGTATGTATCTTGTAGACAGCATGCTGATTAATCATTTTTTAGATCCATTCTGCCACTCTCTGTCCCTTTATGAGCACATTTAAGCCATTTACATTCAGTGCGATTATCAGCAGGCATGAGCTTATTGCTGCTATGTTGTACTTGTTTGTGATGTTGACATTTTCTTTGTTCCCATTACTTTCCTGGACTGAGTTCCTTTGGCTTGTAGATTTTCTTTTGTTTTGTTATTACAGATTTTGTGTTTACTATGTCTTTATATTTTTCTTCTTTTTATTTTGATGATTAGGTTTGTCAGCTTTCTTTGTGGTTACCTTGAAATTTACCCTGTCTTTCTAAGTTTGTACTAGTCTTTTATTAGCTCATATCACCTTGACTTTCTCTCTGTCTAACTGTTCTGTATCTACCCATTTATTCCCTCCTTTTTATTGTTTTGACACTGTCATAATTTACAGATTGACCTCTCAGTTTCCCTGTTTGAAGTGTTTTAGTTTTCTTTTATTATTGAGAGCTCCCTACCTGATACAATCCTGTGTCCTAGACTTAGGTCATTGTCTTGTGTTGGCTGTCTGTCTAAAGGACTCCCACTTGGTTTTGATGAATTCCCTTAATTTCTGTTTATCTAGAAATGTCATAACTTCACCATCATATTTGAGAGAGAGTTTTGCAGGATATCTTGTTTTGGGTTGGCAGGCTTTTTCTCCTTTCTTTCCAGGTTTTCTGTATGTCATCCCATTGCCTTCTTGCCTGCATAGTTTCTGCTAAGTAATTGGAGTTTAGTATTACTGTTCCCATTTTGTAAGTATTTTCATTTTTCTTGAACTAGTCTCAGGATTCTTTCTTTGTTTTTGGTTTTATCAGGTTTGATTATGATTTGTCTTGGTGACTTTCTTTTGGTGTTTTTCCTGTGTGGAGGTCATTGAGTTTCTTGGATGATCAGCTTTTTACATTTCATACCTGGGAAATTTTCAGACAGCAAATCTTCAACAATCTTCTCTATGTTTTTCATTTTCTCCTTCTGTTCTGAAACTGATCACATGCAAATTTTAACTCTTGATTGTGTCCCACGTAATTTTTAGTTTTCACCCTTTTCTCTGAAATTTCCTCAAATTACAACCATGGATTTGTCTTCAGTCTCGTTGATTCTGCCTTTGATTGTTTCAAATTTGTTCTTAAAACCTTCTATTGAGTTGTCCATTTCTGGAATGTTGTTTATCTTTTAGATTTCTAGTTGCTGTTTCTGTATGATTTCTAGTTATTTATTGATTTTAATGTTTTGTGCTTTATTCTTATTTTCCCGAATTCTTCTCTTGCTTTGTGTTTTCCTTGATTTTTTCCTTTGTTTGGTTTGTGTTTTCCTTCGTCTCTTTCTTAATCTCTTGGGAGCCCTAAATATTAGTCTTTTTTAATTCCCAGTCAGTTGGTTCCATTTCCTTTTCTCCTGCTGGGAGGTTACCTGGTTTTTTATTTTGGTCACTTACTGGAGCTATTTTGTCCTGCCTTATATATATATATGTTTTGATATTGTTTGCTGTCACCAATACATTGAAGTATTGTTTTCATTGACTGTTTTTTATCCTACTTTTTATTATTGTGATGATGATGATCGAATGAAAGTGTACATTCCCATATACACTTGCATGCCCACCTATATGCAGCTTCCACTGCTCTCCCTGCCCAGTGACAATATACTCTTCCTCTCCTCTCCATACATGTCTTATCCTCCCAACAATCTTGTATCCTCTCCTCTCTACTCACTTCACTGCCTCCAGTAAGAGATCAGTAGGATGACATTCTATAGATACATAGAACCATAAAGTGCGCAAATGATATGGAAACTCTATGTGGTCAAGTCCAATCCATTCCTGTCCGAAGAGTTGACCTCCATTACAATTTATGGACAGGGCAGCATCAGGGCCAGGGTCCATGCTCCCAGGGGAACCCCAAGGCCCTGGGCCATCAATTACAGTCTTTTAGTGGAGATCTCAGGGTGCACCCCTCTTTATTCCTGTGTTGCCAGTGAGACTCAACTTTGTGAGCTCCCTCACGGTTATTGTTAGTGGTGGCTAGGCGCCATCTGGTTCTTCCAGTTACAAGTTGATGTAGTTACCCACTCATGTGGGTCTCTCTGTTTTCTGGGTTCTTTTTTCCCCATGTCATTTTGGTCCTTGGTGATCACCCATTCCTACTGATTTGGGACTGTTTGCTGTACCCTGAGATGGCGGCTTGGCAGCTTTTAAGACCCCAGACACCACTCACCAATGTAGGGTGCAGAGCCTGTCTTAGCAAAATGCTAGTTGTGCCATTTGGCCTCAGTTTCCTCTGACAGCATGGTCCCCAGCCCGCCACCGTAGCTACTCTGTCCTTGCAGTATTGGGCTAAGATGGGAGGAGTAATCATGATATGTTGAAGTCCAGTTAATATTGATCTTCTTTCTAAGATGTGCTGTCACCAATTTCACCCAACCAAATTTCTATAAACTAATCTAAACCCTCCCCCCCTCACCCTCTCTCCCTCCTCACCCTTGCACCCGTCAAAGAGTCTTCTACGCATGAGTCTGTTTTTAAGTTCTTATCATACTGGTCTCACACAATATTTGTCCTTTTGTCGCTGACTACTTTCACTCAGCATAATGTCCTCCAGTTGAAACCAGGTTATGTTTCCTCAAATCGTCGTTGTTCTTTATCATTGTATAGTGTTCCATCGAGTATATATACCACAGTTGACCTATCCATTCCTTTGCTGTTGGGCATCTGAGTTGATTCCATCTTTTTGCTATTGTGGAGTGTGCTGCAATAAACATTCGTGTGCATGTATCAGTTGGGGCGAATGGCCTTGATTCTATAGGCTATATTCCAAGCAGTGGAATTACTGGGTCAAATGATATATCTAGATCCAGTTTTTTAAGGAAGCACCAGATTGCTTTCCAAAGAGGTTGCACCATTTTGCAATCCCACCAGCAGTATAGGAGAGTTCCAATTTCTCCACAGCCTCTCCAGCATTTGTTGTTTTGCGTTTTTTGGATCATGGTGAACCTTGTTGGGGTGAGATGGTATCTTTTGATTTTAATTTATTTAGTACCTAATGATTGTGAGCATGACTGTATGTGTCTTTTGGCTGCGTAGTTCTCCTCTTTAGAGAAGTGTCTGCCCATCTCCTTTGCCCATCACTTAATTAGATGACTTAACTTTTTCTTATTGATATTTTGTAGTACCTTATAAATTATGGAGATCAGGCATCGGTCTGACATATAGTTGCCAACTATTCTTTCCCATTCTGTAGGTGACCTTTTAATTCTATTAGTAAAGTCTTTGGATGAACAAGAGTGTTCAATTCTTAGTAGTTCCCATTTATTTTCTCTTCTGTTCTTTGTGATTAATTTTTTTTCTTTGTCTTTTTTTTCCCGTGTCTTTTTTTTAATTTTAATTTTAATTTTTATTTAACATAACTGTGTGAAAATGTACATTCACATATAAATTTACATGCCCACCTATATGCAGCTTCCACTGCTCTCCCTGTCCGGTGACTGCACACTATTCCTCTCTGCTCTATGTCTCATCTTCCCAACAGCCTCCTTTCCCCTCCTCTCCGTCCACTCCCCTTCCTCCAGCCAGAGGTCAGCAAGATGATATCCTATAGATGTACAGAACCATGAAGTGCTTCCAATATATGGTCACTCTGCATTGCCAAGTCCAATCCATTCCTGTCCAAAGAGTGGACCTTTGTTATAATTTATGGGAAAGGGCAGCATCAGGGCCAGGGGCCATGCTCTCAGAGGAACCCCAAAACCACTGGACCATCAGTTGAGGTCTTTTAGTGGAGATCTCATGATGCACCTCTTTTTATTCTTGTGTTGCCAGTGAGACTCCTCTCTGTGAGCTCCATCGTGGCTATTGCTGGTGGTGGCTGGGCACCGTCCGGTTTCTTTGTGGTTAATTTGACAGATTTTGAAGTCTGTCTGCATTGTGTATTAAAACTCCTATTGTTCCTACTTTTTATTGGATAAGCTTTATCATTTTAGATTTGATATTTAGGTCTTTTATCCAGTATGAGCTGGTTTTTGTATAAGCTGTAAGATATGGATCATGTTTCAATTTTTTGCAGATGGATATCCAATTTTGCCAGCACCTTTTGTTGAAGAGACTATTTTTTCCCCAGTTTAATGTCTTAGGGCTTTTGTTGAATATTGACTGTTGATAGGAAGATGGTGTCATCTCTAGGGTCTCATTTCTGTTCCATTGATCTTTCTGTCTCTTTTCGTACCGGTACCAGACAGTTTTGGCAACTGTGGCAGTGTAATAGGTTCTAAAGTCAGGTAGTGAGAGGCCTCCTAATGTGTTCTTCTTCTTCAGTAGTGCTTTACTTATCCAGGGCTTCTTCCCTTTCCAAACAAAGTTGGTGATTTGTTTCTCCATCTCATTAAAAAATGTCACTGGAATTTGTATTGGGATTGCATTATATAAGTAGACTGCCTTGGGTAAAATAGACATTTTCACAATGTTAAGTCTTCCTATCTATGAGCAGGGTAGGTTTCTTCATTTATGTAAGTCTTTCTTAGTTACTTGTAGTAAGGACTTGTAGTTCTCTTTGTAAAGGTCTGTTATTTCTCTGGTTAGATTTATTCCTAGGTAATTTATCTTCTTAGGGGCTATAGTAAATGGCATTGATTTGGTGATTTCTTCATTAGTCATCTCATTGTTGGTATAAAGGAATCCTACTGATTTACTTACATTTATCTTGTATCCTGAGACTTTGCTGAACTCTTCTATCAGTTTGAGTAGTTTACTTGTGGATTCTTTAGGATTCTCTGCATATACAATCATATCATCTGCAAATAGAGAGATTTTTACTTCTTTTCTGATGCAGATGCCCTTTATTTCTTGGTCTTGTCTAATTGCTCTGGGTAGAACTTCTAGTACAATGTTGAATAGGAGAGGTAAGAGTGGGTATCCTTATCTAGTTCCCATTCTCAAGGGAAATTCTTTCAGTCTGTCTCCATTCAGGATGACGTAGGCTTTGTATAAATGGCCCTTGCTGCATTGAGGAATTTGCCATCTATTCGTATTTTGCTGAGAGTTTTTAGCATGAATGGGTGTTGGACTTTATCAAATGCCTTTTCTGCATCAATAGACAAGCTCAGGTGATTTTTGTCTTTCGTGTCATTTATGTTGTTGATCACATTAATTGTTTTTCTGATGTTGAACCAGCCTTGCATTCCTGGTATGAATCCAACTTGGTCATGAGGGATTATTTTTTTGATATGTTGTTGTATTCTATTGGCAAGTATTTTCTTGAAGATTTCCTGCATCCAGGTTCATGAGTATATCAGTCTGTAGTTCTCCTTTTTTGCTGGGTCTTTTCCTGGCTTTGGTACCAGGGTTATGCTGACTTCATAGAACGAATTTGGGAGTATTCCATCCCTTTCTATACTGTGAAATAGTCTCAGTAGTATTGGAGATAACTCTTCTCTAAAAGCTTGGTAGAATTCTACAGTGAAGCTATCTGGGCCCAGGCTTTTTTTGTTGGTAGTTTTTTTTTATGACTTTTTCAAACTCTTCCTTTGTGATAGGTTTATTAAGTTGTTCTGCTTCACCTTGTGATAATTTTGGTAGGCTGTATGAATCAAGGAATTTGTCCATTTCCTCTATGTTTTCAAATTTGTTAGAGTACAGTCTTTCATAGTATTCTGCTATGATATTTTTGATTTCTGTTGGATCAGTTATGGCAACTCCCCTCTCATTTCTTATTTGAGTTATTTGTTTCCTTTCCTGTTTTTCTTTAGTTAAATTTAGCCAGTGGTTTGTCAGTTTTGTTGGTCTTTTCAAAAAGACCAGCTTTTGGTCTTTTCAAAAAGACCAGCTTTTGGTCTTTTTGATTTTTTCAATTGTTCTTCTGTTCTCTAATTCAGTTAGTTCTACTCTAATCTTTAGGGTCTATTTTCTTCTGGTACCTGAGGGTTTCCTCTGTTGTTCTCTCTCTACTTGTTCAAGCTGTAGGGTTAGTTCTTTGGTTTGGTTTCTTTCTTCCTTCCAGATGTCTGCATTTATGGAGATAAACTGACCTCTGAGCACTGCTTTGGCCGTATCCCATAGGTTCTGGTAGGAAGTGTTTCCATTCTCATTGGAATCCATAAATTTCTTTATTTCATCCTTGATTTCTCCTATAACCCATGGCTTTTTGAGCAAGATGTTGTGCAGTTTCCATGAGTTCCACTTTCTGTCTACGTTTTTTCTGCTATTGATTTCGACTTTTATGGCTTTATGATCTGAGAAGATGCTTTACATGAATTTTGGTACCAGGGTTATGGATTTTGTTGAGAATTGCTTTATGTCCTAACACATGGTCTATTCTGGAGAATGTTCCATGTGCACTGGAGAAGAAGGTGTAGTTGTCCACTGATGTATAGAAAGTTTTGTATATGTTGATGAGGTCTAGTGGTTAATTGTAGCAATAAGGTCTTCTGTGTCTTTATTGAGATTTTTTCTAGACAATCTGTCAAGTATTGAGAGTGGAGTGTTAAAGTCTCTCACTATTATTGTGGAAGTGATTTATCTCATTTTTTAGTTTAGTTGATGTTTCTTTGATGTACTTAGATGCTCTAGTACTGGGTGCATATATACTTAATATTGTTAAGTCCTGCTTGTGTGTTGAACCTTTCAGCAATAAGTAGTGTCTATCCTTGTCCACAATGGTGGACACGATTTTACATTAAAATCTATTTTATCTAGGATTAGAATTGCCACACCTGCTCTTCTTTGTGTACTGTTAGCTCGATGTATATTCTTCCATTCTTTAATTTTTAGTTTGTTCATATCTTTAAGTCTAAGATGAGTTTCTTGTAGGCAACATATGGATGGGTCGTGTCTTTTGATCCAAGATATCACTCAATATCTCTTTCCTGAAGCATTCAGTCCATTCACATTCAATGTAATTATTGATAGATATGTGTTTAGTGCTGTCATTGTGATATTTTTATTTTTGTATTGATGTTTTCTCTGTTCTTATTAATCTCTTCTGGGACATTCTTTGTGAGTTAATTTTTCACCTTTTTCAGGTTGGTTTTTGGTTGTTGAGACTCCTGTATTAAGTTCCTTGATTTGATATGTTGCATCTTTATTATGCTTTACAGCTGTCTCTATGATCCCCCTTAATAAACTATGTATAAATCCAATTTTAATTACTAC
Organism: Heterohyrax brucei; assembly: GCA_028571685.1. Classification (NCBI taxonomy): domain Eukaryota; kingdom Metazoa; phylum Chordata; class Mammalia; order Hyracoidea; family Procaviidae; genus Heterohyrax; species Heterohyrax brucei. The sequence goes on from CM053140.1 coordinate 58,217,498, forward strand.
CACTCTCAGTAACTTTCTCTCCATCTGGAAGGACTATAATAACAGTAATACATCCCTCTTTTTAATATGATCACATCATATTTTTCATGATATGATCGCTGGATCATTTCTTTCACTATTATAGTTTTGATTGAGCTTGGAGTCTTCCCTAACTGAGTAGGATTCTGGGTGATGTGTCCTGTATTTGCTTCTAAAATATAAAGTTAATGGTTTTGTTCTTCTAAGCCAAGAGATTCTTTCAGTATTTCTTGTAGCTTTGGTTTGGTTTTTACAAAGTCTCTGAGTTTCTGTTTATGTGCGAATGTCTTAATTTCATTTTCATATTTGAAAGATAATTTACAGAATATATAATTCTTGGTTGGAAGTTCTTCTCCTGCAAGGCTCTGAATGTGTCATGCCACTGTCTCCAGGGATGTTTTTCCTGAGAAATCGGATGAAAGCCTACAGGGTTTCCCTCTGAATGTTAGCTTTGCTTTGAGTCTTGCGCCTTTAAGAGTTTCTGCTTATGTTTCATTTTGTTAAGTTTGATTATAATATGTCTTGGAGTCTTCCTTTTGAGATCTATATTGAGTGACATTCGATATGCATGTTGGATGTCTATATTCTCTTCTTTCATAATTTCTGGGAAGTTTTCTCTCAGCAGCTCAACAGCAGTACTCTCTGTGTTCTCAGGTGTCTCGTCCTGTTCAGGAACTTCAGTTAATCATAGATTGTTCCTCTTAATAGATTCTCACATGCTTCTTAATGCTTCTTCATTTTTCTTGTTTCTTTTTTTCTAATTTCTCCTCATAGATGCTGGGGTCAGTAGCTCTGCCTTCCAAGTCAGAAAGTCTATTTTGCATTTGTTCCATTCTGTTTTCTTGGTTTTGAATTCAAGTTTCTATCTCTTTGATTCTTGATCTGTTGGATTTCAGAGTACTGGTGTTCCATTAGATCAAACAGCTTGCTTAATTTTTTGTTTTGCTCTGCTGCGTTTTGTTTAAGATCTAGGATGGCTTTATATATAATCTTTTTGTATTTGCGTTCTGCTGGTTTCAGAAAGGTTTCTTCATCTAAGAAGTTCTTTGGTGCTTTCTTTTGGAGGCCTTCTGAAGCCATGGGTGATTTCTTGGTTATGCTTTTCTCCAGAGTTTGTTGCTTTTTGAGCATCATGTGAGTCAATAAAGGCTGGGAGAGATGCTCTGAGGATGGACTGCAGTTGTTTCTCTAGGCAGTCTTAAAATGAAAGGTCAAAGGTACATGGAAACTTCCAAAGTTGGTCAGGTTTTCAAGTGTAGTGGTCCCTTTTCCCAGCTGGCAAAGTAAGCACCTGTATATCAAACCCCGGATGTTATAAAGTAGTTCAAAATACAGAAAGACTACTGCTCTGCTGGCCTCTGCTGTCAGGCCCCAGCTGTAGGTGACACTGTGTAGCACACTGCTTTTCTGCCACAAAAGCGCTCTCCTCTGGGCAGGCGCTGCCTCCCAGCTTAGGAGTTAGGCCCAGCTGAGGCCTCTGTAGAACAAGATGCACAAGCTCCCCGCCTGCCTTGGTACAGGCTATGCAATGGCAGAGGTGGAAATAGAGGCCAAAGGTGCCAAGATGCACAGAGTCCAAAGCCGGGCTCTCAAAATATGGCAATTTCACCTGCAGATCCCTCCAGCAGTTCATCTGAGATTAGCTGCTATTCAAGTCCCAGCTCCAACCAACAGACAGAGGAAAAAAAGTTAAAACGGCAAGTTGCCTTCAGTCCGTGAAAGCCAGCACTTGCCATAAGCATGGGTCAGCAAAAGACAAGAAATTTTCCCTTCAGTGGTGTGAAGTCCAAATTATAGCCCTATGCCGTGTCTTAGGGCTCAGTAGGTGTGAAGACGGCTCATTTAATTAACAGTTCAGGTCTTAGTTTCCAGAGGGATTTAGGGAGACATGTGTTTAGTCCACCATCTTGACTCCACCCCGTTTTGTTTTGATATGCCACAGCAGGTGAACTGTATGTGCTTTGCTGCTTGCTCATATGTGGCTGTGATAACTCTCACCATCTTGTCTGGATGGCTAGGGTAGTAGCTGGCAGGGCAAGCCCACTTTGCTGTACACTGATTTGGCAAGGTGGCTGAAGGTGGAATAAGTGAGCAGGTGCTATTTGCCTCCTGATGTTGCTCCAGTGATGCAGGAATGTTCACAGCCCCTCACAAAATGGTGGGGCTGTTGGACAGGGAGTGGTACTGGCTCACTTCTCACCACTCAGCAGCTGTCCAGAAGTGAGGGTGGGTACAAGCCTGATCTGGCAAGTGGCCTGAGCTCCAGGGATGTTCTAGTTGCAACTGCTGGGAAGTAGGGGAGGTGGTATGCAGGGCTGGATGAGAGAGAGAACAAAAAGGAAGGAAAAGGGAAAAAACAGCCACACAATGGGAGGGGGCAGGGCAAACTGTTGGGAGGCTAATATCGTGGACCCTGGTGGTAGGAGCTACAAGGATGTGGGTAGTCCTTGCTTCTACTCACCAGAAGGGTGGGGGTGGGATAGCATGTTTCTCTGGTTACCATGTGCTCTGTCTCCTGTTGGAAACTCGGTGAATTTGCTTTCCTGTACTCCCTGTCTGGAGTCATTGCTGGTTGTGCTTCAATATGGTGACACTGTGCTGGGTTAGTTGGCAGGAGACTTTAGTCTGCATCTCTCTCCATTCTCTTTTTTCTATTAGTACCTTCTTACATTCAGTGTTTATTTTAGTTCTTTATCTTTTGATTTGATGCTTAGGGTTCTAAGATTGGGATTTGTATTAGTTTTCCTCAGTTTTTTGGGTTTTTGCTGCAGAGAGACAGCATGGCACATTTGTCTGGGGCACCATTTTGGCTCTGCCTCTGCAGTTTTTAAATTAAATTGATTCCTAAGTATTTATTTTATACTAGTATAAGTGGAACTACTGTTATTTAAATCTCATTTTTGATTTATCATTACTTTGGTGGCATAGTGGGTTAAGTGCTACATCTGCTAACTGAAAGGTTGGCAGTTCAAATCCACCAGGTGCTCCTTGGAAACTCTATGGGGTGGTTCTACTCTGACCTATAGGTTGCTATTAGTCAGACTTGACTCGACAGCAGTGGGTTTGGGTTTTTTTGTTTTTTGTTTTTGTGATATTGCAAGCACATATAAATACAGTTGTTTTGTATGCTGAGTTCATGTTCTGCAACCTCAATGAATTCATTTATTAGTTATAATAGGTTTTGTATGGTTGATTTCATAGGGTTGTCTATATACAAAATCATGCTGTCTGTGAATGATTTTACTTCTTTGTTTTCAATATCAGTGACTTCTATTTCTTTTTTTTGTCTAATTCCCCTGGTTCCATACAGTACAATGTTGAATAAAAGCAATGAGAGAGGATGTCTTTCTCTTCTTCCTGATGTTAGAGGAAGACATCCAGTCTTTCACGTTGACTTTTTGTTAATGCCTTTATCATGTTAAGGAAATTTCCATCTATTCCTAGTTTGTTCAATGTTTTCATTTGAGGGGAAAAAAAGGGAAACATTGAGATTATGAAATTTATTGAATTTTTAGAAATGGTTTTTATGTGGTATCAAGATAATGGGGCTCTGCTGGCACAGTGGTTAACAGCTCAGCTACTGACTAAAACTTTACCTGTTCATACTCCATGGAGTGTACAGTATGTGAGAGAAGCAAAAAAAAATAAGTATTTATGTAAGAGGGAAGAAAAATAAAACAGAATAAGGGGACATACAGTGTCTGAAGGTGAGCTATTTTATATAATAAGATCTGGGAAGATTGTCACCTTAGAGATTAAACTGATAAGGGAGAGACTTGAAGGATATAATAGCATGAGTTATTAAAATAAAGAGCATTTCAAGCTGAGGTCTAAGAGTGAGGTCAGAGGCCCTGAGACAAGAGTGGCTTGACAGTGTTAAAGAACAGCAAAGTTGCCAGTGTAGCTGGAGCAAAGTGAGCAAGAGGAAGAGAAGCAGGAAATGAGAGAGAGCCATATGTGAGGTGCACACACTATGACAAAATTTCCATTTCTGGATATTGTATCGCATTTGATTTAATGCAAATTGGCTGAGTTTGGCCTGGTCTTGTCAAGAAAAAATAGTGTCCTGAGTCAGTGAATGAAGAACCAAGTGAGACAGTTAAAAAAGCCAGATAGAGCAATGAGAAACTCTGGTTCTAATCCCAATTGTGCTCTGCCGTATGCTTTAACCTTGAACAAGGATGTATGTAAGCAAAGATGAGAAAGAGCAGAGGTAAGTGAAGGTGGTAAGAAGGAAGTCATGTGAAAGAGAAGGCACAGAACCCTTGTAGGACTTTGAATGCTATGTTAAGACATCTGAACTTGACCCTGTCCGGAGGTATAAACTCAGGTTTCTGTGGAGACCAGGCAGGTGATGCAAATGAGCTGAGTGGACCAAGTGTCGCTATTACAGAAGCTGAGAACTGGAGAATCTAAACTCAGCTACTTAAACTGATGGTCCCTGGAATATAGGCCCAGTGTTGCCATGCATTCGTATTTTCCATAAGTTGGGGGGTTTATTTAAAACAAAATTTTTAAATCTTTGCAATTTACTAATTTTTCTTTTTTATACCCAGAGTTCTGAACAACACATATCAGCAGACCAAATATGACCCACTGTATGCTCAACCACAGCCTGGGCAATAGGGAGCCACACTTATCCCCACTATTGACTTGGCGCTACTATTTTGAGTTGCCTTTGCTTATCTGAGCTATTTATGTTTGCTTCTGATTCTTCACCTAATGGGTCTTCACAGACAGAGTTTGGACATTATTCAGCTCTAGACTCTCCCCAGAGCTCAGTGCCAGCTCTAACCATCTTAGCCATCAATCATGTTCACAGAAATAAACTTAAAGATGTTTTTATAATTGGCATCAAGAATCTTAAATATTTGTTCATAACCTTTAGCTCATGAGTTTTGTTTTAGGAATTTAACCTAAAGAACTAGTCAGGAATATGTAATGCAATATTTTTATGTAAGACTTTTATATAGTAAGTACAATAAATGGTATACCTTTATACATTGTCGGAAAAGATGAGCATAAATTAAAGATAGACTATATATTAAGCCAGCCAAGTGCCATTGAGTCAGATCCAACTACTATATTATATTTAATATAATAAATAAACATAAATAAATATATGCAAATACTAAAAATCAACATGTAAGAATGGTTCTCTCTGGATGGTTGAATTAGGATTTCAGTGTTCTCACCTCCCCCTTTAGAACTTTAGAAGTATGGTGTTTTGTTTTTTTTATTACAAACTTAACACATAGGATCACTATGAGTCAGAATGAGTAGTGTCTCTTGGCATTAAAAAAAAAAAAATCAAATTTAGAGACTTCCTGGCCAAAGTGACACCACCCCATCCCTCCACAACAAAGACCCTAGGTAAACAGAGACAAATGTTAACCCTGAAACAGAGTGTCAAATGAGGGGATAAAGATCTCAGTCAAAAACTGAATGGAAGAAGAAACTGAGAGAAAACAGAAAGTGAGAAGAGATAGGAAAGAAAGTTCCTTGTCAGCTGACGCAGCACAGATTTTCCCTCTTGAACACCTGTTGGAGACTGGCAGACAAGGAGTACTGGACAGTGGACTTCTGGAGGTCTCTACAGGGGAACAAAGTATCTGGTGGCAAGCAAGTCATGCTTTCCCACTCACCCCCTTCTCCAGGCTGCTCCACCGCTTAGGCCCCTGGCTAGCTGCAGTGCTCAGCTGCCCCAGGAAGGCCAGCATCAGAGCTTCTTGGATTCGCCACACACACGTGGAGGATCAGCAGATGAGGAGTACAGGAAAGCACCTTCAGGAGCCCCCAGCAGGACCCAGATCACCCAGTGGGCCTGCCCTGCTACACCATAGCTGAGTGACTGGCCCTGCCTATTGGACAAGGAGGTGAAAAATAGAGTGACCACAGAGGAGCAAATAACAAAGAACGTATAGCCTGCTGCTCTGACATAACCAAATAAAAAAGCAGGACGAAACAAACAGACCTACAATTGATAAACACACAAAATAACTGTTGAATCACCCAAAGTCAGCAGGCAATATCAAAACATATAAGAAACAGGACAAGATGGTTCCAGTAGGTGTCTAAAATAAAACAGCAGGTGGTTTTCTAGTAGAAGAAACAGCACTACAATTACCTGATAGGGAGTTTCAATCTCTACTATTCAGAGTTGAAGCAAAAAGCAGACAAAAATGAGGGAAAAATAGACAAATTTATGGAAAAGGCAAATAAATTCAGGGAATAATTCATGAAAATAATACAGGAACAAAATGCCAAAATAAATTCACAACTAGAAATCATACAAACACAACAATTAGAAGTCCAAAAGATAACAAGATTTCATAAATGGACAGTATCATAAAAGGGTTGCCATGAGTGGGATCCAGCTCGACAGCACTTGGCTTGGCATAAAAGGGCTGAGAAACAGATTTGAAATGATAGAACACAGTATCAGCAAAATTGAAGATAAACACTTGGATACATCTCTGAACAAAGAAAATGGGCAAAACCTGATAATGATGTGGCATACAATCAAAAGAAAAAAATTCGTGAGTGATGGGAACAGAGAGAAAAATGGAAAACACAGAGAGGATCATTGAAGAATTGCTGACAGAAAACTTCCCTAATATAATGAAGGATGAAAACCTGATCATCCAAGAAGCTCAACAAACCACATATAGGATAGACCCTAAAAGAAAATCACTAACACCAAAAGCTGAGAAAAACTTTTGAGGGCAGCTTGAGAAAAGCAAAAACTCACATACAGAGGAAATACAAGACCAGGTCCTAATTAGTCAACAGAAACCATGCAGACAAGAAGGCAGTGGGATCATAGATATAAAAGTGTGAAAGAAAAAAATTGCCAATCTACTAAAATAATATATCCTGCAAAACCATTTTTTAAATATGATGGTGAAATTAAGACATTTCCAGATAAACAGAAATTAAGGGACTGTGTGAAAACCAAATCAAATTTACAAGAATATTTAAGAGAGTCCTTCAGTCTGAGAACAAACAATATCAGACCACAGCCTGAATCTAGGATGCAAGATTGTACCTGACAGATACCAACCCAGGAAATGAACTCCCAAGGAGTACCCAAACTAAAAGACTTATGGAAGGGAATCAGAGAGGTTAATTTGTAAATGACAACACCATCGAAACAATAGAAGAGGTGACGAATGGTGTAGGTAAATAGAATTTTTCTAATGGAAAAATAGTGGTGGTATAGTAGTTAAGCGCTATGACTGCTAACTGAAAGGTTGGCAGTTCAAATCCACCAGGCACTCCTTGGAAACTACCCTTTAGGGTCGCTATGAGTTGGAGCCAAATGGACAGCAATGGGTTTGGTTTTTTGGTTTAGTAGAGTTGAAGTCAAGGCACTACCGAGTATCAATAGACTGATTCAAACCTAGGAAGATGGGTAAATTTCAAGATAACCACAAAAATGTTAATAACCCTAATCACCAAAATAAAGAAGGAAAAATGCCTCAATAAAAACAAAATCTACTAAAACAAAAGGAATGAAAAAGAAATCCACAAACAGAAGAAATTCAGCATAGAAGAGAAACAAAGAAAACGTCAGCACTACGAACAAAAAGTACTACAAAATGACAGCAATAATATGCTATTTACAAGAGGCACACCTTAGAAACAAAGACACCTGGTACTAGAACAATGACAGATATATTGACCAATGGAACATAATTGAGAACCCAAGTATAAATCCATCCACCTATGGTCACCTAACCTTCGAAGAGGGGCCAAAGTCTATAAAATGGGAAAAGGACAGCCTTTTTAGCAGATGGTGCCGGCAAAACTTGATGTTTTCTTATAAAGCAAACCAGAGGGCATTATGGTAAGTGAAATGTGTCAGTCACAGGGGGACAGGTTTGGAAAACTCGTGAAAAGGTATATGTATAGAAACAATTTTTGATGGTTACCAGGAAGGGGATGGGTAGGGGTGGAAAATTTTTTTGAAAAGATTAAAAAGAAAGAAAAGAAGGCAGGAAGGACAGGAAAACTGGATGAGCGGATATGGAGACCAGTGGAGGGAAGGCAAAGGGGAGAGTGCTGACACATTGCCTGGGACTGCAATCGATGTAAGGGAAAAAAAATCAAATTTTAAAAGAGTACAAAGATGTTACCAGAGAAACACTGGAGTTTGTGCCACCTGCTGCAAGGCCAATCACTGAGAAAGGCGGTTACGATGAATTAAATCAAAGATTTTATTTGTGTGCTACCTTACACAAAGGAGGTAGAGGGGACAGTTCCTCCAAAAATCTGCCTGCCTCATTGTTTCATGCAAGGGTTTTTAAAGGGTGAGGCTACGTGTTAAGATCAGAGGTCGAGAATTCAAGGGGTTAGGGAAGATGCTTTGAAGAGGAACCTGGGTTTCTTCAATCCTTTTGATCTTCCTAGGCTTTTCAAGCAATAAGGTACTGGACACCACCTTGGGCCTGCGGTCTCACCAGCCATTATCAGTCTTCAGGGCCACAAGCATCAGTCTGGGTGCCATTCAGCCACCGTGCAGCCACTTGGAAGGGAACACTCAAAGCAAAGCACTTGTCATGCCTCCCCTAGTTTTCTTGTCCAAGTTATCAGTTTCCAGCTTGGAGTCCAGTTACAGGCCTGGATCCCAGTTACCGGGGCAGGAGGTACTACCCCTGGTCCACAGTGAGGTTGCTGAATTCTTGCCAGTGTTATTCAAGGCTGTGAGTTCTCCTCTTAGTATTGCCATCTGGGTCCTATGGAATGTGTTATGTTTCCCAGGGGGTAAAGGTGAGGGTGGGACAATTACTTTGCAGCAAAGCCGCTCAGGCCTCCAGCCTCAGTTTCCCCATGTTGCTAGAACTATGCTTTTCAGGACTCCAGTTTCAAAGTGGCCTAAAACTTCTCCGTTCTTCCTCTAATCAGGAGGTAATCAGTGTTAACAGTTTGTTGCTAACCATGCATCTTTCCAGACTTTTGTTTCCTCTGTGTAATTATGTACATCTATGAAATTGTTTTATATGTATCATTGTGCAATTTGTTTTTAACCTAACCTTAAATCCTGCCCACCTTTCTGTTTCAGAGTACATAGAGGTAACTCCTGTTTCTTTGCTGCGTGATGTTCCATTGTGTGAATGAATCCGTTTATTACTACTTGAACCAGTTCCCTTTGATGGGCATTATAGACCCTTCCAGTTTCAGACGTTTACAACAAAAGCAACGAACGGGAATAAACAGCAGCTCAGGACAGAGCGCCTGAAAAACATCCAAAAAACACAAAGGAGAGAAATAGCATTTCGGGTTACTTCTATTTTACCTCTATAGTTTTCTGTATTTCCAAAATTTTATACAATAAATGTAAATCACTTATAATTTTGAGGGAAAAACAAAACTAAAACCAAATGTTTATTAAAAAGAAGAGAAAAAGAAATTTAAAGCGGACAGGGCAGTCCCGGCCCCCTCACGCGAAAGCGCGATTGGACGGATGGAGGGGCGGTGCGCCGCAGTCTGCACCAATCAAAACCCCGTTGACAGAACGAGCAGGGAGAAAGTGGAGACACTCCCCGCCCCGCAAACAGCCTCAGTTAGCTTCCGTATCCAGCCTGGAAACCGACCTCGGGCTCTCGTGCTCCCCGCTGAAGGTTGCTATTGGCTGTCAGAAATCCCCGCCCATCCTCCTGCTGATTGGCCATCGTCGCTTACGTAAAAGGAGCCTGTTGCTGAGCGAAAAGAAGTGAACGCAGCGGTGTTCGTTAGGGAGAGAAATTAGGATTGCAAACATACTGGGAGCTCTTGAGTCAAAAAGCAACAATACTAGCTACCATTTACTAAGTTCCTGCTAAATGCCAGGCTCCGTGCTCCAAACTTAAAAAAATTAGTGGTAATGGCCATCTTTCTTTAGCACTTGGCAGTCACTAGGCAAGACGTTTTAAAATAAAAACAACACTGCCTTGTTAGGGGATTTGTATTCATTAGTTCTCATCCTCATTATAACAGCCCTCTGAGGCAAACTTTATAGGCTATTATATACAGGAGGAAACAGGTTCAGAGAAGTGATGTAACTTGCCCAAGTTCACAGTGAAAGGGTTAGAATTAGAATTGGAAACTTCAAGGTTGATAGCTTGACTCCACGCCCAGTCTTTCTTTTTTCTGTTTTCTTTTCGGAGTGAAACGGAAGTCTTTGGGGAACAGACCGAGGGGGGACAAGATGTGGTAAGGGCTAGGGGCATTGTTCCAGAGACAGGCCTCAGAGAAGCTCTCTAGGGACCTGAGGATGTACAGGTCCTCTAAGAGTAGAAAGGAGGGAAGAAAAAGAAGGGAATACACAAGAGCAAAGACAAGTTGTTCTAGAAATGTGAGACTCCTGGGACAGCCTACTATGGCTCAAGTAACCCTGGACTGGGGGCTTGAACCCAGTGATTCCAGTCTCTGCTCTGTGGCCATCTTGCTTGTGATCGTGAGTAACTTCTTTCCTCTGTGCTTTCAGGCTTCCAGTCTGTAAGATAAAGCAATAAACCAAACCAATGAGAAGTGCACCCAAGCTATAAAGTCTTTAGGGAGTCTGGACCCTGCTGACAGCAAGAGGAATCCTCTGCAACTACCATTTTTATTTAGCTGTCACCTGTCCTCTTCCCAGGATTTCCTGACCTTGACATGGAACCTGACAATCCTATAAACTCAAAACTGTGGTGATCCTCAAGCCACCATCCCTTTTACAAGCCCATTCTGGCTGAGCTGTAACAGGGTCCAGCCGGCAGGTGGCGAGGAGGGTTCACTCGGCCAACTAAACAAACAGCTGGTCAGTTTTCAGTTTCATTTATTCAGGGGTGAGCATTTTCAAACTTGAAGGTTTTGGTCCTAAGTATTCAGTGAAAGAAACAATTATATGCATTGCCCAACACCAGTACTCTCCACAGGGGCTCTTAAGAGTTATAGCTAATTTCAATTTCTTTGTTTTGCAAATAAGGAAACATCCTAAAAGCTGAAAGATGTCAATCTAGCACCTGCTTCTTGATTCCTGGGCGAAACTCATTGGGTTCCATTTTACTCAGGAGATAGTTGGCTTCTTCTTCAAGGGTCTGTGGAGCCTGTCCTATAAGGCACAACTCTAAGGCATAATGCCACTTGCGGTTTTGAAGGTTGACAATTCTGGGCCTGTCAGCTAGGCAAGTGAACCCCCCCCCCCCCCAGCATGTAGCACAACGTCTGCTACTGAGTAATTAGACAAATAAATCTCTGAATAAATCACGGAGGTGGGTCTCCTTTGACTTTACCAAACCAGATGAGATTTGGCTTCTTGCCTTAAAACTCCCCTAGAGCCAAAGTGAGGTGTTCTGAGAGGAGATGGGATTGAGGAGAAACAGGAAAAATATGAAGTATCCAAAAATTGATAAATCAGTGCACCAGGAGTGGTCAAGTTACAAGGTCATTGTAGTAAAATGACCCCAGACTATGGGATTGGGAAATTAATCAAGGAAGACTGAAAACAGAACAAATGAGGGTCATAACACATAATCAAAAAAGAAAAAAAAATAGCATAATAATCTAAGAGGGGTCTGAAACTGAGGAAACTTCAGAAATATTTTGAGCCAAATCTAGATGTATCTTCAGAACTGGAATGTGATTGAGAAACAAAAGAGCTTTGGCCAATCAGTGACCTCAACATAGGTGGTGCAAGAGAGAAAGGCAACAGGAGCTCTTTACTGAACCCAAAACACAAGGTGAAAGAGTGAAACACAAGGTGTGGAGGAGAGAGAATGTGTCCAGTCTGTGTCATCAGGCCACGTCTCACTGGGCTGGAAACTCCACTACTGGATTTCCAGAGCCCAGCACAGTCGCCTGGTATACACTAACCAGTTGCCACTGAGTCAGTTACAACTCATAATGACCTCGTGTGTGTCACTGTAGAACTGTGCCCCACAGCATTTTCAGTGTGCTGATTGTTTGGAAGATTGCCAGGACTTTCTTCCAAGACACCTCTGTGTGAACTCAAACCATTAAACTTCCAGTTAGCAGCGAAGCATATTAGCTGTTTGCACCACTTGGGGACTCCTGGTATGTACTAGGTAGTCAACAAAATTTACTGAATGAAAGAGGGAGGGAAGGAGCCAGGGTCCTAAACAGCAGGTTTTCCATGAGTAGAGCCAACTTAATGATTCACCTTTTCACAGGTCCCCTATGCTCACAGTCCAGCTGTCTTAGTCACCTTCAGATCATAACTTGCTTTCTGCGGAGGCTTTCCCACAAGAAGGGATGGTCTGGCCCATCAGCCACTAAGCAGTGTTTTGCACCTCCAGTTAATATATTAAAGTTCTGCTTTATGCATCAGTTTCTTGTATTAGCCTGCTTCTTACATGTTCACTTCCATCTTTCTTTAGCACCACAGTAGTTTTTCTGATTTGGTGTCATTCCTGCCTGGCTTTGAATTATTGCCCAGCCTATTATGAGTTAATCTGACCTTGATCAACATATTTCTTGAGTCTCAGTTTCCTTATCTGTCAAATGGGAGCATACTGCAAACTCAAGAAGTTGTAGAGTGCATTACATGAGACAGTGGATGTATCCTGGACCAATGATAGTGTTCCTGCCTCATCCAATCTTTCTTTCCTTGGAGACTGGGTTACAAACAAGCATCCACTTTAGCATATTATATCTCTGCTTTTCTGTTTCACAAAATCATCAACTTTGTAAGTAAAAGCACAGGAATGATTTACTCATTTTCTTGAAACTTCTGAAGGGTTATTCTACAGAGGAGAGTAGTTAAAATTCATTATTTCAAACTATTTACTGAGGATCCACTAAATGCTGATAGGGAATACACAGACAATTAGTTTCTGCCTTAAAGGAGCTCTGGCACAGCCTGGTGCAATCAGAAAAAGATACTGTGTGACCTTGGATAAGCAATTTTACCTTCTTGAGCTTGCTCCCTCACTGTGGAAAAGTATTGGATAACATATTTCATTGTTAGCTGGAGGGGAGGGGTAAATATACAGACAAGGTATATCCAGTTTAGAAAACAGTAGTATAAAGAGGTAGAAACAATTATGTTGTAGGAGTCCAGTAGGAGAGATTACTTGTAGCTGGGCTGAAAAAGCAACACCTCTGGAGGAAATGGTAGTTAGAAGCCTTCATTCAGGCCACAGAGAATAACTGAAGGCACTGAATTCTGGATAGGATTTCAATGGGCAGAGATTTGCAGAGAACTACTGGAAGAAAAGCTTGGGTCAAACAAGGACATGGGTGTGGTGAATAAGACTGGAAGCCTAAACTGAGGCAAGTTTTTGTACATCTTGAATGTCTGTCTAGGGGCTTGACTTTTAGTCTGCAGATGACAGAATACCATTAAAGTTTTTCTGATCTGGACTTTGACATTACAGAGTAAATTTTTTAAAAATAAAAGTTGAATCCGACATAACGTGGTTTAGAGGAGAATTTGATTCAAGGGAAAATTCAGTTACTAAAAACATTGGCAGAACATTATGCTAGGAGGAAAGGGGCAGGAGGCGAAGATGTCAAGGAGCTCAAAGAGTTAGATGGACATGTACACAGAAAATTACATTGTGAGGTGGAGTATGATAAGTGTTATAATAGAGACCCAGCCCAAGTGCCTTGGGAACTCAAGGGAGGGTAAAATTAAATTCCTTCACCCAAAAGGCCAGAGGCAGGAGACCAAGTCAGACACTCATCTTTGGAATCATAATCCTAGACTCAGAGAGTACCTGAGAAGACTTTGAAAGTTGTTTAGTCGCACCCCTGTCCTGCCAGAATCCATATCCAGGATAAACACTGACTTTAAAATTGAAACAAAAAAAGGAACTCAAGAAAAGATGTGAAGGTCCTGTGTGAAGAGGACAGGGGAAAAAGAATTCAGCTTTGGGGTGAAGGTAGGGTGACTTCTTTGCCAAAGGCCAGGAAGTGGATGAGATCAGGGAGGGAGAGTGTGCCTGGACAGCAGGATAAAAAACAGAAACTTGGGGAACACCCATTTTCAGGGGGTGGGAGCAGAAAGGAGTTTGAGGAGTGGCCAGAGAGAGGTGACAAGAGATGCAGCACAACACCTTGTCACAAAGTTTCAAGGTGGCAAGGCAGGAAGGAAAAACAGGACCTAAGCTTCCAAGGGAGCAGAAGGGAGGAAACTGCAGGAATAGGGATTGACGGTAAAGGTTGCCGGAGTCATTTCAGTAATGAAGGCATTTTTCCGAGACTCCACAAATCTGGTGGTTCCCCTGTATATGGTACATTTGAAGATGGAGTCTTCCCAGAGGCTTGGGGAACAGGGCTGTGCCCTCTGATGTCCAAAGATTTGATGTTCTGCTCATAATTGGCACCATTGGATAAAGTGGGCCAAACCTCTCCTAACTCTAACCAGTCCTTCCAGGAACTAAAAAGTTGAAGGGCACACTTAAGAAAGATTTCACACTCGGCTCTGGGGTCCAGCCCCATGAAATCCCGTTTCATCACCCTGTCCTAATGACTCTCCCGACCGTCACTCTTGTCTGGTATTGCCTGCGCTCTGACTAAAATCCTGTTGCAAAAGTTTGCAACATTCGTCTGGGTCAAACTACAGCTCCCAGAGTTCCCGGGCGCTACCCGGGGCCGATTGGCCGAATGGTCGGCCCCCGAGGGAGGTGTAGACCCCGCCTACTCGGGAAACAGGCATCTGATTGGCTGAAACGCGGGGCTTTTGTGTCTCCGCCCTCCCCCGCGGACCGCAGCGGTCTGAGCAGGGCTGCTGGTGTCAGAGCCGAGGGAGCGCTGGCAGTTCCGCGGAGGGTATGCTGAGGAGCGCTGGGTCCGCGAGCTGACCTCACCACTGCGGACTTCCGAGGCATCCCGGGCCGTGAAACCCCGGCGCTGCGGCCAGTCGCAGGAGCGTTAAGCCAGAAACTGGGCTGGAGGAGAGTCCAGCGCAGCAGCGACCGTTCTCGGATTCTGGGCTTTCGGAGCGTTCAGGAACCCCGAGAGGCACCTCCGGGTTCTAGAACCTCCCGTGCAGCCCCGGGTCCAGGTTCCCTACGTCCGTCGGTCCAAACCGCCGCTCCGGTGCACACGTCGTCGGCGAGCCTCGCCTCAGTCTTGACGCACACCATGATCGTTGCGGACTCCGAGTGCCGCGCTGAGCTCAAGGGCTACCTGCCGTTCGCCCCGGGTGGCGGCGGCGCTGGGGCCGGAGAGGTAAGCAGAGGCCGAGCGACTCCACTCTTCTCTGGAAGTCCGAGCCGCGTCCGAGCCTGGGGCTGTCCCGAGATAAGTCTGCGCGCCCCCCGGGCATGGGGAAGCGGAGTACAGCGCGTAACCCTGGAGTAAGGTTGCATCAACGGGCAGCCTCGGCCCTCGTCGCCCCGTCCCCCTCCCCCTCCCCTTGGGGCTGAGAAGCCCTCCCTGGCTCCCTCGGACCCTTGGCCAATGAGAAGGGAGCCTTCCCGAGGTTCTCTAGTGTTTGGTCTCTCGTGTAGAGCGTCTTCAAGTCCAGGCAAATCCTGTCCTCAGCGGCCGGGCCGCTCCTCCCCGCCCCCTTCCGCAGATTCCCTTCCCCTTGGCGGGGGCAGGCGGGCAGAGGACTCTCTCTAGGGTACGTCCCTTCTCCGATCCCCCCAGCGCTGGCAGTCGGGCACCTGGGACTGGCCCGCGCAGGCCGACCCGGTCCACCTCCCTGCACGTCGCTCCGCCTGCACCCCCTGTTTTCGGTAGGGTTGCGGTCGGCTTGCGAGAGGGGGCGGGGCCGCCGGCGCTCCGGGGGCTTGGCTGGCTGCCCGGCCGGTGGCAGCCGCGGCCAAAGATGGAAGGAGAGGGGCTTGGGGTGAGGGGAACCCAGGCTGCGGCTCCTAAAGCCTAGCGCAGAATAAGCTGTGCCCTTCTGAGTGGTCTGGTGGCCCAGAAGTTTGTTTTGTAGGGATTTCCCGTGGACAGGTATTGCAGTGTGACCAGGGAGAAGGTTGGGCCTAATCTGACTAACAATTAGTCCCCTCCTTCCCCGGAAGAACGATAATGGACCTACTAGATGCCAGGCCTGCTTTTTCTCTGAATCCTCAGAACCAAACCAGCAAGGCGTGAACTATATACTACAGCCCATTTTACAGGATGAGAAAATTGAGACCCAGGAGGGGCTTAGGGAGACATTTCCTTCTCCAGCCTCATCCAGGGAGCTTATTCGTTGGCCTGGGTGTCCCTAGGATGTCTGAGTGTACTTAGCACTTCAGACAGTTTTGTGTTTTTTTCTTTTGTTTCCAGACAGCCTGGAGCAGGTGTATTGCTGGGGCTGGGAGTCAGAGGAGTCCTAATCCTGAGCTGTGTGTGAGGAAATATCTTTGCCTGTGCCTGAACAACGCAGTTTCTGGGGCTTCTAGTTTCAGCAGCAGAGGGATTGTGTCCTGGGTCTCTGTTATTTGCAGTTTAGTCCACCTTGCCCCCACCATGGTTGAAGGAGCCCTGGTGGCCCACTGATAAGAGCTGTTACGAGCTGGGCTGCTACCAAAAGGTTAGAAAGGTTGGTGATTCAACCCACCAGACACTTCAAGGAAGAAAGATGTCGCAATCTGTGTCAGTAAAGATCTATAGCCATGGAGGCCCTGGCACAGTTCTACCCTATAGGGTTTTCTCTAAGGACATAGAGAAACGGGTCTCAAATCATCTTAAGGGCAATGGGTTTTTTGTCTCCCCCCCCCCTTTTGAACCATGGTTTAGGAGCTCCATGGGAGGAATGGTCCCATTCTTGTTTCTTGTTAACTTTGTGACTTGGACCAAGTCATTTTACTCTGTTTTTTTGGGGGGAGCAAAAAAAGGAAATGCTGTTACTGGGGGCACCTGGGCACTGGAGCCAGATTTAGGTAGGTTCTTGTCCCAACCCTTCCGTGCAGTCGTGTGTGACCTTGGTCAAGTGATGGCCTTCTCTGATCCACAGCTTCTTCACATGGGGATTTGATAGTATCCCGAATGATGATGGGAAGAATTAAGTGAGAATACAAGCAAAGACTAAAGCACAGTGCCTGGAACACAGTAACTGCATCAGACATGCTAACTATTGTGAGAATGTGGCCATGACATACATTTCCCATTACTCAGTGTCTCACAGGGGGATGCCTGAGCTGACCCACCTGTCTGAGTAGCATACATCCATCTCTGGGACGGTGCCTGAGAAGTAGTCAGAGAAGCAGGGAGTGTCTCCAGGTAGCTGGCACAGGCTGTGAGGGGGCCTGTCTGCCTGCCTGTCCCACAGCTGAACAGTGGTGGGGAAAGCTAAAAAAGACATGTGTGCTTAGCAGGCATCCTTAAAAGACAGAACAGTGGTGCTGATCTTATAGACCATGATGCCCAAGACCCTGCTGAAGACCCAAGTGTGTGCCTTCCCCTGAACACCTCGTTGCTTCACCACAAGCCCTTTCAATGGGCCAAGACCTTAAGATGTGTGTATCTCCCGTAAAAATCCTGAGAGCTTCACTCTAGTGCTGGTAGTATATTTTCAGTCTTACTGGGCTGTTAAATGACTTTCTTAGGGGAACCCCTTCCTCCCCCATCTGATAAGTCCCCTGTGTGTATCTACCAGTACTTCCAGTCCCCCTTCCCCTTCTTAGGAGTTTTTGTCCCAGTTGTAGTGAAATACTTGCAAAATTTAATTAGGTATTTCTTGTTTGTCTCTCTTGCTGGGCTAGAAACACACAGAGGCAAGGACCCCACCTGCCAGTGTCATCCCCTGCCCAGCACTGTTCTTAGCACCTAATAAATGCTCATAACTGTTTGCCCAGTAAGGACCTACCTGGCCGTTGTGACCTATGCAGGCTTTGAGGTTAGATCTGCTCTTGTACCTGTTTGGGACAGGAACTCTCTGAGCCTCAGCAGCTGTCTCTAAAAAAGGGATAACAAGACCTATTTCCATGGTGACTGTGTGAAGTCAGTGTCCAGTTCTTGGTGGGCATACAGAATTGTGACACCCCCTCCCCTACTTCTATCCAAGATTGGAGGCCCACGGCTGCTTGGGCTGTATCTTAGGTATAAACCCGGGTAATTGTCAGTTCAGGTGATCAGAGCAGCCAAAGAGCATAGTGGAGCTCTTGCCTTCCCCAGACAGCAGAGTGACTTAGCAGGTAAGTAGGTGCTTGTAACTGAGTACTAGTGGAAGTCACAGGGTGAAGCCAGTGTAGCTGGTTGACAGAACCCTGGAAGCCCATGAGCTGAATTCAAATCTCCAGACCTGTGTCTACACCAAGAGACTGTAGTGATGGAGTGGAAAGGACCTTGGAAGCTAGGTGCTTCTGTGTTCAAATCTCAGACTGTCCACTTCTCACTCCCCACCCCACCCCCCAAAATCCATTGCTGTCAAGTCAATCCTGGCACATAGAGACCCAGTAGAACAGAGCAGAACTGTTTCATTGAGTTTCAAAAACTGTAGTCTTTACAGAAGCAGACTGCCACGTCTTTCACCTGTGGGAGAGTAGCTGGTGAGTTTGAACTGCCAACCTTTTGGTTAGCAGCCGAGCCCTTAACCACTGTGGCACCTGGGCTCATTGGCCACTACTGTGTTAGTGCGTGACCTTTGGTACCTTAATCTTTATTTGTGAGCAAAATAAAGATCTCTTCCACCCCTCCTCCTAAAGAAATCTCTCCCCACCCCCACATCTAAAACTGATATGCCTAATTAAGCAAAACCTGTAAAAAGTGCCAAGCTAATGTAAAGGTTCAGTGTGAGCTTAAGTTGGGAGCCAGACACCAAAGTGAGGCGATCTTCCTCGTTTTACAATGTGCCTGATGGCCACCCTGTTGACTGACGTTTCCTGCTTCCCCAGGTGACCCCCTCAGTTGGAACTGTAGGTACAGCCACCATTGGACTCTCTTGCTCTACACCAGCTATTTACCTTGACCGCAACACCTGCCCCCTCTGGGTTTATTTTCTTCATCTGTAAAGTAGAGGTGGAGATCATCCTTGATTTCATATGCTGAACCTGCATCATCCAGTATGGTGGCTACTAGCCAGTGTAGCTATTTAGATTAAAATAAACTAAAATGAAAAGTTCAGGTTTTTTTGTGGTGCCCTGGTGATGTAGTGGTTAAAAGCTCAACTGCTACCCAAAAGGTCCACAGTTCAAATCCACTGGCCGCTCCTTGGAAACCCAGTGGGGCAATTCTGCTGTGTCCTCTCGGGTCACTGTGAGTTGGAACTGACTTGACAGCACCTAACAACCGCAGTAGTCATGTTTGAAATGCTTAGCCACAGTCGCTATAAGCTCCTATGTTTACTGGACAGTACAAATACAGAACATTCCATCACTGCAGAAAGCTTTATTGTACTATGTGTGTTACCTTGGGGTAACAACAGGAAACTAGATGGATGCACTGCGTATCCTCAGGATAAGAAACAATAGTGTGGCATGTGCTGCAGTTGAGGGCAGTGAATCCTGTGGGCAATGGGATGAGAGGAGGGGCTTCTCAGGCCTGAGGAACCCCAGATGCAAAAGCCCTGAGCCTCTTGAGACCTTGAGAAGTTTAGAGAATGAGAATCCCAGCTGGGGTAGTATGAGTGACGGGCTTTGACCTCTCTGTGCCTATTCTTTATCTGTAAAGTGGGGGCAATAATAAGTTAATAGGAGTCCCTGAGTGCCACAAATGGCAAATCCCTTAGCTGCTAACTGAAAGGTTAGTACTTTGAACCCACCAAGAAGCACCTCATGAAAGGCCTGGTGACCTTCTTCCAAAAGATTACAGTTCATGAAAATCCTCTGGGGAACAGTTCTGCTCCGTGACACATGGGGTCATCATCAGTTGGAATTGACAGTAGCTGGTTAGTTGTTAGTAGTTCCTTCTTTGAAGGTGTAGACAGTGCATGTGAAGCAAGTGCTTAGCTAGTGGTGGCCAGTGTTGTTATTTGCCGTTACTATTATCGACTCTCTATCCCAGGAATTGGAGTCCTTGGGTGATGCAAACGGTTAAGCACTTGACTATGAGCTGAAAGGTAGGTGGTTCAAACCCACCTAAGAGGCCAGCTTGAAAGACATGCCTGGCAGTCTGCTTCTGAAAGGTCACAACATTGAAAACCCTACAGAGCAGTCTACTCCGCACATGTGGTGTCACTGTGAGTCAGGATCGACTTGATGGCAACCAACAACTCCAGAAATGGGAGGAGAGCTAGTTTGAAGGTGTGGTCTTTGAGTAGTGGGACCCTGCCCGTCTGTTTCCTCTGGAATTCTGAGTGTCAAGGCTAGAGAACCATCTAGACTGTTGAACCCATGGATTAGAATCTACTTGATTTTGCCCTTAGGGCCTTGCACATCAGTTCCTTCTGTTTGGAATGTTTATCCTTTTCCCCAGATCTTTGTAAGCCCTGCTATCTTCCCTTCATTTAGGTATCAGTACAAATATCACCTCCCTGAGGGCTTTCCCTATCTAAACCAAAGCCAAACCTGTGGCTGTACAGTCAATTCCAATTCATAGAGCCCTGTAGACAGAGTAGAACTGTCCTATAGGGTTTCCAAGGAGTGGCTGGTGGATTCGAACTACTGACCTTTTTTGTTTGGCAGCTAAACTCTTAACTGTACCTCCAGGAGCCATGTCTACTTGAGCTAAAGTACTGCACACACCCCTACTCCATCATAACACTACCTCATTGCTGTATTTCATTAGCTTTATAGCACTTAGGAATTGAAATCCTATTCATTTATTGTTTGTCTTCCTCCCTTGTACTGTAAGTTCTACCAGGGCTGAGATTTTGTCTTTACATTGCTGTGTTCTGGCTGCCTAGCAAATAGTCATCAAAAATATTTGTTGGTCTTATAACATGGAAGAATCTGAAAGGCGTTATGCAAAGTGAAATTAGTCAGTCATAAAAGGACAAATATTGTATCAGATCACTATTATAACAACTGAAGAAAAGGTTTAAACACAGAAGAAAACATTCTTCGATGGAAGGGAGGGAGGCAAAGGGGTATTCAGTAACTAGATAGTAGACAAGAATTATTTTAGATCTTTACCTAAACATGTGATACAGAAGTTAGCACAACTGGGCTGAACTGAAAGTTTAGTAAGTTTCCTGAAAAGACAACCAAATCCGTTGATAGAGTAGCCAGGGCAGGGGTCTGAGGACCATGGCTTAAGGGGATATCTAGGTCTATTGGCGTAACAAAGTTTATTAAGAAAATCTTCTGGGTCTTAAGAACTAGTAAGCAGCTATCTAAGAAGCATCAATTAGTCCCAACCCACCTGGAGCAAAGTAGAATGAAGAACACCAAAGACATAAGGAAAATATGAGCCCAAGAGACAGAAAGGGCCACATAAACCAGAGACTATATATCAGCATGAGATCAGAAGAACTAGATGGTGCCCGGCTACCACCAATGACTGCCCTAACGGGGAGCTCAACAAGAGTCCCTGATGGAGCAGGAGAAAAGTAGAGTGCAGAACTTGAACTCTAGTAAAAAGACCAAACTTCATAGTTTGACTGACTGGCAGGTCCCCAGAAGACATGGCCCTTGGACTGAAACAACTCCTGGAGCCAATACTTCAAAGATTAGACTGGCCTGTAAGACATAAAATGATACTGGTGAAGAGTGGGTATAAGTGGGTGTAAGTGGGAATAAGTGGGTGAAGATAAGAAGGTAGAGGGAAACAGGAGCTGAATGGAGAATACAGGGTGGAGAGGAAGATTGTGCTGTCAGAGTGTGGAAAGTGCAACTAGGATCAGCAGAAGTGTAAGTTTTCTGTATGACAAGGTGACTTGAATTGTAAATTTTCGCTTAAAGCACAATAAAGGAATTTTAAAACTCTTTGTTCGATGAGCAGATTAATTCTGGATCCACAATGCTTTATACTTGTTAAAATGATCAGTAAATAATGCGTAACAATTGTCCTCCACCCTGACTGGATGTTATGCTAGGGCCCTACCCTAGACCAATTAAGTTAGAATTACTGGGCTACCTTTTTTGGTTTTTGAAAGCTTCTCGAAGGGATTCCAGTATACAGTCTGGATTGGGAGCCCTTTATTTGAAATTAACAGTGAGGTAAGTGCTTACTGTGATATAGGTACTGTGCTAAGTAACATCTCATGAAATCTCATGACTACTCAGTGAGAGTCAGTACTTGTATTCCCATTATTTGGTGAAGAAACTGAGGTTCACGTAGCTAGCAGGTAACAGGTGATGGAGTTGTAATTTGAGCCCAGACAGTCTGTGCTCACAGCCTCTGTCTTTTAACTGCAGTCTGCTATAATAATATCTGTTATTGTTATTCTGGCCAAAACTGTTGGGGAATTTAAACTCCTCATGTTTAGACCCTCAGGTATCAGCTCCTGCCCTTGGCAGCTCTGGGGGAGATTCTGTAGTGCAAAGGGATCCCAAAGCTGCTCCCAGCATCTCTGGTGGGCCCTCCAGTCCTGCCTACCCTGTTCCTATCTGTCCTCAGCTCCCATGAGGGGGAGGCCGAGCTGTGGAGTCAGCAATCCTTATCTCCCAGACTGTGCTGTTGAGCTTTTTCCCTTAGGTGAGGGAGGAGGGAGGCTGAAAAAGGGGTGCTTGAGGATTGTGGTGGTTACTATGCTGGGCTTGGAACAGCTTGGTTTGATAGGTTCCAGAAATATTAGCTGAAGGGGGCTTGAGTCGTCAGCCTAGCCACCTCCTTTGTTTAGAATGGAAACTCAGAGGATCTTAGGTTACTTTCCCTAGTCTGGGTTTTAATGGGGCAAGGGGGCTGTCCTTGTCCAGTGGCGGACATGACTCTGATGTTGAGATGACCTTCTTTTCTTTGTCCCAATTAACAAAAGAAAGAAATTGGGGGGTGGGGGTGGGAATCTTCCTGAATCCCATTCTAGAACTAGGAGAGGCAGTTCAGTAAGTGTATGACCTCTGATGGTTTCTAAAGAGGCTCAAAACGAAACAAAACAAAACACCATTGCCATCATAGTAATCCTATAGGACAGAGCAGAACTGTCCCATATGGTTTCCAAGGAGCACCTGGTGGATTCGAACTACTGACCTCTTGGTTAATAGCTGTAGCTTTTAACCACTACACTACCCAGGGTTTCCAAAAGAGGCTCAAATAAATGTGTGCGAGACCTTCCTCCTGTATGTCAGAATAGCAGCTCCCATCAGCCTTGTACACCCTGCTTTGATTCCTGCCACACCACTTTGCTTTCTCCATTCACAGACCAGTATAAATGGCCTGACCCTGTCTCAACAAAATGAGGTCTGGTAGTAAGGAAACTCAAAACAGATCACTGGAACACAGTGCTTTCTGGAACGAAAACTTGCACTTAGGAGGTCACAGAAGAGAGGTCTCTTGAGGCAGCGAGAAGTTTCTCAGACCCTGATAGTCTTTAAGAGTTAGCTCTTCAAAAGAACAACCGGTGGGAAGAACAACCACTGGGCCTAGGCCACTGATTTGTCTGAGGAGTTGTGGAAGGTTTAGGCAGGGTTTTAAGTCACCTGATAGGGTACATACTTGAGAAAGTTCACTCTGCTGGGAAGAGCATGGATAGGAGCGGGCAGGCTGTGGAGGCAGGAGACCATTTGTGGGGCTGTAGGCAATGGTCCACACACGGGATGGTGGTGGTCTGTTAGGGGGCAATGGCAGTTTTTTCTGGCTGGGAGCAGGCAAACCATGTCTTGTGTGGGTTCTTCAGGGGTGCCAAAAAGGTGGCTCTTTGAAGGTGTGCAACATGGTGACTTCCTAGATCCCTCCCACTCAGCATTGCTGGGGCTCCTGGGTTGCTGCTCGTTTTCCTGATGAAATCAGCTCTCGTACTGTGAGTGAGAATTGATTCAATGCAACAGCACTACTCCACCCACCAAACAGGATGCCTGTCTCCCAACTGGCTGAGTGTACCTGTACCAGTGTACCAGAAAGGTGGCTTGAAAGCTCACTATAGTCCCTTGTGGGAGGAGGAGGAAGTTGGAACGATGACTGTCCACTTTGTCTTCCACTCTACACCAACTAACCATGATGTATGTTCTCCTAGGAGCAGAGGGAGAGAAGGTCTTGGCGAGGCCCTCGGGGGCCCAGTGCCTTCATCCCAGTGGAAGAGGTAAGCTTGGAAAGGGTTAAGGAATCTTTAGTCCTAGAAAGAAGGAATGGGGCATTGGATGGACAAGAGCCTTTTCCTGTCCTGTGAAATAGCAGCTCTGAAATACCCCTCCAGATTCCTGGTGTGTTTAATCCATAAAACGGCTCTGTAAAGTAGGTGCTTTACGCTCTGTTTTACTGGGAACCAACAGGCTCAAAGAGGTAAAGGGGTAATGATACAGCCAAGTGATGGCTAGACTATAGATTCTCAGATTAAAGACCAAAAAAACAAAACACGGTGCCATCAAGTCGATCCCAACTCATAGTGACCCTGTAGGACAG
Source organism: Heterohyrax brucei (assembly GCA_028571685.1). Lineage (NCBI taxonomy): Eukaryota > Metazoa > Chordata > Mammalia > Hyracoidea > Procaviidae > Heterohyrax > Heterohyrax brucei. The sequence goes on from CM053140.1 coordinate 58,241,819, forward strand.
AGTAGAACTGCCCCCTAGAGTTTCCAAGGAGCGCTTGGCAGATTTAAACTGCAGACCTTTTGGTTAGCAGATGTAGCACTTAACCATGACACCACCACGGTTTCCTTTAGATTTCTGGATTAGTTCCTGTTTTTCCTTAAGAAGATAAAACTATCTGTGTTTATTCTCTTATCCTTCACAATGCATATCTTAAAACAATTTTTTTCTGCTTTAATAGTGATATGTGTTCATTGTAAAAAGAAAATTTCCAGTGCTTTGGAAAGAGCTTTGGTCTCCTGTAATCCCAACCCCCCACAAAGATAATCACAGCCATTTGCTGCCTTTCTAGGACTCTTTTTCATGTAGATATTTCTTTTTGGTACAAAACCAAGGTCATGGTTTACAACTTAGGTTTTTTGTTTGTTTTCCTTAATAATACAACTGAGACATTTTCATCTGCTGAGTCATTTCATTAATTTACTCAGTAGGTGTCTGTTGAATGACTAATCTGTGCGAGGCACTGTCCTAGGTGCTCGGGATATAGCAGTGAACAAAACAGGCAGAAACCTGCCATCGTGGAGTTTACGTTCTAATGTGTACGTGTGTGTGTGTGCACGTGTGCATGCGTGTTTGCGTGTACTTGTATGTGTATGGGGAAAAGAATGTATTAGTACCTTCAAAATACGTGCATGAAAAAAATAATAGTTTCTTTATTTTCCTTTGACTTTTAATCTGCCGAGATGAATGTTTTGTTGTCTTGTTCTTTTTGTTCTCCTAAGTATGTAGGCCAAGTGGTAAATGAACTGTTAATAAAATGTTTAAATGCCCAAATCTCCCTCCTACTTATAAATGCAAGATGAAGAACCACTTACTAATTTCTTAGATCTGTAGCCCAGAATTTTAAGCTTAAGTATTATTGTTCCTGTTTTTTTGTTTTTGTTTTCTTTTGTTTCCATTTATTAAAAAACCACTCCTCTTTTATAATAAAGTAAAAAAAGAGGTTTTGGGGTTAATCTGACATTTGTCAGATGTGTGAGCAATAAGCTAAACTTCTGTGGGTCTCAGTGGCCTCATCTGTCAATTGGGGAAAATAATACCATTCACTTCACTGGATTATTGGGAGGATTAGCTGAGATAATGCAGAAAAGCTCCAGGCTGCTCACTGTGTGGCATGAAGAAGGAAACATGAACTGTTTGGCGCAGCCCCACCTACCCATGGTTGTGTGGCTTTCTCATGTTAGAACAGAAGCTCCAGGAGGGCAGGAGAAACTACACTTTAATCTCTCTGCCTGTTTCCTATCGACAAATGGTAACATGCCTAATACATATTTGTTTAATCACTTAGTGAAATAGCTTTTGCTTCCTTAAAAACCAAAACCTTTGCCATTGAGTCTATCCTGACTTACAGTAGCTATATGGGACAGAGTGAAAACCCTAGTGGTGTAGTGGTTAAGTGCTACAGCTGCTAACCAAAAGGTTGGCAGTTTGAATCCACCAGGTGCTCCTTGGGAACTCTAAGGGACAATTCTACTCTGACCTATAGGATCACTATAAGTTGGAGACTCAACAGCAGTAAGTTATAGGACACAGTAGAACTGCATCATAGGGTGTCCAGGAAGCTCCTGGTAGATTCATATTGCTGACTTTTTGGTTAGGAGCTGGACTCTTAACCACTATGCCGTCAGGAATCCTTCCTTCGCTAGTTTCCCCTTTGTTGGGACAGGAAGGTTATTTTCCGTTTCTTGCTTTTATAAACACACGCTATAGTGCATGTGTTGGTCTCTTTGGTCGGGAGGACAGGAGGGTAACCCATGTTCTCCTCACCTCTTCTTGGTAGATCCTTCAGGAGGGGGCTGAGAGCCTAGAGCAGCACCTGGGGCTCGAGACACTGATGTCTTCAGGTCGGGTGGACAACCTGGCAGTGGTGATGGGACTGCACCCCGACTACCTTAGCAGCTTCTGGCGCCTGCACTACCTGCTGCTGCACACGGATGGGCCCCTGGCCAGCTCCTGGCGCCACTACATAGCAATTATGGTGAGCCTGCCCAGGCCTAAGTGGTGGGAATGGGCCGCATGGAGGCTTCTGCCCGCAGATCTCTCTGCCGGGGGGTTCCTGAGCTGATTCCATAGATCACAGAGAGAGGAAGCCTAGAGAAGAGGAAAGCCTGGCTCCAGGTGACAGTCCATAGAGTTTTAGATTTTGAAGAGCAGCCTCTTCAGTGCTTACTTTATAGATTGGGAAACTGAGCTAACAAGGGGTCAGATGACTTACTCAAGGTCACATGGCAAGCTGGTGGTAGAGCTAGGGTTAGAACAGAGATTTTGTTTTGCTAGGCAACAGTGAGTCCTGTGATATCTCCTTCATGGGGTACCCACCCTGAGTAGGGCTCAGAAGGAGGGAGGGTGACCCAGGCTTTATCCTTCACCCCACAGGCTGCTGCCCGCCACCAGTGCTCCTACCTGGTGGGCTTCCACATGGCTGAGTTTCTGCAGACTGGCGGTGACCCTGACTGGCTGCTGGGTCTCCATCATGCTCCCAAGAAGCTGTGCAAACTCAGTGAGATCAACAAGCTGCTGGCGCATCGGCCGTGGCTCATCACCAAGGAGCATATCCAGGTACAGTGAGTGTTGAGACGGGTCCCCGAAGGCACCCAGGGGCTGAGCCAGGCGCTGCCAAGAGACAGATGCTGACGGGTCTGGCCTTCCCCTGCTCTGCAGGCCCTGCTGAAGACGAGTGAGCACAGCTGGTCCCTGGCTGAGCTCATCCAAGCCCTGGTCCTGCTGGCTCACTGCCACTCTCTGGCCTCCTTTGTGTTTGGCTGTGGCATCCTTCCCGAGGGTGACCCAGAGGGCAGCCCTGCCACCCAGGCACCTTCGCCCCCAAGCGAACAGAGCAGCCCTCCCAATGGGGACCCGCTCAGCAACTCTGGGGTAAGTCGCCACTGGCTGGGACTTGGTAGGGTAAGAAGCTGACATGGCCTCTGGTCCTTCAGTAGGAGCTCCTGCTTCCTTGCCTCCTCATACTGAGAGACCTTAGAAAAGTTACTTGACTTTGAAGCTCAGTTTTGTCATCTCTGAAGTGGGAATAAAGAGGATTGTGAGGGTTAAATCACAGTGAGTGGTGAGGACTAAATGAAATAACCCCATGACTGGCCTCTCAGCATGGAGCCCTATAGGCTCCAAGTCTGGTTTTTAGTATTATCAGAAATAGAAAATGAAGTGGGCCTGTTAGTTTAAATATAAAAATATAAACACTTCAAAAACATCTTTTACCTGTGAGGGAAGTTGATGCTCAGAGACAATGTGTTTCTTCTGTAGCTTCTTAAACTTCACTTTTGAAGACTAGGTCATGGGAGCTTCCCAGCTTAGTACAGAGGGTGCACTGGGCTTTTAGTGTCATCTAGGAAACCTGCATGTGGGAAGGGCATGCAAACTTGCCTGGGGCCAAGGGAAGGAGGGAGGGAGAAGAACTAGGTGGTCACCACTAGGCCCTCTGCCTCAGGGCTTCGAGGCAGCACGTGACGTGGAAGCTCTGATGGAACGCATGAGGCAGCTTCAGGAGAGCCTGCTGCGGGACGAGGGCGCATCCCAGGAGGAGATGGAGAGCCGCTTTGAGCTGGAGAAGTCCGAGAGCCTGCTGGTGACTCCCTCAGGTATAGGATGGCAGGCATTTGTTTTCCTTGACCTGGACCTGGCCCTGCTTAGATCACCTCTGCTGGGGAGTAGTCACCTCTCCACCCTGTAGCATACCTCCTCTGTTCTAGTGACAGCCAGGCCTGGGCCACCCTTTCAACAGGTATCTGAGCATGGGCTTCAGGATCAGACTTGAGTTTGAATTCTGGCCTCTTCCTCTTACTGGTTGTGTGACCACGGACAAGTTGCTTTCTGTCTCAGGGCCTCACATGTGAAGGGCTGGTATGTAGGGTAAGTAGGGCAGCAGAGTCAGTGCATTTAGCATAGTGCCTGGCTAAGGACATGCAATGCCATAAAAAGCCGCCACTATTATTGGAGCCCTGATGGTGCAGTGGTTGCATTAAGCTGCTACCTAAAAGATCGGAGTTTGAATCCACTAGCCACTCCTTGGAAACCATATGGTACAGTTCTACTCTGTTCTGTAGGATTGCTATGAACCAGAATAGACTCAATGACCTTGGGTTTGGTTTCTTTGTTGTATTATTAGTGATTACTAGGGGCCTGTTGTATTATTATTATGATTACTAGGGGTCTGATCTCCTTTGTTCCCCTAGTCTGACCCCAGCTGAAGTTCTAGTCTCATTCACCATAGTAGTGGACTTTCCCTGGTCCTCTGGTCCATGCCTCCCCTGCCCTCTGTTGATAGTTAATTAGGAGTTGAGGCCTGCTGGTGTGGGTGTTCCATGCATTGGCCTCATGGTGACTGTTTGTGACATGGTTTTCAGCTGACATCCTGGAGCCCTCTCCACGCCCAGACATGCTGTGCTTTGTGGAAGATCCCACATTCGGATATGAGGACTTTACCCGGCGAGGGACTCAGGCACCCCCCACCTTCCGTGCCCAGGTAAGACTCTCCCTATGGGTCTTGTCCATTGCTCCTGATTAACAGATAGGAAGGGGTAGATAGTTTAGTTGGTTGTTGAACTGGGCACCTCTCTTCCTACCTGTAAGAAACCCATCAGTGCCCAAGCTCAGGGGGTCCTGATCTTAGGGAAGAGATCATGAAGAACTTGCATCCTCCTCAACTTCTTAGGTCCAGAGCAAGTAGTGTGTTACATTTATGGGTCAGGAAGATGATGTTATAGAGAGCAGTGATGTGCTCCAGAGGTCCAGAGGATGGGACCTTTCTGGCCAGCCCTGGACTCTCTGACATCTTCTGTGTTCCACAGGATTACACCTGGGAAGACCATGGCTACTCGCTGATCCAGAGGCTCTACCCTGAGGGTGGACAGCTGTTGGATGAGAAGTTCCAGGTAGCTTACAGTCTCACCTACAACACCATCGCCAATCACAGTGGCGTGGACACCTCCATGCTCCGCAGGGCCATCTGGAACTATATCCACTGCATCTTTGGTATCAGGTAGGCACATGTGGCCACACTGAGGGTGTGTGGGTGGTACAAGTCGTGAATTGGAACTCAACAGTTGTTTCATTTTTTTCTTCTTTTTTCTTTCCCACTCCTTCTGTCTGTACTGCTTTTCAAAACAAATGTATTTCTTTGCTGATTGTGAAAGATAATAGAAGTGCTCATTGTTTGAACCTATAAGTGGGGGTCTTTAAATAACACCACATATGTTCATTCAGTAAAATATTATGCAGCCATTAAAAATGATGGTAGAATTTTGTTTATATTGGCATGGGAAAATGTTCAAAATATATTGAAAGTACAGCTTATTACTAAAAGGAATTTTCTTTTTTGTTTTTTACTTGAAATGTGTACCTGAATGAAAAAGACGTAGAAAGTTGAACTCTAAAATGTTACTTAATAGTGATTTTCTCTGTATAGTACAGTGCAATGAATTACATTTTCATCTTGTTTAAGTATTTTTTAATTTTTTACGTAGAATGTATTTTTAATGGAACCATATTCAACATATTCTACAACTTGTTACCTATTGATTGTTTTGAATCACCTTTTTTCAGCATGTAAAAGATCTTTTATATTTTTTAACAGCTACATGGTGTTCTGTTGTGGATATGTCATAATTAGTGCAACATTCTCCCATGGCTTATTTAGGATGCTTGCAGTTTTTCACTATTTCAAACACAAAGGACACTGGCTAGCCTTATACATAAATCTTCTAGATGAGAAATTACTTGTCAAGGCTATCACAAATCAATTACTTTTTTTTACTAAAAAAAAAATCTAATTTCATACTCCAGATTATGGAAGATTCAAAGATTAAGGAGAAAATAGTTTCCCAAAATGCTACTACTCCATCACAACCACAGCCACATCCTGGAATGTTTTACTCTATTACTACGTTTTTTCTTTTCTTAAAAAATGCATGTTTTTCTTGTAGAAAACATGCGTTTCTGGTTATTACTGGCTATAAAATCCCAGTTCATAGAGTGGGCTGAGCTGGACTTCACTGGCTATTCCCCTGCTGGTCATTGGCAGGTTTGGCACCTAGGAGAGGCCAATGACAGGCATCTAGGTGGCACAGGCTGGTCTGCCCAACTCCCAAGTTCAGGCTTCCCTACCCTCCATATGGTCTTTGCTCCCATACTTTTGTCTTCTGTACTTGTCTCCCAGTTTTCAGCTAGCCTTTCCCATCCACACTGGTTGTCCTGGCTTGTTGCTCTAAGGAGTGGACAGCATGCCTTCTAGACTTGTCACTCACTTTGACTTTGAACAAGTTAATTATCTTCTCCAGGGCTTAGTTTGCCCAATCTGTAAAATGAATACTAGCACCTTTTGACTGCTACCCTCTTCCTTCTCCAGGGTGAGTATGTGTACTTACCTCCTGCCCTACTTCCCATGGCCTTCAGTGTAAAGTAGTAAATATGGCCTTGGTGCCAGGCACAGCTGAGTTTAAATTCTAGTTCTAGCTGTAAGACTTAGGACAAGTGACTTCACCTCTCTGAATCTCAGTTTCCTCAAATGGGGCTGATGAAACTTGTACATACAGTAGTTTTGAGGATTCCTCAAATACTTGCCACATAGTTGGAGTTCAGTGTAACATACCCATTCTCTGTGCATCCCTTTGAGTCTGGTGGCCACAGCTACATGACATCAGCTTTTGCGAAGAGGAACTGACTTCCTACCTTCTGCCTCTTTATTCTTTGTTCCTTCCTCTGTGAGGCAAGGGTCGAAGAGGGGGACTACTTCTGGGAGAAGAGAGTGAGTGACACTGTTGGGGTGTTTCCCTCCAGATATGACGACTATGACTACGGGGAGGTGAACCAGCTCCTGGAGCGGAATCTCAAGGTCTATATTAAGACAGTAGCCTGCTACCCAGAGAAGACCACCCGAAGGATGTACAACCTCTTCTGGAGGCATTTTCGGCACTCAGAGAAGGTACAGCCCTCCTTCCCAGGGGCTGTTGAAGCTAGAGAACCAGAATGGAGTAGACAAACCCAGCCAATGGAGGGGGCCAGAGATCAGGACCCAATGAGGGGAAAGGCTGAGTCAGTTCTGCCAGGTGGAACACCTAGGCCTGCTATCTTGGGTGTAAGTCCTACTCCACTGTGGGATTTCAGACCGTATCTTCTCATGTATAAAATAGGAAGATGTGTCCCGGCTTCACAGTGTCCTCAGTGGCAGCCTGGTGGATCTGGGTTAAATGCTCACACTATCACTCAATTGCTGTGTGACCTTGGGCAAGACACTTTGCTTCTCTCAGCGTTTTGTCTTTACCATGGGAATAGTTACTGCCTGTATTTCAAGGCTATTGGGAAGATGAAATGAGGAAATGTATTGAAACCCCTGATCCCTAGCAGGTGATCAGTTAGTAGAAGCTGTCGTTACTAGCTTGGGGAGATCAAGAGACTGGTCATGACAGAAGTGAATACACTTGAAATTCGTCAACAGTCATTACACCAAATTGCTGAGAGCCTTAGGAAAGGAAGGGCAGGGCGTCTCTGTAGGGAAGGGAGATGACAGGCTGAGTGGTCAGGGATAGTGACAGTCTGGGAGGAACAGGGAAAGCCGGGGTTAACGCAGTTGCCAACAGGCTGTTATCTGTACCCCAGGTCCATGTGAACTTGCTGCTCCTGGAGGCCCGAATGCAAGCTGCCCTGCTCTACGCCCTCCGCGCCATCACCCGCTACATGACCTGACTCCTGCACAGGAGCTGGGCCTGCAGCAGCTGACCCTGCAAAGACTTCTCGGTCCGGAGACAGATCCAGACTCTCTTCCTGTGTAATGCCCACCCACCCGCCTCTGGGGTTAGGCTTGTGTGTGACCTGCAGCCCCAAGCCACATACTCCTTTTTCTCACTGGAATGGACAGGATCATTGCACTGACTCTGGGGTCCCAGCACTGCCCCCTGGGAGCTAAAAGAGGACTAGGAGACCCCAGGGGCCATGTCCTGTATCCTGCCCTGGCCCCAGAGGCAGAGGGCACAGGAAAGAAAATGGGCCCAGCATGGACACATCAGCCTGCAAGTTGGGCCCCAGGTACCACGAGTGCTGTAACCTCCCTGGACTGGGAAGTCCCTGGCTGGCCTCCAGAGAGGGGCGGACACCTCCAGGGATTGACACTCCAGGCGGCTCTGCCCTCCCTACCTGATTCCCAGATTTCATTACCTCCTGTCTGCCATTCACCCATCAATGTGAAAGTCAGGGTCCCAGCTGGTCTGTGTGCCTGGCTCCCCTAATCCTGCTCTATTGGACAGTCAGAAGGCGCCTTGTGCTGCGGTTCCTCCAGCCCCAGTGTAGTTATTGCAGTCTTCTTCTTAGCCCTCTTCTCCCCTGCCTGATGATCAGGCCCCAGGAGAAAGCCTAGCACATTGAGAAAGCAGAAGATGTGTCTCTGGAGACTTTTGGCCTCTGCTGGTCACTTTGCCTTCTAAAGAAGAGAGTATTAGATTACAAAGGCTCTACATTTGCTCCTTTATGGTTGAGGGACAAACTTCCTCTGGGGCCTCTGCCCTGGAGCCACAGTCAGGATCTGAGGGGAGGGAGAGAAGGAGAAATTGGTTCTCCCCAGAGCTGCAGCTGCCCTGCAGAGGCTGGCACCCCTCTCTTCTGTCTCCAGTGGCTTTATCACAGATGTTTGCCAAAAAGCTGAACCTTTACTGGGTGTCTCAGATGGCAGCTGTGGCCCAGTGGGAGAGACCGAAGTCAGTAGTGTTCTTTTTGGGCCATGGTGACCATGGTTATGCTGCCCAAACTCTTGGACATCAGTTTCTACAGCTGTAGATTAAGGGGTGGTCTAGATTTCTGAGAAGTCTGACTGTTCACCTGGAATTCCCAGGCCCATCTGGCAGCAGAAAATCAATTTCCATGCAGGATGTTGAAGACCTTTGGGGACTCCTTTGCTGCAGTCAGTCTCTCACGGCTGCTTTCTAAGGACCTCTGTCCCCATCCCAGTTTCTGTCCCATCTCCTCAATTTTAGGCAAGTTGCCTGGAGGCGGAAGCAGCCAAGGGACTGATCCCAGACACTTTCTATAGCAAACAAGCTGTGAATTCTGACTGACCTTGCCCTTCTGGCTGTATGTGCCTCTTTTCTAACCAGTTTGGAGGTAACTGAAGAAAGGCAAGGGCCAAGATGCTGCCACTTCTGGCCTTCCTGTCTGGAGCAGGGCAGGAGAGAAGCTGGGGCAGTGTGCCACACATCATACCCGTGCAGGCACAGGAAAGCAACTAGCATCCTCTTCAGGCCTCAGACCCCTCTGCAAAGAGGCCAGGCAGGAGGGAAGGGCCGCAGCATTAAGGTTTGGGTTCTAGGGGAGACCTGATAACTCTGTGACTGTTCCCTGGATGGGTGGGAAGGGGTATCCAGTGTTCAAGTGCAGAAAATCTTTGGCTTTGCTACCATTTCTGTATGATGACAAATAAAAGTTCACTGAGGTTTTGTTTTGTACTTCTTGTTAATGTCTCTCTGTCCACTTCCTAGGGGTCATGGTTTACCTCATAGCATAAGCAGGGAGCTGCGATTGCATCACAGCTCTGACCTGCTGCCCTTGCTCTGCCAGGTCCTTGTACCCAGTGACTACAAGGTTGGGAATGGTTGGCACTGAAGTATTTCTATTCCTTGGATGTCCATCTGCAGCTGGTCTGGCGCGGTGGAGTAATAGTGGCGTGTTGTACTTCTGACTAAACCTGGCCTTATGCTGGCTACTTGGAGGTCATTTTTCTCAAGCTGCAGCAATTCTGCAAAAGAACTGAGACTTCAGACTAAGGCCACAACCAGTCAGTGGCGGAGCCAGGCTTCCAATCTGGGTCTGCTTGACCCTGAGGCCTTGACATTTGACCTTGTTGCCTTTATCACTACTGGGCTCACCCTGGAACAAGAGAAGCTATTTGAGAATCTCTGGGGTGACCTCTAGTGTCCTCTGCACACACACCCCATGTTGTGCCTGCCTGCTTCTGATCCTTCACTCGCCAGCACCGAGGAGACAGAATCAGGCATCAATGTTAGATGTGACCTCCCAAGTTGTATTAATGCCATTTGGTAGCTGTGTGACTCTGGTCAAGTTTCTTAACTTCTCTGAGCACCAGGAACTAGTAAGCTTACCAGGAAAACCACATCATGACTTAAGGGCTAAGTCTTCTCCCACTTCCTCTAAATACTGCACTGTGGCAGCCAGGTCTCCTACAGGAAGCCTTCCCTGGTGGGCTCCTGCCTCCTTTCCTTTTGAGGTACTTCGTTTTTGCAGTACTCCTTTACATGTGCTCGTCTAGAATCATTTGAGAGGATGTACAAGTGAGTCAGACTTGGTTGGAATTGAAGAATTGGACTCTGATTCTGATTTTGTCACTTTACTGGTCAAGGGTCCCAGGAGTACTGGTCCATCTCATCATGCCACAAATTTCCTTAGCCATCAAAATGGCACTAAAATGTTTCCCTTGCCTATTGTCCCTAAAGATTACATGGTTATGTAATCATCCGCTGAACAGGTGCAAGAAGGATATAGGCTTGATGCTTTGCTTCCCTTGGAGCCATATCTCCCGTTTCTTTTCCAGGCAGCGTTTATTAAATGTGATTGTGCCAGATGTTTGCAGAATCAATCTCTTTGTAACAACCCTGGGAGAAAGGGTGGTGTTCCCATTTCCCAGATACAGAAATGGGCCCTTAAGTGAAAGTCTAGAAGTGTGAACAGTTTGTCAGAAGTTCAAATTCTAACATTGACACTGAATGTCTGTTTATGTGAATCACTTTAATCCTCTCTCCACTTCCTTATCTTCAGGAAGGAATGAATGCCTAGATCACAGGAGGTTGTACCAGAAAAATTAAACCCACTGCCATCAAGTTGATTCCAAATCATAGTGACCCTATAGGACAAAGTAGATCTTCTCCATAGAGTGTCCAAGGAGCGTCCTGGCAGAATTGATCTGCTGACCTTTTGGTTAGAAGATGTAGCAGTATGCCACTATGCCACCAGGGTTTCCATGGGAGACTAAGGATTAAATAGTGCATGAAAACCACCCAGCACAGTTCAGGTACCTGAAACCTAGCACTAGTGAGCCAAGCAGTATTTCCAAGTTTACACTGCTGAGCTAGGATTTGAATCCTTATCAGTCTCTGATTCTAAAACTCTTTGTTTTGCATTGTTTTTGTCCCCAAATTCTCTAAGCCCTTGATCTGCCTATTTTTATCTTGTTCCCTTCCATGGGCACTTGGAATTGAAAATGCTTGGCTTCACATTGTGTCCAATCTGTTTTATCCTTCTGCAGTTTGCAACCTAGGACCTGGGCACACTTGAAAAGCAAAGTTTGGAGTTTAGCAGAGGTTCCTGGTGCCTGGATTCTATTTATTTGTCTCATCTTTAAAGCCATCCTTGAATTGGGAGTGGATAGACAAGGGAGCTGGTGGGTCTCTTTCACCAAGTTTTCAGATTCACCTGGGCCCTGGACTGGCGGAATGGAACGGTGCTTCACAAGTTTATATGTGCCTTAGAATCTCTGGAAGGACCGGTAGCTGAAGGTGGAGCTTGAAAATTTGCATTTTTAACAGCCTCCCTGATGTTCTGATGCCCTGATTATTCTTGCATTCAACAGAAATTGAGCACCTAGTATGTTCCATGTCCTGATACAGCAGTGAACAAGACAGGCATGTTCCTTGCCTCTGTGGATTCAGTGGAGGAGACAAGACACTGGCTCATCACACTGCTCATTATTTCAATAACAGTTGTGATCTGCACCTGAAGGGAGAAGTATGAGGTGCTGTAAGGGCATTTATCAGTTTCTCAAACCTAGCAGCAGAGAATTTTCTTCCAAGTAAATATGTTGGACTTCCACAGAAGCTAAGGCGCATCCAAGAAGAACAGTTTTCCATCCACTGAAGCACCTTCATAGAACCTGAGGGCTCCATGGAACCATTAGAAACTATTCATCTCCAGACCTCTGTAGTGGAAGCTGTGGTGGACTGCGTAGATGAAGGAGACATTCATTCCTTCCCCAACACCCATGCTCCATTGGAAGTGTTGGCTGCTGAAGAATTTCAGCTGAGCCCCTTTCTGGTTGACAAGTGCTGCCTAGCTGGAGATGGTGCACTCTCCATGTAGACTACCCCCAGTGGCTGGCTGATAGAGGAGGAATGTACAAAGACCTGACCCCTTTGCTCCCATCTGAAACAATTCTGAAGGATTATCCCAGTCTCAGAGCTCCATGTAGGATTAGGTGAGGCCTCTATTACAGTTTGATGGCAACCCAGCTTCTCCTTTTTCCCTGTTCTGCTTCTCACTCTTCTGTGACATCGATCCCCAGTAAACCTCCTGTATGTAAATTTCCATCTCAGAGTCTGATTACCAGTATACTTGAGCTAAGACACCCTCTTATGACAGATGGTGAAACTGATGACCAGAGAGGGGAAATGACTTGCTTAAGGTTTCACAAGCCTGTACCTTCAGATCCTCTTCATAGTCTGTCACCCCCATCCCAGCGTCCTACAGCTTGTCTCTCCACTTTCTCTTCCCAAGGTTGGAGGTAACAGCTGCATTGCTAAGACAGCCAGAAGACAGTCTCACTCTCATTGCCAACTCCATGGCTAGAGATCTCGGGCAAGTCACTTCCCTTTATGAGACAGTCAACTACACAGCCTGCATGCCTTATCTTCTTTCAAGCCAGCCTGGGTGTGGTGCCCCCCATCCTGAGAGGAACTGTCTTAACTGGTCATAGCAGTAGAAGCCTTTTGCTTCATGTCTGAATCACCTCTGACCTCATGATTGGTTCACACTGATTCTCATTTCTGAGTGTCGAAACTCCCATTTCAATTAGGAACTCCTTTTCTTTGTTGGTGCCAACAAAAATTATAGAGGACTTTCTGTGTCCCAGACTCTGCCTGCTGCTGACGGTGTAGCAGTGAATGAGACACACAGTTCTGGTCCTCAGTGGCCTTAAAGCTTAGTGGAAAAGACGAACGTCACACAAATACTTGTGATCAATCCCGGAGGGAAAAGCACAGGGAGCTACTGAGGGAACGCAGTGCTCACTGTGAAGGGCTCCCGGAAGGCACCCTCAGGACCTGATAGATGAGAAGGGATTGGCCGAGGATGGGAGGGCAAAGGGAAGCGTGGAGCAAAGGTTACTGGCTATGGAAGTAGCATGAGAGATGATTTGAAGCGGAAAGTAGAAGACAGAGCAGTAGGGACAGAGAGGAGGGCGAGGCTGGAGAAGGAAGCCCAGGGTAGATTTGGCAGCACCTTGCAGAACACATTGAGAATTCTGGGCTTTGTTCTGTTGACACTGGAAAATTTTCAAAGGAAATTTTTAATTAGAAAATTGATAATATTTGTTAGAAGAGGGAGTAGAGAGGTAGTAAGACTTACTTAGGACTTGCTATGTGATGAAGTGGTTGTAGCAATGGGCTTAAGCATAAAAACAATTGTGGGCATGGTGCAGAGCCTGGCAGTGTTTTGTTGTGTTGTGCACAGGAACACTGAGTTGGAACCGAAGCAAAGAAATCTACCAACAATAATACAGTATGTGATGTTGTATGCAGTGGTTAAGTGCTCAGCTACTAATCAGAAAGTCATTAGTTTGAACCCACCAGTTGCTCCATAGGAGAAAGATGTGGCAGTCTTCTACCCTAAAAACTACAGCCTTGGAAACCCTATGAGGCAGTTCTACTCTGTCCTGTAGGATCCCTATCAGTCAGAATCTACTCAATAGCAATGGGCTTGGTTTATGTAGGGGCAGTGGCAGTTCAGCAGTAGAATTCTTGCCTTCTGTGCAAGAGACCCAGGTGCCATTCCTGGTCAACACACCTCTTATGCACTGTCCATCAGGGGAAGCTTGCTTGCTGCTGAATGTTGAACACGTTTCAGAGGAACTGCTAGACTAAGAGCAACTAGAAGGAAGTCAGCCAGTGAAAATCCTCTGGACCACATTAGCCAATCCAGAAACTTATCATAGGGTAGCATTTCATTCCACTATGCCTGGAGTCATTCTGACTGGGGGGCCGACTCATCAGTAGCTTACAACAAATGCACCAGACACCTGGCTAAGCACGTCACAGGCATGATCTCATTTAATCTTCCCATAGTTTTAGAACCAGTTACTAGGCCTATTTTGCAGATGAGCATAATTGAATTTAGAGTCAAGAGTCCCCTCATCCAAAGAAATTTCTCATTTCCCACCCTTACTCCTTTGTGGAACCCTACCTAGTATTTTTATTTTTTTCTATCCAGTATAAACGTTTGTGTGGTGTGTTCACCACCCAATCAGATTACAGGCTGCATGAGGGAAGGAATTTTTGTATGGCATACATTTCCAGAGCCTAAAATGGGACCTAGCATGTAGTAGGTGCTCAAGAAATATGTGTGGAATATATGTTAGTACCCACTAGGATGCCTGGGCCAGTGCCAGGCCCTGGGGTGGTACTTGAGAAATCATAGTCTCTCTACGTTGAGCTGAGCCTCGTGGCATGTTGTCTGTTCCCCAGCCAGCTCTCAGATACTCAGTATCAGGGAAAGAGCTTGGACTTTGGAACCAGACAGATGAGGCTCAGATCTGAGTACAAGTCCATCTGGAATGAGGCAGAATATGAACAAACAAACCCAAGCACTTCTATGACCTTTGGTAACTCTTTCAGATTTCCTCGCCTCCAAAATGGGAACACAACCATCTACGTCAAAAAAATTATTGTCGGTCTCAAATAAGAATACATTTGTAAAACACCCATTTAACTGCTTTAGTTGATCTCTTTGGCAGAACAGTGTCATGTCCTTAGACTGACAATCTCAGTTTCCTCATCTATGAAATAAGAGCTGTGATAATGCAAATTAATGCAGAATTCCTGCAGCCTAGAATGGTTTGTTCCCAGCTTTGTGTGGCTTTCTTCTTTTAAACCTCCAGTCTCATCTGAAATATCAGCTCACCAGAGAGTTCTAACTTGCTCCCTGTTTCCTACTCTAACCCACTCCTTCCCATTTCTTTCCTCTTTAGCATTTTTCATAACGTTTTGTGCTTCTTGCCTGTCTTCTTGTTCCCTGTTGTGTCCCTACTGCCGGTCATAGCACTAGATAAGTGCTCAGTGAGTGTTCATTAATTGCATCAAACATTCATCAATTGCTTAGTTAAAAGCCAGAGACTGCCCTGGGCAATCCCAACCCGCACACTAGGACCTACTCAAGGCAGGATTTTTGCTAAATTTACAGCTGTGCAAACTGAACTATTGAAAGGGCAAGATTGTCCAGGGACTTCTCAAATGAGTTCGCCCCCATTGTAGACTCTGCAGTCAGTGCTCTTTCCATCTATTCCTCCACTACTGTTCAGGAAAAGGAACACTGGAGGAACCAACAAGAAGGCCAGACACTACTCCAGGCTCTGCCCTAATTTGTAGCGCTAAGATTTAGGCAAATCTCTACAATCCCTGAGCCTTGTTTCACCGTCTCTAAAACAGGGAGAATAATCCTTCCCCTGACTGGTGGGTTAAGATGAGAATCAGTTGAGACAATGGACTGCAAGCCTTTGACGAAAATCAAATCCACTGCCATCGAGTCGATTCTGACTCATAGCGACCATATCGGACAGAGTAGAACAGCCCCACAGAGCTTCCAAGGAGCACCTGGTGGATTCAGACTGCCAACCTTTGGTTATCAGCTGTAGAACTTAACCTCTACATCACCAGCAAGCATTTAGTAAACTGAAAAGCAATATGCTCATGTATGGAGGACTTAAAAAATGTTAATATGAAGGAAGAACCTTGAATTCAAAGATAAGAGAATTCATGGTGAGCTGGAGAAGTCAGGGAAGTTTTCTAGTATCAGTGACATTTCAATCAGTCCTTCAGGGATAACTAAGATTTTTGGAAGCAAAGCTTAGGCCAAATTTACAGACCGAGAAAAGCAGTCTCATAAGAACCCCAGCCTCTCAGAGTTTTACATTTTCCCTCTGAGGTTAAGACCCCCAGCCTCTCAGAGTTTTACATTTTCCCTCTGAGGTTGACATTGGCCTTGAATTTGCATTTTCCCTGCTGAGGTTTACTTTTCCTTTCAGATTAACTTTATTGAAGTGTAGCCAGTGAGTTGATTCCAATTCATAGCAACCCTATAGGAAAGCTTCAAACTGCCCATAGGGTTTCCAAGGATCAGCTGGTAGATTTGAGCTACTGACTTTTTGGTTAGCAGCTGAGGTCTTAACCACTGTACCACTAGGGCTCTGTTGAAATGTAACTTGCATATTTTAAAACTACGGATTCTAAACGTACACAGTTCCAGCTG
Source organism: Heterohyrax brucei (assembly GCA_028571685.1). NCBI lineage: Eukaryota > Metazoa > Chordata > Mammalia > Hyracoidea > Procaviidae > Heterohyrax > Heterohyrax brucei. The sequence continues at coordinate 58,258,103 of CM053140.1, forward strand.
AGGTTTTGCAAAAGCACAAATCTGTACAAAACAAAAGTGAAACCCAGTGCTGTCTAGTCGATTTTAACTCACAGCAACCCCAAGCACTATCTAAACCAAGTTGCTTTGTGCTACTTCAGTGAGTCTTCCATTCCCCTTTCCCAGCCCTAGGCAACCACTGGACTGGTTTCTGTCACTACAGATTAGTTTTGTCTGTTCAATAAATTCACATAAGTGGAACTACCCAGCACGGAAGGGCAAGGCTGGTTCCGTGACAGAATTCTTGCCTTGTGTCTTGGTCATTTATTGCTGCTATAACAGAAAATACTACAAGAGGATGACTTTAATAAAGAGTTTATTCTCTCACAGTCCAATAGGCTAGAAGTCTGAATTCAGGGTGCTAGCTGGACCACTAAACAACATTACGATAAATGGAGAAAATAATGAAGTCATCAAGGACTTCGTTTTACTTGAAACCACAATCAACACCCACGGATGCAGCAGTCAAGAACTCAAATGCTGTATTGGCAATCTGCTGCAAAAGACGTCTTTTAAAGTGTTAAAAAGCCAAAGACATCACTTTAAGAACTAAGCTGTGCCTGACCCAAGCCGTGGTATTTTCAATTGCTTCATATGCATATGAAAGCTGGACAAAGAGTAAGGAAGACTAAAAAAGAATTGATGCCTTTGAATTACAGTGCTGCTGAAAAGAGTATTAAATACACCGTGGACTGACAAAAGAACAAACAAATCTGTCTTGGGAAAAGTACAGCCAGAACGTTCCTTAGAAGGGAGGACGATGGTGAGTTCATGTCTCTCTTTGGACATCATGCATTTGGTAAGGCACAGGATCAGGGAAAGAGAAAAGGCCCTCAAAGAGATAGATTGATACAGTGGCCACAACAGGAATAAACGTGTTGCTGTTGTTATTGTTGTTAGGAGCCATCTAGTCCGTTCCAACTCATAGCAACCCTGGGCACAGCAGAATGAAACACTGTCCAGTCTTGTGCCGTGTCTGCAATCGTTTTTATGCTTAAGCTCTTTGTAGCAACCACTGTGTTAATCCAACTCGTCGAGGGTCTCTGCCTGTCTTTCGTGTATTGTGTGAAACAATGGTAGATATTCATTTTTTTTCTGTTGAATGTCCAGTTGTTCAGTATCATTTGTTGAAAAGGCTACCCTTCCCTCCCCACTTAATTACTTTGTTATCTTTGTCAAAAATTAATTGACTGAGCATATATGTAGGTCTATATGTGATTTCTCTAATCTGTTCCATTGATCTGTATGTCTATCCTGACCCTGACATTTGAGTGTTTAATTTATTGTTCACTATTTGATTGTATGAATTTCCTATAAGAAAACACAGATAAACAAAAAGGAGAAAATAAAACGTACCAACAATCCCTCTGCAGAGAGCACTAGTGTAGAATTTGTCTTTCAGATCTTCTTTCTATGCTTAAATACTCTAACAAAATGACAACAATTAAACATTCTGTTTTATAATCTGTTTTCTTCCTCCATAATGCATCATGAACATCTTTCTAAGTTAATAAATATACTTCTACAGTATTAGTTCTAATAATTGCATGATTAAATGCAGGATTTCTCAGGCTAGGCACTGTTGATGTTTTGGGTCAAATGATTCTTCACTGGGGGTGGGAGTAGCAGAGGGGTATCCCATGCATTTGGAGGATCTTTGGACATCTCTGGCTTCTAGGGACTAGATGTCCCTAGCACCAGCTGTAACAACCAAAAACTACTCCGGACATTGCAAAGGGTTCTCTTAATTGAGAACAATCAGTCTAGTGTTAAAAGCATATGCTCTGGAGTCAGAGTTCAAATTCCATCTCTACTGCTTGTTTTATGACTTTAGGCATATCACTTCACCACTTCAGTCTCAGTTTCCTCAGTTTCTGCTATAACACAAATACCACAAATGGATGGCTTTAACAAAGGAAATTTATCTTCTCATAGAAAAATTGGTTAAAAGTCCAAATTCAGAGTGTCAGCTCTAGGAGAAGGCTTTCTCTGCTGGCTCTAGAGGAAAGTCCTCATTGTCAATCTTCCCCTAGACTAGAGCTTCTTAGGCACAGGGGCACTGATTCCAAAGGACAAGCTCTGCTCCCAGTGCGTCTTTCCAGGTGGTGTGAGGTCGCAAACTCTCTGCTTGCTTCCCTTTCCTTTATATCCTAAGAGATTTCCTCAAAGCACAGTACAATCTTACAGATTCAGTCCTGAGTCCCCATTACAACTGTCGCCCATCTTCCCTCATCGGCATTATATGGGTAAGATTCATAACATACAGGAAAATCACAGAATCACAGGAATCACGGTCCAGCCAAATTGAAGGAGTTGTTTTTGGGGGGGAGGGGGAGGCTTAATTCAGTCTGTGACACCTCCTTTGTAAAAAGGGATAATAGTACTTATCTCAAAGGGGAGATGATTTTGCCCCCACTGTGGGCATCCCCACTGGGGATGATTTTGCCCCCCCAGGACTTCTAGCAAAGTCTGGAGATACGTTTGATTGTCGCAAGCAGAAGGATACTTCCAGCATCTTGAAAGCAAAAGCTAGGAATGCTGCTCAACATCCTACAATGCACAGAACAGTCCCTTACAACAAAGAATTGTCCAATCCAAACTGTGAAGGGTGCTGATGAAAAATTCTGATTAAATGAAGCATATACATTCTTGATACAACACCTGGCACATATCAGTTGCTTAGTAAATGGAAACAAGTAGACTTTATAAAATGTTTTTAGGAGCAGGAATGTGCATGAGTTTGGTGGATCAGGCTCCCATGGTATTCCCCAAATATCTAGCTGCAAGGCTGTTCTGAGTGAGAAGGTTCACAGTGAGTAAGAAATAATTTTCTCACTACAAATTCCTTGGAAGCCAAAGGTGAACAATATGCTCAAGGCAGGACCTGCAGCCTGAGACTCCTCTGTGTGGGGGTGAGGGAGGAGGGGAAGGCTCACAGGTCGCCCGTTTCCCTTTTCAGCCCCAACCCCCAAGCAGGATCTACCCTGGCTGGGGTTCCAACTGTCATTTGGGTCAGTGCAAACAGGGACCTTTAAGCTGTCACCAATCCAAGATTTACAGCCTAGGAGCTCCTCCCAGTTTCTCCAAGAGCTTGGAAGACCTATTGCAGGTCAGTCGGAGTTAAGTGGGGCCTCCAGAGGATGTGTGCATCACGTGATCTGATGACACAGCCAGAGTGAACTGAAGAAGGGCAAACCACAGTCCAGGAAAAAGTGCAGCCAAAGCAGGATTTGATTCAGTTCAACAGAGTTGAACATTTAGCAATATTCATCAGACTGCATTCAGGAGGAATCAGTCTCTAGAGAAGAACATCATGCTTGGAAGAAAAGACCTCAGTGCGACGGACTGATACAGTGGCTGCAACAGTGGGCTCAGGTATAATGATTATGAGGATGTCACTGGACAGGGCAGTGTTTCGTTCTCTTGTGCGTAGGGTTGCTATGAGTTGAAACTGACTTGATGGCACCCAACAGCAAAAACATTGCATTCATTATGCCTCCCAGGTACTGTCCCTCTCCTAGCTGGGAGTTTGTTTGGAGCAACAATTAGAAGCACAGACTCTATCCAGAGGTTATTTGAATCCCTTGATAAGGCAAACCATCTGCCTGACACACAGTGTTTCTTCAATAATATGTGTGTGCTTCAGTCCTCGTCAAAGACCTGTAATGCAAAGGCTACTCTCGTCCTTATTTTACAGAAGAGTAAACCAGATTTCAAAGAGATGAAAGACTGTCCAGTGTCAAAGAGAATCACTTGGAAAACATAAAAATTAATATGATGCAACAAGCTTAGGGACTCCTGTTATTAGATCCTGTTGAGTTCATTACAACTCACAGAGATGCCATGTAACAGAGTAGAATTGCCTTATAGGATTTCCAAGTCTGTAATCTTTACAGAAGTAGACAAGATGATAATCTTCACAATACTGATGACTAGCACCACTGTGCCTTCTGTAAAGATTAACCCACTGCGATGGAGTCGATTTCAACTCATAGTAACCCTATACACGGAGTAGAACTGCCCCATAGAGTTTCCAAAGAACACCTTGTCTAGGAAACCTTATGGTGCAGTTCTATTCTATCTTTTAGAGTTGCTAGGAGTCGCAATCAACTGGAAGGCACACAATAGCAATAACATAACAAATATTCAAAATATTTAACAACAGAAAGGGCACAAGAACCAACCAATCGGAATGAATGCTGAGCTGTAAACAAACCCTATGTCAATGCAGAGGACACCAACTAAATTCCCTGCTGAATATCCTGGAAAGGGTATGAGTATTTACCTCCCCAACCTTCTTTCTATCTATTTTACTTTGGAGATCCACTTCTCCTGTTAGTCTATGCAGTTTCTGGTGGGCCTGACCTCTTTTATACATCCAGATGTGAGCAAACAATCTAATCTGGTCTAGCCAATCAGAATACAACAAAAACTGGTCCCATGATGGGCACATCACCCAAGCCAGCGAGAATCCATCCCAGCTGTTTGTTGAAATCTTAGGACAAAGCAGCTCTGTTTCACTACAGAAGTTGACAGAGAGGAAAATCAAATTTAGAGATTAAGAAAAAAAAATTCTTCGTAATGTTCTTTTTGTCTCTAGATCCAACCCTGCCTGCCTGAAGTGTTCTCCTGGACACTTACTTCCATTACATAAACAATAAAGACAGATTGAATTGGTGTTTTTTGTTGTTGTTCTTTACAATCAGAAGAATATCAACTAATACACTTATAAACGGTCTTGAATGGCATCCTGAGGAATTCTACATATGCTCTAGGGAGACATGAAAAGGAGAAGGGAAACAGGAAGAAAAAGGAAATGGGACAATTGCAGAAGAAAGCACCCTAGGAGTAGAAGGAATTTCAAGGCAATGATAGGGAAGTAGAGGAACCTCCTAGCTGATGTCTCTTCTCAGAGGAAGGAGGAAGCTAATTTTTTGCTTTGGGCCAGAAATTAGGCTCTGCCATCCAATTCTTTCTCTGTTGCATGCTTCTACAGTTTTGATGCTAGGTATGCCAAGACAAGTTTTAAAATGTCTCTGTTTAACACAGAACTTAAAATACAAATGTCATTCAGCTTTTAAAGCTGTCACATTATAAATAAACATGTGTGATCTTGGTTAAGTGTTAAATTAAGTTGCAAAGCTGTATACATAGTATGATCTCTTTTTTTGCTAGAAAATGTGTTTATGTGTTTCCAAGCGGAAGATTTGAAAGACATTGTAGCAGAATATTGTTACTACTCTAACTCTCTTTCCCTTTTCTTCTTTGTTCATTGAACCCCAAGTTTGTTCAGGTATTCCCCTTTCAGGGAAGGAGTCTATACCCAGATCCCAGCTGGGACATAACTCCAAGACAACTATGTAATGCCAGTGATTGGTTTAGCAGGGCCATGTGATCTTGGTCTAGCCAATAAAATATGAAGGAGACTCTGCAGGGGCTTCTGGGAAAAGTTTGTTTGCTGATTTAAAGAAAAAAATAATGAGGAGGATATGAGGAAATTAGAAGCCTCACATACTGGTGGTGGGAATGTTAAGTGATGCAACCACACTGAAAAACTGTCTAGCGATTTCTCAAAAGGTTAAACACAGAGTTAGCATATGATCTAGCAATTCCACCCCTAGGCATATACCCAAGAGAAACGAAAACATATGTGTACCAAGAAGCTAGCACATACACAGATGTCCACAGAAGTATTATGCATAATAAGCCAAAAGTAGAAATAACCCAAACGTCCATCAACTGGTAACAGATAAAGAAAATATGATATATCCATATAAAAAATCCATTGCAATCAAGTGGATTCTGACTCATAGCAACCCTACAGGACAGAGTAGAACTGCCCCATGAAGTTTCCAAGGAGTGCCTGATAGAACTGAGCTGCTGAGCTATTGGTTAGCAGCTATAGCATTTAACTACTACGCAATCAAGATTTCCAGTGGAATATCACATAGGAAAATAAAACGATGAAGTACCGGCACATGTTACAACATGAACGAGACTTGAAAACCAACCCAACCCACCGTCTTCGAGTCAATTCCAACTCATAGGGATCTTACAAGGATGGAGTAGAACTGCCACACAGAGTTTCCAAGGAGTGCCTGGTGGATTTGAACTACTAACCTTTTGATTAGCAGCCAAAGCACTCAACTACTACACCACCAAGGTTTCCAAGTGAAAGAAACTTGTCACAAAAGGTCATACTGGATGATTCCATTTATACGAAATGTCTAAAGTAGGAAAATATGTAAGAACATAAAGTAGATTAGTGGTTTCCTAGGGCTGGGGTGGCAGAGGGGAATTGTTGGGAGAAAAGGAGGAGTGACTACTAATGAATGTGAAGTTACCTTATGAAGTGATAAAAATGTTCTAGCATTGATTGTGATGATAGCTGTACAAATTTGTGAATATACTAGAAATCAGTTAATTGTATATTTTAAATGGGTGAATTGTATAATTGATGTATGTGAATTGTATCTCAATAAAGCTGTTGAAAGAAATAGCGCCAGTGACAGTATTTGGTATTTGGGTATATCAGTGTTTCATTCCTTTTTATTGCTGAGTAATATTCCACGGTGTAGGTTTACTATGGTTTGTTTAACCATCCACCCACTGAAGAACATCTGGGTTTTTTCTAGTCTTGGAGCTAGTAATGGTTAAGCTGCTCTGAATGTTCATGTCTAAGTGTTTGCATGAATCTAAGCCAACATTAGCCTGGGATAAATAAATGCCCAGGAGTACAACTGCTGAATTCTAGGGTAGGTGCACATTTAGTTTTTAAAGAAACTTTCAAACTGTTTTCTAGCATGTAGAGTCAGGATTTTTAATATTCTATTGCCTTTGAATGACATTTAGTAATAAAAATTTAAATTAAAAAAAAAGTTAACTTTAATAAAAAAAAAATTTCACAGGGCCTTTACAGCAAAAGAAAACATACAGCAAAAGGCTACCAAGCTATTGGCCTGCATCTTTTCTGATGCTTGTGGTCTCTGGGGCTTCCCAGATGCCGCGGTAAGTGGGAACCTGCTCAGCCCTCAGGAAGCCCCTGCTCTAGCCCAGGGAGGGTGTGACTTGCCCTTTTCAGCATCAGGGTTATTTTGGATTTAAGTGACAGAAACCTACTCAGCTTTAAGCCAAAGTGTGGAATCTATTATGACGATCCAGGAAGTGCAGCTGAGCCATGCAAGGAACTGGAAGTAGCAAATGGAAAATTCTGCAGCTCCAGTGAGCCATTCCAGGGGCCCAGTCCTCTTGGTGCAAGCATGGCTGCAGGCAAGCAAACTTGTTAAGATCTTGGACTCAGGAGTCTGGGGCCTTGAGCTGAAATCTAGTTCTACCACTTGCAAGATGTGTAACCTTAAGCAAATTACTTAAGCTCTCAATACCTCCATTTCCTTATCTTAAAAAGAGGTAATAATAGTTATCCACATCATTAGGATGATATGGGGATTGTTGTTTTTCATTGCTGTCCAGTAGATGCTGACTCATGGTGGCCTGGGGTTTGCAGAGAAGAACTGCTCCATTAGGTTTTCAAGGCTGTAGCCTTTGGACAGACAGGCCTGTCTTCCAAGGCATTTCGGGTAGATTCAAACTGTCAACTTCTCAGCTAACAGTTGAGTGCTTAACTGTTTGCACCGCCAGGGACTCTTATGTGGATATTAAAGGAATTAATACATGTAAAATATTTTACAGTAGCGTTAGGCATGTAGCAAGTGCTAACAGTAGTTATTATAATACAATTATTTTTATCCCAGGATTAAAGAAGAAGATATATAAACTGTGCCACCAAAAACAAAACCGGATCCCTTACAGTCAAGTCAATTCGGATTCACGGTGATCTTGCAGGAGACAGTAGTGTTTCTAAGGAGCAGCTGGTGGATTCAAACTGCTGACTTTTTGGTTAGTAGCTTAATATTCAACCACTTAGCCATCAGGTCTCCAAACTACATAACAATGCCTGACATATGTTCAGTAATTGTTAACTCTTACTATTATTTTTTGTAATGGTTTTATTGAGATATAATTCCCATACTATATAATTCACTCATTTAAAGTTGTACAACCATCACACAAATCAATTTTAGAACACTTTCATCATCCCCCAAAGAAACCTTGTACCTGTTAGTGGGCATCCCCCTAACCCCTCCTGAGCCTCACCCCCTGAACCACAAGCAACCACCAACATACTTTTTGTTTCTATAGATTTGCTCTTTTCTGGACATTTCAAGTAAATAAAATCATTCAAAATATAAGGCCTTTTGTGCTGGGTTCTTTTGTTTAGCATGTATTCAAGATTCACATTGTATCAGTGTTTCTTTTCTTTTTATTGACAAACAAGATTCCATTTCTATAATTTTCTGACATGAATACACCACAACAATTAATTTTTATAATTACCAATTCTACCACATCTCTTGTATTGATTTCTTGTTGCTGCTGTTACAAATTACCACAAAATTCATGGCTTAAATCACCACCAACAAAAATTTCTCATATAATTCTGGAGGCAAGAAATCCAGAATAAGTTTCAAAGGGCTAAAATGAAGGTGCCAGCACACCTGGCTCCTCCTGGATTTCTCTGGTTTCTGGTCACTCTGGCATATCTTGGCTTGTGGCCACATCATTTTAATTTCTGCTTCCATTGTCACATGGCCTTCTCTCCTAGTCAAATTTCTTCTGTCCCCCTTTTGTAAGGACACTTATGACTACATCTCAGGCCCACTTGGATAAATTGTCACATTGCCTTCCCCTCTCCTGGTCAAATCTCCTGTCTCCTTTTATAAACCAAGTTTATGATTACATTTATGGTCCATCTGGGGAATCCAGGATAATCTCCCCATCACAGGATTCCTAACTCAATCACGTCTGCAAGGTCCTTTTGCCGTAAGGTAGCATTCACAGTCTCCAGGTATTGGGATCTGAATATCTCTGGGGGCCATTATTCAACCTACCACACCCTTTAATTAAAAACAGCTCATTCTCTACTTGGCATTCTCTACTAATATAAAGAAATGAATCCAGGTGTAATCAAAAGAGTAACAGTGATTCATTTGGCCTGGGGCATGCAACTCGATGGCACTGGTTTTTGTTTTTGTTTTTTTGACTTGTCTACATTAGTTGCCTTTTCATTTTATTTTATTGTAGTAAAATAGGCATAACAAGAAGTTGGTGAGTTTAACCATTTTTAATTGCGCTATTCAGGGAGGTTAACGACACTCGCCGTGTTAGGCTACCATCACCACTATTCCTTTTCAAAAGCTTTTCATCACCCCAGACAGCAGCTCAGGGCTGCTTCAATAATAACTCCTATTCCTACTTGCTTCTAGCCCCTAGTAACCACTAATAAACTTTTGTGTATATGTGGTAAAATACACAGAGGAAAACATTTGCCATTTCAGTGTTTTTTTACACGTACAGTTGAGTGATATTATGTTCATCATGTTGTTCAACCATGACCTCATTTCCAGATGTTTCAATCACTGTCAACAGAAGCTGAGTGCCTCCTAAGCAGTGACTTCCCCTTCCCCTCCTCTCCTACCCCTGGCAGCCAACTAGTAAACTTTGGTCTCTACGTTGTTGTTAGTTGCCTGTGGTGGTCAAGATTATGTCAGCTTCGCTACTCCACATTTGGCTGCTGTATTAAGTAGCAGGGCGGGGTCTGTGGTGGCTTCCCGCCCCACAGATCTCATCTCTCCACCACCCACTACTACTGCTGGTCTGCTAACGTAGCCAGGAGCTCCTGCTCTCTTCTGGCGTCTGCTTCCTGGACTTGAACTAGCAGCTGTTGGATTCATCAGTCCTTACAGTCAGCACTTGAGAATCCTGCTCCCTGACCTGCTGATTCTGGGTTCCCCAGCCTCTGTCGCTCCGTCTCGCCACCAGCTTGGGATCCACCAACTTACATAACTAGTGATCTAAAACTCTGGTCTCTGACCTGCTGACTTGGGGTTCATCAGCTTCCGTGGCTACGTGAGGCTTGTGCCAGGACTTGGGACATTCAGCTTCTGTGATTGCATGAGCTGTTCCTATATCTATATCTATCTATATTTATTATAAATCTTTCCTTGTACCTGCACGAGTTACTGGTTTTGCTTCCCTAGAAAACCCAGCCTAAGACAGTGCCCTTGAGTCATTTCTTACTCGTAGCCATCCTACGCACAACATAATGAAACCCTTCCTGGTCCTGTGTCATGCTCACAGTCACTGTTACGTTTGAGCCCACTGTTGCAGCCACTGCATCAATCCATCTCATTCGCAGTCTTCCTCTTTTGCACTAATCTGCTTTACCAAGTATGATGTCCTTCTCCAGGAACTGAGCCCTTCTGACAACCTGTCCAAATTATGTAAGATGTGGTGTCACCATCCTTTCTTCTAAGGAGCACTCTGGTTGTACTCCTTCCAAGACAGATCTGTTTGTTCTTTCGGCAGTCCGTGGTATATGCAATATTCTTCTCTAACACCACAATTCAAAGGCATCAGTCTTTCTTCTGTTTTTCTTGTTCATTGTCTGCCTTTCACATGCATATGATGCGACTGAAAATATCACTGCTTGGGCCAGGTGCACCTTAGTCTTCAAAGTGACATCTTGGGGCTTGCATGTTGCTGTGACGCTGGGAGCAATGCTGCCGGTATTCAGATACCCACAGAGTCACCCATGGCAAACCAGTTTCAGCTGCGCTTCCAGCCTAAGACAGACGAGGAGGAAGGATCTGGAAGTCTACTTCTGAAGACTCGCCCAGAGACAACCTTATGAATAGCAGTGGAATGTTGGTCTCCATGCCTTTGCCTATTCTAGGCATTTCATATAAAGGAGACTGTACACTGGCCTCTTGTGACTGACTTATGTCACTCAGCATAATATTTTCAAACTTCATCTATGATGTAGCATGTGTGAGAACTTCATTTCTGTTTATGGCTTGAGTAATATTCCCTAGAATGTATGTGCCAGCTTATCCACTCATCTTTGGTAGATGTCTAGGCTGTTTCCACCTTTCGGCTATTGTGAACAGTGCTGCAATGAGCAATGGTGTACACATATCTGCTTGTGTTTTCACTTTCAGTTCTCTTGGGTGTATCCCTAGGAGTGGTTTGCTGTAGCCGTCATATGGTTATTCTATGTTTTACTTTAAAAAATATATTTTGTTGTGTTTTAATTGAAAGTTTACAATCCAAATCAGTTTGTCATACAAAAACTTACACAAAGGTATGGAACACTTTATGAATTTGTGTGTCATCCTTGCATGGAGGCCTTGCTAATCCTCTCTGTATCATTCCAATTTTAGTATACAAGGACCGAAAATTAAGCTCATGAACTCACCCTAGAAAAAGTGCTACATACCTCATTGCTAGAGACCATTATGGTCACCTTCGAGGTACCTCCCTTGGGAAGCTATGCACCAACACCAACACCTAGTCCACCCTTCAAAGCAGTTTGGGAACTCTTTTTCCACAATGACCATCAGAGCTGTCATCATATTACCCTTGATATCTGAAGATCATAAAAATGTCTCCTTTCAATATTTCCTTTTTCTTCAGGTAAAGAAAAAAGTCATTGGGGGTTAGATCAGGTGAGTAGGGAGGGTGTTCCAATACAGTTATTTGTTTACTGGCTAAAATCCCCCTCACAGACAACTCTACAATTAAGTTCATGAACTTACCACTGTGCCACTGTGTACCATGGTCTTTCCAGAAAGAGTTCCAGAATTGCTTTGAAGAGTGGACTAGATGTTGCCGTCAGTGCAGTACTTCTCTAGGGGAGTACTTCAAAAGTGACTGTAGTGATACCAGCAATGAGATGTGTAGAACTTAGAACAATTAAGTTCCCAGACTTAATGGTCAGATCTCATGTCGGCTGCTTTCCACCAGGCTACACCATTTTGCATTCTGACCAGCAATGGATGAGGGTCCCAATTTCCATACATCCTGGTCAGCATTCGTTTTCAGGTTTCATGCTAGTGGACATCCTTGTGGGCTAGAGGTGACGTCTCATGGTGGTTTTGATTTGGATTTCCCTAATGACTAACATTAGTGAGCATCTTTTCTTATGTTTGCCAACAATCTGTATACCTTTTAAAAAAGAAATGTCTGCTTAACTCCTCTGCTCACTTTTTAAATTGGTTATTCTTTTTGTCTTTGAGCTGTAGGAGCTCTTTATATATTCTGTAGGTTAAACCCTTGCCTGATGTGTTGTTGTGTGCCGTCAAATCAGGTCTGACTCTAGCAGCCCTACTAGATGGAGTAGAACTTCCCCATAGAGTTTCCTGGGCTGTAATCTGTATGGCAGCAAATTGCCATGTCTTTTTCCCCTCAGAGCAACCGACGGGTTTGAATCGCTGACCTTTCTGTTAGCAACCAAGAGCTTCACCGTTGTGTTACCAGGGCTTCTATAAGATATATGGTTCCCAAAGTATTTTCACCTATTATGTAAGTTATATCTTGACTTGCTTGATAAAATTAGTTGATGAACAGAAACTTTGTTCTGGATGAAGTCCAATGTATTTATTTATTTATTTTGTGTATCCTGGTTTTAGTGTCATACTGGTTTCTTACCACTTCTAAGGGAGCAGGAAAGTGCAGCTACAATGTAAACTCTTAGTTGGCAAGAAGGGGGATTTTGGTTTTGGCTGGAGGTGAGGCAGTTTTGGGCACAGGATCTGATTAACAGTTTGTGGAGAATATTCTCTATTCCAAGAAAATAACTATTTTTATCTTTAAAAGGCAATTTTACAAGGTGGCATTTTACAGGACAAGGAAATTGAAATTTAGAGGGGGTAAGCCGATGCCCAAGGTCACAAACACAGTAAAAGGCAGAGCCAAAATTTGAATGCCAAAAGCCCAGGCCCTGGCCACGCATCAACCTACCTCTTGAGAAACAGGAGTTAGCCAGCCTCTAACACAGCCCCCTCTTCCTGAAATTGACCTTGGATGACGATTGGACTAGGATAACAAGCAGGCAACACTGTATACAAATTCGACACCCCCTGTTCCACCATCCGTGACGCCTGGCCTCAGAGACCGGAGTTCAGTCTGTGCCAGGCATTCCCATCAGGGTTTTGACAACCATGGTGTTTGTTAGACATGATGTCCTGTTTGGCTCAGCCAAACAGCCCCAGCCTAGCTGCACTGGCCAGCAGCACAGGACGCCAGGCTGACGCACTGCCCAGGTTGTTTCACAACCTGTTTTTGAGTCAAAGCAGCAGATGGAAGGAAGGTCACTGTGGATCTTGAGCTCATGGTTAGAAAGGTGAGTCCTGCCAACAGGTGCAAGGGGAGCCCACCTAATCTTTACCCAGAGCTTCTTGCCTTCTTCTAGGCTCTCCTCTTCTTTTTAAAAATATTTCATTGCATTTTAAGTAAAAGTTTACAGTCCAAATCAATTTGCCATACAAAATCCCAAACACACACCACTATACAACTCTAACTGATCTCTTCTCCACCACTCTGTAACAGCGCCCTCCTCCTTTCCACCCTGTACTTCCTGTATCCATTCAGCCACCTCCAGTCCCCCTCTACCCTCCCATCTTGCCTCTAGAGAGGAGCTGCTCAGGCAGCCTCGTGTATGTATTTAAGTCAAGGAGCATATTCTTCACCAGCATCACACTAAGTCTTATAAAACCCAAACCAAACCCACTGCTTTTGAGTTGATTTGGGCTCATGGCAACCCTATAGATCAGAGTAGAACTACTGTATAGGGTTTCCAAGGAGCGCCTGATGGATTTGAACTGCCAACCTTTTGGTAAATAGCTGTAGCATTTAACCACACCACCACCAGAGTTTCCAGTCCAGTCCAATCTTTGAAGAGTTGGCTTTGCTGCTGGTTTCAGTTCTGGGCTAACAGAGAGTCTGGGGGCCATGTCCTCAGGGGACCCTCGAGTCTGACAGACCATTAAGTGTGATCTTTATTTTAATAGAGTTCTAGTTCCGCACACCCACTTTTTTCCTGCTACATCAGAGACTTTATGTAGTGTTCCATGTCAGGGCAGTCACTGGTGGTGACCAGTCACCATCTAGTTCTTCTGGTCTCATGATGTCATAGTCTCTGGATGATATGGTGCCTCTGTCTGTTGGGCCCCTATTTCCTCTTGTCTTTGATATCCTTCATTCTCCTCTTCTCCAGATGGGTAGGGACCAACTGATGCTGTTTAGACAGCTACTTCCTAGCTTTTAAGACCCCAGATGCCACACACCAATGTGGTAAGCAGAACATATTCTCTTTTTTTAAAACTAGATTTCTTTAATACTTTCTTGAAAGATGTTACAGTCACCTTCACTATCATTATTACTCAATTTAAAAAAGATTTTTTTTATTGTGATTAAGCGAAAGTTTACAATCCGAGTCAATTTGCCATTTTAAGACCCCAAGCACCTACCTGTCTGCAACTCTGTTTGATCTTCTCACCCTGTGACAGCACACTCATCTCTTCCACTCTTTACTTCCAGCATCTACTCAACCAACACTTGTCCCCTCCTACCAGTAGGACAGCCTCATCTATATATATATATTCCTCTATGTCTCTCTATATATAACCATAAAGTACACACACCACTCTGTTTCCCCAAGTCCAGTCCATTCTCTGTCTGAAGTGTTGGTTTCAGTATCGGTTTCATCTCTGGGCTAGCAGCAAGTCTAAGGGCCACGTTCTTGGGGAATCATTCAGCCATTGGACCATCAGTTCTGGTCTTTTAACAGAGTTCTTGATCTGCACACTCTTTTTTCTCATGCTACGTCACGGACTCTGCATTGCGTTCCCTGTCAAGGCTGTCTTTGGTGGTAGCCGGGAGAACATATACTTAAAAAAAAAAGCTTAGTTGCTACTATTACAGGCTCTCTTCTTGACCAGAGGTAGGATCCTGAGCCAAAGGACGTTTCAACAATTCTCAATTCCCCATCTCTTAAATGGGAAACATATACATATTTAAGTTATTATGCCCCCAGCGTGCACGATGTAATTTAATCTTTAGTGCAACCAGTAAGGTAGATGCGATTTTTCCATTTAGTGAATGCAGATACTGAGAATCAGAGATATTCTTTCTATTCATTAAGTCACACAGCAGTTAGCACAGGGCAAGCTGTATGACTTAAGAGCTTGGATTCAAAGAAAAAATGGCAGGAGAAAAGTCTGCCTGTTGTTCAAGGCTTATCAGTCTACGATGAGTTATTTAAGTATGTCCCTCTCCCTGGATCTTGTTTTCACCATCAGTTTTATGTGATTGGGGTTAGAGAACTGGCCTCTGTCACTTAAAGTCTATGGCCCTGTAATTTCATGTCAGAAGATCTTTCTCTAAGTTGTATCTTGGGCAGAGTCTGTGTTCACCACACAGATGCTAGCTCATTCTTGAGTTTCTTCTGAGGAAGAAGCAGACAACAGTGATGAATTATTCCACCTTAGGGATTTCCAGGCAAGTCTCAACTCTTGCCTACCTTTTTTTCATGAATTGTGTCATAGTTTCTTAATGTTACTATAACAAAAATATCACAAGTGGGTGGCTTTAATGAACAGAAATCTATTTTCTCATAGTTTAGGAGTCAAGGGAAACCCCGGTGGCATAGTGGGTTAAGTGCTACAGATGCTAACCAAAGGGTCAGCAGTTCAAATCTGCCAGGTGCTCCCCAGAAATTCTGTGGAGCAGTTCTACTCTGACCTCTAGGGTTGCTATGAGTCAGAACCAACTCAACGGCAGTGGGTTTCTGGGGCTGGTTCTTGAGGAAGGCCCTGTCTGTTCTGGAGAAAACCCTTGTCTCAGTCTCTCTAGTGTTCCTCTCTGCACGCCTTGGAGATCTCCAAATGGCATCTCCTTTCCCCCACTTTTGTGCTCGCTTGCCTCTGTGTCTATGCTGCTCCTTGTACAAGGCCTGACAGTTAAGTTCATGCACTCATTCTAGAAATGCTACATACATGCCTATTGCTAAGTATCACTACAGTCACCTTTGAAGTACTCCCTTTGGGAAGCTATGTACCAACATGGAACCCTAGTCCACCCTTCAAAGTAGTTTGGGGACTCTTTTTCTGGAATGGCCATCAGAGCTGTCATCATATTACTGTTGATGTCCTGAATGTCATCAAAACGTCTTTGTTTCAATAATTTCTTTATCTTCAGGTAAAGAAAAAAGTCACTGGGGGCCAGATCAAGCAAGTAGGGAGGATATCCCAATACAGTTATTTATTTATTGACTAAAAACTCCCTCACAGACAACTAGACTATTAAGTTGGTGAACTTGCCACTGTGCACAATGCCCATTCTAGAAAGAGTTTCAAAACTGCTTTAAAGGTAGGTAGCAGTAGTGATATTCAGCAATGAGGTATGTAACACTTAGGACAATTAAGTTTGCATAATTAGTTGTCAGATCTTTTAGTGGTTTGTTTAAAGACACACCCTTGCTAATACGGCCTCATTAACATAACAAAGAAAACTCTTTTTCAAATGAGATTACATCCACAGGTATAGAGGTTAGGATTTACAACATATATTTAGGGAGTGACACAATTCAGTCCATAACAACCTGTGCCATGTCCACATCCATAAAGTATGAATGACCGTAGTATAAACAGCCCAGTCACAGTACATACTGCAAAGCTGCATGGGTCATATACATTTCCTTTTTATCATCATTCTGACCATAGGAGGGGAGTTATTGCCCTAGGCCACCCAGCTTGTAGTAAGTGGAGTTGAAGTCTCAACCTAGGTTTACCCACCTCTTTGCCCTTTGGCATATGACACTTTCCCTTCATTTCCACCCTGATGGATGGAAAGCACTGAACTGATGAATGGAAGATACTTGGTGTGCTGTGGAGAGCTGTGCACAAGTGAACAATAACAATTATTACTGGTTCTCTTTCTTCCACTGTAGGATAAGCTGGGACCTGAGTCTTCAACTGCTTTTGTATTTCCCAGTAATGCCAATGTGGAACTTTCTGTGGGTTCTTGGTATGTAACTGCTTACTGAAGGAATAGTTTCACTGGCTAAAGACAAACAGGTAAGATCACTCACCGATCCTTGGGCCAACCATCAAGGGCAACAATGTTGGGAATTAGCTACTTGGTTGACTAGGTCATTGCCAAGGATCCTTTCCCACTTCCTTGTACATTTTCTCAGCTCTTCTCTGCCATCATCTTTGTTGTCATTGCCACAGTCTCACTCTTTCCCCAGGGAAATGAGAGGAGGTATATCCCCAAGAATTAGCAGGAAACCAGTTAAACACAATTCCTTATCGGTTTACCTATTCCCCATCCTTCTTTTCTACCTGTCAGGATCTCACAGAGGCCACACACTACACTGTACTATCATTGTGACACCCTCCTCCAGCAGGGTTTCTTCTAGATTTCTGTGGGTTTTTTTCTGTTCACCTCACTCTATTCAATTCACTTTTTTGTACTTGCTAATGGAATTAATTCTCTCTTTCACTTTTTTTTAATAACCAATATTTATTGTGTATCAAATCTCGTACTTAACAGTTACAGAGACTTCCCAGTTTCTCAAACTGGAGAAAGTAAGTTTTTCTAAAATATTAGAGTTTCTCATAGTGAGCATGAAAAAAAAAACATAGTTTTTTCATTCGTTTAATCAGTTTTATCAAGGCATTACTCACATGCAATAAAAATGCATCTGTTTTATGAGGTTAGACAAATGTACACACTTGAAAAGGCACTGCCACAACTGACATGTAGAACATCTATCTGCCTTTTCCTGGAAAGCTCCCTTGTATCACTTTGCAGTCAATTCTTCACACACAGATCTGATTTTTCCTACTATGGATCAGTTTAGTCTGTTCTATAACTTCATATAGATGGAGTTACAAATGATCCATTATCTTCTCTCTGGTTTCCTTTGTCTAGAATGTCTTAGGTTCAACTATCTTGTTGTACAAACTCACTGAAGGTCTGAACTGTTTGCCCTTCACTACTAACTAGAAGGTTTGAAAGCACCCAGTTGCACTGCAGAAGAAAGTCCTAGTGATCTGTTTCCATAAATTACTGCCACTGAAAAACCCTGTGAAACGCAGTTTTCCTCTGAAACATATGGGGTTGCCACGTGTCAGAATTGACTTGATGGCAATGCTTTTTTAAAAATCTGGTGTGTCTTGTATATATCAGTAGCATATTCTTTTTTCATTTCTATTGCCGATAGCATTCCATTGCTGGAATATATCACAATGTCTATCATCCACTGGTTGATGGACATTTGGTTTGTTTCAAGTTGTTGTTTTCTTATTCTAACTACTACACAATCTTCAAACATTTGTAAAACAGAGACATGTAGAGGAAAAATAATCTTTGATTCCATTAACGAAACATAATCACTGTTAACAGCCCGTCCCCCAACCGCCACCCTTGCACAGATGTTTTGCACGTATGATTTTACACCTGGCTTTTTTAGTCAACCTTATGTTGTAAATATTTCCCACATCATTTCTTACGTAACCAACATTTTTGATGATGCATCTTATTTTATCACTAAGACGAGGGCTGTGCAAGTGCAGGAGGTGAGGCTGTCTTGGATAGTCTTGTATTCCAAGGTCCCAGAATGGCAGACAATAAATGTTTACTGAACAGTATGTGACAGTGTGTCTTGCTGTGTCTGTACACTTATTGCTGTTTTGAGGTGCTGTTGAATCCATTCTGATGTGTAGCAACCCCTGTGTGACACCATAGAACTTCCCCCATAAAATTTTCTTGGCTGCAGTCTTTACAGGAGCAGATCACCGGTTCTTTCTGTTAGCATCTGGAGATGCTAAGTGAGTTCATACTGCCCACCTTTTGGTTAGTAGCCAGCACTTAACTGTCACTCCACCAGGGCTCCTTATGTCCATATAGAAAACATTTCAATTCTCCTTAAAGGTTTCATCAGTTCGCTTTAAATGTTTATGTCCTGTCTCTTCAGCCAAGCTTTTGAAGGCGGTGTCTGAGACTACTTGCTACACAAGTACAATGGGTATATTACCCATAATCTTTACAGTAACCCTATCAAGAAGATAATATCCCTGTTTTAACAAATTAAGATGCAGACTCAGAGAAATTAATGACTGGCTCGAGGCCAAACAACCAGTATGTTGCTGAGTCCAGATGTTACCCATGATTAATCGAATTCAAATCCTACAATAATAGCATTTGAAATAGTTAAATTTTTTACTGGCACCTGCTACGGGTCAGGTTTATCAGTCAATCCTCATAATGACCTTAGCAGAAAGGACTAATATTATCCCGTTAGAGAGATGAGGACATGAGGTTTAGAGAGGCCAAGTAAGCTTGCTCCATGTTACACTGCTAGACAGTGTTAGAATTTAATTGAAGCTCATCTTAAAGTCTGAGTGCTAGCATATTAACCCCACTTCTGCTTCCCCACGCAGTGTCCTTGGGCTTCTTCATCTCTTCTGGGCTGTTTGTGTAGTCTTGCTGAGAAAATGTTTGAGTTGATGACGTAGATGGTGACATATGACGCTCTAAGCCAAAACCAAAAACCAAACCCACTGCCATTAAGCCAATTCTGACTCCTAGTGACCCGATAGGACAGAGCTGAACTGCCCCATAGAGTTTCTAAGATGCGTATGGTGGGTTTGAACTGCCTATCTTTGCAGCTGCAGCACTTAACCACTATGTCACTAGGGTTTCATTTCTGAGCCAAGGAAGGGGTTAACGGTAGTGAGATCATAGGGGATCTAAAGACCCAAGCCCTCCTATTTTCAAAGATACCACACAGCAGACTCACAATTCTTGCAGCTGTAAGATGTAAAACACTACCCGCATCTGACGGCTGGTGAGGAGTCGAAGAGTGAGTCCTACAAAAATCAGTTAGCCCAGAGCCTGGTACCCATTAAGCACTCACTAAAGGGGAGTTGTTAAAAGGCCTACATCTAGGAAATTTGAGATTCAGTGTGTTAATTATCCTCAGACAGAAAACTGCGCTGACTTCCCAGACAGACCTGGGAGGCGAGAAACCCAAACAGACAGTTACAGTTCAGCTAAAACAGAGCTAATCTTTAATCTTTTATGGATATGTGTAATACATTAACTATTATGGCCTACCCCTTGAGGCACCACAACACCTGGTCAACCAGAGGCTGGGGTTGAGTTGACTGGCTCAGTGGGAAGAGGCAAGTAAATAGGCCAATTACCCCTCATGGGAGACTTTCTTAGGTGCCCGCCTTGAGATTAAGAGGATTAGATGACTGATGCTGCCTGTCATACAAGGAGTGGGTTAGGGAGGTGAACTCATGAGACAGCAGCCAATGAAGAACACTAGACAGAAGTGACCTGAGATGTTTTACCCGTTTCTCTGCAAACCGAACCCCTGAGGGCAAGATTTAAATCATTTGTTATTTGTCATTAGGTGTTTGCTGTTGGTGGTTACTATTCATGATGATGTTGTAGTTCACAGGGAAAAAAGAAAAACAAAGGTGTACAATTGCTGAGGCTGGTGTCTGTATGAATTATGAAATCATAAGGTTCAAGTACCATATTTTCTCAACTCTGAGCTGCACTTTGTATCCCTGTTGATCAGGCTTTGTCTTACAATAACATGTGTGCATGTATATGGAAGTGTTTCTTCCTTGCCTCAGACTCTATAATTAAATATTGCTATGCACTGAGCTTTTGTTTATGGGGATGGGAAATTTGGCAATGGCTGCTGGTGATGCCTGCACAACATTATTGATGTAATAAATTGTACACATGAAAAACATTGAATTGGCAAACGTTGTTAGCTGTATTTGTAGAAACAATAAAGAAGATATTAAAATTAAACTAAAAAAAGTCTGTAACTTAGAGTAGTTAAGTGTCTGAGAACTGAGGAAACACAGTAGTTCCAACCTCCCATTCCAGGCAACAATTCTTTCTTCCGTAGTTTCTCCTTTACTATGTCTACTGGGAAGGAGTTGACTTCTGATCAAGGCAGCCCATCTCATGATCCTGCAATTTCCACCCAGCAATTCTAATCCTACCTTCTAGGATTTTTTTTCTCAGGAGGCGGAGTGGCTTAGAACAATGAACAAAGGCTCTGGAGGTACACTTGACAGGGGTTTTAATCCTGACTCTGACAATTATTAACAAGCTCCTTCACTTCTCTGAGCGTGTTTCATCTGTTAAGTGGGTTAACGCACTCACCATTGTGAGACTAAATGAGATCAATATGTACAAAGTATTTGTGCCATGCTCAGTGAATAAAAAGTATTCCCCTCCTCTTTCTATCTACTGTTTCTTTACTGACCTTGTCGTATTTTTGTCTATTTGAACACAGATGTTATGTTCCACCTTTCTCAAGTCTTTTCGAAGTTAAGCATCCCCAATTCCTCAACCATTCTCCTAATAAAAACTGAATCATTGCATACCTACAACATACAGTATGTGAAAGGCACTGCTGAAGGTCTAAGACATTAATTTGCCTAGTTCCACATAGGCAATGCCCAGGATTCATGACTGTCTGGCTCAAAAGTCATATTTTCAAATATAGATTCCACATCGTGTTGTCCGTTGGAAATATAATGAGAGCCATATATAAAACTTTTAAATGTTCTAGTAGCCACATTGGCATCTCTTGGTGGTGCAAATGGTTAATTCTCTCAGCAGCTAACCAAAAGAGTAGAGCTTCGAGTCCACCCAAAGGCAACTCAGAAGAAAGACCTGGCCATCTACTCCCCCCAAAGCAGCTATTGAAAATCCTACAGAAGCAAGTTCTATTCTGAACTACATGGGGTCACTGTGAATTGGAGTCAACTCAATGGCAACCAGTTTTTCTGATTTAGCAGCCACATTTTAAAAAAGTAAAAAGTAACAGGTGAAATTGAATTTAATAATATACTTTATTCAGTCCAATATAGTATTCTTTCAGCAATCAATATGAAAAATTATTTATGAAATATTTCCCATTCTTTTTTTCTTTTTTTCGGTAGTAAGTATTCAAAATCCAGTTTCTATTTTACACTTAACAACATATCTTTTAGGATATGCAATTTAGATTAGCCAGATTTCAAGTGGTTAATAGCCAGCTGTGGCTAATGGCTACTGTACCTACAGGACACATGGAATGTCTTGGCTTGGAATTTAAGGATTTAGTTTCTCTCCCTGAATCTAGTGCTGACTAAATGTATGAGGCCCAGAAAAATCATTTAGCAATCCGTCTGTTAATCTCTATCCTCTACCAATAGTTCTCTCAACAAATAGTGTTTATCGAGTGCATCCCCTGTCCAGGCATCTTTCCAGGAACCAGATATACAACAATGAAAACAACAACATCCCTGTCTTCACAGATCCTATGATTTTAATAGGAGGAAAAAGACAATAAAGTAATTAATTGGTGAATAGGTAGTATGACACCTGGTCAAATATTCTATGAAGAAAATACAGCAGGGTATAGGGAGCAGAGCAGATAGTGAATTGCAATTTTCCACAGATGGCCAGGAAGGCCTCTGTAATACATGGAAGTGTGAGCAGACACCTGAAGGAAGCAAGGGAGTGAACAGTACAGTTTCATGGAGGAGAGTTCCAGAAAGACGGTACGATAAATTCTAAGGACTTGAGATAGGTGCATCCTTGAAAGTTCAAATAAAAGCAGTGAGACCAGTGTGACTGAAGCAGAGCAGATGAGGTGGAGCAAGGAGAGAGGGAACAAGAATGTAGCAGATCGTGTAGGCACAGCAAGGACTTTGGCTTTAACTTTGAGAGGAGGAACGACATGAACTGACGGTGAAGGCGCTGGAGACAATTAGGTTGAAAAGCAATGGTCACCACTTTCTCATAGGACTATGCATATAGAAAACAGTCAATAAATATCAGGTCGTTCCTGGTAAATAACTGCCTTTAAACACTAGAGGAAAAGGCTGACAGACTAACACCTAGTATAACAGAGGAGTAGATCTCTCTCAGAGCCTTGGTGGTGCAGTGCTTAAGTGTTTGGCTGCTAATCAAAAGATCAGCAGTCTGAATCCACCAGCTGTTCTTTGAAAACTCTATGGGGCAATTTTATTCTGTCCTACAGAGTCACTACGAGTTGGAATTGACTCAGCGGCAATGAGTTTGATTTGGTTTTGGTTTAGCTCTATATTAAGACTCCCTGGATACTGCAAACAGTGACAAGGTGGGCAATGCAAATCCATCAGTTGTTCTGCAGGAGAAAAGACCTGGCAATCTGCTCCCTTGAAGATTACAAAAAAAAATATTTGTTGTTAGGTGCTATCAAGTTGGTTCCAACTCATAGCAACCTTATATATAAAAGAATGAAACACCGCCCAATCCTGTGCCATGCCCACAATTGTTTTTACATTTGAGCCCCTTGCTGCAGCCACTGAATCAATCCATCTCATTGAGGGTCTTCCTAATTTCTGCTGACCCTCCACTCTACCAAGCATGATGTCCTTCTCCAGGGGCTGATCCCTCCTAACAACATGTCCCAAGTATATAAGACATAATCTCATCACCATCCTTGCTTCTAAGAAGTACTCCAGTTGTTCTTCTAAGAATAATTTATTCATTTTGTTTGTTCATTTTGTTTTTTGGGGAAGTCTATGGTATAGTCAATATTCTTCCCCAACACCACATTTCAAAGGTGTCAGTTCTTCTTCTGTTCTCCTTATTCATTGTTCAGCTTTCACAAGTACATGATGTGAATGAAATACCGTGGCTTGGGTCAGTTGTGCCTTAGTCCTCAAGGTCAAATCTTTACTTTTCAGCACTTTACAGAGGCCTTTTGCAGCATATTTTCCCAGTGCAAGGAGTCTTTTGATATCTTGACTTCCGTTTCCATGGGGCATTGACTGGGGAAGCATTCATCATCAAAAAAATATTTCAAGATCTATTCTGAAGTACAATGCTGTCAGCGATATTATAATATTCAAACACCTATAAGGAAGATCAGTTAATACAACTATTGTTCAAATTTATGAACCAACTACTAATGCCAAAGATGATGAACTTGAAGATTTTTACCAACTTCTACAATCTGAAATTGATCTAACGAGCAATCAAGATGCATTAATAAATTCTAGTGGTTGGAATTTGATAGTTGGAAACAAAAAAGGGTCAGTAGTTGGAAAATATGGTCTTGATGATAGAATCAACATGAGAGATTCCATGATACAATTTTGCAAGATCAATGACTTATTCATTGCAAATACCTTTCTTCAGCAACATACATGGTGATTATTATACACATGGCCCTCACCAAGTGGAATACATAGGAATCTAACTGACTATATTTGTGTAAAAAGAAGATGAAAAAGCTCAATATCATAAGTCAGAACAAGGCCAGGGGCCAACTGCGGATCAGACCATCAGTTGCTCACATGCAGGTGTAATGTGAAGCTGAAGAAGATTAAAACAAGTTCACAAGAGCCAAAGAACTACCTTGAGTACATTCCATCTGAGTTTAGAGACCATTTCAAGAACAGATTTGATTAATTAAACATTAATGACCCAAGACCACATGAGTTGTGGGATGATATCACACATACACAAAGAAAGCAACAGATCATTTAAAAGACAGGAAAGAAAGAAAAGAATAAAATTTATGTCAGAAGAGATTCTGAAACATGCTACTCTGAAACAGAGTAGCTAAAGCAAGAGGAAGAAATAACAAAGTAAACAAGCTGAGCAAAAGATTCAAAGGGTGGCTCAAGAAGAAAAGCAAATTATAATGATATGTGCAGACACTTAGAAAACCAAAAGGGAAGAACATGCTTGGCATTTCTCAGACTGAAAGAACAGAAGAGAAAATTCAAGCCTGGAGTTGCAATCCTGTAAGATTTCTATTGGGGAGAAATATTAAATGATGCGGAAAGCATCAAAAAAAGATGAAAGGATCCCATAAATTATAACAAAGGTCCACTCTTTGGACAGGAATGGATTGGACTTGGCAAGGCAGAGTGACCATATATTGGAAGCACTTTATGGCTCTATACATCTATAGGATATCATCCTGCTGACCTCTGGCTGGAGGAAGGGGAGTGGACGGAGAGGAGGGGAAAGGAGGCTGTTGGGAGGATGAGACAGGTATGGAGCAGAGAGGAATAGTGTGCTGTCACCAGACAGGGAGAGCAGTGGAAACTGCATATAGGGGGGCATGTAAATTTACATGTGAATGTACATTTTCACTCAGTTATGTTAAATAAAAATAAAAATAAAGATTAAAAAAAAAAGATGGAAGGAGCACAGGGAGTCACTGTACCAAAAAGCAGTGGCTGATATTCAGCCATTTCAGGAAGTAGCATATGATCAAGAACCAATGGTACTGAAAAGAGAAGTCCAAGCATTAGCAAAAAACAAAGTTCCAGAAATTGACGGAATACCAGTTGAGATGGTTTAACAAATGGAGGCAGCGCTGGAAGCACTCGCACATCTATAGCAAAAAATTTAGAAAACAGCTACCTGGCCAATGACTGAAAGAAATCCATGTTTGTACCCATTCCAAAGAAAGGTGATTCAACAGAGAGTGGAAATTATCAAACAATGCTATTCTTGTCACACACAAGTAAGATTTTGCTGAAGGTCATTCAAAATCAGTTGCAGCAGTATATCAACAAGGAACTGCCAGAAATTCAAGCCAGAATTAGAAGAGGACACAGATGGAGGGATATCGTTGCTCATGTCAGATGTTTGTAAACTTATCTAGACTATGATTCCCAGTTTTGTGTGATTGTGCACCATTTTGTCACCTGATGTGATTTTCCTGTGTGTTGTAATCCTGTTCTTATGATGTTAATGAGGCATAACTAGAGGCAGTTATGTTAAAGAGACGGGATTCAGTCTTCAATATTTGGTTGTGTCTTAATTTCTTGAGCTATGAAACAGTGAAGCAGAGAGGCGGGGAGACCTCAGTCCACTAGGAAACAAGAACAGGAGAATAGCATGTCATTTGGACCCAGAGTTTCTGTGCTGAGATCTTCAACTGGGTAAGACTGACGATGGGGACCTTTCCCCAGCACCGACACAGAGAGAAAGCCTTCACCTGAAGCCAGCACCCTGAATTCAGACTCCTAGCCTCCTAGATAGTGTTAGAATAAGTCTCTGTTTATTAAGGCCATCCATTTGTGGTATTTCTGTTATAGTAAAGCTAGATGGAGCTTGGCTGAAACCAGAGAATACCAGAAAAATGTTTACCTGTGTTTCATTGGCCATGCAAAAGTATTTGACTGTTCAGGGCACAACAAATGAAGAACAACGAGGATTCTAGAATGCTTAATTGTGCTCATGAGGAACATGTACATAGATCAAGAGGCAGTCATTCAAACAGAACCAGGGAATACTACATGATTTGAATTAGGAAAGGTGTACATGAGGGTTGTATCCTTTCATCACATTCATTCAATCTGTATGCGAAGCAAGTAATTCAAGAAGCTGGACTATATGAAGATGAGTGCAACAACAGGATCAGAGGAAGACTCATTCACAACCTGTGATACACAGATAACACAACCTTGCTTGTTGAAAGTGAAGAGGACTTGAAGCACGTACTGACAAAGATCAAAGATTACAGCCTTTATTATGTATTAAACCTTAACATAAAGAAAACAAAAATCCTCACAATGGGACCAATAAGCAACATCATGATAAATGGAAAAAACATTGAAGTTGTCAAGGATTTCACTTTACTTGGATCCACAATCAACACCCACGGTAACAGCAGTTAAGAAATCAAATAACGCACTGCACTGGGCAAATCTGCCAGAAAAGATATCTCTAAACTGCTAAAAATCAAAGATGTCGCTTCAAGGACTAAAGTGTGAATCACCCAAACTATAGTGTTTTCAATTGCCTCATATGCACGTGAAAACCAGACAACAATAAAGAAAACTGAAGCAGAATTGATACCTTTGAATTATGGTGTTGAAGAGTATGGACTGTATCACAGACTTCCGGAAGAACAAACAAATCCACATTGAAGAAGCATGCTCAGAATGCTCTTAAGAAGAAGAATGGCAAGATATTGTCTCACATACATTGGACATATTATCAGGAGGGATCAGCAGGTCGGTGAAAAAGAGGAAGACCCTCAACAAGATGGATTGACTCAGTAGCTGCAACAGTGGCTCAGGCACAACAAGATTCGTGAGGACGACGCAGAACCATTGGTTGTACACTGGCTCCCAAAGAGTCAAACCAACTTGGCGGCACCTAGCAACAACAACAACGGACACTTACAATAAGCCCAGTGCTGTGCCAAATGCTTTATAAACATTGTCTCACTTTTTTATTTTTGCAAACACCCTCTCAGAAAGTATTATCTCTATAATTTTTTTACAAAGTGCTCAGAGACCAAAAAAAAAAAAAAAATGCCACTTAGTCAATTCCAGTGGCAGAGTAGAACTGCCCCACAGAGTTTCCAAGGAGCACATAGTAGATTTGAACTGATGACAGCTTGGTTAGCAGCCATAGTACTTAAACCACTACTCCACCAGGGTTTCCTGTGCTCAGACAGGGGAAGTAAATATCCCAAGGCTGCATGGCTGGGCTGACAGAGGTAGGGTTGAGCCCCAATCTAATTTCCAGGCCTCAGATTCTTATCTGAGAAAGCCAAAGCTATAACTTGTAGCTCTTGTCCAGATTCTACCATATTGTTTACTCATTTCCTATCTTCTTTTTTTCTCCTTTTTGTATATTTCAGCAACTGTCTACTTAGAAATATCTGCTAAAATTTATGGTAAATACTACAGTGCCTTAAACAAGACATAATTTTCTGGATTTTTCATTCTAAAGTTAGTGTCTAAAACAAAAAGAGAGATTTGGCGTTTTTACAACTCCTGTAATCGTTACGGTACTGAGAGTTTGTCTTGAATCACTAGGCCAGTGAAGAGGCACATTCCAAGTCTTTGGGTAATATGCAGATCTAATAGCTGTCAGATTCCTACGGAAGTTCCAGCTCTTGGGCGTTGTCTCCTTCTATTTTCTATACTCTTCCAAGGTCATCTCATTGTTTCTCAGGCCTTTAGCTACTATCTATGAAGTTATGACTCTGAACTCTACTTCTGATCTGTTTTCTCCCTCCTGACTCTAACTGGGCACTGCCGCCACAATGTTCAATAGATACCTCATACTCAATGTGTCTACTCCTGCCTACCTACATTGCCCTGTGTTTTCTTATTCAGAATAAAGAACTACTATGGCCAGTCAACATAGAAATCCAGACATCTGCGACTCCTTCCTCTCTTCTGTCTTTACGTCTGGCTAGTCGTCACGGCATTATAACTGTCCAACTATTTTGTATTTTTTTTAAATCTGTCCTTTCTCTTGCAGTTATCTCTCAGCTAGAGTTGTGTCAGAGATCTTAACCGGTCTTTTCCCTCCCAGGCTCTCCTTTTGTAAGTTTGTCTCCACATGCCAGTCATTAGCGCTCATTTATGTTCCCAAGATCTGAGTCTTACTTCTTCTCCAAACCCATTCTTTATAATTTCTAACCTCAGATTCTATCTACATTCCAATTCTACTTTAACTTAATGACTCTTTGTACATACTGTCCCCATTGCCTGGAATTCCCTTTCCTCCTTTATCTGGCTAACTCCTATAAATCCTTCTAGTTACTTCTAGCATTAATTACCTCTTCCAGGAAGCCTTCCCTGATGCCTCCAAGATCAACCTAGTGCCCTGCTTCCTTCTATAGGAGTCCTGGTGGTGCAGTGATTAAGCACTATGATAGGGTTCGAACCCACCAGTCACTCTATGGGGGATGTGGCAGTCTGCTTGGAATACAGCCTTGGAAGCCCTATGGGATAGTTGTACTGTCCTGTAGGGTCACTATGAGTCAGAATTGACAACGGATTTTCTGTTTGCTTCCAAAGCAGCTGCACTATTTATATCTTACTACTCCACTGCATGGAGTCACACAACACTGCCTCCTTAGTTTAACTCCCTGATTCCTAAAACTTGCCTACGAACTCTTTTTAGGGCAGAGATGGAGTCAAAACAACAGACTGCAGAATATTTTAACCAGTACTATTTTCAAAAAATGCCCAATTAAAAAAAATGTCTAAATGTGGAGGTAGTGTATGTAAGTTAGAGCAGGTGAACTGGAGCTACAAGCGGCAGCATAGTGCAGTAACTAAAAGAGTGGGCTCCAAAGCCAGCTGATTAGGTTTGCAGCTCTGCCTCTGCACCCCTCTGTAAGTTATGGAACATCTAGTTGCCTTAAGTCTTACCATTTGTAAAATGACAGTAATAATAACAGATCTAGGTTCTTAGGGTAGCTGTCAGGATCAAATTTTAAATTTTTATATTTTGTTCATTATGGATCTTTCTGCATTAGAATTGTAAAATACTTCATCAAAATATTATTTATCTTTTCTGGGGGGACATTCCCTTAAATTTTGTGCTGTAGGTAAGGGCCTCCTTGCCTCATCCTAGTACCAGTTCTGTCTGCATCTCAACCTGTACCTCAGTGCTTCACGTATATGCAACATTCAATAAATTTTTACCTTTTACTTATCTCCCTATATTTATAAACTGAGGTACGCTATACTCAGCGAGGTGAACTGACAGAGTGTATTACTGAATTCCCTAATCATGCAAAACATTACGCTAAGAGTATAAAACCAAGAAAACCCACTGCCATGGAATTGATTCCGACTCATAGTGACCCTATACAAATAGTAGAACTATTGTAGTTTCCAAGGAGCGCCTGGCAGATATGAACTGCCGACCTTTTGGTTAGCAGCCCTAGCGCTTACCCACTAGGCAACGAGGGTTTCCAAGCAATATAGGGAGTCTTTCCCCACCCCCCTACCCCCCACAACAAAGGTCTCTGTTTTACAACTTTGTCTCCAACTCTCCTCTTTTCCCACTAGGAAGCGCTGCTGTGAGTCCAAGTTCAAGCATAAGATTTCTTCAGTCCTATCAGTTCCTAAAGATTTCCTATACGAAAAGATTTTCGGGTCGTCAAATCCAGAAAAACACAATTCCTACAGGACGGGCTATGACGTCAAGGATCCCGGTCGCGCCCGAATGGATCTTTCCAAACGCGGCAGCAATCATTCAAACTGCACCACTGCATCTGCGCATGCTCCTCTGCTTGCCGGGCCGCCAACAGGACAATTTCGAGACTTCTCGGCACCCATACGTAGTGGAGCTGCAGTGCCGAAGTTTGAGCGACGGCCGCTGTCCTGCCGGAAGTGGAAGGAAGAGATTGTTTGCGATCGCCGGTGGACTTGGCGCGTGTTGGGCAACCTGAGGGTTGGGGTCTAACTGTAGCTCAAGTCTAAAGGCGCCGAGGTGCACGGCGGATGTAATTCCTTGCTTTGCGAGAAGAAACAGAACGCGCAAGGATAAGTGTGCACAGGTCCTGGAAGCCGGTAAAGAGGCGTGGTGGTGCCGTGGTTAAACCTCTCTGCTGCTCCAGAAGGAGGGCGTTCAAACTCACGAGCCGCTCCGTGGAAAAAATATTTGACATTTCTGCGGCATGAGGCAGTTGTGCTCTGTCATATAGGGTGGCTGTCAGTTGGAATAGACTTCACAATAGGTTTGGTTTGATACCATCATCTTAAAAGAATTTCACTTTCAGTCACACTTTAGAAGATGCTTTCAATATTCAGGGTGAGAGAGCCTAGATTTTAGTGTTTTCCAGGCTCTACCACTAACTTGCTGGGTGTCTTTGGTTCTGTCTCTTTAAAATGAAATAGAGACAGATTCCATTAAGTCACTGTTCGTCAGAATTTTGCTGCACACTTACTATGTCATTTGAGCTACATAGCTGTGGGAGTCACGTACATACTCAAATTCGTTGCCGTCCAGTCGATTCCAACTTATAGCGACCCTATGGAACAGAGTAGAACTGCTCCATGGAGTTTCCAAGGAGTGGATGGTGGATTTGCATTGCTGACCTTTTGATTAGCAGATGTAGCACTTAACCACTATGCCACCAGGGTTTCCGTTAGGTATTAATGGTCCCATTTAATAAGAAAGACTGTGAGTCCCGAAGTGAGTTGTTCATGACTTCCCCAAAATTGCACAGCTAACTTTTTGGAAAATTGAAAATTTCACACTAGAACATTATGCTGTCAGTCCTGACCAGTCCTTTTTTGTATACTCCTGTAGCAGTGCCTGGCCTGTAGCAGTTACTCATAAAGTTTTGAGTGAATCATTTGATGCCCAGGCCGGTGACTCAAGCCAGTGTCTCTACCTCTGATTTTTAACAAGCCTACTTCTTCTCCAGGTGAATCCTGTGCCTTACCTGATTGAGGGCTCTCAGTCCATTTCTGTGATCTTCAGCTTAATCAGACCGACACCATGGAGGCACCTCCAGTCACCATGATGCCTGTCACTGGTGGCACCATTAACATGATGGAGTACCTGCTTCAGGGTAAGTGAACCAGGGAACTTGGGTTACCTGTCTTCTTATTTCTCTTCCACTTCCTTGGAGATGGGAAACTGTTATACACAGTCAACCTACACAATTTCTGACACTCAATACAGAACAACTATACTTCGTCCGAACATTTTATTACAGAAAATTAAAAACGATGCCTCAGTTGTCTACTGCTGTCATCAGAAATACTACAAGGGGTAGTTTTGAAGGACAGAAATTTATTCACTTACAGATCTGAAGTTGAAAGTCCAAATCAGGGTCTCAGCTGTGTCAGTTCCTTTAGTGGAGCTCCCTTCTAGTTTCTGGTATCTCCAGGTGACCCTTGCCATTCCTTTGCTTGTAGACTGGTCCTCACATGTGATTTCTCTTCTCCTTAGGGATATTTCTGTGTCCATTCTGCTCTTTTTACAACTTAGAAGTTACTGGGTTTAGGAGCCACCCTAATGGGGTAGGACTTCATCGGTATAAAAAAGAAACCCCTGTTTCCAAATAAGTCATGATTGTAGGGACAGGGGTTAGGACTTCAACAGTAGGTTTTTGGAAGACACAGTCTAATCCATAACATACAGAAAGCTTGGAAGAATTCTATTGTGAACATTTATATATCTGCCACCTAGATGATACAATTTTTGCTTTACTATAGTTATTTTATTACATGTCTGTCTCTCCAGCTCTGCATCCATCAAACCATGTTTTTTTTATTGTGATTCAGTGAACGTTTACAATGGAAGTCAATTTTCCATATAAAAACCCCTAGTACCTGCATCTCTGCAGCTGTCTGCACTCCTTACCCTGTGACAGCACATTCTTTTTTCACTCTTTACATCTGGTATCTACTCAACCAGCACTATCCCCTCCTATCCAGCCTCTCCTCTCTCCTCTAAAAAGAAACCAGTAGGACAGCCTCATATATACAGTAAACTATAAAGTACACGTACCACATGCATCCCTCGGTGTCTCCACGTCTGGTGCTTTCTTTGTCTGAAGTGTTGGCTTCAGTACTGTCTTCAGCTCTGGGCTAGCAGCAGGTGAAGTGGAACCACATGAAGGTACTCTTATGTAAGGGTTCTTTCAGTCGGCATAATGTTTTTAAGAAGTATTCATGGTGAGCTCACCAGACTCTTTTCCTGCCTCAATGCATGTTATGTACTGAATTGTGGCCACCCCCCCAAAATGTGTGTCAACTTGGCTAGGCCTGGATTTCCAGTATTGTGTGATTGTCCATCATTTTGTCATTTGATGTGATTTTCCTATGTGTTGTAAATTCTGCCTCTGTGATGTTGTTGTTAGGTGCTGTCGAGTCAGTTCCAGCTCATAGCAGCCCTGTGTATAACAGAACAAGGCACTGCCCAGTCCTGTATCATACCTACAATGGTTGCTATGTTAGAGCCTATTGTTGCAGCCATGTGTCAATACATCTTATTCCCTGAGCCTCCATTCTGTTGATCTTGATGTCTTTCTCAAGGGACTAATCCCTCCTGGTAACATGTCCAAAGTATGTAAGATGTGGTCTCACCATCCTTGCTTCTCAAGAGCACTCTGATTGTACTTCTTCCAGGACAGATTTGTTCATTCCTTTGGCAGTCCATGGTATATTCAGTATTCTTCAGATTGCAATTCAAAGACATCAGTTATTCTGTCTTTCGTATTCATTGTCCAGATTTCTAATGCACATGATACAATTGAAAATAGTGTGGCTTGAAAAAGGCACATCTTTGTTGTCAAGGGGACGTCTTTGCTTTTCCACATTTTAGAAAGGTCTTTTGCAGCCGATTTGCCCAGTACAAGTTATCTTTTGATTTCTTGGCTACTGCTTCTTTGGATAATGACTGTGGATTCAAGTAAAAGGAAATCCTTGTCTCCATTTATTATGAGATGTTAATGAGGAAGAATTGTAGGCAGTTACGTTAAGGAGGCAGGACTTAATCTATAAGATTAGACTGTGTCTTGAAATAATCTCTTTTAAACTATAAAAGAGAGAAGCAAGCAGAGAGACAGGGGACCTCATACCACCAGGAAACAAGAGCCAGGAGAACAGTCTGTCCTTTGGACCTGGGTCCCTCCACTGAGAGGCTCCTTAACTGGGCAAGAATGATGTTGAGGACCTTTCCCTGGAACTGACAGAGAAAGTCTTCACCTGGAGCGGGACCCCTGAATTCAGACTTCTACGCTCCAAGACCATGAGAGGAAACACTGGTGGCATAGTAGTTCAGTGTTACGTCTGCTAACCAAAACATTAGCAGTTTAGATCTGCCAGGTGCTCCTTGGAAACTCTATAGAGCAGTTCTACTCTGTCCTGTAGGGTTGCTTTGAGTTGGAATTGACTCGACAGCAGTAGCTAGTGTGGTAGACTGTGACATAATAAATTTCTATTTATTAAAGCTGCCTACTTGTGGTATTTCTGTTACAGTGGCACTAGATAACTAAGACAGTGTCTTTGCAATTGGTGACCTGTTCACCTTAAATACTTTCTCGGTGTCTCTTCAAGTGACCATCTGGTTGTCATCCTTTGGGTGTCAGCTCAGTTGTCGCCTCCTTACAGAGAAGTCTTCTGAAGTCTTCAAAGAGACCTTTTCTCCTCCCCTCTCATCCACCACATGTTTCCTACAAAATCTCCTTTTAGTTTCCTTGTGTTGTTTGTTTGTTTACTTATTTATGTTTTGTTCCCTGCATTAAACTATACTCTCCATGAGGGAAGGGCCTCCTACTGCCTAACACAGTACTTGGCACAGCATTAAATACCTGTACGTTCAGTGAACCAACACTTATTAAATGCTTAATATGTTTGAGGAATGAACAAATGCCTCTGACTCTGCCCTAAACACAGGCTACTCATTCTGCTGCCAAGGATCTTCCATCCTGCGATGATGTAGACCTGGTCAGGTGCCTTTCCTACAACACTTGTTTGCAAAAATGCACTCATCTGAGTCCTACCTGCAGTGCTTGAGGTCATTGGTGGTGCAGTTTGTGCTCAACTACTAACCTAAGAGTTGGCAGTTTGAATTGACCGAGCACTTCTGTGCAAGAAAGGCCTAGGGATGAACTTCTACAAGATCTTAGTCATTGAAAACACAATATTGAATATAGTTCTCCACTGAAATACATGGGGTCACCAGGAGATTGGCTCAAATGGTAACAGATTATCAATTTTTGCCATAATTGTGATGTACTTACACTATTGTCTACTCTACCACTTAACAAATTATTCAAGTTACTTAATAAATATTCAGATGTATTTCTAACATTGGAATATCAGCAGTAGAAGGAGAAAGATGACTACAAATTTGAGGCATATGCTGTTATTTAGAGTGATCATAAAAGTCCTCTGATAAAGTGACATTTGAGGAGAAACCTGAAGAAAGTGATGAGGTGACCCATGCAGACACCTGAAGGAAGAACATTCTAAGCTTAAGGAATAAGGGAGGAAGCTCTGAAGAGGATGTGTACTTGGTTTCTTCAGGAAATAGGATGAAGGTCACTATGGTCTATGGTCAGAGAGATATAAAGGAGGAGGGTGGAAGATGCTGTTGGCATATGGATGTTATCTATCACCAGCAGCATTGTACTTCAGCACGTATCTTGAAATGTTTTTTTGATGATGAACACAACATCGTTCTTCTTCAAGATTTCATTCCCAGAAAGCAGCGTAACATACAGGGCCTTGCTGACTCTGGTAAGGACTTTGGATTTTATTGTGAATGACATGAGAAACAGGGTTCTGAGCAGAACACAATTGTCTGTCTGTCTTAGTCATCTGGTACAGTGCTAACCAAAATACCACGAGTGGATAGCTTTAACAAAGAAAAATTTATTCTCACACAGTCGAGAAGGTTAGAAGTCCAAATTCAGGGTGCCGGCTCTGGGGGAGTGCACTTTTTATCTGTTGGCTCTGGAGAAAGGTCCTTGTGTTGCATCAGTCTTTTTTTATTTGGAGAGCATCTTAGCACAAGAACTTCAGGTCTGAAGGATATGTCCACTCTCTGTGCTGCTTTCTTGATGGTATGAGGTCCCTCCACTCTCTGCTTATCAGGTGAGGAGGGTAACAGCACCAGGTAAGGAGGGTAATAACATCAGGTAAGTGAGCCCCTCAGGTTGGAAGGCACTCAGGAGACCCCAGGGGAAGAGCTGCCTCCTCAAAGTAGAGTCGACCTGAACGACATGAATGGAGTAAAGCCTCTGGGATCTTCATTCACTGGTGTAGCACAACTCAAAATGAGAAGGAACAGCTGCAAACATCCACTAATAATAGGGACATGGGATGTACAAAGTATGAATCTAGGAAAACTGGAATTTGTCAAAAATCAAGTGAAACACATAAACGTTGACATCCTAGGCACTGGTGAGCTGAAATGGACTGGTTTTGCCCATTTTGAGTCTGACAATCATGTAGCCTACTATGCTGGGAATGAAAACTTGAAGAGGAGCAGTGTTGCATTTCTTAGCAGAAAGAACATTCCAAGATCTGTCCTGAAGTACAGTGCTGTCAATGATAGGCTAATACCCATGTACCTACAAGGAAGGCCAGTTAGTTAATATGGCTATTATTCAAATTTATGCACCAACCACTAAGGCCAAAGATAAAGAGGTTGAAGATTTTCACCAGCTTTTGCAGTCTGAAATTGATCAAACAGTGCAGTCAGGATGCACTGATAATTACTGATGACTGGAATGCAAAAGTGGGAAACAAAGAAGGATTGGTAGTTGAAAATAACCACCTTGGTGATAGAAATAATGCCAGAGTGCATGATAGAATTTTGCCACACTAATGACTTTTTCAATGAAAATATCTTTTTTAACCAACACAAACAGTGACTGTACACATGGACCTCACCAGATGGAATACATGGGAATCAAATTGACGACATCTGTGGAAAAAGATGATGGAGAAGCTCCATATCAGTGATCAGAATAAGACCAGGTGCTGACTGGCACAGATCATCAGTTGCTCATATGCAAATTCAAACTGAAACCACAGAAAATTAGAACAAGTCCACGAGAGCCAAAGTATGACTTTGAGTATATTCCTCATGAGTTTAAAGATCATTTCAAGAACAGATTTGATGTGTTGATCACTAAAGACTAAAGACAGGGCGCATTGTGGAATGACATCAAAGACATTGTCCATGAAGAGAGCAAGCGATCCTTAAAAACACAGGAGACAAAGAAAAGACCAATTTGGGTGTCAGAAGAGACTCTGCAACTTGCTCTTGAACATTGAGCAGCTAAGGCAAAAGGAAGGAATGGTGAAGTAAATGACCTAAACAGATTTCAAAGAGCAGCTTGGAGAAGGCAGAGTATTATAATGACATTTACAAAGAGCTGGAAGGGAAGAATACGTTCTACATTTCTCAAGCTGAAAGAGTTCAAGAAAAAATTCAAGTCTTGAGTTATCATGGTGAAGGATTCTATGGGAAACTATTGAAACAACTCAGGGAACATCAAAAGAAGATGTAAGGAATATACAGTCATTATACTAGAAAGAACTGGTTGATGTTCAGCCATTTGAAGAGGTAGCATATGATCTGGAACCGATGGTAATGAAGGAAGAAATTGAAGCTGCATTGAAGGCATTGGCAAAATACAAAACTCCAGAATTAATGGGATATCAATTGAGATATTTCAACAAACAGATGCAGTGTTGGAAGTGCTCACTCGTCTATACCAAGAAATTTGGAGAACAGCTACCTGTTCAACTGACTGGAAGAGATGTATATGCCCATTCCAAAATAAGGTGATACAACTGAATGCAGAAATTACCAGACAATATTGTTAACATGACACACAGTAAAATTTTGCTGAAGATCACTCGAAAGCTACTGCAACAGTATATTGATAAGGAACTGCCAGAAATTCAAGCTGGATTCAGAACAGGACGTGGAACCAATGGTCTTTAAACTCATGAGGAATATACTCAAAGTCATACTTTGGCTCTTGTGGACTTGTTCTAATTTTCTTTGGTTTCAATTTGAATTTGCACATGAACAACTGATGATCTGAGCCAGTCAGCACCTGGTCTTATTCTGATCCCTGATATGGAGCTTCTCTATCATCTTTTTCCACAGGATGTGGAACTGTCTGATGGCAGATGGATCTTGGCTGAAAGCAGAGAATACCAGAAAGATGTTTACCTGTGTTTCATTGATTTACAAAGGCATTTGATTGTGTGGGTCATAATAAATTAAGGCTAAGATTGCAGAGAATGGGAATTCCAGAACACTTAATTGTGCTCTTAAGGAATCTGTAGATGGATCAAGAGGCAGTTGTTTGAACAGAACAAGGGGACACTGCATGGTTTAAAGTCAGGAAAGGTGTGTGCCAGTGTTGTATCCTTTCACCATACCTTTTCAGTCTGTATGCCAAGCAGATAATCTGAGACGCTAGGTTGTATGAGGAAGAACGAGACATCAGGATTGAAGGCCACCTTATTAACAACCTGTGTTACGCAGCTGACACCAGCCTACTTGCTGAAAGTAAAGATTTGAAACGCTTAATGGTAAAGATCAAGGACTGCAGCCTTCAGTATGGATTACACCTCAACATCAAGAAAACAAAATCCTCACAAGTGGACCAGTAAGTGACATCATCATAGGTGGAGAAAGGATAGAGGTTGTCAAGGATTTCATTTTTCTTGGGAAGCAGCAGTCATGAAATCAAAAAATGCACTGCACTGGGAAAATCTGCTTCCAAGAATCTCTTTAAAGCACTGAAAAGTAAAGGTGTCACCTTGAAGACTAAGGTGCTCCTGACCCAAGCCAAGGTATCTTCATTCACATCATATGCATGCGAAAGCTGGACATGGAAGACAAGAAGAATTGATGTATTTGAACTGTGGTGTTGGAGAGCAATGTTGAATGCACCATGGACTGCCAAAAGAACAAAGATCTATTCTGGAAGACGTCCAACCGGAGTGCACCTTGAAAGCAAAAATGGTAAGACTGCATCTTCCATACTTTGGACATGTTGTCAGGAAAGATCAGTCCCTGAAGAAGGACATCACTCTTCACAGAGTGGAGGGTCAGCAAAAAAGAGGGAGACCCTCGACCATATACATTGACACAGTGGCTGCAACAGTGGGCTTAAGTGTAAAAATGATTGTGGACATGGTGTGAGACCGGGCAGTGTTTCATTCTGTTGTTCATAGAGTCGCTATGAGTTGGAACCTACTTGATGGCACTGAACAACAGCAGCCACTCTCTGCTTCCTTTCCTTTCCTTTTCTCTTGTAGAATAAAAGATGGTACAAGCCACACTCCAGGGAAACTCCCTTAGCAAAAGTGTTACAGTCCAACCCTAATCCTCTCTAACATAATCTAACATAACAGGCAGAGATTAGGATTTATAGCATAAGGAAATCACAAAATAGAAGGCAGTCACACAATACTGGGAATCATGGGCCATCAAATTGCTACATACAGTTTTGGGGGTAACAGTTCAAATCATAACACTAGCTTATATTTTACAAGGAGTACTTGTCAATGTGGAGAAACGAGGAAGAAGGCAAGGGTGGAAGCAGGCTATTGCAAAGACCAGGCAAGCAGTGAAGATTTAGTCTAGGGGGAAGTGATCAACAGAGTGAGAAGTGGTTGAATTCTGCATTTATTTAAAATATATGGATTGGATTGGGATATGGAAAAACAAAATTCAAGGATGTTCTGTGGTTTTGTGTGTTTGTTTGTTTGTTTTTGGCCTGGGGAACTGGAAGCAAGGAGTTGCCATTTATTATGTTGGAGAAGATCACAAGAGGGATAAGTTTATTAAGGAAGAGACTAATTTTGATACTGAATGTATTAAGATGAAAGTGTCTACTATCCAAATGGAGAAGACAGATGGGTGAATCCATGGTTCATGAAATGTAAAACTGTGAGTTCTCAGGACATAGGTGATATTTAAAGTCATAAATTAGGTCATCTAGGGAGAAAGATCTTGTTGATGGAGAAGAGAACCAGGACTGAGCCCTAGGGTCCTTCACCGTTTAGGGAAGATAAAGAAGAACCAGCAGAGAGGACTTAAAAAAAAAGACAGTGTTGTAAGTTAGATGATGAATCAGGAGAAAGTTGATTCCAGAGACAAAAAGAAGAAAAGATTTCAAAGTCAGGATAATCAAGTGCAACAGCTGTATCTGTTGCTGCAAAGCAGGGGAGTAAAATGAGGGCTGAGAATGTGTTTCTTTGAAGCAGTTTATTTTTCTTAATATGTTACGTAAAAAAGGAAACTTATTTTTCCTATAAATAGAAAATTTTTATGTGTTGGAAATAGATGAAAATTATTAAAAATAAAATGAAAACAAGATAATATTGTTATATTTAGGTAGGTACTGTTACCTGGTAAAGGCTCAGAGCCCTAGGCTTGCTGGAGATTCAGAGGTGTTAGAGAAGGCCTAAACACTTGCCAGTATGAAGTAAGAACACGTAAACAATTGACATCAGAGTAACCTGCTTATAATGTGGTACAATAGTGTCCACTAAAATGTCACACATTGGACCTTTGCTGTACAAAACAGTGCACTAAGCTGTTGTGGTCTCTCGTTTAGGCTTTTGAAACTTTTGCTAATTCCTTGATCCAGAATGAAACCTGGAACTCAGTACTGCTTTTTCCACTTTCAGGAAGTGTCTTAGATCACAGCCTGGAAAGCCTCATTCACCGTCTTCGTGGTTTGTGTGACAACATGGAACCCGAGACTTTCCTTGACCACGAGATGGTGTTCCTCCTTAAGGGCCAGCAGGCCAGCCCATTTGTTCTAAGAGCCCGGCGTGCTATGGACAGGGCAGGGGCGCCCTGGCACCTGCGCTACCTGGGACAGCCAGAAATGGGAGACAAGAACCGCCATGCGCTGGTGCGAAACTGCGTGGACATTGCCACTTCTGAGAACCTTACCGACTTCCTGATGGAAATGGGCTTCCGCATGGATCATGAGTTTGTTGCCAAGGGACACTTGTTCCGTAAAGGTATCATGAAGATTATGGTGTACAAGATTTTCCGCATCCTGGCACCAGGGAACACAGACAGCATTGAGGCCTTGTCACTCTCCTATTTGGTGGAACTAAGTGTTGTTGCACCAGCTGGGCAGGACATGGTGTCTGATGATATGAGGAACTTTGCCGAGCAGCTGAAACCTCTGGTTCACTTGGAGAAAATAGACCCCAAAAGGCTCATGTGACTAAGAAGGGTTGTTGAATGGGGTCTGTCCTCACCTTTCACAAAAAATAAGACATTATAAATGTCCCACTTGGCCCCAACCAGCCAGGCAGACAGGAGGACAGTGAGTATTTGGTGGTTTGCCCTGTTTTCTTCATGTAGTGATTTTACTTCTGTAAAAGCCTTTTTAAATAAAAGGCTAAGGATTACACAATAGTCTTATGAGTCCTTTTGCCATGAAGAAGGGAAAGTGGAATAAATAAACTGCTGAAGACAAAAATCTTTTAAATCTTTTTGTCATTTGTATAAAAACTTTATAACAGAAGCTGTGAGCTTATACTGCATGGTAATAAAGGCTGTGAAGAGAAATGTTTATAATTCTGATTCTTTCTTGCCCTGCTATTTTTAATTTTGATAGAGATGGTAGATATTTACCATTTATAAAAGTAATATATGTTTATTGTTGGAAATTTTTTAAATAGAAACAAATAAAAATAATTTATAATCCTATCATCCAAAGGAGTCCCTGGGTAGTACAAGTGGTTATGTGCCCAGCTGGCACCTGAAAGGTTGATGATTTAGTCTACCCAAAGATACTTTGGAAGGAAGGCTTGGCAGTCTATTTTGAAACAATCAGCCATTGAAAACTCTGTGGAGCACAGTTCTCTTCTCACACACTTGAGGTCTCAGAGTCTGAATCAACTTGAAAGTACCTTGTTTTTTGTTTTTATCCAAAGAGACATAGTATTTCAATTTTCATGTACATCATACTAATCTTAATGTGTAGTATGTATGAGAATGATGCAGGAGCAAGCACTATTTCATTCTCTTGTACGTGGGATCACTGTGAGTCTAGAGCTGTCTCGACGGCACAGCTGCCCCATGGAGTTTCCAAGGA
The DNA here is from genome assembly GCA_028571685.1 of Heterohyrax brucei. NCBI lineage: Eukaryota > Metazoa > Chordata > Mammalia > Hyracoidea > Procaviidae > Heterohyrax > Heterohyrax brucei. The sequence goes on from CM053140.1 coordinate 58,299,429, forward strand.
GTGCCTGGTGGATTTGAACTGCTGACCTTTTGGTTAGCAGCTGTAGCACTTCACCACTACGCCACCAGGGTTTCCCAGTGAAAACATACAGATTTAGCTTATAAAGCTGGTTTGTAGCCTTCTTTTTTAATTTGATGTATGTTTTACTCATCTGGTACTGTTCTAACAGAAATACCACAAAGTGGGTGGCTTTAGCAAAGAAAAGTTTATTCTTACACTGTCTGGTAGGCTACAAGTCCAAATTCAGGGTGTCTGCTCTTGGGGGAAGGCTTTCCCCCTTGTGGGCTCTGGAGGAAGCTCTTTGTGTTGTATTAGTCTTTGGTCAGGGAGTATCTTGGATCAGGAACCTCAGATCTGAAAGAGGCTCTCTACTTTCGGTGCTGCTTTTTTGATGGTATGAAGTTCCCAACTCTTTGCTTGCTTCCCTTTCCTTTTGTCTCTTGTAGGATAAAAGGATAAAGGGTGGTACAAGCGATACTCCAGGGAAACTCCCTTTACAATGGTTCAAGGAGGTGAGCTTAGAAAGGGTTTTACAGTCCCACCTTAATCCTCTTTAACGTATATCTTATCTGTTTCCCACAGGCAGAGATTAGGATTTACAGCATAAGAAAATCACAAAATGGAGGGCAATCACAGGCCCAGCTAAATTGATGCACATTTTTGGGGGGTGAGGGGCACAATTCAATCCATGACTATGTATCATTAGAATCTTTTTGGGACATTAGTCTATAGAGTCCTTTTGTAAACACAAAAAAGAGGGGTGGGGAGGGCAGAGTTATTAGGTGTCATTGCTGTCCTAAATGCTTTAGGTGTGCTAACTCATTTAATCTTTGCAATAGTCCCATTTTAGAAACAGGAAAACTGAGGTGCAAAGAGATTAATGAACAGAACTTTACAAAGAAAACTACTCACCCTTACTACAAGAAACTAATAGAGACTTATATAAATGGAGAAACCTACCATGCTATGGATAGGAAGACTTAACATTGTGAAAATGTCTGTTTCACCCAAAGCCATCTAATTATGTAATGCAATCCCAAGTTCCAGTGACATTTTTTAATGAGATGGAGGAACAAATTATCACCTTTGTCTGGAAAGGGAAGAAGCCCCAAAAAAGTAAACCCAGTGAACCAAACCAAAAAAGTAAAGCATTACTAAAGAAGAACACACTGGGAGGCCTCTCACTACCCAACCTTAGAACATATTACAGTGCCACAGTAGTCAAAACAGTCTGGTAGTGATACAAAAATAGATAGATCAGTGGAACAGAATCAAGACCTCAGAAATGACATCATCTGCCTGTGAACAGTTGATATTCAACAAAGTCCCTAAGACATTAAAATGGGGTAAAAATAATCTCTTCAACAAATGGTGCTGGCAAAATTGGATATCCGTCTGCACTAAATTAAAACAAGACCCATATCTTACACCTTATACAAAAACCAACTCAAACTGGATAAAAGACCTAAATATCAAATCTAAAACGATAAAGCTCATCCAAGAGAAAGCAGGAACAACAATGGAAGGTTTAATACACAACACAGAGAGACTTCAAAATCTGTCAAACCACAATCATCAGAAGAGAAAATGGATAAATGGGAACTACTAAGAGTCAATCACTTTTGCTCATTCAAAGACTTTATTAATAGAATTAAAAGACCACCTGTAGAATGGAAAAAAATATTTGGCAACTCTATGTCAGACTGACACCTGATCTCCATAATCTATAAGGTATTATCAATAATAAAAAGATAAATCATCCAATTAAGCGATGGGCAAAGGAGATGGACAGACACTTCTCTAAAGAGGAGATCCAGGCAGTGAAAAAACACATGTGAACATGCTCACAATCAGTAGGTATTAAAGAAATTCAAAGCAAAATGACAATGAGATACCATCTCACCCCAACAAAGTTGGCCATGATCCAAAAAACACAAAACAACAAATGCTGGAGAGACTGTGGGGATATTGGAACTCTCCTACACTGTTGGTGGGATTGCAAAATGGTGCGACCTCTTTGGAAAGCAATCTGGCACTCTCTTAAAAAAATGGATATAGACATACCATTTGACCTAGTAATTCCACTGCTTGGAATATATCCTACAGAATCAAGGCCATTCACACCAACTGATACATTCACACGAATGTTCATCACAGCACAGTCCACAATAGCAAAAAGGTGGAATCAACGCAGATGCCCAACAACAGAGGAATGGATAGGTAAACTATGGTATATATACTCAATGGAACACTATGCAATGATAAATGACAACGATGATTGCAGGAAACATCTCTTAACATGGTTTCAACTGGAGGACATTATAGTGAGTGAAAGTAGTCAGTGATAAAAGGACCAATACTGTATGAGACCTCTACGATAAGAACTTAAAAACAGACTCAGACATAAAAAAAAAAGACTCTTTGACAGCTGCAAGGGTGGGGAGGGAGGGAAGAGGGGGTTAGATGAGATAGTTAATAGAAATTTAGTTGGGTGAAATGGGTGACAGAACACATTAGAAAGAAGATCAATAATAACTGGACTTCAACACAATTTGAGTACTCTTCCCATCTTAACTCAATATTGCAAGGACAGAGTAGCTGGGGGAGGGGGCCGGGGACCATGCTCTCAGGTGAAACAGAGGCCAATTGGCACAGCTAGCATTTTGCTAATGAAGACTCTCTGTACCCCTCATCAGTGAGTGGTGCCTGGGGTCTTAAAAGTTGCCAAGCTGCTATCTGAGGGTACAGCAAATGGTCCCAACTCAGCAGGAACAGATGATCACTGAGGACAAGAATGACATGGGGAAAAGAGAACCCAGAAGACAGAGGGACCCACGTGAGTGGGTCTCTATATCGACTCGTGACCGGAAGAACCAGATGGTGCCCAGCCACCACCAGTGATAGCCACAATGGAGCTCACATAATCTCACATAATCAGGACACAAGATAAACATAAGTAAATCAGTAGAATTCCTTTGTACCAACGAGATTATTAAGGAAGAAATCACTAAATCTCACAAAGTTGAGTCTCACTGACAACAAGAGAATAAATAGGGGTGTACACTGAGATCTCCAATAAAAGACTGCAATTGATGGTCCAGGAGCTTTGGAGTTGCCCTGGGAGCATGGCCCCTGGCCCTGATGCCACCCCTGTCCATAAATCATGATGAAGGTCAACTTTTCCGACAGCAATGGATTGGACTTGGCGACACAGAGTGACTGTACCTTGTGGGAATTTTATGGTTCTATACATCTATTGGATGTCATCCTGCTGACCTCTTGCTGGAGGAAGGGGAGTGGGTGGAGAGGAGGGGATAGGTGACTGTTGGGAGGATAGGACATGTGCAGAGCAGAGAGGAGGGGAGTGCTGTCACTGGGCAGGGAGAGCACTGGGAGCTGCATATAGGTGAGCATGCAAGTAAAAACAAAATTGTGTTTACTGGGCATTTTTTTCTGTGAATTTCTATTTCATCTTTTCCTTTTTAGTTTGTAAACACTTTTATGTCATTTTTCCCATTTACAATTTGACCTTCAATGGACATTTTTAAGTGAAAACTCCTCATGGAATAAATATAGATCATTTATATATATATATATATTTTTTATCCAAAGAGATGTACTATTTCTACTTTCATGTATATCATTCTAATTTTTTTTAATGTGTATATATGAGATTGTTTCACTTTCTTCTAGAAGCTCCACTTAGTTATCCCAATTCAGCTGCACTGGACAAATAATCTGCATCTCAGTTTACCAATCAAAGATTAGATAAATGTTAGAATGTTTTGGAATACAAGTAACCAAAAAACTTACCCCAAATTAACCAGTAAGGATGGCATTAACTGATCTAATGTACCAAACCAAAACCAAGCCCACTGCTTGTCAAGTTGATTCTGATGCATAGTGACCCTCTAGGACAGAGTAGATCCGCCCTATAGGTTTCCAAGGAGTGCTTGGCAGATTTGAACCCGTTGCGGTTTTGGTTAGCGGGCATAGCACTTAACCACTACACTGCCAGGGTTTCTGACTTAATGTACTAAGTCCCCAAATGAGAACATTTCCTAAATTGGTTAATCAGTTGTTTGATTTGCTCTGGAATCTTTTTCTTGGCTTTCCCCTGTATGTTTGCAAGATAGCTTTGTTTTTGCCCCCACAGGTTGATGCTATCCACAGCTTGTCCAGTCTTCAGTCATTAAAGTCCAATGCATCAAATCTACTCTTGAGGTGGTCTCTAAAATTCTAGTAGAACATACTCAAGGTCATACTTGGCTCTTGTGGGTTTGTTTTAATTTTCCTCAACTTCACCTTGAACTTGCATGTGAGCAACTGATGGTCTGTTTCACAGTCATCTCCTTGTCTTATTTTGACTATCCTGGAGTACTACACTGTCAGCAGGATAATATTTATATACTTACAAGGAAGATCGTTTCATATAACCATTATTCAAATTTAATATTCATAGCATATTAATGGTTCAGGCAAGACCCCCATCTTGCTTTATACTCTTCTCTTTCATTCCTAAACTCTGCTGCCCTCATTTTCTCTGTAAGTATCCACCCTTGTACATTCAGTGTATGTTCATGATGCCTGTCTTATAAAAGATGTAGTTATGTAGTCATTCATATAAACGATACAGTCTCATTCACATAAACAATACAGTACTATAAATTTTGTTCTTTATTTTTTAACGTAAGTTAATATTGTTTTTGTTGTTCCATGTAAATCTAGGAAACTCTGGTGGCATAGTGGGTTAAGTGCTACATTTGCAAACAGAAAGGTCGGTAGTTCAGATCTGCCAGGTGCTCCTTGGAAACTCCGTGGGGCAGTTCTACTCTGACCTATAGGGTTGCTATAAGTTGGACCTGACTTGATGGCAGTTGGTTGGGTATGTAAATCTAACTCATAACTTCTGACCTGCACATACTTTCATATTAATGGTAGTGATGTTGCTGTTATTAGGTGCCGTTGAGTCAATTCCAACTCATAGTGACCCCATGTACAACAGAATGAAACACTGCCAGGTCCTGTACCATCCTCACAATCATTATGCTTGAGCCCATGGATTAGTACTTATGTGATGTTTAACTGTGGTAGATACTTTAACTGTTTTAACTCATATATATCTTGCAAAAATCCTATAAAGTAGTTATTATTCCATTTCTGTGTGAGACTGAGACACAGAGAGGTTGCTCAGATTTCCCATTTCCATTATCCAAATTCAGAACTCATAAATGGTAAAGCCTGAACTTCAGCTCAGGCAGTCTAGCTCCAGAACTGAGGCACATAAACACTGCATCCATTGTGTTTTACTCAGATGGTCTCTTGACATTTAGATTGTCTTGAGTTCTCCATCACCATAGAAATTGTTACAGTAGGTGAAATTGTAGATTGGTGTGAAAATTAAGTTAAGCCATATAGCTAGGGGCATTCTCAATTTCACAAAATATTGCCAGACAGCTTTCCAGAATGGCTGTACCATTGACATTCCTATTACCAGTGCACAAGAGCTCTCATATCCATATCCTCACCAATCCTTGTTAGGAACGTAACCTAACCTAACCTGTTGCTGTTGAGTTGATTCTGACTCATAGCAACTCTATGGGATAGAGTAGACCTGCCTCAGAGTTTCCAAGGAGTGCCTGGTGGATTTGGTTAACAGCTGTAGTACTTAACCACTACACCACCAGAGTTTCCATCTTTGGTGTTATCTAGTTTTTACCAACCTTTTCAGTACAACATTTAAGAGTAAAAGGTCAGCAGATTGAATCTACCAGTTGCTTCTTGGAGACCCTATGCAGCAATTCTACTCTGTTCTTTCTGATTGCTATGGGTTGGAATCAACCCAGCAGCAAAGGGTTTGAGGTTTTAATGGATGTAAGTGGCACTTTTGATTATTTTGATTTGTATTTCTCTGCTATATTTAAATTTCAGCCTTTTTTCATATGCTTTTTTTGTATTGGAAAGTGCATATACTCTTTAGGATATGAAACCAAAGTATTTACAGTAAATTAGTTTTTCTATTACCATCTGAGAAACATTTTCTATCCATTGCTTTGTAATACTACCTTTATCATATACTAAGTCCCCATGTACATACTTTATTTCTGAGCTCTCCATTGTATTTCATTCCTCTTGTTGTGTCATTACCAGCAATGCAATGTTTTTATTACTTGTGGATTTGTGGGAGAACCAGATTCACTAGTAGAGCAGGTAGCCCTACTTTTTTTCCTCCTTGAAATAGACTTAGCTTTCACAAGCCTTCATTTTTTCTTATTTATATTAGAGTTAGTTTTAATTTCTCTAACATAGCAATTTGAATTTCTGTTGGAATTTTATTGAATATATATATAATTATCAAGAGAGAATCGGTACTTTTGCCCGGAATTGAGTTCTTCTCCAGAATTCAGTGTGTCTGGCTCCCTTACCTCATTCAGATCTCTGTTAAAATGTCAGAGAGGCCCTCCCTAACCATCCTGAATTAAGTAGTACACACACGTACACACCCCATCACTGTCTATCCCTTTACCTTGTTTAATTTTCTTCATGACATTTATTAGCTCTGATTTTAGATTATTCATTTAAACAGCAGAACAGTGCCTGAACTGTAATAACCATTCAGTGAATGATTTGTTAAAACAAATGAATTGAGTCTTCACAATGGTGATGTAATTCCAACTATAACGTTTATTCAGATTTTATATCCCTGAATGGAGTTTAAATTCTTTTTTTAATAAACCTCTTAGTCTTTTTTTTTTTTTTTTTAGGTTTACATCACTATATATCAAAGCCAGCAAGTTATACTTGCACACATTGGTCTGCTGCCTATTTTTTAAATTTTTACTGGATCAGTCCCACATTCATTAATTTAAATATATATGTGACCACTTTTGTGCTACAACAGAGTTGAGTGGCTGTGACACAGATTGTTTACCCATAAAACATTACTGTTTTACGTTTACTGTGTAACTACAAAAAATAATTTGCCTGTCCCTGCTGTGGAAACCCTGCTGGCTGTAGTGGTCAAAAGCTACAGCTGCTAACCAAAAAGATCAGCAGTTCAGATCTACCAGGTGCTCCTTGGAAACTGTGGGGTAGTTCTACTCTGTGCTTCAGGGTCTCTGTGAGTCAGAATCAACCCAATGGCAGTCAATTTGCTTTTCAGTTTTTACCCCTGCTATAGGCAGCAGTGGGTTTTTATAGACTATAATGTTGTTGCCATTGTAAAACCTGTTATAAACCCCTTGCTGCCAAGTTGATTCTGGCTCACAGTGGCCCTATGGGTCAGAGGAGAACTGCCTCGTAGAGTTCCCAAGGAGCACCTGGTGGATTTGATCTACTGACCTTCTGGTTAGCAGCTGTAGCACTTAACCAGTACACTAGCAGGGGTTCTAGTTGCTATGATAGGTTGTACTATATTCGATTTTTTTTATTGGTTTTCCTTGCTGAGGAACACAGCTGATTTTTGTAGGTTGATTTCTTCACTTGTAAACTTGCCTAACTCTTTTATAGTTCCAACAATTTGTTGCTTCTGTTGTATTTTCTGTGTAGATGATCATAACACTGATAAGCAGTGAAAATTATATGTCTTTACTTCCTAGTCTTACATGCCTCTTTCATCTTTTTCTTGTTTAAAAGCGTTGACCAAACTCTCAAATACTTTCCTAACCATTAGCGGTAATGATGAGCAGCAACGTTTTAGTCCTAATTTTAATGCATCAGATTTCTCTATGAAGTAGGATGCTTACTGCAGATTTGTGTTTCCTGTACTAGCTTCTTCGCAAATTAAGGAAGTTATTTTTTAAAAAATATATATATATATTTAGTACTGTATGAGACCTCTACAATAAGACCTCAAAAACAGACTTGTGTATAGAAGAAAAGACTCTTTGACAGCTGCAAGGGAGGGGAGGGAGGGAGTGTGAGGGGGGGAGGGTTTAGTTTAGATAGTTACTAGAAATCTAGTTGGGAGAAAGCGGTGATAGCACACATTAGAAACAAGAACAACATTAAGTGGACTTCAGCATAATTTGAGTACTCCTTCCATCTTGACTCAATACTGCAAGGATAGAGTAGCTGGGGCAGGGGGCGGGGGACCATGCTCTTAGGCAAATTCCAGGCCAATTAGCATAACTAGCGTTTTGCTAAGAGAGCTCTGTGCACCCCACATTGGTGAGTGGCGTCTAGCGTCTTAAAAGCTGCCAAGCTGCCATCCGAGGACACAGCAAATGGTCCCAACTCAGCAGGAACGGATGCTCTCTGAGGACCAAAATGACATGCGGTAAAGACAACCGAGAAGACAGAGAGACCCACAAGAGTGGGTGCATACATTGACTTGGGACCGGAAGAACCGGATGGTGTCTGGCCACCACCAGTGATAGCCACAATGGAGCTCACAGAGAGGAGTCTCACTGGCAACACAAGAATAAAAAGGGGTACATCATGAGATCTCCACTAAAAGACCTCAATTGATGGTCCAGCGGTTTTGGGGTTCCTCTGAGAGCATGGCCCCCGGCCCTGATGCTGCCCTTTCCCATAAATTATAACAAAGGTCCACTCTTTGGACAGGAATGGATTGGACTTGGCAATGCAGAGTGACCGTATATTGGAAGCACTTTGTGGTTCTATACATCTACAGGATATCGTCTTGCTGACCTCTGGCTGGAGGAAGGGGAGTGGACGGAGAGGAGGGGAAAGGGGGTTGTTGGGAGGATGAAACATGTATGGAGCAGAGAGGAATAGTGTGCAGTCACCGGACAGGGAGAGCAGTGGAAGCTGCATATAGGGGGGCATGTAAATTTATACGTGAATGTACATTTTCACTCAGTTATGTTAAATAAAAAAATATATATATATATATATTTAGGATTGAGTGAAAATTTACAATCCCGTATAAATTTGCATGCCCGCCTATGTGCTGCTCCCACTACTCTCCCTGCCCGGTGACAGCACACTCCTCCTCTCTGTTCTATACATTTTGTATCCTCCTAACAATTTCCTATCCCCTCTTCTCCACCCTCTCCCCTGCCTCTAGTAAGAGATCAGCAGAATGACATCGTATAAATGCATGAAACCATAAAATGCACACACGATATGGTCACTCTGTGTTGCTAAGTCCAAAGAGTTGACCTCCATTATGATTTATGGACAGGGGCAGCATCAGGGCCAGGGACCATGCTCCCAGCGAAATCTTGAGGCCCTGGACCATCAATTGCAGTCTTTTAGTGGAGATCTCAGGGTGTACCCCTTTTTATTCTCATGTTGCCAGTGAGACTCAACTTTGTGAGCCCCATCATGGCTGTCGCTTGTGGTGGCCAGCCACCATCCAGTTCCTCTGGTTACATGTCGATGTAGTCACCCACTCATGTGGGTCTTTCTGTCTTCTGGGTTCTCTTTCCCTCGTGTCGTTTTGGTCCTTGGTGATCATCTGTTCCTGCTGAGTTGGGACCATTTGGTGTACCTCCGATGGCAGCTCGGCAGCTTTGAAGGCCTCAGATGCCACTCACCAGTGTGGGGTGCAGAAGACTCTCTTAGCAAAATGCTAGCTATGCCAATTGGCTTTGATGTCCCCTGAGAGCATGGTGGCCGAACCCTCGCCCAAGCTACTCTGTCCTTCCAATATTGGATTAAGATGGGAGGAGTAATCGTGTTATGTTGAAGTCCAGGTAAAATTGATCTTATTTCTAATGTGTGCTGTCACTAATTTCACCCAACCAAATTTCTGTCAACTATCTATACACCACCCTTACCCTCCCTCCCTCCTCACCCTTGCAGCCATCAAAGAGTCTTTTCTTCTGTTCATGAGTCTGTTTTTAAGTTCTTACTGTAGGGTTCTCGTACAATATTTGTCCTTTTGTCGCTGACTACTTTCGTTCAACCTAATGTCCTCCAACTGAAACCAGGTTATGAGATGCTTCATAAAATCGTCATTGTTCTTTATCGTTGCATAGTGTTCCATTGAGTATATATACAACATAGTTTACCTATCCATTCCTGTGTTGTTGGACATCTGAGTTGATTCCATCTTTTTGCTATTGTGGACTGTGCTGCAATAAACATTCATGTGCATGTACCTGTTGGTGTGTATGCCCTTGATTCTCCAGGATATATTCCAAGCAGTGGAATTACTGGGTCAAATGCTATATCTATTTCCATCTTTTTAAGGAAGTGCCAGATTGCTTTCCAGAGAGGCTGGACCACTTTTCAATCCCTGATCTCTCCACAGTCTCCCCAGTATTTGTTGTTTTGTGTTTTGTGGATCATGGCCAACCTTGTTGGGGTGAGATGGTATCTCGTCATAGTTTTGATATGAATTTCTTTAATAGCTAGTGATCGTGAGCATTTCTGTATGTGTCTTTTGGCTGCCTGGATATCCTTTTTAGAGAAATGTCTATCCATCTCCTTTGCCCATCACTTAATTGGATTCTTTTTCTTTTTCTTCTTGATATTTTGTAGTACTAATAGATTATGGAGATCAGATGTGGGTCTGACATATAGTTGCCAAATATTTTTTTTCCCATTTTGTAGATGGTCTTTGAATTCTTTTGATAAAGTCTTTGGATGAGCAAAAGTGTTTGGTTCTTAGTAGTTCCCATTAATCTATTTTCTCTTCTGTTGATTGTGGTTTGTCTCACAGATTTTGCTGTCTGCCTACGTTGTGTATTAAAACTTCTATTGTTGATCCTATTTTTTCTTGGGTGAACTTTATCATTTCAGATTTGATATGTAGGTCTTTTATCCAGTTTGAGTTGCTTTTTGTATAAGGTGTGAGATACGGACCTTGTTTCAGTTTTTCACAGATGGATATCCAATTTGGTCAACACCATTTGTTGAAGAGATTGCTTTTACCCCAGTTTAATGTGTTAGGGCCTTTGTAGAATATCAGCTGTTCATAGGAGGATAGTGGCATTTCCAGGGTCTCAAATCTGTTCCATTGATCTATCTGTCTCTTTTTGTACCAGTACCAGGCTATTTTGACAACTGTTTCTAAAGTTGGGTAGTGAGAGGTCTCTTAGCTGTTCTTATTCAGTAGTGCTTTACTTATCCAGGATTTCTTCCCTCTCCAAACAAAGGTGATGATTTCTTTGTTTCTCCATCTAATTAAAAAATATCACTGGAATTTGTATTGGGATTGCATTATATAAGTGGATTGCCTTGAGTAAAATAGACATTTTTCCAATGTTAAGTCTTCCTATCCATGAGCAGGGTAGGTTTCTCCATTTATGTTTAAGTCTCTCTTAGTTTCTTGTAGTAAGGTCTTGTAGTTCTCTTTGTAAAGGTCTGATATTTCTCTGGTTAGATTTATTCCTAGATATTTTATCTACTTGGGGGCTATAATAAATGGTATTGATTTGGTGATTTCTTCTTTAATAATCTCATCATTGGTGTAGAGGAATCCTACTGATTTACTTATGTTTGTCTTGTATCTTGACACTTTGCTGAACTCTTCTATCAGTTTGAGTGGTTTACTTACGGATTCTTGAGGATTCTCTGTGTATACAGTCATACCATCTGCAAATAGAGAGATTTTTACTTCCTCTTTGCTGTTGCAGATACCCTTTATTTCTTGGTCTTGTCTAATTGCTCTGGCTAGAACTTCTACTACAATGTGGAATAGGAGAGGTGAGAGTGGGCATCCTTATCTAGTTCCCATTCTCAACGGGAATTGTTTCAATCTCTCTTCATTCAGGATGATGTAGGCAGTTGGGTTTGTATAAATGGCCCTTATTGCATTGAGGAATTTGCCATCTATTCCTATTTTGCTGAGAGTTTTTAGCATGAATGGACGTTGGACTTTATCAAATGCCTTTTCTGCATCAATGGACAAAATCAAGTGATTCTTGTCTTTTGTGTTATTTATGTGGTTGATCACATTAATTGTTTTTCTGATGTGGAACCAGCCTTGCATCCCTGGTATGAATCCAACTTGATCATGATGAATTATTTTTTTGATATGTTGTTGTATTCTTTTGGCAAGTACTTTGTTGAAGATTTTTGCATCTAGATTCATGAGTGATATTGGTCTGTAGTTCTCCTTTTTTGTTGGGTCTTTCCCTGGCTTTGGTATCAGGGTTATGCTGTCTTTGAAGAATGAATTTGAGAGTATTCCATCCCTTTCTATACTGTGAGATAGTCTCAGTAGTACTGGAGATAACTTCCCTCTAAAAGCTTGGTAGAATTCTGCAGTGAAGCCATCTGGGCCAGGACTTTTTTTGGTTGGTAGTTATGTGATGACTATTTCACTCTCTTCTTTTGTGATGAGCTTCTTAATTTGTTCTACTTCACCTTGTGATAATTTTGGTAGGTGATATGAATCTAGGAATTTGTCCATTTCCTCTAGGTTTTAAAATTTGTTAGAGTACAGTCTTTTGTAGTATTCTGTTATAATGTTTTTTATTTCTGTTGGATCTGTTGTGACATCTTCCCTGTCATTTCTTATTTGGGTTAAATTTGTTTCCTTTCTTGTTTTTCTTTAGTAAGTGTAGCCAATGGTTTGTCAATTTTGTTGATCTTTTCAAAAAAAACCAGCTTTGGGGACATTTTGATTTTTTTTCAGTTGTTCTTGTCTTCTCTAATCTGTTTAGTTCTGCTCTAATCTTTATGATCTGTTTTCTTCTGGTGCCTGAGGGGTTCCTCTGTTGCTCTCTTTCTACTTGTTCAAGCTGTAGGGTTAGTTCTTTGGTTTGGGTTCTTTCTTCCTTCCAGATGTGTGCATTTATAGACATAAACTGACCCCTGAGCACTGCTTTGGCTATATCCCATAGGTTCTGGTAGGAAGTGTTTTCATTCTCATTTGAATCCATAAATTTCTTTATTTCATCTATGATTTCTTCTATAAGTCATGGTTTTTTGAACAAGATGTTGTTCAGTTTCCATGAGTTCCACATTGTTCAGTTTCCATGAGTTCCAATTCCTATCTGTTTTTTCTGCTGTTGATTTCAACTTTTATGGCTTTATGGTCTGAGAAGATGCATTGCAATAATTCAGTGGTATGGATTTTATTGAGATTTGCTTTATGTGCTAACACATGGTCTATTCTGGAAAATGTTCTGTGTGCAATGGAGAAGAAGGTGTAGTTGTCCACTTATGGATGGAAAGTTCTGTATATGTCAATGAGGTCTAGTTGGTTAATTGTGGCAATAAGATCTTCAATGTCTTTATTGAGCTTTTTTCTAGAAGATCTGTCCAATATTGAGAGTGGAGTGTTGAAGTCTCCCACTATTATCGTGGAGTGATCTATCTCATTTTTTAGTGTAGTCAGTGTTTCTTCGATGTAATTAGATGCTCTGGTACTGGGTGCATAAATATTTAATATTGTTAAGTCCTGTTTATGTATTGAAACCTTCAGCAATAGTGTCCATCCTTGTCTACAATGGTGAATTTTACATTAAAATCTATTTTATCTGAGATTAGAATTGCCATAGCTGCTCTTCTTTTTGTATTGTTAGCTTGGTATATATTCTTCCACCCTTTAATTTTCAGTTTGTTTGTATCTTTAAGTCTAAGGTGAGTTTCTTGTAAGCAACATATAGATGGGTCACCTTTTGATCCAAGATGTCACTCATTGTCTCTTTACTGGGGCGTTCAGTCCATTTACAAGAATGTTCTTTTTATGAATATCTTTTTGTGGTGTATCTAAAAGTTTACAGAGCAAATTAGTGTCCCATTCAACAATTTACACACATTTTGATTTAAGATATTAGCTGCAATCTCCTCATGGTGATACCTCTCTACCCTTCCTCCCAGGGTTTCTTGTTTCCATTCACTCATCTTTCCTGCCCCTTCTGAACTTCATTTTTGGGTAAGTGCTGCCATTTTGGGCTCCTGTGGTTGATTGTTCTGAAGAATATGTTCCTCACAGGTATTACTGTGTGCTTTATAGGCCTGTTTATTGTTTGGCTAAAAGGTAATCTCCGGGAGTGAGTTCCATTCCAAGTACGGAGAGCATCTAAGGGCCATAGTCTCAGGGATTCCACCACTCTCTATCAGAACAAAATCTGATCTTTTCTATGAATTTGAATTTTGTTCTACATTTTTCTCCCACTCTGTCCAGGATCTTTTATTATGACCATGATCAAAATGGTTAGTAGTGGTAGCCAGGCGCCATTTAGCTCTTCTAGTCTCGGGCTAGTGGAGGCTATAGTTCATGGGGTCCATTAGTCCTTTGGACTTTTTTGCAGGTGACTTTGGTTTTCTTTACTCTTCTTTGCTCTGGATGGTAAGAGACCAATAGTTTTGAATCTTGGATGACCGCTCACAAGCTTTTAAGACCCAAGTTGCTACCCACCAAATATGTTGTGAATATTGTCTTTATGGACCACGTTATGCCAATTGACCTAGATGTAGCCTGTGACTATGGTCCTAGGCCCTCAAGCCCAGTGACTCAGTTACTCAGTGTATTTGGTTGTGGCTAGGAGTTTTCATAACTTTGCCCCTTGTATGTTCTACTATATACGTAAATATCTTGCAGCACCTAAAAATACTTACGTAGAAATATCCTCTGCCAAACCTGTATATGCTTGTGAGTACAGTCTCATATACCATCCCACACATGTTCACCTTATGTATCTACCTATGAGTCCACTCATAAATTATTGTTTGTTATTACATTTATCAAAGGATTATATATGTGATAGTATTCACTGTTGTTGTGTTTTATTCTTGTGTATCTCCCAGTATTTTCCCTTGTCTGGGTCATATTGTGCTGACATCCCCCTATTATGTATTGCCTTTCCCTTTACCCAAGTTAATACGTGTCCACTGTCTAGTAAGTGATGTTTTCGTCTCTTCCCTTCTATCCTTGGTAACCATCAAAGAATGTTTCTTTCTGTGTGTAAATCTTTTCTTGACTTTTTGTAACAGTGGTCTCATGTAATATTTGCCTTGTGAGATCAACTTATTTCACTCAGCATGATATCCACCAGATTCATCCATGTTGTGAGATGTTTCATGGATTCATCATAGTTCTTTAACATTGTGTAGTATTCTGTTGTGTGCATGTATCATAGTTTATCCATTCATCCATTGTTGGACACTTAAGTTGTTTCCATCTTTTTGCTATTGTGAATAATGCTGTGATGAGCATAGGTGTTCATGTATCTGTTCATGTCACAGCTGTTAGTTCTCTAGGATATATACCTAGTAGTGGGATTGCTGCATCATATGGTATCTCTATTTCTAACTTTTTAAGAAAGCATCATATAGTTTTCTATAGTATTTGCATCATTTTACAATCCCATCAGCAGTGTGTGAGTGTTCTAATCTCCCGACACCCTCACCAGCATTTGTTATTTTCTGTTTTACTGATCTATGCAATTATTACCAGGGTGAGATGATATCTCATTGTTATTTTGATTTGCATCTCTCTAATGACTACTGATCCTAAACATCTTGTCATGTATTTATTGGCCACCTGAATGTCGTCTTTGGTGAAATGTCTGTTCATATCCTTTGCCCATTTTTTAATTGGATTATCTTGTTGTTGTTGAGATATTGAAGTTTTCTTAAATTTTAGAGATTAATCCCTTTTCAGATATGTTGTTACCAAAATTTTTTCTCAGTTTTTAGATTTTCTTTTTACTCTTTTGCAGAAGTCTTTTGATGCACATAAATGTTTAGTATTTAGGAAGTTCTGGTCATCTAGATTATCTTCTGCTATTTGTGCGTTTTTTTAGTCATGGTTGATGGTCTATTTATGCCATAAATTAGTGCCCCTGGATTTACTCCCATTTTTATTTCCATGATCTTTATAGTTTTAGGTTTTCAATCCATCTTTAGTTATACCTTAGTCACATAGTGCTGCTATAACTGAAATACCACAAGTGGATAGCTTTAACTAACAACAGTTTATTTTCCCACAGACTAGAAGTACAAAATCAGAATGTTAGTTCCACAGAAAGGATTTCTGTCTCTACTGGCTCTGGAGGAAGGTCCTTCTCATCAATCTTCCCCTGAACTAGGAGCTTCTCAGTACAAGCACCCATGGTCCAGAGGACACACTCCGCTCCCAGCCATTGCTTTCTTAGTGTATGAGTTACCCATCTCTCTGCTCATTTCCTTCTCTTATATCCCAAAAGAAATTGGCTCAAAGAAATTGTATAGATTGAGTCCTGCCTCATTAATGTAACTGTCACCTATCCCTCTCATTAACATCTCCGAAGGAGGATTTACAACAGGTAGGAAAATCATATCAGATGACAAAACAGTAGACAATCACATAATACTGGGAATCATGGACTAGCCAAATTGATAACACATATTTTTGGGGGACACAGTTCAATCCATGACAAGTTAGTTTTTGTATGTGGTATGAGATATGGATTCTGTTTTTCTGCAAATAGATATACAGTTTTCCCAGCATCATTTGTTAAAGAAACTTTTTTACCCACTTAATGGGTCTTAGATCAACTCTCATAGCAGGATGAATTACTTCTGGATTCTCAATTTTGTCCCATTAGTCTGTGTGTTGTTGCACCAGCACCACATTGTTTCTATTACTTGGCTTGGCATATAGTAGGTTTTGAGATTGGAAGTATGAGGCCTCCTATTTCAGTAGGGCTTTTCTTATTTGGGGTCTTTTTCCTTTCTGAATAAGGTTGACAATTCATTTTTCCATTTTTTTAAAGAATGTTGATGAACTGGATTGAAATTACATTACATCCATAGATTGCTTTAGATAGTCTTGACATTTTCACAGTGTAATGGGTATCAGGTCCTCATTCGGCGTAGCTACAGAGACAGAAACAGGTGAAAACAAAAGAAATTTTATTTGGTTGAACAAGGAAAGGTGCCCACCAGGATATGCGTTACTAAGATGACTTCCTGAACAATAGCTGCAACAGCTTTTATTAGGGGCAAAAGCTGTGGAAAGGTCCTAGCAGGAAAAGTGCTGTTATTCACACTTGCTCAGGCCAAAAGACAAGTCTCTCAAACCAGATCTTAGCTCTGACCCTTTGCTTCTGACAGTCTTCTCTGAATCTTGGACTACTAAACTTTGGTTCTATCTGGCGGGAGAAAAGTTCTGGGTTCACGCAGAGGACAGGGCTAATGTTACTGCACATGTAAGGCAGGCCAGATTTGGTCTTAACTGCTTCTGTCCTCTATGACCCCAGCCTCTTGTTTTCCTCATCTTGGCCAGAAAGTTGGCCTATTGCCAAAAAAAATCTGGGGAAACCAGTTAGAAGGGGAGGTGACTCATACTGTCCTACTTACAAGTTAGGGGGGTTGGTAATGATGCCCAGAAACTGTTGGCCTTAGCAATGGTAAACCTTCCTATCAACGTGCATGATATGTTCTTCCATTTATGCAGGTCTCTAAATTAAGAATATTCTGTCTTAGTTTTTTAAAATCATACATATGTTTTGAAATGTATAATTTTTTTAATTGTTCTTTGCATGGACTGAAATCATCATGTGTTTTCCCTTTGGTCCATTTATGTGGTAAGTTAAGTCAACAAATTTTCTGCTGTTGGACCATCCCAGTGCTTCTGGGACAATCCGTCTGCATCATGATGTATTATCTTTTGCTATGCTATTGAGTTTGGATACTGTCGTAGTCATCTAGGGCTGCTTTAACAGAAATACTACAAATGGATGGCTTCAACAGAGAAATTTATTCTTCACGGTCTAGGAGACTAGAAGTACAAATTAAAGGTGCCAGCTCCAGGGGAAAGCTTTTTCTCTCTGTTGGCTCTGGGGTAAATTCCTTGTTATTAGTGTTTCCCAGTCAAGGAGCTTATCAGTGCAGATACCCTGGGTCCAAAAAAAATTTTTTTTTTTTTGAATCTTAATGGAAACAGATCATCACATCAGGCCTTGCTTTTGCTGTGCCACTGGGTGGGTTTAATCCCACAGACTTTAGGTTAGTAGTCAAGAGTGAACCACTTACACCACCCAGTGACCTTTCTAGTGTAGTAAAACTGAAAAACCTGTTGCTGCAGAGTCAATTCGAACTCACAGCGACTGCATAAGACAGAGTTAACTGCCCCATAGGATCCCTAAGGAGGGGCTGGCAGATTCATGCTGCCGACAGTGTGGTTAGCAGCCATAGCTCTTACCCACTATACCACCAGAGGTTCCTTTTAGCACAATAGCTAACATAAATACTGATTTTTGATCAATTATATGCCAGACCATGTGCTAATGTTGTATTTGGCACAGTTCTAAATATCTTATTTCTATGAGCCCCATAGCCTCTGTCTAGTTTAGCACTGTGCATAAAAATCTTTCAAGTACTGATTGAATGAATGAGTGAGTCAGTGAATGCTGAGTTACAGACCTAAAGAATCTTGTCTGTGTAAGCTGGTTTGTCCCAGGTTAACACCTCTCATTCCCCTGTGCTGAGCTGGCATGGTAGCTTCAAGGCTCAGCAACTGTAAAAACAGGTGATGGAAAGGAGAGCTTTTAGACCTTAGAAAAGTCATTCATCTTTTAGTGCTCTAATTTATTTCTCAGAAGTGATAAATGATTTACTATGTAAGATGAATTTTTAAAGGTTGCTGTAAGCAAAGATGTTAAAATTCACAGCATGCAGGGTCATGGAGAATATGGAAAAAACAGTGAATTTTGGGAGGAAATAAGAATCTACACAACTGTTTTGTTGGGCATTTAGCCAAGGAAATGATTAAGGATGTGCACAAAGATTTAGTGTAAGACTGTGCGTCTTAGTGGTGTGTAAAGAAGCAAAAAGTAGAAATAATCTAAATGCCTAACAAAAGAGGATGAAATAACTAACTGATACTTTATACAGTGAGATATAGCCACTCATAAAGATTTTGTAGAAATGAATTTATCGACGTGAAAAAATATTCAGGATGTATTGTTGCCTTATTAGTTATTAACTGTGTGACCTTAGACAAATTACTTAACCTCTCTGACTTGGTTTCTTTATCATTAAATGGAAAGACTAATATTGCTGTCCTTCTAGGTTTGTCGTGAGTATTAAATGAGTTGTTATGTATAAAAATACTTTAAATTATATAGTAAGCATTATATAAGTCATAATTACTACTGTAAAAAAGAAAACAAACCTCTTGCTGTCAAGTTGATTCCAGTTCATAGCAACCCTACAGGACGGAGCAGAACTGCCCATAGGGTTTCTAAGGACAAACTGGTAGATTTGAACTTCTGACCTATTGGTTAGCAGCCAAGTTCTTAACCATTGCACCACCATGGGAGGATTAAAAGCATGTATGATATCTTATTTTTTATGAAACATGTACATACAGTGGTATGAAAATAAATACTTCAAAATATTAATAATTGACTTTGGAAATATGCTCTAGTTTTTATTCTGTTTGCACCTCTTTAAATAAAGAATATCTGTTTCTTGTGTAATTAAAAAAAGTAAGAACAAAAAGAAAAACAAATAAAGAACAATTGTTTTAGCAGAGTACTAGCATAAAGATGTCTGATGTGCAAATGTGAAGGAGGAGCCAGTCTTGCACATCCCCTGTAAAACCTGATCTCCCCTCTTCTCTGGTCAAAGAAGATCTCACACCACAAGAAGCCCTGAGGAGTGACAGGTTTTTGACAGTGATGGGGCCAGTACTGAACACTAGAGGTGGACAGGATGTGATTCACCACCCTGGTGTTTTGTCAAATTGATTATAATTGTTTCTGTATTTTTCCTTGGAGGTATGAATGTAGTGATAGACTAATTTTCTAAAAGAGCAAAGATATCAAAACACAAACATCTAAATAAGAAGTACTGTCAAAGTGTTTATTTTCAGAAACCACATACTTATTTCAAGCGGTCATCCAGGATGCAGCAATTGCCTCTATTCGCCTAGAGCAGTAGAGAAAGAAGGAAACCAAGGAACTGGAGAAGAAACCAGGCTACAGGTACTACTGCCTCCTTAACCATGAGATTGGAAGAGCCAAATGTTGGCTAGCTACCATTACTGAACATTTTGATCAATAATTAGTAGATGAATTCTGATCAAAAGGGGTTAAAAAATGTTAAACAGTATTTCAGATTCTGCCAGAATCTGGACTTACTGGATCTATGGAGACTGAAAGAACCTCTGAATTTGTCACTCCAAAAAAAATCTTCAAACCATTAACTGAATTCCTCCCTTGGAGTCATCTTTACACTAAACAACTGTTAGCTAAGCTAGTTAAGAATGTTTGCCATGAGAATTACACTGTTTTAAAGAATTACCTATGGGACATCAACTTGTCAACAGTAGCTCTAAAACATAGATGAGATTAGGAGGTAGTGGTTGAGTCTAACACAATAGGGTGAAACAATACAGGTAGAGTGGTAACATAATGTGAAGAATGTAATCAACGTCACGGAATTACACATACGAAAATTTTTTTACTTTGACAAGGAAGAGATTTAACTTCAAAACTTGTTTACATGAAACAGTTTTCTAACTCTTAATTTATTAAATCATGACAACCAAAAACAACCGAAGTCATTGCCATTGATCTGAGTCCAACTCACAGCAACATTATAGGAGACAGTAGAACTGCTGCAAAGGGTTTCTTCCAAGGCTACACATCTTTACAGAAGCAGTCAGCCACATTTTTCTCTTGGGGAGTGGTTGCTGGAGTCAAATCGCCAGCATTTCGGCTGGCGGCTGAGTGCTTTAACAACTGTACCACCAAGGCTCCATTATGTGGATTAGTTGGTATAATTTAATGAGTCCAGGTTAGTAAGCTTTAATAAGAATTCTAAATTCTTCCTCAGTAACTTCTTTAGAGAGAACATATAAAGAAGTTACAAAGGAGGTTTAAACAAAGTAAGCTAGCACTGAAGGGGCAGAGGAAACAGAAGTTAAAAAAAAGAAAGAAAGAAAGAAGAAAAACTTTAGTGCACTTAAAAATGAAACTGTACACATAGATGCTAGCTGGGGAAATTCAGGCTTCAACTCTGAATACCCACTTGCTCAAACATCAGATTCTAGCTCTGAATACACAGTTAGCTGAAATATTAAATTCAAGCTCTGTTCACATAGACTCTAGCTTGGATCCTATCTCTGTTCACATACACTCTAACTCTGAATAGTTCTAGCCTCTAAATATTCCTAGGTTAGTTGAAAATGTAGATCGTGAACCTAAAGCAAAGGAAATGCGAATACGCCATTACCTCAAGATGACCACGCAAAACCTCGTGAGGTGGACTGGGCTCAAAGGGCCTGTGTAGGCATCAATGCTCTGAGTCCACAGTCTTCTAGGGTCATTGCAAGTAAGACAGACACCTTTGATCTTGTCATAGCTGTCATCAAAGTGTCAACAAGCGGAAAAACTTGCACTCTGTTTGAAATTAAAGCAAAGTGGTTTATTAAGGAAGAACACAGTTTGCAAACTGGGAAACACAGGGTTGAGAGGCTGTCAACACAGTGCTCATTAAATCATGACACCTAGTAATATTTTGCTGTGGTGGTTGTTAGTTGCTGCTGAGTGGCTTCCCACTTATAGCACCTCCATGTGTGCAGAATAAAACTGTGACCTCTTGGAAGAAAATCACCAGCCCTGTCTTCTGAGGTGCCTATGGGAGGGTTCCAACCACCAACTTTTCAGGTAGTAGTAGAGCTCGGAACTGTTTGCACGACCTGGGGACTCCAGTGCTGTCTTAGGTGTAGTGGTATGAATATGCTCGTATTTCTAATTGGCAATACAAATGAGTGAAAACTTACTAGAAAGCAGTTTGGAACTAAATATCAAGAACCATCAAATACTCCACTTCTTTAACCCAACAGTCCCTGACTGAGGAAATAAAGTATGGAAAAAGCTATGTATGTTTCATAATAATAAAAAATTTGAAACATCTTTAATGTTTAGCAGAAGAGAAAAAGTTAAGCAAATTCTAGCACATCCATGTGAAGGACTATTCCACAGCCATTAAAAACAGTTTTTGTGAAGACTCTACAGCAGCATGAAATGTGTTTATGATATACTGTTAAATTGAGTTAGCATGCTACAGATGATACGTATGCTAAGATTACTACTGTTTTTACAAATGTACGTTAAGAAATGATGAGCAAAATATAACAAAATGCTAGTGTTTATGTTAACTTTTTTCTCCATATTAAAAGTTCATTTGTTTAAAAAAAGGCTCTGAGCCATATAAGAAAATCAGTCTGACTTCATTTTTCCCTTAGTTACCTATCGATTTCTGATCATTTCCAAAACAGAATTCATCTTTATTGAAGATAGAGATTTGCTACCAAGGTGGATGTTCCAGAGAATCTGCCCTAAACCATGTGGGCATTTCTAAACTCTTGTTGTTTTCGGTGCTGCTGAGTCAGTTCTGCCTTATAGCATCCTTCTATGCAACAGAAGGAAACACTGCCTCGTCACGTGCCGTTCTCGTAGTCATTGCTATGCTCGAGCCCACTGTTGCAGCCACTGTGTCAGTCCATCCAGTTGAGGGTCTTCCTCTTTTTCGCTGACCCTGTTCTTTGCCAAGCAAGATATCCTTCTCCAGGGACTGATTGCTCCTGATAACATGTCCAAAGTGTGTGAGATGAATTGGGACACCCCCAAAATGTTTTGGAGAGTGCAATAGCCTTGAAATGAGTATATTGCCTCCAAGGTGATGACAACTGTGAAGTAAACAGTGTTAACATGCATGTGTCAGGTGTGGTCTATTTTTAAAGAACCAGTCGTAACAATGTTGTGGGCCCCAGGATGACCTGATGTTAATCCCAGTCCTGAAATTCAGTCCTGTCAGTTACGCTTGATGAGTTAGGTCGCCTACAGGTAATAAACCATCATTATTTTTTGAGCACTTACCATGTGGCAGGGATTGTGCTAAGAAAAAAACTTGGCAAAAACTATTGCATATGTAACTCTTAACAACAATCAGTTGAGGTAGATAGTATTGTCCTGTATTTTACTGGCGAGGAAACTGACCCTCATAGAAAAACTCAGCCAAGGTCACAGCTATAAGGCAGAACTGGATTTCAACCTAGGCTGCCTGACTTCAGATGCATCTTCTCAAAAGTTAACCTCTGTGGTACACTGCTCTTACGTTTTCTCAGATGGGACTTGTGCTGACAAAGAAGAACAGAAAAGCATGTGAAAAAGAATAGCTTGGTATCTGTCACTGATATCCCCCTGCCCAGCCCTGGGAACTGTCTGTATGAATTGTGTTGAGAAAAGAGCTGCAGACTGAAGCTGTTTTCATGTTTCATTCCCTCAAGCAGAGCTACTCTGGAGCTCAGGTTACAATATGCGACAAAGGTAGGAGGAAAGGGTCTCTTCCACCCTATTTTGAGGTATAGCTTCACTTTGTCCCAGTGTGGACAAAGGAGGAATTGCTCTACCATCTTGAAACAGCCGTAAACTGGCAACAACATCATTGTTGGGAAGTCTCAATCCCGGCTAGGAATCCCAGGGGGCTTCTTGTACAATGAGACTGGTTCCAGGACCAAGGTGGGAGTGGATAAATGCAGTGGACACTCTTTGTCTATATCTGAGGTTTTATGAGACACCTCCAAGGACTCTATCATCTAGTCAGGTAAGACTTGGCAGGTGGGGACAAAGGAGTAGTTTGTTCCCTGAGGCCTGGACAAGCTCAGGTGGCTGTAACTTATAGTTATACTTTTTGTACAGATAAAGGATTTGGGCAGCATTTGCAGGCCCGTCACGGACATGGATCACCTGAAATGCAGATACTGGAGGAACCCTAATATATGTCCTTAAAAAGAGGGGCAGAAAATAATATTGCATGAAACAGAATGTAGGAGGAAAAGTTTTTCTAAAATAACATTTGCCAAACCTGGATGATCATCAGAATCTTCCCAACAAATCCAATTAGAATCTTTGGGGTATAGTCCCAGGAATCTGTATTTTTCCCATATGAATCTCTTCAGGGGAATGTGAAATTCCTGTAACCACTGCTCCAGGCAACTTCATTCACTAAAACTGGAAATCATTTTCAGGCACTTAGAAATTAATCCTTATGGTAGAAAGCAAGACTGGACTACTGCTTTGTAGGAACTAGCAATCTAGTTAGAGAAGGGAGGCCAGATTCCAGGGGGGATGGAGGGTTGGAAGTGGGCCCTGAAAGCTAAGTGCAGTTTTAAAGTGAAGAGAGAGAAGAACAAGGAAGAATGAAAGCAGAAGGTCATTAAGAGGACAGTGAGTACCCCAACTTTAATCTGTACAAGTAAGCTAAACTTTGACATAACAGTTGCTCTCCTAGGAATTCATTCCAGGAAAATCACTAAGGCTGGTTGTCCTGCACCATATTATTTTAAAAGAGAGTGGATTAAAAAAAAAAAAACCTTAGAAAGAATCAACATATTATACAGTAATGATAGGGAACAACTGTAAGGTGAAATCCAAGTAACTAAAGTGTTGTAGAAAAATTGAGTGCATGCAAAGATGTTCCTGATATGTGAGAAAAACAGGATATAAAACACTATGTCTGGAATAAACCCATTTTTAAGGCATAGGTACATTTGTATATATTGGAAGATGATACATCAAAATGGTTAACGGATTGTGGCTGTAATTATGCTTAATATTTTTAATTTTAGCTTCTGTATTTCTGAATTTTTTGTATACTGATTGTGTTGTCTTTCTGAATTCTGTTTAATGAAAAATTTGAAACACATCTGTTTTAGTCGTCTGGTACTGCTGTAACAGAAATGTCATGAGTGGATGACTTTAACAAAGAAAAGTTTATTCTCACACAGGCCAGTAGGCTACAAGTCTGAATTCAGAGTACAGGCTCCAGGGGAACACACTCTCTCTATGTCAACTGTGGAGGAAGGTCTTTGTGTTGCATCAGTCTTTCTTTGATCTGAGAGTATCCTGGCACAGGAACCTCAGGTCCAAAGGACATTCTCTGCTCTTGGTGCTGCTTTCTTGATGGCACGTGGTCCCCAACTCTCTGCTTATTGGATAAAAGGTGGTGCAAGCCACACTCCAGGGAAATTTCCTTTATATTGGAGCAGAGAGGTGACCTTAGTAAGGTGTTACAGTCCCACCTTAATCACAAAATAGGGGACAATCACAAAATGCTGGAAATCATTAACCAGCCACATTGTTACACACAAAACAGCACTTTATGTGTAACAACGAGTTACAAAAAGCAGCACTGAGAGCAGAACTCATCCTTTGGACCTGAGGTTCCTGTGCAGAAATGCTCTCAGACCAAAGAAAGACTGATGCAACACAAGAACCTTCCTCTAGAAACGACAGAGAGTATGTGTTTTCCTGGAGCCGACACCCTGAATTCAGATGTCCAGCCTACTGGACTGGTGAGAATAAACTTTTCTTTACTAAAAGCCTTTTACTCATGGTGTTTCTATTAGAGCTGTACCAGATGACTAACTAAGACAACATCCAAAGGTAGAAAGAAGAGTATATATAATAACCCTGTATGTGCCCTTTGGGATCCCTGGTAGTTCAGTATTAAGAATTTGGCTGCTAACCAAAAAAAAGAAAAAGTCAGCAGTTTGAATCTACCATCCAGTCCTTGGAAGCCATATAAGGCAGTTCTTCTCTGTTCTTAGGTTTGCTATGAGTTGAAAGCCACTTGATGGTGACTTTTTTTTTGGCATGTACCTATCACCCAGATTTAAGAATTTCCAGGACTAGTTTCCTGATCTTGTTTCCTCTCTCAACCCCTTCTACATACTTCTTTCTCCTGGAGTATTTTCAAGCAAATTTCAAATATCATGTCAGTGCATAGTTAAATATTTTAGTATATACCTCTAACTAATAAATACTTAAGCAAAAATATGTGCAATCACGGAGTTTTAATATTATCTGATACCCAATTATTATTCACATATCCCTAATGGTCTAAAAAAATGTCTTTTCATAGTCAGTTTGTCAAAAGTCATAATATTAATTTGGTTGTTATGCCTTTTAGTGTCCTCTTATTCTGTAACATTCACCTCCACCTCCCCTTTTTATCATGCTGTGATGTCAAATAATACAAGAATCCAGATAATCTGGTTCACAAAACATAGCTCAGTCATAGCTGATTAGTGATCCCTATGATAAGGTCTCCGTGTCCAGCTCACATCATAGCTTCATATAAAACCTACCAAACCTATTGTAGTCAAGTCTCTTTTGACTCATAGGGACCCTATCAGACACAGTAGAACTGTTCCATAGGGTTTCCAACGAGTGGTTAGTGGATTTGAACTTCTGACCTTTTGGTTTGCAGCCAAGCTCTTAACCACTTAGACACCAGGGCTCCTGTGTAAGTAACTATAAATATTTATACAGCTGATAATATGATATGTTAGTCAGCCATGCCTCTCGAATAAAGTAGGCAGAAGAATTCACCAGCTTACCGCAGTCACTTGGCTAGGCTGTTTATTTATGGAAGGAGTTAACCAGCATAGGGATAGCTCTTGTCTGTCTATGTAAACCAAAAACCAAACTTCTTGCCATGGAGCTGATTCCAGCTCAAAGTGACTCTATAGGACAGTGTAGAAGTGCACCATAGGGTTTCCAGGGAACACCTAGTAGATTCAAACTGCTGACCCTTTGTGTAAGCAGCAATAGCTTTTAACCACTAGACCAGAATTTCCTTTGTCCATCTGAAACCCACGGCCATCGAGTCACTATGAGTCAGAGTTGACTCAAGAGCAGTGGGTTTGTTTTTTTTTTGGCCATTGAGTCAATTCTGACTCATAGCCACCGGGGTTTCCATATAGCATAGTGATATATAACCCCTACTAATAAGCAGCAGGAAACCCTGGTGACATAGTGGTTAAGTGCTGTAGCTGTTAACCAGAAGCTCAGCCATTCAAATCCACCCGCAATTCAAATCCACTAGGCACTTCTTGGAAACTCTGTGGGGCAGTCTTACTCTGTTCAGTAGAGTCTCTATCAGCTGGAGCTGACACCACAGCAGTGGGTTTGGTGTTTTGGTAATACACCATGGAAATCCTGGTGGCATAGTTGTTAAGTGCCACAGCTGCTAGCCAAAGGGTTGGTGGTTTGAATCCACTAGGCACTCTATGGAAACTCCAAGGGGCGGTTCTATTCTGTCCCGTAGTGTCACTATGAATTGGAATCAACATAGCAGCAGTGGGTTTGGTTTTTGGTTTTGGTAATAAGCAGTGGAGAAACCATGGTGGCATAGTGGTTAAGAGCTACAGATCAAATCCACCCGGTGCTCCTTGGAAACCCTGTAGGGCAATTCTGCCCTGTCCTGTAGGGTCAACTATGAGTTGGACCCACTTGACGGCAATGGGTTTGGTTTCGGTTTGGTAATAAGCAACATTATGTAAATAGAGAAAGGGCTGCAATTGTCAAGAATTTAATTTTACTTGGATCCACAATCAACACCCATGGAAGCAGCACTCAAGAAATCAAAAGACGTATTGCACTGGGGAAATCTTCCACAAAAGACCTTTTAAAGTGTTGAAAAGCAAAGACAGCACCTTAAGGAGGTAGGTGTGCCTGACCCAATCCATGGTGTTTATAATTTGCCTCATATGCATGTGAAAGCTGAAAGGTTAATCAGGAAGATCAAAGGAAAATCCACGCCTTTGAATTGTGGCGTTGATGAAAAATACTGAATATACCATGGACTGCCAAAAGAACAAACAAATCCTTTCTGAAAGATGTACAACCAGAATGATCCTTAGAACCAAGGGTGGTGAGACTATGTCTCATGTAATTTGGACATGTTAGTAGGAGAGATCAGTCCCTGGAGAAAGTGGAGGGTCAGAAAAAAGAAGACTCTCAACTAGATGGGTTGACACAGTGGCTGCAACAATGGGCTCAAGCCTGGCGATGATTGTTGAGGATGGCGTAGAACCAGGTAATGTTTCCACTATTGTGCAGTCACTGTAAGTCGGAACCGACTTGACAACACCTAACAACAAAAACACAAGACTTCCTACAAGAACCTTCAGATTCAAATGAGAAGTGTGAACTCAAGAGAGGAAGACCTAGAAAGACAAATATCACCCTCACGAGCTATTTAAAATGGACTATGACACTTCGTTTCCCGTCTGAGGACTCTTGACAGTTTATGCTAGGAAGTCCATCTCCTTTCAGATATGCTGGGCTACTCTACTGGCTCCTTAAGATGATCTTATAGACAGGAGGACGTTGGTGTGGCCAGGGGACAGCACTGGTGCTATCAGCCCCCAAACTATGGCGTTACTATCCATTTTGCACTTACCCTGTTGCCCACTTCTGGGAGAACAGGAATTTTGTCACTGCCTGCTCAAGGCAAACTGAATGCAGGCAAGAATCAGGATTAGGCTCAATTAGACAATCTGTCCTTAGATTTGAAGAGAAAATACAATAGTAGCAAGGTTCTTGGTGATGACAGGTTCTTGGTGATGTCTCTTTTTCAGTCATACTGCTCAAATCTAGCTAGGTGGCACTGTATGGCTAGTGTACAACCATCATCCTGGAGCATTCTTCCTTCATTTTGGGGGGAATTCCCTTTGAGGTTGACTCTCCTGTTTCATGAACACCGTAACTTTCTTCATCATTATCTCATGTGTTTGGGTGGAATACGTCTACCAGTAGATTCTTATGAGATGATACTTTAGAGGTAAAAATTTTAAGACCTTGTATATCTGATTATATGTTTACCTATGCATTTAAATGGTGGTACTGCAGTTTAGCAGGCTATAAATCTGCCTGATATCTAGTATCATTTATCTTTCTGCTCATGAATCAAAGTGGAGGACTGGAAGCTGATTGGAAGCCCTGTGCATGAAGGTTGGCACCACTGACCATAAGATTCACCAGAAGGAAATTTGGCAGAGCCATATGCGGAGAGACCTCAACCTCAGAATCTTTAAATTTTTCCTGTTAGGTGAGTCATTTCAACCCCACAAAGAAGATGCATCTGCCCAGACAGGAAAGATAGGGTAGAGGTTAGCTTTCAGTATTCTGGGAGGGGAGTGTGGGAAAAGCTCACTTTTCTTTAATAGTGGCCTTAACTGTGGCTGATGACCCTTATTCCAGAGATTGTTGTACTCTTTCCAGAGAATAAACCTCCATGCTGCTGCTGCGGTGGGGAGAGGTAATCAGCGAGAAGTGCAGTGAGGTATGGGAACTAGGCCTTTGTCATGGATTGAACTGTGTCCCCCCAAAAATGTATGTAGCCGTTTGGCTGGGCCATCAGTCCCAATATTTTGTGATTGTCCTCAATTTTGTGATTTTCCTGTGCTATAAATCTTAATCTCTGCCTGTGGCTAATAGATAGGATGATTGTGTTAAAAGAGGATTAGGGTAGGACTGCAACACATTTGCTAAGGGAGTTTCCCTGGTGTGTGGCTTGTACCACCCTTTGTCCTTTTATAAGGGAAGCAAGCAGACAGTTGGGGAACTCATACTGTCAAGAAAGCAGCCCAGTAGTAAAGCACGCCCTTCAGACCTGTGGTTCCTGCACCAAGATGCTCCCTGACCGAAGACTGATGCAATACAAGGACCGTTCTCTAGAGCTGGCGAGGAGAGAAAGCCTTTCCCTGGAGGGTACACCCTGAATTCTGACTTGTAGTCTATTGGACTGTGTAAAAATAAACTTTTCTTTGCTAAAGCCATCCACTTGAGCGGTTAGAGCAGTACCAGATGACTGTTAGAGCAGTACCAGATGACTAAAACAGCCTTTAATTACCCACCCAAATTAGTCCTCCATATTTCAGCCGGTCTTCACCCCCACTTCCAGAACATTAATTCCAGAACATACCAAACTGCTCCTCCATTTTCTCCAGTTTCTAGCCTAGGATTCAGCATATTTGGGTCTGTCAGGCCTATTGTTATTGATGTTGTTAACAGCTGTTGAGTCAGTCCTCAATGTACAGCGACTCCATGTGTTACCAATTAGAATTGAGCTGAGCTCAGTTGAGTTTTCTTGACTGTAATCTTTATGGAAGCAGATTAATAGGCTTTGTTTCTGTCATCCAGGAACCTTGCCTATTGCCACTCATTTATCTGCCTTCCTACCTATAAAATGTTGGATTTACTGCCCCTACACCCTTTCTTTATGCTTTAAAACAATCCTTTGCTGAAATTTTAGTGGGATTTGAGGAGAGGTGTAGCAAAATTAGATGTATGAAAAATTACAACCACTATCTTTATCCAGAACTCACTTTAGTTGTTTTATATGAGATTATACTACATTCAACTACTTACAGACCGGTAAGTTACTTGGATTTCTCTGTGCCTTAATTTCCTCGTCAGCAAAATGGGGGCAATGATAAGATACTTTATAGTACCGTGAGGATTAAGTGAAATACTGTATTTAATTTTAAGGAGCACATTTTTTCCACATTTTCACATCTCTGAAACCAGAATTCTTTGCCATCAAGTCCAAGTATATTGTAAGCATTCAATAAACATATTAGATTCAGTGAATTGTGATAATATACATAATGTACTTTGAAGAGTGCCTGGAAGAAGGCATGCAGTAAGTGTTAAAGACAGAATTATTATCATGCGTAGTAAACCACGGGGCCCTGATAGTGAATTAAAGAACTTAGGTGCTAACCATATGTCTACACACGTCAGTTAGTTTGTCATGCTTTGGTGGCTTGCATGTTGTTATGATACTGGAAACTATACCCCCAGTATTTCAGATACCAGCAGGGTCACCCATGGTGGACAGATTTCAGCGGAGCTTCCAGAATAAGACAGACTGGGAAGAAGGGCCTGAATATCTGCTTCTAATGAGTCAATGAAAACTCTATGGATCACAGCAGAATATTGTCCAACGTAGGCTTGGCTTTGGCAGTGCTAGATTAGCCCCCTGGGTTGGATGGCACTCAAATTACCCAGTGGCCGCAGCGATAGACTGGAGTGTACTAGCAACTGTGGGAAGGGCAGGGGACTGACCAGGCTGGGGAACACTTGGTTCTGTTGTGCATGTGGTCACCCAGAGCCACAACCAACTCATACTTGGCATCCTGAAACTTTCTTATTCATTTAATAAAATCTTATGACCTTTCTTCTACATCAGTATAAGTAGATCTATCTTTCTCTCATTAACCCAAACCACTGCCATAAAGTAGATTCCTATAGCGACCCTACAGGACAGAGTAGAACTAACTGCTCCATAGAGTTTCCAGGTAGTGCCTGAAGGATTTGAACTGCCAACTTTTGGGTTAGCGGCATAGCATTTAACCACTATGCCATCAGGGTTTCCTTCTGTCATTAAAGTTATACAATATTCCATAGAACGGATGTATCAGACTTTTGAAATCATCCTCTTATTGACGAACATTTGCTGAGATTTTTTAAAAAATATACACATCGGACACCGTGGTACCTTTGTGCTAGTACTTCTCTGAGACAGAAGTGGAAGCACTTCATCACATTTGTATGGAGAATGGCTAGTAGGAATTTCTGGAGTAGAAAAGGCCTGTAAGTGATGGATCAGGATCCTAATGCAGGCAGCCAAGCCAGCCAAGTGCCGTCGAGTCGGATCCGATATGCAGGCAGGCAATATGTAATTATGGAAGGCACACTGAACTTGAAGGCAGAAGACCTACATCCAACTCCTGGCCCTACTGCTTGTCTTGGAAAATGTTGCCTGTTCTTTCACTCATTCATTCAAAAGTATTTACTGAATTCTGCCTGCTCTGAGCCAGGCAATGTCAGGGACTAGGAATATAGAGATGAATAAAGTAACCGGCAGGAGGACAAACGTATAAACAGATGCCACTTGCAAACTATATGACCTTGGGAGGTTGCTTAACCTCTGAGTCTGTTTCTTCAGGGTTGCCATGAAGATTAATGAAATCATGTATGTAAAGTACCAGTTCCTGGTACATGGTAAGCACACAATAAATGGAAGCTGTCATTATTGTTTTAGTAGCATTAATAGAATTTTTATTGTAAGAAATAATTTGTTACAGATGTAATGAGACAAGTTCTTTATGAACTCTAGTTTTCTACAATATCAAGTAATTGTTGCGGCAATAATACAGCTTATGCAAACTGACACTTAGCAAATATTAGTGTCTTTTTTTTCCCATTTTCTGTTGAGACAAAGGGTAAGCAAGCAGATGTAAATGCAGACACTTGTAGGTTTGAACACCAGAGAGATCTTCCTGGCCCCTGTGTCACAGAACCAATCCTGGGGACTTCCTTAATCATACAGATTTCACCTCTGGCCCATAGCTGAACATTTGGAACAAGGTTGCATACCTCCCAGCTCACAGCCACACGCATACACGGGGACAGATTGTTCATATGGCTCAGGGCTGGTGGCTGCCTCCTACAGGGCTCTTTATGCTTAGTTTACTAAGAATAGCCCAACTTGCCCTCCATCCTTAATGTGGTCACTTGTTTGCTTGATACAACTTTCACACAACAGTTTCTTTTCTTTCCCATATAGAGATAAAATAAGAATTACAGGAAGTATGTCTTGGTGGGATCAAACATATCAAAGACCATGAAGATGGTCCAGGATCAGGCAAGGTTTCATTCTGTTACACATGAGGCCACCATGAGTCAGAGCTGACCAACAACATCTTGATACTAAAAATTTTGAGCTTTAGTCACTAATGAAATTTGAAGATTGTGAGAGGAATTTAAGCAGGATTAGCTGGTAGGAAAGAGTAGTATAAATATTTTGGGTGGGCTCTCTGTTTTAAGTATTAAGTAGGGTCTAATTATTGGATGCATTGTTTATATTTTGTTTGTTTACTTTCCTGGAGGGTTTTTAAAGCACTGATAGTTGTTTTTGCCTTTCTGGATGTGCACTGGGCCACACAGGTCACACATTCTCCGGTCTTTGACAAACTGACTTTCCTGGCACAGAGGGTATAATCCAATGGTAACCCAAGTTTTAGAGCCAGGGAGACCTGTGTTTGAATTCTAGATTGAAACCAATTCTAGATTTCCTATTAACTAACTTTGGGATCTCAACCAAAAAAATCTCTGAGTCTCAGTCTTCTCATCTGTAAAATGGGCAAAATGGTATCATTACTACTGTGATATTAATTATTATAGAATGAACGTGAGGGTTGAAGAAGATTATACGTGTAACCACTTAACACAGTGCTCACAGTAAACACTTTTAGCTTTTAGTTACGATCATTATCATCTTTATTTTCATTAAGATACCTCATGCAGTGCTTGGCACATAGCTGACATTCAAAATGTGGTAGCTATTATGATAAGTCACCTACAGTTTCCAACTGCCAGGGTTATGGCTTTTCTGTTCACTTTTTTAAATTTGTTAGCTGCTAACCCAGTCTTTGGCTTAGCATTTAGGAACTTGTGATCTTTGTCACTCTGATAGTGCCTGGCAACCTGCCTAGTACATAGTAGGCGCTCAGTACATAGCTGCTGAATCACATTAAATTGAAGTAAAATCCTTGTAGACATTAGCACAAGAATTGTGTCACTAAATAGTTGTCATTCCAGAATTGCCAACCAGCCCACAGACATACTTGAACAGTTTGTAAGCCAGTTTCAACTTCCTGCATTGCGTACATCTCTGGTTAATATTCCATTCTACTCACATGACCCCTAAAAGAAAAGGTCAAACCTAACAGAAATACCTAGCTTAGTGACTAGGAGAATAAACTTTGGGTTAAGGTAGATTCAGGCTTACATCCTGGATCCCTATGTCTAGCTATCAGTTACTTAATCTTTCTGAGCCTCAGTATTTTATCTATGAAAGGGGATAATAATAGTACCTCTGTCATCATTTAACTGTGAGAATTTTTAAGAAGTTGTCATCAAGTCACTTCTGACTTAGTAGTGACCTTATAGTGCAGAGTAGAACCACCCTACAGGGTTTCCAAGACTGCAGTCTTTAAAGAAGCAGATTGCCACATCCGTCTCCCACAGAACAATGGGTAGATTCTGGCTGGTGGCTTCAAACTGATGACCTTTTGATTAGCCGCCTAGCAGTCAAACTCTTTAACCACTGCACCACTAGGTCTTCTATTGTGAGAACAGTACCTTCTATATGTTGTTCTCTTTGCCTGGGTCACTTTTCTCCTGTGTGTGTCACCTGCTTAATTCCTGCTGCTCCTTCAGCTCGACTGTCACTTATTTTAGAAGGCTTTCCTATTATCCACAATAAGTTGGGCCCATTGTTATACTCTCCCTGTAGCAACCACCAATTACCCCTTGTAACTTCCAGTGTACCTATAATTACTTCTTTAATTATTCATTTCCTTTGTGGGTTGTGAACTCCCAAAGGATGGGTATGATACCCGTCTCAGTCATTCCTGTGTCCCCAACAACCTAACAGTCCCTTGGTACATGATATTTTGAGTGGATGATGTTTATTAACTGAGTGAAAAAAATAAGATAATTAAGTACAGAAACACAAAGACTAACATTTATCAAGCGCTTCGTAAATGGGACAATATGTTATTATTAGTGACATAGTATTGGTGCTGTTTTTTTTCACCTTGAGAAAATTAATATAATAGGAGAAGCATGATTATTCTAGCTCTGTAACCCCTGTTACATGACTTGGACCAAATCTTTATTCTTCTCATTTTTCCACTATGAAAATGAACATAAAGAATCCCACTAAACTTGGTTCTTATAAACTTTGCCCTTTTCCTGATCACCCCTGAAAGGCTGTTCTGTGTACATGGTGTTTCTAGATTAGATTCCGACTGGCTCTGTACTCACCTGCTTTCTCAGCACCTAGCTGTTGATCCCTGACCCTTCGCTCTATCCCTTCCTAGCCCCTCCAGTCTGTTTTATCAGTTGGCAACCCCCCAGCTTCCAGTTGTGAACAATACTCTTCCTCAGAATAAAGTTCAAAATCCTTAAACCTCAGACTGGAGCCTCATCCTTTTCCTGCTCTGGGTCCCAGCCGCCTAGCTTTCCTGTGGTTCCCTGGAAACACTAATTCCTCAGGCTCCAGACCTTTGAACATGCCTGGGTCATTTCCCTTTACCTTTCTCAGGTTAACTAACCTGTGCTTACCCTGTTTCAGCTTTAACATCACTTTTTTGGGAAGCACTGCCTGGCTTCCTTGGAAGGAGTTAAGTTTCCGTGTTATATGCCAGGAAACCCGGTAGTGTAGTGGTTAAGTGCTGTGGCTGCTAACCATAACGCCAGCGGTTCAAATCCACAGTGCACTCCTTGGGAACTCTGTAGGGTAGTTGTGCTCTGACCTCTGTCCTTTAGGGTCACTGTGAGTTGGAAGTGACTCAACAGTGGTGTGTTTGAATTATATATGCCAGGAAACCCTGGTGATGCAGTGGTTAGGTTAAGTGCTATGGCTGCTAACCAGAAAGTCAGCAGTTCAAATCCACCATGCACTCTTTGGAAACTCTATGGGGGCAGTTCTACTCTGTTCTATAGGATCACTATGAGTTGGAATTTACTCGAGAGCAAGGAATTTGTTTTTTGGTTTGGGTCACATGCGATCTTCCTTGTAGATATCATGTTTTCATGATATTTTGTAGATATCATGTTCTCACATTTTTAAAGAAAGATAAAGTTTAGACTTAAATGTTGCGGGTTTTCTTAGTTGTCTAGTGCTTTCATAACAGAGATACCACAAGTGGATGGCTTTAGCAAACAGAAATTTATTCACTGAAAGTCTAGGAGGCTAAAAGTTTGAATTTGGGGTACCAGCTTCAGAGAAAGGCTTTCTCTCTCGCAGGGAAGGTTTTGGCATCAATCTTCCCCTGGGTCTAGGAGTTTCTCAGTACAGGTACCCTGAGTCCAAAGGACACGCTCTGCTTCTGGCTCTACTTTCTTAGTGGTCAGAGGTCTCTTGCTCAATTCTTTTATATCCCAAAAGAGATTGACTCAAAACGTAACCTGCTATTCATATTCATATTGAACATACCATGAACTATCAAAAGAATAGATCTGTTCTGGAAGGAGTACAACCAGAGTGTTCCTTGGAACGAAGGGTGGTGAGACTGTGTCTTACATACTTTGAACAAGTTGTCAGGAGGGATCAGTCCCTGGAAAAGGACATCATGGTTGGTAGAGGGCCAGCAAAAAAGAGGAAGAGCTTAAAGGGAGTGGACTGACACAGTGGCTGCGACAATGGGCTTAAGCATAAAAACAATTGTGGGAATGGCACAGGATTGGGCAGTGTTTCATTCTGTTGCTCATAGGGTCACTGTGAGTCAGAATCAACTTGATGGCACCTGACAACAACAAGATACAGCCTGATCATTTAGATTGTGATGTGCCTCATTAATATAGCTGCATCGAATCCTGCCTCATTAAAGTCATGGAGGTTAGGATTCACAACACAGGATAATTACGTTAGATTTCAGAATGGAGAACAACCATACAGTACTGAGAATCAGGGCCTAGCTATGCTGACACGCATTTTGGGGGGACACAATTCAATCCAGCATGGTCCAAATGAAAATATCTATAAATTAGTGACTTCCTGTGACCTGCCTGTTTGCAACTTGTGCTGTTCAACTTTTGGCTGTACTCGTTAACTATATCACTCTGTTTATGAACTATCCACTCCATGTCAGGCACTGTGCTTGGTGTTTTACATAAATGAACTCATATATAATCACCACTTGTGAGGTAAGAAAAGTTCAGAGGGTTCACTACATCCTTGATTAAGGTCACAGGTGTGGAGCTAGGTGCTAAAGTTCTTCCTACTGCACTACTCTTTGTCGAGGTCCATTTGTTAGTTAGAAGAGGGAGGCTTCTGAAGCTCTGCCTAACAGCAACAACTGCTAATATTTGTTGAGTGCTTACTGTGTGCCAAGCATTGTGCTAATCACTTTACATGATCTGATTTAATCTTCACAACACCTATAGGAAGGGGCTGCTGTTGTTATCCTTATTTTATGGATGAGGAAACAGATATATCTAAGGCAAAGACAGATTAACCCAAGGTGAAGACAGAATTCAGAGCCAGATGTGCTGACACTACAGTCCTGCCTCTTAGGAACTCTTACCACCAATTTGAGTTTGTAACAGAGTAATGGGC
Organism: Heterohyrax brucei; assembly: GCA_028571685.1. Lineage (NCBI taxonomy): Eukaryota > Metazoa > Chordata > Mammalia > Hyracoidea > Procaviidae > Heterohyrax > Heterohyrax brucei. The sequence goes on from CM053140.1 coordinate 58,336,272, forward strand.
TGAGTGGGAAAAGGGGAAAAATTATAACTAATTCTTTCTCCAATCCAGGGCTTCACAAGGAAAAAAAAAAAGCAAACCCACTGCCATCAAATTGATTCTGATTTATAGCACCCTGCAAGACAAAGTAGAAACCCTGGTGGCATGCTGGTGAAGTGCTATGGCTGCTAACCAAAAAGTTAGCAGTTCAAACACACCAGGTGCTCCTTGGAAACTCTGTGAGGTAGTTCTACTCTGTCCTATAAGGTCTCTATGAGTCGACATCGACTTGAGGACACAGGGTTTGGTTTGGTATAGGACAGAATAAAACTGCCCCACAGGGTTTCCAAGACTGTAATCTTTATGGAAGGAGACTGCCACCTCTTTCTCCTGAGTGACTGACGTGTTTGAGCTGTTGGTCAGCAGCTGAGTGCTCTAACCAGGGCTTCTTAGACCCCCATGGAGGACTCAAGAGGAAATTCCCTGGCTATTTCCAGGAATCCGCTATAGAGAGGTTTGGCCTCTAGGTGGCAGCAATATTAACATTCTGTTTAAATTCTGTCAAATTCAAAGCATTGGGGTGAGGAAGCTTGACATATTCACATTCACTTATTTGGCCCAAGTGATTCTTTGCCAGTTAATTTGACTTTTCGGTTCTCGCCCTGCGAGAAGCTGCAGGCTTGGGGAGTCATTCACAAACGTGCAGGGAGAGAGGACCCTCAGGTGAAGTCATCCAGACCCGCGGCCGCCACAGTGATATTAAACTACCTGTGATGGAACTTGTTTCACTGGTTCCAGAAACTTTTCAAGTTTCTTAGTTTTTTTTTTTTTTTTAAAAGAACAGTAACGTAAACATTTCATAAAATTCAAATACTTAGTGAAAAGTCAATTTCCCCATCAGGTTGACCCCCAAGTGCGACCATTTCCCAACCGCAGAGGGAACTTGGTACGTCTTTAGGATAAAAAAAAAAACAACCCATTGAGTCCATTCTAACTCATAGCGACCCTATAGGGTAGAACTGCTCCATAGAGTTTCCAAGGAGTGCCTGGTGGATTGGAACTGCTCAGCTTTCGGCTAGCAGCTGTAGCACTTTAACCGCTATGCTATCAGGGTTTCCATCTTTAGGAATCCAAAAACCCAAATCCACTGCTGTCAAGTCGAATCTGGCCCATAGCGACCCTATAGGCCAAGGTAGAACTGCCCCACAGGGTTTCCAAGGAGCACCTGGCAGATTTGAACTGCTGGTCTTTAGGTTCACAGATGTAGCACTTAACCCACTAAGCCACCAGGGTTTCCCACCTTTAGGGATAGGCTATATAAATAAAAAACAAGAAACCAAAAGAGGTGTGCAGATCAAGAAGTCTACTAAAAGACCAGAATTGATGGTCCAACAACCTGGTGCGTCCTCTGGTAACATGGCCCAAAGACTTCTTGCTTCCCCAGACCTGAAACCAGTGCTGAAGTCAACTCTTCACACAAAGAATGGACTGGACTCGAGGACACAGTGTGAGCATGTGGTGTGTGTAATTTGTGGTTTTATACCTTTATAGGATGCTATTCTACTGGTTTCATTCTAGGGGAAAGAAGAGAGGGTAGAGAGGAGGGGACAGGTGTTTGTTGGGAGGACACTAGAAATAAAGAGTGAAAAGGAGTGTGCTGTCACAGGATAGGAAGTGCAGATAGAGTTGCAGAGAGGCAGGTATGTAAAATGGACTTGGATTGTATACTTTTACTTAGTCATAATAAATAAAATGAAACAAGAAACCATACCCATTGCCATGGAGTCAATTCTGACTCACAGCAACCCATAGGACAGAGAAGAACTGCCCCATAAGCTTTCTGAGGCTGTAAATTTTTATAAAAAGAGATTGCCATATCTTTCTCCTAAGCAAGTGGGTTTGAACCACCCACTTTTTGGTCAGCTGCTAAGCACTTTAACCCCTGCACTACTAGGGCTCCTATGTATATAAATGCACATGCACATATCCTGTCACAAAAAAATTAAGTGAGCCCAAACCACAGACTTTCACAAGAAAATTTAGGGGAAAATTTTTTGTGATCTTTGGTTAGGTAAATTTTCCTTAAATATGACATGACCCCTAAAAGATAAAAATTGATAAATTGGACTTAAACTAAATTTTACCATTTTGCTCTGTAATAGATATGCTAAGAGAATGGAAAGGGAAACCACAGACTGGGAGAAAATACTTGCAAATCACATGTCTGATAAAGGACTTGCATCCAGAATATATAAAGAATGCTCGCATTTCGATAATAAGAAGATGAACACCGCAGGAAAAGAATGAGCACCAGATTAGCACAGATACTTTACCAAAGAAAACATACAGATGGCAAATAAGCACATGAAAAGAAGTTCCGCATCATTACTCGTTGTTGTTACGTGCCTTTGATTGGTTCTGACTCATAGCAACCTCATGTACAGCAGAAGGAAGCAGCGCCCAGTCCTGCATCATCATCACGGTCATTGCTATTTGAGCTACTGTTGCAGCTACTATGTCCTTCCAGCCTCAGGGGCTCATTCCCTGGCTCTGTACCAGACACCATTCCACTGCTATTCATAAGGTTCCACTGACCAATTTTTTCAGAAGTAGGCTGCCAGTGGTATAGCTTTCCACATCATGGCAACACGAAAGCCAACACAGTATGGCAAACTGACAGATGTATGGTAGCATTAGTCATTAGGGAAGTGCAAGTTTTATTGAGATACCACCTCCTATCAGAATGTCCAAAAACAAACAAATAATAACAAAGCCAACTGACAATACCAACTGCTGGTCAATCATGCAGGGCAACTGGGACTCACACACGTTGCTGGTAGAAATACAGACGGTATATAGCCCTTTGGAAAACAGCTTAGAGGTTTCTTACAACGTTAGACATACAGTTACCATACAACACTCAATCTCACCCCTGTTCAAAGATGTTACAAAAGCCTGTACATACGAGGTCTGACAATTAAGTTCGTGAACACATCTTAGAAAATGGGCTGTGTATATCACTACAGTCACCTTTGAAGTACTCCACTTGGGAAGCTATACACTGATGCCAGCACCTAGTCTACCCTTCAAAGCAATTTTGAAACTCTTTCTGGAATGGCCATCGCGCACAGTGGTTTGGTGGCAAGTTTGTTAATTGTCTACTTGTCTGTGAGGGAGTTTTCATCCAGTAAACAAATAACTGTATTGGGACACCCTCCCTACTCTCCTGATCTATCCCCCAATGACTTTTTCTTTATCTGAAGATAAAGGAAATGTTGAAAGGAAGACATTTTGATGACATTCAGGACATCCAGGGTGATACGTTGACAGCTCTGCTGGCCATTCTGGAAAAAGAATCCCAAAATTGCTTTGAAGGGTGCAGCAGGCGCCAGCATCAGTGCATAGCTTCCCAAGGGGAGTACTTTGAAAGTGACCGCAGTGATATTCAGTATGAGGTATGCTGCACTTAGAACAATTAAGTTCGTGGACTTAACTGTTAGACCTCATATACAAAACCTGTACATAGATATATAATAGCTTTATTCACAACTGACAAAGAAAAACCTGGAAGTTACCTCTTATGGATTGAATTTTGTCTCCCGAAAACATGTGTTATAAATTCTAACTTCTGTGCCTGTGTGGAACCCTGTTAGTATAGTGATTAAGAGCTCTTGGGCTAGCCAAAAACTTGGCAGTTCAAATCTACCAGCCACACCATGGAAATCCTATGGGGCAGTTTTACTCTGCTTTATAGGATTACTGTGAGTTAGAATTGACTCAGTAACAGGTTTTTTTTTTTGTTTGTTTTATTTTTTGGTGGTGTAATTAGTGGTTAATAAGCACTTGGCAGCTAATGAAATGTTAGCATCACAACTATTAGAAGCCACCAGCTGCTTCTGCAGGTAAAGATTAACCAAAATACCATTTCAACTCAAAATGATCCTATAAACAGTATAGAACTGCCCCATAGGGTATACAAGGCAATGGCTCTTTAAAGAAGCAGACTGCCACATCTTTACTCCTGTGGACGTCTTGTGGATTCCAACAGTTGACCGTTGCTTAACCACTGTACCACCAGGACTCTTTGGGTAAAGTTTATAGCCTTGGAAACCCTATGGGGCATTTCTACTGTGTCCTCTATGGTCACTATGAGTCAGAACTGACTTGCTGGCAATATGTTTCATACTTAATTTTTTTTTAAGAAACTGTAAAGCTGTTTTCCAAACTGGTTGTATTGTTTTACAATCCCACCAGTAGTGCATGAGAGTCTGGTCGCTCTACTTTCTCACTAACACTTGTTACTGCCAACTTTTTAACTTTAGCTCTTCTGTTGAGTGTGTAGTGTTCTCTCATTGTGGTTTTAATTTGCATTTCCCTAATTACTAAAAATGTCGGATATCTTTTTATGTGCTTTTTTTGCTATCCGTATAACTTCTCTGGTAACTTGTTTTTAAAAAGTTTTTTTTTTTTTTTTTTTTAAACTGAGTTGTCTGACTTCTTGGGTTGAAAGAGTTCTTTGTATATTCTGGATACTGGCCTTGGTTAGTTATGTGTTTTGCAACTGTTTTATCCCAGTCTGTGCTTTGCCTTGGAAACCCTGGCTGTGTAGTGGTTAAGAGCTACCTCTGCTCACCACTAGGTTGGCAGTTTGAATTCAGGAGGTGCTTTGTGGGGCAGTTCTACTCTTTTCTGTAGGGTTGCTATGAGTCGGACTCCATGGCAACGTTTTATTTTTTTACAGGTGTTTGCCTTTTCATTTTCATAAGCGTATTGAAGAGCAAAAAGTTTAATTCTAATTATGTCCGGTTGATTGTTTTATGGATTGGGTTCTTGAAGGTCAGAAAGAGTTTCTCCAGTGTTTCCCTCTAGAAGTTTTATAGCTTTATGTTTTACATTTAAGTCTAATTTGGGTCCTGACACAGTTTGGCGTTTTAGAAGGGTCTTCTTGCAACAATAAAAAGCTGTATGGTGGGAGACAACCTGGAGACCAGAAACCAGTGAGAGTTTGAAGAGATACGATGGTAGCCTTCACTACGTGATGGTAGTGCAGAACGTACGAGATATTTGGGATGTAGAATGTAGAACGACTGGACTTAACAGACTTAATAGGAAGTGTCTGGAATGGTTCCTGGGTTTCTTACTTAGACACAAAATTAAGAGTAAGTTGCTGGTAAGTTTTTTGCACTTCAAATTGGATCCCAACAGTTTTTTGCTTTGGGAGACAGTGATGGTAATTTGGTCCGACAAGGACTGCACACAGCTCTTTTCTTGGGCGCTGCGTGGGGCACAGAAACGAACGCTGTCCTCTCAAGCCCCAAAGACCTTTGCCTCCCTTGCCACCAGTGCTTTTACTACAGGGCGCGGGCAGCAGGCGGCGCATGCCCAGAGAAACCGCCCGGGGCAGGACCTCCCAGAGAAGTGAGTTCCCGCCATTTTGTCCCACTGGTCGCACAGCTGGCTCCTGCTAGAGACTACAAGCCCCGTGAGCCTCCGCGTGGGCACTTCCTACCCACCACTGTTCGGCTGGCTCCCTATTCCCCCCCCACCCCCACCCCTTTTCGGGGGCCGAAGGCTCCGGCTGCTACTTGGCTGCTGGCGGGTTGGGTAGGATTTCCGGGAGAAACTTGTGGAGAATAAGTGGGCGGCGGCGGCGGCGGCGGCGGCGGCGGCGGCGACCCAGGTGAGTAGTGACTGAGGGATGGGGAGAAAGTGAGTGCGGAGTTCGCGGGGCCCAGATGAGGGCGTCTCTCTGGCTGAGGCCACGTTCTCGGCTTCGCTTAGGGTCGCGATCTCGGCTAGGGGGTAGCGGCCGGGACTGAGTCGCGCCGGGCCAGGGCGGGCCGGGCCAGGGCGGGCCGGGCCGGGGCCTCCGCCTCCCTCTCGGGCCCTCCCACGACAGTCCCGCGGTGGTTTCTCCACTTGCAGCGGCGCCTGACGCTAGCTGGTCCTCTGCACCGCCACCCCCGCCCCCCGCCCCCCGACTTGGCCAGGCTCTTTTGTCTGGGCTTCTTTTCATTCCTTTGTGCTGGTGCGTGGAGTCACCACCTCGGAGGAGCCCTCAGGGCAAGTCCCTGACGAGGACTTGGTCTCGGGATCCGGTTACAGTAACCAGATCAGGTCAAAGTCCATTTTTCAAAACCGTCCTTCCTCAGACTGGTGTATCCCGGTTGGGCAGCACGGAGCTTTCAGACCCAGGCATACGCAGACGGAGTTTCCACAGAAAAAGCTCGATGTTATTGTTTAACTCCTAAACTTCAGCCCGGGGTGGCTTCAGGGCACGAATCTACAAACGTTTTTCTTGGGAGAGAAGGGAGAAATTAGGAGTGAATAAAATTTGCTGCTATGTCTGGGTAGTAGCTGTGATTAGGGGATCGAGGGACCAATGCAGAGAAGCAGAATGAGAGTTCAGACACCTTTGGTTTTTCGGGGGAGAGAAAGTGTTTTATAGGGCCGTGAGCAGCCTTTCCATTCATTGCATGCAAAAAAAAAAGTCTACTTTATCCTGTCACCCAGCTCCTCGGCTTCCCCCCAAATCCTTTTCTTATCTATTTAAAACAGAAAGTCTCAAGAACAAGTCCATTAATAGAAAGATCTGCTTTACAGAGAAACTAGAACCCTAAGGCTGCTAGAAAGCAACAAAAGGGACTAATTCAGCAAGTAAAGGAATAAAAGCCAGTTTGGCGAGAGCTTACTGGAAAGCTGCACTGTGTAACTTTTTGTAAGTACAGTTGGATATACACTCTGCATTGTTAGATTGAGCTTAACGTAAAGTGTTCTAAAGGCCATTGCATACCTCTGTTGAAAAACAGGCTGGTATTTCAGGTCTCTGAAACGATGTGAGTCGGGACCCTTTCCATGACTCAGGCTGTTGAAGTATGCATGTTAAATTCCTACCCTAGACAAGTAGTTAGATACAGCCCTTTCTACTTTATTGCTTTGTTTGGTATCTTATAATGGAAATTAGAAATGATTCACTCTGAGGATCCCAGATTATGTTGGTAATAATGTATAGGAATGGAAGATTCTTATTGCTGTTGTTCTTTTATTTAAATTTTTTTTTATTTTGTTATTGGGCACATGCACAGAGAAACACACACCAATTCAACAGTTTCTGCATGTGCTGTTCAGTGACATCAGTAGCATTCTTGAGTTGCGCAACTGTTCTCACCAGTCTCTTCTGAGTTGTCCCTCCCCCATGCCAAAATCTCACTGCCTCCTAAAGTGGTTCTTCAGTTTTTAATCCAGCAGTGGGTGGGGGTCATTTGTGTGCTTTAAAGACGTGTACACCTAGTTGACTGGGAAGTTTTTAAAATAAGAAACGGCAGTTGCTAGTGACTGTCCGTTGCTATTTGTTCAGATATGATAAAGAACCAGTTCACATGTAATTTAATTCCCCTTACATTTTTGAAAACTCTGTTGGCATAACTGCTAACAAAAAGGTCATCAGTTCAAATCCACCAGGTGCTCGTTAGAAACTCTATGGGACAGTTCTTTTTTTTTTTTATTTAATGTGACTGAGTGAAAATGTACATTCCCGTATAAATTTACATGCCCACCTCTATGCAGTTTCCACTGCTCTCCCTGTCCGGTGACAGCACTCTATTCCTCTCTGCTCCATACATGTCTCATCCTCCCAACAGTCTCCTTTCCCCTCCTCTCCACCCACTCTCCTTCCTCCAGCCAGAGGTCAGCAGGATGATATCCTATAGATGTATAGAACCATAAAGTGCATCCAGTATACGGTCACTGCGTCATCAAGTCCAATCCATTCATGTCCGAAGAGTGGACCTTCGTTATGATTTATGGGCAAGGGCAGCATCAGGGCCAGAGGCCATGCTCCCAGGGGAACCCCCAAACTGCTGGACCATTAGTTAGTTGAGGTCTTTTAGTGGAGACCTCAGGATGCACCCATTTTTATTCTTGTGTTGCCAGTGAGACTCAACTTAGTGAGCTCCATCGCGGCTATCGGGCACCATCCAGTTCTTCTGGTCCCAAGTCAATGTAGGCACCCACTTATGTGGGTCTCTCTATCTTCTGAGTTGTGTTTACCTCATGTCATTTTGGTCCTCGGTGAGCATCCATTCCTGCTGAGTTGGGACCATTTGCTGTGTCCTCGGATGGCAGCTTGGCAGCTTTTAAGACCCCAGACGCCACTCACCAATGTGGGGTGCAGAGAGCCCTCTTAGCAAAACGCTAGTTATGCCAATTGGCCTTGATTTCGCCTAAGAGCATGATCCCCTGCCCCCTGCCTCTATGGGACAGTTCTGTTCTGTCCTGCCTTATAAGGTTACTGTGAGTTGGAATCAACACATGGCATGAGTCTGAGTCTTGCCTGTCAAGTGGTTATTCTCTCACTTTACAGTTGATAAAACCAAGACTTTAACATGTCAAGTGACTCGCCCAGTTTTTTTTTTTTACAGTTGACCCAGACTGTGTCAGAGAGAACCATACTCCCAAGTCCACTGCTGAGAAAATCATACTCCAAGTCCAATGTTCCTACCTTTACCTCACACTCACTGCATCTGCTTGTCATACCACCACTACCACCAGCTTTTTATTTGCTGAAATCTAAATACTTGGGAAAAATAATGGAAACATTTTCTAGAGTAGACTTATTTATAAGGAACTGGAATTTCTGGAAACATAAACAGTGAATCTTTCCCATAACTCATACTGAACATTGGTTTCATTGGCTTGTCTTGTAGTGTGCTGTGATTACCTTCCTTGTCCCTAAGCAGAATGACAGTTTTAAGGAGCTCTTTGGAAACCCTGTTGGCATAGCGGTTAAGAGCTACTGTGTTACAAATTGAAGAAGAGCTACAGCTGCCAACCAAAAGTCAGTAGTTCAAATCCACCAGACACTTGTTGGTAACAATATGGAGCAGTTCTACTCTGCCTTATAGGATCACTGTGAGTTAGAATCAACTTGATGGCAATGCAGTTGTTGTTGTTTTGGTTAGGGGTAAAAGGAAACCCTGGAAGCGCAGTGGTTAAGAGCTGTGGCTGCTAACCAAGAGGTTGGCAGTTTGAATCCACCAGGCAGTCTTTGGAAACTGTATGGGGCAGTTCTGCTTTGCCCTGTAGGGTCGTTATGAGTTGGAATTGTTGATGGCAATGGATTTGGGGTTTTTGGTTTTAGGGGTGGAAGGTGGTGAGTTGTAGGCTGTGATTTTCATTAATCTTTGCAAAAAAAGGTGCATTTACTAAAAGGTTTTGACTAATCTTTATTGAAAAGTTTATTAAGAAATACATTGGAGACCATAGACAGCAGCTTTGGCTGTTGAAACTAACCTTGAAGACTGAAATTCATATGTTTTTCTAGCCAGTATGTTTCTGCTTTTAATAAAAACTTTTATAACAGTTTTAAACCTGTAGTTTAGTCTTGGATTTATGTCAGTACATGCCATGAATGTGACATCAGAAATAGAAACCCACATACTTTACTTCCCTTACTAAAATTCTTTTTAGGTAAAATATATAACATGCCAGTGGAATTGTGTCAATATAATTAGTCTAGCCTTTCTAACGAGTAGAAGCCTGTTTTAAGTCTCTTTTACAATGCCATCTTGAGGGGAAGAACTCCCCCCCCCTTTTTTTTCTTTTTTCTTTTGATCTACTTTATTTCCAGTTCCAGTCATTCAGTTAGTCATTGACTTAGCCAGCAGTTATTGAAAAGCTGTTTTGCTCCATGTAGTGTTCTAGATCCTGGGGCAAAACAATGAAAAACTTACATACAGATCGAGACAGAGGAGAAGAGATGAGTAGACAGTAGATAGATAACCCGTAAGTAAAATCCTCTCTTATTAACTGTGTGACTTTGAACAACCACTTAACCCGCTTTGAGCTTTGGTTTTCGTATCTTGAATGTGGAGATGATGATTCCTGCCCTACTTAGCTTGTGGAATTGTTTTAGGAGCAAGTTGGACAAGTATTTGGTTGCTTCAAATCCCTGTATGTTATTATTACTGCTGTAGGAAAAGGGGATCCCTGATGGCACAGTGGTTAGGAGCTTGGCTGCTAACTCAGTGACTGGCAGTTAAAATCCACCTAACCCTCTGGAGCAGTTGTACTCCATCCTATGGGGTGGCTATGAGTCGGAATCGACTCAACAGCAGCAGGATTTGGTTTAGGAAAAGGAACACTGGAAGAAAGTTTACCTTTATAAGGAAAAAGGGAAGAGAATGGATGGGTTTTCTGGGCTTAGAGAGTTCTGTGTTCATTGTAAAACTTTATGTGACTCCTCTTGGGTTTTAGTCACATTTTCACATGAGTTACTATAATCCTTTATATAAATCTCTTTTACAGTATTTATCAAAGACTTATTATTTGTCTTGATGTCAGGGACTGTATTCTAGTGGGTATCCTTTGTAATTAGCAGACATTTCATTGAAATTTTATAGATGAGTGAGTAACAGCAGTGAGCAGGGGCAGTTGGGGAGGATTCCAGAACACAAATGCCAAAATGGTCCTTTTATTCCGCAGATATTTTTGTGATACCCATTTATGGGTTATGTTCTGAAGGTACAAAGATATAGCCTCTACCCTTGAAAACCTTACAACTCATAGCAGAGTGGTTAGTACTGAGTAGAGGTGTTTTATGACATAAATGAGAGAATGATTCTGCTCTGGAAGACAGCAAAGGAAGGCATTACTAAAGAAATTATTTGGGAGCTTTGTCTTGAGGGATGAATGGAAATCTGTTGAACTACTCGTCATCAAGTCAGTTCTGACTCATGGCAACCCCATGTGTGTCAGAGTATGATTGTGCTCCACAGTGTTCTTCAGTGGCTAATTTTTCAGAAGTAAATCACCAGGCCTTTCTTCTCTGGTACCTCAGAAGAGGACACAAACCTCCAACTTTTAGTTAGCAGCTGAATATATTAATCTGGGACTCCTTGACTTGGATAGCCTCCTAGAAAATTTGAGACAAGGAATGATTCCCCCAAAACCATATGTATTCATTAGAAGCAGAAATTTGCATATAATTTTAGAAAGTCATGGACTATTTAGGGGATCCTAAGATCCCTGGGTTTGAATAGGTGAAAAGAAAGTTACGTGGACTAGAGTGCTGAGAAGGATTCAGAATGTTCTGCTAAGGAATTTAGCCTTTATAATTTAGGAAATTGGTAAGCTATCAGGTTTTTAAGCAGAGAAGTACCATAATCGGATCTGTGTGGAAAGGTGACTGCTGTTTTTAGAAGCTCTTGTGTGATAGTGGTTAAGAACTCAGCTGCTAACCAAAAGATTGTGAGTTCAAACCAGCAGCTGCCCTTTGGGAGAAAGATGTAACAACCTGCTTCCATACAGAATACAGCAGTTCTGCTGTGTCCTGTAGGGTCACTATGAGTTGAAATCAACTTGATGGCAGTAGATTTGAGGGTTTTTTTTGTTGTTGTTGTTTATCTTTGGGGTAAGTTAAAGGGTTAAGGGGAGGTACTTAAATAGCAAGTTCTAAAAGGAGGCAGTACTGAGGGCCTTTGTTACATTTTGTTTTTAAAGGATTGGAAAGCTTTGACATGTTAGAAAGTAAAGGAAAAGGAGCCAGCAGACGGGCTTATATTGAAGGCGTATATAAGAAAAGGTAGATAATGATGAAGCATTGGGAGGAAATAGAATGAAAATTCTATGGAGCGGTGAGTCTTGAAAAGGAAACATGAAGAAAAGAAAAATGGGTGAAGATATATTTGGAATTGATGAGTGCTTATTCTGTATTCAGACATTGGTCTAAATATGAGTTATTCAAATTTACAGCAGTTACATAGGGTGGATAGGTGTCTGTATTGTTGAAGACATTGTGACTCAGAGGTTAACTGAATTTCCCAAGGGCACTCTATTCATAAGCAGTGGAAGAGATTTGGAAGTCAGATACATTTTCACTACAAAGCCCAGGCTCATAATATCTGCCTCATAGGGATGCCTAATGATCTCTTTTTTCATCTTCCTATCTGAAACCCCAGGAAACCCTGGTGGCATAGTGGTTAAGTTCTACGGCTACTAACCAAGAGGTCAGCAGTTCAAATGCTCCAGGCACTCCTTGGAAACTCCATGGGTCAGTTGTACTCCACCCTGTAGGGTCACTGTGAGCTGGCATCAACTTTGCGGCACTGGGTTTGGTTTCTTTGGTTATGCAAAACCTTGGTGATGTGATGATCAAGTGTTACGTCTGCTAACCAAAAGGTCAGCAGTTCAAATCCACCAGGTGCTCTTTGGAAACTCTGTGGAACAGTTCTACTCTCCCCTATAGGGTCACTATGAGTTGGAATCAACTTGATAGCAATGGGTTTTATCTGAAGGAAGGAAACAGTAGTGGCATAGGGATTAAGTGCTGTGGCTGCCAACCCAAAAGGTCAGCAGTTCAAATCCATCGGGAGCTCCTTGGAAACTGTGTGAGATAGTTCTGCTCTGTCCTGTAGGGTCACTATGAGGTGGAATCAACTGGCCAGCAGTGGGTTTATCTAAAGAAAGAGATTATGTTATCTATAGAATGATGAGAGGATATGATGGGCCAGAACTCTGTAGAGAGTGTTAAAAGTTGGAATAACAACTTTTGTAAAAGTATTAGGGAGCCAGCCAAAGATGATTTAAAAGAGCTGCTGAACAGCAACAAGATCTCATGTAAGGTCAGGACAAATTATTCTATAGTCTGTCCATTCTGTCTCTTACAGTCTCAAGCCATTTTGAAGAATATGCTTGGTGTGGGCTTTAGAAGGAGATACGGTATGTTGTAATGAATGGAGATGCACTGTATTGTAATGAATGACTCTGCTGCCTCTCAACAAGATTTAAGCCTTGTGCTTGAATTTTCTCACCTCTGAAAGGTGGATTAGTTGATCTCCCAAATTCTAGGATTTTATGACTTACAACCTAAAACATACCAGGGAGTTTTTTAAGGAGAGGAAGCATGTTCAGTGACTTAGGTTTTGAGTTTTAAGGAAGAGATGGTTGAAACTATACAACTTTCAGATGCAAGTTTGATTGTCAGTTTGACTTCATTTGTATGATTAAAAAATGAATGTTTGTTTTTGTTTTGACAACATGGAAGTTGTGATCTTTAACTCAAAATATTTTGTATGCTGTCATTTGAGCCTGAAGACCAGGCTTCTAGTTCCAACTCTGTCACTTCCTAGCTATGAATATCCATAGGCAAATCAGCTGCACTTTACTTTCCTTATTTATAGAATAGGATGGTAACCTTCTCCTCAGAGGTGCTGGATAAGGTAATGTGTGTGGAAGGTCTTTGTAATCTGCAGTGTTTAATAAATGAATGAAAGGCATTATATCTGGCAGAGAAAGGAGGTTCTAGTAGTGTGCTCAGCTCTGTAGAGTGAGTACTGGTTTAAAGTGTACTTCATGCCTGAGTATTCACTGAGTGCTAAGGGAGATCTCTTAGGGTGTAAATCTTGACAGCTAATTGAATTTACAAAAATACTTACAGTTTATGATGTTCATGAATTTGTTTTCAATGATATGTTTGAAATATAAAGTCTTGAATCAAATCTGTGACTTTTTTCACTCCATTGTTCTCTACATTTATTCTCTTTTCTGTCAATTTCCTAGCCAAATTTCCAGATATCTTTTAGTAAAAGTTGGATTATTTTATTTAAGGATAGGTAACAGCAATGAAATGCAGAAATTACTGAATAATATCATTAATGTCGCATGCAAGTAAAATTTTGCTGAAGATCATTCCGAAGTGACTGCAATAGTATATTGACAAGGAAGGAACTGTCGGAAATTTAAGCTGGATTCAGAAGAGGACATGGAACCAGGCATATCATTGCTGACATTGGATTGATCTTAGCTGAAAGCAGAGAATACCAGAAAGATGCTTACATATGTTTCATTGACTATGCAAAGGCATTTGACTGTGTGGATCATAGCAAATTATGGCTAACGTTGCTTAAAATGGGAATTCCAGAACACTTAATTGTTATCTTAAGGAATCTGTATATGGATCAAGAGGCAGTCATGCGAACAGTGCAAGGGGACACTGCATGGTTTAAAGTTAGGAAAGGTGTGTGTCAGGGTTGTATCCTTTTACCATGCCTTTTCAATCTGTATGCCAAGCAAATAAATCAAGAAGCTGGATTGTATGAAGAAGAACGAGGCATCAGGATTGGAGGACAACTTATTAACCACCTTACTTGCTAAAAGTCAAGAAGATTTGAAACACTTACTGATGAAGATCAGGAACCACAGCTTTCAGTATGGATTGTACCTCAACATCAAGAAAACAAAAATCCTCACAACTGGGTGAGTAAGCAACATCATCAGAAATGGAGAAAGGATTGAGATTGTCAAGGATTTCATATTCCTTGGGTCCACAATCAATGCCCATGGAAACAGCAGTCAGGAAATCAAAAGACGCATTGCTCTAAGGGAAATCTGCTGCAAAGGATCTCTTTAAAGTATTGAAAAGTAAAGATGTCATCTTAAAGACTAAAGTGCACCTGACCCAAGCCATGATGTTCTCATTTGCATCATATGCATGCAAAAGCTGGACAGTGAACAAAGAAGGCAGAAGAATTGATGTCTTTGAATTCTGGTGTTGGAGAGGAATGTTAAATGTACCATGGACCACCAAAAGAAGAAACAGTTCTTTTCTGGAAGAAGTGCAACCAGAGTGCACCTTGGAAGCAAAGATGGCAAGACTGCGTCTTCCATACTTTGGACATGTTTTCCGGAAGGATCAGTCCCTGGAGAAGGACATCATGCTTAGCAGAATAGAGGATCAGCAAAAAAGAGGAAGACCCTCAATGAGATGGATTGCCACAGTAGCCTCAACAACAGGCTTATGCATAAAAACGATTGTGGATGTGGCACAAGACCAGGCAGTGCTTCCTTCTGTTGTTCATAGGGTTGCTATGAGTTGGAAGTGACTCAGTGGCACCTAATGACAACAACAACATTTGAAGCCCTGCTGGTACGGTGATTAAGTGTTAACTGCTTACCAAAAGGCCATAAGTTCAAACCTACCAGCTGCTTCTTGGAAGCCGTGATAGGGCAGTTCACCTCTGTCCTCTGGGGTCACTTTGAGTTGTAATTGATTCCACAGTGAGTTGGATTTGCCTTTGTGTTTTCCCCTAACAGAATTGAAGTATTGCTTATTTCCTCTAAGGATTGCTGGCTCTGAGAGAATGCAGCATGTTTATCTCTTACAGAAAACTCTGCTACCCTTACTGTATCCTGCATATGCTATGTAGCTAAAACGAGTGTATTTGATTCCTTCATATCCGACTGCATCATTTCTTCTTTACTCAGTATCAGAAATTTGTATAAACAATTCAAGAGTCATCTATACCTTGTGTGATCACAGAGCACTTTATACATATTTCTTCTGTGATTTTATTAATCTTTGTTCTCTCACTAAATAGTACCTGATTATAAAAATAAACTGAAGAAAAGATTCCAGTATTGTAGTAACATGTTATTTGTTTCCATTTATTTAACCGTAATAAATAATGCTGCCATTATAAATAAAGCTGTGATGAAGGCACTGATTAAAAAAAAAAAAGGCTCTAGGAATTGATGGAATACGAAATAGAGATATTTTAACAAACAAATTAATGCTGGAAGCACTCATTCATCTGTGCCAAGAAATTAGTAAGCTGTCTATATTTGTGCACATTCCAAAGAAAGCTGATCCAACACATTGCAGATATTATTGAACAGTGTTGTTAATATGACATGCAAGTAAAATTTTGGTAAAGGTAATTCAGTAGTGGTTGCAGAAATACATTGACAGGGAACTGCCAGAAATTGGAACCTGGTTCAGAGGAGGATGTGGAATCAAAGGTACCATTGCTGTTATCAGATGGATCCTGGTTGAAACAGAATATTCTGTTTTTACAGAGGCTTTTGACTCTGTGGATCGTAACAAATTATGGACAACATTGTGAAGAATGAGAATTCCAGAACACTTAATTGTGCTCATGAGGAACCTATACATAGACCAAGAGGCAGCTGATAGACCTGAAAAAGGGTATATTATATATTACATGGTTTAAAGTCAAGAGGGTATGGATGCAAAGCTGGGCAGCAAATGAGGAAGGCTGAAGAACAAGTAGTCCTTTAAACTGTGATGTTGTCATGGAATACTGTCTATGTTGTAGACTGCCAAAAGAGTGAGCAAATGTCTTGGAAGAAGTTTGACCAGAATGCTCCATAGAAGCAGGATGGCAAGACTGTGTCTCTAATAATTTTAACATATTATTGGGAATAACCTTTCTCTGGAGAAAAGCATCATGTTTGGTAAAGGGAGAGTGTCAGCAAAAAAGAGAAAGACCCTCAATGAGGTGGACTGACATAATGCTGTAACAATGAGCTCAGACATAACAGGGATTGTGAGGATGGTGCAGGACTGGACAGTGTTTCATTCTGTTGTCTGTAGGGTCACTTTGAATCAGAAGTAACGGATGGCACCTAGTAACATAAGAGCAACATATTTAAAAAAAAAATTGTTTATGGTGTTTTAGTCTTTTCGTCATAATTTGGTACCGAAATTATTAATAGTAATTAAAAATTTGATGTTACGTCACTAAGAACTGTAGCTTTTTAAAGTATATCGGGGGATTTTTCAAAATGCGATACATAATGCTAAAAAAATGTACTGCATTTTTCTAAGTTTAGATTTGTATCATGTTCAATGGTAAGAGTCAATTGCCTTTCTGAAATCTAAATACTAAGATATTTTTCTGAAAGTAGTTTCCTGTATAACTCATTAAAGATATTTCCTGAGGTAATATGGATAAATGTGCAATATTTTTTGCTTATCGTCAGCCACACCTCTGTTTTAAAGAACTGACTCATACTCTTAATTAGTGGCAGCAAAAGGACCTCATTTAATTACCTAAGAGGGAAAATTAGTTCCATTTTAACTTTTTTTTTACCGTCAAGTAATATGTTAGATGTTGATTATATGTGTTTGAAAGTAAACTTTTATAAACCGTGACTTTTTAAAGGGCATACATGAACCTCGTTAGTTTGTTTGTGATGATATTTAAACACACACACACACAAACCCACTGCTGTTGAGTTGATTACGACTCATAGCCACCCTACAGGACACAGTAAAACTGCCTCATAGAGTTTCCATGGAGCGCCTAGTGGTTTTGAACTGCCAACCTTTTGTTTATCAGTCATAGCACTTAATCACTGTACTGCCAGAGTTTCCTTATGATGATGTTATCGTTATTGAGAACATTAATTTATTACTCAGATATTTTAGAGCTAATTGTAAGTCTCTGTAATGTTTTATATTTTTTGTGATAAGGCAAAAACAAATCTTTCTTTTGTTTATTATGATTGCATGAAAATGTACATTCCCGTGTAAATTTGCATGCTCACCTATGTGCAGCTCCGACCGCCGTCACTGTCTCTGCTCCTTATATGTCCTATCCTTCCAACAGTCTCCTATCCCCTCCCCTCCACCCACTCCCCTTCCTCCAGTAAAAGGTCAGCAGGATGATATCCTATAGATGCATAGAACCATAAAGTGCCCACAAAATATGGTCAGTCTACATCGTCACAGCCAATCCATTGCTGTCCGAAGAGTTGACCTTTGTTATGATTTATGGATACGGGCAGCATCAGGGCCAGGGGCCATACTCCCAGGGGAATTCTGAAGCCCCTGGAACATCAGTTGTGGTCTTTTAGTGGAAATCTCAGGGGGCACCCGTATTTATTCTTGTGTTGCCAGTGAGACTGAACTTTGTGAGCTCTATCATGGCTATCACTGATGGTGGCCAGGCACCATCAAGTTCTTCTGGTCACGAGTCGATGTAGACACCCACTCACGTGTCTCTGAAATGACCAAATTTCTGTGCTAAGTATTAAACATAAATGTTCAAAAATAGTAAAGAAAGTTATTTAGGAAACTATGTAGAGGTTTTTAATTCCCAGCAAAAAGGGTACGTTTTCTAGTGACAAATAATAAAGATATACCTAACATGTCATGTCTTCTGCTTATGGTTATATCATCTCTCTGAAAAACTGAAAACCATTCTGGAAGAACAGATGATATGCTGTTTGTTTCCTAATTTTTTCAGTTTCCCTAGAATGTGCTTTTAAGTCAAGTCCAAAGAAAACATGGAAATAGCACTGGTCCCCTCTCTTGACAATGTAAGTTGGTTTTATGTCTTGATGGCTTTTTTTGTTGTTGTTAGGTGCCGTCAAGTTGATTTGACTTCTAGAGACCCTATATGACAAAGAAGGACTCCCCCATAGGGTTTTTTTTTTTTTTTTCCTTTTATTGTGCTTTTAGGTCACAGTTTACAGCGCAGGCTAATTTCTCATTTAAAAATTTGTACACCTATTGTGTTGTAACATTGTTTGCAATCCCCCCCACAGTGTGATACACAGTACCTACCTCTTTCTGTCTCAAGATATCTTGTGTCCGTTTGTCCAGTTCCTCTCCCTTCCTGCATCCTTTTCTTATTTTTAGACAGGAGTTGCCCATTTGTTCTTGTATGTTTGATTGACCTAAGGAGGACATTTCCACACTTGTGTAATTGTTTTATAGCCTTGTCTAATCTTTGTCTGAAAAGTGGTCTTGGGGAATGGTTTTAGTTCTGGGTTAGCAGAGTGTCCAGGGGCCATAGTTTGGGGTATCCCCCATAGGGTTTTCTAGGCTATAATCTTCACATGAGTGACGAGCTCTTTGTCTTCTGGAGCATCTGGGTCAATTTGAACTGCCACCCTTTTGGTTAGCAGCTGAGAACATAACCATTGCACCACAAAGCCTCTTTGGTGGTGTTTTTAGATGTTGCCTTGTATGAACATTTTATTGTGTTTTAGGTGAAATTTACTCCCCACGTTAGTTTCCCATTCAGCAGTTTACACAGTTCTTTTCATGACACTGGTTTCTGTCCCCACAGTGTGTCAGCATGCTCCCCATTTCTGCCTTGCTTTCCCCATTGATGTCCTTCCAGTTTCCTTGCCCTTTTTGTCCTTCTCATCTTTACTTCTAGATGTTGCCCGTGTGGTCTTGGGTAGTTGTTCTAACATGCACATTACTCGTGATGTTACTGTTTATTTCATAGACCAATCTGTTATTTGCCTGAAAGATAACCTCCAGGAGTGGTATCAGTTCCAGATTAAAAGAGTGTTGTAGACTAATAGTCACAGGGGTTCCTCCAGTCCAGTAAAATGAGTCTTTTTTTTTTAATGATTAAGTGAAAGTATGCAATCCCAAGTTAGTTTTGCATGCCCCTCTCTCTGCAACTCTGCTTTCCTCACCCTGTGATAGCATGCTCCTGCTTTTCACTCTTTACTTCTAGTGGCCTCTTAACCAACATCTGCCTTCTCCTGTTCACCTTCTCCTCTCTCTAGAAAGAAACCAGTAGGACAGCCTCCTATAAATGTATAAAACCGTAAAGTACACACACCACATGCTCATTCTGTGTCCTTGAGTCTAGCCCATTCTTTGTCGGAAGTGTTGACTTCAGTACTGAATCGGGTCTTTTCTTTATGAGTTTGAGTATTGTTCTACATTTTTCTTCCATTCTAACTGGGACCTTATGTTGTGTCTCTGGTCAGAGGTCATTATAGTAGCCAGCACCATCTAGTTCTGGTCTTGGGCTCAGGAGTGTGTGATTTGTGTAAGCTGTTAGTACTGTGCTTCCTTGAGTCTTTGGCTTTCTTCACTCTCCTTTACTCCAGACAGGAAAAGAGCAATAGTTGTATCTTAAATGGCTACTCACAGCTCTTAAAACCTACTGCAGGCAGTACTCAACAAGCTAGAATATAGGACATTATCTTTATGAACTGTGTTATGCCAGTTAACACAGATGTGTCCTTAGCTTTCAAGCCCCATAACTCAGTTCCGTGTGTTATTTGGATATGTCTGTGAAGTTTCCATTAACTATGCCCACTATATGTTCTACTGCATATTTGAGTGCATATGTAGCACATACAAATATGTATTTACAGATCCCCACAACTATACCTATATATGCATGCACATGTATTCCCATATGCCCTATCACCTATATAGCATACACTGACAAATTTTTGGTTGCCATTACTATTGTTGGAAACCCACGTAGCATAGTGGTTAAGTACAACAGCAGCAAACCAAAAAGTTGGCAGTTTGAAACCACTGTTATCTCTGAATTGTGTTACAGCATTTACCATGGTTGTCTCTAACTCTTGCCTGCCTCTCAGTGTCTTCATTTACCTTGACCATGTTGTGCTAATTTGCCCCACATTATTATGACTTTTTCTCTCACCAGTATTATCATATAGCTACTATGCAGTGATTCTTTCTCCCTCCCCGTTTCACCCCTGGTAAACATCAAAGAATGATAATTTCTGTGTATAAGCCTACTCTTGACTTTTGAGGAAAGTAGTATTATGCAATATTTATCCTTTTGCAGTTGACTTACTTCACACAATATAATGTCCTCCATATTCACACCCCTATTATAAGGTGTTTCGTGAACTCATCATTATTCTTCATCATTGTGTAGTATTCTATTATGTGTAGGTACCATGTTTTGTTTGTCCATTTGTTGATGGATAGACACTGCATATTTTGATATTCAAGCTTAGAATCACCATAGAGCTAAAATGTGCTTTGAGTTTTGTTTTGGGCTTAAAAATCAAGGAGGGGAGTGACCTTTAGCATTACCTAGAAGTCCAGCCCTACTTGTCATGTGGTTAAAAACGAAAGGGAGAACTTGTTTTTTTGCTACCTGTAAGTCTTGTACATGTTTCCATCAATACACATTTATTTTACTGTACCAACTTATCAACATGACTGTCTCCTTTACTAGCATGTTGACTTCTTAAGGTTAACAACTATAACCTTACTCATCTTTGTATCCCTAACATGATACCTGACATGGTACTTGGCATGTCATTGGCATTTTATAGCTACATGTTTAGATGAACAGTTATTAAGTGCTAATTATGTGCCAGGCTGTAATATGGCATGATAGCATCAGACCTCCTCACCTGAGGGGCGGAGAATTAAGATCAGCATCAGGTCCACGATAGCAAAAAGATGGAATGAACCCAGATGCTCAACAACAGAAGAACGGATAGGTAAACTATGGTACATATACTCAATGGAGCACTATGCAATGATACAGAATAACAATGATTCCAGGAAACATCTCCTAACCTGGTTTCAACTGGAAGACATTATGTTGAGTGAAAATAGTCAGCCACAAAAGGACAAATACTGCATGAGACCTCTACGATAAGGTCTCAAAAACAGACTTGTGTATAGAAGAAAAGACTCTTTAACAGCTGCAAGGGAGGGGAGGAAGGGTTTAGTTTAGATAGTTGCTAGAAATCTGGTTGGGAGAAAGCGGTGATAGCACACATTAGAAACAAGAACAACATTAAGTGGACTTCAGCATAACTTGAGTACTCCTTCCATCTTAACCCAGTATTGCAAGGATAGAGTAGCTGGGGCAGGAGGCAGGGGACCATGCTCTTAGGCGAAATCAAGGCCAGTTGGCACAACTAGCATTTTGCTAAGAGAGCTCTCTGCACCCCACATTGGTGAGTGGCGTCTGGGGTCTTAAAAGCTACCAAGCTGCCATCCAAGGACACAGCAAATGGTCCCAACTCAGCAGGAACGGATGCTCACTGAGGACCAAAATGACATGCGGTAAAGACAACCTAGAAGACAGAGAGACCCACAAGAATGGGTGCCTTCATTGACTTGGGACCGGAAGAACCGATGGTGCCTGGCCACCACCAGTCATAGCCGCGATGGAGCTCACTAGGTTGAGTCTCACTGGCAACACAAAAATAAAAAGGGGTACATCCTGAGATCTCCACTAAAAGACCTCAATTGATAGTCCAGTGGTTTCGGGGTTCCCCTGAGAGCATGGCCCCCAGCCCTGATGCTGCCCTTACCCATAAATTATAACGAAGGTCCACTCTTTGGACAGGAATGGATTGGACTTGGCAATGCAGAGTGACCATATATTGGCTGTACTTTATGGTTCTATACATCTATAGGATATCATCCTGCTGACCTCTGGCTGGAGGAAGGAGAGTGAGTGGAGAGGAGGGGAAAGGAGGCTGTTGGGAGGATGAGACGTGTATGGAGCAGAGAGGAATAGTGTGCAGTCACCAGACAGGGAGAGCAGTGGAAGCTGCATATAGGTGGGCTTGTAAATTTATACAGAATGTGCATTTTCTCTCAGTCATGTTAAATAAAAAAATAATAAAAAAAAAAGATCAGCTTCAGCCCAATGCTAATTCCTGTCTGTGATCTGTGGAGGTCAGACATGACCTCCAGTCTCCAGTATTTTTACTAATTCTAACGCTAGCTATCCCTCCCACAGCACTCTCCGCTTCTCTGCTGGGTTCAGTAATTCATTGCAGTGGCCACACAGAACTCATAGACCATGTTCATCGTTACAGAGTTTATTAATGAAGTAAGAAGTACAACTCAGAATCAGGGTCAGGAAACACAAGGCAAAGTCTGGAATGCTTCCCTGAAGTGAAGAATGCCCTCCCCACCTTTAGCTCTGTCCTCTATTCTTGGCCATGCGAACAAGCAGGTGATTCTCTGCCATGCATGCTCCACCACCTCCAGCTGTTCAAGCCTCCTCTTGGCCCCCCTAAGTACAGGCCTCCTCTTGGTCATCTCAAGACAGGCTTATTTTGGCATCCTCAGGATAGCTTTCTCTTGACCCTGGCCTCTGCTCTATTTCAGCAAGTGTTTTAGCTCTTTTCTTTAGTTGTGCTGATAAGTGTCCAGAGACACCTCAGTTTGCCAGGAAACCTCCTGCCTGAAGCCACTGAGGTCTCTCTCTCTTGGTGCATCCCATGCTCACTCTGCGGGCCAGGAAGCCCGCTGTGCTGTCTAGAGCTGGTCTCCTGGTTCTGCTGCTGCTGTTTCAGTGCCGCTGCTTCTTGCCATCTTGCTGTGTCTCCAGTATTACAGCTTGCTCTGTCTCTTGGCTATAGGAGGTTCCCAGTGTGTGACTCTAGGTCCAAAGGATGTGCTCTGGTCCTGGCTTTTTTTTTTTGTCTAATTTTGTTTTTATTGTGATTAACTGGAAGTTTACAGTCCAACTCAATTTGCCATATAAAACCCCAAACACTTTGTCTGCTTCCCTCACCGTGTGGCAGCACACCCCACCTTCCCACCCTGTACTACTGGTATTCCTTCAGCCAACACTTGTCCTCTTTTCTTCACCCTCACCCCCCTCACCTCTAGAGAGGAACTGGTCAGATAACCTTATATACATATGTTTAAGCCAAGAAGTAGACGCAGCACCTGCATCACTTATGTGTTATAGTCCAGTCTGATCTTTGAAGCGTTGGCTTCAGTATGGCTTTCAGCTCTGGGTTAGCAGTAAGTCCAGAGCCATGTTCTCAGGGTATCCTCCACGATGTCAGATTGTCAAGTCTGGTCTTTTAATGGAATTCTAGATCTGCCCTCCCTTTTTCTCGTGCTGTATCAAGGACTCTACATTGTATTTCCTGTCAGGGCACTCTTTAGGGGTGGCTGGGCACCAACTTGTTCTTCTGGTTGTGTGCTGATGTAGTTTCCCATTCGTATGGACCTCTTTGTCTGCTGGGCTCGTATTTTCCTCGTGTGTTTGATGTTCCTGGTTTTCATCTGCTCCAGGTGGTTTGGGACCCCAGCTGCTACTCACCAATGTGGGATGCACAAAAATTTTCTTAGAAAAAATACTGGTTATGCTAGTTGACTTCAGTGTCCCCTGAAACCATGGTCCCCAGATCCCTGTCCCTGCTTCTCTGTCCTTCAACATGTTGGGTTATATTTAGAAAACCTTTTAGCTTATGATACAGTTTAGTTGTGCTGACCTTCCTTCTACTGCTTGCTGTCACTCCCTTCAGGAACCGGATTTCTGTCTACTATCTAATCTATAAATAGCCCTCTCCATCCCTCCTTCTCTCCCTCCTGCCCACCCTTGTAGTTATCAAAGAGTATTTTCTTCTGTGTATAAGCCTTCTCTTAAGTCCTTGTATTAGTGGTCTCATACAGTATTTGTCCTTTTGCAGCTGATTGGCTTCACTCAGCATAATGTCTTCCAGGTGATTCCAGGTTATGAGATGTTGCCTAAAATTATTGTTGTTTTTTATCATTGCATAGTGTTCCATTGTGTAAATATACCCTAGTTTGTTTGTCCATTCATCTGTTGATGGATGCCTAGGTTGATTTAATCTTTCTGCTGTTGTGGACGGTGCAGCAGTAAACATTTGTGTGCGTGTATCTGTTCGTGTGACAGCCCTTATTTCTCTAGGATATATTCCAAGCAGTGAGATGGCTCGATCATATATTATTTCTATTTCTAGCTTTTCTTTTCTTTTTTAAATTAAAAAAAAAAATTGTTGTGATTAAGTGAAAGTTTACAATCCAAATGAATTTTCCATAGCCCCCTCTACAACTGTACCTGCTCTCCTCATCCTGTGACAGCACACTCTTCTTTTTCACTCTTTACTTCCACTATTCACTCAACCAACACTGTCCCCGCTTCTCCAGCCTCTCCTCTCCCATCTAGAAAGAAACCAATGGGAAAGCCTCATATATGTATATGGAAAACCTTGAAGTACACCCACGACATGCATTACTGTGTGTCCCCGAGCCCAGTCCCTTTTTTTTCTGAAGTGTTGGCTTCACTGCTGATTCCAGGTCTGGGCTAGCACCAGGTCCAGGGACCATGTTCTCAGGGGACCCTCCAGGCCATTGGACTATCAGTTCTGGTCTTTTTAATAGAGTTCTTGATCTGCACACCTGTTTTTCTTATGCTGTGTCAGGGACTCTGCGTTGTGTTCTCTGTCTGGGCTGTCTTTGGTGGTGGCTGGGCACCATCTGGTTCTTCGGGTCTCGTGCTAATGTAGTCTCCCAATCATGTGAGTCCTGTCTCCTAGGCTCACTTTTTTTTCCGTGTGTCTTTGATGTTCTTAGATGTCATCTGTAGATCTTGAAATGTTTTTGATGATTAATATGACTTTATTCATCTTCAGTTTGTCACTCCTTGCGTATTAATACCATGTGATTATATAATTCAAATGGCCAATACCAGTCTGCTTCAGCTTACTAAAGCCTAGGAATGGAAACCCTGGTGGCATAGTGGTTACGAACTAGGGCTGTTTACCAAAAGATCAGAGTTGAAATCCATAAGCATTTCTTGGAAACCCTGTGAAGCAGCAGTTCTAGTCTGTTCTGTAGGGTTGCAGTGGGTCTGAGTAGACTCAGTGGCTCTGGGTTTTTTTGGTTTTGTAATACCTGGGATATCACTGTGTGATCCATTTCATTTTGATGACTTCAGTGTTCCTGGATTCATACTTTGTACTTTCCACGTTCTGAGTATTAATGAATGGTTGCAGCTGTTCTGATTTTGAATCATGTCATATCAGCAAATAAAGATTTTGAAAACTTGATTCCATTCATGTCGTTAAGGTTGACTCACTTTGAGGAGACAGCACTTCACAGTGATATTCTGAGTGCCTTCTAATCTGAGGGGCTCATCTTCCAGCACTATACTAGACAGTATCCCACTGCTGTTCATAAAGTTTTCACTGGCCAGTTTTTTTTCTGAAGTAGACTGACAAGTTCTTCTTCTTAGTCTGTTTTAGTGTGGAAATTTTCTGAAACCTGTCCACTGTGTGTGACACTGCTGGTATATCATTAGCATAACTTCCAGTATCACAGTAACAGGCAAGCTCCTACAGTATGATGAACTGACAAACATGGGGGGAGGGGGTGCAAACATATATTGAGTGCCACCCACATATGGGACAGTACTGATCTCAAGTCTGTTAGCATGAAAGATCAAGTAAAGTATTGTTTACCCAAATGAATACACTTTGCTTAATTTTCTAATGACTGTAACCCTTATTAATCCTTTATCTTCTCTAGTTCCTTTTATACTTGGTTCTGGAAGGTTAACATCACTGATTGGACTTCCCATATGGCTTATTTTCTTAATTGTTGTCTTGAGATTTACAGTGAACATCTTAAAAAAATCTAGTTCACACTGATATCGTCTTAATAGTATGCA
The DNA here is from genome assembly GCA_028571685.1 of Heterohyrax brucei. Taxonomy (NCBI): domain Eukaryota; kingdom Metazoa; phylum Chordata; class Mammalia; order Hyracoidea; family Procaviidae; genus Heterohyrax; species Heterohyrax brucei. Next base: position 58,362,248 of record CM053140.1, read on the forward strand.
AAAACTACTGCAGTAAAGTATCATGCCTTCCATTTTCTTTGAGGAGACAAATTACATCTTTACATATTACAAGCCCCTCACCTTAGTTCTGTAATTCCTTCGGCAGTTGTCTTTTAAATTAGATAGAATGAAGTCAATAAAAATGTACACTGTCTTTTATATTTACCTATGTAATTATCTTTACTGGTGCTCTTTGTTTCTTTATGTAAATTTAAGTTACTGTTTGGTAGTCTTTCATAGCACCCTAAAGATCTCCCTTTACTAATTTCTGGGTGGCACATCTACTACTGACAAATTCTCTCAGTTTATATCTGGGACTGCCTGAATTTCTCCTTTAAAAATTTTTTTATTTTGTCTTTATTGGGAAAATACACAGCAAAACATATACCAATTTAACAGTTTCTTCATGTGCAGTTGAGTGACTTGATTACATTCTTTAAGTTGTGCAATGATTCTCACTCCCATTTTCTACTCTAAGTTGTACAACCATTTTCAGTCTCATTTTCTGTGTTGTTCCTTCCTCATTAATATAAACTCTGTGCCCGCTCAAGTTCCTATCTGATCTTTCAAATTGTTGTCAATTTGATCGCATATAGGTAGTTCTTAAAAGAGCATAATGCTTAAGGCAGACATTTTTACTGGGTAAGCTAAACTATTGTTTGTTTTAGGAAGATTTTAGGGCATATTTTTGCTGTAAGTTTTAAAGATTATGTCCTTTGTTTTCGAAGGGCACTTTTGCTGGATGTAGACTGCTTAGTTGAAGTTTTTGTTTTACCACTTTGAATATATCATTCTTCTGCCTTCTGGCCTTTGTGGTTTCTGATGAGAAATCAAATTTTAATCTTATTCCTTATATGTAATGAGTTGCTTTTTTCTTGCTGCTTTGTCTTTTTACAATTTGAGTATCATGTTTAGGTGCAGATCTCTTTGAATTTGTCTTACGTGGGTTTTATTAAACTTCTTGGTTGTGCAGATTAGTGTTTTTCATCAAATTCGGGAAATTCTTGGACTTTATTTCTTCAAGTACTCTTTCTGCCCATCTTTCTGTCTCTCTCCTTCTGGGACTCCCATTATACATTTATTTATATACTTAATGGTGTCCCACCAGTCTCTGAAACTATTTGTTTTTCTTCTTTCATGTATACTGTTTCTTCCAGCAGCTGAAATATGCTGATGAACTCATTTAGTGAATTTCTCACTTTAGTTAAAGTACTTTTCAACTGCAGAATTTGTATTCTCTGTGTGTGTATGTAACTTCTGTCTCTTTATTGGCATTCTCTCTTTCTGTAAGTTATTCTTATGCTTTTCTTTGATTTTTCAGACATGTTTCCTTTAGTTTATTGAAGGATTTATAATACACAGCATATCGAGTTTCACTCTATCTTTACAGGGTTGCTGTGAGTCCAGATTTCTATCAATTTGGACTCATAGCAACCCTATAATGTCAAAGTAGAACTGCCTCATTGAGTTTCTAGAGATTTAAATCTGTAAACGGAAGTAGACTGGCACAGCGTTCTCCTGCAGACCCACTGATTTAAACCTTTCAGTTAGCAGCTGAGAATTTTAACCACTTTTCTACTGGGCTTCTTGAAATATTTCTAGTAGCAGGTATAAGGTCTTTGTCTAGTAAGTCAAATATCTGTTCTTCCTCAGGCGCAATTTCCATTGTTTGCTTTTTACCGTGTATTTGGACCATACTTTCCGGCTTCATTTGCATGTCACAGTTTTTCATAGTAAACAGTATTTTAAATAATTTAACATGGCAGATCTGGAAATCAGATTCTCTTCCATGCTGTGGATTTGTTGTTGTAGCTGTTTGCTTTGTGGTTTCCTTGAACTGATTCTGTAAAGCTTGTTTTCTTTCTCATGTGTGACCACTGAAATCTGTGCTGTTACCCTATTGTTGCTGTTATTATGAGGTTGCTTCAATTTGCTCCAGACGAATATCAACTGTGTACAACAGGAAACCACTGTTTGGTCCTGCACCATCTTCACAGTCTTTGCTGTGTTTGAGACCACTGTTGCAGCCACTTACTTCTTACTAACTGTCAATCCATCTTACTAACTGTCTTCTCTTTGTCACTGACGCTGTATTTTACCAATCCAAACCAAACCCACTGCTGTTAAGTTGATTCTGAGTCATAGCAACCCAAGAGGTCAGAGTAGAACTGCCCCACAGAGTTCCCGAGGAGCACCTGGCGAGCTGAAACTGCTGACCTTTTGTAGTGGACATAGCACTTAACCACTACACCACCAGAGCGTTTCACCAAGAGTGGTAAATTCTTCTCCAGGTCTAGGTTCCTCCTGATAACATGCCCAAAGTGTGTGAGCTTACCTGTGTCCACTTTGTTTTCTAAGGAGCATCTGGCTATACTTTTTCCAGGAGCTACTTGTTTGTTCTTCTGGCCGTCTATGGTATATTAATGTTGTTTGCCAACACCATAATTCAGAGGCAAAAATTCTTGTTTGGTCTTATTCATCGTCCTGCTTTCTTTGCGTGCGAGGTGGTTGAAAATGCCATGACTTGGATCAGGCATACCTTTTTTTAGTCCTCAAGGTGACATCTTTGCTTTTTAATGCTTCAAAGAGCTCTTTTACAGCAGATTTATCCAATGCAGTATGTCATTTGATTTCTTGACTGCTGCTTCTGTGGGCGTTGATTGTGGATACCAGTAAGATGAAATCCTTGACAACTTCATCCTTTTTTCTGTTTATCATGATGTTGCTTATTGATCCAGTTGTGAAGGTTCTTGTTTTCTTTAGGTTGATGTGTAATCCATACTGAAGGCTGTGGTCTATGATCTTCATAAGTAAATGCTTTAACATTTCTTTACTTTCAGCAGGTAAGATTGTGTCATCTGCATTCTCACAGGTTGATGATCAAGTCTTCCTCTAATCCTGATGGTCTGTGCTGCTTCTTGTAGTCCACTTTCTTGGATTATTTGCTCAGCATACAGACTGAATAAGTATGGTGAAAGGATACAGCTCAGACATAACACCCTTCCTGATTTTAAACTGCACAGTGTACCTGTGTCCTGTTCTAACGACTGCCTCTTGGTGTACAGGTTTCACATAAGCATAATTGTTTGAAATTCTCGTTCTTTGCTGTGTTATCAATAATTTGTTATGATCCACACAGTTGAATGCCTTTGCATAGTCTGTAAAATAACTAGAAACATCTTTATGGTTTTGTCTGCTTTCAGTGAAAATCCATCTGATATCTGCAGTGACAACCCTAATTCTGTGTCTCTTCTGGAATCCAGCTTGAATTTTGGCAGTTTCATGTCAATGTATTGCTGCAATCATTTTTCAATGATCTTCTCAGAATTTTACTTGTACGTGATAATAATGATATTGTTCAGTAATTGCCCTGGTATTCCTAAAACCAAACCCGTGGATGTTGAGTCAATTCTGACTAATAGCAACTCTTTAGGACAGAGTAGAACTACCCCATAGGGTTTCCAAGGAGCAGTTGGTGGAATCAAACTGCTGTTTTTGGTTAACAGCCTAACTCTTAACCAGTGTTCCACCACGATGTCCAGGTTGTCCCACTGGTTTTAGCTATTGATTAGACAAGGGTTTCGTTAAGTTCCTTAAACATGTAAACTTGTCACATTTTGCCTAGAGATGCTGTCTGGACCTGCTGGGATATGTTTGTTCCAATAAAAACACCTCAGATGGTTGCAAGCATTTTGTCAATTTTCAGAGTTCCAAAAAAAGTTGATTTTGACATATTTTGCTGTTTTCACTACCTTTACAAAAAAGTAGGTTTTCAGAGGTCCCTACTCTGGCATTCCAGAAATGCTTCCCTTTCACCTTGGTTTTAAGCTTTTTTACCAATAAAAAAATATGCTATAGATGCTTTTTCCCCCTGTAACCTGCTTGACATTTTTCAAGGTACTTGATATGTAGCTAAATTTTAGATAAATGCTTGTTTAATTTTTGCTCCCTCTGCCAAAGAGTTGATTGCATTGTGGATAGTTCTGCACTTTGTTCATACTTATGCTAGTGTTTTCCAACAAATTCACACCTATCTTGGACTTCTCATATGAAACAAGTGTCAGTATTTTTAGACATAAGGATGTATATGAATCTTTCCAGTGATCATAACCATGGTGTGAAGGGAAAAGTGATGTTCACAATGTCCGTTAATCACAGGACGTGTATCTAGAATAATTGTATCATGTAAATATTACATTACATAATTTTCTTAGGAAAAATGAATACAGCTTAGCTGCCACATTTAGTATTCACTTAGTAAGGTTTATCTCTAAAATTTTTAGACTATGTATTTTCTGTGTTGGCCATTTGCAGGATTACAGTTTTATCAGATGATTGATTTTCCCTTTTAGAAAAACCTGACTTTATTTTCAAATTATAAGTAGCACTCAAGTGTTTATTGAGTATTATCAGCCACTTGGATATCCTTTGACAATCAAGGTGAAAGCTCAACTTACCATTTGTTTAGTGTAAGAGAATTTGAAAATGACCTATCATTGGCAGTTCGTGACACAATGTATTTTTTCCTCTTTATTTATTGTGCTGCTGTTACACACATGAGTAAACCTCTGTGACCATTGACTAATAATTAATGATATCAACTAAAATACTTGTTGAAGGGTTCAAGCAGTATACTTAAGTAGAGGTGGAGATTCCAATTGCCTCTTAAGTTTTTATTAAATTTGAGATATCTCTTCAAAATTGACATGTAAAATGTCATGTACTGAATTGCTTCTCCTTAAAAATGTGTGTAGCAATTTGGTGGACTGTGATTTCTGGTATTGTATGATGTTCCTCCATGTTGTAAATCCCACCTCTGTGATGTTAATGGGAGAGGATGAGTGGCAGTTGTGTTGGTCGGTCAGGACTCACTTTGTAAGACTGTAACCTCATACCACCAAGAAGGAGTGCCCAGAAGTAGGGCACATCTTTTGGAAAGGACTTGGGGTCCCTGTGCATCAGAAGCTCCCAGTTCAGGGGAAGATTGATGACAAGGACTTTCTTCCAGAGCCAACAGAGAAAGTCTTCCCCTGAAGCTAACACTGAATTTGAACTTTTGGCGTACTAGACTATGACAAAATAAAATTTCTCCTTTTTAAAAAACCCATCCACTTATGGTATCTCTCTTATAGCAGCACTAGATGACTAAGACAAATATGACAAGCTGGACCAAGTTCCTAGGATCACATGTTGTTGTTAGGTGCCTGCTAGTCAATTCTGACTTATAACAACCCTTTGTACAATAGAATAAAACACTGTGTGGTCCTTTGCCATCCTCACAGTTGTTGCAGTATTTGAGCCCATTGTTGGAGCATTTGTGTTAGTCCATCTCGTTGAGGATCTTCGCTTTTTTATTGACCCTCTGCTTTACCAAGCATGATGTCCTTCCCAGGGAACTGGTCCCTCCTAATAACATTTCCAGAGTAACTGAGATGAAGCCTCACCGTCCTTGCTTCTGAGGATCACTTTGGCTGTACTTCTTCCAATACAGACTTATTGTTTCTTCTGGCGGTCCATGGTATATTCAGTATTCTTTGCCAGCACCATAATTAAAAAGCATCAGTTCTTGGATCTTCCTTATCATTGTCTAGCTTTTGCCTGCATATAAAGCTATTGAAAATACCATGACTTTGGTCAGGCACACCTTAGTCCTCAGAGTGACAACTTTACTTTGCAACACTTTAAAAGAGTCTTTTGTGGCACATTTGCCCATTGTACTATGTCTTTTGATTTTTTTGACTATTGCTTCCATGGAAGTTGATCATGGATCCAAGCACAATGAAATCCTTCATTCAACTTTTTTTTTCCATTTATCGTGATATTGCTTATTGGTCCAGCAGTGAGAAGTTTTGTTTTCTTTGTGTTGAAGTATAATCCATATTGAAGGCTGTGGTCTTTAATTTTCATCAGTAAGTGCTTCAAGTCTTCTTCACTTTCAGTAAATAAGATAGTATCATCTGCATATTGCAGGGTGTTAATAAGTCTTCCTATAATTCCTATAGCATCACTGAGTTGGAATCTACTTGACAGCAATGAGTTTTTTAATTTTGGTTTGTAAGTTGCTTTCAGCAGGTGAAAAGACTATGTTTTGTTGGAAATTGTGGTCTGTTATTTCGGACTCTTGGTGTTACAGTTGGCAAGAGTGGGCATACTTGACTTACTCTGATCTTAGGATGGAAATAGTCTTTCACTCTTAAGTATGATGTCAACTGGGGGTGTTTAGTAGATGCATTTTATTGCTGAGTGTTGTTTATGTATATGAAATGTATTAGGTATGGCAAATGCCTTTTTTCTGCATCTGTTGACATGATGATGTGTACTTTGTCCTTTATTCTACTGATGTGGTTTATGGCATTAATTTATATTCAGTTGTTAAACCAACCTTACATTCCTGAAGTAAATCCTGGTTGGTCATGTTATACAGTTCTTTTTATATATCGCTGGATTTGATTTGCAGTTCTTTTCATACTTGAGTGTTCTAAACTTAACAACTTGTTGGACCTGTGAATAAAACAGCTTCCTCTTTCATTAGGGGAAACCAATTCTGTCCATTTAAGATATTCCTCATAGCCTTTTTCAGGTGTTTATATGAGGTTTTTTTTTTTTTTGTAACATGAAAAGTCACCTTTTTCCTTACACTCTTGCAAATTCAAGTTGAGAAATTGGAAAGAAACCGTATCTGAAGAAACCGTATCTGAGGAAACTGAAAATAATGTATCTTAAAAATGAAAATAACCTTAAAGTTACATAGTATTTAATTTTTTTGTATGTGATCCCTCCCTAAAATAATTCCCTGATTAAGTGTTCATGTTTAATAAGTGGTGTGTTTCTATAATTTTCTAGTTTTAAACTGTAGTTACTCTTACTGGATTGGGCTTATTTTACCAAAAAAAAGGAAGAAAAGTGATAGTTTTCTTTTAATTAAATCATTTACCTTTTTCTGTTTTTAGAGTTTATACTTCGCCTTTCTAAACTGGTTAGTAGTGGCATGGAAGATCCATTTGGTGAGTATCACCTGTACTTTTCTCAGTAAATGATTTTTTGTGCTTTTTGCTCACCTCTGTTAAAGCATTGAAAGGAAATTAATTGTTTTCATCATCAGTATGCTACTCCCTAGGATAACAGTTCTTAAATTTTTTGGTCATAGGATCCTTTTAAACTCATAAAAATTACTGAGGGCCCCAAAGAACCTTTGTTTATATGACTTGTATATGTTGATAGTTACTGCAATATAAATTAAAATAGAGACATTTGAAACATTAATTCATTTTAAAATAATAATAATAAATCCACCATGTATTGCATGAGTAACATTTTTAAATGAAAAAAGAATTCCCTAAACAAAAAATAAGAAAAGTGACATTGTTTTACATCTTTTCAAAGCTCTTTAATGTCTGGTTTAATAGAAGAAGACAGATGTATTAACTTAACAGCTTTTGTATTCAGTCTGTTGTAATATCAGCCCCATATAGCCTCTGTAAAATTGGTTGTACAGTTGGGAGATTATTAAGAGTGAGAAAGCCAAATGACATGTCAGTATTTTTATAAAAAGAGTTCTGAGCTTGCAGACCCCTGAAAGGATCACAGAGACTGTCAAGGATCACTAGACCACACTTAGAGAACTATTGCTCTAGGATGTTAGTTACTGCAAAGAGAATCAAGAACCATTAGACAGGTTAAAGTGAGGAAGTTCAGACTTTCTATATTGATCACTCTACGATTTGTATATACTTCTGTTTGGTTAAAAATTTACTTCTGCTCGTTCTTCAGAAACAGTTATGCTGGTTCATTAGTACTTGACTAACAAAAGATACCATGAAAGTAATAGTAATACCGTGTCTTGTCTAGCAGCACAGATAAAATACATATATATAAATAAAAGTTGCTATTGAGTTGATTTCAACTCATGGTGGCCCCATAAGTGCCAAAGTAAAAACTGTACACAAAAGGTTCTTATGGCCATGACTTTTTGGGAGTAGATTGCTAGGTTTTCTAAAGCATCCCTGGGAAGACTCTTAACTGCCACACTTTCAGTTTGGTATTGTATGTATTAACTCTTTTTGCCATTCAGAGACATAGGTAAGGAAATGCAAATCTAGATACAGAAAGGTTTAATACATACCCATGCCTCACTTATCAAACACGTCACTTATTGACATAGTTGGGTTCCAAAGAACAGGTTGTGGTGTGAGAATTGACGTTGAGCAAAAAAGTAGGATGACCATATCACATCACAAAATTGAAGATGATTGCATCATTATGTAACTGCCAGTCCATTGAGAATCATGGCCCAGCTAAGTGGACAGATAAACTTTAACCGTCATAGCCAGCATTACTCTTGCTTCACACCTCAGCATTCATTACTGCCAGACATACATCATTAATGTGCAAAATATTTGGAGAGTAGTTTTTAGTGATGTCATAAATGCAGAGTGTTAGGTAATAAAATAGTCTATCAGTGAGAAAGGAGTTGTGTATCTATTCAACTAAAAAGTCAATTACTGTTTATTGAATCCTACTATTATTTCAGAGTGGCACATTGTAGAATACTAAACCACAGCAAGACTAACTAGAAAATCCTTTTACAATAGTTGGCATTAAAAAATTGGGTTAGAGTGGAAGTTTTGCTTATTCAGCATCACCAGGCTGGAGGAACTGGTGAAGTATTTGCTGATTCTTGGCCATGTAGAGAAATGTTTCAATCCCTTTTAAACCACTGTAATTTCAAGAAGTATAGTGAAAATGTTTTCAGGTTACATTCTAGTTATGTCTGGTTGCCATTGGTGACTGAGGTTAGACTCTTCAGCCAGCTGGTAGTAGTAATCAGCTCTGATAAATAACTTTTGTCTTGTTTTGAGAAGACTCTTGTGGAAAACGTTAAAAGATTAGAATTTTTCCTCTGGTTTTGGATGGCTTCATCAGAAGCTTAACTTTCTTCCTGAAAGATAGTGTACAGGATCATATTTAGGTCATCAACGAAATCCTTAGTTTGAACACGAGAGGGCAGCCACTGCTTTATTCATAAATATGTGGTTTCATTATCAAGTTAATTCTTGATGTGATTACTCCTGAAGTATTTGGTAAATTGTCAACAAGTCTTAAAAAAAGTGTCCATGTTATATACTAGAGTAAAGCATAATAACTCCAAATATTTTTACTGGAAATACATTTTTTTCTCTGTAAGCGACATTGTTTCATCTACTTACATTGATTTACTATTAAGGTGTAATTAAATTTAACTTAAAGTTCAAATTAAATATTACTATTTCATCTACTTAAATTTGATTTACTATTAACTTAAGGTGTAATTAAATTTAACTTAAAGTTCAAATTAAATATAATTTAAAATTACTGGGGAATACCAAAGTGAGAATTGCTGTAAAAGTTACACTTGGCCAATAGTCAATTGAAACAGAAATTAAAATGTGCTTTTGATGCTCAGTAAAATGGACAAAGATTTGTCTTCTTGTGCCTGTTAGAAAAAATTTGCTCTTTCATTCTAAATTTTGGAATTTATAGGTTGCTTGGCATTTATTTTCATAATGTGGATCTTTGACATAAAATGAAAGTGATTCATAGTTACATGTTTAATAGCTATCCCTCTCTGTCTCCTATATTCTTCTATATGTTCTCCTTACTTATGAAGTAGGCATGTGTTTTGGTTATGAAGTGCTGCTATAGTAGAAATACCATGGATGAATGGCTTTAACAAAAAAGAATTTGTTCTCTCACAGCCTAGGAGGCTAGAAGTCCGAATTCAGGGTGCCAGCTCCAAGGGAAGGCTTTTTCTCTCTGTCAGCTCTAGGGGAAGGTCCTTGTCATCAGTCTCCCTTGGTGTAGGAGCTTCTCAGCACAGGAACCCCAGGTTCAAGGACGGCACTGCTTTCTTGGTGGTATGAGGTCCTCTTGTCTCTCTGCTTCCTTCTCTCTTTCATACCTCAAAAGAAGTGATTGATTTAAGATACAGACTAATCTTACAGGTTATTATAAGATAATTAACATCATACAGGCAGGATTTACAACACAGAAAAAAAATCACATCAGGTGGCAGAGTGGTGGACAGTTACACGGTACTGAAAATCATGACCTAGCCAAGTTGACAGATATTTTGGGAGAAAACATTTCAATCCATGGCTGCATGAAATAAGAATTTTTATGGCTTATAAGTTACTCAGTGCCATTTGAGAAAGAAAATAGTTCTGAATATAAAATGACTTGAAAGTAACTGAGACATTTTTGCCCACCAGATTTCAATGGGACAGACCTGAGGCCTTTAGGATCTGTCTTACATGGATATATGAGGTAGAGCTAAGAAAACAGGATTTAACAAAGCAGACTGGGGAGGAGCCCTGGGTGGGCAGATTTAGTTGTGGAATTAGTCCTTTTGGAGAAAGCCAAGTAGTGTAGAGTGTAGGGACCTATGAGTATTATGAACTGGAAGCTTAGTTTGGGTATATTTCTATTTTCAAAGAACAAGCTAGAAGGATGTATCAAGATACATCAAATATGTTATATAAGAAAGGAAATATCAATATATAGCTGTTAAATTCTTTAAAACAAATTGTTTTATTATAAAACATATAAATGTGATGACTGTATTCTGTGCACATAATGAGTGCATTATATGACTGTTCATTCAGCCACTCCCTCCCTCAAAGTATTTTCATAAGTGCACTGTACTAATTTTTTTAATATATCAATATATAAAAGAAAAATTGACGTAGAAACACTTTTTAAAATATCTCACAAGGGAAGGGAGTTGTTGCCAAACAAATGTAGAAGGTACCTGCTACTTGTGTGAAAATATGGTAGTTGCCTTCATTCCAACGTGTGGCATGTGTCAGAGTAAAACTGTGTTCCATAGAGCTTTCAGTGACTGATTTTTCAGAAATAGAGGTGCCACTGGGTAGACCCAAACCCTCAACCTTTTTGTCACCTGTTGAGTGTGTTATTCACACCACCGAGGGGCCCCAAAGCATACATAAAGAAATATATATAAACATGTATGCCCAAGCCCCAAAGAATCCATAAAAAATGTCTAAAGCTCATAGAGGAATTAGTAAAGTTGCAGGATACAAAGTCAAGAAACAAAATTCAGTTGGGTTTCTGTACACCAGCACTGAGAAATCTTAAGGGGTGGTTAGGGAAACAGTTCTATGTATAATAAAATCTAAGAGAAAATACATCTAACAAAGGACATGAAAGACTTACACAATGAAAAACTATAAAACACTACTGAAAGAGGTTAAACAAGACTTAAATAAATGGAATGATATTCCCTCTTCACCGATTAAAATAATATTGTTCAAATATTAGTATTACTCAAAACAATCTATAGATTCAACATGACCTGGATTAAAATTTCAACAACCTTTACAGAAACAGAAAAACCAATTCTCAACTTCGTATGGATATGCAGGAAGCCCTAAATAGCTAAAACAACATGGAAAGAAAAGAACTTTTCAGTTTTGAAGATAGGAGGACTCACGTTTGCTGATTTTAAAAATGCTATCCAGCTGTAATAATCAAAACAACCTCATACAGGTACATCACTAGATATACAGACCAATGGCATAGAATTGAAAATTGTCCGGAAATAAACCCACGTATCTATGGTCAGTTGATTTTTGACAAGGATGCTCTTGTCATTCAGTGGGAAAAGAGGAATCTCCTCGGTAAATGGTGCCCCATAGAGTTTCCAAGGAGCTGCTGGTGGACTTAGATTTGAAGTGCAGTTAGTTAGCAGCTGAGCTCTTAACCACTGTACCACCAGGGCTCCAGAGCTACTGTATGACCCAGTGATTCCACTTCTAAGTGTATACCCAAAAGTCTTCAAAGCAAAGACAGAAAGAGAATCATGCAGCAATATTCACTGCAGCACTATTCATAACTATTGAAAAAGTGGAAACAAGCTAAATGCTCATTAGCAGATGAATGGATGAACAAAATGTAGTATAAACATGCAGTGGAATACTATTCAGCCAGTAAGAGAGGTGAGGGGTTTTTTGGTTTGTTTGTTTGTTTGTTTTAAGATGCCAAACCTTTATTTTAAACATGCAAGGAAAGCTTTTTCAGAGTCTACTGATTTAAAGCAAACAATATTATACAGATAAAAAAAGAAACAACATGTTGCAAACATGCACACAGCAGACAAAATAAACAGGGATAGATAATATGTATATATCATTAAAACCATATGAACAGTATATTGCCGGGCAGGAGGGTGGGGGAGGACAAAAAAGGAAGACTAATGTCTCCCAGTGCTTCGTATGTATCACTGATGCTAAATTTCCCATGTGACAGCCCCATGCAAGGGATTCAAATGTAGTGTGTGACAATGAGAATGCTAAGAATGGCAGTCACTCTTCTCCTGCCTGAATAGAAGGTTTGATCAAAACACAATTTTATAGAGCTTTCAGTGGTGAGCTAGTTTGGGGAAGTGAAGTCTTGATGTGTACTACAGTGTGAATGACGCTTGAAGGCATTATGCAGAGTGAAATAAGCCTATCACAAAAGAACAAATACTTCATGACATCACTTATGTAAAAAGACAAGAAAAGGCAGGTGTATAGAGACAAAAGGTTATTAGTGGTTACCAGCGGCATGAGGGAGGAGGGAAAAGGGATTTAATGGTGACAGGAAAATTACCCTGATTAAGGATATGGCTACACAGTTGATTATTGCAGTTGTCAGTAGGTTGTACACTTGTAAAAACTGAAGTGGCGTAAGTTGTGTAATAGATACACTTAGAACAACATCCAAAAAAGAAAGTTACTGCTGAGGTTGCTTGTATACAATCAAATACGTCATGGGTTTTGGTTGTGTGGTTTGGAGGTTTAGGGTAGTGGTTTCATGGAACATCGTAGTTAATTGGCCTAATAACAGGTTTAGCACTTCTGGTATTAGTGTTATTGGTAGTTTTTGTTTTGTTTTGTTTTTTAAATACACAAAAACAGATAATTAAGTTCATGAACTCATCGTAGAAAAAGTGCTATATACCTCATTGCTGAATATCACTACGGTCACCTTTAGAATACTCCCCTTGGGAAGCTATGCACGAATGCTGGCATGTAGTCCACCCTTCAAAGGAATTTTGGAACTCCTTTTCTGGAATATCCATCGAAGCTGTCAGTGTACAAGGTGTGACAGTTAAGCTCGTAAACTCATCCTGGGCATTGACAAACTGATTCCAAAATTTATGTGAAAATGTAAAAGATCTTGCATAGCGAAACAGCCTTGGAAAAGAAAGAACAAGGCAGGAGGATTTATGTTATCTGACTTCAAGACTTACTATGGAAGTACAGTGTACTGTTGATATTAGGATAGGTAAATAGATAAGTAGAATAGCATACAGACCCACTAACTGATAGAGTCAGTTGATGTTCACCGAACAATTCTTTGGAGAAAAAAGCATTTTAAAAAATGATGCTTGGACAACTGAATGCGTGTATGGGGCCAAAATGAATCTCGATTCCTAACTTAAACACCATATGCAAAAGTCATTGAAGATGACCATAGTCCTAAATGTAAAAGTTAAAATTAGAAAATGTTTAAAAGGAAACTTGAAATTATCTTCACAACCTGGGATAGGCAAAGAATTAGATAGGAAGCAATAATTGTAGAAGAAAATAATTTGATTAATTAAATTTTATTATGGATTAAATTGTGTTCCCCTAAATATGTATTGTAAATCCTCACCTCTGTATGTGTAGAAAAGAACCACCATACTGGTGGTATGGTGGTTAAAGCGCTCAGCTCCTGTCGGATTGGTGATTCAGATGACCAGCCACTACACTAGAGAAGACGTGACAGTCTTATTCCGTCTTGATTATATAGCCTCAAAAACTGTGTTGGGCAGCTCTCCTCTGTCCTAAAGGTCACTGTGAGTCAGAATGAACTCAGCTCAGAGTTTGGTTTGTTTTTATGTTTATGGATTTAATTTGAGAATAGAATTTCTCTTCGTTATATTAATGTTACATTAACTTTGCACTTAGGTTGGTTCTGTGTTTTTTTCTAATTTCTTAATGAGGCCATATCAGTATATGGTATGTCTTAATTAAACCAATAACTTTCGAGATATAAAAAGAACAGATCAGGCAAAGAAACAAGAAAGCACCCAGGGTACAATAGAGATGTCTTGCCACCTGAAGGTTGCCAAGAACAAAGTACAGAAGCTGAGAAGAGATGAGGGCCTTCCTGTAGAATCAAAAGAGAGAAAACACCTTCCCCTGGAGCCAAAACCAAAACCAAACCTAGTGCCATCGAGTTGATTCTGACTCACAGCTACCTTATAGGACAGAGTAGAGCCACCCCATATAGTTTCCAAGGAGCACCTGGTGAATTTGGACTGCCAGCCTATTGGTTAGCAGCCATGACACTTAACCACTGTGTCACCAGGGTTTTCACTAGAGCCCGTCCCCTGAATTTGGACGTCCAGCCTCCTAACTGGGAGAATAACTTTGCTCATTAAAGCCACCCACTTGAGGTATTTTTGTTGTAACAGTGCTGGAAAACTAAGACTTTGTCAAAATGAAAAACTTACTCATCATCAGAAGGAAACCATTTTAGATTAAGTCATCCACAACTGGGGAGAAAATATTTACACAATATGTATCTGACAGAGTATTTATATCAGGTATATAAAGAACCTTTTCAACTAATCAGTAGAAAACTAAACAACCCAATAAAAATATGAGCAAATGTCTTGAATAGATGTTTCACAAAGGAAGTTCTATGAGTCAATAGGGAAATGCATATTAAACTGACAATGAGATATCACCCACCAGTTCTACTGATACATATTTAACCCAGGCCGATATCAATAAAAACGTAAATCTGAAAAAAAAGGTTGATAGCAGCTTTACTCGTAACAGTGAAAAACTTTGAACAACTCAAATGTTCACCAATGAGAATGTAGGTAAATTCAAATCCACAAAAATATAAAAATAGACTTGCTTGTCTAACAGAAACTGGAGAAACCCCAAGGGTGTGGCGCCTGGACAGCCTTTTAACTCAATACAGAAGTCACTCCCTTCAGCCAAGAATTAGGCAGATCAGTAAGGTCTATTCCCACCAAATGTAGAAAATTTTCAAGAAATATCATTAGTATCACACACAAGTAAAATTTTGCTGAAGATCATTCAAAAGCAGCTACACCAACATTGACAGGAAGCTGCCAGAAATTCAAGCCAGATTCAGAACAGGACATAATACCAGGGATATCATTGCTCCTGTTACATGGGTTTTAGTTGAAAGCAGAGAATACCAAAAAGATGTTTACCTGTGTTTTTTTTTTTTTAACATAACTGAGTGAAAATGTACATTCACATATAAATTTACATGCCCACCTATATACAGCTTCCACTGCTCTCCCTGTCTGGTGACTGCACACTGTTCCTCTCTGCTCCATACATGTCTCATCCTCCCAACAGCCTCCTTCCCCCTCCTCTCCGTCCACTCCCCTTCCTCCAGCGAGAGGTCAGGAGGATGATATCCTACAGATGTATAGAACCATAAAGTGCTTCCAATATATGGTCACTCTGCATTGCCAAGTCCAATCCATTCCTGTCCAAAGAGTGGACCTTTGTTATAATTTATGGGAAAGAGCAGCATCAAGGCCGGGGGCCATGCTCTCAGAGGAACCCCAAAACCGCTGGACAATCAATTGAGGTCTTTTAGTGGAGATCTCAGGATGCACTCCTTTTTATTCTTGTGTTGCCAGTGAGAATCCTCTCTGTGAGCTCCATCGTGGCTATCGCTGGTGGCCGGGCACCATCCGGTTCTTCCGGTCCCAAGTCGATGTAGGCACCCACTCTTGTGGGTCTCTCTGTCTTCTAGGTTGTCTTTACCGCGTGTCATTTTGGTCCTTGGTGAGCATCCGTTCCTGCTGAGTTGGGACCATTTGCTGTGTCCTTGGATGGCAGCTTGGCAGCTTTTAAGACCCCAGATGCCACTCACCAATGTGGGGTGCAGAGAGCTCTCTTAGCAAAACGCTAGTTGAGCCAATTGGCCTGGAATTCGCCTAGGAGCATGGTCCCCCGCCCCCCGCCCCAGCTACTCTATCCTTGCAGTATTGAGTTAAGATGGAAGGAGTACTCAAGTTATGCTGAAGTCCACTTAATGTTGTTCTTGTTTCTAATTTGTGCTATCACCGCTTTCTCCCAACTAGATTTCTAGTAACTATCTAAACTAAACCCTCCTCCCCTCCCCCTCCCTCCCTCCCCTCCCTTGCAGCTGTGAAAGAGTCTTTTCTTCTGTACACAACTTTGTTTTTGAGATCTTATCGTAGAGGTCTCATACAGTATTTGTCCTTTTGTCGCTGACTACTTTCACTCAACATAATGTCTTCCAGTTGAAACCAGGTTAGGAGATGTTTCCTGGAATCATCACTATTCTTTATCATTGCGTAGTGCTCCATTGAGTATATGTACCATAGTTTACCTATCCATTCTTCTATTGTTAGGCATCTGGGTTGATTCCATCTTTCTGCTGTTGTGGACTGTGCTGCGATAAACATTCTGGTGCATGTGTCCGTTGGTGTGAAAGGCCTTGATTCTGTAGGATATATTCCAAGTAGTGGAATTACCGGGTCAAATGTTATATCGATATCCATTTTTTTAAGGAAGCGCCAGATTGCCTTCCAAAGAGGCTGGACCATTTTGCAACCCCAGCAACAGTGTAGGAGGGTTCCACTTTCTCCACAGCCTCTCCAGCATTTGTTGTTTTGTGTTTTCTGGATCATGGCCAATCTTGTTGGGGTGAGATGGTATCTCATTGTTGTCTTGATTTGAATTTCTTTAATAACTAAAGATGTCTGCATGTGTTTTTTGGCTGCCTGGATCTCCTCTTTAGTGAAGTGTCTGTCCATCTCCTTTGCCCATCGCATAATTGGATGGTTTATCTTCTTCTTCTTGATATTTTGTAGTATCTTATAGATTATGGAGATCAGGCATCGGTCTGACATAGAGTTCCAAATATTTTTTTCCCATTCTGTGGGTGTTCTTTTATTAATAAAGTCTTTGGATGAGCAAAAGTATTTGATTCTTAATAGTTCCCATTTCTCTATTTCCTCTTCTGTTGATTGAGGTTTGTTTGACAGATTTTGGAGTCTGTCCTCATTGTGTATTAAAACTTCCATTGTTGTTCTACCTTTTCTTGGATGAGCTTTATCGTTTTAGGTTTGATATTTAGGTCTTTTATCCAGTTGGAGTTGGTTTTTGTATAAGGTGTAAGATATGGATCTTGATTCAGTTTATTGCAGATGGGTAACCAATTTTGCCAGCACCATTTGTTGAAGAGACTGTTTTTACCCCAGTTTAATGTCTTAGGGCCTTTGTGGAATATCAACTGTTCATAGGCAGATGGTGTCATCTCTCGGGTCTCAATTCTGTTCCATTGATCGATCTGTCTGTTCTTATACCAGTACCAGGCTGTTTTGACCACTGTGGCAGTGTAGTATGTTCTAAGGTCGGGTAATGAGAGGCCTCCCAGTGTGTTCTTCTTCTTTAGTAGTACCTTACTTATCCGGGGCTTCTTCCCTTTCCAAACAAAATTGGTGATTTGTTTCTCCATCTCATTAAAAAAATGATGCTGGAACTAGTATTGGGATTGCATTATATAAATAAATTGCTTTGGGTAAAATAGACATTTTCACGGTGTTAAGTCTTCCTATCCATGAGCAGGGTAGGTTTTTCCATTTATCTAAGTCTCTCTTAGTTTCTTGTAGTAAGGGCTTGTAGTTCTCTTTGTAAAGGTCTGTTGTTTCTCTGGTTAGATTAATTCCTAGGTACTTTATCTTCTTAGGGGCTATTGTAAATGGTATTGATTTGATAATTTCCTCCTTAACAGTCTGGTTGTTGGTATAAAGGAATCCTACTGATTTACTTATGTTTATCTTGTATCCTGAGACTTTGCTGAACTCTTCTATCAGTTTGAGTAGCTTACTTATAGATTCCTTGGGGTTCTCTGCATATACAATCATATCATCTGCGAACAGGGAGATTTTAACTTCCTCTTTGCCGGTGCAGATGCCCTTTATTTCTTGGTCTTGTCTAATTGCTCTGGCTAGAACTTCTAGCACAATGTTGAATAGGAGAGGTGACAGTGGGCATCCTTGTCTAGTTCCTGATCTCAAGGGAAAGTCTTTCAGTCTCTCTCCATTCAGGATGATGTGGGCAATTGCCTTTGTATAAATGGCCCTTATTGTGTTGAGGAATTTGCCATCTGTGCCCATTTTGCTAAGAGTTTTTAGCATGAATGGGTGTTGGACTTTATCAAAAGCCCTTTCGGCATCAATGGACAAAATCAGGTGATCTTTGTCTTTTGTGTTATTTATGTGGTTAATCACATTAATTGTTTTCCTGATGTTGAACCAGCCTTGCATCCCTGGTATGAATCCCACTTGGTCATGATGGATTATTTTCTTGATATGTTGTTGTATTCTGTTGGCAAGAATTTTGTTGAAGATTTTTGCATCCAGGTTCATGAGTGATATTGGTCTGTAGTTCTCTGTCTTTGTTGGATCTTTCCCTGGCTTAGGTATCAGGGTTATGCTGGCTTCATAGAATGAGTTTGGGAGTACTCCATCCCTTTCTATACTGTGAAATAGTCTCAGTAGTATTGGTGATAACTCTTCTCTAAATGCTTGGTAGAATTCTGCCGTGAAGCCATCTGGGCCTGGACTTTTTTTGGTTGGCAGTGTTTTGATGACTTTTTCAATCTCTTCCTTTGTGATGGGTTTATTAAGATGTTCTGCTTCACGTTGTGATAATTTGGGTAGGTGGTATGAGTCCAGGAATTTGTCCATTTCCCCTAGGTTTTCAAATTTGTTAGAGTACACTCTTTCATAGTATTCTGTTATGATATTTTTGATTTCTGTTGCATCTGTGGTGACAACTCCCCTCTCATTTCTAATTTGGGTTATTTGTTTCCTTTCCTGCTTTTCTTTAGTAAGTTTAGCCAGTGGTTTATCAATTTTGTTGATCTTTTCAAAAAACCAGCTTTTGGTCTTTTCAATTTTTTCAATTGTTTTTCTATTCTCTAATTCATTTAGCTCTGCTCTAATCTTTATGATATCATTTCTTCCGGTGCCCGAGAGGTTCCTCTGTTGTTCTCTTTCTACTTGTTCAAGCTGTAGAGTTAGTTCCTTGATTTGGTTTCTTTCTTCCTTCCAGATGTGTGCATTTATGGAGATAAACAGACCTCTGAGCACTGCTTTGGCTGTATCCCATAGGTTCTGGTAGGAAGTGTTTTCATTCTCATTGGAATCCATGAATTTCTTTAATTCATCCTTGATTTCCTCTATAACCCATGTTTTTTTGAGCAAGATGTTGTTCAGTTTCCGAGAGTTCCACTTTCTATCTATGTTTTTTCTGCTATTGATTTCGATTTTTATGGCTTTATGATCTGAGAAGATGCTTTGCAGTAATTCAATGGTATGGATTTTGTTGAGCATTGCATTATGGCCTATCACGTGGTCAATTCTGGAGAATGTTCCATGTGCACTGGAGAAGAAGGTGTAGTTGTCTGCTGATGGGTGGAAAGTTCTGTATATATCAATGAGGTTTAGTTGGTTAATTGTGTCAATGAGGTCTTCTGTGTCTTTACTGAGCTTTTTTCTAGATGATCTGTCTAGTAATGAGAGTGGAGTGTTAAAGTCTCCCACTATTATTGTGGAGTCATCTAACTCTCTTTTGAGTGTAGTCAGTGTTTCTTTGACATATTTAGGTGCTCTGACATTAGGTGCATAAATATTTAGTATAGTTAAGTCTTGCTTGTGTACTGAACCTTTCAGCAATAAATAGTGTTCATCTTTGTCCACGATGGTCGATTTGACATTAAAATTCCTTTTGTCTGAGATTAGAATTGCCACCCCTGCTCTTCTTTGTTCATTGTTAGCTTGATATATATTCTTCCATCCTTTAATTTTCAGTTTGTTCCTGTCTTTAGGTCTGAAGTGAGTTTCTTGTAGACAACATATGGATGGGTCGTGTCTTTTGATCCAAGATGACACTCGATGTCTCTTTACTGGAGCATTCAGTCCATTCATATTCAATGTAATTATTGATAGGTATGTGTTCACTGCTGCCATGGTGATATGTTTATTTTTATGTTGATGTTTTCTCTGTTGTTCTTATTAGTCTGTTCTGGGACACTCTTTTTGTGAGTTGATTTTTCACCTTTTTCAGAGCTGGTTTTATAGTTGCTGAGACTCGTCTGTTAGATTTCTTAAAATGGTATGATACATCTTTGTTGTGCTTTACAGCTGCCCCTATGAACCCCCTTAATAAACTATTTATAAACCCAATTTTAATTACTACCAGTCTTGTCATCTTCCTCTCCATCTGGAAGGACTATAACGACTGTAGTACATCCCTCTTTTTATTATGATGACACCATAGTTTTCATGATGATCACTGGATTGCTTCTTTCCAAGTCAAAGCTGTGATTTACTTTGGAGCCTTCCCTAAATGAGTAGAGTATTCAGTAGTGTGTCGTTCTAAAATATAAAGTTAGTGGTTTCGTTCTTCTAAGCCAAAGCCAAGAACTTCTTTCAGTATTTCTTGTAGTTTGGGTTTGGTTTTTACAAAGTCTCTGAGTTTCTGTTTATCTGGGAATGTCTTAATTTCATTTTCGTATTTGAAAGATAGTTTTGCAGGATATATAATTCTTGGTTGGAAGTTCTTCTCCTTCAAGACTTTGAATGTGTTGTGCCACTGTCTCCGTGCCAGCATGGTTTCTGCTGAGAAATCTGACGAGAGCCTACAGGTTTTCCCTCTGAATGTTAGCTTTGCCTTGAGTCTTGCTGCCTTTAAGAGTTGCTGCTTATGTTTCATTTTGTTAAGCTTGATTATAATATGTCTTGGAGACTTTCTTTTGAGATCTATATTGGGTGGCGTATGATATGCATCTGAGATGTCTATATTCTCGTCCTTCATGATTTCTGGGAAGTTTTCTTTCAGCAGCTCAGCAACAATACTCTCTGTGTTCTCAGATGTCTCACCCTGTTCAGGGACTCCAATTAATTGAAGGTTGTTCCCCTTAATAGAGTCCCACATGCTTCTTAATGTTTCTTCATTTTTCTTGTTTCTCTTTTCTGATTTCTGCTCATAGGCACTGGCATCAGTAGCTCTGTCTTCCAAGTCAGAAATTCTTTTTTCCATTTGTCCCATTCTGTTTTCTTGGCTTTGCATGGAAGTTTCTATGTCTTTGATTTTCTTCTTGATCTGTTGGATTTCAGAGTACTGGTGTTCCATCAGATCAAACAACTTGCTTAATTTTTCATTTTGTTCTGCTGCATTTTGTATAAGGTCTAGAAGGGCTCTGTATATAAATAATTTGTATTCACTTCCTGATGATGCTTTCATAAAAGTTTCTTCATCTGGAAAACTCCTTGGTTGCTTTGTTTGGGAGCCTTCTGAAGCCATGAGTGATTGCTTGTATGCCACAATTGTCTGTTGCTTTTTGCGTCCCATGTGAGTATATAGAGGCTGGAAGAGGTACTGTGAGGATGGATTGCAAAGGTTTCTCTAGGCTGTCTTCAAATGTAAAGAAAAAGGTATCTGACCAGTTCAGAAGTCAGTTAGGTTTTCAGGTGTAGAGGTCCCTCTTCTCATCTGACAAAGTAAGCGCCACTATATCCAACCCCAGATGATAAGAAACTAGTTCAGAATACAGCAATGCTACTGCCCTGTTGGCCTCTGCTGACAGGGTCTAGCCTTACCCAACACTGTGTCGAGTACTGGTTTTGTGATAGAAAAGTGCTCTCCTGCGGGCAGGCTCTGGCTCCCAAGCTAAGAATTAGGTCCAGCTGCGGCCACCGTATCCAGGATGGCGTCCTCCACACAGACAGCAGATAGAGGGGCTAAAGGTGCCAAGAGGTAGTGATTCCTCTCCTTCTGTTGCAGGGCCCCCAACGTAGGCAGCACTGTGCAAAATCACTACTTTTCTGTCGGAGAAGCGCTGTCCCATTTGCAGGCACTGGCTCCCAGGCTAAGAACGAGGTCCCGCTAAATTCTCAGTACCAACATGGTGTCCCTCATACTGCTTGCGAAACTCTGCACAAACCCCACTGAGGCAGCTACAAAACGAAAGGCTCAAAGTATCTATATTAGCAGAGTCCCGAGCCTGGCTCTCAGAATATGGGAATTTCGCCTGCCTATCCCCCCAGCAGCACGTCTCAGTCCAGCTGCCAGGCAAGACCCAGCTCCGCCCGCTAGCCGTGACAGAGGAAAAAAAAAAAGTCAAACTGGTGCGTTTACCTTCCCTCTGTGAGAGCCGGGGCTAGCCAGGAGGGGGAGTCAGCAAAAGAGAGGAGGTTTTTCGCTGAGTGGTATGAAGTCCCAATTAACAGCTCTGTGCCGTGTCCTGAGGCTGATTAGGTGATCAGAAGGCTCTGTTTGATTGTCAATTCAGGTCTTGGTTTCCAGAGGGATATAAGGAGACGTGTGCTTAGTCCGCCACTTGACTCCGCCCCCTACCTGTGTTTTATTGAATATGTAAAAGCATTCAACTGTGTGGATTATAACAAGTTATGAATAACACTGTAAAAACTGGGAATTACAGAACACTTGATTGGAGAAATATTCATTTACAACTTTTTTTAAATTTTTTATTTAATATAACTGAGTGAAAATGTACATTCCCGTATAAATTTACATACTCACCTATATGCAGCTTCCACTGCTCTCCCTACCCGGTGACAGCACACTGTTCCTCTCTGCTCCATACATGTCTCATTCTCCCAACAGTCTCTTTTTTCCCTCCTCTTCACCCACTCTCCTTCCTCCAGCCAGAAGTCAGCAGGATGATATCCTACAGATGCATAGAACCATCAAGTGCATCCAATATATGGTCACTCTGCATCACCAAGTCCAATACATTCCTGTCCAAAGCGTGGACCTTTGTTATGATTTATGGTCAAGGGCAGCATCAGGGCAAGGGGCCATGCTTCCAGGGGAACCCCAAAACCACTGGACCATCAATTGAGGTCTTTTAGTGGGGATCTCAGGGTGCACCCCATTTTATTCTTGTGTTGCCAGTGAGACTCAACTTAGTGAGCTCCATCGTGGCTATCACTGGTGGTGGCCAGGCACCATCCGGTTCTCCCAGTCCCAAGTCGATGTAGGCACCCACTGCTGTGGGTCTATTTGTCTTCTGGGTTGTCTTTCCCCCATGTCATCATTTACAACTTTAGAGGTGCAGATAACACAACCTTGCTTGCTAAAAGCAAATGAAGAAGACTGGAAACACTGATGAAGATCAAAGGCCACGGCCTTCAATGAATTACATGTCAAAATAAAGAAAATAAAAATCCTCATAATTGGCCCAATAAACAACATCATGGTAAAGAAAGAGACGATCAGACTTGTCAGGGATTTCATTTCGCTAGGATCCACAATCATCACCCATGAAGTAGTCAAAAATCAAAAGATGCCTTGCATTGGACAAATCTGCTGCAAAAGTGCTGAAAAGCAAAGATGTCACCTTAAAGACTAAGATGTGCCTGACTCTAGCCATGGTGTTTTCAGTCACGTCATAAGCATGTGAAAGCTAGACAATGATTAAAGAGAACTGAAGAACAATTAAAAGGTTATAGCAAGATTCCTGAGAGTAGTTCAATTTGCATGACGTCTCCAAGTCGACACTACTCAAACTTTTTAGTCTTGAAACCATTTATACTCTTGAAAAGTTGTTGAAGACCACAAATAACTTTTGTTTATGTGGATTTTGTCCATGCAAAGAAAATCTGTCCCACATGAATACGTAGTTCATAAATGGTGGAGTCTATCAATAACTTTTCCAGGTATGTGGACATCTTTCTTTGGTACTACACCCACACTTAGCAAGCGCAGTTGTTTAAGGTTAATTACGATGTGGAAAATGAAAACATGTTAAGGAATTTTCTCAAACTTTGTTAATTAAAGGAAACTGGTGGTGTAGTGGTTAAGTGCTATGGCTGCTAACCAAAATGTCAGCAGTTTTAATCCATCAGACTGTCCTTGGAAACTATGGAGTAGTTCTACTCTGTTTTTGTAGGGTTGCTGTGAGTTGGAATTGACTCACTGGCAACTCTCTTTGTTTGTTACATTAAAAGAAATAGATCTGTTGCATACGTTGAATGGGTTTCTACCTTTGCGTTGGTATTTTGGAAAGCTTTGGTTCACCAAGTTATTTATGACTCTAAAAGTTGATACATTTCCTTGTACAAATGTCAAAAATTTATGCTGCTAAGACCACCACTGATCTCATTGGAAAAGTCTTTAAATAGTAGGACATTGTCAGCCTCACTCTAACAGCAGTTTTCCAAAATTCTAATTTTTGCTTGAAACTCTAACTTATATCAGTGACAAATAATGTCAGCTTTTGTTTTTTTAATAGTAACTATCAGTTCATTTTTTGAGACTATGTTTGTCAGTTACCTAAGTTTGAAATAATCATAGGTTGTCATTCTTTCAAGTAAAATTGGTATTTCATGAAAAAACAAAACAGCAATTCAATCACACAGTGCCTTTCTTAGAGACAGTTATTGTACTTAAGTGTACAAATGTGTTTTATTCGTAGTTACCATTTCATCATACCGAATAATAAAAAGACATGTATCAAAGGGTTAGATTTTTTTTTAATAAATAATTTTTACTGTTTTATCAAGGCATTCTTAGATAAAATTGCCTTCTTTAAACTGTAGTTGTGTCATCGTGAAGAATATAATGACTGTCTTGTTAAGGTCCCAGCAGTTACTTCTGGTCACTGTTGCTTTTGTATCATCAAGTGTCAACCCAGTGAAGAGAAAAATAATTTTTTAGTATTCTTATGTACATAGTTTATGTCATGGGACCTCTGAAAGGATCTAAGCGATATCTTAGCAATCAGGGCATGCACAATGACTTCAGTTTCCTGGGCTTCCTAGAACCCCTTCTGTTGAAAGCCTGGGAATTGAATTGGGCAAGGCTCTGGTGTAAACTAGAATGTAGACATTTGGCAGATATAGTCAGAGGGAATCAACAGCTATGTATTTCCTCCTGAGTTGACCCTGGCCTACCTACAACATTCAGGAGTAGGTTAAAGGACACTACTGTGGGGTGAAATGTGTTTCTTTCTTTTTTTTTTTTTTCCTATAATACTTTCTTGTGGCTAAATGAAAATTTACAAATGAAATCAATTTGCCATATTCAAGCCCATACAGAGACCCCTGTGCAACTCCATCTGGTATTCCAGCCCTGTGACAGCACAATCCTCCTACATACTCTGTTCTTCCCATGTTCATTCAACCTAGTCCTGTCCCCACTTCTCGACCCTCCTGTCTCATTATTATAGAGGAGCTGTTCTGGCAGCACCATGACCTAGAGTCCAGTCCAATTTTGTATGAAAAGTTATCTTTGGTGCTGGTTTCATCTCTGGGATAGGAGTGAAACCAGGGGCCATGCTCTCAGGGGACCCTCCAGGTTATCAGAGCATCACGTCTGGTCTTTTAATAGAATTCCAGATCGACATTCTTGTTTTTCTCCTGCTATGTTAGGGAGTCTCACATTGTATTGCCTCTCAAGGGAGACATTGGGGGTGGCTGGGCACCATCTAGTTCTTCTGGTCTCATACTAGTATATATTCTGGATCATTTGACCCTTTCTGTCCCCTGGGCTCACATTGTCCCCCTGTCTTTGATGTCATTCATTCTCTTCTGTTGAAGTGCATATCTTGAACTTATTAGCTGAGTATGTTGAGAAAATAAGAAACTCAATCAGTATTGAGTTACGACAAACTGAGGGCCTGGCTCACCTGGGCATTATGTTCATAGCTTTAAAAAGAGGATAAATGGCAGCAGAGATCTTAGTAATGGCGTCCTTCAGTGTGTCTCTTGAATCACAGTGTTCCAGTCTTGGGGACTCTGCTTCTCTTGTGTGCTGGCTCTTTTGTTTCCTAAATCCTACCTCTTCCTTTTTCTTGATTGCCAATAGTTTCTTCAACCCCTACCCCCCAAACCTTACCAGCATTTATTTCCTTTTGTTTTTCCATCCACAAATAGTAACTCTGTACCCATTAAGCAGTAGCTCCCTCTTCTCTACTTCCTCAAGCCACTGGTAACTGATAATTTACCTTCTTTATTAAATTTGCCTATTCTAGATAGTCCATCTAAGTGACATCATACGATGTCCTTTTGTGTTTGGCTTATTCACTTAGCATAATGCTTTCACAGTTCATCCATGTGGTAACAGGTATTAGAATTTCATTCCATTTTATGGCTAAATAATATTCCATTGTATGTGTATACCATATTTTGTTTAAACTATTGATCTGTTTACAAACAGTTGAGTGTTTTCTACCTTTTGGCTTTTGTAAATAATGGTGTGGTGAACATTAGTGTACACTTGTCTGTTTGAGTCCTTGCTTTTAATTCTGGGTATTACCTAGTTGTGGAACTGCTAGATCATGTGGCATTTCTATATGTAACTTTTTGAAGAACCCCAAAAGTTTTCCACAGTGGCTACATAATTCTATGTTACCACCAGTAGTGCACAGGTATTCCAGTTTGTCCACATCTTTGCCAACACTTATTTTCCAATTTTTTTTTTCCATTCTAGCTATCTTAGTGGGTATGAAGTATTCCCTCATTATGATTGTGTTGTGTATTTCTCTAAAGACTAGTTGAGCATCTTTCATGTTCTTGTTAGCCATTTGTGTATCTTTGTAGAAATATTTGAGTCTTTTGCCTGTCTTTGAGTTATCTTTTTTGTGGAATTGCAGGAGTTCTTTATATATTCTCAGTATGAAGCTCTTATCAGATATATGATTTCCAAATATTTTCTCCCATTCTGTATGATGTCTTTTTGGTTTCTTGACAGTGTCTTTTGATGCACAAAGCTAGTAGCTTTTCAGTGTCAAAATACCGTTTTCCATTGAGTTGATTCTGACTCAGAGCAACCTTATAAGATAGAGTAGACTTGCCCTTTTAGGGTTTCTAAGGAGCAGCTGGTGGAATTTTTATTAGAGACTTTATATTTCATCTCTTTTTCCTTTAGCTCTTCCTCCTAGAAGATTTTTTTTCAGCTGTATTTTCTATGTCTGTGAAGTTTTTCTTTTCTGCTGTTACATTTTAATTTCCAGGAGATTTTTTTTAATGTCTGAGGTTCTTTTTTAATATTCTTTGATTGCTTTAACACATTTTCTTTGCTGTGCATGGTCTCAGTTTCCTTAAAGGTGATTTTCTCTCTGTTTTGGTCTTCTATCTTTTAAGTTAGGGCTTGCCTCTGACACCTAGTAATAATAAGCTGTATGCTTGTGATTAAGAGTGGAGAACTAAATGGTCCACTCAAAGCGTTGAATACATGGGTGTGGTAGGTCACTCACTGCAGGATAAGTTTCTTGGCCCTATTTTTGTGAAACATCCCTGGATCACTATCAGGATGTTTTACACCCCACTGCTTTTAGGAAGGGCTAATTCCTGCTGCCTTTATTCCTTTTCCGTTGCTTTTGGAATAACAGCCTTTCTCCCCACAGCATGCCAAAGGAAAGGGAGTTGAATCTCTGGCATATTATTTATTTAAAAATGCTTCCAGAAGGAAGAGCTAAAGGAAAAAGAGATGAAATATAAAAGTCTCTAATAAAAATTCCACCAGCTGCTCCTTAGAAACCCTAAAAGGGCAAGTCTACTCCATCTTATAAGGTTGCTCTGAGTCAGAATCAACTCAATGGAAGACAGTATTTTGACACTGAAAAGTTGCTGGCTTTGTGCATCAAAAGACACTGTCAAGAAACCAAAAAGACATCATACAGCTTCTTACAAAACTTCTTACAAAAACTTCTTACAAAGTTTTTGGGGTGGAGGAAGGACTGTATGCTAATTGCCTTCTCACAATGTTTGAAATCTTCTGACTGCTTCATAAGGTTTCCATATATCCTCCCTCCTGCAGAAGTAGACAGTTAAAAAAAATTTTGATGCGTGTTTAATAAAATAATTATTTAATGAGATGTTGATTATTATGAATCTTGGATTTAAATCTAGTTGCAAGGGCTTGATTCACATACATGGTACTCTAGGAACATGTTTAGAAGGTAATACCTCTTTTAGATTAGAAGGTTTGTCGTATAGGAAATAGAAGCAGCAGTTTGTTGGGGTTGAAAATGAACTATATCTGAAATAAAGTTGATCATTTCTGTATCTGAATTTATAAGTAGTTATTATGTTATAAAGCAGCTTTATTTTCTAGCTGTTCAAGGATGTTTGTTAAGGAGCTAATCCACTGGACTTCAAAGATGATGTTGATACCTCTTGAAGCTCAAAATATGCCAGCAACACAGTCTTTCCCACCCTCCTGTTTAGGAATGAAAGACAAAATATGAACTTAATTAGTTTTTGTGATGCTTAAGGTGTGGGAGATAAATTCCTTTGGAATGAAATTATGCCAAAAATTATGTCAGTTTCATTCCCGCCCTCTTTTTGTTTTTGGTAGAAATTTATTACATTATTATAAATATATATAAAATGTCTTCTGTCATCATATTTCCTTATCAGAGTATAAACTTAGGGAGGGCAAGGCCCTATTTATTCTTATATCCCATTGACCAACAAGCATTCAATTTGTATTTGTTGAATGAACTTAAACTCGATTGTTTTCCTCCAGTGGTTTTAATTTTTCTACATAAGATAGAATTACAGATTCCAAGAGAAATTCCCAGAACACCAATTACTATGAACTTAAGGAACACAGATGGTATGTAATTATTTCGTCTGTCTGTAGAAAAAGATAAGCCATAATGGTAGTAATGAAAATCGGAAAAGACAGTAATGCTGACATTCTAGACAACTTCCCATATCATCTCACTGCTTTTCATCATTCCTGACCACCACTTATTCCCTTGAAAATCCTAACAAGTATGCTAATTTGACTAAACATGTAGATTGATTTCTGTCTGATTTTATTTCTGCATCCTGAGCCTTTGTCATTGTATCCTGGACACTGCATCAGCTGTGATTATAAAAATAAAACTTAAAAGTGAGAAATAGGAAGAATGGATGGATTTCCTTATTATTTTATATCTTCCTTTGTGATTTGCATTTTCTAAGTATAATATGTGTATTTTTTCTAACAGACTGTATCTGAGTTCTAAGGTTAGGGGCTTTTTGTTCATATGTCTTAGTGTTAAAATATAAAACTAATTTTTTAAAGAAAGTAAAAGTACAAAAAGGTACTGTAAAAAGAATTTAGGGATTATAATGAATTCATTCAATATATACATTTCACCTGCTATGCCTGAAATAACTATGGGTCTGCAGTTAATAACGTGTCTTGTTTTTTAATGTGCTTAGTATGGTGCCGGGCACATAGTAAATACGTAATACCTATAAATACCGTAGGCATTGTGAGTATAAACATAAATGTGATAGGACCCCTGCACTTACAGAGTTTTCAGTCCATACTAACCTTTACAAGGTGCTCCCTAAGATTGTTTCTTTTCTTTTCCTCTGTAAGTCAGGTTTACTGAAGTATAATTTTACATAAAATTTACCCTTTTTAGGTATGTCATTCTGAGTTTTTACAAACATACAAAGTCACATTACTACCACCATAAACAAAGAATATTTTCACTACCCAAAAGTTCCTTACCTTTTGTAATCAGTCTTCTCTGACCATCACCATCTCCCTTTTAGAGCACGCTTACATACTCCCTTAAAATGACAAGGAATAGCTCTGAAACCAATAGATACCACCACAGTTATCAGCAAAATACCTAGGAAATGTCCACTAGAGCACAGAGCAAGATAGGAAGGCTCATTGTTACCCTTACTTAACACTGTTTTGGGAGTTCTGAGTAGTACAGTGGAAAACCCTGGTGGTGTAGTAGTTACATGCCATGGCTGCTAAGCAAAAGATCAGCACTTCAAATCCACCAGGCAGTTGGAAACTATGGGGCAGTTCTGCTGTGCCTTGTAGGGTCACTGTGAGTCAGAATCAACTCAACGGCGATCTCTTTTTTTTCACGTGGTGCTGTAAGGTAAATACTAATTAGAGGTGGTTGTTAAATGCTGTTGAGTCGATTCCAGCTCACAGCTACCCCTTTTATAAGAGAACTAAACACTGCCCAGTCCTGTGCCATCCTCACAGTCATTGCCATGTTAGAACCCATTGTAGCTACTGTGCTGGTCTGTGTCTTTTCCAGTGACCCTGTACCTAGCATGATAACCTTCTTCAGGGACTGATGCCATCCAGTAACATGCCCAGTTTCACCATCCACCCTTCTAAGCAGCATTCTGGCTGTACTTCTTCCAAAACAGATTTGTTCATTCTTCTGGTAGTCCATGTGTATTCAGTATTCTTTGACAGTACCATAATCCAAAGGCCTCAATTCTTCTGTGGTCTTCTGTATTCATGGTCCCGTTTTCACATACGTATGAAACAAACAAAAATACCATGGCTTGGGCCAGGCACAGCTCAGTCTTCAAAATGACATCTTTGCTTTTTAACATTTTAAAGAGATTTTTTTATAGCAGATTTATCCAGTGCAGTTCCTTTTCTTGGTTTCTTGTCTGCTGCTTCCATGGGAAGTAAAATGAAATGCTCAGCAGCTTCAGTCTTTTCTCCATTTAACATGATGATGCTGATTAATCCAGTTTTGAGGCTTTTTTTTTTTTTGCTGGGCACCATCCAGTTCTGGTCTTACTGCAAAAGAGGCAGCTGTTCATGGAGCCAGTTAGCCACACATTCCGTATCTTCCTTCTATTCTTGACTGCCCTTCTTGTCTTGCTCCAGATGAATAGAGACCAGTTCTTTTGCCTTAAGCTTTTAAGACCCCAGGCACTACACAGTGAATTAAGAAGTAGAAAAAATGCACTAAACACTTTATTAAGCCAATTAATTGGGGTGTCCCATGAAACCATGAATAAACCTCTACACCAAGAAACCAAATTCCTTGATGTATTTGGTGGTACATAAGCAGCCTCAGCAGCTGCTCTTTTGTTGTTGTTGTTGTAAGTGTATTTATTACTCACGTTCTGCCAGTTGAACTTTTTACAGGTGTCTAGCTTATTGACAGCAATTCCAATAATCAGCTCTGCAGCGCTACCCTTAATCACTGCAGTGTTTCCATCATTGTTAACCCTCCTCTTCCTCCACCCTCCCAGCCCTTGTAACCACTAGTGAACTTTGGTCTCTGTATGTTTGCCTTTTCTTTTCTTTTGATTTTATATAAGTGGCATCATACAATATTTGTTCTTTTGTGTTTACCTTTTTTCTGCTCAGCATAATGTCTTCAAGCTCTGTACCGTAGCAAATACCAAGACTATTTCTCCTACTGAGTAGCATTCCATTGTATGCATATACCCCGTTTTGTTTATTCATTCATCTGTTTTGGCTCTTGTATAGTGCTGCTATGAACGTTGATGTACACGTCTCTTTTTGAGTCTGCTTTTAAGTCTTGATTATATACCTCAGCATAGAGTCACTGGGTTATAGTGTAGTTGAATTTTTACTTTGCTGAAGAACCACAACAACGAGTTCCACAATGGTTGTACCATTTTGTGTTTCTACCAGCATTGGATAAGCACTCCAGTTTTTCCACATTCCAACCAAGATTTGTTATTTTGTTTTTTAATTGTAGCCATCGTAGTAGGAATAAGGTAATATCTCACTGTGGTTTTGATTTGCCTCTCTCATGGGTCATCATATGTGTTCTTCAAATGGTCTCCAAATTCAGGTGAGATATACTCAAGGTTATACTTTGGCTGTCACAGATTTAATTTTCTTCAGCTTCATCTTAACTTGTATATGAGCAATTGATGGTCTACCTGCAGTTGGCCACTAGCCTTATTCTGACTTAATGATATTAAGCTTCTCCGTTGTCCATGGATGTAGTTGCTCTGATTCCTGTGTATTCTGTCTGGTGAGGTACACATGTACACTTGCCTTTTATATTGTTGGAAAGAAGTATTTCCAATGAATAGGTCATGGTCTTGCCAAATTCTGTCATGCAATTGCCATCATTTATATCACAAAGGGCATACTTTCCAACAGCTGATACCTCTTCTTTATTTCCAACTTTTTACATTCCAATTCCTAGTAATTAATAATGCATCATGATTACATGCTTGATTAGTTACAGACTGCAGAAACTAGTAAATATCTTCAATTTGTTCATCTTTGGCGGTAGTAGTTGGTGCGTAAATTTGAATAATAGTCATATTAACTGGTCTTCCTTGCAAGCATATGGTTGCCATTCTATCACAGACAGTACTGTACTTCAGGGTAGATCTTGAAATAGTCTTTTTGACAGTGAATGACATATCATTTCAATTTATCATTCAGCATAGTAGACCATTGGATAGTCTGATTCAAAATTGCAAATACCATTCCATTTTAGCTCACTAATACCTGGAATAATTGTTGTCGAGTGTTCCATTTCATTTTTGACAGCTTCCAGTTTTCCTTGGTTCATGTTTCATATATTCCACGTTTTGATCCATGTTACTAATGGATATGTGCAGCAATTTCTTCTCATTTTGAATTGTGATGCATAAACAAATGAAAATCCTAAAAGCTTGACTCCATCCGCATCATTAGGATCAACTCACTTTGTAGAGGCAGCTGTTCCACGGCTGTATTCTGAGTGCCTTCCAACCTGAGGTGCTCGTTGTCCAGCACTGTAGCAGACAGTGTTTTGCTCATATTCATAAGGTTTTCACTGTCCGGTTCTTTCAGAAGTAAATTGCTAGGTCCTTCATCTCAGACTGTCACAGTCTGGATCTTCAGCCGAAACCTCCTTCCTACCATTGGTGACCCAACTGGTATTTGAAATACTGCTGGCATAGTTTTCAGCATCACAGCAACACACAAGCCATCACAGTAAGACAAACTGGCAGACAAGTCTAGATACGGTTCTAGTAATGAACAAAACACAGTTATATTTTTTGGCACTTATTACTGTCTTTTTATAAAAATAATCCAAGAGAATTAACTGAATTAGAGTTCAGTAAAGTGGCTAGCTAACTATAAATGTTCAAGAATGAATTGTTAAAATGAAAAAAAATGTATACATTTACCAAAACGAAACCTGTTGCTCTTGAGTTGATTGGGACTCATAGTGACCCTGTAGGACAGAATAGAATTGCCCTGCAGAGTATCCTAGGAGCACTTGATGGATTGGAACTGCTTTTGTTTAACAGCTGTGGCTCTTAACTACTGTGTCACTAGGGTTTCCTTACACATACCAACATACTAAATTATAAATTGATAAACTAATACAGTTAAAAGTTGTTTATAATAGCAACAAAAATTATGAAATACCTAGGAATGATCTTAACAAAAGAATTATGTAACTTATGTGATAAAACTACAGGACTTTGCTATTAGTGAATAAATAGATGAATTATGTTAAGAAGTAGGAAAAATTATCAGTGTGCAGTATCATTTACTTCCAAATTTACTATGCAGATTTAATACAGTTTTATAAATTGAAGTGAATTGGTATTTGTTTTGATATTTGACAATGATTCTAAAATATCTAGCAGAAAAAAGTTGAGCTTAAATAATTAACAAACTGCCCTTTTTTACTGATTTATACACTAAATTTTGTACAGCCTCAGGTATATTCTTATATATTCTGTTCCATTCTAGCATCTGTCAGTTTTTGCCCAATACTATAATGTGTTTATAAGTTGTAATTATCTGAAGTAACGTCTCTCCATTCTACTTTTTCAACCTTGTCTGTTTATCTAAAAAAATAATTTTGATAAAGAACAGCATCCAGAGCACAAATACATGCTATGTTCTGTTTAGAAGTGTGTATTATTTTTATTTTTAAAAAACTTAAAATTTTTTACATAATATTTTATTGTGATTAAGTGACAGTTTACAGATGCAGTCAATTTGCCATATTCAAGCCCATACAGAGACCCTTATGCAACTCCTTCTGGTATCACAGCCCTGTGACAGCACATTCCTTCTTTCCTGTGTTCTTCCCATATTAATGCAACCTGGGCCTGTCCCCTAAAAACCGTAAATTTTTTGAAATCTCTGTATATTTTAATATTAAATGAGAAGAAAATTTCTTAAATTGAAAAGATTTCTTACCTCAACATTGTTTCAGATTCAGGCTCAATGGGATTTAAAACCTAGTAATAAAATTAATATAAATGTTGCACATTAGACAGGGTATATTAGTTTCACACTAGCCTCAGTGGTCAGCTTCTTGTGCCTGCTCAGCACTCTATCATTTTAAAAAGGACCTTTCATGATCAGAGGTTTGACTGGAGTCAAAGGCAGAATAGCTTTTACAAGATTGAAATTTGAAGCATCGTGAAAATCAAACCACATACATCCATAATGAAGGATGGCATTGAGTGCAGTAGTAGTTTAATGGATTGTCTTGTGGGGTGAACCAGATGGCCTCTAAATCCTCACTGAAGACTTGTTGCTCTGGAATTTGTTTTGTTTTCTCCTCATCAAACCAGTATTTATCTGGAGGTAGCCAGAATGACATCAGATTGTAATATGTAGCTACAGTTAAAGCTTTCTTTTTTCTACTGCTTAAGAAGATTAAACATTACATTTGACCTAAATATTTATACATGTTTACATTTCACATTAAGGTTTCCTTTGATGGTTCTGGAGCATAGGTGACACAGTGGTTAGGCTAAGGCTGCTAACCAAAAGATTGGTAGTGTGAGTTCAACTAGCTACTCCTTGGAAACCCTATAGGGCAGTTCTACCCTGTTATATAGGGTCACTGTGAGTCAGAATCAACTTGATGGCAACAGGTCTGGTTTTTGTTTTTTTTATGAGTCTGTGTTCTCTATTTTTCTTCTTTAATCTTCCAAAAGAATTTAAGGTACTGTGAAAATAGGTGAGTCTGGCTGCTTTACTGTATCCCTTTTTCTGTCAGAGCCATTCTTTTTCCTCTTCAGCTTAGGGCTCAGTAGTTGTTGGACTTAAATTAGCAAGGAGCCTTAACAGTTATGTCCTAAATAGTAAAAGAAAAAAGTGGCACCAGATGGAGGACATTCTTTCTTTTTCTTTTTTATTTTTTATTATGATTGAAAGAAAATGTACATTCCCATATAAATTCACATGCTCACCTATGTGCAGCTCCCACTGCTCTTCCTGCGCGGTGACAGCACACCTCTCCTCTCTGCTCCATACGTGTCCTATCCCTCCAACAGTCTCCTATCCCCTTCCTCAATAGAGGACATTCTTGCTAGAGTTAGTGCTTGGTTTAATGCAAATGTCTGTAGTTAGTTAGTTCAGTGTCCAGGGCTAACAGTTTAATGTTGGGTACAGTGAAGGCCAGTTAGTTGTCCTTGTATTTACACCTTAACCCAAATCAAAAGGTAAATGATTTATGGAGAAATGGAGAAATTAAATGACTCACTGATTTAAATACAGTTTGCTCATGTGGCTATGTATATTTTTATCTGTGTTCTTGAGCAGTGATAATTTCTTCAACAAGAATTTTTTATTTGTTTTTCTTTTGTATGTAGTAGAATTTGATGGATATGGGAAATAGAAGCTTTCTAACTACCTTGTAGACTGTGGCTATCTAATACATGGCATGGTCAAGTAATTTAGTTGGAAAATAATGGAAATGTTCCCTTGTCCCAAATAGCAAAATTTTCTTGATTATACTTGTGTAAACTAGACTGTAGATTTTATTTTCTAAAAAATCTTTTAAAATTGATTTTGAGATAAGAAACACTCTTAATACTTGTATAGGAGAAAGTCAAATTTGAAAGCTGTGTTCCACAACTGAGGAGCTCGACTGTAAACCAAAAGATTGGTAGTTCACACCCATCACAAGACAAAGATGTAGCATGTGCTTTGGTAAAGGTATACAGTCTTGGAAACTCTGTGAGGCGGGTCTCTGTCCTGTAGTAGTGTTGTTATGAGTCCACACGGTAGCAGTGAGTTTAGTTTTCCATTTTGTTTCCATAATCAGATTCTGTTGGACTAGGAATTTGTACTTTTTTTTTTTTTTTTTTTTTTTTGCCGCAGGTAAATAAATCACAGAAAAATCATTTCAGCTTTTTTTCCTTCACTACAAATCAGTGTGACAAACTAGTTTGTCATTTTTCAGGGAGTGATTGTACAGGAGGTGGTATTCTGCAGACTTTTGGCACCTAGTCCCTAAGAACAAGATGAGTATTGTAAAGGTTTATTGGACCTTGTTTAGGATTTTTCTCAACAAAGTATATTT
Organism: Heterohyrax brucei; assembly: GCA_028571685.1. Taxonomy (NCBI): domain Eukaryota; kingdom Metazoa; phylum Chordata; class Mammalia; order Hyracoidea; family Procaviidae; genus Heterohyrax; species Heterohyrax brucei. The sequence continues at coordinate 58,398,425 of CM053140.1, forward strand.
TTCTTAAGCTGAAATAACAGTTATCAAATTCAGATCTCTAGAGAAAGTTTTGTTTGGTTGCTACATTTTACAGACTCACAGCTCCATAGTAAAGAAGTTTGCAGAAAGGCTAAACTAGGATTGATCTGGTTGCTTTAGCATAGACATGTGAACAGAGGAAGGCGCAAGTGGTGCTTGTGTTCTGTAGCCTCACTGTGTCTCACTCCCTTCTCTACTGCTTTTTTTAAAAAAAAATTAGGAAAAAAGGTTTAGAAGCAAAGATGTGTAACCTGAAACAATTTGTCTTTGAATGTACAAATTGTATACATAAGCTTTTTGTGTGTGTGTCCTGTGCCTGATTGCTGTAGCATCACACTTCCTCTGATTGTGAAACACTGAGAGTTTTGAAGGGAGGGAATGGCATAAAAGAGATAAGGATGTTTCATTAGTAGAATGTATAAAGTACATTTGAATTACTGATCTGAGTATGTTTGATAGACATGCCATTTATATAATCATCCTTGGTTCTTTTAGCAATTCTTGACTCATAGTATAACCAGGTGATCATTACTCAGAATTTTTATTTAGTAGAGGATAAAGATGATATTCTTCCCCACATATACCAGATGTTATTGTAGCTATTGTTGTGGTATTCTCACCAAATATATCGCTGAAGGGTGGTAATAGTAGATTTCTTACTCAGTGTGAATTTGAGAGCCAGATTAGTTGAAGAGTTTTCAAAGAGAGAGAAGGAAGTTTAAGTGGCAGTGGCTAACAGCCACCTCTTTGAGTCACTAGCAATGAATGCTGCTCTGCTGGGGAATAGTCAGCATGTTTCCAAACCCTATGATAGGCAGCTTCTTGATTTCTTACTGATTAGTTTCTGTACGTCATTGATGCTTCATGACTCCTTAATAGAAGTTAGCTGGAACTTAAACTTTATGAGTATCATGCAGTTTTATAGAACACCTTGTTCTTTAAGATTAAAATTCTTTCATCGCTTTCATTGTAACTACACAAAATCTACCTTCAGGTCATCAAAAAGTATTGTTTGGAGTAGAAAAATGTTAAATACATGAACATAAGATAGAGATTTAGAATTTTTGCCAATAATAAATGAATGTCCCTCTCAGTAGGGCTTTAGATTGGAATAAAACCTCTGTTGGTCCCCTAGTCTTTGAACTGTGGTTAATATTAAAAGACTTTTGAGTGTTGCTAGAAAAAGAAATAGTAATTCAATTGCTAAAGATTGAGCATCAGAGATTATAAATATATAATTGACTCAATAATTAGTGAAAGTAATTATTTTTTAAATGTCTGAGTTTCTTCAGAGTATGCTGCTGCTTGTAGTTGGTTTGATGGGAAGTAGACGCTAGACAGTGATGAAATGTGGAGCTCATGCCTTGAGATACTGTACTGTGTTTTGTGACTATGAAAAATGTGTGGATATGTTTTAAAAATCTTTTAGGTTCAGAATGCTTTATCAGCAGTGTCCAGTAGATCTTTCTCTGATGCCAGAAATGTTGTGTATCTGTGCTACTTTCTGTTATATCCACAGGTAGCTATTGAGCACCTGAAATGTGGCTCATATAACTAAGAAACAATTGCAAGTTGTATACAATTTTAATTAATATGAAGTTAAATAATCTCAAGTGAACAGTGGCTACAGTATTGGAAAGCACACCTTTAGATGATTGAATACCACATGATACCCTTTATTTCACTGATGAGTGATTAAAATACACTATAGTCTAATTAACATTTGTTTTTAACAAGTTTGGAAACACTGCTTTTTATTTTGCTGCTGTAAAAGGAGACTGTAGTGTTAGAAAGATGACAGAGGAACTTAATTGAGAAATATGTTATTTACGGTATGTTTTTATTTATATATCACTTCCTCAATTAGATCTTCTCTGATCACCCAATTATAATTTCATACTATCCCTGCCAGCCCACCTACCTCCCTTTGCTGCTTTATTTTTCTCTGTAGTACTTACTACCTTCTAACATACTAGATGAGGGTGAGGATTTTTCTTCATACTGTATTCAGTGATAGATACCCAAAACTTATAACAGTATCAGACAACACTTAGGGGTACTCAGAAAATATTGGTGAGATGCATAAATTAGGATTATAGTTTCCCAATAATAATAATAGTTCAATTTGTTAAACATGTATTTCACATTATATGGCAACCATTGAGTCAGCTAAACTGCACTATGGCCATTACTGTGTTCCACAATAAAACATTTCATAATATCCATGGTCCTGTAAGGATTTTTTCAGTAAGGAAGGACAGCTCTCCCCAGTGTTTTTAAAGACCCCAGGCCCAGGCTTGCAGCACTGATGAGCATAGTGTAGGTGGGGATGGCACAGTTCTGGTCGGGCTGGTGGCCACTGCTGGCTGAGGAAGACAGGGCTCTGATGTGGGCTCTTAGGCTTTGTCCAGCAGGCAGGCAGGGCAGTGGCTGCAGGACTGAGCTGCTCTTTTTATTTTTTAAATTGTGTTTTAAGCGAAAGTTCACAGTTCTAGTCTCATGCAAAAACTTAGGCAGGCTTTGTTATGACCCTAGCTGTTCTCCCTCCACTGTGGCAGCATGCTCCTCACCTCCACCCCAGATTTCCTATGTCCATTTGACTAGCTCCTGTCCCCTTCTTTCTCCTTGTCTCACCTCCAGGCAGAAGCTGCCCAGTTAGTCTCCTGTATCTATTTAATCCGAGAACTCACTCTTCACTTTATGTGTATCATTTTATGTCTTATAGTCTAGTTCAGTCTTCGTCTGAGGAGTTGGCTTCTGGAATGATCTCAGTTCTGAGCTAACAGAGAGTCAAGGTCTCATGTCTTCTAGGGATCCTCCAGTCTGTTAGACCATCGAGTCTAGTCTTTTACTAGAATCTGAATTCTGCACCTGACATTTCTGCCACTCCATCAAGGACTATTTGTTGAATTCCCCTTAAGGACAGGCATGGAGGCGGTGTGGATTTGGTCACCATCTAGTTCTTCTGGTGTCATATTGATGTAGTCTCTGGTCCATGTGGCCTTTTCAGGCTTTTGGCTCATATTTTCCTTATGTCTTTGATGTTCTTTATTCTCTTTTGTTCCAGGTGAATTGAGACCAGTTATAGCTTCTTAAATGACAGTTTTCTAGCTTTTAAGACCCCAGATACCACTCACCAGAGTGAGGTACACAACATTTTCTTTTTTGTTTTTTTCATTGTGATTAAGTGAAAGTATACAATCCAAATTATATTTGCATGCTCACCTATTTACAGCTCCTTCTGCTCTCCTTGCCCAGTGACAGTACATTCCTTCTTTTTGTTCTATATATGTCATATCCTCTTAACAGTCTCCTGCCCTCTCTTCTCTACCCTCTCTTTCTTCTAGTAGGAGGCCAATAGGACAGCATCCTATAGATTCATAGAACCATGAAGTGCAACACCATATGATCACATTGTGTCCCCAAGTCCAGCCCATTCAATGAGTTGACCTCAGTAGTGTTTCTGGTCGGTGGCAGCAGCAGGTCTAGAGGCCATGCCCCCAGGGGAATCCCCCAGGCCGCCAGACCATCAGTAGCAGTCTTTCATTGGAGTTCTTAAGGTGCACCCCTCTTTTTCTCGCATTGCCACTGGAGCTCAACATTGTGGCTGTCTTTGTTGGTGGCCAGGCACCATCTGGTTCTTCTGATCACATGTTGATACATCATCCATTCACACGGGTCCTTCTGTTTCCTGGGCTGTTTTTAACTTGTGTCTTTGCTTTTCTTCGTGGTCATCTGTTCCGGGTGAGTTGGGACCATTTGGTGTACCTCAGACGGCAGCTTGCTAGCTTTTAAGACCCCAGATGCCCCTCACTAATGTGGGGTGCAGAAGCCTCTCTTAGCAATAGGCTAGTTATGCCAATTGGCCTTGATGTCCCCAGAGAGCTAAGTCCCCAGACCCCTCCCCTGCAGTATTGGGTTATGTGTAGAGAGTTTTCAGTTCATGTTGAAGTCCAGTTAAGTTGATCTCTTTCTACTGCCATCAGAGTCTTTTCTTCTATACCTATCTATTTTTAAGTCCTTTTAGTAGGGGTCTCATACAGTATTTGTCCTTTTGCCGCTGACTGATTTTACTCACCATTATGTCTTCCAGTTGAAACCAGGTTATGAGATGCTTCTTAAAATCATCTTTGTCCTTTATCATTGCATAGTGTTGCATTGAGTATATGCACCATAGTTTGTTTATCCATTTATCTGTTGTTGGGCATCTGGGTTGATTCCATCTTTTTGCTATTGTGGACTGTGCTGCAGTAAACATTCTTGTGCATGTATCTGGTCATGTGAGTGCCCTTGATTCTGTAGGAGACATTCCAAGCAGTGGGATTACTGGATCAAATGATTTATCTATTTCCAGCTTTTTAAGGAAGTGTCAAATTGCTTTCTGTAGAGGTTGTAACATTTTGCAATCCCACCATCAGTGTAGAAGAGTTCCAGTCTCTCCACTGCCTCTCCAGCATTTGTGTTTGGTTTTTGGATCATGGCCAACCTTGTTGGGGTGAGATGGTATCTCATCATAGTTTTGATTTGGATCTCTCTAATAGCTGATGATTGTGAGCATTTCCTCATGCATCTTTTGTCTATGTAAATGTCTCTTTCAGTGAAGTGTCTGTCCATCTCCTTTACCCATTGCTTAACTGGATTATTTATCTTGTTGATATTTTGCAGTACCTTGTAGATTATGAAGATCAGGCATCAGTCCGACATGTAGTTGCCTGATGTTTTTTCTCATTCTGTAGATGGTCTTTTAATTCTTTTGATGAAGTCTTTGGATGAGCAAAAGTGTTCAATTCTTAGTAGTTCCCATTTATCTATTTTCTGTGAATCATGCTGTGTCAGATTTCGAAGTCTGTGTAAGCTGTGTATTCAAACTTCCACTGTTGACCCTATTAGGTTTGATATTTAGGTCTTTGATCCAGTTTAAATTAGTTTTTGTGTAAGGTGTAAGATATGGGTCTTGTTTCAGTTTTTTGCAGATAGAGAATCCAATTTTGCCAGCATCATTTGTTAAAGAGACTGTTTTTACCCCAGTTTACAATCTTAGGGTCTTTGTTGAATATTAGCTGTTCATGAGAGAATGGTGGCATGTCTGGAATATCAACTCTGTTCCATTGGTCTGTATGTTCCATTGGTCTATATGTCTCTTTTTGTGCCGGTACCAGGCTGTTTTGACTACTGTGTCAGTGTAATAGGTTCTAAGGTCAGGTAGTGTGAGGCCTCCAACCGTGTTCTTCTTCTTCAGTAGTGCTTTGCTTATCCAGGGTTTCTTCCCTTTCCAAACAAAGTTGGTGATTTGTTTCTCCATCTCATTAAAAAATGACACTGGAATTTGTATTGGGATTGCATTGTATATGTAGATCGTTTTGGATAAAATAGACATTTTCACAATGTTAAGTCTATCCATGAGCAGGATAGGTGTCTCCATTTACGTGTCTCTTTTGGTTTCTTGCAATAAGGTATTATAGTTCTCTTTGTGTAGTTCTTCTGTCTTTAGTTAGACTTATTCCTAAATATTTTATCATCTTGGGGGCTATAGTAAATGGTATTGACTTCGTGATTTCTTCTTTGATGATCTCTTTGTTGGTATAAAGGAATCCTACTAATTTACTTATGGTTATCTTCAGATCCAACACGACAGCACTTGGCTAGCTTGGCATCTTGTATCACGATACTTTGCTGAACTCTTGTGTTAGTTAGTTTACTTATGGATTCTTTAGTATTCTCTGCATGTACCATCATCATTTGCAAATAGGGAGATTTTTACTTCTTTGCTGATGCAGATGCCCTTTATTTCTTTGTCTTGTCTAATTGCTCTGGCTAGGACTTCTAGTACAATGTTGAATAGAAGTGGTGAGAGTGGGCATCCTTGTCTAGTTCCTGTTCGCAAGGGGAATTCTTTCAGTCAGTCTCCATTCAGGATGATGTAGGTGGTTGGCTTTGCATAGATGCCCCTTATTGTGTTGAGGAATTTGCCTTCATTCCTATTTTGTTGAGAGTTTTTAGCATGAGTGGGTGTTGGACTTTGTCAATGCCTTTTCTGCATCAGTTGACAAAATCAGGTGATTCTTACCTTTTCTGTTATTTATGTGGTTGATCACATTAATTGTTTTTCTGATGTCAAACCAGCCTTGCATCCCTGGTATGAGTCCATCTGGATCATAATGAATTATATTTTTGATGTGTCATTGAATTCAGTTGGGAAGGATTTTGTTGAAGATTTCTGCATCTGGGTTCATGAGTGATATTGGTTTGTAATTTTCCTTTTATGTGGGATCTTTCCCTGGCTTTGGTATCCGGGTTATGCTGGCTTCATAGAATGAACTTGGGAGTATTCCATCCCTTTCTTTGCTGTGAAATAGTGTCATCAGTACTGGAGTTAATTCTTCTCTAAAAGTTTGGTAGAATGCTCCAGTGAAGCCATCTGGGCGAGGACGTTTTTTGGTTGGTAGTTTTTTTTATTATTAGTTTTTCAATCTCTTCCTTTGTGACGGATTTACTAAGTTGTTCTGCTTCTCTTTATGATAATTTTGGTAGGTGATGTAAATCTAGAAATTTGTCCATTTCCTCTAGGTATTCAAATGTGTTAGCATACAGTCTTCCGTAGTATTCTGTTACGATACTTTTGATTTCAGTTGAGTCTGTTGTGACACCTCCCATCTCATTTCTTAGTTGGGTTATTTGTTTCCTCTCCTGCTTTTCTTTTGTAAGTTTAGCCAGTGCTTTATTAATTTTGTTGATCTTTTCGAAAGACCAGTTTTGGGTTTTGTTAATGTTTTCAGTTGTTCTTCTGTTCTCTGATTCATTTAGTTCTGCTCTAATCTTTATTATTTGTTTTATTCTGGTGCCTCAGGGGTTCCTCTGTTGATCTCTTTCTACTTGTTCAAGCTATAGAGTTAATTCTTTGGTTTGGGACCTTTCTTCTTTCTGGATGTGTGCATTTATAGAGATAAATTGACCTCTGAGCACTGCTTTCGCTGTATCCCATAGATTCTGGTGGGATGTGTTTTCATTCTCATTTGTTTCTGTAAATTTCTTTATTTTTGTCCTTGATTTCTTCTATAACCCATAGCTTTTTGAGCAAGGTATTGTTCAGTTTCCATGAGTTCCAATTCCTATGTTTTTTCTGCTATTGATTTCTACTTTTATGGCATTATGGTCTGAGAAGATGCTTTAGTTTGGATTTTGTTGAGACTTGCTTTATGTGCTAACACGTGGTCTATTCTGGAAAATGTTCAGTGTGCATTGGAGAAGAAGGTGTACTTACCTGTTGATGGATACAAAGTTCTGTATATGTCAGTGAGGTCTAGTTGGTTAATTGTGGCAAGAAGATCTGTGTTTTTCTGAGTTTTTTTCTAGATGATCTGTCTGTTACTCGAAGTGGAGTGTTGAAGTCTCCAACTGTTATTGTGGAGTGATCTGTCTCATTTCTCAAAGTAATCAGTGTGTGTTCAACGTATTTAGATGCTCTGGTTCTGGTTGCATAAACATTTAATATTGTTAAGTCCTGCTTGTGTATCAAACCTTTCAGCAATAAATAGTGATCATCCTTGTCCATGATGGTGGATTTTACATTAAATCTATTTTATCTGAAATTAGTATTGCCACATCTGCTCTTTTTTGTATGTTGTTAGCTTGGTATATATTATCCCATCCTTTAATTTTCGGTTTGTTCATATCTTTAAGTCAAAGATGTGTTTCTTACAAGCAACATATAAACAGGGTCATGTCTTTTGATCCAGGATGTTTCTCATTGTCTCTTTATTGGAGTATTCAGTCCATTTACATTCAGTGTAATTATTGATAGGTATGTGGTTAGTGCTGTCATTTTGATGTGTTTATTTCTGTGTTGATTTTTTCAGTGTTGCTCTTAATATTCTGTTTTGGGTCATTCATCTTTATCAGTTAACTTTTCATCTTTTTCAGTGTTGGTTTTATGTTTGTTGAGACTCCTGTCTTATGTTCCTTGTTTTGATATGTTGCATTGTTGTGCTTTATGGCTACCCCTGTGATCCCCCTTAATATTCTAAGTTTAAACCCAATTTTAACTTATGCATATCTTTTTAACTTCCTCTCCATCTGACAGTATTTTTTTAATAAAGTTCATTGTCCCAGTTGACCTAAATGTCCCCTGATACCATGTCCCCACTTCTGTCACAGAACCAAGGGTTTTGTTATACATCAGTTGGATGTAACAGCAGGTGGACTGGGCATGCTCCACTCCTTCCCTATATTCCATTCCTCTCTCTCTACTGCTGCTGCCATGTCAGATGCTACTACTGGCTTCTCTGGCCTCTACTAGCAGCTCTAGTAGCAGTGGCAGCCACGAGGAGGACAACTGAAAGCAGGCTCCCATAAGGTTTTAATATAATAAGCTTTATGGGGAGTTGCCAGCAACCCAAGGACTGCATGTATATAAAATGGTGTTCACACACCTGCCAAGTCATGTAACGTTCTGTTTTACTGAATGTGCCCTGGTGACCTAGTGGCAAAGTCTGCTAACCAGGCACTCCTTGGAAATACAATGGGGCAGTTCTGCTCTGTCCTAGAAGGTCTCTGTGAGTTGGAATCAACTCAGTGGCAACATTAAGTGACACATGACTGTATTTGAAACAGAACATTCAATTGGTTTAATTGTTGCTTTGACTCTTCTTCAAAATTTCAGAACTGGAAGGAAGCTTGGCAGTAATTTGATTCAATACCTGAATATAGGTTTGAAGTGATTTAAAGTTCCAGTGAAGTCATTATATCATCTTACCTCCCGTCTCCCTTCCTTCTCACAACTGACTATATTACCTACGAGTGGTTTTGCTGTTACTTTTTTTATTCAACATTCTATAATCTCCATTCAGATAATTCCTTCATTTCCTAGACTTGCTTTTCCCGCTGACTCAACACAACCCTAAGGAACTCCCCGCATCTTTACTTAACCCAAACTCAGGGAAACCCTTTCACCTTTCTTAACTGAAATGTACCTGTTTACTATTAATTTCTTTTAACTCCCTCCTCAGAGGAGAAAGGCTCTTAAGCTTTATGACATCCTGAAGAGCTTATTATCCTCCAAACAAAAACTAGGAGAAAGCTTAAATAGAAGTTTCGTAGTTCCAATTTCCTAGATTGAGTTCTTTTATTTTGTGGAGCTGAAAGCTTGTGTTAGCATAATTTCAGTTTCTCTTTCTCATGAATGTAGTCCAATGTATTGTAAACATATATACATGTACATTACTGTGTGCCTGTCATTATTGAGGGTGGAAGAGATACATAGCCACTGTGACATAAAAGCTCATCAGAACCTCCTCATTTTTTTCTGAAGAAGTGTGGCATTAAAATTTAAATCTTTATTTTATATAAAGAATATAAATGAGGTGAGAATGAGCCAGAATATGTTAATATTTATTAAGCACCTTCAGTAATCAGACCCTTTAGAAATTCATTTAATTGTCTTAACAGCTGGGTAGGCAGCTGGGTAGTGCAAATGATTAAGCACTTGACTACTAGCCTGAAGGTTGGCAGTTTAGACCCACGTAGGAGCACTGGGGAAGACACACCTGGTGATCTGCTTCCAAAAGGTCGGGGCCTTGAAAACCCTATGGAGCAGTTCTGCTCTGCTCTGATGGGATCACCAGTGAGTCAGAACCAGTTTGCTTGCAATGAACAACAACAACAACAACTCTGTAAGTAATTATCTCCTTTTTACAGATGCAGAAACTGAAGCTCATATAACTTAGTAAGTTGTCTAGGGTCACCTAATCAGTAAAGCTGAAACTCTTACATAGTTATATGTGACTCCAAGCCACATAAAACTGTCTTCCATTGGTAAATCATACTGCCTTCTGAAAGTGAGGGTAGGACAGAGGGAGCAAGAGTTATTTGATACAGAATAGAAGGCAGTTTTGTTTATCCAATCAGACAGCCACAGAAAAGAAGCCAGTATTATTTAGAGTAAGCGGGATCCATTGTTAGCAGTGGACTTGCCTGTTATTTAACCTCTGTGTCTTTCAGTCTTGTTCTTAGGCTAGTTTACATGAAACACTTTCAGCTGAGGATCTTGAGCTTAACAACACTGAGGGTTTATATGAGCATTTACACTACAAATTTGTCTCCTTTTAAAGCTTTTATTACTTGCAAAGGAGTTGTTGTTAGGTGCCGTGGAGTTGTTTCTGACTCATAGTAAACCTGTGTATCAAAGAACAAAAGTATGTCGAGTCCTGCCCCATACTCACAGTTATTGTTACACCTGAGCCCATTGTTGCAGCCACTGTGTCATTCTATCTCATGGAGGGTCTTACTGTTTTCTGCCAGCCTTCTGATTTACCAGGCTTGATGTCATTCTCTGGTGACTTATCTCTCCTGACAACGTGTCCAGAGTATGTGAGACATACTCATAGTCTCACCAACCTTGCTTTTAAGGAGCATTCTGGTTGTACTTCCTCCAAGACAGATTTGTTTGTTCTTTTGGCAGTCCATGGTGTATTCAATATTCTTTGCCAGCAACACATTTCAAAGGCATCAGTTCTTCAGTCTTCCTTATTTATTGCAGAAGTGGTGCATTCTCAAAAACCACCGTGAACCTGCTTCTTCCCCCCCCAAAAAAGTTAGAGTATCAGCAATTCTCAGGATTCTTTGAAATAATTGTATGATCCATGGTATTCGTGTTTCTTCCAACCTCCATAATTGGCACTTTTCTATCTTAATTGTCTTTTGAAACTGGGTTCCATGAGTAAAGCTTAACATCGAAGAATCCTGTTTGTTCTGTTGTACTCAGGGTTGATAAATGCATGTGAACTGTGTACTAATCTGTTCTAAGCATTGAATGTTTAAGGACAAGTATATCACGGTCCCATACATGAAGAGTTTCTAGCCTTATAGAAAGTTTGAAGATCGTTGCAATTCAGAGTGCTATGTCCAGAATGACCACAGTTATGATCAGCTGTTTCTCTCTTCAGTCTTATCTTTCGGTTCTTTAGCCATACTGAGATGCCTGTACTTTTTTTCTTTTTTTTTTTTTATGTAAATAGATCATTAAATTTTGTTCACATTAACATACTTCCTATCATCTTTTCAGTGGCTGACACAGATTGTAGGTGTTACTTCCAGGTGTTTTATTTGATCTTTCAGGGCCGAGTTAGACACTGTCACCCCACATGGGTTTGCATAGTACCTAACCCATTGCTGTCAAGCAAATTCCAACTCCCATTAACCTATGGAACAAGAGTAGAACTGCCCCAGAGAGTTCCCAAGGCTGTAATCTTTACAGAAGCAGACCACCACATCTTTCTTCTGTGGAGTGACTAGTGGGTTCAAACCACCAGCCTGTCAGTTTACAGCCAGCTGCACCATCAGGGCTCCTTAGTAACTAAGTTCTCATCATACTCTGTTGTAAATCCTGTTTACTGAAACTGTAAGCACCTTAAGGTGTTTGTAGCACCAACACATGCTGGGTATGTAATCCAAACGAAACCAAACCAGCCCCACTGCCATTAAGTCAATTCTGACTCATAGAAATCCTATAGGACAGAGCAGAACTGGTTCTCATAGTAGAACAGTTCTGCTCTGTCCTATAGGGTTTCCAATGCTATAAATCTTTACAGAAACCAGTTGCCACATCTTCTTCCCACAGGCACATAATCAGGATTCAGTAAATGTTTACTGAAATTGTCATTGTGTAACCAAGGAAACTCTGGTGGCATAGTGGTGTACTGGTATAACTGCTAACCCAAAGGGCAGCAATTTGAATCCACAGGTGCTCCTTGGAAACTCTAGGGCAGTTCTTGTCCATCGTATAGGGTTGCTATGAGTTGGAATCAACTGGACAGCAGTGGGTTTGGTGTTTTTTGTTTTGCTTTTTGATTAAAAAAAAAAAAAACCAAACCCACTGTCGTCGAGTTGGATCTGACTCATAGCAACTCTAGAGGTCAGGGTAGAACTACCCCCATAGAGTTTTCAAGGAGCACCTGGCGGATTTGAACTGCTGACCTTTTGGTTATTAACCCACTACACCACCAGAGTTTCTTTTTTGACTAAGGAAAGACCTATATAGAGAAAGCAACATTTAGGCTAGTTCTGAAAGGATGACTTGGAGTTCCCCAGATATATCTGGGAAAGAAACTCCAGGCCAGAGGAGCAATTCATACAATAGATGAGACATAGAAGAGTTTACAGATGACTACCAAGGCTTTCTAACTTCCATATGGTCTTCAAGACACAGACTATTAGTTGTAGAATGTTATCTCCTATAACTGTCCAGAGCTAGCCAGACTAAATGACAGTAGATGCAGAAGAAAAGGTAGTTATTCCCTCCCCTGTTCATATCCTGAATTTGAAAAATCATTCCTTTACATGTGAATATGTGTTTGTATGCCCTGCTAATAACTTCTATTGGTCATTGAGAGAAATGACTTTCTTGTCAACCTCTTGAGACATTTTAGGCCATAAGAAAGTAATGTGCTGAGGGGTGCAGCTCAATATCTCTACTAGAAGACCACAATTTATGGTTCAACTTCTTGGGGGATCCCCTGAGAACATGGCCCCTCGACTGCTGCTGCCTGTGACCAGAAAACACTACTGAGGTCAGCTCTTCAGACAAAAATGGACTGGGCTCAGGAATACAATGTGACCATGTGGTGTGTGTACTTTATGGCTCTATGCATCTGTAGGATGCTGTCCCTCTGGTCTCTTTCTAGATGGGAGAGAAGAGGGTAGAGAGGAGGGAACAGGAGCTTGTTAAGAGGATACGACAAGTATAGGATGAAGAGGAGGAGTGGCTTTTCACAGGGCAAGAACAGAGGAGCTGCAGACAGGCAGGCATGCAAAATTAAGATTGTACACTTTCACTTAATCACAATTTAAAAAAAAGAAGAATGTAACAGTTATTCTCCCAGGTAATATGATTTATTGATACATCAGCGTAAAACTGGTAAATGCACTGTGCTTCAAAATGTGTTTTATAAACTGTTTGTTAAAACATATGTGTATTCTCATGTTAGTGTGTGATAAATGTTTGCTAACAAAAATTCTTGGAGTTGTAAATATCAGTAAAACTTTTGAATCTCTAGAGGAATATTTTTACTGGCAGAGAAAATATAGTCTAAGAAATTCTGAGGTCAAGAACGTTTGTAATTATTTCTATTTTTGTTTCTTCTTGTTTTAAGTGTTGAATCAGAAATGTCTCTAAGCAAAGAAAAGATCAGTGGAAGTGTTTGCACATAAAAGTTAGTAACATAGGTTATGCCTAAATTCTAGGTTATATTCTGAACCTTATTTCTTCCCTCCCCAAATCAGAGGGCTTACAAATTTAAAAAATTATTCTCTTGATCCTAAACTAGAGAACTTTTTTCTTAAATAACTAAAGTTGAAGCCAAAAACCCAGTAACCATCAAGTTGATTCCAGCTAGGGCGATCACCAGCACAACCTGTACCAGACAAGGTCTGGATGCGACTATGGGGCTTCCATGACCTTTTCCTTAAAGCAGTAAATTGTGAAGGAAAGTACTGTGAAAAGATGTCAGATTACAAGAGATAGTTGCTGCTGCTTGTAATGTTAAAGTGAGACAGTGTTTCTAAATCATACTGAATGGAAAATAGAATGAACTCAAGCTTTGATATGTGTTAAGTTTTAAGGCCATCAGTGAGCCAGTATCTGTCTTTCTACTTGTCTACTTGTCAATTGGCAGCAAGTAAATACTGATTGTCAGAATGAAAGTAAAACATGCTGGTCAGATAACATGTGTTCACTTAGTCCATAGGCAATTCTGAGAGACTCATGGATGATGTATAAGCTTCATTGGAAGGTAAATATTTCTTTGGGAGCTTAAATATTTTCTTAGCTATTATTTCCACTGCTGTTGAGTTGATTCCAACTCATAGATACCCTATAGGACGCAATAGAAGTACCCTGTAGGGTTTCCAAGTCTGTAACTCTCTATGAAAGCAGACTGTCAGGGGGTTGAAATTGCTGACCTTTTGGCTAGCAGCCCAGTGCTTTAACCCGTGTGTCACCCAGACTGCTTTCACCGGTCTGTACAAAAACTGAAATGTGTTCTAGAGAGGTAGAATCAAGAGATCTGGATTGTAGTCCAGGCTCTGAGCAAGGCATTTAACTTCTTTAGCCTGTAGTGTCCTAGTTTTGTAATGAGTAGAAGATTGAGCCAGATCATGACTAAAAATTTTTTAACTGTTGTATCTGTTTTATTGCTGTCTTCACAATAACCTAGAATCGGCCATTGAACAAAGGCAGGATGGACATTTAAATTTGGCAGATGGTACATATCAGCTGGACCCCTCTTGGCACAGTGATTCAGAGCTGCAGCAAGCTTCAGCTGCTAACCAAAAGGTCAGCAGTTCAAATTATCCAGCCACTCCTTGGAACCCCAGTGCGGCAGCTCTGCTATCCTGTAGGGTCACTATGAGTCAGAATGACTTGATGGCAACAAGTTTGGTTTAAATAGCAACTATAGCAAGATCCATAAATCCATCTCACTTCTGCTGTCATATGGACCTGATAACATGTACTTGATTCTGAGGTGCTGTTTCTGATCTCCTTATGCCTTTCCATTTTGCAGGGAGGAGGAGAGAGGGAATCTTGTATCTGGTTTGAACTTACCCAAATATGCAGGTCGTTTTGTTGGAGCCCTTCTCTCTGCTCAGTGTTTCTATAGAACCCTGACTGTATTCAGACTTCTTCCATGTCCTTCTTCTTTTAGACCTCTGTGCTCAAACTTCAATTTTGTCCTCTGGATTCATGGTACAGAGATGTCAACCTCTTCTGTAATGATCATTGCATAACTCCTCCCGACCTGGCCTCTCCTATCTTGGCTTGTCTTTTTACTACAACTATGACAGTTTTTCTTGGCTTGTCTTTTTACTACAACAATGACAATTTTTGTTTGCATTCTTCTAGAGCTCTTTATGTGCCAGCCACATTGCAAAGCGCTTTATTTACGTTCATGTCATTTAATCCTTATAGTTGCCCTGTACTGGTAAAGATTGTTCTGCCCATTTTATAAATCAGGAAACTGAGACTGAGAGTTGAAGTACTTGCCTAGTGTTAGCACGTAGTACTGATGGAGCTAGAAGTTAAAATTTGAGCCTATCCCCAGAATTCATGTTCTTAAGCAGTGTGCTGTACTTATTCCTATGATGATGATGATAATGATAGTGATAACTATAATACCTTGAGCACCTGCTGAATGCTAGACAATAAATTTGCTACCCTTTGAATAACAGCTAGTATATCCTTAAAGGGTTTTTTTGCTTTTTTTTTTATTATTTAATATGACTGAGTGAAAATGTACGTTCTCGTATAAATTTACATGCCCACCTATATGCAGCTTCTATTGCTCTGTCTGGTGACAGCACACTATTCCTCTCTGCTCCATACATGTGTCATCCTCCCAGTAGTCTCCTTTCCCCTCCTCTCCACCCATTCTCTTTCCTCCAGCTAGAGGTCAGCAGGATGATATCCTATAGATGTACAGAACCATAAAGTGCATCCACTATATGGTCACTCTGCATCACCAAGTCCAATCCATTTGTGTCCGAAGAGTGGACCTTCATTATGATTTATGGTCAAGGGCAGCATCAGGGCCAAGGGGCCATGCTCCCAGGGGAACCCTGAAATTGCTGGACCATCAATTGAGGTCTTTTAGTGGAGATCTCAGGGTGCACCCCTTTTTATTCTTGTGTTGCCAGTGAGACTCAACTTAGTGAGCTCCATTGCGGCTATCACTGATGGTGGCCGGGCGCCACCCAGTTCTCCTCTTTAGTGAAACGTCTGTCCATCTCCTTTGCCCATCGCTTAATTGGATGATTTATCTTCTTACTGATATTTTGTAGTATCTTACAGATTATGCAGATCAGGAGTCGGTCTGACATAGAGTTGCCAAATATTTTTTCCCATTCTGTAGATGTTCTTTTAATTCTATTAGTAAAGTCTTTGGATGAGCAAAAGTGTTTGATTCTTGATAGTTCCCATATCCCTAAATTTTAGTAGTGGCAATTGATACAATAGTATCAGTTAGCCACTTGCAGTCTAGTAAATATAAAATGCCAGGGTTCTAGGATGTTATGCATTCTTAAATGGAAGAATTGTTTCTATGTGTTTTTTCCTTTTATTCTCTTTCCTATTTTAATGGTCGACATTGTAATATATTTCTAACAACCAGTATTCACAATTTAAATATTTCCTGAGTTTACACTGTTTTTTTCTTACTGATACTTTACCATTATTATTTTTACTATTGTTAGATTTGCTATATATATGTATACACACACACACACACACCCCTCCTATCAAAAGCAGGT
Source organism: Heterohyrax brucei (assembly GCA_028571685.1). NCBI lineage: Eukaryota > Metazoa > Chordata > Mammalia > Hyracoidea > Procaviidae > Heterohyrax > Heterohyrax brucei. The sequence goes on from CM053140.1 coordinate 58,414,739, forward strand.
GGCAGATGCAGGGAGAAAAAGGAGAATGTGCTAAGGAAAGGCTAAGGGAAAGTCCAGATACTAGATGTCTATCTTTCTGGAATATTAGTTTGAAGAACAAAGATTTAAAACTACACTTGTGTTTTTTGGTTTGGGATTTTTTGGGGGGAAGCTATCTTTGGTAAAGAAATATTAGAGCTCTGACACTAGAGAACTGGGTGAAATAAGACAGTTTTTGACCTTACTGAGCCTTAGTTTTATTACATTAAAATAGGATAAATAAATAAGACTTTCCAAATAACACATGGCTAGTTGTTAACGACAATTAAAGGAAATAGCCAATGTCATATTCTGTGTTCCCTCTTTTACCTTCAGGTGTTAATAAAATAGAAACTTTTCTCCACTTTGATGATAGACTTAGGACTTGTAATATTGAGGCTCAGATTCAGGTAGAGTAAAGCAAGTCTTCTTACAGCATTACTAATGGCTAGTCCATAAAATTGAACAGTGTTATTCTGCCCAGAAAAGTACTTTAGAGGAAAGTCTGACTTCATACTTACAGGATTGAAGACTATAATTCAGAGTATATGGCTCAACACTGTAATGAGTAATGTGTAGCTTTTTTACATTTTAAAAATATAGTATATACAGGTGTATCTATATATAAAAATTCATCAGGCTGCATTCTTACATGTACTTGACTATGTAAATTAGTAACACCTTGATTAAAAAAGAAAAATCATTTGTAAGCTAAACCATCAGTAGTTACATGTGATGAGCTGATATTTCAGTGTATTGTGCCTAGAATGTAGGACTGCTCCCATTTAGTTTTGTGTTCCACTTGAGTTAGAATTTTTGTTTTCCCCAAGATAATATGGTAGTTACTGCTGTTCAGCAGAAAGAGAAATACTGTATAATACCTTCCAAATTTCTGTTTCGTATTTACTATTTAAACTTAGTAAGCACATTTGTAGAAATATTTCTTTTGTTCCTGATGTTACTGATTTCCATTGCCTATGTCTCATTATGCTTTTGGTTTGCCAGCCACAGGTAGGAAATACAGTTATACCAATACCAGCAGTAAAATGCAAACTTGCTGTGTAATCCCACCTGAAGTTGTGTGTGTGTGATTCAGTTTATAAATTTGTCTTTGGTAGACTTGAATGGACTCTCTTTCCTCTGCAGCTCTGAGCCTGGAGAGTTCCCACCAAGTTCAGTGTCAGGGAAAGGGGTGTGGATTTTTGGGGCTGTGCTGCTCAGCAGCTAGAATGTGATTGGCAGTCTCCTCCCCTTCCTGCACTTCAGCTTTACACAGTATGCACTCTGGAATGACAGGCATTCCTGTGTAAAGAGAGCTGGCGTGAAGACATACTTGTAAGAACCACAGTGCCCAGGCCCAGGATACAGGGACACAGACACTCCAGCAAATTAGCTGACCTCGTGCTGTTTCCTCACGTCCGGCCGTGACACTGAGAGAGGTTCGCGTGACCCCTCCTTATGTGGATTTATTTTTTAAGAAAAGTTTGCTTTTGTCCGGGACAGTTTGTTGTCGTGAGATGCATCAGACAGTATAATCATGGGACAAGCTGACGTCTCCAGACCGGTAAATCCAGATGCAATTGGTGAGTAATAGAAGGCAAAGAAACTGAAGAAAATCTTGACAGAGAGGCAGGGCACATTTACGAGTGAAGCTGAGTATTACATAGGAATTTGAATGTAAGGATTGTGATCGCCACAGCTTCGGGGTGTTTGTAACTTTGTGAAGAATGAGTGAAGACTTACAAGTTGTTTTTCACTCAGTTATATTAATTTCCTAGTCACAGTCTTATGTGACCCCTCAGGGTTATTTAATATCAAATTGCTAGGAAACCATTTGTTAATTTCGTAATCTTGCAGGATAAGTGCTGCAGGAGCTATTATATAGAATTCAGTGATATTTTACTAGTATTTTGCGGGACTTAGGCAATTGATACGTGCTGTACAACTAAAACTGTTGACTTTTTATAAAAAGAACCATTTGTAAGAATTAAGCTAATCTTTTAGACTCAATTAAACATTTTACAAGCCAGTCTCGGGCTTTTTCCATTGTGTTGATGTTTCCGGTCCTCACAAGGCAGCACTTTGGTGTAAACGTTTCTGAAGTCACTGCTTTATATTTGAAGTGTTACTGTCTCTTTCAGGGATGGCTAGAGACCAGGGTGATAATTTTGAGTATAGCTCAGAGTTTAAAACAAAGAGTCTGTTGTCACTGCAAGCTCATTTTCTGTGGGGTTTTATGTAAGATGAAGATCTTAAATTGGGAAAAATAATTCTAACTGGATGTTCATTGAAAGGTTGCTGAAGGGTCACAATGAGTTGGAATCAACTTGATGGCAGTGGATTTGGTCAGTTTTTAAACATAAGCAAGGGAGGAGGAAATCTGGGGGTCATTTCTTGACATTATACAATTAAAAAAAGATTTACACTTTCTTTTTGATTTATGAAGCAACAGAAAACACATTCAGTCCTTGACTGCTTCTGGTTCAGAAATAAAAATGCAGGTGGCTTTAGGAAAAATTGCAAGAACACAGGTAATACTCACAAGTGCCTCATAATTCGATGCTATTTAGTTTCTAAAGGTAGTCTTTTCACTTGAGAACTTCCAGAAGAAATACCTAGAGAAATACTTCTAATGGTTTACTAAAACTGAGGCACATGGGTTTCACACACACACACACAGAGGAAAAAAATTAATCATGACTGAAGTTAGGATTTGACTCACTGCTTTGGTCACCTGGGTCTTTCTCAATTTAATAACTCAAACTTTTAAAAAAAGTGGAATATTTTCTAAATAGGGCCAGATATAGATAAAAATATAAAGAAACACTAGTGGGCCACTGCAAATCCTGGTGTGGCACAGTGGTTAAGTGCTATAGCTGCTAATCAAAGGTCAGCAGTTCGAATTGCCAGGCTTTCCTTAGAAACTCAGTGGGACAGTTCTGGGCTGTCCTGTAGGGTCATTATGAGTCAGAGTCAACTTGACAGCACCAGGGTTTGATTTGGTTTTAGTGGGCCACTAGCCAGTTTAAGAAAGGAAATTAAAAACATAGTGATGTAACTTACCCCACCCTTCTCTCTATGCCCCCATTTCCTTAAAGGATGATTTTTTTTTAAATTCCTCATTCCTGGAGGTAATCACTCTCCTGAATTTGGATAATAACTCACTTTTGGATTACTAAACTCTCCCATTCTTTGTTAACAAGTATAAGAACCCAAATAATCTGAGGCATTTATTTATGACCCAGAAGTAAAAATATTTTGAAAAGTAATAAATTGTTAGCCAGGTAAATGTAGTCGTGGGTGGTGCTCTTTATGAAGAGTGCTTATCTAACATCCATATATTGTAACAAAAATTTCATCCGAGTAGATGGAGTTTTGATGATTTTTTTTATACTTTTTTAAAAAGTGAGATAATAAAGTTTCAGTTTTGCTGCCTACCAGGAACCCTAATAAAAGATCCATGAGGGTGAAATAGAAATCACTCAGGTATCTAAGGCTTTTATATTTTCTCTGAAATGAATGTTTTCATTTTATTTCCTCTTACTGAGATAGTTGGTGACTGTGAGGTATTTTAATTGACAGACTTGATTATTATTTATAAATTCAGGGTGTATTCTGTTTAGCAAGTCAGGACCAGGTCACAAAGACTTAAAGTTGATAACTTTGAGGATTTCACCATTGCTTTAAAGGCTTTTTATCAAATGTAACAATTTCTTAATGAAATTTAAGAAATATTTCAGTGGGCAGTGGCTTCGAAAGTCTTACCAGATTGTTTGCAAGAATAAATATACAAAGTGAATTAAAACCTAAATCATTTCTTTGCAGTTCTAAGCTTATAAGTTTTGAGCTTTAAAAATTGATAACTAGGTTTGTCTAGTCAAGCAATACAAATGAATGAATATGTTGGATTGGTTTCTTAGTATTTTTAAGGCATCTAAATATTATAGAAAACCCTGTATAGATATAATTCATGTCTTTGTTTCCAAAAAGTTTATTTTCTAGTTAGGAATTATGAATTAAAAATATGAAAAAAATACAAATTTGCTTAAGATGAGGTATATTCGTTATTTTTAAAACCAGCTGACTCTCTTGGCTTATAATGGAAGTCCTGTGCTGTTTGCCATCAAAAAGAGTATTTGCAAATAAATACGCTTCACATGAGGATTCATGTGCACGTTTATCTGATGTTAATTGAACATCCAACCATAGGTTTACCATAGGATCTCTGACAACTGGCACACTAATCAAATGTTTAAATGTAGGGTGGGAACTTAGGCTGTGGTGTCCATTCAAAGTAATAAGCAGTTATCCTTATCAATTCATATAAAAGGTTATTGTTAAGTGAAGTATGCCCGTAGGAGAAGCCTGTAGATTTACCCAGGTAAAACTTTGAAATAATGCTTTGTAGTTCTTGATCAAAATAAAAACCATGTTCACTACAGTCCTTTACTATGGATCATAGTGTAAACAATCCAGCTAATATAGCATGTCTTTAAATTAGGCTCAAGACCAAAGAACTTTAATAAGCTGTACTCAACCGTGGGAGCCCTAGGAGCCCTGGTGGTATGGTAGTTAAGAGCCTGGCTGATAACCAAAAGGTTGAAGGTTTGAATCCACTGGCCGCTCCTTGGATACCCTGTCGGGTAGTTCTCCCCTGTCCTATAGAGTCTCCAATTGACTCCACAGCAGTGGAATTTTTTTAAATGGTTTTTATCCAGCCATATACCCTGAAAACTTTCCCTTTCCACCCTTCTGTTTGCCTTCTCTGGAGCTCTGATAGGCAGTGGTTAGCAGCCTTTTGCTAACCGAAAGGTTGGCAGTGTGAAGTCATCAGCGGCTCCTTGGAAATACTATGAAACATGTCTGCTCTGCCCTGTAGTGGCTCTGTGAGTCCAAATCAATTGGATGGCAGCAGGTTTGGATTTTTGGTCTTCCACTTCTCTAAGGAAGTCCTGGCGGCAGCAGTAGTTAAGTACTCACATACTAACCGAAAGGTGGACGATTCAAACCCACTAATTGCTCTGTGAGGAAAAGATGTGGTGCCTGCTTCTGTCAAGATTACAGCCTTGGAAGCCCTAAGGGGCAGTTGTACTCTGTCTTACAAGGTCACTGTGAGTCAGAATCATCTCGACAGCACACAACACTTCCCTTCTCTAATTTTTTTTCCACTCTTCTGTTTTGTTCCTTTATTTATTTACCTTTCTTTTACTAGTTTGCCTCTTTTTACCAACTTTTGTTTTAAACAGGAACATTTTGCTTTAAGATACTGTATATTGTCATGTTATTTCTTGTCTTATACATTCCTTTCTATCTTGATTTGATGCATTATATTCTGAAATTTCTAGCTATGGATTCTCACCCTCATATTGTTATTGGTAGATCAGGGGAAAATGATTCAGAAATATTTTATAATTTGAACATCCTTTTAACTCATTACTGAACTCACACCTCAGGTTCACTCTTCAGCCAAGAACTAGATCCATAAACAAGACTAAATGGGCACAGCACCTCAGCAACAGGGATGAGAAGGCAGGAAAGCTGCTGATAAGAGAACCTGAGGGCAAGAGGGGGAGAATGTTGGCACGTTGTAGGGTTGGCAACCAGTATCATGAAACAGTATATGTATTAGTTGTTGAATGAGATTGCTCTGTGAACCTGCATCTAAAGTGAGAGAGAGAGAGAGAGAGAGAGAGAGAGAGTGTGTGTGTGTGTGTGTGTGTGTGTGTGTGTGTGTGTGTAAGATCGGTAAGGAAATTGCTGGATTAATGAAATTTAACATAGGTATATCAGTAAATTAAAACATACTAGTAAACAATACATGTATTTAAAATAATAAAGCAGTTTGTAGAATTGTGGGGAAAAACAGTATTTGGTCATCAAAATTATCAGAGACATTTCTCGTACATATCTGGGTCTGGCAGTAAACACTTTTGCCTCAGAAAGAGAAACAGGCATGCTTTTCACCATGAAATGCAGGATTCAGGAGGAATTATGAAATGCAGGATTTAGAAGGAATTATGAAATGCAAGATTCTGGAGGAATTATCAGTGTGGAGTCTATGGTGAACTCATTAAAGGATCAGATGCTGAATACCAACCCAAAATCATTGGCCATTCTGTCTACTCCAGTGAATTTTTCCAAGTAGCCTGTTGTCACAACCTTGGCTTGGCATTATCACAACCATGTATTCCTTTTCCTGCCTACAGGTAAACTTTGGCAAGTTTAAGTTCTCCTGAGAGACTATGTTATATTCTGGCACCTCACCATAAAAAAATTATCAACTTGAAATTTTTATGAAAAAAGTGTTCACAGCAAGTTGCCAGCAAAAGGTAGCATCCGTTTTTCTGATACACTTTTGGTCAGAAAATTATAATTTTTCTGGAGTTGAGTTCTCAGACCTAACTGTACCTGCGAGTGGAGAGAGACACCTGCCAACTCCCAGACTGTTTCTCAAGTGCTTTGCCCAATTTTATTATAATTCCCCAGGGCCAGAGCTGTACAGTATATTGAAGGGAAATTATTGGCCTTGTCTAGACAAAGCCTACTTTGGCATTGTTTATTAGAAGCACATTTGCACATTTTGCGTTTTTGTACTTCTGTTGCAGTTTTCTGACACAGGTCTTTAAATTAAAAAAAAAAAGCTTGTTTAGAAAGCAACTAAGTACAGTCACTTAAATACTGTAAATTGATGTTCTGCATTTAAAGTTGTGGTGCTATTAAAATGCTATTTAAAGTAAGATCCTTTTTCAGCTTGGTGGGCATAAAATAAAATAAAGCTAAGCAGAGAGAACCATTATGTTATAAATGGTATCTGTAGCGCTAGGAGAAGTATTTGGTACTTTTTGAGACCTTTAGTATGTCTCTTATTGAACAAATCTATAGATTTCAAAATTCTTGATAAAGGTTGTATAAAATTTTTATGGGTAAAATGGAATAACTTTGTACACTTTAAATATCTTCAAAAATCTGATAAGGTGTGAGACAGAGGTAGAACTCAGACCCAGTAATTTTGTCATTTACTACCAAGCCTAATAAAAGGAGAATGATGTAAAGGGACAGGTTGGAAAACTAAGCTTTCTGTGGACTCCAGATAGGTGCTTGTGACCTACCTTGTCTTCTAACAAGAATCATTAAGAATTGGTTGTAAATCTGATTCTAAAATAAACACCATCTTTGACCTATAGTATATCGTATACTCCTGTTTTTTCCCTTATGTAGGTGTAATGCATTTACTATGAACAGTTAATGAATATTTATAAAATTAAAGATGAAAAGTAAAGTTTTTTAGAATAACATTATGCCTTTGTACATTTATTTAAAAATCACTCTGAAAACTCAAGTGAAACAACTGATCTGAGACTATAAAAATCTAGTGGTTGAAGAGAGATGCTAGAATTCTCCCTGATAAATGACAGAAGCCTATGAGATGTGAGGTGCTACAACTTAAATGAAGGAATAAGTACTTTAAATACCAGGGCATGGTTTCAAGATACTACTCAACAGGAACACCAAACTGTAATTTGTTAGTTATGTTCCTTTCCTAGCCCCCACCCTCTGCAGAAACAGCAAGATTTTTACCCCGATGATGTGCCTTCCTAGTGACCCGCAACTGCATGACTCAAAAGTGTTTTTCTTTGGAACACATAAAACTATAGCCAGCATCTTACACCATGTTTTCTGACAATGAGAATCAAGGAGGGAGACTACCTTGTGCTGGCACTCATAACAGAAAACAGAATGAGTTCAGGAAGTCATTTTAAACGCCATAGCTAGTTTAAGCAGAAACGATGAGATGTGACTCCACACCTGTATTTCTTCTGTTAAATTGGGTGCAAGGAGGCTGTCCATAAAATCAGACATTTTGAGAACAAATGATGTAGAAACTTGTGTATAAACATTTTCAAGCTCATCTTTCCCAGTGCTTTATGAGTATGTATAAAACAAATCTGAGACATAATTGTTTCACTTTTTTAAAAGCGTGGATTCTAGATATCTGAGTATATTTTTTAATTGTATATTTTCTATTGCAGTTTTCTAAGGGATGTAATCAAATCTTTCTCCAGTCAGGCAAAAATTCATAGTAAGAAGCTTAAACTAGTGTAGCAGTTTCAGTGGATTTTAAGAATGCTGTGGATTTCCTGGGTGGCACAAACAGTTAACGCACACAACTGCTAAACAAAAGATTAGAGGTTTGAATCCACCCAGAGGCACCTTGGAAGAAAAACGTGAGTCTCTGCCTCCCAAAAGTCAACCATTGAAAGCCCTATGGAACACAGATATACTCTGACACACATAGGTTCTCCATGAGTTAGTCAACTGGTTACTGGCTAAAATGTTATGAATGGGGACATCTACATTAACTGGCACAGCATAGTTCATAAAGATAATGTTCAGCATCCTGCTTTGACAAGTAGCATCTGAGTTCTGAAAGCTTGCAAGCAGCCATCTAAGACAACTATTGGTCTCTTCCTGCCTGAAACAAAGGAAAGTGAAGAAAACCAAAGCCTCGAGAACAGTTAGCCCAAAGGACTGATGAATCGCGTGAGCCACAGCCTACACGACCCCACAACCAGAAGAACAAAGTGATGCCTGGCTACCACTACTGACTGGGGTCACTACTGGGGTCACAACAAAGGGTGCTGGACACAGCAGAAGAAAAATGTAGAACAAAAAAATTACACTCACAAGAAAGACCAGATTTTTACTGATATGACCGAGACAGGAGGAACTCTGAGACTAAGGCACCTTTCTGACCTGGAACTGAAGCCATTCTCACTGGGAGAGGACCTTTCAAGCAAATGGTAAACAGGCACATAATGTAAATAACAATAACACCTAGAGAAACAAACTTCTTAGAACAATCAGTTGTGTGAGATTAAAAAAAACATTTGCCCAAGAGCTAAAGTGAGAAGGTAGAAGGAGTAGAAAATCCAGATGTAAAGAGATGTGGAACCCGTGGTGGAAATGCAGAGAGTGCTGACACATTTTGGGAAATGCAGCCAGTGCCAAGGAACACTATTTGTACAAACTATGCAGTGGGAAACTAATTCGCTCTGTGAACTTTCACCTAAAACATTAAAATCAGTGGCTAGAGAGCCAGATTCTAAAAATGAATACTAAGGAGAGTAGTGTTTTCAATCAGTTGTAGTCAATCACTGTTGTAAAGAGCTGAGCATACTGCAAAGTTATTCATGCTACAGCTAAAAAGTTTGCACCTAATGAATTTAAATCATTATTAAATTCGTCTCTGGTTTAAGATTGCACTCATGGCAAACTCGACAAATATTCTTAAAAGAACATTTGAAATCCACATTATGTAGGACTAGAAGCTGTAGTTTATGTAATCCACGTCAGTTCACTTAAACATTTGTCATTACCCCAGATACCAGAGTTATCAGGTATCCTGAATAGCTTACTTTGCTTACTGTTTCAGGCTATGGTTTTCTTTTTCTTTTATTGTAGAGACTGTACAGAGCAGAATATTCACCAGTTCAACAGTTGCTGCATGTACAGTTCAGTGACATTGCTTACATTCTTCAGTTTGTAAAATTTCTTCCCCTATTACCATAAACTCACTGCCCCTTAAGCTTCCTCTTTAACCGTGTTGAATTTCTGGTATCAGTTTGATTCCCTACACCAAACCAAACCCACTGCCGTCGTGATGATTCCAACTCATAGCGACCCTACAGGTCAGAGTAGAACTGCCCCATGGAGTTTCCAAGGAGTGCCTGGCAGATTGGAGCTGCTGACCTTTTGGATAGCAGACGGAGTTCATATAATTGTAAAAAAGGTTACACCACCAGGGTTGCCAATTCCATATGGATCGTTGATAAAAGCACAACGCTCAAGGCGTACATTCTTTACTAATTAAGCTAAACTGTAAGCTTAATTTTCTAAAAGCTTGCAAGCAGCTTTGTTTTAAGAAGGACTTAAGGGAATTTTTTTAATTTAAAGTTTAAAAATTGTCTGGGGACCATAATGTCGGCAGTTTGTGTACCCTGCATTGCTCCAGAAAGTCTGGAATCCATGAAAATTTGAAATTCTGTTCTGCTTTTCCCCACTTTTGATCAGGATTCTTCTGTAAAGTCTTTGATTAAAATATTTGTAAATGGAAGCTGGGCACCCCTCTGGAGCCCTGGTGGCACAGAGTATAAGACCTTAGGCTGCTAACCGAAAGGTCAGCAGTACAAATCCCTGTGGACAGTTCAGCTCCATCATATAGGATTGCTATGAGTCAGAATTAATTCATAATCAATTTGATAGCAGTGGGCTTGGGTTTTGGGAGGCACCATCCAGTTCTTCTGTTCTCATGGCAGAGGAGGCAATTGTTCCAGGAAGCAGCTAGCCATGCATTCCATTTCTTCCTCCTGCTGCTGCCTCTCTTTCCCTTCTCCTCCAGGTGAACAGCGACCAATTGCTGTACTTTGGAAGTCCACTTTCAGGCTTTTTGTGATCCCAGGCCTTACAGAAGGCCAATCAACTGTAATGTCCAATGAAACCATGACCCTGCACCTCCAAACCAAGAAACAAAATCCTGTGAGACATTTGGTTGTATATAAGCAGCCTCAGAAGCGGCCTTTTTTTTTTTTTGGTAAAAACATATATTACAGGTTTGTCAGGCTGTGATTTTCATGTGGGAAATTCCCTTTATTGCAGTGGTTAAGCACTTAGCTGGTAACAGAAAGGTTGACAATTTGAACTTACCGGCTGTCTGCTGGAGAATAGTGTGGCAGTCTGCGTCCTTAAAGATTTATAGCATTGGAAACCTCGTGGGGCAGTTCTGCTCAGTCATACAGGCTCACTGTGAGTCGAATCTGCTCACTGGCAGTGGGTTTTGGTATTAATGTTTAGGAAGAATTGTATCTGTTTTGTGCATTTGTATATATACTAGACTTGATTTATTGATTGTCATGGTTTGAAAGCTGCCACTTTCCATTGTAAAAAGTAGTAAATGTGACTTTTTTACAATTATAGAAGCTATAGTTTGTTGTAAAATGAAAAATGCAAAAAATATGAGAAACTAGAAAGAAAAATCTGCTATAATCTTACCACCACAAGATGCTTAAATTTTTGTTTACTGTCATCCATTCTTTTTGACATATTTATTTAGCATAGTATAATGTTGTATATATGATTTGTATGTAAATTCATATTCTGTTTTTTAACCTAGCATTACAATACAATCATTTCCACATAATTAAATACACTAGAAACTTAGGTTTTTTTTAAACAACTGTATAGTTTTGTTTTGTGTAAAATTTTCATTTTATTAATTTATATCCCGATTGTTATTGCACTTAAGTCATTCCCATTTATTTACCATCCTAAATGACACTATCAGAAATGAGCTCCTTGAAACAATGTGATGATATGGTGTGTGTACGTTATGGTTCTAGGTATCTGCAGAATGCTGTCCTACTGGCCTCTTACTAGAAGGGAGAGGAGAGGGTGGAGAGGAGGGGACAGGGGATTGTTACGAGGATATGACATATAGAGAGTGAAAAGGAGTGTGCTGTCATCAGGCAAGGAGAGCAGAAGGAACTGCAGAGCAAATAGGTGGGCATGCAGATTTAGTTTGGATTGTATACTTTCACTTAATCGCAATTTTAAAAAAAAAAGGAAAGATAACATCCTTGGGGAGCATTTGAAGTTTAGTTTTGTGAAGTTTTTTGTAAATGTTGTGAGAACTTAGGTTTTTACTAAAGAAAATGGTCTTATACAGTTTATATAAAGTTGGAAATAAATTTTTTTTTTAGTAAGTACATGGGTCGGCTACTATTCTAGTTATAAATAATACTGACTTAGCCAAAAGGATATGATAAAGGGAGAGCAGTTCCTGTTTCAGACTCCTCAGAGTGGGATTTAGGCAAACTGTTGTGTAGACCTTTCTAATGAATTTTAATTAACATTAGTCCTCAACTTTTGGTTCCCCACATTCCCTTTTTAAAGATACATTGAAAATTAAGAAGGGAAAATAAGAGACTATTCACTTGATTGAGGATTTATGTCTTTCAGCAGGCACCTAAACAAAGAGTAGGTAGGAAGAACATGATTAGCACTAATCAGTTATGGGTGTTGCCCTTGAATGGCTAAAAGTTGAGTTCCCAGAGCACTCCCAAGCTAGTCTCCACCAAAAGTGCCTCCGCAGTATGACTGTGGAGATTCTGTCTCAGCTTGCACAGAGACCTAAAGACATAAAGCTTATAGCAGCAAGTGAAGAAAGAATCCAAATACAAGCTGTGATTTATGAATTAAAAAGAAAAGCAAGTGACGTGATACAAAAATAAGACACAGTAATTATCTAAATCACAAAAATTGGTTGCTGCATCCAATTTAAGTTCAAATTATCCATTCTAAGGGGAGTGAACCAAGTACTTACACTTGAAGTAATGATAACTAGGTGACAAGTTAGTCAATAAAGAAGTTTTAATAAGAATTCTTACTTCAGAATATGTACCCTTTATAAATTTTTATATTAAGCAGTATTTGAGATAAACACTAAATTTTTAAGAGTAAATTCTCTAAAATATTAATGCCAGTCATCCAGGTTGTTATGAGGATGAAATCAAATTGTTCCAGCTTGGTAAATTATATTGTAAAAAGCTTTGTGAATGAAAGCAGATGTTGGAAAGACATGTTAAATTTCAGCTTCATATTTATTCTAAAAGCAAGATGGAAAAGATCATAGACTTTGAAGTCAGAGAGACATGGATCTAAATTCTACCTCTGTCATTTATACTCTGTAGCTCAGACACATTTCCACGTTTCCTTTTCTATAAAATGGATATTATAACTACCATAGATCATTATTTTAAAGATTATTATGAATCAAAATACACAGCAAAGTGCCTGACATCTAGTAAGAACTCATTATTACTTTCTGTTCCTACTTTTGGATTATTCTAAAAACAGTTTTCTGTTCAGTGACTTAAAAGTATTGGTAATGCTAACCTTATGTCTTGTAAAACATTGTCATTTAATATTATACTTTCTTGGCATAGGGTCACTATGAGTTGTAATTGACTCAACAGTAACAGGCTTGGGGTAGAATGAGGTAGATTATGACAGACCAACAACTGTTGGCAATAACTGGAAAATAGTATGTACATTGCAGAAGTCATATATTTACAGACACTGGAAAATTGAGAAAGTAATGAGGACTTACACCAAAAACCAAACCAAACCCAGTACCAATGAGTCAGTTCCAACACATAGCAACCCTGTAGGACAGAATAGAACTGCTCCATAGAGTTTCCAAGGAACTTAGTTGAACTAAAATTCCAGAGAGGAAAGAGACCTTCTTAGGGCTGAGAAGAGTTAGAACTAGCAGCTTGGAGTACTACACCAGCAGAGTAGGGGTACAGAGGAGAATTAATTGAGCCTTACTGTGGTTGACTCCTGGCCAGCTCAATTCCTGATTAGATTGACATGCCTGTCTTCTCTTTCTGCTTAACCAAGTAAAGAGAGAACATTTGCTATAGGCAGATACTTGGAACCTCTATGGTTCTTTTTTAAACAGGTAAATATACATACAAAGAGACAGGAAAATATAATCACTTATCAAAAAGGAAAAATAATAAAAGACAGACACAAAGGTGATTTAAAAAAACTTGAATTCTCAAAGACCTTAAAATAATTATTATTAATATGTATTGAGGAAAATATGGATGGAAAGTGACAAATTTTTAACAGAACTGGCTTCTATAAAGAATCATGGACATTCTAGAACTGACAAACATGTGAAGTCTGACAATTCAGTTCACGAACTCATCCTAGAGAAAGTGCAACATACCTTATTGATGAATATAACTAAGGTCACCTTCAAAGTGCTCCCCTTGGAAAGCTATGCACCCATGCCAGCACATAGTCCACCCTTCAAAGCAATTTTGCAACTGTTTTTCTGGAATGGCCATCAAAGCTGTCATCATTTTACCCCTGGTGTTCTGAAATTTGATCACAATGTCTTCCTTTCAATATTTCCTTCATCTCAGGTAGAGAAAAAAGTCATTGGGGTCTAGATCAAGTAAGTAGGGAGGGTGTTCCAATACAGTTATTTATTTACTGTCTTAAAACTCCCTCACAGACAGCTATACAATTAAGTTAACAAACTTGCCACATGCAATGGCTAACATGCACAATGGCCATTCCAGAAAGAGTTCCAAAATTGCTTTGAAGGGTGAACTAGGCGCTGGCATCAGTGCATAGCTTCCCAGGGGGAGTACTTTCAAGGTGACCATTGTAATTTTAAGCAATGAGATATGGTGTACTTGGAACAATTAAGTTGGTGAACTTAATTGTTGGACCTCATATTGCCCAGACTTTAAGATAATACATTTTGCAATTTTATAATGTCCATGACTGTCAAAAGAGTGAACAAATCTGGCTTGGAAGTAAAACCAGAATGCTCCTTAGAAGCAAGGATGGTGAGACTGCGTCTCACTTACTTTGGATATGTTGACATCATGCTTGGTAAATTAGAAGGTCGGCAAAAAAGAGTAAGACCCTCAACAAGATGAATCAACACAGTGGCTGCAGCAGTGGACGTAAGCATAACAACGACTGTGGGCATGGTGCAGGACTGGGCAGTGTTTTGTTCTGTTGTATACAGGGTTGCTGTGAGTTGGAACCAACTCAATGGCACCTAACAACAACAGAACTCATTGGATAGGTGTTTTAGTCATCTGGTACTGCCGGTAGGCTACAAGTTGAAATTCAGGGTGGCTGTTCCAGGGGAAGGCTTTCCCTCTGTCAACTCTGGAGAAGAGTCCTTGTGTTTCATCAGTCTTTGGTGGGGGAGCATCTTAACATAGGAGGTCTGAAGGGCATGCTCTACTCCTGGCAGTGCTGCTTTCTTGATGGTGTGAGGTTCCCAACTCTCTGCTTGCTTCCCTTTTCTTTATCTCTTATAGGATAAAAGGTGGTGGAAGCCACACTCCGGGGAAACTCCCTTTACAATAGAGCGGGAGGTGCCCTTAGGAAGGGATTTACAGCCCCACCCTAATCCTTTTTACTGTACAATTTAGGAAAAGCACAAAATGGAGGACAGTCATAAAATATTGGGGATCATGGCCAAGTCAAATAGCTACACACATTTTTTATAGGGACACAGTTCAGTTCATGACAATAGGTTTCACAGAAGAATGAACAGGGCAGAAAATAGAATTATTGAACTCCACAGGCAAACAGGAAGTATCCCAACTGAAACATAGGAAGAGAGACACTCCAAGGAAGGGGAAAGGATTAAAAAGTACTGGGGAAAAAAAGAAAGCCTCATCTATAATACTGTGTTCAAATTAAGATGAAATCAAGATGTCGTGGATGAAAATACCAAATTGCAGGAAAAAATTAATAGTACCTGAAAGGGCAAACATGTAGGCAATGTAAAAGGTTAAGATTTGTCAGGACAATAATAATAATGTGTTCTGTGTTTAATGTTTCATGTATGTAGAACTAAAGTATATACGACTACAGTAGCACAGAAGTTAGGGAGAGGTGTTAAAATGTGACAAAGAGTTTTTGCTTTGTTCAGAAAGCAAGAAAAGTACTAAGGTAAATTGTAGTAAGTCAGGGATGTAGATGCACAGAACAAATAGTAAAAATGTGAAATGTAAATGGATTCAGCACTCCAGTTAAAGGTCAGCAATTGTCTGTTGGAAACCCTGATTGTCAGTTGAACTGTACAGGTAGAAACTGTTGATACATGTCTTTTGTTGTGTATATTTTTACTACAGTAATTTTTTTAAGGACAGTGATTGTCAAACTGAATAGAAAAACATATACTAACCTTAAATTTGTATGTACCTGATAACATAACTTCAAAATACTTAAAGCAAAAATTGAGAGAGCTAAAAGAAAGACAAACCCACTTTCATTGTTGGAGGTGTTAGCATACCTCTCTTGGTAACTGATAGAACAAGCCTACAACAAATCACAAAGAATGTTAATTCTTTGTACCACATGATTAGTCAACTTGACCTACTTGGCATCTGTAGAACACTACACCCAACAACTGCAAAATGGACTTGCTCTTCAAGCGCACATAGAATATGTTATTTTTGTTAGTTGCCAGTGAGTCAGTTCTGACTCGTGGTGACCCAGTGTGTGAGGAGAGTAGAACTGCTCCACAGAGTTTTCAGGGTTGCGCTCTTGTTGCCAGACCTGTCTTCCGAAGCGTCTCTGGATGGGTTTGAACCAGTGACTACTGGCTAGTAGTCAAGCACTAACTGTGCCATCCAGGGACTCAACACATGGAAAATAAAACAATAAATCTGGAAACACTGTGAACTTTTTGGTTATTTATTTTTTATTTGAACTGTATCTGAAACTAGGAAACACAGGGAAGACCCTCACAGTTCCTTCATAGGAATACATTGCTGAATAGAATAGAATGAGACCATAATTTTCTAGTTTATTCTTCTTCAGCACAGAAGGTGTTTACAGCTAGAAATGGCCTGCCTCTGTGTCTCTTTTAATGTGCACAAAACTTCCAAATAATCTGTGACTGGATGTAACAAACTTGGCCAATCATAAGAATTACTTGGAAATTTTAAAAATAGATTCTTAGGTCCCACCTCTTGGAGATTATTTTGAATGGGCACCTGGCCTGATTCTGAGTATTAGATAAATGAGGGGCTCACTGAAATAGTGTCTCTTTCCTAAGACATGTGTATACAATGCAGGTGTGTGCATGCATACGCATCTATTATAGAGGGGAGTGGAGAGAGACTGTGAATGAAAGAATTTGGAAAGATGACTGGGGCAGGGCTGGATGTGGCCGAATCACTGCAGGAGGCAAAAGGCATATCCATTTCTAAAAGTTTTGTTAATATGAAAATGAAGCACATTTGCGTGCAGCAGCAAAGGAAAAATCTGTTCTCTTTCATTCTTGTATTCAGTGACTGGAGTTGTCTACATAAAGAAAGAGGAGAGCTATTCTAAGCAATAGGACACAATTAGTCTCATAAGATGTTGATATTTTCTGTATATACTACACTTTTAAAACATGCTGGCATGCATAAATATGTTTGAAAGAATATTGTTTTGAATCTGTTAGAGAAAGCTGACACATAAATGAGAAATACTATTGAAGTTTAGCTATGATGAAGGATTAAAAGGAGGTTATCTAAGTCTTTAAGGATTTATCAGATATCCCAGAAGATGTGTAGAAATGGGCTGGAATCAACTGTCTTTTATTTAAAGACTTTAAAGACAGGAACTTTTATGTGAATATGTTACCTTTTAAGATTTGTAAAGCTTATTGGTCATTTTTCTTTAGAAAAGTAACACAGTATTAGTAACCTCTTTTTTCATGTCGTTAGTTTTTGTTTTTAATCTGTATATTATCTTCTCTAACAGTTTTAATAAACAGGCATTTTTTTATGTTTCTTTTGGAACTGAGTGAAATTCACCCAGTTACAGCTTGGCAGGAGAAATAGGTTTAGTACTTTCTTGCCTCTACCAGACTACTATTTGAGAATGAAGAGCTTATGTTACATTATGTGGCTGGATTTCTGAGATTGCCTGTATGTTTGAAAGCCTTATCATTATATATGTAAAATATTATGATATGAGTGCTCAGAAGTGTCTCAGTTCTTAATGACATTTCATAATCAAGAGATTACTGTCTTAATTAAAGCACTGACTTGTAAAAGCGATGTTGTCGTGTTCACCCTAGTTCTTCTAATGTCTCTGGCAAATAAAAATTTTTAAATACAGCCCAATGTTATAATCAGATGTTAGAATATTTTGTTTAAAGAAACAAAATAGCTGAGACCCTGGTAAGGAATACCCTCAAGTGATACAATTAAGAAGAAAGGGACACTGTCCTTTGTCTCCTCAATGTGTTATACTTTAGAAACCAGGACCCTGTTTTGCCTAAGTCTTCTGGGCACAGCAAACTAATACATCAGCAGTCATTGCTGTGGTCACTGTGATAAATACAACTGTGTGAATCTGACTGTCCTCAGACTTTGCTAGGCTCTTGTCTAAAAGAAGATACAATTTAGTAACTTTCTAAAAAATCAGTGCTAGTCAACTGTATGTTTTCTGTTATGAAAAATATCTACAATATTAAAGGAAGAGATTGTTTAGTGTATGTATTTTGCCCCTTTTACGTCTCCAAAAAAGTGTTGTTTGCTTCACATATAAAAATGTTTACAGTAAATATGTTAACTTACCACATACTGTAACATCTGTGTTTCTTGATGTATTTCTGTAAAATAGAGGTCCTATTTTAATTCTTGGACTGCTATTCCCCCCTCTAGACTTCTCCAGAAAACCCTGAGACAGTAGGTGGAGTGCAAGACTGTATTGTGTTGCCTTCCTGCTTTTTTTTGGTTGCCTTCCTGCCTTTTTTTTTCTTAATTCTTGGCCCAGCCTTGGCTGCTCCTTTCTCTGCCATTAAAGCTAACTAACTAAGCCCTGCATGTGTGGGCGTAATGAGGGGCTTGTGGCCTTTCAGTCTTGTAAAAAGCATTGTATTTTGGGGGGGGGGGTGTCACACCTATAAAGTCAGGATTATCTCTAATACATTACTATGATTGTCAGACTTTGGAATCTCACCTCTATAGTGATGCATACCACATAAGGTCCATTCAGACAGTATCCCACCACATATTTAGGTCTGTGGTCCCAGAAAGTTGGTTTGTTTGTTAAAGGGAGAGAGCTCTGCTTTTGTTTATTGTTTTCCCCTAATGCTTTTAAAGACCCCCAGCCCCAGAGTGAATGAGCTGCACTCCCAAACACCTGCACACTCATTCCCCCAAGCTGCCTGTCGGTACACCAACTGCAGGCTTCCTATGCACCTGGCTGCTGGCCAGCTCAGCCCCTCCTGGCCCACCCACGCACCCAAAAAGGCTGGCATCCTGTACCCAGTGGATACAGCTTCGGGGCTTTGTCCAGCTGGTCCAATAGAGTTTAACATAATAGGCTTTATAGGAATTTAACTATGGATTGTAGTATATAATCTGGTGTTCAAACTTGTCCAAACTGCATAACGTCTTATTTCAGAGGATATTTTGTGTACATAAAGTGACGCATACCTGTGCTTTCTGTGAAAACACATCTTCATTTTAAAATGCTCCGAATTCCTAGCCAAGCACATTGTAGTGCTCCAAAACTACCTAGGTCCTTTTTGTGAAGGAAAAATATTAATCCATAGATACACGTCAGGCCTTAACAATATGCTACCCCTCCCTGAACTATTTATATCATGAAAGAAGAAGACAGGGAGAGGACACTGCTTAACAGCAAGTAATGACTCACTCAGGCATGTTACAGTTTCCGTGTTTCAGTGACACTGGAGATACTGGGGAACAGGCCTTCCCGCACAACAAGAAGCTAGCAGTGGTGAAGTGGTAGGCTGCCCTGAAGTGAGAGCTCATGCCTGTTAGGAAAACACCCACTTGTTTTTGGAGGGGTGACTTTAAAAGATGTCACGAGGATTCTAGTCATCTCACTGAACTTTTATTCCAAAATTTTATCAGTTTGGTCCCCTTTCCTCCTTAATATATGTTAGAGATGTTGATGTATGAATGTCTGCATGGTTGTTTATCATTGCCCTGATCCTTTCGAACACCATAGGAAGAAGGGGGAGGGACATATTAGAGATGTTGCTGAAGTTTATTACTTCTCTTTCCCTTCTCCATCTCACCCTCTAACAGAAGAAGCAAGCCAGCCTGCTGCAGACCCAAGCATGATCATGGACAGTGTGGAAGCAGGAGACACAACACCACCCACCAAGAGGAAGAGCAAGTTCTCAGGCTTTGGCAAGATCTTCAAACCCTGGAAGTGGCGGAAAAAAAAAAGCAGTGATAAATTTAAAGAGACATCAGAAGGTAAAATATTAATATTTAAATAGGTGCTAAGTTAGAGTTCCCTGGAAACCCTGGTATTGTAATGGTTAAGTGCTACAGCTGCTAACGAAAAAATTGGTAGTTTGAATCCACCAGGCATTCCTTGGAAACTTTATGAGGCAGCTGTATCCTATGGGGTTGCTATGAGTTGCAATTGACTCGATGGCAGTGGGTGTTAGTAAATTAGAATTCTCTATTTAAGTATGTAACTTTTTCCTACTCCTCTCAAGCTTCTATAAGCCCCTATTTGAAGAGGAAATTAATCTTTTAGAATTGAACAGTGAGATAGTCACTCACTAAGCCATGTATAGCGTAACCTCATTCCTGGTTTGGTGTTTTGAGTTCCTGATTAAACTGTGGCAAATCAAAGACGCATTTTTTCCTACTCTGCCCACTTCCCACCCACTCATAGTTCATTTATAAATACCTTACTATCTCAATTTAAATTAAAAAAGAAAAAGGTTACTATTGTACAAGAATAGCCCTTTTTGACAGGGAGAGCAGTGGAAGCTGCATATAGGGGGGCATGTAAATTTACATGTGAATGTACATTTTCACTCAGTTATGTTAAATAAAAATAAAAAATAAAAAGAATAGCCCTTTTTGGAAATAATACTTTCCCAGTAGTGCAGACTATGAAAGAAGTTTTTAAATTTAAAATTAGTTTACCTGTTCTTTTCTGTCCTAAGAATAGAAATTTGAACCAGTGTCTTTTTCTTGTGGAGTTAGAATGTTAAGAGTAAGCTG
This sequence comes from Heterohyrax brucei, assembly GCA_028571685.1. Taxonomy (NCBI): domain Eukaryota; kingdom Metazoa; phylum Chordata; class Mammalia; order Hyracoidea; family Procaviidae; genus Heterohyrax; species Heterohyrax brucei. The sequence goes on from CM053140.1 coordinate 58,435,357, forward strand.
ACCTTTAACTGCCTCATTTCTGAGTGCTGTTTTCCAATTTAATGTTAGTCTTAGAGCGAAAGATATCTATGCGAAAACCCAGAGAAGAGCTGATTCAAAGAGGAGTTCTGGTGGAAGACCCAGAGCAGGGTGAGTTTACAAATGAATAGCATATGTCTGTCTCATTGTACTTGGTATTTAATCAGTTCAGATTAGGTATTCAAATCTTCTCTTGCCTTCTCTCTTTCTAAAACTGTTTGTCACCCTTCCCTTCTAGTGTCACCTCATCTGGCTCTGGCCTCCTACTGTGAAACTGAGTGCTTGGTGCAGGATTCCTGGGGCAAACAACTCTGCCTTTGAATGTCCTTAGAAACCCTGGTGGTGTAGCGGGTTAAGAGCTGTCTAACGTTAAGGTCAGCAGTTCAAGTCCACCAGGTGCTCTTTGGAAACCCTATGGGACAGTTCTACTCTGTTCTGTAGGCTTGCTATGAGCCGCAATTGACTGGACAGCAGTGAGTTAGGGACTTTTTTGGTTGGTTTGTTTTGGTACATTCTTGGCTTCATGCTGGCTGCAGCACTGTGTGCCGTTCCCTTTTCTTTTTAAACCAATTTTGTATCCACAGTGCTTTTGTAATCTTTTTACCTGTTATAAAGATGATGTTTTGCTATTTCAGTCCTCATTGCTAGTTTACTGTTGCCAGGTCATATCCACTGTGTAATTTTTATGAGAAGTTAAGACACTATTCACCTTTCATTTCTCTTCATTCTGTTTTGGAGGATGTGGCAAAAGGAACCAAACAAATGAAATGTGACGCTTCTTGGGTTTTGAGCGATGTGACTACATTGCTTGTTGTCAAAATTAAGTTAAATAGAAGATTTGATATCTCAACTATATGTAAACTAAGCAGAGGAAAAAAGCTCAAAGGAAAGATCCTGAAGTGTTATTAGCATTGATTACCTTAGGAGGTTGGGATGGGAATGGGGCTGGAGGGGTTTCTGTTTTTCTGAATTTTCTACATGATTATAATGAGCACGTGTAACTTTGTTTTTATGTAACTTTTTAATAAGCAAAATATACATTATAAAACTCACTATTTAAGTATGTAACTTTTTCCTACTCCTCTCAAGCTTCTATAAGCCCCTATTTGAAGAGGAAATTAATCTTTTAGAATTGAACAGTGAGATAGTCACTCACTAATGTATAGCGTAACCTCATTCCCGGTTTGATGTTTTCAGAAGTAGTGGGTGCATCATCTTCATATGTAAAAATGGTATTTGGCTTGATTATAGTTTAATTGGATTGTATTATAAAATTTGTAATGGATGTTCTGAGATGTTTCAGGACATTTGTAGGTGTTGAAGCCAGGTACTACTTCTGCTCCACTGTTGGCATTGCAGAAACCATTTGCACTAGAGTTTATGTCAGAAGTGATTCTTTAAAGTAAACGTTCCTGATTCAGTAACTTTAGCATGTGTTTTACCAGTGTGCACTGTGTGAAAACTATTTAATGTGTCTGAAATGATCACTATTAGGTTATCAAAAAGTAGCAGTCTTCGGTGGCTTTGAAACCATTAATTTCTTTATAGTCTAGAAAGCCCTGTGTTTGTTAAAGCTAGCCTGTATTAGCATAAGCAGTAACCTACTACTTTTGTAGGCTTTTCATTTTGCCCCTCTCCTTTTTTAAAATAAGGATGCTTTAGCTTTAGAAGTACTTTTTCCACTAGTACTTACGTGCCTTAGACCCAACTACTTGTAGCCCAAGTGCTGCTGCTTACTGAGACTGTGTGAAGAATGGTACTTTCTAATGTCCTAATAAGGGGCCCTGTTGCACAAACGGGTAGGCACTTGGCTGCTAACCAGAAAGTTGATGGTTCAAACCCACCAGCAGCTCTGTAGAAGAAAAGACCTGGCTGTCTGCTCCTATAAAGATTCCATCTCAGGAAACCCTAAAGGGTAACTCTGCTTTGTCTTACGGGATCACAGTGAGTCAGAATTGACTCAACAGCACACCACAACAGTGATCTCTTAGAAAGAAGAAGAAAAGCATTTAGGTAAAGAGATTTATGGTGCATTAGAATAGGGGAAGCTGGTCTGTGAGAACTTCAGGATTACCTCAAGGGGCAGCAAAATAATATTACCCAAAGTGTCTCACTATGGAAAGCAAAGAATGACACCATTAAGAGAATAAGCCAGTTCTAGTTCCTATGACATTGGAAAGTGAGACAGCTTTTTTTTGTTGCCTAGGCTCAGTTTTTCAGTTCTCTCCTCCAAAAGAATCTAGGAAACCTCAGCAGTAACTGGAAAAGTTTGTCTACTTACTCCATAAGGGAATCTCACCTATAGTTTTCATGGTCATAGTTGATCAATACAGGTTACCCTAAAGCCTCCAGCCCACTGATTATCCCTGCAGTTTAGTGTGTAGCAATTCATGATATATATCATGCTGTTGGTTGGCCTCAGCTGTTCTTGCCTGCCTTTCCAAACCCATTCAAACCAATTTTTACTTGCACCCTGTTCTCCTGCAGAGTAAACTAATTACTATTTTCCAGATATGTTAATAGTTTCACACCTTACATATGCCATTCCTTCTTCCTAAAACTGTCTTTCTTCATCTTGTCATCAATGTGATAGACTCTTATTCATCATTCAAGACCCAGTGCAGGTACTATTTCCTATAAAGCTTTTCTTACCCAATTCTCATCCCCAAGAGAACTGCTTCTTCTTCATTCCTGCCACAACACTCCACACACTATAGCTCTTTTTAGTAGACATTTAGCATTGTAATTACTTGTGTATTATAAATCTATGTTACTCACCTAGGTTTCTTAACATCTGATACATAATAGGCAATCATGTGTTTATTGGAAAGAGGAATCACTAGATTATAAGAATCCAAATAATCTAGGTATGATAGTAAACTAACTTGGCTTGGCTTGGCAACGTCAGGAAGGAGGTGAAGGGAATGAAAGAAGTTAGAAATTAGCAGCTTTTCTCCGTGTATCATCACACCACTTCCTTCCATTTACTTTTTTTCTTTGGGACCTTGCAGGAGATGAGGATCCAGGGAAGCTGAGCCATGCCATATTAAAAAATGGCCATACTACCCCTATTGGCGGAGCCAGGCCTGCTAGTCCAATCCAAGTGGAGGAAGAGCCAGGAAGAATAGCAACTCTCAGGAAGCCTGCTCCAGAAGAGGACCCAAGGAAACGACTGAGTAAGAAACTCTGGATTTTGCATTTAACAGCTGCAGAACAATCACTCTCATTTACCTGAGGAATTTGAAAGACAGTGACAAGAAACAAAATTAGAGGGAATTTTGTTCTGTACTAGCAATTCCTCAGCTAATGGAAACATTTCGTGAAATTTTGCCCTTTGTCTCTCATTCGCAAAATACCTGAGTGTGTGATTCTAAAGGAAGGAACCAAAACCAAACCCACTGCCGCTGAGTCAATTCTTACTCACAGTGACCCAACAGACAGAGTAGAACTGCCCCATAGAGTTTCTGAGGGGCACCTGGTGAATTTATACTGCCAACCTTCTGGTTAGCAGCCGTAGCCTTTAACCACTACACCACTAGGGTTGCCCAAGGAAAGAAGATGTCAAAAATCGGATACCTGTAGGACCTTTTCAGGCTGCACATACTTCTCTCCTTAAGGGATTCTAGTGTACTCTTCAGCAGGCTGTTGCATGAAGAATCTCTACTACAGTGAGCCTTTTACTTATTACAAAAATGTCAGATTCCAAAAGTATGTTGAGGCTGGAAAACATCATGAACTGCTTGTAAAGTAATTTATAAATTGAATAGTTGTTAAAGTTGACGATAAATCTGTAGATGAACTAGCTTCATCAGTCTCTCTGTTTTTTCTCTGTTTGCTTTTAAATCACATCTGTTGTACAGGCTCAACTGGAAGCCAGCCTAGTTCTGAAGCAGACCGTGTTCCTGAGAATACACCTAAGCAACCTTTACTTCCACCTAAACGACCCTTGTCCTCTTCTTACGAAGCAAGTGAAGGTCAAACAAAGGATGCCACTTCCTCTGGCAGCACATCAAGGTCCTTCTCCACCTCTGCCTCTACCACCACAGTGCCTGCTGCCACTACTGCTGCCACAAACCTAGCAAAGACTGTTAATTCCTCTGTCACCCCTTTGCCAGCATCCAAGAGTCTGCCCATTGCTCCTGCCAGCACTAACACTACTGCTAACCCAAGCCTGACCCATATGGTCCCTGCCAAGCAGCCCCCTGTCCCTCCACCTAAACCAACTCAAAGAAATAGCAACCCTGTCATCGGTGAGTCTTTTAGGCTTCTGTTGCATTGTGTTTTAGATGGTTGTTTTATCAGATAACTAGTATAATACTAATTTGGTCTGTAGGAGTGTTCTCCATATCTCATCCATTTGAATGCCTCAGTATGGGGAAAGGTTTTGAAAATGAGGCAAATAGCTATGAACAGCAATAGGCTTCAGTTAGATGTCACTAAAACTAGGTACAAGCTTGGGGTCTATGTCTATTTTCCTGTAACAGTGTTTCTGAAACACTATAGTTGGAGGACTGGATATGTGAAGACCATAACACGTTTGTCCTGCATGGAATTATATGTGCGACTTGCTAAAAATATTAGAAAAGGGGCAAGGCAAACTCTTCAGATAAAAAGGTTTTTTAAACCCTCTTTAAACCACCAATGCCTTCTTTCAGCATAATGAGCTGAGTAGGTCAAAAAAAAAGTTGATTATATAGATAGCAATGTAACTTTTTGATTCAGTGTCTAGCGTAGTATCTTTATGGTGAACTGCAGATAATGATTTAAATTGCCCTAATAAAATCATATTTTATCATAAGAGTGTTAAGAATGCTACTCTCAATGTAAGTGGCAGAAGAGAGAAATCAAGGAGGGTAATCAATAGATTTTTATGATTTATTAAATTTTTCTATTTACCTGTCAATCCTATTTAGTTCTATATTCTTTGTATATGTGCAAACTTTCTGAGATGCATTTTCAAGGAAACGAGGGAGGATGGACTAATAAGCACTTCAGAGCTAATCCAAGTGGACAATATGTAATATAGTTTTTCAGGAAAATAAATACTGGTACTGCTTAAAGTTGTTATTAATAATTATGGGGGGATTTTTTAAAAAAGGGTAGTTAAATGGCCAGTACCAAGTTGGGTGGGGTGACTAGAACCTTGAAAAACAGGCTTAGAATTCATTGTGAATATGACAGGTAGGAGTAGCTTGCTAAAAACAGGAAGAAGATTATTATTATCACCATCTTGGATGGATAGTTGCCTTACTGACTTCTCTCTGAGGAGCTTTCACATACTTTCAAAACCTCTTTATTAAGTTGGAAACTGATTTTATCTGTTATATAGATAGGGCAATTAGAACATGAAGAAACTGTGACTCACTCAATAGTTGTAATTTGTGAAAAACAGAAACCAAACACAGGCTTTTCAACTCTGTTCAGTTCACACCTCTGTTCTGTAAAGCTGATGTTCTCAAACTGTTGTCTGAACAGATATTCACACCAAAATTACCTATCCAAAAACCCACTGCCATCAAGTCAATTCTGACTTGTAGCAACCCTAGAAGTCCAAGTAGAACTGCTTCATAGAGGTTCCAAGGAGCACCTGGCAGATTTGAACTGACGACCTTTTGGTTAGCAGACATAGCACTTAGCCAGATTGCTGGCGTCTACTGCTACAGTTTCAGATTCTATAAATCTGGGATCCAGAACCATACCTGTTGCTGTCAAGTTGATTCCAGCTCACAACGACTCTCCAGAACAGAGTAAAACCACTCCACAACATCTGTAAGACTGTAACCTTTGGAAACCCTGGTGCCGTAGTGGTGAAGTGCTACACCTGCTAACCAAAAGGTTAGCAGTTCAGATCCACCAGTCGCTCCTCGGAAACTGTATTGAGTACTTCTGCTGTGCCCTATAGCATCACTGTGAGTCAGAATCAAGTCAGTGGTGGTGACTTTTTTTTTTTGCAATCTTTACAGAAGCAGGCTGCCATATCCCACTCCTGTGGAGTGTCTGGCTTATAGGTTCGAACTCCAGACCTTTCAGTTAGCAGCCAGGCATTTAACTACTGTGTCACCAGAGCTCCTGAAGTCTGGGATAGAGCCTGAGAACTTGCATTTCTAGCAAGTTCCCAGATGGTGCTAATGCTTGTCTGGAGCCTACATATTGAGAACCACTTCTGTAGACTAGTGGTTCCCCGTATTTTCATGTTGTTGCTGTTGTTATAGTCTGTTGAGTCAGTTCCAACTCATAACAACTGTATGCACAACAGAATAAAACAATACCTAGTCTTGCACCATGTCCAAAATTGTTTTTATGTTTAAGTCCATTGTTGCAGCCACTGTGTCAGTCCATCTCATCAAGGGTCTTCCTCTTTTTCACTGATCCTGTGCTCTACCAAGCATGATGTCCTTCTCCAGGGACTGATCCTTCCTGACAACATGTCCGAAATATGGAAGAGGCAGTCTTGCCATCTTTGCTTCCAAGGAGCACTCTGGTTGGACTTCTTCCAGAACAAATCTGTTTGTTCTTTTGGGTGTCTATGGTACATTCAACATTCTTCTCCAGCATCACAATTCAAAGGCATCAGTTCTTCTTCTGTCTTCTTTGTTCATTGTCCAGCTTTTACATGCACAAATATGATTGAAAATACCGTGGCTTGGATCAGGCGCACTTTAGTCTTTGAGGTGACATCTTTACTTTTCAATACTTTAAAGAGATCTTTTGCAGCAGATTTCCCTTGTAGCAATGCGTTTTTTGATTTCTTGACTGCTGCTTCCATAGGCATTGATTGTGGACCCAAGTAAAGTGAAATCTGACAACCTCAATCCTTTCTCCATCTATGACAATGTTGCTTACTGGTCCAGTTGTGAGGATTTTGTTTTCTTGATGTTGAGGTGCAATCTGTACTGAAGACTATGATCCTTGATCTTCATCACTATGAGTTTCAAATCTTCTTGGCTTCCAGTAAGCAAGGTGGTGTCCTCTGCATAATGCAGGTTGTTAATGAATTGTCCTCCAATCCTGATGCCTCATTCTTCTTCATATAATCCAGTTTCTAAGATTATTTGCTTGGCATGCAGATTGAAAAGGTATAGTGAAAGGATACAGCCCTGACTCACACCTTTCCTGACTTTAAACCATGCAGTGTCCCCTTGTTCTGTTCGCACAACAGCCTCTTGATCCATGCAGATTCCTTAAGAGCACAAATAAGTGTTCTGGAATTTCCATTCTCCGTAATCTTAGCCATAATTTATTATGATCCACATAGTCGAATGCCTTTGCATAGTCAATGCAACACAGGTAAATATCTTTCTGATATTCTCTGCTTTCAGCCAAGATCCATCCAGTGTCAGCATTGATATCCCTGATTCCATGTCCTCTTCTGAATCCAGCTTCAATTTCTGGCAGTTCTTTGTCAATATACTGTTGCAGTCGCGTTTCAGTGATCTTGAGCAAAATTTTACTTGCATGTGATATTAACAATGTTGCTCGGTAATTTCCATAGTCAGTTGGATCACTTTTCTTTGGAATGGGCATAAATATGGATACCTTCCAGTCAGTCGGCCAGGCAGCTGCCCTCCAAATTTCTTGGCTTAGATGAATGAGCACTTCCAGTGGTGCATCTGTTTGTTAATATGTCTCAACTGATATTCCATGAATTCCTGGAGCCTTGTTTTTTGACAATGCCTTCATTACAGCTTCAACTTCTTCCTTCAGTACTGTTGGTTCCAGATCATATGCTACCTCTTCAAATGGCTGAATGTCAACCAGTTCTTTCTGGTATGACTGTGTACTCCTTTCATCTCCTTCTGATGCTCCCTGAGTCGTTTAATATTTTCCCTGTAGAATGCTTCACTATTGCAACTTGAGGCTTGAATTTTTTCCTCAGTTCTTTCAGCTTGAGAAATACAGAACATGTTTTTACCTTCTGGTTTTCCATTTCCCACTCTTTGCACATGTCAGAATACTTTATTTTGTCTTCTCAAGCTGCTCTTTGAAATCTTCTGTGTCAATCTTTTACTTCACCATTCCTTCCTTTTGCTTTAGCTGCTTAATATTTGAGAGCAAGTTTCGGAGTCTCCTCTGACATCTGATTTGGTCTTTTCTTTCGTGTCTCTTTAATGACCTCTTCCTCTCGTCATGGATGATGTCTTTGATGTCATCTTTTTCAAGGTAAGGTGCATATATAAAATGGTAATACGTAGCAGTATCATGGACTAAATTGAAGAGGTAATTCTTGGCCAGCCCACAGCGTTTGGTCATATGACTAAAGATATCAACATCAGTCCATGACTGATCTTCATCAGAAGGAAGGAAATAGGCAATTCACAGTTTTTATTCAAGTTAAATAGACTTAATATGAAGAATTATACTTTATCCTAAGAAATTTTGACTTTACCAAGTCTTCAGTGTTCAAATGCAGTCTTTCATGAAAAGATAATTATTATATGTGGTTTGTTTCATATCTAATCTTACCTGAAAAGATTAAAAATTGACAACCTGAGGTTGGTTAATAATTCGTTTTTAAGTTGTTTTGGTCCATCAGGTCCAGAAGTTTGGGAGCAGCTGTTTAGATAGTGCTGGTATCTCCTAACAAGGACCAGCGTAAATAACTGAATACATAAAGGGAACTTAAAACCCCACCTAGGAACAGTGTAACCTTTGTTTCCAAAAACAATAGCTGGGTGCTGTTGTCAGGGTGTATAGACCAGAGGTCATGTCACTTCCTGGACAGCTTGAGGTGTGTGCCTCTTACCACCTCAGGAGTGAAAATACTCCAGCATGGTCTTCCAAGGGATGAGTTTTGTTAGAGATACAGTAGCTGACTGCTCTCTAGAGAGTCACCAAAAATCTCTGAAAAAATATCTTTCATCGATTATAAAATTCACATTAGAATTTTTGCATGTATATGGGAACTTCCAGTTAAGTTCATGAACTCATCCTAGGAAAAGTGCTACTACATACCTCATTTCTAAATATCACTACAGTCACCTTTGAAGTACTCCCTCTGGGAAACTATGCATCAACACCAGTGCCTAGTCCACCACTCAGAGCAATTTTGGAACTCTTTCTGGAATGGCCATCAGGAGCTGTTGTGGTATTACTCCTGATATCGTGAATGTCGTAAGAATGTCTTCCTTTCAGTATTTCCTTTATCGTCAGGTAAAGAAAAATGTCACTGGGGGCCAGATCAGGTGAGTAGAAGGTATTCCAATACATTTATTTGTTTACTGACCAAAAACTCACAGACAACAATACAGTTAAGTTCATGAACTTGCCACCTTGCCACCATGCCACCATGCACAATGGCCATTCCAGAAAGAGTTCCAGAAATGCTCTGGAGGGTAGACTAGGTGCTGGTGTCAGTGCATAGCTTCCCAAGGGGAGTACTTCGAAGGCGACCATAGTGATATTTAACAATGAGATATGTAACACTTAGAACAATTAAGTTTGTGGACTCAATTGTCAGGCCTCATAGTTTCAATATTCTTACCTAAAGTCCTTTTTAAAATTTACGTACCATGATTAATCTTAAAACATTTTCAGATTAGCTAGACTTTACTTTGAATGCCCCAAAGGGAATGAGATTTAGACAGGTAAATTTTTATTTCATGGAACTTTGAGGTGATGCTATTGAGGAACAACACAGGGAACCATGTGGGACACTGGGTAGACCAACGTAAGGGTCTTGGGTGGAAGGTTAATAATTGGTGACCAAGGGAAACACTATTATTTTGCAACATTGAGCTCTGCGTCATGGGGTAGTCACTTCTTATAGGCCTTTTAGGGTGCTCCAAAGGGACTTGGCTAAATCAACGCCTGAGTCAGTGTGGATTTGGGGGAAATAATGCTGTCATAGTACTCAGCAAGAGCCTCTAATTTAATAAACATTAAGTCAGATGCACCAGGCCTTTGCAGAGCACTATGAATATGCTGATAAGAGACAGGGGTTGCCCTGCAATCAACAAGCCTATAGTGCAGTGAGAAGTAGATGTGGGAATTGGGGTGCAAAGGGACAACAACACATGTAGACATCAATAAAGATCAAAAACAATGGGATTCAGAAGATAGAACCATAGCCTAATACAGTCAGGGGATCTAGGTGCTAGCTAAATCCATGTCAGTTTGAATTATGATCATGGGCAGGTAATATAACTTCTCTGATTTCAGTTTTTCACAATATAAAAATATTATTAATCTCCCTTAGTGTCTCAGATGCTTGTAAGGAGAATGTGAAGTCAAGGATAGAAAAGCAATTTGCTTTCTTCCAAAGCCTTTAACCTTTGCTATGAAAGTCTACAATTTTATTATTTGTAGCTTCATAATACAGAGCTGAGATATCTAGATATCATTATTTACCAGAATATGATAGCAATACCCTATAGTATTTGTTGTACTATTATTGTCTGCATATCTACATTCTTTATGGAGTAATATTAAACAAAAGAACTTTTTATCTCTAGTTTTTTTGTCTCTGTTCATACATATCTACACCAAAATCAACTTATAAATAATTGTCATATATACTGTCATAGCACGGAAGTAAAAATTTCTCACTAGTGTTAAGATGATGGTATTCCTACACTCCTTATACATTTATTAGGTTTTCTAGTTAATATTGTTTTAGTATGAGGTACCTGGGGAATATCAAAGCCGTAAAATGATATAATTTACCTGAAAGATTAAGAGTGAGCTAAGCCTAGATTGTCAAACCATGTTAAATTGAGATGTTGCTGTCTCTTTTCCAGCTGAACTATCCCAAACAATAAACAGCGGTACATTGTCAAAGCGATCTCCACCCTTACCACCTAAGAGAGGCGTTCCATCAACCTTGGTACCCACCTCAGAATCTGCTGCTTCTGCCATCTCTAAAGCACCAAGTGATCCAAGGGAGAGGAGTATGTGCTCTGTGGGCTCCATACCACTGCTGATGCTCTCACCTCCTTCATCCCCCCAACTACCTACTCATGTACCTCCAGAACCTCCACGGTCCCCTCTGGTTCCCTCTAAGACTTTTCAAGTTGTGCCAGAAATTGAGTTTCCACCTTCTGTAGAACTACTCCAGGAGGTCCCCAAGCAGGAAGATCAGAAAAATGAAGTGGCCAAAAGGATGCTGGAGCACAGTTTTGGAGAACACCATGCATCCTCTAGGCTGCCCCCGCTCCCACTGCATGTGCGAATCCAGCAGGCCCTGACCAGCCCAGTGGCCACAACACCTTCCTTGGAATACTCTCACAGGGCTCATTCATTGCTCTTCGAGAACAGTGACAACTTTTCTGAGGAAAGCAGTACCCTAGGTCGAACCAGGTCACTTCCCATCACTATTGAAATGCTGAAAGTGTGAGTGCCTTTAAAACTTGCTTCTTGCTTCCCCTTCTTTACTGTAGATAGTCCTACTTGGAAAATAGTACTTAGAAAAAGAAAATGTGAAAATTAAAAAAAAAAAAATACTCTAGGACAAGTTCTAGAATTTGAACTTTCTGATTTTTATGTTTTTTCTGTAGCAGAGATTTCTGATAACATAAAAATTACAAACATGTACATGAAAATTAAAACCACTTGTTCTGTATGATATGAAGGAGGTTGTGTAATATGGAGCTAAAAAATATAGGCATTGGAATAAGATAGTCCTGGGTTCAAATCCCAGCTTTGCCACCTATGTAGTAGCTTGTCATAGTCTTAAGATACTTAACCTTTCTGATCAGTGGTTGTCTCACCTGTAAATGGGAATAATGCTTACACTGTAGGTTTGTTGTAAGAATAAAAGTAGTCCAGTGAAGAAAAGGACTATTGCTTGCCACACACACTTGGTAGAGAAGAACATAGGGAAGTATGGAGAAAGTGGAGAGACTTCTTTTCTCAGGGCCAGAACTAGTCTTGTCTCCTTGATCTGTTCCTAAATACTAATTCTGTTCACACTAGCATTGGTCCTTATACTTACTTTTTCTATCCTTCTAAGATTCAGGCAAATTACGACTAAAAATTGGTACTTTTTGATAGGTGGACAACTATCTTACTAACTAAAAAGTTGTCATTAAAAAAACTGTTGCAGCATTCTGAATGTTATTTGTTTTGCCATAATCACAGTACTTGCTGGTAATATTTAGTTCAGATCCTGGAAAAAGACAGTTCTGGAGTTTCAAGTAGACTGTAAATTATAGGCTCATACACTTAGAGTGTAAAGAGGGAATTAGTTTCTCATCTTCTCTCTACTCTTTAGTCCTTTGGATTAGATTAGTTTGTTCCAATCCATTGTTAAACCAAAGACAAATGGATGAAATATATGTCATGCACTAAGTACAATGTTAGATGCTATGCAGTCTTCTCATTTAAGCAACCAAAACAAACTTGCAGCTCACATGCAGGCCATCAAGGAAGAACTGTTTATATTAATAGTTGCTAAAAATTTTTCTTAGCAAGGTTGTTAAATTTAAGGGTGAGAATTACTGATTACTTTATTCATAAACTTTTTTATAGTTTTCAGTCATCATTTGCCGTGGAAATCAATTATCCCCTTTGTTTCTGAAAAGAAAATATAATTCTGTTGATTTATTAGTCCAGACGATGAAGAAGAAGAGGAGCAAACCCACCCGTCTGCATTCAGTGAAGACATGACACCTACCTCAGTCATTCCTAAACTACCACAGTGTCTGCAGGAGGAGGAGGAAGAGAAGGAGAGTGATTCTGATTCAGAGGGTCCTATTCGGTACCGAGATGAAGAGGATGAAGATGAAAGCCAAAACAGTAAGAAAGGGAGGGAAAAGAGAAAGTTCTTTTACAGGTAAAACTACTTGCTTGTCTTAGCAAGTGTAAGAGGAATGGAAACAGGCACTGTCTCCCATCGAGTCGTCTGGCTGGTTTTGGAAGCCGTTGTGGAGGGCTCCGTGTCCTTGTGTCACTTCACTGTTAGAACTAGCTGGTGAGAGGGAGCTGACTCAATTGCTTTAGATTAAAAAACTGTTCACTTTGGTGGTGTTTTAGTTAGCTAGGGCTGCTCTAACAGAAATACCACAGAGTGGATGGCTTTAGCAAAGGAAGGTTTATTCTTACACAGTCCGGTAGACTATGAGTCCAAATTCAGGATGTCTGCTCCAGGGGAAGGCTGTCCCCTTGTTGGCGCTGGAGGGAAGTTCGGTGTTGCATCAGTCTTTGTCCAGGGAGCATCTTAGCACAAGAACCTCAGGTCTGAAGGACGCACTGTTCTCCCAGTGCTCCTTTCTTGTTGGTGTGAGGTTCCCGGTTCTCTGCTTGCTTCTCTTTCCATTTATGTCTCGTCGGATGAAAGGATTGAGGGTGGGGCCAGCCATACTCCAGGGAAACTGCCTTTACAGTGGAGCAGGGAGGTGATCCTATGAAGGGATTTATAGTCCCACCCTAATGCTTTAACATACAGCACAGGAAAATCACAAAGTGGAGGACAATCACAAAATATTGGGAATCATGGCCCAGCCACATGGCTACACATATTTTTAGGGGGACACAATCCAATCCATGACAAGTGGTATTAGAGAATACTTAGTAACAGAAAGGTGGCATGCACACAAATCTGTGAATACTAAACTCCTGATTCCTGAAAGTGGAAAAGCAGCTTTAAAAACAAATGTTTTATATGAGGTGTGTTATTACAAAAATAGTTACAATTCAGAGGGCTGTGTCATGCTTAGACAATTTCTCTCTAACAACACCAGCTAAAAAATATAGAGGACATGTAAGAGGAGAGATGATAATGTTTGCCCTTCTGAGTAACTGGCTGAAAAGCCTTTTAGGTATCTTCAGCTGTCTTCTGACCTCTGGGTTTGGCACTAGATTCATTGAGGCCAAGTACAGAGTAGGGAGTGAACATTTGTTCAGGCTCTTGCCTGGCACCAGGTGAAGTTGAACCCTTGTCTTAATTTAAGTTTGACACTTTTACGTTTTTTTCTTCTTATGCAAAGGTGCTCTGGCCAACAAAGTGAAGAGGAAAGATACACTGGCAATGAAATTGAATCACAGAGTCAGTGAACCAGAGTTGAATGTGAATTCATGGCCCCGTAAAAGCAAAGAGGAATGGAATGAAATACGGCATCAAATTGGAAACACATTAATCCGGTAGGCCTTTGTTTAGAGATTGATTTGATTATGCCAATATGTGTATTAGAGATTTAACCTGTGGTGAGCCTTCATTTGTCTTATTTTTAAGTTTTAGAAGTATTAGCGTTTTTTAAGTACATGTTAAACATGGATATCCTCTAAGAACTTTGAAATTTAAGAACTAGCTGGCACATAAGCATCAAGCCATGAGATGGGCGTATGGTCTTATAAAAGTAAAATATTGAGAAAAGTCAGAGTGGCTCCCGGGACAGCAAGACTTTTCTGTCACTTTTTTATCCAGCTTCTCAACCATCAGGTGCCAACCCAGTAAAAGAGCACATCCATATTTTTTATTATGTCTCTTTCACACATACTTTTTTTTAATATGACAGTGAAAATGTACATTCCCATATAAATTTACATGCCCACCTAGATGCAGCTTCCACTGCTCTCCCTGTCCGGTGACTGCACACTATTCCTCTCTGCTCCATACATGTCTCATCCTCCCAACAGCCTCCTTTCCCTTCCTCTCCGTCCACTCCCCTTCCTCCAGCCAGAGGTCAGCAGGATGATATCCTATAGATGTATAGAACCATAAAGTGCTTCCAATATATGGTTACTCTACATTGCCAAGTCCAGCCCATTCATGTTCAAAGAGTGGACCTTCGTTATGATTTATGGTCAAGGGCAGCGTCAGGGCCGGGAGCCATGCTCTCAGGGAAACCCCGAAACCCCTGGACCATCAGTTACAGTCTTTTTAGTGAAGATCTCAGGATGCACCCCTTTTTATTCTTACGTTTTCAGTGAGACACCTCTCTGTGAGCTCCATCATGGCTATTGCTGGTGGTGGCCGGGCACCATCCGGTTCTTCTGGTCCCAAGTCGATGTAGGCACCCACTCATGTGGGTCTCTGTGTCTTCTGGGTTGTCTTTACCCCATGTCATTTTGGTCCTCAGTGAGCATCCCTTCCTGCTGAGTTGGGACCATTTGCTGTGTCCTCGGATGGCAGCTTGGCAGCTTTTAAAACCCCAGACGCCACTCACCAATGTGGGATGCAGAGAGCCCTCTTAGCAAAATGCTAGTTGTGCCAATTGGCCTTGATTTCGTCTAAGAGCGTGGTCCCCCGCCCCCCACCCCAGCTACTCTATCCTTGCAGTAATGAGTTAAGATGGAAGGAGTACTCAAGTTATGCTAAAGTCCACTTAATGTTGTTCTTGTTTCTAATGTGTGCTATCACCGATTTCTTCCAACCAGATTTCTAGCAACTTCTAATCTAAACCCTCCCCACCTCGCCCTCCCTCCTTCTCCTCCCTTGCAGCTGTCAGAGTCTTTTCTTCTATACACAAGTCTGTTTTTGAGATCTTATCGTAGAGGTTTCATACAATATTTGTCCTTTTGTTGCAGACTACTTTCACTCAACATAATGTCTTTCAGTTGAAACCAGGTTATGTGATGTTTCCTGGAATCATCGTTATTCTTTATTGTTGCATAGTGCTCCATTGAGTATATGTACCATAGTTTACCTATCCATTCTTCTGTTGTTGGGCATCTGGGTTGATTCCATCTTTTTGCTATAGTGGACTGTGCTGCGATAAACATTCTTGTGCATGTGTCCGTTGGTGTGAAAGGCCTTGATTCTGTAGGGTATATTCCAAGTAGTGGAATTACTGGGTCAAATGGTATGTCAATATCCATTTTTTTAAAGAAGCGCCAGATTGCTTTCCAAAGAGGCTGGACCATTTTGCAACCCCACCAACAGTGTAGGAGGGTTCCACTTTCTCCACAACCTCTCCAGCATTTGTTGTTTTGTGTTTTTTGGATCATAGCCAATCTTTTTGGGGTGAGATGGTATCTCATTGTAGTCTTGATTTGAATGTCTTTAATAACTAAAGATCATGAACATGACTGCATGTGTTTTTTGGCTGCCTGAATCTCCTCTTTAGTGAAATGTCTGTCCATCACCTTTGCCCATCACTTATGATTTATCGTCTTCTTACTGATATTTTGTAGTATCTTATAGATTATGGAGATCAGATGTCTGTCTGACATAGAGTTGCCAAATATTTTTTCCCATTCTGTAGGTGTTCTTTTAATTGTATTAATAAAGTCTTTGGATGAGCAAAAGTGTTTGATTCTTAATAGTTCCCATTTATCTATTTTCTCTTCTGTTGATTGTGGTTTGTTTGACAGATTTTGGAGTCTGTCCACATTGTGTATTAAAACTTCCATTGTTGTTCCTACCTTTTCTTGGATGAGCTTTATTGTTTTAGGTTTGATATTTAGGCCTTTTATCCAGTTGGAGTTGGTTTTTGTATAAGGTGTAAGATATGGATGTTGATTCAGTTTATTGCAGATGGATATGCAATTTTGCCAGCACCATTTGTTGCAGATACTGTTTTTACCCCAGTTTAATGTCTTAGGGCCTTTGTCAAATATCAGCTGTTCATAGGCAGATGGTGTCATCTCTGGGGTCTCAATTCTGTTCCATTGATCAATCTGTCTGTTCTTGTACCAGTACCAGGCTGTTTTGACCACTGTTTCACACATTCTTTATAACTACATCCTTTCAAAGTATACCTTTCCAAGAATGAAGGCAAGCCAGTTTCCCAGAGTCCAGGTAGACAGACAGTTACTTACCCCACTCATATGTGTCTCTCAACACACAGATAGAACGTTTGATATATTCTTTACAAAATAATTAATTGAAGGTGTTCATTAATTAAAAGTTTCCTTTCCTATCCCAGACACCTGGCTTGACTGTATGTGCTGAGTTAGAGGCAGATTTGGTCCTTTTTCTTCCAGTGGAGGGATGGGAAGTGCTCTGACGATGTCCATAACTCACAGGACACTAATTTGAAAATCAGTTTGGCTCACATGTATTTTCATGTGGTAACAAAAGGTCATCTGAGGGAAGGCTGGAGGGCTGGCCTGTTAAAATCCAGATATTTGGTATATGGTTTTAACTTTTTATTTATATGACATTTGAATTTTTTTTTTCAAACTTATACAGAGCTTGCAAAAGCAGACCTCAGGTTAGATTTAGCCCTGGGGGGAGCTATAATCAGTTATTTATTTTGTACTATTTTTTAGTGTTTTTATGTATATGTTTTGTAAGGCGTATGTATAGTAATAGTATGGTATAGGTTTTTTAATCATAGCTTCCTTGTTACCATGTAGTCTTTGTAGTCATAATACTTATAATGTATGTAAGAATGTGTTGAGTTGATACAGTAGAATTAATCATATCCCTGTTATTACACGTTGAAGTTGCTTCTAGTTTTTTGCTACTTGAATACTTTTTGGAAGCCTTGGTAGCATAGTGATTACATGATACAGCTGCTAACCAAAAAGTCAGCAGTTCATATCCAGCAGACAGTCCTTGGAAACTCTGGGGGCAGTTCTGTCCTATAGGGTCCCTGTGAACTGGAGTCGACTTGATGGCAACAGGTTTGGGTTGTTTGTTTTAATGCGTTTTAAGTCAGTGGTTCACAGACTTTAGGATTCATCAGAATCAGCTGATGAGCTTTTTAAAACACAGGTTGCTGGACTCCACATCCAGATATTTTGATTCATTAGGTCTGAGGTGGGTTAGATCGGGGATGAGGCCTATTTCTTGCTGATACTGCTCATCTTAGGACCATACTTACGGAACCACTGTAGTAAATAAACATCTTTTAGATTATAGAACTGAGTTCTATAATCCCTACTTCTCACTTTTTTTAGAAATTTAAAAAGAAAGAAAAATCATTATATTCATGGTCACAGATGCAGCCTTTCCTAGTAACTGTGCTGTCTGGTAAAGTTAATCTCTTCTCTGCTATTCTTGCCTTTCTAGAGATAGGACTGTCATCTTCTCCTGTCAAGGACAAAGTTATTGTTAGTTTATTCGTAGAATTAGATGGAGTTATTCTCATGGAAAGTAGTTTTTGTCTGGACTGGCATTAATTGCTGAGTTCAGAAACAGAGTACTCCAGCAGGGCCCTGCTCAACCCTAACCTTGTGAGCCATGGGAGAATAGTAATTGCTCTGGCCATCGCCAGATCTCATGTCCTCTGGGTGCCATGAAGTTGATTTCTACCCATGGCAACCCCATGTGACAGAGGAGGACTACCCAACAGGGTTTTCATGACAACTCTCTTCATGGGAGCATCTCGGTAGATTCAAACCACCAGCCTTTCAGTTAGCAGCCAAGAGCTTAACTGTTGTACCATGAATGCTCCTTACCTTTCTAAGCAACTGCTGTTTTTTTTTTTTTTTTAATAACAGTACTGAGTTAATCTAATGAAGAAAGGATAGTCTTTGCAACAAGGCATGCTGGATAGATGTACATAAAATTAATGAACTTCCATCTGTACTTTGCAAAGTTTGTGCATATGCAAAATGAACTCAAAACAGATTATAGACTTAAATATGAAAGCTAAAACTATAAAACTTCTAGAGGAAAACAGAAATCCTTTATGACTTTTGAGTTTAACAAAAATTTCTTAGATATGGCCTCAAAAGCATGATCCATAAAAGAAAACAGTGGGTAAGTTAAACTTCATCAAAATTTAAAACCTTTTTTCTTGAAAAGACACTTATCATATAAAGTATCTCAGTCCTCATCCTAACTTGCTGAATCAGAATTTCTGTTGATGTGTCTTGGAAAACTGTATTTAGGACCTACGAGTCCAGTCTAAACCCATCATTTTATAGTTTAGGATACTCAAGAGTCTAACTGTGGTTTTCTTTTTTGGTGGTGATAGGACTAGTTGGTATCAGAGCTAGAACTAGAATCCTAACTTTCTGTGTGTTTATATAATTCTTTTTTGTCTTGTGATACTTATATTAGCAGTTTCAATGGAGCATTATTTCATAAAAGAATGAATCAGATAAACAAATGAAATGTCAAACAAGTTTGAAAGTTTACTAATTTCTTACTAATAAAGGAGATAACATAAACTAAGGCGAAAAAAATCCTTATAAACAAAATTGGGAGGTTTCACACAGGTAATAACTGATATTTATCTCCTTTTTAGTCGACTGAGTCAAAGACCAACACCAGAAGAACTGGAACAACGAAATATACTGCAGCGTAAGTCCACTTATGGAAATAAAGTTATATAGATTTGCTTTGCACGTTTCTGGGTTTAATGTGTTGCACAAAGAAGAGATGCGTTTACTATAAGGCCCAAGCAGAGAAGCATTATTGGTCTATTTTTCCTTGAAGAAACCTGATTGCTCTGAGCTTGCTTTGAAAGGCATTGTTATGATATTGTTTAGTATACCAGGATGCCCCTCAAATGATTAAGTTTTAAAGTTCTCACAGTATCCTGGATTTGACAGTGTACAATGGGCATGACTCAAATTTTCTCTATCATCAGCAGCTTTGCATGTGGAGGGGACCTTGTTGTTAGTGGAATCTGAGGACTGGGGTCCAAAGCAGACAAAACAGATCTCACGTAAAACAGTCTTCCTGTGTCTCTCATCATTTAAGTTTTTTCTTACCTCATGTTTCTTGGTTGGTTGTTTTTTTTTTTTTTGCAATTGCGGTAACTATTTCTAGAGCAAATTCGTTTATCATTAAGCAGTTAATACACAAATTGTTTTGTGACATTGTTTACCAACCACACAGTGTGTCAGCAGACTCCTCTCTTCCACCCCAGGCTCCCTCTTTCCATCCATCCAGTTTTCCTGTCCTTTCATGCCTTCTCATCTTTGCTTTGAGGCTGGTGTGCCCATTAGTCATTAGTGTCTATACATGACTGAACTATGAAGCTTAGCCCTCAGCTGTGTGATTGTTGGTGCTATCGATCTGTGTAATATTTGGCTAAAGGGTGAACCCAAGGAATGACTTCAGTACTGAGTTGAAAAGATGGTGCAGGGGCCATCCTCTCAGCTTTCTCTAGTCTCTGTTACACCTCCTGTAAGCCTGGTCATATGTGTGGGTGCGTGGGTGCAAATTTGAATTTTGTTCTGCATTTTTCTCCCACTCTGTCTGGGACCCTCTATTGTTATCCCTGCCAGATCAGTCAGTGGCGGTAACTAGGCACTGTCTAGTTGTCCTGAATATCACTTGGTATTTTTAAAGTCTCAGTTTCCTTTCTGTGTACATAATTAACTTTTTTAGATGATAGGGAAACCCTGGTGGCATAGTGGGTTAAGTGCTGTGTCTGCTAACCAAAAGGTCAGCAGTTCAAATCTGCCAGGCACTCCTTGGAAACTGTTGTGCAATTTTACTGTGACCTTTAGCACTGCTGTGAATCAGACCCGACTCAACAGCAGTGGGGTTTTTGGTTGGGTACTGACATAGTAGCAATTTGCTTTATTTTTTCCAGATTACAGGATAAAAATTGGCCATATAAACCTCCCCACTGAAGGAGTGTAGTCTTCCCAAAGGTTACTTGTGGGACTGGTCTGTGACTGCTTCCACCCCTTATTCTCTCAGCACTGGATATACACAGCATAGTCACTTAGTACATTTTTAAGTGTGGGGGACTTTACAGACCTATCACATGAAACTTAGTGTTTTAAGTGGTTACTCTTTATTTTTTAAAATGTTATGCTTCAAGTGAAAGTTTATGATTCAAGTCAGTTTGAAAATCTAGCTACAGTCCCCACCTTGTGACAGCACGTTCCTACTTTGTACCTTGTACTTCCTGTGTCCATTCAACCAACTTCTGTCCGTCTCCACCCTCCTATCTCGCCTCTGGACAGGAGCTGCTCAGACAGCCCCATGTATGCATTTAAGCCAAGAAGCACTCTATTCATCAGCATCACTCTGTGTCCTATAGTCTAGTCCACTCTTTGTCTGAAGTGGGCTGACAGAGAGTCTGGGGGCTATGTTCTCAGGGGACCTTTCCATCTGAGGAACCATCAGGTCTGGTCTTTATTTGATAGAGTTCTGGTTCTGCACACTCATTTTTCTACCACTGCTTCAGGGATCTATGATGTGTCCCTGTCAGAGCAGTTACTGGTGGTGGCCAGATTAAGTGGTAACTCTTTTAGCCAGGGGTCTGTGAACATTTTCTTAAAGAGCAGATTGTAAATATTTTCAGCTTTTCAGGCCAAGAAGTAAAATGGAGGATATTACCACTAACCCACTACAGTCTAGCTGACTGCAAGTTATGACAACCCTGTGGAACAGAATAGAACTGCACCAGAGAGTTTCCAGCAAGCAACTGGTCTTAAAAACTTCCACACTGAGGAGGTCTAGTCTTCCCAAAGGTTATTAATGGACAGGTTCAGTCTCTGACCAGTTCCATCCCCTGTTCTGAATTCAAACTTCTGGCACTTTGGTTAGCAGCTGTAACATTTAACCACTATGCCAGGGTTTACAGAGGTACTTAGAAAGCTTTTTAAGATGTAGCCGTTTTAGCTTATGGGCAGTTCAGGGTAGCTGACCAGTTTCGGCACATAGTTTGCTGACCCCTGCTCTTGAGTTTTTACATTAGTAACTAGTTGTTGGCAAAGAAATGGTATTGATTGGCCATCCCCAATGTTACTATCTTCTGATTTGAAGCCTGTAAGAAATATCTGAGGTGTAGTTACTAAAACATTTGATACGGAGACTCTCATTCTGAAGTAATAATTTTTGTTTCTGACTTTAAACTCTAGCTAAAAATGAAGCTGATCGGCAAGCAGAAAAACGGGAGATTAAACGTCGTCTCACTAGAAAGGTACTGCTGCCTGTGTGTTTCAGTTTAGTCTGTTAACTGTCTTATATTTGGAGGACCACCTTTGAATTGCTGTAGGTTTCTGTGAAAATTTAAACAGGATGCAGCTACAAAAAACAATACAATGTTATCAAGAGCAACTGTTGCATTTTCATTTGAATTGTTTAAAGAAGGCCTGACACAGGAAGGTGCTCAATACATAACTGATAGATACATTTTTACTTTCCTTGAGTAAACCTGAGATTTTGATGTAGGCTCTAATAATAGCCTATCGAAATATAGACAATAGCAAAAGAATGTGTAGCATTCAGTTTCGCAAAACTGATTGTTTTCTAATCAGAGGAAGAACTAAATTGAACTGACCTTTAGTGGTAACTGAAAAGTGTCAGAAAATCAGCTGTGATTTCTCCATGGTCCAAATCTATTTGTAAAGAATCTTTTCTGTTCCAGATTAACAGAAACTTGTAAGCCCTAGTGTTAATTCCTTAGTCCTTTCCTTTCTACCATATTAGTAAGTGACATATGTATAGTCATAGTAAGCAACATAGAGTCTCAGATTTTTTTTCTTTTTTTTTTTTATTTAACATAACTGAGTGAAAATGTACATTCACATGAAAATTTACATGCCCCCCTATATGCAGCATCCACTGCTCTCCCTGTCCGGTGACTGCACACTATTCCTCTCTGCTCCATACATGTCTCATCCTCCGAACAGTCTCCTTTCCCCTCCTCTCCGTCCACTCCCCTTCCTCCAGCCAGAGGTCAGCAAGATGATATCCTACAGATGTATAGAACCGTAAAGTGCTTCCAACATATGGTTACTCTGCATTGCCAAGTCCGTTCCATTCCTGTCCAAAGAGTGGACCTTTGTTATAATTTATGGGAATGGGCAGCATCAGGGCCGGGGGCCATGCTCTCAGAGGAACCCCAAAACTGCTGGACCATCAATTGAGGTCTTTTAGTGGAGATCTCATGATGCACCTCTTTTTATTCTTGTGTTGCCAGTGAGGCTCCTCTCTGTGAGCTCCGTCATGGCTATCACTGGTGGTGGCCGGGCACCATCCGGTTCTTCCGGTCCCAGGTCGATGTAGGCACCCACTCTTGTGGGTCTGTCTGTCTTCTTGGTTGTCTTTACCGCATGCCATTTTGGCCCTCGGTGAGCATCCGTTCCTGCTGAGTTGGGACCATTTGCTGTGTCCTCGGATGGCAGCTTGGCAGCTTTTAAGACCCCAGACGCCACTCACCAATGTGGGGTGCACAGAGCTCTCTTAGCAAAACGCTAGTTGTGCCAATTGGCCTGGAATTCGCCTAAGAGCATGGTCCCCCGCCCCCCGCCCCAGCTACTCTATCCTTGCAGTATTAAGATGGAAGGAGTACTCAAGTTATGCTGAAGTCCACTTAATGTTGTTCTTGTTCCTATGTGTGCTGTCACCGCTTTCTCCCAACTAGATTTCTAGTAACTACCTAAACTAAACCCTCCCCCCCTTGCCCTCCCTCCCTCCCTCCCTCCCTCCCTCCCCTCCCTTGCAGCTGTCAAAGAGTCTTTTCTTCTATACACAAGTCTGTTTTTGAGATCTTATCGTAGAGGTCTTATACAGTATTTGTCCTTTTGTCGCTGACTACACTCACTCAACATAATGTCTTCCAGTTGAAACCAGGTTAGGAGATGTTTCCTGGAATCATCGTTATTCTTTATCATTGCGTAGTGCTCCATTGAGTATATGTACCACAGTTTACCTATCCATTCTTCTATTGTTGGGCATCTGGGTTGATTCCACGTTTTTGCTATTGTGGACTGTGCCGCGATAAACATTCTTGTGCATGTGTCCGTTGGTGTGAAAGGCCTTGAATCTGTAGGATATATTCCAAGTAGTGGAATTACTGGGTCAAATGGTATATCAATATCCATTTTTTTAAGGAAGGGCCAGATTGCCTTCCAAAGAGGCTGGACCATTTTGCAACCCCACCAACAGTGTAGGAGGGTTCCACTTTCTCCACAGCCTCTCCAGCATTTGTTGTTTTGTGTTTTCTGGATCATGGCCGAGTCTCAGATTTTGGTCTGAGTCCTCTAGATATTTCCTGGACCTAGTAAGAATTCACAGGAGAGTAAAGGAGCTAAACCTTATCTTACTGATTTCTCCCTCACTTCTACCCTTCTCTAAGTGTTCTTGATAAATTTTGGACATTTAGGTGCTCTGGATGGACTTGTGCCTTCAGATTCCGCAGATTAACCCAACTGAGCAGCTTAAATTGCAATTTTTACAGAATATGCTAACTTGGACATTATTCATGTTAAAATAAAATTTACACGTAATATGTAGTAGTAGATGTTGCTTCTATTTTAAATGCATTCATTTTCTGATGCATTTGTATATGTATTTATAGCTCTAACCCCTCCCATAAAGAATAAAAGCTTTGCTAGTTAAAATGTGATTCACGGCATCTCAGACCTTACCCCAGACCCACTTATCAGAGTCTACATTTTAGCAGAGAAGCACCGGGTTAAAACAGTGGTTTTCCATCTTAGCTGTTTGCTGAGAAGCTTTTTTAAAACTCTGTGTCCAGAATTATTAAATCAGAATTTCTTGGGGTGAGACACAGGCATCAGTGTTATTTAAAGCTCTGCAGGTGATCCCAGTGTACAGTGGAGGTTGAAGCACTAGGTTAGAGGTAAGTGAATGCGTGACTGATCCCTAATTCCAGTGCAGCAAACTAAAAAGCTCCATTTCTTTCAGCTCAGTCAGAGGCCAACTGTGGCCGAGCTGCTTGCCAGGAAGATTCTGAGGTTTAATGAGTATGTTGAGGTAACAGATGCTCAAGATTATGACCGGCGAGCTGACAAACCTTGGACCAAACTGACCCCTGCTGATAAGGTAACCAGAAAGCTTGTTTTTTAATTTTTCTTTATTTGAAGGATACAGAACACTAACTAGAAAGAGGAACCATAAACAAAGCTTCTAGTTTTGATATAATGTTAAATTTCCAATCAGAATACAAAATGACAAAATGTAAGTGAAAGAAAAGAAAATGCCTATTACATAAGAGTGGACAGAAAATAAAAACTAGAAGCAAATAAAACACACTCTCGACAGTGATTGTTTGGTTGGCAGTTTGGGTGATACATTTTAATTATTACATACATTCTATTTTTATAATGGGAAAAGCATTTTACATGTTGTGGAAACTATAAAAGCTATAATCTTTCTTCAGGATTCTGTTCCATTTTTAAAAGATTTTAACTGGTGATTTTAGAGTTATTATGTCATGAATGGTACTGGCAAAGGTGATGTGAGTCAGGCACAGACCTCACTCACTTCACTGTGTTGACCTGGTTTCTTTCTTCTTTGGTGTTGCCTGCTATGGTTGCAGTGACTCAAGAAATAGGGACAATAGAGAATAGATAGCAAACCACACTCCTACAGTACAGCAAATAGCAAACAATCCAACATTTATCTTTCTGCTCCACAGGCTGCCATAAGAAAAGAATTAAATGAATTTAAAAGCTCAGAAATGGAGGTTCACGAAGAGAGCAAACATTTTACACGGTAAGAGTCAAACACCCAAATACTGTGAGCTAAGTGGAGGCCCTATAAACATACAAATTAGAGTTGTTGAGCTATGTTGGACTCTAATGACGTGGTTATAAGAAGGACACTCAACCTTAAGAGAAAAGATGAGAACTAAAAGTTATTAAATGCCTATTCTGAGCTTGGCATTTACTGTATATTATCTTATTTAATCCTCAAGATACACCTGACCCTCATATTAGTATCTCCATCCTGTCAGAGACTCAGGAGGGTTAAGTAAGTTGCATAACTTGCTAGCTGATTGCAGAACCAAAACTGGGAGAAAGGAATGAATGGCTTCAAAGAATGAGTGAGAAAGAAATAGCTGGCTCTCTTCCTTGCAGTTCACTGTCCTAGGTTATAGAGAGGAGATTTTCATGTGTTGACAAGGGCTTATCATCTCTGTTTTCAGTTCTAACTGGTATAATCAGTCCCCAGATTACAAAGAAGTTGCATTCCTAAGTACTTTTAAGTGAAATATGTAAGTTGTAACAATTAAGTGCAGTTTGTACCCAGTGTCAGTCAAATGTTTATCTTGATATATAGTACAAAATGTACTTTTCAATGCATAAATATCATTAAAGAAACACTGGCAGATAGCTAAAACATGTCTAGCGTAGTAATATTTTGAGGCACTCACAAAGTAACACTTATTTGTTAGTATGAATCCATCTTATGTACCTTAAATTTTTAATATAGTAAGCTGTACAGAGTTGGTTCATAACTACAGGTTGTTAGTAACCCAGGAACTATTTGTATACAATTCTTGAATTAACTGTATTTTTGCCAAGAATTTTTTTTTTACTTTTTTATTGCGATTAAATGAAAGTATACAGTCCAAATTAATTTTGCATCCCCACCTATCTGCAGCTCCTCTGCTTTCCTTGCCCAGTGACAGCACATTTCTACTTTTCATTCTATACTTGTCATACCCTCTTAACAAGCTCCTGTCCCCTCCTCTGCACCCTCTTCTCTCCCATCTAGAAAGAGACCAGTAGGACAGCATCCTATAAATCCATAGAACCATAATGTATACATTACTGTGATTAAGGACCCACCCTGTATCAAAAAAATTAGCTATCCATAAATGGAATTAGTGGAAATATCTTTGTGACTGTCAGAGCATTTATGACAAGAAGCTAAATGAAAAAAGATTTAATGACAAATACATAGATCACTACAAAAGGAAGAACAAGCAAAACTGGAAAATAAAATTTTTTTCAAGTTGTTTCCTTAAATATATGGGCAAATTGTTATTTTGATCACAGAATCATTTTGTAAGTAGGTCTGACAGAAGAGAAGACAAATTCTTTGAACAGCGGAAATACCATTCAAGACACTGAAGTACAAACGTGAAGGACAAACCATATTTGTCTGCAAGAAGTTCTCAATCTCATCTGGAAGAAAGACCCGAGTGTTACTAAATGCAATATGATCAATATGACTAATACTTCAGAGTCAGTCAGGATTTCTATCCTAACTCCACCATTTCCTAGCTATGTATTAGCTATCCTTGTTCTTAACAGTAGTCATGGAGTGCTTTAGTGACCACAAATGAAAGAGTAAGAGTAGATTTTGGTAAAGGAGTTGTAGAAAACGTGACATAAAGCCTGGACCTTAAAGTGTAGGAAAACTTATCTGGACAAGAAGGAAGGACAGAATATCATAAGCAGAAGGATCAGCATAAGAGAGGCTGTGGGAGGTAAAAGATGCCTGGCAATTATGAGTAATGGGAAACATGGCTGGAGCAGAGTATGTATGGAGGAAAGTGAGACCAGAAACGTGGATTGGGATCACGCTGTGAAGAACTTGGACCATTATGCTAGGACATTGGAGCCATTGGACGTTTATAAACAGAGAATTTTTTGTGTTTCCTGGTGAACCTTGATGGCAGTTTGGAAGGTCACTTGGAAGGATGAGGAGACTAGCTACAGGGAAGACAGGAAGTGATTGAAATAGTCATAATAAGTGACAGTGGTAGCTCAAGTCAGGGTGGTAACAGTGACAGTACAAAGGAGCTAGATTTGAAAGACATTCCAATTAGAGAATTTATAAAATTTCATAATTATTTGAGTAAAAAAGTAGCAGTTGCCATCGTGTCAGTTTACACTCATGGCTACCCCATGTGTGTCACAGAACTGCACATACAGTTAGCTGTGACCTTTTGGAAGTAGATCACCAGGCCTTTCTCAGAGGTGCTTCTGGGTGGAATCAGACCACCAACTTTTGATTAGTAGCCAAGCACTTAACCATTTGTGCCACCCAGGGACTCTCCTCTGTTGCATTAAACCAGCCCATAGTACCCATTGCCATCAAGACAATTCCGACTCATAGCGACCCTATAGGTCAGAGTCGAACTGCCCTGTAGAGTTTCCAGGGTGTGCCTGGCAGGTTTGAACTGCTGATCTTTCAGTTAGCAGATGTAGCACTTAACCACTATTCCACCAAGGTTTCTTCTGTTGAATTAGAGGAGTGAAATATAGAAAGTTGTCAAAATGACTCTTAGATTACTAACTTGTGATTTTCGAGGTCTGTGGAGGAAGTAAATAGTTCAGGCCTATAGTTTAGTACATTCATTCAGTAATTATTAAACACCTACTGTGTGACAGGCACAGTGCTAGGTACTTGGAGTACAGCATGGATCAAGATAACATCCCTGTCCCCAGAGAGCTTTATTTCTAAAAGAGGAAGACAGTACGCACATTGGAAACTAAATTGTAAATGTTGAGTTTGAAGAAATTGTGACACTTTGGAGGTGGTAATCCCCAGAGGATCATTGGATATTCGGCGTAGAGTTAAGGAGAAAACAAGGCTTAAAAATGCCAATTTATGAGAGAATACAGTGGATCTTTAGGGGGAAAAATGTTTTTGTTTTTTTATTTATTTAAAGGGTTGTTGTTGCTGTGGTTAGGTGGCATTGAGTCAGTTCTGACTCAGCATAGGCAGAGGGAAAAGAACCAGGAAAACATATTGAGGAAAAACAACTGAAGCAGAAGAAAGAAAAGTGAAAAGTAGTGTTGTGGTAACCAAGCGAGTTTTTAGAAGGAGTGCAAGTATATTAGGCACCTTAGATGCTATAGAAAATTCAGGCAGATCCGAGGGCACAGCAGATGGTCCCAACTCAGCAGGAATGCATGATCACCGAGAACCAAAATGACATGGGGTAAAGACAACCCAGAAGATAGACCCACATGAGTGGGTGCCCACATAGACTTGGGACCGGAAGAACTGGATGGTGCCCAGCCACCACCAGTGATAGCCACAATGAAGCTCACTAAGTTGAGTCTCACTGGCAACCCAAGAATAAAAAGGGGTGCACCCTGAGATCTCCACTAAAAGACCACAACTGATGGTCCAGCAGCTTCAGGGTTCCCCTGGGAGCATGGCCCCTGGCCCTGATGCTGCCCCTGCCCATAAATCGTAATGAAGGTCCACTCTTCAAACACGAATGGATTCGACTTGGCGATGCACAGTCACCATATGTTGGATGCACTTTATGGTTCTGTGCATCTATAGGATATCATCCTGCTGACCTCTCGCTGGAAGAAGGAGAGTGGGTGGAGAGGAGGGGAAAGGAGACTGTTGGGAGGATGAGACATGTATGGAGCAGAGAGGAACAGTGTGCTGTCACTGGACAGGGAGAGCAGTGGAAGCTGCATATAGGTAGGCATGTAAATTTACATGGGAATACACATTTTCACTCAGTCATAATAAAAAAGAAAATTCAGGCAGAATTAGATCAGTGGAGAGAGGAAAAAAGATTCTTTCTTAATTAGGATGCAGTGTTTCATTGTTACTAATAGCAAACCAAAGTACATCACCTAGTAACTTGTCTTTTTTTGATCATCTGTTGTAGCTACCACCGTCCATGATCCTGAAATCTCAGAGAACTACATAAACAACAGCCCTCAAAAGAGGCTGCTTCGCTGCTTCGTCCTCCAGAGTATTGTAGACAGGGAACTTCAGTGCTTCCCAGCCTAGCCAAACTGGCTCCTCTGGGGTGCAGTTCTGAGGTGAACAGCACTTCCATGAATGTAGCACTTCACTGGAACGGCTTCTCCTGTGCTGCCCCTGTAGCCCAGCTGAACACTGTGTCAGTGCTTTCGAATCTTTTCATACTGCAGCATACCCAAGGGGTTCCCTCACTAGCCACCAAAGTTCTAGGCCCCCTGCAGGTTCCGAATGTTGCCGAGGCACAGTTTGCACCGTTGGCCTTACCTGCCCCACCCTGATTGAGACCCACTTGTGTAGGTGCTGAGTTCCAGTCATCAGTTCGTGCTGAGTTCCAGTCATCAGTTCCAGTTGGCAGCGGGGAAAACCCACAGTCTTCCAGCAGAGGAGCCATCCCCTCCAAGGGAAGCATGTCTGTTGAAAAGCATTGAACTATTCCTCTTCTAAGGAGCCCTGGTAGCAAATGGTTAAGCACTGGGCTGCTAACAGCAATTTGAACCCACCAGTGGGAGAAAAACATGACAGTGTGCTTTCGTAAAGATGTACAGCCTTGGAAACCCCACGGGGCAGTTCTACTCTGTCCCACACGTAGGGTCATCGTGAGTCAGAATTTGATTCAGCAACAATGAGTGGATACCTCTTATAACTTAGCAATATATTCATTCCTCTTTAGGCACTCAGGCCTAGAGGAAGCTCAGGATTCAACATGTTCTCCCTTTTTGGCATAAGTCACCCTAATTTTTTTAAAAAATGTATCATGAAGTAGAATGGAAACTTAAACGTGCTTTTTGACAAGGTATCTGAGCTGCAACTAGACACAAAAGTTAAAAAAAGAGAGAATACATTTATTTTCTATATACAAAAACAAGACTAAAAATGCCTTCATAATAATGCCAACGTGGCAGAAAACTGGTGTCTTGAATTTTGTAGGCTGTTGTAATCTTCTTGTACCAAATGATGCTCTGAATCACCTCTGACCAGTAGATGTGTCCTCCTCCTTAAAGCAGAGCTGTTGCAACTCTGAGCACTTGTCTGTTGTCAGCCCCACACCGCCAGTCACAGAAAAGACCTGAAGGGTGGGGGGTGCTAGACTGGAAAGGGTATTGGAGGAAGCAGTGGGAGGGGCTGAATCAGGACCCACCTCGTACTGTTTGCCTCTCCCCTGCCGCACGCTCCTCGGTAACTCCCAGCACTGAGCCTTCTGACCCCAGGCGGACTCCACCTCCCTCGGTCCCCCTTCGGGCTCCCATGCTGAAGCCAGTGGAGCGGGTGCTCTGCCCCTACCCGTTTTGTGTTTGTAATGTGTATGTTTGTACTGTTTGCTACAACATAGGATTCGTTGAGTTTGTGTGATGTTTATTGAAAACCGTACAGCCTCACTATTTCTCTGAAATTCCTGTCCACACTAAGTTAAAACAACTTTATCTCATGAATGTGGCTTTTTTCTTTCACTTTAATGTTCAGAAAATTGTACTGTTTCATAGATTTTGTCTCATTTATTCTGTGGTCCTTGCCTCTTCTTCTGTTTGAAAGCCTTCACTAGATTTTTCTTTTGATAAGATTTGCTGAAGAATCAAAATACCAGATCAAAACAAAAAGCTGAAGTGACCTTAAAAAGCAGTGTCTCTTCTCTATATAGTGAAAAGAAGATATTTGGATTTCTTGGTTCTGTGAGATGTTTTATGACTGTGGGGATAGGCTGGGTCCTCAGCTGCTTGGAGCTGACTGACATGTGGGATAACCTGAGCAAGATAAGTGAAGATTCTGCTGAAGTTTGTTATTGATCTGTATGTAGGATAGCCACACATTCACTGCTAATTTGCCTTCTTCTGACCATTCTTGTTGGTTTGGAAACTAACTGGCATATGCCAGCATTTTTGTGGCTTGAGATGGCACTTTGAAAGCCTTCTTTTAGAAACTGCCTTTTCTAGAATGTGCCAAGCTTGAAGCAGGATTTGCCTGCCTTCCGTGTGCCACCAAGGGGTACAGTTTATCTTTCATCTCATCCATGTTATTTTGAAGCAAGATACTTTGGTTGGGGTATGGGGGAGGGAGCAAGTCTTTCTCAGTGTTTTTTGTTTTTTTAAATAAAATCTATTTTGTCTTCTCTTTTGCTGTAATTACCAATTCACAATCATAATGTAAAAAAGAAATAAAAGCCTGGTGTATTATACTTCAAGATAATTTCCCTAATGTACAGAATCTCCTTGTAAAATAATTACATTGTATATCAGTGTTCATTATCAATATTAATTATTAAAGTATTTTAGAATTAAAAACTAGACTATTCTTATGTCAGATATTTATCTTATGTACTACTGTATTCCTAAAAACATTTAAACAGTCTTAAAAAGAAAACCTAAAATCACTGCATGAGACACAAAATGAGAAGTCAGTGAGGGCAAAGTAATAATAATAGGAAGGACGTTAAATGTGGCCAGAGCTGAAGGTCAATCATGTATGTCAGTGTACATGTATGAAAAATAGGCTGAAGGGAGGAGAGCCAACTGAATGCCATACTATGTACCAGGTATAGCACTGCTGCTTTATCCTATGTAGCCCACACCTAGCCTGTGAGGTGATACTATATTCATTTAACAGTGAGGAACCTGAGAAGTGACCTGAAGTCACTTCCCCAAGGTCAAAACAAATCATATAACCACTCTGCATATATTCAGGGGCAAGCTGTTGCTGTCCACCCCATTATCTCTACAAAGATTCACCAAGTATAGACCACATATAAGTGGGCCTTAGGCTGACATCACAAAAGGACAGCTATATTTCATGAACTTCTCTCTGGTAAGTGGCCCAGTTTCAATCCAGGTGTCATCAGCAATGACTCACTTTCTATTTGTCACTTCAGAGAATGGCCTTATTTAGCAAACTAGGTTTTACCAAGGGTTGAAAGAAAGCATGATTCAGAACTGCTCATGTCCTCAGGTTCTCTCTGCTTCCAAGTTTTCCTTCTAGTTGCCCTCCAAGTAGCCCTCAAATTGCTATTGCCTGTTGTTGTTTCTTCTGGTTTTTGTTTTCTTACTATGAATAAATGAAAGTATACAACCCAAATCAATTTTGCATGCCAACCTACCTGTGAAGCACACTCCACCCTCTCACACTTGTAGTATCCTCTTAATGAGCACATCACCTCTTCTTCACCGAGAAAGCACTAGGACAGCCTCCTATAAATGTACAACACCACAAAATACACACACCACATGCTCATACTATGTCCAGGTCCAGTCTGTTCTTGTCTGAAGTGCTGACCTCAGTACTGGTTTCAGATCAGAGCCAGCAGCAAGTCTAGGAGCCATGTTCCCAGAGGACCCTCCAAGCTGTGGAACCATCAGTTCTGGTCTTTTTAGTAGAGTTCTTGAACTGCACCTCTTTTTCTCGTGCTGCGTGAGCAGTTCTACATGGTATCCCCCATCATGACTGCCTTTGGTGGTGGCCAGGCACCATCTGGTTCTTCTCGTCTCATGCTGAAGCAGTCTCCCACTCATATGGGACTTCCATCTCCTGGGCTCATTTTTGTGTCTTTGATGTTCTTGGTCATCATCTCTTCCAGATAGGTTGGGACCATTTGATGTAGCTCAGATGGCAGCGTTAGCTTCTAAGGCCCCAGACGCCACTCACCAATATGGGGTGCAAAACACTAGTTATGTCAGTTGACCTCTATGTCCCCCGAAAACATGGTCACCAGACTCCTGTTCCTGCTACTCTATCCTTTTTGAAATGCTCAGTTTCAGTTTATAGTGTAGTCCTGTTGCGTTGATCTGCCCTCTACTGCGTGCTGTCACTCCTTTCACCTAACGGAACATCCTTCTCCTTCCCAACACTTGTAGCCATTACAGTCGTTTCTTCTGTACCTAAAACCATTTTTAAGTCCTTACAGCAGAGGTCTCATACTTGTCCTTTTGCAGCTGACTGATTTTATTCACCATAATGTATCCTAGTTGAAACCAGGTTGTGAGATGCTTCTTAATACCATTGTTGTTCTTTATCATTGCATAGTGTTCCATTGTGTATATATACCATAGTTTGTCCATTCACCTGTTGATGGGCACCTAGGTTGTTTCCATCTTTTTGCTATTGTGGATAGTGCTCCAGTAAGCATTCATGTGCATGTATCTGTTTGTGGGACTGCCTTTATTTCTGTAGGATATATTCCAAGCAGTGGGATTGCTGAATCATATGATACTTCTATTTCTAGCTTTTTAAGAAAGTGCCAAATTGTTTTCCAAAGGGGTGGTACCATTTTGCATTCCCACCAGCAGTGTAGGAGAGTTCCAATCTCTCCACAGCCTATTCAGCATTTGTTGTTCTGTGAGTTCTGGACTATTGCCAGCCTTGTTGGGGTGAAGTCATATCTCATTATAGCTTTTATTTGGACTTCTCTGATAGCTAATGAATGTGAGCACTTCCTCATGTGTCTTTTGGCTGCCTGGATGTCCTCTTTGGTAATGTGTCTGTCCATGTCCTTTGCCCATTGCTTAATTGGGTTATTTACCGTTTTCTTGTTGATATTTTGCAGTACCTTGTAGATTATGGAATTCACATGTCAATCCAACATGTATTTGCCAAGTATTTTTTCCCGTTCTACAGGTAGTCTTTTAACTCTCTTAATAAAGTCTTTGGGTGAGCACTGAGTGTTTGATTTTTAGTAGTTCCTACGTTTCTCTCTTCTTTTGTTTGTGCATTGTTGGTCAGATTTTGTTGTCTAAGCTGTGTATTAGAACATCCATTATTGACCCTATTTTTTCTTGCATAATCTTGATTGTTTTACGTTTGAGATTTAGGTCTTTGATCCACTTTCAGTTAGTTTCTGTGTACAGTGAGATACAGGTCTTGTTTCAGTTTTTTGCAGATCGATATCCAATTTTACCAACACCATTTGTTAGACTGTTTTTACCCCAGTGTACAACCTTTGAGTTTTTTTCAGTTTTTCATATTTTATTGTGATTTTTGTTAAGTGAGAATTTACACAGCAAATTCTAAGTTCTCGCTTAATAATTTCTAAACAAATGATTCAGTGATATTGATTGCATTTTAACAATGTACTCACATTCTGGTTGTTATATGAGGTTTCTTCTCTGTAAGTTTTATTTTGTTGTTGTCATTAAGAATATTCAGAGCAAAACCTGGACCAACTGAAAGTTTCTACATGTAGAATTAAGTGACATCAATTATCTTCTTCAAGGTGCACAACCATTGTCATCCTCCTTTTCTGAGTTATATGTCCTCACTAATGTAAACTCACAGCCCTCCAAGGTTCCTAGCCAATCTTCTTAGTGTTGTCAATTTGATCCCATATAGATAGTTCTTAAAAGAGCATAATAATATTCAAAGCAGACATTTTTCACTAGTTAAGTTAAACTACTGTTTGGTTTTAAGAAGACTTAAAGAGATATTTTTTGTTCAAGAATTTCAGGAATTCATCCACCCCCCATGGCTCCAGAAAGTCTAGAGTCCATGAGAGTTTGAAATTCTGTTCTCCATCTCCAGAAGTCTGTTTTGAAGATGCACATTGCCCCGTGATTGCTAAAACAATGAAAGAATTTAGGGTTGTTGTGGAAGTTTAGATTACATTATGGAGGACTTCAGTTGGAAAGTGAGAAATTTGGAAGACCACTGTCAGAAAAGGCAAATCCAGTGAATACTCAGTTGGCAGAGGATGTAATGGGAGGTGTATCTATAAAAGATTAGAACAAAGAAAGGCCAAGTTCTGAAGGCAAAACACAGCTTAAGTTGCTGCTTCAAGGTGCAGTTAAATCCCAGCCCTGTAGGGCTTTCTAAAAGCAGGAACTACCAACAACCTGGACCACTTGTTCATTCATCTGTCTCTTGTGGGTAGAGACAGTGTCGCTAGTGCTGAGCACATCAACTCTATTCTTCAGATGTTTTCTAAATTCAGATGAGATATACTCAAGGTCATACTTCACTAAAAAGATAGGAAGGAAAGAAAAGACCAAATTGGATGACAGAAGAGACTCTGAAACTTGCTCTTGAAAGTCAGCTAGCTAAAGCAAAAGGAAGAAATGATGAAGTAAAAGAAATTGAACAGAAGATTTCAAAGGCCAGCTCAAGACAAAGTATTACAGTGACATGTGCAAAGGGCTAGAGATAGAAAACCAAAAGGGAAGAACATTCTATTTCTCAAGCTGAAAGAACTGAAGAAAAAAATTCAAGCCTCATGTTGCAGTAGTGAAGGATTCTACAAGGAAAATATTAAATGACTCAGGAAGCATTAAAAGAAAATGGAAGGAATACATACAGTCATTACACCAAAAAGAACTGGTTGATGTTCAACCATTTAAAGAGGTAGCATATGATCAGGAACTGATGGTACTAAAGGAAGAAGTCAAAGCTGCACTGAAGGCACTGGCAGAAAACTAGGCTTCAGGAACTGATGGAATATCAACTGAGATATTTCAACAAATGAAGGCAGTGCTGGAAGTACTCAGTAGTATATACCAAGAAATTTGGAGGGCAGCTACCTGGCCAACTGACTGGAAGAGATCTGTATTTATGTCTATTCCCAAGAAGGGTGATCCAACCAAATGTGGAAATTATTGATAATATCATTAATATCACCCACAAGTAAAATATTGCTAAAGATCATTCCAAAGCAACTGCAACAGTATATTAATAGGGAACTGCCAGAAATTCAAGATAGTTTCAGAAGACGATGTGGACCCAGGGATATCATTGCTGATGTCAGATGGACCTTGGCTGAAAGTTGACAATACCAGAAAGACATCTCCTTGTGTTATCACTGACTATGCAAATGTATTCGACTAGATCATAACAAATTGTGGGTAATAGAATGGGAATTACAGAACTCTTAATTCTGCTCAAGGAATCTGAAAAGAAAAAAACAAACCCAGTGCCATCAAGTCAATTCCAATTCACAGTGACCCTATAAGGAAAGAGTAGAACTGCCCAAAGAGTTTTCAAAGACTGCTTGGTAAATCTGAACTGCTGATCTTTTGGTTAGCAGCCTTAGCACTTAACCTGTACACCACCAGGGTTTCCCTCATACTATGAAAGAAAAAAAACCACTGCTGTCAAGTCAATTCTGACTCACAGCAACCCTACAGAACTGAGCAAAACTGCCCCATAGTTTCCAAGGAGCACCTAGCAGATTTGAACTGCCCACCTTTTGGTTATCAGACACAGCACTTAACCACTGAGCTACCAGGGTTTCCCCTCACGCCATATAGCAATTGGCAAGTAGTAGTATAATTTGTCATGTCTGTTTCCCCCATATGTTGAGCTTTTGAGGACAGAAAAAGTATTTGTTTCATCTCAGAACCCCCAGCACAATGGCTGACATAGAATAAGTAATACCCACTAACTAAAATGTTGAATGAGTAACTGCCAGGTAACAGAACGCTGGTAGTGTGGCCAGAGAAGTAGCAGAATTCTTTTTCTTCCTCTACACCACTAGTTCTCAAAATGTTTTTATCTTGAAACCCTTTTACAATCTTAAACATTACGGACTTCAAAGTACCTTTGTCTCTGTGGGTTACATCTATGGATACTTTATATTGAGAAATGTTTAAAATATTTTAATACATTTCAAAACGATTAACTCCATACATGTTAACAATATTTTTTATGGAAAAAAAAATTCATTTTCTGAAAATAACTGAGAAGAGTGGCACTGTTTTACCCTTTGTGCAAACCTCTTTAATGTCTGGCTTAATAGAGGACAGCTAAGTCCTCATATCTGCTACTGTATTCGATCTGTTCTTTTAGGCATCCAGGCTCTTTAATATTGGGGGAGGGAAAGAGGTGATGTTAGTGGCAGCCTTCTAAGGGAGATTCTGCAGTCCTTGTAGCTCTCTAAGCCCCTCTAACAACATGTAAATATGGGCCTTGGTAATCATGGAATCCCTGGTAAGGGTGTCGTTGAGCTCTGTGAGGAAATAGCTCGTAATCATCAATGAACTCGAGAGGTTATGCCAGTGTCAGCTCCAGGAAGAAACCACATCCAAGGGCCATGCAGATCCGTGAAGTGTCTGGGACCACTATGTCAACAAACAAGTTCCAGGAGAAATCCACCTACATAGACAACTCCTGGAGCCACTAAATGATGTTTCTTAGTTGAAGGTATCTGGCTAGCTGCTCATACATCTTGTTGCGATGGTTCAGCACCTTTCACAGGTCTTGCTGAAGCAGGTCACTGATGAAGTCTTCCTAACGCAGCACTTTCTCATCTGTGGCCTCCAGGTTTCACAGTTCAGGGGTCTTGACCATGATGGACTCCTAAGAGCTACAGGGAGTAAGAACAGCAAGTGGTGGGAACCCTCAATTTATTGCTACATGTTTTTCTGGTTTAAGTATGTGAAGAAAATTCTCTCACAGATACATACAAGGTCCAACAATTAAGTCCATGAACTTAATTGTTCTACGTGCTACCTACTTCGTTGCTGAAGATCACTAGTCATCTTGGAAGTATTCCCCTTCAGAAGTTATGCACCATCGCCAGTGCCTAGTGCACCCTTCAAAACAGTTTTGGAACTCTTTCTGGAACGGCCATCAGACCTGTCATTATATTACCCTTGATGTCCTGAATGTCATCAAAATCTCTTCAATATTTCCGTAATCTTTGAATAAAGAAAAAAGTCACTGGGGCCCAGGATCAGGTGAGTAGGTGGGTATTCCAGTACAGTTATTTGTTTATTGGCTAAAAAGTCCCTCACAGACAACTATACAATTAAGTTCATGAGCTTGCTACCTTGTACAGTGGTCATTCCAGAAAGAGTTCCAAAATTGCTTTGAAGGCTGGACTAGGCGCTGGTGTCAGTGCCTAGCTTCCCAAGCGGGATCCTTCAAAGGTGACAGTACTGATATTAGCAACTAGGTATTTAACACTTAGTACAATTAAGTTCACGGACTTAAGTGTCAGACCCTGTACGTGAAGAAAATCCATTCTCACACAGATGTGTAGTAGGAAAAGACATCAGCCATTCTGTCAAGTATTTTAGCTTGCAACTCAATCGCTTAAGTACTTTTCCTGGAGACAACTACTGTTCAACAAAGTGCTTTACATGAAACTGTCATTTGTCACACAGCCAAGACAGGTACTTGGGTCAAGATTTAATAAAATTAATTTTTACATCTTCATTAAATGCTCTTAGGTCAAACTGATTTTTTTAAACTTTGAATTGTCACAAAGAATATGATGACTTCTCGTACAGTTTAGTAGTCTGGCCTTGATTCATTCTAAGGCACCCACCACTGTTTTTACTTTTTTTACACCCACCGTTGCACTTACTGGTGCAAGTGTCAACACAGTGAAAAGGGCAAAAACATAATGTTTACATCTTATTATGAAAACAGTTTTGATCTAACTGGTTTCCAACAGTCTCAGACGCAAACAGATCACCCAACCATACACGCAAAACTGCTGCTGTGAGCCTGCTTCTCACCTTCCAGATAATTACAATGTCTTAAAATTATTGTTAGACAAGGAAAATGTGAGTCCAAGAGACAGAAAAGACTACATATACCAGCAACTGTATCAACATGAGACCAGAAGAACAAGCTGATCCCAAAGACTGCCTTCAAGAGAACTCAACCAGAGTCCCTGTTGGAGCAGGAAAAATGTGGGGTGCAGAACTTGAACTCTAGTAAAAAAAAAAAAAAAAAAAAAAAAGACAGACTTGATGGTCTGACAAACTGAGAAATCCCTGGAAGCCAGGACACCCAGACTCTGTTAGCCCAGAACTGAAAGTAATTCAGAAGCCAACTCCTTAGACATAGACTGAACTGGTATACGAAACATAAAAGGAGACTGGTAAAGAGTGTGTTTCTTAGCTTGGGTAGATACAAGAAAGTAACTGGGCAGCTCCTGTCCAGAGGTGAGATGAGAGGACAGAGGGGGACAGGAGCTGGTTAAATGAACATGGGAAATACGGGTTGGGAAAGCACCTAGTGTTGCATAGTAAATTGTAAGTTTCTGTCTGAGAAACTGACTGGAATTATAAACATTCACTTAAAACACAATGAAAAAAATCAGAATTGTGAGTAGTACGCAAAGCACCCAGCACGAAGTCTAACATATAAGTCTCGTTGTCAGGTGCCCCGGTCATTTTCAACTCACAGCAACTCCATGTGACAGAGCAGAACTGCCCCATAGGATTTTCTAAATTGTAATGTACAGAAGCCGATTGCCAGGTCTTTATCCTGCAGAGCTACTAGGTGGATTCTAAACACCAACTTTCAGGTTAGCAGTTGGGCCCTTCACGGTGGCACCTTAATACACACGAGGAACTTCATAAATGTTAGTTTTTACTCAGTATAACCTAGCTGTGTGTGATGAAGACTGTATGTCAATTCACCTAATATTTATTGGCCTAACACCATAGCTGAACCTATCATATCTGTAA
This sequence comes from Heterohyrax brucei, assembly GCA_028571685.1. Taxonomy (NCBI): domain Eukaryota; kingdom Metazoa; phylum Chordata; class Mammalia; order Hyracoidea; family Procaviidae; genus Heterohyrax; species Heterohyrax brucei. The sequence continues at coordinate 58,474,999 of CM053140.1, forward strand.
CATTTCATATATGTGTGTACCTAAGGACGTTTGACTTATCTACTTGTTTTAAGTTTTTTTGCTTGTTTTACTTATTTATTTTAGCGAATTTGTCTAGGGGTACTTCCATCTTATTTACCTAGTAGCATTTATCAGATGTTTACCTTCCATGTGTCAGGGCGGATTCTATCCTTTTTGAGACTGCTTACTTTTCCCAAAACGTCTTTTTCTATTTTGCATACTTAGTATTCCAAAGTTTTTTTTTTAGCCCGTTTATGTAACAGCATACCCATCAGATTGAAGACTCGACCGTAGAGAGTAAATCTAAACGGTACAGTGTCCAGCGATACACCGACAAACTTCAATTTCTGGACTTCTCAATTTCTGTATTTGAACGTTCCACGGCACGAAACCGCGATAAAGCTCTAACGTCGCTAAAGGCCACCCAGCACGGTAGGGGTGGAGCTTAACCATGCGTAGATTTCCCAGAATCCTTAGCGAGTTTCTGATTCGCTAACTGCGCATGCTCTGGCGCAGGCGCAGTAGGCATGACTGGATTTCCGGGCTTCTCAGCTGGTATAAATAGGGACTCTTGGCACTCGCTAAGCCTTTTGAACGAAGACGGGCACCTGGTGTGTTGTGCTTTGGTGAGTGTTTTTCGGCAGCTGTTTTATACGCACTGACAGCCTTCCCAACAGCCAGGCTTTTCTATAATCATATCTCTCAGTGGCGACCGTGCTAACTGCGCCCGGAAGTGCGACCGGGCTGAGCTTGACGCGGCCGCGTGAGTGAGGCCTGCGGAACCTTCGGCCTGCGGGCCTTCACGAAGGGGTGCGGGCAGCGCCACCGCGGTCCTGACATACAATTCGTCATAACGCATTTGCGTTATTTTCGATTTTTCCTGGGAGGCGTGTTGTCCGCAGTGAAGTGTAAGGCATTAAGACGCCTTATACCTGATCGTCTCGCATGTTTAAAAACTGTAGTCTCTGAGAGACTGCCAGGCGCTTTTACTAATTTTGCCACTTGGTCATTCGTAATTTGGGGCAGCCAATGCTTCCAGGTCCTCCACTGAGAGTATTTTGGCACCGTATTGCAGCTCAGCGGCTGTGTTTTCCATACCGTTCTGCCCCTTCCTAAGTAAACCTTGGTGGCATAATTCTCTAGACGCTCCTTGGAAACTATGGGGCATTTCTGCTCAGTTTTAAGGGTCGTTGTGAGTCAGAATTGACCGAGTGGCAACGGATTTTGCTTTCCATCGCTTGTTGGTGGTCTTCTGGGGTTTTCTAAGTCAGCTTACTTGGGCTGGAAGTTAAGTTGGCCAGTCTGAGTGCTGTTTGATCTTGAATCCGAATTTCATGTACATTCTTACGGGTTTCAGATTTACCTTGGGGAAATCGCTACCAACTGGGTGAAATTGTTATGTAATACAGTTGTAAATTAAACCAGTAATAGTGATCATTTCAACGTGGATATTCCCGGGAGGTCACTCTCCCCGGGCTCTGTCCTGGTGGCCTATGGGAGCATAGGGCTCTGTCCTGTGATGTACAGTCCCTTTCCACGACGTTGGAGATGAAGCTGGGCCTTGAGTCTGCGCCTGCATATTCCTACAGCTTCTCAGAGTCCTTTGGACAATGACTGAGGAGACAAACCATGCAGGAAACAATCCTGATTTAAAGGATTCTGAAGCCGGTTCCATCGAACACCAACTACTGTCTCCCCGTTTTCCCGTTTTTTACATTAATATATAAACTATGTCTTGTATTTTATGGCGTTTTTGTAAGCCTGTTGATAGTTTCTTCCATGTATCCTCATGTTGCATGGAGACAGCTTTTTATTCTGCTAAGTAAAACAGTGCTAGGATTTTCACATCTTGGCTGTCTCTTCACCTCAGAAGGGATGTTGATGGCAGCAGTTACTAACGCAAATGCTCGTTTTCCAGGGTTTCCTCAAGTCGACATCTGTGTCCAAGGTGAGTAAATGGTGCAAGTTCTTGGAAATTGCTTTGAGCTGTGATGCTATTTTCTAGCAGTATGGTCTTTGTAAAATACCCTGATTACAGTGGCTAATCAGAGACATTCCAACGTGGATATTCCCGGGAGGTCACTCTCCCCGGGCTCTGTCCTGGTGGCCTATGGGAGCATAGGGCTCTGCCCTGTGATGTACAGTCCCTTTCCACGACGTTGGAGATGAAGCTGGGCCTGGAGTCTGCGCCTGCATATTCCTACAGCTTCTCAGAGTCCTTTGGACAATGACTGAGGAGACAAACCATGCAGGAAACAACCCTAATTTTGTGAGAGATGTTACAGTGTTTTGGTAATTTGTAACCAGGTTTGCACTGGTTTGTGGTAGATGTTAATTATGAGAGAAGTTTAATAAATCTGAAGCCATTTTTGTCAACAACCAGTTAGTTTCCCAGCTTGATACACCCGTATATAAACGTAGTCTGTATTTTATGGTATTTTTGTAAGCATGTTGATATTTTTTTCATGGATCTTTATGTTCCATGGAGAGTACTTTTTATTCTGCTAATTAAAATAGTGCTGAGATTTTCACATCTTTGCCATCTCTTCACCTGAGAAAGGGATACTGATGGAACAGTTACTAACTGTAATGGTCTTATTTTTCCAGGGTTTCCTCAAATATTCATCTGTGTGTCTGAGGTGAGTAAATGATGAAAGTCCTTGGAAATGTCTTGAGCTATGATGCTGTCTCCTAGCAGTATTGCCTTTGTAAAATACCCAGATGACAGTGACTAGTCAGAGACATTGCAACGTGGATATTCCTGGGAGGTTACTCTCCCCAGGCTCTGTCCTGGTGGCCTAGGGGAGCGTAGGGCTCTGCCCTCTGACGTACAGTCCCTTTCCACGACGTTGGAGATGGAGCTGGGCCTGGAGTCTGCACCTGCATATTCCTACAGCTTCTCAGAGTCCTCTGGACAATGACTGAGGAGACAAACCATGCAGGAAACATGTCTAATGTACTAAAATTGAAGAACTAGTAAAAGTCTAAACTTGGGTTTTCTCTTTGCATTTAGAAAGAAGAGGAGCCTCCCTGTTGGCAGGAATTGAAAAGTGGATGTTTTTCTAAGAGACATGGAGGACTTAAAATTTTAATTGGTGTGCTTAAGTTAATGTGTTTTATGAGGTCTGAGAATTAAGTTCACAAACTTGCCACCGTGCGCTTAACATTGGCAGCTACCCGGTAAGGTTTCATAGCCTTGGTATATCAGTGTCTCAGCAGTGTTTGTGTAGATGTGTGGCAGTGTCTTGCTGAGTGGTGTTCATTATTGTTGGCGTGTTCTTTTTGTGTGCCTTTGTGAAAATGTCAGGGCTTGAATTAGAGCAACAAACAAACATTAAATTTCTTGTTAAACTTGGCAAGAATGGACGTGAAATCAGGGACATGTTAGTCCAAGTTTATGGGAATAATGCCATGAAGAAAACAGAAGTGGAAAGATGGATTAAGTATTTTTCTGAGGGGAGAGAAAGCGATACTGATGAAGAGGTCGGGGGAGCCAGTAACAAGCAGAACTGACAGAACATTGCAAAAATTCAAATTTTGCATCAAAGTCATCAGCTGACTAAGAAGTGTAGCAGACCAAAATAAACACTGATAGAAAAACAGGAAACCTGTTACTGGAAATCTTTGCATGAGAAGGTATGTGAAAAAGTGATCGCAAAGAAATCAACAATGAACAGAAGCAAAGGGGGGGCATACCTCAGAACCTGAGGTTTAGTTAAAGGTCAGTCTGCTGTTCAGCCCTCAAAGACACTGTATAAAATAAAGATGTTGTTTGTATATTGGTGTGTGTGCTTTCATTTACATATAATGGGTAATAATAAATGCATTAGCAGAGCAAATGTTCTACTTGTGAATGGTTACACAAAAACTACCTCCCGCACTTGTTTGTCACTGACATACTTCATAAGACCGTGAGCACTGACTCCAGACGCTAACCTTCTGGTTAGCAGCAATCAGATTACTGTTCTGTCAGGGTTTATGTCATGTTCTGAAGTTAAGTTTGATGAAAACCCAGTAGAACTGGGTAAATCCCAGTTCTCAATAGTTGGTCTGTGGGCAGCTTGGTTTGGGTACAGAGTGTTCTACATAGGGGGTGTTTGGGTTGAACATTAAAAAGGAATTCATTTGTAAGCGAGTAAGTACAGTTAATTATGCTGCCATAAACTGCTGATCCTAGCAGTGTGAGCGTAAGTAGGAAATGTGTGTTGGGATGAGCCTGATTTTGCACCTGAGTAACAAGATTGGGTCACAATGGAAACTGCCGGCTCCTGACTGGTTACCAGCACTGTAGAGAGATGATACTCAGGGATGGGGACTAGCAGGGATCCACTTAGAAGGTAGAGTATGGCTCATAAAAGGGGCTAAGTGAGTTGGACAGTGGAGGGGTGTGTTGGAACAGCCAAGATTCCATGTAAGAGCCTGCTTTTGGTCTGGAGTGGTAGCTGATTAATCTGGAAACAGTAAAAGCAGGCCACATTTGGAGAGGTTGGTAGCTACTTACACGTGACTTCTTAGCTTGGGTTTTGTAACTAAGGCATTCCAGTGTATGGCAACATTTCTGAATCAATTAGCACTTTGTGCTGTTTGTATGGGGCAATTTAATCTCATCTTCAAAAATAATGCTTGTTGCTGTTTAGTCAATTCCAGCTCAGTTGCCGTACAGGACAGAAGTGCCTCGTACAGTTCTGGTGGGTTTGGACTACCAACAGTTATCAGATAGTGTTAAGCCATTATGCCACTAATGGCTCCAACCTGGCAACAGAGGGGCTAGTTGACTGAATCTCATGGCTAGAACTGAGTGGAACTTGCACAGATTTGCTTAGCTCTCCAAATGACCCTGGAACCAGCGTTTGTAAAGTTCTCACTAAATTGTTCATGTTAGTAACCTTAGCACTGCTGTCACCCTTGGCTGTTGACCATTCAGGAGCCTTATAGGACAGTAAAACTCTTTAGTTCCCAAGGCTGTAAAACTGCAGAGATGAAGCTACCACATCTTTGCTGTAGAGCAAATAGGTTCAGACTGAGCAATGAGCTCTAAAACATGCAAGCAGGGATCCTCTCAGATGCATACATACCCTCATGGAGAGCTAGGTGCTCAGTAAAAAGCTTTTCCTTGTGACTGTATTTAGATGAAAATTTTCTATTTAAATAGGGTGGAACTGAGTAGAAAATACATGTACTACTAATGTCTAGATATAGCTGAAGCCAAACAATGTTCTACCTACACACAGTACAAGAAAACTACAACAGGTAGTTCCTTGTTCCATGGTGCTAATTTCTAAATTTACAGTTGGATAGCCTGGGTTTGAATTCTAACACTACCCATGTGACTTTGGGCAAGTCATTTAAACTCAGCTTCAGTTTCCTCGCTTGTAGAATGGGCATGGTAAAAGTTGTAATGAAAATTATGTAAATACTTATAAAAGTTCCTAGTATAGTCCCTGGCACATAGTGTAATGGTTTGGTTAAAGTTCTTTTTTTCTGAAGTGGGATCATAAAATGCTACTAGTAACAGTAAACCAAAAAACGTACTGTCTTCAAATTGATTCTGAGTGGTAGCAACCTTGTTGGACAGACTAAAGCTGCTCCATGGAGTTCCCAGGCAGCACTTGGCAGGTTGAAACTTCCAACTCTTGGGTTAGTACAGGTAGCTTAACCACTAGTCAACCAGGGTTGCCAAGTTAACTAGGTTCTTCGTGCCATCAGGTCAGTTCCAACTCAGCAATGCTGTGAATAACAGAATGAAACACTGCGCAGTCCTGCACCGTGCCCACAATCTTTTTTTTTTTCTATGAGGGGCTTTCTGAATGGGGGTTTAGAGATGGTTTGTTTGTTTCTGCACCTAAGTCCATTTTTCCCCCCACAATCATTTTTATGCTTACGCCCATTGTTGATGCCATTACATCAATCCATCTTGTTGTGGGTCTTCTTATTTTTCATTGACTTTCATTGACCCTCCACTTTAGCAAACATGATGTTTTTCTCCAGGGAGTGATCCCTCCTGACAGCGTGTCCAAAGTATGTGAGACACAGTTTCACCATCCTTAATTCCTAGGAGCATTCTGGTTGTCTCCTTTCAAAACAAATCTGTTTGTTCTTTTGGAGGTCCATGATACATTCACTATTCTGTAACACCACAATTCAAAGGCTTCAATTATTCTGTTTTCCTTATTCAATGTCCAGCTCTCATATGCATGTGATGCAATTGAAAATACCATGGCCTGGATCGGGCACACTTTAGTCTTCAAGGTGACAGCTTTACTTTTCAATACTTTAAAGAGGTCCTTTGCGCAGATTTTCCCAGTGTAATCTAACTTTGTTTCTTGACTGCTGCTTCCATGGGCATTGATTGTGGAACCAAATAAAATGAAATCCTTGACAACCTGAATCCTTTCTCCATTTATAATAATGTTGCTTACTGGTCCAGTTGTGAGGATTTTTCTTGTTGTCAAACTGTACTGAAGGCTGTGGCATTTGGTCATCATCAGTGTTTCAAATCCTTCACTTCCAGCAAGCAGGGTTGTGTCATCTGCATAAGGCAGGTTGTCAATGAGTCTTCCTCCAATCCTGATGCCTCATTCTTCCTGTAGTCCAGTTTCTTGGATTATTTGCTCAGCATACGGATTGAAAAGGTATGTGAAAGGATACAAGTCTGACACACACCTTTTCTGTCTTTTAAACTATGTTCCCTTGTTCTGTTTGCATGAGTGCCTCTTGATCCATGTACAGATTTCTCATGAGCACAATTAAGGATCCTGGAATTCCCATTGTCCGCAGTGTTACCCGTAATTTGTTATGATCCACACAGTCAAATGTCTTTGCATAGTCAATGAAGTGTAGGTAACATGTTTCTGGTGTTCCCTGCTTTCAGCCAAGATCCGTCTGACACCAGCAATGATATCCCTAGTTCCACATCCTCTTTGGAGTCTCACCCAAAGTTTTGGCAGTTCCTTGTCAATACACTGTTGTAGTTGCTTTTGAATAATCTTGAACAAAATCTTACTTGCATATGATACTAATCATATTGTTCGATAATTTCCACTTTCAGTTGGATCACCCTTCTTGGGAGTAGGCACAAATATGGATCTCTTCCAGTTGGTTGGCCAGGTGGTTGTCCTCCAAATTTCTTGGCGTAGATGAGGGAGCACTTCCAGTGCTACATCCATTTGTTGAACACCTCAACTGCTATTTCATCAATTCCTGGAGCCTTGTTTTCAATGTCTTCAGTGCAGCTTCAGCTACTTCCTAGCAATAAACCTGCTGCCATTGAGCCAATTCCAACTCATAATGAACTAATAGAACAGAGTACAACTGCCCTATAGAGTTTCCAAGGAACACCTGGCAAATTGAACTACTGACCTTCTGGTTAGCAGCTGTTGCACTTAAGTACTATGCCACCAGCTTTTCCAATAGTAGTTACCATTTACTGAGGACTTCCCATGTGCCAGTCACTGTATGGAATCCCTGGAGGATTAGTGGTTAAGTGCTACTGCTGCTGACTAGAAGGTCAGCAATACAAATCCACCAGGCAGTCTTTGGAAATCTGTTGGGTCAGTTCTACTCTGTCTATAGGGTTGGTACGAGTTGGAATTGATGGCAGTGGGTTGGGTTTGGTAGTCACTGTACAAAGATGTATATATTATCTCATTCTGCATGCAACTCTGTACGGTAGGTACTCTTTGTGACCATTTTACAGATGAGGAGGTGGAAGATTTGAGAAAGGTAGCCACATTGTACAGTAAGAGGCAGAACCAAGGCAACTGCAGAATCTGCCCTTATCCTACATTGTAACACACCTGAGAAAGTGCTGAACCTATTTCCATCTAGTTTAAGCCACAGACTTTATACCGGGCCAATTTGGTAACCACAGGGAAACCCTGGTAGTTGGTTCAAGTGCTGTGTCTGCTAACCAAAAGTTCAGCAGTTCAAATCTGCCAAGTGCTCCTTGGAAAAACTCTATGGAGTAGTTCTATTTCATCCTGTTAGAGCTCTATGAGTCAGAATTAAGCTGATGGTAGTGGGTTTATTGGTTTAACCCTGGTGGCATAGTGGTTAAGTGCTACAGCTGCTAATTAAAAGATTGGCAGCTCAAATCCACCGGGCACTTCTTAGAAACTCTATTGAACAGCTCTGCTCTGTCTGTACAATCGCTGTGAGTTGGGATTCACACAACGGCAACGAGTTTGGTCTTTTAAGTTTCAATTGGAAGCCCTGGTGGAAAGTCCATGGGGCAATTCTGCTCTGTTCCGTGGGGTCAAAATGAGTCGGACTCAGTGACATTGGCTTCAGTTCTTGCTTTTTTTAAAATTTCAATTGTTAATGAATTATAAACCTATATGTTTAACTTTAGTTGGCACCGGAAAATGACGCAGAAGGGTAGATAAGTACACTCTCCATGGAGAGAAGAGGCTCTTCCCTGGAAACACTTTTTCTTCCCTTTTTGTTTTTGCATATCTTTCCTCTGGTTGTCCCCACAGCTGATGAAGACTTACCCTGTGCCAAACACTATCTAATCATTACAGTTGCCCTACGTGGTGCAGAGACTTGTGTTAAATCCATTTTTAAGATAACACAAGGAAACTTTATTTGTTCAAGGTCATGCAGAATGGGGTTTGCAGTTCTGTTAATGTCTAGAGTCATCATCAACCTGACTTCCCATTCTCTAAGCATCCAGAATGGACTCCCTGGTTCTCACAGGGTGGGCAAGTGCCTTCAGATTCTTTCGTTTTCATTAACACTCATGATTATTTTCCAATTAATGTCCCTTTAACTTACTAGCAAGAGCACTGGTGCAGTGTTAAGTGCTTGACTGTGAACCAGAAGGTCAGCAGTTCAAACCAGCCACTCCAAGGGAGAAAGATGTAGAAGTCTGTTTCCATAGAGATTTACAGCTTTGGAAACCCTATGAGGCAGTTCTGCTCTGTCTTATAGGGTCCCTGTGAGTTGGAATCCACTCGATGTCCACGGGTTGGTGGGAGCCTACTAGTTGGAGGACCCTCAAGCAGAGGGATCCTGTAGGTAAGCCAAGTACTTAGCACAAGACGAGCACTTGTTGATATTCATCTTTTCCCCCCTTATTTTGTGATTTCTGCTTTGATCTTTATTATTCTGTTTGCTTTGAGTTTAATTTTTTGTTTGTGTTGTTGGTTTGTTTTAGTTTCTTATGGCAGAATCTGAAGTCACTCACCGAGACCTCCTTTTCTGACAAGCATTTTAGTGCTATACATTTCCCCAGTACTGCTTTAACGGCATCCCAAAAACTCTGGTATGTTGTGTATTAATTTTACTGCAGTTCAAAATACTTTCAAAATCATTTTTGTTTTTTTATTCTTCTATGGGTCACTTAGAAGTGGGTTACTTAGTTTTTGAATATTTGAATATTTGTAGGTTTCCAAAGATCTTTCTGTTACTGGTTTCTAATTCCATTGTGGTCTAAGAAAAGGTTTGTAGGAAATGAAGCCTTTTAAATTTATTGAGACTTGTTTTATGACCTAGAATGTGGTCTGTCTTGGCAAGTGTTTCAGGTACACTTGAATGTCTGTTCTGCTCATGCTTGGTGGAGTGTTCTGTAAATACTAATCAGTTCAAACTGATTGAATCTGTTGAAGTCTACTATATCCTTGCCAGTTTTCTGTTACTGTTCTGTCAGTTACTGAGAGGTATTGAACCCTCTGACTATAGTTATAGATTTGTCTATTTCTCTTTGTACTTCTTTCAGTTTTTGCATCAGGTATTTTGAAGCTCTCTTATTAGATGCACATATGTTTAGAATTGGTCACTGATTGAATTACTTTATCACTATTCAATGATGTTATTTATTTCTAGAAATATTCTGTGCTCCTTTTACTTTTAACTTATTTGTGTGTTTGTATTTAAAGTGTACTTCTTATAGGCAGCATACAGTTAATTTTTTCTTTTTTATCCAACATGACAGTCTCTGCCTTTTAACTGGGGCATTGAGACCATTTAACTTTTCTTTTTTCTTAACAGTGTTTTGTGGTTTAGGTGACAGTTTACAGAGCAAATCTGTTTCCCATTCGACAATTTACACACAGATTCTTTTCCTAGTATTGGTGGCAATTCCCTTGATGTATCAGAGCTCTCTCTACTCTCATCCCGGGATCCCTGTTTCCATTTGCTCGGTTTTCTTGCCTCTTTCTAACTTCTGAACTTTGTTTTTGAGTAAATAGTACCCTTTTAGTCTCGTATATTTGAATGTTCTGAGGAGCTTGTTCCTCACTGGTGTTATTGTTTGGTCTATAGGCCTGCCTGTTGTTTAACTGAAAGGTGATCTCCAGGAGTGGCTGCAGTTACAAATGTGAAGGGTGTCTGAGGGCCATAGTCTTACTTTTTTTTTTTAATTTTTATTTAACATAACTGAGTGAAAATGTACATTCACATGTAAATTTACATGCCCACCTATATGCAGCTTCCACTGCTCTCCCTGTCCAGTGACTGCACACTATTCCTCTCTGCTCCATACATGTCTCATCTTCCCAACAGCCTCCTTTCCCCTCCTCTCCATCCACTCCCCTTCCTCCAGCCAGAGGTCAGCAAGATGATATCCTATAGATGTACAGAACCATAAAGTGCTTCCAATATATGGTCACTCTGCATTGCCAAGTCCAATCCATTCCTGTCCAAAGAGTGGACCTTTGTTATAATTTATGGGAAAGGAGAGCATCAGGGCCGGGGGCCATGCTCTCAGAGGAACCCCAAAACTGCTGGACCATCAATTGAGGTCTTTTAGTGGAGATCTCATGATGCACCTCTTTTTATTCTTGTGTTGCCAGTAAGACTCCTCTCTGTGAGCTCCATCGTGGCTATCGCTGGTGGTGGCCGGGCACCATCTGGTTCTTCCGGTCCCAAGTCGATGTAGGCACCCACTCTTGTGGGTCTCTCTGTCTTCTCAGTTGTCTTTACCGCATGTCATTTTGGTCCTCGGTGAGCATCCGTTCCTGCTGAGTTGGGACCATTTGCTGTGTCCTCGGATGGCAGCTTGGCAGCTTTTAAGACCCCAGACGCCGCTCACCAATGTGGGGTGCAGAGAGCCCTCTTAGCAAAACGCTAGTTGTGCCAATTGGCCTCGATTTTGCCTAAGAGCGTGGTCTCCTGCCCCCTGTCCCAGCTACTCTATCCTTGCAATATTGGGTTAAGATGGAAGGAGTATTCAAGTTATGCTGAAGTCCACTTAATATTGTTCTTGTTTCTAATGTGTGCTATCACTGATTTCACCCAACCAGATTTCTAGCAACTATCTAATCTAAACCCTCCCCGCCTCGCCCTCCCTCCCTCCCCTCCTTTGCAGCTGTCAAAGAGTCGTTTCTTCTATACACAAGTCTGTTTTTGAGATCTTATCGTAGAGGTCTCATACAATATTTGTCCTTTTGTCGCTGACTACTTTCACTCAACATAATAATGTCTTCCAGTTGAAACCAGGTTATGAGATGTTTCCTGGAATCATCATTATTCTTTATCATTGCGAAGTGCTCCATTGAGTATATATGCTATAGTTTACCTATGCATTCTTCTGTTGTTGGGCATCTGGGTTGATTCCATCTTTTTGCTATCACGGACTGTGCTGTGATAAACATTCTTGTGCATGTGTCGGTTGGTGTGAAAGGCCTTGATTCTGTAGGATATATTCCAAGTAGTGGGTCAAATGGTATATCGATATCCATTTTTTTAAGGAAGCGCCAGATTGCTTTCCAAAGAGGCTGGACCATTTTGCAACCCCACCAACAGTGTAGGAGGGTTCCACTTTCTCCACAGCCTCTCCAGCATTTGTTGTTTTGTGTTTTGTGGATCATGGCCAATCTTGTTGGGGTGATAGTAACTTTTTTTTAAATTATCTTATTTTAGTAGTTGTTTTAGGGTTAATAGTGTACGTCTTTACATTTATTAGAGTCTACATTCAAATGATACTATTTCACTTTCTGTATAAAAACCTTACAATTGAGTACTTCTGTTTCTCCCTTCAGTCATTGTGTATACTAAAAACAAAAGAACACAACACATTGTTTCTATTTTTGTTTAAACACGTAATTGTCTTTTTTTTAACGTCAATGACACATTCACTGTGTTGTACCTACTAATTACCTTTTAACAATTGTTTTAATTTTAAGAAAAATATCATATATTTACCTATAGAGTTGCATTTCTATGGCTCTTTGATCCCCTGAGTAGATCCAGATTTTCATCTGATCTTACTTCTGTTTTGTCCTGAGACCATTTTCTTTAACATTACCAGTGATCAATTCTTTCATCTTTTGTGTGCCTAAAGATACTGTGGTTCCACCTTCATTTTTTTCTTAGATGTACATTTGCTGAAGTGCTTGAACGACATTGCTCCACTGCCTTCTTGCTGTCATTGTTTGTAAAAAGAAATTTGTCATTCTTGTCTTTGTGCCTCTGTATGTCTTTTTGACTACTTAATTTTTTTTTTTTTTTTGTAATGATTGAAACAAAAAATATCTAAACCTGCAGCTTCTGGAAGAACCACTTATTTTTTTCCGTCTTGTACCTCTCCTCAAGGTACACCTCAGTCTCCAACCCTCCCTTGTGTTTAAGATCAGGGTCTCTGAAGATATCCTTGTTGACAGACATTCCCTTGTCCAGGGGTATAGCCAGAGAGTACTTTGTGTATATGACATGATTCTAGTTATAAACTTTCACAAAAGACCTCTTGATAATTTTCTTCTTGCCCATGGCAACTGTCACTTTGCAGGGGTACTGGTCCATTCCAACCTCCCCAGCTTGGCAGTAGTGGTGGTCTGAAGTGCCATCATCCACACTGTTCACAATGACAGCTTTACATCCAGAGGAGAACCCAGCCAGGACTACCACCTTCCCAGGTGTTATGAACTTACATCTTTCCGTTGTATCCACTCTGACGACTTTTAAGATTTGCTACTTATCACTAGCTTTGAGCAATTTTTTGGTTTGTTTTTTTCTTCTTGTTTCTTATGCTTAAGGTTTCTTGAGTTTCTTGATTCTGTGGGCTTATGATTTTCATCCAGCTTGAACATTTTTCAGCCATTATTTCTTTTTCTCTTTCAGGCACTCTAATTACCTGTATAGTAGGCCACTTGAAGTTGTTCTATAGCTCATTGATTCCTTTTTCTTTTCTTTTTTTTAAATTCTGTTTCCTTCTCTGTGTTTCCTTTCAGATAGTCCTCTTGCTATGCCTTCAGATTCACTAACCTGCTGTTAATCCCATTCAGTGTAGTTGTCATGTTAAGCATTGTAGTTTTCACATCAGGAGGTTGTTCACTTGAGATCTCTTCTGTATTCCATGTATCTACTTTTTGAACATAATGGAATACAGTAACTGTCTAAATGTCCTTCACTCCTAGTTATAGCATCTGTGTCAGTTCTAGGTTGCATTAGATTGATCGATGGTTGATGTGTTAAGTAAATAAAACAATGACTGTTAAAAAAAGAAACCTGAAATTGCTGTTTGTGTTCAGATAAGAAAAAGAAATCGGTGGAGCTAAAGGAGGCTTCACAGTGGCAGAGGCTGTTGTGGGTCTTAAGAGTATGTCGAGAATTCAGTTAGGCAAGAAAGAAGCTACCTGATAGGGAGAGCAGCCGAGATAAAGGTGAGAAGGTAGAAACAAGTATAAGCACCTTCAACACGCAGAGGTTAAGGAACAAAAGGGAAGTCAGCAGCTTGAGGCATTTGGAGCCTGGTGCTCCAAGCACAGCACTAAAAAGGAACTTGTTAAAAATGATACTGGTAGAGTGTGCTTCTAGCCTTAAATAGATACAGGAGACTAACTGGGCAGTTCCTGTTTAGAGACCAGATGAGAAGGCAGAGCGGGACAGGAACTAGTTGACGGGACATGGGAAATGCAGAGTGACAGAGTCCTGTCATAGTGTGGAGAGAGCAGCTAGGGTTACATAATAAAGTGTGTGTAAGTTTTTGCATGAGAAACTGACTTTAGTTGTAAACTTTCACTTAAAACATATATTTTTTGTTTTAAGCAAAAACAAAAAAACTGTCTAGGGTGCTTTCCGGATTCATTAATTTCCTTTTCTGCTCTCCGAAGTCCAATCACAGGAATACACAAAACAAGTCCATATCCTCTTGTTTTTCCTTAGTTTGAGTTCAAGACTGTCCCTTGTTTTGGCAACATTTCTGTTCACAGCCATCTCCAAAGCTTGCTTTATTTTAGTCCTGGTCTAAATGTTTGTCTTCCAAAACCCTTCCTTTATTCTACCAGCTAGAAGCAGTCTCCTCTCTTGGTACTCTTCACTTTTTATCTTGTATTATGGCTATTTTTGTGCCTATTTTATTTCCCATTTCAGATAATGACAAAGAGCCCAGGTAGCTCAATGGTTACAGTGATTGACTAGTAACGAAAAGCTGAGTGGTTTGAAATCATCAGTGGCTCTGTGAGAAAGAGACGGCAGACTGCTTCCATAGAGATTTACAGCCGTAGAAACCTTGTGGGGTTGCTATGCATTGGAATCAACTTTACAGCATGGGTTGTCTTGATTTCGATAAAAAAATCTACATAATCGGTCCAAATATCATTGGTCCTTGTATGCCTCCATCATTTGGCACATGATGTGGCTTGTAGTAGATATTCAATAACTATTTAGCGGATAAATATTTAGTGGCTTGGCAGCTAAGTTCTATGGCTCCTTACCAAAGGGTCAGCAGTTGGAGTCTGCCACGTGTCCTATAGGGTTGCTATGAGTCGGAATTGACTCATAGTGGCAATGGATTTTTTATTTAGTGGGTAATTAATCCAAAAAATTCAACTGTAAGCTTTTTGGATAAGAGTTGCTGAAATTTTTTTTGTGTGTGTGCTCTCAGCTTTGCCTTATATAGTGTTGGACACATGACAGGCAGAAATTTAACTGTATTCGCCAAATACCAGCTCCTTTTCTTCCTGGGCACACATCTAGACTACATTCTTTGTCTTTCCTGCAGCTATAGTAGACCACATGTTTTGCTAGTGGAATGTAGATGTAAGTTATGTGTACCACTTCTACCACTGCTTCCTAGCAAGCCTCCTTCAGGGTTGGCTGTGCTCTCTTGTTTTCGTTCAGAAAAGCCTTCCACTGCTTCCCCAGTGCAAGGAGGAGCCATGAGATACAATATATCTAGGTCCTTAAAGGCCTGTGTGGCTAAGGGGTTCCCCTTATTCCTCTTCTAACCCACATAAACTGGAGCATGTCTGAGGAAGAAACATTTGATAAGTAAAAAACAAAGAGGAGAACAAATGAATGCTTGTTAAATTATAATGAGAATTTAAAGACTTCTAAGCAGGGTAAAAAACCTGTGGTCATGGAGTCAATTCAAACTCAAAATGACCCTATAGGACAGACTAGAACTGCCCCATAGGGTTTCTAAGGAGCAGCTGGTAAATTCAAACTGCCGATCTTTTTCTTAACAGCCATAGCTGTTAACCATTGGGCAACCAGGGCTCCATCTAAGCAGGGTAATCTCACAGAAATCCACAGTTTAGGGAAACTAAACTTGGGGATCTAGATGAAATGAAATGAAGGGGAACAGATGAGAGGCAGGACACAGAGGGCTGGAGGCTGATACAGACAGGAAGAAATAAACATGAAGAAGACAGGAGAAGGACGACTGAGGAAAACAATTACTGTTTTGAAGCTGAACTCTTCATAGAACCTTAACCTTGGCAGGAAGGAGAAAGATGAGGGAGGAAATGGAGATCCACGGAAAAGTAAGAAATTTTGCAACCTGAGTTTAAGGTGATGGATGTCCTAGGTAGAGATACAGGGCCACAAACTGAGGTGGAGCTTAGAACCTGACCAAATGGACTGTCCTCATTTCAAAGGCTGTACCTTGGCCCCAAACAGGAGTCCTGGTCCTTTTCCACCACATGTGTGATGAGCTCAGAGAACTTTACTTAACCTTGCTGAACTTCAGGTTTTTCATTTGCCAACGGTCATAAGGCTTTTGTGAGGAACAAATGAACCAATGGACATGGAAATATTTCCATGGTTAACAAAGTAAAGGGCTTTACAAAAGAGGTGATAATGGTGATCATTTTTTATTAAGCATGTGAATGAGTAAGATTTTGGAGGAAAACAGCAGAGACAAAACATCAGAGGTTTCAAGGTTAAAACTTGGAGGAATTTCAGAGCATCTTGTCCAAAGACAAGACAGTAATGGATGCAGAGGTAAACTTGGAAAGGTAAGAAACTCTCGGTCTACAGGAGTGCTTTGGGTTGGGCTCTGCATAGTATTAGAAATTCAGGTTGTCAGTAAACACAGGAGTGTTTTAGTCATCTGGTACTGCTCTAGCAGAAATACCATGTGTGTATGGCTTTAATAAACAGTTTACTCTTACACAGCCCAATAAGCTATAAGTCCAAATTCAGGGTGTCTACTCCAGGGGAAGGCTTTCCCTCTTTGTTGGCTCTGGAGGAAGGTTCTTGTGTTGCATCAGTCTTTGTTCATGGAACATCTTGACTCTTTGTGCTCTTTTCTTGATGGCATAATGTTCCCAAGTCTCTGCTGACTTCCCTTTCCTTTTATTTCTGTAGAATGAAAGGACAAAAGGTGATGCAAGCCACACTCCAAGGAAACTCTCTTAGTAAAGGTGTCGCAGTCTCACCCTAATCCTCTTTTAACATAATCCTATCTATTAACCGCAGGCAGAGATTAGGATTTGCAGCACAGGAAAATCAGAATGATGGGCAATCACACAATACTGAGAATCATGGCCCAGTCTAATTGCTACACACATTTAGTGGGTGGACACAGTTCAATCCGTGACACAGGAGGTTTTGGAGAGTTTAAGTATGATAGGTTTACTTTCAGAATCAGAATCAGAATCAACATGTAATGGAGAAAATACTCTTCTGTAGATGTCACTACCCTGACCTGAGAAACCCCCAGATCAATTAAATGACTGAGAGGTCACCTCAGGGAACATCTGAAATCCCCGACTTTTTTCTATTCATCTTGAGGAAAGAGTGTGTTAACAAGAGGGGGGTGGTCTCGTTCCAATGTCTAGCTCCCAGCCCCATTTCAAACTCTTTCCCAATCACCCTCATTTGCCCGGCACAGCCGCTACCTTCAGTGTTTCTGGCCACCAAATCCATTCTCCAGACTGATCTCTCTAAAACAAAATCTGACATGTCAGTCCCCTACTCATAAACCTTGCAAAGCTCCCCATGGCCTCAGGTGGCATTCCTTAGACACCCAAGCCCCTGTTTCCATAATCTGACTCTACCTCTCGGGTGCTCTCTCCTGCCAGTCCCACGGTACCCCCTGCTCCAGCCAGACCTACTAAGTTTGAAACCACAACTACCCTGTCACTGCAAGTGTTACTTCTCCTTCCAGGATGCCCTCCCGGACTTAATCTGAAAAGCCTTTCCTACGCCCTACGCTGAGCCAGATGCACCGTGTGGTACCGTGTCACGCACGCCTTTCTGTATACAGAGATCCTAGAGCGGGCAGGGGAGATGAGCATCTGCTTTCTCTGTACAATCCCTCCCGCACAAGATTTTCCCAAATCTTAATTTCAAGTAATCTTTCCGGCCGTAAACCCATTTGTCCGGATCTGGGGTTGGGAAAATGCAGTTTGCAAAATACACCACCACTGTAACCTGGCCACGGGGGAGAGAGACTAGAGAAGGCGTTCTCCAGCCAAAGAGCGCTCCACCTGCACTTCCCAAAGCGGCCTCCAGGGGCCGCCGGCCTCTTTGTTTTCCTTTCTCGCCCGGGGTCCGGGTCGCGGCCGGAGGCCTGCAGAGCGCATGCTCTGGGGCAGTTCGCGGCCGGGCCTGAGAGCGGTGGAGTTACTTGTAGCCGATCTGCGCCCAGGTACGTCTCGCGGGAGACCGGCGGAGGGGCCGGAGAGGGGCTGCGCGGCAGGCTGCAACAGCCTGATTCCGGGCTGGTCCGGCGGCGGGATGGGGCCGTTGTCGGCGTTCGCTCGGGTCGCGTGGTGCCAGCCCCACGTGAAGCCGGGCGGCAGGACGGCACGGGTGCGAGCGCGCACTCTTCCGGCTCGGCGGAACCCCGGGAGGCCAGTCGGAGCGGTCTCGTCTCAGCTGGAGACGTGTGACCCCTCTCCGCCCGCGGCTTTTGCTACCGCCCAGCGGCGTCCGCGCAGGCGGGAGATTCAAACGGCCCGAGCGCGGCGGCCAGCCAGCCGGACGGCGGGGCGGAACGCACGCGGCTGCAGCGCGCCAGCGTCGCCCGCCTGCGTGGCCTCTGCGGCTCGGCTCCGGGCGCGCAGACCCGCGCATCTCCGGAGCAGGGGCCGGCTGTTTCCGGGGCAGAAAAAGTGATTTCTTCCTGCATTGGAGAAAGCGGTTTAGAGAGCAAGGAAGGAATCTTGCCGGGAGAGGGGCTGCTTCAGAAACTCTAGGGTAGGCTACTGAGAGCCTGCTGCTGGGAACCAAAACCTCCGCGTCGCCAGGCTCCAAGACGAAGACTTTTGACCGGTTGCAGAAGTGTGCTGTGACCTCCTCATCATCTCGCGCGGTCAGCACATTAGTTACTGGCCATTTACTCAGCCACTTTAGCCGAGCTGGGAAACAATGGTGAGAACGGCCCTGTGTGGCCTGTACGGAGCTCTTGGGCTCTTTCGGGAGACCTCATGTGGATTCTCTGGAGTCCTGGTGGCACAGTGGTTAAGAGTTACCGTCGCTAACCAGAAGATCAGTAGTTTGAATCCACCAGCCACTCCTTGGAAACCTTATGGGGCAGTTTTACTCTGTCCTATAGGGTCGCTCTTTGGTTTGGGTTTTGGTCGTGTAGGTTCCCAGTTGCTGTCCAGTGTGATCACCACGGTGTGCACTTGGAATTTTAAGCACTGCTGCCAGTGAGTCCTTCATTCATCAGATACTGAGTTCTTCAACCGAACTCGACTTGTGCCCTAATATAAAGGTGAGTGCTTGGAGTTTTAAGAGTACACTGAGGGGGGCACCCAGCTCTGCCTAGGAGGGCCAAGGATGACTTTCTAGTTGAGGTGACTCTTGAACAGGGCTTTGAAGGAACAGTGACAGTTAGCAAGATATGAGTACTGTGGGTAGTGGGGTTAGAGTGGTCAGGTAGGGGCACAGCACATGCAAAGGCATATAGAGGTATTAGGTGAGTGTTGTCATCAGGACACACAGGGTGTGAGGTGACGACTAACAAGACAATATATAACTGGAGGAGACAGGGGCCAGGCCGTGAAGGGTCTAGTGTGGGGATCTGAATGTAGTAGAAGAGGCAGGAAGGTTTCCTCCAAGGCTTGTGAGTGGAGTCTGAAAAGATCAATTAAGGGTTGACTGGGCTCACCCAGTTCCTGTTGCAGAGACATCCTGAGCAAGAATCTGTTTTGTTTTCCTTTGTACCTTCCTAGCTGGGTGCCCTTGGGCTACATACCCAATTCCTGTGAGCCTTAGGCCTAATGGCATCAAACTGAAAGGTTGGGAGTTCAAACACATCAGCTACTCCATGGGAAGATGATGTGGCACTCTGCTTCCCTAAAGATTACAGCCTTTGAAACCCTAGAGGTCAGTTCTACTGTGTCCCCTATGGTTAGAACCAACTTGATGGCAATACTTTTAGTTTGGTATTAGCTTGCTTAGGAACATAAGAAGCATGTGGTAAGGATTACCCTGTAGGCCAGTGATCCAGAGCATTTGATGAAAAGTGTGGCCTCTTTATATAGAAACATGGAGACACAGGCCCAGGCACAAGTCTGTAAACGAGGGGGAGACTACAGGTAAAGAGCTTCTGCATAGTGTACCAGCTGTGTGCCACACACGTAACAGGAGCTCAGAAGATGTTGACATATGAAGCCCTCTCCTCGTGGGACCTTTCGCACAAAGAGATTGTTCAACCTCTGAGTCTGGCAGGCAGAGTTGTGCCTCCTGGCATGGAAGAGCAAAGGGACAGCTGCTGTATTCAGAGAACCTGTTGCTGTGGTGTCAGTTCCAACTCAGCACCCCTCTAGGACAGAGTAGAACTGTGCCAAGAGTTTCCAGAGAGAGGCTGGTGGATTTACCAGCCTTGTTCGGGTAGCAGCTCTAGCTCTTACCCGCTGTATCACCTGGACTCCATGCAGTCAGAGAGGACTGCATCTCCCTTTGAGACATGACGTTGTTGTGTGGCAAGGTCACAGTAGGACTATGGTGCTCCCCTGGAAGACTCTATCCAGTCTGCCTCCCCTCTTTTTCACTCAACAAATGAGGAAACAGGCTCAGGAGGGAGAAACTGTGTGTGGAGCAGAGGTGCTTTCTGGCTCTGGGTAGGAGTGCTTGGGAGACCCGGGATTTCATTTTACCTCTGTGTGTTCTCAGGACATCACTGTCCTTTCCTGAGCTTCAGCTCCCTTATCTGTAAAACTTGTGAGTGTGAGAGCTGACACCCACTGAAGAGGGCAGAAGTGATCATCCCAGATAAGGCTGACACCTGGCAGGGGAAGCTGGTTCTCTGGGAGTCTTCTTTTAATTGTTTGTGACTGCTTTGTCTCACTCTTCTCCCAGATTTTAAGCTCCTTGAAGATAGATGGAAGCTGTGTTTGTCCTAGAATGGGAGTTGAGGAGGGACATAAAACTACTGTGTATGCCCAGCCCAGACACTCATTGTCTCCTTAAAAACACACCCAGAGTAATTAAAGAGATAGTCTGTTAAAGGATTAATTTGTGCAGAGGACTCAGGAAAGGTGTGTGTCAGGTTTGTATCTTCTCAGCATACTTAGTCTATATGCTGAGCAAGTAATCTGAGAAGCTGGACTATATGAAGAACACAGCATTGGGTTTGGAGAAAGATTTATTAATAACCTGTGATATGCATATGACACAACCTTGCTTGCTGGAAGGGAAAAGGACTTGAAGCACCTACTGGTTGAAGATCAAAGACTATAGCCTTCAGTATGGATTATCCTTTAACGAAAGAAAACACAAATCCTCTCTACTGGACCAATAAGCAACATCATGATAGAAAAGATTGAAGTTGCTAAGAATTTCATTTTACTTTGTTCCGCAGTCAACAGCCATGGAAGTGCAGTCAGGAAATAACAGACGTCTTGCATTGGGCAGATCCCCTACAACAGATCTCTTTAAAGTGGTAAAAACCAAAGATGTCATTTTGAGCACTAAGGGGTGCCTGATCCAAGTCATGGTATATCCAGTCACTTCATAGGCCTGCAAAAGCTGGACAGGGAATAAGGAAGACCAAAGAAGAATTGATACATTTGAATTGTGGTGTTGGTGAAGAATATTGAATATCCTGTTCTGTTGGCTGCCACAAGCATGAACAAATCTGTCTTTTGGAAAAAATTGCCAGAATGCTCCTTAATAAGAAGTGAAGGTTGCAAGATGTCACTGTACTACTTAGAACTTCTTGTTCAGACCCTGGAAGACATCATACTTGATAAAGTGGAGGTTCAGTGAGAAAGAGGAAGACCCTCAGTAAGTCAGGCTGAGACAGTGGCCACAACAATGGGACAGTTGTAAGGATGGTGCAGAACCAAGCAGTGTTTCATTCTGTTGTACATAGACAATTGATTTGACAGCGCCTGACGACAACAATACCCCCTCATCACCTGCCCTGCTTCAGTGATTGCTCACAACAGCCCTATGTAATGTCCATTTTAGAGATGAAGAAACTGAGGCTGAAAGAGAACTCAAGTCTCAAACTCCAAAGCCAGTGCTCTCTCCACTGCATTGGAGAGTTGTACCCGCTGTTCTTCCCCACGTTTCCCCAGACACATCACCCTACCCAGCCCACCCTCTTTGTTTGACTGGTTTTGTCAGCCTGTCAGCTGGGTTTTGTTCTCAACCCCTTGTGTTTGGCCAAGTTCAGCTCACAGGGAAATCCTGTGTAGGTCTGTCAGGCCTTAGCAGACCTGTTTGTATTTTTAAAGTCAGTCAGATACTCCTGAGTGTCTTTCCTGGTTTTCAGTTACTTACTGGCTGTGTGAATTTAGGCAAGTAAATTCACCTCTCTGAGCCTCAGTTCTGTCTACCATTAAATGACAGTGATAGGGGGCAGTGGTAGTTAAGTGACAGAATTATCACCTTCCATGCGGGAGACCCGGTTTCACTTCCTGGCCAGTACTTCTCAAGCTCAACCACCACCTGTCTGTCAGTGGGGGTTGCATGTTGTTTGGGTGCTGAACAGGTTTAGCAGAGCTTCCAGACTAAGATGGACTAGAAAGAAAGGCATGGAATCTGCTTGAACCAGTGAAAGGCCTGTGATCACAACAGTCTTTGTGCATGGAGCCTCCATAAGTTGGAGACTAGCTTGACAGCAGTTAGTAACAAGCCTTCTTAAGCTTGTGAGAAGTTAAGAGTTGCTGCTTATGGAGGTTACAGTAAGTGACCAGGTCCCCAGTGAGGCTCATTTTAGGGCATAGAGTGGTATGTACAATAACCAAAAAAACCCAAACCCACTGCTGTCAAGTTGATTCTAACTCATAGTGACCCTGCATAACACAGTAGAACCACCCCATAGAGTTTCCAAGGATCTCCTGGTGGATTCTAACTGCTGACCTTTTGGCTAGCAGCCATAGCGCTTAACCACTATGCCACCAAGGTTTTCCTGTTCAGTAGACATAGATAATTTAGTTACAACCTAAAAGCATGGAGAAGTACAACAGCAGGTTGAGTATGAAAACAAGAAACAGAACTGTGGTCTCACCATCCTCTTCGCTCAGCAGATGGTTTCTGCTCTTGGCAAGTTTCCTAAAAGCCGTCTGCCTACTTCCCCTGTTAGGGACCCTTCTCATCCATTTCATTTTCTTTACAGTAGCCAGAACAATTTTTCTGCCACCATTATTGCTCTCATTGTCTAACACATTCCACAATTAATGTAAACTCGGTGCCCCCAAAACAAAATTTTGCCCTATCCGCTTCTCTCCCACCTCTCATCACCATTAATAACGTTTGGTTTCCACATACTTGCCTTTTTCTTATAAGTGAGATTATACAGTATTTGTTCTTTCACAACTGACTTGTTTGTTTTGCTCAGCATGTTTTCAAAGTTCATCCATGTTGTAGCCAGGGCTTCTAACCAGTTTGAAGCAATTCATTCATGGCCTAGAGAAACAAGGACAGCATAGGCGTTTGCCTAGCAACTAGATCTCTTAAGCCCAGCCTTTGACCAGAGCAGAGAGTAGGGAATAGGCACTGATGCCCCCGTCAGAGATGCAGCCAACCACACCTTTTGGCATGGATGTTGCTCTCCACAGCCCTGCCAATAATCCTATCTCTCAGATCAGGCTCCTGAAAGTTTCCTAATGCAAGAGATGGGATTATTAGTTCCTGAAGGTTTCCTGATGAAGGAGATTGGATTGTTAGTAGGATTTTGGAGAGTATCACACGTCCACAGTAGTACAGTCAGTCACCATCTTTGACCAGGGTACCACTGCCTATTTCCTACTTGAGTCAAAAGCCATTGTGCAAGAGGTTTGGTTGCTATGTAGTAGATAGTTTGTCCTTGTTTCAGTCAGCCTTGACTGAGCCACGTCAAACCAGTTTGACACCCTGGTTGTGACACGCATTAGAATTTAATTGCTCTTTGTGGCTGCATGATATTGCATTGTATGTATATATGCCCCACGTTTTCTTCATCCATTCCTTTGTTAGGGACATCTCACTTGTTTCCACCTTGTGGCTGTTGTGAATTATTGCAGCGAACACTGGTGTACAAGTTACTGTCTGTATTCCTGCTTTCCTGTCTTCTGGATATGTACTTGGGTTCAGGAGTCCTTGGTCGCGCAGTGTTTCTACATTCACTGTTTGGAGGAGCTGCTGCCAAACCGTTTTCCACAGTGGCTATCCCACCAGTGTGGGTGAGCGTTCCAGTTTCTCCACAACTGACACCTGTTGTTTTCCGTTTTTTTGATCATTGCCATTCTGATGGGGGTGTAGTGATATCTCATTGTGGTTTGATTTGCTTTTCCCAAATGGCTAATGATGCTGAACATCTTTTCATGTGCTTGCTGGCTATTTGAATGTCGTCTTTGGTGAACCATCTGTTTTAGTCCTTTGCCCATTTTTTTATTGGGAATTTTTATTTTTTTGTTACATCATAGAAATTTCATGTGTATTTTGGACATTAGGCCTTTATGCTGCATGTATAAACCCAAACTAAACCCACTGCCATCGAGTCAACTCCGAAGCAACCCTATAGGAGAGTAGAACTGCCACATAGAGTTTCCAGGGAGTGCCTGGTGGATATAAACTGCCACCCTCTTGGTTAGCAGATGTAGCATCTGACCACTACTCCATCAGGGTTTCCTTTGATATGTATGGTGACTGAAAATTTTCTCCCACGTTGTAGGTTACATTTTTACATTGTTGACAGAAAAAAGCTAAACCCATTGCCGTCCAACTGATTCCAACTTATAGTGACCCTGTAGGACAGAGCAGAACTGCCTCACAGAGTTTCCAGTGAGCGCCTGGTGGATTTGAATTGTTGACATTTTGTTTAGCTGCCAAGCTCTTAACCACTGCACCACCAGGCCAGCCAAGAGAACCATATGAAACAGTTCTGCTCTGAATATGTGAGGTCTCTGGGAGTCGGAATCAATTCCATGCAAAGGTTTGGTTATGGTGTGGTTTACTGTGCTAAACATTGAGTGAGTGAATGGCTGTCTCAGTTTGACAGAAGAGTCTTTTTAAAATGCAGATCTGATAAAGATATTGTACTTTGCCATAGTTGCCCTCCAAGGCCCTGCATGATCTACCCCCTGCCAACCTTTGCCACTTAGCCGATCCTTCTGCAGCTCCCGCCTCATTGGCCTCCCCAGGTTCCAACACACTGCATCATTTACTGGGACACTTTTCTTGTCTGTAGCTGACTTCCTCTCAGATTTCTGGTCTTAGCTTCAATGTTACCAGCATAACCACTCTCCTCCCCTACCCCTGTGTTACTCTTAACCATATAACCTTGCTTATGCTTCACCTGTAATTTTATTTTTCTCACTAAACTGTAAGCTTTATGAAAGTAGGAGAAGAGTTAGTCTCCATGTTCCTTGCTATACCACCTGGCTCAAAGCCAAGCTGTCCTAGGCACTCAAATAAATAATTGTGGCATGAATGACTAAATGCTGCCATGTATTGAGTACTTCCTGTTTGCTGGGCACTGCAGTGTCCCTTACAAACAGTATTTCATTCATTTAGACAGTCCTGAGAAATAGCTCTGGCATCCCCTTTTATGCTGAAGAGGCAGAGAGGTAAGGCTGCTCACCAACCATGATGACAAGAGCATGGACGAACAGGTGGCAGCTCCTTGTACTCCCCACGCATGTGTATTTTTAGTGTGGAAAATGGCTTCAGGCATTTGGTGGGAGGGAGGGAGTTCCACCCCTGGGAGAATGAAAGTTGGGTGCAGCTCAGAACGGACACCTCATCAAAATCACTACTAGGCCTGTCACAACCTGTCCAGGCTCAACCTACAGAGGTTCCACCTGCTCAGGTTCAGCAGGATTCTAAACCGCTGGCCACATCCTCATCTTTGGTACTTTGTCCTCTTGCCTCAGGACAGTAAGAAAAGGAATAGTGCCCAGAAATGCAAAGGCTGCTGGCCTTGTGTTCATGTGTCATGGAGTGGGAAGCTAGAGAGGCTCAGGCCCGCCAAAAAACAAACCCAGTACTGTTGAATCGATTCCGACTCATAGTGACCCTATAGGACAGAGAACTGCTCCATCGAGTTTCCAAGGAGCACCTTGCCGATTCCAGCTGCTGGCAGATGTAACACTTAACCACAATGCCACCAGGATTTCCAACGTGGCTGGGGCCCAAGGCCTGTTTAGAGGAATGAATGTGAAAGGGGTCGGATAGCTGACTAGATCCACAGCTGAGCCTGAGAAGGGGTCTTAGGGGCAGAGTCTCTTGCTCTGTGGCTTCTGTTGCCTCACCTCTAAAGTGGGAAGTAGCAGATTAGATTAGATCACTGTTTCCCAGATGGGCTGTGCCTGACAGTTACCTGGAATAGGACCTGGATATTATAATAAGCCGGTAAGACTGATTTACTGATTATTCACTATTGAAGTACTTTTTACAGTTAGTAGCTGAATTAATCTGTACATTCCCACAGCACCCTACACATTAAATCTTATACTTCACAAAGATGTAGATACTCAAGTAAAGCCTGCAAAAGCCAGAAGCCTGCGTAAGGCAGAACCCTGCCAGAGATGGAGGACTCAAATGTTTTCCACTAAAACAAGCCGTAGAAATGTGAGACTGCACCCTGTTACAGGCTGAAAACTTGCCAGACCTGGAGAAACAAGGTAGTCCCATCCAGTTCTGGCTCTCCCAGATTTCACTGTGTTACCTCCTGTTTGCTGATGCTAAGACTGAATCGCAGAAAGGCTGAATAACTCTGCCCAAGTTCTCACAGCTACAACGTAGCTACACTTTGTTGTTGGCAGCATTCTGTTTTACAGAATGAAACGTTGCCTGGTCCCATGCCATCTTCATGTGCACTGCTCTTTGTGAGGCCATTGCTGCAGCTGTCGTGTCCTTCCATCCCAAGGGGCAGCTTTTCCCTCAGGTTGGGGCTCCTTTTCCAGAGCTCTGTTGGACGGTACTCTGTTGTGACCCATATGGTTTTCACTGACCAATTTTCAGAAGTAGATTGCCAGGCCTTTCTTGTAGTGTCTCTGAGTCTGGAAGCATCACAGAAACTACCATGGGTGACCCTGCTGGTATTTGAAATTCTAGTGGCATAGTTTCCAGCATCGTAGCAACACACAAACCACCACGGTAGGACGAACTGACAGGCTTTAGTAGCCACCTAATGCTGAGAGTAGAACCCTGGTGGCGTAGTGGTTCATTGCTACGGCTGCTAACTGGTGCTAACCAGAAAGTCAACAGTTGAAATCCACTAGCTGCTCCTTGGAAACTCTGGGGGTCAGTTCTGCTTCGTGCTACAGGTGACCCACAGAATCATGGGTTTGGGTTTGGTTTGGCTTTCTCTTGCTAGAGCATCTCAGTGTCTGTGTTGGTACAAAACACCCCCACCACCAAGAATCCGTTCCAGAGTGTTCACAGTCTAGGGTTTGGAAATCCCAAGATTAGACAACTCTAATGTCTTTTATGGCCTTAAAGACCCAAGCTTCACAGAGATTTATTTCCAGGGTTGTTGTGGGAGTGGGAGGGAGGTTTTAGATACAATTTGGGCTAGATTGGGCAGCTGGGAAGATTGTCCCTGTTCCCCGATGCCTGGGGAAGAAATAAATGGAGGAGGTAGCAGAAGCCAGCTAAGGGGGTTTGGGGCTTAGGATTGAGGTTTTCACCTGCCCTGGATCTTCCTTTTTCTTGTTACCTATAGGTGACTTCTCCTTCTTTTGTAATACCTGGTGTTTATGTGTAAGTGTGGCTGCAAAGGTCATTTTTAATCTCTTGTTGAACTGTTGAGGTAAGCCAAAGCTAGGCTTCTCCCAAGAGTGACACTTCTGGATTAAATGGCAGGAATGCTCTAGTTTGGATTTATTCAACAAAAAGTATTTTTTCCCCTTTGGTCTCATACTAACAGTGCTAGTTACTACTTGTTATTTTGGGGTTGGGGAGCATTGTAACTCCATTTCATGCCACTCTTCAGTGTTTGTATTTTTTACAATAATGTAAGAAAAATAAATGTATTATCTCTTATTAAAATCATATATAATATAGGAAAGTACAAAGAAAAAAGTAAAAGTTGTCCATAATCCAGTTAGGCAGAGGTTACCATTTATTAATATTGAATATATTTCATTCTATTTTCTGTGCATATTTTTATGTTTTTTCTTTTTTTCCAAAAACTGTTTTTCAGTCTGCCTCTTTTACTTGGCAGTTGTGAAGATCTTCCTATTCAATAAATACATCTCTAAAAGCATCACTGTTAATGACCTCATGGTATTCTGTCATGAATATACCATATGTTACCTAGCCAACCTCCACTTTTAGCATGTGAGTTGTACCAGTTTTTTCTTAAACGTGAAGAATTCAGTAGAGAATATTTGTTGAAGCTTAGTCTTTGGGTACATCCATCATTCTGTTCTTGGGATAAATTCTAAGAATTGGAATTGTTCAGCAGTTCTTCTCCCTTTTGGGGGGCTTCTGATACATAGTGCCCAACATGAGCAGGAAAAGATTTGCCTTTTAACTGATGTGAAGCATTTGGCTCCGTTTTTCAGGAGAACATGCCACCCAAGCGTATAGCTAAGAGAAGATCACCCCCAGAAGATGCCTCCCCCAAAAGCAAGAAAGTGAAGGGTAAGATGACCTTGTCCTAAGAGTGGGTCAGCTGTCCAGGAATCCAGGGTGCAGGTGGCTGCCTGGAGTACCAGGATCTGGGACTAGACTCTTTCCTAATACTTAAAAGCCAGTGGGCCTGGGTGTCCAGGGACACCACTCAATTGGAAGGTCCTCTGTAACTCACTGAATCTTACCCTTAGGGAATCATAGAGTAAAGACTTAGCTAAAAACTGGAAAAGCCAGATCCCAGCGCTTTGGTCCAGGCAGTAGGCATAATGGTTAGGACCACTGACTTCCAGCCCCAGGTTCAAGTTGTGGCTCTACCACCTTCTGGCTGTGTGACTTGGAGCAAGTCACTTAACCTCGCTGAACTGGGATCACCCCGTTCATAAAATGCAGGGAGCACAGCTTCAACCTCATCAGGCAGTTGGGAGGAGTAAATGAGAGCATGTCCTGGCAGTATTTGGGAGGTGGTTGTGGTTTCCTTTCTCCTGGGACCCTGGAAGAGAGTGGGAAGGAGAGACCTCCGCTTCCAATTTGGGGAGCGGGGGAGTGTGGGCCCGCTGCATGCTCAGACAGTATCTGTCTTTTGCAGACCCTCGTAACCAGGCAGTGGGGGCCGCCGCCTCCCGCCGTGTTCCCGGCGCCCGCTCCTACAGAGGTGCCCACGGGCCAAGCCCTCCTGACCAGAAAACCCGACCAGGTGGCTCCCTGCCCAGCGTAGTGTCTGCGCAGCCGTGGCCACACCCCCGGGGCGGAGGGCTGGACGCCAGTGGCTGGCTGGGCCTTGCGGGGGCAGGTTGCGAAGGGTCCTGTATCGCCCAGGACAGGCCTGTCTCTGTGTTGTCACTTATTCCTTCTCTTTTCTCCAGCTGCTTATCTGCTTTCAGAATAGGGCGGAAGGGGATTAGTCAGTTCTCTGAATGTGTCCAGGAGTTGAAAATCACATCCTGGGGACTGGGCGGGTGGGCTAGGATGGAGGCTGGGGGCTAGGATGGAGGCTGGGGGCTGTGCTCTGACCCACATTATCTCCCTTGGTTTTGATGCCTATTAGCTGTATGGTCCCTGAAAGGTCACTTAACCCCTCTAAGGCTCTGTCCGCTTTACTGTTAAACAGGATCCTAAATATGGAAAGTCTGCAGCATATTTTGAAGGACTGGCACAGTGGTTAAGAGATCAGCTGCTAACCAAAAGGTGGGCAGTTCGAATCCACCAGCCGCTCCTTGGAAACCTTATGGGGCAGTTCCACTCTGTCCTGTGAGGTCACTATGAGTCGGAATCGACTCGACGACCACGGGGTTTTCAATGGGCAGCATAAATTGGGGGACTCCAAAGCGCTGTAACATTGGTAGACTAAGTAGTCAGTAAAGGGTGTACATTATTGTCTGAGCCCTGTACCCTTCCCTACCAAGATTCATTTCACAATATTTTGTCTCCTTGTTTCCATCTCTTCCCTGTCATGTTAATAATGTGCTCAGTTATTAACCTCCATAAAAACCCTATGAGATAGGTACTTTGCCTCACAGTACCTCTGAAACAGGATCAGACAGGTCATAGTAGGGACTTGAACCCAGGTCTGTATAATCCCAAAGCCCATGCAGTGACCTCTTTCTCCTGTCAACCCTCCTACTCAGGGATGTCTCTTTTACCCCCTCAGTTTCTCATAGGTCCCACAGCACAGAACCAGGCATGGTGCTGACACTGGGCCAGGGTGATGTGGGCCAGCTGGGGCTGGGTGAGAAGGTGATGGAGAGGAAGAAGCCAGCCCTGGTACCCATTCCAGAGGATGTTGTTCAGGCTGAGGCTGGGGGCATGCATACAGTGTGTCTAAGCAAGACTGGCCAGGTAGGTTGGGGGTGGGCAGGGCTCGGGGTGGGGATGCTTGGTACAGGAGCTTTGAGCTGCACACATTGCCCTGGAGATGGAGCCAGCTCGCCACATAAGGAATGGCCTAAAGAAGAAGGGATTGAGAGACTAAACCTTGTACTAATGGGGGTATCCTGGGCACAGATCTACTCCTTTGGCTGCAATGATGAAGGTGCACTGGGAAGAGACACATCACTGGAGGGCTCAGAGATGATCCCTGGGAAAGTAGACCTGCAGGAGAAGGTGGTACAGGTGTCAGCAGGAGACAGTCACACAGCAGCTCTCACCGACGATGGCCGTGTCTTCCTCTGGGGCTCCTTCCGGGTAAAGCTGGTCTGGAAGACTGCATGGGGCCTGTGGGCAGAAACAAGACAGTGGGATCCCAAAGATAATTCACCTCCGTGCCTCCCTGATACTTTCTGGTGGGGAAGTCAAGGCCTGTGTCTCTGACTTTTTCCCAGGCTGTCCACAGTGTCTGGCTGCTTCCTTGAGTCTGAGGTCATGAAGTGGGGATGCTGCGGGAGTAGTGGGTCAGGGAGGCACTGGGGCAGAGGCTGGTCCGGGAAACCTGCTCCTGTCACCCATCTCTTTGTCTCTAGATTCCTCGCCCCTTTCCAGCCCTCTTCCCCAAAAGAAGATTTGGGTGGTTGCGGGCATTGTCACATCTCGGAGTTTCCAAGGCAGAGGAATATATTTAAAAAGCAGAGTCAGCATTAAAAACACTTTGGTACTTTGGCATTTGATTTGTTTCAGAATTTCAAAAATAAAGGAATCTAGTGAGGTTTTTCTGTGTTACAAAGCAAGGACTATTTTAAAATGTTTTAATGGAGACTTTGAAACACAGAAGAATAATCAGAATAATATACTGAATGCCTGTCTACTCACTGCACAGCCTCACGATTGTCAGCTCATGGCCAGGCTTGTTTCATGTCTCCTCCTTCCACTGTCTGACTCCTGTGATTTTAATGCACCTCCCAGACTGCATCCAATTTACTTATAAGTGTTTGAGTATGTGGCCTGGCTCCTTCTCACCTCTCCCACCACATCCCACCCCTGCTCTTTGCCAGATAGTCCTATGGCTGCCTACATTCCTGGATTGGGCTGGTGAGGGGCAGGCAGGACTGGCCGGTGAGTGCTCTGTGCCTCCTTCCAGGACAATAATGGAGTCATTGGGCTCTTGGAGCCCATGAAGAAGAGTATGGTGCCTGTGCAGGTGCAGCTGGATGCACCTGTGGTAAAGGTGGCCTCAGGTGAGTTGGTCTGGGTAGAAGGTGAGTAGGTCTGTCCTTGGGCTGGCCCAGCAATGGTCCTGACAAGCCTTGTCTCTTTCACCTTCCTTTTCCTCTCAGGGAACGACCACTTGGTGATGCTGTCTGCTGGTGGTGACCTCTATACCCTGGGATGTGGCGAGCAGGGCCAGCTGGGCCGTGTGCCTGAACTGTTTGCTAACCGTGGTGGCCGACAAGGTCTTGGTAGGTGGCTTTGGCAGTTCCAGCAGGGCAGCTTGACAAGCCACCCCCTACCCATCTTAAGGCAGGACTGAAGAGAGATTCGTCAGACAGACTTGGGGTTAAGTTCCCAGACTTTCAAACTAGGCTACTCTGGGTTTGAACATTGATTCTGCTACCTGCTAGCTGTGGAGCCCTGGACATAGTCTCCTGATCTCTAAAATGTGTGTAATATTTGTACCCATCTCACTGAGTTGTTGTGAAGGTACGTAAGTTAATATGGACGAGTGCCCGGCACGTGCTAAGTGCCACGTAAGTGTTAGCTCTGTGGCTGTGGGAACGACCCCTGCTGGGGCAACAGTTAATTGCTCAGCTGCTAACCAAATGTTCGCAGTTCAAACCCACCAACATCTTCCCAAGAGAAAGACCTGGTGATGTGCATCCATAAAAAATTACAACCTAGAACACTCTAGGGGGAACGTGTGCTGTGTCATGTAGAGTCACTGTGAGTCGAGGTGGACTCTGTAGCATCTAACAGTAGCAGTAGTGGCTGTAGGAGTCTGAGCAAGGTATTGGCTTCCATTTCGTCTTCTGTAAAGAGGGATGAGTCTCTGATTGACTTCCCTCCTGGGCTCTAGTAAGAGAGAAAATAGGCTCAGGGAGGCAGAGGGAAAAAAGGCCATGTGGGTGTGTCTGCCACTAACCCTAGCCCCTTCTGCCTGCAGAACGACTCCTTGTCCCCAAGTGTGTGATGCTGAAATCTAGGGGAAGCCGGGGCTATGTGAGGTTTCAGGATGTCTTCTGCGGAGCCTACTTCACCTTTGCCATCTCCTCTGAGGGCCACGTCTATGGCTTTGGTCTCTCCAACTACCATCAGCTTGGTGAGTATGGAGTCTGGCATCAGGCATCATCTGGAGCGACCTGGGTTCCATTTGTAGCTCCTCAGCTCCTTTGTTGTGTACCCTTGGTAGAATTACCTCACCTCTCAGAGCCACAGTTTGATCATCTGTAAAGTGAGAATATGCATGTCTGGTAGGGGAGTGGCCTCACTTGGGGAATGGGTGAAAAGGGCAGCTGCTTGAACATCTTCATCACTGATGTCTGACTCGGTCTTCTCCACCCTATGCCAGGAACCCCAGGCACAGAATCTTGCTTCGTACCCCAGAATCTGACATCTTTCAAGAACTCCACCAAGTCCTGGGTGGGCTTCTCTGGTGGCCAGCACCATACAGTCTGCATGGATTCAGAAGGTTGGGTCCTCTGGGTCTTCTCTCAGTGAGGGTTGCTTGTTCCATGGGCCTAGCTTATTAGATTCCAGATTCCATGTCCTTAGAACCTGATCTGCTTGTTGGTTTGGGCCAGACGTGGGTCCAAAAGGCCACCTGCCTCTGCCCAGACTCCTGGGGCTCTTCCAAGTGTAAACTCACTGAAGGCCTATGTGGAGGTTCACCCAGGCCTATTCCAAAACTGGGAAGAGACTAAAGTCCTCCTTGTAACCGTCCTGGAAGTGGGGTCCATCATGGGAACTCACCTGGCCACACCACCTAGTTTGCCTGGAGCATGCCTTCTGCCACTGCTCTTCCTTCCCTTCTCCCACAGGAAAAGCATATAGCCTGGGCCGAGCTGAGTATGGACGGCTGGGCCTTGGGGAGGGTGCTGAGGAGAAGAGTATACCAACCCTCATCCCCAGGCTGCCTGCTGTCTCTTCAGTGGCTTGTGGAGCCTCTGTGGGATATGCTGTGACCAAGGATGGTAAGTGGGGCTGCCCACAGTTGGTCTTGCTGGAGCCTAGGGGTTGTAATTCTTAACCAGACTCCCCAGCAGGCTTGGATGTCCACCATGAGAAGGAGCTGAGATGAAGAGAGCAGTGTTTGGATTGTCTTAGTTATCTAGTGCTGCTATAACAGAAATACCATGAGTGAGTGGCTTTAACCAACAGAAACTTATTCTCTCACAGTCTGGTAGGCCAGAAGTCTGAATTCAGGGCGTCAGCTTCAGATAAGTCTTTCTCTCTCTGTCAATGTCTGGAGGAAGGTCCCTGTCATCAGTCTTCCCCTGGGTCTAGGAACTTCACAGCACAGGGACCGTGTGTCCAAAGGATGTGCTCTGCTCCCAGCACTTCTTCTTGGTTTAATGAGGTCCCTCTCCTCTCTGGTCCATTCTCTCTTTTGTATTCCTGAGAGATTGACTCAGGATACAACCTAATCCTATAGAGTCAGTTCTGCCTCATTAACATCATAGCAGTTAGGATTTACAGCAAGGCTTCCGGTCACAAAGTGGTAGACAGCCATACAATACTGGGGATCATGGTCTAGCCAAGTTGACACACATTTTGGGGGCACACAATTCAGCTCATAACGGTTGACACTTTCTCAGGATTCTCAGAAGTTTTTGCTTTGATGAGTGTGAAGCAAGAAAACACATTCTTTTGGAAAAGGTGATCTGTTCTGTAATGGAGAAAAAGAGCAAAGGGGGAGATGTCACTGAGGCCCAAAGTGATGGTGGACTTGAACTCAGGTCTCTAGACTCCTAATGCAGACCTCCTTCTAGTCTCCCCTGTGGTGACCTGTGTTTAGCACCCAGGATGTGCCAGCTCCCTTAGATCATAGCAGGATAAAGGCTCGGTAGTCAGCCTGGCGAGCACAGCAAGGAGGGTGTGAACAAGTGGCTGGCATGAGTAGGGGACAGCTGTGGAGGTCAGTAGATGTCTAGGGGTGTTTGATCTGGAATTATCCAGAAAGACTTCTTGAGAAAGTTGGACTTACACTGCACTTCAGAGATTCAGTCCTTTATGGAAAGGAAAGCAGGGCATTGCAGACAGGGAGCCATTCAGCTGCGCCTCAGAAGTGAGGAATGGCCTGTGGTGTAGCGGGCTGAGGAGTGGCCAGTATGCTGAATCATTTCATGCCGTGCATAGGAGCCGGGGAAAGCCTTTAACAGTGCTGAAGGACTGTAGTCTCTGGCTCGTAAAGCTCTTTTGTATCTGCCACATTCTTGGCTCCTTCCAGCTCTCCTGAACCCCTGTGGGCTGGTACAACTACAGCCCAAATTCCTCCCACATCCCAGCCTTCTGTCAGTGCGGAAGTGGAGCACTGGGCTCCGTGGAGGTGGCTGCCTGCGTTTGTCTCCCTTACAGGTCGTGCTTTCGCCTGGGGCATGGGCACCAACTACCAGCTGGGCACGGGGCAGGACGAGGATGCCTGGAGCCCTGTGGAGATGACAGGCAAACAGCTGGAGAACCGTGTGGTCTTGTCTGTGTCCAGCGGGGGCCAGCACACTGTCTTACTAGTCAAGGACAAGGAACGGAGTTGATGAAGCCCCTGAGGACCTGGCTCCTGGCCCCTCAGCCTCCGTGGTGGATCAGGGAAGCAGTGACAACGACAGATCCGGAAGACCTCCCCTCAGCCTGTCGTGCTGTGTCGTCTCCTGCCTTCTTTCTCATCAGCAGAACAAAATCCCTATATTCTTTTTTTTTCCCTCCTTTTGGGGATCATCCTGGGACCTGCAAGGTGAAGGGCAGGATGGAAGAGGGGAGGGAACATTACTCACTCCAGAACTCTGTGGTTAGACCTTTCCCCCCATATCCCTACCTCTCAGGGCCCTGGCTGGTATGGCCTTGCCTGCCAAAAAAAAACTTCCTCCCCTAGGGCGTTGGTGCCCACGCTCTGAACAGTTTTAACTCTGTCGAGCCCTGCCCTAGTCATGTGTCACTCTTCATGTTCCTAACAGTACACAAGCAGACACACGGTACAGTCAGTCAGAGCCAGCTGTCATGGCATTGCAGAAACTGGAGAAGGGTCAAGGCTAGCCAGCTGTGGGCTGTACCTTTCCAGATACTTGGCTCTGAACAGGTGTCCACAGGGCAGAAAGGATGATGATCTTCCATTTGAGTAAGAAAAAAGCCAACAAGTCATTCTCCCAGAAGCACAAAGTGTTCTGCCCTTGTCACTGCCTGATTATCTGACCTGTCTCTAGACCTACATCCAAAGGCCCAGAATACAGAAGGGAAACTAGGCAGAGCAGGCCACGGTGGGGAGAGGGGATGGAGTGTTTTTAGAAAACGAATTTATAGCAATACTGAAGAAGGCTGGAGGGAGGGAGGGGAGAGGATTAGAGGGGTAGGGATTGGTCCCAAGAAAGGGAAGCAGCAGCTGGTACAGTGGCTGAGAACACAGAAAACAGTTTTGATTTTTTTTTTTAATGTAAAATATTTTGGAGGGGAGAGTGAAATCTTTTAATGTTTTAAATAAATTTAGAGTTTTCTAAAAGCAGCCCCCTTGTTTTCTACACACCCTGCTTTTTTAAGGGAGCACCTGTTGTGTGCTGGGTTCTGTTGGGAAGTGTAGAATAAAGCCATGTCTGTAAACCTGGTGCCAGGACATAAGTGATAGGTAAGATGCCTGAAG
This sequence comes from Heterohyrax brucei, assembly GCA_028571685.1. Lineage (NCBI taxonomy): Eukaryota > Metazoa > Chordata > Mammalia > Hyracoidea > Procaviidae > Heterohyrax > Heterohyrax brucei. The sequence continues at coordinate 58,510,895 of CM053140.1, forward strand.
TGCTGGTGTGTGCTGGCCCGCAGGTGGTGTGCCTGTTCCAAAAACTCCAGATCCGCACAGCTGAAGTTGATTTAGTTTTGTGTTTATTTATGTTTTGGGAATCACTGGATTCTTTTTTAAATTATGCTGCAAAATCAAGAGAAATGGGATGGACCTTTTAGCATCCTAATTCCATATTGAAATTTTTTGAATACAGCACATCTCTACAAATGTTTTCCAAACTTGCTTTTGTATCATTTTAAACAGCTGATGCAAATTGTTAAACATCATTGTACAATAAGACTTAAAACAACTTATGTAATTTAATGTAGACTATTTTCACAAGATTTTGAGCAACCAAATCATAGAGCTAACCTGGCCCATCTGGTAGCCACTAGCTACATGTGGCTACTTGAATGTATTAAAATTTTAAAAAATACAAAGTTAACTTCTTCAGTTGCCGTACCCAAATATCAAGCACTCTCTAGGTACTGTGACTTGTGACTATGCCATTGAAACATACACAGACAGAACATGTAACTGTACAGTGGATCTACATATTTGTAATAAGAAATTTTTTAAAGTATCAGGAGAATTCTTGAATGTCGGTGGTGCTTGGAAAAGTGAATGTGATAGAAAATTTAAAATTATTCTGTGATTTTTCTTGAAATTTTAAGTCTTAATTCAGGCACTATACTGATCAGAAATGGACTTCTCAAAAGGGGACTCACATCTGTTCTTTTATAAAAAGGCACTTGTGTGTCTGCCATTTTCCACCTCTCCCATCCAAAAAAAAAAGCTCATTTGGATTATATTTATTGAAGTTGACTCTTGACAATATAACATGTTGCAAGTATCCTGATCTTCAAATTACAGCTCCTGTGTATTGGGCATTTCAAATGGACCAGGCATTGTGGTGAGCACTTCATTTGCATTAGTGCACTTAATTGTTACAGAATCCCAAAGAGCTGAAATAACTTGCTTGAGATCAAGAAGCTACTAAGTGCACAGGTTAGATTGGAATCTAAATTTGCTCATCCTGAGCCCCAAACTTGAGTTTTCTTGTATTTCACCTAAGAGTTTTATAAAACTCTTTAGGTGCTTTCTGTGTATTACAAGAGTGCCAGACAGAGTAGATTCTCTGTCAGTCTGCTGTTACAATTATTGTGCATTTTTTGTTTCTTGTAGTTTATAGTTCCCTTATGTTTCATGTGCTTAGTTTTTATACATGTGTATACTATCAATTCAGTTCCTGTGTCTGTGTCCTAAGTGTAAAAACACATCAACTAATCTCTCAGGTTCATCTTTCTCCATCCTCTAGTCTAGGCTGGCTACCCTAAAAAAGTTTGTGATCATAGTATCTCACATGGCTCAGTTATAAATACTATTTACAAAATCACCATAATGTAAATGTTCAGCAGTATTTTAACAAGTATGAAAAGATGAAGAAATGTATATGTATGTGAGTTGCACTCACTAAAATATCTGAAACTACCAATGAGGAAGTTATGTTGTTTAGCAGTAGATTCTGGCATGGGCTAGCATGTGAAAATAGTTGCTTCACGGGAGTAGGAATTGGCAGCAGGGATGGATGGATGGGGTCAGGGGCTGCTGCATGTTGCTTATGTTATTAATTCAACAAATATTTTCAAGCATCCACCGTATCCCAGACATTGTTTTAGGTACTTGACTAGAAAACAAAAGAGAAGATCCCTGTCACATGAAGCCTATTCTAAATTGAATATATAAATTTTTTCCAAATGTAAAATAAGGTTTTAAAAATAATAAGGCAAGAGGATAGCACAGTGGCTAGCAATAAATAGTAAAATTTGAAGACTTCAGCTGCTGTATTGGAAAATTAACTGGGTGCCAGGCACTGGCCAACTGCTTCCCCAACTTCTCACATTTTTTTTCCTCAAGAATCCTAAGAGGTAAACACTGCTTTTAGTCACACTGGGCTCAGAGAAGTGAACTTGTCAAAATGTTTGACACTCCATTTGTTTGACTGCAGCCAAACCACCCTCCACTCTCCACATCCCACTGGATCATTGCAGTGAGATTAGGATAAAGCTAGAAATCTGGCAGTTTATGATTGGACCTCAGTTTTCAGGCTGATGAGTTTTGAGGTTCACCCCAAGTTTAGCATGAACAGGTGGGTGAGGAAGGACCTTAGGGATACATCAGCACAGGGAGCTCCAGGAAGGGCCTTTGAGCACTTGGAGTGAGCTTTCACTGTCAGAGGACAGCTGTCACCTGTAGAAGAGTCTGAGAAATCAGCACCATAGTGAGGCTGGGGCCTAGGAAGTCACAAAATTAAGGTGTTGGGATTATCTAGTGATCCAAGTCTTGTTTGCTGAGGGTCCAGTATGTGAAGGTCACTGTTCTGGGGCAGGTTGGCCTAGGGTAGTGGGAGTAGGGCAGGAAGGAGGTGTAAGGATTTAAGAGAGATTTGCGGTACAGTGATAGGACTGGGGGATTGACCAGTTGTTGAGAATGTCTCAACTCAGCTTCAACAAATCTCCAGACTTGAAGAGTGAGAAAATGAGAGTGTGTTGTGGGTTGGGGTGATGGCTAGGACGGAGCAACGGCTTCTCGAAGGTCACACAGGCTAGCTCCCAAAAGGTAAAAATGGAAAGCTTTCACCTTTATTTTTAAACTTTTTTTTAATTGTAATTTCTTATAATGAGCACAGTATGCGTATATATGATACACATACATATATATATACACGTGTGTGTGTGTGTTTTAAATACACAAAGGCAGAAAGAGACTAAGGCCTCAGAAGTTCAGCCTGGCCACCCGCTTAGGGTAGTTTCTGCCCCGCTCCCTCTCAGGGTTCCAGTCCCGGCTTTGCTCCTCGCCCGCACCCGAGCGCTCCAAGTCCAGCCGGCTCCTGGAAAAACCCGGAGCAGAGTCTGCAGCCCCGCCCACGGCCGAGAGCTTTCGGAGCGTGCGCAGAAGGCATAGCAGGCGCATGCTCTGTGGCATTCCCGGATCTCGATTGGGCGCCGGCCCCGGCCAGCGCGGCACGCAAGGCCCGGCCCCGGTGCGGGCATGGCGGCCAGCTTGTGGATGGGGGATGTAAGTGAGAGCCGCAGACCCGGGTTCGACGAGGAGGACTCTCAGGGTCGCTAGAGATAAAGGTTCTAAGGAGGAGCAGGCCTCAGATCTGAAAATGGTGGGAGTGGAGGGGTGGAGGTTCCTTTTGGTGACAAAAGTGGGTCTCAGCATTTAAGAGAAAGAACTGAGTCTGAGGGGGAGGAGCTCGGGGGCCCCACCTGCGTTTGGGGAGACAGAGGGAGAGGAAGTTACAAAGACTGAGGGCACTGTGGGTCTAGCACTGGAGGGATGAGGCTCCCTAGGTGGAAGGGGGAGGCGCCCTAAATAGGAGCAAGTGTGAAGGGAGGAGTTGGAGACGCGCGATGGGGTTCAGTCACTCTGCGGATGAAAGCTCCTCCACCACGGCAGCGTTAGCCAGCTCTGGACTGAGGGGCCGGGGAGTTGGGAATGGGGTGCCGCGATGTCAGCCTGAGCGTCTGTGCTCTTGTTTTCTGGCAGTTGGAGCCCTACATGGATGAGAACTTCATCTCCAGAGCCTTTGCTACCATGGGGGAGACTGTCGTGAGCGTCAAAATTATCCGAAATCGCCTCACTGGGTATGTTTTCTCCTGCTTTCTCGGTTCTTCCTTAATAGATCGTGCTGCAAGTATCGCTCAGGAGAATGTAAGCATCGTCGTCTCAGGACTTCTCACCATGCCTACTAATATTACAATTTTATAAAAACTAACATTTTGAAGGCGTACTGAGAGGAAATAAAGACTATGGCGTAAGGACAAGACTAGAGACAGGCTGAATTTGTTAGTTATTTCTGCTGTGTGGCCTTGGGCAACTTAATGTTTCTGCTTTTTGACTGTGAGGCTGGGGCGCTAATGTAACCTCAGGGGGTTCCCAAGTGGTGGATTCAGCTACTACCTGAAAGGTTGATGTTCCTAGAGGGGTACAGGGGGTGTGGACTGCAGCAGATGACGCTGTCAGGGGGACACCAAAATAACTGTAAAGTTTTTGTGCGGTATTACAGCATAAATCTATTATTATTATTTTTTTAAAATAAAAACATCCCTCTGGTTAGTTATGGTAACCTAATGGTAACCCTGGTGGCGTAGTGGTTAAGTGCTGCAGCTGCTACTCAAAACCTAGGCAGTTCAAATTCACCAGACGCTCCTTGGAAGCTCTGTGGGGGTCTCCTAAGGTCAGTATGAGTCAGAATCAACTCAACAGCAGTGGTTTTGGTTTGGTAATTAGTTGTAACAACAAAAACAGTTTCCATAGGCACAGCTTACGCGTGTCAGTGTACCTACACAGGTGAAACTCTGTGGTAATATTTTTGCAACCTTCTAATGCACTCTAGTCAAAGCCGCTATTATTACCCAGTTATGGTAAACTTGAATTAGTGGCTTCCTTTGGCGCACACTGCTAGCATGTGCTGTTGTTTTTTATAGCTACTGAGTTTGTCAAATTTTTGATGTTTTAGTTACAGTATTGTGATAATTAGCTTGTGGCGAGTGACACCATGAGTTACCACAGTGTGTGACACCAACCCCTGGTGAGAGCACTGGATAAAAGGGCCAGCTGTCTACTTTTGAAAGATCATAGCCATTGAAACCATATGGAGTGCAGACCCACTCTGCAACACATAGGGATGAGGTTCATGAGTCTGAATCAACTCCAGGGCAACTGTTTTTTTTTTTTAAATCTCAGAGTGTTACAGTGAAGATTACATGGATTCACATTCATTCTTCTTAAAATTGTCACAAAAATCTCTGTGTCAAATATTATTATTAGAGTTTAAGAGTACTATTATTGGAGAGTAATAACTGCATTCAAGTTACGTAGCTGTTAAGTGACAAGGTAGAACTCAAGTCAAAATCTGTTCTCAAAGTTCGTAAGTGCCCTTAACTGTTATGCCATTGTGCCACTCCTTAAAAAAAGAGAGAGAGACTTACCTGCTAAGGAGTCCTGGTGGTACAGTGGTTTAACACTTGGCTGCTAACTGAAAGGTTAACAGTTCTAACCCACAGGAGAAAAGACCTGTCATTTATTTGCTGCTGTAAAGATTACTGCTGCTAAAACCCTTTGAGGCAGTTCTCTGTCCTGTGGTCACTGAGTAAGAATTGACTCAACAGCAACTGACAACTTCCCACTACTGTTGGACATTCTTGGGATTTATGACTGAAACAAGTCAGACATCTTGGTGGGAGACTTAGAGACTATGTAAGTAAACCAAAGAAAGTGCAGAATATTTTTAGGTGGCAGTGCTCTCTTTCCTTCCGGATTCTTTTTTCTCTTTGGAATCTTAGTTTTCCTTAGCGTTCTGGTTAGAAATGAGAAGATTCCATTATGATATGACTCACTTATTGAATATCTGTTATGTGCCAGGTCCTCTACTCCTTGCTAAAACGTGAGATTTAAAAATAGAGATGAGAGCTGTGATGTGTGACCAACTACACAACTCCTTGGTGAATAGGCGCTTTATACATCAAAAGCGCACTACCTAGGGATGAATGTTCTGACTAGGAGGTCAGGCAGGCCTATATGTTCCTCCTCAGTTTGTAGACAGAAAGCCACAAAACCGCGTGTAATCAGCTACTGGCATGCAAATTCATTCTGTTACACTTTCTGCTTTTAGAAACACTGGCACAAGTTCTCACATTTTAGTCTTTATTGAAGTGACATTTGAAACTATCATTTCCTATCCATGATGACTTAACTCAATTATTTGTGGTGTTACCTGCAGATATTATGTTTACATCTTGCCTTATTTTGCAGAGGCTTTGAAGTGGCTTATAAAATACTACAAAATAATCCAAAGTCGATTCCAAATCATAGTGACACTACAGGACAGGTTAGAACTGCTGCAAAAAACTGCCAATAACAGGGGGCCAGGGACCATGCCATCAGGCGAAATCAAGGCCAGTTGACACAACTAGTGTTTTGCTAAGAGAGTCTTTTGAACCCCAGATTAGTGAGTGGTGTCTGGGGTCTTAAAAGCTGCCAGGCTGCTGTCTGAGGTACACCAGGTGGTCCCAACTTAGCAGGAATGGATAATCTCCAAGGACCAAAATGACATGGGGGAAAGAGAACCCCGAAGACAGAGACACCCAGCTGAGTGGGTCACTACATCAACATGTGACCAGAAGAACTAGATGGTGCCCGTCTACCACCAGTGATAGTCGTGATGGGGCTCACAAAGTTGAGTCTCACTGGCAACACAAGAATGAAAAGAGGTGCACCCTGAGATCTCCACTAAAAGACAACAGTTGATGGTCCAGTGTCCTCGGGGTCCCCCTGGGAGCATGGCCCCTGGCCCTCATGCTGCCCCTGTCCATAAGTCATAATGGGGGTCAACTCTTTGGGCAGAAATGGATTGGACTAGGTGACACAGAGTAACCATATGTGTGCACTTTATGGTTCTATGCATCTATAGGATGTCCTGCTGACCTCTTACTGGACATGGGAGAGAGGGTGGAGAGGAGGGGATAGGAGATTGTTACAAGGATATGACAAGTACAGAACGGAGAAGAAGAGTGTGCTGTTACCGGGCAGGGAGAGCAGTGGGAGCCGCTCATTGGCGGGTATGGAAATTTATATGGGATTGCATGTTCTCACTCAATCATAATAAAAAATATATATTTAAAAAAATTTTTAAAAAGCTGCCAGCAAGCAGCTGATGGATGTGAGCTGCTGACCCTTTGGGTAGCAGCCAGGTGCTTAAGCACTGTGCCATCAGAGCTCCACTGCAAAATAAATGTAAATAAAAATCAAGACTGTGGAAAATAAGAGAAAAGATAAGATACAAGAAAAAAAATTACATGCAGTACCGGCTTAGTGCTTCAAAATACAGTCACATGTGGAACAGCCAGAGTTCATTCAATGCTGGTGGAAGCATATACAGTTACTATTGCAGGAAAGGTTTCTGATTTTTTTTATGAAACTTAACATAAACCTACCCCATGACTCACGAAGTCTAGTCCTAGCTATTTATTCAAGAGAAATGAAAACACAATGTCTGTAAAAAGACTTGAATGTTCATAGCAACTTTATTCCCAAAAGCCAGAAGCTTGAAACAGCCCATGTACCCATGAATAGGTGAATGGATAAATAAATAGAAGTATATAGCTAAGTATATACCACTCAGCTATAAAAAGAAACAAATGACTGATACAACAACATGAATGGATTTCAAAAACATTAGAATGAGTGAAAGAAACCATATTGTATGGTTCCATTTATTAGAAACTCCAGATGAAACTAATCTGTGGTAGAAATAACCCAAAACAGTAGTAGGATGCAACCCAAAACCAAACCATACCCACTGCTGTCAAGTCGATTCTACCTTATAGTGACCCTATAGGACAGGGTAGAACTGCCTCATCAAGTTTTCAAGGAGCATCTGGTGAATTTGAACTGCTGATCTTATTAGCAGCTGTACCACTTAACCACTATACCACCAGTGGTTCCTAAAGATTGCAGGTAGGGATTTATTGGGAAGGAACATGAGGTTACTTTTTAGGCAGTGGTAATGCTCCGTGTGTTGCTAGGGATTTAGGCTGCACGGGTCTCTTGGAACTCTGCATTGCGCATTTTCTTGCACTTAAATTTTACCTTGAAAGGTAAAACATTTTCTTCACTGTGAACAAATATTGAATGCATGCTAAAGTAATTCAGGGAAGTATACTGATACCTACAACTTACTTTAAAATACATTTTTTAAAAAATAATAGATGGACAGTTATGTTGTTAGTAGAATCTTAATTGTAGGCAGTGGGTGTACAGGTACTCATTGTATAATTCTTTCATGTGTTTAAGTTTGAAATGTTTCATGATAAAGTGCTGGTAGGGCAGGAAGAGTGTGATCAGACTGTCATGGATTCAGATCCAACCCATGGGGTATGCCAGCTGCGTGATTCAAAGCATATTGCACAATCCTGCTAAGCCTCAGTCTGCTCATAAACAAAACTGAAGTAATGATTGTATTCACTCATAGTTATTGAAAGGGTGGTGCACATGAAGTGGCTAGTTTAGGGCCTGGCCCACAGTCAGTGCTTGGAAATGATTTGTTCTTATGGCAGTGGCTTTCGTGTCTGGGCTTTATGTGTCTTGTACACGTAGGATAGAAGGCACAGATGTGGCCCATCATCCTTTCTGGCAACTGACCCTCATGGAACTGACAGACTCCTGTAATCCCTGGGCTGAGGTACTCCTCCCCATCCATTTTTGGCTGTGTGTCCTTCAGGCTACTTGGACTGAATGTTTAAAGGAATGTTTCTAAATACTGCCTTGTTGGTGGAACAAAACCAATAATGAACTCTTACTAAAATACCGTTTCTGCCTCCCTTTAGGCCAAGACACAGTCTGTCATCCAGGTGCCTTTAACCATTCTTTTTTTCCCTGTTTGCTTTCTTTTAGGATCCCAGCTGGCTACTGCTTTGTAGAATTTGCAGATTTGGCTACAGCTGAGAAGTGTTTGCATAAAATTAATGGAAAGCCCCTTCCAGGAGCCACACCTGTAAGGACATTTAGATAATGATGATGTTGCCACTTTTTAATTGTCATTAGTAACTACCATCTATTGAATACGTACTGTATACTTAGACCATTTTATGTGACCTTGTAACAACCCTTTACAGTAGGCATTGTTACCTTTATTTGACAGACCAGGAAACTGATGCTCAGGGGAGTGAAATAACTTGCCAAAAGGCCACACAGGTAGTAAGTGGCAAAGCCAGAATTCAAACTGAAGATTGTTGGCCTCCAAAGTCCATGCCCTTTCCACTCTGCATCACTGCCTCCCTTAATGGAAGACTTGAAAACCTAAATCTCTTGCCTGTTTGAGAAACTAGAACAGGCTGGCAGCAGTGAGGACACGTTTCAAGAGAGTTACATTCTGCTCTTCCCACAGTTACTTAGCTTACCGCTGCACCAGGCTGGCACACCGGGCTCATAGAATCATGGAGCTGGCAGTGCCCTTAGCGGTCATCCGTGCAACCCCCTCATTTTAAACAAGAGAAAAAGCTGAGGCTTAGAGAGGGGGAGATGTTTTGGCCAAGGTAATTTATTTCAGTTTTTTTCAAATATTGTTTGACACTCGAAACACTTTTCTCTGTTTTAGTTTGTTTCTTTTTAAATTTCCAGGCAAAACGTTTTAAACTGAACTATGCCACTTATGGAAAACAACCAGATAATAGGTAAGTATACAGTAGCCCCAGGGAAACTTCAAGCCCCAGGAAATGACTGGGGAGAGACAGGAGGTGCCGTGTGCCTGTCTTGGCCAGAGCAGAGGGTAAGGAGCTTGGTTTGACTGCCTTGCCTTCCTCCTTGGGGCCCTGGTGTTAAAGTGGTGAAGCGTTCATGTGTTAACCAAAAAGTTAGCAGCTGGACTCCACCAACTTGGAAACCCTATGGGGCAGTTCTGCCCTGTCCTATAGGATGGATCACGGTGAATCAGAACTGACTGGACAGCACTGGATTTTGCCTCCCTTCTAAAGGAATACACCTTCCCACATCCAGTGGGTGAACTTTGCTGGCCCACTTCCGTGTCAAGGCCCTGTGTACTCTTTTTTTGGTCCCTAGCCCAGCCTTCCACTCTGTCACTTCTTGCAGTAGGGAGGCTTTGTCCATTAGAGTTGACCTGCTTCAGCAATATAAAATGACTTAGCATTACAGAGAGCTGTTCAGCCCTGTGTATTGAAAGCTTTAAAAAGGTTTGTGCTCATTGACCCTGTAATTCTACTTCTCAGATTTATTCATGAATGTGTACAAAGATTAGCTACAAAAAGTGTTCAGTAAAATAATACTTTATAGCAGACAAGATTGAAGGAAATCCAAAATAATCTAATAATAAGGGAAATAGTTAACTAAATTACAGTATGTTTGTGAGGTGGAATGATGTACATCCGTTAGCAAGTTCTGCTGTAGCAGAATACTAACACATCAAGACGTTGGCAGTATTGTAAAAGCCAAAAAAAGGCTAACAAAACACAAGGCATCATCAATTTTTTAAATTCAAAAGAAGAACCACGGGTAAAAGATAGTCCACTAAAAACCCACTGTTGTCAAGTCAATTCTGACTCCTAGTGACCCTCTAGGACAGAGTAGAAATTCACTGTAGGATTTTCAAGGAGTGCTTGGTGGATTTAAACTGCCAACATTTTGGTGAGAGGTGTGGCTTTTAACTGCTATGCTACCAGGGTTTCCTAAAAAACAGTAGTAGTATATCAGATGTTCACAGTTACTACTTTTTAGTAGTAGGGTTTTTGGTTACTACTTCTTTGTGCTTTTGATATTCTGGTTTTATTTTAAAAACGATGTATCATATTTGAAATAAGAAAATCAAAACTAAAGGTAATTTGTTTTTTGAAAAACATCAATCTCTTTAGAATGGAGGTTGGCAAACTATAGCTTGTTTTTTACCACCCACAAGCTAAGAGTGGTTTTTACTTTTTAAAAGGTTGTAAAAACAAAGATACAAATCATATGCAGCAGAGACTACCTCACAAAGCCTGGTCCTTTACAGAAATCTTTACTGACTGGTCCTGTGCAGAAAAAGAAAAAGTCTCCTGACCTGTTAACAGAAATTTAGGAATTCATTTAGCTAGGCTTTAGGTCTTTAGGAGATACGGCCCAGTTCTCATGTTCTCTGTCTTTTAACATTTGAATTAAAAATAAATGATGAATAAAGATTGTTTTATTTTCCTCAGAGATGCACCTCTGATCCCATTCCCTGTTTTGTGGTCCCCAAATCCTCCACCCATCTTTGCATACATGAAGCTAAACAGACTCATTGCAGTGGGTAGGGCAGGGACTGCTTCCATCATTCTTCTGCCAGGACTGCCATAATAATACGAATTAGAAGCTGGTTAAGGACCCAGCACATGTATCGTTTTCTAGGAGGGCTCAGGAGAGGTTTACCTGGAAGGGCCGAAAGAGCTCTTTAGCAGAAGTTTGGGGTTTTGTCTGTGAATCTTACTGTTCTTTCCTCTCAGCCCTGAATACTCCCTCTTTGTGGGGGACCTGACCCCAGATGTGGATGATGGCATGCTGTATGAATTCTTCGTCAAAGTCTACCCTTCCTGTCGAGGAGGCAAGGTGGTTTTGGACCAGACAGGCGTGTCTAAGTAAGGACTTACCAGTTGTTATTGCCTATCTTGTTGGTCTCGGCATCTGTTTCCTTGAGGGAGGCGTTGTGGAGAGGCCACATAACGAGGTGGTTAGGAGCACAGGTTGTGGATCCAAACTGTTGTGTGAATCTTAGCTCCAGTACTAACCAGGAGTAATACAGGGGACAAGCTGAGGAGTTACTTATCTCTCTGGCCCTGTTTTCTTGTCTATAAGACAGGACTGTAAAAATGCTGTGGTGTCGGACTTCTGCCTGCATGAGTGGGAGGAGAATCAAGCTGAGCATCAGCTCAAAGCTGATTGTTTACAAGGTTGAGGTCTAACATAACCCTACCCTCTGACTTTTTACCAGCTTATCAGCTGTAAATTGGTAAATTTACACACAGCACTCTCGTCATAAAATCCCACAGCTCTCTCAAATTCTCTGCTGAGTTTGATAATTCATTGTAGTGGTCACTCACTATACTCACAGTTACAAGGTTTGTTAGGGAAGTGCAGGTTACGAATTGTAATCCGGATGTAATAGGAACAACTCAGGATACAGTTCTTCAGTCAGAACAGCTTCTTCTCAGCCTCTCTGGGCCTGGCCTGTGCCCTGCGCAAGCAGGCACTACAGAGCTGTTGAGCTTCTCCAGTAAGTGCCTGGAGGTACCCCGCTCTTATCAGGAAGCCTTCTGCCAAAAGGCATTCAGCTGTTTCCAAGAAGCCCATTACACTGTCTCATGCCAGTCTCCTGGTTCTGCTCCTGCCGTATCACTGCCACTGGACTCAGACCTGCTTGCTACAGTTTCTCACGATCTTTGGTGTTACAGCCATCTCTGTCTTCTGGGCCTAGAAAGTTCTCATTGCAGGAACCCCAGGTCCAAAGGACGTGCTCTATTGCTGACTCTTCTTCTTGATGATAGTGAGGCTTCCCCAACACCACAACCTCTGGGACTGGCTCCCTTTAAGCCTAATGGGATGGCAGAACCAACCAATCCCTTACAAGGGTTCTGTGCACCTTATTTGCATTAGCAAAACTTCAATTACCTTGATAGGCCATAAGAACCACATTTATATAGTACCAGCCAGTCATTTTGTAGGAGTTACAAGACTAACTAGAAGGGTCGCCTTCATGCAATTCAAGGGCGAGTTAATAGTATCTGATCATAGTGTTAGCATATGGATTAAATGATGTGGTATGAGTAAAGCACATAGAAAATGCTCTGTAGGTACTTGCTTTTTTAAGTGTTAATTGACTCTTTTAGGGTAGTTAGACATTTTATACTTCAGAAATGGAAAAACCTCAAGAAAGTCAGTCTTGATCAGATAGTATTTATAAGTGTAGGTTTTGGGCATCTGACAAACCTGGATTTGAATCCTGCTTCTACCATTGACTTTCTGACCTCTGTGGTTCCCTCCTTAGTAAAAAGCACATGCCACCTTCATCCAATTGTTAGACAGTCCAGGAGGCCGGCTGCAGCACTCAGCACAGTGCTGGGATGTGAGTGCACTTTAAGTGTTGTCCTTCATTTACCCGCTATCAGAGTATGATTTCAGGAGAGAGGAGCCCTGGCTGTCACGGGATTGCTGATTCTCAGTGCCAGGTATAGTGCCTGGCATCAGAGCAGCCTGTGTAAATACTTGCCGAATGAACTTCTGTAACGGTTACTGCTATAATAAAGATAATGATAATAAAAATAGTTATTCTTCAAATAGGTTGTAGGAAGCTACTATTTGGGAAGAAATAAGAGCCCATCAGTGAAGCTGTTGAGAATGGTTAACCTAAGTGGACGTGCCTGCAGCTCTCATGGTCGTCAGAGGCTTGAAGGCAGACACTGCTTAGTGGCTCACACCCACCAGTTGGCTTCATCTCTTCCCAAGTAGTTGGATGGTCTTTGTCTTCATTCAGTACCTTTTCCTTTCAGCATGTCTGTGCTTGATCGCAAATTTGATCTAAATGGTGGTTTTGTTGTTGCTGCTGTTGTTTCCCTGCAGGGGCTATGGCTTTGTCAAATTCACAGATGAACTGGAGCAGAAGCGAGCCCTGACAGAGTGCCAGGGAGCAGTGGGTCTCGGGTCTAAACCGGTGCGGCTGAGTGTGGCAATCCCCAAAGCGTGAGTCCCGGGCTGGCTGGCTGGGAACGCGGAAGGCCTCTGGACTGACCCCGTCTGGATGTTCTTCATCTGTTTACTGGTCGTCAGGGTACCCACTTAAAGCATGCTGGATGGGGGCTGCTGGGAGATTCTGTTCACATCACGAATGCTGAGTCCTTGTGTGTGTCAGGCTGTGTGCCTGAGCTGAAGTGAACTAATAATCATAACCCCATCCCCCTGGATGTTTATAGCTTGAGAGAAAGAGAGCTGTGACTGTCAGAAGTGGCCACCTTCAGACAGTGCTGAAGCACTGAAAAGTAATTATTAGGAAAGCTGCTTGGCAACAACATGCCTAATGGTCCAGCTCTTTGCCTGGTAGTGTCACTGTTGGGAATTTACCCATAAAATTAATCAGATACCCATAAAATAATCAGAATTGAGCAGAAGGAAGAAATCCTATCCAATCTCAACACTATGAAACCTACAAATCTTCTCAGTGTGTTTTGTCATGACAATGGAATATAAGTCATTAATCTGTTGTGTTAGGCCGATAGCTCTTCTTCCCTTATGACACCAAGGAGGTTCCTCACTCAAGTGTAAGACACATTTGTCTGCAAAGCAGCAATTCTTCTGTAAAGGAGTACTTCTTAATCTGGGAGCAGTTTTGTTTCCCAGAGGGCATTTGGCAATGTCTGGAGACATTTTTGGTTGTTAACTACTGGCATCTAGTGAGTAGAGGCTAGGGATGCAGCTAAACCCTTATAGTACATAGAGCAGGCCCCCTCAACAAGGAATTACCTGACTCCCGCCCCCCAAAAAATGAGTAGCATTGGAACTGAGAAACTCTGTGCTGTAAGTGCAAGAATAGCCAGACTCCTGCAGCAGCGTCCAAATGGTCATGTTTTTGTCACAGTAACAAAAGATTTGGAGTGTCTTTGTGGCTTAACTGTATTTAGTACATAGATTAGGCTGAGTAGTTTTGATCCAAAACATTATTTGTTGTAAACTGTATTATGTAAAAACTTCAAACCAAATATATGAAAGAAGGAAATTTTCTCATAATGTCGTCACCCTGAAATACGTAATTTTGGCTTGTAATTTCTGGTAATAATTTCTATATTTCCTTCCAGACATCTTCATATACATCTGTGATTAATTTATTTGTATATATAATACATACAGGTCAATTTAATGTAGTGGCTTAATTCGTTTTTACTTTCAAAACCATGCTAACTCCTTTTTATTCTCTCCAATTTAGTCAACTCACTTTTCATGCAATTGTGCAGTCGTCATCAGTATAATTTTTAACAGTTGCAGAGTATTATTTTGAATGTATGTTCTGTCTAGTGGTTCTCTGAAGTTGACCATTTTGATTGTTTCGGATCTGTTACTCTTCATTCAGAAAGCAGTTACTGAGTCCCTGCAACAGCGTGGGTCCTGATCATCTTTGGTGATGCATCTGTGAACAAGAGAAACAAATCCCCCTGCAGGGAGCTTTTATTTCTTCATTGAATGTTGTCAGTATTTGGTGCGTGCCTACAAAGAGGTGCCCATAAGCACTAGGAAGTGAGGGAGATGAGAATCCTTTTTGAGAGTTAGACTGTAAGAGCCGCATGTGGACGAAGAGGATGGAAATGCACCGATTCCTGAAGGAAACAAAGCCAGACCCAGACCAGTGAGCAGTTGCACATGCAGATGGGTGGCTATTCCAGTAAGGAGGAGATCCTTGGAAGCGTGGGAGGGCAGTCATGGCAGCAGACACTAGCAGCATCCAGTCAGGTGCTGGCCAGGGGAAAGGGCATCAGAGCCAGTGGACCTCCCGTCAGGAGGCAAGCACTTCATGCTGTCCGGGACCACCAAACATTGTGTCCATCTGACTACTCTGGCCGAATCCTGCTCACCACAGATACTTTAACCTGCAGGGAATTTGTCCATGGGGAGAGCTCCTTCAGACTTGGATCACTGTTAGTTCTTGTGACAGGGATTTCTGTGGCACTTCGATTCCTGCTTGCGATTTGGTTGTCTGTCTGGCTTGACTGTAGAAATGGAATGCACCAGTTATGCGAACACTTCCATGCCATGTCACAGTTATGACCCTCCTTTTAGAAGAACAAGCTGGCATCATGGTAGGGTCAGCCTCTGCACCTACAAGAGACTCTCCGAGTACAGCACCTAAGAAAACATGCTGCGGTGCCTGAGGTTGGGTTTTGATAGTTTTTTGATTCCTCTCAGCTAGGTTTTCTTGTCATACCCCAGGCCTGTCTTAAAAGCCTATTCACATGTGGTTTTTATGCTTTTGAAAGTGATGAATCTTCCTCAGACTTGACATTCTGTCTGTAGTTAGCAGCAGATGGGGCAGCCATGCAGTTCAGGAGAAGAACGCTTGCTTCCCACTGACCCTGGGCCTCAGCCCAAGTTGGGGAGTGCAGGTGCGAGAGACTGATGTGTGCTGAGTCTGTTACGACAGGTGCTGTATGTAATGTGAGGTGGCCAAAGCGGGAGCATTGGAGTTCTGTCTGACTTCAGTCCTAGCTCTGTGACTTGGTAGCTGTGTGGCCTTGGGAAAAATCATGTAACCTTTTACAGGCTTAGTATTCTAACCTATATAAGGGATTGATAAATAGCTCTGTCACAGGGCTGTGCAGGACTTAGGAGACCGTGTATGAAAATGCACAAATCCTGAGTTAACTACGTGACAAATGGTGGCTGTGACTGCAGTGCTGACAGTGAGACTACTGGAAGGTCTCTCTTGCAGAGTGATTAGATATCTTACACCTTTAAGTAATCTTAAATCCAGATTATCCAGGTTGTGTGTACCGGAGGTTTTGGATCTAGATAAAAATAGCCCCCAGAACCCCTTCAAAAGAGGGAAAATTAATCTTGACAAGTTCTGATAAGAGGAAAACGTGTAAAGTTAGAAACTTCTATCTTAAAAGCTTAAAAGCCAGGCTGCCTCAGTTTGATTCTCTTTTTAGCTATGTGATTTTGGACAAATGACCTATTCTCTCTATAAATATGAATAGTGGTTGTTTCAAGGAGTAAATGAAACATCTGCCTAAAGCACTGTCCTGGCCACATAGTAAGTCCTGTGAAAATGTTTGCATGTCTTGTTTTTGTTTCTTCATTTAAGGAGCCGTGTGAAACCAGTAGAATACAGCCAGATGTACAGTTACAGTTACAACCAGTATTACCAGCAGTACCAGAACTACTATGCTCAGTGGGGCTATGACCAGAACACGGGCAGCTACAGCTACAGCTACCCTCAGTATGGCTACACACAGAGCACCATGCAGGTACCATGATGTGGAATTCTGGCCTTCTACGGTTATGCCATCCTCTGGGGAGATGAGTCGTTGTCCATACTGGGCTTGGTAAGGAGGGAGGCGTAGGCTTCAGAAAACCAAATTCCCTGTGTTAAAATAAGCCATCTTGATCATGGATCAATATTCCATCGTGCACCTCACCCATCTCTCTGGTCTCTTGACAGACGTATGAAGAAGTTGGAGATGATGCTTTGGAAGGTAAGACAGGAGTCCATTCATTCCTCAGTAGCCCATTATCGAGTGACTGCTTTGTGGCTGGCACTGTGCTAGATGCTGAAGGAATACTTGGGGAATTCTACCCTGCCCTGGAGGAGCTTACATTCTAGTGAAGGAGCCCAGAGTGTAAATAATTGCTGTAAGGTGTAACATTTGTGGCCCCAGAGGTTAAGTACAGATTGGGGTGGGGGGCAGCTGACACTGAGACAGGAAGTGGGGCAGGGGCCATCACTCCCGAGACCTGGGGTGTTCTATCCTAGGATGATAGTTTGTCAAATTCATTTTTGTATTTCATATATAATCTTTTTTTCAGTCTTGCAGTGTGTTTTAAATGACTTGTTTTTCTGTCACTCAAGTACTAGTTATTCTTGAAAATTTGGAACTTGCAGTAAAATATAATAAAAAAACAGATAATCACCCCAACTTTACCACACAGTAATAGCTATTACTAGTTTTTTTTCTAATTGTCTTTTACGTGAACATTTACGCAGCAGATTTAGTTTCTCATTAAACAATTCATATACAAATTGTTCTGTGACATTGGCTGCCAACCCTGTGATATGTCACCAGTTTCCCCCATTATCATTCTAGGGTTCTCCATTTCTGTTCTTCCAGCTTTCCTGTCCCCTGGTATTTCCTTGTCCTTACTGCGGGGCTGG
Source organism: Heterohyrax brucei (assembly GCA_028571685.1). Classification (NCBI taxonomy): domain Eukaryota; kingdom Metazoa; phylum Chordata; class Mammalia; order Hyracoidea; family Procaviidae; genus Heterohyrax; species Heterohyrax brucei. Next base: position 58,528,323 of record CM053140.1, read on the forward strand.
TGGTCCTGTTCAGTCTCTTTTTATATGGATGAGCTATGGGTATTGTTTGTTTCGTGGGCCTATCTGGTCTTTGGCTGGAAGTTGATCCAGAAGCATCTTCTCAGTACTGAGTTAAAAGAGTGTTTGGGAGCCAAACTCTTGGGTTTATCAAGACCCTGTTAGACCAGTCAGTCTGGTCTTTCTTTGTGAGTTAGAATTGTGTTGTACGGTTTTCTCCAGCTCTGTCCGGGCTTCTCTGTTGTCCTCCCAGTCAGAGCAGTCAGTGGTGGTAGCCGTCACCGTCTGGTTGTGCTGAATTCAGACTGATGGAAGGCTTGGTAGTTGTGGTCCATTGGTTCTTTGGACCAATCTTTCCTTTGTTCCTTTTTTTAAAAAATACTGTGTTTTAAGTGACAGTTTACAACCCACGTCAATTTGCCATATAAAACCCTGCACCCACATGACTGTGCAACTCCTGCGGCTCTCCCTCCACTGGGACAGCACACTTCTGCTTGCCACCCCGTACTTCCTTCGTTAGTTTTTTTTTTAATTAAAAACTTTTACTGTAATTTTAGTTGGATTTAACAGACAAAAAAGGAAAGTGAAGCTCAAGGAATTGCTAACATGCCAACACATGTTTTTTCACAAGAGATACAGTTTTAAAAGATTCTTGGAGGTTTGAAAAAAATACAAAACACTTTTTCTTAATGTTCAACATCATGTTTCAATTATTAAATATTTGGGTGATAAAATTTAAATAGCTATCTTATAAAATCACGTATTAATTGATTTCTATGTAACTAAAAACTTCTTTTAAGATATAAAAAAGACTCAGAGTTTGAAACCATAGTCTGTTTTAAGGATTATCCTTCGTGATAAGGTTATGGAGCTGTAAAAACGTGTGTGTGTGTGTGTGTGTGTGTGTGTGTGTGTGTGTGTATTTAAAGGAAACAGTTCACCTTTAGGCAAAAAACAAGCTTGTCTAATTGATGGTGTTACAAAACACCTTCACGTCTGATTCAAATAGTAACAGAGGCTGTTAACTGACAGCGGGTCACAGCCTGTGTCACTGTCTTTCTGTACCCAGTCTCTGGCTCTTGTCCCCAGGAAACATTGCCTCTTTGTTTAAGGTAACTAAGTGAATTAGAATAATATCTGTGTATAACTCCTTAGAATTTTCCAGTCTCTTTCTTAACCATCGGTAGTATAAAAGTAGCATATTTTGAGTGATAACTGTGTGCCAACATTATAATGGGTAGGTACTATTATAATCCCCATTCTTCAGCAAAGAAACTGAGAAAGTTATCAATAAAAGCTAACAGTTTTTATTGGCACTTTAATGTGCCAAGTTCTGTTCTAAGTACCTTACATATATTAACATAATATTCACAACAGTTTCATGAAGTACCATAAATATTCTGATTTTGTAGATGAGGAAACTAGTTGAAAGTCAATGGAGTTGCAACGTAGTAGCAAGAGGTGGAGCCAATCTTCAGCTCCCTATAGTCTGGCTTTACCACGCTATGTATCATAGGCCTCCAGTTTGAACCTAGTAACTGCCCAGTGAGGAGCCCTGGTGGCATAGTGGTCAAGTGCTCAGCAGCTAACCGAAGGGTCATCAGTTCAAGTCCACCAACTGTTCAGTTGGAAACGCTATGGGACAGTTCAACCCTGCCCTGTATGGTTGATATAAGTCCGAACTGACTCTACAGCAACAAGTGAGGTGGCCCAGCAGAGATTGTTGTTCTTCTCCATCTATTTCTTGGCTTCAGTAGTTCCTCTTCCCAGTCCTCACTTTGGAGTAAAGAAGGGTACAAGGTACGTGTGTGTATAGACTGCAGCATACAAATGTGTACCCTTGATCAAGGTCTACTGATCTCTTCCCATAAACTGTTACTGCTTCTAAGTGGGTAACCTGGTTGGTCTTGCTCTGATTTCTTAATGGTTTGTATGTGGGAGCACCTGTAAACTCCCAGAGTTCACACTCTTATAGTTTAATTAAAAGGACAGGAGAAAGATCTCTGGTTGCAGAAACAGGTACAGTATGTGGTATGTGAGCAGATTTATCACTGACTGGTGTGGAAAGGGACAAAGACTTGTGAGAGTAGTTGAGAAAGCTGAATAATATACAGAAGATAGGCAAATAGCCTATAAACTGTAAGGAAAAAAGTATACTATTAGATTAATAATCAAATATGAATTAAGATATACTATGTTTCTATGAAATTTAGTTCTTAACAGTATTCATACCCTTTGAATCAACAATAATTTTACTTGGAAGATTTTATCCGAAAATGATAATCATCAGAACAAATAAATATCCAGTAGTAGAGAATTCATTAAACAAATAATGGTAACCAAAAAAAAAGGGTCACTTTTTTTCCTAAGAATATTGACATAGGAAAAGGTTCTCAATGAAAAAGGGCCAGATGTATAGGATGCCAGATAATAGGCTGTTTTTGTTTCACTTCTAGGTACACTTCACCTAACATAAAATTCACCCATTTAAAGCATGTACTTAATTAGTCTTGCTGTAGTTAGGTGACATTGGTGGTTCAGTGGTGGAATTCTAGCTCTCCACGGGGGAGACCCAGGTTCAGTACCCACCAGTGTACCTCGGCACAGCCGGTACCCACGTTGTCCGTGGAGACTAGCCTGCTGATACGATGCTGAACAGGTCAGAGCAGGGTTTCTGGGCTGAGACGGAGTATGGGGAAAAGCTGGGCAAGCTACTTCCAAGAACACCGTGAAAACGCTAGAGCACAGCGGTCTCTTGTGTGTGGGGTCACCGTTCCAGTTTCTCCACATCCGCCCTGGCACTTAACTCTTTCATTATAGCATGCTAGGGGCTTTAAAGTAGTATCTCATTGTGGTTTTGATTTGCATTTCACTGATGGCTAATGATGTTGAGCATCTTTTTATGTGGTTTTTTTGGAGACCCTGGTGATATAGTGGTTAAGTACTAAGGCTGCGGCTGCTAACCAGGAGGTCGACAGTTCAAATCAGCTGGGCACTCCTTGGAAACTATTGGGCAGTTAGTTCTACTCTGTCTGTAGGGTCACTATGAGTCAGAATCAACTCGATTGGCAGTGGTTTTGGTTTGGTTTATTGGCCATTTGTGTGTCTTTGGAAAGATGCTGATTCGGGTCCTTAATTTATTTCTTAACTGGGTTGTCTTTTTATTGAGTTTTAAGAGTTCCTTATATTCTGAATACTAGTTCCTTTTCAGATTTGATTTGCAAATATTTCCTAATTTCATTTTCTTGATAGTATCCTTTGAAGTACCAAAGTTTTTAGATTTAATCAAGTCCTATTTACGTATATTTTTTCTTTTGGTGTTCATGATTTTGGTGTTGTATCTTCTGGTCCATGAATATGGGATATTTTTCCATTTATTCAGGTCTCAGTTTCTCTAGTTGTGTTTTAATGCATGGATGTATTCATGTGTATTCATGTTAAATACAAGATTGAAAGAAGTAAAAAAATCCTAGTGATTAAGGATTTTTTAAATTGTAAAATAGAGTATATACAGAAAAGTACATAAAACAAATGTACAGTTCGGTATGTAATTACAAAGCAGTTGCCCATGAAACCTTCATGCGTCAGTAAGTAGACCATGACCCTGGAGACCATCATCCCCTCCACCAGTGACTACCCCCACAAAGGACAACCCTAGCATTGATTTTTCTAACACTGATTCTTGTCCATCTCTTAATAGCTTTGTCACTAGATGTGCATTGCTACCTAGTACGGTTTGGTTTTGCCAGTGTTCCAGCTGTACAGACCACAATCACACTGTATGCACTGTGGGTCTTGATTCTTCCAACACTCACTCAGCATCACATTTGAGACTGGTCCAAGTTGCATGCACCTGCTATTCATTCTCAGTGCTGTGTTAACTGCAGCTAAGAATATGCCATAATTTTAGTTATGAGTTTTTATTCTGTTCTGTTTTGTTGTGATTTGTTCTTGTTGTTATTTGTAAAGAACAAGTAGCACTTTTATAATTTAACATAGCAGTGGTTAGCTCTTAGAGGGATTGTGGCTCTCAGCCTGTATTTGACCCTAGTTGTTCTTCTCAGACACTGTTTGTTCTTAGACTGATGCTTTCATGTAGTAACTGGGATCAGATTTTCCAGACGCAAACTTGGACTAAGGGCCACACCAGAAAATGCTGGCACACGGTGGTTAGAGACATACATGAAGCTGTTATTAACTATATGTTAACAGCCACCATTTGAGGCCTAACTCTGTATTCCATTCTGTGTTACATCAGAATTAACAGCAAGTTAATGGTCATTCTTAGAAGAACCCTGCAAGGCAGTGGTACTGGCCCTGTGATCAGTGAGGAAAACTTGACAAGGTAGAAACATGTCTGAAGGACACCCAGGAAGTCCTTGGAGGAGATCCCAAGTCATGTGGGGCTACCCATGCTTCTTCCCCCAGCCCTCCCTGACTAATTCTGAGGGGGCCCTCCTGAACCTGTCCCTGCTTCTCTTTCAGACCCCATGCCACAGCTGGACGTGACTGAAGCCAACAAGGAGTTCATGGAACAAAGCGAGGAGCTATACGATGCACTGATGGACTGTCACTGGCAGCCCCTGGACACTGTGTCTTCAGAGATCCCAGCCATGATGTAGCCAGGATGAGCCACAACAGACTGTGTGGAGACGAGAGACTGCTTTTTTAAAAAAAGAACTTTTACTTTTTGGCAGTATTTTTAAATTTTTAATAATCAGCTGTTTCCTGAGAATGAATATTCGTGCAGTGCTGCTGACTTCCCATCTGTTCAAAAACCAAGGGACCAACTGTTGAAGACTGTCCTTTTCCATCCCCAGCATCCTTTAACTCTTATTCTTTGAACAAGAATCATTTACAACAGTACTTATCCATACCTGTGGCCATAAGGAGCCTGGAATTACTAACCAAGTGGCTCAGATGATTTAATCATTTTACTCAACATTAGAGGCCCTTCTCACTCTTAGGGTGAGACAATCATTACTGTACTAGGGGGTTAAAAGGCAGAATGGTTAACCAAAAAGTGATGGTGGTCTGAACTCACCTAGAGGTCCCTCTGAAGATAGGCTTGGCAACCTGTTTCCCAAACTGCCAGGATTGATTTTGCCTGATGGCAGAACCAGCCTGTAGTATTGCCCAGGCTAGTCTTTCCCAGCAGCAGATCTGATGGAGCAGCTAACCACCACCAGGGATTCCTGAGTTTTCCTCTGCCAAGTTGCTGTGAATAAATGCCAAGTGGTTTGGTTTTTCTTTCTTGGGGGAGAGGGCAGAGGTTGGAGGTAGGTGTTAGGATAGGGCCCATCACTGTGCCACGTACTGACTCGAGGTCACCACTGATTTCCAGCCAGCTTGCTCCAATGCTGGATTGTCAACCTGAGCTGTTACACAAGAGCAAAATCAGATCTTGGGGACAGTCTCACAAAGCCATCTAGGCTCTCAGTCCCTGAACCCACTGGTGAGTGCTTCGCCGCCGTTCAACTAATGTCACACGTGGGAAATAGAAGTTCAGAAAATAGGGAATGCCACTAAGGCCAGTGTGCCAAACAGGAACTCCATGTCTTTATCACAGTTGACTTCTCTGGTTCCTTTTAACACCAATCTCCAATTTTATCTCCAGTAGGCAGGATACCTGCCAAAGATTCAGACCCCTCCTAGAAGGTCTAGGCTAAAAGTCCAGTTGCTAGAGAAATTGAGGGCAGGGCTGTAACTGGTGAGATGTTTGAGACAGAATACTGAGGAGGCTGTGGTATATGATGTGACCGACTGTTGCCTGAGGTTTTAACCTTTTTTAATGAAGGGATTAAGACTACTCAGTTATGATCTATGGAATATTTAGGTGGGGGGATAAGAAATGATTAAAAAAAATGCACATATTTCCATATAGTAGTTTATTTGTCATCTATGCCAGGTTCCAGGAATATTGCACTAAAAAATACAAATGATCTGCTTGTGAAGCTGTTTCCATAGAACCTCGGTGCTTGTTTCTTCCCATAGCACTTCTGTCCTGAAACAGGAAAGCCAGTGTGTCAGTACTGCTCTAACTAAACCTTACCCAGGCAACTTCCTAAGAGCTGGTCTCAGTCCCATATCCGCATTTATCATCCACAGATGTCCACTTAGATTAGGTGTCATCCTGGACCAGCCTGTCTTTAAACAATTCAACTCTCTATCCACCCATCCACCCACATGCCACCCTTAGTGGGATGGAAGAAGGGACACAGTGCATCTGTAGCATTCATGGGTCTCTCTTTGCTGAAAGTCCAGAGCTGTCCCCTCTGGAAGACTTAACAACTAGGTGGCATTAAGACAGACAAACCCAACAGACCAAGCCACGGTGAGAGTCTAGTTGGCCTGTGGAATAACCAAAGAAATACGTAAGGAAAGTCAGATGTAGTTTGGGCTCAGTGACTCCTAAGTCAGTTCTGAGGGTGAAGTATCATCAGTGTGATACGGCAGTGTTCTGAACAGTAAACCCTAATACTGAACGTCTGAGAATGGTAATGTCAGCAAACTGCATATGGCAACACTGAATGCTGTACATATTACTAACAGATATTTTTTCAAAAAAAGTTTTAATGCACAATACCCTAATCGTACATCCAAGTGGGAACTACCTGCATTCTGTTGGCTCGAGGGCAGGGTTCACAGAGGGAAGCACTACCTGAAGCTTCCAGGAAGCTGTGATTGAGGTTCAACTTACCAAGCTTGTTGAATCTTTTATCACAGATGGAGACAGCTTTACTAGTAACAAAGATCTAAAAAAACAAAAAAAAAAAACCTTTTACTCAAAAGTTATACACTAGATCTTACCCCAAAGAGTGATTGCTCAGACCTTCACTCATTTCATCATCCCTTTAAGCCTATGATTATCTCAAGTGATGAATGAACAGTGAATTCAATCTTGTTTGAAACTAGCCCACGTGCTACAAAAGCACCGAGGTCAGATTCAGTGTTCCTTTTCCTCCTTGTACGACCACCGAGACCAGTGTTCAGATCCGATGGGAAAGGGAACTAGAGGGTTTAGCCATTCTCCATCAACATCTAATGTTACCTTATTCTGAAGCACAACTCCAGCAAAAGGCTGGTATCTTCAGACTTGCTAACAGCCGGGAAACACACAGACGTCCTGCAGAAAAAGTTGGGACAGCTCTAAACCAAAGTCAGCCTACACAGAAGTCGATGAAAACACCTAGACCCTGGTGGAAGTCTTCAGGCTCAGATCCCGAGACTTTATAGGAAAGGCGAGTGGCAGCTGCAGGTATGATGCTGACCTGAGCTGTCAAAGTCTCTCCAGGATGCTCTTGCATGCAGTTGGAGATCCAGCGGCCATGACCAGCCACAGACCTTGGAAACATGCTGTCCCAACCCAACAATGATTCCCAAACTTGGATACACAAGACATGTACACACGTACCAGGTCACGTGGCTCCTGGTGTCACACAGTCCTCATTCACCAGAAAGATCCATTTCAATCACGTGAAATCTGCATTCAGCACAGCAGGATGAGAACGATTACCCGGAATGAGAGTACTGCTTCCTTTGTAGGTCCTCAGTAACAACGAGGTCTGAACCAATAGACAGTACTTTTAAGTACCCATGAGTATACATTTCAACTCTCAACCCACAAACCCTCTCCAACTTGACTACTTCTGTGCGCTTTCTTTTGGTGCGAATGCCTTTTATCAGGCCAAGTGACCCAAAGCATTGCTTTGATGTATCCTCATGTGTCACTGGATTTCTCAAATAGTGTTCGGCCTCCAGTCCCTAAGATCGACTCTTGCTAAGATTCCTCTCACAAGCCCCATTCTGCTAGCTTTATATGCAAGCCCCCATCAACACTACCGCCGGCTTTAGAAAACACCCCAGTTTTAACAAACGTCGCTGACCTATCCAAGAAATGGTAGTCACAATACGATTTGTCTTTTCCCGAAATGTTGCAGATCGGTTACAGCAAACTGAACAGCGACCGTCAAGGAAAACTGTCACTCTGGGCTCCTTTTTGACCACAGCAGCTACGCGGAAGCAGCTGCAGCTTCGATAAGGGCCACGGGGCGCTCTAGGTCACAACACAGCGTCACAGCAAAACTGCGGTTCCGCCAACTTCGGCTTACCTAAATTCTATGTATTTCCTACAGAAACTAATCCACCACAACGTTCTGCACACACACACCAAAAAATTCCTGTAAGCACTGTTTCCATTTGCCAAGTTTTCATTACTATGTACCAGGCAGGGGCTACACAAGTGTTCGGCGTGCTTTGTTTCATATACTTAAAAAAAAAAAAAAATTCGTTGCCATCGAGTCGATCCCGATTCATAAACACCCTATAGGACAGTAAACTGCCTTATAGTTTTCAAGGATTTGAACCGCCGATCTCTTGGTTAACAGCCGTACCCTTAACCACGAAGCCGCCAAGGTTTCCATATAGTCTTTACTAGGCCATTTTACAGATTTACTTGCCGAAGGTTAAAAGTAGCGCAGCCAGGATTCGAAAACGTCCTTCTGTTCACCACGGTTGCCTCTTTTAACATGTGTCATGTAGTCACAAAACTAAGTCACTTGCCCCAAGTCACCCGGTCCCAGGGCTAAGTGACCACCACCAAGCAGCCCTTCCACCCTTTTCTGGGCACCTGGTCGCCTCCCCTCGTTACTCACTGGTCAGATGGGCGCACAGGGCTGCGCAGACCGTGGCGGGGTGAACGCGAGGCCTCGTAGGCTCCGGCCCCGACAGCGGCGCTTGCGGCCGACGTCCCGCCTAGCTCGCAGGCCCAGCTTCCGCGTCGCGTTCAACATCCCGCACACCGGAGAGGAGCCTAAGCGCCTAACGGGGTGGTGGCGGCGTGACACGGACCGAACAGAGGTAGAAGGGTGTGGATCCGCAACAATCCGCCACTCACTGATCGCACGCCAAACTCCACGCGGCGTCAAGGCAAAAGGGCAAACCGTACCGGAGCAGTGCTTATATAGGGACCGCCTCTCCTCACCGCGCCTGACAACTAGGCGGGCCGGTCGCGTGGGCCGCTGGGAGTTGTAGTTCATTCGCCTTCCCTGCGCATACCCTGGAGAGGGCGGAGAAAACAACGTCAAAGGTTTTGCAAGTGGCCTGAAGAGACTCCCGTGTCACGGTTCAGCACTCCTTGCCAGGCTCAGGACTCACAAATGAATCAGACATGCCCTGCGCCATGGAGGCTAGTCAATCGAAAGACTGAAATTCGGGAGAGTAAACGTTAAAGCTGGAAAGCTGCTCGGATTACACCGCGCAGGAGAGCGACTCCGTCGGTCTAGGGGAGGACGTCTGTGAGGTGTCCCCGGAGTCCAGACTTTGGTAGGACTTCTGAGGAGGAGGCGATGTTATTGTTAGGTGCCTTGGAATCGGCTCACACTCATAGCGGCCCTATGTACAACAGAACAAAACACTGGTACTGCATCACGCTGACAATCGTTGTTAGGTTTGAGACCATTGTTGCAATCAGTGTATCAGTCCGTCTCATCGAGATTCTTGCTCTTTTTTTCACTGACCCTTAATTTTACCAAGCGCGATGTTCTCCTGGAACTGGTCCTTCAGGATAACATGTCCAAAGTAGGCCATCCCCACTTTCAAGGAGCTCTTCCAAGATTCAGTTACTCATTTTTCTGGCAGTCCGTAGTATATTCTGGAAACCCTGGTGGCATGTCTGTTAAATGCTACAGTTACTGACCATGAAGGCTGGCAGTTCGAATCCTCCAGGAGCTCCTTGGAAACTCTATGGGACAGTTCTACTCTTTCCTATAGGGTGACTATGAGTCAGAATCGACTAGACGGCAATGGTTTTGGTTTTTGGCTTTATAGTATATTCTACATCACTGACATCATAACTCAAGGCATCAGTTCTTTGGCGTGCCTTATTCATCATCCACCACACTTGGCTTGGCTATATATAAAGTATATATATACATATATATTAAAGATGTCTTTTCCAGCAGATTTGCCCAGTGAAATGCATCTTTTGGTTTCTTGATTGCTCTTTCCATGGGTGTTGATTGTGTATACAAGTAAAATGAAATTCTTAATAACTTCAGTCTTTTCTCCTTTTATCATGACTTTGCTTACTGGTCCAGTTATGAGGATTTTTGTTTTCTTGATGCCAAGGTGTAATTCACACTGAAGGCTGTGGTATTTGAGCTTCATCAGTAAGTGCTTCCAGTCCTCTTCAGTTTTAGCAGGCAAGGTTGTGTCATCTGCATGTTGCAGAGTGTTAATAAATCTTCCTCTCAATCTGATGCCACAATCTTCTTCATATAGTTCAGCCCCTCACGTTGCATTCTCAGCATACACACTGAATAAGTGTGGTGAAAGGATACAACTCTGACACACACGTTTTCTGACTTTAAACACACAGTGTCCCCTTGTTCTATTTGAACGACTGCCTCTTCACCTCTAGTACAAGTTCCTCAAGGAGACGATTAAGTGTTCTTAAAAACTGGTCCTTTTAATTGATGGTCCAGCGGTTTCGGGGTTCCCCTGAGAGCATGGCCCCCAGCCCTGATGCTGCCCTTACCCATAAATTATAACGAAGGTCCACTCTTCAGACAGGAATGGATTGGACTTGGCAATGCAGAGTGACCGTATATTGGTTGCACTTTATGGTTCTATACATCTATAGGATATCATCCTGCTGACCTCTGGCTGGAGGAAGGAGAGTGGGTGGAGAGGAGCAGAAAGAAGGCTGTTGGGAGGATGAGACATGTATGGAGCAGAGAGGAATAATGTGCAGTCATCAGACAGGGAGAGCAGTGGAAGCTGCATATAGGTGGGCATGCAAATTTATATGGGAATGTACATTTTCACTCAGTCATGTTAAATTAAAAAAAAACTGGTCCTTTTTCAGTTATGAACCTATGAAGACGTTAATTTTCTCTGTAACACTGTCTGGCCACAATACCAGTTGGGTTCCAGTGAAAAGTTGTCTCACAATGGACTGCTGAGTTTCCACACCATCTTACAATTAGATCTGTTTTGCAAAAGAGAGGTAAAGTGGGATGAAATTTCCTAAGTACAAACGTTTATGTCTCTGGCAAAACAAACCACAAAAACAGGGTAAACTGATGGTGGAGACTGCAGGACAAGAGGGAGGCAGAGATAAGAAGCCCCTGGTCTTTCTGGACCAAAGCCTTCAGTCCTTTACCTCTACCTGTGCCCCTACCCCAATTCTCCTGGAGGTGCAGAACTGGTTCCCAGCTAAGCACCAGCCCTACAGCCCCACTGACTGCAACACGACACCTCGACTGCCTCACCAACAGCAGCCACTACCCCTTTGCCAAAACTTTCTGCCACCCCTCTGGAGAATTGCTTACCAGTCCCGCATGAGTCAGAAACTCCCAGCTTTGCCCTGGGAATAGTCTCCCCAGCACATACTCATAAAACAAACAAATAAAACCTGCTGCCATGAACTCCATGGTATGCGATTTGAACAGAGATCCCCAAGTCTCCTCAGGGCAATTTCCACTGAAACAAATGCCTACTGGACTGATCACAACAGCCAGCCTAAGAAGGTTGGTCTGGGTCCACATACCATTCTCTAGCTCTGACCCACACAACTGGAAGAACAATAACCCAGCTTATAAAGATGACCCAAAATGCAACAAAGTTCTATCTGTGTCCATTTTTGATACACATCACCCTAACTCACTTAATTGTCAATCACTCTTAAATATTCTTTTTTACTCCTGAAGAATGAAAGATGGTGTTTTAGTTATCTAGTGCTACTTTAACAGAAATACCACAAGTGGATGGCTTTAAAATGAGGAACTTTGTCATAGTCCTATAAGCTAAAAGTCCAGATTCAGGGTGTCAGCTCCAGGAGAAGGCTGTCTTTGCTGGCTCTGGAGGAAGATCTCTGTCATCAATCTTCCCCCGAACTGGAACCTTCTGAGGTGCAGGGACCCTGGTCCTTTCCAAAGCATATGCTCAGGTCCCAGACTGCTTTCTTCCTTGATGGTATGAGGTCCCTCAAGTGTCTCTGTTAGCTTCTCTCCCTTATATCTCAAGAGACCACCGCAGAGCACAAGACAAACCTACATGTTGAATCTTGCTCTACTGACCCAACTGTCATCTATCCACCTTCATTAATGCCATAGAAGCAGGATTTCCAACATGGAGCAACATCACACAATACCAGAAATTATGGCCCAGCCAAATTGCTACAGATTTTAGGGAGAACACAGTTCAATTTCATGATAGAGGGTCTTAGAAAAGGCACACCAAAAAGGTGAGAGGCTATGCAGTCCTAATCCTCAGAACAATATCAGGCTCCTGACTGCTCATGCTCTGCCTGCCACTGATCCAAACTGGAACATGAATGACTGGTTAGGGACAGGGAAGGTAGAATGTTACCAAAACTGTCAAATAGCAGCTTTGCAATAAGATGACCCAAAAGAATCTTAGAAAAGTATAGAATGTGCAGCAAGGCCCCAAAGAAAATTCCTCCAGTTTCCTAGAACAGGTGTATGAGGCCTACTGACAGCTTACTGACACAAACCCTGAGGACCCAGAGAATGCTGGGTTAATAAACATGACTTTCATGAGCCACAACACCCCCACTTAGGTAAAAACTTCAAAAGTTAGACTGAGGTTTGAGAATTTATGCTTCACAGCTCGTTGAGAATGCCTTTAAGGTCTTCAATAATCGAGACCAGGTACAGGAGATGAAACAACAAGCCACATCTCCAGCATTGGCTCTCAGAGGTAACCCATCACGCAGACAAGCCTCACACAGAATAACCCACAGGGTAAGTCTCTGTGGATCCTAAGAGACCAGGAGGCCAAACCAAGGCCCCCAACAGTGCACCTACTACAAACGAGGGCACTGGAAATAGGAATATCCCTCATGGCCAGTCCAACCTGAGCAGGACCTGTGATGCTCTCCTGCTGTCAGCCAAAGATGCAGACTGATGAGACTCAGGGGGCCCTCTGCAGTCACTCAGCCAATCCCCATCTCGTTGATGAGCCCTGGGTTACAATGATTGTGGGAAGACAACTTACTGATTTGTTAGTGGACAAGGCATAATCTACTTGTTTTAAACACACTGAACAGGCTCACTTTCTAAAAAAAATGACCCTTCCGGGAATATCTGGAAAACCTTCCAGTAAACCATTCCTTCAACTTACAGACTGAAAGTCAGGTACAGAACTGACTCATAGCATCTTGTACATGCCTGAATGTTCCAGTCTCCTTTTGAGAAGAGATGTATTAACCAAGTTAAATGTTCAGCTCACCTTTTCAGCAGATCACCCCTAAGTAGGCACAGAACAGCATAAGACCTGTGCTCTACAGATGTTTGTGGTTGGCTGTCCCTACAGAGTCTTTGCTCAAACCCCAACATCTCTAGGACCAAGTCAGTTCCCAAAGGGAGCCCTGGTAAGACAAAGACCCCATCTATGTACAGCATAAAACAAACTACACTGAACCACATCTCAGGCAGTACCCTTTGAAGCAAGAGGCTAAACTAGGCTTGCAGCCTCTGATCAAAACCTTCTTGGCACATGGGTTTACTTGTTCCTGCAAAAATGCTTCTAATACACCTATTCTGCTGGTAGTAAAGTCAAGCATGAGGTAGAATAGATTTGTGCAGGACCTACAGATAATGAATCAGATAACAGATGACCTTCATCCAGTGGTACCCAATCCATACATTCTACTGACTGCCCTCTCAGGAGATTGCAAACAGTTCACAGCTTTGGATTTAAAGGACGCATTTTACTGGATCTCTCTGAAGGAAAAGTCCCAAGAGATATTTACCTTTGAGTGGAAGGATTTCACCTCTGAAACTATGACTCGATACAGCTGGAATGTTTTACCTCAGTGGTTTAAAAACAGCTCCCCTCTTTTTGGGAGGTACTAGCTAGACACCTCAGGGACTTACACCTTTAGGAAAGCACAGTCCTCCAGAATGCAGACAACATTTTACTGCCAATCTCACCAAGGAATTCTGACAAAAGTACAAAACTTTCTGGGAGACCAGGGGTACAAGTCTCCCAGAAAGAGGCCCAGATCTCCACACCTAATGGAAAATACCTGGGGCTCAAGATATCACAAAGAAAAGACTGCAACCTGACAAAAAAAGAGGCAATTGCGCAGGTGGCATCCCCAGCTACTAAGAGACAGTTGCAAGGGTTCCTTGGAAAGACAGGGTTTTGTAGAATCTGGATCCATAATTTTGGACTCACCACCAAACTCTTATATCAAACTGTCCATGGGAGCAATCCAGAACTCTTGGTTTCACTGCCAAAATGTCAGATATTCTTTCAAGAAATCAAAGACAAGCTGATGTCTGCCTCTGCCCTAGGGTTGCCAGACCTCAAAAAACATTTGTGCTGCACACTTAAGACCAGAAGTTGCCCTGAGGTAGTCAATCAGACTTGAGGACCATGGAAAAGAGTTGTCTACTTCTCCAAACAACTACACCCTGTGGCCCAAGGTTGCCCTACCTGCCTTTGAGCAGTCAGGGATACATGTGAACTCCTGATGGAGGCTGAAAAGTTTATTCTTGGCCAGTCTACTGTTTTAGTCAGCTAGTCCTGTTCTAACAGAAATACCACAGAGTGGATACCTTTAACAAGAAGAATTTATTTTTACACAGTCCAGTAGCCTACAATTCTGAATTCAGAGTGTTTGCTCTAGCGGAAGACTTTCTCTCTCTGTTAGCTTTAGAGGAAAGTCCTTGTGTTGCATCAGTCTTTGGTCCAGGAGCATCTGGGTGCACAAACCTCAGGTCTGAAGTACCCACACTACTCCTGGTGCTGCTTTCTTGATGGTTTGAGGTTCCCAATTGTCTGCTTGTTTCCCTCTCATTTTATCTGCATGATAAAAGAATAAAGGGTGGTGCAGGCCACCCTTTAGGGAAACTCTCTTTGCATTGGAGCAGGGAGGTGATCTTAGGAAGGATTTACAGTCCCACCCTAATCCTCTTTAACATACAGCATAGGAAAATCACAAAGTGGAGGCCAATCATAGACTATTCTAAATCATGGCCCAGTCAAATGGCTCCACACACAGTTTTGGGAGAACACAGTCCAATCCATGACATCCCACCCCCAAGATCATATCTTTGAAATATGTGACACACTCATGCCATCATAGCAAAAACATGTCCTTCCCATATGATACCAAAAATCTTAAGTCACTTCCAAGTTCAAAATTTTTTTACATCTATGAAATCAAGAATACAAGTTATCTGCCTCCAAAGTACAATATTAGCACAGGCAGGCACAAGCTACACATTTCTATTACAAGTGGAAGAAATTGCATGCAAAGATGGCGTTAACAGGCCACAAGCAAGTCAGCAGAACACAATACAACAAACTTGAAAGTTCTGAAAATAATCCTCTGTTCTCTGAGACAATTTACACATTAGCCTTGCCCTCCAGACTGGGTATGGTCCACAGTCTCCAGATTCTGAATGCAGATCCCCAGCCCTATGCTACAACTATGCTTTCTAGACCCACTTGGACAGCAACTTCTCCCCTTGGCTTTAGATGCACCCTAAGCCCAACTGAGTGGCTATTCCACCCTTAGAAACACAGAAAGCCATGGCTTCACCCTTTCAAACCCCTGAGGTCATGGCCATACCTTTTGAGAATGAGGAAGCTCAGCTTCTCATGCTCTTTGTCTCTTCATCTTCTGCTTCCTATGGCCTCATGGCCTAGGCCGCAAGTCCACATCTGCCCTGCAGGAGCAATGTTCCAAAGCTCTGTAGCTCCAAAGTGCCTGGAGGCACCCCACTCTGCCAGGAAGCCTCCTGTACACAGGCACTCAGCTCTCTTGCTCTGTGGGTCATCAAGTCTAGTTCCACTGATTCAAGTGCCCAGAGGCACCCTACCCTGCCAAGAAGCCTCTGTGCCCAGGCACTCAGCTCTCTCACTCTGTGGGTTGGCTTCAATGCTGTCTCACACTGGCCTGGTTCTGCTGCTGCCTGTCCATTGCTGCCGCCACTGCCTCTGCTGCTCATTTCTCACCAACTGTATTTTCTTTGGTATTAACAGTTTGCCTTGGCTCCTTCTGAGTGTTCCATCCATTCACGGGTTTCAAAACCGCTTCCACATTTTAGATGTTAGAGCAGTACCTGACTCCTGGTACCAAATTCTGTTTTAGTCAGCTAGTGTTGCTCTAACAGAAATACCTCACAGTGGATGGCTTTAACAAGAAAAGTTTATTTTTACACAGCCCAGTAGCCTACAGTTCTGAATGCAGGGTGTCTGCTCCATGAGAAGGCTTTTCTTCTCTGTTGGCTCTGGAGGAAAGTCTTCGTGTTGCCTCAGTCTTTGGTCGGGGAGCATCTGGGTGCAAGAACCTCAGATCTGAAGGATGCATGCTACTCCTGGTGCTGCTTTCTTGGCGGTTTGAGGTTCCCAGTCCTCTGCTTGCTTCCCTCTCTTTTTATCTTTTGTAAGATAAA
The DNA here is from genome assembly GCA_028571685.1 of Heterohyrax brucei. Taxonomy (NCBI): domain Eukaryota; kingdom Metazoa; phylum Chordata; class Mammalia; order Hyracoidea; family Procaviidae; genus Heterohyrax; species Heterohyrax brucei. The sequence goes on from CM053140.1 coordinate 58,544,753, forward strand.
AGAATGAAGGGTAGTGCAAGCCACACTCTAGGAGAACTCTCTTTACACTGGAGCAGGAAGGTGATCTGAGGAAGGGATTTGCAGTCCCACCTTAATCCTCTTTAACATATAGCATAGGAAAATCACAAAATGAAGGCCAGTTGTAAACTGTTAGGAATCATAGCCCCGTCAAATGGCCACACACATTTTTGGGAGGACACAGTTCAATCCATGACACCTACCATGGTCCTAAACCCCTACTGTGTGTTTCCCTTGAACAGAAGTATTGCTTATAGTTAATGCTGGGGAGATTCAGAAAGTACCAGGCTATCCTACTTGACAGTCCAGCTGTGATGCTGAAGACTGTCTACACTGTCTCCTCAACCCTACAAGCCAGCCGCCTCATTGGAGGAAGGGAACCTTGAACCTGACTGTGTTTAGGTAACACAAGCAGTGTATTCCAGCAGACCTGACTTGTCTGGGCAGTCTCTTGCTAACCCTGATTTAGAGCTGTTCACTGATGGAAGCAGCTTTGTGCAACAAGGAGTCTGAAAAGCTGTCTACAATGTAGTCACCCTTCATGAAATCACAGAAGTCAAGGCACTGTACCCTGGAACCTCTTCTCAAAAGGCACAATTTATTGCCTTGACCGAGGCCCTCCAACTGAGCTTCAAACAACAAGTCAGTGTATATATATACAGATTCCAGCTATGCTTTTTTGGCACTTCATACCCACAGAACCATTTGGAAATAAAGATAAAAGGAAAAAAAAAACACGAGGAGGAAATCCAGCAACCCCTAGAGAAGCAGTCACCTTACCAACAGAAGAGGCAGTCATGCACTGCCCCAGGCACTGGAAGGGAGAGTCTCACACCATAAAAAGAAACCTCTTTGTGGTCTCAAAAGCCAGCAAGCTACCATCTGAGGACCATCAATTTGTCCCAAACCACCCAGAAGATAAGACAACTGCAAAAATCAAAGGCATGAGGGAAAATGAGCCCAGGAGACAGAAGAACTCATATGATTGGGAGACTATATCAACATGGGACCAGAAGAAGTAGACGGTACCTGGCCGCCACCAAAGACAGCCCTGATAGAAGACACAACGTAAGCTTTCACTTAATCACAATAAAAAATTGTTTTTAAAAGAAACCCCTGTGTCGATCAAGGAACCCCTGGTGGCATGGTAGTTAAGTGCTACAGCTACTTACCAGAAGGTCAATGGTTCAAATCCACCAGACATTCCTTGGAAACTCTATGGGGCAGTGATACTCTGACCCATAGGGTCATTATGAGTCAGAATTGACCCAACAGCAGTGGGTTCTACCAAGTATGATGTCCTTAAGAAACCCTGGTAGCAGTCTGAATCTGCCAAGTGTGCCTTGGAAACTCTATGGAGCAGTTCTACTCTGTCCTATAGGATCCCTGTGAGTTGGAATTGACTTGATGGCAGTGGGTGTAGCTTTATTTTTTTTTGTGGATCAGGCAACAAAACAATCCACCAAGGCCAAAACTCCTACTGCCTGTTTTGCTCGATTCCTGATGTCCAGCTACCAACACATCCACGGTACACAAAGTGTGATACAAACAGAGCGAATGAATGGGGTTTCCTGGTAAATGCCCTCTGATTCTTGAAACAGTCAAGCCAAGTGCCTTTATAATTCTTAAGGACAGGTATTAGTGATGGGACATCTGACACATCCAGTGATAAAAGCAGCTCACAACAGTAAACAAAGCTGAAATGCTTTGTTTCAATGGCTGATCAAAATAATTAAAGGGCCTAGTATGGAAAGAACTATTCAGACAGTAGTGAAACGATGTGGCATCTACGCAAAAAACAATCAGAAAACACATGCACCACCTTTCATGCCTGGGTAGGTGTCTGGGGAACTGGACCCAGAGAAGACTGGCAAGTAACCTTCACTGTTACGCTAACAGCTACAGGGAGTTTCAAATATCTCAGTGTCTGTAGACAGTTTTACTGGATAGGTGGAAGCTTTCTCTTGGAGGATGGAAAAGGCATCTGAGGCAAGCAAGGCTATTCTTTTTTTTATTTTTAAATTTTTTAATTGTGATTAAGTGAAAGTTTACAATCCAAGTCAATTTTCCTATAAAACCCTGAGTACCCACCTCTCTGCAACTCTGTCTGCTCTCCTCACCCTCTGACAGCACACTCTTCTTTTTCCCTTTTTACTTCCAGTATCCTCTCAACCAGTGCTTGTTCCCTCTTCTCTGTCTCCTCTCCCCTCTAAAAAGAAACCAGTAGGACAGCCTCACATATATCTTAAACCATAAAATACACACCACCTGTATCACTCTTTGTCCCGTGGTCCAGTCTATCCTTTTTCTGAAGTGTTGGCTTCAGTACTGGTTTCAGCTCTGGGCTAGCGGCAAGTCTAGGGGCCATGTTCTCAGGGGACCCTCCGGGTTGTCAGACCATCAGTTCTGGTCTTTTAACAGACTTCTTGATCTGCACATCTCTCTCTTGTGCTATGTCAGGGACTTTACATTGTGTTCCCTATCAGCACTGCCTGTGGTGGTGGCTGGGCACCATCTAGTTCTTCTAGTCACACATTGATGTAATCTCCCAATCATATGGGTCCTTTTATCTCCTGTGCTAATTTTTCCTCATGTCTTTGATGTTCTCAGTTGTCATCTGTTCCAGGTGGGTTGGGACCAACTGATGTTCCTCAGATGGCAGCTTTCTAGCTTTTAAGACCCCAGATGCCACTCACCAATATGTGGTGCAGAAAACTCTTAGAAAAAGACTATTATGCCAATTGACCTCAGTGTCCTCTCAAAACATGGTCCCCAGGTCCCTGCCCCTGCTACTTGTCCCTTGAAATGTTGGATTGAATTTAGAAAACCTTTTAGCTTATAGCGTAGTTATACTGACCTGGGCAAGGCTATTTTTAATGAGCTTATGCCTAGATTTGGTTTACCTTACTCAGTTCATAGTGATAATGGAGTACCATTTATATCCAAAGTTTACCCAAGAAGTCTGGGGACATTTAGGAATTATGTGGAGGCTACATGCCTCCTGTAGACCCCAGTCAACTAGAAAGACAGAGTAGACTAACCACACGTTGAAAAAGATACTGTCTACAGCCAGTTGCCCTGTCGAGAGTCCAGGTGGCCCTTAGAAGCAGGCACCAACTGAATCTTATGAAATATTAAATGGCAGACCTTCCCTTAAGGCAGCCTTGGAGCTAGGTGTTTCCAGCAATCCTAAGGTAATCCAAGAATTTAGTGTTTTCAGAAATCTTCGGTCACCACGTGAAACCTTAAAGGGCTGTTAACTGGTATGCTTCCAACTGTCTGTTCTTTCCTACAGATCTCTCTCTTCATCCTTTCGTACCAGGAGACCACAATCTTGTAAAGAGGTGTGATGACCACCACCCCACCAGCCCAAGGGTACTAAGCCCCACAAATTTCTGCTAGCCACCCATTCCTTGGTGAGCATAGTTGGAATAAAGCCTTGGCTTCACCACCAGAGTGAAGTGAACACCCCTTGATCCAGATGCACCCCTGAGGACCTCATCCACTGAGACTATGAGGTGAGGAGGTGACGCACCAGTCATGGAGATAAAATTTTTTTCCACATGCCTATCTCCGGATAGATTCCCTCCGGGCCTCCGGGTGCCCATTCCCAGACCTTCCCGCACCCACCATGAATTGCCCACATTCTTCCATCCCTCACATCTACTGTTTACCCTTAGCTACCTGGTAAAAATCCTCAGCCTGACTGAAGAAGGCAGACAGGCTCTGGGGACTCGAGCCCCCATCCCTTGTCTAGCGGTACACAAATAAACCTCTTGGTCAGCCACCTCATCCGTCTCAGTACTGGCTTCACAGCAGGTAGCATGGGTCCATGCTTTATGCTAATGCATCATCGCCTTTGCAGATTGTAGAAGTACCAGGTGTCCTTTCCACATGTGCTCTGTTGATCATTTTTATCTGTGTCATCTCTTGTAGTCTCCCTGGTGTGGACACGATTGCCATGGCGCCTTAAGTAACCAGCATGAACTTTGTTGTGGTGTAACTGCTTTTGCTCTATCTGCTTCAAGCTATCACTTTTGTCTAAGCTAAGTGGAAAGACACCAGCCTCATCCAGCTTTTCGATTCCATTTCCAGGGAATTATTCAAATTGTTGGATCTGCCATCCATTCCCCACCTCCTCTGCTGATTTGGAAGTTCCCTTGAGAAACTCTATTCCCAACTCTTTCTGGGCTTTTCTAATGTCAGAGCCCAAAAGGGGAAATGGTACCTCTGACCCCTTAGAAATAAGAGTACTCCTTGTCAAAAAACACTTGTGGGGAATCATGCCCACAAAGTACTTGTCTTGGCATGAAACTGCCTCTTTTAGCAGATTTTGCATATTACCTTGGAAACTGCACTACTTGGAGACATCTTTTCTTGATTGGCTAACTACACTATGTACCCAGGTTGTGATTGAGACCATGAAGTTTCTACCTTTGGGCTGACCAACTTCTCATCATGGCTCAGTACCACAAACCTCCATAACCGGCAGAGGGTGATCCTGTTTGTGCACCCTGAGGAATCTATTTTCTGTGTAGTGGATTTTACCTTCTCTAGCACTCAGAAGAATCTACTGGCACTTGTATGATAGGAGTTGTCACTTGCCCCATGACTCTTGTGACCTCCGATAACCTCACTGCCCTTATAAAACCTCCACCTCCCAACACACATGGGCAGTGAAGAAGAGCTGCCAGTGATGTCAAGGGAAGCTGGGATTTAAGGAGAACAGGACGTAACTCCATCACAGAAACTGGGACAGGATGGTTCAGTTTAAGAACTGTTTTCCCATAATTAGCTGTTTCACAGGATGCTGTGCTTAACCTCTCTGACACCGTTCACCTTCTATCACAAGCCATAAGGAGAGCTATAAAAGCTCAACAACAGGCATTAAACTCTGGAGTAATGCTAGACCACTGCTTAATTCTAGACTGCATTCTAAGGAGGCAGGAGTTTGTGCAATAGCCAGCCCCTCTAAGCTAAATTTACAGGTAATTGACCAAGTGGCCAACTGCACCAGACCAAGGCCTATAATAGAATCTGGAGGAACAACCTCTCGGTGCAATGGGATTATGTCTCTCTTCTCTAGTTTTGGCTGGCTTTGGCCCCTGGTGACTCCTCTAATTTGTATCTTCCTGCTACATTTGATCCTACCGAGTCTGTTGAAGTGTTTAACCTAATTCGTTTCAAAAAGACTTCAAGATACAGAGATCCTTTTCCTTCTGCCTCTACCAGATCCCAAACAACAACAAAAAACAGATGCTGGAAAATTCTGCAGCCCCAGTCTCTAACTTCAGTGTATGTCAGCAGGAAGTAGCCAGATGAATTGCTGACTCTTACCCCTTAAGATTAAGGAATTGCTACAACTCACAAGGGGATTGTAACCTGGACTTTGAACTTCCCATCATGCTTACTCTGCACATGGCAAATGAAGTTATTATTTTTTTTCCTCAAAGGCCAGTGTCCAGGTTATTGACAGGTCTGAGCATTCTGAACAAGGACTCACCTTCCTGGGCTGTATAACAACAGGGCCTATCTGTGTAGGGTGTGCCCCAGACCTACTCACTTCTGAATTGTGAGGAGCAGACTATGACTCTTTGGTATCTTCTAGTCGATTTGGACTTATGACAACCCTGTATAACATAGTAGGACTGCCCCGTAAGATTTTCCAGGATGCAGTCTTTATGGGATGGGGCCCTGGTGACACAGTGGTTGAATCTTTGCTTCTAACCCAGAGGTTGGCAGTCTGAATCCACTAGCTGCTGCTCTTTGGAAATCCTGTGGGCAGTTCTATGAGTCAGAATCAACTCAAAGGCAATGGCTTTAACTTTATTTATTTTCAGTCTTTACGGGAAGGAGCCCTGAGCCCTGGTGGTACAATGGTTAAGCACTTGGCTATGAACCAAAAGATGGGAAGTTTGAAACCACCCAGGAGGAAAATATGGCAGTCCACTTCTTTAAATATTACAACCTTGGAAACCCTGTTGGTCAGTTCTACTATGTCCTATGGGGTCACCCGCTATGAGTCAGAGTATACTCCAACAGCAGGAGGTTTACCTTTGGAATTTTTCCAGGAGCATATTACCAGGTCTTTTTACCCCAGAGACACAGGTTCAAACTATTGACCCTCCAGTTAGGAGCTGAATGCTTAACAGTTCTGTCAACAGTGCTCCTTAAGGAGCAGCAGAGACACAGAGAAAAGCAAGCACAAACGGGGGGTGGGGAGCTGTCATGGATTGAATTGTGTCCCCCTCCCCAAAACGTGTGTAGCCGTTTGGCTAGGCCATGATTCTTGGTACCGTGTGATGTTTCTGTATGCTGTAAACCCTGCCTCTATGATGTTAGTAAGGAGGATGGGCAGCAGGTGTGTTGGTGGGGCAGGAATCAGTAAAATTGTTTTGTGCCTTGGGGCAATCTCTGGGGATATAAAGGAAAGCAAGGTGACAGCTGGGAACCTCGTTCTACCAAGAAGCCGAGAAGGAGCAGTGCATGTCCTTTGGAAAGGACCCGGAGTTCCTGCACTTCAGAAGCTCCCAGTCCAGAGGAAGATTGAAAAGGACCAGAGCCAACAGAGAAAGGCTTTGCCTGGAGCTGACACCCTCAACATGAACTTTTAGCCTACTGGACTGTGATGGAATAAAATTTCTTTTTAAAGCCATCCACTTGTGGTATTTCTGTTACAGCAATACTAGACTGCAACAGGGACAGAGACAGCTGACACGTGAAGAACGCCGAGGAACTGAGGGACACCAGGGCTACAGAAGTTCAGACTCCCACAGAGCTGAAGCAGGACATTTCATTACTGAGACAGGGACACGAAGGGCCAGCCTAACCACACCTTGGGACATTCTGAAGTGATAAGCACAAGTTCCTTCAGTTCTGCCTAACGTTGTTTTTCAGAGAATCCAGTTTAGAGCCAATTCAGAGACATGTGCTGAGGAGACAGAGGGCATCAGAGAGTTACAATCAGGACGAGGGAATCAAACCAAGGAACCGAGAAACTGCACAGGCGTGACACTCCGTAAGTCCTGCTACCGGTCCCAGAAGTCTGTATGGCAGGGACCATCTTGGAGGACGTAGGTACACAACCAAGGAACAAGCAGCTGTCTGCCATCCAAAAAAGGAAATATTTCAGATCCCTGTCACTGAATTGTTGTCCCCAGCTACATCCCGAGCGTAGACAGACTGTAAGAACCCAACCCTGAACTTGCTCAGTGGCGCAGCCCACAGGAATGTTAGACACTCTGCTGTTACCCTGCTTTGAAATGTTTTCATTTTCCAATGAAGATTTCTCTCATGAGCCAGCCAAGTCTCCCCAAGTAATTCTTTGTCGTGGGTCCGACAAGGACCAATGAGTCTTCAAAGGCTCCCGGTAGCAGTATAGTAGGTGCACTGAATCAGACTTCTAGCCTCCTGAATGACAGGAAAATGAATTTCTATCCTTTAAAGCCGCCCACTTGGGGTGTTTCTCTTTCACCATACCCCAGCAATAGGGAACTATGACAGTGTTATGCACCCACTCACATCTCCAGGGACTCCCTTCCAGACTAGGAATAAAAGCTTTAGTCTCCATGACAGCAGAGGCCACATGTCGTCTGACTCCTGCCCCACCGTGCCCTCCCCACCCACACTTGTTCCCTCAGTTGGCTCCATCTTCTGACCTCCTCCGTCCTCTTCCACCCCCACCCCACCCCTTACACCCTGCTTCCAACTCAGGGCCTTGGCTGTGCCTCCTGCCTGGAGCTGTCCTTGCTGAGTCATCACAGACCACCTCCTCACTCCCCCTGTCACTTCCTCCTGGTTCTGTCCAAATGTCATCTCCTCAGACCTCCCATCTTCATACAGCATCCCATCATCCTTCACGTCCTGCTTGATTTGTATTTATGACACTTATTAATCCCTGGTGTCACATTATTTTGTCTTCTGTCTTCCCTATTAGCATGTGAGCTGGGCAAAAGCAGGAGTGGTGTGGGTGTGGGGACTGCTGTATCGACCACAGCTAGTTGCACCTGAGTCTCCCCGCACTCACTGTGACCTCATGAGGGTCAGAGCAGAAATGGGCTCCCTGGGGTGTTCAACGCCTGATTTTTCAGAAGTAGATTGTGTGGCCTTTCTTTGGAGGTACGTCTGGGTGGACTTGAACCTCTCAGTTTTCAATTAGAAGCATGGAACACTAACCATTTGTATCACTCAGGGACAATTAAGTGGCCAGCATTAATTGAGATAATTAATGGATGGATGAATGAATGCCTACTTAGCCAAGGGCATACAACTAGTGTCAGAAAAGGAACTGAAACCCAGATCTATCTAATGTGAATTTTGTGCATTATGTTAACTGCTGTGTTCTACTGTTCTTCCAGAATGACCCTGAGGTGGCCACTGTGATTTGTCTCATTTGGCAGAAAACGAAGGAGGGTTTAGGGAGAGGCTTGGCTCTGGGTCCTACAGTGAGTCCGTGGCCAGGGTCAGCTGACGTCTGGACATGAGTGCCAGCTGCCGTCTGAGGCAGGCATGTGACCCCACCCCACTGCGGGAGCGTCAGGGAGAGGGAGGAAGTTCAGGCAGGCAGATGCTGACAGTGCACTGGTGGGTGCTGACGAGCGAGGCTTTGGGAGGGCTGGGTGCCAGCCACACTTCCAGCTCTTTCACGCCTCTTACTTCGTTCAGCTGCTCCTACCTAGAAGGCCTTTACTCCCTACTTCCCAGCTCCCCCTTATCCCCAGGGTCTTAGTCACCCAATGCTGCTTCAGCATAAATACCGCAAGTGGGTGGTTTTCAAAATAGAAATTTTATTTGTCACAGTCCAGTTGGTCAGAAGTTCACAGTCAGGGTATCAGCTCCAGAGGAAGGCTCTCTCTGCTGGCTCCCGATGAAAGTCCTTGTTGTCACTCTTCCCCTGTACCCAAAGCTTCTGAGGCACAAGGACCTGAGTCCTTTCCAAAGGACCTGCTCAGCTCCTGGCACTTCTTCTTGGTAGTATGAGGTCCTCCAGATCCCCTAGCTTCTTTCTTTTATATCTCAAGAGACTACCTCAAGACACAAAATAGTCTTACACACTGAGTTTTGCCCCACCCACACAACCACTGCCCGTCCTCCTTCATTAACATCACAAACGCAGGCTCGACAACATAGAGCAATATCACACAATACCAGATTTTTGGGGGAACACTGAGCTTCAGCATCACCTTTTCCAAGAAGCCCTTTCTGGCCCTTTGGCTCCCTGAGACCAGTTCTACTGTAGTATCTGACTGACTGGCCGAATGACTGGACAGCACTTACCCACTTTCATTCACTCATTCGACCTTAAGGAATTCCTGAGCTCCTACTTTGTGCCAAGCACTGTGTTACACAGAAAACAACCATTGGGCCCTGGCCTCAAGGGGCTTGAAGTCCAGGAGGAAGACCGACGTCTCAGAGAGGCAAAATGACATGTGACCTCACAGGGCAGTCAGTGAGGGACTCAGAATGTGGAGGTTCTAGTAGGGGTTAGCCTCTGAAGGGTGGAGGAGGCCCAGCTGGGGTCTGAAGCAACAAATACTTTTCTAGCGGAACAGAAAGAGGTAGGGAGAACCTTCTGGTGGAGGAGGGGCTGGCTCAGGCCTGGCACAGCCAGGCAGGTAGGAGTGAGGCTGAATCTCTTGGTTAAGACGGAGCTGGCAAGAGGAAACCCCTCCCCAATACACACCCTCTTTGCGAGGTTCTTCAAAGTCGCAGCATTCTCAGCCTCCTCTCCTGCTTCTGGGAGTACAGTGGTCAGTAGAGGTTTGAGCCCCTCCTCTGTAAGTTCCAGAATGCCAGTGGCATTCAATGACCAGGATAACGTGGAGACCGGACACAGTCATTCCTCACTGATTCCTTTAGAATTATCCACAAGAAAATCAGGCCTTCCCAGTTCCCTAATATGCGCTCCCAAAGCGGAAACAGTAAATGGGGCTTCGGCCCGGGATCCGTCACTTCTTGCTGAGTGACCTCGGGCTACTTGTTCAACTTCTCTGAGTCTGTTTCCTCACCTATTAAAGGAAATGGGCAGCACAACACCTGCTCATGAAACTTCATGAGGAAAAAATGTGCTATTACAGTTTGCAATGAACTGTTAAAATCCACCTGGAGTGCGACAGGAGGAGTGATTCGGCCATCAGTGAGAACAGACCAAGCAAGTAAAGCTATGTGAGAACTCCAGTCTTGAAGCCCTGGGCTTCTGAAAGGCCAGCCTGGCAAGCCAGGTAGGTACTGGGCAGACAGACGCACCTCCCTTGCCGTCACCACTGTCCAAACAACAAAATCAGAAAACCTCCAAATTTGGTAGGGAGTAGCTTTATCCAAAAAGAAGAGGCAAAAGGAAAAAGACTGCTGTAACAGTGGGGGAGGGGATACCACCATAGGCAGAACACATGACCTTAAAACCCGCTAGTGTCTCAAAGAGTTAGGGAAAATGCATTTTCTGTTATGGAGACTGACAGTAAGCAGGGGAGGGGGCAGGCGGGGACAGTTTGGGCAGTGGAATGGAAGGGTGGCATTAAGGGATAGTACTTTATCAGCATGCTTTATGCTGAGTCAGTCTTAGCAACAGGGAGGGGGCCTTAGAGAGGAGGGGTATGAGGGCGTTCAGGTGGAAGGGGGGTCAAAATTTAGGGACTTGGAGCAAGCAGACAAACGTAACCTAAGTTCAGTTAACAAGCACTTTGCTCCTGATTGATCACTGGAGATAAGCTAGTCAGTCACTCCTGTATCAGGCAAGAAATGGGAATTGGGAGGCCTGGCCACAGGAGAACAACAGGACTTCTGTAAGTCATAGGAGAAAGGTGCCTCCTTGCAGGAAGCCGTTTCCTGAACACAAAGTGTTGGGTGCTTTCTTTGACGATTGCTCTTTTCCAGTATCACAGGATCCAGGTATAATTTAGCATTAACCCAAATTGGACCTGATCACTATGTCCAGATCATCTCGAGATCTCTCTTGCAGTCCCCTTTTGTGGCATCTAAGATATAACAAAAGATACAAGTTTCAGCAGTTCTGCTGTGTGACCTGGGACAAGCCACCCAGCTAAATCTGTCTCCTTAACTCTAAAATGAGTACACTATGGCCCTCTCAAAGAGCCGCTGTCCATGAAGAACAAGGAACAGGTCACCCAGCCTCATAAGTGTTACCTGCCAAGCCCACATGTCAACCCACTCTCTCTGGAATGCAGCTGTCTGTGTCTGTCCCCCTTGGCTACCAGGCTATGTCTGAATCCTTTGTCCAGGTCTTTCTCTGAGACCCTCATGCCCCCCACAAGCTGGCGGGAGCAGGTGGTAGAGGCTATTGAATGCTGAACAAGAGGCCTCAGGGTGGGGCCTACAAGATTCCAGAAAAGGATGTCCTGGCTGGTATTGGGAAAATATAATGAAAAACCAAACCTACTCCCAACCCAGAAAATCTCTCCACAAAAGCAGAAGAAAACAGTTTTACTTCTGAATAAGCATTAAACCAGAATACAGTGCATCACAATCAGTTAAAGAGATTGCAAAGACAGAGAGAAATCTCACCCTTGATATTGCTAAGTGGATATGAACCATTGTATTTGTGTTTTCAAGATAAAATTACTGGTTTTCTAGTGTCTTCATAGCTGGAGGTGGTTTGCAATTTCGAGCCCAGGGTCACTGATCAAACCAAAAAACCCGCTGCCATTGCTACTTGTTGTGAATTGAATTGTGTTCCCCCAAAAATGTGCGTATCAATTTGGCCAGGGCCATGATTCCAGGTATTGTGAGATTTTCCACTATGTTGTAAATCCTGCCCTTAGATGTTAATGAGGAAGGATGGGTGGCAGTTGTGTTGGTGAGGCAGGACTCGAAGACCGGACTGTGCCTTGAGGCAATCTCTTGGAATATAAAAGAAAGAAGTGAGCAGAGATACAGGGGGACCTCATACCACCAAGAAAACAGTGCCGGGAGCAGAGCATGTCCTTCGGACCTGCAGTCTCTGAGCCTGAGAAGCAAGTCAATCAGGGGAAGATTGAGGACAAGGACCTTCCTCTAGAGCAGACGCAGAGAGAAATCCTTCCCCAGGAGCTGACGCCCTGAATTTGGACTTTTAGCCTACTTGTCTGGGAGGAAATAAATTTCTCTTTGTTAAGCCATCCACTTGTGGTATTTCTGTTATAGCAGCACTAGATAACCAAGACAATCCTTTATGGCCAGAGGCAGGTCTGCAATTTGGACCCCAGGGCCACCTGACCAAACCAAAAAACCTGTTGTGGTTGAGTCAGATTCTCAGTGACCCTGAATAGGAGAACTGTCCCATAGGACTGCAGAGGCTGTAACCTTTACAGAAGCAGACTGCCTCATCTTACTCCCATGCAGTGGCTGGTGTGTTCAAATTACTGGCCTTTTGATTAGCAGCTTAATACTTATAACCATTGTGGCATCCAGGGCTCTGTTTTGGTCTGCCAGAGCTGCTCTAACAGAAATACCATGAGTGGATGGCTTTAGCAAAAGGAAAAATTTATTCTTACAGTCTCATAAGCTACAAGTCCAAATGCAGAAAGGAAAGGCTTTCCCTCTGTCAGCTCTGGAGGAAAGTCTTTGTGTTGCATCAGTCTGGGGTCAAGGAGCATCTTGGCACAGGAACCTCAGGTCTGAAGGACACACTCTGTTTACAGTGCTGCTTTCTTGATGGTGTGAGGTTCCCGAGTCTAGGCTAGCTTCCTTTTGCTTTTATCTCTTGTAGGATAAAAGGTGGTGCAAGTCACACTCCAGGGAAACTCCCTTTACAGTGGAGAAGGGAGGCAACCTTGTAAGGGAAGGAATGTACACCTAATCCTCTTAAACACACAGCATAGGAAAACCACAAAATAGAAGGCAATCACACAATACTGATAATCACAACCCAGCCAAATTTCTACACATTTTGGGGGGACACAATTCAGTCCATGACAGGCTCCTTGAATGCTCATTTCTCTCCAGGGAACTGGGAGCTAGGGACATCTGGGTGAGTATTTCAACAGACAGCATCCTTAAGGAAATAGCCTAACTTTCAAAGACCTAAAGGGAAAAAAAATTTACTAAGTTTTCTGAATGGATTGTGAAAGAAAATGAGGGGGGCAGATTTCTTCCTTATTTTAAACAGGGAGAATTAAAGCCTCATGTTTTTAATTTGGAGCCCTAGGGGCTTAGTGGTTAGGAGTTACGTCTGCTAACCAAAAGCTTGGCAGTTCGAATCCACCAACTGCTTCTTGGAAACCCTATGGGGCAGTTCTACTCTGTCCTACAGGGTCGCAATGAGTCAGAACTGTCGGCAACGGGTTTGATTATTTTTTTAATTTAACAGTACGGAGGGGGCAACGGTAAATCACCCATTTTGTTTGGCGTCTCGAGGCCCAGCAGCAGGAGTCACTGCGGTGCTAGAGATAAAAACCACCCAGTGAATCAATGAATGAACCAGCGAACCGTGAACAAATGCTCCAGCACGGTTAGCCCCTCTCCCCACCTTTCAGCACATTACCTATTTTAGTCCCTTCAGCAAGCGGGGTTGGGGTTACTTTTATCTCCGTTTCATCGGGGAGAAAAACAGAGGCTCAGCGGGGAGCAGCGACTTGCCCTAGTCTCCCTCCCGCCCGGCTCCTTGAGGGTCCCAGACTTCCCAGCCCCTGATGGGACCAGCAGCCCGCGATCCGGTCGGAGGGGGCGGCTGCCCTGCGCTCCCGGGAGGAGGGGCTCTGCCGCGCAGGGGCGGGGCCAGACCAACAGCCGCCGGCGCGCTGGACAGGCGTGGGGGCCATGGAGGACAGTGATTGCCGCTACCAGTTTCGGGTCGCGCTGCTGGGGGACGCCACCGTGGGCAAGACGTCGCTGCTGCGGCGCTATGTGGCGGGCACGCCGGGGGGCCCCGAGCCCGAGCCGGAGTCCGAGGTGGCGCCCACGGTGGGCGTCGAGTTCTACAGCCGCGCGCTGCAGCTGCGGGCCGGGCCGCGCATCAAGCTGCAGCTTTGGGACACTGCGGGGCACGAGCGCTTCAGGTGGGAGCTGGGGGGCCCGGGGAGGAGCCCGGCGGAGAGGGTACACCCGGTTGGGCTGGGAGAGTACCAGTGTTGCCTCTCCAGAGGTGCCAGTCCCAGTGTTGCCCAGATGTCAGGGAGTCCCCACCCCCCAGGGTCGGAGTTCTCTGGTCCAAACCGTCTCTAACTCCCGTCATTCGTCCCACATTAGTTGCGCTGGGTCATGCCCTAGTAGCCCACCAAAGAAATATTCGGTCCTCCGGGGAGCTGGACTCACAGCTCGAAACATGGAAATTTGAATGACTTAGGTGCTGACAGAGCCTAGGGGAGTACAGAGAGGCAGGTGTCCAAACTCAGAAAACCAAACCTGCTGCTGTGACTCATAGTGACCCTACAGGACAGAGTAGAACTGCTCCATAGTTTCCAAGGAGCTCTTGGTGGATTCGAATTGCTGACCTTTGGGTTAGTACATGAAGCACTTAACCCACCAAGGTATCCAGAGAGGTGTCAGGAGATGTCAAAGGAATAGATCATTTGAGTTGGGCCTTGAATGTTGAGTAGGAGAAGGAGACACAAGGATCTGAAATCGGAATGATGAGAAGAGTATATGAATCCAGCTTGCTCCTTGTCTGGGGAGCACCTTGTTTCCTGGGAGAAACACAGGGAGAACAGAAGTCACAGGGCAGTGGGAAGGGGTGAATAGGAGAAATCACGGATCTCAGGGGAGGAGGTCCTGACTCTGGGGGTGTCCCAGCTTACCTCCCTCTCCCTACCAGGTGCATCACCAGGTCCTTTTACCGGAATGTCGTTGGTGTCCTGCTGGTCTTTGACTTGACAAACAGGAAGTCCTTTGAACACATCCAAGACTGGCACCAGGAGGTCATGGCCAGTCAGGGTCCTGACAAGACAGTCTTCCTGCTGGTTGGCCACAAGAGTGACCTGCAGAGCACTCGTTGTGTCTCCACCCAGGAGGCACAGGAGCTGGCCACCTCCCTGGGTATGGCCTTTGTGGAGACCTCAGCCAGAAACAACACTAATGTGGACCTGGCCTTTAATACCCTCACTGATGCCATCCAGCAGGCCCTGCAGCAGGGGGACATCAAGCTGGAGGAAGATTGGGGGGGTGTCCGTTTCATCCACAAGAGCCAGAGCCCTGGATCCCACAGGAGGAAGCAGAACTCAGGCCCATGCCAGTGCTGATTTAGGGAGGGGAAGGGTTCAAACAGTGCTGACTCAAACCCCCTGGTAGGAGGGCAAGTATTTGGACCTCTTTGGGGGAACAAATGGCAAATGTGTCTGTCCTAAGAGTTAACAGAAGCAGCACATGCATGCTGTCATACCTCCCGAATTTGGGGTCTCAGAATTCAGCCCTTTCCTTAGAAGGGCATGATTAGTAGAAGAGACATGCTTAGTCAGAGCCCGCCACACTGTGAGAGCCGAGTGACTAGAGCTGTCATCGTCACGCCTTCCTCTGTTGGCTGGAATGTGGCCATTTGGGCAGCATTCCTGGGGTTGGACGCTACACCACTCAGCGTCTGGATGCTGCACAGGTGAGGACAGTTATGGGAATTCTGGTGGAAGCCTGGCTCAGAGTCTTCTTGGGTCCCCAGACAAGGATGAGTCTGGGCATGGGATTAAAGGGTGGCCTCGAACCCAGGTGTTATGGATTGAATTGTGCCCCCCAAAGCAATATGTTGGAGTCCTGATTCCAGGCACCTATGAAGGTGATCTTGTTTCGAAATGTTAACATGAGGTTTCACTGGAGTGAGGTAGGACCAAATCAAACCAGGGTGGTGGTGACCTTGTAAAAGAGAAGAGCATACAGAGGAATGACAGCCACATCATGAATCTACCAGACAAGAAGCACCTGGGGAAAGAAGAAAGGATCTTTCCCCAGGACTTTGGAGGGCACATGACCTGGCCAACAGATTGATTTGGACTTCTAACCCCTTAACTATGAGGAAATAAATTTCTGTCCTTTAAAGCCACCCAGCTTGTGACACTTTTTGTAGCAGCTTTAGGAAACTAAAACACCAGGGTTGCTGCTCTGAGTTTGCACCACAGGCCCAGGGTCTCAGTGAGCAGCTCCTATGTTGGGCACACAGTGGACACTGTGATGAGCCACCAAGATCCTCCTTCCCCCAAGCCGCTCTCCACCTGCATGACAGAGCTCAGCTTGCTGAAGTCTAGGGACTGCTCTAGACCAAGGGAAGCCCTCTCACACATGGCCACGCATCTGCTCAGGGGCAGCCCACACCAAGTGTTAATATATTGGGGGAGGTGTGGAGAGGTGTGACAGATGTGGGGAGGCGTGGTTTAAAGTCCTGCCCTTCCTACTACAACTCTGGATAGCTGTGAAGGTCAAACCCCACTATATTATTATAGGGTCAGCTAAGGCCATTATGACACTATAGCTCTTAATTTTCCCCCTGCCCAAACCTGCTTTCTTCCCATCCTCCCCAACTGGGTATCCATGTCAATAGTATTTCTTAAGAGTCTACAGACTTACCGTCATCTGAGAATCTACTTCCTGGGTAACCCACCCTGTGACTGAAGTAGTGTTAGGAAGAGAATGTCCTGGGGGCACTTGGAGAAGGCTCCATGAAGGGGGGGTGGAGTTAAGATGGTAAACTAAACACGTATCTCCATAATTCCCTCTGGAAACCAAGGCCTGAATTGATAACTAAATGGAGCCTTCTGGACACCTAGTGAGCCCTAGGATACAACATGGGGCTGTCCATTTGAGATATATGCCACTGAACGGGAAACTTCTTTTCTTTCATTGAGCCCTGCGCTTCTTGAGTGCTGGCTCTCATGGTCTGAAGGTAACTTGACATTTTAACTTTTTTTTCTTTGTCTTAGCTGGTGGGTGGGGCTGGAGCTTAACTGGCAACAAAGCTCAGACACACTGCTGACAGGATCAGCAGACAATATGGCCACATTTTGAGAGCCTGGCTCTAGACTCTGTGCACATAGGCCTTTCACCCCCTCTTTCTGGACCTCTGCCATTGAATCACCTATTCCGCAGAAGGCGGGAGAGCTTGTGTAGGTCTCCACCTTGTTCAACTGGGAGGCGGAGTTACTCAAATAGAGGCCCCCAGCAGGACATAATTCCCAGACTGGGAGGCAGTTCCTGTCCGGGGAGCTCTTTTCCAACAGAAAAGCTGTGTTTAGCACAGACTGACCTTATGGGTAGGGCCCAGCAGCAGATGACAGCAGAGCAGTAGCCTTTCCATATTTTGAACTAGTTTCCAGCATCTCAGGTTGGAAACAGAGGTGCTTACTTCTCCATCTGGGGAGAGGGACTTGCACACCTGAAAGCCTGACTGATCTTGGAAGCTGTCAGATACCTTTTACCTTTCAACATAAGACTGTCTAGAGAAATAACTGTGGTGTGTCCTGATGACATCTCTTCCAGCCTTTAGTGACTCACATCATAGGATCAGCTGATGGCCTGCCAATGACTCTATAAGTAGGGCTGTATCTTTGCCAATCAGGACGTGGAGACTGCTACTCCAGAGATTCCACTAGGCCCAGTCACTGAAGTACATAGAGGTGACTGGTGGTCACCCTCCTTTTCAGTCTGAGCTTTAGATCCCACCAGAGAAAGAAAACAACATCCAGATGCCCCAAAAACAACAAACTTTGGACAGAAACATAAAGAAAAAGTCACCTATGGCTCCAGAAGGCCCCCAGAAGAAAGAACCAAAGAACTTCCCAGATGAAGAAGTGTTTCTGAAACTATCGGAAGGCAAGTACAAAAGTATTACATAGAGAGCTCTCCTAGACATTATACAAAATGCAGCAGAATAAAATGAAAAATTAAGCAAGCTGTTCGATCTATGGGACACCAGTACTCTGAAATCCAACAGATCAAGAACAAAATCAAAGAGATAGGAAATTCAATTAAAAGCCAAGAAAACAGAATGGAACATATGGAAAATAGACTTTCTGACTTGGAAGACAGAGCTACTGACTCCAGCATCTGTGAGGAGAAATCAGAAAAAATAAACAAGAAAAAGGAAGAAGCATTAAGAAGCTTGTGGGACTCTATTAAGAGGAACAACCTATGATTAATTGGAGTTCCTGAACAGGAAAGGAGACCTGAAAACACAGAGAGTATTGTTGCTGAGCTGCTGACAGAAAACTTCCCTGAAATTATGAAAGAAGAGAATATAGATATCCAAAATGCATATCAAATGTCACTCAATGTAGATTTGAAAGGAAAGACTCCAAGACATATTATAATAAAGCTCAACAAAATGAAACATAAGCAGAAACTCTTAACGGCAGCAGGACTCAAAGCAAATCTAACATTCAGAGGGAAGCCCTGTAGACTTTCATTTGACTCGTCTCAGCAGAAACGATGCTGGCATGGAGGCAATGGGATGACACATTCAAAGCCTTTAAGGAGAAAAATTTCCAACCAAAAATTATATATCCTGCAAAACTATCTTTCAAATATGAAAATGAAATTAAGACATTCCAAGAGAAACAGAAACTCAGAGATTTTGTAAAAAACAAATGAAAATCACAAGAAATACTGAAAGAAGCACTTGGCTTAGAAGAACAAAACCATTAACTCTATATTTTAGAAGGCAATACAGGATGCATTATCCAGAAACCTACTCAGTTAGGGAAGGCACAATACTGAATCAAAGCTATAATATTAAAAGAATTGATCCAGTGAGCATATCATGAAAACTATGATATCATCATATTAAAAAGAGGGATATACTACAGTAGTTACAGTCCTTCCAGATGGAGAGGAAGTTAATAAGACTTGTAGTAGTTAAAATTGGGTTTAAACATACATTATTAAAGGGCATCATAGGGGTAGCCTCAAAGCACAATAAGGATGCAACATATCAAATCAAGAAACTTAATACGGGAGTCTCAACAACCACAAAACCAGTACTGAAAAAGGTGAAAAATCAACTCATAAAGAAGAATGTCCCAGAATAGAACAGTAACAACAGAGAAAAGATCAACACGAAAATAAACACATCACAATGACAGCACTAAACACATACCTATTCATAATAATGCTGAATATAAATGGACTGAATGCTCAAGTAAAGAGACGAGTGACATCTTAGATCAAAAGACGTGACCCATCTATATGTTGTTTACAAGAAACTCACCTGAGATGTAAAGATATGAACAAACTGAATATTAAAGGATGGAAGAATATAAACCAAGTTAACAATGTACAAAGAGAAGCAAGTGTGGCATACTAATCTCAGATAAAATAGATTTTAATGTAAAATCCACCATTGTGGACAAGGATGGACACTATTTATTGCTGAAAAGTTAAATACATAGCAGGACTTAACAATATTAAATAGTTATGCACCCAATACTAGGACATCTAAATACATTGAAGAAACACTGGCTACACTCAAAAATAAGATAGATCACTCCACAATAATAGTGGGAGACTTCAACATTCTACTCTCAATATTGGACAGATCCTCTAGAAAAAAACTCATTGAAGACACAGAAGATCTTATTGCCACAATTAACCAACTAGAACTCATCAACATATACAGAACTTTCTATCCATCAGCAGACAACTACACCGTCTTCTCCAGTGCACATGGAACGTTTTCTAGAATAGACCATGTGTTAGCACATAAAGCAAATCTCAACAAAATCCGTATGACTGAAATATTGAAAAGCATCTTCAATAGAAATTGGAACTCATGGAAACTGAACAAGATCTTGCTCAAAAAGCCATGGGTTATAGAGAAATCAAGGATGAAATAAAGCAATTTATGGGTTCAAATGAAAATGAAAACACTTCTTACCAGAATCTATGGGATACAGCCAAAGCAGTGCTCAGGGGTCAGTTTATCTCTTTAAATGCACACATCCAGAAGGAAGAAAGAACCCATACCAAAGAACTAGCCCTACAACTTGAAAAGGTAGAGAGACTGCAACAGAGGAGCCCCTCAGGCACCAGAAGAAAACGGATCATAAAGATTAGAGCAAAACTAAATGAATTAGAGAATAGAAGAACAATTGAAAAAATCAAGAGGGGGCAAAGTCAAGATGGCTGACTAAGCACACGTCTCCTTATATCCCTCTGGAAACCAAGACCTGAATTGATAATCAAACGGAGCCTTCTGGTCACCTAGTGAGCCCCCAGGACACGGCATGGGGCTGTTAATTTGGACTTCATACCACTGAGCAAAAAACCTCTCTTTCTCTCACTCCCACTCCTGGCTAGTCCTGGCTCTCATGGACTGAAGGTAAATGCACCATTTTGACTTTTTTTTTCTCTGTCTTGGCCAGCGGGTGGAGCTGGGTCTTGCCTAGCGGCTAGACTCAGACGCACTGCTGGTGGGACAGGCAGGCAAAATTGCCATATTTTGAGAGGCAGGCTTAGGACTCTGTTCATCTAGCCATTTTGGGCCTGTCTTTTTGTCACTGCCATGGCATGGTTTGTATGGAACTGCAGTGCCTCTGTGCAGGACGCCATGTTGGATATGGAGATTTTAGCAGGACTGAATTCTTAGTCCAGGAGACAGCACCTGCAAACAGGACAGCACTTCTTTGACAGAAAAGCAGTAGTTTGCACAGTGTTACCTATGGTGGGGGCCCGGCAACAGAGGTGGAGGACTCATTACCTCAGCACCTTTAGCCCCTCTATCTGCCGACTTTGTGGAGGCCACCATTTTGGATATGGTGGCCACAGCTGGACCTATTTTTTAGCTTGGGAGCCAGAGCCTGCCCATGGGAGAGAGCTTTTCTACCAGAAAAGCAGAGTTTACATAGTGTCGCCTAAGGCTGGGCCCTGTCAGCAGAGGCAAACAGGGTAGTAGCATTGCTGTATTTTGATCTAGTTTGTATCATCTGGGGTTGGATATCGAGGTGCTTACTTTGCCAGTTGGAAAGAGGGTCCTCTACACCTGAAAACCTAACTGACAAGGAAAGTGGTCAGATACCTTTTGTTTCACATTTTAAGACAGCCTAGAGAAACATCTGCAGTCCATCCTCACAGTGTCTCTCCCAGCCTCTGCTTACTGATATGGGACCCAAAAAGCAACAGACACTTGTGCCATACAAGAAACCACCCATGGCTTCAGAAGGCTCACAAACAAAACAACCAAGGAGTTTTCCAGATCAAGAAACTTTTCTGAAATCATCAGAAGATGAATACAAAATGAATATATACACAGCCCTTCTAGACCTTATACAAAATGCAGCAGAACAAAAGCAAAAATTAAGCAAGCTGTTCGATCTGATGGAACACCAGTACTCTGAAATCCAACAGATCAAGAACAAAATCAAAGACATAGAAACTTCCATTCAAAGCTAAGAAAACAGAATGGAAAAAAGAATTTCTGACTTGGAAGACAGAGCTACTGACACCAGCATCTATGAGCAGAAATCAGAAAAAAGGAACAAGAAAAGTGAAGAAGCATTAAGAAGCATGTGGGACTCTATTAACAGGAACAACCTTTGATTAATTGGAGTCCCTGAATAGGATGAGACACCTGAGAACACAGAGAGTATCGTTGCTGAGCTGCTGACAGAAAACTTCCCAGAAATCATGAAGGAAGAGAATATAGATATCCCAGATGCATATCGTATGCCACCCAATATAGATCTCAAAAGACTCCAAGACATATTATAATCAAGCTTAACAAAATGAAACATAAGCAGCAACTCTTAAAGGTAGCAAGACTCAAAGCAAAGCTAACATTCAGAGGGAAATCCTGTAGGCTTTCATCAGATTTCTCAGCAGAAGCCATGCTGGCATGGAGACAGTGGCATGACACACTCAAAGCCTTGCAGGAGAACTTCCAACCAAGAATTATATATTCTGCAAAACTATCTTTGAAATATCAAAATGAAATTAAGACATTCCCAGATAAACAGAAACTCAGAGACTTTGTAAAAACCAAACCAAAACTACAAGAAATACTGAAAGAAGTTCTTGGCTTTAGCTTAGAAGAACAAAGCCACTAACTTTATATTTTAGAACGATACATTATTCAGAACTCTACTCAGTTAGGGAAGACTCCAAATTCAATCACAGCTTTAATACTGAAAGAAACAATCCAGTGATTATCATGAAAACTATGGTGCCATCATATTAAAAAGAGGGATGTACTACAGTCATTATAGTCCTTCCAGATGGAGAGGAAGATGACAAGAGTGGTAGTAATTAAAATTGGGTTTATATGTAGCTTATTAAGGGGGATCATAGGGACAGCTGTAAAGCACAACAAAGATGTAACATACCATTTCAAGAAATGTAACATACGAGTCTCAACAACTACAAAAACAGCTCTGAAAAAAAGGTGAAAAATCAACTCACAAAAAGGAATGTCCCAGAACAGACTAGTAAGAACAACAGAGAAAACATCAACACAAAAATAAACATATCACAATGGCAGCAGTGAACACATACCTATCAATAATTACATTGAATGTGAATGGACTGAATGCTCCAGTAAAGAGACGTCAAGTGACATCCTGGATCAAAAGACATGACCCGTACATATGTTGTCTACAAGAAACTCACTTGAGACCTAAAGATAAGACAAACTGAAAATGAAAGGATGGAAGAATATATATCAAGCTCACAATGAACAAAGAAGAGCAGGGGTGGCAATTCTAATCTCAGACAAAATAGATTTTAATGTAAAATCCACCATCGTGGACAAAGATGGACACTATTTATTGCTGAAAGTTTCAGTACACAAGCAAGACTTAACTATATTAAATATTTATGCACCTAATCTCAGAGCACCTAAATACATCAAAGAAACACTGACTACACTCAAAAAAGATTACTCCACAATAATAGTGGGAGACTTCAACACTCCACTCTCAATACTGGGCAGGTCATCTAGAAAAAAGCTCAGTAAAGATACAGAAGACTTTATTGCCACAATTAACCAATTAAACCTCATCGATATATACAGAATTTTCAACCAATGAGCTGACAATTACACTTTCCTCTCCAGTGCACATGGAACATTCTCTAGAATTGACCATGTGTTAGGACATAATGTAATTCTCAGCAAAATCCATACCATTGAATTACTGCAAAGCATCTTTTCAGATCATAACGCCATAAAAGTCGAAATTGATAGCAGAAAAAACATAGAAAGTGGAACTCTTGGAAACTGAACAACATCTTGCTCAAAAAAACATGGGTTATAGAAGAAATCAAGGATGAAATAAAGAAATTCATGGATTCCAATGAGAATGAAAACACTTCCTACCAGAACCTATGGGATACAGCTAAAGCAGTGCTCAGAGGTCTATTTATTTCCATAAATGCACACATCTGGAAGGAAGAAAGAAACCAAATCAATGAACTAACCCTACAGCTTGAACAAGTAGAGAGAACAACAGAGGAACCCCTCAGGCACTGGAAGAAACCAGATCATAAAGATTAGAGCAGAGTTGAATGAATTAGAGAGTAGAAAAACAATTGGAAAAATTGAAAAGACCAAAAGCTGGTTTTTTGAAAAGATCAACAAAATTGACAAACCACTGGCTAAACTTACTAAAGAAAAACAGGAAAGGGAACAAATAACCCAAATTAGAAATGAGAGGGGAGTGGTCACCACAGATCCAACAGAAATCAAAAATACCATAACAGAATACGACGAAAGACTGTACTCTAAAAAATTTGAAAACCTAGAGGAAATGGACCAATTCCTTGATTCATACCACCTACCCAAATTATCACAACGTGAAGCAGAACAACTTAATAAACCCATCACAAAAGGAAGAAATTGAAAAAGTCATAAAAAAAACTGCCAACCAAAAAAAGCCCAGGCCCAGATGGCTTCACTGCAGAATTCTATCAACCTTTTGGAGAAGAGTTATCTCCAATACTACCGAGACTATTTCACAGTATAGAAGGGATGGAGTACTCCCAAACTCGTTCTATGAAGCCAGCATAACCCTGATACCAAAACCTGGGAAAGATCCAACCAAAAAGGAGAACTACAGACCAATATCACTCATGAATCTAGATGCAAATATCTTCAACAAAATTCTTGCCAATAGAATACAATAACATATCAAAAAAAAATAATCCATCATGACCAAGTGGGATTCATACCAGGGATACAAGGCTGGTTCAACATCAGAAAAACAACTAATGTGATTAACCACATAAAGAACACAAAAGACAAGAATCACCTGATTTTGTCTATTGATGCAGAAAAAGCATTTTGTAAAGTTTAACACTCATTCTTGCTAAAAACTTTCAGCAAAATAAGGATAGACAGCAAATTCCATGCAATAAGGGCCATTTATAGAAAGCCAACTACCTACCTCATCTTGAATGGAGAGAGACTGAAACAACTCCCCTTGAGAACAGGAACTAGACAAGGACACCCACTCTCACCTCTTCTATTCAACATTGTACTACAAGTTCTCTCAGAGCAATTAGACAAGACCAAGAAATAAATGGCAATGGTATCGGCAAAGAGGAAGGAAAAATCTCCCTATTTGCAGATGATATGATTGTATATGCAGAGAAGCTTAAAGAATCCCTAAGCAAACTACTCAACATTCGGCACAGTGTCAGGATACAAGATAAACGTAAGTAAATCAGTAGGATTCCTCTACACCAACAATGAGATTATGAAAGAAGAAATCACTAAATCAATACCATTTACTATAGCTCCCAAGAAGATAAAATATCTAGGAATAAATCTAACCAGATAAATATCAGACCTTTACAAAGAGAACTATAAGCCCTTACTACAAGAAACTAAGAGAGACTTAAGTAACTGGGGAAACCTACCCTGCTCATGGATAGGAAGACTTAACATTGTGAAAATGTCTGTTTTACCCAAAGCAATCTACTTATATAATGCAATTTCAATACAAATTCCAATAATATTTTTTAATGAGATGGCAAAACAAATCACCAACTTTGGAAAGTGAAGAAACCCCAGATAAGTAAAGCACTACTGAAGAAGACGAACACACTGGCAGGCCTCTCACTACCCGACTTTAGAACCTATTACACTGCCACAGTAGTCAAAACAGCCTGGTACTGGTACAAAAAGAGGCAGATAGATCAATGGAACAGAGTTGAGACCCCAGAGATGCCACTATCCTCTTGCGAACAGTTGATATTCAACAAAAGACCTAAGACATTAAATTGTGGTAAAAGCAATCTCTTCAACAAATAATGCTGGCAAAATTAGATATCCATGCAGGGAGTGGTGTTTATGTTGGACAGAATCTCAGCAGGTATAGAGGACAGACAACTTGGAGATGTCATGCCAGTGGGCATACAGAGGTCATGGACTGTTGTCATAGCAGAAAGAGCACGACCACATAACTCACTTTGTCACCTTAGTCCATAATTCATTTTGTGACCTTCAGCCTCAGTTTCCTTCTTGGTAAAATGTAGCTCACTTCATTTGTACTTTCATTTCAAGATGAGAGGTTAAAGCGCATAGAGGGCACAGTTACAGAGGCTTGCTAGACACAGCCAAACACCTGGCGGGATTGGTTTACTAGGTTAAAAGGCTTAGGACCATAGTCTTGGGGGACAATTTAGCCAACTGGCGTAACATAGCTTATGAAGATTATGTTCTACACCCTAGTTTCATGAGTAGCATCTGGGGTCTTAAGAGCTTTTGAGCAGCCCCCTGAGATACAACTGTTGGTTTCTACTCATGTGGAGCAAAAGAGAGTGAAGGAAATCCCAAGGTGACAGAAGAAACTAGTCTATAGGGCTGAGTGCCCACGGGACCCATGGCCTGCTCTAACCTGACAGCATGACTAGATGATGCCTGGTACCGCTTTTGACCACTCTGACCAGCGACACACTAGAAGGTCCTGAATAGTGGATGAAAAATGTAGAACAGAATTCAGATTTTAAAAAACAGTTCAGACCTACTGGACTAAGAGAGATTAGAGGAACCCCTGAGACTATGATCCCATGATAACCATTGAACTTGGCACTGAAACTATTTCTGGAGGTCACTTTTCAGCCAAATAACAGACTGACAAACAATATCACCCATGAGTAATGTGCTCCCGTAAACAATCAATTCTATGAGACCAAATGGTAACATTTACTAAAAAGCAAAGAGGAGAAGGCCAGGAGGGGAAGAGAAATTACATCAGGGGAAACAGAACAGAGAGAAAGGAAACGAGAATGCTGACACGTTGTGAAAATTGTAACCAATGTTGTGTAAAAATCTTCATAAAAATCGTTAAATGGGAAGCTAATTTGCTGTGTGAACTTTGACCCAAAACACAATATTTTTTTAAAAATAGTAAAACAAAGGGTTATTAATCCCTCCTTCCTGTGGTTCTTGGAACCTTAGTTGGCACAGTGATGAAGTGTTGGGCAGTGTCACGGATTGAACTGTGTCCCCCCAAAAAAGTATGTAGCAATTTGATTGCGCCGTGATCCCTGGAGGTGTGCTATGTTCCTGTGTGCTATAAACCTTGCCTCTGTGGTGTTGATGACTGGGAAGATGGGCAGCAGCTGGGTTGGTGCGGCATGACTCACCTAAGCATAGGATTGTATTGTGGCTTGAAGGAGTCTCTTGAGATGTAAAGGAAAGGGAAGCAGGCAGAGAACTGGGGACTTCAAACCATCACAAAGCAGTGCCAGGAGCAGAGCCCACCCCTTGGACCTAGGGTCCCTGCGCCTCAGAAGCTCCCAGTCCAGAGGAAGATTGACAACAAAGACCTTTCTCCACAGCCAGCAGAGAAAGCCTTTCCCTGGAGCTGATGCTCTGAAACCGGACTTTCACCCTAGGTGTTTAAGACAGGAAGCTAACGTCAGATTTCAACTTAGCAGCCCCTGCTCTGGAGAAAGATGAGGCAGCATGCTGCTGTAAAGATTACAGCCTTGGGAACCCTATGGGGCAGTTCTACTCTTGTCCTGTAGGGTCATTGTGCGTCAGAATAACTCAATGGTACCTAGTAACAACATCATCGCAGATTCCACTGCCGGCTGTGCTCGATCGGTCAGTAGTTGAGCACTAACTGCCAGTAGGCAGGCCCCTGGGGAAAGGACTTGCTTTAGGACACATTTTCATCCCTTCATCAAAAAAAAAATATTTTTTCAATACTGATTTTTCAATTAAGTGTTTACTGTTTTCTGGGCTCTGGGGAGACAACAGTGATCATAACAGAAAAGCACTCCTGAGGCTGGCATTCTAGTGAAAAAGACAAAAACAAAACAAAACAACATTTATTTATCAGAAGAAAGAAATGTACTAAACAATGCCCAGTTGTGGCGAGTGAGTACTGTGGTGAGTGCTCACAGACCTGGAAGATGGCACTCAGAGTGGCACAGTGGTGGGTCAGCTGCTAAAGTCACTCCTCCTCAGGAGAAAGGTGGGACAGTCGGCTTCAGTAGACTCACAGCCTTGGAACCCTGATGGGGCAGTTTTGCTGTCCTGCAGGGTGGCTGTGAGTCACAATCGACTCACGGCAGTGGGTTTGGTTTAGGTTGTGGTTTGGGGTCTTTTTAGAGCTCTAGAATGGGTGGTCAGAGGGGCCTTGAGGAGATGACCTTTGAGACCTGGAGGAGGAAGAGGAGGTCAGCTGAAAGCAGAGATCCGAGCAGAGTTATAAAAGGCACCAGCATCAAGTGTGCAGTTGTCACAAGAACCCTGCGAGGCAGGTGCTATGATTCCATTCCACTGAGGAGAACACGGAAGCCCAAACAAGTGAAATGACTTGCCTATGGTCTCACAGCCAGTGAGAGTGGGGACAACAGCAGGGGCGATGGCCCCCGAGGTGAGGAAGGACTGGAGTCACACACAGCTCTAACAGTAATAGTAATTATTCCTAGTGACCTCAGGTAAATTACTTATTCTCTCAGCCTCAGCTGCTCATCTGTAAAAATGAGGACAGTTTGTCTCACAGGGTTTTGTGATGGTTAAAGGATATGTTATACACACACTGTGAGCGTCTTTCTATTGCCAGTGACTTAGTGTCAATCCGTCAACAACCCGGGGAGCTCAGGCTGGTCAGTCAGGGGGCAAAACCAACTGGCTGAACGGTGCACCCCGGCTCCAGACTCCAACAGCCCTCCCCACCGCCTTGAGCCGGCCCGGAGGTTCTCCTGCTTCAGGGATCCGAGTCCACCCTCCCAAGGCCCCTCACCTCAGGGGGACTCTAAGTGGCTTTGAGGGGTCTGCAGTGAAGGAGGAAGAAGCAGCCCAGCACTGCCCTCCCCTGCCCTGCCCCGCCTCCTTCTCATCTCCACCCCTTCCCACTAGAGGAAAGGGACAGAGAGCATGGTGGGCAGGGGACAGGTGGAGGGGGCAGAGTGCTGGAGAGCTGGAGCCTCACCTCCTACCACTGTTTCTGGGAGCAGGCCCCATGGCCCATGCCCCGCACCCCGCACCCCACACCCCGTTTGCTACCACTGTTACAGTGCAGGCCTCCTGGTCTCTAGTGTAGCTGATGTCACTGTCCTCAGCCCTCTGTTTCCCTTCTGATACAGCATGCACTGATTCCAGAGGACTCTCTCCAAAGTATTTGACTTGGCTTCTGGCTCCCACTACCTGCAGGATAAAATCCAAATCCTTCAGGCCCAGTCCAGGCCCTTCTTGACCCGGTGTCTGCCCGGCCATCTGCTACTCACTTTGCCCAGCCACACTCTGGACCACTTGCAGCTCCAGGCTTTGCACAAGCTGCTTCCTTTGCCCAGGGGACTACAACCTTCTCCTCCTTCATTGTGTAACCTGTTCAGCCTGCATCACTGGGGTCAAATGTCACCACCTCTTACCCACATTCCCCAGCTGCCAAGAACAATGGCTTCATGTGCACTGATTGTGAGACCTGGGTACCTCTCTGTCTCCATGGATCCATTTGTAAATTGTGATATTAATACCTAATGTACAGGACTTTCCAAAGGATTAAATGAGACATCAAAGGCACGGCTTGTCACACAGCAGGCATTCACAAATGGAAGTTCCCTTCTCCTTACTCTCAGGGTTTTCCTACTCATTACTGTAAAGGCACAGAGTCTACCAAAGGAACCATTTGGGGGAAATAACAAGGATTCCACACTCAAAGTTCATAAGGGTCGTGACCCCTTCTGGCAAGGTGGGTAGGGCTCTGCTTTCTTACAAAGGGTGAAACTCGAGAATCTTCCCCCTGGGCCCAGCTCTAGACTGCTTAAGTGTTCAAAGCTCCTTCTCTGAGACAGGAGGCTGGCCAAACCCTTCAGCTCACTCGTGAGACTTGTAGTCAGGCTTCCTTCCTCCAGGCCTTCGTATAAGCTGCGTCCTTGGCCTGAAACATTGTGTCCTCCCACCTTTTCTTTGTTTGGTTTGGAAATCTTGCAACCCACTGTTGAGTGCATGCCTTCTGCTCCTTAGAAGAAACAGGTAACACGGTCTGTCACGCTTGGGACCCTTTCTGCAGACTCAGCCCACCCTGGGAGCCACTGATGCCCAGCAGGTCAAGAGGGAGGCCCCAGCCTGTCTACCTTGCTCAGGCTGGGACCGAAGACATCTAGGCTGAGAGTTTAGGGGGTCCAGGCTGCCCTCCAGCCAAGATGTCTTTCGTTCCAGCCTGGATCCCCTAAACTCTGTGAGACTGTTTCTTCAGGGTAAAATGAGAACAATTCCTACACCACAGAATCATTACAGGATTAAACAGGATGGCTTGGGTCAGTTCCTTCTGTTCACAAGCCTCCTGTCTTTGCATGTGCGGCTCTTTTAACTGGAATGTTCTTGCTCCATCCCTGTAGAAATTCAGCTCAACCTCAGCTCAAATGGCACCTTACCTAATGTTATCTGTTCCTTCTCTGAGCCTTCAGGACATTTAAGTGGCCTTCTTTGAAGGTTTCAGGCACTGTTCTCTACAGCTTATCACCCCACTGGAATGTAGACCTATATGGCAGATCTGTATGGCCAGGACTGTGCTTGATTCTCTTGAGGAAGCTGCTTGGAGTTGAGACTTGCTCCTTGGTCTCACTTAGCCATTTCCTAGCTGTGTGATCTTGCACCAGACATTTCCCCTATTTTAGCTTCAGTTCCTGCACCTAAAGAATTGAGAT
This sequence comes from Heterohyrax brucei, assembly GCA_028571685.1. Lineage (NCBI taxonomy): Eukaryota > Metazoa > Chordata > Mammalia > Hyracoidea > Procaviidae > Heterohyrax > Heterohyrax brucei. The sequence continues at coordinate 58,574,771 of CM053140.1, forward strand.
GCTGACTTCACAGGATTGTTGTGTGAGTGACCTGCTTTTTAAAAGCTAATATGGAATGTTTCAAATATACCCAAGAATACAGAAAGCAGCATAAAGAAATTTTTGTACCCACAACTCAAGCTTCAACAAGTTATCAGCATGTGCGTCCAGCCTTGCTGCACTGATCACCCTCGATTGCTATTTATTCTTGGGAACCCAGCCTTGCACTAAGGTGTGGTCTGTTGGTCACAGGTGTGGGAGGACCCACCCAGGCCTTTTGGTTAGGTCATCTCCTCCCAGCCCATGCTGGAAGTCCTTGTTTGGGGAAAGGAGGCTTTGCATTGCACAATCCTTGCTCCAGACAGCTCCAAGCCCAGGGCTGGGACTCAGGCTAGGAGGGAGGAAGAGGTAGACATCCTAGCACTCAGAAACTATGACCTGCTGTCCTGTCTTTCAGGCCACCACCTGGGAAGTGCTCAAGATGGACACGAGAGACACAGCTGCTGTTCCAGGGAAGCCCTGCTTCTGCCCAGGTGGGGCCCAGCTCTGCGGGGTGTTTGTGAATGGCACTCTGTAATGTCATCTCTTTATGCAGCTGTGTGTGTCCTGGGGTACCGAGACCCAGATGCCCCTATCTTTGGGTTCTAGTTCCACTTCTCTCCCTGCCGTCCAAACCAGCCCCAGTGCTGTGTCTTGTGCCGTAACTCTGGCCTCTCCTTTCCTCTGACTGGCCTCAGTGCCAGGCTGGCCTCCTTGTACGCCATGGACACCCTCTGGCATGCTACTAGGGAATGTGACTTTGACTATGGGCAAGTCATCCTTGCTGAGATGCCACATGGAAGGCATTTTTGTTGGGAGGTGGCACCCTGTTGATGGGGGTAGAACCTAGCATCCAAGTAAAGTTTTAGCTCTAAGACACAGCTACTCTGGAAAAGTTCTAGTGAGTATGACTGCAGCAGGCACCTGCTCCCTCCCCTTCAACATTCTACTCTTGAGGGCCAAATGGGGGCCCATAGTGCCCACCCACCAGGCCTTCTGCCCAGGATCACAGAATTTCAGCAAAGGGCCTTGGATGCCATTCAGAAGGCAAAACTCTTAATCAAGAGCACAATTCTGAGTCCTGGTCTGCCTAACGACCTTGGACAGATCACATGACCAATCTTGACCTCAATGTCCTCACCTGTAAAGCAAGAGGCTATCTTGGATGACAACCACTCGTGTGTGAGTTTGTTATACTGTGGTGCTAGAAGCTCCACCATCAGTATTTTAAATACCAGTATGGTCCTCTATGGCGGGCAGGTGTCAGCAGAGCTCCCCGACTAAGACAGACTGAGAAGAACAACCTGGCAACCTACCTTTGAAGAAATTCGCCAGTGAAAACCTTACAGACAGCAATGAATTATCTGGTATAGTGCCAGGAATGAGCCCCTCAGGTTGGAAAGCACTCAAAGTAGACTGAGGAAGAGCGCGCCTCCTCAAAGCAGAATCAACCTGAACGATACTGAGTGAAGCTTTCAGGACCTCTACTTGCTGTGTGTGCACAACTCAGAATGAGAAGCAACAGCTGCAAATATCTATTAATTATCAGCACATGGAATGTATGAAGTATGAATCAATGAAAATTGAAAGCTGTAAAAAATGAAGTGGAATGCATTAGTGAGCTGAAATGGACAGATACTGGCCACTTGAATCACATTATCATATAGTGTATCATGCTGAGAAGGAAAAACTAAAGTGGAGCAGTGTCATACTCATCATTAAAAAGAACATTTCAAGGTCTACCCTGAAATACAAGGCCGTCAGTGATATAATAGCATCCATACACTTACAAGACCAGTTAATAATCACTGTTGTTCGAATTCATGCAAAAAATGAAGCAACTGAAGATTTTATCAAATTTTCCAGTTTGGAATTGACCAGACACGCATTCAAGATGCACTGATAATCTGGTGATTGGAATGCAAAAGTTGGCAACAAGATTCTTTAGTTGTAAAAGATGGCTTTGATGATAGAAAAACGACATGGGAGATCACATGACATAAGTCTGTAAGACCAATGACATATTCACTGCAGATGCCTTTTTTTCAACAACATAAATGGTGACTATACACATGGACCTTACCAAAAGGAATACAGGGAATCAAACTGTTTCTATCTGTGGAAAGAGACAACAGAGAAGTTCAATATTATCAGTCAGAACAGGGCCAGGGATTGAATGTGGTAGAGACCATCAATTGCTCACATGCAAGTTCAAACTGGAGCTGAAGAAAATGAAAACGTCCACAGAGCCAAAGCACAACCTTGAGTATATCTCACTCAGATTCAGCCATCATCTCAAGAGTAGATCTGTCACACTGAACACTAATGACTGAAGACCAGAGTAGTGGTATGACATTAATGATATACACGAAGACAGCAAAAAATCATTAAAAAGAAAAGAAAAAAAAAAGGCCAAAATAGAAGAGTCTGAAACTTGCTCTTGAACACAGAGTATCTGAAGCAAAAGTAACTGATGAAGTAAAAGAGCTGGACAGAATATTTAACAGGTAGTTTGAGAAAAGTATTGTAATGAAATGTACAAAGACCTGGAGTCAGAAAATGAAAAGGGAAGAACATGTTTGGTATTTTACTACTTGAAAGAGCTGAGGAAAAAATTCAAGCCTCAAGTTGCAACACTGAATGGCCAAAGAAGTGAACAATGTGGACAGCATCAAATGAAGACAGAAGAAATACAGAGTCACTGGACCAAAAAGAATTGGTAAAAAATGAATTGTAAAAAATGAAATGGAACACATTAGTGAGCTGAAATGGATGGATAGTGGCCACTCAGATCAGATCAGTCTACCATGCTGAGAAGGACAAACTGAAGTGGAACGGTGTCATACTCATCATTAAAAAGAACATTTCAAGGTCTACCTTGAAATACAATGCTGTCAGTGATGTATGTTGTTCAATATGATGTTCAACCATTCCAGGAGGTAGTATATGACCCAAGAATCCATGGTACTAAAAGAAGTCCAAGCTGCACTGAGGACACTGGTGAAAACAGTGCTCCCAAAATTGACAGAATACCAACTGAGATGTTTCAACAAACAGATGCAATGCTGGAAGTGCTTACTCACTTATGCCAACATAAATGAGATCTGTTAAAAACAAGGATGTCACATTGAGGACTAAGGAGTGCCTGACCAAAGCCGTGGTGTTTTCAATTGCTTCGTATACATGGGAAGGCTGAACAATGAATGCAGAAGACTGAAAAAGAATCAATGCTTTGAATTATAGTGTCGACAAAGAATACTGAATAATCCATGTATTGCCAGAAGAATGAACATAATCTGTATAGCCAAAATGCTTCTCAGAAGCCAGGATGGTGAGACTTTGTTTTATATACTTTGAACATGTTATCAGTAGGGACCAGTCTCTGGAGAAGGAATCATGCTTGGTAAAGTGGAGGGTCAGTGAAAAAGAGGAAGACCCTCAACAAGCTGGACTGACACAGTGGCTGGAACAGTGGACTCAAACATAGCGTGGCTTTTTCGGAGATGGCACAAGAACAGACAGTATTTCGTCTTGTTGTACACAGGGTCTCCACGAGTACGAATCAACTCAATGGCACTTCACACATCATGTATGACCTCTAAGGGTCTTTTCTTTCCTAACTCCAGGAAATTATAAAACCTCAGGTCAGCTCTGCCCACCTCCCACCGGCTTCACTGCACACTGCCACAGGAGACCAGCTTCAGGATGGCTTCTTCATCCCAGATGGCTCCTTTTGTTTCCTCAGAACTCCCCCTTATTTTTGCAACCTGCCCCTACCCTTGCCTTTTGGTTAATTCTTTCTCAAGAGAGCTCCTCAGGCCTTCTTCTTTGTCCAAACAATTGCCAACAGCTGCCTGGCATGTCCCCTTCTGCCTGCTTCCAAATCCACCCTCCACACTGGCAGCCAGAGCAAGCTTTCTAAACACAAACATAATTGCATCAATTCTCCACCTAAAACTTCAGGGGCTCTGCATTACCTGCACAGTGATGTTCAAATTTTGTCTTTATATGCTGGTTTCTGGCATCAGAATCCTTTTGTTGGATGCAGTCTCTCTCAGAGCCCTAAAATGTCCAGCAGTTGATCAGGATGAAGAGGGTGGAAAGCCTGAGCCAGCCTCCTGGGCCTCCCACAATGCCCCCTGCCCCCAACCCAGTACACATGTCTGCCTCCAAGGTATGGGTACTGGACAGGGGACTCCACGGACCCTCATGGAGAGTCAGAAGCCCCCACTGCTTAACCTGAGACCTTCCCACCCTCCAGCTCACCTTTCTGCTCATTTCTGGCCACTTTCCCCTAATCTTGCACGTTGTGCTTTAGCACATGGATGCACTGACTTCTTGACATCCCTGGGCCTTTGCACATGCTGTCCCCTTTTCTTAGTCACTCTCATCTTTGTCTCCACAGGACTTAAGGAGATGGTTTAGTTCAAAGTTAGGAGGCTCAGCTGAACTTGGCTGAAATCCAGTACCATCATTACTAGCTATGTGATCTTGAATAAATTACTGAAACTCTAAGCCTTAGCTTTTCATCTGGGATTAAGATACAGCAAATGAAGTGTCTGACACCGAGTAGGTCTGTTCTTTCATCTTCAGGCTTATTGGGAAAATGCAGATTTCATCTGCGTAAGGTGCTCAGCACAGCCCCTAGAAAAAATCTATTACAACCCTTGGTACCTGGGAGCCTAATGCCCCAGCAACACCAGGAATTCCTCACCATTTGCCACATCCTAGTGTGTGCCCAGAAACCCCGGTGGAGTGGTGGTTAAGAGCTAATCCCTGCTAATCAGAATTTGTCATCCCCACCTAGGTCAGCCGCCACCTGAGCCATGAACCTCTCCTTTGTAGCCTGGTCACAGTGGCCATTTTACATTGATCACATCACAGCACTGTGCCCGTGGCTGTTTCCATTAGGCATTATACCCACTGCCCAGCACAGGCACAGCAGTGTCTCATGAACAAGCCCCTCAGTATGCAGAGAGGATACAAACACTCAGATGAAGCTACTTACTTGCAGCTGATCAAAACTGAGGTCTCTAGACTTTCTACCTCAGCTCTTCCCATTAAACCACCCCAATTCCATTGTTTCCTTCTGTCCTCAAGAGAGGTTTCAGAACTAACCCTGGATTCCTTCTTAGGGGCCAAGCATGGCTGGTGACCTGTTCCTGATACTGCAACCCAGCAGCAAGAGCATCACCTAGTGACATCAAGAGGTTCTGGAAAAAGGGAAACCCTCCAACGTCCTCTTCCTCATGGCAGTCCACAAGAGTGACTGGTGACTAAACATCATGTGATGGGGACAGGAGAAGCTGGCTGCCTCTTCAGGGCTTGCTACATTGAGGCCTTGACCAGAGCCGCAGGAACACCAGCGCAGTCTTTAAGCTGCTCACCCAAGAGTTCTCTGAGGCTGTGAAGAGATGGGTCACAGGGCTAACGTAAGAGTGGGAGGGAGTGAAAGGGTTCCATCTCAGACCCAGCCTCCGGAGGCAGACGACTACGGCAGGCAAGGAAGACGGGCTACCCTCCTCGAGGTCTATGGAACTCTCACAGTACACAGGGCTATGCTGGGCACAGGACAAGACGAAGCTACATGTCACTGAAGGAAATGGCTAAGTCTGGAAGAGGCTGCTTCTTCTGCAGGGTAGTGAAGAAACAGAGGTCGGAGATACCAAAGATTAAGAAAAGATGGGTACCTGCACAGACAGGCCTCACCCCAAGGCAGCTGCCATTCTTTTTCAGAGCCAGGAAGAAAACCAACTTTCTTCAAGAGTTCTAGAAAAACAGGGTCAAAAATGCTCCTAGGCACGTAACAGTACTAGAAACAGGGGCTCATGAAACAAGTCACAGCTGCCCAATTCTTCTGGCACAGAAACAGGGCTCAAACTCCTATTGACGGTATGGCCTCCCTTGGCGTAAAATCATGGAAAATCCCTGCATTTTCTCAAGCACAGAAATGAGTAATGGTGCTGCCATCTGCTGACCAGACAGCTACACCCAACCCTGCTGCCCTCCTCCTAATTCTCTGGCTCCCCAAAGGCGGTAAGGCATGCATCCTGTGTCTTTTGATTAATAACTTCTTTATTCTGTAAAAGCAAACCAAAGTCATAGTCATATAAACACTGACATTACAAAGTACAGGGAAAGGCGAAGGGAGAAGGAAATAAAAACCTCTACATGTCCTGCTAATACTGTCTCACCAAACAAGACCATAAATGCTTTGTCCCATATTCAATCATTATATAATAAACCACAAATAAAATCTTCTCTAGAAGATACACTGCTCCTCTCTGAGACAGCAGGGAAGAGGGACTGGAAGTTGGGGTAGGAGGCTTTACTCTTTTGGCAGATCCTCTTAGTCATTATAGATATTGCTGCACTGTTAATAAAAAATATATGCTTCTCTGTAAAGCATTAAAAAAAAAAAATTCCACGGATGAGATGGCTGAGGCCTCAGCTCAAGTCTCCAAATGCACTGTTGTCCATTCCCTGATCTTCACGTGTACTATTTCTTGGTTGTTTTCCGGATCAACGCCATTCTCTGAAAGGAGACAGAAACAATCCAGTTACACAACTAGCTTTAAGTGATGTTCATCAAGGCTGAGAGGGAAAAAAAGACCCACATGGCAACAGCACAGCACCAGGGAAACAGCTAATAATCTCCCATGGACCTCTGCTGCCTCTTGCCCTCTCTCACCTCTGGTTCAGAGACTGTGGCTTGGTGGGTGGAGGAAGGGACAACAGCAGTGGATAAGTGCCCTAGAAGGGAGCTGTGTGTACCCCTTTCTGAGATACTGCCCAAGCCATCAGCCTTGGCTGCCTGGGGCTCTGGTGGCCCGTTACCTGTTTGTGAGCTTCTGTGGTGCAAGCTTTTTTGTAGGGTCGGATTTCTTCAGAGCCAAATCCTGGGATCCACATGTTCCACTGGCGCTCTGCACAGAGACAAGGGGACCAGAAGGCAGTGTCAGTAGAAAGTGACCACTAGGCAAGAGGCAAGGAACACTAGGCTGGCCATCCCTTGTCCTGATACTAACCTTACAGAAGGATCCTATGGAGGAGTTTGCATATAGTTCCTCGTAGGTTTTAACGAATGCAACTAATTTGAGCTTCTTGCAAAGAAAAAAGTGACCAATTAACCACAGCCGTTAAGTGCTGAACCCTGAGGTTTTCATGTGGCTAGTCTATTCTACAGACAACAAAAATCATTTGTTTCTTATATCATCCTCCTCTTGTGCTCAGAATAACCCTTCTTAAACCAAAGGAAGAAGAGGAACAGAAAGGCATTTCTGGAGTTCTGGAGCTAAGAGCTGAGCTCCAGGTCTGCTGCTTCACTGTGGAGCTCTGTGATCTCGGATCTAAGTTTCTCTACCTTTCACACGGTAGTAACAACAGTACCTGCCCCAAAGACCTAATGAATGCAGAGTGTTTGGCGCCGGGCCCAGGGTATCTGTAAGTAAGGTACAGCTGTAGTCGTGTCCACACCACAGCCCCGTGCTCTGAAGCCACTGAACAGCACTATCCCTGCTACCACAATTTCCCAGAGGGCAGGGACTTTATTTCGCTTTGTCAGTAGCTAGCATACTTACATGGCCCTCTAAATTCACAAAGGTGTTCTGTACTTTAAGCAAACCCAATATAAAAAATACATACTTATACGAGGTATTTAGGAAATAAGTCACTATTCAAAAGCATTTATATAAGGACTAATTTATTATACTTCCCCAGAGCACTGGAAACAGGATACATTTCCTTACACTTATTTTATTTCAGGCAGGCAGTTAAATCAAATGGAATATTTAGTGGTTTTATAGTTATGTGTTGGATTTAACACAAAGTAAATATTATGTGAATGAATGACTCATGTTTAGCTCTAGAATAATTTGATACACAGCCTTCTTCCAATAGTTCTCTGAAAAATGAAATGTTTTAGTTTGAATTGGCTCATTATATGCCTTTGGGAGAAAAATAACCGAAACCTTCTGCTACAATATTTGTTGTCAGTATTTCAAAGTAACACTAAGATTATTCTCTGAGAATTAAACTTTGCAGTCAACACAAAATGGACAGTACTGATATACACAGTTACTTTAAAGAAAAAGGCCTATAGGCATGAATGCATGTTATGTGCATATGTGTACAGAAGGTAAGCTTATGTATCTGTATATGTGATATACTTACATCAAGAAATAGCAGCCACAATCATTTAGTGAATAAAATGCTTAATCAAATGACAGGTACACAGCAACACTGCACAAAGCATTCTATGTACAGTATCTCAGTTAATTTTAACATTCTTAAAGCCAGCCTGTCAGTCAGAAGGGGAGGTTATCAGCCATGTAAATATGAAAAATGGGTCAGAAGCAAATACTGGAGCCCCATCCCAGTCCTGCCCAGCAGAGAGGCATCAGGAGTTTTCAGTGTATTGGCAAATTCAGCCTTGTTGTGGGGTGTGATCTGAAGCCATCTAATATCAGCAACTGGTTGCCGGCGATTCACTTCTGACTCATGGCAACCCCATGTGCACAGACTAAAATTGCACTTAACAGTTGTTAAGGCTGTGCTCCTGCAGAAGCAAATTTCTCGAGCTTTCTTCTGGGGCACCGCTAGGTGGTTTGGAAGCACCAACCTTCTGGTTAACAGCTTAGCGCTGAACTGAGTGCACCACCCAGGGGCTCTTTGTCTGGCACCAGGTTCCCTAATCCCTCCTGCTATGACCCTATGCTCTCCAAGCAATCTTCTGATTATGGCTTAGCTTCCATTAGGCCGATTAGAGAAACCTACAGTCATGCAAACTTTGCGTAGTCTATTCTCTGTGATAATTAGTTCTTACCCTTAAGGAATAAACTGGGATTCTGGTTTTATTTTCAATAATTCAATATAAAATGGAAATGCTAAACTCTCTGAGTAATATAACCGTTGTGGTAGCTTTAAAACATGTCTACAAATCGTTTGTAACTTTTCTCACTGACAGGTGGGGTCTCTGTCTCCTCCCTTTGAATCTGGACAGCTCTTTGTGACTATCTGCAAGAGAACTTAGCAGAAGCTACACTGTATGGCTTTGGAGGCTGGGTTAGAAAAGGCCACAGAGTTTCTTCCAGCTGCTCACAGGACTCTCATTCTGGGAACCTTCACCTTTCATGTAGAGAAAGCAGCTATCCTGGGGCTGCCATATGCTGAGGCAGAGAGAGAGAGAGAAAGATGCCTGTGGAGTTCCCAGATACTTACGTTTCCAGAGCAGGTGTCAGAGAACATGGAAGTGATAAAGCCTTCCTTTAAGATGATCTCAGCTCCAGCCACCACCTGACTTTAACCACATGAGACTCCTAGCAAGATACCTAGCTAAGCCCAGTCAACCCACAGATTCATGAACAAAATAAATGACTGCTACCATTTTAAGCCACTCTTTCAGTTTGTTACACAATACTCGACAACCAGAATACTTGTCCTCTGGCATTAGGACAGCAGTGTTTGTCAGAGGTGTGTTACTGACTCCACCTAGAGCATCTGCACCTCCCTGAGCTGACGAGGCCCTCAGTCATGGGCTGATCTGCACTGAACTCCTTAGTACCTCCTGAAATGACAGTCTCTTTCTTTTGACCACACTGTGACCCATGCAGCGGTGCACTCATTCATTTCTACATAATTATAGTTATCAAAGTCAGACGAGTATCTCCCAGAAAACTCCAACCTCAAATTTAGTTATCTATTAAGTGAAAAAAGCCAAATACAAAACTGTATGTATACTATGATTATAATTTTTTTAGATAAAATGCATAAACAGGCTGAAATGGAAGGCATCGATCAGGAATAGCTTTCCTTCAATGGTGGAGACATAACCACAACTACATTACTGAGCTCTACCTATGCCTTATTCACAGGCATCTGCAGTTCTTGCAATTCTCCCGTCAGGAAGAGATTATGATCCCTACTTTATGAATGAGTAAACATGCTCTAAGAGAAATTAAGTAAGAAGGATAAGGTGATTTAGCTAGAAAATGGCAGAAGTGCATTTCAAGCCCAATACCTGGGCTCAGTCGTCTCTATCTAATGCTGCCACTGACTGAATACACTTGGGGTCTCTAGAGAGCCCAAGTCTCCTCCTGGCACAAAGGTTCTCCTGATGACACTTTCTCTGGCAGTCCAGAAGGAACTGTAGTATAAGTTCCTCAGAAGAAACAAGATGACATACCTAGATGCAGCTGGACATCTTTCACCTCCAGGGTGCTGGACTTGCGATGCCTGGCAAGCTGGCAGGCGGCTGTCACCACACTCTCAATAAAATCATCAGCAATCTGCAGCAGCATCTGGGGAAGGCAAAATTGTGGGGGAGTAACCATGGCACTGGCAGGGCAGGCTTCTGTTGCCGGGACAACTGTTATCTGTCTTGAGTTACATATTTAGTCAGGACTGGGATCTATCAAGCAGCTAGGAATCAACATTTGGGCTAAGGTTGGGAATAGAAATGAGGAAGATAACAGAAATATATCAACTCTTTCATCAGGTCCAGTTTCTGAGAATGTACTCTCTGTACACTGTACCCTCCGGAGATCAGCTAGCCCAATCCTTGCCCCAACATTTTCTTCTAAATCAGGTGGGAAAACAAAAATGAGTCCTAATTCCTCACAATTCCTCTTCCATTTCCATAAACTCATTTAGTCCTTACCATGATCCTGTAAAGAACAGAGGGCAGGGATTTTATCCTCATTCTACAGAGGCCTCCATGGCTCAGGGAGACTCACCTGCTCATGCCATAGAAACAGTGAGCAGTAAAACCAGGATCCAAACTCAAAAACAAAGGAAACAACCCAAATCCTGTTTTTTTTTTTTTTACTTCACTATTAATTATTCCCAGACTGTGTACAGACTAAGCTCAGAACTCTAAAAAACTAAAGTCTACAGGAAACTGAAATTCTGATCAGTCAACACATTCCTCACGGCTTTCTCTGTTGCTCAAACAAACAAAAACTACAACTGTGGATGCAGACATTCCTGCTTTGATGGACCGATGCTCAATGCTATCTTTCCTATGGAGTTGCTGGACAGTGCAAACGGTTAAGGCGCTTGGCTGCTAACTGAAAACCTAGAGGTTTGAGCCTACTTGGAGGTGCCTCAAAAAAAAATGCCTGGCCATCTACTTCCCCCAAATCAGCCACTGAAAAGCCTACGGAGCAGAATTCTACTTTGATCCACACTGGGTCATTATGAGTTGGAACTGACTAGAAATAACAGTAAAAGAAAAACAAGAGAGATAAATCCACAAACACAATACAAACAGGAAAGGAAACTTCAATGAAGAAGGGATTTCAACAAAGTTTCAAGTAAATTTTTATTAAGGAGATGACACACAGATGAAGACCAGAAAATGACCTAGCAGACAGAAGGAGGTACAACACAAGTGCCTGCAGACAGGACACCAGTGAGAGCTGAACTGACTTGCCCGTCAAGCCCTCTACGAGATCTAGGATTTGGAAGTGCCATTTATTACAGAAAAATGGGCGAAGGACTGGAACTACAGGAACTGTTACACATCCATATCTAGAGTCGTTTTTCACCCTCACACTCCAAAAGCTGCTGGGTGACTTCTCCCCACACCTACCCAGCCGGAACCCAGCAGGTTTCTTCTCTGTCTAGAAAAAGACAATAAGAGCAGCTCTGAATCAGCACACACCAGGCACAGCAAAGGTCCTGCCTCCAAAATGTTAGAAGTTGAGGGGTAAACCCTCCAGATAGCAGACTGGAGGATTTTTCTCTGGAGCTACTGAATGACTCTAGGGGAAAAAAAAATGTATAGACACCAACAAGAAAGCTGGTTTGTAGACAAATTAATCATAGTTAAGCTAGTGGTATGCTGGAACCAGCTGAGACCAGCTCACAAATGCCATTTAAGTGCACCTCTTCTCAATGTGTGACAGCAACACCGTACAGGAGGCCAGGGCAGGAAAATCAACAAGTGCCACAAGTTGGTCCTTTTCCCCAGAAAACTGTCATACATCTGTCAGTGACCTACAACCAGTACATCTAGCTTCAAATCAGCTTTTTAGTGGTTCATTCTTTACAAATGGATAGTCAGGATCACTAAAAGCGGAAAACAATCCAAATGTCCATCAATTGATGACCGGATAAACAAAATGTGGTATATTCCTGCAATGCAGTATTTTCCGGTCATAAAAGGAATATATATGTTATAACATGAATGAACTTTGAATATATTATGCTAAGTTACACTAAGCTATATAAACAGCTAAAACTTTTTAAAGTGATTGCCTGATGAGTAGCACACTGTCTGTTTGATAGGCAAAAGTGGCGGCAACTGCTAGGTATGAAGTGCAAGATCATTTTGTAAACTATCCCAGGGGATCCTCACTGTAATTCTATACTAAATACTACCATACCTACCAACACAGAGGGAAGCTGAGGCTCAGAAAGCTTAAGTAACCTGTCTACTGCCATAAAGTTGGTAAATGGCAGAGCCAAGTACAATGTCAGACTCTCTGCCAATAAGGGCTGTGCGTGTAGCTGCTGTGCTACAGCAGCACTCAGGGACAGAGAGTTTGGGGTATCCAGCCACACCTTACCTCCTCCACGTCTTCATCCAACTGCTCATTAGGATCCACTTCTCTTACTAAGTCTTGCAATTTCTTCTTCGTCAATACCTAAAGTTAACCATAAAATTTTTCAGCCCAGTATTAAGGAAACAAAAATAACACTTTACCCTAAAATGAAGAAAGACTGTCAAATGGTTGAGTTTCTACTTTCCAAAGAGCTCAAAGTCTGGTCTCCTTGGTAGTATTGCTATAATACCGCACTCTTAGGAAAGCAGTAGTAGCCTGGGGAAACGGCAGTTAGGAAGGGAGGCCAGCGTAAAGTTATCAAGGACCTTATTTCAGCCTCATTTCTGTGCTTCATCTTCTCCCCGTATTAAACAAGCTGCAATTCTCTGACCATCACAAACTGCACCACACGTCTACTGTCTCTGGACGTGCTCTTGTTCCCGTCTCCCTCCCTGCTCAGCTCATGGCAGCTGCCTTCTCATTTCCTAGCCCACTCAGACAAAAGCAACCACTTTGGCCTTTACTATACATTGTTTACCCTTCTATCACTGTGTGTGCTCATAAGTTTGTCTGTCTCTGACTCAGTAGGCTATAAACTTATGTCTCTATCATTAGATATATGTATAAGTACGGATGACTATAATCCTTTCACTGACAGAATGTCACATAGCATATATGTGCCACTGAAAAAGAATCAGAAAACATATAGAAAATGCTAACCATGGTTAGTTCGGGGGTGGGTGGATTTATGTGATATTTACTCATTTTACAGTTCTAAAATGTCTGGCATAAATATGTAAAACTTTAGAAACAAGGAAAATAAATCATTTTTAAAGTCAGTATTTGATAATGACATTTCCCATCCATTCACTCTTCTTCAGCCTGTTATCACCTAACTCGATCCTTTACCACATGCCTTGATTTACTGTCAAGGTCTTAGAACTGGTCTTCCTCCCAATCTACCTCTTTTTCTATTGGTCTTACTCTCTCACTGTCAAATGAATCCTAAAACATACTCTGTTTATCATGCTAATTCTTATTCCTCTGTTAGATACCTGAAAAGATTAAAAGTTCCAATGTAAACTTATTAGAATGGGCCTACTATGTCTTGACATAATCCTGCCTATGCAGTTTCCCCTCCTGCTCTTCTCTAGTAGACTCTCCATTCAACCACAGTTGGTCTCCTGACTACCTACCTGACCCTCTACTTTTCACCTTTGCTAGGTCCTCCCTGCATTCCACTGGAATGTTAGCTTCACAACCATCCAAGTCAAGGGATTATACTTATTCCTGTCTGTACAGGGCAGAATCAGGATAAGAGTTTAGAATTACTGCAGAAAATTAATAAGGGCAGCAGTTTGTGAATTAAAACCAAACCCAGTGCCATCCAGTCGCTTCTGACTCATAGCAACCCTATAGGACAGAGTACAACTGCTCCATAGAGTTTCCCAGGACTGCCTGGTGGGTTTGAACTTCCAACCTTTTGGTTGGCAGATGAAGCATTTAACCACTATTAGGAGTACTTTTATTATAGGAATGCATTTATTATTTTACAATTATATAGCTAATCAGTCAAGTTAGTACGTGTATGTACTGATACGTGTAGTTATGTATGTGACTGTCAAATAAAAATTGATATTTTTTTACAAATGAATTAACTATATGAAGAAGAATGATAATCTGATAAAGAACTCTGAAACTCTAGGAAGAGAAGGTCTTTCTGAGCTGAGAGCAAGAGGTACCGTCTGAGATGGACACCCCTCAAAGCACTGATTCAAATAACACATAAGAGGTACCTACAGACAGCAAAAGGTAAGAGGATGATACCTGATTGTTTTCAGGGCTGAGCCGACCTCCTGTACCAGGAGTGCCTGGTATCTTCACCACTGTAGTGCTATTGGCCATGGAGCCTTGTGGAGGAGTGCTGGCTGGTTCCGGTTTTATGGACGAAAAATTGGAGAGGTTGATTAGGGCTGAGGGGCCAAACTGGTTCATAATCTGTCGAGCTTTGGACTTCAGCTCATAGAGTTTATCAAGGTCCTGCTTCTTTTTGGAGCTGTGGGGACCAAGGCCAATCAACTGCAGATAAAAAACACAAGAATTGCTCCAGAAGAACCTGTAATAAAGGATGAGTTTCAAAAGTAAAAATATAAGTGGTCTTCAGTATTATCTGCTGACCATCTGATACCTACACATTAAAAAATGGACAGAATGAATAAAGTTCATTGCTCTCACCCAATATCTAGAAACCACCTCTTCTCCAAGAACTAAATAATTCACAAATGGAAATAAAGAAAATGAGGAATCTTATGAATAAAAATAAAATAAACAAAGTGTTTTTGAGCAATTCATAAAAACAGAATACTTGTTTAAGTATCATATGCATGCTTTTTGTGCATCAAATGTTAGCTCCACATAAACCATGGCACAACCACATACTTAAAAACTCAATCACAAAGCTTCAGAAAACAGGTTAGTTTATTTTGGCATCTCCAAACACCCTTAAGTTTATGTCAGACTACGCCCAATAAACACAACTGTAGCAATTGTTAAAAGTAAGTTCTTCTTTACCACCAAAAGCAGTTTTTAATGTGAGTGTTAGCAATCTTTTAAGTACATGCAGAGTCCCTGGCCCAGAGACGCTGAGACTCCTAAGTCTAAGAGTATGAGAGGTCGTCTCTTGGACATTAGCTTTAGTGCCATCAGGATCAGAAGCACATTCACCACGTTCTGCCCACAGCAGCCTCAAGGAGCTTACTTACAGCTATCTGAGTATCTAGATCTTTAATTACATCAGCAACAGCTGTGAGCCCGGAGAAATGCGAGGCAGCCATTTTCAAAACCTACCTGAAAATGAACAATTGGCATCAAACACCCCTGCTACAGAATCACCCCAGCTGCATGGCTTGGCACATCTTCACCAACCGGGACACAGGCAAACTAGATACAGAGACTCAATCACATCTCCTTGTCTCAGCGGACTGCCAAGAAAGCCATCTCCATCTTTCATACATAAGTTTTAAAGTTAATGACAGCTATGGTACACTGGCATGACCTTCCTAGAATCTTGAGTGTTTCATAGTTGAGAAATAAATTAGCACCATATGAAACACCCGACTGAGCAAAACTGTGGATTGAACCTGTGGGAATCGTGTCAATGGCTCGCAGAACTTGGTAAATCCTGGCAGCATAAATGTGTATCTGTTTCTGTTCTATTCCTGCCCCTGCAGCAAAATTCCTCCCCAACACACTGCCTAATGTTTTAATTTTAGCAATCATCTTCTCTTGGTTCTTCTCAATAAAAACAACAAACCGCGCACTGGTTAAATGACCGAGAGAAACTAGGCTGACCTGTTGGCTAAGCACCAGCTGAGGGGGATAGCACGGTATCAGGATCACTTTTTTTTTTTTAAATCACATGTAGCCCACACCCCCTTCTCACCCACTCACAAATGCTACTTAAGGGGAGAGGAAAAATTGTTAGGAAAGATTAACATGGTAATAATTATTGTAATGATATAAAAGTAATATCTTTTTCCAGAGCAAAGTCTATTAAAAAGGCTTATTAAAGATTAGCAGACTGCATCCTAGTGTACAGCACTGATTGTTACTCTAGCTCCAGACTGCAAAAGTCGATTCTTCTCCAACAACACCCTCGTATCTGTCAAGGTGCTTGGAAATGGTACTGCGTGTTGTTCAAAATAAGTAGAGACTTTTTTTAGTAAAAAAGGAAAAGTGAAGATTTCTGTATGAGTGAAATTCTTGTAATAAGACCTGGAGGAAAAAAATACAGCTTATATATACAGTGTCAAATATGGGTAATCACACATCAAATTAGGAATGAATCTTAAGGAATAGCTCTAATGGTAGTTGCTACAATTGAAGTAAATGGAATCTCTATGCCAGGAGAAAAATCAAAGTCTCTCTCTAAGAAACTAGACTGCAATTGTTACTGCTTGTTGAAAAGCAAACAGTATTTCTGAATTTTAAACAATTCTAAGTAAGCTACTTTATCCTGCTGAAACAAAGCAGATGATAATAAGACACCCATCACCACACTGACATGACTCAAAGTATCCTAAACTGTTCGGCCAATAGGCATTACAAAATTTTTTAAGAAAATGTTCTGCATCCCACTTTGGTAAGTGCCATCTGGGTTTCAAAAGCCAGCAAGTGGCCATCCGAGCAGCATCAATTGGTCCCAATCCACCTGGAGCAGAGTAGAATGAAGGATATCAAAGCTGTAAGGAAAACATGAGCACAACACACAGCAAGGACCACCAAATCCAGAGACTGCGTCAGCCTGAGTGGTGCCCGGCCACCACCAATGACTGCCGTTACGGGGAACATTAACAAAGAGTCCCTGATAAGGCAGACAAAGGCAAAGCAGAGCTCAAATTGTATTAAAAAGACCAGATGTGATGGTCCAACCACCAGATGATCCTGGAAAACATGGCCCCTAAAACCTTTTCTGGCCCCAAACTAAAATCATCCCCAAAGCCAACTCTGTAGACAAAGACTGGACTGGACTATAAGACGTACGGAAACCCTGGTGATGTGGTGAGTTAAGGGCTAAGTCTGCTAACCAAAAGGTCAGCAGTTCAAATCCGCCAGGTGCTTCTTGGAAACTCTATGGGGCAGTTCTACCCTGACCTATAGGGTTGCCATGAGTTGGACCCGACTTGACATCAGTGGGTTTACAAGACATAAAATGACACCGATGAAGAATGTGCTTCTTGGCTAAAGTAGATGAGAAGGCACAGGCAGACAGGAGCTAGTTGAGCAAACACAGGAAGTACAGGGTAGAAAGGAAGAGTATGCTGTCAGAGTGTGGGAAGAGCAGCTAGGATCACAAAACAATGTGTGTTTGTTAGTTTCTGTAAGAGAAACTGATCTGAATTGTAAACTTGTATTTAAAACACAATAAAAAAAATTAGCACATGACTCAGCAATTCCATTCCTATGTATATACCCAAAATAACCGGAAACAAGGGCTGAAACAGATACTTGTGGGAGGACAGTCATAGCAATATTATTCACAGTAGTCAAAAGGTGGAAACAACCTACATGTCCAGCAGCAGGTCAATGGATAAGCAAAACGTAGCATATACTACAACGGAATATTATTTAGTCAAGAAGAGAAATAAAGTTTTAATACACCCTGTGCCGTGGACGAACCTTAAAACCATTATACTAAGTGAAATAAGTCAGACACAATAAGACAAATACCATAAAATTCCATTTATTTGGAGCATCTAGAATAACCAAGCCAAGTGCCTTCAAGTAGGTAAATGCTTATGGGTGAGAAGGGGAAGTGTAGAGGTACTGCTTAAGGGGTACTAAGTTTCTACTAAGAGCAATGAAAAATTTTGGAAAAGGATAGTGGGGATGGTTGCATAACATGGTGAACATAATGTCACAAACTGTTCATCTAAAAATGGTTGAAATGACAAATGTTTTGTTAGGTATTTTCTTCCACAATTAAGTTTAAAAAATGTAACTCAAAATTGGTCACAGACCTAAATGTAAATGTACAACTAAAACTTTTAGAAGAAAACACAGGAGAATTTTTTCATGACTTTAGGTCAGAAAGAGTTCTTAGATTCAACACCTAAAGAAAAATCCACAAAGGAAAACATTTGATAAAGTACATTTAGTCAAAACATAACTTAAAACAAAGTCAAAACATAACCACCAGATCAGAATGATCAATGACAACATACTCAAATTACTTGTATATTGGCAACTTTCTCATGTTTGATTGTGGACCAAGCACAACAGAATCAACTGATCGTAAATAACTGGGATCCCTTACGTAATGTATCATGGTTGCCTTTGGGTCTACTCAAATTTCTACCTCTCACTTCCTCAGAATGCCAAGAGATAGGGAAGTACTGTATTAAAAAACAGGCATTAGTTTGAAAAAGCAATAATAATTAAGCCTTGCTAGTACCAACCCTGGTGGTGTAGTGGTTAAGTGCTACAGCTGCCCACCAAAGGTCAGTAGTTCAAATCCACCAGGTGGTCTCTGGAAACCCTATGGGGCAGTTCTACTTGGTCCTATAGGGTTGCTATGAGTAGGAATTAATTTGATGGCAGTGGGTTGCATTTGGTATAGCAGCTACTATGTGGAAATCAGGTGCTGGACGATTTCCAGAGTAAGTCTGTAAAGTCCATGTCCCCATGATTTACAGCTGAAAATATTTAATAATGCTATCAAAATAAGACTGTTTAGCCTGGGAGTTCTATTAAGTTACCCAGTCTATTCCCATTCTGGTCACATTTAACCTATGGCAGATACACTGCATATGACAATCCCTTATTGCATTTCCTTTTAACAACATTGCACTTCAAACAGAAATACAGTCACAACCCTATTGCTGAATCTGATTTTTCAGAGTGTAGGGAGCTGTAGAGACCTTGCAATTATTATAAGACCCAGGAGATCTCTGGACACCAGTTCCATTAACTGTTCAAAAGAAAAAGTGAAGGGACTAGGCAACTAGAAGACAGTTGTCTTTAAAATCCTTTCATCTGTGAAATGTTCAGGAACTTCTTATTTAAACAAAATACTGGAGTTAAGGGGACTACCAGCCTGATAGCATACACACTCCAGTGCTGTGGTGCATGACTTGACTTAGTAACTGGTTTTCTACCTAGCTGTTTCTTTCCTCCTCAGCTTCTGGGTGTGTCTAAGACAGCTCATACTTCCCAGCTTAAACACACCAAAAAGCAGCAACTCCTTGCAGTCTGGGAGACTTGAGAGCAACAGAATGTGGGACTTTTTCCAATATGGAGCTAATGCTAGGCTTGACTAGTTTGCCCCTGTTCAAGTGGTTTTTACTTAATAGAAAGGTAGTATATACATCACAGTGGTCAAGGGTACAGGCTCTAGTGTCTGGGTTCAAGCAGACTCTGTCACTTACAAGCTGTATGCCCTTGAGCAAGTTACCCAATCTTTTATGCCTCAATTTCCTCATCTGAAAAATGAAGTTACTAACAAACAGTACCTCCTGGGGTTGTTGTGACAATTCATTGAGTTTATGTACCTAAAGCACTTACAGGAGTGTATGGCACATGGTAAACATTAATAAGCATGTATGCTAGTGTTGTATATATGCACTCCTGATTCTAAGTTTTTTTTGCCTATCGTTGTATTAACCCTGCAAATATACCCGTAAGTTGGTAGCACCCTATAACCACTGTTACGGCTACAGGATTTGAAAAGACAACAGTGGAGTGGAAAAAAAATGGTAGCAGCAAACGGTCAGCAGGAGGCTGATGAGAGGTACTGTGGCTCAAGGAAGATCCAGGACAGGAAGTTGGGTACCACCTAGCTCACCACACAAACTTCCTTCAGCTGGTGTTTCTATATCTCTAATCAGGAGGTAGATGAGACAAATGCTTTCAGCTCTATCAGCTTAAGATTTTAAATATGCCCATATATACAAATTTCAAAGTTTGTCCTTCATCTCCAATGCAACTGGCTTCACAGTGCAGAATGTAAACACTGCAGATGTATTGCCTCCAAAACACTTTGGGGTTTTCCATAGAGATCTCAGGTCAAAAGTGCTATGTCTATGTTCCTCTCTGTCCTACAGAGTCGCTGAGTCAAAACTGACTCTATGGCAATGGGTTTGGTTTGGTTTTATCTGCTTTAGATCTAGTACAATGATTTTCTGATCAGGTACTTTTAGTGCTATTATAATAACTCAATCAGTGCTAGAGCCAGGAGTGAGTGAAACATAGTACTTTCACAAAGGTAGATAAATATTAACTTACAAATAAACAATCATTAACTAAACCACCAAGTACTTTAAAACAGTATCGTGCTCTACCTCATAATTTGGTGTAAATAAATTTTGGTCACTTACATATATAATAGTATTGGCTACCTGCATACAGTAAAGGCTAACTCACTGTGAAAAAACTAAGTCAGCTCAATTCTCCCAATCATCTAGTTCATGTTACAATTGCAAAGTTAGCCTAATTTAAGTCTCTGTTCTTTAGGGTGGTCTTTCATGGCCAACTCTTAGCGGCTCTAGAAGACAAAGCAGGGATGCCCCATAGTTTTCAAGGAGCACCTGGAGGATGTGAACTATGGATCTTTTGGTTAGCAGTCACAGCACTTACCCACTAGGCCACCAGGGTTTCCATATTCCATAACAACCCTAATAAACTGCATTGCTTGACAGCAGGAGGTATCTTAAAGGGAAAAGAGGGATATGAGCTTTGTATAACTATCACTCCTGTTTTGCCAACGAGCAAACCAAGATGTGCAGAGGAATCCACTTAGAAAAACAGAGGCACACAGAACTGTACCACATGGACAAGGAATTCAACCTGTTTGAACCTATTTCCTTAATATGTAATATGGTGCTAACAGTAACTTGTGCGGTCGTGATAATTAAATGACATAACACTGGAAAGTGTTTATGATCATGGAAGTCCAAGTAGGTTTTAATAAAAGATAGTACTGCAGAAGGGAAGTGACTGAGAAAGTATTATTGAAGGCTAGTGATTTTTCATGTCTCTCTGCTCTCCTTATCTAGAAGCAGCCATCTCCAGTAAGTGCTTATGTTAAAAAGTGCAGGACAAGAACTTTATTGTTTTAGCTCTAATAATTTTTGTGTGTGGTGTGAGATACAGGTCTTCATTTTTCTGCATCTGAAAATCCAATTTTGCCAGCACCGCTTGCTGAAGAGACTGTTCCTTCACCACTGAATGGACTTAGCAACCTTGGTGAAGATCAGTTGTCCACAGAGGTTATGAATTTATTTCTGGGCTCTCCATTCAATTCTATTGAACTATATGTCTACCATTAAAACAGTACCAGGCTGTTTTGATTACTGTAGCTATTTAGTGTGTTTTGAAATTCAGTAGCGTGAAGCCTCCTACTTTGTCTTTTTTCAAAACTGCTTTGACTACATGGGGCCTCTTCCATGCCTAAATAAGTTTTTGCATTTCTGTAAAGAATGTTGTGATTTTGATCAGGGATGCATTAGATCTGTTGATCACTCTGGATAGTATTAACATTTTCATAATTATTAAGTCTTCCTGTTCATGAGTATGGTGGCTTAGTGGTTATGTGCTACTGCTGCTAACCAAAAAGTGAGCAGTTTGAATCACCTAGGCACTCCATGGAAAATCTATGGGAAAGTTCTACTCTGTCCCATAGGGTTGCTATGAGTCAGAATAGATTTGACAGCAGAGGTTTTCTTTTTTAACCCAGGAACACAAAATATCTTTCCATTTATTTAGGTCTATTTAGGTCTACTTAGTCTTTTGCAGCAGTGTTTTATAGTTTTCATTGTGTAAGTCCTTTACGTCTCTGGTTGAATTTATTCCTAGGTATTTTACTTTTTAAGGTATTACTGTAAAGTTCTTAGGATAAAACTGTAGGACTTAGATTATCAACTACAACAACAAATGCATGAGTAAAAGACAAAACAAGTCACTGAGACTTTGTGAAAATTAAATACTTGTGTTCTATGTTCATCAAAGGCCTTATCAAAACAGTGAAAAGAAAACATGTAGGCTGGGAAAAAACATTTGTCCGACAAAGTCTAATAGCCAAAAAATATATAAAACTGCCACAACTTAACAACAAAAAGACAAATAACTCAAAACAAAAATGGACACAAACAAACACTTCTCCAAACATGAAATTCAAGCTTCCAACAAACACATGAAAAGATCCTCATGGCTAATAAAACCAAACAAATTGTTGCTGAGTGAATCCCAACTAACAGTGACCCCACAGAAATGAGTAGAACTGCCTTCTAGGGTTTCCAAGTCTGAAATCTTTAAGGAAGCAGACTGTCACCTCTCCTCCATAGAGTGATTAGTGGTTCTGAATTGTGACCTTTCAGTTAGCACTCAATCGCTTCAGCAACTGCTGCCACCAGGGCTCCTCTTAGCCATTACAGAGATGTAAATCTAAACTATAATCAGATACCAGCTCTCGCCTACGAGAATGGTAATGCTCAAGAAAACAGAAAATAACAGTTGTGAAGGTTCTTATCCACTGTTGGAGGAAACATAAAATGGTATATAACCATTGTGGAAAACAGTAATTTCTCAAAAAATTAGAAATAGAGCTACCATATGATACAGCAGAGCCCTGGTGTACAGTGGTTAACAGCTCGGCAGCTAACCAAAAGGCAGGCGGTTTGAATCTACCAGCCACTCCTTGGAAACTCTATGGGGCAGTTTTACTCTGTCCAATAGGAGTCACCATGACTTGGAATCAACTTCACGGCTATGGATGTTTGTTTTTGTTTTTGTTCTAAATACGACCCAGCAATCTCACTTCTAGGAGTACACTCTAGGGGGCTAAAAGTAGGTACATGAACAGACAGGTTCATAGCAGCATTGTCCATAATAGCAAAAAAGTAGACACAATCCAAGTACACTTCAGCAAAACAACAAATAAACAAAATGTGGTACATACATACTACAGAATATTACTCAGCCCTAAAGAAAAATGAAGTCCTGATACACACTACAGCATGGATGAAACACAAAGACATTATGCTGAGTGAAATAAGTCAATCACAGAGGACAAATATTGTTATGATCTCATGTGAAATGATAAGAATAGGTAAATAAATATAAAAACCAATGGTTACCAGTGGTTACCAGAGGCCAGAAGTGGAGAGGCATGGAGAATCAGTCTTAAGAAATACTGAATTTTTGTCTGTGGTAATAAGGAAAGTTATCATTGACTAAAGGTAATGGCTACACAATTTGTTAACTGACACCACTACACTGTACACCAAGAAAAAATGGCAAAATAGCACATAGAATA
The DNA here is from genome assembly GCA_028571685.1 of Heterohyrax brucei. Classification (NCBI taxonomy): domain Eukaryota; kingdom Metazoa; phylum Chordata; class Mammalia; order Hyracoidea; family Procaviidae; genus Heterohyrax; species Heterohyrax brucei. The sequence continues at coordinate 58,598,144 of CM053140.1, forward strand.
TTAAATAAAATTTTACAATAAAAATAGCAGCCTTGACCCCTAAAAAGGCTGCAGCTGTAGGTATTACATAGATACAAATGAACACCTCATGTGATTAGTTTTGATTCAAAGATCTAGTGGCACAGACTCATGGGGCCTCTCCAGTCAATTAGCCTAATACTGCTTTTAGTTTCTGCTCTACCTCCTAGTTCACTGAATAGTGCCTGGGGTCTTAAAACCTTGCTAGCAGGCACCAAAAATACAGTTGCTCTCCATGTCTGGAGAAAGGAGACCCAGGAATTAGACAGGGAAACAGACTGTATATCTAACTGCCTCTATGAACTACTAGCTCAGAAGAACTTGATGGTACCAGCTATCATTACTGAACATTTTTATCAAGGTCCCAATAGATGGATCTCGACCAAAAACAGGAAAATATGGATCAGAATTTCAAACTGTTATTGGAAACTGGCTTTACTAGATTCCAGCTTCCACCGGAATCCATTGCTTGGAAACCACTTTTAAGCCTTACCTAAAACTATCTCATGAAGCCGTGTTTAAACAATCTAGCTAATTTACTAAAGAATGCTCACCTTGAGAAACGAGCTCTTAAAGTATTATCCATATGAGACTAAATGGTGAACAGTAACTAAAATACAGATGAGAACTTGAAGGGGCAGTGAGTCTAAGTTAACTAGTGAAACAATACAGAAAGAGACAGGGAAAATGGTGACACAAGGTGAAGTATATAACTAGTATCAATGAACTGCACTTGTAAAAATTGTTGACTATATGTTCTTTTGTGTATATTTTCACCTAAAATTTATGAAAGGTATAGGACACAACTTATTATTTATTTGCCATTTTCTAACTGGCTTACAAATTTTAAAACAAAATTAGGGGCTTCATTTAAAGGTTTCCTTACTGGTGACATCCACTGCACCAATAGTTAACAATTTTGAAAATAAAGCACACTCAGTGATCTGTAAAATACTCCCTCCTGAGTTTTAAATTAGGCTAAGGATTCTAGAAACATTTATTGAAGGCATATTAACCAAGTGTTTTCTACTTACTGGGCACAGCGGAGTATTAGTATTGTCACAAAATTATGATCTAGTTATGATCGGTGCCTCCCTATGATCCTAAGTCCTCTCTGGACTAAGTCTCCTTAAATGTAAAACAGGAGTTTTAAAAACGATCATCTTTTCAAGCCCTCCCATTGCTGACATTCTTTTATTTCAGATGTAGAGATCTGTGATCAATCAGGGTTGAGGTTCGGAATGGTATTTAAACGGTACTTAAAGCACTTATCATCAAGTATTTGACTTCAGACTGCTTCCACCTTCACATTCGAACTTCACTAGAATGAAGCAGAAAACGAAGATCCTTGCATGTGGGCTTTCCAGATTTAAGTATTTGACACAAGGAAAAGTCTGCCACAAGCCAAATAGGCAGCGCGAAGGCGTCGTCTTGCCCTGAATGCTTCCTTTACTACCACTCTCAGTTTACAGAATATGAGAAAAAGTAGAGCCCTACACTTTTTTCAAGCCCTATCTTTTCCTCGGAGGCTGATCCCCACTTTTAGGAGCTCGGGTTCTCACAGCCCGGTTCCTTCAGAAACTCGGGAGTCTCACAGCTTCGATCCCGTCTTCATTGCCCACTCTGTTCCTCCCAAACTCAAGTTTTCGTTGCCTGTTTCTACCCATCAGAAACCTAAGTCTTCGCTGCCCTGTTTCTGAATTCTCAGGAGCCTGGGTCTTCACCGTCCCGCTACTGTTCTCGAGTCCAAGTCCTCACTGCCCTGTTTTTACCCCTCAAGAGCCCGGGTCTTCACGCCCGATTGTGTTCAGACCCTGTCCTCTTAGAAATGTGGGTCCTTCTCAGATCGCTTCCCTCAGGTGCAGGGGCACTCACACCATTCCTTAAATTATGTCTGAATCCCCACAGCCGCGTCTTCTCTGAGCCCCGAGTCCCTCAATACCGTTCAAAGAGCCTCGCAGCCCCGTCTCCTCCACAGCCTGGTTGTTCAAACGCTGACCCACTGTGGGCCACTTTTTATTCCCTCCGCCCGCTCTTCTTCCTCAACTGCCAGGGCCCAACACTCACAGGCAGCAGGGTCTATCTCCCCATGATATGCAGACTGCCCCAGTGAAGCGTTCGTCTCAGCAGCCGTTCTGACTGCGCGGCCCTCCCTCAGCACTTCCGGCACCGCTCCCCGCCCCCAACCCGGAAACGCGCAGTTCTTCCGGCCAGCGGGCGCGCGCCTCGTTTGCGCAGGCGCAGACCTCCCGCCAACATGTGCTCGCATCTCGGATATGTTTAACTCTGCTGTGCCGATTGCGTCTTCTTTCTCTCGTTTTTAGTTGAGTGCGAGTGTGCGCCACCTCCGCGCTTTACACCCACGCGGCTGGTGAGCTTGTCTTGTTTTTGACACTGTCTGTCGTATGTATCTCCAGCATGACTAATGATTGGAGTCCTCAGAGAGCTTACAGGTAGCCATTTTTGGTTGCACCTTTGTCGTGACACCGTGTCGGGAATGTCACTTGGGACAGCAGCCGCACAGGAACCTGAGGACCGCGTTGTGACTCTGAATTGACAATCAGTAAAGTAATAACAACAGTTGAGGCTTACCGTATGCAGGGAACTGTGCCAAGCGCTCCGAAATGTTTAATAATTTAAAGAACACCTGTGAGAGGTTAAGCACAGTTCCAGCTAATAATGGCAGAGTCTCTACCTGAACTACGAACGAACTGTCTTCAAAGTTTGAGCCTACGCAGTAGTCCATCCAAAATATCTGATGCTTTCGGTTATTTCATCTGTCAAATGCTTAACGAGAAGTGTATTCCTGACCCCATGCTAAGTGCTAGGCATGTAAGTAAAACTCACTTCTAGCCTCTGAGGGCCTCACAGTAAGATGGAGAAGAATCAGTAAAACACAATGGAATTTACAAAAGGCTGTGACAACCTAGAGCAGGTTAAAAGTAATTGCAGGCAGGAATCAGGAAGAGGCGCCTCTATGTGGAATGATAGAGGAAACTTACCCCCTGCTCCGCTCCTGCCTTTTGTGGTTTACCACCATATTCTCAGTCCACCTGCACTGCCACGAAATCCAAAGTCTCAGATTCAAACCCTCCTCACTATTAGGCTCCAAGCCATCTTTCTGCTCTCCTTTGTCTCCTTGAGGTCAGCTTACTCCTTTGTTCCTGTTAAATTTGTTACGGCAAACCTAAGCAGCGTTTGTGCTGCCTGCTGCATACAGCCAGTCTTTGAGGAGGGTGAGGTGAGAAGCAATGCACCCCTAAACAAGAAGACAGAGGGGATACATGCCTCCAAAGGCTGCCTCCCCAAACAAAGGGCTCTGAAAAGTTTTATACTAGGTAGGAAAAGGGGAGTTGTACATATTCATTAAATTTCTGGGAAATAGCGTGCATATTAAAAAGGAGCTGGTCTGAGACTTGGCACGGAAACAAGGGTTCAACGTTTGGTTCCCAAATTGGGTCTGGCTATATATTTTGGTGACACATGGCTGGGTTTTAGTTTCTTGGCATGAACTCGGGTTCCTAGCCAGGACTCAGGATGGAGTTATTCAGTGGTCACTCAAGAGACAGTACAGAGATGAGGGTCTCATCCTTTGAGGTTATTTAACTAAGAGGACGTTATCAGTTTTTCACATTCTTATGAGGGACACTGATCAATGTCAAACCCTCTTGCTGAAGTTTAAAAGAAGGAAAAAAAAATAAGTTTAGTACAATATGCAAAAGGGAGAGTATAATTCTTCTTATGTCTGCCATCACATTCTGTTTTAGGTTCTCTACAGAAAAAAATACCAGTCAAGTGTGTAAATATATACACATTGATTTGCACATCCAAGAAAAATGAAATACCTGACAATTTCATTTTTTTTCTGCCATTTATTATGATGTTACTTCTTGGTAGTGAGGATTTTTGTTTTCTATATGTTGAATTATAGTCTATACTGAGGGCTGCACGTTCTTTTTTCTTCACGGTAAATGCCTCATATCCTCTTCACTTTCAGCAGGCAAGATTGAGTCGTCTGCGCCATGAGTCGGATCCAACTCGACGGCACTTGGCCTTGGCTGGCACAATGCAGATTGTTAATGAGTCTTCCTTCCCGCCAGAATATGTGTATCAACTTGGCTGTGCCATGGTTCCCAGTATTGTGTGGTTGTCCTCTATTTTGTAATTGTAGTACTCCTATGTGTTGTAAATCCTAATCTCTGCCTGTGGTTAATGGGGCAAGATTAGATTATGTTAAAGAGGATTAGGGTGGGACTGTGACACCTTTACTAAGGTTACATCCTTGATTCATTGTGAAGAGAGTATCCCTAGGTTATGGCGTACACCATAGAGCAGAGAGTTGGAGACCTCATAGAAGCAAGAAAACAATGGCAGGAGGAGACTGCATCCTTTAGCCTTGGGGTCCCTGCACCTGAGAAGCTCCTTGATCAGGGGAAGATTGAGGACAAGGACTTTCTTCCAGTGCTGACAGTGAGATAAAGCCTTCCCCTGGAACTGACACCCCAAATTTGGAATTTTAGCCTACTTTACTGTGAGGAAAATTGTGGTGGCCAGTGGTTAAGTGCTACGGCTGCTATCCAAAAGGTCAGCAGTTCAAATTCACCAGTACTCCTTGGAAACTCTATGAGGCAGTTTTACTTTGTCCTCGGGGTTGCTATGAATTGGAATGGACAAGTTTGGTTTGGTTTTTGGTTACTGTAAGGAAATAAATTTCTCTTTGTTAAAGGCATCCACTTGCGGTGTTTCTGCTATAGCAGTGTAGATGACAAAGACACTCTGCTTTCACCAAGAGCCATCTGACATTAGCAATATCTTTCTTTGACATCTTCTGAATCTGGCTTGAATTTCTAATAGTACCCTGTTGATGTACTGCTGCAACTGCTTTTAAATTATCTTCAACAAAATTTTACTTGTGTATGATGTTAATGATTTTTGCCCATAAAAGGAAAAAAACCATTGCCACTGAGTTGATTCTGACTGATAGTAATCCTGTAGGTACTCTGCATTCAGAAGCAACTTTCAGACTCATCTGACATCCAATCTGATCCTTGCTTCCTCCCTCGCTCCCTCCCCCCTTCTTTCCTTTTTCTGTCTTTTTAATGACCTTTTGCTTTCTTTATGTACATGTCATTGATGTCATTCCACAATTTGGTCTGATCCTCAGTCATTAGTGTTCAGTGTGTCAAAACTGTTCTTATGATGGTTTTCAAATTCAGATGAGATATACTCAAGGTCATACTTTGGCTCTTGTGGTTATGCTTTAATTTTCCTGAGCTTCAACTTGAACTTGCATATGAGCAATTGATCTGTTCCACAGTTGGCCCCTGACCCTGTTCTGACTGATGATTTGAGCTTCTCCATCATCTCTTTCCATGGATATATAGTTGATTTGATTCTTGTGTATTCCTTCAGGTGAAGTATATGTGTATATTCACTGTTTATGTTGTTGAAAAAAGATATCTGCAGTGAAGAAGTTATTGGTCTTACAAATTTTATCATGTGCTCCCCTGCCTTGTTTCTATCATCAAAGCCATATTTTCTAACTACTGATCCTTGTTTCCAAATTTCTTATCTGGGGGCGGAGTCAAGATGGCAGACTAAACACATGTCTCCCTAAATCCCTCTGGAAACCAAGACCTGAACTGATAATTAAACAGAGCCTTTCGGACACCTAGTGAGCACTAGGACACAGCATAGGGCTGTTAATTTGGACTTCATACCACTGAATGGAAAACTTCCTCTCTTTTGCTGACCCCCCACTCTTGGTGAGTGCTGGCTTTCATGGACTGAAGGTAATTCACCATTTTAATTTCTTTTCTCTGTCTTAGCCAGCAGGCAGAACTGGGATTTGACTGGCAGCTAATCTCAGAAGTACTATTTGTGGGATTGTCAGGTGAAATTGCCATATTTTGAGAACCCAGCTTTGGACTCTGTGCATCTCAGCTCCTTTGGCCGCTCTTTCTGCCTCTGCCATTGAGTAGCCTGTACTGAGGCAGGTGGTGAGCTTATGTGGGATGCCATCTTGTTCCACTGGGAGGCACATATACCCATATGGAGGCCTCAGCTGGACCTAATTCTGAGGCTAGGAGGCAGCATCTGCCCAGAGTAGAGCACTTTTCTGGCAGAAAAGAAGTATTCTACACAGTGTCACCTACAGCTGGGGCTGGACAGCAGAGGCCAGCAGGGCAGTATCCTTTCTGTATTTTGAACTAGTTTATAACATCTGGGGTTGGATATAGAGGTGCTTACTTTGCCAGCTGGGAAGAGGGACCTGTACATTTTAAAACCTGACTGACTTTCAAAGTTGTCAGACACCTTTTACCTTTCATTTTAAGACGGCCTAGAGAAACAACTGCAGTCCATTCTCACAGCATCTCTCCCAGGCTCTGCTGACTCACATGATACCTCAAAAGCAACAAACTCTGGATAAACGTGTAATGAAGAAATCACTCATGGCTTCAGAAGGTCCCCCCAAAGAAAGCACCAAAGAACTTCCCAGATGAAGAAACCTTTCTGAAACTATCAGAAGGTAAATACAAAAGGATTACATAGAGAACCCTCCTAGACCTTATACAAAATGCAGCAGAGCAAAATGAAAAATTAAGCAAGCTGTTCGATCTGATGGAACACCAGTACTCTGAAATCCAACAGATCAAGAACAAAATCAAAGACATAGAAACTTCAATTCAAAACCAAGAAAACAGAATGGAACAAATGACTTGGAGGACAGAGTTACTGACTCCAGCATCTATGAGGAGAAATCAGAAAAAGGAAGAAGCATTTGGAACTCTATTAAGAGGAACAATCTACGATTAATTGGAGTTCCTGAACAGGGTGAGACACCTGAGAACACAGAGTATTGTTGCTGAGCTGCTGACGGAGAACTTCCCAGAAATCATGAAAGAAGAGAATATAGATATCCAAGATGCATATTGAATGCCACTCAATACAGACCTGAAAGGAAAGACTCCAAGACATGGTATAATCAAGCTTAACAAAATGAAACATAAGCAGAAACTCTTAAAGGCAGCGAGACTCAAAGCAAAGCTAGCATTCAGAGGGAAACCCTGTAGGCTTTTGTCGAGTTTCTCAGCAGAAACAATGCTAGCATGGAGACAGTGGCATGACATTCAAAGCTTGAAGGAGAAGAACTTTCAACCAAGAATTATATATCCTGAGAATTATCTTTCAAATATGAAAATGAAATTAAGACATCTGCAGATAAACAGAAACTCAGAGACTCTGTAAAAACCAAACCAAAGCTACAAGAAATACTGAAAGAATCTCTTGGCTTAGAAGAACAAAACCAAATTTCTCATCCAATCACCAGTAACTATCAATGTATCTTGATTGCAAGTTTAGTCACAAAAAGGTAAGGGAAGAGAATACCAGAGACAATTTATTTAGCTGGATGATGGGGGGCTCTGAGTTAGGAAAGAGCTTATTAAAGGACCAAAATGGCCAAGGTGTCTGCAGAGGAGCCACATCTGGGCTTCCTACCAGTTTATACAACACATCTGCTTCCTATTACACTTTGAGAGCTTTTATGTGACTCTCTTATAGCTTCTACTTTGCCGAGGGCATGGACCTCTGTGTTGTTAAGGAAGTAAAATACTCAACAGTATATATATATATATATATGTATATATATATGTATATATATATACACACACACACATACACATACATAAAGCATATGCACACAGAAAACATTCTGGTACAGTAAACACAACTGTTCAGAGTTAATAATATTTTTACTTTTTATATCATTTCTGCAATGTTTCTTCACAATTAGCACATATTATTTTTTGTATTGGAGCCTGGGTAGCACAGTGGTCAGCAGTTTGAATCCAACAGCCGCTCCTTGGAAAAACTATGGTAGGGCAGTTGTACTCTGTTCAGTAGGGTCACTACAAGTCACAACAGCAACAGGTTACATGGTCATAAAAAGTAAGTATATGTGAATGATTACATTTATATATCATTCCGGAAAAGACAAAACTATAGGTCTAGGGACAGAGAGCACTAGTTGCCAGGGGTTAGGAACAGAAAGAGAGTTGATTAGGAAGGGACATAAGGGAACTCTTTGGGGTGACAAAAATGTTATGTTGATTGTGGTAGTAGGTACATGAGGAGCTCTGCTGCTGCAAACATGTAACCAAAAGACTGGCAGTTCAAAACCACAAGCAGCCTTGAGGTAGAGAAACCAGGCAATCTGCTTCTGTGAAGATTACAACCAAGAAAACCCAATGGGGCAGTTCCACTCTGTTACATTGGGTCTCTGAGTAGGCATCAACTCGATGGCATATAACAGCAACAGTAGGTACCACCCCAAAACCCACTGCTGTCAAGTGGATTCCAACTCATAGTGACCCTATAGGACAGCGTACAACTGCCCCATGGAGTTTCCAAGGAGCGCCTAGCGGATCTGAACTGCTGATCTTTTGGTTAGTGGGCATAGCACTTAACCACTAAGCCACCAGGTTTTCGACGGTAGGAACATGACCATGCATTTGTTAAAACTCATTTAACTATAGTAGAAAAGATGAATTTATGTGAACTATACCTCAATAAACCTGACTTTAAAAAAATACATGGAGAAGATATGCAAGAGAAGGACTGTATTTTTAAAATGTTTTTAATTACACAAACAATAAAATTATACAATGATAATTCCTTTTTAAAAACTAGAACATTAACAGCTCAATCTAACATTCCCTGTGATCACTGCCCTCAATCCTGATGCCCTCTCTCCTTCCCAGAGGTAATCACTGATGTAAGTCCTTCCATATTTAAAAATATGTATTTATATATAAGGTAGCCATAGAAAATATACAGCGTTGTGTGCGTGTGGTTTATGAAGCGGATGGCATCATGCTGTACCCTATTCAACAGCTTTTCTGTTACATGTTTTATATGCTGATAAAGATTTAATGCAATCATTCGAAATACTATATTGCTCCCCCCTACATTAATAGTATCATGTTGTACTTTTTCTACAACTCTTAACCACTCAACTTTTTTTTTTTTTCCATGTAGCACGCCACTTACATGTACATTTTGTTTACCCGCTGTTGTCACGTAGGTACTATTAGAGGCTGACTCTCTTTCAGTGATGCTGTGCCCCACCCTGTGCACGCGTGTCGGGACCCCTTTGGGGTGGATGGAGTCTGAGCATTTTCAGGTCTAATAGGTTGGGGTTCACGTCTTCCCTAATTTGGTATTCACAGTAGGCAGCACCACACCGAGCGCGAGAGGGTGGGAGTATGCCCTTTTAAAGGACGATGCACAGAGCGAAGGGTGACCCGTGTGGAGGAGATGACAAAAGTGAGACTTCTCAGCAAGCAGCCTACCTGAACTTCACCACTGCCTGCCGATACCCCGCTTCCTGGCCACGCCCTCTGAGCCCGTCCGCGTCTTCCCAGCAGGCAGTGCGAATTTGCATATGATCTCAGGTCCATACATTCTAAATAAAAATCGAGTGGATAGCTTAGGTTTTTCCTCGTAAAACATCCTATTAGGCTCAAAAACGATTGTCATCTTCAACTTTAGGAACATAGAGTAGGAAAGGTCATCCAGTTTTCTCACTCTAATCAAAAGATGTGTTTTCCAACATCACCCCTCTACGCTTGCTTTCATCTTGTTTAAAAAAGGGCTTCTGTCGTGAAGTGGCACACGTAGTGCAACTCTATTGCTCTACGTGCGGAATCGACATCAAGAGATTTCGGAAGCGTAATTTTTGTTCTCTGGGCAGCTAGTGATCGTTGGTCCTGGCGCCCTTAGCTACTGTGTTTTTAAAGTTAGATGCTGGTGATACAGTTGTTATGGTTTAAGCGAGGGATAGAAACATCAAGCTAGTGAATGGGAGCTAAGATTGTGTTGCGTACGCGCTTGGCTTTGTGCGCAGCAGAGCATCTTCTCGGTTCTTTCAGATACTGCGAAACAGGGGTGGTGAAATCATTACACGCAATAGCGATTTTGTAAAATTTCTTTGTCGCGGATAACACGTTCCTCCCTATCACTTGGTGGCTCAATGATTGATAGCTTGGCTGCCAACCAAAGTAATTCACCAGCTGATCGATCCTCTGTCCTAACAGATCTCAAGAATCGTAAACCCCTCAACTGCAACTGGTTTAAAACAGAATTTTACGGCTTTTTGTCCCTTAAAAACATAGACAGGCAGGCCTATAGGTTCCTGGTCATGAGAGGCAGAGGCGGTTTTGAGGCGTCTTTTTGTGAGAACTCCCATTTGAGAGACTTAGGATTGACTTTTCTAAACTTTGTGCAATTCAGTGATCAAGAAAAGCCGCTCATTAACTTTTAAGATAAGGGATGAGCGCTGGAAGGCGAGGCTGAGAGAGATTCTAGAGTTTTAAAAACTCTCCCCTGACCTGCCATTATCTAACCGTGACCGTTTCTGCCTGCTTCTTTTTGTCATTGCTGAGCTTGTCAAAAACCAGACATTTCTCCTGAATCACTTCAACCAATGTGTCTGCAAGCTGCTTTTTGTGTCTTATGTGTATCCAACTTCCAAAGGACTGCAACAGTCTGAACAAAATTAAAAGACGCATCAAAAAGCCACGGAAGAGTTGACACCACTATCGCCCACGTGAGGCTGTGAGACATGAGGTGTGCACTCGTCATGGACAACAGAACAATCACGCTCTCACAGCTTCCCAAGGAGTGTCCCAAAGCCAGGTTCCACAGAAGGCCACAGCCCCTTGGGGGCACCACACGGCTCTGTCCCAGTAACCCTGGACACAGCTGCCACGACAAACCACGGAGAATCCTGCAGCATTCCACCTGGAACCCATAGACAACTGGCACCTGGACAGGTCTTGAGTGAGCTGTGTTCTGGGGGAGGACTCAGACAACGGAATGTGCTTGTCCATTAGCAAGTGGTCTTTCTACTGATCATTCCTTCCCTCTAAAAAAGAAAAAAAAGGTGTAAAATCGAAACACTGATCTTAACTGAATGACTTAGGGAATTTTTAAAACTTTACCTCTGCTAGGAAACCCTGGTTGCATAGTGGGTTAAGTGCTACCTCCGCTAACCAAAAGGTCGTTAGTTCAAATCCACCAGCCACTCTTTGGAAGCTCTATGGGGCAGTTCTACTCTGATCTGTAGGGTTACCATGAGTTGGACCCAACTCCACGGACGTGGGCTTGGTTTCTTTGGTTTTACCCCTGCCGTGGTATCCAACAACCCTATCAAGATATGAATCATGTCCATTAACCCTGAACTCAGCTGTTGTACCTTTTCACCCATATGCAGCCTCTGTTGTGATTCCTATAATCATACATCAGTTTTGCCACATCTTGAAATTCATAAAGCTGAAATAAGTCACAATGTACTATTGGTGTCTGCCTGTCTTGATCAAAAGAATGTTTTGAATTCATCCAGTTGTGGCGGGGATCTGCAGGTCACTGTTTTTATGGTTGAGTTCAGGGTCATTGTGAGATACAACTGACTCGACAGCAACAATTTATTCTTTAATCTGACATTGTGAGGAGACCTGGTGGTGCAGTGGTTAAGTCTTCAGCTGCTAACCACTAACCACTCCACTGCAGTAGGATGTGGCAGTCCTCTTCTGTAAACATTATAACCTTGGAAATTCACAGGGCAGTCTTATCCTGCAATGAGTTGGTTGGTTAATTTGACATTATATGAATAAATCCCAAAATGTTTGTACATTTTCCTCTTGGTACACATTAGGTTGCTTTGAGTTGGGGATATTATGAATAAAGGTATTATAAACAATACAAAGATACAGAGACAACACACTAAAATACAGCAACTAAGTAGTATTCATACTGCTGTTAGTAACAGCCTCTTTGCAGAGCCATTCAGCAATTTCCATAAAAATCTAAAGCCTTCAAAAATTAATATTCTGGGCTACATCAGCATGAAACCAGAACTAGATGATGCCTGGCCACCACCAACGATTGCTCTGACAAGGAATATGACAAACAGTCTGTAATGAAGTAGGACAAAATGGGGTGCAGAACTCAAACCCTACTAGAAAGACCAGACTTGATAATCCAACAGACTGGAGGATCCCTGGAAGACATGGCCCCCATACCCACCGTTAACCCAAAACTGAAACCATTCTCAAAGCTAACTCCTCAGACAAAGACTAGACTGGACTGCAAGACCTAAAACAATACTGGCAAACAGTGTAGTTCTTAAGTATATACATGAGACTAACTGGGTAGCTTCTGTCCAGAGGGAGATGAGCATGCAGAGGTGGATAGGAGCTGGTTTAATGCACACAAAATACAGGGTGGAAAGGAAGACTGTGCTGTCACAGTGGGGGGAAAGCAGCTAGAATTACATAACTCTGTAAGTTTTTGTGTGACAAATTGGCTTGTAAACTTTCACTTACAATGTGATAAAATATTTTTAAAAATTTTGATGTCTTAGGAAAGTATCTGCATATATAAAATTGTACTCAAGAGAAGATTTAGCTATATGGGTTTCTTCATTTTAACAATAAATATATGCTGGGCTCTGATACAGTTGCAAACAGCTTACAGTTTAGTGACACAATGCTTTCTGCCAGCTACTAACCTAAAGGTTGGCGGTTTGTATCCACCCAGCAGTGCCCCTGAAGAAGGTCCTGGTGCTTTGCTTCTGTAAAGGTGTTGGCCAAGAAAATCCTGTGTATCAGTTCTGCTTTGTAACACACAGGCCACCATGAGTGGGAATCAGTTCCACAGTCATGAGGAGAGCAAGAAGCAAACAGAAGACTGCATTTTCTTTTTTGGGTGGTGAGAGGAGGGGAAGGGGAGTCCTGAGAAAATGTTTGTGTGACAAGGACTTTAAAGATGGAACTGAAAGGATGAATAGAAGACAACCAGTCTAGGGGAAAGGGAATGGGCAGTTTAAGCAGAGGTCAAGCCTCCAGACTGGGAAGAATATGTTACAATCCAGGACCTGAAAGACCAGGATGGCCAGAGTGACACCATCCATATGGCAAGACATATGCTAAACCCAAATAGACTACTAGGGCCTGGTCTCAAAGTCCTTGGATGTTCACTGCAGTGTTTGTTTCTTCTTTTTTCTAATAAAGTAGAAGAAACTGAATCTATACCAGGTGTATACAAGCTTTTTTTTTTTTTTTTGCAAAGGGCCAGATAGCACTTTTTAGGTTTCGCTAGCTATATGATCTTTGCTAGCCACTCCATAGGGTTTTCATTGACTTGCTTTTGGAAATAGGCCTTTCTTTCTAGTCCGTCTTAGTCTGGAAGCTCTGCTGAAATCGGTTTAGTCTCACAGCCATGATGCAGGCCTCCGTGACAGAGGGTGGGGGCTGCATACGCAGCACCACTGGCCAGAAATGTCACTTGGGTCTCTACCTCAGTCATCTAACAGTGCAGGGGATGGCTTTAACAAACAAGTTTATTATCGCACAGTTTGAGACACTGGAAGTCTAAATTCAGGGTGCCGGCTTTCTGTCAGCTCTGGAGGAAGATCCTGGTCTCTTGAGATTTTCTAAGCTGCTCCTGTCCAGAGGCAAGATGAGAGGGTGGAAAGGGACAGTAACTGGTTGAATGGATATAGGAGAGGAGGAGTGTGCTGTCATACCGTAGAGAGAGCAGCTAGAGTCATAGGATGAGGGCTGTATTACGTTATTGTATGAAAAACTGACTTGAATGGTAAACTTAAAGCACAATAAAAAGAAAGAATGCAAGTAAAAAAAAAAAGATTTTCTAGGTTGTAATTGTTACAGAGATCCCTCGTAGTGCATCGGTTATACATTAGGCTGCTAACCAGAAAGTGGGCAGCTCGAATCCACCAGCTACTCCTTAGAAACCCATGGTGGGGGGGGCAGTTCTACTTTGACCTACAAGGTCAATGTGAGTTGGAATCAACCAGATGGCAGATGATTTGTTGTTGTTGTTGCTGTTGTTCATTTGTTTCAGTCTTTAGAGAAGCAGACTGCCACATCTTTCTCCTGCAGAGCAGCTGGTGAGTTCCAACCACCAACCCTCTGATTAGGAGCTGAGCATTTAATCACTGTGCCACTAGGGCTCCCTTTAGGGTTAGCAGTTGAAGTCAAACAGTCGGTGGCACCCAGAGACCTGGAATACAAATGACGGTCAGTAAAATGAAGCACTCGCCAAAAAGAGTCAGATAAAATGTGGTTAACTCCACATTCTTGAGCACTCAACTCCAAGGTCATTTCCTCTGGGCAGTCCTTACTTAATGACCTCACTCACGAGTGGGTCAGACAGTCTGTTACTCTCTGTCGTGACACCATCTGCTTCTGTGTTAAAGAGCTTTCTCAAGACTATTATTCAACATGTCAGGGACTGAATTGTGTCCCCCCAAAATACGTGTCCACTTGGATAGGCATGATTCCCAGTGTTGTGTGGCTGTCCTTCATTTTATGATTGTAATTTTATGTTAAAGAGGACTAGGGTGGGACTATATCACCCTTATGTAGCTCACATTCCCGATGCACTGTAAGAGGAGTTTCTCTGAGGGGTAACCTGCACCACCTTCTCTCTCTCAAGAGACAAAGCAAAGGGAAGGAAGCAGAGAGAGGGGACTTCATACTACTAAGATAGCAGTGCCAGGAGCAGAGCTTGTCCTCTGGACCTACAGCTCCTATACTGAGGTGCTCGCAGACCAAGGGAAGACTGATGACAACATCTTCCTCCAGAGATAACAGAGAGGGAAAGCCTTCCCTTGGAGTTGGCGCCCTGAATTTGGACTTGTAGCCTATTGGACTGACATCCACTTGTATTTTTGTTACAGCAGCACTAGATTACCAAGACAAAACATTAACTATAAAATTAGTCATTCGGTGCTGCTGTTCTGCAGCCAGAACACCAGCCTTTTTAGGGAAGGGGCTTTATCTATGTCTTGTATATTACTTATATCCCTGGCATCTAGCTTAGTACCTGGCATGTAATAGGCATTTGATAAATTTTTGTGCACCCTATGGCTTATAAAGTGATTGTACATATACAGCTACATTGGCTGCTATGTATTAAGCATCTATTACGGGTAGGTCCTGGGATATAGAGGTGAACAAGACAGACTGCTCTTGTTCATTCTAGAAAACTGTACTCTCCTCAGTAGGACAAGAAGTATCCCCCCATTCTGTAGATTTTCTGAGCTTATACTGATAGAAAGAGCAGAGCCTTCTGAAACTAACATGGAATTCCTACTAAGATCATAGACCTCCTAACAGATTTGTTAACTGCAGATTGGTGTCAGAGATGGATACTTAGAGGCTGTGAATCTTTGGGACCTTGAAGAGTGGAGGGAAAGTGGTGTCAGTCTGGCGGAGGACGGAAAAAGGTCTTCTGTGGGGCAGATGCACACATGGCTCCTCTGTCAGAATGAGATCCCTGAGCTGGCCTATCTGTCCTTTTCCAGGGGCATTGGGATCAGTGACAATTGTAAGAAATAGTGGTGTAGAGCCAGTTTTGGGGAACACTGGTGACACAGGGGTTATAAGCTTGGCTGCTAACCAAAAGGTCAGCAGGTTACATCTACCAGCTGCTCCTTGGAAACTATGGGATAGTTCTCTGTCCTACAGGATTGCTGTGAATCAGAATTGACTCAACAGCAACAGGGATTCTATCCCTCTAGGGAGCCTGGTGGCACTGGGTTAACAGCCTGACTGCTAACCAAGTCAGTGCGAACCCATGGAGCCACTCTGTGAGAGAAAGACAGGGTCATCTGCTCCCCATAAAGATTACAGCTGAGAAAACCCTCTGCAGCAGTTCTACTCTGCCAGATGTAGTTGCTATGAGTCAAAAATTGACTCGACAGCAACTAACAACAGCAGCATTATGTCCCCCCTTCTACCCATCTGTCAGTTTGTCCTGCTGTCATAGATCACATGTTGCTGAGATGCTGGGAGCTATGCCACTTGTACTTCACATATGGACAGGGCCACTCATGATGGACAGGTTTCAGCAGAGCTTCCAGACTAACAGAGATTAGGAAGAAAGGACTGGTGATCTACTGAAAATTAGCCAAAGGAAACCTTATGTATCACAACGTAACACTGCCTGACTTGCCTTGCTTTGGCCATGTCATCACGACGGATCCACTGACATCATATTTGGTTGAAGTAGAGGGAGAATGAGGGCAAAGTAGCGGGCCAACAAGAAGACCTTTGGTGAGATGGATGGACACAGTAGTTACAGCGAGGGACTGGAACATGTTGGCAATTGTAAGCATGACACCAGGCCAGGCCACATGTCATTCGGTGGCCTGAGACAGAATCAAATCAATAGCTGCTTTCTGTCTCTGTCCTGTCCCCACTACTGGGCTGGGGAGTGGTCACTGGTTCATGGAGCTTACACTGTAATAGGCAAGCCAGTGTGGATGCTGAGTGCCCTCACAGTGTCTGGTCACAGAATAGTGCTCATAAATGTGACTACTAGTGGTCCCTAACACAGACAGGGGGCAGAGTCCCAGAGAAGGCCTTAATCAAGATCCTACAACCAACAGATGCAGGGTTGGACCCTGAGTACTATAAGGTGGGTGCCAGTTACAGTATTAATAGTAATAACAGCTGACAGCTCTTGAGTGCTTACTGCATTCCAGACGTTATTCCAAGTCCCTCTGGGCATGTGAATCCCTTTATTTACTCTTAACAGACCCCCTATGAGTGAGGGACCATTACCATCTTCCCTTTGCAGAGGAGGAAACTGAGGCTCAGACAGAGACTTGTTCAAGGTCATGGAGCTAGCAGGACTTGAATCTAGCATCTCTGACTCCAACATCAGAAAGCTGGCCTTTTGCTTTGGCTCCAGGGGTGGGCAGCAGTAGTGATGGCTCTGGGGTGGAGGAGGAAGTGATTCACTTGACTGTATCTAGACTCGTTTCAGTCTTTCTGTTTTTGTTCACCAACTGGCAGAGCTTCCTCCTCCTCTCTCTCTCTGCCTCCTTTTCTGATTCACTCGCCATCTGTTGGTGGCTTCTGGCTTCTGGGAATGTGGATGCGGGGAGGTAGGGTAAGCCGTGGGGGGTGGGGAAGTAGACACAAAAGTGCGGGCAGTCCTTACAAAAGAAATCTTTTCTGTGCTCTGTGTGCCAGGCAATGTTCCAGGGGCTGGGAGTTCTGCAGTGAATAAAGCAGACCATGTCCCTGCTCTCGTGGAGGGTCCACTGCCAGTCTGTGGAGGAGGGGGGAGTTGTGAGGTACAGACAAGGAAGGAGATAGGTTTGTCCTATACCAGTAAGGGTTGGAAAGGAGATGTGACAGAGCATGACTAGGAAGGGGCACAGCCTGAGACAGTGTGAACAGCAAAGGCTGGGGAGATGAGAGCTGGAGGACAGAAAGCAGCCAGCTGGCTGATGATCTGAAGGAACAGTGTGCTGAGCCCAGGGAAACAGCACAGGTAGAGGCCTTATAATTGGCGTGGTGGAGGAACTGCAGGGAGGCTGTGTGCACTCATGTGAAAGGCAAGTGGATACGGATCCAGGTTTATTAGTGGTTACCAGGGGTGGGTGGGAGGGGAGGGGAAAGGAAAATACAATGCTTATGGGACACTGAGCTTCTGTTAAGGGTGAAAGAAAACCAGGACAACTGTTAATAATGATAGTTGAACAATATGATGAACACGGTCAGTCTCACTGAGCTATACATATGAAGATTATATAAAGAGAGGGCAAATATTTTGTTACCTGTATATCTGTTACTGTTAGGTACCATTGAGGAGATTTTGAC
Organism: Heterohyrax brucei; assembly: GCA_028571685.1. Lineage (NCBI taxonomy): Eukaryota > Metazoa > Chordata > Mammalia > Hyracoidea > Procaviidae > Heterohyrax > Heterohyrax brucei. The sequence continues at coordinate 58,615,861 of CM053140.1, forward strand.
TCACAGTGACCCCATGTGACAGAGCAGAATTCCCCCATAGAGTTTTCTAGGCTATAGTCTTTATGGGAACAGACCACCAAGGCTTTCTCCTGTGGAACTAGTGAGTGGGTTGGAACGGCAAACTTTTGAATTAGTAGCCAAGGGCTTAACCATCGGGCCACCAGGGCTCCTTCCTATATAGTTACCATAATTAACAAAAGAAGCAGGCAGCCAGTGTGGCTGGAGCAGAGTGAAAGAAGGAAAGGAGCCAATGTCAGGTCATGTAGGGTTTTGCAGACCAAGATGAGGAGTTGGGATATTACTCTAAGGAAGAGGGGAGCCAGTAGAGGAGTCAAGCACGAAGACGGTAAGCCCATGACTGGAAGAGGGGAGGCCAGTTAAGAGGCTCTATCTGTGACAGAGGTAGGGATGATGGAGGTCTGGACCAGGGCGGGATGCAGAGCAGAAGTGGTATTCAAAGATTTCTGGAAGGCAACTCACTGATGGAAGGGCTGCTCCCTGACTGAGGTGGGGACACTGAGGGAGAACCAGGGATAGGCCCTGGCCAGGGGATGGTGGGGGCAGAAATGACAAATTCAGTTGTGGATATGTTGTGTGTGCAGACTAAGCAGTGGCTGGGTAGACAGCTGGAGACACTGCTCCAGGCTGGAGGCAGACACAAGGAGAGAAAATACTCCCACCTGGGGACCCACAGGCCACAGTTCCTTGAAGATGGGCATGTAGAACTCAGGATGCTTGAGGTTTGTTTTTAAATTGGTTATCAATATTTACAAATCCAGAGAAACCGTTTCCTCTTCCAAATTAGATGCTCTGGCCATACCAGGCCCATGGAAAGGCCATGCATGACAAGCTAGTAGGGGAGCTGCTGCCCCTCCAGGTGATGCATGAATTCCCCTACTGGTCCAAGGCCTGGTCCTAGAGTGCACAGACTTGACCACCTGTGGCACGGACAGAGGTAGCCCTATAGAAAGGGATGAGATGGTCAAGAAGACTAATTGGAGTGGCAGCTCTGGGGCATCCCAGCCTTGTGACCCAAGTGTGCTGCCTAACTTTGCTAGACCTGTCTGGTCTCTTCCAGGAAATGGAGATTATGGGAATTTCACCACTGGGAAAATTCCTAGCATAATATCAGCAAGAAAGAGCGAGCCCAAAGGATATTAGTTTCCTTTCCTTTTAACTCCCTGCGTAGCTCAAGTCTCAGGAAATTGAAATGGTCAGGCCACTGCATAGGCTGAAGAGCCTAGATTCTAGATTCACAACTTACCAACTGTGTACCCTGAGTTTTACTATCTATAAACGGAGACCCTATTACCTCACTTTATAGATAGCAATACCTATCTGGTAGAGATTAAATAATACATACAAATGGTTTAACATAGGGCCTATTACTCAGTAAACATCAATCGACCCACTGCCACGAAGTACATTTCAACTGCTGCGATCCTGTGTGTGTCAGAGTAGAACTGTGCTCCATAGGGTTTTTGATGGTTAAGTTTTCAAAACTAGATTTCCAGGCATTTTTTCTGAGGTGTCTCTGGGTAGATGTGAACCTCCAACCTTTAGGTCACCGGCCCAGCATGTTAACCATTCATATCACACAGGGACTTCTAGTAAGGGTTAGCCAATATTGTTACTTACCATAGAAGAAACATGGCCCAGAGCCAGTAGAGTTACAATTCTCAACCCTGGCTAGGCATAGAATCATCTACGGCCATTTTTAAAAATCCTCATACTTGGGCTCTACCCTCAAAGAGATCCTGACTGAAATAAACTGGGATAGGGCCCCAGTAAAGGCATTTTAAAAAAGTGATCCTTATGTGATTTTACACTGAGTCAGAGACAGGAATTCCAGTGTGTGTATGAGCACTGCCATTTAAGTTTGTGAACTCATCCTAGAAAAAGTGCAACACACCTCACTGCTGAGTATCACTACAGTTATCTTTGAAGTACTCCCCTTGGGAAGCTATGCACTGACGCCAGAACCCAGTCCACTCTTCAAAGCAGTTTTGGAACTGTGTTTCTGGAATAGCCATCATATTAACCTTGATATCCTGAATGTCATCAAAATCTCTTTTCAACATTTCTTTATCTTCAGGCAAAGAAAAAAGTCATTGGGGGCCAAGATCAGGTGAGTAGGGAGAGTGTCCAGATAAAGTTATTTGTTTACTGGCTAAAAACTCACTCGCAGACAACTATACAATTAAGTTTGCAAACCTGCCGCCTTGCCACTGTGTGCAATGGCTATTCCAGAAAGAGTTCCAAAATTGCTTTGAAGGGTGGACTAGGTGCTGATGTTGGTGCATAGCTTCCCAAGGGGAGTATTCGAAGATGACTACAGTGATGTTCATCGATGAGGTATTTAACAGTTAGAACAAGTTTACTGACTACAGCCACTCATGAACCTATGTCCAGCTCATATCCACTATCTCCCCAAGAGGGCCTGGATGCTTTGAACATCCCACATCAAGCCCTCTCTTAACCCTGTCAATTGCCCCCAAAGTTATTCTTGTTCCTTCTGTTGTTCAGGTTTTTTATTTACTGAAATAAATAAAATTATTGCCCACACAAAATCATCTGTTCAGAGATCAGAGAGACCCCCGAGGATGCCGGTGGGAAGCGAAAAACCAAAATAGACATTTAAGTATCTCTCATCTTGACAAGTAACCAAAGATTAGAGGTTCCAGTCTAGACAGAGGTACCGTGAAAGGCAGGCCTGGCAATCTGTTTCTGAAAAACCAGCTGTGGAAAGCCCTGTGGAGCACAATTCCCCTCCGACACACATGGGCTGGCCAGAGTTGGAGCTAACTCAGTGACAACTGGTGGGAATGAGAAAGCAAGATTAAAAATAATACGAAGAAAAATTCTCTTCAGAGCTTAGGAAACAGTGTCTAATGGGGGAAAAAGTATAACACAAAATTCTATATTCAAGATAACAAGGTAAAGGAAAATGCATATAAAAATGATTGGAAGGAAATATACCAGATATTAATATATTTTCCCTTCTCTGCTTTGTCATCCTTTTAGGCACTTTTAGTTTTCTATGGGGAACATCCAATTACAAGAAAAACAATTAAGAAATAAAAAAGCCGTCACTCAACTTTCTCTTTTCCTAAAGAAATCATCTTGTTGCCTTACGTCTTATTCCCTCTTTTGTATAAAAGATTTTTAGAGTTGTTGCCACTCCCTGTTTCTGTCACTTCTCCTCCCTTTAATACTTGATTTTGGGAGGACAATCTGGCCTCCTCTCTAAGCATGGAAATAACCCGCCCTGGAAACCTCAGCAATGACCTCTTCGTTGCCAAGTCCAGTGGCTTCTCCTTTTTCCTTGCCAGAACTCTGCAGTATCTGATGGCGTTGTCAGCGTTGCTTCTTCCTGTGAACCTCCTGACTGTCCTCTGGGCTGCTTCTCTCTTCTGTCCAGAGGCCTGGCCATTCTGGTTGGTTTCTATGGGTCCCTCAAGTCTTGGTGTTCCCCACGTTTGGGCCTCTGGTCCTGCCCTCTCTGCATTCTCTTCCTGGGTGATCCTGTCCACTCTTGGCTTCAGTGGGCCAAACTACACTGACAGGTCCCAAATTCCCTGGCCTCTTACCTTAGGCATGCCAATCGAACTTCATCTATTTTTCAAGTAATCCAGACTGTAAATCCAAACTGACTCATTTCTACTTTCCCTTAATCCCCAGCCAACTCTTCTTCTACTTGAGGTCATCTTTGCCCCTTTTTCTCCCTTACCCCCCATATTCAGCTAATCACTGATGCCTTCTTGTTCCAGTTTGGAACTATATATGGCTGGAATACAAGCTCACCGCTCATCTTTCATGTGCTCTGTCCCTGCCTACCCTCTCTCTGGTATGGATGATCACAGCAGTTTCTCTTACCCGGTGTCTTTATCCTGGTCTTTCTCTTCTCCAGTTTGTTATCTTCTTACAATTTTTCTGATCATTCATTCAACTGTCAAACTTTTACTGTGCACCCCTCAAATAGTGTGTAGGGTAGGTGACAAAGACGCACATAAAATAGGTTAAGTAAGAGGATTTAAAATTGCATCAATTGCTATGCAGGTCAATAGGTGGATGTGAGAATAAGTAACCAGGGCATGAGGAAGGGGTTCCCTCAGCTGTGGTCTTTGCCCTAAAATAGTTCCCGTAATGAACAGGACAGGTTCTCTTATGGAATCAGGGGCAAGAGTGACAATAGAAGAATGTACCTGAGGACTCTACTTCAGGTTGGGAGCCAGAGAAGGTTGTGAGGAATGAATGATGAGAATAAATTCTGAAAACCTGGGGAAGGAGCATTCCAGATAGAAGGAAGAGCCAGTGATGACGCTCTGAGGGAGGTTCCAGGCACCCAAAGTCACCTAAGGTGCCTACAGCAGTGAGTGAAAGGCAGAGGAGAGGTAGGCAGGAAGATCAGGCATGGTGGCCCTGGTGTGGAAGCTGGGTTTTTATTCCAAGTGCAACAGGGAAGTGACATGACCTGATTTGACTTTTTGAAACGATTACTTGCCTAGGGTAGATAACACGTGGGGCTGAGGCCGACAGACATGACAAGTGCATTCAGAAGGAGCGGCTGGGACATCATAGAAGTGGTCCAGGGGCTGAGTGTTAGCACTGGAGTTGGAGGGGACGTCACAACTCTCCTTACATCTCTATCCCCTGCAGCATAACCTCCCACTCCTTACAGCAACCATCTGTTCCCAGCCTCCATCTTCAGTCTCATCGCCCATAATTTCCTACATCATTGTCTTTAAAAGATGGACAGCTGGAAATCACCGACGGCTCTGTGAGAGAATGATGTGGCAGTCAGCTTAAGCAAAGATTCACAGCCTTGGAAACTCTACAGGGTTGCTATGAGTGGGTGTCTTTGTATATGCTGTTCCTTTTGGAATGCCCTTCTCCTCTTGCCCTTTCCATGAACTTCACTTCATCCTTTACAACCAGGCTCAAGTGCTATGAAGCCTTTCAGTAATCCTCAGGGAGCAAGTATGATACTTCTTACTGCTTTGTCCATGTAACTAGGGTAACACCTATTGTGCTGTACTGTCTTTTATCTATTTACAATTTGGCTCCCAAGAAAGTGAACCAAGAGCTTCTGGAAGGCAGGAATAGGGTTTTAGTAAATGTTCAACGAGCACACAATGTATGATCAAAACATGAGGATGATTCTACTAGGGAATAGCTCACACAGGTCAAGACTCCAGTCATGTCAGCTCTTTTTACTCAGAATTATCTGCTAGTGCCCCCATTTTTAAATCATAAGTACAGACACTAATGTTTCATCCTCTTAAAGGGGATACTATGAGTCGGAATTGATTTGATGGCAATGGGTTTTTTTTTTTTTTTTTTTTTAATGAGCTGTGATAACAAACTGACTTTTTTCATACTGTGGTGGCATGCCTGCTGCTATGATGCTTGAAGCTTTACCACTAGAATTTGAAATACCAGCAGGATCACCCTTGGGGGACAGGTTTCAGCAGAGCTTCCAGACTAAGACAGACAAGAAAGAAGGACCCGGCAGTCTACTTCTGAAAAAATTAGCCAGTGAAAACTTTAAGAACAGCAGTGGAACACTGTGAGAGTGCTAGATGATGAGTCTCTTAGGTTGGAAGGCACTCAAAAAATATAACTGCGGAAGAGCTGTCTCCTCAGAGTACAGTTGACTTTAATGACGTGAATGGAGTCAAGTTTTTGAGAACCTTCATTTGCTGATGTCGCATGACTCAAGATGAGAAGAAACAGCTGCAAAAATTCATTAACAATTGGAACATGGAATGTCTGAAGTATGAATCTAAGAAAATTGAAAATCATAAGAAGTGAAATGGACCCATAAAGACTGATACTGTAGGTATTGGTATTGGTCATTACGAATTAGACAATCTTATGGCCTTCTATGCCAGGAATGACAAACTGAAGAGGAATGGCATCCCATTTCTTGTCAAAAAGATATTTCAAGATCTATCCTGAAGTAAAACACTGTCAGTGATAGGATAATATCCATATGCCTACAAGAAAGATTAATACTACTGTTGTTTTAATTTACCCAACCAGTAATCCCAAAGATGAAAAAATTGAAGATTTTTACCAACTTCCGTAATGTCAAATTGATCAAACATGTAATTAAGATGCATTAATAATTGCTGGTGATTGGAATACAAAAGTTAGAAATGAAGGATTGGAAAATATACCCTTGATGACAGAAATGATGCCACAGATCACGTGACAGAATTTTGCAAGACCAAGGATTTCTTCATTGCAAATACCATTTTTCTATTTATTTATGTTTTAAGCCAAAGTCCATAATTCAAGACAGTTTCTCTTACCAAAACTTATATGCACTCACTATTATTATGTGACTGTAGCTGCTCTCCCCACACTGTGTCAGCACACTCCTTTCCACCCTGTACTTCCCGTGTCCTCTCAACCAGCTTCTTCCCCCTCTGTCTTCTCATTTTGCCTCTGGACAGGAGCAGCTCAGTTAGTCTCCTGTATCTACTTAAGCTGAGAAGCACACTCTTCAGCTGTATCATTTTACCTCTCACAGACCAGTTCAACCTTTGTCTGACATCAGGAGTGGTTTCGGTTCTGGGCTAACAGCGAGTCCTGGGGCCATGTCTTCCAGGGACCTTGCAAGTCTGTCAGAACATCAGCTCTGGTCTTTTTACTAGAATTCGAGTTCCACACCCCACATTTCTTCCTCTCTATCAAGGACTCTTGAGTTCCCTGTCAGCGCAGTCATTGGTGGTAGCCGGGCACCATCGCATTCTTCTGGTCTCATTCTTATGTAGTCTTTGATTTATACGGCCCTTTCTGTCTTTTGGGTTTATATTTTTCTTATGTCTTTGATGTTCTTCATTCTCCTTTGCTCTAAAATGGTTGGATCCAGTTGATGCTTCTTAGATGGCCACTTGCTGGCTTTTAAAACCCCAGTTGCTACTCACCAAAGTGGGATGTAGAACATTTTCTTAATAAACTTTGTTACACCAACTGACATATATGTCCCCCAAAACCATGGTCCCCAGACCCCTGCTGCTACTTCTCTGTTCCTTGAACAGTTCCTTGAATTGTTTGGTTGTATTGAGGAAACTTCTTAGCTTCTGGTTTAGTCAAGTTGTGCTGACTTCTCTATTGTGGCAAACATCTTTTTTTCAACAACATAAGCAGCAACTACACACATGGACCTCACAGGAGTCAAATTAACTGCATCTGAGGGAAAAAATGATGGAGAGGCTCAATTTCATTAGTCAGAACAAGGCCAGGGGCTGACTGTGGAACAGACCACCATTTGCTTGTATCCAAGTCCAAGCTGAAGCTAAAGATAATTCAAACATGCTCACAAGTACCACAATACAACTTAGAGTATATCTCACCTGAATTTGGAAATCATTTCAAGAATAGATTTGACACAATGAACACTAATGAGGGATGACCAGATCATCTGTGGAACGATATCAAGGACATCATACATGAAGAAAGCAAAAGGTAATTAAAAATACAGGAAAGACAAAAGTCGATGTAAGCCTGAAACTTGTTTTTGAATATATGAAGACAGCCAATTAAGTCTGATAACTCATCCTAAAAAGAGTGCTACATACCTCGTCGCTGAACATCACTATGGTCACCTTCGAAGTACTACCCTAGGGAAGCTATGCACTGATGCCACTGCCTAGTCCAGCCTTCAAAGAAATTTAGAAACTCTTTTTTTTGTATGGCCATCAGAGCTGTCATTGTATTACCCCGATATCCTGAATGTGATCAAAACTTTCAATATTTCTTTCATCTTCTGGTAAAGAAATAAGTCATTGGGGGCCAGATCAGGTGAGTAGGGAGGGTGTTCCAATACAATTATTTGTTTACTGACTAAAAACTCACTCACAGACAACTTAGAATTAAGTTTGCAAACTTGCCATCTTGCCACCGTGTGCAATGGCCATTCCAGGAACAGTTCCAGAATTGCTCTGAAGTGTGGATTAGGAGCTGGCTTAATCGTCAAACCTGACAGAGGAACTAAAGCAAAAGGAAGAAATGATGAAGTCAAAGAGCTGAAGAGAAGACTTCAAAGGATGACCACAGAAGACAAAGTATTATAATGAAACATGCAAAGACCCGGAGTGAGAAAACCAAAAGAGAAGAACACACTCAGCATTTCTTAAGGGAAACAGTAGAAGAGAAAATCAAGGCATGAGCTCCAATTTTTAAGAATTCTATGGAGGAAAATACTGTATGACACACAAAGCATCAAAAACAATGGATGGAATATACAGAGTCGCTGTACCAAAAATACTGGTTGATGTTCACCCATTTCAAGACACGGTTTATGATCAAGAACCAATGATACTGAAGGAAGAAGTCTAAGTGGCACTGGAGGCATTGGAGAAAACCAAGCCTCCAGGAACTGACAAGATACCAGTCAAGGTGTTTCAATAAACAGATGCAGCGCTGGAGGTCCTCACTCATTTGTGCCAAGAAATTCGGAAGACAGCTAGCTGGCCAACCAGCTGGAAATACATCAGTGTCTGTGCCCATACCAAGGAAAAGTAATCAAAAAGAATGCAGACATTATTGAACAATATCATTAGTATCAAACAAAAATAAAATATTGCTAAAGATCATGCAGAAGTGGTTGCAGCAGTACACTGACAGGAACTGCCAGAACTTCAAGCTGGATTCCAGAAGAGGACATGGAGTGAGGAATATCACTGCTGGTATCAGATGGATCTTGGCTGGAAGCAGAGCATACTGGATATTTTTTTGTCTCCCTATTTTCTTCCTTCTTTTTTGTTTTTCTTTTTTACTGTGTTTTGGGGAAAGTTTATAGCTCTAGTTAACTTTTTTTTCTTTTTATTGTGAGTTAAGAACAATTTTAGTCTGTATCTTGTTGCCATATAACGCCCAGAACTTTCACCTCTATTCTAGCTGCCCTCCCTGCCCACGTGACAGCATGCTTCCTCTTTTGTTCGGAACTTCCTGTGACCTTTTGATAAAGATCTGGCCCTCCTGATCCAATCAACTTGGCTCCAGCCGTGTCCCTCAGACAACCCCACGTACATTTTTAAAGGTTTGTTTGCCTCCTGTATCACTCCATGTTTTGTATGGTTCAGGTCAGTCTTTGTCTGCGGAGATGGCCCTGATGCTGGATGCAGTTTGGGGTTAGAGAGTCCAGGGGCCATACTCTCAGGGGGCCCTATGTTCCCAGAACCATCAAGTACGGTCTTTTGTTAGAGTTCTAGCTCTGCCTTCTACTCCATCACCTGCTGTGTCTGGAGCTCTGTTCCATGTACCCTATTCGGGCTGTCACTGGTAGTGGTTGGGCACCATACGGTTCTTCTGGTCCCATGCTAAAGGAGGCTATGGCTCAAAAGGCTCCTTCCATCTGGTGGGCTAGTATTTTTCTTCTGTTCTTGATATACTCCATTTGCCCCGGGTCCAGGTGGGCTGGGACCATTTGGTGCTATTTAGATGGCAGCTTGCTAGCTTTTAACACCCCAGTTGCCACTCACCCAGGTGGTATGTGGAGTGACATGTTGAGAGGAGAGAGAAAAACTTTGGGTATACCAATTAGTCTGGATGTCCTCTGAGAGCGTGGCCCCTAGATTCCAGACCCTATTTCTCTGCTTTTCCAAAGAGGTGGTCCACACTGAGGGAACAATTTAGTTCTGAAGCTGAGTAGTTGTGGGTATGCAACTTCTAATGTGTGCTGTCACATCCTATACCCATCCCTAATCCTAACCACTATCTAATTTGAAAAAAATGCCCCTCCCTCTCTGTGCCCTGGTAACCGTTCAACATTGATTTCTACCGCACTTAAACTGTTAGTTGCATCCTTATAACCACGGTCTCATACAAAACTTGTCCTTTTGTGTCTTGCTAATTTTGCACAGCACAACTTCCTCTAGATGGTCCCACGTTGACGGGTATTTCTTTAAGTCATCAATATTTCTTATCATTGTGTAGTATTCCATTGTATGACCATACCACAGTTGGTTTAACCATTCATCTGTTGATGGGGATCTAAGTTGTTTTCAACTTTTTGGTATTATGGAAACAGCTGCAATAAACACTGGCTTGCAAGTTTCTGTTTGAGTGGTGTTCATTATTTCTTCAGGATATATTCCAAGCTGTGGGATTGTTGGATCATATGGTATTTCTATTTCTAGCTTTTTAAGAAAGAGCCAAATCAATTTCCATAGTGGTTGAACCATTTTACAGTCCCACCAACACTGTAGAAGAGTTCCATTCTCTCCACGTTTTCTCCAGCATTTATTATTCTATGTTTTTTGGATTACTGACATCTTTGTTGGGATGAGATGGTATCTCATTGTGGTTTTGATTTGGGTTTCTCTGATGGCTAGCAATCATAAACATTTTCTCATCTATCTGTTGACAATTTGTATATCTGTTCATGTCATTTGCCCATTTCTTAATTGGGTTGTTTGTCTTTTTCTTGTTGAGGTTTTGCAGTATCTTGTAGATTAGAGAAATTAAGTGGCGGTTGGAAGTGTGGTGGGCAAATATTTGTTCCCACTCTGTTGGCAGTCTTTTTATTCTTTCGATGAAGGCTTTGGATGAGCCTAAGTGTATAAGAGTTCCCAATTATCTATTTTTACTTCTCATGATTGAAGATTGTTGGTGGCTTTTGGTAGACTGTTGATGCCATGGATTAGCACTTTCATCATCTTCCCAATTTTTCCTTCCAAGAATTTTATTGTTTTAGCTTTTATTTTTAGGTCTTTGATCCATTTTGAATTAGTTTTTGTACATGGTGAGAGATAAGGGTCTTGTTTCATTTTTTTGCAAGTGGATATACAATTAGACCATTTGTTGAAGAGACTATCTTTACTCCAATTCACTGTCTTTGGGTCTTTATCAAATATCAGCTGTTTATAAGTGGATGAAATTATATTTGGATTTTTTATTCTGTTCCATTGGTCTGTGTGTCTGTTTTCGTCCCAGTACCAGGGCTGTCTTGGCTACTGTGGCAGTGTAGTAGGTTTTAAGGTCAGGAAGGGTGAGACCTCCCACTTTAATCCTCTTCTTTAGTAATAATTTACTTATCTGTGGTTTCTTTCCTTTCCATATGAATTTGGTGATTTGCTTCTCCACCTTGTAAAAAAATGTCATTGGAAATTGAATTGGGATTGTACTATATGTATAGATTGCTTTGGGTAACAGAGACATTTTCACAATGTTAAGTCTTCTTGTCCAGAAGCAAGGTAGATTTCCACTTGTGTAAGTCATAAAAATTTTTTTACACAAATTGTTATGTGACATTAGTTGTAATTCCTACAATGTGACAGCATACTTTCCCTTTCTATGCCAGGTTTCTTGTGTCCGTTCAACAAGTACCTGTCCCTTTCTGCCTTCTTATCCTGTCTCTGGATGGGAGCTGCCCATTTGGTTTTGTGTATCTGATTAAGAAGCATTTTCCTCATGAGTACTATTATCATTATTTGTCCAGTCTAACCTCTGTCTGAAGAATGGGTTTCAGGAATGGTTTCAGCTCTGGGTTAACAAAGCATCCAGGTGTTATAGTTTTGGGGGTTTCTCCAGTCTCTCTCAGATTAGCACATCTGGTCTTATGTGAATTTGAGTTCTGCTCTTCAATTTTTTTCCTGCTCTGTCCAAGACTCTCTGTTGTGTTCCCAGTCGGGGCAGCTATTGGTGAGGCTGGGCACCATCTAGTTATTCTGGTCTCAGGCTAATGGGGTCTCTGGTTTATGTGGACCTTATGTCTCTTGGGCTAATATTTTCCTTGTGTCTTTGGTGTTCTGGATTCTTCTTTGCTCCAAGTGGAGTGGAACCAATGAATACCTCTAAAATGGCTACTCACAAGCTTTTAAGACTCTAGGTACCACTCACCAAAGTGGGATGCAGAATATTTTCTTAACAAACTTTGTTAAGCCAACTGGCCTAGAACTCCCCCAAGTCAGAAAGATGTTTACCTGTGTTTCAATGACTATTCAAAAGCATTTGATTGTGTAGATCATGACAAAATGAATAACATTGAGAAGAATGGGAATTCTGAAACACATAATTGTGCTCATGAAGAACCTATACCCAGACCAAAAGGCAGTCATTTAAACAGAGCAAGAAGATACTGCATGGTTTAAAACAAAGAAAGCTGTGCGTCAGGGTTGCATCTCCAAGTTTATTCAGTCCGTACTCCGAGCAAATAATCCAAGAAGATGGATTATATGAACAAGACTGTGACTGCCATCAGGACTGACAGAAATCTCCGTAACAATCCATGTCATGCAGATGACACTCCTTGATTGCTCAGTGTAAAGAAAGCTTGAAGCATTTTTACTGATAGAGATCAAAGACTACAGCCGTTAGTATAAATTGCACCTCAACAACACAACTGGACCAGTAAGCAACATCATGATAAATGGAGAAAAGACTGAAGTTGTCATGGATTTCCTTTTACTTGGATCCACAATCAATACCAATGGAAGACGCAGTTAGGAAAGCAAACAATATATTACACTGGGCAAATCTGCTGCAAAAGAGCTTTTTGAAGTGTTAAAAAGAAAAATATGTCACTTTGAGGGCTAAGGTGTGATGACCCAAGTCATGGTATTTTCCATTGCCTTATATACATGTGAAAGCTGGACAACAAACAAGTAAGACTGAAGGAGAACTGATGCCTTTAAATTATTGTGTTGGCAAAGAATACTGAATATATCATAGACTGCCAGAATGAGTAAGTCTGCCTTAGAAAACTACAGCCACAGGACTCCTTGGAAGCAAGGATGGTGAGACTACATCTCATGTACCATGGATATGTTATTAGGAGGGATCAGTCCTGGAGAAGGACACCATGCTTGCTGGAGTGGAGAGTCAGCTAGAAAGAGGAAGATCCTCAACAAGATGGACTGACACAATGGCTACAAGAATAGGCTCAAACATTACAATTGTGAGGATGGCACAGGACCAGGCAGTGTTTTGTCCTGTTGTGCATAGGGCCACTAGGAGTCTACAGCCTGGAGAGAGGTGTACAGTGGGATAATTATTCCTGTTTCACAGCAGAGGAGATCAAGGCTTAACCCTTTCTGGATCCACAGGACATACTATATCCCACCACTTCTTTTTTTAACTTATATAATACACTTTGTGAAAAACTAAAGTTACATATATGCATACATTGTGAAGAATAAAAGCTACTACAAGGAAATAGACTGTTACCTGGATTGAGTTGCATCCCTCAAGAATGTATGGTGGCTTGGCTGGGCCATGATTCTTAGTGGTTTGTCAGTTGTGTGGTATGGTGATCGCTTCCATGATGAGATCTGATATTATGTGATCACCTCCATGATGAGATCTGCTGTGCACAGCCAATCAATTCAAAGGAGTTTCCTTGCGTGTGTGGCTTGCATCAAACATAAGTGGACATTCTGGCAACCCTTCTGGGCTTTTGCTCACTCTGGATCCTGCAGTTGGCTCCTGTTAGTCTGAACTCCAGTTCTCAGGACTTGAGCTAGCAGCTTACCTGTGGTCTTGCCTGTTGATCTCTGGATTCATTTTTACAGCCTTCAAGCAAGAGCCTTGCGCTCTGTCCTGCTGTCACTGGATTCACCAGCTTTAGCAGCTACTTCAGTCAGAAGACACCACTATTTTGACCAATGGCCTTGAGATAGTCGAGCCTCTACAATGATATGAGTCATTTTGTTTTTATTAATCTCTATACATACTTATGGAAACCCTGGTGGTGTAGTGGTGAGTGCTACAGCCGCTAACAAAGGGGTCTGCAGTTGAAATCCACCAGGTACTCCTTGGAACCTCTATAGGCAGTTCTCCTCTGATTTATAGGTTGCTATGAGTTGGACTCCACTGAACAGCAGTGGGTTTGGTTATTTTGGGTTTACTTCAAGGTGGAAACCCTTGTGGTGTAGTAGTTTAAGTACTACAGCTGCTAACCAGAAGGTTTGCTGTTCAAATCCACCAGAGGCTCTTTAGAAACTCTATGGGGCAGTTCTACTCTGCCCTACAGGATTGCTGTGAGTGGGAATAGACTCCAACAGCAATTTACTTTATTTTTTAGCCCCAGCCTTTGGAAATGTGTGAAACTCCCCAGAACCCTGAGCTGGAGCCTGATTTTTGCATAGCCTGGGCATTGTCTTAGGTGATGCCTCCTGGGTATGAGGTTTTTTTTTTTTAAATTTTTGTCTTTATATCTAAAAGGTAAGGCTCCCTTACTGTTTTCATTACTAAGCTCTTGTGAGAATGTACTTATCTCCAGAATAAGCTATTAGTCTTCATTCAGTTATAGTGGCCATTTTCTCCTTGATGCCATTCACTGTTTTCAGGTGTTACTGGCTCCTGCTTTTCTAGCTTCTGATCAGTATATAAGGCCTTTGCAATAAGAAGCTAGAATAATGCATTGCAGTGGTCGTTTTCAAGAGATTCAAACTCATGTAAGTTATCATTACCACACATTCAGTCTTAGGGCCCAACATTGCTTCCACCTGTAGCAGGTGGAATGCACCACTGTAAATAGTTCTGCAGCATTCTAGGGCAACTCCCGTTGCTTCTTAGCTATTAGTACTGCATTTGTTATAATGAAGAATACATAGCTGTGGTAATTTTCCTGGGATTCAAATTCCTTTACCTCTGTTGGCCTCTAAGTTCTGCTTTTGCAGTAATGAAAAATGTATTGTAGTGGTAATTTTCCTGAGAGTAAAAAAAAAAAAAATCTCTGGGCTTTGTTTTGGCTGTAAGTTCTGCTTTTATACTAAAGAAGAATGCATTATACTATGTCTTGAAAAGTTTCATGAAAAGCAATAAAATGGCTTCAATAAAATGTACTTGCAGATATTGCCAGGTACCTTTATCTCTTGCAAATTTCCATGGGGGGAATAAACGAAATGATTTTATCACTGGCTTATACTGGCATTTATTCTAGTGCCCACTGGGAAATTATGTGATCACAGATAATGGGTATCACTATGCCTTCCATTAGTGAAAATACAGATAGCATCAACAGAAAAATTAAAGGAGAAAATAATTCCATCTTTTAAGGGAGTCTGTGACTTGGTCATGATCTCTGAGCTGCTAAAGCTAAACCTAGAATTCAGGTTTTCTGACCCCTAAACTCAATTCTACTATTTGATTCCAGTGCTGTCTCACCTGCCTTTGAATTAAAAACCTGCAGAATTTCCTGTCACCTCTTTAAGTCTCTTCAGACTGAGGAGATCAGTAGTAGAGATAGGATCCCAGGAGGCAAGTTGCAGAAGCAACCCTACCCTCCCTACCAAAAAACAAAATAAACCTGTATACTACCATCTCATTTGTTCTTAGTAACAATAGCTGTCATCTTAGTGGTTATAACCTGGGACTCTCAAGAAAGGGCCTACATTTAAATCCTGGCTATACTATCTACAGGTTATATGACCCTGAGTTTATCTCTGTTGGCCTCCCGTTATTTACCTGTAAATTGAGAGCGATAAAGAACCCACAGGAGCCCACTGGTGGTGAAGACTGGTTAGACACTCAACTACTAGCAGAAAAGCTGTGGTTCAAATCCACGTAGGGGTGCTCAGAAGGCAATCCTCCTCCCTGCTTCTGAAGGGTCACGGTCTTGAAAACCCTACTCTGCACACACAGGATTATCATGAGTTGGAATCAACTTCATAGCAAAGCAACAACAAAGAACCTGCTTAGTACGGTTGCTGTGAAGATTTTATGAGACAAAAACATTTGCCTCAGGACCTGGTCCCAGAAAGGTCTTAATACTTGTTAGATACTATAATGGCCGCAGAATCTTTCCTAAGCACTTTTCACTTAGCATCTAACACTCACAGTAACCTTATCCTTTATGTAAGGTGGGCGACATAATGATTATAAGGTAGGATGGCTAACCAAAAGGTTGGCAGTTCGAACCCACCATGTGTTCCTTGGTAACCCTCGGGGGGCAGTTCTATTCTGTCCTCTAGGGTCACTAAGAATCGGAATGGATTCAACGGCAATGGGTTTGGTTTCTTTTTAATGCAAAATAGATGCTTAGTGCCCCAAAGTCGCAAAACTTCTAAGAGGTCAAGTCTTGAATCCAGAATCTCAGTCAGGAAAGGCTGACTTGGTAGACCCGCTCGGGTCAGAGAATGTAAGGAGCTTGCTGGAAGACTCATGACCAGTTCCTATGCTCAAGCAGGTCTTTTCTAAATTGATAGCTGCGTGGTAACTTCTCAAGGTCCCATGAGCTTTAAGCTTCACAGAACAAGAGCTTGGGAAGGAAAACGGGCAGAGTCCTCCAGAGGAGTCGAGAGATCTGGCTTGGCCTGCGATTGTGGATGAGCTCATTCTTTTATTTAAGCTTCTATTTCCTCATCTATGAAGCTGGAGAAGACAGGAGTCTTTTTGTTTTTTAGCACCGTCTCTAGCACTCACTTTCAAAAGCAGAAGATCCCTTCTCAGGTAAGGAGGAAATCCCTCGGGATAAGAGTTATCCTCCGTAGGCCCGGCAATAGGGACGCGTCCCCTTTAAGGCGCCAGCTCGCCGGCGGCCGCGGCCGGAAGTGTTGAAGCCCGGCCTGGCGGCGGCGGTGGCGGTAGCAGCCGTGGCGGCCTTTGCGCATGCTCGGTCGCCCGCCCGCCCTGGCCGCTCGCCGCCCGCCCGCCCGACGGAGACGGTGAGGAGGGGGAGGGGTGGGCGCGCGGGCGCGGGCGCGGGGTGGGGTGGGGTGGGGGCGGGGGGGGCGAGCGCGGGGGCCGCGCGGCGGCCGGCGAGGGCGGGCGGGCGCGCAGGGGGCGGGGGGCTGCTGCCTCCGCGGGCGCCTCCCCACGCCCTGTGCGTGCCGCCGCCGCCGCCGGGGAGCGAGCGGACGTCGCGGCGCCGCGGGGGGGGTGGGGGGACGCTGCCGCTGGGTCCGCCTGAGCCGCCGGGCCGCCCCCAGCGTGGCCGGCCGCGCCGACTGGGCTCGGCTCCCGGCCCCGGGGCCTTAGGCCCCCAGCCGAGGGCTACGGGGGCCGGTGAGCCCTTACGGGGGGCCCTGGCGTCCTCGGAGCTGGGGGCCCGGAAGTCCTTGGCCGAGGGGCCAGAGCGACTTCGGACTGAGAAGCCCGAGAGACCAGGACCCCGGCGAGGGCTTGGGGGAGCCTGGATACTCAAAAGTCGGGGCCTGGGGAGCACTAGGCCCTTCGATGAAGAGCAGCGGAGAGGCCTGGGTTGTGTTAAGGGGGGAGGGGAGCGAAAAGGAGAGGGAAGCCCGGGACAAGACCTCGGCACCTTGTCAGGCGAGCAAGAGCAGGGAGTGGGTTGCGCTGAGGAAAGGAGGGTCGCACCTGCGTTCTAGGGGCCCGTTAGAGCCCTTGGCTACTCAGCCGAGGGGAAAAAGAGGCATGTGCTCTTCAGAAGGTGTGTGAAAAGGCCTGGGTAGTGGGAGCAGGGGAAAGAGGAAGGGTACCTCAAGGGAAAGTGAGCAGCCCTGTGCTTTCCCAGGAATGAGGGGGCAGTGTAAAGATACCTTAGGGCCTCCTAAAGTAGAAGGTCGAGAGTCCAAATCTGTGTGAGGGAGGGAAGAGAAACTCGAATACCATCTTCTGTGTAGGTAGAGAATTGAGTAGTTCGGTGTGTCCGAGGGGATGGGGAGATGATGGAGGAAGACGAAAAGCTGAAGGTACTCCTGCTTTCTGAAATGACAGGGGAATTGGTCAGGGGTCCCTTAATAGGAGAGAAGAATAAATGAGGGCAGAATCTTATTGGCGAGTGTTCCAACGTAGTAAGACATGTCAAGCCTTGACGAGGGATTAGGCAAAGGCCTTGCTGTCCAAGGAGCAGGACCTGGAATTCTGTCAAGATAGAAGAAATCTCGTAACCACATAGTCGCTGAGATGAAAGAGATCTTGCTTGGTCTCTACTAAGAGGACCAAGAAGTGGAATTTTCCTCTGGTGGAAGATCAGGGAAAGGGACTGTTAGATAACTCTTGTCTCACAGAGGAATTATTTTCATTTTCTCCTCCCTTTGCCTCCTGTTAATGGTCACCAAAGTTCATTTGGAAGCGGTCTTAATGAAATGGTTGAAATGTCACCCCTAATTTGCCAGTCTATGTCCATTATGTGTATTTAATGTCTGCTTGCTGAAATGATGACTTTTTCAGTCATATTTACTTAAGAAAATATGTTGAATAACTTGTACTCAGTCACCTTCATTGGGTTAGCTTGGACTCACTTTTGTCCTTGTCCTAAGCAAAAATCTTCCAGTTTGTAATGGGGTGATTCTTCAAAGAACCCTTTTATCCCCTTGTTTCCCAAATATCTACCATAGTCTCCAGTCTGATTTATCCAGAACATCGTTTGCTCTGGGTACTTCTATCACAGTGGTTCCCTAGCCTGCTTGTTGACACCACTACATCTGTTAGCACTCTGGAGCACCTAGTAATGAGAAAAGAAAATAAATAAATAAAAAGGAGTTTGGGCTTCAAGTAGTACAGTTTTAGCTTTGAAGTTGTTTAAGAATGGACCACACAATCTACAAGAGAGTGTGAAATACATTTTGAGGTCAGACAATGTCAGAGTATTTGACATTTGCTGGTACTCATTTTCACCTGCTAACTCTGATAACCCTATAATCATGTGACAGTCATGCTTAGCACATACACAGCATTTTTCTGTGTTTCAGTCATTGGTTTTTAGGACACACATAAAAATGAATTTAATCATGAGTAAATCAAATGTCATTTGGTAAGGTTTCAAGTAGTTTGAGCACTCATGTGCTCCCTTTGAAGATCTTTTTGTCTTTGCGAATAGCTACAAAGTCAATTCTTAACTTTCCAGTAAAGTTTGACATCCTTTATGTACCCCTAGAATTACAGAGCCTGTTCTGTGATTCCACTGTAAATACTCCTGAGGCCTCATACATGAAATACCCAAGGGATCAACTCAGTCATTTTGCCTCAGGACTTTTTGTTACTATAAACAAGAGCTGCTCTTCACTTTACATCCATTTCACAGACATGGCCTTGCATTTGGCCAATATAGTCCATAGGGCTGGTATCTGGTATTTAGGGTAATACATACTCCAAATTGCTTCTGTAAAGAATGTAAGAGCTGCCACTTTGAATCAGACCTGTGTCTGACTGACACTAAAAAACACTGTGGATGATTATAATTATCTTTTCTGATGAGCTCTCAGAAGTTTCCAGAAGCAGCCAAAACATTCTTCTTAGGTTTCCTATGTGTGGGAGGACTAAGGAGTAAAATATGAATTCCTATTGAGGGAGATACTACGTAGTTAACCACTTACTCAATGTGGTTGAGGGGAGTCAGCCTAGGCATAGAGGATTGAAATCCTAATTTTGATTCTACAACCATTAATTTACCTAGGATGGTTTAGTATTAAATTTTCTTTTTGGAATAGAAACATCCATAGAGTTTGCTATATGCTGAAGTATTACATCATTGAAATTAAGATGTGAAATAGTAACAGAATAGTGCCTGATGCATAACCAGTGTCCAATAAACTTCAGCTGCTATTGTTTTCTTAATTTACCAGACATTTTGCTAGTCCAAGCTTTGAAGATATTTACTGGTTCATTTATTCTAGTATTTGACAGCATTGGTATGTTTCATCATAGCCCTTTTGGTCTTTTCTAGACTCAAAGGTCTTAGTGGTTTTGGTTCAACTGAACCAGTGCATTGATTTTTTTTACCCCCTACTTTTATCCTTTAATTTTGAGAAAATGACATTATGTACTGTAATATTTTATTGTTACTTTTTTTAGTATATGATAGGGATGTGCATGTCTTTTCTGTGGTTCCTTCAGAGCAGGTATTGTCCCTTTTCATACCCAAGGAGCCTAAGTGATGCTACCTGGAGTAGATAAGAAACCAAACAAAAGAAACCCAAACCTGTTGTCAACTGATTTGATTCTGACTCACGGCAACCCTGTAGAGCAGAGTAGAACTGCCCCATAGGGTTTCCAAGGAACGCCTGGTGGGTTTGAACTGCTGACCTTTCTGTTAGCAGCCACCAGGGTTTTTACTTGGAACAGATACTCAGATATTTGTTGAAATAGCCATGTGATGGGTCACCTAGCTGACTGGGAGAATTACCATTCCCTAAGTTAACTTTAGAGGGAGTGTATGCTCCCTAAAGTTAGAAGAGTAGAAAATTCTAGAAATCTGTTAGGGTAAGGCAACTCATTCATTGAACAAATATCTTCCTGTGTACCAGGCAAAGATTCAGGTAGGCCATTTTGTAGATAGAAGTCTGATATTCAAAAACTATTTGCTGGGCACTTTGCTAGACATGGGAGAACTACAGAATAAGAGAAGCAATCTTTATTCTCCTAGACCGTAAAGTCTGGGGAAACGAACTGACAAAGTAGGATGATGGTTATGACAGAGGTGCTGCAGGTGCTGAGGGAGCCAGAATACCAGTTTGAATCTAGGAAGGGAAGTTATAGAAGGCCTCCCCAAAGAAGTGGTATTTTAAGTAAATCACAAAAGGTTAGCAGGGACTAGTCAAAGAGAGAATTCCATGTAGAGGAAACAAGTATGAAGACTCACATGAGGAAATATGATATATTTGGGAAATTGGGAAAAAGTCAATGACAGAAGTCCAGAATGTAAGGGAAGCAATTATGAGAAATGAGGCTAGTGAGATGGGCAGATTTGCAGGATGTTGTAAGCCAGGTGTTTGCACTTTATTCTAACAGTAGCAAAAATCCACTAAAGAAAGTAAGTGAATAAATGGCCTGTGGCTAATATTAAGGTCCATTTGGCTGCTCTGTGAAGACTGAATTGGAAGAGACTAGAGATTAGGATTTTCAGCAGCTGAAAATGTGCAGGCAAGAGAATATGGTGGCCCAGAATATGAGGGTGGTAGTCAAGATGGAGAATGGGGGTGGTTAAGAGATACATATATAGGTGTTAGGATGGATAGGATTGATGCTTGATTGGTTTTACAAAGAGAATGAAAAGCCAAAAATAACTCTAGTTTCTGACTTGAGAAAATGGGTGGGGAGTGGAGTCATTTACTCAGAAAACATAGGAGCCAGATTTGAGAGGGCATACGAGTTCAGTTCAAAGTGTCTACAAGACATCTTTGAGACAGCTGGACATAGGACATAGCCAGTGTAGTATGAATGTGAGTATCATAAAAGTTACAAGTAGAAGTCAGATATGAGGGATTTCAACTTGGTTGGCAACAAACCAGAATCAATTGAGACAACACACATCAGTGCCTACAAAAAACAAGGCTATGGGAGATGTGTAGAATTTTAGATGAGAAACAGTACCTGGCTTCACAGAGTGTAGAGATGGAGAGCTGTCTATTCAGTTACCTGCAATATGCAGCTATAAATCAAGTGCTGGGGGGAATTCAGAAAATGGATTCACAGAGGAGTAGCCCTTGAAATGGGCCTTGAAGGGAAAAGGAAACAGGAGAAAGGTGTTGA
Organism: Heterohyrax brucei; assembly: GCA_028571685.1. Classification (NCBI taxonomy): domain Eukaryota; kingdom Metazoa; phylum Chordata; class Mammalia; order Hyracoidea; family Procaviidae; genus Heterohyrax; species Heterohyrax brucei. The sequence goes on from CM053140.1 coordinate 58,637,248, forward strand.
AGGTTTTATTATTATTCCTAGTAACTAAAGCACAGAAACCTGAAAGCACATTATATGTTCAGAGCACAGTGGGTGGTTGGTATGGCTAGAGCTGAAGATTCTTGGGGTAATTTAGTTGCAGATAACACTGGAAAGGTTATTTTAGGGTCAACTGAGGGAGACCTTGAGTGCCATGATTAAGAATGTATTATAGGCAAGAAAGTGTAATGGCAGAGTTGAGATTTGGATTAGGTCTTCTGACTACCAGTTACATATTTAGACTTTCAACCATTGTGTGTCTACTCTGTTTAGGCAGTCTTGGACAGATTCACATAGGTGGATACACTAATTTGACTGATACTTTCGTAAATGACCCTCTTCAACAATGAAGACTAATAGCTATAGAATCTCCAGGTGCCCTCTGAGTTTTCATTAAGCTTGAGACAACGCTTCCAGTTATTTTATAGTCGCTGAGCACATGATGCTGGATGCTGGTTTCTCCAGCATTCCTGCACAGGGATGTAAGGCAAGACTATCTCTCCATTCAGTCTGAGGAGGGTACTAAGACATTCGTAGAGGTCGTACAGTTGGCTTTGGCATTTAAGAAGTAATAACACAATGTAATCCATTGTCCCTTTCTCATTCAGTTTAGTTCAGTTAGCAGACAGTAAGCATTCACAAGGGACTGAGCACTCGGTGAGGTATAATGTCTGGTTCCAAACAAAACAGATATGATTCTTACTTTCCAGGTGCTTACTGTTGGGGATGGGACTAATGGTATGCTGATAAATCATCTTTTCAGGAAAACAAACAAATCCTGATTTCTAGAACTTGTAAGTACTTCCAGCGTCGTTGATTTCAAAATACTGACTTGATGTCTCTGCATGTGAACTTGGGAAGAGATATACACAGGTGGTTGTCAAAAAGTGGTGAAGTTGGCTCTAGCACATCATAAGAAAACCTGTAATAGTGAGTGGGTACCATGGCATTTCTGGAAAGATTAGAGGCTATGTCAGCCACTTCTCACAGTTCCCGTCCTTTTCAGAGGGCTGTAATCTCTAGGGAGCTCTTGGAACTGGTTGTCATTACTTTGGTATTCTCTTTCTATGGTTGCTATTTTTTCAAACCTAGAAAAAAATTCTTTGTGTTCTTGTTCCTGACAACAGCTCATCTAACTGACTTCATGTGAAAGATGGCTAATGCAGAAGTGAGTGTCCCAGTAGGGGATGTGGTTGTGGTACCCACTGAAGGAAATGAGGGAGACAACCCTGAAAACACGAAAACCCAGGTGATCTTACAGTTACAACCTGTGCAACAAGGGTAAGTGACTAAAGATTTTGAGACGTTTAGAAGGAGAGGAAATTATAGTTTGATGTTGCTTAGTTTAAGGGAACATTCAACATTAATCTCTTAGAATGGCTAAATTTTCATCTCTATAATATATGTTATACTCACTGTTTTAATACTTATAAATTATAACAGTTGCTTCCTTGTCTTCTCCTGGAGGGCAAGTTATATGGCTATCTCATTTATTCACACTACTCAGCACAGGGCCTTTTTAAAAAATTGTACTTCAGATGAAGGTCTACAAAACAAACTGCTTTTCATTAAACCACTAGAACACATAGTATTTTGAGATACTGATTATTAACTCATGACATGTCAATGCTCTCCCTTTCTCAACCTTGGGTTCCCTGTTACCAGCTTTCCTGTCCCCTTTCATCTTTTAGTCTTTCCCCCTAGGCTGATATACTGCTTTAGTCTTGTTTTATTGTATAGATCTGCCTAATGTTTGGTAAAAGGTGAACCTCAGTCCACCAAGCCAAGTGCCGTCGAGTCAGTGACTTCATTATTGAGCTAAAAAGGTGTCCAGAGGGCATAGTCTCAGGGTTTCTCCAATCTGTCAGGCTTAGCAACAGGGTCTTGATACCTATTTACCAAAAGACAGTGCCCTGGGCAGGGGACCATGCTCTTAGGCGAAATCGAGGCCAATTTGGCACAACTAGCATTTTGCTAAGAGGGCTCTCTGCTCCCCACATTGGTGAGTGGCGTCTGGGGTCGTAAAAGCTGCCAAGCTGCCATCCGAGGGCACAGCAGATGGTCCCAACTCAGCAGGAATGGATGCTCACCGAGGACCAAAATGACATGGGGTAAAGACAACCCAGAAGATAGAGAGACCCACATGAGTGGGTGCCTACATCGGCTTGGGACCAGAAGAACTGGATGGTGCCCGATCACTACCGGTGATAGCGGCGATGGAGCTCACTAAGTTGAGTCTCACTGGCAACACAAGCATGATAAGGGGTGCACCCTGAGATCTCCACTAAAAGACCTCGATAGTCCAGTGATTTTGGGGTTCCCCTGGGAGCATGGCCCCTCGCCCTGATGCTGCCCTTGCCCATAAATCATAACAAAAGTCCACTCTTTGGACACGAATGGATTGGACTTGGCGATGCAGAGTCACCATATATTGGATGCACTTTATGGTTCTGTGCATCCATAGGATATCATCCTGCTGACCTCTGGCTGGAAGAAGGAGAGTGGGTGGAGAGGAAGGGGAAGGAGACTGTTGGGAGGCTGAGACATGTATGGAGCAGAGAGGAATAGTGTACTGTCACTGGGCAGGGAGAGCAGTGGAAGTTACATATAGGTGGGAACGTCAATTTATACAGAATGTACATTTTCACTCAGTCATAATAAAAAAAAAAAAAAGACAGTGCCCTTAGAGTTGGAGATCAGCAAAGCAGGAAAGGTAAGTACAAAAGTATTGTTGCCAGAAAGCTCTTTGGACCCCCATGGATGGACAAATTATCACTCTTGCTTTATCAGATAATATGCATCAACCACCTGTGATTAATAACAACAACTATAATGTACTGTATTACAAAAGTATTGCAAGAAATACACACATAGTTCCTGCTGTCCTGGAGCATGCATTCTAGCTGCGAAAACCAAAAGGAAAAAAAGTAAATGAAAAGATGACTAACATGGCAAAATCTAAGAAGCGCTGACTGGCATGGTTAGAAAGTGCTTTGGAGTTCAGAGGATGACTTTGAATTTGAAAGAAGAAATGAGATTTGAAAAACCAAATCTTGAAGGATAAATATGAATTAGATTTATAGAGAAGGGAGGTAATTATTCTATCCTGGAGATAATGAATTCTTCATAAGATTAGAAATGTTCCTGGGAAAATACATAATTCAGTTGCAAGCTAGTAAATAATGTACCTTGTCTTAAACACTTCAGGAGAAAGAGAGGCAGAACTTCTCTCGGTAATTTAAAAACGTTTTTAATAGGAGAATGATGCGCACTAAAGACACAAGGAAAAATCAGCCCAATAGACAGAAAGGGCCACAGAAACCAGGGAATTCAACAGCCTGAGACTAGAAGAACTAGATGATACCCAGTTAACACCAGTGACTGCCTTGATAGGGAACAGAACAGAGAGCACCTGACAGAGCAGGAGAAAAGTGGGATGCAGAACTCAAATTCTAGTAGAAAGACCAGGCTTAATGGTCTGACTGACTGAAGGGACCCCAGAAGCCATGGCCACTGGATTTCTGCTAGCCCCAAACTAAAGTCATTTGCAAAGCCAATTCTTCAGACAAAGATTAGATGAATGATGGAACACAAAATGATACTCGTAGAGAGTGTGCGTCTTAGCCCAACTAGATGCATGAAACTAAGTGAGCAGGTCCTGTCTAGAGGTGAGATGAGAAGACAGAAAGGGACAGGAGCTGGTTGAATGGATATGGGAAATGCAAAGTGGAAGAGGGTGGTGTCACTTCACAGGGAGAACAGCTAGGATTGCATAACAGCGTGTATATAAATTTTTATGAGATAGCAGCATAAATGGTAAACTTTCACTTAAAGCATAATTGAAAAATTAACTTTGGTATAGAAAATCTCAGATATATATAAAAACAAAGGAAATGGTATGATGAACCCCCATGTAAGTATCCATCAACCAGCTTCAACATTTACCAGTACATGACCAGTCTTATTTCATCTCTACATTTACCAGCTCCTGACTTTTTTTTTTCAATTGTGATTGAGTGAAAGTATACAATCCAAATTAAATTTGCATGCCTGCCTGTCTGCAGTTCTGCTCTCCTTGCTCGGTGACAGTACACTTCTTTCCATTCTATACATGTCATATCCTCTTAACAATCTCCTGTGCCCTCCTCTTCAGCCTTTCCTCTCCCATCTAGTAAGAGGCCAGTATGACAGCATCCTATAGATTCATAGAACCATAAAGTATACATACGATATGGTCACATTGTGTCCTTGAATCCAATCCATTCCTGTCAAAAGAGTTGACCTCAATAATGTTTTCTGGTCAAGGGCAACAGCAGGTCTGGGGCCATGCTGCCAGGTGAACCTCCAAGGCTTCAGACCATCAACTATGGTCTTTTAGTGGCGTTCTTGAGGTGCACCCCTCTTTTTCTCGTGTTGCTACTGGGACACAACATTGTGTGCCCCGTCATGGCTGTCATTAGTGACCAGGCACCGTCTGGTTCTTCTGGTCACGTGTTGATACAGTCATGCATTCACGTGGCTTCCTCTGTCTTCTGGACTCTTTTTCCCTCATGTCTTTGTTGTCCATGGTGATCATCTGTTGTGGCTGAGTTGGGACCATTTGGTCTACCTCAGATGGCAGCTTGGTAGCTTTTGAGACACCAGCTACCACTCACCAATATGGGATGCAGAAGACTCTCTTAGCAATAGGCTAGTTACGCCAGTTGGCTTCGAGGTCCCCTGAGAGCATGGTCTCTACAGACCCTCACCCCTGCTACTCTATCCTTGCAGTATTGGGTTAAGCTTAGAAGAGTTTTCAGTTTCTGTTGAAATCCAGTTAAATTGATCTTCCTTCTAGTGTGTGCTGTCACAGCTTTCACCCAGCCAAATTTCTATCAACTGTCTAATCTTTGACTAGCCCTCTTCTCCCCTCCCCTCCCTTGCAGCTGTCCAAGAGTCTTTTCCTCTGTACATGAGTCTGTTTTTAATTCCTTATAGTAGGGGTCTCATACAATATTTGCTCTTGTGACACTGACTGATTTCACTCAGCATAGTGTCTTCTAATTGAAATCAGGTTATGAGCTGCTTCCTAAAATCATCATTGTTTTTTAGTGCATAGTGTTCCATTGAGTCTGTGTACCATAGATTCTTTACCCATTCATCTGTTGTTGGGTGTCTGGGGTGATTCCATCTTTTAGCTGTTGTGGACTGTGCTGCAATAAACCTTCGTGTGCATGTATCTGTGTGACGGCCCTTGATTCTGTAGGATATATTCCAAGCAGTGGGATTATTGAATCAAATGGTATATCTATTTCTGTCTTTTTAAGGAAGTGCTAGATTGCTTTCCAAAGAGGTTGTACCATTCCGTAATCCCACCAGAAGTGTAGGAGAGTTCCAGTTTCTCCACAGCCTCTCCAACATTTGTTATTTTGTGGTTTTTGGATCATGGCCAACTTGTTGGGGTGAGATGGTATCTCTTTGTATTTTGATTTGGATTTCTTTGCTAGCTAATGATTGTGAGCATTTCCTCATGTGTCTTTTGGCTGCTTGGATGTCTACTTCAGTGAAGTGTCTATCCATCTCTTTTGTCCATTACTTAATTGGGTTATTGACCTTTTTCCTGTTGATATTTTGCAGTACCTTGTAGATTATGGAGATCAGGAGTTGGTCCGACATGTAGTTGCCAAACATTTTTTCCCATTGTGTAGGTGGTCTTTTAATTCTTTTGATAAAGTCTTTGGATCAGCAGAAGTGTTTGATTCTTAGTAGTTCTCATCTATTTTCTCTTCTGTTGATTGTGCTGTGTCAGATTTTGAAGTCTGTCAAAGCTGTGTGTTAAAACTTTCATTGTGACCCTACTTTTTATTGCATGATCTTTATCATTTTAGGTTTGATATTTAGGTCTTTGATCCAATTTGAATTAATTTTTGTGTAAGGTGTAGATATGGGTCTTGTTTTAATTTTTTGCAGAGGGTATCCAATTTTGCCAGCACCATTTATTAAAGAGACTGTTTTTACCCCAGTTTACAATCTTAGGGCCTTGGTCAAATATCAACTGTTCATGAGAGGATGATGGCATCTCAACTGTTTTCCATTGGTTAATATGTCTCTTTTTGTACTGGTATTAGGCTGTTTTGACTACTGTGGCAGTGTAATAGGTTCTAAGGTTGGGTAGTGTGAGGCCTCCCGCTGCATTTGTCTTCTTCAGTAGTACTTTGCTTATCTGGGATTTCTTCCCTTTCTAGACAAAGTTGGTGATTTGTTTCTCCATCTCATTAAAAATGTCAGTGGAATATGTATTGGGATTGCATTGTATATGTAGATCACTTTGGGTAAAATAGACATGTTCACAATGTTAAGTCTCCCTATTGATGAGCAGGGTAGGTTTCTCCATTTATGTAAGTCTCTCTTAGTTTCTTGCAGTAAGGTCTTGTAGTTAGTTCTTTTTGTATAGGTCTCTTATTTCTCTAGTTTAATTTGTTCCTAGATATTTTATCTTCTTGGGTGCTACAGTAAATGGTATTGATTTGGTGATTTCTTCTTCAATAATCTCTTTGTTGGTATAAAGGAATCCTACTGATTTATTTATGTTTATCTTATATCCTGATATGTTGCTGAGCTCTTCTATTAGTTCTAGTAATATACTTATGGATTCTTTAGGATTCTCTGCATATATAATTGTATCATCTGCAAACAGGGAGAGTTTTACTTCTTCTTTGCTAATGCAGATGCCCTTTATTTCTTTGTCTTGTCTGATTGCTGTGGCCAGAACTCCTAGTACAATGTTGAATACAACTGGTGAGAGTGGGCATTCTTGTCTAGTTCCTGTTCTTAAGGGGAATTCTTTCAGTCTCTCTCTATTCAGGATGATGTAGGCAGTTGGCTTTGTGTAGATGCCTTATTACATTGAGAAATTTGCTGCCTTTTCCTATTTTGCTGAGAGTTTTTGGAATGAATGGGTGTTGGACTTTGTCAAATGCCTTTTCTGCATCCATTGACAAAGATCAGGTGATTTTTAACCTTTTGTGTTCTTTATGTGGCTGATCACATTAATTGTTTTTCTGATGTTGAACCAGCCTTGCATCCCCAATATGAATCCTCCTGGTTGGCAAGGATTTTGTTGAAGATTTTTGCATCTAGGTTCATGAGTTATGTTGGTCTGTAATTGTCCTTTTTTGTGGGATCTTTCCTTGGCTTTGGTATCAGGGTTATGCTAGCTTCATGGAATGAATTTGGGTGTATTCCATTCCTTTTTATGCTGTGAAATAGCTTCAGTAGTATTGGAGTTAACTAAAAGCTTGGTAGAATTCCGCAGTGAAGCCATCTGAGCCAGTGCTTTTTTTTGGTTGATGGTTTTTTGATGACTTTTTCAATCTCTTCCTTTGTGGTGGGTTTATGAAGTTGTTCTGCTTCTCTTTGTGATAATTTTGGCACGTGATATGAATCTAGGAATCTGTCCACTTTCTCTAGGTTTTCAGATCTTTAGAGTGCAGTCTTAGTATTCTGTTAAGATACTTTTAATTTCAGTTGGGTCTCCTGTGACGTCTCCCATCTTGTTTCTTATTGGGGTTATGTGTTTCCTCTCCTGCTTTTCTGTTGTAAGTTTAGCCAATGGTTTGTCAATTTTGTTGGTCTTTTCAAAAAACCAGCTTTTGGTTTTGTCAGTTTTTCAATTGTTCTTCAGTTCTCTATTTCATTTAGTTCTGCTCTGATCTTTATGATCTGTTTGCTTCTGGTGCCTGAGGGCTTCCACTGTTGCTGTCTTTCTACTTCTTCAAGCTGTAGGGTTAATTTTTTGGTTTGGATCCTTTCTTCCTTCCAGATGTGTGCATTTATAGAGATAAATTGATCTCTCAGCACTGTTGGCTGTATCCCGTAGGTTCTGATAGGATGTGTTTTCATTCTCATTTGAATCCATACATTTCTTTATTTCATTCTTGATTTTTTCTATAACCCATGGCTTTTTGAGTAAGGTGTAGTTGGATTTCCGTGAGTTCCAATTTCTGTCTGTTTTTTCTGCTGTTGATTTTGACTTTTATGGCTTTATGGTCTGAGAAGATGCTTTGCAATAATTCAGTGGTTTGGATTTTGTTGAGATTTTCTATGTGTAACACATGGTCTATTCTGGAAAAGGTTCCATGTGCATTGGAGAAGGTGTGCTTATCTGTTGATGGATAATCCTGAATTTTTAAAAACAAATCTGACATTAGTATATACCTCAAAAAGACTTTTTAAAAATATAACCACAGTTATGGGCATTTCTGAATGTTGTTAAGCATGAAATATTCTAAGCTCTGTAAGGGAAAGTTGATATGAATTCTTCTTGCTATGTAGTTGTTAGGGTGATTTAAATATTTATTGGCATCAACAGATTATGCATGCTTATCCAGATTGACTTGTTTGAAAATTTTATTTGACATACACACGTACACAAACTTTTGGGTGTGACATTTTGCTAGAAGAGAAGGAGATAAGGGGATAGATTCTTGAGTTCTCTGCAGCTTTATTTTCTCGTGGTGTCATCATTTGTTTTTCTTAAAGTGCTCCAGTTGCCACTTGTCCTATCCCAGTAGAGACAGAAATTCTTCTCTACTGTTTCTAAATTTAGTCATTTTGAAGATTTAGTTGCATTTATTTTTCTTTGGTTTGTGTCTTTTATTATTTTAATCCTAGTGCTTTTTATGGAACTGTCTTGACTGCTTGGTTAGATATAGTCATCCTTGTACAACATATATTGACCTAAGCCATTGTTCACATACTGAATTTAGTATGTGAGTTAATGAATAAATTTTGATATACTTCACTTTGAGATGTCTGCTAATCAACGCTCAGTTGATTTATAGTATAGTTGATTTATAGTATTATTATTTTATTGCATTTGACTTATTTTATAAAAATTAGTAGGAAACAAAACATTGATACTAGTATACAGAAACTGACACATTGTGTAAGGTGATACCTTCATATAAAAACTAGGTTGGCTTTAAAAGGTGTTCACATTTAACTTGTTTTTTGTTTTTAACAATACCAAGGTACAAGGCTATAATTTGTATATAACTTACAAGGTTAAAAATTCTGGGAGCTTTTCAAAATAGAAGACTTGTTAAGTATGTGCTTTCTTAAAAAAAGAAAGAAATCACTATTGGCTTTTTCAGGTAAAATCTTTTGTAACTTAAAAATTTCTAGGAATGGTGGAGGTGCTAGGATTCTATCACCAGTCTTAGGCTTCCAGTTCATTTAGGATTCATTAGAATATTTAGCATAATGAAATCAGGGTCTGGTAACTTTAGTACTGTGTAGGGTTGCAAAGTGTGCTGACTGACTTTTGTAAAAGAAATTCAGCCTGAATACAACAGGCTGAACCGAGAAGTAAGGTTGAGGAGTAGTGGCCCTGCCTTCCCTTTCCTGCTACATTCTCTCTAGTAGAAAGTGTTAAGTCTTAGGAAGATGTATAGATCAGCAGGATACCCCTTAGTTTATGTAATAATCAGTTTTTTAGAATCCTTAGTTGTTACTTCAGCATTTAGTTAAGTATCTTTCCTTAACATTTTGGATAAAAAGAACTTAACTATATGTGGATTATCAGTTTTCAAAGAATTAGAAATAGCCCTAACTTTAAAGTTCTAATAAGCACAAATTTTACCTTTTCTCCTTTGATAATTCACAAGGCATGTTAATGTCTTTCCATGCCTGGTTAACACTATGAACATGTGATTTTTGACTATAGCTGTGGTAGGTATAGAAAATTAGGCAAAATCTATCATTACTCTCAATTGCTTTAGAAAATATTTCTCTGATAAAATCTTGTTTATCATAAAAGTATAGACTGTGCCCCCTACTTACTGCTCCAAAGTACAGTTTACTGGCTGTTGAAATTATGTGTAAATAAGAATTGATTCTTTTAACAGGTTTTTCACATACTTGTCGTTTAGAATCAGTTTACTAATCTTACTTGAAGCAATGGTTTGTCATGTTCACCACAGTCCTCATTCAATGAACAGCTGTTTATTGGGTGCTTCACCATGTTCCAGACAGTGCGCTGGGTGTGGGACATGCACAATTGAATAAATGAATAGGACATAATCTCTGCTGTCAGGGACCTCTTAGACTATGCCCTGGAGGAGACAGACAGGTAAAGCAGTATATATTAAGAGTTACAGGTGTTGTGACAAAGTACAGTTGGATCACAGAGGAGGAAGTGAGTGATTATACTGGAGGGACTGGGATGTAGGGAAAGCATCACAGAGGCTACTTAATGAAAAGTAGATGGTGGTGAGAAGAGCAAATGCAGAAGTTGTGGGAAAAAAAGAGGGCATTTTGGGAGCCACAAATACAACTGGGGCTTGGATTATAAAGTAAGGTTCGGAACGAATTAAAACCAAGGGCCAAATTTTAGAGGGCTTAAATATTGTATTAAGGATTGGGGACCATATTTTAACAGTGAGGAGAGGATTCTTGAAGGCTTTCTAAGGAGGGAGTTCTGTGATCACTCTGGTGGAAATATAAGAAGCTAGTCCAGATGAGGAGGTTTGAATTAAGGCAGTAGCAGTCAGAGAGAGAAGATTAGAGACAAGGAGATGTATCTAGTAGTTATTTGGCAGTTGACTATATGGGAGTTGAAGAGGAAGAAAAGGGAGCAATCCAGTGTAATTCCCAGATTTTAGTTTAGACTGCAGTATGCCAGGTGATTCCATTAACAAGGATAGGGACTATAGGAAGGAGTGTAGTACTTTGAGGAGTAGCAGAGGGAAGGTAACATGGTTATTTTAGACTTAATGAGTTGGGCAGAGTCCTATGGGACATCCAAATGGATTTATTCCTTTAGCACTTAACTATGTCATGGTGTAGAATTTAGAAGGGGGCTCTGTGCAAGAGGTGTCACCATGGAGGTGGGTAGACATTGATGCAAAGGTTTACTGAGACATTGCTTTCAAATAACAAGGTATAATAATTACACATTAGGTTTTATTGTAGAAATGAAACAAAGGACCTCACTATATACCATGTTAGCTCACCTGAGCACACTTCATAGACATTAAAAACCTTTTAAAGTGACTTAGGTTATATAATAACTTTTCTAAGTGATTCTTCTAGTTACTGAGGGCATAGTCTCTTACTCTTTTTTTTTTATTAGATTTTGCCCATGTCAATAGTTTGGTTATGGTGTCTTACAACATGCCACAGTTTCCAGATTCCAACAGGGTACATCAATTTCTGTGGTTAACATATTTCTTTTCATGGTTCTATTTTGAACTGTACAGTGATACTACTTTTTGTCTTAATCAGGATAATGGTCTAATATGACTTAATCTTGTACTAAATGTACTATATGTCATGCGATTTGAAGTTATGAAGAGAAAAGTTTGATGTAGTACAGTAGCAAATAGTGGTGTAAATGCAGCGAGAAGAGAAAAATTACTTTCCTTTGAGGTGAGGAAAGTTCTTGATTCATTTCTGTGGCAGTAAATTTAGCTGCTAAGCAGTCCTTGTTTAAATAGAGCAAACTAGTCAAAGCACTAATATTTTTGTAAACTTGTATATTTTGTACCTTACAGGATGGATTAAAATAAATTTCTTAACCCCATGTTGTGAATATTAATTTTTTCATGATTCATGTAGTTTGTTTATCGATGGACACTTTTACAACAGGATTTATGAAGCTGGGTCGGAGAACAACACAGCAGTTGTGGCAGTAGAAACTCACACAATACACAAAATTGAAGAAGGGATTGGTAAGTTATTTTGTTATGCTAGTACGTTTACCCTTAACTTGCTTGGTTAAGATTTCTTGCTTTTTGTGCCTACATTTTTCCCCTGCCCTCTGTGCCATGCCAGTAATGTTGCCATCAGTTTGATGGTGGCACATCTAGAGATACCACTGGTGAGATATTAAGGCTGTCAGTTGGTAATAACTGTTTAACATCAGTTTGCTAGGATTACTGAAAAGGTCTTTAATCCATAAAAATCCCGTAAAGAAACTGGAGCCTCAAAGTTGGTCCCTGTTGTTAGAGAAGTTGCTGATGAGATTACTGATAAGGTATTGACTGGAGGGCAGTCAGAGGAAAGAAAATAGACTTTAAAGTTACACAAACCTGAGTTTGAGTCCTCCTTTCTCACTTCTTTCATGTGTGTTCTTGGGAAAGTCATTTTACCTGTCTCTGTCCCACATACTTAATGTAAGATGGAGGAAACACTCACTGCCTAATAGGATTATGCTAAATAGCCAAGTAAAATAATACATATAAAAGTACATAGCACATGGTGGGAAGCTCGGTAAGAGATAACTGTCATGCCAAACTTCTAGAGGATTCCTAAACAATACCAGCAAGTATGAACTGTTAGCCTTTCAGAGGAACCAAGAGACTAAGTTTCGAGTTGAAGTTTTGGTGGAAAGCTGTTCAGTAAATAACATTTTTTTCCATTTTCAGATGCAAGCACTATAGAAGCAAATGAGGATATGGAAATTGCCTACCCCATAACTTGTGGGGAGAGCAAAGCCATCCTCCTCTGGAAGAAGTTTGTATGTCCAGGAATAAATGTGAAGTGTGTCAAGGTAATTATCTTCTTTCCTTCCTGGGGCCTATTTTGGGACTCCTTGTTTTCAAAGGGTGTGATTTTGATGCCTCCTCCTTCTTACCTACCATATCAATGTGTTTTGTTTTTGTGGCTTTAGCCCCATTGTGTCACAGTAGAAAAAATACGGACTTTGAAGTAAATTTGACCTGGACTGAAGCCCCACTACAGTACAAGTTCTCTAAGAACAGGGAACTTGTCTGTCTTGTACACAAATGTATCTCTAGTATCTAGAGTACTGCTTGGCATCTTGTAGGTGATCCGTAGAACTTGTTTGTTTAATAAGATAAATATTTGTTGAATGAATGAATGGAGTTCTGTCTATATTACTAACTAGCTGGGTGACCTTGAACAAGTTATTTAATATTTCACAGGCACATGTGTTAAAATGATTATAAATAGGAATACTATACAGTTGCTAGAAGATTAAATGAAATATATAAAATATTGTCATGTAGGATTTTAACTTAGGAGATTAATAGTGAGATAGACTGAGTTTAGGCATTCATAAACTCATTTAATTTATTGCAAGGTAGTCATGGCAAGGCACACAAGTAAGAGCTGACAACATTCATTTGGAAACAGAGAATCAGTTAACAATCACAATATTAGTTCAGTGCTTAGAGTCTAAATCTTAAGACTTCAGGCTGGTGCCTTTAACAAAAAGTCTCAGTAGGAAGACTTAACCATAGCTTGAACTCAGTGGAGGTCCCTCATAGATGGTTCCCAGGTCAGCAGTTGCAGACAGAATCTCAGTTCCATCTCTACCTTCTCTCAGTGAGTGTGCAGAAATCTAGGGTTTATGTGTGAATTTTTCGTCTTGATTCTACATATTAAGGGTCGCTGGGAAATCAAAGACAAGTATGTTTCGTCTTTTCTTCAGGGTTAGAGCATAGCCTAATGGCATATCTTCTCTTCAGAGTTAGAGATCAAAGTGAACTTAAAATAGTGTGTACATTCTTTATGTATATCACCATGTTTCTCTGTCTCTTGTTAGGTGCCATCAAGTTAGTTTTGACTCAGCAACCCTATGTGCAACAGGTCGAATCACACCCTGGTCTTGTGCTGTCCTCACAGTCATTGCTATATTTGAGCCCATTGTTGCGCCACCATGTCAATCCATTTCTCTGTCTCAGTTCAGAGATACTCTAAATAACGGTCTCATGACTTACAAGTTTCTAATGACTTACAGTTAATGTTAGAGAGCCTGTCAAAGGTAGACATATTTCTGTTTCTGAATTCATATGAATGATAATACATATGCATTTTGGAAGCATAGTAGCAACTTGTATCTTGTGGGGTTTGAGAGCATTATAGAAACATAGCAGAGCAAATGCCTTGCAATGGTATACATTGTGGTAGAGTTAATAAAAAATAAAATAATCTGTGCGAGAGCATATGTGGAAATGACTACTCCTTCTGTGTCCACTGTTAGCCATAGCTGTATCCATGGATAGTAGTCACCATGGAAAGTGGCATCTTCCTAGAATCATTAAAGATTACAGAGTTTTGAGGTCTTGCAGTGCTTTTGAGTCTGCCATTCTTGTCTTTTCTGCCACATCCTGAATCTTGTTATTAGGAGTTGATAGATCACTTTAGTTTATTTGAATAGCCTTTGCAACACTGGACCTAACCACCTGATTTCAAGCCTAAGTGGATTTTAGGAGCTAATCAGTATGTTAGTATGAGATCCTCCTGATGTCCTCTGGTAGCCTTATACCAGAAAAGAGCACTGTGCTCATTTTCCATTGCTTTAAAGCTGATTCCTACTCATAACAATGCTATAGAACAGAGTAGAACTGCTCCATAGAGTTTCCAAGGAGCAGCTTGTGGATTTGAACTGCTAACCTTTTGGCTAGCAATCAAATGCTTAACATCTTGTGCCACCATGGCTCCATGGTAGGTCAGAAGGCTGGTCAGTACAAGCCTGTATAGCTTAGGAGGAGCCCTGGTGTCATAGTGGTTAAGAGCTCAGCTTCTAACTAGAAAGCTGAGAAAGTTCAGATCCACAAGCTGCTCCTTGGAAACTGTATAGGGCAGTTCTACTCTGTCTTACAGAGTCACTGTGAGTCAGAATTGACTCACTATAACTGGCTTGGTTTTTGGTTTTCTGACTTAGAATATTGCCTGGGTGCTTTTGTAAATAACAAGGAGAATTCCCATCTCTTTTCCTTCTTGACGTGGCAAAATTAACATTGGATTGTTTTGGACTTTTGTTTTGACTTTAGTTTAATGATCAGTTGATCAGCCCCAAGCATTTTGTTCATCTGGCTGGCAAGTCCACACTGAAGGACTGGAAAAGAGCCATCCGTCTGGGTGGAATCATGCTCAGGTAAGCTCTAATGGGAGCACTCACCTTCCAACATACTTTGGGATACTTAATTGTGGTAGAATCGAGAGAATCTATTCTTTGCTCTTTAATTTGAAAATTTTATTCTGTCTGAGGATTGGTTTGAGCAGTCCATGCATTATTTGACCTTCATCAACTCGTTCTTGAAATTCCTGGGAGGGAAGGAAGACCAAATTAAATTAACTCCTGGCAGAGAAATTCAGGAGTAGATAACAGTGCTGCTCGATACCACCAAGTGGAGCAGAGCTAAGCCTGTTGCTAAGGAAGTGCGATAACTGTGGAAAAGTATAGGCTGACTGACAAATCTTAGGATCACCTGGTGAAGCAAAAGGGTGCTGCTAATAAATAACAATTACACATAACTAGTGCAGTCTTTGCCATCGTCATACAACAGAAGCAGACATCAGAATGTGTGCTGTTACCTAGCTTTTTTATTTTATTATTTTACTTTTGATAAAATTTATATAACATAAGATTTGCCATTTTAGACTTTTTTGTGTGTGTGCGTGTTTATTTATTGTGATTGAGTAAAAATGTACAACCCAGTTTAAATTTGCATACCCACCTGTGTGCAGCTCCTACTGCTCCGCTTGCCCTGTGATAGCACATTCCTCATTTCTGCTCTATACAAGTCATATCCTCTTAACAATCTCCTGTCCCCTCTTCACCACCCTCTCTACTCCCCTCTAGTAAGAGGCCAGTAGGATAACATCCTATAGATGCATAGAACCATCAAGTGCACACAAGATATGTTTACTCTGTGTCACCGAGTCCAGTCCATTCCTGTCATAGAAGTTGACCTCAGTAATGATTTATGAGCAGGGGCATTATCAGGTCTAGAGCACATGTTCCTAGGGGAACCCCCAGGCCTTTGGACCATCAACTGGGGTCTTTTAGTGGAATTCTCAGGGTACACCCCTTTTTGGTCTCATGTTGCCACTGGGACTCAGCTTCGTGAGCCCCGTCATGGCTGTCATTGGTGGTGGCTGACTATTTTAAACTTTTTTATTGTGGTGAAAATATACACACCAAAATATTCGCAACACAACTTCCACATTTACAATTCAGTGGTACTGATGATACTTTTTTCATGTGGTACCACCTACTTTGACCATTTTTAAATGTACAGTTTGGTGGCATTAATTACATTTACAGTGTTTTGCAACCATCACTACCATTTATTACCAGAATTTTTTCATCACCCCCAAAACTCTGTGCTTATTAAATAATTCCTCATTATTTCCCTTCTTCTGTGTCTCTGGTAACCTCTTATATACTGTATGTCTTAATGAATTTGCCTGTTCTAAATAGTTGATATCAGTGAAATCACATATTTTTCCATTTGTGTCTGGCTTAGTCACTTTATTCTACTTTAGGTGAAAGAGCTTTTAATTCTTTTTGAGGAACCTGTCTTAAGAAATAATCTATAGTACTTGTAGAGATTCAAGCATTATTATTAAGTTGAAAATGGCAGTCTGGAAAACATACAGTCAAGGGACATCTAAAGTAAATTAATTATGACTCATTTAAATATATGTGAGTATATACTGTGAGGTATTATGCAGTCATTAAAATATTTCTGAAGAATTTTTATGTGGAAAGATGCTTATGATGTCATGTAAAGAAAGAAACAATGTAAGTTCAGTTAAACTGATTTTAGCTGTTAAAAACACACATACATAAACTAAGTGGAATAAAATATGTGAAAACAATGACATCATCTGTTTTAGGATTATTTTTCCTAAAGGACAGTCATTGTCTTTGTAATTTTCTGTATTTTCCACTAAATATGTTGATTTTTTTCTTCACATACTAATTTTATAGTCAGAGACCCAAAGACATTTTTTAAAAAATTTTTTTCAGATGGTGTACAGAAATCAGTTGTTGAATGAAATTGGGGAAGAACACATTGAACTTTCATTTTCATTGTTGTTGATCTGTGTATTTGCTCAGAAATACAAGTACATGCCAAGGAAGCAGAATGCCTAAGAATTTTTTAGTGAAACCGAAGTGACATTATAACATATAAGTGTAATTAAAATAACCAATGTTCTTTAGCTCACGGACTATAATAACAGTGTCTTATAGATCCAGGGAGTAGGGCATTTTCTCATCAGGGTTTAGTGTAACCAGATTTGCTTTCTATTTGTAGGAGACTTGTTATCTATTTTTTTTTAAGGAAGAGAAATCTGCTGAAGCTTTATATCTCTGAAAGTGGCACCTGAGTACTGGCATAGGAGTGCTAGTGCATCAGATACTCATCCCAGAACTGTAATCCCCTATGGCTTTTCTCAGCTGTGCTATGATATGAGCTAGGTTTTTAGGCTTTTATTGAAACTTTTTGGGTTTGGTTTCAGTGAGGTTCTCTGGGGAAACCTAGCTATTGTTAGTATCACCACCAAGACTGAAGTGATAACAGGAAATAGGAGAGAGGACTCATAATGAGTAGAGTAGAAAGAGAACAAGAGTGCTGGTAAACACGGTCAGCACCAATGAAAATTTTATAGCCCCAGTTAGAATTTTTGCAGTCTAACGACTTTAATACTATTGAGTTTCACTACTCTACAAAGTAGACTCAGCAATTTTGTCTCTGTTTATCCCTGAGGGCCAGTTTTCTCTAGGTGAAATGCAAGGTGAACTGGTACTTCTCGTCTTCCTTTGCACAGGAAAATGATGGACTCTGGACAGATCGATTTTTACCAACACGACAAGGTTTGCTCCAATACCTGCAGAAGCACCAAATTTGATCTTCTGATCAGCAGTGCAAGAGCTCCAGTGCCAGGACAACAGACAAGTGTGGTGCAGACACCCACCTCGGCCGATGGTAGGGGGTAGGAAACCACCTGAAAACCCACTGTATTTTTCTGCAGCACTTTAACCCCCATGCCTCCTTTGGTTCCTTGATTTCACTTCTCAGGAGTGTTGATGTCCCTTGTTGTCAGGTATGGTAAACTTAGGTGGGACTTCATGCTTGGGAAACTTCTTTTCTTTCAAGTGAGTCTTACTGGCCAGACCTCCTTCCTTGCTTCTTTTTTATAATGTGTGGTTTAGTAATTACAGTGCTTATTCAGGTGTTTCACTCTAGTACTCCTTGGCTTGTCTGGGTTTAGCTTACTGTGTTTTGAAAACTCTGTGCTACTGGTGGTCCAGTCAGGAAAGAGGATGAGAATGATGGATGATTTTCAACCATTGAACTGAGATATATCCGTGTCTCATTGGTTTGTCTAGGCTCAGGAGACCCTGCTGTAAGGATCAAAGATCTCTGTGTGGAAGGATCTGGATTCCTAAACTGAGGCTTCCTCACAAATGAATGGCAGGATGTGTAGACACGTCATATCAGTGTTGTTGAGCTTGTTGGGACTAGGGCTTCAACTGTCCAGGAAAGGTGTAACTGTGTGAGATCATCATTAAAGATTTAGTTAATCCAGCTAGAGATTTAGCACAGTTGGATAGAATGTGTCTCAGTTATTACCAGAAGATTTATAAATGTGCCTGACAGATTCACAAGAATGCTAAAGGATATGAAAGTTTAGGGAAATACTGTGCTAAAAATGACCTCTCAGTGTTTCTTCTGGCAAGCCCTGATATCCTGTGAGGAACCACTGCATGAACAGGAGCCAAATCTTCTGTAAATTATTCCAGGAAGGTACAGAGGACCTAGCAGTTTGGATTTTTGGTCACTTGACTCTTGTCTTGAAAAGTGAAAAATGCTGTGCCATTATTTTAGTTCTTTTTATTTGGCCAAAATCCTGTTGTTGATCACTGATGTTGCTGATACTTGTTTGTTTGAGGATTGACATCATTTGCATGTAGATTCCACACTTGTCTGTATTTCTGCTTGGATCAGTTTGATTTTTCTCAATTCTTCTTGATAGGAATGATTTTTCCCTCTGTGAATATGCTGACTATTTTGGTCTCATTTCTTTGCTTTATCATATATAGGCTGATAAATAAGCTGTAACAACTTAAGATATTCTAGATGTGTAGTATCAAACATGCTTATAATAGGGCTCTTTGCCAATCACCATGCATTTCTCTTAAATTATTCCAAGTTCTTTCACTCTCAGTAAGTCTGGGCAGGCAGGCAGCCTGGCAATCATGCCCACCTTCATTCTCTCAAAAACACACCTGCTCAGCAAGTGAATTGCCCTTTGTGACTTTTTTTTAAAATTATCTTTCATTTTCTATTCAGAGTTAAGTAGAAAATGTTTTCTTTTGCAAGGAAGGTTCTCTTTAGAAAAGTCAATCACCTTGGCTTATCTAGGACTCAAGTTTCTAAAGTTTGGATCTGTAGGCGGGAAGCCAGAATGCTAAAATAACAGCAGAGGCTCAGTGGCATGAAGTCAGAGATAGCTGTGACTGTTTCATAAAATTCAATGGCCTTACCTCCAATGGACTGCTTCTAGGTAACATCACACAGATTGCCATCTCAGAGGAGAGCATGGAGGAGGCAGGGCTGGAATGGAACTCGGCTCTCACTGCTGCTGTCACCATGGCCACAGAGGAGGGTGTGAAGAAAGACTCGGAGGAAATTTCAGGTACATGTCTGTAGGGCTTAGATATGTTCATCTTCAGTATGTCTTGTAGTGTTTTTTGACCCTTATCTCCATATCATTATGCTTCTGGGTGTAGAAGCCCCTTTAATTATTTTGGCTGGCTTTTCTCATGCACACTAATACTCATTATAGATACAAACATCTTATTTTAATCCATACAACAACCATACAAAGTCATATTTTGCACGTGAAGAAAAGGGAATTCAGAAAGTTCAGCAACTTGGCATATGACAGTCATACAACTAATATGTGCCAAGGCTGGATTTGGCTGTTTGTCTGTGGAGTCCATTCTTCTTAGCTGAACAGTTTTGGAAAGGGCCCAACAAGAAATCTTTTTGAGTTGAAGTAATTTTGAATTTGACATTATAGAGCCTGTGCCTAAGTATGTATATAGCATCTCTTACTTACTGTCTGTCTTGTCCCCTTTTTGCCAGAGGACACTTTGATGTTCTGGAAGGGAATAGCTGATGTAGGGCTGATGGAAGAAGTTGTCTGTAATATACAGAAGGAAATAGAGGAGCTACTCAGGGGAGTTCAGCAGCGTCTCATCCAGGCTCCATTCCAGGTCACAGGTAAGTGAACTAGTCTTAACAATATGGTTGTTTGTTGAACACTCAGAACTGTCAGCCACTACTGTGCAGTCTCATGACAGCTCTGAGGTCTAGGTATTACTGTTCCCATTTTACAGATAAGGAAGTTAAGACTCATACCTGTTACTTGATTCTGACCTATAGTTCTCCTACAGGACAGAGCAGAACTGCCACATTAGGTTTCCAAGAAGCAGCTAGTGGATTAGAACTGCTGACTTTTTTTGGTCAGCAGCTGAGCTTTTTACCACTGTTCCACCATGGCTCCAAGGCTCATACACGTAGTAAAAACTGGAGAAATCCACTTGGGTTTTAGAGTTTTCTCATGTCCTATCAGAAGAACTGTTGTGTGGACTTGGATGTGTTTTTTGAGTATTCACAGTATGCTTGCTGCTGTGAAGAATATAGAAGGATGTTCTAATTATCTTTGGTAAATGGGTCATAGTGAGAACTCATAAGGTTGTATATTTAGTGAGTTCTTAGATTTGTTGGTTGTTTGTAACTCATGCTATATGCACATAGACAACTTTATAACCCGGATGAACATATACTTTAACAACTTTAGAGCAATTTCTTTTTTTTTAATTTATAAGAATGTGTGCTTGGGGTGAAAAAAAGACAAATAATATAGAAAGCACCCTATATTAGATACAGTAATCAAGGAAGGCTTCCTTAAGGAGGTCACATGTGAGCAGAGACCTGAAGTAATGAACTACTCAGGTAACAACCCGGGAAAGAGAACATTCTAGGCAAGGGGAACAAAGATCTTGAAGTGGGAATGAATCTGGTGGGTTCACAGAATTGCAGGAGCTGTAGTACAGTTGCAGTGGAGTGAGCTATGGGGAGAGCAAGAATGATGAGGATGGAGAGGAAGAGGGGAGTTTCAGTGAACCTTGGCCATAACTTCTGATTTTATTTTAAGGGGATGGTAAGCCATCAGGGTGATTTTGAACAGGCGGGAGCAAGATGATCAGGTTTGTATTTTTAAAATATCACTATGGTTGCTGTGTGGAAAGTAGATTGTCTGTGGCCAAGAGTGGAGACAAAAAAAGACCTCTCACAAGACTCTGAAAGGAATTAGTGTAAGCAGAGGGTGATCTGATTAGCATGGTGTAGGGGTAGACCGAGGAAGAAGTGATCAGACTGGAGAACTGTTTTGGATGTGATACTGCTAAGTCTTGCTGATAGATGGGATTTAGGTTGAAAAAGAAAGAAATCCAGGATGACTTGTACATTTTTCCCTGAGCAGTGAGGGGTGATGCCATTTACTGAGATAAACGGTGCTGAAGGAGGAACAGGCTTAGAAGGAAAATCAGAATTGGTCTTTTATTTGTTAAATTGAGATGCCTTTGAGGCTTTCAAATGGAGATGTCACTCAGATTGAAAGAAATATGAGTCTGGAATGCATTAAAGACATCAGGGCTAGAGATACACACATGGTAGTTGTCAGCGTGTAGTTGGTATTTTAAAGCATGGAACTGGAAGAGATGCCTGTGGAAGAGTATAGATTGAGAAGTCCTGTTAAGAAAGTAATGACGGCCAATATTCACAACTCTTTCTGGAAGTTTTGTATAAAGGGGAACAGAGAAATACTAGTGTTAATAATACTGAATGCAAGTCCCTATGTTTTGAACTTCAGATATGTTATGTCTGTTATATATACCTATCTTGCAGGTTAAGTAGCATTAATCTTATTTATTTCACATGAGAAAACTGGGGAGTGAAATGATTTGCCCAAGGTCACACAGAGAGGGAGTAGCAAAATGGAGATTCACACTTACCTCTGTCTAATACAGTGACCATGTTTTCTAAACCAAAAGTCAAAACCTGTCACCAGCTATGTGATGTTTTTTCCTGATTTTTTAATTTAAATGGAAAGACTTACCAAGATACAATGAAGTAAAATAAGTTACACATGTTAAATTTTTGTTTCCAAAAAATTAGGAGAGTCCTATCATTTCTGGGTTGTTTCATTATTTATAAACAGCACAACAGGCAGTTGGTGGAACATTTCTGTTTTAACTGTACAGGCATTTTTTTGTTCTAAATAGATGCTGCTGTTCTCAATAACGTAGCACATACATTTGGCCTAATGGACACGGTCAAGAAGGTTTTGGACAACCGGAGGAACCAAATAGAACAGGGAGAAGAGCAATTTCTTTATACTCTGACAGGTGTGTACGTGTGATTTCTCCTTCTTTTCAGGTGTATTACACTGATTTCCTTGAATCTTGACATCTTATTTGTGACTTCTTTTGGGACTGGCTTTTTTTTTTAACTCACATAGTATCAGATTTTACTCTCCTGTATACACAGCCTCAAGTGAGGTGGAGTGGTGGGAAGAGAAGGAGGTACAAAGGCAGAAACAAAGAAGCACTGGCATCATGGTCCTCCTTCTGTATCTTTTTGAGGATTAAGATGTCTACTGATCATTAATCCACTTATGTTGGTGGCAGAAGATACAAATTGAAATTAGCCTTTATCTTTCTACATTTTTCAGTACTGTCCCTTCATTAGATGTAAATGTAGCACTTTCTCCATTAGTTTTAGTAATCAAAAATTATGAGAACACAGATAATTTAAGTCTTCAAAGTAGGTTTTCAGAAATAAAAAACTGAATAAGATATTCTCAGTCAGGAAGAAAGCAACACTAGAAGCAAGTTTTATGACAGAAAAACAGGTGGGGTAGAGAACAAACAGAGTAGTCACTTACACCAATAATCAAGAGAAGCTTTTGGAGGAGGTAAGGCAGGTGAAAAACACAAAACAACTTAGAGATAGGGAATTTTAGCCTTTGACTAATTTAGAATATGTTAGTAAGTCATGGGACCAGAAAGAAGTAATCATTAAGTAAAAGAGGAACAATTTAGGTTGTTTTAAATTTACTTTTATACTCAGTTTATATTTTAAACTTAGTACTGAGTGCTTTCAGAGATACTCTGTTACTGATCCTCCTATGAATGCTGAGGTGGCTAGTGTCCTTATTTCATAGATGATGCAGTAGAGGCCCAGAGAGGACAAATGACTTGCTTGAAGCCACATCACTACTTGGCAGCAAAGCTTCAAGTAGAACTCTGTCTTCTTATTCCTGACATAGAGCTGTCTCACCCTAAAATTTTAAGCTATCAGAAACAATTTTTTTTAAAGAAATGTAGACTTTCAGTTCCTTTTCCATATTGCTGTTTAGATAGTTTTAATCATAATATATGTAAAGTTTTTCTACTTTTTTTCACAACATTAATATTTTCCAAGTTGCTGTACACAATACCTTATCCAGATATTCCTCTAGGAATAGCTTATATAAAGTTGGACTGAACTTGTATGTGTATATTTTTTTTTCTATGCCGATACCTCCCAGAAAAAAATGGCATTGATAATTTTTAAAATTATTTTAAGTCTTTTTTTATTATGAGTGAAAATGTACATTCCCATATAAATTTGCATGCCCACCTTTGTGTAGCTCTCACTGCTCTCCCTGCCCAGTGACAGCACACTCCTGCTCTCTGTTCTATACATGTCATATCCTCCTAACCATCTCCTACCCCCTCCTCTCCACCCTATCCCCCACCTCCAGTAAGAGGTCAGCAAGATGACATCCTACAGATGCATAAAACCGTAAAGTGCACACATGATGTGGTCACTCTGTGTCACCAAGTCTAATCCATTCCTGTCCGAAGAGTTGACCTCCATTATGATTATGGACAGGGGCAGCATGCCACTGATAATTTTTGAGAACTGTTGTTAAATTCCCAAGAAGATGATACCAATTTATGTTATTAATTTCAACATACCAACATTGGGCATTGTTTATAATATTCTGTCACTTAAAATTAATATATATATGTAGCTTTAATTAGTACCTTGTTTAAGTTCCCGTTTCTTGTGCCTTTTGAAGATCAAAAATACCCAACATTTTATAACTTCAAAAGGTACTATTTTGTACATTTGAAGATGTTACTGCCCTCCCCCCCATCTATTTCTTTTATGTCAAACAAGGAGTTGACTTTTGCTTCTGGTGTTCCATAGAGAACAAAATGTTCTATAGGTGTAACCAGTGATTTATTGGATGTTTATTAGGTACAAATGAATAGAGAAGCTCAGGTGTAGATGTAGTCTCACTAGTGGTCAGCAAAGTTTATTGTACACTTGGAAGGAGGAGAGTAATAGGCTTCTTAGAGGGGAAAAGCCACTAGTTGGCTGTCAGAAGACTTGTCCTGACCCCAGATCAGTGACCTTAAGTAAGTTACTTTAGCTCTCTGGATTCCTGTTGAAATGAGGCAGAACTCTCTAGAGTTCTTAATTCTTGGGAATTTCTTCTGTAACTTTCTGTAGATATTTTTGGGCCAGTGAGAGACAGACCATTTGGGTCACCAGCAAAGAAGTTTTCCAGCCAACACAGCAGAGCGGCAGTTTGGGAATTCCTGTTTTTCTGAGTAGCTGTTGTAGCTCTGTTGTGGGTCTAACTCAGTTCCAAAAAGATTGTTGCAGGTATTCCTAATTTTCATCTTCCCAAAACCAACTGGATGTTTGTTTGGTTTGTCTTTTGGCAACAGGTGACAAGTTAGACTGGCTTCTAGGGTTGAGGTGTACTGGGATCATAGCCTAAAAAGATTCTGAACTGTTCTCTTGCCTATAATCTTATAATGCAACATAATTGCTGCAAGAATTTTTGACATTATCTGGTCCGGTGTTCATTTTGAAAACAATGAGTGATTTACCTGAGGCTACCTAGTGGCAAAACCAGGACGAGAACCCAGGTCTCCTGACTCCCAGTTTACCGTTCTCTGACTTGCATTTCCTTCCACACAGTCTGTCTTTATTTCCCATAGACTTGGAACGCCAGTTGGAAGAGCAGAAGAAACAAGCTCAGGACCACAGGCTGAAATCCCAGACAGTTCAAAATGTGGTACTGATGCCCGTGAGCACTCCTAAGCCTCCAAAAAGGCCCCGGCTCCAGCGGCCAGCCTCCACCACTGTCCTGAGCCCTTCTCCTCCTGTCCAGCAGCCTCAATTCACAGTCATCTCACCCATCACCATCACCCCAGTTGGTCAGTCATTTTCCATGGGTAATATTCCAGTGGCCACCCTCAGCCAGGGCTCTAGCCCTGTGACTGTCCACACACTACCTTCTGGCCCTCAGCTCTTCCGTTATGCCACAGTTGTCTCCTCTGCCAAGAGCAACTCACCAGACACAATGACCATCCACCCTTCTTCTAGCTTAGCACTGCTAAGCTCCACTGCCATGCAGGATGGGAGTACCCTGGGCAACATGACTACCATGGTGAGCCCTGTGGAGTTGGTAGCTATGGAGTCTGGCCTGACCTCAGCAATCCAGGCTGTTGAAAGCACCTCAGAGGATGGGCAGACCATCATTGAGATTGATCCAGCCCCAGATCCAGAGGCTGAGGATACTGAGGGCAAAGCAGTCATCTTGGAGACAGAGCTGAGGACTGAGGAGAAAGTTGTGGCTGAGATGGAAGAACACCAGCACCAAGTCCACAATGTGGAGATTGTGGTCTTGGAGGATTAACTGGGGATATCGGGACCAGGAGATACGCTTTGGTTTGGAATTTTAATTATTTGTTTATTTTTATCATTGTCCCACTCATTTCCACATAGGATCCTTTTTTAAAAAAAGAAAAAAACAAAAACAAAATCTTGTTGTAACTGAAAATATTGGGTCCTTCCCACCCCCTCTTTGAAAAATGGACAAAACAAACTGCCCTTTCAGAAGTTTAGAGTAGGTCGCTCAAATGTCCTAATCTTCTTAGATGAAGGAAATTATTTAGAGGAGGCATCAAGACAACCGGAAACCCTGTCCTGAAAGCCCTTTCCAGGCTAGTCTCTCTGTGCACACATGTGGGTTTATTTTTGTAAAGAGGCATTAACCAAACTGGAACACAGATCTGTCACTGGAAGGCAACTCACGTGTGGATGCATGAGCGTACTTTAGTTTGTATCCTGGAAAAGTACAAAACTCTGAAACAAAAGGAAGTTGAACTTGGCATGGAAAGGTGGCATACCAGCAGCAGCTTGGAAGGGGAAGTGCTTTGGCAAGGATGGGGCAAGGAAATTCTCTTACTTCCAGAAGTGCAACAGATGCCTCTTAAGGTCTCCAAGTGTTACACCATGGGTGCCAGTTTTGAGAAGCAGATGCTGGGTGGAAGGGTATAGCTCCATGGAGCAATGGCAACAGTGGCTTGTGGCTTTGCAGAAATACAAATTGGGTGCCAGAGCTGTGCTTTGGGGTTCACGTTACCCCTCTACTTTGTCAAAGCACTTACCCTCCAAAGTTGGGATCAGTCCATTCGCCTGCTGCCTGCAAGATATGATGTGAATTGCTCTTGTTTTTGGACTCTGGCTGTGGTGGGGGTGGGGTTTCGAGGCCATGTTTTTTATTGCATGATTCCAGGAGCAAGGGAGTGCCTCACTCAGACCAGCTGTGTTGTTGGTGGGGCCCTTTTTTGGCTTTGTAACCAAAATCAGCCACTCGGTGCTTCCTCATATTCTGCCCTCCATCCCTCAATTCATAGTGTCATCTGTTTCCTGGGTACCATGCTCTTCAGCATTTTGGCTGATTTGAAGAACAGTGACAGGTGCCTGCCTGCCTTCACCCCCTTTTAAATAATTTTTACCATTTATCCCACAGATGTTTCTGTGAGATACTGAGCTCATCACAAATCTTAGGCTTGGCAGGGAAGACTCAACACCCCCAGACTTTTCTGGGCACCAAGTAGATGTCTCCTCCTGAGTGAGCTGGACTCCCTGGGAAAGAAGCACTGTCTGCAGCATTATAGGAAATTTACCAGGAATGTCAATAATAATGTCTTGGGGTGGGGGTGGGGTGTTCTGTTAAATTTTTTTTTTTAAA
The DNA here is from genome assembly GCA_028571685.1 of Heterohyrax brucei. NCBI lineage: Eukaryota > Metazoa > Chordata > Mammalia > Hyracoidea > Procaviidae > Heterohyrax > Heterohyrax brucei. The sequence continues at coordinate 58,664,182 of CM053140.1, forward strand.
GTTGTTTGTATATTTAGAGCTGGGCCATTTCCGTGCTGTGATTCTCTCTCTTACCCTCTTCAGTGTTTGGGGCAAGAGTGGACCCTGGTTTTTATTTCCTTGATTGCATTATTTACTGCACTAGGGAAATATAGGGAAATACAGATAATTTGAAGGAAAAATAGGTCATAAAAGAAAGCACATACGTTAGGAGTGGGAAAAATTTTTTTAATTATTATTATTAAAATTAAAACTTTGATCTGTAGTTTCTTTTTGTTTTTAAAGGCACCTACCTGAAGCCATGTTTCTTCCAATTCATGTTGGAAGTCCTGTCAAGCAATGAAAGTTGCATTCTGCCATCCCTCAGATGGCTGTATGTAGCCAGAGAAACCCTCTAATGTGGGAGGGTCAATCTGAAAAGCCTTAAGGGTGAGATTTCCGAACCCCATCCATTTGTGGTTTTCAGCTTTAAAGTTATCTGGGATTTTAGTTTTCTTTTCAAAATATCTGATAGGGTTAGCAGCCAGCTTAGAACAAACCTTTGGCGCTTTATATGTTTTTTGTGATGGAAATAGCATCTTTTATTTCCTCCTCTTTAGGTTTTCTGCTGGTAACATAAATATAAAAATTGTAAGAAACTGTAACTACCTGTTGAATCCAGAAAGGCACTTCTTATCCCACTGTGGTGTTTAGGGATACTTTTCTCTTTCTCAGAGATGAGAGGACCAATCTGGGACGGGTGAAGAGCCCTAGAGAAATCCTACACACCAGCTTAGTTTCCTTTCTCTCCTCTGTCACTGCTCTTGCGAGAGGTTTAAGGTAGCGTGAGCACTGGGCTTCCAAAGTTATGAGATCTCCTTCTCCTAAAGACAGCATGTTCACCTTCACTACTTGAATATTCCAAATACATGAGCTTTGTTGTTTTACTGGTCTTCCAATAGCCTGTCATTACGAATAGATGCTATGCTGTGGCACCCATTGTTGAGTGTGGGTTCCTGCACAGCCCTGATCTAGATGATCTCAGACAGGGTGAAGTATATGTAAAGCCACTGATATGTGTACAAGCAGTTGACTTGGCGTAGCCCTATGTCTTTCTACTCACTCAGTAAATAAAGCATAAATACCATTTATGTGCCAGGCATTGTGCTAGGCACTGGCAAGGAATTCATACTCCAGAGGTTCTCATCTTGGAGTTAAGAACTACATTTCAATATAATCAATTTCCTCCATAATCCTGTGTATTTTACTTTATACATTGAAAACCATTATTCTGAGAATTGGTCTATAGGTTTCAGTCTTTTATCAAAGGCACCAACAGGTTAAGAACCTTTTCTGGTTTAATGAAGGTCACTAAAATGTCATCATAATAGGGTAAACACAGTGATAGAACTTTTGGCTGGGAGCTGAGAGAACAAAGGATTCAATTACCTAACCAGGCTTGGGTTGGGGTGAGGTCAGAGAAAATAGGAGTACATCCTGGAGAAAGCATATAACTAAACATTTCAAGGAGACCAATTTTGGCTAGTTTAGCCCCACTTCATCATTTTCAAGTAGTTGGGCTTATTTATATAAGAGAAAGAAAAAAAAATCCTCAGTCTCTTGCTCCTTCTGACTACAGAGCTGGGCAGAGTTAGCACTGGCAGTCTTGTCTTAGTTTGCACCACTACAGAAAGCTCGGTCATATGGTGGCTGCTCTGAGTTTCTATCAGGTGAGACCCAGTGCAGAACTTAATTTTAGCTGGTAGATGGGAAATGGCATTTGTTTTCTACAAAGGCTTCGAAGTCTGCTGTATAACCTGTCCTCTTGACCATGTCCCTATTTAGTTCTGCCTTGTTCTCAGTTTCCAGACTCCTCTACCACCGTCCTCCCTACCCCACAGTCCCCACCCCTCCACAGTCTTTCTGAACCATAAAATGGACAGTAGATTTGAATATTAAAAATTCAGAACAACTTCACGTGAAGATTTTTTTCATAACTCTGTACAGACTAGGGAAGGCAGACCAGTGTTAATCTAAAGAACTTGAAGTTAATATTCAGATGGTTCTGATACCCTTTAGTGGTGGCATTTTACCCCATTTCATGAAAGGCATGAAGGGTAAGTCTGGTAAGGAAGTATTGGTATTATTAATACTTTTTTATGAAGATAGTAAAAATCAAGAACTGTGGACTTAACTAGTGCATTATGAATTATCACTGGTCCAGTTTTAGTATAATTGAGGTAAAAAGGACGAATGGTGAATTTTGAAAATCGGCCTAAAGTGTGATTCACCTTGGGCAATACCTTCCTAGTACAGGAGCCATGGTGGCATAGTGGTTAAGAGCTTGGCTGCTAACAAAGTTGTCTGTCATCTTCGAAACCCTATGACAGTAGTTTTACTCTGCCTTATGGGGTTGCTGTGAGTCAAAGTTGACTGCAACACATTTAGTTTTTCCTAGCCATAATTAATCACTTTCCTGGGGGTGGGGCAGATCCCTCACACACCTAGGATAATTTCTCCCTGCAAAATTCTTGTACAGTCTAATATATTGCAGTAACCAACCACGGTTGTTGCACTAGACAGGAGATCCTAAAGAATTGCTTCTGTTTGATTTAGACTGTGCCCCTGTAATTTCTGTTCTTGTGGTAACCCAAATTTATTAAATCCTTTCCAGGTTACCTTCCCAATCCTGAAACATCTTTCTGATCCCAGATTTATTCAGTTTTACCTCTTCTACAAAGTACCTTTGTTATGTGCCATCAAGTCACTTCCAATTCATGGTGACACTATAGACAGAGTAGAAATGCCCCACGTGATTTCCAAGGAGCATCTGGTGGATCTGAACTGCTGACCTTTTGGTTAGCATCTGTAGCTGTTAACCACTATGCCACCAGAGTTTCCCTCCATAAAGATTCGTCTTGGAAATCCTACTGCCCTGTAGGATTGACTCCACAGCAGTGGGTTCTGGGTTAATCTTTATTGAGTTGCTATAAGTAGGAATAGACCGAATGCCAATGAGTTTATTTTTAGGGTTTATTCTTTACAGGGGTAGGTTATCTAGCTGGTCTTTACTCCTACAGACTGCCTGGTGGGTATGAACCAGCCACCTCTTGATTAGCAGCCAAGCATTTAACCATTGCATCACCAGGGTTCCTTCTAAAAGATACTAAAACTGTTGTTGCCAAGTGCTTCCAACACATAGCAACCCTATAGGGTTTCCAAGCCTATACATTTTTATGGGAGCCAGTTTCCACATCTTTCTATCATACAGCAGCTGACCCAGTACTTAAACACTACAGTACCATGGCTCCTTTAGAAGGTACTAAGAAAACCCATTGCCTTCTAATGGATTCTGACTCATGGTGACCCTACAGGACAAAATTGAACTGCCCCCTAGGATTTCTAAGGAGCAGCTGGTGGGTTCCAACTGCTGACCTTTTGGTTAGCAGCTGAGTTTTTAACCACTATGCTACCACAGCTCCCCCACTGCCATCGAGTTGGTCCAATTCATAGTGACCCTAGAGGTAAGAGTATAACTGCTCCATAGAGTTTCCAAGGAGTGCCTGGCAGATTTGAACTGATGACCTTTTGGTTAGCAGATGTAGCACTTAACCCACTATGCCACCAGAGCTCCTAGAAGGTACTACTCTCTAATACCTTTGTCCACGCCCTCACTTTGTCATCCGTCTCTAGCCCAAACCAAATACAGTTGGTTCCCGAATTCTGCCATGTCAGTAATTCAACCTGTGAAACAATCACTTTTAGACTCAAGGCACCTCGAGAACCTCAACGTTAGCACACATCCACTGAGTACAGGCTTCAGTCCTGAAGCAGTCTTCCCGGCTCCACCAGTACTAGGGTGTGCATGTGCAATGATTGTAGGTAAGTGTCCCAAAATATGCATACTGAAACATCCGGTACACCTGATTGATTCTCTACTCATGGTCTGTGACCCAGGCTAACATATCTCATTTCCTAGATAAATGATTTCAGCCCATTATGATTCCTATATCCCCCAGCTACCTGGAATTTGTTATATCTTGTGAATCTTCTAAAAACTCTTGATGCCCTTTCAGCCTGACTTAGACCAAACTGTACATTGAAATTGCCTTCTAAGTTCTCATGCATCTATATTCTCTTAACTCTGCAATCAGATATGACTTAGAATATGGTGTCCGTGGGCAAATAAGGTTGGACTACATATAAGGGCAAATGGGAGACTGGGTAAGGACCTAGAAAGAAAGAAGTTCCTCACTTGGCTTGTAGGAGCAGCTGTAATGAAAGCACACATAGGGTGGTCTTTTAGTTTCCTAGGGCTGCTGGAAAATTGTAAATTGTCAAAAATGAAACAGAATGCAAAAACATCAATATCCTAGGCATTGGAGAGCTAAAATGGACCAGTGCTGGCCATTTTGAATTGGATATACAGTCTACTATGCCAGGAATGACAAATTGAGAAGGAATGGTGTTGCATTTGTTGTTAAAAAGAACATTTCAAGATCTAATCCTGAGGTACAATACTGCCAGTGATAGAATAATACCCATATGTCTACAAGGAAGACCAGTGAGTACAACTCTTACTCAAATTTACACACCAACTACTAAGGCCAAAGATGAAGAAGATGAAGATTTTTGCCAATTTCTGCAGTCTGAAATTGATCAATAATGGAATCAGGATGCATTGATAATTACTGGGGAATACAATTACTGAGATGACAGATTACATAACAGAATTTTGGAAGACAACTGCTTAACTGCAAACATCTTTTCACTAACATTGGCTGTACATGTGGACCTCATCATAAGGAATAACACAGGAATCAAATCAACTACATCCATGGAAACTGACAATAGAAAAAAAATCAGTTGGAACAAGGCCATGGGCCGACTACAGAACAGACCACCAACTGCTAATATGCAAGTTCAAATCAAAATGGAAGAAAATTAGAACATGTTCATGAGAGCCTAAGTACAACCTTTATATCTCACCTGAATTTAAAGACCATCTCGAGAATAGATTCGATGTGTTGAACACTAATGACTGAAGACCAGGTGAGTTGTGGATTGACATCGAGAACATCATCCATGAAGAAAGCAACTGTTCATTCAAAACACACGGAAGAAAGAAACCAAAATGGATGTCAGAAAAGATTCTGAAACTCACTTGAATGCCAAGTAGCTAAAGTGAAAGCAAGAAATGCTGAAGTAAAAGAAGATTTCAAAGGACAGCTGGAGAAGAGAAAATATTATAATGACATGTGCAAAGACCTGGAGATAGAAAACCAAAAGAGAAAAACAGGCTCAGCATTTCTCAAGCTGAAAGAATTGAAGAAAAAATTCAAGCCTTGAGTTGCAATACTGAAGGATTCTATCAGGAGACGATTAAACAACACAGGAAGCATCAAAAGAAGAAGGAATATACAGAAACATCATACCAAAAAGAATTAGTTGATGTTCAACCATTTCCAGAGGCAGTGTATAATCAAGAACAGATGGTACTAAAGGAAGAGGTCCAAGCTGACTGAAGGCATTGGCAAAACAAAAACAGCAGGAATAGGCAGAATACCAATTAAGAGGTTTCAACCAATGGATGCAGTGTGGTAAGTGCTCAGTATCTGGAAGACAGCTGCCTGGCCAACTGTCTTAGTCATCTAGTGCTGCTACGGCAGAAATATCACAAGTGGATGGCTTTAACGAAGAGAAATTCATTTTCTCACAGTAAAGTAGGCTGAAAGTGCAAATTCAAAGCATCAGCTCCATGGGAAGGCTTTCTCTCTTGGCTCTGTAGGAAGATCACTGTCATTAAACTTTCCTGGACTAGGAGCTTCTTAGTAGAGGGACCCCAGTTCCAAGGGACACACTTCTCTCCCAGTGCTGCCTTCTCGATGGTATGAAATCCCCTTTCCCTGCTGAATTACTTTTCCTTTAACCTCTTGGAAGATAAAAGGTGGTGCAGGCAGGCCACACCCTAGGAAAACTCGCTACAAATTGGATCAAGGATGTGACTTGAGCACATTAATCCTTTTTAACATAATCTAATCTTGCCTTATTAACCACAAGCAGGGATTAGGATTTACAACACATATGAAAATTACAACAATCACAAAATAGAGGACAACCACACAGTATCAGCCAACTGATGCTCATTTCTGGGGGACACAATTCAGTCCACATTTATGCCAATTACCAAGAAATGTGATCACACTGAGTGTGGTAATTATTGAACACTATCATTAGTATTACACTCAAGTAAAATTTTGTTGAAGATCATTCAAACTGGCTTCAGTAGTGTATCAACAGAAATTCAAGATAGATTCAGAAGAGGATGTAGAACCCTGGCTAAAAGCAGACAATACCATTAATCCTTTTGGAAGACAGCTGCCTGGCCAACTGTCTTAGTCATCCAGTGCTGCTATGGCAGAAATATCACAAGTGGATGGCTTTAACGAAGAGAAATTCATTTCCTCACAGTAAAGTAGGCTGAAAGTGCAAATTCAAAGCATCAGCTCCATGGGAAGGCTTTCTCTCGGCTCTGTAGGAAGATCACTATCATCAACATTTATCTACATTTCATTGACTACGCAAAAGCATTCAGTTGTGTGGATTATGGATAACATTGTGAAGAATGGGAATTCCAGAATACTTAATTGTGCTCATAAGGAATCTGTACATAGATCAAGAAGGAGTCACTAGAACAGAACAAGGAGATATAGGGTAGTTTAAAGGCAAGAAAGGTGTACATCAGGGTTGTATTCTTTTACCATACTTACTCTGTCTATGTGTTGAACAAATAATCCAAGAAGCTGGACTATATGAAGACTGCAGCATCAGAATGTTAGGGAGTCTAGTTAACAGCCTTCAATATGCAGATGACACAGCCTTTCTTGCTGCAAGTGAAGAGGACTTGGAGCACTTACTGACAAAGATCAAAGACCATAGCCTTCAGAATGGATTACATTTCAACATAAAAAAAATCACTTAACATTGTGAAAATATCTATTTTACCCAAAGCAATCTACTTATATTATGCAATCCCAATACAGGTTCCAGCATCTTTTTTTAATGAGATGGAGAAACAAATCACCAATTTTGTTTGGAAAGGGAAAAAGCCCCAGATAAGTAAGGTACTAGTAAAGAAGAAGAACACACTGGGAGGCCTCTCATTACCCAACCTTAGAACATATTACACTGCCACAGTGGTCAAAACAGCCTGGTACTGGTATAAGAACAGACAGATCGATAAATGGAACAGGATTGAGACCCCAGAGATGACACCATCTGCCTATGAACAGTTGATATTTGACAAAGGCCCTGAGATATTAAACTGGGGTAAAAACAGTATCTTCAACAAATGGTGCTGGCAAAATTGGATATCCATCTGCAAGAAACTGAAACTAGATCCATATCTTACACCTTATACAAAAACCAACTCCAACTGGATAAAAGACCTAAATATCAAACCTAAAACGATAAAGCTCATGCAAGAAAAGGTAGGAACAACAATGAAGTTTTAATACACAATGTGGACAGACTCCAAAATCTGTCAAACAAACCACAATCATCAGAAGAGAAAATAGATAAATGGGAACTATTAAGAATCAAACACTTTTGCTCATCTGAAGACTTTATTAATAGAATTACAAGAACACCTACAGAATGGGAAAAAATATTTGGCAACTCTATGTCAGACTGATGCCTGATCTCCATAATCTATAAGATACTACAAAATATCAGTAAGAAGAAGATAAATCATCCAATTAAACGATGGGCAAAGGAGACAGACATTTCTCTAAAGAGGAGATCCAGGCAGCCAAAAAACACATGCGGACATGTTCACGATCTTTAATTATTAAAGAAATTCAAATCAAGATGACAATGAGATACCATCTCACCCCAACAAGGTTGGCCATGATCCAAAAAACACAAAACAACAAATGCTGGAGAGGTTGTGGAGAAAGTGGAACCCTCCTACACTGTTGGTGGGGTTGCAAAGTGGTCCAGCCTCTTTGGAAAGCAATCTGGCACTTCCTTAAAAAAATGGATATCGATATACCATTTGACCCAGTAATTCCACTACTTGGAACATATCCTACAGAATCAAGGCCTTTCACGCCAACGGACGCACGCACAAGAATGTTTATTGCAGCACAGTCCACGATAGCAAAAAAGATGGAATCAACCCAGATGCCCAACAACAGAAGAATGGATAGGTAAACTATGGTATATATACTCAATGGAGCACTATGCAATGATAAAGAATAACGATGATTCCAGGAAACATCTCATGACCTGGTTTCAACTGGAAGACATTATGCTGAGTGAAAGTAGTCAGTGACAAAAGGACAAATATTGTATGAGATCTCTACGATAAGATCTCAAAAACAGACTTGTGTATAGAACAAAAGACTCTGACTGCTGCAAGGGAGGGGAGGGAGGGCAGGCGAGGGGGGAGGGCTTATATTAGATAGTTGCTAGAAATCTAGTTGGGTGAAATCGGTGATAGCACACATTAGAAACAAGAACAATATTAAGTGGACTTCAGCATAACTTGAATACTCCTTCCATCTTAACCCAATATTGCAAGGACAGAGTAGCTGGGGCAGGAGGCAGGGGACCACGCTCTTAGGCAAAATCGAGGCCTACTGGCACAACTAGCATTTTACTAAGAGGGCTATCTGCACCTCACATTGGTGAGTGGCATCTGGGGTCTTACAAGCTGCCAAGTTGCCATCTGAGGGCACAGCAGATGGTCCTAACTCAGCAGGAACGGATGCTCACCGAGGACCAAAATGACGTGGGGTAAAGACAACCCAGGAGATAGAGAGACCCACATGAGTTGGTGCCTACATCGACTTGGGACCGGAAGAACCGGATGGTGCCTGGCCACCACCAGTGATAGCCACGATGGAGCTCACAGAGAGGAGTCTCACTGGCAGCACAAGAATAAAAAGGAGTGCATCCTGAGATCTCCACTGAAAGACCTCAATTGATGGTCCAGTGGTTTTGGGGTTCCCCTGGGAGCATAGCCCCTGGCCCTGATGCTGCCCTTGCCCATAAATCATAATGAAGGTCCACTCTTTGGACATGAATGGATTGGACTTGGTAATGCAGTGACCATATATTGGATGCACTTTATGGTTCTTTACATCTATAGGATGTCATCCTGCTGACCTCTGGCTGGAGGAAGGAGAGTGGGTGGAGAGGAGGGGAAAGGAGACTGTTGGGAGAATGAGACACGTATGGTGCAGAGAAGAATAGTATGCTGTCACTGGACAGGGAGAGCAGTGGAAGCTGCATAGAGGTGGGCATGTAAATTTATACGGGAATGTACATTTTCACTCAGTCATAGTAAATAAAAAAAAGAAAGAAAGGAAAAAAACCCTAAAACTTACTGTCATGGATTCTGACTCATAGCCACCCTACTGGTCATAGCAGAACTTCACCACAGAGGTTCCAAGGAGTGCCTCGTGGATTTGAACTGCTGACCTTTTGGTTATCAGACATAGTACTTAACCACTATGTCACTAGGGTTTTCCTTAACTAGTGCTGCTGTAACAGAAATATCACAAGTGGATGTCTTTAACAAAGAGAAATTTATTCTCTTATAATCTAGTATGGTGCAGGTCCAAATTCAGGGCTTAGCTCCAGGGCAAGGGCTTCTCTTCCTGTCAGGTCTGGAGGATGTACTTGTCATCAATTTTCCCTGGTCTAGGAGTTTCTTTCAACAGGAACCTGAGGTCCAAAGGGTGCACTTAGCTCCCAGGATGGTTTTCTTGGTAATTTTAAGTTCCCATGTTTCTGCTTGCTTCTCTCTTATATTTCAAAAGAGATTGGCTTAAGACACCATCTAATTCTTATGTATCTCATCAGTATAACTGCCACTAATCCATTGCACTGGGAAAATCTGCCACAAAGGAGCTCTTCAAAGTACGAATGTCACCTTGAAGACTAAAATGCACCTGACCCAAGCAGTGGTATTTTCAATCACATCATATGCATGTGAAAGTTGGACTATCAACAAAGAAGACAGATGAAGAATTGATGCCTTTGAATTGTCGTTTTCGAGAAGACTGTTGAAGGTACGATGGACCACCAAAAGAACAAACATCTGTTCTGGAAGAAGTACAACCAGAGTGCTCTTTGGAAGCAAAGATGGCAAGACTGTGTCTTCATACTTTGGACATGTTGTCAGGAAAGATCAGTCCCTGGAGAAGAACATCATGGTTGGTAGAGTTAAGGGTCAGTGAAAAAGAAGAAGACCCTTGACAAGATGGATTGACACAGTAGCCGCAACAATGGGCTTAAGCATAAAAACAATTGCGGACATGGTGCAAGACCGGGCAGTGTTTCGTTCTGTTGTTCATAGGGTCACTATGAGTCACAACCAACTCAACAGCACCTAACAACAACAACAAGAATCCATCTGAAGACATCACAGTGATAAGATTTACAACACACAGGAAAATAACATCAGATGAAGAAATGGTAGACAGTCATACAATACTTGGAAACATGACCTAGCCACGTTGACAGATATTCTAGGGAAACACAATTCAATCTATGACAGTAGGTAACAGAAGTTAAGTAGGACTTCAACATATCTTTTTGAGGGAATGTAGTTCAATTCATAATGGGGTTGATCTGTGCTTCAAGTGTAATTTTTAAAAAAAGTCTTTCCTTTTTTTTGAAGTCTATACTTTGTTGAGTAAACTGGAAAACCACAGCCCTGAGCCTGAAGACTTGCTTTGTTTGCGTGACAGTTTTGTTTTATTTCATTTTAGCTTTTTATTAAAATATAACATGCACACAGGAAAGTGTACACATAACTGTACAACCTGATGTATATAATAAATTGACTATACCCATGGGAATTATACCACCCACTGCCATCGAGTTGATTCCAACTCACAGCAACCCTATAGGTCAGAGTAGAACAGCTCCATAGAGTTTCCAAGGAGCACCTGGCGGATTCAAACTGCCGACATTTTGGTTAGCAGCCGTAGCACTCAACCACTAGACCACCAGAGTTTCCAGGGAATTATACACTAGTAGTGTTTTTGTGACTTTTTTCATTCAACATATTTGTAAGATTCATCCACAATGTTGTGTGAAGTTGTAATTGATTCCTTCTTATTGCTGTATAGAAGTCATGACAGTCACAAGTGACCCCTTCTGCTGTTGCAGGACGCTTGGATAGTTTCCGGGTTAGGGCTATTATAAATAGTACCACTATGAATGTTCTTTCTAATGTTTCTGGATGAACATATATATGTATTTATGTCTGTACAGTTTTAAACATGAGACTAGTTCATATGAAAAAGTTCAGATACAGTTCTTGGGAACAACAACAAAAAAACCCCACAAAACCGGGTCCACATTTCCTCACTTGACTGGCATTGAGACATGACTAAGATGGGGCAGGTCATCTTCTTCATCACAGATCCTGCCATTCTCTTCCACAAACCCAGACCTCCTTATCTTTTTTAAATTTAATAACACTCTGAAGACAGGTCTTCTCCACCAGTAATTGCAAGGATTTCCTCACATCCTTAAGTCTCTGTTCATATGTGACCTTATCAGAGAAGACTGTCCTTACTCTATAAAGTAACAACTTCCCCCTGCACACTACTTCCTATTTGCCTTATTTGTCTGTTTTATTTACCATTTGATATGCACTTATCTTCTGCCCGACTAGAATGGAAGCTTCATTAAGAGCAGGGGGTTCTTGTCATTTTGTTGTAGGTGTCAACTCAAAGTGACTCTGTGTACAACAGAACAAAACACAAGCCTGTCCTGAGTCATCCTTTACATTGTTACACTTGAGTACATTGCTGCAGCCATTGTGTAAATGCATCTTGTTTAGGGTCTTCCTCTTTTTCCTTGTACCTCTACTTTACCAAGCAGATGTCCCTTCTCCAGGGACTGATTCCCCTGCCCCTGATAACACATCCAAATTATGTGAGACAGTCTCACCATCCTTGCTTTTAAGGAACATTCTGGTTGTATGACAGACTTGTTCATTTTTTTTGGCAGTCCCTGGTATATTTCATATGCTTCACCAACACCATAATCAAAGGCACAATTCTTCTGTCTTCGCTTACTCATTGTCAGGTTTTGCATTCATATGAGGCAACTGAAAATACCATCGTTTGGGTCAAGCACACCTTAGTCTTCAAGGTGACATCTTTGCTTTTTTTTAAAAAAAAGAGGTCTTTTGCAGCAGATTTGCCCAATGCATCATTTGATTTCTTAACTCCTGCTTCTATGGGTGTTGATCGTGGATCTCAGTAAAATGATATGCTTAACAACATCAATCTTTTCTCCATTTATCATGATGTTTATTGGTGCAGTTGTTAGGATTTTTATTTTGTTGAAATATAATCCATACTGAAGGGTGTGGTCTTTGATCTCCATTAGTAAGTGCTTCCAAGTTCACTTCACTTTCAGCAAGAAAGGCTGTGTCATCTGTGTATTGAAGCTTGTTAATGAGTCTTCCTCTAATCCTGATGCCACATTCTTCTTCATATAACCCAGTCTCTTGGATTATTTGTTCAGCATATAGACTGAGTTAAGTATGGTGAAAAGATACAACCCCGATGCACACCTTTCCTGACTTTAAACCATGCAGTATCTCCTTGTTGTGTTCAAAGGACTGCCCCTTGATCTATACACAGGTTCCTCATGACATCAATTAAGTGTTCTGGGATTTCCATTCTTCAAAATGTTATCCGTAATTTGTTATGATCCACACAGTTGAATGCCTTTGCATTGTCAATGAAATACAATAAACATCTTCTGGTACTCTCTGCTTTCAGTCAGATCCATCTGACATCAGCAATGATAACTCTCATTTCCGTCTTTTAGTTACTGCTGTTTCCACAGTTACTGGAAGATTGCCTGACATATAATGGGCATTTGATAGATATTTGTTGCATGAACAACTTACTACTACTAGTAAAACAAACAAACAAACAAAAAAACGCACTGCTGTTGAGTTGATTACAATTTGTAGTGACCCTAGAGGACAGAGTGGAACTGCCCTATTGGGTTCTAAGGCTGTAAATCTTTACAGAAGCCAACTGCCACATCTTTCCCCTACAGAGCGGATGTTGAGTTTAAACTGCTGATCTTTTGGTTAGCAACTGAATGCTTTAACCACTGTGCCAATGCTTATTGAAGGGTAACTATATACCAAAGGAGCCCTGGCAGTATAGTATTTAAAGTGCTTAGCTGCTAACCAAAAAATACAGTGATTTGAACCACAGCCGCTCTACTAGAGTAAGATGTGGCTGTCTGCTTCTGTAAAGATTACAGACTTGGAAATTCTATGGGGCAGTTCTAATCTGTCCTTTAAGATTGCTACAAATGGGAATCAACTCATGGGCAGTGGCTTTTGTTTGGAACTATGTGCCAACCACTGTTCTAAGTACATATGTTAATTAATTTGATTCCACAATCCTATATGGTAGACAGCATTATTAATCCCATTTTACAATGACAAAACTAACATAGTTATATCCTACTGTAAACAATAAGTTTGTATAACAAACACATTTATTTAATAGATTCTGTAGATTCACTGTTGCCATCAAGTCAATTCTAATTTACAGTGACCTTATAGGACAGAGTAGATCTGCCCCATATGGTTTCCAAGGAGCACCTGGTGGATTTGAACTGCTGACCTTTTGGTTAGCAGCTATAGATCTTAACCACTATGCTACTGTTTTAGTCATCTAGTGCTGCTCTACCACAAGTGAATGGCTTTAACAAGGAAAGTATATTTTTACACAGTCCAGTAGGCTACAAGTCCAAATTCAGGATGTCCATTCCAAGGGAAGGCTCTCCACCTTGTCGCCTCGGGAGGAAAGTCCTTGTATTGCATCAGTCTCTGTTCAAGGAGCATCTTGGTGCAGGAACTTCAAGTTCGACTGACACACTGTTCTCCTGGTGCTGCTTTCTTAATGGTGTAAGGTTCCCAGATCTCTCTGCCACATTTTCTGCTTTATAGCTCAGGAGACCCCTCAAGGCACAAAACAAACTTACACATTGAATCTTGCTCTATCAACACAACAGCTACCCATCCACCGTTATTAAAATCATAGAGGCAGGAATTCTAACATGGAGGAACATCACACAATACCAAGAATTATGGCACAGCCAAACTTATAGATTTTTTTTTTTTTTAGGGAACAATCCACGACAGCCACCAAAACTAAAATACCAAATCCAGTGCCATCAAGTCAATTCTGACTTACAGCAACCCTATAGGACTAAGCAGTACTGCCCTATAGGATTTCCAAGGAGCACCTGGTTGATTTGAACTCCCAACCTTTTGGTTAGCAGTTACTTAACCACTATGCCACCAGGTTTCTGTACAGTCACTAGAGAAGTTAAATACCTAAAAGGAAGTCTTCAGTGCCTAAACGGGGATGCAACTTGACAGGAATTTTAGAGATCTAGGATCATGGTGAAATTCTGGCTGGCTACTAGCAGAAAGACGGGTGATTAAAATTCACCCAGAGGTGTCTTGGAAGAAAGGCCTGGTGATCTACTTCCAGAAGGTCAAAAACCAAATCAAACTTTTTGTCATTGACTCAATTTCAACTCATAGCAACCCTATAGGACAGAGTAGAACTGTCTTATAGGGTTTCAAAGGAGTGGCTGGTAGTTTGAACTGATACCCTTTGGGTTAGCAGCTGAGCTCTTAACCACAGTCACCAGAGCTCTTCCAGAAGGTCCCAGCCAACCCTATGTACAGTTCTATTCTGCAACACATGGGATCACTATGAATGGGAATTGACTTGACGGCAACAATTTTTTTTTAAGTTTATTTTATTTATTTAATACGACTGAGTGAAAATGTGCATTCCCGTATAAATTTACATGCCCACCTCTATGCAGCTTCCACTGCTCTCCCTGCCCGGTGACAGCACACTATTCCTCTCTGCTCCATACATGTCTCATTCTCCCAACAGTCTCCTTTCCCCTCTTCTCCACCCACTCTCCTTCCTCCAGACAGGGGTCAGCAGGATGATATCCTACAGACGCATAAAACCATAAAGTGCATCCAGTATATGGTCACTGCATCGCCAAGTCCAATCCATTCATGTCCAAAGAGTGGACCTTCGTTATGATTTACGGGCAAGGGCAGCATCAGGGCCACGGGCCATGCTCCAACAATTTTTTTTTTCTGGTTAGGGCCATGGTTGTTGCTGTTTTAGGTGCTGTTAAGTAAATTTGAACTCATGGTGACCCCATGTAATTAACACTGCCCTATGTGTTTTCTAGGTTGCAATATTTATGTGGGTAGATCACCAGGTCTTTTTGCCCATGGAGCTGCTGGGTGGGTTCAAACTCCCATGGTAGCTGTCTTTGTTACCTAGTGCTGCTATAATAGAAATAGCACAAGTGCATGGCTTTAACAAAGAAAATCTTATTCTCTCCATTTAGGAGGCTTGATGTCTGAATTCAGGGCATCAGCCTCAGGGGAAGACTTTCTGTCTGCATGAGCTCTTGGGGAAGGTCCTTGTCATCAGTCTTTACCCTGGTCTAGCAGGCTGTCAGCACAGGGACTACAGGTCCAAAGGACATGCTGTGCTCCTGGCTCTTCTTGCTTGGTAGGAATGAGGGCCCTGTCCTTTCTGCTGTCTTCTCTTTTTTATATCTCAAAAAAGACTGACTCAAGATACAACTTCATCCTGTAGATTGTGTCTTGATTCATTAACATAATTCATCCTGCCTCATTACTGTCATACAGATTATGATTTATAGCATGTAGAATAATTGTATCAGATCACAAATGGAAGACAACCACATAAAAGTAGGAATCATGGCCTAGTCAAGTTGACACACATTTTTAGGGTACACAGTTCAATCAATAACAGTAGATGATCAGATTTTGCTACCCACAAACCTTTTCACCATCTTTCAGAGCACTGGTGAGAAAGTATCAAGGAGAGGAAAAGTCCACTTACTTAATGAAGGATTTTAGAAACTAGAGCTTCTTTCTGACAAAGTAAGTGCTAATTTATCACTTGGTTAAGAGCCTATTTGAGGTGATACTGATTTAAGCATCCCTGGTTACCAAAAAGAATAAAAACAACCCACTGCTGTCGAGTTGATTTTAACGTATAGTGAGCCTATAGTACACAGTAGAATTGTTCCATAAACTCATTGGGTCTCTACAGGTCAGAGTCAACTCAGTGGCAGTTGGTTTGTCTTGATTTGGTTAATTCAATCCATAACACCACCCGCTTGCCCAAGTCCATGTATCTCATGGACTCCAGCTTAAGAGAACCTCTGACTTACATATTGCCTCTCCAATAAATCTATGACTACTTATAGGGCAAAGAATATGTTGTACTAATCTTTATAATCTAATATCTGCTACATAGTAGGTAGTAAGTAAATATTCATTAATCTATTATTTCATTCATTAGCAGGGTTCTCCCTATTAGTGTCAATCCCCATTTTATTGAAAAACTGATGTGGCTAGTATTTGTGTTTAACATTAAAGGTGCAGACTTAACTATCTTAACTGAATGTAAAAGGCACTGCAGAAGTCACAGTGTAAGTTGATGGTTGGCTGTCCCTGCACAGAGGTATGAAAAGAACAATGAGAGAACTAGGGTTAAAGGATGAAAAGATGTACAGTTGGGTCAAGTGGCCTTAAGACACAAGGAGTTCACAGCTGTGCAAGGAATGCTGTTAGAGACATCAAGGGCAGAAAAGAACAAGACCCAAGAAAGAACAGCATAGAACTGCCCCCTAGTTTCCAAGGAGCACCTGGTGGATTTGAACTGCTAACCTTTTGGTTAGCAGTTGTAGCACTTAACCACCATGCCACCAGTTTCCATGGATTGTATTATGTCCCCTCAAAAACATGTGTATCAATTGGGTTGGATCATGATTTCAGTATTGTGTGGTTGTCCTTCATTTTGTGATTGTAATTTTATGTTAAAGAGCACCAGGGCGGGATTGTATCAAACACCCTTACTAAGGTCATGTCTCTGATCCAGTGTAAAAGGAGTGAGTTTCCCTGGGGTGTAGCCCACAAGCTGCGAGTTGGGGACCTCATACCACCTAGAAAGCAGTCCCAGGAGCAGAGCATGTCCTTTGGACCTGTGGTTCCGGTGTTGAGATGTTCCCAGAACAAGGGAAGAATAATGCATCACAAAGACCTTCCTCCATAGATAACTGAGAGGATAAGCCTTCCCCTGGAGCTTGGTGCTCTGAATTCAGACTTCTAGCCTCCTGAACTTTGAGACTAAACTTCTCTTTGTTAAAGCCTTCCACTTGTGGTACTTCCGTTACAGCAGCACTAGATGACTAAGACAGGTGGTCAGTGAGATTGTAAAAATTTGAGTATGTGTGCATTTTTCTGGATAAAACATTAATCACTTCCATTAAATTCTCAACAAAACCGAAACCAAACCCACGGCTGCTCAGTCTATTCTAACTCATTGCAACCCTACAGGACAGAGTAAAAATGCCCCATGGACTTTCCACAAAGGGCCTAGTAGATTCAAATGGCTAACCTTTTGGTTAACAGCCATAGCATTTAACCACTACCAAGGTTTCCAAATTTCCAACAAGTCTAGAATTTCTAACAGAAAAAGAAATATTCATGTAAATAGTTTTAATACACTCAAATAGGTTGCCATAAGAAAACATGACCAATAATCTGGCTGAACAAAGAGCACTTTCTTTCTGCTTGAGGGAGGAATGACCTGAAAGACATATAGGGTTGGGTGGGTGAGATAGGAAGGGCATCCAGGCAGGAAGATATGCATACACAAAAGTATGGGCTCCAGATTTAAAACAAAATGTGTCTTTGAGAAAAAGTTCAGTGTAGCCAGAGCATGGAGGAGTTCCTGTATGGTGCAAATGGTTGGCGTTCTTGTCTTCTAACCAAAAGCTGGAGGTTTGAGCCTACCTAGAGGTGCCTGGGAAGAAAGATCTGACAATCTACTTCCAAAAAATCACCTTTGGAAATCTTAGAGAACACAATTCTACTCTGACACAGGGTCATCATGAATTGGAATCACTTCAATGGTACCTGGTGGTGACTGATAGAGGACAGAGCTCATGAGGATCCATGGGAGTCAAGGCTTCAGAAATATACAAGATGAGACAGTGGCAAACCTTGTATCCTATGTGGGCTATGGAAATCTTTAAAGAACAGGTACTTACACTTTATATGAAGTAAAGGGTAGTTGAAGTAAATAAACATTTCTCATGGGAGATATCATTTATTCTTGTTGTATTAAAGGGGTGATGAGTGATGAGGAGCCCTGGTGGCATAGTAGTTAAGAGCTTGGCAGCTAACAAAAAATCAGCAGCTCAAATCCACCAGCCACTCGCTGGAAATCTTATAGGGAAGTTCTCTGACCTATGAAGTTGCAATGAGTCAGAACTGACTCCATTGCAATGAGTTTGGTTTTGAGGTGATGAGAACTACAGTTCTTGACAGGGGGCTCAGAAAGTTGAAAAAGTTTGAGAACCAGAGCTCTAAGACCTAGCCCAGCCCACAGCAAAATTCTGAAGAGTATGCAAAAATTTGCTCTTCCTCTTTCCTACTTCTCTCTCTTTTATCTCCATCTTTCTTCATGTGCGTACATCTAGAAGATCTTTTTGGTTTCTACTTTCCAAATGAGTAAAATGATGGAACTAGAAGACACTTCAGAGGTTATTTTGGTCTAACTTCTTTATTATTTTCACTCTTGGGAGCAAACTAACAGCAAGGAACTGATTTGCTTTCCTGGTTTCCCTTCTGTCTCTCTGGACCATGTGTGATTGTGTGTGTGTGTATCCTGATGAGGCTTTTCCTCCTCCTCTACCAAATGTTACTGCTGAAGTAGCTGAGGATTTGATCCTGGGCCTTTTTTTCTTCTTGCCCTCTTTTGAAGAAATCTTGTGTGCTCCTTTGGTTTTAAATGACAGCTATGTATCAAATATTCCCAGATTGGTATCCCCAGTCTTGTTTTTCTAAGCCTCAAATCTTTTAATTGCCTACAGATCATTTCCATCTAATGTTTTGTGTTTACCTGAAACCCAGCATGTCCAAAGGTAAATTTATCTTTTTCCATCCCCATAAATCTCCTTCAGTATTCTCCATTCCAGAAAAATAACACCTTGTTGGTCCAATTGTTCCCATCAAGCCAAGTATCATCCTTGATACCTCTTTCTCTTTTGGTGGCAACACTCCACCCCCCCACCAATGAATCACCCAAAGCTCTTATTTTACCTCCTGAGGCTTCTCAATTTCATCCAGTTTTCACTACTGTTACCCAAATCAGATACTGCTCCATGCACTTCTTGTCAATAAAGAAATACCAAAGTAAGGTGGGAGAAAGAGTGTTCATTGCAAGTGTACAGGTCAGGAGCAAGGAGGTGTATACTCAGATGAAGCAACCCAAACAAAAGAAAGCAGAACTTTTTAAACTGAAGTACTTACAAACATCATGGACTACACAGGTTATCGTGGCACACAGGTGCAATAATACAAATTGCATTTTTGGCATGCAGGCTAGTAAACTGGGTTTGACTGGCTTGAGCTACATGCAGCACCTTGAGGACAATGGACAGGAGGGGGCAGGTCCTCCATGGGCAGCTGCCAATTGAGCCACATGTAGCATTGTCACTTAAGGTTTTGTTTGATAATGGCTAAGCACTATGTCTCACATCTTTGGACATGTTATCAGGAGGGGTCAGTCCCTTGAGAAAGACATCATGCTTGACAAAGTGGAGAGACAGTGAAAAAGAGGTGGATTGAGACAGTGGCTGCAACAATGTGCTCAAGCATAAAGATTGTAAGGATGGCACAGGACTGGGTAGCATTTTGTTCTGTTGTACATGGACAGGGCCACTATGAGTTGGAACTGACTTGGCAGCACCTAACAGCAACAAGCAACTCCTTGTTCCGTTAGCTGTCAGTGGCTTCCCTGCTATTACATCAGATCATGCCACCATTATCTTTCTGTGTGTGGCAAAAACATACATAATGAAACTTAGTTGCCAATGCAACAATTTCTGCATGTATAATTCAATGATGTTGAATACATTCATGTTATTCAACTAGTACCACTATCCTTTTCCAGATTATTCTACCATCATTAACATTAACTCAATGTCCCCCAAGCAAAAGCTTCTGATCCTACCCACCCCCCCATCAGTAGTAACCACTAATCATCTTTGGTTGCTATTTGCTTGTTTCATGTAAGTGAGATCATCCAGTATTTGTGTTTTTGTGACTGACTTATTTTGCTCAGCTTAATGTTTGCAGGGCTCATGCATGTTGTGGCATGTATCAGGACTCTTTTCCATTCATGGCTGAGTGTTAGGTACCACATTTTGTTTATCTGTTCATTTGTTGATGGCCATTGAGGGTGTTTTGACCTTTTGACTGTTGTGAAAAGTACTGCAGTGAACACTGGTGTACAGATCCTGTTTGCATTCCACCACCATTATCTTTTGCCTGGATTTCCTGCACTATGCTTCTAATTCCTGATCTACTATCTTCTAAAACTCTTAAATCCATTCCCCACAATGCAACCAGAGAGTTTCTTAGAACAAAGATACGAGCATGCTACTATCCTATTTAATCCGTCATTGTTTGTAGGCTAAAGATTAAAGTCCTTGCTTTTGTCCTTTCTGCTCAATTTTCCAGTCTCATCTCATGCCAACCTCTGTCTCATCATGCACCAGCCATGCTGGCTTTCTTTCAGTTCCTCATTAGTGCTAAGCTCCTTCCTCACTTAAGATCTTTGCACATATTCTTCTCTCCCTTCCCTTTCCTTCTTGCCTGGTCAATTTCTGATTATCCTTTAGGCCATTGGTGAGACTCACTTTCTCAGAGAGTACTTAATTGAACTCTTAACTAGACTAGGTATGTCTGTACTTCCTCATTGCACTTTTCACAACTGTAATTAAATGTTTATTTGAGTGACTATAAATTTCAGGGGGAAGTGATCTGTTTTAAGAGTCCCCAGCAATTAGCACATTACCTGGCCCTTAATAAATACTTGTTGGAAAAGGGGTTGAATGCTTCAGTCATCCAGTGGCAGAGACAAAACTAGAACCTAATCAAGGTTCAGTATAGTATCTTTTCTCCAAGCTATAAGCATCTGTTTCTTTAAGGTGAAACCCTGTTCTTAAGACTTCCTCTTTCTCTTCTCAGTGAAAAATATATCAGTCTTGTATGTTTGGCTTCTTTAGGGACCTGTTAAAGCCAATCTGGTAAACTAATCCAAGTTTCAAAATCATCCTTCCCCTAATGGTATTTGCATTTAACTGGGAACTCCTGAGAATGGAGGGTAATCCCAAAGGAACTAATCAAAATTTCAGGCGCCAGGAAGATATTATTGGAAAGAGGGAATTTTCACTACCATTTCTTAATGGAATCACAGGAAAGACACTTACAATATGTTAGGCAGACTTTAATGTCTTTTTTAAAAAATTTAATTTTGACAATAAGCCTGTTAAATCAAATCAAACCCATTCCGACTCACAGTAACTCTATAGAGTAGACTGCCCCATAGAGTTTCCAAGGCTATAATCTTTATGGAAGCAGACTGCCACATCTTTCCTCCCAGAGCAGCTGGCAGGTTCAAACCACAAATCTGTCAATTTCAATTCACAGCCAAACTCTTTAACCACTGCACCACCAGGGCTCCTAACTAGCCTGTTGCTGTTAGCGGATGTGGAGCTCATTCTGATTCACAGCAACCCTATGTACTACAGATTGAAGCACTGTGCTGTCCTGCTCTGTCCTCACAATCTTTGCTATGTTTGAGTCCAGCTGTTGCAGTCACTGTGTTAATGCATCTCTTGAGGTTCTTCCTTTTCTTCAACAACCCTGTTAGGTAGATGGATCCCTGGTGGTAGAGTGGTTAAGAGCTCAGCTGCTTAACCAAAGGTCAGCAGCTCCAATCCACCAGCTGCACCTTGGAAACACTAAGGGCAGTTCTACTCTGCCCTACAGGTTCCCTGAGTTTGAAGCAACTGGACAGCAACAGATCCATCTCTCTAGGTGAGCGGAGACAATTGCTTACATAGTTTACATATAGATCTGAGTCTTGGGGTTAATTTGGTACCATCTAAAAAAAAGTATTATTGTTTCTTTTATTCTTCATGTCTGATCCATGCTCTGAGATTTGATATTTTACTGTCTTACTAAAACCCCTTCACACTGGGCACATAATATTGCTCATTCCAACCATGACTGTACTTCTGGGTAGGGGAAAAAAATGCTTTCAGCTCTTCCAAGCAAATTGTGATGTTATATTCAAGAAGTTACTTTTTACTACTGAGTCCACCAAAGCCTCCTGCATCCAGGGAGTGGATGAGTATGAAGTCGACGTTTAATAGTGCATTATTTATCTGTTTACTGCTATTTAGTATAACAAAAGCTATTAGGAGATGGCTATTCTAGGATCAGATATCGCTGCTTAAGTTGTATTTGCCTCTGATTAAAAATGCTTTTGTCGATCTTTTGGAGCTCCTCTACATTCTGGTTACTTAATAAAGGATTTCTCCCGTGGGAGTGGAAGGACACCATTATACTGTCCTTAGGGTCAGATGTACCTAGCTATTTAATGGTTTGTGACCTTGGAAACATTATTTAACCTCTCTGTTTTCCCAGTCGTTAAAAAATAAATAAAAGTGATAGCTATTTTGAAGTATGAAAACACCTAACAACAAAGCCAGGCATGCAGCAAGTGTTAAGTACTGCGAATTCCCTTCCTTTTTCTTCTTGCAGTCCACAGATTTATACAGGTCCTGTGGACTCCTCAAAGTACTTGTAAAACTTTGTGTAGCTGTGTGAAGTGTATTTTTCTGGGAATTAAAATCCACAGTTTGACAGATACCACGTGGGCCAGCGACTTCCCTTAAAAGGAATTGTGGATTCTTCCCCTTGCAATGCTAAGGGTGGAATCTCTTTTATTTTATTCTCCTCTGAGCACCCTTTGTTGCAGTCCCCTAACAGACTTTCTGTTAGCAGAGGAGGGTGATCAGTTGCCTTTGGGAGCTTGTCTCCCAGGGAAAGACCCCCAAGAACTTTCCCTAAGGTCTCCGTGATCCGTTTCCAGGTTTCCTCCCAGACGGGGTTGGGGTGTCATCCGCAGCAGCTCAGCTGTTTTATTTTAATGTTTGTCGGGCTCCAGGGGTCGCTCCCTTACTTAGAAACCACTCTTGTGGGTTTTCTCTCTAGTCCTCGGTCAAAACCTCACGGTGCGACCCGGGCCATGCCCGCGGTCCCTAGGCCCCTAAACCAGAGCCTGCGGTGCGGGGGAGGCCGTCAGCACACAGCACCCGCTCCTCCGGTCCACCAGGGGGCGCAGCAGCCCCGCCTCTTCCGTCCCTGGGTGCTTCGCGCCGAGCCCCTTCCGCGTGTGTGAGTGAATGTGAGAGTCAGCGTTCGCGCCGCGCGCGTTGTCCGCCTCCGCCGCTCGGCGCTCTTATTTCGGCTCCGAGGGGCGGGCGCGCGCGTAAAGGCATAGAGACGGGCGTTGAGCTCTTCGGCTAGAGCGTCGTCGAGTCGGAGCCGGAGCCCTAGCCGCGCGCTGTGTCTCCGCTGCGTCCGCCAAGGCCCCCGAATATAAGGGACAAAAGCCGCCGTCGCGTCGCCTGCTCCCATCGCCAGGGCTCACCCGCCACCACCGCAGCCCTGAAGAGAGTCCACCGCCGTCACTACCCGTGAGGATCCGAGAGCCATGTCAGCCAGCAGCCTTTTGGAACAGGTACAGGCCCGGCCCGCATGCCTCGGCCATTGTGTGAGGCGGGAGGGAACCCGACTAGGCCCGGGCCCGCTCTTCCCGGCCCGACCGAGCCGAGGCGACGCCTCTCGCGGGCCGGGTATCGCGTCTCAGGCCGGCCGCGCCCAGCGCCTCGCTCTCCACCCGCTCTCCCCGGTTCCTCCCAGGCCACTGAGCCCACGGGCCGCGCCGCGTTCCCTAGCTCCTCGGGCCTCGTTTTTCTTCCTTGTTTCCTTCCTTGAAGCCCCAGCCCCCTCTCGTTGTTGTTGCCGCGGCCCCCGCTTCTTCTCGCCGGCCACGCTGGCCTAGCGCTCTTCTCCTCTTCCCATTTTCAACCACCCCCTCACCACCATTCCTGACGCCTCTTTTGAGGCTTGCCCCTCTATTTTCTTACCGGGCGGTGCTTTAATCTGTCTTTTCTTTTTCCATGTCTTCCTCGGACAACCTGCTGCTCGGCGACGTCTTCTCCCGCAGAGACCAAAAGGTCAAGGAAACAAAGGTGAGCCCAGCACTGCTGGTAGCCCCGGGCCAGGAGGGGGACGCTGAGTAGGAGGGGCGGGGTCTCCGGGAAGCGCCCCGGAGAGAGGACCTTTCCTGAGCCGCCCGGTTCGCAGGTGTCTCAGCCTTAAGTATTTGACCCCGTCAGTGCGTTCGTGCAGCTGGTGAACAGCATTTTAGCGAACCAGGAGTAACTGATTAAAGGTGGGAGTGGATTCGGTTTTGAAATGTCCCAGGTCCTGAGTTTCCTGTAGGTCTTAGAAGGCCTTTGTTTTTCATCCCCGTGGATCACACTCTGTAAGTGCTCACATGTGATGGGGGAGGGGAAGCGGGAAGGAATTGAAATCTAGAGGAGCCAATAAAATAACCTTTTTAGATCAACTTGGCTGTGGCTGGAGAGAGACATTTTCACTGATAATATTGCTCAGCATTCATTCTCGTTTCTGTCATTTTGAAGTCCAAACTTGTTTGCTTTGTTAATGAGGTTTTTTCCCTCTTGTTAGGCTATGTTGGATTAATCTGGAAGGGAATCAAGATTGAGACGCACCTAATTTGATCTTTTTCCCCTTTTAGTACAAAATGGATCTGTACATCAAAAGGATGGATTAAATGATGATGATTTTGAACCTTACTTGAGTCCACAGGCAAGGCCCGTGAGTAGTTAACTATTTACTGTTTGATCAAAGGATATAGGATGCAAGTATTGTTTCTCTGCTGTATCTTCATAAATCTAATTTTTAGAGGGTGACTTACTTAATACTTGTTAATGTGTTATGGAACAGTTATTACAGGTATCACAGACTTAAAAACCCATTTTGTCAGCAAACACTGTACTCTGGAAGTAATACTGATAACATTTTGTAATGTACTAACAGTAACACCTGTTTAATAGTATCCTCCCCCCCATTCTGGATTTTCGTTATCGAAAACTTTTACCCTTAGGGAAGTTGGATTGCTGTGTAATATGAAACACTAATATAAAATAACCTGAACTCTTTAGTCAGTGCTGCAGAACTAGTTGTCCTGCTTTCCTTTGGCCACTGGTAGTGGGTTCTTAGATTACCAAAATGATTTTGGAGTCAGGGTACTCTGTTTTGTGTTAAAATATGTCTGCATCTACAGGAACTAACTTCATGTTACTCTGGCTTTACACTAAAGGAGTTGTTCTGTCAGCTGTAGAATTTACCAAAATAGAATTAAAGGAAGTTGAAATACTCTTCAGCACAAACTAAAGTAAGATCAAGGGTGATTGAGGTTTTTGCAGTGTAATCTGTCTTCTAACATGAAGACTAGTTGCATGTAAATTCAGACATGAATATGGCCTCTGCATGTAGAAACTTGTTTTGATTCAGCAGTTTTTTGTATTATCATTCTGGGTTTCAAAACAGCCATAGACTTGTAGATAATGGCTATAACTGCTTAGATGAATAAGAATAGAAGCACAATAGAAGGTACCACTTCTAGAAGTTTGTGGAACATATGCTGTGTGAATTATGGTCTTGAATAACTTGATGTAGTGTATGCCCATATTTCAACCTAATTTGTACATAAAGCTTTTAGATCCTCAATGTAAAATTTTTTGTTTACAATCACATACCTAAACAGTTGATTGAAAAAAAAAAAAAAGTTTTAGCGGAAGACCACCACTTAATCAGGAAAAGGGAGGAGAAATAGAAGAATGAACTGTCAGTAGGTTCCTGCTATTGAATAAGTTTCTTTGCATAATCATTATAGGCAGTGATAGTGGGTGTATTTAGAAACATAATTTTAGGTAGTTGTTGAGCTGTGTCTGCACAACCTATAGAGACCAGCTTTGTGTAACTCTTCTCGTTTAAGGGATTATTGTGTGAATGGTAAGAGTTTACAAAAAGTCAAAATACTGTTCAGCCTTTGTGACTGAGGTTTTTGAATGTGATTGGTCTTTTAATGTGATAACATACAAGTTCATGTTTTTGGTTGTTATTATTTAGGAACTTTTTTTCCTAAAAGATGAGACTACAGTGTTTTTAGAATCTGTTTTAGCATCACACTCTTATTTCTAATGGAACAGATACGTGTGCATTTCAGCTAATAGTCATTAATTTTATAGGTGAAGCAGACCAGGTAGCAACATTTTTTTTCTCCTTAGTTTTAAATCCTCTGGCAACTACTGCACATTTTCTCTCCAGTTTTAATTAATGTCATTTACTGATTTTCCCAGTTAGTTTGCCAAGAGGCTAACACTCTGAACTCTATGTAGTAGTGAACCTTACTGGTTTATGGTTGAGGAATGCCCATAGAGATGCTTGAGCTAGATCATGAAACTTCCAGTTCTTTTTGTTTTGTTTTTCTCGTTTGATGCGTTATAATGCGTTTTAGCAGGAAACACTTGAACACTCCTCCGTTCTGCCAGAATTCTTGTGAATCAAGAGTTCCATAGAGCAAGACTTCCACCGTTTGTGAAATGCCAGGATTAAGGCCCATTTATTATTGTACAAAGGCCCCTCGTGGCCCTTGCTGAAAACTAAAAAGTTGATGGTTCACACTCAGCAGCTACATAAGAGAAAGATAGGGCAGTCTGGTTCCATAAAGATTTATACCTTTGGAAACAGTTGGGGCAGCCCTACTCTGTCCTGTAGAGTTGTTGTGTGTTGGAATTGACCTGACAGTGAGTTTGGTGTATCAGTGTATGTCAGTTTAGCTTAAAGTGATTAGGCAGTTTCTTGCAATATAAAAATGCCAGGGATTTTATACAAACAGGCCATCTGAGATATGCTGCTCCTTTTCCCTAGTAATGGCTGAAACAGGAGGGGAAGGGAATGTCTTGGTACTGTACTTATTTTTGTTTAACTTTAATTTATTTGCCTTTCTTTCCCCCTCCACAGAATAATGCATATACCGCCATGTCAGACTCCTACTTACCCAGTTACTACAGCCCCTCTATTGGCTTCTCGTATTCTTTAGGGGAGGCTGCTTGGTCTACTGGGGGTGACACAGCCGTGCCCTATCTAACTTCTTATGGACAACTGAGCAACGGAGAGCCCCACTTCCTACCAGATGCAATGTTTGGGCAACCAGGAGCCCTAGGTAGCACTCCATTTCTTGGTCAGCATGGTTTTAATTTCTTTCCCAGTGGGATTGACTTCTCAGCGTGGGGAAATAACAGTTCTCAGGGACAGTCTACTCAGAGCTCTGGATATAGTAGCAATTATGCTTACGCACCTAGCTCCTTAGGTGGAGCCATGATTGATGGACAGTCAGCTTTTGCCAATGAGACGCTGAATAAGGCTCCTGGCATGAACACTATAGACCAAGGGATGGCAGCACTGAAGTTGGGTAGCACAGAAGTTGCAAGCAGTGTTCCAAAAGTTGTAGGTTCTGCTGTTGGTAGTGGGTCCATTACTAGTAACATCGTGGCTTCTAATAGTTTGCCTCCAGCTACCATTGCTCCTCCAAAACCAGCATCTTGGGCTGATATTGCTAGCAAGCCTGCAAAACAGCAGCCTAAGTTGAAGACCAAGAATGGCATTGCAGGGTCAAGTCTTCCACCACCTCCAATAAAGCATAACATGGATATTGGAACTTGGGATAACAAAGGTCCTGTGGCAAAAGCCCCCTCTCAGGCTTTGGTTCAGAATATAGGTCAGCAGGCAACCCAAGGGTCTCCCCAACCTCTAGGTCAGCAGAATAACAATAGCCCACCAGTGGCTCAGGCGTCAGTAGGGCAACAGACTCAGCCATTGCCCCCACCTCCGCCACAGCCTGCCCAGCTCTCAGTCCAGCAACAGGCAGCTCAGCCAACCCGCTGGGTAGCACCTCGGAACCGTGGCAGTGGGTTTGGTCATAATGGGGTGGATGGTAACGGAGTAGGACAGTCTCAGGCTGGTTCTGGATCTGCTCCTTCAGAGCCACATCCAGTATTGGAGAAGCTGCGATCCATTAATAACTATAACCCCAAGGATTTTGACTGGAATCTGAAACATGGCCGGGTTTTCATCATTAAGAGCTACTCTGAGGACGATATCCACCGTTCCATTAAATATAATATTTGGTGCAGCACAGAGCATGGTAACAAGAGACTGGATGCAGCATATCGCTCCATGAACGGGAAAGGCCCCGTTTACTTACTTTTCAGTGTCAACGGCAGTGGACACTTCTGTGGTGTTGCTGAAATGAAATCTGCTGTGGACTACAATACGTGTGCAGGTGTGTGGTCCCAGGACAAATGGAAGGGTCGTTTTGATGTCAGGTGGATTTTTGTGAAGGACGTTCCCAATAGCCAACTGCGACACATTCGTCTAGAGAACAACGAGAATAAACCAGTGACCAACTCCAGGGACACTCAGGAAGTGCCTCTGGAAAAGGCTAAGCAGGTGTTGAAAATCATAGCCAGCTACAAGCACACCACTTCCATTTTTGATGACTTCTCACACTATGAGAAACGCCAAGAGGAAGAAGAAAGTGTTAAAAAGGTAACAGCTTACCATTCTTAAGATTTTTAGGGAAGGGGAGGAATTAGAACAGGAGGGGTATTACAGTAAACTTAGTAAGAGCTCTAAATAACATTTAACAGTTGAAGGCTTTGTGGAAGTGTAATTGGTCATACAATTTGAACCCTAGGAAGAAGGAATGTAGGAACAGTAGAGGGCAGAAACGTGGGCTTTTTAAATGCAAAGAAGAAAGAGTATAGGGAAGCTAAAAGTTATATAATAGAGAAGGAGGTAAAGATAGGAAGAATGACTAAAAGAAGTGCAGATGGGGTATTTGAAATGATAAAACCATGAAAATTAAAGTAGGAAAGATTGAGACTGTAATGTGGTGGTGGTGGTGGGGACAGGCGTTCTCTGTTGTCATCAGCCAGCTTTTGGCCTAAGTCTGGGGTACTGTGGTTATTTTCAAGAAATGATGTGTCACACTACCTGCCTGTGACCTGGTAGTGTTAAGAAGCTTTTTCCTTGCTCCTGTCTTTGGTGATGTTTAATTTGCTTATGTTTTTCCCAAGCCTTTTCATTAAAAAGGTTTAATGTTTGTTATATAAACCTTGGGAAACTCAGAAAATGCTATTCTCTTGCCCTTAATATTTTATTGTGTTTCTGAAAGGTCACTTTATGCTGATTGTCTCTTTAAGAAGTGGGTAGAAGTGTTACTTCTGTCTTCTCAAATCTTGGGTGGAGTGATGGAGAAGGCGTTCAGACTAAACAGTTGAACTTGTTTGAAGGCATTGGGTTAGTGCTTATTCCCTGGATATTGAATGAAAGTGAACTGTAAGAGGATGATACACTTGTTGGGACAGATCATATGTTTGAACTTAAGTGTACTTAAACATAGGAAGGAAGTAGATAAAAGATGGGAGGAAACAATTTTTTTTACATTAGTTGTTGAGAGAATTCTGCTCTATTTAGCCTCAATTGTAGAATATAAGATAAAACCTAAGACGCTTATGTAAATGGCATTTCAGTAAATTTGTCATGTGTTCATAGGAATCTTGGATAATTGGTCTAGGATCTGAGACATTCTATAAGAACCATTAGTTAGCTTATGAAAACTTACCGATTATTTTTGAGATAGGAGGTCAGTTCTTTGGTAGATCATCTAACGTGTTACTGCGTGGTGCAGTCTTACAGCCCAAGTGGGATGGCTGCCATCTTATCTCTTAGTATGTGAAGATGAAATTAACATGACATGAAAAACACTGAGGATAGAAAGCCAGATTATTGGAAAGGTGGCTGTCAGAAAATATTTTCTTCATTTTGATAGTCCTTTAAATAATCCTCTCCAAAAGTTCACCATAAACATTTAATTTAAAATCTGCCATAATCCTGTAGAAAAGGCTAGTTTACTGATTTTTGTGTTTGCTTGGTTTTTAATGAAGTACTCTAAAGGTATCTTCTTAAGCATAGCAAGTTATTAACATGAGAGATAGCCATGTAGTTGGAACATGAAATAAAATTGGTGTACTTATTATGAATCTGTTTTTCTTCGTTTTGCAAAGTCTTTGCTGCGTCTGCATCGTGTGATTAAAACAGACAAACAGGAGTTTTTTAGGAATGTATAGCACATAGGATAAACTTACGTTTAAGTTTAGAATTTCTCATTTTTATATATAAATTTCTAATCAAGTGTATATGTGGATTAAATTCACTAGAATGACTTCAAGGAATGATAATTGAGCTTCATAAGTAGGTGTGAGATTCATATGTTGGCATTGACTGGCCCTTTTTACGTTTTCTTGCAGTGTGGTAAAGCTTAGGGTCTTTGTTACGCTAACTAATGATTCTTTCTCACAGTCATTCCCTAAAGACTCAATTAATGAGTATCCTAATTATTCTCAGGCTGGTGAACAAACCACTTAGAAAAGCTTTGATTATACTTGTGTCAGATTACTTTTCAGTTTACTTTCTGTAAGAAGAGCTGCTGGGGTTTCAGGAAGGTCGGTATGATTACTTCTAAGCCCAGTTACCCATTTCAGTCAGTATGGCCTTCTCTTTGTCCACTTTTAGCCTCACATAACTGACTGAGCTGTTACCCAGTCTTTACTAGAACTTCTCCACGACCAAGCAGGTTAAATGAGGATGAGATTGATAGCTCATTGAGGGGTTACACTTCAGTACTGTGGAGTGTTTGTGTGCCTGTTTTTATTATTAAGACTATAAAAAATCTTCATGTCAAGTGGGAAATGCTTTAAGAAACTTCATCCTGAGGATGATGTCAACGGCTGTTCTAAAGTTCTAAGATGGGCATGTATCTTGGCAGAACACACTGCAACACAGCTACAGCTTTTTTGACTAATGTTATTACTGCCTTGTTAAGTCACATGGTCTAATTTAATATCACAGAACCTTTAAGCATTGGATATATCCAGTTTAAATCTTCCAGCAGTTTTACCTGATGTCTGATAGCATAGTTTACCTTGTTGTATACTTCAGATACTATTTTGTAACCTGCTTTTTTGTATTTAGGAGTTTTCTCCAATTGTTACATATTCTTCTGTGGTACTACTTCCTTGATGGCTTCTTTATTCTGTCATAAGCTTACAGTTTACCAGTTCCTGATGGTTGAATAGGAACCCTGGTGGTACAGTGCTTAAGTTGTTGGCTGCTAACCAAAAAGTTAGTGGTTGAAACCCATCATCAGCCTTTCCGTGGGAGAAAAGACCTGGCAATCTGCAAGTTGAAGATTTCAGTCTACTGAACTATTCTCTCCTGTCCTGTAGCATTGCTGTGAGTCAGAATCAACTCAGTGGTGCCTAGCAGCAGTAATTCTGCTTCCTTACAGTTTTTCGTTCTCAACTGGAATAACACTGTAGTGAATAGATTTACATCTGTTCTGTAGTGCTATTGCTGGTTCAGAAGGTATGTCCTTTTTAAAGGTCTTTGCTATGTGTGCCTTCTCCTTCCATTTTTTATTGAAGGAGTTGTGTAGCTGTTATTCGGAAGTAGGCAACAGTTAAGGACTTTACCCCTTTGTCTCAATTTAGGAAAAAATAATACAAGGAAGTACTAAGTTGAGGAAACTAAGAAGTGATTCCCTTGAAACCTCCTAGTAGAGTATTAGACTCAGGTAGGCCTTAGGTAAAAAATGATTTTTCTGAAATGACTGAAAAACTAACGGAGAGTAGAGAGACAAATGTAGGAAAATGTGGGTATGGTAGCAACATTTTAAGATTAGTGAGTGGTTCTTCAGTGGAAGCTGCTGGATTTCCTAAATACCTCTAGAATTATTCCTGTTTTCAAGTAAAAGACCTAAATATAGTGATCTAAAGTGTTTTTAGATGTATTTAAACTTTACTGCAATGTTTAGGAATTGAGATGAAACTGCCTTTTCTTTGAATAACTTTATTATTGTATGCTGGATGCTACACGGAAACCAGGAGTGCATTACCAAGGAGCTCTGCATTATGTTCATTACATTTGAGTACAAAATAGAAAGTGTTTTGTCAAGATGTGCACAGGTGCCAGTTTATAAGCTTGCAGGAGCTTACCTAATGCAGCTTGGAGTGTAGATAGCTTCTCATAGAATGGTCTCCTGGAAGAAGTTATCTCTGGGCGGAGCCTTCTAGAAGCATGTATAGAAGATAGCTAGAGGTGTTTTGGGAAGAGGGGACATGGGTGTTTTATAACTATAAATTCTGTAATTTTTTATAATTTTATAACTATAAATCTGTGACATTGTTTACAGGATAATTTGGAATAGAAAGCTCTATGTAGTTCACCCCCCCCAAAAAATCACAACCGCTGCCATATGTTTGATTCTAACCCAGTGAACCTATAGGACAGAGTAGAACTGCTCTGCAGGGTTTCCAGGGCTGTAAGGAAGCAAAATGCCACATATTTCTCCCACGATACAGTATAAGACCAAGTCTAATTTGGGTCTTCTTGGAACAAGTTTTCCAAAAATGAAGCTTGGAGATTAGATTAGGAAAGGGGAGAGTTGAATGAAATGTTTATAGGAATTGTTTGATATGGAAAGAATCTACTGAGAAAGGGACGAAACTGGTAAGAAAAAAAGGACTATAGTTTAAAAGGACAAGGAAAGGAGTAAGAATGCAATTTGAGATGGGTTGGAGGACCTCCTTGATGTAACTTTTGTATGGAAGGCACATAGGAAGTGAAGGGGGCAGCGTGTTTAGCCTATAAGAGAGAATTAAAGGGGTCATCGGGTAGGTTTATTCTGTGCCAAAAGTAGTACTAGACCAAATGGATTGAGGTTATAGGAAGGAAGATTTCTGTAAATAAAAGGGAGAACTTTTTAATCAGACTAACTAAAAATGAAATTCTTAGTTGCTGGTGAGTTTCAACTAGAAGTTAAAAGAACATTTATTGTGTTGTAGAGGAGATCATACCAGGGTTATTCTTACTGTAAAGAAGCCAAGGATAGAAGGTTAGCTGGCCCAGGGTAACATTTGAGGCTCATGAAGATATATTGATGCTTAATAAAAGGTCTTTTTGGGAAGGTCATTGTTTTCTGTTCTGAAATTTCTGACCTAAATATTTATTATATGTACAAAATAAGAAAAAAGGAGGTTAGAGGACGTGAATGACAGAAAGATTGGTGGATTCACGATGAATCTTGGGGCAGAGTAGGTATATGGTTAGCTACTGCTTTTTAAATACATTTGTTGTATCAGTATTATGAAGTTGTTACCTAAGCTGCTGTTACTGTTGGTTGCCCACCAGGCAGCCCCCAGCGCACGGTGACCCTTTGCATAATGAAATGAAGTGCTGTCTGGTCCTTTGCTCATGACTGGTTATGTAGTATATACTGTTGCAATCCATAGATTTTTAAAAATATAATTTATTTGTCTTGAGAATATACACAGCAGAACATGCACCAATTCCACAATTTCTCTGTGGACAATTCAGTGACATTAATTGTGCAGCCGTTCTCACCCTTGTTTTCTGAGTTATTTTTTCCTCATTAATGTAAACTCACTGTCCCCTAAGGTTCATATCTAATCTTTCCAATTGCTTTTGTCAGATCCCATAGATAAATCTTAAAAGCACAGTGCTCAAAACAGACAGTCTTACTAATTAAGCTAAACTGTTGTTTGGTTTTAAGAGGATTTCAAGAGATACTTTTGAACTAAGGTTTAAGGATTATCTCAGGTCAGTAGTTTCGGGGGTTCTTCTAGCTTCCATGACTCCAGAAAGCCTGGATTCCATGAGAATTTGAAACTCTCTTCTCCATTTTCCCGTTTTGATCAAGATTCTTCTATAGAATCTTCTGTAGATTCATAGGAGTTTCACTGGCTTATTTTTTAGAAGTAGGTTTTCATGCTTTGCTTCTACCTGTCTTAGTTTGGAAATTCTGCTGAAACCTGTTCAGCATCATAGCAGTGTGCATTCCTCCACTGTCAGATGGGGGCTGATGCACATGAGGTGAATTCCTGGTAATCACACCCAGGTCTTCTCCATGGAAAGTGAGAATTCTACCACTGAACCACCACTGACCTCACTAAAGACTTATTTTAAAAAATTTAGACGAGGTTAAATAGGAGAAACGCTTCCCTAATTTTCAATGTGCATTTTCGTATGGTTTTTGGCTTAAAAGTTTCCTAGTGTTAGCTTCTTAATGAAGTTGTTTACAACCGTCCTTTTTCTTTTCTAAACCCTTTAATTTGAACATTTAGCTACTTGTTGAAAACTGAAGTAGTTATCTTGGCTCCATGTTTACCTTAAAACAATTTCTAGGTTTTACTGTTAATAAAATAAAAGAGAGGAAGAAAACATCACTTTAGCCATATATTGTTTTTTATTATTAAATGCTTAGGAAGTAAGTAACCTTGGTAGTATTGTGCGTTTTGTTTGGTGTTTTCCCCACTCCACTGTTCTAAGTCATCTCTTCAGAGCTAATAAATGGGTATTCTGTTTTAATTGAGATAGCAAACCTGAACTCTGGTAATGTTCTAAGGCTACTTGTGTGTACTTGTGGCATGTAAATTGACTTGTGTTTCTGCTGAAAGAATTGAAGAAATTCTTGCTTTACCTTCATTACTTTGTAGGTTGATATAAGGAGTACTTTCTGCAGTGACTTTAAAGAAGGACTAGGAGAGAATAAATAATGCTGAATTTGAATCTCTGTACTATGTACCTTCTGTCTGTAGTTCAACAAATGTTAGTGTTTTATTGCTGGGATGGAACAGATAAACGAGGCACTGCCCTTGCTGTGGGAGCAGTGTTGTTAGGAGGATAATCAAATGGATAAAATACAGGATAAGAGCTGTAAGAGCGGAATGAAGACTTTTTTTTAAAATCACTTTAGAGAAGAGGCATACTTGTGAAATTAAGGAAGTCTTCATGGTGGAGATAACATTTGGACCTTGTCAGATAGAATCAGTAATAATAGAGTAATAAGCAGTCAGATAGTAACAGTGCCTAGCACACAGTGTACACATAACTTTAGCTGTCATACCTGATACTTCATTCTTACGTTTTAAGTGAAGAACCGGGCTCAGAAAGGTTATTTGTCCAGGGTCTCATAACTAATAAATGGTGGAGTTGGTATTTCAGCATAACCCATTGCTGTCAAGTTGATTCTCACACACACAGTGGCCTGGTAGGACAGAGTGGAACTGACCCATAGGGTTTCTAAGACTAATCTTTACGGAAGCAGGCTGCCACATCAGTCTCCTGTGGAGCAGCTGGTGTTCTTTAGCTGTCAGCCTCCTGGTTAGCAACCTAGTGCTTTACAAGTTTGCCAGCAGGGTTCCATTTTACTGTATGTGAATTCTTAAACAATATATAGTGTTATTTGGCATAACTGAATTGGAATCAACTTGATAATAACAGATTTGGCTTTTTTGGTGTGTGTGACTTGGCATAAGTCTTTCCTACGAGATTTTGAATGTGACTAGTTGTGAGCCAGCTCTTTAGCTCTCAAGAATTTTAGCAAATTTGTTGTTAAACACAGTCATTGTTTTACCAATTTACAGTGAAATACATTTTATTAAATATATTTGTATTTAAAGTACATGATGCTAAACTATAATTTGTAATGTTACAAATTAAAGCTAAATGCCATAAATTTAAATAACATTGTAGTAAAAGGACAGAGTCCTTGGGTGGTACCAGTGGTTGATGGTTGAACTCACCCACAGGTGCCTCAAAACAGGCTCGGCAGTCTGCTTCTAAAAGGTCACACAGCCTTAAACCTTGTGGAGCACAGTACCACTGCATAACACTTAGGGTTGCCATGAATAAAAATTAACTCATCGGCAACTTTTTTTTTCTAGTATTAAAAGGTAATAATATCCAAACTCGGCACTCTTGAGGTTGTTTGCATTTTGTTGTATTGGTATCCTGTGCTCGATGTCAGCCTTGCACTCACTGACAGCACATGGGTAGTTTGAAACTGTGTTATTTATACTGGAAATTGACAATTTTGGGGGCTTGATGTGCTGATTGTCCAGACTTAAAAGTGATGGAGGAAATATTAAGGCAGATTAAATTTAAGAGTATGATGTTTATAGTTGTTAAGTTTTGTAACACAAAATTTGAAGAAATACTTGGTATTTGAAAGTTACTTGATTTTAGCAAAAAAATTGTTCAGATCATTGAAGAAGTGAAATTGTGATGTCTTTGTTTTGTAGTCATCTTATTCTTTAACATCAATATTTGCATTCATGTTGGAACTTCATTCAGAGGGCCAGACTTGAACTCAAGAGCCCACAGGCCACTGTTTGATTTATGGAGTTTGTCATATAGAAAAGTAAGAGTGAGCCTTTGTAGGAAGGGGAGACTTAATCAAAAGTATAGCCTTCTGATGCAGGTTATGGTATGTTTTCAGAACAATGAGAAGTTTAATGTATTGTAGAATGGTAATTGATAAAGCTGGAGAGGTTAGTTGGGCCCAGAATATGATGGGTTTTGGATTTTTATCCTATACTTCTGTATTTAATGGGGTGGTGAGAGGAATAGTTGATTATAGAGAGTGGCAGTATGGAGGGTAAGAAGAATGAAACACTTGAGCACCATGCTGTGAACTTGATAAAATACATTAACGTTGATTTCTGCTCATGGTGACCCTGTGTGTTAGGGGGTTGAACTGCTCCTGCATGAGAATTTGTTGCCTGTAATACAGAAGATCACCAGATCTTTCTTCTGTGGATTTGCTGGGCGGATTTGAACTGCCAGCCTTTAGGTTAGTGCTTGAGTGCAATCCACATGCTCCATCCAGGGGCTTGAGTTACTTTTGTAGTCTTTAATTCCCACAACAGTCCTGTGAGGTAATTACCTCATCATTATTCCTGGGGAAATAAATACTTAGTCTGTTGCATAAAGCTAGATAGTTAAGGTGGCTCAGATATCAAATGAGAGACCTAAATACTGTCTGGGAGAAAAAGATCCCTAACGGAAGCAGTAGGAATGGGAAAGTTGAATTTGCAGAATGCAATAGACAAATTTACTGACTAAACAAACTCTGACCCTGAAGGACAGAGTAGAACTGCCCAATATGGTGTCTGAGACTAAATCTTCACAGAAGCAGACTGCCACGTCTGTCTCCTGTGGAGCAGCTAGTAGGTTCCAACCACTGATTTTTTGGTTAACAGCTGAGTACTTAATCACTTTACCACCAGAGCTTCTTGATTTGCTAACTAGTTATAGAAGTGTGAAAATACTAGAGGAGCAGCAGGTAAGGGTTGGGATTTGGAGATGACTTTTGGAAATTATATTTAAGGGAGCTGTGTGAGACTATCCTGTAGAGCTTCCAGAGAGCAGTTGGTGGATTTGAATTGCCGATGTTTTGGTTAGCAGCTAAAGGTGTTAACCATGAGAGGAGCAGCGGGTAAGGGTTAGGTTTTGGAAGATGACTTTTGGTAAATAGTGTTTAAGGAGATTTTGTGAGACAGGATATCTAACAGTGACTGAATTTCTGTACAGTATATGTCTTAAAACTGTACTGAATACATTTTACATAGGTTTTCATTCTTACTTGCAAAGTAGGTGCATTTGCCTCAGTTTTACAGCTTAAGAAACTGAGGCAGAGAAAAGAGTGAGTAACTTCAGCAAAGTTATTTACAGGCTAAGAAAGCAGAGCTGGTGTTTTAACCCTGTAGTGCATTTGGCTCTTGTGGCATGAGAAGAGAGGATCAAAAAAGAACCCTTAGATACCAAAATTTATAGATTAGGTTAACTAGGAAGCAGAGATTGAGAGGAAGTAGTCTGAGCTTTAGAAAGATAGTAGGTCAAGGGTTATTGTATTTTGAAGAGAACTTCAAGAAGCTGTGGAGCAGCACCAGATGACTGAAAATGCCAATTGATTTCTGTTGAATAAAAGCAGCATGAGATTGCTTTGCTGTTGAGAAGTTTAAAGATTTTGGTCTCCACACTTCAACAAATTCTATATATGTTCCTACCCCTACACAGCCTCAGTATATTCTAGGTTGTCTGTTCCAAGCTTTAAAGATGTATTTAGGGAAGTAAGACCAGTTTTGGTGAGTAAGACCATGTAAAAATGTCTGAAATACAGTTGGGCATTAAAAATATTACTCTGCTTTTGCTATGGCTAAAGAATGATCCAGAGAGGACTGCCTTTTTTCCAAACTGGGACAAAGGCAAGTTAGCAGTGCTAGAATCATGGAGTAGCTACCATGAATAGTTTAAACCAAAAATTACTCAGCCATTCTGTTTGCCTAACAGAAGCAAAGATTAGTTCCCTGACAGTTTTTCAGATGGTTAAGCAATGGCAGCTCCGTCTGCTAACAAACCCTTATGTGAGCCTCTTGAATGGCTGACTTCATGATCAGCCCCTTTTCCTCTGGGAGACCTCTGAAGCATCTCCTTTATGAAGCATAATTTGAAACCTGCTGGTTGATGTGCATTTTTAAGGTGGTGGTAATGTTGCATGGAAGTTAGGGTTGAGGAGTCTGTTTTGAAATTGGAGAAGTGTGAGGATTCTGTCTCTTGTGGGTGTGCTAGGTTATTTAATCCTGGGAGAGGGGGATGAGGAAGGACACAGCTCATGGAAGGAGGGGTAGCCTACAGCATTGGCTTTAACTGCCCTAGTTAAGGTGTAGTAAAGATACAATATAAAGCACTGTTTCCTGTAGCTGCTCTGGAATTTCATGTAGGAGGAGAAGAGGCTCTGTTTCCTGATTTAGGGTAAACCCAGTTGATTGCTTCTTGCTTTTCTGTCTTTACCAGTGAATCCTACAAGCCTGAAGTGAGCAAGGCAAGATTCAGTGTGGCAGCTGAGCTCATCCCTTCTGCCTTTCTCCTCCACAGAAGTGCAGATAACTTGGCTTACATGGCAGCATAATGTTGACACTTCCTTAGGAGCAAATTCTAACAGACTGATAGTGTTCTGGTGCTTTTCATCACTTGCTAAATAAATAAATAAATCCTAGTTGGATTGATTTAACTTGAATTAGCCATAGAGAGAAGATATTAAGGAATATGAAACAGCATAAGACAGTGTATATTAACAGCACAAGGTCAAGTGCAAAAAAAAAAAGAATGGCAGTACTAATTAGGTCAAAACCCAACAGAAAATTTTCATGGAAGAACCTCACTCTGAGTTGGGTCTGGAAGGATGGGTTAGAAGAGATGAATGGAAAGACCAACAAAGAAAAATAGCTGAAACCCTAAGTTTGAGCTGTTGGCTATGGAGAAGAGAAGGAAGGGGCAGGTAGCTACTTACTTTTCTTTCCAACTCATGTGCATTCTGAATTGCTATTGTTGTTTCTGGTAGTTCTTAGGAGATGTTTGCTAGTCTGCCTGCTAAGTGTGTCAGAGTTGACACTTTGACCACATGTAATATATGAAGCTATTTTGAAAAATAGACTTGTATATGCTTTTGACTCCGTGTGAACTTTTTGTTAATTACTGTGTAGGTGGCTTATAGAACTTTAGTATTGGTATGTAAAGAAAATTTGCCATGTACAGATTTTGTATGAATATATTTTCAATTTGATTTTCATTGTAAAATACAACCAAATTATCAAAGTGTAAAAAGTGAAAGATCACTCATAATCCCTGTACTCTGATATAGCTATTTTTGACATTTTTCCTTCTCATCTTCACCAACACAAGTAAGTTATATACCTCTATAATTGTGTTGTATACAGTGTTATTCCACTTTTCTCTTTTACCTAACAGTAGGGTAGGTATTTTCCCCATTTTTGGACAACTGTGTATCAGTCAGAGCCCTGGTGGGATAGTGGTTAAGAGTTCAACTGCTAACCAAAGGCCCAGCAGTTCGAATCTACCAGCCACCCCCTTGTAAACACCATTGGGACAGTGCAAACTAATGGGTTTCCTTTGGTTTATATATCAAGCACTTTTCATGTCGTAGCTCTGATTCTGGCAGTAATACTGTAAGGAAGCTAAAGATGTTTGTGTTGAACAGACAAGGAATTGAGATTCACAAAGATAATTTTGCAAAGATCACCAGCTAGAATTTGAGCACAGGTTTGTCTTGCTCCAAAGCCTTTGCTCTTCTGTGATATATGCCACATCCTCACATTTATGTTTTTAAAGCTAGAAGATTTAATGGCCTCTAGCCATCTTGAAGTTACTCAAACTAAGATGTTAAAATGCTGTTACTTTTACTTTATTTTTGTGCTTCGGGTGAAAGTTTACAGAGCAATTTCTCAGTAGACAGTGCATAAATTATTTTGTCACAACCCCACAGTGAGGCAGTGTTCTCCCTTCTCTACCTTGGTTCCCTGTTTCTGTATGTTCAGTTTTCCTTTTCCTTCCTGCCTTTTTGTCTTTGCTTTTGGCCTGGTATGCCCATTTAGTCTCAACTTAACATGATTGAACTATGAAGCATGTTCTTCGTGTGTATTGTTTGTCCTGTAAACAACAACAACAAAAATCCCGTCCTGTCAAGTTGATTGTGACCCTACACACAAAGTAGAACTGCCCCATAGAGTTTCCGAGAAGCACCTGGTGGAAGCTGTAGCACTTAACCTGTACACCCCCAGGGTTTCTGTTGTTTGCATTATAGATCTGCCTGATCTTTGGCTGAAGGGTGAACCTTCAGGGTGACTTCAGTATTGAGTTCAAAGGGTGTCTGGGAGCCGTACTCGTGGAGTTTCTTCAGTCTGTTTCAGACTAGCAAGTCTGGTATTTGTGTGTGTGAATTTTGCGATTTTGTTCTACATTTTTTTCTAGCTCTGCCTAGGACCCTGTTTTGTGATCCCTGTCTTAGCAGTCGGTGGCAGTAGCTGGGTACTGCCTAGTTGTTTTGCTCAATCTGGTGGAGGTTGTGGTAGTTGTGATCCCTTAGGCCTTTGGATTGATCTTCCCCTTGTTTCTTTTGATTTTCTTCGTTCTCCTTTGCTTCAGCAGGGATGTGTCGTAGGTGACTGCTCACAGGCTTTTAAGACTAGACATGCTAACTCACCACAGTCAGGTATACAACGTTTTCTTCTTTATGGACTGTGTTATACCAGTTGAGCTAGTGTCCCCCAAGACTATGGTCCCCAACCCTGACCCCAGTAACTTGATAATCTCAGAAGCTGGGATGTGTCTGTGAAGCTGCTGCCACTACTACTTTTTTTAAAATACATAGGTTAATGGGTAGGAGGGGATTAGTCTGTTCAGTATATTAAATATATGTTAGGACTTTTGTGAATTTTATATTAGGTTGATTTTATATTAGGTTGAATTTTGTATTAGGTTGATGTTATTGATACGATGAATCATGGGTTTTATGGCCTGTTAATATATAGGAAGTGGAAAGGTTAGGGACTCAGGAGCTAGACCTAATTTTATATCTGCCACTGTCAGTGATATCATTGAGCCTCAGTATTTTGCAAAAACAAGGAAAATACCTCATTGACTGGTTAGGAGAATTAAGTCTATATATAAGTGAAGTGTTGGTAGATCACTCTTTTATGAATAATTATTGTGATGCACAATCTCAAGTGTA
This sequence comes from Heterohyrax brucei, assembly GCA_028571685.1. Classification (NCBI taxonomy): domain Eukaryota; kingdom Metazoa; phylum Chordata; class Mammalia; order Hyracoidea; family Procaviidae; genus Heterohyrax; species Heterohyrax brucei. Next base: position 58,705,749 of record CM053140.1, read on the forward strand.
TGTGCATGCATACACACACTCACCCAACCCTTTTTGTTTACTTTGACTCAGTCATCAGGTTAGTAACTTTTGGCATGGTACTTCATAGTGCTATTAAGTTTTTGTTTTGGGGGTGCCAGTCCTTGGAGTGGACTGTAGAGGACTCAGAGTGGAAGACGATAATTAAGAGGCTGTGTTGAAGGTAAAGAGAGATAGAGGTGTTGAGGATGGTCAGACTCTGGCAATTTTTGAAAGGAGAGCTGGAGAAGAATATTTATCAAATAACTGGAAAACTTTCTAATGGTGAGTTTTTATAAAAAAAATTTACCTATAGGTTGCAGAGTATCCTTGTGTTGGGTGTGGGAGGCCTTGATAAGCTATTCAAAACCTTAATTTCTAATTATATTCCAATGCATTTATGGTAATACCAGCCAAATTCAGGGTTGAAATGTTAAAGGAGAAACTGGTTTTGTTGTGAAGTTGGTTTCAGCTCAAATGTAGTTCTTAGTAGAGAGCCAGGGAATGATTCAGAGATTGGCCAAATTAGGCAGACCATTTCTTTTGGTTCGAAACTTAAAAAACAAAAGCAAAAAACCAAACCCGTTGTCCTGGAGTTGATTCTAACTCACTGTGACCCTGTAGGACAGACTACAACTGCCACATAGAGTTTCCAAGGAGCTACTGGTGGATTTGAACTGCTGACCTTTTGGTTAGCAGTCAAGGTCATAACCACTGAGTCATCAGCATTCCAGTTTGAAACTAGTGTTGTAAAATTTAGACACAGTGAAAAAATTTTTATCTGTCTTGTTCATTCTCACTTGAGGACTTGCTAGTCAGGTTTACAGACTGAAAATAGTGGATTATCTATACTTCTTTCTTCTGATCCCTTTAGTAAAATATATTTAGGAGTTTACTTCATAGTGCTTTGTATTGAAAATCTTGAAAACGATGGAAGGAGAATTAACTTATGCATTTATTTCATCCTGGTGTTCTAGTCTGGTTTCTAGGAATTCAGTCCAACTCTGTTCATTTTGCATCCAGAATGTGCTTGAAGTGAAAGTTACAATTCATTACTATGTAAGTAGCTGCTCTCCCCACTCTGTGACAGTACACTCCCCCTTTCCAGCTTGTACTTCCCGTGTCCATTCAACCAACTTGTGTCCCCCTCTGTCCTCATCTCATCTTCGGACAGGAGCTGCCTAGTTATAGTTAGTCTCATGTATCTACTTAAGCCAAGAAACACGTTCTTCTCCAGCATCATTTTATATCTTACAGACTCATCTAGTCCTTGTCTGAAGAGTTGGCTTCAGGGGTGTTTCACTTCTAGGCTAACAGTCTGAGGGCCATGTCTTCTGGGGACCCTCTAGTCTGTCAGACCAACAAGTTGGTCTTTTTATAGACTTTTGAGTTTTGCATCCCGTTTTTCTCGCACTGCATCAGGGACTCTTTGTTGTATTCCATGTCAGGGAAGTCATTGGTGATAGCCTGGCACCATCTGGTTCTTCTGGTCTCATGCTTATGTGGTCTCTGGACTCTGTGGTCGTCCATTCTGTCTCCTGGGCTCATGTTTTCCTTAGGTCTTTGATGTCCTTCATTCTCCTCTGCTCCAGGTAGATTGGGACCAACTGATGCTCCTTACATGGCCACTTGCTAGCTTTTAGGACCCAAGATGCCCCTGACCAATGTGGGATGTAGCATGCTTTCTTAAAAGACTTTGTTAATGCCAGTTGACTTAGATGTCACCGGAAACCATGGTTCCCAGATCCCTGTCTCTGGTACTAATTCTGTCTTTCAAAGTATTGAGTTATGTTTAGGAAGCTTGTTAGCTTTTAGTTTAGTCCATTTGTGCTGTCTTCTCTACTGTATGTTGACCTCCCCTTCACCAAATTTGATTTTTACCTACTGTCTAATTAATGAGGACCCTTCTCCCTGCTTGCCTACCTTTGTAATCATCAAAGGCTGACTCTTTTGGTGTGTGTGAACCTTTTCTGAGCCCCTGTAAGAGTGGTCTTACACAGTATTTGACCTTTTGCAGCTGATGGATTTCCCTCAGTGTGATGCCTTCCAGATTCCTCTTAGGAGTTACTTTGAATAAAGTATTACATCCCTGCTTTAAATTGGAGAGCTAATAATATGTATTTTGTTTTTTCACCTATGGAAGACATAGTATGAATTTTTGGGGTGTATGTGTATTTAACTGTCTTCATTTAAAGAATTGGAAACTGTAAGTATTTATAAACCATAAGTAAAGCACAGAAAATGGTTGTATTATAATCATAGTTTTTCATGTTAATCTGTCTAAATACCTATATTTTCAACCAAAATAAAAAGCACCTGTTTCTGTTTAGTCAGTTCTGATTTATGGTGACCGTACAGGACAGAGTAGAACTACCTCATAGAGTTTCCAAGGTAGAGTTTCTGTATCTTTTTTTTCCTTTCCCCATCAAAGCCCATGAGACATAGGAAAAACTAGTTCAGGCTATCTATGTTAAATAGGGAGAAAAATAAACACTTAGGAGATCTTCAAGTTAGTAAGAAAATTAATCCAACAAATAAATGTGAAATGCCTCAGTTGTGTTTTATAGCTCAGTTGAAAGTAGAGGGGAGAAGAAGGATGGTAGGAATGAAAAAGGAGAATGTTAAACTAAATAGAGGAGTACATATTAGATAGAGATTTCATATGTGCAGATTTTAAGTAATATTGCCATCTTGTGGATTTTAGAGTATTTGTTCTAAAGACTAAATCTTGTTTTTTATAATCATGGTTTTAAACGTGGGGAGGGGTTGGGACAGGGTTGGCGGAATGAGATTGTGAGTGGATGTTAATTCTGTTTATTTAAGCCACAGATCAACTATCGAGGGCTAGAAATGTCTTCCCAGAGTTAATATTTTTAAGTTTATCTTTATTATGGATTAAAAAAATTTTTTTAAGCATTTTATTGTGCTTTAAGTGAAGGTTTACAATCCAAGTCAGTTTGGCATATAGAACCCCTCACACTCAACTACTGTACCACTCTAGCTGTGTTTCACACCCTGTGATAGCACACTCCTCTTTCCCACCCTGTAGTTCCTGTAACTATTCAGTCAACCCTTATCCTCCCCTCTTTACCCTCTCATCTCTGAGTATAAATTGTCAAAACACTTAGAATTCTTCCCAGTGGTAGTAGAACATAATCAGAAAAGTGAAAGAATACTTGCTGTAGGAGAGGCATTACTGGAAACCAATCTAAAAGGTTATAGTGCTTTTTAACATTAAACATTTTTTTTTTTAAATAATGATCTTTGTGTTGAAACCTTCTTGTCTCATTCTTAAATTCTTACAGACTTAGAAAAGCTGTTGGGCATTGTGTGTGTGTGTGTGTGTGTTTAATGATAATTTTCACTGTTAGTTTCCATCATATTGGCTCAGATGTGGCAGCCTTATATATATAATAGGATGAAATACTGCCTGGTCATATGTCATCTTCATAATCGTTAGTGTATTTGAGTCATAGTCCATTGTTGCAGCTGTTATGTCAGTCCAACTCGTTGAAGGTTTCCCTTGTTTCCATTGGTCCTCCACCAGGCATCATACAGTTGAGTGTGTAGGTCCATTGTAATAAACAGATTTAAAACTTTTATTGTTAAAGACAATTTTTCTTAAACTGTATCAGAGACATGTTTTGAACATTTTGAAAACAATTTTCCTTTGTAATTTCTTTTTTTCAAACACTGTTTAAATGAAAGTTTACACGGCAGATTAGGTTGTTCTTTAACCCTGATTGCATAGTGATTAAGAGCTAAAGTTGCTAACTGAAAGGTCGACAGTTAAGTCCACCAGGGGCTCCTTGGAAACATTATGAAGCAGTTCTACTTTGTCATATAGGGTTGCTATGAATTGAAATGGACTTCACAGCAATGCTGTTTTTTATCAAAACCAAAAAAAACACCATATTCTGTGCCTTAGGTTACAATTTTTAATGATGTGTTGGTATGCTCATTGTTTTCCATTCTTTTGTTGTTGTGATTTCTGTTAATCTAGCTTCCTTGGCTTTGGGGCAGATGTTGACGTTTAATCTTGTAAAGTTGATTGTTTGAGGAAACACGTTGCTCATGGGTGACACTTTTTTATTGCGATTGACTGAAAGTTGACAATAGAATTTAAATTCGTATGCCTGCCTATCTGCAGCTCCCTCTGGTCCTCCTTGCCCTGTGACAGCACACTCCTCCTTTCCGTTCCATACATATGGTATCCTCTTAACAATCTCTTGTTCCCTCCTCTCCACCCTGTCCACTCCCCTCTAGTAAGAGGCCAGTAGGACAACATCCTGTAGATGCATAGAACCATCAGGTGCACACGTGGTATGGTCACTCTGTGTCCCCAAGTTCATTTCATTCCTTTCTGAGGAATTGACCTTAGTAATGGTCAGTGCTCAGGGGCAGCATCAGATCTAGGGGCCATGCTTCCAGGGGAACTCTCAGGCTTTTGACCATCAATTGCGGTCTTTTAGTGGAGTTTTTAGGGTGTACCCTTTTTTTTTTCTCATGTTCCCACTGGAACTCAACATTGTGAGCCCCATCAGGCTGTCATTGATGGTGGCCAGGCATCATCTGGTTCTTCTAGTCACATGCTGAAATAGGGGTGATACTGTTTTATAAGCCCTGGCTGAAAGGTGACCTGCAGAAATGGCGCCAATTCCAAGTTCAGAGGATATCTTAGGGTAATAGCTGGGGGCTTCCACTAGTGTCTATTGGTCCAATAGGTCAGACGTTTTTTGGAATTCATGTTTTTGTTTTTGTATTTTATTATGATTGAATGAAAATGTACATTCCCATATAAATTTGTGTGCTCACCTGTGTGTGGCTCCCACTGCTCTCCCTGCCCAGTGACAGCATCCTCCCCACCCCCGTTCAATACATGTCCTATCCTCCCAACAATCTCCTATCTCCTCCTCTCCACTGACTCCCCTTTTTCCAGCAAGAGGTCAGCAGGATGACATCCTATAGATGCATAGAACCATAAAATTCCCACAAGATACGATCAGTCTGCGTCACCAAGTCCAATCCATTGCTGTCTGGAATTCATTTTGTTGCACATTTTTTCCCTATTCTTTCTAGAACCTTCTGTTGTGTCCCAGACCATATTGGTCAGTAGTTGTAAAAGAGGCTGTGATTCATATAGGCAGTTAGGCCCATGGACTAGTTTCTTTTTTGAGCCTTTGATTTCTGGCATTTTCTTTTGCTCTGTTATGAATAGAGACCAACAGTTGTATCTTGAATGGGTGCTCATGAGCTTTTAAGACCCCAGATGCTAACCACCAAATAAGGATGTAGAACATTACCTTTGTGAACTATGTTATGCAATTGAGTAACCCAGTAAACCAGTCTTGTGTGTGGTGTGGAAGTAGCTAGGAAATGTGCCTGTACAGGTGTCTACAGCAGCACCTATACTTGCACATGCAAAATTTACTTGTGTATGCCTTTCTAGGGGGCATAGTGATTAAGTGCTATGACTGGTAACCGAAAGGTTCGTAGTTCTGATTCGCTAGGTGCTCCTTGAAAACTCTGTGGGGCAGTTCTTCTCTGTGCTATAAGGTTGCTGTGAGCTGGAATTGACTAGACGGCTTCTGTACATATATGCATTCATAGCTGCCTGCATAACCACAGACGTATTTTTTTATTGTTTTCGTTATTGCAAGATTGTATATAGTAGCATTCACCAAAATTCATTTTTTCTCATTTAACTCCTTATTGTCATTTGCCTTGGTCAGATTGTGCTGTCTTTACCCATCACAAAAGGTACTAAGTGTCTACTGTCTAGAAGTGATTCTCCCTTCCTTTGCCTTCTACCTCTGGTAACCTTCAAATAATTTTACTTTCTATGTGTTTATGTGTTTCTGACTGTTTATAATAGTGGGACAAGTGACTTCTTTTCGCTCAGCATGATGCCTTCTAGATTTATCCATCTTAGTTTTATAGACCTCTCATTTTTCTTTATAGTTGTGAAGTATTCCATTGTATGTATGTTGCCAGATATATCTGTTCATCCATTGATGGGCACTTGGGCTGTTTGAATCTTTCTGCTATTATGAATAATGTCAGTGAACATAGGTGTGCATTTCCTTCTCCCTTTTTATCGTGGTAACAAACTCAGTGGCCCCCAAACATGACTTTTAATGCAGCCAGTTTTTTTGCAGGAGGATTCAGTGAAAACTGTCATGTCTTTTCTTTTTTCCCCATTTTATTAACTTATTTTGAAATTTCAAATTACTATGTAATTATCCAAGTTGCAGAAATTTCAAAAATAGTACAAAGAATTCCCACAAACTCTTCACCCAGATTTTCCATTGTAATGCTTTTGCCACATTTGCCTTATCATTCTCTTTGACTTCGTGTAATTGTTTTTTTCCCCCTGAACCATTTATGAGTTAAGTTCCAGGCATAATGCTCCTTTCTATGAAATATTTTGGTGTGTAATTCCTAAGAACAAGGACATCTACTTAAAAACACAGTACAATTATCAGAATCAGACCACTGACATAATACCATTATCTAATCTATAGACTTGGTTCAGATTTTGCCAATTAATGCCATTGATAAGTCTTGGGGCAGGGCAAGTTCTAGTATAGGATCATGCATTGCTTTAGCTGTCATGTAATTTGCAACAGTCTCTCTTACCTGATTTTTGTTTTTTAATGACATTGACAAGTTTGAAGAGTATATACTGTCTTTTTTTGTAGGGTGTCACCATTATATACATTCAAATTACGTCTCTGTTGCTTGCATACTATGAGTGATGTTGTGTCCTTAAGTGTATCACCTGAAGAGGTACAAAATGTCTGTTTCTGCCGTTATTGGTAATATATAACTGTGAGCACTTCTTTTGGAGTGTTGTCTACCAGATTCTCTATTGTATATTTTCTCTCTTAATAAGTAATGTGTGGAAAAATAGTTTGATACTGTATAAAGATTCTGTTCCTCATCAACTTTTTGTCCCAACTTTTAGCATCTATTTATACTTCTTGCCATAAAGGTGACAGCCTAGGGAACCCTGTGGGGCAGATCTGTTCTCATGGAGGATTGCTGTGAGTTAGAATTGACTGGATGGCACCTAATAAAAACGCACATGTATATAATGCTCAAATTGATGAAGATTTGGGTAGTGGAAGGCCCTTCAAATAGGATTTTTTTCAGTACTTCATTTCTAATCTCTATTGCTTTTTTAAAAATTATTATGAGTGAAAGTATACAGTGCTTTTTTTTTTAAAGTGAAGATACTGTTTAAAAAAATCTTAGCCATTTGAATCTCATGAAATGTTTAAGATATTTTAAATTGTGCCAAATTATTTGCTTTTCAAGATAGTATAATGTGAATGCATAAAGTGAGTATGGGGTTTTCTTTATTATTTGTAAATATATAAGCTTTGTGTACACTAAACTGCATATGGAAATAGAAGGGCAATTGAATAAATGCGCTGAACTGTATCTGTGTGCTTCTTGATGATCAGGGATTACAGCAGCTAATGCCATCACTTGTATGTATTTGCACTGTTTAAAATAAGTCTTTGGTCACATTGGTTTACAGGGCTTACACTTTTCTTCTTGGTATCATTGTGTAGTTAAGATTCAGTATTCTTTATTTTTCCACTTTATGTTTTAAGCAAAATTAAACATGGTATTTGGTACAACTTGGCACTACTATAAAGAAGAATAAAATTTGTGTTTAAAAAAATGAGACTATGCAGTGAACATTATGGGAGGCTGTTTTTTAATTTCTTCTAAGTATTTTAAATACTGTTATTAAGCATGCTGATGTAAGTGTATTTCTTAGAAAAAACATGGATTTGGCAGAGGAGTAATGAAGAATTCAAGTTTTCTAAGCTAGCAGAACAGTTTTTACTTCCGGAGATACGACGTTAAAGTAAAAAATAATAGGCTTTCATTTAAAAGTGAGCCTTAGCTTGTTACCTAATACTAAACTCGTGAGTGGTTGTGGGTGAGGATCAAGATTTGTTCTTTGCTTTTGTAGAAGCTTTTGGTCTAGTAGGGTCCACTGTAAAAGTTGGACACTAGGGACTAATCTTAGATGAAACAAGATAGAATGCAGTTCAGTTTTTCTGTTCCGGGGATGCAGGTTTAGGGAAAAGACCTGGAAGTCTACAGTAGTTAAGAAAGTCTCAAGGCCTAGGAATAAGTTTTAATCACGGAATGCAAACATAATAAAGAGTCTAGGTTTCCTGAAACCAGAAGATAGATATTCGTCAGTAAGTAGAAGTTAGATAAATGACACTCATCCAGATTATGAAAGACAAAACCAAGGTCATGAGTTGAAGATGGCAGTAAGAAATAAGGTGCTGAAAACTTGACTTGTTTGAAAATATTAATAATAGAATGTTATTTGATCAACTCCAAGGATTTTTTTCATTCTTGCTGTTGAGCTGTCTTGACAAGCCCCTTTTCATCTTTTTCTACATACAATTTTATTTACTTTGCTGCTGTTACTGAGAATATACACAGAAGACATATGCCAATTTACCAGTTTCTTCATGTACCATTTAGCGACATTGATTATGTTCTTCACCTTGTGCAGTCATTCTCATCCTCTTTTTCTGAGTTATTTAAGAAAGTCCTTGCCCTCTAAGATGTCTATCTAATTATTCTAATTGCTGTTCTCACTTTGATTCCATTTTGAAGTTCACATGCTTTTATTTTTCTTAGTTTTGACTTGAAATTAACTTCCAGAGATAGGAGTTAATGAATGGATAGTTATTTAATTTAAAAATTAAAAATGAATTCTAAAACAATATCCTAAATCTTGGTGTATTGTTGCATTTAACTCTAGAGCAGGAATAATACAGTTCTTACACTGTAGTTATGAAGATGGTTACAATGTAAGGTGCTGGAACATGGAGGCATGTAAGTGGTTGGTTGTTAATTTTAGGTTTGGAGTTAGTAGTAACTTCAGAACCATAGTTACCGTAGGATGGAAGGGAGCAAGTGGCAACTTGAATAAATCAGTGAATCATGTGTAAGTTTCAGGCCTGTGTGTTCTTAACTTGAAATACTTCTGCTTTTAAAAGCTGTGTGGATTGAGTCATTCATTTTTTAAAAATCTATACATGAAGACAGGTAGTGTGTGAAGTGGAAGGCTGATGAGGATAAGCTGATGAAATGCTCATGAGTCTGACAGGAAAACAAGCATTTAGATTTATTTCAGGAAAACCTTAAGTGTGCAGTCAGTTTTCAAAATCCACCTCTAGCTGGGTTTTAATCCCCTAGTCCTCCGCAGGGGGAGAGGAACTGACAGAAAGTTTTCTTGTTGGGTTACTGTAGCTCTCTGAGGCAGTTGAGGGCTATGGGTATGTTAAAGGCCTGGAGTCAGTCTGACTCCAGTACTTCTAGGGCTGTTTTTCTTAGGTACTATGAGTGCTTCTTTCTTTCATCAGGCCATTGATGTGTTACTTCCATTAGGCCCACATTTCTGTCACCTGGCAAGTATTAGCATAAACCAAGATAATTTGAAAACAATTTTGTATTAATTGGGATGCTTGGAAACTCCAGTGGCATTGTGGGTTATGTGCTACATCTGCTAACCAAAAGGTTGGCAGTTCCGATCCGCCAGGCACTCTTTGGAAACTCTATGGAGCAGTTCTACTCTTGACCTATGGGACCTGACTCGACAGCAGTGGGTTTTTTGGGATTTTTTAGTACTTTGGTTTAAAATATAAAAGGTAAAAGCCAGCTTTTGTTGTGTGGAATATTTTTTCCTGCATAAATAAATTTTTATGCAGTTATTATGTGATGTTCTAATTGTTAAGCTTATGTGTTTCAGTAAGTTTTAACTAACCATTGTGACTTTTTTCTTACCTCTGTAGGAACGTCAAGGTCGTGTGAAATAAAGGCAGTTCTGCACAGCCTGTGGCAACGGTTGCATCTGCATATCCTAAAGAGGAAAAAATGACCTTCAAGAGAATTAGGACTTTTTTATTAATTTCATTGACTTCAGAGACGATTGCAGACTTGCAGTTTAAGTATTGGAATTTGACAAAAGACATAGGACTTAACTGGAAAATGAAAAAAAAAAAAGAAAAAGAAAAAAGCTAAAGAAAAAATCCCTCTAGGTAGTTTAGGTGAAATGTCCCCTTTTATTTTGACTTTGGTTGTGATTTCAGAGCATACTGCTTTGTTTTTTTTGTCTTTTTTCTATGTTTTTCGGATTTTAAAGTCCGTAAGTGCATACAGTTTTCTCTCATTTTTAAACCCTTTCCTCCCCCCCATTTTGACATTTGCACTTGGAGAACACTTGAGTTGTGAAGGTTTTGGGCATCCACCCTAGAAGGTGGTAATTTGGTTTTTCCCTTCCGAACTGGAAGAACATTTTTATGAAGAATTTTTGTCTAGGAAAATTTAACAGTGTTACCCAAGGTTGTGTCTTTAAGGGTGGTTCATTTTCTCTGACCCTTTGTTACTCAAAGTAAAAGTACTAGGAGTCCTAAGAAGTGTTCTGTTCTTGTACATTATACTGATTAAGTCAGGATTAATTTGATTTCAGAGCTAAGAACAGTGGTAAAAACTTGTTTACAGAAATGCATTTTGGAAGAGAAAAATATTGTAAAACGTCCAGTGAATGTTTCTTCAGTTTCTTGTTCGGCCAATGAGGAAAGGGCATTGCCTTTCTTTTTACCATTAATCACTTCTCAATAAACGTGAGATCCTGTTGAGCATCATTTCTAGTACCATTTAGTATTATTTGAGTCTGGTGTATCTTACACAAGAGTTAGATTATTACTGTGTAAGGAGTTTTAAGCAGTCAGAGATGGCAACTATTTTTAGAAAGTTTATACTAAGAGGAAATAGTTCAGGCTTACTTTTTACCCAGGGCTGGATAACTCTGACTTTTGCAAAGCCAGGTGGTACAAGATGCATGGTGCTTCATTTCTGGATTCTTCCCAGAAAGGTAGAGCCATTCAGCAGATAATTGTGTTATTAGGTGCCAGACACTATGCTATTGCCATTGGATCTGGCCTGTGTGTGAAATTAGCTCACTCTCAAGGATGTAGTAAGATACAAACCAAATGTGTAATCCTAACCATAGTTTATTGGATGGGATTCCACTTGGACGTGGATCTCACAGAACAGGAAAACCCAGTGGGCTTGGGTCTTTATGAGCCTTAGAATAATTGGTTTGCCCTTGGTTGTACGTCCTAAAGTTTGGTGGGGGCTTCTTTGCTGTAAAAAGATTTTTAGCTCTTAAAATATCCCAGTTAAGGAGCATTTCTGTGACAGGTTTTTCTTTGGCCTACATTTGACTTATCTGTCCTGTTCTGGGGACAGCCCAAGCTGCTGAACCAAGGATGCCTGTAAATGCTGGTATGTCATTAGCATTACGGTTGACAGTTACATCAAGAACTTTGTTCTACAAGAAGCACACCACAAGATTCCTAAATTTTCCTGTTTGCTAAGCTTTTTGAAATGTCTTCCCCACAAATTGAGAAATTCTTGTTTCCATCAGTTTGACTGTGTGACTTCCCAATTAGAAACGTTCCATTCACTCTGCAATTTTAGCTCAAATGTCTGTAACTTCTGGAAGACTCCTTTTTGTTTGTTTAGTACAGTCACCTTTAAAAAGGAAAGTATTCAGAGATAGCACATTCAGAAACAATTTTATGTAGATTTTCCTGCCTTGTAGTTAAGTTAGAGGTAAAGTTATTCAAGATCCTTTTGGCAGTTTGAAGGCTGGCATCTTCATATTTTAAGCCAGTGCTTCCTGATCTTTTTTCACAGACATACAGAAAATACTGGTGTGGTTTTGGGAAGAAAGTGAAAGTAATCTGAAGCCCTTAATAGGCTGTCTTCCCCACCCTGAGAGTTGAGTTGGTCAGGATTTTGGGGTATAATTTTTTTTTTTTTTAATGTATTGGCTGTAGCACTTTCTATAGTATAAAAAATTTAAGACTGTGTTCACTGTGGTCAAGAAGTTGGTTTAGGGAAAACTCCAAACTAAACTAGGCCTTTGATTGGCTAGATAACTGCCACTGGCAGTTGTTGACTTGATTATTTACCCTCACCCCTTTTTTTTTTCAGTTATTCGTAAATCTGATGAATTTGGATAGCTTTGTACATTTTTCTCCATTGTTGATGACAAGGGGGAAACAGTCTCACTACGTAACTGTCAGTGTTGTAAATCACAAGATTTGGACCTTTACTGTGAACAAAATGTCTACATCTCACATTCACTGACTTGTTTAGCTACATTTGATTATCTTCCCTCAATATATCTTCAGTAAAAAAAATAAACAGTTTCACAGAAAAGTTATAAGAATAGTAGAGATCTCATATACCCTTCACCCAGTTTTTCCTAATGTTAACATCTTACATAACCATTGTAAATTATCAAAACCAAAATAACACTGATATAATAGTATTAACTAATCTACAGACTGTTTAAATTTTACCTATGTCCCAGGAATGTCTTTTTTCTGGTTCAGCATCCAGTCCACCTCATACTTCATTTAGTGTCTTTCATCTTTTCCAGTCTCTGATGGTTCTTCAGTCTTCATCTTTCATAACTTCAACACTGTTGAAGAACACCGGCCAGTTATTTCACAGAACACCCTTTGAGTTGGATTTGTCTCATGTTTTGTTACTATTATTTTTGGCAGTAATAACAGAATGATGTACCCTTTTCTGTGCATCATATTGGGTACATGATGTAGATACATCTTAGAGATGATGTTAACTTTGATCACTTAGTTAACATGCTTTGGTCTACTGATTTTGGCATCTATGGATTGTTCTTGCCTACAAGAATTACTGTGGTGGCTGACAAATGTTGACTTCCTGCTGTTCCTTCTACATTTGTTAATTAAAATTTTACTGTAAGGAGGAGCTGTTTCTCCTTACTATTTATTCAGTTGTATCAGTGTGGAGTCACGGATATTTTATAATGCTATAATTTGTTTTGTTGATCAGCTCTCCTAGCTTTGGCCATTAGGAGTTTCTTAAACATTGTTTTCCATGATTTTCGGCAAGTCCCCAATATTTTGCTTGCTGACATTGCAAGGTGTTCCAGGCTAATCCTGTTTCCCTGCCTCAGCACCATTTTCCAAGGGACATTTATTGGAGAATACTTAGAAACTGTTGTTTGATTTGAAAAAAAAAAAAAAAGAATTGCAACAGATTATTGAGATTTTTATCAACAGGTGTAGGTGGAAAATCTTAATCAAAACATGTAACCATTCTGTCGTCCCCAATACTGGTGCTATCTATAGATGAATGAATGTAGTTACAGTACTTCACCTAGCGTTTCTTCTGCCAGTAGCCTCGTGAAACATGTGCTGCCCAGTTGATTTCCTAGCCAGACCTTTTCACACTAGAATCACCTGCCCCATAGGATTGTCTAGGCTGTAATCTTGACAGCAGCAGGCCACTACATCACACCTGTCTCCTGTGTGTGGTGGGTTCTAACTGGGTGTCAGGAGAGCACTTACCGTGTACCTGTAGGACTCCTGCCTTGTACATTGAGATCCAGTGTTGAAAGTGTTAGTTTTTACCCCACCGAAACTTTCAGGGGTTAAGAGTTTGTTTTCTACCTACAAAAAAATGAACATGTGCTACAGCTTTCTGTTTTTCATTATGGAAGAAATACAGCCCTTGGGTATTGCCTGTCACATTTATTTGAAAATTTATTTGTGGTGTATGTCATGAATATAGAACCGTTCGTTCTGAAAATGGGAGTGGAAGTAAAAGTATTCCTTGGGTGCACAGCTAACAGTTGATATTCAGGCTTTTTCTACATTGGGGAGGTCATGCAGCTTTCTTAGGACTTTCCTCTTACCGCTAGTTGTATCTGGGCAGCTGAAAGCAACTCCTTACCCCATGAGAATGCTGTAAGTATATTTATTAATCCCTGGGTGACAACAGATGGTTAGGCTGGCCTGCCAGTTCCAATCCACCGCATACGCAGCAGGGTTTACACGTGGAAAGCAGACGAGGCTGTGGAAAATCTCACCTACCACAAGGTTAGGTGATTTGGAGAAAGTCCCACAGCTGAATTGTGCTAGTACGTGAACTACAACCCTTCAGCTCTCTGGCTTCAGCTATCCGCCTGCGTGGGTGCGGGGCTGTGGAACCGGACCGCCCCTTCCCTCTCCGCAATGCCTCCACCTGCCCTACCGGGTGCGGCGGAGAGACTTGGTGATGGGACGGCGCATGCGCCGCCCCCGCCGACGTGTGTCTGCCTTGGCAATCGTGGCTACCCAGAGCGGCGCCCCCTTTGTTCCCTCTAACCTCGGATCATCTGCACGGTTCCCTGACCCAGCTAACTATAGCCCGTAGCAACCTCGGAGGTCACCCTGCATAACCTCTTTTTGCTGTACGCTTTTCTCCTGCCCTGACTTAAGTTACTGCTAAAGGACCCCAAAGCAATGTCCATCATTGTTCTTGTGCCTGCGCGGAGTGGCACCTTTATGCAAACCCTACCTGCTCAGGTGAGTTGAGTTGCCTGAGTGACGGGGAGATGTGACATCCCGCCATCCTGCAGGCAGTGCAAAGATGACAGTTACCATGTATGGTTTATTGCTTCTGCCTCTAAAAAAAGTGCTCAGACGTGGCTGGCTAAAGGTTGGAAAACAAACTTTGGTCTCACCTGCTCGCCATGGGGGCTGCTCACATACTTAAGAAAATCCTCCTTTAAAGGACAGGAGACTCCCAATTTTGTTGCTCTGTCCAGTTTTGTGTGTAAGTGTACTTGTCTGGCTGTTTTTCACCTGGTTCTATCTATTCGGAAACCCTGGTGGGGTACTGGTTAAGTGCTATGGCTCCTAACCAAAAGGTCAGCAGTTCAAATCTGCCAGTCGTTCCTTGGAAACTATGGAGCAGTTCTGCTTTGTTCTATAGGGTCGCTAAGGAGTCAGCATCTAGTGGAATGCAGTGGGTTTGTTTTCTTTTTTTTGTTTGTTTTCTGTGTATTTAGTCATTCAGCCTGTATTTATTTTGCCCCCTTGGTGGTGGTGGTGTGCACTGGAAAGAGAAATGAGTACAGTTTTGTCCTCTCAGAACTCTGTTTAGGAACTGCATTACCGTAAATTATTACATATGTATATAAATATATATTACAGTGTGATACATTACAGTACTTACAAAAGATTATGCACAGGCTGCTGTAAGAACAGGTGAGGATCCTCCATCCAGCTGATTGCATGTTTTCAGTGTTGGATTTTCCTCCACAGTTTTGTCCTTCTCTCAGTGGGAACCCCTTGGCTCTTCATCCCTCACAGCTTCACTCACAGGCCTCTGCTCCCTTATTAAGGAGCTGTGGTGCTGGGCAAGTCTGTTGCTCTGTGTATACATTTCTTTATTGCAAAGAGGAAATCACCTCTGAAGCCATTGCATTGTAGGATTTTTGCAGGAACTTATTTTTAACTAGTAGTGTTTTTGTAATAATAAAAATGTCCAGACAGTTCATATAGAGAGTAAAAAGTGTCTGTGTACTGCCTGGTGTAAAATTTGCTATCCTAAATCTTCAAAAGGTTTTGCCTTAGTGATATATTGGTATATGTAGCCTGTTCATGTTCCCTAATATGTACATTTACATACAATTTATTTTTACAAATTATGAATAGTAATAAACCATCTGCAAGTGTTTTTACCCCTTAGCCAGGATTCCACAAATTTTGTATTCTGGTCTGTTAAAAAAGGCCCAGAGCTTCCCCGAAAACCTAATATAGATGGCCTCCTGGGACCTTGGGGTAAGCAGTTCCCCAGGAACCTGGTCTCGGTCATCAGAAGCAATTTAGCAGAAGCCAGGCCT
This sequence comes from Heterohyrax brucei, assembly GCA_028571685.1. Taxonomy (NCBI): domain Eukaryota; kingdom Metazoa; phylum Chordata; class Mammalia; order Hyracoidea; family Procaviidae; genus Heterohyrax; species Heterohyrax brucei. The sequence continues at coordinate 58,721,518 of CM053140.1, forward strand.
TCTAATCTGGATCTTAATCAATGGATCCCAAGCTTTTCCAGATTTTTGCATCCCTAAATCTTTCTCTTTTGAAGAGTTAGACATTCAATTTTTAGCTGAATGTTCTGCGTCAAGACACATTGATGCAGGAATACTGGGCTTGTGGTTGTAGGGCAAGCCTGTGGCCAGTATTAGATAGAGAGGGTAGAGCACAGAAGGGCTGCTGCATGCCAGGTTCACTTCTAAGCACTAAGGATACAGCACAGAACTCAAAGTCCCTGCTTTCAGTGAGGCTTTAACTCTGGGGGGTGATGAGTGTTATAGAGAAAAGTAACACAAGGTAAGAGTATGAAGCTGGAGTGGGGAGGCATGCGAACAGAAACCCAGAGAAGTGAGAGGTGAATGCAAATTGGGTGTGATTTTGAGAAGAGTGCCAGTTGTGGCTGTTGTTATGGCTGTTGTAAAGATATCTATAACCCAACATTTGCCAAGTCAAGATTTTTCATTGTAATTTAGTGACAGCAGTTACATTAATCATATGGGAGGACACCCATTTTTGAGAAAAACGTATCACCTTTTCATCTTCCCATAACATGCCTTGTAGTGTTCAGTCTCTACTTAACTTAAATTCCATGGTTAATCATAATGTCCCTGTCCACTCCCCGGATATATTCGCCATCAATTCCTTTGCTCCTCTCTCTCACTTCATCATATGTAATTGACAAACTGCAATCCTGGTGGAATCCAACCTTCCACCTACCTGCACCTTTGACTGGGAAAAAACATTCAACCGCGTCTCATTTTAAATGTAGGGTTAGTCTTAAGAGGGATATCATCAGCATCTCCCACGCTAGTCGTTCTCCTCCTGTCTGAGATCACCCGCTCTCACACCTTGCTCCTTTTCCTCAAACCTCAGCATCTCTTGTCCAATTTTTCACCCTAAGCTTAACGACCTTATTTCCTGAGAACAATCCAAACAGAACTTCAGACTCCATCACTTTGTCCTCACATGTCATAGATCATGGTTTCTCTAGGTGCCTCTCTGGATCAGCAGTGTCACTTCCTGGGAACTTGACAGAAATGCACATTATCAGGCCCTACCGAAAACTACTGAATCACAACTTCTGGGGAGTAAGGGGTAGGAACTGAACAATCTGTGCTTTAATACGTTCTCCCAGTGATTTGGTTGCACCCTAGGTTTGACAGCCAGCGGTTTTGGACTGCCTGCGTTTCTGTGTAGAGCAAATCTCTCCACTTGTGCATGAGATCTTACTAACTCAGAACGTGACTCCATCAAATCTGCCTCTCTCCCACATGCGTGTACCATATCCTTTACTGTTCTCAATTGGATCCCATTTCTCTAGTCCCTGTTGCAGCAACCCCCCCTCCCCAAGAAGCTGTACTCATTGGCTCCTTTCCCCTCCTGCCATTCTCTAATCCAGTCCACTGAGGCTTTCATCCTCTTGGTTTCATTGACACTGTTATTGTTGCGTTCACTTGCAGCTGCCATCTTCTTAATTCAGTCCCATCTTTTTCGACCCAACAGCAGTGTATGACATGGTTGAAGTTAGTTACCCTCCTTCTATAGAGTTTCTTCACTTGGATTCCAGCACAGCACACCTCTTGATTTTCAGTGTGCTTCACTGGTTTTTCTTACTTAGTCTCTGGCTGGTTCCTACTCTTCTCCCTGTCCTCTTCATACCAAAGTGACCCAGGGTTCAGTAAGTTTATGCTTACTAGATTTGTTCCAGTCCCATGGGTTTAAACACCCTCTACGTGCCACAGACCAGCCCAGACCTGCCTCCTCAACTCGAGTATATTCAGCTGTCTGCTCTTTCTTCCACTGGATGTCTCACTGGCGTCTTAAACCCAACACCTCCAAACACAAACCCACACCCCTTCCTTCCACACCTTCCCTAGTTTGTTTAATGACAAATTCATCCTTCCAGTTTCTCAGACCAAATCCCAGGAGTAATATTTGACTTCCTTTATCACATCCTCCCCCAATGCCTTTGAGTCCTTACCAAATCATAGCTGCCCTGTAGGACAGAGTAGAACTGCCCCATAGGGTTTCCAAGGAGCACATGGTGGATTTGACTTGTTGATTTTTTTGGCTAGCAGCCATAGCTCTTAACCACTATGCCACCCAGGGTTTCTTTGTCATATCCTACACCATTTAAATCAGCACATCTTATTCTTGGCCACTTCTTACCACATTCGCTGCTTCCATCCTGCTCCAGGTTATCACCCTCTCTCACCTAGGTGATGATAACAGTCTCTGAGCTGGTCTCTGCTTTCATCATTGCTTTTTAAAGCCTGTCCTTTATTTAAAAGCACAGGATCCTGTGACATTGTACATCTCACCATGCCAGTTCTCAGCTCTCAACCTCGAATGGCTCTCATGTCACTCGGTGTAAAAGCAGAAGCCTTCAACAACCCACCAAGCCTTATGCTGTCTAGCCCCCCCATTTCCACTCTCGTCTCACTTCCTGCCGGTTTTCTTCTTATCTGCTTCACTCACTTTGGCCTCCCTGGCACTCTTCAAATATGTCAGGGTCCTGCCAGAAGCTCTTCACCCCAGCTGCAGCTGCCACCTGGAAAATCGGCAAGATTCCTTCAGCTCTGTTGGCAGAGTCTACCTGTCAGTGAGGTCTCCTCGACCAGTTACAATCGCTCTCCCGTTGCTCATGTCCCTTGTCCCTCTTTTCCCAAGTCTAGCAGGTAGTAGTGGACCTGGGATTTTTTCATTCCCCTCCCCCAGATCTTTCTATTCTATAGAAAGGAGTCAAGAAAATGTAACAAAAAACCATCAAGTCAGTTTTAAAAATAGACCATGTCAGTAATGACTGGTTAGTAAAATTTAAAAGATACAATTTTTATTCTCACATTCCAGTTCTTTCCAGTGTACTCAAACAAAAGAATACTGAACTTGGGGCTCAGAAACCTTGGATTCTAGGCCTGGACCCGTCAATAACACAGCTTGGTGACCTTTGGCAGGCAATCCATTAAGGTCTGGGTTCCTTTGGAAGTGAGAGAACCGGACTAAATGATCCATGAGGTTATCCCACATCCTGTCTCTCAGCAAGCCCTGTCAGCTCTGTTTCTGGAATAAATCCCGCCACTACCACCAGCTAGTGCCTGCTCTTTGTGTCTTTCCTGGGGCTCTTGCATCAGCCTCGCTCATCTCCCTCATTCCATTCCTTTTTTTTTTTTTTTGAACACTTTATTGTGCTATAGGTGAAGGTTTACTTAGCAAGTTAGTTTTGTATTCAGTGATTCTTGCACACATTATTTCATAATCTTGTTTGCAGTCCCCACAGAATGTGAGCACTCTCCTTGCTTCCTCCTTGGGTTCCCTGTTTCCATGAGTCTGATTCCCTTGTGTCTCCCTGTCTTCTCATCTTTGGTTTTGGACAGATGTGGGCCTTTGGGTCTTGTTTAGTCGGTTGTTCTCAGGAGCACGTTCTGCTTGGATGTCATTGTTTGTTTTGTAGCCCTCTCTGTTACTTGGCTGAAAGGTAGCCTCTAGGAGTGTCTGTAATTTCCAGTTAGAAGGTTGTCTTAGGGCAGTAGACTCAGAAGTTCCTCCAGTCTATCTCAAAGCAGTAAGTCTGGTCTTATTTTTACATTTTAAATTTGAATTTTGCCCTTCATTTTTTTATTCATTCTACTCAGGACCTTCTGTGGTGATCCTGGCCAGAGTGGTCTGTAGTGGTGTAGTGGAGGCTATGTTTCATGGGGGCCGTTAGTCCTTTAAGTTCACTAATTCTTTGGGTCTTTGGTTTTCTTTGTTCTGCTTTGCTCCTGGCTGCAGTAGACCACTAGTTTCTTGTTAGATGATTGCTCACAAGCTTTCAAGTCCCCAGATGTTACTCACCAGGTTAGGAGGTAGAGCATTATCTTTATGAAGTGTATTTTGCCAGTTGACCTAGCTGTCCCCTGAGACTAGGGTCCTTAGCCCTGATGTCCCATAGTTCAGGCCAGATAGCTAAGTAGTTTCTGTAAGTGCTGTAAGCACTTGTGTGAGTACACATGTATGTGAATATACATGCAGTGGAAACCCTAGTGGCACAGTGGTTAGGAGCTGTGGCTGCTAACCAAGAGGCCAGCAGTTTGAATCCCCCAGGTGCTCTTTGGGAACCCTATGGGGCAATTCTGCTGTGTCTTATAGGGTCACTATGAGTTGGAGTTGACTCGAAGTCAGTGAGTTTGCTTTTTTGGTTTATACGTGCGGCATGTACACATTATGTATGTCCCTCCTTCCACACTTGTCCTTTAATCCACTTTCCACATAGCACTGTTTTAATAAACATGAATCAGAGCATGCTGCTTTCCTGCTAAAGCCATCCAGAAGCTTTCTGCTGCACGTAGAATCACACCTGTGCTCCTTACCATGACCCACGTGGCCTCTCGCCATCTGGCTCTGCGTTCCCACCTCATCTTGCTCCATGGGCACCAGCTGCAGCCCTAGTGGTTCCCAGCTCCAGTGTGCCAAGCTTGGTTCTGCCTTGGCAAACCTGTTCCTCTGCTTGGACGTTCTTCCTCCTCGTTCTCCCCAGATGGAGTCCTGTGTATCTTTGAGAACCCAGCTTTAGTGTCATTTCCTGAGCATGAGCTTCCTTTCGTGACCACCGTATCTAAAGTCAGATCGCCCCTGTTAGTTTCACATTCTGCTCCCTATGTATTTGCTGGCATCGTGGTATTGATCACAATGTAATAATGTTTTAATTCGTGTCATACCTAAACAGGAAAATGCTAGACAGTTGTCAAACAGATGACATCTATGTATTGACATGGAATGATCTCTGAGATCTATTGTTAAGTGAAAGAAAAAAAAAACCACAAACAAAACTGAGGTACAGTACAGAGTCCATGTAATATAACCACCTGTGTCGTAAGGGGGGAAAATAATATATTTGCATATGTTATCTCTGATGGATATAGAAGAAGCTGAAAACATTATTTATATCTGTGGAGGGAACTAGGGTAGCCAGGGGGATGAATGTGCACCCTTTTGTATTTTGAATCATATTAATGTGCCACCTATTAAGTTTTGGTTTTGATTAAACATAAATCGATATTTAAAAGTTGTTGACTTGCTTTGCTTCCTGTCTACCTGAAGGGAACACAGACTTTGTGAAAGCATCCACTATATCCTCTCTTGTTTACTCTTATGTCCCCAGTACTTAACATAATGCCTGGTACCTAATGGGTAAATATTTATTTATGGAATAAATGGATGAACAAAGGCTCCTTCAGCTCTAACATCATAGCTCTAATTTTAAGGCTGCAAGAATACAAGATGTGGATTCCAGGAGCCAGCCACCCAGAGGCACCATGAGAGACCCTGAATTGCATGTGGTATGTTGTCTTTGTTACTGTGGCTGGTGACCCATTGCCGTTGAATAGATTCTGACTCACAGTGACTCTGTAGGACAGAGTAGAGCTGCCTCATCAGGTTTCTTAGGCGGTAACCATCATGGGAACACATTGCAGGTCTTTTCTTCCACAGAGGCGTTGGTAGTTCATGCCTCTAACCTTTTCTTCTACAGCTGAGTGCTTAATCGCTGCACCACCAGGGGTCCTTCACGTTATCATTAAGCTTTTTGAGAAAGCTATGAGAGTGTGTGGAGAGCGGGGTTACAGCAGGCCGAGCCACAGACTTGCTTCCCAAGGAGGAATCCAGGTGTCCAAAAAAGAGGACACTGTGCCGCTCAGACCATGTCCCAGTCGTGGCCTCTGGCAATGGCTTCAGGGACAGGCAAAGCAATCCCCTTTCCTGTGTCCCCAAACATTCAGAATCACAGCTCCTGTCACATTCCAATACCCAGTCCATCTTCACACTAGGTTATCAGCTTCCTGAGGTCGGGTACTAGATCTTGCCCACGTTTATACAAGAGCCTGGCTTAGAACATACAAATGAGTCAATGAACAGAACAATAAAGGGACTCGAGGGGACTGTGCAACAAGCATCCAAAAAACAAACTTGCTGTGGAGTCGATTCCAACTCATAGCAACCCTATAGGACAGAGTCTCCACAGAGTTTTCAGGGAGCTCCTGGTGAGTTTGAACTGGGCACCTTTATGGTTAGCCGACATAGCACTTAACCACTACGCACCAGGCCGCTATAACCATCAAGGTTTTGGGAACAGAGGAAGGGCCTAATCATGAGCTGCCATACTCCTAATAGCCAGGAGGTGGAACTAGAGGCACATTTTTCTGAGCTGCCAGCTCCCCTGAGCATTTGAGTCTGGGGCAAGGGATTCTATTTTCACCAAGTGAGAAGTGGAATTGAGTTGACTTTTGACAAACTACCAAGCACCAAACTAGAAACTAGAGATAGTTAGAAGAGGCACAGTTGGGCCAGGGAGACCAAATGCTATATAGGAAGACATGCTGTTCTGCCCTTCGGAGTCCTGAGAAGGGAGTATTACATTTATTTGAGGAATACAGGGAGGTGACATTTAAACTGGGCCTTGGGAATGAGGGGGGATTTTTACAGCCAGAAGATGTTCTAAGTAGAAGGGATAGCTTCATGGGAAAGTGGGGAAATGACAGAGTGCCAAGGACAGCTGAAATATTTTGAGTTTGGTGTGAAATGATAAAAAAAATTTAGCTCTTTGGAAATACATATTTTTAATGAAAGAACAAAAGACAAATTATTGAAGGCAATGCATGCATTAGAGGCTCAGTGAATTAAGATTTCTGTGTTGGGTACATAGTAGGGGTTCAAGAAACTTGTTGAATGAATGAATTCTGGAATTCTGGGTGGGCTTCTTGGCTGAATAGTATGTCCTTGTTAGTGCTGCAAGAGCGTGTTTCCCAGGGTTCATGTCCCCTCTCTGAAAAGCTTTCCATAGACACCTTCTTTTTCCACAAAGACAAATTCCAACCCCAAAGGAGAAACAATTGCAACGGTTTCTGAGGTCCCTGGATCTCCAGGGCCATTTTAGAGGACTCTCAGGTTCTACCCTTGAAAAATAGTCTCCTTCCTCAGGGATCAGGCCATAATTACTGATAATATTTTTAATGAAAGAGGCTTGATAGTGCAGTGGTTAAGTGCTTAGTTGCTAATTGAGAGGTCACTTCTTGGGAGAGAGCTGTGGCAGTCTGCTTCCATAAAGATTACAACCTTGGAAACCCTATTGGGTAGTTCTACTCTGTCCTATAGGGTTGCTATGAGTTGGCGCTGATTCAGTAGCAATGGATTTTTTTCTGGGTTATATTTTTATAGCAAACAATATCATCACATCCATGTAGAGAAATCATCTGGACAAGTTTCAATCCTTTTTTCCCCCACTTAATTCAGAGGACTGCTTTTTCTTGGGAACTTTCTGCTCTTCAGTTTACCTCCTGTCTCTCTCATTTCAATTAACTTCTCTTCTTTGTCTCCCAAGCCACTCAAGGTTGGTGCTCGGGGCCTGTGTCCTAGGCCCCTGCCTCCTCCTTCCTGTCCTCTCTCCCTGGTGATCCTGTCATTCCCTGTGCCTTCTGTGACCATCTAGCTGTCTGTAGCCCTCAGAGATCTCTCCAAAGCCCTCTCTTCGGAGCTCCTGCTCACACATCCAGCAGTCTGCTTGAGTTTTATCATTAATTATTTTTTTTTCTTGTTGAGAAAACACACAGCAAAAACATGTACCAGTTCCAGTTGCTACATGTACAGTACAGTGGCACTGATGACATTCTTGGAGTGGTGAAACCACTGTCTCTCCTTTTCTGAGCTGTTCCTCCTCCATTAACATACACTCATTTCCCCCAAGGTTCCTATCTAGTCTTTTGAGTTGATTTTGTCAGGTTTATCCCATATAGATGGGTCATAAAAAAGCACAGTCCTCAGACATATGTTTGTTATTAGTTAACCTAAACTATTGTTTGGTTTAAAGAAGACCTCAGGGGATATCATCCTACTTGGCCTTTCCACTTGGGTGTGTCTCAGGCACCTTAATCTCAACACATCCAAAGGCTCCTCGTCTTCCACACAGATTTTGTTCCCCTCCAGGGTCCCTATCCTGGTGAACAGCCCCATCATCCAATCAGCTGCTGAAGTAAGAATGCTGTATGAGTCATGCTTGACTCAAGTCCTAATCATGCCACTCCCTCAGTGTTGCCTGAATCTTCCCACTGCTCTTCATCCCACCGCTACCCATCTGCTGTCTGTTCTTCCCTCAGCAGCCTAAGTGACTTTCTAAAAAAATGCATAAAACTTGTCAAAAGTCTTCAAATACTCTTCCATTTTCCTTATAGCCAAACATTGCCATGACCTTCAAGATTCTACCTGATCTGGCCAGTGCCCACACTCAGTCTTCGGCCTCATGCTTTTGCTTTGCCCACTATCCTTAAGCTATTCTGAATTTCATTTAAGCATTCATTCATTTGCTCAGGGAACTGAGTATTCATTGAGCGCCTCGTTTGTGTCCCATCACTCACCTGTCAGTTTGTTGTACAGTGGTAGCTTGCATGTTGCTATGAGGCCAGAAGTTGTCCATGGTGGACAGGCTTCTGTGGAGCTTCCAGACAAAGACAGACAGACTAGGAAGAAGGATGTGGCGATCTATTTCTGAAAAAAATTGGCCAGTGAAAATCTTATGAATAGTGCTGGAACATTGTCTGACATAGCACTGGAAAGTGAGCCCCTGAGGTTGGAAGACATTCAGAATACGACTGGGGAAGAGCTGCCCCCTCAAAGTAGAGTCAACTTTAATGATGTGGGTGGAGTCCAGCTTTTGGGGCCTTCCTTCACTGATGTGGCACAACTCAAAATAAGAAGAAACAGCTGGAAGCATCCAGTTGGAATATGGAATGTGTGAAGAATGAAACCAGGAAAATTGGAAGATACTAGAAATGAAATGGAGTGCTTAAAGACTGATATGCTAGGAATTAGTGAGCTGAAATGAACTAGTATGGACCACTCTGAATCAGACAGTGGTATAGTCTATTATGCTGGGAACAGTGCTGCATTCATTGTCCGAAAGAACATTTCAATATCTATCTTGAAGTACAATGCTGTCGGTGATAGCAAAATATCCATGTATCTACAAGAAAGACTAGTCAGTCTGACTGTACCCACTCCTCACTTATCAGCATGGTTAGGTTCCAAACACCAGGTTGTTATGTGCAAATCAGCATTATGTGAAAATGAAAGATGACCATATAAGATCACAAAATGGAAGATGACTACATCATTACACAACAGCCAACTTACATCATTACATAATTTCCAAATTGCTTCATAACATAACTGCCAGATTACAACATCACATTACTGCCAAACCACTGAGAATCATGGGCCAGCCAAGTTGACCCATAACCTTAGCCGTCACAGCCGGTATTACTCTCTTTTGCCTTGCACTTCAGTATTCATTACTACCAGGTGTATGTTGTTAATGCACAAAATAATAGATGTTTTACTACTGTTGTAAATGCAAAATATTGAATAATGAGACAGTTGATTAAGTGAGCAACAGGTGTATTAGTATTATTCAAATTTATATATCAATCACAGATGCCAAAGATGAAGAAATTGAAGATTTTTGTCAAAACCTCTGATCAAATACGCAGTCAAGATGCATGGATAATTACTGGTAATGGGAATGTGAAAATTGGAAATGAAGAAGGATCAGTAGTTGGAAAATATGGTTTTGGACACCAAATATTGAATGATGGAGTTTGGCAGGATCAATGACCTATTCATTGGAAATATCTTTTTTTTCCAACAAAAGAAACAGTGACTATTAAACACATGGATCTTTCCAGACGGAATATGCATGAAACAAATTGACTGTATCTGTGGAAGGAGATGATGGAACAGCATTATATCATTAGTCATAACGAGGCTGGGAGCTGGCTGTGAGATGCACTAGCAGTTGCTCTGTACTGAAGAAAAGTAAAGCAAGTCCATGAGAGCCAAAGTGTAACGCCTGAATTTAGAGACTACCTCAAGAGTAGATTTGATGCACTGAACACTAATGACCAAAGACCAGATGAGTTGTGGGAAGACATCAGGGACACCACACATGAAGAGTGCAGAAGGTCATTAAAAAGATGAGAAAGAAAGATCAAAATGAATGACAGAAGAGATTCTGAAATTTGCCCTTGAACATCGAGTGGTTAAAGGGAAAGGAAGAAACAATGAAATAAAAGAGCTGAATACAAGATTTCGAAGGGTAGCTTGAGAAGAAAAAGTAAAATATTCTAATAAAATGTGCAAAGACCTGGAGTTAGAAAACCAAAAGAGAAGAACACACTTGGCATTTTTCAAACAGATGCTGGAGGCGGCTTACTCATTGATGTCAAAAAAGTTGAAAGATAGATAACTGGCCAGTCAACTGGGAGATATCTAGATTTGTGCCTATTCCAAAGAAATCAAACATTATCATTAATACAGCATGCAAGTAAAACTTTGCTGAAGGTCACTCCAAAGCAGTTGCAGCAGTGCAGGGAACTGTTGGAAGTTCAAGCCAGAGTCAGAGAAGGGCATGGAATGAAGGGTGATGCTCAAGTCAGATGAATCTTGACTGAAAGCAGAGAATTCTAGGGAGACATCTACCTACGTTTTATTGACAGTGCTAAGGCTTTGGGCTGTGTGGGTCATAACAAATTATGGATAACATTGAAAGGAATGGGCATTTCAGAACACTTCATTGTGTTCATGAGGAACTTGCACACAGACCGAGAGGCAGTTGGTGGAAGCGAATTCATGACACATAACAGCCACACAAAATTTGTGCGTGGTATCGTACCAGATACTTGGGTCTTGTCTTAGTATCTTAGTGCTGCTGTAACAGAAGTGCCACAAGTGGGTGGCTTTGCTGAACTGAAACTGATTTTCTTACAGTCTAGGAGTCTGGAAGTCCAAATTCAGGGCACTGACTGCAGGAGGATGCCTTTTCTTTCTGCTATCGCTGGGGGTAGGAAGCCCTGGTGCCATGTAGTGGTTAAGTGCTGCATCTGCTACCCATGAGGGTGGCAGTTTGAATCTACCAGTTGCTTCTTAGAAACCCTATGAAGCAGTTTTGCTCTGTCCTATAGGGTTGCTATGAGTCAGAATCAGCTCCATGGCAGTTGGTGGGTAGCTCTGGGGGAAGGTCCTTTTCTCTTTTAGGCTTCTGTTCCTTGGTTCGTTGGTGATCTTCATGCGATGTGGCATCTATCTTCTTCCATCTGTGCTTGCTTCTCTATGCCTCATCTTCTCTTTTATATCTCAAAAAGGGGTTGGTTTAAGACACGTCCTAAGTGGCATGGCCTTGTTCACACACCAGAGAATGCTCTTCCCAAATGGGATTATATCCACGTGTAAAGGGGTTAGAATTTCAACACATGTTTTGAGGGGGACACAATTCAATCTATTATAAGTGCAATCAAGGCAAGTTTCTCTGCATTCATGATGCCTCCACTGTTTTCCTGCTTCAGGGCCTCAGCACATGCTGTTCCCTCTGCCTGAGCCCTCTGCTCTCCCACCCCACTCTACTTTCTTCAACTACTAATGCCCACTTATCAGTCAGGTTAAAGTGAAATGTCATGTCCTCCCTAAAGCCTGGCCAGACCTCTCAGCTCTGGAACTCCAGTTCTAGGCTCCCATCACTCCTGTCTGTTTTCTCTGCTGGACCAGAAGAGGAAAACCCAGATCTTCTATGCTCACCAATGCCTGGCACTGTGACTGCCTCCTAACTGTTGAAAGAAAGGACACATCCTTTTCTTTGGAATCTGCTTTTTGAGAACATTTGAGAACGACATCTCAATTCCACTACATACACAGCCACTCTGGTCACACGTCACACTCCAGTGCTAGACTTTGAAGGAAACCACTGACTCCCTGAGTGTCCCTAATGAGAGGAAGCAAACAAACACCCAGCTGGCACAGGGATCTGCTGCTAAAGCCCTGTACATGCCATCAGCTCATCCTACAGAAAGACACTCATGAGTGTCCCGTAAAGAACACGGATTCTAGCTCCCAGTCTTGGCTGCTTGGGGTTATATGAAGAGGTCCTTCAACATTTCTGAGCCTCAGTCTTCCTCTCTGTGAAAATGGGCATGGTACTAAGTGCATTACCAGGCTGGCGACAGGAGTCCACAAGTTGTCACAGACGACATGCAGGTCATTAATGTTAGCTGCTTCCTTAACCACCAGGTGGTTCTGGGTAATGGTTAGCAGTCTGGGTTCTGGGTCAGACAGACCCAGAACCTGAGTCCTAGCTTGTCACTACTAAGTAAGCTGACCTTGGAAAAAGTAATGTAACATCTCCAAGTCTCATCTTCCTTGTGTGGAATATGGGGACAAAGTCATCCCTGTTTTAGGGCTGTTGTGAGCAGTGTGTGAGGCTGACGTGTATAAAGGGCTCAGCCCAGAGCTTGTGATGAAGTAAGTGAACAATAGATGTGCTCAGCATCATGACAGGGACTGAAAAGGGGACAGAGAAATTGGATCAGTGGATCTAGTCCTTATTAGCCTTATTAGTAAATTAATTTGGGAATTATTGAGCATGTCATTCATGGAAGACCATTTGGGGGGTGACATCTGAGATGTAGCTTGTTCCCAAGGGTAGGAGAGAAGAAAAGACACGTACACCTGGAAAGTGATGAAGGTCATAAGAAAGATTTAGTAAAGGAAATGCCAGGTGGCTCAAGGACGTGAATGAAAGAAGCCACAAGCAAGAGTACATGTTTTCTAGTTGCCATGGAGCTGAATCTGACTCAGGTTGACCTTACATGTGTCAGAGTAAAACTGTCCTCTGCAGGGTTTCCAATGGTGCCTCGGGGTCGACTTAATGTCCCAACCTCTCAGCTGGCAACTAGGCACAGTACTCATTTGTGTCAACCAGGGACAGCCAGAAGGACATGCTACCTGATTCCATTTTTACAAAGTTTTGGAACCAGCCAAATGTCTATGGTAACAGAGGTCAGAAGAGAGGATCCCACTGGGGTGTTGACTAAAAGAAGACATGAGAGAACTTCCTGGGCTGTTAGAAGTGCTTCATGAGTTGATCTGGGTAGTGGGCCTCTGGACGTATTCATATGTAAAAATCCATTGAACTGTAAGTACATTCATGATTTATGCACTTTACAGCATGTGAATTACATTTGGAAAAAAAGTACCGGAGGAGTTTAGAGAAGGGAGCAGGGCTCTGTAGGGGCAAGGGGACTGCAGGGGATGAAATGGCCACTTTCTCTCCCTTGGTAGCTACAACAGAATCTAAACAGAGCACTTAAAAGGTCTCTTAGTGGAGTCTGGAATCATCAGTAAGTGATTTGGAAGCTTATTTGCTATCTGTTTACAATGCAAAGAAAAACAATGTTTGGGGTTATATAATTGTGAAAGTCGTAGCCAAGGAGGTAATTATCAAGAGTAACATGAGTATTCTATTTTTGTCCTCTTTACCAGTTCTGGCCCTTTGTTCCCTTTGGCTACTGTGATTTCAAGTTATTTTGCTGGTTCTTTTCTGTCAGAGGCAGCTGGATGGTGGGAGATGACTGCTGAGGCGAATACAGAGTGGGATAGTGTCATGGATCGAATTGTGTCTCCCCCAAATATGTGTCAGTTTGACTAGGCTGTGGTTCCTAGTGTTGTGTGGTTGTCTTTCGTCTGTGATCCGATTATCCTTCATCGTGTGATGTATTGTAAATCCTAGCCTCTATGCCTGTGGTTATGGTCCTGTTTGGGAGTGCACTGCCCATTATGTTAATGAGGTGGGATTATGTCATGTTAGTGAGGATTAGGGTGGGATTCAACACCCTCACTCTGATCACAAGCCCTCATCCAATGTCCGGGATTTACTCTGAGGTGTGGCCTGATCACCTTTTATCTTGTAAGAGATTGAAGGAGAGAGAAGCAAGCAGAGAAATGGACCTGACTACCAGTAAGAAAGAAGAGCCAGGGGCAGAGCATGCCTTTTGGACTTGGGGTTCCTACATGGAGAAACTCCAAGATCCAGGGAAAGACTGATGCCAAGACACCTGTAGATTTCCAAGCAGTGTGCAACTCACATGTTGAAAGGAGCTTCCCCTGGAGCCGACAGAGAGAGAAAGCCTCCCCCTAGAGCTAGCACCCTGAATTCAGACTTCTAGCCTCCTAAACAGAGAGAAATTTCTGTTAAAGCCATCCACTTGCAGCGTTTCTGTCACAGCAGCCCCAGGTGACTAAGATGATACATTATATGCCTGCCGGGCTTTGCTGTGCACCTGTGGCACAGCGTCGTACTTGATTAGCAGTCTGGAGGGAGGCAGGTGTATCCGTCATGGCTACGATGACCAACAACAGAGACCAGTTCTGGGAAACTTCAGCAGAGAAGGGTGTCCTGAGAGGTTATCAAAGAGCTCACAGGACCAAAAGGAAAGTGACAACCAAGCGCAGAAAGCAGGCAGGAATCAAGGAAGGCATATTTAAGGTAGTGCATTTAGGGTATCTTTGTTTTAGCAGCTAATTTATTACCATTTCCTTTGGGAGTGATCAAGCCAGATGTCAAGGAAGAGGTAGCATTTGGAATCTATTATGGGACTGGAGAGTAATTTGAATATCAGAGAAGGAGACTCTGTGAGGAGATCACTATAGGAGCGAAGGCAGGAAGGTGGGAAAGGATGATGAGGGTATGGTTGGGATGTACATTTGTGCAGGCAACAGTAAGAAACGCACCTGGGAAGGCAGGCTGAAGTTTACTGTTTAAATCAGGGTTTGCTGGAGAAACAGAACCAGTGAGCTGGATGTATGTTTGATATGTGTATGTGTGTGTGCGTCTATGTATGTATAAGTGTGTATATGTGTGTGCGTATCTATGTATGTAAATTTGTATATGTGTATGTGTGTCTATGTATATGTGTGTATCTCTGTGTGTATATGTGTGTTATATACATACAGGAACCTTGGTGATTCAGTGTTTAAGCACTGGGCTGCTAAACTAAAAGGTCAGTGATTCTAACCCACCAGCAGCTCCGTGGGAGAAAGATGTAGCAGTCTGCTCCCTTAAAGATTTACAGCTTTGGAAACCCTGTGGGGCAGTTCTTCTCTGTCCTATAGGGTCACTGTGAGCTGAGATTGACTTGGTTTGGTTATATATGCATCACATAACATCTATTCATGCAACATTCCACTGTGTACACATCTGCGGTCCCATAGCTTTGCTAGGTATGTATGGTATATATGGCTAAGTACATATATACACTTGTCTGAACCCAGGAAGAAAAGGGCAGAGGGAGGAAGAAGGAAAGGATAGGTGGAAGGGAGTGTCTTGCAGATGCAAGAACATGTTGCTGGAGGTCAGTGAACCTCCACAAGTCATGCTGAGTGGTTGGGCTAGGTGGCTGGGTGGCTGGGTGGCTGCGTGCTTGGTGCTTGCCTGCTTGTGGTATACAGTGAGCGGCTACTCTTCTGAACCAGGTTAGTGCAGCTGGGCTGTGACAGGATGTGGGGCTTGGAAAGGTGAGCACACTGAGCAGGGGACTGGGAGGCAGGGGCTGTGGGAGGGCTTAGGAAAGGGCCTGGAATGGGGGGTCCTGGGCTGGGGAAGAGGCATTGCTGAGGTGCCCAGGAGAAGCCACTTAACCGGGAGGACAGAGGAGAGGAAGATGATGGAGAGGGTGACAGAGGCTGAGGAAGATGATACACTTCATGGATATTAAGTTATGTATAACAGTGTGTTCTGTGTGTGTATATATGTCACACAAAGAGAGAGTGATAGAGAGATTGAGAGACGTTAACTTACTCAAAGTATTGACTCATACAATTGTGGAGGAAGGGAAGTTTAAAACCTATAAATCAGGCAGGCTGACTGGAGACATGCATGTTCACATTCCAAGATTCCTAGGTCAGGTGATGGCAAGTTTGAGTTTTGCCAAAGTATCTATTTACAGTCTGGAGGCAGTACACATCCTAAGGAAACTTCCCTTTCAGTGGACAGATGGATTATATGAGGTCTAACAATTGAGTTTGTGGACTCATCCTAGAAAAAGTGTTACATACCCTACTACTGAATATTACTGCAGCCACCCTCGAAGTACTCCCCTTGGGAAGCTATGTATCAGTGCCAGGATCTAGCCCACCCTGCAAAGCAATTTTGAAACTTTTTCTGGAATGGCCATCAGAGCTATCACTGTATTACCCTTGATGTCCTGAATGTCAACAAAATGTCTTCCTTTCAATATTTCCTTTATCTTCAGGTAAAGAAAAAAGTTATTGGGGGCCAGACCAGGCAAGTAGGGAGGGTGTTCCAATTGTTTATTGGCTAAAAACTCCGTCACAGGTAGTGCTGTGGGAGCTGGCGCGTTGTCATGGTGCAAGAGCCACCAGCTTTT
Source organism: Heterohyrax brucei (assembly GCA_028571685.1). Classification (NCBI taxonomy): domain Eukaryota; kingdom Metazoa; phylum Chordata; class Mammalia; order Hyracoidea; family Procaviidae; genus Heterohyrax; species Heterohyrax brucei. The sequence continues at coordinate 58,737,778 of CM053140.1, forward strand.
GGTGAAAAGCTCAGGTCATTTTCATTTTAACTTTTTCATGCAGCCTTCTCAGCACTTCCAAATAGTAAACTTTGTTAACTGTTTGTTCCGTTGGTACAAATTCATAATGAACAATCCCTCTGATATCTAAAAAAGTTAGCAACATCATTTTGGCTCTTGATTTTTTTTTAAATTTTTTATTTAATATAACTGAGTGAAAATGTACATTCCTGTATAAATTTACATACCCACCTATATGCAGCTTCCACTGTTCTCCCTGCCCGGTGACAGCACACTATTCCTCTCTGCTCCATACATGTCTCGTTCTCCCAACAGTCTCTTCTTTCCCTGCTCTCCACCCACTCTCCTTCCTCCAGCCAGAGGTCAGTAGGATGACATCCTATAGATGTATGGAACCATAAAGTGCATCCAATATATGGTCACTGCATTGCCAAGTCCAGTCCCATTTTGACTCTTGATTTGGACTGACAGAACATTTGGACGTGGAAGATTGACTAACTTCCATTATGTGTTTTGATGCTTTGTTTCAGGGTCATATTGGTATACCTATGTTTCATCACCAGTGATAACATGTCCAAAACATGGTCTTGCTTATCCAAAAGGTCTTGGCAAACTTGGGCTCTCCTTTGCTTTTACTTATTGGTGAGTTCCTTGGGGACCATAATGTCCTTGGGCCAAGATTTTCATTTAAGATTTGCCTGTTTCTCTGTTGATGTTTACTTGGTCTACTGTGCTTCTCACAGTCAGCTGACAATTTTGACTCACAATTTGATGAGCTTTTGCAATGTTTTCATCAGTTCTGCTCTTTACTAGCTGCCCTGATCTCTCTTCATCAGTGACCCATTTGTATGCTGCCATTTCTTCATGGAATTATCCAAATAAACTAACATGTCCCTAATTTCACTTCCACTCTTACCAAGTTTAACAAGAAATTTAATGTTTGTTCATTGCTCTAATTCAAGCTCTGACATTCTCGTGAAAGCACATGAAAACATACAATGATGAACGTCACTTAGCAAGACACTGCCACACATTGACGTGAATGCAGCTGTGAGACACTGATATACCAAGGTTATGAAACCTTACTGAGTTGTTCGTATAGTGCTGCCAGCCAAAGTACACAGCGACAAGTTCACAAACTTAATTTGCAGACCTCGTGTTACGTGGATTACCATGTGGAAGGTGATTACATTACATCATATTAGATTACATTATGGTATGGCAGATAGTTAAGTGTTTGGCCAGACCACTGGTAGACGTAGCCTTGCCAAGGTAACACAAAAAATTAACTATCATCATTGTAAAAAGCCCTGCATGCCTGGATGATGAGTTTGTATTTAAACTAGTGAGCAGTAGGAAACCATTGCAGGATGTTGAGCTTGGGAACGCATTTTCTATTTGCACTTTAGAAAGAAGAATCCAGTAGCCACAAGAGGATAGCGTGAAGCCTAAGAGTTGGGACTCGGGCCTATTGACATAGTGAGCAAAGGTGTCAGCTGTTCTGGAGACAACGAGGGGAAAAGAAGATCAAGGCAAGGGTTTGGCTCCAGGTCATCAGTAACTACAGAGCAAGCTATTTCAGAAGTGTGCTGGGGGCAAGGCCAGCTTGCAGTGTGTTATGGACTGAAAGCTGGTGAGGAAATGGAATTCCTCAGGATGAAGGCCTCAAGCCCAAGCATTCCCTGGGCTGCCTCAGCCTGTCACTGGCCTCAGCTCCTTCTAGGCTCTGCAGCTGCCTCCTGCTTCAGGGCTGAGATTCCCCTCCAAAGCCCTTTTCTTGCTTTCATTCTTCCAGCCTGACACAGAATCTTAGCTTTTGAGGAGAACTTTGATGGAAATGCAGAGGCTTGAGAAGGGAAAGAACCTGGTGGGGGAAAAAAACCAAAAACAAGCCCACTGCCATCAAGTCAATTCCAACTCATAGCAACCCTACAGACAGGGTAGAACTACCCCATAGAGTTTCCAAGGAGCCCCTGGTGGATTTGAACTTCTGACCTTTTGGTTAGCATCTGTAGCGCTTAACCACTACACTATCAGGGTTTCTTGGTGCCAATAGCAAGACCCAATCTCCTCCACCCTGTGGGAGCTGTTCTCTCTAAACCTGGTATAGATGTGTCTCTGCTGAGAAGCCTCTCCTGAATGAGCCCCTTTATTGGTTTTTTCTCACATCCTCATGTGCACATGCATTCAGTTCCTATTGTATACTCAACAGGTGACTGAAATTCATTCCTTGTTTGGTGTCTTTCTGTGAGACCCTACAGAAGACTTGTTCCAGGGCTCTGCCTGTGGGAGCTGTTGGACCTTGGCATTGAGGGTGCATCATGCAGGTGGGAGCTCTGACTTCTGGACCTGTTTCTGCCTCCCAGCTGAGCACACACTGGAGCCCTCAGCATACCACTAAAACAAGGAAGAATGCAGACAAAAAGCTTTAAGCCGTCCTTTTGTTCCTTAAAGTTCACTCTTGAGATTGTCCCACCTTTCAAGGAGAATTCCAACACTATTCCCAGACTGTGTAGGCCTGACTGAATAGGTGTCTCTCTGGAGCAAGATTATAAGTCAGGAACATAAAAACCACTCCGTTTCAAATTGTGTGGATCCCATGTGTGTCACAGTAGAACTGTGCTACATGGGGTTTTTAATGACTGATTTTTTTTCAAAATTGTGATTTAAGTAAAAGTTTACAGCTCAAGTTAGTTTCTCATACAAAAATTTGTACGTACATTGTTACGTGACCCTAGTTGTTCTCCTTATAATGTAACAGCACACTACTCTTTCTACCCTGTATTTCCTATGTCCATTCAACCGGGGCCTGTCCCTTTCTGCTTTTTCACCTCTTGACAAGAGCTGTCCGTTTAGTCTTATGTAGCTACTGGAGCTAAGAAGTACACTCTTCACAAGTATCCCTTTAAGCCTTACAGTCTAGTCTAATCTGTATGAAGAATTGGCTTCAGGAAGGGTTTTAGTTTTGAGATATCAGAGCCTGGAGGCCATGTCTTCTGGGTTCCTCCAGTCTCTGTCAAACCATTAAGTCTGGACTTTTTACTAGAGTTTTGAGTTCTGTACCCCATTCTTCCCTTGCTCTGTCATGTACTGTCTATTGTGTTATCTGTAAGGTTGGTCCCTGGCGGTAGATGGGCACCATCTAGTTCCTCTGGTCTCAGACTGATGGAGTTTTGGGTTTATGTGATCCTTTCCTGTCTCTTGGTGCTCATACTTTCCTTATGTCTTTGGTATTCTTCATTTTCCTTTGCTCCATGTGGTTTGGGACCAGTTGATGAGTCTTAGATGGCTGCTTGCTAGCTTTCAAGGCTCAGGAGCCATTCACCAAAGTGGAATGCAGAGCATTCTTAATAAACTTTGTTATGCCAGTTGACCTAGATGTCCCTGGAAGCAATAGTCTCCAGACCTCTGCCCCTGCTACTCTGTCCCTTTTAAGTGTTTGGTTGTATTTAGGAACATTCTTAGCTTTTGGTTTGGGCCAGTTGTGCTGACTTCCCCTGTATTGTGTTGCCCTTCCCTTCATGTAAGATAATTTTCATCTGCTGTCTGAATACCTCCCTCCCTCCCTGTCTATCCTCGTAACCATCAAAAAAATGTTTTCTTCTGTATTTAAACCTTTTCTTGACTTTTGGTTTAGTCCAGCTGTGTTAACCTCCTTTCTACTGCATGCTATCACTCCCTTAACCTAACCCAATTCCTGTCTACTATCTAATTTATGAATACCCATCTCCTTCCCTTTCTACCCTTGTAACTATCAAAGATTATTTTCTTCTGTGTGTAAGCCTTTTCTTGAGTCTTTGTAATAGTGGTCTAATACATTGTTCGTCCTTTTGTAACTAACTAGTTTAACTCAGCATAATATCTTCCAGGTTCCTCCATTATCATTGTGGTGGTCAGGATTATGTCAACTTGGCTACTCCATATTTGGCTGCTGTATTAAGTGGCAGGGCGGGGTTTGTGGTGGCTCTCCGCCACTTGGCTCTCATCTCCCGACCTTCCACTACTACTGCCGGTCTGCTCACGTAGCCAGGAGCTCCTGCTCTCTTCTTCTGGAGTCTGGTTCCGGGACTTGAACTAGCAGCTGTTGGATTCATCAGTCCTTGCAGTCGGCACCTGAGAGTCCTGCTCCCTGACCTGCCAATCCTGGGTTTGCCAGCCTCTGCTGCTCCTGCTCCCTGATCTGCCGATCCTGGGTTTGCCAGCCTCTATCACTTTGTCTCGCCACCAGCTTGGGATCCACTGACCTACACACCTGGTGATCTAGAACTGTGGTCTCTGACCTGCTGACTTTTGGTTCCTCAGCTTCCGTGGCCACGTGACGCTTGTGCCAGAACTTGGGACATTCAGCTTCTGTGATTCCGTGAGCTGTTTCCTATATCTGTATCTATCTATATATTATAAATCTTTTCTTGTACCTACACGTGTTACTGGTTTTGCTTCCCTAGAAAACCCAGCCTAAGACAATCATCTTAGTCCTTTATCATTGCATAGCATTCTATTGTGTGAATATACCATAGTTTGTTTATCCATTTATCTGTTGATGGACACCTGGGTTGATTTCATCTTTTTGCTATGGCAGACAGGGCTACAATAAACATTGGTGTGCATGTATCTGTGTGACAGCCCTTATTTCTCTAGGATATATTTGAAAAAGTGGGATTGCTGGATCATGTGGTGTTTCTATTTCCAGCTTTTTAAGAAAGTGCCAAATCAATTTTCAAAGTGTTTGTACCATTTTATGTTCCCACCAGCTGTGTAGAAGAGTTCCAGTGTCTCCACATCCTCTCCAACATTTATTATCTTGTGGTGTGTTTTTTTTTTTTTTTTTTTTTTTGAGTAATGCCAGCCTTGTTGGGGTGAGATGGTATGTCATTGTAGTTCTAATTTGCATTTCTGTAATGGCTAGTGATCATGGGCATTTCTTCATGTATCTGTTAGCTGCCTGAATGACTGATTTTTTAGATGTAGGTCATTGTTACTGGGAAAGCCCTGGAGTTTGGCTACCTGCCACTAAAGCCAGTCTCAGAGACAGGAGATTAGGCGAATGATCAAAGATTTTATTTGCAAGCCAGCATTGCAAAGAGACAGGGGGTGTTCTTGTCTTCAAAGCCTGTCTGAATTTGTCAGGCAAGGCTGACCACATGTAGATGTAGGGAACAATGTGGGTAGTTAGGGACATGTAGCCAGTGGTCTGCTTCACAGTCTCACAGGTCATCACTGGCCATCAAAGAAAACAAAGTGGTGCTAGATGCCATCTGGCCAGCAGTCTGAAAGAACACTCAGGTTACTTCCCTGTCCTTCCTGGCCTTCTGCTTAATTCTTTTATCATTGATTAGAACTTGATTATGAAGACAAGAGGAGTCATTTGTTGCCTATAGTTTACTAACTCTGTAGTGGTGCTTCTGAGAGCCCCACCCTCAGCATCACCACCTGGGGTTGTGGAATGTGGATGTCATGTTTTGTCTGCAGGTTGGGGATGATCTGAAACAATGTTTCTCAGGTCCCCACAGTCTTAAGCCTCCCTGCCCCCCTGAGGTTTTTCAGCCTCCAGTTTTATCATCATGCCTTTCTTTTGCAGTGCTTCTGGATGGACCTCAGGTTAGCAGTGGAGCTAAGTAACTTTGCACCACCCAGGAATATTTTTAACGTTAATTCTTCAGCCTGTAATTCCAAGACCATGTGAATAGTGTAAAGCCAAACTGCAAAACTGAGTTCGGTTATAAATTCCTGGAGAAATCCTCCTTTGCCTACTCCAGCACAAGCTCAGGTTTGCAAGTTTCTTTTTCCTCATCTCTCTCACTGAGAGTGTAGCCCTTTAAGAGTCTTTGATTTATATGAGGTCTTAGTTTTATCTCCTCATTGCTAGAGCCTGGACCTGAGCCACCCCCTCACTGTGTCCTAACTGATCTCCCACCCTGGGATTGCTATTTGGTACCTCCGTGCCAGACAAGTCCTAGCAAAGTGTGGCTCTGATTATCCATAAGAACCTTTGGTGGCTCCCCATTGATTGGAAATTTAGTAAGCAGTTAATTAAGTAGCATTACAGGTCTCTATATAGGGGTCCTAATGCAACTTAGCAGTCTCATCATCAGTCACTCCCAGCAGGGGAGCTGCTATGTGGGCAGAAGCTAGTAGCTCAGAGGACACCAGAGAAAAGTACATGCCACCTGCAGGGCACAGGGGACCACCTGCCAGACAAAATGAACAAATGTCCCCTGTCTCCCCTCCCCCATTCATATTCTCCTCAAACTTAATTTGTTCATTTTATTCCTAGTGCAGCGGGATGGGGAAAGAATGTTCTTTAAAAAGTTGCCTCACAACATTTTCTCATCTGGCCAGAATTCATCTTGGTGGAAAACTGCCTTTTCAGGGAGGCAAAGCACCTACCCAGTCTTCTAGTTATGCAAAGCGAGCCAGAAGGAATGTGGAGGGAGAATTTGGGACCAAGAGATAAAGTACTTTGCACAATGAGATAAAGGGTGTCTTTTGGGGGTGGAGAGGTTGTTAATTGTCTTTTGTTGTTGTTGCTGATTTGTTTGTGGTTTTGGCTGTTGTATTAGCTTCCTATACAGTATGCATATATGAGTTGTGGTTTCATCCATCCCAGCTACCCTATGTGTGAGTCTTAGAGTAGAACTGTGCTCTACGGGGTTTTCAATGACTGGGACTCTTCTGAAGCTGATTTTTGGAAAGGAAGGCCCTTCTTCCAAGGAGCCACTGGGTGAGTTTGAACTGCCAGCCTTTTAGCCAGTAGCAGAGTGCTTAACTGTGCACGCCACCCAACAACTTCTGTTAGTTTACTATGGCTGCCGCAACAAAGTACTGCAAACTGAGTGGCTTTAAAACAACAGAAATTTACTCTCTTACAGTGTTAGAGGCAACAAGTCTGAATTCAAAGTGTTGGCAGGGCCATGCGCTGTCTGAAGGCTTTAGGGGCGGCTCCTTTCTCATCTCCCTGAGCTTCTGGTAGCCCAGGCACTGGTGTTTAGAAGCATCCTTGCATGGCCAACTTTCTTCTGTCTCACTGTCTCTTAAGGGATGCCACTCAAATTTCATTGTGACCCACCTTCCTCCTGTATAGCCTTGTCTTAGTCATCTAGTGCTGCTGTGACAGAAATACCACAAGTGGATGGCTTTACCAAAGAAAAATTTATTCTCTCATGAAAAACTGGGATCAAGTCCAAATTCAGGGCATCAGTTCCAGAGTAAGTCTTTCTCTCTTGGCTCTGGAGGAAGGTCCCTGTCATCCATCTTCCCTAGGACTGGGAGCGTCTAAGGCACAGGGACCCCAGGTCCAAAGGACATGTTCTGCTCCACACACTGCTTCTTTCTTGATGGTATGAGGTCTCCAACTCTCTACTGGCTTCCCTTTCCTTTGTATCCTAAGAGATTGCCTTAAGGCACAATATGACAATCTTACAGACTTAGTCCTGACCCAGCAACCCAACTACCCATTCTCCCTCATTAGCATCATAGAGGCAGGCTTTACAACATACAGGGACACCACATAACACCAGGCACCATGGCTCAACCAAATTGCCACACACATTTTTGGGGGAACACAACTCAGTCCATGACAAACTTCATGTTAATTTAACTGAAAACATCTCAGGAATTCTATTTCCAAACAAAGCTAGATTCATAGTTCCTGGGGTTAGGACTTCAACATAAATTTGGAGGAAACACACTTTATTCTATAACCTGTTCCCTCTACCCCTGGAGGACTCAGGTAATAGGTACGAGGTATAGTGTGTGTTGGAGAGAGGGTGGCCCAAGACAGAAGCAGAGACACCCCAGTCCAAGGGTCCAGGGAAGTTTATTGGAAGAGAAACAGTGAGATCTGAGCCGAGTGGCTCAGCCCAGCCCCTTCCTAACTGAGCAGGTTTTTTATAGTTTTAAAGTTTCAGTGAGGTAGTGTGGGGTGAGGGGGGTTTATGGTTTGATAAGGAACGAAAGAGGAGTAGCAAGAAATTCTGGTTAGGGGACTTAGGGCCTGAATAAAGAAGAAGTAGTTATAAGGGGGAGGGCTAAAGCTTGTTTATGGTCAAGATTTTGATAAGGGAAGAGCATTCAATTAGGAGGATGGGGAAGACAGGCTTAAAGTTACTTATGGTTATACCAGGTAGGGCCTACCAGGCTGTTGTCAGCTGATGGAATGTCTGATCATTGGATAAGATGACCTCCCTGAAGGACAGAGTCCTCTCAATCACTTCCCTGAATTGCAGGGACAGAGTTCCCTCAGTGTGGACACAGAGAATAAAGGGCAATTGACAGAGAACTCAATATGAGTAGGGAAAGTCCTGGAGCTGAAAGGGACCAGCAAGGAGTCTTAAGATGTCCAATGTATGGCATCAATTTGAAGTTTTTATTTACTGAATTACAATTTCCCCATTGTGAGAAATAAATTGCCAAATGGCCCATCTTTAGAACAAAGGCTAAGATAAGAAGTCACTAGCTAACCTAAAGAGAAAGGGGGAGGGGAGAGAAAAAACTGTTGGGAAAGCAGGAGATACAACCTTAAAAGGGAATGGAATGTTAAAACTTAGGCCACAGAGACTGTTCACCTCATGGTACTCAGCGATTGAGGAACTGAGGGAGGGACTTGCAAACTAGAGTATAAGAGTGACTTGTAAGGAACGGGCGGTGCACCCCTCTATCTAGCCTCCTTTGTGGGCTTGGGCACCCAATTTTGCCAAATCATCCAATAAAACCTTGCTCTTGCTAACTAAATTTAAACTGGAGTTTCTGAGTATTCATTGGAGAAAGACTCTGGAAGGGATAAAGGGGCCTCCCTCAATCACTGAGGCAGGGTCCTAGCTGTGGGTTTTATACCAGCCCACCAGTTGCCAAGAGGGACTGAAGCAGTATCCAGGATGCCGGCGTTGTTTCTCACACCTTCATTTAACTCAAATTGTCAGCAAGGCTTGTTGGCTGCTGGGATTAGCCTGGGACTAGCAGCGTAGCTTGACAAAGGAGGGAAAAACAGCAATCACAGCTCTGAGTGACGGCACCTGGGAACACTGCCACAGGGTCTCTGAGTCCGAGTCAACAGCAGTGGATTTGGTTTTTGTTTGGGTGACAAATACATACATGTGACAAAACATTTGCCGTTGCAACATTTTTACCAAGTACATGACATTAATTACATTCATCAGTCTTGTACCCATCACTACTATCTGTTTCCAACTGTTCCCATCACCCTGCGCAGAAATTCCCTGCCTCTAAGCAGCAACACCTGCTTTCCTTCTCCCTCCTGCCCCTGGTAACCACTGACAAACGTTGGTCTCTGTACATTTGCCTATTTTAGACATTTCATATAAAGAATCACAGTGTTTTTCCTCTTGTGTCTGGCTTTATTTTGTTCAGCCTAATGTTTTCTAGTTTTCTCCATATGGTACCATGTGTTGGGAGAGTTAACTCTTTAGGCTGTCCCAGTGAAAGCACTAGACTGACACACTGCTAGAAATTATAACAAATAATTTTACTGAAGGCAAAAGTCAAATAAGATCATTTCATGAAATGGAGAATTAGGCCCTCAGGTAAGTGGTGGCGGCATGTGTTACAGCTTGCATGAAGAGCAGGGTGGGATTTACCAGGCAGACTAAACAAGCCAATCAGTTTCACATCAATGGGGTCCAGGGGAAGGAAGGAAAAACAAACAGGGCTGTCCAACCACGGATTTTCCTAATGCCAGTTTCTAGCCTAACATCGATCTCTTATTTCCCAAAGGACATTGACTAAAGCAGTATTTCTAAAGCAGGCAGGGGAAGCATTCCTGACATAGGGGTTTAGTGACTGATTACAGGCCTGCCAGTTCAATCCTAGTTGGAGTCTTTGAAATATGAAACTGACCATTTGATTAGGGAGGAGACTAAATCAGCTCTAATTTGAAATATTCTGAAATGTAAATATCGCCTATGGGGCTAGCAAGGAGTGAGTTAGGGCCTAGGCATTCACCGGGTGAAACGCCTCGGAGCAGTTAAGATAGAAAGATTATTTACATGGGGGTGGGTGTTCCTTTATGTTCTTTGTGTCCCAGGCAATTAAAACTTTCACAGGAAGCAAACTTGTCTTTTGTAGAAGGCAAAGGCAAGCTTCAAACTTAGTTATTGCTTAATTTAAAATAGGATTTCCATTTAGGTCTGGAATTAATCATTTCAGTCATGCCAAGCAGCCCTAGTTTTAAGGTTTGCTCATTCAAGGTCCTGCTTACCTTTATTTCCTTTTCAGGCCGTCCTCAAATGCTTTACCTGCACCATAATTTGAGGATGAGATAGGGCCTGTTGGAAGTAGGTGAGGACTATGGGGAAGGTCTTCGAGGGTCAGGGTAGGGTCTCCAGGAGAGAGCTGGGAGGTCAGCAGCCTTCCTTCTGAGGCCTGCAGCCTTCTCTACGTCAGGGCCTGTAGCTAGCAGGACTGGAAGGCTGCAGGAGGGCGCTGCAGAGAGAGGAGACCTTCTCTAGAATCCAGGCCTGAAACTGGAGCTGAGGGGAAACAACAGAAAGGGACATTGCCTTATTCATTTTGTCTTGAAAGCGAGCGGGAGGCAGCGCTGGACCTGGTAGGTAAGTGGCCAGGAGCCAGCTCTCTGGAGAGAAGGGCAGGACAGTTGGGATCCTCCTCACTCTCACTGCAGAAAGACCAACAGGAGAGGTGGGCGATTTTTGATTCTCTTTGGGAGCTCTCTCTGCCTTTTCATGAAAACTTGGAGTTGGTGAGTTGCGTTTCCCAGTGCATGTGAGAAGGGAGGCTGGACCACTGCTCGGACACACGGGGTCTCTGTGAGTCCAAATCGGCTTCACAGCCACAGGTTTTTAAGCGGGCACAGTTACCTCGGGCTCCTGCGTCTTCCCTCCACTGAACTGCTGGCTTCTGCTCCGCATCTTTTTGACTGGTCTGTGTTACTCCTGAGGCAACATACCCTGGTGTTCACTGAGACCTAGTCCTCCTTTTCCAAAAAAATCCCATTCACAAAACCCCATCCCTGTGTGCTGCAAATTTTCCTGAAGGATGGAGGGAAGGGGTGGTCTTGGAGCTCAGGAATACAAATGATTCAAAACTGAACACCGACTTAGCCATTGCGAAAGGCCTTTTGGCCCATGTGTTAGGCACGGTGCTTGACACCCCCTTAGCCTCTCTTGTTTGTTACCCCCACCTCAGTTCCTGTTTGTTTCTAATGTGATCCCTTTCCTTGCTTGTCTTCTCAGAGCTAAACCCCTGGGTTCACACTTTCTACCTCAAGTGGTTTATCAAAGTATTATCTTCAAGAGAGACAGTTTCTTCCCTGAGGAGTCTGTAACCATCTGTTACGACAACAGCTTCTTCCATCCTGCCAGATTCATCCGTCTCTTTTAAAAAACAAAAGCGGACTCAGTCAACACATTCCCAATGACAACAGAGCCGATCATCTATTTTTCCGTCCATTTTACCAAAGAGGAAGTTGAAGCTAAATCTTGGTGCTTGCCTCAAGACCCCTCTGCCCGGCTGTTCCCCTGGCTAGACCTTCGAGTCAGTCAAGAGTGGTTTCTTCCGGTTACCCTATGTCTCCCTCAGTTTTCCTGTCTGTGCCCTCAGCATCCTTGCAAAGAGTTCTTTCATTTCTTTACTGTTGTCTTTCTCACCTACTGTTCTCTGTCCCCACTGCAATGTGAACAAGGTCAGGCCACAGACTGGGTCTTCGTTCACTGCTACGGCTTCAGAATTAAGCACCTAGTAGGTAGGTACATCATTGATAGTTGTGAATGAGTGGCTGAGCGAATGAACTCAAGGAATGGTGAGAGTCCTGCTGTGGGTCACCCAGGTGGTCGGAAGACCCAAGCCTTCTAAACTCATTTCTTTTCTTTCTGCCTCACCCTAAGGCTTCTCTGAACAGTAACCAGAGCTAGACTTGCTCAGTTCCCAGAACTGTAAGAGTGTAAAAGACAATCTCATGCCAGCACTTTACATTCCACAAAGGTCAAGCCTCACGTCTGGCATTATCACAAAGTAGGTCTTTCAGTAGAGTTCTCCCTTTCATGCAAGGGACCCAGGTTCAATTCCGGGACAATGCACGCATAATCACCACCTGTCTGTCAGTGGAGGCTTGCATGTTGCTGCGATGTTCGGCAGGTTTCAGCAGAGCTTCCAGGCTAAGGTAGACTAGGAAGAGAGGCCTGGTGATTGACTTCTGAAAAACCAGACAATGAAAACGTTACGGATGCTAACTGTCCAACCTGCAACCAATCATAGGAATGGGGGTAGGACCAGACTGTGCTTTTGTTCTGTTGTGTACGGAGTTACCATGAGTTGGCAGTTGACTCACCAACAATAGCCACAGCAGATCTTTGGCTAGAAATTTTCAGTTTCTTGATGAAACGTACAGGTTAGGGCATTGTCGTAGTACTCTCCCCAGGAGTGTGGAGGCTGAGGCCCTCCAGAAACTTGACTGAAGAGATCTGTGTCAGTGGGATGCTGGCAGAGGGTTTCTGATTCTGAATGGAGGTCCCAGTGACCCTTGTAGGTCTTCCCAGCACTTGAGGCAGGAGTGGTAAGCCGTCAGAACTGGCCTTCAGAGCTCTCCCAAGCTCCTTCTTACTGGACTTCATGTCAAAGGACAGTCTTGCAGGAGGGCAGGGAGCTGGTGCTTTGACCGGAGACAACCTGGACTGTGAGCTTGTTTACTTCCATCTAGCGACCCTGGAATCTGAGCTTCAGAACCCTCCCCAGAAAAACAGAGATGTCAGAGCACTTCATGGAGTTGATACGAGCATGAAGTGAAATTATGCTGAGCCTAAGGTACCTGGCATGCGGGGAGAGCCCATAGCACAGCAGCCCCAAAAAGAGGAAGGGAGGATTCTGGTCAGAGATCTGGATGCCCATACACTTGGGATTTTAGCTGATGGGGAGGAGATGCAAGTTGAGGAAAGGGTGAGGTCTGAGTTTCCTGGGGCAGAGGCAAGTTCATTTCATCTTTTGCACTGAGCTTTCTCCATCAGCGTTCCTAACTCAATGCAGTGCACAGAGAAAAGGAAGATTATTGATCTAATTAAAGTAAGAAATTAAGATTTCAGTTCCGAACTCTTTCACTACTTCCAAGAGTGGAAAGCAAGCAAGAATTTCCCTTCATTCTTCCTGCAGGTACTGAGATGCTAAGAACCATGCCCTCAGGTGTGGAGGCGTGGCTTCTGACACCGACAACTGAGCCAGGCCAAACTCATGGGCTGGGGCACAGTTCTCTAAAACACTGCCCTCACTTCAGATACCACCTGCAAGCACACGAGGTCTGTTTTAGTTACCTACTGCTGCTTTAACAGAAATACCATAAACGGATGGCTTTAAATAAGGATAAATTTTATTTGTCAGTCCAGTAAGTTGAAAGTCCAAATTCAGGGTGTCAGCTCCATAGGAAGGCTTTCTCTACCAGCACTGGAAGAAGATCCTTGTCATCAATCTTCCCCTGGACTGGAGCTCATGAGACACATTACGTGGGCACAAGTGATTGAATCATTGGCTGCTTGGCTGAACTCAGTATGCAGTCCCTCTTCTCTTCCAGGAGCTGGACAGATGTCATGTGTCTCAAAGCACTAACCCTTAATCACATGGTTGGGAGGGTGGGGCTAGCTCCCATCCTGACTCATCTCATTAGCATAAACCGTGGAAGCCTCCACCCTGAATGACTGTAAACCATCATGGTCCACCATGAGTTACAAAAGCACCCCTATCACTTGGGAAATGCACAGGACAAACTAACTGCCTTTAGTCATGGTGACTCCAAGTGTGTCAGATTAGAACTGTGTTCCATCAGGTTTTCAATGGTTGATTTTTTGGAAGTAGATCTCCAGGCCTTGCTTCTGAGCCATCTCTGGGTGGGTTTGAAACTTCAACGTTTCTATCAGCGGCCAAGCATGTTAACTGGTGGCACCATCTAGGCACTCCAGATTCTTTGTTACACACCCAGCAACCCATTCATCCAAATCATTGCCTGCTTCTCTTCTTTGTGCTCTCTTCCTCTCAAATTAAACTAGCTCCAGTTCCCTGTACCAAACTCACTGCTGTCAAGTTGATTCTGACTCATAGTGACCCTCTGGGACAAAGTACGACTGTCCCATAGAGTTTCCAAGCAGCACCTGGCAGAGTTAAACTGCTGACGTTTTGGTTAGCAGGTATAGCACTTAAATGCTATGCCATCAAGGTTTCCCCAGTTGCCCATACAGATCCTGACATTGACTCCCTCTTCCATGTTTTGCTGATGCTGCTCCCATAACTGGAATATACCTCCTCACGCTTTACCTTTCATCCATTTATTTGTTTATTCAACAAATACGTCTTAAGCATCTCAAGGGGACAGGTCTGGGAACACAGGGATGAACCAGACAGGGGCAGGTCCCTGTCCTTCTGCAGTTCACATTCTAGCAGTGGGAAAGCAGAGGAAACTCAAGCTAATAAATGAACAAGATAATTTCAGGCGCTGATAAGTGCCGGGAAGTAATAACAGGGTGATGCGAAAGATTGGGTGGTAGAGTGGAGGAGGGATGTAACTGAGCCTGGGAGCTCAGGGTTGGTGTTGCAGAAGAGACCTGGTTGGTTAGAAGCCAAACATATGAGGTCTAGGGGAAGAACTTTCCAGGCAGAGGGAACAGCAAGTGCCGAGGCCTAAGGCAGGAACAAGCTTCATCTGCTACAGCAGAAAAAAAGAAACCTGTGTTGCACAATTTTTGTTGGGCCCTTGCTGGACTTTGGGGATACAAAGAGAAATAGGATATGGTCTTTTCCTCTAAAGAGTTCATTGCTTCAAGGGGAAGCATAATTTATGGTGGGCACTTGTCTGGGATTGAATTATATCCCCCCAGATATGTGTATATCTATTAGGCTGGGCCATGATTCCCAACATTGTGTAATTGTCCTCTATTTTGTGATTGTAATTCTCCTGTATGTTGTAAATCCCAATCTCTGCCTGTGGTTAAATTAGGCTGTTAAAGAGGATTAGGGTGGGACTATAACTTAAATGCTGTGGCTGCTAATCAAAAGGTTGGCAGTTTGAATTCACCAGGCACTTCTTAGAAACTCTGTGGGACAGTTCTACTCTGTCTGATAGGATTGTTATGAGTCAGAATCAACTCACTGGCACTGGTCTTGGTTTTGAGCGTGGTATAACAACCTCTACAAAGGTCACATCCCTGATCCAGTGTAAAGGGAGCTTCCCAGGGGTGTGGACAGCATCACCTTTTGTCTTAAAAGAGATAAAAGGAAAGGGGAGGCAGCAGAGAGCAGACACCTCATACTGTCAAGAAAGCAGTGTTGGGAGCAGAGCGCATCCTTCAGACCTGAGGTTCCTGTGCTGAGATGCTCCCAGACCAAGGGAAGACTGATGACAGGGACCTTCCTCCAGAGCCCACAGAGAAAGGAAGTCTTTCTCGGGAGCCAGCACCCTGAATTTGGACGTCTAGCCTACTGGACAGTGAGAGAACAAACTTCATCTTGTTAAAGCCATCCACTTACGGTATTTCTGTTGTAGCAGCACTAGATTACTAAGACAGCACCCTTTCAGGGATCTTCCTGGACATTAAACTAATAAACTCACTCTTTCTTTCTCTAGGAACTCTTCTACCACTCATGGCTGTTGGCCCCTGGCAGCCTTCTTTGTCTGGGAGTACACCTGTGGCCATGACTGATGAGACCAGTGGGGTCACGTGACCTAAGCAGGACGACTCAGGCTTTTCCCTCTCCTAGGACCACTGAATGGGGGTTCAAGCACCACTTTTGCTTGTGGCTAGAACTGGAGCCATGGTTTGAACACCTACTGTTAGGGTTTCAACCATCATGTTTTCCCCTGGATTGACAAGTATCCATGTCCACAGTAAGAGAATCCTGTGAAAACCAGGACAGCCGGCTACCCTGCTCCATTGCATGCCAGGCTGAATGTTAAACCTGAGGACTTAGGAGGTGCATCGTGGTCTAGTCCAATTGCTGTGACTGGAGCAGCAGTGGAGGCTGGTCTGCAGAGAGAGAAGAATGGAGCAGGGATGAGAAGCAGAGAGCGAGTCTCCTGGACTCTGTCTTTGGTCCCAGGGCCTCCCTGAGTCAGTTTACATACCTGACTGTGGATTCTAACCACCTTGTTTCGTTACAGTAAATCTCCTTTGTTTAAAGTAGTTGCAGTGGGTTTCTGTTACTTGCAACTCTAGAGTCCTAATAGTGACACAGTATGTAAATACAAGGTCTGACAATTCAGTCTGTGAACTTAATTGTTCTAAGTGCTACATACCTCATTGCTGAATATTGCTATGGTCACCTTTGGAGTACTCCCCTTGGGAAGCTATACACTGATGCCAGCGTGTAGTCCACCCTGCAAAGCAATTTTGGAACTCTTTCTGGAATGGCCATTGTACATGGTGGCATGGTGGCAAGTTCACAACCTTAATTGTATGGTTGTCTGTGAAGGAGTTTGTCATGGATTGAATTGTGTCCCCCCAAAAATATGTGTAGCCATGTTGCTGGGCCATGATGCCCAGTATCTTGTGACTGTCCTCCATTTTATGATTTTCCTGTGCTGTATGTTAAAGGATTAGGGTGGGACTGTGAATCCCTTCATAGGATCACCTCCCTGCTCCACTGTACAGAGAGTTTCTCTGGAGCATAGCTTGTCCCACCCTTAATCCTTTTATCCTACAAGAAATAAAAGGAAAGGGAAACCAGCAGAGAATTGGGAAACTCACACCATCAAGAAAGCAGCACCAGGAGAAGAGCACATCCTTCAGACCTGAGGTTCCTGCGCCAAGATGCTCCCTGGACAGAGACTGATGCAATACCGGACTTTCCCGCAGAGCTGACAAGGGGAAAGCCTTCCCCTGGAGCAGACTTCCTGAATTTGGACTCAGCCTACCAGACTGTATAAGAATAAACCTTCCTTTGTTAAAGCCATCCACTCTATGGCATTTCTGTTAGAGCAGCCCTAGCTGATTAAAACAGAGTTTTTAGCCAGTAAACAAATAACTGTATTGGAATACCCTCTACTCACCTGAGCTGGCCCCCAGTGACTTTTTTCTTTACCCAAAGACAAAGGAAATATTGACAGGAAGATACTTTGATTATATTCAGAACATCAAGGGTAATATGATGATAGCTCTGATGGCTTCGAAGGGATTCAGCAATGAGGTATGTCGCACTTTTTCTAGGATGAGCTTGCAGACTTAACTGAGAGTCCTTGTACTATGAGCCAGGTTGTATGTGCCTTCACAGGGGTGTTTACAGTCCAGAGCACAGAGGAGGTCCAGTGAGGACCCACTTGGCTGAGTCTCCAGGAAAGTGGTCCTCAACCCCTGGCCCCTGTCTCCTAATTCTGACAACTTTGTTGGACCCTGTCTCAGAACAGTACTACTTCTTTATCTTTGTTACTTTTCCTACACATAGTGTCTAATGTGGTCGTGTATTGAAAGTGTGCAGTTTAATTCTTATGTATGTATGAGAGAAATCCTGGTGGCATAGTGGTTAAGTGCTTCCACTGCTGACTGAAATGTTGGTAATTTGAAACTACCACATGGCCCTTGGAAACTCTGTGGCACAGTTCTACTCTGTCTTATAGCATCAAGATAAGTTGGAATCAACTTGATGGCAGTTTTTTCTTTTGGGGGGATTACACACCCAAGGGGTTGCTTACTGGTGGTTCACAGGTAGGATTTGCACCCTCGTGAAGGAGACCTAGATTTGATTCCCAGCCACCGTGTCTCCTTCATAGCCACCACCGTCTCTATGTGTAGGATTGTGTGTTGCTGTGATACTGAACAGGTTTCAGCGTAGATTCTTGACTAAGACAGATACGAAGAAAGACCTGGTGATCTGCTTCTGAATACCAGCCAACAAAAACCCTGTGGATCGTAATGGTTGAATCCTCCCCTGACCGTGGGGGTGGCGCAGGACCAGGCAGTGTTTTGTTCTGTTGCAGAATGAGGTCACCATGAATTGGGTATTGCCATGAGCTGGGGACTGACTTGTTGGCAGCTAACAACTACCACACACCCAAGAGTGTGTGGCTGCTCCTATCAATTGATAACCTCTTATATGGTACTCCAATACAGAAAGCATTTTCAAGTTCCCTCTCTGATGGGCAGCCAACTCTTCAGAATTTGTATATTAATAGTAATAGCAGGAAGCTGCTATTAATTTTGTGCACATGCTGTGTGCTAGGTAAGAAAAACAAAAACTCTATCAAACTCTGAGGCTCACAGAGGCTAAAAAGATTTCCATAAAATCCACTCATTTGTAAGTTACAAGCTGACCACAGAACCTTATTTTCAGGCTGAAACCCACGTTCTCTGTGTCCTACCTGTGTCTAGGGACAGAGCGAAGGCTGCTCACTCCCTCACTGGCTGCCACTGGTCTGATTCACATTCTCCGGATTAGTCCTGGCTTTGTGCTGATTCCCTTGGGGAGGACAGACCTCAGGTCACTCAGCTCATTAGTGTGGTAAAGTCAGGGAATCTGGCTCCCCTGAGCCTCTGTGGTTGCCATGGCGTCTTCCTGCCTCCCCCTCTCCTCTCAGTATAAGCCTGGGGGCGAGCTCTTTTGTAGCAAACAGGGGGAAACAGAAATATTCTCCCACAGATATGGGCACCTTACAAACAGCCAGCATCTCTTCAAAATTCTTCCAGGGCCCATCAGGTGAGCCCTAGAGCCATCAAATTGAGTCCCTCCATTTTACAGGCAAGGAAACTGAGGACTGAGTGCCTAGGGTTTCATGAAGAGGTTTTGTGCCTTCACCAGCAAGTTTTCTGGAGTCAGAGGGACCTGGGTTCCAAATGAACCCCTGAAAGTAAGCTCCTGAACCACTCAGCCTTGGCTTCCTCATCTATAAAGTGTAACACTCTTTCCCTCAAAAAGTTGAGAATTAAGCCCAGAGAGTCAAGATGGTGGATTAAGCACACGTCTCCTTATATCCCTCTGGAAACCGAGAACTGAACTGATAATCAAATGGAGCCTTCTGATCACCTAGTGAGCCTCCAGGACATGGCACAGGGCTGTTAATTTGGACTTCATACCACTGAGTGAAAAACCTCCTCTCTTTCACTGACTCCCACTCCTGGCTAGCCCTGGCTCTCAAGGACTGAAGGTAAACGCACCATTTTGACTTTTTTTTTTTCTGTCTTGGCTGGCAGGCAAAGCTGGGTCTTTCCTAGCGGCTAGACTCAGACGTACTGCTGGGGGGATAGACAGGTGAAATTCCCATATTTTGAGAGCCAGGCTTAGGACTCTGTTAATCTAGACACTTTGGGCCTTTCTTTTTATCACTGCCACAGCGTGGTTTGTACAGAACCACACTGCCAGAGTGCAGAACACCATGTTAGATACAGAGAGTTTAGCGAGACCTAATGCTTAGCCTGGGAGCGAGTGCCTGTAAACAGGACAGCGTTTCTCCGACAGAAAAGCAGTAATTTACACAGTGTCACCTACAGTGGGGGCTGGCAACAGAGGCAGAGGAATCACTACTTCTTGGCACCTTTAGCCCTTCTATCTGCTGCCTGTGTGGAGGGCGCCTTCTTGGATATGGTGGCCGTAATTGGACCTATTTCTTAGCTTGGGAGCCAGAACCTGCCCACAGGAGAGCGTCTTTCTACCAGAAAAGCAGTAGTTTACACAGTGTTGCCTAAGGCTGGGCCCAATCAGCAGAGGCTAACAGGACAGTAGCATTGCTGTATTCTGAACTAGTTTGTATCATCTGGGGTTGGATATAGTGGTGCTTACTTTGCCAGTTGGGAAGAGGGACCTCTACACTTGAAAACTTGACTGACTTGGGACGTGGTCAGGTATCTTTTGCTTTACATTTTAAGACAGCCTAGAGAAACATCTGCAGTCCATCCTCACAATATCTCTTCCAGCCTCTACTTACGTACATGGGACCCAAAAAGCAACAGACACTTGTGGCATACAAGAAATCACCCATGGCTTCAGAAGGCTCCCAAACAAAACAACCAAGTAGTTTTCCATATGGAGAAACTTTTATGAAATCATCAGAAAGTGAATACAAAATGATTATATACAGAGGCCTTCTAGACCTTATACAAAATGCAGCAGAACAAAAGGAAAAATTAAACAAGCTGTTCGATCTGATGGAACACCAGTACTCTGAAATCCAACAGATCAAGAACAAAATCAAAGACACAGAAACTTCCATTCAAAGCCAAGAAAACAGAATGGAACAAATGGAAAAAAGAATTTCTAACTTGGAAGACAGAGCTACTGACACCAGCATCTATGAGCAGAAATCAGAAAAAAGAAACAAGAAAATGAAGAAGCATTAAGAAGCATGTGGGACTCTATTAAGAGGAACAACCTTCGATTAATTGGAGTCCCTGAATAGGATGAGACACCTTTTCTGTCAGCAGCTCAGCAACGATACTCTCTGTGTTCTCAGGTGTCTCATCCTATTCAGGAACACAGAGAGTATCGTTGCTGAGCTGCTAACAGAAAACTTTCCAGAAATCATGAAGGAAGAGAACATAGACATCTCAGATGCATATCGTACGCTGCCTGATATAGATCTCAAAAGAAAGACTCCAAGACATATTATAATCAAGCTTAACAAAATGAAACATAAGCAGAAACTCTTAAAGGCAGCAAGACTCAAAGCAAAGCTAACATTCAGAGCGAAACCCTGTAGGTTTTCATCAGATTTCTCAGCAGAAACTATGCTGGCACGGAGACAGTGGCATGACACATTCAAAACCTTGCAAGAGAATAACTTCCAACCAAGAATTATATATCCTCCCAAACTATCTCTCAAATAGGAAAATGAAATTAAGACATTCCCAGATAAACAGAAACTCAGGGACTTTGTAAAAACCAAACCACAACTACAAGAAATACTGAAAGAAGTTCTTGGCTTTGGCTTAGAAGAACAAACACATTAGAACAACACATTACTCAGAACTCTATTCAGTTAGGGAAGACTCCAAAGTCAATCACAGCTTTAATACGGAAAGAAGCAATCCAGTGATTATCATGAAATCTATGGTGCTATCATATGAAAAAGAGGGATGTACTACAGTCGTTACAGTCCTTCCAGATGGAGAGGAAGATGACAAGACTGGTAGTAATTAAAATTGGGTTTATATATACTTTATTAAGGGGGATCATAGGGACAGCTGCAAAGCACAACAAAGTTGTAACATACCATGTCAAGAAATGTAACACAGGAGTCTCAGTAACTACAAAACCAGCTCTGAAAAAGGTGAAAAATCAACTCACAAAAAAGAAGGTCCCAGAACAGACTAATAAGAACAACAGAGAAAACATCAACACAAAAAGAAACATATCACAATGGCAGCAGTGAACACATACCTATCAATAATTACACTGAATGTCAATGGACTGAATGCTCCAGTAAAGAGACATCGAGTGATATCTTGGATCAAAAGACATAACCCATCCATATGTTGTCTACAAGAAACTCACTTGAGACCTAACGATAGGAACAAACTGAAAATTAAAGGGTGGAAGACTATATATCAAGCTAACAATGAACAAAGAAGAGCAGGTGTGGCAATTCTAACCTCAGACAAAATCAATTTTAATGTAAAATCCACCATGGTGAATAAAGAAGGACACTATTTATTGCTGAAAAGTTCAGTACACAACCAAGACTTAACTATATTAAATATTTATGCACCTAATATCAGAGCACCTAAATATGTCGAAGAAACACTGACTACACTCAAAAAAGAGTTAGATGACTCCACAATAATAGTGGAAGACTTCAATACTCTACTCTCAATATTGGACAGATCACCTAGAAAAAAGCTCAGTAAAGATACAGAAGACCTCATTGCCACAATTAACCAACTAAACCTCATTGATATATACAGAACTTTCCACCCATCAGCAGAGAACTACACCTTCTTCTCCAGTGCACATGGAACATTCTCCAGAATTGACCATGTGTTAGAACATAATGCAATTCTCAACAAAATCCGTATCATTGAATTACAGCAAAGCATCTTCTCAGATCATAAAGCCATAAAAGTTGAAATCAATAGCAGAAAAAACAGATAGAAAGTACAACTCTTGGAAACTGAACAACATCTTGCTCAAAAAAACCACGGGTTATAGAAGTCAAGAATGAAATAAAGAAATTCATGGATTCCAATGAGAATGAAAACACTTCCTACCAGAACCTATGGGATACAGCCAAAGCAGAGCTCAGAGGTCTGTTTATCTCCATAAATGCACACATCTGGAAGGAAGAAAGAAACCAAATCAAGGAACTAACCGTACAGCTTGAACAAATAGGGAGAGAACAACAGAGGAACCCCTCAGGCATAAAGATTGGACCAGAGCTAAATGAATTAGAGAATAGAAAAACAATTGAAAAAATTGAAAAGACCAAAAGCTGGTGTTTGGAAAAGATCAACAAAATTGACAAACCACTGGCTAAACTTACTAAAGAAAAGCAGGAAAGGAAACAAATAACCCAAATTAGAAGTGAGAGGGGAGTTGCCACCACAGATCCAACAGAAATAAAAAATATTGTAACAGAATACTATGAAAGACTGTACTGTAACAGATTTGAAAACCTAGAGGAAATGTACAAATTCCTTGATTCATACCACCTGTCTTAGGCTGGGTTTTCTAGGCAAGCAAAACCAGTAACACGTGTAGGTACAAGGAAAGATTTATAATATATATATATATAGACAGATAGATACAAATATAGGAAACAGCTCACGTAATCACAGAAGCTGAATGTCCCAAGCTCTGGCACAAGCCTCACGTGTCCACGGAAGCTGAGGAACTCAAGGTCAGCAAGTCAGAGACCAGAGTTGCAGATCACCGGTTGTGTAGGTCAGTGGATCCCAAGCTGGTGGCGAGACGAAGCGACAGAGGCTGGAGGTCGGTGGATCCCAAGCTGGTGGCAAGACTAAGTGACAGAGGCTGGCGAACCCAGGATCGGCAGGTCAGGGAGCAGGACTGGGCAGAAGCTGGCGAGCGCAGGATTGGCAGGTCGGTGAGCAGGACTCTCACGTGCCGACTGTAAGGACTGATGAGCCCAACAGCTGCTAGCTCAAGTCCCGGAACCAGATGCTGGAACCAGAGAGCAGGAGCTCCTGGCCACGTGAGCGATCAGCAGCCGTAGTCCAGTGTCACGAGATGAGAGCCGAGGGGCAGGGAGCCACCACAAACCCCGCCCTGCCACTTAATACAGCAGCCAAATAGGTAGTAGCCAAGTTGACATAATCCTGACCACCACAATCCACCCCTTGTCAACTTGGCATCTGCACACATCTCACCTTACCATGCACAGTCTCTGAAGGGGTACAGTTACAAAGGCATACTTATGTAAACATGATATAACTAACACATGTACAACTGAAAATGCATTAACCCACTTACATCTTACGTTTCATAAGTAAACAAAATATCCAATACACACATACAAAGCAGGAATACTCATAGCAATTACAGTCCTCGTTTCTGCAACTGGTCGCGTGGCCGTAACTGATATTTAGAACTACCTTCTTCTACAACCCATTCTGTATTCCCTTTGCCCTCAGCAAGTACCTCAGCTGGTTGTGGTTCCTTGCCTGGTGAGGTGACCCAAACCTTCATTCCTGAAGGGTCTGGGCTATTATCACTCATTTTGGAGTTGGGTTGCTGTAGTTCTCCATTGACCTTAATCACAGGACATGGTAGTACTAGGAGGTGTCCTAAGGGATCTCCTGCATTCCAAACATACTCTTCTTTACTTCCGTTATGTACTGTCAATCCAATTTCATCTTCATAGTCAGGATCAATCACACCGGCCAGTATTGTAACTCCCTTCTTTGTCTGTTGATCCAGAGGTACAAGGAGCCCAAAATGGCCTGGTGGCAATTTTAGCTTCCAGTTCAGTGGAATCGTGGATGTGTCTCCAGGCGGCAGCATTCCTCCCTTCGGAACTAAGACATTTAGTCCTGCAGAACATAAAGTCATGGGGACAGGAAGCAAAAATCTTGCAAGTGGGTCACTAGGGGTAACAGTGAGTGGTGCCACTCCCATTTCCACCCCTTGATTCCTGGACCCATGAATCCTGGCGATAGGAGAAACAGCACCGTATATTGGACGCTGGTTTAGAGCATACACAGCCTCCTGGAGAACATTTCCCCAACCCTGCAAGGTACTGCCACCTAGCTGGCAGTGTAATTGTGTCTTCAGGAGACCATTCCATCGTTCTATCAAGCCAGCTGCTTCAGGATGATGGGGAACATGGTAAGACCAGTGAATTCCGTGAACATGGGCCCACTGCCGCACTTCATTTGCTGTGAAGTGAGTCCTTTGATCAGAGGCAATGCTGTGTGGGATTCCATGATGGTGGATGAGGCATTCTGTAAGTCCACGGATGGTAGTTTTGGCAGAAGCATGTCATGCCGGGTAGGCAAATCCATATCCAGAGTAAGTATCTATCCCAGTAAGGACAAAACGCTTTCCTTTCCATGATGGAAGCGGTCCAATGTAATCAACTTGCCACCAGGTTGCCGGCTGATCACCTCGAGGCACAGTGCCATATCGAGGACTGTGTTGGTCTCTGCTGCTGGCAGATTGGGCACTCAGCAGTGGCTGTAGCCAAGTCAGCCTTGGTGAGCGGGAGCCCATGTTGCTGGGCCCATGCATAACCACTGTCCCTGCCACCATGACCACTTTGTTCATGGGCCCACTGAGCAATGACAGAGGTAGCCGGAGAAAGAGGATGACTGGTTCCCACAGAGCGGGTCATCCTATCCACTTGATTGTTAAACTCATCCTCTGCTGAGGTTACTCTTTGATGAGCATTCACATGAGACACAAATATCTTCACTTCTTTGGCCCATTCAGAGAGGTCTATCCACATACCTCTCCCCCATAAATCCTTTTCTCCAATCTTCCAGTCATGTTCCTTCCAAGTCCCTGACCAACTGGCCAAGCCATTGGCCACAGCCCATGAATCAGTATACAGCCGCACATCTGGCCACCTCTCCTTCCAAGCAAAGTGAACAACCATATGCACTGCTTGAAGTTCTGCCCACTGGGAGGATTTGCTTTCACCACTGTCCTTGAGGGAGGTCCCAGAAAGGGGCTGTAGTGCTGCTGCTGTCCACTTTCGAGTGGTGCCAGCATACCGTGCAGAACCATCTGTAAACCAAGCACGAGTTTTCTCTGCCTCAGTCAGCTGGTCATAAGGAGTCCCCCATGAGGCCATAGGTGCAAACTGGGAGACAGGAGGTAATGTTACAGGAGTGGAGACCATGGGCATTTGGGCCACTTCCTCATGCAATTTACTTGTGCCTTCAGGTCCTGCACGGGCCCGATCTCGTATATACCACTTCCATTTAATGATGGAGTGCTGCTGTGCTCGTCCAACTTTATGACTCTGTGGGTCAGACAATACCCAGTTCATGATAGGCAGGTCAGGACGTATGGTGACCTGGTGTCCCATGGTTAAGCACTCAGTCTCTACTAAGGCCCAGTAACAAGCCAAAAGTTGTTTTTCAAAAGGAGAGTAGTTATCTGCAGAGGATGGCAGAGCTTTGCTCCAAAATCCTAAAGGTCTGCGCTGTGATTCGCCAATAGAGGCCTGCCAAAGACTCTAAACAGCATCTCTATCTGCCACTGACACCTCGAGCACCATTGGATCAGCTGGATCGTACGGCCCAAGTGGCAGGGCAGCCTGCACAGCAGCCTGAACCTGTTGCAGAGCCTTCTCCCGCTCTGGGCCCCACTCAAAAGTAGCAGCCTTTCTAGTCACTTGATAAATAGGCCGAAGTAGCACACCCAAATGAGGAATATGTTGCCTCCAAAATCCAAAGAGACCCACTAGGCGCTGTGCCTCTTTTTTAGTTGTCGGAGCAGCCAGGTGCAATAATTTATCCTTCACTTTAGAAGGGATATCGTGACATGCCCCACACCACTGGACCCCTAGGAATTTCACTGAGTTGGAAGGTGCCTGAATTTTTGAGGGAATAATTTCCCACCCTCTAGCACGCAAATGTTGAACTAGTAAGTCCAGAGTCACTGATATTTCTTCCTTACTAGGTCCAATCAGCATAATGTCATCTATATAACGGACCAGTGTCACATCTTGTGGAAGAGAGAAGCAATCAAGGTCTCTGCGGACTAGATTATGACATAGGGCTGGAGAATTAATGTAGCCCTGAGGCAGGCAAGTGAAAGTGTATTGTTGGCCTTGCCAGGTGAATGCAAACTGCTTCTGGTGGTCCTTGGAAACAGGTATGGAGAAGAAAGCATTAGCCAGGTCAATAGCTGCATACCAAGTACCAGGAGATGTATTAATTTGCTCAAGCAGTGAAACTACATCTGGAACAGCAGCTGCAATGGGGGTTAACACCTCGTTAAGTTTGCGATAATCTACTGTCATTCTCCAAGATCCATCCGTTTTTCGCACAGGCCAAATAGGCGAATTGAATGGGGATGTGGTGGGAATCACCACCCCTGCGTCCTTCAAGTCCTTAATGGTGGCAGTAATTTCAGCAATTCCTCCAGGAATACGGTATTGCTTTTGGTTCACTATTTTCCTAGGCAGTGGCAGTTCTAGTGGCTTCCATTTGGCTCTTCCCACCATAATAGCTCTCACTCCACTTGTCAGGGATCCAACATGAGAGTTCTGCCAATTGCTGAGTATATCTATTCCAATTATGCATTCTGGAACTGGGGAAATTACTACAGGATGGGTTCGGGGACCCACTGGACCCACTGTGAGACGAACATGAGCCAAGACTCCATCAATAACCTGACCTCCATATGCCCCCACTCTTACTGGTGGGCCACAGTGACGTTTTGGGTCTCCTGGAATTAGTGTCAGTTCAGAGCCAGTATCCAGTAGTCCCTGAAAAGTCTGATTATTTCCTTTTCCCCAGTGAACAGTCACTCTCGTAAAAGGCCGTAGATCCCTTTGGGGAAGGGCAGGAGAAAGATTAACAGTGTAAAGTCTTGGCAGGGTATCAGAATTCTTCCTCAAAGGGACCTGGCCTCCCCTTCATTCAAGGGGCTGTGGGTCCTTAAACTCGCTCAAGTCTGGGAATTGATTGAGGGACCGCAACTCTCTCTTCTGGCGATTTGAGTTAGACTGCTGTTCACCTGACCTAGAGTTCATCCTTTCAAACATATCACGTAAATACTTAGTAGGCTGATCATCTATTGCACTGCTAGGGACACCATGACTAAGGAGCCAGTTCCACATGTCCGCAGGAGTCAGATTATCACGATTACTATTTTGCCTCTGCTGTCCATTACTGTAAACACGCCCACCTCGTCTTTGTCGACTGAGTGCAGCCACTTGACTCTTACCACCACGGGATCCAGTCAGCCCCATTGTAGTTAGGTGTCTTAATTCAGCTAGGGCAGCTCCCACTGTCATGTCTGATTTACATAAAATGGCAATCACTGCAGTCTTCAAGGATCCCGGAGCTCCCTTCACAAATTTGTTTCTCACAGTTGTGGTGAAAGTTGTGTCCTCTGGACATGCTATGTGTGGATTTGAAGGCCTAACTGAATAAATCCACTCTAGCATGCCAATTTCCCTAAGCCTTTGGATACCCTCTTCTACAGTACCCCAAGACAAGTCTGGCAATTCAACTTGATTTAATGTAGGCCACCGCATCAGCCATGCTTCAGTAATCCAGTCAAACAAACTATTAGGTCCTCTCCTAACTTCTCGAGCTGAAACACTGAATGAAGGGTCTGTGCTCAGTGGACCCAGGTCAAGAAATTCAGACTGATCCAGCTTTATGTTCCTTGCACCATTATCCCACACCCTTAACAGCCATTCCCAAGCATATTCCCCAGGCTTCTGTTTGTATGTGTTAGAAAAGTCAAGTAGTTCCTTTGGAGTATAGCGTATCTCCTCCTGGATCACACTTTGTACTTCACCTTTTGGAGCTTGCTTGGATTTAAGCCTAGAAGCCAAAATCGGCAGTGCCGAAGTGTTCTTAGAATCTTCAGCAGGCTCTCCTAAAGCCTCTGCCTTAGGCCGCGCCCCAGGCAATGGCTCTGGCAGGCGCTCTTCAGCGGCAGGGGGGCGGCAGCTAATCTCATTAGGTTGGAGCAGAGGGGATAATGGCTTTACTGGGCGGGGCGGTTTCGCAGACAAAGGCGAAGTAATCCCTTCACATGGGTGTGGTTCAGCTGACAGGAGTGCTTTACTGGAAGTGAGGGGCTCAGCATCCCCAGCTTCCATATCATCCTCCCATATGTCTCCATTCCAAGTTTCAGGGTCCCATTTTTTCCCAATCAATGCCCTCACTTTAATTTCAGATACTTCTTGAGATTGGCAATTGAGCTGGCGTTGCAATTCCGCCACTCTAATGATAAGCATCTGGGTTTGGCTTTCAGCAGTTTCGGCTCTGCTATTACAAGTAATGAGGTTTTCTTTTAAAGCACAAGCAGCAGTTTTGAGGTCTCTTACACGACATGAGAGTTTTGATTCCAAGGCCCTGAGCTCATCTTTTTCCTTCACCAGTTTATCTAATGCAAGTAGGACCAGCCACCCAACTTCCTTGTACTGCTCATCTGCACATAATTTCGAAAAGTCATCACATAAGTTTTCACCCTGAGGGTCACCTCTCACCAATATCTCATCTATCGGTGGGGCTATTTTGCGGATGTGTACCGCCACCTCAGCCCACGGACTAGCAGGGCACTTTTTACCGATAGGAGCAGAGTTAGCAACAGTGTTACTACTAGCCAGACTCAAGAACCACTTGAAAGGATTCATTTTTACAATTTTGTTTCCCTAGAACCACTCCCGGTACCCAATTGTCTTAGGCTGGGTTTTCTAGGGAAGCAAAACCAGTAACACGTGTAGGTACAAGGAAAGATTTATAATATATATATATAGACAGATAGATAGATACAAATATAGGAAACAGCTCACGTAATCACAGAAGCTGAATGTCCCAAGCTCTGGAACAAGCCTCACGTGTCCACGGAAGCTGAGGAACCCAAGGTCAGCAAGTCAGAGACCAGAGTTGCAGATCACCGGTTGTGTAGGTCAGTGGATCCCAAGCTGGTGGCGAGACGAAGCGACAGAGGCTGGAGGTCGGTGGATCCCAAGCTGGTGGCGAGACTAAGTGACAGAGGCTGGCGAACCCAGGATCGGCAGGTCAGGGAGCAGGACTGGGCAGAGGCTGGCGAGAGCAGGATTGGCAGGTCGGGGAGCAGGACTCTCACGTGCCGACTGTAAGGACTGATGAGCCCAACAGCTGCTAGCTCAAGTCCCGGAACCAGATGCTGGAACCAGAGAGCAGGAGCTCCTGGCCACGTGAGCGATCAGCAGCCGTAGTCCAGTGTCACGAGATGAGAGCCGAGGGGCAGGGAGCCACCACAAACCCCACCCTGCCACTTAATACAGCAGCCAAATAGGTAGTAGCCAAGTTGACATAATCCTGACCACCATACCACCTACCCATTTTATCACAACGTGAAGCAGAACAATTTAATAAACCCATCACAAAGGAAGAGATTGAAAATGTCATCAAAACACTGCCAGCCAAAAAAAGTCCAGGCCCGGATGGCTTCACTGCAGAGTTCTACCAAGCTTTTAGAGAAGAATTATCTCCAGTACTACTGAGAAAATTTCACAGTATAGAAAGGGATGGAGTACCCCCAACTCATTCTACGAAGCCAGCATAACTGTGATACCAAAGCCAGGGAATGACCCAACCAAGAAGGAGAACTACAGACCGATATCACTCATGACTCTAGATGCAAAAATCTTCAACAAAATTCTTGCCTATAGAATGCAACAACATATCAAGAAAATAATCCATCATGACCAAGTGGGATTCATACTAGGGATGCAAGGCTGGTTCAGCATCAGAAAAACAATTAATGTGATGAAGCACATAAATAACACAAAAGACAAGAATCACCTGATTTTGTCCATTGATGCTGAAAAGGCATTTGATAAAGTCCAACACCCATTCATGCTAAAAACTCTTAGCAAAATAGGCATAGATGGAAAATTCCTCAATGCAATAAGGGCCATTTATACAAAGCCAACTGCCTATGTCATCCTGAATGGAGAGAGACTGAAAGACTTTCCCTTGAGAACAGGAACTAGACAAGGATGCCCACTCTCACCTCTCCTATTCAAAATTGTACTAGAAGTTCTAGCCAGAGCAATTAGATAAGACCAAGAAATAAAGGGCATCTGCATTGGCAAAGAAGTCAAAATCTCCCTGTTCGCAGATGATATGATTGTATATGCAGAGAATCCCAAAGAATCTATAAGTAAACTACTCAAACTCATAGAAGACTTCAGCAAAGTCTCAGGATACAAGATAAACATAAGTAAATCAGTAGGATTCCTTTATACCAACAACGAGACTGTTAATGAAGAAATCATTCAATCAATACCATTTACTATAGCCCCTAAGAGGATAAAGTACCTAGGAATTAATCTAACCAGAGAAATAACGGACCTTTACAAAGGGAACTACAAGCTCTTACTACAAGAAACTAAGAGAGACTTAGATAAATGGAAAAACCTACCCTGCTCATGGATAGGAAGAATTAACATGGTGGAAATGTCTATTTTACCCAAAGCAATCTACTTATATAATGCAATCCCAGTACAAGTTCCAACATCATTTTTTAATGAGATGGAGAAACAAATCACCAATTTGTGTGGAAAGAGAAGAAGCCCCAGATAAGTAAGGTACTACTAAAGAAGAAGAACACCCTGGGAAGCCTCTCATTACCCGACCTTAGAACATGCTACACTGCCACAGTGGTCAAAACAGCCTGGTACTGGTACAAGAACAGACAGATCGATCAATAGAGCAAAATTCAGACCCCAGGGATGACACCATCTGCCTATGAACAGTTGATATTTGACAAAGGCCCTAAGACATTAAACTGGGGTAAAAACAGTATCTTCAACAAATGGTGCTGGCAAAATTGGATATCCGTCTGCAATAAATTGAAAGAAGATCCATATCTTACAACTTATACAAAAACCAACTCCAACTGGATACAAGACCTAAATATCAAACCTAAAATGATAAAGCTCATCCAAGAAAAGGTAGGAACAACAATGGAAGTTTTAATACACAATGAGGACAGACTCCAAAATCTGTCAAAGAAACCTCAATCAACAGAAGAGAAAAATAGATAAATGGGAACTATTAAGAATCAAACACTTTTGCTCATCCAAAGGCTTTATTAGTAAAATTAAAAGGCCACCTACAGAATGGGAAAAAATATTTGGCAACTCTAGGTCAGACCAATGCCTGATCTCCATAATCTATAAGATACCACAAAGTATCAATAAGAAGAAGATAAATCATCCAATTAAGTGATGGGTAAAGGAGATGGACAGACATTTCTCTAAAGAGGAGATCCAGGCAGCCAAAAAACATGCGGTCATGTTCACGATCTTTAGTTATTAAAGAAATTCAAATCAAGACTACAGTGAGATAAACACCATCTCACCCCAACAAGGTTGGCCATGATCCAAAAAACACAAAACAACAAATGCTGTAGAGGCTGTGGAGAAGGTGGAACTTTTCTACACTGCTGGTGGGGTTGCAAAATGGTCCAGCCTCTTTGGAAAGCAATCTGGTGCTTCCTTAAAAAAATGGATACGGATATACCATTTGACCCAGTAATTCCACTACTTGGAATATATCCTACAGAATCAAGGCCTTTCACACCAATGGACACATGCACAAGAATGTTTATTGCAACACAGTCCACAATAGCAAAAAGATGGAATCAACCCAGATGCCCAACAACAGAGGAATGGATAGGTAAACTATGATATATATACTCAATGGAGCACTACACAATGATAAAGAATAATGATGACTCCAGGAAAGATCTCATGAGCTGATTTCAACTGGAAGACATTATGTTGAGTGAAAGTAGTCAGCAACAAAAGGACAAATATTGTATGAGACCTCTATGATAAGATCTCAAAAACAGACTTATGTATAGAAGAAAAGACTGTTTGATGGCTGCAAGGGAGGGGAGGGAAGGAGGGCAAGGGGGGAGGGGTTTAGATTAAATAGTTGCTAGAAATCTGGTTGGGTGAAATCGGTGATAACACACATTAGAAACAAGAACAATATTAAGTGGGTCAGCATAACTTGAATACTCCTTCCATCTTAACCCAATATTGCAAGAATAGAGTAGCTGGGGCAGGTGCTGGGGGACCATCCTCTTAGGCAAAATCGAGGCCAATTGGCACAACTAGCATTTTGCTAGGAGGGCTCTCTGCACCCCACATTGGTGAGTGGCGTCTGGGGTCTTAAAAGCTGCCAAGCGGCCATCCAAAGGCACAGCAAATGGTCCCAACTCAGCAGGAAAACAGATGCTCACCGAGGACGAAAATGACATGGGGTAAAGACAACCCAGAAGATAGAGAGATGCACATGAGTGGGTGCCTACATCGACTTAGGACCAGAAGAACCGGATGGTGCCCGGCCACCACCAGTGACAGCTGTGATGGAGCTAAGTTGAGTCTCACTGGCAACACAAGAATAAAAAGGGGTGCATCCTGAGATCTCCACTAAAAGACCACAACTGATGGTCCAGCGGCTTCGGGGTTCCCCTGGGAGCATGGCCCCTGGCCCTGATGCTGCCCTTGCCCATACATTATAATGAAGGTCCACTCTTCAGTCACGAGTGGATTGGACTTGGCGATGCAGAGTGACCACATGTTGGATGCACTTTATGGTTCTATACATCTATAAGATATCATCCTGCTGCCCTCTGGCTGCAAGAAGGAGAGTGGGTGGAGAGGAGGGGAAAGGAGACTGTTGGGAGGATGAGACATGTATGGAGCAGAGATGAATAGTGTGCTGTCACTGGACAGGGAGAGCAGTGGAAGTTGCATATTGGTGGGCATGTAAATTTATATGGGAATGTACATTTTTACTCAGTCATAATAAAAAAAAAGTTGAGAATTAAATGAAATTGTACACACAAAGTACTTTGCAAAGTGCCCAAGCATTAAGGAGATACAGGTATTGAAAGTCACTTCCCTAATTGTTACAGGATTCAGGGGACAGGAGTGATACCATCAGTGTGACTCAAAAGGGCCTGGTTTACACAAAGCTTGCTAAGAATAAAATAGCAACTCCCTGTGAAACTTTCAGAACGGTAACCACGGGAGGCTGACTGTCAAATATTAACCCCAGCACCAGAACCTTCAGTCCAAAGGTCAGACAAGGGCTCACTAACATAGTAAAAAGCAGTCCCTTAGGGGAAGGCTACTCAAGGTTCAAAAGTAAGTTTCAGAGTCTTTTCTGACATCTAGTGTGATCTTTTCTTTCTTTCCTGTCTTTTTAATGACCTCTTGCTTTCTTCAAGGATGATGTCTTTGATATCATTCCACAACTTGTCTGATCTGTGGTCATTAGTGTTCAACACATTAAGTATATTCTTGAGGTGGTGTCTAAACTCAGGTGGGATATACTCAAGGTTGGTTCTTGTGGACTTGTTCTAATTTTCTTTAGTTTCAACTTGAACTTCACACAAGCAGTTGATGGTCTGTTCTGCAGTCAGCAGGTGGTCTTCTTCCGGCTGATGATATTGAGCTGTTTCATTGTCTCTGTCCACAGATGTAGTTGATTTGATTGCTGTGTACTCCATCTGGTGAGGTCCATGTGTATAGTCACCGTCTATGTTGGTGAAGAAAGTTATTTGCAATGAAGAAGTTGTTGGTCTTGCAAAATTCTATCATGCAATCTCTGGCATCATTTCTATCATTAACGTCATATTTTCTAACTACCCATCCTTTTTTTGTTTTCAACTTTTGCATTCCAATCACCAGTAATTATCAATGCATCCTGATTTCATGTTTGATCAATTTTGAACTGTGGAAGCTGGTTACAACCTTCAATTTCTTCATTTTTTGGTCTTAGTGGTTGGTGCATAAATTTGAATAATAGTTATATTAACTTCCTTGTAGGTATATGGATATTATCCTGTCACCCATATCACAAAATTCTCACAACTGGACCAGTAAGTAACATCATGACAAAAAGAGAAAATATTGAGGTTGTCAGGGATTTCATGTTACTTGGTTCCACAATCAACGCCCATGGGAGTAGCAGTCAAGAAATCAAAAGACGTATTGCACTGGGAAAATCTGCTTCAAAGGACCTCTTTAAAGTGATGGAAAGTAAAGCTGTCACCTTGAAGATTAAGGTCAGCCTGACCCAAGCCATCATATTCTCGATTGTGTCATATGCATGTGAAAGCTGGACAGTAAATAAGGAAGACAGAAGAAGAATTGACGCTTTTGAATTTTGGTATTGGAGAAGAATATTGAATATACCACAGATTGCTGAAAGAACAAACACATCTGTCCTGGAAGAAACAGTCAGAGTGCTTCTTGGGAGCCAGGATGGTGAGACTGGGTCTCATATACTTTGGACATGTCATCAGAACGGATCAATCCCTAGAGAAGGACATTGTACTTAGTAAAGCAGATTAGCAAAAAAAGAGAAAGACCCTCAACAAGATGGACTGACACAGTGGTGGCATAAGAACGACTGTAGGCATGACACAGGATCATAGACTGTTTTCTTATAGGGTGGATAGCAGTTGGAACTGACTCAATAGCACCTAACAACACAAACAATAGGTAAGGTAGACACTTAATAGGGTGATGAGATATGCAAACATTACAATGAGATTAGGATTGTATTATGCTTTCTTAGTATGTTATTCTTTTTTTCTTTGACAAGGCACTGAGTATGTGTTTTATTGTGTGGGCCAAGGGGCTAGGGCTTGAATACAGGAGGCCTCAGGAGTTCTGCTGGGCAGCTTGAAGGAACCACTCCTCCCACTGCTTCCATACCTGCTCTTTGAATTCTTCCAGCTCTTTGTGCTGGCTGTCCTTCTCAGGTGGCCACAGCTCCCTCTTGCGCTGTATGACATAGTCCTCAAACCACTCGCCGCCTGATTGCCGACCCAGAACATGGCTACGGGGAGGGTGAGGTACAGTGTCATCCAAAACACCTCCAGCTTCACCCCCATGTCTCTTCTCCAGTCTTCAAAGCCCTTAGTATGTTATTCTTATTTCTGTTAGGTGCCATCAAGTCAGTTCCAATTTACAGTGACCTTCTGTATGACAGCATGAAACATTGCCCAGTCCTGTGCAATCACCACAACTGCTGTTGTGCTTGAGCCCATTGTTGCAGCCATTGTGTCAATCCATCTCATTGAGGATCCTCCCCTTTTTCACTGACCCTCTACTTTACCAAGCATGATGTCCATCTCTAGGGACTGGTCCCTTACGATAACATACACAAAGTATATGAGACATAGTCTTGCCTCCTTGCTTCTAATTAGCACTCTGGCTGTACTTTTTCCAAGACAGATTTGTTTGTTCTTTTACAGTTCATGGTATATTCAATATTCTTCACCAACACCACAATTCAAATGAATCAGTTCCTTGATCTTCTTTATTCATCATCTACCTTTTGCATGTGTCTGAGGTGATTAAAAACACCATGGTTTGGGTCAAGGGCACCTTAGTCTTCAAAGTGACATCTTTGCTTTTTGACATTTGAAAGGGGTATTTTGCAGCAGATTTGCCTATTGCAGTGTGTCTTGGTATCTTGACTTCTGCTTCCATGGGTGTTGATTGTGGATCCAAGTAAAATGAAATCCTTGGCAACTTCAATATTTTTTGTATTTATCACGATATTGTTGATTGGTCTAGTTATGAGAGTTTTTATTTTCTTTATGTTGAGAGGTAATCCAACTGAAGGATGTGGTCTTTGATTTTCATCAGTAAGTCCTTCAAGTTCTCTCCCTTTTCAGCAAGCCAGGTTATATCATCTGCAGGTTGTTTAGTGAGTTTTCCTCTAATCCTGATGCTGCAAATTCTTCTTCATACAATTCAGTCTCTCTGATTATTTGCTCGGCATACAGACTGAATAAATATGGTGAAAGAATACAGCCCTAATATACACGTTTCCTGACTAGATCACTCAGTATCTCCTTGTTCTGTTTGAACAGCTGCCTCTTGATAGATGTACGAGTTCTATACAAGCACAATTAAGTGTTCTGAAATTCTCATTCTTAGAGTGTTAGAAAATCATAAAAAATTTGTAATTGTATGATTTGTTAGGAAATTTCTCCTTCCTTAGAGTATAAAAGATCTGACCTGTATAATCCAAAATAGGCAGAATCTGAGGATTCCATTCCTCTCTGCCTCTGTTGTGCACAAACTCAGAATTAATCCTGCCATTTTCCCTCACTTTGGTGTTGTCTTTATGGGTAAAAATTGCACTAGGCCTGAACTCAGAACCTGAGCCAAGTAACATCGTTTCTGGTCAGGACTTTGTTGCTAACTTCCTATGTGACATGGGTGAGTACCTTCCCCACTCTGAACCTCAGTATCATTTTCCATAAACCAAAGGAGAATTGGACTAGATGGTGCCTAAGATATTTTTCCTGTTGTACAATTCTGTGCTCCTGGTGGCAGATCTTAATTCCAGGGCAGCTAAAGCTATGTTTATTTTTTTATTTTTTACTTATGATTCAGTGAAAGTACACAATCCACATCAATTCTGCATGTCTGCCTATCTGCAACTCTGTCTTCTCTTCTCATTCTGTAACTGCACTCTCCTTTTTACTCTATACTTCTAATATCTTTTAATGAACACCTGTCCCCTCCTCTCCACCCTCTCCTCTCCCATTTAGAAAGAAACTAGTAGGATAGCCTCCTATAAATGTATAAAACCATAAAGTACCCACACTACATGCTCACACTGTCCCCAGGTCCAGTCCATTCTTGTCTGAAGACCTGACCTCAGTACTGTTTTCAGGTCAGGACCAGTAGCAAGTCTAGAGGCCATGTTCCCATGGGACCCTCCAGACTTTTGGACCATCAGTTATGGTCTTTCAGAAGAGCTCTTGAACTGCATACTTCTTTTTCTCATGTTGCCTCAGGGGCACTATATTGTATCCCCCATCATGGCTGCCTTTGGTGGTGGCCAGGCACCATCTGCTTCTTCTTGTCTCATGCTGATGTAGACTCCTGTCCTGGGCTCACTCTTCCTCGTGTCTTTGATGTTCTCGGTCATCGCGTGTTCCAGATGGATTGAGACCATTTGGTATATCTCAGATGGCAGCTTGCTAGCTTTTAAGACCCCAGATGCCACTCACCAACATGGGGTGCAGAAGACTCATTACCTATGCCAAATGACCTCAGAATCCCCTGAAGACATGATTCCCAGAGTCCTGTCCCTGCTACTCTATCCTTTGAAATATTGAGTTGAGTTTAGAAAACCTTTCAGTTTATGGTGTAGTCCCATATGCTGATCTGCTCTCTAATGCATGCTGTCACTCCCTTCACCTAACCAAATTCCTGTTGACTATCTAATCTGTGAACATCCCTCTCCCTCCCTACTCATAGAATATAGGTAAGGGAGGCCCTGCGCACCATTCTTAGCATACAGAAATCCAGAGAAGGCCCTTCTGCCCACTTAGGTCATACTTGATCACCTGGGCTGCTGGGACCTCCTACCTCAGAGCCCACTTGCCTCCTCCCTGTAACACCTACCAGTTGCCGTGGAGTCAATTCTGACTCATAGTGATCCCACGTGCATTGTAGTTCAGCTGTGATCTATAAGATTTTCAATGGCTGATTTTTTAAAAAGTAGATTGCCAGGTCTTTCTTCAGAGGCACCTCTTAGTGGGCTCAAATCTCTAATCTCTCAGTTAGCAGCTGAGTACCGTAACCATTTGCACCACCCAGGGACTCCTTGAATTCATGGAATTCCAGCTGACACTGGGCCAGGGAGCTCTGAGCCTGCCCCTACTTTCCTCCTAGCCACTGCCACTCTCCTCCTAGCCACTGTCCCTGCCCTGCTGCGGATCATTCCTCCTTCAAGTCCTTCTAGCTCCTCCCTTTATCACCTTCCACTCCAAACAAACAAAACAATCCTGCAATATGATTCATATCAATTAACTCCAAACAAAATGCAAAACAAAACCCCTGGAGTCAAGTGAATTCTGACTCATAGTGACGCTATACAATAGAGCAGAACTGGCCTAGAGAGTTTCCAAGAAGTGCCTAGTGGATTCACACTGTCCATGTTTTGGTTAGCAACTGTAGCTGTTAACCACTAGATCACTGGGGTTTCCAAATTAACTCCAGGCAGGACCATTCAGTACATGTATGCAGTATTGGCTAAATACTAGGAGTGGACTGGTCAAAAACTGGAATCACATTGCCCCACGAGATCAACAAAGAAGGGTTGATATGAATGTACTGATACCATTCATGTTAATAATGGTAAGACAAAAAAAAAACAACAAAAAAAAAACAACGGAGTCCTGGCTGAGGGCTGGGGACCTCAGGGAGACCTCAGGAGACCTCAGGGCCTCCCTTACCTATATTCTATGAGTAGGGAGGGAGAGGGATATTCACACATTAGATAGTCAACAGGAATTTGGTTAGGTGAAGGGAGTGACAGCAGGTCACTGGAAGGTCTCAGGGAACATCTGGCTCAATTGGCATAACATAGTTTTTAAAGAGTGAGTACTGTCTGGGGTCTTAAAAGCTTGTGAGCAGCCACTTAAGATACTCCACCAGTCTCACTCCATTTGGAGCTAGGGAGAATGAAGAAAACCACAGCACAAGGGAAAGATTAGCCCAAACGGACCACAGCTACCACAGCCTCCACTGGACTGAGTCCAGCACAACTAGATGGTGTCCAGCTACCACTACAGTCTGCTCTGACAGGGATCCCAATAGAGGGTCCCAGGCAGAGCTGGAGAAAAGTGTAGAACAAAGTTCTAACTCGCAGGAAAAGAGTAGACTTAGAGGCCTGACAGACACCGGAGAAACCCTGAGAGTACAGCCCCTGGACACCCTTTCAGCTCAGTAATGAAGTCGCTCCTGGGGCTCATCTTTCAGTCAAAGACTGGCCAGGCCATAAAACAAAAGGAGACAAAATGGGCACATGAGTCCAGGGGCAAGGACAAGCAGGCAGGAGGGGACAGGAAAACTGGTGATGGGAACCCAAGATGGAGAAGGGGAGAGTGTTGACATGCTATGCAATGGTAGCCAGTGTCACAAAACAATACGTGTATTGACTGCTTAATAAGAAACTAGTTTGCTCCATAAACTTTCATTTTAAGTACAATTAAAAAAATAAATAAATAAAAAAGCCCTGGTGGCATGATTAAGGGCTTGGCTCCTAACCAAGAAGGTCAGCAGTTGGAACCCATCAGTGGCTCTGAGTGAGAAAAGAGCTGGCAAGATTCTCCTGGAAAGGATACCATCAGTGCATTAACAGGAGAGGGTAACTCAGAAAAGCAGAGTGAGAATAATTGTACAACTCAGAGAATGTAATCTGTGTCACTAAATTGTACAGGTGGAAAAGGAGGAATTGGCATGTTTCGCTTAGTACGTTCTTGACAACAACAAAATTTCAAAAAGGATTACAGCCTAAGAAACCACATGGAGCAATTCTACTGTGTCATTTAGTGTCACTACGAGTTGGAATTGACTCGATGGCACACAACAACAACAGCTAACAAAAAAAGGGGCCTGGTGGCACAATGAATTATCGCTCAGCTGTGAACCCGAGGGTTGATGGTCGGAACCCACTCAGTGGCTCTGCGGGAGAAAGATCTAGTCTAGTGATCTGTTCTCATAAAGAATGAGTCTAGAAAACGTATGGGGCAGCCCTACTTGACTCTGGCCACCAGCAACAGCTAAGACAACCGTTTACTAAATGTTTCCTGTGTGTCAGGCACAGCACCTAGCTCTTGTCGTGTTTCGTTTATCTTCTTTATAATCCCATAAAGTAGATATTATTACTATCATTGCCTTTTAACGAATGAGGAAACTGAGTCCTGGAGAAGCTGAGAAACTTATCTAAACTCACATAACTAGCATGTGGCCAATCCCAGTATTTAAACCCAGATTCCATACTCTTAATCACAGGAGTACATCTCTCAGTCTCAAAACAGATGTATTCATGCCAATAAACCAAGTTCACATATTCCTGTGCTACTGTTCTGGGAATGCTACCCATACTCTGGTGCATCCTTTAGGAATGCTTTTAGTTGCAAGTAACAACATGACCAGGAGTAGCTTATACAAGAGGTTTTGAAGCACACAGTCCAGGCTGGAATACTTAGAGCTCAACAACATTGCTGGAGATTTAGGTTTGTTCTGTCTTTCTCCTCTGCCAACCTCATCACATTGACTTTTCATCATGTTTATTGTTTAATGCTTTGTGATTGTAAAATGACTGCTACAGCTCTAGGCATCATACCAGAATCCCAAGGGACAAGGATAAAAGGTTTTCTCCTGATGAGGTTTTGTCTTTTTCTTTGAAGCCTTTCATTGTGGTAAAATATATATAACAAAACATTTAACATTTCGATGCTTTTTGTTTGCAACTCAGTGACATTTATTATGTTTACTGCATTGTACAATGATTGCCACTGTCCATTTCCAATTTTTTTCATCATCCTTAACAGAAACTCAGAGCTTCTTAAGCAATACTTCCCCATCTCCCCCTCACCCGTGTCTGGTAACCACTAATAAACTTGGGTTTCTATTGTTTGCCTATTCTGGATATTTCACGTAAGTGGGATCATACGACATTTGTCCTTTTATGTCTGACTCATTTCATTTGTCATGTTTTCAAGGTCCATCCATGTCATAGCATGTATCAGAACTTCATTTCTCTTTATGGCTGAAGAATATCACATTGTATGTATATGCTATATTTTATTCATTCACGAGTTAATGGACTCGTTTCTAACTTTCAGCTGTTGTGAACAACACTGCAGTAAACAGTGGCTTACAGGTATGTTTGAGTTTCTGAGTCCACTTCTTTTGGGTATATACTAGGAGTAGAATTACTGAGTCACGTGGCAGTTCTACTTGTAACTTTTGGAGAAGCTGCCATGCTGTTCCCTACAGTGGCGACACCACTTTATAATCCTACAAGCAATGGATGAGGGTTCCAACTGCTCCACGCCATTGTCAACACTTATTCTTTTCCAGCTTTCTGATAATAGCCATCCCACTGTGGGTAAAGTCTTACCTCACCGTAGTGTTAATTTGCTTTTCCTTAGTGACTAATGAGAGCCTTGGTGGCATAGTGGTTAAGAGTTTGGCTGCTAACCAAAAGATTTGCAGTTTGAATCTACCAGCCACTCCTTGGCAGCCTTATGGGGACAGTTCTCCTCTATCCTATAGGGTCGCTGTAAGTTAGAATCAACTTGATGGCCATGAGTGTTTTTCACTTTTTTAATGACTAATAATATTGAACATTTTTTCCATGTGCTGATTGACTATTTGTATGTCCTCCCTGGTGAATATCTATTCAAGTCCATTGTCCATTTCATTGTTGTTTTCTTTTTAATTGTGATTTAGTGAA
The DNA here is from genome assembly GCA_028571685.1 of Heterohyrax brucei. Taxonomy (NCBI): domain Eukaryota; kingdom Metazoa; phylum Chordata; class Mammalia; order Hyracoidea; family Procaviidae; genus Heterohyrax; species Heterohyrax brucei. The sequence continues at coordinate 58,779,147 of CM053140.1, forward strand.
AGTTTACAATCCAAGACAACTTTCCATATGAAACCCTGAGCACCTGCCTCTCTACAACTCTGCTCTCCTTACCCTGTGACAGCACAGTCTTCTTTTGCACTCTTTACTTCCAGTATCCACTCAATCAACACCACCCCTTCCTCTCCACCCTCTCCTCTCCCCAGGTTTGTTTTTTTCTTTATGTTGAATTGTAGAAGTTCTTTATATATTTTAGCTAGTAAACTCATCAGAAATACTGTTTCCAAGTATCTTCCTTCTTCCATTCTGTAGGTTGTCTCTTCACTTTGTTGATAAGCTTTTTTGATACACAAAGTTTTTAATTTTAATGAAGTCCAAATTACCTATTTTATCTTTTGTTGTTCAAGCTGTTGGTGTCATATCTAAGAATCCACTGTTGAGAACCAGGCCCCAAACATCACTCCTATGTTTTATTCTAAGAGTTTTATGGTTTTTGGATTTATGATTGATTTTGAATTAATTTTCATATATGGTGTAAGGTATGACTCCAACTTCATTCTCTTGCATGTAGAGAGACCCAGTTGTCTCTAGTACCATTTATCACAGAGATTATTCTTTCCCTGTTGGATGAACTTAGTACCCTCATCAGAAATCAACTGGCCATAGATGTATGGGTTTATTTCTAGACTCTCAATTCTATTCAGTTCTTTTGTGTCACTATTGTTATATTAGTACCAGCCTGCTTTGAATACTGTAGCTTTATAGGATGTTTTGAATTAGGACTTGTGAGTTCTCCACTTTATTCTTCTTTTTCAAGATTGCTTTGATTATTTGAGGACCCTTACAATTTTATGTAAATTTGACTAATGGCTTGTCCATTTCTGCAAAGAAAGCTGTTGGAATTTTGATAGGGAATCTATTGAATCTATAGATCACTTTGGATAGCGCCATGTGATGAGTCATTTTTGTGTGGCTTTTCTTGCCATGGTCTTGTAACTCCCACCCAGATGATTGAGTGGGACTCTGTGATAGGGTAATTGTGGTGCCCCAATGGGATTGGTTAGTTTTGCTATCATGGCTGAGTTTGAAATGAGCCATTTTAGAGGCAGGAAAAGAGATGATCCCACCACCATCAAGGAAGGACAGGCAGGAACTAGCACGTCCTTTGGACCTGGGGTCCCTGTGCTGCGAAGCTCCTGGAAGCAGGACACTGAGAGAGAGTGTGAGTTGTAACCCTGAAGACGGTTAAAAGTGCCAGCAGGGGAGACCTGGCAGCAGGAGACAGCACAGTTAGCTTGCTGGCCCACGGACAGAGAAAGCTGGCCATGGACAGAGAAAGCTGGATGCCTTTGGTTGGAGGCCTGTGGCCAGGGAGAGGTATGCCTGCAAGCATGCCTGGGAAGAGGCTGTCCTGATGGAAGAACTGTATCCTGAGTTTTCCTGAACCTAAATTGTAACCTTTTACTTCCCTAATAAACCCCATAATCATGAGTAATGTCTGTGAGTTCTGTGTGGGCATTGCAATGAACTGTAGAACCTAGCAGAGGTAGAGGATGCTGTGGCAGGGACGGCTGGTGTCAGAAACAGTAAAAATGGTGCACCAAGAAGGCTTGTCTGACCTCTGTCTCAGAGGAATCAACCTTGGGCTGTCGACCTTGACTCTCTTTCTCCCTTATGAAGCTAGAAGAGGTCAGACACTGCCCCACGCCATTTTTATAGATGCTATTGCCAACAGTATTAAGTGTTCCAATCCATGAACATGTTTATCTTTCTGTTTATTTAGTCTTCTTTGATTTCATCCAGTAATATCTCATGGTTTTGAGAGTACATGTTCTTCAGTCTCCTGGCTTTTATTCCTAATTATTTTATTTTTCTGAATCCACCAGGTGCTCCTTGGAAACTCTATGGGGGCAGTTCTACTCTGTCCTGTGTGGTCACTATGGGTCAGAATCAACTCAACAGCAATGGGTTTGGTTTGGGTTTACTAGCCTAAAAGTTGATGGTTTGAACTCACTCACAACACTTCCGAAGAAAAGTCAGGTGCTCTGCTTCCATAAAGATTACAGCCAAGAAAACCTATGGAGCAGTTCTACTCTGTCACACATGGGGTTACTCTGAGTCAGAATCAACCCGACAGCAATGTTTTTTGTTTCTTTTATACATACTGGGAAACCCTGCTAATCAAAAGGTCAGTAGTTCATATCTGCCAGGTGCTCCTTGGAAACTCTATGGGGCTGTTCTACTCTGACACCTGAGATCACTATGAATTGGACCCTGCTAGGTGGCAGTGGGTTTGGTTTTTATGCACACTAGGAAGGTAAGAATGAAGAACAATGGTCTGAATCAAGAATTATATAGGAAGAAAGGACGAGACTTAGTGACTGCTTAGAAGTGGAGGAAGTGGGAGGAAGAGAGACAGAGAAGTCAAGGGTAACTCTCAGGTTTCTGACTTGGGCAACTGGATAGATGAACTGTAGTTCTTTCACCAATCTGCTGGGTGCCCTTGGGGATTTCATCAAGGCTCTCCATGTGTCTGTCTGCCAAGTGTGAAATGAAGATAATGAAACCTGACCACCCATTTATCAGGATGGTGTTGGGATAAAATGAAGTCATTAATCTGGATGTGCTTTGGAAAGTCGAAAATGCTTTGCAAATGCAAGTGGTTATTATTTTACGGTTATGACTACCACCCCCCTCTCTCCTGGGGCTAGAAGATGGAGCTAGGCTGACAGGCAGCCTAGGGGAGCTGGGCCGTCACTTGGAGGCAGTCGCTGTATTTTCCATCAGGCAGATCTGTGTGTTTGGCAGGTGGGGGCTGCATTCCCACATACTTAATTGTTAATCACCTCCCCAGAGAGTTCCTTTCTGTTCTGACTTCGCTCAGTGATTTCTGTTTCTCTTCTGCTGATGCTTTCTCATGCCCTGGGTTAAGCCCAGTATTTCCCATCCATTTTTTGTTTTCTCCCTGAAGTCAGGGATGGGGGACAAACCCCTTTAGTTGTCCGAGTGTGGATGACTGTGTCTAATCTGTGCTCTACTAAGAACAGGGGACGACTCAAAAGTTTTCTTTGCTTCAGGTGACCCATAACTTGTGATTAAAAATCAGATCGATTTCAGTTCTCACTTTCTGACACCAAACTGTAAGGGTTGGTTCAGGCTAATTCATTATCAAATCAGTTCCCCTGTCTTTCACTTTTATTCTGTTCAGCACCTCAGAAGAAAGCCTCAGTGATCTGCTTCCATAAGGATTATAGCCAAGAAAACTTGTGGAGTAGTTCCACTGTGATTAAAAAAATTAGATCGATTTTTTTTTAATGACAGTAGAATGGTGATTAAAAAAGCACATGCAGCACTTTTTCCTCAGGCCCAGAGAGTGGTCAGACCTCAAAAGTTAAAGGGCTTTGTCCTGAAGATTGTCAGGACTCCAAGACCTCAGACGCTAGTCACAAGCTTAAGAATCCCTATGCCACCCTCAGGGCTGACCTGCTGGCTACAAATTTGAGGATTTCTTCTATCCCCTCAGGACGCCAGCTGCCAGTCTGGGGGCCCCCAGCTCCATAATTTCTACTCTGCCAGGAAAATTTACTAGAACAACTCCCAGAATTCATGAAAGTGCTATAATTAAGATTACAGTTTTATTATAGGAAAAAAAAGATACAGATGAAGAGACACGTAGGGTAATTTCTGGGTGGGTTCCCAACAGTGAAGCTTCCATGTCCCTAAAAAGAACCTCTCCCGTGTGCACTGATGTTCACTACCAACCAGGAAGCCTTTGGAACAATTGCGTTCAGGACCTTCATTAGGGCTTCATTGCACAGGCATGATTTGAACTGAATCAGCCCATGTGCCCCAACTCATATTGACCCCATTAACAGAGTAAAACTGTCCCATAGGGTTTTCTCGGCTATAATCTTTACAGAAGCAGACCACTAGGTCTTTTTCCTGTGGAGCCACTAGGTGGGTTCAAACCGCCAACCTTTCAGTCAGCAGCTCAGCGCTCCACTGTTGTGCTACCAGGGATTCCTGCAGGGTTTTGGAGGTTATTTTCCAGGAAAAAGATGGCAAGATTGCATCTCACATACTTTGGACGTGTTGTTACGAAGGATCAGTCCCTGGAGAAGGACATCACGCTTGGTAAAGTGGAGGGTCAGTGAAAAGAGGAAGGCCCTCAGTGAGATGGATCGACACAGTGGCTGCAACAATGGGCTCAAGCACAGAAGCGGTAGTGGATGTGGGGCAAGACTGGGCAGTGTTTCGTTCTGTTGTTCACAGGGTTGCTATGAGTTGGAACCAACTCAGCAGAACTTAACAACAACAACAACAAAGGCCAAATTCTTTGAGTAAGATTAATTTTAAACTCCCCAGTCTGATACAGTGGGGAAGGAGCAAGAGCAACGCGTTCTTGGCTTCGGTGCTGTGTGTGTGGGGGACTTTCTAATGTTTACTCTGGGAGGCAGCAGAGTGTTAATAGTGTGGTAGTCAGGACACTGGATTTGGGGGTCACATAAGCCTAGTTCTGACTTAGGCAGGTAGCCTAATTTCTCCAGAGTGGAATAATGACAGTAACCCCTCATGCCAGAAGGACTGTTTGAAGATTAAACGAGATAATCTCCAAAGCACTTGGCCTGGTGCCTGGCACACAGCCAGCTCTCCATCAAGAGTAGCCAACAGGATTATATATGAGTTTTGACCACAGAGATGAAATTGCTTTTTAAAGAGAAGCAGACTATAAGAGAGCTCTCTGCACCCCACATTGGTGAGTGGCGTCTGGGGTCTTAAAAGCTGCCAAGCTGCCATCCGAGGACACAGCAAATGGTCCCAACTCAGCAGGAACGGATGCTCACCGAGGGCCAAAATGGCATGCGGTAAAGACAACCGAGAAGACAGAGAGACCCACAAGAGTGGGTGTCTACATCGACCTGGGACAGGAAGAACTGGATGGTGCCCAGCCACCACCAGTGATAGCCATGACGGAGCTCAGAGAGAGGAGCCTCACTGGCAACACAAGAATAAAAAGAGGTACATCATGAGATTTCCACTAAAAGACCTCAATTGATGGTCCAGCGGTTTGGGGGTTCCTCTGAGAGCATGGCCCCCGGCCCTGATGCTGCCCGTTCCCATAAATTATAACAAAGGTCCACTCTTTGGACAGGAATGGAATGGACTTGGCAATGCAGAGTAGCCATATATTGGAAGCACTTTATGGTTCTATACATCTATAGGATATCATCTTGCTGACCTCTGGCTGGAGGAAGGGGAGTGGATGGAGAGGAAGGGAAAGGAGACTGTTGGGAGGCTGAGACATGTATGGAGCAGAGAGGAATAGTGTGCAGTCACCGGACAGGGAGAGCAGTGGAAGCTGCATATAGGGGGGCATGTAAATTTACATGTGAATGTACATTTTCACTCAGTTATGTTAAATAAAAAAAAAAAAAAGAGAAGCAGACTAGAATGTTCTCATCCAGGTAAGTGTTGACCTCTTCAAGTAGTCATGTTGGGACGTGTATTAATTATCCAGTGCTGAAATATCACAGACAAATATTTCTGTTCATCTCTAATGAACAGAAATTCATTTTCTCATAGTTGAGAAGACTAGCAGTATGAATTCTGGGTGCTGGCTCTAGGAGAAGTCTTCCTCTCTCTGTTGGCTCTAGAGGAAGGTCCTTGTCTCTTCAGAAATTGCTTCCTAGTTCCTGGGAGTCTCCTTGTGTTTTGGCATCCGTCTTACCCCATCTCTCCTCTTTTGGTTTGTTTAATATCTTTTTAATCTCATGAGGAAGCCCCGGTGGCCCAGTGGGTTAGGCACTACATCTGCTAACCAAAAGGTTAGCAATTCAAATCTGCCAGGAGGTCCTTGGAAACTCTACGGGGCAGTTCTACTCCGATCTATAGGGTTGCTATGAGTCAGACTGACTTGACCGCAGTGGGTTGGTGGGTTTAAGTCTCATAAGAAACCAGCTCAAGATACATCCTACATTAATCCTGCTCTATTAACATAACAAAGACTACCGATTCCCAAATGGAATTATACCACAAGCAGAGAGGTTAGGATTTACAGTACATATATTTTGGGGGTCAAAATTCAATCCACAGTAGGAAACCCTTGTGGAAATCCTTCTGGAGGCCTTCCAAGTTTCCACGAGTTATCTCAATGTCCTGCTTGTGTGGTGGCAGTTCACAAGCCCTTGGCATGTATGTCTTGTTAGCAATTATTTCACTCATTTTGCGGTTCTTTTTAGCTGTCCTTGAGTTGGCCCTTGACTCATGACTGCCCCATCAACAAAGGGACACCACCTGGTCCTGTGCCATCCCCATGATCAGTTGCAGGTTGGCTTCTGTGATTCCTGGGTTTTTTTTTTTACAGGCTGACTTTGGGAAGTAGATCAACAGGTCTTTCTTCCTAGTCTTTCTTAGTCTGGAAGCTCCTGTTGAAGCCTGCTCAGCATCATAGCCATATAGAAGCCTCCACTAACAGGCGGTAGCTGTGTGAGGGCTGTACTGGCCGTAATAGCATTAGGTATCCTATGTAGCAGGTGAGAATTCTAACCCTAAACTACCAATGCCTCACACTTGCTTTGTGTATATCTCTGATTGTGAGCTCCTTTAAGAGAGCAGTAGTCTTAGTCATCTTTGTGGCTTAATAACTCACGGTCAGCCCTTTTTAGTTGGCAAAGCCATTGCGTTTTCCGTATCCTTGCCCCTTCTGCATCTTTCTACAGATGGAAAAGCAGGCTCAGGGATATTTAGGAAACTCCTTTTAGCTATGGTTTTCCACCACAGCACCTCTGTCCACCACAGGACCTCAAAGTCATCGTGGAATGCATTTTTAAATTTTCTCTTCAGCCCCTGATCATAGATCATTACTGAGGTCAACTCTTTGGATAGGAAAGGAAGGGACTTGGGCACACAGAGGGACCATATCACGGGTGCACTTGATGGTTCTATGCATCTATAGGATGTTATCCTACTGGCATCTTACTAGATGGGAGTGGAGGGGGTGAAGAGGAGGGGACAGGAGATTGCTAAGAGGATATGACATGTATGGAATGGAACAGAGGAGTGTGCTGTCACCAGGCAAGGAGAGCAGAGCAGATAGGCAGGCATGCAAATTTGAATTGTATTGCAAACTTTCACTCAGTCACAGTAAAAAAAAAATTCTCTTCAGCCCAGTGTGGCATGGGTTTGGGATTAGGGTGGAAGATGGGGGATGAAGGCAGAAGGGTTGAGGGACAGCGGTGAATCCTGAATAGCAGGCTGAGACCAGACTGGGAGGACCCTCAAAAGCAACATGAAGGAATGAGGTAGATTTGCTTGGTGACAGCCAAAAGCCAAGGGCTGGGGGTTAGGGTGGAGCTGTGAGCTAGCATTTAATTTCCATATAAGGTGTAATTACAAAGTTGATACGTAAAAGGTTTGTGATTGACTTGAGAGCCAATATACCATTGTTTAGAAAAATTCTTTGGTCCATATTCAGCTGTGTTAGTCTGACCTGTCTCCCTCATTAAAATGGGAGCTCACCAAAGTTGAAATTGAGCTTTCTTATTCAATTACTTATCAAATAAGTGCTTATGTGCCAGGACGGTACAATTTGGGGTTATATAAGTTCACAAACCTTGTTTGACGGCAGTGCACAAAAATCCAGTGATTATACAAATCAATATGTGAAACATACTGTAAAGCAGACATACATGGTGCCATCGGCACAAAGAACTACAGGACCTGATCTAGCTGGAGGTTGGGGCGGGGGTGGTGTGGTCACTGAAGGTTTCGCAGAGTGATATTTAAACTGAAATTTGAAAGAAGGATAGCATTTAGCCTGGAGGAGTGGCGGAGCTTTTCAGGTAGCAGGAATAGAATGTGCAAATGTCCTGGGGTCAGAAATTTGGATTACTGGAGGGGCAAGGAACATACCAGAACTCAATAATGGAGCCCTCCTCCTTCCTGTCCCAATTTCTCTCCACTGGTACCAGCAAGTAGCCAGAATTTTTCTAAACAACTGTATATTGGCTCTCAAGTCAATCACAAATCTTTTAGGTATCAACTTTGTAATTACATCTTATATGGAAATTAAATGCTAGCTCACAGCTCCACCCTAACCCCCAGCCCTTGGCTTTTGGCTGTCACCAAGCAAGTCTACCCTCATTCCTTCATGTTGCTTTTGGGGGTCCTCCCAGTCTGGTCCCAACCTACTACTCAGGATTCACTGCTGTCCCTCAACCCTTCTGCCTTCATCCCCCATCCCCCATCCTAATCCCAAACCCACTGTCCAGCTACACTGGGCTGCTTTCTTTGAACCAGCAGGGAGAATTTTGGTAGCATCTGTAGCCACAGAGCAAAAATCTGTCTGATGAGTCCTTAAGGCGGTTAAATGTGAAAGCTTTGGGGTGGGACCCAACATAGGTGGTAAAGGATTTAAGTCACAGCCAGGCAGGGCAGAGAAAAGTGGAGAGGAGAGTGAACTTGGAAGTTCTGGCTTTGTTCTCTTTTGGAAAATGAATGAGTCTTGCACACAGAAGAATGACACAAGCCAAAGGGTGGTATGAGTGAGAGGTCCTTGCCCAGCCACTCACAGAGCTGAGAGCGTTGCCTTGGAGCCTCTTAAAGTTTGGGGACCCCAATACTGTCTCCATCCTCTTCCCCTTGAGATTTCTATTCATTCAGTCAGCTTTTCTTGAGCTTCCACTAGGGCACTCTTGTCTCTCTTGGGCACAGGGATCAATCAGGTCAATTGCCTCCGAAGTGTTTATATGTGGATAAAGCACTTACCCCAGCGCCTGGAACAGAATAATGCTGGACAGATTATTCCAGAAGGATGGGAGCCCCAAGAGGGGTAACTCTGGATCTGGGCTGGTCAGGTCAGGGAAGGAGTGTGAGAAGGATGAAGTAGCCACATTTGTTCCTACAGCAGACAGAGTCTGCCAAGTTCTGCCCACCACCTCGCCCAACTCACTTTCTGCCTTTTTTCTATTGCCTCCTTTCAGTTCTTAGAAACAGATATGCTTCTTCCAGCCACAGGGCCTTTGCATGGATGTTCCATTGTCTGGACTGTTCTCCTCTGTTTCTTCTCTAAGTCAGTTCCTCCTCAAACCTCACGTATCACCTTAAGTGTAGTTTCTTCAGGGAAGCTCTCCTGATCTCTCGGTTTTGTAGACCTTGCCACAGGACATAGGTCAAATTCCTTTCCTTCAGTCTCTCCATTTGTAACTATGTCCTCATTAGCATGATTTAAGGACTGATGTCTGTCTCTCACACTGGGTTATAAACCCCAGTAGACTCCTCTGTCTCCCTCGGTTTTGTGCATCAGCAGATCCCGCATCCTACTGGCTCTCTGATACTCACAAAATATTTGTTGAACAAATGAATGGAGTATACAAAAAACATAGATAATAAGGGTTATTTACAAGGAGGCCTGGAAAAGTTGGTGGCCTAGTGGTTAAGAATATGACTGGTAACCAAAAGATCAGGGCTTCGAATTCTCCAGGCACTCCTTGGAAACGTTATGGAGTAGCTCTACTGTGTCCTATAGAGTCAAAATAGACTCAACTGCGAAGTTTGTTTGTTTTTTTTTTAAATAAGGAGCACTGGTGGGTCAGTGTGACGTGCTGGGCTGCTGACCCCAAAAGGTCCGTGATATGTGCCCACCAACCCACTCCTTTCCACGGGAGAAAGATGTGGGAGCCTTGGAAACCCTATGAGGGCAGTGCTAACCTGTACTTTAGGGTCACTGCGAGTCTGAATTGACTTACCGGCGCTGGTTACGGGCGTCATTTTCTCTCTCCAACAACCATCTGAGAGAGGTGGTGCGAGTATGTTCACATCGCAGGTGAGGAAAATGAAACTGAGAGAGGTTAAATAACTTCAGGGCACTCAGCTGATTAGTGCACAGGTAAGAGTCAAGAGGCAAGATTCACAGCCAGATCCTTCTGCCTCTAAGCCGCAAGGTGAGAGGAGGTGCGCCCAGGCTGGACTGAGGGGCGCATCCAAGATAGCTGAGCAGCCTTAGGGAGAGGACCGGGGCCTCTCTGGCCCAGCTCTGAGCGGTGATGCAGTGCCCACCCCCGGTTGCGGGCGCAGACTGGCTCCCGCCTCCGCGCCACGTGGTGCGTGCGGCGGGCGCGTCCGAGGAGCCGGCAGCGGCTTCTGGCTCAGAGCGCTCGGGCGAGCAGAGCCAGTGGGCGCCGGGGGCAGGACCGGTGCGGGTGGCAAGGAAACCTGGGAAGGTGCGGAGCAAGCGGGGTGGCTGGTGTGCTGCAGTCTGCGGCGTCGGGGCCGGAGCCTCGACCTTTGGTGCGCTCATCGTGCTGAGTCCCTGCGCCCAGGGCGCACGGTGGGGAGGGACGCAGCTCTGGTAGCCGGGCAGCCATGGAGTCAGCCCCCACTGCAGACACGGAGCTGCAGCCCCTACTCCTCTCCAACGCGTCGGACGCCTTTCCCAGCCCCCTCCCGAGCGCGGGGGGCAATGGGTCGGGGCCTCCGGGCGCCAGGAGCACCTCATCCCTTGTCCTGGCCATCGCCATCACGGCACTCTACTCGGCCGTGTGTGCCGTAGGGCTGCTGGGCAACGTGCTTGTCATGTTCGGCATCGTCCGGTGAGTCTGCTGTGAGCTGGTGACGCAGGGCTGGATACTTTAGTGAGAGGGAACCGCACATTTGGGACCGTAACACTGGACCCTGTCCTCCCGGGGGTTGATGTTGAGGGGAACTCTGCATTTCCTGTAGAGGGCGCTTGGGGGCCAGCGGGGAAGCCAGTGTCCCCGAAAGGATGACGCTGGAGTGTGTATGTTTAAATAGCATTGGGACAGTTTATGTATCTGTCACAGTTCTGAGTAGGCAATAATGTGTCCCAGTATCTAGAACTCTGAAACCTCTCAGAGGGGTGGAGGTGCTGTAAGGTGGCCTGGGCCCTTGGGGACAGATGTGTGAGCACTGCAGCTAGGGAAGATAGGAGAGTGTTTGTGGGAGCACTTTCTGAGTTACATTTGGCAATGCCTTTTGGGGTGCCAGAATTGGTGTGTTTGTCACAGACTGTCGGCTTGTGATTGTCTGTGTGAGAATGTGACAGTGTGACTGTGTTGTTTCTGGTAAACCACCCGAAGGCCGGGCACTGGAGGCATCCAGAGTGGCCTGGGCATCTGTGTTGTGCAACTGTGTTTTCCCGTGGAAAGACCGTAGATCTTGGGATTGACTACAGCTGTGGAGTTTCTGTGCGGCTCCCTGACCCTTTCCCCAGTGGCCGTCTAGTCAGGAAATCCAGTCATAATTACAAGAGGCCTCCGATGCTCCTCACAGATGCCTCCTCTCATTTTCTCTTCCCCTTCACAGATGGTCTTCTCTTCTTCCAAGGGCAGCAGTGGTTTGTTTGGGCTAGAGTGGAGTTTGTGCCTTCACTCAGAAAGCCAGGCATATGCTTAAAACAACCAAGATGCTCCGGTATTTACCACTAGTTGGAAGGGGGTTGTCGGTGATGGTTGACTGAGGACACAGCCCCAAACCTCTCTGAGCCACAAAGGTTGAACAGTGTAGAGGGCAGATCACGGATTTGGAGGCTGAAGATGTGAACTGTGGTCTCATCCTAGTCACCGATGCCCATCATGGACGGGGGGAGGCACCGTTCCCCTTCCCCATTGCCCATCTGCCTCAGTTTCTCTCTGTGAGGAAGACATTGATCTCCTCTGTTGGGAAATACAAATTGCAGCCTCTGGGGCCTCTGCAGGGCAGAGTGTGGTGTGTTGGAGTATGGGGCGAGGTGTGCTGCTATCAAGGGGGCTTTGGCATTGACGGCAGGATCTTTGGTCCCACAGGAAGAGTGGAGGGTACACGGACTTCCTGTGCTTTCCATGACTCATCACCGGTTCTGTGGGACCATTTCCCCAAGCACAGGCAGGACTGAGCCTTGCTTTGTGTAGATCCCCAGATCTTAATCTTAATACTAATATTAATCCCAGATCTGTCACATACCTGCTCTGTGGCTTGGGCAAATCACTTAGCCTCTCTCTGCTGCCTCTTCTCTGCAATCTACTGTAGTAATAGAACCTTCTTCACCAGGGCTATGGTGAGGTGTTGGTGAGAAAACATTTGTAATGCACTTGGCCTGGTACCTGGCTCAGTAAATGGAAGCCGCCTGTGTAAGGAGGGGGAGGAATTTTCCAGATTGTGCAGAAGGAAGAGTGAGGGTGGTGCTTGTCCTAAGGTGGGCCTGAGAGTAGCTGCAGAGCTTCAGGTTCCTGGCACACTCTCTGTAGAGAAGCTCCTGGTGCTCAGATCTGGAGAAGGCTGATCATTGGTTTGTTCAGTCCCATTTTCAGCCCTGCCCCCAGGGCCCTCTAGCTGGTGGGCTGATGAGCCCAGCTCCTCCCACCCCCCAGGTCTCCCACCGAGCAAGGAAAGTCCTCCCACTTCTGAGCAGCTCCTGGGGGGGGCTCTGGGCTCAGCCCCCTAGGTGTGCTCCCAGCCAGCCTTCCCTGAACCACATTTTCAAACACATCTTGTGAGCAGTCTCACTGGTCCCCACATTGCTAAGACATTTCACTGGCCAGCCATCTATGTGACAACTGTTTCTCTGGGTCTGAATGGTTTACACCTCACCAGCAACCCTGTGGAACAGACATTAGGATTATCAATATCGTCACCCCCATTTAACTGATGAGGAATCTCTGGCTCAGAGAGAGGCAGGTGACATGTTCTTCAAAAGTCTCACAGCCAGAACTTTGGTCTTGTGAGTCCAAGCCTGGGATTTTTTCCATAGCTGTCTGGTGTAGGGGGTAGTCAGAGCCCAGCATGGAAGGAGGAGGGCAGAATTCTGGGAGCCCCTCTTCTTGTCCTAGAATCCTCAGAGAATGGTGGAGGCATGGGAGCTGACCTTTATTCAGCCTGTGTATTTCAGGCTGCTGTCCTAGGGGAGGGAGAATGTTTGGGTTGGCACTTTAGTCTTTCCCTATGGAGGGGGTAGCAGAGGACAAGGTGGCTGTGTAGGACTTGGTTTCTGCTGACAAAGCCCCAGAAGCAGTGAGGAGAGGGCAGTGCAGGATGGAGAACAGCTCCCGAGGGGCTGTTGGATCTCTGATCTATCTGTGGCTCCCTGGCACCCAATGTGCAGCCTGGCACAACTGACGAGTGAGCTGGTTGATTGGTAGGATGCATGAATGACTGATTCTATCAGTTCTGAGCTTAGCCAGTTTTGGGATTCAGGGGGAGGTTTACAAGAGAAGATCCAGAGGACTCTTGGAGCAAGAAATAAGGTGGGCAGAGCTGCAGCTCTGGAGCCAAACAGATCTATGCTCCAACCCTGAATTCAGGGCCTTTCCTTGCCCTGTAGTTGGACTAGTTGATGTTACGCCTCAGAAGTGCATTCCTCATCTGTAAGGTGGGGATGACGATCTTGCAGCCAGGGTTTAGTGAGAGACTGTGTGACATTTGAGCCTTTTTGACCCTAAACCTTATGAGAAGAATGGGGGAGGGCTTGTCTCTATGTAAAGGAATGAAAAAAATTAATTAATTTAAGAAAATTCTGTGGACATAGATGGTACAAACAACCCAAACCCACTGCCATCCAGTCGGTTCTGGCTCATAGTGACAGGGTAGAAATGCCCCACAGAGTTTCCAAGGAGTACCTGGTAGGTTTGAACTGCCGACCTGGTTAGCAGCCATAGCACTTAACCACCAAGACATCAGCGTTTCCGCTGAGAGCAACGGCAAAGGGGAAGAAATGCATGATCCTTGTGCTCATGGAGCTTGGGATCTGGTGGGAGACACAGATGGGGATCAGTTAGCCATCTAGCAAACCTAGATTTGTAGGTGAGGACCGTGAAAAAGAGTGGGGGAGTGCTTTGGGAGTCCATGGTGGGCAGGAGGGTGTCTGACCTGGAGGGAGAGAGTCAGGGAGGGTCTCTGTGAGGAGGAAGTAATCAGGTAAAAAGATGTGGGAAAAAAGCCTGGCTCTGAAGGAAGGAGCTGAATGAAAGCAGCACAGGCATCTCTCAGAGTCTCAGATCAGGAAGCACTCTCTGTTCCTCTTTCCCTGCACTCTGCCCCTATTCCCTCCCCTGGGTGAGCCTGAGAAGCCCACTCATCTTTGGACACACGAGAGGGAACTCTGGAAATTGTGCCCTTACCGTAAAGCCTTTGGTTGCTGGGAACGAGGCTTTTCCCAGTATCTGGTCCCCAAGGCAGATCATCACTGGCAGCTCCCGCAGTGTATAGTAAGTCTACCAGGCCAGCATGGTGACTCCGTGCTGGCCTCAGGGATGCCCTGGGTCCTCAGAAAAGAGACAGTCGTGCCTTGAGCAGGGCTGGTGGTCAAGAGAGTTCTCATTGGCAACCCTCTGGTCAGTGTGGAGTGTGATGGGCTTAGCAGATCCTTTGTCTCTGGCAGGTGACTCCATTTCCCCTCCACATGACTGGAAACTTGCTAGTTTGTTCACTTGCAGAATCTAGGTGGTGAACAGAGTCAGTGCATTTCTACTTGGCCTCTTGTCTGTTCCCATAGCTGTTGCTTGTGCCCTGGGCTCTGACCTTCCTGAATCTGGTTTCAGCAGCTTTGTACTCTCCACCCATCCCCCACGCCCCATCTCTTTCCCTCCCCAGCAGGCTCTTGGGACTCTATTTCCAGCCCTGTGTTTCTCTGCTTCTTGATCTCTTTATCAAACCCGGTCTCTCCTGGCTTTTCTTCCTGAATCAAACACTGGCTCCAGTACTAAGAGTTGTGACAAATTGCACCAGTTCTTTGTCACAGTTTTTCCAGGTAAAATGTGGATAACAGTGTCTACCTCATTGGTACCTTTGTTCTAAAGATGGAATAAGATAACACGGGTGAGGCATCCTGCTTTCCATCCATCCCAGGCACACAGGACTGGGAAGTGGGCAGTGCTGTGCCAGGAAGCATGGGCTGCAGTGAGATCACAACAGGTGAACAAGGGGCCCCACTGTCCCCTCCATGAACTACCAAGGTGCTGGGAGCTGCTAAGTGAAGAACTCGAGTGTCAGCTTGGTGGTATTGGGAGCACTGAGTCCCCATTTTGTTTCTGGAGGTCCAGAATGAGCCCCTTGCTTTCTTTTTTCTCTTCTGTCTCTTGTCCTCGTTGAGGTCCAAACCCAAGGCGTCTAGGCCGGGAGAGGTCCCAGTGAGGCCACACAGTGCTGTAGTGAAGGTCACAGCGGGGGCCTGGTTTCCACCCCAGCTCCATTATCATGCCCTATTGGTGTAGCTTTGGGCAAACAGCTAACTTCTCTGAACTATTTCCTCGTGTGTAAAACTGGGATTATCATGACTGATTATTAGGAAGATTAAATGACATGAGGTCATGCACGGCTGTAAGACAGGTCCTCAGTACGCATCTGATGCCGCAGGTGTCTGCGTTTCCCATCTTGGGCCCTTTTCCACTTCCTGCATTGGCTGTGCACTTTCTCAGTCAGCCAGCCTTGGCTGATGCTGATCCTGGGAGGCCACCCACCATCAGCTCCCACTGCCCAGACCCTCAGCTGGAGCTTCCACAGGGCCTCCAGACTCTACCCCAGCCAGGCCCCATGATACCCCCTGGTTACTTACAACTGCAAGGATGATTGCAACTTCCCGGAGCTATGGGAGTTCAGAAAAGGCACCTGGCCCAGTGGTAGGGTGGTCCAGGATGTTCTTCCGGAGGAGGAGATGCCTGGCTGGAGTCCACGAAGGCAAGCAGGAGTTGGCTGTGTGGAGATGTGGAGACAGGGCATTCTAGGCTGAAGGAACAGCATGGACAGAGAAAGAGAGGTTCAGCAGAGGAGCCAGAGAGCAGAGAGCACGGAGGTTCGGTGTGGCAAAGCTGAGAGTGCTCAGGGCCCCAGAAGCAGCACCTTGCCATGGTCACCTGGTGTGTGCTGAGCCTTGCCTGGGCCCTGTAAACACAGTGATGAACCCACCAATTTAGTTCCTTCCTACTTTGCAGAATTTCCAGTTAGCCACAGATTTAAGAGGAACTTCATGGACTGGGTTTAGGAAATTTGGAATGTTCTCTGTGTGTGTGCGTGTGTGCGTGCATGCGTGCGTGCGCGTGCGTGTGTGTGTGTGGAGAGACAGGGCTGAGAGGAGAGAGGTCCAAGGCTGCGCTGGGGCTGGACTGAGGGTCTGGGCAGGGGGAGCTGAAGCTGGGCAGATCCATGGGTCCCTCAGTGAGGCTGGCTGCTCTGGGGAATGAGGCGGTGTTGGGTTGCAGGCCATGGAGAAGAGGATTTGGAAACAGATGTGCAGAATGGTGTTCAGGAGGATGGATATGTGTGGGTGGGTGTTGGGTGGATGGGATTGGGAGGGGCATAGTGTAGATGGCAGAGAGGCTGGCTCACGGCAGTGAAAAAGCCACATGACCTTGGATGGGTCACAGAAATCCTTGTTTGAGTTGTGGTTTTTCTAAAGCTTTCTGTCAGTCGTATAGAAAGGCAGGAACAGGGAGAGCTAGTAGCAGCCCTGGTGTTGCTGCATAATCTGTCATTTCCCAGGTTGGGCTCATTCCTGGGACTGAGGGTGAGTGGTGACTCATAAGCATCTGAGAGTGAGTCCAGAGGTGTCACAAAGGACACTGAAGAGCCTCTCCCTGTGCCTGGGCCTAGGCCACATGCCGGAGACTTCTCGAAGCTGCTGCTGATTCCAAAACCACTCCACATCTGCACTGCCACTTCTGGAGTGAGACATGTTTGGGATGGAGGAGAGACCTCGGGATGTCTAGTTAGAGAAGTGAGGAACAGGACTGGGGGTGGGGGCTGACTGCTGTCTGCAGACCTCTGTAGGCCTCTCTGTGGGTAACTGGTTGAGAAGCTAAACCTCAGAGCCTGACTGTCTGGGGAGCCAGTCCCAGTTGTGACATTTTCTGAGAGAGTGAACTTGGGCAGTGCTTATGCAACCTCCATGAGCCTTAGTTTTCTTAGCTGTAAAATGGGAGCAGTGGTAGAAACTTCTAGGATGGTTATGAGGGATTCATGAGGCAGGACATGTGAAGGACTTTAGACACAACCAGGCATTTGATAAATATTCAGGAAATGTTTCTTTTATTAGGAGTGTTTAGAAGAAGAATGAGATTTATTTCTCATTCATTCAGTTGACATTATTGGGCCCCAGAGGACAGAAGCAGAATTATTGGATGAATGCTACAGGGAAGTTTTATCAGCTCAATATTAGAAATTTTCTTTTACAGTGAAGGTAATACAGTGGTTATTTTAGAAGATGGGAAGACGTGGAAGCAGACAAGCGTCACTCATAATCCCACCTGTCTTAGTCAGCTAGGGCTGCTCTAACAGAAACATCACAGAGTGGCTGGCTTTAACAAAGGAAGGTTTGTTCTTACGCAGTCTGGTAGGCTACAAATCCAAATTCAGGATGTCCACTCCAGGGGAAGGCTTTCCCCCTTGTCAGCTCTGGAGGAAAATCTGGTATTGCATCAGTCTTTGTCCAGGGAGCATCTTGGCACAGGAACCTCAGGTCTGAAGGATGTGCTCTGCTCCCGGTGCTGCTTGTTTGATGGTGTGAGGGTCCCGATTCTATGCTTGCTTCTCTTTCCTTTTATCTCTTGTAGGATGAAAGGATTATGGGTGGAGCAAGCCATACTCCAGGGAAACTCCCTTTACAGTGGAGCAGGGAGGTGATCCTATGAAGGGATTTACAGTCCCACCCTAATCCTTTAACATACAGCACAGGAAAACCACAAAATGGAGGACAGTCACAAAATATTGGGAATCACGGCCCAGCCACATGGCTACACATATTTTGGGGGGACACAATTCAATCCATCACATACCACCCTTTGGCACCTCCAAAATCACATCTTTGAAACATGTAGCACATTCATCCTGTATGATAGAAGTCTTAAATCAGTTCCAAGGCCAAAATACAAAAACTTTTCTACATCTATGAAACATGGCATGTAAGCAATCTTCTTTCAAAGCTACGATGGCAGAGCAGGCACAAGTTAGACGTTGCTTTACAAATGGGAGAAATTTCAGGGAAAGAAGGCATTAACAGGCAACAGGCAGGTCAGTAGAACTTATTACATTAGCCCTCAAAGCTTTGAAAATAATCTTCCATTTTCTGAGACATTTTACACAATGGCCCTGCCCTGCCGACTCACTCTCTGGATTCTGAGTGGAGACCCCAGCTGTGTGCTACAACTGTCTTCAAGGCCCACTTGGACAGAACTCTGTCCCATCGGCTTTAGGTGCACCCTAAGCCCAACCAAGTGGCAATTCCACCCTTACAAACATAGGACACCATGGTTCCACCCTTTCAAGCCCCTGAGGTTATGGCCATACCTTTTGAGACTGTGGCAGCTCGGCTTTTCACATTGTTGGTGTCTTCAGCTTTTGCTTCCTATGGCCGCATGGCCCAGGCCTCAGGCCCACATCTGCCCTGCTGGGGCCAGTGTTCCAAAGCTCCGTAGCTTCACTGATTCAAGTGCCCGGAGGCACCCCACTCTTGCTGGAAAGCATCCTGCACAAAGGCACTCAGGAGGTTTTCGCTCTGTGGGTCTGCAGGGCTAGCCCCACCAATTCAAGTGCCCAGAAGCACTCTGTTCTACAAGGAAAACTGTGCACAGCCACTTAGTTCTCTTGCTCCATGAGTTTGCTTCAGTGCTGCATCTGGTTCTGCTGCTGCCGCTGCTGCTGTCACCAGTCTTCTGCTGTTTCTCACACTCTGCATCTTCTCCGTTCCTTCTGAATCTTCTATCCATTCACAGTTTCAAGATGGCTCCCACATTTTAGGTATTTGCTAGAGCAGCACCCCACTCTCACGGTACCAAATTCCATTTTAGTCAGCTAGTGCTGCTCTGACAGAAATACCACTGAGTGGATGGCTTTAACAAAGAAAAGTTTATTCTCCCATAGTCCTGTAGGACTATGCTCCAGATGAAAGCTTTTCCCCTTGTCAGCTCTGGAGGAAAGTCCAGTATTGTATCAGTCTTTGTCCAGGGAGCATCTCGGCACAGGAACCTCAGGTTTGAAGGACACGCTCTTCTCCCAGTGCTGCTTTCTTGATGGTGTGAGGGTTCCAATTCTCTGCTTGCTTCTCTTTCCTTTTATCTTTTATAGGACGAGAAGATTAAGGTGGGGCTAGCCATACTCCAGGGAAACTCCCTTTACAGTGGAGCAGGGAGGTGGTCCTATGAAGGGCTTTACAGTCTCACCCTAATCCTATAACACACAGCACAGGAAAATCACAGAACAGAGGATAATCGCAAAATATTGGGAATTATGGCCCAGCCACATGGCTACACATATTTTAGGGGGGGACAAAGAGAAAAGTGTTGTCATTTTGGTATATTTCCTCTCCTCACTTGTTCTGGATCTGTATGTGTATTTGCATGTTTCAATTCAATCAAGTATTGTTACATATAATATTTTGTAAAATGCCTTTTTTGCTTACCAACATAGCATGGATGTATTCTCATGTTATCAAAATTTCTTTGAGAACTTGACCTTGATGGCTGCATTGTATGAGCATGCCCTCTTTGAGGGGATTTATACTATTTCCAATATGATGCCAGTCTAAATAGTGCCGCTGAGAACATTCTTGTAGACGTATGTTTGTGCACACTTCTCGTGATTTCCGTAAGGAATCGACAACCCTCAAAGCAGTCCAGGAGATGTGGGTTTCTTTGTAATGTGCAGAGCTTCCCGTCACCAAAGGTATGCAAGCAGATGCTGGAAAGCCACAGGTATGCACAGATGAATGACCCCATTTAATCCTCATAAAATACATGAGGTGCACAGTGTTGCCCCATTTTAATTTTTAATTAATTAATTAATTTTATTTTTTTAATTTAATATGACTGAGTGAAAATGTACATTCCCATGTAAATTTACATGCCCACCTATATGCAGCTTCCACTGCTCTCCCTGTCTGGTGACAGCACACTATTCCTCTCTGCTGCATGCATGTCTCATCCTCCAAACAGTCTCCTTTCCCTTCCTCTCCACCCACTCTCCTACTGCCAGCAAAGTGCATCCAATATATGGTCACTCTGCATTGCCAAGTCCAATCCATTCGTGTCCAAAGAGTGGAACTTCATTGTAATTTATGGGCAAGGGCAGCATCAGGGCCAGGGGCCATGCTCTCAGGGGAACCCCAAAACCGCTGGACCATCAATTGAGGTCTTTTAGTGGAGGTCTCAGGATGCACCCCTTTTTATTCTTGTGTTGCCAGTGAGATTCAACTCTGTGAGCTCCATCGTGGCTATCACTGGTGGTGGCCAGGCACCATCCGGTTCTTCCGGTCCCAAGTTGATGTAGGCACCAACTCATGTGGGTTTCTCTATCTTCTGGGTTGTCTTTACCCCATGTCATTTTGGTCCTCGGTGAGCATCCGTTCCTGCTGAGTTGGGACCATTTGCTGTGTCCTCAGATGGCAGCTTGTATTGCCCCATTTTATAGATAAGGAAACTTGAGGCTCAAAGATGTGATGTAACATGCCCAGAGTCCTAGAGTCAGTTTTAGAGATTCAGGTACAGAAAAGATAAACATGATGTCACCACAGCTGAGGAGTGATTCTTGGATGCTGTGATCTCAGATTCTCCTTCTACCTTCCCTGGCAGATGCCTGAACTTTGAAAGGAAGGGGATTGTGTGAGGGCAAGATATGATTTAATTAACCCTGGAGTCCTGGGACCTCAAAATCAAATTGGCTCCCGGAATATCCCAGCACGCACAGGAAGAAGGGTAGTAGTGGGTCAAGCAGAAAGCCTGGCTCAAATTGGTAACTGGCTGTTGGACCTGCTACAGTGGCCTCATTACCAGACACAGGGTGTGGAGCGGAATGGGGTATCTGGCCAGGCTGTATTGATTTATAGCTCCCAATGCAGCTGCAGATATTAATATCTTTGTCTCTGGCTGGGGAGAGTGTACACAGAAAGAGTCTTGTCTTCTATACTGTTCTGAAGCTTTTTTAATTACTGGAAAGAGCTCAAACTTCAAAGTCCTGGAAGATCAAGGAAACCTGTTCAGTCAACACATAGGGAGAGGGGAAAACAGCCTCACTCCCCTCCTCTGCAGAGTAACCTTTCCATCAAGGCATAGAATTTTGAGTCATGAATAATGACTCTCTTTCTGGATCACTTATTTTATGCCAAGCACTCTGCTTAGAAGCATGTATACAACGAGACCATATGCTGTGTGTACTTTATGGTTCTCTGCATTTATAGGAGGCTGTCCTACTGGTCTCTTTCTAGATGGAAGAGAAAAGAGTGGAGAGGAGGGGACAGGAGCTTGTTAAGAGGATATGATAAGTATAGAATGAAAAGGAGGAATGTGCTGTCACTGAGCAGGAAAGCCGAAGGAGCTGCAGACAGGTAGTCATGAAACATTGATTTGGATTATATACTTCCACTTAATCACACACACACAAAATGACATGTGTATAAATTATCCCATTTAATTAACACTAAATTCATATGGGGTGCATGTTGTCCCATTTTACAGAGAAGAAGGAGACTGGAGGCTGAGAGAAGTCATGTCTAAGTTACTCAAAATTCTAGGGTCAGGTCTGGAGCTCAGGTCGTTCTGACCCCGAGGCCACACTCTTATGCATTGCCCTATCCTCTACCATCATATATATCAAGTCAGCCATTTTGGTTTGCAAACGAGGAAACTGAGGCCTGGAGAGGTTGTCTTCTGAATTAGCAGCCTGAGGCAGGATTAGAACCCTGCTTTCCTAGTCCCTTGCTCCCTCTCTCTTTCCATCTCTTTCTATGACTGTGACTAAAGGAGAACCAAAATGTGGCTGGAAATAGTAGTACCTGGAATTATAAAAAGTGAGTTCTTGAATAGGGTGGCTTTGCCACAGGGCCACTGACGAAACATTACAAGCCCAAAGGACCCGAAGCCCCCTGGGCAGGACCAGCAGCTAGACAGGCAGCCACATCCTTCGGAGATGGACAGGCTGGGTTTCCGATTCAGGCTCACTGCTTGCTGGCTCTGCACTCTTGGGCTCACCTCTCTGAGCCAGTTTGCTCCCCTGTGAAGTGGGGATGATAGAAAAATACTTACAGGGTTGTAGTAAACATAATATTCAACAGATACTTTCTGATCCCTGATGTCTTAGTTATATAGTGCTGCAGTAACAGAAATGCTACAAATGGATGGCTCTAACAAAGAGAAATTTATTTTCTCGCAGAAAGGTAGACTAGCAGTCTAAATTCAGTGTCACCTCCAGGCGAAGGCTTTCTCTGTCGGCTCTGGAGGGTAGTCCTTGTTAATCTTCCCCTGGACTGGGAGCTTCTGAGATGCAGCGTCCAAAGGGTGCCATTTGCTCCTGGCACTACTTCATTCTTACAATATGAGGTCCCCAACTCTCTGCTTGCTGCCGTTTCCTTTATATGACAAGAGATTGCTTCGAGGCACAATACAGTCTTACGCATCGAGTCCTGCATAACCAACACAATTGCTGCCCATCCACCCTCAATAAAATCATAGAGGCAGGACTTATATGGGAACATCACGTAATACCAGGAATGATAGCCCAGCCAAACTGATATATTCAGTTTTGGGGTACATAATTGAATCCATGACACCTCCCTAGGTACCTGTTCTAGGTAACGGGGATGTAATGATGACCAAAACACAGTCCCTAGCCTCATGGAGCTGACATTCTGGTGGAGAAAGGGCACACAATAAGCAAGTAGATAGAAGGCTATAAGGATAGACAGTGGTGGTGCAGACAGTTAACGTGCTCAGGTGCTAACTGAAAGGCTGTCAGTTCAAGTGCACTGTGGGGTGCCTCGGAAGTAAGGCTTGGCAGTCTACTTCTAAAAAACCAGCTATGGAAAACCCTGGGGAGCACAGTTCTGGTTTTGACACACATGTGGTTGCTGTGAATTGGAGTTGACTAGATGGCAGCATTTTTTTTTTTCTTTTTAATAGGCAATGAAGTAAAATAAACCAGCAAAGGGATGGAAAGCAGCAGACCTGTGGTTGTAGACAGGGAGGCCAGGGGAGGAGAGACCTTGAGCAGAGGCTGGTTGTTGGGAGGAAGAATGTTTTAGGCAAAGGGAGCAGAAATGGCAAAGATTAAGGGGGATGCTGCGTGTATGACCTTAGCACAGGACCTGGCCACAGTAGGAAGTTGATGTTCGTGATAGCTATGTCTTTTGGCTAGTTGCTCAGCACTCTGGAAACAGGAACAGGGGTTAAGCCAAGGGAGAGAAGCTGCTTCCTGAGACCAGGCTGTCTTCAGATGCCCATGCAGGACAGATGGAGATAATCTGTTTCCCATGGTTACAAAAAATATCCTTCTGGAGTGCCAGGAAATGCCCCACATCTGGTGATTTTCCATTCCTACCTGGTGAGAAGGAACACAGCCCAGCACGTGGTCAGAGGGCTGTTCTTCTGGGAGTGGCAGATAGCCACAAGACACTCTTTCTGTCTACTCAGACCTTGTCATCTCAGATAAGAGAACATGCCAGCAAAGCATGGCATGTTGACTCAATGGGACTTAACACCACAGATGCAACAGCTGACCTTTCTTGAGTGCTGACAAGGTGGCCAGCTCTGTGTCAAGTGTCTCATGCCTGTTATTTAATTCTCCATGAGATTGGTACCATGTTTATTTCCATCTGACAGATGAGGAAACTGAGATTCAGAGATGATAATTCACTAGGAACTGACTGGATGACACTTGTTTTTGGATTGTCTTTAAATAGGCAGTGAAGTAAACTAAATTAGCAAGGGGATAGAGAAAGGCAGGCCTGCAGGATTACAGCTGGGAAGAGACAGTCAGCCGTTGAACTGAGGCCTGCTTGACTCCCTAGCCCACATGTGTCAAAGGACATGTGAAACAGTGTCCATGAGTAAGGTGGTGGTGATGGTGGTGAGGTGCCATTGCGTTTGGTTCCCACTCAGCAACCCTCTGCACAGCAGAACAAAACTGCCTGGTTCTGAGCCATCCTGGCAGTCATTTTTATGTTTGAGTCCATTGTTGCAGCCCCTGAGTCAATACATCCTTTTTTGCTGACCCGCTGCTTTACCAAGCATGGCGTCCTTCTTCAGGGACTCATTCCTCTTGGCCTGACAGAACTGGGAAACAGCCTGCTCACCTTCTACTTTACCAAGCATGATGTCATTCTCCAGGAGCCAGTCCTTCCTGATAACATGTCCAAATCACATGAGATGAAGTCTCACTGACCTAGCTCCCAAGGAATGCTCTGGGTATACTTCTGCCAAGATAGACTGGCTCATTCTTCTGGCAGTCCATGGGATATTCAGTATTCTTCACCAATATTATAATTCAAAGGAATCAATTCTTCTTTGGTCTTCCTTGTTCATTGTCAAGCTTTCGCGTGCATGCAAGGTGATGGACAATGTCATGGCTTGAATAAGGCACAACTTAGTCCTCAAAGTGACATCTTTGCTTGCCAAAGAGCTCTTTTGCAGCAAATTGGTGCAATGCAATATGTCACTTCATTTCTTGACTGCTGGTTCCATGGGTGTTGATTGTGGATCCAAATAAATAAAATCCTTGATAACTATGATATTTTCTCCATTTATCATGATGCTGCTTATCGGTTCAGTTCTGAGGATTTTTCTTTTCTCAGTGTTGGGACACAACCAGCATTCTGGTCTTCGATCTTCATCAGTAAGTGCTTCAAGTTCTCTTGAGTTTCAGCAAACCAGGTTGAGTCATCTGCATATTGCAGGCTGTTAATAAGTCTTCCTTCAATCCAGATGCTGTGTTCTTCATATAGTTTAGCTGCTCTGAAGTTTTGCTCAGTGTACAGACTGAATATGAGGTATGACAATTAAGTTCACGAACTCATCCTAGAAAAAGTGCTACATACCTCATTTACTGAATGTCATTGTGGTCACCTTTGAAGTCCTCCCCTTGGGAAGCTGTGCACTGATGCCAGTGCTGAGTCCACCCTTGAAATCAACTTTGGAACTCTTTCTGGAATGGCCATCAGAGCTGTCGTCGTATTACCCTTGATGTCCTGAATGTCATAACAAATGTCTTCCTTTCAATATTTCTTTTATCTTCAGGTAAAGAAGAAAGTCATTAGGGGCCAAATCAGATGAGTAGGGAGGGTATTCCAATACAGTTATTTGTTTATTGGCTAAAAACTCCCTCACCGACAGTGCTGTGTGAGCTGTGCATTGTCGTGACGCAAGAGCCGTGAATTGTTGGCGAAAGTTCAGGTTGTTTTTGTCTAACTTTTTCATGCAGCCTTTTCAGCACTTGCAGGTAATAAACTTGGTTAACTGTCTAGTTGGTACAAATTCATCACGAACAATCCCTCTGATATCAAAAGAGGTTAGCAATGTCATTTTGACTCTCGATTTGCACTGATGGAATTTTTTGGTCTTGACTGACTTTCATTGTATACTTTGATGCTTTGTTTCAGCACTGGAGTGGTACACCCATGTTTTAGCACCAGTAATAACATGGCTGAGAACGTCATATTGCCTCTTCAGAAGATCTTGGCAGACTTGGATTTTCCTTTGCTTTTGTTTATTGGTGAACCCCTGTGGGGACCATTTTTGCACACACCTTTCTCACGCCAAGATTTTCAGTTAAGATTTTCCTGTTTCTCTTTTGAGGTTTACTTGATCTGCTATGGTTCTCACAGTCAGCTGATGATTTGTAAACAGTTTGATGAATTCTGTTTGATACTGGCCATTCTGACCTCTTTTCGTCAGTGATGCTTTCTCTCCCCTCAGAAAAATATTAATCCATTTGTACACTGATGTTTTCTTCATAGCATTATCCCCATAAACTTAGACTAACATGTCACTGATTTCACTGCCATTCTAGCCAAGTTTAATGAGAAACTTAATGTTTGTTTGTTGCTCTAATTCAAGCTCCAACATTCTTGCGAGGGCATGCACAAGCACACAATAATCAATACCACTCAGCAAGACACTGCCATGTGTCAGCATGAACACAGCTGTGAGACACTGATATGCCAGGGTTATGAAACCTTACCCAGTTGTTTATACATTGCTGTCAGCACAAGTGTACTGTGGCAAGTCCGTGAACTTAAATTGTCAGACCTCATAGCACTGACTCACAGCAACCGGTAGTAATGAGAATCTACAAGTTACAGCCATGGCAAAAGTGGGTGTGTGCTCGGTGAGAGTAGAACACTGTACAAGTGACCTTAAAATTGCAAAATTTCTTGTAATCTTCACAACATTTTCATGAGATAGGAGCATATTTAACATGCTCATTTTACAGATGAAGAAGTTGTGCTCAGATATCTAATAAGCCTTTTGCCCAGGGATGTGTGGCTAGTGTCTGACTGCAGCATCTGTTATCTCTCCATTTTATCGCAGTACTTCTTTGCAACAATGAGGCTGTTTTCATCTCCTTTTTCTTTTTTTTTTAATTTTCTTTTTTATTTAACATGACTGAGTGAAAATGTACATTCCCGTATAAATTTACATGCCCACCTATATGCAGCTTCCACTGCTCTCCCTGTCCGATGACTGCACACTATTCCTCTCTGCTCCATACATGTCTCATCCTCCCAGCAGCCTCCTTTCCCCTATTCTCCACCCACTCTCCTTCCTCCAGCCAGAGGTCAGCAGGATGATATCCTATAGATACATAGAACCATAAAGTGCAACCAATATATGGTCACTCTGCATTGCCAAGTCCAATCCATTCCTGTCCAAAGAGTGGACCTTCGTTATAATTTATGGGTAAGGGCAGCATCAGGGCTGGGGGCCATGCTCTCAGGGGAACCCCGAAACCACTGGACCATCAATTGAGGTCTTTTAGTGGAGATCTCAGGATGCACCCCTTTTTATTGTTGTGTTGCCAGTGAGACTCAACTCTGTGAGCTCTATCGTGGCTATCACTGGTGGTGGCCAGGCACCATCCGGTTCTTCCTGGTCCCAAGTCGATGAAGGCACCCACTCTTGAGGGTCTCTCTGTCTTCTAGGTTGTCTTTACCGCATGTCATTTTGGTCCTCGGTTCATCTCCTTTTTCCGGGTGAGAAGACTTTGTGGTTCCTTGGCACCAGCCTCAGCCTGATGATGAAGAACATGAACTTTAGGGGTCAGATAGACCAAGGGTTTGCATTATAATACTACTACCTGTGGGCTGTGTGGCCTATGGGCAAATTTCTCTGCCTCTCTGAGCTTCAGTCCTCTCATCTGCCAAATAGGGTGATAGTGCATACTACAGTCGGTATGGGGATTAAATGAGATGATGTGAATCAAGTACTCTACATCAGTCCTTGGTACCTAGAGAGAGGGGAAAGGTGCATGAGAATAGATGGCCGTGAAACAGTGTTTTACAACTGTAGAATGGTTCCTTGTTGCTTGTTTCTGTGTTCGCTTTCAAAAGCACATTTGTTCTCAGAGTACAGGAACTGTGCCTCGTTTACCTTGAACCCTGTTTCCTCGCTCAGCCCCTGGCAGGTGCCGCTAAATTTTCCTTAAGTAGGTGTGCCTAGTTGGCACTGGTAGGATTTGGTTTGGGTAGTACACATGGTTTGTGCTCCGTCACTAAAGAAAGGCTGGTGGGTTTGAGCCTACCCAGGGGTACCTCAGAAGAAAGGCCTGGTTCTACACAGGTTACAGCCAAGAAAACCCTAGGGAATGGTTCTACTCTGTGACGCATGAAGTCGTCACGAGTGGGAATGGATTTAAGGGCAACAGGTAATTGGCACTTCATCACTAAGATTTCCCCTGTGGAGTTGTTGGGATCTGGGGGAAAAAGTGCAGGAACTTTGCCGAACACTTTAATCACGGTACCACCATGGCTCCTTGTGTCAGCTGAGGTCTCTGAAATAAGAGAGTAACCATTTACCTTTCAGCTTAGTCAATCTGTCTCTCAGGAAGGCTTCTCTGATGCCCTCAGCCAGCAGGTACCCATCTTTTGTATTCTCCCAGTATTCTCTGTGTCCCTATCAGAGCAAGAACAACAAACTGTTTCAAACCCCTGCTTGCTCACCTCTGTCTCCCCAGACATGCTGATGTGGGGTGGAGGGTCCAACCCCCAGGAGCCCTAGTAAGCATTTGTAGGAGGAGTGTGTTCTATCTTCTGAGACCTATGAACTGACATCAGGAGCCTTGATGGCTCAGTGGTTACACGGATAAGCTGCTAATTGGAAGGTCATCAGTTTCAATCCACCAGCTGCTCCATGGGAGAAAGGACCTGGCCATCTGCTTCTCGAAAGATCACGGCCTTGGAGACCTGTGGGGCAGTTCTATGTCCTGTAGTGTTGTCATAAGCTGGGATTGACTCAGTGGCAGTGAGTTTTATGGTCTGTTATGCCACACTCAAGGGGCTCTCCTTTCTTGGTGCCCCCATTGTGTCCAGCTGCTTCATCTCCTGATCCAGCCCTCTTTAAGCCAGAAGCTGAGCCAGGATGGTAAAGAAGGGCTTCTCTTTTGCACCTTCCATGAGTTTGCCGTGGGTCTCAACTAGATTGAGCAAGGCATCTGCCTATTTATTTCTGTGCACAGCTTGCAGGCCTACTCAGTTGTGTTCAGCCTCAAGGGCCCTTTGTTTCCATGTTCCAGTCCTTAATGTTCTCCTATGAAATACTTGCTGGAACTCATTATAAGTAGCCACTTTCCTTCTTCAAGCTTTGCCAAAACTTAGACAGCTAATTAATTTCTGGCCACTTGCCACTCTTGCTGAATGGTGGGCAGGGGCAAAGCTTCATACCCTTGCTGCCCAGCCAGGCTTGTTTTACCTGTCAGGAGAGTAACTACCCTTTGTCTGCAAATAGAGAGAGCTGCAGCTGGAACCCAGTTGGCTGGCAGTTGCTTTATTTAAGCTGTTCCCCTTTAGAGGGTAAAGCTACAGCTGCATCTCCATTTCCTTGTTTGTGAAACAAAGGAGTTGAACTTTACATGCTATCAAAAAAAGCTGGGATAGAGTTAGGAGTGTGGGTTCTAGAGACAAGCCCTAATACTTCCCCCTGTGGGACTTTTGGTGAGTTACTTCACCCTTCTGAACCTCAATAGTTCTCACCTGTTAAATGGGAACAATTGTACTTACCTCCTGTGATGATTGTGCAAATTCAGTGGGATAGTGAATGCATGCTGCTTAGCAGAGTGGCTGGCTCGTAGTAGATGCTCAATAAATATTCTCACCAGCCATGACATGATTCCCTTCAGTGCTAACATTTTATATTCTGATGAAAAAAATGCTTCTGTTGGGGGAGCTGGGGAGTGGAAACCTTTTTTTAAAATAATTTATCTTATTTGTTGTTGTTAAGAATATGCACAAAAGAACATAACCAATTCAACAGCTTCCACATTGTCATGGATTGAATTGTGTCCCCCCCCAAATACATGTAGCCATGTGGCTGGGCCATGATTCCCAGTATCTTGTGACTGTTTTCCATTTTGTGGTTTTCCTATGCTGTATGTTCAAGTATTAGGGTGAGACTGTAAATCCCTTTATAGGATCAACTCCCTGCTCCACTGTAAAGGAAGTTTCTCTGGAGTATGGCTTGCCCCACCGTTAATCCTTTCATCCTGCAAGAGATAAAAGGAAAGAGCAGCAGGCAGAGATTTGGGAACCTCGCACCATCAAGAAAGCTGCACTGGGAGAACAGTGCGTCCTTCAGACCTGAGGTTCCTGCATCAAGATACGCCCTGGACAAAGACTGATGGAATACCAGGCTTTCCTCCAGAGCCGACAAGGGGAAAGCCTTCCGCTGGAGCGGACCCCTAAATATAGACTTGTAGCCTACCGGACTGTGTAAGAATAAACCTTCCTTTGTTAAAGCCACCCACTCTGTGGTATTTCAGTTAGAGCAGCCCTAGCTGACTAAAACACATGTATACAATTCAGTGACATTGATGACATTCTGCAAGTTGTGCAACTACTCACCATCCTTTTCCAAATTGTTCCCCCTCCATTAACAAGTAGAGCAGTTTAAACAGCCACTGCTTCCCTGTTTTAGTCCTTGGTTAACCCCTCCAACGATCACTTTCCAGAAAGTGAGGATAGTAACAGCAGCAACTTTGTGAGGCTGTTGTAGTGATTAAAGGAGATAATTTGCGTGACGTCATGGTGGAATTCAGTAGACTGTTCCAGGCATGTGTAGGCACTGAGTGAGCGGAGCCACGGCAGTGGGGTGCGATGGTGAAGATGACGGAGATGGGGATGATCCGTCCACCGGCCTACCTTACAAAGGTTGATCATTGATGGTTCAGACCCAAAAGTAGGTATCTGCTAAGAGCTAAAGGCCTTGTTAGGAATTCTGAAGCCTTAAACAGGACCCTTCCTTTTCCCCCTTGGCCTCAGCCATTTTGAACTCTCATCTGAGACTTGGTTCCTAGAAGGGAGGGTAGCCTGGAGAAGTGAAAAGAGCCTGGGCTTCCCAAAGTCAGGAGAACCAACTCTGTGTGACTTCATTAATCAGTCTTCCCCTCACTGGGCCTCAGTATTCCAGTCTGTGAAGAGAGAAATTAGGCTTGAACTGAGGGCCTGTTCCACTGATGAAGTTCCAAATACACAGCTCTGTGTTCCACCGTGATCTCCTCGATGACAGCTGGTTAATAAGAGCCTGCAAAAACGTCAGGAGGTTGGGACTTCTCAGGCAGCTTAGCAGTTTAGCTCTGTTTTCCTGGTCTGAATAAGGAAAGCCGCTCTGATATGAGTGTTGCCTCATCTGATACACTAGCTTGCGTGTAGGTGTTACGTTGTTGTTAGATGCCATCGAGTCATTTCCGACTCATAGCGATCCTATGCACAACAGAGTGAAACACTGCCCGGTCTTAGCCATGTCCACAATTGTTTTTATGCTTAAGCCCATCGTTATGACCACTGTGTCAATCCATCTCATCAAGCGTCTTCCTCTTTTTCACTGACCCTCCACCCTACCAAGCATGGTGTCCTTCTCTAGGCACCGATCCATCCTGACAACATGTCCAAAGTATGTAACATACAGTCTTGCCATCTTTGCTTCCAAGGATCACTGTGGTTGTATTTCTTCTAGAACAGGTCTGCCTGTTCTTTTGGCAATCCATGATGCATTCAACATTCTTCTCCAACACCACAATTCAAAGGCATCCATTCTTCTGTCTTTATTCATTGTCCAGCTTTTGTATGCATATGATGTGATTGAATATACCATGATTTGGGTCAGGGGCACTTTGGTCTTCAAGGTGACATCTTTACTTTTCAATACTTTAGAGAGATCCTTTGTAGTTGGTAGGCTTGTTGTACCCAGTTCACAGAAGAGCAAACTGAGCTCAGAAGAGTCATGACTTCCATGAGGTCATACTGTTTTGAGACTTGAAGTTAGGTGCATTTGTTGCCAAAGCCCAAAGCCCATGCTTCTCCCTAGAATGTACCTTTCTTTTGGAAATTGGCTTGTTAGCAGCTTTCCAGTGAGCCTCTTAAAATCCACATGAAGGTAAGATACCATATCAGACACAATGAAGATTATTGTGTTAGGTGTTGAGGGCTGCCGTAACAAATTGCCACCAACATGATGGCTTAAAACAACAGAAATTTATTTTCTCATAGTTCTGGGGGCCAGAAATCTGAAATCAAGGTGTCAGCAAGGCCAAGCTTCCTCCAAAGATTCTAGCTTTTGGTGACCCCAGATGTTGTTTGGCTTGTGGCTGCATCATTTCATTCTGTGCCTCTGAGGTTGGTCTTTCTGCCTCCTCTATCTCCTGTCTCTCTCTCTCTTTTTTCTCTTTCTGTGCTCTTTTTTTGAATTTTTTTTTTATTGTGATTGAATGAAAGTACAATCCAATATAAATTTGCATGCCCACCTATGTACAGCTCTCACTGCTCTCCCTTCCTGGTCACAGCACACTCCTATACATTCTATACATGTCATATCCTCCTAGCAATCTCCTGTCCACTCCTCTTCACCCTCTCTGTCTGATCCAGTAACAAGCCAGCAGAACGACATCTTATAGATGCATGAAACCATAAAGTACACACACGATATGGTCACTCCGTGTCGTGGAGTCCAATCCATTCTCGCCTGAAGGGCTGACCTCAGTAATGATTTATGGATATGGGCAGCATCGGGAGGGGCCATGCTCTCAGGGGAACTCCAAGGGCCCTGGACCACCAATTGCAGCTTTTTAGTGGAGTTCTCAGGGTACACCCCTTTTTATTCTAATGTTGCCAGTGAGACTCAACTTTGTGAGTACCATCACAGCTATTACTGGTGGTGGCTGGGCACCATCTGATTCCTCTGGTCACATGTTGATGTAGTCACCCACTCATGTGGGTCTCTCTGTCTTCTGGGTTCTCTTTCGCCCGTGTCATTGTTGTCCTTGGTGATCATCTGCTCTGCTCCTGCTGAGCTGGACCCTTTGTATGCCTCAGATGGCAGCTTGTTAGCTTTTAAGACCCCAGACGCCACTCACCAATGTAGGGTGCAGGAGATTCTCTGAGCAATATGCTAGTTATGCCAATTGAGACTCAATGTCCCCTGAGAGCATGTCTCCGGACCCTTGCCCTTGCTACTCTGTCCTAACAACATTGAATTAAGATTGGAGGAGTAATCGTGTTACGTTAAAGTCCAGTTAAATTGATCTTTCTAGTGGTGCTGTCACTGATTTCACCCGACTAAATTTCTATGAACTATCTAATCTGTAACCAGCCATCTCCCTCCCTCCCTCCCCACCCTTGCAGCCATCAAACAGTCTCTTCTCCTGTACATGAGTCTGTTTTTAAGTCCTTATAGTAGGGGTCTCATACAATATTTGTCCTTTTGCCACTGACTACTATCACTCAAAATTTAACCAGGTTATGAGATGCTTCCTAAAATCACCATTAAAAATTATCATAAGAGATGCTTCCTAAAATCATCATTAAAATTATCATTGCGTAGTGTTACGTTGAGTATATATACCGTAGTTTATTTATCCATTCATCTGTTGTTGGACATCTGGATTGATTCCAACTTTTTGCTATTATGGACTGTACTGCAGTAAACATTCATGTGCATGTATCTGTTGGTGTGAATGCCCTTGATTCTGTAGGATATAGTCCAAGCAGTGAAATTACTGGCTCAAATGATATATTTATTTCCATCTTTTTAAGGAAGTGCCATATTGCTTTCCAAAGAGGTTGTGCCATTTTACTAACCCACCAACAGCATAGGAGAATTCCAGTTTCTCCACAGCCTCTCCAGCATTTGTTGTTTTGTGTTTTTTGGATCATGGCCAGCCTTGTTGGGGTGAGGTGATATCTCATCATAGTTTTGATTTGAATTTCTTTCTTTTTTTGTTATGATTGAGTGAAAATGTACAATCCCACATAAATTTGCATGCCTGCCTGTGTGCAGCTCCCACTGTTCTCCCTGCCCAGTGACAGCACACTTCTTCTCTCTGTTGTGTACATATCATATTCTCCTAACAATCTACTATCCCCTCCTGTCCACACTCTCCCCTGCCTCCAGTAAGAGGTCAGCAGGATGGCATCCTATAGATGCATGGAACCATAAAGTGCACACATGATATAGTCACTCTGTTTTGCCATGTCCCATCCAATCCTGTCCAAAGAGTTGACCTCCATTATTGTTTATGGACATGGGCAGGATCAGGGCAGGGGGCCATGCTCCCAGGGGAACCCCAAGGCCCCTGGTGCTGCATCTGGCACCCCAGTGACCTGCACTGGGAAGGGTCCAGGGCCGAGAGGGACAGGGAAGAGGATAAGAAAGACTCAATCACACGAAGAACACATCACATAAGATAAAGTTGGATCCAGGTGGGACCAAGGTCTTTGATGGAAAACAATGGCCACTGTTCCTTTGTTATAAGCTTTATTTACATGTTCCAGAAGCAGGAAGACAGCAGGGCAGCACACATTGCCGAAAATGGTTAGGATCTCTGTAGAAAGTATCTGGATTGGTTACAGAATACCTGGAAATCTTGTCTCCAAACAAAGGACATGGAGCAAGGAAGCAGCTTAGCCTAACCTTTTCTTTTCAGTTGTGTGAACAGTTTTATAGTATTAAGCAGGGTGGGGTAAAGGGAGGGGGAAGAGCTGGCAAGGGGGTTAGAGTATAATAGCTTTTAGCCTGAAGCATCTCCCCCTTTATATCTTTATATGGAAGTATCAGTAACGTGGAGGATAAGCAGAAGAAGTAGGAGGCAAATGGAAACAAACTTCTTGGTGTGGCGGGGATCGCTGCTGCTCATAATGTCTCTGTTCCCTGGGTACCATTCTGAGCTGGGCATGGGATCCAAAGCAGCCGTGGGACAGGAGAACTGCTTCAGGAGACTTCAGGGATTGATGGTCTACACCCAATCTCTGTCAGTCCCCAAGGTTCCTCCTGATGACCCCTCTGCGACTGTGCCTGTCTTAGGTTGTTCCTCCTCTGAGGAATCTTACCCATCTCTGGCTAACCAGCCATCCTCTGGGTCCAAACAGGGTGATGTAAGGTGATGAGCAGAAGTTCATGTCTCCTTTATGGCCTATGCCCCATGGCTTCCATGCCCAGCAGCTGCCTTGGGATTTTGCCACCTCCTGGCAGGGCCCTGGCTGCTGTCACAGATGGGCCCAGCTTATGGCATTGGGCAGGAGACAGGGTACATGACATCATCCTCCAGGAGGCCTCAGCCTCTACACTTCCAGGAGGACCCGAGGTGACCTTATGTATGAGGCATATACAAGACACTCCCCCAGATATAGCAGGCAAGAGAGGTGTTATTATCTAGAAACAACAGGATAGGGGGGTTCTAAATGCAGGAAGGAAGAAGAAAAGTCACAGAGAGCAGATGAAAAGGAGAAGAGCCCTGGAGGCACAGGGGGCATAGACGGGGAGGCACAGATGAGGACACAAGCATCTCCCCTTACTTATTTTTGTATAGTCAGCTTGGTTTTATGATGCACCAGAGCCAGTTCCATCAGCTGTTGATGGAAGATGCAGCATCCAACTGGAAAGGCACAAAGCAATAAGAGAGACTCATTACGACAATAATAGCAATCACTGAGTATCTGGCTATATTGAAAGGATTAAATCCATTAAGTAAATCCAGAACTGCTTTCGCTGCCTGTTCAGGTGTGAGGCTTTGTACCTCAACATGCTGGATGTCCAGAATTTGTTGATGTGATTTTTGAAGGTCTAGGCTGATGTTGGCATGGTGAAAAATGCCCAGTAGGTGGGTGGCTGCACGATCCCATGGCCACTCACTCTGATTGTAAGGCAGAGCGGGGACACAAATATGTTTGAACTCCGCATGACAATGTAACACCATATAGTATTGTAAGGCCTTCACCAGAGTTTCGATTTCAAGGACAATAGCCTCCAAAGCATCCAGTTGTGTTTGAAGTTTATTATCAATGACCTCTTGGGTCTCTAAAGTATAAGAAGTGTTTTTTGCAAGCTAATTAACAAAATACGTAGTTTGTATGTTCTCAGCCAAAGCTGCCAAGGCAGTTATGATAGAGACTAACAAAGTGACTAATGACACTGTGCCCAAAATAATCAATCTGACTGCATGGTGAGGTCAATCCAATTTATTTTTTATTTCTTTGAGAACTTGTAGACCACGATCCTCATACCAGGGCCTGGAGAGATTAGTACGGACAGTGAGGAAAGATGGTCTATACAGTATGAGAACAGAAATGTTATTCTCTTAATTAACTTTGGTAACACAATTTGTAAGATTACAATTGCTGCAGGAAATGTTGCAAGTCCCATCGGTGTTATTAGTTTGTGTTTTAGTCAGCTAGGGCTGCTGTAACAGAAATACTACAGAGTGGATGTCTTTAACAAAGGAAGGTTTATTCTTACACAGTCCAGTAGGCTACAAGTCTAAATTCAGGATGTCCGCTACAGAGGAAGGCTTTCCCCCTTGTTGGCTCTAGAGGAAAGTCCGGTATTGCATCAGTCTTTGTTCAGAGAGCATCTTGGCTTGGGAACCTCGGATCTGAAGGACATGTTATTCTCGAGTGCTGCTTTCTTGACAGTATGAGGTTCCCAGTTCTCTGCCTGCTTCTCTGTCCTTTTATCTCTTGCGGTGCGGCAAGCCATACTCCAGGGAAACTCCCTTTACAGTGGAGCAGGGAGGTAGTCCTATGAAGGGATCTACAGCCCCACCCTAATCCTTTAACATACAGTTTAGGAAAACAACAAAATGGAGGACAGTCACCAGATACTGGGAATCATGGCCCAGCCACATGGCTACACATATTTCTGGGGGGACACAATTCAATCCATGACAGTTTGTATGTCTCCACTAATAAAAACATACGGATTTTATACACATGCAGTACACCATAGTGGTCTGGATCCAACCCCTCCAAGATCTTTTATACTGGGGCTAGATTCATTTATAGTTTCCAAGGAGGCAGCCAGGTACCAGAGATTTGGTTGCTTGTAATGATCATTGACATACAGCGAAGGAGGCGGGAAGAAGCCAGTGTAATTGATGGACATGTGAGAGCAATCTCGAAATCGCACAGGAGTGGTAGAAGTGTTGACCCATGGGGTGCAACAGTCAAGCCAGGACAGAAAGCCTGGTTGATGTACAGTGGCACGTTGGTTATGGCAGGGTTGACAGGGGCAAGGATCATTAAGTGGCTGCCAGACTTCCAATCTGAAAGCTTTATAAATGATAACGTCATCGCTGTCCTTGGAGCCATTGGTTACAATAGTTGACTTTTCTACCTCCCATAATGGCATACACAGGGAACTGGGTCCTAGGCACAGAGGCAGTGCTGCAACCTTTCCTGTATAATTAAATGAACTATTATGTACTGGTATAATGTGCTTATTAGGGTGGCCGCCCAAAAGTTGGGAGAGATTGGTAAACACAGGAATTG
The DNA here is from genome assembly GCA_028571685.1 of Heterohyrax brucei. NCBI lineage: Eukaryota > Metazoa > Chordata > Mammalia > Hyracoidea > Procaviidae > Heterohyrax > Heterohyrax brucei. The sequence continues at coordinate 58,815,820 of CM053140.1, forward strand.
TAGCCAGTATTTCCCGGGGCACTACATGAGTTAAAGGTAGATCAGGGAAGAAGGTCCAGTGAAGTTCTCTCTGCACCACACCCACCTGGGCTATGAGGAATGCGAATATTGCCATAAAAACTGGATCAGCGTTTTTGGAGTTGCCCCCTTGATCTCTGATCATGTTTGGGCCTGATTATTAAATTTTTTAGCCTGTCCCCATGTTAGGGGAGGAGCTTGGCGAGTCAGAGCAGTAGGTCCTTGAAGGGTTGTCATTCAGGGCCTCTTTGGGGCATCCTTCTCCATGTCCAGTGTCAGCAGCTGTGATCATCTGGTCACTATTTCCTCAGGGGGGTCCAGCTGAGTCGGTAACGGCACCCAGCAGTCCATCACACTCTCGCACAAATCTTGCAGGAATCCACACGGGTCCCGTTCCTTCTGGGGAGACACAAACAAAGCCCCATTCCTACCCAGCCACTAGGCTAGGACCATTCTACTGTCCTGTGGAGGGGTCTTTCCAACATATCCATCTTGGCTTGTTCTGAGATGGGGATGAAGGGTGATAATGCATCTTGGCTGTTGTGGTGTCATTGGCGTTGATAGTCAAAAAATTTTAAGTATAGAGGGCCAAATTAATGATTGTGGATGGTGTAGTTTTGTATAGTGCAGGGAGATCTCCCCACTTTTGTTTTTGTCTCATAGTTTTGAGTGTTAAACTGACATACTCAATAATAGCTTGTCCCTGTAGATTGTAAGGAATACCAGTGGTAAGTGAAATGTGGGAGGTATGGCAAAATTTCTTAAAGGTGGAGCTAGTATATGCTGGTCCATTGTCTGTCTTTATGGCCTGTGGGTGACCCAACACCTGCATGGCATGTAAGACATGGTCGATGACATGATGCGCTGCTTCGCCAGGCTGGGCTGATGCAAAAATCATCGAGGAGCAAGTGTCTATGGAGACATGGATAAAACTGAGGTGCCCAAAGGCAAGAAAGTGAGTAACATCCATCTGCCACAACTCGCCAGGGTGTAAGTCTCTGGGATTTACTCCCTGTGGCAGTGAGGGAATAAAAATGGAACAAGTAGAGCAACTCTTAACAATTTGATGGGCAGCCTCTTTTGTAAGTTGAAACTGTTTAACGTAGGAGAGGATAGTACTACTTTTGGCAAGTTGGACAATTTTGTCAGCTGGGAGATGGTTATCTAGCTGACCAGGGTATGAAGCAAGAGTGGTTTGCCAGTCTTCTGAGTATTGCCATAACCATTACCATTGAAGGGTTTTGTATGGGACATCTATGCTGTGTGGCTCTTGTGCATTGAGCCACAGGGAGCGTTTTCTGCCCTTGCCAATGAGATTGGCTACCAGAGAAGGGTATGGAGTGAGTGACCATTCTTGAGTATTAGATAAATGAAGCCACTCCAAGACCCCCGCCACTTGCCATAATGCTCATGTGGGCACATGGGGTATAGGGGAAATGAGGAGAGAAATTGGTTGATCTGGTTCACCTCTCACTAGTACTGCTCTAGCAATAGCTCGCTCCACTAGTTTCAGTGTTTCTTGAGCTTCTTCTCAGGAGAGAAAGGATCGGGATCTCTTTCCAGAATCTGCAACAAAGGCTGAAGCTCTTGTGTTGTAAGCTTTAAGGAGGGGTATAGCCAGTTAATATCCCCCAGCAGTTTTTGAAAGTCATTAAGGGTTTGAAGATGATTCGTTTTAATTTGTGGAGCCTGAGGTTTGACCTGTCTATTTTCTAGGATATGAACTAGGTATTGAAATGGAGGTATCTTTTGTATTTTCTCTGGCTCAATTTCCGATCCTAATTGAGTCAATTGTGTTTGTAAAGCCTGATATATGGGTTATAATTGCTGTTCACTAGGGTTGGCCAGTAAAATGTCATCCATATAATAGATGATATATGCTTCTGGAAACTGCTCTCTCACAGGTTGCACTACTCTGCCTACATACTCTTGACATAAGGTTGAGCTATTCATCATTCCTTGAGGCAGACACACCCAATGATATCTTTGCATAGGGCCTGTGTTGTTGGGTGCAGGTATGCTAAAAGCAAAATGCTTACAGTCTTCTGGATGCAAGAATATAGTGAAGAAACAATCTTTTAAGTCCACAACCAGCATTTGATAATTTTGTGGTATCATGGTAGGGCCAGGTAGGCCAGGCTGCAGGGCCGCCATGGGTTCCAATGTCTTATTAATAGCCCGAAGATCCTGAAGGGGTCTCCATTTTCCTGACTTCTTTTTTATAACAAAAATTGGGGTGTTCCAGGGACAAGTGGAAGGTACTAAATATCCCTTTTTTAACTGCTCTTTGGCAAATGCCTAGGCTGCTAAAAGCTTCTTCTGTGGTAAGGGCCACTGGTCCACCCAGACAGGGGCATCTGTCAGCCAAGTTATAGCTTTGGGTGTTGGCCTGGGTGGAGAAGTAGACAGTGGCCCCAGGAAAAATCCTGAAATCCCAATCCATGTCTATCAATTTTTGGTTTTGTCTGTATAAGGTGTCTCCTTCCTTGCCCTTGCTTTCCTAATCCTTGTTGTGGTAGGAACCCTTGATTCAACATTTGGGAGCTAACAAGGGCATTCAGGCTCATCAATAAGGCTCCCATACCCTGAAGATTGTCTCTTCCCCATAGATTAATTGGAATTTCAATCACAAAGGGTTGGAACTCACCAGTATTTCCCTCATTATCAAACCATTTAAGGATTCGAGTGCTCCTAATGGGGATTTTCACCTGTCCAATACCACACAACTGTGTCTTCACCTGGTCTGTTGGCCACATGAATGGCCGATGTTTTCTTGCTATTGTGGACACATTGGCTCCAGTGTCCAGCAACCCTCTAAAGGGTTTCCCATCTATAACTAGGTCATACTCAGGCCGATCTTCCCCTAACTTTGTAATAAGCATCCGAGGAGCCAAAACCACCATCACCCCAGCTCCCCTAGTGACCACTGCTGTTTGTCTGGTGGCTCGTGCAAGAGGTAGGAGAATTAACTGTGCTATTCGATCTCCCACTGTTGCCTGATACAAATCCATTGGTGAATGCGCCATGATTTTAATCTCTTCTGTATAATCTGAGTCTATGACTCCTGGGGTGATGCGGAGTTCCTTCACAGCAGTGCTACTTGTCCCCAACAATAGTCCCACTGTTCCTTTGGGTATGGGCCAAATACCCCTGTAGGAAGCACATGGGTACCCACCTGGGGTGTTAATATGATTGTGGTGGTGGAGCAGAGGTCTAGTCCTGTGCTTCCTGCCGTAGCACAGATGAGGTCTGATGTCTCAGGTTTTCCCACTGGTAGGGTTGAATGTCGACCCCACTGGAGCCGGGGCCGGCCCCGTTGTGTATTTCCCTGAATCAGTCTGCCATCGGCATTGGTCTGTGACTGATGCTCCCCCAATAGTATCCCCTTCTGCAGACTGGGCATAGCTGAGTGGGTCTTCTTGGTTGGGAGTTACCACCACCTTGCAGCCAGCCCAGAAACTGTCTTTTCTTAATCCTGCATTCCTTAGCAAAGTGGCCTTGCTTCCCACAGTGAAAACACTTTCAAGTTTTAGACCCATTATTTCCTGTTTTTAGAGAAACAGCTAAGGTAATCCCTTGTATGTAAGAAGGGCCTATAGCTACACAGATTCTAAGCATTTGATCCAGATCTGCAGACCTCCTAACGGGTCTAAGTGCTGCCTGGCACCATTTATTACATTATCAAAGGCTAGCTGTTTAGCCAACACATCGCTTGCCTGCAGGTTAGAGATAAGCTTGGCTGCAGCTTATATAAGGCAGCCCACAAAATCTTGGAATGGTTCATGTGGGCCCTGTCTGATGGATGTAAGACTGGTAGTTTTCTCCCCCTTGGTAGGCAAAGTTCTCCAAGGCTTTAAGGCTTCCACTTCTATTTTGTCAAAAGCTTGTAATGAGAGACCTAACTGTTGCATTACCCCAGTATATTATCCCTCCCCTGTGAGTTGGTCTAAGGAAGTGGTGATATTGTGCCCTCTGTTGGAGGCAGCTTGGTCCTGACAAAACTCATAGAAGGATGATTTCCACAGCAAGAAATCTCCAGGGGTGGGGCACACTCTACTGATCATTTTCCCATCATCAGGAGGGAGGGCTTGTAAGCCCACGGGGGTCTCCAACAGTCTCAAAGTATAGGGGACTGTTGGCCCCCAAGTGGAGACTGCCACTTTAAGCATTTTTAATAGCTTGAAAGGCAGAGCATGATATTCCCTGTTAGGGGGTTCCACACCCTGTGTGGCCAGTGTCTCGACCACAGGGAACAGGGCCAGGCTGAAGCCTTCCAACGGTTCTCCTGCCCTTAGTGCCTTTCTGCAAGCCTGTTGCACCGGGGATAAAGGAGACTGGCCTGTAGAGGACCTACCCTTCACTTTTGGTCAGGCCCCTGAAGCCATCACAGCCAGTGAAAGCCTGGTGAAGGCTGTCAAAGCTTCCTCATTCTCATTTACTTCAGACTGGGTGGCAGCTCCCTGCTCCTCATTGCTAGTTCCTCCTTCTGAGGACTCACTTGACTCTCTTGCTGGGGGCACAGAAAGTAGAGCCCCTGCTTCTGTAGGAGAAACCTCTGCAGCCCAAGTCTGCTCAAAACCCTGAACTGTATGCTTCAATTGACAAGCAGTATCTGGTAAACTCTTATAGTACTGTTCTATGGTCAAATGCACATCAAGGCATTCATTAATAAGGGACCATAAAGAGAAAGTGAAAATAGGAATTGTATTGGGGTCTTCTACTGTGTAATGATCCCGAAGACATTTACCTATTTTCTACCAAGTCTCGGGATTAACTGCCCCCTGCTCTGGGAACCAAGGACATGTGTCTTGCACAAAACTTAAAAACTGGCTCAACTGATCCTTTTTTTTGCTCTGGCTCCTTTTGCCTCTGATAAGGCACGGAGCATCTGGGTGTAAAGCACCCGTTCGTGTGAGCCTGATTGCCTCATGTTTTATACCTGGTGTATCTATCGCACCTCCACCACTATTCACTTTTGCTTGCACACGCCTCTATTAGAAGTGTCCCTTTACCTTGCAGCTTTAGTCAGTGTTTTAGTCAGCTAGGCTGCTCTAACAGAAATACCACAGAGTGGATGGCTTTAACAAAGAAAGATTTACTCTTACAGAGTCCAGTAGGTTGCAAGTCCATATTCAGGGTGTCCGCCCCAGGGAAAGACTTTCCCCTTGTCGGCTCTGGAGGAAAGTCCGGTGTTGCATTAGTTTTTGTCCAGGGAGCGTCCTCACGCAAGAACCTCTGGTCTGAAGGACGCGCTCTGCTCCCGGTGCTGCTTGCTTGATGGTAGCGAGGTTCTCAAGTTGTCCTTTGTTTCTTTTTCCTTTTATTCCTTGCAAGCTAAAAGCATTAAGGGTGGGGCAAGCCATACTCCAGGGAAACTCCCCCCACAGCAGGAATTCATAGCCCCACCCTAATCCTTTAACATACAGGTTAGCAAAACCACATGATGGAGGACAGTCCCAAGATACTGAGAACCATATCCCAGCCACGTGGCTGCACACATTTTGGGGGGACACAATTCCAACCATGACATCCCACCCTTTGACAACCCAAAAATCACATCACAAAACATTTAACACATTCATCTCACCATAGCAAAATTATGTCCATCCATATAACAGAAGTCTTAAATCAGTTCCAAGTCCAAAATACAAAAACTCTTCTACATCTGTGAAACTTAGAAGGCATTAACAGGCAACAGGCAAGTCAATAGAACGCGTTACATTAGCCCTCAAAGCTTTGGAAATACTCTTACATTTTCTGAGACATTCTACACAACAGCAATGCTCTCCAGACTCTAGGTATCGGCCACACTCTCAGGTTTCTGAGTGGAGACCTCCAGCCCCGTGCTACAGCTCTGCCTTCAAGGCCCACTTGGACAGAAACTCTGTCCCATCGGCTTTAGGAGAACCCTAAGCCCAACTGAGTGACAATTCCACCCTTATGAACACAGCACACCATGGTTCCACCCTTTCAAACCCCTGAGGTCATGGCCATATCTCTTGAGACTGAGGCAGCTCAGCTTCTCACGCTATTTGTCTCTTCAGCTTCAGCTTCCTATGGCTGCATGGCCTGGGCCTTAGGCCCACATCTGCCCTGCCGGGCAAGTGTTCCAAAGCTCTGTAGCTCCACTGGTTTAAGTGCCCGGAGGCACCCCACTCTTGCTGGAAAGCGTCCTGCCCAAAGGCACTCAACTCTCTCACTCTGTGGGTCAGCAAGGCCAGCTCCACTGATTCAAGTGCCCGCAGGCACCCCGTTCCGCGAGGAAAACTCTGAGCAGGCATTGACCTCTCTCGCTCCACGGGTCGGCTCCAGCGCTGCCTCTGGTTCTGCTGCTGCCACTGCCGCTGCTGCCAATCCTCTGTTGTTTCTCACCATCTGCGCCTTCTTCGTTCCTCTGAATCTTCTATCCATTCGCAGTTTCAAAGTGGCTTCCACATTTTAGGTATTTGCTAGGGCAGCACCCCACTCCCACGGTACCAATTCTGTTTTAGTCAGCTAGGCTGCTCTAACAGAAATACCACAGAGTGGATGGCTTTAACAAAGAAAGATTTATTCTTACACAGTCCGGTAGGTTGCAAGTCCATATTCAGGGTGTCCGCCCCAGGGAAAGACTTTCCCCTTGTCAGCTGAGTGCAGGAAAGTCCGGTATTGCATCAGTCTTTGTCCAGGGAGCGTCCTCACGCAAGAACCTCTGGTCTAAAGGACGCGCTCTGCTCCCGGTGCTGTTTGCTTGATGGTAGCGAGGTTCTCAAGTTGTCCTTTGTTTTTTTTTCCTTTTATTCCTTGCAAGCTGAAAGCATTAAGGGTGGGGCAAGCCATACTCCAGGGAAACTCCCCCCACAGCGGGAATTCATAGCCCCACCCTAATCCTTTAACATACAGGTTAGCAAAACCACACAATGGAGGACAGTCCCAAGATACTGAGAACCATATCCCAGCCACGTGGCTGCACACATTTTTGGGGGGACACAATTCCAACCATGACAGTCAGCAATGGCCTACTCTTCATGCCCCACGTTGGGCGCCACTTCCCGTGTCTGGGACCCCAGTGAACTGGGAAGGGTCTGGGGCCGAGAGGGACAGGAAAGGGGATGAGAAAGTCTCAGTCACACAAAGAACACATCACACAAGACAAAATTGGGGCCAGGTGGGACCAAGGTCTGTGATGGAGAATGATGGTCACTGTTCCTTTGTTACAAGCTTTATTTATATGTTCCAGAAGCAGGAAGCCAACAGGGCAGCACACACTGCTGAAAATGGTTAGGATCTCTGTAGGAAGTATTTGGATTGGTTATAGAGTACACAAAGTCTTGTCTCCAAACAAAGGACATGGAACAAGGAAGCAGCTTAGCCTAAGCTTTTCTTTTCAGTTGTGTGAACAGTTTTATAGTATTAAGCAGAGTGCAGTAAAGGGAGAAGGAAGAAAGCAGCCAAGGGGGTTAGAGTATAATAGCTTTTAGCCTCCAGCCATCAATTGTGGTCTTTTAGTGGAGATCTCAGGGTGCACCCCTTTTTATTCTCGTGTTGCCAGTGAGACTCAACTTTGTGAGTGTTGCTATCACTGGTGGTGGCCAGGCACCATCCTATTCTTCTGGTCACATGTCGATGTAGTCACCTACTCACGTGGATCTCTCTGACTCCTGGGTTCTTTTTCCCATATGTTGTTTTTGTCCTTGGTGAACATCTGTTCCTGCTGAGTTGGGACTATTTGGTGTACCTCAGATGGCAGCTTGGTAGCTTTTAAGACCCCAGATGCCAGTACCAATGTGGGGTATAGAAGACTCTTAGCAAAATTCTAGGTATGCCAATTGGCCTCGATGTCACCTGACAGCATGGTCCCCAGATCCCTGCCCCAGTTACTCTGTCCTTGCAATATTGTGTTAAGGTAGGAGGAGTAAACATGTTACATTGAATTCCAGTTAAAATTGATCTTCTTTCTAATGTGTGCTGTCACAGATTTCACCCAACCAGATTTCCATCAACTATCTAATCTCTACCTCACCGTGTCCCTCCCTCCCTCTCCACCTTGCAGCCATCAAAGAGTCTTTTCTTCTATGCATGAGTCTGTTTTTTAAGTTCTTATTGTAGGGGTCTCCTACAATATTTGTCCTTTTGTTACTGACTACTTTCACTCAACATAATGTCCTCCAATTGAAACCAGGTTATGTGGTGCTTCCTAAAATCATCATTATTCTTTACCATTGCATAGTGTTCCATTGAGTATATATACCATAGTTTACCTATCCATTCCTCTGTTGTTGGGCATCTGGGTTGATTCCATCTTTTTGCTATTGTGGACTGTACTGTGATAAACATTCGTGTGCATGTATCAGTTGGTGTGAATGCCTTTGATTCTGCAGGATATATTCCAAGCAGTGGAATTACTGGGTCAAATGGTGTGTCTATTTCCATCTTTTTAAGGAAGTGCCAAATTGCTTCCCAAAGATGTACCCTTTTGCAATCCCACCAATAGTGTAGGAGAGTTCCAATTTCTACACAGCCTCTCCAACATTTGTTGTTTTGCATTTTTTGGATCATGGCCAACCTTGTTGGAGTGAGATGACATCCCATTGTAGTTTTAATTTGAATTTCTTTAATAGCTAATGATTGTGAGCATTTCCACATGTGTCTTTTGGCTGCCTGGATGTTCTCTTTAGAGAATTGTTTGTCTCCTTCACTCATTGCTTCATTGGATAATTTATCTTTTTCTTATTGGTATTTTGTAGTATGTTATAGATTATGGAGATCAGACATTGGTCTGACATACAGTTGCCAAATATTTTTTCCCATTCTGTAGGTGGTCTTTTAATTTTTTTGATAAAGTCTAGGTGAGTAAAAGTGTTTGATTCTTAGTAGTTCCCATTTATCTATTTTCTCTTCTGTTGATAGTGTTTTGTTTGACAGATTTTGAAGTCTGTCTGTGTTGTGTATTAAAATTTCCATTGTTGATCCTATTTTTTCTTGGATGAGCTTTATCTTTTTAGTTTTGCTATTCAGGTCTTTTATCCAGTTCAAGTTGGGTTTTGTATAAGGTGTGAGATATGAGTCTTGTTTCAATTTTTTGCAGATGAGTATCCAATTTTGCAGCACCATTTGTTAAAGAGATTGCTTTTACCCCAGTTTAAAGTCTTAGAGCCTTTGTCAAATATCAGCTGTTCATAGGAGGATGGTGGCATCTCTGGGATCTCAACTTTGTTCTACTGATCAGTGTGTCTTTTTTTCACAACTACCAAGCTGTTTTGAGAACTATGTCAATGTAACAGGTTTTAAAGTTGGGTAGTGAGAGGCCTCTGAGTATGTTCTTCTTCAGTAGCGCTTTACTTAACCGGGGATTCTTCCCTTTCCAAACAAAGTTGGTGATTTTTTTCTCCAACTCATTAAAAAATGACACTGGAATTTGTATTGGGATTGCATTATATAAGTAGATTGCTTTGGGTAAAATAGACATTTTCACAATGTTCAGTCTTCCTATCCATGAGCAGGTTAGGTTTCTCCATCTATGTAAGTTTCTTTTAGTTTCTTGCAGTAAGTTCTTGTAGCTATCTTTGTAAAGGTCTGTTATTTCTCTAGTTAGATTTATTCCTAGGTATTTTATTTTCTTGGGGGCTATAATAAATGCTATTGATCTGGTACTTTCTTCTTTAATAAATTCATTGTTGGTATAAAGGAATCCTACTGATTTACCTATGTTTATCTTGCATCCTGATACTTTGCTGAATTCTTAGTGTGAGTAGTTTACTTATGGATTCTTGAGGATTCTCTGCATATACAATGATATCATCTGCAAATAAGAGATTTTTACTTCTTCTTTGCCAATGCGGTTGCCCTTTATTTCTTAGTCTTGTCTAATTGCTCTGGCTAGAAGTTCTAGTATAATGTTGAATAGGAGAAGTGAGCATGGGCATCCTTGTCTAGTTCTTGTTCTCAGGGGGAATTGTTTCAGTCTGTCTCCATTCAGGATGATGTAGGCAGTTGGCTTTGTGTAAGTGGCCCTTGTTGCATTGAGGAATTTGCTGTCTATTGCTATTTTGCTGAGAGTTTTTAGCATGCATGGGTGTTGGACTTTATCAAATGTGTTTTCAGCATCAATTGACAAAATCAGGCGATTCTTGTCTTTGTTGTTTATGTGGTTGATCACATTAATTGTTTTTCTGATGTTGAGCCACCCTTGTATGCCTTATATGAATCCAACTTGGTCATGATGAATTATTTTTTGATATGTTGTATTGGCTAGTATTTTGTTGAAAATTTTTACATCTAGGTTCATGAGTGATATTGGTCTGTAGTTCTTCTTTTTGTTGGGTCTTTCCCTGGCTTTGGTATCGGGTTATGCTGGCTTCATAGAATGAATTTGAGAGAATTCCATACCTTTCTACACTATGAAATACTTTCAGTAATACTGGAGTTAATGCTTCTCTAAAAGCTTGGTAGAATTCTGTGGTGAAGCCATGTGGGCCAGGGCTTTTTTAGTTGGTAGCTGTTTTTAATGACTTTTTTCAATCTCTTCCTTTGTGATGGGTTTATTAAGTTGTTCTGCTGTACCTTGTGATAGTTTTGCTAGGCGATACACATCTAGGAATTTGTCCACTTCCCCTAGGTTTTCAAATTTGTTAGAGTACAGTCTTTCATAGTATTCTGTTATGATATTTTTTTTATTTCTGTTGGATCTGTTGTGACATCTCTCCTCTCATTTCTTATTTGGGTTATTTGTTTCCTATTTTTCTTTAGTAAGTTTAGCCAATGGTTTGTCAATTTTGTTGATCTTTTCAAAAAAACAGCTTTTGGTCTTTTTGGTTTTTTCAATTGTTCTTCTATTCTCTAATTCATTTAGTTCTGCTCTAATCTTTATGATCTGTTTTCTTCTGGTGCTTGAGGGGTTCCTCTGTTGCTCTCTTTCTATTTGTTTAAGCTGTAGGGTTAGTTCTTTGGTTTGGGTTCTTTCTTCCTTCCCGATGTGTGCATTTATAGAGATAAACTGACCCCTGAGCACTGCTTTGGCTGTATCCCGTAGGTTCTGGTAGGAAGTGTTTTCATTCTCATGTGAATTCATAAATTTCTTTATTTTATCCTTGATTTCTTCTATAACCCATGGCTTTTTGAGCAAGATGTTGCTCAGTTTCCATGAGTTCCAATTCCTATCTGCGTTTTTTTCTGCTATTGATTTCAACTTTTATGGCTTTATGGTCTGAGAAGATGCTTTCCAGTAATTCAGTAGTATGGATTTTATTGAGATTTGCTTTACGTGCTAACACGTGGTCTATTCTGGAAAATGCTCCACATGTACTGGAGAAGGTGTAGTTATTTGCTGATAGATAGAAAGTTCTGTCTAGGTCTAGTTGATTAATTGTGGCAAGAAGATCTTCTGTGTCTTTACTGAGCTTTTTTCTAGAAAATCTGTCCAATACTGAGAGTGGAGTGTTGAAGTCTCCCACAATTATTGTGGAGTGATTTTACTTTTCAGTTTGTTCAGATCTTTAAGTCTAAGGTGAGTTTCTTGTAAGCAACATATAGACGGGTTGTGCCTTTTGATCCAAGATGTCACTCGTTGTCTCTTTACTGGAGTGTTCAGACCATTTACATTCAATGTAATTATTGGTAAGTATGTGTTTAGTGTTGTCATTGTGATGTGTTTATTTTTGTGCTAATGTTTTCTGTGTTGCTCTTACTATTCTATTCTGGGACATTCTTCTTCATGGGTTGATTTTTCACCCTTTTCAGTGTTGGTTTTGTGTTTGTTGATACTCCTGTATTATATTTCTTGATCTGATATATTGCATCTTGTACTTTGCAGCCATCCCTGTGGTCCCCTTTAACAATCTATGTTTAAACCCAATTTTAACTTCTATATGCCTTATTAAGTTCCTTTTCATCTGGAAGGACTATAGCTACTGTAGTACATCCCTCTTTTTAATATCATGATATCATAGTTTTCATGATATGATCACTGGATCACTTCTTTTAACATAGCTTCGATTGAGTTTTGTGCCTTCCCTCACTGAGTGGGTTTCTGGATGATGTGTCCTGTTTTGCCTCCTAAAATATAGAGTTAATGGTTTTGTTCTTCTAAGCCAAGAGCATCTTTCAGTATTTCTTGTAGCTTTCATTTGGTTTTTACAAAGTCTCTTGGTTTCTGCTTATCTGAGAATGTGTTAAGTTCATTTTCATATTTGAGAGACAGTTTTGCAGGATAGATAATACTTGGTTGGAAGTTCTTCTCCTTCAAGGCTTTGAATGTGTCATCCCATTGCCTCCATGCCAGCATTATTTCTGCTGAGAAGTCAGATGAAAGCCTATAGGGTTTCCCTCTGAGTGTTAGCTTTGCTTTGAGTCTTGCGGCCTTTAAGAGTTTCTGCGTGCGTTTTATTTTGTTCGGCTTGATTATAATGTGTCTTGGAGTCTTTCTTTGGAATCTATATTGAGTGGTGTTCAATAGACATCTTGGATATATATATTCTCTTTTATAATTTTAGGGAAGTTTTCTGTCAGCAGCTCAACAACAATACTGTCTGTGTTTTGAGGTGTCCCTCCCTGTTCAAGAATTCTGATTAATCATAGATTGTTCCACTTGATAGAATCCCACATGCTTCTTAATGCTTCTTCATTTTTCTTGTTTTCTTTTCTCTGATTTCTCCTCATAGGTGCTGGAGTCAATAGCTCTGTCTTCCGAGTCAGAAAGTCTATTTTGCATTTATTCAATTCTGTTTTCTTGGGTCTGAATTCAATTTTCTATTTCTTTGATTATGTTATTGATCTGTTGAATTTCAGAATACTGATGTTCCATCAGTTTGAACAACTTGGTTAATTTTTCATTTTGCTCTGCTGTGCTTTGTATAATGTCTATGAGGGCTCTATATGTAATCTTTTTGTACTCAACATCCGATAGTTTCAGAAAGGCTTCTTCATCTGGGAAGTGCTTTAGTTGTTTCTTTTGAGGGCATTCTGGAGCCAGGTGAATTTTTCTTTAAGTGTCTGTCCAAAGTTTGTTGCTTTTTTGGCTTCTGGAGGTTGTTTAGTTTCTCTGGTGTTACCTCAACAGGAGCTGAAGCACAGTCTGATAAGGAAGGTGATCATCAGCTACCTCTATGTACTCCAGTGACTGGACCCAGTGGAATCTCTGGGGTAGCAGGCTCCACCTCCTGCTTGGCAAAGACACAGCCTTACTTATGGAGACACTGGGGGGCTGTCAGCTGACCCTATGATGTGGGTCCATCAAGGTTGGAAAAGATGCCGTCAGGATGCACTGCAGGTATTTTTCTAGGTGGTCTTATATTGGAAGGTAAACGGTATCGGACAGCTTCTAAAATCAGTCAGGCTGTCAGGTGTTCAAGTCCCTCCTTCCAGCTGGCAAAGTAAGCACCTCTATATCCTAACCCAGATGCTGTAAACTAGTTCAAAGTATGAAAAGGCTACTGCCCTGCTGTTACCTGCTGCTGGGCCCCACCTGTAAGGTTAGTCTGTGCTAAACACAGCTTTTCTGTTGGAAAAGTGCTCCCCGAGCTGGGATTGCCTCCCAGCCTGGGAATTAATCCCTGTTGAGGCCTATGTTTGGGTAACTCTGCCTCCCAGTCAAACAAGATGGCATTCCACATAAGCTGTCCCACCCATTGTGAAATAGATGATTCAATGGTGGAGGTTTGGAAGGAGAAGATGGAGAAGCTGAGGTGTACAGAGTCCAGAGCCGGGATCTCAAAATGTGACTGGCTATTCCATCTGCTGGGCCCATCAGCAGTGTGTCTGAGCTTTGTTACCAGTCAGGCCCAAGCCCCGCATGTTGGCTAAAACAGAGAAAAAAAAGTTAAGTTACTTTCCATCCGTGAGAGCCAGCATTCAACAAGGGCGGGGGTCGGTGAAAGAGATGTTTCCTGTTCAGTGGCATATAGTCCAAACTGACAGCACTATGCTGTGTCCTAGGACTCACTGGGCATCCAGATGGCTCCGTTTAATTATCAATTCAGGCCTTAGTTTTCAGAGGGAGTTAAGGAAACATGTTTCTAGTCCTCCATCTTGACTTCCACTCCTCCTGTGTGTCTCTTATAGGGATATTTGTCATTAGATTTAGAGACTACCCAGATATTTCAGGATGAACTCATCTTGAGATCCTTGATTACATCTGTAAAGAGTGTTTTTCCAAGTAAGTTCACGTTCACAGATTTTAGAGGTGAGGACATGGGCATATCTTTTGGAGACCACCATTCAGTGCATTACAGTGCTAACTGTGTCCATTGAGTCCCTGGACCATGAAGCAGAGGTACAGGGAACAGAGAATTTCTAAACTGGTTTAGAAGTAGAGGGAGATGACAAAATTGTAAGCTGGGATTTCTGAGCTGTCATGTTGTTGGTGTTGCAGCCAAATCCTATCTGGGGACAGGGCGTGACAAGGAGGCAGAGTGAGCTGATATTCCACCAGCAGTGATGTCAGAGCCGAAAAACCAAACCCACTGCTGTCAAAACCAAACCCACTGCCGTCAAGTTGATTCCAGCTCACAGTGACCCTATTAGACAAAGTAGAATTGCCCCATAGAGTTTCCAAGGAGTGCCTGGCAGATTTGAACTGTTGACCTCCTGGTTAGCAACCGTAGCCCTCAACCACTACAGCACCAGAGTTTCTGCAGTGATGTCACAGAGTTAAGAAATGCTGCAAATTGTATGGTGATTGTTTGAATGTGTCCTCTCAGAATGTGTGTTGTAAATTCTAAGCCCTGTAACTGTGGATGTAATCCCATCTGGGAATAGAGTTTTCTTTGTTATGTTAATGAGGACATATCAAGTGTAGGCTGTATCTTCAGCCAATTGCTTTTGAGCTATAAAAGGAACAAATCAGGCACAGAAGCAAGCAGGCATGAACAGGGGGAAAGATGCCAGGTGATCTCCAAGGAATGCTGAGAAGCTGAGATAAGGATTTTTCTCCAGAGTGGACAGGGACAACCTTGTCCTAGAGCTGGTACCATGAATGCAGACTCCTAGCCTCCTCACCTGTAAGAAATGATGTTTCGGTTACAACAGCACTAGGAAAATAAGGCAGTGATGCAGCCAGCCACGGGGCAGGACCACACCTGGAACACTGTCCACAGAGGCATTGGGCCAGAGCATATGCCCTCATTGATGGATTTGAGATGATAGATCCCACAAAGAATGAATTTGGCCTCACCTGCTAGAGAGTAGTGTCCATGTGCTTGCAACTTCATCACCACAGACCCTCCACTAACCTAAGAGGGTCGTATCATCTTTACTCAGACAATTACACTCATGCACACACAAGGATAAACCAAGATGGGGGCTCCAATCTTGTCCTGGCCTCATGCCTTTAACTAATACAGTTGAGTACTCACTTATACTGACTCGCTTGGGTCTCATCTACAGCTGATGATAGGTGTACTATTACTCTCTGCATTTTTCAGAAGTCATTTTCCAGTATGTAGAAGGGGAAAGGTTAGGTTTAGATTTTGCGACCCTGTAAGCAGAACTAGAAAAAATAGTGGCAGATGAGAGAGAGGCAGTCTTTAGCTCAAAGAAAGGATTACCCTGTGAACTGTCCAAAAATGGGCTGGAGTGTGCCTACAGTGGGAAGTTCCCTCTCGCTAGATATATTCAAGCAGAAGCTGAGCAACCATTTGTCGGAAGTGCCTTAAAGGAAATACCCTCACTGTAAAGGGCTAGTGACCTCTAAGTTTCCATCTAGCTCAAAGATTCTAGGACTATTCCCCAAGGAGACCATCAGTCACATACACAAAGATATTTGTCATGGATTGAATTGTGTCCCCCAGAAAAATATGTACAGAAATTTGACTAGGCTGTGGTTCCCAGTATAGCGTGATTGCCCTCCATTTTGTGATTTTCCTATGCTATAGTATCTAATGTCTACCTGTGATTAATAGATAGGATAATGTTAAAAGAGAATTAGGGTGGGACTGCAACACCCTTGCTAAGGGAGTTTCCCTGGAATATGGCTTTCACTACCTTTTATCCTTTTATCCTACAAGAGATAGAAGGAAAGGGAGCAAGCAAAGATTTGGGAACCTCACACCATCAAGAAAGCAGCAATGGGAGTAGACTGTGCCCTTCAGAGCTGAGTTTTATGCACCAAGATGCTCCCTGACCAGAAACTGATGCAACACGAGGACTTTTCTCCAGAGCTGACAGACGAGGAAAGCCTTCCTCTGGAATGGACACCCTGAATTTGAACTTGTAGTCTACTGGACTGTGTAAGAATAAACTTTCCTTTGTTAAAGCCATCCACTTGTGGTATTTCTGTTAGAACAGTACCAGATGACTAAAATAGTGTTTATGACAGCATTGTTTATAATTTCAATAATGCAGAAGCAACCTACATGCCCTTTAACAGGGGATTTCTTAGCAACTATTAAGTAGACTAGAGCTAGAGATACCATGAGCTGTTTTTGTGTGATCCTTGAGCTAAAAATGGTTTTTCATTTTTAAAGGATTATGAAAAAAAGAAAAAAGAATTGTGAGACACTCTATGTGGCTGCAAAGCCTAAAATATTAAACTATTTGCTGTCCTCGAGGTACCATGAACTACCAGAAGAACAAAAAAAGTCTGTCTTGCAAGAAGTTAGCTAGAATGCTTCTTAGAAGCGAGGATGGTGAGACTTCATCTCACATACTGCGGATGTTGTTATCAGGAAGGACCAATCCCTGGAGAAAGATACAATGCTTGGTAAAGTAGGAGGTTAGCGAAAAAGAAGACTCAACAAAATGGACTGACACAGTGAATACAAAATAAGCTCAAACATAGCAGCAGTTGTGCAGATGGCACAGGAGTGGGCACTATTTCATTCTGTTGTACAGAAGGTCATTCTCAGTCAGAACTGACTCAACAACAATGGATGGCTTTAACAAAGAGAAATTCTCAGAGTCCAGTAGGCTAGAAGTCCAAATTCAGGGCGCTAGCTCCTGGGGAAGTCTTTTTCTCTCTGTTGATTCTGGAGGAAGATCCTTGTCATCAATCTTCCCCTGACGGAGGAGCTTCTCAGCTCATGAACCCCACATCGAAAGGATGTTTTGTGCTCCTGGTGCTTCTTTCTTGGTAGTAGATCTCCTTTTTATATCTCAAAAGAGATGAAAGTGCAGTCCAATTTTGTAGACAGAGTCCTGTCTCATTAAATTAACTGCCACTAATTCTATGTTATCCACATCATAGAGATGGAATTTATAAGACATAGCAAAATCACGTCAGCTAACAAAACGGTGGACAGTCACACAATACTGGCAATCATGGCCTAGCTAAAGTGATGTCCATATTTTTGGGGGGACATGATTCAATCCATTACAGACACCTAACAATAAAGCACTTACTATTTGACACTTTACAGAAAGTATTTGTTGACCCGTGGAGTAGAAGAGCAATCAACCACTAAAAAGTGTATTAATTTGTATCTATGGATATGATAAGATGATCACATATTTTTGAGAGGCAGAAACAGGTTATATAACAGTATTCAAGCAAGATTCACTTACATAAAATAGGGTATGTGTTTGCATAGAGATACCCGTAATGATGGTCTAGAATTTTAACTGTGGGATTTTAAAATTTCTTTACTAAATGATTCTATATTATTTGAACATTCTATAGTGATCATCATTTACTTTCTGAAATCTCAGAAAGCATTTGGGAGTAAAATTAATTCTAAATACTGCAGCAATCCGTGCTGTTTGGAACTAAAATCTCTTTTGATCGGGGCTGCAGGTTTAGTGCCACGAGGTCTGGCAGGCTGAGTGAGTGTCGAGGTTTTTGTGTTGTTGATGTTGTTGTCATTGTTTTTGTTTTTGTGTATCTTGCACCTGCTTTGACTCCGTGGGCTCTGGGTATAAATGGAAACCCCTCCTTAGTCTGGTTAAAAGCAGATGAGCTACCTCAGTAGGTGATCTGACTGCACATGTCTCCCCACTGCTGACACAGAGCTGAGTCACTTGAGATTCAGGACAGACAGGTTAGGCTCCTGTGTCCTTTGGGGGGGGCCTGGGTTCACCTGGGGTCTAAGAGTAGGGCAGTGGGAGGGAGCGAAGGAGGAAGACATACAGGGAGAGAAGGAGAGGTGGCCTATTTCGAGCTCTTGGTTCTGTGACTGGTCACCTCTAAGGACCAGAGAGCACTTTGACTCTTCCTTCACAACAGGGACTCACCGAGTAGATGCTTTGTCTGCTTTGTGCCCAGCCTTACACTGAGCACTGGGCTATAGCATGAGGGGGACATGATTCCTTCCTTAAGGGACCCCCAGTCTACAGACATGTTGTCCTTCAACAAATGTGCTTTGAACACCTGCTTTGTGTTAGGTACTGCTGTAGGTTCTAGGCTTATGTTGGTAATCAAGACAAATGTAATCCCTGCCCTCGGGGAGTTCCTTTTTTAAAAAAATTCTATTATTGTGATTAAGTGAAAGCTTACAATTTCAGTGAACTTGCCATATAAAACCTCCAGCACTAGCTTCCATGCAACTCTATCTGCTCTCCTCACCCTGTGACAGCACACTCTTCCCTTCTACTCTTTACTTCCGGTATCCACTCAGCCAACACTTGTCCCTTCCTCGTTGCTCTCTCCTCTCTCTAAAAATGAACGAATTGGGCAGTCTCATATATATATTAAACTACAAAGTACACACACCACCTGCATCACTTTGTGTCTCTTAGTCCAGTCCAGTCTTTGTCTGAAGTGTTGGCTGCAGTACTGGTTTCAGCTCTGGGCTGCTAGCAGCAAGTCCAGGAGCCGTGTTCTTGGAGGACCCTCCAGGTTGCTAGACCATCACGTCTGTCTTTTAATAGAGTTTTGCATCTGCGCTCCCCTTTTTCTTGTGCTACATCAGGGACTTTACTTTGTGTTCCCTGACAGGACTGTCTTTGGTGGTGGCTTGGCACCCTCTAGTTCTGGTCTCATGCTGATATAGTCTCCCAAACATATGGGCCCTTCTGTTTCCATATTTTCCAATTACCTTTGATATTCTTGGTTTTCTTCTATTTCAGGTGGGTTGGGACCAATTGATGTTCCTTAGATGGCAACTTGCTGGCTTTTAGGACCTCAGGTGCTACTCGCCAATATGGGATGCAGAACAATCTCTTAGAAAAAGACTAGGTATGCCAACTGACCTCGATGTCTCAGGGAGCTCATATTTTAATTGTCAGAACAAGTATGTGAGAGGCACAAAGAGTCCTTAGAATCCACAGAAAGGATACTAAAACCAAAGTCAAGAGGAAGACCCTAGTATTCCAGGGAAGAGTGTAGTAGCTTTAAGGTAACACACCTAGGTTTGAATCTCAGCTCAGCCTCTTTCTAACTTGCAGTCTTGAACAAGTTCCTTTGCTGCTTAGTATAAATTTAGAATATTGTTAGTTGTCAGCGAGTCTATTTAGACTCATAGTGATGCTCCTGTGCAGAAAACTGCTCCAGAAGGTGTTTAAGGCTGTGACTTTTCAGAAGCAGATCACTAGACCTGTCCCACGAAGCACCTTTGGGTGGGCTCAGTTACTAGCCAAGTGCTTAACTGTTTGTACTACTGAGGCCTCCATAAATTGGAGACAGTAAATGTGATCTACTTTCGAGGTGCAAGGAGTCCCTGGGTAGCACAGGCAGTTAACATGCTCAGTTGCTAACCAAAAAGGTTGGAGGTTTGAGTCTACCCAGAGATGTCTCAGTAGGAAGGCCTGGCGAGCTGCCTCTGAAATTCCAGCTGTTGAAGACCTTATGAAGGGCAGATCTGCTCCGACACCCACTGGCGTAAGGAGTCTGAGAAAGGCCTGTTTTCCAGGCTGTCACCTTTCCAGGCGCAGACCCCTGTGTCTTTCCGCCCACAGGACTGCAGGTGGGTTTGAACTGTCAACCTTTTGGTTAGCAACAGAGTGCTTAACCATAGTGTCACCAGGGTTCCTTGGGAAAGGCCTATCATGTAGTCACTGTTCCTAAATACTGGTTACTGCCCTCGTGTGACTGAAGGTGTACATTTTGTACTGAATTGGCCCCTTCTTCCTCCTCACCCCTCTGGGTCCTGTCATTGTACCAGTGACATCATTCTGATGTTTACAAGTCTATCTTCCGGCCACCCCTGAGCTGTGAGCTGCTGATGGTCTCCATACCCCGAGACCACAGTGGGATGTAGGAATATGTGAAAACCAGATGAATGCGGTAGAGTCAGCCTGCCTGTGGACCAGTGTGCCCCACCCAGACCCCCTGCAGACATGGCCAATGTTTGAAAAGCTAGTGCAGGTGGCAGGGAGGCTGAGGGGCAGCAGACAGATTCAGTGGAAACCATATAGATCTAAGGGTAAATCCTGTCACTGTTACTTCCTAACTGTGTGTCCTTATAACGTTGCACATCTGTAGAACAAAGGTGATGTTAACCCTCAGGATTGCAATCAAGGTGAAATGAAATCATGCATTTGCTGCTATTGGCATGGTGCCTGACATATGAAAAAAAGATACTCAGTACACTGCTTAAAGAAAACAAACAGTCCACCCAAAGCTGTCTGACCAGCCCCATCGATGCCTTGTACAAAGGAGGGAACGTTTGACCTTCTGGACTCCAGGCATTACAACATCAGACAGTCTGACCAACTGCTCTTGTGTTTGCCTGTAGGGAGACTTCTGTGCTAGCATTCAGCTGAGAAGCACAACTCTCCAGAGGCCTGGGAATGTGCCAGCTGAAGTGCTAGGAGACACTTCAATCACAGAGCATTTTGAGCTCCATTAAGGTGAGGGAAAATTAATAGGGTGGTGATGATCTTCCCTGCCAATGAAGCTTGCTTGACAGAAGATAAAATGGGTTTAGGGCTCTGTCTTAGTTATCTAGTTCTGCTATAATAGAACTACCACAAGTCAATGATTTTTAACAAAGATAAATTTATTCGCTCAGAGTCTAGAAGTACAAATTAGGACACCAGCTCCAGGGGAAGGCTTTGTCCGCCCTGGGGGAAAGTCTTTGTCATCAGTCTTCCTCTGGTCTATGAGCCTTTCAGCACAGGGACCCCAGGTCCAAAAGACTCGAGCTCCTGGTTCTTCTTGCATGATGGTAGTGAGGCCCATAGGTCTCTCTGTTTGGCTTCTCTCTTTATATTGCAAAAGAGATTATATAAAATACAACCTAATCTTGTAGACTGAGTCCTGCCTTATTAACATAATTGCTGCTAATCTTGCCCCATTAACAGAACAGAGGTAGGATTTGCAACATACAGGAGAATCATGTAAGATGACAAAATGATGGACAATAGCACAATACTGGGAATCGTGGACTAGCCATGTACACACATTTTGGGGGCCATAGTTCAATCCATAACAGGATCTGAAAGAAATGTGTTCAGCCACCTACCTGATGCTTGGTATGAAGTAAGCCTCACTGAGAACTAACAAAGATGCTTTCATGTGTGTTGGCTCCTAAATAGCATAATTGCACTGAAATTACCAACGAGGAAAGCAGTTCAGAGACGTGAAGTGACTACCCAAGATCACACAGCTAAGTATGTTGTGGAGCCAAGATCTGAATATTTCCAAAGGATCCTGTGGTGATTAAGGTTGGGTATTAACTTGGTTGGGCCAAGATTCTCAGTAGTT
This sequence comes from Heterohyrax brucei, assembly GCA_028571685.1. Lineage (NCBI taxonomy): Eukaryota > Metazoa > Chordata > Mammalia > Hyracoidea > Procaviidae > Heterohyrax > Heterohyrax brucei. The sequence goes on from CM053140.1 coordinate 58,837,391, forward strand.
TGGCAGTGATGACATAGTTTGGTAGTTGTATAATGATCACTTCCTTGACGAGAGTTGATATAGTATGATTACCTCCGTGATGGGATCTGTTGTTAGTGGCCAATCAGTTGATATGGAGTTTCCTTGGGGGTGTGGCCTTCAGCAATATAGGTGAACTTTCTGGAAAGGTTTGTGGGTTTTTGCTCACTGTGGATCCTGCATCTGGCTCCTGTTCATGTGACCTCCAGTTCTTGGGACTTGAGCTAGCAGCTTACCTGCCAGCTTATCTGCTGATCATGAGATTTATTGCAGCATACAAGCAAAGAGCCTTGCTATCTGACCTGTCCATCTTGAGTCTGCCAGCCCCTGTGGCTGCGTGAATCAGGAGAAGCTTCCAGCCTGACCTGGTCTTGGGACATTCCAGCCTCTAGAACTGCATGAGCCATATCCTTGAAACAAGTTTTTCTATGTAGATATTTATATGCTTTACAGGTTTTGCTTCTGTAGAGGATCCAGCCTAAGACAGATCCCCCACCCTACTCTTGAGCTTGTAAATAAATGTAGTAACACTACTTAATTATCTACAATAAAAAGAAAAATAATCAGATAACAACAGCGGAATTTCTAGGGGTAGGGAAGTAACTGATCTGTCTTTCTAGAAAGCTCATTCTCTCTCCCACTCTTACTCTGCCCCCGTCTAGCCGCCACAGAGTAATCAGAGTAATCTTTTAAGAAACACATGTAAGTCATGTCACTGTCTTGCCTGAAATCTCCAATGGCTTCCCACTAGAAATATAGTCTGAACCGTTTGCCATGGCCCAGAGCCCTTGAATGATTTGGCTCCTGCTGACTTCTCCCATTGCATGTCCATCGCTCCCCTTCTAGCTCACTACCCTTTAGTTGTCACACTAGCTTTATGACCATTATTACTGCATCTCATCAACCTCTTTCCTGCTACAGAACTTTTGCACATGCTGTTCCTTCTACCTAGAACAACCTTCCTCCTTCTCTTCATATGACTGACTCTTGGTTCTTCCTAACCTGACAGAAATGTCACCGTCTCAGAGAAGCCATCATTGACTTCCCAGTCTAAGCTAGGCTTCCTCCACAAAGACGCGTTACACTTGTACACTGGGTAATGTTCATCACTGTACTCTGTTCTTATCCTTCTTGGCAGAAGAGTAATAGTGGGTGGAAGAAAGATGTGGTTGTCTGCTTTCATAAAGATTACAGCCTCAGAAACTCTTTAGGGTAATGCTAGTCTGTCAATGCTATGCTGTCCTATAGGGTCACTATGAGTCAGAACTGACACAACAATAATAGATTTTTTAATACACTTATTAGTGTAGGAATTTGTTCAACATCTGCCCCCTCTTTAAAGCCACAAGTTTAAAAGGGCAGATTGTTGTCTTCATTTCTGTGTTCTAACTCAGCTCATGCCAAGTGTTCACTTAATACTTATGAACAAGCCTCAGCTTATAATGCATTTGCATACCTTGACCTCTTCACAACTGTGAGAGGTGGAGGAGGAAAGAACGTATAAGAACTGAGGGGCAGGACAGCTAAGTGGTTAGCAAGTGTTGGCATTAGACTGCTTGAGTTCAAGTTCAAACTTATTAGTTGTGTGTCCTTAGGCAAGTCACATCACCTCTTTCTAATAAAAAGCAATTGGAAGAAGGGTAACAAACTGAAGAGGGTTGAGGTGTAGCACTGAAAACAAGGCATAGAATTGGTTATCTATAGAGAGAGCAGAGAGATTCTCAGGTTTCCCATCCTTGAACCCTATATAGCCAGATGACTACCCCTCCACCCTGCAAGAGGTGAAGGTTTGGTCCCTGGAGAAGTGAACCTGGAAGCACTCTGGAATCAGGGCTAGTAGATACAGAACGGGTCAAAAGTAAGGCACCAAGTGGAAATGGGGAGAACTCTGGACCCTTTCTCTAGCCCTACTACCAGAATTTTGACTGCTAGAAGTGTTTCCAGAAAGGAGATGGAAAAGTTCTTTTATGAAGGCTCTAGAGAAGAGACCTACAGAAATTGGTGTTTAGACGTCATCCAGTATACAAGCCAGATCATCAATCAGTCTCCCCCAAAGTGAAGGCCACAAGTCGAGAGGGCTCTATACTTTCTCTCTCTCTCTCTCTCTCTCTCTCTCTTTCTCTCTCTCTCTCACACACACACACACACACACACAGAGAATTGCCAGTTGACTGTTTAGTGCTTCACTAAAGGATCAAAGATGCCTGGGTGGTGCACACAGTTTGCACTTGACCACTAACCTGAAGGTTGGTTGTAGAAACTCACAAATGGCACTGCAGAAGAAAGGCCTGGTGATCTTCTGCCATTAAGATTACAGCCAAGAAAACCCAATGGGGCAATGCCATGAATTGGAATTTATTTGACTGCAACAGATTTGGTTTTGGTTTACGTAAGGATCAACCTTTAGTCAAGTATCACCAAATATTTGGAAGAAGTCTGAAAGGTAAAAGTGGGAGACCAAAGCAAACAGAAAAGCAAAGAAAAACGTTTGAAAGAAATAGACAATGCAGAGAAAAGAAGAAAAAAAATCAGTAATATCTTTAGAGTTAAGAGAAGATACTACGTGTATGAGGTCTGACAATTAAGCCCACGAACTTAATCATTCTAAGTGTTGCAGACCTCCTTGCTGAATATTACTGAAGTAGTCTTGGGAAGCTGTGCACCAATGCCAGCATGTAGTCTACCCTGCAAAGCAATTTTGGAACTTGTTCTGGAATGGCCGTTGTGCTCAGTGGCACAGTGGCAGGTTCGTGATCTTAATTGTATGTTGTCTGTGGGGGAGCTTTTAGTCAGTAAACAAATAACTGCATTAGAACACCCTCCCTACTCACCTCTTCTGGCCCCCAGTGACTTTTTTCTTTACTCGAAGATAAAGGAAATATTGAAAGGAAGACGCTTTGATGACATTCAGGACATCAAGGGTAATACAATGACAGTTCTGACAGCCATTCAGAAAAAGGATTCCAAAATTGGAAGGGTGGTCGGGGTGCTAGCTTTGGTGCGTAGCTTCCCAAGGGGAGTATTTCAAAGGTGAGCATAGTGATATTCAGGAATGAGGTGTGTAGCATTTTGTCTAGGATGAGTTCATGTACTTAAACGGCAGTCCTTATATGAAAGACAATGCTGTAAGTGTTATGTAAAAAAGGAATAATTAAGAGAAGAAGAAAGGACACTGGGAAAATAAAAGATGAAAGTAAAAAAAAAAATGCCTCAGTAGAAGCGCTGAAAGATAATGAAAAGAAAATTGCCACGAAGGTGTAATAAAAAGACAAAGAGGTGGAAAATAGAAAATATAAGAGAATTAGAGGATCAATCCTGGAGGCCCAATATTTGACTAATGAGTTTTCCAGACTCCAGAGAAAGCAGCAGCGAAACATTTATGAAAGATCTTATGTGACTTGGGGGACATCTGTGTCACCTGGCATAACACAGTTCATGAAGACAATGTCCTACATCTTTAGTGACTGGCATCTGGGATTTTAAAAGCTTGTGAGTAGCCATGTACATATAACTATTGGTCTCACTCTGTCCAGAGCAAAAGAGAGTGGAGAAAACCAAAGACACAAGGGAGCAATTACTCTAAAGGGCTAACGGATCATATGAGCCACAAGACTGGAAGCATTAGATGATGCCCAGTTTCCACTACTCACCGCTCTGACATGGATCACAATAGAGGATCTTGGGCAGAGCAGGAGAAAAAGGTAGAACAAAATTCAAATCTGTAGGAGACAAGACTTCCTGGTCTGATAGAGACTGGAGGAACCCTCAAGATTCTGGCCTTGTAACATCCTTCTAACACGGAAATGAAGACATTCCTGGAGACCACCTTTCAGTCAATTAATAGACAGGCCTATAAAAATAGGAAATGCTGGTGGTACAGTGATTAAGAGCTACAGCTGCTAACCAGAAGGTTAGCAGTTCAAATGCACCAGATGCTCCTTGGAAACTCTGTGGAGAAGTTCTACTCTGTCTACAGGGTCACTACGAGTCAGAATTGACTTGACGGCAGTGGGTTTGGGTTTTTTTTTTAAGTTAATTATAAGAGACTGAAAGGGCAACATCAGTGTAAAAAGCAAATATGAGAATGCAGAAAGGGGAAGGAAAGCTAGATGACAGGTAACTGGGAACCCAGGGCAGAAATGGGAGAGTGCTGATACATTGAGGGGGCGGCAATGAATCTCTTAGAAAATTTTTGGAAAAATCATTGAATAGGAATCTGTTTTGCTCTGTAAACCTTCACATGAAACATGTCATGGATTGAATTATGTCCCCCCCAAATGTGTGTATTAATTTGGCTAGGTCATGAGTGCCAGCATTGTGTGACTGTCCGCCGTTTTATGTGAGTTCCTCATGTGTTGTAAATCCTTTGCTAGGATAAAATGAGATGGGTTAGTGGCAGTTACATTGATGAGGTATACAAGATTAGATCATGTCTTAAGCCAGTTTCTTAGACATAGAGAAGAGAGAAGCTAGCAAAGAGTCCTAGGGACCTCACAAGAAAGAAAGCCATGCCACGAGCAGAGTAAGTCCGCTGGACCCAAGGTCTCTGTCCTGAAATGCTCCCAGCCAAGGGAAGACTGATGACAAGGACCTTCTTCCAGAACCAACAGAGAAAGCCTTCCTTTGGGGCTGGCATTCTGAATTCGGACTTCCAGCCTCCTGGACAGTGAGAGAATAAAATTCTCTTTGTTGAAGCTATCCACTTTTGGTATTTCTGTTATAAAAGTGCTAGATGACTAATGAAAGCATAAACAATATTTATAAAAAGTAATAATATGAAGAGATTTCACACTGAAGGATATAAATCTTCATACTGAGAGGACCCAATACAAATTAAAAACAGCCACTGTAAGACATGTCACAACAAAATTTCAGAATATTAGGGTTAACGACAAGATCTTAAAAGCTTGTCAGGAAGGAAAAGAGGCAGAATTAGAATGGTTTCAGGTACTTCAGGGGGAAAATTGGAAGCTAGAAAATAAGTGAGCCCTGCCTTCACAATTCTTGTGGGAAGTGATTACCATGTACAACCAAGCTATAAATCAGAAATGAGAATAGAAGAAAGACATTCTCATATATGCCCAGGTATCATATTTCGACCTCCTTCCTCAGGAGAATACACTCCACCAAAATGAGAGTGCCAAACCCCAAGGGGACTGAGCAGTGCAGTCCTGGGGGAGGAGATGAATAGCTCCTACAGGGCATTCTGCATCGTGAAGTGTACTTGTCAAGCTAGATAAGAAATTTGTCTGCCATGTAACAGAGACAGATGTGAACAACCAGCCCTTCAGAGTTATCCACAGATGTCCAAGGAGAAAGTATCTGCATACATATCACTACTATTAAGAAATCTGAATGACATTTTCTCTTGGGCCAAATTATCTTGACACTGGAGTAACTGAACTGTTTTTTTCTTGGGAGTGATATTCTTTTTGTCTTGGGCACCTACCTGTCATAAACAGAAAAAAAGGGGGATCCAGTTCATTGGATATTGAGTAAAATTATAATGTTGATAGCTGCCATCAAGTCACCCCTGACACATGGTGATCCCATACGCAGCAGCACAAAATGCTGTCTTGATGTGAGCCACCACTTAAGCAGTAGCAGATGGAGTTTTCGTTGGCTGATTTTCAGAAGTAGATCACAGGGCCTTTCTTCCTAGTCTGTCTTCGTCTGGAAGCTCCACTGAAGCCTGTTGAGCATCATAGCAACATGCAGGCCTCCACTGACAGGTTGGGGTGGCTGAGTATGAAGTGCACTGGCTGGGAATCAAACCTGGGGTCTCCCGCACGGAAGGTGAAAATTCCACCACTGAACCCCTAATTCCTCGTGAGTTAAACTAGGAATGCCCATATTTTGCCTTTCTTAGGTCTATATTTTCACGTCTTGTTTCTTTATCTCTAATTCTGTTTTATTTATAAGATTTACTTTTACTCGGCCTTACACCCTCGTGTGTTAAATTTTCTCAGTAATGTCTCAAAATCTTTACTGTAAAAGGGAAAGACAACTAAAACCCTAATCAACTATCAAAAAAAAAAAGAAAAGAAAAGAAAGTGTAAGCCAAGTTAGAGGAAGACTTGCAAACCAGGAAACAAATGTTCTAATACAGGAGAACAGGTGTGCAGTTAGCTGTTCTAGAAAGGAACCAGTCCTGAACTGAAAGAGGAAGAGGAAAGCTTCAGGAGGTAGGTCACTAGAAAAAAACAGAACTAATAGATTATCTGGTTGCTTGGAAAAGATATTTTGCAGATCTGTTGGAGTGTTTGTGGTAATCTAACAACTAACACTACAGACAGAGAACTAAGCAAATGAGGAGGGGAAAAAAGGCAATTATTAACTCCAAGAAAAACAAAAATCTATGCTAGAAAACAGACTGTAGTGCAGCATTTGAGTCAGCAATGGAAAATATCTACAAAGTCACAAACATATAAACTCTGAATATTGATTGTAGCTAAAAATTGTGATGAAACTATGTTGGGAGGATGGGGAGAAGAATGGGACTTGGGTAATGTGAGTTAATTCTCGTATACCATAACAGAAAGTTGTGGTTGGACATTACTAGTGTTCAATAACATCTGGTTCCTCCCTGCTGGGGGGCACATAGAAGACATATTTCTGAGCTCGCTTGCTGGGGGGCACATAGAAGACATATTTCTGAGCTTGCTGTGGTTGGGTGGGGCCACATTATTAGCTCTGAAGCTTAGATGATCCTGCAGCTGTCCCTTCTTCCTCTGCAGTGACCATGGAAGCCGTGGGTTAAGATGGCTGAGTCACAGGGTTGAAACAGCCTGGAATTGCCTCTTGGAATATAGTTGCAAGACAAGAGAGAATTTGAATGGACTCTACAAGAATGAGAAATAAATCTTTATTATGCAAGCTACTGAGAGTTTGAAATTGTTGGTTATGGCTGCATAGTCTACCTTAACTGAATCGAGATTTCAGATACTTTCTAAAATTGCTAAGTCATGAAATAGCCATTGAAGCGTATTATTTAGAATGATAGAGATAATCACTAGAAGAATAGCAGACAGCATTACGAGTGCCTGCCTCCGAGGAGCAGGACAAGGGAAGAATGAGGAAGGTAAAGCAAGTGGACAACTATTTTCATTGTAGTGCTATATAACTATTTCCATTGCCATCTAGTTGATTCAGATTCATAGCAACCCTATAGGACAGAGTACAACTGCCCCATAGGGTTTCCAGGGAGCAGCTGGTGGATTCAAACTGTTAACGTTTTAGTTAGCAGCCAAGCTCTTAACCACTGCACCACCAGAGTTCGTGTATTACCTAGGCAGAAATAAAAATTTATAGAAAGCTATGTACCTATGTATGGTTTGGAAGGATCCTCACCATTACAGGGGCTGTTTCTTGGGAGGGAGGCATACTAGACAGAGTGTTTGAGGAAGTACACAGGTGTGACTGGACATGGGGAGGCGCTGTAGGAAGGGAGGCTACCCAAGTGGGCAGGAGCCAAGGCCAGTTTGAGGAGTTTGGTTTTTCTCCAGGTAGATGTCTCAGTTCACTAGTGCTGCTGTAACAGAAATACCACAAGTGGATGGCTTTAAAGAAGGAAATTTTCTTTATAGTTCAGTAAGCTAGAAGGCTGAATTTGGGACGTGGCTCTTGGGAAAGATTTCCTTCCTTGTCTCTTTTAGCTTCTGCAGCCCCCGCATCCCTCAGTTCCTTGGTTAATTTTCTGTGGCGTTTATCTTTTCCATTTGTGTTTGCTTGTCTCTGTGTCTATGCTGCTCCTTGTAACTCAGAAGTGATTAGGTTTAGGACCCACCTTACACTGATATGGCCTCGTTAACATCAGAGTGAGGACTCTGTTCCCAAATGGGATTACATCGATAGGTATAGGGGTTAGGAGTCCACCACATATTTTTGGGGGACACAGTTCAAGCCATAACAGTGGCAGTGGGGAGTCACATAAGGGTTGTAAGCAGAAAGGTGTCCTAAGCAAATGCACTTTTTACAATAAACATCTTGACTTCACTGGGTGATGAAGTGCAGAGGAGAGAGGCTGTGGTGGGGCGAGCTGGTAGGAGACTGCTGCCTGGTCCCTGAGAGCTGATGAGCCTGGACTCAGACATCCAGACAATGTCTTTTGAGAGCCTGCTATTTGCTAGGCACTGTTGGTGGGCTATGAGTTGGAATGAACTTGACGGCACTAGGTTAGTTTGTTATTGGTGGGCTGGAAACACTGGTGGTGTAGTGGTTAAGTGCTATCTGTGGCTACAAGCCAGAAGGTTGGCAGTTCAAATCTACCAGATGCTAATTGGAAACTATGGGGCAGTTCTACTCTGTCTATAGGGTTGCTATGAGTCAGAATCGACTGAGTGGCAGTGGTTTTTTTTTATTATTAGTGGGCCAAGGAAACACTGATGGCACTTTGGTTAAGTGCTTAGCTGCTAACCAGGAGATCAGCTGTTTGAACCCACTAGCTGCTCAGTGCGAAAAAAGACCTAGCAACCTGCTCCCGTAAAGGTTACAGCCTAGAAAACCCTATGGGTCAGCTCTGCTCTGTTCTGTAGGGTTTGTATGAGTCAGAATCAACTCAACAGCACCCAATAACATCGGTGAGCCTGATGGTTCAGTAGGGAACAAAATGCACTGAGACCCTGTCCTTCAGGGAGCTTACTTGAGCGAGAGGGACAAATGAACCAAAAATAAGAAGATAAATATGTCAGGCAGTTGGTTCGTACTATACAGAAAAACAGAGGGGGCACTTTATGCAGGGACAGACTTTCTGTGAATGTGATCTTTGAACAGAGTCCTAAATTAAGTGAAAGAGCAAGCCATGAAAAATTTAGGGATCAAAGTTCTAGACAGAAGGAGCACTAGGTACAGAGGCTCTGAGGTGGGAGTGGGCTTGTCGTGTCCAAGGAACAGTGACAAGGCCAGTGTGGCAGGGGCACAACAGTCAAGGTGGAGGTGCTGGAAGCTGAAGTTAGAGACTAGAGACTTGGCTGTCAGGGGTCAGCTTGCGGAGTGCAGAGTGAACTCTGGGGAGCAACTGGGGTCTTGAGAGCAGGGGAGTGTCATGATTTGTCTTCGAGCTGAAGAGGGGAACTCAAAGGAGACCATATCGCAGGTCTCGGAGGTTAGTTCACGGAAGGAGTCAGTGGGGTGGGGGGTGCCTGTGAGGAGAGGAGCCCCCAGGGCCTGGCCTGGCAGACAGTCAGCCGTAACACTTAGCTCAGCCTGGACCAGTTACTGGGGCTTCATCACCCACTTCCCAGCATCCCAGCCCCCTCTGGGAATTGAAAGATCCTTCACAAATCAAAATAGCAGGCAAAGAACAGCTTCTAATTGTTCTGCGTAAGAGAAGAGAAATTAGACGAGTCAGCTGTGAGGTTGAGACCGCCTCCCACACAGCTGTGATCCTGTACCCCGCTGAAGACACTTCCTAAGATTTGCAATTCTGCTGTCTCCGAGCAAAACTTTTTGCTTCTCCAGCTCCGGAGCAAATGACAGCTATTTTGGGAGGCAGTGGGACAGCTGCTGTCCCTGGAGGACAATAAGTGAGTCAAATTTTTTTTAAGACCAAAAACTTCAGTCATTTCACAGAAGAACAGCTTTAGCTGATGTAGAGTTGGCTCAGTCATTCAAAACATATTGAGGCCATTCACCGCGGGTCTCCAGGACTGGGCATGGTGTCAGGGGGCTTCTGAAGGAAGCAAATCACATGGTGTGGCACCACCCTGTGGGGTTTGGTAGAAAGAGAGTGCTGAGCTGGGTCTTAGTGCTTGCCTTGGCTCTGCCACTGTACCTGTGGGACCTTGGGTGAGTCATAGTCTCTCTGGGCTTTGGTTTCCTCGTCTCTCCCCATAAAGGCATTTAAGCTACATCAGTGACTCTCAAACTTTCAAGTTTGTAAGAATCACTAGAGGTGGAGAGTATTGTTGAAGATTCCAAGGGCCACAGTCCCAGAGACTAAGATTTAGCAGGTTGGGGTGGTGGTGGTGGAGGGGAGAACAGGGTTGCTGTGAGTCAGAACTGACTGGATAGCAGGGGAGTTGGGTGTTAGTTTTGGAGCTGAGAGTCAGAACTCTGCATTTCTCACGGGTTTGTCATATAGTTCTGAAGAGATCACCCTTTAAAGCTCAGGGCTTTGGTGACATAGTGGTCTGAGTACTATGGCTGTTAACCAAAAAGTCTGCAGTTAAGATCCAGCAAGTGCTCTTGGAAACTCCATGGGGGCAGTTCTACTCTGTCCTATAGGGCCGCTATGAGTCAGAATTGACTTGATGGCCTTGGGTTTGGGTTTTGGTTTTCCTGCTCAGAAATTTGGTATGTCGCTTGTACACCCCTTCTGTGGGTTTCTCCAGAAATTCTAGGAACATCAAAGAAGTCTTTATTCCTACTTCAGTGACTTGTATGTGTCTGCAGTGATCACACTGCTTTTGATGTGTGCTGTCTCCTGTAGGCTCTCAATATCCAGCCCTGGCCTTGGCACAGAAGGGGCTCCAAACGAGAAGCTGGCTACAGTGCAGACAGCTGTGTGGCAGCATAGGGCATGGAGGGGTGGTGGCGAGAGTCAGGTGCAGGGGTTTCGTTTGCAGGTACCTGGCACCGTGAACACCTGGGCTTGTGCCCTGGCTTGGATATGTGACACTGTCAGCTGCTCCCTTTGCCACATCATTGTGGATGGGGAGAGGGATGCATTGCTGTTTCTACAGAGGAGTGAGCCCACTGCATGGGGTTTAGGTAAGCATAGGACCACCAGGAGGACCAGAAGCCCTGGTCTACCATGGAGGACACCCAGGGGTCCTAAGGCCACAGCCGGTTCTCTAGGCAGAGTCTGTCCCTTAGCTAGCCAGTCATATTCCCAGAAGGTCAAGCTAGTGGGTAGAGACCAGAGGGCCTGGTTGCTCTAGTCTAGCCCCTGGCTTTAGTGTGTTTACCATATACATTAAGCTCAGAGCTACATGCTATATTGTCTCATGGAATTTTCATGATCACCTGTGGGGTTGGTGCAAGTATCATCTCTCTTTTTACATTTATGGAAATTGAGGCATGAAGAGTTCAAGTTGCTAGTCCCGAATCATTCAGCCAATTAAGTAGTGTTGTTACTGGCCACCGCCAAGTTGGCCTCCAGCACATGGCAGCTCCCCATCCAACCAAATGAAATGCTGCCAGGTGCTGTGTCATCCCATGACTGGTGTACATCAGACCATTGTGGTCCACAGCGTTTTCATTGGCTGATTGTTATAAGCAGCTCACTAGGCCTTTGTTGCTAGTCTGGAAGCTCACTTGTAATCTGTTCAGCGTTTTAGTGACATACACACAAGCCACCACTGGCAGATGGGTGGTAGTTGTGCAGGAATTACATCTGCTAAGACTCTAAACCTGGTCTCCTGCATGGAAGGCAAGAATTCAACCACTGAACCATCACTGCCCTTAATAAGTAGCAGAGGCAGTCTTGGAACCCAGATCTGTTTTCCTCTGGAGTCCAGTTTTATTTTTAAGCATATTATTTAGTACCTTGCAGAAGATGCTTTTTCTCACATATACCTTAGATACTTTTGGCCCAGAGTTACTTACAGCCAGAGAAATCCTTTGGCTTCTGTTGTAGTTCAAGTCCTACTTCTATCCTTGACCTTTTGTGTGCCTTGGGGAAGTCACTTTACCCCCTTGAGTTTAATGGGAAACCAGAATCTATGAAATGGGAACACTTATACATGTGCTTCCTTCCAAGGTACACTAAGATGAAGACAGCCACCAACATCTACATCTTCAACCTGGCCTTGGCGGATGCATTGGCCACCAGCACACTGCCCTTCCAAAGTGCCAAGTACCTGATGGAGACATGGCCCTTCGGGGAACTGCTCTGCAAGGCTGTGCTTTCCATTGACTACTACAACATGTTCACCAGCATCTTCACACTCACCATGATGAGTGTCGACCGCTACATCGCTGTCTGCCACCCTGTCAGGGCCCTGGACTTCCGCACACCTGCCAAGGCCAAGCTGATCAACATCTGCATCTGGGTCCTGGCCTCAGGTGTGGGCGTGCCCATCATGGTCATGGCTGTGACCCGCCCCCGGGGTAAGTGAGTGAGTGAACCACAGCACAGGCCACTAAACACAGGAGACAGCCTCTGTGGGTTTGCAGGCCAGTTAGCAGGGTGGGCGTAAGTGGCTACTGGTGGAGGCATGGATCACTGATCAATTAAAGTGTGAATGGTTGGTTGCTGGGGTTCTGGATGACTGGCTGAAGGACAGATGTGGCTGACTAGTGTGACTGTAACTCTGGCCGAAAGGAAGTATGGTTGGCTGGCTGGGGTATGTGGCTGGCTGCCTGGTGGGAGTACAGATGTCAGTGGTGGGAATATGATGGTTGGCCAATGGGGGAAATGGCAGTTGACTATCGGGATGATAAATTGGTCGCTGGTCACACAAGGTCTGGCAGTCAAGTTCATGAACTCATCCTAGGAAATGCTACATATCTCACTGTGAATATGACTATGGTCACCTTCAAAGTACTCCCCCTGGGAAGCTATGCACTGATGCCAGCACCTAGTCCACCCTTCAAAGCAATTTTGGAACTCTTTTTCTGGAATTGCCATCAGAGCTGTTGTTGTATTACCCTTGATGTCCTGAGTGTCCTCATAATGTCTTCCTTTCAATATTTCCTTTCTCTCTGGGTAAAGAAAAAGGTCATCGGGGCCAGATGAGGTGAGTAGGAAGTGTGTTTTAATACAGTTATTTGTTTACTGGCTAAAAAACCCCTCCCTCACAGACAACTATACAATTAAGTTTGCGAAATTGCTACCTTGTAACTGCACAATGGCCATTCCAGAAAGAGTTCCAAAATTGCTTTCAAGGATGCACTCGGTGCTGTCGTCAGTGTAAACCTCCCCAAAGAGAGTACTTTGAACGTGACTGTAGTAATATTCAGCAATGATGTATGTAGCACTTAAAACAATTAAGTTTGTGTATTTAATCATTGGACCTTGTATGGATTGGTGGCCAAAGGGAGTGCATGAATAACTGGCCAGGGAGATCATTTATGGCTGGTGTATATGCACATAAGCAGTTGGCTAGGAGTGTGTGAACTGAACTACTGACCTCCAGGGAGATGGATAGATGACCAATGGATAAGGGTGTCACGAACCAGTTAGTGAGCAATAGGGGCTGCAGGCTTTGTGGTACCAACCCAAACTCCTTCCATCCCAATTTGAAAACCGTTGGCTCATATGACCAAAACCAGGCTTAGTCTTGTGCAGAGAGTGTACAGACAGATGCATCTCCTCAGACTAATTATTTTAGTAACTACCTTATTGGTAAAGGCAGATGCTATAACAGTCTCCAAAGCTCAGTGCCTTAATACGTAGTTTATTTCTCACTCTCTTCTGTCTTGTGGAAGAGTTCTATTCCACACAGCCATATAGAGACCTAGGCTCGAACTGATGCTTTTGTAATCTTCTATTGGCTTCTGTGCATCTAGCCAGCAGACGAATCTGTAGAGTCGGGAGAAAGCACATTCACTCTTAAATGTTATGGGCCAATCCCTTCCTAATGATAGCTGGTTGTGTGACCCTGACTGGATGTGAGGGAGCAGGAAAGTAATCTAGCAGGTGCCAAAGACAGTGGTGACTAATTAGCCCATCTGAGTCACACTGTATCATGGGATGTTGGAAGTTTAAATGAGTTAATCTGAGGAAAACACTTAGAACAAGACCTGTTTTATTGTTACTGAATAGCAGCTGTTGGAATGATTAAAGCTGTGAGACAGGCAGGGCAGGCACTCCTACCTCCATCTGAGTGTAAGAGAACTAAGAATCAGAGATGTCAGGTGGTTTACTTAGGGTCACACAGCCAGGCATGTGGTAGAACTTGGCCCAGAACTCAAGGTTCCTGCCTCCAAATCTATTGCTCTTCCTGACCCCGGTGTGAATGAAGGTTTACTGAGGGTTGGTGCTACAGAGTAAGGCAGGCTTGGTGGGAGGCTTCTTAGCTACCTTTGACCTTCACAAGGGCAGAGGCCCTGCTACTCTCACATAGCCTCTGAGTTCTGACACAGCATCCGGGTCCCATTCTTTGCTGCCAGCCTTCAGCTTTGTTGTTGTTAGGTGCCATCAAGTTGGTTCTGACTCATAGTGACCCTCTGCACAACAGAATAAAACATTGCCCAGTCTTGTGCCACATCCACAATCATTTTTATGCTTAAACCCATTGTTGCAGCCACTGTGTCAGTCCATCTTGTTGAGGGTCTTCCTCTTTTTTTGCTGACCCTCCATTCTACTAAACATGATGTCCTTCTCCAGGGATTGACCCTTCCTGACAACATGTCCAAAGTATGTAAGATGCAGTCTTGCTATGTTTGTTTCCAAGGAGCACTCTGGTTGTACTTCTTCCAGAACAGATCTGTTTGTTCTTTTGGTGGTCCATGGTACATTCAACATTCTTCTCTAACACCACTTCTCCAACACTGTAAGCCTTCAGCTGCAGACCATTGATTGCAGCCCTGCTGAGGCCTGGACCAGATGGGCCTTCTTAGTCTACACACACACACACACACACACACACACACACATGCACACATGCACACACACACAATGCTCTGGTGTATGCATCAGCACTGGTTGACTCTGTATGCCACTTGCCACTTGACGTTGGACAAGTTTTGTTCATCTCTGTGCCTTGTCTAGTCTGCTGTACGATGAAGGTCTTGGAGTAAATCATCCATAAAAATCTTACTATTCTGCTATTCAGTACACCCATTCTGTCTGTGGGTAGAGAGTGTGAATCCCTAACTCTTTTCTCACACTTTCAGACTCCACTGTTGGGCTCCTCAAATCCCAAGAAGTTTTGGGAGCACCTGGACCAACCTCAACTCTCCTTCGGAATCCCGCTACATCCCCTAAGGTGCTCCTCTGGCCCGTGCCCATGATGGGCACCAGGGAGCTCATTCCATCCTGAGGGCCCCTTCTATCTCTGGCCAAGTCTGTCTGGCTACCATAAAGCTCTTCCTGACATTAAGCTGAGATCTGTCACCTTGGAGCTTGTCTCCTACCTTGGCTGTAGCCCTGACCTCTGGGCTCCCACATGTCTGGTCCTCTGCCTTATGAGTACAGTGAACCACTTCTCATAGCCCATTTAATCCTCACAACAGCCCTATGATGTGTAGTTACTGTTATTCCCTCTTGAAGAGGTGGAGTAATTTGCCCAAGGTTGTACCACACAGCTAGTAGGACCTGAGTGTTGCTTTTAATCCATGCTCTTTAAGTAGGTCGATCTTCAGTTGGTCTTAGGAGTTGGAAATGGGTGGGATGTTTTGAGTTATCGTGATGACTGACATTGCACTAGGCTAAATTATACTATTACCCCTGTGCATGGATGCAGAAGCTTGTAAGGGGCTGGGAGACAGCCTTAGAAGAGACCTCCCCAATAAAGACCAATCTTGGTGGGTCTCTAAGGGTGAGTAGGAGTCTATAAGGTGCAGAAGTGAAGGAGAACGTTCCAGGCAATAGAACAGCAAAGCCCGGAAGAGGCTACAGGACTTGACCAAGCCAAGTAGGTTGGCTAAGCAGGCAGGATGTTTTAGGTGCACAGACTTCTCACACTGTCTGGTTGTTTGTCCCTGGCCCAGATGGAGCAGTGGTGTGCATACTGCAGTTCCCCAGCCCCAGCTGGTACTGGGACACAGTGACCAAGATTTGTGTCTTCCTCTTCGCCTTCGTCGTGCCCATCCTCATCATCACCGTGTGCTACGGCCTCATGCTGCTGCGCCTGCGCAGCGTCCGCCTGCTGTCCGGCTCCAAGGAGAAGGATCGCAGCCTGCGGCGCATCACGCGCATGGTGCTGGTGGTGGTGGGCGCCTTCGTGGTGTGCTGGGCGCCCATCCACATCTTCGTCATTGTCTGGACGCTGGCGGACATCGACCGGCGCGACCCGCTCGTGGTGGCCGCGCTGCACCTGTGCATCGCGTTGGGCTACGCCAACAGCAGCCTCAACCCTGTGCTCTATGCCTTTCTGGACGAGAACTTTAAGCGCTGCTTTCGCCAGCTCTGCGCCTCGCCCTGCGGCCGCCCGGAATCCAGCAGCTTCAGCCGCGCCCGCGATGCCACGGCCCGCGAGCGGATCTCCGCCTGCACCCCGTCCGAGGGCCCTGGCGCTGGCGGTGGCACAGCCGCCTGACTAGGCAAGGCCTGTCTCCCATGCGCCCGGCCCCCACTGGAATGACCAGGGGACCAAACCAAGTTCTAATTGGGGCAGGGCCCACCACTGGAAATGGGGCAGTAGGGGAGCCAGAGAGACTCGGCTGCCAGTCAGGGCCTCTGATTCGGAAAGAGGGCAGGGCTGAGAGGAGGCGGGGCTGTGAGACGGAGACTGTGTGAATACAGGACAGCGGGCAGTACCTCTGTGCTGGGTGGTCTCGGCTCTAGGATGGGGGAGCGGAGCTAGTCACTCTAGGGCAGTGGGGCCTGGGGTTCTAGAACTGAACTGAAAACTAGGGCCACTGCAGTGGGGTGAGTCTTCAAGTTTCAGACATTGGGTTACTGTCCCAGCCCTCAGTTCTAGCCAGGCGTGGGAGTGGGGCCTGAGACTTGAGGGACCCCAGCAGCCCAAGAGCCAGGAGAGGGCAATGGTGGGGACCTTGGACTGAGCTGCAAGATTGGGCCTCAGTGCGGTGGGGAGGGACAAGGTGAGGCCCGTGTGCAGCAGAGTGGGGCCTCAGCTTTGAGTAGAGTCTCAGCCCTGATTTGTAGCAGGGTGTGGGGCTCTCTGCAGTTCTGGTCCATGTCTTTAAAAAGAGAGAAACTATACATAACTCTTAGACCCTTGGCAGTCATTTCCTGTGAATGGGTGAGAGTTCAGCGTCAGGGTCCTGTGTCCCCAGCACTGCACTCCGGTGGTGTGCGGGACAAGACAGTGAGGTGGGGCCTGTGGTTCTGGGATAGGGTACTCACCCTGGAGTTCCAATGGGAGATGGCCAGACAGCCTCCCAGAGCCAAGCAGCCAGGAGGCTTCTGGGCTGAGCAGTGGTGATGGGCTGTGGTTTGAGAATGAGGTAGAGGAGCCAGGCTTCTGCTTTGGGTTGGAGTCCTAAAGCCAGAGGGTGGACAAATTTGGGGGTGCTGCCGTGGCCCTGGCTTCTTTCGCCCAATCACTCGAGAACAGGACCAGGAATCTAGAGTCCATGGATGGTAAGTGGCCCCTGGGACAGGATATCAGGAGCAGCAATGAAACTCCCTCCTCCTGGACTTTGAAGAAATCCTCTCTTCCTCTCTGACTTCCTCCAATACCTGGCTGTGCCCAGTGTGTCCAGCGGAAGTCAGAATTATCTACTTGGGGACCTGACTTTGAAGGAACTCAGGGATGAATGTGACTGTGATACTGGCACCAACCTTCAGTCTCCTCTGCTCTTCCCCAAGGGTCCCACCTGCTATGGCTGCTACCTCCAAGCTTCTGAGGGTGAGGTCCATCCAGAACTCGGCGTAAGAGTGGTTTCTTATATGCTTGGCTTTTATTCTGGCCTTCCCAGACCTTTGCATCCCTGGATATCAGGATCTGCCCTCACTCCTTTCGCCTCCCCTCTGTCACCTCTGCCTCCCCCACTGCCTCAGTCATGTACCTCTGACTCCCTGTTGAAGCAGTATGCTGACATTCTTGTAAAAACAAATTTAATTTCCTTTCCTTTCTGGGACAGATGGAAAGAAATTGACGTCTTTGTCTCAAACAAAAAAAGAAGAAGAAGAAAAAAGAAATGACTTATCCCTTTGACAATCTCTTCCTTGGAACAAAAGCCTTTCCTGTCTGGGAGGCTGTCACTCCAGCGGGGGCTGAAGTGGTGTTCGGGGGGTGGGAGCTTAGACACATAGATGGGCTTTGGGCAGATTGGGGACAGAGATGCCATCAGTGGGCAAAGTGCAGCCCCCTATTCAGGCTGAGCTCCAGGAAGCACTAGACCTAGGCATGTTCTTCATCCTGAAAATGGTTCCCTCAGGGTCTGGACAGGTGGGCAGTGGCCAGCGCTCAGATCCAACCCACTAGGCCACCTTGTTCTGGAATCCCAGCCCACCAAGATCCCCTTTACCATCCAAATGATAACCTTAGAGAGCTTTATGTCTGGGGGGAGAACCAGCAAGGCAGGGGACATTCCTCACCTGAGACCACTGCTGATAATGTCATGGGTAGATGGGAGAGAAAGGAGGCATTTTAGAAATTGGGAAAGGCTCCTGAAGGAAGTGACACTGGAGCTCAAGGCTGTTTGTTTTCCTTGTGACATCTCCGACCTCCCACCACCAGGACAGGTCTGTCCCCAGGCTTCCCAGGGCCCACTCCTGCCATCTTCTGTGGCTATAATAGAGCTGGCTGCATTTTACCACTCTTAGTGGATGAATTTGCCCTGGAGCCAACAGAGCCTGGGTCCAGACCACATGCACTGAAGGTAAAGCAAACTTCTATTGAAACTTCATGCCAGGCTGTACACCCAGGGCCCTGTGCTCAGGAATCCAGGTCCCTGCTGGAGACAAAAGCATAAACAGATCACTGCATCTGGGTGTCATGAGTGCAGCTGGCGACAGAGCTCCAGGGAGGGTGCCACAGGGAAGTGACTTTTCTATTTTTTTCCTGAAAAACATATTTGTAGCAATCCTGGAATACATGGTAAAGGATCAGAGGGCCTTAAATGATAAGTAAGAGTTGGCCACCAAGAAGCTGGAACAGAGAATGGAAAAGTCTGGAGAGGTGCAAGTACTCGGCAAACCCCAGGAATGAGAAGTTGTATGTGGCTAGAGCATGGAGCTGAGTATTTCTGTGTACCAGGCTCTGTGCCAGGCGCTGAATACACATTGTTTCATCTGATCCCTCACAAGCAGAAAGCTGAAGCTCAGAGAGGTCAGGCTAGTCACTCCTGGGGCACAGAGCCCATTCATGGCAGTATTTGGGTCACGGTAACTCCAGTCTGATTTCCAGTTAATTCCAAGCTTAACTGAAGTAGAGGGGCTTTAGCAGCTGGACCTGTGGTGTTACAGATTGAATCCTGTTCCCCAAAACTGTGTCATCTGATGAGATTTCCCTGTTTTGCAAGTTCTGACATTTAAGTTCACAAAATCATTGTAGAAAAATTGCTACATACCTTGTTGCTGAATATCACTATGGTCACCTTCAGAGTACTCCCCTTGGGAAGCTATGTATCAATGCCAGTGCCTAGTCCAAACTTCAGAGCAATTTTGGAAGTCTTTTTCTGGGAAGGCCATCAGAGCTGTTGTCATATTATACTTGATGTCCTGAAAGTCATCAAAATGTCTTCCTTTCAATATTCCCTTTATCTTTGGGTAAAGAAAAAAGTCATTGGGGGCCAGATCAGTTGAGTAGGGAAGGTATTCCAATACAGTTGGTTACTGGCTAAAAACTCCCTCACAGACAACTATCCAGTTAATTTCGCCAACTTGCCACCATACCACCGTGCACAATGGCCATTCCAGAAAGAATTCCAAAATTGCTTTGAAGGGTGGACTAGACTCTGGCATTGGTGCATAGCTTCTCAAGGGGAGGACTTTGAAGGTGACTGTGGTGATATTCAGCAATGAGGTATGTGGCAGTTAGAACAATGGACCTCATAAATTCTACCTTTATGATGTTAATGAGGTAGAATTATTGGCAGCTATAGTAATGAGGCAGAACTTAATCTACAAGATTAGATTGTGTCTTAAATCAACCTCTTTTGAGATCAAAAAGAGAGAAGCTAAACAGAAAGACATAGGGACCTCATTAGTCAGCTAGTGCTGCTCAAAGAGAAATACTATGAGTGGATGGCTTAGCAAAGAAAAGTTGATTGTTACACAGTTCAGTAGCCTACAAATCCGAATTCAGGATGTCTGCTCCAGGGGAAGGCTTTCCCTCTATCGGCTCTGGAGGAAAGTCCTTGTGTTGTATCAGTCTTTCTCCAGGGAGCATCTTGGTGCAGGAACCTCAGGGCTGAAGGATGAGCTCTTCTCCCAGTGCTGCTTTCTTGATGGTATGAGGTTCCCAACTCTGCTTGCTTCCCTTTCCTTTTTCTGTTGTAGGGTAAAAGGTAGTGCAAGCCACACTCCAGGGAAACTGCTGTGACAATGGAGCCGGGAAGTGACCTCAGGAAGGGTGCTACAGTCCCACCCTAATCCTCTTTAGCATACAGCATAAGAAAACCACAAAACAGAGGACAGTCATAAACTATTGGGAATCATGGTCCAGCCAAATGGCTACACACATTTCTGGGGGGACACGGTTCAGTCCATGACAATCCCAAACAAGAACAGTCAGGAGTATCCTTGGGACCCAGAATCACTGTGCTGAAAAGCTCCTAGAACAAGGGAGGACTGATAACAAAGACCTTCCTCCAGAGCCAACAGAGAGACAGAGAGCCTTCCCCTGGAGCTGGCACCCTGAATTCAGACTTCTAGCCTCCTAGACTGTGAGAGAATAAACTTCCCTTTGTTAAAGCTCTCCACCTGTGGTATTTCTGTTATAGCAGCACTGGATGACTAAGAATGTGAGATGAGGTTTTTGAAAACTTTAAACCAAATGAAGATCTGCAGGAAAAGGGCAATTTTCCATGACCTTTTGTTCCTCCTGAACCTGTCTCCACATCCTCACATTTCAAAGTGTGCTGTGCAAGATGTCTTTTACAGCTCCGAGCTGACAGTGTGATTCTAGATCTGTGCAGAGTTCTCAAAACTGGAGCCGGTTTGCTCCCTGCACACATTTCCCTTCCTCTCTCCAGGGTGTGAGAGGGCAGTGTTTGCCCCTGGTTTCAAAGTGTCCTGCAGCTGTGTATTGCTGCTTGATATGATAAAACGAGTGGTTAAAGCTGGAATCAGACCTTGGCTTTCCCTCTCACAGCCTCAGTTTCCACATCTGTAGAGTGGACTTCCTTCATGAGGTGGTTGCAAGGATTTAATGAGATAATGTATGAAAAGGATCCAGCACATAAGCAAGCTCTTAGCACATGGTAAGTAGCTATTATTACGTGAAAGGGGGGCCAGGATGCAAAGGCAGAGCTAGAGACCAGAGGGAAAGGCAGTAAACTTTCGGGGGTAGCATTAGAGAGAAGAGACTGGGGACCGAGACTGGAAATCCAGCCTGGGGATCCCCTGCTTCCTAGGCTCAGGAAGAGCTACCACGGAGAGTGTGAAGGTGCTGGAAAGCAGTAGGAGGATGGGGCAAATGTGCTGCCATGGAAACTGGAGGAGGAGGGCGTTCCTGGAGGGAGGGAGTGATGGATAATGTCAAGTGTCTTAAGACAGGTTGGGGGAAGGGGCAGGAGGGTGATGGGAGTAAACCAGAGCTCTCAATTTCAGTCTCTTGCATGTCCCAGAAGCCCCTAAACCGGGATTCAAATCTCAGCTCTGAAACTAACTGTGTGACCTAAGCAAGAGATGTGCCCTATCCAAGCTTCCTCTCCTTCTAGGTCTGAGATGAGGGGCTGGGTCACTCTCTACTGTGATGCTGAGTCTCCAATGTGAGTCTCATCTTGCTGATTCTTGGCTATTTATTAGTAATGTGACCGTAGACAAATCACTTCTGAGAGCTCCCTTTGAAGACCACAGATACTGTGAGCAAGGTACCTACCAAAGTGCCTGGCATGTAGTGGGTCCTCAATACAGGATTATTCTGTAATAACTACAGGGGTGCCAGAGGTGGCTGCTCTAAAGTGTCCCTAGCTTGGATTTTGAAAGGCTCCTTGAAGTGGAGAGGAGCCACCAGTGTTCTGAGAGGACACAGGGAGCAACAACAGTCTAGGCTGGGCATCTGCTGGGTCTCAGCCCAAGCACCAGCTTTCTGTTGGTTACCCGTCGCAGACCCTAGCTTGGGGCTTGGCCTCTGCCAGCCTGCCCTATGGAGCAACTGCTGCAGATCCTGGCAGGGAGCCACTCCAGGAGGCTTCTAACCCTTTAGGCAGTGACACTCTTAGGTCCTGGCACTCACAATAAAACACACTACCCCCTCTGCTACCACTAGCAGTTGCCATTCACTTGACTCCAGCTCATAGCGACCCATGTATATCAGATTAGAACTGTGTTCCACAGGTTTTTGATGGCTAGTTTTCCTGAAGTAGAGTGCCATGCCTTTTTTTCTGAGGTGCCTCTGGGTGGACAAACCTCCAAACCTTCCCTTGAGCAGCTGTCTGCATTAACTATTTGCACAGACACACCTCAGTTTCCTTCTTTCATTTCTGGGCACGGAGCATGGAGTGCTGGGAGCCGGGTGAGGGCATAAGGGGAGCTTACAAATATAATGAGAAATAACTATTTAGTGGTAGATACTGGCGGCTTGGGAATTAAAAATGGGCCTTGGAGAGGGGCTGGTGAAGGCCTTTCAAATGGACACAGTGATGTAGTGGAGCAAGGGCTGGGCTGGAAGGCTGCCCAGGTTCCAGTCCCAGCACCACCACTGGTGGTGAACCCCACGTGTGCACAGCTCCTTCTGGAGTGTTGAGCATTTCCACTCATCCCCTCTCAGTGAGAGGCCATCCTCATAGTAGGTAGTGTGTGCATGCCTCCCTGCCCTTCCTTGTTCTAAGCAATTTCCATTCAGTCACTTATTTAATCCTCACAGCATGGCTGTGGGTAGGCATTACTATTACCCTTATTTTGCAGACTAGGAAACTGGGGCTCAGAGAGACTTATCTAAGGCTACATGGCTTGCTGGTAGCATGTCCAGCTAGGATCCCCTCTTAGGTCTGTCACATATACAGGAGGAGACTTGATGATTACACAGAGGCAGCAAGGAGATACTTGCATCTAGAATCAGTCATGGATGGAGCATTTCCCATGCCAGGATCCATGCCTCCTCATCTTGGCAGCAAAGGCATATGCCAGCTGTCCTAGAAACTGCTGTCATGTTGGTGGGCCAATTTTTCATCCATTTTGTCCTTGCCTTAGAAGACTCACTTATTCTTGTCATTTTTCACTTTGCTGTATGACCTTGGGCAAGTCATTTCACTCTTGGAGCGCATTTCATCGATCATGGATGACACAACTTCACTGGTAGGAAGTCAGGAAGCCTTAGAGACCATGAGTGAAGGGACCTATTTTATTTTGATCTTGAAAATATTCCCAGCATCTGGCACTGCACCGGGCACATAGTTGTCGTTTGACCAAGTGGATGAAGTGCCTAGTACGTGCTCAGGAAAGGGAGCTTTTGAAGATTATCTAACGTTTCCGATTATGCTTGCGCCATCTCACATCTCTTAATGCTGTAGGTAGGTGAGGAGCAAAGGACTTTATTAACCAACTCTATCAGGAATTGATGGGTTCTGAGGGCTCTGCCATCCTGGGAGTGAACTGAGATATTTCCCTCATGTTCCTTGATCCCAGAAACAGAACTTTGGTAAATTCCATAGGGCATTTGCTGAGGAACAGGGAACAGGATGCCTGGATCTGGTGTTTGTAACTAAGGCTGCCTGCCTTTGGGGGTAAGAGAGGAAGGGCAGGTCAGATATGAAGCTTGACCCAAACCCCTGGCCAGTTGCAAACCCCAGGGCCCATCTTGGTACCACTGGCCAACTTTCTGTTTTCTCAATAAAGTGAACACTATTCTCAGTATCTGTTTCTTTGGCTGTTTCTTCTGCTCACCTTCTGTACTGTCATTGCAATTGGGGGTCACCGTCTGGGGGTGGGAGTGCATAGGGCTGCCTGCTCACATTGAGGGAAACATCTAGCCCAACCTTCAGGACCTGCCTCAGTGAAGATGCAACATTGTTGTTAAGAACCTCAGCCTAATGGCAGCTTCAGCCACTTCCTAGAGCATACTGGAACCAAACCAGGCCTCTGTGCTCCCCTCCCTTCTGCCTCAACCTCCAAACTGGCTCCTTCTTCTTCCCTGTGCCAGGTGCCACTTCCACTCTAACCTAAGCCACAAGTTTTCAAAGCCCTGCCCACCTCACATGCCTCTAGCTAACTCCACCTCCCCCCTCAACCCCGGGCCCCACAGTTACCCAAGCCTTTGGCATAGGTAAAATCTGTTGTCAGATCGATTCTCTCATAGTGATCCTACAGGACAGAATAGAAATACCTCATAGGGTTTCCAAGGAACACCTGGTAGAGACAAACTGCTGACCTCGTGGTTTGTAGCTGAGATCTTACCTCCTGTGCCACCGGGGACATAGAAGGAACAAATACCTGTGTGCATTCAAAGTAGACCTGAGGATGGATGTTTGAATCCAGTGCCCCCAAACACCTTCTCTGCCTCCTCAGCGTTTTCCTCCTCAATAGTTACTAACCCAGATGGCTTCTAAATCACTTTCTGGAAGGAGATAACTCCCTGGCTCAGCGTCTACCTCCACACCACATGTGACTGGACCCTTAAAGAGGGAATGTGGGCCTGGAGCCCCACCTCTTCTCCTGGGACAATGCCCTTCTGGGGACTCAGGTTTATGGAAGGACTCAGCCAGGGGCTACCTATCCTGGGACCTGCCAGTGTCAAGATGATGAGCACCAAGGAGCAAGGGGAGGACAGCCCTGAATCAACAGCCCGCAGCTTTGGACTCTGTGTGCTGGAGCATGATGGCCTGGGCCACCAGGCTGCTGGGCTGGGGAAGAGTTGACTTAAAGGGAGCATGATGAAGGAGACCCACAGCCCCAGTAGCTCCATCTAGAGCCAGCTCCCACTGAGGCTGAAAAGAGCAGCTCTGAGGGTAACAGCATGTGTGTATGTGTGTGTGTGTTTGCACAGCATGTGGAAGATCACTGGGTGTTTGTGTGAGTCAGTGCACACAGTGGAGACCTTTTATTCACCTTTGGGTTTGTGCAGAGGGAAGGCTTGGGCCTCATTTTCCTCCTTTGAAAAACAGAGTAATCATTCTAACACCTGGTTTCCCAAGATTTTTCTGAAGATTGAGTGAGACAAGAGCTTTGAGTGGTAACTGTGGTATGTATTAATAATGGGAAGGTATACTCTGCCTTTAATCTTCAATGGCTCCCCCAAATCCTGACAAATCCAGATGATGTCTACAAAAATGGAATTCTGAGACTCTAAGTTCAAAATCACCTGGCTGCAACCTTAAGTTCCCTTGGGGAGAGAAGGGACCCACTACAGGAAGAAGACTTCTGAGGCCCAGACTGACAGCAGACAGTTCTCAAGAGGACTGGAGCAGGTACCACAGATTACTGTCGTGTGCCAACTTCTTCAACTCCAAGCAGCTACCTTCCCTCTGCCTCCAGGAAGCCTTCTCTGATTGCTCAGGCTCCATTGCCCTCACCTTGCTTGGACATGTCACAGCTGCCACCAGTGGTCCCTCACCATAAGCAAGGCTGCTGAACACCCACAGCATCACCAGACAGAATAATGGAAAGGAACAGCAGGTTTTCAGTTTCTCTTCAGTGACATTTATGGGGTTTCTTGGTCATGTATTAATGTTGTTGTCAGGTGCCATTGAGTTGGTTCTGACTCATAGCAACCCTATGCACAACTGCCTGGTCTTGCACCATGTCCACAAATATTTTTATGTTTAAGCCCATTGTTGCAGCCACTGTGTCAATCCATCTCATCGAGGGGCTTCCTCTTTCTCGCTCACCCCTCCACTCTACCAAGTATGATGTCCTTCTCCAGGGACATGACAACATGTCCAAAGTATGTAAGATGTAGCTTGCTATCTTTGCTTCCAAGGAGCACTCTGGCTGGATTTCTTCCAGAACAGATCTGTTTGTTCTTTTGGTGGCCCATCATACATTCAACATTCTTCCCCCACACCACAATTCAAAGGCATCAATTCTTCTTCTGTCTTATTTGTTCACTGTCTAGCTTTCGCATGCATATGATGCGACTGAAAATAACATGGTTTGGATCAGGTGTACTTGAGTCTTCAAGGTGACATCTTTACTTTTCAATACTTTAAGGAGATCCTCTGCAGCAGATTTTCCCAACACAATGTGTATTTTGATTTCTTGACTGCTGCTTCCATGGGCGTTGATTGTGGACCCCAATTAAATTACATCCTTGACAACCTCAGTCCTTCCTCTATTTATGACGATGTTGCTTACTGGTCCAGTTGTGAGGATTTTTGTTTTATTGATGTTGAGGTGCAATCCATACTGAAGGCAGTGGTCCTTAATCTTCATCAGTGTTTCAAATCTTCCTCACTTCAGCAAGGAAGGTGGTATTGTCTGCATAACGCAGGTTGTTAATGAGTCTTCCTCCAATCCTGATGCCTTATTCTTCATATAATTCAGCTTCTTGGATTATTTTCTCAGCATGCAGATTTGAAAAGGTATGGTGAAAGAATACAGCCCTGATCCACACTTTTCCTGACTTTAAACCACAATGTGTCCCCTTGTTCTGTTCTCATGACTGCCTTTTAATCCATATACAGATTCCTTGAGAGCACAGTTAAGTGTTCTGAAATTCCCATTTTCTGCAATGTCAGCCATAATTTGTTATGATCTGCACAGTCAAATGCCTTTACATAATAAAAGAAACAGAGGTAAACATCTTTCTGATATTCTGTGCTTTCAGTCAAGATGCATCTGACATTAGCAATGATATCCCTGGTTCCACGTCCTCGTCTGAATCCAGCTTGAATTTCTGGCAGTTCTCTGTCAATATACTGCTGCAGTGACTTTTGAATGATCTTGAGCAAAATTTTACCTGTATGTGGCATTAACAATACTGTTTGGTAATTTCCACATTCAGTTGGATCAACTCTATTTGGAATAAACATAAATATGGATCTCTTCCAGTCAGTTGGCCAGGTAGCTGTCCTCTAATTTTCTTGACATAGACAAGGATCACTTCCAACACTGCATCTGTTTGTTGAAATATCTCAATTGATATTCCATCAATTCCCGGAGCCTTGTTTTTTTGCCAGTGTCTTCAATGCAGCTTTGAATTCTTTCTTTAGTACCACTAGTTCCTGATCATATGCTGCCTTTTTAAATAGCTGAACCTAGACCAGTTCTTTCTGGTATAATGACTTTGTATTCCTTCCATCTTCTTTTGATGCACCAAGGCATTTAATATTTTCCCTTTAGAATCCTTCACCATTGCAATTCAAGGCTTGAGTTTTTTCTTCAGTTCTTTCAGCTTGAGAAATGCAGAATGTGTTCTTCCATCAAAGTAATAAATGCTAATTATAGAAATTGGGAAACCTGACAAGCATGGAAAGAAGAGGGAAAGGCCTAACCTACAGTCCCCTACTCTGTTAACACCCGGGTGTGCTTCCTTACCTAGAGGGACCCAGGGCATCCACCAGTGACTCCAGAGCCTTCTGAAATGCGATGTGCACTGTGTGTCACTGTGCGTCTCATTGCAGAAAAGATTTTGAACCTTCTTCAAGTACTCCAGGGGTCCAGGATGCAAAAGGTCAAGAGGATGGGGGAGGCACACTCTCCTCTAGCCACAAGTAAGTAGGCTCGCACCAACCTGGAGGGTGACCATGTGCACAAACACCCTCTATACCATCCCTACCCCCACACATTCCCTGGGGAATATTCTGCTCTCTCTCACACAGGCCCACGTGGAGATGTCCATCTATATCACACACATGCCTGCCTGTGAATTGCACTTCTGTTTCCCATGGGTACTGTAAGTATATTATTGCACACATACACATGCACACATTTCCATATCACAGGTATGCATGCATACTTCTTGGTACATACACCTGCCACTGGCACATACACATTCATTCATCTGTTAGATGCCATTGAATCGGTTCCAGTTCACAGTGAGCCTCCCTACAACAGAACTAAACACCACCCAGTCCCGTGCCATCCTCACAGTCATTGTTATGCTTGAGCCCATTGTTGCACCCACTGTGTCAGGGCCTCTTGTTGAGAGTCTTCCTATTTTCCACTGACCCTCTGCTTTACCAAGCATGATGTTCTTCCCTAGGAACTGATCCTTCCTGTTAACATTCTAAAATATTTGAGACCAAGGCCTCACCACCCTTGCTAGTAATGAGCATTCTGGCTGTACTTCTTCCAGGACAGATTTTTTTGTTCTTCTGGCAGTCCATAGTTTATTCAATATTCAAAATTCAAAGGCACCAATTCTTCTTCAGTCTTCCTTATTCAATTGCCTAGTTTTCACATGCACATAAGGCAACTGAAACCACCAGAGTGTGGGTCAGGTACACCTTACTCCTTAAAGTGACATCTATGCTTTTTAACACTTTAAAAAGATCTCTTGCAGCATATTTGCCCACTGTAATGCATTTTTTCGTTTCTCAACTTCTGCTTCCACTGGTGTTGATTGTGGATCCAAATAAAATGAAATCCTTGATAACTTCAATATCTTCCCCATTGATCATGATTCCACTGATTGGTCCCGTTGTGAGGATTTCTGTTTTGTTTATGTTGAGCTGTAATCTATACTGTGGTCAAAGGCTGTGCAATTTGATTTTCATCAGTAAGTACTTCATCTTCTTCGCTTTCTGCAAGCAAGGTTGTAGCATCTGCATAACACAGGTAGTTAATGAGTCTACCTCCAATTCTGATGCTGCCTTCTTCATATAGTCCAGCTTCTCAAATTATTTTCTCAGCATCCAGATTGAATATACTGAAAGGATTCAACCCTAATGCATATGTTTTCTGACTTTAAACCATACAGAATCCCCTGTTTTGTTGGATTGCTTCTTGGTCTAAGTACAGGTTCCTTGTGAGCACAGTTAAGTGTTCCGGGAATTTCCATTCTATGCATTTTATCCATAAATTGTTATGATCCACGCAGTTGAGTGCAGAGTTAATGAAACCCAGGTAGACATGTTCCTGGTATTCTCTGCCTTCAGCCAGGATCCATCTGACATCAGCAATGATATCCCTTGTTCCACATCCTCTTCTCGGTCCAGCTTGAGTTTGTGAGTTTTCAGCTGATGTTCCGCTACAGCCACTTTTGAATAATCTTCAGCAAAATTTTGCTTATGTGTGACATTAATGATATTGTCTGATAATTTTTTCTGCATTCTGTTGCATCATGTTTCTTTAGAATGGACACAAATACGGATCTCCTTCAGTCAGTTGGTCAAATTTCTTCACATAGATGAGTAAGCACTTCCAGTGTTATATCTGTTGAATTATCTCAGTTGGTATTTCATCAGTTCCTGGAGCTTCGTGTTTTGCCAATGCTTTCAGTGCAGCCTGGACTTCTTCCTTCACTACTGTCAGTTCTTGATCACATGCTACCCACTGAGATGGTTGAATGTTGACCAATTCTTGTTGGTACAGTTACTCTGTGTATTCCTTCCACTTCTTTTGGTGCTTCCTGTTGGAAACCCTGATGGTGTAGTGGTTAAGTGCTATGACTGCTAACCAAAAGGAAAGGTCAGCAGTTCAAATCTGCCAGGCACTCCTTGGAAATTCTATGAGGTGGTTATACTCTGTCTACAGGGTCACTAGGAGTCAGAATCGACTCAATGGCAATGTTTTGGGTTTTTTGGTGTATGTACCCTTTGTTATTTTCCCTGAGAATCCTTCAGTGTTGCAATGTTGCAGTGTTGCTTGAATTTTCTCTTCAGGTCTTTTAGCCCGAGAAAGGCTGAGTGTGTTCTTCCCTTTTGGTTTTCTATCTCCAGCTCTTTGCATATGTCATTGTAATACTTTATCTTCTCGAGCTGCCCTTTGAAATCTGTTCAGCTTTTTTACTCTATCGTTTCTTCTCAGTTTCTTCTGACATCTGTTTTGGTTTTTCTTTCTTTCCTGTCTTTTTAATGACCTCTTGCTTTCTTCATGGATGACGTCCTTGAAATCATTTCACAACTCATCTGGTCTTTGATCATCAGTGTTCAGTGCATCAAATCTACTCTTAAGATGCTCCCAGGGAGGTGGGATATACTCCGGTGGAAACACTAGCGATATACTGGTTAAGTGCTATGGCTGTTAACCAAAGGCCCGCAGTTCGAATCTACCAGGTGCTCCTTAGAGACTCTCAGGAGCAATTCTACCCTGTCCTATAGGGTCACTATGAGTCGGAGTCGACTCAGTGGTAATGGCTTGGGCTGTTGATACTCAGGGTTGTATTTTGGCTGTCGTAGACTTGTAGTTTTCTTCAGCTTCTGCTTGAACTGAAACAGCTTAGCCTGGATGAAGTTTGGTGAAGGCTTCCCGAGAACAGACTCATTTCAAGTATGCTGTTGCCCCCTACCGGCCACATCTGGCACTAGCACCCTGATTTAGTTTTCTATTCCTTTTTGGGAGTCCTTGGCTGGGTGGTGCAAACAACAGTCAACAGGCTCAGCTAGCTGTTAACCCAGAGGTTGAGTACCTCGAAGGAAAAGCCTGGTAACCTCTTCCGAAAAAAACAGCCATTTATAACTCCTTCGAGCACAGCTCTTTTGTGACACACATGGAGTCACTATGAGTTGGAATCAACTTAACAGGAACTTTTTTTTTTAAAAAAAAAAAACAAAACCCTTTCTTCAGCTCTGTTCACTCTTCACCCACCTGATCAACCTCCATAACTTCCATTCCTCATCTCTTTTTGCTGTGGACTGGAGCTGGTTCTAAAAATGGGGAGGCGTCTTTTGGGGAGAAATTGGGGTATGTTAAGGGTGGAGTGGAGAAGGAGCTATTATTTACTGAGTGCCCATTATGTCTCAGGCACTGTGCTGTCCTTCACGACTATTACTGTCATGTGCCTTACACAATTCCTGACACACGAAAAATCTTAGCAACTATTCAATTAAACTATAAGATGATATTGTTAATAAATGAGGAGATAGAGGCTTAGAGACGAGTGATTCGTCCCAAGAGCCCTGGGGTGAATAAGACTCATCTGGCAGGATGATTTCCTAACCAGGGAGGTGTCTCTACCTTGGGCTCTGGGCCACAAACTTAAATTCATTCATTTAACTAATTTTTGCTTTTTACAGGTGTGACAGGCTTTACCCTCAGATGGGGGATAATTAGTGAACAAGACAGACCCCCCCCCCCGGTTCCAGTGTGGAGGCTCCAGAAGGGGTCCATCCTTCAGGTCCCACTCCCACGGACCCCTGGGTAGCCTTCGGACTTCTTTTTTGCTGTCTGGCTTTGCTCAATAGATGCAGAAGCCAGAGAGAGGCAGCAGAGAGACACGGGTCAGGGCTGGGAAGGGATGGTTCAGTCCCAGCTATCCAGTATTGAGGTTGTGCGAAGAGAATCTCAAACCCAGAGTCAAGCAGATTTGAGTCTGAGTCTAGCCTCAGCCACTAACTTGCTCTGTGACCTTAGACAAGCTTCTTAGCCTCCCTGGTTCTCAGTTTCCTTACCTGCTAAAGCAAAGGGCTTGAATTAGGACAGTGGTTTCACCCCACATTAGAAAGCTTGGGGGAAGCCAAACAGGAGGTGCGACAGGGAGGCACCAAGCAGTGGAGACACCTGTGCCCACACACACCCTTTGCGTCACTCAGAGATCCAGAAAAGCATTGAGCTTCTATGGCTAAAAGAGTTTTGATGGTTAGCCTGCTTTATTTTTACACAAATACTGTGCATCTCCTAAGTTTGAAGAGCCCTGGGGGTGCAGTGGTTTAGGGCTTGGCTGCTAAGTGAAAGGTCAGTTGAAATCCACCAGTTCCTCCTTGGAAACCCCATGGACAGTTCTGTGCTCTCCTATAGTGTTGTTACACGTTGGAATTGACTGAATGGCATGGGGTTTTCCTATTTTTCTGCTCCCCTCCCAAGTATCTTTGTAAGTGCCACTAGGCTAATTGCTTTTACGCTGTTGCTGTAAAAAATTGGCCTAGTGTTCTTATGAAAATGGGGGGGGCTTGGAGGGAGTAGTTAGTAAACAAGTGTAGGAAGTGCATTATTTGTGTAAAACTGGCAGCTGTTCTTTGCCTTAGTCTTAAAGATTTAAGACTCAGTTCATGTCTTACCTACTCTCCACATTCTGTACTGGAAGAGGGCTGAACTGAGTCTGGGTCCCCTCTCTGTTCCTCCACAGTACCTAGTACAGGCCTGGCTGCAGGAGCGGGACTCTGGATGCATGCACTGGGACTGATACCAGTGCAGGGGCTCAGGCAACAGCTCTGGATGACCAAGGGCCTCTGGGTGCCAAGCACAATGCTGGCACTGCCTGGGGAGGCAAGGGCAATCAGGAGAGGTTTCCTGGGGCTTAGAGCATTGGACCCACGCCTGGAAGGCAAAGAAGATTCCAGTGGATGCAGCAGAGATCCAGCGCAGTCCTGGCTGGAGCCCCCCAGTTCTCAGGACGTGGTTGTGCAGAAGAACTGAACGTGGACTCACTTCTGGGTGGGAAGTGCTAGATCTGGGTGAAAGGCCTGCCTGGGTGGGTGGTTGAGAGACACAGACCCAGATCCCACTCTAGCTTCAGACGACCCAAATCTCCTGTTGGGGATCTCATGCTTGACACCTTCAGACCCAGGGGTGGACTCACCAGGAAGCTTGAGCTCCAGAGCCCTCACCTTTGCGCAGGCTGTGGAAGGGGCCTTGGCTGGAGGGCCTGGCAGCTGGGACCACTGTGTCTCTCTGCTCTAAGTTCTACTTAGCCATTGAGTGGCTACAGTATTCTGTATTCTTAATTTTGCCTTCTTTTTCTTAAAGGAGCCCCCCAAATAAGCTCCAACACACTCCCTTATCCATAAACCTGGAACTGTGCATCGAACCCTCAGTTTCCCCAACTGCAAAAAGAGAATAAAGACTGGTAAATTTCCCCCAGAGTAAAAACTATCTCTTTTAGCTGTCTCAAAGGCACTAAGACAAGCAAGGATAAGGGAACTTGCTTGAGGTCTTATATAAATCGTGGTGAGCAGGACTGCAACCTATGACTGTCTCACTCGAAAGCCCACTCTTTCACCGCATCTTCTGTCTTGGAGTTGATAAATAAAAGCTGCAAAGTTGACCCTATTTCCTGGGCTGAGACCCTGGCACTGCAGCCCTCTGGCAGCCAGTCCCATTTGGTCCTACGTCTCCAGCCACTCTGTATGACCGTTAGGTGGCGGCAGACACCACCTTTCTGTCGCCCATGTGGTCTAAATTCCAGGCATCTCCAAACACCTTCGGTTCTCTCTCGCCCTCCCGGGAGACAGAGAGTGCTGCCTTCAGTCCTGGCCTTGCCATTTACTGGTTGTGCGATCTAAGCAGAACGCTTCCTCTCTCAGCTTCACTTTCCTCACCGTAAAATGGATGGGGATATGTGAGTGATAAACCAGCAACCACTGTTGTTTTAACCTGTATTGTTTGTGACTGGCCCTTCCCTGGGATCCCTGTGGGATCAGCACCCTCTTCACGTTGCTAAAAACCCAGAGAGTTGCTGGGCAGTGGGGCCCTTGAGGGCCCTTAAATGGCCTTCTGAGCCATCTGACTTGAGGGTCTCTTCCTTTTGCTCACCTTGACATCATCCTAATGATGTGTTCCAGGCTTCAAATGAATTCTCCTGAGAAAGGGTCCCTGATCAAGGAATTCTGTCTCCTAGCCACCCCCCAAGACAACTGCCACTCATTAACTCCAAGAATCTTCATTGTCCCCAGATGTCTGTTTCTCTGTGTTTTAACCTGTCATTCAAGGTCTTCCATTGTCTGGTTTCACGCTTCAGTCCAAATACAAAGGCCAGACCATATTCTGTTCCCAGAGAACATCTTCACTATTCTACCTGTAGGCCTTTGTGTAAGCTGTACTTTTACCTTCATCTTCTTGCAGTGAATTCATCCTTCGAAGTCCAACTAGAAGATCACCTCCTCCAGGCAGCTTTCCCCACAGGAGGCCATGGATCACAGCAGGAATACATATTTATGCATGGAAAGTAATTCACAGTTTATCAATGGCTGCCCTTCTAGAATCCTGAGGTTAAGGAGCTCTGGTGGAGAAATGTAAACCCTGGTGTCTTAGTGTTTAAATGCAATGACTGCTGACCTAATGGTTGGCGGTCTGAATCTGCCAGGCACTCCTTGGAAACTACGGAGCAGTTCTACTCTGTCCTATAGGGTCACTATGAGTCGGAATGGCCTCAACAGCAGTGGGTTGACACAGATCGTAGATAAATGCTTAGACACTGTGTTGCTAACCGAAAGGTTGAGGAACCCATCCAGTGGCTTTGTGGGAGAAAGACCTGGCAATCTGCTACTGGAAAGAGTACAGTCAAGAAAACCCCAAGGGGCAGTTTCACTGTCACATGTGATCACTGTGAGTCAGAATCAACTCAATAGCACCCAACAACAACAACATTCTAGGACTGGGAAAGGCAGGCAAGGTGAAGGTTATTATCTCCTTGGACTGACAAGGACACAGGCTAAGAGAGAGATGTGACTGGCCAGGTCAAATAAATAAGGAAGTCCAGTTTAAAATCTGCCACTGCGCCCAGGTACTTATTCACCTCTCCCCACCCCACTGCCTCAGGCCTGAGCATCTATATCTCTGCCATTCCATCTGGCCAGGTCTTGTGACTCTTTTACTCCTCAGACTGGACAACTGGGCAGAGACTGAGTATTGGTCAGTTTTAATACCGTGGTCAGTGACGTTTTGTTGAAGGAATGGAGGCTCTCACATCCGCCCTGCCCCCATCTCATCCACTGGCCTCCTTATCATTCAACGCAGGACTTGGTCACAGCTGGTGTCAGTGGCCAGGCTCTGGCAGGATAAGGAGTCTTCTGGAGGCCCAGACAACTCAGAGGAGGAGGGGGAGACACAAACAAGCTTCTTCTCCTGTCCCTCAAGCTTATCAGCCCCCCACAGGCCTCGGGAGAACTAGGTGCTAAGCCCAGGGAGGAAAGCTGGCCCCAGCCTGTCACCTGCCTTCCCCCCTCTATCACTTCAGAACTGTGTGACCCTAGGCTGCCACCTAAACTGTCTGGGCCTCAGACTCTCTTCAGAGCATTTTTGGCTGTAAGGATTCCAGGAGATAAACAGTAAACCAAAACCAAATCTGTTGCCATCCAGTCAATTTGCGACTTACACTGACCCTATAGGACAGGATAGAACTGCCCCCTGGGGGTTCCAAGGAGCACCTGGTGGATCTGAACTGCATACTTCTTGGTTAGAAGCCAAACTTAACTATTGTGCCACCAGGGCTCTGAGATAAACAGTCCAGTCCATGGCCTTCAAGTCAGTTCTGACTCATAACGACCTTGTAGACAGACGACAAGTGCCCCACAGGGTTTCCAAGGAGCACCTAGTGGGTTTGAACTGCTGACTTTTTGGTTAGCAGCCCTAACACTTAACCATTGTGCTACTAGGGCTCTGAGATAAACCACAGTGGTCACTAAATGAGAGCTGCCTCCTCAAGAGGTCTCCCCACACCCCTCCTTCAGCACCTCAGGTAACAAGTTGCCCTCCACAGCCTGCCTTGGGAGGTGGAGACTAAGATTTCACAAGCAGAAGCAGTGACCTCCAGAGCTACAGTCCTACACTGGTGCACAAATCATCCCAACAAGAAACCCACACAGACTGCCTGCATGCAGACTGTCCTGGGGGCAGAGCTCTCTTAAGTCCCCAGGACCTGGAGGACAACCTGTTTATATAACATAAAGAGACACAGAGTCACACCCTTTAGAAATTTACCAGCACGGGCAGACCCTCACACACAGATACACCCTCCTATACACAGGCAGACACACAAGACCACAAACACAATCCTAAATATACAACACACAAATTCAGAAACACAGAGCCCTCCCTGTCCACCCCAACAGACACACACACACACACACACACACGTACACACACGCACGCATGGGGTGTTTATCAAGCTGGGGCAGGCACAGGCTCTGCTGAGTCACT
This sequence comes from Heterohyrax brucei, assembly GCA_028571685.1. Classification (NCBI taxonomy): domain Eukaryota; kingdom Metazoa; phylum Chordata; class Mammalia; order Hyracoidea; family Procaviidae; genus Heterohyrax; species Heterohyrax brucei. The sequence goes on from CM053140.1 coordinate 58,873,047, forward strand.
CGCAGGCAGCTCAGCCCAACAGAGCTTGAGCCACGTGTCCACCCAATCAGGGAGGCGTGGGGCCCTGCGGCAGGACAGCTTGTTACCACAGCAGTGTCCACTCAAAGCTGGGATTCACCTCTCCCCTCCAGGGTGGAAGGTCGGACCACTGTGATTGGTGAGGTGGGTCAGAGGTCCAGGTCTGAGGGGAAACGGCTGCCTGCAGAGACCAAATCAAGGAGTTCACAGTCTGCTCTCTCCTGGGTACATGAATACATGTGAGAGCAATTAAAAAATAATATTAGATCCCTCATTGGGCATTGGCATAAATATCTTCACACTCTTTTAATTTACTCTAGCTTTATACAAAGTTAGTATTATTATTAAGGAGCCCTGGTGGCACAGTAGTTAAGCGCTCAATTGCCACCTGAAAGGTCAGTAGTTTGAACTCACCAGCCACTAGGGAGAAAGATGTGGTAGTCTGCTTCCATACAGATTACAGCCTTGGAAACCCTATGGGACATTTCTTCTCTGTCCTACAGGGTTGCTATGAGTCGGAAACCACTCAGTGCAATAGATTTTTTATTAATTCCATTTTATTCCTGAGAGATGACTTGGCCAAGGGCATACAACCGGTGAATACAGAACAAACGTGATTTTTCCCAAATGCCACCCTCTTAACCATTGGGCAATAGATATGTGGGCAAGTGAAAGATGTGCCAATACACTTCGGAGCTTGGGTGTGTGTGCCCTACTTCCCCACCGGGTTCATACAGCCAGGGACTGACTGGGTCTCAAGGGTCCACATCTGTGGTCAAAGGATCCAAATTCCTCAGGTGCCTTGCAGCCCAACCTACTTCTATTAGGAAGCATCTCCCAGATCCAAGGGCTCAGTCAGACTCTCCTCTGCCACACTATGAGCTTGTTGAGGGCAGGCACCAAGACTCTAAAGTATGAAATGGAAGCTGGCTCAGAGCAGACTTCTGTGAATTGGGGGTTATAAATTTACGATTAATCACCATAATACCCGCTAATACTTGATCAGATACTTACTCTGAGATTGGCACTGTTCTTAGCTTTTTACGTGGATTATTTCATTTAACTATTAGCAATCTTTGAGGAAAATACTTTCATTACCCTCATTTTATGGAGGAGGAAAGTGGTTAAGAGAAGCGTTGGTAGCTTGTCCGGAGTAACTTAGCTTATAGATGCAGTGTTGGGGAACAAGGTCCAGGCAACCTTACTCTAATCTTAAAAGCAACAGGAAGAAAAAAATCCATTGCCAAAGAGTCAATTCTGATTCATGACAACCCTACAGAACAGAGTAGGATTTCTACGGCTATATGTCTTTAGGGATTTCCTGTGGATAGAGCCGCACACTGTGCCACCAAGACTCAGGTATAGCCTGACTCCAGAAGCCATCTAATAGGAAGACCACTGAAATCACGGGAAGTCATGTATCCTAAGGGACTTCAAGTTTCCCTGGGTAATCTAAAGAAGGTATTAGCTGTCCATGGCTCTTTGAACCTGTGATTCTGGGGTTCCTCAGCGTGGAAGAGGGATTAGGTTTGTTCTCTGTGAGCAGAAATCCTATATGGCAATGAAAGTTTTTAAAGCCTTTGGACTCTTTAAAAATGGACGGGCTAACTGGGAAGTAGCGAGTTTCCTGCCACTGGAGGTGTGTGATCACAGATCTGACATGGGACTGGCTGGGGGAGACTTGACCAAGCCTGGTGCACAGTGATTAAGTGCTCAGCAGTGGTTGGAACCACTGGCTGCTCCCAGGGAGAAAGATGTGGCAGTCTGCTTTCCTAAAGATTTACCAAAACCAAACCAACTCCATTCAGACTCATCGACCTCGGAAACTCTGTGGGGAAGTTCCACTCTACCCTATGGGGTTGCGATGAGTCGGAATTTACTTTAAGGCACGTGATAGGGAGAGACTTTGACTAGTGACCGTATAAGCCCCTTATACCGCTGATGAGATGGACCAATACGAGGGGAAAGGCATTGAAAAGAATGACAAAATAAGGATGAGAGAAACTAGATCCCACATTTACTAAGCCCCTAGTGTGTGCCTGACCTGTAGCTGGCACTTAACGACAAATAAAACCAATTGCCAGGGAGTCAACTGAGATTCCTGTGACCCCAGATCTGTCAGTCAAACGAACCATTAAGTCTTAGGAAAACATCCCAAGACTTATAGGTGAGCAAATTCAGATTCAGAGAAGTGACTTACTCAAGGTCAAACAAGATGAAGTGGTGGAACAGGTAGGTGACTTTGCCAGGTCCGCAAGTACCCTTAGGGACAGCACGGTGAGGCAAATTGCAGCGCGCCTTCGGTATATGACGTCAGAGGCAACGCCAACCAATACAGGAGCTCACAGTCTGACCCTCCCCTGGCCCCTCTGGTCTTCCCGGGCCCCCCGGGGGCTGGACTATAGGGTCGGGCAGCACCTGCAGCCCCCACCGCTTCCCGGTTGCGACACTTGCACTCCTCGGCCCCGCCCTCCCCGCTGCCTCGCCGATTGGCAGTTGCCTGCACCAATCGGAAGGCCGCCTGTGTTTGGGGCGGGACCTCACGTCAGAGTTGCCCTGTCAGTGCAGGTGGAGGCCCCCGGCGGGGCAAAGTGGCAGGAACCTCTTAAAGGGCGAGAGTAGCGGAGAGCGAGAACACGACCCTGCCCAGAGCGTCTAGGTTTCCGCCCCGTCCAACTCAGGTGAGTCTGGACCGCCTAGGGGGTGACCCCGGGTTCCTCGGAGGGACAGGGTGAGGAACAGATGGGCCCACCCGCAGGGGCCCGGGCCGTCCCGAGAGAGGTGGGACCAGGGTCTAAGGGTTTGGAGGGGTGCTTTGGGGTCCAGGGGAGTAGCCCTAGGGATCCTGAGTTCCAGGATCTGCGGCGGGGGGGAGGGGTGGTCCAGAGGGGCCTGGGTGTCCCGAAGTTCTGGGTTCGAGGAGGGACACAGACATGAGGAGAGGGAGTCCAGGAGCTCGTGCCCCGAGCCGGCAGCGTGCCGCTGACGGTCCCAACTTGTTCCACAGCCTGCTTGGGCGAGGGTCCTGGGTTCGCTTCCTGCGAGCAGATCCCTGCGGAGCGCTGCGGCCAGAGGGGCCCTTCAACCCCGCCCTAGCCGGCCCTGCATGGTCCCGCCCCGCAGCCGCAGCGCCGGCCCTAGCCGGCTGGCAGGCGCAGAGGGAGGGGCGCCCCGGCGGGAACCCCGCGCCGAGTTCCTGCCCTTACGTAACTGACTTTGAGTTTCGAGACTCAGGGACCCGCGAGCAGGGGCGTCCGCTCAGCCTGCCTGGGAGGCTCCCCTTTTACCGCCCAGGTCCCCAGCCCCCATTCCCTTCCAGAGTTGGTCTAGGGGACCTCCCTGTCTCTGGTCTTCAGTCTCCTGTCGGGCTCAGGCTCCTGCTCACTTGCTCTCAGCTTTCGGTTCCTGTGTCTCGCATCTCCGTGCGGCTCATTCTCTCCTCGTCTCTGTCCACTGCGTTCCCCCGAGTTTTCGCCCTTTCACACCTTCCAGCAGTCTCCATCTTTTGCGTTGGACAAGACTTCCCATCAAGCTGAGGCAAGACCTGTCCAGACAAAGCTCAACCAGGCCAGCCCGAGGTGGAAGGGGAAGAGGAAGGGCCATCACGTTGGATTGGGGGAGGTTATTTCTGCTTCAGAGCTCACAGCTTCCTCTGGGAGGGAGTGGCTGAATACGACTCTCCAAGTCCCCAAGCCCCTCTCCTTTGCAGAAGTTGGCTGGGGCTTACGGCAGCTAGGAGTGCCTGTGAGAGCTGCCTGGGGTCAAGTCTGATTCAGGTCATCAGTTACCCGTGGGGAGAGGGTAAAATGGGGTGAGGCCGGAGCACTGGCATAGAGCCCCTTAGCGTGAAACGCAGGCTGTTGGCTTCATCAAGCTTTCACTCCATCCCATTTACAGACCCAGGGGGATGGTGTTAGCAGGAGGCTAGAAGTGGAAGGATGGAGGCCAGTGGGACTTCTGCATTGGAGGGTGGGTAAAAGGGGCCAGCCCTTGCCTTCGAGGCTCTTCTGGGTGTCAGAGAGAGACACCTTAGAAATAACTGCAGTACCCGGCAACTGTTGGAGGCTTGTAAACAAGGTGTTATAGCAGCCCTGAGGTGGGAATTATTCATTCAGCCTAGGAAAAAGGGAGGGGAGGTTTTGCAGACGGAGGTAGACGGTTTGGGTTAGTTGTAGAGAAAGTATAGAAGCCAGAAGCTTTAGAAAGCAGAAAGGGTAAGAGGAACCAGGATATCTAGTGCCCTGCGGGTTTTGCTTGTAGCAAAACAGGGTTTGAATCCTGGCCTTGCCATTTCTTTGCTATGTGACCTTGTACGAGTCACTCCACCTCTCTGAGCCCTACATTCCTGCTAGTCAATAATTTTGGGACCTTATAGGCATTAGCAGAATCAAATGAGGTAGTAAATGTGCAGTGACTAGAATGGTAGCTTGGCTGAGAGCTGATCACTGAGGTGTTTTAAGAAGATAACCCAATGGGGAAGCCCTGAAGTTTCTTTCCTATCAGTATATAGGACAGTCAGGGCCTGCTGGGCCCAGCAGTGTGGAGTGAGGAAAGAGTGCCTGGATGTGTGGGTGGTACTCAGTGAAGTAAGAAGGCCCCACACGGGCTCTCTCCTGACTGGCCCATCCCTGTACCGCCTTGGCTGGGCTAGCGTCCCTCTTGTAGGGCCCAAGTGCCAAAAGAAGCTCCCAGGGCTCCCAGGCTTCCCCACCCCCAGGCAGGGCTGGCACCCCCTGCAGAGTGGACTCTGGCCAGAAGCCTGGGTGGCTATGCTAGGCAGGAACATCCTAGTCTGGCTGGGAAGATGCTGACATTGGAAGCCCACAGCGCTACTGCCTGGAGCCAGGACCAGCTGATGGATCCTGAGCTGCAGGTTGAGACAGAGGCTAAGTGGGGGTAGAACAAGGAGATGTAAGGAGATACCCCTGGAGAGAGATCCTGGGCATAGCTGTTCCATCAGAAAAGAACTTAGTTGGGTTATTCCTGAAGTCTTTCCTGAGAATTTGAGTCTTTTCTGAGCACTTAACTGTGTGTCATGTACAGGTTTGCTGGTCACAGAACTTGAATAAGATCCTTGCAAAGGGCTTACCCTCCAGGTCATGATGGCCTATGATTTTTTGCAGGGGTTGCAGATTGTATGACACTTTCCTGGAGGTGTGGAGATTCAGAATTTTGATGTTTATTAAAGAAAGTAGAATTCCGTACCCTCATAGCCTGTGAGTCAGTCGCTTGTCTCCCTAGGTCTCAGTTTTCCTTTCTATGAATGGAGAGAGGAGATAAGCCTAGGGTCTCTAAAGGTCTTCTAGTACCAATCACTTAATGTAGCCTTCAGAACCTTGTTTGAGCTTTAGTCTATTCCCTACCCTCACCCCATGTGACGGGATAGGATGTGACCAAGTCAAGATCAAGTATGAAGAACTCCCATTCCCCAAGTCTTTTTCTTGACTCTTATTCTCTAATTTTGAGCACTTGCTATGCACCCTGCTCTGTGCTAAGCCTTTAATATACAGTATTAGCTCATTTAATACTTACAATCTCATGAGGAAAGAGGTACTACCTGGATTTCACAGGAGTTCAGGGAGGTGAAATGACCTGATAAAAGTCACAGCTAGGAAGTGGCAGGACCAGGATTTGAATGCCTATCTGCCTGACTTCAAAGCCCAGATTCCACTAAGAGGGGGAGCCTTCACCTTGTGGGGACAGAGGTACCCACAGTGCCCAGACCTTACCTAACAAAATTGCTTGACTCCTGCTGGAGCAAGTTCAGATCTCTGGGTATTCAGGCCAAGGAGCTGGGGAGTGGGCTGTGCTCGTTCCCTGGGTACCCACTGTGGGGCATGGCTCTTCCTCTGACCAGGCCTGGCTGAACCTGCCTAGCATGGTGTGAAAGCGGCAGAAGGAGCAACCTGAAGGTCAAGGCCCTATCCATGAGTTTTCCCAGAGGGCCAGCCTCGCTTGACTGCTGTTCAGGTGCATGAGCTGGGCACTGAAGGCAACTGTAGGCATGTGGACAAGTCTGGGCCTTTAGTTTCACCATCTGTAAAACATGGATTTAGAGTAGTGAGTGCAGACATTCCTTGCCTTGTGGGTTAGTGACTGAAATGTGTTGGGGGTAAAGCGTTAGAAGATAGGGTTGTGGTGGTGGGGGAGCTGAGTCTGTGGAGGAAGACTTTGTGTTAAGGAACTGCCTAGGTGCTGGGCTGGCTGTATATTAGTGTTTATTTTAGAAAAAGGGATTAAAGTTGTTGTGAGGTGCTGTCTATTCAGGTTCAACTCACGGTGACTCTACAACAGAGTGTGGCACTGTCTGGTCCTGTGCTATCCACACAGTCGTTGCTATGTTTGAGCTTGTTGTTGTAGCTACTGTATCAGTCCATCTTGCTGAGGGTCTTCTACTGTTTCGCTGACCCTCTGCCAAGCATGATACCTGTCCCTAGAAATCGGTCCCTCCCATTAACATGTCCAAAGTATGTAAGGTGAAGTCTCACCATCCTCCCTTCTAAGGAACATTCTGCCCTGTACTTCTTCCAAGACAGATTTGTTTGTTGTTCTGGCAGTCCATGTATATTGAGGTTTAGAGTGATTCAAAAGTTTGTCTGAGGCCATGTGGTTAGTACTGCAGAGACTGGTGGGAAAAAGCCAAGAGGGAAACCTGAAGAAGAAAATTTAGGTAGATGTGAGTTAGGATCCTGGCTCGACAACTTAACTAGGCTTGGAGATGTGAAGTGATGCACCTAAGACCCAAAAGTAATCTCTCCACCTCTCTGTCCTTATCTGTAAAATGGGGAAGGTAATCGTTTAGCCTTTGCCTGCTTCTTGGGTTCTTGTGAAGGTCAAAGGAGACAAAGTATTTGTAGAATAAGATGTGGAATGTGGTTGCTGGTTAATTTTCAGCCCGAAGCTGCAGTTCTGGATGTGGGGGGGTACTTCTGACAGCCCTTCTGCTGAGATGCTTTACCCTGGGGTTGCTCTGGAAGGAAGTGCTAGTAACAGCATCATTTACTGAGCTGTGACCAGGCAGCCTGGCTCTGTGCTCAGAGCCTCACCCCTCATTCTTTCTTTTAGCCCCCACAGGAGTTTATCATGTAGGTGATGGCCTGACCCATACTAAAAAAATAAAAAAAAACTAATGCTGTTGAGTTGATTCCAACTCATAGTGAGTCTATAGGACAGAGTAGAACTGCCCCGTAGAGTTTCTAAGGAGCATCTGGTGTATTCAAACTGGTGATCTTTTGGTTAGCAGCCATAGCATTTAACCACTATATCACCAGGATTTCCTGACGCATACTAAAACCAAACCCATTGCCGTCAAGTCAATTCTGACTTATAGCGACCCTATAGGACAGAGTAGGACTGCCCCATCGAGATACCAAAGAATGTCCAGTAGCTTTGAACTGTTGAACTTTTCTGGTTAGCAACCATAGCATTTAAAAACTATGCCACCAGGGTTTCCTGACCCATACTAGGTCCCTCTAAAACCCAGTCTTACAGCCTCCTGTAATAACTGAAGCGGATGCTTACGAATGGTTTAGTATGAGCAAGCATTGTTCAAGATGTTCTTATTTAATATTTTTCATCCTCATAACAACCTGTGTGGTGGATGCTAATACTATCCTCGATTTACAGATGAATGCATGAGGCAAGAGAAATTAAGAAATGGGATCAAGGTCGCAAAGCAAATGCTGGCTCTACCAGCTTGATACACAAAGCTAATAGTACCAGAATTGGAAACTTCTTAACTCCCTGCTTGAAGTACTCATTCTGTTTGTTATTTGTTAATTATTTATGTGATTGCAGGGACCATGCTTATCTTTTTCAAACTGTATCCCCAACACCTGACATACAGCAGGTGCTCAGTTAATGTTTGTTGAATGCCTGGCTGACTCTGCTGCCTCTGGTGCACTGGGCCCAGGGAGACTGGATTTTTGCTGACCACGAGGGTGTCTGACCCAGCTGAGTCTCAGAAGCAGAGGGGAAGGCAGGGTTTCCCCACTGGCCCAGGCCCAGGCTGAGGGGGTGGCTCCATAGAGCTTGTTGACTATATGTCTCACTGCTGTTCTTTGCTTCCTTGTGCCACGGCGCTCCGGCTCCACGATGTCTCCCTCCCTGGCTCTGTGACTCTGATGGCTGCTTCTTGGGTGAGTACTGGATAAATGACTGCCCTGCAGGCTTGATTCTAATGCACTGTAGTGTGGCACCAAGGCCACTGAAAGGGATAAAAGGAGGCTGTAGGAGTGGGAGCAGGAACACTGGTGGTTTAACAGTTAAGCACCTGGCTGCTTATCAAAAGGCTGGTGGTTGGAACCACCCAATGGTTTCAGGAGACAAAGACCTGGAGTGAAGTGAGGGCAGAGGAGCTGAGGGCGGGTTTACTCTGTGAAGATCCCATGGCTGATGTCTCTCCTGATGGTTAACACACCAAGTGGTTGTTTTTGATCATGTGGCACAATGCTTTTGGGGACAGACTGGCCTGGACTAGAATCTGTGTTCTGCCGTGTGCACCTAGTGCACCTGTTTGTATGTCGCTTTCTTACCTGTAAAATGGGAGTGTTAATGGCTAGCTGACACAGTACTTTTTTTTCTTTTGTTCACATAAGCCTATGAGGGGAGGGATTTTTGCTACTCTGTTTGCTCTTATATTTCCAGCTCCTAGGACGTAGTGGCACATAGTAGGTACTCAATAAATGTTTCCAAATGAATGAATAGACATATTTATCGAGCATCTACATGCACTCATCCTTGTGTTTTGTGTTTGATTAAATGATTAATGCATATGAAGCACCAGAATCAGGGGGACTTGGTGAACAATGAGCCCTCTCTTTGCTCTTGTGAGTTCCTTGAGGGCCAGGGCTCTCTCAGAGTGAGCTCTGGGTTCTGTGTTGGGTGCATGCTCGGGTTCTGAGCAGGTATCAATCAATACAGAGAGGCTGAGAAAACGGGACTCAGGGGCTCTGCCTGGGGAGGCAATGCTAAGCCTCTAGGTTTCATCAGAGGAGACCAGCATCTGCGAAAGTATGAGGCGGGAGGAGAGAGAGGAGACTTTGCTATTTCTTACCTGTGTGACCATGGGCAAGTTATTAACTTCTCTGAGCCTTTCAGGTCTCATTTGCAACATGTAAGTTCACACATAGACTGTAACACTTCCTCAGTGTGGGTGTTGTTGGGGAGTCAGTGAAAAGGGAGCAGCCCACGGGAAGTGGGGGACTAGATTGATGATTATTGTTTGCCTCCTACCCTTGGGCTTATGCGGGGAGAGCACCGAGTAACCTTTCCTTTTTGGCTTCTTTTTTCCCACTTTTAACTTTCTGCCCAACTGGGACTAGAATCCAGGAGTCAGAATCCCCGATTTCCACAGCATGTTGGCCAGGGCCGTGGGAAGAGGCTGGGCTCTGCCTAGTGTGGGCGTAACTGAGTGGACTTTCCAGCTCAGCCACTCTGGCTGTGTGACTTGGCTCAGTCAACCTACCATCTCTGTGCTTTGGTTGCTTTACCTGTAAAGTTGGTAACGAACACTTCCCTTGAAGAGTTGTTTAATGAGAAAATGGGTGGATTAGGCATGATTTTAGCAGTTAGTGTTGGGCTGTGTTTGAGAAGGCTCCTGGGAGGGCCCTGGTGAGTGGCATCCAGCCCTGGTCTAGGAATTTTGAGAATCTCTAGGCATTATATGTATTATTGACATTTATTGGATGCTTAAGTTCTGGGCTGCTTGTTATGTGCACACTGTTTTAGACACATTATCTCAAGTAACTCTCCATCTACCCTCTGAAATTATCGTCTCAGCTTCACAGAAGAGGGAACAGGGGCTGGGTAAGTCAGCTGAGCTACCTAGAGTCACACAGTTATTAAGGAGCGGAGTTGAGGTTCAGACCCAAGTCTGCCAACCCCAGGACCTAAATATTTAATGTGAAACTTTTCTACCTTCCTGGAGAAGGCAGAGTCTACATCTGAATCCTTTCTCCACCTCCAGTGCCTCGCACAGGACCAGTGGGAACTACTAGAGTATTTATTAAATGAATAAATTCTTGTGTACATACATGTGGAAACACACACATGTGCATGCGTATGCACCCCACTCTAGGCCTGGTTTTGAATCCTGTGTCAATGGCTTACTAGTTATGTGTGTGACCTTGGGCAAGCTATTTAACCTTTTGTAGCCTCAGTTTCCTTACCTGTAAAATAGGAATAATAAAAGAGCCACCTACCTCCTAGGGTTCTTTTGAGGAGTAAATAATGCTAATCACTATGAGGCAGGAAGCGAGCACTCCATAAAAGGTAATAATTATTATTGTAATTATCAGTATTCTTTTAGAATCACAAAGATGTGCCTTAGTCTTGGGACAGTGGAAACCAGGTCTGGGAGGGGCATACCAGGGACAGGTGAGTAGAACCTAGTCTGACAGGTTCTAAAGGGCACCTGCAAAGAGAAGGGAGGAAGAGAAGGCCTTACAGAAGAATGTATCTTCCTTTTCCAGTTACCTGCTTTCACTCACTCAGGATCAGCTCCTGGGCTGGGGGTGGGGCACAGTGAGGAATCTGTATGGCCCCCATCCCAGGAGCTCAGAGTCTAGTTGGGGAGAGAGATACAGAAACCACCAACTCCATCTTTGATCAATACATTGAAGTGTAAATAGGTTTTCTCAGGCAAAGACAAGAAGAAAGGACAAGGAGAAAGTTGAAGGACTACATGTAAAAAGGTAAATAAACTTGATCTGCACTTGGGGGTATGTGGCTGGAGAGAGGTGTTGAGAGGGCTTAGGGGGACTTGATTTAGAGGCAGTGGGGCACCATCAGATGTTAACCAAAGGAATGACATGGTTGGACTTGTATTTTGGGAGGATTGCTTTGTATGGAGAATGAATTGGAGGGGAGAGTCAGAGACACCCATCCCAGTGAGAGACTCTGAGGGCCTAGGGCCATGCCTTGGAGTGGGGAGTAGGATAGATGTGAGTTTGTTTAGGAGATAGAGCCAGCAGGACATGACGATGACCTGGTGGGCAGCAGGAGAGGAAAGAGGGTGAGTGAGATCTCAGGTTCTGGGGCACATAAGGTCTAGTTGAGGGGGTGCCTCCAGCCTGGGGACATGTCTGGAAAGGAGCCTTAGAGTTGGGTTGGGAGTAAAAGCCACTTGTATGCCTCTCGCCACCTCTTGCCCTGCTCCTTGGGATAGTAGCTATGTGGGAAGCCTCCACTCCTGCCATGGGGGTCCTTGGTGGCGACCTTGGTGGGTCTGGCAGGAATGAGAGCTTTTGGGTATGGGGCCAGGTAAGGGCTGTGGGATACAGAGGAGCCCTAGGTTCTAGTCCTACCAGTGCCACTGAATGTCTGTGTGACCTCAGAAAGTCATTTCCTTTCTTTTATCCTCTTTATCCTTGTCTCTAAAGCCAGGCTAAGAAAACCTGCTTTGCCTGCCTTGCAGGGCTCTGAGGAAGATTTCAGTGATTAAAGTACAATTAGAAGCTACAAACATTTATTGAGCACTGATGGGGTTCCTGCCCCTGAGGAACTCGCAGTGTGGGTGGTGTACCTGGTATAGACACAGACATTGTGAAAATTCAACAAGAGAAGCAAGAACCATGTGCAGAATGACCCTATGGGGACAGATGGACAACTTTGTAGAAATGTAGAAATTAGGGACAAAGATAGGTAGACTTAGATTTGAAGGATACCTAAGAGCTCTTCAGACAGGTAGCAGAAAGAACAATGTTGTAGGCATAGCGGACAGCATACAAGGACTGCCAATTAAGTTCACAAACTCATCCTAGAAAAAGTGCTACATACCTCGTTGCTGAACATCACTGTGGTCACCTTTGAAGTACTTCCTTTGGGAAACTATGACAGCACCAATGACAGCACCTAGTCCACCCTTCAAAGCAATTTTGGAACTCTTTTTCTAGAATGGATACCAGAGTTGTCTGGTGTCCTGAATATCATCAAAATGTCTTCCTTTCAATATTTGCTTTATCTTCAGATAAAGAAAAAAGTCACTGGGGGCCAGATCAGCTGAGTGGGGACGGTGTTTCGGTACAGTTATTTGTTTACCGGCTAAAAACTCCCTCACAGACAACTATGCAGTTAAGTTGCTACTGTGCACAATGGCCGTTGCAGAAAGAGTTCCAAAATTGCTTTGAAGGGTGGACTAGGCACTGGCATCGGTGCATAGCTTCCCAAAGGGTGTCCTTCAAAGGTGACTGTGGTGATATTCAGCAATGAGGTATGTAGCACTTAGAATAATTAATTACGTTCACTGTCTTAATTGTCAGACCTCGTATGCAGAGCCTTAAACTTGTTGAGTGTGCTCAGGGTATGTAAGCACTGCAGTTTGGTGAGACTCGGGCACAAAATGAGAGGCAGGCAGTGGTCGCAGGTGAGGCAGGACAGGGAAGCAGGCTCAGATCATGCGGCTTCTGGGCTGGTCACTGGGGAGTTGATCACTTGCTGCTGTCTCCTTGATGTCCCCTCATAGTTGCCTCTTCCCTGAGACTTCCAGGCCCTTTCTGCCCCTATTCCTTACCTCCACCCCTCCTCACTCCCACCTCTACCCCTCCCCACCCTCACCTCAGTCAAACTCAGGGGTCGCTTCTCTCAGGAGTGGGCAACCTGGGTTCCATGTCAACCCTGGCACTTGCAAGTCATGTGGCTTGGAGTCAGTTACTTCCCCTCTTTGTACCTATGTTTCAGCCTCGTAAAATGAGTTTAACAGGCCTTCCTCACAGGGAAGGGTGGAGGCTTCAATGAGAGAATCCCCACAAATGGCCTGGCCCAGTGTTTACAAGTACTAGTTACCCATAAAAGTAGCTGTAATTAAATCATCATTGTTTGGACTCCTCAGCCTCTTTGGAAACCCTGATGGCTTAGTGGTTAAGGGCTCAGCTGCTATTCAAAAGTTCAGCAGTTTAGATCCACCAAGTGCTCCTTGGAAACCCAATGGGGCAGTTCTACTCTGTCCTCTAGGGTCACTATTAGTCGAAATCACTACTAGTGATTGATTTTTTGTTTGACAGCCTCTTTGGCCCTACCTATTACTTCTCCTGCCTCTTTTGACAGCCTGTTCTGGCCAACAAAGGAAAGAAAAGGTTAAGAAACAAGCCCAGATCTCCAGAGGGGTTGTGGTCCACTGCCAGCTGGCTCCTTTACTGCACCTTGCCCCCACTTGGCCTCTGCCCAGGGATGTTCAGTCTTGAAGCCTAGGCCTTTCCACTGCCACTCTAAAGGCCCCTCCCTGGGTGGAGGTCAGAGGTAGCAGTAGCCCCCAAACTGGGACAAACATTAACAAAATATGTAGCTTTTTTTAAACCCCTTCGGATGCTGATGACCTTTTTCTGGGTGGTTGAGAGAAGAGTAAGCACGATGTCCTGTGCCTCCAGGAGGCCCCATCGTCAGGGCAGAGCTGCATCCCTGAGCTTTAGTTTTGCTAGCAACTAAGTCAAGTCCCTTCTTGTGCTGAGGTGGGAAATCTCAGATTAGAACAGGTGAGTGCTTGATGGCACCGAGTTACTCAGCAGGAACCTAGGTTACTGGACCTCCTTTGCAGAGTCTCATGAAGGGGGTGTGGGGCAGTGCCTTTGGCTGTCACTTTTCCTCTCTGAGCCTCATTTCCTCTGCTGTAGAGTGGGGCTGATTTTATGGTGAGGATTGGTACTAACATAGTTAAAGCACCTAGGCCAGTGAGTCATCAGTGGCAGTTCATGTACTCTTAATGCTGTTATTAGTGCTGTCTTTAAGAGTTCTGTTTTAACCCTTCCCAGTCTAGGGGCTTGGAGCATTTGCTATCATTTCTTATTGACCAAATAGCACTCAATAAACCAGTTTTAAAGCCAAAGGCTCAGCATCTTCTACTTGCTCCCCTTCAACTCTCCTTCTCCCACTTGGCTAGGACACTCCAGCTCTGCCTCCACCCAAATTTGGCTTCTGCCCTCTGCCCATCTCTGCCTTCCTTGTGCTAAGGCTGCAGGGTGCCTCTTCTAGAAGCCACACGAGGGCAGAGTTTCCCTTCTGTACCCTTCTCTGCTGTGGGGCCTCTGCAAACACTTTGGAAACGTAGAGAGAGCAGAAGGGTCACGAGTACGTATCTCCTAGTGCTGCCTAGTGATCAGAAGACAGAGGTAGACAGGAGCTCCCTAGAGCTGTTCTCAGGGAACTGGGATGACGTAAGAAAACATGCTCCAAGACCTAAACAGTGGTAGAGGGGGAGAGCTCTTCACCTTGAGTCTCCTTGCTCTGATTTATAAAAGGAAGCAGATCGATTGATGTCAGAGGTTTCTGCTAATATTGTAGGATTAAAAGTAGGGATGTAGGAGCTTGCGACAGACCTCAGTTTGAATCCTAGCTTTTATTTTTAATTGTGGTAAATATATACACTGAAATACATACCAACACAATTTCCATGTTTACACCTCAGTGACATCGTAAATCCTGACTTTACCATTTAACCAACTGTGGGACCTTTAGCAAGTTGCTTCACTTCACTGGGCTTTAGTTTTCTCATCTGTACAATGGGAAAAAGACTAGCACATTCTCATGGAACTGTCTAAGGGTGAAGTTAGGTAATATGTGTAGTTTCCTATCAATAGCTGACACTTTGGAATTAGTATTCTCTGATTAGCAGACAACAAAAACAGATCAGTACAGGGCTGCTCAGGAAACAGCTCATCATGAAGGCAGATCTTGAGAAATTCACTCAATAGCTATTTAAGTTTTGCACAGATAGGAGAGGAATGAGAGCAGGGAGGCAGCAGAAAGCTGGTGTCGGACAGACTTGCCCATTCTCCTTTTGTGACCTGGGATCATTTATTTTTTCTGAGTCTTACTCTTCATCAGTGAAGTGGTGAGATTAGCAAGCATCATCATTAGCTTCCACAGTTGTCCTAAAGCTTGAAAGAGTTTAAATACATAGCAAGTAATCACTGTGTCATATTCCTTTTCCTTCCAGGTCAGTTAATGACTGGATGTGTGATCTTGGGCAAGTTCTGAACACACTAGGCATGCTTCTACCCCCTGACATATGCACTTGCTGGTTCTTCGGCCTGGACTGCTCTTTCTCCAAATACTTTCATGGCTCATTCTCTCATCTCTTTAAATGTTTAAATGTTACCTTCTCAGTAAGGCTTTTTCCCATTATCCTGTTTAAAATTGTAACTCTCTCTGTCTCTGCCTCAACCTCCATCTTCCCTTCTTGCATATTTTTCTCCATAACATATACTAGTTTGTGACATACTATATTTTATTGATTATTTATTGATTTTCTGCTTCACTGAAATGTAAGCTCAGTGGTGACAGTGATGTTATCTCTCTTGTACAGTGTTATACTCCCTATACCTAGGACAGCGTGGCATGATAGTAGGTGTTCAGTAAATCTTTGTGGAATGAACTAATGAGTAAATGAAGCCACTTGTTGTCTCTGAGTCTGTCACTATGCTGAGCACACAGTTGGTTTTGCTGTTGTTAGGTGCCATTGAGTTGGTTCTGACTCATAGCAACCCTATATACAACAGAATACAAACACTGCCCAGTCCTATGCCACCCTCCCTCGTGATTGTTGTTATTCACTCAGTAGGTCCCCAATAAATAATTGAATGAATGAGAAAGTCAGTGATCATCATCCTCTCCATTGGCCAGATAATACTTTGGCTGTGTCAACTCTGAGGCCCTTTTAGTCTGACATTTTCTGCTAGGGTATTGGTTTCAGTTAGAGTGCCCAAATCTTTTGTTCCTGAGCCTGAGCTATGCAGAATTTCTAGTCAGGGTTGTTTTGCTGTGGAGCCCATAATGGTTATTATGCCATTATTGGTAATTAGCATTTAGGCCCAGAAGATCCAGCTTTTTGTTTTTCAGCAGAAATCACAGCAGGGAGCCGTGCCAGTGAGCAGGGCCTGAACTGGAGCAGATTCTTCTGTATCTCTTCAGACCCCAGCTCTGGGACTGTGGCTTGAGGAGATCTTGACAGAGGTATCTGAAGTTGGGAACACCTAGGTTACCAGCTCAACTGCTGCCTTCCTCAATGTCCTACACCCGTGGCTCTCCATGCATGACCTAGTATAGGAGGGGCTTCCTGTGCCACCTAGGGGAGCTAGGTATAGGGTTTCCAGTGTCCAGTAGGCAGGGGCATTTTCTGATGCTTAGGATTCATATTCTGGGGCTAAAGGAAATAGCTGAGGGCTTAAGACTGAGAAACCCAGGTTCAAATCCATGCTGAGCTGCTAGATGACCTTAGATACATCGTTTCCTCTTGATGGGTCTCAACTCTTTCGTCTATCAGAGACCTCATTGGTAAGGGGAGACAAGGTAGTGTAGTGAGCAAGAGTGGGCATGGGTTCTAGAGTTAGATGTACCTGGCTTCCCAGTTACTTAACCTTTCTCATTTCAGTTCCCAAAGCTGTAAAATAGGGTTAAAACTATACTCACTCCATAGGGTTGTTGTAAGAATTAAGTAAGAGAATGCAGGTAAAGCATCTAGTATTTTATATACATCTTTGCTGGTATTGCTGTAATAACTTTAATGGAAATGCAGGCAATCTGTAAATTGTAAAAAAAAAAAAAGCAGATATGGGTTTGAATTCTGACTAGCTGATTGATCTTGGGGAATTTTTTTCAGTTTTCTGAGACTTTACTTCCTTATCTGTAAAATGGGAGTTACAGTCATACTATCTTCAAGGCTGTGTTGAGAAGGTTCAGCAACATATTATACATAAAGTACATGGCACAGTGGCTGGAAAGTATGATCCCCATTTTATGGATAAGGAAACTGAGGGAGGGGAAGTGGCTTGTGTAACATAGCATCTGAGTGGTGGAGCTTTGATGTGAACTCATATTCTTTTTTGCTACTTCTTACTATCTCTTGTATATGGGATGATGATGATTCTATTATCATTGCTACTGGACTCATCTCACTTATGCCAGGACCCTCAGTGCTTGCAAAAAAGAAGTGCTCAGTAAATGTTTATTGGATGAAAAAGGTAGGATGAGTGTAGCCTTATGCCCAGGGAGGCTTTTGCGTTTGAGTTGAGGATTCTTTCTGCTTGGCTGATAGCAGATTGAAAGTAAAAATCGTACTTGGTGTAAGTGTGGGACTTCGAAATTGGCAGAGCTACTGTGTACCTCCCACAGCATTTGATCCTTTTTACCACCCTTGTGAGACAGCCTGGGTGGGCATTACCACTTCCATTTGACTGGTGAGGAAATAGGAACCCAGAGAAGGTAAGTGACTTGCCTAGAGTCACCAGTAAGTTCGTGGCAGAGCTATGCTTGTTTTCATTTCCATCTTTTTTTCCCCATTAGAACTCTACCAGTTACTAATTAGAAGACATGAAATCAAGGCTAGCTGAATGCCAAACAGGCAACCCAGGAAGTGTCCTGCCACAGCAACTTTGGAGGGTCTTGAGCCAAGTCACTTTTGGGTGCCCACTCTCCCTTGCTCCTTTGCACTTTCCTGTCTCCTGTCTCTGTCTCCCAGGTGAAGTTCACCAGGCTGACTTCTCCAGTTTTAAAGGGGCTCGCTAGCTAGTGGCACTGATCTTCTCTCTGTGTTTCTTGGGAGATGCCCTAGGCCTAGAGAGCCCCCACCTGGGGAAGAGAGAATTAGTGGGCTAAGCTTGAGTGACCTGGAGGCTTTGGGGAATCAGGGTCATCAGGTTCACTGCAGCTGGTGAGAGAAGGGGTTTGAGGAGGGGTCATGGGAGGCCAGATCCTTAGGTCCCCTCTTGAATGCCCCAAGGCTATAAGCAGAAGCAGTCTCTCCCTGGATTTTGGGACAGCCAGATACTGGTATTGCCCAGTCATATTATTTCTAAACTGCTTTCTTTGAGAGAGATATGAAGGCAGCGTGGAGTAGAGGATAGTGGCTCAGACTTACCTGGTTTAAGCTATGTGATGTTCAACAAATCATGTAACATTTCTAGGCTGTGGTTTTGTTAGACTGTAGTTGAAGCTAGTAATACTTTGCAGAGTTGTTATGAGGCAAATGCAGTAATGCTTTAAAGCACTTAGTATGTGCCTGACATGTAGAAATATCCAATAAATACAGTTGTTATTATTTTTAGTAATAACAAGATCGCTTCCAGCTCGGCATTCCTATGTTTTAGAATTTAGCTTGGCTTTCAGCTTTGGAGAGCAAATATAGCTGGACTTTGAAGAACACAGTGAACAGAATCCTGTAATAGGGGTTGGGAGACCTGGGTTTGAGTCTGAACTCTGCCATTATTGTGCTGTGTGAGCTTGGATGACTCCTTTGCGGTGTCTAGACCCATTTTTTAATCTGGTAAAAGCTTGTGGCTTGATAATTTCTAAAGTTCTAACATTTTGTGACTCCAGAGGCCTAAAGAAACCGTCTCACTTGAGTCCTCTTCTACAATTTTGACGTCCTTCCCTTCTGTCCCTTGTTCCATGCAGTGCCTCTCCAGAAAGGGTACCATTTGCCAACTCCAGTGTAATTGCTTTAAAAATATATATATTTCAGTCACATTTAGGTTTTTCTTTTAGTGTGCAGAGAAAACCCTTTAATATAGAGTTTGATGCAAGTTTTGCACACAAAGTACATTCTACCAAGAGGTAAAAACATGCTCTGTGTTTTCAAATAGATAAGTTATTGTACAAAAGTACTGCATCTGGAGTGACCATATATTGGATGCCCTTTATAGTTCTGTGCATCTATAGGATATCATCCTGCTGAGCTCTGGCTGGATTAAGGGGAGAGGGTGGACAGGAGGGGAAAGGAGACTGTTGGGAGGATGAGACGTGTATGGAGCAGAGAGGAATAGTGTGCTGTCCCGGGCAGGGAAAGCAGTGGAAGCTGCGTATAGGTGGGCGTGTAAATTTATATGGGAATGTACATTTTCACTCAGTCATAATAAAAAAAAAAGAGGGGGAAAAAAAGTACTGCGTCTGCTGATTTTTTTTTTCCTTTATCTCAAAAATGACTAAGATGGGTAGTCTTGTACTCTATAATTTTGAAAAACATACTACAGTAAATGCATTCTAAAAAAAATAATGTGTATGATTTAGATGATGTTAGATGTTAGGATGATGTTAGTCGAGTATCATTTTGTAAAAGAAAAAAAGATGAAACAACCTAAATGTCAAGCAAGGTCAAATAAATTATGGTTAGCCACTTGATAGCGCTATTGAAAATGATGATGTAGATGTTTACAATATATAGTTAAAGTGAAAAAAGCCAGTTCCAAAACAATGTGGTCTAAATGAAACAAAAAAAAAATTATAGTGCTTGAGAAGCTTACGGCAAGTTAGTTTCTCATTCAAAAGTTTATATACAGATTGTTTTGTAACATTGGTTGTAATCCCCGCAATGTGGTGACACACTTTCCTTTCCACCCCACCTTCGCAGAATGCTTTTGTCCAGTTTTTCTATCCCTTCTGGCCTTCTCTTCCCATTTGGACTCGTATATTTGATTGGAACTAAGAAGCACTTTCCTCATGTGTGTTATTGTTTTGTAGACACATCTAATCTTTGTATGAAAAGTGGTCTTCGGGAGTGGCTTCAGTTGTGAGTTAGCAGAGTGTCAGGGGACTATAGTCTTGGGGGTTCCTCCAGTTTCTGTCAGATCAGTAGGCCTTTTTTTTGGTGTGTATATGAATTTGAATTTTATTCTATGTTTTTCTTCCACTCTGGGACTCTCTATTGTATTCCGTGTCAGAGCAGTCAGTGGTGGTAGTCGGCACCATATAGTTCTTCTGAGCTCAGGCTGTGATTCAGGTGCTCCTTTAGTCCTTTGTGATAATATTTTTCCTATTCTTTGGTTTTCTTCATTCTTCTTTGCTTCGGATGAGGTGAGATCAATAGATGTATCTTAGATGGCCACTTATAAGCTTTTAAGATCTCAGAAGCTACTCACTGAAGTGGGATGTAGAACACTTTCTTTATGAATTATGTTATGCCAACTGACCTAGAGATGTCCCCTGAGACTATACTTCCTAGCCCTCAGACCCCAAAACTCAGTTCCTCAAGGTATTTGGAGTGTCGAAAAAGCTCCTGTGACTTTGCCTTGGTCAAGTTGTGCTGACTTCCCCTATAGACCACACCAAAGTTGATACTTGACTACTATCTCACTAGGGATGTTCCCTCCCCATCTTCCCCCCCTTGGAACCATCAGAGATTTTTTTTTTCCTTTTGTTCCTCTGTGTAAACCTTTTCTTGAGTTTTTTTTTTTTTTAAATTGTGATTGAGTACAATCCAATTTAAATTTGCATGCCTGCCTATCTGCAGCTCCCTCTGCTCTCCTTGCCTGATGATAGCACACTCCTCCTCTCATGCAATGTTTGTCTTTTGTAATTGACTTATTTCACTCAGCATAATGCCTTCTGGATTTATCTATGTTATGAGATGTTTAGGGGATTCGTCATTACTCTTTATCATGATATGGTGTAAATTTTAATAAAACATTCAGCTTAACCATATGAGGTTGCTGATATTTGACCATCTTTTACCTGTAAAACAGCAATTTCATATGCTTTAATTTATGTAAACAAAAAAGTTTACGTATCTACAGAGTACTAGAAGTCTCCCACCAGAATATTGATGTTTATTTCTGAGTGATTTAATTTTTTCTTGGTATTTAACTATATTTCTATGAACAGTTAAAGAACTACTACTAAAAACTAATCCCCTAGAAAAACATACTGCTCACCCATTATTATACCTTGTTTGATTTATCATTTTGTGTTTAAAAGTCCTAAAATGACAGCAATTTTATGACTGTGGGCAGGATAAAGAAGTTCTATTCTTCACATACTTTCAATAGGATTGACAGTGACTGTTTAGAACACTTTGCAGGTGGGCTCAGCTTTTTAAAGCCCCTTTCAGCTTGTGTCATTCCCTGCAACAGGCACACATTTTCCATGAGACCCAGCACTGGGGCTCTAGGCCAGCTGTGCCCCTAATCCACTCATGTCCCAGATTTGGGTATGGTTCAGACTTCAACTGTTGTGTCGTGTTCCCCTTCCCCCCTGAATCTCATCTCTTCGAGGTCATCTGAGTTCCCATCTACCATTTGGGCCTCCCTCGCCTTCCCCACTGGTCACCACTTAATTTTGCCATTTAATTTCATCCTCTTCTGTGCAGCTGGTGTTTGCTTTTCCTGGAGCTCAGTTTGCAGTGGGGTAGGATTAAGACCCTTTTCATGCCTTCTTTTTGCTTAGTGCCCTTGACAGCTCCAGGCGCTGACAAGCAGCTAGCAGGAACTGTATTCCCTAGGAAAAAATAGGAGGGGTAGTAGGGGAGCTAGTGGTGGGCTCAGCTGGCAGGCGTGATAACAGTGGTCCCTAGGGACCCCATCCCAGGGCTTGGAGCATAGCACAGCCACCGCCAAGGACGTGATCATGGAGCAGGCAGGGTGGGGCCTGACTTTCTGCCTAGGAAACTAGCATCATAGATGTTGCTTGGGACCTTTACCCTTGCTACCCAACAACAGTCTGTCAGGATGAGCTGGGGCTGGATGCCTGGTTTACAAAAGCCCCTTCTGAGAGGACAGATGGGATAAGGATAGATTCTCTGCCTTCAGACTGGACATTTCCCATCCCTTCAATTTCAATCCCCACTATGTGGTTGTAGGTTCAGCATTTGGCCTGACAGGTAAGAGTGTGTATCTAATTAATAGAAGTCCCTCACTGTGTGGATAATATTTCACAGTTTGCAGAGCCCTTTCAACTGTGGGCTAAGAATTAAAGAGTACAACCGAAAATGAGGTTTTTCAGATTCTAAAGCCTGTGCCAACATTAGTTGAAGCGATGTTGCATGGTACTGTAAATTTAGAGAGTAGTTGACACCAGCCTTGGGTCTGTTAACAGCTAGCCGGAGATCCTTACTTGTCTTCGGGGTAATTATTATTAAATGCTACACATTCCAGCATCCAGCCAAGTCTCTTTAAATATAATATACCATTAGCTAGCACTTATTAGCACCGAGATATTTTTATGAATCTGAATTTACTGAATAACATGGTGGTCGTGGTGGGGCTGCTAGTGACTGATTTTCAGTATGACTCCTTTATGATATCAGATTTCCCTGTCTGATAGGTGAAGGAAGCTTCTGAGGTACAGAAGTGATAGGGCTAGAGCTCCCTTAAGCAAAAGCAGAGATGCACCTGAAAGGCTGAACCACTGGAGAATAAGTGCTTTGCCTCCAGTACACAAAAGACCCTTAGTCACCTGAGGCCAAGTAAACTGGAGTCATACCTCACTTACCATAAAGTAGTGATAACCCATTCACTTGTTCAACAAGTATTTATTGAATATGCATTGTACCAGGAGTTGAGTAAGAAGGAAAAGTCCCGATTTCCTGGACATTACCATCTGATGGGTGGAAACAGATAATGAATATGCATGTAGTAGAAAATCAGGTAGGGTAAGTGCTAAGAATCAAAATCAAAGCAGAGGGAACATGTGTGAGTGGGAACTATTTTAGATAGGGTAGCCTCGTGGTCCTCAAGAGGTTTTTACGATGATTCCCACAGAAAATGCATGTTAATGTACTTGACTGTGTTGACAGCAATCAGATGCTCCATAGACTGTATCAGTCAGTCTCAGACCTCTCAGATCATATTTTAGTCCCCAAATAATTGTAATAATTAACACTTAAATAGCATTTACTGTGAGCTAGGCACTGTTCTAAGAGGCCCTAGTGGGGCAGTGGTTAAAGTGCTCAGCTGCTAACCAAGAAATTGGCAGTTTGAATCTACTAGCCACTCCTTGGAAACCCTTTGGGGGCAGTTCTTTTCTGTCTTTTAGGGTTGCCGTGGGTCGCAGTTGACTCGATGGCATTGGTTTTGTTTTGTTCTGTAGGTGAAGAAAGGTGAAATCTTGTCATGGCCAGAGGACTCAGTTTCTGTTTCAGGTCTTAACGCAGTTGCCAGGATAGGTAAAATCTTATCAAACGACAGAGTTGGAATGGCACGTAGAAAAAGCTAAGCTAATAGATGAGGAAACTGAGGCCCATGGAAACTGACCCAAGGTCACTAGATGCATTAAGGGACAGAGCCAGGATCTGAACCAAGCCTAGGGTAGTTTGGCAGCAGTCTCTGTGTGGGTTCAGTTTTCTCTGAGTTCCTATGGTCCTGGGCACTACCTGCCTCACTTTCCACGTGGCTGCTGCAAGGTCGGGGAATACCCGGGGAACAGAGGTGCTTCCACCTGCGCGTGCGCACACACGGCCGGCCCCTTGCTTTCTTTCCCCTTTTTCCTTCCCTTCCCAACTCTTTGCCGCCCTAGAAGAGGGGGAAACGAGAGGAGCCAAGAACTCGACCTCAGCCAATGGGCTGGCGGGCCGCGGCCCGGCCCCCTCCTTCCCTCTGGAGCCGTCCAATAGAAATTTACTACAATGTTGTGGCGAATGGAGGGGGAGGGGCGCGCGCGGGCTGGCTGGCTGTGGGCCGTGCTGGCCTTGCCTCGCAGAGGGAAGGCGGGAGGGCGCGCGCTGGGACCGCTCGCTCGCTCGCTCGCTCGCTCCCTCCCTCCCTCTCTCCCTCTCTTCCTCCCTCCGCCGGTGGGTTAGTCAGTCAGTCAGCCAGCAGTCGGCTGGCCCGCGACCCGCAGAGGGCCCGAGCCGCGGACATCCGCGCCGTCTTCTGCCATTGTTCATCGGGCAGCTGCAGTGGCGGGCGCGGGAGCCCAAGCCCAGGAGCTACCGGTGAGGCTAGGCGACTGTGGCGCGCGGGCCCGGGAGTGGGGGGTGGAGGGGGTGGGAGAAAGGGAGCAAGGAGCTGTCCCAGAGGAAGGTCCTGGCGGCCGCGGCGGCGTCGCAGCCTCTTTGTCTCCAGACCCCAGCAGGCCCCGGGCGAGGGGCGCGGGCTCTACGGCCTCCGCGTGCCGGAGCGCTGAGGGGCCGGAGTGGGGATGCTGCAGCCTGAGGAGGAAAGAGGCGGGCCGGGAGCTGCAGAGGAACGGGGCAGCGGCTAGGCTGGGGGAGCCTTTGAAAGTTAGGCTGCATGTTTATTCCTCTCGGGTCCATCAATCTGTGCGTACTGGGCAGCAGCCTTGGAAAGAAACCAAAAGAAGGAAAGTGCAGGTTTGACATGGTAAAGGTGTTGGGTGCAGCCGCTGGGCGATTTTTGCGTGACAAGGAAGCCTAGGGTATTTGGAGGAGTTGGGCAGAATCTGAGGGAGCCCCTGAAGGTCTTTTAGGCCTTCCCACCGTAGACACGTGCATCATTAAAAAAAAAAAAAAACCTAGACGTGAGAGATTCCATGCTTTCCCTTAGTCTTCAAGGTTCTGAGTGACCAAAGAGTTAAAACGATTCTCTCAGCATCGTGACCTCCTTTTTCAGTGCGCGCATCTGCCGGCTTGGAAATGTTTCCTGTGCTTGCTGAGGATGCTTTTACCTGAGGAGAGGCTAGAGCTAGGCTGCCTCAGAGATTCTTCACCAGGCCGTTATTCCTGGTCAGGTTTGGCCAAAGCAGGTTTATTCTTCCCTGAAACAGGCATTCTTCTGAGAGAGAAAGTAATCTCACGTGAAACAAATTGCTGACGGATTGCTTTCTGGCCACATGATCGTGACTGTCTTCCTGTTGTTTCTCTAACTGTACCTTGCCACAAATGACTAGTCTTTCGAGACTTGTCGGTTTTTGGCATGTGTTGCTGATGAGGAGATACTTTTTTTTTTTTTTTAAGAGACGCTGAGCTTTTTTTAGTAGTCTGGGTGATTTCACAGCTGCTATTTTGTTCTTTCTGTTTTTAGGGAAAATTGCAAGAAATGGTTGTGCCTTGTGTCTTGGATATTATTACAGTGCATTTATACTTTCTTGAGGATTATCTGTCAGTACTGTCACTCTTTATTGTTTTCTGTATTCTCAATCAGCAAAAATTTCAGTTGGTTTGGCCCTTTATTTGTGAAGCCTTGTGTGTATGTTTCTATGTATGTCTGTATGAATATATATATCTTTACATAATTCTTCTTATCCCAATTTTGTTATTGTAGCATTAACCTTTACTTTTTATGTAACGGTTACTTTTTTATGATGACTTCGTTTTCCTTTTCTTTGAAAATTGAAATTTGTCAACCATAAAAATTTTGGTTTATGAGATAGTTTCTTGGAGTTTACTGATATATCAGGCACACAGTAAGCACTCAATAAATGTCAGGTTTGCAGTCTGAAGTCAGCTCCTCAGACAAAGACGGAACTGGTCTGTAAGGCATAAAATGATACTGGTAAAGAGTATGCTTCTTGGCTTAAGTAGTAACTGGACAGCTCTCACCAGGGGTGAGATGAGAAGAAAGGAGACCAAAGCTGGTGGAATGAACCTGGGAGATTTGGGGTGGAGGGGACAAGTATACTGTCACAGTGTGAGGAAAGCAGCTAGGGTCACCACATAACAAAGTGTGTGTAAGTTTTGTATGAAAAACGGACTTGAATTATATACTTTCACTTAGCATACAATGAAAAACCAGTGACTGAGAAATTGTGTTAAAAAATAAAAGTCAGATTTTAAAAAATGGATGTAATAACTGAACATCAGATTGCCTTGCAATCAAGGTGCTAATCCACAGTGCATTCTTGAAGGAACTTAAGATAGGTGTTATTCATATCTCTGGAGAAACTGAGGTATATTTTTGCCACTTTTAAAAGTGAACTCAGACCCAAATTCAGCCAGCTAACCTGTTTTTCTTTCTTCTAACTAACACAACTAAGTTTTTTCCTTGTGTATTTGAATTCAGGCCTAGAAAATAGTATTTTCATTTCTTAGGACTCACCAAAATCCACTCAACATTTATACCAGTGTTTTGTACAAAATGTCTTATAAGTAAGCCCGTATATAATAAGGCCTCAATCTACATCTCCAACTTTATTTCTCTTAATTCTTGTATTTGTCAAACAAATAGAACTCAGTTAATAACCCAGTGTTTTCCCTCATTTGTACCTTTGACCATGAAGTTCCATCTATGCTTATCGTATATATTCCTCCTGACTGATTTTATTTCTCTTAACCTTATATAGAAAAGCCAAAAGCTACTGCTGTCAAGTTGATTCGAATTTATAGTAACCCGATAGGACAGAGTAGAACTGCCCCATAGAGTTTCCAAGGAGTGTCTGACAGTTTTGAACTGCTGACCTTTTGGTTAGCAGCTGTGGCACTTAACCATTATACCACCAGGGTTTCTGACCTTTTATATAGATGTTTAAAAATGTTGCATATGTTGCTAATTTGAAGTTGGGGGGTGCGGGGAATGCCCTGTGTGGAAGGAAGTTGATGGAATTTTTTGTTTGTGTTGTTTAAATTTTTTTTTGCTTCATTAGTATGGCCAGCCAGTTTTGCTTTCTCTAACTGGTGTTTGGTAAAAAGATTTAGGTCTTAAGTGTCCCATCAATATGTGTAGCCCTTAGATGTAGATGATGGCTGATGATAGATTAAGAAAACCTTTTAGGCTTCCATTCTACATGGAGCTAAAAGCTCTGCCATTTGATGTGTTTAGTGCTTGGATCTGTGGCTGTCAGCAGATATGCTAAGAGCTAAAAATCTTATCTTTTAGGTTTGCCTCTCTGCTTGATTTTTTTATCTGTTCTCTTTCTCAGTGGTCTAAGGGTCAAGGTTTCCTTAATGTTTTGTTAAACACCTGTGTTATATTTATTGTGGTTTAACTGGTAAATATGAGGAACAAACCTACATTTTTAAGTATGTGTACCCTCAGTGTAATATCTAAAGTAATGTCATACAATATTTTATATAATAATAACAAAATAGCATACAAATCCTCCTTTTTTGTGTATTTGAAAGTGTGTTTTTATCTTATCTCCTTTTATTTCCTTGTTTCTCCTGGAAGAAATACTTCCAGGATAGTATTTAAATTAACAGATGATTTTAAATGATTCTAATCTCTTTTGGAAGAAGTGGTTGTGGCGTTTTGTTGAGATATGAACTATATACTTTTCCTGTTATTCTCTTTTGTCAGGTCTGTGCCTCATCGGACAGGCTGTCTTGCCTCCTCCTATCTGCTTTCTTGTGTGCAGCTTCAGTTTAACATTTTGAAAATAGCAGAGTTAGTATTCCACCTTATTCCTTAGTTTGTGGTCTTAATTTTAAACAAAGTTACATTATGGGAGACAGTGTGCTGAAGATGCTATTGGCTTCCTTTCTCGTTTTTGAATGAAAACGCAGGACTTAGGCTTGTCAGACTGAGTTGCTTAAAGTCACAGGACTCGTGAATTGTGTGCAGATGCTTTGATATGCATGGGACCAGATTGTGATCTAAAGTATGGAGTATGTAATTTGTGATATGAGTCAGTATGACTTGCTTATATTGTTTTTTGAAGATACAAATCCAATTTAATATAGGTGGTCTGTTTTTACAACTTTAATATATGTGGCATCAGGGCCTGAGTTTGGTTTTGAAATCTGGAAGAGAGTACATTTACACCACAGTCTGTTTCCTTCTTATCTAAGAAGCAGGCCAGTGCAAGTGCTGCTGGTGTATTTTTCCAAGAGTGTCATTAAGCTTGTGATTGGTTAAATGCATATTCAGATACAGATTCAATGCTACCTCAAAAGGACTTGTTTTTCCCCTCAATTAGTTCAACGTGGGATCACCTTATTTCCATTATGGGCTAAACAGTAACTCTGGCGATCTTTTTGTTATGAACAACTTTTATTTTTTCTTTGACTAGAACCCCCAAAAGTGAACTGTTATAAAAAGAGGACTCTGAATTGACCAGTTAAAGGCCTTATTTATGTAGAAATTTCAGAGTTATTGAAATGTAATTGATTCATTGTATTTATAATAACTTCTAGTTAGAGGAAGAGGAGCTGTAATGTTGCAATGGTTAAGCCCTCACTATTAGTGGTTCACACTTACTAGTGCTCCATATGAGAAAATACACTCCCATGAAGACTACAGCCTAGGAAACTCTATGGAGCAGTTGTACCCTATTGTATCAGGTTGCTGAGTTGGAACTGACTCCACAACACACAACAGCAACAAAAGAGAGCCCAACGTAAATACACATGTTAAATTTTGTTGTTGGTATGTCACTTTTGCCTTCTGCATGAGTTGCTTCATAAAATGTATTCAGTAAAATGCAGTGTAACAAATGCAGTGGTATGTATGCTGGGTTGGATTAGTGTTTTGATTGCTCTGCTGTTATTTAATGAGGAAAAGAAAACAAAACCCAAACCCATTGCTGCTGAGTCAATTCCAGCTTGTGGTGACTGTATATAGGACAGAGTAAAACTGCCCCATAGGGTTTCCAAGGAGTGGCTGGTAGAGTCAAACTGCCAGCCTTTTGGTTAGCAGCTGAGCTCTTAACTATGGCACCACCACAGTGAGGAGGAAAAAAGCAAAAACCAACCAACCAACCAAAACTATAGCTATGAGCAGTATTCAGAAGTTGAAGATGTTAGGAAGGACAGTTTTGATATTTTACATATTGAATGCAGATCTCATTTAGAACTACCTTCCTGATACTTTTAGCTTTTAGGAAGTTCGGTGAGGTAACCTGATTATGTTGAAAGTCTGTTTGTACTTACTTTTCCTGTTTTTATTTAAATGATTTATTAAACTTTTTAGTGTTTGAGAATAATTTGGTTGGCTTTTTGAACATAGGAAAAAAGCATCATATCATGATATAGCCAAAAAAAATTTCAAAAAAATGACTTGAAGAGACCTTCACATCTCCACTTCATAATCTTCATCACCTTTTCCCAAAGTCACTTTAGGTAAACATGCAGTCTGAGTAAAAGCTGGGTGCTGTCTGTACAAATACCATGTCTCCCCTTCCAGTCATATTTGTATCATCCAGTTGGTTCTGACTCATAGGGATCCCATGTGCAACAGAAGGAAATGGTGAGTACTTCTGCACCATCCTCAAACAGTCATTGCTATGTTTAAGCCCATTGTTATACCCACTGTATCAATCCATCTCATTGAGGTTCTTCCTCATTTTTGCTGACCTTCCACTTTACCAAGATTAAAAGTCTCATCAAGAGTCCTTACAAATGGAAAAGCCCTGGACTGAATGAAGGGTTGGCAGTTTGGACCCTCCCAGATACTTCTCTGGAGATGAGGCCCAGCAAGCTGCTTCTAAAACACCGTAGTCTTGAAAACTCTGTGGAGCAGTTCTTAATCTATATAGGAGGTGCTGTAAGTAGGAATTCACTCCACATTGGCTAATAACAGCAAAAGTCCCTTCTATATAGAAATTACAGTTTCTTGGCATCATGTTTACTTTATTGTACTCTGCATTTGTTAAGGTCAGTTCTCATTTTACAGTTATATTTTAATCATCTCCAAAATATTCTGTATGCATTAACTGTGATTATTTATTGAATTGATAATCTCACCCTTCCATGGCTGAGGGCTCTTTGGGTCACTGCCATCTGATTAATTCAGAGCCTCTCAGCTTACAGGGCCATCTCTGTGAGGGTTAAAATTGTTTCTGAGTTATGTGAAGTGGAGCTTGAGTAGGGTTCAGTCATCGTGGCAAAGTGGAAAGGAAGAGACAAGATGGCATGGATAGGAAATACATTTGAAAGAAAATGGAGACAGGAATGCCTCCATTTCTTTCTGGAAATAAGTAGAAACAATAAAATATAAAGAATATAATACATATTCCTGTAGTTGTAAATGCAGCTCATCTCTTCCTTGTGCCTTTCGTCTTCCGCAAAATTCATCCTAATACAAATCACCTTTTGGTAGGTTCTCTGTTTTGTCTAAGTTGTGCCACAGAACAGACAGCATAGATAGACGTTCATGCATTGTATTTTGAGAAAATCTACTTTACCATAAAAAGTTAAGATGTAAAATTTTGGTTTGAGAAACTCTCAGTGATTTAGCTATATGAAAACAGTATTATTTTAAATAGGTTTAATTTAAGCCTGTGACCCACATGTGTGGTAGAAATGTGTACTTTTGGTAATTTATAAATGTATAGTTTTCTGCCAAGATTTGGTTGTGATTGATATATAGCTCTTACACAGTGCTTACATGAATTCTAATGCCATTAGAATAATTTTAACACAATGAGATTTTACTAGTATAACTTAAAGTATGTTGTCTTATAAAGAATGCCATTTTAATTTACATGCCAAGTATTATTTTAATTTACTAATTTGAAGTTCTACATATATTCAAGTGAAGGGTTTTTCACCCTGATAATGTACTTGGTACAGATTGTTGAAATTCAACCCAACCCCCCTCAATTTCTGACCATATGGGCACAGGCGGAACTGTCAAAGAGCTCCAAGGATTTAAGCTCTCAGATTTTACCTGCCAGCCAACCATTTCAGCATGCAGTAGGGATACATGGAAGGCAGTTTAAAGTGAAAGCTTTTTAAATTTTTTTGCTACCACCCACTTGCTGTTTCTTACCCTTTTCTCTTAATGATTCAGAGAATCGACACTGTTGGCTAGCTTACTACCTGCAGAGTCCTGCTAATCTTGATGGTATTGTGTAATTATAGAATCCCTTTGCGTGGTGTCATATGATGTTGTATATATGTCCTCCTACACGTAATGTCTTTAGAGTAGTTTCTTTCCATCTGGTGTTGGAAATGAGCTCTTTGTGAGGTTATTTTTAAATCTTCAAGCTTTTTGGCATCCTCAACACTTGAAATAACACAGTTGCTTTTGAAGGAAAGAAAATCCACAGTATATTAGTAGCTTTTCCAGTGAGAATGTAAATAGTATTTTATTTTTACAATCATATCCTGTATTACAAACAGGCAAACGTGCATTTTGTGTTTAGATAGTCTTCAGATAATCTTGTTAGGTAGGAAACAATCAGTTAGTTGTTGCCAGATAGATAAGGAGAAGGAGATATACTTAGGAGAAAGGAGACAAAAAATGAGAAGCCTGTTAGAAGGATGAGGTTTCAAAGAGATCTTACTCTCTGAAGATTTGTTGTATCCTCTTCTGAATTCTTGCAGTGTTTGTCTTATACTGTGGGTAGTTTGCTTGACCCCACCCCACTTCCTATCCTAGTAGTTAAGGGCTATGGCTGGTAACCAGAAGATCAGCATTCTGCATCTACTAGATGCTTCTTGGAAACTGTATGGGGCAGTTCTGCTCTGTCCTATAGGGTTGCTGTGAGTTGGAATTGACTTGACAGCAGTGGGTTTGGTATTTTTGGAAACCCTGGTGGCGTAGTGGTTAAGTGCTACAGCTACTAACCAAAAGGTCAGCAGTTCATGTTTACCAGGCACTGCTTGGAAACTATGTGGTATTTCTGCTCTGTCTTAATAGCATCACTAAAAAAGAAAAAAAAAAAAAAACAAATACCCACTGCCATGGAGTTGATTCCTACTCATGGAGACCCTGTAAGCAAAGTAGAACTGCCTCACGGAGTTTCCAAGGAGTGTCTGGTGGATTTGAATTGCTGACCTTTTTGTTTTAACAGCCATAGCATTTAACCACTACACCACCAGGGTTTCCTGTGGGTCACTATGAGTCGGAATTGACTTGAGGGCAGTGAGTTTGGTTTTTATGTGTTGTTTTATATTGTCTATTAAGGTGACATTCTCCAAAGAGATTCTAAGCTTCTGGAGCACAGAGGGTCAATACTGTAATTTTTGTTGTTCTTCCCATCTCTACTCCTCCTCCCCACAAACACCAATGTTGCTTATTAAGTAGCTACGTAAGTAACATAGGAGGCACTATTTTCTGTTGATTTTTAGCATCCATTGATCCTTGAGGTTTCAAATGAAGTCAGTTCTTGAAAATGAAATTAGAAGATTTAAATTAGAGCTTAGGAAATAATGGAACTGTAATGCTTGTCTCTAGTTCTTGCTAAATTTGATGTTTTGCATATTATCACTGATTTATTCTTAAAAGACATGTTTATTAGACCTATTGCTGTAGAGTCTGTTCCAGCTGCCCCACAGGGTTCCCAAATCAGTAATCTTTATGGAAGCAAAGAACCACATCTTTGTCCTCTGCAGTGGCTAGTGGGTTTAAACTGCCGATCTTTTGGTTAGCAGTGGAACACTTAATGACTGAGTTACAAGGACTTCTCTGAGATTAGGTCACACAAAGAAAAGCCGAAATCATTACCTTCAAGTCAATTCTGACTCATAGCGACCATGCAGGACAGAGCTGAACTGCCACCGTAGAGTTTCCAAGCAGCAGCTAGTCTGGATTCAAACTGCTGACCTTTTGGTTAGCAGCCATAGGTCTTACTAAATTAGACATACAGAATTAAATTTTATTTGGTAGTAGAACATAATGACGGTAATAATTATACTGGCATTTGGTTTGTGTTTTGCTAAAGCACTTTTGGTTTTATTTTCTTTTAAGGTGATGTACTTTTTTATTTTGATCACTAGGTATGTATAATTAGCCTTCTTAACAGTAGATATTACCTCTGATGGCCTTACTACTATTTGAATTTTTGTTAATTCCTTAAGTTTAACTATATAAAAGTTGATAATTTATTAGGTGCCATTCTGTACCTAAAGATGAAGTCTATATAATTAAATAAAAAAGGTTGGCATCATATACTTTACCAAATCGATTCAATAATTCTCTTTTTCTTCAGCTTTTATTTTAGTTGACCTATCCTTGGTAGCTGTATCATCTCTAATATGATTAGTAATGAACACTGACTGATAGGAAATGTTTAGTATTTCATATACCTTTGGTGTTTTGTAAGATTGAGAGGCTAACATTGGAGTGAGTGATTACATAATGATCATAGAATCATATTTTAAATAAATATACTAAAGAATATATCAAATGACCAAAGGGCAATTTTTTTTTTTTAATTTCAATCATTTCTACTGTGGTAGTCAGCCTCTAAGAGGGCTCCTAATGATCCCTGCCTCATAGTATTCATGCCCGTCTATAATCCCTGCCCCCTGAATTGTGGACTGGAGCTAGTGATTCACTTTTTTTTTTCTTTTTAAAAATATTTTACTGCACTTTAAGTGAAAGTTTACAATTCATATCAGTTTGCCGTATAAAACCCCACACCCACGTTGACTATGTAACTCATAACTACATGCTCCTACTTCCACCCTGTACTTCCTGTATCCATTCAACCAGCTCCTGTCCGCCTCCACCCTTTCCTCTTACCTTTTGACAAGAGCTGCGCAGACAACCCCATGTATGTATATTTAAGCCAAGAGCCACACTGTTTGCCAGCCTCAATCTGTATCTTACAGGCTAGTCCCAATCTTTGTCTGGAGAGTTGGCTTCAGTGCAGATTTCAGCTCTGGGTTAACAGAGATTCCGGGGCCATGTCCTCAGGGGACCCACTAGGCTGTTGGACGTCTGGTCTTTTAGTAGAGTTCTAGTTCTGCACACTCATTTTCTCCCACTCTATGTTGTGTTCTGCTTCACAGGAGTCATTGGTGGTGGCTGGGCACCATCTAATTCTTCTGATCTCATGCTGATGAGGTCCCCAGTGCTCATATTTTGCTGATGTCTTTGATGTACTTCATTTCAGAGCTAGTGATTCACTTCTGATGAATAGAATCAAACAAAAGTGGTGGAGTGTTACTCCGAGATTAAGTTTCAGAAAGACTGTGGCTTACTATTGGTGCTTTCTGGCTCTCTTTCTTACTTGAATCACCAGCTGCTACATTGTGAGGATGCTCTGGCAGCCTATGGAAAGGCCACTGGGGTGAGAAACAGGTCTGCTAACAACCATGTAAGTCAGCTTGGAAGTGGATCTTCTAAGGCTTGGCAACAGCCGTTGTGAGTTAGCTTCAAAGTAGATTCTTCAGGCACAGTTAAGCCTTGAGATAACTAAATCTGGTTGACAGGTAGACTGCAACTTCATGAGACACCTTGTGCCAAAGACACCCAGCTGAGCCAGGCCTGAATTCCTGACCCGGAGAAACTGTGAGATAATAAATGTTAATTGTTCTAAGTCACTGAGTTTTAGGGACAATTCATTGTGAAACAATAGAAAACTAATATACCTACAATTCATTTAGTAAGTATGTATTGGTTGCTTACTGTTTACTAGATACTGTTCTAGGTAGTTTAGGATAGAGCAGTGAATGAAGTTGGAGCTCTGGTGGTGGTAGTGGCTGTGAGCTTGGCTGCTAACCAGTCAGCAGTTTAAATCCACCAGCTGCTCCTTGGCTCCTTGGAAAACCTGAGGGGCAGTCCTTCTCTGTCCTATATGGTTGCTATGAGTCAGAGTTGACTTGAAAGCAATGAGTTTGAACTTTTTTTTTTTTTTTTGGGTTCTGGGTACTTTAGGATACAGCAGTGAATAAAATAGAATAGAGAAAGTATATGTTTTTGTTTAGCTTATATTTTAGTGAGATGAGACAAAAAATATACAAATCAGGGATAAAACATAAAACATTAGATTTTAGTGAGGATCAGGAAGAGCAGGATTGGGGACAAAAGTCGAGGGTTGGGGTGGGGGAGATATTTTAGATGATATGATCAGAAAGAGCTCTCTGATACAGTGACTTTTGAACAGAGACCTGAAAGGAGTGAGAGTGAGCCATGAAGGCATCTGAGGGAACTTCGCAGTAAAAAGGAAAACATGAGCAAGGACTAAATGTATTTGTTGTGTTTGAGAGATATCAAGTAAACCAGCTGATAAGAGCTGGGAAACTCTGGTTGCATAGTGTTAACCATAGTGCTACAGCTGCTTATCAGAAGATCAGCCATTTAAATCCACCAGGTGCTCCTTGGAAATGCTATGGGCAGTTCTGCTCCAATCTGTAGGATCACTGTGTTTGGAATCAAATCAGCAGCAGTGGGACTTGGGAGAGAAGCTGAGTTCAGAGAGGTTGTAGGTAGGAGAAGAAGCAAATCATGTATCACCTTGTTGGCCCTGCTATAGACTGCATTTTGTTCTGAGTTAAACAAGAATTCTTGGGAGGATTTTGAGGAGAGGAATGCATGATCATTCATTTAGTAAATATTAATCAAGTATTAATAATGAGCAGGGCTCTGTGGATTTATGTGATCACAAACAATGTAGAAGACATGACTTTTGCCCTCAGGACATTTAATGGTCTAGTAATACTAATGAAGTGGTCAGACAAGTACATAAAAACTTAGGAATAGAGCCTCTGTCATGGAAAAACATGAAATTATAGAAAAGGCACAAAGAAAAAACCTGGGTTAAAATTCTGACTTTTCTGCTGAATTCAACACATTTTAGCCACAGGAAACCGTGGTAGGTAGTGATTAAGTTCTATGACTGCTAACCAAAAGGTCAGAGTTCAAATCTACCAAATGCACCATGGAAACTAGATCTATGGGACAGTTCTGCTGTGTCGTAAAGGGTCACTATGAATTGTACTCAACTCGAGGGTAGTGGGTTTAGTTTTTTTTAATGATGTGCCAGGTAAAATAATAATGCTAGTAATTATTGATGATTGATTATTAGCCAGGTTCTGTACTTTGTGGTTTACATATATATGACATGGTTTTAAGCGTATGGACTCTGAGACTAAAGTGCCTTGATTCAAATTCTAGTTGTTGATACAATTAGAACACTGCTGATCTTGGACAATTTAACTCTACCTCACTTTCCTCATTCTCTGATATGGGTATGATCTAAATAATTGCCTTTTAAGGCTATTGTGATGATTAAATGAGTTACTGTATGTGAAGTATTTATAAAGGTGCCTAGTGTCAGATAAGGGTTAGCCATTGTTCTTATCTCTTTTAAGCCTCACTGCAACCCTATGGAGTGTTACTAGTTCTGTATTGTAAGTAACTGAATTTAAAGGTTCAGCAACTTGTCTAAAGTCAGACCCCCTAACAAATGGAAATTGGCTTTAAGGCCAGTGTTCTTCATTGCTGCACCTTCCCTCATTTATGTCCATGAGCAAGTGGGGAAGAAAAGATATGACTCTGTGCCTTCTCCTGTTTAAGCTAATAATATCTCAATAATTGTAGTGCTGTGAAAGTACTTTTCTCTGCCTTAAAACGAGTTTAATACTCACTATAGAGAATACGTAGTAATAACAGACAAAAAACAATATATTATGCGTATCACATATAGGCACTCAATGTTTCTTTTCCCTTTGGTAAAATCTGACCTCATGGAGAATAATCCTTGGTTTTGCAATCTGTATTTTTTCCTACTTAAATTAGGTATCTGTGTGTCTTTATGATTATTCTATCTCTATAAATTATTACATATAAATAAATGTAAAATAGCTATATAGAAAATGTGATTTTTGTCTAATGGTAATCTTTGGATTTCTTTCAGATTTCTACCGAAACATTTTTAAGCCTGTGTGTGAGTGTTGTAAAGACCCATTTGACAGCAACTCTGGCTTCATTTCCGGGTTGATAGTATGAGGTCTGTGTGGTTGATGTCCCTGGGTTGATAGTATGAGGTCTGTGTGGTTGATGTCCCCGTTGTTGCTTTTATCTTTTGCAGCACATGTGAAAGTAAACTTACAGAGTTGAAAAACAGGAAGGGGCTTGGCAGATCATTGGGAGGGTGTTTTTGAAGGAGAACTTGTACACAAGCCATCTGAAATCTGAAGTGAATGAATTTTTGTGACTTTTAGTAGTTATCTTACAATTGTAAAGTAAATAGAAAACTAAATGACTTTGCAATTTAATGAATTCATGAATTTGTATGTTTTTTTGCTTTTATACATTTTGGAGAGTGAGATATGTTCTCCTTTGTTTTGAAATAGAGAATTGGAATAAAATTTAATGGTCATCCCAGTCAGTGTTCTTTTTACCTATGGAGTAATTTTTCAGTAGGAAAATGTAGAGTTTTTTGTTGCTGGATAACAGTTCTAATGCCATTATACTTGAACTTCTTCAAAAGCCAAAACTTAATATTTTTCTATTTGGATTTATACTCTTTGTTTCTAAGAAAGGGAATTAACAGTGAATGAGAACTGTGTATCAGGTACTATACTACCTAATTTATATACACTTATTTAAGTTAAATATTTCTATCTTTGACTTCAATCCACCGTAAATTTTTATTGCATTGGTGAATCCCTTCTTCCCTCCCTCCTTTATTTTCTCCCTCCTTTCCTCTCTGTCACGGCACTTGGCTTTGGCTTTGGCTTCCTCTCTGTCTGCTTTCTTTTTCCTTCTCCTCTTAAATAATTCTCTTTTTTTTTTTGCTGAATAATTGTCTATTAATAATGTTTGGGAGAGACAGTGTAATATAGCAGCCAGTAAGGATATGGGTTTTGGAGTCAGAGTTAGGTTTGTAGTATGGTTCTGCTTTTTGATAGGGAAAACTGCTTTGTATTTCAATAAATAAAAGCCAGTACCCTCCAGAGTTGGCTTTGGAGGGAACTTCTGCCCATGTGGAGGAATAATTGGTACTCACAGCAAGGACTTTTATTCCCAAAGATTCACCTGCCGCTGGGGAATGCCTTGCTGACCTCAGAGAGTATTGCTTTTCCTTTAATTTTCTGTCCCAGAGGTGAGTCTTCTCTTAATACTCCTGTAGTACAGAGCTGAGACCAGGCTGGAACATTTAGTACTTTACTAAAGACTTAGAGATCCAAAAGGAAAATAAGCACTAGTATGCTTTTATGTAATCTGGCACACAATATAAAGCTTATTCCCCTTCCATTTGTGATCTTGTGTCAAGGTACCTCTCTTTTTTGACCCATAGTACATGCTTCTGCTTTCCAGTAGCACAAACCGTCTTTAACTCTTCTTACCTGGAGTGCCTCCAGCATATCCAGGTTGCTCTCAACTCAGAGGGGAGGGTCTAGAAGAAAAGGACTTCTCTATCTTGCTAGCCAGTTCTTGCACATGATCAACACCGAGTCTGTACTGCCGTTAGGGAGACCACAGCTGCCCCACAGCACAGTTAATTACCATTCATAGAAGAGAAACAGACAACAGAGGGATGTTGTGGTAAATGTAGGAGGGCTTTCCATTTACTTTAAATTGGTCGTCTGTGATTGTAGCTCCGTAACTGGGCACAGAATGCTCTCAATAAGTGTTCCTGTTCTTTGAATCTTACCACCATATGGTACCCTAAGGAGCTACTGTTTAGTTTGTTGTAGTTTTATTTTACAGTTTTGCTTGAGGAGGACCTAGTACTTAATCAAATCCAAAATTTGAGGACAGTGGCAATAAATATTTGCATGATGAAGATGGAGCCTGATGCTCCAGAGAAATCTGATTTTAAATGTTAAAGGGATGACACTGTGCATCACAAAGCATTGATTATGGGAGGTGATACAGAATTAGGGTATTGTTACAAGCCTCATGCCTTGTTTCTAAGAAAGGAAGTGTTCGTAGAGTCGAAGATCTTTGGAGTCCAGCCTGGCTTAGAATCCTGGCTCTGACACTGACTAGCTGTGTGCATTTGGTTATGTATTCTTCCTGTTTCTCACTGTCTTCCTCTGTTAAACTTAGATAACATTTAACCTAGCATTAAACATTAGCCTTTTAGAATAGTTGAAAAGATTATCATTACTGTGGTCGAGTTGGTTCTGACTTATAGTGACCCTATTATGTACAACAGAAGAAACACTGTCCATTCCTGTGCCGTTCCTGCAGCCACTGTGGCAGTTCATCTCATTGAAGGTCTTTCTCTTTTTGGCTGACTCTGCTTTACCAAGCATAATGTTCTTCTGCAGGGACTGATTCCTCCTGATAGCATGTCCAAAGTGGGTAAGATGCAGTCATCCTCTCTTCTAAGGAGCATTTAGTACATTTGAAAAGGTTAGGAGTAGTATACAATGTTCAACATGGTGCCTAGCACAGTGGGCACTTAATGAAAGGAAATTTACTATTTTTTATATTAAACAACATTCCTTTAAAGTCCACTATGTACCTAACTTGTATATGTTGTGGCTTTTTTTAACTGCTTTATTGAGATATAATTTACATACCATAAATTTCACCTATTTAAAATGTACAATTCTGTGGTTTTTAGTATATTTATAGACTTTTGT
This sequence comes from Heterohyrax brucei, assembly GCA_028571685.1. Lineage (NCBI taxonomy): Eukaryota > Metazoa > Chordata > Mammalia > Hyracoidea > Procaviidae > Heterohyrax > Heterohyrax brucei. Next base: position 58,911,868 of record CM053140.1, read on the forward strand.
AGTTATCATCTCAGTCTAACTTTAGAACATTTTCATCCCCTCCAAAAGAAAGCGTATGCTTATTAGAAGTCGTTCCCCATTTCTCTCTCCTATCCCTTTATGACCATTAGGATATGAAGAAGACTCACAAACCTCCTGTGATATGCATATAACACAACCTTGCTTACTGAAAATGAACAGGACGTCAAATAGTGATGAAGATCAAAGACCACAGCCATCAGATGGATTACACCTTAAAATAAGAAAACAAAAATTCTCACAACTGGACCAGTAAGCAACATCATGATAAACAGAGAAAAGACTGAAGTTGGCAAAGATTTCAGTTTACTTGAATCCACAATAAATGCTCACGGAATCAGCAGTCAAGATAATCTGCTGCAAAAGACCTCTTTAAATTGTTACAAAGCAAAGATGACACCTTGAGAACTAAGGTGTGCCGCCTGATTCAAGCCATGTGTTTTCAGTCACCTCATACGCATGTGAAAGCTGGACAATGAATAAGGAAGACTAAGAAGAATTGATGCAATTGAGTTATGATGCTAGCAAAGAATATTGAATATACTGTGGACTGCTAGAAGAACAAACAAGTATGTCCAGGACAAAGTAAGTCCGGAGTGCTTCCTAGAAGTGAGGATGGCAAGACCTTGTCTCACAGGTACTTTGGACGTGTTATCAGGAGGGATCAGTACTTGCAGAAGGACATCATGCTTGGTAAAGTGGAGGGTCAACTAAAAAGAGGAAAACCTTCAACAAGGTGGATTGTCACAGTGGCTTCAGTAATGTGCTCAAATATAGCAAGAACTTATGGGAAGGCGCAAGACTGGACAGCGTTTCATTCTATTGTAATCAGGGTTGCTGTGAATCAGAACATATTAGACGACACCTAATGATGACAGTAACAGCAACGGCAGAAACAACTTGTTGATTCTAGAACATTTGTGGGTATTGCAAACAGTGTGTGCCTAACTGCTTATCAGAAGGATGACAATCTGAACCTATCCAGCAGTACTGTAGAACAAAGTCCTGGCAGTCTGCTTCCATAAAGATTACAGCTGAAAAAAACCCCTATAGAGCGTGTCTACTCTGTAACACAGGGGTGAACATGAGTTGAAATCAACTCAGAAACAACAGGTGTATGCTAGTTCTGTATTAACATTTTGTGAAACTGTTTGGCTATACTTTAACAATTTGTTCCCCATCTTTGATTGCCTGGTCTCCTGTTTTTGTTTGCGTTTTTTGTCTGTGTCTTCGTTACCAACAGCTTGCTGAACCATTGTTGATTGTGTTCTCAGTGTTTAACTTTATCCCTTCCTGTTTAAGTGGATAGGAATTTCTGGTTTTCTATAGCTATTCCACCTATCCATGAGATGTTCTCTTCCATTTCTTCTTCCTTTTTACTGTTATTATTATTTTTTTTTGGCTGAATATGATTTGAAAAAATATAAATTCTAAATAAAATCCCTCTGAAGTTTGATCAGGGATTATATCATACCTTGTGATTAGTAATACCTGGGATCTGTGATAAAGGAGTTAAAAACTTACTGCTATCAAGTCGGGTCCAACTCATAGAGACTATAGAGGTCAGAGTAGAACTGCCACATAGAGTTTCTAAGGAGCTCCTGGTGGATTTGAACTGCTGACTTTTTTGGTTAGCAGACATAACACTTGAAGCCACTATGCCACCAGGGTTTCCTGACAGGAGTAAATATCTTTAAATGTGTCTCTAATACATTGTTACCAAACATGTGAGACAGGCTAACTTATTCCATCAATACTCAAAATGCTTAATCTAACCTTCTTTACCCCATCATCCTCAAGCAGATTCTTGACTCATAGTGGCCCTATAGGACAGAGTAAACTTCTCCGTAGTGTTTTCAGGGAATGGCTAGTGGATTCAAACTGCCAACTTTTGGTAAATAGTCTAACCAGTACAAAACCAGGGTAGGATTTATCCAGGCTTTGTGAAATGTGAAGTTTATGTAACTGTTTTTTTTTTTTTTTTTTTTAAAAGAGAAAGACTATAAAATTAGAGATGAAAACAGAGGTTGGTTTGGAATGAAAAAAATCACAACAGTTTTTGAAAAAACTGACAAATACTACAAATATCACAAATTCAGAAAACTTTGCATAATATTTTTGTTAATTAATTGCCTGACACATCTATAGTTTTTTTTTTTCCTATATTTTTGGCTTGATACTGCTCTAAAGCTTCTCATATTATGATTTTGGTAATACCATTTTCTTTTACTTTCTTCTAAATTATTTTGTCATGGTTGAGAATATAACCAGGAAAGCATACATTAGTTCAATAGTTTCTGTGTGTACAATTTACTGATACTGATTATATTCCTCAAGTTGTCCAGCCTTTCTCACCCTCCTTTTCTAAGTTGTTCCTTGTTGTTAACATAAACTCAGTGCCCCCTGAGATTCCTATCCAGTCTTTCAAGTTGTAGTTGTCAGTTTCATCCTGTGTAGATACTCTTAAAAGAGCATAATGCTCAAGGTAGACATGGTTTTGCTAGTTAAGCTAAACTATTGTTTGATTCTAAGATGACTTCAGGGGACATTTTTGGTTTGAGGTTTAAAGATGATCTCAAGGCAGTCATTTCAGGGGTTCATGCACTCTCCGTGGTTTAAAAAAGTCTAGAGTTCGTGAAAGTTTTTTTCTGTAGTTTCCCCCTTTTGGTCAGTATTCTTCTGTGGAAAACTTTGATCAAAATATTCTATAATGGTAACTGAACACCATTCCTTTCTCATGGTCTGTGGCAAAGGAGGCAGTTATTCATGGATGCAATTATCTACATGTTCCATATCTTCCTCCTCCTCCTTTTCTCTCTTGCTTCGGGTGAATAGAGACTAGGTATGCTGTGGATGGCTGCTTGCAAATTCTTTTTTTAAATTTTTTATTGTGATTTAGTGAAACTTTAAAATGCAAGTCAGTTTCCCATACTTGCCTCTGTGCAACTGTATTTGCTCTCCTCACCCTGTGACATCACTTTCTTCTTTTTCACTCTTTAGCTTCAGTATCCACTCAACCATCACTTGTCCCCATCTCTCCTTCTCCTCTTCTCTCTAGAAAGAAATCAGTAAGACAGCCTCATATATATATGAAACCCTAAAGCACACATACCACATGCATCACTCTGCGTCCCTGAGTCCAGTCTATTCTTTGAAGTGTTGCTTTCAGTACTGGTTTCAGGTCTGAGCTAGCAGTATGTCTAGGGGCTGTGTTCTCAGGGGACCCTCCAGGCTGTTGGACCATCAGTTCTGGTCTTCTAATAGAGTTCTTGGTCTACACACCCCTTTCTCTCATGCTACATCAAGGACTCTACTTTGTGTTCCCTGTCAGGGCTGTCTTTGGTGGTGACCAGGTACCATCTGGTTCTTCTATTCTTGTGCTGATGCAGTCTCCCAAGCATATGGATCCTTCTGTTTCCTGGGCTCATTTTTCCTTGTGTCTTTGATGTTCTTGGATGTCATCTGTTCCAAGTGGGTTGGGACCAATTGGTGTTCCTCAGATGGCAGCTTGCTTGAAAGCTTTTAATACCCAAGTACTACACAGTGAGCTAGGAGGTAGAACAGAAGCACTAAGCATATTAATAGGGCAGTTAAATAGTATGTCACATGAAACTATGACCCAAAACGTCCAAATCAAGGAATCAAATCCTATGAGATGTTTGGTTGTACATAAGCAGCCTCAGTTTTTTTGGTCCCTGTTGTCAATATATCTATCATAAAACTGTTACCAATTTATCTTTTTACAGGTGTACAATTTATTGACAGCAATTACAATAACTGGCAGTACAGTCTTACCCTTAATTAATGCAGTTTTTCCATCACCACTTATTCCATTTTTCCCTGTCTTTCCTGCCCATGGTAGCTGCTAATAAACCTTGTTCTCTATACAGTTGTCTTTTCTTGTCTTTTTATGTAAGTGAGATGATATAATGTTTGACCATTTTTGTTTGGCTTATTTTGCTCAACATAACATTTCTAAGCTCCATCCATACTGTAGCATTTATCAAGATTTCATTTTCCTCTGTGACTGTGGCCACCCAACACCCCACTAACTCAGAAATGAAGCCACTTGCAAAATCTACCTTTGAACCAAAGGTTAGACAGGCCTATAAAGCAAAAAGTAACACATGTGAAGAATGTGCTTCCTAATTCTTAGTTCCATCAAATATTTAAGACCAAATGAGTAACATCTGCCTAAAACCAAAGATGAGAAGGCAGGAAGGGACAGAAAACTGGATGAATGGACAGGGGGAACCTGGGATGGAAAGGGAGAGTGCTGTCATATTTCAGGGATTGCAGTCAATGTCACAAAACAATTTGTCTACAAACTTTTGAAAGAAAAACAAGTTTATGCTCTAAACTTTCACTTAAAACACAATAAAATTTAAGAGAAAAAAAAGATTTCATTTCTCTTACTGGTTGAATAATGTCTCATTTTATGTATGTACCACATTTTGTTAATCTCTTCGTCTGTTGATGCGCATTTAGATTGTTTCCACCTTTTTATTACTGTGACTAGTGTTGTAGTGAAGATTGGTGTACATGTCTGTTTTTGAATCTCTGCTTTTCAAGTCTTTTGAGTGTATACTTAGGAGTGAAGTGGTTGGTCCGTATAGTAATAATTCTATTTTTAGGTTTTTTTGCAGTACTACCCCTCTGTTTTCCACAACGGCTATACCATTTTGCATTCCCACCAGCAATGGATAGGGGTTCTGATTTTCATACATCCTTGCCAGTGTTTGTTATTTTCTGTTTTGTTTTTTTTTTTTTTTTAATGTTTGCCATCTTAATGGGGATCAAATAGTATCTCTTGGTGGTTTTGATTGCCATTAGTAAAGCCTGATGACATTGAGAATCTTTTCATGTGTTTAATGGCCATCTGAATGCCTTCTTTGGTAAAAGGTTTATTTAAGTCCTTTGCCCATGTTATCATTCAGTTATTTGTCTTTTTGTTGTTAAGTTGTTGAAGTTTTATATATATTTTAATTATTAGATTTTTGTCAGGTAGATGGTTTCCAAAGATATTATCTCAGTCAGTAGCTTGTCTTTTTCCCTGTTTTGTAAAACTTTTTAATGAATGAAAGTTTTTTAACTTTTATGAAGTCTCATTTATTTATTTTGTTTTTTGTTTTTTGTCCTTTTGTTATTAGATAATCCATTGTTGAAAAGCTAGGCCTGACAGTGTTGCCCTTGCTTGTTTTCCTAAGAATTTTATGGTTTTGGTTTCACACTTAGGCCCTTAATCTGTTCTGAATTTATTTTTGTATATGGTGTGAGGCAGGGGTCCTGTTTCATTTTTCTGCATGTGAAAATCCAATTTTCTTAGCACCATTTCTTGAGAAGACTCCTTTTCCCTTATTGAATGGACTTAACACCCTTGTCAAAAATCAGTTGACCATAGGTGTGTCGCTTTGTTTTTGGACTGTCAGTTCTCATCTGTTTTTCTCTGTGTTTATTGTTACACCAGTAACAGGCTGTTTTAAAATCAGTAAATGTGAATCTTCCTTCTTTGCTCTTTTGTTTCAACATCTTTTAAGCTATTCAGGTCCTCTTGGACATCTTGGAGGATTTTTATTTTTTTTTTAATTTCTGTAAAGAAGGCTGTTGGAATTTTGAATGAGATTTTGTTGAGTTTATAGATTACTTTGGATAGATGACATCTTAACAGTATTAAGTCTTCCAGTCCATAAACATGAAAGATCTTTTCATTTATTTAAGTATTCTTTAATCTCTTTCAGTACTGTTTTATAGTTTTAATTCTGTAAGTCTTTCATATCCCTGGTTAGATTTTTTTCCTTAGGTGTTTAGATGCTGTTGTAAATGGAATTGTTTCACTGATTTCCTTTTTAGATTTCTCATTGCTGGTGTATAGAAACCCAGCTGATTTTTCTTCGTTGACTTTGTACCTTGCAACTTTGCTGAATTCCTCTGTTAACTCTAAAATCTTTTTGTGTGAAATTTTTGGGATTTTCTGTATGTAGGATAACATATGCAAAGAGAGATCATTTTATTTCTTTTCTAATCTGTATGCTTTTTATTTCCTTTTCTTGTCTTATTGCTTGAGTAGAACTTGTAATCCAGTATTGAATGGCAGTGGTGAGAGCATACACCTTGTGTAGTACTATTTTCTATAAAGACAACAGAAAAACTATTCACAGTTCTGTAGCACAACCTGCACTCTTAGGAGCCAGTGTAAATCAGAGTCCTAGAATTTGAGATTCTTTGATTTCAGAGTAAATCTTCTGCATAGTAAATAATCCTAAAAGATGAATATAGAGGCTGTAATATGTCTATTTGGTATTCTAATTGATTGCAGTTGTCTGTGTATTATAACTTGTTTCACATGAACCATTCTATCTTTAATTTAATGTTCAATTATAAACTTATTTATATATATTCCTGTATCTTTTCTCCTAGGAGATTGTAGTACTAGTTAGTCATTCCTCACTGCCAAAGTCTAAAAAAAAAAAGAAAACCCTGCCAAAAAATGCAAATATTTTCATTATAGTTCTTGTTGGTATGGGTATGAAAAATAAGCTGAGCCTCAGTTTGAAATAAACATAAATTCTTCAGCCTAAGATCTGTTTTCAGGCCTTCACTACATTTTCTTTTTCATGTCAGTTTCAGTTCTGTGTTTCTTCTTCTGGTAGTAGTGAAAATCAAGTACAATATTAAAAGACCATGTAGTTTGTTAGACATACTCATGCTCCATGGTAGTGTGGCCTCAGTGTTATCAGTTGTATATTTAATATTTTTTTAGATTTGAAGAAGTACTACATTTCTAATTCATTTGTTTTGGGTTTTTTTTTTTCTTTTCAGGACCAGCTATGTTCTAAGGCAAATTTAATTATAAAATTTGATAATTTATTTTTTAGTGAATTATTTTAAAATGAAACATTATATTTTAAAAATCAGATTTAGGATTTTAAATCATTTGATTTCTAAGTCAAGTTGGAAATTGATACATTTCCTAGCTGAATATTTTATGTTTTTCTTTTATGTATTTGTTGTTCAACACTGAACTTGAATCAATGAAAGGAAATATTAGAAAAATCTTTTTGGAGATAGTAACAAAACATTCACCTTGAAGTATTTTCACTTGCATCATATGCATGAGAAAGCTGGACAGTGAGTAAAGAAGACAGAACAATTGATGCCTTTGAATTGTAGTGTTGAAGAAGAGTGTTGAATGTACCATGGACTGCCAAAAGAACCAACAGATCTGTTCTAGAAGATGTATAACCAGAATGCCCCTCGGAAGCAGAGATGACAAGACTGTACCTTACATACTTTGGACATGTTGTTAGGAGGGACCAGTCTGTAGAGAAGTACATCATGCTTGGTAGAGTGAAGAGTCAGTGAATAAGGGGAAGACTTTTGAGGAGATGGATTGACACAGTGGCCACAACAATGGGCTTAAGCATAAAAACGTTTGTGGACATGGCACAAGACCAGGCAGTGTTTCATTCTGTTGTTTATAGGGCCACCATGAGTCAGAATCAACTTGACGGCACCTAACAACAACAACAGCAAAGCATTTGCTATATTCATTTTATACGTGTGTGTGTGTGTGTGTATTTCTTTTTCAGTTTTTAATTAAAATATGACAGACATACTGAAAAGTACACAAATTTTAAAGGTGCTGCCGGATGAGTTTCTACAAATGAAAACGCTTGTTTAACTTGTAGTGAGATAGACAAACAGAACATTATTAATATCCTGGAAGCCCTCTGCCAGCCACCTTCCAATCACAGCCCTCCTTCCTGCCTGTGGTAACTTCTATGCTGTCTTCTAACCTCACAGATTAGCTTTGCCTGGTTTTGAAATGCATATGAAGAGACTCATACAAGAGAGGACTTCTGGCTTTTTCATTATTCAACATTATGTTTAAGAGATTCATCCATATTGTTACATACAGATGGAGTTACTTCATTTTCATTGCTTATCACGTTCTACTTTGTTAATATGTCAGTATTCATTCTACTAATAGGCATTGGGTAATTTCCATTTTGGTTATTAAGGTAACTGATATGAACATTCTCATACATGCCTTTATGCTCAAGCAGTTGTTTTAGCTCAATAGTAGATTCATTCATGATATTTTATGTAACTGTTTTTCCTTTTCATTGATGATAGTATTTGTTTGCATGAGTATGCCACAATATATCCGTTTACTGTTGATAACTTCTAGTATTGTTGTGAGTATTCACATATCCTTTTAGAGTTCATGTGTCTAAGAGATAGCTTTCCAACTGAAGTAGAATAGTATTCTCTAAGAGAATTCTGAAAAACTCTGAGTTTACTCACTTATTAAAAAAAAAATCTGATTTAATTTTAAAAATGAGATGTAATCTCTGTATTGTAAAATTCACCCTTTCAAAGGGCACAATTCAGTGCTTTCCCTTTATTTTTGGTATACTCACAAGGTTGTAGAAACCCTGGTGGTGTAGTGGTGAAGAACTGTGGCTGCTAATCAAAAGATCTGCAGTTGAATCTACCAGGCACTCCTTGGAAACTCCCTGGGGCAGTTCTATTCTGTCCTGTAGGGTCACTGTCAGTCAGAATCAACTTGACAGCAGTGGTTTTTTGTTTTTTTTTCACATGGTTGTGCAAACAAGGTCATTTTTAAGGTACAGCTTAGTGACATTATTTACATTTACCACATTATATACTACCATCACCGCTATCCATTTCCAGAAGTTTTATGTCACCCCAAGAGAAATACAGTATATCTTCAGCAGTAACTCCTACTCTCTCTGCCCAATCCCTAGTAACCAGTAATAAACTTTGTCTCTATGCATTTGTCTAATCTAGACATTTGATATATGAGATTATATAATATTTGTCCATTGTGATTGACTTATTTTACTCAGTTTGCAAGATTCATCCATGTTGTAGCATATAGAACTTAATTTTTCTTTATGGCTGGGTAATATTCCATAGCGTGTGTGTGTGTGTGTGTGTGTATGTGTTTAACATTTTGTTTACCTATTTATCTGTGGATGGACACGTGGTTTCTGCCTTTTGGTGATTGGAATAATGCTGGCTGCAACGAACATTAGTATACAGGTATTGATGCGTTTCTGCTTTCAATTTTTTTTGTATACCTGTGAGTGGAATTGTTAGGTCATATGGTAATTCTGTGTTTAAATTTCTGAAGAACTCCCAAACTGTTTTCCATAGTGGCTACCTCATCTTACATTTCTCTAGCAGTATACAAGGGTTCCAGTTTCTCCACATCCTTGCCAACATGTTGGTTTTCATCTTTCTGATAATAGGCATCCTAGTGAATTGCGAGGTGGTTTTGATTTGCAATTTACTAATGATTAGTGATGTTCGACATCTTTTCCTGTTCTTATTGTCCAGTTATATTTCTTCTTCTTCTTTTTTTTCATTGCCTTGTTGGCCTCTTTGGATTTTGGAGGCAATAAATTCTTTCTTTTTATTGTACTTTATATGAAGGTTTACAGAACAAACTAGTTTCTCATTAGACAGTACACATATTGTTTTATGACAGTGATGAACAACCACACACCAAGTCAACATTCTGTCTTCTCAGCATCAGGTTCCCGATTACCAGCTTTTCTGTCCCCTCCTGCCTTGTAGACTTGTCCCTGGGCTGGTGTGCCCCTTTAGTCTCATTTTGTCTTATGGGCCTGTCCAGTCATTGGCTGAAGGGTGAACCTCAGGGGTGACTTCATTGCTAAACTGAATGAGTGTCCAGGGGCCATACTCTTGGGGTTTCTCCAGTCTCTGTTAAACCAGCAAATATGGTTTTCATTTTTGAGATAGAATTTTTTCCTACATTTTTATCCAGCTCTGTGTGGGACCCTCAGTTATGATCTCTGTCAGAGCAGTAAGTGGTGGTAGCCAGGCACCATCTAGTCATACTGGATTAATTCTGCTGGAGGCTCCTGTAGATGCAGCCCATTAGTCTTTTGGATGTGCTTTCACTTGTATCTTTAGTTTTCTTCATCCTTCCTTGCTCTGAAAGAGGCAAGACCTAGATGGCTGCTCACAGACTTTTAAGAACTTAGATGCTACTCAACTAACGTAGAATGTAGAACATTAAAAAAACAAAAAAACTTGTAATGCCAGTTGAGCTAAATATTCTCTGAGACCATGGTCCCCTCAGCCCTCAGTCTAGTAATTTAGTTCCTCAGGGAACTCTGTCCTATAGGGTCACTATGAGTTGAATTCGACTTGATGGCATTGGGTTTCGTTTTGGTTTTGTATGGAGATGCCATGTCCTTGCCTTCTACAAGAGAAATAGTGAGTTTTGACAAGTTCATATACCTGTGTAACACACAACCCTATCGAGATGTAGAACATAATATAAATCAGTGGTTCTCAAACTAGTTTGCATCAGAATCAGATGTATGGAAGACTTGGAAAGATAGCACACAGTTCCCATATACTCTTTACTCAGCTTACCCTGATGTTAACATCTTTCATAACCATGGTACATTTATCGTAACTCAGAATTAATATTGGTACAATACTATTAGTTAAACTACAGACTTTATTTGAATTTCTCCAGTTTTTTCCCTGTTGTGTTTTCTTCTCTAGAATTCAATCTAGGACCACTTGGAGTTTAGTAGTTATACTTTTCTGCTGATGTTAGCTGTGCTTGAGTCAGCCTCTGACTCATGGTGCCCCATGTGCAGTAGAACAAGATGCCACCCAGTCCTGTCTCTATGATCCCTTGCAGACTGGACCACTGTGATCCATGCAGTTTTCATTGGTCAATTTTTGGAAGTAGATTTCTTTCCTTCTTTGTCCATCTTAGTCTGGAAGTTCTACTGAACCCTGTTCAGCATCTTAGCAACATATAAGCCTGCACTAACAGATGGTGATGGCTGCGCATGTGGTGCATTGGCCGGAAACACAGTCTCCCCCCTGGAAGGCGAGAATTCTACCACTCAACTACCAATGTTTCACATTATTTCCTTAGTCTCCTCCAATTCATGACTGTTTCTCAGTCTGTCTTCAGTTTTCACGACCTTGACTCTCTTAAAGAATACTAGTTAGTTATTTTGTAGGCTGCCTCTCCATTTAGGTTTGTCTGATTTATTCCATAATTAGACAGATTATGGATTTGGGAGGAAGAATACCACAGAGGTAATATTTCATTTTCATTACGTCATGACAGGGAGTATATGATATCAGTACAAATTGGTTCTGTTTAATGTAGTTTTTGTCCATTTTCTCCATTGTAAAGTTACTGTGTTTACCTTGCCATATTCTTTTCCAAAGAGTCAAATCACTAAGTCTAGCCTACATTCAAGAGAACGGACATCGGTCCCTATCTCTTGGAGGACAGAGTGCCAAAGAATTTGTGGGCATATGTTAAAATCATCACAGTAATTAATAAATATTTTGAGGAAGATACTTTGAGACTATGCAAATATACTGTTTCTCCTTAAAGTTTCAGGGATGAATTTTAGCATTCATCTGTACATGTTGCCCACAGTTGATATTACTGTGGTGTTCTATTAGTGATTTTCTGTTTTTGGAGGGCTTTTCTGAGCAACTGCTGAGCATTACCCCTAAAGTGTCTGATTAAGTGGATCTTGGGTGGGGCCTGAGAATTTGCATTCCTGACAAGTTCCCAATGACACACTGATTATGCTGGTTTGGGAACTTTGAGTGCCACTGGTATAGAACATTATAATCTCAGAGAGTTCCTTCATGTCCATTCCCAGTGTATTCCTGCCCACCCACCCATTCCTAAAAGCACCACTATTCTAATTTTTATGTAATTACATTATAAATACACTGGATCTCTTTTTAGGAAAATTCAAGATAAATTAAGGAAATTCTTTTAAAAAACAATTCCTTTAATAATTTTCTGAAAACTTCTACACTTGTCTGTGTCAGAGTCGACTTGATGACTTTGTGTGCGTGTGTGACATGTTTAAATGACCTGTATCATTTTACCTGTATATTATGTCTTCCCAAGTAGATTGTAAGTTTAAGTGCTGGTACTTAGTCTTATACTTTGTTCAGACAGAACCCCCACAGTGCTGTATTCTTTATTTGGCTTTCTTCCGTACGTGCTGTATTTCAAAATCATTCCTTTGCTAGGCTCTCCACCCATTGACTTTGCATCTGAATCCTGCTTTTGCTTGGAGGTTATATGTAAACCCCATTGCACCTGCATAGCATGATTAAGCATGTTGCTGATATAACTTGTATAAGCTCCCTACTTGTAAACCACTTTGGAAGTAACCTGCCTCCCTGCTCTTGGTGAAGCTCCAGCTGACTCCATTTCATTGTACTGGAAAATAAAGGTGCTTTTTTTAATTCTGTCATCTCAGCATCTCAGTCTTACTAGGACATGCCTAGTAAGACTCTGGGGTTTTCACCCAGTAACATTAGTATATTCCTTATAGTTATGAGGAATATGAAATCTTAAATGTGATTAGTGCATGTGACTGATTGGTTAAAAATGGTCTTTTTATGTTTGTTTGTTTGACAGTAGACCAATGAGTCTGTGCCAAGCATACAAGAAGCCAAACTCTCAGATACTGGTTCTGAGAGGAAGGCTAGTGAGTGAGAACTCAGAGGTACCAACCTCAGATTGAGTTCCCTGATTTGAGTTCCCTGTTTTATAATTGTACATAATCATACATGGGTGGAGGAAGGGAGTGGGTAGAATCATAGTTTCTATTGATGATTCATTACAAGATGCGGCTAAGGCTCCTCACATAAGTGGCCTTAGGACTCTGCTTTTGAAATAGCTACTGCTAGTGACACTTGTGTATCTGGTAATTTTGGTTCCTTGACAAGAGTCTTTTTGTTCCTTGCTATGAGTTTTCTTGTGGTATTGAGCATGTGTTGCGGTCTATCAATTGTCTTTGTCTGTTCTGCACAGGTCTCACCATTTTGAGGCAGTTTGGTATGAATTCATCCAGGACTCTAGAGACTTTGCAAAACAACTTGGGGGAAGAGAGTGCTATGGTGGGATAGGTAACTGTCCTGATTACTGGTAGAGTACTAATTAATTAGGTATCTTCAACCTCTAGGGTCCCCTTATGCTCCCATTTATTACTAAACTTCAAAATGTATAAATTTATGAAATTTGGAGTTAGATTTCTCTTCTACATTTTAAGCATCTAGAAAAACAGGTATGGTAAATGATATGCCACTGACTGTCATCAGAGACAATGTTCTTTGCTAAATTTGTAACCAGGAAAACTGGTTGTACTTTAGTGTAAAAAAGGATCCTTTTACTCATTGAGAAATGTTTTTCCTTTTCCCTGTGTATTTTGTCATTTGTTGTGCTAAAATTTTATCTGTTTTTAGAGTATCTATTACTACCTGAAACTGTTGATGCTAAGATCCAAGTTTTCCAGTCCTGATGTCGATATTCTGGTTCTGTGCTTTTATTACCTGTGAAATTATTCCTCTTGGATATTTTATGTCATCTCCTTTGCCCAGCATCCATCTATCCATTTACCCACCCACCCATCCATCCATCCTTCCATCCGTCTACCCACCTACCCATCCATCCATCCATCTACCCACCTACCCACCCACCCATCCATCCATCCATCCATCTACCCACTCACCCACCCAGCTATCCACTCACCCATCCATCCATCTGTCCACTTGTCCGTCCATCTGTCCACCCATCCATCCAGTATCTTACTCTTTGCCAGTTATTATACCAGGAGCAAAGATTTCAGAGGTGAGTAAGGGACAACTCCTGCCCTCAAGGAAACCAATAGAGTGGAAATAACTCTATAAGAGTTATGCATAGTCTGTTATGAGATTACAGAGGAGAAAGAGCAAGGAAGGAAAGTAAATTCTACCAGAGGCCAAGGAGTGGCTGGGAAGGATCTTTCGGGATCTTAGTAGGTTTTTAAAGCGCAAAAATTGGAGTTAACCAAGCCAGTTGCAAAGGGGTGTGTGTGAAGAGTTTTTCAGACAGAGGGAACTGCAAGTGGAAAGACTTGAAAAGGGAAAACATAATGGCACGTTAGAATAACTTTAATAATTATTCAAAAACTTTGAATAATTCTGTGCCCTAGAGTTAAGTGGTTTGGAGAGATGAAATAGTGAGAGGTTAAATCATGGAGAATCATAGATGCTATATTAAGGAGTTTAAACCTTATCTTGAAACATACAGTGAGCCATAAGCAGATTATATTATACTGAAATATTATTTTGGATCTGTGGAGGATGAATGGAAGAAGAAAACTAAATGAATAGAAGACTACTAGCAACAAGATTATTTAAGCCTGAACCTAGAGGCAGTAGAAGGGACTAAGTTAAGAGACATTTAGGAGTTAGGTTAAATTTCACTTGAGGGATGCATTGATTGTATAACATGAAGCCAGGGAGATACCCAGAATTTTGTTTGAGAGATGGGGCTTATGCTTAGGCTTACTTATTACCGAATGTTGTCGTTCTGAACTTCTCTGTAATAGCTAGTACCCTTGTACTTTCTTGTTTAATTTTTGTCTTCCCTGCTAGACCAGTAAGACTATGTGGGCAAGCACCATGTCTTTTTATTCAGTTGTAAGTTCTTTCTGGCCAGTTTAGTGCCTGACGTAATGAATGAGTAATGTATGAACAAGTGACATGTACTACTGTTAACAAATACAGATGAACTACAAGAAGAGGAGCATGCTTAAGAGGGGAAAGAGGAAGACATTTATTAGGCAATTCTTAGTCCAGCCTCACTTTTCCAGTCTTTATCTTTCCTGCATCATTGCTTTTTTTTTTTTTATAGCAGCAACAGTATATTTCCTTTTCCCAAACTTGAAACCACACTTTAATGTTTCACTTTTTTATATTCTTTACCATCATATTCTCATTGTTATCATGTTCTGTCTTTCATTTTAATATGTCTTAACTTTGTCCTTTTGTCTGCATTCTCACTGATAGACAACTAACCCAGCCCAGGGCTAGGTTGCTGCATTAACAACAACATTTTTTAAAAATAATCTCTTAATTTTAGGACAGTTTTAGACTTACAGAATTATTGCAAAGATGGTACAGAGAGTTCCCATATACCCCACACTGGTTCTCCTATTATTGATTGTTGTTGTGTGTTACTGAGTTGATTATGTCTCAAAGTGATTATATAGGACAAGTTAAGTTGATTCTGTCTCAGAGTGACTGTAGGACAAGTAGAACTGCCCCATAGGGCTTCTTGGGCTACAGTCCTTATGGGAGCAGATCTCCAGGTCTTTTTTCCTGTGGAGCTGCTGATGGTTCAAACCACTGACCTTTTGATTAGCAGCCAAGTGTTTAACTATCATGCCAGTGGGGCTCTTTTCCCTGTTATTAAAATCTTCTATTCTTTTTTTCTTGTACTTTAGATGAAGATTTATAGGACATACTAACTTCTCATTAAACAATTAGTGCCTATGTTTTGTGACATTGGTTACACCCCACAACTTGTCAGCACCCTCCCCTTCTTGACCTTGAGTTTCCTGTTAACAGTTTTCTTGCCTCATCCTGCCTTCTAGTTCTTGCCCCTGGATTAATGTGCCCCTTTAGTCTTATTTTATGGATCTATTTAATCTTTGGCCGAAGAGTGAACATCAGGAATGACTGCATTATTGAGCTGGAAGGGTATCTGGGGTCCTTATTCTAAGGGTTTCTCCAATCTCTATTAGGCAAGTAAGTGTGGTCTTTTTTCATGAATTAGAATTTTGTTCTACATTTTTCTCCAGCTCTGTTCCAGACCCTCTTTTGTGGTCCCTGTCAGAGGAGTCAGTGGTGGTATCCAGGCAACGTGTAGTTGTGTTGGACTCAGTCTGGTCGAGGCTGTGGTGGTTGTGGTCCGTTCGTCCTTTGGACTAATATTTCTCTTGTGTCTGTGGTTTTCTTCCTTCTCCTTTGTTCCGGATGAGGTGAGATCAGTGGAGAATCTTAGATGCCACTCACAAACTTTTAAGACCCCGGATGCTACTTACTAAAGTAGAATGTAGAATGTTGTCTTTATAGACTGTGTCATGTCCATTGAGCTAGGTGTTCCCTGAGACCATGGTCTGCACAGCCCTCAGCCTAATACTCTAGTCCCTCGGGGAGTGTGGATGTATCCATAGAGCTTCCATCACCCTGCCCTGGACAAATTGTGCTGGTCTTCCCAGTTATTGTGTACTATTTTGCCCTTCATCAAAGTTACTGCTTATCTATATATTCTTATGGTACATTCGTTATTAACCTAAGATAATGCCAAGCCAAGTAGCCAAGATGTTATTAACTAAAGTCCATACTTTATTCAGATTTCTTCATCTTTTCCCTGATGTCCTTTAGCTGTTCCAGGATCCCATCCAGGATACCACATTACATTTAGTAGTCATGTCTCCTTAGACTCCTCTGGTTTTTCACAAACTTTTCATGGTTTTGGTGATCATGACAGTTTTGAAGATTATTGATCAAGTATTTTGTAGACTCTCCTTAAATGGATTTTTCTGATATTTTTCCCTCATGATTAAAGGGTAATGTGTATCTGGGAGTAACACCACGGAGGTAAGTTACTGTTCTCCTTATATCCTACCAAGGGACTGTAATATCAATATGACTTATCACTACTGATGTTAAACTTAATTATCTGGCTTGGGATAGCTTTTCAGGTTTTGCCATTGTAAAGTTCCTCTTTGTTCCCTTCCTTTTCCAAACTGTACTCTTTGGAAGAAAGTCACTATATGTGGTCCACAGTTAATGAATAAGGAGTAAGTCTCCAACTCCTTTCAGGGTAGAGTAGTTGCATAACTTATTTGGAATTCTATCTGAGAAAATCATACATTCCCCCCATTTATTTACTTATTCAATCATTTATTTATATATTAATGTGGATTCACTTCTTAATGTCATTATGAACTCGTACTGTTATACTTTGTGTTATAATACAATGCTACTTTATTTATTTTGTTGCCTGTGTAGCTATGTGTCCTTTCGACAAACTCCACTGTTGCAAACATATATGTGTTTTAAAACTTTCTTTCTAATACTACAGGATGCTCCTGGCTCACCTTGTGTATTTCATTCCCCAGTCCTAGAATCACCCATTTCTTCAAGGAGCAATTTATGTATATTATTGGTTATTTTATTGGAAGTGGTTTTAGAAACCGAGATCTGGGTGCTAGATCTGTTCTGTTTAGTTCATCTTTTTGCACCTAGTCTTTTCCTTCTCCAATTTTTTTTTTTTCTGGCAGGTTCATCTTCCCCAAGCAGAGCTTCTGTGAAGTAGTTAAATTTTCTCCTTAAGAGTTGTTGTAGCTTACAAAACATAACTAACAATACACAAATGCAGACAGGTAGACTAGATAACTAGGATACTCTAAAAATTATACACTTACGCTTATCAAAAGACTTCACCACAAGAGTGAAAAGAGAATCTACAGACTGAGAAAAATTTTTTCGCTGTGACATATCTGACAAAGATCTTATCTCTAAAATCTATAGGAAAATCCAACCCGTCCACAACAAAAAGACAGTACAAAAAATAGACAAAAAATGTGAACAAACACTTCACCAGAGAAGACATTCAGGCAGATAACAGACACATGAGGATATGCTCGAGATCACTAGCCATTTGAGAAATGCAAATCAATTCTGCAATGAGATACCATCTCACACTGACATTACTGTCATGAGTCAAAAAACAAAAACAAAATAACAAATGTTGGAGAGGTAGTGGGGAGATTGGAACACTTTTGCATGCTGGTAGGAATGCGAAATGATAACCATTTTGGAAAACCACATGGTGCTTCTTTCAAGAGTTAGAAATACCATGTGTTCCACCAATCCTACTCCTAGAAATATATCCTGGAGAAATAAAAGCTGTCACAACAATAGATATATGCACACCCATGTTCATTGCAGCATTATTCATAGTGGCAAAAAGATGGATGCAGTGTAAGTGCCCGACAACTGATGAATAGATAAATAAATGATGGTAGATACACTCAATGAAATGCTATACAAAGATAAAGAACAATGATGAATCTGTGAAACATTTCACAACATAGATGCATATGAAGGGCATTGTACTGAGTGACACAAGTCAATCCTAAAAGGATAAATACGATATGAGACCACTGTTATAAAAACTTATGAGTTTACACCCACAAAGAAACAGTCTTTGCTGATTATTGTTTTAGTCATCTAGTACTGCTATAACAATACCACAAGTGGGTGACTGAAAGCAGAGAATATGAGAAAGAGGTTTACCTATGTTTTACTCTATTTATGTCTGGATCATAACAAATTATGGATGACATTGTAGAGAATGGGAGTTCCAAAACACTTAATTATGCTCATGAGGAATCTTATATAGATCAAGAGGCAGTCATTTCAACAGAACAAGGGGGTACTGCATGATTTAAAGTCAGGAAAGAGTGCATCACTGTTGTATCCTTTCACCGCACCTTTTCAATCTGTATGCCCAACAAAGCAATAAGCTGAACTGCATGAAAAAGAATGAGGCATCAGGATTGGAAGAAGACTCATTAACAACCTGCTTTATGCGGATAACAAAACCTTGCTTGCTGAAAGTAAAGAGGATTTTAAACAAAGAAGATCAAAGACCATAGCCTTCAGTATGGATTGTACCTCAACATCAAGAAAACAAAAAATCCTCATAACTGGACCGGTAAGCAACATCATGATTAATGGAGAAAAGATTGAGGTTGTCAAAGATTTCATTTAACTTGGTTTCACAATCAACTGCCTGGAAGCAGCAGTCAGAAAAACAAAAGATGCATTGCGCTGGGCAAATCTACTGCAAAAAGCTCTTTAAAGTATTGAAAAGGAAAGATGTTACCTTGAAGACTGAGGTGTGCTGGACCTAAGCCGTGGTATTTTCAGTCTCATCATACACATGCAAAAGCTGGACAGTGAGTAAGGAAGACAAAAGAAAAACTGGTGCCTTTGAATTGTGGTATTGAAGAATATAGTATATGCCATTGCCTGCCAAAGTAACACATAGATCTGTTTTGGAAGAAATACAACCAGAATATTCCTTGGCAGCAAGGATGGGGAAGCTGCATCTTACATACTTTAGACATGTAGTCAGGGGGGATCAATCCCTGGAAAAGCACATCATGCTTGGTAAAGTAGAGGCTCAGTGAAAAAGAGGAAAATCCTCAACAAGATGGATTGACTTAGTAGCTGCAAAATGAGCTTAAGCATAAAAATGATTGCGGGCATGGCACAGGACCAAACAATGTTTTGTTCTGTTGTGCATAGGGTTGCTTTGAATCAGAACTAACTTGACAGCACCTCCTAACAACAACAGTACTGCTCTAACAGAAACACCACAAGTGGATGGCTTTAAAAAGAAATATCTATTTTGTTACAGTCCAATAGACTGCAAATCCAAATTCAGGGCTTCAGCTCCAAGGGAAGTCTTTCTCTGCTGGCTTTGGAGGAAGGTTCTTGTCTCTCTTCCCGTGGAGTAAGAGCTTCTGAGGCAGTGAGACACCGTCCTTTATGAAGGACATGCTCCTTGGCACTGCTTTCTTGGTGGTATGAGGTCCCTAATTCTCTGCTTACCCCTGTTTCCCTTATATCTCCAGAGATTACCTCAAGACACAAAACAATCTTACACATTGAGTCCTACTCCACCAACACAACTGCTACCCATCCTCTCTCATTAACATCATAGAGGCAGGATTTGCAACATGTAGGAACGTCACACAGTACAAGGAATCATGGCCTAGCCAAATAGCTACATACACCTTTGCGGGTAGGGGAGGACACTATTCAGTCCAGACAGTCACTTAGGAAGGGCAGGGATGGCGAAGAAAAAAACACTAAGTAGACAATAGGTAAATGATAACTGTAGTGAAGGGTACGACAATACACATACCGAGGAAGTCAGTACAATTTGACAAAGGCAAAGTCATAGAAGCTTCACAGATGCAACCAAACTCCTCTATGTCAACTCATTATGAAATATCTGTCTTTGTCTCTAGTAACAATTTTGTGTTGGAGTTTATTTTGTCTCATATTAGGATAGCCACTTCAGTGTTCTTTTAGTTAATGTTTACATAACCTCATTGCGGTTGAGTCGATTCGGATTCATAATGATCCTGTAGTACAAAGTAGAACTGTTCTGTAGGGTTTCTAAGGAATAGTGGTGGATTTGCACTGTTGGCCTTTTGGTTAGCAGCCCTTAACCACTAAGCCACCGTAATATATCTTTCTCTCATCCTTCTACTTTCACTCTGTTTGTGTCTTGAATTGAAAGTGAGTTTTTTTAGACAATATATAGTTAAATCATTAATTTTATTTTTATTTTTTTGGCTTACCTGCTGTTTAATTGGGAAGTTTCCTCCAGTTGCATTTGGTGTAATTACTGATAAGATAGGGTTTACGTCTGCCATTTTGCAATTTGTTTTCTGTGTCTTAAGTCTTTTTTCTCCTCATTTCTCCCGTTACTACCTTCTTTTCTTTGTAATTGTTTTTAAATATCTGAATATTTTTCATATATTTTTGAGTCAGTATCAGTCATCTGTTGTGATACAATTATTTACCTCAAAACTCAGTGGCTTAAAATAATAGCTTCTGTTGTTTGTGTTAGAAATCCTGATGGTATAGTGGTTGTTATGGCTGCTAACCAAAGAGTTGACTGTTTAAATCCATCAGGCACTCATTGGAAATGCTGCAGGACAGTTCTACTCTGTTCTATAAGTTTGCTGTGAGATGGAATTGACTGAACCACAGGAGTGTTGTTCATGATTCTGTGATTCAGGATTTTGGGCAGGCCCTTGAGAAGTGGCTCATGTCTGTTCTGTGTGTGTGGACTAGGGCAGTTTGTCTCTGCTTCATGTGTTTGTGTCTCCTGTGGTGCTGGTTACAGTGGCTGGGCTGGAGCTAGAGGATCCAAAATGGCCTTATTTATATTTCATGCACCTCAGCTGCAATGATTCTATCACCTGGAGACTAACTCTCATCTTGTCATAGTGATTTGGCTCACTTATATGTTTGAGACTTTGAATTTTATGCATGTGGACATTCTTTCTGCATGTGAATAGGCTGGATTTCTTTACATTATGGCCAAGTTCTTTTTGAGTGAAGCAGAAGCTATAGAAACTTCCAGAACATCACTTCAGCTGCCTTCTATGAGTCAAAGCAAGTCACAAGGCCAGGCCAGATTCTTGAAGCAGGGCAGTAGACTCCAACAACTTGATAAGACGAATTGTCATTGTCTATCTTTGCAACTAAACTCCCATGTCCCTTAAACAAATGTTAAGTGTATGGAAAGCTTCAATCTTGAATTTAATCTATTCTTTCCCATTTTTCACATTACTTTCAGAATAACTATTGGAAATGCCTTGATGAAAAGTAGATAACTAACATTAAAATGTATCACCTAAAATTAGAGAGTAAAATATTTTGGGGAAGCTGGTTGAAGTAACCAGTTGTGATATTATGTTTAATTAGCTTAAAGATTTATATGTTTTTGAAAAGCCAAGTTATTTGGGAAACTGTTTTAGTCTAGGTAGAATTATATTTATTTTTCAAGATGATTTATTCTAGGCCTAAATAGGGAAATCAAAATATCCAGAAATTGATTGTATATTGTTTAATTGAAAGAAAATGTTTGTAACTGTGTGACATATGGTAGTGTGCCAGAAAGTAGGTACCTGAATATTCTGTGTGTTACTTAAACCTAGCATTTGCTTTTCTTGATTGGCACTTTTCATTTCTGAAGGTCTTGCCCTGAGATACATGGTGATCTTTGGCTTTCAAGACTCATTTCATAGTATTTGACAGAATACCACATTATCATAACATTTAGTGTGAAGTCAAAGGATGAGAAGAATGAAGTGTAGGTAGTTGCTGGCAGGTTTTATTAAATTAAAGTCCTTTAGAAGAAGAAATACTTTTAATGAGTCCATAGTGAGTTATGGAAACCGTGGTAGCATAGTGGTTAAAAGCTATGGTTGGTAACCAAAAGAGCAGTTCAAATCCAACAGGTGCTCCTTGGAAACTCTATGCAATTTTACCTGTTGAGTCACTGTGAATTGGAATTGACTTGATGCCAATGGATTTGGGCTTTTTGGGTTTTATAGTGTGTTATATGAGATATTTGTCAAAAGTTACTTAAGCTGTGTTATTAATTGATGAGTAAGAATGGAAATAAATGACTTGAAATGCCTTTTCTCCTTGACTTTAGAAGGAATACTTGTGAATTTTTAGAACAATTAAGTAATGAAAAACAAAACCCAAAATAACCTGTAGTTCTGTTAATCAGTGATAATACTATATTTTGATTTTATTTCTTTCTGACACTTATTTTTTTCATTTAGTGAAGTAATATGGCATTTTATAAATTTCAGTTACTCCCTACCCCCAGCCTCTCGTACTCTTATTTAACTAGAAAATCTTTGTTGTAAGTTCCTCTTTTACTTGCATACTAGGAGTGTGGATTTCAACCCTGGTCAATGGAAGAAACAAACAAAAATCTGATGTTTATTTGGTAAAACTTTTCGTAATAACAGCTGTTTTGATTCTAAGGAAGAAAATCAAGATTTTAAAACTAATATTAAAAACTAGAATATAATTCTGTTTGTGCTGGAAAACCTGTACATTTTGGGGAGATATTTTACTGTCTAAAATCGCTCTGATTTTGCTGAAATTGACCTTGTGACCACAGAGTCCTCTTGGTACTTGCTTAGTTAGGTCGCATGCAGATGATTCTTGGGTAATGTGTGTTCCTGAAGAGAGATGCCCCTGTGACTTAAGTCTGTTTTGTTTTGGTCATATTCATAAGGAGGGTATGTTAGGTATGTGTCTGTCGTATATTAGGAGTTCAGTTAATGTTTATGTATGATAATGAATACTTGATACTTGCAGTTTAGAGTTTTTAAACAAATGGCTTTTAAAAGGTTATTTAAGGAATTATATCCACCAACCCCTCATATTGTAAATGACGGTAGATCTAACAAGGTGTGTTTTACACTGTAATGCAGTATCACGCTAAAATAAAAATGAGACTTTCATCACTCTAAAGGAAGAAAGATATTGTAGACCAGCAGAAATTTATTAGGCACAATTTTTTTTAATGTCGTGTTTTTCTTTTAGTTAAAAAAATGGGCTAAAGTTATTGAATTAATTTGTGTTGTGAGGCTAGCATCACAATACTCAATGTCAATAACCAAACATTTTCCATTCTAATTATTGTCTGTTTTGATGAGATTCCTTAAATATAGTGATGGCACCAAAACTAGACAATAAATTTCCTTTCAATGATACAGATCCTACTGAACTAACTAAATTAGATTTACATCTAAAATTAGACAAAATTTGCCAGAGATATTGTAGTAGTGGTGATTAATGTAACCTCACTTTGCAAGATGGCCTCAGGCTGCTGTTACACTTTTGAATCTGATCGAATGCCCTGTTAGTCAGGAGAACATATATTGTATGGTGTATAGAAAATTTATCTTCAAGGAAAGTTTGTATCTTTCAAATAGATGTCATAAATGTGAGAATAAAAATGGTGCCAACAGATTTGTGGTTTTGATAATATATAAAATTTAATTCTTTTATGAAATGTTTATGGCTCTTTACAGGTAGAAATAATAGACTTTTTCATTGAAAAGAACTTTAAAGTTGATTTACTTCAACTTCTCATTCAAAAAAGGAATCTCTTCTGTATATTACCCAGGTATATCTAGTTAGATTGGAACTTGGCAAAATATGACATAAGCAATTTAGAACATTTTGGATACTTGATATTTTATCCTCTAGCTTTTATGTTGGTTGTTTGATTTCCACTAGATGAAAATTTGGGGGTGTATTATGTGTAATTGCAACTTGAATAATACTTGATTAGACTCTTTCATGACTATACTCCCTATGCATCAATGTGCATCATGAAACTTTGACCAATAAAACAAAAGTATGAAGAGCATAGTTACGTGGTTTAAATTTCTAAGGACTGCCCTTCCTAGGGCAGCCTGGCGTGGCAGCCAGCCACTGGCCTGTTTTATACTGTTTAATGTATTGGATACATTTATAAGGGCAAATGTGTGTTAACAAACACTTGAAGTGTTCTTAATGTGGAATGAAGTAAACTCATACAAAGAGAGGGGTGGATAAACCTACATCATAGCTGAAAGGAAAGATTCTGTGCATAGGGAGGCTATGTAGAGTGTGATGGAACAACAAGAAGCAAGACAGGGGAGGGTGAATATTTGTTCAGGAATGGGAATGGATCAGCTGGAAGGATGCAAAAGGGAGGACCAAATTAATGGATAAGTGTAACTTTAAATTCTTTACTTATTTATGGATCTTTAATGATCCTCATAATCTCTAGAGGATGAATGACTTTCTTTTTGTTGGATTTCACTAGGAGAACTCTTGCAGTGTTTTGATATTGTTAAAAGTACAGTTATTGTAGCTATATTGCAGAATAGGTTGAACTGCTTAATGTTTTATTTTAGGATATTTTATATTCCTGTTAACTAGCTAAATTGTTTTAGTTTTATTAGGCCACTGGTTTGCTACAAATTGAAGTCATTTAGTAACAAATGTGTTTTCTTTTTCATATTCTCTTTAAAGATTTTCCTTAAGTGGAGTTTCCTTTATTAAACATATTTGTGGGAACTGTCACACCTTAGTCTTTATATTGTTTATACTGTAGATACTATATTCAGTCTGTCTCAAATCATATAAAAATTTTATTTGTGCAAGAGAAGTTTGATACATACTAAGAAAGAAAACAAAACAAATGAACAGTTTTTTGGAAAGCTACTAAGGAAACTATTGTATCTCTTCTAAGATGTTAGAATGGCTTATTGAAACTCTGAAGCAACAACTGAGTGTAGCAAAGGTGGAATGTCTTTTTTTTTTATTTAATATGACTGAGTGAAAATGTACATTCCTGTATAAATTTACATGCCCACCTATATGCAGCTTCTCCTGCTCTCTCTGTCTGGTGACAGCACACTATTCCTCTCTGCTCCGTACATGTCTCTTCCTCCCAACAGTCTCCTTTCCCCTCCTCTCCACCCACTGTCCTTCCTCCAGCCAGAAGTCAGCAGGATGATGTCCTATAAATGTATAGAACTATGAAGTGCATCCAATATATGGAATGGATTGGACTTGGCGATGCAGAGTGACCACATATTGGAATGTCTTTTTTTAGATATTTAAGTTAAAACTTAATATCCTTTCACACTACTTTTATGTCCTTAACATGTAACATTTGATTGAAATGACACTGATATGTACAACCAAAAAGAGGATATATAAAACATAAAATGTATTTTAGGAAGTATAATAACAAAAGAAATACCTGTGAACCTACTATCTAACTTAAGAACTAGACGTTAGCAGTACTAGACAGTACCGGTATTATTGTATTTACCTTTGTTCCCTCATCCATTCTTCTGCCTTCCCTTAGATAACTGCTGCTATTAATTTTATAATTTATATTCAATTTAAAAAGCACCTTTACTGTTATGTATGTGTACACACATACATATCACAGAAGAACCAAAGTCTTTGCCATCAAGTTGATTCCAACATATATATGTAGTCTTTAAAAATATACCGTTTATTATGATTTATTTTTGAAGTTTGTAAAAATGCTTGTTGTTGAATTCTTTAGCTATTTGCTCTGTTTACTGTGCATGTTTCTAAGAAATTTGTTTGTTACTGTATGTTACTGTATGTAACTAGTTAATTCACTTTACCACAGTATGATATTCCATTGTTTGACTATTCCACAATTAATTTCTCCATTTTCTGATAGTAGACATTACACTGCTTCAATGAATGTTTTTGTACATGTCTCCCTTGGTGTGTTTGTCTGTGTGCATTGGATATGTATGTGTCTAGCAAAGTTAGCGACCCAGCCTCCTAACTTTATGCTCTGCCAACTTTAACTAATGGCTTCTATTCTGAAGGCCACAAGAAGGCTGCCCCCACCCAGCCAGCCATCTGTGTTCTAGACAAGAAGGCCATAGGGGGAAGGGCAGAGAGCCAAGGGGCAATGTTGCTATTTATATCCACCTGCCTGCCTCTATCTGTAAAGAAAGCTGGAAGATACAGTCTTTTATTGGAACACATTCTGCCTTTTATTATGTGGGCTTTTTTTTTTTTAAATAAGAAAAAGGGGGAGATACACTTGGGTAGGCACCTAGCAGTTTAGTACAGTATGTTAAGGTCAGGTGAAGAAATAACTCCTCAGTTCGTGAAGGACGTTGTTATAGCTATTTTTAAAAAATTATTGAGACTAGTGTTTATAAAAATCTAACACACCTGTAATTAATAACCTCATTGAATGTGATATCAGGTTGAACATTAGGTTGTGTATTATGAAATTAAAATTTCGTTATGGTTCAGCCTCGTATTTATTTTCACATTATCCCAGTGAGTTGGCACTTACAAGCTGTGACAGAGACTGAGCAAAAAATGATACCAAATAACACGATGATTTGATGTATGATGGAGGAAACGAAGCAGGAGACTAAAGGGAGTACAAAAATGGAGCAAAAGTAAATCAGTTAGAAAAGACTTGAAAGAGTGGATAGCCACTAAAGGAATTGGCCTAGGCAGACAGAAGTTGCATAAGAGATTAGTTTATGAATATTTATGGAAACTCAGGAGACCTGGAGAGTAAGAAATGGCTTGAAGATTACCTCTTGAAGTCAACCAATGGAGAAACCAAAAAGAAGTGACTTTGCCTCCTCACTAGTAAGGAGAACTGAGAAAGAAGTTACCTAGTTCATACTAGGGACATATATAAGCAAGGATAAAGTTTGAAGAAAAAAATTATAGCTGTGTTAAATCAGGCCAAGTTAAATTATACAATGAGAATTTATGTTTATAATTTACCACCTAATATGGTAAAATAAACTTTCTTTCCTCCCTGAAGTGGAGGTACATTTTTTGTTTGTTTACTTTTTGGTTTTCAGAGTGATATGTGCTCATTGTAGTAAATCTGGAAAATGTGGAAAAGGAGAAAGGAAAACATCCTTGTGCAGATAACCACTATTATCTCTGGCATATTTCTTAAATAATGTATTTTAAAATATACTGTATCCACAAAGGAAATCCTAGTGGTTTAGTGATTAAGTGTTATGGCTGCTAACCAAAAGGTAGGTGGTTCAAATCCACAGCCCTCCTTGGAAACTCTATGGGGCAGTTCTACTCTGTCCTATAGGAATAGTATGAGTCGGAATTGACTCAACAGCAGTGGTTCTTGGGGGGAGGCTTACATCTACAATGTTATTAGGTTATCAATCATGTATACTGTATACGTTTTGGAAGATGAGTATTTCCAGACAGGTACTTGGTTTTTTTTTGAAGTTTTCTACCCTTTTTGCTCTTTTGTACTTGTGTAAAATGGGATGAAGATAAAGATTTAATTTGTCTTTTCCTGGGAATAATGTGACAGATTTCCTGTAAGACCTCAGCTGTGGTTTTTCCATCAACACACTTAGGAAGAAGTTGATAGAATGCCTTAAGGCACAAATGAGCAGATATGTACACACTATAGTGGTTTAATTGCACCTTGGGCAGCTGAGGTCTTCAACATAATTATCTATATGGATGTAGACAATGGGATGGTAAAATACTTGACATGTAGTTGTTTTCTTAGGGAATTTAAAAGGACTTAGGGAAGATGAGCAGCTCATGTGAATGTATTTTAGCCGTCTCTTTTCTTAAATTGCTAAGTACAGTAGGTAGATATATACTTTTAAGCTGTGAAAGTCTGAAATAGACCTGTTTTGAATCTTTTTCTGATTACGGTATTTTAGGAAATGCATCAGAAAACATTGCTGTCATAGCTTTGCCAGTGTCTTTTAACTGCATTTAGGTTTCAGACTTAAGACTTTTTTTGGATAATTTTAAAGATGTATGAAGGAATAGTTGGCGATATACTATAATGAACTCCTATGTACCCATCACCGAGCTTCAACAACTATCAACTTATGGTCAGTCTTGTTTACCTCTACCTCCACTGACTTTTCTGCTCTTGTATTATTTTGAAACAAATCCCAAACATCGTATCATTTATCTGTAAATAGTTTGGTATTTCTGTAAAGGTAATACTCTTTACAAAACAACCCTAATATCATTATTAAACCTAAAAATTAACCATAATTATTTAATATCAAATATCCAGTCAGTGCTCACATTTTTAGTTATCTCAAATGTCTTCTCTTTTTTAAAATGTTTGTTTGAATTAAAATTCAAATTAAGATCTATACGTTATAAGTAATTGATGTCTCTTAAATGTCTTTGAAGCTACAGATTTTCTTTCTCTTTTCTTGTAATGTGTTTTGTTGGAGAAACTATTATTTATGCTGTAGTTTCTATTCTGTCAGGATTTTGCTGATTTCAGTTCCATAGTTAGGTTTATCAGTTTTGTTGTTTTTTGTATTTCCTATAAGACGATAGGTGAAACTAGACACTTGCCTTAGGCCAAGTTCTCTGGAGAAGCAGAACCAGTAGAATACATACACACACACAGAGTGAGTGAGTAAATGAGTTATCTCAAGGAAATGTTTGTGTTGTTGTAGAGGGTGTTAAGTCCCAAGTCCATGTGTCAAACATGAAGCTGAAGGCATTTCCAGATCTCTTGTCTCATGTAGCTGCAGGGCTGAAAACTCAAGATCATGAGGTAGGATGGCAGGCTGCTGGCTCTCAGTCTGCAGAGGCCAATGAATCCCAAGATTGGCAGGCAGTATAGCAGGCCCCTGACTCAAGTCCCAAGAACCACAGGTTAGATGATGATCTGTCAGGACCAAGATCCAGAGCAAGTAAATGAGCGTTGTCAAAACATCCATATCTGTTTTGTTTCAGGAGGTTCTCCTTACAACTGGTTGGTTGATCACATTAGATGACATCATGGGGGATGACTATATTGTTACATAATTGCCAGATTGTGTCATTATGTAACTGCCAAACTACGTCATTACATAACTGCTAAACCACTGAAAATTATCGTCCAGCAAGTTGACACACAACATTCACCACCACCACATCATTTATTATTAAAATTAAAATCAAGAAGGAAAACTCTGTGGGTTTTTTTGCAGCCTCAAAGACTGCAGTTCATCAGTTGACTTGAGAAATTCCTGCTGCTCAGAGACCAGATGTAGAGTATACAAAGTAGCATGCTAACTTTGGATCACTTAATCTAGTGTGGCTGCATCACAGAAATCTATCACCATTATTTGTGCTAAAAAGGAACCCTCATCTAAGACCCTGATGACTTGAACTGGTTTCCAGTGAAGGTCACATTAGTACTAAAAGGAACCCTCATCTAAGACCCTGATGACTTGAACTGGTTTCCAGTGAAGGTCACATTAGTACTAATAATGATTAATTAAGAGAATTTTTTACAATTAGAAAAAATGCCTTAAATATGTTTGCATTAGTTAAGTCAGATTTTTCTAGTAGATTTAATAAGAATGAGTAGATACTATGATCTAAAGCAGAGGTTCTCAAATTTGACTGTGTATCAAAATCATCTGAAGGGCTTGTGAAAACAGATTGCCGAGCATTATCTCCAGAGTTTCTGATTTCAGTACATCAAAGTTGGGCCTGGAAATTTACATTTCTAACAAGTTCCCTGGTGACAATGATGCTGCTGGTCAGGGAACTGTAAGAACCGTTTAGACTCAAGTTGTGCTGAGGGTTTATCTTAGAATCAGCTTTGGAACTTTTAAAAAAACATTCAAGGTTTTGTTTATTTTTCTTTGCTGAGACTTGGTTGTCTGTATTTTAAACATGTTCCACAATGGTTTTGATGTGCACTCCACTCTGTAGGATGACTGCTGTAATTGTTTACAGTTTATTCCTTCACACTTTCATTCTCATTTTCAAAGTTATATTTATTAATTTTTCATTTTAAAATGTTATAGGCCTTAGGTATTGTTATAACTGAGCATACATGTATGATTAGGAAGGATTCATTGTTTTACACTGTGGTGTTTGTCATCATTGTAAAAAAATGCTAAACAACACCTGTTTTAGACAAGTCAGTATTGATTTTCCAGAGCATCCAGTACTGATTTGTCTAGAACATTACCTGTTGACAAATCAGTATTAATGCTCTTGTTTTTTGCAAAGCATAACTGGTATTTTAAGATTGTTAATGTCTTCCAAAAGAAGACTGAAAATAGTTTTGTGTGAAGTTGCTGTTCCTCCAAGTAGGGAATCCCTGTGTTTAGCGTTAGGTCCTGAGCTTTCGATTAACCGATATTTGTAGGAGTCAGTGATGAGAGATGGCATGTCAGTCTCATTTTACAGCAGAATGTTACGGACATGTTGATTAGTGTAGTAAATTTTTAACTCTTAAGTAACATTTACTGAGAAAAGGTTTTAATTTCATATAATCTGTTAATACTTTTGTATTACGTTTCTCAGGTCTTCCAGTTTTAAGGCTGAAGAATTGTTTACTAACTTGAACAGCCTGCAGAAGCATGGTTTAGAGTCCTGTATTTAAAGCTATATTCAGTTTAGATCAAAAGCACATTTATTAAGTATATGTTACTGGGTTCAAAAAGATGAATTAGACACAGTACCAATTCAAGTTGCCCAGTCTTGTAATTTTTGACTTTCATTATGTAGACACTTTGTAAGGTAAAACACATTAGTGGGTCATCATGTGATAGTAGTTGTAGTTTTAATCTTGATTCACAAAATATAACAAAACCAGTCAGTAAATTTTAAAAGGTATTTTATTTTTTATTAATTATAATTATATAAATATCATAACAACATCAACACACATTTGAAAAATGGTAGTATACAGTGGGCTGTTATTCAGTCTGCAGGTAGTATTGGTGCATATGATGTCAGAGCCCTTTATTACAAATGCCAAAGCTTCCAAGGGTGGATGGCCTTTATTTTCGATAAAGTGGGTTGGTTATTATCATTACTAGTAGTAACAATTGCTAAGGCAAGTACATAGGCCAGTTATAGTGGCATTTGTACAATGAAGGATTTTTATTTATATTGTTTTATTGGGGAGGGGATAAATCTAGTCTCCCTACTTGAATTATACTTGTTAATCAAATGTGAAATAAGTGAGTTTTTTTGTTTTGTTTTTTTAATTACAATCAGATGGTTTAACTATTCTACTTGGCTCTCCTCTGTTTACTGAATAGGTGTGGGTGGGAGCTTGATAGGGCTAGTCACAAGCTGTGGGGACCGCTGAATAGATAGTGGTGACACTTGAGTGGGAGTCAGAGGAGGCTGAATGGTGAAAGGAATATAGAACAGGATCCAGACCCTGCATTACATATATTGTCTTACATGTTTTAGCTGTCTTAGAACCAAAAACCAAACTTGTTGCCGTCGAGTTGATTCCAAATCACAGCAACCCTATAGGACAGAGTAGAACTGCCCCATTGTATTTTTAAGGAGCAGCTGGTAGATTTGAACTGCCGCTGAACTCTTGGTTAGCAGCCCGGCTCTTAACCACTGCCCACTGCACCACCAGGACTTCTTTAGCTGTCTTCAGAAGCACTAATTAATGTGTTTGACTGAAAACTAAGACTGCAGAAGAAAGCACAGTCGATTATTATGTAACAAACACCACACATTATGTGGTAATTTGAGGAATACTTTTTTTTTTTGACAAATGTGATCTCCTTACTAAGGTTTCTTTAGGAATTGTATTCACAGTTTTATTCAGTCTCAAATGAGTTGCTTCCCTTCTTGCAGTTAGATGTTTGTGTAGTAAGAGTAAGAGAAAAGGATGAATCAATCTGAAGTGTTGTGAGTCAGTTGCAGCTGCCATATGAAGTGTTCCCATTTAGCTATTAAAAGCTTTAGAAGACTTGCATGTGTAAAATATTCTTGATTTGTTAGAAACACACATGGCTGTGTGTGTATACATGTCATTGTGCGTTAGACTGTTCTTTATTGGAAAAGTATACATCCCAGTGGGGTACTAATTAGAGCTTTGGCTAGCAAACTTCAGAAAGGCAAATAAAGGCAAGGGAAAAATGTAAAGAGAGAGCAAGATCTGGGCTCTGCTGTTTTACACCTCTAGCATAAATGAGACATGGTGTGAGTAAACACAGCTGTATGGAAAAAAAATAGTTTTGAAGAATTGCAAGTAAATAACTGATGGCTTATTCAACAGGCCTACAGTACAGGGCTTTAAGAAAAATAAATTTTTCTTGAAACTGTCGCAGGTTGAGCTGTTTGTCTCAGTTGCTTGACAAGTTAGTCTTTCTGTTGGGTTGCAATCAGTATTGCTAAAATTGCTTTTATGCAATTTTAAACAAATAAACTTTAGGAATTCCACTATTAGAGAATTATGTGTAAATTTTTAATAATTATGTAACTACAAGATAATTCACAGTAGAAATCATCTAAAATAGTATTTATTGAGCATGTACTATGAGATTCTGCTTGTTAGGTATTGTGGGAGATACAGACACTTAGGATATATACCTTGCCTTCAAGGAGCCTGCAGTCTAGAAATACACATGAAATAGACACAAAGAAGAATTTGATTAAATGCTGGCTTATATAGTAAACAAGCTCTTTAACTTCCAATGAGAAAATGAGAGATCACTTAGGGTTAGTGTTTTAGGGAAGGCTTTCTGGAAGGAAGACAACTTAAACTTGAACCTAAAATAGCAGAAAGAGTTCTATAGGCAAGATATGACTAAGGCAGTGCTTAAGAAGGCAAGACTGCATGTAGTGTGAGGGACAGATCCGAGCACGATTGAGTCCGGAGTAATTCAGCTCTGTTGAGAGGCTTTAGCAGGATAGAGCTGTATACTATAGTAAGAAGCCTTTTTCATGAGGACTACTATGCAGACTAGGCTTGAGAACATTAGAAAATAGTTTTTAGACACCTCCGTGGGAATTGTTGTTATTATTAGATGCTGTCGAGTCAGTTCTGGCTGTGCACCACAGAATGAAACACTGCCCAGTCCTGCACCATGCCCAGAATTGTTTTTATGCTTAAGCCCATCGTTGTAGCCGCTGAATAATCCATCTTGTTGAGTGTTCCTCTTTTTCACTGACCCTCTACCAAGTGGGATGTCATTCTCCTGGAACTGACCCCTCCTGGCAACATGTCCAAAGTACGTGAGACACAGTCTTGATATCTGTGCTTCTAAGGAGTACTCTTTTTCTACCTCTTCCAGGATAGATCTGTTTGTTCTTTTGGTAGTCCAGAGTACATTCAGTATTCTTCTTCAACACCACAATTCAAAGGTGTCAGTTCTTTTTATCTTCCGTATTAATTGTCCAGCTTTTGCATGGATGTGATGTGATTTTAAATACCATGGCTCAGTCAGGTGCACCTTACTCTTCAAGGTGACCTTTTTACTTTTCAATACTTTAAAGATGTCATTTACAGCAGATTTTCCCATGCAATACATCTTTTGATTTTTTTTGACTGCTGCTTCCATGGGGGTTAACTGTGGAACCAAGTGAAATAAAATCCTTGACAACCTCAGTCCTTTTTCCATGTATCATGATGCTGCTTACTGGTCCAGTTGTGAGGATTTTTCTGTTTTATTGACATTTAGGTGCAGTCCATACTGAAGGCTGTGGTCTTTGATTTTCATCAGTGAGTGTTTCAAATCCACTTTGTTTCAGCCGGCGGAGTTGTGTCTTTTGCCTAACGCAGGCTGTTAATGAGTCTTCCTCCAATCCTGATTCCTTGTTCTTCATGTAGTCCAGCTTCTCAGCTTATTTGCTTGGCATACAGATTGAAAATGTATGGTGAAAGGATACAACCTTGACACACACCTTTTCTGACTATGGCCATTGATTTTTCCAAGATAATCCATTTCCCTCCCCTGTATGTAAAAACTGTCCGCAGAAAGAAAAAAAGAGAGAGAGAGAGAGAAAGCTCATTCTGCCTGAGAGAAATGCAGCAAGAATATTTTATACCAAGCCAGAATTTTTAAGGTTTAGCCTTTAAAAATGGCCCATTTCAGTGTGTGTGTATGTGTGTTTATTGGGGGGGGATCAGCTTCAGTGGAATGTTATAATTATGTGAACCTGTGCTTCTCTTCCAGTTCTTCATGCTGTCTTCATAATCATGTAGTTTCTCTTTTAACTTTTACTTAGTTGAAGTTACTATTATAAGTCTAGCAAGTATCTTTTTGTACAGGTTGAATTTTTAAAATTGTGTTTTATTTTATAAAAAATAGAGTCAACAGGTGTTACCTGGGCAGTAGGATTATAGTATTGCTTTTTTAATTTTTATATTAAAAAAAATTTAAAAATTGTATGTCACTGTGCTGATTAGGCTTATGTGGCTAGACTTCAGTACCTAATTTAATCAAATACTAATCTAAGTGTTACTTATGAAGGTATTTTGTAGATGTAGTTAACATTTATGATTCAAAACCTAAAGCCATCAAATGGATTCTGACTCATAGCAACGTTGTAGAACAGAGTAGAACTATTCCATATGGTTTCGAAGGAATGACTGGTAGAGTTGAACCACGGATGTTTTGGTTAGCAGCTAAGTTGTTAATTACAGTTCCACCAGGGCATGAGACTACTTTTTGTAATGTGAGTGGGTCTTGTCTAACCACCTGGAAGCCTTAAGAGGAAAAACGAGAGTTTCCAAAAGAAAACATTCTGTTTCAGGCATGCAGGGTCAGCTTCAGGCGTGCAGGGTCAGCTTCAGGCGTGCAGGGTCAGCTTCAGTTGTGCAGGGTCAGCTTCAGGTGTGCGGGGTCAGCTTCAGGCGTGTGGACAGTCAGCATCAGGCATGCAGGGTCAGCTTCAGACGTGCAGGGTCAGCTTCAGGTGTGCGGGGTCAGCTTCGGGTGTGCAGGGTCAGCTTCAGGCGTGTGGACAGTCAGCATCAGGCATGCGGGGTCAGCTTCAGGCATGCAGGGTCATCGTCAGGCATGCTGTAAGCCAGCTTCAGGCATGCAGGGTCAGCTTCAGGTGTGTGGACAGTCAGCATCAGCCATGCAGAGTCAGCCTCAGGTGTGCAGGGTCAGCTTCAGGCGTGCAGGGTCAGATCCAGCCTGAGCTTCCAAATTCCCAGCCCTGAGAGTCCCACGAGCCAGTTCTCTCATGAACATTTAATATCTGTAAGTGTCTATATCAGTATCTGTGCTGATGTAGATGTCCTGTAGGTTCTGTTTGTCTGGAAAATCCTGACTGATAACAGTCACCTTTGAGAAAAACCCCTGGCATTTACACAGTGGAAAACTGCAACTATTAAAAATAATGAACTGGATATTTACAAAAAGATGTTCAATGTATCTTAGTAAATATAGGCACTTAGGTGAAAGGATTAATTCTGACAGGAAGGATTAGTGAAGGTTTCGTGGAAAACATGTCTTTTGGGAGGAGCATTGAAGCGTGTTAGAATTTTAGTTCGTGGAGGCAATGTAGTCATAGGGTATTACAGAGCAAAGGAGCAGAAGCAGAAACTGAAGGCTGTTTGAATAGTTCCAGGTAACATAGCTTAAGCTGCATGAGACAGGTTGTTGGGAGAAGACACTAGAACTGTTAGGTGAGGGCAAATCTTGGCCATCGTACATATTTGGAGCACAGTTTGTTTATCCATTCATCCTTTGATGGACACTTAGGTTGTTTTTGTCTTTTACTATTGCGAATAGTGCTGCTATAAATATAGGTGTCTGTTCTTGTCATGTGTTTGTTGGCTGTTTCAGGTACTCTTAGGTGAAGTGTCTGCTCATGTCCTTTGCCAATTTTTTGGTTGGATTGTCTTTTTCTTGATAAATTGTAGTACTTATATATATAATGTATGTATATATATATATTTATGTTAGACCCTTATTGAATATAGGGTTCCCAAAGATTATTTTCCCCAGGCTACAGATTGTGTTTTTACTCTTTTGATAAAGTCCTTTGATGAACTAAGTCTTTAACCTTTGTGTGGTCCTGGTTATCCATTTTGTCTTCTGTTACTTACGGATTTGTTGTTGTATTTGATAAACTATCATTACAAACACCAGGTCTTATAGGTCAACTCCTGTATTTTCTTCCAAGAATATTATGGTTTTAGATTTCATGTTTAGGTCTTTGATCCACTTAGAATTAGTTTTTCTGTAAGGTGTAATGTATGGATCTTGATTCATTTTTCTGTGTGTGGAAATCCAATTTTCCCAGCACAGTTTGTTTTCCTAGCACAAGTTCTTCCTCATTGGATTGACTTAGCACCCTTGTAAAAAATTATTTGACTGTAGCTTTATGATTTTATTTATGGGCTTCAATTCTGTTTCATGACGCTCTGTGTCTATCATTAAATCAGTTTTGATTACTGTTGCCACATAGTATGTTTTGAAATCAAAGTGTGAGATCTCTTTGTTTTTCTTGAAAATTTGTCTGTTCAGGGTCTCTTGCCTTTCCATATAAAGTGAGAATTAGCTTTTCCATTTTTGTAAAGAATGCTGTTGGAATTTTGATCAGGATTATGTTGAATCTATAGTTTGCTTTGATTAGTATTGACATTTTTATAATATTACGTTTTCCAACCTATAAGAAAGGAATGCCTTTTCAGTTATTTAGTTCTAGTTTTTGTGTCTTGCTGCTGTGTTTGATAGTTTTTATTATCTAAGTCCTTTATATCCCTGGCTAGGTTTATTCCTAGATATTTAGCCTTTTAGGTAATATTGTAAATGTAATTATTTTCTTGATTTCCTTTTCAGATTTCTTCTTATTCGTCAATAGAAAGAAACTGTAGTTTGCTTTTTATCTGATGTTAAATCTTTGTATATTTTGATATCTGATTAATCTGTTCATGTTTTCTTTCATTGTGATCTACTAAATATGAAACAGTATATATATTTTTTATTGTGATTAAGTGAAGGTATACAATCCAAATTAATTTTGCATGCCCGCCTATCTGCAGCTCCTTCTGCTCTCCTTGCCTGGTGACAGCATGGTCCTTCTTTTCATTCTATACTTGCCGTATCCTCTTAACAAGCTCCCGTCCCCTCCTCTCCATCTTCCTCTCTCCCATCTAGAAAGAGACCAGTAGGACAGCATCCTAGAACCATAAAGTACAAACACCATTTGGTCACAGAAACAATATATTTTTAAGAGAAAATGTGCTTTTGTCAACACCATAAAACCTGCTTAATGCTGAGTATAAGTATAGAAGATAAATTTGGATTAATGAGTCAAAATGAGTTTACCTGCTAATACAGTATACTTGTTATTTATATAATTTTCAAATGTACTGTATAAGGATTTGTCTAATTTTTCCTGTCAGGATGACAGCTGACACGTACATGCACTTTCTTATTTATTTCTAACAACGCTGTCAACCTTGATTTCCTTTCTCTCATCACTTTTAATCAGTCTCCAAAATCTGGTCACCTTACCAATAAATAATAATATTAGTTACCATCAAGTCAACGCTGACTCATGACTACTCTGTGTATAACACAACAAAACACTGCCCGCTCCTGCACTGTCTACAAGCACTATATTGGACTTTATTTTGTTGTGATCAGTAAGATTTTCATTGACTCATTTTCAGAAGCAGATCACCAAGCCTTTCTTCCTAGCCTGTCTTAGTCTGGAAGTTCTGAAACCAGTCTACAATGAGTGATCCTGCTGTTACTTGAAATATGTGTGGCAGACAGGTGGTGAATAATAATAATAGCTACCATAAAATTAGAGTATTTACCAAGTACTAGTTACTGTCTTAACTGCTTTACATTTTCTCATTTCATCCTTACAAAAACACTGGGAAGTAGGGCTGATTTTACATATGGAGAGACTAGGGCTTAGAAAAGTTAAGAATAGAAACAACCTAAATATCCGTCAGCAGATTAATGGATAAACTGTGGTATATGCATATAATGAAATATTACTCAGCCATAAAGAGAAATTAAGCCCTGATACATGCCTACAATATGGATGAACCTTGAAAACATTATGCTAGGTAAAATAAATCAATCATAAAAGGCCAATTATTTTATGATTCCACTTCTGTGGAACATGTCTCTACAATACCTTTTGTTGGCTGGTTTAAATGCCTTTTCTCTGTGATCAGCTTAATTTTTACATATATCACTACATAATTGCTTGTTTTTCCTTTTTTATTTTTCAATAAACTATATTCTTGGTGAAACCCTGGTGGCATAATAGTTAAGTGCTACAGCTGCTAACTGAAAAGCTGGCAGTTCAAATCCACCAGACTCTCTTTGGAAACTCAATGGAGCGGTTCTACTATGTCCTATAGGTTTGTTATGTGTTGCAATTAACTTGACAACAGTAGGTATGGTTTGATGTATTCTTTGAGGGTACAAGCGGTATCTAATTTTTTTGTAACTTTAGCTGTCTCAGCATTGTGCCTAGAATATTAGGATATGTTCAGTAAACATTTATTCAGTCAGTGCATGGGTTCATTTGAATTAGTGAATGAATTTATTTATATTGGTTGCAAATATGGTAAAAGTTTTGTTTTTCTTTAAAGGAGACAAAATAAAAATACGCGCTTAGTTATGGAATAAAAGTTGTTTTTTTTGACATTGTATCTCACTGGTCTCTTGTGGTTTTATTGTTGTAAAAATTTCATACATAGGTCCTAAATAACCCAGAAAAGCAATTTGTAATTTTTTAAAGAACTTTTTTGAAACTTATTTCCAGATAGGGTTTCTTATAGAGTAATTGAATGAGGTATTAGTCTGGAGACTATATCAAAGAGAAGAGGGTGAATGAATCAGATGGTGATATACAGTGAGACTATAGGGGTTTGGTATGTAGTTTGGTTCATGATCCTCTAGACAGCATGGAAACACAAACCCATTTCTTCAGAGCAAGTATGAATGAAGAATGACCTGGAGGTTAGATGAGAAGGGCTAGACCTGTCTCTCTCTGGACTCATACTCCTGAGAGTTGACCCAAAACTGTGTATGCTTAGGTACTCTGATGTCGTTGCCATTTGCATTGCTGCTCACCACTCTGATCTCCTTTCAGTGTTACGTTTGTTACAGACTATCTAGATTACACAAGAAAATAGTTGGAATGAGTTTGAGCATTTTCAGGGTTTTATACTATCACATGATATGGCATGTTAGTTTTAGGCCACAAAATAGTTACTATTTTGTAATTAAGTTACAAAAGAGTTCTGTAAGCTAGCACTTTTCTTTAAAATAGTGTTTATAAGTTAAAAAAGCTTTAGGTTAGAAATCCAAACTTTCTGATGTTGATTATTGCCCATCACCAATTTAGTTATTCAAACATATTTGATCTTGTTTGAAAGAGAAAGCTATTTTTCTTGTTCAGTGCTGTAAAGTTGGTTTTGACTCGTAGCGACCCTGTGCACAACAGAATGAAACACTACCTGGTCCACAGTCATTTTTATGCTTAAAGCCCGTTGTTGAGACCACTATGTAAGTCCATCTCATTGAGGGTCTTCCTCTTTTTCACTGACCCTTCACTCTGCCAAACATGATGTCCTTATCCAAAGACTGAGCATTCCTGACAACATATCCAAAGTATGTAAGACACAGTCTTCCTTGTTTGCTTCCAATGAGCATTTTGGTTGTACTTCTTCTAGAACAAATCTTTTTGTTCTTTTGGCAGTCCATGGTACATTCAGCATTCTTCTCTAACACCACAATTCAAAAGCATCAGTTCTTCTTCTGACTTCTTTGTTCATTGTCCAGCTTTTGCATGTATGTGATGTGATTTGAAAATACCATGGCGTGAGTCAGGTACACTTTAGTCTTCAA
Organism: Heterohyrax brucei; assembly: GCA_028571685.1. NCBI lineage: Eukaryota > Metazoa > Chordata > Mammalia > Hyracoidea > Procaviidae > Heterohyrax > Heterohyrax brucei. Next base: position 58,951,533 of record CM053140.1, read on the forward strand.
GGTGATATCTTACTTTTCAATACTTTAAAGAAGTCTTTTGCAGCAGAGGGGAAAAAATCCAACAGAGGAAATGGGTTTTCATATAACTAATCTTTTAGTAATCTTAGAAAATGTACATGTTTTGTGATAACTTGATCTTTTGAGGCTGTTTAAAAAATGTTATTTTCAAATGGAAACATTTGTATCTATTTTTGGTAGATATTATAGTTATTAACATGTTATGAGTGGCAGCTTTTGGTTGAATGACCATGTAAATAAAAGCAATCATAGCAGAAGTTTTAAAAATCGTCTGGAAAGAATGAGCAGTAGAAGAAAGTAACATTGAACAAAAAGGGGGAAAGCTGGCATAATAAGGGAGCCAGAATAGAACATTAGGGAAGAAAAACTCTGTGTCTAAAGCATAAGGAACCTGGAGTTGGAAGGTGGCTATGAGGAAGAGAACAGGGGAGAACTAACTCTTGTCTTCTTCTGGATTTGGTGAACGGCATTGTTCATTTTCCCTGTAATACTTTGCAGTTACTTATGTTGCACAGTATACATATTCTGCTTGAAGTTGTCTTGCCCCTACTTACTACATCATGATGAATTCCCTGAGGATAGAGATTAGATCTTATTCATCTTTGAATCCTACACAGTGTTGATGAAATTGAATTGGATGAGAAACTTACTTAAATGTGTTGATAAATTTCTTATTATTGACACAGGAAGAATTATAATGTAAGGATATAGCAAAAAAGAGAATGAAAAGTACCCCCCCAAAACAAAACAAGACATGTTTTTAGGCATGCTGAAATTTGGCTTCTTGTTCCATTTTCTAGATGTATTTTAGTGTTGGAATTAGGGTTGCTAGATAATTCTACACCTTTAAAGATAAACTTCATAGTTTCAGTTTCACCTATTTCCTAGGAGGATGTACTTGTTATGCATTTCTAGAATAAGGATTAAGTCATCTCTTCCTATCTGTGGAAATACATTTGAATGTAATTTATGTGTAATATTGTGTACGGTCAATATAATGAGTTGAGTTGAGGGGTGTTGATAAATGGATATATGGATAAATGTCAAATGAAAACCCTTTATGACTAAAGTAGTTCAAGGAACTTGGAGTAAATTTTTCTAGTTTTCTCTTACTTTAGAATTGTAAAGATTCTGTAGAAGTCATTTTTATAGTTCCTACAATTCTGTGATAGAACATATAGCCTCCTGTTTTTAAATCATAGGTTCCTGTAAGTTTCCCAAAAATGAAAAGTAAATTCTAATAATTTCTAACATCTGTAATTGGAATGAGTCTTTGTATTGTCACTTTTTTGTGTTGCTAGATTCTCATGTAGCTCTTCATCAAGAAGCAAGAAAAGACAATATTGGAATGCTGGTTGGTTTGTGTGTGTGTGTGTGTGTCGGTTAGTGGAAAATATGTTAAGTTGGGAATTCTTAGGATTGAAACTAATTTATCTGATGCCAATTATCAAGAAGTTAAACTACAGTATTGCAAATATCTTGTCATTGTTGTTAGGTACCACTGAGTTGGTCACTGAGTTGATTGTGACTCATAGGGACCCTACGCACAACAGAATGAAACACTGCTTGATCTTGCTTCATGCCCGCAACCATTTTTATGGTTAAGCCCATTGTTGCAGCCACTGTGTCAGTCCATCTTGTTGAGGGTCTTCTTCTTTTTTGCTGACCCTCTATCAAGCATGATATCCTTCTCTAGGAATTGATCTCCTCTGACAAAATGTCCGAAGTATGTAAAACACAGTCTCACCATCTTTACTTCCAAGGAGCACTCAGGTTGTACTTCTTCCAGAACAGATCTGTTTGTTCTTTTGGCAGTCCAGGGTACATTCAGTGGTATTCTTCACCAACACCACAATTTAAAGGCATCAATTTTTCTGTCTTCCTTATTTATTGTCCAGCTTTTGCATGCATATGATGTGATTGAAAATGCCATGGCTTGGATCAGCGTATCTTAGTCTTCAAGGTGATGTCTTTACTTTTCAATACTTTAAAGATGTCCTTTACAGCAGATTTTCCCAGTGTGATATGTCTTTTGATTTCTTGACTGCTGCTTCCATGGGAGTTGATTGTGGAATGAAATAAAACGAAATCTTTGACAACCTCAATCCTTTCTCTGTTTATCATGATGTTGCTTACTGGTCCAGATGTGAGGACTTTCATTTCCTTGATGTTTGAGGTACAAACCACACTGAAGGCTATAGTCTTCAATCTTCATCAGTGTTTCAAATCCTCTTCACTTCCAGCAAGCAGGATTGTGTCATCTGCATAATACAGATTGTTAATGAGTCTTTGTCCAATCCTGATGCCTTGTTCTTCTTCATATAGTCCAGTTTCCTGGATTATTTGCTTGGCATACAGATTGAAAAGGTATGGTGAAAGGATATAACCCTCACACACATGATTCCTGACTTTAAACCATGTAGTGTCTCCTTGTTCTGTTCGCATGACTACCTGTTGATCCATATACAGATTTCTCATGAATGTATTAAGTGTCCTGGAGTTCTCCTCTCTGGAACGTTATGCGTAATTTATTATGATCCACACAGTCAAATACCTCTGCATAGTCAATGAAACACAGGTAAACATCTTTCTGGTATTCTCTGCTTTCAGCCAAGATTCATCTGACATCAGCAATGATATCCCTGGTTCCATGTCCTCAAGACAGGGAATCTGTCTTGAATTTCTGACAGTTCACTGTCAATATACTGTTGCAGTTGCTTTTGAATGATCTTCAGCAAAATTTTATATGTGTGAGATATTAGTGACATTGTTCAGTAATTTCCACATTTGGTTGAATCACTCCCATTTATCTGTCAATTTGTTGTACTGTGGGGGCTTGCGTGTTGCTGTGATGCTGGGAGGTATGCCGCTGGTATTCAGATGCCAGTAGGGTCACCCGTGGTGGACAGGTTTCAGCTGAGTTTCCGGACTAAGACAGACTAGGCAGAAGGACCTGGTAGTCTACTTCTAAAAAGAATTAGCCAGTGAAAACCTTATGAATAGCAGTGGAACATACACAAATGTCTTACTACGTACATGAGGACTGCCAATTAAGTTCGCAGATTCATTCTAGAAAAAGTGCCACATACCTCGTTGCTGAATAGCACTATGGTCACCTTCAAAGTACTTCCCTTGGGAAGCTTTGTGCCCATGCCAGTACCTAGTCTATCCTTCAAAGGAATTTTGGAACTCTTTTTCTGGAATGGCCATCAGAGCCCTCCTTGTATTACCCTTGATGTCCTGAATGTCGTCACAATGTCTTCCTTTCAATATTTTCTTTACCTTTGGGTAAAGAATAAAGTCACTGGGGGCCAGATCAGGTGAGTAGGGAGGGTGTTCCAATACAGTTATTTGTTTACTGGCTAAAAACTCTCTCACGGACAGTTATACAATTAAGTTTGTCAACTTGTGCCGCTGTGTACAGTGGCCATACCAGAAAGGGTTCCAAAATAGTTTTGAAGGATAGACTAGGTGCTGGCATTGGTATGTAGCTTCCCAAGGGGAGTACTTCAGAGATGACTGTAGTGATATTTAGCAGTGAGGTACGTAGCACATAGAATACTTAAGTTCATGTACCTAATTGTCAGACCGCATACAGACACCAACTCAATTTTCCCTTGAAATCTGGGCAATTATGTATCAGAAGCTTCCAGTTGAGCAGAATATATAGCAGAAAATAGTTGTTGCATTTTCACCACCTGCTTATGGCTATAATGATTGGATGGTGCTTGACCACCCAGCTATGGCTGTAATAATAGAGAACTGAATTAGTAGTGGTACATCTAAGAGGATGAGACCCATCGCTGGGATTTTTTATTCCATTTGAGTAGGCTGTGACTTTTTAATTAGAGTTATCTTTCAGAGTCTTCTTAAGATCATTGTAACTAATAAGAGGACTAATCTTCCTCAAATCCATCTTGTGCACTGTTACCCACAGCTACAGTGGAACTCTGACTGGTCCATAGGGATCAGGCTTTATGATGATGTAATGGAAGTAGTCTTGGCCTGGGAGTCATAATGCCTATGTTCCTACCTCCTTGGCTTAGTTATTAATTAATTAGCTGAATGACCTTAGGTAAATTACTTTGCTTATCTTCTCTAAATGTTAATGAGCTCACATAGATTAGATGATATTTAAAGTTTTTTTTCAGTTCTGTATTTACATGATTTTAATAGCAATACTAAACTAACGTGAATGAGGGGATAGCCATTTAACACTTGGTTACCAGTTGGAAAACGCAACTGTATTCATGTACTGGATTGTAAGCCCTTTGAAGGCTGAATTATGTCTTAATTCATTTTTATATCTCCTAAAGTATCTAGAAAGTGCTTTTATTCAGCAAATACTTGAGTGTGAAGAATTATGATGAATGCAAAGGTGTAATAATAATTAAGATAGACATATTTATTGCCTTTGTAGAACATGTTAAGCGGGTGACTATATTTCAGTTATATGTTATAAATATGAAAACATAGGATCTGTAGAAGTTTACAGAAGAGATACTCAACAAGGACTCAGAAAGTGAAAAGGCTAGCTGTTGTTTTTCTGTTTCTACAACGATATAGTTACTCCCTTCAGTTTTTCTATGCTGCAGAACAACATCCTCAGTTCTTTGGATGGATTATCTGAGATCGTGGTCTCTAGACTCTTTATCATTCTGGTCATTGGATACAGTCTGTTTTGTTAATGCCCTATTTAAAGTACAGTGCCCAGAATGAAACAATATTGTGTGGTTAACTGTAATGAATACAGTGGGTCAGTTGTTTCCCATGATCTAGATACCACACTTCTATCAGATTACCTAATTGTTTTTTTAGAATCTGAATTACATTTTTGGCCCATGTGAAGTATTTAAATAACAGTGTTACCAAGTTAAGTCTTTTCAATAATGTAACTATGAAACTCTTTTAAAATGTATTGTAAAGTATTTGGAAACCCTGGCGATGTAGTGGTAAAGTACTAACGGCTGTTAACCAAGAGGTTGGCAGTTCAAAACCACCAGGCATTCCTTGGAAACTATGGGGCATTTCTACTGTGCCCTACAGAGTCGCTATGAGTTGGCATTAACTGGACAGCAAGGGGTTTGACTTGGTTTTGGATAAAATATTTAATAGAAAAAGGTAAATGTTATCTACCTTCCAAAATAGAACATTACTGATATAGTTGAGGGTTCCTGTGGTTACTGCCCCCAATTTCATTTCTCCCTCTTCAAGAAATAACCCCTATTCCAAATTTCCTGATTATGCGTGTCTGTATACTTTTGCTATGTATGTATCTCTAAGCAATATATATTGTAGTTTTAATCTTGTACAAAGCAGTATTACATGAAATATACTCAACAAGCATTTTTCATTCACCATGATGGCATTTGTCTATACTATGTGTACTTATAGTTCATTTTCACTGCTGTATATTTCCTTTCTATGAATTTATCACTACCTATTAATTGATGAACATTTGTTTCCCCTTTTTTTGTTATTATTTTTTGAGCATTGATGCAGAAACCTTACATTTCTTTATCTTTTTTCCATTTTTTAAATAAATATTTTACTGTGTTTCTGATGAAAGTTTTCACAAATTAAGTTCCCATCTAATAATTTCTGTACATACTGTTCATTGACATTGGTTACATTTTCCACATTTTGTCAGTATTTCTTTCTTGTTGTTCTACATCCATTAACCCACCCTCAAGCTTCTCACCTATGCTTTAGGGTAAATGTGGACCATATGATCCATATAGGTGATGATTTATAAAAAAAGTAGCACAGAACTTTTAGGTGATACTGTTTATTTTGAGTCTATTTATTGTTTAGCTGAATGATGACCTCTGAGATTATTTTCAGAATCTAAAAGGTATCTTAGGGCAACAGTCTCAGGAACTCTTCTAGTCTCACTGATATGGTAACTCTGGCGTTTTTAAAAAATTTTTTTGTATGAATTGGAGTTTTGTTCTGTAGTTTTCTCCCATTCTGTCTGAGACCATCTGCTGTGTCCCTGGTCAGAACATGTCTTAAGCTGAGTTCTCTAGAGAAGCAAAACCAGGAAAGCATAGAGAGAGAGAGAGAGAGACACAGAGATAGAGACAGAGAGATACAGAGATTGATTTATATCAAGGAAATAGCTCACTCCGCTGTAAAGACTAGAATGTCCCAAGTCAGAGGGTTAGTATAGAGCCTTCTCCTGATTCCTGCAGCCACAGAGACTGACAAACGCAAGACTGGCAGGTCAGAGAGCAGGCCTCTTGTTTACAAGCTGCGAAGACTGATGAATCCCAAGAGCTACAGGTAAAACCACAGGTAAGCTGATGGGTCAAGTCCCAAGAACTGGAAGTCAGATGAACAGGAGCTTGCTGCAGGATCCAGCATGAGCAAACCCCCCCGGACACTGCCAGATGTCCCCTTATATTCCATGGAGGCCGCACACCCAATGAAATTCCCTTACAGCTGGTTGGCTGCTTACTGCAGATTCCTTCTTGGGGATGATCACATGTCAGATTTCAACAGGAAAATTATCACAACATTATACAACTGGCAAAACACTGAGAACTGTGGCCCAGCCAAGTTGACACAGAATCTCTTATCCGTTATAGAATGGGTTGGTAGCAGTAGCTGGGAACAGTTTAGTTCTTTGGGTTTCAGGATAGTTGAGGATGTGGGTCATGTGGGCTGTCAGTCCAGCAGTTTCTTCTTTGAGTCTTTGGCTTCCTTCTTTCTTTTTTGCTCCAGAAGAGTAGAGCCAATTGTTATAACTTAGATGGCCGTTCGCCAGCTTTTAAAACACTAGATGCTCTTTACCGTATTAGAATACACAATACAAACTTTGTAGACCATGTTGTGCCCATTGTCTGAGTTGTCCCATGAGACTAGTCCTAAACCTTCAGATTCAGTAAACCAGTCCTGTGAGGTACTTACATTTCTTGTAAATCCTACCTTGTTGGTTTGGGTCCATCTTTGTAGCGTGAGATATATGTATTTTTTTATTATTTAATTGAGTGAAAATGTACATTCCCATATAAATTTACATACCCACCTATATGCAGCTTCCACTACTCTGCCTGTCCGGTGACAGCACATTATTCCTCTCTGCTCCATACATGTCTCATCCTCCCAACAGCCTTCTTTCCGCTACTCTCCACCCACTGTCCTTCCTCCAGCCAGAGGTCAGCAGGATGATATCCTATAGATGTATAGAACCATAAAGGGCATCCAGTATATGGTCACTCTGCATTGCCAAGTCCAATCCATTCCTGTCAAAAGAGTGGACCTTCGTTATGATTTATGGGCAAGGGCAACATCAGGGCTGGGGGCCATGCTCTCAGGGGAACCCTGAAACTGCTGGACCATCAGTTGAGGTCTTTTAGTGGAGATCTCAGAATGCACCCCTTTTTATTCTTGTGTTGCCAGTGAGACTCAACCTAGTGAGTTCCATCCTGGCTATCACTGGTGGTAGCTGGGCACCATCCGGTTCTTCCGGTCCCAAGTCGATGAAGGCACCCACTCTTGTGGGTCTCTCTGTCTTCTAGGTTGTCTTTACCGCATGTCATTTTGGTCCTTGGTGAGCATCTGTTTCTGCTGAGTTGGGACCATTTGCTGTGTCCTCGGATGGCAGCTTGGCAGCTTTTAAGACCCCAGACGCCACTCACCAATATGGGGTGCAGAGAGCTCTCTTAGCAAAACGCTAGTTGTGCCAGTTGGCCTCGATTTTGCCTAAGAGCGTGGTCCCCTGCCCTCTGCCCCAGCTACTCTATCTTTGCAATATTGGGTTAAGATGGAAGGAGTACTCAAGTTATGCTGAAGTCCACTTAATGTTGTTCTTGTTTCTAATGTGTGCTATCACTGATTTCTCCCAACCAGATTTCTAGCAACTATCTAATCTAAACCCTCTCCCCCTTGCCCTCCCTCCCTTCCCTCCCTTGTAGCTGTCAAAGAGTCTCCTTCTATACACAAGTCTGTTTTTGAGATCTTATCGTAGAGGTCTCATACAATATTTGTTGTTTTGTCGCTGACTACTTTCACTCAACATAAAGTCTTCCAGTTGAAACCAGGTTAGGAGATGTTTCCTGGAATCATCGTTATTCTTTATCATTGTGTAGTGCTCCATTGAGTGTATGTACCATAGTTTACCTATCCATTCTTCTGTTGTTGGGCATCTGGGTTGATTCCATCTTTTTGCTATCGTGGACTGTGCTGAGATAAACATTTTGGCGCATGTGTCCGTTGGTGTGAAAGGCCTTGATTCTGTAGGATATATTCCAAGTAGTGGAACTACTGGGTCAAATGGTATACGATATCCATTTTTTTAAGGAAGCACCAGAATGCGTTCCAAAGAGGCTGGACCATTTTGCAACCCCACCAACAGTGTAGGAGGGTTCCACATTCTCCACAGCCTCTCCAGCATTTGTTGTTTTGTGTTTTCTGGATCATGGCCAATCTTGTTGGGCTGAGATGCTATCTCATTGTCATCTTGATTTGAATTTCTTTAATAACTAAAGATCGTGAACATGTCCGCATGTGTTTTTTGGCTGCCTGGATCTCCTCTTTAGTGAAATGTCTGTCCATCTCCTTTGCCCATCACTTAATTGTATGATTTATCTTCTTTTCATTGATATTTTGTAGTATCTTATAGATTATGGAGATCAGGCGTTGGTCTGACATAGAGTTGCCAAATATTTTTTCCCATTCTGTGGGTGTTCTTTTAATTCTATTAATGAAGTCTTTGGATGAGCAAAAGTGTTTGATTCTTAATAATTCCCATTTATCTATTTTCTCTTCTGTTGATTGTGGTTTCCTTGACAGATTTTGGAGTCTGTCCTCATTGTGTATTAAAACTTCCATTGTTGTTCCTACCTTATCTTGGATGAGCTTTATCATTTTAGGTTTGATATTTAGGTCTTTTATCCAGTTGGAGTTGGTTTTTGTATAAGATGTAAGATATGGATCTTGATTCAGTTTATTGCAGATGGATATCCAATTTTGCCAGCACCATTTGTTGAAGATACTGTTTTTACCCCAGTTTAATGTCTTAGGGCCTTTGTGGAATATCAACTGTTCATAGGCAGATGGTGTCATCTCTGGGGTCTCGATTCTGTTCCATTGATCCATCTGTCTGTTCTTGTACCAGTACCAGGCTGTTTTGACCACTGTGACAGTGTAGTATGTTCTAAGGTCGGGTAATGAGATGCCTCCCAGTATGTTCTTCTTCTTTAGTAGTACCTTACCTATCTGGGGTTTCTTCCCTTTCCAAACAAAATTGGTGATTTGTTTCTCCATCTCACTAAAAAATGTCACTGGAACTTGTATTGGGATTGCATTATATAAATAGAATAGACATTTTCACAATGTTAAGTCTTCCTATCCATGAGCGGGGTATGTTTTTCCATTTATGTAAGTCTCTCTTAGTTTCTTGTAGTAAGGGCTTGTAGTTCTCTTTGTAAAGGTCTGTATTTCTCTGGTTAGATTAATTCCTAAGTACTTTATCTTCTTAGGGGCTATCGTAAATGGTATTGATTTGATAATTTCTTCCTTAACAGTCTCATTGTTGGTATAAAGGAATTCTACTGATTTACTTATGTTTATGTTGTATCCACATGAGATATTTTTGAAACATGATTTAACCTCATAAAACAATTCATTGCCATGAAGTTGATACTGACTCATAGTGATCTTATAGGACAGAGTAGAACTGCCTCCCAGCATTTCCAAGGTAATAATCTTTAGGAAACGCTGGTTGCTTAGTGGTTAAGTTCTACAACTGCTAACCAAAAGGCCTGCGGTTCGAATCCTCCAGGTGCTCATTGCAAACTCTATAGGGCGGTTCTCCTCTGTCCTATAGGGTCACTGTGAGTTGGAATTGACTCGATGGCAGTGGATTTGTTTTCTTTGGTTTTAATCTTTGTGGAAGCGGACTGCCATATCTTTCTCCTGTGGAATGACTGATGTGTTCAAACTGCTGACCTTTTGGTTAGCAGCTGGGCACTTAACCATTGTGCCACTAAGGCTCCCTGAGGATTTAATCATACTATCTGAAAATTTGGTAAAAACCCGTGGTATGTTACTGAATCAGAGATCAAATTATACGGATTGCATCTGAACTTTGAAATGCAGTTTTTCTGGAACTCAAGAAGTAAATATATCTTAAGATATAAGATTACTTATAGTAGCTTGAACTGTCTTTGATTTTAAGTTCTTCTTTGTATTGGTTTGAAAGTACACAGGTGATTGCGTCTCTGACACATGTTAACACTATTCTGTTGTTCTCCCAAGCTGTGCTCTGTGTTTGGCTGCCCTTTCTTTCTTCTTTGCCCTCGCTCTTCTTCTTTCTTGGCCCTAGCAGTTTTTTTTTTAAACTCTTTATTAGCCTTCTGACCATTATTTTTGTAGGTATTTCTTTGAAGTGCTATGTTTTAAAGCATCATTCTTGCACATATGTCCACATAGTTTTCTTACTCTTTGTGACTATGACTTTAGTAGTTTTCTTAAATGCTTTTCTAAAGATCCCTGGTTATATATAAAACATTTCACTGCTCGAGCCCCATGGGGAAACCCTGGTGGCATAGTAATTAAGTGCTATGGCAGCTAACCAAAAGGGCTGGCAGTTTGAATCCACCAGGTGCTCCTTGGAAATCCTGTAGGGCAGTTCTACTCTGTCCTGTAGGGTTGCTGTAAGTCAGAATCCACTTGGGCAGTAAGTCCTTTTTTTCTTTCCTTCCTTTTGTTGGTATCCCCTTGGCCTAGGAAAAAACCAGCACTTAAAATATGTGAAACATAGTAAATGGACTTCACACTCCAGAATTGGCTATCATTATGGTTCTATATTCATGTAGAATCCTTTGCCATGCAGTCATGTCTTTTCTTTAAATGCTCTAAAATTTATTTAAACATTATTTATTAAATTTATTTAAAATTTATTTATTTAACTGAACATACTTCTTTACAGTATAAAAGCTTCATGAAATTGTAATTTTCTGCCAAGGTTTTTGTTGTATTCATGTCACCAACAAATTATTTATTACTCAGAATTAAGTCTACAACAGTGAAGCCCTTCCCTCTTGAGGGAAGAAATTGTCAGCAAGCTTAGTCAGTTATTTTATTGAATACTTTTAGCAAGTAGTGGGTTATTTGAAATACTACACCATTACTAAACTTTGTCTCCATGCTAATGTTAAAACCATGTAAGAAGACATTGTATCTTCTGTCTGACTGAGTAGTTTGTAGCATGTCCTTCACATCTAGCAATGATAAGGAGACAACCGTTGCATCTGTTCCAGTGTCTAGTATATCTGCTAAACAAGCCATGACCTAAAGCAAGTTTATCATTCATGCTTGTACTTAATCAGATGATATTTTATATTCAATTAACTTACTGTAGTTTTGTGTTTAAAGTGAAATTTACCAATATAATAAATATTAGGTAATTTCTTGAGCTTAGAACATTGTTACATTGAATTGACTCTAAAATAATGTCTTAGTTATTTTGTGCTGCTATAACAGAAATATCATAAAGTGAATCACTTTAACAAACAGAAATTTATTCTCTCAAAGTCTAGGAGGCTAGAAGTATGAATTTAGGAGTTTGCTCCGGGGGAAGATTTTCTGTCTGTCAGCTTTGGGAAAGATCCTTATCATCAGTCTTTCCCTGCTGTAGAAGCTTTTCAGCATTGGTACCCCTAGTCCAAAGAATGCACATGACTAGTTCTTGCTTAATATTTGTGAGACCCCCCTGTCTGTCTACTTCATCTCTCTTTTATATCTCCAGAATGATTGACTTAAGTGAGGTGCAATCTAATTTTACAGAGCATTCCTGTCTCAATAGTACAACTATCTCTAGTCTTACTTCATTAACATCATAGAGGTAGAATTTATAATACATAGGAAAATCACATCAGATGACAAAATAGTGGACAATTACACAATACTAGGAATCACTGGGCTAGCCAAGTTGGTACACATGGCGGGGGGCAGGGGGCACAATTAAATTCATAACAGATAATATTCAGATTTTGTTTGACCTTGAGATTTTTGATGCTTTTTAAGCATTTTCTTTGTGGTTCTCCTCCCTTGTTGATGTATTTCCAGGCTAAACTGGTATTTTGTTTTAGTTTTCCCAGAAGAATTTATAAGGATGCAACACCTTATAAATAACAACATTAAAGTTTTTTTTTTTGTTGTTTTAAATCTCTGCTTGTAAAGAAAGAAGATGGTAGTTGTAATGGGACCCTTAAAGTCATAAAAGTCATGCACTGACGATTTCTCAAAACTAGTGTTTTGAAATTATTCCAGTTACAATTACTTTAAACACAGTTTTAGCATACTTGATCATTTTCCTACTCACCAGCGGATCTGCAAACATCAGACTAGAAGAGGAGATGCTGGGGGCTACTTGTTGCCAGGCTACCTTGACATCAACAAGAAATGTTAATTATGTAAACGAAATAGGAAATCTAGTAAAGGCAAATGAATAAATGAACAAATAATACAACACTCAGGTATCCTTGTGGTGAATCTGAATATCTCTGGAGACCTCTTAGTAACCCTTGAATACATCAGCACTACATAGTAGTTGTGGTTAATTATGTTCTATAGAATTTCTAAACAATAAAACAAGGAAGTATGCAATCCATTTTAGAAAAATTTTCACCGAGGACAATGAAAATAACACATTTTGACACTTAAAAAGAATGACCTCAGTTTTATAGAAATTAATTTTTTGTGTTTCATGTCTTCCTTGGTGATGCCTAGTAAATGTGAAGGTAGTGTATTCTGGGAGTACCTAGGTGGTATACTTTTAGACATCCAGTCATGTTCTAAGTACAGGGTTGAATTCTATGGAGAGGTAAAGAACATTTTTGTTTCTTTTCTCAGAAAGAGATGAGTATGAGTTCACTGGTTTGAAAATAACTTTGAATAAGTTAATTCACACTTGTAGTCAGCATAAAAACCCACTGCCATAGAGTTGATTCTGACTTACAGCAACACTATGGGACAAAGGAGAAGCGCTCCATAGGGTTTCCAAGGAATGCCTGTTGAATTCAAACTGCCAGCCTTTTGGGTAACAGTCACAGCATCTAACCATTATGTAAACCCAGGTTTCCAGTCAGCATAAAGATGACTCAAAAACCAAATTGTGAAAAGCAGAAAGTTCATGCTGAGTGACATTCCTGATGTACAGTATGGTTAAATATTCTTTAAAGTCTACATAAGAAGTAGTTTAAGGCTCAGATAATTTCAGGAAGAATCACAAGGAAATTCTGCTGCAGACTTTATCATTGTCATCTGAAAACCAAGTAGGTGGTTATCCTGTTTTTCGTGAAATGCTAATTACTGTATATACTTAAATAGAGTTATAAGGGAAATATACTCAATAGTTTGCTAGTGCTACCATAACAAAAAGTACCACAAATTGGCTTTTAAAGAACAGAAATTTATTTTTTCATAGTTCTGGAGGCTGAAAGTCCAAATCAGGGTCCATTTCTTCTGGTGGCCTCATTCCTGCTTTCTGGTGTCTGCTGACAGTCCTTGACATTCCTTTACTTGTGGATGAGTCCTCACATGGCATTTGTCTCCCCCTGTTTGTGTGTGTGTGTCTGCATCTATTCTGCGGTTTTTGTAAGACACCATGCAGAAATGCTTAGGTTGAGGACCCTGTTTCCAAATAGGGTCCTATTTACAGGTAAAGAGATTAGGACTTCAACCAAGTCTTTGGGGGAAGGAGGGAGGGCACAGTTCATAGAGCAGATACTTTCCTGTTTGGGGAGGCTTAATTTTTTTATTGGGAAACAAACTATGTTTTAACAACTTCAACACTTGAACATTTTTTCTTTCTCTCTGAGAAAGAAATGCCACTAGATTCTATTGTCTAATTAGAGAAGCAAAGGAGCCTTTTACTCTTTTCTTTTTTTTCCTCATTACTTTTCTAGCCCAAATGGTAATCCTGACTTTATAATAAAGTCTCTTCTATAGAACGAATGTACCACTATTCCAATGACCCTTCTTCTTCCTTATCTTCTTTTCTATTTATAGAATCTTAGCATTGGACCAGACCTTAGAGGTCAGTTAATGTAAGGACTCATTTAATGAAAGAATCCTTTCTCTGGCATCCACGACAGATGGCCGTCCAACTTCTGAGTGAATATTTCCAGTGATGATAAGTGCACTATTTTTAAGGCAGCCCATTTCATTATTGGATATCTGTAATCATTAGGAAGTTCTTTTCTTTTGCTTTATTCGGATCAAAGTATGTCTGTAATTTTCCCAGACTAACCTGAGTCCTGCCCTTGGGAATAAGAGACAGTTTGCCAACTCCTGAAATTTATGAGAGCCACAAGCATGCCTGTGGTTCTGGTTCACTTTTTTAAGCTTTTGTCAGTTGTTGTCTAGTTGATTCTGACTCATGGTGACTCCTGATATCTTTCAGTTGTCTACCTTATGACATGGTTTCAAATCCCAGAGGTTTTCTATCTCTGCTTTGGACAAATTCTGGTCACTTTAAAATAAACTGCCCAGAACTGAGGGTAAGATTCAAGATGTAAATACTAGGATCCCTGGTGGCACAGTGGTTAAAAGCTGGGCTGCAAGCAAAAAGTTCGCAGTTCAAATCCACCAGCTGCATGTTAGAAACTTATAGGGCAGTTCTACTGTATCCTTTATGGTCACTGAATGAGAATCAACTTTTGAAGGCAATGGATTTGGTTTTGGGTTTATAAGTACTGAGAACTGTGAAACTGTTACTTTCCATGGTCGGTTTGTATGGAGAGTAAAGTCTGAGAGGTCAGGTACTATGTTTGTCCTCACTATTATAGCCACATTGTTCACTATGGTATATAAAATTGTAATAATGTCTTAGAAGATATGTGTTGAATAGTTACACAAATAAAATATAGCTAAAATTGTTAACTATTTTAGAATTTTATCTCTGTTGGTATATGTTCCATGAAGAGTTTAAGGTCCTTGTAAACTATTGTCAAATTGGATAATGCCTATCCAACATATATATAATTGATTTTGTTAAACCTAAGTATATTCTTTATCCTTGTATTTATTAATTTACTGGATAAACATTTATGGAGTATTTACAGTGTCAGGTTCTATGCGACCAATCAGCCAACCAGTTGCCATTGAGTTGATTTGACTTATGGCAGCCCTGTGTGTGTTAAAGTAGACCTGTGCTCCAAACGGTTTTCGATGGCTAGTTTTTCAGAAGCAGATCAGTAGCCTCACTTCCCCGGCACCTCTGGGTAGACTCAAACCTCCATCCTCTCAATTAGCAGTCAACTACGTTAACTGTTCACATCATTCAGGGACTGCTTAGTTTCTATGCTAGGCCCAGCATTCACTGGTGGAAGGGAAAACAGCCCATCTGTGATGGATATTACAGTGTAGTTATGATAGTAAGTTGGGGATAACAGGCATTAAACAGGTAAACAACAAATCGATGAATCCAGATACACTGGGAGAAGTTCTGTAAAGGAAATAAATAGGTTCTAGGATAGAGAACTGGGGAAGGGGCTTATTAGGGAGGAGATTTACATAATTATTAAAGCAGTCAAGGAATGTCTTTCTGAGGAGGTATTCTTCAAGCTGGAACTTGAAGGATAAAAAGAAACCAGGCTTGCAGGGGGGTAGTATACCTTGCAGTTTAAGGAAATGGCAGGCACAAGTGTGTTAAGCCAGGAAAAGCACTTGGCTAGGGTGACTGGAGTATAAAGACTGAGAGGAAAATGAAACAGGTGAAGTTGGTGAGGTAGACAAAAGACAAATAATACAAGGACTGTAGTTCTGGTCAGAAGGCTTGCTGAAAAGTGGTAGCAGTAGAGATGGTGAAAAGTGGACTGTGGTTAAAAATATATTTTGAAATTAGTCTTTATAAGACTGATAGATGGATTTGATTGGAAAGGGAAATAAGAATGCTGAGACAAGGGTGATGGTTAGGTTTCTAGTTTAGCTACTGGCTTGGTGTGATAAACTATAGAAATAGGGAAAAGAGAACTAAGAGTTTAATTTTAGACATGTTATATTGAGATACCAGTGAGATATCCTTCTTTCTTACCTTTTCTTGTGTATTTCTGTGTCTTTTCTTAGGCCATTTATCTGAATGGGCCATGGAGTGGGCCTTCCTGTTTAAACTCATAACTACATAGGTTCCTGAGAAGCATGCAGCTGAAAAATAAGCTAGAGAAACTAAGGGTGGCAGTAGGTCTTAAGCCTTGGCTGTAAGACTTTTCAAGTTTCTTTGCCCACTATTGGTTTCCACTTCCTTAGGGATTCTTATTGTGAATATATACTGATAGCCTGAATTTACCCAATCACTTGTTTAACTTTTGCTTCTAGCCTCTCCTGTCTATTTATCACTTCCCTGTTTAAAAACTCTTCATTGGCTCTTCAATGCCTTCAGGGTAAAGTTGAAACTATTTAGCATGTTTTTCAAGTCTCTGCATGATCAGTCAGCCTTTGCCTCTCTCTGTCTCCCATTCCATCTTTATGTATATTATATGGAAAGTGAAATATGTATATAGGTAGTGTTGTGGACTGAACTGTGTCTTTCCAAAATGCGTGTTGTAAATCTTAATCTCTATGCTTGTGGTGATAATCCCATTTGGGAATGAATTGTTTTAGGATTAGTTTAGAGTGTGTCTTGAGTCAGTCTCTTCTGAGATATAAAGGAGGTTAAACAGGCAAGCCAGAGAGAAACAGAGGCAGAGGAAGAGAGTTGCCAAGCCACACAAACATTGCCCAGGACCAGAAGCTCAGAAAAGTCTGACAGAAAGGGAAAGCCTTCCGCTGGAATAGGCACCCTGAATTTGGACTTCTGGCCTCCTAAACTGTGACAAAATAAATTTCTGTTTGTTAACCCTATCCACTTGTGGTATGTCTGTTATAGCAGCACTAGTTAAAACAGAATTTGGTAGAGGAAGAGTGGGATGCGGCTCTAACAGATACCTAAAGTGTGGTAGAAGTTTTGGAATTGGGTGATGCATAGAGGCTGGAAGATTTTTAAGACGCTTTATGGTGAAAGCCTGGATTGCCTTAAAAGACTGTTGGTAGGACAAGTCTAGTAGGTAATGTTGGTAGGCAGTTCTGGTGAGAGCTCAGATGGAAGTGAGGAGAACTGTAGAACATTGTCTACCATCTGAGAGAATACATATGGCACCATCAGTAGAATATTACTAACAATGCAGATGTTAAATGTGCTTTTGGTGAGGCTTTGAAAGAAAATGATGAACATGTGACTATACAGTAGAGGAAAGGCAATGCTGTTTTTTTCAGTGGCTGAGAATTTGCCTAAATTATCTTCAAATGTTTGGTGGAAGGTAGAATTTATAAGTGATGTACTTGGATATTTGGCTGATGAGATTGCTAAGCAAGATCTCAAAGGGACTACGTGGTTTCTCTGTGCCACTTACAGTAAAATGTAAAAGGGAGGAGATGGACTTGAAAAGTGAATTGTGCAAAAGGAAAACAAAACTTAAAGATCTGGAAAATTCTGTTGTAAAACTTAAGGACACATGTCCTAGAATTTTCACCAGAATATAACTGGTGAATATGGACTTGTGAATATGGACTTTCATTAAAGAGTTTAAACCTGTGACTGATGGGTTTAACCAATACCACATCAGCTTAGACTATAAGGGATAGAGAAAGAACACAAGGAAAGAATGCTGCTTGCCTCTTGGAATTCTACAGGCAGGACACACACCAAAAGAGCTACATCAGTACCGATTACTTTGAATTGTGATATTGGCACAGAAAATTGAGTATACCATAGAGTGGCACTTGGCTTGGCTATAGAGTGGCAAAATAATGAACAAATCTGTCTTAGAAGAAGTACAGCCAGAATGCTGCTTCTTGGAAGCAGGGATGGTGAGACTGTCTTGTATAAATTTGCTTCGGACAGGTTGTCAGGTGGGATCAGTCCCTGGAGAAGGACATCATGCTTGGCAAAGTAGGGAATCAGTGAAAAAGAGGCAGATCCTCAAGGAGATGCATTGACACTGTGGCTATAACAGTGGGCCGAAGCACAGCAACAATTGTGCGAATAGCACAAGACTAGGCAGTGTTTTGTTCTGTTGCACGTAGGATCCCTGTGAGTTGCAACCAACTTGGTGGCACCTAACAACAACAGCAGTGCTCATTATGTCATTTTGCACAATAGCCAAAAGATGTAAACATCACAATAGTGTACATCCAACAGAGAATGAATAAACATAACATAGACATGCAGTGGAATGTTAGTCAGCCATAAAGAGGAAGGAAATTCTGATGCATGCTGCAACATGGTTGTACCTTGAAGGCATTATGCTGAGTGAAATAAGTGAGATACAAAATAATTGACACAGTGGCTGTAACAATGGGCTCAAACATAGTAGTGATTATGGGGATAGTTCAGGACTGGAAGAGTTTCGTTCTACTGTATGTAGGGTTACTGTGAGTTGGAACTGACTCAATAGCACCTAAACAACAACAAAAGGATAAATATTTTGATTTCATTTGTATGAAATATCTAGAATAGGCAAATTCAAAGAGACTAAAGTTGGTTAGTGGCTAACAGTGTAGGGAAAGGGAGGAATGGGGAGCTATTGCTTAAGGAGTACTAAGTTTCTCTTTGGAGTACTGAAAAACTTGTGGAAATAGTAGTGATGGTAATTAATGTCACTAAATTGAACACTTAAAAATGGTTACCATGACAGTGTTTTTGATACATTGATTTTAGCGCAATAAAATTAAATAAACAACAAACCCAGAACACCTTTTCCATGTGAACTTTCCTAAGCATTTTAGTTGGAAATTTTCATTTTATAGTTGTGTAATGCCTAGTTAGTATCACTTAGGAGATTTCATCGTGTTCTGCCTTGTGTTTTACTTAACTATTTGTGTATATATGTCTTACCTCCTAAAAGACTATGGATTATTCTTTTTTGGTCCTTCTCAGGGAGCTAAGCCAAAACTTATGCATGGTTAGTACCCAGTAAAATTGATAGTCACTGAGCTAATTTGAGGAGCATTACCAGTAATTAAGTAATTAAGCTTCACCCCCAAGTAGAGATTATAAGGTTAATTTTCTTAGTGGTGCCAAACTAATATTTTTAGAAAGTTTTCAACCTAATAAGTACTAATGGAGCATTTATTGTACTACTGTTAGTTACAAAAGATCAGAGAAAGTGTCCTACTGCTGTAGTCTGTTCAATATCACGCTTTAAAAGACCTCATTTGCCTGAAGTTAACAGATGTACACCATTAATACAAGTGTATCTCTGATACCAGGTGAGGTACAGTTTCTGGGGCTTGAAGAGTTAAGATTGAGATGAAACATGAACTCACTGCTTTGACTTCAGCACTGTGCTGATTTTTTTTTTTTCTTTTTAAATCAAAAGAACTCTTTCTGACAGCAGGTAAATAGATACCTCCTTCTGGATTTTGCTTCCAGAATGAAAGTAGTATCATTTACACAGGAAAGGCCTGTTTGTAGAATGTTTATCCTGTTTTTGCTGCTTGGCTTCTCTCTGTTTAACAAGCACACTTATAGCACATGGATTGTTACCATTGTTAACATCTGTTGTTTTTTTTCCTTAAATGACTGAAGGGCACTTATACTCATTCAACTTTTTTCTTAGAGATAAGATACTCTTTCTTGTAAAAGCAATTTTGGGAATATCTTTAGAAAATATTTCTATTTTTAAAACTATGAGAAAAAAATTGTAAAATACAGGAATAAACAGTCTTTTTTTTTTTTTAAAGGATACAAGTAAACGACTGTTGGAAGTAGAATTTCAGTAATTTCCTGCTGGCTAAAACTTCACAAGAGATTTGTAATTTCTTGTAGATTGTTATGAAAGATATTGGTGTAAAGTCTATAGTTCAGAAAAATTTCAGTATAGAAATTGTTTACTTTCTTTTTTAATCAAAAGAATGGTGAAGCCGTATCTGGAATCCATGGAAAACAGTACTAAATCCTCAGCATGTCCTTTATTTATTTTCATAAAAGAAATATGAAGTGACATGATGCAATCAAACCATTATTCTTTTAGAATAACTGGTAGCTTGGAATTCAGGTTTTTGTTTCTTTCTCCCCCTGGGTCATTTGATTACTTTGAGATTAAAGAAAAATAATTTGGAAGTTACTCCTGGTAAAAGAAGAATTGAAGACAATTTTATTTCTGTTATTCAAGTGTAAAACAAAAAAACCTAAACTCATTATTGTCAAGTCAATTCTGACTTACATGGACCCTATAGGACAGAGTAGAACTACCCCATAGAGTTTTCAAGGAATGCCTGGTGGATTTGAACTGCCAACCTTTAGATTAGCAGCATAACACTTAACTACTATGCTGCCAGGGTTTCCTTATTTAAGTGTGCTGTACTCCGGAGTAACATTAAAAAATGTATTTGGGTTGCTAAACATTTCGTGTTGTGTTTATGAAGACTGGATTACAAATTTTATTGGCTCAAAGAAATTTTGATGACTTGGTAAGTGAGGCTACAAAATATACTTCTCAAAACAAATATTTTTAATGCTTAAAATACAATAATTTGAGCCTGTTGGCAGCAATAGCCCATAGAAAGCCTTTTTTTCATTGGTATACCTTTATTTATTTTAGAACTGTGGTGGCACACTGATTAAGAGCTGCAGCTGCTAACCAAAAGGTTAGCAGTTTGAATCTACCAGCCACTCCTTGGAAATCTAATGGGACAGTTCTACTCTGTTCTGTAGAGTTGCTATGAGTTAGAGTCAACTCAGCAGCAATAAGGTTTTTATTTACTTACTTATTTTTAATTTTCAGTACTAGCAGTGTGACCTTGGGCAGGTTATTTCCCGAGTCTCAGTTTCTTCAGTCAACTCTGAGATTAGGCAATTTCTCTTTCTTTGCAGGATTTTTGAAAGGCTTATTTGAGATAGTTAACACTGTGACATGAGCCCGGCACAGAAACAGTGTACAACATGTTAGCTTTCTTTCCTTTTTACTTCTTTGCTCCATTTATACATAATTTTTTAGATTTAGCTTGTATTTCAAATAAGATTTGTCTTGAATTTTTCTTTGATTATGCTGATTAAAGTTAAATCAAGAGTGTCTGTTTTGTTTGTTAAAGTACCCCCACAGAAACTGTGCTAGGTGCTTAATAAGTATTTTTTGTTGAATGAATGAGTGAATATTTTGTATTTTAAGTAAATCTGAAAAAAAAAACCTTTGCAGTTTATGTTTCACAGATATATTTAATTGAAATTAATTCATTCAACAAACTTTTATTAATGCCTATTATGTGCCAGGTACTATTCTGTTGCCTCTATGCAACGCTGTCTGCTCACCCTGTGACAGCACACTTTTCCTTTCCACTCTTTACTTCCAGTATCTACTCAGTTGATACTAGTGTCCTCCTCTCCACCCTCCTTTCTCTAAAAAGATACCAGTTGAACAGCCTTATATATATATATATGAAACCATAAAGTACACACACCACTTGTATTTTTTTGTGTCCCTCAGTCCAGTCCAATCTTTGTCTGAAGTGTTGTCTTTAGTACCGGTTTCAGCTCTGGGCTAGCAGTAAGTCCAGGGGCCAAGTTCTTGAGAGACCCTCCAAGTTCTTGAGAGACTCTCCGGGTTGTCAGCCCATCAGGTCTGGTCTTTTAATAGAGTTCTTGATTAGCACATCCCTTTGTCTTATGCTATGTTAGGGAGTATACATTGTATTCCCTGACAGGACAGTCTTTGTGGTGGCCAGACACTATCTAGGTCTTCTGGTCTTATGCTGATGTAGTATCCTAATCATATGGGCCCTTCTGTCTCCAGGGCTCATATTTTCCTCATGTCTTTGGTGTTCTTGGCTTTCATCTGCTCCAGGTGGGTTAGGTTGAGGTTCCTCAGATGCCAGCTTGCTGGCTTTTAAGAACCCAGGCACCACTCACTAATATGGGATGCAGAACAATCTCTTAGGAAGAGACTAGTTATGCCAGTTGGTCTTGATGTCCCCTGAAGCCATGGTCCCCAGACCCCGTCTCTGCTATTGGGCTGTATTTAGAAAACCTTTTAGCGTACTGGAAACCCTGGTGGTGAGGGGTTAAGTGCTACATCTGTTAACCAACAGGTCAGAAGTTCAAATCCACCAGGTGCTCCTTGGAAACTCTATGGGGCAGTTCTGCTCTGTCCTGTAGGGTCACTATGAGTCAGAATTGACTCGATGGCAGTGAGTTTTGTTTGTTTTTTTTAGCTTATGGTGTAGTTCAGTTGTGCTGACCTACTTTCTTCTCTGTGCTATCACTCCCTTCACCTATCAACTATCTAAACTATTAATAACCCTTTCTTTCCTTCACGCCCTTGTAGCCATCAAAGAGTATTTTCTTCTGTGCCTAAGCCTTTTCTTAAGTACTTGATAATAGTGGCTTCATACAATATTTGTCCTTTTGCTGCTGACTTATTTCACTCAGCATAGTATCTTCCTGTTGATTCTAGGTTATGAGCTGTTTCATAAAGTCATTGTTGTTCTTTATGATGGCATAGTATTCCAGAGTTAATATATCATAGTTTGTTTATCCATTCAACAGGACTTACATTTTAGCTGGATGTGGTTGGGGATACAGGGGGAAGTAGGATAATGAATCAATAAATCATTGTAGATAATGATAAATGCAGTAGTACTGTGAAGGTATCTGGGGCAGTGAGAGCAAAGATAGGATGTGGGTAGGCCTCTTTGAGGAAGTGACATCCAAGCTGATGACCAGGGAGTACCTTCAGGTATAATAGTGAATCTTTGTGTAACCTTATCAGTGGTTAACCTCATTGCCCAGTGTCTCAAAAGTCACCTTGTATGCTGGTTTTTGTTCAGTAAACTAAGTGTGACAGTGATCTGTAACTAGTATCATGACATTCACTAATCATCCTGGAAATTAGAAATCAAGAAACTAGAAACAAAAAGTTTGAAATATGTGAGACCCATTGTCATTCCTTCTGTCCTGCAAGTGAATCAGTGTTTGCCTTTTAAATTTTTCGTCTCTGGGAGATATTTGTGACAGTTTTACTTCTCAGTTTTAAAAAAATGTGAGCTTTCATAACCATATTGGTTCAAAGTAAAAGAGTCTTAAAGAAGTTAAAATTGGATACTCTGAAAGAGGCTACAGTTTGATACTATGAACATGAAAACCTAAAGAAATTTTTTTAACTGTATTTTTGTCTTTGTTGTTAATCTGATAAGAAATGATCAGAATTAAGGAAAGGGAAAACTGTATTTTCTGTTTACAGTTCAGAGCACTGAATATAAAATATGATGCAATTCACTAAGATGGCTTTAGTGGGTACTATTTTAAGGTAATCTCTCTATGTGTGACTTAGTGACTGAAGGCATTAATAATTTATTCAGGATATTTTTGTACTTTAATGGAAATTCCATTTTTAATGGATTGGAGTACTGTTTGCTGGTGATTAAATAAATACCTAAATATATTAATTTTGGCACACTTGATTCAATTTAGAGTTTGGCCACAGTAATGTGTTTTGCTTATAAGAGTCTCCTTTTTTCATCTTTTTAATAGCAACATCATGACAACAGAGAAGAGTTTAGTGGTTGAGGCTGAAAATTCACAGGACCAACAACAGAAGGAAGAAGGTGAGGGAGTTACAAACACAGGCCAGCAAGAACTTCTGCTACAGGAGGGTTCTCATACAGCAGCTGAAGGAGATAATCAGTGTGAGCAGAAGCTGAAAACATCTAATGGAGACACTCCTACACATGAAGACTTGACCAAGAACAAGGACCGAGTGTCAGAAAGTAGAGGTCTGTCTCGGCTGTTTTCCTCATTTCTCAAAAGGCCAAAATCTCAAGTCTCTGAGGAAGAAGGCAAAGAAATAGAGTCAGCTAAAGAAAAAAGTGAAGGAGGTCAGAAAGAGGTAGAATTTGGAACCAGTCTTGATGAAGAGATCATTTTAAAGGCCCCAATTGCAGCTCCTGAACCTGAACTCAAAACGGACCCTTCCTTGGATCTTCATTCATTAAGCAGTGCAGAGACACAGGTAATGGTGTGTGAATGCTTGAGAGGTAGATGGGATGAAGGTATAGTTTACTTTTCTTTAAAGAGTACTTGGTCTATTTCTTATCAGCCAGTTGACTTCAGCGTTTAGAAATTATGGAATAACATGAAACTTGTGCATTTCTGTTTTAAAGAAATTAATGTAGACAATGGAGTCTTGATTTTAAAAAGATGTTTGTACTCTGTAAATTAAGGAAAATGAAAAAAAAAGTGCCGAATGAGTTTATTCAGCCTGTATGTCTTTTTGCTGCAATAATGGAATAAGTCAAACCTTTTTAATAAGAGTGGGAAAAGAAGTGAAGTGGTTCAATTTGATAGAATTGTTAGAAATGGGAGAGTTTATCTTCAATAAACTGTGGTCCTTTTATGGAGATCTTGAAAGCTGTGTGACAGATTCATGTTTTCCAGGGCTGTAGGATAGATTTAAGCCATACTTGACTTATTTCTGCCTTCTCCAACTGTGTCATATTACCAGAGTGTCAGATACAGATAAAAAAGTTTAGTGTTTTCTATCACTTTTGTAATAATTGTGTAATAATTTTGCAATAATTGTATCTTAGTATAGTTTAAATGTAAGTTGTGAATTTGTTCATTTGCTCTAAAAACATGGGAAAGTGTTAATACTGTAGCAAAAACTATTCTGTACCAGTTCCATTTGTTATTAGCCTTAATACCTATAAGAGTTATCGTCAAAGTCTTTCCTTTTCAGATAATGTTAACATTATCTTCATTTTTAAAAATATAAATTTTGTATGTTTCTCTTGGAAGTATGAGATTTGGGCTACATAGTGTTGTTAGACTTTAGTAGAAATATTACCTGTAATTTTAGAAATATCACTTGTATATTAAAAGCATGCACTTGATAGTAGCAAAGTTGTTTAAACTAAGATGTATTATAGTGTAAATAGCTCAGAATACAGGCTAAGGTATCACATGTTCTGAGCGCAAATCATGGCAAAGTGACACTTTTTTTCTCTGTCGTTTTCTCTGTATAATATCTATATAATATTGTGAAGTGAAGAGTAAAAGAGATAAGTGCGTAAAGCTTTTTAAGATACCAGCTGGCATGTAATAAACAATCACTGTAGGCTATTATTATTTACTCAGTGAATAAATGTGAACAGTTTCACAAGCAAAGGCAAAGAAGCCCTCTGTATGTTAGTATCACTAATTTTAGGAATACTAACAGAGTTAAAGCACATTATCTCTCAGGAAGCCTGGTACTTTCTAAAGATGTTGATCTGCCCCACTTCTTTCCCTCCCACTTCCCCTGACCTTGTATAGTGAAAAATCTGATAGCAGCATCAGGTAAGAGGGTAACAGCATCAGATAAGGAGAGTAACGGCATTAGGTGGGGAGGGTAATAGCATCAGGTAAGCAGGATAACAGCATCAGGTAAGGAGGGAGTGAGTAGCCCCCACTTGTCTGTCAGTAGAGGCTTGCTTGTTGCTGTGATGCAAGAAGCTATGCCTCTGGTATTTAGGTACCAGCAGGTACCAGGGTCAGCCATGGTAGATAAGTTTCACCTGAGCTTCCAGATTTAGACAGACTAGGAAGAAGGACCTGGCAGTCTACTTCCGAAAGGACTTAGCCAGGGAAGACCTTATGAATAGCAGCCGAACACTGTAAAATAAGTGGTGCCAGAAAGTGAGCCTCCTAGGTTGGAAGGCACTTGGAAGATGACTGGGGAAGAGCTGCCTCCTCAAAGTAGAGTCCATCTTAATGACATTGATGGAGTAAGGCCCTGGGATCTTCATTTGCTGATGTGGCACGATTCAAAATGAGAAGAAACAGCTGCAAACATCCACTAATAATCGGAACATGAAATGTTAGCATTTTAGTTAGTTAGTCGTTTTAGTTAGCATTTAAATAAAATATCAAAATAGTGCCTGAAGTTAATAGCATTTGTACTGACATCGAAGCAGGTGATCTGGACAAACTTAATTTTAGATTTAACTAAAATGTTGTTTACTGAGACTTTCTTTTTTTTTTAATTATGACTGAGTGAAAGTGTACATTCCCATATAAATTTGCATGCCCCCCTATGTGCAGCCTCCACTGCTCTCCCTGCCTGGTGACAGCACATTGTTCCTCTCTGTGTCTCATCCTCCCAACAGTCTCCTTTCCTCTCCTCTCCACCCACTCCCCTTCCGCTGAGGCTTTCTTAATTTAGAATTAAGATAATTTATATGGAGATGTCTGTCTACGTATAAAGAAAAAGAAACAAAGTAAATAAATAATGTTAAAATTTCAAGAGGATGTGTAAAGGAGCAAACTGTTTCAGATCTTTTAGAAACTAGTATTTATTAATGATCAATTTATGTGGTTATTATAAGTCAATACAAGTCCTGTCAGATTTTTGTGTATTAAAGTTTGTTTGTCTGTATGTATGGTAAATTTGTCTATATGTATGGTAAATTTGTCTATATGGTAAATTTGTCTATATGTATGGTAAATTCTCACTTAAGTAGTCCTTTCCTACCAGGGATGCTGTGGTGGCATAGTGGTTAAGAACTATGGCTGCTAACAAAAAAGGTTGGCAGCTCAAATTGACGGGCACTACTTGGAAACTATAGGGCAGTTTTATTCTGTCCTGTAGGATTGGTATGAGTCAGAATCGACTCAGCGACAATTGGTTTTGGCCCCATATCAGTGCAAATGCTATTAGCTTCAGGCATTATTTTGATATTTTATTTAAATACTAGCTAAAACAAGACATGGATTTTTAACTACACAAGGGGAGGGGAGGGGAGGTGAAAGGGAAAGGAATGGGGCAGGTAAACACCTTTAGAAAGTATCAAACTTGCTGACAGATGATGTAATTTAACTCTTGATGGCCCAGTAGTTAAGAGCTGGTCTACTAATGAAAAGATTGGCAGTTCAAATCCACCAGCTACTCCTTGGAAACCCTGTGGGGCAATTCTATTCCATCCTGTAGGGTTACTGTGAGTCAGAATCAACTTGATGACAGTGAGTTTGTTTTTATTGTTTTGTTTTGTGTTTTCTACTTTTTCTATCCAGATCTTTAGTTTACCTAATTTTTTTCCCTAAATTTTGTTTATTTTGTTGTTGTTGAGAATATAGGCAGTAAAACACAGTGATGTTGATTATATTCTTTAAGTTGTGCAGCATTCTCACCCTCCTTTTCTAAGTGGTTCTTCCCTCATTAACATAAACTCAATGCCCTTTAAGGTACTTGTCTAACCTTTTGAGTTGCTGTTGTCAATTTGATCCCATCTAGTTATTAAAAACATCTATTGCTCAAAATAGACATCTTTTACTAATAAAGCTAAACTGTTGTTCAGTTTTAAGATGACGAGATATTTTTGGTTTAAGATTTAAAGATGATCTCAGGACAGTAGTTTCAGGGAATCATCTACTCTCCATGGCTCCAGGAAGATTGGCATCCTTGAGAATTTGAAATTCTGTCCTACATTTCCCTCGTTTTGATCAGGATCCTTCTATGGAACATTGATCAAAATATTTACTAATGATAGCACCATCCAGTTCTTCTGATCTCATTGCAAAGGAGGCAGGTGTTCATGGAACATATTAGCCATACATTTTTTTTTTCTTTTTCTTATGACTGAGTGAAAATATACATTCCCATATAAATTTGCATGCCCACCTGTGTGCAGCTTCCACTGCTCTCCCTGCCCGGCGGCAGCATACTATTCCTCTCTGCTCCTTACATGTCTCATCCTCCCAACAGTCTTCTTTCCCCTCCTCTCTACCCACTCTCCTTCCTCCAGCCAGAGGTCAGCAGGATGATATCCTATAGATGCATAGAACCATAAAGTGCACCCAGTATATAGTCACTCTGCATCACCAAGTCCAATCCTTTGCTGTCTGAAGAGTGGACCTTTGTTATGATCCATGGGCAAGGGCAGGATCAGGGCCAGGGTCCATGCTCCCAGGGGAACGCCGAAGCCGCTGGACCATCAGTTGTGGTCTTTTAGTGGAGATCACATGGTGCACCCCTTTTTATTCTTGTGTTGCCAGTGAGACTCCACTTAGTGAGCTCCATCGTGGCTATCACTGGTGGTGGCTGGGCACCATCTGGTTCTCCTGGTCCAAAGTCAATGTAGGCACCCACTCGTGGGTTTCTCTATCTTCTGGATTATCTTTACCCCATGTCATTTTGGTCCTCAGTGAGCATCCGTTCCTGCTGAGTTGGGACCGTTTGCTGTGCCTTCGGATGACAGCTTTTAAGACCCCAGACACCACTCACCAATGTGGGGTGCAGAGAGCCCTCTTAGCAAAATGCTAGTTGCGCCAACTGGCCTCTATTTCACCTGAGAACATGTTCTCCTGCTCCCTGCCTCAGCTACTTTGTCCTTGCAATATTGGGTTAAGATGTAAGGAATATTCAAGTTATGCTTAATGCCACTTAATATTGTTCTTGTTTCTAATGTGTGCTATCACCAATTTCACCCAGCCAAATTTCTACCAACTATCTAATCTAAACCTTCCCCCCCTCACCCTCCCTCCCTCCACTCCCTTGCGGCCGTCAGAGTCTGTTTTTGAGATCTTGTCATAGGGGTCGTACAGTATTTGTCCTTTTGTTGCTGACTACTTTCACTCAACATAATGCCTTCCAGTTGAAACCAGGTTAGGAGATGTTACCTGGAATCATCATTATTCTTTATCATTGCGTAGTGCTCCATTGAGTATATATACCATAGTTTACCTATCCATTCCTCTGTTGTTGGGCATCTGGGTTGATTCCATCTTTTTGCTGTCGAGGAGCCACACATTTCCTTATCATCCTCCTCTCCTTTCTCTCGTCCTTCAGATGAGCAGAGACAAGTTGTGCTTTGGATGGCTGTTTGCAAGCTTTTAAAAGACCCCATGCACTATGCAAATGAACTAGAAGCACAAAACACTTTATTAAATCAAATTACAGAAATGTCCATGAAACTATGACCCTAACCCTCCAAACTAAGGAACCAAATCCCATGAGCTGTTTGGTCATACCACCTTTTTTTTTTCAGCTATTTTTGTTGAATATATCTGTTATACAACTTTTGAAGCTCAGCTTTTTACAGGTACACAACTTACTGACAGCAATTACAATAATCAGCTGTGCAGCCTTACCCTTAGTGAATGTGGATTTTCCCAACACTGTTAACTCTTCCTTTTCCCCCTCCTTCCCACCCCTGATAACCACTAATAAACTTTGGTCTCTGAACATTTGCCTTTTTATGTAAGTTTGTCTTTTTGTGATTGTGTCTTCTAGTTCTATCTGTACTGTAAAACCCATTGCTGTCAAGTCGATTCTGACTCATAGCAACCCTATAGGATAGAATAGAACTTCCCCTCAGTTTCCAAGGAGCACCTAGTGGATTTGAACTGCTGACCTTTTGGTTAGCAACTGTTGCACTTAATCACTACACCTCCAGGGTTTCCATCCATACTATAGCATGTATAAAGACTTTATTTCTCTTTCTGTGAAAGTAATATCTTAGTTATCTAGTACTACTATACCAAATACCACAGTGGATGGCTTTAACAAAGAGAAATATATTATCTCACAGTATTCGGGGCTAATAGTCCAAATTCAGGGTCCCAGCTCTAGGGGAAGGCTTTCTGTCTCTGTTGGTTCTAGGGAAAGGTCCTTGTCCTCAGTCTTCTCCTGGTCTAGAAGCTTCTCAGCACGGGAATTCCAGGTCCAAACAGTCTCTGCTCCTGGGTCTGCTTCCTTGGTAGTATGAGGTCACTTTGTTTCCCTGCTTGCTTCTCTCATTTTCTTTCTCAAAAGAGGCTGATTTAAAACACACACTAATCTTGTAGATTGAGTCTTCATTAGCATAACTGCCTGTAATCCTGCCTTATCAACATCATAGAGATGGGATTTATAACATATAGGAAAATCACATCAGATGGCAAAATGGTAGACAGCCACACAATACTGGGAATCATGGCCTAGCCAAGGTGATGCATAATTTGGGGGGATACAATTCAATGCATGACAAGTAGTATTCGATTTTATGTACCACATTTTGTTTATCCATTCATCTATTGATGAACATTACAGAGGTTTAAAAAAAAAAAAGAATGTACATTACAGATATATACTAGTTTTCACCCAGGTACCGTAGATTATTTTTTCAAAGTCATGTGTCAGTTTTTAATATTTATTTGTTTATTCATTTAACGCGCTTGGCATTCATTTAACCAATATTTATTGAATACATGCTCTGTATGCTAAGCCTTAGGCTTCATATGCATTGGTAAATAAAATATACAATATGGTGAAGAAGTTTAAAATTATGTATTTTGGAGCCAGACTGATATATAATTTATTGACTATCTGATCCTAGGCAAGTTACTTTAACTTCTCTGGCCTCAGTTTCACATCTGTGAAATGGGTATAATTATAGTCCTTTTCTCACAGGGTGTTGTGAAGATTAAATAAGTCATATAAGTAATGGTGTTAGACCAGTAACTGGCCCATTGTAAATACTACATAACTATTTGCTTGTGATTTTTAAATAACCGTCCTCCCTACCTTTGTGGAAATTATTATTGTCTAATGGGGGAGACAAAAAGTTTGTAAATTCAAAGTGATTATTGAATGTAGTAGGTGAAGTGCTATGAAGGCCACAGACAGGGTACTGACATGAAAAATAGTAAAGTGGGATATATGATAGACGGGATAGCCAATGAAGGCTTCTGTGAAGAGGTTACATTTAAGAGAGTTGTGCAGGATGAGAAAGAACCTTTTAGATTGCTCCTAGTATCTAATGCAGGAGCCAAATAATGTAATCCTGTTTCTTAAATGTACTTTTTTTCTTTTGAAAGAATAGTAATAGTTTAAGAATCTTTCAACAGTTTCGTTGTGTTGGAACCCATTGCTGTCCAGTGGATTCCAACTCATAAGACTCTATATGACAGAGTAGAACTGCCCCATACACTTTCAAAGGGGCACCTGGTAGATTTGAACTGCTCACCTTTTGGTTAGCTGCTGAGCTCTTAATCATTGTGACACAGCTCTAGGAAGTCAGACAGTACACACTAAAATATACCAATTCCCTGTATTACTTTGTGATGATTTATTGGTTGTCCTAGGAGACCCAGATTTTAGTTTGTCTCTTCTTTGAATTATCTTTAGCATGGTTGATAGCTGGGCATTAATTGACAGTTATTGCTTTTAGCTAGTCTATCTAAAACTGGTTCCCAGCCCCCCCTTCAGCCATTTATAAAATTTAGAATATGTGGCAAATCACATCTCGTCTTGCAACTTGTAAATCTACCTTACTAAAAGTGAGTAGCATGGGGTAGAGGTTTTAAAGTTTTGATAGATTTTAATAACATCATATAATGACATAGGAAGCGTATATAACGCTGAGAGCATTAGATTGATGTCTTCTGGTTTACCTGACATCATTATTTATTGCTTTGGAAGATCAAATTCTGTCTTAGAAGTTTTAAGAGGAGATGTATGTAAGTTTATTTGTTTTGAAGGAATAATGTAGGATGAGGGATTCATATGCTCTTTTATGGGAAACTAATGTTACTATAACTTTCTTATTTTCATTTTAACAGCTTTTTTCTTCGGTCAGTATTTTTATTAATAGCATTATTATAGGTACAAGTGTATATGGCATGTCTATGAAATGCCTTTATTATTGACTTGATGATGTTATCGATATGTAGCCCGCACAGGAAGAACGCAGAGAAGATCTGTATTTTGAAACTAAGGACGAAGGAGGACTTGAAGAGTGCTGCAACACAGAAGTAAAAGAAGAAAGTCCGGAGTCAAAACCAGAAAGGGAATTACAAGCTCCCCAGAAATCAATCAGAAGACAAAGAAACATGCACTGCAAGGTTACTTTGTTGGATGAAACAGTTTATGAATGTGTTGTGGAGGTGAGTGTGTGTTAGCTTAGTAGTCAGTTTGTTCCATGTAGGATTAGGTAAGTGGTGCCATATCCTGAGGTAAGACCAATCTAATAACCATGACTATGGACTGTAATGTTAATAGTGATTTCTGTATGGGAACTTTATGAGTTAGTCTTATTTTCTTCTCTTTCTTTTTCTGTGTCTGGCAAAATATTGTGACAAGAGCATGTTTTACTTTTATAATAAATAAATTTTGTGGGGAAAAAAAGATAATTCATAGAGTAACTTTTCATGACTAGATTTCATAGGTTAGGTTCAATTTCTGATAATCAGTCCAGCTATCTCCATAATTATAGTTGTTCCAAAAGTTCCAAAGATAAAATTTAATAAGCTTTAGTGTACTTAGTATTTTTCTTTAACACCATGAGATAGCATATAAAAATTTTACATCAAGTGATAACATTTCTTAAAGTTTTCTAAAAGATTATGGAACTAAATTGAATAAAATATCACAGTTTTTCAATTACCTCTTTTACTCCTTCAAGCAATTCAAAAACCTTAAACATCTGTTAACCTTTTTTTTAACTAGAACATTAGTTATCATTTACATGCTTAATATATCAACAGTCTCTTGTGATTGCTACTAATAATGGCTTTTATTGATAAAACATGATTTGTTTGTATCTTAGATAGTCACTATTTCGATAGTCTTTCTGAACTGAATTATTTATAGACAAATGCAAAATATGTCCAAAAACAAATAGATTAAAAATTACATCATATTTATTCATAGATATTTAAAACGGAAAATCAAAGGAAATCAAAAAAAGTATACTACTGAGCTTTGAAAATAACTACTATAAGTAGTAGCTAGAGAAGACGTAGAGTCTGCTTTTTCTGCTTCCCAATACTAGCTAATTAGAAATGGGAAAAACTTTACTCATTCTTCCTGTTCAGGCTCAGATCCAAATATAAAGCCCCAGAACAAACCTTTTGCTGTAAAGTTGACTCCTGCTCACAGTGACCTTATATGACAGAGTAGAACTTCCCTAAAGGGTTTTCAAAGCTGTAATTTTTATGGCGCAGTCTGCCATGGAGGAGCTGGTGGACTCAAAGCTCTGACTTCTTTGTTAGCAGCTGAGCGCTTAACCACTGCACAGACATCTCTTAGAGGCAGATGTGTTTCAGAATTCAGAATATTTTGGATTTTAGAAAAGCAGTAAGTATATATTCTGCATATTTTGTGACACACCCAGCAGTGTCTGGAACAGCACCCATGTAATCAAATTATTTCAGACATAAAGTATATAAAGATTCATTCTAAGAAGGATTTAAATGAGATTATAAATAGCCTCACAATACTTGAGGTTAGAATTTGCCTTCATGTGAACTTCCATTTTTTTATAAGGAATTAGGGACCTATACATGAGAAATTCCCAAATCATCTTCTATTCTTTAATCAAGAAAATGATATAATATGAATAGGTTATGTCTGAAAATAAATTAACGCCCATGTGAATTATTGTTGTTAGGTTTTGATGAGTCTATTTTGAGTATAGGAACCCCAAGAGACAGAGTTGAACTGCCTCATAGCATTTTCTATATTGTAATCATTATGGGAACATATTGCCGGGTCTTTTCTCCTGCTGAGCAGCTGGGTGGATTCGAACCACCAATCTGTCAGTTATGAGCTGAGAACTTAGCTTTTTCACTACCAGACTCCTTCATATTAATTACTTAGAGTCATTATAAGTAATTCAGCTTATCAAGGGCAAGACATGTCAGGTATGTATGCCAAAAAACAATTTTTGATTTCTTGAACTATTTTTATATGTATGTCTCATAAGGTACTAGCATGTTTGATTGGGGGCAGGGCAATTCCAGTGGATAGGTATAACAGATGGAAATATTTGGCATCATTTTACAGATGAAAAAGCTAACTTTCAGAAAAGCTCATTAAATCAATTCAGGTTGCTAAACTAATAATTGGAGGAGCCAGCACTTTTTGACCCTAAATCTAGGCTTCTAGGTTAGGATATTTCCTCCCTGTTACCCAAATGCCTAGGTAGTTCGATTGTCTGGGTAAGGAATTACAAAGAAAATAATTCACAGCACCACTTAAACAGCCATTCCAACTGGTACTGTTTGTAAGGTGTCTGGAATTTTACACTGTATGCTTTTTTTTAGATCATCTCTTGTGATGTTTAGTCTGTGAATGGCAGGGAATCTAATGATCTGCACAGCCACCATTAACTGTCAGTGTTGACAACTGATTTCAACTAATTCAGGTGGTCGTGGTGACTGACAGTAACCCATAGCTTACTCCAGGAAATACTGTACCAAAGATAAAAATTATGATATTTGGGACAGGGGTGGTGGATGGTGGATAGAGGAAATGTAGATTTGCTTAGAATTGTAGCACTTTTAGCAAGTCACTGTATGAGTATTGCATATGCAAGCTGACAATCTGAAAAACAAGCTTTTTTGTAACTCATTCTTCGTTGTAGGATTATGTCACCATCTGAAAGTTTGTTAGTAAACAAGGCTAAAAGAGGAAATTGGAAGCT
This sequence comes from Heterohyrax brucei, assembly GCA_028571685.1. Taxonomy (NCBI): domain Eukaryota; kingdom Metazoa; phylum Chordata; class Mammalia; order Hyracoidea; family Procaviidae; genus Heterohyrax; species Heterohyrax brucei. The sequence continues at coordinate 58,985,973 of CM053140.1, forward strand.
GACATTTTATTTGTTGATGAATGTGGGGTAAGAGGAAGCCTCATCTGAAATTTGCGTATCTTTGCAGAAACATGCCAAGGGTCAAGACTTACTTAAACGAGTATGTGAGCACCTCAATCTTTTGGAAGAAGACTACTTTGGTCTAGCTTTCTGGGATAATGAAGCCTCTAAGGTGAGGAGACTGCTTATAATATAAGAGGCTGAGTAAAAAGGTTGGTTTAATTCTTTTGCTGTTTTAAGAATGTATTTATGCCTGTTTCTCCAAGTCACAGTGTACTTGGGGTTGCCCCTGTCTATTCTTGTTTCTCAGATTTTTTGGCTATTTCCCCTCAAGAATTAACAGTTTAGAGAAAAGACCATTGCCGTTGTATTCTTTTATCATTGAGTGGAAGTATCTACTGTATATTTTTGAAAGGCAGAGAAAGAAACCGTTATGATGTCCTGAATAGCAAACAGATACAAACAATAAATAAATACTGTACAGTTAGTGTTGTAGCTAATACACAAGAGTTGGAGGTTGGATGGATGGTCTATAATTAATATTATAAGTATGCCATTCTTGTGATATTACATTGTAACTATATCATTATAATGTAACATATAGTTATAATTTGAGGATAACATTATAAAAGAGAATAAAGTCTCTATTGAAGATTCTGATATTTCTTCCATCCTAAAGTTACTAAATTTTGAAGGAAGTAAAAAGATGAGAGTGTGAAAGGAGGGAAGAAAGATTGAAAAGTCAGATACTTACTTTGGAACACCAGATTATTCCTTGGGCAATAAAGTGTACGTTGCAAAAACTGCAAACAAAGAAAGTGTGTTTAAAATCTGATGATGAAAACTTTAGTTCACTTTAAGAGATATTTGCAGGTGCTTTGCTAGGTGATACGGATACAGCTCTGAAGAAAGTAGACATGGCCCCTGCCCTCTGGAGCTTACAGTTTAATGTGAAGAAAACATTAATTACTGGTACAATGAATGTTACACAAAAGGAAGTATAGGATATCATGAAAGGGTATGACTGGGGTGATCTACTCTGGGGAATTGATGATATCTAAACTGAGACCTGAAGGATAAATGGGCAAATGAAGTGAGGAGAGAATGGCTTGTGTTAAAGGCAGGGAGTTAAAAGAAGATCATTTAAGGGCCTGAGAGCTAGCTAGCCTGGCTGAAAGATAGAGAATAATAAATAAGTCTGAAGAGGTACGTGGGAGTCAAGTGGTAGGAGAGAGAGCCTTGTACATAGTGCACTTAAGCCATTTTAGTTGGTTCTTTCTACAAGATGATTTTGATTTATTAAAAGAAATTGATAGACAATATCCTTTAACAGCTGAAAACTGTGGATTGGGCTGTTTGGGTTAGATGAAGCAAACAAAAAGATACGGAATAACCTTTTGCCTAAACAAAATCTATTGTCAGACTGTACCTAGTAGCCACAGCAGCTTATGGCAGTTTGCTCCTTCTGTCAATGACTGTTGAGGTAAACGGAGCCACTGTTTCTATCAGCACTGGATTAATATTTTTAAGGACTTATCTGTTGCTCTCTCTCCTGCAAGGCTCAAGCTAGCTTGTACTAAACCCTCTCTTTTCCATTAGCAAGGTAACATTAAAGGTAATTTAAAAACAAAACAAAAGCTACAAAACACAATGAAAAAAAACCTGCAACTGTGAGCTAGAAAATTCTCCCATGAATCAAGGAAAATATGCTGAAAAATATTTTTTTTTTTTATTTTTTTATTTAACATGACTGAGTGAAAATGTACATTCTCGTATAAATTTACATGCCCACCTATATGCAGCTTCCACTGCTCTCCCTGTCCGGTGACAGCACACCATTCCTGTCTGCTCCATACGTGTCTCATCCTCCAAACAGCCTCCTTTCCGCTCCTCTCCACCCACTCCTTCCTCCAGCCAGAGGTCAGCAGGATGATATCCTATAGATGTATAGAACCATAAAGTGTATCCAATATATGGTCACTCTGCATTGCCAAGTCGAATCCATTCCTGTCAGAAGAGTGGACCTTCGTTATGATTTATGGGCAAGGGCAACATCAGGGCTGGGGGCCATGCTCTCAGGGGAACCCTGAAACTGCTGGACCATCAGTTGAGGTCTTTTAGTGGAGATCTCAGAATGCACCCCTTTTTATTCTTGTGTTGCCAGTGAGACTCAACCTAGTGAGTTCCATCCTGGCTATCACTGGTGGTAGCTGGGCACCATCCGGTTCTTCCGGTCCCAAGTCGATGAAGGCACCCACTCTTGTGGGTCTCTCTGTCTTCTAGGTTGTCTTTACCGCATGTCATTTTGGTCCTTGGTGAGCATCCGTTTCTGCTGAGTTGGGACCATTTGCTGTGTCCTCGGATGGCAGCTTGGCAGCTTTTAAGACCCCAGACGCCACTCACCAATATGGGGTGCAGAGAGCTCTCTTAGCAAAACGCTAGTTGTGCCAGTTGGCCTCGATTTTGCCTAAGAGCATGGTCCCCTGCCCTCTGCCCCAGCTACTCTATCTTTGCAATATTGGGTTAAGATGGAAGGAGTACTCAAGTTATGCTGAAGTCCACTTAATGTTGTTCTTGTGTCTAATGTGTGCTATCGCCGCTATCTCCCAACCAGATTTCTAGCATCTATCTAAACTAAACCCTCCCCCCGACCCTCCCTCCCTCTCCTCCCTTGCAGCTGTCAGTCTTTTCTTCTATACACAAGTCTGTTTTCGAGATCTTATCGTAGAGGTCTCATACAGTATTTGTCCTTTTGTTGCTGACTACTTTCACTCAACATAATGCCTTCCAGTTGAAACCAGGTTATGAGATGTTTCCTGGAATCATCGTTATTCTTTATCATTGCGTAGTGCTCCATTGAGTATATGTACCATAGTTTACCTATCCATTCTTCTGTTGTTGGGCATCTGGGTTGATTCCATCTTTTTGCTGTCGTGGACTGTGCCGTGGTAAACATTCTCGTGCATGTGTCTGTTGGTGTGAAAGGCCTTGATTCTGCAGGATATATTCCAAGTAGTGGAATTACTGGGTCAAATGGTATATCGATATCCATTTTTTTAAGGAAGCCACAGAATGCTTTCCAAAGAGGCTGGACCATTTTACAACCCCACCAACAGTGTAGGAGGGTTTCTCTTTCTCCACAGCCTCTCCAGCATTTGTTGTTTTGTGTTTTCTGGATCATGGCCAATCTTGTTGGGGTGAGATGGTATCTCATTGTTGTCTTCATTTGAATTTCTTTAATAACTAAAGATCGTGAGCATGTCCGCATGTGCTTTTTGGCTGCCTGGATCTCCTCTTTAGTGAAATGTCTGTCCATCTCCTTTGCCCATCACTTAATTGGATGGTTTATCTTCTTATTGATATTTTGTAGTATCTTATAGATTATGGAGATCAGGCGTTGGTCTGACATAGAGTTGCCAAATATTTTTTCCCATTCTGTGGGTGTTCTTTTAATTCTATTAATGAAGACTTTGAATGAGCAAAAGTGTTTGATTCTTAATAATTCCCATTTATCTATTTTCTCTTCTGTTGATTGTGGTTTCCTTGACAGATTTTGGAGTCTGTCCTCATTGTGTATTAAAACTTCCATTGTGAACAGCTTTATCATTTTAGGTTTGATATTTAGGTCTTTTATCCAGTTGGAGTTGGTTTTTGTATAAGGTGTAAGACATGGATCTTGATTCAGTTTATTGCAGATGGATATCCAATTTTGCCAGCACCATTTGTTTAAGAGACTGTTTTTATCCCAGTTTAATGTCTCAGGGCCTTTGTCAAATATCAGTGGCTCATAGGCAGATGGTGTCATCTCTGGGGTCTCGATTCTGTTCCATTGATCCATCTGTCTGTTCTTGTACCAGTACCAGGCTGTTTTGACCACTGTGGCAGTGTAGTATGTTCTAAGGTCGGGTAGTGAGAGGCCTCCCAGTGTGTTCTTCTTCTTTAGTAGTACCTTACTTATCCGGGGCTTCTTCCCTTTCCAAACAAAATTGGTGATTTGTTTCTCCATCTCATTAAAAAATGATGCCGGAACTTGTATTGGAATTGCATTATATAAATAAATTGCTTTCGGTAAAATAGACATTTTCACAATGTTAAGTCTTCCTATCCATGAGCAGGGTAGATTTTTCCATTTATCTAAGTCTCTCTTAGTTTCTTGTAGTAAGGGCTTGTCATTCTCTTCATAAAGGTCTGTTGTTTCTCTGCTTAGATTAATTCCTAGGTACCTTATTTTCTTAGGGGCTATTGTAAATGGTATTGATTTGATAATGTATTCCTTAACAGTCTCGTTGTTGGTATACAGGAATCCTACTGATTTACTTATGTTTATCTTATATTCTGAGACTTTGCTGAACTCTTCTATCAGTTTGAGTAGCTTACTTACAGATTCTTTGGGGTTCTCTGCATATACAATCATATCATCTGCAAACAGGGAGACTTTAACGTTCTCTTTGCCGATGCAGATGCCCTTTATTTCTTGGTCTTGTCTAATTGCTCTGGCTAGAACTTCTAGCACAATGTTGAATAGGACAGGTGACAGTGGGCATCCTTGTCTAGTTCCTGATCTCAAGGGAAAGTTTTTCAGTCTTTCTCCATTCAGGATGATGTGGGCAATTGGCTTTGTATAAATGGCCCTTATTGTGTTGAGGAATTTGCCATCTATGCCCATTTTGCTAAGAGTTTTTAGCATGAATGGGTGTTGGACTTTATCAAATGCCTTTTCGGCATCAATGGACAAAATCAGGTGATCTTTGTCTTTTGTGTATTAATGTGGTTAATCACATTGATTGTTTTTCTGATGTTGAACCAGCCTTGCATCCCTGGTATGAATCCCACTTGGTCAGGATGGATTATTTTCTTGATATGTTGTTGTATTCTATTGGCAAGAATTTTGTTGAAGATTTTTGCATCTAGATTCATGAGAGATATCGGTGTGTAGTTCTCCTTCTTTGTTGGGTCTTTCCCTGGCTTAGGTATCAGGGTTATGCTGGCTTCATAGAATGAGTTTGGGAGTACTCCATCCCTTTCTATACTGTGAAATAGTCTCAGTAGTATTGGAGATAACTCTTCTTTAAATGCTTGGTAGAATTCTGCAATGAAGCCATCTGGGCCCGGACTTGTTTTGGTTGGCAGTGTTTTGATGACATTTTCAATCTCTTCCTTTGTAATGGATTTATTAAGTTGTTCTGCTTCACGTTGTGATAATTTGGGTAGGTGGTGTGAGTCAAGGAATTTGTCCATTTACCCTAGGTTTTCAAATTTGTTAGAGTATAGTTTTTCATAGTATTCTGTTATGATATTTTTTCTTTTGCATCTGTGGTGACAACTCCCGTCACATTTCTAATTTGGGTTATTTGTTTCCTTTCCTGCTTTTCTTTAGTAAGTTTAGCCAGTGGTTTGTCAATTTTGTTGATCTTTTCAAAAAACTAGCTTTCGGTCTTTTCAATTTTTTCAGTTGTTTTTCTATTCTCTAATTCATTTAGCTCTGCTCTAATCTTTATGATCTCGTTTCTTCTGGTGCCCGAGGGGTTCCTCTGTTGTTCTCTTCTTGTTCAAGCTGTAGAGTTAGTTCCTTCATTGGTTTTTTTCTTCCTTCCAGATATGTGCATTTATGGAGATAAACAGACCTCGGAGCCCTGCTTTGGCTGTATCCCATAGGTTCTGGTAGGAAGTGTTTTCGTTCTGTTTGGAAGCCATGAATTTCTTTATTTCATCCTTGATTTCCTCTATAACCCATGTTTTTTGAGCAAGATGTTGTTCAGTTTCCAAGAGTTGCACTTTCTATCTGTTTTTTCTGCTATTGATTTCAACTTTTATGGCTTTATGATCTGAGAAGATGCTTTCCAGTAATTCAATGGTATGGATTTTGTTGAGCATTGCATTATGGCTTATCACATGGTCAATTCTGGAGAATGTTCCATGTGCACTGGAGAAGAAGGTGTTGTTGTCTGCTGAAGGGTGGAAAGTTCTGTATATATCAATGAGGTTTAGTTGGTTAATTGTGTCAGTGAAGTCTTCTGTATCTTTACTGAGCTTTTTTCTAGATGATCTGTCTAGTAATGAGAGTGGAGTGTTAAAGTCTCCCACTATTATTGTGGAGTCATCTAACTCTGTTTCGAGCATAGTCAGTGTTTCTTCGACGTATTTAGGTGCTCTGATATTAGGTGCATAAATATTTAATATAGTTAAGTCTTGCTTGTGTACTGAATCTTTCAGCAATAAATAGTGTCCATCTTTGTCCACAATGGTGGATTTGACATTAAAATTGATTTTGTCTGAGATTAGAATTGCCACCCCTGCTCTTCTTTGTTCATTGTTAGCTTGGTACATATTCTTCCATCCCTTAATTTTCAGTTTGTTCCTATCTTTAGGTCTCAAGTGAGTTTCTTGTAGACAACATATGGATGGGTCATATTTTTTGATCCAAGATGACACTTGGTGTCTCTTTACTGGAGCATTCAGTCCATTCACATCCAATGTAATTATTGATAAGTATGTGTTCACTGCTGCCATTGTGATATGTTTATTTTTATGTTGATATTTTCTCTGTTGTTATTAGTCTGTTCTGGGACCTTCTTTTTGTGAGTTGATTTTTCACCTTTTTCAGAGCTGGTTTTGTAGTTGTTGAGACTCGTGTGTTACATTTCTTGGAATGGTATCATACATCTTTGTTGTGCTTTACAGCTGCCCCTATGATCCCCCTTATTAAACTATATATAAACCCAATTTTAATTACTACCAGTCTTGTCATCTTCCTCTCCATCTGGAAGGACTGTAACGACTGTAGTATATCCCTCTTTTTATTATGATGACACCATAATTTTCATGATGATCACCGGATTGCTTCTTTCTGTATCAAAGCTGTGATGGACTTTGGAGCCTTCCCTAAAAGAGTAGAGTATTGAGTAGTGTGGCATTCTAAAATGTAAAGTTAGTGGTTTCATTCTTCTAAGCCAGAGCCAAGAACTTGTTTCAGTATTTCTTGTAGTTTGGGTTTGGTTTTTACAAAGTCTCTGAGTTTCTGTTTATCTGGGAATGTCTTAATTTCATTTTCATATTTGAAAGATAGTTTTGCAGGATATATAATTCTTGGTTGGAAGTTCTTCTCCTTCAAGGCTTTGAATGTGTCATGTCACTGTCTCTGTGCCAGCATGGTTTCTGCTGAGAAATCTGATGAGAGTCTACAGGTTTCCCTCTGAATGATAGCTTTGCTTTGAGTCTTGCTGCCTTTAGAGTTGCTGCTTATGTTTCATTTTGTTAAGCTTGATTATAATATGTCTTGGAGTCTTTCTTTTGAGATCTATATTGGGTGGCATACGATATGCATCTGAGATGTCTATATTCTCTTTCTTCATGATTTCTGGGAAGTTTTCTTTCAGCAGCTCAGCAGCAATACTCTGTGTTCTCAGATGTCTCATCCTGTTCAGGGACTCCAGTTAATCAACGGTTGTTCCTCTTAATAGAGTCCCACATGCTTCTTAATGTTTCTTCATTTTTCTTGTTTCTTTTTTCTGATTTCTGCTCATAGACGCTGGCATCAGTAGCTCTGTCTTCCAAATCAGAAATTCTTTTATCCATTTGTTCCATTCTGTTTTCTTGGCTTTGCATTGAAGTTTCTATGTCTTTGATTTTGTTATTGATATGTTGGATTTCAGAGTACTGGTGTTCCATCAGATCGAATGGCTTGCTTAATTTTTCATTTTGTTCTGCTGCATTTTGTATAAAGTCTAGAAGGGCTCTGCATATAATCATTTTTTATTCATTTTCTGATGGTTTCATAAAAGATTCTTCATCTGGAAAACTCCTTGGTTGCTTTGTTTAGGAGCCTTCTGAAGCCATGGGTGATTTCTTGTATGCCACAATTGTGTGTTGCTTTTTGGGTCCCATGTGAGTATGTAGAGGCTGGAAGAGGTACTGTGAGGATGGATTGCAAATGTTCCTCTAGGCTGTCTTAAAATGTAAAGCAAAAGGTATCTGAGCACTTCCCAAGTCAGTTAGGTTTTCAGGTGTAGAAGTCCGTCTTCTCAACTGACAAAGTAAGCAGCACTATATCCAACCCCAGATGATAACAAACCTAGTTCAGAATACAGCAATTCTACTGCCCTGTTGGCTTCTGCTTACAGGGCCTAGCCGTAGGCGGTACTGCGTCGAGTACTGCTTTTGTGATAGAAAAGCGCTTTACTATGGGCAGCCTCTGGCTCCCAAGCTAAGAATTAGGTCCAGCTGCGGCCACCGTATCCAAGGTGGCGTCCTCCACACAAGCAGCAGACAGAGGGGCTAAAGGTGCCCAGAGGTAGTGATTCCTCTGCTTCTGTTCCAGGGCCCCCAACGTAGGTGGCACTAGGAAAATTACTGCTTTTCTGTCAGAGAAGCGCTGTCTTGTTTGCAGGCACTGGCTCCCAGGCTAAGAATTAGGTCCTGCTAAAATCTCAGTACCAACATGCTGTTGCGCACACTGGCAGTGGGAATCCGTACAGATCCTGTTGTGGCAGAGAGAAAAAGACAGGCCCAAAGTGTCTAGATTAACAGAGTCCTAAGCCTGGCTCTCAAAATATGGGAATTTCACCTGCCTATCCCCCCAGCAGCGCATCTGAACCTAGCCACTAGGCAAAACCCAGCTACGCCCACTGGCCAAGACAGAGAAAAAAAAAAGTCAAAATGGTGCATTTACCTTCCGTCTGTGAGAGCCAGGGCTAGCCAGGAGCGGGAGTCAGCGAAAGAGAGGAGGTTTTTTGCTCAGTGGTAGGAAGTCCCAATTAACAGCCCTGTGCCGTGTCCTGAGGCTGATTAGGTGATCAGAAGGCTCCGTTTGATTATCAGTTCAGGTCTTGGTTTCCAGAGGGATATAAGGAGAAGTGCGCTTAGTCCACCATCTTCACTCCACCTCCCTGAAAAGTATTTTATGTTATACAGACTCAGTGAGATAATTTTAATTCTCAGACACTGGATGTTGTTATATTATAAAAAAAAGAGATTAATTTGAGAGTAATTAAGAGCTCTTGAATTTGATATGTAAATAAATCACTGAGTACCTATTCGTTTAATGTAACTGGGAAGAATTTTTCTATGAGCCAAGTGCGCTTGAAGTTTTAGAATCTGGCTCAGCTAAAGACAAAGGAAATTCTGTGTACTTGCAGTTGAACTTCTAGAGCCCATACTGGAACAAAAACTTTTCAACATTGTTCTTTAATAGTGTTTTTCACTATCTTACCTGTTTTTTAATCACAAATATTAATCACTTTATTTATATTCATTTATATGTTTATGTGTAAAGTGTTGTTAAAACCTAAACAGCAAAGTACAAACCTGGCTGTGCAAAGAAAGAATATTATTGTCCCACTTAGATAGTTTTTCAGGAAAAGAAATGGGTATATATCTGAATCACAATGTGTTTTTAACTTCACTGACAGTTTGTAAGAGATGTTTCTGGAGAAGTTAGTGGGCAAGTGAATCCTGAAGACAGAGGGTTTATCGTAGATCATCTGGTAGGTCTATCGGGGGGACTGGATTCTTATAGGATGTCCAGCAGAAATATGGTCAGTGAGGATGAACTGTGCATTTTTGTGTTTCTAAGCTCATTGTGGCCAACCTCAAGCTGTCAGGAGTAGGCCAGAGTAGAGTATTTCATTGAGTTAAAACCAGAGTCTTTAACTGATCCAAGAAGCAAAAGTTGGAAGGGAAATAGGAGCTTCATTAGCACATGGCCCAGGTAAATCTGTTATAAAAATGAATTTGGGGAAAGCTTTAGTATTGCTAGCATTGTCAGTGTGAAAGGCAAAGGTAATAGAAAGGCATTTTGGTGATGACAGTCCTCCCTCAATATGTTGTTTCTTGAATCATACTACTGCAGTCTGGATCGATTGCTTGCTCTGCCTCGCTTGGTGGCTCTGGTACACAGCTATTCCTAATACTTTCCACCATCATCATTCTGGGGATTTGCTTTGCTCCTAACCTGTAATGTTTCTCCAGTTTCCTTTATCCCAGCTTTTCCTTGTTTTTTGGTAGACCTCAATTAGTCAGAATCAACTGGATGGCCCAATGGCTGTGGGTTTTTTGGTTCTTCTGAGATATTTTATGTGAGATGCGCTTTTTTGAGATGTTGCATGTCTGGAAAAGTCACATTTGATTGTTAGTTTGGTTGGGTATAGGATTTTAGATTTGAAATTATTTACATTTAGAATTTTGAAGGCATTGCTTCATTGTCTTCTAGCTTCCAGTGTTACTATTATGAAGTCAAAGCATTATGATTTTTGATCCTTTGTATGACCTTTCCCAACCCTGGCCCCTTTTAGGATCAAGTCTATTAGAATTTTTTTTTCATACTTAGCATTCTGAGATTTCACAGTGATATACCTTTGTGTCTGTCAATTTTCATCAGTTGTTCTGGGCTCTTGTATGTATTCATTACCAGACTGTATTTCCTCAAGATTTTCTTGTCTAGCACATTGCCTAGACTGAGTATGGTGGGCAATCAGTAAATGTTTGTTGAAACAATAATTTGATATTGACTGTTGTCTCTGAGCCATCAGTTGAATTTATTAATTTTATGTTTGCTTACTGTGTTCTAGCTTCTCATTTTGTTTTGAAATGTCCAGATGGGCTGGTCATGTGTGCTAGTTTGATTATTGATGCCTTTGAAGCTCTAAAGTCACATCACCAGTAGTTAGAGCTGTTATTAGACATGCGAGCCCAGCAGTCCATTTACTTGTCTTGTATAAATTCAGCATAGGTGTCAAGGTAGTCAGTTACAAAGTGTGTGGTGCAGGCTCTTTCCTACTGTTCTATGTGGGCAGGTGTGATTGGCTGCAGGCTCTGAGAAAGCCTGGATGCTAACAGCTATCAATGAGTGTCTGTGAGGAAGGCATGTTCTATTATAACTGATTTTAGGTGAAGGAACTATTTCTTCCCTGACTTTCCAGCACAGAGGAGTCTCCTGGTATCTTTCCCCTCTTCCCTCAGTTTGTTAAATTGTTTACTCTCAGGGCCCAAGTAAAGAGTCCTAATTCTAGCTCAGGTAATAGCATCAGACCCAGAGATGGTCACAGTGCAGAAGAGGGAAGAGAATGTGCTGGGAGAATAGAGAGAGGTTTATCCCAAAGGAAAGGGTTAGATCTACACAGTAGGTTACATAAAAGCTTCTTAGCTTTTTATGATCAAGTTCCGCTTTTCACTAGCTCTGGAGGTGCAAGTGTACTATTTGCTGCTCTGTCTGTCCTGCTGAGGAGGACACCCTCCAAATGCTACTGATGCACTGGCGGCAGCTGATTTCCTGATGGCCAGTCCTAGGTGCTTCTGAAACTACTTTCCCTCTCTTGTTGCACAGTTTGATTTCTCAACTGTCTTTTGATGTTCACGGCTCCTCAAATATTGTATATAATTGATTCATTTGATCTTTTGGGTCTTTGTTGTTAGAGGGATCACAGGAGTTAGACTACTCCACCACATTGGCCCTGCCTTTGTTGAAAGAATGAGATATTTTTCCACTTTAAAGAGCAGCTACTTGTGAGTTAGATAAGTTCCTTATGCCTCTGTTTCTTCATTGGTAAAATGGGAGTGATAATGTGATAGTCTATATAAAAACATATAGAGTGGTATCTGGCATGTACTAAACACTCAGTAAAAGTTAACTGTTACCATTTTATGATAATATTATTTAAAAATGAAATCACCAACTATTCAAGACTTTAGCATTAAAAAAGTAGATGTGTGAGTAGCAATCTAAGGATGCATTCTGGAGCATCCTTTGGGTAGAATGATCTAACTGATTCATTCTCACATAAAGAGTGTACTGAAGAATGGTGTACAGCTATTTAAAATTGATATGTCTATCTAGATGATCCAACTCTTTTAAGTGACCATTACTTTTATATCTGCTGTCAATAAGCCTAATTTTCAGATATCTAAGTATGTAGATATTGATGAAATTTTTCAAATCTGTAAAGCAGTTAATTAATCATTGTAGCTGTTTATCTAAGTTATCTTTCATTTTGAAAATACAAAAGACACTAGAGTTAAAAGGGCCCTTCAGGCTTATTCTCTTCATTTTATAGGTGAGAAAACCTGAAGCGTATAAAAGCTGAATGGCTTCTTCAAAGTTGCAGTTAATTAATTCCTATAGCTCCTTGCCTTTTGCTCCTTCCTAAGTGGTTTTCTTCCTAGGACCTAGTTCAGCTTTTTATTTCTCTATCTTTTACTTTTTATTTGATTTTTGTTGTTTTGGTCTTTGTTTCCAGTCTACAGAATTAGTTCCTCATGTTGTGGAAGAAAATGTAACCATAACATCCTTAGAGATAAAACGTTTATCCTCCTGCTGTCCCTAAACTCTAGTAACTTCTTTTGGTGTTATGTAAAGATTTGTCCTTAATGTATATAGATTTTTTTCCTTAAGGTCTTCTGAATCTGTGTGTTTTGTTTACGGACAGTTGGTGCCTTTCATGGGGTCTCCACGAGTCAGAATCTACTTGACTGGCAACTGGTTTAGTAAGGAGGAAAGTTAATTGACTTTTCCTCACATGGAATGGCTTGCTTGCTTGCTTTCCTTACTGTCTGCGTGTTAGTAAGCCTATTACCACACTGAGTCTGGCAGAAGAAGAGGAAAAGTGGGTCAGAAGCAGACTTGTATAGCCCTGTGAGAGATTTAGTGGCACAAGAAATCCAAATCTCTCCTGTTTTCTGCCTTTCATCTCTCCCAGTTTACTTCTCTTTGTCCTCTGTCCGACCCTTAAATATATGTCTGTCTATGAGTCTATCCTTATTTTCTTTTTACTATATGCTTCCTGGGTGATTTCATCTACTTCCATTGTTTTATTGACCACCTGTATGATGAAGGTGCCCACCTATCTCTGATCTAAATTTCCCTTCTATTACCAGATCTACTTATCTGATGAAATACTCCATTTGGTCTGCAGAATGGGAAAAAAAAAATTGGCCATGACTTACCCGACAAACTCTAATTTCTAAAATATATAGGAAAATGCTATACTTCTACAATAAAAAAATAAATAATTCCATTTAAAAATGGCCATAGGATGTGAATAGACACTTCACCAATGAAAGCATTCAGATAGCTGACAGAAACATGAGAAGGCTCATGATCACTAGCCTTTAGAGAAATGCAAATCAGAACAACGAGATACTGTCTCACACTGACATTACTGGCAAGATTTGAAAAATAAAAACCAGAAAGTAACAAATGTTGGAGAAGTTACAGGGAGATTAGAACTCCATGCACTGGTAATTGGAATGTAAAATGGTACAACCATTTTGAAAAAAAAAAAATATGGCACTTCTTTAAAAAGCTAGAAATATAAATACCATATAATAGAACTGTCCCATCCTGTCTGGAGCAAGAGAGAATGGAGAAAACCAAAGACATAGGGAAAGATTAGTCCAAAGGACTAATGGACCACAAGTACCACAGCCTATACCAGAGTGAGTCTGGAACAACTAGATGGTACCCATCTGCCACCAACAACTTCTCTGACAGTGAACACAGTAAAGGGTCCTGGACAGAGCTGGGAAAAAATCGTAGCACAAAATTCAAACTCACAAAAGAAAAAAGACCATATTTATGGGTCTGATAGGGAGTATAGAAACTTTGAGAGTTTAGCCCCAAGACTCCGTTTTAACTCACTACTGATGTCACTCCTGAGGCTCATCCTTCAGACATGGATTAGACAGACCTAGAAAACAAACAATAACACAAGTAGTTCAACTGTCTATGTAAGACCCAATGTTCATACCAGCCCAGGGTCAAGGTCAAGAAAGCAGGAGGTGACAGGAAAGCTAGATGAATGGAAATGGGAAACCCATGGTTGAAAAGGGGAAAGTATTGACACATTGCAGAGTTGGCAACCAGTGTCACAAAACAATATGAAAATTGTTTAATGAGGGACTAGTTTACTCTGTAAGCTTTCACCTAAAGCACAAAAAAAAAAAGAAAAAAAAATTTAAGAAATTTCCAGCACAGACATACATTCTGTCCAAGGAAAATGAATAATTCTGAAAGAGTTTATGAGGTACAAGCTAAATACTCACTGGCAGAAGAATGTGATACATGAGATCACCAGCTTGGATAACAACAATGTTGTCTAATAAAAAGCATAATGAAAAAAAAAAAGAAATATTCCACTTGAATTTCCAAAGACACTTAAGTATGTCATACACTCTATTAATATACCACATTTGGGCTTATGGGGTTTTTCCAGTTTTCTTCTTCCTCATTGTCTTAGATATCTAGTACTACTGTTACAAAAACACCACAAATGGACAGTTTTAACAAGTAGAAATTTATTCTCTCCTGGTTTAAGAGGCTAGAAGTCTTGATTTCAGAGTGTCAGCTCTAGAGGAAGGTTTTCTCTCTCTGTCAGCTCTGGGGAAAGATCTTTGTCTCATTTCAACATCTGTGGGCCTGGTGGCATTCCTTGGAAAGTTTCCTGTATCTTGGCATCAAACTTCCCCTGGGTCTAGGAGGTTCTCAGCATGGGCACACTGTGTCTAAAGGATATGCTGCACTCTGGGCTCTTCTTTCTTGGTGATAGTTAGATCTGTCTTCTCTGCTTGTTTCTCTTTCTTTTTATGTCTTGTAAGATGTGACTTGAGAGAGGTGGTGACTTGAAGAAAGCTGTGACTTGAGCCATACCTTTTTTAGGGTGTGACTCAAGATATACACCACCGTAATCATGCCTCATTAACATACAGAGGTTTAGCGTTTACAACAATACATAAAATGAAAGATAATTATACAGTACTGCAAAATGGAGGACATTTACATTGCATAGTAAAATGGAAGAAAATTACACAATTGTGGGTACCAGGGCCTAGTCAAATTGGCACACAATTTTGAGGGACACAGTTCAACCCATGACATTCATCCAATCTGTTTCTTTTCTCACATCTGCGATTGTAGTGAATAGTACCATATCCATCTATTGCCTAAGCCAGTAACTGGGGAATTACTCTTTACCACTCTACTTTCCCTTCTTCATCATTACCCCGTCCTTTCTGAGTACACTCTGTGTACTCAGTCCTGTTTTAGCTCCTAAATGTCGTTCTTCTTTGTGCCACAGACTTTATCCCAATAGGCCTTTTGATTATTGTATTTGTTACTATATATTGAGTACTTTAATCCTCACAATAACTTTGTGAGGAAGGTAGTTTTATCTTAATTTTATGTATGAGAATGTTTAGGTTTGTAAAGATTGTGTTATACAAAATAGAGAGGTTGAGATAGGATTGGGACTCAAGTCTACTTGATTTCAAAACTTCAGCCATTATACTCTTCTGTCTTAATATTGTTAGTCTCAAAAACAGCCTCTTATTTGGTCTCTCATTCTGTAGTCATACTTCCTCTAATTCATGCCGCTTCTTTGTTTTAAATTCTTCAATGGCTCCTCATTTTCTAGCACTTGAAAAGGTTCAGGTTTCTTAGTGTGGAGTATTATGCCCTCCTGATCTGGACCTTGCCTGCCTTTTCAGCTTTACTTTCTCCACTTCCTTGGGGCTTCAGCTATGCTAAATTAAATGCAGCTCCTCCGGTGCTTTGTTTTTTCTGTTACAGTTTTGCTCCTTTCTATTTATTTACTTTCTGTCTTTTGCCTGGCTAACTCTTGTTTGTCCTTTAAGAATATTTAGATCCCTAAACATTTGATCAAGAAACATTTCCTAACTGCCTTTTAGCCCCAATCCATTTTTTAATTGTTATAAAAATACAGATAACATAGTACTTACCAATGCAACATTTTTCATGTATACAGTGTTCAATAAGATCAATTACATCAATCACGCAGCCATCTCCAGTCCATTTGGGAGCACCTTCTCTGTGCTTATAGAGCACCCATTACATAGCCCTGTCATAGTACTTCCCACACTCAGAAGAAACAAATTGATGGTTATTCCTGTCCACCTCTCCTACTACACTGAAAACTCCTTGAAAACAAACATTTTTTATCGTTTTTGAACCAGTGTGCCTAGTACATGGAGATATTCCTCAAGTACAAACTAACACAAAATAGATGGCTTTAAAAAACAGACGATTACCACCTCACACTTTTAGAAACTAGAAGTCTGAATAGGGTATATGCAAAGCTGTACTGTCTCTCTGTATTGACCTTAGGGAAAGATCCTTCCTTTTAGCTGCTGGTAGCCGTGAATGTTTCTTGGCATTCCTTGGCTTGTAGACAGAAACTTAAGTGGTATCTTACCCCTGTGTCACTCTGTCTGTGTGTTTCTTCTCTCATCAGAAGGGCTTAGAACCCACCCTACTCCAGTATCACCTTGTTAACTAATAGAAAGGAAAAATCTATTTTCCCAAACAAGGTCACACTCACAGATATACAAGTTAGAACTTCAACATACATTTGGGGGTCGGAGTGCAATTCAACCCTCAACAGTTACATGGAAGGACTCTCTTAAAAATAGTGGGGTTGGATGAGTGAGTTGAGCGGGACAGGAGCTGGTTGTATGGAGATGGGAAATACAGGGTGGAAAAGAAGAGTGTGATGTCACAAGATGGGGAGAGCAGCTAAAGTTATGTAGCAGGGTGTGTGTAAGTTTTTCTATGACAATTGACTTGCATTATAATCTTTCACTTAAAGCACAGTAAAACATTTTTTAAAAAATTAAAAGGAATTATTGCTTCACTATGCTGGGAAAATATCTATTCCAAAGTGGTAAAAAGTAGCCTTCATTAAGAGTTCTAGATTACACGGAATAAACCAAAGTTCTTACAGATGCCACAAAATTTATCAGTTGATGCTTTAAAAGTACTCCTTTGCCTTTGGATTTGCATTAGTCTAAATGAGTGACTGAAGGGAGAGCATCCAGTTTTCCTCTCTCTGATAGGGCTTAAATAAGTGTGTGTTTAATTTTTACATTATAAAATAAACTGTTGCCACTGAGTTGACTCCATCTCATGATGGCCTGATGGGTATCAAAATAAAACTGTTTTTCTATAGGATTTTCAATGGCCAATTTTACAAAAGTAGATCACCAGTCTTTTTTATTTTCCAAGGCACCTATGGGTGAACTTGAGCCTCCAACCTTTTCGTTAGTAGCCAAGTACATTAGCTGTTTGTACCACCCAGGAATTTATTTTACTCTGTAGAGCAACTTTGTCATTGTTGTTGTTTTCTTAGGTGCTGTCCTCTATATTGTGACTCATAATGACCCTATAGGACAGAGTAGTACTGCCTCATAGGATTTTCAAGCAGTGGCTGGTAGATTTGAACTGCTGACCTTTTGGTTAGCAACTGAGCTCTTAATCACTGTGCTGCCCGGACTCTGTATTTTGCCATTAAGTGGTATTTAGTAGCCTGTATTTCTTTGCCTTTGTGTTAATTGTAGCCAAAGAAAGCCAAAACCACTGCCATCAAGTGAATTCTGACTCAGAGTGACCCTGTAGGTCAGAGTAGAACTGTCCCACAAAGTTTGCAAATTGCAGAGGGGGATATAATTATATAAAAGGAAACCAGCTCATATTCTACGGTTTATTTTCTGTTGTAGTGACCATCTTCATATAACAACTGAAGCAGTATATAAGCAAACATAAGATTGTGTGTGTTGTTCAAACCCATTCTTTGGGTAAGGCAAATGGAATAGCCACCTTGTGCTCTGCCGTTGTTGGTGGTGAGTGAGGAGGGGGCATCTTCCCCCTCTTTTCTAAATGTTACGAAAGTTCAATATTGAACTTTTTGACATAGGAAAGGGATAGAGATTGTGGGGAGACATGAGAGGAGCTGCCATGGTACTGATAATATATTCTTTTATGCTCACTTTGATATTTTATTGATCTATCTAGTTAAATTCTGTGTACTTCTCTGAATGTTTCTTAGATTTTCAATAAAAATGTCTCCAACAATTTAGAATTTTCTATTTTTAAATGTCTCCCAAGGAACCTGTGAAAGATGTTAATGGTGATGCTCTTTTCAAGTGCTGTTATTTTGTATGGTTTGCCACAGGTAATGTACAGACTCTTAAGTAGGGTTGGAGAATAGTGAAAGAAGAGGTTACTATGGGCAGAAATTATTGGGAAAAATGAAAGTCATTCATTCAGTGGACATTAACTGAACACAAACCATATTCCAGATGCCGTACATAGAAAACCTAAAGGAGACCAGAGGTTCAAGGGGAGAAAAAAGTTTCGGTGATGTCAATTAATTCTATTCATATATCTTTCATAGTCTTTTCAGAATAACAAAAATATAAAGAACTATGTGTTGTTTGCTAAGAGCTTTACATATATCACCTAATTTAATCTTCACAACTCTATAATGAAGTCACAACTACTACTGCTGATACCCTATTTTACAGATGAAGAAACTGAGGCACCGAGAGATATATTACTTGCATTCATTCAGCCAGGAAATAGCAGAGCCTGCTAATCAAGGCCACAGTCTTATTCTCTGTTTCTCTACTCTGTATCACCATGCTCTTTGAAATTAATGCAAAGGATATTGTGAATAATGTAGGTTGACATGGAGGCACTATTTGAAGATAGTCTGTGATCTTGCTTCTGGTACTCTATTGTTTACATGTTTTGGAGCTCTGTGTGAATGCCTTTTCTTCTTTTTTACAGACATGGTTGGATCCTGCCAAAGAAATAAGAAAGCAGATTCGTGGTAAGTAGAAATAGCCCTTTTTATAGTTACTCTTTCTTTTAGTTGGTCAGAGAATCTCCTGCCATTTTCTGACAGTGAGTCACTTTAGAATCACTATTGCATATGGCTTTGAAATTGAGATAACCCTTTCCCTTGTGAGAAGCATGCAGCAGATGGTAGGCACTACTGATATGTAGGTCAGATCTTGGTGATTTTTTTTATAACCAGGCGAAGTTGGGGAATATAGGAGCAGTTGAGAATAACAGAAGGTGAACGAGAACAAAGATGAGTAAAAGGATATGGGAGTCAGTTCTAATAGTAGTAGTGATCAGAACTGCAGTAACCTATTATTAGGAGTTTAGTGCTCTGTCCTGTCCTTTTTTACATTGTTTTGAACTTTCTCCACATTTTCCACTTCATCATTCTTTTTGTCCCTTTTCTTTAGTCTCCTTCCTATTGAAGTGCAGGGGATTGTGGAAGAAGAAAATAATGGAAGAATGAGAATTCTTTACCAATTGACCTTACAGTGTGGCTTAGTCCCTACCTTCAAGTCCTCCAGCATGTATTAGTAATGCATACTCTGCTCAGACCACTGTCCTAGGATAAATAGTTCTAGGTTTAAAAGTGTAGGTCAGAATATTGCTGTCCAGCCCCAGTGGACTAGCTGAGGGATAGACAGTGCTTCTTTTTAGCTTACGTCAGCACAACTTGACCAGGGCAGTCATAGAAGCTTCATAGTCACATCTAAATGCCCTGAAGGATTAAGGTAAGCTCCTGGTCAGAGTGCTGGGGACCATGGGGTTGGGAGGACATCTAGCTCAATTGGTATAACAGTCTGTAAAGAAACTATTCTGTATCCAAGTATGCTAAATAGTACCTGGGGTTGTAAAAGCTTGCTAGTGGCCACCTAAGATACATCTACTGATTCCATCCCAGGTGAAGCAAAGGAGAATGAAGAAAACCAAAGATACAAGGGAAAGGTTGTTCCAAAGAACTAATGGGCCGCAACTAGCACAACCTGTACCAGTCTGAGCCCAGAACAAGAAGATGGTGTCCAGTTGCCTCCATTGACTACTCTGGCAGGAATCACAGTACACGGTTCTAGACAGAATTGAAGAAAAATATAGAACAGAATTCAGATACACCAGTAAACAAGTAAATACATAGGTAGACTGAATATTTTTAAAAATAGCTTGCTGGTCTGATAGACTGGAGAAACTCCAAGAATATGGCCCCTGGACACCTTTTTAACTCAGTACTAAAGTTACTCCTGAAATTCGCTGTTCAGCCAAAGATCAGACAGTTATGTAGGGCGTGGTGGTGCAGCGGTTAAGAGCTTGCTAACCAAAAGATTGGCAGTTTGAATCCACCAACAGACACTCCTTAGAAACCCTTTGGGACAGTTCTACCTGTCCTATAGGTTTGCTATGAGTTAGAATTGACTCAGTGGCAATGGGTTTGGTTTTGATTTTTATAATACATGTGAAAAACATGCTACATGATTTAGTCATGTATGTGAGACTAATGGGCACACTGGCTTAAAAGCAAAGATTAGAAGACAAAAAGGACAAGAAAATTGGATAAAGAGAAACAAAGAACCCAGAATGAAGAGGGGGAGAGTGTTGATACATCACAGCATTGGCAGCCAGTGTCACAAAGCAATTTGTGTATTAACTGTTTAATGAGAAACTAATTTACAGTGTAAACTTCTACCTATAGCACATACACACATGCACAAACTCTTTGAGACATATAGGGAAAATGTTTTATTACCAAAATATTAAAAGATTTCAGAAAAAATTTTCCGAACTATTTTGATGTGCTTCTAATAGTTAGAAAGTTAGATAAAATTCTTTTGTGTTTATTTTTACAGGTATACCTTGGAACTTCACATTTAATGTAAAGTTTTATCCACCTGACCCAGCACAGTTAACAGAAGATATCACAAGGTGAATAATTAATTAGTAGTTGAATATATAATTTTTATCATCATAAACTCTGGGAATTTCTATTCAGAACTGAAAAAAATTGGCAAGCTACTAAAGATAGAAAATTTCTAATCATTTTAAGGTGGGCTTGCAAATAAGTAAGCCTGAAACCAAAAAACAAACCCATTGCTTTCAAGTCAGATCTAACTCATGGTGACACTATTGGTCAAAGTGGAACTGTCCCATAGAGTTTCCAAGGAGTGCCTGGCAGATTTGAACTGCTGACCTTTTGGTTAACAGACACAGCACTTAATCCACTACACCACCAGGGTTTCCCAAAAGCCTTAAATATCTATGGCTTGCTGGAAGAAATTGGCAGGGGAATTAGCCCTGCTTATCTTGAGTCTTATGCCAAACTGTGGACAGGGCTGTTATAAACCACACCATCCTCCAAAGGGCAAGTCACAAGTACAGTGGTAAAATAAACAGATCCACCTGGTTGGTTGTTTTCTTTTTTAATACTCTTTTCGCTTAGGCTACAAACTTCAAATAAAGATCAAAACAGCTGAGGTTTCTGTTTTATTGTTCTCATTTCTGTCTGCTGTTATGTAATTAGGTATCTGATACTAATGAACTGGATCTTCTTCAGTAACTTTTTATTTTTAGTTCACTTGAGATACATCTTTTTCCCACCCTAATCCTCTTTAACGTAATCCAGTCTATTAACCATGAGCAGAAATTAGGATTTATAACATAGGAAAATAACAGACTTGAGGGTAATCACACAATACTGGGACAAATTGCTAAGCAAATTTTTGAGGGGACACAATTCAGTCCACAACGGATGCTTATTTGTGTTTTATTGACTATGCGAAGGCATGGGACTATGTGAATCATAACAAATTATGGATAAACTTGTGGAGAATGGGAATTCTAGAACACTTAATTGTACCCTTGAGCAATCTCTACATGGATTAGGAGGCAGCCATCCTAACAGAAAAAGAAGACACTGCGTGGCTTAAAGTCAGGAAAGGGGTGCATTGGGGTTGTATCTTTTCACTATATCTATTCAATCTGTATATGCCGAGCAAATAGTCCAAGAAGCTGTACTATGTGAAGAAGAACAGGGCATCAAGATTGGAGAAAGACTCATTAAAAACCTGCATTATGCAGGTGACACAACCTTGCTTGTTGAAAGTGAAGAGGAGTTTAAACACTTACTGATGAAGGTCAAAGACCACAGCCTTCAGTATAGGTTACACTTCAACATGAAGAAAACAAAACTTTTCACAACTGGGCAAATAAACGGTGTCATGATAAATGGAGAAAAGACTGAGGTTGTCAAGGATTTTATTTTAATTGGATGATCTACAATCAACTGTGACAGAAGCAGCAGTCAAGAGATCAAGACTCATTGCATGGGGCATATCTGCTTCAAAAAACTTCTTTCAAGTGTTGAAAAGCAAAGATGTCACCTTGAAGACTAAGGTACCTGTGACCCAAGCTGTGGTATTTTTCGGTGCTATGCATGAGAAAGCTGGACAGTGAATAGGGAAGATAGAAGAAGAATTAATGCCTTTGAATTGTGTTGGAGAAGAATATTGAATGTACCATGGACTGCCCAAAGAGCAGACAGATATTTTCTGGAAGAAACAACCAGAGTGCTCCCTGGTGAGACTACATCTTACATACTTTGGGCATATTGTCAGGAGGATCAGTTCCTGGAGAAGGACATCATACTTTGATAGAGTGGAGGGAGTCTCAGCAAAAAAGTGGGAGACCCTCGTTGAAATGGATTGATGTAGTCACTGCAACAGTGGGCTCAAGCATAACAATGATTATGGGCATGGCACAGTACCAGACAGTGTTTCCTTCTTTTGTACATATTGCTATGAATCAGAACTATCTCAGTGGCACCTAACATCATCAACAACCTCTGCACATTTAGAAAAGCCATGTGATAGAAAACAAAGATCCCAGTTTTAGAGCCAAATAGGTTTATTGTGTGGTGCTGAGTAAGCTAAGCCTCCAAGGCTGCCTTCTCATATGTTACCTGACAGTGATCACTACCTCATAAATATTTTGTGAAGATTAGATGAGGTAATGTATGTATATATGGTACTTTATATACTGAGTATTAAAATATCAATTTCTTTACTTCAGATTTTTCTTAAACTATCTTTTTGTTAGAGTCCAACATGCATATAGTTTTGTACGTAAAAATTTCAAATGTACAGCATGTAAGAAATAGTAGTACAATAAAAACCATGTACCTGCTACCTAGATTTAACAGTTATTAATATTTTGTCATATTTACTTAGTATCTTTTTTTAATCTGTTTCTTTCACCCTCCCACCCTTGCTATCTACTTCCTTGTGTCTTTCCTCTTCTTTTTTCTTTTACACAGGTTGCTATTGTTGTTGCTTGCATGGTAACATCTTTTCTCTTTTGGTTATAGATATTATTTGTGTCTTCAGCTTCGGCAGGACATAATTGAAGGACGTCTGCCCTGTTCCTTTGCAACCTTAGCATTGTTGGGTTCTTATACCATACAGTCTGAGCTGGGAGACTATGACCCCGACCTCCATGGTGCAGATTATGTTAGTGATTTTAAACTGGCTCCAAAGCAGACCAAGGAACTTGAAGAGAAGGTCATGGAACTGCATAAATCATACAGGTGAATATGGCTTCAGTGTTTATTTTGCTTGTTTTGGCAATAAATTTAAATGCTTGACCTGGTATCAATTTAGTGTTTGCCATAGAGGGTGCATGATGCTGTCAAGTCAACCTGACTTCAGTTTCCTCCATCATTTGACTTTGGGCAAGTTATTTGCATCCTCTGAACCTCAGTTTTCTTGTCTCAGTAATAGGATTTACATTGTAGGATGAAAAATAAATGAGCTAATGTATGTAAAGCACTTAGCATAGTGCCTGGCACATAGTAAGTGCTGTCTAAATAGTAGCTGTTATTATTATTGCCATATTTCCCCCCAAATTTTACACTTCTTAGGGAAACCCTGATGGCATAGTGGTTAAGTGCTACAGCTGCTAACCAGACGGTTGGCAGTTCAAATCTACCAGGTGCTCCTTGGAAACTATGGGGACAGTTCTACTCTGCTTATAAGGTTGCTATGAGTTGGAATTGACTCGATGGTTGTGAATTATGCTAGAGTCCCTGAATAGAGCAAACAATTAATACACTTGGCTGTTAACTGAAAGATTGGGGCTTGAGTCCACCCAGAGGTACCTCAGATCAAAAAGCCTGGCAATCTACTTTAAAAAGATCAGCAATTAAAAACTCTGTGGAGCACAGTTCTTCTCTGGTGCACATAAGCTTGCCATGAGTTCAAATCAACTCAACAGCAACTGTTTTTTTTTGCTTTTATACTGTTTTAGGTACCTTAGGATCATTAGAGCAGGGGTTCTTAATTTGGAATCCATTTACCCATGGATAGGTTTTTAGACTGCCCAAGAAATTCCTGAAGATATTTTTATAAGTCTTTATGTAAATATGGGACAGTGTGCATTTCTCCTGGGTAATATGCTTTCCTCAGATTCTGAAAAGTGGTCTAGGATTCAAAAAGAGGTTAGTAGCCCATTTCATCAGAGGAAAAGCATTGTTAATATACTAAAATGAAAATACTTTAAACTGTTTCAGAGGGAGAAGTGGGGAAACATTTGTTTTCTTCACTTCTGATAACTCTTTCCTGTTTCCTGTTTCCCCACTGACTTTTGTTTCAAGGTGACTCCACAGAACAAACTAAAAATGTTGAGAAATTTGGGAGATGGATGAGTAGCCAACAATTCAGTAGTTACCAGATGATCCAAATTAACAATTGATTAAGCTTATTGACTACCTTGCTTTGTTCAGAAAACTAGTTAGTAAAGTTGGAATGTATCAGAAAACAGTTTTTAATTGAACCAGTGGTGCCAATATGATCAATACCTTAAATCTATCTCTAATTTTTTTAATTGTGTTCACTTTAGGTAGAATTTATAGAGCAAGTTAGTTTCTTACTGAACAATTAATATACATATTATTTTGTGACATTGGTTGCCAACCCCAAGATGTGTTAGCACTTTCCCCTTCTTGACCTTAGGTTCCCCGTTTCCATTTGTTCAGCTTTCCTGTCCTTTCCTTGACTTTGCCCCTGAGCTAGTATGCCAGTTTGGTCTTATATATGTACTGAACTACACGTGTTATTGTTTGTTTTATAGGCCTGTCTAATCTTTGGCTGAAGGGTGAACCTTAGGAGTTTGTAAGTTAAAAGGGTCATACAAAAAAAGACCAGACTTATTACTCTGACAGATTAGAGAAACCGCAAGAGTGTGGCCTCTGGACACCCTGTTAACTGATGAATTTTTAATGGTTATTTGGTTATGGTAGAATCTCAGATTTGAGAAGACTATCTTCACTATCTTCCAATGCTTGACTCTTCTTTATAGCATTACTACATAATTGTCATCTTGATTATAAACAGCTAACTATTGTTCACCTGTTACCGTGTGTCAGAAACCATGCTAAGTGCTTTATGTACAGTATCACATTTTAATCTTTATAACCATGCATTGATCTTGGCTAGTGTTTCTCAAAGTGTGATCATAGACCTTTCAGAACCAACAAGGTTCTTTCAGGGGACCCATGTAGTTAAAATTATTTTCATATTAAGATGTTAAAAGTATGAAACACAAATCAAGGAAATGGAACCAAACTGTGTTAGTAGACAGCACAGTTTTCATCAACATGCAGTTGCTGATAAGGAAGATCCAGTTCAGGTCAGAATTTCTTTGATGAAACAGTAAAAATTATTAATTTTATTAAATCTTGAGTACATTTCTATTTAATGTTCGATGGTTAAATGGGAGACACATATAAAGCTTGTTTGCTTTGTACTGAAGTAGTAGTTACCTTAAGGAAAAGCACTTGTACAACTGACTGTAAGATGAATTAGCTGCTTTTTGATGGAACAACATTTTTATTTAAAAAAACAGCCAACAAACCACTGGCATTCAAACTTAGTTTTTGGTAGACATTTTGTTGAAAATAAATGAAATGACCACTACTTGAAGTAAACCACTGAAAGTATCTTTTTTCAGTGATAAAATTCAGTCTTTCAAGATTATGTCAAATGCCACCATGATCTTGATGGCTTGCAAGTACTTAGACTTTTTAATAACTTTGTTGGTGATATTAATAAATGCTTTTTAAAAAATATTGTATAATGAAATGTGTACAATATTTTTTAAATTTTTTTTTAATATTATGTGATGAAATGTGTCCCCCATGTGTCTATCAGTTTGTCATACTGTTAAGGCTTATGTGTTGCTATGACGCTGGTAGATATGCCACCTGTATTCAGATACCAGCCAGGTCACCCTTGGCAGACAGGCTTTCAGCTGAGCTTCCAGACTAGGACAGGCTAGGAAGAAGGACCTGGCGATCTACTTGTGAAAGAATTAGCCAGTGATACCCTTATGAATAGCAGCAGAAAAATGTTAGATATAGTGCTAGAAGATGAGCTCCCCAGCTTAGAAGGTGTATAAAAGACAACTGAGGTAAAGCTGCTTCCTCAAAATAGAGTCAACCTTTATGATACCTGGAGTCAAGCTTTCAGAACCTTTATTTGTTGAAGTAGCACAACTCAAAACGAGAAGAAACAGTGCAGATATCCATTAATAATTAGAATATGGAAAGGACAAAGTATGAATCTGGGAAAATTAGAAATTATCAAAAATGAAATGGAACACATAAACATTGATATTCTAGACATTAGTGGCTGAAGTGGACCAGTATTGGCTGTTTTGAATCACATAGTCATATGATCTTCTGTGCCACAAATAACAGCTTAAAGAGGCATGGCATTGTATTCATCATCAAAAAGAACATTTCAGTATCTGTCTTGAAGCACAGCCCTGTCAGTGATGGAGTAATATCCATATGCCTACAAGGAAGACCTACAACTGTTGTTCAAATTTATGCACCAACAACTAAGGTCAAAGATGAAGAAACTGAAGATTTTTACCAGCTTCTAATGTCTGAAATTGGTTGAACATGCAATCAGGATGCATTGGTAATTATTGGTGATTGGGATTCAAAAGTGGGAAACAAAGAAGGATTGATAGTTGGTAAATATGTCATTAGTGATAGAAACAATTCTGGAGATCACGTGGCAGAATTTTGCAAGACCACTGACTTCATTGCAGATACCTTTCTTCACCAACATAAACAATGACTGCATGGACCTCACTAGATGGAATACACAGGAATGAAACTGACTACATCTGTGGGAAGAGACAATGGAAAAATTCAGTATCATCAGTCAGAAGAAGGCCAGGGGCCAGTTTCAGAATAGACCATCAGTTGCTCATATGCAAGTTCAAATTGAAACTGAGAAAAATTAGAACAAGTTGACAAGAGCCAAAGTATGACCTTGAGTGTATTCCATGTGACTTTAGAGAACATCTTGAGAATAGGTTTGATGCGTTGAACATTAGTGACCAAAGACTAGACAAATTATGCAAGGACATCATCATACATGAAGAAAGCAAGAGGTTATTAAAAGGACTGGAGGGAAAGAAAAGAGCAAGATGGATGTCAGAAGAGACTCTGAAACTTGCTCTTGAACATCAAGTAGCTAAAGCAAAAGGAAGAAATGATAAAGTAAAAAAACTGCAGAGATTTCAGAGGGTGGCTGGAGAAGACAAAATAAATTATTATGATGACGTGTGCAAAGAGACAGAAAATGAAAAGGGAAGAAAACACTTAGCATTTCCCCAAGCTGAAAGAACTGAAGAAAAAATTCAAGCCTCAAATTGCAATAGTGAAGGATTCTATGGGGAAAATAGTAAATGACACAGGAAGTATCAAAAGAAGATGGAAGAAATACACCGAATCATTATACCAAAAAGCATTGTTTGATTTCGAATCATTTCAAGAGGTAGCTTATGATCAGGGACTGATGATACTAAAGGAAGAAGTCCAAGCTGCACTGAAAGCATTGGCAAAATAAATAAATAAATAACTCCAGGAATTGATGGGATATCAATTGAGATGTTTCTGCAAATGGGTGCAATGTTAGAAGTGCTCACTCATCTATGCTAAGAAATGTGGAAGACAGCTATATGGCCAACCAACTGAAAGAGATGTATGTTTATGCCTATTCAATCTGTATGAAAAGCAGATAACCCAAGAAGCTGGACTACATAAAGAAAAATGAGGTGTTGGAAGAAGACTCATTAACAACCTGCATTATGCAGATAACACAACCTTGCTTGCTGAAAGCACAGAAGACTTGAAGCACTTACTGATGAAGATCAGAGATAGCCTTCAGTATAGATTATCCCTCAACATAAAGAAAAAAAAACCTCACAGCTGGACCAGTAAGGAACATCATGATAAACAGAGAAAAGATTGAAGTTGTCAAGGATTTTATTGTACTGGAATGATCTGCAGTTAATGCTGATAGAAGCAGCAGTCAAGAAATCAAAAAATTCATTGCTTTGGGAAAATCTGCTTCAGGAGACCTCAATAAAGTATTTAAAAGCAAAGATGTCACCTTGGAGACGTAAGATTTCATGACCCAAACCATGGTGTTTTTAATTCCATCATATGCATGAGAAAGTTGAATAAGTTGAATAAGGAAGACAGAAGAATTGACGCCTCTAAATTGTGATGCTGGAGAAGAATATTAAATACACTGCCAAAAGAGTGTCAGATCTGTCTTAGATGAAGTGCAATTCGAGACTTCCTTAGAAGTTAGGATGGTGAAACTATGTCTTACATACTTTGGAAGTGTTCTCAGGAGGGATCAGTCCCAGGTGAAGGACATCATGCTTGGTACAGTAGAGGTCAGTAGAAAAGAGCAAGACTCTCAGTGAGAGATAGATTGCCATAGTGACTGCAACAATGGGCTCAATCCTAACAACAATTGTGGGCATGGCACAGGACCAGGCATTGTTTTGTTCTGTTGTACATAGGGTTGTTATAAGTCAGAACTGGTACGAGAATGAAATGTGTCAACAGTTGGAAGAGCTGGATAGCTCAGTGAGCCAGTATTTTCCCAAATATGGAATGCATGCTGCTACAAAGTAATAATGGTTAAAAAATCTTTTCAGTATGCAATGTAGATATACAGATTTTATTTTATTTTATCTTTTATTTTTTTTATTTTTATTTAACATAACTGAGTGAAAATGTACATTCACATGTAAATTTACATGCCCCCCTATATGCAGCTTCCACTGCTCTCCCTGTCCGGTGACTGCACATTATTCCTCTCTGCTCCATGCATGTCTCATCCTCCCAACAGTCTCCTTTCCCCTCCTCTCCGTCCACTCCCCTTCCTCCAGCCAGAGGTCAGCAAGATGATATCCTATAGATGTATAGAACCATAAAGTGCTTCCAATATGTGGTTACTCTGCATTGCCAAGTCCAATCCATTCCTGTCCAAAGAGTGGACCTTTGTTATAATTTATGGGAAAGGGCAGCATCAGGACCGGGGTCCATGCTCTCAGAGGAACCCCAAAACCTCTGGACCATCAATTGAGGTCTTTTAGTGGAGATCTCATGATGCACCTCTTTTTATTCTTGTGTTGCCAGTGAGGCTCCTCTCTGTGAGCTCCGTCGTGGCTATCACTGGTGGTGGCCGGGCACCATCCGATTCT
This sequence comes from Heterohyrax brucei, assembly GCA_028571685.1. Taxonomy (NCBI): domain Eukaryota; kingdom Metazoa; phylum Chordata; class Mammalia; order Hyracoidea; family Procaviidae; genus Heterohyrax; species Heterohyrax brucei. Next base: position 59,015,158 of record CM053140.1, read on the forward strand.
TCCGGTCCGAAGTCGATGTAGGCACCCACTCTTGTGGGTCTCTCTGTCTTCTCGGTTGTCTTTACCACATGCCATTTTGGCCCTTGGTGAGCATCCATTCCTGCTAAGTTGGGACCATTTGCTGTGTCCTCAGATGGCAGCTTGGCAGCTTTTAAGACCTCAGACGCCACTCACCAATGTGGGGTGCAGAGAGCTCTCTTAGCAAAACGCTAGTTGTGCCAATTGGCCTGGAATTTGCCTAAGAGCATGGTCCCCCGCCCCCCACCCCAGCTACTCTATCCTTGCAGTATTGAGTTAAGATGGAAGGAGTACTCAAGGTATGCTGAAGTCCACGTAATGTTGTTCTTGTTCCTAATGTGTGCTGTCACCGCTTTCTCCCAACTAGATTTCTAGTAACTATCTAAACTAAACCCTCCCCCCTTCGCCCTCCCTTCATCCCTCCCCTCCCTTGCAGCTGTCAAGAGTCTCTTCTTCCATACACAAGTCTGTTTTTGAGATCTTATTGTAGAGGTCTCATACAGTATTTGTCCTTTTGTCGCTGACTACTCTAACTCAACATAATGTCTTCCAGTTGAAACCAGGTTAGGAGATGTTTCCTGGAATCATCGTTATTCTTTATCATTGCGTAGTGCTCCATTGAGTATATGTACCACAGTTTACCTATCCATTCTTCTATTGTTGGGCATCTGGGTTGATTCCATCTTTTTGCTATTGTGGACTGTGCTGCGATAAACATTCTGGTGCATGTGTCCGTTGGTGTGAAAGGCCTTGAATCTGTAGGATATATTCCAAGTAGTGGAATTACTGGGTCAAATGGTATATCGATATCCATTTTTTTAAGGAAGCGCCAGATTGCCTTCCAAAGAGGCTGGACCATTTTGCAACCCCACCAACAGTGTAGGAGGGTTCCACTTTCTCCACAGCCTCTCCAGCATTTGTTGTTTTGTGTTTTCTGGATCATGGCCAATCTTGTTGGGGTGAGATGGTATCTCATTGTTGTCTTGATTTGAATTTCTTTAATAACTAAAGATCGTGAACATGTCCGCATGTGTTTTTTGGCTGCCTGGATCTCCTCTTTAGTGAAGTGTCTGTCCATCTCCTTTGCCCATCGCTTAATTGGATGGTTTATCTTCTTCTTCTTGATATTTTGTAGTATCTTATAGATTATGGAGATCAGGCGTCGATCTGACATAGAGTTGCCAAATATTTTTTCCCACTCTGTGGATGTTCTTTTAATTCTATTAATAAAGTCTTTGGATGAGCAAAAGTGTTTGATTCTTAATAGTTCCCATTTATCTACTTTCTCTTCTGTTGATTGAGGTTTCTTTGACAGATTTTGGAGTCTGTCCTCATTGTGTATTAAAACTTCCATTGCTGTTCCTACCTTTTCTTGGATGAGCTTTTATCATTTTAGGTTTGATATTTGGGTCTTTTATCCAGTTGGAGTTGGTTTTTGTATAAGGTGTAAGATATGGATCTTGATTCAGTTTATTGCAGATAGATAACCAATTTTGCCAGCATCATTTGTTGAAGAGACTGTTTTTACCCCAGTTTAATGTCTTAGGGCCTTTGTCAAATATCAACTGTTCATAGGCAGATGGTGTCATCTCTGGGGTCTCAGTTCTGTTCCATTGATCGATCTGTCTGTTCTTGTACCAGTACCAGGCTGTTTTGACCACTGTGGCAGTGTAGTATGTTCTAAGGTCGGGTAATGAGAGGCCTCCCAGTGTGTTCCTCTTCTTTACTAGTACCTTACTTATCCGGGGCTTCTTCCCTTTCCAAACAAAATTGGTGATTTGTTTCTCCATCTCATTAAAAAATGATGCTGGAACTTGTATTGGGATTGCATTATATAAATAAATTGCTTTGGGTAAAATAGACATTTTCACAGTGTTAAGTCTTCCTATCCATGAGCAGGGTAGGTTTTTCCATTTATCTAGGTCTCTCTTAGTTTCTTGTAGTAAGGGCTTGTAGTTCTCTTTGTAAAGGCCTGTTGTTTCTCTGGTTAGATTAATTCCTAGGTACTTTATCTTCTTAGGGGCTATCGTAAATGGTATTGATTTAATAATTTCCTCCTTAACAGTCTCGTTGATGGTATAAAGGAAACCTACTGATTTACTTATGTTTATCTTGTATCCTGAAACTTTGCTGAACTCTTCTATCAGTTTGAGTAAGATGTACAGATTTTAATGTAACGGAGTAGAAAAAGTTAAGTGTCTTTTCAGATTTCATAGTGCAACTAACCTTCACAAAACTATCAATGCTGAGTTTTGATCTAGTTGTAAAGAAGAATATCATTAATTATCAATTCATCCTTTCCCAACTACATAATAGTATGAGATCAGTTTTTCTTCAAATATTATACAAAAATCAGTGTATCACCACAGATTGTAGAAACAGATGTAAGAATCTAGCTGTGTTCTATACAGCAGACAATATAGAGATTTGCAAATATATAAAACAATAACACTTTTCTCACTACATTTTTTGGGGGGAATACTGTTACCTTTTTAATAAAAAGTATGTCTTTCTTCACTAACTAGACAGTAGCTAGCTGGTAACTTTGGTGAAGGATAAGACAATACACAATTCTGGGGAAGTCAGCACCGTTTGACCAAGGCAAAGTCATGGAAGTTTCATAGACACATTCAAACTTCATAAGGGACCAAATTACTGGGCTGGGAGCTGGGGGCCATGGTCTCAGGGGACATTTAGGTCAGCTGGCATAACATAGTTTATAAAGTGTTTTACATCCTTCTTTGTTGAGTAGCATCTGGGGGTTTTATGAACTTGTGAATGGCCATCTGAGATACTTAATTAAGATCTATGCTATCTGAAGCTAGAAAGAATGAAGAAAACCAGAGACACAAGAGAAAAGATTAATCCAAAGGATTTATGGACCACAACTACCACACTCTCTACCAGACTGAGTCCAGCACAACTATCTGGTACCCGGCTACCAGCACCAACTGCACGGACAGAGATGACAACAGAGGGTCCTGGACAGAGCTGAAGGAAAATGTGTAACAAAATTCTAACTCATAAAAAAAAGACTTACTGATCTGACAGAGACTGGAAAATCATTGAGGATATGGCCCCCGGACAACCTTTTAATTCAGTACCGAGGTCACATCTGAGATCTACCTTTCAGCCAAAGATTATAGGGGCCCATAATACAAAGCAAGACTAAACGGGCACAGCAGCTCACAGGCAGGGACAAGAAGACAGTGAGGACAGGAAAGCTGGTAGTGGGGAACCGCAGGTCAAAAAGAGGGGAATACTGATAAGTCATAGGGTTGGCAACTGATATCACAAAACAATATCTGCATTAATTGTTTAATGAGAAACTAATTTGCTTTGTAAACCTTCATTTAAAGTACAGTAAAAGAAAAAATGTTTTCTTAAGATGTGATGGGTTCTTGTTATCTTTGGCAGACTTAAATAATTTTAAAATTGTAAGGACAGAGTAGCTGGGACAGGGGGCTGGGGACCATGCTCTCAGGCAAAATCGAGGCCAATTGGCATATCTAGTGTTGTACTAGGAGGTCTCTCTGTACCCCACATTGATGAGTGGCATCTGGGGTCTTAAAAGCTGCCAAGCTGCCATCTGAGGGTACAGCAGCTGGTCCCAACTCAACAGAAACGGATGATCACCGAGGTCCATAATGACATGGGGGAAAGGGACCCAGAAGAGAGAGAGACCCACATGAGTGGGTGTCTACCTCGACTCGTGACCAGAAGAACTGGATGGTGCCTGGCCACCACCAGTGATAGCTGTGATGGAGCTCACAAAGTTGAGTCTCCCTGGCAACACAAGAATAAACATGGGTACACCCTGAGATCTCCACCAAAAGACTGCAATTGACTGTCCAGGTCGGGGTTCCCCTGGGAGCATGGCCCCTGGCCCTGATGCTGCCCCTGTCCATAAATAATAATGAAGGTCAACTCTTCAGACAGCAATGGATTGGACGTGGTGACGCAGGGTGACCATATTTTGTGGGCCCTTTATGGTTCTATGCGTCTATAGGATATCATCCTGCTGACCTCTTACTGGAGGAAGGGGAGTGCATGGAGAGGAGGGGATAGGAGACTGCTGGGAGGATAGGACATGTATGGAGCAGAGAGAAAGTGTATGCTGTCACTAGGCAGGGAGAGCAGTGGGAGTTGGTGAGCATGCAAATTTATATGGGAATGTACATTTTCATTCAGTCGTAATAAAAAATAATAATATAGATTATAGCCTACATAAAGAAAAACTTGTTGGAGTTGAGAATTGTTCAAAAGAATAAAGGCATCCTGAGGTCAAAAGTTTGAGAGCACTGAACTAGGCAGTAGGGCATGGTAGTTAGTCTAAAGCCTGGACTCAGAGGTCAGCCTCCCTTTGAATTCAGGTTCTATTCTTCATTAGCTATGTGACTCTTGCAAGTTACTTAAACTCTGTAAGCTTTACTCTTCTCTTCTGAAAACAGGGTGATAATTTGAATTTTGTGATTGCTAAATCAGAAAATTAAGATACTCAGCACAGTGAATAATGTAGAATTCACATATTTGTTAGGATAATAATAATTCTTATATTTTTCAAGTTATGAATGTGGGTCTGCTTTTGGGAAACCGCTCTTTGAAAGTTAACAGAATTTAAACCAAATTAGGTAAGGCAATCTAAGAGAACAGATGGTTATAGTCTAGTTGATGCTTTATTAGATATGTGGATTGAAATTGAGTAATAATGACTCTCTGTGACCCGAAAACTTAGAGGTCTGGCATCTTCACATTTATTTGCTTCTTTTTGGAAAGATTGTCCATTCTTCCAAGCAGAAGCTCGAACAGGTATTTCAATTATGTCCAGTAACATGACAGCGTAACTAATTCATAGAAATCTCTGCTGAGGCAGAAGCATTTTAAGATATATTGAAATGTACAGATACCACTTGGCTCACTGGACAAACAGAAGATAGCCTACATAAATGGAGCTCTTAGTTGTGGCCATTTGCCCAGACAATGACTTTTAAGCTATAATTAACGCTTAAGTTTATCATAGCAAATCAAGCTTTAAAATCCATTGTCCTCCGTTTATGGGTACTAGGAAGATAATGTAAACTTGTCAGTTTGTCCCCACTTAATTATTTGAAGTCAAAGTCCTTAATTAGGAGATGTAACGAGACTATTAAAAGGCTGTCATACAACACTGCAACACATTGGCACTGTCCTGACTCCACTTGCTCAGAAATAATTAAACACAGGGAAACTTTGTTATAATTTCACTTTTTAATGAGCAAGAGTTAACTAGCGCCAAAGCTCCCTGGTTAGGTACTTTTGGAAGCTGTTGTACTTGCAAGTAGTAAGTGATTATGTGTTTTTGGACAAATTTAACACAGTACCCTTAATGGTTTAGAAGTATCTGATCTCTTCCTATAGCCATAACATTGGATTGAATATACCAGTGATCATGAAGATGGCAAAGGCTGGGCAGCATTTCATTTCATTATGTATAAGAACACCATGAGTTAGAGCCAACTTGATGGCAGCTAACTACAACAGTGTCTTCCCAGAGCTGGTTTGCTCTTACTTTCAAGGTTCTCAGAAATTTTAGGAAACACTTGATTTTTAAAATTTTACGTTGAAAATAATTTAATTTTCGTATCAATCTGTAAAATATATATTGTGTCTATTTACATAGATGCCTGTTAGTGGTAGGATTATAAGAGATTTCTTCCATGCTCTTAGTGGAGCCCTGGCGGTGCCAAATTTGATACAATAAATGCATATGATTTTTATAATCAAGTAAAGCTTCCTGAAACAAGTGTATTCTAAAGCCATTACTAGGTGGTCAGAACATGGTATCCTGGCACAGGGGCAATCTGTCTTGGGATACAGAGGCCTAAGCAAGGTGAAAGAGTCCCAGGATGGTTAAATGGTTAAAGCACTCAACTGCTAACCAAAAAGTTGGGAGTTTGACTCCACCCAAAAGTACCTCCCTTGGAAGAAAGGGCCAGAGCTCTCCTCGGAGCCCTGGTAGCATGGTGGTAAAGAGTTTGGCTACCAAACTGGTCAGCAGTTCAAATCTACCAGCCATTCCTTGGAAACCCTATGGGGCAGTTCTGTTGTGACCTATAGGGTGGTTATAAGTCAGAACCAACCCGATAGTACTTAACAACAACACAACAAATAGGGTGAAGAGAGTGTGTGTGGGTTGTGGGGCAGTCTGACATGAGGAATTGGTGCCCAAACAGAATGAGGAGGAAGTTTATCTGTAGTGTACATAGTGTAGCTATCAGGAGGCTGAATGGAGTGAGGTTATCCAAACCACATGGAGCTAGGGCCTGTGTGGGGTGTGGGATGGTACCTGATGCAAGGTTTTGAATCCTCAGCAGAGTAAAGAAGATACCAGTGAAAAGGATAGCCTAACAGGGACAGTCAGAACGTAAGTGAGGTAAGGAGGGCATACACGTGCTGGACAGTAGCCCAGCATGGGGGATTCAGAGTCCAACAGGATGAGAAGGGCATTTGTGTAAAGGAAAGACCTGGCATCCGGGTCAGAGCAAAAGTGGGGTAAGAAGAGCATTCACGTAGGAGAGGAATCAGTTGCTGTAATGAAAAGCTTAATTATATATAGGGAAGTTGGTCAAATTAATCCATATCTTGGGGACAATGGAAGCCAGGTTTCTTACTGTCAGTAAAAACCCAAACCCAGTGCTATTGAGTTAATTCTGACTCATAGTGACCCTATAAGCAGAGTAGAACTGCTCCATAGACCTTCCAAGGAGCGCCTGGTGGATATGAGCTGCTGACCTTTTGGTTAGCAGATGTAGGACTTAACCACTACACCACCAGGGTAAAGGGAGATACAAATATGAAAAGAGAGAAACTAAAGTTAACCCTGTGGTGTCTGGTAAAAATTGGAAGTTTTGGTGTGAATTCTTGATTTTCAGTAGATAGGAAGATCAGATAGAGAGAGAGATTTAAATAGATAAATGTGTATGTGTGTGTGTGTGTGTGTGTCCTAACTGTATGCTGAGAGGACCTGGAAACAGCAACACTGAATAGCAATGAGCATCCGTGTATCTCAGGTTCTCAATTTCATCCTCCACTAAGAACCAGGGCTTTAAGAACCAGGGCTTCTTAAAGAAATGTCTGATTCCAAGGCTGAGAGCAGGAACATACAGATAATCTTGGAACATCTTGTGCCAGAAAACAATGAAGTCTTCAAAGAATGATGGGAAATTGCCATAAGGACAAAGAATCCAGCTTGCAGAAGCTCCCACTGACCAAACTGGGGGCAATTTAAACTTTAAAATAAGTAAGAAAAATAACTTATTATACCATATGGAATAAATGAGAATTTGTGAGTCCACAAATAAATAAGTAAATGAATAAATTGAAAGTTTGGTAAAGATTAGGGTATTTAAAAGGTTTCAAAGTGTATTCCCACAGAATTATTATTAGTTTCAAAGAGGTAGAGAGTGCCTTCACATAGGAGAAGTGTCTGGCAGACATCAGTGATCAAAGTAAACATTAATCAATGATGAGACAAATTGAAATCATGCATCATCTGATGTGATGCAGTGAGAACACAGTTCTGCTTCTGTGATACTCCTGTCAATGAAGCATAAGCTGAATCAGTTCATGGGGAAACATCAGATAGGGTCAAATTGAGAGACATGCTATAAAACAACTGGCCTGTAATTTTCAAAAAGTCAAGGTCATGAAAGTCAAGGATGAAGGAGCTGTTCCAAATGGAACAACACTAAAGAGATGTCAACTAAATGCAACCATAATGCTAAATTGGAGCCTTGTGATACAAAGAATGCTTTTGGAACAGTTGGCTAAGCTTGAATTTGAGGATTAGATGTCGGTAATGTGTCAGTGAATCTTGACTGAAAGCAGGAAATGGTTTGACTGTGCGAAGGTATTCAGTTGTGTGGATCATAACAAATTATGGATGAATTGTGAAAAATGGCAATTCTAGAACACTTAATTGTGCTCATGTATGCAGACCTATACATAGACGAAGAATCAGTCAAATAGCGTGAGGGTACTGTGTGGTTTTAAGTCAGGGAAGGTGTCCATTGGGGTTTTATCCTTTTGCCATACTTTGTGTGTTTAGCAAATGATCCAACAAGTTGTGCTACATGAAAAAGAATGGGTCATCAGGATTGGAGACTCATTAATAGCCTGTGATACACGTTAAGACACGACTTACTTGCTGAAAGTGAAGAGGACTTGAAGCACCAACTGATGAAGATTGAAGACTAGAGCCTTCAGTTTGAATTGCACATCAACATAAAGAAAACAAGAATCCTCACAACTGAAACAATAACCAACATCATGATTGTCTTACTCACCTAAAGCTGCTTTAACAGAAATACCACAAGAGCACAGCTTTAAAAAGAGAAACTTTATTCTGTCCAAGTCCAGTAGACTACAACTCCAAATTCAGGGTGTTAACTCCAGGAGAAGGCTTTCTCTGTTGGCTCTGGAGGAAGGTCTTTGTCATCAGTTCTTTGCTGGACTGGAAGCTTCTGGGGCTTAAGGATCCCAGGTTCTTTCCAAAAGATGTGCTCTGCTCCTGGCACTGCTTATTAGTGTCATGAGGTCCCCAACTATGTGCTTGCTTTCTTTTCCATTATATCCCAGAATATTGCCTCAAGGCACTATACAGTCTTACACATTGAGTCCTGACCCACCAACTGCAGCTGCCTCCCGTTCTCCCTTGTTAACGTCACAGAGGTAGGATTTACAGCATACAGGAACATAGCACAATACTCGGCATTGTAGCCTAGCCAAATGGCTACGCATGTTTTCAGAGGGGACACAATTCAGTCTATGACAATGGTAAACAGAGAAAACATTGACGTTGTCAAGTGTTTCATTTTACTTGGATCCACAATCAATGCCCATGGAAGCACCAGTCAAGAAATCAAATGATATATTGCATTGGGCAAATCTGCTTCAAAATACCTCTTTACAACTATTTTTATGAAAGTAAATGGGCACAGCAGTCCAGAAACAGAGATGAAAAGATAGGAAAGGACAGGAAAATTGGACAAATGGAAATGGAGAACCTGAGGTCAAGAAGGGTAAAAGTGTTGACACATCAAGAGTTGACAACCACTGTCACAAAACAATTTGTGTATTTAATGAGAAAATATTTTGCTCTGTAAACTGTCACCTAAAACACAGTAGGAAAAAAACTGTATAAAGAAAGTAGTCATTTTTTTAAAAAAGACCTTTTTAAATTGTTAAATAAAAAGCAAGGAAGTCACTTTAAGGACTAAGGTATGCCTCACCCAGACCATGGTATTTTCAGTCACCTCATATGCATTCAAAAGCTAGGCAGTGAATAAGGAAGAACAAAGACGAATTAACACCTTTGAATCATGGTGTTGGTGAAGAGTATTAAATATACCACAGACTGCGAGAAGAATGAACAAACCTGTCTTAGAAGAAATACAGACAGAATGCATCTTAAAAGCAAGGATGATGAGGCTTTTTTTTCACATACTTTGTTTTTTGTTGTTTTAATTATTTAATTTTTTTTTTTTTTTATCATTTCACTTACTTTGGACATGTTATTTGGGGGGGGGGTCAGTTCCTGGAGAAGAACATTATGGTTGGTAAAGGATCGATGGAAGAGAGAAAGACCCTCAACAAAATGTCTGCAACAGTGGGCTGAAGCAGCAGTGATTATAAACATGGCACAAGACCAGACAGTGTTTTTTTCTGGTCACTGTGAATGGGAACTGATTTAATGGCACCTAATAACAGTAACAATGAATTAATCAATTGAGGATAGCACAGGACTGAACAGAATTTTGCTTTGTTATGTATGGGCTCTAGAGCCAATGGCGCCTGACAGCAACAATGTATGAATATTAATTTCCCATTTTTGATGGTTTCCTACATAACCTCAATGCAGGGGTAATGACAGGCAACTTATTCTCAGTGGTTCAATAAAAATTCTTCGTATTGTTTATAACCTTAAGGGCTCTTCAAAAAATTTAAATTACAATGAGACCTGTGAGAGCTGAAACTGGATGGGACTGTTTTTTGTCTTTCTGGATCTCACACACCTTTGACAGCGTGCAGGCCACTTTCCTATTGCTCTCGATAGTGGAAAATATTTGAGTTTTCTTTCTGACAGATTTCCACCTTATATGGATTCCAGCTCCCACAGGCTTTACTGTATTAAATTTCAGAAATGCAAGAAGCATTAGCTAATCTTCAGACAACCGTTATTTTCAACTGACCAAAAAAGCCATGGTTTTAATGTTAAAGATCTTTTTTTTAATCACTTGCCGTTGATACAGTTTTAAAGCATGTTTGTTTATAGAAGCATTTATATAGTTTGAAATTAAGATTTGTTTTTACATTGACTGACCCACTAATGTACCTTTTGTTTCTTTGATAATAATGTATGCTTGGAGAAATAAGAAATTTTGTCATGATTGCTTCATTTACTATTTTAAAATTTGTTTTCCAACTCAAGTGATCCAATTATTTGCTCTTTGTTTTATAAGCTGTGTTGAAAGATCACTGGACGATATGGATTCCAGCTTCCACAGGTTTCAGAAATTCAAGAAGCATTAGCCAGTCTTCACAGAAAAAAAATTAAGATTGCAGTAATAATAAACATTTGTAATTTATAAAATAATTTTACAACAGTTATCCCATTTGATCCTAATAGTTATTCATTCAGCAAAGACAAAGACAAAAAAGAATGCCTATCCTAGTTTCTGGAAGGAGCTTTGGTGGTGAAATGGTTAAGAGCTCAGGCTGTTAACCAAAAAGGTCAGCAGTTCTAATCCACCAGCTGCTCCTTGGAAAACCCTAGAGAGCATTTCTAATGGGTTCTGTAGGGTCACTGTGAGTCAGAATCTACTTGACAGCAATGCATCTTTTTTCAGTCTCTGGAAGTAAGTCCTATTATGAATCTCACTTTGTAGCTAAGAGATTGAAAATCACTACTCTTGAAGTACAGAAACCAGAATTCTAGCCTGAGTGAAATGATTTGAGTCCTGACTTAAGCCTGCTGCCTCAAACTAGAAGTCACAACATACTGGTGACCATGTGATCCCATAGGGCCACAGTTTCTGTATCAGCAAAATGAAGGAAATTTTGACTCTGTAATCTTCAGTCTCTGTTTCAGCTTTGAAATCCTCATCCCACTGATAATACTAACAACAAAAAGCGTAAAATAGCTGAGAGTAATCTTAACTAAAATAGTATACAACTTATATAAAATAAACAACAATAAATCTCCCCTGAGATATTTTTAATGACTGAATTGACAAACTTCTACATAGGTTAATTTTCCTTCTTTTTTTAAAAAAAAGTCTTCATTTTTAAGTCCATTAGTGAGTAAAACTGAGAAGTGATGCCATAGAGATTGTGAAAGAAGTTTGTTGAGAGAGGTTGAGTCATTAACAAATCTATAGCCTCTCTCTTGAGGGTTTATTTATTTTTTGGTCCCAAGAAACTCTCTGTTCCTTTTAATGAGGGTACAGACAGATGGACCTGAAAGTGATTTTTCATTGTTAAATGAAGAGGCACTGCTGCTTCATACAGTTTCAGGTGTCCTATGGGAAGCACATTTACATGGTTTTTCTTTGTGGATATGGCTGCACTGTTGTTACTATGAAGTTATATTTAGCTGATCTGATTTGTGCTGCACCGGGAATAATATCTTCATCTTGAAAGCTCAGCATAGCAGCTTGTGAGCACTTTTCAAAAGACAGAAAGCTTATAAAGAAGGAAAGACCATCACAGTGAATGTTTAGGCAGTGAAACTGATTGTTTTCAAACAAATTAATTCATTGTGTGCCTAATAATGAAGACACTCTTAGTAGCAGAGAAAGCAGTCCCATTATATGTGTCCTTCTATTAACCAAATTGTTGTGTTTAGATCAGCAGGGAAGACACCATCTGTTACCAGAAATTTTCTTTTTATCAAGCCTGCCCCCATTAAGTGACCCTAGTTAAGTAACTTCAGCTGCCCTGTTTAATTTCCATAATAACTCAATTCAGGGGTATAGAGAAAAAAAGACAGCTAAGAGGATATTGTAAATTACACCATGCCCTCAGAGGATTTAATTTGGTTATGCCTTTGGCAAGAAAAATTAGTGGGAGGAGTTGATGTATGTTGGAGAAGAAGGCTGAGAAGAGGGAAGGGCAGTACTGATGATAGAGGAAGGAGGCAGCTTTAAGGAAATTGTTTAACAGGACCTTTTAAAGATACAGATTTTGTAATTTTTTGGTGACTTTTTGTTTCTCCAAGATCTAATTTTCTAAGATATATTTCAGTTATTTAGATACAGGTAATGAGCGATAAGACTGAAATATAACATGTATGTATTTAGATGTTTTTATAAAGTATAGTGAATATACAATTGTTACTCGTGGGAGTGTTAACACTGACTCTAAAAGAGTTTATTGTTTTTATTTTCTCAAAGGTCCATGACTCCAGCTCAGGCTGACCTGGAATTTCTTGAGAATGCCAAGAAGTTGTCAATGTATGGAGTTGATCTTCATAAAGCAAAGGTACTGATAACTTCAGCCTTTAGTAATATGTATGTTTCTAATCTATATCGTATAATACTTCTTACCACTTTATCTGGAGTATTTAAAAACATTAAAAAGAGATCTCAGTTCTACACCTAGATTTTTTTAAGTGTATCAGTTGAATCTGGCTGCCCCCTTAGCAAGTCTACCATCAGAATGAAGTTTTATATCAAGCCACTGTGGGATTCAGAAATGTAGCCTCCAGAGCAAAAGAAATGATACTTTCCTGAAGTGCTGGGATCTATGGACACAGTGACATTTGAAAATGCCAAGTGACAGCAAAGTATGTTTCACAACCATCATCACACATCAGAATCATCTGGGGTGTTTATTAAATGTACAGATTCCTGAGTTCCTCTCCAGATTTCCCAACTACTTTGGAGAAGAGTCTTTAGAATCTCCAGATTTAAACCATGCTAGGTGGATTCTTACGCATGTGTTAGTGATTCTCGGTGTCTTAACAAGCAGCATTTTAATTATTTAGGCAGTTTGAAGGAGCTCTGGAGACACAGTGGTTAAACACTCAGCCTCTAGTTGAAAGATCAGTGATTTGTGGGTAACCCACCAGCCCCTCCACTGGAGAAAGATGCAGCAGTCTTCTTCCATAACGATTTACAGCCCTGGAAACCCTATGGGGCAGTTCTGCTGTATCCTGTAAGGTCACTATGTCCTAAAAGGTTGAAATCCACTTGACAGTAGCGAGTTTGGTTTTTTTGGTTAGGCACTTTGAACCCACCTAGTAGCTCTGTCAGGGAAAGACCTGGCAATTACAGCCAAGAAAATCCCATTGGATGTCGCATGGTCTCTCCGTGAGTCAGCAGTTGACTTGATGGCATCTAACAACAACACAACAATAAGGAACTTGTTAGAAATTTAGATTTTTGGCCGGACCCACTAGACTGAATTAGAAACTGAGATGGGGCCCAACAATCTGTATTTTAACAAGCTCTCCAAGTGATTCTTAAGCACACAGACTGAACCAGTGACTCATTTGAGAACCAATAGATTAGGAAATTAGGAATGAGCTTTAATCCTAGTTCTACCTAATACAAACTGACTGTGAATATTTAAGGCAAGTTGATTTCTCTCATCTTCAGCTACTAAAATGGGTATGTTGAGGGATCATGAGAGACAGGGTTCAAGGGGTGATATGAGACATATTCAGAGATACTTAACTAGGATGCATAATAAGGGGACTTAAAATTATGCACAGTATGGAATAATCAAAGGAATAAGATGTTTGGCTCTAAGAAGAGAAAATTCAGGGAAGACATAATGACTCTCTTCATGTATTTAAAAGATTGGAGTATAAAGCAGAGGTTTGACTGTACCTCTAAAATACAAAATTAGAACCAGTAAAATGGAAATTATAGGGGAATACTACTATGCAGCTCCATTTGATAAATTGTTCCATTTGGGTCACCACAGTATGTGATGAGCTTCTTATCACTGAAGGTCTCCGAGATAAACTGAATAATGACTTGGTAGCAAGCATTTAGAAAAGAAAATTCAATCACCTGTTGGGTGATTGGACTAAAATGACCTTTATGACTTTCCCTAGCCCTGAATATCTGATACCAAAAGTCTCTTCCTTATTTAAGTTCTATTAATTGCACTAAAATTTCATTGAATTTTAGTGCTTTTTCTTGAAATGTTGCTCTAGATTGTTTGGGGCTAGGTGCTATAATTCCTATGAATCTGTAAAGTAGATGATGGGAAGAGCAGTTCATCAGACCAAGTACATTTCCAGAACTGAAATTGTTAGAACTACTCATTTCCTGCTGGTGTCAAATTCCATAGTTACCGAGAATGGATAAGGAATCAGGGAGCATTTTTCTTTCTCAAATGTTGTAAAGCAAATGATTTCTCCAAAACATATCACTGAAAGAGACATGTAGTTTTCTACCCATGGGCTTTAAAAACTTGTGGTCATCTTCTGGAAAACAAGTTATACAGTCATTACATTGTAGTTGTTTATCATTTCTGCTTCTCTGTTGTGCTTGTTCATAACACAAATGTAGGCACTAATTAGTTTCTCTACACCTGTTTTGGGAAAAGATTTATAAGGTCAGCAAGCATTTAATTAACTCTAGTTTTGATTATTTAGCTAAACAGATGCTTAGCTGTACAGATTAACTCAGGTGAAATTTTTCCCCTTAAATTATAAACGTAGATGATCACTATCCTATAAATATTTTTAGCTTATTAATAAAAGAAGCATGTAGATATGGTTCTGTTTTACTTTATTGTACCTTTTTGCTTTTTTGGTCCTATGTGAGTAAGTAGAGGCTGGAAGAGATACTGTGAGGATGGACTGCAGATGTTTCTCTAGGCTGTCTTAAAATGTAAAACAAAAGGTATCTGACAGGTTTTCAGGTGTAGAGGTCCCTCTACCCAACTGGCAAAGTAAGCACCTCTGTATCCAACCCCAGATAGTACAAACTAGTTCAGAATACAGCAATGCTACTGCCCTGTTGGCTTCTATTAACAGGGCCCAGCCTTAGGCAACACTGCGTAGAGTACTGCTCTTCTGGTAGAAAAGCACTCTCCTGTGGGCAGGCTCTAGCTCCCAAGCTAAGAATTAGATCCAGCTGTGGCCACTGTATCCGAGATGGTGCCCTCCACACAGGCAGCAGATAGAGGAGCTAGAGGTGCCAAGAGGTAGTGATTCCTCTGCTTCTGTTGCAGGGCCCTGAACATAGGTGGCACTGTGTAAATTACTGCTTTTCTGTTGGAGAAGCGCTGCCCTGTTTGCAGGCACTGGCTCCCGGGCTAAGAATTAGGTCCTGCTAAAATCTCCGTACCCAACATGGTGTCCTGCACACTGACAGTGAAATCCATATAAACCCCGCTGTGGCAGCGATAAAAAGGCAGGCCCAAAGCGTCTAGATTAACAGAGTCCTAAGCCTGGCTCTCAAAATATGGAAATTTCACCTGCCTATCCCCCCAGCAGTGTGTCTGAGTGTAGCCGCTAGGCAAGACCCAGCTCCTCCCACCAGCCAAGACAGAGGAAAAAAAAAAGTCAAAATGGTGCATTTACCATCAATCCGTGAGAGCCAGGGCTAGCCAGGAGCGGGAGTCAGCGAAAGAGAGGAGGTTTTTCACTCAGTAGTATGAAGTTCAAATTAACAGCCCTATACCGTGTCCTGGGGCTGATTTAGGTGATCAGAAGGCTCCGTTTGATTATCAGTTCAGGTCTTGGTTTCCAGAAGGATATAGGAAGACGTGCACTTAGTCTGCCATCTTGACTCTGTCCCCCTATTGTACCTTTTTGGCTTAGGGAATAATATTAATAATTTAATACACCTAACATCAATTATTTAAAGTTGTCAAGAATTCATTTCACTTGGAGCCACAATCAATACCCATGGAAGCAGCAGTCAAGAAATTCCATGATGCATTGCATTGGGCATATCTTCTGCAAAAAAGGCCTCTTCAAAGTATTAAAGCAAAGATGTCACTTTGAGGACTAAGTTGCCCTGACCCATGCCATGGTCTTTTCATTCACCTTATATGCATGTGAAAGCTGGACAATGATTAAGGAAGGCTGAAGAAAAGTTGACCTGTTTGAGTTGTGATGTCAGTGAAGAATATTGAAATACTCCCTGGACTGTCAAAAGAAGGAACAAATCTGTCTTGAAGAAGTACAGCCAGAATGTTCCTTAGAAGTGAGGCTAATGAAACTTCATCTCATATACTTTGGATGTGTTACTAGTAGGGACTAGTCCTTGGAAAAGGACATCATGTTTGGTAAAGTGGAGGATTGTCAAAAAAGAAGAAGACCCACAATGAGATGGATTGACACAATGGCTGCAACAACAAACTCAAGCATAGTGACAATCATGAAGATGGTGCAAGACTGGGCAGTGTTTCTTTCTGTTGTGTGTGAGGTCACTATGAGATGGAATGGATTCAACAGCACCTAACAACAACATGAGTTGTTATAAGAAGCTGAGATTTTTCTGGTACTGAGTTTATGCAAAAATATAGTCAATTCCTATACTTAAACCAGTGGTGAAGTTGACTCAGAATGACCCCATATATGTTAAAATAGAACTGTGCTCCACAGGGTTTTCAGTGGCTGATTTTTTGAAAGTAGATAACCAGGTCTTCTTTCCAAGGCATTTTTGAGCAAAATCAACCTGGCAGCCATTCAGTTAGCAGCCAAGCATGTTAACTGCTTCACTACCCAGGAATTCCAACTCCTGTACTAACCAACAATGATTTCTGAAGAGAAAACCACTTTAACAAAATGGAAGAACAAAATAAAATAGAATTATTATTATATATGTATATTTGGTGCTATACATGGCCCTAAAACTTGGCCTTCAGGAACTTATGAGCTAAGACTCATGGGGTCTGTTGACTTGAACATGTGTGTACAGTATATGCAGCTGTTGTTGCAGAATGGCATGATTTTATCAATAAATAAGTGGACAGTGAAGTATATTTTATTGTACACTTAGTATGCAGGAATTATTTGCTGGTTATGACAGTGACATTGGGGGACAAAAATCAGAATATATGTGCTTATTCTAGAATTTTATGTGTGGACAGACAATGTAAAAGTAAATATCTCTTTCTTAATTATTAAGAAATGTCTTTTTAGTGGATGCAGTGTCTAACTTTATGAGGCCCCATTTCTTCCAAGGAAACTTGAAGCTTAGTCTATTCTCCAGCTTTGCTTTTCACTTGTGGTGGGAGTGTTGTGAAGGTGGATGAAGTATAAGTCCATTGACATTTCAGGGTGGTGGGAGTAGCAATATTGCTCCTTATATCAGTTGATTCTTTCAGTGACTAAGATGTGTGCATGTACATGTTTCACAGATAAAAGCAGATAGTCCCTTTGAGTCACTAACAGTGAGTG
This sequence comes from Heterohyrax brucei, assembly GCA_028571685.1. NCBI lineage: Eukaryota > Metazoa > Chordata > Mammalia > Hyracoidea > Procaviidae > Heterohyrax > Heterohyrax brucei. Next base: position 59,032,583 of record CM053140.1, read on the forward strand.
AAATAATTGACTCATCTATCAGATGGAATATGCAGGAATCAAATCTACTACATCTGAAAAGAAATGATAAAGAAACTCAAAGCATCAGTCTGAAGAAGGCTGGGGGTGACTGAGGAACAGTCAGTTGCTCATATACAAGTTCAAGCTAAAGCTGAAAAAAATTAAAACAACCAAAATACAACCTTGAGTATACCCTAACCAAGTTTAAAGACCATCTCAAGGATATATTTGACCCATTGAACACCAGTGACTAAAGGGCAGACAAGTTGTGGGATGTCATCAAGGACATTATACATGAAGAAGGTAAAGTGTCATTAAAAAGACAGGAAAGAAAGAAAAGACCAAAATAAATATCAGAAGAAACAATCAAACTTGCTCTTGAATGTAGAGTAGCTTAAATAAATGGAAGAAATGAAGTAAAAGGACTAAACAGAGAATTTCAAAGGAGGACTCTAGAAGATAAAGTATTATAATAAAATGTACACAGTCCTGGAGTTAGGAAAAAAAAGGGAAGAACACACTGGTTATTTCTCAAGCTGGAAGAATTAAAGAAAAAAACTCAAGCTTCAAATGGCAATACTGAAGGATTCTGTGGACAAAACAGTGAATGTTACAGGAAGTATCAGGAGAAGATAGAAGGAATACAATCACTGTACCCAAAGAACTGGACTGTGTTTAGCTATATCAGGAGGTAGTATATGATCGAGAACCAATGGTACTGAAAAAAAAGCAGTCTTAAGCTGTGCTGAAGACATTGGTATAAAACAAAGCTCCAGAAATTGATGGATACCAATTAAGATGTTTCAACAAATGGATTCCACACTGGTAAATGCTCACTTGTCTATGCCAAGAAATTTGGAAGACAGCTGTCTGGTCAGTCAACTAAAAGATATTCGTGTTTGTGCCCATTCCAAAGAAACGTCACCCAACAGAATGTAGAATTACCAAACGATATCAATATCACACACAAGTAAAATTTTGTTGAAGATAATTCAAAAACAGTTGCAGCAGTACATCAACAGGGAACTGCCATAAATTTAAGTCAGAGTAAGAAGAGTATATAGAATAAGGAATATCATTGCTGATATCAGATGGATCTTGGCTGAAAGCAGAGAATACCAGAAAAATGTTTACGTGTGTTTTATTAGCTAGGCAAAGGCGTTGTACTGTGTGGATCATAAAATATTATGGATAACATTGTGAAGAATGGAAATTCTAGAACACTTAATTGAAACCTGTACACAGACCAAGAGACAATTGTTTGAACAGAGCAAGGGATATTTCATGGTTTACAGTCAAGAAAGGTGTACATCAGGATTATATCCTTTTACCCTACTTATTCAGCCTGCATGCTAAGCAAATAATCTTCAAAGCTGTACTATATGCAGGAAAAGGTGGCATTGGGATTGGGGGAAGACTCATTAACAACCTGTGTTATGCAGATGACACAACTTTCGTTGTTGACAGTGAAGAAGATTTGAAGTACTTACTGATGAAGATCAAAGACTACAGCCTTGAGGTGCGGATTACACCTCAGCATAAAGAAAACAAAAGTCCTCACAACTGGACCAATAAGCAATATCATGATAGATGGAATGTCACAGACTGACTTATGTCCCCCTGAAATGTGTATGAGTCAGATCTGACTTGACGGTACTTGGCTTGGCTAAAATGTGTATATTAATTTGGCTAGGCCAAGATTCCCACCACTGTGTGTTTGTCCTCCATTTTATAATTTTCCTGTGTTGTAAATCCTAATCTCTACCTATGATTAACAGGGCAAGACTGGATTATGTTAAAGAAGATTAGGATGGGACCGCAATACCCTTAATAAGGTCAGCTACCTGATCCAGTGTAAAGGGAGTTTCTTTGGAGTATGACTTGCACACAAGAGATAAAAGGAAAGGGCAGCAAAGAGCTGGGAACCTCATACCATCAAGAAAACAGTACCATCACCAGAGCGGGTCCTTCAGACCTAAGGTTCTTGTGCTGAGATGTTCCCAGACCAAAGAAAGACATGTAATGCAAGGACCTTGCTCCAGGGCTGATAGAGTATGTGGCTCCCCTGGAGCCAGCATCCTGAATTCAGACTTCTATCTTACTGGACTGTGAGAAAATAAACTTTCTGTTACAGCCATCTACTTGTGGTACTTCAGTTATAGCAGCACTAGAAAACTAAGACATGGAGAAAAGATTGAAGTTATCATAGATTTCATTTTACTTCGATCCACAATCAACACCCATGGAAGCAGCAGTCAGTAAATCAAATGATGTATTGCATTAGTAAAATCTGCTGCAAAGCACCTCTTTAAAGTGTTAAAAAATAAAGATGTCACTTTGAGGACTAAGGTGCCCCTGACCCAAACCATGGTGTTTTCAGTCTTATCATATACATGTAAAAACTAGACAGTAAGTAGAAGAGACTAAAGAGTTGAGGCCTTTGAATTATGGTGTTGGCAAAGAATATTGCATATACCATGGACTGCCAGAAAAATGAACACATCTTAGAAGTACAGCCAGAATGTACCTTAGAAGTGAGGATGATGAGACTTTATCTCATATACTTTGCACATATTATCAGGAGGAACCAGTCCCTGGAGAAGGACATCATATTTGGTAAAGTGGAAGGTCAACAAAGAAGAGGAAGACCTTGAACAAGATGAATCGACAGAGTAGCTACAACAGTGGGCTCAAACATACCAAAAATTGTGAGGATGATACAGGACCAGGCAGTGTTTCATTCTGTTGTACATAGGATTGCTATGAATGTGAATCAACTTGACAGCCCCTAACAGTGGTTGCAAATTTAAGCCTCATTATATGTAGTTACTAAAATACCTTGAAATTTCTTGATTTATTTACTACATGAGTAAAAAATTGTTTACATTAGAAACAGAGAATTTGGTGATACTGTCTTAATAAATTATAAACAATAGTGTAGGCAGATAACAAGCAAACTCATTGTAAATCTTTATTGAGTGTGTTTTCAGTGATAGTATCTTGGGTGATAACAGAGGTGATTAAATTACAGTTTGTGCCTTCAAGAAATGCATTGCAATTTTTTTCTAAGTATAAAGGATACATCCTTGTATAGATATTATCCATTCCTATGTGTATATCCCTAGAAAACAGGATAATCCTGGAATCTTTTCTGCTATTATTAAAGTGAAACCAATTCTGTTGCTGTAACGTCGACTCTTATTATATCAGGATTATGTCCTGATATAATAGCAACCCTATAGGGCAGGGTAGAATTGTCTCTAAGGAAATGTTGGTGAATTCAACTGTTGACCTTTTAGTTGACAGTTGAGCTCTTAAGAGTGTGGTAGAAGGGCTAAAATTTTATGTACTTTCTGTTTTTTAAACGTGCTACACGTGTGTTAGTTTGTGATTGTAAATGTTAACATGTATTTTCATTATAATTGGAAAGTATAAAAAATGAAAAAAAATTTTTTTCATAATCATACTACCTAAGGAATACTATTGTTAATATTTTGGTATCTTCTGTGTTTATTTTTTATACTGCCAAGATCAAATTGTGTAGATGATTTTATTCTTTATTTCACTTACTATTTCAGCATAATTATATTCCATGTTTCCAAAATTCTGTGTAACTGTTTTAATGATCATACTGTATTTGACTGTATGAGTGGACAGTAATTTAGCCCCATTGCTTAGATGTTTAGATTATATCTAGTTTTTCACTCTTGCCATAAAACTGAATATTTTCATGTATAAAACTTACTCTGTAATTTATTTCCTTTGAGTAAATTAAAGAAACAGAATTACTGAGTCAGATTTGGACATTTTTAAGAAGTTTGTGATAGGTGATGACATTGATTTTTCAAAAAAGTCTGTAGGGGTGGAGTTAAGATGGCAGACTAGACACACGTCTCCTTAACTGACTCCAAAACTAAGACCAGGACTGGTAGTTAAACAGAGCCTTCTGGACACCCAGTGAGCCCTAGGAAATGGCATAAGGCTGTCATTTTGGACTACATGCCACTGAACGGGAAACTTCTTCTCTTTTGCTGACCCCCACCCTTATTGAACGGCCGGCTCTCACAGACTGAAGATAACTACCAGCTTTAACTTTTCTCCTTATTGTTAGCCTGTGACAGCAATTCGGCTTAACTGGCAGCAGAGTTCTGCCACATTGCTGAAGTGACCAGCGGGTGGAATAGCCACACTTTGACAGCCTATCTCTGGACTCAGAATCACAGCCCGTCCGCCTGTCTTCCCAAACCTCTACCATTGATTCGGGTATTTCACAGCTAGTAGAAGAACCTCTGTGGGGCGCCATCATGTCCAACTGGGAGGCAGATCTACCCAAATGGAGGCTTCAGCAGGGGCTAATTCCCAGGCTAGGAGGCAGTGCCAGCCTGGGAAGCACTTCCCCAGAAGAAAAGCTGTGTTTAGCACAGTTTACTCTTTGGGTAGGGCCTTGCACCTGATGACAGCAGGGCAGCAGCCTGTCCATACTTTGAACTAGATCGCAGCATCTGGGGATGGCTATAGAGGTGCCTCCATTGCCAGCTGGAAAGAGAGGCTTGCACATCTGACAGCCTGACTGTTTTTGGAAGCTGTCAGATAGCTTTTACCTTTCAAAATAAGGACTACCTAGAGAAATAACTGGGGTACAGTTATCTCTTCTGATCTTGACTGACCCACAAAATAGGGTCAGTTGACGGCCTCTCAGTGACTCCATAAGTAGGGCCGTATCTTTACCAGCCAGGAGGTGGAGCCTGCTATCACAGAGATTCCACTGGGCCCAGTTGCTGGAATACATAGAGGTAACTGGTGATCAACTTCTACTTCAACTCCTATTAAGGTAACACCAGAGAAACTGAACAACCTCTAGATGCTCAAAAAGCAACAGACCTTGACCTGACACTTAAGGAAAAATCCAACCATGGCTCCAGAAAGCTCCCAAAATAAAGAACCAAAGAACTTCCAAGATGAAGAAGCCTTTCTGAAACTTTTGGAGGTTGAGTACAAAAGAATTATATTAGAGCCCTCTTGGACATTATACAAAATTTAGCAGACCAAAATGAAAAATTAAGCAAGCTGTCTAAACTGATGGAACTCTAGCATTGTGAAATCCAACAGATCAATAAGAAAATTAAAGAATCAGAAAACTCAATTCTAAACCAAGAGAACAGAATTGAACAAATGGAAAGCAGACTTTCTGACTTGGGAGACAGAACTGCTGACACCAGCATTTTTAAAGAGGAATCACAGAAAAGACACAAGAAAAATGAAGAAGCACTAAGAAACATGTGGGACTCTATCAAGAGGAGCAATCTACAATTAATTGGAAGTTCCTGAACAGGAAGGGACACCTGAAAACACAGAGAAAATTGTTGTTGACTTGCTGACAGAAAACTTCCCAGAAATTATGAAAGAAGATAGATATCCAAGATGCATATTGATTGCCATACCATGTAGACCCCAAAAGAAAGACTCCAAGACATATTATAATCAAGCTTAACAAAATGAAACATAAGCAGAAACTCTTAAAGACAGTGAGACTCAAAGCAAAGCTGAAGAGAGAAGCCCTGTAGGCTTTCATCTGACTACTCGGCAGAAATCATGCTACCATGGAAGCAGTGGGGTGGCAAATTGAAAGCCCTGAAGGAGAATAACTTCCAACCAAGAATAATATATTCTGCAAAACTGTCTTTCCAATATGAAAATAAAATTAAGACCTTCACAGATAAACAGAAACTCAAAGACTTTGTAAAAACCAAACCAAAGCTACAAGAAATAGTGCAAGAAGCTCTTGGCTTAGAAGAAGAAAACCTTTAACTCTATATTTTAGGAGACAATACAGGACACATCATTCAGAAACCTACTCAGTTAGGGAAGGCACAAAACCAAGTAATCCAGTAAAAGCTATGATACCATCACTTAATAAGAGGGATATATTGCAGTAGTTGTAGTCTGTCCAGATGGAGAGGAAGTTAATATGATATTTAGAAGTTAAAATCGTGTTCAAACATACATTATTGAGGGGGAATCACGGGGGTAGCTGCAAAGCACAACAAAGAAGGGACATATCAAAACAAGAAGCACAATACAGGAGTCTCAACAAAAACAAAACCGACACTGAAAAGGGTGAAAAATCAACCCATAAAGAAGAATGTCCCAGAACAGAATAGTAAGAGCAACAAAGAAAACATCAACACAAAAATAAATACAGCAAAATGATAGCACTAAACACCTATCAGTAATTACATTGAGGGTAAATGGACTGAGTGCTCCAGTAAGGAGATAACAAGTGACATCTTGGATCAAAAGACATGTCCCATCTATATGCTGCTTACAAGAAACTCATCTCAGACTTAAAGATATGAACAAACTGAAAATAAAAAGATGGAATTATATATACCAAGCTAACAATATACAAAAAAGAGCAGGTGTGGCAATACTAATCTCAGGTAAAATCGATTACGCTGTAAAATAAAAAAAAGCTCAGTAAAGACACAGAAGACTTTATTGTAACAATTAAGCAACTAGACCTCATCGACGTATACAGAACTTTTTATCCATCATGTTGAGTGAAATTAGTCAGCGGCACAATGACAAATATGATATGAGACCCCTACTTTGAGGACTTGAAAATTGACTCATGTACAAAAGAAAAGACTCTTTGATGGCTACAAGAGAGGAGGGGAGGGAGGGAGAGGGTTGGTTATAGATTAGATAGTTGATAGAAATTTGATTGGGTGAAATCAGTGAAAGCACACATTAGAAAGAAGATCAGTTTAACTGGACCTCAACATAACCCAAAAACTCTTCCAATCTTAACTCAATAGGTAAGGACAGAGTAGCAGGGATCGGGGTCTGGGGACCATGCTCTCAGAGGACATTGTGGCCACTTGGTATAACAGGCATATAGGCATATTGCTAAGAGAGTCCTCTCCACCCCATATTGGTGAGTGGTCATAAAAGTGTCATAAGAGTTAGCAAGCTACCAACTGAGATACACCGATTGGTCCCAACTCATCTGGAACAGATAATCACCAAGGACAAAAACGACACAGGGGAAAGAGAACCCAGAAGACAGAAAGTCCCATGCGAATGGGTGACTACATCAACATGAGACCAGAAGAACCAGATGGTGCCTGGCCACCTCCAGTGACTGCCGTGATGGGGTTCACAAAGTTGAGTCCCAGTGGCAATACGAGGATAAGAAGGGGTGCACCCTGAGAGCTCCACTAAAAGACCGCAGTTGATAGTCTAAAAGCCTAGGCATTGCCCTTGGAGCATGTTTCCTAGACCTGAAGCTGCCCATAATCATAAATCATTACTGAGGTCAACTTCTTGGACAGGAATGGATTGGACTTGACAACACAGAGTGACCGTATCATGTGTGCACTTTATGGTTCTGTGTATCTATAGGACGTCACCCAACTGGCCTCTTACTAGAGGGGAGTGGGGACAGTGGAGAAGAGGGGATGGAATTGTTAAGAGGATATGACTTGTATAGAACAGAAAGGAGGAGTGTGCTGTTACCAGGCAAGGAGTGCAATAGGAACTGCACATAGGCATGCATGCGAATTTAAACTGGATTGTACACTTGCACTCAGTCACAATAAATAAAAAATAAATGTGTAATAACAAAGTTCTTACATAGCCTGGATATCACTAAGGATTGTGATTGGTTAAGTTTTAGTTTTTCAGTGTCTGTTTTATAACTTTTTGTTTGTTGGTATCTTCAGATAATCTAATAATAGACACCATTATGTTGAGCATTTTGCTGAAGACTAAAATGCTAATACTTTACTCTTTTAGGATTTAGAAGCAGTGGATATCATCTTGGGTGTCTGCTCTAGTGGCCTTCTGGTTTACAAAGATAAGCTGAGAATTAACCGATTTCCCTGGCCCAAGGTACTGAAGATTTCATATAAACGTAGCAGCTTCTTCATCAAGATTCGGCCTGGAGAGGTAGGGAACCCTTTTTTGTTCTTCTAGAATCAAACACAGACCAGGCCTAAAACATCTCTCCATTCCCAATTTTCACTTGTTGTATCACCTAAGAGGTTACTATATCCAACTATTTAAGGCCTGATAATTGTGTTTTCTAAACAACTCAGTCCTGTGGTGCCTCTCTTGTTCTCCTGATGGTCTTCTAGATATTTCTCTTCCTACACACCATGGTTGAAAGTAAAGCTGGGACTGATAAATTCGCCTCTTGTTTACTCTTGGTAAAAATTTGATAGAAAAATATTTTCAAATTGACTAGCGTGAGATTTTAAAATTACTGGTAGGGTTAAATTACTCACATTTTTGTATCATCAGCTCTTTACCTCATAGAATTGTAATTTATTTGTATATGTATTGCTTAATAGTTACTGAGAATGTGTCTTAGGGCCGAGTTCTAATTTTTAGGAGCTTAATTTCAACTTTGTGACTGATAACTCAGTTATTAGTTAGTGGTCGACTTTCAGGATGTACTGATGCTGGCTCAATTTAACTTGTATATTAAAGGGCTGTTATGAAAGAGCTGTCATGGTATAGTGGAATCTATTTTTCTTTAAAAAAAAAAGTCTATCTCCAGCTGTGCCATTTAGTAGCAAAAGACTCTGGACAAATCTAAGCCTCAGCTTCCTTATCTTTCAAGTGGAATATTTTCTCCCTCACAGTTGATTTGAGGATCAAATGACATGACATCCATAAACACTATAAACAGGAAAGCCCATGCACATATAGGGTGCATTTTCTATGTACATATCACCACCTGCTGGTGAAAAATGGCTCATTTTTTGAGCATGAAAATATAAATATATAGCCTTCAAATTTTTTGATAAAGATTTTCATTGAAATATTTATTTAGTACCATAATTGTTTAAGTGTGCCTAATAAAGAGTGATCAGTGTCTTCTCTCAAGGAGTTTCCAGTCCAAGAATCATTCAGTCAGTAAATGTTGAGGACTTTCCTTGTGCCACTAGGCAGTATTCTAGGTGAGAAGAATGAGCAGAGTCCTATCCTTCAATCATCTTATGTTTTAATGTGGAGAGGCGGTAATATATATATACATACAAATATTAATAAGATAATGGGGCAGTCCTTGATGTTTATAAATGTCAACTATATAACACATTAAAAATTCAAAATCCATATTTAAGAAAGTATTTAAAGATAGTGAGATTTTGAGAGGTAGAGTATTGTTGTAGAGGAGATTATTTAGAGGTAGCATGGTGTAGTAGGAACAATGAATTTCTGATTCTGCCACTTAAAGTTATAAGACAGCAAATAACCTCCCAGACCTCAGGTTCTTCACCTGTAAAAATATAGATGTACTACCTGTATCACAGTGTTATTAAAAATAATAAGCTCTCAATAAATGTCAGCCTCCTTTCTGTCATGTCAATTATGTCTAAGACAGAGATGAGAGGCAAAAGACCATCAGCACAGTGTTTTTAGTAGGCCCAGCAGGATGCAGTTTGGTTTAGTCTAAGAAGTATCTAGATAAATTAGTGACTAATCAAAGGAAAAAAAAAACACTAATAACTCAAAAACCTGTGTTTAAAGCAAAATCTTTAACTCCCATTACTAACTGTGGCTATATAACAGTATTGATTGATGTGCTATCATTCTCTGATGATTGAGCAGGCTGCTGTCCCAAATGCAGACAATGACTAAGGAAGAACAATGTTTGAACAATCAAAAGATGACTTAATTATGATTCAGAAAAAGGTTGTGTGTGTGTGGGTTTTCTCAACAAAAAGAAGATACATTCCTTGGCTTCTTGCTTTGGAAAAAGTCACCCTCAGTGAGTCAATTCCTTTTAATATATAGGAAAAAAATTTGAATGATATTTTGTTGATACCAAATGATATAAAAAGCACTAGCAGCATTCTCTTTATTCGGAGTGGCCTCTTCTGTAGTACCATTATTTCTCTGGTACTGTATCACATAGGCAGTACTGTTCACGTGAAGGGAATGGAATAATACTTGATGTTCCATATTTGTGTTTTTATAGCAGGAACAGTACGAAAGTACCATCGGATTCAAACTTCCTAGTTACCGAGCAGCTAAGAAACTATGGAAAGTCTGTGTAGAGCATCACACATTTTTCAGGTATTGTTCTTATTTATGTATTTTTCGAGGTTAATTATTTATGCTTGTTTCTGTTTTAAGCCTCCAACTGAAATTCTGTTCTTTGTGTGGCTGGCACTCTTCTTATTTAGCTCAGGTGAGATCATCTTAATATAGAACGAGTCCATTTTCACCTTTGAACTGAAAAGCATGCCTAAACATTCCCAGAGCATTTTTCTGCATACAGTAGAAATGGGAGAAGTAAGGAATAGGGCCCTGTGTTTACTAGAGGCCCTGAGATTGCCCTGACTAACTGGAGCTAAAAATCAGTCCAGTAGAGGGAATCCCCCTGACTTACTTCTGCGTGCTCCTGTGGGCCTTTTGTACTGGAAGGTTGAAGGGGTGAAGATGATTGTCATCTTGGTTCTAATCAACCCCAAAAAGAGAACACAAAAAACCGTCTTTGAAGTCCAGTTGTACCAGATTCTTAGAAGTCAGAGGAAAGTTTTATTTCCTCTGTTTTTCTGGAGGGCACAGTAGCAACACACTGTATTCATTTACCAATCATTTTCTGTTTACTTACACTTTGTGAAACCCTGGTTTCACAGTGGTTAAGGGCTATTTCTGCTAACCAAAAGGTTGGCCGTCCAGATCTACCAGGCACTCCTTGGAAACTATGGGGCAGCTCTGCTCTGACCTGTTGGGTCACTATGAGTTGAATCAACTTGATGGCAGTGGGTTTGGTTTTGGGTTTACACTTATGCAGACACTTACTATGTTAGGCACTGGAAATATACCACAAGGTAGTACTAGTCCCTGTCCTTATAAAGCATGCAATCTAGGAAAGAAGACACGTCTTACACAGGTAATTACTTGTGTTGAAAGGAGAGCCGTACATTATTGTTAGCTTGCCTTTAAGAAAATTTTTATTATGAAAAATTGCAAACATAATCGAAAGTAGAGAATAGAGTGATGAACTCCTCTTGTAGCTATCACCTATTTTTTAATATTTGTCACCCCAAGGCCAGTCTTGTTTCGTCTATACCACTACTTATTCCTGCCCCAAAATTATTTTGAAGAAAATCTGAGACCTAATATCATTCCATTCATAAATAAAGCTGACCCTGTGAATGATTTTCAAAAGAGATAACCTTGATATCTGTTCTTCTATTTGTATTTTTATATCATTCTTAGCACTGTATCACAAGGGACAGGTACAAAAGTTAGGAAAACATTCCAATTATCATTTCAAAAAAAACACGAGAGTGTAGATTAAAGACTCAATTTTTAAGATTAAAATGTTTTTATATGCTTCCATCATTCTCTTCTTTGAAATCAAACTGAGAAAATAGTTTTAAAATAGAACAAGGAAGAGTGGGAAAAAGTTATTTTGAATGTTTAATATCTATGGTGTGGATTTCCACTGCAGCCAATGTATTTACCTGTAAATGACATATTTAATATTTACCTGTAAATTGTATATTTGAAGTTATTGAACCAAAATAAAAGGATATATTAAAATGCCATGCTCCATTACATAAAAGAAAGTAAATATTTACTGAATTAAAGTTAATTCTCCCAAAGGAGGAAAAGTACTCCCTTTTTTATAATATTTGGTGTAGCAAGTTAGATATTTATTCAACAAAGGTTTATTGGGTGCCAAATTCATACCAGGCACTATGCCAGAATTGAAAACACAGATGAATAAGTCATGGTCATTATCTTTCACCCTTAGAAAACTCACAGTCTCACAGAGGAAACTAGCATATTAATAGTTCTGTTCCAGTGTAGTAAAAGCCATGACAAATGAGGATGCAGGGTACAGCAGAGAAAGAAGCCAAAGTTTCTGGCTGAGTTGATAGCATGCTAACTACCCTGTTAAATAGGCTACCAGGCATTAACTGAATGTGTTTGACTACATTATTGTTCTGGTAGAGCTCTGGGCTTAGACTCTGTCTCTGTTCAACCTCTTAACAGCTATGTAATCTTAAACAAGTAATTTTTCTTCTTTGAAACTAGGTTTCTTGTATCTATAAAATGATGAAAATATTATAGGGATGTGGTAAACATATCATAGTACTATAAAAGCATTTGAAAACCATAAGGCCCTATGTATAAAGATGTAAGATGATATTAATACAGGCCCCCAACTATATTATGAAAAAAAAAGTTGATTGATTTAAAAAATAACAGGACTGAAATATGATAGTTTGATTAGAAATCTGTTTTAGTAACTATGAGAATAAAAAACTTTATGTTTTATTTTATTTTTAATCTCACATTATCTTATGGTTTTAGAATAATGAGATGGCTTATATAATGTATGATTATTATGTTTTATTTCCAGACTGACATCTACAGACACCATTCCCAAAAGTAAATTTCTTGCACTGGGATCCAAATTTCGATACAGTGGCCGAACTCAGGCTCAGACCAGGCAAGCTAGTGCTCTGATTGACAGGCCTGCCCCACACTTTGAGCGTACAGCAAGCAAACGGGCATCCCGGAGCCTTGATGGAGGTTTGTATTAAACATTAATAATTTCTTGTCTCTTGTGAGGGAGAGACAAATATAGTTATCTATCAGATAACCGAATTGAAGAATCTGAGTGGTAAAACTGAAAGGGATCCTACTAACTGTCTAATTCAATAGAGTCATCTTAAGAAAGAGAAAACTGAGGCTCAAAGAGTAGTAACTAGATCAAGGTTTCACAGCTAGGTAGTGGTAGATCAAACACCTGTATGAATTAGAATTTCAGAATCTCTACCACAGAGTCAAAACCTAACACAGCTTGTTGAATTAAAACCCTCTTGAGGATTTTTAAATACTTACTTACCTAATTATTGTTGTTAGGTGCTGTGGAGTTGGTTCCAACTCATAACAAACCCATGTACAACAGAACCAAACACTCCCTGGTCCTATACCATCGTTACATTCATTGTGGTACTTGAGTCCATTGCTGAAGCCAACAGTGTCAGTCCACCTCATTGAGGCTTTTACTCTTTTGGGCTGACCCAGTTTCAAGCATGATGTCCTCCTTCAGGGCCTGGTGCCTCCTAATAACATGTCCAAAGTATGTGAGATGAACTCTTGCCAGGCTTGCTGCTATGGACCTGTCTGGCTGTACTTCCTCCGAGATAGATGTGTTTGTTCTTCTGGAAGTCTATGGTATATTCAGTATTCTTCACCAACACCATAGTTAAAAGGTGTCAATTCTTCTTTGATCTTCCTTATTTGTTGTCCAGCTGTCACATACATGTAATGTGATTGAAAACACCATGGCTTAGGTCAGGCACACCGTAGTCCTCAAAGTGACATCTTTGCTTTTTAACATCTTGAAAGGTCTTTTGCAGCAAAGGTGTCATTTGATTACTTGACTGCTGCCTCCATGGTTGATTGAGAACCCAAATAAAATGAAATCTTTGACTTGACTCTTTTCTCCATCTATCGTGGTGTTGCTTATTGCTCCAGTTATAAGAATTTTTGTTTTCTTAGTGTTGAGGTGTAATCCATACTGAAAGATGTGGTCTTTGACCTTCATCAGTAAGTGCTTCAAGTCCTCTTCACTTTCATCAAGCAGGGTTTTATCGTCTGCATATCACAAGTCATTAATGATTCTTCCTCCAATCCTGATGCCATGTTCTCCTTCAAATAGTCCAAATTCTTACATTATTGAATCAGATTGAATAAGTACGGTGAAAGGATAAAATTCTAATATGTACCATCCCTGATTTTAAACCACATAATATCCCCTTGTTCTGTTCTAACTACTGCCTCTGTATACAGTTTCCTCATGAGCACAGTTAAGTGTTCTGAAATTCCCATTTATCTCCATTTATACATAATTTGTTCTGATCCACACAGTCCAGTGCATTTGCATAGCCAACAAAACACAGATAAACATCATTCTCATATTTTCTGCCTTCAGCCAAGATCCATCTGACATGTCCGTCATTCTACATCTTCTTTTGGGCCCATCTTGAATTTCTGGCTATTTCCTGTTAATGTACTGCAGCAAACATTTTTAAAAATTTTTTTCAGCAAAATGTTACTGTATGTGATAATTATATCATTCAATAACTTCTGCATTCAGTAGATCACCTTTCTTTGGAATGAGCACAAATATGGATATCTTTCTTCCCAATCAGTTGGCCAGGTAACCGACACTGACAAGGGAGCACTTCCCGCAGTGCATCATCTTTTGAAACATCTCAAGTGGTATTCTGTCACTTACCAGAGCCTTGTTTTTTGCCAATGCCTTCAGTGAAGTTTGGACTTCTTTTTTCAGTACCGTCAGTTCTTGACTGTGTGCGACCTTTTCATTCAATCATAATAAAAAATTAAATTAAATTAAAAAAAAAGAAAAGTCACTGGGGGCCAGATCAGGTTAGTAGGGAGAGTGTTCCAATACAGTTATTTGTTGATTGGCTAAAAACTCCCTCACAGACAACCATACAGTTAGATTCCCAAACTTGCCACCATGCCACTGTGCACAGTGGCCATTCCAGAAAGAGTTCCAAAATTGCTTTGAAGGGTAGACTAGGCACTGTCATCTGTGCACAGTTTCCCAAGGGGAGTACTTCAAAGGTGGCAATAGTGATATTCTGTTATGTGGTATGTAGCACTTAGAACAGTTAAGTTCGCAGACTTAATTGTCATACCTCATGTGTAGCACCTTGTAGGCTACAGGAAGGAGTTTAGATTTTATTTTGTGATAAGAAGCAGTTAGAGCAAGTGATAATGACAGCTTGGCAGTGAGGCAGTGAAAAGTAGCTAGGAATATGGTTTGGAGGTAGGATTGACGGAATTACTGATAAGCTAAGTGCTATAGATGATAAGGAAAAGAGAATCAAGCTTTACTTCTAGACTCGATCATCTAGTGGGATAGGAAAGTCTGATAAAAGAATAGGGGTCAGGGTATGGAAGATCAGGTTTTTGTTTTGGATATGCTGTGTTTGAGCTATGATGACTCAATTCTCTTGTCTGTACCATATTTATGTAACATCATCTGGCATCTCCTGCCATATCCATTAAATCACCCTATTTCCCTCTTGCCTTAGATATTGGGAGCTATTAGTTTTATCTCACTATTCAGGTAAAAATACCTGATATTAATAAGTTTAAGTGACTTGTTCAGTATCTCACAGATAGTAAGGTGAAAAGCTGGGCAAAAAATCCAAGTCTGTCTGATAGCATATCCTATGATTTTGCCACTAACTGAAGTTTCGTGGTTATATAAATACTATGCCTGATGTACCTGTTATTTATGACAGCACAAATAAGCAAGGATTCAAATATTAATGAGCTTTGGTACCTTGAAGAAGTTAGAAAGCTTTACTTGTGTAAATCATCTTAACTGTCTCCATCTTTCCAGCAGTGAAAAACCTCATAGTTCAATTAAAGCTGTTAAAAAAAAGTCTTAGTTTCTCAATTAACTAATACTGGATAGTTATGAGTAAGTTCTGGAGGAGAAAAATCTCCAAAAATTTGCCTTCAAAGTACTCTGGTAATGCTTGAGATTCCAAAACAAAAACATGTAAGACAATTCTAAAGGAAGGCAGTTACAATTTTAGTGGTTTTTGTTTGTTAGTATCCAGAGTTTAGAGGAGTTGAGAAAATAGTTTAAAGTTACTTATTTTACCCACATAATTTTATAGAAGTGGAACCTGAGACCTAGAAGAGTAATTTATCTGAAGTTAACATAATGTCTTAGTATAAACTTAGGACAAAAATCCCTGTTTTTGGTGTTCAGATAAATCTGTGTGTGTGTGTGTGTGTATATATATATATTTTCCATAATACCTTCTGCTTATCTTTATATTTTGACAGTTTTTGATGCATGATCTTACCCGGTCTTAGCAATTAACACGGTTACAATACTATAATCACTCAATAAATAAATGTTGAAAGTAAATTATTCCTTTTTCATTTAGAGGCACTGAATGTGAACCAAATTTTATATTCCAGACTCTATATGTAATATAAGTACCTTGGGAAACCCTAGTGGTGTAGTAATCAAGTGCTATAGCTGCTAACTAAAAGAGGAACAGTTCAAATCCACCAGCTGTTTCTTAGAAACTCTGTGAGGCAGTTTTACTCTGTCATGTAGGGTCACTGTAAGTTGGAATCGACTCGATGGCAGTGGGTTTGATTTGGTTTTTTAGAGTTTTCTAGTAGAGCTGTTGTGTCTCAGCTTGAGACAGAAATTTTTGTTTTGTTTTTTATCCAAATCTTCACTCATGCCCTGATGACTAATGAAGTTGAATATATTTTCCTAGTTTATAGGCCACGTGCATATCATCATTTCTGAAGTGCCTGTTCATATCTTTTGCTCTTATTTCTATTGAATATCTGTCTTTCTTACTAGTTTTTAGAATTCATATTCTGGATATGAATCTTTTGTCAGATATGTGACTCGCTTTTTTGTTCTTAATAGAGTCTTTTTCTAAAAAAAAGAATTGTTTTATTGTGCTTTAAATGAAAATTTACAGTCCAAGTCAATTTGTCATACAAAAACTTAAACACACATTGCTATGTAACTAACTGCTCTCCCCATCCTCTAACAGCATACTCTTCCTTTGCACCCTGTATTTCCCATGTCCATTCAATCAGCTGCTGTCCCGCTCTGTCCTCACATCTTGCTTCTGGACAGGAACTGCCCAGTTAGCCTCATATATATGCTTAAACCAAGAAGCACCCTCTTCATCAGTATCTTTTTATGTGTTATAGTCTAGTCCAATCTTTGTGGAGTTGGCTTCAGGAATGGTTTCAGGTCTGGGCTAACAGGGAATCTAGGGCCATGTCTTCTGGGGACCCTCCAATCTGTGGGGCCATCAAGTCGGGTCTTTTTAATAGATTTCTAGTTCGGCACACCAATTTTTTTGCACTACATCAGGGACTCTGTGTGTATTCCCTGTCAGGGCAGTTATTGGTGGTGGCCATGCGCCATCTAGTTTTTCTGGTCTTATGCTGATGTAGTCTCTGGATTATGTGGCCCTTTCTGTTTCTTGTGTTCATATTTTATTTATGACTTTAATGTCTTTCATTCTTCACTGATGTGAGTGGATTGGGACCAACTGATGCTAATCATAGGCTGCTTGCTAGTTTTTAAGACCCCAGACCTCACTAAAGTGGGATGCAGAACATTTCCTTAAAAGAACTTTGTTATGCCATTGACCTAGATGTCTCCAGGAACCATGGTCCCCAGACCTGTGCCTCTGCTACTCTGTCCTTTTAGATATTGAGTTTTATTTAGGAAACCTCTTAGCTTTTGGTTTAGTCCAGCTGTGCTGACCTACCTGCTACTGTGCACTGTCCCTCCCTTCACATAACCCAATTCTCTTCTACTGTCTAATCAATGAATACCCCTCTCCTTCCCTCCCCACCCTTGTAACCATCAAAGACTGTTTTCTTCTGTGTTTAACCTTTTCTTGAGTCCTTAAAATAGTGGTTTCATGCAATGTTTGTCCTTTTGCAACTGACTAATTTCACTCAGTATCAGATATTTCCCCACATCATTATTGTTCTTTATCATTGCATAGTGTTCCGTTGTGTGCACATGCCATAGTTTGTCCATTCTTCTATTGATGGACACCTAGGGTGATTCCATTTTTTTGCTGTTATGGGCAGTGCTGCAATAAACATTGATATGCATGTAGCTATTTGTGTGACAGCCCTTATTTCTCTAGGATATATTGTAAGACGTAGGATTATTGGATGGTATGGAATTTGTGTTTCTCACTTTTTATGAAAGTTGCCAAATTGATTTCAATTTTACGTTCCCACCAACAGTATAGAAGTGTTCCAGTCTCCCCACGGTGTCTCCAACATTTGTTATTATTATTATTATTGGATTAATGTCAGCCTTGCTGGGGTGACATAATAGCTCATTGTAATTTTGATTTGCATTTCTCTGTTGGCTGATTGTGAACATTTCCTCATGTGTCTGTTAGCATCCTAGATGTCTTTGGTGAACCAGCTGTTCATATCGTTTGCCCACTTTTTAATTGGGTTATGTGCCTTTTTGTTGGTGAGGTTTTGCAGTCTTGTAGATTGTGGAGATTAGAAGCCAGTTAGATTTGTCATTGCCCAACATTTTTTCCCAGTCTTGAGGCTGTCTTTTGACTGTTTTGGTGAAGTATCTTTTGGATGAGCTAAGTGTTTGATTCTTAAGAGTTCCCAGGTTTTTGCTTTTTTTCTGGTTTTGTGCATGATTAATAACGTTTTGTATTCTGTTTATTCCGTGTATTAGGGGCCCCGTTATTGTCTCTATTTTTACATGATCTTTATCATTTTAGGTTTTATATTTAGATCTTTGATCCATTTTGTGTTAGTTTTTATGCATAGTGTGTGTATTAGTCATCTGGTGTTTCTATACTAGTGATACCACAAGTGGCTAGCTTTAAAAAACAGAAATTTTGTCACAGTCCAGTAGGCTAAAAGTCCAAATTCAGGATGTCATCTCCAGGGGAATGTTTTCTCTCCTGGCTCTGAAGGAGGCTCCTTGTCATCAGTCTTCCACTGAACTGGAGGCCTCTGATGCACAGGGACCCCAGGTCTACCTCTTTCTTGATGGTATGAGGTCCCTAACTCTCCGCTTGCCTGCCTTTCCTTTTTATCTCAAGAGGCTGCCCCAACCCACAATACAGTCCCACACATTGAGTCCTATCCCACCAACAAAACTGCTGCATATCCTCCCTCATTAATATCACAGAGGCAGGTTTTACAACATGAAAGAACATCACACAATACTGAGATTCATGGCCCAGCCAAGCTGCCACATGCACTTGTGGGGAGGGTGGGTGGAGTACACAATTCAATCCATGACAGAGAGAGATATGAGTCTTGTTTTGTTTTTTTGCAAATGGATATCCAGTTATGCCAACAGTATTTGTTAAAGAGACTGTTTTTTCCCCAGTTTATAGACTTTGGACCTTTGTCAAATATTAGCTGCTCATAGGCTAATGATTTTATGTCTGGATTCTCAATTCTGTTCCACTCATCTGTGTTTATGTTTTTGTACCAGTATTAATGGTGTATTTTGATGAATGGAAGTTCTGTAATTTAATATGACCCAATTTATCAGTTTTTTTCTTTTATCATGAAAACTTTTTGAGTCCTGGTTAAGAAATCTTTGTCTGCTCATGTCATGTAGATACTCTTCAGTGTTTTCTTCTAAAACCTTTATCTTATGCCTTTCATATTTAAATTTACAATCCATCTGGAATTTATTTTTATGTGCGAAGTGAGGTAGAGGTAAAAATTCATTTGTTTCTCACTTGGATGTTCAGTTGACTCAATATTGTTTATTGAGAATAGTATTCTTTCCCCCACTGCATTCAAATGTCACCTTTGTTATAAATCAAGCGACCAAATATTTGAGAGTTCATTCCTGGTCTCTCTAATCTGCTTCAGTTTTCTCATTGTCCTTGTATCGATACCACACTGTCTTAATTATTCTAGGTTAATTATAAATCTTTATCTGATATTCTAAGTTTTCCGATTCTATTCTTCTTGAAGATTGTCCTAGCTGTTCTTGGCCTTTGGCATTTCATTATATATTTTAGAGTCAGTTGTCAGTTTTACCAAAAAAGTCTTAGAATTTGATTGGGGTTGAATTGACTTTATAGAATGAATAAAATTGATATTATTATAACATTGAGTCTTCTAGTCCTTGGACATAATGTAGCTCTCCTTTTATTCATGTCTGCTTTAATTTCTCCCAATAAAGAGAAAGTAGAAAACTTGGGCATCTTTTATTAGATTCATTGTTAGGTATTTGATGTCTTTTATTTATATTTTAAATGGTGCATTGTGAATTTATTTTCTACATTGACTTCTCTATTTCAACTTTGTATTCAGTGATCTTACTTAATTCCCATCTTAATTTTAATGGTTTATCTGTGGATTGTTTTGGATATACAACCACATCAACCAAAAGTAATGATAATTGTATTTATTCCTTCCCAACTCATTTTTTTGTTGTTGTTGCTTTGTTGCTGGCTAGCAAATCTAATGCAATATTGATTAGAAGTTGTGATAATTGGCATCCTTGTCTCACTTTCACTTTCAAGGAGAAAGTTTCAGTATGTTATCTACGATGTTTGCTGTAGATTTTGATGATATCATTTGAGGGCTAATATATGCCTGACTTAAGCCGTGGTATTTTCAGTTGCCTCGTATGCAAGTGAAAGCTAGAAAATGAATAAGGAAGACCGCAGAACTGATGCCCTTGGATTACGATGTTGGTGAAAAATTTGGAACATACCAGTGGTTACCAGAAGAACAAATAGTTCTGTCTTGGAAGAAATACAGCCAAAATGTGCCTTAGAAGTGTCAATGGTGAAACTTTGTCTCACCTACTTCGGGCGTGTTATTGGGAGGGACCAGTCCCTAGAGGACATCATGCTTGGTAAACTAGATGGTCAGTTAAGTAAGGGAATACCCTCAACAAGATGGATTGACACAGTGGCCACAACACTGGACTCAAACATAGTAATGATTGTAAGGATGGCACAGGACCAGGTATTGTTTCATTCTCTTGTACATGAGGTTGCTATGAGTCAGAACCTATTGAACATCATCTACAACAGCAACAATGATCCTTTATTAGAGGAGGAAGTTTTATAGCTAGTTTGCTAAGAGTTTTTATTATGAATGAATATTGAGTTTTATCAAATGCTTTTTAATTCATCGGTTGGTGTTGTTTTCTGTTTCTCCTTTTTTATATGATGTTGTACATTTCAGAGATTTACTTCCATTATTAAACTAACTTTGCATTGGAGTAAACCTGATTTGGTCATTGTATGTTTTCATTTTAGGATTTTAGCAACTGTTTTCATAGTAGAGAAGGGCCTATAATTTTCCTTTCTTACTATGTTATAATCAGGTTTTAATACAAAGTTTATGCCTACCTCATGAAGTAAGTTGAGAAGGAAATTCCCCTTTTTCTCTTCTCTGGAAACATTTATGTAGGTTTCCTATTATTTCTTAATGTTTGGAAAGATTCACCAACAAAGCTATGTGGGCCTGGAGATTTCTTTGTAAGACGTTTCTCTACTTGCCAAGCCAAGCCAAGTGCCATCGAGTCGGATCCGACTCATGGCGACCCTAGGGGCCAGAGTAGAACTGACCCCCAGAGTATTCAAGGAGCGTCTGGTGGGTTTGAACTGCCGACCCTGTGGTTACCAGTGGTAACATACTCATTTTCTTTATTAGATTAAGGGATATTAAGATGTTCTAATTCTTATTTCAGTTTTGGTAAGTTGTGTTTTTTTAGAAAAGGTCCATTTCATCTAAATTTTGAAATGTATTGAAAAAGTTGTGCATAATATCAACTTACTGTATTTCTAATTGTAAAGGCTACAAAATTGTCTTTGACATTTCTGATATTGCTAATTTTTTCATTAATCTTTCCAAAGAACCAATTTTTGGTGTTTTTTGGGTGGTTGTTTTTTTTTCTTCTATTGTACATTTTTTCATTTAATTCATGCCAGTTTATATCTTTATTATTTTCTTCTTTATACTTTTATGGAGCTGTTGTCTAATTTTCTAAATTGATGCCCATTAGTGTTCATTATTTGTTGCAACCTAATCTTAGAATTTACTTGTCTAAGGCTACATAGCTAGTTAGCAACAGAACTAGAAGTACGATCTAGGACTGTTTCTCTCAGACTATTGTTTTTTACTCTCCACCATAATGACTTCTTTTTTGTAGAAAAGAAAGAACAAAACTGTTCATAACCAATATTTAGCATTTTCCAGACACTGTTCTAAGAACTTGACATACATTACCTTTTAAGCACTTGAATTGCGTATAAACTGAGTAAGGCAAAAAATATTATTGATAGTTGTGTTTTCAAATATCCTCTTTTCTCCTGTGCTGTATCTTTTCTGTATGAGAACTAGAGAGTAACAATACATCTATAGCTATGTTTTCCTACCTTTTCCCAGATCCTTCTCAATCCTCCTTAAGAAAGAGAGTTTTGCCTATGCCTCCTTCCCCTTTTTAAATTAATGTAACTATCTGAGCAAGAAATAGAGTATTAGGGAGGTTTTATAAAAATTGCTTCATAATGACCTCACTTTAATGACATAAATGGGGATTCCTTTTCTCTTCTGTTGTGTCTGATGCTCAGAACATTGCGTCACCAGCTGGAGAGCCAAAACGGGTTCAGATCCCAGTTTATGTGATAGAGTGGTAGGTCATGAAGATAACAAGAATTTTTTAGCTTCCTTTTGCCTTTCAAATCATTTTTATATATTCCCACTTAATAAACAAGAATCATTTAAGAATTTTTGTTTTACTCATGAAGATACTGGGAACACCAAAAATGTTATGTAATTTACTAGGGTAGCACAAGAAGGCAGTTCGTTCATTCAGGAATAGTGGTTCCATGATTTTTTTAGCCATAGGAGTACATCTACATCATCTTTGGAGCTTTATAACAAACCACATGCCCAAATCTCACTCGTAATATTCTGATTCCTTTGTCTAGGGTGGAATTGAGGATTAACTGGGTATTTTTGTTGCTTTTCAAGATCCAGAGGTGAAATACCTGGAGAAGACAAGAAGGGACAGAAAAACTGGGTGAATGTACGCAGGGAATCTAGGATATAAACAGGAAGCGGGAGAGTGCTGACACATTGCAACCATCAGAATCAGTGTCTACTGCCCCCCAAAAATTGTGTATAATTTTTTGAATGAGAAACTAATTTTACTGTAAACTTTAACCTAAAGCACAATAAAAAGAGAGATCCACAGTTGATTCAGGTGAACCCTCAGAAAATGAAACCATTGATCCTTTGTGTATTGAGTGCCAGGAATCCAACTAGTAACAGAGCTGGAGCTAGAATTTAAGTCGACTCAATATCAAGCTGTGATAGTACAGTGGTTAAGAGCGTGACTGCTAACCAAAAGGTTGACAGTTTGAATCTACCAGCCCCGTCCTCGGAAACCCAGTGGGGCAGCTCTACTCTATGCTGTAGGGGCATTATGGGTTGGAATCGACTTGAAAGCAATAGATTTGAGTTTTTTCTCAGTATGATGGTTTTGAGTTTCCCCTTTTACTGTTCTTAGATTTGACTGAGCTTTTGCTGTTGTCAGCAATATAATACTGAAGTTCACTGCATCTGTGGATTGCCAGGGAACCCTAGTGGTACAGTGGTTAAGTGCTTGACTGCTAACCCAAACTCAACAGTTCATACCGACCAGCCATTCCACAGGAGAAAGATGTAGCAGCCTGCTTCCTTGAAGATTACAGAATTGGAAACCCTGGACAACTGGGTTGCTGTGAGTCAAAATCAACTGAACGGCAACAGGTTAAGGTTATCACCACCAGTACTCTTCTTTGCCTTGCCCACTGCCATCAAGTCAGTTCTGACTCACAGCTACCCCATAAGGTTTCCAAGCCTATAAATCTTTCTGGGAGCAGGCTGCCACATCTTTCTCTCCTGTGGACCCACTGGTTGTTTCGAACTGCTGACCTTTTGATTAATAGTTGATCATTTAACCACTGTACTGCCAAGGTTCCTTCTTCTTTGCCTGTTGTTTTTATTGTTGTTAGGTGCTGGCATATCAATTCCAGCTTGTATCAATCCTGTGTACAATAGAACAAAACACTGCTTGGTCTTGCACCATCCTCACAGTTGTTGTTATACTTGAGCCCATGGCTATAGCCCCTGTGTCAATCCATCATGTTGAAGGTCTCTTTTTTTGCTTATCTGCTTTACCAAGCATGATAGCTTCCCAGAGACTGATGCCTCCTGATAATATGCCCAAAGTATGTGAGGTGTAGTCTCACCATCCTTGCTTGGGGGCTATTCTTCTTCCAAAACAAATCTGTTGATTCTCTTGGCAGTCCATGGTATGTTCAGTATTCTTCTTCAGCACCGTAATTGAAAGGCCTCAATTCTTCATTCCTCCTATTTTCCATCTTTCACTTGCATATGAGGTGACTGACTTGGATCAGATCACTGTAGTCTTCAAGTATTAAAAATCTTTGCATTTTAACACTTTAAAGAGGTCTTCATGTGCATGTTTGCCCAGTGAAATGTGTCATCGTTTCTTCAGGACTGCTTCCATGTGTCTTGATTATGGATCCAAGTAAAGTGAAATCTTTGTCAGCTAAGAGATACTGAATTTTTAAAGTGTCCTCTGTACACCTACCAAAACCTTGTGATAGCTAGCAAATGAATTCTTAAAACTGAAGAGCCCAAATCATCTTAAAAAGCAATTATTCCCCTCTGAATATACTAAAAATTCTATATATAAGTCTCTTGTATATGACTTTTAACTCAATGAAGCTGTTTAAAAAGAACCAATATAGCCACTACCATGATTCTTTATTGTAATCTGTAGTTTGCATTCTTCTTATTGAGAAAAGGAAAGAAATATTGCCTCTCTCCAGGGCTTCCAGATGATAGCTTTCATTTGAATGGTATACCTATATGTGCATAATAAGTTTTCCTCAGTATACTCATTAAATAATACCCAGAATAAGATAAATACAGATTTAATTATATTAAAAGTTATTAATATTTGAGGTTTATCAAGCTTTTTTTTTTTAATTGAATATGCCTTCCCCAGCTATACCATAGAGTTGATATGGTCCACATTAAATAAATTATAGAAATAAGGTTTATTAGGTTAAGTTCCTTGCCCTGGGTCATACTACTATGTATGCCTAAAGTGTCCTCCAGCCTAAGACTCATGGTTAGTCTTTGCTTTCACAGTCAGGGCTTTTCATTGTGATAGCACCATTTTTCCAGTCTCTGAATTGTTTCCACCTCTGCTTGTAACTCCCAGTTTCCACACTTATATCTGCTGTTCCATATGCAGTGCAGATTGCCAGGGCTAGGAATGCTGAAGACATAACTCATTTGGCTCTGCAGTATTAGTACTGGATTAAAACCAAATACAAGTGGCAAAATAACACATGGTAAGAGCATGGGCTATGTTTCTGTGATGCCAAGCTGAGCTAAATTAATTCTTTGGGAGGAGGTGTGAATACACATGTATGATGATATTTAATACAACTGTGAGCAAAATATTTTGTTATATTATCCTGTGTTGTTAGATTTGGTCTGCCATCTGCCACTCTTGCAATGACTGGCTTAGAGTACCCATAAATGGTAGAGGCTTATGAGAGGCCACAGATTCTTCGTTGGAAGATAAAGTAGATTCTTGTGCTTCTGCTGTCATCCTTAATTGGTCCTCCAAGGAATGATTCTTCTCATTGGAGATCATTACAGGACAATGAGCATTTTTTCTTGGCATTGTATTTATAAAGTAGCTGTGAATTTAGTATGTTTGCTTGTTGTGTTTTGTAGAATTCCTTTGTTTTGCCCAATCCTTACACTTTATAAATTTAAACTTATCAGGATAAATTATGTTCAGTATACTCAGTTTAAGAAGAAAGTGTGTAGTAAAACCTGTAACTACTTCCATACGAAAAGATTAACATTATGAAGTGTCAGTATGTGATCAACTTTTTTCATACCCTGTGTTGCTCATTCTCTCTAAAACAGTCTATGCAGTCTTTTGCCTAAGTCAAGTTTTCTCAACCACAATGCTGTTGACATTTTGGATCAGATAATTCTTTGTTGTGGAAGGCTGTCTTCTATATTACAGGACATTTAGCTGTGTCCTGGCTTCTACACACTAGATGCCAGTAGCCTTTTCTTCTCCCTAGTTGTGAAAACTAAAAATGTCCCTAGACATTAACAAATATCCCTAGAGGTTAAAATAACCCCTGCTTAAGAACTACTGCTATAAATGTATGATAGAACAGAAACTGTAATACAAATTGATTAGACTCTGGGAGAGAATAGGACAGTGCCCAAAAGGTTTCATTATGTTTAGTACTGAGCATCAAAGATTTTGAATTCACATCATTGTGATCAAGTGATTAATTAATTATTAAAAAGGGAGGTATCTGGTCAAAGATTTGCCCTTATAAGCATTGAAATGTCATACATGTCTTCTCAGAAGATTCATTTATCAAGTGGTTTTGTAATCATCCCAAGAAAGCTTTACAGAAGAAATAAGACTTAAATCTTTGTTTCTAAAATATGTTTTGGGTTCCTGAAATTGTCTATAAATAAATGGGTTTTTATTCCAAAAGTCTGGAAAAAATCAGAATTAACCCATTTTGCCACTCTGTAGGCAACATTCCAGGTTCTTAAAGCTACCTATATTTCGAACAGATTACAAGGTTAGTAATCTTGCCAACTGTTTAGTAACATGAGTTTTGAGTTTTCTTACTTTAATATTTTCTCCCCAGAATTCAGCATCTATGGAACATGATCAGTAGTATATTTTAGCTCTTCTATTGAGGGTACTTTTAGTTTCTTGTTACTATCAATTACCTGGCAGCATTAAGGACTTCTTTTTTACCATGATAACTGTACAGTAGTACAGTGACTCTTGCCCTCACTTATCCTTCCCATTTCCTTTTCTGACATAGCAGCAACTGCTGATTCAGCAGAGCGAAGTCCTCGGCCTACCTCTGCACCCGCCATTGCTGAGAGTCAGATCCCAGAAGATTCACAGAAGAAAAGGGAAGAAATGTCACCTGAACAAGTTGAGTCAGAGGCCGCAAAACTATTAAAGGTACATTCTAAGTCCAAATATCTAGATAATTCACTTTCTAGTTTAGGAGACTTAACTCCTTTATCAGGAAGGATTTCTTATAGAACACTAACAGTTATTTCTTTCTCATTCTTTTTGGAAGTAGGCTTCTCTCATGAACCTGTAAAATGTTGTCATAGAATTATGTGATGAAGACTGTAATCTAGCTGAAAGGAAGTTTTCAGCTTACTTGCACTTTGATCCAACTTAATATCTTTAAAAATATGGTTTTATGAGCCAAATCAGTATGGTGAATTTTGATTCATTCAGAAGGAGTCACCATATTCCTCTTTAAGAATAAGCTCTACTAGTATATTTAAAATCAAAATATAATTTGATTGTCTAAGGTAGATATGTGCTCATTTCCAGAGAACATGACATCTCTGTGGTTGTATCTAAAGCACATGTATGGGGTTGTTCAGATTGCAAGCCAGCTTTAGAAAGAAAGGAAGATCTGTTGTACAGTTCTTAGTTGATTGGACCCATGATCAGTTAGCTATTTGGAAAAGGCACCAATTTCATTAGCAGATTTCCCAGAAGTAACAATAACTGCCCTGAATTATGTATTGATAAGGTTTTTACACAGTTAAACCCTGATGAAGTTGATGTTGTAGTTCAGATTTATTGACGTACGTGCAAGTTCACTGTTGACAACAGAAATTATAAGAAGTAGTCTTCCTAAGAAGAATTAAATTTTTATATCTTTGTTAAGAAATTTAAAACCCTGTTAAGACTTAGGAAGTACTGTTACCTTGGCAGATGGATTAATCCTGTTCTTTCAGAGCCAGTTTGAGATGCAGTTTATTTATGGTAGAGCAATAGCCAGTCTCACTCTGTTTTGACTGTGTTATCTAAAAAGTAAACTGTTACCTACAACAACATGCACTTTTTATTCAGACCAACTTGAGTCTTGAGAGGGAAAATAGAGTAAATGATGGATGTTTGCGCTTTTGTACCTAACCAAATGCCCATGACATTAGCTATTAAGTTCATTTTCAATAATGCCTTTTTTAATGTTATGCTATCTTAGTTTTTAATGTTACAGTATCTCATGTGGCACTTCTGACTATCTTTCCGTATACTACTAGAAAGTGCTGGCAAGGGAACCTTGCTGAGTGGTTAATATTCTGACCTGCTAATTTACAGACACAAGAATTTTTAAAAACTGATTCTCTTTGTTCTTGGAACATCTTCAAAATGGAGAGATCATCCCTGGTGTATGCTCCCTATTTAGGTGCTAGTAGGGGGGTCTTCTTACCAGTTAGTTCTATATAAATATTTGTTTGCGAGGCTTGAAATCAGACTGAAAGCCACCTCTAATAACCTTCAATTACTGGAATGGTGGAGGCAGAGTTAAGGCTGACAGAGATGCTTTTTATTTGTAGCAGAAAATATTTATGGCATTTACTTGATGCCATTTTACTTACATAAAGCAACAGTAGGAATAAGATAAACTTTTAACTGTATAAATACTAATTTTTGTGCCAGCAGAGATAGGTTTTTGTCATCATCAGTCATTTGGCACCTCCTCCATGTACATCTTCATGTCACTGAGTGCTCTCTGTAAGGGCTTACATAGAACTACTGCTGTTACTTGTCCTTTATTCTTAGACTGGAATAGAGGTGATGAGTTTCATGGTATTGGAGGTCTAAAGGACCCAGAGCGAAAAAGAAGTCATTGTTCATTTAAACAAGAAACCATTGTAGAATGATTGAAAACTACCACTTCTAAGCACACGTAACTTTGGGAAGTAACACATTATCTTCATTTTATCAATAAGAAAACTTTAGCTCAGAGAGATAAAAGAAGTCACTAATGCCCATACAGCAAGTATGCTGGGGTTGAAGGTAGGAATGCCTGTGTTGTTAATTACTCCTGGTAATTAAAAATGCTATAGCTAGATGTGCTTGCGATTTGACAGTTTGATGTTATGTTCTCTGCACTCAGTACTGGAGAAGATAGCGTGACATCATATTCCTAAGTAATCTTGCCAAGTGTGATAGAATATATCAAAACCACAGATTAATGAGGTTCTGTTAAGAACTGAAGATACAGAATGGTTGATTTGACCCTTATTAAAGTCAGCTTCCTAATTTTAAAGTATCCAATATTACAGGCGTTACTCACTCTACTATGCTTCCTCTTAATGGCCTGTTGGGTTTTGTATTCATAATTACTCCATTTTGTAGGTATGAAATGTGTATTACTCTAAAGATATTTCAAAGTTAGGCTGAAGACCTTAGCTATTTTCTTCCTAACGTTAAGGTTGAGTCTTGCTGTTCCACTGAACACATGGTCTGCAGCTCCCTAGAAAGGAAATTGCAAGTGTTGAATGTGGCAGCTGAAGTTATTTATAAATAGCCCTAAAAGTAATTGCATGTATCAGTAACAATTTGGATGGAGTTTACTGTGATGTGCTATTGTCTCATCAACTGAAAGGTGAAAGTGCATCCTTAAACAAATTGATCAACCAGCAAAATCCTTTGTATTTACCTGTTTGGTGTTATATGTGTGTTATTATATGTGTGCTTCAGTTGTGAAGATTTTTGTTTGTTTCTAACTGTCATGTATGTCATACACTGATATCTTCAGTTGTAAATTTGTTTTTCAGTGTTATTTAAAGTACTTCCAGATCACCAAAAAAAGAAAAAACAGCAGCAAAGTGAAAGCATGTGGCTGTAGCATTAATAAGCCTAAATTATTATTTTACATAAGTCATTTTTAGTAAACAAGTATAAATGTTTTTTCATCAATAGACTGATTACTAATTTTCTTTATTTGATAATTTAGATATCCATATTACCTCTTCATCCTTGAAAGTGTGATGATGAACTAACAGGTTGCCACTGGGAGTGATATCCTTCCTGTATCACCCACCATAAATAAGACTGTGCTATGATGATTATGTGTCAGAGCATATTTCACAACCAGCTTAAAGTTTCAACTTATTTTGAAACCTACTTATTTTAGAAACCTACTAACCTAAAATGTTTTTACCACTTTATTTCTTAAATGTAGGTGGAAAAAACCCACATCAAGGCCTCAGTACCCACCTCAAATGGTGACCAAGCTCAGGTTTGTGCCAACAGGTCACTTGTTCCTTTCCCCTAACCCTCCTACCACACCACCATCATTTTTTTCTTCTCCAACTCCACTCTCCTTAACAAGAAAATTATAAAAAGAAGACTCAAACAAACTTCAGTGAACCAATATTTTATCATGTTTCTTTCTTTTTTTGATTATGGCAAAACAGAAGCTTGCAGAAAAAACTGAAGATCTGATAAGAATGAGGAAGGTTAGCTGTTTTTCACTTTCACAAAACTACATTGCCATGCCCATGCTGACTTGCAATGTGTTAAAAAGACAGTGATCCATTCTTTTCATTGATTTCTCTTAATCAGAATTTACCTTCAAATATCATATACACACTCATGCACATCACCAAAGAAACTATAATTCTATGCTACGTATTGAAAGATTTCATTAAAATAAACTTTCCAGTAGGAAAACATATCTTTAAACAAAATTAAATAATCAATAAGAATGAAATCTATCCTTTCTACTTAAACTTTATAAGAAACATTTTAAACAGCATCATATTCATGGAATTATTAATAATGTTTTATACATACTTATCATGAAAACCATCGTAGCAACAATTCCCAGTATTGCTAATAGCTGTGGATTTGACATTCTGTTCCTTACTCTTCCCACCTATAAAATGAGATGAATCAGTTCTTATTCAATAGAATATTGGCTGATTATTTAAAAAGGGCCCTGAGATACTTCTCATGAAAAGTATTAGGATAAACATACTTCAGTATTACTAGATGTAAGATATGTCCAAAAAAGATAAATAATGTTTTTAACCATTTCTCAGCTCCACAGAACATGGAACTTCAAGAGCTTCTTAACATATGTTTTAAGGTAAACCTCAAAGAACTCAGTTCCAAAAATGAACATAAAACGTCTTGCTGTATAAGAAGCCAATGAAGCCAGGAACACTGTCTGTTTAAATCACATTATCACCTTCTTTCAGTTTTCAAGAACAAGGTCGTCCATTTTCCAGTGGTAGTCATGTTCTCTGTGTGTCCTTGTTGTTCTGTGACCATTTCATGTTGTCATATGCTGCATTGCAGACATTTAATTTTACATATTTTTTGGTTTGCCAATTTGCAGTTTTTTTCCTGCAAGAACAATATTTTAATTTTTTATGCTTTTCTGTTTTTCCCCCTTTCATTTTCACAGAAAAAAAGAGAGAGACTAGATGGTGAAAACATTTATATCAGACATAGCAATTTAATGTTGGAGGTTTGTATGAACTTGAAGCTTATTTCAGTTGGTTGCCTGCAACCTTCTGCATTCTTTGCTGATCCCTTTTTCTTCCTTGTGTGCTGTGTTTGGTTTTGCATGCCATTGCATGACAAAGTTTTAGGTTTAAAATGCTTTTGCATGTTGGTAAATATGAAGATATGCAACCACCTCTCCTAACTGTTTAGTTTCCATCTCTCTTGCATATCTAAAAAATATATGATTGGGACTACCTCTACTTCTAATGGTTCCATTGTTTTACACACATTTAAAAAGTTCTTTGTCACATCTAAAAGTTACTTGAATTTTCTAAGAATGTAAACTGTGTTACAGGAAGCAAATTTATATTATGTTCTCATCTTCTCAACAGAGACATTGTGGACAAGTTGGGGAAATGATTGCAGTTCAGAAAGAAAATATTAGAGATACCAGAAACTGACAGAAGGATGGGGCAGGGGAGAGGGAAGGTATGCACAGGAAGGAAAGGAGGGTGCCTTAGGCTTTGATGGGTAGCTATTATGAGATAAGATAGTTTAGTCCTGGCCTCCTACACTAGAGAGAAGTGGAGAGGGTAGAGAAGAGGGGACAGGAGATTGTTAAGAGGTTATAATATATATAGAGTGGAAAAGAGCAGTGTGCTGTCACCAGGCAAGGAGAGCAGAGGGAGCTGCAGATAGGCAGGCATGCAAATTTAAATTGGATTGTATACTTTCACTCAATCACAATAAAATATATATATACCAAAATAAACATAAAAAGGATAATTCAGTCCTA
This sequence comes from Heterohyrax brucei, assembly GCA_028571685.1. NCBI lineage: Eukaryota > Metazoa > Chordata > Mammalia > Hyracoidea > Procaviidae > Heterohyrax > Heterohyrax brucei. The sequence continues at coordinate 59,064,343 of CM053140.1, forward strand.
AAGACAGGCCTATAACTATAGCATTATTATTTTAAAGATGAGAAAATTGTGCTTAAATCAATTTCTGTAAGGTCACAGAGCTGGTAAGTTGGTTAAGGTAGGATTTGAATTAGACTCTACCTACCTCTCCTGAACTAGACTATTGTCCATTCTGAATTATCAACATACTGTATGCTGTAGAAGCCAAAAAGCCATTTTCCCACTAAATTCATTGATCAGATTTTTACCAGAACATTATTAGTATGGGAAGCCCTGGTGACATTGTGGTTAAGTGCTATGTCTGCTAACTGAAAAGTTGGCAGTTCATATCCACTAAGCACTCCTTGGAAACTCTATGGGCATTTCTACTCAGACCTATAGAATCACTGTGAGTAGGAATAGATTCAACAACACTGAGTTTGGTTTTTCATATTAGTGTACTTTATCTAGTTTTGGGCTTCACATTGGGTAGAGAAATAGAAACCTATTAGAAGAATAGAGGAAATCTATGTGGAAAAAATGAAGGAAACTGGAATCGTTCCATGTGGAAAAAACACTGAGACCAAGTAAGTTTACAGACCAGAAAAACTCCTTTATAGAAGTTGGTGACCAGATTATCCACTCAAGACAGAGCCAAAAGAAATGAGTTTGCACTCTGGCATCAGGGATTTAACTTAAATATAACTAAAATTTTTTCAACATGAAGATTTTTTAAATATTAAAATATATTACTGAAGGAAGTTACACAACTTTAGTTATAGGAATTTTCTGGATGAATTCTTATATCCAGTGGGCTCACATTCATCTAGAATGACTTTAGTGTTGTGCTGACTAAAGAGTCTAAATAGCCTTTCTTCTAATCCTAAAATACTGTGACCACAAATATTACTATCAGTTTTCTCAAAAGTATTCATGTATCACCTAGTAGGTCCAGTTGTGCACTGCTGGGTGTTCCACATCTTAGCTTGGAAGAGAACAGTAAATTCCAAAAATGAATAGACAAGTGTTAATCCAAATTATTGTAAGGGAACTTATACTCAGTTTAGGATAAATTTGTCATTTCAAACTATTTATTAAGATATTTATTTTCATTTATATAACAGATGTAAGTATTTATATGTTCCAGATACTATATGGGGCACTAGAGATGTATTAGATGATAAACATCATTCCTGTTTTCAGGAAGCGTACAGCATGGGAAAGTAGGGAAGAAGAAATAATAAATGAGTGAGCAAATAACAGTAAGACAATTATTACAAATTATTGTAAAAGCTATGAAGGAAATAATCAGTATGCTATGCTAGTGAAAGGAATCTACTTTAACCAGAGGAGGAAGATGTGACAGTCAGCTTCCAGAAAGATTCACAGCCGTGGAAACTCGTGGGGCAGTTCTGCTCTGTCTTACAGGGACTCTGTGTGTCAAAAACTGGCTCAGAAGCAATGACTTGACTCTAAATAAAATGGCCAGGGAGGGTCTGTCTGAAGAGAGTATTTTTGCTAGGATCTGAAAGATGAACATATGTTAAATGCAGTAAATATTATTAAACATAAAGGTTTGAACAAACATTTTTACATAAATTTCTTATTTGATATATGGCCTCTACTAGTGACTTTGTCTTTTTTTTTGTCATTACATATATTTTGAGTGTCTGCTACATATAAGGTACTTTGATAAAATTAATAAAAATTTTACTAATGGCCAATCTTCATTAAATGTACTGGGTGCTGGGCGCAATACTAAGTGTATTACGTAATATTTTTTTCGTACAACATGAGATTTTCCAAGGGTGAAACCTAGGATATTTCGGACTTGACAACTTTGACCTCTTTGCTTTTAGCCTGTATCCGAATGCAGACCTGAAAGCATGCTGTCTTCAGAAATTAGATATCAGTTTATCTCCTTGTACTCAGCAGTGTAACATAACATACTCCAGATCCAAATATATATGTGTTGATTAGTCTGCCTTCAGTGTTGCCTCCTAACTGGAACCTGCAGTACCAATCATATATTTACCGTTTGTTCTATGAAGTGTGTTACGGCTTCTGAGACTCACAAAATCCCTCTGTGTGATGTTTTTCGTAGCGTTCCACTGATAGCCATGAGAGGGGATTCCTAAATAAGTGTGTGTTTGGAAATTAAAACTACTAACTGCCTTTTGAGACATCTTATATTTAATGAGGAAACTCTGGTGGTATAGTGGTTAAGTGCTATGGCTGCTAACCAAAAGCTTGGCAGTTCAAATCCACCCAGTGCTCCTTTGAAACTCTGTGGGCAGTTCTACTCTGTCTATAGTGTTCCTGTGAGTCAGAATAGACTTGATGGCAGTGGGTCTGGTCTTTGTATATTTAATGAAGTGTTTGATTAAGGGAATATTGGTGGTTCAGTGGTAACCAGACGGTTAATGGTTGGAAACCACCAGCTGCTCAACTAGAGAAAGATGTGGCAATCTTCTTCCATAAAAATTTACAGCCTTGAAAGCCCTATGGGGGCAGTACAACGCTGTCTTCTAGGGTCACTGTGAGTTGAAAGTGACTCAACAGCAATGGATTTGGTTTTGGTTTCTGGTTTGATTGCTGCTAAAATTTTAAGATGATAGGTATCACAATGTCTAAGCTAGAAACAGGCAAAGTAATGTGGCTGACCATCATTCTTTAGAAATTTGAAAAAGAAGTTTGTTTTTCTCCCCCGCAAGGAAGTTCTCTCAAGTTATCTGTCATTCTAGCAGTTACTTTTTTTTTTTTTTTTAAAGCATTTCTCCTCCCCCTACTCCTACCCCACCCTCACTAATGCTTTATTCTGGCACAAATAAGGTCGAGTTCATTTTTAGATCTACCGCCTCCTCCTCCATCTCCCAGAGAGAACCTGTAGGAACTGTCTGTGACAAATTCTATTTGGAACAGGTCCCTTTGAGATCTTAATTTTACTCTGTGCCCCAACAGGTTTCCAGCAGAGCCAGCTAAGAAGGATGGAGAAAGCTCCCTAAGAGGTTACTGATTTTATTGAAACATTTATTTTCTCAGGTTCCAAGCTAAATCAAAAGCTAGGTGAGAAGGCTAGAAAATCACCAGTCTCTCATATTGAGAGGCTAACCCAGAGAATCGTGGTTTGACCACAGCTATCTTTTGCTCATTTTTGTTTTACTCTGTTTATACTTTTAATTCCCCCATAAATGAGTTGGAATTGACTGAACAGCAACTGGTAGATATGTGTTAAGTCATTCTTGGCCCAAACAGATGTAATTTTCAATCAGGAGGTGGCTTACAAGGCCACATATGCCTGGTGGGTCTCAGCAAGTCAACCTACCAGTGAGTCTTTAACTGGGCTCTTGTTTTTCTTAGCTAGTACACGTGCTTTTCTTGCTTTCAGCTAGAACAAAAGTGTAAACTGTTGTTGCCCCTGGTGAAGGCTATGTTCATGCGATGCACTCACATGTCATCCCAGCAGACAACAGGTGCTCTTATGGAGGAGCTTTCTTCAGGATTGCCATGTTTGGTTTGGTTTTCTCTTTGACTGATTTCAGAGCGAATACATACAGTTCAGTCTTGTGTAAATAAAAACAATAGACTAGTAACTGAATTTTCTGAATGAATCCCTCCAAAATAAAAGTTGTCCTGTGTCTTGCTGACTCTTTTTCCTCTACTACTTCCCTTTAGCATTGCTTTTGAAATAGCTACCTAGTTGAAGCCTATATTGCCCTCAGGAAAAAACTTTCAAACAATTTTTTCCTTAATGGAATTCCAGTTTTATTTTATTTTTCAAAATGAAGCTGTTTCCCACAGAGCCAAAAAAGAAAGACTCATTCTAAAATACACACAGCGTATCAGGAGATATATTTATTTCACAATGTCCTTTTCTTGGATACAGAGTTATCTTGATGTATAATAAATGAAATTTTTAGCAGTAATAAAGTGATGGGCTCCCACATATTTTGATCTCAAACATAGATCTTGTGAGTTTTTTTTTTTTTTTTCAGAGAAATGTGTTGGACAAAGAACATTTGAGTTTTTGTCTTTAAATTGTATCTCCAGACTGTTTTTAGCCAGACTTCCCTTTTCAGAGTTGTTCTGGACCTCCTTTGACATTTCTACTACTAGTTGCTCAGTATGTAAATCTGCTGGAACAGTCTAGTTATTTTAAATTATTAAGAAAGTATATGAGATATTTGACAAACTCATGAACTTATTCCCAAACCGATGAAAGTTACCAGACGAAGTTCCCTGTTTTGAATTGTACTAAGGGATGAAGTGAAACTGTTGGAAGCTGAAAGCATAATGTTTGTAGTTCATGTGAACAGTATTGGCAAAGAAAAAGCCACCATTTTCCACACCACTGAGTGATTTTTTTTCCTGAGCGGTAACAATCTGCACTGGAGTACTGAGCTAGGAATTTCAGTGAAAAATTTTTGTTTCTGTTTATTGAAAGGAAACATTAACCACCCACTAATAGGGAAGCAAAATTATCTTCATGTAGAAATACAAGGATATTGTACAGTTTTACCTCACCAGTGTAAGATAGCCAGTGGTGGGAGATGAATCTTTCTCCATGGCCTTCATGTAATGGTTTCTGTTTATTTTTTGCTATCTCCATCCTGCCTTGGCTGAGCCTAAATCAATTCATATCCAGCTGAGGCTAATTAAATTGTGGGATTATCTTCTTGGGAAGAGGAGTTGGAGATCTGGCTCTACACTATAATGGGAAGAAGAGTCACAAAATTAAGGAGTGAACTCTGCGAGTTCTACAGTGGCGAAGAGCTAGGGGGTTACGATGCTGCACTACTTCCAAGAAGGGACTTGTTTAAAAAAAAAAAGCAAATATACCATGCTGTATATTTATACTTTGAATGCTGTTTATGGATTAGTAACATTTATCCTGGATGTGGTGTGTTTTCTACCAGTGCCCAGAGTCTCTAATGGGCTGCCCTTGGTGTGTTTTTTTTCCTGAGTATTTATTGTTTTCCATCTTTGTCCTTTCAAATACAGGATTTAGACAAGAATCAAGAAGAGATCAAAAAACACCATGCCAGCATCAGTGAGCTGAAAAAGAACTTTATGGAATCTGTACCAGAACCACGGCCCAGTGAGTGGGATAAACGCTTATCTACTCACTCCCCTTTCCGAACACTTAACATCAATGGACAGGTCCCCACAGGAGAAGGAGTAAGTACTTTGTTCATGTGTCCAAGTGAGTCAGATGAATTTTTCTTTAATCTTAACATTCTATATCTGAGAGAAAGTTGAAAGTTGAAACTTATCTTGGGTGCCTCACCAATTCATTGCAGATGTAAGCCATTCATAACCAAACACTTGTGTTTAAGTCATATCGGCTACCCAGTTTAGTAGATGATTAGCAGAGAGGGTCTGAGAACTGTCTCTGATGCTGCGCACTTCTGGCTAGTGTGTGTTTACAGACTGACCATAGGCTAGTGGAGGTTTATTTATATTTAGACTGTAACTGCAAGGATTACAGAATTTATCAAATTTAGTAAGGTCAAAACTACAAAAGGATTAACATTTCTTAAAACTTTATTTGAGCATTTGTGCAACTTAGAAATGTCTGGAACGATTGGCTACATAATATAATAAATCAAGGAGGCCCCTATGCCAGAGAAGGTAGAACACCAAGTATTAATGAGAGTATTTCAATTTTAGAAAAACTGTTGATGATGCTTTATCTTTATAAAGAGTAATATTAAACTTTTAACATGTTTTATAAGATAGTCACAATTAGAGGAAACCAGAGATACCTATCAGTACTGTTCTTATTCTACTACTGTTTGTCATTTCCTGTTTTGGAAATGTTAAATAAATGAAGCTGTGTAGTGAACATATATATGCAGAGATTCTTTATGTAATCTTTAACTGGCACAGGTTAAGTACTTATGTTACTAGTCATACTACTCTAATGAGTGATTGTAATGATTTAAAAATTGTGTGCTTGTTTTTTCCCCAAGAGCAATAGCAATTCTATTTATGAAAAGTAAAGTGATAATAATTTAAAAAATTGGCTTTTACATACAGAATTCATTGGGAAGCTCTCAAAGTTATTGTTTAGTTTCTGGAACTGGAGAAAGCTATAAAAGTCATTTCACAATTGTGTTTTCCAAAAGTGTGATTAAAATTGGCTAACGAGTCTCCAGAGTTGAACCAGTTTCGCTATGGCTGGAGAATGCCTGAAAGAATTAGACTTGCCGGGAATGACAGGGTACTGCTGTGACAATTCTGTGTCTTCTTAGCCTCCATTCTGTGATGTAAATGACATTCATTTCATGCTATACATCTAGAAAATGTACCCTGAACTGAGATAGTGGCCCTGCTTGCTGAGTAAGACCACTACTCTGTCAGGTATTTCACTTTTATATGCTCCTAGCAATAAGGGAGTCCTGCTGGCACAGTGGTTAAGAGGTCAGCTGCTAACCGAAAAGTTGGCACTTTGAATCTACCACCTACTCTTTGGAAACCCTATGAGGAAGTTCTGTTCTGTCTCATAGGGTCACTATGAATCTGAATCAACTGGACAGCAATGGCTTAACAGGTTCTGGCAATTAAGTATCATAAAGGATCTAGCAGTCATGGTGGCTTAATTTCACTGGGAAGGTCTGGTTAATTAAAGCCTAAATGAATGACTCTAAACAAACTGCTTATCTTGTCAGGACCTCAGTTTACTGAGTAGATAATCTTTAAGATCTGCACTAACTCTAAAGCTCTGTAAGTCTGTAACTCCATGAGAATAAGCCTCATTGCTGTATTGCCTGCTTAACTCTACCTATAAATCATAACTGCACATTTTAAGTTTCCTTTTTGATTCCGTGCAAATAATAAAAGATGTCCAACTACTTTAAAAAGTAATAATAACTTAGTAACTCTCTTGAATGATATCAGATAAATCTGAGTTGATCTCCATTTCCAGAAATTACCATGTGTTTTAACAGAACCCCCCTAGAAATCATCTCGAAGGTGGTATTGGTAATGGAAATGTCATTCTGTGGATTTTTTATAAACTAAATTAGATCCATGGGGAGTCCTTAAGCGGTTTGAGCTTTGCAATGATATACAATGTCCCTCTAAATCAATAATGGAATAAGTAAGAACTGTACTGTGATAACATTTTATAGAGGGATAATTTTACTTCAGGTGTATCTTACTTTTTCTTTAGCTATTAGAATAATATTTCTGTTCTCTGGCAATACCTCTTCCACCTTTGACAGTGTTGTTGTTGCATTGCAAGGCAGCTAAATTTTATATAATTTATGTATAACCAGGTGAAGAAAACCTCTACCCTTCCCTCGGAAAGAAAGGTTGGTGGACCAGAGGTAAAGCTGCTGTTATGACTTCTGCTTCTCAATCAGAATTTGCTCTTGTCATGGCACTAAGCAGATAATACCCCCAGAACTGAACAGCAGCTGCTGAGTAATTTTTTTTTCTGTTGGCTATAGTAGTAATTTCACACTCACAGCCTTTTGACCTAACACATAACACTTCCACTGCTGCGAGTTCTGCAGCTTTCGATTTGCTTATTTCGGCGCATGGCTGGTTGAAAAGCTGCATGAAGATGTGAATATGTATTCAGACAGAAAATGAATTTAATTGTACCCTATTCTTTTTATGTTGTCTTTCTTCTCCCCTTTTTTTCTTTTAAAAATCACTATAATTTTGCATCCTTTCTCTTCCTTTTTTCTTTTTCTTTTTTTTTTTTTTTGCTGACCAGTCCCCCAGCTACTTTCTCCCTGATACATATCACTTAGGGGTGTGCAAAGAACCGGTTTCAAGCTTCCAAACTGATCAGAGAAGGTTGGCTCAACTGAGAGAACTTAGAGCCAAGTTTTTCCTTTCATAAATAGTATCTGACTTAACTGCGGATGGCGAAGTACAGAAACTGGGGAAAAGAGGAGAATGATTCTCAAGTGGATAATCAACTGGACAACTGGGGGGACTTTTCTTAAAAGTATCAAAAGTGTTCACTAAATGTAATATATAGACCTTTGTGATTTTCATTGTTACTAATTTATAAATAATCATGACTCTGAGAAAGTCAGAGAAGGAGTTTGCAATTGTTAAAATCTTGTAGGGTTTTATTTTTGTTTTATGTTTGAAGTTTCCAAGTACTATAGAACTTGGAGGCACATTATAAACTTTTTTATTTATGTTTTGTAGTCTTTAAAATACATGATTGTGATTTTCACTCCCTCAGGCAAAAGCTAACTACTGTACTGAATGACCTTTTGGCGTTTTTTAAGTCTATATGAAGATAACTTTTTTATATTCTGCCATTGTATTTGTAATAAAGGTAACTTTTCTATGGCAAAAAGAATGCTTCATTATTGGCTTTGCTGAAATGATCTAAGAAAAAATTGGCAGTACTAAAGCAATGACAAATTACCCAGAATTCATATGTAACTGTCCTCTGAAGGAGGAGTAAATACTGTAAGGAAGTCCAGTGATTCCTTGAACTTTCAGAAGTTCTGATGTTCATTCATTCACAAAACTATCTACTGAGCATCCTACTGCATTACAGATACTTTGCCAAGATAAGTTGCCAAGCTTAAGTAAAGCTAAAATAAGGAGTATCTAAAAGGTCACCTAAATCCTTTGCACATCCCCAAGTAACGTTTTTGAGCACTTTCCATCTGTCATTTTGTTCATCTTTCTCTGTCTTTCTTGATCTTCTACCATGAAAGCAGACACAAGAACGTGCTCTGTTAGTACAGGGTGAAGAGAAAATTAAAAGGCAAGAGAGATCTCCTGAAAGAGCCTTGCCCCAGCAAGAAAATGAAGAAATTCTTCCCAAGGTTTCTATTCCAATCCCTGAGGATCACAAGTCTGTCAAAAAGTGCCACCTCTACTCTAGCACTTTTCCATCTCCTCGTATTCCTTTTGTCATGTCTTTTCTCGTGGTCCTTGTGTTGGCCGTTTGGTGGTTGGTCTTTCTGTGATTGGATAACAGGGTGCTTATCTGAAATGTCAAGACTAAACCATCAAATTTCTGTCCTTGACTTCTACTGTTATCTCTTGTATCATGTCCTCTAGTTCACTGTCCTAGGAGAGATCTGTGATCACTTTTCTGTCAATAAAATGTTGCTCTTTGTAGAATGTGTTACTTGGGGTATAAAGGAGTAGCAATGGATTGCCCAAGCCAGTGTTTCCACAGTGAAATTTAATGAAGTCTTTGTACTGCATTAGGCAAATCAGTTTTAAGCATGTGGCAGGTTCCCAAAAGCTGTAACTCTTTTATCCTACATGTTCTTACCATTTACTTTTGCTATGTCGTCTTCTCCCTTGTGTCACATAAAGCAGGGTACTCCTGAAACATTTGATGGAGTATTTTCCTAGTCATTTGCAGTGATCTGTGTGGCATGAGCTACATGGTTGAAGAAAAAAACTGACTTGCTAACATTTCAGAAGCCTTAAAATGAGAGACTTTAATCTATGAATCCATAACCACCCCTTTTCTTGGGATATCAAACCAGTATATACAAAGGCCTTTTCTGGAAAAGGGCTTTTGACTTCTGTGGCCTTCTTGTAAGTATTTCTGTGATGTACAGGGACAGATGACCTTTTCCTACCTGATGTACAGAAGAGATCTGCAAAGATTAAACATCATCTTTTCACAAGCAGAATGTTGATGGTTTAAGGAAAATGGTGCTGGTACCCCTTATCCTTCAGCCAGGGCTGAATTTCCCGACTATTCTTCCTCCTACCCATCTTTAAAAGTCCTGGAATACAGATTTGTTCAGGATCTGTACATAAACATATTTTCCTCAGAATTATAATACTGTGTAACTTAAGTAACTATATTGTTAGAAAAAGTAGTCAGTCAGTATGACAAACTTAAAATAAGTATTTATATACTTTGTTTTCCTGATGCACTTCAGGACTGTTTGTTCTTGCATTTTGTGATGAAATCAATTGTTTTTAATCAACGGCCTTGTGAGCTAAAGTACCGTTGTGACAAGTGTGTGTCCTACTTGCATGTGGATTTGTAAGGCTTCCTGGAATGTAAATATGAGCACGTACTCAGAACACAACTCTGATACCTTGTCTTTTTTTTTTAACCTCATTATTATTGGAACTTTGCATGTAGTTTGCTTTTAAGACACTTTGAATGTACCCATATGGATGATTTTGTTAATGTTGTCCAAAACATTTGTTTTGAAATCTGAGTTTATAAGATTATCAAACTGAGATGTTTGCACTTTGTTTTACTTCACAACAATTTTTAGCTGCTGAAAGGAGACTTCTAAACAAGACTTGTTTTTGTGAAGATGGTCTCATAGGAAAAAAAAAAAAGAGAGAACAGTAAAGCCAAGAATCTTTTGCCATTCAGCCTCCACCAGTATTGTTCTATTGTCTCTTGGGACATGTGGAAAGAATTCTCTGGCATTTCCTGAAAACTACTATTCCGTCACTATAGGCTTTTGCAAAAGATTAGGAAAAGAAGCATGGTGTCGTTAAATTAAAAACCTAGTGTGAATGCTTATCTTTCATGTCACAGGCTATGTCTGTTTATAACAAGTTATTTTCTAAATAAGCATATTTACTGACTCACTCATGATGAGAAAATAGAAGACTCAACTTGAAATACTGCAAACTTTTCTTTAACACAAAAAGTGATATAATCTAAGTCTCCCCTTTTATCTGTGAAACAGAGATAGATGAACTTTCCTTAATCAAATAAAAAATGATATTATAGCATTTGCTAGTTTATTTTGGATCTTTTTTTAAGGAACTAAAAAGGAAAGCACTGGAGTTTTACTGATACTTTTATAACTGTTTCAGATTATATTTCTAGTTTTCATCCTTGTACACAGCTTTTTATTAGTTATTATTATAAACTACATCCAGAATTATGTCTCCTTTTATATTAGCATTACTCCACAAGTTCATTAAAAATCTAGTCTAAGCCACTGGTATTTTCACTTATCATAGTTCATTAGGAATCCTCAGAGACACTTACTTATAGTCAAAAGAGAGGACATTTTTTCTATTAGTAAGGTAAGAATAGTTGAGACTACCCAAGCCTTAGCCTTTAAATTGCACTTAGCTGCCCAATGCAGGCTCAAAATACGTGGCTATCACAGTTATCAGAGGAAAAATATTGGACATTCCAACTTGTAGTTATTTAATGTTAATGCTGAGAGTATTTATAACATAAAATTGTAGATACTGGTTTCTTTCTTCCATCTCATGCTATTCTCATGAGAGAAACGTCTAGAGAGAGGTCTAAGTAACTGCTCATTAGTGTTGACCCTGATTCATCTTCTTAATAGGAAGTTGATAAGTTTGGACTACAAATATCAATACAGAACAGTAAAAAGCCTTGGACGTGTGCTTTGGTTTTGCTGTTCATTTCCAAGGTAACACTGAGAAGTTCACTTAGCTACTTGGTGCCCAGAATTCCACCTAGTAATATAGAGACAAACCTACCTCATAAGCATGAATCTATACAGAGGCTCTGCTTGATGGTTGAACACCAGATCAATTTTTGGTCTTGGGGACTGGGAAAATGAAAGTTTGAAAGTAAGCTCTTGATTGATATTTGACCAGGCACTTAAAACTACTAAAGTTTAAAAATGTCTTTCTAAATTCATCCTGCTCTTAAGCAATTCACCTTATCCAAATGCAGTACTTAGCATGGACCATACTTGCAAATAAACCCAACATCTATATTTTGGGCATATCTTATAGCCACTCTTCTTATATTCTTATACTTAGAATATGAAGGAGATTCAACTTGCGTGGGTCAGTTTTACTACTTTTTTACATCTGCAGTAAAAATTTTGAGAGAAGAGATTGACTCTGTTGACTAGGATCAGAATGAGGATTATCTGTGGATTTCAGCAATTTGAACAAAGTTACCAGTTTGGATTGGATTTCCAGTTGTCCTCCTATAACTTAGTGTATTTCTTTTTATTAATTATTTTTGTAAATTTTACCCTGCAATTTCTGTGTCTATAAAACAAATTAATTTTCTCCTGCTTTCCTAAATCACTTTTGAAATACTTCTTTCTGGAACATATATAGGACACAGTAGCCATTAGGGGCTTAATTACTTTTGGGGGAGAGGGGGCTTAATTATTTTTTGAAAGACCTTGCCAATCAAAATTTATATTTGGCCTTTGCCTAAACCAAAAATCAAACCTGCTGCCATCAAGTCAGTTCCAACTCATAGCGACCCTATGATACAGAGTAGAACTGCTCCAAGGAGCTCTAAAGAGCAGCTGGTGGATTTGAGTTGCCACCCTTTTTATTAACTATTGAGCTCTTAACGACTGTGTGACCAGTTCTGTGAGCCTTACCTAGTGGCCACATATTTATGAAAGGAAGACAGAAAAGGCAAAAATAATATGAGACACTTTCTGATTGTTGCTTCCCCCTACCCAAGGCATTAAGTATAGTAAAGATATAAAGAACTCCTCTATAGAATTCCCTTCCCTTCTCTTCAACTCCTTTTCACATGTTATAAAATCCCACACTTCTTCACAACATAAATTTCTGTATGACACATCGAAATCTCTCTCTTTTTTCCCTAGTGCTTTCAGACTACTCCTAGTGTTTATAATTTTGGTGCTAGAAACTGGAACAACTCCTTGTTTTCTACTTTGAGTGATATGTGGACTAGCCATATCTGCCTTCTGTCCACCATAATACATGGTATCATCAGTAAATGCGCTCTCATTTCTGCTGGTGTTACCTCCTCAGATGCTTTAAGATCTCGTTTTTATTTTACTAGAATATGTATGGCAGAAAAAGAAACACATTGAGGCAGGGCTGGGAAGGACATATGAACTGGTTAAGAAGGTACGATGTTGGAGAGATGCTAGACAAAGGGGATAGCCATAGAAAGTTAGGCTAGAAAAGGAAGAGGAGTGGTGGTGACCGACATTTCAAATTCATAGAGGATTTCACTTGGTCAGATAAATTCCTGTCACATTAGAACTTGAAAGACACAAATGAAGTGTGGTTCTTTATAAATAAGTAGTTTATTAGTCCCATAGATCAGAAATACTGGCTAAAATCTAAGTAACTTTAAAAATAGTCTAACGAGATGTGTACATGACAGATTGGTGAGGAAATCAGTGCTTTCAGTATGCTCTTCTAATCTTTTGTGATTGATATCCTAGAGGTCAGCAGATACATAATCAGAATCATGTTTTGGAATAGAATAAATCTGGCATTTCAAAGATTGAAAAAGGGAGGAGACATAGAGGGCAAGCTATCTCTTCTGGTCTCCCAAATCAATAAAGAATGCAGTTCAGTCTCAGTTTCTTCTCTATTTGTCTTTAAAGAAGATTCTACATATATATATAGGATCCAATCCCAGTTAGGAAAGCCTAATGACGTAGTAGTTAAGAGCCACAGCTGCTAACCAAAAGGTTGGCAGTTTAAATCTATGAGGTGCTCCTTGGAAACTCTGTGAGGCAGTTCTACTCTGTCCCATAGAGCCGCTGTGAGTTGGAATCAGCTGCCACTGGTTTTCTTTCTCTCTTTTTTCTTAATCTCAATAAAACACAGAGAATAAGAACTAAGGGAAAAACATGGTTACTGTCATTCATTCAGTGCCCACTAGAAAGACACCGTACTATCTATTGTAAAGATGCAGAGAGGCAGCATTATCAGAATTTTAGGGTTAGATAGGCCCCTAATCTAACTCCAACCCCCCACCCGCCAATGCTTGACCGTTCTCTGCAACATTCCTGCCAAGTAGTATCATAGCCTGGGCTTAGATATTTCCCAAGGTAATGTATCTTTGGACAGCTCTGACTTGTATGCAAGTTTCTCTTATGTTAAGTGAAAATGTTTTCCTGTAGCATTCACTTCTTGGTCTAGAGAGGAGATGTTCTGAAGAATTCCCTGTCTTTTACATCGTAGCTCAAGGTAGCTCTAATGTTGGAATTAGTCATACTTCTTACCTTCATAAGTTAATATTTAATCTCTAAATCTATCCCGGTTTTCCATCTAGCATGCTGTCCTACTTCCCTCCTTTTCTTTTTCTGTCTTTCCTTGTTTTCTTACCTTTTTCTTTCTGGCCCTGTTGCCCATAGGTTGCTTCCCTAAGGCTTAGTCTATTTTATGTCCCTACCCATAAACTCGCTCTCTCTTAGAGAACATTTTGAAACGATACTCCCAGCTTTGTCATAGACATCAAATGTATTTGAAAATATTTTTAGATAAAAGTTGTATGCAGGGGGGACAGTTTGTAGCTTTAGAAATATCTTGTAGCCCAGAATCTGTTGACAAGATGGTATCACTGTTGTATTTTGATGAAGTTCACCATGACAGCCTGCACTTTAAGTTTGCTTGCCTTATTTGACAGCCACATTTACTTTTACATACTTTACAGTCTCCCAATGCTTTGATTTATAGGAGTGTGACATGATAAAGTTATGGAAATGTACTCTCTGTTTAACATTCTGATTATGATTTAAATCCTCACCAGAAAAAGTGATATTAAATATTTGAAATATTGTTAATCCATCTCTCTTAGTTGTGACTATCTCCTCAAAACTGTCAGGTTCTCAGAGGTGAAAGTCCTTGTTATAGTTATCATTGTTTGCCTGTCTATCAGCTTTGTATCCCAGGTACCACATTGTTGTGTATGTAAGAAATAACGAATATTTATAATAGGAGTCCTAGTGCAGGCACAATGGTTAATGCTTGACTCCTAACCAGAGGTTGGCATTTCGTACCCACTTGGTGACTCCACATAAAAAAGAAAGAGCAAGCTGTTCCTGTAAGGATTACAGCCTGGAAAACCCTATGGGGTGCTTCTACTCTGTCACATAGGGTCTCTGTGAGTCAGAAATCAACTTGATGGCACCTAATGGCAGTACTAACAAATTGAATAGCATGATTAATCACAGATTGTACAAGACACTCCAACTTTCTACTTAGAATCTCTTGTATTGTACCAAATTAATATCTTAATGGAATGTCACTTCTTTAAATAATAACTGAATTATATTGGCAGCAAGTATTCTCATTTAGAAAACTTTCCAGTTCCATCTTTTCAGATAATCACTGTATGCCCTCATCAGTGCACACTATGTATATAGCCCAGGAGCCCCCAGAGCTTTTTTTAATCTTGTAGTGTGGTCCCAGGTTGACATGAGGAACCTTTGTGCACCGCTGTGGTAGATTATCAGTCTCGCTTGTTCATGTCTTGTAATTTTTTCTCAACTTAAAGTGCTTTTGCATTCACCACAGGTAATAATCAAGTGTTTCCAATTTAGAACATACTATGTGAGACCATATTACATGTCTGTATATATAAACTCTTCTTGGAGTGTGATATCATGAAAGGAACCAGTTATCTGACAATTTGTGTTTATTGAAAATGCATTTCAATTTGATACCTTTCTCCTCTGTGTTTTGTGACATAAAAACACCAAACACATCAAACTCTCAAGGTTTTTATACATCATATATATCAGGAGTCTGCAAAGGCCAGATAGTGAATATTTTAGGCTTACAGGTCCTGTTGTTTCTGCCACAGTTATTCAGTTCTGTTATTGTAGTGCAAAAACACTCATGTTGTTGTTGTTGTTAGGTGCCATTGAGGTGGTTCTGACTCATAGCGACCCTGCATACAACAGAATGAAACACTGGCCGGTTTTGCGCCGTGCCCATAGTTGTTTTTATGTTTACGCCCTTCATTGCAGCCACTGTTTCAGTCCACCCCACTGAGGGTCTTACAGAAACAAAATTTGGACATCCAAATTTTAATTTCATATCATTTTTATGTGTCACTAAATGTTACTGTGTTTCCCCCAACTATTTAAAAATGTAAAAACCGTTGTTGGCTCATATCCATACCAAAAAAGGGAGAGTCATATTTAGCCTGCTTGTCATAGTTTGCTGGTCCCTGATATAGACCAGAGAACTGCCTTTTCATTGAGTGTTTTTATGGGCATAATTACAATCTTATCATTTTAATTCATTTCTTGTTTATGATTACAAATGGAAAACAAAGGACATGGTATTCATTCTTGTTTATCTGGCAATCAGGGTACACATGAGCCTGTATGCTAAACTGTCTGTAACCACCGCAGCAACCTCGCCTTTGTCATTTTTTTCCAACTTGTTCTGTTAACTGTGCTGTCATCCTATTTAGTGATAAATCCAACTGCCCCCGTTGTTTGGTTTAAAACAGAAAACTTAGCCCCTGTTTTTCCCTGAGGAGAAACAATTCCCAAACCACATTCTGTTTAGCCACGTTTTGGAGATATCTAATAAACATGATACAGTGAAAAGATTTTTACTCTGAGCTTTTGATGTACCTTATGCTTCAAGCAGCTGTATATGTAAATATAAGATTGAGTTATCTAAGATCGAGTATCAAAGGAAAACATTTCAGAAAATTCCCTCTTTGTAATCATTACCGTTAAAAAAAATTCTTTAAGGGAAATTCCCTAATCGAGGGCCTGTGTGGGCATTATTTACCAATAAATCAAAATTGTTCACTATTTGACATGGTTGTGTTCTGAAAGATCCCTTGACCTGTAATTACCTTTGGGAGGAGCTTTCTAATAAACCCTGAAACCTGTGTTCCTTTAAGTTCCCTTGTCCAAGATCATTTAGCTCTAACATTCAGTTGAATAAATTGTTCATGTGTTAAAAATTTAGCAAGATAAAGAAATCTGCTGAAGAACTTCTCTTTTAGGACATTTTTTTTGATGTTTATCTCAAATAACTTGCTCTGTTAATGTATAAACTTAACCATGAATAAATCTTGCTGCAAATCTGATTCTGATTGCTACTAGTCATTAAGGAAATAGAAGCCAGTAATGCTGTGTACAGGAGCCCTGGCAGAGCAGTGGTTAAAGCGCTCAGCTGCTAACCAGAAGGTTGGTGGTTTGAACCCACTAGCTGCTCCCGAGAAAAAGATGCAGCAGTCTGTTTCCATGAAGATTTACAGCCTTGGAAACCCTATGGGGCAGTTCTACATGTCATATGGGGTCATTAGAAGTCAGAATCAACTCCACAGCATTGAATTTTATGCTGGACATGAAGAGGCCTGGTGGCACAGTGGTTAAGTGCTTGGCTGCTAACCCAAAGGTTGGTGGTTCAAACCCACCAGCTGCTTCTGGGAGAAAGATGTGGCAGTCTGCTTCCATAAAGATTGACAGCCTTGGAATCGCTACGGCAGGATGGCTTTCAGCTGGAATTGACTAGGCTGCAATGGAAATTGCTGTACATAGGCATACCCACTAAAAAAAGGAGGGAAGGGGTAAGATTTTCTGCTTCAGCTGGTCAGCAAGTGATGGCTGTGAACAGGTGTTACTAGAAAAGTTTTCTAGTTTTTCTGTACTTCACTGTCTTCTGTGTGCCCTAGTAATTGTCTTTTGCTCAGCCCTGAGACAGAGCTAACCTATCATCCTGTGTTCAGCTGTCAGAATATTAATGTTTTAAATTAGCTTTGAATTCATTTATTTGTACCAAGTTTTAAAAATAACTTTTTTCTTACCAACACTTAATCAGTCACTATAATACATGTAATTGTCACATCTGTTAGAAGCATTTTTAATATGCTGAATTTTACTTTTTTTAAAAGCACTCAACAGATTAGAAGTTATTAACCATCCAGTGTTGCCACTCTGACTGTACTGAAGAGTGAAGAATGGGGTGGGTGTGGGGGTGTGGATGTGATGAGAGCTTGCTCCTGTACTGTGGAATTAACCAAAGGTATTATCGCTTTATCTTTTACTTCACCTTGAGTAAACCTTATCTACTTTCACAGCTATAGATTTTGTTATCCAGATGACTGCTTAAAAAGGACACTCCAAATTTTGGAATGATCCACTTACTAGCACTAAGTGTGTACCTAGTGGCCATGTCTGAGCAATGTCAAAATTTTGTAATGTATCTCCAAAGCTACTATCATTTTAAAGGAGGTTGTTGAAAATTTTAGCGTGGAAGGCCATTTTCATTAATACAGAATTTTTCAGAAGAGACGACACAGCTAATCAGTTCTAATCATAGTTGTCTCTTGTGTTTTGTTCAGTTGACTTGATACTGTTGTCTAGTATCAAACTGGGCTGGTACTGTTTTTCTTAAGTGCTTATAATGGCTTTAGTCATTTTTAAAATTCATACATTGGAGAAATCCTGTCAAATGAATTCAGCTTTATTCTATACTAAGTGAATTTAATTTTGCTCTATACTAAACATGAGCATGCCAAATGGTCATTGTTCTTATTCTGGCTACAGCCTGTTTCTTTCCATCTCCATCCTCCCTAGACAGAATACTTCATAGTTTATGAAATGCAGTTGGCCACTAATGGCTTCTTGTCTCATAGCCATGTTTAGTGTGACATTAATATTTGCTCAAGCACTTTGACTTCTGTAACTCTATTCAGGTTTGAGAATTCTCATTTGGTCTATGGAGTTCTTACTGGTGAGTGCAGTACAAAGGCAAAATTTTCTATTATTATTTAATAGTCAAAATTTTGCATCAGGCACAAATTTTGAAGCTGCTTTCTTTTACATTCACCTATTCTGGGGATAATCTAAGAACAGTACTACCAAAAACTATGTTTGAAGGATAATTGTTATTGGCAACTTTCATTTGCTGGCATTTGTAAAAGCCACAGAAAGGCTGCATTGTGGAGTGATTTCCCTATAATAAATAATTTTGTCAGTTGTAATTTAGTAAAAACCAACGTCTTCCTGAATAAACTATCTATCCAGATATTCAGATACACTCTTTACATACCAACCAGAGAGTACCAGTGGACCATGAAAATAACTCAGAGTTTTGTGGAGAAAGCTAATGAGCACTACAAAGATATATTTCTAACTAAGGACCAATAGCATGCGAAACTTAAAAAAAAATTGGGAAGAGAAAGGAGTGGGGTGCTAGTCAAGACAGAAAAATTAGAATGAAGAGAAATGAACTACCTGACAGATGATGACACACTAGAGAGGACAGACTGAACATTTCGGTCTTATCCTAGCAACATGATTACTCTGTTGTTAGTTTATCCCCTTCTTGAGTGTTTATTGTAACCAACTGCCACTTGGCCTGAGTTTTCCACCAAAAGTGTACCAAAGCTGTTATTTATGAGGCTTTTAGGGTGTGGGGGCTAAGGGAATGTTTTGCTTTTGGGTAATTTTTGTTTCCTTTTTTGGCTGAAGAATGGGCTACTGCTGCTTGACTTGTCATCTTTATGAGCTGTTTACACATGGCTTTGGCAAAAGAAGCCATTACCACATCTGATTTATCTTTTATTGCTAGTGCCCATTTAAAAGCATTTTGTTTTGCCTTCAAATTCTTTAAAAACCATAAGGCATAAAGTTCCTTCTGATTATTATCAAACCAAGGCAAATATTGATGTTAATACCTTTGTAAAATATGAAAAAAGAGAAATATTAATGTATAAACACATGTGTTTCACTTTTTAGAGCCTTTCTCTAAGCATTTGCCACCATTCTTTGTTGAGACATAAACTTGACACGTTTTATTAAAGAGAAGTTTATAGAAACAAAGCACTCGCAATTAACTGATCTTATCAGGACCAAAATCTACTTTCTTTAGTTTGCATGTTGTGGACCACTTGCGGATATTATTTAAATACATTGTTGATAATATTTGTTGTTCCTTATCTGTAATATTTATTGTTTACTTCAGTTAAGAACCAGGAGCTGGACTCTTCTGCTGGGTGTCTTCCTTCTGTGCTTAGCAAGATAACCTCGATTCCTGCTGGTTCTGTGGGCAAAGCATTTCTTACTGGGTTTGCAAAGCAAGGGTAATGTGCTCTGTGGGTGTTTGTGTGTCTGTGCAACCCCCATTCCATTGCCACCTCCTGCAATCTCCCTTTTTCCTTATCAACATTTATTTTTTTAGTCTATATAAACCTTATTTAAAAATCTGGTGAATGCTTGTTTTCTGAGGTATAGAAACACTGATAAAATGTAATGTATTAACTTTCCCAAGGTATTTACATTTCAGCAGGCCAGAGTCATTGCAAAGTTGATAATGGTATTTCAGAGTTGATCATACCATTAAGCAGTACTTCCGAGGCCAGCCATGTGTCTGATGTTACTTGACAGAATGGCAAAACTGTGTGAAGAGAATGGGATAACCAGTAAAAAACTAGTAGTAGTTTAATAGATTTGTTGGACTTTGGGGTTCCATTATTAAGAATGACTCGAGAGAGAGTATGCTGAATCTTTTACTCTCCTTCTGAGGAAAACTTAGTAGTTTCAGGAAACAAAAGTGTATGGATAGTAGCAACATAGGTAAGCTTTGGATCCTAGAAACAGCAATAGAGCTATCGAGCTTTAAAAAGATTGTAACTAATCAAAACTGTTTCCCCTACTTTCTTTTTTAATAAACAATGCATATCTTTAAACTAGCCATTAAAAATGGCCTATCTGGTATTCTTCCTGAGCATCTTGGCTCAGAAATATTTATTTAATGATTTCACAGTATACCTATTTTAATTCTTGCCTTCTACCACAATTTCTTTCCTCACAGTTCTGGCTGATGATACTTTCTAAAATATGTTGAGGACCTGGCTGATAACTTGCTAATGACAGATGAAAGGAATACTAAAGCCACATGCTTGATCCACTTTAGGTGCTCAAGAAATGCTTACTTCTGGGTAGGGACTAGATCTCTTTGTGGCTTTGGTTCATTTTCTTTGCCAAAAGTAGTATTTTTAAAAATATAAAATCATTCTGATTGATGTAAAGTAATACACTGCCTCTAATCTAGAGTTATTGTTTAAATTTAGATCAACTTGGGGGTTACTTTGATTTTTAATGTTTTATGTTCCCAGTTGCTATCATGACTTTGGCAAAAGAGTGATAATTTCCTTTGGGCCTTCATTGTTTCTAAGAGAGTTCCCAAATAAGAATATTTATGGATGAATTAAATCACAGATACAGCCAGGTATTTATTCACATTCCTGAGAATATCCATGACATCTCTAAATTAGAAAGCATCAAACAAAATATAATGAAGCTACAGCTTGAATTTGAGCTGTTTTCTTTCCTGCCCAGATACATTAAGTCCAATACCATTGACATTGACTTTTCAAAACCAGTGCACTAAATAACAAAGTTTCATATTCTGATAAAGATTTTTTTTTTTTTTTTTTTTTTTTTTTTACTGTTTACCAATTACTAACATTCATTATAATTCTTTCCGCTTAGCTGCTTTCTCTGTGTAAGAAACTGTTAAGAGCTTTTTTTGGTTTTTTGAAAACCTTTTAAAGCCTTAGAAGATTTGTCATCTTCTCCTTCATGTATCCTTTACTGGGTTTTTCAGGTTTTAAAGATTATTTCCTTACTGAAACCAGATATAAAAGCTTGCGTAGGGCAATAATTTTGATAATATTTTTCTAATTTATAAAGTAATGTGTGTGTATATATGTTCATTTTAGAGAGGTTAGGAAATGATAGAAAAACAAGGAAAAAAATCATGTGCTGTCCCACCATTATTAGTCTTTTAACACATATCTACACGTGTTTTTCATATATATCATTATATACACATAGGAAAATATGATTTTTTTAAGTGGAAAAGAAATTTTTAAAAACAAAGCTCGTTATAGAGAGGAGAGTTTAGTCTTTGAAGTTATTAGAGTTTTTGGTCTTCTTTCACCATCCCAACACCCACCTATGGTCCTCAAGTGAAAAGCTTCCCTGGAACCCTTGGTAGGCTTGGCAGTGATGCTGCAGTGCTTTTGGTTTACCTGCCCAGGATTTTAATGTATAGAAAGAGAAAATGAGATAGTAGCAAGGTTTTATTTCCTTTCTTTTAACAGAGAAAGGAATTGTTCTTGTATTGCCAGCTAAACTGGGCTTCACTAAGTAGAAAACAAGTAACCAAACATGTGTGGGAAAAATTACTATGTAAAAAATTCTGTGACTCTTGCTTAAATAGCAAAATTTTAGAAAATTTTTCAGGATATATTTTTACTGTCATGCTTATAAGATAAAATAGTCTTGTAAAGCTTAACTCTGGTTCTTTTGATAGTGTCTTCAAATACATAAATCCTTTACTTCAAAAATAACCCGGGGAAAGCAGGAGGGGTACTGGATTGCATTTAGTGGAGTGACAGTAAAATACCTGTAAAACGCCCACATCCTGCTTTTAATGATGTCTGGAATCCATAAGCCATCAAGCATACTTGTGACGTAATCCCTGTGAATAGTTTTTGAGAAAATGTTTTTTAAAATTTTTAAAAAAGCAACAAGAACTTGGGTTTCTTCCCCCAAACAAATACTACATTACCACACTTAGTAGGTGTCTAAATGAAATTGAGACTCTCCAGTAAAATAGCGTTTCTGCTCATTAAGTATTTGTCTAGCACTCTGCCTTGCCTTTTGATATTCTTAAAACCAACTAGCTGTCATTCCAGTACTGTGTACAGGCAGCTGATTTTTATAACCTAGCTCTTTCTTCTTATAGTTCCTCATCACTCCAGAAAAGCAACATTTGAGTTAACATCTTTGCAACATTAAGTCTCCATTCTGCCTACTTGTCACTTCAGATGGTTCAGGTGCAGTCATGTCTTTATTCCTACCCCTGAGAAAATCTCTTTAAGGTTTCCAAATTAATTTGATATATGTAGTTGGCAGTTGTGCAGGGTCTTATATAATCCAATGGCCCTTGCTGATAGTCACAGCCAAAGGCACAACACTGTCAGTTAAAAGTATTCGCTGATGATAAGGTGCCAAATTCTGGTCTCTTGTGTAACAGAAACTTACTATTTTCTAATCTTTTCTTCTGGATTTCCAGCCTTCTCCTCATAAGTAAAATTATAGTTTGGGTTGGCCACTAAGAGCAGATTCCACTAAGAGGGCTTTGGACAGTCTTTGTATTCCTCAAATATAGGGTCAGATTTAGGGCATATTCTTTCAAATGCAATAAGACACATCTTTTAGTCCTACTTTTGTAATACCTTCTGGTGCTCTGGAAAGAAGATGGGCATTAGAAACCAAAAACTGACCTCGGTTTAAGCCCCTGCTCAATCACTGGATAGTGCTAAATGACTTAATCTCTGATTATTCATCTACAACATAGGGATCATGATTACCTCATAGTGAGGTTGTAAAAAATTAAATGAGAAAACATGTTAAAGTGACTAACAAAGTACCTGGTATGTGATGAACCTTCAGTAGAAATTTGTTTTCCTCTCACTTTACTGATGTAGGAGATAAAATGCTGGAGTAGACAGTGGACCTGATCAAGTTCTGTTATTGAGTAGCATAAGACAAAACAAGTTTTCAAGTCATCTGCATTTAAAAACATCAACAAGTTTTGGTTGTACATCTTTTATGTGCCAAAAATGGAGTGTAAGAGAGATACAGAGCTAAGTAACACTTGTCCCCAAGAAGCTCATAGTCTAAAGGAAGAACAGAGGAATTAAGCAGTAATGACAAGGGGCCGTGAGAACAAAAGAGGAGTAGTACCTAACCCTACTTAGGCAGCCAGGGAGAAACTTCCATATGAAGTAACACTTGAGCCAATTCTGGAAACCACAGGAGCTTCCAGGGAGAAGGAACAATACTTACAAAAGCACAGAGGCAGAAGGGAACAATGTGTGTGGATGTGTAGCAGGATGAAGCTGGAAAAAGAAGTAGGGGTCAGTTTGAAGTGTTTTCTATGTTTTACAACAGGGTCTGTGCTTTAAGTGAGAGACAGTGAGGAGCCACTGAAGGGTTTTAAAGCTAGAAAATTAAATTTCCAATGGTGCATTTTAGCAATAAATACTTTGGCAGTAGAATAGAAGTTGCATTTAAGGAAGATTTTGAGATGAGAAGGAAGAAAGGAAAGAAGAAAAACTGTTTAGTTATTCGTAGTAACCTGGGTAATACAATCCGAGTTTGAAAGTAGGTAGTAAAGGTGGGAATAGAGAAAAGCAGATAGGTAGGGAGACACTAAAGAAGTGACTTGGTGGCAGTCTGGGATGTGTATAAGGAAGGCGTTGAAGATGGTGCTCAGGACTGTGGCTTAAAAGACTGCATAGATGATGGTGCCATTTAGCAATATAATAGACACAATGGGGGAAGGAACCCTGGTGGTGCAGTGGTTAAGAACTTAGGCTGCTAACCAAAAGGTCTAAAGTTTGAATCTAGCAACCACTTCTTGGAAACCCTATGGGGCAGTTCTATGCTGTCCTGTAGGGTTGCTATGAGTCAGAATTGACTCAGTGGCAATGGGTTTTTTTTTATTTGACTGAGGAAGTTGGGGTGTGGGCTTAGG
Source organism: Heterohyrax brucei (assembly GCA_028571685.1). NCBI lineage: Eukaryota > Metazoa > Chordata > Mammalia > Hyracoidea > Procaviidae > Heterohyrax > Heterohyrax brucei. The sequence goes on from CM053140.1 coordinate 59,088,532, forward strand.
TGGCAGCAGAAGTTAATTTAGTTTGACATATGTTGCATTCCACATACCTGAGAAGAAGTCCAGTGAGATCTCTTGGACAATAAAGGCAGCTGAAGAGGTTGATTCTGCCATGTGTGAAACTGTTATAAATGCTAACCTACCTGTTACCAGTTTTTTTTTTCCGAAGAGTAATACATATTACCAACAAAAAACCCAAACCCCTTGCCATTGAGTCGATTCCAACTCACAATAACCCTATAGGACAGAGTAGAACTGCTCCATAGCATTTCCAGGGAGTGGCTGCTGGATTCTGACAGCCAACCTTTTGGTTAGCATTCTTAACCACTGTGCCACCAGACATGAAACACATATTAAGTGCTCAATAAATATTTGTTGAATTGATATTACCATGACTACAGCTTTTATCCTTGGTTTTCTCTCTACATGCTTTGAAAAAAAATGGCTGTAATTTTAATCAGCAGTAGGAACTTTGGGCTGTTAGCCAGGTAGTGCTCACCTAATCAATATGTAATTCACAAGTGGCTTCTTGATCAAAAACTACCACTTATTTCTTGAACAGACTGGTACAAAATTGGCTCTTACTGTAGTATCTTAAATATTTTTTTGATTATTAATCAGCCTTCTCAGTTGTGAAAACTGGAGAAGCCACAAATTTCCTTGCCGTGTGAGTGGGTTTCCACAGTACTAAAGCTAGCGCGTATCTGTGTGTGAAGCCTATTTATTTATCAATCACCAGCTGATCCTTTTTTGATAGCTCTGTAGCAGCTTGTGTGAACTGGTGAAATAAGCACCCTCAAGTAGTGTGGTCTATAATAACAACAAATTCGTCCTGGTGTACCCAGGGCCTAGCACCTAGTAGGTGACCAGTTAACATCAGTTGTATGGTGCCTTAAAATTTATAAAGTGCTTTTGTATACATTGTTGTCTTTGTTCCTCACAATCCTATGAAACAAGTGCTCTCATTTTAAACATGAGGAAATCCATATATCCTCAGCAAGAATATTTTACCTCTGACACATCTGCAGGCAGAGACAGTATCATCTCTCAAGTCCATCTTTCATCTCTTAATACTCCTAATCAGCCATTGAAAGGCCTTCTTCATCTGAGTTCAGCGTGTAGTACCTGGAGATGCTCTTGAGCTGTGTGTTTCAGAATGGCTTAGGAATAAAGTTGCACTCAAGTTCTTGAGGGCATTGCATTCTTTTCTTGCCTTAATAGAGGGCTGGTGTGTATTTATCACAGTACAGGCTCGCTTAAAAGTAAGTGAGCATAGCATTTTTTTAATACAATACTTACATGTGATTTCAGTACTAAAATGTATACACTTGTCCAAGCATGTCTCATTTACTCCAGGCACAGCTTCTTAAAAGTTCCTTCCCATAATTAAGTTCCTATGTGGTATATAATGCACTGAAAATGATCTTACCAAAATTTCAGACCGTGTTTTACAGCTTGCTGGTGAGTACACACAGATGCTACTTGCCATGACATTGGGCTTCTGTTAAAATGTTCATTTTTCATATCCATTCCTACTAGTGTGAATTTCTTTTCTTCCATCCAGAGCTTTTTTCTTTAAACTCTGGAAATGGTATCGTCTACTGTGATGGTATCTTCTCATCCAAGTTCTATTTGAAGTACATATTTTACAATTATTTTTCTGTGGTATGAGGCATTTAGCCCAGGAGGGAGCTCTGTGTTTCCAGGATGTATTGCTGTTAGAGGCTGGAAGTGTTACATCATTCATCTGTGAAGAAATGCATCTCTTTTGCTGAATCTTTTGTATTCTGTTTGCAAAGAAACATTTCAGTATTTTTATTTCATGTTTAAGGCCATTACAATGATCAGACTAAGTCTGTGCTGAATGTACTAAACATCTGTATCCCTGCCAACCAAGTCTAGATTTTAACTTCTCCCTTAGAGAAGCTAAAACTTGATACTATGACTTGGAGGTGTGAAACGTTTTTTCAACCTGAGTATTCTCCTTAAGAATATGTTTAGGTTTATTCACAGATTGCATTGTGTCATGTGCATAGTAATGAGTTACCTATTTAGGAATGGCCAAGTAACTCACTTAGACGTAAAGAAAATGCATTCTACTGGGAAGATATGAAACATTGTGTGCTATATAAGGCATACTGACATGATTTCTTAGATTAACAGTGCTATGAAAATATGACCAAAATGAGATCGCATTGTTTAAGTTGTCCTTTTGACAACTCAGGAGCTAAGTTTAGTATTCTTGAAGCTTCTTAAAGATCATTGATTGTTTCTTAGAGTTCACTGTATCCCCGACTACTGCTAATCTTTTCTTCTTGCTTTTGTATGTGTCCATTCATTTGTAGCATAGAAATGACATTCGCACAGAGGAGGTGGCTGCTGTGACAAAGGGGCCAAATACTAACCCTGAGTCTGAAAAGGAGGGCCCCAAGCATTCAGTAGTTCCTAGCGTGAGTCAAATGATTACCTCATCGGAGTCTTCACAAAATTTTGACTTTGGCTCCCTCTCCATAAGCAGCAAGGAGACAGAAGAGAAGGTGCAGGGGGCATCTGGCCATCTTGACGTTAAGGAGATGCCAAAAGACCCAAATGGGGAATGGATAGGAGTGGAGGAACAGGCCAGTGCATTACAAGGCCCCATGGGCAAGTTCTCAGTAACATCAGCTTCCTATCAGCTGCAACCTGACGAAAAAAAGGCAGAGAGTGGTGAAGAATATGTTACACCAGGAGAGCCACTTGGAAAATATAATGGATCAATTTTTGACTCTCGTGTGGGTAGCCAGTTCCCCACCCTCATTCGAAGTTTTCAGGTAGTAACTGATTCAGAGGCACAGGTCTAATGACTGTCTGTGGGAGAGGGCCAGGATTGGTTTGGTGAAGGAGGTGGTAGTGGTGGTGAGGGTAGACTTGCTGCTTTTTCTCAAAATCATAGAATAAAATTAAAGCCATTAATTTCTTAAAAAAAAATTATTCAAAGAAATCAACTCAAGGCGAGAAATGCTTTCTCCCCTACTAACTTAAAAAGTTGTGGAAGAAAATACCAGCTGTTGATTTTTATGAGGCTGGTATCAGTATGGTTGTTCATTTCTGCGCCAGTACAGGCTATTTAAAGAGATAAATTTCTGAGCCTTCTATGGCGAGGAGTTTGCAGCAGTCTGAGACCATGCTCAAAAATTCAGATACTCTTAATTAAAGAAGCAATGGATTTTTTAAATGAGAATTCAAGCCTCAAACAATAATTTATATATTCCAGCCACATAGTGCAACCCCACCACTCCTACTAACCCCATTCAGGGGGCTTCCATGATCGTAGGCACTAATCTCCTATGCTAAGGTGATGGCCATGTCATCTTACCACAATCAAGTGTAATTTTAGAAGGGAAAGGTGAGCTAATAGATAAGAAGACCTTTGATATCCCACTGTTTTATTCTTCTGAAATTCTGAGATTAATCACCAGGTGGTGGTGGATCTGATTTTTTTTTTCCAGTTTTCCAAATGCTATTTATTCTTAACAACTTCAAAGTGAATATCTGACATTGATTTGAAAGAAGTTAATGAGTTCCAGGGTAATGCATTCCAGCGCTACTGCTGTTTCATGTACCATTTGTATCAGCAGAGGAAATGTGGCTGATTTCTTAATTATAGCAGTACAGCAACAAGGACAAATGAAAGTGAATGCTATTTGGCAAATAGTTTTATATTCAAATTCTGAAGGTCAGTCTCAATGTTTTATATCGCTAATTGTAAGTGTCTGATTTTATAACTTTCCATTAAGCATATGAAAGTGATTACAGGAATGCTGTTCTTTAATCTCTCATGATTTGACACCTTGTCAGGACTACTTTGGAACAGTGTCCTAGACTTGTGCAGAGTAAACACCTTTGGAGACTGAGCTAGTCCTTTGCTTAATTAGAGCTAACACTTTGATCAGATCAATGTCAGAAGATTAGTTTTCCCCATACTTCTGAAAGATTCCAGTAACTCTGTTTCTTTACTGTTTCACAGCCTCCCCTGGTGAAGACTCAAACTGTCACCATCTCAGATTCTGCCAGTGCTGTGAAAAGTGAAATCCCAACCAAAGATGTCCCTATTGTCCACACTGAGACAAAGACTATCACTTATGAGGCTGCCCAGGTAGGACATGGTTTGATGCGTCAGACTGGAGAAAAAAGAGTAGATAATTTTTTTTTCTTCATAAGATTATTTGCTGTAAATAATACCATCCTTTACTGGTGTACTTTTCAGGAGAAATTACTGACCTGAAGATCAAGATAGTTGATTGAAAGCAAAATCCACTTGAGTTGGATTGTTTATATACACTTAGTTTTATTAGTCTGTTGTACTGGTAGGCTTTGAGTTGTAATATTGAACATTCTGTGGGGAAAATGTTAAGTGATACAGAAAGCATCAGAAAAATATGAAAGGAATACACAGAGTCACTATACCAAACAAAATTGGTTAACATTCAGTCATTTCAGGCAGTAGCATACAAGTCAGAACTGATGATACTGAAGGAAGTTCTCCAAGCTGCACCAAAGGTACTGGTAAAAACCAAGCCTTCAGAAATTGATGAAATACCAATTGTGATGTTTTGAAAAATGGATTTAGCCCTGGAACCACTCACTCATCTATGCCAAGAAGATTGGAAGATAGCTACCTGGCCAACTGACTGGAAGAGATACATATCTGTGTTCATTCCAAAGAAAACTGATGTAACCATAACAGTTTGAATCTACCAGGCACTCCTTGGAAATGCTATGAGGCAGTTCTGCTCTGTCTGATAGGGTTGGGATGAGTCAGAAATCAATGAGATACAGGTTTATCATACATATAACACACAAGTAAAATTTTGCTAAAGATCGTATAAGAGCAGTTGCAGTTTACTGACAGGGAACTCCAGAAACTCAAGCCAGACTCAGGAGAGGACTTGGAACAAGGGATATCACTGCTGATGTCAGATGGGTCTTGGCTGAAAGCAGAGAATACCAGAAAGATGTTTACATGTGTTTTGTTGACTATACAAAGACATTCAACTATCTGGATCATGACAAATTATGTATAACATTGCAAAGAATGGGAATTCTAGTACACTTAATTGTCCTCATGGAGAACCGGTATATAGACCAAGAGGCAGCTGTTCAAACAGAATAAGGGAATACTGTGTGGCTTAAAATCAGGGCAAGTGTGGATCAGGATTGTCTCCTTACACCATACTTAATCTGTATGCTGAGCAAATAACCCAAGAAACTGGACCATATGATGAAGAACACAGGATCACGATTGGAGGAAGACTCATAAACAGCCTGCGATATGCAGAGGCAATAATCTTGCATGCTGAAAGTAAAGAGGACTTGAACCACTTACTGATGAAGATCAGTATGGGTTACATCTCAGCATAAAGAAACAAAAATTTTCTCAAATGGACCAGTAATTAGCATCATGGTAGATGGAGAAAATATTGAAGTTGTCAAAGATTTCATTTTACTTGGATCCACGATCAGTGCCTGTGGAAGTAACAGTCAAGAAATCAAACAACACATTGTATTGGGCAAATCTGCTATAAAAGACCTCTTAGAAGTGTTTTTTAAAAAAAAGCAAAGATGTCACTTTGAGGAATAAGACATGCCTGGCCTAAGCTGTGATGTTTCCAGTTGCCTCATATGCATGCCAAAGTTGGACCATGAATGAGGAAGACTGAAGAAAAATTGATGGCTTTGAATTATGGTGTTGGCAAAGACTATCAAATCCACCACAGATTGCCGGAAGAATGAACGAATCTGTCTTGGAACAAAGAAGTACAGTCAGAATGGTCATTAGAAGCAAGAGTAGCAAGGCTTCATCTCATATCCTTTGGCCATGTTATCAAGAGAGACCAGTCCTGGGAGAAGGATACTGTGCTTGGTGAAGTAGAGGGTCAGTGAAAGAAGGAAGAAGGCCCTCTGTGAGGCAGATTGGCATAATGCTGCTGCAATAGTGGGCTCAAGCATAACGATTATAAAGGTCACACAGGACTGGACAGTGCTTTGTTCATTTGTACATAGGATGGCTATGAGTCAGAACTGACTTGATGGTACCTGACAACAACACCAGGGTAATAATGATGAAGAACATGGACTTTGGGGCAAAACAAACCTGAGACTTCACGTCCTGACTCCTCCATTTACTAATGTGGGCAAGAAATTGAAGATCTCTGAACCTTGATCCCCCTCTCCTGAGGATAGTATCTACTTCATGGTATTCTAATAGGGATTGCAGAAGATATGGTACTGTGTAGAAAGGGCTTGAATACTATGCCTGAAAGTAATTATATTTGTCGAAATTAATATTAAAATCACTTAAGAATTCCAGAGTGGCATCATGCTTGGTAAGTTAGAGGATCAGTGAAAAAGAGACCCACAATGAGATGGACTGACACAGTGGCTGCAACAGTGTGGGGGCTCAGACATACTAATGATTGTGAGGATAGTGCAGGACTGCTGTTATTCATTTTCTGTTGTACATAGGGTTGACTTGGTGGCACCTAACAACAACAACTTAAGGGTTTAATCTTTTTGTTTAAATTATCAGTTTTTTGTACCACAAGTACATAAATTTAATAACTGGTTCTCACAGTTTAGGAGACTAGAAGTCTGAATTCAGGGTACTGGCATTGAGGAAGGCTATCTGCTCTGAGGAAGGCTCTCTGTCTGCTCTGGGGAAATATTCTTAGTGTCTCCTTAGAGGTCTTTGTTTCAGTCAGCTAGTGCTGCTCTAACAGAAATACCACAGAGTGGATGGCTTTAACAAAGGAAGATTTATTCTTACATAGACCAGTAGGCTACAACTCCAAATTCAGGATGTCCACTCCAGGGGAATGCTTTCCACCTTGTCGGCTCTGGAGGAGAGTCCGGTATTGCATTAGCCTTTGTCCAGGGAGCATCTTGGCACAGGAACCTCAGGTCTGAGGGATGTGTTCTTCTCCCAGTCTTGCTTTCTTGATGGTGTGAGGTTCCCAATTCTCTGCTTGCTTCTCTTTCCTTTTGTCTCTTGTAGGACGAAAGGATAAATGGTGGGGCAAGCCATGCTCCAGGGGAACTCCCTTTATAGTGGAGCAGGAAGGTGATCCTATGAAGGGATTTACAGCCCCATCCCAATCCTTTAACATACAGCACAGGAAAATCACAAAATGGAGGACAATCACAAAATATTGGGAATCATGGCCCAGACTCACGGCTACACATATTTTTAGGGGAACACAATTCAATCCATGACAGTCTTCATGTGCTGTCTGTCTTTCTCCCATTCATTCTTACTTTTCTGTGCCTAATTTGTTTTTTCACATCTCAAAAGTAAGTTTGAAATACACCCTACACTGATATGACCTCATTAAAACGTAACAGAGAAAACCTGCACACGAGTGGAATTACATCTACAGTATTCCCACTCAGAGACCCTATAGGAGAGAGTAGAACTGCCTGTAGAATTTCCAGGGAGTCTCTGATGGATTCCAACTGCCAACCTTTTGGTTAGCAGCTGTAGCATTTAACCACTATGCAACCAGGGTTTCCATCCTCTGTACAGAGGTTAGGATTTATAATACATGTATTGGGGAGACACAATGCAATCCATAACACTTCCATCATTCAATATTGGTAATTTGAATGGATTAGGGCTGATTTATGGTGATTTTTTTTTTTAATTGACAGAGCCAAAGATAAGAAAAATTTTCCCTCTATAAATTGAGCTGTTAATTCATTCAGGCAACAAATACTTAATGAACTTTTCTATTTTAGCTCCTGTTCTTGTCCAGAGGATACAAAGCAAGCACAGTTACTTCCCTCCAGAAACTTCAAATTAGAAAAGACAAACACTAAAACACATAAACAAATGTTTTTAGCTTGCAGACACTGCTAAGTGCCTTGAAGAAATTAAAGTGGAGCAAAGAATTAGACACTGTGGAGATTATGTGAAGGGTTGCTGCTTTGTAGCTAGAATAGTCAGGGAAGTCCTGTCTGAGGAGGTGACATTTGGCTGAGTCCTGAAGATGGGGAAGAGGCTGCCATGTGAAGCTCTTGCATGTGCTTCTACACAGATGCTCCAATTTTATCCTCCCCCCACCACAAAGTAGATGGTGGTATCCCTGCAGAGAAACAGTGCAGCTTAATGATTAAAAGCATGTGCTTTGCAATTAGACAAGCATAATTTGTATCCTATCTCAACTATGTATGAGGTAGATTGCCCCAGGCAAGTTGCTAATCTCTTTGAGCCTCTGTTTCCTGTGCTGTAAAATGGGGATGCTACTGCTAACCTTGTACTAATTGGGGGAGTATGAAATGAAATGCCTCTGTAAAGCAGGAGGCACATTCTCAGGCATTCCATTGATAGCAGTATGTTTCCTGCTTCTACCTCTTGTGGTCCAGAGTGTGGCATTTGAATTTGATAAATAATGAGTGATTGCTTAGTTTCTGAACAGTGGTGTGAAGTGGTGTAATTAAAGCAGTGTTTTTGGAAGATTATTCCTAAAGCTGTGTGCTGAATATATTAAGGTGGGAGGATGCGTGGAGGCAGGAGGGATATGACTGGGTGGGTCTGGGGAGATGCTTTCAAAGAACCTAAATGTAGCCTGAGGAAATGAGAAAAGGGATACATGTCAAGAAAGACAGAAATGAATATATAAGACTTGTCATTGTCAGTAAATGAGACTGAAAAAGAAGGGAGTAGGAAATTACTTAACAAAGGATGATTTGCTTTTGAGAGGGAAACTCTTTAAGTTGTCCCTACCATGGAAACAACCTAAATGTCCATCAGTAGAGCACTGTTAAATAAATTATGGTACATCTAATTAAGGGAATACTGTGTAGCTATTCAAAAACACCTCTGGTGGTAAGAAGCTCGAAAACAAATTGTTAAGTTAAAATGCAAGGTACAAAGTGATATGTATGATATGTGACTGTTGGGGAAGGAAAATGGAAGGTGCATATAAAGCCTGTGTATGTACAAGCCTGTACGTAAATGCGCAGTCTCTGAATGTACACTCAAACAACAGTGTGACCTCTGAGGCAGAGAAGTACAGGACTGTGGGAATGGAAGGGAGAGTTCCACTGTATACTGTTCTGAAGTCCTTAAATTTTGCTGCTTATACATATCAAAAATAGTTTTAATGGTTCAAAATAAATTGTTTTCAATACTTGTGAAAGCCAAATTTCCCACAGAAACATCTCACTATGGTACAACTTGTGTTTGTCTAATTGCACAGTGTCTGCTTTTAATCATTGGGCCACACTGCTTCCTATGTGGAGATACTATCATCTAGTTTATGTGGGGTACAGATAAATTTTACCTCCACCCTGCACTTGCATACCCTCCTTGGAGCGCAAACAAACAGTTTACATTTAGCCGCTACAGAAAAGGGGCAAAGAAGCAGCTGTTTAAAACATCCTGATGTGGGATAATTACAGAGGCAGCACGATGCTTTAAGTAAAGCACAGAGGTTTTGGAGTCAGAGAGACTTAATAGTTTTGTGACCTTAGGCAAGTCACTTCAGCTTTTCAAGCCTTAAATTTTTTGCTTCTGAAAAAATGCTTTTGTCGGGCTGTTGAAATAAGTAAATATAATGTTTGCTTGGCACATAGGAGGAGCTACTAAAAAATGGTAGCCATTGTTACATCATGTTGTTAGACATCTACCCTTAATTTTAATCAGACTTACAAGTAGGCCAATAGTGGGGAAGAGTATTGACTTGAGAGCCAAAGTTCTGCTTTTGAACCTTCTTCAACATTCATTAACTTTTTAGGTAAGTTATTAGGAGTCTCTCTGTGGCTTGTTTTCCTCATTGGTAAAATAGAGCTGATAAGAGTTCTGTCTCAAGGTTGTTGCTGGAGTAAAGGAATTAATATACTTAATGTGCTTCCAGAGCATCTGGCACGTAATAAGCACCAAAAAAACTCTTAGCTATTATTTATTTATTTGCTTTAACTATTTCAGCATCTGTTTTTATTATCTTACTTGACGAGTAACCGTGAGTACAGTTTTTGTGTTCTTTCACAAGTCCCATTTGGGAAACTTGGTGAGAGAAAATGGGGAGCCAGGGTAGGATGTGTTTGTGTGTGTGTGTGTGTGTGTATGTGTGTGTGTGTGTGTGTGTGCGTATTTGAGGTAAAATGTACGTGTAATGAAATATACGCATTTTAAGTGTTCAATTTGACTTGCTTTGACAGATGTATACACCTGTCAAAATAAAACATAATTAGAGTGCAGAACAGTTTCCTGTCTCCAGAAACTTATTTTCCAGTCAGTCTCTGGGCAGCCACTCCTCTAATTTCTATCACTATCAGTCAGTTTTGCCAATTCCTGAGCTTCATATAAAAAACACCTCTGCTTATAATACAAATTTATATAAATACAAGTTCATATAAATGAACTTCATATAAACTATTTATGTACACTTGCGTCTGGCTTTCAGCACCATATTTTTTAGGTTCTTACATATTGTGTGAATTGGTAGTTGATTCTTTTCTAATAGTGAGTAGTATTCCACTCTGTGATTATGTCACAGTTTGTGAACCCTTTCATCTGTCGGTGGACATTTGTGTTGATTTCAGTCTGGGGTGAAAAAGAATAAAACTATTGTGAACATTCATGTATAAGTTTTCTGTATGGACATGTGTTTGTATTTTTCTTGGTTAAACACATAAGAGTGGAATTGTTGGGTTGCAGAATATATTGCTTAGCTTAATAAGCAACTGCCAAAGGCACAGTTCCACTTCGTGGAAACACTGGAAAGAGAATCAAGGAAAAGAGGCCCCCTAAGGGAAGAATGTAAGGAGGAAACTGTGAAAGCCCCCTCAGTCTTCCCTGTTTGTTGGAAACAGAGTAGTGGTGAGAGGCAGAAGAAGACACAGAGCTAGTAGAGAAGGGGCTCTCCAAAGAAGTGTAGCTCTGCTAGCATGCACATTTATGTTCTTGTAATAATTCATAAAGTACTTTTTGAAACTGTGATATCTTTAGTCTTCACAGCAATACTATGATATAGGCAGGGTGCATATTACTGTATTCTCTTTGATAAATGAGAAAAACTAAACCTCAGAAAAGTCAGAATGACTTACCCAAGGTCCCACAGCTAGTTACTATCTAAGCCAGGATCCAAAGCCTAGTCTTCAGACAAGAAGTTTCTTGCCCTGCCTCCGCCTTGCCGTGAGTCCTAGCTTGAACACTTGCTAGCTGGAGACACTTGGGCAAATTATTTAGCCTCTCTGGACCCCAGCTTTCTTACTTGTACAGTGAGGATGATAGTAGTACATAACTTAGATGCTAAAGTCATAACTGAGATAATAATTATGTGCTTGGCACATCGTGGAAGTACAGTAAATAAATTGAAGGTAGATAAGTGTAAAAGTAAATTGAAGGGTCTGAGCTGAAGAAAGTGTTAGTGAGCTAGCCAGCAATATAACTGGTATGATGGTAATACGGGGCAAAGGCTTAATTGAGTGTCACAGTCCCTCGCTGTGGAAGCCTAGCAAGGGACTCTTCCCTTCTGAACTCCCTTCTCTTCCTTGTGTCCCTCTCGCTAGTATTTCAAGGTTTTGGCTCAGTGAAGTGGTGTTCCACTCATAAAAAGGCCTGAGGCCTCTGCTTATAATACAAATTCAAGTTATTTATGTAAAGAGGCAGTGAAAGATAGTGACTTCACATACTTTGCTGCACAGTTCACTTTGAAAATGATTGCACTTGTGTGAATCTGTCTCTGTTACAATACCAGTACCAGGTATTTTTGGTCGTTGTGACTTAAAAAGCCTGTTGTGATAGGTAGAATCTCTCTGCCTTGTCTTGTTTCTCTCTCTGTTGGCCACCAGGTTGTCAGCAGTCTGAGTCTACTGACAGCCCCAGTGGTTGCCAGTAACTTTTTATCAGGCTGAGTTTGGCTCTAGCCACACATCTCTCCACCTTTTTGCTAGTGTCATTTCTCAACCTGATCATAATATCATATTTTTTTGTAATAATACAGTGAGCTCTAGAGAAACAAGTAGCCCCAGCCCTTGTTCTCTGTACAGATAAGTTATGTAGCCCAGCACTTAAAATACTTTCAAAATCTCTCCTTGTAAGGAGGACCTCTTTCAATTATAGCTGGTGTCAGAAATGTCATTGAGAGACCTGTTTCCTCCTACTTTGCCTGAAAGAAACATTTCCTATCTCATTTATTCCAGTCTTCCATCCTTATCTTCAGAGAAGACTGAGTTTCTTAGGCCACTTAAGCTCTGACAAGGCCTTTTCCTAGTTCTTTACAGAAAGTTCTACCCTGTGCTTCACAAAATACCCATGGCCTCAGTAAACAAGAGTTTACACGTTTCCCACTTTGGGAGGTTGTAAGGAGCCCAGCTTATAGAGAGAACAACTTCCACTTAATTAGGTTTGAGTCCCTGGACAAATTGTTTCCCTTCTCTGAGTCTTACTTGGAGTGCTCCTAGTCTCTGCTCTGTTTATTTCAAAGGGTTAGTGTGAGCAATAAAGAATATTTTAGAAGCTATTTGTAAAACTCTAAAATGCTGTACACATGTGTAATTATTGTCCTTCTTGTTAAATTTGTGGCTGCAGTCCTGCCTCTTCTGTTGCATTCATTTCTGTTATTGACTCATTGCTAAGGAAACTGAACTTAACCAGTATTTTTTAGAAGGAGCCTGTGCCCAGGAGATTTATTTACCAACTAATAAGTCACTGTAAAGGGAGTCAGATTTTTGCTTTAGGATGTGCAGCTCAGTAGCAAAGCTGCAGCCTGAAACATTTGCCCTTGAAGCTCCCTGAGAAGCTTGATGATGAGATGTGTTTCCTTCTTCAGACTGATGACAGCAGTGGGGACTTGGACCCAGGAGTCTTGCTGACAGCTCAGACCATCACATCCGAGACCCAAAGCAGCACCACCACAACTCAGATTACCAAGGTAACAGACTAGTTCAGACCATCCTTCTGCAGTCCAGTGGCTTGCTGAACTTGCTATCTCTCTACTAGAAGGACCCTAGTTCTTGAGCAAGGGTTTTCAGCTTCATCTCTCTTAAGCTAAGTTATTTCAAGTGTCCCAGCTTCCTTGGTGGAAAGGCTGTGCTGCTTTTCCCAGCAGTAAACTCAAGGATTCAGAACCTATCTGCCTGTATCCGTGTCTTGTTTGTAGTCTCATGAAGTCACATATGTCTTTCCACATCTGTCTGTCCATCTCTGGTCAGTGAGTCTTCTATTGCCTATAGAGATTAAGTTTAAAAAGTCCCTTTAAGGCAGGTTTTGTAGGTATCATTATACAACCATATTTTCAAAGCCAAAAATTGGGATTCAGGGTGCGACGAAGAATTTTTGTGTCTTGTTCAAGGTCAAGACTATGGGAACCGTAATTTGGATGCTGAAATATTGAAATTACTAGAATATTTTATAGGACAAAAAGAAGCTATCTAAAATTGGAACTGTCCCCAGAAAATAAGAGACAATTTATATTTGCTATAGCACTAGACAAAAATTGTAGGTTAGAATCTAAGTTCTTGATCAAGCTCTGTCATCAGTACACAGATGATAGGAAGTGGGTCGTCTAATGTGACTAGACTTTGGTTTTCCTCATCTGTCAAGTAAAGATACCTACCCCCCCTCCAGGGGTCATTTGAGGCTCTTTTGACATCAAGAATGTGAAAAGGCTTTAAAATAAAGAGCTGAATTTCAAAATGGGTAATGCTTTTGTCTTCTGATTTTTTTTTTTTTTTTTTTTGCTTCTGAAAAGAATCAAATAAAATGTACAAAGGGAAACACCTGTCTGTTTTGTTTACTCTGAATCGGTGTGGTATTTTAGAGGAAGAGAAAATAGAAGATAAATCAAGGACTATGACCTATTTAGCTTATTAAGCTATTTAGCTTATTAAGATTGAATTCAGCAATCCAAAAGAGAGGACGTATGCTCATTTTAGCAGGTCCAGCCAAGATTTTGGACATGTAGGTAAGAAAGCTGTCCGATGTAGTACCAAGCAGCAGATTAAAATTTGCAGTGGAGTGTTCAGAAGAATCTCCTACTGTTTTTGTTTTGTTTTGTTCATTTCTCTCTTTGTTTTGTACTGCTGATATCATATGATCTCACCTTTCTTTGGTTCCAGACTGTAAAAGGTGGGATTTCAGAGACTCGGATTGAAAAGAGAATTGTGATCACAGGAGATACTGATATTGACCATGATCAGGTAGGAATGCTGAGGAGATTCTTGAAGTGAGAATGGTACCTGACCAGGAAGATTTTTGAATGCAGGAGTTTGCTAGCAAAGAATACCTCTGCCATCATCATCTCCAGAGAACCCCTTTACTTACTAGTTCTTAGTCAAGAAGAAGTACAAAGGGAATTAAAACATAGAGGCCTGTAGAATAGGGGCCTTTTGTTTCATTCACTTAATCATTGAGTAAAAATTGCAAGGGAGTCCTGAATTTTTACTTTCACAGTGTCTGCACCATCAGCTTCCTGTAGATCAGAACTGTAGCAGCCTTAGGTCCTGTAGTTTGCAAATTGAGGAAGCAGGAGGTGTAATGGGAAGAACATGAGGTCATATAGACATTAGTTCATATCCTGCTTCTTACTATATTTTAGCTGTTAACTTCTCTGGGTCTCAATTTCCTCATCTGTAAGATGGGAAGTATACTGTCTTCCTCTCACAGTTGTTGAGAGGATCAAGTGAGATACTGGATATGCACTGTGTGTGGCGGCCGGTGGGCTCCCAGTTAACAGAGATGTCATTATTCAGGGGATTTCATGTACTAAACCTGTGCTAGAGATAATGGGTGATAGCAAAAGGAGAGTGTGATCCCTACCCTCTGAGGCTGTAATAGCTGAGGAGACACTAGGGGGAATGGGATGTGATGGACAGGAAGTAAGGGGACTCAAAACTTAGTTTCTGTCCTAGATCTGTCACTAACTTGCTGTGTGACCTTGGGCAAATCATTTTACGTCTTTTTTTTTTTCCTCCTTTCTTAAAAAAGCAGACTGATCTAGATAATCTCAGGGCCTTTCTGAGCACTGAAATTCTATGTTTTTATGTTAATTAGGTGTTAATTGGGTGCTATAAGCAATTAGCAGATAATAAGGTCAGGATAAATGTTCCCAGTTCTCTACTGGGTGAGGTTAGAACAGTAAAGCTGCAAAGAAGTGGGGGTGGAAGAGGCAGCATGCAAATGCTTCTAGAATCGTTGACAGGGTTGCTGGAGCAATAATTCCGTGGCCTGTGTGCTGATATGCTGAGTGCCTTAAAAAGAAAAGCTGCTGCAGTGCTGGCAGGTCTGTTGGTAGGAGGGTTGAGACTTATAGCTGAGAATGCTGGGCTCAGGGTCCCAGAAACAGATGGAAGGCCTTGCAGTCTGTTTGTCCCAGTGCAGTGGGTCCTGCCACATTACCAGTCTGTACCCAGCTCTTGTGTCTGGTGTGATGTGAGCCCCTGATATGTACTCAACCTGTGCTGGACAGCAACAGCAGTGGAGAGGTGGTGTTTGCGGTTTGGTTGGAGTAAGACAGACCTGGGTTGAATCCTAACTCCAGAACTTATTGTTTGTGTGCCCTTGAGCAAGTTATTTTATTTCTCTGAGCTATGAAATAAAGACAGTCATAGTTTCTTTCATGGTTGTTGTGGCGAGGGTGGGTTGGGTAGACAGGATGGGGAGCATGGGCCTACAGAGGTGGCGGGTCCATGAGGCTTTCAGGAGACCAAGAGACCAGAGGCAGCTTCCTTTTTTCCCCTGTCCTTCTTAGAGATGGTTTGTAAAAGTTGGGGTAAGTAGTCAGCTGGTCAGCTCTACCTGGAGTCCTTTCTGACACAGGGGACATAGGGTTCTGCATCTGAGAACCCCCCACCACCAGCTTCCAAAGGCCATGTTATGCTGCTCCACCTTGAGACATTCCCAGATCAGAACCTGAAGCCCAAGGAAAGTGGCATCATTGTTCCCTTTTGACTTTCTCTCTGCTCCCTTTAGCTTTTGTAAAATAACTAACACTCCAGATGTTGTTGTTGTTAGGTGCTGTCAGTTGGGCCCAACACATAGTGACCATATGCGCAACAGAGTGAAACGCCGCCCAGTCCTGTGCCATCCTCACAATTGTTGCTGGGCGTAGGCCCACTGTCACTGTGTCAGTCCATCCCCTTGAGAGTTGTCTTCTTTTTCAGTGCCCCCTCCCAAGCATGATGTCCTTCCTAGGATCACCCTAGGAAAGTAAAAGACGCTGTTGCAAAACTGGCAGTTCTTACAGATTTAAAATCCAGCTGCATCACGTACCAGCTGTGTAACATTAAGTACTTCATTTAAGCACTGAACCTGAGTTTTGTTTCTTCATCAATAGAACAGAAATAACGATACTGCCCTAATTCATTGAGTCGTTGTGAAGGTTAAATGCCTGGCATGTAGTAGGCATCCAATAAATGTTAGTTTCCTCTTTTCCTTCCCCCTCCACTTTCTGTACTCTTCCCTTTGCAGCGTAAACCCACTGTCGTGGAGTTGGGTCCAACTCATAGTGACTTACTTATATATTTTTCTCTTCTGTCCTGAACTCCTTGGTTACACTGTGTTAAACAGTTTTTTGGCTTGTCCTTCACACTCACTTGTTGAGTGAATCCTCCCAGGCCTACTGAGCCCTCTGAAGTCCTCTCAGATTCCTTGAAGACAGCCCTAACATTCCCTGTCTCAGTATTATCAGTCCAGATAGAGCCAGTAATGTAATCCTCAGCTTGATGTAGCCTAAATGCTGCCCTGCTATTACAGACTTGGATTTGCCAGAGAAATGATGTTCTGTGATCCCTGCTGTCCTTCAAGAGCTGGGCTGCTTTTTGTGTGATGGGCTTTGTTTCTGTTTTTCTTAGGTCCTGGTACAGGCCATTAAGGAAGCAAAGGAGCAGCATCCTGATATGTCAGTGACCAAGGTGGTTGTCCATCAGGAGACCGAGATCTCTGAGGAGTAAGCTCAGGTAGGGGATATTCCTTCTGGGATAAAGATGTCCACTATCCCAGCTCCAAAGGACTCTGAAAAGGAACCCTAGACATTGTGGGAGCCCATCCCTGCAAAGAGGTGTCTACATAGGGGCTTGATAATGTGAAGGCAGAGGAGAGGCTAAGTGATAAGAGAGATTTAGAGGTCATTGAGAGTTTGGCTTCAGCTTAAGCAGCCAGGATGCTGTGTCCTCTGCCCTTAGCAGTGTCAGCAGGGTAGGATAGGAGGAGGCACCCCAAACTTAGGGGTAAACTCCTCCCCACCTCCTAAATCCTTTTGTGTTGTCCTGCTGTCCACTTTATCGTCACACTTTTCTCTCTGCTGCTCTAACCTGCCTGTAACAGGTACCACTAAGCCCAAACCTGTGAGCACCAGAAGAGAAGAACAAAACCAAGAACAGGTCCAGGCTTTCTGAAAATGGGGAGGGTACTAGGAGGAAATGCCTGAAGCTCTGAGGCCAGGCTCTGGAGAGATGGATACAGAGGGACTGCTTTCTGGGAGTTGGGGATCCAGATAAATTTGTGCCTGAGAGTAGTTTACAAATGACTTGAAGAAGCCATCAAATACCAGGCAGCGCTGGGCCTGTAAAACCTCCTGGGCCCTGAGTGTTACTTGTGACCCTAAGAACTTGGCATTAGGATCATATCAGAGAATAATGGAACTGAGCAGGTTTCTCCGTTGCAAATTTTAAATGTTTGCTCTTTCTTTCCTCTAGGAACTGTCCTCCCCCAATCCCTGCCCTTTTTCCGGCTGACAGAAAACCAGCAAATGATGAAGAAGCCAACCTGGAGTAGTCAGACTTCAGACTTGCAAGATGATCCTAAACCACCAGAAAATGAATTTTCTTTTTTATTTGGAGTTTATACCAAGAGATTCTTCTAGACGATATCAGTGATCCTTTTGAATACCATTTTTCTATATTGTGATACCAGAAATTGTTCAACTCTTCACTCTATGGACTGATTTTAAGTAGTTTTTGTTTTGATTTGATTTGATTTTTAGTGGGCTGGTTTGTAGCCCCTTCAACTTAGCCTCACTCCGTTGGTTTTCAACTGAGATTCTGGCAGAGTCCACAAAATTCTCTGGAAAATCTTCCAAGACTCTTGTCAACTGTGTTGGAGGCCAAAGCCGGCATAATGGGGCTTCCCTGCTCCTCCCCTGGTTTTATACCCTTGGGTGAGAACAGAATATTCATAAACTAGCTCTTCCTCATGTCCAGTGATGTGGCCTCGCCAGAATGTCAGGCAGGGTGGCTGCTCTGGATCCAGAGGCCCCTGACCTCACTTTGCTGGGCTGGTCTGGGGCGGCAGAGACCTCTGTCAAGAATGTAGTGGTGTTTCTCTTCCCTTCCATCCTTTGTGTTTGGAGCTTCTTTAGATCAAGTATGTAAGAAGGTGTATCAGATATATCTGATACTGTGAATGTCTGAACCTCTTGGTGGCCTTCACCTGCTCACCTTCTTCTCAGCAGCAGTTCTTCTAAATGTACCCACTGCCCGGCTACCATCTCAGGAGACCAAAGTCGCAGAAAAAGGGCACTTTCAGTCAAAAGCTCTAATGGCACATTTTTAGTGGTGATTTGAAGAAGAAAATGTAATGAGGTTTTCAGAATAAGAGTTACCAGTTCTGGGAGTGTGCACCTGCCCCAGGAGAATGATGGGGTTTACCTCAGTCAGATACCAGTAAGGCGTATTTCCAGGTGACTATCCCTGGACTTTTCTTTAATCCGGGGATGAAAAGAATAGACTCACAGAGGAGTCATGCTCCTTGATCTGTAGTCTCCCTAAAGATACCTTCCTGAAGACACTGTTCAGGAGCAAGGGAGTGACTTTTAGGGGCCGCCCTTTCCACACACTGACCATAGGCACTCATTTCCCTCGCCACCTGAGGTTAAGTTTTGTACGCTTGATTTGGTGGTGGGTTTAGGGATTAATTTTTTTTTCCCTGGAAATGTGAACATTGATGTCCTCCATTCTGCCATTCCTGTGTACCTTCTGGTAAAGACTGGAGGATATTTTTATTCAGTTGGGCTTTTCTAATCTTCCAGCTTGTTTGCCATAAACAGATCTTCCTGGAGGCCTCTTGGAATCCTAAGCTAGCAGTGAATGTCACCAGATAGACAGTGGATCATGGACAGTAGTTGCTGGGGGCTTAGGGGCAGTGAGCAACAAACAGAAAGCCTTCACTACCCACAATGGGAGCCAGCGGGATGTGTCATCCAAAGCCTCTGTTGACTGAGTTTTGCTGGAACATTCTGGCTGGTTTGCACTTATTTCAGGTGTGTGCATTTTTCTTTTAGTACTTGTGTGACTGTTACTAACTAGTAGGGAGCTCTGGGGAGAAAAGATGAGACCACCAGTGGGATGTGTGGGCTTGGGAAGAAGGTTATCCTATCTCAGGAATAGCCTTATGGGCTTACAGGCTGTGGACATAGGATCTGAAATGATGGGCTGTCTTGTCAGAAGTGGTGGCTGATTAGAAATACAGTGCCCATCAGACAAGCACGTGATGTGGGCATGCTTCCCAACAGGTGTGTGCTGGTGGCCAGCTCTTTTGCTGAAAGTTTCTGGCACCCACAAAGCTGAAACCTGGGGAATGAAGAGGATAGGAGAATGAGGGCACTTGCATGTCCCTTAAAAACTTAGCATGGTGAATACTCTGTGCTATGCAGATCAGTGTGGCAGTTTTCAGAGCACAAGACCATGAGTCAAGGAGTCTTAGCCTGCCTCCAGCCCTGTCGCTAGCTGACTTCATTTCTCTCCAAGTCTCCTTCCTTGTCTTTAAATTGGACCAGAAGATTTCTAATGCTTTTTCAGCTCTAAGGAGCCGTAACTTGGAGAAGCCCAGCAAGAGGGGTGTCTTTCCAAGCCTGGACATCCTCTCTTCTCCCTCTCTGGCAACAAATGTTGAGATTATACAATTGTTTGGGATATTTTTCTTCCTGCAGTTGTTGAGTGTATGTGTGTGAAAACAAGACTGTCCAGGTGGAAGTGATGAAGACGGGGAGAACAATGGCATCTCCAGAGTCAATGACTTGGCAACATTTGCCCTAAAGTGACTCAGACACACGACAATAACAACTGTTGCTGCAGTTTTATTTTTACTTGAGAAAGATTTCCTCCAAGACACATAGGTTTCTGCCATCCACCTACCCATCAGCATAGCAGGACCTGTATTGCTAGACCGAGGATCCACTGGGCCCCAGCTGCAGGGAGCTGTCAGGGCATCCGTGCCCACCCCAAGCCCAACACCATATGTCCTGCAGGGCAGCTAAGGGTGAGAAGACAGGCCACCCCGGGCAAGGAAGGCACAGCTATGGCCTGACCACCACCAAGGGCTGCTCACAGAAGGTCTTGGCCCAGGATCCCAGCTCCAGGCTGGTTTTGTTTTTACAAATCTCTCAAATGTCTTATTTTGGTGACAGCAATGAAGCTTTGTAAAATTTCTAAAAATTATGAATCATATCAAGTAGTTTACTTTCTTGACAACATTGGAACCATGGCAGCAGAATCAAATTGGCAAAATCTTGAGATTAAATAGGCAATAATTAGGTCTTCTCTTTTGGCCTTTTATAGTAAGAAAAGTGGCTGTAGTGTTTAGATATGTGTTTGGTCTCGCTTGTTGTATTGCATTTTTCAATAAACTTTCAAGAAAAATAAAAAATAACTGTGAGGCTTGATCTCCTCTTAATGTTTTCTTCTCCTACCAGAAGCAGCTTGGGAAAAATGAAAGATGAGTTGGGAGAGGGAGGGAGGGAGAGACTGACTCCAGGCATCTCCACTGAGCTTACCCACACTGGCCAAAATGTAGCTCCAGTGTAGTGTAAAAGGATTTCTAAGAACTGACAAACACTTTCTACCAACTTGAGGAGACTTTGCAGCATAAACCATGATAAAGTAAGGAGAGAAGGCAGCTTCTCAGACCTGTCTGGGGCGGGTCCAGGCCCTCAGTGTGAAGGCATCAGCAGTATGTGGCCCTAGTGAGGTGGACCCTGCACAGCTGAGGGAAGCAAGGGGGTGAGGTTGTAGGAGTTAAGTCCCCATCCCAGATGGCAGTGGAGGATTTCAGCACCACCTCTTTACCCCTTTCCCAGAGATCCAAACCCCATCACCAGTGCCAGTGCCACATGAGGGAGACCATCACCAGCCTGCAGCATTCCAATCTATACTCCAGGTCTTAAGAGTTCTTGCCTACCACTTTGGGTTTCATGAGACACCGAGTACCTCTCCCAGTCCCCTTGGTCTGTATCTCCATCCCCACAGGGTACTGTCCAGGGCTAAGGCCACGTTTGGAGTTTGAAAATTCGTGATAGTCCCCAGACTCCTCATTAAACATTCTCTTCAGCTCAGTTGAATGCTAGTGCGGTCGCCATTTCTCTGCTGATGCGTGCAAGGTCAAGGATACCCTAGCGGCTGGGCCAGGGCATCTAACCCTACCCTGGTGTGTGACTGCACTGGGACCCCTGGCTTGTTACCCGTGGCACATGCTGCCGTCCTCACAGCAAGTTGGCCCTGGCTTCTCAGACTCGAGCCCCCGAGTCGCCTCCTCCTCCCAACTTGGCATAACCTCCCAGGCTGAGGCGGTCCAGCCGTGGCCAGCTGCGGTGAGCACAATCCTGAGCTGCTGGGGCCCCAAGCAGGAGCTCTCCAAGGCCGAGATCCAAAGACTTGGAGTGTTCAATGCAGGAGCCAGAGGGCTGCACAGTGATGATCACGTGGCCAGTCTGAGTCCGCGGACCCCAGGGTGAAGGCAACCCCGGGCCCTTCAGAGGGTAGCTGCTGAACAGAGCAGGCAGCCCCAGGCGAGGATTAGCGGGCTCTGAACGCAGACTCCTCACCGAGGGAACAGGCGAAGTACCCCGACGAGGGGACAGGTCCCAGCTCTCTAGCTCTGCGCAGCCTATGGCTCGGGGAGTCCTAGGACCAGGGCTGGGAAGGAGAGCGCAGTCCCAACCTGGGCCGTCGGGGGGCCGGAGCGCTTGTTCCCGCAGCACCCCCTGGCGGAGCCGTCGCGTCTCTAAGTCACGGTTCTCGTAGAGCAGCGTGTTGGCGCAGATGAATATGAACAGGCCAACACCCATGACCACCGGTCCGAGGAGCCGCAGCCGCTCGTGAGGGCCATGAGCACGACCAGAGCCACGGCCCTCTCGTCGCAGCTCGCTCACCTGGTGCGCGCTGGTATTGGCCGCTCGGGGTCCCGGAGCTCCGGCGCGATGCGGCCAATAGCCGGCCACAGCGATGCCCATGCCCACCAGCACTACCATTGCCCCCAGCGCTGCGAACGCCCCCGACGGCGAGCGCAGCCGCAGCCGTGCCCGCACTCGCAGAGGCTCCGGCGGGGATCGCGGGCGCCGGCGGCGGCCCAGGCGGCGGCCCAGGCGTGAGACGCGGCCCTCGGGGCTCCTCCGTGCCTCCCCGCAGTCTCCAAGGCTACCGGCCGTCATCTCCCCGTCGTCTGGAAGCTCTGCGGAGAGAAGACGAAAGACAGGGACTGAATCGACGGGTCTAGGGTCGGAATGCCCAGTGCCAGGTCCAAATCCGAGACAGAAGCTCGCACCGCCTCGCCCAAGCCGCTTGGAGATCCCTGGCGGCCACCCCCGGATTTTCCCGGGCTGCGAGGCGGGGAGCCGCCCCCGCTCGGGTTTTCCGCAGCGGAGCTCAGAGCCAGGGACGCACGGCTAGAGCTTGAGTTGGCCGGGCCCGCGGGCGGAGAAAAGGCGGGGCAGGAGGGACTCCAGCCGCTCAGTGGTGCAGACTCGGGGTTCCACCAGCCTGCAGGTCCCGGGCCTCGGTAGGCTTGGGGTATCTGGTAGCGGCATCTCCAAGGTAAGTACTGCCCAGACTGGACCCCTCCCCCACATGTGGCTGCACCTTAGTAAAGAGGGGAACCAGCACTCAGACTGCCCTGGTCCGCAAGGGTCAAGCACGGGCCCCACCTTCCCCCCACCCTCCGCATCCCTCCTCACCGACTTCACATACCGCAGCGTGGGAAACGGGGGGTGTCACTGACTCCAGCCTCTCCCTGCCCACCCTCTCCTTTCAGACTTCCTCAACCAGCATAGAAGCTGCAGCAGGAGAGACTTGAGCTAGACTCCGAGAAGACTGCTCAAATCAAAAAGCCGGTCAGAGGAGAGGCAGCGGCGGCGGCAGACTCTGCTCAGTATTTCTTCAGGTTGGCGCAGAACACATCCCCCTCCCCCAGCAGCCAGACTAGGGCAGGAGGCAACAGCTACCGGTGCCGGGCGAAGGGCCTTTCCGGGCAGGCCCCCTTTCTTGCTCTCATATCAGCAGGGCAAGACTGTTCCCAGGTTGCGGCGTTTCCAATTCGGGCTTCTCAGGATGAATCATCCCCCTTTCCCGCCGCCTGGCCTCCTTTCCAGCCTCCTCCACCCGAGGCCTCAGTGGCCCGCATCCTGGTTGGGGTAACACAACTTTTGCGACCCCATCCTCCCCACAGTACCAGACCGCCCAGCTAAAACCTCTCCAGCCGCTGTCCGGGTCAGGTCTGCAGCCAGAGAATTGATCCAGGCCCGGGCAGAAGAAGCCAGGCTACGTGTGGGGTGGCCCACAAAGAGGAGAGAGGGTGTGGGAGGAAACTGGGCTTCCATCCCAGCGCCTGGGCCACGGAAAAGTTAGGAATTCAAGGCCCAGGGGTACATCCTCGCCGCCCGCAACCACACCCCAGCCTAATTTCTGAACAGTTTCGGAGCTGAGACCTTAGCCAAAGCCCCAGGGAGGCCTTTCCACCCCAGCCACTCGGCATCCACTCCGTCCCTGCCTCAGACTGGATGATGGAGGTCCAGGGCCTAGCATGGAGCCGCGGCGCCCACTGCCACCAAAGTTTGGTTTTCACCGACGGAAACTGCCTCCCAAGAGGGAGGGGGGCCTTCCTAGGCTAACACTGCTGCGCTCAGAGGACGCATCAACATGGCTGGACGCCAGGCTTCCAGTCCCCAGCCCAACCCTGGGCACCCTTCGCGAGGCCGCCAGAACATCCTGGGAGCAGGCGAGGCCCGTTCCCTGACTGTCCTGGAGTGAGGAGCCCTTTCACCAGCCTGAAGCCAGAGAGGTGGCCATCCTGCCCCAGGCCACAGCTGGCGACCCAGTCCCACCTTCGGAGGGGTCACTCCTGATCCCCCGAGCACCCTAGGGAAGAGAAGCGGAGGCATACAGAGCAGAGGGTATCCTTCGAGACCTGGAAACTGGAGGGCATGGGTCGGTGCTGGGGACCCAAGGGTGGTGGAGACTTTAGTATACATCTCGAAGGTCCCGGATCACGGGATTCGTTCTGTACCGCGTCCCCTGCACTTCAGGGTCCCGCCACTGCCAGCGTCCAACACTCCGATACTGGGCTCCCGACCCCAAAGGCCCTAAGGAAACAAACTTGGGAAGAGCGAGAAGGCTTGAGACCCTAGTTTTGCTCACCTGGTATCGCCGGCCGCAGCAGGTCCGGGTGGTAGTCGGTACCGGAGATTGCTTCGTAGGGGCTGTCTCCGCCGAATCTCAGCCCCGCCCCCTGCTCTGCCCCGCCCTCCGGAGTCTTGGGGACCCTGGCCCCGCTGTGGGCTGTGCGTTGCGCGCTGTGCAGCCGGTCAGCTGAAAGGAGGCGGTGACTCAGGTGTTAGGGTCACAGGCAGGGAGTAGTATCCTATAGGTGGGGTAAAGACAGTGCTGATCTTGCTTACCAGATCATATACAGTGAATGATTTCACATTTTTTCACATCAAAGACTCTGCTGCTATGTATGGCTGGCATCTGGCATCTGTCTCCCAATTCCACAGCACCTTCCTACAGAATCAAAGCCCCTTTTTAAATTTACAAACCCTGAAAGGGGTGAATGACCCAGTAGTGACTTACTTGTGCTTATGTACTATCTATAGTGACCAATTTCATATGGGTTTCACTACATCATGATGTGAAATCCCTCTGAAATTGTTCATCACAGAAGATCTGGTTAAGAAAGGTAAGCACCGTGTTTGCCTTGCGTACTGGATGATCCGCCCTGGCCGCAGGGAGGTGCTGTGGGAGCGCGGGGGATTACAGGGTCCTGGGACCTGAGTTGCCCTATCTCTCACCCCCTGCTCCTCAACTTAGGTCCTCCACAAAGGCGCAAGAGGGAGGCTCCTGCCCACACGGGGAAACTGAGACCTAGGGGTCAGAGCCTAAGCGCCCACACCGGAGATCCTAAGCCTGCACACTGGGGACCTGAAGGCTGCAGATCCTCCCGCACCTCTGAGGCGCTTATCCCAGATGCCCAGAAAACTCTGGGAGCATCTGCAAGCCCACTCCTGCCCGGCAAGTCCGGGACGCTTCCTAGAAGAGAAGGCATCAGGCCTTTCTCCGTCTCACCCACAACCCTGCCTGAACCTCGCTGTCTTAATCTGTAAAATGGGCGAAAATGAGAGTTGAGGGTGGAGCCCACGGCCGAGGCATGGAGGTGGGAGGTAACGGGAATGGGCGTGTCTCTAGCACCGAGGGATCAAATGGGGTACGAAGGATAGCGTCCCGGCCTTCCCACTCTTCCCAAGAAGACCTGAGAAAGCGCCCTTGTCCCCAGGAACGAGGCTGGCGCTGAGGGCCCTGCGCTCCCCGACGACGGGCCAAAGGGGGCGGCCCGGCTCCATGCCCCGCCCGCCCCCGGCAGGAATGCAGCCCGGCTGGGCCGCCGGGCGGGCTGCCCAGTTTCCATGATGCTGGGGGCGGGCCGATCGCCTAGTTCGCCGCCCTGGTCCCCCTTGACGCCCGCAGCCCCCGCCGGGCCCCTCGGGAGGAATTTCCGGCCTGGGATTGATTAAAGGCTGCCCCGCCCCCTGGCTGCGGGGACCCCCTCCCACCGGCTCTCGGGGCAGAGGGGAGGGTTGGTAATGACAGCCGGCTGGGAAAGGGGCGGGAGGTAAAGTCGCCGGCCTAGGTCACCCCTGCTCCCTCCAATACGGGAAGAGCGTGCTCAGAGAGGGGGAGGGAAAGCCCTGAGCCACACAGCTGGATCAGGCCTCGAACTCAGTTAGGATCCCACCGCCTGCTGGCCCTATGGAGACTGAGAGGCATCCTCGGAGACCTAGCAGAGACTGGCATCCCGTCCTGGGCCACGCACACTCACCAGGCCTCATACCCACGGGTTCGAGATCGAGGTCAGGGTTACTTTCCAGCCTCTAGGTTTGGACTGGGGTGTCCCGAGGAAGGAGCTCAGGTGAGGGCTCCCTCCACTCAGCGAGGGACAGAGTCTAGCCTGCTGCCTTCACCGAGGTAGGTATCTCTGGACTCCCCCTGCCTGAATCCTGCCTCCTCCTTTTCCGTTGTCCCGACCTGCCATCGACCCTTGACCTCATCCACTCCCCACACACTGCCCTTGCAACTCCACCTCTGCCCTCACAGTGCTCCTCACACTGAAGGCTCAGCGGGTCCCTAGCCTCTGTCCCCTCCCAGCGCCCTGCTCTCCTAGGCAACACCAACTTCGGGGCCCAAACTGGACGTCTCCCGGGCCTTACAGATGCCGCCTCCTCATGCGCTCCCTGTCTGCTGGGACAACCCCCCTCAATTTCAGCAACTTGGGCACTTCCCTGGCAGCACCCCTGGCTCCATCTTCCCTACCTCCCAGTCTCCCCATCTCTGTGAGGGGTGCTACTGCCTAACCTCAGGCCAACTACACAAGGTGCCCATCTTAGGCCCCTTTCTGTTTTCTGTCCAATCCAGTCGATTGTGACCCAGTTCTTTTCATCTCAGATTACCACATTCTCCCTCCCTTGTGGCCACTGCCAGGGTCCAGGCCACCAGAATCTCTTGCCTGTTCCCCCACCCTTCCACATCCAAGCCCTCCTTCTCACTGTTCTCCACCAAGAGCACCTGTCTACACTGAATACAAACCTGCTGTTTCCCTGCGTCTATCCTCGGTGGCTCCCCTCTGCTGTTCAAATGTGGCTTAAGGTCCTTCTTGTCTCCACAAAGGGGCTCTACCCCTGCCTTTGCAGCCCCTGCCTCTCTCACTCCCTGCTCAGGTGACTGAACTTGTTCTCATCCCCAGAGCCCCTGTGGTCTGACTTCTGGGCCTCGGCATGCAGGAGCCTCGCCTTCCGTGGAGAACACCACAGACCCCTTCCCAGTGCCTGGGCACCCTCTGGCCCCCAGCCCAGGTCAGCTCCCTCCCTGCCCTCATCATCAGACATGGGCATGGCCCCAGGAGCTTCCCTTAGCAGCCTTGTGCACAGGTGAAGTCACACACTTGTTTGAGAATCCAGTCTTTCCTGTCGGTGCTCTCGGTCGCAGCAAGCTCCAGGAGACAGGACTGGGTCTTGCTCATCTCAGGAACCCTGTGCCCAGCAGTGCCCGACCATGACTGGCCTACAGTGTTAAAGGAATGTGTGCAAGCCCTGTGTCTCCCACCCCTCCCAACCCATTGCCATCGAATCAATTCTGATTACTAGTGACCCAATAGAACAGAATTAAAGTGCCCCATGAGGTACCCAAGGAGCAGTTGGTGGGCTCAAACGGCCAACCTTTTGTTTACTAGCTGAATTCTTAATTACTGCATCTCCAGGGTTCCCCGCTCCCCAAGCCCAGACCTCTTTTATTTTCCACCCCTGGGCCCCTGGCCCAGATAGCCGGAGAACTCTCCTCTCTGAGCTACACTCAGTTTGCCCATCTGTAGAAATGGGGCATGATTCTTACCTTCCAGGGTTGTTTTGAATGTTAAAGAAGAGTTAATGTGTTTTAACACCTGGCACAAAGTGAGTGCCTGGCAAACACCCACTCCCTCATCCATGAGGTGTCAGGTGCAGAGGTCAGTGTCTAGTAGTTGTAGGAACCTTCCCTGGAGTCATTTAGGGTGGAGGAAGAGACGGGGCCCTCTTCCACTCTTTTAATTCTCTTGAGCACTCTGGGCAGTCAGTATTATGCCCATTTTACAGATGAGGAAACAGGTTCAGCAAAGCCTACGCACCACACACAGCCAGACTGACTAGTACTTCCCCCTGCACTAAGGTGTGGCCACGTCTGCTCTCTACAGTCTGCTCTCTGCACAGATGTGCGGGCTGCCCGTGGGCAGTCCGGCAGTCAGATCCCTCTCCCATCTGCCCTGCCCTCTGTGTGACCTCGCTCTCGTTCACTACTGAACTAGGAGAGGCCTGGATGAGATGGCCCCTGGAGATCAAGGGGACCAGCCTCTCTCCCCCAGGCTGCTGTTTGATGGCAGAGGACTACATACATTGACCCTGAGGTAAGTCCCTGTCTACCAGAGGCTCCAGGTCCTCTCCAGAGGCCACCACGGGGAGGGAGGGAGAAGCTGTCATCTCCTGTATGTCATAGCGTTCCCTCGGGCCACAAAACATCAGAGCCTGGAAATCAGGACTTCAGACTGGTTCATTCTGGTTCCAACACCTGCTGAGAATTTACATTTCCACCCAGATACACTAAATCAGAATCTACATTTTAACAAAATCCCCAGGCAATGCTTGTGTATGATAAATTTTTAGAACCACTGCTCTACTGATGGTTCTCAGAACTGGTCCCAACGAGCAGTATTAGCATCACCTGGGAACTTGTTAGAAATGCAGACTCTCAGCAAGGGAAGGAACTGGTTCAAAGCCGCTGGAAACTCATCTTCTGTCAGCTCAGCTTCAGAAATGGAGATGCCCAGTGACCACCAGTGACTACCCTTCCAGGGAACTCGACAAAGAGTCCCTGATGGAGCAGGAGAAATGTGGGGTGCAGAACTCCAGCTCTAGTGAAAAAGACCAGACTTGATGGTCTGACAGACTGGAGGGTCCCCAGAAGACGTGGCTCCTGGACTCTCTGTTAGCTGGGAACTGAAATCATCCCCAAAGCCAACTCCTTGGACAAAGATTGGACAGGTCTGCAAGACATAGGAAAAACCCTGGTGGTGCAGTGTTTAAGTGTTACGTCCGCTAACCAAAAGATTGGCAGCTCAAATCCACCAGAGTCTCCGTGGAAACTCCATAGAGCAGTTCTCTGTCCCATTAGGTTGCTGTGAGTTGGAATCAACTCAGCAGCAGTGGTTGTGTTTGTTTCATTTTGTTTTGGTATAAGACATAAAATGATACTGGCAAAGAGTGTGCTTCTTGGCTTAAGTAGATACAGGAGACTAACTGGGCAGCTTGTGTCTGGAGGAGAGATGAGAAGACAGAAAGACAGAGGGGAACAGGAGCTGGTTGAACAGATACAGAAAATTAACAGAGTAGAAAACAGAAACGTGCCATCACATGTGGGAAGAGCAACCAGCGTCACAGAATAATGTATGTATAAGTTTTTGTATGACAAACTCACTTGAATTGTAAACTTTCCTTTAAAGCACAATTCTGAAAAACTAAGACAGACCTGGGCCCTGTGCATCCCCTGCCCTCACACCTGGCCTTTCTAAAGCCATCCTTATCTTAAGCTGCCCCTCAGAGCTCTCCATGTGACCTGGGCACACATTCCTCCCTGCTCCCACCCAACAAGACCAGGACCTCAAGTCAGAAGTCAGAGCCCAGTTTGGGAAGGGAGGGCCTGGCTCTGCTTCCCAGTTGTGACTATGCTACCCAGTCACCACTGGGTGACCTTGGGTAAGTCACGGCGCACCTCGCGGCCCATGTCCCTGTCACATGTCCATCACAGGCAGGAACAGTGTGCAAGTGTGATAAGAAGTGACCGGCAAGGAGAATCCTGACTCCCTTTCCTGATGTCCCATTTTAGACCACAAAAACAATGCCCAGAGCGGCTTCGGTCCCCACAGTCACAGCCCCTATTTGGGACTCAGGCCTTCAGAGGACAGTAGTTCTGGGATGTGAACCCCAAATCCATCTCTTCTATCCCATAGAAACTCTGAATCAAGTGCCGCACAGGATGTGTCTGGGCTGTTGGCAAAGCCCTAGGGATAATAAGCTCCACATCCCATTTCCTCTGTGCCGCCCAGAGAAGAGGAGGCAGAGGCTGGGTGACCTTGGGCAGGCAGAGGAAATGAACCCTCCCTGGATGACAGTGCAAAGCCAGCT
Organism: Heterohyrax brucei; assembly: GCA_028571685.1. Classification (NCBI taxonomy): domain Eukaryota; kingdom Metazoa; phylum Chordata; class Mammalia; order Hyracoidea; family Procaviidae; genus Heterohyrax; species Heterohyrax brucei. The sequence goes on from CM053140.1 coordinate 59,118,474, forward strand.
CCCACCACAGCCCCTAAGCGGAGAGATGATGGCATGAATGGCACCATCTTGCTGAGCACCCCCTAGTACCAGGGCCTTTGCATACACGACCTTATGTGGGTTAGGTGCAGCTCAGCCCAGATCACGCCTGCAGAAGCTGAGGTTCCCATCTGCCTGTTGACCACCAACAGCTTCAAGTTCAGTGAGTGTGAGAAACCACTGCAGCTGGGCTGAGTGACCGCTTCTTGAGGGATGTGCATAGAGTCATCCTGCAACTGGTCAAGGGCAGAGTCAGTGTTAGAACCAGGTCTTCACCATGAGCTCAGACCAACTCAACTAGTCTGGAGATCACGAGCCGGTCAGTTCACCTCTTTATGCCTCTGCTTCATCCTCTACAAAATGAGGACAATGGTGGCAGCCACTTCAAATGGCTCTAATGAGCATTGAACCCACAGCCTAGGGCCTGGTGGACACTGAGTATCCTGGCCTCAGTCAGTTCTCACCCCTCAGTGTGAAATTGAGGCTAATGATTGTATTTCTTTAGCCACCACCTCTAAGCTGGCTACTGGGGACCAAAGAGGAGTCAGTCCTGGAGCCCCTCCAGCTGCTTTAGGAGCTAGGGAGAAGAGACCTGTACCCAAAAGATGAGGAAGCAGCTGCAGATTCCATGTAAGTCCAGGCAGCAGGGAAGACTCCCTGAAAGAAGAGATATTTCTGCTGGGACTCAGGATCTGAAGAGGGGGAAGGTACCCACAGAAAGGATGGCCTGGAACATGGATGTGGGTGGCAGGGGAAGGGTGCTGCAGGGGATGGCCTGAAAGGGGCTGAGGGCCCAATTTCAGAATCCCTCAGGTACCATGAGAAACAGAAAAAAGACTGAAGTTGGTGAGGATTTCATTTTCCTTGGATCTATAATCAACACCCAGGGAAGCCGCAGTCAAGAAATCAAAGGACTTTGCAGTGCGCAGATCTGCAAAAGACCTCTTTAAAGTGCTAAAATGCTACGGTGTCACTTGGAGGACTAACGTGCACCTGACCCAAACCATGATGTTTTCAGTTGTCTCGTATGTGTGCAAAAGCTGGGTGATGAATAAGGAACACCAAAGAACTGACATCTTTGAATTGCGGTGATGGCAAAAAATAGTGAATATACCACAACTGCCAAAGAAGGACCAGATCTGTGTTGGAAGAAGTACAACCGGAATGCTTCTTAGAAGCAAAGATGGTGAGACTGTCTTGCATTGTGGACAGGAGGGATCAGTCCTTGGTGAAGGATATCAGGCTTGGTAGCCAAACTAAGTGCTGTCGAGTCAGATCCAACTCATGGCGTCCCTAGGCTTGGTAGAGGGTCAATGAAAAAGAGGGAGACCCTCAGTGAGAGACCTACAGTGAGATCATTTGACATGGTCGTTGCAACACTGGGCTGGAACATAACTATGATTATAAGGACGGCACAGGCCTGGGCAGTGATTTGTTCTGTTGTGCACAGGGTTGCTAGCTACCAGGTGGAACTGACCTCGCAGCACCTAACAAGAGCAACAGACACCACACTCAGGATCTGGACTGAGCCCGGGCACTGGGGGCCCTGGGACGTTTGAAAACAGGAGCGGCCTGATCCATCTGCACTCTGGGAGGTCAAGAGGGACCATCCGGGGAAGAACTTCACAGCTGCTACCTGCTAGTGTAGCACATGGGATCGCTTCTCTGAGAACATGGCTGGGTTGCTGGGCTGGGGAAACTGGCCCCTCGAAGAGGCCACTGGCAGCTCTAAAATACAAAGGATCTCTGAGCAATCCTGCCCATAACCTGACTGGTCCTCTGGCTCTGGCCCTGAGCCAGTCCTCTCTTCCTGCACCTCCTTAGAAAGCCCTCATCCACCCCAGACCCTGCCTGTTCCCTTGCCCTGCCTTGCCCCCCCCCACCCCGCCCCGGAACCCTCCTTAACCTCTCCCTCAAAGGCAGGAATGAAGGAAGGTGGAAAAGGAAGTGATTTAGACCAGACCCCAGACAGAGCAAGGCTTAAACTCAAAGCCCACCACTACTGGTTGTGTGACGCTGGGGAGATCACTTTGGTTTCTGGAGCCTTTATCCTCTGTCATGTAAGGTACTGCCTCCAAAGAGCGTTGGGAACACTGAACGGGATAGCCCAGGAAAAGGCTCAGTGGAGACTCATGGGTACCCACCTACCTGAAGCTGATCTCAAGAAGTGCTGAACTGGCCTAGAAAAGGGACACAGACCAGGAGCTCCGTGGCCATTGGGGACTCTCAGTCTATCTGTCTGTCTGTGTACCTAACAGTCTCCCAGTCTTCCAGAGCAGATCTCAGATAGTAGGGTCCAATTTCTCCCACTCCTGCTCTGCAACCCTGGACGGGTCCCGGCTCTGTCTATAATGTAGGGCGAATATCAGCTTCCAGAGACTGTGGATGAAGTACCTCGCAAACTGTAAGGATAGAGTAACTGAGGCCCAGGAAGGGTGAATGATGTGCTCAGGGCCATGCAGCCGTAGGGTGATTCCAGTGGACCCCAAACACAAACCCCTTCATCTCTCTCCGTGAGGCAAGACCCTGTTTTTGGAGAGCAACTCTTTGTCTCTGAACTGTGCCAAGGACTTGCAACCCAGAGTCAGGCCAAGGGGAAGCAGGGCGTAGGCCGGTGACACAGTGACGGAGTCCGGGAGACTTAGCCCCACAAGGCGGCTCCTGCGGACTCAGCCGGTCTACCAGACTGTTGCAGGAGCCGGCCTTGGCGCCATCTAGTGGCGAAACTTCGCACCTGCACTGGAGGGCTCCTTCCTCATGGCGCCGTGGTACCGCCACCCTGAGTCATGTTCCTGCCGCCCGGCCACTCAGTAGCACTGCTGTGATTAGGACAGTGACGCAGAAGCCCAATCCCATCCCTTCATCTACTCCCCACCCGGTGATCCCCGCTCAGTGTCCTGCTGTGGGCCCCTGCATCTTATCAGGAAACTGTGTTGAGGGGAGTGTCTGTCTGTGTGTGTGTGTCCCTGTGTGTGTGTGTGTGTGTGTCCCTGTGTGTGTGTGTGTGTGTGTCTGCTCAAACAAGGTCTCCTAAAATCTCCTGGTGGCCCCATAAGGACAGTGCTACCGTTACCCAGCCCTGCAGACGTGAACCTGAGCTCAGAGACACACAGCCTACCCAGGAGGCAGGTAACAAAGCTGGGCTGGAACTCCAGTTGGCCTGACTTTAAATCCAAAGGGACCCTGGATTAGGTGCCCTGGGCTCTGATGTGCTACTTTTCCCCACGTTGGCCTGGCCTCGTGTAGCCTGGGCATGCATCCAGGGCCTGAAGAGGTTTGCGACCTCATCAGATGTGCCACATGTCCTTTGATGTTTGTAAAGAGAGCAGGAAGCTCATGGAATTCCCTTAGTGACAAGCACCATCTCCTCATTCTTTCACTCCACGAGCATGGACACGTTGATCTAACAGCTCGAGTGCTTTGGAGAGAGCAGTGAGCCCCAGGGAGCAGCTGTCTCCAAGCATCTTAGCAGCAGCATCAGTGCAGCTTTGCTGGTCACTTCACGGACGGGGAGATCAAGGACATGGCAGGCTGCAGTGGGGTTCTCGGGTGCGCCAAATCCCTCTCCAGTGTCGGGGTTCTGAGGAGAGAGGTGGGTCCTGGAAGGCCTCATGGAGGAGCTGGTGGGGGGTAAGTTTGAAAGGGTGGAAACGGGGCTTTTCATCCCAGCAAAGGGTTAGGAAAGGCACCTGGGCAGAGAGAACAGCAAGCTTAGACTGTAGCTACCAGCTAGCTGAGCACTGACTCAGCCAGGCCCCAGGCTATTGAGTTTATCTCCTGTAGGGAAAGTAGATATTGACCACTTTTTGCTTACAGGCTCAGCGGTGAAATGACCCCCAAAGTCACGCAGAGAATAGGGCAGCATCTGTACTCCTGGCAAAGCCTGACTCCTAGACTTCTTCACACAGAGCCAAGAGAGGATATGAAACGTTAGCCCAAATTTACAGATGGAGAGACTATGGCCCAGAGAGTTGAAGTAACTTGTCGACAGCCATACAGAAAGGATGTATAGAGTCACTTCCCTCTCAGAATCCTCCTTTGCTCATCTGCGACGAGCAGGTACATGCCCAGCCTGACAGGGGTATTGTAGGGACACGTAACTTGATGTGCATAAAATCCCCTCCATCTCATGTGATGTGTAGTAGGTACTTACAGTCAGTTTGAGACCACACACGTGAAAAGCAGTGTGGGGCAGTGTCTGACCTTGTCTAACTTCCTCAAGGGAAAAGAAGAATCACTCAACAGCCCAAGGCTGATTCCTAGGAGGCAGACGTCAGTCAGACACGCCTCTTCTCTCCACCCTCTTTGCCGCTTCTGACTCCCATCACCCCTCCCGTGACACACTCTATTTCTCTACTGGACTTGAGAATCCATTGCCATGGCCACGTAGAACTCACAGACCCTACTCACAATTGTGGGGCTTATGGGAAAGTAACAGTTACAATTCAGGCTCAGGAAGGCTCAGGATGCTGTTCTTCAGTCAGGACAGCCTCTCCCCAACTTACCTGCCAGCACACCTGTCTCTGGCCCTTGGCCTCTTCTGCTTTGACAGAAAATACCATGAGTGGCTTTTATTGTCACAGTCCAGTAAGCTACAAATCCATTCATAAGTTACAAGTCCCTTCAGAATAAGAAATCATCACAATCCAGTAGGCTGAGTCCAAATCCAGCGAGAGTATCTCAGCACAGGAACCTCGGGTTCAAAGGACGTGCTCTGCTCTCGGTGCTTCTCTCTCGGTGGTGTGAGGTTCCCAACTTCCTCAGCTCACTTCTCTCCCTTATATTCCACAAGCTTGAGTCCTGCCTCACTAACACAACTGCAAACCATTCTCCATCATCAATATCACAGAGGCAGGATTCACAACACATGGGAGGAAGAGCACCATATTGGAACTCCAAACCAAGTCAAATCAACACATACATTTTTGGGGGACACAATTCAATCCATGACATCCTGTAAGCCCACTACACCAGGTGTTGCAGTTCTCTCGCTCACTCTGTTGGTTTCTGGTTCCTGGTTCCTGGTTCCAAGAGCCTCTAAGTGCACAGATTCCGGGTCTAAAGTATGTGCTGGCTCTGGGTGTTTTTTTTTTGGTGGTGGGAGGATCTCATCCCTCCCACTTCTGAGGTGGCTGATTTCAAGCCCAGAGGGATGGCAAAACTGACCAATCTTCTGATTAGGCCGTAGTTACACTGTCTGCACAGCACTGCCCAATAAGCTGTAAGTTATAAGACCATGGCAAAATGAGCCATAGAAAAGCAATCTATGGCACTGAACTTGGTGTCCTATTGATATTTTTAGTGAATTTTACTGCCTTTTAATCATATTCCAGTAAGAATATATGGCAAAGGGGCCAAAAGATGAAGAAAAGCTGTTCTTACATGGTGAGAGGTCTTCACAGATTTTCTTCATGCAGACACCAGCACCTTTAATCTTTAATCTAATGTGTTTCCCTTGCCTCCCCATGAAAGAGTACACACCATGCTTGAGTGACATCATTGGGTCCAACACAGATTTCTGATTTGGAAAAACCACTAATGATGATCTAGGAGACTTTTAAAATCTCCTTGCTAATTCGTCTTCCAAGAGACGTTTGAGGGAAAAAAATGAAGATGCGTAAAAGATCACTGAAAGACTCTACAACCCGCTGATGGTAGCTACACGGGAAAAATGACACTGAGTTATAGTCACTGATGTATGTGGTCATGAAGTTTTCATTTCTTTTCACATAACTTGAGTTCTTTCCTATGAAGGAGATTCATGCAATGCACAGCTAAACGATATTTAATATCTAAACCTTTGCATGATTTTCCATGGACATAAACTCAGCAATGTGGGGGTGGGGGACATACTGGTTGGTTGTGTATCAATTCAGATGGCTGAGGAATAGTCCCCTGAGGACATTCACAAGACTGTTGTTGGATAGTGGGGTGGTTCCATTTTTCTTGCTATATAAATAACATCAGTATAAATGCCTTTGCACTTGCAGGCCTTTTCTTTGTCACCTGAAGGTAAATGCCCAGGAGTGGGAGGACTAGGGCCACTTTGACACCTTCACCTTACCAGATTCAGAATTCAGCCTGGCTGCCCTGAGTTTCGTAATAGACTTCAGGTGTAGGGCAATGCAGTATGGTGATTTCATTTGCATTTCTTGAGGAATAGCCTGAGGTTCTCCATAGACTCTCTAGGAAATACCCGAGTTTCTTGGAAGGTGTGAGTTAAGGGTAAATATTCTATTTTACGCAAACACACAAATTTTTGATTCAGATGTGATCTGATGAAATGTCCACCTCCCTTTTAACTTTTTTGTTGTGACTTACAATACACCTCCAGGAAAACACATAAAACCTACGTGGCCAGCTCTTTAAACTGTCACAAAACAAGCACCTATATAATCCTCCTCCTGGGCAAAGAATGGCATCATCCCAGCACCACAGAGAGCCCTTCCAGTGTCCGATTTTGTCTTAATCATCTAGTGCTGCTGTAACAGAAATACCACAAGTGGATGGCTTTAACAAAGGGAACTTTATTCCATCACAGTCTAGCAGGTTACAAGTCTGATGCAGGTGACAGCTCCAGGGGCAGGCCTTCTCTCTGTCAGCTCTGGATGAAGGTTTTGTGTTGCATCAGCCTTCCTCCAGCCTGGGAGCATCTCATCACATGAACCTTGGATGAAAAGGACACACTGTGCTCCTGGGGCTACTTTCTCGGTGGTGTGAGGTCCTTGCATCCCTGCTTGCTCCCCTCTTTTACATCTCTGACGAGATTGGCTTCAGACGCTGTCCAGTGTTGTAGACCTCATCAGTGTAACTACCACTAAGCTACCTCATGCAATCGTAGTGATAGGATTTCCAACACAAGAAAATCTCTTCAAATGACAAAACACTGGACAATCAACGATACTGGGAATCATGGCCCAGCCAAATTGCTACACACTTTTTTAAAATTTATTTTGATGGAGTGAAAGTATACAATCCATTTTAAATTTGCATGCCCGCCTATGTGTAGCTCCTACTGCTCTCCTTGCCGGTGACAGCACACTACTCCTTTCTGTTCTATATGTGTCATATCCTCTTAACAATCTCCTGTCCCCACTTCTCCACCCTCTCCACTCCCCTCTAGTAAGAGGCCAGTAAGATGACATCTTATAGATGCACAGAACCATAAAGTGCATGCACGATATGGTCATTCTGTGTCACTGAGTCCAATCCATTCCTGTTCAAGGAGTTGACCTCAGTAATGATTTATGAACAGGAGCAGCATCAGATCTAGGGGCCATGCTCCCAGGGGAACCTCCAGGCCTTCAGACCATCAGTTGTGGTCTTTTAGTGGAGTTCTCACCCCTTTTTATCTTGGGTTGACACTGGGACTCAACTGTGTTAGCCCCATCACAGCTGTCGCTGGTGGTAGCCGGGCACCATCTGGTTCTTCTGGTCACATGTTGATGTAGTCCCCCATTCATGTGGGTCTTTCTGTCTTCTGGGTTCTCTTTCCCCCACATTGTTTTTGTCCTTGGTGATCATCTGTTCCTGCTGAGTTGGGACCATTTATTGTACCTCAGGCGGCAGCTTGCTAATTTTTAAGACCCCAGATGCCACTCACCAATATGGGGTGCAGAAGACTCTCTTAGCGATAGGCTAGTTATGCCAATTGGCCTCGATGTCCCCTGAGAGCATGGTCCCTGGACCACTGCCCCCACTACTCTGTCCTTGCAATATTGGGTTAAGATTGGAAGAGTTTTCAGGTTATGTTGAAGTCTAGTTAAATTGATCTTCTTTCTAATGTGTGATGTCACTGATTTCACCCAAATTTCTATCTACTATCTGTAACAAGCCTTCTCCCTCCCTCCCTTTCTCCCCTCCCCTGCGGCCATCGAAGAGTCTTTTCTTCTGTACATTAAGCTGTTTTCAAGTTCTTATAGTAGGGGTCTCGTACAATATTTGTCTTTATGCCGCTGAGTGATTTCACTCAACATAATGTCTTGCAGTTGAAACCAGGTGATGAATTGCTTCCTAAAATGTTCATTGTTCTTTATCATTGCATAACATTCCATTGAGTATATATACTGTAGTTTATCCATTCCTCTGTTGTTGTGCTCTGGGTTGATTCCATCTTTTTGCTGTTGTGGAATGTGCTGCAATAAACATTCATGTGCATGTACCTGTTCATGTGACTGCCCTTGCATCTGTAGGATATATTCCAAGCAGTGGGATTACTGGGTCAAATGGTGTATCTGTTTTTAGTTTTTTCAGTAATAGTGTCCATCCTTGTCCATGATGGTGGATTTTACATTAAAATCGATTTTATCTGAGATTAGAATTGCCATATCTGCTCTTCTTTTTTCATTGTCAGCTTGATATATATTCTTCTATCCTTTGCTTTTCAGTTTGTTCATATCTTTAAGTCTAAGCTGAGTTTCTTGTAGGCAACATATAGATGAGTCATGTCTTTTGATCCAAGATGTCACTCGATGTCTCTTTACTGGAGCGTTCAGTCCATTCACATTCAATGTAATTATTGATAGGTATGCGTTCGGTATTGCCATTGTGATTTATTTTTCTGTTGATGTTTTCTCTGTTGTTTTTATTGATCTGTTCTGTGACCTCCTTCTTTGTGAGTTGATTTTTTTCACCTTTTCAGGTTTGGTTTTGAGGTTGCTGAGACTTCTGTATCACATTTCTTGATATGGTATATTGCTTCTTTATTGTGCTTTATGGCTGCCCCATGATCCCGCTTAATAAACTATATATAAACCCAGTTTTGATTGCTACCAGTCTTGTCAACTTCCTCTCCAACTGGAAGGACTATAACAACTGTAGTACATCCCTCTTTTTAATGTGATGATATCATAATTTACATGACATGATCACTAGATCATGTCTTTCACTATTATAGCTTTGATTGTGTTTGGAGCTTTCCCTAACTAAGTAGGATTCTGGATAATGTGTCCTTCTAAAATGCAAAGTTAGCAGTTTTGTTCTTCCAAGCCAAGAGATTCTTTCAGTATTTCTTGTAGCTTTGGTTTGGTTTTCACAAAGTCTCTGAGTTTCTGTTTATCTGAGAATGTCTTCATTTCATTTTCATACTTGAAAGATAGTTTTGCAGGATATATAATTTTTGGTTGGAAGTTCTTCTCCATCAAAGCTTTGAATGTGTCATGCCACTGTCTCAGTGCCAGCATCATCTCTGCTGAGAAACCCATTGAAAGTCTACAGGGTTTCCCTCTGAATGTTAGCTTTGCTTTGAGTCTTGCTGCCTTTAAGAGTTTCTGCTTATGTTTCATTTTGTTGAGCTTGATTATAATATGTCTTGGAGTCTTTCTATTGAGATCTACATTGGGTGGTGTTCGATACATATCTTGCATGTCCATATTCTCTTCTTTCATTATTTCTGGGAAGTTTGCTGTCAGCAGCTCAGCACAATACTCCCTGTGTTCTCAGGTGTCTCACCCTGTTCAGGAACTCCAGTTAATCATAGATTGTTCTTCTTAATAGAGTCCCACATGCTTCTTCATCTTTCTTTTTTCTGATTTCTCCTCATAGATGCTGCAGTCAGTGGCTCTGTCTTCCAAATCAGAAATTCTGTTTTCCATTTGTTCCATTCTGTTTCCTTGGCTTTGAATTGAAGTTTCTATGTCTTTGATTTTGTTCTTGATCTGTTGGATTTCAGAGTAGTGATGTTCCCTCAGATCGAACAGCTTGCTTAATTTTTCATTTTGCTCTGCTGCATTTTGTATAAGGTGTAGGAGGGCTCTCTATATAATCCTTTTGTATTCACCTTCCAATAGTTTTGATTTGAATTTCTTTAATAGCTATTGACTGTGAGCATTTCTGCATGTGTCTTTTGGCTGTCTGGATATCCTCTTTAGAGAAATGTCTCTCCATCTCCTTTGCCCATTGCTTTACTGGATTATTTACCCCTTTCTTGTTGTTATTCTGAAGTACCTTGTAGATTATGGAGATCAGGTGTCTGTCCGACATATAGTTGCCAAATATTTTTTCCCGTTCTGTAGGTGATCTTTGAATTCTTTTGATGAAGTCTTTGGATGAGCAAAAGTGTTTGATTCTTATTAGTTTCCATTTATCTATTTTCTCTTCTGTTGACTGTGCTTTGTCAGTTTTTGAAGACCAACACCCATTCACACTAAAAACTCTAAGCAAAATAGGAATAGATGGCAAATTCCTCAATGCAGTAAGGGCCATTTATACAAAACCAACCACTTACATCCTCCTGAAACAAGTCCCCTTGAGAGCGGGAACTAGACAAGGATGCCCATTCTTACCTCTCCTGTTCAACATTGTACTAAAAGTTCTAGCCACAGCAATTAGACAAGACCAAGAAATAAAGGGCATCCCCACCAGCAAAGTGGAAGTAAAAATCTCTTACTTGCAGATGCTATGATTTTATATGCAGAGAATCCTAAAGAATCCATACGTAAACTACTCAAACTGATAGAAGAGTTCAGCAAAGTATCAGGATACAAGATAAACATAAGTAAATCAGTAGGATTCCTTTATACCAACAATGAGATTATTAAAGAAGAAATCACCAAATCAATACCACTTATACTTCCTCAAGAAGATAAAATATCTAGGAATAAATCTAACTAGAAAAATAAGAGACCCTTACAAAGAGAACTACAAACCCTTACTACAAGAAACTAAAAGAGACTTACATAAATGGAGAAACCTGCCCTGCTCATGGATTGGAAGATGTAACATTGTGAAGATGTCTATTTTATCCAAAGCAATCTACATATACAATGCAATCCCAATACAAATACCAGTGACCTTTTTTAATGAGATGGAGAAACAAATCACTAACTTTGTTTGGAAAGTGAAGAAACCCCTGATAAGTAAAGCACTACTGAAGAAGAACACACTGGGAGGCTTCTCACTATCTGACTTAGAACCTGTGACATTGCCACAGTTGTCAAAATAGCCTGGACTGGTTCAAAAAGAGACATATAGACCAATGGAACAGACTTGAGACCCCAGAGATGCCACCATCTTCCTATGAACAGTTGATATTTGACAAAGGCCCCAAGATTTTAAACTGGGGTAAAAACAGTCTCTTTAATAAATGGTGCTGGCAAAATTGGATCTCAATTCGCAAAGAATTGAAACAAGACCCATATCTCACACCTTATACAAAAACTAACCCAAACTGAATCAAAGACGTAAGTATCAAATCTAAAACAATAAAGCTCATCCAAGAAAAAATAAGATCAACAATAGAAGTTTTAATATACAACTTAGACAGACTTCAAAACTGACAAAGCACAATCAACAGAAGAGAAAATAGATAAATGGAAACTAATAAGAATCAAACACTTTTGCTCATCCAAAGACGTCATCAAAAGAATTCAAAGATCACCTACAGAACGGGAAAAAATATTTGGCAACTATATGTCAGACAGACACCTGATCTCCATAATCTACAAGGTACTTCAGAATAACAACAAGAAAGGGGTAAACAATCCAGTAAAGCAATGGGCAAAGGAGATGGAGAGACATTTCTCTAAAGAGGATATCCAGGCAGCCAAAAGACACATGTAGAAATGCTCACAATCAATATCTATTAAAGAAATTCAAATCAAAACTACAATGAGATATCATCTCACCCCAACAAGGTTGGCCATGATCCATACAACACAAAATGACAGATACTGGAGAGGCTGTGTAGAACTGGAACTCTCCTACACTGTCAGTGGGATTGCAATATCGTACTACCTCTTTGGAAAGCAATCTTGTGCTTCTTTAAAAAACTGAAAATAGGAGGCAGAGTCAAGACGGGGGACTAAATGCACGTCTCCCTAAATCCCTCTGGAAACCAAGACCTGAAATGGTAATTAAATGGCCCATCAACAAGGGCAGAGGTCAGCAAAAGAAAAGAAGTTTCCCATTCAGTGGCATGTAGTCCAAATTGACAGCCCTATGCCATGTCCTAAGACTCCCTGGGTGTCCAGAAAGCTCTGTTTAATAATCAATCCAGGCCTTAGTTTTCAGAGGGAATTAAGTAGTATGTCTAGTCCACCATCTTGACTCCACCCCCTGCCACCCACATTTTGGGGAGTTAACACCTTCTCTCTCCACCCAAGGACCCCTGGTGGTACAGTGGTTAAGAGATCAGCTGCTAACCAAAAGTTTGGCAGTTCAAATCCACCAGGCACTTATGGGAGATCCTATGGGAGAGTGCTATCTTGTCCTATAAGGCTGCTGTCAACTGGAATCAACACTCAACAGGTATTGGTTTGGTTTTTTGTTTCTCTTCACCCCAAAGTGCACATTATTCTGACTTCTAATCTTTGCATTTGTTTTGCATGTTTGAAATGTTCACACACACGGTATTAGAGTTTGGTTTCTTTAGTGTCTGGCTTCTTGATGTGAGTCATCCATGCAGCTTCACACAGCTATGGTTTATTAACTGCCAGGGCTGCACAGCGCTCTGTGGTATGAATGTGCCATGCCTCATCCCTTCTACTGCTGAAAAGACTTTTGGTTGTCTCCAGTTTGAAGTTTTTACAAATAGGACTGCTTAAGATATTTTTGTACCTGCTTTTGGTGTCTCTTCTATCCTACACCTTTCTGGTAGGTCTGCACCAAAAAGTACACATACTAGGTTTAGAAGAGTGGACATTTTCTGAGGGATTGCACAGAACCTGGGGAGACACTAGGCTGACTCCTTGTGTGTGATTTTGTGGGCATGAGTGCACTGTTTCCCAATAGAGAAGCTGAGGTGAGCACTCCTCCTTCTCTCAACTCGTTGACATCTAGGATGTGGGATTATAACATAGGCTTGGCCAAATGGGTGCTCCTAGCTAAATCTTAGTATCATAACCAAGTGGTGCAAAGATGGACAATCAGCATTCATGCACAGTAGTGCATCAGTAGCATTGACCTGCAGCAGCTTAAACATTCTTGTTGAAGGAAAGCTAATTTGACTGTTGTAGAAACACCTGGGTTCAAATTGTTATTAACTCGCTTGTGTGACTCCATGCAAATGAGTCTTACTGCATGTCTACCACAAATAATGAATTATTATTATTATTAATGCAATTTTAATAATAGTATGAAAACTGGAAACAGCCCCAAATACTCTACAAGAAATAATTGTTTTTATTTTTAATGTGATGCTCCTACGTATTATTGAAAATAATGATTATGGGAAATTTTGAAACTATAAAAACATACTCAGAAGCAAAAGAATAGTATAATGAACACCCCCATGCTTACTATGTACATTATCTAGTTAAATAGCAGCAAGATTTGATATATCTGCTTCATCCATATCCTTCCTTCCTTTTTTCCCCCCGGTTTTTGTTTTTCATTTTTTCTTTTTTTATTGTGAGTACATGAAAGTATACAATCCAAGACAATTTGCCATTTAAAACCCCAAGTACCCACCTCTATGCTACTCTTCCCACCCTGTGACCACACTCTTCCCACTCTGTACTTTCACTATCCAATCAACCGACACCTGTCCCCTCCCCTCCACACTCTCCTTGCCTCTCTAGAAAGGAACAAGTTGCACAGCCTCATGGAAATGTTAAACCATAAAGTACACACATCAGCTGCATCACTCTCTGTCCCACAGTCCAGTACAATCTTCATCTGAACAGCTTTGGTACTTGTTTCAGCTCTGGGCTAGCAGCAAGTTCAGGAGTCATGTTCTCAGGGGACGTCCAGGATGCTGGACCATCAAATCTGGTCTTTTAATAGAGTTCTAGATCTGCACTCCCCTTTATCTCATGCTTCATCAGGGACTTTACATTGTGTTCCCTGTCAGAGCAGTTTTTGGGGTGGCTGGGCACCATCTAGTTCTTCTGGTCTCATGCTGATGTAGGCTCCCAATCATACGGAATGTATCTCATATTTTCCTCCTATCTTTGATATTCTTGGTTCTCATCTGCTCCAGGTGGGTTGGGACAAATTGATGTTCTTTAGATGGCAGCTTGCTGGCTTTTAAGACCCCAGGCACCACTCACCAATATGGCATGCAGAACATTTTCTTAGAAAAAAGCTAGTTATGCCAACTGACCTCAGTGTCCTTTAAAATGTTGGGTTGTATTTAGAACATCTTTTAGCTTATTGTATAGTCCAATTGTGCTGACCTCCTTTCTACTGTGTGCTGTCCCTCCCTTCACCTAACTTAATTCCCATTGGCTGTCTAATCTATGAATAACTCTCCCCCTCTCTTCTTCCCCACCCTGGTAGCCATTAGTATTTTCTCCTGTGTATAAGCCTTTTCTTGAGTTCTTACAATAGTGGTCTCATACAATATTCATCTTTTTGTACTGACTGATTTCACTTAGCATAATATCTCCCAGATAATGCCAGGTAATGAGACATTTCCTAAAATTATTGTTGTTCTTTATCATTGTGCAGTGTTTCATTGTGTAAATATACTATAGTTTGTTTATCTATTCATCTGTTGATGGACACCTAGGTTGATTCCATCTTTTTGCTGTTGTGGACAGTGCAGCAATAAACATTTGTGTGCATGTGTCTATAAATGATGACATCTTGAAGACCAGACAGTAAGGAACAGCTCTCCCTCTCTCTCTCACACACACACACGCACACACACAGTGGCTTAAAGTTGACTCTGGAGTCAGGAAATTTAGAGACGAATCCTTGGTTTGCATAGAGCTATGTTCCATTGGACAAACTGCTTTACCCCTCTGAGCTTTTATCTTTTAAAATGAGATTATAATAATGTACATAAAAGCACTTAGCTCCTAGTAGGAGCTAAAATGAAAACGAAACCCAGTGCCATTAAGTTTATGCCGACTCATAGTGACCTGTACGACAGAGTAGTACTGACCCACATTTTCCAAGGAGCACATGGTGGATTTGAACTGGCAAACTTTCGGTTAGTAGATACAGCACTTACCCACTACACTACCCGAGTTTGTACTGGTAGGCAAATAAATAAAACTTAGAGCTTTCCTCTTGCAGTTTCCTAAGTCCTTTCTTCTATTATACTGTAGGTGTGCTGGAGAGAGGAGGCAGACACTGCCTAAATGTAGCTTCATGCCTGGTCACCTTCTGGCTCAGGCTGTTGTTGAGGGAACACAGCACAGTCCAGAACAACCATGGAGTTTTACAAGTCTCTCTAAGGGATTGCAACAGTCTTGCTTTCAGTGATTTGCTAGACAGGAAACAGTGGTTGACCCACAGGTGCTCAGCTAGAATCTAAAGTATGGATGCTATTGTGGGCCTCAAGAGTCATGTGGCTATTCCATGAGAAGAGTTGCCTCATCTGTCTTGTTCATCTGTATTGTCAGAACCTAGAACATGCTGTAAACCCTGGGGGCACAGTGGTTGAGAACTTGGTTGTTAACCAAAAGATTGGCAGCTGGAATCCACCAGCCAACCCATGGAAATCTTATAGAACCTTTCTACTCCATCCTCCAGGGTCGCTATGAGTTGGAATCCACTCGATAGTATATATATACATATACACACATTTTAAACATGCTTAGCTCATAGAAGACACTATTAACCTAAGGTCATTACGTGTGGAGGCTGGGGGTGGGCACTACTGCAAACTTTCCACCTGCAACACACCTTAATGCTGGTCCCAAGACATTCCTCTGAGAATGAGGTGGGAGTGTACATGGAAGTACCTAACAGTACTTCTGGTGCACATCTGGTGGAACTCAAGAGGTTCCTTCTTTCTCGTCCATTTATATTTGCTTTTCATTCAGAATCTGACACTTTTAAGTAAATGTATATAGATTCAAAAACTGTTGGCCAAACATGCTGATCTGAAATCCCATCTATGTATGCATGTAACCCTATACCCTGCAACAATTCAGGGTCATGTACACACCTTGTTTATAATCCTTATGCATTTGTGAGAACTTTCCAATGCTGCAAGGCTAGAGGATAATTTATTAAGTTATAGAACTGTAACTTTTTGCCATTTAAAAAATACAAATAGAAACAAAGTTTGGAAGGGAATATGGAAAAATATGAAGTCAGTGTGTTAAGAAACAAACAAATTAAGGTATTTTCTTGTACTACGATTGGGATTTAAATTTGTCAAGTTCTAAAAAAAAACACACCTAAAGAACTGTCTCCATCCTTAAATACTGAATTCTCATCATCCCCTGGAACCACCTACCCTGGGGGGTGGTGACAACTCTGCTGGCCACATTCATCACGTCACAGGAAGGGGCCAGATGAAGGGGTACAAGAAGCTCTAGGAAGTCTATTCCAGACAGCCCTCGTGTCCAAAACGAACCTACTCATTTCCCCTTCCCCAGGCTGCAGGATTCCTAGCCTTGAGATCACCTGACAACCACCTGTTACCTGCCAAATCGATTTGTTCTGCTTCCTCCTGCCTTTGCTCAGGCCCCACTTATCACGGGGAATGACCGCATTCCCTGAACTGAGTTCCCCTACATTTGCCTCTTCACACTATCAAATCCACCTCTGCTCTGCCCCCTGCACCCAGCTAATTCAAACAACTTCAGCATCCCCAGTGCTTACCAGACCAAAGCTATATTCCACGCTAGGTGCGTCAAGTTCTCCATGACCCAATCCATCTTGCTCAACTCGCTTCTCTTCTCTGCTATTCAGCTCTTGAATAATACTCCCCTGCCCCAGGCACAATACACTTTGCTTTCCCAACTCATTTGAATCAGATGTTGCTTTCCCCTGGAATGCCTTCTACTCTCACAGCTGCAAGGGTTCCACTTAAATGCTGTCTCCTCTGAGATCTCTAACCCCAGATAAGTTGTAACTCCCTCCCTTCCCTTCCCTAATGTTCACTTCACTCAGTGGCATGTATCACTTGCAACCAGAACACAAGCTTCAGGACACAAAGAAATCCATGCTATCTGTGTCCCCAGTATGTCCTCTACGGTTTTGTCTACAGAAAACAGGACAGATGCAAATTTATGAACAGCCCCTAACAAATGCATTAACACTGTCTGAAAATGACTTTCTGTCCTCCCAAGCTCGCTACAGCATGTCTTCCCCAGCTTCATGCTCCCTCAAGGGCCGAGGCCGGAAGGGATTTATGGTCTCTGCTGTATCCAACAGCAGAACATGAAATGCAAGGATGATCAGGACAAAGGTAACCACAAGTAGATTTCCTCTAGCTTTCAATGAGCCCCAATCCCAGGAGACAAGGCCGTGATACTGTAGATTCATCTTCAGTGGCTCCACAGACAGCTGAGAAGCAGCTCTGCACTCACGAACTCATCTGGTCAGGCTCGGAGTTCCCAAAGTGTTTAATTTCTCATCAGTTTAACTGTTAGCTGCTTAGGAGTGAAGGACTACAAACTTCTGGGGAACTTGCCTTTACTCCACTGGGTGAGAAAAATGTTTTAGAAGTGTTGGCTCCCGACCCACAGGTAACCCCAGGGAACAAAAGAGCCACTACACAGTTTCCAAGAGGCACCTCTGAGTTCTTTATGCTAAGCAGAGATCGCAAGATACATCAGAAAATGCAACCGGATTCAAACACCATCAAGTTTGTCAAGCAAAAATAGTCTTTATTCAAATTTAATGGAAACAGGGGGCACTATACTTTGCAAGACGGGGAAAAATAAAATTAAAAAAAAAATTCTTTTCTTTTCTTTTTTAATATAAAACAATATAGTCACAATACCAGAATATGGAACTCTACAGTTTATTTTCTATGGGTTACTGCAGGTATCAATTTTCCTTGACTGTGCTATTCACAACTTTGTTAAGTCCAAAAATATGAAACTAAAGTGGTAGGAAACTTAAGACTTAGCACTTTCACTAAATGGCATACATCAAAGGGCATCAATTCAAGGGCAAGAACAGCTGAACTCACCATACCTACCTAGGTCATCATTTCAGCCTTACGGCTGTCCAGGTACTGAGCTCCCTGTAGGAAAGGCCAGGCCTGTAAAGCCAAGGCATTTTGGATATTCTACTGTGGGCCGTGAGTAAAGGGGGGTTTCAAAGAGATTTTTTTTTTTTTCAGTCGAGCAGGAAGGCCTGGCGCCAGGAGGCTTTATGGAGAGGAAGCACTGAGATTTAACAATTATAGACACACCATTAGGGGAGTTAAAAATGTACAGCAGTGACATGTGGTCTACTTCAATCACTTGTGCTACGGCTACCAAACATGTACAAAAGACTTCTTGGGTAGTTCCAACTGTGGTCGTAGCCAGTTAGGACCTTGAGTGGGACCTAGATCTAGACCGGGAGGGTGACCTGGAAGCTGACCTGGATCTAGACTTGGACCGAGACCGGGTTTTTGAGGCTGACTTTGATCTAGAGCGTGATTCTGATGGGTTTGGTTTGGATTTGGAATTGGATCTCGACCTGGACCGGGCCTCCTGGTTGGTGCCTGCATCCTCACTCTCCCCTCGGCCTTCCCTCTGGCCTGACTCAGACTTGGGATGCTCACGCTCCTTCGACACAGAGCGGGACCGCGATCTGGACTGGGAGCGATCGGTGTCTTCCTTCTTCTTCTTGCTGCCGCCTGACTTGCTGTCTCGCTTGCCGCCTCGCTTCCTGCTCCGCTCGCTCTTGCTGGGGCTGCGGCTGCGGCTGCGGCTCTCTTCGCGGCTTCTCTTCCTTCCCTTTCTCTTCTCCTTGCTTTTGCTGCGGCTCCGGCTGCGGCTCCTGCTGCCCCCTTTACTCCGGCTCCGGCTCCGGCTCCGGCTCTCCAGGAGGCTTTGCTCCTGACTCCTGCTCTTCTCCCTGCTTCTACTTCGGCTCCCACTCCCTCGCTTCTCCTCCTCTACTCTCCTCTCCTGACTCCTGCTCCTACTTTTACTCTTACTTTTGTGCCTGCTGGGACTCTGGCTCTTGGATTTCCCAGCGTTGTCGCTGTTCTGGATCTTTTCTTCGGCTTGGTCTTTACTCTTACTGCGCCTCTTGTCAGCGCTGCGGCTGCGACTCCGGCTCTTGTCATCCTTGCTGGGGCTCCGGCTTTGTTCCTTCTTGCTGCGGCTGCGGCTCTGGCTGCGGCTGCGGCTCTTGCTCTGGGAATGCGAACGCGACCTGAGGAGAAGAAGGGATGCCTGAGTTGTGGGTGGCTCCATACTTGGTGCTACTTGTGAGGTGAGACGAACACAAGGCAGTGTGTGCAGCTCTGCCCCACAATGTACGCTATGGCTTGGCTTGGCCCAGCCCAAGACTGCTTTCTGAACCCTTATGATTCTAATCCAAAACTGGACCAATGGGGGTGAGGGACGACTGGCAACATGATTACAAAGAAAGCGAGGAATTAGGTATGGGTGCTCCCTGCTGATCTCCCAGTTTCACCAAGGAGACCTACCTAGATCGAGATCTGCTCTTAGAATGACTGCTTTTGCTGCTGCCACTTCGGCTTCTGCTTTTACGGGAATGTCTGCTTCGAGAGCGAGACCTAGAGAGACAAAAAAAAGCTTTTTAACACTTGCAGAAAAAAGCCAGCTGGTTTGAGTCAAGAAAGACACTCTTCCAGTCAAAAAATACATAAAGACAGTTCCTGTGTGCCTGGCACAAGGTCACAAAGAACTCTCTCCTGAGCTCTAGGCCCAGAGGACCCAGGTCCCTGCAGACATTCCACATGGACGGATGGCTCACCCAAAGCTCTAAGCACCTCCAATCATGGACACACAACTTCCCTGACCCATTCCTTGGGCTGGGTAGTCCCTGATTTCCACCGATTCCACTGTTACTTACCCAGTTCCTCAGACCAGATATTGTAGGCATTCTTGACTCTTCTTTCCCTCATGTTCCTTACATACTGATGACTCTGTCTCTTAATCTTCTCCTGTCTGTCTCCCTATGCTACCCACTCACCTCCCCCGGTCCCCATACCACAGCTGCCTCCTGCCCTGCACCCTCACTTGCCCTTCTCCCATCTATTCACCTCACTGTGATCAGAAAGCCATTTTAAAACAACAGATACTCCAAGCTAAAACCTTTTTTCATTAAGCCCAGATCATCTTGTGATGGAAAAAAGAAACTTGAAAGATCTTGGGCAACATCACCCATGAAAGACTCTGGCCAAAAATGTTTAACCTGCATTTTAGCCATACTTCTCCAGACCCAATTTCCAGTTTACAGGAAGTTAAGGGATAAGATGGTAATTCAATAATACTATGAGGTAACACGGAAATCCTGGTGGCATAGTGGTAAACGGATACGCTTCTTAGCCAAAAGGTCTGCAGTTCTAACTTGCCAGGTGCTCCTTTGAAATTCTAAGGGACAGTTCTGGGATGCTACAAATCAGAATCAACTCGATGGCAGTGGGTTTTTAAAAAGATAGCATAAATCCAGAATGTGAGATAGTTTACAAGAAAAAAAAAACACAACTCTTCAAAGAAAAGAAAATGTGATGAGAAGAAAGTGGACGAAGTGCTGAGACTAATGACATGACAACTTCTTGCAATGCATGTCTGGGTTGAATCCCAGTGAGCAGGGGGTGAACAAGTAAGCTATAAATGACACCCATGGAACAACCGGTGAAATCTGTGATCTTATGAAATGACTGCTAATGAGCACAACCTATGAAGTAAGTGCTTCTGCCCTAACCTTGACCCTGCTCTAACACTGTACGATCTAACTATACACTGGTAGGAAATATGGGGAGGATACAAACGCATGTAAAGTGTCCCCATAAGGAGGTAGACGGCAAAATACAAGCGATGGAAAATTCGAACGATCCTGTTTCTTCAACAAATCAATGTGCTGAAAGTAAAAAGAGGGTGAAGGAGGAGATGACAGTCATTACAAGGATGAGATGACTGCCATCAAAATGCAATGTGTACACCTAGCTGGGATGTGAACAAAACAAGTGCAAAAACATACATTTGAGACAATTTTGGTATTTTGAATTGGGTATTAAATGATATAACAGAGCTGTTAATTTTGCTAGCTGTGATACTGGCACACGGTTTTCTTAAAAGCAAAAAAGACAAAGTCAGAGATAACATGCTGAAATATTTACAGGTGGACTCAAAGGAATGAAAGAGTGCAACAGGAAGGAGTGAAAAAGCCGGTCAAAAAAATAGAAGCTACAGCAATTGAATTGGTGATTGGGGAATGCCCATCACACCATTTTCTCTAATATTTGAAAATTTCCACAGTAAAAAGTTAAACTGAAAACCATACACGTCTAATGACTTCCCACTACTCTGAAACCCTTCACTTGTCTCATCTCAAGTCCTTCTGACACTGGCCTCCACTTTGGGAAACTCTCTTCCACTCGGCCTTCAAAAAACACTGTTTTCTTTGCCTGAAAGGCACCTGCCCTTTTCTCTGTGCCGACCACTCCAGCTCATCCTTTAGGGCTCAGGTTCTATCAAACTTCCTTAAGGAAGCCTCGGCCAGCTCCTTGGACTGGTCGTGCTGTGTACACTTCCTTCGATACATTCACCGTGGTGGTATCTTTGTGGAATGCCTGTGTTCCCTACCTATTAGGCCAAGATTCATGCGGGCAGGGACTGCATGTCTTGTTTGTAACTACAACTTCAATGCTGAGCCCAGCGCCTTGTCCACTTGTACAAGAGCTGCTAAATAAGGCAAAATCTCTACCCCAAGTAGCCAGAGTTATCTGGCAGTATCCAAGAGACCAGTGGTCAAGCTTGCCCCATGCAGGGCATGATCTAGGGGACTGAAGAAACAATGTGAAAGAAGCCCACTGACATCTGCCTCAGACAGAGGACTTTACTTCTATTTGAATTCATGACATAAGAGTTCAAGAGTTTTGCAAATAAATGGTCAGTTCAAAGTTTGGAGGTACTGAACCAGACAGACCCGTGTTACTGAGAATTCCAAAGGAATGTAAACAGAACATCTATCAACTCATCAGTGAACTTGTGGCCAGCTCCAACACACAACGGCACCCACAGTACCTTGAATGGCTCCGGCTCCTGGAGTAGGACCGCCGGCGTCTAGAACCTGGCTTGTCTTCAACCAATCTGATCTTTCTGCCATTGACTTCTGTTCCATCCAACTTTTCCAAAGCTCTTTTCATATCAGAATAAGACAGAAATTCAATCACTCCTTCATTTTTGCGTCCTTTGTGAGCATCTGCATAGGTTACTTCTCCTGCCTGACGCATATAATCCTAAAGAAAGAAAAAAAAACCCCGAATAGGTTAGGATTATCTTTTGCTATTTACCTAATGCAATCATTACAATGAAACTTTTTTCTTTCCTTTAAGGAGAAGTACCAGCTGTTATCAGAATGATGTTTACTCCTAAATATTTTGATCTACCACCAAACATTTTCTAAGGTCCTTTAAAGTGTTAGGTATTATGTGCGGTAAGGAGGTTAAGGATGATGAACATTCACCTACCGTTTTCCATAAACTATCTGTGAATACAAACATTTAAACTATCATTCTCTAAATTTTATGCATCTGTTCAAAACAAACGAAAGGCAAAAAGGCAACAGAAGTACTGTCCAGTCTTCACATAATTAGGGTAGAAAAGACTTTTTCTAACGTCTTCTCAATGGGACATTTATGATATATATGATGTTTTGTTATTATTTACAATACACCAATAAAAATCTCTGTACAAAAAAACGGAAACCCTGGTGGGGTAGCAGGTTAAATGCTTTGTCTGCTAACCAAAAAAGTTGGCAGTTCAAATCCACCAGCAGCTCCTTGGAAACTGTATGGGGCAGTTCTACTCTGACCTCCAGGGTTGCTGTGAGTTGGACCCGACTCGACAGCAGTGGGTTTAGTCTGGTACAAAAAAACTGTTTAGTTCAACTGAATTCTTGCAGGAACTGACGGTTTTGAGTAAAAGACAGCAAGCCTATGTAATTTCTCGTGTCAACTGAGATACATCTCAGAGTGCATGAAGATGCTATGAATAGTTATGCCAAGATCTGGACTGTTCCAGGCAAACTGAGATATTCGATTCTATGTTCATTCCATGCCGCCGTACCTCTGCATTAGAAAATTACAGTAACAACGATAATAATAATAGCTAACATGCTATTATCATAGCACTCTATGACTGGTATGTTTTAATTACTTCAGTTCTAATTACAACTACAACCCCACTCCACAGAACCACCCAATGTCATTCAGGTCATGAACAAACGAGCTGGTATGTACACATAAGACTCTAGAACCTGAACTAACACGGCCTCAGACTGATTCCCAGTGCCATCACAGCAGTATACTACTGCATCATTTTCATCTCAGTGCCACTGGGTGCTGTGAATTTATGTACTTTTACACTAACAACATCCTTTAAATCTGTTCTATTTTGCCATTTCCTTAATTGAGTAATAGCTAGCATTTACTGTGCCAGGAACTGCTCTTTTTTAGTATAAAAAAACTGACTTGATCCTCACAATGACTTGGAGTGGAAATTAATCTCCTTTTACAGCTGAGGCACATGAAGCACAAGAGATAAGTCACTTGCCAAGGTCGCTCAGCAGAGGAGCTAGGACTCAACCCAGGCCAGCTCCAGAGCCCCACTTGCAACAATACCTTGGCTTACTTGGAAATCTGCTGTTACTCTTGTTTCCTGAGAGTGAGACTCCAAAGATACACAAGTACAAAACCAACTGCAGATGTCAGCTAACTCCATTTTAACTGAGAACTTAACCAGTCAAGGAGCCTAAGGCGTCCTGGTCCCAGCTCTTCAGCTAAGACCATATGTGTGACTTAATCTTTTCCGGAGGTTGTTGGGGCCAAAAAAAAAGAAGTGTTTGGGTAAGTTATAACTATGTGAACGTACAGGATTCCTGACTACTCTTCATAAAACCTAAAACATACTCATTTTGACAGAGATGACTTATTTAATGACAGACTGAGATGTGACACAGGAAACTCTGAGTATCCTTCTCATCTGTCCTCCTAAGACCACCACTGAGTGTATGACATTATTCAGTATGTTCTTCTTCCTTATGCAGATTAAAAATGAACACTGTTCTCAAAAAACTAGCTTGGATTAGTGTTGCATGGCCAATACAGCACTGGACCTTAATTTCTAACACCAAAATACTTTCAGAAAACAGGTTCCATGAACAATGCATCTTACGAAATAACTAGTGAGCTACTCAATGTCACCACTGAGGGTCTCCATGGGAAAGCTGACAGAACTCGCATGTTTCAGGGCATGCAGCAGGACATACTGATAGGTATCACTTCTGTTTAATTGATGAGAACTCCACTGGCACCTTCCTATTCACACTCCCCACACAGGAGCATGTCACATAATATAGGTTTGCCCTTACAGTGATGGTCCAGCACATAAAGCAGTAGTCAGATTCTATCTTTTGCACCCCGACAGAAACTTTTACAGAAGAATTTCCAAACACTGTGGGAAGATGTCCCAACATATTATACCAACACAGTGTGTGTATGCCTGTGCTTACATACTATTACCTATTTCCCACTCTTAACCCCCGCCCAACCTTACCCCCCAAGGTTAATGGGGCCCAAACCTTTAGGTCTTGCCAGCTGCACCGACTCGACAAATTCTCCACAATGAGCCTGTACTCTGTGCGGGTAGGAGGGCCATATTTATCTCGGCCACTTCTTCTATAACCATATCCACCTTTGGAAGGTTGAAATAGATAAAACTACTTCAATGGAGGAAAAGGAAAAAAGGACACAGCACATATTCCCCTTAAAAATGTACTATCTTAGCTCCCACCCCAA
Source organism: Heterohyrax brucei (assembly GCA_028571685.1). NCBI lineage: Eukaryota > Metazoa > Chordata > Mammalia > Hyracoidea > Procaviidae > Heterohyrax > Heterohyrax brucei. The sequence goes on from CM053140.1 coordinate 59,143,108, forward strand.
ACAACAGGATATATATTTAAATTTACTCCCACCCTTAATTATAAACTACATTTAAACATAAAAATTTAATTTAAAAAATTGTAAGTATATGTATTAATTTTTATATTTAAAATTAACATGCATAAATTAAAACTAACAGTTTAAAAATAAGTAACCAAGTTACTAAATCAGTTACAGGTGTTACTCACAGTGATTAAAGTTTTTGTGAATATTTTATATAAAAAAAAAGATATTCAGGCACCTATTTCAGTTTAATCTCATCTGTGTCTAACCCTTGGGGTCCTCACCACCCAGGTCTAATGGGAAAAGGTTGCGGTCGTCACATGGCTTCCTGTTTTTGGTCAGCCAAGGGCCACAATGGTTCAAAGAGCCACGCATGGAAAGGTAACCCAAGGTCAGCAAATGGAACAGGCAGTCATCTTAGCCTCAAAGGACTCTTTTAATTAAAACATTGAGGTCTTTGTTAAATCTATGTTAAACAATTGCATTACAGAGAAAAAAAACAACACAAACACATATCATTAAACATTTATAAAGTATTAAAACAAGAAAATTTGTCATTATTTTAATTAACATTAAATATTATCAAAGATGTTTAATTGCAATTCTATATTAAAAAGATACACAATTTATAAAAAACAAAGCTTAAACATCGATAATTTAAGCATAACATTAGTAATTAATTACTTTAAAAAATTAACATTTCATTACAAAGGCAGGTATGTCACCGATACAAATGCCCTTTAAATGCTTACTGCGTCCAGAACCGTAACTGCCGTCTCGACGTGGGCCGCGGGCATGCTCAACAATTACTCGCTCACCACAAAGGTCTTTGCCATTCAGTTCATAAACGGCATCATCTGCATCACGCAGATCATCAAACTCCACAAAACCATACCTAGAAGAGAGCAAACAAAATCCTGATTGGCACCACTTTGATCCCCAACTTCACTTACATTAAAGAGAAAGCAATGAGTTTCATGCTTAGCAAATGTTAGGTGGGTTTTGCAAACTAAGGGTCATCTTTCTCTTCTCTTTAGGTAAAACCACTTTGCTCTGTGCTCACAGGCACCGCAAGAGGACAGGGAGATTTCTCAAAGCAGACTCCTCTTTTTAGGCTAGCTAGGTACACGGAGACTTTGTCCTTTGTTCTCAGTGGCTAGAGACAACTGCAAAGACCTCTATGGGGATGCCTGTTATAAAGGTTAACTATGTGATGCATCACTTGCTCATTTAACACACCGTATAATAACTCATCTTTCATAGCTGTAGCCCCCAAAATGGCATCTTAGTGAGTAATTAGATCTACATTCAGGCACTGAGTCTTAATATAATGTTTTGAAATAACATACCAAGTAAAATTATGTATTTTAAATCTCCTCAGTGAATTGGGGGCAAAAAAAGTTCTTGTTCCTCTACTGAAACAAACCACAACAAATAAAATGACTCTTCTATACATTATCAGTGGAAAACCTCTGAACTATTTATTGTCCCGTGACATTCCAAACTCACTTCCAAGAGGCTTAAATAGGCTGGAATGCTAAAATCTCTATACAACTGCGCAACTTTCTTTAGGGAGCACTGCTAGAAATTTTCTAGGAAAGTGGAAAATTTGGTGGTTGAACTTCAAAAAAACTAGCTCTCAAAAATTCTATTAATCACTGCTTAAAACCAAAGCACAAAATTTATAAGATAATTCATACACTAGGTTAAACATCACCCTGTAAATTATCAAGGAGTGTTTAGTATGGTCTAATATGGCTGTGATAATTCTAGCTTTCTGACCAGCACCTATATTTAAAAGCTGAAATAATTTCCCTGACATAACAAATCACAAAGGAAAAGTTATAATTACTGTAAATTTGAGGAAGGCCATGCACACAGACTAACGCTGACTAGTATTCATTTGCTGTGAAATGGACCCCTGCATCTAATGAAACTAAAAATAGATTATAAGACTTGCCAGGAGTTCACTCAGCCTGCTGGCAAAAAAGTATTCCACTAATTCTTTAACATGCAACGCCATACTTGGCACATGTTAAATAAGTGACAGCACTCAGAATTGCTTGATTTTTCCTTACTGAAGAGTTCCTTCTAACAAGTCTGAGGGTGATAGGCAGTGTATTAGGTTACAATGCAACTCTGGAGTGTTATACTAAAATATGAGTGGCAAAAGGACAAATATTGCCAAGATTCCCCGTACATAAAAATAGTTGAAGACTGTAAATCCATAGAGAAAATATCAGTGGATACTAGGGACTGGGGAGAGGGAGAAATGAGGAAGTTACGTAAATTAAATACGGGACACTGAGTGCAGAGAGGGATTATGGTATTCAAGTTTTAGGAGTCACTGAATCTCAACTCTGTTGGGGGAAAAAAAATAGTGATAGCCATATCTAGTTATTTAATAGGAAGCACTTTGCAACAACCAAATTCGGATGCTACCTGGCTCAACTTAGGAGCTGTGAAGCCTTTAAGACATGGTATCATGCTTCCATAGCCTAAAACTGCTGAAAACTTTACTGAGAATGACTTGAACACACTATTTGACAAAGTACGGAAAACCTCTCCAAATCACTGACTATGCTGAAACTTGCTTTAGGTTACTAAAGATCTGTTAACAGATAATGCATTGAAGCTGTTTTTTTCCTTTCTTAGGCAGAGTGGATCTTATATAAAGCTATACTATTGCTTTCAGATATTTCTGTCAAAACAAAACAGAACAAAAAAAGTGCCTCCCTTAATTGAAGTGTGGAGACCAGTCACGGGTCCATTATGCCCGTTTATCACTGCTCCTGACACTACGCGCGAGGCTGATGCCAACTGGGACGAGACATGTCCAACACTGGCAGGATGAAGAGCGTTGCTTCCCTTGAAGAGGTGGCTGCTGGCTCTGCACCACTCAGTGACCGTGACTGACCTAATGTAACATGAGAAGGAGAATATGGGCTCCTGAGGCTTAACCAAATGAATCCCAGGCAAGTCCTGTTTCCTTCAGCAGGATTTACAACTACACAAGAGTCCCACAAGGCATGACTGTGAGCTTCACGGCTGCCTGAGATAGAAAGGAGTTCCTGGTTCTGACAAATGATGGATGCTCTGGCAGCCCTATCTATACCGCTTTCTCCCGACTCACAGACCTGTGTATGCTTGCTCTTCTCCAAGGCTTCCACGTCTAACTCCCTCAGACCTTTCAGGGAAAGTGACAGCAATCAGTTAGGTGGAGGCACACTGCTTAAAAACAAACATTAATGCTCAGGCAGACCGGTCCTTCTTTGCTGCTAAGGTTAATCCACACCTGGCAAACAAAATTGTTCCCCAAGTCACAGGAATCAATTTGTGATGTTGCAGGAAGTGGTCCCTACAGTCCTTTCCCTATAGTTCACTTACTAAAAAGTTTCAACAAGACAGTCACTTAGTTGTCACATTTTTGGGGGATATAAACAACTTTTGAAAATAGCTGATGAAATCAAACTTAAATCACAGAAAAATTTTGGCTACCAACATGTGAAAAGCCACAAAATCCACTGGGAACATTTTGATGTCAATGTCCAGTTCAAGGATTGTATCAGGCATCACACTGTCAGTTCTCTCTGCCACTGGCATGGTGGGTGGGTTTAGAAGACTTAAAGAAATATCCTCCCCCACAACAAGCCATACCTGGTAGGGACTCCTGTTCTGTAAGCAAAACAAAGACCAGATCAGTTTGGCCGCTTTGATGAAATTGTTTATTTAGATCTGCTTTACTGGACTTTAATTCATTCAGGAAATAGAGTGAATAGGCCCCCCAAACAAGGCAGAAGACTAGATAATAAGATATCACCTAACATTTATTAAGTAATCTCTATAAACCAGGCAATGTCATTTTACTAAATATTCACAATACCCAAGAGCCAGGTACTATTATTATCACTTTCATTTTACAGATGAGGAAACTGAGGCACAATGTTAAATAACAAAAAAATGGCAGAGCTGGCACTCAAAGTCACTTGGTATGACTTCGGAGCTCAATCTTGGAACCATTAAGAGTGGGGCAGCAAGGACTGGTCTGGGTCAGTTCTGCTGTAAACCGGCTCTGAAACTGCACACTCAAATCACTTTACTTCTCTGGATTTTATTTGGGAAATGATAGGGCTTTACCATATTATTTCTAAGGTGTGGCCTAGTATCATAAGTGGTAATAATAAATGTTAAAATTACTACTCCTCTGGCTTAATGACTATATACTTTAAACTCTAAAACTTGGCAAGCCTAGACCAGTTGAGCATCAGAGATATACAATAGGCAAGGATAAATTTACTTATCTGTATTACCTAAAAGAACTTATAAAACTACTGAATGGGTGCCAATTTTTGTTTTACTTCAACATTTAGAACTGTCCTTGAATTAAACTTTAATGCCGTCAACAAAGTAAAGCTCTCTCTTTAGTGTTTCTAAATGGTTCTTAACATCCCCTTTGTTCTTTACAGCAAATACCATGAAAAAGAACTTCTTCTCCCAAAAATACTCATTATGAATCGTTTGTCAAAGTAAGGATGGATACAGAATATACACACACATATACACACATATGTATGTATGCCTGTGTATAAATATTACACACATATGTATCTCTGGTGTGACTGTGAATAAGCCTCACTATACACAAACCAACAGGTAAGTTTCTTATCTACTGACAACCCTCCTCTTCTACGCTATTAAAAACAACAACTTCCTTTCAATTAATTATAGCATGAGAATAAAGGAGAATTTTGGAGAATCTGAGACACATTTAAAAAGCCCACTATACTGGGAATTGACAGAAATAAAATACCCTCCCACCAGTACATCACATCAGACTCTGAAATTGGCTCCTGAACTTTGAGTAGCTAGAGCAAATGGAAGAAATGATGACGTAGAAGAGCTGAAAAGATTTAAAAGGGCAGCTTGAGAAGGTAAAGTATTAAAATGACATGTACAAAGAGCCAGAAGAAGATAACCAAAAAGGAATAACACATTTGGCATTTCTCAAGCTGAAGAACTGAAGAAAAAATTCAAGCCTCAAGTCGCAGCACTGAAGAATTCTATGAGTAAAATATTGAATGATGCAGAAAGTATCAAAAGATGGAAGGAACACACAGTCACTGTACCAAAAGAACCGGTCAACAAACAACCATTACAGATGGTAGCATATCATCACGAACTGATGGTACTGAAACAAGAAATCTAAGCTGCACTGAAGCAGTAAGTGAAACAACAAGGCTCCAGGAGATGAAAGAAAAAACAACTGAGATGTTTTACAAACAGATGAAACGTTGGATGTGCTCACTCATCTATGCCAAGAAATCTGGATGACAGCTACTTGCTACACACTGGAAGAGATCTACCATTTGTACTCATTCCAAAGAAAGGTGATCTAAAAGGATGTGGAAATTACTGAACAGTATCACTGACAGCACACGCAAGTAAATTTTTGAAGATAGTTCAACATACACGTTGAACACATAACCGCAAGAGCTGGGCTATGTAAAGAAAAGGGCATCAGGATTGAAGGATGATTCATTAACTACCAGCAACATGCAGACACAACCTTGCTTGAAGCACTTACTGATGAAGATCTACAACTTCAGTATAGATTGTATCTCAACATAATGAAAACAAAAATCCTCACAACTGAAGCAATAATCAACATCTTGATAAAAGAGAAAGACTGAGGTTGTCAAGAATTTTATTTTACTTGGATTCACAATCAATGCTCAGGGAATAGCAGTCAGAAATCAAGACTTACTGCAAGGAGCAAAGCTGCTGCAAAAGATCTCTTACATGATAAAAAGGAGACAGTCAGTTTGAGGAACAAAGTGTGACTGACCCAAGTCACATATTGTTAATTACCTAACACGCATGTGAAAGCAGGACCAAGACTAAGGCACCCTGACCAACTGAAGCCCTTACATATGGTACTGGTGAAGAATACTGCACATACCATGGACTGCCGGAAGAAGAAAACAATCTATCTTGGAAGAAGTACAACCAGAATGCTGCTTAGAAGTGAAGATGGTGAAACCTCATCTTATACTTTGGACATCAGGAGGGACCAGTCTCTGGGGAAAAACATCATGCTTGGTTAAGTCAGTGAAAAAGAGAAAGATACTTAATGAGATGGACACCGTGGCTGCAACAGTGGGCTCAAGCACAGCAAAGATCCTGAAGACGGTGCAGGACTGGGTAATGCTTTGTTCTGCTGCACACAGCTGCTGAGTTGGAATTGCCTCGACAACACCTAATAATATCATGCCACATCTTGAGTCTCAGATTCCATGTCTTTCAATCTTTCTCCTCTATGCTTAGGTGAAAGAATAAAAAGTGCAACCCAACTATTAAACACACAATACTAAAACACTTTTTCCTAAACACTTCCCTGATACTGCCTTTTACCAAACTGGTTTCCTCTGGGGTTTTATCCTGACAAATTTAGTACCAAAAAAAAAAAAAAAAAAAGGAGAAGGGGAGGGACTGCTGTCATTTTATCTCTAAAAAAAGTGGGTGAGCCATGATTCTAGCTACAGACAGGCAGGCATCTGGCCATCACAAAAAATCAAAGTGAATTATATGAGCTCTTCAAAACTGTAATTCATTCTCATACTACTGTCATGTTCTAGTTGAGCTCAAACAGCCGATAGCTTGGGCTATCAGTCAGAGCTTTGAAATGGAGAACTGTTACCATGTTTTTTTAAAGTAATGCACTCCAAACTTTCACTTTTGGAAATGTTCATTAGACTTCTTTGCCAAAGAATCATCATCTGAGCTCCTACTGTTGCTAAGTAGGCTTTCTTTGATCATAATGACCTATATATACCAATGGTCTGAAACACCACTGAGTCTGCCCTGTTCTTTGTGGTTCTACTGAAGACAATGTACAGCTTATCTCACCCTTTTCAGGATGGCTTAGGGTCATCTCTGCCTTCTAAACACCTTCACAAAGACAGGGAAACTGGAGGAAAACCCTGTCTGAAAACTGTATGACTTGTTCTGGAGGTAAGACGATCTATTGCTAACTGGGTAGTGTGTGACTAAGGGGTCCCCGATTCTCACTGATGGGGAGTGGATATGAGGAGCAAGGGAAAGCAAGCCTCCATGCGTGTGACCACAGTCACCCACCAACACTGCTTACCGAGAGGCGTGCCTTGGATGTTCTCTCTATAAGAAAAATTTGCCCCTTTCCACAGTGGATCTCCGCTCACCTTTGTCCTAAAACTGTGCCACATGTTTTTCTTTGTATGTGACATGACAGTCCTCAGCCACCATCAGCAGGATGTGAGTTTTGTTTTCCCAATGTGGTGAGCCATTCCCACATTCACTCATTTTCCTTGTAAGAACCGAACCTCTCCATGGCTGGTCAGGATTAGGGATGTTGCTGTAGCCAAGGAAAAATTTTCATCTGTTGAAGTTAACCCACGGGTGGCTTGAGCCCTCAATCTAGAGTCAATAGCACTGTACTTTAAGGGTAGAGTCTTTACTGCATTCAATGAACAGGAATCACTTTATTGTTAAAACAGCGTTGGTCCAATGCTTCAGCCAACTTGGTCTTACGAGATGTAAAAGCTAGCACATACTGACAGGAAAGTAATTTTAATTCTTGTTGTCTGAATAAACTGCCTGGAAAATTGTAGAATGACAGTGCTCAGGTTAGGCCAACTCAGAAAAGTTTGTAAACGAGAATAGTGCAACTGCCCGATTCCAAAGGTCTGCAACATTCCAGGGAAAGCAGAGGTCAGGCCCTCAAAGCAAAATTAGCCAATGGCACAGTTACTGCTCTGGGTCAGTGACTATATGGTCTCAATTTAACTTTCCCGGTTACAGATGGTTGTTTACAACCCACAAAATAGTGCTCATTTTTGCAGCCACTAGGAGCTCCTACTACATCATGTAGGTCCATAAGATCCTTTCCTATCCTGACACAGGAGGCTGCCCTGGGCATTCTAGCCTCCTTTCTTTAGCCTCTGAGGAATGAGGGCCATCAAGGTCACCCGGAGAAGGTGGATGACTTACCCGTGCTCACTGAGTGGCAGAGCTGGGGTGCGACTTCAGGGCTCACCATTACCCAGTCTGGGGCTCTTTCCCGTCGGCAAACTGGCAGTTCCTGCATACCAACAGCTCTCTGATTAGAGCTAGTGTGGATTCCTGGTCTGCAAACGTTGACCACAGCTCAGTCTGCACTTGATCTTTCCCCACCTTCAAAGAAGAAAACCTACCTCATGATTTCTCTCGTCTAGACCCCCTGGCCATCTTATTCACTCCCAACAAGCTTGTAATCACCTGTGGCTCCTTTCTGGTCACCCTTTTTAGTCTACTTCCAAGTTTTATAGCTTTCTCCTTCTGCAGGGCCCTAGTGTTGTCTCTACCTGTTTGATTAACTTAATTCTAGGTTGTGGCTATTCTTCTTTGTCAACTTTGTATCTTTTACATGTAGCAAGGAAAGTCAGCCCTTAGAACATTCCTTTGCTCAGAGGTCTACTAGGATTCCCTAATACCTCTATTTATGTCATTCTCTTAACCAAAACCACTGACTAAAACAAGATGCACTACATTAGTTCTATTCCAGATGCTTGAGAATTACCTACTTCCTGGAGGCTCAAAAACTTGCCTGACTCCAATCATTTTTGCTTGAGCACTTCTATTCAAGTGTATACATTACATGGCTATGCTTTTGTGCTTTTCAAGCTCTGCTCTTTTTTCTTCATGCTTATCCTTTGATTATGAGTTTCTTAATAATGACAAACAAAAAAACCCAAACCCACTGCTGTCAAGTCAATTCTGACTCATAGTGACCCTACAGGTCAGAGTAGAACTGCCCCATAGTTTCCAAGGAGCGCCTGGCAGATTCGAACTGCTGACCTTTTGGTTAGCAGACACGGCACTCATCCACGATACCACCAGGGTTTCCAGTAACAATGGCTAACATTTATTATTTAGCATAGTGCCTGGCACACAGCAGATAATTTATTTCATTTAGTCCTCATGACAAATGCAAAGAATGTACTATTATTATTCCCAGCTCACAAGTATGAAAACTGAGGCTTGAAGAAGTTATACAACTTTATCACTGTCAAGGAGCTTTTAAGGAGTGAAGCTGGAGGTGAACCCAGATCCATCTGACTCTAAAACACAAGCTCTTAACCACAAGGCTAGACTAGCTAAAGACAAGTGCTACTCCTTCTCTTCTATGGCCCTGAATAATCTTTTTCATTCAACTTCAAGAACTTAATCATAATTTAACCTCAGACAGATCAGGCTGTGTTAGTTTTCTGATACAGTGAGCAAAGTAGCCACGGAAAAAAGCAAGTGATCTTGGGACAGGGCAAAGCACCTCCACATTAGGGCTATGTGGTAACCAGGCTATTTTCACTCTCGTCTTTTGATTCCCATTAGCCAGTGCCAGCCATCTCGTCCTTCCGAAAACATGTGTGGGTTCAGAACAAAATAGACTGGAAGAATAGAGGAAAAATAAGATTATTCTGCACAATCCCCATTTTGGAGGCCCCACATCAACCCCTGGAGTTTATCTTTGGTTCTAAGACCTGGTAAAAATTAGACCAGCAGAGAGGAGAAAGCTTGGCCTAGAGGTGGCAGGTTTGAATGGCTACTGACAAGCTTATATATTTAAGAATGCATATAATTAGTTTCACAAAGGATGATGACTGGGACCAAAATAAATATAAGTGGCGGGGGGAAACTGGATCAGAAATCAAAGAAACTAGCTTTCCAGACTTCCAGTTACACAGGGATTATAGCAGCAACCAAAAAAGTGCTTTGCAGATAAGCACCTAAGATGGAATTTGATTTTGATTAATTCCAAACTATTAACATGACCACTCTAGTCTCCAGGATGTTTCCCTTCTTCAAATTCCTTATTACTACTACCATTTTAAATAATGTGTCTTACTATGTATCAGGTATTGTGCTGTGCCTCACTTATGTCATCCAACTGTCACAACTTTGAGGTCTACTGTTACCTCACAGATGAAGAAATTATGACTTAGAAAGGTTAAACAACTTCCCAAAGATACCCAAACACTCTGGACTATTCAAACTCAGGCTTTAATCTAATATCCACAGTTACTACACTCTTCTGCTTCCTGTACATCAACGGAAAGAAGTGGTCCATAAGACTGAACGTAGGCTGAGACACACAAGCTCTAGGAGCACGGAAAACCAGTTTCATCCAATTATGTTTTGTAGTGTGGAAGACACACACCTACATGAATATTAGCATATTACGAGAAATACTGAATGGCTAGAGATACCACTTCTGTACTTGATCATATATTAATGTGAAAGTTCTCTTCTAAGCTATTACTTAACTAAAAACTATAAATGATCAAAATGTTGACACCAGTTTAGAAAAACAGAAATCTACATCCCAGGACTGAGAACACAAATATTCCATTAAAAAATTAAACTCCTGACTCTCCTCCTGTCTCACAAAATAAAACATCTGGTAAAAACACTACTCATGAAAAAGAAACTTGTGCCCAAGGTGCTGTGCACACAATGCAGAAACCAGTCCACCTCTAAAGAAATACTAATATATCATACTGGGGTCAAGAAATTGGGATAGTAATAATCATCATCCTAAAGGCTAAACAAACCACAAAAACCCCTAAATCCACTGCCATTGAGTCTCTTCTGACCCACAGTGACCCTACAGGACAGAATAGAACTGCTCCATAGGGTTTCCAAGGAGCACCCAGTAGATTCAAACTGCTGACCTTTTGGTTACAGCAGCCATAGCTCTTAACCAGTAGCAACTAGGGTTTCTAAGGACTAAATATAGGAAACAATATTCCCCAGAATGGGAGGAAGTAGAGAGAAATGTGTATCAAGTTCAAATTTAGCCTTATTTTGTAACTCTGGTTCTAAAACAGTTTAGAAAACAAACTACAGCTGCTATACTATTTCACTTTTTCTAGACTGCCACATATTTTTAGTCCCTAAAATGAACTACCCAGGAAGCAACATATTTGCGAATAGTTTATAGATTAAATAATCATAACCTGTTAATTCTGTCATTTTTAAATAAACATGATCACTTTCTTTAAAGAGGGGCCAACACAATCACACTTGTGTCTGTTTTAATTTCCTGGCGCTTATCAACACTGAGGGTGAATGAAATTAAAAGGTCTCACAAGGAGAGCCAAATATACTTTGATAATATATTAAAGTTCACGGAGACTCAAATTAAAAACAAAACGCAAGAAAGCAAGTTATTTACCAATCTAGGATAAAACTCTGGGGCCAAAACAAAGGTTTTATACCCAACAGACAGTAGTACTACCTGATTTCACAGCAAATCTACAAACACAAAACCAAGTCATACTTACCTCTAAAATGACACGAGAGGGTTGACAGGTGTTAAAGCCTCTTAGAGATTACGCCTCTGGGACTATCTTGGCTGTTCCAATGTCCCTCATAACTGCCCCCAAGGTCCCAGGGCTGCAGTCTGTCTTTTCTTCTTCTTCAATTTTTAAATTTCTGGTTAAAGATGACACTCCCTACTCTACTTCATGGGGATGTTCTTCCCCTGAAATTAGCCACATTACTTATTCAGTATCTTCTGTGAATTTTTCAAATTCTTTTTAACTTCATGGGTAAGTTGCTTCATTTCATTCACATGGAAGAGTTTCTCAAAGCCATTGTCTCTGGTCTGTGGTGCCTGACTCCTTTGACTGAGCGACCTGCTCTTTTATTCCTAAGGAATGAATTCAAACTGCCCTACTTCAGCCTTCCCTCTTTCTCTGGGTCCTGGAGGTCTCTGTTCACAAAGACCTACCTTTCTAGCATACAGGCCTAAAGACACAGTTGGGGGACCTGGCAAAGGGCTAAAAGTGTCATTCAAGTGTTTCTTCATGTATCAATTGTGTTTCAGAGACCTCTAGACAGGGAGATTCTCATTTTGACACACAAGAAAGGTTATCTATTTCCTTTAAATGTGACAAAATATGGACACTTAAATTCAGAGTACTCTGATCCTTCACCTTCGGGATACTCTCTGACCAGACAGCCCTAGGAATGAGACCTGGTCACCTATGACAAAGCTGATAACATCTTACAGCTCTTCAAAAAAAGGCCTAAGGAAGAGAATCACTGGTGGTTACATCCAGGGTCAACATCATAAAAATTACCATCTTTCTTGGATGGCAGTAACTTTTTAGCTTGCTAGAAGCCTCTACGCAAAGAGCAAATACTGAACAGTCTGAAGGCCTAGCCTCACTCTGGGAGGCAAGTCCCAAAAGGACAGGACTGAACTATCTGGAAAGAAACAACTTGAGAAGCTTTAATTGTCACTGGTCTGAGAATAAGAGCTTCAGTTTCTTACCTGTTAATAAATCATTTTTTTAACACAGGACCAGTCACTATCTTCCCTGCCTTAGTTTCCCTATGAGCACAAACTATGAACAGTGCTCTGTACATGCAGTTGAAAAGTCAGTCATACAAATGCATGCTATTAATATTTTCTAAAGTTCTATAATTTCAATGTTAGCTTGCTGTTTGCTGTCAAGTCAATTCTGACTCCTAGTGACCCCATGTGTGCAGAGTACAACTGCTCCACAGGATTTTGAAAGTGTGATCTTTTGGAAACATGACCAACCAGTAGGTCTGTCTTCTCAGGCAGCTCTGTTGAGTGTGAACCACCAACCTTTTGGCCAGTAGTCCAGCATTAAACTGTTTGAGCCATCCAGAGACTTAATGTGAGCCTGCTGTTGTGTGCTGTCAGGCAGATTCTGACTCATGGTGACGCTAGAGGCCAGTGCAGAATTGCCCCACAAGGTTTCACAGGCTGAAATCTTTACAGGAGCAGACCGCTAGGTCTCTTTTCCTGAGGAGCCACTGATGGGTTTGAAGTAGCAACCTTTTGCATAAAAACTGAGTAGGCACCTCAGTGAGGAAGGTAGGAGTCAGACACTATACTGGCATAGGGGTTTCAAATGATTTGGACAGTAAGTACAGTTCATTCAAACTACAAACTGGGAAATTAGGACCAACAAGCAGGAGTTCTGAGCCAGGGCAATTTATGCTAATAAAATTGAGGCTGGACCAAAACGCAATATGATACTATCTCTTGGAGGTGATTTTTCCAAACTCAAATTTCCCCATGTTTTATGGGGAAAAAAAGCAACATACTTAAAAACTTTTTTGGAGATTGGCTGATTTCAACAAGAAACTTCAGTACAAAACAAGCTGGTCACATCTTCAAGTTATACTAATAAAAAGGATAGAGTGCTACTTCGTCCATTGTCCTGTTTTATATTATGTATTCAAAAAAAAAATTTCTTGATCAGAAAGTATGAGACCATTCTGACACGTTAAATTTGTAAAGATTTTTTAAAATAAGGATGCTTGAGGCAGGTGAGACTGCCATGACACGGGCACCTCATATGCTGTTAGTTGAAGTGTAACTGGAGAGTTACCTGACTATATGCATGGAGAGCTATGCAAACGTTCATTCCTGCTATGGCACATGAATTCTACCTGACATAATCTGTCCTAAAAAAAAACCCCACTGCCGTTGTGTCAGGTCTGACTCATGGCAATCTGTCCTAAGCAATGATAAAAATGCAAACAAAGCATTATGCACAGATATCCAACAGTCGGCAAGGACTCATCTATCTAGGAGGGGATGGTTGGAACACACCATGATACAGCCATATAACAGCTTTTATGTGGTCATTAAAATGTTATGAACATGATAAATTAAACAGAAAAAAGGAACATAAAATTGCATAAAAGATACTGCAAATGTTAAAATAGTCTTAAAAAGTTATTTTGAAAAAATTTCGTTAGGTTAAATGGATGAGCTAAAAATGCTAAGATGACCTCCTCACATATTAAACACTTTAATTAAAAACAAACAAACCCACAATATCCACAGCAGCTGAGAGTTCAGAAAAATAAGGACACTGAAACATGGTACATTAAGATATAAATAATACTATTTGTCTGTAAGGTAAAGGAAATCAGTAGCTAGCAAAAGCTCTAAAAATGTGCATATGCTTTCATTCCAGAAGTCTACTTTTAGGAATCTGTTTCAAGATGATAGCAAGAAACGCATACGAAGATTTACATAAAGGATATTCCCCACAGTGTTACGTATCTTTGCCCTTTTCAAGACTGAAAGAGTGATAAAATTACAAGGCTTTTTATAAAATAAACATAATGCTATTTAGTTAACAATAAAATACAAAGAATGGGCTTGTAATGTCAGCCATGTATAAACAGGGTTGTTCAAGCCTTCTTTACTCTCTTCTTAAAGAATTACAAAATCAATTGTAACCTAAACATTCTACCTGGTTTTCTTTGGACTGGGCAGCATTTTGTTGTGTTGTACAGACTTGCTATGAGTTGGAACTGACTCAAGAGTACCTAACAGATTTCTTGACACACAGACTCAATCCTTGGTACATGTGTGTTCAAATGTGACATTATTTCTGAGGGTGGAACTGCCCGAGAACTAAAAAGGTGATGAGATCCTTAAAGAGAAAGTGTTCGCTTTTTCTTTAGCCACTCCTGTCACATATATTATCATCATTATAAAAATAATAAAGCGTTTATCTGCCATCCGGTGGCAGAAGGGTAATTATTTAGAATTTACCAACAGCTCAATTAATCAGAATTCTACACCACTTAATTATATTTTCCCTTTGAAAGAAAACATGAAAAACTAGCTCCATCAGGGAGGAATTCAGTTAAAACAGAAAATCCCTACATAGTTTCTGGGGTTGGCAGAGATTCACTGCAGTATTTTTCATCTAACAATGCAGCAGTGACCAGGGCACATGGAACAACAACCTGACTCAGTGAAAATCTAAAACAACATATTGAAAAAAAATTATCTTCTGTACTAACAGACGGAAACCCTGGTGGCACAGTGGTTAAGCGCTATAGCTGCTAACCAAAATGACAGCAGTTCAAATGCACCAGGTGCTCCCTGGAAACTCTATGGGGCAGTTCTACTCTGTCTATAGGGTCGCTATGAGTCAGCACCGACTTGACAGCAGTGCTTTGTTTTTTTCTTTTAAAATACTAACAGACATCTTTAAGGAATTTTCAACAAGGATGAAACCAAAACTTTCTTGCTAATATTAGATACTGTGAAAATCCAATTAAGTCAGCACAGCTCCAAATATTCTGGCTATTCAGTTTCACTATAAAACACAGCCTCTGAAATGTATAGTCAAGCTTCCCTTGAGAATTTTAATCTACACATTAATCAACTAAAAACTCAATGATCTGCAGGTTTAGTTTACCCTTGCAGGGAAGTAAGATAAATCTTCAAATTTGGTAAGGTTTATCATTAATTATGAAACCCTGGTGGCACAGTGGTTAAGTGCTACATCTGCTAACTAAGAAAAATGTTCACAGTTCAAATCTTCCAGGCACTCCTTGGAAACTCTGTGGAGCAATTCTACTCTGTCCTATAGGGTCACTATGAGTCAGAATTGACTTGATGGCACTGGGCTTGGTTTTGGTTCTATCATTAACTACAGTACGGAAAAATTAAGATATAAAGATCTATGACTTAAACCACAAGATTTTACTTTGTAGTAATACAGAAACTACTGTACTCAAAAACGTACTTCTATAATGAATCCTGTAAATGAAACAGTTAATAACTTATTTTTAATAGTCTAATGGGGGGATGCTGCCCTTCTGTGATGGTGCTTAAACAGCTTAATTTCAAAATAAGTCCTGTCACAACTGATTTTGTAAACCTAAATAAGAAACTATTATAATTAACTGAAAAATTATGATACTCAGAAAGAAAATCAATCATAAACACAGGTATTTTTCTGAGGCTGAACCAAACTATGTATCTGTACATTTCTGTGTAGTTAATGATATCAATCTGCAGCTGCTTCTTGGTTACCAAATATTTTCTAAGAAAGTGATTTATTAAAAATAGAAAATCCACAGAGTCCACATATACATAACCAGAGACAGCAAGTTTGTTACCAAGAGACTGAAGACAAGAAAGGGGCTGACAATACTGCTGCTTCCTTGACACACTCTGAGAATTCTCTCCCCGGACCCACAGTGCAACAGGGAGTGATGCTGGTGACCCTAATGGGATGTGAAGTGGTCTGTGTGGTCCTGGGAGATTTACATCACGTATGTGGTGACAGACAGACCCGTTTCTCTAGTACTCCAAAGCAGAGGCAATCTACAGCAAATTCTTTAAGCAGCTCCTCTTGACCTCTTTGGCCATTTCAGAACTGATGGACTTTTAGGAATCAGGGATGATGGTGCTGCTCAGTAGCCATCTAGGACATAAACACAATTTAGTCTGAAATATTGCCATGGGGTTGCCTGGTATGGTAAAATGGCCAGCAATCAACTACCGCATTTTACATATTTCTTCTCCAAATCTCAAGAGGGTCCAGAAAATTCTCTTCTGGCCACCACATCTTCTTTGGGGAGCTCATTTCCATCCTTACTTCATCAACTTTATTCCATGCAAGTATCATATGCCCTATTTAATTAATTGTGAATTTTATCCACAACCCTTCACCCTAAATGTACATACTGCTATTGAGTCAATTCTGACTTATGACGACCTCACTGTTACAAAGTAGAAGCACCCCCTAGCATTTTGTTGGCTGTAATCTTTAAACAAACAGGTCACCAGGACTTGAGAAGTCCATCAAATTTCTTGCGCCACTCAGAGACCGTCTACTGATATATCTCACTTCTACCACAAATCTGAACACTTCCGCAACTCCTCCTATCCACACAAAATCTGTTTTTGAGTTTTAATTACAAATAATCACAATCCACATGATGTTTCAAGATGTTTCTCAGTTTCCCAATATCCTTGTTTTCAGGACTATGTGCTTACAAGTTTTTAAAAATCAGTCTTCTTTTCCTTTCGTACCTATTGTTTCCTTCCAGACTCTTCTGCATTTCTGCCATCCCGTCCCATCAATTTTTGCTTGAACTTCATTTTTACTGTTGATGATCTTCCCAGAAGTCATTTTCCTCTGAAAAAAATTCCTCAATGCTGCTAGGATATCATATTATCCTTATCATCTTGCAACTGTCACACCTGTCTTCAAAATCCTCAAATGACTTTCCAGGCCTTATTCAATTACTGATTTCACAAATATTTAATTTAAAAGCAGAACTGTATAATGAATAGTTCCCAAAGTGAGATCCAGGTGTTTAGGTTCTGGAAGGATTTGTCCTTTCTCTTAACACACTATTTCCCAAGGTGTTCTGTCTTTCTACAGTTTTTTGAATCCATGATTTTGAATGTTTCATGTTACTTCTGTGTGACACTGCCATATTTCTAGATCCTTCACGAGGCTGATAATCCAAGCTAGATTGTTATTTTTCACAAATTCTCCTTAGAAGAGCACTGCCTTATCATCACTTATAGCACACTCTTATTTCCAGACACTTTTCTCCATTCTAAACCATAGTCCAGCCATTCTGAAAAGCCTATTTCATCCATTAACCAGTTTCCTCATTAACATGATTTCCTGCTCATTGGATATCACCAGTGACCTCAGAAAACAGGCCTAATCAAGTATGCTTTACGTTGTTAAACACTTGTAGTAGGCTAAGATGTCTTCTAATGATCACAAACAATCTTTAGCTACAGGTATCCCTGACTGAAAGCCTGTTATAGGCCAAATGTTTTAAATTTTATTATCTCATTTCTCCTTTTCCACGTGGGTGAGGAAATTTAGGTTTGCAGAAGTCAAATAATTTGTCCACAACTTGTAAACGGTGGAATCAGACCCAGTTCTGTCTGGCTTCAAAACCCATGCTTTCCCCACAAAATGCAGTTAATCTGTCAACTTAATTGGGTTCTGGAAAAAGCCCGAAATTTTAAACTTGATCTCTCAGATACATGATACGTAGCACAGTAACACCCAAATTCCCCACTTTAGTTAGTACATTCCTAAGACTAAAAATACTTTTACACAAAGGATTAATTTCCTAAGCCTTTTACTAAAAAATAAATCTGTATTCATGAAGACTTCATTGTAGCATATCTTCCTCAGCAAGAAAAATGATTCCTTCTAAAAATCAATTTGAAATGACTTTTTAAATCCAGACATTTTCAGTGCCTGGTAGCCACTGATTTTTCTCAAACATTAAACTTATTTTTAGGTATCTTTCATAACATCTCAAATGTCAGCTGTTAGTATTATACTTGGGAGTAAACTGCTGCCGTATCAAGCCTGTTGCAAGGTAAAGGACTTAAAAAAAATAAAATAACGCCAGGAGTTCCTCTAAATCCAAGGTGTGTCCTAAAATATTTCCCTATCTTTTTTTTTTCCTTCACATACACACTTTTCAAGTCCTACAATCTTACATTTCCTATTTTCCGTGTTATGCTCTCCTGGCCTCACTTCTCCCCTGTTCCCCTGAAACGTGTAGCCCCTGCCGGCCCTGCTCTGTCAAAGAAAATCATGAGAAAAGCAAGTATAAGACCAAACTCGAGGAAACACTAAGATAGCAATTTCTAGAAATGTGTCTCTGTTTGCACCAAGTAGTTGAGGGAGATGCTAGCCAAAGGTGGCCAGTATTTGCTAACAAATTCCACAAAACGGCAAAGCAATTTTTCGGCAAGTTGGAGAACTGAAACCCTAGCATGGAAACTCTGCACTAAGTCTTCTATAACATAATGAGTTAAGACTTTAACTGACCCTTGTAGGGGGGAACAGTGAGGGCTTTCAGCACGGCAAGACGATACTTTCGAAACTGTCACTAGACTACTTAGGAGTCTCCCGCCCAAAAGAGTGTGCACATGGCAAGTCTTAAAAAAAGGCCTCCCTCTAGAGCGCCTGTCCCCGGGAGAGATGTGTAGTGACCGTCTGATCCGTTAGACTGGAAGAGAGGAAAAATGGGGGCAGGAAATCCTGTTTATTTCCAGCAGCCCTCAGAACGAGAAAGGTCGTTCTTTTCGCGGAAACGAAACAGGCCTCAGTTCCAGGGTCCAGAATGGAAAAACCTAGGCCTTCCCGGCACCGTGGAGCTCTTTTCTCCCGCCCGGAGCCCGAATCCCACTCGGGTTTTCCTTCGCCCCGTCCCACTCAGATCCACACCACCGTTCCCATTATCCCTCGCCACCCCCACCCGCGCAGGCGCAGTGGGAACCAGGGCCTACCCGCGCCCCCAAGGCGCCGCGACTATGGCGGAGCCCAACAGGCCGGTACCGGCCCCGCGCGGGGCAGGCGTCCTTTTTCGACTCTACAGCCTCCCCGGCACCGACGGGGCCTTGTCCCCACCCGGCCGGACCCTTTTTCGCCCTCCTCACCCGTTCTTCAGATCCACCTCCAGGATCTTCCCGTAGCCCTTAAAGAAGCGCTCCACATCGCGCTCCCGGGCCTGGTAGCTCAGGCGGCCGATGTACACTCGCGGCATCCCAGCAACGGCAGTGGTGGCTTGGCCTGGCCCCAGCCCCCCCTAGGCGGCAGCCGGCGAAGCGAGAGCGCGGCGACGGCGGCGGCAGCGGCAACGGGCGGGCGTCTGGACGGACGCAGCCGAACCCCGGCGACGTACGCGAGCACGTAGCTCACGAGCGCGCGCCTCCCGCTTCCCCCGCCTTCCCCCCAGGCGGAGGTAACGGGAAGGAGCGCGCGTTCCCTTCCCGCCCGTGTAGGGCTGGGGGCGGGGCCTTCGGGGGCGCGCCGGCGCGGGGCGGAGCCAGATGACGGACAAACAGCCGTCGCCGCCAGCTCTCCCTCCCGTCCTCTCGCGATTTCGCAGCGGCGGGACGGCACTGCCTTCCGCAGCTTGCCGTCATTCCTCTCCTCCCGGAAATACTCGCACCTCCCTGTTCTGGGATTCGTCCCCGGCCTAACGATAATTCCTTCTTTTGTCCTTTGAACCGGGAGTGGTTTCGATGTTGAGCCAGGAGCTTTTGAATTATGCCTGGTTTCTGAACGTTTGTATATCAGTGACCTTGGGCTTGCTAAGCTACCTCTCTGAGCCATGTTTATCTTTGCAAAACGGGCATAGTAATTCCTACCTTACAGAGTTGTTTTGAGAATTACATGAGCCTAAGTACGCAGCACTTAGTACGTTCCCGGAAGTGTCCAATAAATGATACCAATATTATATAAAAGGACACTGCTTAAGTAGCAGTCTGCGGAGTGGAGGATGGGACTTTGAGGTTAGACTAGTGGCGACATGGAGGAAATTACTTGACCATTCCAATCTGTAGAATCATTTATACCCACCTCAATGGACTACCGAGATAACTAAACGGAGTTGTGTATGTGGAAGTTCTTGGAACACTGCCTGGAACATGGTAAAACCAAAATCCCCCGTTGACGAGTCGATTCTGACTTATAGCGACTCTATAGGACAGAGAAGAACTGCCTCATAGAGTTTCCAAGGACAGCCTGTCGGATTCAGACTGCCAACTTTTTGGTTAGCAGCATAGCACTTAACCACTGCACTACCAGGGTTTCCTGGAACGTGGTAGCTCAATACACACTGGTTTTCTTCTCATAAACCCTAATTTACTTAGAACCATGTTGTTGTTAGGTGCCGTGGCGTTGATTTTGACTCACAGCGATCCCATAGACAGAGTGGACCTGCCCATTGTCCCACAGAGCAGAGTGGCTGGGTGAGTTCAACCACCCACCTTTCATCAGCTGAGCACTTCCCTTAGGGAGCCATGGCTCCTCCCTAGAAACATAAAGGCGTTTTGTTTCTTTTTAAGATGTATTCTGAAAAGATACTTCATTAGTTCAAAATTCAGACAAGTCAAATGATTACAGTGGAAAGTTATCCCACCCCATCCGCAAACCCTGGTGGCGTAGTAGCTAAGTGCTACTGATGCAAACCAAAAGGTTTGTAGGTCAAATTGGCCAGGTGCTCCGTGGAATCGCTGGGGCTGGTCTACCCCATCCTACAGGGTCACTAAGAGTTGGCATCGACTAGACGGCAGTGGGTTTCTGGGTTATCCTCCAGCCATCAGTTTTCTTTACCAGAGGCAAACCATGTAATAACTTCTTAATAATGCCCTTCTGAGGTACTTGACACACTAAAAACCAGAGTAGTGTGCTCTACATACAGTGCTGTTTTTTGGAACCATTTCATAAGAGTACAAGAGGAGCTGTTTCAGGACTCTTTATAGTTCTTACAGACCACTTTATATATAGTAGTTTATTTAACCAGTCCCCGAGTGAACACTAGGATCTCACTCTTCGTTATTAGCACTGCTGCAGTGAATAAATATACGTGTACACACATATGTTTAGGCAGAATCTATTCCTAGAAGTAGTGTAGTTAAGTCAAAGGGCGTGGGCGTTAGAACTTCCACATTGCTCAACTCTCCTCCCTAAGTGGCTGTTTCCTCGCATCCTCACCAACACTGGGTTATCAATCTTTTTTGATCTCTATCAATCTAATAAGTGAAAAGTGGTATCCTAGGGATAGTTTTAACTTGTGGCTGTTTTGAGTGGAATGAACCTCTTGATATATTTAAGAGCCATTTATATTCTCTTTCTATTGTGTTTATATTCCTTGCCCACTTTCCTGTTGGGTTTTGAATCTTCTTCTTACTGTTTCATGGTAACTTATTTATATTAAGAAAATTAGCTCTTTGTCATGTGAATTGTAAATATTTATTTCCAGTTTGCTCTGTGACTGGCTAGTGGTTTTTGCCATGCAAACATATTTGCTATTTATGGGCCAAGTTTATCCTTTTAAAAAATTTTATTTTGAGTTTTCTGTTATAGTTTGAAGGTCGTCTTCACTCTGAGATTAAAAAAAAAAATTCCCCATGCTTTATTCTGTTATTTTTAGGGCTTATTTTAAGTTATTTTTAAAAATGTTGTTGAGAATACACAACAAAACATAAACCAGTTTAACAGTTTTTACATGTCTCATTTAGTGGCAGTGATTACAGTGAGTTGTGCAACCAGTCTCACCTTTTCTGAGTTGTTCCATTCTCATTAATATAAATTCACTGTAGGGCTTATTTTTATGTTGTAATCTTTGAGCCATGGGGAATTTAGAAAGGTAGGAGAACCATAACATTCTTAAGAACTAGAATTAACCTTTGTTACTGTACTGTTTGATCAACCCATTGTACAGATGGGAAAGAGCCTCACAGAGGAAATGTCTCAAAAAACCTTTCCTTCCTCCTGAATTCCTTAACTAAGGGAGTGGCACTTCTTTCTAGCAAGGTGCCAAAGCTGAGGCCTTACTTCATCCACCCACCTATCCAGTTGATTCTTCCTTCTAAACATTTGTAAGAATCCATCCACTTCTCTCCATCCCCACTTATGAACCTGGTTGAGGCCTTGCATTGTTCACACAGTAAGACTCTGAAGTGTGGCTCCCTCTGCCAGGAATATGGTTGCCTCCTTCTTAGTCATGTCTCAGGCTTTCCTTGTCTGCGTTATCTCAGAAACTCCCCGTCATGATACTGAAAATTGAACTTGTTACAGTCATTATGATAGCACCCTGTTTCTTCTTTCACAGCACCTACCACAGTCTGCAATTACCTCCTTCACTAGACTGTATCAGAAGCCACGTCTGTGGACTCCTGCTGCAACCCTAGCAACCACAACAGTGTCTTTTACACAATGGGTGTGCAGAATGTTTATTGAATGGATAAGCAAATATTCCTTCACTAAAACGGACAACTAAAATTGCCTGTTGGTTCCTTTTTTTCATGCCTCCCCAGAGTCAGACTCAGGAAAATCTGAACTCTCTTCCAGTTGACATGTCATAAACAAAATTAGCAAGTCCTAAGAAAAGTGCTATGGCTGCTAACCAGGTCAGCAGTCCAGATCCACCAGGAGCTCCTTGGAAACTCTATGGGACAATTAAACTCTGTCTGCAGAGTCACTATGAGTTGGAATTGACTCAGTGGCAGTGGGTTCGGTTTTGGTTTCTAAGAAGCAATGGAGAGCCCTGGTAGCATAGTGGTTAATAGCTCAAGTTGCTAACCAATACGGTGGCAGCTTGAAGGCACCAGATATTTCTTGGAAACCCTACAGGGCAGTACTATTCTTTCCTATAGGGTCACTGTGAGTTGGAATTGACTTGACCATGATAGGTAGAGTACTGGTAAGAAGGGACGGGGCTCCAAGGTCAATCGTGGAGTTAAGAGAATCAGGACTGATTGGCATGATGAACATACTTGGTCAGGGGACCTAGCTTCTGGTGCCAGTTCTGTTGCTTGCTAGCTGTGTGACCTTGAGCAACTCATTTTCTGAGTGGCTTCCTCTTTTGTAAAGTGGTGACATTAAGATTTCTGTGACGGGGGGGGGGTGAAATGCTGATGGCACAGTGATTAAGAGTTACTGCTACTAACCAAAACGCTGGTAGTTCAAAGCCCAGGAGGTGCTCCTTGGAAACTTTATGGGGCAGTTTTTCTCTGTCCTATAGGGTCACAATGAATTAGAATTGCTTTGATGGCATTGGGTTTGGTTTTTCGTTTTGTTTTTATGATGTAGAGAAGTTGAAAAAATCAAATTAAGATGCACATGAATGTGCTCGTACAATGCAAAGAACTGGCATGGAGGCTTTCTTCCCTTTCAGGGGTGCCTGTATTTCTTCCCCACTCACCTTTAGGCCAGTACCACTGTCCTTGCAGAAATTTTCCTGCCTTCAGATGCAAGCAGATGCTGTTTCAGGACACACTGTGTCTCTCTTCTCCACTCTTTCCAGTTGCTTCTGGCCTGGGCCCAGTGCCCCACCCAGGGCACAGCGCCTGTTTAGGTGCCTGCCAGTAAGTGTGGGGGTGGGGTTGTTGCTGAGAGCTTCCAAGCACATGGACAGCAACGTCTGACACACACAGGTTAACACAAGAAACTTTTTCTTCTGGGCCTCATTTCTCTCCTGAGAAAAGCGGGCTTAATTATCTCCCAAGATACAAGATCTTCATCAATGTTATGGCCCCGGCTGCAGGTAGTCGCCGGGTGGATGCTCCCGGAAAACAACAGGGAGAGCCCTGGAGCTCCAGGTGTGCCCAGGCTTTGATTTAGGAGGTTATGCCTGCTTGTCTTCCTTTAGTTTCCTGGAGCTAAAGCTTCCTCCTTTTGCCAGTTAAAATGGACATTTGCTGAGTGGACCAACTGTCCAAAATCTACAGGGAGGTTCTGCTAGAAAACTAAAAACAATCTCCTGCACTTGTGAAGTATGGAACAGCTAAGTCCACTTTAAGTCAGATTCTCCTGCAACATTGTTTGGTCCAGTCTCTTTTCCTCTGCAGGCCTCCTACATGCCTAAGACCATCCTATGTTGGTCTTTGAAATTTGAGGGATTTTAACTTATCAGATATTCAGAAGTCTAGGAACCTCTGATGTCATGCTTTCTTTACTGCCTCTCTTCTCCAAACTGTCACCTAGCCTACCACCTGATGACTTTTCTAAAACATAGTTCCAATCTTCTCTCTCAAAAGTCTTTTTTTTTTCTCAACTGCCAACAGGATCAAGTCGAAATTGCTTAGGTAGGAATCACCAACTGCCTCAGTTTGCCTTTTCAGCTTCAGATCTCATTACAATACAAATTAAATCATGAAACTCATACCAACTAGGATTAAATTCAGATAAATCCCAAATTATAGGGGTTTAAACAGGTAGAAGAACCCTGATGGTACAGTGATTAAATGCTCAGCTGCTAACTGAAACGTTATCATATCAATGGGAACCCACTAAGCAACCGGCCAGCCACTCCGTGGTGGACAGATGTTGCCATAGACTCCCCAAGGATTTACTGCCTTGGAAGACCACGGGGCAGTCTTACTCTGTCCTCTAGGGTCACTATGAGACAGAACTGACTTGATGGTAACGAGGTCTTACGTGTGGTGCTAACTGGAAGGCTGGCGGTTTGAACCTACCCTGTGGCTCTGTAGGAGAAAGACCTGGTGATCTGTTCCGTCAAGATCACAGCCTAGAAAACCTTAGGGGGCAGTTCTACTCTGTCACATGTGGTCATGATGAGTCTGAATAGACAGGACAGCATCCAACAACAAAAACAAGATAAAAGCTTATTTCTCATGTAACTGTCCTGTGCTGGGCAGTCTGGGGGTATTGGCTTCTTTAATCTTATTTAGTTCTCTCATTGTTATCAGCAGTGCCTTCTAGTACAAACTCAAGGAATTATGTCTCTGTTCCAGTGAGGAGGAGGGGAGGGGAAAGAAAAAAGGCACAGGATGCACACTAGCTGTATTTTAGAAGTTCCTAAGAAACTGACATCAAACACCTCTGTTTACATGGCATAGGTTAGAACTTGTTAGCTGCAAGAGAGGCTGGGAAATGTAGTGTTTACTCAGGCCACATGCCCATCTAAACATTGTGGCTTTCACTTCTGAAGGAGAAGATTATTTGGGGAAAATTAAAAGTTTCTGACATAAATGGCATGCTTCTATGACTTTGCTTATTTGGGGAAAATTAAGAGTTTCTGACATAAATGGCATGCTTCTATGACTTTGCTTAATAAGGTCCCTTAGTCTGTAATGCTCCTCTCTCTTCCCTACCTGAGAAAATGGAATCATCTTTCAAAGACCAACTCAAAAGTCACCTCCAGGCCCTTACCAGTTGCCCTCAGGTTGATTCTGATTCATGGTGACCCCAAGTGTGTCACAACAGATGCTGTTGTGTTTCCAGTGGCTGACTTTTCAAATGCAGAGTGCCAGACCTTTATTTGGAGGTGCCTATGACTAGAACTTTCAACTTTTTTGGTTACCAGCTGAACACATTAAATATGTTCACCATCCAGGGACTCTCCCAGGCCCCTAAGGATACAATAAATACTTCTTTTCATGTTCTCAGAAGCCCTTCCATGAGCTCTAACCTTGCCTGAGTTCTTTCAGAGGGGTCTGCTCCTTCCTTCCCATCCTTGGATTCCCCATGAAGCACCCAATCTTAACACTTACCCCTGTGGCCTTTGGGCAGCCTCATCTCCCTCCCAGGCTCCTTCATCCTAACCATTTGTTCCACTAACCTAGAGGATGTGGGGGAAGTGGGTTAGAGGGGAATCTGTGCTGATCCTGAGTCCAGCTGGACAAGGTGGTAGATTTTATAGACAGCACATGGGCTGAAGCTGAGTCCTTTTCTCCAGAGGCCACACAAGTTCTTCCCAAAGGGAAGACTATACTGGACACCTGTGAACACACATGAATGCAACTGAATGCAAGTGTATTTTGGCCTCTGAAGTGTTCTCCACATAATTCTACTGTTAAAAATCTTTCAGTGTCAAATGTTCTGCATTCCACTTTGGTGAGTGGTATCTCGAGTCTTAAAAGCTGGCAAGTAGCCATCTAAGTAACCTCAATTGGTCCCAACCCACCTGGAGCAGAGGTGAATGAAAGATATCAAAGACATAAGGAAAATATGAGCCCTAGAGACACAAAGGGCTACATAATCCAGAGACTCCATCAGCATGAGGCCAGAAGGAGGAGATGGTGCCAGGCCACTACCAACGACTGTCCTGACAGAGTATACAAGAGTCCCTAATGCAGCAGGAGAAAAATGGTGTACAGAACTCAGATTCTATTAAAAAGACCAGATTTGATGGTCCAATAGACTGGAGGGCCCCAGAAAACATGGTCCTTGGACTCCATTATCCCAGAACTGAAACTCTTCCCAAAGCTAACTCTTCAAAGACTGGACTGGACTATAAAACATAAAATGATACTGACAGAGAGTGTGCTTCTTGGCTTAAATAGATATATGAGGCTAGCTGGGTAGCAGCTGCCCAGAGGTGAGATAAGAGGGCAGAAGGGGACTGGAAAAGTAGTGTGCTCTCATAGTATGGGGAGAGCAGCCAGTTACACAGCAGTCTGTGTATGTTTTTCTATGACAAATTGTCTTGGATTGTAAATTTTCACATACTGCACATTAAAAAAAAAATCCTCAGTGTCTCCCCGTTGCTTCAAGTAAGTCCTGACATCATGACTTTCTCTGAGCCACATGCCCCCCAACTCAGTGCTCACTCTCCCCACATTACCTTGGACTGCCTGCGGCTCCCCAAAGGGCCAGGCTTTCAGGCCTTCACACTCTCTCTCACATGTGTCTTGGAACTTGCAGGTTTCCCTTGGCCTTCCTTTTAAGATTTGCTATGGACACTTACTCTGGGAAGCGTCCCTTGGCACCCTCAGGCAGAGCTGGAGCTCCTCTGCTGTGTCCTCATGGCCCTCTAAATACCCATTATCTGTCAGTGGCTTTATTGTCATCATCATCTGTCTCTGTTTTTAGGCTAAGCCACTTGAGGGCTGGCATCACCTTTTTCATTGGTATCCCCAGTTCTAGGTACATGAGGCACTCAATAAACACTCCTTGAGGGACTTCTGATGCTGTGCACAGAGGGCCAGGCAACAAGGGAGGACAACCCAGAGTCTCTGTTCTCTGCTTTGTGTACCAGATCATGACACAAACATGGTAAATTCACACAGCAGAAAACTCTTCTTTGTATAAATAAATGCTGTTTTTTAGAGCCCACTTCAAGTTTCACTTCGAGGAAGTTTCCTTGACCCCAGGGCAACCTTAGTGGTGCTCTCATAGCACCTCACACGTCTTCTTTAGTGCTAACCACTGTGGAACTACAGGACCTATTTGTTTAGTGCTGTGTTCCTCAAAAATGGCACTATAAATATTTTAGGCCTGATAATTCTTTGTTGGGGGTGGGAGTGCCATTCTGTGCATGGAAGGACATTGAACAGCGTCCCTGACCTCTACCCACTAGCCTTCAGTTATGACAACCAAAAATGCCTCCGGACTACTGCTGGTCGGGAACGAAAGCTGCAGGAACGCGGTCCTGCTACCTGAGACCCAACTTCCTTGGTTCTCTGGCTTTTGACGGCTGCAGCCTGGTATCCTTGCAGATGGTTCTCCCCTGCCCCAGATTGAGCTGCACACTGCCTGGGAAGTGAGTCAAACCTTCCTTGTCACAAGATTATCTTCTGCAGGCCTGACAGCTTGAGGATGATCATGGGGTCTCACTGACTTTTGCACCTACCCAGGACTTGCTTTCAGGTGGTCTGGAAGTGGTTATATAAGAAACAAAGGAAAAGCAAGCAAAGAACTTCCTAGGGCCCTGAGGTGCCAGGTGTACAGCGATCCTTTCTGAAAGGGATGCTGATGCTTTTTTTTTTTAATGAAGTTCAGACTTTATTAAGTATGCTGAAGCTGGCCTGGGAAAGGGTGGAGGCACTGACTAAGAGGCCTGAAACCCGTCCTGCTCACTGTCTCCCTCCCATACACTCTGGCTCCTCTGGGATCATCACATGGTGAGAATCTGCTTTGAAGATATGAAGGACTTCATGGAAGCTTCCAAGGCACTCTGGTAGTCCTGCAGCGGGACCTCGGAGCAGGCGGGGGCTGTGAGCTGGCCACGCCGGATGAAGTCGCACAGTGTGAGGATGAGCTCCCTGAACTGGTCTGTGGGATGTCGGAGGAAGTCACACAGGGGAACGTGATCTGGGGCTCAGGGAGATGGCACTGGGCTGCTCTGGGGACAGGAGCTGGTGGTGAGGATCCACTAAAGCCCTGAGAGCCCTGGTTTTGTCAGATATAGTGGGGTGTGGATGCACCCAGAGTGGGGACAGAGGAAGTGACAGAACCTGACTGGGGTAGAACTGGGAGTCCTGAATGATGGGAGGGATTTTTCGGAGGCAGGGTCAGCCAAAGAGGACAAGGGAGGTGGCGAGTGTGTCTGGCACACTAAATGATGAGCAAATGAGCTTTGCCCAGGGGAAGGGTTCCTCTCTGACAGTCCTGGACTCCCTGAGAATTTTAGCCCAGGAGTTGAGGCCACCCACATCTCCTCCTGAGGTCTGCTTAAGGCCCAGTACGGTACAAGAAAATGAGAAGTGAAGGCAGTGGTGTGTTTCTTACAGACACACATTCGTATCTAATCATATCAGTCATCTCCTGCTTAAAACTACTCAGCAGATCCCCAGTTGCCTTTTAAGATAGAGTCTGAACTTCTTAAGAAGTTTTATGAGGCCTTTTGTGATCTGGTCACCATGCAGCTGTCTAGCATCCCATCTGCTGCTCAGACCCAATGCTCCAGTTGCTCATTCCACTTTCAGTGCCTGGTGAGTCATACTTACCCTCCTCTGGACTTTCACCCATGCTATTTTTTCTGCTTGAAACACTCCATCCATGTCACCACTTTCCTCCCTCTTACCTGGATAACCCCATGCCTTGCATCAGTCTTAGCCTCGGGGGTCACACTCTAGGGAGCAAGCCCTCCAGGAGAAGAACTATGTACTGTCTCAGGTTCTGGAGCCAGAGAGACTGGCTGTTCACATCCTGGCTGCACCTCTCCCTGGGTGGGGATGACATTGGGCAAGCTACTTAGCTACTCGGAACCTCAGTTTCCTGCTTTGTCAAGCAGGGCTAAAGATAGTTTAAACTATTATGACATTTAACTTAAGGCAGAAGTTAAGTAACTTGCCCAAAGGTCCCAGACAGGCTAGGCAGAGCCTATAGCCAGGAATGGAGGGAGCAGGATTTGAACCCAGACAGGCTGGCTCCAGAGATGTTCTCTTTATCTGGCTGTCTTACATGGCAGCCTTTCCCAGTTAGCTCCTCAGGACTGGGGCATGTTCCGTCTTGTTCAACACTGTGTGCTTGACGACTCGCCCAATTTAGTCCACCAACTATTTGCTAAAGGAAGCTGTGACCAGAGGCTATTTTCCTTTATCTTGTTATCAGGCTATGGGCTCAGTCCCCTCTCCATGGCTCAGCGTAGCTGGTTACTACTGCAGCTATTCTTAGGCACTGCACTGTCCTCTGACCCTTGGTGCTGAGGCTATCACCCACTCACCTGCACTGTGGTCCTTCTTCCACTGGGACAACCAAAAGCCCCGAAGCTTGAGATCCTTAAAAATGAGTAGGCTCTGTGGACACAGGAAGTGTGCTAGGGCTCAGAGGGCATGAACTTCAGGTACTGGAGAGGGGTAGAGATCATAGGCAACCCCAGGGACAGACAAAGTGGATGAGTTTAGACAATGGTAGCACCAGGGGAAGAGGCCTGGCTGAGACACCCAGACCTGTCTCCGGGCACGCCTCCCCCTTCAGCTTACCGCAGAGGCTATGACGGGCTGCTTGGCCATCCCCCCGTATGTCACCATGCTTCCACCAGGCCTGAGGGGTCCAGAGAGAACAAAGAGTGGATGCAGGCAGAGACACAGCCATTCTGGAACCTGCCACAGTGCTTACACAACAACCCTGGTTGCTAAATCTTGCTCTCAGAGTCCCTGGAGGGGCTTTTAAAAAAACAGAGTTGTAGGCATGACCGCAGACCTACTGAATCAGGAGGCAAGAATCTATATTCATTAAAGACAACAAACAATTAAAAACACAACCCCCCTAGACAAGTTCGATGTTTAGCCAGTCTAGGAAGCTACTGATCTAACCTACCTAGTTAGGCTTTGGTTAAGGACTGCAATGGTCAGACCCACACTCAGTCCTGGACCTCCTCCCACTTATAAGTATGGGAAGTTGGGCAATGCACTGGAAATGACCGAGGCTTTCATCGTCTCCTCTGTAAATGCTTACTCTAAGAACCAGTGATGGACAGGTTGCTATATAGGTAAGGGACAATGTGGATGGGGTGAAGGACAGTGACAACTGTCCTCTCTTTGTAAGAGGTGCCTCGTCACCTCATGTGACACCCACATGCCAACCTCAGCAGTCAAAAACAAGTGATGCTAACACTGTACATTTTTAAACATCTCAGTAAGCTAGGACTTAACATGCTGGACTTACGTTTTACTCTTTATTCTCTGCTTCTTTTAGGAATTTGTTTGGAACAACCTAAGAGAGACTTTGTAAACTACAGAATAGAAGAAGCTGCTGTGTGAGGCAAGTAAGGGTAACTATTTGTCCTTAACACTGGTCGGCAACTTGGACTTATGGTCCCTCTCAACTGCCACCTACTCTAGAAAGTGGCTCCTGGGGGAAGCAAGCTCTGTCTCCTTTGGGTCCCTGCTGCACTTGTTCTACCACCATCAGCTGCTGTCATTCTGTTTCACGGTGACTTCACCTGTGTCTGAGTAGAACTGTGCTCCATAGGGTTTTCAAGGGCTGAGTTTTTGGAAGTAGATCACTAAACTTTCTACTGAGGTGGCTCTGGATATGATAAATAGGGACTCAAATCTCCAGCCTTTGCTGACATTTATTGAGTGTTTACTACATGCCAGGCACAGCTCTAATCACTTTACATGTATTGTCTCAGTGAATTCTCACAGTGGCATCAAGGAAGCACTATTATTATTCTTATTTTATAAATGAGAAAACTGAGGTCCACTCCTCACTTGCATAGCTATGTGTGTATTACTTCAGTGAGCCTTAAACTAACTTCCTGAGAAGAAAATGCTTATTTCACTCCCATTTTACAGATGAAAAGCCCAAGGCCTGGGCCACTTTTCATCTACTGTCTAAATTTTCATACATCCTCAGCTAGTAAGTAGCAGAGCTGGGACTTGAACTGAGGCAGTCTGGCTCCCATATCTATACCTGCAATTGCGACAGCTTTGGAGGCTGCTTGGTGTGGGTATGAAGTGGTGTGTTCCAAAGTCCTCCCAGAGGCTGTTTCCTAGCTGCAGCACTTGGGCAAGTGTTTTCTTCCCATGTAAAATGGGGATGGAGTATTACCCTTACCTTGGTGCTTGCGGGAGGGTGATCCAAGGACTCCATACAGTAAATGCTCAGCAACTATTATCACAGATTTTGGTCACATAACTCACATTCCCATTTGTCCTGTGAGTTCTCAGAGGATTATCTATTCTGGTGACTCCCACTTTAGCTGGTATAGTGGATTGAATTATGTGTCCCTAAAAGATATGTCTAAGTCCCAATCCTTACTACCTGTGAATGTGATTTATTAGGAAATAAGTTCTTTGCTGATATAATTAAGGATCTAGAAATGAGATCAACCTGGATTTAGCATGGGCCTAAAGGTCTGGTGTCCTTATAGGAGAAAGTATAAAGAGGCCTGAAACAAGAGAAGGTGATGTGAAGACGGAAGCCGAGACTGAACTGATGCATGTGTAAGTCAAGGGATGCCCTGGATCCTTTGCAGTTACTACGAGGGAGGCATGGAACAGACGATCTTTTGCAGCCTCTAGAAAGAACTAACCCTGTCAACACCTTGATTTTTGCCTGCTGGTGTTAAGAACTCTGAAAGAATAATTCATTGTTTTAAGGCACCAAGTTTATGGTGATTTTTTTACAACATCCATAGGAAACTAAATAGGACAAGAAGGTGGGAAGGAAATGCAACACATTGTTCAACAGTGCTCATCTCCTTTGGTAGTGGACTAACAGGTAACTTCTGTACCTTAAATTTTCATTTGCACTTTTCAATACTTTTGAAACATTTTCTAATAAACACAGTGTTTCCTCTAAATTAGAACTTAGTTTTTCAAAGCTAATATAAAGTTTTAAAAACTAACAAGCCAGAACTAAGTAATTCTTAGGAGCCCTGGTGGCACAGTGGCTAAGAGCTGAGCAGCTGGCTAAAAAGTCAGCAGTTCAAATCTACCAGTACCCTGTGGGGCAGTTCTGCTCTGTCCTATAGGGTCACAACTTGACAGCAACAGGTTTTTTGGTAAGTGACTTTTTATGATGCCCCGGGCTGTGGATTCTTGGCCATGTCCTGATCACAGATGTTTCAGTAGACAGCATTCTGGGTTCCTTTGGAGAAATAAGGCCAAATGGGCCTCTTGGTCATTTACAGAGGAAGAGGTTGAAAAAAGAAGTGCCCAGAGAACTAGGAGAAGATTTGGGTCCTAGTTGCCTATGCATTGTTGTGCTGACCTGGCCTTGGATCACACTGGCCACCGGGACTTGGCCACTTGATGGTCCTCCCGGCTAAGGGCCCGGGTAGCTCCAGTGAAGTGGACTTGCAGGGTGGAGGGACTTACGCTAACTGTCGCAGCAGCTCTGTGGAGCTTTTCCCACCGACACAATTGAGAGCAAGTCGTGGCTGGGGAATGGTCTGCAAAATAAGGAAACCAGAGTGAAGGAGAAGCCACTTTCCTAGTGGAAAGCTTGCTACAACCACACTTCCCTGGCCCAAGTGCTGTGTCAAAAAGAAAAAGGGAAAAACACAGGGGGTTCATGCCTTTGAATTCTTTTTTCTCTGCCCAGGAAGGGTCTTCCCTTTGCCAACTTAATCCAATTGTCCATGTCAGAACTCATTTTCCCAGGTGTTATGGATTGAATTGTTTCCCCCAGAATGTGTCAACTTGGTGAATATTGTGCGAATGTCTACCATTTCACCATCTGATATGCTTTTGCTACGTGTTGTGAATCCTATCTCTGTGATGTTAACAAGGCAGGATTAGATACAGTTATCTTAATGAGGCAGGACACAATCTATAAGATTAGGTTGTATCTTGAGCCAATGTCTTTTGAGATACAAAAGAGAGAAGTGAGCAGAGAGAGGGGGACTTCCTATCACCAAGAAAGCAGAACTGGGAGTGGAGGGTATCATCTGGACCCAAGGTTCCTGCACCGAGACTCTCCTAGACCAGGAAAAGATTGATGACAAGGCCCTTTCCCCCAGAACTGACTGAGAGAGGAAGCCTTCCCCTGGAGCTGGAACCCTGAATTCAGACTTCTAGCCTCCTGGCCTCCAACAGAATAAATTTCTGTTAAGTCATCTACTTGTGGGATTTCTGGTATAGTAGCACTAGCTAACTAAGACACGAAGAAAATAGACACAGGGCATCTACATTCGGTTTTGACTGACTTCATCTTCTTGTGTGCTCCTCCTTCTCAGTAAATGACTCAGTTTATTTTAGATGTGCTGATCTACTCCTTCAAAAATGTCAAGAGGTATGTGTTCTTCAGTGAGTATGTGAGTTTGGTGTTCCCAGATGGTTTAGTGATGTGACCAAGGTGGGGGTAACCTTCTGAGTTTGTTCACTTACTAGGCATGTGCTAGGTGGTGGACGTTCTGGGATGTTCATTAGACTGGGGTCCAGAGACTTGTGCCTAGACTTGACTCTACCATTTACTATGGTCATGGTCAAGTGCTTTATCTATGAGTCTTAGTTTCCTTATATATAAAACAGATGATACCTACTTTATAGAGCTTTGTAGGGCTTATTGGATGAAATGTATGGTAGGTGCTTAGGAAATGTTACTCCTTTTCTTTCTCTTCCCTCTCTGTGCCTCAGTTCCTCCGGCCCATTCTCAATTCTGATTCACACAAGCTGTGTGTACTGAGAGGACCCACCATGAATATTCAAAACTTTGAAATCACACAGGGTTTCTTGAACTTTTACTGTATCTCCTACCTCCCTCATTGCATCACTACCGGGCATTTAATATAAGCTGTGCCCCAAGTCAGCGGAATGGGCTTTTTTCTTCTAAGAAGAGGCATGGGGAGATACTTGGAAAGGAACCACAGGGCCAGACCTCAGCTTTTCTAATTCAAATCAGCTTTTCTCAGGGAGGTAAGCATGGAACAGATGGGCAATGTTTCTCATTCCAGGTACCTTAAATATATTTTTCATCTCAGGCTTTCTTAGTCCTTCCTCTGTGATGACATACTCAGCTCCCAGATTCTTTAGTCTGTTTGTCAGCTTCTGGATATCAGGTCTGGAAACCAAACACAGTTGAAGGTCCTTGGTCACATCTACTTTTTTTCTCCACTAAAGGTTCCTAAGATCCTCTGCTACCACCCGAGAACCTGCGTTTCTTTTTGTTGGAAGTTGGAAGTTTGTGCCAGGTCTTGAGTGGGGATGGGCTGCCTAATTTCATCATACTCCAGTATCTCTTGGTGTCAGTTTCCTCACTGGTATGAGAAGCTGGACTGGGTGATTTCTACAACCACTTCCAGCCCAAATATGCTAGAAACCACTTGTGCCCAGGGAGGAGGAATTTCACGTTCTGATTTCTTCTACTGAGGTGACCAATTCCACTTCCTTTCTCCACCTCTCTGCAAGGGGCTCCTCAGAGTGTGGTGCTTGCATGCACTAACCTCCCAGGGGCTCTAGGCAAACAGTGCAATTTCTGTTAGTTCAACCGTGAGGACTGGGGTTACTGAAATGGGTTATCAATTTCCCTACTGAAGAGGTACTTCATAACAAACACAGCCACATTGGAGGGCAGTGAAGATTATGGGAACTGGATGATAGGATGGGAAGAGAACAAGGCAGGAAACTCAGTCTGTTACTCACTCACTGAGCAAGATGCTCCCCAACAAGACTCAGTTTCCTCCTCTATAAAACCGAGAGGAGGAGTCTGTGCCATCTCCTTCACATTTGTAGTTAGTACACCTCAAAATACCACACAAATGCAAGGGAAAAAAAGGGCCTGAGAGTTGATAGTTCACAGAAGGAAAAATAGAGCACGAAATATTACCTGATAGGAGCTGTGGTTCTGGAAACATGGGGTTATCACAAGAGCCTCAAAGACTTAGTTATTCAGTAAGGGCAGTCTCCACCTCCTTCCCACCGCTTTTACATTTCAAACATTCGTTCAGCCTATGGCCAAAGGCCACCTGGACTGCGTTTCTGGTGGCTGACTCATCTGTTCTGGCTGCCAACAGTTAGCCAGCAGCCTACCACCCAGAAAGGCGGGCTGCTTGTGCGAGGATGCCATCTAGTGGAGATGTCACTCAAAAGGGGAAGTCAAAGGTCTGGTACTTTCCAAGGTTGTGGGTGGTTTGGTTTTGGTCGGGTGGTCTGGACTGAGGCCTCCCACACACCTGTCTCTCACCACATTGATGGTCCTCAGGCCCAAGGCTGCAGCGATCTGAATGACTGCTTGCCCGACTCCACTGTTGGAAGCATTCTGGATGACAGAGTCTCCTGGGGAGACAGGAAGAGACCCAAGTAAAGCCCTATAAATCAAGGACTCCCAGCCTGGGATCTTATTATCAAAAGGGGCCCATGACCCGGCTGCTGAGCCTTCTAAGACATTGGACTGTTTCTCACCTTCCTCCCAGTGCCCCCAAACTTCCACAACACCAGCAATGCCTGCCAGGACCTGGCAACTCAATCCACACATGACATAATTCAGACTTTGTTGTTCAAATGATGAGGAGCCCTGGTGGTGCAGTGGTTAAAATGTTTGGCTGCAAACTGAAAGACTGGCAGTTTGAAGCCACAGCTGACCCACAGGAGAAAGATGAGGCAGTCTGTTCCTGTAAAGATTTATAGCTTTAGACACCATATCGGGTAGTTATACTCTGACCAATAAGGTCACTACAGTCAGAATTGACTTGATGGCAATGGATTTTTGGTTTGGTGCAAATGATTTTATATTCCTCCTCCTCCTCTCAAGGTCCACATTCTGTGTCGCTGCTTCAGTTATTTCTTTGGGTTATGATGCTTTCCTCCTCCTCACCCCCACGGAAACCCAGCTCCCATGCAGCTTTCGCCATCATGCCTTCCTGGGTCCTCCTCCTCTGTGCTGTCCCCCAGCAGCCTGGCAGTATCTCTAGGAACACACACACCTTTGCCTGCCCTGTCGCACACTTGATTGTACACAGGTCTATTTCTATCAACAGCTTTCAGCTTCTTGAGGGGAATTCTTATTCTCCTCTGCACTGCTTAATAAAAGTGCATTGCCTTGAAATGAGATAGAATGGTAGTGGAGAAACTGGCAGCCCTTAGAATACAGTCTAACAGACAGTGGCCAAAGCCCAGGCCTAGTTTTGGGATTTCCCAATGGTAGTGTAGCATAATGGGAAAAATGTGGGCGGTGGAACGATGTGGACCCCAATGTGAGTCCCAGCTTTACCACTTCCTGTAACTGAATGAGACAGGGTAAGTCACGACTTGTGAATCTTAGTTTTCTCCCCATAAAACAGGAGTTCTGAGTGTGCTAGCCAGGGTCACAGCTAGGGTGAAATACCAGAGTGCCCAGGAAATGCTCAGAAAAACCTGAAATGCTACTGGTGAGAGGCAGAAGGGGTCTGGTGCACAAATGGCCTGGAACTAGAGATAGAGGACTTTCTGAGAAGAGAAGCCCATTCTCTTTAGTCAGTGGACAGCATTAGTGCGTTATGAACTCAATCTGGCAGGTTGCAAACAGTGCTTTTTTTTCCTTTACTAAAATCAAGGAGAAAAGAATTTTTTAAAAAAGAGTGAATTATACATAAACTCTCTGCCACTGAGTCGATTCCAACTCATAATGATCCTATAGGACAGAGTAGAGCTGCCCCCTAGGGTTTCCAAGGAGCAGCTGGTGGATGCAAACTGCTGACTTTCTGGTTGACGACCAAGCTCTTAAACGCTGCGCCAGGGTTCCTGCATTATATACCTACCCACTGCCACCAAGTTGGGTGCAACTCATAGTGACCTTAGAGGTCAGAGTAGAACTGCCCCATAGAGTTTCCAAGGAGTGCCTGGAGAATTTGAACTGCCGACCTTTTGGTTAGCAGACGTAGCACTTAACTCACTATGCCACCAGGGTTTCTGCATTACACACAGTAAGGGTAAATGATGTGCCTTGACATTTTGGTTTCATTGATACATATACACGAGGCCTGACAATTAAGTCCATGAACTTAATTGCCCTAAGTGCTACATATCTTATTGTTGAATATCACTATGGTCAGCTTTGAAATATTCCCTTGGGAAGCTATGCACCGATGCCAGTGGCTAGTCCACCCTTCAAAGTAATTTTGGAACTCTCTCTGCAATGGTTATTATGCACAGTGGCAAGTTTGTGATCTTGATTATATAGTTGTCTGTGTAGGAGTTTTTAGCCAGTAAAAAAATAACTATTGGAGCATCCTCCCTATTCACCTGATCTGGTCCCCAGTGACTTTTTCCTTTACCTGAAGATACATGAAATGTTGAAGACATTTTGATGACATTTAGGACAGCAAGGATAATATGATGATAGCTCTGGTGATCACTGCAGAAAAAGAGTTCCAAAACTGCTTTGAAGGGTAGACTAGGCAATAGCATCAGTGCACAGCTTCCCAAAGGGAGCACTTCGAAGGTGATCCTAGTGATATTCAGCAATGAAGTATGTGTGTAGCACTTCGTCTAGGATGAGTTCACGAACTTAACTGCGAGTCCTTACATATACTAAGTTGCAGTGTAAGATGTAATTCTTACCATAGGTCAATATTATGAATTTGTTTAACACTGATCTAGCTCATGCCACATCAGCCATGAGGCATAAGACTGGAGAGACATGCACTTGAGGAGAGGTGTTGTCCTCCTGTTGTTCACAGCTGTAGCTGAAATCAGAGATGTGTGTGTGTGTGTGTGTGTGTGTGTTGTGTGTGACTCCAGTAATCAGAGATACGTGTGTGTGTGTGCGTGAGACAGAGAGAGAGAGACAGAGAGAGAAAGAGAGAGAAAGGGACTCTGGTGACCAAAGTATCTGCTGTACCAGGCTTGAGCAAAGGTCCTTTGTCACATCTGCTCCACTGAAAGCTCTTAGGACCCACCTGCCAGGCTTTGAGCAGGGGCCAGCCACCTAAGTCTGCTGTGTTCCAACACCTCTTGGCCTCAGTTTCTCATCGGTATCAGAGCTACACTGGATGATTTCTATGACTCCTGCCAGCTCAAGGACATGTACTGTGTGCAAGGAGCAATCCCAGGGGACAGCTAATGCCCCTTGGGGTATCTCTTAAACCATGGGGATGGGAGCGGGTGGATAACTGGCCCAGCCTCCTGTTCTTTGTAGGTTAATGCTGATGCAGGTTCTATAAGGTGCTTTAGAGGGTCCCAGCAGGACTGAGCCCTGGCTGCCCATGGTGGTAACCACCTTCATTGGCTTTTCCTCCTTCCCTGTCTTGTTCTCCCTCTTCCCTCACTCCTGCTTCCTGAGATCATCACCCCAATGACCTGTCCATCCCCAGTCCATGTCTCAGGCTCTGCCTGCAGGGGAACCCCAAATCAAATACTCATTTACTTGTGGGTGATCTCACAAAAATAACTTACCTCTCAGAACCAGTTTCCTTACTTAGAAAAGGGAGAGCAAGAGCAGCTGACAGTAGTGTGCTGCACGCCAGGCATGGTGCTAAGTACTGCCTCACAAGGTTTCCATTAACACTTAGCACTCCTGGTTCTCCACTCTACACTTCCTGGATGAAAAATCTGATGATCTGAGAGGTCAAGTCACAGCTAGGGAAAGGTGGAGCTGAGGTCTGGACCTA
This sequence comes from Heterohyrax brucei, assembly GCA_028571685.1. Taxonomy (NCBI): domain Eukaryota; kingdom Metazoa; phylum Chordata; class Mammalia; order Hyracoidea; family Procaviidae; genus Heterohyrax; species Heterohyrax brucei. Next base: position 59,182,204 of record CM053140.1, read on the forward strand.
GGTGGTTCAGCTAGAGCTCTCTGCCAATGACAAGGACACTAACCTCACTGTACTGCTTTGACAGTTTAACGTGTTAGGTGGGGGTGATACATATTAAGGTACTTAGTAAACTGCAAAGTGCTGTAAATGCTGAGTGGAATTAACAACAACACCAACTTCAGCACTTTATTCCAAACACAGAGATTGTGTCTATCCCTGGCTTTACATCCCTGGGGCTTAGCACAGCTGAATACATTTTGCTGAATCAAAGGATTCCATCCTGATCTGTAGGGCATGTGATCCTTTGCAGTTTTCAAGAGTGTATTCCTCATGAGGTTTCAGCATGTTTTTGTAGGACTCAAGCCCTAACTTTCTAAATAAAAGCAGCAACAGCACTTTCAAGTCAGCTTAGAGGCCTGTCTTCCTTACTGGGAAGTTCTCAGGGCCTCAGGATCAGGGTCTGGCCACACTCCCGTGGGGAGAACCAGCAGGCCCTACCTGGTTGCAGCTGCTCAAAGTCCATCAGCATCCTGTAGGCCGTGCAGGGATTGACACCCAGGGTAGCAGCGCTCTGAAGAGGAATGTCGCTTGGAACTCTAATCAGTACTTTTTCACTGAACACAGCCTCGGTTCGCCAGGTTCCTGCATTAGGGAAGGAGTCCACAGGAGTGACAAGGGACCTCTGTCCATCCCACCCCCAGTTCGCCTTCCTCAGCAGGGCAGACTTCAAATAATGCTTAGAGAAAAAAAAAGAAAATCCTTGTGACAATTGTATTAGGTCAGTAAAAACAGGGTTTTATGTGACCCAGCAATCTCACTCCTGGGAATTTCAGGTCAAAAAACTGGACAGCAGGGATTCAAATACTTGTGCACCAGTGTTCACTGCAGCGCTATTCATGACAGCCAAAAGGTGGACGTAACCCAAGTGTTCATCAACAGGTGAATGGATAAAAAAATACAGCATATATGCTTGATGGAGTTATTCAGCCATAAAAAAGAATGAAGTTCTACAACCTCCTACAATATGCATGGATTTTGAAAACATGTTGAGTGAAAACAGTTTGGCACAAAAGGTCAAATACTGTATGATCCCTTTTACAGGAAGTATCTAGAAGAGGCAAATGCAGACATAGGAAGCAGACTGCAGCCACCTGGGCTGAGACTAGGGAGGAATGGGGAGTTATTGTTTAATGGATACAGAGTTTCTGTTTGGGCCGAGGAAACTGTTTTGGAAACAAAGGGTGGGGATGGCTGCTCAAAACTGTGATTGTGATTAATGTACACTTGAAAATGGATAAAATGGCAAACTTTATGTTGTGGATATTTTATCGCAATTAAAAAAAAGTAGGTATTTGGCCACACGGTCACTCCCCCCCACTCTGACACACACTGACACACACTGACACACACACACACACACACACACACACACACACACTCACACACTCACACTCACACTCACACTCTCACACACACAAGAAATAAACCTGCCAGTGTCATAAAACAATATGAGAAATTAGTTTGTTCTGTAACCTTTCATCTGAAGTACAATTAAAAAAAAAAAAAGAAGGTCCCAGACAGAGCTGGAGAAAATTGTAGAACAAAATTCAGCTCAGTAATGCAGTCAGCTCCTGAGGTTCACCTTCAGCCAAAGACTGAACAGGACCATAAAACAAAATGTGACTAAACAGGTATACCAGCCCAGGGGCAAGGACTAGACTGCAAAGCTGGTAATAGGGAGTCCAAGGTTGAGAAAGAAGAGTGTTGACATGTTGTGGGGTTGTTAACCTGTGTCATGAAGCAATATGTGTACTAAGTGCTTAATGAGAAATTAGTTTGTTCTGTAAATTTTTATCTCAAGAAAAAAATTCAAGCCTCGCGTTCCAGTAGTGAAGGATTCTACAGGGTAACTATTAAGCGACTCAGAGAACATCAAAAGACGATGGAAGGAATACACAGTCATTATACCAGAAAGAAGCAGTCGATGTTTGGCCAGTTGAATAGGTAGCATATAATCAGGGACCAATGGTACTGAAGGAAGAAGTTGAAACTGTGTTGAAGGCATTGGTGAAAAACAAGGCTCCTAGAATTGATGGAATATCAATTGAGATATTTCAACAAACAGATGCAGTGCTGGAAGTACTCACTCATCTATACCAAGAAATTTGGAGGCCAGCTACCTGGCCAACTGACTGGAAGAGATCCATATTTATGCCCATTCCAAAGAAAAGTGATCCAACTGAATGTGGGTATTACTGAACAATATCGTTGATATCACACGCAAGTAAAATTCTGCTCAAGAACATTCAAAAGTGACTACAATATGTTGACAAGGACCTGCAAGAAATGCAAGCTGGATTCAGAAGAGGACGTGGAACCAGGGATATCATCGCTGCTCTCAGAAGGATCTTCGCTAAAAGCAAAGAATACCAGCAAGATGTTTAGTTGTGTTTCATTGACTATGCAAAAGCATTCGACTGTGTGGATCGTACTAAACTATGGCTAATGTTGCGGAGAATGGGAATTCCAGAACACCTAATTGTGCTCTTAAAGAATCTGTATATGGATCAAGAGGTAGTCGTGCAAACAGAACAAGGGGACACTGCATGATTGAAAGTCAGGAAAGGCATGCATCAGGGTTGTATCCTTTCACCATACGTTTTTAATCTGTATGCCAAGCAAATAATCCGAGAAGCCAGATTATACAAAGAACAACGAGGCATCAGGATTGGAGGGCGACTCATTAACAACCTGCGTTATGCAGATGACATCACCTTACTTGCTGGAAGTGAAGAAGATATGAGATACTTACTGATGAAGATCAAGGACTACAGCCTTCAGTATGGATTGCACCTCAACATCAGGAAACAAAAAATCCTTACAACTGGACCAGTAAGCAACACTGTCATAAATGGAGAAAAGACTGAGGTTGTCAAAGAGTTCATTTTACTTGGATCCACAATCAATGCTCATGGAAGCAGCAGTCAAGAAATCAAAAGATGCATTGTACTGGGAAAATCTGCTGCAAAGGACCTCTTCGAAGTATTCAAAAGTAAGGATGTCACTTTGAAGACTTAAACGCATCTGACCCAAGCCATGGTATTTTCAATCACATCATATGCATGTGAAAGCTGGACAGTGAACAAAGAAGACAGAAGAAGAATAGATGCCTCTGAATTGTGATGTTGGAGAACAATTTTGAATGTAAGATGGACTGCCGAAAGAACTGATAGATCTGTTCTGGAAGAAGTCAACCAGAGTACTCCTTGGAAGGCAAGATGGCAAGACTGCATCTTACATACTTTGGATATGTTGTCAGGAAAGATCAAACCCTGAGAAGGACATCATGCTTGGTAGAGTGGAGGGTCAGTGAAAAAGAAGAAGCCCCTTGACGAGATGGATCGACATAGTGGCTGCAACAACACGCTTAAGCATAAAAACAACTGCGGACGTGGTGCAAGACCGGGCCGTGTTTTGTTCTGTTGTTCATAGGGTCGCTATGAGTTGGAACTGATTCAGTGGCACCTAACAACAACAAAGTATCAAAAAAAAAAAGAGAAAAAGAAATAAGTCAGCTGATCTATGATCTAATGCTCATGGAAGTCTGGAGTTTGCAAGCCATCTCTGCGTGCATGCCTTCAGGTGGGTTGCATGTGTCTACTGAGCTATGCAAGGCAATGCCTACCAGTGCCACTGAGAGGTGAGGAACTGGAGGCTGAAGTAGCTGTGACTTAAACAAGGTCATACAGAGGAGCTAGGAGAACCTGCTTCTGATTCCTCCTCTTTCTACTGACCAGTAGAAGGTTTCTACTGCCCGGTAGTGTTTCTCAGGGAGGAAGTAAGTTGGCAAAGATCTACCCACACCCTCTGGCCCACTCTCCCCTGGGACTCGCTGCATGTGGGAGAAGGCTGGCTACAGTACAGTGACATCCCAGTACCACAAACAATTGCCAAGACCCAACCACTGAGGACTTAACTGTTGCATGATTTCCACTCTTAATAAACTATGTGAAACCTAGTGGTGCAGTGGTTAAGAGCTGTGGGTGCTAACCAAAAGGTCAGCAGTGAGAATCCTCCAGATGCCCTCTGAAAACCCTACGGGGCAGTTCTACTCCGTCCATTTTCATGAAAAGAAAGACTCCATCTGTTCGTTACTGTGTGTATTCCAGGGCCCAGCATGTTTCAGATGCTCACAAAATGTTTACTGAATAAACTGAGTTAATTATAGTCCTGGCAATTACAAAATCCCCTTGCTTTCCGACTGGTACCTTAAAAGGCTCACCTTTTCTTCAGGGAGGAATCCCTGTTGTGGCTACCACCACTATCACACATGCAATTACCTACACACCTGGCAGACATCCTTGATTCTTCTGTCCAAATCCAAATTATTACCAAGTCCTGACACTGTTGCTCTTCAGTCCACCCCCTCCTCTCCAGCCCTGTCTTGTTCAGACCCTTATCCTCTGAAGCCTCAATTGTTCAGCCACCTCCTCATTGGCCTTCTGCCTCTAGCACAAATCAGATCAAGTTACTCTTCACGTAACTTGCTGGCCACCCCCGACCATGAACTTGAGCCCTACCCTACCTCTTCTGCTTCATCTCCACTTCTTCCTACTCCCACCCTCAGCCCAGCCGCACAGAATACATGTTCTCTGCTGTGCTGCACCTTCTCATACTGCCAAACTGTTGCACATTTGTGTTTTCTGTTGGAGAAGCCCTTGGCCACCCAGCCCACTGGCTGCATATCTAGTCTGTCTTCCAGACCTAGTTCAAGCATCACCTCCCTGGGAAGCCCTTCCTAATGCTCCCCAAGATATGGGACTCCTGTGTGGATTATAGCACTGATTACATTGCTTGCATTATGTGTTGCTTTCTCATTTTTGCACCCTCCACCTGAAGCTGAAAACATGTTGGTGGGTTCTTCCATCAGCTCTGGGGTTGGCACAAAATGCCAATCATTATCTACAGTGAAATCCTTGCATCTCACAGAGGTAAATGGCTTGTAGTAGACTTCTGTTACTGCTTTTCATGTCTGGTACTTTACCTGCCTAGAACTGCTCCTTCCTAACCTCTGGGGCTGCCAACTGCAAGGGTCTATCCTCAGTATCACAGACATGGAGAAGGAACCCAACCAGTGCAACCACAGGGGCCCAACCCCATCTACTTGGTGACTGGTTCAGGGATGGGCAAGGACCCAGGCAGGGTTGGAATGTATCAGAGGGGGCTGGATTCTTCATCACTTACTGGTTGGGTGATCTTGAGTCAGCTTGAATCCTGTAAATCTACCAGATGGGACCTCATGTTGTGGGAATACCAAATTACTGAATGTGAAGTGCTTACAACAGTACCTATCACAAAGGAAGCAGGTGGTAAATATTTCTCATTATCACTGTACTACTACGTGGGGAGTTCTCTTATTTGAGAACTAGAGAGAACAAGAGACTGAACTCTGTGTGTCACTGGGACTCCTGGATTGTGATGAGCCCGAAGCTTTCACTCTCTTTCACTTCCTACTTCTACAGGCCAATTAACTTATTTTTTTTTTTTTGTAAAGCAAGTTTGAGTTGGGTCCCTGTAAGTTATAACCCAAAAGAACCTAACTGGAGTGAAGTGGGAAAAACACAGGAGCCAGGGGCCTGGTGGACTCTCTCTATTTGCTGTAAGAGCTTGGATAAGACCTTCACTTTCCAAGCTTTAGCTTCTCATATGTCTGATGCTGTGGGTCATGCCTGCCTCGCTTCCTTTCATGAGTCTGTGAGAATTCATCTGTACCACAGATGTATCTTGAAAACTGTCAAGTGCTAAAAAGCAAAAATTCACCAATGGCTCCTTACAGTGCATCAACAAAAATCCCAACTCCTTAGCATGGTGTTTGTGGGGCCCTACCCTTGGTGGTCCCACTGTATCTTTTTGGCCTTCTCACTTAGGCGGTCCTCTCCTACATGAAAATCCTCAGTTTACGCTATGCTGGATTTTCTGGGGTTTCCTAAACACACTTTCATGTCTATGCCTATTTTGTTCCCTTCATATGAAATGGATATAGCTCATCTCTACCTGACAAAATCCATCTGCCAAAGCCCATCCTGATAAACCCTCTTCCTGAAGTCTTGTCTGATCACTCTCCGTGACTGTCTCTCATGCACGTACAGGTATACACAGAGGAACAAGAAATGTCCTTTCCCCCCTAAACTCACAGCACTCCCTTTCCTCAGGTTCAGAGTTCTTTAGATTTCAAGCCTCCTGCAGGACGGGGCCATCATATTCGTATTCCCCATTGGACCTGATAGCAGAGATAGAGGATTATAGCTCCAGGCAACATGGGTTACAATCATGCATTACTGCAGAGCAAAAGAAATGGAGAGTTCCTGCTCTCTCCGTTTGGCTCCCATCCTTGCTGGAGGCAGGTATGCGAGTTTAATAATAAACTCCGTATTGCTTAGTTATAGTGAGCCAATGAGTGGACATTCAGAGTGTGGGTGAACCACAGAAAAGGCTGCCGACACCTAGAGAAACTTACCCAAGCCAGGGTTTGCTGGAATCACCCAGTCTCCTGGCTTCACTCTAGTCACACTGCTGCCCACCGCTACCACCTGTCCAACGCCTTCATTCCCTCCAACAGCAGGCAGTTCGGGAAGGAGGCCATAGTTTCCTGAGCGAGAAGGGCACAGAGGGACATCCAACTAAGTTTGGACACAGAAAAAGAGCACGAACTTTTGAGTCTGACAGACCTAAGCCTGATCTGGGCTCTGCCTCTAACAGCTATGTAACCAGCCTCTGAGCCGTAGCAACCATTTCCAGTTGCTACTGGGTTGATGCTAACTCATGGCAACTGCATTTCATAGGGTTCTCAAGGCAATGACCTTTGGATGCAGGCTATCAGAGCTTTCTTCTGAGGCACCTCTGGATGGGTTTGCACCATCAACCTTTTGTTGAAAAGTTAAGCACTTTAGCCATCTGGAAATCCTGGCGGCATAGTGGTTAAGTGCTATGTCTGCTAACCAAAAGGCTTGCAGTTTGAATCCACCAGGCGTTTCTTGGAAACTCTATGGGGCAGTTCTATTCTGACCTATAGGGTCACTGTGAGTCGGAATGGACTCGATGGCGGTGGGTCTATTTCTTTTTTTACACCAGTCAATGACTCATCCATTGGAGAGGCAGATATTGCTCAGCATCCATGGTTATGTGTGAGGCTTAGATAACATATGAAATGAGCCCAGCATATCACAGGCATTTCATAACGGTTGGCTTACCGTCACTGCAATCCTAACTCTAACAAAGCCTCACAATCCAGAGAGGGAAGGCCAGAGCGCTGACACAGTCCGCAGATGCTCATCTGGAGAACAGCTGCTGCTAATCATAGGAATTTAACACCCACACCTGAGCAGGAATGAAAATGAGGGGGCAGCTAAGCAAAAAGCCAATTAACATAATCCACAGAAACCAAGGTTACCTTGGATCATATTTATGTCAGATGGATTGATGGGGGCTGCTAGCATCCTCACACGGACGTCTGATCCGCCCACAGCAGCCAGCTCCAGGTTCTTCAGTCTAAGCACAAAGCCAAAGGGAGATGTTAATGCCACCCAGGCTAGACAGGGCGTCTTTCACTCAAATCATCTCCCCAAAGTAGGTCAGGCAACAGCATTTTTAAGCTGCCATTGTGTGCCCAGGGTTCTGTTAGAAAACAGGTACTGTAAGGAACCAGCCTAGCACACAAGTTAACTCTCTCATTACCTGCAAGTGGATATTCCGTAGTGACCTCTCAGCCCCGCTGCTTACTCTGGAACAGCCTTGTTTTCCCAAAATGCTTGATGGTTAAGAATCACGGGGTGTGGTTACTGAAAATACAGATCCTCAGGCTCCAGCCCAGTCTAGGATCTCCAGAGATGGGGTGTCCCAACTAATTCTTATGAGTAACGTATGTGAGAAACCTGAGGTTAGCTCACGTATTATCCACTTTTTTGGGGGGGGGGCCCAACTTATAGAGAGGACATATTTCTGTCTGCTGCTGAGTTGGAGAAAATGGAGAGATGGCCTCTGTAGTTTAGAAAGAACGCAGTGGGTGGCTGCGATTCACCCCTTTTGGTATGTCCCTTTTGGGTGAGGAGGTCTGTCTGGAGACTTAGCTGTGAAGCCCCACCACAGGATGGCTCTGTTATTCTCGGCAGTTTCTTCCTTGTTCTCTGCCCCCATTTCTCCATTTGGGTGGGCTGGCGTGGCTCGCACTTGCTCACCTCCAAAGACCTGTCCCATTTAAGTCTGTGCTAATTGCCTTTGCCTCAGGGTGGGTCCCAGGCACCACAGCACCAACATCTTTATCCCGCTGGAACTTCAGTTAACAGGTGAAATCTTTGGAGGGAAGCCCACAGTGACTGTGTGTATGTATTATTTGTGTAATTAAATTAAAAATTTGTTTTATTTTATTTTAAATAAAAGGAGACCTACCTACCAATTAGGCAGTACTGATCAGTGGATTAAACTTGTGGAGACTTTTTAATTACCAGAGATTTAATCCTTTCTCCACACCCCTAAGGCTGTTTGTAATGCTTTCCACTGCTCAAAAGTATATTTTTGTTTTGGTATCATCGTTCTATACTTTGTACTGAAATACAATATGATGATAGCAACTGCCTCTCTGTCTTAGTATGTGCATAAGTATGTATCTATTTGCTCAAAAGTTTTTTTCAAGCAGGAATTCCCCTTTTTGCTTACCAAAGACACATACAACTGCCAACCAGAGGTTGTTGGCTTGAGGAGACAGTGCACTGCACTAAGCTGATGTAATTCCATCTACTCCCTGCAAAAATCCTACCTGAGGCTTGATCTTGGGGTAAAAATGTGATGATTTTCAAAAGATTTCTTGTATTAATAGGAATGCTAACGGCAGGCATTTATTAGGTGCTTGTTACATATACCAGGTCCGGTGCTAAGGACTTTAAATACATGATCAGACTTAAGACGCAACCCTCCTGTGAGGAAAGCAGTAGTGCTCTCATTCCATCAAGTAGGAATCTGAGGCTCCTGGGGATGATGACACTCACCCAGGGTCACCTGGTAAAAGGCTGGATTTATCTAATCCCAAAGCTGGTGCTCCTTTTTACTGTGCTCTACACCAGCACCCTGAAACTCACTTTGGGATTCTTGACTGCCTATTAGGACCTCTGAGGACCTGGTGACCCCAAGCTGGGAATTCCTGTACTGGCTCATGATCAAAGGAAGGGAAGCCAAACCTCACTATGATGCAAAACAGAAGTGAACAAACCCTTTGCAGAAAATGGTTGACTAGGAATAAATTGCTGACCAGGGGCAGAGAGAATAAAGGGCTTTTTAAAGTTAAGTATTACGGAATACACATATTTACATACAAAGGGAGGGAGTCCTTGTAATAACTACTCTTTGTCAAGTGCTTACCAGTTAGGTAGTATGCCAACTGTTACACACTCCAGCATCCATTTAATCTTCAGAAACTATTATTCTAATTCCATAGCTGAGAAATGAAGGCACAGGAGAGGTAAATAACTGGCTCAAGGTCACCAAAAGTATTTAAGTGGATACCTAATTGAACCCTGGCAGTGCAGAACTAGAGAAGCCAGCTGGTGGGGGGCTGGCCCTGGACCAAGCACAGGGCAGCTGGATGAACATCCACCTGGACTCACATTTGGGGTTGATCCTCACTGGATCTGCCTTATGGAGCACGGGAGGGCGAGCCAACAAGCTCCATATCCCTCACCAGATAAGTGGGGAGGCATCAGCAGGACAGTGCTGGTGCCGTTTCTGTGAACGTACGCACAAGCCTGCATTCAAGAGGAAAATCCTGCTCAGAGCAAATGGATTTTGGACTAGCTGTCCCTTTATATTATCTGTACCACTTCTCTCCTGCATTTTGACAGACAATCAGTTTTTCTATAAGCTGACAAAGTCCATTTGCTCAAGCAGTTTAAAGAATTTTTTTTCTACATACTTTCCACACATTCTTCCTCAGCCCAGAATTCCTTTTCCCAGCTTTTCTACCCACTAAGCAATTCAACTCACCCTTTGAGACCCAGCACAAATTTTACTTCCCCTAAGATGCCTTTTGACCTTCTTTCTGGCCCTGAAGAAAAAAAAAAATGGCTTGCTCCATCCTTGATGTTCCCATTACACCCTGTCAGAAGGGGTGAGGATACTGTTTAAGACCGTCTCACATGAGTTTATTGTTTTTTCATTTACAGAGTCTTGTCAAATATTTTTTTTAAAACAATCAAAACAAATCAGAGATTTGTTCGCAATTCCTTTCCAAAACTTTTGAGGCTGGACGTGCTCCAGAGCCCAGAACTATATACACCTCAGTCTGTGATCGCTGCAGTCACACACACTGAAGTTTCTGCAGCAAAAATGCATGAAGTCACACTAAGTTGGCTGAATAACGACCACATAAAAACTTCATGTCGGATCAGGTTCTGCCTCCAAATGAGCTATGAAATCTGTTAGTTTGCACAGCTTTGTGAATTCTGGAATTGTAGACACAAATTTACATTTAGATCCAGGTCTTTCAGACTCCAGGCTCAGTGCTTTTCACTTAGCACTTTCTTTTTCTTTGTGGTCAAAATATATATTAAAAATACCAGCAGACATCAAGATGATTCGGACTCACGGTGACCCCAACTGTGCCAGAGGGGAACTGTGCACCAGTGGTTGAGTTTTTTGGAAGCAGATCACTGGGCCTTTCTTCCGAGGCACCCCTGGTTGGGCTCAAACTGCTAACTTTTTCAGTGAGCAACTGGGTGCATTTACTGTTTGCACAGCTTACAGGCCCAAGATTATACATAATATACTCCATTTCAGAACACTCTGTACATGGAGAATTTAGTGACATGGACTGTGCAGCCCTCTCCACTTGCCATTTATGCATTCTTCCATCATGCTTAACAGAAGCCCAGAAGCCTCTGAAGCAATGACTTTCCTTTCCCTCTCCCTCCCACCCCTGGAAATCACGGTCTTCATGTATTTGCTTGTTCCAGTGGAATCACAGGGTATTTGTCCTTTTGTGAATACCTCATCCAGCATTTTTAAAGGTTCATCCACATGCACGCGTCTCTCCCTGTCAGAATGTGAGCACATGGAGGGCAGACAACCTTTAGTCTTAACTCAGTGTTTAACACCGGGCCTCAGACCAGGACAATGTTTTATAATGCTTCCTATGGACATTACTAATTTTTCTCTCTGGTGAGAAAATGTGGCACAAAATTGCCACAGTCCTGAGGGGGAGGGAGACTTTGTTTCAAGTCAAGGGGACTTAGCTATGGGGGCTCATACTGGCTCTCCTTGGTTCTAGGCTGTTACCCTTGAAGAACGTGTGCAAATAAAAATACAGCTTATTCTTATGAGAGTTCAATCTAGGAAAATATCCAGGGTTCTTTTCCTTGCAGGAAAGTGTAGATCAATTCTGCAATCAGATTACACTTCTTAAATAATCTACATGGCCATGGTCAAGAAGAGAATACTGGTAGATGTATTAGAGTTGGAGGATAGTACACTAGAAAGAACATCAATTTGAAGCAGGTAGTCCTGGGTTTGAATCCTGCAGTGGCCATTTACGAGATAGATGAGCCTCAGAATACCCATCTGCAACATGGAGGTAACTTCAGAATTCAGCTCACAGGAGTCAATGAGTTAATGCACATAAAGCATTTACCGGAGTCTCCAACACATAGCAGATGCTGAAGAAACGATAGCTGTTACCAGTGGTAGGAAGATCAAGAAAATTTCTGAAACAATCAGCTGTCTGTACTTCTGAAAAGAATCACTGAAAGAAGACAGCAGCTGTTTGGAAAATTCAGATGACTTTAATTCAACAAATATTAAATTTGTCCTGGTGCCATGTCCAGGGGGTTAAAGAATTAAATAACCCCGGCTGGGAACTTAGTTAAATGAGAGCCCACATGAGAAGACACTGGGAGAAGAATGTTAACCGAAGCAGGTTCCCCGTGCTAAAGCTGGCTGAGTTGGGAGAAAAGTCTCTGGAAGAAACAATACCTTAGTGGTAGACTGAAGGATAAATATGAGTTTACTGCTTAGATCAAAGGAGGGAGGAAGGTATTCTTGCCAGAAGGAATGGCAAACCATCTGACCCCACAGCAGGTCAGGCAAGAGGTGTGGTCTGAATTGCAGCTGTGGGGATATAGAGGATTTAATAATCTGGCATCTCTTAATCAAGAAGTGACACTGATGTTACTTGCTAACCAACTCTGCGTGTGTCGGTGGGGGGAGATGGGGAGAGGGAAGCTGTTGATGGCTTCTAGCTTCTAGCTGGGATATTGACAGGGAAGAGGGAAGAACAGATTTGAAGTGGACAGGAAGGTGATACACTTAAAAGTTCTAAGCAGGTGGGTAGCAGTACAGATACACAGCACAAGGCATTCTGGCCATAAAGACTTTGAGTCAGTTGGGTGTAGTGGGAGTCTAACATGGCCAGTGAATTTACCGTGGGTAATATGGCTTTACAACTAAGTCACAACACTAGTGCTGATGGCTTACTAAGCTCCAGGCACTGTGCTTACTATTTACATACATGTCATTTTAGCCTCAAAACAGACAGGTGGAGAGCATTATCACTCTCAGTTTACAGATGAGGAAACTGAGGCTCAAAGAATTTGCCCATGGTCAAAGTTAGTAAGCAATAAACTTTGATCTTAAGTTAGACTCCAAAGTTCATCTATCAAACACTATTTCAGCATCCTCTGAACCGTGTTTGTCGGATTCTAGTTCTGGGAGACATCATGAAGTGTTTTCTGGGATTCAGTATGTTTGGGAAATGCTGACCTTCCTTTATAAGATTCAGACTGCACATTAGAATTACAAAGGCTCTGAGAAATTGAGAAGCCCATTTGGCTTTGTGTGAGCTAGACCTTCCCTGACGTCACCTGGGTTAGGAGCACTCTTCTCACGGCCAAGGACTAACAGCCTGCAGAACAGCAATTCCTCCAACATTCAGGGAGCCTAGCTGAGATTCACACAGCGGGAGGGAAGAAGTGAGGCAGGTCTGAGAGTCCAGGAGATGGAAAACTGAAGCTGCAAACACAGGTGGGTGATGGCAGAGGACAGGCCTGACACATGCTGCATGCCTAGGGGGAGTGTTGGTCCAGCTGCGGCTCACCAGGGAGACTGGCCCCAGCCTGCCCTGAGGAATGCCATCAATATCACAGACACAGTGTTCCTGCAAACAGTTCTAACAGCGTTGTCAAGGATACCACTCTGCGGAGACAGGAAGGAAACTGCAGGCCAAATCTGAATTCCAGGAGTTGGACCTCTGGTGTAATGTTAGCAATTTCTTCACCGTTCCTTTTGTTTTTTCTTTCTTAAACTCATCGAAGGAACAGGTGGCTGGGTCTGGAGTGCAAATAAAGCACCCGAACACAGCCTAGGTCTCAAGTCATTTCCCCGGTTCTGTTCTCAGCTTCTCCTGTGAGGGCAACGGCGCCATGCAACCCGGTGGGATGCCACTGTCTTCAATCGACAGATCCCAGACTGGATAAGGTCACAAAGGCTCCTTTGAGGCTGAGGCTGTACACCTGTGATGCTGTGTAAAGTACAAGGGAGACAAAAGCAGGCAGAAGAAAGAGCCTTTTGAGAAGGTATAAAAAAAGAGGCCAGTCCCCTGGAGACTGGCTCAGTTATATTCGTCGTGTAAGGCGTCCTTCGCCAACTCCGCTAAGATATCTTTCCCGCCTTCTGCATTTCATTAGCAATCACTTGCACTTATCTTGCGTCTTCTACTCAGTCACCTCAAACAGGTCAATATCATTTTGAGCAGGAAGAACAGGCAGGTAACGTGTTACTGGCCACCAGTACTTTTTTTCATCTCCTCAGAACAGAGAGCCTAGAATGTGTGTCTCATCATGGGGCACTGGGAGAAAGGGAAATGACACCTTACACAGCTCTCCCTAGTGTGTCTGCAGGTCGTCTGGTTACAAACAAGTGTCACCTTCTGTGATTTAGTGACATGTCTGGTGAGCTGGATACACTGTTCTGGGATTTTAATAATAGCTAACAAGCAGGACACAAGTGGATGATTGTGAGGGAATGAAGTTACCTCAGCTCACCACCCAACAGGATGTTGGCAGCCTCAACTCTTGGGCTTCTCAGGAAACCTGGGGCTCCCAGGGAGGGCTCTTTTCCCTGGGAAAAACCCATCTGTCCCACATCAGGTGGTGTGGCAAGCACACTCATCCTCTCCTTGTGCCTCCTGTGGTATTCCTACCTCAAAGAAATCCCCAACACCCACCAATCAAGACCCATCTGTTTGCTCTTTAGCATTACTTCGAAGTGAGGGAAATCACACCTAAAGGAACTCCTGGAAGTCTCTACCAGAGGTTGGCAAGGAAACCCTCTTCAACTGAAATTTCCAGAAACTCTGTAAGCTCCATAATATTTTATATCCACTGACATCTGGGAAGCTGCTTGAAGGAAGCTGCAGTCTCTGTTGCTCAGTCTGCTGAGGCCTAGTTCTTCTTGTTGCTGCAGAGACCAAAACTTGACCACAGCAGAGACAGACAGTCTGTCAACAGCTGTCTTTGTCTCTTAGACAGGTGCAAGATGACCATGCAGTGTCAGCCTGGCTGGAAGCTGGGGTGGAGTGGGGCTGCTGATGGTACAGCCAAACAAGGGCAAAAGGGCCCTTAGTGAAAGCTTCCAGCCATGATGTTGCTCCTCAGAAGCTGCTGGAGCAACCATCGAGTATGCAGGATGGTGCCTGCTTCGGTTTCATGGATCTACTGGAGCTGGAGCTGGTTGAGCGACAGCAGAGGATTCACATCTCATAATGAACTCCCATGGCTGCAGCACCATGTCAACAATGCTGAGGCTGCATCTAGTTTCGGCAGGAAAGAGTGCTCGTGGGGGTGAGGTGTATACAAGTGGAAGGCCTGTCACTGGCACGGAAGATGAGTGACTTTTCTCTAAAAAGATAGCTCCCACCAACCCAAGGGGGGAAATGCCTGGAGCCCTACCAGAGAGCCGCCCTAGCTGCTAGGACAGGGCCAGGCTGCAATAATAATCTAGAGTGGCACTGGGTGGCAGCATTCCTTACAGGGGCTACAGACGCAGGAGGAGAAACCCCTGCCTCTTGGGTACTTCTGCTGAGCAGCATCGGCTAAGGTTTACCCTCAGAGGCAAGAATGAAGAAACTAGGGGAGATAAGATTTGCCACAAACTCCACAGTCTGGTGGTGAGGTCAGATGCAAGGTTAGGTTCAAGTGCTATAAGAAGTGCAACCTGGCTTCAGTTTGAATCCATGATCTTGGGCAAGTCCCACCTGATCCTCAGTTTCGGTAGATACCTCTTTCAAGGGGTGCTATATTGAGGGTGCTAGGCTCTCACTAAGAGTTAATCAGACCCATTGTTTCCTCTTGCCTCTGGGTCTTTACACAGAGGCTCTGGCCCTTCTGTGTGGGCACTTTTGCACTTCTCAAACACTGCCTACGAAATCTCCTGGGGAACCAACTTATACATCTTGTCTTCAGAGAAAGCAGTGAAGGGGTTACTGCATTTTCATGCAAATAATCCACACGTTCTGATGTTTTGCTAACCAGCCCTCTCCCAGCAAGGTAATTGTTTTTTTATTTTTTTATTATGATTGAGTGAAAATGTAAGGTAAATTGTTTTACAGCAACAACCACCAAAAATAAAATCGTGTTAAAAAGAAAAATCATACACCTTTAAGGGGGAGTGTGGGGCTGGCAAAAAAAAAAAAAGACAGCAGATTGTTCACGTTATTTGCATAAAAACACAGTAAGTTCCCCTCTTCTTTTGTCTGCGGCACTGTGGACATGCCTGTCAAAGCACTGACCCTACTGGGCTATAGCTGCAGTCTCTGGACTAGATTGTGAGTTCCTTGAGGACAAAGACCACACATGATTCATCTCTACGTCCTTAGCACCTAGCACTTAAAGCCCATCAGGGAATAAATACCGGTTAATTTAATAAACCGATGAGTTCTGTTCTCTTTTCTTTCATTCATGTTAATTAACCAGAATGCTTCATTATTCTCAAAGTACGTAATTCTAGCGTAACAATTAAGTTGCCTGAATGAAGTTTTGGTTTTAAATACTGACATCCACTGTGAAAAGAGGAACTCTCTGTGGAAAACAGTGCCCTGCAGTGAGAACTCATGATTTGTTCCCCCAAGTTTCACTTAAGTCTCAGACAGAACGGGGACGCATCCACGGCCTTCACATCCTAGCTTCAGAACTCAATCTGTACTGGTAGCAGGCAGGTGAGAAAGCTATGCTGATCAGAATGCTGTCTTATGAAAGCTCCAGGGTCTGCAAACAGGGAAGAGACAGAGGAAGGTATTGCTAATACTGTTTTCCCCAGGACAGGGCTGTTCTTCCCATGAAGAGACTCGGGATCACCAAAGTTTCACCTTCTCTTTTGACCCAGCTTATTACCAATTCTGGAAACCCTGATGTGTAGTGGTTAAGAGCTGTATCTGCTAACCAAAAGGTCAGCAATTGAAATCCGCCAGCTGCTTCTTGGAAACTCTATGGAGCAGTTCTACTTTGCTCTATAGGTAGAGTCGGAATCGACTTGATAACGGTGGGTTTGGTTTTTTTGTTATTACTAGTTTTATAACCCATCTCATTCTCAAAAAAGATTTGAGATTTTTTTTACTGTTTCTTCAGGTCTATGTGTGTATGAAAGAATTTAAATAAAGAGCATCCTGTGGTCCTTCTGAAGGGGCCCAGTGGGAGCACGACCCCTGGATTCTCTAACCCCCAAATGCATCCAGCACTGGGTCCAGCTCTCCAGACAAAGACTGACCTGGATCATACAAAACACAGAGTGATACTGGGGGCCTACGAACCTTTCAAAATGTACATGGGGTTGTCGAGGGACACTTTGCTGGAGCTGAGTTGATAGGGTTAAAGAGGGCCAGACCTTTATCAAAAGGTCACAGGAAGTTCGGAACAAAACGGGAAGTGTGCTGTCATGTGGGGGGCGGGGCGTGGGACAGCTAGAATAGAATAGAGGCGAAAGTTCTAGGTGTTACACAGCAACTTGATATAGACTGAAAATTGTTCTTAATTCACATTAAAAAAAAAAAAGAGCATCCTAGCTGTAGGGTAATAGCCAAATGATTCTAACCTTCCAACCTGTTCCTGGTCTGTAAAATGGGGAAAACAACCATCAAACTGGGTTACTGTGGTTTTTAAATGCCGTACTACATGTAGAAAAGGTAGCCAGATGCCTTCCCCATAGCCAGTGCACAACCGTGAGAGCTGTTTGACTACAATACTTGAGAATGGCAGAGTTGCAAGACAGAACTTCCAGGAACAAAAGGAAAGAGCCGGCTATCAGGGTTTCCAAGAACCAGCTGATGAACAGAATCTAGAACTCTACATAAGGGACAAATGGCCATAAGGATGTCTGAAATGTCTGTAATGTTTGTAACTCCTCCATACTTGTCATTTTCTTCTGCAGTAGTACTTCATTTATGTTAGAAGTTAAATCCTTTAAGATGCTTGAGTATTTAGGGGAGCCTCTTTTGTGAAGGAGAGAAATTCCAAGAGACAGGGGAAAATAGCTGAGTAGAGAAAAAAAAAAAGCAGCTGGAACGTTTAGAAGCTGACTGGAAGGAAGACAGAGATATTCAAAACATAGACACAAGAGCAGGAGATACCTGGGGGCCCCTTTTAGAGGAGTTCAGCCTTTAGACCTGGCTGACCACACCTGATCCCTTCCAGAGCTCTGGCCCACAGTGTAGTATCACAAACCACACCAATCTGGAAAATGCTATGCTTGGGCACTAGGTAGTTCTGACCCTACCTGCTTAACCTGACCTAGATACCCAGTCATCAGGGTGTCCAGGGACATCTGATTCCTTCTGTGACAGTGTAGTTACCCTCAATCTCATTAGATGTGACTACAAAGAGACTCCTGGCCTTTAGCCTCAGTCCACACACAGACAAGTCAATGGAATCTGGGTCAGAAGGGAGAGTGTTCCTTTTGAGACAGAGCGGTAACTACTACTTCCCTGAAAATCTGTACCACAGGGCAGTGGTTCCAAAGCCTGGGCTCCAAAAAGCACCGATGCTTGGGGTCACCCAAGAACTACTAAGTACCTCAGCAGCAGGGCCTGGGAACATGTAGTTTCTAAAACTCCAGAGAGAGCTGAGATGTCAAGCCAAAGTCAAACACAATGATTCCTGAAAGTGTCATGGTTTGAACTTCTGAAAAATTACCTCTGGTTCCATACAAGAACACAGGAGAAGCTACCTATGTGCCACCAGACCAATTTGTTCCAGTTTTCCTCGGTTTCTAAGATAAAGGAATCAATCACGAGGGACTGTCCTCGGTTCTATCAGGCAAATGCCCCCACACTCCAGCCTAACCACCCCCAGGTCCTTTTCTGGGGTCTCCGAGCATCTCAAGACACCCTCCTCATCACCACTCATTCCACTCCTCCCTTCTTTTACAAATGGGCAAGGTAAGAATTCAATACAAGTGCACTTCTTACTGTCACTAGACAGATTTAACCAACTTTTGGAGCACCTGTTTTGGACGCATAGATTACGAGCCTGTGAGCAAGTCACTAAACCATACCTCATTTGAGAAGCATTCCCGGAAATGGAGCAGCGCTTACCAGAGCTTTACCAGGTCACCATAGCAGAGTCCTCTGAAACATCTCTTCCTGTCATGGTGATTCATTACCTCCGATCAACATACAATGTGGGCTTTGTTAACTGATGTGTCTTCTCAATATTCTTTCCAATTGCTCTAATGATGCATGGGCTAGGCTGAGTGCACGAGCTTGAATCGATCTGAGGCTTATCCCTTTCAGATGTCAAAATATGTAGCCTGGATTTTAACCATTAAAATAATTCCATTTTTGCCTATCTTTTGGAAAAACAGTCCAACTATCTGCTGGGAATCAAAGAAGAGTTGTAAGCAAGTGACATTGGGAAAGCATGCTGCCACTTTTTGATGGAGTTCATTACATTAATTTCAGGTAATTAGCACTATGAGCTACACCTATATTGTCTTTTTTTTTTAACAATGACGAAACTGAGGTTAAAAAGCGAATCTAAGTAACTGGCCATATACATACAGCTAGGACAGGAGATGGTAGAGATTTGACCTCAGTTTTTGTGATTTCCAGACCACTGCTTTTGCTTTAGCTCCACTTCAGTAGCCCCATTCACTCTTTTGAATGGCTAAAGCTATTTATGTGCAGATTTATAATGGTTGACAACTCATGTACTGTTTTTATCAACAACATGCGAAATTCATGGATTAAGATCCAAAGGAATCTGAGAAGACACAAAGGAAGGCACAGAGAGGCTGAATGACTTGTTCAAAATCAGACTCCTAAGACACTTGAGTCTGTATTTGACCTTAGGCTGGTATGGCTCCAAATCTGGAGCTCTTTTTAGTAAACTAAGCCAAGGTGCATATACAGTGTAGCGGTGAGCTCATCACACGAACTAGGATCAGGAATCACGGAGTCAGGAATCATGGCCATCTCACCTTGGACAAGTCACCTGCCCTCTGTAAACTGGAAACTGATCTTCAATCTACTTTCGTGAGAGGTGAGATCCAGATGAAATAGTGCACTTAAAAGTATCCCGAAAACCCCCTTCACAGATGGATGGAATTAAAGAAAACAAAAAATAATAGAGGGTGAGAACTCTGGTAGGTCAGTCGGTCAGATCTCGGTTTAAATACCGACTCTGTTACTTACTGGCTGTGTGACATCAAGCAAGACCTTACCTCTTCTATGCCTCAGCTTTCTTATCTGTAAAATGGGGATAAATCAAGTACCTACCCTCAAATGAGAGAATTTACTTAAACAAGGGATTGGCTGACACACGGTACACAATCAGTAAATACATGTCAGTCATCGTTACTTAGATTATCGTTATAATTGGGCCCCTCGGATCTTCAACTACTTCAAGGCACGGACTTTTTGAACTACCCACTCCCTGGGCTTCAGTTTCGGTCTTGCTATTCTCTGCTCCCTCCTCGGACCTTGTCCCTTCTTCCCAGCCCTGCTCCTCAGCATGTCTCAAATCACAGCACGAACCCCCGTCTCTTTCCCCGTCTCGGCGCCACCTCTTACTCGACGACCTTGGATGGGTCCCCGTGGTGCCCATAGACCAGGGCCCGAACCCTGGAGGGCTCTGCAGACGCAGAGTAGGAGGAGGCAGCCGGCCCGCGGCGTCCCGAAGCCTGGTACAGTCCCTGCCGCAGCTGGGCCAGGGCTCGCGTCCTGCACAGCGTGCCGCAGACCCACATGCTCCTTTCTGCAAGCAGAGCCCAGCGAACCGCAGACGTCATCCTTTCGCGACCGCGCTTAGGCTCCCCGCCTCTCGCCCCGCCCCCAGACGAAGCCCCACCCACGGGCAAGTCCCCCGGCTCTTTTTAAAGGGCTGTTTTTTTTTTTTTGTTTTGTTTTCAGCTTCCAAAACTCTGTATCCCGCGCAGTGGCCCTTGGGGAGAGAGCCAGGAAAGACCAGGTGCGACGTTGAGGGACCTGAGATTCCAAGGGCGCCGAAGCTGCTCTCCCAACAAGGAAGGTCTGGGATTGGCCTAAAGCTGCGCCTGCACAGGAGCTGCATTTAGGTGTTTGATTTAGGAAAGGCGTGTGTACCTCTTTGGCCTCAGTTTCCTTTCGCCCTACCGTTACTGAGTGCTCACTGTGCCAGGCCCTTTACAGGTATTTCTCATTTAACAACCCCCCATCCCAATCTAGAACTGGTGGTGTAAAGGGTTAACTGCTAAATCTGCTAACAAAAAGATCGGCAGTTCAAATCTGCGAGGCACTTGTTGGAAACTCTATGGGGCAGTTCTACTGTGACCTCTAGGGTCGCTATGAATCAGACCCTACTCGTTGGCGGAGGTTTGGAATCTGGAACCGGAAATCCTGATGGCTTAGTGGTTAAAGTGCTATTGGTAATAACCAGAAGATCCACAGTTCAAATCTATCAGATGCTCCTTGGATACGCTATGGGGCAGTTCTACTCCGTCTACAGGGTCGTTATGATTTGGAGTCGACTCGACAGCTGTGTTTTTTTTTTTTTTTGGTAATCTGGAACTGCATAAGGAGGGGAAGCCTACTTCCCTACACTGAATAGAAAGTGAAACCAAGCGAAATCCCTTGCCGTGGAGTCAATTCAGACTCATAGCGACCCTATAGGACAGAGTAGAACTGTCCCAGAGAGAGTTTACAAGGAGCTCTTGATGGATTTGAACTGCTGACTTTTTGGTTAGCAGCCATAGCACTTAACCACTGCACCACCAAGATTTCCAAGAATGTAGGTAAACTGTTTCAGAGACGAGAGTATTGGACTTGAAGTTAAAGGATTTGGCATCAGAGCCTAGCCCTGCTACTTTTCTAACTGAGCCACCTAGGGCAAGTGACTGAAACTTGCAGTTTGTTTTCTCCTCCATACAATGGGGATAATAGGTCTCCTTCAGTATGTCTCCTTGTCGTGAGGATTGGACAAAAACATAGGATAAGTTTGTGGATGTAAGGATGCTTTGTAAAATGCTAAGTGTGTTAGGATGTATAAGGGAGGAATCATAAGAAGAGGGTCCTCCTCTCAAAATGCTTACAGTATAGAAAGGAATTAGTAGGGCAAAGGAAGTGGTTTGTTAAATGGTGTAACCCAGTCAAGACGCTCGATCTCCTTTTTAGGGGAAAGACGACGTAGTTGTAAATTAACTAAAATCCCAGCTGCACATAAGAGCATGACAGGGTGCAGTGTTGAAGTCTGAAGGAGAGCTGCTCTCGGGATGGGTGGGATGGAGAGTGGAGGAGGTGCTGTTGGAGTCAGCTCTGAGTCCCCATTCTTCGGACTCACACACACACACACACACACACACACACACACACACACACACACACAGAGTTAGCTCTGAGTCCCCATTCTTCGGACTCACACACACACACACACAGAGTTAGCTCTGAGTCCCCATTCTTCGGACACACACACACACTCACACACACACAGACACACACGCACACACAGAGTTGTCTCTGAGTAGACTGGTTCATGGCAACCCCAAGTGTGGTTTAGAGTAGAGTTGTGCTCCATAGGGTTTTCAACAGCTAGGACCTTTTGAAAGTGGATTGACAGGGTTTTCTTCTGAGGTGCCTCTGGGTAAATTCAAACTGCCAACCTTTTGTTAGTAGCCTGGTACTTAACCATTTGGAGGGTCTCTGTCTCACAATCTTTGCTGTACATAAAAATCACCGGAGGCCCCACCTTAACTGAAAGACCAACCCACTGTGGAGTTCATTCTGACTTACAATGACCTCATGTGTTACAGAGTAGAACTGCTTAGAATCTTGGCGGGAGAAGTCCAGAAATCTACACTTTTTATGAGATTCTGAGAATATCTTGGATCAGTTGGCCCAAGAGGCAAGCTTTGAGAAGTACTGAGCCAGAAAAGGATTCAGGAAAACTTCCTTTCTCTGGACTTTATTGACCTGAAGCTTGCTAGAGCCTTTCCTCTTAGAGAGGACAGCGAAGTGCTGTGAGTGAGAATGGGAGATGGACTGGGAAAAACCTGGCTGTGAGTTCTGGCTCTGCCACTTTCTAGCCTTCTAATTCTAGACCTGTCACTTGGCTTCTGTGTACCATTTTCTTATTAAAATGGGAGGAAGTAGTAATTGCTAGTTCCAGGCGGTTGTGAGGACCAAGTGAGATAATATTCACCTGAGGCTTTGCAGTATTCAGCACAATTATTGGCACTTGGAAGCATCTGATAAATGTTATGCAGTTACCGTGAAGATTAAAGCAGAAACAGCACATGTAAAGCACTCTAGTTTATAGCAAGTGCTCAATAAATGTCAGTGTTTGTTTCTGTTGTTACAGAAAGTTTGTGTTCCGTGACAGGCAGTCCCACTGTTGTAGACACGCACCCTGATTCTGCTCACCTTCTGTTTTCGTGGTGACAAGTAGACTTACTTATGTCAGGAGCTACAAACGTAGGCTTCTGTTGGAAGTTTCTATAGGTGACACTGAAATGATCTTTCCTACCAAAGTGACTCCTGCAGAATTCTGTGGATGGCCCAACCAGGAAGCCTGAAAAATCACCCAGCAGCTCTCTCTCCTCAGCACTAGGATCTGTTCCCCTTCATCCCTGTGCCCTCAATTGCAGTCCAGGCCACTGGCTCTTGTTTTTATCTTGTCAACACCCTTCTCCTTAACTGAGATCTTTTCCCCATCTCTCTCCAATTTTTTCTTTCCCAGGTCTCTAGAATGATTTTTTCTTTTTTTTCCTAACAAGGGGATCCGACTCGACATCACTAGGCTTGGCTTTGGCAACAAGGGGATAAGAGTTTGTCTTTCCTTTGCTTAAAGTTCTTCCATGATTCTGAATACTTATGAAGAAACTGGAAACCACAATGCTTTGTAGAACACAATACAATATTGACGTATTAAACTGAAAATTGTAAAAACAAACAAAAAACCCAGTACCTGATTCTATGCACATTCTGTTATTCTTTAACATGACTGACATGCCCCAAATTCATCGGAAAAATATATGGAGGAAAAACATCTTAGAACTGGGAAAATGCTGTTCACTGTAATTTATCTACCTTCTTGCAAATTAGGAAAAGATGGTTATGGTTTTAATTTCATGGCACCACCTCAGCCTGGATTGAGGGACACCTGGGTTCCCCAGGGTTGCTGTTGGAGCATCACTGATTTAGGGTTCGAGTCCAGTCGTCCTGGCCTTGCATTTAAGATCCTTTACACTTAGACTCTCACCCTGTCTTTCTGTTGTTTATCTCTTGCCATGGGATCATGATCCAGCAGCATTTCAGGCCCACCTTTCCCAGTACTTCCTTGTCTTGTGTGTTTATGCAGGCTACTCCTTTTGCCTGAAATGCTCCTCCCTGCCTTGCCTGCCTGGGAAGCTCCAGTTTAGGTACTATTCCCTCATGTCTTCTCTCAGCCTCCTAGGCTGAGTCAACCCTTTCTGCTTTTCTGCTTTCCCAGTATTTTCAGGATTGGTTTTACGGCTTTTGGGACGTTGCCTCTCACTTATTTATGTGCCTACCTCCTCTTCTGGGCAAGAGTGGGGTCATATTTGGTTCGTCTCCATGACACCAGCACCCAATATGGGGCCTGGCAAGGGTAGGTGTCATAAATGTTCAATGAGTTACAGGTAATTGAATTTCCTTGTGACCTGGCACTGCGTGTGGTACTGTCTCATTTTTGCCTAGACTCAGCCCATCCCTCCAGGCCAAAGCCACCTCCCTTCCTGAGCCTTGCCAGCATAATAGAGATTTTAAAGCAAAGCAGAGCTTTTTCTTCTGCCCACCTGTTGCTTGTGCTCTCTGTCTCTCTCCATCAAAATCTCTCCTGTCTTCCCCTGTATAAAGAGTAAGAGTTTGGGAATCAGCCAGATCTGGATTAGAGTCCTGGATCCTCCATTTATGAGTTGTGTGGCCTTGACCAAGTCCCTTATGCTCTCTGAGCCTGGGTTCTGCTTCCAGGATCAGTGGCAAACCCCTGACGTGGGACTTCCGTGAGACAGCTCTGTAAACAGCATCCCTGGCTGTTTCTTCTCCCTGGCACCAGTTTTCTCTCCTTAAGTCTCCTTTTCTGTCTCTCGTCTTTGCTCCAGTGTCTCTCTGTTTCCAATTTCTTGCCCATCACTTTTCTGAATTAATTTGCTTCTGTAAACACGTTGTTGTTGGCACTTGCCACTGTGTCAATTCCAACTCACGGTGACCCCAAGTGTGTAGATTAGAACTGCTCCATAGGGTTGTAAAGGCTGTGACCTTTCAGAAACAGATCATCAGACCTGTCTCCTGAGGTGTCTCTGGATGGGTTTGAGCCCCCAATCTTTCAGTTACTAGTCAAGAGCTTAACTGCACTAACCAGGGACTTTTTCCGTCATTTTTCATTGTTCTTGCTCCTGTCCTTCTCTCTTTGGTTAATTCTCTGCCTCTGGTTCTTCCCTGCTCTGTCTCTTCTGGCCTTTTCCCCAGTGCAGCATGTAAGTCGTCAGTGCTTGCAAGAGAGGACACCAAAAACTCAGAGCCCCTTGCTCTTCCTTATCCTGGCCCAGGATTGTCCTAGGGGTGTCAACCTCAGTGCTGCCCCTACCCTACAGAGTGGAGGCAGGGCACAGGGAGAATCTGGACACACACTGAAACTTTAGGTTCTGTCCGATGTCACTGCCTACAGTCAGTCCATCCTACCCCTTTCTCCTGGAAGGTGAATGCGGCATCAGCCCAGGGGGCCCTCTGTATCCAGTCTATTCTCCATGCAGCTGCTTGGGGGGTGTCAGTGCTTCAGTGACTTTCTACTGCTCTTAAGGCTTAACCCAAAGACCATCCTTTGCCTACGTTTCCTTGTGTGACTTGCAGGCCCTGGCCAATCACTTTAGCTGCCTTGGCTTCTCTGCGCTCACTCTAGTCCAGCCACTGTGGCCTCCTTAAACTAAAAAAAGTCACTGCTGTCAAGCTGACTCCAGCTCATAGTGATTCCAGCTCAGAGCACAACTGCAACCTAGAGTTTCCAAAGAGTGCCTGGTGAATTTCAACTGCAGACCTTCTGGTGAACAGGTGTAGCACATAACCACATGCCACCAGGGTTTCCCTGGCCTCCTTTTGGCTCCTCAAACCCCTCACCTCTTGCCCTTGGACATGGCTGTGCTCTGGCTGAGAAGTTCCTCCTTGCTGATTTGCATGAAGCCAGGCCCTTCTTACATTTCAAGTCTCTTCTGAAATGTCATCACGTCACCTCCTCAGGGAAGCCCATCTTGAATCACCTAATCGAAAGTCGATTTCCACCATATTCTTTTTTTGAAAAAAAAAGTGTGGTGAAAATATAAACAACAAAAACATTTGCCAATTTAACAGTTTCTGCATGTATAGTTCAGTGACACTGATTATGTACATTCTTCAAGTTATGCAACCATCCTTGCTGTCTTTTTCCAAATCATTCCACCACCATTAACATAAACTCAGTGCCCTCTAAGCAAAAACTTTCCTTTCTCTCCCCCCCACATTTGGTAACTGCTAACAATCCTTGCTTTCTGTATATTTGCTTAAGTGAAATCATACAGTATTTGTCCTTTTGTGACTATTTCACTCAGCGTAGTTTGCTTTCTCTTTATGGCTCAGTAATATTTCATTGTATGTATCCACTACGTTTTGTTTTTCCATTTATCTGTTGATGGACACTCCAATTGTTTTCACATTTTGGCTCTTGTGAAAAGTGCTGCAGTGAGTATTGGTGCCCATCACATTCTTTATCACAAGACTCCATCCATTTCCTTCAGAATACGTCCCTTGGGTTGTAATTATATACTTATTTGCATGCTCGCTGTTGGTTTCCTCTGTTAGAATATAAACCTCATTAGGGCAGGGGCCGTGTCTACATTTATTCATTCAGCATTTATGGAACACAAACTACATGCCAGATACCAGGCACCAGGATACAAGACCATGTCTTTGCCCTTAGGGAGTTCACAATCTACAGGCAGAGACAAACACCTCACGTGGTGGATGCTTTGTTTAAATTTAACAGTCCTTTCTTCCTCACTGACTGTTTTCTATACCCCTTATCACTGTGTCATCTACCACGGAATTTAGTTTTATTTTGGCCACTTATTGTTTGTGTCTTCCCACTAGACTGTAAGCCCCATGAGGGTAGGGTTTTTGTGTGTTTTGTATCTCATAATAACTTAAATAAATGAGTCAGTATCTGGTAAAAATTTGTTGAACGAACAGGCTTCCAGAAGGGAGCCAGGTCTCAGCTGTGATTCACTGCAAGCCTGGGTTCAAGTGCTGGTGCTTTCCTACGCTGACACTTGATATTGAGAAAGTCACTTCCTCTCTCTGGACCTCACTTGCCTCAACTGTGTAACAGGGATGATACTATATACCCAAAGGAGTTACCCAGCCCCCCAAAAACCACTGCTGTCAAGTCGAGTCCTACTTACAGTGATCCTATAGGACAGAGTAGAACTGTCCCATAGCTTCCAAGGAGTTCCTGGTGGATTTGAACTGCCAGTCTTTTAGTTAGCAGTTATAGTAGCACTTAACCACCATTCCACCAGGGTTTCCAATGGAGTTATGGTCTGGATTAAATGAGCACATGTGGGTGAATTACAGAGAAGGTACTCAGCCTTACATATCAGGGCTGGGGAGTTTGTGGGTTGTTGTAAAAATGCTTATACGGGATAGAGGCTCCAGTATACCGACCCTGGTAGTCAGAAAACCCTGGTGGTTAGTGGTTAAGTGTTACATCTGTTAACCAAAAGGTTGGTAGTTTAAATCCGCTGGATGCTTCTTGGAAACTCTGTGGGACAGTTCTACCGTGACCTATAGGGTCACTGTGAATGGGAATCAACTAGAGGGCAGTGGCTGGTAGCCAGAAAGGAGAAGTAGGACCAATGAAACTGAGGGAGGCAGGCTTCACACCACGAAAGGAAGAGCCTGATAAACACCAAGGTCTTCAAGGTTCCAATGTGCACACCTGGTAGGTCACTGAGAACCAGATCCTTGAAGGGATGTATGAGTGAGCATTTGGAGGGGCCAAGGCAGAAGGGATTCAAGTATCATACGGGACAGAAAGGCCGTTGTTTCTGATTCACTATCTTGACAGCGCCAAGCAGGAGCAGGTGTGGGCAGTGAGCGTGGTCATCTGAAAATATCAATGCCCATGCCATACAGAGGCCCAGAAGCGAGATCTCCAGGCAGGGGTGAGGAAGTGGGGGAAGGGAGCGCCTGGACCTGCGGGCTACCGGACGGGGGCAGCAGCGCGCCCTTCAGCCAGCAGGGGGCGCTGCGAGACCATAGAACGCTCGACAGGCCTGACGTCAGCGCCCCGCTCGCTCCGGCTCCCGCTCTGGACTCGGCGCCAGTCCCGCGCTGCGCCGCGCCGCTCCGCTCCGGCTCGCCTCGGGCTCGGCTCGGGCTCCGGTGGCTGCGCCCCCCGCGCCGGGCCCCGAGGCAGGCGGCAGCGCACGATGGCTCGCGCCCAGGCGCTGGTCCTGGCGCTCACCTTCCAGCTCTGCGCGCCCGAGACCGAGACTCCGGCAGGTAAGCGCACGGCAGTCGGACCGAGCTTGCCCCTCTGAGCCCTGCGGGCCCGTGGCGTAGCTTGGAAGAAAGTGAATGTTGGATGACTGGGCGTTACGAGCGTGTTCCTGTGTGTGTATGAGTGTTGGCTGTACGATCTTGTGCTCAGGGTGTTGTGTGGCTGCAAATATTTTGTGTCCGTGAGTTGTGTGTGCAAGAAAAGGTGCTGTGTGTGTTGTGTGACTACGAGTGTGTTCGCATTAATGTGTGCATAGAGGTATTGGGTGTGAGCTGAGTGTCTTGCGTGCCTTCCACTGTGGTTTGTACGGCCGAGCGGGTTGTGTGTTCCTTATGTGTGCATCTGAGTTTCGTTGTGTGACTGGAGTTGTATCTGCAAATGTGTTGCATTTGTTTGCGTTTTGTCTACCATAGCGGGGAGTGCTGTTTATTGTGTCTCTGAGAATGTGTTGTCTGTGTGGCCGAGAGTACTCTGCATATTTCTCCCGAGTGTGTATCAGGGAATGTGTGTGTGCTTGTGGGACACATGTACTTATGTGAAAGGTGTGGGAACGAGTCTGGAACGTGTGCCCCTGTACTGTGTGCGCGATGTGTACGTGTGAGAATGTCTGGGTGTGTGGTGTGCGCTGCTAGGAGCTGCGTGGGTCTGAGTGTATGCCAAGTGTGCCGGGAATGTGTGTGTAGGAGCGTGTCTGGGGCGGATGTGAGTGTGTTAGTGTGTTCGTGCGGGTTGGGTACGTGTCCAGGAATGTTGTGAGTGTGCACGCGCCTGGGCCCGGGCTGTGTGTGCCGGGGGCTGGGGCCGCCCGAGGGGGCGGTGGCAGGGTGTGTGTGTGTGCGTGTGCGTGTGTGGCTACGCGGAGCCTGAACAAGTTGTCGCCGTGGCGCCCCCCGACCCAGTCAGGAGGGGCCTGAGGCTCCGGAGAGCCTTGGGGGCCCGTGGCCGCTGACTCCGACATGTCGGGCTGTTTTGTTGTTTCACAAGTTCCGAGCGGCGCTGGCGGGCGGCGGATCCGAGAGGCGCGGGTACTGTGATGCCTCCCGGGCCGGCTGCGGGGAGGGCCGGCTGGGGCAGGGGGCAGCCCGGGCCCACGAGCGCTCCAGAGGTGGCCGGGCCACGCTGCGCCGAGGGCGGTGGCGGGGGTTTTGCTGGGGCGGGGCTGCGACGTCGGGGCGCCGGAGGGCCTGGTCCTGGCTGCGGGGCAGCCCCTCCTCCCGTGTGCACTCCGGGCTTCATCAATGCGGGGGGTCTCCGGGGACATTCTCTGGGTCAACTCGGCAACTTTGTACGGCCTCCGACCGGCGTGGACAGCTGTATGTGTACGTATGTGTGAGTGCGTGCATGAGTGTGTGTGTGCGTGTGTGCATGTGTGTGTCTCCGCGCTTCTGTCTGCTGTGATTGCGCTGTCTCTGGGTGTTTCAGAGGCTGGTGTCTCGTGGTGTTTGGTGTGTGTGTGTGTACGTGTGTGTGAGATCGTCTGAATGTGTGTATCCATAGAGCGTGCATCCATAGAGCGTGCCTATGTGCCCATCAGAGCTTGCGTTGTCGACTGTGGGTCTGGGTGTGTCTGACCTCCTGCCCTGAGGAAAACCGGGATCCAGGAGCTTTGTCCCACCAGCCGAGTGGGGCCCGACCCCTTCCTTGGAGCAGGGATGACTTCCCCCGCCCAGGCCTCCGCACTCCTCCTTCTGGTTCGTTGGTCGGCTCTAGCCCAAGACCAAGGCGCTTGGTAACGGTAGTACCGGGGAGATGCCCGGGGCGGGGATCTGAGCCCAGCTGCGTGCCGAAGCTGGCTCAGCCCTGCCAAGGCTCCTCCTGGCCGTTTGCCTCCGACGACTAGCCTCACGACTAGCCTCCTCCGGATCGAGTTTACGGCCCAGTCCCCTTCTCAGGCCTCTTGGCTGGATCTCTCTGGGCTCGTTGCAGTGGCCCCTGTTGCTGACTGTGAGCTCAGCTTTGACCTGGTGCAAAAGAGACATCTAAGACGACCTCCTTCCATGTCCCCACCTTCCTCTCCTCTGCAGGGACTTTACCCCCTCCCCTACTCTGGATCAAGCCCCCTGGGCTTTCTATGCTTCCCTCTAGACCCCACCCGCATCTTAATTCAGAGGACACTCTGTAGTCCTGAACTCCTGTCATCAGTGGGGAGCAGTCAAGAACTGGGGTTTGGACAGGAGACTTTCGTGAGGCCTCAGTTTCCTTCAGTGCTCTTGGAGTAATAATAATGGTGTATGGTACTTGGTAGATTGTTAAACCAGGCTTGCCTGTCAATGTAAGGGAACAAAAGGCGGGGTTAAGAGCTGTTACAGAGTCCTGGAGGCTGTGATTTGAGACCAGAGAGTCCTGAGTTCAAATTCTGCCTGTGACACTTGCTGTCTGTGTGATCTTGGGCAAAATCGCTTCAGTTCTTAGCCTGTTTCCTCGTTGGCAAAGTGAGAGTGGCCATGTAATGGGTAAACTTCTTAGTACTGTTGCAGCTTAGTATTAGAGTGTCATTCAGAAGCCAAGCCCTTATGAGAAGGTTGAGTCACCCCCCTGCCCCAGTCTGAGTAATCAATCTTAGCTTCTGCATGCCTCCTGTGTCCCCCCTGGTAGGGACTGTGTGTGATTTCTTTCAACCGTGCAAACTTGGCAGTAATTTATTCCGTTGTGTTCTAGCTCATTTTGTCCTTTGGGTGGTTGGGGTTGTGAACAGCAGGAATGAGGGAGAGGCTGCCCAGTGGTTTCAGGTTGGGCAATAATGGCTTGTTTGGGCAGTCCTCCCTTTTCACTGTGGCTGGAGGTGGGGACTCAGTGGTTCTTGGGGGAAGTGGGGGGGTGGGGTTGAAGAGGGCAAGGAGCTGCCCCTGGGCAGCCTTCTGCCTAGCTCCCAGGTGAGGGAAAATCCAGCATGGGCACCCCCACTTGCTTGGGGTACACTGCTGTCATGCCATTCTTTCATTGGTTAAGCTGGGCTTGTGGGGTAACATGGGCTTGCAGGCCTGGCTGTCCAGAGTTGCAGGGCATGTCTTGGGCCCCTTTTCCTCCATCTACCTCTTTTCTCCTCCAAGTCACCCTCCCTGCATCCTAAGCATCTTTTCCTTATGCCTCTTTCAGGGCCTCTTTCAACTCTCGCCTTCTGTCCATCCCCAGCCATCTCTCACCCACAGGAAGGCCTAAGCCTCTTCCCTTCATCTCTCTTGGTGCCTGGAATCTCACTAAAACACATTGTTTAAAGCAGTTCAAAACTCTTCAAAGTTTCCCCATAGCTTTCTGAGCCAAGTTTCCCTACCTTGGCCCAGCCACCTGCCCTAGCCCCCTCCTGTCTGTTCAGCCTCAACAACTCAGACCACTTGCCTTTTGCATCTTATGACTTATGTACCAGTAGCTCCCCAAATGCCATCATTCCTCTCTGGGTCTTTGCACAAGCTGTGCTTTCTCCCTAGGACTCTCTAATTCCACCTCTTTGCCTGGTGAGCTCCTGTTCCTCAATCAGCTCTCACTTTAGGCATGACCTCCTCCTTGAAGCCTTCTGTGGTAACTCTGTGTTCTAGAGTGAGGCAGGAGTGGAGACTGTTAATCACATTTTTACATAGCGTTACAATTATTCAGGAGTCCTGGTGACTCAGTGGTTAAGAGTTCACTGCCAACCAAGAGGTTGACAGTTCAAATCCACCAGCCACTCTCTGGAAACCCTATGGGGCAGTACCACTGTGTTCTATAAGGTCTCTGTGAGTTGGAAATGACTCGATGTCAGTGGATTTGAAGTTTTGTTTTTGGTGGTTATTGTAATTATAGTTTATTGCTCCTATTTCCCTTCTTGTCTGTGAGTTCTGTAGGGCAGGGATGGGATATTTAGTTCATTTTGAATCCTTAGTGAAGGCGGAAGGCTTGGCCTGCACGCAAACCCCAACAAAACCCATTTTCAAGTTGATTCCGACACATAGCAACCCTATAGAACAGAGTAGAACTGCCCCATAGAGTTCCCAAGGAGTGCCTGGTGGATTTGAGCTGCTCACCTTTTGGTTAGCTCCGTAGCACTTAATCATTACACCACCAGGATTTACCTGGCCTGCAACAGTGCTGAGTAAATGTATGTTAAGCATGAAAGATTGCATAGAGTTGAGTGGGTCAAGTTCAGAGCTGGAGTTGCCAGAAGGGGGCGCACTGACTCCACTGGATGTAAGGATTAAAGAAACAGGTTTTCCCTCCAGGAATCTGGAAAATTCTGTTGGGGGATGGTGTTATGTTGTGAAAAGGCCTGTAGAGAGTGTCATTTGGGAGCTGTGAGTTGGAGAGGTGAAGTCCCTAACCGGTGGAGAGGGAAGGAAGGTCTTCTGTGGGCTACCAGCCCTTCCCTGGGCTCTCAGCCGTGCCTCCCACTCTTCGCCAGCCCCTCCCCCAGCGGCTGGCTGGACCCATTCAGCCCCCAGCCCAGGCCCTTTGTGCTGGAGGCCATGGCAGTTGGTAAGGTAGCGTCAGTCCTAACCGTCAGTCTGAGCGTCTGGGGAGGGAGGGCCTGCATCCAGAGAGGGAGGAAGTCTTCCAGGCAGATATCCCCCATCCTCAGTCTCTGGTCTGGAAGTGGATCGTTGGAGCCATAGCTTTGGCTTGGCTGCTTATGAGCTGGAGGGCAGGGAGAGAATACTTGTAGCTGGCTGCCATAGGTCCTGACCAGCCTCTGTCAGAGTGGTGTGTGTGTGTGTGTGTGTGATTGTGATTATAGCCTGGGGTACAGGACACATGTGTCCTGTCAGGTGTCCAGCCATCTGGTTACCCAGGTGTACCAGGATCTGAGTCTGGATGGATAGGCGGCCAGCTACTTTGATGACTACAGAACCTGAAATTAAGGTGTCTGGATACCCAAGTGTTGAATTCCTGGGGCTTAGGTACAAAACTATTTCGGTAGGTGGCGTCTCAGATTTGATGTGTGGGTGTCTTAGTATCAGGGTGTGAGAGAATCAGGGTGTTCAAAAATAAGGATATTCCAGTGTTTCTGGGCCCGAAGGGGGGTGTATCCACATGTCTGAGAATCTGCAGGTTAATGGGAGTTCAAGCGTAAAAGTGTCTCTTTGTTGTGTCTAGGTGTCTGGATATCTGAGGGTAGGACTGTCTGTGCATCTAGGAAGGAGGTGTCCACATGTTAGAAGGGAGTCCAGGTATTAGTGTGTCTGTATGTTTAGGTGTGGAAGGACCCTGTTTCTTCTGGGGGTTGCCTTTGTAGCCAGGAATGGGGTGCATGGGTTGGGTGGCAAGTGTCCTTGAGACTGTGTCCAGGTATTGGCCAGGAGCCAAGAGTTTGCCTGCTCAGCCTCTGCCGCCCACTTCTCTGGGGCTTGCCTCCTGATCTCCCTTCAGTCCCAAAGCTAGGAGCCTCTGGAGGAGACCCCAGTGGTTCTTTCTCTCCATGGTTAGAACTATGGAAGAAAACCAGTCACTCTTGAGCTGCGTTATCCATTAGAACTTTCTATACCCATGAAAATGTTCTACACCAAACAGAACCAACCTGCCAGTTGATTTCAACCCATTGTGACCCTACAGGACAAAGTAGAGCTGCCTCTTAGGGTGTCCCAGGCTATAACACTTTATACATTGAGATTGCGGCATCTTTCTCCCTTGGAGTGGCTGGTCAGTTTGAACTGCTGAAGCTTTTGATTAGCAGCCAAGTTTTTTAACCATGGCACCACGAGGGTCCCTTTGTAATACTGCATAGCTCCCTGTAATACAGTAGCTACTTAGCTACATGTGGCTACTTAACTCTAAATTATTTCAAATAAAAATTCGGTGTCTCAGTTGCACTAGCCAAATTTCAAGTCCTCAGTAGTCATAGGTGGTCAATGGCTGCCATACTGGACTGTGTAAGTGAAACACATTTCCATCATCACAGAAGTTCTGTTGCTAGTGCTGGTCTAAGAGTATGAGACTTGTGGTGTCTTTATTGAGTCTGGGTCACCACAGGGCTTGGAATTGGTCTGGGTGGGCCATCATTCACCACTGCTGAGAAGGGTTTTGTTGAACCCATTCCCTTTTCTCCCCAGACCCATTATTCGTTGCCTAGGCTATTGAAATAGCATCCTCCTTGGTCTCTATTCTGCCGCTAGCCTCTTGCTTTCCAATTCTTCCACTGCCCAGTCATCAGAATGACCTTTCTAAGGCAGAGACACAGGATGCTGTCACTCCTTGTGCCCATCTGAAGCTCCTCAGCACCCAAGGGATACAACCTAACCCTGACATGGCGTTTGAGTTCCTGCATGATCCAGCCCTTGCCTTCACTTTATGCCTCTCCTCCCTTGCAGCCCACTCCTCCTCACCCACCTCATGACCACCGGATGACTTGCTGAGCCCAGAACCTGCCATGCCCTTTCCTGCCTCTGAACCTCTGTACATGCCAAGCCTTCTGCTGAGAGTGCCCCTCCTACCCTTCTCACTTGTGGAGGTCGGCCTACTTCTCAGCCCTCAGAGCCCAGCACCAGTGTCACTTTCGCAGTGAAGTCTTCTCAGATCCCTCTGGGTGTAAGTGGTTGGATTTTTCCCATAATGCATGTAAAGGCAGTGTGCTAATGCATATACTGAGGGCCTTCTGAAGGCTGGGCTGGGTCTTGGGCATCTCCTTGCCTCTAGGGCCTTGTACCTGGCAGGTGCCCATTGAGTGTTGGCCTTGGTGTGAACCCTGGATGCACAGGGAGAGCTGAGATGAGATGGAACTGAGGGCAGCCATGGTAGGGGGGGCTTGTTTGTCTCTTTGGCTGGCTCTAGGGCAGAGGCTGCCATTGCCTGCAGAATGGCTGTTACTGGATGGCCCAAGAACTCCTGGCAGTTTACCAGGTGCAGAACTCCAGAACACAGAGCTAGATCAGAAGGGTCGAGGAGACAGGGGCTTTATATAGGGGCTTTTTGAGGTTTAGGAGTTTGAGGTCATAAGCTAGGGGAGCAGTAGGATGGGGAATTGGGAAGGCATGTGGTGGGGATATTGATGGGCACAGTTACAGCTGGGGATAAGGTGATAGATGGAGGGTGGGTGCCACGTGGGGAAAGGTAACTGACAATGAACATCTTTTGGGGGGATGGGACTATCTGAAGGTTGGGGCAGACAGTAGAGGATGAAGGAACAGCTGTAGGGTGTGGACAACTGGGGTTTTGGGGGGCAGTGGGAGGACAAAAGGACAGCTGGTATGGGGGAACAACTGGGTGTTGGGGACAGACAGATGGGGTAAAGAGAACGAACAGTTGGATGTGGGACAGCTGGGGGATGAGGGTGACAACTGGAAGGTGTCAGAAACCTCTTTGGACAGGTGGGTCTCAACTGAGACAGTGGGAAATATATCACTCAGAATGTGTGCATATCTGTATGTGTATGCACAGGTGTGTATATGTGCATCCTTTGGTTGTGCACATCTGTAAATATGTCTTTGTACTTAGAGACTGGTGGTTAAGAGCATGGGCCCATGAGCCAGACCACTTAAGTTCTAGTCTGGCTCCTCTGGCTACCAGCAATGTAACACTTAGCCAAATAACTGCTCGGGGCTTCAGTTTTCTGATTTGTGAAGTGAGGATAATAATAGAATGCACCTCATAGGGTTGTCCTGAATTTGTTATATGTATGTGTGTACATATATATATGTGCACATATAGTTTAGAATAGGTCTTGTGTATAATAAGCTCTGTATAAATGTTAACTATTCTTTTGTGTGTATGTGTGTGGTAAGGGGCCATGGTGGTGTAATGGTTAAGGACTTGACGCCTAACTAACAGATGAGTGATTTGAACCTTCCACCTGCTCCAGAGGAGAAAAATATGGAAGCCTGTGTCCATAAGGAAACTCTGGTGGCACAGCGGGCTAAGTGCTACATTTGCTAACCAAAAGGTTAGCAGTTCAAATCCGCCAGGTGCCCTTCTATGGGGCAGTTCTACTCTGACCTCTAGGGTCATCATAAGTTTGACCTGACTCCACATCCATAGGTTTGTTTTGTTTTGTTTTTTCTGTGTCCATAAAGGTTACAGCATAGAAAACCGTATAGGGCAGTTCTGTCTGACTTGATGGGAGCTGGTTTGGTTTTTCAGTTTTTATGTGTGGTATATGTGTGTGTGTCTCCTGCACGCTCAGAAAACTTGGTTCTTGACCTCTGATGACGTCCAGATCTGGAATGGGTAATGATGGGATTAGGGGGACTAGCCATGCTAGTTGGGTCTGGCTCCCCTCATAACCCTCTACCTTGCTGAGCTCACTCCCTGCCCAGCCTGTGCCAGAGTCTGACCCATTAGGTCTCCACTGTGTCTCCTCTATCCTGCCCTGCACTGCCCTGCCCTGGGCTGGGGGCCAGGGGATGTGCTTTAATTGTCCACGGCTTTTCAGCAGAATCTGAATTCATTGTTTGCCTGCCAGTGAGCTGGGGCTCTGCTCAGATATAAATACCTGGACAGTATGCTCCGTTCTGGGCTTCCTGTCGTGAGGGCGGCAGTGGCTTCATTGTGCCCTTGCAGAGTCACTGGCATGGAAGATGTTGGGTGTGAGGGGCAGAATGGTGGGAAGCCCACAAGCAGACAAGGCCTTAAGACCCAGCCCTTAGGGTGAGCCTACCCACCCTGGCAGAGTTGAGGGCACAGTTTTCTGGTGATCTGGGTTTCCCTTTCCTGCAGTGTGTCACTGGGAGGCAGCGGCATTCACAGTGTGGCTCTGAACTGCCTGGGATGTGTGCTGTCGGCGTGGCTGGACCCAGCTCCTCATGATGGGGCCACTGTGTTGCATGCATGCCTTGCACTGTATTCCAGCTGTACTCTGATGCCTAGACTAGGATTCTCCATGGCACTGGGTGTGTGGACTCATCTGAGTTTCTGCGCATTCCACCTCTGCACTGTGCCATTGCACTTACCTCCATCCTGCAGTTGTCCTACCATTTGTACCTTTGTGGCTCCCTTCTATGACACATTTGTTGGCTGAAGGGCAGCATTGCATGGGGAAGGTGGACTCTCCTGGGTTTCCAGACAGAGCCCCTCACACTGCACCATTACGTGGGATTACTACATGCCTTTCTGTGGTCACCTGTCATGTTTGCATCATAGAACATGTCTGTCCTACACTGCAGTACCTCACTGGGCAATCTACATTGCATTGGGCATGTAGACTCTCTTGGATTTGGGGCATGGCTCCTCATACTGCACCGCTGCACTGGACCAACAGATGGCATTCCACCACAGTGTTTCATCATTGTGTCACATGGCATCCCTGCGCTGCACTGTATTACCACAGTGGGCATGTGCACTGCAGTGGGCATCTGGACTGTCTTGAGTTTCTGGGCACAGGCCCTCTGCATTTCACTTTTGCTCTGCCAGCGCTGTGCTCCTTTGCCTCACATAGCACTTCTGCTCTACTGCACTGTGTTGGGTCTGGATCTTCTCTGGGCCCAGCCCTTTGTGTTGTATACCACTGTTGTTCTGACACTGACCCCTTTGGCATCTCTGCCTTTCCTTGTGTTACCACTGGGATGTTGTCTTGTGGCCTTCCCAGGTCTTGTTGGCAGTCCCAGCTAAACAATGTCTCTGTGGAGTGTCCTGGTTGCAGTACGTCTCAGCTGCAGGGTGCACACTGCTCAGGGAATCCCTACCTGCACTGCAGCTTGGGACCCCCCTGTTTTCCCAGCATGGCATCTGTGCATTGCCCTAGAGTACTGCCCTCAGTTAGTTGCTAATCACTTACGCAGGGCTCTGGCCAGCAGCTCCAGGGAGCCGTGGTATAGGTTTAGATGTGTCTATCTGAATGAGGACAAGAGGGAAGGGGTTGGACTGGGCCTCTGGGCTACAGTCATGGTCCTAGAGGCTGGATGGGGTTGATCAGGGACACACTAGCTATGGTCATGGGGTCAATGAAGTCCAGCCGCTGTTGACCATCTAGTATACCCAGGGCTTGGGAATGGGCAGAAACCACTGGCTAGGGCTGGGTTGGATGAGAATGTCCAGGGCTGGGTTGGACTACCTGGATAGAGATATGGCTTCAGTTGATGAATCTGACCAGAGTTGTCATTGGGATTGTGTTTTGATTCCCTGGCTCAGGGTTGAGTCTATATGTGGAGCTGGTTGCGAACCCAGCCCCTAAAGTTTGCTCCCTGTTAGAGAAGTTTTGTTTCTCCTGGGGCCACCCTGGGAAACTGGATGGTCTATTGGCAAACCAGAGGGAAAAAAAATCTCATTGCAAACAGGCTCTGTTTATCTTGGGTGTTCAGAAAACACTGTGGTGGTGGCTGCAGCCACAGTTGGCACAGAATACCTTTTCCTTGTCTGGTGGTGAGAAAAATCTGGTGCACACATGTGGGTGGTACACACAGCAGACACATACACACACACATGCACGCGTGTGCATGCACACACACATACATACACAAACCCTCCCACTCCACCACATACACTCACCTCTACAATAACTCCCCCCAAAGTAAATAAATTAAATGAAGCCAAATTCATTGCTGTTGATTCTGACTCATAGCTACCCTCTACAGTAGGCACATGCATGTCACTGAACATGCCATGTACCTCTGCACATAAATACATGCCTGTACATCCACAACTTCTCAGGAGCATACTTCTGGGACCCAATACTTTCAGACACCCATGCTCACCCTTACATACCTTTCCCTCCATCTAGTCACTCTCTGCCCCCAGGTTATTCTTGCTTATATGCACATTCAGACAAATGGAATCAGAATCTCAGAGCTGGAAGCCACCTTAGAGATCCTTTGATTTCTTATTTTCATTTCACAGGTGAGAAGCAGGCATTCAGAGAGGGTGAGTCACCTGCCCAAAGTAACCCAGGGATTTAGATGCTCAGCAGGAATAAGATCTAGGTTTCCTGCCATCCAGCTGAGTGTGTGCAAGTTGATACCAAGCTGTCACTGTCACGGCCATATGCATGCAGGCACATGTGTGTGAGCATGCTGTGTGTGCACACATACTCCTCCCTATACAAAACATCCCCCTTGTATGGAAACATGCACACTTGGAGGGAGGCATGGAGACTCTCAGCTCAGGATCCGCCACCCCCATGCTCTGGCTGTACCTCCAGAGGTTGCTTTCCTCCTTATATCATCCCATCCAGAGCCCAGCCGGATGTGGATAAACCATCCCCCTGCCTTCCCAAAATTGTGGCTGACGGTTGCTCAGGCAACCGCCCGCCAGATTGGGGAGATTAGCTGAGGAATGTAGCTGGGCCAGTTTGAGCTGGGGCTGGGGGAGACGGTGGGGGTCCTGGGTTGTCTTAGTCCACTCTCTCAGAGAGCTCCCCCTCCAGCAGAGATAGGGTAGCCGCAGAGGGGCCTGGTTTTCTCCTCCTTGGCCCAGCTGAAACTGTGTCCCCAAAGCCTGGACTGGGCTGGGGAAAGGGAATGTTCCTATGAACATTTGAGTGTGGAGTTTTGTGTGCCTGTGTGTGTATGTGTGTGCAGTGCATCTTTTGGGGTGTGACTGGGGTATATGTTTCTTGCATCTAAGGTGGGGCCTTGAGTCCCCCTCCCTCAGCAGTTCCTGGCATCTGACTCTAGACCTTATGGTGGCTTAGTCCCAAGCTCCTTCCCTCCAGTGCCTTCTGGAGAAGCCACGTTCCACCTGTATGGCATGTAGGATGTATTAGTTGTGTCAGCTGAATCCAGACACTCCCCTGCTACACTCCTGCATTTCTCCAGTATGAAGTGAGGCCAAGCTCCTCAACCTGACATCTAAGGCCTTCTGTGATCTGGCCTCAGCTACCACCTCCTCCACTCTTATCTCCCACTGTTCCAGGGATCTGGGCTATTCTCTGAGCCCTGTATGGACTGTGTTTCCGCTGTCCTCTGCTACTGTAAGGCCCTTTGCCTCATATACCCTCATGCCCATCCTATACTGGCTAAAACACTACCTATCCTTCCAGGCTGAGCTCAGAGGCACCCTGCTCTGGGAAGCCTTTCCCCTGAAGCCACCACATCCTGAGATCTGTGGCTTCTCTGAGCCCCTGTGCACATTGTCACCCCTTGCCTGTGCCTTTGACCCTTCTGTACTTTGTCTCAATCTCTAACCCCTTCCCAGACTGGGAGGTCCCCCAGGGCAGAGCAGAGTCTCAGTCAGACTCAGGGCTCTCATAATGCTGGCCTGGGACTGCTTTGTACTGTCAGTCAATAAATATCCTTTGACTGAAACTGAATTAGTACACACAGCCAGCAGGGCAAATTTGTCTGTTCTTGCAGAGTCCCTGGCCACTGCAAACGGTTGAGCACCTGACTGCTAGCCAAAAGGTTGGCAGTTTGAAACCCACCCAGAGGCACTTCGGAAGACAGGCTGGCTTATCTGCTTGAAAACCCTATGGAGCAGCTTTCTGTACACAAGGGTCACCATGAGTCACCCCTGACTCCCTGGCAACTAACCACAGTCTTCTTGAATAAAGATCCCTTGTTTAAGTCCCAGCTTCTGCACTTTGCAACTATGTAACTTTGGGCAAGCAACCTGGCCTCTGTGCTTCCTTTTCTGTCTGCAAAGTAGGAATGGTAATAGTACCTACCTCTGACTTGACGGCACTTGGCTTTGGCTGGGTTGCTGTGAGGATTCATTTGGAGCATGGTGGACGCAGTGGTAAGTGGCAGCCCCGTGTGATGATGCTGTGTGTGTGTGCGTGCCTGTGCCCATGTCTGTACAAATGGAATTGAGAGAAGTTCCTTGCTACCATTCTTGCTGTGAACCCAAAGTCTGAGCTAGTTTTTGCCCTTGGCCTGCAGGCTTCGGGGTTCTCTGGGTCGCCAGCAGGAGCTGGACTTTGGGGCTCCTGGCTGCTGAGCTCTCCAGGCGGGGTGTGATGGAGGGCTTTTCCTGGGGCTGACAGTACTGATTCTTCCCATCCCGGGGTGATCTGAGGAGGAGGTGGGGGTAGGCCCCTCCTTGGGGTCCTGGCTCTAGGGCTGTTACCCTTCAGGCTGTGGTTGAAATTGGGCCTGGCCCAGAGAAATGGGGCTGTGGGTGGGCTGGCGGGTCAGCTGGGCTTTTGGTCGGTTGCCCTGGGCTGACTCTGACCCAAGACTGTCAGTCTGTAGGCCACTGACTAGGGAGAGGGAGTCAGTCTGACTGGATGGTCATTTAGCCTTGGAGGATACCCTGACTGAAGTCAGTTAGTTAGTAGGGATTGTCTAGGTTA
Organism: Heterohyrax brucei; assembly: GCA_028571685.1. Taxonomy (NCBI): domain Eukaryota; kingdom Metazoa; phylum Chordata; class Mammalia; order Hyracoidea; family Procaviidae; genus Heterohyrax; species Heterohyrax brucei. The sequence continues at coordinate 59,223,355 of CM053140.1, forward strand.
GAGGTCACTTTGGTGAGTGTTAGTTGGCCTGGGGTCCGGCGATTTGGTGGTCATTCTGGGTGAAGTCAGAAGGTCTGGCAGTCATCTGGTCACTCTTAGTCAATCGGTGGGGTTCACTCTGGCTGAGTCAGATGATCTGGAGGTTACTCTGAGTAGGGAACTCAGCCTAGGTGTTAATCTGACCAGATCAGTCAGTCTGGGAGTCCTGGTAGGTCATGTGGCTTGGCCTAGGGTGGACACGAGGAAGCCAAGGAGCCAGTGGGTAAGACACCCTGGGGCAGCTGCCTTGTGACTTGTTTAGGAACAGGGAGGACTTGAGTCCTAGTCTGGGCACTAGATCCTGGGCTCACTGTTTTGACAATCTCTCTGCCTTAGGGAGGCCTTGGCTAAGACCCACCTTTTCAAGGAAGCCCTCCCTGACCACCACCACTGGCCACATCCCCTCCGTGCTGTGGGTCATTTTACTAGAGTGAGAGCTGAGGTCTTCCTAGCACAGATGGGTTAACAGTCACCTCCTCCATGCCACAGGGCATGATGCTGACGAGTGCTTTTCAAACACAGACAGAGAGCTCAGCCAGGGTCCTGCCCTAGCCCTGGAGAGTCTCCTCTTATTCTGTACCACCCTCTTATGTCAGCCTCAGCCCACATCTCACCATTTCATACTCTGATGGGCCTCAAAAAGGGAAAGGGAGACCCCAAGAATGGTGATCCCCTTCTTCGTGCCTGGCTCAGCTTGCCATGTTCGCATGTGTTGCTTCATACAATCCACTTGACAACACGGAGAAATAGTTGTTACACATGGAACACCTGCATCTCCTAAAAGTGATGTCACTTGCTGTGTGAGCAGGAGCCTCGCGCTGGGCCTGACATGTGGCACTCTCTCTCCAGTTATTATCAGTGCCCCTCAACTTCTCTCCTGGAGACTGGGAAGCAGCTTGAGTTTGCACCTTCTTGTACTGAAGGCTTCTCTGGTGGGAAGCATGGGCTTTTGCATCTGGTCGACAAGGGTTCCAATCCTGCCTCTGTTACTGAAGTAGTAGACTCGAGGGGCACATGTTAATTACTGCTATTTCCTGAATACTCACTATGTGCCAGATGTTGTGCTAAGTAACCATTAAATAGAAGCTCGACAACCTATATGAATGAATGGATGGGGACACTGTGGCCCAGAAAGTTGAATTGCAGAGACAAGATTCAATCTTAAGTCTGCCTGACTCTGAAGCCCACTCACTTATCTACTGTGTTATAGTATAGGCAGATCCTTCACCCTTTGGAGCCTCAGTCGCGTCAGTCGCCACATCTGGTAAATGGGAGAAGTGCCAGTGTCCGGCACACAGGCAGGACAGGGCTGAGCATGACTTCTGCCTGATTTTTTGCTGCCTGCTTAGGTATTTCCCTGGGTCTCAGATCCCTCAGGACTATCCCTGAAGGGGCCCCAAGGGTTATGTTTTGGAACTAACTGGTTTGCAGTTACTTCCTGAACCAGTGGTGTTCTCGGGTTTACTAGGTAAATCTACCTGCTCAGGGCTTTGATGAGCCAGCTGAGATATTTGGATCTCATTACCAACCACAGGACTTGCATCTATTTCCACACCTTCTTCCTGTTCATACTACCCTCACCCCTGTCTTCCTCCTCATTTAATCTGTAAAATTGGAAACCCTGGTTGTGTACTGGTAAGTGCTGTGGCTGCTAACCAAAAGATTGGCAGTTCAAATCGACCAGGCGCTCCTTGGAAACTCTATGGGACAGTTCTACTCTGACCTGTAGGGCTGCTGTAAGTCAGAATTGACTCAATGGCAGTGTTTCCCCCCCGTTGGTAAGTTAACCCATTGCCGTCATGTTGATTCTGGCTCATACGGATACTGTACGGCAGAGCAGAACTTCTTCATAGGTTTTCAAGGAGCAGCTGGTGGATTCAAATTGCCAACCTTTTGATTAGCAGCCAGACTCATAACCACTGTGTTGTTGGTTCTAAATCATAAGAATTTGCTTCTTCTAGTCCATGCGTGTACCTAATCCATGTATGATGTGCTTTTGTGTTTCACATCCTTGTAGGCAGAGACCTAGGTGAGGTAGTCACATGACTGAATCCCCTAAGCCCACCTGCCAAATGGGAATAATACTGGTACCCGCCTCAGAAGGTGAGGCCTAAATAAGACTCTCCACTTACAACATTTAGCACTGTGTCTGGCTGCTTGTAAGCATTTGGTGACTCGTGGTGATTGCTGATTTTTGAATTAAGGAGATATTGTCAAGGATGGCTTGTTGTTGTTAGTGCCTTTGGGTCAGTTCCAGCTCATAGTGACCTTATGTGCAACAGAACAAAAACTGGCTTGTCCTGCACCGTGCTCACAATAGTTTTTATGCTTAAGCACGTTATTGCAGCCACTGTGTCAGTCCATCTTGTTGAGGGACTTCCTGTTTTTCACTGATGCTACACTTTACCAAGCCTGTCCTTCTCCAGGGGCTCATCCCTTCTGACAACATGTCCAAAGGGATGGCTTAGGGCAATCATAATTCTGCCCATCCTGGGGTGGGACAAGGGAATGTCAATTGTCTGAAGGTGGTGATGGAACTTTGAATAGACGGCAGGAGATCAAAGTTCAAACCCCACCTCTGCTGCTAACCAGCTATGTAAACTTAAGCAAGTCAGTTAGTCTGTTTCATCCTCAGTTTATTCACCTACAAAATGGGGATAATTCTAGTTTTGATCTTGCAGAATTGGTGAAGCTCCAATGATGTAGTTAATAATGATAGCTCCTATTTATTGAGGAGGATCTCTGATGAGTGGTTGAATGAGGGGACTCTGGAGAATTCTGGGGGAATGGGCAGTTTGGGGATATCTTGCTATTGGGAGAGGGTGGTGAGCGGAGGGTTTCATAGAATGAAAAGATAGAGTTTTGTTGGAGGGTAGGGATAGCTGTGTAAGAACCTGAGGAGACAGCAGAGAGGAGGGTGGACCTTGGTAGAAGGAGAGGGCAAAGGTGGGGCTTGGAGGACAGTCCCAAGTACCCTCCCTGGATGGCAGCCCTCCCCTGGCCTGAGCTAACTAAGTCTTGCTTTCACAGCTGGCTGCACCTTTGAGGAGGTGAGTGAACCAGGAGTGCCCTGTGAGTACAGCCAGGCCCAGTACAATGACTTTCAGTGGGAGCAAGTACGGAGCTACCCTGGTACCCGGACCCCTGCGGACCTGCCCCATGGTAAGTCTACTTCCCAGCCCCATTCCCCCTTGATCTCCTTGGTGGGGGGGCACTTCTACCCACCTGCAGTCTGACTTTGGGCACAGTACCTAACCTCTCTGGGCCTCATCTGTTTTTGCTTCTGTAATGAATACATGACACTGTGAATGGGGAGCTCTAAGCATACTGTCTAGCTGTGTATATCAGGTAGTTTTAGCTGTAAAATGGGTACAGGACCAGGTAATGGATCTTACCAGCACTTGAAGGTGCTGACAGAGCAGTAATATCAGGGGCTGAATGTGTGTGAAAATGTGCTCCTGTGCCCTTCTTCTTGGAAGTCCAGAATTCTTCCAGACTTCCACATTGTTCCATCCTTATTTCGAGAAAGGACACTTTTGGCATCCTAAGCAGTGCACTGGGGGTCAGGAAAATAATTATGTGGCTTCTAGTCCTGGCCTCATATTCAGATGATGGACCCCCTAGAGCACTGGTTCTACAGTCATTAACAGCCAGATTCAAAACCTGGCTTCATCACTTTACCAGCTGTGTGACCTTTGACAAGTCACTTAACCTCTCTGAGCCTCCATTTTCTTAACTATGAAAGCAGAGAACAATAATATTCTTAGTTAATGCCTGATAGGGCAATTAGACAGTGCCTGTGAAGTCTACAGTATGGGGGTGGAATGCAGGGGCTCAACTAATGTGTAGTTGCTATTGTTTGGGTTCTTTGAGGATTCCTCGAGTTGACACCCTTCTTCAATGCCTGGGTTAAGAATTAATTGAGAAAAAAAGAAAAGGTAAAACAGATGGAGGCCAAAGTATCAACTTTATTCTTGCTGAAGTTGACCAGAAGGCATACCATAGTATGAGAACCAGACGTGCTTGCTCTCCAAATCCCCAAAATGGACAGCCTAGGGGGCACCTCGCCCAGCCCCATCACAGTTGTGGGCCAGAGCCTTTCCGGGTTAGCTCACAGCATGGCTGAGATTGCACCTGCTGTCGAGGTGTGGGGTGGCATGGGTGTATCAAAGGCCCAGCCAATATTGGGGCTGGGATTTGAAGTCAACAGGAGAGGGCCTCTCCAGGGTCTGACTCAGGTGGCCTCTACAGCTGATCTCCGATCACTAGTCCCGCCTCTGGGAGACCTCTCTGCCTCTCCCTTCTGCACTTGCTCAGGCTGTGCCCTATCTGAGGCATTTATCTTGCCTCGGGGAGCTCTCAGCTCCTGGTTTGACCTCTGTACTAGCAGATGTCTTAGCTGCACTTATCTGAAAGTGACCTGTAAAGGTTCCAATGTGGTAGGGACCCGTCTGCGTATCTCCAGGGTCCAGCCTTGCCCTGGTACAGGGTCCCCACTCTGTTACTGGGAACCTGATTTTGGATTCTCTTTCAGCTCTGACCATCATGTGTGGGCTCTGTGACATACCCACTGGGACAGGGGAGAGAGAAATGTAGTATTTGGCAAGGGCCTTATGCTAGATATTGGAGATACAGGACTTAGCAAGACAGTCTCCTCTTTTGTATTGGCCACATTCTAGGGCAGAGATTTGGGTGGGAGAAGAAAAGGAAACAAGACAGGAGAGTCAGACCCAGGACAGAAAGCAGGAGAGAGGAGAAAGAAGAGTGAAGGGGCAAAAGGAGTAAATGAAGGGGAGGAAAAATAAGGAAAAAGAAGAGACAGGGGAGCTGGGAGAGGAGGTGAGAACAAAGTGAGACAGAAAGGGGGAGAAAGACACACACAGCTGCTTATAGGGAGAAGAGGGGGGAAGGCAAGTGGAGCTATGTTGGGGTGCAGATGTGTCCCTTCCTGGGTTTACTGTCTGGCCCCAGCAGCACTGATATGGAAGCCACCTCCACATGGCTTCTGGCTCACGGAGATGAATGAGATCCCCTCCAGCAGGCAGTGGAGTCCCCAGGGAGTCCTCCCGGAGTGGGGAGCCTTGTGGTTTGGGAGCTGAATGAGCTTGTGTTGGCTGGCAGCCAAGCTCCGGAGGCAGTGTCGCTGGGTAGCTGAGGGCACTCCTTGGCAGCTCCTGGGGCCTTCTCCTTCTAGAATGGGTACGATAATCCTCCAACCCAGCCCTATGGAGTCTCCCCAGCTCCTTGCCAGCATGCAGCCTGGATCTCTAGGGGAAGGACAAGGCTTGCCTTTCTCCAGGGTAGAAATCAAGAGAATTTGTTTCCCTGGCATTTAGACTCAGGGGGTCAGGGCTGGAGGGAAAGCTAGAGTCATTACATTCAATCTCTGTTCTACACATTCATTCAGCTTTGATTCAGAGCCTGTGCTGGGGACTTGTGCTTTATTAGGGAGTAGAGAAGCCACAGTGGGCTATGAGGGGAAGGCTTTATGTGCCAGGCTGATGCCAGCCTCCAAGGATGGCGTGGAACATGGGGAAAGCTGGGGCAGGGCATGAGTTTGGGCTGGTTGTGTAGGTGACGAGGAGCTATAGAAGGGTTTTGACAAAGATCTATGTTTTTTAATTTTTAGTTTTTTGGTTGTTGCTGCTCCAACTCTGTCCTTTGGGAATGAGGCCCAGGGAAGTAAAGGACATAAAGTAAAGCCAGTGAATCAGAGCTGGGACCAGAACTCAGAATCCCTGATTTTGATGGGTCCAAATGCCCCGAATCCTTTGTTCCTGTCACTTTCCCTGGTGCCCTCCTGACCCTGGTCCTCCTCCAAGACTCCTCAGCGCCTGCCTCTTCCTGCCTTCTCCAGGCTCCTACTTGATGGTCAATGCTTCCCAGCATGGCCCAGGTCAGCGGTCCCATGTCATCTTCCAGAGCCTGAGTGAGAATGATACCCACTGTGTGCAGTTCAGCTACTTCCTGTACAGCCGCGATGGGCACAGCCCGGGCACCCTGGGTGTCTACGTGCGAGTCAATGGGGGCCCTCTGGGCAGTGCTGTCTGGAATATGACCGGATCCCACGGTCGTCAGTGGCACCAGGCTGAGCTGGCGGTCAGCACCTTCTGGCCCAATGAGTATCAGGTGGGCTGGGTTCAGTCTGGGGTCAGCCTGTGGTTAGTGGGCTGGGGGAGAATGTCAGCTTATGGTCAGGGATTAGTGAGTGATTGAGGTTGGAGTTGGTCTGTGTTCAGCATCAGGGGTCAGTCTGCGGTCAGCACTGGGTTATTCAGTGACCAAAGTTGGTCTGGGTTCAGCCTCATGGGTCATTGGTGAACAGGAATAGTCTGTTATTCACAGGGCGTGGGTAGGTGGGAACAGTGCTGACCTGGAAACCCTGTCTAGCTGGAAAACTGCTTGAAGTCCAGGATTGGGATGGAATTGCAAGCTTTGACCTTGTTAGCTTTGGATACTGTCTCTCTTTCCCCAATAGGCTTTCTGGGGAGGGTAATTGTGAGCTGGGCCAACCTCAGCTGGTTGAGGACATGGCCCTGGGCAGAGCTGAATGGGGAATCCTGTGGGTACCTTCCTAGGCAGGGATGGAAGGATGTCAGTATGATGGGCCCTCCCGCCTCCCCAGGTGCTGTTTGAGGCCCTCATCTCCCCAGACCGCAGGGGCTACATGGGCTTAGACGACATCCTGCTTCTCAGCTACCCCTGCGGTGAGTCCCAGCCCACTGAGGGTGCAGGGGACAGGGTATGGATGGCCATGGCTCTCATCTGCAGGAGGTGCAGGCCCATCTGACTGTGAGTTTTCATTCCTGCAGCAAAAGCCCCCCATTTTTCACGGCTGGGAGATGTGGAGGTCAACGCTGGTCAGAATGCCTCATTCCAGTGCATGGCAGCAGGCAGGGTGGCTGAGGCAGAGCGCTTCCTGCTGCAGGTAAGGGCGGTTCCTTCTGGGCCCTGGTTTCCTTGACAGTTGCTGAGTTTTGCCTTTATTATCCAGTACCTGTACACATGCATCTCCCCTCTCCCCCCACTTATGGTGAACCCTACAACTCTGCTCTACCCTTTCTGGTGCCCCCCTCCTCCCAGGGCATCACACATCTACAGGATCCCCAATCCTTCTTCCTGCCAAAGGCAGTGATGGAGCTGGTTCTGGGAACCCCTTACCGCCCTCTGCCCCTGAAGGGGTAGCTAAATGGGGACAGAACAGTTATTGCCCCTGGCCCGGGTCAGAGCCAGATCAGGACCCTTTAGTCCCCGGTGCCCATCCTCCTGCCCCTGCCACCTTGTCCCTCCCCGCAGCGTCAGAGCGGGGTGCTGGTGCCCTCGGCTGGTGTGCGGCACATCAGCCACCGGCGCTTCCTGGCCACATTCCCACTGGCCGCCGTGGGCCGCGATGAGCAGGACCTGTACCGCTGCGTGTCCCAGGCCCCACGTGGTGCCGGCGTCTCCAACTTCGCGGAGCTCATTGTCAAGGGTCAGTGCACGGACCTGATTGTGTCCGGTGCACCCTCTGAGCATCGGCTGGGGTCGGGGTCTGCTCGAGGGACGGAGCCTGAGGAGCAGCGGGATGGAGTGAGAGCAAGAAGAGGCGTGGCATAGCTGTGGGGCCGAGAGGTTGGCTGAAGGGGGAGAGCTGTCAGACAGAGGAGGCTGGGACTTCGGGATTCTGAGGGCAGTGCAGGAAGGGGAGTGAGGGAGAGGGTGTGAGCTGAAAGGCGAGAGCGGGCTAGGATCTTGTGGGGGATGGGTGGAGCTGACTTTCTTAACCGTACCCTTTAGGGCTTGGGAGCGGGAGAAGCAGTTTGGTCCAGGGCTTCGTGGCTGCTTGAGGTGGCTGGGAAGACAGAACTCTTGGGAATCTGGGTGTGGTGGGGTCCCGAGTTGGGAATCGGGATTTCACAGCTGTGTTTGCGGACTTCGAGTCTTCCCGTACCCGTTCGTTCGCAGAGCCTCCCACCCCCATAGCGCCCCCTCAGTTGCTGCGCGCCGGCCCCACCTACCTCATTATCCAGCTGAACACCAACTCTATCATTGGTGATGGGCCCATCGTGCGCAAGGAGATAGAGTACCGCATGGCGCGTGGCCCGTGGGCCGAGGTGCACGCCGTCAGTCTGCAAACCTACAAGCTGTGGCACCTCGACCCGGACACGGAGTATGAGATCAGCGTGCTCCTCACGCGTCCTGGTGATGGTGGCACAGGCCGCCCAGGGCCTCCACTCATCAGCCGCACGAAATGCGCAGGTGGGTACCGCTTGTGCTCCCTGGCACCAGGCCTATGTCTAGACACTGGGATATGGGCTGAGGGCAGTGGAGGGGCTCGGGGCCTGTGCTGAAAGATAATGTGACTTGAATCTGCCTTTCTAAAACATTCTAACTTGTCATGCGTTGCCCTTAATCTTTGTTATGGTAAAAGTAATGATAGTTATCATTTTGTGCCAAACACTGTTAAAAATATGTGTCCACACATGCAGTTGCACATATACATTTATTGGCTTAAAACTCACAACACCATGATGTAGCTACTCCTGTTATACCCATTTCACAGATGAGTTAGTTGAGGTACTGAGAAACCATAAGCACAGACTCCAGATCAGAGCTGGAATGAAACCTTGATGGTTTGCCTCCAGAATCTGTGCTCTTAATCCTACATTATATTATTTGGAAAAAATAACTAAATACCATTGATAAAAGTATGGTAGTAAATCTAGCCATATTCTCTTGTCTGTAAGGGCATTGTTAAAAAGAGTAGAGCAGCTAGTAGAAGTGAAAGCACACCTGCACCAGAGGTTATTTAATCAGAAGAAAGATTGAAGACAGAACAAATTTCTTACTTCATTATTTCAGTTGTTTGTTACTAAAATTTCTTTGGAGATAATTGTAGATTCACATGCATTTGTAAGAAAAAATACAGAGTCTGCACACTTTACCTTGCTTCCTGCAATGGTAATATTTTGCAAAGCTATGGTGTAATATCACAAGCAAGTTATTGACAGTGATAAAATCCACAGATCCTTTTAAGATTTCCCTAGTTTCACTTGCATGTGTATGTATTTCTATATAGTTTTATCACATGTGTAGATTTGTGCCTTCACCAGCACAGTCAAAATCTGAACAAAGAGTTCAATCACCTCTTGCCCTATTGAATTATCTTGGCACTGGGATTGGCATTTTTTTTTTTTAAATAAAAACTCAGCCTAATTGTCTGGAGATTGATCCAAGTCACTGTATGTATTGATATTTTATTATTTTTCATTGCTGAATAGTATTCCATAGTATGACATTCAGTTGTTAAAGAACATCTTGGCTGATTCGTGTTTTGGCTATGTCAAATAATGCTGCTATGAACATTTGTGCACAGGTTTTAGTGTGAACATAAGTCTTCATTTCTCTGGGATAAATGCCCAAGAGTATGATTGCTGGATCATATGGTAATTATGTACTTAATTATAAGCAACTACCAAACTGTGTTCCAGTGTGACTGGAACATTTCATACTGCAGTTTTTTTCAAAACTTTGCCATTGTGGGTGTCACTATTTTTTATTTTAGTCATTCTGAGAGGTATGTAGTGATAACTCATTGTGGTCTTAATTTGCGTTTTCCTGGTAGCTGGTGATGTTGAAAATGTTTTCATGTGTTTATTTGCCAGCTGTATAGTCTCTTTGGTGGAATGCCCATTGGTATCTTTTGCCTGTTTTTTTAATTGGAGTTGTTTGCTTTTTTTACTGTTGAGTTTTGAGAGTTCTTTATATATTTTAGCTACTAGTCCTTTGTCAGATGTACAGTTTGTACATACCTTCTCCCAGTTTGTAGCTAGTCTTTTTACTCTCTTCATGTGGACATTCACAGAGCAAAACTATCTAATTTTGATGAGGTCCAATGTATTGGATTTTCCTTTTAAGAATTGTGCTTTTGGTGTCGAGTCTAAGAACTCTTTGCCTAGCACTAGATTGCCAACAGTTTCTCGTATGTTTTTCTAAAAGTGTAGTAGCTGTACATTTTACATTTAAGTGCATGATCTATTTTTAGTTTTTTATAAGGTATGACGTTTAGGTTCAGGTTTACTTACTGATTTGCTTTTGCTTCTCAGTGTTCTTCAGTGTTTCTTTTAAACCTGGTCTGTGAACCATTTGAAGCCTAATTTAATATTCTGTAGTACACACTTAGGGAGACCCTTAGGTGGTGATTCACAGTTGCCTTCCAGCTGAGGGATCTGTGTCAGATTTCTTAACATGGTTGAGCTTCAGTTCCTTTGTGGGAATAACAATAATCTTTACCATCCAGATTTAGTGTAGATTTCATTCAAGTGTGAACGATTTGCCACTTGATTGCTAGGTGAGAAGTTGGTGGTGCAAATCCACCCAGAGATGCCTCAGAAGACAGGTCTGGAATTACAGGCTGAGTTGTTTCCCCCCACTCCTCTGCCAAAATGTGTGTCAACTTGGCTAGTCTGTGATTCCCCATATTGCGTGCTTGTCCACAATTTTGTCATCTGATGTGATTTTCCTATGTGTTGGAAATCCTGCCTCTATGACATTAATGTGGTGGGCTTAGGTGGCAGTGATGTTAATGAGGCAGAACTGAATCTATAAAATTGGATTGTATCTTACACCAATTTCTTTTGAGATGTGAAAGAGAGAAGTGAGTTGAGAACACGGAAGTCTCATACTACCAAGAAAGCAGCACTGGGAGCGGAGGGTGTCTTTTGGAACCATGGGTTCCTGCACAGAGAAGCTCCCAGACCAGGAAATTACTGATGACAAAGACCTTCCCCCAGAATCAACATCGAGAGAAAGTTGTCCCTGGAACTGGCACCCTGAATTAGAACTTCTGGCCTACTAGACTCTAAGAAAATAAATTTCTCTTTGTTAAAATCATCCACTTGAAGTAGTTCTGTTACAGCAGCCTTAGGTAACTAAGATACCTGGTGATCTTCATTCAAAAGGTCACAGCCTTGAAAACCCTGTGGAGCGGTTCTCCTCTACACATGTCAGGTTACCATGAGTTGGAATTAACTCAATGGCAACTAACAACAACGTAATGTGACAGGTGCTGTATTCCAGTTGCTAGGGAAGTACAACTGTAAACAGGACAAAGACAGACAAAGATCACCACCAGCACATGAGCTCCTTATGGAACTCCACATGGAATTCACATGTGGGTGGGAGGAAACAGATGAGATATAAGTAAGCAAGTAAAATATAGAGTTTGTCAGATAATAATACAAGCTGTGAAGCAGAGAACAGGATAACCTGACTGTAGGAGGGTTGTTATTTTTAAAAAAGCTCAAGGGATGGTCTGGCTGAGATGGTGACATTTGAACCACACCTGAAGGAGGTGAGAGACTGAACCATGCAGAAAGCTGGAGGAATTGCTTCGGCCAGGAGCATTCCAGGCAGATTAAACAGCAATCACAAAGCCTGGGAGCTAGAGTGTGCTTGGCGTACATGAGGGGGGACAAGAAGGCCCTCATATCTGTCTCTAGTGACTGAGGAGGAAGTGGAAAGAGATGAAGGTGAAGTCATGCTGGGGACATGAAACCCAGAGCCACTGTGTGTGGAATGATTTGGGGAGCCACTGTAGGGCTTGGAAAGTGGAAGCGACATCATCTTCTTTTGTTTCAGAGGACCACTCTGGACCTTTTGTAGAGATTATACTCCAGGAGGGCAAGGGTACTGGGGGGAAACCACTGACGAGTGAGCGAAGACGGTGGCTGGGAGCCGAGTAGACGTGGTGGAGGTGGGGAACAGTGGTCTAATTCTGGATGTATCTTGAAGGTAGAGCTAACTGAATTTGCTGATGGATTGGATACACTATGAGAAAGGAAAGTAGAGCAAAGTCAAGGATGGCTGCAAGGTTTTTGCTTGGGCAGCTGGAAGGATGGAGTTGGCTGTCATTTACCGCAGTGGAACAGACTGCGGGAGTAGTGAGTTTGGTGGTGGTGTCATAGATCAGGATTTCTGTGCTGGAAGTGTTGACTTTGAGATGCCCATTAGATGTTCAAGTGTAGATATCCATCAGGCAGATGGATACACAAGTGTGGAGTTCAGGGAAGAAGTTCAGGCTGAGGGTATAAATTTGGAAGTTGTCAGCACAGAGATGGTATAGATGGTATTTAAAACCATGAGACTCGATGAAATCATTTACGCTAGTAGTTCTCAAGCAGAGGCGATTTTGTCACCCAGGAGACATTTGACAATGTATGGGGACATTTTTGGTTGTCACAGCTAGGGAGGGGGAGTGCTACTGGGCATCAGGGGGTAGAGGCAAGGAATGCTGCTAAAATCCTACAATTCATGGGACATCTCTTCACAACAAGCAGTTATTGGGCCTCAATTGTCAATTGGGGAACCTGATTGAAAACCTGTGATTAGTCTTTAGATTTTAGGGAATAAATGTAGATGGAAAAGAGAGTCCAGGGGGCCCTCAAGTGTTCATGAGAGTAAATGCAGGTAACTGCATATAAATGCATTAAGTGCATAATACATAGTGTTTAACACAGAGCAAGCATTTAGTAAGTGATAACTGTCATTACCGTGATGTTTTAACTTTTCAAAGCCATTTCTAGCCAGCACTTAGAATAAAAGAGATCAGAGCTAAGGATTCTATAGAAAATTTCTGTTCCATTCAATTTTTATTTATTTATTTATTATGACTGAGTGAAAATGTACTTTCCCGTATAAATTTACATGCCCACCTATATGCAGCTTCCACTGCTCTCCCTGCCCGGTGACAGCACACTATTCCTCTCTGCTCCATACACTTATCATCCTCCCAACAGTCTCCCTTCGCCTCCTCTCCACCTGCTCTCCTTCCTCCAACCAGAGGTCAGCAGGATGATATCCTATAGATGCATAGAACCATAAAGTGCATCCAATATATGGTCACTCTGCATTGCCAAGTCCAATCCATTCGTGTCTAAAGAGTGGACCTTCATTATGATTTATGGGTGTTCCATTCAATTTGATGTACAGATGTGAAAACCAAGTCCCAGAGGGGAAAGGGACTTACCTGTCAGTATACAGTGAATCAAGAAACTGGGTTTCATGGTTGTGGCTGCTGAAGTTTCTACTTCAGCATACTATTGTTATTCCCATTTTACAGATGAATAAACCGAGACTTAACCACTTGCCCAAATCTACACAGTGAGTCCATGAGAGAGCCAGAATACAAATTCGAATCTCCTAATTTCTAACCCAGTCTTTTTTTGCTAGTTTTAATTTTACTGTGATTAAAGGAAAGAAAGTTTATAATTCAAATCAATTTGCCATATAAAACTCTGAACTCATGCCTCTGTGCATCTGTATCTGCTGTCCTCACCCTGTGACAGCATGTTCCTCCTTTCCACTCTACTTCAGGTATCCATTCAACCAACACTTTCCCCCCTCCCCCCCTTTCCCCTCACTCCTAGAGAGGAACTGGTCAGACAGCCTCATATGTATTTAAGCCAGGAAGTACACATACCACCTGTATTACTCTGTGTTTTATAGTCCAGCCTAATTTTTGTGTGAAGAGTTGGCTTCAGTACTGGTTTTGGTTCTGGGCTAGCAACAAGTCCAGGGACGATGTTCTCAGGGGGGCCTCCAGGATGTCAGACCATCATCAAGTCTCTCTTTTAATAGCATTGTAAATCTTCACTCCCCTTTTGCTTGTGCTGCATCAGAGACTCTATACTGTGTTCCCTGTCAGGGTAGTCTTTGGTGGTGGCTGGGCACCATCTATTTCTTTTGGTCTCATGCTGATGTAGTTTACCAATTATATGGACCCTTCTGTCTCCTTTGCTTAAATTTTCCTCATGTCTTTGATGTTATTGGCTTTTATCTGCTCCAGGTGGGTTGGGACCAATTAATGTCCCTTAGATGGCAGCTCGCTGGCTTTTAAGACCCTAGGCACCACTCACCAATATGGGATGCAGGACATTTTCTTAGAAAAAAAGCTAAGTTATGCCAACTGACCTCAATGTCACCTGAAACCATGGTCTCCAGAGCCCATCCGTGCTACCCTGTTCTTTAAAATGTTGTCTAGCCCAGTGTTTATAACAACAGTGGTGACAGCATCCACTTTGTGCTGGACACCGTGCTAAGCATTTTGCATAGGCTGGCTGGGACAGAAGCTGAAGTAAGGGCTGGGCAGACAGGTGTGACCAACACCACTCATCCTGCCTGTCTTGGTTACTGCTCCTCGTGGTGGCTGTCACCACCCCTCCTTTGCGTTGGCCTGCAGTTGTCTGTTGCCGGCCAGCTGGGTTGTCATCTTCTCTCTTCTCGTGAAGCTCCCCTCTCACAATATTATTTACTGTGAAAACAATAATATAGCATCAATAAAAAGCACTTAGAAAAATCACCGTGAATCTCGTCATCTAGCGTAGCAGCTGTTTTAGTTTTTCTGTGTTCTCAAATCTCTGCCCATATGCCTACAGTGCACATTTTTACACCCTTGTCATTGGGAATGTAGACAGCGTTCTGTATTTAGCTTCATTTGCTCGGTGTTATATGTTGTACTGGAAACCCTGGTGGCATAGTGGTTAAGTGCTACATCTGCTGACCAAAAGTCAGCAGTCTGAGTCCACCAAGCAGTCCTTGGAAAAGTCTGTGCAGCAGTTCTGCTCTGTTGTGTAGGGTCACTGTGACTCAGAATTGACTTGACGGCAGTGGGTTTGGGTTTATATGTTGTACATGTGTTAGGTTGTATATAATTATTGTGTTCATTGGCTGTGAGGGGTCTGTATTGCTGGACTATGTAGTTTGTTTTTAGATCCCTGTTATTATAAATAAAGGTCCCTGGGGATGCATGTGGTTTGAGATCAGCTGCTAACTTAAAAGTTGGTGGTTTGAACCCATTCAATGGCTTAGCAGAAGAAAAACTTGGCAAACTACTTCTGCAGAGATTATAGCCCAGAAAACTCAATGGAGCAGTTCTACTCTGTGACATATGGGGTTGTCGTGAGTCAGAACTGACTTTATGGCAAAGGGTTTGGTTTTTGGTTTTTAGTATTATAAATAATACTGCATGGAAAAACTTAGTGCTTATGGTTCTTTTTTTCTGAGTTATTTCTTCAGTATAAATAGAAGTGATTCAAGAAAGACATTCACATGTATTCTTTTTTAAAAAATGGTGTACTAATTTATACTCCTACAAGTATATCACATTGCTGCCAGTTGCCATTGAGTTGATTCCAACTCAGGATGACCGCATATGTGTCACAGTAGAACTGTGCTCCACAGGGTTTCCAGTGACTGCATTTTCAGAAGTCGACAGGCCTTTCTTCTTAGGTACCTCTTGACGTGCTTAAGACCCAACCTTTCCGTTAGCAGCAGTATGTGCTAGCTGTTTGTACCACTAGGGGCTCTGTTTCACAGTAGTGGGTAATTGGACTCAAGTCAACTCACATCACTCTTAGCTTCAGTCTCTAAACCCACTGCCACTGAGTGGATGCTGTCCCATAGCGACCCTGCAGGGCAGAGTAGAACTGCCCCATAGGGTTTCCAAGGCTACAGATCTTTACAGAAACAGATTGCCCCATCTTTCTCCTGTGGAGCAGAAGCTGGTGGATCTAAACTGCTGACCTTGCAGTTAGCAGCTAAGCACTTAATCATTGTGACACCAGGGCGCTTGTCACTCTCTAAGGTAGGTGTTACTTCCTTTTTTTAGTCAAGATGGTTCAAAGGGGATTAGGAAAGATGCCCAAAGTCACAGAGCTAATAAGGGATGGATGTGGGATTTGAACTTTTATGCGTCTAATCCTAGTCAGCAGACTCTTCCATGAGAAATAGTTGAATGTTTCAGGGTTATTACATCTTTATTAGCAGTATTAAACCCAACACATTTTCACCTAATTTAACAGACATCAAAAGTTACCTTCTTAGTTCTAATGCACATTTTACCCTTGATCTCTGTGTGGCCGCAGTCCTGTGGAATTTAAAGGGATGGGGCTTTGAGATCCCCATGTTCTGTTTTGCTAGTGTGTTTTGGCAGCTGAAGAGAGTGTATCTGGGTGCCAGATGGTTTTTGGAAACACAGAGAGACTCATTAATTCACACCCCTCAATCAACATATCAGCCTGTAGTCAACAAACTATTGGAGCACTCTGGATCTACCCAGATTTGTTCAGTGTCCTCCGAGAAAAGAGAGGAATGGGCCTTTTCTTCAAGGACCCCCTGAGTCTAGCTAGGTGGATGGGCATTAACACACATTTTGGAGAAGGAGATGCCTAAGAATGAGGTGAGGTGTTTCATCGTTTGGGTCAGAGGTTGCTATCCTGTGCCTTGAAAAGTGCTTTTAAAAAACTGTGACTCAGAATTGACTAGACGACAGTGGGTTTGGTTTGGACTAGGTTGCCGGTGTTTAAAAACCTGAGATTTCACACAAAAAATTGGAATTTCTGGATTTTCTTGAAAAATGAGAGGATCTGACAACCCTAAGGCTGTCGTTGTACATGGCCACAATTGCCGGGAGCTGAGTAGCAGCTGCTGCATATGGATGGGACACCTACTGTCCTGTTTACTGTAGTCTCCACCTGGCTCGTGTCATCAGTTTACATTTAAGCTTTCATGCTTTTCTCTAATTGCTGTGTGAGGGCAAAGAAAACAGCATGCTTCAGCTGAGCTTGAAAAGATGGGATGAACATGGGGCTGGCATTCCAGGGGATGGGGATCAGGTGAGCAGAGCTGCAGGAAACTAAGACCCACTGTTACTAGTGCAAAGACAGCAGTGATACCTTGACTCCCATAGATACCCTGGGTCAGTAGACATGGGTGGCCAGCCCATGCGCGAACTAGAACCGGAAAGTCAGGGAATTATGTGAGGACTTCTGCACCAGATGGCAGAATCAGCACATGCAAAACCCACCCGCTCCATTCCAAGTACATGAGAATGAAGGACCACCACAAGGTAGGTAAATAGCTGCCATTGAGTCGACTGCTACTGATGGGGACCTTAACGTCTAACAGAACAAAATCTTGCCTGGTCTTGTATCATCCTCACGACTGCTGGCACATACAAGTCCATTGTTGTGGCTCTTGTGCCAGTCCAGCTCACCAAGAGTCTCATCCTTGCTGGTGCTTTACTTCAGCAAATGTGATGTCCTGTTCCAGTGATGGATCCCTCCCAACTGATGTGTCTGAAAGCAAGTGAGTTGGATAATGTTCTGTTGTGATCCATAAGGTTTTTCTTGGCTACTTTTCAGAAGTAGATTGCTTGGCCTTTTTTCCTAGTCCTTCTCAGTCTGGAAGCACCCCTGACACCTGTCCACTGTGGGTAATCCTGCTGCTTCCTGCAGTACAGTAGCACACAAGCCACCAAAGTATGACAACTGACAGATGGGTGGTGGGGATTGAAGCAAAACTTAATCAGAATTTCTGTGGACCAGGAAGCATAAAGCTGGTAAGGGGGCTTGCAGCCAGCATCCCCCAGAAAGTGTGAGTACGGGGAGCCAGCCTGGTAATGTCCATGTGGGATGGTGCTTGGGGGTACCTTATAGGGAGAAGGAAGCCAGACTCTGTAAGAAGTCAGGGGGCAGGCCTTGCTCCTAGCAGATAATGAAATAGCTCTCTTTGGTGAACTGATACATGACGGGCGACAAGTGAGAAAGGGAAGTTCTTGGGTGGGAACAGAAACTTGTGCTGTGTGTGGGGCCAGCATCTAAAGCTGTGCTGCCCACGCACTCCAGAGTTAAGAGCCGGTTGGGCTGATGTTTCCCTTTGTGTCTTCTGTGTAAAGGTCAGTCTGAGCAAATTAATCATCTAACAGTGATAATAAGGTCACGCTTAATTGTCTGAAGAGGCCGAGCAGCAGCACTTTCTCACCTGTTCATTAAGGCATGTTCTGAGCTCCTCTAATTGGGGATCTTTTGCAGGTACTGATAGAACTTGAGAGTGACAAAACTGCATTTCATTGAATCAGGGTGGCAGGGAGAAAAAGATCAGTAGAAGTCATCTTGGCTTTTCTCCTCATTTTACAGATGAGGATCTGATGCTCAGAGATTTGCTCTTGATCAAATAGCTGATCACTGCAGAGCCAGGCCTGGGGACTGGGCCCCTGGGCTCCACCCTAGCTTGGCTTCAGAAGCCTCGGTTTCTTTATAAAACAAGAATGACTTCTGGCTCCACGGTGTTTTCAAAAGGCTGTAAAACAACATGCTTCTTCTTTGGTGTCCCCTCCTTCTTTACTCTTCTTTTCTTCTTCGCGTAGAATACATTCTTTTTGTCTTCTGAGGCATGGCTATGATTTTTTTTTTTTTTTGGAATAGTAAGTTTTTCATCCAGAGTCAGGGTAGTAGTGGTTAAGGGTGTGAGTTCTGGAGCTGCCTGACAAGGTTTGGTTGGATTCCAGTTTCACACTTACTGTCTGACAGTGGACAAGTTGCTTATCCTGTGCATTCGTTTCCATATCAGCAAGACAGGGCTAATAGTAGGAGATGCTACAAGGGGTTTCCCTTAGACTGCTAACCTAAAGGTTGACGTTTGGACCATCCAGTAGCACCATGGGAGAAAGGCCTGGCCATCTGCTTCTGGAAGGAGAACAGCCAAGAAAACCCTGTGATGCAGTTGTGCTCTGTAACACACAGGGTCACCACGAGTCAGAACCGACATGATGGCAACAGAGTTTTGCTTACTTGTAATTAGATTACCCAAACCAAACCCATGGCCACTGAGCCAGTTCTGGCTTACAGCAGCTCTATAAGATCGATTAGAAATGCCCCCTAGGCTCTCCAAGGCTGTAAAACAGACTGTCCCATCTTTCTCCCTCAGAGCGGCTGGTGTTCGAACTCCACACCTTTCACCACTGTACCACCAACCCAAAGTCAAACCAAATCCATTGCTGTTGAGTCAATTCCAACTCATAGGACAGAGTAGAACTGCTCCATAGAGTTTCCAAGGAGCATCTGGGGGATTTGAACTGATGACCTTTTGGTAGCACCTAACCACTGTACCACCAGGATTTCTGCTGTACCACCAGAGCTCCTTAATTGGATTATGGTGAGGTTTAAATGTGATAAATCTCTTAAAGGCTCTAGAACAGTGCCTGGCACACAGAAAGCCCCCAGTATATGTTAGCTACCATTATCATCATTACTACGACGATTATATAACGTACTGTGTTTTCCTTTTTGTTTTGGTAGCTAGAGAACTCACCATTTCATTTGAACCTTACCTTCAGAAACTGCATAGGGCCCCATGTCAGAGATTTTTGTTTCTGGAACATTTTCTGGCTTTGACTGTCTGGCTCTCATTTGCCCCATTATCTTAATTTCTGTTTGTTCTAGAATAGTATGTATTACTATAAACTGTATCAGAACAACTTTGGAACAATGAATGAAAAATGCAGGAATAGGTTGGCACACACAGGCCTGATGTAGCCCAGGATAATCTTGGATTAGAAGGTGCATTAGCTAACATTTGAAGGGCTGGTTGTGTACTGGCTATCCGTGTACACACATTCCATATGTTACCTTAAACCTCACAACCGTCATGTAAGGTAGGGCATATTGTTGTTATTTTTCCAGTTGGGGAAACTGATGTTCAGAGCTGACAAATGACAGAACTGGAATTCAGACATGGCCTGACTCTAGAGCATGTCCTTCTATTCCCTTTTCCATGTTCTAGGAGTTCCTTGAGCTGTTGGGGCAAAGGAGGGGTGGTTTCAGGCAGCTGTCTGATGCTCTCTCTCCTTGTCCTTCCGTATCCTCCTTTCCCTTCCTCTACCTTCCTCTCTCTGCTTCCTGGGTTTCCCAGAACCCATGCGGGCCCCCAAAGGCCTGGCCTTCGCAGAGATCCAAGCCCGCCAGCTGACTTTGCAGTGGGAACCACTAGGCTACAACGTGACGCGCTGCCACACCTACACAGTGTCTCTGTGCTATCACTACACCCTGGGCAGCAATCACAACCAGACCTTCCGAGAGTGTGTGAAGATGGAGCGGGGTGCCAGTCGCTACACCATTAAGAACCTGCTGCCCTACCGGAACATCCAGGTGCGGCTGGTGCTCACAAACCCTGAGGGGCGCAAGGAGGGCAAGGAGGTCACCTTCCAGACCGACGAGGACGGTAAGAGTCTTAACCCCATTTCCAGGCCACAGACTGCCAGCCACAGTCACCCAAGTATCTGGCACTGAAATTTATTTAGGAATTTCTTTGCTGCAGATTACATCACCTGCCTACTCACAAAGTAACTTTAGCTGATTTTTATTCTCTAGGAGACTTGCGTAAAATTGATACAAATTCTTACCTGAGTGTTTGGATGAATTCAGCCATGAAGTCAGCTGGGCTGATCAGGAGTTTTCTTTGTGGGAAGGTTTTTAATAACAGTTTCAATTTTTAAAATGCCTATGGGAATAGAGTTTTAATTTTTAAAATAGACATAGAAATATGTGGAATGAACTAGGGATATGTATATTTTATTGTACTTTAGATGAAAGTTTACAGAGTAAACTAATTTCTCATTAAATAGATAATACTTATTTTATGACATTAGTTAACAACCCCACGACATGTCAACACTCTCCCTTCTCAACCTTGGGCTCTCTACTACCAGCTTTTCTGTTTCTGCCTACCTTCTAGTTTGTGCCCCTTGGTTGGTGTGCCTTTTTTGTCTCGTTTTGTTTTATGGGCCTGTGTAATGTTTGGCTGAAGGATGAACCTCAGAAGTGACTTCACTACTGAGCTGAAACGGTCTTGGAGGGCCATACTCTTGGGGTTTCTCCAGTTTCTGTCAGGCCAGCGAGTCTGATTTTTTTGTGAGTTAGTACTGTGTTCTACATTTTTCTCCAGTTCTTTCTGGGTCCCTGTATTGTGATCCCTACCAGAGCAGTCAGTGGTGGTAGCTGGGCACCATCTAGCTGGACTGTACTCAGTCTGGTGGAGACCGTGGTAGATGTGGTCCATTAGTCTAGCCTAGGGATGTTTTAAAAATACGTATAAGAACATCAACCAAACTCAACCTATTGCTGTTGAGTTGATGCCAACTCATAATGACCCTGTAGGACAGAGTAGAACTGCCTAGTAGAGTCTCCAAGGAGAGGCTGGTAGATTTGAACTGCTGACCATTTGGTTAGCAGCCAAAGACTTAACCACTGCACTACTAGGGCTCCCTAAGAATCTAGACATGAGAATATTCAGTTCTAGTGTCTGGTGTTTTTGGAGAAATTTGTTCATTTAATCTAAATTGTCAAATTTCTTGGCATAAGGTTGTTTATGATACTATCTTATACTTCTTTAATGTTTGTAGGATCTATAGTGATACCCCATTTCTCAGTCTTGGTAATTTGTGGCTTTACTTTTCTTAAAACTGTTACTAGGGGTTTATAAATTTTATTAATCTTTCCAATAAACTAGCTTTGACTTCATTGCTTTTTTTATTGTGTGTTTATTTTCTATTCTATCATTTCCTATTTAGTACTTTCTTTGACTTTGATTTATTGATCTTTCCTAGCTTTCGAGATGGAAGCTTAGATCATTGATTTTGAGCTTTCCTCATTCTAATATTTACATTTAAAGTCAGAAATTTCCCTCTATGCCTTGCTTTCACTGATTGAATTGTTCTTAAATTATATTGTGGTTTAAAAAAGTACACACAGATGTGTGTATATATATATGTATATATATGCATATTTATATATTTATATAAATTTGCATTTCAACCATTTTAACATGTACAATTCAATGACCGTAATTATGCTCACTAAGTTG
Organism: Heterohyrax brucei; assembly: GCA_028571685.1. NCBI lineage: Eukaryota > Metazoa > Chordata > Mammalia > Hyracoidea > Procaviidae > Heterohyrax > Heterohyrax brucei. Next base: position 59,245,072 of record CM053140.1, read on the forward strand.
GCAACTATTATTACTGTTTCTATTTTTTTCACCATCTTTAACAGAAATTCAATATCCCTTAAGCAGTAACTCCCTATTTCCCTGTCCAACATATCCCTAGTAAATACTAATCAACTTTTGTCTATGTGTTTGCCCATTGTAGATATTTCATGTAAGTGGGATCATACAATATTTGTCCTTTTGTCTCTGACTGCTTCACCCAGCATAATGTCTTCAGGGTTTAATCATGGTTAGCATGTATCAGAACTTCATTTCTCTTTATGGTTGAATAGTATTCTATCATATGGATATTTAATTTATTCACTCATTTGTTGATGGACACGAGTTGTTTCCACCTTTTGGATATTGTGAATAATGATACAATGAATGTTGGTATATAAGCATTTGTTTAAATCTCTGCTTTCAGTTTTTTTAGGTATATACCCAGGAGTGGAATTTCTGGGTCATACATTAGTTGTAAGGAGCCCTGGTGGCACAGTTGTTAAGCACTTAAATGTTAATTGAAAGGTTGGTAGCTTGAACCCAGCAGCCGCTCTGTGGGAGAAAGCGAGGGCAATCTGCTCGTGTAAAGAAACTCTATCAGGCAGTTCCACTCTATCTGCTATGAGTTGGAATCACAGCAATGGGTCTGGTTTGGTTTTGGTTTTTACAGTAATTTGTAATTTTATGTTTAGCTATTTGAGGAACTGCCAAACTGTTTTGAGTAGAGGCTACAACTTAGATTTTTAAATCCCACCAGCAGTGGAGGAGGGTTCCAATTTCTCCACATCCTCAACACTTGCTATATTTTGTTTTTCTGATAAAGGACACTGTAGTGGGTAGAAGTGGTATCTCATTGTGGTTTGGATTGGTATTTCCCTAATAATTTTGAGCATGTTTTTCACATGCTTATTGACCATTTGTTTGTTTATCCTCTTTGATGAAATGTCTCTTCAAGTCTTTTGCCCATTTTTTGACTGTGTTATTTGTCCTTTTGTTGTTGATCTGTAAGAGTTCTTTGTCTATTTGGGATGTCAAACAACGCCTTATTAAATAAGTGATATGGTTCCCAAATGTTTTCTCCCATACTGTAGGTCATCTCTTCACTTGGTCGATCAAGTCATTTAATGCAGAAACATTCCTAATTTTGATGAAGTCCAGTTTATTTCTTTTGTCACTCATACTTTGGCTTTTGGTGCCATATCTAAGGATCAGTTCTCAAAAACTAGGCCCCAAAGCATTACACTTATGTTTTGGCCTACGAATTTTATGATATTAGTTCGTTCATGTAGATCTTTGATCTATTTTGAGTTAATTTTCATATATGGTGTTAAATATGGGCCTGACTTTGTTGTTTTGCATGTAGATATCCAATTATCATAGCACCACTTGCTGAAAAGACGGTAATTTCTCCATTGAGTGAGCTTAACACCCTTTTAGAAAATTATTAGTATTTAATTTTAGAAAATTAAGTGACCATAGATACATGGATTGATTTCTGGATCCTCAGTTCTGTTCCGTTGGTTTGTATGTCTATCATTATATCACTGCCAGACTATTTTTATTATTGTAGCTTTATAGGATGTTTTGAAATCAGGAATTTTGATAAGTATTGTGTTGAATCTGTAGATTGCTTTGAGTGATATTGATGTCTTAAGAATATTACATCTTCCTGTCTATCAACATGAAATGTCTTTTCACTTATTTAGGTTTTCTTAACTTTCTTTCAGCAATGTTTTATACCTACAAATTTTGATATGTCCTGTCTTCATTGTTATCTAGTTCAAACTATTTTCTAATTTCTGTTGTGATTTCTTTTCTGACCCAAAAGTTTTTAGAATTATGTTACTCAATTTTCAAGTAATTGGTACTTTTCTAATTGTCTCTTTGTTATTGTTGTCTTGCTTAGTTCTACTGTGGTCAGAATGCACATTCTAATTTTCATCTTTGAAATTTGTTCCTTGCTTTTTAGCCCAGCATAGGTTTAAATTTTGATAAATGCTTCATGTGCATTTGAAAAAAATAGACATTCTGTCATTGTTGGGTATAGTGTACTATATATATATATATGTATATATATATATTGAGCTAATATTTATTAAGTATTTACTACATGTCATTCACTATTTTGAGTGCTTTTCATTAGTGCATATAATCCTTATGGTAACCCTATGTAGTAGACTACTCTTATTACTCCCACTTTACAGATGAGATAACTGAGGAAAAGAGAAGTGAAGCAGCTTGCCCAAGATCACATAGCTAGTAGGTAGCAGAGATTCAAACTGTCCATTTGGCTTCAGAGGTATCACTCTTAACAGCTATACTCTAATGTTAGCCCAGGTTGGTATAATCTAACACTGGGTTGGATCTTTGCTTATTTGAGACAGATCTCCAATTTTGCACTTTACGTGAGTTCAGAACCATCCCCAGATCCCTGAAAACCTTGGGTGTCTTGGTTCATTGCTCTTCTTGCTGCTCCACTTACCATTTCTGTTCTGTATAGCATTGGCTCAGACACATAAGTCAACCCCTTCCTTGGTTTGCTAAAACCCCACTTGTCCAAGGCAGTGTGTTTGCCCTGCACTGAGGATATTCTAGGGTGTGAGTGAAGACTGCAGGGGTTGATGCTGAAGTACTGCAAACAACCTCAAGTTGAATAACAGAGCATTCCATTCTTAAAGTTTGTTAACCTCTGTACTCCCCCACCACCAACTATGTTGTGGCCAATTCACCCCATCCTGACTGGAGCTACTTGAGCTCCTTCTTCTCCCATCCAACTCTCCTTACAACAACTGATTCTTCTTTAATGGTTTTTGTCCACTTTTTGTTCAAGTATTAGTATAATGCTTACAGGTAATGATAACTATTTTAAGTAGCCAGTTCAGTGAGGACTCATCAACTGAACACACTGGATTACTTACTGAGATCAAGAAATAACATAATCAGCAATCCCAAAACTCTTCTCTCCCAGTCACTAACTTCCAAGCATAAACACTATCCTGACTTATAACACCATAGATTAATTTTTGCCTGGTTTTGAACTTTATATAAGCGGAATCCTGTGCAATGTATTCTGTGTCTGACTTCTTTTTATGCTTGAGAGATTCAGCCATGTTGTGTTCTATAATACACAGCATGTGTTCTGTATCTGTTGTTGCAGTTCCATAGTACACAGCAATCATTCCCACTGCTTTGTAGTATTTATTCTGTTATGTGAATATACCGCTGTTTATTTTTTTATTAATTATTTTTACTGTTTTATTTTGCTTTATGTGAAAGTTTACAATCCAAATCAATTTGGCATATAACCTCCCCACACCACTATGGAACTTCAACAGCTTCTCCCCAGCCCAGTGACACAGTGACAACACATTCCTCCTTTCCACCCTGTACTTCCTGCATCTACTCAACCACCTCCTATCCCCCTCCACGCTCTCATCTCACCTCTGGGCAAGAGTGACTCAGACAGCCTCACGTATGTATTTAAGCCAAGAAGCACATTATTTGCCAGTATCACTCTATGTCTTATAGCCCAGTCCAGTCTTTGTCTGAAGAGTTTGCTTTGGTACTGGTTTTAGCTCTGGACTAGCAGAGAGTTGGGGGTCATGGCCTTAGGGGAACCTCCAATCTGATGGACCATCAAGTCGGGTCTTTACAAGAGTTCTAATTCTGGACACTTATTTTTCTCCCACCATACATCAAGGACTTTACGCTGTGTACCCTGTCAGGGCAGTCATTGGTTGAGGCTAGGCACCATCCAGTTCTTCTGGTCTCTTGCTGATGTAGTCTCTAGATCATATGGCACCTTCTGTCTCCTGAACTCATATTTTCCTCATGTGTTTGCTGTCTTTCCATCTTCTTTACCCCAGGTGGATTGGGACCAATTGATGCTACTTAGTTGGCCGCTTGCTAGCTTTTAAGACCCCAGATACCACTCACCAAAGTGCTATGTAGAACATTTTCTAAAACAAACTTAGCTGTGCCAGTTAGTCTAGATGACCCTGGTAACCGTGATCCCCAGGCCCTTGTCTCTGCAACTCTGTCCTTCAAACTGTTGGGTTGTATTTAGAAAACCTTTTAGCTTTTGGTTTAGTCCAGTTGTGCTAACCTCCCTTCTACTGTGCACGGTTACTCCCTTCACCTAATCCAATTCTTATCTACTATCTAATCTATAAATACCCTTCTCGATCCCTTCCTACTCTTGTACCTATCAAAGATGCAAGAGCAACTATCTTTGTTATAAATATGTATTTCATATAAATCAGAAGATTATTTTCTTCTCTGTTTAAACCTTGTCCTTTGCAGTTGACTGATTTCACTTACCATAAAGTCTTTTGAATGACTCTATGTTATGAAATATTTCCTAAGATCCTTATTGTTCTTTATCATTGCATAGTATTCCATTGTGTGAATATACCATAGTTTGTTGATACATTCGTCTGTTGATGGTCACCTAGATTGATTCCATCTTTTTGATATTGTGGACAGTGCTTCGGTAAACACAGGTGTGAATATATCTGTTCATGTCACAGCCTTTATTTCTTGAGCATATATTCCAAGTAGTGGGATTGCTGTGTCCAATGGTATTTCTAATTTTAGCTTTACAAGAAAGCACCAAATTTCTAAAATGGTTGTATCATTTTATATTCTCACCAGCAGTGTAGAAGAGTTCCAGTTGCTCTCCAAACTCTCCAACATTTATTCTTTTGTTTTTTGGATTAATGCTAGCTTTTTTGAGGTGACATGATATCTCACTGTAGTTTTGATTTGTATTTCTGTGATGGCTAATGATCACGAACATTTCCTCATTTATCTGTTAGTGTCTTGGACGTCTTCTCTGGTGAAGAGACTATTCACATCCTTTGCCTATTGTTTAATTGCATTATTTGTCTTTTTTTTTGTTGAGGTTTTGCAGTACCTTGTAGATTATGGAGATCAAACGCTGATCAGATTCATGGTAGCCAAAAATCCTTCCCCAGCCTGTAGATAGTCCTTTCACTCTTTTAGTGAAGTCTTTAGATGAGTATAAGTGTTTGATTTTTAGGAGTTCCCCCTTATGTATTTCCTCTTCTGATGTTTTTGCATTGTTTGTAATATTTTGTAGTCTGCTTATACCATGTATTAGGGCTTACAGCATTGTCCCCATTTTTTCCCATGACCTTTATTGTTTTAGATTTTATATTTAGGTCTTTGATACATTTTCAGTTAGTTTTTGTGCATAGTGTGAGATATGGGTCTTGTTTCACTTTTTGCAGATGGATATTCACTAAATGCTGACACCATTTGTTAAAGAGACTATCTTTTCCCCATTTCGTGGACTTTGGGCCTTTGTCAAATATCAGCTGCTCATTGGTGAATGATGTTCTATCTGGAGTCTCAGTTCTGTTCCACTGATCTATTTATCTGTTTTTGTACTAGTACCAGGCCACTTTGACTACTGCGGTAGTGTGATAGGTTCTACATTCAGGCAGTAGGAAGTCTCCCACTTTGTTCTTCTTCTTCAGCAATGCTTTACTTATCCAGGAGTTCTTCCTGTTCCATAAGAAGTTGGTACTTGGTATCTCCATTACATTAAAAAAATGGCATTGAAATTTGTATTGGGATTGCATTGTATGTATAGATTGCTTCAGGTAAGGTAGAATAGACATTTCATGATGTTAGGTCTATCTGTGAGCACGGTAGGTTTCTTCACATATGTAGGTCTCTTCTGGTTTCTTGCAGTAGATTTGCCTTCTTTTTTCCATTACTGATTTCTACTTTTATGGCTTTGTGGTCCAAAAAATTGCTTTGTAATATTTCAGTACTTTAAGTTTTGTTGAGGACTGCTTTGTGGTCTAATATGTGGTCAGATCTGGAGGATGTTCCATGCGCATTGGAAAACAAGTATGCTTGACTGCTCTTTGGTGGAGTGTTTTGTGTATATGTCTATGAGGGCAAGTTGATTGATGTGGTATTTAGATCTTCTGTGTCTTTACTGAGCTTTTTTCTAGATGTTTTGCCCTTCACTGAGAGTGGTATGCTGAAGTTTCTCTTGCTATTATTGTGAAGCTATCTATTTCTCTTTTCAAAGTGGTTAGTGTTTGTTTTATGTATTTTGGAGCTCTATCATTGTGTGCATAGGTATTTAATATGGTTATGTCCTCCTGGTGTATTGATCCTTTAATTGTTATATAATATCTTTCCTTTTTGAATGTGGCGGGTTTTTCTTTAAAGTATGTTTTATCAGAGATGAATATTGCCACTCCTGCTCTTTTTGGAATGTTGTCATTTGATATATTTTTTCCATCCTTTGAGTTCTAGAGGACAGTTCTACTCTGGTCTCTAGGGTTGCCATAAGTCGGATCCGACTCGATGGCGCTTGGCTTGGCTTTGAGTTGTGATGTGTTCATGTCTTTGAGTTTAAGGTGTGTCTCCTATAGACAGCATGTAGCTAGGTCCTGTTTTTTTTAATCCAGTCTGCCATTCTCTGCCTCTTTATTGGTGCATTTAGTCCATTTACATACAGCATGGTTATTGATAGGTATAAGCTTAGTGTTGTCATTTTGATGTCTTGCTTTGCTGTGCTGTAGACAATACCTTTGTTCCCTTTAATTTTCTGTACTGAGTATTTGTATGTTTTCTTTTCATCTTTTTTGATGTTGATGGTTTTGTAGTTGCTGAGAGTTCCTGGTTTTCTTGCTATTATTTTGATGTGTAAGATTGATAGTTTCTTTTGTAATTATCTTAATATTTACTTCTCGTTTTCTAAATTTAAAATAGTCTTAAATTTCTTCATATCACCTTGACTTTCTCTCCCTATGGACGACCTATGACTACATTTTCTTTTGAGTCTCCCTTTTTTGTTATAACATTTACATAACCACTTCTCTGTTTCTCTATTTTCAGTGCTTTGCCTGTGATTTACTTTTTGTGATTTTCCTATTTGGATTGATATCCAGTTGTTCTGTTCTGTGTTCTGGTCTTGGGCTGTTACCTGGTGTTATGGATTTTCTAACCAAAGGACTCCCTTTACTACTTCTTGTAACTTTTGGTTTGGTTTTGTGAATTTCCTACATTTCTGTTTATCTGGAAATGTTCTAATTTTGACATCATATTTGATAGACAGTTTTGCTGGGTATATAGTTCTTGTCTGGCAGTTCTTTTCCTTCAAGACTTTGTATATGTCATACCATTGCCTTCTTGCCTGCATGGTTTCTGCTGAGTAGTCTGAGGTTAGCTGTTTGGATTTTCTTTCGTAGGTTATCTTTGTTTATCCTTAGCCAGTCTTAAGTGTCTTCTTATCTTTAGTTTTGGCAATATGCCTTGGTGTCTTTCTTTTGGGATCTACCTTGTGTCGAGTTTGATGAGCATCTTGGGTAGGTATCTTCTCATCTTTCATGATATCAGGGAAGTTTTCTGTCAGCAATTCTTTGACAATTCTCTTTGCATTTTCTGTTGTTTCCCTTCATCTGTACTTCAACCACTCATAGACTATTCCTCTTGATAGAGTCCCACATAAGTTTTAGTGTTTTTAAAAATTTTTTATCTGATTTTTCCTCAGATATGTTGCTGTCACGTACTTTATCTTCAGTCTCACTAATTCAGCATTCCATTGCCTCAGTTCTGTTCTTTTGACTTTCTCTTGTGTTGTCTAATTCTGTAACCTTACTATTAATTTTCTGAATTTCCAGTTCTTGCCTTTCTGTGCTTTCTTGAAGTCTGTTCAATGTGTCATTATGCTCCTCTGCATTTTGCCTTATCTACTTCTTCATCTCTTGAAGAGGTCTAAATATCAATCTTTTGTGTTCTACCTCTGATAATTCCAGGAAGTTCACGTCCTCTGGAAAATTTTATTCTTTGTTTTGGGAACTTTCTGAAAAATCTTGGTCTGCTTCTTTAAATGCTTTGATATGGACTGTTGTTTCCAAGCCATCAGTAAATTGTATTTATTTATTTTATGTTTGTCTACTGTGTTCTGGAAACCCTGGTGGTATAGTGGTTAGGTGCTATATGTCTGCTAACCAAAGGGTCAGCAATTCCAATCTGCCAAGTGCTCCTTGGAAACTCTGTGGGACAGTTCTATTCTGTATTTTAGGGTTGTTGTGAGTTGGAATCAACTTGATGGCAGTGTGTTTGGTTTGGTTTCACTGTGTTTTAGCTTCTTGTTTTGAAATGTACAGATAGGCTTGTTGTGTCTGACAGTTTGGGTATGGTAGTCTTTGAAGTTCTATTGTCCTTTCAACAGGTGGTTAGAGCTGTTAATAGACATGGGAGTGTAAGAGTCCTTTTAGTTTTTTTATATAGATTTATCTTAGGTGTCCAGGAAGTCAGTCACTAAGTGTGTGGTGCAGGTTCTAGCCTGCTGTCCTGGATGGGTAGGGGTGACTGGTACAGGCAAGGGGTGACAGGTCTGCAGCTGCTGCAAAAGGCAAGGACTAACAGACATCCCTAAATGTTTGTGAGGCTAGTGTATCCTCTAATGTCTGAATCTGGGTGAGGGGACAGTTTCTGCCCTGATTTTCTGGCTTAGGGGACTCAGTAGTATTTTTTCCCCTTGGTTGAATTTGTTAAATTGTTCCCCCTCAGAGTCTTGGAGTAGGGTTAGGTAGTCCTACGTCTGGTTCAGTTAATGGCATCAGACTCCAGAGCCAGGCACAGTGCAGAGAAGGGATGGGGAGCATTGGGAGAAGGGAGACAGGCCTATGGTGAAGGAAAGATTTAGGTCTCTGTGTGTAGTAGATTACACACAAAGAGTTAGCTTCTGATGATCTGATGCTGTTCCTCACTGGTTCTGGAGGGGCAAGTGGATTCTCCAGACAATTAACTCTTGCTGAGGAGGACGCCAACCACATTCACCCTCTTGTTTACCACACAGTGGTTGTGGCTGTTTCCTGACTGGTCAGGTCTGAGTAAACCTGTGTCCTTCTGGTGCTATTCTCTCTTTTCTGTTGCTCAGTCCAATTTTTCAACTTTCCCTTTGGTATTCAGGGCTCCTAGGGTGTCATATATAGTGGATTCATTTGTTCTTTGGGGTCTTTGTTGTTACAGGGGTCACGGGAAGCCTCCATATACTCTGCCACTTGGCCCTGCCACTTATACCATTATTTATCTATCCTACTTACTGTTGTTGGACGTTTGGGTTGCTTTCAGTTTTCAGCTATTTTGAATAATTCTGCAATGAAAATCCTTATATATGTATTTTTTTTGCTCTGTGTAAGTACATTTCTGATGCATTTATGCCTTGGAGTAGAATGACTGGTTATAGGATGTGGCCTCATCTTGAGTAGATATAGCTAAATAGTTTTCCAAAGTGGTGGTACCAGTTTACATTCACACAAGCAGTGTGTGAGAATTCTGGTAGCTCTCTGTCCTGACCAACACTTGCAATTCCCTCTTCGTTTTACTATTTTGCTGGGTAGAGAGTGGGGTCACCTTGGTAACTGTTTTAACACAGAGCAGCTAAGCTGCCTAGGATTTCTATTTTAGTTTCTGCTTTCCACTGTTGTAGAATTTCAGACTCCCCTCAATGGCTTATCCAGGTGTTTTTCCAAATAAAGAAAGTTGTCTTCCTAGAAGAAATTCCTGTGCCCATTGTTATGATGCATTAGAACAAAAACAAAATAAATCAACAACAAAAAAACATGTCAAAAAGTGTTTACCAGTGATGTGCCAAAATATTGACAGAATTTATCCCTAGGTGGTGAAATTGTAGGTGCCATTCATTTTCTTTATGATCACTTAGATGTCCTACACTGAACATATGTTTATGTAATTAAAAAATTTTAGGCAGGAAAACATCTCCACCCATAAACCTGTCACTCTAATGCAATTGTTGTTTTCATTTCTCTGACAAATGTCTATATTTTCTGAAAACTATCCAACTGGAATCAAATAGGTGCATTCCAACATTCTCTGCTGTGTAGAACCTGCACAGTAATGAAAATGACAGCTATCATCTTTGAGTACTCAGTAATAAGTTGAGCCACATGAAATTACTGTTGCTTGTCCTGGGGGTGTATGGACATCATCTCATTTAATTCTGGTTACAAGAGGTGATTGCTGACCTGTGAGCCCCAGCTCCTGGCAACCCCATGTGTGTCAAAGTAGAACTGTGCTCTGCAGGGTTTCAAATGGGTGATTTTTTGGAAGTAGGCTTTCTTCCCAGGCACTGCTGCGTGGACTTGAACTTCTAACCTTTCAGTTAGCAGCTAGGCTCATTAATTCAGGTTAAGGATGAGTTATTATCACCTCTATTTCGCAGATGAGGAAATCGAGGTTCAGAGAAGTTGAACAAGTAGTCCAAGTGTAACAGGAAACAACACAGCTAGAATATAAATCCAGATATCTGCCTCCAAAGCTCAGTTTCTTCTGTCCCATGCTGCCTTTCCCTCACAGTGCCTGGTGGGATTGCTGCCGAGTCGCTGACCTTCACTCCATTGGAGGACATGATCTTCCTCAAGTGGGAGGAGCCTCAGGAACCCAATGGTCTCATCACTCAGTATGAGGTGAGTTTGGGCCCCTATTACAGGGAAGACCCTTGATGGAAGGTAGGAGTAACATTGTCTTTCCCTCTGTCATACACAGCTTGGAGAGGAAGGTTTGTGTGGGCAACAGTGGTGATTGTTAAGTTCTTCTAACTACAGCCAGGTCTCTGCCCTGTGGGTTATAGGGAAGGGGGCCCTGAAAGAAGGAGGAAGTGATGAAGGTATCCAGACCTGAGCTAATGGGAATCCACACTCCCATTGAACCTCTCTTCTTTGCTAAGCCTCATCCCCAGCTCACCTGAAAGTTGATGGGTGGGAAACCTCAGTGATACCCTCCCCCTCCCCTGTGCCTGCCTTCCTGCCTGTCCTGTCCCCAGATCAGCTACCAGAGCATTGAGTCATCAGACCCAGCGGTGAACGTGCCAGGCCCTAGACGCACCATCTCCAAGCTCCGCAATGAGACCTACCACGTCTTCTCCAACCTGCACCCAGGTACCACCTACCTGTTCTCTGTGCGAGCCCGCACTGGCAAAGGCTTTGGCCAGGCAGCACTCACTGAGATCACCACCAACATCTCAGGTGAGCCCCACCCAGCCCCAGCCTGGAGGTGGAACTCTGGATGTGGCCTAGGATCCCAGAGTTCCCTGGGGAGAGGACAAGGTGGGGAGGGTGCTTAGGAGTGGTTACTGAGGGACTCTGCTGACATAAATGTGCCATTTAGAGATGGAGGTAAAAGGTCAGGGAGGATTAAGTCAGAGGGGTTTGGAGAAGTGGTCACTGGAATCAGAGGGCTCTGTTAAGGGATCAGTGCCCAAAGTTGGATCAGGAAAGCTCAGTCAGAGGGTCATGAAGGCTGAGGCTGAAAGGCAAGAGATCTGAAGGCAGGGGTCAGGGAGGCCAGAGGCTTGGGTTTCCTGGTCCAGTGGTCTGGCTCTTGCTTATGTCTCTGTCCTCTTCTCCAGCTCCTAGCTTTGATTATGCTGATATGCCGTCACCCCTGGGCGAGTCTGAGAATACCATCACTGTGCTTCTGAGGCCGGCACAGGGCCGCGGGGCGCCTATCAGGTGGGAAAGCAAGCTAGAGGAGCAAGAGTTCAAAGCTGTAGAGAAGAAGCCTCTCCTTTGACCCAGGGCCCCCCACCCAGGCCCCCCATATCTTCCCTCAGTCCCCCACTGAGGGCTCAGAGTCCAGAGGAGGATGTTCTGTTATCTTGGGCAGCCAGGAAGCTCCTGTCACCTCCCCTCTGAAGCCATGAGTATCTGGCAGTGACTGTCCTACCATTGGGCACTGTCCCACATGGAGAGGTGACTGTCCAGGCCTGTCCAGAGGGCCTCCCCTCAGACAGCTTGTGGAATTGAAACTCTTGGGTCTTATTTAGTCCTGGCCTTTTTGCTAGATTGTCCTGCTAGGGAAACTCAGGGATGGACTTTCTTGAAGGCTAGGGCAGCTGGCCAGAGGACTGTCTCTCTGAAGTGACCAAGACCTTGACTCTACTGGCTCCTCCCTAGAAGAAGCTGGGGATGCTGATGCCATGGTGGCTGGGGAGAAGGTGCTGTGCATGTGTGTGGTAGGGTGAACATGTGTGTGTCTGTGGTACATACATGTGATGTATGTGTGTGATGTGTGGTGTGGAGGTGTGTGTGTGTATGAGCATGAGAGCTGTGGTATGTGAGTATGAGCGTGTGTGGAGATGTGTGCACAGTATGCACAAGCAGGTGGCAGGCACTGTGCTAGGGCTTTTACATGCATGAAGTTACACTGTCCTCATGGCAGTCCTGTGGAGTAGGTATTATTACCCTTACTTTATACATAGAAAACAGGCTCAGAGTGCCTGAGTAACCTGTCCAAGGCCACACAGCAGTAAATGATAGAGCTGGGTTTTGAACCCAGGTGTCTGCAGAGCCTGGACTTTTTCTTGAAGTTTCGGCACCTTCCGGCCACTCTCTCGTCCAACTTTTCCTTCCAGAAGGTGTATATATCAGGTGGGAAAGGCAGCTTTAATATGGGAGTGTGTGTGGAGGAAGGCTGGGGTCCCAGTCAGCCTCCTAAGAAGGTAGTAGGGTTGCCCAGGTACCCCGACAGTCCCTCATTTCTTCATCCTGTTTTCTGTCTCAGTTTTCTTCTCCTGCTTGTCTCCTTGTCTTCTTGTCTCCTTGTCACCATTGCAAGTTATGTTCAGCGTGATTCCCTGACCCTCAGGGGAGACCCAGGAAAAAGTCAGGGCATTTTTGGGCCATTTTGCAGGAGCCTCAAGGCCTCTGTGCAGTGGAACATGAGAAGAGATGGGAAACCCAGCAGCACCTCTTCCTGTCTCTCTCCTCTTGAGTGATCCTATGAACATCCAGCATCGGGCATCGTCCCTTAGGAATGACAGTGATGAGGCAGGGTGAGGGGCCTTGATGGCTGTGTGACCTTGGCTTGTCCCTTTACCTCTCTGAGTTTCTGTTTCATTATCTGCATAATGGCAGCCTCCTGCCTTGCAGGGTAACTATGAGAGTTCAATGTCATTACCCAGATTACGGTGCGTTTGGTTCATGGCTAATGTTGTTATTGTGGTCAGGTGCCATCAAGGTGGCCCTGACTCTTAGCAATCCTGTGTACAACAGAGTGAAACACTGCCTGATCCCGAGTGCCGTGCCACTGCTGTGTTTGAGCCCCTTGCTGTAGCCACTGTGTTAGTCCATCTCATTGAGGGGCTTCCTCTTTTTCGCTGACCCTCTATCAAGCTTGTTGTCCTTCTCCAGGGACTAGTCCTTCCTAATAACATATCATGTTAACTGTATTATCTCCTGGTGGAAGTTGGAGCCAGTGAGGCCTGACCTAGGCCTAGGAGGCTGAGTGGGGACTGAGCTGGTGTTTCTGGTGGGGTAGAGACAGAGAATGGGCGTGTAGCTGAAATCCTAGGACACTGGACTGATTCCTTTGCAATTCTGAAGCTCAGAAGAAACCTTCAGAGACCAAGGAAGAGACATTTGCTTCTCTGAGCAGAGGCTCTCAGTAGGGAAGTCACACACCAAAATGTGACTGAGGCTGTGACTGGAAATGTTTAAATTTGTCAGCATTTGTGTACTTACTCTTGGCTTTGTTCCACAGAGGATTTAGAGAAGCTCTCAGTGAAAACCCATTCAATAAAGTAATAAACAGAAACATAGAAGTCAGGAGTAGGGAACACACATCAGAGTGGGGAGTCCAGGCCTCAGAAACAGTGGTCCTGTGGTTACTACCAATTTACAAAGAAGGAAACTGAGAACTGGGGAGATCAAAGTGACCTGACCAGCTAGTGAGAGTCAGAGCCTAGATTAGTGCTCAGGTCTACCCATAGCCACGGGACAGCTCTCCCTGTCTTCTGGCCTCTCCTGATGATGCGCCTCCTGTCTCTGTCCAGCGTGTACCAGGTGATTGTGGAGGAGGAACGGCAGCGGCGGCTGCGGCGGGAGCCCGGTGGCCAGGACTGCTTCCCTGTGCCTCTGACCTTTGACACGGCACTGGCCCGTGGCCTGGTGCATTATTTTGGTGCTGAACTGGCAGCTAGCAGCCTGCCTGAGCCCATGCCCTTCACTGTGGGTGACAACCAGACTTATCGTGGCTTCTGGAACCCACCTCTTGAGCCCAGGAAGGCCTACCTCATCTACTTCCAGGCAACAAGCCACCTAAAGGGGGTGAGGAACTGGCGGGGGACATGGTGGCTGTGGGTGGGATGGGTGCCAGGCTGGGGGACACTTAGTAGCTGGCCTACCACGGAGGTCAGAGGGGCAGTCAGACCCGTACCAGGTCCTGCCTTCCTTCCATGAGCCCTGCCCCCTTTCCCGAATCCCTTCCTTCTGTCCTGAGCTCTCTACCGCTTCCCTGAGAGTTGCCATTCCTCGGAGTCTGGATCTTCCCCCTGAGTCCCACCCTTTCTCTGGAGCCCCATCCTCCTGATGCCAGGCTCCTTCCCACAGATACTTACCCTTCTCCTGAGCCATCTTTCCTGGGGTCCTTCCTGTCTATCCAGGTCCTCAGAATAGTCTGTCTCAGACTGTGTCCTTTCCAGAGAAGCCCATCTCAGGTTCCTCATCCTTAACCAGACCTTGAGGCCTGGGCCCCGCCCTCCTCCCTGAGGCCCCACCCCTCTCCGCAGGCTGTTGGTATCTTTTGGAGACCCCTCCCCTCTCGGACCCCTCCAATTCTGACTCCCCCCCATAGGTCCTTCTGCCGGGTGGGTGTCCTTAGTTACAGCCCGCACCAGACAAAGCCCTGTCTGGGCGTAAGAAACACTACCTGAGATTCTGGGCCAGGGAGGGTAGGGTTGGGGCATCCACAGTGCTGAGACCACCATCTGTGCCTCCAGGAGACCCGGCTGAACTGCATCCGCATTGCCCGGAAGGGTAAGTCCTGTTGGGTTCCTTCAGCCCTTCCAGTCGGGTTCCTCACCTGTCCACCTCTGGGAGGCATCCTGCAGATCCTGGACTAGGGAAGCGGAGGAGGGCTGGCTTGCAGGCCTGCATTCAGGACAACTTTCCCTCTTGGGACTCATGCATGCCACCTCTTTCATCCAGCCTAGACAACAAGGGTCTTGGCAGGGACCTGGGGCAGTTCTGTGGAGAGGGAGCTATTATGGTTGGACCATAGGGTTGATGGTTATCAGGAGCTGGTGCTAAGCCCTGTATGTGCCCCCTCCTGCTTCTGTAGTGGTAGAGAAAAGTGGGGTCTGCAGGGTAAGGTGGAGATAAGCTGGAAGGCAGGACAGTGTTATAGGCAAGGGTTAGCTATCTGTGTTTGTGCAGCCTGGCTTGCTCTGTGGAGCTCTGACCTCTGAAGGCAGAGAGTAGGTGGTCCCTGTCCCCTCTGATGCTTTGCCTTTCTTTGTTCTCCCCAGCTGCCTGCAAGGAAAACAAGAGGCCCCTGGAGGTGTCCCAGCGTTCAGAGGAGATGGGGCTCATCTTGGGCATCTGTGCGGGGGGGCTTGCTGTCCTCATTCTCCTCCTGGGGGCCATCATTGTCATCATTCGCAAAGGGTGAGTGAGACTGGTGCCCCTGTCCACCTGCTCAGAGCTCTGATGGGCGTGGAAGAGAGATGGCTGGGGACAGGTGGGTAGCTGTCTGGCAGGTGTGTGCAGAGCTGCCAGCCTTGGCATCAGGCCCGTGGATGGAGCTGAACTGGACAGTGGGAGGCCACAGACGCAGCACACGGAGCTGCCCTGGAATGGCTCGGCTGGAACCCAAGACTGGCTGGTGCCAGGTGTTCCAGTCCAGGGAAGGCTGCTTAGTGTCTCCTGCCAGGGAACCGTGCTGGAAGTGGGCAGTGCCCTGCCATGCTGTTCTAGCAAGAAGGGGCCGAGGGCTGGCGTGAGGTGAAATCTCCAGCTGCCGGCAGCCCTTCTGCCGCTGTCTGTCCTGACCACCATGGGTTACGGGTTGACCCTGAGCAGAAGGGATGGCGCTTATTCCCCTTCAAATCAAGGGCCCTAAGCCATGGCTCTTCTGAGACCCCACACTCTTATGTTATTATGGATTCCTGAGGAGTCCTTCTAGGCCCTGTGATGAAAACTCCTCTCCTGTCCCTACTACCCACCAGCTGGAAATCTCCAGCCTGGTGTTTGTGAGGGACACGTTTTCTAGTGCATGTTCCAGTGGGCAGCATGAATCCCAGCATATCTTAGAATCTAGAATTTCAGGACTCCAGGATTTAGGATTCTAAGAGTCTCAGAACTTTAATACTGTAGAGGCTCACAGCCTCAGAAGGTGAGAAATGCCAGGTAGTGCAAGGACATCTAATCCAGTGGCTTTCAGATCTTTTTAAAGCAAAAAGAAAACTAACCTTTTCCAAAACAACAAAAATCCTACTGGGGGAGCCCAGTGCATGGAGCAAACACACGGAAGCTGATTAGAGCTGAATGGGAAGTTCCTGAGGTCCCCTGCTCTCCATTTCTTTTCCCCTGCTACCCCTTTTTCCACTAGGATGTGGTCCAAGTGCCTTAGTCAAAGGTGGAGGTGCTGAGACCCAGAAGAGGCACAGCACCCCTGAATTTACCCACAGATCCAGAGGCAGAGCCGGCTCCACCCCTTCCCCTCTTGGGTGCTGGCTTCTATAGTTGCTGCTGCTGCCAGGCTGGGCACACATGGGTGTGTTGGCACTGGGTCTCAGGGCTGCTGGTAGCAGATAAGTAGGATCCAGGAAGATGAGAGAGCTGGCTAAGGGCACCTTGCCTGAGGCCAGGCACCAGCAGAAGAGGGAGACTGGGTATCACTGTCCAAGCGTGGTGGGTTGGGCAGAGAACTTGTCTAGGGTGGGAGGCTCAGATTTTCCCTTGCCCTAGTCCTTGCACACTTCATGAGATAAAATATTTTTAACTATCTCATTTCCCATGTGGTAAGAACTTTACACACGTCACACATTAGAGCACTTGTTACCGAGCACCTACTGTGTGCTGGGTTGTGCCCTGAGAACAAAGCTGGCAAGGTGGAGCACGTCCGTATTGGATCTTGGTCCATCGAGCTGGTCTCACTCCCTTCCTGCCAATCAGGAAACTATAATCAGGTGACATGCTTGTGTCACTGGGCTGGTCAGTTGCAGATCCTGAGTTGAAGGAAGGCATGACTACAAAGCTTGTGTTCTTCAGGGCCACAGGTGTAAGGGGCCTCACTATCTCTGGTACATAGTTGGTACCCTGTGAGTGGTAGTTTCTTGCTGTCCCTATTAGGTGGCATGCCCTACAGGGGTCTTGAGAGGTGTCTCCGAGAAAGGTGGAGGATTAGAGAGAGCTGTAGGAGAAGGATCAGATTTTGATAGGTGGCAATTGGTATTTGAAGTCCTAGGAATCTACCTTCAAGGAGAGAGGATGAAATGGTGAGTATTATCCACCTCTGTCAAAAGAATTGGCCCCAGTTGGGTCAGAGACAGTCAGGGCCTCACTAGATACCCTTCTACTTTAGGCAGCTGCTACCTCTATAAACCCTCCCAAATTACCCCAAAAGCCAGTGAACCAGCCTCTGAGACCCCTCTCCCCAGAAATTCCGTACTTCTCTAACCATTACTGAGTCCCACTGCCCAACTTCTCACTTTAGTCCCCTGGATCCATCTCTGATTCTCGCAGCATCTGCTGAGCTCTCAGTCTGGGTCATGGTTTGTCCCTGAGAGACAGCTGTTCTAGAAGGATGGGAGTATTCAGGACAGCTTGTGTGTGGACGTAATGAATAAATGAGGAAGTGGTGGAGGGAAGGTAGTTACCCCCATGTCAAACCCTTGTTGGAGGAATGAGAAGCCCCAAGGGGGAAGATGGGAAACAGTGGGGGGCCAGCTGGGAAACCGCAGATTCTCTATCCTCGTCTGCTCATATGGACAATCAGACTCAGTAGTTTTGACCTTGTGCTGGGCTTTTTACTTGGAAATGTATAGTCAAGGGAGTTTCAGGGCATGGAAGGAGACACTTGGCTGACCCCAGGTCAGGTCAGATTCCCTTGCTCTGCTTCCGAAGTTTTCTGCCTTTTTCTCCTTTGCCGTGTTCTTCACCCTTCACTTCTTCAGTTCATGACTCCTAGTGCTTTGATTGTAGTGCAAACCCTGGTGGCGTAGTGGTTAAGTGCTACAGCTGCTAACCAAAAGATTGGCTGTTCAGGTGCGTCCGGTGTTCCTTGGAAACTTGATGGAGCAGTTCTACTCTGTCCTGTAGAGTCACTAGGAGTCAGAATCGACTCCACGACAGTGGGTTTTGGTTTAGTGTTTTCCTTGATGTTTATCTTCCCTGCTGGATGGAGAGCTTCTCAAAAATAGAGAGAGGTCTGGCCCACTGGGCCCCCCTGCAGTCCTGCCGTGCTTGCTCAACTCTGCTGTAGGAGGAAGCCTTTGGAAGAAGGGAGGCTGGAAGAGCAGCTCATGAACCCCTGCTGAGCACACACATCACAGGACTTCAGCCTCAGGACAGGACAGCCTGGCCATGGGGATTATTATTAACCTTGGATTTTTTAGAGAAGGAAATGGAAGCTCATACAAGTGACATTCTTTTTTTTTTTAATTTTTTTATTTAATGTAACTGAGTGAAAATGTACATTCCCGTATAAATTTACATACCCACCTATATGCAGCTTCCGCTGCTCTCCCTGCCCGGTGACAGCACACTGTTCCTCTCTCCTCCATACATGTCTCATCCTCCCAACAGTCTCTTTTTTCCCTCCTCTTCACCTGCTCTCCTTCCTCCAGCCAGAGGTCAGCAGGATGACATCCTATAGATGTATAGAACCACAAAGTGCCTCTAACATATGGTCACTCTGCATCGCCAAGTCCAATACATTCCTGTCCAAAGAGTGGACCTTCGTTATGATTTATGGTCAAGGGCAGCATCAGGGCGAGGGGCCATGCTCCCAGGGGAACCCCGAAACCACTGGACCATCAATTGAGGTCTTTTAGTGGGGATCTCAGGGTGCACCCCATTTTATTCTTGTGTTGCCAATGAGACTCAACTTAGTGAGCTCCATCGCGGCTATCACCGGTGGTGGTCGGGCACCATCCGCTTCTTCCAGTCCCAAGTCGATGTAGGCACCCACTGCTGTGGGTCTCTTTGTCTTCTGGGTTGTCTTTCCCCCGTGTCATTTTGGTCCTCGGTGAGCATCTGTTCCTGCTGAGTTGGGACTATTTGCTGTGCCCTTGGATGGCAGCTTGGCAGCTTTTACGACCCCAGACGCCACTCACCAACATGGGGTGCAGAGAGCCCTCTTAGCAAAACGCTAGTTGTGCCAATTGGCCACAAGTGACATTCTTTTATTTATTTTCATTCATTTATTGATTACTTGATTGGCCAAACATTTTTGAAGGATTATACTGTACCAGGCACTGGGTTAGGTTCTGAGGGTCCAGTCATGGGGAAAACAGACAAGGACCCTGGCCTCTTGTACTTTTTAGTTAGTGGGGAGGGGGGGCTGGCATTAACTAGAAAAGAACACAAATGGATAAATGATTATAGACCGTGGTAGGTGCTGTAATGGAAAGAACTGTGCTAGGGTGGAGGCAGAGAGGGTAATGGCAGACCAATTAGTTGGCGGCTACAGGAGAGTGATCAGGGAAGCCCCTTTTGAGGAAGTGACATTTCAGCATAGATAAGAAGAATGGTATTCCTCCATCCTCTTCCTTTTCCCTTCTCCTGTGGCCTCTGTGAAGTGCTACAGGACCTGACACTTCCCTTTCTCCCTGGGGTGGCTGAGATTTGCTGTGTGACCTTGAGCCAGTTTCCTAACCTGACTGGGCCTCAGTCTTCTGTTTTCTCTCTTTCCTACAATCTTCAAGGTCATTAGTGGGGTCCCTAGTGTCAGGATGTTTTGGGGGTGGGTGTGTGAGTGGAGGACCCTTGGAGTGGGCCTAGATGGGAATCAAGAAGGAGCACAGAGGTGGTTCTAGGTCTGGAGTCCTAGTCCAAGTGTCCAAAGGCCTAGGACCTGCTCTGACTGTGCCGCTGACCCTCAGGGTATCCCTGAGCAGACCACGACTCTCTGGGACTCAGTTTCCCCATCTGTGTAGTAGGAGTCATATCTCCTCTACCTGCCACAGTCTGTGGTAATGTGAGGGCTCTTGACCCGCCCTGTGCTTTGGGTTCCCTCTGAGAGAGTGACTTGGCTCCTTTAGTGGACCTCATAGTTCCAGAAGAGTTAGGGTGCGTGAGGGTAGTGCCGAAATTTGCCCTTGGACTCCAGCTGGAGTGCTCTCCACCCTGCCTTCTCCCTGTCTCTGCCACTCTTCCCCTCCCAGCCTAGACACTAGCAAAGGGTGGACCCCTCAGAGGTAGAGGGGCTGCAGGTGTGAGCAGCTTCAGAGGCCAGTGCGGGAGGGTGCTTTCTGCAGGGGTGAGTGCAGCTCCAGGTGAGCGTGGTTACCTTCAGGTGAGGTGTCTCTATGGGAGGGTGCTGGAGGGGGTGAGTGTACATGTCTGTGTATGTGTTATTGTGTGTGTTAGTGTACAGTGGGGTCATTGCACATATGTGTGTCTTCATTTGTGTGTAAACATGAGGATGACATGAATATGAGTTTGTGTGCAACTGTGAGGGCATGCATGTCAGTGTTTCTGTGTATGAGTATCTGTTGGTATGTGAGTGCATATGTGTATTTCTCCGTGTGTGTATGTGCATGTCTGAGTGTGCTGGAGTGAGTGTGCAAGCCCTGCCCTTTGCCCCTCCTCCCCCTCTCTCCAGCAGCAGGAGGAGGTTTCAGAAGGGGCCTCGGGTGCTGGTCCTTAGCCTCGGAGCCTGGCCAGCCCTTGGGACAAGGAAGGTTTCCTTCTGGTCTGTTCAGTCTCTAGACAGCAACCTCTGAGCCCCTGCCTGCCAGCTGGGCACTGCCTCAGCCCTGCCTGCTGGAAGGACAGTGGAAAAAACTGTTTTGTTCTCTCTTTGCACGCTGCCAGGAGAGACCACTATGCCTACTCCTACTACCCGTAAGTAGCTCTGCTGGGCCTTTTGAGTCCTTGCCCCTTCCTCGAGTGAGACCCCCTCTACCTCTGTTCTCTCTAGTTGGGGCTTGGACTTCACATCCTGTCTGTCATCCTGTCAGCTCCCCATGGCCACCTCTGTCTCTCAGGGTAGCCCACCTCTGCAGTCTGTCCTTTGCATCGCCCTCCTCTTGCGGTGATCACAAGTGTAGTTTTATAGTCAGCCATGGGTTTGAGCCCTCACTCTGCTGAGTCAGCCTGGGCAAGTCACTTATCCTCCCTGAGCCTCAGTGTTCTCGCCACTCTGACCCTGTGTGATAGACCTGTCTACTCCAGCTGGATGGAGGGACTTTCTGACACCAGACAAAGTCCGTGTCTAGAACATTCTCACACAGGTCTCCTTCAAGTCTGCAGCCTGTGTGTGTGTGTGTGTGTATGTGTGTGTGTCGTCCAAATCTGTTCCCACTGCTGGCAGCTCTTTGGACAACATAGACAACTCTCAGTCGTGACAGCACCTTCCCCAACCAGGGCCCCAGTCTCTCCACACACCCCATTTCCTGGGTGTTTCCTCTGGGACAAACTCTGTGCTTTATACAGAATCCTCACAACTGTCCTGTGAAATCAGAATTATTATTAACACCTCATTTACCATTTTAGTGTTGGGGAAACTGAGGCTCAGAGAGGTGAAGAGATGTCAGAGATCACAGAAAGTGCCAGGGCTGGCGTTACAACTGCCTGTCTGACTCCATGCCCTGCAGATGCTATGATGGCCTTCTTTCTCTGTCCTCTGATACTCTGTAAGCCTTGTGGAACATTCCCCCCACCTGTGTTTGTTCTCCTCCTTACAGAGCAGCCCAGTGGCTCCGGGCCAGCCCAGAGGATGGTGGGTCTCCCCCTCCTCCTCCCGGGACCCTCTCCTTGCATCAAGTCTCCCAATGCCATGTTAGCTTTGCTTTTCCAGCGACCAAACCCCGCCGACTCACACTGGGCCTCCAGCTCGGCTGCTATAGGAATTGCTGACAAGGCAACTCTCCTTCCTTTCCTACTTCTGCAGTTAATTTTGGAAACTAAATTCTGAACTTTTGAAAGTATCTATATTACATTCCATCTGCTTAATCTCACACTGAGAGATCAGCTGGGAGCCAACAGAGTGTTAGGTGTCCCTCCCAGCATCTGTCTTCTGTGGGTCTGATTGGTTTGTTATTGTAGTTCTTCTTCCAAGTAGGCCCAGAGGCCGGGGCTGGGGCAGAGTGTTATGGCCCCCCCTGGAGAATGCCTTCTAGGCCAGTATCCAGTCCTCGATCTGTCTACTTTGGGCACCATTGTTCAGCTTGCCTGCTGTCATCTGTTCATGCATGGCCCCTAGTTTTTACTGAGCTCTGCCTGTCCCTCCCTCCTTCTGTTTCCTTCCCCGTCTCTCTGTTGCTCTCTGTAACGTTGTGCCTTTACTGTCTTTGTTCCATTGACATATCCTCTGTAGCCTCCTGGTCCTTTCTCATCTTCTCTTCCCCCAGTGCCTGTGCCCCTGTTCTCTTCATTCCCTTTCCACCTTCACGGTCTCCTGCTGGTCCTTACGTTCCTGGCCGCAGAGGCTTGTCCTCACTCACCCCCCAAAGATACTTTTGGCTCTGCCCCAGCCAGAGTGAGTGATGGCCAGAGCCAGGTGGTGGGTGGGGGACGAGGCCTGGGCCTGCTGGGCTGTCTTGCACCCAGCCTGAGAAGGCCATGTCCCATCAGTGCACAGCAGCAGTTGTCCCCAGAATGGACACAGAGCCATGGTCTTAGCACAGGAAGAACATTGTTGTCCTGGCAGGAGAGGCATCCAGAGGCCAATCTGTCTGTTCCCTGTCACAGGATCTGAAGTTTGCCTGTCTGGGAAGAGACCTTCATTGGTCTCCTTGTCCCCACTCATGGTTGGTGTCCCTGAATCCTCATAACCTGGAAATCCTCTTTCAGGTCTACCCCACATCCTGCGGTTGGTAGGGCCAAGCATGGGGATGGCTCTTTGGTCTCCATCCTTCCTTGTGATTGGGCGCCTTGGTCTCTTCTCCAACATAGTCATGGGTCTCAAAGTTTCCCTTTGTCTGCCACTTTGCCCATCAATCGTTGGAGCTGAGTCCACTGCCTTCCTACTCCCTTTTTTCTGTCTCACTTTCCTTCCAGTTTTTTCAGAGTCACAAACTGCTGTCCTAATCTATAAAGCTGACCTTGAAGATGCGGGACGGGGGGGTGGGTAGCCCGAGGCCTCTGCTACCCTATGGCTTACTCTCAGCAAAGGTCTTCAGAGTAGGGATCTTACCTGGCCTCTCTGGGGGGCTGCATCTGTCTGAGTCTGGTGGAAAACATGGAGACACAGCCATCTGGGCATCCAGAGATGCTCCTAGGACGACTGCCTGCTCCTGGGTCAGGCCCTCAACTGCCAGGTTTCCCCATTCACTGCTGGCCACTGTCCTGCCCAGTTCAGTGCCCACTCTTCCTGTCACCTCTTACGCAGGAAGCCGGTGAACATGACTAAAGCCACCGTCAACTACCGCCAGGAGAAGACCCACATGATGAGTGCTGTTGACCGGAGCTTCACAGACCAGAGCACCTTGCAAGAGGATGAGCGGCTTGGGCTCTCCTTCATGGATGCCCACGGCTACAGCCCCCGGGGTGAGTACCTCCCACCAACTTCCTCCTGGCCCTGGGCCTCCCCTCTCCCAGCCTCCTGAATCAGTAGACCAGCTCCCTCTGGGCACCTCCCCACATCAATGAGTTCTGTAAAACCCCTACCCAACATGGAAGCATTTATTGAGCTCATGCTGAGTACCAGCACTGGCTGTGAAAGTACTGAGTCAGGCACAGGCAAGATCACTGTAGTGGAAGGACCTGTAAGGAACTTGAGCCACGTGAGAATCAAATGTGATAACTGTGCCAAGTGCTCAGTGGAGGGAGAGGCCTCCGGAGGGAGTGCTGCTGTGTGATCAGAGAGGATCAGGGTTCTCTCCGTTTACTGAGTGCCTGCTGTGGGACAGGAGTGAAATCCAGTGGTCAGCAGGAATGCTCTGGAGTTGCACAGAACTGGGCTTACAGTTTCATCTCTTCTTAGCTGTGTGACCCTGGGCAAGTTGCTTAATCTCTGTTTTTTTTAATATATAAAATGGGGATAAAGATCATAGCACTTACAGGGCTGCTGTGAAGACTAAATGAGATCATGTATGTAAATCATTTGGTGCTGTACCTGACACATACGAAGAATGTAGTGAATCTTAGCTGGCATGGTTGTTATGTGCTAGGAGCTTGTTGTAAGTTGCTCTAGCACATTATTTAATGTTGAACAGTACAGAAGAACATACGTAGTAATTATGAACCTTATGAAGCGTGACAGTACAACAAACACCAGTCAACTCTGCTGATGGATTAGAACATTATCTGGGTACCTTTCTCTAATTACATCCCCTACTTCCTTCTTAGATGTAAATGCTCGCCTGAGATTTGTGTTTATCAATTTCTTCCTTTTTTTGAGGGGTAGTTTTACCAGATGTGCACATATCCCCAAATAGTGCATCAGATAGTTTTTCTCATTGTTGATTGTTTTAGTCACCTGCTCTAACAGAAATTACCATGAGTGGAAGGCTTCCTGAAGAGAAATTTTATTGTCCAAGTCTGCTAATCCATGAATCCATTCACAAGTTATAAATCCACTCAGAAAGAGAGTCTATCACAGTCTGGTAGTCTGAGTCCAAATTCAGTGAGAGCATCTTGGCACTGGAACCTCAGGTCCACAGGACGTGGTCTGCTCTCCGTGCTGCTTTCTTGGTGTTATGAGGTTCCCCACTTACCCTTCTCACTTCTGTCCCTTATATCCCACAAGCTGGTAGCTTGAGTCCTGCCTCACCAACACAACTGCTGCCCATCCTCTCTCACCAGCATCGCAGAGGCCGGATTCACAGCACGTGGGGAAGTCTCACTGCACTGGAACTCACAGCCGAGTCAAATCAATACGTGTATTTCTGGGGAGATGCATAGCAATCCATGACATTGAGCTTTATAAAAAGGAAACCACACTGTATTGTTATTATTTATTTTAACACATTTCATCACATTTCTAACGTTTGCCCATGAGACTGTTTTGCTGTAGTCCGTTTATTTTCTCTGATGCATAGTTTTCCATTGTGTGAATGTGTCTCTGTTTATCCATCTGTCTTCTGTGGACATTCCGTTATTTTCTAGTTTTCTTGTAATTCCAAATAAGGCCTCTGTGGACATCCTCCGAGTCTGCAGATGCCCCCGGACAGGAGCTTCTTGAAGTAATTGGATTATGGAATATATGCATGTTCAACTTGACAAGACAGTGCCAAACCATTTTCCAAAGTGGCTGTGCTTGTTTCTGCGCCCAGTGGCAGTGTGTAAAAGTTTCTGTTGCTCTACATCAAGATCAAGATTTTCCAGGCTTCTTAACTTTTGCTGAACAAGTTCATATAAAATGGCAATTTTCTATAGGCTTTATTTGCATTTCTGTGGTTACTAATGAGGTTGCACATATTTTGAAGTCATTATTGGCCATTCAGGTTTCTTCTTCTATGAAATGCCTGTTCATGTCTCTTGCCTAATTTTCTATTGGGTTTTCTGATACCTCTTAGTGACTTTTAGGAGTTCTTTATGTATTTAGGATAATAATCATTTGTTGCATATGAATTGCAAATATCTTCTCCCGACTGGTAGCTCATCCTTTCTGGTTATTCATAGTGTGTTTGAATGAACAGAAGGTTTTTATTTTAATTTCATCAAATTCATCAATCTCTTCCTTTATGATTTCTACCTTTTGTGTTCTGTTAAGAAATTTCTTCGTAGTCAAGGCTGTAGAATATTTTTTAATTCTTTTCTAAAACTTAATGTTTTGCATTTAAGTTTTTATCCACCTAGAGTTGATTTGTGTGTGTGGTGTGAGTTAAAGACTTTATTTATTTTTTCCCGTAGGAGTAAGCAGGGTTACCAGCATCTGATTTGCAGTGCTACCCCATCATATATCATGTTTCCATATACGTGGGTTGTTTCTGGCCTCTTTATTCTCTTTTATTGGTGAATTTAGTGGGATCCTTGTGCTAATACCATGCTGTGTAATTACTGGAGCTACTAACTTTTGATATCTGAAACATCACCCAATTTTGTTCTTTGTCAAGAATATTGTGGCTGGTTTTGTTCTCATTCTCTTATAAATTTTAGAATCAGCTAGTTAGGTTCCTTGTAAACCTTTGTTGGAATTTTGATTGGATTTGTATTAAATCTGTAGATCAGTTTAGGAAGAACTAACATCTTAAGAAATTGTCTTTGTATCCATGAATATGTAACATCATTTATTTATGTCTTCAATGTCTTTCAGTAATTTTCTTCGTAAAATCTTGTACATCTTTGGTTAGATATATTCTTGGGTACCAGATAGTTTTTGATTGCTGTTGTAAATGGCATAATTGAAACACTACATTTTCTAACTATTGCTGGTCTACAGAAATGCAGATGATTTTTGTATGCATGTTGATCTTATATCCATCTTCTTGATAAATTCAAGGTTGTTTTAGCATTACAAAAATCTTAAAATGTCACTCCCCACTCCAACAGATTAAAGAAAGCGAAAACAAGCATGTGGTAAGTTTAATGCCCATTTAAAATAAACCACCTTAGCAAACTAAAAACAGAAGGCAATTGTTTAATCTAATAAAATGTTTCTGACCAACACCTAGTACAAACTTCATTAGATGTTAGAAGCATTCAAAATCAGGAATCAAGATTCTTACTATAGCCACTTCTGTTGAACAACATACTGTTGGCTTCAGCCAGCAGCATGTACATTAGTCTTTTCAGATTTTTTCAATGCAGCTAGAGCATCTACAAGTACTGATGTTCTGTTTCTTCTTCCCCACTGTTTATCCTTTTTTCCCTGTCTTTCTGCATGCTGCTGGCTGAAGCCAACAGTATGTTGTTCAACAGAAGTGGCTATAGTAAGAATTTTCATTCCTGATTTTGAATGCTTCTAACATTTAATGAAGTTTGTACTAGGTGTTGGTCAGAAACATTTTATTAGAGTAAACAATTGCCTTCTGTTTTTAGTTTGCTAAGGTGGTTTATTTTAAATGGGCATTAAACTTACCACATGCTTGTTTTCACTTTCTTTAATCTGTTGGAGTGGGGAGTGACATTTTAAGATTTTTGTAATGCTAAAGCAACCTTAAATTTCTGGGATAAATACAATTTGGTCATGATGTATTGTATTATTTGTATCTTGTTAGATTCAGTATACTTGTAATATTGTTTAAGTTTTAAAAGCTGAGTAGGATGAGCCTTCAGCGTTTCTTTCTCATACTGTTCTTTTCTGGTTTCTGATACCAATATTATGGGTCTTGGTGGCACATAATAACAAGACCAACATCATCAAATGAATTGGAGACTATTCTTTTTTTCCTTATCCTGGAAGACTGAAATGATCTACTTCTTGGAAGTTTGGTTTTAAGAGCAGTAAAATAATCTTGTGTTGTTTTCCTTATGAAAATATGTTAAACTTGTAATTCAATTTATTTAAGGGAGCAAAGGACTATTTAGGCTTTCTATCTCTTTTTAAGTCATTTATGGTAAGTTATGTTTGTCTGGGAATCTGTCCATTTATGTACTTTTTAAAAATTCAGTGACATGCATTTATTCATCATATTCTCTTTGTCATCTCCCTTATTGAATCTTCATTGCAGACTTGCACCACAGGCATTATCAACCCCTCATTTTACAAATAAAGAAACAGAGGCTCAGAGCGAAGTCACTTGTCTGGGTTGAACAGTCAGAAAGTGACTGAGCCAGGATTTAAATCCAAGTCTTTCTGAACTGCAAATTGCTATTTCTTCTCTACTATGTTAGGCCTGGAGGGATGAGTAGGATTTGGACAGGCAGAGATGGGAAAGAAAGGGCATTCATGGGTGAAGAACTGCATGTGCGTAGAGACTGACAGAGATCACATGAGATCTCTAAAGGGCTAAATCCTCAAGTGGATGTGGGAGAAGATGGGAGGTGAGGGTGGTGAGGGGCATGTCTTGCTGCTGAGTCCTGTTGAAAGATAGGCAGGAAACACAGGCTTGGCTCCCAAGGAACTCACTGACTAGCTGCAGAGACAAAACTGACTCACGGACATCAGGACCGGGCTAATTGGCATATGGATGATGGGTGACAACTAGTGCTGCCAGAGTTTTGAGATACACACATTTGAGATACACACCTCAGCTTCAGCTGAGACAGGTAGGATTTGACTGTTGAGAGGAAGGTTGGAAGAGTGCTTCAGCTGAGATGGGTAGGATTTGGCTGTTGGTAAGGAAGGAGGGAGCACTGAGGCAGGATACAGAACATGAACAAAGGTATGATAGCTGATAGCTGGAAACAGAAGGTCTGTTCAGAAGATGAAAGTGAGTCTCAGCACCTTCCATCTCAGGCTCCACTCATCACCCACTGCTCTAGCTCCTACTTCTTTCTTTTGTTTTCCAAACAGTAGTGGCCAGATTTCTGTGGTTTAGATCAGAAAGTCATGTTGCTTTTGATGCAGTCTCAATAGGCAAGATTTTAACTAGGGATTTATCCTGCTGGGTAAATGGTTGTAGTCTGGTGTGAAGAAGCCAGCTGGGATGTTCCCAACATGTTGAATGTGCCCCAGTTGTCTCTGAAGTCTTGCCTGTGAAAACCCACAGCATTTCTGGGCCCTCTGCACCTGGAGTTTTTTAACCCTATGGGTGCCAGTGGATTCTGGCTGAACAGTTTATCAAATAGGTACCAGGTTTTTTCATCCTCACAAACTCTTTTTTCTCAGGAAGAAGGTACAGAAAAAGCTTGGTGGACAGTAGGTCCCCAGAGTCAGATGGGCCTGGATCTGAATCCTAGTGATGACACTTACTTGCTGTCTGTCCTTGAACAAGTGACTTAACCATTCTGGGCCCCAGTTTCCTTATTTGCATAAAGGGGATAATAATAGTCTCTATAGGGATATCTTGAGGAGAATTGGGCCATGCACATGAAGAATTGGGCCATGCACATGAAAGTGCTTTGTATGTTAGATATTGTAAGCTGTTTTTACAGACTGCATTTCTTTAGAAAGTTACTTACTAATTGGAAACACACTGAAAGAAAGTGTATAGTGCCGTAAGATTGTGTAACTGGAGACCTACCTTCATCTGAAGGTGAATAGAGATCAGGGTAAGTGCCCGTCTCTGAGGAAAGTTTTTCTTTCTTTTTTTTTTTTTAAAGTATTTTATTGCAAATGCAATCAATTTGTCTTATTCAAGCCCATGCAGAGGCCCCTATGAAACATCACCTGATATCCCAGCCCTGTGACAGGGCATTCTTCCTTTCCACTCTGTTCTTCCCATATTCATTCAGTCTAGTCCTGTCCCCTCTTCTCCACTCTCACATCTCATTCATAAGGGGGAGCTGTCCTGACAGCCTCATGACGCACAGTCCACTTAATGTTATATAAAGATTTGTCTTTGGTGCTGGTTTGAGCTCTGGGGTGGGAGCAAGATTAGGGGCTGTGCTCTTGGGAGACCCTCTAGAATTCTAGATCTGTGCCCCTATTTTTATCCCACTGTGTCAGGGAGTCTGACGTTACATTGCCTCTCCACGCAGACATTGGGGGTGGCTGGGCAGCATTTAGCTCTTCTGGTTTCATGCTGGTGTAGCTTTTGAATCATTGGGCCCCAGCATGGGCTCGCGTTGTCCTCTTGTCTTTGGTGACCTTTGTACTCTTCAAGTTGGGTTGAGACCGACTGATGCTCCTTAAAAGGCAGCTTGCTAGCTTTTAAGACCTCAGATACCACTCACAAAGGTGGGATGCAGACCATTTTCTTAAGAAGAAAAAATTTAGTTGTGCCAATTGACCTAGATGTCTCCCAAAAGCACAGTCCCAAACCTTTGACCTTACCACTCTAACCTTCAAAGTGTTAGGTTGTATATAGGAAATCCTTTAGCTCTTGGCTCTTGGTATAGTCTAGCAGTGCTGATCCCTCTTCTAGTGTGTGCTGTTACTTCTTTCACTTAACCCAGTTACTATCTAATATCTAATCTCTAAATCTGTCCCTCTTCCCTCCCTCTCTGGTAACCAACAAAGATTATTTATTTCTGTGCTTAATTTGTTTCCTGGGGTCTGAGGAAAGTTTTTATTTTTATTTTTTATTTAACGTGACTGAGTGAAAATGTATAAATTTACATGCCCACCTATATGCAGCTTCAACTGCTCTCCCTGTCTGGTGACAGCACACTATTTCTCTCTGCTGCATACATGTCTCATCCTCCCAACAGCCTCCTTTCCCCTCCTCTCTACGCACTCTCCTTCCTGCAGCCAGAGGTCAGCAGGATGATATCCTATAGATGTATAGAACCATAAAGTGCATCTAATATATGGTCACTCTGTATTGCCAAGTCCAATCCATTCCTGTCCAAAGAGTGGACCTTCATTATAATTTATGGGTAAGGGCAGCATCAGGGCCGGGGGCCATGCTCTCAGGGGAACCCTGAAACCGCTGGACCATCAATTGAGGTCTTTTAGTGGAGATCTCAGGATGCGCCTCTTTTTATTCTTGTGTTGCCAGTGAGACTCCTCTCTGTGAGCTCCATCATGGCTATCACTGGTGGTGGCCGGGCACCATCCCATTCTTCCGGTCCCAAGTCGATGTAGGCACCCACTCTTGTGGGTCTCTCAGGCTTCTAGATTGTTTTTACCGCATATCATTTTGGTCCTCAGTGAGTATCCGTTCCTGCTGAGTTGGGACCATTTGCTGTGTCCTCGGATGGCAGCTTGGCAGCTTTTAAGACCCCAGATGCCACTCACCAATGTGGGGTGCAGAGAGCTCTCTTAGCAAAATGCTAGTTGTGCCAATTGGCCTCGATTTCGCCTAAGAGCATGGTCCCCTGCCCTCTGCCCCAGCTACTCTATCCTTGCAATATTGGGTTAAGATGGAAGGAGTACTCAAGTTATGCTGAAGTCCACTTAATGTTGTTCTTGTTTCTAATGTATGCTATCGCCACTTTCTCCCAACCAGATTTCTAGCAACTATCTAAACTAAACCCTCCTCCCTCACCCTCCTTCCCTCCCCTTCCTTGCAGCTGTCAAAGAGTCTTTTCTTCTATACACAAGTCTGTTTTTGAGATCTTATTGTAGAGGTCTCATACAATATTTGTCCCTTTGCCGCTGACTACTTTTACTCAACATAATGTCTTCCAGTTGAAACCAGGTTAGGAGATGTTTCCTGGAATCATCGTTATTCTTTATCATTGCGTAGTGCTCCATTGAGTATATGTACCATAGTTTACCTATCCATTCTTCTGTTGTTGGGCATCTGGGTTGATTCCATCTTTTTGCTATCATGGACTGTGTGCGACAAACATTCTGGTGCATGTGTCCGTTGGTGTGAAAGGCCTTGGTCCTGTAGGATATATTCCAAGTAGTGGAATTACTGGGTCAAGTGATATATCGATATCCATTTTTTTAAGGAAGCGCCAGATTGCTTTCCAAAGAGGCTGGACCATTTTGCAACCCCACCAACAGTGTAGGAGGGTTCCACTTTCTCCACAGCCTCTCCAGCATTTGTTGTTTTGTGTTTCTGGATCATGGCCAATCTTGTTGGGGGGAGATGGTATCTCATTGTTGTTTTGATTTGAATTTCTTTCATAACTAAAGATCGTGAACATGTCCGCATGTGTTTTTTGGCTGCCTGGATCTCCTCTTTAGTGAAGTGTCTGTCCATCTCCTTTGCCCATCGCTTAACTGGATGGTTTATCTTCTTCTTACTGATATTTTGTAGTATCTTACAGATTATGGAGATCGGGCGTCGGTCTGACATAAAGTTGCCAAACATTTTTTCCCATTCTGTGGGTGTTCTTTTAATTCTATTAATAAAGTCTTTGGATGAGCAAAAGTGTTTGATTCTTAATAGTTCCCATTTATCTATTTTCTGTTGATTGTGGTTTCTTTGACAGATTTTGGAGTCTGTCCTCACTGTGTATTAAAACTTCCATTGTTGTTCCTACCTTTTCTTGGATGAGCTTTATTGTTTTAGGATTGATATTTAAGTCTTTTATCCAGTTGGAGTTGGTTTTTGTATAAGGTGTAAGATATGGATCTTGATTCAGTTTATTGCAGATGGATAACCAATTTTGCCAGCACCATTTGTTGAAGATACTGTTTTTACCCCAGTTTAATGTCTTAGGGCCTTTGTGGAATATCAACTGTTCATAGGCAGATGGTGTCATCTCTGGGGTCTCAATTCCTGAGGAAAGTTTTAAGATCCTCATTTTCAGTTGAGGAAACTGAGGCCCTAACTTACGTAAGTATTTGAATTCAAGCCTTTCTGACTTTAAACCCGGTATTCTTTTCTCTGGTCTTCCCCTTAGAGCATCAGCCATCCAGTGGTTACTCATTAAAGATCCTGCACAATCATGACAGTGCTGGGCAGAGCCTGAGAGAACCTCTGGATGGTGACCTTGAAATTGAAGGCTGTCTCTCACGTTCCTCCCCATCTCTGAGGTGCTGCTGACTGTGGGCAAGCTGATCTTTTTATGTGTATGTGTGTGTCTCAAATGCCACAGGGGAAGTCGTGGGTGAGAAGAGGAGAGGCCTATCTTCTTTGGGTCCAGGAAGTGAAGAGTTCTTTTGGAAACAGCACCATTCATTGTCCTGTCCCCTTCTGGTGGCTATTTGTGGAACACTGTATGTTGTTCTTGGGCTCATGTATATGCTGCTGGATTTGACTTTTGCTTGTCCTTAGCTGTTGGAAGCTGGTACCACGTCTACTTGTGGTTATGAACAGTTTGATTCCCTGGTATCCTTATTAGCTCTTTTCTCCACCTGGACAGCTCTCTGTGGAACTGGTAACATGGTTTCTACAAAGACCACCAGGAGCCCTCTCTCTCACCAATTTTCTCTTTTTGAGCTCTTCCTATGAGTTCAAGCAGATCTTGGACTTAAACTGCAGTCTGTCTGATTCCAGAGCCTGTCTCTTAATCTCCACATTATACTATGTTCTCTTGAGGATGTTTCATGAAACAAACAAAGCAAGCACTTCACGGTGACAGACATTTGTGAAGTTTCGCTATTTCCATCCATGTCTTGGAATATTAAAAGCCATATTAACATGCCAGAAGTGCTGAGAGCTTTATAGGGGAGAAATTTACTTATTTTTGTTTAAACTAGAATTTCATCAACTCACTTAAAACAGAAAATCCTTCTGTGTCTTGCTTTTCCTCTTCTTATTTTTAATGGGACACCACTTAATCATCTTGCAGAACTACCGTTTTCTAGAATATGTTTTGGCAGTCATAGTATTAGGCAAATTTCTTCTCTTTTGACCTGGTTTCCTCATCCATCAAATTAAGGGTTTGGAGCATCTGGTCATGATAGTGTAACTGCTGCTTGACTTGCTGTCCACTTGTAAGCAACTGCAAATCAGGATAAAATATATGACACTGTTGTTTTTTGACACTGGGCAATAAATAGGTGGCTTATCTCGGTGATCCCCAAGAGAAGGGGAAAAAAATGGGGTAAACCCTATTTCTATCTGGAGACAGTGTTCAAATTGTGGCACAGGAAATTGGAACCCAAGGTGTGCAAGGCAACTTACATGATTTGATGAGACAGAGATTGGAGTTTGGGGAAACTGAGGCATTTGGAGAGTGGGCCACTGGAAAGGAGGGAGCTAAACAGAGAAAGAGATATAGTAATCTGCATGGGGCCCCTTGACTCTTTGGCTGAATGCTAAACTGGGCTTGTAGCAAGTGGGACTCCATTAGGCTAAACCTAATCACTGCTGTCCAATTGATTCTGACTTATAGCGACCCTAGAGGACAGGGTAGTACTGCTCCATGGACTCTCCAAGGGTCGCCTAGCAGATCTGAACTGCTTACCTTTGGTTAGCAGCAGTAGGCTAGGCAAAGAAAAACTACCTGGGAAAGAAAAACTACAAGGAAGCTATAAACTGAGTTTTCTGAAGCTCATTTAGGGGCTGGGAGACACTTGAATTCTGACCAGTAGAGTGAAGAAACTTCACTGAATACCTGGGACAGTTGATTAGCAGAGACCCAGAAGGTCACAATTTAGAAGGAAGTCTAAACTGTCTTTAGATTCCAGTGGCTGTGGTCTCACCTTGTTTGGTACATTAGACAGCTGATCAAAGTAAGGAAAGCCTTCAGTGTGATAAATTGACGCAGTGGCTACAACAACGGACTCAAACACACCAGTGGTCATGGAAATGGCACAGGACTGGGAAACATTTTGTTCTGTTGTACATAAGGTTGTCATATGTTGGAGACAACTAACAAAATCACAACAACAAACCTCGCCAAAAACCCAAAACCAAAAATCCTTAAAAAGCCCTCCAAAGGACCAAAATAATCTTCAGGCAACTTAAAGGGACTGAAATAGCACGGATTCTGTTTTCTGATTGTAATAGAATTATGTTAGAACTCAACAACCATAAAATATCTGGAATATCCCCAAATGTTTGGAAATTAAACAATATAGTTCTTAGAACCCATGGATCAAAGTGTAAATCACAAAGGAAAATGTTAAAAAATGATCACAACTTTCACCCTAAAAAGCCAGAAAAAGAAGAGCAAATTATGAGCAAATCTGCCCAAAATATGCAGAAGGAAGGACACAATAAACGTAAGAGCAGAAATCAGTGAAATGGAAAATGGACAAACAGCAGAGAAAAAGCAAAGAAATCTAAATAGATGATTTGAAAAGATCAGTAAAACTGAAAAATTCTTAGCAAGAATAATTAAGATAAAAAGAGAAAGTGCAAATTATTTTAGGAGTGAAGAAGGGATATCACTACAGATCCTACAGACATTAAAGGAACAACAAAGAATATTACGAGTGATTGTATGTCAATAAATGTGATAACTTAGATGACATTGTCAGGTCCCTCAAGAGGTACTAATTATGAAAATGAATACAAGTAGAAACATAAAATCTGAATAGCCCCATACCTCTTTAAGGAAGTGAATTTGTAATGAAAAACATTGTAATAGACATTTAAGAATGAAATGGTATAGATTTTATACAAACTCTTTGAGAAGATAGAGGAGGAAGGAGCGTATCCTGTTATGTTATGAAGCCAATATTGTTCTGATTCCTAAATCAGACAAGAAGTTGCAAGTAAGGGAAAACTAGAGACGAATATTCCCATGAACACAGACACAAAATTTATGAAGAAAACATCAGCAAATACATGATGATCAAGTTTTATGTCAGAAACTAAAGTTTGGTTTGATATTATGAAATCCACCAATGTAATTCACTGTATTAACAAAATAAAGGAAAAAAACATGACTATCTTACTAAGTGTAGGAAAAAAACATTAAAAAATTGAAGCACCATGTATCATTTGAAAAACCAAAACACACCAAGCCAGGACTTCCTCAGTCTACAAAAAACCTATAGTTATTGTCCTACTTAATGGTAAAAGACTGACTGGTTTCCCACTAAGGCTGAGAACAAGGCTTCACTCTTAACACTGCCATTGCATGTTGTATTAGAGATCTCACCTAGGGCAATAAAGTGAAAAAAAAGATGTATATGTATTTTCTGCATATTATATTTATATGTAGGTGGATCATAAAGAGAATGTCTTTTCTTTCAGATAGAATGATTATGTAAACAATTCTAATCTACAAAAAGCAGATAGAATTATTGAGTTTATCAAGATTATAGGTCAATATACAAAAGTTTATTGTATTTTATATGCAATTAGAAAATTAAAAGTACCATTTACAGTAACATCCAGAACCACAGAATATTTGAGGACAAGTTTATCAAAATATGTGTAAGATTTTTACGCTGAATGAAATTAAAGCTGACCTCAGTAAGTCTCACTATTATTAAAATGTCAATTTTGCCCACATTGAAGTATATAGATTCATTTGAAATGCAAACAAAATCCTAGCTGGATCTTTTTGTAGACATTGACAAGCTGATTCTAAAATGTACATGAAAATGCAGAAGCTAGAGAAAAGTCAAAGCAATTTTATGGAAGAACAAAGTTGAAGGACCAACTACTGATTTCAGTTCTTACTGTAATGCTACATTTATCGAAACAGTGAGGAACTGATAACAGAATAGACATTGATCAATGGAACAGAAGAGAATTTAGAATTTGACCTCACATGTATAGTTGGTTTTTGAAGAGGGTACAAAGGGGGGATAAGACAATCTTTTTGACAGATGGTGCTGTACTAGCTGGATGTTGGTCTTACTCGTCTAGTGCTACTGTAACAGAAATACCACAAGTGGATGGTGTTAACAAACAGAAGTTTATTCTTTCAGAGTCTGGGAGGCTAGAAGTCTGAATTCAGGGTGCCAGGTCCAGGGAAAGGCTTTCTCTATCGGCTCTGGGAGAAGATCCATGTCGTCACTCTTGCACTGCTGTAGTTGCAGGGACCTTGGGTCCAAATGACACGCTCCCCCCCCCGCCCCAGTTATTCATTCTTGGTGGCATGAGGTCCCCTGTCTCTGCTTAGTTCTCTCTTTTATATCTCAAAGGAGATTGACTCAAGATATAACTTAATCTTGTAGACTAAACCCTGCCTCATTAACACCAGAGGCAGGATTTATAACACATGGAAAAAGTCACAGATGACAAAGTGAGGGACAATCACATAATATTAGAAAACATGGCCTAGCCGTGTTGACATACATTTTAGGGGGACAGCTTAATCCACAACAACATCCAAATGAAAAATGCTGAATCCTAACTGGTACCTCACCACATACACAGAAATTAACTCAGATGGCTCACAGACTTCAATGTAGAAGTGAAAGTTACAACTTTTAGGAGAAAGTTTTCATAATCTGATGGTAGGCAAAAGTTTCTGAGCTAGGCTATCCCACAGACTAAGAAAAAATATTTTCAATATACGTATCTATGTGAGACTTGTATTTGAAGTATATGAAGAACTTCTACAGCTCAGTCATAAGAAAAGAACCCAATTTTAAAACAGGCAAAAGATTTGAGCAGGCATTTTGCAAAACATGATGTGTGAATGGCCAGTAAGCACATGAAAGAATCCTTAACATCTTGCCTGGAAAATGCAAATTAAAGCCACAATGAGATAACCACTAAAATGTATGCAATTAAAAAGACTGACTACATTATGTGTTGGTGTGGAGGAGGACCAAATGGAACTCTCATGCCTCGTTAGTGGGACATCTGAGTTAGTGGGACACCTGAACGCATTGTGGCAAACTGTTTTGAGGTTTCTTATACATTTAAACATACACTTACTCTGTGAGCCAGCATTCCACTCTTAGGTTGTTCACCAAGACAGATAAAAACATGTATCTACACAAAGGCTTATATATGGATGGGTGTTCATGGCATGCAGTCGCCATAGCCAAAAACTGAAAACAGCCAAGATGCCTGCGAAGAGAATAGACAAACATGGTGTGATATAGTCGCACCATACAGTACAATTCAGTGATATAAAGAAACAAGCTATTAATACATGCAACAACACGAGTGAATCTAAAAAACATGCTGAACTAAAGAACTTACACAAGGAGTGCATACTGTGTGTTATTCCTTTTATGTGAAATTCTAGAAGAAGGAAAACAGATCTGTAATAAATAGCAGAATGGGGCTGGGAATTGGTTGCAGGGGGCGGGAGGAAATGTTCTGATATGAGAGAGATAGTCTCTATTTTGGGTGGTACTGGGGTATATAACATCAAACTGCGTCTTTTATGTAAATTATACCTCCATAACGTAGTTGCAGTAATTAAAGGATTGAACTAGTTGGAGTCAACCTTCCTCTCAGCTCTTGGTATCTGACAGTCAGTTCTGTGATGGGTAATCTCATGCTTGTGGTAATGTTTTGTTTTACTAAATTCTTTCTGCCAGGGAGTCCCATTCTGGGCCACCGTATGGATGAATACATGCCAGCTAAATTTTAGCAGTGCCAGGAAGGTCTATCCTGTGTTAAAAACATTTCATAGGCCAATTATTAATTAACATGCTTGACTTTCCTCAACCAGTGTAATTTGGTTTGTGTGTGTGTGTGTGTGTGTATACTATTTGAAGGGCCCATGTCTCTGGGAATGGTAACACAATGAAGCTGTGAGTATGTAACTGTACAAGTGACAAAGTGCTTTCTCAAAAGTCGTCCCATTTAATCTACGCTCTAGGTCTTTGAAAACCTGGTGGCGTAGCGGTTAAGTGCTACAGCTGCTAACCGGAAGGCTGATTGTTCAAATTTGTCAGGCGCTGCTTGGAAACTCTATGGGGCAGTTCTACTCTGTCTGTAGGGTTGCTATGAGTCAGACTCAACTCGATGGCAGTGGGTATTTGGTACTTCTACATCTTTGAAGAGGGCTGCCTTTTATAATTCACCTGCCATACTCCTAGGCCCTGGTTAGAGGCTGACCCAGGTCCTGGACAAGAGTGTGTTTGCACTTTGTAGAGCTCAGCAGGGGTCTGCTTTGGTGACTCATGCATTTGTTCTGTCAAAGTCATTGAGTAGGAATTACGGGCCATGTGCTGGGGCCGGGCTAGAGTTTTGCGCCAGGCAGACACAGTTAAAACCTTTCAGAGCAGCAGTGAGACAAGTCCGTAACTGGCTGCCTCAGAAAGGAATCCGGTAAGCTGCTGGAGCTGAGGAAACCTAAAGGCACTAAGGTAATAACCGTCATTTCAGGGGAGACCTGAAGGATGAGGAGGTGTTTCACCCTATCTAAACAGAGAAGGGAAGGGTGTGTGAAGCAGAGGGAACAGCGTGTGTGAAGGCCCAAGTAAGTGAGGAGACAGGCATCCAGGCTGCCCTGGGAGTCCTCCCAACTTGTCCTTCCCCTGTGGCTGAGCAGAGAACAGCTGGAGGGCTGCATGTCAGTAAGCCCCCTGCAGCCTCATCTGACAGGAGGAGGGAGACGAGGATTAACCAAGTGTCTGCTGCTGTGTGTGTGGGACGTGGGTGTGACTGAGTGAGGCCCCTTTCTCATCAGGTCCTGATCCTGGGGGCCAGGTGGGCAGGGATGTCATCGAGATGCTAACCAGAAGAACCAGAGGACTGGGCTGGGCCTGGAGCGAGTACTGTGTATGGGAACTCTGAACCTCTAGACCTGTTGCCCAAGTGGCCAAGAACCCTGACGTGCTAACAGTGGAAATGTTTGCTCAGGAGAAACGCCTCTAGTCAGGTTCTTGTGTGAATCTGCATAGACAGTGGCAGCAGTAGCTCTTCCCCAGATTTGCCTGTCTTTGGTGGGGTTATTTTGTGGGAGTTGCCAGCGTTCCAGATTGTTGCCTTGAAGTACGTGTATGTAGGGGGCGATGGTAGGAAGAAGGGGCCAGGGTCTCAGGCTCTGCTAAGTGTGTCCCCTGCTGGCAGCACAGTGAAGCAGGGAGGCGTGGTGCCCCCATCAGCAAGCAGCGTGATGCTGGGGATGTAGCCTACAGTCAAAGCGCCACAGGGCTGATAGAGCCCTGGAGGTCATGTGATCTGGCCCACATCTTTTACAGGTGGGAAAACTGGGTGCAGAAGGGAAGGGACTTGCCCATGGTCACACAAGGTGGGCCTCACTATAGGCTCCTTGGATCCAGAGAGCCACCCAGCTTCCCTCCACATTGGCCATGCTGCTCCTCCGCATCCCCCTGCACACCCTCACCCAGCCCATCGGGGTTCCCAAGGCTGGGGCACGTGTTTCAGAATCTCCTTCTCTGACTGCAGGAGACCAGCGCAGCGGTGGAGTCACTGAGGCCAGCAGCCTCCTGGGGGGCTCGCCGCGGCGTCCCTGTGGCCGGAAGGGCTCCCCTTACCACACAGGGCAGCTGCACCCGGCGGTGCGCGTGGCCGACCTGCTGCAGCACATCAACCAGATGAAGACGGCCGAGGGCTACGGCTTC
Source organism: Heterohyrax brucei (assembly GCA_028571685.1). Taxonomy (NCBI): domain Eukaryota; kingdom Metazoa; phylum Chordata; class Mammalia; order Hyracoidea; family Procaviidae; genus Heterohyrax; species Heterohyrax brucei. The sequence continues at coordinate 59,284,801 of CM053140.1, forward strand.
AAGCAGGAGTACGAGGTGCACGGCCAGGCGGGCCAGGACCCCTTGCCGGGGGCTGCCTGGCTGCTCCTGTCTCTGGATCCTGACCCTGGCAACTCCAGCTCTGACATCCCCAACTCAACCTAACCATTTTTTGTCTTGACACCAGCTCTCATCTTAGTCCCAGACTGACCAGGTTTCTCATTCTCATGCTGATCCTCATTTGAAATCTCACCTTCAATCTTATGTCTGCCTCTACTTGGGCCCTGATCATACTCCTTATGCTAGACCTCATCAGAAGCTGACCTCTAGCCTAAACCCAGTCTGATTGTGATTCCAAACACTAATCCTAAACCCTGCTTCAACTCTGACTTGAACCCTGTTTAACTCTGTGTGGACTCTGATCCAGCCCTTATCCTAATTGTAATCTGACCCGAACCTTTACCTTCTTCCTGGGCTTTTACCTTCTTGCCAGCCCAAATCTAACCGTGGTAGCATAGTGGTTAAGTGCTACATCCGCTAACTAAAAGGTCAGCACTTCAAATCCACCAGACACTCCTTAGAAACTCTGTGGAGCAGTTCTCCTCTGTCCTATAGGGTCGCTATGAGTCGGAATCAGCTCAGTGGCAGTGAGTTTCTTTTTCTAGTGGACTCTCATTCTAAGATTTCTCTAGACTCGACCCTTCTTTTCTCACTTCCCTCCCCACACGTTCCTTGGTGTTGAGCCTGATCCGTGGCTGATAGGAGAATAGGCAGTGACTTTATCTCAGGCCCCAGCTTTGGTGCTGAGCCTTACATGGCTCCACCCCATCCTGCCTACATTCTTCTCACTGAAGGGAAGGGACTGATGAGTAGGGGTCTCCTGTCCCCCCTGATGACCACTTTCCCATCTGGCAGAGCTTCTTTGAAGGCTGGGATGCCACTAAGAAGAAAGAAAAGATCAAGGGTGGCCGACAGGAGCCCATGCCTGCCTGTGAGTCTTGGGGAAGGATCTGGGGCCTGGGGAGTGGGTGGGAGGAATCTGGAAAGGGGCCACAGCCAGTGTAAGCTCTGGGCAGTCTTGGAGATTATAGTCATCTGGCCACCAATTATTGAGTGCCTTTTATGTATCTGGACCTGTGTTGAGCATGTATACTCATTAGTTCGTTTATTCCTCTCAGTAATAACTCTGTGAGGTGGGGAATATTATAAATCCCGTTTTACAGATAAGGGAACTGAAGCTTGAGAGGTTAGTCACCTGTCAAAAGTCACATAGCTAGTAACTGTCCAACCAGCACACACCTTGGGTCCATTTGATTTTGCATCCCAGACTCTGTCCTGGCCTGACCTGTCTTTGATGGTGCCCAGAAACTACTGACAGGCTGGATTCTCTAGGTTCCCTGGGTGTCCTTCCCCTGACCACCCTTGTTCTGGGTTACCTGGTTCAGCCCTTGCCTACCCCATGGCATTCTGCTTTGTGTTTACAGATGATCGGCACCGAGTGAAACTCCATCCGATGCTGGGAGACCCCAATGCTGACTACATTAATGCCAACTATATAGACGTGAGTGCCTCACCCCTGCCATTTCTGCTGCCACTGGTCACACCCTGAGCTCCTCTTGTGTGTGGGATGCTGACCTGGCCCTGCTTGCTCGAAACTCACTGTCCAGGCAGAGCAGTAACCTGCCAGGGAGTGAATGGAGTTCAGAGGCTGAGTTCTGAGCTGCCCCCACCTCCTACAGTCAGTATCAGGGGAGCTCAGAGGAGGGAGAGGACAGAGTGGGCCACAGCCACCAAGGAAGGCCTCCCACAGGCTAGAGTTACCCTGGGAGATGGGGGCTTCAGTGAGGCAGAAAGGAGGGAAGCACACACACAGGCAGGCCTAGAGGTGAGGAGGGAACTTCTCTGGGTGAGAGACCTAGAGGTTGGAGATTTACTTGATACACAGGCTGAAGAGCAGGCAGGGCTGGAGCATGAAGGCTTCCAATGGCTGCCAGGCAGTTTGAGTTTTTCCTTTGGGCAACAGGGAGTCGTGCAAGTATCTGGACCATGAACAGACCGGTACTTTAAAAACAATAGCTTACATTTATTAAGCACGTACTATGCACCAAGCACTGTGCTAAGCACTTTATAATCAGTATCTCATTTTATGTAATTTCTCCATCCCTGTGAGGTAGTTAGCATCATAACCTGACTTTACTGATGAGGAAACTGGGGCTCAGAGAGGTGAAGCTACTTGTGCCAGATCACACAGCTAGTGCATGGTGAAGAAAGGATTCAAACCTTGACTTGTCTGTGCCTCCAATGCCTTTGCTTTTAACCACTAGACTATACAGCCATCCGCTGCAGTTACTGGAACTGGTTGGACCAGAGGAGAGGTAGGGATTGTGGGGTAGGGGGCAGCCAAGAGGCCTAGGCTTATGTGTCAGACTCCCCACACCCTTCAGAAATGACATTTGGTAATCATTTCTCAAATGCATTTTGAGTACCCAGTATTTGCCAGGCATCGTGCTGGGCACCAGGGGTACAGCAGTAGACAACACAGACATGGTCCCTACTTTCCTACAGCATGTATGTATTCTATTGCGGGAGACAGATAAGCGTATATACAAATAAGACATTTCAGGTAAGATGAGGAAATCAGGTCAGAAAAGAGAAATAGTTCTCCTAATGTCATGTTGCGAGTTAGTGTTAGAGCCAGGGTTAGTCGTGGCAGGCTGTTTGGAGGTAGGCAGTAGGCTTGAGCTGGCTGTGGGTGGCTGGAGAGGGGAGGAAGGCATCCCAAGCGGGGGAGCAGTGTAAGCAAAGGCGTGAAGGTGGGCAGGAGGAGAAGACATGTCTCTACGGTGGAGATCATCTCTCCTCTCCCTTTTAATCCTCTTCCTGGGGCCAGATGTGTTATCCTGTAATTACCAGCATTCCTTGCCTTCTCCCACCCTCCCATCCTCTCCCTTGGCCGGGGTGACGGCTGGGCCTGGCCTCTCAGACTTGGGCAGCTTTGGAGACAAGGGACCTCGCCTCAGGCTCATCAAGGTGCCAGTTGGGTTCTCCTTGGCCCAGATGCTCCCTGCCCTGTGGCCCAGCCTGGCTCTCCTGTCTTGCTCTGCCTCCCCTGGTCCCATCACCCATTCTGGCCACTCCTGTGCTCCATCCACCTCCATCTGCCTCTGGCCTAATATCTGTCTCTTTTGCTTTGTACTGTTCCCTCACTGGAATCATTAAGATTCGGATAAACCGAGAAGTAAGTATCTTTCTCCCCTTCTCCTCCTCCTGTCTGTCTGACTGGCTGTACCTCAGACTCTCTCAGTCTCAGGCTGTCTTCTCTCAGTCTCTGTTCTCCTCCCCTCCACTAGTGTGCCCGACACCAACTGTCCATTTCAGCAGCCTGCCCAGGGGCTGCCCAGGGCTGGAGATGTGGCAATGGCCCTGTTGTGAGCCTGCCATCTTCCACTGCCTTGAGGCAGGGCAGCAGTGTTGGGGTGTTTCCCCACATTCTACACTGGCTCTACCGCCAGCTCGTGTCCCTGTCAGTTCCCCAGCCCCCGTATTCCAGACAAGTCCTCATTAGCCACACTCTGTGGTGGTCCCATCTTTGCTGCTTAGAAATCAAGATCTTCACAGAAGCGAAGACAGCTCTGGGCCAGTCTCCCTAAAACTAATTTCCTTAATGTTCAAGTCTCCTTCTAAATAGTTTGTTTGAAGTGCAACCCCAGTTGCTCTGCCTGCAATCTAGCTCTAATTTGAACTTTTGGGAGGCTGGCTTGAATATTCTGTTTTTATAAAACTTGCCATCTTTTTTGTCTTTTAAGAATAAAATTTAAAAAATGAATTCACATATATTATTTTGGTAACATTTGATGGCTGATGGAATTATTTGCTGTTTTTACAGGTTCCTTTTCTATTTTACCTCCTTTTTTTTCTTTTGAAAAGATCTCTTGTTTTTTTATCTGGCTAAAAAACTGTGCAGTCGTTATCAAACTCTGAGACAAAGTGAAAACTTCCCTGCTGTCGTGTTTGCCAGGAGTGACCAGCTATTCTCTGTGTGCTACCAGACTTGCCCCTTTATCTTGAGTGTGTGCAAGCAGTTGGTTTGTCATGTTCTCCAATTTAAAAGAACATTAAGTTCCTGAAACACTGTAGACATACCTGGCATTCGTGCCCATTAGAGCGTGACAAATACAGGTCATTATGGTTCCTCTCCTCTCAGTTTCCACACAGCAGTTCACTCACTTGTAAGTCCTGCTCATTTGATGTATTGTCATCAGGCTCCTGATACCCTTAACCGACTCGGCTTAATAATTCTTGAAATGCCAGTTAATAAGTGTTGTTGATTGAGCACCTGCTGTGTGCCAGATATTTGAGAGACATCACATAATCTTGATCACACCCTGAGAGGTAGGTGCCATACTTAACCCCATTGGACAGATGAGAAAATGGAGGCTTAGAGAAGTTAAGTGACTTGCTCAAGGCCACGTGGCTCTAAATTGGCAGAGCAGGGCGGCACACCCAGCCTTAGCTTTTGAGCTTGACACTAGACTGGTGGTTCTTTCCCTTTGGGGAACATCGGGGTACCCTGGAAGTTTTGCCCACAGTGCAGCTGCCCAGCCTTCCCCTGTCCCAACCTTCACCCAGTTGAAGGCTCCAGGCCAGATGTCTGCGCTGGGCACAAGCTCCTAGAACATGCAGGTGCCCTCTGGAGAGTGAGGACCAGTGTTCTCTAATGCCGGTCTCCAAAGGCGGCATGCTCAGGTGACCTGTTACTTTCACTTTTCATCTGGTGATTTTAAACTTTCTAATTTCCATGTGCTCTATGTGGTATACTTGTGTAGTAAAATAGGTACTAATTAAGAAGTTAATATACACCTATCGAGGGTTACCTGCTTAAAAAACTTTTTCCAAATAGGATAATGTGATAAAATAAACCTATTTTATATCATTTTATCATAATGTTGTATGACTCCTGGGCCATATAGTCTTCAGAGAGCAATCCTCTAAATGGCAAAAAGAATAGGACACTGGAACCGTACAGAAACATTTGTAATAGGGTTGAATTTTAGACTGACTGGCTATTGGGCACATCTGTCAGTTTTAATGGAATGCCACTCCCCAGCATCTGAGTGCTGACCCTGTGCTGGACACTGGACAGAGATGAATGTATCAGAGAAAGTTGCTGCTCTCAAGTGCAATTGGTAGGCAGACTGGTTTTAAATATGGGGTGCAGTACTAGTTCAGTGGTAGAATTCTCGCCTTCCTTGCAGAAGACCCAAGTTCGGCTTGTAGTCCGTGTACCTCCTTCATATGCGTTATTGTCCAGAGGCCTGCATTTTGTTGCCGTGCCGAACAGTTGGAGCTTCTAGATGAAGATGGACTAGCAAGAAAGGCCTGGTGATCTACTTTTGAAAGTCAGTCAGTGTTAACCCTACGGATCACAACAGTCTGATCTGCTACCAACTGTGGGGACAGCCCAGGGCTGGGCAGTGTTTTGTTCCATTGTGCGTGCGGTCCCCATGAGCTGGGTGCTGACTCGATTGATGGCAGCTGACAACAAGAACGCCTGTCCTGGTGCCTGGCTGGCCCTTTAACGGGCCCCTCTCACTCTGCCGCTCTGCATGCCTCACCTCGAGGTGGGACTGGAAACAGAGACAACATCTTGTCTCTTGAAGCAACAGGAGGGAGGAAGTAGGCTAGACCTGGAAAAGTTCCCAGTGGCAAGTGCTGAGGGACTCCGAGGCTCTTCACTTTTAGTAATTTTTACTGTGTTTTGACCATTTTCATGGGAATAGCACATAGGTACACAACAGTCTGTGAGGCGTGTGGATCACGATTGTCCCTGTGTTGTGGGGGAGGAGCAGAGGCTAAGGGAGGTGAGGAGCCCGGCTACTCACAGCATGCTGGGAGGCCCAGCACTGTAGGCCCTACCTGGGAGCTGGTTGGAAATGCAGTCCCAGGCCCCACATCAGACCTTCTACCTTTAACAGAATCTCCCGGGAGAATCATGTGAGCAATAAAGGCTGAGAAGCCCTGTCTTAGGGCTCAGAGTCACGTAGCTGCTGCTCCACAGAACCATCACTGGGACCCAGGTCCATTTGACTCTAAGATTTCTAAACTCCTGTAGTAAACCACCTCCCACCCCAGGAATTTTTGACAGCCATACTTTAAAATAACCCTTAAAATAATAGTAATAATAATAATAGAGCCATTTAAAATAATAGTAATAGCAATTGATGTGTTAACTTTCCTTACTCCTTTTAACAGTTGTAGAAAGTGAATACTAATTCTCATTTTATAGGTGTGAAAATTGAGGCATAGGGAAGTGAAGATTTGCCTGATGGCACACAGCTAGCAAGAGGTAGAGCTGGAATTTGAACCCTGGCAGTCTGAGTTGCTGGGAGCTGTGTTGAGGGCATGCATTTGAGGCAGGCAGCTGGGCTTGACTCTTTTCTCTTGCACCAGCCCTTCTTCTTCCCCATCCCATGTTGCCTGCGTTGGTGCCTGGGTATCTGGTGGTCTCCGTTCCCCCAGAGAGATGAGATCTTGTGGGCAGGACTTCATGGGTGACTGTGGCCCTGGGAGGGAGTGGGGCTGTCTGGATCCTCCGGTCAGCCTGCGGGTTCTGGGATGGAGGACGAACTAGCTCTTGGCCTCTCTTTTGTGGGAGGTAGTGGATTTAAAGTGCTTAGCACAGTATGTGACCATACAGGTTCTCAAAAAAATGTTCTTAAGATTATTGATTTTAAAGATTTAAAAAATACTTTCTCTTAAGGGCCGGGAATAATTCCTATGCTTGTTTGCTCTTATCCTGATACCTTCATCCGGGCTCCCCAAGCTCTGCATATGGCGAGCACTGGCCCTTCTGGTTGTTCTGAGGAGAGTGGAATAACTGATAACACTCATTCTTGGGTCTGGGCTTGACTAGGGTCTCTGGGGTTTGGAGGACAGGGCAGGGCCACTCTGGAGTTTGTCTCCAACAACAGCCTGGTTGTAAGCAGATTGTGGATAACTATCACCAGTTTATGGATGGGGAAATCCTCTAGGCCCATAAAGGAGTCATGTCCAACCTAGGGTCATACAGTAAGAGTGAGATTAAACCCAGGACATGTGTGTCCCAGCTGTACTTCCCTTCTTACCTTCTTAGGTGGGCACTGGAAAGACAGGGTCTCCCTGGTTAGGTGGTCCTGGGGATGAAGGTGGGGCAGGGGTTGTTGATTCTGGGAGAAGGAAACAAAAGAGGGCAGAGGACGTGAGGGGCTGCTCCCTGGGGTCTGATCATGCCCTCTTCTATTCCAGGGTTACCACAGGTCAAACCACTTTATAGCCACTCAAGGTACCTGGCGTCTCTGTGTGCTCTCTTCCGCTCCTTGTGCCACCAGTGTGCAGGCATGTCCTTTGCTGGCCTCCCTGTCTTCCCTTTTGGTCTGCCTGACTCCCTGCCTGCCTTCCCACCTGTCTGCCTGTCTCCTGCATCCCACCTTAGGCCAGAGCACTTGGAATTCGGCTGTGTCATCCTCTGCTCCCTTGGTGTTTGTGTCTCCTCAATGTGATCAGTCAGTCCGTCTAGCTATTTTGTCTGTCTGTCTGTCTCCAAGGTGGTGCATGCAGGACTAGCCAGGCTAGTCCTCATGGGTGTGGGTTCTGCTTTGGTCTGGTGGTTACCTGGGCCCATCCACCTGTGTCTTGCCCTCTGACCTCTGTCTGTGCTTCCTGGAAATTTGTGTAATGGACTAACTGGCCCTCTAGCTCTGCCTCCTGGGTCCTAGTTACAATGATTGGGGTCTCACTGCCTGGTCCTGACATTGGCTACCCCTAGGGCCCTATAGGCATGATTTGGAACTTGGTAGGGCATATGTAGGGTGTGCAGGAAGGCCTAATTAGGGTTCAGGAAGCCTCTAGCCTGGGGTGATGGTGCTGGACCGCAGGGGTGCGCTGGTCCTGGGCAGAGACCTTGCCTCAGGGACGAGTGCCCCCTGCCCCCAGGGCCGAAGCCTGAGATGGTGTACGACTTCTGGCGTATGGTGTGGCAGGAGCACTGTTCCAGCATTGTCATGATCACGAAGCTGGTGGAGGTAGGCAGGGTAAGTGGGGCCATGGCGTGGGCTGGGGGGCATGGTGGGCCCAGGGGTTGCTGAAGAGCCTGCTGAGGCTTGTGTGCCGGGGACTCCAGGTGAAGTGCTCACGGTACTGGCCGGAAGACTCAGACATGTATGGGGACATCAAGATTACGCTAGTGAAGACAGAGACTCTAGCTGAATATGTCGTGCGCACCTTTGCCCTGGAGCGGGTGAGTCACTGCATCCCCTGCCTGTGAGGAGATGGGCTGAGCCCCTCTACCTCCCACCTTCCACCTCCCCGAACTCAGGTGTGAGAAATGAGATTGCTGGCAGCTGTGTGCTTGCTGGGAGTCCCATGGCAGGAAGGAAGGCAGATGGCAGATGGTCTTTGCTGGCGAGGGTGATGATGATAGCTGCCAGGTGCTGGCTTCTACTCTGTATGGGGGCTATGCTGAGCCTAGTGCACCTACTATCTTTCAGGCCTAGAAAGCTCTGCAGGGTGAAGTCCTGCCATTAGCCCCACTTTACAGATCAGGAAAGTGAGGCTCACAGTGGTTACGTCATTTGGGAGTGGCCACAAGTGAATGGCCAATGAGTTCTCCTGTCCATGGTCCCATTTAATCCACTCTGTAAATTCTTCAGAGGAAGAACACTTTTCTCCCTTTAAACCAAGACTTGGAGAATTGAAATAGTCTCCCCAGGCCATGTGACAACCTGGCGGCAGAATGGGTGTTTAACAGGCCAGATTTAGGCACCAGGCAGAACTGGCTGTCAGTCCTGGGTAATACTTGCCTCATCTCGGGCAGGTAGTTTCTGTTCTTTGAATCTTAGGTTCCTTATCTGCACAGTGGGACACTAGTACCCCCTCTTGACTATATTTTTGGGATTGAGGTCATGCCTTTGAGATGCTCACATGGAGTCTGACACACAGTCAGTGTCTAATAATAGATGCTGACAGTGACTCTGACTGTTAATAACTATTTTCTCCCCCAGAGAGGCTACTCTGCCCGACATGAGGTTCGTCAGTTCCACTTCACGGCGTGGCCAGAGCACGGTGTCCCCTACCATGCTACAGGGCTGCTGGCCTTCATCCGACGTGTGAAGGTCTCTACCCCACCGGATGCTGGGCCCATTGTCATCCACTGCAGGTGGGGGCTCTGGGGAGCCCTAGGAGAAGGGAGGAAGTTGGGCCAGGAGTGGGGCAGGTTTGGAGGGGACTAGCCCTGGGAGAATCCTGCTTGAACACAGAGGACAGGAGGGAGTGTCTTCCAAAAAGGCCCTTTGCTCTTTGCACATTGGCTCTGAGGTTGTCACTTTCTTGTGCACTGCCATGCCTGTGGAGCCCCTTGGCCCAGATGCAGAGGATGCATTGGAGATAAGGCAGGATTGGGGGGAGCTGGGGTTGGCAAGGCACCAGGCAGGACTGCATCCAGTTTGCTTTCATTCAACAAGTACTCCTTGCATTCCTGCTCCCTACTAGGTTTGGGCCGGGTGCTGTGAAGGACTTTGTTTTTTCCGTGCCACACCCAGTGAGCTTTCCCCAGCTCTTGGCCTTGGTACCCTCTGCAGACTTTGGCCTTCTTTACTCCCTCTTCCTTTCCCAACTCCCGTCTTGATTGGCTGTGTGTCCCCAGATGCCCTCTCCCTCTGCCCTGCATCCACTCTGGCTCACATCTTCCTCTTGTCCTTTAATGGGGGCCCAGCTCTGTCCAGGCCCTACCCCTGTTTTCCCCCTAGAGAAATTAATCTCTAACCCTTGTGGCTTCAGTGAATTCTGAGGGCTCTACAAGTCCTTGATTTGGGTATTTTGCCCTGGTCCCTCTCCTTGGAGTCTTACCAGTATTGTCAATGCCACATCACAGACTCATTCTTTTCCCTTCCCTGCCACCCTCAAGGCAAGTCCTCTTTGATTTCTTTAAGCCTCTTTAAGATGCTGTCTCTTCAAAATAAAGCTCCACTGATGTACATAAAGTGCACAAATCATAAGTGTATGTACAGCTCAGTGAACTGTCACAAATTAAACGTACCTCTGAAATAAGCAGCATTCAGATCAAGAAACAATAGTAACCGCATCCAGAAATCCTTGAGCCCCCTCTGAGTCTCTATTGCCTTACCCCAGAACAGTCACTGTCCTGACTTATAAAACCTAAATTGGTTTTGACTGTTTTTGAACTTTGCATAAATGGAATCACACTATGTATTGTTTGGCTCTGACTTCTTTCCCTCAGCCCTCTGTTTGTAAGAGTCTTCTATAGTGTATCCTATTTCAGTGGGTGAATAAACCACAATGCATTTATCCATTCTGCTGCCTATAGCTGCTGAGGTATGTTTCCAGTTTTGATCTATTATGGATAGGGCTCCCAAGAACACGGCATTATATGTGTTTTGGCCAACACATGGGATGTGTTTCTGTTGTATTTGTGTGTAGGTGTGGAATCAATGTGTATACAAATGTAGCCTGAGTACATACAACCATACAGTTTTCCACAGTGATTGTGCTAACAGAAACCTCCACCAGCAGTGTGTAGATCCAGCTGCTCTGTGTCCTTACCAGCGTGTGAAATCTTAGAATGCTGGCATCATCTTTGTTCCCTGCTTCCCTCCAGTGCTGCTCAACCCAGTGCTGAGCCCGCGGGTCACAGAGCTGCACTGAACACCGCTGCGGCCTACAGTGAGCTCCCGTCAGGCTAGGGACGCAGCAACGTAAACAAGGACCACCTGGCGGGAAGAGTGTTTTAATAAAAGCCTGCTCACACTGCCCTGGGAACTCAAAGAGAAGGATCTCCATCTGGGAGGGCTGGGGAGGCACCACCGAGGAGGTGATACCTGTGTAGGACTTAGAAGGTGGAGTAGGAGATGTGAGGATATGTGGAGGAAAGAACCTTTTTTATTTTGGCGAAGACGTATGTTACTAAACCTTTGTCACTTCAGCATTCTTTGCACGTACAATTCAATTGTGTTCAGTAGTTGTGCAGTCATCACCATGATCAGTGTTCACAGTTGCCCATCACTCTTAACAGAAGCTCAGTGCCGCTGAGTAGCGAGTTCCCCTTCCCCTCTGCCTCCTTCCTGCCCCTGGTAACCGCTAGTAAACCTAAGTCTTTACACTCTTGTTTATTCTAGTTATGTAAAGAGCTATGGCTGCTCACCAAAAACCTGGTAGTTCAGATCCACCTGATGCTCCTTGGAAACTCTATAGGATAGCTCTACCCCATCCTTTAGGGTTGCTGTGAGTTGGAGCTGACTCGATGGCAGTGGGTTTTGGATTCTAGCTATATAAGTGGAATCACACAATATTCACCCTTTTGGTAGGACTTATGTCCCTCAGCATGATGTTTCCAAGGCTCATCCATGTTGTAGCATGTATCAGGACTTCATTTCTCTTTATGGTTGAGTAACATTCCATTGTATGCATGTCTGTGCAACATTTTATTTATTCATTCATATGTTAACGGACATTTGGAAGTGACTGTTAGAAAGAACATCCTTGGATTAAGCTCAGAGCATCACTTTTGCCCAACCCCCTGATCTAAGTTTCTAAACTGAGATGGATTCCCCTTTGCCTTCTTCCTGCTCCGTTCTTTTCTCTCCTCTACCAAGGCCTGTCCTGAGCTTTGTCATCTGTCATGTTTCACCAGAGTTCTTCCTTCAGCCTTCTGTCTGGCTCTGTCTTGATAGGGGAAAATCAGAATCTGTCTGTGTTCCCTAATTCCCATATGGTGCAGTTATGGCTAGGTGCCTGGTCCTCTCTCCTGCTCCGTGGATCTGACTTGGCTTGGGGCCACTCTTTCTCCAGTGCTGGCACCGGTCGCACAGGTTGCTACATTGTCCTGGATGTGATGCTGGACATGGCGGAGTGTGAGGGCGTTGTGGACATTTACAACTGCGTGAAGACTCTCTGCTCCCGGCGTGTCAACATGATTCAGACTGAGGTGTGGGGACCCAGCCCTGTCCCTACATCCCCCTCAAGCAATTGGTTCCTTGTGGAGGAGTTTAGAGCTGGTAGAGTGTGTCAGAAGAGTGTCCTCAGGTTCCTCCCTTTCCCAAAGTGTCTCCTGTTCTTTCCTGTCTGAGAACTTGGCCTGTCAATCTCTTAGAGTCTTCCCAAACTCAGCTACACAGTGTTCTGTTAGTTAAAGTCCAATAGCAGTGGGCCAAGGTCATGGGTTGTGTAGCAGGGCTTTGAACTGGTATGCTCTGGTTCATACCCCTGCTGAGAATTTGCACTTCTAACAAGTTTCCAGGTGATGCTAACACTGCTGGTTTGGGGCCAATTCTGAGAACCACTGGTAAAGCTAAACCGAAACTTTGTGCTGTCTAGTCAGTTCTGGCTCGTAGCAACCCTATAGTACACAGTAGAACTGCCCCTTAGGGCTTCCAGGGAGTGGCCAGTGGATGCCAGCTCCTGACCTTTTGGTTAACAGCTGAGCTCTTAACCACTGTGTGGCCAGGGCTCCCTTAGCACAGCATGGTTCTTAAAATCTTTTAAGCATAAGAATCACCTGAGATCTTGTTAAACTGTAAATTCTGATTCAGTACACCTAGGGTAGAAATGCAAATTCTCAGAAGGGGTTCAAAACTGGAGCAAGCCGGTTAGATACACTGCTTCTGTAGCTGTGACATACCCAGGCATGTACCTTCACTAGATGTGCGACTTTGGGCTGTCCTGTCACCTTCTAGAGCTTCTCACAGGTTGTTATAGGGGTGAAATATTAGATGTGGAAATATGAAGCATGTAGCACAGTGCCCAGGCCATAGAAAATAAATTGTAACTATTAGTATTGGAAAAACCATAGGGACATAGTGGTTAAATGCTATGGCTGCTAACCAGAAGATCAGCAGTTTGAATCCACCAGGTACTCCTTGGAAACTAGGAGTCAGTTTGCCTCTGTTCTATAGGGTCACTATAAGTCAGAATCAACTCGGTGCAACTTTAAAAAAAAATTATTACTAGCACAGGTTGCCCTTGCCACTAACCAGGGAGTTAGCGATTTGAGTCCACCCCTTGGGGATCTACTTCTGTAAGATTACAACCACAAGACCGTGTGGAGTGAAGTCTGACTCTAACACACATAGGATTGTTATAAGTTGGAATCGGCTCAACATCAATGTGTATTATTACGATTGCCATTATTCCCTCAGATGCTTGGGTCAAATATATCTATGAGTGGTTGTTTCACATAGGGTTAATGCAACCTGTAGTAACATATGGTTGAACTCCACCTCAAAGCGCCCCTGCCTCAACCTTCAATTTGCTCCACTCTCCGTCCCCCACCCCCCAAATTTCCAGCTTCTAGGCCCCTCTTGATTCCTAATATTCTTGCCACCTGTTCTAGGAGCAGTACATCTTCATACATGATGCAATCCTGGAAGCCTGCCTGTGTGGGGAAACCACCATCCCTGTCAGTGAGTTCAAGGCTACCTACAAGGAGATGATCCGCATTGACCCTCAGAGTAATTCCTCCCAGCTGCGGGAAGAGTTCCAGGTGTGAGATGTGTGTGCATGCAAACATGTGGATTTATGTGTGGGTGTGTGTGTGCAAATTTATGGGTAGATATGAGTATGTTGGGAGATCCTCGTGCTGTAAAAGACATTTAGGGCCAAGCAGGAGAGACCAGGTTGAGACCACAGTGGATGGAGTTGGGCTGTTAGCTTTGAGTGGGTCACTGTATCTCTCCGAACCTCAGTTGTTTCATCCTCAAAAAAAAAAAAAAAGTTAATATCACCCTTCTGAGGTTTGTATTTATCAGGGTGCTTTTGGCTACAAGTGACAAAAGTCTAGCTCAGCTGGCTTAGGTCACTGAAGAGCCTTAGAGTGGTACAGCTTCAGTTCTGGCTGGATCCAGGGCCTCATAATGATGCCCATACTTAATCTCTGTCCACTCTTTGTCCTGCTTTCCTCTGTGTTTGCTTTTGTTCTGAGGCCTGTGCTCTGGCTCCCAGCAATATCAGGCTCACTCATCTCTATTGTCAGGAGACTCAATGGAGAAAAGCACTTCCAGCTCCCAATAACCTTAATAAAAGTCCTGGACCAGATTCTCGTCTACCTATCCTTGACCCAGTCACTGAGGCTGGAGAGAGGGGGCACACTGATTGGCCCAGGCCTTGGTCCACATGCCCAAGTCCTGGTTGTGGAGGTGGGGTCAGCCTCAAGTCCCTCGGACTGATGGGAGAAGCCTGGTTTTCTAGAGAAAAATCTGAGAGCCATCACTGGGTGGGCTGAGATCACATGTGTCCTTTCTGTGAGGGTTTCTGTGAGGGCTCAGCAGGAGGGCACGTGCTGCATGCCTGGTACCCTGGAGCTAGCCCAGAGGGCCCCACAGAAATGCTGGCTGTTTCCTGGAGGAGGTTGTTGGACTTAGAGATTGAAGTTCCCTGGTAGGGATCCCCAATAACAAGAGAAAGAAACTGTTCCTCCTATCGAGACCCCATAAATCTGGGATAGCATGAAGCACAAAGGCAGAGGGAGGGAGGAGATGACCTTAGAATCCCTGGCTTGATATGATGAGAAGTGTTCAGGACTTGTATTCTGTTGAGACAGGGCCATGATCGAGGAAGGCAGCCATCTGCCAGGTACCTGAGATACACTGTGTGGAAGACATGGGGTTTCAGGTCCTGTCTACAGGAAAGGGCTGATCAGCTACACTCACAGCTGTCACTGTACCTTCCGCCTAGTGAGCTCGTGTGTGCCAGGCTCAGTGCTTGCCATCATCTCACTATATGCTCACAATAGTCCCATGGCGTAGGCCTGTTATTACCCTGTTTTATAGTTTAGGGTAACTGAGGCAGAGAGATACAGTAACTGAGTCTGGAGGCTGAGCTTAGTCTAGGTCTGCTGGCCTCAAACAGGAGAAGGTGGTGGGTTCTGCCCAGTGGCAAAGTGGGCATCAGACCAGGTAATCTCTCTAGAACAGCAGAAGGCCCGGGAGATGGGAATCCTAGATCCCTGTTCTCTTTCCCTTCTTTCTGGACCTCAGTCTCTCCATCTCCATCTCTTTCCAAGGGCTGTGAGGAGTCCCAGCAAACACTGGATATGACCCTCCTGTCCCTTCCCACCTTGTAGACACTGAACTCTGTGACGCCGCCACTGGACATGGAGGAGTGCAGCATCGCCCTGCTGCCCCGGAACCGTGACAAGAACCGCAGCATGGACGTCCTGCCGCCTGACCGCTGCCTGCCCTTCCTCATCTCCACCGATGGGGACCCCAACAACTACATCAATGCAGCCCTGACTGATGTGAGAAGTGGGGGGCGCCTCAGGGACTCCCTTACCCAACAGGATCTGGGAAGGCCCAGGAGCTAAGGGAACAGGGCTGAGAGTTCTGGTGTAGAGGGGATCCCTACTTTAGGGGGGGACCAGACCCATGAGGCACCCTCTACCCCTGGTGATCTTTCCACAGTGATTTGCTATTCAAGACAGTCAACGCAGTGCTCCTACTCAGGTGTTACTCTCAATGTGACTGCAGCTCTGGGTCCTGAAGTTCAGGCAGGGCTGTCTCCAGGATTAGGCTCAGCAGAGCCTGGGGTAGGGAGAGTGATTCAGGGGGCTTTGGCTGGAGAAGCCAGGAGGGAAGGTGAGGGATGGGGGTTTGAGACCTGGTGTCTGGAGCCAGGGGAGCTTTTTCTAGAACTTGCTCCAGGACCTGGCCTGCAATGGTGACTTGCTCCCTGGCCTGATTCTGGCTATGTTTTGAGGGTTCAGGAGCCATTTGGAAGCCCCCTCCACTGCCCCCAGCCTGGAGGGACTAATCCTTTACTCCTTTACTGAATTCGAGAGCCTGGGCTGGGATCTCAAACCTTTCAGCCGTGGACTTGGGAGGACCATGAGAGATTCATTTATTCAAAAATACTCACTGAAGCCCAGCCATGTGCTGGGTACAGGTGATACCCAGGAACCTCTGCTCTTTGTAGGATGGGACAGCCAAACAAATATGTGATGGAATATCAAGCACTGATGATTTCTACAAAAAACAGCCAGGCAGGAGTGTTTAGTGGGAGTACAGATGGCTGTGTATGCAACTGTTTTTAGGGAGATGGCAAGGGAAGGCCTCACTGAGGCAAAGATCAGAAAGACGAGAAAGAGGGAACCATGCAGACACTGAGGGGAGATGTTCCAGGTAGCAAGGACAGCAGACACAACAGTCCTGAAGTGGGTAGCAGGCCTGGCCAGTCTTTGCCCACCATGTCTGAGTTCTCCACGTATTTGCTGTTTGGTTCCCCGGGTGGCTGTGGGTTTATGCACTAGATGCCCAAGGGTCACCCTGCCAACCCAGGCCTCAGTGTGCCACACTCTGCAATGGGCTACTGGGGGCAGTGTGGTCCTGGGGGCGCAGAGCTGTCTGGCTAGGAAGGAAAGAACAGGGAGGACAGCCTGAGCAGAGGCTCAGCGTGTTTTGGGACTGTGAACAGGGTCCATCTGACTCCTGTTTTCTTTGCAGAGCTACACACGGAGTGCGGCCTTCATCGTGACCCTGCACCCGCTGCAGAGCACCACACCTGACTTCTGGAGGCTGGTGTATGACTATGGGTGCACCTCCATTGTCATGCTCAACCAGCTTAACCAGTCCAACTCGGCCTGGGTGAGACACCCACTGGCTAGGCAGGCTGCTGCTCCCCAGGACACCAGTTTGCTCAAGGGAGCTAGACCAAGGGTCAAATGGCTTGTCCTAGCTCTGCCACTTCTTTGTTGTGTGACTTTAGGCAAGTCACAGTCTCCCTCCCAGAGCCTTGGTTTCCCCGTCTGTAAAGCAAGGGTCCCAAACTGGGGAAACACATTCTTGTTAGGTGCCACTGGGTAACTCATAGTAACCCCATGTGACAGAGTAGAGCTGTCCCATAGGATTTTCTTGACTGTAATCTTTCTTTGGCATGTGTGTATGTGTGTATTAAGTAGAAGTTGACATTTCATGTCAGTTTCTTATGCAAAAACTTGCACACACATTGTTTTGTGGCCCTAGTTGCTTTCCCCAGACTATGACAGCACATGCTCCCCCTCCACCCCCGATTTCCCCTGTCTATTTAACCACCTCCTGTCTCTCTCTGCCTTCTAATCTCACCTCTGGGTGAGAGCTGCCCAGTTAGTCTCCTGTGTCTCTCTGAGCCAAGAAACACACTCTCCACAGGCATCATTTTATGTCTTATATGCCAGTTCAATATTTGTCTGGAGAGTTGGCTTCTGGAATGGTTTCAGTTCTGGGCTAACAGGGGTCTTGGCTGTAATCTCCAAAAGCAGTTTGCTGAGTCTTTGTCCCTTGGAGCTGCTGGGTGGGTTTGGGCAGCAGTGAGTGTTTTACCAGGGCTCATTGATCACCTGCGGTGTGCTAGGGACTCTGCTTTAGGCTCACAGTTGCATGCCTGGCAGTGGCTAGCGGATGAAGGCTTCGGGAGAGAAAATTAAGACCCAGAGTGGTGCAGTCCCTTCTCCAGCATCTGGGAAGTGGCAGAGCTATGCCCCCGCAATGGGCTGCTGCATCCCAGAGCTTCTGTTCTTTCACCCGCTGGACTAGGCTGCTCACGATGGGGCATCTGAGGCAGGGTAAAACTCAAGCCTTCTCAGATTTTCAATGTGTGACCACCCGTAAAAGCAAACCCATTGCCGTTGATTCAGTTCCAACTCATAGTGATGCTATTGGATGCAGTAGGACTGCCCCAGAGAGTTTCCAAGGAGCACCTGGTGAATTTGACCTCTCGACCCTTTGATTAATAGCTGTAGCACCTAACCACTGTACCACCAGAGTTTTCATGTGTGATCTAGGTAAGCTAATTTACCCCTTAGAGCCGCAGCTCCTTCTTTGTACAATGGAGACCATCACAGGACTTGTTCTTAGGATCAGTGTCTGGACCGTATGAGATGTGTGTCAAACACTCGGAGCTGTGCTGTGCCTGGTATGTAGTAGGCACTTAGTACATAGCAGGGATGAAGACCATGAGGGCAGTAATGACTTCTGAGGTTTCTAGACATTGCTTCTGACCACAGCCCAGGGGCTGCTCCTCTGACTGCCCCCATTTCTTTCTGGGGCTCTCAAGGCTGGGGCTCCTGGGAAGTACAGATGCCCAGCCTCGCAGCCGTGCGACCAGAGCCTGTGTATCTCTGAACCCCCTTTCTCCCTCGTTCTCTGCCCGGGTTGTTGTTAGATGCCTTCAAGTTGGTTCTGACTCATAGCGACCCTGTGCACAACTGAACAGAACACTTAACTGGTCTGGTACCATCCTCACAGCTGTCGTGCTTAGGCCTGTTGCTGCGGCCACTGTGTCAACCTGTCTCATAGAGGGTCTTCCTCTTTGTCGCTGACCCTCTACTTTACCACGCGTGATGCCCTTTTCCAGAGACTGATCCCGGCTGATAACATGTCCCAAGTCCGTGAGATGAAGTCTCACCATCCCTGCTGCTAAGGCACGTTCTGGCTGTACTTCTAAGACAGACTTGTTCATTCTTCTGGCCAAACCCTCTGCTGCTGAGTTGATTCTGACTCATGGTGACCCTATAGAACAGTCCCCCAGGGTTTCTCAGGAGCGCCTGGTGGATTTGAGCTGCTGACCTTTGGTCGGCAGCCACAGCACTTAACCACTAGGCAACCAGGGCCCCTAGTATGTTCAGTATTCTTTGCCGACACCGTAATTCAGTATTCCTCACCAACACCATGGCATCATTCTTCCTGGCCTTCTTTGTTCATTGTCCAGTTTTCACATACGTATGAGGCACTTGAAAACGCCGTGACTGGGGTCAGGTGCACTGTAGTTCTTAAAGTGACTTTTTTTTTAAGTAAAACACTTTTACGAGGTGTTTTGTGGCAGGATTTGCCTAAGGCAATGTATTGTTTGATTTCTTGACTGCTGCTTTCCTGAGTTTTGATTGTGGATCCAAGTACATTGAAATCCTTCATAATATCAGTATTTTCTGGCTAGGAGACTTTGCTATAAAATGAGCATGGCAGCCTCTTAATGGTTGCCTCTGGAAGACTTCATTAACTGGGTTCTTTAAGAGTCAGGCACATGGTGTAAATGACTCAGGACTGCAAGAAAATGGGCTCCAGCCCCTGGACAGGGAGCTAGAGGGAATCCCAGTTGTGGCAAGGAGTGTCCCTCTGGAGGGGACTGAGGGACGCTTACCTAGACATCATTCAGTGGGCACTGGTCTGCTCGTTCATTCATCCAACTTTTCCTGCCAGGCCTTGCAGAGGGCAGTGGGGAGAGGGAGAAGACACAACCCCTTCTAGGATCTCATGATCTGGAGTTGGAGGGGAGCATGTGTAAAAGCAGATGGTGACAGCACATGGGAAAAGGACTATGGTGGAGCTGACACAGGGCCACAGAGGAACCTGGGAAACAGTATATCAGGAGGACTTTCTGGAGAAGGTGTTATCTGGGCAGAGATGTGTAGGAAGAGAAGAGCTGACTAGGCAAAGAGGTGGGGGAAAAGTGATCCATAGAAAGGGAGCACGCAGCATATGCAAAGGCTTACATGTAGGGAGTTGCTGGGACTTCAGGCAAAAAGGAAAAGGTAGTGTGCCCTCCTGATGGGGCTATGATCAGAGAGGAAGGATGGTGTATTCTAGGAGGGGGCTTGGGGATATAGTTACTATAGCTGGAGAATCTGGGGTCTGGAGAAAGGAAGAGCCTGTCCCAGGCTCTAAGGAGAGCTGTTCCTAGAAGCTGGGGCTCCAGCTGACTGAGCTGGAAGACAATGCGTGTGTGTGTGTGTGTGTGTGTGTGTGTGTGTGTCTAGGGCTGAGACTTCTCTGGCCCTCCACTGTCTTGAGTCTATAGCCTGGGGGAGAGGTGCATCTAGAACTCTGACTCTTGGAAGGATCCTGGGTCAGGAATAGGGGTGTTGAGTTGTGTTACAGCATTGGGGCACCCCACATTTGTGAGCTGGTACTGAGGACAGAGGCAATGGGAGAGAGGGCCATAGGTAGGGGTCATCTGAGGACTATCCCTAGAAGGAAGAATCCTTATTAGGAGTGTGGGTGTGAATATATGTATTTGTCTGTGTGTGAGAGAGAGAGTGTCAAGGTTCAGGTTTGTAGCCACATGACAGTTGGTGTCAGTGCCATGCATGAGGGGTTGGTTGGTCTCAGCTGATTGGAATGCATTGGTGCCAGTGTGCGGGGTAGGCATGCACTGTCTGATGGGTGAGTGGTGGTGAGTGAGAGGGCTCTGAAGGTGAGTCTAGAGTGAGTTGGTAGCCCAGGGTGCATGGGAGCCCAGGGCAGAGGTGGAGGACTTGGGGTAGAAGTGAGGCCCGCTGCCCCAGCCTGGTTCTACTCAGCTCCCCCGTCTTGGTGCTGGTCCCCCAGCCCTGCCTGCAGTACTGGCCTGAGCCCGGCCGGCAGCAGTATGGCCTCATGGAGGTGGAGTTTGTGTCTGGAACTGCAGATGAGGACTTGGTGGCTCGTGTCTTCCGGGTGCAGAACGTCTCTCGGGTGAGTGACCCAGAGATCCCAGGGTGAGAACGGGTGTGGTGCTTGGGGTGGCCTTTAATCACCTTCTTTTGACCTGGGTGCTTGTGTGCCCCTGCCCCTGCCTGGCTGCCGTGTCCCCAGCTGCAGGAGGGGCACCTGCTGGTGCGACACTTCCAGTTCCTGCGGTGGTCTGCGTACCGGGACACACCGGACTCCAGGAAGGCCTTCCTGCACCTACTGGCCGAGGTGGACAAGTGGCAGGCGGAGAACGGGGATGGGCGCACGGTTGTACACTGCTTGTGAGTGCTGGCTGTGGGAGCGGGGCTGGGAGCCAATGGGGCTGGGGCAGAGCTCACTCTGAGAGGGACCCCAAGACTGGCCCCAAGACCCCTGGGCTTCTAGACAAGTGTAGTCTGACCTCTCCTCAGCCAGCCAAGGTTGGGCTTGTCTTTGCCGGAGAAACCCAGTGAGTTCTAAGGGTGCCCTCTGCATGACTTTTGACCTTGTCAAGTAAGCGGAGTCCTGTGTCAGAATTTTTCATCCCGTAAGATGGTAGCTTATTCTGTAAGTCCGAGGAGTTTCAACCTTTGTGCATGTATACATATAACCTTCTTTTATGAATCCATCCACCCACCAACCCACTCACCCCACCCATTCATCCATCTATATACATGCCTTTGTTTATCAATTCATTTACTCACTCATGTCTGAGACACAGTCGTTCCTTTGCTCCCCACTTTTGGCTTCTGCCCTCTCAGTGTCAGGCTAGGCATTTGCTGGATGCCTGGGGAGGGAGCTGACTCATCTGGGCCTCAGGTCCTTGACAGCCCTTCAGGAAGGGGCTCAGGGGCTAGTCAGTGGTCTGTCCTAGAATCTCAAGGAGTGAGGGTTAAGTGGCTGCGTGGATGGCTAGGTCTTTATGTGAGAGCCTATGGGCGTGACTTGGGTTGTGTGTGTCTACATCCTATGGGTCTGGGTGGCAGTGGTAGTGGTCAGTTTTCTCAGGGCTTATTTTTCATTGTGCTCTTTGGTCCTTGCTTGCTGCGCAGCTGTCCTTCTCTGTGGCAGACTTTATGTCTCAGAGTCTTTCTCTTGGACTGTATCTAGTCTCCTTCTCTCAGCATCTGTTTATTCTTGAGCATGTCTTCCTAGCCACCATAACGACATCAGTCTTAGCCTCTGACCCCGCCTCCTTAACATGCTGTCCCTTAGCCTGTTTCCTCTAGGCTATTAGACCCTGTCCCTTCTCCCTTTGGGTTCCCTGGTTCTGACTTTCACCCTTGGGTTCTCTGGCCCAAACCCTTAAACGTTTTGTTTATCTCATTTAGGAACGGGGGCGGCCGCAGTGGCACCTTTTGTGCCTGTGCCACGGTCCTGGAGATGATTCGCTGCCACAGCCTGGTGGACGTTTTCTTTGCTGCCAAAATGCTCCGCAACTATAAGCCCAATATGGTGGAGACTCTGGTGAGGGGCCTGTCCCAGGTCTAGCCACATCCAGTTTCCTAGTCCATGCCTGGCCAGGGCCCTCAGCACCTGGTCTTCTATGTGTGGTCTCCCAGTTGGGTTTGGGGTCTAGTCCTGTAGTGTGAAAACTTTCTTCCTATTTTCCTCCTTTCTCCCAAGCATAATCCCCTCTCTTTCTTCTTGAGTATTAGGGTGGGACCTGGCTTCTGAATCCCTTTCTCCCTCTCCCCCTCAGGACCAGTACCACTTTTGCTACGATGTGGCCCTGGAGTACCTGGAGGGGATGGAGTCGAGATAGCGGCCCCTGGCCTGGGGCACCGTCTGCGCACTCAGAGCCAGGCCCACTGTCCAGGACTGGCGAGGAGGACCTGTGCCTCCATCTCTACTTGGTCACTGCCCCCATGGGGAAATCACTGGAGTGGGTACTGGGCTACTTTGGTGCCCCTTCTGCTGTGGGCAAGGCCCTTCACCATTACCTGGGGGCAGGCTGTGGGCCAAGGAGGCACTTGAGCAAGGCTGCAGCCCTGCCACACTGCTACAGGGTCCTGCTAGCCTGTGCTGAGAGCTGGCACAGCCTGGGGGAACAGCAGGGACTCAGAACTGCCAGCTCTGGGGTCCTAGGCTCAAGCCCCTTAATTCTATCCCAGCCTTGGCAGAGATGGGTGAGGTCCTGCAAAAGGTGTGCTGGGCTGAGATTTCTGCCCAGCTTGGCTCCCTGTGGGCATGGGCAGAGGATACATTGGGGCTTGGTCTCAGAAGTCCTCTCTGCCCCAACTCCAGAGGAGTTTGCAGACACCGATCTCATCTGCCAGTGACTCACATCCAGTCTGCCCTCCCTGGGGGCGATTTGCAGCTCCCTCCTCCACTGTCACCCCTGCAGCCCCAGGGGTATCTGCTCACCATCCCTCCTTCTCACTTTTGCATCCCTGATGTGTGTTCTGAGCTTCCCTGAACCAGGACCTGGGTGTCCCTTCCCTGCCTGACCCACCGTCTGCAGAATGAAGTCACCTTAGCCCCCTTTTCCCATTAATTTCAGGCCTCACTGGCCTGGCCCCGCTCAACCTGGGCTGGTAATTGTCTGCAAAGCTGAAGCTCCCTGTGGCTCCCTAGAGATTGGACAATGCCAGAACAGGGGTGCGGTAACCCCTGGAGTTGGGAGGAAAAAGGAATGTTTTGGGATGGAGGATCTATGCTTTTTTGTTTATTTTGTTGTTTTATGATGGGTGGATGGGAAGCTCTCTTTAAAATGGGGCAGGCCACACCCCCATTCCGTGCCTCAATTTCCCCTTCAGTAAACTGTAGATATGACTACTGACCTACCTCGCAGGGGGCTGTGGGGAGGTATAAGCCAATGTTTGTAAAGCGCTTTGTAAATAAACGTGCTCTCTGAATGCCACAGAGCTGCCCTGTGTCTGATCAGCTTGACTGGGGCCCCACTCACTGTCTTCCAGTTGCCCTGTGCCTGGGAGGGCCCTGGACTGGGATTCAGGGGTCTGGGCACTGGTCTGGCTTGTCTTTCCATCCATAAAGTGGGAGTGTGGAGCAGAGCCGGGCTGTGGTCCCTTCTGTTTTCAGAGGTGGTTCGGGGGCCGCCATTGCTGCTTCCACCCAGGCCTTGGAAGTACTTTGTCAGGCAGCAGGCTTTATCCTTTTCTTCTTCTTTTTTAAAAATAATATTGTGATTTTGATAAAAGTAAGTTCGCATTTCACAGTTTGGAGTTTGTCCAGTGGAGCTGATTACATTTTACACAGCGTGACCACTTTCTCGTTATTTCCTCTCTGGTTCTGATTGCAGTAACTCAGTTCTCTGTCCCCTTGCCTTCACTGGGTCTCAGATAGATGAGTTTGTAAGGAGCATAGTACTCAAGGGTGGGTGACAGTGTTGCTTTTATGAGCCACTCTTGTTATTTAGCTAAAAGATAACCTTGTGGAATAGTTTTGGTTCAAGATTTAAAGACTACCTCAGGGTGCTAGTCTTGGGGAGGCCGTCAATCTCAACTGGTCCAGTAAGTCTGGACTTTTTAAATACTTTGAATTCTGTCCGCATTTGCCTCCCATTCAATCAGAATCCGTTTATTGTGGCCCTGGTCAGAACAGTTGGTAGTGGTACCCAGGTACCATCTAGTCCTTCTGGCCTCAGGGTAGAGGAAATCATGGTTCCGGCAGATTGTTAGTCCTGTGGACTGGTTTCTTCGAGTCTTTGATTTCCTTCATTCTCTTTTACATGTAGAGACCAACAGTTGTAGCTTAGATGGCTGCTTACAAGTTTTTAAGATCCCAGATGCTACTTACCAAACTGGGACGTAGAACATCAAATTTTACACATACTGTATTATGTCAGTTAACTAACTTGTCCCACGAGACTATGGTCCTTAGCCTTCAGACTTGAAAATCAGTCTCACAGGGTGTTTAATAAGTATCCATGTTTGTGCCCCTGTGTGCTTTACTGTATGTATGAGAATATGTGGATGCATGCACTTACATATAGCTACACCTGCATATACCCACCTGTATACACATATGCATACCTGTAATTTGTATACATATGTACCCGTGTCCAAACTTCTGTTCTTTATTTGTTGTTTCACGGTTGTGTATGTCCCAGCATTTACGAACAATGTCCTTTTTTTCTTGTGCATTTCTTAGTGGCATCGTTTACCTTGGTCAAGCTGTACACACTTAACCCATGTTTGCTGTTATATTTTCCATCCCCCAAAATAACAACTGTCTGCTGCCTAGAGAGTGACTCCTTCCCCACCCCAACTACAAGTCTGACAATTAAGTCAGTGAACTTAGTTGTTCTAAGTGCAACATACCTCATTGCTGAATATCACTAAGTTCACCTCCAAAGTCCTCCCCTGGGGAAGCTATGCACTGATGCCAGCACCTAGTCTACCCTTCAAAGCAATTTTGGAACTTTTTCTGGAGTAGCTTTTGCGTTTGGTGGCATGGTGGCAAGTTCATGAACTTAATTATATAGTTGTCTGTGAGGAAGTTTTTAGCCAGTAAACAAATAACTGTATTGGAACACTCTCCCTACTCACCTGATCTGGCTCCCAGTGACTTTTTTCTTTACTTGAAGATAAATGAAATACTGAAAGAAGATATTTTGATGGCATTCAGGACATTAAGGGTAATATGATGACAGCTTTGATGGCCATTCCAGAAAAGGGTTCCAAAATTGCTTCGAAGGGTGTACTAGGCACAGACATTAGTGCGTAGCTTCTCAAGGGGAGTACTTTGAAGGTGACCGTATTGATATTCAGCAATGAAGTATGTGATACTTTTTCTAGGACGAGTTAGTGAACTTAATTGGCAGTCTTTGTATCTCTGGTAACCACAACTGAACTTCGGTTTCAGTATATGTACCTATTCCTGACAATGGGCTTTATCTTGAGACCCCCTAAGGGCCAGGGAGCTGCCTTTCTCCCAACTGGGAGCCTGGATCACGATGGAGCTCTCTCCGTGGCACTGTGGAAGATGCCGGCTTTGGTGTCAGGCAGATTGGCTCCACTAGCTGTGAGACTCTGGGCAAGTCATTTATCCTCTCTGGGCCTCAGTTTAGCATCTGTAAGGTGGAGACAGTCCCTTTGGGATCATATGAGATGGTGACAGTTAAGTGTGTTACCTGACACCAGGGGTGCTGAAGAGGCTTGGTTTACAATTGCAGTGCAAAGACAGGGACAGAGGAGACACTCCTGCTGGAGATGACAGTTGAGCTGCCAGAATCCAGTTCATTCCTACCCCAGGCTTCCACATGCGGTGGAGTGGAGAGGGGAAGGGCTGGCTGGGTATTAGGGACCTAAGACAGTATGACCTTGGACAAGACGGTTCTATTTCCAGTCCTCAATTTCTTCATGAGAACTGGTTTGGTGAAGTTCTTCTGGTTCTATGAATCTTACATATTGGCTGATCATGCCTCAGTTTCTCTATTGTCCAAAAGATATCCCTTCTGATGACGTCACAATTCAGTATTGTTTTATCTGAATTAAAAATTTACGGACAGTGATGATCCTAACCACACTGTGTCTGTTTCCTGATCTCCTAAATGAAAAGAACGGCATCTACTTTGTTTTGAGGGCTAGTAAAAAGAACTAGCACAGCCCCTGGTGATAGAACTGTTATTGGTGTTGGGTTCCCTGAGGTCAATTCCAACTCACAGTGACCCTTTGTATAACAAAGCAAAACTGTCTAGTCCCACACCAATCATCATAGCGCTTGAGCCCATTGTTGCAGCTACTGTGTCCCTACATCTCATTGAAGGTCTTACTTTTTGCTGACCCTCTACTTCACCAAGCCTGATGTCCTTGTCCAGGAACTGACCCCTCCTGATAACACGTCCAAAGTACATGGGACCAACTCTCACCATCCTTGCTTCTAAGGAACATTCTGTCTGTACTGTTTATTCTTTTGCCAGTTTGTGGTATATTCAATATCGTTCTCTGGCCGCACAATTCAAAGGTGTCAGTTCTTCTTTGGTCTTCTTTATTAATCGGTCAGATTTTGTATGCATGTGAGATGATTAAAAACACCATGGATTAGCTCAGGTGCACCTTAGTCCTTAAAGTGACATCTTTAAGGAACTCTTTTTGTAGAGGACTTCCCCAATGCAATGCATCTTTTGATTTCTTGACTGCTTGGTGATAAGTGACCCGCAATAAATGTCATCTCATAATACTGAAATCCCTGGATAATAAAAATTGTGATCCCTACCCTTTGTTTAGTACCTATTACTTTGCTAGATTTTTTAAAATCCATTGAAGTAGTCATATAGCTCAATTCAGTGAGTCCAGGTTCCAGTTTTAGTTCTGCCACAAATATGCTGTGTTACCTTAAGCAACCATTTGCTCCCTTTGGGATCATTTCTTGATCTGTCCAATAAGGAGGTGGGACCAGGTGTTTTTTAGAGACTAATTCCAAGTAGGGCTCTGTTGCATTCAACATCCCTTACTGATAATGGGACTGACATTGTTCAGAGATGCCCAGGTCACTGGCCTATGCATCTGCTTTCTGAGTCTATTGAAATTTTGGGTGTGCTCTGGCTTTTGTCTGATGGGCCAGGGCATCTCCCCTGGCAGGTCCTTGCATTGTACCCATTGTAGACATTGTCCCTAATCTTCACAGCAATCCTGAGAGGTTAGGTATTACCAAACCCAGGTAATATGAAGAAAAAAACTCAGGTGAGGTAACTCAAAGTCACACAGCTAGAAAAGAAAGACAGCAGCATTCAAACTTGTGCCACTTGACCCTGTTGCTCTTGTAATGCTTATAGAAGTGCCAAAAAATCTAAACCTGAGCCACATCAATTGTTTGAAATTTTTTGTCCAGAAGTCAGTCTGTACTCTCAATACTCACTCAAGCTGTGCTGAGCCATAGATAGCTATAAACAGGCTCAGTGGAAGCCCACATACAGGCTTCTCATGCTCAGTGCCTGGCACCCAGTAGGACTGCAGAAAAAACTGTTGAATTAATGGTGGAATGTCTTGAATCCACAGATGTTGAGTCAGCATGAGACAAGAAGCTGAGACAAAAGCTTTTCAAGGAAAAATGAAATGCATCTCAATTTACTTCCTACTGTCTTCCAGCAGTGGAAAGAGGAAACCTGACCAGGAATGTTATTTTCTGTTCATTTGAAAGACAAGCAATATGACTTCCTTGAGCTGTGTTTATTATCTGAATGCATTCTCATGTTGAAGAGAGCTCAAGACAAAGTTCTTTGCATAAGGCTCCAGCTCCGGCCTTCTACCTCCTTTCTCACAAAAGACAGAGAAATTCTTGCTCCTCTAGCCTCTTCTCCTGCCAGACCCCTTGCTCCCTGCTGTGTTTGCCTGTCTCTCCATGCCAGTAATCAATTTATTGTCTTTCAGCATCAAATACACCCTTCTTTGCGTGTTTTGTAATCCTGGAGCTGGACCCTGTCAACAGTTGCTTTTTCCAGCTGGAGCAATGCTGGGCTGCATCAGTAGAGAGCACTAGAGGGTAAGATGACAGCAGCAAGAAGCCACTTCCCTGCAAAATTCTTCATTCTATTTTATTTTTTAATTTGGCACAGGAGTCAAGGCTCGCTGCTTAGGTCTTCGGTGGCCCTCATGGACCAAGTCCAGATGTACCCTCAGATTTTACTGTCCCCACTTGGCAGCTGCTTCTGCAGACTAGCTCCAGGAATCACCCCAAAAGTTCTTCTCTGGACTAACGCTAACAGCAGCTCATGTTCTCTTACAAGTCCCTTAGCCATGAGGGTCCATGTTCCTCTGGTAGTCTCTCCACTGTTGAAGAGGTCTGAATCTCAGCCTCAGGGTTAGACCATCTCCTGAGGCTTTAGTTCATTATTTACTCCTTCACAGCCTAGATGTAGCAGTTGCCTTTCTGTACTTGGCCCATTGAAGTCCTCTTTCATTCCTTTTAGTAGTTAACCCTCCTTTTCTAATGAACGATTCTTTATATTAAGTTTTCTATGTTCAGGTTATGGGTGTGGTGTGATTTCTGTCTTCTGACTGTGTCCTAGTTAGCAAAGCACTGGTAACAGAGGTGGTCCTGGGAGACAGAACCTCAACAGTGAGATTTTGATTTAGTTTTGTTGCACTCTTGGGATTGAGGATGGGGCCAACGTTCTTACCAATGGGGGATGGTATGCTAGTAATTTATGGCATCACAATTAATGATGCTATCACCTGTGATTCATTCTGAGGCAATGTAAACCTGAGCAAGTGCTTTGGGAGCCCAAGTGGCTTGACCATTACAGAAGTAACAATATAATGATGACTATAAGGACTGCCAGAAACCCTGGTGGCATAGTGATTAAGTGCTACGGCTGCTAACCAAAAGGTTGGTGGTTTAAATTCACAAGGTGCACTTTGGAAACCCTGTGAGGGCAGTTCTGCTCTGTCCTATAGAGTTGCAATGAGTAGGAATTAACTTGATGGCAGTGGGTTTGGCTTTTATTTTAATTATGATTGAGTGAAAATGTACATTCCCATATAAATTTGCATGCTCACCTATATACAGCTCCCACTGCTCTCCCTGTCCTATGACAGCACACTCTTCCTCTCCACTCCATACATGTCTTGTCTTATCTTTCCAGCAACCTCCCATCCCCTCTTCTCCACCCATTCCCCTGCCTCCAGTAAGAGGTCAGCAGGATGACATCCTATAGATGCATAGAACTATAGAGTGTACATGTGACATGGTCACTCTGTGTCTCTAAGTCCAATCCATTCCTGTCTGAAGAGTTGACCTCCATTATAATTTATGGACAGGGCAGGATCAGGGCCAGGGGCCATGCTCCCAGGGGAACCCCAAGGCTCCCGGACCATCAATTGCGGTCTTTTAGTGGAAATCTCAGGATGTGTTCCTTTTTATTCTTGTGTTGCCAGAGAGACTCAACTTTGTGAGCTCTATCACAGCTATTGCTGGCGGTGGCCAGGCACCATCTGGTTCTTTCGGTTATAAGTCGATGTAGTCACCCACTCACGTGGGTCTCTCTGTCTTCTGGGTTCTCTTTCTCCCGTGTTGTTTTGGTCCCTGTTGATCATCTGTTCGTGTTGAGTTGGGACTGTTTGCTGTACCCTCAGATGGCAGCTTGGCAGCTTTTAAGACCCCAGACGCCTCTCACCAATGTGGAGTACAGAAGGCTCTCTTAGCAAAATGCTGGTTGTGCCAATTGGGAGGGAGGAAGGGCGAGAAGGGGATGGTTTAGATTAGTTGGTAGAAATTTGTTTGGGTGAAATCGGTGACAGTACACACTAGAACTTCCCCTGAGAGCATAGTCCCTGGCATCCTGCCCCAGCTACTCCATCCTTGCAATATCGGGTTAAGATGGGAGGAGTAATCACATTATGTTGAAGTCCAGTTAATGTTGATTTTCTTTCTAGTGTGTACTGTCACCGATTTCACCCAAACAAATTTCTATCAACTGATCTAAACCATCCCCTTCTCGCCCTTCCTCCCTCCCTATCTTTGAAGCTGTCGAAGAGTCTTTTCTTCTATGCACGAATCTGTTTTTAAGTTCTTATCGTAGGAGTCTCATGCAGTATTTGTCCTTTTGTTACTGACCACTTTCACTCAACATAATTCCTCCAACTGAAACCAGGTTATAAGATGTTTCTTAAGATCATCATTGCTCTTTATCATTGGAGAAGAACGTGTAGTTGTCCACTGATGGCTAGAAAGTTCTGTATATGTCAGTTAGGTCTAGTTGGTTAATTGTGTCAATAAGGTCTTATGTGCCTTTATTGAGCTTTTTTCTAGATGATCTGTCCAATGTTGAGAGTGGAGTGTTGAAATCTCCCACTATAATTGTAGAGTGATCCATCTCATTTTTGAGTGTAGTCAGTGTTTCTTTGATGTATTTAGGTGCTCTAATATTAGGTGCATAAATATTTAATATTGTTAAGTCCTGCTTGTGTATTGAACCTTTCAGCAATAAGTAGTGTCCATCTTTGTCCACGATGGTAGACTTTACATTAAAATCTGTTTTATCTGAGATTAGAATTGCCACACCTAGTCTTCTTTATGTATTGTTAGCTTGATATATATTCTTCCATAGCCTTCCCTAGCTCAGTAGGTTTCTGGGTGATGTGTCCTGTATTTGCTTCCAAAATATAAAGTTAGCAGTTTTGTTCTTCTAAGCCAAGAGATTCAGTATTTCTTGTAGCTTTGGTTTGGTTTTTACAAAGCCTCTGAGTTTCTGTTTATCTGCGAATGTCTTGATGTCATTTTCATATTTGAAAGATAGTTTTGCAGGGTATATAATTCTTGGTTGGAAGTTCTTCTCCTTCATGGCTTTGAATGTGTCATCCCATTGTCTCAGTGCCAGCATCATTTCTGCTGAGAAATCAGATGAAAGCCTACAGGGTTTCCCGCTGAATGTTAGCTTTTAGCTTTGCTTTGAGTCTTGCTGCCTTTAAGAGTTTCTACTTATGTTTCATTTTGTTAAGCTTGATTATAATACATCTTGGAGTCTTTCTTTTGAGATCTATATTGAGTGGCATTCGATATGCATGTTGGATATCTATATTCTCTTCTTTTATAATTTCTGGGAAGTTTTCTGTCAGCAGCGCAGCAACAATACTCTCTGTGTTCTCAGGTGTCTCACCCTGTTCAGGAACTCCAATTAATCATAGATTGTTCCTCTTAATAGAGTCCCACATGCTTCTTCATTTTTCTTGTTTCTTTTTTCTGATTTGTCCTTATAGATGTTAGAGTCAGTAACTCTGTCTTCCAAGTCAGAGAGTCTATTTTCCACTTGTTCCATTTGGTTTTCTTGGCTCTGAATTGAAGTTGCTATGTCTTTGATTTTGTTCTTGCTTTGCTGGATTTCAGAGTACTGGTGTTCCATCAGATCGAACAGCTTGCTAAATTTTTCATTTTGCTTTGCTGCATTTTGTGTAAGGTCTAGGAGGGTTCTATATATAATCCTTTTGAATTCACCTTCTGATAGTTTCAGAAAGGTTTCTACATCTGGGAAGTGCTTTGGTTCTTTCTTTTGGGAGCCTTCTGAAGCCATGGGTGATTTCTTGGTTACTCTTTTCTCCAGAGTTTGTTGCTTTTTGGGCATCATGTGAGTCAGTAGAGGCTAGGAGAGATGCTGTGAGGATGGACCACAGTTGTCTCCCATCTTAAAATGAAAGGTAAAAGGTACCTGACAACTTCCAAAGTCAGTCAGGTTTTCAGGTGTACAGGTCCCTCTTCCCAGCTGGCAAAGTAAGCAGCTTGAACCCCAGATGTTATAAACTAGCTCAAAATACAGAAAGGCTACTTCCCTGCTAGCCTCTGCTGTTGGGCCCTAGCTGTAGGTGACACTGTGTAGAATACAACTTTTCTGCTGGGCAAGCGCTCTTCTCTAGGCAGGCACTGCCTCTCAGCCTAGGAATTAGGTCCAGCTGAGGCCTCTATATGGGTAATCGGCCTCCTGGTGGAACAAGGTGGCGTCCCACACAAGCTGTCTACCTGCCTTGGCACAGGCTACTCAATGGCGGAGGCAAAAAGAGAGGCCAAAGGTGCCGAGATGCACAGATGCCAATGCTGGGCTCTCAAAGTGTGGCAATTTTGCCTGCTGATCTCACGAGCAGTGTGTATGAGACCAGCTGCCAGTCAAGTGCCAGCTCTTCCTGCTGCCCAAGACAGAGAAATAAAAGTTAAAATGGCGAGTTACCCTTGATCCGTGAAAGCCAGCACTCACCAAGAACAGGGGTCAGTGAAAGAGAGGAAGTTTTCCGTTCAGTGGTATGAAGTCCAAATTAACAGCCTTATGCTCTGTCCTAGAGCTTACTAGGTGTCTGCAATGCTATTTAGTTACCATTTCATGTCTTGGTTTCCAGAGGGGTTTAGGGAGATGTGTGTTTAGTCTACCATCTTGACTACACCCCCTTGTTTTTTTTTTTTTTTTTTTACAAGGACTGGTGGGGGGAAAATTCTTGAGTGTGCTAGAATATTTGCTGGAAAGAAATTGACAAATTCAAGTCATTTAACAAATTCAAATCATGTTTGAAAACCACAGAACTTTCATGGCAACCTTAAAAGAATTTCTTTCCCCAGTACCGCCCCACATTTTTTTTAAAATATAATCTTGAGACTGATATTGTTGAAAATCAAACATAAAAGTTAATTGTGTGGGTTCCAGAATTAAAATGTCCTTTAAATTGATAACATTGCCAGATTTTTTCTTGTGAAAGTTTGGGCATAGACTGGGAAAGAATGAGATCCTGTAACTTGGAATAGGGACATCTGGTTGGACTCAGATGAAATGGAGAATCATGAATCCCTAAATCACTTTCTTGCCAATGGAAATAATGCACCCTCTTGTAGCAGGAAAGACTAGTTTTCCTTTGAAAATTCAGTGATAACCTTGTACTAAGCTGGTACTTTGAAAGGAAGTGCCCATTCTCCCCAAGACATACCACAAGTGCACTGTATCACCACTAGATCCATGCCTAGGTTCAAATTTCAGCACACTCCAAGGGATTGAACACCCACTATGACCCAGAAGGTGGTAGCTTATACAACAACAACAGCATAATTTTGCTAGTGGAAAGATTTGGCATAATCCTTAGAATATATGTGGGAGTTGATTCTAAAGGTTGGGTATAAGAGCAGATTCACTGATGTGGATTTAGGATTTAATGTGCTAGCTTGTGCAGCTGAAGGTTGCTCTAACAGCTTACTGGGCTGATTGAAACTTTCACTTGAAGGTAGATTACATTTAGTGATGTTGAGATGCCAGAGCTTCCCTGAGATGATGTGGAAGAGAGAATCCAGGGTTTAAGGAGACAGAAAAGCTGAAGTGGATTTATCAGGCGTGACCTACACATCCACTCTCAAACTGTGCTCTGTGAAAAGTGCCAGAAGACGCTTTTGTCATCAAGGCACTGGGAAGTACGTTGGCGAGGGAAACATCTTCATCCTTAAGAAGTTCTATGGATGCTTACCTTTGTAGGTTAGGTGTTCCCATGGAGTATGCTGCCATTCACACAGGCTCCTTGATTTCATGGATATTACAGGATCCTGGAGTGGCAGAGGTTAAGTTGTATATAATAGCAAAGACAAGATGAATGCATTTATTGTAAAGGGCAGGAGGGCTGTATCAATAAGTAGAATTTCTTAGCCTACAGAGATCTTCTTTGTTTTTAGATGCTGTAGAGTAGAGTCAATTCCACTCATAGTCATACCTAGTGCCTTTATGTACAACACAATGAAGCATTGCCTGGTGTTTCATTGCTGTGTGCCATGCTCACAACATTGCTGTGCTTGAGCCCATTGTTACAGCCACCGTGTTAGCTCATCTTGTTGAGGGTCTTCCTTTTTTTCACTGACCCTCTACTTTACCAGGCATGATATCCTTCCTGATAGGACTAGTCCCTCCTGATAAGATGGCCATAGTATGTAGATGAAGTCTCACCATCCTTGGTTCCAAGGAGCATCCTGTCTGTTCTTCTTTCAAGGCTGACCTGTTCATTCTCTGGCAGTCCATGATATATTCAATATTCTTCATTAGTACATGATTCAAAGGCATCAATTCTTCTTTGGTCATATAAGTGTCCTATTTTCACATGCATACAAGATGACTGAAAATACCATAGCTCAGGTCAGGCATACTTTAGTTCTCAGTTCTTAAAGTGACATCTTCACTTTTTTTAACACTTTAAAGAGGTCTTTTGCAGCAGATTTGCCTAGTGCAATATGTTTTTTGATTTCTTGACTGCTGTTCCTATGGGTATCAATTGTGAATCCAAGTAAAATAAAATCTTTGAAAATTTACAACTTTTTCTCCATTTATCAGATGTTGTTTACTGGTCCAATTGCAAGGATTTCTGTTTTCTTTACGTTGAGGTTTAACCAGACTGAAAATTGTGGTATTTGATCTTCACTAGTAAGTGCTTCAAGTCTTCTTCATTTCCTGAAAGGAAGGTTGTGTCATCTGCATATGACGTGTTGTTAATGAGTCTTCTCCTAATCTTAATGCCCCATTCTTCTTCATGTAGTCCAGTTCCAGAATTATTTGCTCAGTATGCAGATTGAATAAGTGTGGTGAAAGGATGCAGCTCTGACACACACGTTTTCTGATTTTTCAAACCACACAGTATCCGCTTGTTCTTTTCAAATGACCACCTCTTGGTCTTCGTGTAGTTTCCCCATGAGTACATTTAAGTGTTTTGGGATTCCCATTCTCCACAATGTTATCCATAATTTATTATGATCCATAAAGTTGAATGACTTTGTATAGATAATAAAACACAGATAAACATTTTTTTCTGGTGTTCTCTGCTTTCAGCCATGATCTATCTGACATCAGCAATGATATCCCTTGTTCCATGTCATCTTCCAAATCCAGCCTAAATCTCTGGCAGTTTCCTGTCAATGTACTGCTGCAACCATTTTTGGATGATCTGTAGCAAAAATTTACTTGTGGGTGATATTAATGACATTGTTTGATAATTTCCACATTCTGCTGGGTCACCTTTGTTTGGAGTGGGTACAAATATGGATCTCTCCCAGCCAGTTGGCCAGATAACTTTTCCAAATTTCTTGGCATAGATGAGAGAGCATCTTCAGTACTGCATCCATTCTTGGAGCTTTGTTTTTTGCCAATGCCTTCAGTCAGCTTGGACTTCTTCCTTCAGTCCCATTAATTCTTGCTCATATGCTACCTCCTGAAATGACTGAAAGCAGATGAATTCTTCTTGGTACATTGAGCATGTTCTTTCCATCTTGTTTTGATGCTTCCTGTGTCATTCAGTATTTTACCAAGGAATCTATCAAAACTGCAATTGGAGTCTTGAATTTTTTTTTCCCTCTTTTATTCTTTTAGCTTGAGAATGTTGAGCATATTTTCTAACTTTTGGTTTTCTAACTCCAGGTCTTTGCGTATTTCATTATGATATTTTGCTTTGTCTTCTTGAGCCATCCTTTGAAATCTACTCAATTCTTTTACTTCATCATTTCTTCCATTTGCTTTAGCTGCTCTACATTCAAGAGCAAGTTTTCATCTCTTACGACATCCATTTTTTTCATTCCTGTCTTTTTAATGAGCTTTTGCTTTTTTCATGTATGATTTCCTTGATTTTTTTCCCACACAACTCATCCAGTCTCAGTCATTAGTGTTCAGTGTGCCATATCTATCCTTGAGATGGTCTCTAAATTCAGGGGGGATATACTCAAAGCCATCCTTTGTTTCTTGTAAACTTATTTTAAGGTTCCTCAGCTCCAACTTGCATTTGAGCAGATGAAGATGTTCTTCTCCACAGTCTTCCCCTAACCTTGTTCTGACTGATGATATCAATCTTCTCCGTCATTTGTTTCCACAGTGTAGTTAATTAGGTTACTGTGTATCCTATCTGGTGTTGTCCATGTGTATAGTCACCATTGGTGCTGTTGAGAAAAGGTATTTGCAGTGAAGAAGTTGTTGGTCTTGCAAAATTCTGTCAAGGGATCTCCGGCATGATTTCTATCACTACGGGCATAGTTTCCAACTACTGATCCTTCTTCTTTGTTCCCAGCTGTAGCACTCTAATCACCAGTAATTATCAATACAACTTGATTGCGTGTTTGATCTATTTCAGACTACAGAAGTTGATAAAAATCTTCACTTTCTTCATCTTTGGCATTAGTGATTGGTGCATGAATTTGAATGACAATTTTATTGTTTTCCTTGTAGGTGTTTGGATAAAACCCTATTATTGCTCACATTGTACTTCAGGATACATCTCGAAATATTTTTTGATACTGAATGTACTGCTATTCCTCTTCAATTTGTCATTCCCAGCAGAGTAGACCATATGATTGTCTGATTCAAAATAGCCAATAGCAGTCCATTTCAGCTCACTAATGCTCAGAATACTGCTATTTATGCATTCCATTTCATTTTAGTTGAATTCCAATTCTCCTAAATTCGTACTTCATACAACCCACATTCTGATTATTAATGGATGTTTAGCAGCTGTTTCTTCTCATTTTGAGTTGTGCCACATCAGCAATTTCTCAAAATTTTACTCGTCTCCATTATTAAGGTTGTTATTACTTTGTGGAGGTAGTTATATTTTGAGTGCCTTCTAATCCAAGGGTCTCATCTTCCAGTGCGTCAGACAACATTTCATTGCTATTCATAAGGTTTTCACCAGCCAACTTTTTCAGAAGTGGGCTGCCAGCTCCCTTCTACTCTGTCTTAGTCTGGAAGCTGTGTTGAAACCTTTTAACCATGGGTGACCCTGTTGGCATTTGAAATACCAATGGCAAAGCTCCAGCATCATAGTGACACAAAAGCCACCAATATGACAAACGACAGGCAAGTGTCCAGCAGGGATCTTTAGTGGTAACTAACTGATCATAGTGTCTTTACAAAGGAAACAAGTGGATAGCCAACTAGATATTGCTTGAATCTATGTAAGAGAAAAAAGCAAAATGAAAAAATATCTCTCTAAGTCTCGTGGCCAAAACTGGACATGAGTTCACCACAGTGGAAAGTATTACTCTCTCACCCAGCTTTCAGACCTAAGTCGATTTATATACTGATAGAAGAGGCCAAGCCCTCCTGAAGAAGGTTCTTAGTACAGTATGTACTTACAGTGTAGTGCATAAATCTTCCTCCAGGGTTTCCCCAAAGGTACTTGTGGCCAGAGGGACTGTGGACATTAGAAAAGGAGGTATCTATACCTTTGGTGAATTTTTAGATACTGACTCTGAAATCATGTTAATTTCTAGGGATGCAAAATGCCCCTGTGGCCTGACAGTCAAAGTGGTGGTTTAGGAAGTCAGGTGATAAATCCTTAGCCCAAATATGTGCAATTGATTATTTCCCTAGTTCCCAAATGTACAATCAGAGTAGACATACTTAGCAACTGTAAGAATCTATACTTTGTGTCTCTCACTAATGCAGTGAGGGCCGTCATTGAAGGCAGGACTATATAGAAATTCTTAGAATGTTCTACTTCTACCAAGATAGTGAACAGTAAGCAATTCTGTATCTCTAGGGAGAATTTCAGAATTAATGAAGTCATAAAAGGCTTGAAACATGCAGGGGTGGTTATTCTTATCATATACCATTTAACTTGCCTGTTTGGCTTGTGCAGAGGTTGGATAGATTTTTGGAGAATGATTTCAGATTATTGCAAATTTCA
Organism: Heterohyrax brucei; assembly: GCA_028571685.1. Lineage (NCBI taxonomy): Eukaryota > Metazoa > Chordata > Mammalia > Hyracoidea > Procaviidae > Heterohyrax > Heterohyrax brucei. Next base: position 59,322,281 of record CM053140.1, read on the forward strand.
TCAGGTGGTGACATCAATTGCAGCTGTGGTTGTAGATACAGTATCTTTACTGGAGCAGCTCAAGATAGCCTCTGGGACTTCATATGTAGCTTTGGACCTATTTACTGTTTTTATCAACATACCAATTTGTAAGTACCATTAAGACAGTTTTCTTTTACCAAAATGCTTTTCTTTTACTTTCACAGACTTGCATCAGGGCTAAGTAAATTCTCTTGTTTTTTGCCATTGTGTAATACGTAGGAATTTGATTGTCTTGACATCACACAAAGCATGACATGGTGCACTACATACATGACAAGTTAATTGCATCTGGTGAACAAGAAGTAGCAAGAACTTTAAATCCTTTAGTCTAGCACATGTGGACTAGAGAGTGGGAAATAAACCCCATGGAAGCTTACAGGTCTGCTACCTCAGCAAAGTTGCTTGAGAGTTCAGTGGTGTGGAACATGTTAAGATATCCTTTCCAAGATACAAGTCAAGTTGCTGCACTTTATGGTGCAGTGGTTAAGAGCTTGGCTGCTAACCAAAAGACTGGCAGTTCAAATCTACCAGCTGCTCCCTGGAAAACCCTATAGGGGCAGTTCTACTCTGTCCTATAGGGTTGATATGAGTTGGAATTGACTTCACAGAAGTGGGTTTTTTTTTTTTTTTTTGGTTTCTCAGGAGAAATGAGGCATGATACATGGTAGGATTTTAGGTTTCTGAGGCAACATATACAACATTTGTATGTACTACTTTGACCCATTTACAAAATTCCATAAAGCTGTAAGTTTTGAATAAGGATCATCAGAAAAGAAGGCTCTGCAGCAAGTTTAGGCTTCAGTGCATCATCGCATGAGAATGTATACAAGAGACTAGGCTTGGGCAAGTATTGAAGATAGGAGTACGTTACATGAATCAGTGGTGCAAACTCAACATCAACTTCAATGCCTCCTCTTTCTTAAATATACCTATGACTTCAGGGGAATTATTTTTATGACTACTTGACTGGGTGAAAAACCTCAAGTCTGGTTAACAGATAGTGCTGCATGGAATGCTGGCATCACCCCAAGTAGAAACCTTCAGAATTATAGCCCTGCTCAGGAGTGACCCTGAAAAACAATGGTCAAGGAAAAATCTTCCCAGTAGGTAGAATTTTAAAGTGTATTTGGGGTGAGAGATGCCCAGAAGTAAGACTCTACACTGATTTATGAGCAGTTGTTAGTGGTGGCTAGATTGTCAGGTTGGATTAACAGGCTAGATTAACAGGGTTGGAAAATTGATTACAAGGAATTCTAGGAAAGAGACATGTGAATGGACCTCTCAGAATGGGGATAGACTGTTAAGATCTGTGTTCATTGTGATTGCTGCTATTAACTGAAAGGAATCTACTACAGTGGAGGCTTTTAATAATAAAGTGAACAACACAAATGCTCTGCGGCTATCGGTTAGTCTTACTTAGCCCCCCACCCCCACATCCAGTGCTTGTCCAACCAACCCATGAAAAAAGTGGCAGGGATGGAGAATATGCATAAGCTCTTGAGCTTCCCATTATTAAGATTGCCTTGGTACTGCTACTGCTGGGTGCTCAGTCTTCAAAAGAGAAGACCATCACTGAGCCCCAAATATGGCATCATTCCCTAGATGGACCAGACATCCACCAGTGGCAGATTGATTTCACTGGATCTGTTCTATCACGTAAAGGACAGAGATTCTTCCTCAATGGGATAGATACATTTTATGAATATGGATTTACCTGTAATGCTTTGGCCCATACCACCATCCAGGTATTCACAAAATGCTTTATTCACCGTTGTGGAACTTTACACAGAGTTACCTCTCAGCAGGGAACTCATTTCTCAGAAGGAAGTGCAGCTTTGGGCTCATTTCGGTAGAGCTAAATAATCTTACTACATAACCCACCAGCTGGAATGGCTGGCCTCATTGAAAGGTGGAATGGATTGCTGAAAGCTCAGCATGGTGCAATCCAGGGGACAAAGCCCAAAAGGATGAAATATATACTTGGAATCAAACAAATAACAACAACAACAATTAAGAAAGAAGAGAAAGAAAAAGAAAGAAAAGAAAAACCAAACCCACTACTGTTGAGTTGATTCTGACTCATAGTGACTCTGTAGGATAGAGTAGAATTGCCCCATAGAGTTTCCAAGGAGTTCTTGCAAATTTGAACTTCTGACCTTTGGATTAGCAGCTATAGCACTTCACCACTTCGCTACCAGGATTCCCGTACTTTGAATCAAAACTGAAAAACCAAACTCCATGTAATCAAGTTCATTCTGACTCCTAGCAGCTCTACAAGACAGAGTAGAATTCCTCTATAGAGTTTCCAAGGAGTGCCTAGGGAACTTGAACTACCAGCCTTTTGGTTAGCAGTGGTAGCGCTTGACCGCTACACCACCAGGGTTTCTAATACTTTGAATCAGACACCACTAAGTAGTGCTAACTTCCTCTGTTGTTAGACTACATGGGTATATTCATCAAAAGGGGTGAGTAGGAGTGGTTTTCTGTTAGTTATGGTCCAATCAGGAGAGAAGAACCATACAGAACTCACAAGCGGTAAAAGTGAAGTCTAGTGAATACCTACGGCTGAGGGAGTATATGCAAGGAACAAAACTTGGAAGGGAGAAAATATCCTCCCTATGGTTGGTATTCAGATCTTGTTGGAGAGGGTGTAGTTAATGCCTTTGGATGGTGAAAATGTTCACTGCAGGGTCTGAGTCAGCACTGTTATAATGTTGGTGGGTTACGGCCTGTGGGCAGAGATCTGACTGATGAGGGGATGATGAAATTGTCTATGAAGCTTCCATGGGCAAGTAATGTTGAACTTGCTGGGGAGACAGCTGAGGGACTTGCTGGGCTCACTGGAGAGATGCCAAGAAGTTTCCCACAGAGGTACAGTGGAGTAGGAAGCCCTCGTTGGGAAGAGCTGTTGGGAAGGGAGCTAGGGCTCCCATAGATCTTGCCTTTGGGAGTCTAGTTGTGGGGTGCTGTTGATATCACTATGGGTGTGCTCTATTGAGTGTCCCGCACACTACCTAGTGCTACAGGAGCAAGAAGAAGTAAAGCCCACTGGGACCAGAAGATAAGTCCCTTCCTCTACTGCCAGTGCCGTCTACTGATAAAAATTAACAACATACCAGCTCTCAAGGGAGAAAACTTGTAGTATCACAAGCGGGCAATGAAGGGTAGATTTAGAGCTGAGAGGTTTGTTACATGTATATATTTACGTGTACATTTAATCATTTTCTTCTCCTCATAATTATGTACAGACAAGTTATTGGAGGCTAACTTTGTAAAAGAATATTTAATGTGACTGTACTGAATTTGAAGAGTAGTTCATATAAGTTCCCTGTTGGTGCAAAAGGTTTATGCTTGGCTACTAATCAGAAGTTTGGTGGTTTGAATCTACCCAGTGGAACCACAGAAGAAAAAAGTCTGTTTCTCTCCCCATGAATGCAGTACTGCTTTGACAAACACGGGGTTGCCGTGAATTGTAATCAACTTGACAGCAATATATATATATATTTACGCCATACAGCCAGTGATGGGTACAATGATGTTGGAATTACGTATCTACTCATTTTGAGAGAAATTGAAGAACTTATTTACTTGTACAAAGAATAATTACATCTAGTAAAGAATAAACACAGAATTTGCTTTGCTGTCAAGTGCAAGTTCAAATGTATGTTGTTGCTAGGTACTATCTAGTCGATTCCAACTCATAGTGACCCTATGTGCAACAAAACAAAACTCTGTCCTGTCTTGCACCATGTTCACAATCATTATTTTTGAGCCCATTATTGAAGCCACTGTGTCAATCCATCACCTTGAGGGCCTTCCTCTTTTTCACTAACCCTGTCCTTTATCAAGCATAATGTCCTTCTCCAGGAGCTGGTCACTCCTGATAACATACCCCAAGTGTGTGAGATATTGTCTTGCTATCATTGCTTCTAAGGGCCATTCTGGCTGTAATTCTTCCAAAACAGATTGGCAGTCCATATTATATTCAATATTCCTTGCCAACACCACAATTCAAAGGCATCAATTCTCTTTCTTTCTCCCCTATTCATCATCCAGCTTTCATGTGAGTATTAGGCAACTGAAAACACTACAGCTTGGGTCAGGTACACCAGGGTGACATCTTTGATTCACAACACTTTTAAAGAGGTCCTTTGCAGCAGATTTGCCCAGTGCAATGCATCTTTTGATTTTTTGACTGCTGCTTCCATGGGGGTTGATTGTGGATCCAAGTAAAATGAAATCCTTGACAATGTCAATTTTTCTCCATTTATTGTGCTGTTACCCATTAGTCCAGTTGTGAGGATTTTTGTTTTCTTTATTTTGAGGTGTGCTCCATACTGAAGGCTATGGTTTTGATCTTCACCAGTAGGTGCTTCAATTCCTCTTCCCTTTCAGCAAGCAGGGTGTGTCATCTGCACCAAGCAGGCTCTTAAGAAGTCTTCCTCCAATCCTCCAAATATGTGTTGAAGGTTATATATGGAAGCCGATTAGCCAAAGGTGACTACTGTGACAATTCGTCTTGCTGTCTTTCAGCTCCAGCCCTACCCTTCTTTGCCCTGCATTGTGGTACTAGAACTGGGCCCTGTAAACATTTCTCCTTTGCCAGATGGCACAATGTTAGTCACTGGAGGAATACTGCAAGGCAATGGCAGTAGAAGGCGCTTCCTTTCTGGGTTTTAGACCTCCTTCATCTTTTATTCAGCATCGGATCTGAGGAGCGGCCCTCACCTCAGCAGCCATCATGGACTAGATCCACTGCACCCTCAGGCTAAGCTCTTCTCACCTACTGCCACCACCGTGTGTTGCTGAGTCAGTTCTGACTTATGACAACCCTGCTTGTGTCAGAACAAAACTGTCCTTCAAAGGGTTTTCAGTGGCTATAATCTTACCGACATAATTGTTGGTCTTTTTCCTGAGGCACCTCTGGGTGGACTTGAACTGCCACTCTTTTGGCACTTAGCTGTTAACCATTTGCAACATCCAGGGACTTCTTTCCCTACCTGGAAGCCACCTTTATAAACAAACTTTGGACACAACCTCATTTATTGAGACAGGTAGTAAATTTTCCCTACATTTGCTATTATTGCATTCTCTGGGGTCTTTTTTTACCCTTTTTGGTAGTTAGACCTCTTTTACCAATTAACAATCCTTTATGTTAAATTTTGCTCTTCATATTACTGGTCCATCTCCTGAGTTGACCTTGACTTACATCCTCTCCATCTGGCCTCCTGTGCTGCATCCAGATTGGTCCTTTGAAGATTTGTTATTCTCATTCTAGCCTTTATCCTCACCACTGCCTTCTTTAGATCTACCTTGAGAACAATTCAGTTACCATACAAAGACAAAAATCTGGTAAAGGACTGAGAGCCTGATGCCTTCCGTTTCTCCCAGGATGCTTTACAAAAGGCAAAATTACACTAAGGTAATGTGGAAAGAGCCTGGACCTCGGAACCAGGGGCCTGCCTCTGATTTGTGTATTTTGTAGATGGAAAAACTGAGAAATGGTGATAAATGGCTGCTCACATCTAAGCTATTCCAATTGGCTGCTGGAGGCTTTATACCCACCCCCCCTTAGTTCCTATTATTTAATGTGGCTCTTAATAGAACCCATGCTCTCATGTGTTGACTGTGTAGATGATATTATTATTCCAATAATAACAGTTTTCAGTTGGGGGAAATTTTGCCTCCTACAGGACATGTTTTTCACAATAGGGGTGCTGCTAGTATCTAGTGGGTAGAGGCCAGGGATGCTGCTAAATATCCTAAAACGAACAAGATAGCCCCCATGACAAATAATCACTGGCCCAAAATGTCAACAGTGCCAAGACTGAGGAGCCCTGAATGAATAGGTGTAGAAACAGACTCAGAGAGGGGAAGTGATTTGCCTAAGGTGGTACCGAGGGTGGCACCGAAAGTGCACAGCAGAGCTTGGAGGAAGCCAGCTCCCCTAACTCTCAGCTGGGTTCTTGTCAACCCTCCCCCATTATTCTTCCTGGTCCAAGGGTAGGAAATGAGATAGGAAGACAGTGAAGTCCTGCCTCCAGGAATACTGTGCCTGCATTTGGCTGGTATTTCCCTCTTGACACTCTTGCCCTGCCAAACCTCAGCCATTTTCCAATGCAACCATCTGCTTTCTCAACTCCTGTTCTGAGCTTCTGCAAAGCTGCTGAGAAAATGCACCCAGTGAGCACTGGTAGAGCCACCAAGGCGTAAGTGCCAGTGTAAGCTAGTCCAGCATCACCCATCCCTCCTCTGACCTTCCTGTTTTCTGCCTTCCCTCCCCTTACCTTCACAGAGTACTCAGTTCCTCCACTCTTCTGAAGCACTGTTCCTCCCTGCCTCCCAGCCAGCAGCTCCTGGACTCTCAACAGGCAATCCGACTTCTTCCAGTACTTCCTCTCCTATCACTAAGCTTGTCCCTGGACGTCTAGGAAACAGCATCCTTAGCATTTCAGAAAGAGAATGTTTCCTCTCTTGGTGGAAGGCTAATCCCTTCCTGTCCTCTGGAACCATTCCTTTTCACTGATGCAGGGGCCTGTCCCTATTGACCCAACTTCCCTACCTCTCTCATTTGTCAATTCCTCCAACTCTACCACCTATAGATTCCCTGTATACAGGCTGCTCAAATCTCCCCCATGCTTAATTCTAAAATAAATTATATTCTTGAAATCCTCTGGCCTTTTCAGCCACTTCTACCTCTTCCCCTCCCATCTATACACCATTCCAGTGGCTTGGATTAGCACTCTCCCTGCCTGTTCCTTCTCAAGATTCACACTCAGTTAAAATGTCAACCTTCCTAAGATGCCACAGCAGATGCTGCTGGTGCTTGGTTCTATCTCCCCTTAGCTCTATGAGTTATCCTGCAGATGCAGATAATTTCCAGTACACTGACAGCTTCCCATCTCAAGCTCCTGCATGAGAGCTTCTTTCAACACAGGAAATTTTACCTGGCTCTGTGGCAGTGTAGGGAGCAGGAGACAGGAATGCCCCCTGAGTTAGATGCCCCAGCCTCTGTATCTTCAGTGAGGGTAACTCTGAGGCATCTTCCGTGGTCCAATGAGGGTCCCCATCAGGACCAAGCCCCATTGCCCACAGCTGCCACTTGTTCATCAATACTCACTTTTTTACTTTACCCCTACCATCCTGATTCAGTCTCTCAATTCTCCCTTGGGCTTCCAGAGTCCTTGGCTTAGGTCTGCTTCTGGGTGCACATTCTAAGGCAGATGCCCACATCAGCTGGCCTCTCCTGCCCTCTGATGTCTTTATTGTACTTTTTGAGGCAGAGGCTCCTCATTTAGGTTCCTGTCCCTTGTGCCAGACTGTGAGTTCCTGGAGGGTAAAGATAAGGTCTGATCACATCAGCACCCATCACCTGGCACAGCACCCAGCACATCAATGGTGGGAGGTGTTCATTGACTGAGGGAGGGAATGAGAAAGTGAGTGGATGGATGACAGGATAAGTTTTCAGGGACCTCTGCTGGGTAGATCCACCATGGAAAATGAGTTTCCATTGCTTGGGGCCTAGCCTTCTCTCTTGTCAGTAGGCCTATCCCTGTCTACCCTGCCAGGGCTCAGAGGCCATCAATCCACCACTGACCCCTCATCCAGCCCTCTGTGATCGTCTGCTCCTACCAGCCAGGACATCTCCCGCTAGGAAAAGTCTGCAGACAAATGGGAGGACTTCTCAGCAGAGTCTTCAATTCTAGATCAGTAAAGGTTATAGGAGCCCAGTGAAATGCTATTAGCATGTGACATCATTCAGTGCTGCCTCCAGCAGATGTTGCTATTGGAGGGATGGCTTTGTCCCAGCAGGACTCCAGGGCTCACTCAGAAATGGCTGGGAACAGCCACCTGCTGCTTTGGATGTGAGCAGCCCTGGGGAAAATAATTCTACAAATCAACTCATTCAGCTGCAGTACAGAGCAGAGTTTCCAGGGGAGCAATGACAACTGTTGTTGGGGTGTGAACAGTTGCTGCCAAGCCAAACAGTCATGGAGACCATGTCCAGCTTTGAAACCCTGGGGTGCCAGGATGGTCTGAGCACATCCAGAAGGCCGGGGAGGATCACCCAGCACCCTGGTCCCCTGAAGGACCATCCTATAGATGAGAAGCTGAGGCCTGTGGATGCACAGGGGGCTGTGCAAGGTCACACACCATGAGTCAGTGGCTGACCTGAATCCAGACAGCTCTGCTCCCTCTCGCAGCTTCTCTGAAGAGCAGGTGGGGTGAGAGTCCTGCTGAAGGGAAACAAACAAACAAGCAAACAAAACACCCCGGGTTGACTTATAGGCTACAGCTGCCCTGGCCATGTTGTTGCAGACACTGGTCTGCGGATTAGGGGCCCTAAAAACCGATGCCAACTCTTCCTGTCACTTGCTGTATGGTGTTAGGCAAGTGTATCCCCTTCTCTGGGCCTCAGTTCCTTTACTTGTAAAATGGGTGGGTGGGGGGTTAATGGTCTCCAGGGAGCCTCTCTGCTTTAAAACACTGACACTCTGGGCCTCAGTGTCCCATCTATCAGATGGTCATAATTTTTCATTTCCCAAGATGCTCTGAGGATCAAATGAGATGCAAAAGAAATTCCTCGGCACAGTTCTGTGAAAGTAAACTCTGGAACAGGATTATCATCACTCATACAGTTATAGCAAGGTGGTGGGGGAGGGCAGAGCTGGTTCCAGAGCTCAGTGCCAGAGGAGTAAATGAGAAGCCAATGTGTTATTTCCCAGTCAGTTCTGGTGCCAGGGAGAGGTCTAAAGTTTGGAGGCTCTGAAATATCTTCCCACAGGGTTGAGTGTCCCAGAAGTCACCAGCTTCCTGCCCCTGCTTTTCCAGAAAGTGGCATTGAATCTTAGATATTAGGCTGCTTGTCCAAAAGGGTCTTAGCAGGGTTGGACTGTGGGCAAAGAACTGGGGGAAGGGAAAGAGAAAGAAGATGTTTATAAGGGGGGTAGGAATAAAGAAGAGGAAGAAAATGGGGGGAAGAAGAGGAGTTGGGAAAGGAGAGGGAATTTGAAGGAGAAGGACTAGCTCATTCTATGGAACAAAACTGCAAGCAAGAAGTGTGGTCTACAGCATGAGAAAGACTGGAGATCAAAGGCTGACTGCCACTCAGTAGCTTGGGGACTTTGGACAAGTTGTTCAACGTTTCTAAGTCAGATTTCCTACTTGGGAAACAGAGATTTTGGTGGGTTAATCTTGGCAAGGTGCTTAGCACTATGCCTCGTCCAGAGTAAATTCTCAATAGTCAGTATCCAGAATGGCAGCAGAAACATGACAAGTAGCCCTATATCTATAAATTAGTGTGTTCTTCAAGGAGGGGTTTCAGAATTGACCCCTCTGGCTGTAGATGCAGGAAGGAAAATGGGCTTGTTCGTGCAGAGGAACAGGTGGGTTTGTTCAAGCTAAGAGAGAAGTCTTGGAGAGGAATATAGTTAACAAAACTTTTATTGTACTAATGGTAGCAGAAATTATTCTTATCTGGCAGTTGTATTAGTGAAGATGACAGTTATGAGTTCATGTGATAGTGATATGACTATACTAATTAATATACTAAGAAACTGAAGGCAAGTTTCATGCCAATAAACCAATCAGGAAGAATACTAAATGGAGACACACAAGAAAATGACAGCCTTGTGTATAAACAGTAGTTGTGAACATTTGAGAGACGGAAGAGATGGACTCACACTGACCAGGCACTAAATTTAGGGCAGCCACACTAGGGCACTCACTGTGGTCATCATTAAACATCCAATGAGGCATAAGAGATGAAAGAACATTTCCCAAATCCCATACTGGGTTAGCAGTTGGTCTTGGCCTCCAACTCACTTTTGTCTGTGACCACTCATCAAAGTTGGGCAATGCCATGTCTTTGGGCTGAACTCTTCCAGTCCTCCAAGGTCGAACAAGATTGGGAAACAGGTATTCTGGAAATGAGGGAAATAGAAGGCTTGGGTGAGGATACCTTCTCTTCAGACCTGACTGAATGAACCAGAAGTACAACCAGAAATAGGGTTTGTAAGGCTAGAAAGCTGATGTACTGAACTGTGGACTTTCTAGCTCACTATAAACTTTTTGGAGGCTTCCATATCAGCCTCCACCAAAGCATGTTCCACTATCCACTCCACATGGACAGCAAAACCTTTTGTTCTTAGTAGGCTACGACTGCAGGACTGTGGATGGGGGTGGAACTGAAGAAGAACACAGTTTTGGATTGACATAAAATACCAGCTGAATATTTGTTCTAGATTTTACCTCCTGAGTAATTGCATTATGAAATGTCAGTTGTTTTAATATGAGACATATATCACCACACAGAGTCTAATAAATGTAAAGTCAGTCAGCTGCACACATTCATATAGAAACAATTATGCATGTGTGCATGTGCGTGCACACACACACACACACACACATACCACAAGAAGAGGCCATTGGGACTATTTTCCTTCTTTAAGAACCCTGGAGTGGCCTTTAAAACAACAACCAAAAAACCCAAATCCCCTGCCATTGAATCAGTTCTGACTAATAGCAACCATATATGACAAAGTAGAACTGCTCCATGGAGTTTACAAGGAGTGCCTGGCTGATTTGAACTGCTGACCTTTTGGCTAGCAGATGTAGCACTTAATTTCTATGACACCAGGGTTCCCTATTGGTCTTTTGGAAGCAGAAAAAAGCCTCCACACTCAAGAAAACTTCTTTTTCTGGGGCTTGTGAATGCCATGTATAATAATTGTCCTAGTTTTGTTCTTCTAGCTTCCCTCCTCCTCTTGGTCCTGAGGATCCTATCCTCTAAATTGGGGGTAGGACAGCAGAATTAAAGTCTTTAGGAGTGATCATCTTCTTGGAGTCTTGTCAGAGCTCCCCTTCATTATTCAGCTTCCAAGAACTAGAGACAGAAGAGAAACCTTAAGATCAGAGCTCACAGGTTGAAATAGCTTAATCATGCTTCAGCACCACGGACAGGGTCTTCACCTCTCGGACATGGATGAAAGTTAGGTTTTGATGGGGTTTCCTTGACAAGTTTAGGAAGGGGAAAAGGAGCTCTGATGGTGCAGATGGTTAAGTGCTCACCTGCTGACCAAAAGGTTGGTGATTTGAACCCACCCAGCAGCTCCACGGGAGAAAAGACCTATTATCTGCTTTTGTCAAGATTACAGCCTAGAAAACCCTGTGGGGTAGTTCTGTCACATGAGGTTCTATGAGTCAAAATTGGCTTGACAACAACAACAACAAAGGAAGGAGAAATTGAGAGCTTCTCATTGATGGTGTCAGGATCCAGGGGCGCTCAGTAACTGAGAGGTCTGCATCCAGCTGCAGGTTCACGGGTTCTTCGGTTTTACCAATTTAGTGTTTTGAATCCATGCATATTTTGCCTTCATGGTATATTCACAATTGTTTTAATATGAAATGTGAAATAATGAGCATTTTCTCTTAAAGTTGATACGGGAGGAAGATATATATAAAAAGATATATATATATATATATATATATATATATAAAGGAAGACCTTTTTATACCCTATGGCTTCATGAGCCCCTGTACTGTGTCAAGTTTCCTCTGGCAGGGGATATATGTGCGGTACACTACCTACTGGGTACAGTTCAAGCTCCTTACCTTGGTATTCAAGGTTTTATATTCAAGCTGCTGACTAGCCTCCCCGTATCATCATCTACCACGTCCTCCTTTTCCTCCCCATATTCCTCCTCCCCCTTCCCTTCCTACATAAAAGCACTCGTTTGAGCCTAACTCACCCTCCAGTGCTCTTGGGGCTGTAACTTCTGCAGAGATGGCTTATCTCCTCACCCCTGCCTGCACCTGACTGTGAATATAGACTTGTGTCCTCACCCTCCAGCACTCTGAGCCCATACCACTAAGAAGGCAGAGCAGTGGCTCTGCTGTTTTTAAAGACTAAACTTGGGCTGACCTATGAATTCATTTTATCATTTGGGTCTGTCTCCCAGCAGAGGACACCTGATCACTGTCTCCCACCCCACAAATACATCAAAGAACAGGCTAAGGAAAGAAACCCAGAGCTTCTCTGCCCAAGTCAGCTGCAGTTGGAAATAAAATGTTGAGCTTTGGGGTTTTTCTCCCTTTTGGATCTGGCTGGGGCTTAGTAAACCTTCATCAACACTATATGTTCTGTAGGATGTGAGGCCTCCACCATGCAGCCTGCATGCATAATCTCTTCCTGCTGCTCTAGCACAAGACTGGGGTCTCCAGGAGGCTCTTAGGATGGACAGATGGAACTGAACAGCTGGTCCCTATTAGCATCATGCATGAGCTTGATCCAGGAATGTGCAGCTCCACAATGATTGGTCAACAGCCCCCACTGATGACTGTCCTATGCAAGCCTGTGCTGAGCACTGGAACTACAAGGCCAGGTTGGATACCATCCCTGCCCCTGGGAAGCTGAGAGTCTGTTGGCTGGTAGCTGAATCACAAACTGAGGAGCATTAGGAGGCTGTCACTCACCCCAGACTCCACCCCCAGGTAGCAATGGGGTTGGGGGCAGAACCTGGGACCCCTAATGCCAAACTACCCCACCACGATCTGCTGTGCAGGTGCCAGGGCAGCTAGGGAGCTGGGATTCCTGGCAAAGATCTTGACTGATGATAAGACCATGTACATAGAAATGAAATTAAAATAATAGAAACTTGGCTTGATCCACCCCCATCTCCACCCGCCACTCAGGCTCCCAACACCCAGCTGGCTGCTCTCTTTCTCAGCCTCTATCAAATTCTGTCCTTGAGAAATGGCCTTGTACCCATTAGAGTCTTTTCAGTTGAAAGCAACAACAAAGAGACTTAAACAAACTCGGCTAGCTCAGCTGAGAACTACAGAGATGGATCTACCCAGGAGGTGCTGACTGCACCCTATGCCTATCTCTGGCTCCATTTCTCTGACAGGTGCTCCTGTCTGCCCTCCTGCACACGTTGCTTTCACTCCTGGCCCATTGCACCCTCACTCCATGATGGAAAAAAGACAACAGCACTTCTCTTCTGATCCAACCCTCAAAACCCACTGCCGACGAGTTGATTCTGACTCATAGCAACCCTATAGGACAGAGCAGAAGTGCTCCATAGAGTTTCCAAGGAGCGTCTGGTGTATTAGAACTGCTGACCCTTTGGTTAACAGACATAGCACTTAACTACTACGCCAACAGAGTTTCCTGTCTTTGGACAGCTCCCTCCAAGTAGACAGGAGGCTCCTTTACCCCAGAAACCCCAGCAAACGTCTCCTTCCCTTTCATTGGTCTGAACTGGGTCATGTGCCCTTCCCTGGGCCAATCACCATAACCAGCTGAGAGGCTTAAGCCAACCAAGATCAGTGCCAGCAGCTGAGGGTGAGTGATTCCCACTTTGACCTGGAGGTTGAGAGTGGGAACAGGACAGTTTACTGATGAAGCCTCAGAAGGTCTTGTGGGGAGGTCGTGAAATGGAAGGTGGGGAGCAACAAAGAACTGTGACAGACTCCATCTCCTGAGATAATTAATAACATTCAACATTCCTCCCTGCTGCCAGTCCAGCCCCATCTCCCACGTTCCATCTTATGCCCCAACTGTGCTGAGCTGTGTGTAGTCCCAGCAGTCCAAGCCGTTCATGATGGTTGTGTGGCTTCTGCTGGGCGTCCCCTGACCCCGTTCATCCTGCAGATCACAGCATCACCTTCTGTAACTCTGAAACGAGTCACCAGGGCTGTGAGTTCCCAGACCATCTCGTTCTCACCATCATCCCTCACATCACTTTTGTCATGTGACCCCCTCCCCAGATACACCCAGAGTTTGCCTGTTGCTTTGAGGCAGGGCCCCAGACAAATCTTAACTAATCACTCTATTCCCAGGTTCTGGCCACTGCTTGGTTTAGAGGAAGAATTCAGCAAATATTTATTGAATTAATGAAAATAAATTTGTGTTCCAGACGCGGTTTCTGTGAAGTTGCTTGTATTTAACAAATGATAAAGCCGCAGGCCAAGGGGATGAATCTCCACTGGTAGAATTTCAGGCACCAGTAAGCTGGGGACAGAAGCTTCCTCTATTATTTAGTGCCTGGGGGAGGAAGTGGCTGTCACAGCAGGTGGAATTTTCCATTCATGGCTTTCCTGTGCAAAAACAATCATGTTGTCTCCTGAAAACACAAATGTGTCGTGGAAACAAATGTGCTTCCCCTTTGGCTTTCTGGATGGGGGAACCTTATCTTGTCAGGCTTCCTTGTCCTGGTTCCGACTGACAGAACATTCCTGCCTGACATCCCTGTGAGTTGTGAGGGCAATGCCCTGGCTGACCCTCCTTCCACTGCAGCCCTCTGACCTCAGGGCCCCCAAGCTTCACTGTCAAGCCCATTTCTGTGTGGCTGATAGAGCCCCCAGTGTTAGCTAGGGCTTTGAAGAAGCTGCCTTGCACAGCCTAGACATTTCTGCATCAAGCCCACCGGGCTAATTGCTACGCAGGAGCTGCCCTTCGACCTACCCTGATCACGGGGCCCCTCAGTGATCCTTAGGCTAAGCCTCTTTGCATCCTAGCTCTACTCACTGACTGGCTTCTCTGCCCTCAGGCTCATCCTCTCCAGTCCATCCTCCACTCTGCTGTGAGTGATCCTCAGTGTACACAAGGCTGATTGGGTCTTCCTTGCTGGGAAGCCTCCCCAGGCTTCCTGGGGTCCCCTCAGACCACAGTCCAAACTTCTTAGCCCTGTCCCAGCCTCCTAGATGCACAGCCTTAGACACTTAACACTAGGCAAGTACATGCCCTTGCTTTTGCTCCTGTCCTTCTCTCTGCCTGGAGGCTCACCGCTCCCTGTCAGTCTGGCAAGCACTTCCTTAATCCTCAAGACCCAGTTTCAGCATCCCCTCCTCTGTGAAGCCTTCCCTGATTTTCACAGTAAAGTGAGTCTCCCATGCCTTGCATCTCTGTTGCTAAGCCTGTTTCTGCATACAGCCCCTCACTACTGATCTCATGATCTATCTCCCCACTGAACAATGAACACATCGAAGTCTGATTTTCCCATGTTCTAGCATCTGGCAGCACTAAGTGTATCAGTGTGTACTTGTGGGTGGAATGACTGGATGGATGTATTACTAGTGTAGGATCAATAGGAACCATTATATCACTGATTTCTGGAGCATACACTACCTACTAGACAGCGTGCTAGGCAGTTTGCCTGCATTTGTCCACCATAGCATCACAACCACCTTGTGATTTTGACGTGATTATTAAGTCCATTTTACAGATGAGGCATCTTAGATCAGAGAGGTTAAATCCAGCTGAAGGTCACAGTGGGAGGGAGTGAAGGGGCCAGGATTGGAACTCAGAAAGTTGGCTTGGCTTCAGCCTCTTCATCCTCCGGGTGCTGTTCTGTGGTCAGGGGACACAGCAGGGAACAAAAGAGATCAAGTCACTATCTTCATAGGGTATGTGTGGAGAGTGAGGGGACAAGCCACACACATATCAATATGTAAAACAACACTGTTGTGACAGATGTTATGCAGAAAAATAAGGCAAGGCCAGGGACCAGAGAGTGGCAGGCTGGTTGTTGTGGTCAGGTGCTGTCACATCGGTTCCATCTCCTAATGACCCTATGTACAACACAATGAAACACTGCCTGGTCCTCACAATTAATGTTATGCTAGAGCCCAGTGTTGTAGCCACTGTGTCAGTCCGTCTCACTGAGGGGCTTCCTCTTCTTTACCAAGCATGATGTCCTTCTTCAGGGATTGGGCCCTCCTGATAACATGTCCAAAGTATGTGAGTGAAGTCTTGCCACCCACACTTGTAAAGAACATTCTGGTTGTGCTTTTTCCAAGACAGATTTGTTTGTTCTTTTGACAGTCCATCATATACTCGATATTCTTTGCCAACACCATAATTCAAAGGCATCGATTCTTCTTCAGCCTTCCTTATACATTGTCCAAATTTGCATGCTTAGGAGGTGATTGAAAAGACTATGGCTTGGCTCAGATGCACCTTAGTCCTCAAAGTGACATCTTTGTTATTTAACACTTTAAAGAGACCTTTGCAGGAGATTTGCCCAACTCAGGATGTCACTTGTTTTCTTTCTTTCTCTTTTTTTTAGTATTGCACTTTAGATGATGGTATATAGTATGCACTATTAAACTCATTAAACAATTAATACATATATTGTTTGGTGACATTGGCTGCCATCCCCATGACATGTCAATACTCTTCCTTCTCTATCTTGAGTTCCCCACTATCATCTTTGCTGTCCCCTCCTGCCTTCCCATCTCTGCCCCTGGACTGCTGTGCCTGTTTAGTTTTGCTTTGTTTTATAGGCCTGTCTAATCTTTGGCTGAATTGTAAGCCTCAGGAATGACTTCAGTACTGAGTTAAAAGGGTGTCAGTGGGCTATGCTCTTGGAGTTTTTTCAATCTCTTTCGGACCAGTAAGTCTGGTCTTTTTCTTGAGTTAGAATTTTGTTCCACAATTTTCTCAGCTCTGTCCAGGACCCTCTGTTGTGATCCCTGTCAGAGCAGGCAGTTGTGGTAGCCGGGCACTGTCTAACTGTGCTGGATTCAATCTGGTGGAGGCTGTGGTAGTTGTGATCTGTTAGTACTTTGGACTGATGACTAATCTTTCCCTTGTCTCTTTGGTTTTCTTTATTTTCCCTAGCTTCTGAAGTGGTGAGACTGGTGGAACATCTTAGACAATCACTCGCAAGCCTTTAAGACCCCAGAGGCTACTCACCAAAGTAGGATGGAGAACATTTTCTTTATAAACTATGTTATGTCAACTGAGCTAGATGTTCCCCAAGGCCATGGTTCCCATGGCCCTCAGCCCAATAATTTGCTCCACACGTGGAGTTTAGATGTGTCTGTGGAACTTCTATGACCTTGCCTTGGACAAGTGTGCTGGCTTCCTCAGCACTGTCTTACTCTTCACTAAAGTTACCACTTACCCCCTTAGTGTTTTTCCATTTCTATGACATCTGATTTCTAGTTATTGCTTCCATGGGCATTGCCTGTGGATCCAAGTGAAATGAAATCCTCGACAGCTTCAATATTTTTCCATTTGTCATAAAGTTACTTATTGGTCCAGTTGTGAGGATTTTTGTTTTCTTTACCATGAGGCATAATCCATTCTGAAGGCTATGTTTGGTCTTCATCAGTAAGTACTTCAAGTTCTCTTTGATTTCTGCAAGCAAGGTTGTGTAATCTGCATTTTGTAGGTTGTTAATGAGTCTTCCTCCCATCCTGGTGCTTTGTTCTTCATATAGTCCAGCTTTTCAGATTATTTGCTCAGCATACAGACTAAATAGGCATGGTCAAACTATGTGACCCTGACACACATCTTTCCTTAATTTAAACCATAGTTTCCCCTTGTTCTGTTCAAGAGACTTCTTCTTGGTCTAAGTACAGGTCCTTATGAGCACAATTAAGTGTGCTAGAATTCTCATTCTTCTCAATGCTATCCATAACTTGTTATGGCTGGGCTAATGATATTTTAGGGGATGTCTGAGCAGAGACCTGAATGATGTGACAGAATGAGCCCTGGTTACAGTTGAGGGAAAGGTGTTCCTGGCAGAGGGAATAGAAAAAGCAAAGGCCGTGAAGCCAGAATGGACTTAGTTTTTATGAGGAAAAGCAAGAGGTCAGTGTGAGTGAAGCTTAGTGAATGAGGAAGAGGGGAGGGGATGAAGCCGGAAGCGGGGACTGGGGAGTGAGGGGCAGACTCACACACACATCCTCAACAACTCTGTGGAACTTAATGGCACAGTGCAACTGACATTCCATCTCTCTGTCTCTGTAACTCAATACTCATGTTTGCAGTTGAGGAAACTGAGGCCTAGAATGGGACAGGACCTGTTCAGGGACAGATAGTGTGGTGGTGTTGGATGTTCTGCTAGAAAACTGCCTTTAGCATCCTTCTCTCTAGGAAGGTGGGCCAGGGTGCAGTCTGGGCTGGCAAAGCTCTGTTGAGAGGGAGGATGGGATTGTTAGAATTATTGTTATTGGTGCAGAAATAACAGCAGATCCAGCCAAGAGCCAAATGGGAGAAGAGAAGCCCAGTAGGGGAGGGCAGTCAACAGCTGCTCTCCAGAGGAAGGAGAGTGATTATGGCACAATTGCCTTGATGGTATTTGCTTTTGCCAGTGTGTTAAACATCCTCCACCCAATCCTGAGTGCCAAACATGAGCTGAACTCCATCAGTCAGACTCATCTGTCAGGCTGTGGAAAGTCCCAGATTCCACCACAATTACATCGACTGTACCAGAGTGGAGGTGCCAGGAATGGCTCAGCCTCCTCACTTACGCTGTCTTGTGCAGTCCTCACAACAACCACATGAAGCAGGTGAGAGTACAATCCCAGCCTTACAGAGGAGGTGACTGAGGTCCAGAGAGGTTAGGCCACCTGACCGAGGGCAGTCAGCTGGTGAGTGGTAGGTCAGAGATCAGATTCAAACCTATGTCCATGTGACTCTGGAGGGCATCAACACTAACCACCCACCCACCTCAGCCTCTTGGTCTGGCCATCCTATCTATCCACTGCCAGCACATTTGGGTGGGTCACTTTGCCTCCCTGCGCCTTGGTTTTGTCATCTAGAAAATGAAAGTGACAACCCTTGGCCTCTCTGCCTCCTGGAGATGTTGCGACACCACCTTTGTCCCCGCCCCTTTCTCTACAAAAGATCAGCTTATAACAATATATACAACAGCACTGAATACTGAGCCCCTTGTATACACCCCATCTGGGATCCACACATTTGCTCATCAGATCCTCAAGAAAGCCCTATGAAGGCGGAGCCTCAGCTGCATTTTCTAAGGAGGGAGCTGTGGCTCAGAGTGGTTCAGTGGCTCACCTGAGGCCACACAGCCAGGAATGATGGAGCCAGGTCCCTACTGCCTGAGCTGTCTGACCCCAGAGCCACGGTCTTTTTGATTCCATACCCTCCGAAGTCCTGTTAAGAGCTGAGCTGTTTGATGTCTTGGTCAGAGCTTAGCTGTAGAATAAAACAAGGCTGAGCTTAAGGGTGGCTTTAAAAAATATAACTTGGATCATGTCAGCTACCCCGCTTAAAAGCCGTACTCTGAACCGGCTTGGCCCTGCCCAAATCCCCACCCTCGTATCAGCCATCACCCTCTCTCTGTCTGCTTGCCATCGTTTGGCTCCTGATGGCTGTTGGGTCACCTGCTCTTTGGGGCCTGACTTGCCTGTGATCTGCTCCCTTTTACTGGAGCACTCTTCTCTCGTCTGTCCCAGCCCCACGCCATTGTCCCCACTCCCCTCAGATAAAGCTGCAAGGCCTTGGCCCAGCTCATGTGATCCTGCCTGACCTGAGCCTTGTCAGGTTTCTAGGCTTGCTCCAGCCCCACTGGCAGCCTCCGTACTTGGGGTACCCCAAGTCTCTTCCTGCCTACAGCCTTTGCATAGGTTGTTCCTGCCACTAAGGAAGCTCTGCCCCATCTTTTTAGCTTCACTGCCTCCTTCTGACCCTTCTGGTCTCAGCTCAAATGCTTCCTCAGTGAGGATTTCTCTGGAATCCCATCCAAATAAGGCTCTCTTGTTCTTTTCCCTCGTGTTGTTTCAGTCTTTCATTTCATAATAAACAGCCTAGTTTTAAATCATATTCATCTGTTTATCTGTAGATCTCTCTCTCCTCTTTAAGTTATAAGCTGTCTGGGGGTGGGAACACCCTGTGGTATTCATGGTTTAAAAAAAAAGTTTGCCTTCAAGTCAATTCTGACTTACAGTGACCCTATCCATATATGTCAGACTAGAACTCTGCATCTTAGGGTTTTCAATGATTGACTTTTCAAAACTAGATTGCCACATCTTTCTTCAGAGACCCCTCTGGGAGAACTTGACCCTTCAACTTTTTGGCTAGCAGTGGAGCACTGAACTCTTTGCAGTGCTCAGAGACTCAGGTGTTCATGATGCCTAGCACAAAATAGGCAGTAGGTAAATAAATTCAATGAATGAATCAATGAACAAATTTGAAGGTCTTCAGACATCTGAATAAAAGCAAGATCCAGGGGGCAGGGTGCCCAGGAGGGTCTGAGAGGTACTTTCTTCTCCGGCTGCTTGTGTCCTCTTTGGTGTGCAGGAGAATCAGCAAGGATGCTGTTGCCATGGATACACACTCTGCAGACCGCCTCCTGAGTCAGGCCTATATTTAATTTTATCAGTTCCACTCATCACTTCTCCTGACATTGTTGAGGGCCTGGAGATGCAAGTGCATCAATGTGTCACTGAAATGTCAGTCAGGGACCTTCCCACCCCCTTTTGTATCTGTTAATAGGAGGCCATTTTGTCCTTTACTTGTTGGGCAGGACTTGCCCTTGGTTGGGGAAGCGGGAGATGCTGGAGGCCCAAGATCACTGGCAACCTGAAGGTGCTGCCAATTCCAGACCACCTGTCTCTTAATAGAAGCTCACAGCAGCACTCAGCACATGACTGGCTCAAAGTACATCTCTTGATTGGTCCATCTGACAATTATCTACTGATTGGTTTCTTCTGTGATTTGCCTGTGTGATTAAATACTGTCCTCATCAATCTCGTATTGTTCTAAGGCGTCTATCTCTTGTCTGTTAACTCGTTATCCTCACAGAGCGGGAGCCGGACTAGCAGCAGCCCTAAGCACCGGAAAGCATGTGGGATATGACCTGCCTTAGGAGCCACTGGGACCAAGGTGGGGGCCAGCAGTCTCTTCCCAATCTCATTCAAAGCCCTGGGGGGCAGATTCTTGTTGTCTACTAGATTGTCTTCAGAGCCCTGCCACCTGGCACCAACCGTGCCTTTGTTGGACCTTGTCTTACTCTCACCTTCTGTGAGTTTAGTGGGAGGCTGTAGCCATGCCAGGGAGACCCCTGTTTTCACAGGGCCCTATGAAGCGAAGGGTATACCAGGCCATGTAGACAGCTTCTGAGGCGCTTGTCCAGAATCCTCTC
Organism: Heterohyrax brucei; assembly: GCA_028571685.1. Classification (NCBI taxonomy): domain Eukaryota; kingdom Metazoa; phylum Chordata; class Mammalia; order Hyracoidea; family Procaviidae; genus Heterohyrax; species Heterohyrax brucei. The sequence continues at coordinate 59,343,202 of CM053140.1, forward strand.
CTCTTTTGTTAACAGAGTCCTTTTTGTAGCAAGGAACCAATTACACTGGCAGGCACGTGTCTCGACTTCAGCCAGTCAGACTTTTCCCTGAGATTCATTTGACCCAGGGTGCTGGGGTGCAGAAGGTCCCTCTTTCTCAAGGATCACAGCTGCGAGGACCATGGGAGGAAGGAGAAGAGAGATCATGGACACTGTTTAAGCCCTTGCCTCTAGCTGACCCTGAAGACAGTTTCACTCCCTGTATTTTCCAGTTCCGTAAGCCAGCAAATGGTTATTTCTACTTCGCTCAAACTGTTCGTATTCTTCCACTTGCAATGAAAAGTTCTGCCTAAAACAATCAAGGGGCAGAAGCACAGTGCAGGAATGAAGCAAGGCCTGGAACAGAGAAGCAGAGGAGCAGCAGAGGCAAGATGCTGCAAACAATCCTGGGTGCAGTCAGGCAGCAGTGAGCCTGGGGCGGAGGGCTCGTGGCGGGGCCAGTGTGGAGGTCAGCCAAGCCTGGCCCTGCAGGACTCCGCTGGGGCTGAGGAGCTGTGCGTTTGCACTTCTCTCTGACCCCTTTCACTCACATCTGTTCCCTGCCTGGCTCTGTTGGCCTTCAACTGGTGGGATTCCCGGCTCAACGTAACAGAATTTTAAAATTCTAGACTTACTGAGCCACAGGGTTTTAGAATCAGACTCTTAGACACTTAGAATTATAGAATCTTAGTATTCAGCGAAGCCACTTTGAACACTAATGTGCACCTGACCCATGGTATTGTCAATCACCTCATGTGCATGTCACAGCTGAACCACTAATGAGGAAGACTGAATTATGGTGTTGGAGAAGAATACTGGATACACAAGGGACTGCCAGGAGAACAAGTAAGTCTGTCCTGGAAGAAGTACAGCCCAAGTGCTCCTTGGAAGTGAAGATGGCAAGGCTTCGTCTCATGTACTTTGGACATGGTTTTAGGAGGGGTACCCTGGAGAAGGGCGTCATACCTGGTAAGGTAGAAGGTCAGCAAGAAAAAGAAATACTCTTGATAGGATGGATTGATACAGTGGCTGCAACAATGGGTTCAGACATAAAAATGATTGTGAGGACGGTGCAAGACAGGATATTATTTTTTTTATTGTGTTTACGTTACAGTGTACAGTCCAAAGGTTTTACATGCCCACCTACCCGCAGCTCCTTCTGCTCTCCCACCTGGTGACAGCCTACTCCTCCTTTTCGCTCTTTATTTCTAGTATCCTTTTCACAAGCATCTGTCCCCTCCTCCCCACCCCCCTTCTCTCTCATCTAGAAAGAGACCAGTAATGGGCATTGTTTTGTTCTGTTGTACACAGGATTGCCATGAGTCAGAATGACTCAACAGCACCTAAAAGCAACAATCAAAACCAAAAACCAAACCCACTGCCATCGAGTTGATTCTGACTTATAGTAACCTCATAGGGCAGAGTAGAACTGCTCCATCGAGTTTCCAAGGAGCCCCTGGTGGATTTGAACTGCTGACTGTTTGGTTAGCAGATGTAGCACTTAACCACCACGCCACCAGAGTTTCCAGAAACAACTACAGTATTCAATAATTTATTCAGTAGATGTTTTCTGACTGTCCTCTTCATTCAAGCTGTGTGCTGGGTGTGGGGACACAGTGGAAGGCGACAGATACTGTCTGTGTCCTCATGGATGGTCCATTCTAGAGTCATGGGAGTTTTGAATCACAGGATCTCAGAGATGAAGGGGGCTTTGGAGGGCTTCTTGCTTAACCTTTTTATCCTTGCAGAGGAGGGAAGGTTTGTGGAAGGAATGGCCTGGGCAGGGAGGTCAAGAGGAAGGTGGCTCTGGAAGACCAGCCCAGTGAGGAGGAAACCAGGAAGAAAATACGTCTAGAGCATGACCTCTCCTGCACTCTGTGGGCCATATCCTTGTCCTGTGTGAGTCACTCCCCATGGTCTCCTCACTGTCTGCAGTAAAGTAGCAGCTGGTTGTCCTGGAGAGGCAAGAGTGTGTGGCTGTTTCCCTGGAGCCCAGCCTTTTTCATTTTTCCAGAACACCCTGTATCTGTTAAGTTGTCACTCTCCATTCCCTCCTTCCTTTGCTGGGCAATCATTTGTCGGCTCTCTGTCTCTATGGATTTTCCTGTTCTGAATATTTCATAGAAAATGAATTACACAATATGTGATCTTTTGCATAAATATTTTCGTCTCTGGCTTTTGCTTAACAGAATGTTTTCAAAGTTCAATGCGTTTGTTGCATGTATCAGTACTTCCCATTGCCATATACAGTCACGGTGAGTCAGGATCTATTCACTGGCAATGGATAATGGGTAAGTCATATTTCATTCCTTTTTATGATTGAATAGTATTCCATTGCATGTAATGTCCACCATTTGTTTTACCAGTCATTCACTGATTAACATTTGGGTTGTTTCTACATTTTGGCTGTTGTGAACATACCGCTATACACAGTCTTGAACAGGTTTCTGAGTGGGACATATGCTTTAACTTTTCTTTCATAGATACACAGAAGTGGAATTGTTGGATCGTGGTAATTTTATGTTTAACTTTTTGAGGACCTGCCAAACCATTTTCCACAAGAGCTGTACCGTTTGACATTCTTACTAGCAGTGTATAAGCGTTTTTGTTTCTACATATCCTGCTAACACTTGTTATTTCCATTAAAATTTTTTTTGGAGACATTTTAGTGAGTGTGAAGTAGTGTCTCATTGTAGTTTTGATTTACATTTCCTCAATGACTGGTGATGTTGAATATCTTTTCACGTACTTGTCAATTTATGTATCTTATTTTTGAGAAATGTCTATTTAAATTGCTTGCCCATATTTAGAATTGAATTATTTGTCTTTTAGTTGTTGAATTATAGGAGTTCTTTATGCAAATATTTCCTCTGATCCTGTAGGCTGTCTTTCTACATTCTTGATAATGTTCTTTGATGCCAGCCAAGCCAAGCGCCGTCGAGTCGGATCCAACTCATGGTGACCCTAGGGGCCAGGGTAGAACTGACCCCCAGAGTATGATGTATAGATATATTATTAACTTTGATAAAGGCCAATTTATCTGTTCTTCCTTTTGTTGCTTCTGCCTTTGGTTCCAAATCTAAGAATATATTGCCAAATGTGGGAACACAAAGATTTATTCCTACTGTTTCTTCTATTAGTTTTTTAAAATTTTAGTTTTCACTTGTGTTGTTTGGGGGAACAGGACATGAAATAATACAATATTAAAATTTTAACTGACGTTAAATCACTGGTACTCAGTATGATTTCATTTTATGTACTTTTTCACTTTTAAAAAATCTAACATTGCAAAAAGGCCATGCTAGTTGGTGTCTGTAGATAGGATATATAGTGAGTTACGTATTCTGCTAACACTTGTTATTTCCATTAAAAAAACACTAGCTAGCCGCACAGCTTCTGCTTACTAGACTCCGACTCATGGCCACCCCACGCACAGCAGAGTGAAATGTTGTCTGGTTCTGCGTCATTCTCACAGTTGCCAGCACGTCTGAGCCCATTGTTAGGGCTGTAGTGCCAGTCCGTCTCACCAAGGCTCTCCATTGCCCTCGCCAGCCCCCTACTACACCGTATATGACATCCTCCATTGATAGCTCCTGATTTCAAAATAAGTGAGTTGGACAATGGTCTGTTGTGATCCATAAGTTTTCATTTGTGCTAGCTTTTTGATAGGTATGTGTTCACTGCTGCCGTTGTGATATGTTTATTTTTTTGTTGATGTTTTCTCTGTTCTTATTAGTCTGTTCTGGGACATTCTTTTTGGTGAGTTGATTTTTCACCTTCTTCAGAGCTGGTTTTGCAGTTGTTGAGACTCGTGTGTTACATTTCTTGAAATGGTGTGATACATCTTTGTTGTGCTTTACAGCTGCTGCTATGATCCCCCTTAATAAACTGTATACAAACCCAATTTTAATTACTACCAGTCTTGTCACCTTCCTCTGGAAGGACTGTAACAACTGTAGTACATCCCTCTTTCTGTTATGATGACAGCATGGTTTTCATGATGATCACTGGATTGCTTCTTTTCGTACCAAAGCTGTGATTTACTTTGGAGCCTTCCCTAAAAGAGCAGAGTATTGAGTAGTGTGTCATTCTAAAATATAAAGTTAGTGGTTTTGTTCTTCTAAGCCAGAGCCAAGAACTTCTTTCAGTATTTCTTGTAGTTTGGGTTTGGTTTTACAAAGTCTCTGAGTTTCTGTTTATCTGGGAATGTCTTAATTTCATTTTCATATTTGAAAGATAGTTTTGCAGGATATATAATTCTTGGTTGGAAGTTCTTCTCCTTCAAGGCTTTGAATGTGTCATGCCACTGTCTCCATGCCAACATGGTTTCTGCTGAGAAATCTGATGAGAGCCTACAGGGTTTCCCTCTGAATGTTAGCTTTGCTTTGAGTTTTGCTGCCTTTAAGAGTTGCTGCTTATGTTTCATTTTGTTAAGCTTGATTATAATATGTCTTGGAGTCTTTCTTTTGAGATCTATATTGGGTGGCATATGATATGCTTCTGAGATGTCTATATGCTCTTCCTTCATGATTTCTGGGAAGTTTTCTTTCAGCAGCTCAGCAATGATACTCCCTGTGTTCTCAGATGTCTCACCCTGTTCAGGGACTCCAATTAATCGAAGGTTGTTCCTCTTAATAGAGTCCCACATCCTCCTTAATGTTTCTTCATTTTTCTTGTTTCTTTTTTCTGATTTCTGCTCATAGACGCTGGCATCAGTAGCTCTGTCTTCCAAGTTTCCAGGGACAATACAGATGATCTAGAACTTTCCACAAGTGGAGTTATTGCTGCAGATTACAAAATTATATTGTCTCACTCTTTTCATTATTGGAGTAAATTTTTACGATTTACATAGTTTTTATGTATGTATGTATTGAAATGTGTCTGTAAGTTTATATGTAATGTGTCCAGCCCCCCAACATAAATGATCAGGTTTATGTACTACTAATGAAAGGCAATAATAATGAAAACTAAAACCAAACCAAACCAAACCCAGAAATATTTTACTTACATCAGAACTTACAATGGAGTGGTTAAAATAGAACCCCACTGTAAATTGGGGAGTACTTGTAGAAGTTTGAGTTGGTTTGGGGGCTCAGTTATATTCCATCAGTCTGTATTTCTATCCTATGTCATTACCACATTGTTTTGATTGTAGTAGCTTTGTAGTTAGCTTTGAAATCAGGATATGTGAATCCTTCATTTTCTTTTACAATATTGTTTTCACTATTCAGGGCTTCTTACAATTCCATATGGATGTAAAAATCAGCTTTTCTATTTTTGCAAAAAAGGCCATTGGAATTTTTATAGGAATTGCTTTGAGCCTGCAAATTGCTCTGGAGAGTACTGCCATCTTAACAATATTAAAATTTTCAGTCCATGACCATGGGATGTCTTTCCATTTAATTAGGTCTCTTACAATTTTGCCCAGCAATGTTTTGTGATTTTCAAAGTAAATCTTTTACCATTTTACTTAAATTTGTTACTAAGTATTTTATTCTTTTAGATACTCTTGTAAATGAAATTATTTCTGTAATTTCCTTTTCAGATTGTCATCACTGATTTACTGAAATACAACCGCTTTTTTGTGTGTGTTGATCTTGTACCTGGCAAATTTGCTCAATTTATTTATTAGCTCTAGTACTTTTTGTGTGAATGTTACGCTGTTTTATATACATAAAATCATACCATCTTCAAATAAAGATAGCTTTATTTTTTTCTAATTTGGGTGCCTTTTATTTCTTCATCTTCCATAATTTCTGTGACTAGGACTTTCAGTACAATGTTAAACAGCAGTGTTTCAAGGGGAATATTCTTATCTTATTCCTGATATTAAGCAGAATGCTGTCAGTCTTTCAGTATTGAATCTGATGTGGGTTTTCATAAATGCCCTTCTAGTCCTATTTGGCTGAGTGTTTTCTTCATGAGAGGGTGTTGGCTTTCACTAAATAATTTTTCTACATCTGTTGAGATGTTTCTGTAGTTTTTTTCATTCTATTAATATGATGTTTTACATCGATTTTTTTTTTTTAATGTTGATTGATCCATCGTTGTATTTCTGAGATCATCCCATTTAGTCATGGTCACATAATCTTTTTTAAAACACTGTTGTTTTCAACTTGTTGATCTTTTGTTGAGGATTTTTGTGTCTGTATTCATAAGGGATATTGAAGTTTTCTTGTGATGTTTTTGTCTGGCTTTAGTATTTAGTATTTAGTAATGCCAGCCTCATACAATGTATCACAAAAGATTCCCTCTTTTTGGAAGAGCTAGAGCAAGATTGATGTTAATTCTCTTGTAAATGTTTGGTGGAATTCAACAATGAAGCCACCTGGTCCTGGAATTTCCTTTGTTGGAAGGTTTTTGATTACTGATTCAATCTCCTGTTATAGGTTTGTTGAGAATTTCTTTGTTTTTGTTTTTTTTTGAGTTGGTTTTGGTAATTTGCATGTCTCTTGGAATTTGTCCATTTCATCTAGATTAGCTAACTTTTATGACAATTGTTTATAACATTTGTCTTAGACTAGAGAAGCAAAATCAGCAAGCCAAGCCAAGTGCTGTTGAGTCAGATCCGACTCATGGCAACCCTAGGGAAAAAAAGCCAAGTGCCGTCGAGTATATATTTATATAACCCAAACCCACTACCATCGAGTTGGGTCTGACTCATAGAGACCCTAGAGGTCAGAGTAGAACTGCGTCGTAGAGCTTCCGAGGAGCACCTGGCAGATTTGAACTGCTGATCTTTTAGTTAGCAGACATGACACTTAACCAATAATGCCATGAGGGTTTCCATATATTTATATAGAGAGATTAATATCAAGGAAATGTCTCACACAGTTGTAGAGACTTGAATGTTCCAGTCTGTGGGTCAAGATAGAGGCTTCTTCTGATTCACATAGCATCAAGCACTGGTGAACATAAGTTTGGCAGGCTGGAGAGCCGGGCTGTTGCTCACAGGCTGTGAGGATTGATGACTCCCAGGGTTGACAGGAAAGACTGCAAGTGAGCTTCTAGCTCAAATCTGTAAGAACCAGAGGTCGGATGAACAGGAGCCAGCTGCAGAATCCAGCATGAGAAAAAAGCCTCCAACTCTTCCCAGAATATCCAGTTATATTTGATGCAGGCCACATGTCTAAAGAAACTCCTTTCCAACTCACAGTAGATCTAATCATGGGGGTGATCACATACTGAACACCAGGAGGGGAGTGATTACAGTATTACATGATTACCAAAACACTGAGAATCATGGCCCAACTGAGTTGACATACTATCTTCACCATCACAGCATTATTTTATAATCCTTTTAATTTCTGTAAGGTTGGTATGAATGCCTCCATTTTAATTTCTGAGTGCAGTTATTTTCATACTCTCTCTTTTTTATTTGTCAGACAACTAAGAGTTTGTTAGTTTTGTTGGAGTTTTCAAAGCACCAGCATTTGATTTCATTGATTCTGTTGCTTTTCTGTTCTCTATTTCTCTTATCTCTTTGGCTGCTCTACTCTTTATTATGTTCTTCCTTCTGTTGGCTTCAGGTTTGAGGTATAAAGTTAGGTTGTTGATTTGAGATCTTTTTTAAGTAGGCCTTCCACACTAAATACTGCTTTCTCTATATTCCGTAAGTTTTGGTATGTCCTGTTATTATTTTCATCTCTATTTTTTAATTTCCCTCATGATTTCTTATTTAACCTATTGGTTGTTAAGAGTGTGTTAAGTTCCATGTTTGAAAAATTTCCCATTTTCCTTCTGTTACTGATTTCTAGCTTCATTCGATTGTGGTTGGTGAAGATACTTTGTATAATTTCAATCTTTTAAAATTTATTGAGAATTGCTATAGAGCAGTTTAACATGTGGACTGTGTTGAGGAATGTCCCATATTCCCTTGAGAACAGTAAATATTCTAGTCTTGCTGGGTGGAGATTTCTGTATATGTATGTTAGGTCTAGTTGGTCTATACAGTATATGAAAGATCACTTCAGGCAGAAGGAGCAGTCTGCGTAAAGGCCCTGTGGCCATCAGGAGCATCATAGGGGACTGAAAAGCATCCATGAAACTGGAGTACTTGGGGAGGAAAGCAGAGGCCAGACTATTCAGGACCTTAAAGGCCACCACTGGGGATTCTGCTTTATCCTAAAGGTGGAAGGTGGAGGGTTGCAGGGGGGAGGTCAGTATAAATGACCAAGCAGGCCAAAAAAGGTCAAGGAGAGGAAGCAAATGATAGTATCAATGTTCTGAGATGATTCTGCAGCTGCCAGGTAGAGAATAAATTGTGTTAAAGCAGGGCCCCCCGCCTGACCTGTCTGCATACATCTCCTGTCCTTTTAGAGTCAGCAAATGGCATCCTACACCTAGACAGGGCAACATGCCAGGAGCCTGGGACTGCAACCATCTGTAACTACAGAGCGTCCAGGAGGACCTGTGCCTATCAGTATGCTAGGTATCCTTGAAAATCCAGCTCACAGTGACCTTCCTCAAAACACTGCCCAGATGCTCCCAAGCTACACACTGTCTCTCTGACCTGTGTGCTCCCAGAAGTGACTAGAATGAGCATGGAGGTAAAGATAGGGAGATGGGGTTGGTACTCTGCTCCATGCTACCTCACTGTGTGACTTTGAGTGAGTTTCTTTCCCTCTATGAATCAATTTCCCCATCTGGGAGGTGGAGGTGACAATACCTACTGACCAGGTGGTGGCCTGGCTCTCAATAATGAGGTCTATAAATATAAATTATTCCTCATGTGACGGTCTTTTCTGTTCATTCATTTTGGCCCACAGTCTCTAACTATAAAATCAACTCTGAAAAGTCAGGGCTCTGTTTCATCTTTCTTCATTTGTTCGACAAATAGATGTCTTCTCTGTATGGGAATCCCTTGCAATTTGGTAGTTAAGAGCTAAAGCTGCTAACCAAAAGTTTAGCAGTTCAAGTCTACCAGGAGCTCCTTGGAAACTGTATGAGGCAATTCTACTCTGTCTTAGGTTGCTGTGAGTTGGAATTAACTTGATGGCAGCCTTTTTTTTTTTTTTGGTTTCTGTACAGGCCCGGTCCTGTTCACTGGGGATGCAGACGTGGACCAAACTTTGTGTGGTGTTCAGGAATCTGTCAACTTGGCTACTCCATATATGGCTGCTGTATTAAGTGGCAGGGTGGGGCCTGCGGTGGCTTCCCGCCCCTCAGCTCTCTTCTCTCCGCTTTCCACCACCTACTGCAGGTCTGCTCAGGCAGCCAACAGCTCCTGCTCTCTTCTGGCGTCTGGCTCCTGGACTTGAACTAGTAGCTGTTGGATTCATCAACCCTTACAGCTAGTGCTTGAGAGTCCTGTTCCCTGACCTGCCGATCCTGGGTTCGCCAGCCACTGCAGCTCCGTCTCGCCGCCAGCTTGGGATCCACGGGCCTACACAACTGGTGATCTAGAACTCTGGTCTCTGACCTGCTGACCTTGGGTTCACCAGCTCCCGTGGCCACGTGAGGCTTGTGCCAGGACTTGGGACGTACAGCTTCTGCAATTGTGTGAGCTGTTTCCTATATCCATATCCATATCTTTCCTTGTACATACACGTGTTGCTGGTTTTGCTTCCCTAGAAAACTGAGCCCCAAATGCCCTGTTCTTGAGAAGCTCACAATGTCCGTATCCTTAGTAATGGGATCATCTGGTTTTAAGTGGGGCCCTCTGAGGCCCAGTCTCAACTCTGTATCGTATTCAAGAAACAAGCCAGTAACCAACTTCTGGGAAGAATATCTGTTTTTCTTCAATTTCCTGAAGAAACTAGAAGAGATACAATTTACTATCCCCATAACATTTTATAAAGGTCCTATTCCTCATGCAGGGCCTCTCCTGAGTCAAAGCCTCATAATTTCCCCAGACAACAACCTGCAGAGTTTTGTCTGCCCTCTCTCTCTGACAGCTCCCTCCAGCTTCAGGACACAGAAAGACTGACTTTTTCTTTCTGGTGTTTCCTTTGTTTTTTCTCCATTCTGATTCTCCTAGTTTGGCCCATGCATGGGCACATGCACATCAGAAACCATTTTTCAAAGATAATATTCTTGTTGAGAGAGCAGGAGAAAGGGATAAGCTGAATGGGCAAAGATAACATTCTGATGTGTGTGTGTGTGTGTGTGTGTATGTGTGCAAACTCACAAATATGCACTTGACAATAAATACCCATGACATGGTGAGCTATCACCATGCCTAGGAAAGACCTTGCAGGTTCTGTGAATCAACAATTTTTAAGATGTAGAACTTTGTCAAACCCCAAGAGGATGGGGGTAAGCGAAGGCCACTGCTCCCTCTACTGCCCCTCAGATACTAACAAGCTGCAGGCTTCCTAACCCCAAATCTGTGCCCTTGCCCTGCAGAAGCCGGCCGCCAGAAGGATGGGCTCCAACAAGCTGACATGGGCTTCCTACTAGAGAAGCATGAGGCCTGGCTTCACTGCAGCTCTGATTGCTGACAGGCTTCTTCCAGTTCCTTCAGTTGTAGAGAACTGTCTTATTTCCTTCATATCCTCCCAGGACTTCTGAAAGTTGCTGTCAAATCTGTCATAGACAGGGCATGTGTGTGTGTGTGTGTGTGTGTGTTGGTGGGGTGTAGAGATAGACACTAGCATCCAGCAGACAGAGCTAAGGGTTAGAAATGTTATCGCTGACTAGAATTGTGAGCCTTCCTTCTTTTGAATGCTCTTCATTCATTAATTCAACACATACTTGGTGCTGTTACCCTGTGGCCAGTCCTAGGTGAGCCCTGGGGCTCTAGAGGGGAACCTTGACCTACAGAGTCCCCAGTCTGGATGAGGAAGCAGGTGGAGACACAGACCATCTACAAAAAAGCTTGGTGAGGGTACCAAAGAGGGGGTGACTGTAGGGGAAGGGATGGTAGGAGAGGTCATTAAGTTGAGCCTGGGAATCAAATGGGATTGAGACGGGTGTCTCAGACCCACACATTAGCCAGAGTTACAGGACTCAGCTCAAATCTCAGCGCTTTCATTCATTCATTCATTCAATCATCCATTCTGATTTCTTGTGTACCAACTCTGGTTCTGGAGATATAGGTGAGCAGGGGTGATGACTGCCCTCGGGTAGTCTGCAGACCAGCGGAGGGAGAGGCAGTGTAGTAATTGCTGCATACATCATTAATTCTTCACAGCTGGGGCAAGTGCTGCACAAGAAAGGATTCAGTGTGCTGAAACAGACATAATAATATAGACTTGATTTGCCTTGAGCAGGCAAAGATGAACCATGCGGACTAGGGGGTGTTCCAGGCAGAGTGAAAGTCGTGTGCTAAGGCCCTGTGGTGGGTAGAAACCTACACTCTCTAAGAGGTTGGGAGAAGGACTAAAATGCTGGAGGTAGAGAGAACAGCAAGACAAACTAGTGACAGGAGACAGCTGAGGAAAAAGAAAGGGCCAGGCTGAGGGTGCTGCAGGGAGCCTTTCCTATCCTGGTCCCACAGCTCAGTCATCCCTCCACCCACCCCATGTTCCTAGTGATGCTTTCTATGCCAGGCTCAGGGGCCTGAGGATAGATATGGGGTGAACAAGACCTCTGTCATCTGACCCAAGCCCCCTCTCCCTATTACCCTTGGCCTCTGGCCCTGCTGTGGACACACACACCTGATGTTCTGCTGACCCTTGAAAGGGCCCTGGGCTGGGAGCCAGAGGGTGGGGTACATACGCTGTATGACCTGAGGCAGAGGCCTTCTTCTCTCTGGGCTTCAGTGTCATCAACAGAGAAACGGGAGAATAATGGGATTATCCTCACAGGGTGCTTGTGAGGAAGAAAAGAGGCAGGGGAAGGGTTGTGGGATGGGGAGTGGGAGGGTAAAGTCAGAGAGCCATCAACCAGCTACAAAGCTCCTGTCCCCTCCTCCATCCATGTCTCCTTTAGAGGGGCCTGCTTTTCTCCAGGGCACACCACCGAACACACCACTTAGGTAAAGCATGTCAGCTCTCTCAGAGAGTGATAGAATGAATGACTCCCCTACAGATAGGACAAATGCTGGTCCAACAGGCAGAGCTTGGTGGCTCAAGCACTGTGGTCTGTGCACAGAAGGTGGTGCTCCAGGGGTCTCTGACACTTGAGGAACTCAGGGCCAGGGCATAAGGAAGGTCCGTCTCTTATATATCTGATTATCCGAAAGTTAGAACACATTGTTCAATAAAATATGTTCTATTTGCTACCTTGACAAATACAATATAGCAACCTGGGAGGTCAGGCTGGATTTCAAGATTCTCAGGCTGCACAGAGTTCCACTGGAGGATGGGAGGAATGGGGAGAGCAGCCTGCCCATCTCCCCACCATCCCCAGGTCCATTTTCCTTCTTGAGGGCACAGATGCATGTGTCGTTCTCATACATATCTTCCAACTCCTTCCACAATCTCCACAACCAATGGTCCTGTGTCTGTTGTCAGGGCTGGGGGGCTCCACCCCACAGCACAGTCCCAGTCAGGAAGATGGGCCCAGGAAAGAGGGCCACTTGGGATTGGGAAGGGATAGGGATCCCAGGATCCTAGGTGTCTAAGCATTGTTTAAACTGGTGGATGGGTGGACAGTCTCAGATGAGCTTATCCCTTTGAGTACATAGATTGCTTATCCTATGTTGAGAATCACAGCCCAGAGAAGGGCTATAGCAGTGTTCTCTAAAATATGGGGTTTAGGGTAGGGAACCGTCTTGCCCAGGTCTGAGGACAACATGAAATACAGCTCCAGCTCCACTTCAGGTTGTCTGCCCTGTGCTGCTGTGGGAAGGACCTGAGAGGCTGGATCCAGCCATTGGGAAGAGCAAGACTCACAGATCCAAGGCCAAGGCCATGGACAGAGGTCCAGAGACAGGACCAGAGTTAGGGTGTAGAGCCCCAAGGTGGAGTAGGCTAGAAAAGGGACCTGGGCTCAAGGGAACTTGAGTAGGAGAAGGTGAGGCTGTCTTCCAAGATTGTGGCAGGAATGACAGACCCTGGGAAACTCTTTCCATTTCCCTGTAGATCATGACTCTTAGCAGAAGCCGTGAGCACCCATGAGGAGCATGCAATTACAGACAGATCTACAGCAAAACAGTTCAACCCACACCCTGGTGGCCTTGTGATTTACACACGCACATTTGGCTGCATTTCACCCTGCAAATAAATACTTTTTAAAGAGCCATATCTCTCCAGGAGTTCATGACTTTCCTACATTCATCTCCCTTAGCAGATCTTCCACAAGAATAAGCAGGAGATATTCTCATTTAATGGAAAAGAAGGGAAAAAAGGAACCAGGCAGTAGAGTGGAAACTGCTACTAACAAATTGTGGCATACAAGGGAGAGTCACATTTTTCCGAATAGTTTTTGATGAACCTTTACCGTATGGGGACAGCCTGCTTGGCTCATAAAGGCGTGAAGGAAGAATGCAGGAACATTTTAGCTCTCATCACGGATCAAGTAGATGAAGCTGCTATTTTTCATGAGATTTTCATGTGCACAGAGAATCCATTTCCACTGAAAGAGCTCAGGCCACACCAGCCTGGACAAAATAGGACATGGGGGCAAGGTATGGGGAGGGGAGTAGGACTATCATGGCCTCCTTGGTGGGATTCTAGAAGGGGTACCAGAGTAAATGAGGACCATGGGGATGATAATGACCTCTCATGTGTACCTAGGCCATCTTCTTCATCTAAAAGGCCTCTCTGACCCTCTAGCTCATGCTGATCTGCTGCTTTTGACTGAGTCAGTCTTTTGTGCCAGGGCCAGTGCAGGCACTTTGTGAGAATTATCTTACTGTCTTCACCATGACTCTAGGATGAAGGTGCTATTATTATTCCATTTTGCAGATGAAGAAACTGAGGAGCAGGAAATAGAAGTGGCTTGTTCAGGGTCACAAAGCTAGGAAACAATGGAGCAGGACATGGCTCCAGAAGTGAGACTGTGGAGCCCATGCCCTGACTGCTGGGGGTCCTGGCAGGAAGCATAAGTGAACGGACCCCTAGTCTAACAATGAACTGGTCACATTGTGTGTTTCAGCTCATTCCTCCTCACGACAGTGCTGGGAGGTGGGGTCACTATCCCCATATCCACCTTGGAACAGTGAGGTAACTGGCTGGAGTCACAGAGAAGCACATGGAGCAGGGGTTCAATTCCATACCTGCTCATGCCACACCCCAAGAGCTTTCTCTACAGGAAAGTGGTCTGGAGTTTATCATCCCCAGGTCGTCTGCACCTCTCTCCTCCTTGACCGCCCCAGCCCTCGGACACCCACCCTCATTCCGGCTGCCTGCCACTCAGCCCTCTCCCCTGGGCTTGCTCTGCCCTGCAGCTGCCTGCCCACCTCACCTACCACTGCTGCAGGGCCTCTGACTGCCTGGAAATGAGTTCCTGTTGATGGCTCATGGAAGACTGGATAGTCTCAGCTGGAGTGGCCCGAACACAACTTCTTAGGAGGTGGGCCTGAGCTGTGATGTGGCCCAGAGGTGGTGCAGAAAGAAGCCTTTATTTCCGGTGAGCTCCCTGGGATTTAGGTCCAGTTCAGTCCCTAACATGCTGCATGGCTTGTGTGTCATGGTACCATTTTACCACTGTGTGAAATACCACTGACAGCACAGAGGCTCACAGACACAGGTGTGTGAAGGGTCTTCCAGTAAGGGTGTCCTATCTTTGAACTTGAATAAAACGATGTGTAAATGATAGGGTTTTAATTGCCTTATTATTTTGAAGTACATTTGATGGCATTGTGTGTAGAAAAGAACTTTGGGTAAATGGCCACTGCAGCACCTTCCCAGTGGGGCCAAAAATAATCAGTTATCATAGACCAGTATCTTTTGCCTTTGGCAATCACAGCTTCTCCTCATTCATCTTGGGAAAAATAAGGGCCAAGGATTCTGCTGGACTCAAATCCATACCGAATGGTAACTTTTAGGGGATGAAGTGGACTGTCTTGAATCTCCTCTGTATTCTCATTGCTCTGAATGTTAACAAAACTGTTCATCCCAAAATGTCCTTGTCGCTGATGATGATTATTTGGCCAAAAGCAGCGTCAACTTCCAAATGCTCCAGAGCCCAGCCAGCAAAAGTACGGCACAACCTGTGGTTGTTGGATTTCAGTTCTTGAGTTAAAACAATTTTGTAATGTCCGGATGTCAAATCTACCAAATTATGGTGACAAAAGGTCCAGCTCTTATACTCGGTGAGAAACTGACGGTTATGGATTCTCAGGTACACTCTGACGAACAGTGACAAGGTGTTCGTGGGGACCTGTGGCTGATTGACACACAGGTGTTGTCTGATTGGCAGCAGACCCAGTTGTCTCAAATTTCTTTGATTAAATGTCTAGTTGTTCTCTCATTGTAAATTTCATGTAACGCACGGTATGTCTGGCAAATGAAACACCCATTCTGTTGATAAACTAGTAATTTCTATGTGTTGTAGAATTGTGTAGCTTTTCATGGCTATTTGTTGAAACTGATAAAAAAAAAAGGTGGTAAGTATGGCCTCTATAGCTTCACAGATATCACCGCTGTGAGCTGTCATAAATACGACATCCTTATTGGAAGACCCTTTGTCTCTGAAACAGCGGGGGGCGAGCTGGCTGGGTTGGGCTCTGGGGTTTGGGTGGGGTTTAGATCTGCCCCATGTCTGTCGTATGTCCTAGATCGGTGGTTCCTGGAGGCATGTTCTCATGGAAAATGGCATGAGCACAAAGGGTGAACAGAAACACAGAAGCTTCTGAAGAGCTTGACCGACCACTGGCAGTGCCATGTCCACTCACACTGTTTTGGCCAAGAGAAGTCACATGGGTGAGCCCTATATCAGTAGTTTGGAGACATGTACTCTGTCACAAAGCAGATAGTGAGTGTTTGCTGAAAATAAACCAAACTATCACAGAGACCTTGGGCAAGTCACTCTCATCTCTAGGTTCTGGGGCTCTCTATATGGTTACGGGACTGGATTATTTCAGTTCCCTGGTGGCTTAGTAGCTAGAATTTAGTGCTTTCACCTCTGCAGGATGGGTTCCATTCCTGATAAGGGCAGGTTAGTGATGCAGCTTTGCTGCTAAGAAAAAGGTTGGTAGATTGAATCTATCAACCTCTCCTACGGGGCAGTTTTACTCTGTCCTGTAAGGTCTACTCTGTCCTGCAAGGTCTCTATGAGTCAGAATGGACTCTATGGCACCTAGTTTGGTTTTGGGTTTGATCTAATCCCAAATTCTCTGATTCCTTGATATTGGGGTTCCCTTATCTTTCTTCATTCCAGGACTGTTTAGGGTTCTGGGGTATCATAGAGCCTAACAGTGTGCTGGGCTGGGGTGGGGAGCTAAGAACTTGGCTCCTGTTCCCAGAAGATGCCAGGCTGCTCACACACCTGGCCCCACATCCCTGCTTCTCCCCTCATAGTCTTAGTCCTGAGCCTTCTCTGAACCACTCACGTTCCCCAGTCTCACCTACTCCTGGCCCCTGACCTCAGAGCCTTCAGGCTCTGTTACTTAGAACTGACCAATGCCTGGTACAGGCTGCCCAACTCCAAACCCTTCAGTCTTTCACTGTGACTTCTCCCTCCTCACCCAGTCCGACTGAGTTCCCAGATCCTCCCCACCCTAGCTGGCACTACCAGGTACGCAGTAAGACACAGTTGTCCTCATTTTAGATTCTGCCACAAAGGAAATGAAGCCAGCCCCCGAGTCTTGGCAGTTCTGGGGCACTGCTTCTCTTCTGCACCAGCCTGGCCAGGCACCAGTGTCATGGACCATCCATTTCCTGAGGAAGGAAGCCCAGGCTCCTGGGAGTTCTGGGAACACTGCTTCCCTTTGGCATCAGCCTAGCCAGGCACCAGTGTCGTGGACCATCCATTTCCCGAGGATGGAAGCCCAGGCTCCTGGCAGATGTGTGTCTGCTTTGGCTGCACGGGAATGGCTCTTCCCCGAGCTAGTTCCTCCCTTTCTTTCCCAGCCCCTGAGGCCTCTCCTTTGCCGGGGTGCCTGGCTCTCTCTCTAATGCATCCTTTTGTGGGGCTGCAAATTGCTTCCAATTTCAGCAAAGCAGGTCTCCAGCTTTGAAAAAGCCCAACTCTGGCCCTGGAGGAGCAGCTTTCCGCTTTCTCTCCCTCCCTCCCGGCCAGGCACCGGGTCCTCATTGTCAGAGCCACAAAGGAGGATGGAATAACACCTTGAATGTGAGAAAAAGGTCTCTTCTTATGGCCACAAGTGCAGCTCCCTATGAAGCCCATGACCAGCTCCATGGGTCTATCACCATGTGTACCGATGGACAAACTCTCACTTTTACCCAGGAAAGAGAAACCAGTTTATCACGGTGATAATACCACTGATGATAACCGGTGATCACAGAGCCTGACTGTGTGCTGAGCACCAAGCTGGGCTCTTTTCGGACACTGTCTCTTAGTCCTCCGTGGAAGCCTATGAGATGGTGTTATTAACATCTCCATCCTTCAGGTGAAGACTCAAAGGCTTAGAGAGGCAACTTGGCCAAGGTCATACAACTAGTTAGCAGCTGAGTGGGGAATTTTGCCCAGGGCTATCTGAATATTGGTGCATCTAAATGTATCCTACCCATGTGTATGGTGATAAACCAGCCCCCAAATCTACCCTGGCACCAGTGAGCACCACCCATAGGCACCAAGGAAACGCTTCTTACTTTAGAGATGACCAACCACATCTTGTGTGGATCCATGAAAAGCCTTCTTATGCACGGGGGTGCATGTGTCCCGCTGTGTGTTAGTTAGTGATGCCCTCTCTGTGCCCAGTGCCCAGTGTTGACCCAGTACTCAGTGTTTTGGATCCAGCCTGGCAGGACTGTCTGCTGTTGGACTTAGTGATCAACCCACTTTCAGGTACATGCAGAAACCTTCCAGGATTGTCAGACTGTGTAAGTCAGTGGGTGAGTGGTGAAAGGTTCACTGATGGACATGTTCTCCAAGTATCTGACTTCTGGTGACCACCTGTGAGCGCTGGGGTGACCCACAAACTCTGTGCCTTCTTTACCTAAATCAGAGCTGTCCATGTACGTATTTCTACATGCCCACTGCCCAGCTAGGGAAACCTTAGCAACACAAAAAGGTAATTAACAATGATCATTTTGGCTTAATTAACTCCAATATAAGGAAGACAGTCATGATAGAGGGAGCCTGGATTTCAAGGATGTGAATTTTATACTCCTAGGCAGCACTTCATCACCCTCTGTTGCTGTCTTATCTTTATTCATACTGGCAAATTAAATTAACATTGTCTTTCCAATCTTGTTCTCTAGTAGGAATTAAACAGCATTGGCAAAGAAGGAACTGGCCATGTTGGTGGTGTTTAAGCACTTTTTAGCTCCTTGCGTCTTAAAGGCTCACTGTCCCAGAAAATACCAGGAGAACAGACCTCTTGGGGTTGCAGTTGGGGCATTTGGGGTTGGACATTTGCCTCTTCCTTATGTCAGATATGGATTTGGCAGGGATGGTCAGCAATTTTAGGTTCAGTACAACATTCTGTGCCTCAGTTGATCCATCAGTAAAGTGGGCCCAGTGCTGGAGTCAGTATGAAAAACATAAGGCTAGGTTCTGGAATTCTGATTGAAGACTGGCCTCAACCTTACAGAAAGGCTTTGTCGTTTCACACTGGCTCACACTGGCAGTGTGAAGGATGTGGGGAGTGGGGAGTAGGATCCACTTTTAGGTTCTAAGCTGGGATGATCTCTGAGGTGACTCCCAGCCCTGCGACTCCCCGTGATTTGAGAATCCTTCACTCCAAGGGTTCTATACACTCTCCTATGGGACAAATACCATTGTCTTAGCTAGTGCTGCTGTAACAGAAGAGAAATTTATTTTCTCACAGTCTAGTAGGTTAGAAGTCCAAAATCAGGGTGTCAGCTCCAGAGGAAGGCTTTCTTTCTCTGTTTTCTCTGGAGGGGTCTCCTTCTCATCAATCTTTCCCCAGACTCAGAGCTTGTCTGCACAGGAACCCTGGGTCCAAAGGACACACTCTGCTCCTGGTGCTTCTTTCTTGGTGGTATGAGGTCTCCAACTCTCTGCTTGCTTCCCTTTCCTTTCATCTTCTATAAGATACAGGGTGGTGTAGGCCCCACCCCAGGGAAGTTCTGTTTACATTGGGTCAGGGGTGTGACCTTAGTAAGAGTATAACAACTCTGCTGTAATCATCTTTAACATAAAATTACAATCACAAAATGGGGAACAATCACAGAATACTGGAAATGACGGCCTTACCAAGTTGACACACCTGCTGGGGGTATAGAATTCAATCCACGACACCTGGTGCACATAATGTAACTATCCAAGCCTGTTGCTTAGTGTTGGAGGAGCATTGGTTGACTAAAACAGAATTGAAATACCATGAGTGGATGGCTATTCTTCCACAGTCCGGTAGGCTACAAGTCCAAATTCAGGATGTCCGCTCCAGGGGAAGGCTTTCCCCCTTGTCAGCTCTGGAGGAAAGTCTGGTATTGCATCAGTCTTTGTTCAGGGAGCATCTTGGCGCAGGAACCTCAGGTTTGAAGGACACGTTCTTCTCCCAGTGCTGCTTTCTTGATGGTGTGAGGTTCCCAATTCTCAGCTTGCCTCTCTTTCATTTTATCTCTTGTAGGATGAAAGGATTAAGGGTGGGGACAAGCCATACTTCAGGGAAACTCCCTTTACAGAGGAGTAGGGAGGTGATCTTCTGAAGGGATTTACAGTCTCACTCTAATCATTTAACATACAGCACAGGAAAATCACAAAATGGAAGACAATCATAAAACATTGGGAATCATGGCTCAGCCACGTGGCTACAAATATTTTACGGGGGGATACAATTCAATCCATGACACTTAGGAATATGTATTCTCACAAAAGGTTTCAAAATCCTGTTGATAAAAGTAAGTCCACAAACAAAAATTTGAGACTCACTGTTGCCACCCTAACGTCCCTAGCTTTTTTGAGGGGCTCCAGATCTAACTAAACCAAAACCAAATGCCTTACTGTCAAGCCAATTCTGACTCACAGTGACCCTCCAAGACAGAACTGCTCCATAGGGTTTCTAAGCAGTGGCTGATAGATTCAAACTCCTGATGTTTGGGTTAGCAGGGTAGCTCACTGTAACTCTTAACATTGTACTTCCAGGGGTCCCAGTCATAGTGTTCTTAAATATCCAGCTCTTCTCCCCTTCCTGGGTGCATGAAAGACTACACTTCCCTGCTTCCCTTGCAGTGGGCCATGTGGCTAGTTCTGGCCAATGAATAGTGAGTAGAACTGACTTGCTTTACCTCTAGGCTGAGGCTGTGGAAAGTCCCTAGTAAGACTTTCCAGGTGTCCTGTCTTGGTTGGAGAGCATGGGGGCTGCGTCTTCAGATATCTGAGACATGAGATAAAAGCAGCATGGATCTCCAGGTGCCCTGGACTTACCTGGAACTTGTGAGAAACAAAGAGATAGACATCAACTCCTAGTCAGTGGGATCTGAGTTTGTTACTACAACACGACCCCAGCTTAAACTGACTAACACAGACTCCTTTGAGAATCTGGTAAAAACCACAGATCTTCTCGCCAGGAAAATGTGCATTTGCATATCAATATAAAATTTGGGCTACCTAAAGAACCCCAGGTGACGTAGTGGTTAAGTCCTACGGCTGCTAACACAAAGGTCAGCAGTTCAGATCCACCAGGCACCCCTTGGAAACTCTATGGGGGCAGTTCTACTCTGCCCTACAGGATTGCTATGACTTGGAGTTGACTCAACGGCAGTGGATTGGGTTTGGTTTTGGCAAGGTATCTCAGGCAGTGGGGTTGGTCTGATTTCGGTTAATGTATGCCCTTACTCCCTGGGTGAAGCAAAAAGTTTGTACTTGACCACTGTGGTGGTCAGGATTATGTCCACTTGGCTACTCCATATTTGGCTGCTGTATTAAGTGGCAGGGCGGGGTTTGTGGTGGCTCCCCACCCCTCGGCTCTCATCTTCCGACCTTCTACTACTACTGCTGGTCTGCTCATGTAGCCAGGAACTCCTGCTCTCTTCTTCCAGTGTCTGGTTCCAGGACTTGAACTAGCAGCTGTTGGACTCATCAGTCCTTACAGTCAGTACTTGAGAGTCCTGCTCCCTGACCTGCTGATCCTGGGTTTGCCAGCCTCTGTCGCTTTGTCTCGCCACCAGCTTGGGATCCACTGACCTACACAGCCGGCGATCTAGAAGTCTGGTCTCTGACCTGCTGACTTTGGGTTCCTCAGCTTCCATGGCCACGTGAGGCTTGTGCCAGAACTTGGGACATTCAGCTTCTGTGATTACATGAGCTGTTTCCTATATCTGTATCTATCTATCTATCTATCTATATTATAAATCTTTCCTTGTACCTACACGTGTTACTGGTTTTGCTTCCCTAGAAAACCCAGCCTAAGACAACCACTAACCTCAGAGACAGCAGTTTGAACCCACCCTATGGTGCTGTGTAAGAAAGGCCTGGCAATCAGCTTCTGTAAAGATTACAGGCAAGAAAACCCTATGGAGGAGGTCTACTCTGTGACACATAGGGTCATGATGAGTTAGAATCCACTCAACAGCAACAGGCTTTTCTTTGGTAAGATAACCCTGATGACCCTTTCTTCTCCCTCACATCTAGAGATTCTTGGTTCAAGTGCCTGTGAACTTCTACTCTGATCTACTTTATGACAGTGCTGGCATTGCTTCCTGTTAGTGCTCCTTCTCCTTGCTCCTTATCAGTGGTCTCTGTGTGCTCCAAGTTCTTCTCTTGTGTGTGCAGAGCAATGCAGCTCTTTGCACCTCCCCCCCCCCCCCGGCCCATGTAGGCCCAAATCCATCCAGGGTGGCCAAGATGAAAGACCTTGTTTATCAGCATCCACCATACTTAGAAGGCATGTTGTTGATAGTTCCTATCAAGTTGATTAAAACTCCTGGTGACACCATGTGTGTACAATAGAATTGCTCTACAGGGTTTTTGAGACTGTGACCTTTCAGAAGCCGTTGCTGGGCCTGTCTTCTGAGTCACTTCTGGGTGGGTTTGAACAGCCAACAATCTGGCTAGCAGTTGAGTCCTTAACTGTTTGTGCTACCCTGGGACTCCAAGAAAGCATATGGAAATATAATTATAATGATATAATTAGGAATTGGAAACCCTGGTGGCACAGTGGGTTAAGTGCCAGTCTGCTAACCAAAAGGTTGGCAGTTTTAATCCACCAGGTGCTCCTTGAAAACTCTATGGGGCAGTTCTACTCTGTCCCGTAGGGTCGCTGTGAGTCAGAATCAACTTGACAGCAATGGGGTTGGGTTTGGTTTGGTTAATCAGGAATTACATGTGTTTGTGTTTGTAATATAATGTATGACCACATTTTGGGGAGGAGGTTTCGTCTTCCTATGTCTCATCCTCTTGGAGTCAGGAATTAATAATCCTAGCTCTAAGTTGAGACCAGAAGATTCCCAGAGGCTCATGGGAAACTCTCCAGAACCACGTACATATCAACTGCAGACCACCAAGGGACTTTCACAGCTGGAGACTGATCCCCACCTATGAACCACTAGGCCTGATGAGCCCCCCTTACTCCACTCCAACAGCACCTATGGCCAAAGCTTAGGCTGGGTGTGATGCCCCTCCACGTGCTTCCCTGGGAAATGTTGACTCTTGCAGCTACGAACTGCCACTTACTGATCGGCTGAAACTTCGTTTCTGGGACTTCACAGCTGGTGGAGTCAAGACCCAACTCAAGATTTCTGCTGTTTGAGTCTCTGCTTTCACTTGTAATAGGCTAGCCTGCACCTTGGCAAAGAGGGGCATCCCTGAATCATTCCAATCTTGATGCAAATGCTAGATCTGCCACTATTCAGCTATGTGAGCTTGGCTGAGTCACTTAGCCTGTCTGGGTCCTA
Organism: Heterohyrax brucei; assembly: GCA_028571685.1. Classification (NCBI taxonomy): domain Eukaryota; kingdom Metazoa; phylum Chordata; class Mammalia; order Hyracoidea; family Procaviidae; genus Heterohyrax; species Heterohyrax brucei. Next base: position 59,366,034 of record CM053140.1, read on the forward strand.
GGTTCCCCATGTATGGGCTATGAGTATTGCACCCAGTCTTCCCTCCCATGCCTCATGCATGTCCCACACGCCATCCCAATTGCATGGCTTTCCACAGCAGAACACTGTCTCTGCCATTGTCCCTTTGCCCGGAGTGCTGCCCTCCCATCTCCATCTCTCACTTTTAAGTGCTTCCTCTACTCCAGTGAGGGAGCCCTGGTGACACAATGGTTAAGTGCTCAGCTGCTAACCAAAAGTTTGGCAGTTTGAATCCACCAGCTGCTTCAGGGAGGAAAGATCTGGTAACCTGTTCCTATAAGGATTATAGCCTAGGAACTCCTATGGGGCAGTTCTACTTTGTCCTACAGGGGTGATATAAGGTCACTATGAGTCTAAATCAACTTCACAGCACACAACAACAACAGCAGCAACAACCACCTACCTCAAAGTCTGGTTCAAATACCACTCAGCTCACCACTCAGGTCTCCCCTGACCCACGGCAGTTGATAGTCTTGTTGCTGACACCTCACTTTCTGCTTGTTTCTATTTTCCAGACTTTCCCAACTAGAGAAAGCCAGCATTTATTGTGCACCTACTGTGTATCAGATTCTGTGCAAGGTACTTCACCAGCATCAGGTTCTGCTTTTAGCATCTGTCTTGGAGGCACACACAATTACGTACAGATCAGAGACTGACACTGAGGTTTAGAGATTTCAGGTGACGCAGCACAGTCCCACTGCCAGTAAAGGACATTCAAAGCCAGGCCACTCAGTCTCGTACATATGGATTCCCTGGGGCAGGGGTTGTGTCTTGATTACAGCAGGCACCTGGTAGATACTTGTTGAGGGGTGCAGGCTTTGTGCACACCTCTAGCCCATGTTACTCAAAGACCAGCAGGCAGACCCAAGAAACTCAAAGGCCTGGACTTACAGGCAGGGAAATGTTTTGTGCAAGCTTCCTTTCCCTCACTGTCAGTTCAAAGTGAAGATGAGCTGTGAAGAAACCCCTGCTAAATGCAGATGGATTCCCACAATGCCTCTTTATCCTTAAGGGCACACGGGTGGAATGAGGAGAGCGGCTCTGGCTTCTGGAGTCGGGAGAATTAATTTCTTCATTTGGGGCTTGCAATTCAGGCTGTTGTGGGCTGCCAGGAGACGGTGGCACAGAGAGGTGCGGGCAGGGTGAGGGCGCAGAGCACACGATGCGGGAGAGGGCGCTGCCAGCTCCCCACCTCCCTCCCGGCTCGCTCCTCCCCAGCTTTCTTTTGCTGCCTCTCTCTGTTGCTTTTCCTCTTTATTCGTTTCTCCTCTTCTCTCCTTCTATCTCTATGACTTTTCCTAGCTCCCCCATCTGTTCCTCTCTCCCTCTGCCTGTAGCCTTTGTAACTTGTCTCTCTCTCTCTGTGTCACCATCTCTGTCCGCCACTTCTGGCTGGATGTCTGTTGCAGGGGTTGTTTATATACATCGTACCTCTCTTTCTGATTTTTCCCTCCTCTTTCACTGGCTCTCTCCCTTTGGGTATATCGGTGACGGCGTCTGTATAGATGTGCTTTGTGTCTTGTCTTTCAATCTGTTCATATAGTTGTCTGTTTTTATCTCTCTCTGGACGTTTTTACTCTTTTTCCTGCTAGTGTGAATCTCTTTGTTCCTGTTTCTTGCCTTCCCTCTGTCTTTTCACTCTGTATCTACTGTCTCTGCTCTCCCCTCACTCTTGTCGTCTTTTACTTTGTGTGTGTGTGTGTCTCCCCTTCCTTCTGTTACAGTGTGTACATGTGTATATATGCATGTGTGTATGTATGCCTGTATGTGCACATGCATCCCTGGTATTTCATAAAGGCTGTCTCTTTGTTTCTCAGTGAACCACTTTATCTGCTCTCCTAGTTGCTTGCTCCTCCCACCCCAGATTTGCTACTTGGAGCCTCAGATCTGAGGGTCTCAAGGCCTGAAGAAGGATAAGTCACAGAGTTTTGGGTGAGGCAAGCAGGCAGCTCAGCTGCTGCTTGGGAAAGGAGCATGTCGCAAATATGAGGGCGGCCCTGAGACACCTGGTCCAGGTGTAGCAGGGAAAGCACTGGATTCGGAGCCCAAAAATCAAAGTCCAAGTCCTGTCTCTTCACTTCTTGGGTGACCTCGGACATGTCTGGGCCTCAGGCTCCTCATTGGTAGAATGGGCTTGCTGCGTAGGGTAAATGGGTTCATGTTTACAGAGCTGGAACCTGGCACACGGGGTGGAGAGCAAGAAATAGATGGGGACCACAGGCCCACGTGTGGATGCTGGAGGCAGAGCTGTCGGAGATCCAAGAGGAGGCTGTGGAGGCCCTGGAGGGGTGCAGAGGACAGGCCGTGGGGACCATCAGACAGTGGAGGTGGGAGCAGTGGGAGGTGGAACAGGTCACTGGGAGTTATCTTTACTCCCGTTGGCACAGCTCTGCGCCTCTCTCAGTTTCTTAGTGCTGCTGTAACAGAGATATCACAAGCAGGTGGCTCTAACAAACAGAGATGTATGTTCTCACAGTTTAGGAGGTTAGAAGTCAGAATTCAGGGTGCTGGCTCTAGGGGAAGGCTCTCTCTACTGCCCTGGGGGATGGCCTTGTCTCAGCCTCTCTACCGTTCCTCTTGGCTGTTTGATTCTCTGTGCCTAATCTGCTCTTTTTATATTTCAGAAGTGAGTAGGTTTAAGATTGTGGGGACTGCCAGATAGTGGGGGGGAAGGGCAGGGGGAAGGGCAGGAGGTAGAAGCAGTCAGCAGGCATGCCTCCTCAGCCCAGAGCCTCTCCCTCCCCTGCACTGCAGTTATTCCCAGTCCCACTCCAAGTTCCAGGGAAGAAGCTCTCCAGGCAGCTCCGCAGAAGCAGAGCCCAGATACCAGGCCTGCCAGGATCCCAGGGAGACCAAGACTCTGAATCTGATGTGCGGTCAAGAAAGGGGTCAGGCCTCACTCTGGGGAAGCAAGGCAAGGGCCTTCACCCTGCCCTTCTCAGTACACAGGGCTGAGGTGGACACCAGCCCCTGTCAGACAGATGTTTTCATTCATTTAACAAATATTTATGGAACCCCAGTATGTTCCAGTGGCCAAGGGTGCAACAGGGCAGCTCAGTTTAGTGGCAGAGATAGAGAGTATTCAAAACAGCCCCTGGACACATCGTGTTGAAGGAGTACAGGGTAATGAGTCCATAGAACCTGGGTCCCTCCTCATCTGGAGGTCAAGGCAAGCTTCCCCGAGGAGCTGATGTTGCAGTAGAGAATCTGAAGGGTGGGAGAAAGCTGACCTGCAAAGAGGGTGAGCAGAAGCTGAGACCCGTCAGTGTTATGGATTGTCATGGATTGAATTGTGTCACCCCCAAAATGTATGTGTTGATTTGACTTGGTTAGGAGTCCTAATATGGTACCATTCCTCCCATGTGGTGTGAATCCTGCCTCTGTGATACTGATGATGAAGAATGGATTGCAGTTGTGTTAGTGAGGCAGGACTGCAGCTACAAGCTTGTGGAATATAAAGGAGAAAAGTGAGCCGAGGAGGCTGGGAGCCTCATACCACCAAGAGAGAAGCACCAAGGGCAGAGCATGTCCTTTGGAGCTGAGGTCCTGTGCCGAGATGCTGTCACTGGATTTGAACTTATCCTACCACACTGTGATGACTTCTCATACGGAATGGACTTGTAACTTGTTAATGGATTTGCAGCTTACCAGACTGTGACAATAAAAGCATCTCTTTGTGAAACCTTCAGTTCGTGGTTTTTTCTGTTGGAGCAGTACCAGGTGACTAAGACAGGGATATAGACTCAGTAGCCTGAGATCTCCTTCCTTTGCCCCTGTTCATGACTTTGGGACCAGAATCCCATCTTCAGCTCTCTGGGAGAGTCAGTTTCCCTAGTTGTATACGTCAGAGACTTGGGCCAGATGATCTATGTTAGAATACTAAAGGTAGCAGCTGACACTTGCTGAGCGCTTGCTGCAGGCCCACCTGGTATTGAGTTGTGGACACACATTACTCTCACCCTTCCTCCTCCAGAGGCGTGGCTTACTATCCCCATTTTACAAGCCAGAAGACTTTGCACAAGAGAGTTAAGTGAGCTGACCTCAAAGCGCAGTCCAAAGCATGTTCCTTTTGTCACTACCGGTTCTTTCCCATCAGGTAAGTGAACTCTGTGTGGCCTCTTTACAATGGCCGTCTCCCCTCTGTCCGCATTCACACTTCTGGGTGCAGATATAACAGTCGGGGTGGTGTGGGGGAGAAGGTACAAAGATATTGAGTTACCAAGGAATGAGGGGAAGTCACCAAAAGCCAGGGCCCTTATACGTGTCCCCAGCATCCAATGTTGGCTGCAGAGCTGTCCCCCCTCCATCCTTCCTTCAGCCTGCTGGGCTCTCCCCATCCCACCCTGTAGGAGTGTTAGAACAGCCATGCTCGCCTTCATCCTGTGGGTGTGCTCAGCACAACAGATAAAACAGATCTGCCCTAGAAAGTGAGTCCGTGGGTGGGGGCCAGATAAAGTGCTGAGTCTCTGGGTCTCTTGGAGGGGAAGTAGAGGCTTCATATTCACATCTGGGGCTGTCACCTCAGGGAACTGAAAATCCCTGGGAGACCCTATAGTGATCATTTAGCTCAGAGGCTGGCTTAGCATAAGAGAAATATGTGAGCATAATTAATCCCACCACCATGATCATTCCCATTTTTCCTGGCAGGGAGAGGAGGGAGATGGTTGAGAGAGGGGAATCTGTGGGAGCATTGGCTGGGTTCTAACTGGACTCCCAAACTTGCCATCGGTAGGGCCTTGAGTAAGGCACTGGTCACCACTGGTCAGTCTCCTCATCTGTAAAATCATACCACCTGTGTGCTAGGGGCTGTTAAGAGGATTCAGTGGGACAATGAGACGTGTTTTCACAGCAACTTGTATGTTACTGGTGTCAACTCACACAATTGTTAACCAGCCAACTTCCACCTACCAAATATCTTCCAAACTAGGAGAGTGGAGAAGTCCTGCCCCTTGCTCCCCAAGGAGACGTCAGGACCAGGAAACCCTTTGTAGAAGTCCTCAGGGTACACACAGTGGGAAAGAGGCAGGGCTGTGTTCACTGGGACCCTGGTCGGCGTCAGGCTAGGGTGTGCAGGGGGCGCTTTCCCACACTGTCATGTTCTGTCCTCACCACAGCCCTGTGAACTGGGTGTCACCACCCCCATTGTACAGATGGGGAGCCAGAGGCTCAGAGGGCCTGGTAAGCCTGGTAAGCTCCAGATAGTAGGCCTCCTAAGTTAAGGACACAGTAGGGCTGGGACCAATGCTGCTGCAGTCTTTAGGGTAAGAAAAGAAAGGGGAGAGGGCATGAAGCCACGTCAGGGAAGGAGACAGTTTGGATCTAAGACCGAGCCCGGGCTAGGACACAGAAGTCCTGGATGTGAGTCCTCACCATCCCTGACACCACCCTGGCTGGTAACTTGGGGCTTATCCCTGCCTCTCCCTGAGTCTGAGCCTCCCTGTTTGTCAAGGGATTGTTGGATTCGGTGCTCCTCAGGAGTCAGGAGGTTGCTCAACCTCCTTGAGCCTTTCCTTCCTTGTCTAGGAAGCAGTGGAAACAGCAGCTGCCCACCCCAATCCACAGGGGATTCTGGAACTAGTCATGTTTGTGAATGGTGTTTCCCAGTGGGGACGCACGACTCCAGGGAGGGGTAAGAGCAGGAATTCACAGACAGTGCATTCTCCTTTGGGGCCCTCTCTCTGGCTCTGTATACGTGTGTCTCTGTCTCTGTTGCTCTCTTTTCTGTCTCTCTGTATCTCTTGGTCTCACACACACATGTCACACAGATACAGATGTGCACGCACACTCGTTCACACACGCATATACTTTCACACACATTCTCACACGGGTAAGCCATGCATACTCTCACAGTACACTGCCACACACACTCACGCACATTCTTACACAGGTACAGACATGCATACACATACCTTCACTAATACACTTGCACACATTGTTTCACATACACTGTCACACACATACATTCACATTCACAAATTCTCACACAGGTACAGACTTGCACACACTCACCCACACACTCCTACACACACACATGAACCCTTACACTTGTTCTCACATGGGTGTAGACATGGACATAACCCTCATTTGTACACTCACACACTGTCACATACACACTCACAAACACATTCACATGAATTCTCACACAGGTACAGATGTGCACACACTCAAGCACACACTCACAAACACTATCATTCACACTAACACACATACACACCCATGCACACATTCTCACACAGGTATAGGCATGTCCATACACCCCCCCATTCATACATCTACACATTGTCACATACATACACACACATTCTCAAACAGGTACAGATGTGCACACACTCACGCACACACACAAACACTATCACGCCAATGACACATACATTCACACACATACACCCATGCACACACTCTCACACAGGTACAGATGTGCATATACACTCACTCATACACTGCCCCACACACGTTTTCACGCAGGTACAGATGTGCACGTGCACATGTGGATGCACAGACACACAGGCACACACAGAGACCCTCAGACACAGACACAGACACAGATTTCCCGGCTGCCTTCTAACCTGTCTGTGCCGCCACTGAGTCTGGCCCTTTCCTGGCAGCAGCTCAGGAGCTGGCTGGGCTCTGGGTGTCCCAGGCACAGAAGCAAGGCTGGAACCCCTGAGTGTAGGGATGAGGGGGCAGACAGCCAGGACCCTGCAGGTGTCGGGGGCTGAACCTGGCAGAAAAGGCTTGGTTTTCAAAGCTTAGGTCTGCTGGTGTTTTACTTTTAAATGTTTTCTTGTTCCCATTGGCTGCTTGGTACCTCCCAGGTCATGAAAAGGCCGTCCATCAAGAGTGAAGAGGTGATTGAACAGCTAAGAGTGTCAGCTCCCCACAAAGGGGATCACACTTAGTCCTCCCCACAGCCTGTGTAGTGGAAGCAAGGCTCAAGGAACTGAGGCTCAAGGAGGGAAGGGAATTGTTTGAGTACGTGACTCAGGTCCCCCTGGCCTCTTGCCGTCTATCCCACGCTGGCTCTGAAATCTCCTGTGATTTGATTTCTAGTACAAAGACAATTTCTGCAGCAAGTCGAGGATGTTACTGAGGCACTGGTCAGGCAAGGGGACACCGACAGACCCTGCCCATGGCCACTTCTTGAAGGTGGTGGTGACCTTTGATGGACCTTTGCTGACCTTCTGGAGGAGGAGCGGCAGATGCAGCCCTGAGGTCTGACTTCCCCCGGCTCAGCCAGAGTTGCCCACAGCCTCAAGGATGACCAAACTTTGGAACTTTCTCTTATCTAGCAGGCCCCGCTATTGCTTTCATTAAGAGCAGTAAATCTCGGCGCATCCTGTCACTGGCCAGGAAGGGTCAGGGAAGGGAGATTAGGGGTCTCAGGCAGGAGCTTGCCAAGCCCAGCAGCCCTTAAACTTTTCAACTTGTAACTTGTCACCTTTCATAACTCAGGCTGTCAGCAGCCACAGTGACTCTTCTGTTCAGGGGTCACAGGGTCTTCTAACCGCTCCTGGTCCGGCCCCACATGCCACAAGAGAGAATCTGTCTGAAAACCCTCGATGAGACAGCCCCACCTGGAGGCATCTGTCTCCTGCTCAGAGCTCTTTATGCAACAGCCCAGGTCAGGCTGAGTGTGGCTCTTTCTCCATGGGGACAGTTCAGGGAAGCGTCGGGGATCTGTGGGGAAGGAGCTGCATTGGGGCAGTCCTACTTCTGTCTGTCTGTCTCAGTTTCCCCGGATCCCATCTCTGGAGCCTCTTGGGGGAATTCCATGAAAAGTTCACAAAGTTGAGATAAGGATAAAGGAGTCTCTAAGAGGATTCAGGAAACCCTGGTGGCATTTAAATGCTACAGCTGTTGATCAAAAGGCTGACAGTTTGAATCCACTAGGTGTCCCTTGGAAACTCCATGGGGCTGTTCTGCTCCATCTTATAGGGTCGCTGTGAGTCAGAATTGACTCAATGGCAGTACTTTTTTTTTCTTTTAAATAAGGATTCAAAAGCCAGAGTATTTGGTCCAGTCCTGACTCGGTCATTGCCCAGCTGCATGACCCTGGACAAATTACTTAGCTTCTTGGTGCCTCAGTTTCCTCATTCATGAAATGCAAATGACAGTGATCTATTTCTTATAGGTTTGTGAGCAGTAAATGAGTTAATATGCAGAAAATGCTTCAAGCAGTGCTGAGGACTAGCATGGTAAGTGCTTAGTAATCCACTGTGATTGTTGTTATTGACACTATTTTTGAAGCACAGGTTGCAGGATGAGGGCTATAGAAAGGAGGATTAGAGCTTGGTTTTCCTCTTCAATGCATCTAAGTTTAGGGCTTGGAGCAGAGGGAGTTTCAGTCTGCTACCTCCAACTGAGGCACGGTGGGATTTTTCTTTTGGCATCTGGGGAGTGGGAAGAAGGATGGCACCAGACGGGGCTCTTGGAGGTAGGGTGGGGAGGGAGGTGAAGAAGCACCAAGGACCAGTGGCAGGGTGAGGGCAGCTGGGCAGAAGCCTCCCTCCAGGCCTCCCACTCTTTCCTCCCATTGAGTGGGCCAGCCTAGGGCAGATTCCAGAAACTTAACACTTGAGCTGGAAAGAACAGTAGTGTCCAGCATTCTCCCACCCCACTTTATAGGAGGGCCCCCAAAAGGGAAGACACTTAACCAAGGTCACACAGTGCATCACTGTCCAGGCTGGGCTGAGGCCCTGCGTTTCCTGACTCCCTCCCTGTGCAGTGCTCTTTCAGGTCCCCTGTGAAAGTCAGGAAGTGGGGAAACTAAGTGGGGCAGGGCTGACCCTCAGGTGCTTCTCAGAGGCCTCTGGCCTGGGGGTCTCTCCAGAAGCTTCCTTTGGAGCTGGACCTCATCCAGTCTCACCACAGCTGGGGTGGGTGGGTGAAGTCACCCTTGATTGACAGGTGAGGCAGCTGAGGCTCCCTAAGGACCCTGGTAGCCTCAGGCAGCTTAGGGTGCAAGAGGCCCTGCAGGGACTTGAGTTGAGAGTGCCTGTCTCCAAGTCCAGCCAGTACCACCGAGCTGATCACTCTCATTTAAAGTCTCACCTAGAGCTTTGAAGCCAAAGCTCGTTTTATTATAGCTTTCATGTCTTGCACAACCCTTGCCCCCACACCCAGCATCTTGTAATTATTTTCATACGTCTCTTGGTCTCCCAGCCCCCAGGCTCCCCAGGCTCACTGCCTCTCCTCTCACTGCCAAGCTCCCAGTGCTGGCCACAGTGTGGCACAAAGTGCCTGCTCTATTTATTTCCTAATAAAAAGACAGCCTGGGTGGCCCAGTGGGAGATGAAAACAGAGATTTACTACTGAATGATTAACCATAAAGTGGCAGGTTAAATAAGGGGAGGAGATGGAGAAAGGAGGAAGGGCAGGAGCTGCTGGGGACCTTAGCCGAGTGGGCTGGCCCTCACACAGGTGACTTGGATTTCTGTTGTCTGCAGACTCAGCCCAGAGGAAGCTGAGCAGCCGGCCTAGACCTCCACCTGTCTGTTCTTGCAGTGCAACTCCAGATGTGTCCCTTGCCCTCTCTGGGCTTTAGTTTCTCCACTTATGGAATACTGGACAGGCTGAGACAATTCTCATTTGGTACAAGTGCATGGTCATTGGCAGCAGGTAGACTGGGCTCTGGATTCCAGGAATGGCCTTTGGCAGATCACTTCTAGCTCAGTTTTCTCCCCCTGGGGATAGGAGTAATAATGGAGACAATGATGAGGGTGACAGCAACAGGGGACATTGACTGGGGACCTACTACACGCTAGGAGTCCCTGGGTGATGCTAACAGTCAAGCACCTGGCTACTAAATGAAAGGTTGGTGGTTGGAATCTACCAGAGGTGCCTCAGAAGAAAGGTCTGGTGATCTGCTTCTGAAAGATCACAGCCACTGAAAGCCCTGCAGAGTGCATTTCTCCTCTGGCACACAGGGGGTTGCCATGCATCAGAATCAACTTGATGGCTACTGGTTTTTACCACATGCCAAATGCTACTTATTCTAAGTGTCTCACACGTTTTGAACCGTTTACTCCTCACAGAAGCTCTGTAAGTTGGGTACTATCACTAGCTCCATTTTACAGATTAAGTGCATCTCTCAGTGAGGTTTAGTGACACCCCCAAGAGCAGATTCCTGGCGAGTGTCTTCAGCATTGCAGTTGGCTATGTCCTGCTTGCCAGCCTCAGCCTGTGGCACTCAGCACAGTCCTCATTCACGGGCTACAGCCTCATCCCTTCCGATGAGGTCTGAGTCATAGCATTGCCGGGGGTGCTGGGGAAGATGATTCCTCCAGATTTGTTTATCCCTCAGCTCATATATTGGCTATTTCTGCTTATTTTACACTTATCCTTACTCCCTAGTAGTTAACCTCATTAACCCCATTGCCACTGAGTCTATTCGGATTCATGGCAATCCTGTAGCACAGAGTGCAACTGTCCCATAAGGTTTCCAAGGCTATAAATCTGTACAGAAGGAGAATGCCATATTTTTCTTCCATGAAGCAGCTGGTGGGTTTAAATCACTGGCCTTTAAATTTCCTGAATTGATTCCAACTGATAGCAACACTACAAGACAGAGTAGAACTGCCCCCTAGAGTTTTCGAGGAGCAGCAGAATCAAACTGCTGACTTTTTGGTTAGTAGCTGGGCTCTTAACCACTTTGCCACGAGGGTTCCTAGATAATCTCCTTAATATTCAATAATTATTTATGTTAAACTTTCCTTCTTTAAATTACTTTGTGGTCTTATCTTCTAACTAGGCCCTGATGAATACAGAACGGGTACTGGAAGTGGTATTACGATATAGACCAGCAGTGATGCTATACATATAAACATACACATGTGTGTACACATGCACGTACACACATTTTTGTGTGTACACACACATTCACATACATCTACACACATACATTTTACTGCTCTCTAAAATATAATAAATATTCTTAGCCTGTTGGCTACTCAAAAGTAGGTGATGAGCTATGTTTGGCTCATGGGCCGTCATTTGCTGATCCCTGTACTAGAACGACCATTAGAGAAAAGAAAATACCCAGACCTTTTAGAGATTTCTAGGTCTCTAGGTGGTGTGAATGGTTAAGCTCTGGATTTCTAACTGCAGGGTTGGAGGTTCCTGTTCCTGCAGAGACACCTTGGAAGAAAGGCCTGGCAATCTACTTTTGAAAAATGAGACTTTACGGAGCATGCTCCTACTGTGACACATGTGGGGTTACCATGAACAGGAGTCAACTCATTGGCAGCTGGCACTGGTACTGGTGGCTATGGATTTTGCTAAATCCTAGGGACCCAAAATGCTACTGTGGCCATCGATCAAGACAAGAACTTACAAGAATCAGATGACAGATGGAGTCTTAATTCAAGTTCATCTCCCATGAAGTAAATGAGCCAAATTGGTTGTTTCTCTAGTTTCCAACAGTATAACTGGAAAAGACAGACCTGAAACTTCTTTTTCCTAGAAAGATAGTAAGCCGGAGGAACACAGTAGTCTTGAGGTAACAGAACATTCAGGGACACTGTGGCTAAGTTTGATGAATAACTAATATAGCCTACCCGTGGTTAAGTGCTACACCTTCTAACCAAAAGGTTGACAGTTTGATTCTGTCAGACTCTCCTTGGAAACTATGAAGCAGTTCTACTCTGTTCTATAGGGTTGCTATGAGTCAGAATTGACTTGACGGCACTTTTTTTTTTTTTTTTATGATGATTGCAAAGACTGTTTGGACTGTTACCTCACCCTAGGGGAGGAAGGATGAGAAACTACTTGGATGAAGGGTACCGTGTCTTATAAGTGGGCATATAGTTGCTTTATTGTTAGGTGGAAGTTCAAATATGTGTAGAAGGCTTCACATGGCAGCTCATTGCCTATGCCTTCTTCAGCTGTGCTTAAGGAAGGCAGACTGTGCTCACCAACAGGCCTTGCTCTGGGAGTCAGAAGTGTATAGCCAGGGCCTTGACAGGGGTCACTGTACCTTGAGTTCAAGGCCAGTTCTTCCCTTACCTGCTGTATGAACCATCACCTCATCTGTAGAATGGACATGATGACAGTAGCTTATTGTGAGGAGTAAATAGGAGTTGTGAAGTGCTAAGGAGAGTGGTTGGCTGTTCATCTTGAGGACACAGCGTTGCTGTGCCCTTTACTTCTGCCAACTTCTCAATAGTGCTTTACAGTTTCCAGTGCCTTGCCCTTTCTCCTCGACTGTGAGGTGTGCAGGGCAATTTGATGCCCCCAATGGCCTCACACACATGGATGACATCTTGGTTTCTTAGTGCCTCTATAATAGAAATACCACAAGTGAGGGACTTCAACAAAAATTTATTTTCTCACCGTTTAGGAGGCTCAAGGCCCACAGGCAGGGCCCCTGCCCTAGGGGAGAGCTCCCTCTGTTCATTCTGAGGGAAAAAGCTTGTTGTAGCTTTTGTGACTTTCTTCTCACTGTTCCTTGGCGATCTCCTGGGCTTGTAGACTAGTCTGCCTCTGTTGTCTTCAAGGAGTATGGGTCTTCCCCCTGGGTCTGCTTTTTCAGACCTAAAAGGAATCAGCTAAAGACACGTCCTACACTAATACTACCTTATAACACAACAAAGCAGACTGTACTGCCAAATGGGCTTATATTCACAAGTATAGAGTTAGGATTTACCACACATATTTCTGGGGAACACAATTCAACCCATAACAGATGGGAAGTGGTGGAGCTGAGATGGGAACCCAGGTCTGTGTGGTTCAAGCCTGTACTTATGTCTTCTTACTCAACTCAGGAGATGCTAGCTTGAGCTCCCCCAAGGATATATCAGCAACTTGAAATTGAGTCTCTAAGGGAAGACACTTGTCCTCAGGTTAGACAAGGAGTCCTAAGGATGATCTGCGACTAGGCTAGGAAGGAGATGGAGAGGCTGGTTCCACCTCCCCTTTCCCTTCCCACCCTTGGGGTTTAACCTCTTACCTCAGGCTTACAGGTGCAGTGGCCTGTGCCCAGTACTCAAGGTGCCTCTCCTGCCTCCCTCGTGTGTGGCACTACCAGGGAAAAGGCAGAACCAGGGAGCTTGTGCTGTCCAGCAGGGCCTTCAAGCGGTTAGGAGCATTGTATTATGGCTGAAAAGAATAGAGTTTGACCTCAGTTTTTCACTCACTGTCTGTTCTTACACATTTACCTCATCTTTCTGAGTCTACATTTCTTCATCTTCAGAGTGGGCTGAGAGTTTCTATATCATAGTTATTTTAAGGACTGTCATTATAAAGCCTCACTTTGTGTCAAGCACAGTTCTAGGAGCTCCACTCATATGAACTCAGCGTTCTTTGCAAGGACCTCATGAGAGAGGGACTACCGTGATGAGGACACTGGCACGGGGTGTTGGGATAATTCCCTGGGGTATGGTCTAACGTGAATGGAGGAGATGGGCCCTGAATCCTGAACTGAGTCCAGAAATTTGATCTTGAACATTGGCTATAAGTGTCCATAGCATACTTAGTGTGGGTTTAGAACACCCTACACCTATTCTTCCAAGGGTAGTCTGTATAAGACCTCAGTTGACTTACCCACATGACGGGCTACTTCTTGTTTAAAATACAGATTCCCTAGCCCCAGCCCCATACTTACTACATCAGAATCTCTGGATAGAGCCTGAAACCTCCGTTTTAAATGGACACATCTTACCACGTAATTTTTAAGCAACCTGAAGACTAGAACCCAGGGCCTGAGAGTCTAATGAGATGAATCACATCTTTATTTCCTACATTTCAGCCAAAGAGCTGGAGCTATGGGTTATAGAAAGACCCCTGCCAAAACCAAACTGTGGTCCCCCAAAATGTGTTCTCCACACTCCCTGGTCTCAGTTTCTGTCTTTTTAATGGGGATCCTGTCCACTCACTGCTCACCTTTAGGATGCTGAGAGCATGAAGGTGATGGTGGCTGGCTACATGCATCTCTAGTGACAGATGGATGCCAGAGTCACCCTGACTTGAGATGGAATACTGGCTCTGTGGTGACCAAGGCCTGTGCCGGGGTTCCCTGGTCCTTGAAGTGGAGACAATGATTCCTCCCCCCATACTTGCTATGGTGAGGGTTTAATGAGGTATGTGAGCACCAGGTCACATCCATGCTGTCCCTCTGTAAGTGGGAGTTTTCATGCATTTTGTCTGCTCTAGTCAGAGCTTCGACCCGGTTCCAATCAGTTCAGTCGTGGCTGCTGAATTGAAACTGGAACAGACTGAAATTTTTACAGTCTGTGCAATCCAGAATATAACTAGAGTGGAGAAAAACTATGGGTTTAAGCCCTGGAATGGAAAACTTGAAAGAAGCCTGGTGAGCTCATTCAGGAGCTGATGTGTGAGCCTGGATTATCACTGGCAGGGTGGTGAGAGCCACAGAGATTCAGAGCAGCATGGTTGGTCCCCTTCTTTGAGTAGAGAGAGCACCACTGTTTCCTACTCTTGTTCAAAATCTGATGGGCAAGAGATTTGGTTCCTACATAGCGGGTATGTTGCTCACGTTTCCTAAGAGGAAGATTAGGGTTGTATCAGGGCTTTGAGCCATGATTTTTCCCATTCTAGCTATCGTCCCTCTGCAATCAAAGCCCATGGAAGCAGCAGTCAAGAAATCAAAAGACCCATTACATTGGGAAAATCTGCTGCCATGGACCTCTTTAAAGTATCCAAGAGTAAAGATGTCACCTTGAAGACTAAAATGTGCTTGGCCCAAGCCATGGTATTTTCAGTCACATTATATGCATGTGAAAGCTGGACAATGAACAAAGAAGACAGAGAAGAATTGATGCCTTTGAATTGTGGTGTTGGAGGGGAATGTTGAATGTACCATTGACTGCCAAAAGAACAAACAGATCTGTTCTGGAAGAAGTCTAACCAGAGTGCTCCTTGGAAGCAAAGATGGCAAGACTGTATCTTACATACTCTGGACATGTTGTCAGGAAGGATCCGTCCCTGGAGAAGGACATCATGCTTGGTTAGTGAAAAAGAGGAAGACCCTTGACTAGATGGAGTGCACAGTGGCCACAACAATGGGCTTGGGCATAAAAATGATTGTCAACATGGCATAAGACAAGGCAGTGTTCTGTTCTGTTGTGCATAGTGTCACTATGAGTCGGAACTGACTCCGCGGCACCTAACAACCGAACAACAATCACAAACTATTGTCCCAGTTCACCCAAATGCAAAAACTTTGAATCTGTTCTCATTTTGCTTCCTCTGCCGTGACTGAACCACAAACTAGTTTGAAGCCCTGGATCTAGGTTCCCAAATCTCCAAAAACACCTGCTCCCATGGGTGGTTCCAACTGCAGACTTATTATTGGTGCTAGAACTCAGTCAGCGTGGGATGTTTCTCTTTCTCTTCCCACGTTGGTGAAAACTGGATAAGGAGCTGAACTAACCATCCAGGTTCAGCCAGGGTAGAAACCGTAGCTGAGCAGAAATAGCAGCTTCTGATATTATCAAGGTTGTTCAGCTTCTGAGTGAACACAAATAGCCTCAGTTTCAACCTGTGCTCTCAATAAAATGAAGATGCAGACCCGGTTCTTTCTCCTCCCACCGCACCCCTAACCTTGGTCCCAGACTTCATAGATGGAGGAAGATCTGTGATCTGCATTCCCATATCTACTGCACCCCAAGTTATGGGGGAGGGATGAGGGCATGTATCACCAGAGATGCCAAGACTCTGTTCTGCTCTCTGGGCTGGCAATGAGAGCCATAACTGAGCTGGGCTGTTTGGTTTTCCCAAGGTGGTCCCAGGGAGGTCAAAGACAAAACAGCTCAGGGAGACCATGTCTGGAAACATGCTCTAGGCTTGTTCACCTACCAGCTGCCCTCAGAGACGCTCCTTCTCCCCTTGGTGTTGCCAACATCCTGGGGGAAGGTACCAGGAGCCCTCACCCTTCCCACTCCATCCTCAGTAAGATGGGGACTCCGCTAGGATGAGCCTTGGTCACAGTTGGGTTCTGGGCTGTCTACCTGAAAGGGAAAATCAGAGCAGTCATCTGAGAAGGAAGGAAGAACCCAGCTTGGCATCAGGGTACCCCTGAGATCTAACACTGGGTAGCTTCAGGATTCTGACCTGGGAGGGGCTTGGGGAGCTCCTGGGTGAGAGCCAGGGCTCCTGTCTTGAAATAACATTGTACTTCAGGCAACACGTTTATTTTTAATGTGGCTTGTGGTAGGGGAGTGATGGAGATGATCAGGGTATTAAGAGTCTTAATCAGGCCTTGGTGCCCCACTGGTGGGCATCCTGACTCTATCATGTCCTAGCTGTGTAGCTTCAGCCTTGTGACTTCACCTGTCTGACACCCTCATGAATCTGACAGGACAAGTGATGCCTGATTTACAGGTTAAGGTCAGGCCGTGTGGTGGCCAATCGCAGCCATCATGGCCTGTGGCCACAGCTACCCTCAGCCTATACCAAGTCCTCTGGACAGGAAGACTACAAAGACTCAGGTAGCACTTGCCTTTCTGGAAAATTACTGACCGGGGTACCAGTCTTGATGCAAATCCAGTCCCAACAGCCTGTGGTGACCTCAGTGTACCACATCTGCTCATGATTACCTGTTGGGGGACAAGGGTATATGAGTTGGTGGAGGAAGACACAGACTAGAGAGCAGATTTTTAATGAAGAATGTTGGCTTGGAAATGATTCTGAAAGTGACGCATCTGTCATATGGAAAACACCAAAAAAGTATAAACGAGAAAGTAGCATTTACCATAATCTCTTCCTCAGGGATGGCCGCTGTTAATATCACAGCATATTTCCTTTTCATTTTCCTTTTGTGCACATGGCTATAAGTCAAATTAAGCTCCTATCTGTCTGTTATCCCAGTTGGTGAAAATAGCTCTGTAGGTTTTCATCAAATTAGGCAGCTTCATTTGGTTGTCCTGACTTAAAAGCTATGAGGCCTTCTCAAAATTCACTGCTGGGGGACATGGGGCACCTGAAAGAAATTAATAGCCACTGAGCAGTCAATTGAAGCTAGGGACAGTGGGAAGCCTGCAGGGCTGCTCCTGGGAGGACTTGTCATGTGGATCCAGACACAGTGATCCCAATAGATGAGAGTTTCACACATGCCCCCACCTCTGTCCTACCTGGCCCACCAGCATCAGGAGTCACAGGGACAGGGGCTCTGCTTTGTGACCCAGTTGCTTCTTGCCCACGCACCCCCTCACAGATGAGCAGCAGCAGGGAGATTTGTCCAGTCACAGCTGGTTATCCTGAGCAACAGTGTGACTGCCAGCCACTGTGAGTGTGCATATGTGAGTGCGGTGTGTGTGTGTGTGCACACGTGTGTGTGGCTTTCACTTGACGTTCTGACATGGAACTGCACATCCTTTACCCCCTCACCTTTTATTTTCTTCAGTATTTGCCCCCCATTATTCACTGGGTGCAGGGAATGAGTAGGCATCCAAGGGACAGGGCACAGGTAGGAGTCAGGAAACCAGCGTTTCCTGAGCACAGTATCATTGTAAATAACAAAGGTACACTTTATACAGGTGCTACTGTCCTTACTTCCATTCTACAGGTGAGGAGACTGAGAGGCCCGGAGAGGTGAAGCAGTTTCCCTAAGGCCACATAGTCAGGAAGCAACAGCTGGGATCTGAACCTAGGCTGTCTGACCTTAGCCGCTTTGTGTGCACTGCACACTTACTGTACGCCAGGAACTTTGGTTGTAGTTGTTAGGTGCCATCGAGCCGGTTCTGAATCACAGCCACCCTGCATACAATAAAGGAAAACCCCGCCTGGGCCTGTGCCACCCTCACAGTCATTGCTGTGTTAGAGCCCGTCGTGGCAGCTGCTGTGTCGGTCTATCTCAGCCAAGGCCTTTCTATTTTTGGCCTACCCTTTATTCTACCGAGCATGACGTCCTTCTCCAGGGAATGGACTCCTCCTGATAACATGTCTAAAGTATGTGAAACAAAGTCGCAGTACCCTTGCTTTTAAGGAATGTCTAGCTGTGCTTCTTCTAGCACAGATTTGTTTGTTCTCCTGGCAGTCCATGGTATATTCAATATTCTTCACAAATATCGCAATTCAAAGGCATCAGTTCTTCTCGAGTCTTCTTTATTTACAGTCCAGCTTTCATATGCCTATGAAGTGATTGAAAATATCATGGCTTGGGCTAGGTGAACCTTTGTCCTCAAAGAGACATCTTTGTTTCTTCAATACTGTAAAGAGATCTTTTGCAGCAGATTTGCTAATACAATGTGTAGTTTGATTTCTTGACGGGCTGCTTCCTTGTGTGTTGATTGTGGATATAAGAAGGGTGAAATCCTTGACAACTTCAATATTTTCTCTGTTTAGCATGATGCTGCTAATTGGTCCAATTGTGAGGATTTTTGTTTTCGTTATGTTGAGGTGTAATCCACACTGCTGTCTTTCATCTTCCTTAGTAAGCGCTTCAAGTTGTCTTCACTTCCAGCAAACAAGGTTGTGTCATCTGCATAATGCAGGTTGTTAATGAGTCTTCTTCAGATCTCAAGGCCCTGTTCTTCTTCATATCATCCAGCTTCTTGTTTCGTTTGCTCAGCATTCAGATGGAATAGGTGTGGTGAAAGACACAATCTTGACACACAGCTTTCCTGACTTTAAGCCACTCAGTATCCCCTTGTTCTGTTTGAACGACTGCCTCTTGGGCTATGTACAGGTTCCTCATAAGCACAATTAGGTATTCTGGAATTCCCATTCTAGGCAATATTATCCATAGTTTTTTATAATCCACACAGTCAAACGGCTTTCCATAGTCAATAAGGAAATATCAGAAAGATAAACATCTTTTTGGTATTCTCTGCTTCTAGCTAAGGTCCACCTGACATCAGCAGTGACATCCTTCATTCCACATCCTCTTCTGATTCTGGCCTGAATCTCCGGCAGTGCCCTGTCAAGGTACTGTGGCAACTGCTTCTGAATTACCTTCAGCAAAATTTTACTTGCATGTGATATTAATTACATGATTCAGCAAGTTCTGAGTTCTGTTGGATCAACTTTCTTTGGAAGGGGCATGAATATTGATCTCTTCCAGTTGAATGGCTAGGTAGCCGTCTTCTAAATCTCTTGTCATAGACAAGTGAGGACTTCCAACCTTGCATCCATTTGCAGAAACATCTCAACTGGTATTCTGTCAGTTCCTAGAGCTTAGCTTTTCTCAAATGCCTTCAGTACCACAAGGTTGTCATCCTGTGCTGCTTTCTCAGGTGGCTGAACATCAACCAATTCTTTTTGCTACAGCGATTCTGTGTATGCTTCCATCTACTTTTGATGCTTTCTCTTTTAACATTTTGCCCGTAGAATCCTTCAGTTTCGCAACCTGAAGCTGTAATTTTTATTTCAGTTCTTTTAGTTTGAGAACTACTGAGCGCTTTCTGCCTTTTTGATTTTATAACTCCAGACCTTTGCACACTTCATTATGATGCTTTGTCTCCTCGAGCTGCCCTTTGAAATCTTCTGTTCATCTCTTTTCCTTCGACATCTCTTCCATTTGTGTTAGCTGGCCCGCACTTGATAGCAAGTTTCAGTCTCTTTTAACACCCATTTCGATCTGTTCTTTCCTTCCTGTCTTTTTAATGACCTTTTGCTCTCATTTAACAGCACTTTTTTATTGTTCACAGACTTCTTCAAGGTAGACAGCAGGTGAAAACTATAAAAGCGCAGCAGGTCCAGCACTTGGTTTCCATACAAATCAGGAGGGATGGAGAAAGATAGTGACATAAGAACGCTACGCAGCAGGGGCCATTACTATCCACCTCAATCTACAAAAGAGAAAACCGAGGTGCAGAGGTGAGATGCTTTGCTCAAGAGCACTTGGCAAGTGAGGGGCCCAGCTGGCTCTAAGCCCAAGCTTGACACCATAAGCCCGGTCCTCTTTTCTCCTGGTCCTAAAACTGTCCCATCCTGGGGCAGCAGCTGCCAGCTGGAATGAAAGGCAGGAGAATTGAATGTCACAGAGGCAAAGGTCAAGTCTGGACAGATCTGCCTTGTTTTCCCAGTGACTGTGGTCCTGCTTTTAGTATCAAGCCTATGTTGTTTCAGCAAATGTCAGCGATTGTGACAACCAGTTATATAGTGAGGCCTGAAATTTCAAATGCTGCCTTGGCGTCCTTGAGACTCACATGGCTACAAAGGCCTCTCTGTAAGTTCTCTGCTATGTCCCCCACCCCCTGCCACCTTGGGGAAAGATGCCCGCCCAGCTAGTTCCTCTATTACTTAGACCAGCATCTCCAGCCTGGTTATCAACGGACTCACCTTCCTGCCAGCCCACTGGGTTATTCAGACAAACAACCATATTCTCCTATAAGACCCAGGGGTACCCCACTCTCTTGTTACTACAAAGCCTGCCTTCCACAGCCCCTGCTAGGTCACCCTGATCTGGAGCATGAGCCTTGTGTGGCCCTGTGTGGTGGGAGGCCACCTCTTTCTCTGAGCCATGAGTGTATGTGACTAGCAAACCGCCATCAGTCTCATTTTTCTGGTGTCAAATGCTGTCTGTTTGGTCCCCATCTTGCCCAATCTAGGGCAGAGATCCCTTCTTCACCAATGGGGTGAGCAGGAGGTGATCTTAAAACTACTGAAGGCCTGAGAACCTTGTGCACTGCTCCTCTGAGCCCTGCAGCCCGCCTAGCACAGCCTCAGATCTCTGCAGCTTTCCCCTGTGAGCTGAAGCTGGGCTTGTCCTTAAAACTCTATCCCATGGTTGTGAGGATTGATTGGCACAGCCTTGGAGGGTGATTTACCTCCATGCATCTGAGAGCATTAAAAACCTGCCTGCTATTGATCTGGGAATTCAGTTCCATATAGTGAGCTTATTTTGGAGAAACAATTTAAGAAAGGCCCACATGGACCTTCCTTCCAGCATACTTCATACTTGATAATTAGAGACAACAAAGGGCTCACAGACAGGACTGTGAACACCTTGGGGACAGAATCCTCCCCTGTCCCCTGTGTACTGTTCTGCCCTGTCGCCTAGCACAGAGTCAGGCACACAGGAGGGCTTCAACTACAATAGAGAGAGGAGAAAACAGCTAAAATTGTTGTGGAAGCCTGTATTTTCTTAGGAGGAAAAGACAGATTTCATGGATTGAATTGTGTACTCTGGGAAATGTGTGTAGCGATTTGAGCGGACCGTGATTTCTGGTACTAGATGATGCCTGTGTGTTGGAAACTCTGCCTCTATGATGCTAATGAGGGGGGAGGGGTGGCAGCTGGGTGGGTGGGGTAGGATTCAATGTGTAAGACTGAGGCAATCTCTTGGGATATAAAAGAAAGAAGTTAGCAGAAAGATTAGGGGACCACATACCACCAAGAAAGAAGCACTGGGAGCAGAGCGTGTTCTTTGGGCTCAGGGTCCCTGTGCCTCCGAAGCTCCCGCTCCAAGAGAAGGCCAACGACAAGGACTATCCTCCAGAGCCGG
This sequence comes from Heterohyrax brucei, assembly GCA_028571685.1. NCBI lineage: Eukaryota > Metazoa > Chordata > Mammalia > Hyracoidea > Procaviidae > Heterohyrax > Heterohyrax brucei. The sequence goes on from CM053140.1 coordinate 59,387,455, forward strand.
CAGAGAAAACCTTCCCCTGGAGCTGGAGCTGATGCCCTGAATTTGGACTTATAGTTTACTGGACTGTGACAGAATAAAATTTCTTTTTTTAAAGTCATCTACCTGTGGTATTTCTATAACAGCAACACTAGATGACTAACATATATATAATCTGTTTTTTGTTAAAAAAAAAAGTAATAGGTTGAAGAGTCAGGCAAGATATGCCCTAAAATGTGGGTACAACAGTAGCTATCTCTCATCTCTGAGTGGCAGGGTAGCACGAGAATCTAACTTTTCTTTTGTTCGTTCCATTCTGTAAATACTGAATTATTTTTTACCTTTTGTAGTTGACATTTATGGAACTTTTCAAGTATACTGCTTTATGCATGTTAACTCATTTAAGCCTTACAACAGCCCTTTAAGATAGGTAAAATTATTTTCATATCATTGTACAGTTGAGGAAACTGAGGCCAAATGCTTCTCAGTACTAATCGGTGCTTCTAGGATTTGAACCTAGGTATAGTCCCTGTCATGGATTGAATTGTGTCACCCCCAAAATACGTGTAGTAATTTGCCTGGGCCAGGATTCCCTATATTCTACCATTCTCTTACATTTTGCGATTTTCCTACGCTGTATGTTAGAGGATTAGGGTGGGACTGTAAGTCCCTTCTTAGGATCACCTCCCTGCTCCACTGTAAAGGGAATTTCCCTGGAGTATGGCTGGCACCCCCTTAATCCTTTCATCCTACAAGAGATAAAAGGGAAAGGAAGCAAGCAGAGAATTGGGAACCTCACACCACCAAGAAAAGGAGCACCAGAAGTATTCATCCTTCAGACCTGAGATTCCTGTGCTGAGATGCTCCCTGAACAAAGATTGATGCAATACAAGGACTTTCCTCCAGTGCTGACAAGGGGGAAAGCCTCCCCCTGGAGAAGGCATCCTGAATTTGGACTTGTAGCCTGCTGGACTGTGTAAGAATAAACTTTCGTTTATTAAAGCCATCCACTCTGTGGTGTTTCTGTGAGAGTGGCACTAGCTGACTAAAACTGTCTGTCCTGAGAGACTGGAGTGCTGCTCTAACATACACTTAAAATGTGGAAGCCACTTTCAAACTGTGAATGGACAGAAGATTCAGAAGGAATCAAGGAGAACTGTGAACACTGAAGAAGGCATCGGCGGTGAGAGACAACAGCAGAGGACCAGCAGCAGCGGCATCAGCAGGACCAGAGGCAGTGCTGGAGCCGACCCATGGAGCAAGACAGTCGCAGCTCCTGGCATGGCGTGGTTTGCGCATTGTCTGACTCCCCTGTTCTGAGGTCCATGAAACTTACTTGGTTCAGGGCTGCGTCTTCAGGGTCCTGATAGTGCTTGGCTTATGGTAGACACTCAGTGAATGTTGGAATGAATTAACAAATGACCAGGAACTTTCTTGACATTGTCTCATTTGATTCTGTCACCAGCCCTGTCGGTGACGAAACTGAGGCCAGGGAAGCAACTTGACTTGCCCAAAGTCACACCTCTCTGTGTTAGAGGAGGCAGGATCCAAACTCTCAAACCAGGACTCTTGTCTTCCATCTCTAAATTAGGGCTATCACCTTAGGGACAGCCCTGTGGAGGAGGGAAGAGTGAAGTGCCCTGGAGTGGCAGCAGCCACAGAGAACCCAGGCCCAGGGACTCGATGGCTGATCACGGCTACCGAGGGATCCTTGGCCTGCCTTCAGTAGACAGCTGCTGCTGAGCTGATGCCAGCTCATGGAGACCTGTACAACACAATAGAATGATGCCCAGTTCTGTGCCAGCTTGATGATTGTTAGCAGGTTTAAGTTCATCGTGGTATGGCTACTGAAGGTCTCCCTGCCCTCGCTGGCCCTCTGTTTCATCAACACGTGAGCTCCTCTAGTGATCGATCCTTCTGATGACGTGGCCAAAGCAAGTGAACTGAACAGTGTTCCTTTATAAGGTTTTTATGGGCAAATTTTTGGAAACAGACAGCCAGGCTTTTCCTCCTAGTTTGTCTCAGTCTGGAAGCTTTGCTGAAACTTGTCCATGATGGGTGACCTCCTGGTATTTACAATACTGGTGTCATAGCTTCTAGCACCACAGCCAGATAGAAGCCCCCAAGTATTACAAACAGACAAACCTGCCCAGTATCTTCTCAAGAGGATGCTCCTCAGCAGCGTTGCTCAGGGAAGGGAGCTGGGGGTGGAGTGAGGGGACTGACTTGAAAGCAAGCAGATTCCTAAGGTCTGTTTGCAAAGATGCGCCAGGCCCAGGGATTCCATCAGAGGAAGGGAAAGTTCACCAGGGAGGGGGCTGACTCCTCCAGCCAAGCAGGGCCAGGTGGCAGCAGAGAGGATTTAAGCTCTATCATTTTGAGGATCAGTGATGGTGGTGGGGGTAGTAAGCAAGGAGGCAGGGTCCTGGGTAACAAGGTGGGGCCGTGTCCCCCAGAATAGGGATGGAAAGATCAGTAGGTTTGGCCTCAACAATACTGGGTTTACATCTCCATTCTGCTACTCGTTGGCCTTGTGTTGCTGGGTATGTTGTTTTATGTCTCTGGGCCTCAGTTTCCCTCTCTGTAAAATGGTGGAACTTTCCCAAGACTCATGAGGGGGTGTATGAGAAAGAGCCTGGCACACAGGACCTGCTCAGTAACTCTGAGCTCCCCCTCTGCCCCTGCAGGCAGAAGCAGGAGGATCGTTCTGTTCTGCTCAAGAGACATGTTGTCACCCAGAGAGAGCTGCTGCTTAGAGGGGCCAAGCGGGCCCAGAGGAAGTAGGGCTTAGACTCTTGTGCTCGTTTTACAAATGTGGAAACAGAGACAGGAGTAGCAGCTTGCCCAGCAGCTCAGGGGCTAGGGATAGAGAGACTGGGACAAGTGGCTAGGCTTCCTGATTTCTAATCCAAAGCCCATCCCACTACTCAGAAGCAGGACAAGGGAAATTGAGAACGATCCTGCTGTGAGCCCCAGGGTGCATTCCTGACCTTTCTGGGTCTCAGCTGTGGGTAAATGAGGGTTCCCCGGATGCTTGGTGGGCCTGAGCACTCTGGGACTCTAGGAGAGATGACATGGTCACCACTCTCAGCCCTTCCTCATGCCCAGGCCTATGCCAGGTGAGGGAGGTGACATGAAGTGGAGTAGATGGGGACAAGCTAAAGGGCTCTGCTAGGGCCTGAGTCCTTTTTACAGGGTAGAGGGGGCAGACTTTCACCCCCAGACCCTAGCACAGGATGGGTAAACACCCCACAGGAAAGCAGGGTATCTTCTGCTGCCCCCTAGCCCCACCCTCACCTGTCCTGCCCACAAGCCCTGCTCCTCAGCTCCCGTTTCCTGCCTGGGCCCTTGGTTAGACCTGGCATCTCCCTGACCTGTCCACCACCATCAGCGACACGCCTGTCTCTGCTTGGCCACACAGTCCCCTCTTCTTCCTCTGGGTCCATCCACTCCGCCTCCTGAGCCCCAAATGCCTTCTACCACTGACCCCCAGTGGCTGTTGGGAAAGGTGACTCCCACTTGTGGCCTGAGCTAAGCGCTGGTTCCAGGAAAGTGACCTTTGCTCTGAGGGTGGTAGATGATGACAGTGGTGTCCAGGCTGATGAGCACTGATTGTTCACTCAGTGAACACTTATTGAGCACCTACTGTGTGCCTGGCACCATCCAAGGTGCTGGTGAGGCAGCAAGGAGCAGATCCCAACCAAGTTCTTGCTGCCTTGGAGTTTCCATTTACATTCCTGAGAGTGTGTGTGGATGAATGACAAATAATGTGCTCAATAATAATTAAATTACACTTCATCTTTGAAGATGGTAAGAGCAGAATTAGGAGGTTTGGGAGAGCTGGGGGAGGGGTGAAATTTTAAGTGGGGTGCATGGGGTGGGTGGGGTGGTCAGGGCAGGACTAGCTGACGAGAACTTTGATGTCAGACTTACAGGAGGAGACGGCGTGTCTTGGGGAGCATGATTGTGTTTCCTGCCTTGTGCTGACTGCTCAGAGTGGCCCTCCTGGGCCAGCAGTTTTGCATACCTGGGTTTACCTCTTACCTGCAGGCTGCAGAACCCCTGTCTGCTCTCCCCATCCATTGTGCTGTTCCCATTTAATTCATTCTCCCCATGGCAGGTGGCGTGAAGATCCCACATGAATGTGATTGTATCATCCTACTGATTAAAACCATCCTAGGATTCTCCACTGCCATCAGAACAAAGTCCAAAGTCCTGATAACTTGCTACTCAACCCAAAGAACCAAACCCACTACCACTGAGTTGATTCTGACTCATAGTGACCCTATAAAACCAACCAAACCCAGTGCTGTCAAGTCAATTCCAACTCATAGTGATCCTATAGGACAGAGTAGAACTGCTCCGTAGAGTTTCCAAGGAGTGCCCGGTGGATTTGAACTGCCAACCTTTTGGTTAGCAGTCACAGCACTTAACCACTATGCCACCAGGGCTAACTGTCCCATAGGATTTCCAAGGACTGTGTGGTGGATTCAAATTGCTGACTTACTGGTTAGCAGCCATAGCTCTTAACCACTATGCCACTGAGCCCTCTATTATTTGCCTCAGCCTTTGCCTGGCTCACTGATATTCAAGCTGCCGAACACAGCCTCCACCAGGAAGCCTTCTCTGGTTTCTATCCACTTTTACCCTACCCTCTCTGACAGTTCACATAGAAACCTGTTTCCCCATTACAGCACTTCATCCTGGGTGGTAACTGCTTGTTTGAAAGGTGTGACTCCCCCACAGGTCAGTGTATCCATGAGGAACAGGTGGCATGTCCTATTCATCCCTGGATTCCTGGCAGCAAGCACAGGCTCAGGCACACAGTAGCAGTACAATAAATTTCTGCTGACTACAGAGATGCACGGATGGCCCAAGGGACCTGTGGCTGAACAGAGACACGTGAGCTCATTCATTATCTCCTCCTGAGGGGCATGTGGAAGAAGTCCATGGCTGGGAGAGACCTCTACTCAGCATCCAGAAACTCATTTGATTTAATTTCATGATTGTTTGGGTCTTTTTTCTTCCTTGGCAACTATGGATTGGGAGCTGATTTGAAAATCAATCTTTCTCTCCCCCTCCAGCTCACCCGGTGCTGGCGACAGACGTTTCTCAGCACATAACAACAGAGCCAAAGACCCAAGCTCAGGTTTTTATACCTGAACGTCCCCTCCCTGAGCCTCAGTTTTCTACCAAGTGACTTGAGAGTGTAACTCCTGCCTCATACGGCTGCTGCGAGCAGTGGATGAGCACGTGATGAACACTGGACCAGTGTCGGGTCAGGCAGGCGTCTTCCTCAGATTTTCCTACCTGCCTAGCCCCTCTGCTCTTGGCACCAGGAAGTCTTTGTCCCTTGCCTGCCTGTGTTTAGGGTCTGGCTCTGATACGGCCTCCTCCATAAAGTCTGCCTGGACCTCAATTGTTTGAGCCCTGCCTTGCTCTGAAGCTCTCTTCAGACCCTCCATCACCCTACATGGACAATAACAGGTAACCCGCATGGAGTGGTCACTCCATGCCAGACAGGCACCATGGCAGGCCTATCTGCCTGATCTCATGGAAACCTTACCCCACACAATCCTGTGGGGTCATAGCTATTGTTCCTGTTTCATAGCTCATGTGACCCAGACTCAGAGAGCTTGTCACTGCTCAAAGTCACACGGCTTGAAGGTGGCTGAACAGGGCATGGGGAGTGGCTTTGCTCCCCTCCTCTCCTTCTTCCTAACTTGAAAGTTCCAGAGAATAGAACCCATGACTATGTATCTCTGGTCAGCACTATTGAGACCACTGAAGCCACCGAGGCCCTGGGCAGGGCCTGAGAATCCCAGGAGGGGGCCACCGCACACTCAACTCCATTAAGAAGATTCCTAGATTGCTTACAAGGGGACTCTACCCTGTCCCTGATTTGTCTATCATTTTCTGGGTGACTTTGGGCAGGTTGCCTTCTCAGTTTTCCCATCTGTAAACTGGAGTCATCAGAGTCTAAGGTATGTTTATTGCCTTTCTAGATAGAATCTCCTACTCTCTGCCCTGGGTGCTGGCAGAGGACACCCCAGACCCCACCTCACCCAAATCCTAGATCTCCTGTGCCTCAAATAAGAGGTGAGCCATTCCCACTCTGGTGGCATGGCACACTGTCCATCCTTTAGACAAGAGTATATAGGCCTGAGATTTTGAATCCATGGCAGACTCATCCCTAGGGACTTGTGCCACAACACAGAACATGAATACAAACGTGTTCCCACCCTAGATAGCAAATAGGGTGAAATATTTTGGATTAACAGCATGAGAAAGTTATTGTAGAGTCCCAAGAATTTTAAAGATAAGCACCAAGAAGACTTCAAAGGACTTTTTACTTCCCCAGCTGGCCTCTGCCTCCAACTTCCTCTCCCTACCTCCAAGTGGACTCCATCTGAGGCCTTCCACACAGAAAAGCTGAAAAATCAGTCATAGGAGAAAAAGCTTTGGAAGCCCCCAAGAATAGGGGTTCACCTCCATCTCTACCACTTGGGCAACAAGTAGAACAATGACTGTGAGGCTTGTCCAGCACCGAGCAGGTCACATTCTGCTGTGCGTAGGAACCAGCTTGATGGAACCTAACAACCACTTAGCAGCTGTGCAACATTGGGCAAGTTACTACACCTGTCTGAGCCTCAGTTCATCACCTGGATAATGGGAAAAGGACACCATGGTACTTTAGATGTATAAGAACCAGGGTTGCTATGAGTCAGAATTAATTCCACTGCAACCGGCTTTGTTTGGGTAGTCTGTGTTCAGTGTTTATTTCTTACTTTCTTATTCAGTGTATCTTTAGTGCATGATTTCCCTCAGCTTGCCAAATTGTTATTTGCAATAAAGTAAATGAATAATTAGACTTTTCTTTGGCGCTATTATGTTAAAGAGTGTCACTGATGCCCTCTTCCTGGGGTGCAAAACATCTTTATTGAGGCCTGTGCTCCGAGTGAAGAGATGGGAATTCTCCCAGAGCCGACCACTGGTCCAGCACAGCTTGGATTCTCTGGACTCTCAGGGTGGACAGAGTGACGGAGAATTTTCCATGGAAGAGACCCCAGTCCTCAACAGAGGTGCAGGCTCTTGGTGACCCTAGCACCAGTAGTGGAGGTGCGGGACCCCTGATTGGTCTGTAGGCAGGAGGCAGTCTACAACTAGGGCAGAGTGGACAGCTGAGGGTGTCCTCAGCGTGTTCCTCACCCACCCTGCATGGGTGCTCAGTGATAACTGTGAAGACTCCAGCAGGAAATGAGATCCAGATAATGGAAGGGCTGTAATCTCTCACTAATGTCGTTCACATGACTGAGATCGTTGATGTCCCACTTTGTTTCTTATAGACTGGGGAAAGCTGAGACATTCTAGATACCAGGATCATAATCTACCCTTAGCAGCAGGTTCCCTGAGATGCTAAATTCTGAGAGATGTTAACAGATGTTTTCCAGAGAAGGATTGTACACAAATCAATTTGCATAACCGTATTAGTCAGTGTTTTGCTATGAAATTAGCAATCTCAAAATCTTGATGGCTTACAATAAAAACACTTATTTTCTCTGCTCATGAATCTGTGATGTGGGAGAGGCAGCTCTGCTTCAGGCTGAGGGTGGGCTCTGAGTCCACTCCTCAGATCACCCCTGAAACAGCAACTGTCCCCCCTGTTCTTCCATAATAAATGACAGGTGCACCGGAGCAGAAATGTCAATGATGCTTTTTAAAAACAACTTTGTATTTAAAATCTTTAAATATACTCCCCCCCCCCCCAAACAAGCCAAACCTGTTGTCATCAATTCATTCTATGGGACAGAGTGGAACTGACCCATAGAGTTTCCAAGGAGTGCCTGGAGAATCTGAACTGCTGACCTTTTGGTTAGCAGCTGTAGCACTGAACCACTACACCTCCAGGGTTTTCATTTATACATACAGGAAAATATATCCTTTTTTTTTGGTTGTATAGTACTGAGTTTTAGAACATGATAACCCCAAATCAAATCCATCACTGTCCAGTCACTTCGTACTGATTGTGACCCTATAGGACAGAGTAGAACTGCCCCATGGAGTTTCCAAGGAGCATCTGGCAGATATGATCTGCTGACTTTTTGGTTAGCAGATTTAGCACTTAACCACCAGGATTTCCAGCACATTCACAGATTTGTGTAATTGCCACCACAGTCAGGATCCAGAACAAATTCATCACTCCTCAAATTCCCTTGTGTTGTGTCTTTGAAGACACACTTCTTGTCCTTAACCTCTGGCAACTACTAACCTGTATTCCAACTCTATGGTTTTCTCTTTTTCAGAATGCCAAGCAAATGGAATTACGCAGTGTGCAGCCTTTTGAGTCTGGCTTCTCTTGCTCACTCAGCATAATTATCTTGAGATTTATGTATGTCATTTTGTGTATCAATATAATGACCAGGTTGTAGAATGACATCAAGGACATCATACATGAAGAAAGCAAGAGGTCACTAAGAGGACAAGAGAGAAAGAAAAGACCAAAATGAATGTCAGAAGAGACTCTGAAACTTGCTCTTGAATATAGACTAGACAAAGTAAATGGAAGAAATAATCAAAAGAAGAGCCGAACAGAAGATATCAAAAGGCTGTCCAGGAAGACAAAGTAAAGTATTATGATGACATGTGAGAAGACCTGCCATTACAACACCAAAAGGGAAGAACAGTTTGGCGTTTTGCAAGTGGAAAGAACTGAAGAAAAAAATTTAAGCCTTGAATTGCAAGACTGAAGGATTCTATGGGCAGAATACTGAATGATGCAGGAATCATTGAAAGAAGATGGAAGGAATAGTCACTCTATCAAAAATGATTGATGTTTAATTATTTTAGGAAGAGAGTGTATGATCAGGAACCAATGATACTGAAGGAAGTCCAACCTGTACTGAAGGTGCTGGTGACAAACAGGGCTCCGGGAACTGTTGAAACACACTGAGATGTTTCAATAAACGGAAGCAGTGCTGGAAGTGCTCACTGATCCGTGCTGAGAAACGCGGAGGATAGTTAACTGGTCAACCAACTGGAAGAGATTCGTATTTATGTGCGTTCCACAGAAAGGTGGTCCCACAGAATGCTGAGATGATCAAACAATATCCTTGATATCACACACAATAAAAATTTGGCTGAAGATCATTCAAAAGCAGTTGCAGCAGTAATTGACAGAGCTGCCAGAAATTCAAGCCAAATTCAGAAGAGAATGCAGAGTGAGGCATACCACTGTTGCTGTTAGACAGAGCATGGATGAAAGAACAGAAAACCAGAAAGACGTCTACCTGTTTTTTACTGGCTATGCAAAAGCATTTGATTGTGTGGATCATAACAGATTATGGAAACAGTGAAAGAATAGGAATTTCAGAACACTTAAATGTGCTCATGAGGAACCTATACATAGACAAAGAAGCAGCTGTACAAACAGAACAAGGGAATACTGTGTTGTTTAAAACCAGGAAAGGGATGTGTTGCGGTTGTAGCCTTTCACCGTACTTAATTCAATCTGTATGGTGAGCAAATAATCCAATAAACTGGACTATATGAAGAAGAAAGTGGCATCAAGATTGAAAGATGATTTATTAACAACCTCTGTTACACAGATGACACAATTTTACTTGTTTAATGTGAAGACAATATAAAGCATTTACCGATGAAGTTCAAAGACCATAGTCTTCAGTAGATATTAAGCCTCAAGGATGCGACTCAATGGCACTTGGCTCTTGGCATAAGGAAAACAAAGATCCTCACAACTGGACCAATAAGCAACATCACGATAAACAGAGAAAATATTGAAGTTATCGAGGATTTCATTTTACTTGGATCCACAATCAATGCTCATGGAAACATAGGTCAAGAAATCCAATGATGCGTTGCATTGGGCAAATCTACTGCAAAAGACCTCTTTAAAGTATTAAAAAGCAAAGATGTTACTTTAAGGACGAAGGTGCACCTGACCCAAGCCATTGTGTTTTCAATTGCCTCTTGCAAAAGCTAGACAGTGAATAAGGAAGACAGGAGAAGAACCTATGCCTTTGAATTATGGTGTTTGTGAAGAATATTGAACATACCATGCCAGAAGAACAAACAGATCTGTCTTGGAAGAAGTACAGCCAGAATACTCCTTAGAAGCAAAGACAGCTCCTAAGAAGCAAGTTTCCTCACAGACTTTGGACACGTTGTTAGGAGTGACCGGCTCCTGGAGAAGGACATTGTTCTTGGTAAAGGAGAGAGTGAGTTAAAGAAAGATCCTCACTGAGATGGATTGACACAGTGGCTGCAACAATGGGCTCCAGTACAAAAATGATTGCAAGGATAGACAGGCAGCGCTTCATTCTGTTGTGTGTAGCATCGCTGTGAGTTGGAACTCACTTAATGGTACCTAACAACAGCATGCCTCCTTTGGTGACTTTTTTGTTCAAATCTTTTCATTCAGTTGATTGTTTTCATATGAGGACTGACAATTAAGTTCTCAAACTCATCCTAGAAAAAGTGCTACATACCTCACTGTTGAATATCACTATGGTCACCTTCAAAGTACTCCCTCTGGGAAGCTATGCACCGATGCCAGAGCCTATTTTGGAACTTTACTCCTAGAATGGCCATCAGAGCTATTGTTGTATTACCCTTAATGTCCTGAATGTATCAGAATGTCTTCTTCTCAATATTTCCTTTATCTTCAGGTAAAGAAAAAAGTTGTTGGGGGCTGGAGCAGGTGAGTAGGTAGGGTGTTGCAATACAGTTATTTGTCTACTGGCTAAAAAGTCCCTCACAGACAACTATACAGTCAAGTTCGTGAACCTGCCACTGTGCTACTGCATGCAATGGCCGTTCTAGAAAGAATTCCAAAATTGTTTTGAAGGGTGGACTGGGCACTGCCATCAGTGCATAGCTTCCCAAGGGGAGTACTTTGAAGGTGACTGTAGTGATATTCAGCAACGAAGTGTGTAGCGCTAGAATAATTAAGTTCGTGGACTTAATTGTCAGACCTTGTATTGATGAGCTTTGAGTGTTCTTTATATATTACAGATATAAATTTTTTGCTGCATATGTGATTTTCAAATATTTTCTTTCAGTCTGTAATTCACTTTTTGTTTCTTTCCCAGGCCTGTTCACAGAGCAATGTTTTTAATTTTAATGAAGCACAGTTTATCAACTTTTTATTTGGTGGATAATGATTTTGATATTATATGTGAAAACTCTTTGCATAACTCAAGTTCACAAGGATTTTGTTCTGTATTTCCTTCTAAAGTTTTTGGGTTTACAGTTTGCATTTCAATCGCTAATCTAATTTCAATTAATTTTTACATAAAGTATGAGGTGTATGTTGAAGTACTTTTTTTTTTAATTGAGTGGCTAGCTGTTCCAGGATCCTTTGTTGAAAAGATGACCTTTATTCATTGAATTATTTTTGCATTTTTGTCAAGAATTAATTGGCCATATTTGTTTGAGTCTACTTTTGGACTCTGGTCTCTTTTATTTATCTAGCTATCTGCCCTTTTACCAGTGTTATATTGTGAAATTGATAACTGTAATTTTACAATAAGTTTTAAAATCTGGTAGGATTAGTCCTCAAGAACTCTGTACTTATTTTTCAAAGATGTTTTGACTAATCCGTTTACTTTACTTCTCCTTATAAATTTTAGAACTGGATTTTCTATATTTAAACAAGTATTTTGCTGCAAATTTGATTCGAATTGCATTAAATACATAGGCTAATTTAGGGGAACATTGACATCTTAGTGACATCGAATATTCCAGCCCATAAACATGGTAAGTGTTTCCAGTTATTTAGGTCTTCTCTGAATTCTTTCAACATTTTTTGGTAGTTTTAAGCATATAGATCCTGCACATATTTTGGTAAATTTATACATAAGCACTTCTAATTTTTTGGAGGTGTTGTAAATAATACTGTTTCTAAAATTTTGTTTTCTCATTGTCTGTAGGAATCTGATTGATTTTTGTGTATTGACCTTGTAATCTATGACCTTGCTAGAATTTTTTAATTCTAGGAAATCTTCTGTAGACTCCTTGAGATTTTTTTCATATAGACAGTCATTTTATCTGTGAATATGGACAGTTTTATTTCTCTCTTTCCAATTTGTATGTCTTAAGATTTGTTTTTTTGTCTTGTCATATTGGATAGAGCTTCTAGTTGATGTTAAAGAACAGTGGGGAGAGTAGGTATCCTTTCCTAGTTCCCTGTTTTAGCAGAAATGACTTTAACTATACTATTATAAAGTGTAATATTATGAAGATAACCTTTGTCAGGTTAAGGAAGTTCCTTTCACTCCTGGTTTTTTGGAGTTTTTAAAAATCATGAATAGATATCGAAGTTTTCAAATGCCTTCTCTGCACTGATATGATCATATATTTTTTCTTCTTTAATATGTCGACATGGTGGAATACATTGATTCATAAATTTCAATTAGCCTTTGCATTCCTGAAATAAATCAAATTGGTCATGATTTATTATTTTTGTTTTATATTCTTGGAATCAGTTTTCAAATATTTTGTTCAGGACTTTTGCGTCTATGTGTATAAAATAACCAGACCTATCTATTGCCATTGAGTTGATTCTGACTCATAGCAACCTCATAGGACAGAGTAGAACTGCTCTATAGGGTTTCCAAGGAGTGCTTGATAGATTTGAACTGCTGATGTTTTGGTTACCAGCAGAACTGTTAACCACTATGCCACCAGGGTTTCCAATGTCTATAAGGGATATAGATTTTTAATTTTTTTTTCTTGTACTCTCTTTGTCTGGTTTTGCTATTGTGGTAATAATGACCTCATAAAGTATGTTGTGAAATGTTCTGTCCTCTTTGCTTTCTGGAAGAAATTGTTTACACTTGGTATTTTCACATTCCTTAAATGCTGATGGAAACCCTGGTGGTATAGTGATTAATTGCCGTATCTGCTAATCAAAACATTAGCAGTTCAAATCTGCCAGGTGCTCCTTGGAAACTCTGTCAGGCGGTTCCACTCTGTGTACAGGGTAGCTATTCATAGGAATTGACTTGTTGGCAATGGATTTGCTTTTTTTGTGTGTGTTAATTTCCTTTTAATATTTGTGGGACCAATAGTGATGTTCCTGCTTTCATTTCCGATATTGACAGTTTGTATTTTCTCCCCCTTGCTCTGACTAATGATTTCTTAATTTATTGATCTTTTCCATCAACCAAGTTTTGGTTTCGTTGTTTCTGTTTATTATTTTTTTCAATTTCATTGATTTCTGCTCTTTATTATTTCCTTTCTCCTATTTGCTCTTCTTTTTCTATTTTCTTAACATGGAAGCTTGGATTATTGATCTTAGACCTTTCTGAGTTTTCCTAATATAAAGATTTAAAAGTATGAAGTTTCTTACAACTGATAGCTTTAGCTCCATCCTACACTTTTTTATCTGTTGTATTTCATTTTAATTAAGTTCAAAGTATTTTATGATTTACCTTTAGACTTCCTTTTTATTTATAGGAAACCCTGGTGGTGTAGTGGTTAAGTGGTATGGCTGTTAACCACAATGCTGGTGGTTCAAATCCACCAGATGTTACTCAGAAATTATGGGGAAGTTCTACTCTGTCCTACTGGGTTGCTATGAGTTTGAACTGACTTGATGGCGGTGAGTGACTGTCAAACTTCCCCCAAGTATTTGGCGCTCTCCAGACATCTTTGTGTTATTGATTTAAAGTTTAATTTCATGATTATCAGAGAGCATAATTCATATAATTTCAGTCCTCTTAAATTTGTTAAGTTTTGTTTTACAACCAGGATATGGTCTATTGTGGTGAATGTTCCACATACACTTGAAAAGAATGTTTTCTGCTGCTATCAGGTTGGTTGATAGTGTTGTTCAGGTCTTCTTTATCTTTACTGATTTTCTGTCTCATCTATCCGCTATTGTGAGAGGATATTGAAGTCTTCAGCTATAATTGTAGGTTTTACATTAAGTTCCAATAGTTTTTGCCTCATGTGTTTTGAAACTCTGTTGTTAGCAGCACATGTATTTAAGATTATTATGGAGCCTGTGTGGTGCAAGCAGTTTGTGGTCAGCTGCTAACAAAAGGGTGGTACTTTGAACCTATCAAGTGGCTCCATGGAAGAAAAGCCCTGGCAATCTGCTTCTGTAAGGATTATAGTCAAGAAAACCCTGTGGAGAAGGTCTACTATGTAACACATGGGGCCATGATCAGCTGAGGGCTGACTCAGTGGCAACTAACAACAACAAATGTCTTGTTGTTAAACTGACCCTTTTGTCACTAGGTAATTTCATGCTTTATCTATGGCAATCTTTTTTGTTCTGACATCTGCTTTCTCTGATATCATTATAGCGACCACAGCTTTCTTTTTATTGTCATCTCTGATCATTTTTCTCTTAATCTATCCATATAATTCTATGTAAAGTGAGTTTCTGTGGGTGTTTTGATAAACCAATCTACCAATTTCTACCTTTTAATTCTCATATCTAGGCCATTTATATTTAATGTAATTATTGATGTATTTGGATTCAGTTGGCTTCGAGTACCGTTTTATTTTTTATTTGTAATGTCTGATTTTTATTCTTTAGTTTCCCTTTCTCACCTTCTCTGAATTATCTTAGCAATTTGTTTTTATTCGTCTATTGGCTCTTTCAAGATATCTTTTCGTATAGCTTTTTGGTTGTGGTTCTCTGTTGTTGTTGTTAAGTGCTGTCAGGTTGATTCTGACTCATAGTAACCCTATGCACAAAAGAAAGAAACACTGCCCAGTCTTGCACCATGTCCACAACAGTTTTTATGCTTAAGCCCATCATTGCAGCCACTGTGTCAATCCATCTCGACAAGGGTCTTTCTCTTTTTCGCTGGTCCTCCACTCTGCCAAGCATGATGTCCTTCTCCAGGGACTGATGATCCCTCCTGATAACATGTACAAAGTGTGTAAGATGCAGTCTCATCATCTTTGCTTTCAAAGGACACTTTGGTTGTACTTCTTCCACAACGGATCTGTTTGTTCTTTTGGTGGTCCATGGTACATTCAATATTCCTCTCCAACACCACAATTCAAAGGCATCAATTCTTCTTCTATCTTCCTTGTTCACTGTCCGGCTTTTGGATGCATACAAAGTGACTGAAAATCTCATGGCTTGGGTCAGGCACCTTAGTCTTCAAAGTGATATCTTTACTTTTCAATTCTTTAAAGAGGTCCTTTGCAGCAGATTTTCCCAATGCAATGCACCTTTTGATTTCTTGACTGCTGCTTCCATGGGAGTTGATTGCAGACCCAAGTAAAATGAAATCCCTAAAAAGTTTCAACCCTTTCTCCATTTATGGTGATGTTGCTTACTGGTCCAGTGGTTGGGATTTTTGTTTTCCTGATGTTGAAGTGCAATCTATATTGAAGGCTGTGGTCTTTGATCTTTATCAGTCAGTATTTCAAATCCTCTTCACTTCCAGCAAATAAGGTGGTGTCTGTGTAACACAGGTTGTTAAAGAGTCATCCTCCAATCCTGATGCCTTATTCTTCTTCGTAGAATGCAGCTTCTTGGATTATTTGCTGGGCATGCCAACTGAAAAGGTATGGTGAAAGGATACAACCCTGATGCACACCTTTCCTGACTTTAAACCACACAGTGTCCCTTTGTTTACATGATTGCCTCTTGATCCATGTACAGATTCCTTAAGAGCACAAATGTTCTGGAATTCCCATTCTCCGCAATGTTAGCCATAATTTGTTATGATCCACACAGCCAAATCTCTTGGCATAATCAATGGAGTACAGTTTAAACATCTTTCTGGTATTCTATTCTTTCAGCCAAGATTCATCTGACATCTGCAATGATATCCTTGGTTCCATGTCCTCTTGTTAATTGGCTTGAATTTATGGCAGTTTCTTGTCAATATACTGATGCAGTTGCTTTTAAACGATCTCGAGGAAAATTTTACTTATGCTTGATGTTAATGATATTGTTTGCTAATTTCTGCATTCAGTTGGATCACCTGCCTTCATAATGGGCACAAATATGGATCTCTTCCCAGCTGGCTGGGTAGCTGTCCTCCAGATTTCTTGGCATAGATGAGTGATCATGCCCAGTGCTGCATCTGTTTGTTGAAACATCTCAACTGATATTCCATGAATCCTGGAACCTTGTTTTTCACCAACACCTTCAATTCAATTTCAACTTCTTTCTTCAGTACCATCAGCTCCTGATCATATACTATCTCTTCAAATGGCTGAACATCTACCAGTTCTTTCTGGTATAATGACTCTGCATACTCCATCTTCTTTTGATGCTCCCTGAGTCATTTAATATTTTCCCTGAAAAATCCTTCACTATTGCATCTCGAGGCTTGGATTTTTTCTTCAGTTCTTTCAGTTTGAAAAATACAGAACATGTTCTTCTTTTTCAGTTTTCTATTTCCAACTTTTTTTGCACATATCATTATAATACTTTATTTTGTCTTCTCGAGATGCCCTTTGAAATCTTCTGTTCAGTTCTTTTACTTTGTCATTTCTTCCTTTTGTTTTAACTGCTCTATATTCAAAAGCAACTTTTAGAGTCTCTTCTGACATCCAATTTGCCTTTTCTTTCTTTCCTGTCTTTTTAATGACCTCTTGCTTTCTTCAAGGTTGATGTGTTTGATGTCATTCCACTCTTTGGTATTAGTGTTCAGCACATCAAATCTGTTCTTGTGATGGTCTCTTAACTCAGATAGGATACTCAAGGTCATACTTTGGCTCTCATGGATTTTTTCTAATTTTCTTCAGTTTCATTCTGAATTTGCACATGGGCAATTGATAGTCTGTGCCACAGTCACTACCTGGTCTTGTTCCGACTGCTGATGTGGAGCTTTTCCATTGTGTTTTTCTACAGATGTAGTTGATCTGATTTCTGTGTATTCCCCCTGTTGAGGTCCATACGTACAGTCTCCATTTGTGTTAGTTAAACAAAGAACTTGCAGTGAAGAAGTCATTAGTCTTGCAAATTCGATCACGCTATCTCTGATATCATTTCCATCACCAAGGCCGTGTTTTCCAACTACCATCCTTCCTCTTTGTTTCTAACTTTTGTATTCCAATAACGAATAATTGTCAGTACATCCTGATTGCATGTTCAATCAATTTCGGTCTGCAGAAGCTGGTAAAAATCTCCAGTTTCTTCATCTTTGGCCTTATTGGTTGGTGTGTAAATTTGAATAATAATTTGAAAATAGAATAATATTAACTGATCTTCCTTGCAGGTGTGTGGATATTATCCTATCACTGATAGTACTGTACTTCAGAACAGATCATAAAATGTTCTTTTGGATGCTGAATTCAACACCATTGTTCTTCAAGTTTTCGTTCCTGGGGTAGTACACCACATGATTGTCTGGTTGAAAATGGCCCATACTGGTCCATTTTAGCTCACTAATGCCTAGGATACTGATGTTCATGTGTTCTGTTTCATTTTTGATGATTTAGAATTTTCCTAGATTCACACTTTGTTCACTCCATGTTCCAGCTACTAATGGATGTTTGCAGCTGTTTTTTTCTCATTTTGAGTCATGCCACATTAGCAAATGAAGACCCTGAAAGCTTTATTCCATCCATGTCATTAAGGGTGACTCTACTCTGAGGAGGCAGCTCTTCTCCGGTCGTCTTCTGAGTGCCTTCCAACCTGCGGGGCTCATTTTCTAGCACTATATCTGACAATGTTCAGCTGCTATTCATAAAGTTTTCATGGGCTAATTCTTTTCAGAAGTAAACTACCAGGCCCTCCTTCCTAGTCTGTCTTAGTCTGGAAAGTTAGCTGAAACCTGTCTGCGTTGGGTGACCCTGCTGGTATCTGAATACTGGTAGCATAGCTTCCAGCATCACAGCAATATACAAGTCCCCACAGTATGACAAACTAACAAACAAGTGGTTCTCTAGGGATGGCAACATACATTTGTATATTGCAGTATACTTAGTGTACATACGCAACAGTATGCATACTTAATAATATACGTAGTTAATGGTATACATAGTTAACAGTATACACATTTAACTGTATGCACTTAATACTCACACTTAACAGTATATGTAACAATGTACATACTTAATAGTTCACTTAAAATTAAATTATTTTCCACTTTAAGTCAAGTGGAGAAACTTGATCTTCTCATTTGTTTCTTTATGCTTCCTTCTTTGTATTACAGTTGTCATCTATACCACATTTACAAGTACATACATTGAAAATGGCACCAGATGATGCTGTAATTTTTGCTTTTTATTGTCATACATATTTAAAGAAATGAAGTGAGAAAAAGAGTTCATTATATTTACCCTAATGTTCATAAGTTATGATGCTCTAATACTACTACACTCCTGATGTTTCAAGTGTCCTTCTGGTACTATTTGCTTTCTGTCTGAAGAATTCCTTTTGACATTTATTTTAGAGAAAGTCTGCTGGAAACAGATTTTCTTAGTTATTCCTTCATTTGAGAATGTCTTTATTTTCCCTTCATTCACATAGGAAAAATTTATTAGCTATAGAATTCTGGATTGATAGCTTTTTGTGTGTGTGTTTTAAAAATGTTCTTGTGTTGTGACTGTGGATTATGGTTAGAAACCTACAGTCATTCATATACTGGTTACCCCATATGCAATGTGTTGTTTTTCTCTGCCTGTTTTAAATAATTTTTCTTTACTTTTGCTTTCAGCGTGATTTTGTGTTCAGGCATGATTTTCTTTGAGTTTGTCCTGTTTGAGGTTCCTTGAGCTTTTTGGATCTGTAAAAATATGTCTTGTTACAGATCTGGTAAGTTTTTATCCATTATTTCTTCAAATAACTTTTTTTGCACTGATCTCTTTCTCCTGTGCTTCTGAAATTCTATGACGCAAATGTTAGGTCATTTGATGTACCACAGTCACCTGTGCTACTGTCCCTTGTCCTGTCCCTCTGTTGTGCAGATCTGATAATTTCTGTTGATTTATCTTCATTTGGCTTGGCTTGGCTATCTTCATTTTCACTGGCCCATTCCTCTGTTATAGTCATTCTTATATTAAACCCACCCAGTGATATTTTAGACTTTAATTATTGTATTTTTCAATTTTAAAACTTCCATTTGGTTCTTTTTTCCTTTTATAGCTTCTGTTTCACCAAGCATTTCTAACTTTCCACTTATTTTAAGAGTATTTCCACTTATTTTAAGAGTATTTCCACTTACTTCATGGAACATTGTTATCATAGCTGCTTTAACATATTTTTTTCCCCTGATAATTTTAACATCTCTGTCATCTTGGGGTTGACGTCTATTGAAAGCTTTCTCCTTGCAAGTTGCTGTGATTTTTCTGATTCTTTATATATTGAATCATTTTTGTTTCCAGGACATTTTGATACTTTGGATCCTGTTAACATTTTGTGGAGAAAGTAGATTTTTTTTTTAAGTAGGCAGTCAACCTAGTTAAATCCAGGCCGCAAGTCATAATCCTTTTTCTGTAGTTTTGATTTCAGTTCCGTTTCAAAGTTTTCAATAGCGCTGTTCGGATGGCCACCATGTGTATGGATCCCTGGCAGAAGCTGGCATTGTAGTTAAGCTCTCAAAGCCTTGAACAGACTGTGTTGGGTCAGCTCTATCCTTGTACAGTTTGGGGTGAATCCAGCACTTCACACACTGTTTAATTGGTTACCTTTCTCAAACTCTTTTTTCTGTGATTTTTCTGCCACACTACCTGACTCCTGAGGGCCCTCTTTCTTGCTCCTCTGACAAGAAAGTCAGAGCAATGTCATCCCCAGGACACTGGATACTTTACGTGATGGAATTTGCCTCTGGAGTGAAATGAGAGGGGGAAAAAATAATAGCTTCCTTCTACTGTTTTAACCAGAGTCTCGTTTATGCAGTTCATCTGGTCACATAGATTTTCACCGGAGTTTTTGGTGCCCACATGGCTGTTGCTGTGACACTGTCACTACAGAAATGGAAAGTTACGGCTTTAGGACTGAGACTTGCCTTTGGCCTGGTCTGGGAGAAAGAGAGACAACCAACCAACCAACCAACCGACTGACTGACCAACTGACTGATCGCACAGGGAAACAAAGGATTTTCCCCTACACTATTGCACAAAAGTCTCCCAGTTCTCTGACAGAGAGAGGGGATTTATCATTAAGAATTCTTTTCTATCCATATTTAGTGTTCTTGAGTCTTAGCTGCAGATAGTGGAGGAGAAAAAAGCAGAATACTCACAACTCTATTAGTAGTTTTTCAGATTTTAATTGTCTCCAATAGTCTGCTACTTTATCTTTAAGAATTTTGAGAAAATTTCCTTCTGCATTCTGCCCAGGGTTTTTAGGTGTATTCAGTGGTGAAAATAAGGTTGGGTGGAGTGTGTTTATTCTACCTTAAATAGAACTGGAACCCTCACTCAATACTTCTTAAGGCCTGAGACTGTTGGTTCCACTCATGGCTCATTAAGCAAAGCAAGTTCATAGCTGAGCATTGAGTCAGTGGGACAGGCAACTATCCCCCACCCATTCCAGTGCTCTGTAAGGTCACAAGGCACAGGCAGGAAGGCAGTGAAGAGATGGAAACCAAACATCAGTCTACTACTGTAATACTGCAGACTCAGGATCACAGCACACTCACTTTTCACATGTTTCTAGTATTTTCTAATTTGACTTTATCTCCGTCCCACACACTGTGTGATGTTAAGGGCCCCCCACTACAGATTCTTCAGGGCTCAGGGTCTCCTGACCACCGCTTCCTCTGGTTTCCTGTTCCTGCGAATCCTTCTCTTTTGCGCATCTGTTCTGTCTCCACCTCATCCCTCCCTGATACTAAGCTTAGGGCCTGTGTTTGCATGATTATAAATCTTTGCCTTATTTGACTCAACAAATAGTAATCTGCTCAAAACCTTTACTCTTTAACATCATAAAATGCTAGGTCTTTTGTTGTTATTGTTCGTTTTCATCCTTTTAACTCAGTAGCATTCTGAGGCAAAGTAAACTACCTTATGGGTAAAGGGTAAAAAAAAATCATTATTTCCATTTATTCAATCATTCAACAAGTATGTATGCAACAAGTCTCTTCTAGTATAAAGATTTATCCCACACTAGCACCTCTGCCTTGAATTCTGAAGCTAGGGGAACCTTTCCTTTCTTCCTGCTACTCATGTTGTTGTTATTATGTGCTGTTGAGTTGGTTCTGACTTGTAATGTCCCAGTGTCCCACAGGATGAAACCCTGCCCAATCCTGCGGTGTCCTCACAGTCGGTGCCACGTCTGAGCCCATTGTTGCAGCTGCTGGGTCAGTCTGTCTCTGTGAGGTCGTCTTCTTTTTTGCTGACCCTCTGCTTTACCGAGCATGCTGCCCTTCTCCGGGACAGATCCCTCCTGCTAACATGTCCAAAGCATGTGAGATGAAATTTAGGCATATTTGATTTCTTAGGAGCATTCTAGCTGTATGCCTTTCAAGACAGATTTGTCCATTTTGGCACTCCATGGTACACTCAATGTTCTTTGCCAACACCATAATTCAAAGGTGTTGATTATTTTTTCTGTCTTCTTTGTTGTTCAGCTTTCACATGCATATGAGGTGATTCAGAACACCGTGGCTTAGATCAGCCATTCTTAGTCCTTAAAATGACATCTTTGCTTTTTAAACACTTTAAAGAGGTTGTTTGCAGCAGATTTGCCCAATCCAATACATTGTTTGATTTCTTGATTGCTGCTTCCATGAGCTGTGATGATGCAGGTGTCTTTTCTATCTTCCCACTGCTTGTATTAGCATACCAAGGGAGCTGACTTAAGTCTGTGGTGAAAAAACCACATTTGTTGTTTAACTCAGCACTTTTGAAACTTACTTGACCTTTGAAAGTATTGGCCATGGAGCGTTTATTAACCCCTGACAGTAGAAGGCATAGAGAAAGACATGTAGGATGGAGCGAAGTTGTGAAGCAGAAATGAAATAATGCCCGTGTATTTGTTGATGACCAGTCGACTTGATGGCACTTAGCACTTAGCTTTAGTCAATGGTAGCTTCCCTCTTTCCAGCGATCAGCCCCCTAAGTGATTCTCGGCATTATTCAAATGAGACATTTTTGAGAGAGAAAAGAGGCACTATTAGTGCCTATGCCAGGTCAACAGCCTTAAACTGGACAAAGTAGGGCACATGGTCATCCTACATACTCACTTTATAGCTGGCGGTGGCTCTTCCAACATCTAGACTGCAAAGAGCCAGACATTCTCCGTATGCTTTAGTTTCCCTCTCTGTAAAGGCATGATTTCTAAGGGCTTTACAGCTGAATTATTTTTTCATTTATTCAATCATTCAACAAGTACATAACACTTCTTCCAGGTACTGGCACTGTGGTAGGCCATGAAGATGCAACTGTAAATGAGATGTTTCCCCACCTTCAAGTGCTCACTGTGAGGAGGGAAAGAGACTATGAGATTGTTTAGGGATTGTAGGCTCTGCTTTTTCTTGACATTTCACCCTTACTGATGAGCAAAGCGTTATCTGGAGGGTCTTTTGGAGGTGGTGGGTTCTGGGTCGGGAAGCGGATCCCACAGGCACCCAGAGGCTGCACCATACCCGCAGTGGTCTAAGCAGGTTACAGGCCAGAGTTTTAGGGAGTTGGTGGAGACCAGGCCACTTCCTCCTCCAGCTGGAAGCACTAACCACGACTCGCCTGCTGCTTCCAGGAATGATTACCTGTCAAGGCTCATTTGAGTTGTTGACCTCGCAGAGACCCTCCATCTCCCACCAGACACACTGGTGGCAGCTGAGGAGCTACTCCCCAGGAACTGAGGAGGGGTAAAATTACCTCCTCCTGTACCTACCTCACTGCCTGTTTGCACTGGCAGTCACAGTGACAGCTATGTTCTGCCAGGCCTGATAACGTAACTGTCATGGTCTGGGGATAGACTGGTCCTGTGAGGTGCACGAGAAGGATTCCAGGAAATTGTGGAGATTGCTTGCAATTTGGGTCACCTCAAATTAGATTGCCGCAGGGAGTGACTTCAGACTCCGCAAATTCTATCTTGAGCAGAGCCTGTCACTTTGTTTCCCTCAGCTCCAACTTTAAAAGCTTTTTTTTTTAAACCCACCACCATTAGAGACAGCTGGGTCTGGGCTTGAATCCCTGTGTGGTCACTGACTATACGCAAGTTACTCCACAGAGAAAATAATTCATGAGTGTAATGACGCTATCAGTCTGGACCTTATTTATTACAAGGGAAAGAAATATGAAGAGGGGAACTATAGGTTTATCAAGTGAAAAGTTCAAGGGAATTTCAGGTATGGCTGTATCCAGATGTACAGATGGCCAATACGTCTCTCTCAATAACTTGACTCCGCTCTTCTGTCTTTTCACTTCTTTCCTGGTAGCCCCTTGCCTTACGAAGGCCCTCAGAAGTTCAGGCAGGAGAATTTTACTTGCTCAGTGGTTCCAACAGATTGTCCACACAGAATTGCATTGGTCAGTTCTGAGTCACGTGCCCATCCCCAAACCAATTACTGTAGCCAGAGGAAGTGGATGTTCTGATTGGCCAGGCTGGAGTCGTATGTTCACCTCCTGGAATTCAAATCACAAGGACTCAGGAAGAGGTGGGCATTTGTGGATTCCCAAAGACAGACGGGGGGTCTATTACTTTAGAGAAAAAGGGAGAACTGGCAAAAATAGCCTTTTTAGAGGGATGAGGTTCAAAATATACGGCAGCCAGTAAATTGAGGGCACTGACCAATCAGATAGGAGGATGCCAGATCTTTTGCAGGGATCTGGAGGACGCTGCTGGGCTGAGCTGGGTATTAACCCATTAGTTGCTGGACTACAAGGGGAGGGCACAGAATGACACAAGGTAATTTTTGTACAAGTCATTTATTATCTTTCACTTGTGCTCCTTCCTACTTCAGGGTTCTGTGACTTGCTAAAAGGCACCATCATCCACCCAGTCAACCATGCTGGAAGGCTGAGTACAGGGATATCAGAGCTTCCTGCCAGGTACACTTGCTCTCATGCTTTCCTGGTACACTGCAGGATTGACCTCTCATCCCCTGTGGGTGAGTGGGAACAGGGGGGCTAGTTGAATAACTAATGCTGGGTAATTGGTTGTGTGCAAAAAAAAACTGATGTGTGTCAATTCTGAGTGGAGTGTTTAATGTTAATGTGAGACCTTCCAACGTCCTCTGTCTATATCTACTACTGTGCTTAGCAATGTACCAATCACTGTTCTGCTGGCCTGGGTCTCTGAGTGAAGACCACACAGGAGCAATCCTCAGCTGAGTCTCCGTAGATATGAAGCCTGAGTAAGTCATAAACCCTATTGACTTGGGGGTCATTTGTTATCTCAGCAGAGCCTTGCTTATCCTGACTGGTAGAGTGACAGGAGGCTGGTAAGGTAACCCCTCACTCAGACAGTAGAACAATAGCTCTTTAAGATAAAGCAGGACTTGTTATCATCACTTTTCTAGTTTCTGGAGACAATGGTTATCTAGGAAGCCAGAAGTGTCATGGTTTTCACATCCCGATTCTCCATTTAGTAGCTGTGTGAACTTGGCCAGGAATTACTCTCTCTGTGGCCTAATTTTCTCTTCTGATACGTGGGGATAACAAGAATCCACTCCCCCAACATACGCACTAGATTCTTAGGTAAGTAAGTGAGGTAATATGTATGAGAGCATGGCAGGAGTGTGGGCCGTTGTTAGAATGAGTAGCCTGGACTGACTGCTGTTCTGTAGTCCCTCCAGACCCACAACTCAGTGTCCTTGTGATTTCCTGGTGTTTGCAGCCTCCTGAGAAGGTGGCCATGGCCACTTAGAGATGTTAACATCCTTCAGGTTAGGAGATATGATGAACAGGCTCTGTCTCCAGTCTTGCTTGCTGTCACATTTAATGTAGGATCCCAATCTAGCCACTTTGTCACTGCCAAAGAATACCTCACTCAGAGCAAACACCCAGATCCTTGCCACTAATGAGGCTCCCCTAGAAGACAACAGCCCTCACCTTAATCTTGTCTCTGTTTGACCTTCCTGCCACATCCAGGAGAAATGCTGTATTCAGGAAACCCTAGTGGCATAGTGGTTGAATGCTACAGCTGCTAAATAAAATGTCAGAAGTTTGAATCCACCAGGTGCTTCTTGAAACGCTGTGGGGTGTTCTACTCTGTCCTATAGGGTTGCTACGAGTCAGAATCGACATGGCAGCAACAGGTTTGGTTTTTGGGTTACCTGCAGGAAAGGTTAAGCCTTGTTGAGTGCAGTTTTTTAAGAGTCTGTCTTCCTGGTTTGACCCTTCCTGGGCTCCAGAATCTTGACTGTGGTCTTGTGGTACCATCTCCCTCTATTTGGCTGTGTGTAACGTCGCCTGACTCCAGGCTTTTTTACACTGACTAGATGATTCCTGGAGGCAGACAGAGTCAATCTATGAGAAGAAGGTTGTTGACAATTCCCAGTATGGGTAATTTAAGACTGAAATGTAACTCTGAATGATAATGGAGCCTGTTGACAAGACCAGTACCACTTGCTTTCGAATAGTTGCCAACTCACGGCAAACTCCTGAGTGTCAGAGTCTAGAACTGTATTCCACAGGGCTCTTAATGGTTGATTTTTCAGAAGTAGATTGCCAGGTCTTTCTTCTGAGACACCTCTGGGTGAGTTAGAACTTCCAATCTTTGGTGAACAGCTGAGTGCATTAACTGTTTGCACCACCTAGTGGTCAACAGATTATTCATGTAATGCCCTACATTTCCCAGCCACTCATGCAGCTAAGTTTGCGTCATGTGCTTAGTTCTGGCCATGGGCTATGAGCATAAAGACTTCTGTTCTTCTCTTCCATCTTGCCTGGTTGAGGTTTCATGGGTCACTGCCTATAAGAGTCCCTGCTGCTCCTGCTTGTACTGTTCTGTCTCCTGACGTCACTTCCATAAAGATACAGCTTTTCCCAGCATTTGTAGAAAAACCACACTCTCTGCAGCCTAAATCTAAGTCTTCATCAACAGTCTTCCTGAGGAGAGTATTTGCCCTCTGTCAATTTTCTGTTGGGAATCACTTGCATGGGGCTTCCCACACTGCTCTCTCCAGTAGTTTTGGTGTAAGGATAGCATGGGACTTCGGCACGTTGAAGCTTGGTGTCTAGAGATTCTGTTGTGCCAGAGGAGCCGTAGCCAGTCTTGCTGCAGTTGATGTAGCCCATGCCACTGTGTTATTTGTTACTCAATGACGGTCACTCACTTTTAAGCCTATCACCTCATGTTTTATGTTCTCAAATCAGACAGGCTACCAGAGGACTCTTTCTAAGAGCCCATCTGACTGCATGCCCCTGCTGCTGAACAACAGTGTAGTGGCTAAGAACGTGGGTTCCAGAACCCATCTGCTCACACTTGAATCCCTCTTCTACCACTTAATGGCTGTGTGGTCTTCTGTACTTTACCTGGCCTCTCTGACTCAGTTTCCACAATTGTCAATGGAGATGATGGTGACACCTACCCTCCACGCTTCTTGAAGAACTGAATGAGTTAATAAACATAAAGAGATTAGAAGCCCATCTGAAGTTTGGGCAGAGGGCGAATGTCTCTTCAGGGGCCTCAGGCTAACATGTCTTGGGTCTGGCATTCAAGGCTACTTACTATGTGGCTCCCACTGGCCTTGTTCTTCTTCTATTTTTATTTTTTTTCATTGCGTTTTAAGAGAAAGTTTACAAGCAATCATTTTCTCATACAAAAACTTATTGCACAGTTGTCATGTGACCCCAATTGCTCTCCCCACACTGTGACAGCGCAGTGCTCCCCTTCACCCCATATTTCCAGGTCCATTCTCCCAGCTGTTGTTCCACTTTGTTTTCTCATTTCACCCCCCAAGAGAAGCTGCCCACCTAGTCTGTATCTACTCAAGCCAAGAAGCACACTGTTCACCAGCATCATTTATGTCTTATAGACCAATTCAAACTTTGTCTGAAGAGTTGGTTTCCAGAATGATTTCAGTTTTGGGCTAACAGAGAGTCTGGAAACCTCTTCTCCTGTCACTCCCTGACCTGATCCTCCAGTCATTCTGACTGGTTCCCAACAACATCTGATCTCTTTGTCACCTCTGCCTGAACTGGCTTCTTCCTGCCTTACCATAAAGTGAGGTTTCAGACTGGTTTGTTCAGGTTCCAACTCCTGCTGGAAATTTGCATTTCTAACAAGTTCCCAGGTGATGCTGATACTGCTGGTTAGGGACCAATTCTGAGAATCACTAGTAGAGCCCAAACCCACTGTCGTCAAGTAGGGTCCAACTGACCCTAGAGGTCAGAGTAAAACTGCCCCATGGGGTTTTCAAGGATCACCTGGTAGATGTGAACTGCTGATCTTTGGGTTAGCAGATGTAGCACTTAACCCACTACACCACCAGGGTTTCTGCTAGTAAAGCAGTGGTTCTCAAAATGTATTTACAGATAAGAATCACCTGGGTATCTTGTTAAAAGGTAGGTTTCGACTCAGTATGTCTGGGGTTGAAGTGCAAATTCTCAGCAGGGGTTTAAGCCTGAATGTACCTATTTGAAGCCCTGTTTTGAAGAGTCAGCTCAGGAACGCTCCACCCAGGAGTTTTTCTGACTCTTCCAAACCTCTCACCCCACCTACAATTAGCGTCTCCGTCCCCCGCTGGGATTCCTTCTACGCATGTTCCTTCAGTGGCCCTTAACCCTTCATGGTGTCAAAATTCCTTGATTCGGTAACATTTACTGAGCACACATTAGGTGCCAGCATCACGCTTGAGGCTGATGTGACAGTGAAGGTGGACAGCATTCTGGTCTTACTTTCTGGGAGCCAACAGTCCAGAGGGAAAGGCAGATGCTGAACAAGAGCAACGAGTGTTAAAAAAGGGGAAGCAGACAGCACTACAGATATGCAGAACAGGAGAACTCAAACTATGTCAGGAGGTAGAAGGGACCCTGGTGGATGGCCCCAGTAAGTGACAATAGATGTCCACTCGGTAATGAACAAAAGCAGCGGCCAACGTTTATGGGACCACTGCTGTGTGTTGTTCTGGGCTCTCTGTGTACCACCCTATTTTCTGCTCACTAACTGTTGTCCCCATTTTCCAGACAAGAAAACTAGGGTTTGGGATGGCTAAATGACTTGCTGCATTCAAATTGTAGTGCTAGCAAAGCATATTGAAAATATTGTGAACTACCAGAAGAATGAACAAATTTGTCTCTGAAGAAATACACTGGAATGCTTCTTAGGAGTAAGGATGTAGCGATTTTGTTCGTTTGGCTTAACTTGGGACATAGCACCAGGAAAAACCAATCATCAGAGAAAGACTTCGTGTCTCGTAAAGCACAGGGTCAGGTAAATGAGGGAGACCGCCAATCAGATGGATTAGCATGTACCTGCAACACTGGGCCCAGACACGTGTGTGACTGACCGATGGCGCAGGACTGGGTAGTGTTATATCCTAGTATACACAAAGTTGGCATGACTTGGAGATAACACCATCTAACAGTAACAAAGTGACTGGCTCAAGGCAGCCTGGCTAGTAAGGGGCAGAACCAGTACTCCACCCAATTCTGATTCACACTAAAGCCATGTCCTTAATAGCCACACTATTGTATCTTGTTCTCTGTTCCTCCCCCATCGTGTTTGCCCCTCAGTCCCTCATCTCTGCCAGACCCTATCCCAAACTCACAGACTCAGTGATATAGTTGCTGAGTTCCCTGACACACACACATCTGGGTATATGCTGGCCTCCATGCTTGCCAGCAGAGACTGGTCTACATCCTGTCACTCTACTTTCCACGTTTTGCAATGAGCTTGAATTCTCTCTTTTGAACATAGGTAGATATCAGCTGGCTTCTTTGGCAACAGTGATAATAACACTGAGATTTTGGAGGCCCACCAGTTTCCCTTTCCAATTGCTAGACCAATCCAGAGGGTCCTGGGCCTGGAGGATAGAGAACAAACACCTCCCTTATCACTGATAACATGATGCTGGAGAATGAGGCTCCTATAGCACACACATGGGTCCCTCCCACAGATCCCTAGGTTAGACAGGGTGAGCCCACCACCAGAGGTAGTGCTAGGCCCCACAGGCCTCTGCACATTCAGGGTGTTCTGTTGCTACAGAACATAAGGCAGTGGAAGCTCAGGGTAGATTGAGCTCCATCCACAGCCTGGCTCCAGGGGGAGAGTGGAAGGACAGGGCTCAGTGAGCTGGTTCATCTTCTCCCCCAGATCACCCAGCTCTGTAGGAGTGAGAGCGTACAGAAGGGACATCCCTGCCAGGAAGCACACACGTCTTTAAATAAATAACTAAATAACAATATGACCTTTTGTTGAGCACCATTCTGTGTGAGGCACAGCTGTCACCATCTCCCGGAGGGGGAAATGCAGACAGAAAATACACTCACTTGTAAGAACCCCCTGGAAAGTGGGGAGTTAGGAAATGAACCCAGGTTTCACCCAGTGCCCTTGCTTTTAACCCCAGGAGCGAGAACACAGGCTCTGGCCCTAGCTGGCCTCACATGCTCCTGGGAAGGCTCATTTGGCACTGACAGGCTCTGACTGCAGAGGTGACAGAGCCTGAGAGCTGTCTCCTGGAAGATTCTACCTGTTGGTCTCTATTTTGCCCTCTGGAGCCACACATGATGAGTTTATCTCCCCAGTAACTGCAAATAAATTTAATAAAGTCCATTGAACTGTATAATCTCTTAGACAGGATGCAGAAATTCTCTGCTTCAGACTTTTTTTTTTTTTTAAATAATTACTAGCACCATGGAAACTGCAGGGATTAGAGACTTTGCTGGAAAATGAGGACAGACTGTGTCACCAAGAAAGTACAAATGAACTAAACTCCCAGTACAATGAGGGAGGCTGGGATTTGCATTAAATTAGGAGACAGCCCTGTGCCTATTAACCCCATGGGGACTGATGAAGACTTCTAGGGTTTGCTGAGGAAACTAGGAAGAGTGGGAGTGATGTGGGGATGTCAGCCTTGGTAATTTGGTACAGCCTTATGAGCTGAAATCAACTCGACAGCAATGTGTGCAGTTTTTTTCTTTTTTAAAAAATCTACTGTATCAGTTAGTGTTCATCTGAGCTAACCCCATTTTCAAGGTCAGACAATAGTCCTCCTCCTCCTCTGCCCTTTCTCCATTACCCCCTCTCCCAGGAAGGACTGGTCACTGAGGCAGAGCAGCATACATGGGAGCACCTCCTGCACTTATCTAAGATGGCCATGCACTCTGGCTCTGTGCACAGTCCTGATCCTCTTGTCAGTCCCACTGCTACCCCTTTCCAGGGTGACACAGCTTTGTCCATCTCCCAGGGCTGGTGTTAGGACTGAAAAAGAAATGGATGAGAAAATATTTAATTTTCAGATAAAAATGATAACCTAAAGGCTTTTGACTCCCATTCCTCTCTCAAAATCTACCAGAGAAAACAGTGTAACAAAAAGAATCTGGGTATAGGGAAAGGTTTTTACCCCTTCATTTTTAGTGAAACCAGAAACCACCACAGTTCCAAATCACAAACTCTGCAGCCTTTCTGCTCCCAAAATGTGAAATCTAGACCAGAACACTGAAGGAAACTTGGAATCTATGCAAACATTCCTAGTATGTTTTACAGATTGGGAAGCTGAGGTCTTATGGGATATATCCCAAAGTAAGTAGCCTTGGCCTGGAAACTTAATCCCCAAATCATTGGCGTAAAGTGCTGAGCCTCAGCCAAGCCCTAGGGTGACTGAGTGGAGGTCACCCCTGAGGAGAGCCAGTGGGATTCTGCAGGCAAGCGGGGAGGCTGAGCTGCAGAAGTCACTCTGATATGCCACTTCTGAGTCCCTAGTCCCTCCACTCTGGGAGCCACCAGAGTTAGCTAAGATGAGGGACCAGCAAGCCTCAGTCATAGTCCTCAGAGACGGTGACTTAAACAGCTGTGCTGTGGTCGTGCTGACTACCAGGAGGTCTGACACTGAGCTGTGTTCCCATGGCAAAGGAATTACATATTTGATAGAAGAGAATCTAAAATGACAAACCCAAGTGTGGCTTCAGGTTGCCTGAGACGGTTGTTCCCACCCCTTCCTGTACTATTCTGCCGCAGAGCTGGCCCCATCCAAAAAAGGACTTCAAAAGAAACCAGTACAAAAGCTACGCATAAATGCTGCAAGAGGGAGACAGGAACATAAACTAACACAGATGATGAAAATACATGACAAGAAGAATTGCTCAAAGAAACAGGGAAAAAATAATTGTTCTTCACAGTCTCAATAAATTTCAAATTAGGCCCTGTCTCTTTAAAAAGACTCAAACAAGAAATATGAGAACTGAAGGATGCGATTCTAAAATAACAGCAGGAGATGAAAATCAAGCTGGTTGTTCTGAGGAATGAAGTGGAGAGAGAAAAAAAGAAACAGGAGATTAAAACCACATTAGAAACACCAAAAGTAAAATGAGTATGACTAAACTACAACAGAGAACGTTGTTGGGTAAGTCATAGAAAGTCACAAAAAGTTAAATGGAAAGGAAGAACTTTTTTTTCATTTTGGTCAAAGATTAGAGACAGAACGAGAGGCATACAAAACAGACAAAAGTTATCTAATGAATAAATGTTGTGTGGAACAAATGGTACACAAATGTTAAAGATGTATTAAAATAAAAGTCTAAATAAATGCATGAATCTGTAGAAGAAAAATGCATGTATCTCCCAGGAAGGATTACTAACTAAATATCAGTACTGAAACAAATCTGAATGGAATAGTTGAGCTTCAGAAATAAGCTATCCCTCTGGTCATCCAGGTCACAAATATTAAATCACAGTGTAGAGGAAAATCAGATTGGCACAAATGTTTCCTTAGGGACACTGTAAGGCAGTGGGATAATATCTACAAAGTTCTGAGGGAATGAAAATGCAACTAACAAGTTTTATACCCAGCCAAATTGTCTTTTAAGTAAAGAGGCAATGATAATATCTTCAAGTGTGCCGAACTCTAGGAAGCACAGCATTCATGAGTTTTGGAAAAAAAAAAAATTCTATTAAAGATTTGAAATTAAAAAAGAACACCCAGCCAAGTGCCGTCGAGTCGGATCCGACTCATGGGACCCTAGGGAAAAGCAAAAAATGGTTAAAAATTTTAAAAAGGAGAGAAAGAGAAAAAGGGCTGGTGCTAACCAATTCTATTTAATGCAAAACTCAGTCTAAATAAATTGTGTTGAGAACTGTACTTCCAGAACAACCTAGAGTGTTACAAATCCTGACATAGTAGTGACAATGTTATCAAGAATGGTATAAAATCCACTGCCCTCAAGTTGAATCCAACTCAAAGGAACAGTATACATATGCCATTTTGTAAAACTTCATTACCAGGAATACATTCAGTCTAAAGTAAAAAAAAATAAATTTCTTTTTTAAAGCATGACTACAACATGTTAATATTTTATAAACTTTCTTTTCTCTTAACTGCAAACATGTCTCTTGTAAATTGTAAAAAAAGGTAAAACTCTTGTGAAGCAACTTTTGTCTGAAATTAATATTTATTTTAGTTTCGCCTCAATATTTAATCCTTCTTTTAAATGCAAGTCAAATTACTTTAATACTCTTTTATTAAAAATAGCAAGCATAATATAATTTCAAACGTTCCTAGGTGGAGCACTGTTTGTATTCAATTGCTAACATAAAGTGGTTGGTGGTCTGAACCCAACCACCAATACCACGCAAAAGAAAAGTCCTGGTGATTAGCTTCTGTTAAAACTATAGCCAAGAAAACACTATGAAGTAGTTCTACTCTGTAACATGTGAAATGTTCATGAGTCAGAATCAACTTGACAAGTTGATAATTTCTTTTTTCCTTATCTATTTCTCCTTCTGGAGCCCTGGTAGTGTAGTGGCTAAGAGCTATCGCTGCTAATCAAGGGATCAGCAGTTCACATCCACCAGCTTTGGAAACCCTATGGGGCAGTTTTACTCTGTCCTATAGTGTAACTGTGAATCAGAATTGACTCAACTGCCATGGCTTTGGTTTTTTAGTATCTCTCTTTCTAAGGAGTTCTAATGGTGCGGTGGTTAAGCACTAGCTCCTCACCTTAAAGGTCAGCAGTTTGAACCCACCCACAGCCTTTCAGGGGGAAAAAGCACTGGCAGTCTGCTTTCCTAGAGATGACGGCCTTGGGAACCGTGTAGGGCAGTTCTTTTCTGTTCTATAGGGTCACTCTGCATCTGAACAGATTCAACGTGAGTGAGTTTTTATTTTATTTTTTAAATCTCTCTTTCTATGCTGTATGTGTGTTTGGAGTGGTGCCTAGAATGATGTTCACCAAATATTGATCACAGTTTTTTCTGGATGATGAGAATTTTTATTTTACTTTCTTTTTAGTAATGCTCAGTGTTGCTTGAATGTTTTGCACTGTTTGCCATATTTACAAAATCAAAATGCTTTTAACAGAGGTTTACTTCCACAAATTTACAAATTTTGTTTACAAAACAAGAGTTGTATTTGTCACTTAAAAAAGATTATGCTAAGAACTGTAAAACTGTGAGGTTTGTTGCTTTTATTTGTTGATTTGTTCCCAAACAACAGCTACAAAAAATGCTGCAGAGCATGGTTCTACCCAGAAACAGGCAGGGTCTCCACGAATCAGACTTGGCAGCCACGACTGAGTTACTGGTGTAAACCTCTCCCAGGCCTATAAAGGAGGGAACTCTCATTAGTCTCTGTCTCCTCTGTCTCGAAGATGAGGAGGAGACCAGGGTACAGAGATGTTAAGTAACTGACCCCAGGCCTGCTAGCCCTAAAATGGCCCAGACTGTGTGGCCTTAGGGCCTACTTTTTAGCCACAATGTCACGCCCATGCTCCATATGCAGGCCACTCCCCTCTACTCTACCAACCTCCTCTGCCATCTTTCTCCCACCCTCCAGGCTCCTGTGAGCACATACCGCGAGAATGCAAAGTTCCACTCCAGCAGTTGTGTGTGGTCACTAGAGATGTCTACCTCAACCACATTTGACCATCTGAGTCAGAAGGGACAGAGCTGTCCAGCAATATCATATGTTTAGCATTTGGAGATCTGGTTTCAGGCCCTGCCTTTGCACTGTAATGGCTGTGTGACCATAGGTAAGACACTTAACCTCTCTGGGAAAACCCTTTCCCTGGGGACTGTGCTTTTTGTCTGGTGCATTTGCAAGGCTTTCATGGATGAGAACGAGTTTCATAAGGCTGAGAAGTGAGAGGTTATTGTGAGCCTATGGGTGTGATTGTCACCACAAGCCAACCTAATGTCAGGGCACCCTCCCGTTCTCAAGTACTCCTGGCATTCAGTAGGGAGCTCTTCTTCCCTCCCCAGCACCGTGTTTCCTGAGCCAAATTCCCCAGCAGGTGAGTAAGCGAAAGCTATGATTGACTTGTCATTATCAATAACCTTCCCACTGTTTGCCATGTCACAGTCCCTGTGGACTGAGCAAGGAAAATCTATAATGCCTCAGAGAGTTCCGTGTTTTGTCAGGCCCCCGGGTTCCTTAAAACCTTGGCATGTCAGAGAGACATCTTTTTTATTTATTTTTATGATTAAGTGAAAGCATACAATCCAAATCAATTTTGCATGCCTGTCTCTCTGCAACTCCATCTGCTCTCCTCACCCTGTGGCAACACACTCCTCCTTTTCACTCTTTACTTCTAGAGACATCTTTTAGCGAACACCTGCCCCTTCCTTTCCACCCTCTCCTCTCCCATCTAGAAAGAAACCAGTAGAACAACCTCCTGTAAATGTATAAAACCATAAGGTACACACACCACATGCTCGTGCTGTGTCCCCAAGTCCAGCCCATTCTTGTCTGAAGAGTTGGCCTCAGTACTGATCTCAGGTCACGGCCAGCTGCAGGTCTAGGGGCTGTGTTCCCAGGGGACCCTCCAGGCTGTTGGACCATTGGTTCTGGTCTTTCAGCAGAGCTCTTGAACTGGACACCTCTTTGTTTCGTGCTGCGTTAGGGACTGTATGTTGCGAACCTCATCACAGCCGTCTTTGGTGGTGGCTGGGCACCATCTGGCTCTTCTGGTCTTGTGTCGATGCAGTCTCCCATTCATCGGGGTCCTCTGTCTCCTGGGCTATTTTTCCTAATGTCTTTCATGTTAGAGAGACATTCATGATGGCTACCGTCTGGCCCAACCCTTTTCCTGCACTGTACATCTGTGATCACAAGTCTCCCTAGTGAGATGCCGTAAGTATTTGTGCCTGTGTTACAAATGAGGAAATGGAAGTCAGAGAAACAAGGTGACCTTCCCAAGGCCACATACCTGGGAAAGGTTCAAAGTCAGCACTCCAAAGACCATGTTCATTTCCATCTTAAAATGTTGCCCAAACCCTTGCAAAGAGTTGATCAGTGTCTGGAATCTGGGCTAGATTCCAAAAGTCCCCATGGAAGGGAGGAAGGGAGAGACAGAGGAGACAGGGAGAGGCAGATCTCTTTATCTTCTTGCTGACAGTCTGCCCCATGGCTGGCTATTTAGGCAGCCAGGTCAACTTGCATTATGACATGATAGGCACAGAAAGCATGTTCCAAGTAACACCCTTATCCCACCCACACACTTTGCTTGCTTCTATCTGTCTGGCCATGAGCACCACCCTGATTCCTGGCTCCACATCTGACTGGCTTCTGGTTCTGTTTCCATGAATGTGGGCAACTCAATCAGTTGCCCCCTTTGGTTTCAGTAGTTCAGCCCCCTGCACTCACATGTCCTCCTGATTTCAGCATCTGGTGAGGACTCTTGGAAAAGAGAGTCCCTGCTAGTCAGCCTCAGGGGACCCCCCCCCCCCACCCAACCAGGCACACCTCAGCTCCAGGGGAGAGGATTGAGACAAGAATAGGAAGCAGGATTCTGAGCTCAATGGTCAAGCCTCCCTGTCCCTCGCAGTCCCCTCCCTGTTGCTGGGCACCAAGAGGGGAGCTGGGGGAAGGGAAGGGAACCTGAAACACAGATAAACCTTTGTGAGAACAAGGGTGGTTTTAGGACTGTTGGATTCTTCTTTCTGTGCTCTAGAACCCACCAGTTAAAGTGCAAATCACTGCAAACAGGGAAGAGAGAAAATGGGAGAGTGGTTTGGTCTGGCAGGAGAAGCCAGAAGTCCGGGTCTTCCTTCCTGCTCAGCACCCAGATGGTCTTGGAAAAAGGAGGGCCAGGCCAGCACTGGTGAGAAAATTCCTGAATGGGAGCCAGAGAAAACTTGGATCATCTCCTTCAACAACTTCCTCATTAGATAGGAAAACAGGCTCAGATGGAGAGCGGCAGTGGCTTCCGCAAGGTCCCATTATCCCTTGGAAGCAGAGGCAGAGCCAGGACTGTAACCCAGGCCTCTGACTCTTTTCAGTGCTTCTGCTCCTCTAGGCCACTCTGCATCACCAGTTACAGGAAATTCTCCAGGGTCTGAAATTCCCTCTGCCTGTGGACTGTGCCTACCTTCCCCCCTAAACCTGGCTGTATTCTGTTTTCTTGCCTCTTTGTTGAATCTCTGTCCTGTTCAGCTCTCTGTCGGAGTTCCCAACTTGCCCATCATTAGCTCCAGGAGAGTCTAGGAAAGTGGTTAGCTGCGGAGATTTGAAGCCAGACGGCCTGGGCTCAGATCTGACATCTGCCACTTATTTGCTGCAGGAATTTGTGTAAATGACTTAATTAATCTGTGTCCCATTTTCTTATCTGTAAAATGGGAGCAATGCCGGGACGGTTCGGTAAGAGTCTGGCATACAGTTGAGGCCAGGTAGATGGCCACTGTCCTTGTTATTATCCATGCATTTTTGACTGTGCCTTCTTCTGTATTTGTGTGTAGACACTTCTAGTTTGGGATCACAGCTTAGGTGGAACCTTCTGCCTTGTACCTAATGGGGGTCTGAGATAGGCCAATCTGCAGCTGACTACAGCACGACAGAAGTTGGAGAAGTGAGAAATTAACCATAGAGCCAAGCTTGCAGTCTCTGGTCTAACTTGCTCATCCAACTTTTTGTTTGGTCAAAGTGGAAAAGAAGAGGAGGGTCTTGCCTGTATTTGTCTACCACATGGCGGTAGCACAAAGTGGGAAAGACCATGTGGGGGCTGTGGCCTTCCGGCACAGTGACCCTGTCCTAATGTGGCCCGATCAATAGTGTGGACACTGCGTATCAGATCAACAAGCCCTCCTCCTTTGTGGTATGAAGATGGGTAGGAAGGCAAAGCTGGGAGTGGGCTGGAAAGGAGGGAGAAGACTCCCTCCTCCTCTGTCTGTCTTATGAGATCTGACAATTAAGTGCATGAACTTAATTGTTCTAAATGCTACATACCTCATTGCTGAATATCACTACAGTTTCCTTTCAAGAACTCCTGTTGGGAAGCTATGCGCTGATGCCACCACCTAATCTACCCTCTTCAAAGCAATTTTGGAACTCTTTCTAGAATGGCCATTGTGCACAGTGGCAAGGTGGCAAGTTTGTGGACTTCACTGTATAGCTGTATGTGAAGAAGTATTTAGCCAGTAAACAAATAAGTGTATTGGAACACCCTCCCTACTCACCTGATCTGAGCCCCAATGACTTTTTTGTCTACCTGAAGAGAAAGGAAATACTGAAAGGAAGATATTTTGATGATATTCCAGACATGAAGGTAATAGGACAATGACAGCTCTGATGGCCATTCCAGAGAAAGAGTTCCAAAACTGCCTTGAATGGTGGACTAGGTGCTGGTGTCAGCGCATAGTTTTTTACCGAGGAGAGTACTTTGAAGGTGACTGTAGTGATATTTAGCAATGAGGTATGTAGCACTTTTCTAGAATGAGTTCACAAACTCATCAGTCCTCGTATTCCATATCTGATGCTGTTTGTGGCCCACCCACATGCCCTCAGCTGCTCCCCCCTTCCCCAAGCTATGCCACTAGCATGCTCCTGTGGGTACCTATGACTCTGTACCTGATGGCTTTCTCTCAGCCTGCATCCTAGGCAGGTGGCCTGCAGTCCATGATGGATGAGAAGCCGGAGGAGGCACAGTTCCCTTGGCCTATTGATGCGTTAGCTCAGCGGCATTCACTTTAACGTCGCCCAGGGATCCCTGGTGGGATGAGCCCCAGCTGCCCACAGTGATAACTCCAGCTTTGAGGCTAAACTAGAAGCTTCCATACAGAGTACAGAAGAGGGCCCAGTAAGGTGAGACGAGCATGACTGACACAAGAAGACCCAGAGCAGAGGGCAAGAAAACCGTGTGACCCTGCAGATGGGGAGAAATGTTGTGGTGTTGTAAACATGGTACTGCTGCCCCTGGGGCTTTGCCAGCATAGATGGGTGTTGTGTGGAGTCTTTGAATAACTTCAAATAAGTGGCCCAAAATTCTGGGTGTTGTGAGCCCCAGAACGTTGAGAACCATCATGCCTTGGTCAGGCTGGCAGCCACCTGTCTACTCCTGGCTCTGGGCTTCCTGCTGCTCACGGATGGAGGTAACCAGAAGACAGCAGGGGCAAAGCGACTCTGCACGTGCTGCCTGCTGGGCCCCTTCCCCAGCAGTCCCCCTGTCCTGCTCCCCACTGCATAGGCCTTCTCCACATCACAGGTCTGGGCTCTGGCCTGAAGAGGTTAATGGAAACCTGTGGTCGGGGGGGGTGAGCTGACAAGAAAATTGCTGGTATCATTGTCTCTTTCTTTTCCTTTATACTGTAGCAGTCTTCTTGTCCTTGTCCATTTGTCAGGCTGGGGCTCGGGGCTCATAATTTCCAAGTCCTTTTAACTTTACTAGGTCAGAACTTTATTACTTTTGGCCAAAGGCCACTTCCAATTTTCCAGAGCAGAGTAGGTGCGATGAGATTTAGAGCAAGCTGGAATTTGTCACAGATACAGGGTCTGAGTGGGTGGCTCTGTCTGCAGTCACATCTCCTGAGGTCTCACAGCAGCCCAGGTCACAGTCACCGACCCCACTGCTGGGTTATTGGACTGGGTTTCTCTTGCCCAGGTTTGCTCTTGGGTGGTCCTTATGGCCAAAGATCCTGGGGTAGTTAGAGCCTGACTCCTGCAGGAATGGCCAGAGGGACAGCAGAAGGGTGGGTGGAGGCTCAGAGTCCACAGCCCAGCTCTGCACCTGACGCCTTCACGTACTGGGTGTAGGCCGAGATCCAAACCTCTCTGTGCCTCAGTTTCTGCATCAGCGCCATAGAGAGTAATGACGCCTTGTGTGTGTGCTTGAGGGGTAAGCGAGGTGATACTGACGGAGAGTGCGTGCCTGGCACAAAGTCAGCTTTCAGTAAGTGTGATCACTGTTCAGGGCCTTGAACTCAGGGTTCTGGAGCTTCCTGTCAGTCCCCAGTCCCTGTAATGGAAAGTTAAGACGCAAATGTTGGCAGCTAATCTTCTGTCTCCCTGAACCTCAAACAAGGCCTGTGGCCCCAAAGTGAGACCAGGGCATCTGTAACGAGAGAAAATAGTCTCCTGGTCTGGCCCTGACTGACCACAGCACTGTGATACGTGTGGCTGGACCGAGGACTGACAAGAACAGAGATGGGATTGTGGCTGGTGCGGTCACTTGTGGCTGGGTCAGCTGAGTTTCAAACACCAGGAGGGCTTCCCAGACTTCTCCCCCCAACAGCAGAGCACTGAAACTGAAGACTAGGGTCAGGGTTTCAAAGCTCTCCCTCCCTCCAGGGGCCACTGGCGTGAGAACACAGGAGAGCCACCAGAGGCTGTGCCTGTCTTATGTTCTCTGGGTCCCGGGGTTGGGGTCAAGGTTTCTGAATGTACGCTGGTGCCCAGGGAGAGGGGTCCAGAGCTGCAGGGAGGGACAAGTGGACCTGAGGGCACTGATGGGACAGGCCTTTGCTCTTGGAGCCTTACCAGCTGATCCGAGAACAGGAGAGGTGATTTGGGTCTAAAGAGGAGGTGAGGGTGGAATGTGGGGCAGCTGCTGGCATATGGGACAGCCCATGGCAGTGGTCAGCCTGAGCTTGGCCAAGGAAGTGGTTTGGTGAAGGTGGAAAAGGTAGTGGCAAGTGAGTAAACATAGACTTGACTTGCAGACGTTGGAGCACATCAGACTTCCAAGCAGTAGGTTGTGACCGCCATAGCGTCTCTGTGAGTGGGAATTGGTTCAATGGCATTGGGTTTGCTTTTGCTTTCAGAGGGCTGAGGTGGCCTCCGGCAGCTGTTGTCATCTACGTTTCTCCCATGGCTGGTGAGGGAGTGCTTTTCTGCATAGATCTGTTAGCTGCCTGAAGGTCGTCTTCGGTGAACTGTCTCTTCCTGTCCTCTGCCCACCTTTCAGGTGACTTATTCACTGGTTTGTGGCTGAGGTTTGGCAGTATTTTCTGGGTTATAGAGATGAGATGCTGACTGGATCTGTGGTTCTGTTCTATCTCCAGGCAGTCACTGCACTCTTCTGGTGAGGTCTAGGGGTAAGCCTAAACCATGGATGTTTTGGGGGGTCTCAGTGATCTGCTCTCTCTTCTGCTGTTTCTCACTTTTTGATTCTCTGTGTGCCTTCATATGGGAGCTCTCAGCGTTGCCCCTTTGACTGCATCCAGGATCTGATCAAGTTGGAGGGGGTTTTTGTGGGTAGTGTGAGATATTGGTCTGCCTTGATATAGTTCTTTGGCAGATAGATATCCAGTTGGGACCAGACTCCTTGTTGAAGAGCCTGTCTTTTCTCCACTTTCCACTGTTGGGGCCTTGGTTGAGTGTCAGCTGCGGGGGGTGGATGATGGTACGTCTGGACCCCGCATGCTGCTCCATTGGTCTGTGTGTGTTTGTTGTGCAGTGGCCGACTGTTTTGGTGTCTGTAGTCACGTCATCGGTTCTCCAGTCAGGTTGCGTGTGTCTCCCTCTCAGGTCTTTATCAGCTTTCCTGCACTTCCCCAGGGCTCCTTCCCTTTCCATAGGAAGTCGGTGATTTCTTTCTCCCTCTCAATACCAGATGCGACGGGAATGTGCCTTGGGATTGCTTGGCGTCTCTAGATGGCTTTGGGTAGAGCAGACATGTTCACAGCATTGAGCCTCGGCATCCATGAGCAAGGGGGGTTTCTCCATTGGGCAGGGCTCTTTCGGTGTCCACCATAGGACCTCTGACCTGTCTGGGTATACGGCTTTGACATCA
Organism: Heterohyrax brucei; assembly: GCA_028571685.1. Taxonomy (NCBI): domain Eukaryota; kingdom Metazoa; phylum Chordata; class Mammalia; order Hyracoidea; family Procaviidae; genus Heterohyrax; species Heterohyrax brucei. Next base: position 59,428,420 of record CM053140.1, read on the forward strand.
ATGGTGAGATTTTCTCTGACGTGTTTTATCTTCTTGGGGGCAATTGCAAATGGTATTGGTTCAAGGATTTCCTCCTGGACATTTTCTTTGTGGGTGCAGAAGCTTCCTGCTGATGCATTTTCCAGACCTGACAATGAAGTTTCTGAACTCATCTTGGAAAAAATGCTGCCAACCTGGTTGCTGAGTATCACTACCACTACGGTTACCTCAGAAGGACTCCCCTTGGGAAGCTGTGCACTGCTGCCAGCGGCGAGTCCGTCCTTGATAGCAATTTTGGAACTCTTCCTGGGATGACCGGTGTGCCCTGCGGAACGACAGCCATTAAGCAAACTTCACTGTAGGGTTGTCTCTGAGGGAGGTTTTAGCCCAGAAACCAGCAACCGTACTGGGCTAGTGTTTTAGTCAGCTAGGGCTGCTCTAACAGAAATACCACAGAGCGGATGGCTTTAGCAAAGAAAGGTTTATTCTTACACAATCTGGTAGGCTGCAAGTCCATATTCAGGGTGTCAGCTCCAGGGGAAGGCTTTTGCCTTGTTGGCTCTGGAGGAAATTCTGGTATTGCACAGTCTTTGTCCAGGGAGTGTCTTGGCGCAGGAACCTCAGGTCTGAAGGATGCACTCTTCTCCTGGTGCTGCTTGCTTGATGGTGTGAGGTTCCCAATTCTCAGCCTGCTTCCCTTTCCTTTTATCTCTTGCAGGATGAAAGGGTTAAGGATGCAGCAAGCCATACTCCAGGGAAACTCCCTTTACAGTGGAGCAGGGAGGTGATCCTATAAAGACATTTACAGCCCACCCTAATCCTTTAACACACAGCACAGGAAAACCACCAAATGGAGGACAGTCACAAGATACTGGGAATCATGGCCCAGCCACATGGCTACATCTATTCTGGGGGGACACAGTTCAATCCATGACAGCCCCCCCATCCCATTTACCTGATCTGGTCCCAGTGACCTTTTCCTTGCCCCTTTACCAGAAGCCATAGGAAATAGTGAAAGGAAGTTATTTTGATGCTGTTTAGGAGGACAATCAAGGGCCGTGGGACATCAGCTCTGAAGTCCATTCCAGAAAAACCATCGCTGAGCTTGCTTGGAAGGGTGGACTAGGAGCTGGCGTCAGTGCTTAGCTTCCCAAAGGGAATCCTTGGAAGGGGAGCGACCGTAGTGATCTTCAGCAGGGAGGTAGAGTGTGCGGGCTTAACGGGCGACCTCCTATCTCTTGGTGTGGCTGCTCTTTGTGCTCCAGGATTTCTTCTGAGAAGCCAGGATTGCTGTGTCACATGATGTTTCTGTTTTCAGCTCTCTAAGAAAGTGCCAAATAGACTTCAAGAGGGTTAGAGCATTTTCCCTTCCTCCCAACTACATCGAAGTGTTCCAGTGTCTCAGCCTCCCCAGCAATTCTTCATCTGAGGGGTTTTTCTTGGATGTATGGCAGCCTTGTTGGGGTGACAAGCAGCTGCTGTCCAGCCGATTGCCCCTCATGGCAACCCTATGGGGGAGGATTCCTCCTCCCACACTCTGCCTTTGGGGTGTCAGGAAGATTCTGGGAACCTGAATTCTGAGGCAGATGGCTTACTCTGGGAGACCCTGTATTGCCTTCTCAGGAGCTCAGCAGATGGGGGCAGAAGCAAGGGAAGCCTGAGGGTCTATCGGGTAGTGGGTAAAGGTGTGTGCGTGAGTGGGCAGAGCCCGTGAAGGGAGAGAGCGGGGCTGTGATAGGTCAGGAAGTATTCAAGACTCTGGACCTGCCTCAGGGTCAAGTCTGTTAAGCAGGGTGCACGTGCACAACAGGGCATACATTTTAATGACTTTGGTTCCGTGCAAGGCAGAGAGTAACTCTGTTCCCTTGAGTCTGGAAGGGGACTCTGTGGCTGCTCTGTTTAGTAGAGTTACAGCAGAAGTGAAGCCGTGCCCCTTTCTGAGCCCACACCTTAATCAAGCAGAGCTTCCCCTTTCTGCCTCTTGGAGCACTCTGTCTGGGTCAGCCAGTCTCCTTATAAGAAGTCTGACTGTCCAGCTGTGAGGAAGCCTGGGCAGTCCCCAGGAGAGAGACGTGCCTGGCTGACCCCACTGTGTGGGCTGTAGAGGCCCCAGCACAATGCGTATGAGCAGAGAAGGCATTTCAGGCTTCCCAGCCCCGAACCTGGGAGCCAGCCAACAAGCAGACTCAAGTTCTAGACACACAGCCTCACTCACACCACTGCAGCTATCAACAATCAGGCAAGTCACCCCAGCCAAGCCCCTGTCACCACGGCGTGGACCCTGGTCATCCTTGCTTTGTCCTGCCCATGTTCCTCATCCAGAAAACTGTGTGGCTTTTTTTGTTGTTGTTGTTTTGAGATTCTAGCTTTTCAAAATTTTTCTCCTTTTACAAAAAACAGAGTAAAAGAAATAATACAAGATTAAATTGTGAAAGTAACTAATCGGTAGAAGGTGCGTACACACAAAAATCCAGATAGGAAGCAGATAAAGGTAATTTGATATGAAACATAGAAAAAAAGAAATCCAGATGTATGTTACCCAGGAGCTACCATTTATGCAGTATAAACCGAAACCAAATTCTATAGCTGCCGAGTCAATTCCAACTCATAGCTCCTGTATAGGACACAGTAGAACTGTCTCAGAGGTTTCCAAGCAGTGCCTAGTAGATTTGAACTACTGACCTTTCATTAACAGATAAGCTGTTAACCAGAAGGAGAGTGACCATTTCCTCAGGGACAGATATACTGCAAGGTCCATGTTTTACAGTAACAGTGCAATCAAGTCACCAAACTATGATACCTTGGTTAATTGGAGTTTAAGAAATGGTCTTAAACATGCTGCAGTATTTTGACCCCCAGAGGATCACTCATAAAGATTTCAACTACTTTAAATTTCTAGTTACTGAAAAGGAGAAAGTGATTATAAGAAGCTTGTAAAGAGTTACAAAATCTGTGTAAACCAGCAGCCAACAATCACCTTCTCCAGTGAGTGGTGAGCGACAGCCCTTGCATTCTTCATAGAACAGGGAAAAGTCAGACCTTAGAGCATCACTATCCCCTATTTGAAACCTGTGGGACTGAAAGTGCCAGACTATCATAGGATGAGAATCATGAAGCTTGTTTTTAAAGCCTTGTTCTGGTCTTGAATAATTAGTAGGATAAGATGTTTGCTACAAAAGTGAATATTGAATAACCTAAGCCACTATGAGTTACAATCAACTCAATGGCAGCGGGTTTGGTTTTGGTTTTAAGAAGATTTTTGTTCTTCATTGGCTGGTCTTGGACTGAAGGTCTCAGACATGAGTCTTAAACTCCTGTGTACTTTAGTTTCAGTCAGCTGAAAATCTGAAATTAAAACTATGCTAAAAATCCTAAATACAATGTTGTGGATGTCTACTATTAAAAATCCTCTAAGGGATTACTTTACTTGTGCTTGGATTTACTTTCCTTAAAAAGCGAACATGTCACTTAGATGGCTTAGGTATACCTGACCCAAGCTATGGTGTTTTCAATCACATCTTGAGGCACGTGAAAGCTGGACAATGAATAAGGAAGACTACAAAAGAACTGATGCCTTTGAATTATGGGGCTGGTGAAGAATATTGAACATACCATGAACTGTCAGAAGAATGAACAAGCCTGTCTTAGAAGAAATGTAGCCAGAATATTCCTCAGAAGGAAGAATGGCAAGACTCTGCCTCATGTGCCTTGGACATATTATCAGAAGGACCATCCCTGGAGAAGGACATCAAGTTTGGTAAAGTATAGGGCCAACAACAACAACAATATAATAATAAAACCCTTTGTAGGATGGAGCGACACTGTGGCTGCAACAATGTACTCAAGCCTAGCAATGACTGTGAGGATAGCGCAGGACAGGGCAGGGTCTTGTTCTGTTACAGATACGGCTGCTATGAGTTGAACTGACCTGACACTTAACAACAACAGCAACAACAACAACCAGAAGGATTTAACAGGGAGAGCAGTGGAAGCTGCATATAGAGGGGCACGTAAATTTCTATGTGAATGTACATTTTCACTCAGTTATGTTAAATAAAAATTAAAAAAAAAAGAAGGATTTAATAAGCTGAAGTCTAAGTGGGAAAGGACAAGTGCTGTTCCTTTGTCAGATTTCCTGTTGGAAGATCAATGTTTTCATACAAATTGCTAAACTGCGTTAAAAGGAGAAACTAATACATACTCGAAAAAATTCAAATCCATTTCTTTGGAAAGTTACTAGTTACTAAAAAGGAGAAAGTGATTATAAGAAACTTTTCAAAGAGGTACAAAATCTGTGAAGACCGGATTCTGATTCATAGTTACCCTATAGGACAGAGTAGAACTTACCCATAGAGTTTCCAACAACTGCCTAGTGAATTTGAACTGTTGATTTTTTGGTTAGCAGTCACAGCACTTAACCACCATGCCAATGGGGCGTGGAATTAGTTGCATTTAATCCCATGATAATTCTTCACTGCAATGAATGTTAATTGGTCTGTTCATCATAAGCGGTAAACTTGGTCTCCGTATTCATGAAGAATGCCACATGAATGTAAAATTTTGCGGGAGGTAATTCAAAAATGGTTGCAGCAGTACATCAGTATGGAACTGCCAGAAACTCAAGCTAGACTGAGAAGAGGATATAGAAAGAAGGATATTATTGTCTATGTTAGACGGAGCCTGGCTGAAAGCAGAGAATGCTAGAAGATGCTTACTTGTGTTTTATTAACTATGCAAAAGTATTTGACTGTGTGGATCACAATAAACCATGGGTAACACTGCAAAGAATGGAAATTCCAAAACACTTAACCGTGCTCATGAAGAACCTGTATGTAGACCAAGTGACAGTCTTCAACCCTAACAAGAGGATACTGTGTGGTTTAAAATCAGGAAAGGTGTGTGTCAGGGTTGTATCCTTTCATAGTACTTATTCAATCTGCACACTGAGCAAGAACTCAAGAAGGTGGACTATATGAAGATGAAAGTGGCATCAGGATTGGAGGGAGACTTATTAACAACCTGTGATATGCAGAAGACACAGTCTTGCTTGCTGGACACAAAGAGGGCTTGAAACATTTACTGATACAGATCAACGCCTTTAGTACGATTCTACTTCGATATAAAGTAAATGAAAATCCTTGTAACTGGACCAATAAGCAACATGATTATAGAAGACGAAAAGATTGAAGTTGTCAAGAACTTCATTTTACTTGGATCCACAATCAACATCCGTGATAGCAGCAGCCAATAAATCAAATGATATATTGTGTTCAGTAAATCAGTTGTAAAAGACCTCTTTAAAGTGTTTGGAAGCAAAGACATCACCTTGAAGACTAAGAAGGTGTGCCCAACTCAAGCTGAGTTAATTTCAATCACTTCATATGTGTGGAAAAGCTGGACAATGGAAAAGGAAGACTGAAAGAGAGAATCCCTTATGGGTGTTCATGAAAAATACTGAGTATACTGTGGACTGTCAGAAAAATAAGTAAGTCTGTCTTGGAACCAGTGCAGCCAGAAAACTCCTTGGAAGTGAAGACGATAAGATTTCATCTAACGTACTTTGGATATGTTAGCAGGAATGACCAGACCCTGGACAAGGACATCATGCTTGGTAAAGTAGAGGGTTGACACAAAAGATGAAGACCCTCAACGAGATGGATTGGCATGGTGACTGCAATGGTGGGCTCGGACAGAGATCGATTGTGACGACAGTGTGCAGGGCCAGGCGGTGTTTCAGTCTGTTGCATGTCGGGTTGGTACAGGTTGGCACCGACTCAGTGGCACCTAACTACAACAATATTCATGAAGCCAGACAGTTATTGGAAACAAACTTTGGAAGCAGACAATGGAACCGGCTTTCTGTAGCCACAGACCATTACCTTGTATCAAGTACAGGCAAAGATTAACTTGAACAATTATCAAGTGTCACTGGTAAGTGTACAAAAAGATAAAGTTCAGTACTGTATTATTTTAAAGAAAATTGCCTAAAAATAAGAATTCAATTAACTGTGGGTGAGAAAAGTGAAAGCAAGTCAGTACTCACTAATGAGTTTTCCATATAAGGTCAACTGATGAGAATGCACCCGGCTATGCTTGACATGAAGACACTATCATACAAAGCCTTACTTGGCAAGTCTTGAATTTCTATTAACTAAAGACAGAATGAGGGAGAGAGAAGAGCTACTTCTGTAACACTTTAGTATACAGATGGCATACTAGAAACCATTCCCAGGGACAATGTATACTCCATTAATCACACTGAAGAAAGCAGATGCATTATTCATTCCTCCTTTCTTTTTGTTTGAATAGCTTGTTTCTCTCCCTCTCAGCCATTTCAGTTGTGCTTCAAAATGATTCCATGTTTAGTCCAGAAAGCAACAATGGGAAAGTTATGATTAGGTAGGTGAGGAAAGTTACAATTAGGTAGATGTGGAATTGCTTTCCCACCCAAAGAACTACAGCAAGAGAAATAATCATGGCCATTGTGGTGCTTAAGGTTGTGTGTCAATGTGGCTGGGTAGTGCTTCTCAGTAGTTTGGCAGATATGATGTAATCATCATCCATGATGCGATTTGATGTCAGCACCAATCAGATCAAGAGCCAGTCAGACCAGCCAAGCAGATCAGTCAAGCCATTCAGTCAAGGAAAGGGGAGTTTCTTTGGGGTTGTGACCTGTATCCAATTTACATGGATGTTCTACCAAAGCTCGCTCTCTGGGTCCTGCATCTGACTCATCATCCTCTGATCATTGGTTCCTAGAACGTTAACAAGCAGCCTGTCATCTGACCTGCACGTTTTGGGTTTGCCAACTTCTGCAACCATGTGAGTCAGAAGAAGCCAGCCTCCACAATCGTGTGAACCATTTCCTTGACATAATTCTCTTTCCCTTTCTCTTTCTCAATCTCTAGCTATGTATATGGTTTGCTGGTTTTGCCTCTCTGCAGATCCCAGCCTAAGACAGCCATAAAGTACACTTCAGGCTTTTCTTCCTTTAGTGCGAAGAAGTGTTTCCAGCAGCCCACAGCTCTGCTTTGAATTTTTACTGGATTTCTGCAAATTTCATGGAAGTTTTGCTGTTGCTTGGTGGTCCATTTATAGGAGCCAAAAATTCTAGGTGCCAGAATGGGAGCAAGATTGTCAGCCAAGTATAAAAACACAATAAAACAGGAAACACCAGAAGGAACAGATGAATCTAGATAATAGATCATCAGAAATACCAAAAAAATCACCTCCAGGGTAGCAGGTAGAAGTCAGGCTCTTTCCCATCAGAGGGCTTTGTCAGCCCTCGGCGTTGCTTCTCTTCTGTCCTTGCTCTGCTCTTGCAGACTTGCAGTCTCTGCAGCCGGTGTGTCGATGCTGTGGTAACTGCCCCCTGCTGCTGTCCCTGAGGTGTGACCTTAGCAAGCTCCAGAGCTCAAATCACCCTCCGGGATATACACTCCCCCATCAGCCCTCATGGCAGCACCAGCCAAAACGGTGGCTTTTTAAAGTCACCATGCCTTAGAGCAGTTTGTTTCACAGGAATAAAAAACTGGAATACTTGCCTAAACTTTAGTTTTCAACTAAAATTGACGATAACACAGCGCAGTGAGTCAGAATCAGACAGTAGCATGTTCAGGGGATTCTTAGTTTAAGTCTTGACTCTGCTACTCCCCAGTCATGTGACTTTGGTCCAGGAATTTAACTCACTCGCAAAGTGGAAGTTAATAATAGTACTCACCCCAGGAGCTCTTGAGTGTTAAGTCAAAATAACCAGTTGCTGTTGAGTTGATTCTGATTCATAGTGACCCTACAAGGTAGACCTGTCCCCATACGGTTTCCAAGGCAGTAATCTTTACAGAAGCCGACTGCCACATCTTTCTCCTGAGGAGTGGCTGGTGGGTTGAGGGTTAAACGGGTCAGTAGATGTGCTACCGCTTAAAACACTTCTGCCCAGCATGTGGTTAATGGCTAACAGATACCAGCTGTGATTTTCACCCCATTACCACCCCATATGGAGCCTTTGGGGGGTGCAAACAGCTAAACGCTTGGCTAATAACTGCAAAGCTGGTGGTTTGAGTCTACCCAGGGGCACCTTGAAAGAACCACATGGGGTGGCCATGACTCAGAGTGGCTTAATGGGAACCCATGTGACTTTTTCTGTTTTATCACTTCGTTGGACTGTTGTGAGGATGGGATGAGAGCCTGGGAAGGGCCTAGTGCAGTGTCGGGAACTTAGTGTGCATTGTTGTTAAGGATGCATTCACCTGTTGAGCTCCTCCTATATGCCAGGCACAAGCCCAGGAGCTTGGGACACATCAGAAACAAAATATATCCAGATCCGTGTGTGATAGGGGCTAAGGAGCAGGAGGACTGGGAATGGGTGAAGTTGTAAACTGTTGAAGTCCCCCACCCACTGTGTAACTTTACAGAGAGAAGAGGGTACAGCAGGTGAATTACAACCTTGAATAAATCACCCTGAGCCACCAGGAAAATGCAGCCCTCTCAGCAGTCATGCGCGGTACCCTGAGTGAAGCAGATCTGATTCCAAGCCCTGTCTGCCCTAGAGACATTGTTACCGTCATCTAGTTCCGGCACCATCCGTGACCTTCCAAGACAGGATGATAGCGGGGCCAAGCGTCCCACGGGCCAGCCCACCACAAGTTGTGTCCTTGAAAATAAAGCTTGTTTTCCTGGTGTCCTTAATGAAGAACATATTGCTTGGAAAATGCTGTTCAAACAGAATTACTGGAATCTTTTATCATTAGAGCAGACATCCCACAGTAGGCATCTGGTGAAGGTATCAATTATCATAATTAATTAGATCTTCTCCAGATTCTTGACATGATAGTCTGTCAACAGGAATGCCCAACCTCCGTCAGAGCCACTTCGTGACTGCAATGACAAGACAGGGATTGAGCCCCACCCCTGGGTGCACACCCCTTACCTTCCACATGGGAGGTCAAGGTGCTCACATCTGGGGAGGCAGTGTTTCCCCAACCACTCCTCACGAGGGTTTCTGAAGCCTCAGAACAGGAGGTGAATGTGAAGCACCTGTGTGTCCTGGATTACAATAAAACCCACTGCCATCGGATTGATTGTGACTCACAGCGATCCTATAGCACAGAGTAGAACTGTCCCATAGAATTTCCAAGGAGTGCTTGGCAGAGTTCAGCTGCTGACACCAATAGTCAAAGCATAATGATGAAATGGCTCCCATGCACTGAGCATCTACTGTATGCGGGGTCCTGAGTTAAGCAACTCATGCACACAAGCTCATTTAATTCTAATATAAAGTGTCACCATATACTTTATCATCCTAACTGGGGCAGTTCTGAAAAAGAGGGAACTGTTAATAATTACTGTAGGACAGCTGTGTCAATGGTCACCTGACTTACAGTGGCCCTACAGGCGCTTGGACAAGGTACTCCTTCACTTCTAAAGTCACTGCTGCACCTCTAGCCACTGTCACCTCATACTGTTCCATGTTCCCGTCCTGCTCATGAGTCCCTTCTACTACCTATCTGTGTTGTCTTCGCTGCCACCTGGCGTGATACACAGTCAGTTATTTCTGCTCCTGCTCTCCCTCCTTGGCCTGGGCACTCCAGGTAGGGATCCTGGGTCTTGTCAGCTCACTGCTGTGCTCAGTGCCAAGAACAGGGCCTGGCCCACAGGGATTAGTCCTCAGACATGTGTCGAATGGATAAATGAACGAATGAGTGATCAACTTAATAGGTCATGGCACAGAGGAACTGGGCCACGAGTCCATGTCTCCTGTCTAGGGCTTTGCTGGGTGACAGCACTCGCATCAGCACTTCGGCAGTCCTCAGCCACTACTAAAGCATGAGGGGGGCTTCAGGGCAGCTTGGGTCTGGGCAGGGATGGGTTATGCAAGGAGCGAAGTACGCACAGGTCTAACTGTGCTAATCTGCAGTGCACAATTTCACTTGGTTTTCACCATATCAGAGATGCGTATCTTGCTTACAGTAAGCTATTACAGAAAATGCTTACTCACCTTAGTCATCTGATGCTGCTGTAACAGAAATGCCACAAGTGGCTGGCTTCAGCGACAGTTTATTCCCTCACAGTCTAGAGGGCTACAAATCTGAATTCAGGCCATCAGTTCCAGGGGAAGGCTTTCTCTGTCAGCTCTGGAGGAAGGACCTGGTCATCAATCTTCTCTTGGTCTAGAGGCTTTTCCACACAGGAACCCCAGATCCAAAGGACACACTCTGCTCTTGGCTCTTCTTTCTCAGGGATATGAACGCCCAGATCTCTCGGCTTACTTCTGTCGTTTATATCCCAAAAGAGATTGGCTCAAGACACAGTCCAGTCCAGTAGATTGAGTTCTGCCTCTTTAACATAACTGCCACTAATCCCATCTCATCAACATCACAGAGACAGGGTTTACAACACATAGGACAATCATATCAGCGCACAGAATGGTGAACAATCACACCACACTGGGAATCTTAGCTTAGCCAAGTTGATACACTGTTTGGGTGACAAGACTCAATCCTATTTGTTAATGTGTCTCCAGGTCTGAGGATGAGCAAGTCCCCTGGACTGGAGGACACATAGGGCTTCTCTCAGAAGGGGCAGAGTTCCCTGTGGAGGTGCAGGGAGGACCGAGGATGCTCAGGGAGTATGAAAGCTGGTGGTCAGTGACCAGGCAGAGCTGGGGAAAGATGAAGGATGCAGCAGGAGACAGAAGAGGGGGTACAGGAGTCCAGGGCCCAGCTCCACCACTAAACAGCTGTGTGACTTTGGACCTGATGCGGCTCTCTCTGGGCTTCTTCCTGAGTGAGACAGCAGCCTGCCCTCAAGGCTGCTTTGAAGATGAGGAAGGCAAGGGGCTCACTGGTGCTTCGAACCAGTACATGGGGCTCTGGGAAGGGGGCTTCACTTTGGCTCCGAAGAGAACAAGCGTCCTGGAGAGATCCCCTAGTACGATGCTCATCTCCTATGCAGGTCTTAACTGTGGTGCTCAGCCAACCAGGCAGCCTCCTCAGATCCAGCAACTGGGGCTTTAACCCTTCTGAGTCAGTTGCTTAGCAGCTGCGGATGAGAACAAATAGAGGAGTGGGAGGTAGAATCAACAGGAGCCAAAAGCTGAGGCTCCCCTCTGAGGCCAGGAGTCAGTGCCTTTGGAAGACTTAGATCCGCTAAAGATCTTCTGTACCTGTTTACCCAGTCATTTGTCCAAGTCATTCAACCAACATTTGCTGAGCACCTTCTCCATGCTTAGTGACATGCCACCATGGGGAGGAAACAGACTCAGCTAGTGCCCTCCTAGATGTTAGAGTCTAGCAGTGTGATGGACATTAATACAATCATTATTAAGATAGTTACCTACTGTGGTAAGTGTTTTAGGGAGCCCTTGGGCAGTGCACACAGTTAAAGGCTTGGATCCTAACTGGGAAGTTGGCAGTTTGAATCTACCCAGAAATGCCTTGGAGCAAGTTCTTGGCAATCGACTTTCAAAAGGTTGCAGCCATTGAAAACCCTGTGAAACACAGCCCTATCCTGAAATACAAAGGGTTGCATGAGTCGGAATTGACCTAACTGCAACTGTTTTTGTTTTATTAAGTGCTTCTGGAGTTGTGGGATTAGACGGGTTGGGTTGAGAGCACATCACAGAAGGAGAGCTGGTCAGGAAAGATTTTCTGAGGAAGTAACATCTGAGTAGGGACCTGAAAGTCACAAGACATTAGCAAGACAAAGAGAGGGAGGCAGAGGGAACTGCATGTGCAAAGGCCCTGAGGTGGGACAGAGAGTAGAGTGTGGTAGGGAGACAGAGTTGCCCGTGTGGCCTCATCCCTGTTGTCTGATGATGAGAACAATGAAGAAGCCACTGTTTCTCCGTCGCCTAATATGTTTTAGGCATTTGCATCGATGCTGTTGAATATTTCAACCACTCATTGTACTGGTGGGAAACTGAGGCTTAGAGCAGTGAAACTACTTATCGAAGGTCGCTTGTCTGCTGAGGGACAACAGAGCAAAAATTGGACCTGGGTCTGCCTGAGTTCCCCTGCCAGGGGTTCTTACACCTGCAACATATCAGATTTACCTGGGAAGTTTTTAAGTTTGGCTGTCACCTTAGAGAAATGTGACAAGTGTCTCTTCAATTCATCTAGGGCCTCAATTTCCTCATCTGTTAGACTGGAGGTAAAGTCTGGATCACTCAGTCCTCACCACCACTTGTATTCTAGGTTGCCCTTTAGGACTGTTATGAGGATTAGAATAGTCAACACATGTAAAGTCACTGCAGTCAAATTGATTCCGACTCATAGCAACCCTATAGATCAGAATAGAACTGCCCCACACAGCTTCCAAGAAGCACCTGCCAGATTTGAACTGCTAACTTTTTTTGATTAGCAGGTGTAGCACTTAACCACTATGCATGCCACTCGGGCACTCAATAAATGCTCATGATTATTGTTTCTGTGGGTAGTCTAAATCTTGGGGAAAAAGATTGGTTTCTACTCTGTCCTATAGTTCGACTCTGTCCCATAGGGTCACTATGAGTCAGAATCAACTTGACTGCATACAACAACAAGAACAACACCATGGTGATGTCTATTAGTAGGACCTGTAGTTAGTGTTATTATTATGATTTCCTTACACACCTGTCACTGTTGTCCAGTACAAAATGGTTCAGTGGTTGGGGATAGGCTCCAGGGTTGGCGAACTTGCACTGCGTTCCAACTCCTTGTCTCTTAGCCAGGAGTGACCTTGGACAAGACTCTTCTCTTTCTACACTTTGGTTTCCTCATCTCTAAAATGGAGCTGCTCATGGAATCTACCTAAGGAGGTACTGTGAAGAAGAAATGAAAGTGCGGTGCTCAGCATGTGCCTGGCACACAGTGGTTGCTGGATCCCTGGTTATTATTATTATTTTTTAACAGTTTATCAGAAGCACAGGCATCAGTAGAACTCATAGCATCCTTTGCTGTGTGGCCTTGGGGAAGCTGCTTTCCCCACTGTCCAAAGTCTCCCTGTCTGAATACAGAGGGAACAGGGAGCCCCAGACTCAGGCTCCAAGTAAATGGCAGGAACTGGGGAGTCCTTCTCCAGGTTGGGTTCCCCAAAGTCATAGCAGCTACTGGGCTGAGCAGGAGGGGTGGAGGTGGTACAGCATGCTAAGCTCTTCTGGAACCCACCAAAAAAATCAAGCCCACTGCCGTCAAGTCTGTTTGGACCCATCGTGACCCTATAGGACAGAGTAGAACTGCCCTATAGAATTTCCAGGGAGCACCTGGCACATTTGAACTGCCAACTTTTTGGTTAGCAGCTGTAGCATTTACCCCCTGGCCACCAGGGTTTCTGTGCATCTGCACAAGTCAGACACCCTCAGGAGCCACACTTCTCCTCTGCCCTCCCAGCCAATGTGGGGCCTGCAGCCTCTTTTATCCAACCACTCCCTGGCCCTTCCCAGGCTCTGGGCACACCAGCCACCGCCTCCACAGGGAGTAAGTCTAGATGAAAGGACTCAGGGCTGGCTGGAGAGGCCCTTAGATCATATCGTTAGGCCCCATTTCCCAGAGGAGGAGACTGAGGACCAGGGTATGGCTCTGCTCACTGTTGTGACCTAGCCCCTTGTGCCACGTACAGCGAGAAGTAGGTCTTTAATAAATTCTTTTTGAGTGAGTTGATGAATTAATAAGTGACAGAGGAGGGTGACTAATCCAGTTACCAGACAAGAGAAAGGGACCAGAACGAGTTGGTCATGCTCAGTCCTGTGTCCTCATCAATACGCCACCAATGTGGGCCTGACCCTCGAGTTTGCAAAATCTTTCCTGCCTGTGTTGCTACTCCCCTGTGTCTTTAACTCTCACAACATGTGTCACAGGTGAGAAAAGGGGAAGTCAGAGGGGTAAAGGGACTGACCTGCAGGTGCCCAGCTGGAGCTGAAGTGGATGGGGAAGGTGACTCGCAGCAGCTCCTTGTGGTTTACAGTCAGTGAAGCTGAGGCCCGAAGAAAGATGGCAGCACGCCTGGGAGCCCCAGTGTGTCCCGGTCCAGCTGCTGCCCCACCCCAAAGACACTAGTCCGGCAGATGGCAGGAGCCCGGGATTCCTGCAGACGTGCTGCCTCTTTCCAGGCCACTGTATAAATGCTAACTTGTTCCCCTTTGGGAAGAACCTGCTAACTGGCCAGCAGATGGACGCCTGCTCATCTTCGCTCCAGTTTCCCCTTCTCACTGCCCACGCTCAGTGCCCTGGCTGGCTGGTGGAGTGCAGACACCAGGAGGGCTGGAGGGTCCCAGGGGAGGGGAGACTATTCTGGGGGAGCCATTTGGAGGGTTCTCATCCACATCCCTGGCAAGCATGCATCCGTTAACCCTCCCATCATTGTAGAGTCAGAGACCGAGGCCCAGAGATGGGGCCAGGGAAGAGCAAGGACAGACACAGAGACAGAGAGAGTCGTAAGGGGTGAGAGGCAGGGAGCTCTGACATGCTGCATGCTCCAGGATGCTGCTCTTGATCTTGCTCGCCTGCAATTCTGCCGTGCCTGATGCTGCTGGCTGTCTGTGCCTGGGTGTGTCTCCTCTGCCAGGGGGAGCCCTGAGACGGTGAGAGCTGTTCTGTATTCACCTCCATCATCCCTGGCCAGACAGTTGACAAGTGAGCAACCTGCTCAGGGTCACACAGTGGGAACAGCAGGCTTCAAACTGCGGCCTGCCTGATCCTGAGCCCTGACCTCTTACAGTCTCTGTAATGAAACCCAAACTAAACCAGTGGCAGTTGAGTTGATTCTGACTTACGAAGACTATTAAGTTCACAAAATCATCCTAGAAAAAGTGCGACATACCTCATTGCTGAATATCATTATGGTCACCTTCAAAGTACTCCCCTTGCGACGCTATGCACAGATGCTGGAACCTAGTCCACCCTTCAAGTCAGTTTTGCAACTCTTTTTCTGGAATGGCCATTAAGACTGTCATTGTCATATTATCCTTGATATCTTGAATGTCATAAAAATGTCTTCCTTTCAATATTTCTTCATCTTCCAGTAGAGAAAAAATTCACTGGCGGCCAGATCAGGTGAGTCGGGAGGGTGTTGCAAAATAGTTATTTGTTTACTGGCTAAAAACTCCCTCACAGGCAACTGTACAATTAAGTTTGTGAACTTGCCACCATGCCAGTATACAATGGCCATTTCCAGAAAGAGTTCTGGGAGGGTGGACTAGGCACTGGTGTCTGTGCATAATTTCCAGGGAGAGTACTTCAAAGGTGACCATAGTGACATTAAGCCATGAGGTATATAGCACTTAGAATAATCAAGTTCACAGACTTCCTTGTCAGACCTCACACAATGACCCCATGTGTGTCAGATTAGAACTATACTCTAGACCATTTTCAGCAGCTGGGGTTTGGAGGCAGATTACCAGGCCTTTCTTCCAATGTACCTTGAGGTGGGCTCAGACCTGCAACTTTTCCGTTAGCAGACGAGCACTTCACCACGTGTACCACCCAGGGAATCCACAGTCTTGATACCCTGCTGCTGAGTTGATTCCAACTCACGGCAACCCTATGGGACAGAGTAGAACTGCCCTGCAGGGCTTCGAAGGAGTGGCTGTAAGACCCACAGCAACTACTAAATGAATCCCTTCCAAGTGGACATGGACTTCTTGCTGTGACCAGGAAGAAACCATCTGGGTCAGGCTGCCAACTGGGGCAGGCTGCCCTCTTAGGACTGCAGCATCTAGCTCTGCCCCATGCCACACTCTTTTCATTATCCCTGCCCCTGTCCAGGCCACCACCGCGTCTGGCTGAAGACCTTGCTGAGGCACCTACACCGTCTCTAGCTTCCTGGCTTCTAGTGTCTCTTCTGCTATCTGGTCAAGTCTGTTTGAAGCTGAACATCCTCCTAAGATCCCCTGCCTGATGCTATCACACACCTCAGCCTGGTATTCAAGGTCTTTCTAGGTTTGGCCCCTGCTGACCTTTCTGGCCTTCTGAAAGCCACATTCCCTATGCACCCCGGGGGTCCAACATCTCTGAACCCACCGTTTCCTAAATAATCCTGGTCTTTGCACATTCTGTTTCCTCCACTGGGAGTGCCCTTCCACGCCTTTAATTCTGAGCAAACTCCTACTCATTCCTCAGAGCCCAGTTAGGTTTTAGGTTCTCCCTGAAGTCTTCCTTCCTGAGCACCCCGTGGATCAATCACCTTTTCTCTCCGCTGTGTGTCAGTTTTTTGCTGGGTTATCATGTTTACTTGTCTGTCCCCCTGTGAGACTAGGAGGATTGTAAGGGCTAAGGCCATATCCAGTTCATAAGTCCAGCTTCAGGGCTCAGCCTAGTGGCAGGAGGGATTTGTCATTCAGTCACCACCCACTGATTCGGAAGTCCACACTGAGTACCCACTGCGCCTGGGGCTGCAGCACTGAGTGAGTCAGGCCAAGTCCCCCTTTCCCCTCGCCCAGGAGCCTGTTACACAAACCCAGAAATTAGTGTGTGATTATAACTTGTATTAAGTGCTCTGAAGGAAAGGAAATGGATTTGAGAACCTTAGGAGGGAGGAACACATTTAGATGGAGGACTGTGGCCAGAGAAAATTCTCTGAGGAGATGACATCTAATTTGATGTCAGGCAGAGAGAGGACATCCCAGGTAGAGGCCCCAGGTGAGCAAAGCTGAGGGGGAAGGGGTCCCTGCATCCTCCTGTCCCTGCAGAGCCCGGTGGGGACGAAGGGTTAACTGCTGAGATGCTGTTCCCATCAAGCTGCTGGAACCCACTCGCCCCTCCTGCCTGTGATTAATTCAGTTTGGAAAAGTGGTATTTACGCTGGAAGTTTAATCGTCATTTCTGGTAGTAAAGGAATTGAAAAATAAATTGAAAGTGTCAGGCGACGCATTAGGGAGGGTGATGGAGTGGAAGCAGGACCGCCCACCCCCTCCCTGTGGGTGTTTCATGGGCCCAGGAAATTAGTTAAGTTTCTGTTCCCACAAGTGCAGGGCTGATGGGATAAGAAGGGAAAGAGTAAGGAAGAGGGGGTGAGGATAGGAGGAGTGAGATCCTAGCGGGAGGTGGAGAAGGCAGCTGAGGTGTCCCCAGGCCTGAGCCAGGGAGGAGGAGATGGGCCAGAGAGGGCCCGGGACTAGTCCATGATGACTCAGATGTTGTGGGTAAAATAAGGTTTGGGACCTGGGTTTCCCTCCTCCCACCACTAGGCCAGAGGACACTCGTGGGGTCTGGGTCACCAAGGGGAGGCAAGCTCTTAGCAACTTGCTCCAGGGTGTCCCCAATGGGGGAAGGAAATCTCCATCTCCCCTAAGTGTTCCCCTGCTTTGAGCCAGAGTTCAAGGAAGATGGTGCGTTCCTGTAAGAGGTATCCACTCACTGGTGGTCTCTGCCAGAGAGCTCATGATTCTGTGAATTTGCAGGGCCTGGTGTCTCCTCGGATGTATTTGGTCTATTCAAGAGGTCCCTGGACCCTGCTGAGGACTAGGACTCCTCCATCCGACTGAATACTTTTAAAAGACAGACTTGTCTCCCCCTATCAGACTAGGGGCTCCTGGAGGCAGGTCTCTGACTCTTCAGGCCAGGGAGTGGGTCTGTGTCTCCTTCTCTGGCTAGTGCCTCCTCAGGCTGTTGCCCACCCTCCACCAGCCGGGGACCTCCCTGAAGGCAGTAGATGAGCCCTCCAGGCTGGACATCGTCTCTTCAGTTCTCTTACCAGGCCCGTGGGCAGGGTCTATGACCATCCCAGTGGTCAGGCTGGCTCTGTCCAATCCTGGCCAACCTGGGGATGCTGGTGGTGGTGGTAGGCAGAAAGCAGGAAAGGGAAGGAGTAGCATGTTGACTCTCAAATCCTTTGGATACAAGCAAAGTCTGTGTCAGGAGGACCAGAGGCCTAGTTAGCATGAGAACAGGTCCTAATTATGTACTCCAAACTGAGAGCCCCTGACAATGCTTAAAACCTCCTCTTCCTCAACAGTCATGGTGCAGGGAGAGCCCAGTGCTGCAGGCAGCAGGCAGCAGGCAGCAGGCCTGGGCTCCAGACCAAACCCATTCCTGCGTTCATTCTCCCAGTCAGCAAGGATCACTGAGAACCTACCATGCACCAGGCACAATGCAGGGCACTGGGATGCAGAGGGGTGCAAGGAGACAAGGCCCTGCCCCGCAGAGCTTACCCCTTTGTTGGGGGGAGGTCAACAATGAACATGTGCACTTAAGTAAGGTCATTTCAGAAAGTGTTAAATGCACTGAAGGAAATAGGTGGAAGATCATGGTTAAAAGTGCTTGAGGAGGTGATCTTGTCACTGGGTGGCCCAGGGAGGCCTCTCTGAGGAGGGAACCTGAAGTTGAGGTCTGGGGCATGAGCATAGGCCACCCTGCAGAGTTGCAGGGAGGGTGTCTACGCATTGGGACAGTGAGCACAAAGTACTCAGCACCACCCAGGAGTGACCTGATGACCAAGGTTGCCAGCCGAGTGGTAGGAAGGAGGAGACGGGCGAAGAGACCGTAGGCGATGGCCTGAGACAGGTTCCCACGCAACTTCATGGGCATGGTAAAGACTCTGTAGTTCATTCCAGAGCAGTAGAAGCCCCTGGAGGGTTTTAAGTAAGAGAGCAACCCAGCCTGGTACATGTTTAAAGATCCTAGTCACTGCTGTGGATAATGGAGTGTGGAGGGCAGGAGGCAGCAGGGGACCTGGGAGGAGCCACTGCAGGCACCAGGTGAAAGCTGGGTTGCCTGGGCTAGAGAGGGGGCAGCAGAGGTGAAGAGAAGCAGAGATGGAGGCCAGATACGTAGAGAGGCTGTGTTAGTAGAGTTATGATGGATTTGACATGGGTAGTGGGAAACGGGGAGTCTAGGACAACCCTCAAGTTCCCACCTAGATTAACCTATGGACACAGGTGTCATCTGATGGCCCAGGGAAGGCTGGCGTGGGTACGTTTGAGGGACTAGAAGTTCTCTTTTGAATATGCCAAGTTTGTGCTATCTCTAGGATGGACATATCAAACCGGCAGTTGGAGCTTGTCCTGCGTGTCAGTTATTTCCTGCTCTCCTCCCTGACAAAGACAGGATTGCTCTTCCTTGCCTCTTGAACTTAGATGAGGCCATGTGACTTGTTTTGTTCAGTGAGATGTGAGTGGATATGACATGCAGATGGGAGTCTAAGGACCTGTGTGTGGTTCATATGGTTCTTTTTTCCCGTCTGGCCTGGAAGACCTCCAGTGCTCTGTTAGAGGCTGTCCCATCAGACTGGGATGTGGGGAGTGGGTGACACGGATCTGAGGCCCCCTGCAATCAGCACAGATAGCTAACATGAGTGAGGAAGTAGCCTTAGCAATTTTAAGCCACTGAGATTGTGGGACATTATTGGTAGTTGCTGCTGAGTCAGCTCCGACTCACAGTGACCCCATGGACAATGGAACGCGTCCTAGGCCCGTGCCATCCTCATGGTCACTGCAGGCTTGAATCCATTGTCACCGTCTAACTTACGGTCTCGTCTTCCAGGACGGTATCAGGCAACGTTCAGTTGTGATGCGCAGGGTTTTCAATGGGTAACTTTCAGAAGTAGATCACTAGGCCTTTCTTCCTACTCTGTCATTGCCTGAAAGCTTTGTGGGAACCTGTCTACCATGTGTGACCCTGCTGGTATTCGAAATACTGGTGGCATAGTTTCCAGCATGGTAGCAACATGCAAGCCACCAAGGTACCACTAGCTTAACCTGACTGAAATACAGCTTGGAGTCTGGACCTCAGAGAAGTGCTCATGAAATTTTGGGAGTCATCACTGATTGGTGAATTTATTTTTTTAAGACTCAGAATGAGAGTAGGGAGAGAAACACTCCTTGCTTTCTCTCTGCTTCGTGTTACGCGTCTGTCCAGTGGGTGCGGTATCTTCTTCCCAAACCCAGGCTCCACCCTGACCTCCACTAAAAGGCTCAGGCTCTTTTCCAAGTCTCAACGAACTCTGCCACCTCTCTCCCGTTAGATTGTCCTCACAGATCTTGCTGGGGAGGATCTCTTCTCTCCATCCCTACTGCCACAGTCCCTTAGCCCTGTGTGGAGCGAGCAGACAACACTGGGTTCAATCCCGAGGTCTGCCACCTAATAGATATGCGATTCTCAGTGAATAATTAACTTCTCTGACTCTTAGTTTCCTTCAAACAGTGCTGTTAATGGGACGATTTTGAGGGCTAAATAAGATGAAGTACGTGAGGTACAAAGTGAAGTGCAAAGTGGTATCCATCAGTAACTGTTACAATAAGTAGTCACTAATGTGACATCATTAATTTATGGACAGGCCATCTACCACCCACATGAATCATGCCCCAGCCTCTTTTCCATCTCTTGCCTTGACTCATCATCTCCAGTCCCGCACCCAAGCTGTATCCAGAAACAGCTCCTTAAAGCAAGCTTTGATTATGTTACTGTTCTGTTTAAGAATCATATGTGGCTCCCTATTACTTATGTAATAAAGTTCATCTTCCTCACCATGGCCCTAAAGGTCTCCCTTCCCAAGTTTTCTCCCCCATGGCTGTAAACTGATCAGCTTATTTTCCCTTAAACAAGCCTTTTAGGTCTAAAGAGTCCTGATTTATGAGATGCATGACCTGAGTTCTAGTCCTTGCTCTGTCCCAAATTTACAGAGCAATCTTGAGAAGAGTTTTTGCTTTCTTTGGGCCTTAGTTTTTCCACCAGTCCTCTCGGAGCCAGCCTGGAGTCTTTCCTTCCCCTTGCCCACCGCTTTTCTCCCCTACTTTCAGCTGCTGCACCCCCACCACCAGTGGGAGTCAGCCCAGGTGTGGAAACTGGGCTCAGACAGCGGCCACAGGACCCAGCAGCCTCTGGGTAATTAAACCCTGGGGAAGTAGGAGCACTAGATTAGAGGCTAGGGTGAAAGTTGCTCCTTGCTTCTAGGACTCAGGGTGGCCTGAGGATGGGTGGGCCATGCCCTCAGCAGTGGCAAGGAAGAGGTGACTATGGAGACAGCCCTAGGCTGGTAGGTGGCACCTAGGCCTGGAGAGAGGTCAGCTTCAGCTGGGTAAGGAGTGGTATGCACAGTGATACTCACTGAATAAAATCCTTACCAACACCACGCTATAGAAAGCTCTGTGTGTCAGCTATTACTATTATGACTAATCTTCATAACTACCCCATCATCAAGCATACAATTCATTGAGTATTTACACCTGAGCAGCCTGCTGTAACTTCTGTTTCCTAGGTTGTCTAATTTTTATGATACTTCTACAAGGCAGTTATTATTTTATTGTGGTTATTCCATTTTACAGAGAAGGAAGATTGGATGGTTGAGCAAGTTGTTCAATGTTACACAGCATGTAAGTGTCAAGGCTGGGCTTTGAACTCAGGCCATCAAGCCTCAGTGGCCTGTGTTTAACCATCACACTGCACAGCCTCCATGTAGACCCTCTGCACCCCCAGGTGATGATCGTTGTCCTGAGCTCACAGGTGAGGAGACAGAGGCCAGGAGGCGGGGCAGTGACCCACCCAAAGTATCACAACTAGAAAGTCCTCCAGCTGATCCTGCCCCAGGCTGGTTGCCCACTGTGCTCTGCTGACCTGTTCCCTCAGGGGCAAGGGGGGTTCTTGGGGACCCTGGCAAAGAGTGGGCTTTTTCTCTGACAGACCCAGGCACATGTCCCAGCCCTGCCACTCAGAGGTTTGTGGCCCTGGTTCAGCCTCCCAACTTCTCAACTTCTCTGAGCCTCGATTTCCTCCTCTGCAGAATGGAGCAGCAAGGAGCTTGTTGGGAGAATGGGAGCAGAGATAGTTACAGAGACCTGGTCCAAAGTAAGCAAACAAAGAAGCAAGCAAGCAAACACACACACACAGCAACAACAACAAAGAGTGGGGACCCAACCCAGCTCATACCAACTCATGGCCACCCAATGTGTGTCAGAGCAGAACTGTGTTCTAGAAAGGTTTTCAGTGGCTGCTATTTTGGGAGTAGATACTCAGGCCTTTCTTCTGAGGCACCTCTAGGTGAACTGAAGCTGCTAAACTTTTGGTTAGCACCTGAGCATGTATACCACTGCACCACTGGGAGAAGCTTTTCTCTTGCAAGTCTCCTTTCAAGCTCAGGCTCTGGCAGTCTTGACTTTGACACTGGGGTGGCATGGTCCCCTCCTGGGGTCCTAAGCTCCTGCTGTGGGATGCTGGGATCGGAAGTGCAGAAAAGGGCTGAGCTGATCACAGTCCACTAACTACTTCTTGAGAGAATGGACAGACCTTTTCAGAGGGCAGCCAGGTCCCCAGCCTACTCCAGTCTAACAGTTGGGCCTTGTCATCTGGACTCGGTCACCCCCAGGGCTTGCCCTGCTACCTGTGTGGTCACCACCCTGAGGCAGACAAATAATAGAGACAAACCTCTTTAAGGGCTCCCTCTGGGCCAGCAAAGACCTGTCTCCTGTCATTCTCCTGGCAGTCTTTGTGAGAGAAACACTCACTTTATCCAGACTGAGGTGAGGAAACAGAGGCGTGGAGAGATGAATAAACATCTAGGAGAAGGGTGCCCAGGTTAGTGGCCTCTAGGACCCTGCCGTTACCTTCAGGGGCAGGCCTGTATCTGCACTTGTCACCTACTCCCCGTTTACCTTCCTGCCACCATCGGTAGTCCAACCCTACCTCCCACGTCCTCACCTGACAAGGGGCTGCCTGGACCTGCTACTGCCCAGTCACTGTACCTGCACTTAGACCTGCAGGTGGGCCCTTGTCCCCCGACTGTGCCTCCCTGTCCACATTTACAACCCGCCACCCCCAGCTCCGTTCTGTATGAAGGCATCTTCATGGGCTGCTTCCTACCAGTTCTTGTTTCTGGGTATTTTATGAAAGTCACTAACAAATTTAAAACTGAAAGGACAGATAGGCAAAGAGAAGCCAAATCTCATTTTATTTATTTGTGGCAATAACCCAATTTTTCAAGTGGTAATTATTACAATTAAAAATTCTGTTATCATCTGTGTGGAGTGAGGTACTCCTGCACAGCCGGCTGCAGGATAAATGGGCAGAATGTTCTGATAACTACATTGAGCTCCACATCTCCCCCCAGTCCCAGGACAATTCTGCTGTACCCTCTGGAGCTAGAGGACAAGGGGACAAAATTCAAGAGGAGGAGGCCATTCTTCCAGGGGGATGCACCTGACCAGGTGGCCTGCACCTGTTCAGGCCAAGGGCAATTGGCTGGGCCTATAGGGACCAGAGAGGCCGGTGGGATCCCAGCCTCCACCTCTCAGCTTATGCTTGGTGTGGGGGCTGGGTGTCCTCAGAGCGGAAGGAGCTCTTGCTGAGCTGTGGAGTCTGGAAACCTGAAGGGTACATGGTACCAAGGCAGTGCTGAGTCCCTGCTCTGGGGCTAGCCTGACCTGGGCTTTGCCACTGACCCTTCATGCCCCCAGGGGGAGATCGCTGCCCTGAGCTGACAGGTGAAAAGACTGAGGCTAGGAGGAGGGGCAGTGGTTCACCCAAGGTATCCCAACTGGAAAGTCCCACAGTGGATCTTGCAGGCTTGTCCCTCAGAGGAAAAGGGTAGCTCTAGGGGACCCTGACAGGGGGTTGGGGCCTTGGGTGTGTCCTCATCTGTGCTGCATTGTCCTGGATCTTGGCCACTGACAGACTGCTTCCCAGCCAGCTCCTCCCTGCAGCCACCTGACACCCCACCACTATAGAAGCTGTTCTGGGAGAGGAGGGGTCTGGTCTCCTCTGCCCACCTCTGTCTTCAGGGCCTGGAGCAGGGGGTGACACACAGGAGGCTCTGAAGAAGCATTATGCTTTAGTTTAAGGACAACATGGACGTGTGCATAAACAAGACAATTCATGAGCTAGGCATTATTACCTCCGTTTAACAGAAGAAGAGATTGATGTTCAGGGAGGTAAAGTGACTTGCTCAGAATCAAACAGATGGTAAAAGGGTAGGGATTAGGAAGGTGAGGGTCAGTAACAGGGTTGAGGGAGCAGTGTGAATCCTGGGAGAGGGGCAGCTAGAGCTATTGTGCTCCAGCTGTCCCTGAAGAAACTCAAGCCAGCCTATGTTAAATTCCCAGTGATGATGGCTTTGGGGGAGAAGCAGAAAGAAAAGAGAGAAGATGCAGCCTGATTTGCATGAAGGGCCCACTACCTCCTCCAGTCGGTTGGGCTCAGAAGTGGGGACACCAGGGCCTGACCAGTCACCATGGGCTGGGAACAGGCTCCTTCTAGCTCAGTGGTCAGGACCCTACCCCTGTACTTGCCATGGATCTCCCCACAAGTTTTCCTGATCTTCAGTTCTCCCAACAGTGCTACACTGAGGACAGGAATACTTATGTCCATTTTACAGATGAATCAATTGAGGCCCAGAAATGCTATGTGACTTGCCCAAGGTCATACAGCAAATCAGCAGCAGAACTAGAATTGACACCAGGACCCTGCTTCCAGCCAAAAGTTCTAAGCCCTGCCCCTCAGGCTTCTTCCAGGCCTCCAGAGCCCAAGGCCCTTGTTGGACAACCCCACCCAAGGCCTGTCCTGTTGGTGCTGTCAGCCAGCTGCTCCACCTAGGGCTTATGTCAGAGCTGCTGGTGCCTCTCTAGTCCCCTTCCAGTCTCCAATGCTGACCCCTTGAGTCCAGCTGCCCCCAGACACCCAGATCAGGGACCCACAGACTGCCAGGGCTGGCAGGGAGCTCAGTAAGCACCTGGTCCAATCTTGAGAGGTGCCAGGTGGTGGCAATGGCTCCTCAGTGGCCACACTGCATCCCTGACCTCCACCCTAGAAGGCCCCCGCACCTGACTTGGATGCTGCTTTTTCCCTGAGCTTCTGCCCTGGTTTCCTGCCTCACTTATCCCCCAGCAGTTTCTGTAAAGCCAGGTTTGGATTTACAAACTTCTGGGGGAAGGGTGGCCTCATCCTCTGCAATTACTAAGAGACAGTGGTGATTTACCCTACTAGGAAATGTTTCCATCTCCAGAGGGATCATCTTGGCCCCTCCTCTTTGAAGAGAAGCTTCCTTTTTCCAGGGAGCTGCCTGGTGGCTTTGGGAGTGGTAACAGAGGCCAAGGGAGCCATGGGGACCCTTATAACATGAAAAGTAAATTTAGACAGCATGGTGAGAAGGAAAACGATCGATCTGGTGTCGCCAGAGTTCTGGTTTTGAATCCCTTCCCCTGCTGTATGACCTTGGATGGGTCACTTAACCTCTCCAGGCCTCAGTTTTCTCATCTGTAAAATGGTAACGATCACAATGAGATTAGTCACAACATCTGCTTCCCAAGGTGATGAGGCTTACATGAGAGGATATATACAAATATCTAGCACATAGTGGGTGCTCAAGAAACTGGAATTCTTCTTCTAGCCTGTTTGCTGTGTCTCTTCCCCTGACCAGACCACTTCTGCCGGGTCTCCGCCTAGATTTCCTCCAAGTCTCCTCCCTGCATCTGCCTCTGCCCTTGGGAAGCCCGGATCCTGCTGGTCTTGTGAGTCTTGCCTCAACTGCTGTTGAGTGGCAGGAAAGAAAGCACTGAGGTTACATCTGTAGGAGAGACAGGCTGCGTGCCCAGGAAGCCAGAAACAGACAATGGCTCATAAGCCCAGGGATTGTTTAGAAGTGTGGCTGCTTTCTTGATAATGAATGTCTCAGTATTGTAGTGCTGCTATAACAGAAATACCGTGAGTGGAGGAGTTTTAAAATGAGAAATTTTATTTTGTTACAGTTCAGTAGATTAAAAGTCCAAATTCAGGGGGTCAGTTCTAGGAGAAGCCTTTTTCTGTTGGCTCTGGAGGAAAGTCCTTGTCATTCATCTTCCCCCAGACTGGGAACTTCTGAAGTGCAAGGACCCTAGGTCCATTCTGAAGAATGTGCTCAGCTCCAGGCACTGCTTCTTGCAGGTGTGGAGTCCTCAAATCTCTGCTAGCTTTTTTCTTTTACGTCTCAAGAAATTGCCTCAGAGCACAATAGAATCTTACGCAGTGAGTCCTGTCCCACCAACACAACTGCAGCCCAGCTAGCCCAGCTTCCCTCCTTAACATCATTAAGGTGGCATTAACAGCGAACAGGAACTTCATACAATACTGGGAATCAGAGGCCTAGTCAAATGGCTACACACATTTTAAAGGGGACACAATTCAATCCATGACAATGAGCTAGTAAATCTTAGGCTGGAAAGAGGCTTGAGGATGAAAGGGTGTCTGGGGGCCCAAAATTCTGTTGTAATCGAAGGGGTCACCAGAATTCTTTAATGTGTCTCATATCCAGTAATCCAAGAGAGAGTAGTGGGGGTGCTGGCCTCCTTAGCACAGATGAGCAAGATTCTGACTGGGCTGCAGTGAGGGCTGGGATGGGACCTTGGGGAGAGTGAGTGGGAGCCAGTTCCACACCCTCTGAAAGGATCTCCAGGTGGCCTCGGCTTCTGGGGAGGTACCTCAATATGACCTCATCTATCTTCAAAGTCACCACTACTTTCTGGCAGGGTGCAGTGCTAGGGGGAGGGTGGGCTCTGGAGTCAGACTTGTCAGAACCCTGTGAAACCTTTCAAGACCTGTGGCTGGCCCTGGGCAAATTATGGTAGCATCTCTGTCTCCTCAATGTCAATCTTTTCACCAGTAAACTAGGAGTGGTGATTCTTCCTTGACTGGATTGTCATGAAAGTTTAGTGATGTCAGTAAAACCCCTGCATAATACTTGACACACAGTAGGTCTTCCACAAAGGATGGTCATGATTACGGGGAACCACATCCTGGCCTCATGAGGGGTAGAGGGTGACTTGAGAGCCCAACTGCTGCATTCAGTCTCTGCTTAGCCTGTACTAGCACTGTGCTAAACTTTTTGTGCCTCTATTTGCTCATCTGTAAAATGAGGATAATCCTTCATAGGGCCATTATAGGTGTCAAATGATATCATCCTTGTAAAGTGCTTAGAGTGGAAACCTACTGCCATGGAGTCAATTCTGACTCATAGCTACCCTATCGCATGGCACAAAATAAGCTCAGTTAGATATTTTTATTGCTGCTTTGACTGAGGTCATTGTTTAGCTCAGGATTGGAGTATCTAACAAGCAAGATAAGCATGGGCTTACTTATGCTTACTTAGTACACTTTCACATGGATTTCATCATAACACTTTTAAGTGAAACCCATGTGAAATTGTTCGCTATAGAAGGTCATGTAAATACCCGCATACCTTGCTTCTCGGATCAGCTGGCCCTGGTCTAGCCTTTGTTTTTAATGGTCTCTCTAGACCTCTACACCCCTGCTTTGAGTTCCTTGTGGTCTGTTAAAGACCTATGGTTTCATCTGGACTCTGCCTTGCCCTCTTTCTTCTCCAATCGCTCATGTTTCCCACCTCCATAAGCACCTTTCCCCCAACCTGTGACTCAGGAAGGTTCTGGATCATCTCCGGTTCAGTCCTACTGACGAAGTACAAGAAAGCCTCTTCCTGACCAGGACCTAGGACTCAACCCAGAAACCGGGCAACGGAGATGCTCAGCAGGGCCCCTCCCACCTCTCCCCCAGCTGCTGTGTCTTCTCATGGACTCTTAACAGCCAAATGTGTGATCTTTTAAGGTTTTTAAAATTTGAACCTGTCGTTAATATTCTGAAGATTTCATACCAAAACTCCAGATTTCTGGCTTTTGGCCATTCTTGCAGCAGTAGTTGGCAGGAATTGAGCTTCAGCTGCCCCTGTAGTTGGGAGACTCAGTGTTCTACAGTCCCCGTCTGTCTACATGAGTCACTCTAATTACCTGCTTAGCTCCTGCTGACATTGGAGCTTGTGGTCCAGCCTCAGAAATCTTACCCTGCTCTCTGTGTACCATCTGCAGATGGGTAAACTAAGGCCAAATACAGCCAAGGACACGTTTTCCCCCTGCACTGGAATGTTAGCCTCCCCCAGCCAGGAACTGCTTGTGCCTTGTCCACTGCTGTATCCCTGGTGCCCAGAACAGTTCCTGGCACACTGTAGGAGTTCAGTAGGCATTTGTTGCCTGTTGAATGTCGTCTGATAGTTAAAGGCAGACCCAGGGCTCAGACCTGCAACCCCTGATTCCCAGGCCAGAAGCTAACCCCAGCCCCGGCTGATTTCCTCCTCACGGTCAGATCCCAAGACAGGGTTCCTGCTGCCTGAATGCCTGTCTCCCCTGCACACGTGTACCTATTGCCTCAATCAACTTAGATGCTTTTGAAGCCCGCCCATTCCAAGTTAAACCTCAAGAGGAAAGTGAAACTTCTGCAGAAACTGTCACTTATCTCCAGATATTTTAAGTGTGAGAGCATTTTTTAAAAAAATCAGTAAAAAAATGTAGGACATTGTTTTTACCTTGCCTCTTCTACTCAGCGTAATTATTCTGAGACTTACCTCGCTGTATGTATCAATAAGTCATTTAAGTCATTCTTTTTTATTGCTGAGGAGTATTTCACCATGTGGATATACCTGAATTTGTTAATCTGTTTACCTGTTGATGGATATTTGGGTTGTTACCGGTTTTGGGACATTACATACAAAGCTGCTGTGAACATTTGTGTACAAGTCTTTGTGTGGATGTGTACTTTCCTTTCTCTTGGAAAATACCTCGTAGTGGCTTGGTCACATACTAGGTGTACACTTAACATTTTAATAAACTGTCAAACTATTTTCCAAATGGTTGACCCATTTTATATTTCCACCAGCAGTATAGGAGAGATCTAGTTTCTCCATAGCCTAGCCAACACTTGTTACTATTAAGCTTTCTAGTTTTAGCCATTCTAAATGGCGTGTAGTGATCACTCATTGTTTTGATTGGTGTTTTCCACTTCCCTAACGACTAATGATGTTCAGCACTTTTACAGGTGTTTTTTGGCCATTTATGTATCTTCTTTGGAGAAACATCTATTCAAATCTTTTGTCAGTATTTGTTATTTGGTGCTGTTGAATTGTCTCTGACTCATAGTGACCTTAGGTACGACTGAGTGAAACACCTTCCGGTCCTCCACCATCCTCACAATTGTTGCTGTGCCTCAGCCTGTTATGGCGGACACTGTGTCAATCCCCGTCTTTGAGAGTCTTCCTCTCTTTCTCTGATCCTCTGATTTACCAAACATGATGCCCTTCTCCAGCATCTGGTCCCCCTTGATAACATGTTGGAAGTACATGAGATGAAGTCTTAGCATTCTTGCTTCTAAGGAGCATTCTCACTGTACTTCCTCCAAGACAGATTGGTTTGTTCTGGCAGTCCATAATATAGGTAATATTGCATACCAGCACTACAATTCAAAAGCACCAATTCTTCAGTCTTCCTTATTCATTGCCTAGCTTTTGCATGCATACGAGGTGACTGAAAATGACATGGCTTGCTTTGGACAGGAATGGAATGGACTTGGCAATGCAGAGTAACCATATGTTGGAAGCACTTTATGGTTCTATACATCTATAGGATATCATCTTGCTGACCTCTGGCTGGAGGAAGGGGAGTGGACGGAGAGGAAGGGAAAGGAGACTGTTGGGAGGATGAGACATGTATGGAGCAGAGAGGAACAGTGTGCAGTCACCGGACAGGGAGAGCAGCGGAAGCTGCATATAGGGGGGCATGTAAATTTACATGTGAATGTACATTTTCACTCAGTTATGTTAAATAAAAAAAAAAAAAATGACATGGCTTGGGCTAGGCAAACTTTAGTCCTCAAAGTGACATCTTTGCTTTTTAATACTTAAACATATTTAGATTCAATAATTGCCTGTATTTGTATTAGGCTATTTCTCTTTTTATCATTAAGTTGGGACATTTCTTTATATATTCTGGATATAAGTTCTTTAGGTGAGTTTGATTTACAAACATTTATCCCAGTCTATGGTTCAGCTTTGTATTCTCTTTCACTGCCTTTTGAAGAGCATATATTTAAAATTTTGATGGAGTCCATTTTATTATTACTTCTTTTCTGGATTCTTCTTTAGGTGTTGCATCTAAGAAATAAATATTTACCTAACCCAAGATCACAAATATTTTCTTCTGTGTTTTCTTATAGGAACTTGATAGTTGTAGGCTTTACATTTGAAGTTTTTTTTTTATTTATTTAAATTTTTATTGAGCACCACTTGATGGAAAGACTCAATTGTCTTTTCGCCTTTGTCAAAAATCAAGTGTCATATATGGGTGTATTACTGGATTCTCTTCTGTTCTACTGATCTATGTTTCTTCTTATGCCAACATCACACAGTCTTAATTACTATAATTTTATATTAAATCTTGAGATTATGATGTTTTTGTTCCCAACTTCATTTTTTTAAAAGTCTATTTGGCTATTATAGGTTCTTAGCATTTCTGTGCTAATTTTAGAATCAATTTGACAGTTTCTACAAAAGCCTGTTTTCTCCTTGACTGTTGTCCTTGGGTTTGTTGAACTCTTTTGATCTGTGAAATGATAATTTCAGTCAAATGTGGAAAATTTTCAAATCCATTATTTTTCAATTTTTTTTCTGTCCCCCCCCTTGGGGATTTAAATTACATGTATGTTAGATGCTTTGAATTTGTCCCATAGCTCACTGCTGCTTTGCTCTTTTTAAAAAATTATTTTCTCTCTGTGTTTTCACTTGAATAGTTGCTATTATGATGTAGTCAAGTTCACTGTTCTTTTCTTTTGCAACTTCTAATCTGCTGTTAATTCCATCCAGTGTATTTTTCATCTCATACCTTGTAGTTTTCAAGTCTCAATATTCACTTCAAGTCTTTCTTATATCATCTATGTGTCTATTTTTTTGAACATAGGCATTATAGTTATAATACCTGTTTTAACGTCCTTGCCTGCCAAGTCTGACATCTGCATCAGTTCTGGGTGAGTTTGATTTATTTTCCTGTTTTTTTTTTTTTTTTTTTTTTTTTTGTGTGTGTGTGTATGTGACTGCTAATATTTAATTGGATGTGACACATTGTGAATTTTATTTACCTTGTTCTGTGCTGGATATTTTTGTGTAACATTTCTTATGTTATTTTCTGGGGTATAATTATCCATTAACTTGTTAGCTGACTCTTTGTAGGTTTTTACTGAAACCAAAGCAGTACTCAGTCTAGGGCTGATTATTTCTCACTATAAGGTAAGACACTTCTGTGTCCTTCACTAATTTCCTGGGAACCCTGAGGTTTTCAGTCTGTTGGGAACAGGCACTAATCTAGTCCTGTGTAGGCACTGGGCATTGTTGTTTCTAATCCTTTCAGGTGTTCTTTCCGCAGAGTTTGACAGTTTTCTCACATGCCTGTGATCATCAGTACTCAGCTGAAGAGTGAAGAAGGACTCTCTGCAGAGCTTGGGAATTCTCTCTTTTCATCTCTCTCCTTTTGTTAACTCTGCCTTGTGAAGTCTAGACACCTTATTTTTGGTTTCCCAGCTTTGTCTCTTTAATTCAGGGAAATCATGATAAAAAAGCTGGCTTCACCTGCCTTGCACCATGGCGTGGAAAGTCCCTCAATGCGGTAAGCTGAGCAATCCCTGGACTCACCTTTTTGTGTCCTGTCTATCAGGGATGACTCTCCTCCCTTACCTAATGTTCACTGCACTGAAACTCACTGTTTCATGCATTTTGTCCCTTTTCTTTTTTGGTTGCTTCAGGCAGGAAGATAAAACTGGTGCTTGTTACTCTATCTTGGCTAGAAGTAGAAATTTCTAGAAGTAGAAATTTCTTGTCCTTTTAAATCAAAAGTGGTAGATTGGAGTGTCTAAAACATGTAGATAGAAGTTCAAATTCTTGATCTACCATATTTTAGATGCATGGCCTTGTTCCTGGCACTTTACCTCTCTAAACCTCTGTTTCCTCCTCCAAAAAAGAGGAATAATAACAATAATTGTCCCCACTCCTGAGTTGCTGGGAGTATTAAATAAAATTACCAATAAATCATTACGCCCAATACCCATTATGCTCAGTGGATGGCGTTTGCTGTTATTGTACTGGTATTATTTGATACCCAAGACTGAGGAAATATACAATGGGCAAAACCTACCAGAAATTTGGGAACGCTTTTCAGCCTCTGTTATCATAATAACAGTTGCACACGCATATGATAAAATAGTGGTCTATTATTATAGCCAATTATTCCATCTACAGACAGAGTTAATATTGTCTTAGTTTCTGAGTGCTGCTGAAATGCATATATTGCAATTGGGAGGCTTTAAGGAATATAAATATATTTTCTCACAGTTCAGGAGGCTAGAAGTCCACATTCAGGATGTGGCTCTTGTCTATTTCGGCATCTGTGGCTCTGGCATTCCTTGGTTCCTTGGTGATCTTCATGCGGCTCTCTCTCCCCAACCCCCATTTGTGTTCTCTAGTCTCTGTGTCTACGCTGCTGCTTATAACTCACAAGCAATTAAAGACACATCCTACACTGAACAGACTCATTAACACAATGAAGACAACTGTATTAACATAATAAAGGCAACTGTATTCCCCAAAGAGATTACATTCACAGGTTTATTGTTGTCCTCCTTAGTTGCCATGGGGACCCTATATATTACAGAATAGAACTGTTTCATAGAGTTTTCTTGGCTGTAATCTTTTTTAAATATATATATATAATTTTATTTATTTTGTTGTGGAGAATACACACTGCAAAACATACACCGATTCAATAGTCTCTTCATGTACCATTTAGTGACACTGATAACAGTCTTTAAGTAGCACACCCTCCTTTTCTGAGTCATTCCTTCCCTATTAACACAAAAGCACTGCCCCCTAAAATTCCTATCTAATATATTGGAATTGCTTTTAATCAATTTGATCTCATTTAGATGATTCTTAATACAGCATAATGCTCAGGGCAGACATTTTTAGTATTAACCAAAACTATTACTTAGTTTTAAGAAGACTTCAGGGGATATTTTTGGTTGAAAGTTTAAAGAGGATCTCAGGGTAATAGTTTCAAGGGTTCATCCAACCTTTGTTACTCCAGGAAGTCTGGAGTCCATGAGAATCTGACATTCTGTTCTGCATCCTCCACCTTTTAATCAGGATCGTTCTACGGAATCTTTGATCAAAATGTCCAGTAATGGTAGCTGGGGATCATCCAATTTTTCTGGGCTCATGAAAAGGTGCAGTTGCTTATAGAGGAAGTTAACTACACATTACACATCTTTTCCTATTCCTGACTCTCCTTCTGTTTCAGGAAAACAGAGACCAACTGTTTCTTGAATGATGATCTGCAAGCTTTTAAGACCCCAAGTACTATGCATTGAACTAAGAGGTAGAATAGAAGTACCAAACATGTTATTGGGCCAATTAACTGAGAAGTTCCATGAAACCATGACCCTTTACCTCCACAAAAGAGACTGAATTCCATGAGGTGTTTGATTGTATGTAAGTAGCCTCAGAAGCTCCTTTTTTTTTTTTTTTTGGCCCTTGTAAATATATCTATCACATAACTTGTCAATTCAACTTTTTACAGGTGTACAACTTATTGACAGGAATTATAATAATTGGCTGTGCAACGTTATCCTTAATACACATAATATATCCACAACTGTTAACATCTCATCTTTCCTCTTTCTTCCCATCCCTGGCAATCACTAAATAAACTTTGTTGACTATATATTTGTCTTTTCTTGTCTTTATATATAAGCCAGCTCATCCAATATTTGTCCCTTTGTGATGGACTTAGTTTATTCAGTGTATGTCTTCCAGCTCCATTCGTGCTATAGCATGTACTAAGACTTCATTTCTCCTACAGGCTGAGTAGTATTTCATTACACACACACGCGCGCGCGCAGACACACACACACACACACACACACACACCACATTTTGTTTATCCATTCATCTGTTGATAGGCATTTAGTTTGTTTCCACCTTTAGGTTCTAGTAAATAGTGCTGCAGTCCTTTCAAATCTTTTGAGTGTATACCTAGAAAAGGAATTGCTGGATCATATGGTCATTGTATTTTTAGTTTTTTGATGAATTATCACTCTGTTTTCCACAGTGTCTGTACCATTTTGCATTTCCACAAGCATGGGTGAGGGTTCTAATTTCCCCACATCCTTGCCGATATTTGTTATTTTCTGCCTTTTAGAGAAAATCTTAGTCATTATCTGAAAAACCAGAATCATTGTCATCAAGTCAATTCTAACTCATAGAGATCCTGTAAGAAAGCCCAGAACTGGCCCGTAGGGTTTCCAAGGAATGGCTGGCGGTTTCATGCTACTGACTTTTTGGTTAGCAGCTGAGCTCGTAACCACTGCAGCACACCAAGACTCCTCACTGTCATAGAGGGAATGAAATGGTATCTCACTGTGGTTTTGATTTGCATCTCTCTGATGACTAACAGTGATGAGCGTCTTTTCAGCCGTTTGGTAGCCATGTGAATGTCCTCTTCAGTGAAACATCTGTTCAAGTCCTTTGCCCACTTTATGATCCAATTGTCTTTTTTGTTAAGTTGTTGAAGTTTTATGTATATTTTGGTTATTAATTCTTGTTGGAAATATGGTTTACAATGATGTTCTCCCAGTAGGTAGCTTGTCTTTTCACTTTTTTGGTAAAGTCTTTCAATCAACAAAAGTTTTTAATTTTTTAAGGTCCCATTTTTTTATTTTGCTCGTTTTTATTTGTGATATTTGTTACTGTATTTCATAATTCACTGTTAAAAGCGAGGCCTAACAGTGTTGCCCCTGTGTTTCCCTCTAAGAATTTTATGGCTTTAGTTTGCACATTCACTGCATTTGCGCTACTGTGACGGCTTGTGTGTTACTGATACTGGAAGCCTTGCTATTAGTATTTCAAATACCAGCAAGGTTGCCCTTGGTGGACAGGTTTAGCTGAGGCTCCAAGACTAAGACAGGCTAGGAAGAAGGAGCTGGCAGTCTACTTCTCAAAAAATTGGCCAGTGAAAACCTTATAAATAGCAGTGGAACATTATCTTACAGAGTGCTGAAAGATAAGCCCTTCGGGTTGGAAGACACTCAAAACACGACTAGGGAAGAGTGCCTCCTCCAAGAGAACTAAGTCAAAACAGCTTAAAGATCTAAATATAGAACTCAAACTATAAAGATCATGGAACAAAAAATAGGATCAATGCTAGAGGCCCTAATACATGGCTTTAACAGAATACAAACAATAACTAACAACACATAAACTCCAGAGAATGGGCTAGATAACTGGGATCTTCTAGGAACTGAATGCTTGCAGTCATATAAGGACTTCACCAAGGGGGTGAGAGCCTACAGACTGGGAAAAGGTTTTGACTATTACAGATCTGACAAAGGCCTGATCTCTAAAATCTGTGAGAAAATTCAATGCTTCTATAAGAGGATGGATAATCTAACTAAAAAATGGGCCAAGGAGGATATTCAGGCAGCATGGGGAAATGTTCTCCATCACCAGCCACTGGAGAAGTGCCTATTGTGGCCACAATGAGATACCACCTCACCCTGGCATGACCGGCAAGAATCAAGGGAATAAAAAATAACAACTGTTGGAGAGGCTGTTGGGAGATTGGAACTCTTATACACTGTTGGTGGGAATGCAAAATGGTACAGTCGTCTTGGGGGACAATATGGTGCTTAGAAAGCTGGAAATAGAAATACCATATGTTTCAGAGATCCCACTCCTACGAATATATCCTAGAGAAATGGGTGCCTTCACACAAACAGATATATGTACACCCATGTTCATTGCAGCATTGTTCATAATAGCAAAAAGATGGAAACAACCTGGCTGTTCATTGATGGATAAACAAACTGTGGTATATGCATGCAGTGGATATACTACACAATGGTAAAGAATCATGATGAATTTGCAAAGCATCTCACAATGTGGATGAATCTGGAGGGTGTTACACCGAGTGAAATAGACCAATCACAAAAGGATTGTGATGATAAATATTGTATGAGACTGCTACAATAAAAGCTCACAAAAAGTTTACTCACTAAAAGAAACAGTCTTTGATGGTTACAAGAGAAGAGAGGGGTGGAGAGGGAAACACACTCAACAGATACTAGATAAGTGGTAATCTTGGTGAAGGGTAAGACAGTACACAACACTGGAGAAGTCAGGAAAACTGGTACAGGACGAGGTCATGGAAGCTCCATAGATATATCCCAACTCCCTGAGGCACCAAGTTACTGTGCTGAGGGCTGTGGGGATCATGGTTTCATGGAACATCTAGCTCAGTTGCCATAATACAGTTCATGAGGAAAATGTTCTACATTCTGCTTTGGTGAGTAGCATCTGAAGTCTCAAAAGCCTGT
Organism: Heterohyrax brucei; assembly: GCA_028571685.1. NCBI lineage: Eukaryota > Metazoa > Chordata > Mammalia > Hyracoidea > Procaviidae > Heterohyrax > Heterohyrax brucei. The sequence continues at coordinate 59,464,524 of CM053140.1, forward strand.
GAACGGCCATCTAAGATATTTCTCTGGTTTCACTCCATCAGGAGCAAGGAAAAATGAAGAAAACTAAAGTCACAAGGAAAAGATTAGTCCAAAGGACTAATGGACCACAACTACCACAGCTTTCACCAGACGGAGTCCAGTACGATGAGTGGTGCCGGGCTACCACCACTGATTGTTGTGATAGGGATCACAATAGAGGGTTCTGGAGAGAGCTGAAGAAAAATGTAGAACAAAATTGAAACTTATAAACTAAGATAAGAAATACAGGCCTGACAGAGACTGGAGAAACTCAGAGAGTATGGCCGCTGGACACCCTTTTAGCTCAGTAATGTAGTAACTCCTGAGATTCATCCTTTAGTCAAAGATTAGACATGGTGAGAAAATGGAATGAGACTAAAGGGGGCACACCAGCCCAGGGACAAGGACTGGAAGGCAGGAAGGCGCAGGAAAACTGATACTAAAGAACCTCAGGTCAAGAAGGGAGAGGGTTGACATGTCGTGGAGTTGGTAATTAACGTCACAAAAGAATGTGTGCTAACTAATTAATAAGATGCTGGTTTGCTCTATAAACAATCTAAAGTACAATAAAATCAAGAAAGATGTACATCAGAGTGCATTCTTACACCCTACTTATCCAATCTGTCTGTTGAGCCAATAATCCAAGAAACCGAACTATATGAAGAACACGGCATCAAGACTGGTGCAAGATTTATTAACAACCTGGGATGTGCAGGTGAAAGAACTTGATTTCTGAAAGTGAAGAAGACAAAGTATTCACTGATGAAGAGCAAAGCCTACAGTCTTCAGTATGGGTTACACCTCAACATAAAGAAATCAAAAATCCTCACAAGTAGGCCAATAAGCAACATGATAAATGGAGAAAAGACTGAAGTTGTCAAGGCTTTCATTTTTTTTGTATCTATAGTCAGTTTGCCCATGGAAGCAGCAGTCAGGAAATCAAAGGAAGCATTACATTGGGCAAATCTGCAAAAGGCCTCTTTAAAGTGTTAAAAAGCAGCATGTCACTTGAATGACTAAGGTGCTTCTTACCCAAGCCAGGATGTTTTCAGTTGCCTCATATGCATGTGAAAGCTGGACAATGAATAAGGAAGACGGAGGAACAGACACCTTTGAATCGCCCTGTTGGTGAAGAATACTGAATATACCATGGATTACCAGAACAAAGAAGAAATATCTGTTTGGAAGAAGTACAGCCAGAGTGCTCCTTGGAAGCAGTGTTTTAGTCAGCTACGGCTGCTCTAACAAAAATACCACAGAGTGGATGGCTTTAACAAAGGAAGTTTTATTCTTACACAGTCCGGTAGGCTACAAGTCCAAATTCAGGACGTCTGCTCCAGGGGAAGGCTTTCCTCCTTGTCCACTCTGGAGGAAAGTCTGGTATTGCATCAGTCTTTGTCCAGGGAGCATCTTAGCGCAGGAACCTCAGGTCTGAAGGACGTGCTTTTCTCCCAGTGCTGCTTTCTTGATGGTGTGAAGTTCCTGATTCTCAGCCCACTTCCCTTTCCTTTTATCTCTTGCAGGATGAAAGGATTAAGGGTGGGACAAGCCATAGTCCAGGGAAACTCCCTTTACATTGGAGCAGGGAGGTGATCCTATGAAGGGATTTACAGCCCACCCTAATCCTTTAACATACAGCATAAGAAAACCACAAAATGGAGGACAGTCACAAGATACTGGGAATTATGGCCCAGCCACATGGCTACACACATTTTTGGGGGGACACAATTCGATCCATGACAAGCAGGGATGCTGAGACTTCATCTCCCATACTTCAGACATGTTATCAGAGGGGGACAGTCCCTGAAGAAGAACGTTCAGCCTTCCTTATAAGGTTACATAAGTCTTGATTCTAAGTTCTGGACCTTATGGTTTTGAGTACTGTGTCCTGTTTATTCCTCTTCAAATCCAAAGGGAGGTGCTTAGGAAGAGAAGGTGATTCCTACAACCTCCCAACTCCTCTTAAAAATGTTGTCTGTCTCCCCTGAACAAGCTACAGGTCAGTCAGAGAAGTCCCTCCTTCTCCCCTCCCAACCCCTTGGGCAGTCCTCTTCCTCCAGGCTCTTCTCCTGCTTGGCAGTGTCCTTTTAGAGAGCGGCCCGATGCACACTGGGAACAGGCTGAGAAAGAGTCTGACTCAGCAGCGCTGAAAATACCCTATCTCCTACCTCACCCAGACCCAGGAGGCTGATGGCGGAACAGAGAGCACCTCTCAGCAAACAGGCTCCCTGTCCTCGAGCTTACCTCTCGATGACGGAGAGAGAAACCAAACCAAGCCCAAACAATCATGACTGCAGCAGTTCCCTCTCATGAGGGCCTCTGTGTCCGAGTGGGACTGTGCTCCACAGGGCCTTCAGTGGCTGACCTTTCCAAATTAGACCCTCAGGGCTTTTTACTCTAGGTACCTCTGGGTGACTTTGAACCAACAGCCTTTTGGTTAGTAACCTAGTGTTACCCATTTGTACCCATCTAGACTTCTGAAAGAGAAGTAAGGGGTGTAATCTTAGGGACCCTTAAAGGCACTCAGAAACTCTGGTGGCCTGGAGGTTAAGTGCTACATCTGCTAATCAAAAGGTAGGTAGTTTGAATTTGCCAGATGCTCCTTGGAAAATCTATAGGGCCAGTTTTACTCTGTCCTATGGGGTCACTATGAGTCAGAATCTATACAAGGGCAGTGAGTTTGGTTTTTGGTGGGTAAAGGCACTCCCATCATCTGTGCGAGGTAAGCATTGCCCTGCCACAGAGTTACCCCTCAGTCTGCTTGTCCAAGCTTCTAACAATGAAATCCACCGATACGCCTAACCAACTACCTACTCCATTTCGCCTGAGCCAAACCTGATAGAAGGAGGAAAACACAGAAATTACTACAACTTCTCCTCCAATACCATGTGCACATATGCACGCATACACACAAACACATACACACATGCACACGAGTCACGTGACCACCCCTGGCAGGAATTCTGAGTTCTCTTCAAGGAGGGGCTATTGAAATAGTATGAAAGGGTGCTTACAAGCACAAGGACAGACATGGGCCTTTGTCTCCGGGTGGGGGAGTACCTGAGGGGATCTGGACGTGAAGGTGGGACTTGGCTGTCACTAAGGATGAGAGTGGACTTGAGGGAGGTATTGTGGCTCTTTCAAGACCTGTGTGTGATATTCTCAGAACTCAGCACCACTGTGCCTGTGACCCACCCTTGATGATCATTTGACCCTCTGTCTAAGCGCCCCCACCTCAGGGAGCTCTGGGCCAATGGGGGTGGGGCAGAGAGCCCAGTCTTCTTTATCTGATTTTCAGATTATGATACCAAAAAATTAAATGTAAACTCTTTGCAGGGAGATAATTTTTCCTAATCACTCACTCACCCTGCTGCACACATCTCCACAACTTGATTACCTTTAATTAGATTAATTGGATGGAGAGCAACTTCTTTTCTGAGCACATGAATCATCTCCAAGATAGTCCCAATGTCCCAGAGACCAGCAAATGCCTGCCTGGATGAGACATCTGTCCTCCAAGTAGGAGGACTTTTCCAAGGTCACACCATAGGTAAGTGGAAGCTGGTTTGTCTGAGTGCCAAATCCACACTCTTAACCATCACACTGGGCAGGAGAGCACGAGAGTGTGATGTCACTTTAGTCACTTCTTCTGTGCTCTCCACTTGGGCATAAGATCCATGACTGTACTCTCCTCTGGTTATGGTGGTGAGGTCAGGGTCCAGGGAAGCCTGAGGAGGCTGAGTCAGGATGTGAACCTCCTACTGACAGTGAGTTGGCCTCTTGAAAACACTGCCCCCCACCCCCATGTCTCTAACTGCTTATCTTATGTATCTGAAATCACTATAAACAGAGGTCAGGGATAATTCCAGGAAATCCAAGTCAGCAAAGTACCAAGGTATCTGGAAGAATGCTGAGGAGTTGCTGGCCAAGGCATTCAGAGAGACCCTGGCAGGGACAGATTCACAGCAGGCATCGCAATGGCTGTAGGTCACCATCAGAGCCACGTTAGACACTGCCCGGCCCAGCCTCAGCAGGCTGCCACCCACCATGGCTTAGGACGGTTGGCCCTACTTGCAGGTTTGCTGCCTGAGTGAGCCCTGGGTCAGCCCTGACCTGTAGCGGGAGACGGTGTGGGCTCTAGCTGTATATCCCGGGAGTTCAGCCCGAGTCTTGGACGCTGGGCTTCATTTCAGCCTCAGTGCCGAGTACCTTGCACAAACTGCCACTCGCCTCCCCCTGCAGCCCTCCCTGTGTTCCACAATGATTGATTGAGTCCCCACCCTGTGCCAACATGCTACGTGTCTCAGTCATCTGTTGCTGAAAATACCACGGGTGGACGGCTTCAAGAAGAGAAATTTTAGGAGGTTTGACAGTTAAGTCCATGAACTTAATTGTCCTACGTGCTAGGTACTTCATTGCTGAATATCACTATGGTCACCTTTGAAGCACTCCCTTTGGGAAGCTATGCACTGACACCAGCACAATTCTGGAACTCTTTCTGGAAAGGCCATTGTGCATGGTGGCACTGTGGCAAGTTTGTGAACTTAATTGTTTAGCTGTCTGTGAGGGAGTTTTTAGCCAGTAAACAAATAACTGTACTGAAACACTCTCCCTACTCACCTGATCTGGCCCTCGATGACTTTTTTCTTTACCTGAAGATAACAGAAATATTGAAAGGAAGATGTTTTGATGACATTTAGGACATCAAGGATAATAAACAACAGCTCTGATGGCCATTCCAGAAAAGGGATTCCAAAATTGCTTTGAAGGGCAGACTAGGTGCTGACATCAGCGCATAGCTTCCCAAGGGGAGTACTTCGAAGGTGACCATGGTGATACTCAGCAATGAGGTATGTAGCGTGTTTTCTAGGATGACTTCACAAACTTCATTGGCAGTCCTTGTATTTTCATAATCCAGTAAGCTACAAGTCCATTGACAAGCTACAAGTCCATTGACAAGCTACAAGTCCATTTAATATGAGAAATTATCACAGACCAGTAGGTTAAGAGTCCAGATTTGGCATGAGAGCATCCTGGTGCAAGAACCTGAGGTCCAAAGGACGAGCTCTGCTCTCAGATGGTGCGATGTTCTTGCCTCTCTCTGCTCACTTCTCTCCCTTGTGTCCCACAAGCTTGTAGCTTGAGTCCTGCCTCACCAACACAGCTGCTGCCCATTCTCCCTCATCAACATCACAGAGGCAGGATTCACAAGATATGGGAAAAATGACTCAACACTGGGAAGCATGGCCCACACATATTTTGGAGGACACAATGCAATCCATGACACTGAGACAGTCACCTGCACCCTCTGGAAGAGCTGTTTTATCATGAGCTCACCGCCGACACCCTCAGGATGCTGGTGTCCCCTCCAGCCCTGTCTCATACCTTGACCGTTACACTCATGTACCTCCCACCCTGAGGTACCAGCACAGTATGTCCCTGTGCCTTCACACTTATGTTCTGAGACTGTCACACACACAACTTACAGACAACTACAACTTAAAGGCATACCCTAAGAAACCCTGTATGCAACCCCAGGGCACTCACACACATGCACAGATGCTCGTGCACACCCTGCTTTCATGACGAGACACATCTGCAGGTTACCAGCTGGAAGTGCCGGGATTTCTCATCTATCAGTAATGCCAGGGCCAGGCTTCCACCCTCCACCACCTGGTACCAGCAAGCATCATCTGTTCCATGAAGAATTTAGCCATATGAGGACCAGTCTGGGAAGAGAAGAGAACAGAAGATCTGGATCTGGAAGCTTAAAGATCGATTAATCCATGCCCTGTGGCTACAGTCGACACTGGGAATCATTTCTGGAAAGGGAACTGGCAAGTATACAGCCAGGAGGGCTGAAGTCCCCGGTGGAGTCTCAGGCTAGATTTGGCCCAACACTAGATGGAGGAAGTGGAGTGTCTAGAAAGGAGCACTAGAAGGGTTTTGAGAGTGAATACAGCCTTAATACTTGGCACTCTGCTCCTTGTTCTGCCACTTTCTTTGCACAGCTGTGGCTACTCGACAGAGAGCTCCAGGCTCCAGGACTACCCTGGCACCAGATGAGGATGAAGACAGAAGATTTGAAGAACTCCAGTGCAAGTGGGCCCTGGAGTCTGGCCTGGTTCTCAATTCAGCCACTGACTCACTGAAAGACCCCCAGCAGCTTCTCCATCTCTGGGCTCAGATTCTTCCTAAGCACATAGGCCCAGAGCCCCCTGTGGACTGGGCCCCGTGCTGGGAAATGAAGAGTTAAGCTTGAGCAGTGCTTCCTGGTTAGTGTTTAACTTGCAGTTTCTAAAGGCCACCAGGGGCCCCATGGAGCAAATATTTTCTCTCTTTATGGCACTGTAGCTGATTAAGAATAGACCCACCTCCCAGGTGACATAGGAGAGAGGCCATCCTTTACCCAGGATGATCACGTCTGGCAACTGGAATAACTTTCCCAGAGAAATGGGTGGAGATGGGGTTCTCTGTCAGCAGATCCCACCTGATTCTTCTGCAACACACCCTGGAGGAGTACAGACTGGGGCTTTGCTCAACGCAAGAGAGAGCTCCTAGTCTCAGTGGGCCACAGTAGACAGTCATTTGCCTTAATGTACGCTATTATCCCCACCCGCCCCCCCTTTTTTTAACCCGTCTGTTCCCTTGCTGGTAACGCTGGTGGCCTAGTGATTAAGTGCTACATCTGCTAACCAAAAGGTTAGCAGTTCAAATCCACCAGGTGCTCCTTGGAAACTCTGTGAGGCAGTTCTACTCTGACCTATGGGGTTGCTATGAGTCAGAAGTGACTTGACAGCACTGGGTTTTTTTTTTTTGGTACTCTTGCTGGAAACACTAGTGGAGTACTGGTTAAGTGCTATGGCTGCTAATCAAAAGGTCAGCAGTTTGAGTTCACTGGGTGCCTCTTGGAAAGTCTATGGAGCAGTTCTACTCTGCCCTCTAGGGTTGCTATGAGTTGGAATTGACTAGATGGCAGTGGCTTGGTTTTTGGTTTGGTCCCCTTGCTGCTTGCAATCACCTTCTGTCAGTATAAGTTAGTTTACATTTTTGAGTGTTTTATAAACTAGAATTATAACATAGGTATTCTTCTCTGACTTCACAAACCCACCATTGTCAGTTTGTTGTATTGCGATAGCTTGTGTGTTGCTGTGATGTTGGAAGCTGTGCCACTGGTGTGTCAAAAATTTGGTGGACAGGCTTCACTAGGAATTCTGGAGTAAGACTGACTAAGAAGGAAGGCCTGGTGATCTACTTCTGAAAATAAACCAACGAAAACCTTATGGATCATAAGTGAACACTGTCTGCCTGGCCTGCTGTGGACACATCATCTGGAGCGGTAAAATGCTGGGTAAAGGATGGCCTCTCTTCTATGTCACCTGGGAGGTGGGTCTATTCTTAATCAGCTACAGTGCCATTAAGAGAGAAAATATTTGCTCCATGGGGCCCCTGGTGGCCTTTAGAAACTGCAAGTTAAACACTAACCAGGAAGCACTGCTCAAGCTTAACTCTTCATTTCCCAGCACGGGGCCCAGTCCACAGGGGGCTCTGGGCCTATGTGCTTAGGAAGAATCTGAGCCCAGAGATGGAGAAGCTGCTGGGGGTCTTTCAGTGAGCCAGTGGCTGAATTGAAAACCAGGCCAGACTCCAGGGCCCACTTGCACTGGAGTTCTGGTGAAGCAGAGGGCCAGTGAGGGTGAGGGAGGTGCTCAGTGTGGTGACTTGGTCGGCATAATAGACGCAGTGATGGAGCTGAACATGGCAGTGATCGTGAGGGTGACATGGGACCAGTCAGTGTTTCATTCAGTTGTACATAGGCTGCCAGGAGCTGGAGTCAACTCTGTGGCAACCATCGATCTAAGCTGCTGCCTCCCTTCTTCCTTTCCTCTCTCCATTCCTCCCCATCCGTCCATCCACCCACCCATCCATCCTTTCTATATTATTAGCTTGTTCCTTTTAATTGGTGAGTAGTAGTCTGTTTTACGGATACATCACAATTTACCAATCCATTCACCTGCTGATGGACATTTGGGTAGTTTTCAGTTTGCGGTTATTATAAATAAAACTGCTATGAACACTTCTGTACAAGTCTTTGTGTAAACTTATTTTTAAATTTATCTTGGGTAAATACTTCAGAGTATTTGACTGGACCATATGGTAGGTATACGTTTAACTTCTTAAGAAACTGCCAAACTGTTTTCCAAAGTGGCTGAACTGTTTATATTCCCACCTGCTCCACATCCTCCCCAACACTTGGTGCCTTTTCATATGCCTATTTGCCATCAGATCTGTGAAACTCTTTTGCCCATTTTTAAAATAGCGCTATTTTCTTCTTACTGAGTTTTGAGAGTTCTTTATTCTGGATAGAACAAGTCTTTTATTAGATGTATAATTTACAAATATTTTTTCCTAGTCTGTGGCATGCTTTTCAATCTATTATCAGTGTATTTTGAAACTCAGAAGGTTTTTGATTTAGTGGGTTGTCTTTCTAACTTGGCTGCCTATTACGATAATTATGCTGCTTGTTTCTGATGGTTAAATGTTATTTGTTATTCTGGGATCCTATTTCCCCTATAGCCATGGAAACCCTGGTGGTGTAGTGGTTAAGTGCTATGTCTGCTCACCAAAAGGTCTGCAGTTCAAATCCTCCAGGTGCTCCCTGGAAACTCAATGGGGCAGTTTTACTCTGATCTATAGTGTCGCTGTGAACTGGAATTGACTCGGCAGCAGTGGGTTTGGTTTTATCATCCCTCATGCTATGAGGTAGAATTGACTCAGTGGCAACAAGTTTGGTTTGGGTTTATCATCCTCCACTACCAGGGAATCCAGTTCTGGAACTAAGCCTCTTAACATCGTCCTTGACCACAGAACTCAGCCATCACTGAATTTCTCAATGATGAGAAAGTTACCAGAACTTTCTGTATCACCTTAGTAAGTAAAGTACCCTTGAGGGCTCTCTGAGGAACATAGCTAACTGGTGGTTTTCCGTTTTCACACAGTAGACTTTTTCTAGCATGTCCACTCTTCTGAACCTTCTGACCCTTTCCTCCACAGTTGGCCACAGCCATTCTGGCAATGCAACTTCACTTAATGTTTTTCTTTGATTTTTCCAAGATTCATCACATCAACATGTCAGACCCATCTCCAGGCCCTTTTCAACAATGTCAAATCTAGGGTTGCAGAGCAGTCCTCCTGTATAAAAAAATCACCTTATCTAGCTTTGCAGTCAGGCTTTCTTGATCCAGTATCCCTAGGACCTACTTCTTCATCTATTTTCCAGTTTCCTGCTGGTACCCATAGCCAGGTCTTGCAGGTCCATTGATACATAATCTGTCTTCTCTCTTGGCAGGTCCACTACTTCTCTGGTTGGGCATGTTCTTAGATTTCAGCCTAGTTATGTCAAGAAATTTGGAAGACCCCCAACAAAGTTGGCCATGATCCAAAAAATGCAAAACGACAAATGCTGGAGAGGCTGTGGGGAGACTGGAACTCTCCTACACTGTGGTGGAATTGCAAAAATGGTGCAACCTCTTTGGAGAGCAATCTGGCACTCCCTTAAAAAAATGGATATAGATATACCATTTGACCCAGTAATTCCACTGCTTGGAATATATCCTACAGAGTCAAGGCCATTCACACCAACTGATACATGCACACGAATGTTCATCACAGCACAGTCCACAACAGCAAAAAGATGAACCAATCCAGATAACCAACAACAGAGGAATGGATAGGTAAACTATGGTATATATACTCAGTGGAACACTATGCAATGATAAAGAAGAATGATGACTGCAGGAAACATCTCTTAACCTGGTTTCAACTGGAGGACATTATGCTGAGTGAAAGTAGTCAGCAACAAAAGGACAAATACTGTATGAGACCCCTAGGATAAGAACGTAAAAACAGACTCATGTATAGAAGAAAAGACTGAAGGCTACAACAGTGGGGAGGGAGGGAGAGTAGGGGGCGAGGGCTTACATTAGATAGAAGAGAAATTTGGTTGAGTGAGATCGGTGACAGTATACATTAGAAAGATCAATAATAATCTGGACTTCAACACAATTTGAGTACTCCTCCCACCTTAACCCAATATTACAAGGACAGAGTAGCTGGGACAGGGGGCCAGGGACCATGCTCTCAGGTGAAACTGAGGCCAATTGGCACAGCTAGCATTTTGCTAATAAGGACTCTCTGCATCCCACATCGGTGAGTGGCGTCTGCTCTTAAAAGCTGCCAAGCTGCCATCAGAGGGTACAGCAAACATTCCCAACTCAACAGGAAAAGAATGATATGGGGAGAAGAGAACCCAGAAAACAGAGGGACCCATGTGAGTCAGTCGCTACACTGACTTGTGACTGGAAGAATCAGATGGTGCCCAGCTACCACCAGTGATAGCTACGATGGAGCTCATGAAGTGGAGTCTCACTGGCAACAAGAGAATAAATAGGGCTGTAGTCTGAAATCTTCAATAAAAGACCACAACTGATGGTCCAGGTGCTTCGGAGTTCCCCTGGGAGCATGGCCCATGGCCCTGATGCTGCACCTGTCCATAAATCATAATGGAGATCAACTCTTCGGACAGGAATGAATTGGACTTGGCGACGCAGAGTGACTGTATCTTGTGGGAATTTTATGGTTCTGTGCATCTGTAGGATGTCATCCTGCTGACTTCTTGCTGGAGGAAGAGGAGTGGGTGAAGGGGAGGGGATAGGAGACTGTTGGGAGGATAGGACATGTATGGAGCAGAGAGGAAGTGTGTGCTGTCACCGGGCAGGGAGAGCAGTGGGAACTGCATATAGATGAGCATGCGAATTTATATGGGAATGTACATTTTAATTCAATCATAATAAAAAAGAAAAGAAATTTGGAAAGTAACTGCCTGGCCAACAAGCTGGAACAAATCCACATTCACACCCATTCCAAACAAAGGTGATCAAATAGAATGCTGAAAATATCAGATAATACCGTTAATTACAGTCACATGCTAGAAAATTTTGGTGAAGATAATTAAAAAATGGTTGTAACTGTACATCGACAGGGAAGTGCCAGAACTTCCATTTGGATTCAGAAGAAGACATGGAATGGGGGATATCAATGCTAATGTCAGGTAGATCTTGGCTGAAAACAGAATACCAGAAGGATATTTACTCGTATTTTATCAGCTATATGAGGGCATCCAACTGTGTAGAGTATAACAAATTATGTATAACATTACAAAGAATGGAAATTGCAAAACACCAAATTATGCCTATATGGAATGTATAAATAGCTTTGGAACAGAACAAAGGGATTGACACAGTGGCTGCAACAACGGGCTCAAACATAGCAATGATTATGTAGCTAGATGGCGCAGGACTGGGCAGGCAGTGTTTTGTTCTGTTGTACTACGGTTGCTATGAGTTGGAATCAACTTGATGGCACCTAACAACAACTCGATCTGCATGCTGAACAAATAACCCACAAAGGTGGGCTACAGGAAGAAGAACATAGCCTAAGATTGGAGGAAAACTTATCAATAACCTTTGATATGCAGATGACACAATCTTGCTTGCCAAAAAATGAAGATAGCTTGAAACAGCTACTTATGAAGGTCAAAGCCTTCAGCTTGAATGATCCGTGAATGTGAAGTAAATGAAAATCCTCATAACTGAACTGATAAAGAGCATGACAAATGGAGAAAAAAATGGACGTTGTCAACAATTTCATTCTACGTGGACCAGTCATCAACGTCCTTGGAAACTGTTGTTAAGAAATGAAAATGTATTAGGTTGGGCAAATCTGCTGTAAAAAAATCTCTTTAAAGTTTTAAAAAGCAAAGATACCATTTCGACAACTCAACCGGGGTAGTTTGAATAACCTTATGTGTGTGTGAATGCTGGACAACGAAAAAGGAAGACAGGAGACTGATACACACAAATTGTGGTGTTGTTGAACAATACTGAAGATACTATGTGATGCTAGAAGATCGAACAATTCAGGTTCACAAGAAATACAACCAGAAGGATCCTTAGAAGTGAGAATGCAAGACTGCAACTTGCTTACTTTGGATGTGTTGTCAGAAAATTCCAGTCACCGGAAACGGACATTATGTTTGCTGAAGTACGGGGTCAGTAAAAATGAGGAAAACTCTCCATGAGATACAGAGATGCAATAGCTACAATGGTGAATTCAAACACACCAGCATCTTGAAGACGGCACCTTGAAGTCATTGCTGATGACCCTCTCACCCCTAATATTCATCAGCAAACCTGGGTGGCTCTGCCTGCAAGATATATCCTAACTCAAATCACTGTTCGGCAACCACTCCACTGCCATCCTGGACCAAGCTGCTGCCAACTTTCATCTGTATTTTGCAGTTGAAACCTCTCTGGTCTCCTGTTTCTTTCTGGTACCTTCAGCACAGCAACCAGAATGATACTCTTAAACAAATGTTAGGCAATGGCGTGCCTCTTTACAAAGCTCCTCCATTGGTTCTCACCTTGAGTAAAAGTCAAAACCCTTAAGCTGCCCTCAAGGTCCTGCAAGATCCAGGCCGCATTACCTTGCTGACTTCGTTTCCTGCTGCTCTGTCCTGAACACTGCACTTCAGCCACATTGGCCTCTTCTCTTGTCCTTGAACAGGCCAGGCTCCTGGCTCAGGACCTTTGCAGTTACTGTTACTTCCTCCAGGAGCAGGTTTTCCTTTAATATCTGTGTGGTTCACTCACTAGGACTGAGATATCCCCTTATGAGTGAACACCTCCTTTACCTCCCAAATGGTAACAACCTCCCCTGCACCTTAATCCCCCTCCTATGATTTATTTTACTGCATAATAATTATCACCATTTGAAACACATTTAATTTCATTTTGTGTGTGAGTGTGACTATTCCCTTAATGTGGAATCCTTTGGGAGCTGGAATTTTTTTCTGTTTCACTCATCATTGTATCTGTTGACACTAGAATGCAGCCCAGAAACATAGTAGATGCTCAATAAAGATTTGATGAATGAGTATCCACTGCAGTTATCTTTGTTCCAGGGAGCTAGAAATATGGAGCTAATCTAAAGATCCTGCCTTTGAGGAATTTACAGTTTAGTGACTTCCCTGAAGAAGAGGCATGACACTAAGCCTCCAGGTGACCCCAAACCAAACTCACTGCTGTTGAGTCGATGCAACTCATAGCCACCCTCCTGGTCATGGTGGAGGCCAAACCCTCATCCTAGACATTGATTTGTTACTCTGCTACTTTGATCAAAAAAGGCTGTGAGGAGGCTTATCATACTAGACGAAAGATAACAAGGTGAGTGTCATGGATTGAACTACATCTCCTAAAAATATAGGTCAACTTGGTTAGGCTATGATTCCCAGTATTGTGTGGTTGTCCTCTATTTTGTGATTTTCCTATGTGTTATAAAGCATAATTTCTGTCTGCGGTTAAAAAGGATTAGAGTGGGACATAACGCTTTTGCTGTCCCTGATCCAATGTAAAGGAAGTTTCCCTCCAGTATAGCCTGTAGCACCATTTATCTCCTAAGAGATAAAAGAGAAGGGAAGCAAGCAGAGAGTTGGGATCCTCACACCACCAAGAAAATAGTGCCAGCAGCAATGCACATTCTTTGGTCTTAGGGTTTCTGAGAGGGGAAGCTCCCAGTCTAGGGAAAGACTGATGAGAAGGCCCTTCTTCCAGAGCTGATACAGTGAGAAAGACTTCCTCTGGAGATAACGCCCTGAGTTTGGGTTTCTACCTATAAGACTTCGAGAAAATAAATATTTGTTAAAGCCATCCACTTGAGGCATTTCTGTTGTAGCAGCGCTAGATGACTAAGACAGTGGGTAAGGAAACCAAGGGAGGAACCACCGTTCACCAGACAGCCCAGCCGGGCAGCTGGGAGTCAGTGCTGACTGCTGGCACCTTTTCATCTTGTCAGCCCACCCATCACCAAGTCCTCAACACTTGTCTCCCGAATCTCTCTCAAGTCCTCCACTTGACTCCACTGCATTGCTGCAGCTCTGGGATGATCCATTCTCTCTGAGTTTGTGTTCTTCCACAGACACAGGTGGTTTATTTTGGAGGCAAACCTGGATGCACAATAAGAAGTGGGGGCAATGAGCAGAGGGAGAAGAAAAGTCCAAACACTCTGAACGAGGTCACTAGTCACCACTGTGGGGTTTAGTCCCGCTGGGGACCCCCTGAGGAACTGTGTAGAATGTGGCTCAGATTTGTCTCCTGGAGGGACACAGGGTATTTGTGCACTTACTTTCATCTTTCACTGCATGAGAGTTGTCTTTGAGGATGTAAAATCCATGGTACTTCTCGGTTGCCCTGCCCATGGGTTGGTCCAGCTCCCAGGGCACTGGAGAACATCTCCAGGTGGAGCAGCAGACAGAAGCAGGGCCTGATGGGAGAGTGGTAAATTGCAGGTTGTTTTAGCCATCTAGTGTGACTTTAACAGAAATACCACAAGTGGAGGGCTTTAGGAAGAGAAACTTTATTCCATCTCAGTCCAAATTCAGGGCATTAGCTCCAGGAGAAGGCTTTCTCTGTTGACTCTGGAGGAAGATCCTTGTCATCAATCTTCTCCTGGACTGGGAGCTTCTGAGGTGTAGGAACCTGGGGTCCTTTTCAAAGGACGCACTTGGCTCCTGGCACTGTTTCATGGTGGCATGAGGTCTGTAAATCTCTCTACCAGCTTCTTTCTTTTATATTTCAAGAGACTGTCTCAAGGTACAATGGCCTCTTAATGCACTGAGTCCTGCCCACCAACACAACTGCCACTCATCCTCTCTTGTTAACGTCATAGAGGCAGGATTTACAGCATACAGGAATATTATAATATCAGTCGTGGCCTAGCTAAGTTGCTATGCAACATTTTTGGGGGGACACAATTTGATCCATGACCCATGCCAAAACAGAGGTGGCACAGGGGACATAAAGCAAGATACCCACAGCTTCGTCCTTCACTCAGGTGACTGCATCACTCACCCCTCGTCAGTCTCCTTGCCCTCATACCCCTCCCATCTATCTCCCCCCGGAGCAGAGCAGCTTCCCACAAGGCAGAACTGATCTCCTCACACTCCTGCCTAAAACCAGCCAACTGTTCCCTAGGACTCCCTGTGTATCTACCACGATGGCCTCCTTACAGTTCCTCAGACACCTAAGATTTGCACTTCGGTTTGTCCAATGACATAGACAGCCACTCTCTTCTGTCCTCCAACTGCCAGCCCTCTGGGACACCTGTGGTGTTGGTTTGATTCCAGAGTGCCCCAAGGCACCACAGAGCAACACTCTTCACTGAAAGAACCTGATGCTACTTAACCAGCCTGTGTTTTTATTGCCAACTCTCCTGTTATAAATAGCCAAACCCCTGTCTCGACTCCAACCAGCGAAGCAACCCCAACTTCCCGCTAAATGCATAATTTGCTGCAAATTAAACTTAATGGGACTAGAGTAATTACGTAGACTTTTTAAAGTACTTAGAGATAAATACTTGATTAGATATTTCAGAATATAAACTTTTCCATTGTGTTTCCTGAGAGAAACAGGAGAGAGGAGACTGGCGGGAAATTCAGAGAGAGATGATGCCGAAGGCGGTGGAAGGGAGGCCCCAAAAGCCATGTGCTTTTGTTCTTAGACCTGTGTATGGGCGTCAGTCTTCCGGGACAGCAATTTGGGAAAATATGTTCGTATCAGTCCAAGTTCTACTGGAGAAACAGAAACAGTGAGTATCCGGCAAATCTGAAACCCACAGGTCAGGTCATCTAGAAGGATGGGCTGGAACTCTCAGGCAGGAGCTGAGGCCGCAGTCCACGGGCAGAAACGCTTCTTCGGGGAAACCTTGGTTCTGCCTGTGAGGCCTTTCAAGTGATTGAATCAGGCCTACCCAGATTGTTGAACATAACCTCCCTTCCCCAAAGTCAACTGATGACTGACTTCAGTCCCATCTACTAAGCGCCTTCACTGCAACACCAAGATTCCTGTTGGACTGAGTAACTGGAGACCATAGTTCTGTTGGTAACCCTCGTGACATAGAGGTTCAGCGCTAAGACTGTTAACCCTGGTGGCACAGTATCAAGTCGACATTCTGCTAGTATTCAGGAGGTTCTCAGTGGCCAATGTTTTCATAAGAAGATTGCCCACTCCTTCTTCACAGCCTGTCTTAGTCTGGAAGCCCCACTGAAACCTGCCCACCAGGGGTGACAGTGCTGGTATTTGATACACTGGTGGCAAAACTTCCAGTATTACAGCAACAAGCAAGCCACCCCAGTAGGACGAACTGGCATGCGGATAGCACATTAGAATGTCATTAGAAGACCAGTAGCGAAGAAACAAAGCTTACTCTTTGTAACGGACTGCATTGTGTTCCCCCCAAAAGGTGTGCAGCAATTCGGTTGGGCCATGATTCCCAGTGTCTTGGGAGTGTAATTTTTGCATACATTGTAAATCCAAATCTCTGCCTGTGGTTAACAGGGCAAGACTGGATTATGATGCAGAGGATGACAGTGGAACTGGAACACTTTACAGGAGTTACACCCCTGATCCAATGTAAAGGGAATGTTTTCTGGGTTGTGGCTTGTACGACCTTTTAACCCTCAGTAGATAAAAAGGAAAAGGAAGCAAGCAGAGAGTTGGGGATTTCCTATCACCAAGCAAGCAGTGTTGGGAGAACAGTGTGTCCTGTGGACCTGAGGTTCCTGTGCAGATATGCTCCCAGTCCAGGGACAGATTGATGACAAAGACCTTTCTCCAGAGCCAACAGAGAAAGCCTTCCTCTGGAGCTGATGCCCTGAATTTGGACCTTTAGCCTGCTTTTCTGTGAGAAAATAAATTTCTCTTTGTTACAGATATCCACTTATTTATTTTGTAGCAGCGTGAGATGACTGAGATATTCCTCGTGAGATAATCACTTGAAGGCCTATGATCTCTCCTTACATTGATCCTACTGACCCTA
The DNA here is from genome assembly GCA_028571685.1 of Heterohyrax brucei. Taxonomy (NCBI): domain Eukaryota; kingdom Metazoa; phylum Chordata; class Mammalia; order Hyracoidea; family Procaviidae; genus Heterohyrax; species Heterohyrax brucei. The sequence continues at coordinate 59,481,474 of CM053140.1, forward strand.
ACTTATTACAACTTGAATTATTAAAATGCTGTTAATCTCTAATGCAATACTATAAGAAACTTTTGGTTTTTTTTCCCACGAATTAAAGCAACATTTAAGGAACAAAGACTTGGTTCTCCTCTTTTGTTTAACATTACTGCACGAGATGATGCTTATTGGAAAAAGCATCATTCATTAAAAGATTCTTTAAGAACCTCGCTGGAAATGGCCATATGCAGTTCTCTTAAACTAACTCTCGTGCAGTGAAACTAGAAGGAATTAACCCTTGTATTCATTTATCACAGTTAAAGAAAACTAAAACACCTATTTGGAACTGTCAATCAGCAGGAGACTTAAATCTCAGACTGGGAAGTCCAAGCGGCTAGAAGCAGACAACATTCAGAAGTAGACAGCTGAACTCAAGATCAGGGAAAAAGATACCACTCAAAGTTCATGAAATGTTTGGACTTTGTTTTTTTAGCTGTTGGTGTTCTAATAGCCTTAGCTGGCTCCATACTTGTGTTATTTTTTGGTGGTTCTGATAATTATCAAATTTAACTTCATTATGGAATGCTTTCCCTTATGGCAGTAATTGGAATTGTTATGCTTTGTCTCACACTTATAAGCTTTAAAATAGATTTATTTTATCAGCTTGGCTTCATCTCTTAGTAAATTTACTAGAAAAAAATTTGTATGATAGTAATTGTTTTATCCTTTCCTTTATCATATTACTTTTAATTGCGTTTCTCTAATATGAAACTTTTAGTATGTATTACTTTCTATTTATCATAGCCATCTTTTGTGGATTGAATCATATTCCTTCAAAGATATGTGTATCAATTTGTCTAGGTCCTGATTCCCAGTATTGTGTGGTTGTCTACCATTTTGTGATTGTAATTTTATGTTAAACAGAATTACGGTGGGATTGTAACACCCTTGCTAAGGTTACATCCTTGATCCAATGTAAAGGGAGTTTCCCTGGGGTGTGGCTGGACCACGTTGTATCTCTCAAGATAAAAAGGAAGGGGAAGAAAGCAGAGAGTAGGGGACCACCAAGAAAGCAGTGCTGGAAGCATGAGTGCGTCACTGGGACCCAGGGTCCCCAGCCTGAGAAGCTCCTTAACCAGAGGAGGATTCTGGACAGCACCATTCCTTCAGAGCCACCAGAGAAAGCCCTTCCCTGGAACCAATGCCCTGAATTTGGATTTTAAGCTTACTTCACCATGAGGAAATAAATCTCTCTTTGTTAAGCCATCCACTTGTGGTCTTCTATGGCAGCACTAGATGTCCAAGATACCACTGCTGATACTTGGCATGAAGATGCCTTTGTTAAATTAGCTCAATCACTGGCTAGTTAGAATACTTTAACTGAATGCTGGATGTGTCACTCTTCCCTTGGTCCATGTATCACTATTCTGATCCTCTCACTCTATCTGTTTTAGATTACAAGTTCATGCCTAAATTTACTACTGATTTTGAAAGGCACTTCAAGTGGGCTGTTCTCATTAAATTACAACTATTTCCAGAATCATCCACTTATTGATCAAGACTTTGTTACTCATGCCGAGGTGGATCTCAATGAATGTTCCATCCCTTCTGAATGATGCACTCCTTTTACTGGAAACTTTCGGTACTATTCCTCATTAGTAAGTTTCTGTTGTTTCAGGTACCATTAACTCAGTTTTGACTCATAGTGACCCTGTGTACAACAGAAGTAAACACTGCCTGGTCCTGTGCCATCTGTACAATCATTATTATGCTCGAGACCGTTGTTGCAGCCACTGTGTCAGTCCATCTTGCTTAGGGCCTTCCTCTTTTTCACTGACCATCTGCTTTACCAAGCATGATATTCTTCTCCAGAGACTGATCCCTCCTGAATTGTACCTCCCCAAACTGTCAATCTGGCTAGTCCATGATTCCCAGTATTGAGTGATTGTCCACCATTGTGTCACTTGATACGATTTTCCTATGTACCTATGTGTTGTATATCTTACCTCTGTGATGATGTTAATGAGGTGGGATTAGCAGCACTTATGTTAATAAGACAGGATTCAATATACAAGATTAGGTTGTATTTTAAGTCAATCTCCTGTGAGATATAAAAGAGAAAAGTAAGCAGAGAGATGGGGACCTCATACCACCAAGAAATAAGAGCCAGGTGAAAAGTGCACCCTCTGGACCAGAGATTCCTGTGTTGAGAAGCAACTTGATAGAAAAAGATTCATGACAAGAACCTTCCTCCAGAGCCCACAGAGAAAGAAGGCCTTCCCAGGGAGCTAGTACCATGAATTCAGACTTCTAGCCTCTAGACTGTCAGAGAACACATTTCTTTGTTGAAGCCATCCACTTGTAGTCCTTCTGTTATAGCAGCACTAGATGACTAAGACAAGGTTCTAAGTATGTGAGATGAAGTATTGTCAACCTTACTTGTTAAGGACCATTCAGGCTGTACTTCTTTCAATACAGATTTGTTCCTTCCTCTGTCAGTCCATAGTATGTTCAATACCTTGTGCCAACACCATAATACAAGGTGTCAAGTCTTTGATTTTCCTTATTCATTGTCCAGCTTTCATATGCATATAGTGTGGCATATGCATATAAGACAATAGACAATATCAGGGCTTGAGTCAGGCACACCTTAAGTTTTCTAGATGATTGACATCTTTGCTTTTATAACACTTTAGAGAGGTCTTTTGCACAGCCTTGATAGAGGACACAATGTAGAGTCCTTGAGGCAACGTGAGAAAAAGAGATGTGCAGTTCAAGAACTCTACTAAAAGACCAAGAACTGATGGTCTGACAGCCTGGAGGGCCCCCTGGGAACATGACCCCTAGACTTGCTGCTGCCCCAGCCGTGAAACCAGTGCTGAGGTCAACACTTCAGGCTAAGAATGTATTGGACTCGGAGACACAGCAAGAGGATGTGGTGTGTGTACTTTATGGTTTTATACATTTATAGGAGGCTGTCCGACTGGTTTCTCTCTAGAGGTGAGATGAGAGGGTGGAGAGCAGAGCACAGGTGTTTGTTGGAAGGATACTAGTAGCAAAGAGTAAAAAAGAGAAGTGTGGTGTCATAGGGAGGGGAGAGCAAATAGCATTGGAGAGAGGTGGGTATGCAAAATTGACTTGGATTGTATACTTTCACTTAATCATAATTGAAAAAAAGAGGTCTTCTGCAGCAGGTTGCCCAGTGCGGTGTGTTGTTTTATTTCTTGATGGCTGCTTCCGTGAGTGTTGATTGTGGATCCAAGTAAAATGAAATCCTTGACAACTTCAGGTTCTTCCCCATTAATCATGATGTTGCTTGTTGGTTGAACTGTGAGGATTTTTGTTTTCTTTATGTTGAAATGTCATCCATATTGAAAGCTGTAGACTTTTATCTTCATTAGTAAGTGTCTCAAATGCTCCTCACTTTCAGCAAGCAAGGTTGTGTCACTTGCATAGTGCAGGTTGTTTTTAAGTGTTCCTCCAATCTGATGACACATTCTTCTTCATATAATCCAGCTTCTTTGACTATTTGCTTCAAAAGACAGATTGAACAAGCATGGTGAAAAGGGCCAACCTGACACACACTGTTCCTGAGTTCAGACTGTGTAGAGTCCCCTTGTTCCGCCTGAATGACTGACTGCCTCTTGATCCGCATACAGGTTCCTCATGAGCATAATTAAATGCTCTAGAATTGCCATTCTTCACAATGTTATCCATAATTGTTTATGATCTACACAGTCAAATACCTTTGCATAGTCAGTAAAACACAGGCAGACATCTTCCTGGTATTCTCTGCTTTCAGCCAAGATTCATGTAACAATAGTAATGATACCCGCGGTTCAGTGTCCTCGTCTGAGTCCAACTCGAGTTTCTGGAGTTCCCTGTTGATGTGCTGCATCAGCTGCTTCTGAATGAGTTTCAGCAAAATTTTACTTGAGTGTGATATTAATGATATTGTCCCGCAATTTCCACATTCTAGAATATCACCTTTCTTGGGAATAGGCATACATATGGGTCTCTTTCAATCAGCTGACCGGGTAGCTGTGTTCCACAATTTTTGGCATAGATGAGTGAGCACTTCCAGTGCTACATCTGCTTGTTGAAATATCTCAGTTAGTATTCCATCAATTCCTGGAGCCTTGTTTCCTGCCAAAGCCTTCAGTGCGGTTTGGACGTCTTCTTTCAGGACCATGGGTTCCTGATCATATGCTACCTTCTGAAATGGTTGAGCCTTAGTCAAGCCTTTTTAGTATAGTGACTCTTAGTCTTCCATCTTTTTCTGATGCTTCCTGCATTATTTAATATTTTCCCATAGAATCTTTCAATATTGCAACCCCAGGCTTGAATTTTTTTTTCTTCAGTTCTTTTAGCTTGAGAATTCCTGAGAATTCTTCCCTTTTGGTTTCCTAACTCTAGCTGTTTGTACATGTCACAATACTTGTTCTTCTCCAGGCACCCTCTGAAACCTTCTTTTCAGTTCTTTTACTTCATCATTCCTTCTGTTTGCTTTAGCTGCTCAGTGCTCAAGAGTAAATTTCAGACTCTTTTCTGATGTCCCTTTTGTTCTTTTCTTTCCTGTCTTTTTAATGGCAGTGGGTATTTTGGCCTTGTTGGCTTTGATATTTTCATCTGGTTGCCCAAGAATATCGGATCTGGTTTACACTCCTTTCCAGTAGCTTTATGACTCCTTTTAATCATTGTAATTGTTATTCTAGGGCTTCTTAAATGTATTATACATGGCATCTTTCATTGGTAACCAACGCTTGAAATATCTAGTATTTTCATTTAAGTTAAACTAATTTTTACCAAGCAGACTGCATTTCAGTTCTGAGACCAGACCCTTTTTAGAAAGGCCAAGTTGCTCCTCGAATATGGCCTTGTCTGCAACCCATACCCCAGCCAGAATCAACTCACCCTGAAGATGAGATGTAAAGCTACAGCAAGACAATGCCTAGTGACTCTGAGGTTTGACACTTTCAACATTTGGGGCCTGCAATAAACTCACAAAGTTCTTGCAGAAGAAAGGTAACTCCATAGTGAGTGATATCTTGAGTGTTCTGCACCCCCTAGCGGTGACTTGATAAAAAGAGGGAAATGTGTTACTGAAACCCCAAACCTGAGTCTTCCGGCAGAAATGGAATGGCTGACCCAGACCTGAATCTGGCTCCGTTTTGATTCACTCACTAAGACCTTAGCTCCAGTTCTGCTTTTTGCATGACATTTATGTTTATCTGTAATTTAGGGCTGAAGCACAGCCAGTTGTTTCAAGATAAGAGGAAGAGACCAGATATAACGTAAATGTTCTCAGAAGAATGATTTGTTGAAGATGTTCCAGAACGTTAATAGAATTACTAATGTGCACAGAGATTGTTAAGTCACAGCTTGATGACTCCCTTTGGGGTTTTCGTCTTATACCCCCTCACGCCTGTGAGGACACAGCCTTTACTTACTGCACCCTATACAAACTCTCATTCTCCTCCCACACTTGAGATTATTACTGTACTCTGCCTGAGTGTAATAATAGTGTCTCTGGATTGATGAATCTCTGTCTTCGTCAACAAAACTCTTCAGTCTCACTTTAACAGAGTAGAAGTCTGGTGCCCCTACCATGACCGAGGAGAAATGCTTAAACCAATTCTGTCCTCCATTTTAAAGTAGGTATTAACGGGTGAGTGTGGAGGTGACAAGCAATAAATTGATAACTGGTATAAATAGATATACTTTATTGAAATAGAAAGAGTGTGAAATTGGCAGTCAGGAGACATGGCTGAGAACTTCCAGTGAGTGCCTTCTCTCCTGGACCTCAGTTTCCCATCTGTTAGGTGGAAGCGGCTAGTTGGATGAGAGGAAGTCTAAGTTTGACCTAATGATGCCTGGCTACAACTTGTTGGACATTTATAGCACCAGAGAGACTAGGAAATGTTGACAAGAGAGCCTCCCCCATGCCGATCATCACCTTTCTCCCTGGCTCCTGCGGTAGCCTGTACCACGGACACCGCGGAGTCAACCATCATCTCAGCCAGGACTTCCCTGTTCAGAGACTGGGGCTGGTGGCATAAGAGTCTCCAACCTACTGTCTCTAGCACTCCTAGAGAGGGACTGTCAACAGAGGAAGTGGTGATATTAACAGAAACAGTGGTCACCTTGCAGAGTATTTTTTCTTCGAATATTTGTATTTTAATGCACCTTCTGTTTTCTGCTCCTATCTCCTATTCGGTATGCTGGTCCTTCCACAAAATCCATTGCCAGCTGTGATAACAATTTTAACACCATTAACCTCCTTATTGCTCTTGTCAACATTCATCACGGTCACCACAATATTCATCATCGTCATCATCACCGTCCTCCTCCTTCTGATCATCACCATTACATCATTGTCACAAACACCATCATCACCATCTTTATCACCACTGCCATCTGTCGAGCACCTCAAAGGGGCCAGGCACTGTGCTGAGTACTTACATAGTCTATTAAACAGCCCAGTGTAGTAGGTATTGGCTCTAAACCAAAGATGACAACACTGAAGATCAGAAATGTAAAGTGGCCCCGAGATAGAAGGGCTAATAAAAAGAAAGACCCAGGTCTATCTGATCACAAAAGCTAAACTTTGTCTCTTGCCCCTCTCCTTCCTGAGAGTTGACCTCTGCTTTACACCTCCAGTGGCAGGAAGCTTATTACCTCTATTGCTAAGCACGCTTTGTGCCTGATTCATGGTTGTAATTCTGAACTTTGAGGGCATGCAAAAGGGGCCCAACTTCTGGTCCGGTGACAGGCTTTCTGAGTTTGGAGATCAGCTTTTGGGTCTACTCAAGCCTCTTCTTTTTTTTTTTTTTTTGCAGGGGGATGAATTTCCCATTCTTTCAATAATTCCACGTGCAAGTGATCACTCCTTATATTTGTTGTTCCCACGCTATCCACTTGGATTTCTGTGATCTCTCTTCCACTGGTAACTTTTCTTCTGCCACAGTAGTCTTCTTAAAACACATATCACATTGCATTGCTCTTCACTCAAAACCATGCAGCGGATTCCCCCAACATTAAAAATAACATCCAGCCCTTACTGTGACCTCGGACCCTAAATGACCTTCCTCCTGCCAACTTCTCATATCTAATTTTCTACTCCTCTCCCCATGCACACTCACTTGACTGCAGCCATACTCGCCTCTCCTCTGTTCCTTGAACATAACATGCTCATTCCCAGCTGAAGGCCTTTGCACCTATCTATTCCATATGACGGGAATGTACAAGGCTCTCTCTGTGACTTCACTCAGTTCTCTGCTCTAATGTCACATCCTCAAACCTTCTCTAGCCACTTTCTCTAATATAGCCCCCTCATCTCTAGTCCTTTCTTTGCAGAACTTAGCAAAGTTATCTACTTATCTGTTAATTATCTGTCTCCCTTGTTAGGATGTAAACCCCAGGAGAGGAGGGACTTTTGTCAGTCTTCTTCACTTCTTTGTCTTTAGTGTCTAGGAGAGGACCCAGAACATAGGAACAAACAAAATGAACAACAAAAGGTAACCCATTGCTGTCAAATTGATTCTGACTCACAGCAACCCTATAGGATAGAAGAGAACTCCTTCATGGGTTTTCCAAGGAGTGGTTAGTAGATTGGAACTGCTGACCCTTTGGTTAGCAGTTATGCTCCTAACCACTGTGCCACCAGGGCTCCCAGAACATAGTAGATACCTTATAAAGCTATTCCATGTGCCCTTCTCAGGCTAGACAGAAAGTTCATCTTGTCCATGACTGTCTTGAGGTGTGATTCTTAGGAATGGCACAAGGATCTGAGCCTTCTGGTTGAACAGAACTCTCACCTCTGTTTTTGTAGACACAGTAGCTCTGTTTACATGGCTGGACACATCAGGATGTGCACTGAGGATATTGGCTTTAGAGTTACATGTGGCAAGTTTCAAATATAAACACTGCCACTTATAGCTCTTTATTATTTCGCTTCTCTGAGCCACAGTTTCCTTTTGTGTAAAGCCAAGCCAAGTGCCGTCGAGTCGGATCCGACCTTTTGTATAAAGTGATGTTAATAATACAACCTTTCAAACTTGGTCTGAGGAGAAAGATCACGTGAGTACCCAGTGCAGAGTAAGTATTTGGTAATGAGTGACTATTAACATTATTGTCATTCTTAAATATTATGAATTGAATTGTGTTCTTTCAAGAGAAACATGGAAGTCCTAACCTCTGTATCTGTAAATATGATCCTGTTTTGAAATTGAGTTGGCATCGACTTAACAGCATTGCTTTTTTTTTTTGTTGCTGTGTTAAAAGAGTATGGCGGGTCCTAACCCTATCCACTTTTGAGTGGTGTCTTACAAAGCAGGACACAGACACAAAGAGACATACACATGGCGGAAAACACCACATGAAGACAGGCACACATGACAGATGCATCTATAAGCCCAGGAATGCCAAGGATGGCTGGCAGCTACTAGAAACTGAAATAGACAAAGCGGGACCTTTCCCTAGAGCCATGCTCTGAATTCAGACGTCTAACCTCCAAAAATGTTCTTAAGGTCATCCACATGTGATTTCTTTTCTTTTCTTTTTTGCTGTTGATGGCAGTGTTACCATAAAACATGGATTCACGCCACCTGCCACAAAGCCAGTCCTGAAACACGGATGAGGCAAGAGACCAAGAGGTTTGTTTGTATACCAGTGTACAAGCGATGGGTGAATCCGAGTCGTCAGAGCCTGTCTGCCTTCTTCAGTCAGGCTGGGAATTTTTATTGGGTTGGTAAGGGTTAACATTACTTGTGGGGGATGGAAGAATGTGGGCAATTTGTCAAGGGGAGTCCCATGTCTCATGTCCTTAGAAGATTTATCCAGAGACAGGCATCTGGGGCCCAGAGGTGTCTGGAACCTGGTGTGGGGTGAGTGGAGGGGATCATCCAGAGGTTCTTAGTGGTGGGGGTCTGGACTGGCACCACCACCTGTTTTCATGATCCTAAGACAAAACAGCTGTAAAGATGTTATCTCTGCATCACTTCCCCTCCTCTCTGTCTCAGTTAAAGTTCCCTGGAGTTAGATAGTGCTGGAATGGAAAGCCAAGACTTTAAGAAAAACAGGTATACATGGAAAGCACTGGAGTGGGTCCTGGTTCATTCTTCTATGCCACCTACATCAGCAGCACTAGGTAACTAAGAAGAAGCCTGGTGTCCCAGTGGTTAAGTGCTCAGTTGTTAAGAGCAAGGCTGGCCACAGGAACCCACCAAAGGCTTGTTAGGAGAACAGACCTTGTGATCTGTTCCCATAAAGATTACAGCCTAGGACATGTTATGGGGCAGTTCCACTCTGTCCTACAGAGTCACTATGAGTGGAATTGACTTGAAGGCGCACAACAACAGCAACAACAACAATGTGACTAAGATATTAAGCTAACTAGGCTTTGGGGAACTTCCTCCCATAGAGAAAGCCTTGGATAGGAAATGACTGGACTAAGGTGGAGGGCAGTGCTGGAATCAGTTCATACTGGTTGAAACACCTGTTAAGAACTTGTGTTGCTAACAAGTTCCCTGCTGAGGATTTGTATTTCCACACCAGATATACTGATCAGAATCTACATCTTAACAAGACCCCCAGATGATTCTTTTATGTAAGTTCCTGGGAACTTGTTAGAAATGCAGATCATCAGCAAGGGTTTGGATGAGAATGAACAGGTTGGAAGCCCCGACTGGTGGAAGGTGTGACAGTAGAGGTGACATGAGAGACACATCAGCCCGTGGGTTCACACCATGCTCCCAGTCACCTCGCATCTCAAGGCCAGTTTCCCTCCCCTGTACCTGAGCTGCTGACTTATTTTGCGCTGTATGTTTAATTCACCTTTGCATATTAAATCCCATCACATGTGTCTCAATCAGCAGCTCTGCCCTGCAGGAATTTCTTTTCCACTATGCTCCAACATGCTCACTCTTCCTCCAGGAACCTGTCATGTGCAAATCTGAAGAGTGTTTCCCCAGTGCAGTTGCTGCTAATGATGCCCAGCATCTTTTTCCTCCCTTGGTGGACTGAAGGCTCCTGAGAGGCAGGGATTGCAGCTGACGCTATACAAAACTCTTCCCGAAAGCTACAGCCTTGTCCAGAGGAGCACACTGGTATTGCCGGTTGGAGAGAAGCGATGGTGTTAACAGAAGGAGCTGGAATGTCCTAACTGTCCAACAAATTCTTCAAAAAAAAAAAAATTATTGTGCTTTAAGTGACAGTCTGCAATCCAAGTTGATTTGCCATATAAAGCCCGACACCTACACTGCCATGCAACTCTAAGGGCTTTCTCCACCCTGGAACAGCACACTCCTCCTTTCTACCCTGTACTTCCCATGTCCATTCAGCCAGTTCCTGTTCCCTTCCACCTTCTCATTTCACCTCTGGGCAGGAGCTGCTCAGACAGCCTCACATATATATTTAAACCATGAAGCACGTCATTTGCCAACATCACTCTACATCTTAGAGACAAGTCCAACCTTGTCTGAAGAGTTGGCTTTGGTACCGTCAACAAGTTCTTTAGATTAGCAGATGCTGGAGTCTGAAGTCACTAGAATAGGTTGCATCCCCTGGCTGGTGCAGAAATCAAGGCACAGAAAGGCAGTGTGTGAATAGAACCTGTGCATTACAGATCCAAAGATCCATACCAACCCTGTTTCATATGAAGAAATTGAGATTCCGAAACAGGAAGTGTGTTTCCCAAGGTCACTTAGCCCAAGTGACTTGGTCCATAATATCTACCCCCTTTCTGTGTCCACTCTACCCACGAGGAATCCTGGGGTGGGAATGGGCTGGGCTTATGCATCTGTACTAAATTCTCAGCAGGAGTGTGTCTCCTCTGTCCTTGTCTCTGCTGTGTGTTCATGTATTGAGCACTTTGAGCACACTTGGCACCACATGTCGTTTCATCTCGTCAACATTTCATTTATCCTAACAGGATTGTCCCATTTTACGGATGAGAAACCGAAGCTCAGAGAAGGTGGCTGACTCACCCAGAGTATTACAGCTGGAACTCTTTTAACCACCTTTAATGTACGTGGAGTGTCACAGTGGAACCCTTTTAACCACATGTCCTGCTTGCTGGTTTTTCACAGCACTGACCAGGCCCTGATAGTCCGTTATATACTAATCCGTTTTTTGTCTGCCCTCTCTTTTTTTTCCTTTGTATAAATTCCAGGCAAGCAAAGGTTTCTGTCTGTCTTGTTTGTCCCAGTATCCTCAGTTTCCAGCACATGGCAGGGGCTTAATAAATACATTTGAATAAATAAATGTGGATTAGGCTGGGTTCTTTAGAGAAGCAGAACCAGACGAGTGTGTCTGTCTGCCTATTTATCCATCTATCTAGAGAAATTTTTCTCAAGGAAATGGATCATGTGGCTATGGAGGGTGGTGAGTTCCAAGTTCACGGGGCAGGCATTAGGCTGGAGGCTTCTCCTGACTCATGCAGCTGCAGGGGCTGATGAAACCAAGAGCAGCAGATCAGAGAGCAGATTGGCGTCTCATGGGCTGTGGAGGCTGACACATTCAAGAATGACAGGTAAGATGGTACGCTGCTGGCTCACAGGCTTTGGAGGTGGACGAATCCAAGGTTGGACTGACGAATTCAAGACTGACAGGTAAGACAACTGGCCATTGATTCATGTCCCCAAGAACTGGAGGTCAGATTATGATGAGCCAGCTTTGCCAGAATGTCTATGTGTGCATGTGTGTGTAGTAATATATATAGTATATAACATACTATATATAGTATATACTATACTACATATCAAGCCAAAGTATATAGTATATGTTATATATAGTATACACTAACTATACATATACACATACACTAAAACCCACTGCTGTTGAGTCTAACTCATAGCAACCATACAGGTCAGAGGAGAACTGCCCCATAGAGTTTCCAAGGAGCACCTGGTAGATTTACTGCTGACCTTTTGGTTAGAAGTTATAGCACTTAACCACTATGCTACCAGGGTTTCTGAGATATGTATTTCTGACAATTAAGTTCGTGACCTCATCCTAGAAAAAGTGTTACATACCTCATTGCTAAATATCATTACAGTCAACATCTTTGAAGTACTCCCTTTGGGAAGTTATGCACTGATGACAGTGCCTACCTAATCCACCCTTCAAAGCAATTTTGGAACTTTTGTTCTGGAATGGCCATCAGAGCTATTGTCGTATTACCCTGATGTCCTGAATGTCATCAAAATGTCTTCCTCTCAATATTTCCTTTATCTTCAGGTAAAGAAAAAGTCACTGGGGGCTAGATCAGGTGAGTAAGGGCAGATATTCCAATACAATTATTTCCTTGCTGGCTAAAAACTCCCTCATAGACAACTATACAATTAAATTTGCGAACCTGCCACTGTGCCACCGTGCACAACAGCTATTCCAGAAAGAGTTCCAAAACTGCTACAAAGGGTGGACTAGGCCCTGGCATCGGTGCACAGTTTGCCAAGGGGAGTACTTCAAAGGTGACCATGGTGATATTAAGCTGTGAGGTATGTAGTACTTAGAACAATTAAGTTCATGGACATAGTTGTTGGACTTTGTACACACACATAAGCCCCACTCATGGAACTCACTTCCATAACAGAGGAGCTACTCACAGGGTCACGTCAGTGTGGATCATCTCCTTGTGGGTGGCCTGGAAGATGATGACAAGAATGGTGGTGTCTCTACACAGGCAGGACTCAAGGTCTGTATCATGGACCAAGATGTGCTGTTCCTGGAACAGGAAGGGGAGGATGTGAGGACTGGGGAGGGAATGGGAGCCTGGAGATTTCCACGGAGGGCACCAGTGGGATAGAAGGAAGATGGAGCAAGATGAGGGTTGAGGCCGGTATGGTGGGCTGTGGTGGAGTCCAACCACATTCTCTGTAGCTTAGACCAAACCTACTGAACCAATCTACCACAGCTGGTGCAAACACTTAACACACTCAGCTGCTAACCAAAAGTTTGGAGGTTTGAGTCTAGCCAGAGGAAGCTGAGAGGAAAACTTACAAAAAAAATCAGCCACTGAAAAAACTGTGGAGCACTGTTCTACTGATACAGATGGTGTCACTATGAACTGGAATGTACTCAATGGCAACTGTTTTTTGTTTTCCATTGTGGGTGAATGTGTAGGTCAGCATATAAGGAATAAGGATAACTACAGTGATACTCTCGCCATTCATTAAGTACCCAATACAGGCTAAGTGCTTTTACATTCTTGATCTCATATTTTGTCTCTTAACAATTCTGTGAGAGGCCGGGGGAGGGGCGCATACCATGGTCTGAGAAGGGAGGTGACCAGCCCAAGGTGGCACACCTGTTGAGTAGGGGCATGGAATGCAAACCTCAGCGTGTCTAGATACAGTGAGGCGATGGCACAAAGTACTAAGGGTAAGGTTAGGGTTTAGGTTGGCTTACCTGGGAGAACCTCCCATTTGGTCCCTGTCTGCCTTTCAGGCTCCAGGCCTTTCCACAGTTCTCGCAGGCAGGCATGGGCTCCTGCTTGTCACTTTTGAGGCTATCCTTCTTCTCCCTGTTATTCGAGTTCTCACAGAAGTTCTGCAAAGAAGGCAAGTGGGGGTCATGCCCGTCCGCTAGGCTAAAGTGAGCAGGCTGTGGGGCATAGCCACAGTCAAGGCAGGGGTCAGGGTCAGTACTGGGGCTTGAGGTAAGTTAACTGTATTTAACACTCATCAGCAAGAGACAAGAGGTTGAAACAAAGGAATGGATGGGATAAGAGAGGGAAGTGAAAGGATTGGTCAAAAATCAGAGAAATTATAAGATGTGGGTCAGGTTTAGCCTCAGGGCAAAAATTCAGATAAATATTAGGATGAGGTTCAAGGTCAAAGTACAAAAGTTAAGGTCAGGGTCAGATTAGTGTTAGAATAAGGGTTGGGTTTTATGTTTTCATGAAAGGAGGAATGAGATTTAAAGCCAGAGTTCAAACTAGTGTTAGGATGAGAGTCAGAGTCCAGATCCATTTGAGGCTAGGCTGAGGGTCAAAGTCAAAGGGGTTTACCTTCAGGGGCCAGTTAAGGACAGATGGGGGTTAAGACAGATCGGAGTTAGGACAGATCAGGGTTAGGATTCACACAGAAGAGAAAACAGGTGGGGTCTTGACAGCCCGCCTGGCCGTGCACCTGGTACTCCTGCTTGAAGCCGTAGCCCTCGGCTGTCTACATCTGGTTGATGGGTCGTAGCAGGTTGGCCACACGCACCGCTGGGTACCGCTGCCACGTGTGGTACGGGGAGCCCTTCCGGCCGTACAGACGCCGTGGCAAGCCCCTCAGGACGCTGCTGGCTTCAGTGACCCTGCTGCTGCGCTGGTCTCCTGTAGTCAGAGAAGGAGCTTCTGACACATGTGCCCCAGCCTGGAGAACCCAGATGGACTAGGGGTAGGGCTGGAGCGGGCCAGCAGGGTCAGCGTGGAGGGCAGCTGGGTGACTGCCTGGAACCAAGGAGTCTAGCAAGGCCCACCCTATGTGAACATGGGCAAGCCCCTGCCCTTCTGCAGCCCAGTTTTCCCATCCGTAAAAGGATTAGACCAGATCACGTGACCCCCAGGGTCCTGTCAGCCCTGGTGTGCCAGGACCCTGTGATACACTCTCAGCATCCCGCTGCCTGAGGATGGGGCGCCACGCCCCGCTTCACCGTGCTGCCAGCAGGGGGCACACGTCCTTCCTACCACTCCCGGTCCCCACACACACTTCAAGGGAACAATCTGGAACATGGGCAACTCCCAGAAAATACCCCATCCAAGACAGGCAAATTCGGAAATGAGCTGCTGCCGCCACCCTCTATGCAGATTCACAGAAGACACCCTAACAGAGTCGTTTCTCCTGAGCAAACAGTTCCACTGTCAGCCTGTCAGCGTCCTGGGCCAATTGGGAAACAGGTTTAGCTGTTCACAGTGTTCCCACATGCCCTATTCAGCCCAGGCCCACCCCAGTCCTCTGGTTCTTCTGGTCAGCATTTCAAGGGCATCCTCTGTAACCCTAGAAGTCAGAGCCCCAGCATTCGGACACACCCTCACACAGATACAGGACTCACCTTGTGCTGCTTTTCTTCTCAGGGATCAGTCCTGTTGTCTAACGCTGGAAAACACTTGCACATATTTTGCCCTGTTTTGGCTGCTAACTGAGACTTTTGTGATTCAAACCCACCAGCCACTCTTCTAAGAGAAAGATGTAGCAGTTGGTTTCTGTAAAGACTACAGACTTGGAAGCCCTGTGGGGCAATTCTAGTCTGTTCTGCAGGCTCTCTATGAGTTGGAGTTGACTAGATAGCAGTGGGTTGAGGCACTGTGAATTTTAAATGAGATGATGAATGTATCCAGTCCATTGTCTGGCACATGGTGAATCCCTGTTGGCGTTATTATCAGAATTTACTATAAAGCAGAAATCGCGAGTACCAGAAAGTGGGGGCAGCTTCTCAGAGGAGAGGAGAAGCTGACAAGAGTGGAGCATGACCTGTCTTTAATCTCCGTTAGTCTAAGAGTTTGAACCAGGACTTAAAAGGTAGCTTTGGGGACATGATTTTAAGGAGGTAGCCGCAGCAAAACAAATGCACGGATTTCAGGAGTCTCCTCCTGCTCAAGGCACTCTCAGGAACTCCAAAGAGGAAGACGGGGAGACAAAGGGTTTCCAGTGCTCTTTATGGAAACCGTGCTGACAGCTCAGCAGAGAGCTCTCCAGGTGGAGGAGGAGGGGCCTGAGGCTGGCAGGGAATCCAATGCCTTAGCTCAGAGCTCCTGGGAGGGCTGGCAGCCCTCAGTGGGTTTGAAAGCGGGCCCAGGAAAAGCTGCAGGAGCTGAGAATGGGCAAATCACATCACCTGGTCAGCACCATATCAGGCCAGAGCCATATTGGTGCACCCTCCTGGCTGAGTCCAAGGACAATGTAAGATGTTTGGCAAAGGCAGCCAGTAGGCAGGATCAGGACTATGTACCCTGAACCTAGGAGACAAGCTTTCCCCAGTGACAAGCAAGGAAGGGGCAGCCACAGTAGGAGTCACATCTGGTCTGTCTGACACAGGGACCTGTTGGCCGCCGTGTACCCCCTGTTTATTTCTCCTTGATAAAGGGGCTTTAGTGGTGAGGCAAGGAACTGGTGCTTGTTTGGAATCTGCTGGCAGCCACCAGGAGGGACAGAGCCCAGAAGGACCCAGGGGGCTTTTATAAGCATTGGCTCAGAGTTGGCACAGTCCCATGCCATAGTTCAGGAAGTTTCCAGCTAGCTCCCTTACACCAGCCTGCCACAACTTACTAGGCATGTAAATCCATTAAATAAATTAAAAAAAAGTTTGTTTTAGAACAGACATACAGAAAAGTTGCAAAGGCAATACAAGGAGTTCCCGTATAAGTGGTACACGGTTTCCCCTTTATTAATGTCTTATGTGAGAACAGTGCCTTGCCACAATTAAAGGACAAATATTGATTTGGTAAAGTCGATCTTTATCTGGCTTCCTCCCATCTGTCAGTTTGTCATACCGTGGTAGCTTGTGCGCTGCTATGACGCTGGAAGTTGTGCCACCAACAGCTCTCTTACCAGCAGGATCATCCACAGTGGGCAGGTTTTAGTGGAACTGATAGACTAAAACAGACTAGAAAGAAAGGTCTGGTAACCTACTTCTAAAAGCTAGCCAGTGGAAACCCTGTGAATCACAACAGACTATCGTTCAGTAGAGTGCTGGAAGATGAGCCCCCTAGGCTGGAAGGTGCTCAGAACACACGGTGGTCACAGCAATGGACTCCAGCATCACTGGAGTAGATGTTCCTCAGCACTGTTTTGTTCTGTTGTGCATGGGATTGCCATGAATTAGAACCCCTAAATGACAGCTAACCACGACATACTCAAATTTTCTTAGTTTTTACCAAGTGTCATTCTTCTGATCACATGTATATAAAACAAAAAGAACTCAAACTCTGCCGTTGAGTTGATTCTGGCTCAAAGCAGCACTATAGCTGCCCTGTAGTGTTTCCAAGGAGTGCCTGGTGGACTCGAACCGCTGATCTTTTGGTTAGCAGTTGTAGTACTTAACCACTACGCTACCAAGATTTCTGATCCTGTATAAGATATCACATTATCTTTGATCATCATGTCTTCTGTGAAAATTTGTCATTTTTTCCTTGCTTTGATCAATTTGACAGTTTTGAGGGTTATTGTTCAGAAACTTTGTAAAATGTTCCTTAACTGGGATTTTAAAATGTTGAGATATAATTCATATACCATAAAATTCACCATTTTAGAGTGTATAGTTTAGTGATTTTTAGTGTATTCACAAGGTTGTGCAACCATAGTCGCTATCTAACGCAGTACATTTTCATCATCACAGAGAGAAACTCTGCATCCTTTAGTCAAATCCAAAAAACCAAACTCACTGCTGTCAAGTCAATTCTGACTCACAGAGTAGAACTGCCCCCTGGAGTTCCCAGGGAGTGCCTGGTGGATTTGAACTTCTATACTTTTGGTTAGCAGCCACAGCTCTTAACAAAGACCCCTTAGCAGTCACTCCTTATTTCACCCTCCTCCCCTAAGTCCCTAGAAAGCAGTGTAGATTCACATCTTCTAGATATTTCCTATAAATAGAATCACTCCATCTGTGACCTTTTGTATATAGCTTTATTCGTTTAGCATGATGTTTTCAAGGTTCATACTTCATTCTTTTTTCTCATTCATTGTATGAATACGCCACATGTTTATCTGTTTATCATTTGATGGACATTTGGGTTGTTTCCTCTTTTTGACTATTATGAATAGTGCTAATTATGAATAGTGCAATAGAAACATTAATATATAAGTTTTTATTTCAATATATGTTTTCAATTCTTTTGATTATATCTCTAGGAATAGAATTACTGAGTCATATGGTAACTCTGTACGTAACTTTTTTGAGGAATTGTCAAGCTGTTTTTCTAAGTGGCTGCACACTTTTACATTTCCTTTAGCAATGTATGAGGGTTTCGATTTCTCTGCATTCTGAACTAGGCTTGTTACTATTCATTTTTTTGATTATAGCCATCCCAGTGGGTGTGAGGTTGTATTTCAATGTGACTTTGATTTGCATTTCCCAAATGGCTAATGATGCTGAGCATCTTTTCATGTGTGTATTGGCTATTTGTGTATCTTCTTTAGAGAAATGTCTATTCAAATACTTTGCCCATTTTTCTATTGGAATTATTTATCTTTTCATTGTTGAGTTGTAAGAATTCATTATACATGCTGTATATTACCTCGTTAAGAGACACATGATTTATAATTCTTTTTCCCATTCTGTAGGTTGTCTTTTCACTGTCTTGACAGTGTTCTTTGAAGAAGAAACATTTTTACTTATTTTTTTATTAATTACAGTAAAAGAATAAAGTTTCTAACATCTATCAATTATCTCATTTATGATAAACCCTCAGCCCCCTATCTACCCTTGTAGCCAACACAGTCATTTTCTTCTGTGGATAATTCTCTTTTTAAGTCTTTATAACAGAGGTCTCATACAAAATTTGTCCTTTTGACACTGATTGATTTCACTCAGCATGATCTCTTCCAAGTGAGACCATGTTATGAGATGTTTTCTAAAATCGTCATTTTTTTTTTTATCATAACATAGTGTTCCATTGAGTATATGTACCGTAGTTTGTTTATCCATTCATCTGTGGATGGGCATCGGAGTTGATTCTACGTTTTTTGCTATTGTGGACTGTACTGCAACAAGCATTCTTGTACATGTGTCTGTTCATGTGACAACCTTTGTTTCTGAAGGATAAATTCCAAGCGGTGGAATTACAGGATCAAATGGTATGTCTATTTCCATCTTTTTAAGGAAGTGCCAGATTATTTTCCAAAGAAATTGTGCCATTTTGCAGTCCTACCAGCAGTGTAGGAGACTTCCAATTTCTCCACAGCCTCTCCAGTACTTGTTATTTTGTGTTTTTTGGATCATGGCCAACCTTGTTGGGGTTAGATGGTATCTCATCATAGTTTTGATTTGAATTTGTTTAGTAGCTAATGATCGTGAACAATTCTGCGTGTGTCTTTTGGCTGTCTGGATATCCTCTTTAGAGAAATGTCTGTCCGTCTCCTTTGTCCATCACTTAATTGAATTATCTATCCTTTTCTTGTTGACAGTTTGTAATACATTGTAGATTATGGAGATCAGATGTCAGTCTGACATATAGTTGCCAAATATTTTCTCCCATTCTGTAGGTGGTCTTTTAATTCTTTTGATGAAGTCTTTGGATGAGCAAAAGTGTTTGATCCTTAGGAGTTCCCATTTATCTATTTTCTGTTGATTGTGCTTTGTTAGATCGTGAAGTCTGTCTACATTTATCTTGGATGAGCTTTATTGTTTTAGATTTTATATTTAGGTCTTTTATCTATTTAGGTCTTTTATCTAATTTGAGTTGGTTTTTGTATAAGGTGTGAGATACGGATCTTGTTTCAAGTTTTTGCAGATAGATTTCCCGTTTTGCCAGCACCAGTTGTTAAAGATACTGTTTTTACCCTAGTTTAAAATCTTAGGGCCTTTGTTGACTATCAGCTGTTCATAGGAGGGTGGTGGCACCTCTGGGATCTCAATTCTGTTCTATTGGTCTATATGTCTCTTTTAGTACCAGCACCAGGTTGTTTTGACAACTGTGGCAGTGTAACAGGTTCTGAAGTCTGGTAGTGAGGGGCCTCCCAGTGTGTTCTTCTTCTTCAGTAGTGCTTTATTTATCTGAGGTTTCTTCCCTTTTCAAACAACGTTGGTGATTTGTTTCTCCATTTCAAAAAATGTCGCTGGAATTTGTATTGGGATTGCATTATATAAGTAGATTGCTTAGGGTAAAATAGACATTTTTACAGCGTTGAATCTTCCTTTCCATAAGCAGGGTAGATTACTCCATTTATGTAAGTCTCTCTTAGTTTTCTGTAGTAAAGTCTTGTAGTTCTCTTTGTAAAGGTCTCTCATTTCTCTAGCTAGATTTATTCTTAGGTATTTTATCTTCTTGGGGGCTGTAGTAAATGGAAGTGATTTGGTGACTTCTTCTTTAGTAATCTCATTGTTGATATAAAGGAATCCTACTGATTCACTTATGTTTATTTTGTATCCTGATACTTTGCCAAACACCTCTATTAGTTCCAATAGTTTACTTATGGATTCCTTTGGATTCTCAATCACATCATCTGCAAATAAGGGGATTTTTACTTCTTCATTGCCAATACAGATGCCCTTTATTTCTTTGTCTTGTTTAATTGCTCTGGCTAGTACTTCTAGCAGAATGTTGAATAGCATTGTGGTGAAGTCCAGTTTATCTACTCTTTCCTTGGTCATTTGTGGTTTAGACATCAAACCTATGTATTCATTGCCTAATCAGAGGACATGAAGGCTTACATCTCTACTTTCTTCTAAGGGTTTTATAGCTTTGGCCCTTGTGTTTAAAACTTTGATCCATTTTGAATTAGTTTCTGTTTATGGCATGAGACAGGGGTCCAAATTCATTTTGTGTGGCTACCAGTTGCTCTAGTATTTTCTGTTGAACTTCAATTGAGATTTGTCTGATATTTTTTTCATGATTGTACTAGGGTTATTATTATTATTATTTAGAGGAATACCACAGGGGCTAAGTGTCATTCTTATCACACCTTATAAAAGGATATATGTTTTCAAGATGATTTTTACTGATGAGATTAATCTCAATAACGTGGCTAAGTTAGTGTTTTTCAGATTTCTCCATTGTAAACTTGCCCTTTCTCTCCCTTTCTGTACTGTGCTACCTGGAAGGAAGCCACTTAAGGAGAGGTGAGTTAAACTCACTATTGAGTATCAAAATAAATTATTTGCAAATGTTTTGTGTGATGGGTTTGCCTCTTCTCCCCTTTTATTAATTTATTCAGTAATTTATTTGCATCACTACAAACTCACAGTTATTTATTATGTGCTTGGAGTTATAATCTAATGCTACTCTCTTTTTTTCCTTGCTCAAAGTTTTCCAGCTTTGGCCCAAATCAAAAAAAGAATAAAACCCTTTACTGTCAAGTTGTTTTCAGGTCATAATGAGACAAAGTATAATTGCCCCAAAGAGTTTCCAAGGAGTGCCTGGTGCAGTTGGATTCAAACTGCTGACCTTTTGGTTAATAGCCATAACACTTAACCACAATACCACCAGAGTTTCCGGCACTGTAATCTTTTTCAGTTGTTGTTAGGTGCCGTTGAGTTGGTTCCAACTCATAGCAACCCTATGAACAACAGAATGCAACACTGTCCAGTCATGTACCATGTCCACAATCATTTTTATGCTTAAGCCCATTGTTGCAACCACTGTGTCAATCCATCTACTCAAGGGTCTTCCTCATTTTCACCGACCCTCCCCTCTACCAAGTATGATATCCTTCTCCAGTGACTGATCCTTCCTGACAACATATCCAAAGTACATAAGGTGTAGTCTTGCCATCTTTGCTTTCAAGGAATACTCTAGTTGCACTTCTTCTGGAACAGATCTGTTTGTTCTTTTGGTGGTCCATGGTACATTCAACATTCTTCTCACAGTTCAAAGGTATCAGTTCTTCTTCTGTCTTTTTTGTTCATGGTCCAGCTTTCCCATGAATGTGATGCAATTGAAAATACTGTGCCTTAGGTCAGGAGCACTTTAGTTTTCGAGGGGACATCTTTACTTTTGAGTACTTTAAAGAGGTCCTCTGAAGTAGATTTTTTTCCAATGCAATGCATCTTTTGATTTCTTGACTGCTGGTTCCATGAACATTGATTGTAGACCTAAGTAAAATGAAATCCTTGACAACCTCGTTCTTTTCTCCATTTATGATAATGTTGCTTACTGGTCCAGTTGTAAAGATTTTTGTTTCCCTGATGTTAAGGTGCAATACATACTGAAGGCTGTGAGTCCATGATCTTCATCTGCTGGAAGTGTCTCAACTCTTCTTCACTTACAACAAGTAGGGTTGTGTTGTCTGCATAATATAGGTTCCTAATGAGTTGTCCTCCAATCCTGATGCCTCATTCTTCTTCACAGAATCTAGATTCCTGGATTATTTGCTTGGTATACAGATTGAAAAGGTATGGTGAAAGGATACAACCCTGACACACCCTTTTCCTGATTTTAAATCCTGCAGTGTCCCATTGTTCTGTTTACATGACTGTCTCTTCATCCATGTACAGATTCCTTAAGGGCACAATTAGATGTTTTGGAATTTCCATTCTCCACAACATTAGCCATAATTTAATATGATCCACACAGATGGCTGCTTTTGCATAGTCAATGAAACATAAGTAACCATCTTGCTGGTATTCTTGCTTTCAGCCAAGATCCATCTGACATTTGCGATGATGTTCCTTGGTTGCACATCCTTTTCTAAATCCAGCTTGAATTTCTGGCAGTTCCTTGTCAATATACTGTTGCAGTCGCTTTTGAATGATCTAGAGCAAAATTTTACTTATGTGTGATATCAAAGAAATTGTTCAGTAATTTCCACATTCAGTTGGATCACCTTCCTTTGGAATGGGCATAAATATGGATCTCTTCCAGTCAGTTGGCCAGGTAGCTGTCTTCCAAATTTCTTGGCACACATCAGTGAGCACTTCCAGTGCTGCATCTGTTTGTTAAAATATCTCAGTTGATAGCACGCCAATTCCTGGAGCCTTGTTTTTTGCCAATGCCTTCAATGCAGCTTTGACTTCTTCCTTCAGTATCATTGATTCCCAATCACATGCTACCTCTTCAAATGGCTGAACATCAACTAGTTCTTTCCGGTATAATGACTCTGTATATTCCTTTCATCTTGTTTTGATGCTTTCTGAGTCGTTGAATAGTTTCACTATTGCAACTTGAGCCTTGAATTTTTTCTTCAGTTCTTTCAGCTTGAGAAATGCAGAACATGTTCTTCCCTTCTGGTTTTCCATTTCCAGCTCTTTGCAAGTGTCATTGTAATACTTTCTTTTGTCTTCTTGAGCTGCTCCTTGAAATCTTCTGTTCAGGTATTTTACTTCACTATTCCTTCCTTTTACTTTAGCTGATCGATGTTCAAGAGCAAGTTTCAGAGTCTCTTCTGACATCCAGTTTGGTCTTTTTTTCTTTTTAATGACCTCTTGCTCTCTTCATGGATGATGTCTTTGATGTCATTCTACAATTTGTCTAGTCTTCAGTCATTAGTGATCAACACATCAACTCTGTTCCTGAGGTGGTCTTTCAACTCAATAGGGGTATACTCAAGGTTATACTTTGGGTCTTGTGGACTTGTTCTAATTTTCTTCAGTTTCAATGTGAATTTGCGTATGAGCAATTGATGATCTGTGCCACAGTCAGCATCTGGTCTTTTCAGACTGCTGATATAAAGCTTGTCCATCGCCTTTTCCCATAGATGTGGTCAATTTTCTTCCTGATGAGGTCCATGCATACAGTCACCGCTTGTGTTGGTTAAAAAAGGCATTTGCAATGAAAATGTCGTCAATCTTGAAAAATTCTATCATGTGATCTCCAACATTTTTTCTGTCACCAAGGCTATATTTTCCAACCACTGATCCTTCTTCTTTGTTTCCAAAATTTGCATCACAGTCACCAGTAATTAAAAGTTCATCTTGATTGCATGCTCGATAAATTTCAGACTGCAGAAGCTGGTAAAAATCTTTAACCTCTTTGTCTTAGGCCTTAATGGTTGGTGCATAAATTTGAATAATAGTCGTATTAACTGGCCTTCCTTGTAGGCTTATGGATATTATCCTATCACTGACAGTACTGTACTTCAGGACAGATCTTGAAATTTTTTTTTGACGATGAACATAGCAACACTGTTCCTCTTCAAGTTTTCATTCCCAGCATGGTAGACCATATGACTGTCAGATTCAAAATGGCCCACACCAGACCATCTCAGCTCACTAATGCCTAGGACGTCAATGTTTAAGTCTTCCGTTTCATGGTGTTTTTCAGCAGGGTCCCATATTCCTTTGATGCACCTTTACCAGCATGTGATATGTGTGTGTTTTAGCATTTCATTTTTCTATTAACTTTCTGGCACTGTGATATGCTCCAGGCTCATCTTATATACTTCTTTCTTCAATTCTAGCTTCAGGTATTTTTTGAAGGATCCTTAGTTCTTTTTATTGGAGAAAGGCATTAGAATTCAAGATCTAGATGGTAGTCATGCTCAGTAAATCCATTTTTAAAAGTGGGAATATTGAACACATGTGAAAATCAACACTGCTTTCAGATCCACAGGAGGTCAGGTCTCTACTGACCTCCAGTATGAAAGGTTGGAAGAAGTGTTTGAACTAGTGGGTGGTGAGTGGGGAAAGGAGACAGAAGGTGCTGAGACTTCCTTCCAATCTCCTCAACACAATTTGACTTGCTGTTTTTCTACACAGTGGATTAGTTTGAATTGAGTAATTTTTCTCATCATTGTTTGTATTTCCTTGCTTCTGTGCATGTCACGTAATTTTGCAAATACTGTGATTTTAGTAGATTTTTTTATTCTTACAAATATTCTTGAACTTTGTTCTGGGGTGTACTTAGTGTTCCAGTTATCTAGGGTTGCCATAACAGAAGTACCACAGATGGATGACTTTAACAAAGAAGAGTTTACTCTTTTACAGTCCAGTAGGCTAGAAGCTCAAATTCAGGACACAAGATCCAGGGAAGGCTTTTGCTCTGGTTGATTCTGTAGGAAGGTCCTTGTGATGCATCAGTCTTTCATTGGTCTGGGAGCGTCTCAACCCAGCTACTTCAGGTATTCCTTGTGCTGCTTTCTTGATGGTGTGAGGTTCCCATGTCTCTCTGCTCACTTCTCTCATGTATCTCAAAAGAGATTGGCTCAAGACACTATCCTGTTTTGTAGACCTTGTCAGAGTAAGTGCTGCTAATTCATCTTATTAAATCACAATGATGAAATTTACAATGCGTAGGAAAATTCCATCAAATCACAAAATGGTGGACAATCATACATTACTGGGAATCATGGCTCAGCCAAACTGTTAGACATGTTGGTCGGTGGACATCATTCAATCCATGACACTTAGTTATGATCTTTCTGTGTCTTGCTTCTAAAATTTGTTATGTGGTACCAGAGCATGGTCTAGTTGAGTACTAATTATTTTCATACCTTTTGTGTGAGCACACATTTAAATCCTTGAATTTCCTAAATGCCCCTCCAATACAATGATAGCTGTTCTGTATATCCAGTGTCTGTGCCGGTACCCATCAGAAACTTCCTGAATCCTTAAATTTTGGTCAGAGGTCCCCAAAGAGGACTTGGTCCTGTTGGTTCAGGAGATTAAGGGAGGGGTGATACAGGGCCATGAGGGAGGAGCAAATGGGCCCGATACTCACTGCTGGGGCTGTAGTTTTGGCACTTATGAAGCAGAGGTCTACCCTTTCATCTTTTTGCAGAGTACTATGGTCCATGAAGCTCTAGTCTATGGCATTCATTACATGGGCTGCTTTCTGTTGGTAGTTCATGGCAGCCATTATTGTGTTCACTGTCTTTCTGCAGAGAGAGATTGATGGGAGATGTGGACACTGAGCTGGTCTGGACAGTGTTTGGAGGTGTCTGGGGAGGCTCAGCAATTGGAGTTGCTGACCCAGAAGCATTCAGCCATTTAGACACATCACTGGATGTCAAGGCAGCTCTGCTTCCATCCTTCCCACCAGACCCAGAGGGATATTGCTTCCCCTAGAGATGGTGATCAGGATCTCTGCCCTGGAAACCTTTTCTGAGAGTAGGGACTGGGACAATAGTGGCCTCAAACTGAGGTCCCAGTCATAAGTCCCATTGATTCTTCCTTCTAGACCCAGCTTTATGGACAAGGGCAGGAATTTGTGACTCTGGAGGAAATTGAAGGAAAGTGGGAGAGAAGAAAGTGGGGAGGAGAGTCAGAAGACTCAGCTTTGGTGATTAAGGGGTTGAAAAACAGGTGAAGGACCAGTGATGAGGCTGGAAAGAACCTGAGAGGCCCCATTGTAGGGGAGGCTCCAGAAGAGAGAGATGTTCTGGCCAATCTTGCAGCTTGAAGTATGTGGGACAGATTTTAGAAAGGATTCCAGGTTTTAAGGGTTCAGGGATAAGGATCATCATTAGTGAGCATAGAGAGGCTAATGAAAGCATCTTCCTAGAGAGGAGAACTCCAGAGTCAAGAGCTGCCTGAGGAAGGAGATGGCCATAATGGCCTCTGGGTGCCACTCTTGCCAGGACCTCAATGTCTTTTCCTGTGCTGAGACGATGACTCTGTGTCTACTCTGGGGACCACTGTGGCTGTTCAGCAGATTGGGGATGGAGGTATGGCCTTCCCCGCCTAGATGTGAGATGGCTCAGTGGGCCCAGACTCCTTCTCCTCCCCCCACTGCCCCACAACCAGACTTTAGGCATTGTCCACAGTGTGGTGTGGCAGTTGTGGACAAGCCTCTGTGGCTGTGACCTTGACCACTAACATGTGAGAGAAGGTGGAAGAGGAAGGGAAGAGATGGAAGAGGAAGGGAAGAGATGAAAGAGGAAGAAAAGGGCAGAGAGAATGAAGAGATACAGAGAAGGAGAAAGAGGAACAAGGAACAAGAGTAAATAAGGGCACAATGATCACAGAAACAGAAGGAGGTGGGGGAGGGGGCAGAGAGAGGGAGGGAGGGCCAGACAGAGACCAGTAAACTCCAGAAACAACAGTCTGAAGGCCATGGGCAGATGACAACAGTCAGCTGAACAATGGTGCCCGTAATAGACAAGTCAATAACTGGATACCGGACTAGAAGGCAATCTCCAGTGGAGAACCACAGAACTTTGGTCCTGACCAGACCTCTGGCCATACTGGGAAGAAGAACAAAAACAAACCAACCAGATCCACAGAAGACAGATGTCAGGAGGGACACCTAACACGCTGTTTGTTTCCAGCTGATCTCTCGATGTGAGATTAAGCAGATGTAATGTAATACAGAATCTTTCAAAAGTTCCCAATTTAGATTCAGAAATTAACTGCAGAAGTAGGCAAGGAAGGAGAGCTGCCTTGTCAGCAATTCCTGTAGCAGCCAAACTGAAGACTCAGTGTGAGTCAGAGGGGTTTGGTTGCTAGAAAAGCAAAGCTAACATTGCACTGGGAGACTTGATGCAAGGAGAGAGTCTTGGGAGGAGGCGGGGCTGGCCTGGAGCCACTGGGCTGCTCTGTAAGGGGGAGGAGAACAAGCACAGGTTGGGGGGATGTTCTAGAAGGCTTACAGAGTAAAAGAGGACAGAGAAGGAAGAGCAGCATAGAACCTACAGGTCTTGGAGGCTGATAGAAGGCTGTAACTCCGGCTCTGACACTTTCTGTGACCTCTGACAACTTTTTAAACATTTCTAAACCCAGTGTCTTCATCACTAAAATGGGAATGATGATACTTCCTATTCTATAGGGTCGCCGTGAGCATTCTGTATAAAGAACTTAGCACAGAGCTTGGCCTAGAGGAAGCACCCAGGAAATGGTGAGTGTGAAGAGACTGGGGTCCTGGCTGGAGAAAGGACTGTCATGACAGAGAGTTGTCCATGCTGTTGAAAGAGCTGCCAGCGTTGGGGACAGTTATGGACAACACACACGCACACATGCACGCATGCACACACACACACGCACACACGCACGCACACACACACGAACGCACAGGCTGTAGACTCAAGGGAGATCTGTGTGACCGTGTTCCAGGACATGGACTTTATCTGGGTTAGGAAGTCCTTCTGACCAACTGGAGTGCATAGGTCTATCATGCAGGGTCGGGGTGGCAAGGACACTGAGGTTCAGGGATGCTAAGTGTCTTGCCCAGGCTGACTCAGCAGAGCCAGCTCTCAAACCCGTGACTCTGATTACAAATCCACACTGGTGAGCACTGCAAGTGGAGGAAGATGCAGAGGACAGACTGCAGAGGTGGGCTATCCTGAGACAGAGGTGGCTGTGGGGAGCTAATACAAGGCCAGACAGGATGTGAAGTCCAAGCCCCAACCAGAGAGGGCAGAGGTGGAGGGCTTTCACCTAGGAGGGGCCAGGACTCAGAAAGCCCAGCATAGCTACTTATAGATAGTAGGAATAGGAATAGTGGTCTTCTCCTGGCAGCATGCAAAGAGAGAGCAACACAGTTTTGTCCACAGTTATTCCAGCAGGCTGGGTTGAGGCAGTGCCCAACGGGCAGGGAGGGGCTCAGAGGGTGCTGTCTAGGGACTGAACAGGTTAGAAGGAACCTTCTTTGTCTCCAGCTCTGGCCGGGCTCTGAGGCTGCAGATCAGCACCCGAGGCCCCTTCTGAAACTTTCTTCTGCTGCTGGAGTGGGGGGGAGGAGGGCAAAGGGTAGGGCTTGCACACTCAAACACACTCAGACACACATACACACACATGCAGGAATACATAGACACACATTTGCACATCAACAGATACTCATACAGATGCACACACACTTGTACACAGAAAAACACACTAACATACACTCTCACAGTTGCACACATGAACTCATACATTATCCGTATGTATAATTCATACACATAAGTATACACATATGTATATACACACACAACTTACACAAACGTGTTCAAACATACACACTGACACACTGACAGACACATGCACACATTGTTACACTCCCATGGAGACCCCCCCACCCCCAAAGGTAACCATGCTCTCCTGGAGCTGCACTCACCCTTGCAGAAAGCACCCTTCTGCATGGTCTGTGAAGCTACTCACACCTGCAGACCCTCTGACCCTGAGGGGCCCACGCTTTGCATGTGTCTAGGCTGGGAGGGGAAAAGTGGTTGGTACAGAAGAGGGCAGGGTGGAGAGTGCTCCAGCTGGACTCGCAGGGCAAACCTAGGCACCACCCTCACCCACTCTAACTGCTTCTGGAACATGAGGTCCCTTAAAGAAGCCAGATCACCCTCTCAGGGGGAGCCCAAGGCATCAGGTGGGTCAAGAGCCCTAACATTACTGCAGAGTGCGGCAGATAAAGGAAGTCTGATTCCCACTTCACAGATGGGGAAGCTGAGTCCCAGAGAGAGTCATGGTCTGCTGCAGGACACCCTGGGGTTCAATGGAAGAGTCAAGAGCAGGTCCTAGGCCTTTGAATGCCTGGTCCAGAACCCTGGCTCTGGTTTCTGGCAATCAATTTAATTTGGGCAACTGTGCTTAACTCTCACAGCCATCCTGTGAGACTGGCAAGATGATCCCATTAATCAGGTAAAGAAAGGGAGGCTCAAAGAGGTGAACGGACTCTGATTTCTTGACTCCTCCCTTCCCTGGATTATAACCAGTCTCTCACATACACACATACAGTCCCACACGCGTGCTTCCTCACACTCAGGCACCCCCCCAGCCCTATGCTCGCGTCCTCACACCCCCACCCATACCTCCTGCACCTAACTCATACCCAGGTCACACCCACCCTTGGGCACACGCCGTACTTGTATTCACATGGTGCTCCCCAGCATCCCTCCTGCCTTGGGAACATTTTCCCCAGCAGAGGTATCAAATCCCTAAACAAGCCGAGGAGAGGAAGAGTCACGTGCTCAGCCATTCTGGAGAGATGATCCTTTCTGGCCAGCTGTTCTGATCTTCTAGAAAGCCCATCCCTGTATCTCTCTGTGCAGGATTTTCTGAGAGAAAGCTGGAAGTTGGTCCCCTGCTTCTGCAAGGTGCCTGAAGAGTGGCTCTCTGGACAGAACTGGCCAATTGCCTCTCTAGGTGGGATGCCATCTAAAGATGTCACGATGTTCAATACCTATGGCATCAGAAGGGAGGTGACACGGGCTTCCTGTCTGCTCGTGATCACAGAAATCCTCCTTCAGAGCTGAGACCTAAAGGGGGGACCAAAGGAGGACAAAGGTGAGTGGACTTGCATGGCAGGTCCTGGGTCACCTCTCTCTTTTAGGTCTGACCTCCTATCCTTCTGTGCCATCTAGTGGGCTCCCCTGTCCCTATGCCAGTCTTAGCTGCACTGTCAACACAACCATTTAGCTGTTCCTTGGCCCTAGGGTTCCTGGGGTTAGAGTTAAGGTGGGACAGGAGGAGTATAGCATCGTCTGAGTCCAACTTCACACCCCTGTGAGTCTTGAACATTTCCCTGGAAGACCCTAATTCCATCTCAGTGTGGTGGGAGCAGGGTCTTAGGGCAAAAAAAGATTCAGCTGTGCGACACTGGGTAGGTATTTTGACCTCTACATGCTTCAGTTATTTTGTGAAATGAGGATGATGAAGATCCCTCTGTCACAGGAGTGTGGTGGGGAGGTAGTGCCTCACACTGTAGGTAAAGATTTTGGTACATAGGACCCCAGTAAATGTCACTTGTTATTAGGACTGGGGTTTGTCTCCTGGCTTGGCCACTCCCCAGCTCTCTGACCTTTGGGAAGTCATTCCTCTTCTCTGTACCTATATCCACAGCCTGAAAATGCAGATGGTCCTAATAATGACCCAATGCCACAGATTGCCACAGTGATCAAATGGGATTGTGGGTTAAAAAGAAGAGCCCAATATATCTGTATACACCAAACTCAGTACACAGTGGAGTATTGGATAGATATCTATTATTGTTCAAGCCCCCCAACCCAGTCTCTCCAGAGTGGCCCCCACCCCCTCAGCCTTCCTGCTAAAGAGCCAGAGGCCTCAGTAATGAGGCTGTTTCACCACTTAGTGCACTGGAATGGCCTCAGGAGAGGAGAAGGGGTGGCAGGAAATGATGGAGGTAGGACGGCCTGACGCCCCATGGTCTGGAACTGGACAGTCTGCCACAGGATCACCCTAGTGAGAGAGTGAGAGCCACCTCCAAGCACACCTTTGTTGGGAAATCCCCCCAGCACCTGTGGGATGTGAGGGTGTGGGGACTTGCTCATGAGCCCATTCCCCACCCCAACAGCTACTCACTGGCCTCCCCACTCCAAGCTCACTGCTTCTCAATCTAGTCCTGGTAGTGTCCCCAAATGGCCCGTGCAACCCCTTAGTCAGGCTGCCTCCCTGCCTGGCTCCTGCTGCAATGGCTCTAGTCCCTCCTCTCTGGGGCCCCTGTACCTGCCATGCCCTCTTCACCACCAGCCTTTGTGCCTGCTGCCCCCTCCTCTGCCTGGACACAGTCTCTGCCTCCCTTCTTGGGCTCCTGCAGCCCTGAGCTTCCCCAGTCCCAGTTCTTCTCTCTGCACTCTATAATGAATAGTGCATTCTCTGTCCTCCACGTGAGACTGGAAGCTCTGCATCTGGTTTAGTCCCCACTGTGTCCTCAGGGCAGACGCTGATCCTTGGCCAGTACTTATTGGACACTGACTGCACACCAGGGACTGTGCTGACCCCTTTTATAGACATGCATCAATTAGTCATCTCAAAGTTATCTCAAGGGAACCCTGGAGACAAGACTGACATTGGGGCAGCGAGCACAGACTTGAAGGCCAGGCTGGCTGGATTTGAATCCTGGCTGTGCTTTTACTGGATGGGTGACTTTTTTGGAGTTACATAAGCTCTCTGTGCCTTTGTTTCCTCATGAAAAGTAGAGTGAGTAATGACATAACTATCTCACAAGGTGATTTTGAGGATGAAGAGAGAGAATATATTTAAACGGCTTTAAACAATGCCTAGCTGTTCCCCGGAGGCAGACATGGTTAGGTATTTGACTACCAGATGAAAGTTTCACGGTTTGAATCCACCTAGAGGTGCCTTGGAAGATGGGCCTGGCAATCTTGTTCTAGAAGCTTATAGTCTTGAAAACCATATGGATCAGTTCTACCGAGCATACATAGGATTGCTCATGAATTTTTGTTAACTCAACAGCAACTAACAACAACAGCAACAAAACAACACAAGGTAACTTTAGATATTAGTTGGCATGGATTGAATTGTGTCCCCCCCCCCCCCGAATATGTACAGAAATTTGGTTAGGTGGTGATTACCTTCCATTTTGTGATTTTCCTATGCTGTAAATCCTAATCTCTGTCTGTGGGTAATACGTAGGATTATGTTAAAGAGGATTAGAGTAGGACTTGAAACACCTTCTTAAGGTCACCGCCCTGCTCCAACGTAAAGGGAGTTTTGCTGGAGTGTGGCTTGCACCACCTTTATCCTTTTATCCTACAAGAGATAAAAGGAAATGGAAGGAAGCAGAGAGTTGGGAACCTCATACCATCAAGAAAGCAGCACCAGGAGCAGAACATGTCCTTCAAATCTGAGGTTCCTGCACCCGATGCTCTTGGAACAAAGGCTGATGCAACACAAGGACCTTCCTCGAGAGCTGACAAATAGGGAAAGTCTTTTCCTGGAGTGGACACCCTGAATTTGAGCTTGTAGCCTGCTGGACTGTGTAAGAATAAACTGTTTTTTGTTTTTTTTTTTTTGGCCATTCACTCATGGAATTTCTGTTACAGCAGCACCAGCTGACTAAAACATTAGTATTATCCCAGGTTGTGTGTGAGAAAAACTGAGAGAAGTCTAGTCATTCTCCTAAGACCTCAGCAATTACATGGTGGAGTTAGAATGTGAACCCAGGGCCTATTTGACCTCAAGTCCCCTATCCTTAACTATTAATCCAGAAATTCTCAGCCCTTTGCCTTCTTGAGCTTCAGTTTCTCCATGTGTAAATGAAAGGAATGGAGTGGAAGATGCCTACGAAGACTTCTAGCACTAACACACTCTACTTTTGTGACTCTTGGTGGAGATTCCAGACTTGATAGCTGGCTTCCAAAATATTGGGCTCCCTTGTATGTTCAAAACAGGATTCCATTTATAATCTCTGGATGACAAGCTAGATTTCTGGAAGGCAGTGGCAGGCAGGTTGGCCAAGTAAGGCAGGACAGATTTAGCAGACAAGGCTTTGGGGGAGATGCTTCCGCAGGGTCCCCAGCTTTGGTGTGTACCGAGATGGGACAGCTGGGCCCCAACCGGCACGTGCCATGAGAAGTCACAGACAGAAGGCGCAGGAACACCATCTGCTTCTGCAGGGAGCCAGCTTACAGCATCCTATTCCAATTTGCAGAGGTGCCTGAGGAGAATGAAAAGCCCTGAGCTGAGAGCAGGGAGAAGCAAGATTCTAGTAAGGGGATGCCTGTGGTGTGCCAGGTGTTTCCCACACTGCATTTCTTCTCTCAAGATAGAGTATCATCATTCCCAAATTCATCACCCTTTAACTTCTTCCCTCTTCCCTGGAAACAGTGGTGGCGTGGTGTAGTGGTTAAGCGCTATGGTTGCTAACCAAAAGGTCAGTCATCTGTATCCACCAGGTGCACTTTGGAAATTCTATGGGACAATTCTACTTCATACTGTAGGGTTGCTGTGAGTTGGAACCTACTTCATCACAATGGATTTGATTTGGTTTGGGTTTAACTTCTTCTCTTAATCTAATCAAGATCCCATCTCATCTCTCCTCCAGTGTTTCAACAACCTCCTTGCTGGGTCCATTAGCCCAAGAAGAAGGCATATATGATCTATTGTCCTGATTCCCTCTGAAGTCACCATTCTCTTTGCTGCTCTAGGAATATGCCAACTCATCCTCACTCTGGGGCTTTGCCACCTGATGTTCCCTCTGCCCAGGGCTCCACCTGTCTGGCTCCATTGTGTCTTTCAGGCTTCAGATCAGATACCTCTACCTCAGAGAGGCTCTCTGGGACTGTCTGTTTAAGAGAGTCTCCACCCCACTCCAGTACTCTTGCAGCATCTCACTGTCTTCCCCTCCCAGGCCATGTCAGTCTATCACTACTTTGTTCATATACTTGTTTTCTTTTTTATTGTCTGTCATCCTCCCACCACCACTAGAATTTCAACCTCATGTGAACTAGGCTCCAAGAACAATCTGTACCCCTAGCTGAAGGACTGGAGAAAGTGTCATCTAATAACAGAAAACTTTTTTGTCAATACTTGCCTTATTCCAGCCCAATGCTGGAATAAAAAAAAAACTTCTCCTGCCCCACCACTGATATATATTTTCAGGAGGGCCTTGCAGGAAGATGATCTTCCACCTCATTGCACTTCCCATCCATCCTAAACTGATTCATCTGCCAGTGTAATGTCAAAGGTGCACATCAGTAAGCTGAGTCTTCACCCTTACCTGGTGGTAGTGAGACTTAACAAGGTGGTATGATACAGGACTAGTCACCCCCACACTTCACTATACCTCCAGTGTCAGTGGGATTCACCAGGCAGAAGCAAGACTGAATGGTGGCATGTAAAGCAAAACTAGCAGTGTGAGGTGGGGCTGGTTTGTATTCTGCTTCTCTAGTCATTAACAAGGCAAAATGAAGTGGTAAAGGCAGGATTATTTAATGCTTCATCCCCTTTCCAGTGTCAGTGGGTCCCAGAAAGGAACTGAACCTCTGCTTCAATCTGGCACCAAGGAACCAGAATGAGGTGGTGAAAGCTGGAGTCATTTGGCTCTCTGCTTCACAATTCCTCCTTTCCTGCTGTCAGCAGGGCTTTTTGGGACTCTGAGCTTTTTCCTCTGACCTACAGCAATAAAGTGGTGTGAGCCAGTCTTCAGTATCTTCCATCCCTGGTGTCAGCAGGGTACAGCGAGCAGCTGAGTTTTTTTTTTAAATTGAAATTTAGGTGAAGGTTTACAGAACAAACTAGATTCTCATTAAATGTTAGTACATATATTGTTTTATGACACTGGCTAACAATTGCATGACATGTCAACACTTGAGGAGCTGAGTTTTATAATATCCAAAATGTCCAAGATACAATAAAAGACAATATTTGTCATGACACGAATCAGAAAAGGAGCCCTGGTGGCATGCTAGTTAAGTACCCAACTGCTAACTGAAAGGTCATTGGTTCAAATCCACCAGCCACTCTGTGGGAGAAAAAAAGATGTGTAGTCTGTTTTTGTAAAGATTATAGCCTCAGAAATCCTATGGGCAACTTAAAATGTGAAAAGATGTGACATCAATAATTGATGTCAACACTAGGATGAATCAAATGTTGGCATGATCTGACATGGATTTTAAAGCAGCTATTGCGAAAATTATTCAACAAGTAATTATGAATCATCTTGAAACAAATGAATGAGGAAAAAAAGAAAAGAAAATTTCAACAAATAGAAGATATAAAGAAGAACCAAGTGGAAATTTCTGAACCGAAAATACAATAAATAAAATAAAACAAACTAAATAGATGGGATCAACAGCCAAACGGAGGGGACAGAGGAAAGAATCAGTGACTACGAAGAACACAACAATATAAATTAACCAATCTGAACAACAGAAAGAAAACATACTGAATAATAAGAAAAAATAATGGAGCCTCAGGGACCTCTGGGACTATAACAAAAGATGTAATATTTGTGTCACCAGAGTTTCAGAAAAAGAAAAAGATAAGGACTGAAAAAGTACTCAAAGAAATGATGGCTGAGAACTTCCCTAATTTTTCAAAAGTCTGCAAGTTGAAACAATTAAGCAGACACCAAAACGGATGAATGTAAATAAATCTACACTAAGCTTTATCATGGTCAAATTTCTGAGAATTACAGGCAAAGAAAAAAAGTCCTGAAAGCCCTGAGAGCAAAGATGCTTTATTCACAGGGGAAATACAATTAGAAGGACAGCAGATTTCTCATCAGAAACTATGGCAGCTAGAAAGAAGTGGCATGACATTTTTCAAACACTGAAAGAATCCTATATTCAGCAAAAATATCCCTCAACAGTGAAGAGAAAATTAAGGCAGTCTCAGATGGAAGAACACTAAAAAAAATTGTTACCAGCAGACTTGTCATAAAAAACGGCTGCAGGAAATGATGAAAGAAGGAATCTTGGAACATCAGGAAGGAAGAAAGAACACATAAGCAAAAATATAAGCAAATACAATAGACTGTCCTTCTCTTACCTTTTCTAAATTGGGTTTGATGGTTGAAGCAAAACTTATAACACTATCTGATGTTCTAAATGTATTTAGAGGAAATAGTTAAGACACATATTAAAAATGTGGGTGTGTAAGGGATGTAAAGAGAGGCAAGTTTTCTATACTTCAATTAAACTGGTAAAATAATGACACAAGTAGATTGTGAGATGTTATGTATATATAATGTAAAAGATAGAGCAAATACTTTAAAAGATGTACAAAGGGATATACTCAAATATGCTACTCAAATGTCAAAACCAAATCCATTGTTGTTGAGTCAATTTCAACATACAGAGACCCTGCAGGAGAGAGAAAACTGCCCCACAGGATTTCGAAGGCTGTAAATCTTTATAGAAGCAGACTGACACATCTCTTGTCTCATGGAGTGGCTGGTTAGTTCAAACTGCCAGCCCTTCAGTTATTAGCTGAATGCTTCAACAGCTACACCACCAGGGCTCCTAAAAACATTGTAGCTGGATAAAAATGAAAGTCTGAAAATTATTCAAGTAATACATAGGAAGAAAGGAAACTGAAATAACAGATTTTGATCTGTAGTTTCTTTGTGTGTGTGTGTCTGTATTATTATTATTATTATTTTGTATCAGAGTAGAGAATGGCTGATTGAAAGCCACACAAGTTCTTCAGCTGAAGAAAGATGGGGTGATAATAGGCCCTGTCTCCTAGGAATGGCTGTGAAGTTTAAGGTGGGGCAGGTGACTTACTTTACCAGCACTTCCATAATAAAAACACCGCAAGTGGGTGGTTTTAAAGAACAGAATTCATTGTCTCACTGTTCTGGAGGCTCAAAGTACAAATTAAGATCCCTTCCACATTAATTCCTTCTGTGGTCCTGTCTCCTAGTTTCTGGTGTCTGCTGGCAATTCTGAGCATTCCCTTGCTGTAGACGGATACTCACATGGTATCCATTTTCCCGTTGTATCTCTCTCAGTGTCTGTTTTCCTTTTTCTTAAGACATTTCTCAGAAATGATTAGGATTAGGACCCATCCTACTCTGGTGACCTCATTAACAGAAAAGAAAATGCCTATTTACAAACAGGGTTATATTTGTAGGTACCAGGGTTAAGACTTTCACATACATTCTTGGAAGACACAATTCAATCCATAGTAAGATATAAAACATGTCTGCTAATACACTTCAGTGAGTGACAGCTATTTTTTTAGTAACACAAACTCAGCTCCTAGTTTAAGATCACTCTTGACTATATTGGTCAACCTAAATCAACCACTTATAAAATAGCTTTTTGATGTATAAACTCCAAAGTTGACTTGAATAGCTTATAGTTAATACATTTGATGTAGTAATATACAGAAATCCAGAAGATGAGGGAAATGAAACCCTAATAGTTAAATAAATGATGTCATCAGGCCTCATTCTCTTTTAATTCTTAACTGTCTGGTCTTCACTTTGGCCCCACAGCTATGTGCCCTTCCAGCTCCAAGTCCATAGAAAGATCCAGAATTCAAGCCTCATTGGCTTTGACTGAGTCCTATGTCTGTTACTGAACAAATCACTGCAGCCAAAGCTGTGATTGGCCATCCCTGGAATTCTTCCCACTCCTCGTTCTGAGGGCAGAGTGATTTCCTTAAGACTCTTGTGGACTGAGAGGGCTAGTTGTTGTCAGAGGCTCATCCTGGACGCTCAGTGGGCAGAACCATCACATGTCTTAATGGGGTGGGGTCAGAGATGGGTGCAGAAGCTGCCTCCTCACCAGTACCCTTTTTGGGTCAGTGTACCCTACATCCATCCTCTAGCTATGAGGAGTATTAACCTCTGCTGAAGGGACCTAACAGCAAACAAAGTTTGAAAAGGCTGAGAGGTTACCTTCTCCCTACATGGTAAATTCTAGTTAATGATTGACTAAAAAGAAAATGGAAGAAAACAGTTATCTAGTTTACTTCAACTCACGTCAGTCCCAATTTGTGTGAGAGTAGAACTGTGCCCCACAGAGTTTTTAAGGACTAATTTTTCAGAAGTACATTGCCAGGTCTTTTTTCAGTTTTCTTATTATGATTGAATGAAAATGTACGTTCCCGTATAAATTCACATGCTCACCTATATGCAGCTCTCACTGCTCCCCCTGTCCTGTGACACAGCACACCCCTCCTCTCTGCTCCATACATGTCCTATCCTCCCAACAGTCTCCTATCCCCTCCTCTCCACCCACTCCGCTTTCTCCAGCATGACATCCTATAGATGCAGAGAATCATAAAATTCCCACAAGATACAGTCACTCTGCGTCACCAAGTCCAATCCATTGCTGTCGGAAAAGTTGACCTTCATTATGGTTCATGGACACGGGCAGCATCAGGGCCAGGGGACATGCTCCCAGGGGAACTCTGAAGCCCCCGGACCATCAATTGTGGTTTTTTTACTGGAGATCTCAGGGTGCACCCCTATTAATTCTCTTGCTGCCAGTGAGACTCCACTTTGTGAGCTCCATTGTGGCTATCACTGGTGGTGGCCGGGCACCATTTGGTTCTTCTGGTCACGAGTTGGGTCTCTCTGACTTCTGGGTTCTCTTTTCCCCATGTCGTTCTTGTCCTCGGTGGTCATCCATTCCTGTTGAGTTGGGACCATTCGCTGTACCCTCAGATGGCAGCTTTCGAAACCACAGACGCCACTCACCAATGAGGGGTGCAGAGAATCATCATTAGTAAAATGCTAGCTGTGCCCATTGGCCTCGATTTCGCCTGAGAGCATGGTCCCTGGCCCCCACCCCAGCTACTCTGTCTTTGTAATATTAGGTTAAGATGAGAGGAGTACTCAAATTGTGTTGAAGTCCAGTTATTATTGATCTTCTTTCTAATGTGTGCTGTCACCGATTTCCCCCAACCAGATTTCCATTAGCTATCTAATCTAAACCCACTTGCCCTCACCCTCCCTCCCTCCCCACCCTTGCGCACTTCAGTGTTTTTAAGTTCTTATCGTAGAGGTCTCATGCAGTATTTGTCCTTTTGTTGCTGACTACTTTCACTCAGCATAATGTCTTCCAGTTGAAACCAGGTTAAGAGATGTTTTCTGCAATTATCGTTGTTCTTTACCATTGCGTAGTGCTCCGTTGAGTATATATACCATAGTTTACCTATCCATTTCTCTGTTATTGGGCATACGGGTTGATTCCATCTTTTTGCTGTTGTGGGCTGTGCTGCAGTGAACATTCATGTGCATGCATGGCCTTTTTTCTGAGGTGCCTCTGGGTGGACTTGAATCCCAACTTTTTGGTTAGCAGCTGAGCACCACACAGGGACTCCAAGTGACTGATAAAGAGGTTACAAAATTCCAGTCTTGTTGTCATGACGTAGGACAACCATGTGCTGCCATACACACTCCAGAGTTCCCTGTGGGCTCCTTCTGGGGCTGGACCCAAATGAGAGCACATCCTTGGCTGGCCTGTCTCCTGCCACACCCCGCTTCCTCACTTCCCTTCTCATGTGGGCTCCCCTCAGTACATCACTTGCGTATGAGTCCCCATCTTTGGCTCCACTTCAAGGGAACCTGATTTGGACTGAGCCCCTGTCTAGAGCAGACTTCATACACATGATTGTCATATGTAGACTTTCTCTGCTGAATTAAATTCATCTCCACGTGGGGTTGTGGTAGGGGGTCACTTCTAAAACAACACCACATTGCTATCATGGAATCTTTCAAACTCAGACTTTGCTGTTAATTCATCAAATTCTCCCTGCAATTACTCTGTGTCCCCATGAAATCCACCCTCTCTAAGTAATTTCCATGTCTCTCTCATATATAAGTTTGATTAACAAAAGGTTATAAACAAGTCTCCCCTCAAAAAGGAAAACTAACATCTCCCCAGGGCAGCCACAGTCTATTGGCAGATGGCAAGTTATTTTGCACCAGGATTTTTTTTTTAAATAAAGAATTACTAAGCTAATTAATACATATTTCTTGCCGTCTTCAGGCTTTGGCTTACAATGGGAGTCTCTGCCCCACAGTGGATTGGTTGCCACACTTTAATACAAGGTCTGTCTCAGAAAGTACAGTTCATTAACAGACTTACAGGAGAGGGAAAGTGGCAAAGTCCCACTAAGAAGATTGTTTTGCATTTCTCTTTTAATTACACAGTTATGCCCTGGACCAAAGCTCTGTGACAGTTGGGGGGAAACTCCCAACATCTCATCTGTTCCAGATGCAAATGCAGTTAATATGGGAGAAGATGGCTGTGAGGATGGGGCTGCATGCTAACAGAGGCTGTGCCATCTCCTCTTCAGAGCTGCCTTTGTGGCTGGGAGGCTTGGGCGCCAGAGCTCTGGTGTTATCAGGGAGTGCTGGCACAGGGCAGGGTCATTCTGCTCATGTGTAGCTGTTGTTGTGTGCTGTCAATTTGATGCCGACTCTTAATGACTCTATATGACAGAGGAAAACTTCACCATAGAGTTTTCTAGGTTGTAATATTTATGGAGTAGATCACCAGTGGAGCCTCTGATGGATTTGAAATGCCCATCACTGTGCTGTCAGCTGAGCTCTTAATCATCGTGGCACCAGAAACTCTTACTCTGCTCATGTTGTTCTTATTGTTAGGTGCTGTTGTGTCAGTTCTGACTCACAGTGACACTATGTACAATGGAAAGAAACACTGTCCAATCCTATGCCATGCTCATAATCATTGTTATGCTTGAGCCTGTTGCAGCCACTGTGTCAGTTCATCCAGCTGTGGGTCTTTCTCTTTTTCAGTGACCCTCTACATTATTGCAATAACTTGGGATTTGGGTCAGGACAGGCTTGGTCTTCTATTAAGCTACTGATTCTTTGATACCCGCTGTGTATTAGGTGCTTTACATACGTTTCTAATTTAAACGTTATCATGTTCTGCTTTACAGGCCTATTTTACATGGAAACCAAAGCACACATGTGTGCTGGGCACTGGGCTAGATAAAGAGAAGGTAGGTGATGGACACTTTACAGCTGTTAAATGGAGACTCATTTGATAGATGACTGGCAGGATTTTCCTAAGACACTCCAGGTAGAGCTGGAATTTGAAGCCAGACTTGTGCTCTCTGAATTTCCTCCTATTTCTACTCACTCCTTTTGCTATCTGGTGATCTTTCCTGGGCCTCAGTTTCCTCATCTGTGAAATGGGCCCAGAGACCAGACAGGACGAGCTTGAAAGTCATTTTAGGGTTTGGAGTACTGTATTTTAAAGAAGGTAGGGAGCCTGGTATAAAGGATGTGGCAGCAGGGGCTCCATGGTCTAGGAACAAGCAGCCTCCTACCTCCAGCACTGGGATTAGGGTACAGGTATGGAGAGAAAAAATCTCCTCTGCCAGGTCAACAGAACTCAGGCCTCACCAACTTAGAGAAAGTTTCTTGGGAGATGCTATTGCCTCTTGGTCCCTTCTCCATTGCAGCAGCTTCAGCCGCCCAATCACCCTGTTCAGAAGCTTCTGACTTTGGGATTGAAGGAGGAGCTGCTGGAAGTGTGTCCAAGACAACCGATGTGGTCCATACCCCTCCAGAATCCCTCCCTGCCTAGTCCTCTATCTCTCCCCGGCCTGGGATCAAATGTGTTTAAAGAGAACCCATACCTGAACCCGGCAGGAGAGTGAATGCTCAGAGCTCATGGACCACGCACAGATTAAACAGTAGAATGCTGCTAGGGCTTACCAAGTAGAACAGGGTGAGTCTATCATGAAAAACCAAACAGACATGAAATAAAAGTAGCCCCTAGCTTCCTGTCCCCAAGCTGTTTATACTAGGGGAGACTCACCAGAAAATTCTACTCAGCAAAGCCTGCACCCCATTCTTTGTAACTGATATGACAAGAAACAACACCAACAGCCATGTGCTTGGCTGGGAGCAGGTCCTCAGAGATGAGACGTGTCCTTGTGGACTGTGTCACAGGGGGCTTCAGGACCGATTTATCCGACTCAGCACACGGAGGTGAGGGCAAGGCAGCCTGAGATGCTTCATGCTAATTGTCATGATATATGCTGCTGAGGGGGTCCCAGCAGCAGCAGCAGCAGGGATGGTGGACTGGAGGTGCTGTCCTCTCGTTTCTCCAAGCTGAAGGAGAAAAGGCAGCTTGCCAAGGGCATCAAGTATGAAGGCGCAGCAGGCTGGAGGTGGTGGAGGTAGAGAACACTGGGATAGTTGGTTCACTCTGAGGGTCTGGGTACAGGCAGGGAGAGGTGGGGGTGAGGATGAAGGTGGAAGGGTTGGAATCAAGGACTCCCATTAACTCCGCATTCTACTGTTGAGAAGAAGTTGGTTACAATCAGCCCAGAGTCCTCCAACAGAGGCTGAAGTGTGAGAAGAGGAGGTCTTACAGCCTTGCTTCTTTTATGTCATCAGTGGGTTTTCAAGCCTCTCTCAGTTTCACTCAGAGCGTCTGAGATGCTGAGAATCTTGGAGCGAGAGTCTTTCATAGGATATTTCAGTCATGGAATCTCAGCAACTTGCCCCTTTCACAGAATCCTAGAATTATAAGATCGTAGAATCATTTATGGACTCAGAGGCTCAAAGACCTTCAGAATTATGGAATCTCTCAATAATTTAGAGTCACATCTACAATTTATTCCACAATTGAAAAACCAAACCTATTGCTGTGGCGCTGATTCTGGGTTATAGCTCATTAAACTCTTGGAATTATGGAATTCATTCAGAGAAATGCAGTGTTTAAATAGAAATCTAGGAATCAGGATATTAGTACAGCAGATGGTCTTAGTCCAACTCCCTGTTC
Source organism: Heterohyrax brucei (assembly GCA_028571685.1). Taxonomy (NCBI): domain Eukaryota; kingdom Metazoa; phylum Chordata; class Mammalia; order Hyracoidea; family Procaviidae; genus Heterohyrax; species Heterohyrax brucei. Next base: position 59,523,929 of record CM053140.1, read on the forward strand.
TGTAATAACTTGAGCTCTTCTAGGGACAGGGATCTCGCCACCTCCCAGGGCAACCTGTGCAAGTGCTGGGCACATCTGGTTGTTGAGGCTGATCTGAAACCTGCTCCATGTGACCCACTCACCCTCCCCACATGAGCTGCTGAATATATAGAGATCAGAACCAACCCCCAGCATGGAGACCTAAAATAGCCAAGCCCAGGGTAAAGTCTGGCATCAGGACACAGGGGTGCAGTGGGACTGCTCAGCTCGTCTGACCTTCAGTTCGCTGTTCACTCTTCACCAAGTGAGTCAGAGATGAGTCCAGTCTGCTCCTTATCTTGCCTCGGGGGGGAGGGGACTGGTCAGGGACAGAGGCAGGTGTGGGGAGACAGAGGAAGGAGTGAGAAACAGCCATGAGGAAGGGATGTTGGGTTTTATACTGAGGATTGAGGAAAAGGAGCAATGCTCTTTTCATGAGTCAGGAGGTGAGAGGGTGGGGCAAAAGACTGGTCTGTGGGTCAGTGACTGATCAGTGCTATCCTAGCTCTGTCACTGATCATTGGATGACTGGGCAAGTTATTCAACATCTTGAGCCTCAGTTTCTCCATCTGTAAAATGGGATAGTGAAGCCCATGTTGTATGAGTGGTGACTGGGCTTGGTGGGATCCACTGAGAAGATGCAGTCACCTCCCTGCCCAGTCTGACTTCATGGCAGGAGGTGAAATGGGTAAACTCCCTTTCCACTCAGCCTCCTCTCTCCATCTGACCCTGGCGGATGAGCAGGGTTTCTCCAGATAAAGATGTGGGAAAGGCCATTCCAGGTCAGAGGAACAGCCTGTGAAAGGGGCTGGGAACACAAGCTGTGTGGAGTATTTGGAAAACAGCAGCTACTATTCTTGGGGTGTGTGGGGTGATGCTAGAATAGTATGTGGGGTGTATGGGCCTGGAGGCCACTGTCCAGGACGATGGAATGAGGCCACTGGGAGCTGTGGAGGTCTAGGCGGCCTCCCGGGAGAGATGACCCCACCATCCTTGGGCCTGGTGACAGATGTGCAGCCACCAGGCCTCCAGGGACCTCTCCTCCCCTTCCTTCAGCTGGCCAGTCAGGAATGGGCAGAGAAGTTAAACAAATAGGAAACCACTGGAAACCATCATCGGTAAAGGTAAATCCTCCCAGCCAAGTACTAGCCTTCCGTCCCCACCATGAAATGAGTTGATGGTGAAGCCACACACCTGAGCGCTTGGTGCAATGTACACGACCATTGGAGCCTGCGTGCCGACAGTGAGTGCTGGTTTTATTAAACTTGCTTCCCATGTCAGCCAGTGGCACAGGAGGCCCAGTCCCCTGTTCAGTGGCACCACAGCACCGACCAGGAGCCCCGCTGGGGAAGCTACGGAGTCCTGTCTGGAAGGTGCTGGATGGCAGCCCCGCCCCACCCCTGTGAGCTGTGTGCCATGGGGCTGGCCAGCTCCTCTCTGGCCTGCAAGTCCAGGTCAAAGTCGTTGGTGGCTGCTCTCGAAGTCATTGGTGACCACTCTTGCTGGCAGCAGCCCAGGTGGAATAACACCACCGGGCCAAGCAGTCCCTGCACTAAGCATGTGCTAGCCCAGCCTTTCTTTCTCCTGGTTCTTCACTTCTGCTCTCTCTCGCTTTCCTCTAGAGCTGCGCACGCACCTATTCCCTCGAGATGTATTCTCCCATTGTGCCTGTGTCACTTCTCCAGTGCAGTCAGGGTTCCCGTGTCCAGAAAAGCGCAATCTGCCACTTTGTCCAGCGAGGCCTTGTCCAGCGAGTGGACAGACTCTTGGCCTGGCTCAGACTCTTGCCTTGGTTCCGAAAAACCAACGTCACTCCTGGGCCTGGGAAGCGGATGGGCAGTTTAAAGGACTTGAGTGTGACTCCATTTGGGCCTCATGGGCCTGGGATCCTGGGATCCCTGTCCCCACTCATTGGAACCCTGATCACTTGGGGACTCCACATAAAAGGGAGGGTGGGTTTCATCAACCCATCTTGGGGTGAAGCCCACTGCTTCTCAGTGGTTCTGTGTGACCTGCACCAGACTACCTGCCCTTGCTCTGCCTGGCAGCCCTTACACCTCTGGGGAGGATGGTCTGAGCTCCCAAGAGGCTTTTGGCTAGGGAGGGTTCTGGCTCTGGGGCAGGTGCAAAGAGCAGAGGCCAGTGTCTACCCTGTGCCTCACGGTCCTGGTGTTATGGAGACAAGCTGCAATATGGCAAAAATTTGTTCTTCCAGAAAATTAAGCATTGGAGTTTTTTTCTCTTGAGCTTCTTGCTTCTGACCAGGAGGGGCTGACGGTGGGGTTGAATCCAGTTCAGGGTCAGGTCTATTGACCCAGGAGGTGATGAGATGGATCATTTTCAGGATCTATTCTGCTTTTTATGTAGTGAAGGGCATCCTGCAGCTAAGTGGCCACTGGTTGGCTGCACTAATTAATTGACTTTATTGCTTACACTTGAGGCCTTGGCATGCAAATGTATGCAAACGACCAGAGGACAGGGTTGACTCCAAAGTGTAGTGAAGTCGGCTTGAGTTGGTTATTTGCTCAGGCCCAGGAGAGTAGGAAGAAGTGAGTAGGGTCCCTGTAGGCACCCAGACCTGGGTTCAAATCATAGCCCCACCTCTTGATGCCAGGTATGATCTCAGGGCAAGTTTTTTCACCTTCAGGGCCTGCATGTCTCCGTCTGTGAGGTGGGGACAGTGACACTGTCAACTGTGCAAGGTGAAGGCAGGCCCAAGGAAGCAGAATCTCAATCAACTGAACATAAACCATTCTGCTGTAGGAAGTGTCCTACTGGAAGTTTCTAAATCACCCACTCTAGAGGCAGCAGGCAGCATAGTGCCATCCAGAGCACATCCTTGTTGAAAGGGACACTATGATCTCACCTAATGAGTAGCACTGCTCCCTGATGGTGTCCTCATCTCCTTTTCTGTCCAATATAGTTTGTTTTATATGTGACCTTTGACAAATGCAGCCATCCCTCTGGAGTGGGATAAAATGTTGAAAAATGAATTCTTCATGCTGATGTCTGGAAGATTAACTCTATATAGTGGATATACGACACATGACTGCAAAAATCTGCCCACAACTATAAATTATGTTTGGAAAGCAAGGATGAGGTGGGCTCCAGTCTGGGCTGAGGCCACAGTAGGGAGCATGGTACCCAGGGAGAGGTAGGGGGCTGCCTGGATAAAGGATTCATTCACAAGCTTCTTTGAATCGGTAGGCTTGAACTGGATGTCCTTTGTAGAGTTTGCTGGCTGGGGGTAGTGGCAGACACTCACTGTGTACCTACTGTGCCCTAGGCCTGGTGTATTCTCCACCCCATCTGTCCAGGCACTGACCCCTGGCCTGCAATGCCACTTCCACACGTCTGGAGAGGAACTGAGCCTTGAACTTCAGACAGATGAACTGACTTCTCCCAGGTCAAACAGCTCTTAGGTGGCAGGAGGGGATTTGAGATGTTGTCAAGGGGACCCTAGAGCGCTCGCTCTTCGGCCTCTGCAGAGACACACGAGGGGGTCTGGAACTGCAGGCATCATTGGTAGGATTTGCCATTGACCCGATCTGGGGCTGAGTTAGAGGTCCGAATTTCATCTTGCTGAAGTCAAGCATTTTCTTGCCAAGCACAGGACAGGGCATTTGGGCAAGGGGCAGAGTGGGACAAGTCCTGGGAGAAGGCCCATTGGTGTTCATGTAAGGATCATCTCTATTTCAGTCTCAGTCCCTCATCTGTAAAACTGAAATGATAGTCTCCTTCTCCCACACATACCCATGAGATGTGTGTGGGAGCCCCTGGCTCAGGAACAGTGTACAAAACTGTGTGTGTTCTCAGACACCAGCCCCCTTCCTACCTCACTCTCCTCTATTCTCACTTTCCTCTGATGGGGCCCAGAGGCCAGCCCTAGCTCCAGGGCTTCCAGGCCCATCTAGGGTCAGTTGAATGTCTGGCCTTTCCTGGCCACTCTGGAGGTGGGGTAGGGGATGCTCACCACCATTCTGGAAGGACTCCCTGACACCCCACCTGCTCCTAACCTTCAGAAGAGTATTAATTAAAGACTTCCTCCAGGACTCACAGTTCCTGAAGTTCTGTGGTTAATTAGCACATTCTGTTAGTCCAGGAATCGCATAATGAGAACACAGCCTCCCAGCCCTGGCAAAGTGTGAAGGCTGTGGCGTCTGGCTTCTCCCTGCAAGACTAGCTATGTAATATGTGGGGCTAAGTGCAAACTGAATATATGAGACCCCTTGAACTGAGGCCCTGTTCAAAAAGCAGAAAAAAAATGTTCTCGAAGGTGCTAAAATGTAAAGCTTTTTCCTTTCTGTCATAGTCTCTCTCATCTTGTCATGCTGTTTTCTTTTTTTATTTGCTATTTAATGTCATTCTAAGTAAAGAAAAATTAGAATTTTAAATTATTTGCATGAATTTTACCATTCATCTGTATACTGTGCAATGGCAGTTTTAAATGCAAATATAAGAGCATTTAATTCGGATGCAAAATCACTGAAATTACACAATTTGTGTTTCATAGCTCTTGCATGCATATGTATTTCATTCTTGTCAGAACAGTGGAAACACTGCACAAAACTCACTCAACTGCTTTTATCTGACTTCTTGGTATGCACACATTCTATCAACACTCTTTACCTTTGATTTACATTTGAGTTAGAAGACTGAAAGGAAAAGGACCTATGAGCTACTTTGTCCTTACTTTTCTTCTATGTCATCATCTTCAGTGTAAGTGGTTGGCCAAATACAGCAAAGAGACAGGAGAAGAACAGGAGACGTTAGAGTTTCTTGATCGTTGGTATTTCTTAGGATGCCGTTGCCTATTAAGCTCAGTGTCTTAGTCACCTAGTGCTGCTGTAACAGAAATACCGCAAGCGGATGGCTTTATTAACAAAGACAAGTTTGTTTACTCACAGCAGTGTAGGCTAAGAGTCCAAATTCAGGGTGTCCGTTCCTCATTGCTTTCTTTGTCGGCTTTGGAGAAGTTCCCTGTGATGATGTATCTGTCTTCCCTTGTTCTGGGAGCATCTCAGCACAGGAACCTCAGGTCCAAAGGATGATGGTATGAGGGCACCTTGTCTGTCTGCTTGCTTATCTCTTTTATGTCTCAAGAGATTGCCTCAAGAGAAAATCCAGTCTTGTAAACTGTGTTCTGCTTATCAATGCGCTGCCTCCCATCCTCCCTCATTAACTTCATAGAGGCAGGATTTACAATACAGAGAAAAATCATACAATACTGGGAATCATGGCCCAGGCAAACTGCTAAATATATATTTTTTGGAGAAGCAATTCAATCTGTGACAGTCAGGGAAGCTCCATAGACACACCCAAACTTCCTGAGGGGTCCAATTATCGGGCCAAGGACTGTGGAGAGTAATGTGTCAGGGAATATGTAATTCAACTGGCATAACACAGCTGATAAAGAAAATGTTCTGCATTCTACTTTGGTGACTAGCATCTGGAGTCTTAAAAGCTTGTGAGTGGCCATCTAAGATACTCTGCTGGTCTCACCAGGAGATCATTGTCGTCTTCCTTTATAGGGGGAAAGGAAGAAAACCAAAGACATAAGGGAAAGAGAAATCCAAAGAACAAATTGACTGCAACTACCACAGAGTCCACCAGACTGAGTCCAGCACAATTAGATGGTGACCCGCTGCCATCACTGACTGCTCTGATAGGGACCACAGTAGAGCTTCCAGGACACAGATGGAGCAAAATGCAGAATAAAATTGTAACTCAAATTAAAAGAAGGAGAAATAAAAGACCACACTTACTGGCCTGGCAGAGACTGAAGAAACATTGAGAGTACGGTCCCCAGGTACCCTTTCAACTCAGTCAAGAAGTCATTTCTGAGGTTCACCCATCAGTCAAAGTTTAGACAGGTTCATAAAACGGAATGAGATTAAATAGGCACAGCAACCCAGAGATAAGGCTGAGGAGGCTAGAAAGGACAGGAAAGTTGATAATATGGAAACTAAGGTCAAAAGGTATCAAAATGAGTCGGATCCGACTCGATGGCACTCGGCTCGGCTCGGCAAGGTCAAAAGGGGAGGAGTGTTGACATGTTGTGGGGTTGGAAACTAATGTCATAAAACTCACTGCTGTTGAGTCCGCGGGGACTCATAGTGATCCTGTAGGTCAGAGCAGAACTGCCCCACAGAGTTTCCAAGGCGCCCCTGGTGGATTTGAACTGCTAACCTTTTGGTCAGCAGCCCTAGCATTTAACCACTATGCTACAATGTATACTAACAGTTTAATGAGACACGAGTCTGCTTTGTAAATCTTCATCTAAAGTACCATTAAAAAAAAAGAAAAAAACAGTGTCATTCTTCTTTTTTCTGCATTCTAAGCAAGTTGTGGTTCAAGTGGAAAGTGTGGCCTCTTTGGGCAAGGACAGGCACGGCACACTTACTTTGTACTTGACTTTGAGTCTCACTGAACTCCCACAGATAATGGGCCCATTGGAATTCTGAGCTCAGGGGTATCACAAATGCTCCGTGCCAGTGGAGCAGCAGGAATGGTAGACACATCATTGCATGTAACTACTCACACACGTCTGAGGACTGCCAATTAAGTTGGTGATCTCATCCTGGAAAAAGTTTTATGCACTTCATTGCTGAATATCACTACAGTCGCCTTCAGAGTGCTCCCCTTGGGAAGCTATGCACCCACACCAATGCCTAGTCCACCCTTCAAAGCAATTTTGGAACTCTTTTTCTGGAATGGCCATCAGAGCTGTTGTCATACTACCCTCAAGGTCCTGAATATCACTGAAATGCATTCCTTTTGATATTTCTTTTATCTCTGGATAAAGAAACAAGTCACTGAGGGACAGATCCGGTAAGTACAGAGGGTGTTCCAATACAGTTATTTGCTTAATGGCTAAAAACTTTCTCAAAGACAACTATACAGTTAAGTTTGTAAACTTGCTACCATGCCACTGTGTGCAATGGCCATTCCAGAGTTTCAAAATTGCTTTGAAGGGTGGACTAGGTGTTGGCATCAGTGCATAGCTTCCCAAGGGGAATACTTTGAAGGTGACTGTAGTGATATTCGGCAATGAGGTATGTAGCACTTAGAACAATTACGTTTGTGGACTTAGTTGTCAGAACTCATATACTCCGCTGTTCCCTGGGACTGCACTCACAGTGCACAAGTACAAAGACAAAAGTTTTAAAAGTTTCAAGATGACAACAGCAGAGCATTAAACAGACAGTGACTGCACAGGCTGTATGTGCACTACGCTGACCCTATTTCCCCAATCATGTTCCTTTATATCTGTCCTTTTGATTCCACTCTCTTCTTTAGATCTGAATCTGTTCGACTGAGATCTTCACTTGGAATCCAGGCAGTATGCCATGGAGATCACTGTTATCCTCTTCTACAGATAAGGAAACCAAGACTCTGAGACAGGTTAGACTCCAGCTGAAGGATATGCAAATATCTAATGTCAGAGGAAGAATTCAAATCCATTAATTAACTCTTTAGTTCATGGAGTAAATATTTATTGGGCATTCTTGGTGTCAGATCCCAGAGCTCTTCAAACTGGGTAAATTTCAGCATCACCCGAGGGCCATGAACACAGACCTAGCCCAGGTGTTGACTTGGATTGCCTTGGTGCTGGGCTTCTGTGGTTTCTTTTACTGCTGTGATTTCTTTTTCGCTTCCCACAATGGCAGAGGAAGGCACATTAACCCACTTGGAAGGGCAGGAAACTGAGGCCCAGAGATTCTGAGTCCAGTGCTCTTGTCAAGAGATCAGGGATGCAGGTCAGCTAGCTAGGGGACAAGTTGAATTATGTCCAGAGGAAGGTGGCAAAGGAGGATCCAGGGTTTGGAATTCCTTTACAGAAGATAAAAGGGCTGAACCACAAACTGTGGGACATCTTCCCTGCTCCCGCTTGCACCCTCTGCACATCTGGGCAGTCACTGGGGGTGGTGAAGTCTGCTTTAGAAACACTTGGGTTTAGTAGTGGCCCTGCCACTTAGTTGGGGTGACTTTGTACACGTTTTTTACTAAGTTGCCTTACACATGGCCACAGCCGTCAATTCTCATCAGTGCCACCTCCTGCCTTTACTGGATTTGACTCCTTTCCTTATCCAGGACACCCTGATGACATAGTGGTTAAGTGTCATGACTGTTAACCAACAATTAGCAGTTCAAATCTACCAGGTGCTCCTTGGAAACTCTATGGGGCAGTTCTACTTTGTCTTATAGGGGTCGCCACGAGTCTGAATCAACTCAACGGCATTGGATTTGGTTTTGTGGTTCTAATTATCCAGAACTCACCTGATAACTATAACAGCTTCTCGCTAAGTTTGCCCATCCCAACCTCATTTCTTGTCTCTCCACTGTATTGTCCTCCATGTGGGACACAGGATATCCTCCCTCATCTCCTTCTGGGATGGAGGAGACCATTTAAACTAACACAGTCTGATGGAGTTGACCAGGGTTAGAAAATAGGAAAGATCCCCAAACAGGAAGCATCTAGCAATCACAGCAGAATTGGTCAGGGTACCACCTTCCCTTCTCCCTGTGAAGACTTAGAGCATCTTGCCATCTTGGTAGTGAGAGGTTAAACTCACAGCCACTCTTGTGGTGGTGGTGTCTCAGCCCAGCCTCAGCGCTCACCCACTTGTCTCTCAGCTTTACCACCCTCCTTTTCTTAGGATTCCTGTTTCGCTGGGTTGCTAATCCATGGGCTGGCCTCCTAGCAGCTCTTGCAATACAGCTTCTTAAAAAGAAATCCATACCCAGGAATAATTTCCATTTCCTAAGAGCAGAGAGATGTTAATTATGGCCAGCGCCTTCCTTGTCTCATTTGGAAACCCTGGTTTCTGAGCAAAGAGATAAAAGCATTAGATCCCCATTAAAGGCAGACAGCACCATTCTGAGGCTGCATTTCTCTGTCCTCAGACACAAGAGGCAGCAAGGGAGAATGAAGGCAAAAAAGAGAAAAAGAGGGAAAAAAGAAAAAAAGAAAAATATTACCACCACCACCACCAAAAAACAACTGTTCAGTGTGTTTGTGCTGGAGATGGAAGTGCAGGCTTTGAGAACACATGGCCAGTCCCTGGGTGGCCTCCAGGAGAGAGGGTGACCATGGGTGAGACCAACAAAACCTACGAAACTGGAAGCTAGTTTTTATATCTCTGATGGCTGGACACATTATTCTTCCCACACTGCTGTGATTTGTTAAAGGAAAACATACTGATTTGTTAAAGGAAAAAGATCAAGTATGCTGCCAAGCTCTCCGTGGCCTGGGTACAGATGATGGTTCAGCAGAATGCGGCACCATTTTTGTGCAAATGGCCCCCAGACTCCCTGCTGTCCGTAGGCTCTCAGAGCTCCGTGGTTGGGGATGCACGTGTGGCCCCTGCTGTTGTAAACACTGGGTCTTTTGTGATCAAATTGGGCTCGTTTCCTTCTTTCCTGCAGTCCAGGGCTCTCTGTCAGAAAGTTTAACAGGGACAGATGCTAACATCTGGGGAGCAGGGGACTGACATGGGGTCTACTGAAGAAAAGGACACTTATGGCTGCATGGTCACAGTCTCTAAACATTCCTGAGTCTCACTGGCCGGTAGACAGAAATGGAATAAGAACACCTAGAATTGTGCCTGCTGGGTCCCTCCTTCACCTAAGGGTCCCTACAAAGCCACTGGTTGGGAATCCCTAGGACGTTGCATGCAAGTTCACAAATTAACCTGTCTGCTATGACCATAAATGGAAGCTGCTCTGCTCTCCCTCCCACTGTCACTGTTCTACCTGGGAAGCATCTAGAGAGGTGTTCCTATTTGTTGCACCCCAAATGAGGACACCAGTGGCTGTACTGGGTGGCTAGGTCCTCACGCTCCTGAAACTGCCCATTCTCTAGTTACCAGGGCAGGATTGGGTTCCATGATGCCCTTGATTTCTTGCCTCTGGACCACCTACTAAGTGCCAACCCCTGAGTCAGAGATGAAGAAGACGGAGGTCTAATCTGTGTTCTTAGAGAGGGCTGCATCTCATGGAATGGATGACAAATAACAGTGTACCAGTGTCTGACTGGTTGGGCTATGTGCTGGTTCCTCACAACATTCTGCACCTGTGGGAGGTGAAGAGATCCATATTGATAGATCAGTTACACTCTGGTCAGTTATGGCTCTTGCACAAGAAGCTACAGGATTTGGAAACAATGGAGAGAAGATGCTTTACTCTAAAAGGACTGAGAGATGGCAGGGAAGAATTTTTAAGAAAATGTGGCCTCTATTTGAGATTTTGATGGATAAATAGGAGTTTGCTCACTGGATAAGGTGGAAAAGGGTATCTTAAGAACAAAATGCAGTCTTTGTCAAAAGGCAGAGACAGGAAACAGCATGGAGTGTCCAGGGGTAGAAGGCAAGTGAGGGGTGAGATGAAGAGTGTTCGGGGCTAGGTCTAAAAGGGTCTTGAATATCTGGTCAGGGAATCTTTGATTCTATTTCTTCCCTCTACCCCTCATGGCTACCGAGACCCCTTTTCTGCTCCTGCCTGGATCTTTCATACTGAGACAAGTGTTGAGCTGTCAGTCTGGCTCAGTCCAGTTCTGCTGCCTGGACACTCTTTCAGGCTTCTTCTCTCTTGCAGGTTAGTCTTGCCTTGCCCTTGTTAGCCCAGTCCCCTGACCCTGAGGGCTAAGACAGAGCAGGTGGTATAAAGAAACCAGGCTTCTGAGTCACACAAATCTGTATTCAAATCCCAGTTGCCCCACTGACTTATTTCTCTTATGGTAGTTTACTTCCTTGCAGCTCAGGGATCAAATTCTTGTTAACATTATTGAGTCAGACCACAGTAATAGAGGGGCCCTGCTTGTACAGTCATTAAGCACTTGGCTGCTAACAGAAAGGTCAGTGGTTTAAGCCTACCAGCTGCTCCATGGGTGAAAGAGGTGGCAATCTGTTTCTGTAAAGATTTGCAACCTTGGAAACCCTAAAGGGTAGCTCTGTTCCTGTCCTATAGCCTCTATGAGGCACACAACTACCACCACTGTAGTAATGTTCTGTGCTAGGTGTACTTTACACAATTACATAATTTAATCCTCTTCACAGACCTAGGAGGTGTGTGTAACACTTAGTGTTATTAGACAAAACTCCAGATTCTTGTTACCTGCCTCCAAAAGCCAGTCTGTGAAACAATTATTTGGGTGAATGACCAAAAATTTTATTACTGTGCATTAGCAGACACAGGAAACAGGGAGAATCTCTCCATTAAAGATTTGTTCAAAATCATCAGCTGAGATTGGGGTATATAAGGGGCCGGGGAAACAATGTGATTGATTAGACATGAAGAAGGGTATCCATTCTGTCCCCTCAAGGGTTGCTTGAAGATGTGCATCAGGAGCAGGGATCCAGATTGTTTTCAGTTGCCATTTGAAGCAAGGGGGTCCTGACTGGTGCCTGGAGTTTCCCATTTGTTCCTGATTTGTTTTGATGTTCCTAAAAAAGCTGTGAAAACTGCAAAGACGTTATTTCTGAGATTCCTGTCGGTTAATGCATGACTTCCTGCCAGGGCCTAGGGGAAAGAAACCGGGAATTTTCAAGACAGGTGAAAAGACAAATCAATTTTAGAAAATGAATTAAATCCTTGCTGTCTATTTTAACTTCCAATTTTAAAATTGGGGGTCTAAAACTTCTCTCCTCTTTCATTAGCACAGTGCCTGGCACATAGCACAGTGCCTGGCACACAGTGCCTGCTTGACATGAATGCCTGTACTATTCCCATCCATCCTCCAGGGCTTCAACTCTGTGGAACCCTGTGTTGATATTAATCTCAAAGAGGGTCTGTGTGCCTGAGATTTATTGTCCACATTTTTGCCTGCCTTCTATGGGTTTTTTGTAGTATAACCTGCAAAAACTGGAATCTGAGTAAGGCAGAAACCTGTCAGAGAAGGAAAATGCAAATATTTTCTACTAGTAGAGAGCTATAAAAAGAGTGGAAAACTTGTGAGACCTGAAAAGCAAAGCAGTCCTATTGAGTTTTGGGTTTTACAGGTTTCGCTGCCTCTCTGCTAGATTGACAGAAAATGCGGATTTGCTTTGAATTTTTGGTGAGAACCATTTTTGTGAAGCTGTAGTATTGGGTTTCTGGGTGCTCCAACCCTGAGGTTCTGGACAAGGAGCCATCAGTGGGTTATGAGGTCAAGTTTGACACATATGTATGTACACACACACATACACACACGAGGTGAAACCTACAGTTGCTCGCTTACTGCTTGGTGAGAGTTTCTAGCCCAAAGTGTAGAGAGCAGAATCCCAGGCAGAGGCCAGCTGTATTTCCAGGTCTAAGAGCCAGAGCTGAGAATACAGAGAAGTTAAGTTAGTGTTTTAGTCAGCTAGTGCTGCTCTAACAGAAACCAGAGAGTGGATGTCTTTAAGAGAGGAAGGTTGGCTCTTACTTAGTCCAGTAGGCTATAAATCCAAATTCAAGGTGTCCGCTCCAGGGGAAAGCTTTCCCCTTTGTCGTCTCTGGAGGAAACTCTGGTATTGCATCAGTCTTTGTCCAGGGAGCATCTTTGCACAGAAACCTCAGGTCTGAAGGACACGCTCTTCTCTGGGTGCTGCTTTCTTGATGGTGTGAGGTTCCCAATTCTCTCCTTGCTTTTCTTTTCTTTTATCTCTCGTAGGATGCAAGGATAAAGGGTGGGGCAGGCCACACTCCAGGATGTAGCAGGGAAGCAATCTTCTGAAGGGATTTATAGTCCCACCCTGATCCTTTAACATACAGCACAGTAGAATGACAAAATGGAGGACAGTCATAGAATACAGTGAATCATGGTCACATGGCTACACCTGTTTTTTGAAGGACACAATTCAATCCATGACAGTTAGGTACAGCCGTTTATGTGACAGAGTGCTGGAGAAGAGAGGACTGCACAGAGGAGAACCTATTGCTATTAAGTCGATTCTGACTTATGGTGACCTATGTGTGTCAAAGTAGGGTTTTAAATGGCTATATTCTTTAGGAATGACCCTAGTGTCACAGTGGTTAAAAACTCAGCTGTTACCCAAATTCAGTAGTTTGACTCCACCATCTGCTCCTGGAAACCCTATGGGGCAGCTCTACTCTGTCCTATAGCGTCTCAATGAGTTGGAATCAACTCAATAGAAATGGGTTTTTGATTTAGTCTTATGAAAGATTGGTGGGCCTTTTTCACACTGTGAATCTGGATCGATTTGAACTGCCAGCCTTTCAGATCATAGCCAAGCACAAACTGCACAGAGAAAGAACTGTGAAAAGCTTAAGTCTTCAGTTGAGAATGGGTGAATACATGAATATGGGGAAAGCATGTAAAGCCAGGGAAGGAATCATGTGAATGGACTAGAAGGAACAACCCTCAGAGCTTACATGGAAACAGAAATAGTTCCTGTTCTCATCAGTTAGAAGGGAAAAACCTTAGAATTATGGGACACCAGGTGGAGTATTCAGAAGAATGTCAGCATCTGGACAAAATTAGCCTTACACCAAACACTTTTCAGGTTCTGCCTAACAAAACTTAAAGGCAAAAACTTGAAAGAGTAAAGCTGTTTCTAGGTAACTTAACAGCATCTCAGAAAAAAAAAAAAAGAGATGAAGAACACTGAAAAGAATAATACTAATGAAAAAAATCTAGTACTCAAGGTAAAATTCATTATAGAGGGAATCCAATAAAATATTAACAAAATTCAAAAAAATAGGAAAGCACGAACCATAGTAAGAGAAAAATCAACGAATTTAAACCAAGACCCGACACAGATGTTAGAACTGATAGGCAAGGACTGTTTTAAAGGTATTACAACTCTCTTCCATGCATTCAGAAGTCTAGGGTAGTAATATGTTAAGTGGAGACACAAAATACTAAAAAAGTCTAAAATTGAACTTCTAAATATGAAAATTAAAATATCTGAAGGGAAAAAGTACACTAGGATTAATAGCAGATTAGATGTTACAGAAGGAAAGACTAGTGAACCTGAAGACACGGTAATAGAAATCCAAAATAAAACAGAGAAAGAGAATAAAAATAATTTTAAAACAGTAAAGAACATCAGTGAATTGTTGAACAATGTTAAGAAGCCTCACATACATGTATCTGGAGTCACTGTAAACAAGAGATAGAGACTTCCAACTTGACGAAGGATATAAACTCATAGATCCAAAAAGTTCACCAAACTTCAAGTACAATAAGCATTAGGAAGACAACAGCAAGACACAGCATACTAAAATTGCTCAAAACCAATTGATAGAGAGAAAATCTTAAAAGCAGCCAAAGGAAAAGAAAGACACGTTACATACAGAGGAGCAAAGATTAGGATGACAGGAGACTTCTTGTCAGCAAATGCCAGTGGAGCAACATTTTTAAAGCACTGAAAGAAAAAAAAAGTCTGCAAAGAATTCTCTAAACCATCCCCCAAACAACAACAACAACAACAAAGAAAACCCAAACCCACTGCTGTCAAATTGATTCAGAATCATGGCGACCCTATTGGACAGAGTAGAACTGCCCCATAGAGTTTCCAAGGAGTGCCTGGTGTATTCGAACTGCCAACCTTTTGGTTAGTAGCTGTAGCACTTAACCACGGTACCACCAGAGTTTCCACTATACCCAGCAAAAATACCTTCTAAAACTAAGGCAAAAGAAACGAAAACTTATTCAGACATAAAAAATTGGGAAATACTTATCACCAGCAGACTCACATTATGAAAAATGTTAAGGAAGTCCTTTCTGTAGCAGATAAATGGTTCCGAATGACCATATGAATATGGAAATTATATCTATGTGGGTAAATAATAAAACCCTTTTCTTAGTATTTAAATCTTTTTTAAAGAGAAGTGTTTGTAAAGCAAAAATAGTGGCAATCCTTTATGGAGTTGATAACATAGTTAGAAGTAAAATGTAGCAGGAAAACAGCAAAGACCAGGAGAAGAGAAAAGAAAATACACTGCTGTAAAGTTCTCACACTACCTGTGAAGTTGTATGGCATCACTTGAAAACAGACTGTGACAAACTGATGTGCATACTCTAAACCCTAAAGAAAACATTAATGTAGCAAAACTAACAGGTGGATCTAATAAGTCAGTAAAGAAGAAGAAATGGAATTATACAAAACGTGCTCAATTATTCTAGAGGGACGCTGAAAGGAGGAAAAGGGAACAAAGAATAATTTGAACAAATAGCACAATAAGCAACCTAAGCCTAATTACATAAATCATCACATTAAATATAAGCGGTCTGTTCATCCAGGTTAAAAGGTAGAGATCATCATATTGGATAAACAAGCAACATATAACTGTAAGTGTCTGTAAGAAATACATTTGAAATATAAAGAAAAAATTGCTTCAACAAAAAGGACTGAAAAACACATGTGCTGTGTTAACACTAATCAAAACAAAGCTGGAGTGGTATATTAGTATCAGAAAAAGTGGATTTGAGAGCACAGAATGCAATGAGGGAAAAAGAAAGACATTTCATAATGATAAAGTAGTCAATTTACCAAGAGAGCTTAAGAATTCTAAGCTTTTATATACGTATCAGCATATGCAAAAACTGATGGAAATGAAAGGAGAAATAGACCAATCTACAATTATAGTCAGGAATTTCAATACTCCCACTCAATACTTACTAAAACAAGTAGACAGAAAATTTATAAGGCTATAGAAAACTTGAATGATATTATTATGCAACTTGACCTAGTTGGTATTCATAACACACTCCACCCAACAACAGTAGAATATACATTATTCTCAAGTGCACATGGAACATTTACCAAAACAGACCTTATTCTGGTCCATAAAAATGTCTTGACAAATTTAAAGTGATCCAAGTCATGCAAAGTATGTTCTGACCACAGTGGAATTAAATTAGAAAACCAAATCAGAAAGATCCCTGGAAAATTCCTCAAATATTTGCAAACGAAATAACATGTTTCTAAATAACCCACGGGTCAAAGAAAAAATCAAATGGGAAATTAGAAAGTATTTTGAACTGAATGCAAATGAAAACACACATACCAAAATTTGTGGGATTTCTATGAAGCAGTATTTAAGGAAAATTTACAGCACTAAATATCCATATCAGAAAAGAAGAAGGATCTCAAGTCAAAGACTATGGCTACAATCTTAAGAACACAGAAAAAGAGTAGATCAAATTCAAAATAAGCTTAAGAAAAGAAAGAATAAAGACCAGGCAAGACATCAAAACAACCCTCAGAACCTACCAGGGAAAGACTCTTTTGACCCTGGAAACAGATTCATTGCTGCTACCCCTGTTTTGTCTCCATCAGAAGGTCCATTGGAGGATGCATCCAGACCAGACAGGAAGGTTGAAAGTGAGACAGGAAGAAGAGAAAGCAGGTACTGATGATATCATGTGGACCCCTAGATGAAGCCAAATCAGAAGCTAGAACTCTCTGTGGACTTTTCAGTTACCGCAGCTGGTACATTTCGTCTGTTGCTAAGTCGGATTGGGGTTATGTCATTGCACAAAAAAAATTCCAAATGGTGCTTGGCATTGCTTTATCTTTATAGGGAGGCACTGTGGGCACAGCAAAGGAGCTTAACATTTTTTGAGGA
The DNA here is from genome assembly GCA_028571685.1 of Heterohyrax brucei. NCBI lineage: Eukaryota > Metazoa > Chordata > Mammalia > Hyracoidea > Procaviidae > Heterohyrax > Heterohyrax brucei. Next base: position 59,540,501 of record CM053140.1, read on the forward strand.
ATTGCTGAAAGCCGAGAACACGACTCCATGTTTCTACGTACTATCATATCCTTTCCTATTACAGTCCTTCAAATTTATTGCCTCCATTTGTGGCATAAATCATGGTGGCGTAGTGGTTAAGTGCTGCGGCTGCTAATTAAAAAGTTGGCAGTTCAAATTCACGAGGCTATCCTTGGAAATGCTATGGGGCAGTTCTCCTCTGTTCTGTAGGGTTGCTATGAGTTGGAACCGACTAGACAGCAGTGGGTATTTGTGGCATAGTGGTTAAGTGCTACGGGCACTAACAGAAAGGTCAGCGGTGCAAATCCATCAAGTGCTCCTTGGAAACTCTATGGGGCAGTTCTCCTCTGTTGTATAGGGTTGCTATGAGTTGGAATTGACTTGAAGGCAGGGGTTTGGTTTGGTTTTGGTTTATGTATTTTACAGATGAAGACACAGAGGCCTAAGGTCCCCAGACTGTGAACTGGTTAGGCCACTCACTCTCCTGCCCAGTATCTTTCCCCTTAATCCCAGCTTTGTGTGTCATAATTGACTTGATAATAGTGAATTTCTTTCTTTCTTTTTTTTTAATCCAAGCTCAGAGCTTAGTCCTTGGGTGTCAGACAGGAAAACCCAGCCAGAGCTCTCTCCAGTTCTCACCACCTGACCCGCTCAGCCACTTCTAACTTGTGGATCTTTCCAGAAGACTTGAGGGAGATCTAACCCTGACTGACTAGACTGGGAGTCACAAGGAAGGTATGTGATGTGGAGACTGCAATTTGAACACTGGAAAAGGCTAGGTTTAGAAACAGAATTAAAAAACAAACAAAACTAGAAAACTCCTCTTGAGCTGATGACCTGATAGAAATCACCCAAGTTTACCGCCAAGTTGAGGGCTATTAAGTCAATTTTGCCGGGTTTAATGACTTGTCTAGTTCGACGCAGGGCTCCATAAGACTCTTAGAGCTTGTTACACAGGACTCGAGTCCCTTAGACTCTATCACATGGCAAAGCTGACTGATACTTCTTCCTTACAAAACTGTCCTGTGCACTGCAGGGCAAAGACTGACTGAGGAGCCAACCCCACTTCTGTGGAGCCGTGCCAGTCCAGTACCCCATGATGGCGCTGGTGCGGTTTTGTTTGCCAGTGGCCAGGGTTCTCGTCTCCACTAGATGGACCCTCCCGGAACTTGCATGATTCTCCCCCTGCTGAAAGTGATGGCAACAGAAGGGCGCATCTCTCAAAGAAGATCCCTCTTTGCAGTGATCATCATCTTTTCTCCTTTTTCTTTACTTCCATCCTTGAAGTATTTCTTTTATTGACTCTAGCAGTTTAATGTGCGTGCTGGGCTCTGGCAGAGCTGGCAACGAAATGTTAGTGAGCTAAGGTCTTGGTGCCCTTTGATCAACTTTTTATCAGCACAGTTTTGTGTGGCTGGAGCCCTGGCTACTGTGCAGTGGAGGAATTGCAAAATTGCGTTAAATCACAGTGTGTGTGGGAACACTAAGGGAATGCTTGTCATTCACATTTAAGCCCTTGGTGGGGAGGAACCATCGCAGCCTTTCTTATTGCACTCTGAAGATCTGGCTTTTATCATGCGCTTTTCTCCATAATTGCTGCTGTGGAGTGGAAAGCAATTTTCTTGAGATGAGAGTGGAGATGACCAAGTGCTTGTGCTCAGAAGCTATAGCCAGCAATGGTCAGGACTTTGGGCCCAGGATCCTACTTCAAGGTGACACAGAGGTAGAGAGCCTAGCAGAAAGGATGTGTTAGAGGTAGCCGCGGGGGTAGGTTATCACCTTCCCCACTCCCTCCACACATGTACAAATACTTGTATGTTTTTAAAATTACTTTAGAAAATAATAGAAAAGCACTGTACAAAGTCAAATACTGTAAGTTTATAAAGAGTAAAAATGAGACCCTTCTGCTTCTGGCCAAGATTTTTTTCTCCCACCTAAAAGAACCCGGGAGTGTACAAAGACACCAACTTTTAGTTTGTAAGATTCTGGATACTAGGTAGTGAAGGGCAGTGATCCCTGAGAGACGAGGAACAAATGAGGTGAGACGTATGGTTGTGCCACCTCACTGTTTGGGGAGACTTTTCAGGCCACACGTAGGGTGCGATGTGATGGTTAGGACTGTGTATCTGCTTGGCTGGGCCATGATTCTCATGTTTATATGTGTTCACCCCTATGGTAGAATCTGTGGTGAGTAGCCAGTTAGTTGAAAGCGAGCTTCCTGGAGTGGATGGCTTACACTGGAATTCAAGAGGACATCCTGGCTTTTACTGCCCTGGATTTTGCAGCTGCCTCCTGTTTGTCTGATTTCTGGTTCTTGGGACTTGATGTAGCAGGTTGCCTGACAATCTCAGGTTTTGCTGATTTTCACAACCTATGAGAAAGAGCCCTGCTCTCTGACCTCCTGATCTTGGGTTCACCAGCCCCTGCAGCTACATGAGTCAAGAGAAGTTTTGTGATTTTGTCTGCTGACTTTAGAATTCATTAATTTTCACAGCCTATGAACAAAAGCCCTGTTCTGTCTCATGCCAGCCTTGGGTTCACCAGCCCCTGCAGCCACATGAATCAGGAGAAGCCTCTATCTTGATCCAAGTACTTGGAATGCTCCAACCTCTACATTCAAGTGAACTGTTTCCTTGATATAAATCTCTTTACCTACTTAAACAAGTTTTACTGATTTAGCTTTTCCGGAGAACTCAGCCTAACACACACAAGGAGAGGAAATTCAAGCCCAGTGGACTCCATGACTTGAGGACATGGAACTGAGAGCCCCAGCTGACCAACCTGGATAGAGTTCACAGGACACACTGCTGAGAGAGAGGGAGGTATAGGTCCTCAGAAATCTGCAGAAAGTCCACTGGAATGGGAAATAATTATCTCTAGACTGTCTGCTACCCTGGACCTGGCTAACAAAATTTAAGCCAGATCTCAATGGATCAAATTGTTTCCAAGTAATTCAACTACATTCCAGAACCAAGCACAAGAAGATGTATGGAATTACAAAAATACTCAGCACCGTAGAAAACACAATTCACAATTACTTGGCATGCAAAGAAGCAGAAAGAGCTATAAGTAATAAAAAACTACACCCTTTGCCACTGAGTCAATTCCAACTCGTAGTCACCCTATGAGACAGAGTGAAACTGCCCCATAGTGTTTCCAAGGAGTGGCTGGCGGATTCAAACTTCAGACGTTTTGGTCAGCAGTCTTAGCTCTTACTGACAGTGTCATCGGGGTACCACAATGAGGAGAAAGATCCATCACTGAAATGGATGCAGATGTTAAAAGTAGAGAACATTAGAACACTTAAAATAGCATTTCATTTGTTAAAAAACTGAAGACACAGAAGACATAAAAAAGACCTACTATGAAAAAGGGGAGGAGGATAGAAAATATGTTTGAAGAAGTAATAATTATTTTTATCAAATTTAGTATGAATTATAAGCCCAGGGATCCAAGAAGCTAAAGTACTAGGAAAGAAAGCAAACTATAGCAAAATATATCTTAACCAAGCTGATTGATAAAGAGAAAATTTTAGAAGCACTGGTATGGGGTGCGGTGCGTCGTTACATACGGAAGAACATGGGTAAATATCAGCAGATTTCTTGTTGGAAAAAGATAAAGGTGAGAAGACAGTAGAGAAATATGTTTAAAACACAGAAAGAAAGAACTCAACTTAGAATTCTAGAACTAGTAAAAAAAAGTGGTTTTTTTTTTTAAATGGAGGGAAAATAAAAGCTTATATAAATACTCAAAGTATTCATCACCAACAGAGCAGAAGTGCAGGAAATTTTAAAGGAAATGCTTCAGGCCAGAGGAAAACCATACTGGATGGAAGTAGGAGTAGACCAAAAGAAATGAAGAATGCTGGAAATGGTAATTACTTGGGTTCATGTGCAAGACTTTCTCTTATTTAAATCACTATAAATATTTGACCATTCAAACAAAAATAATAAAAATGCAGTGTGGATTTGTATTATATGTAAGAAGTAAAATTCATAACAGCTGTACCATAAAGACCAGGAGGGGAGAGTTATTGTTGCTGTTAGGTGCCGTCCCGTCAGTTCTAACTCATAGCAACCCTATGTATAACAGAACAAAACACTGCCCAGTCCTGCACTGTGCTCATAGTCGCTGCTATGCTAAAGCTTATTGTTGCAGTCACTGAGTCAATCAGTCCATCTTGTTGAGGGTTTGCCTTTTTGTTGCTGATCCTCTGAGACTTTACTAAGCATGTACAGATTCCACGTGAACACAGTTTCTGGAATTCCCATTTTCCACAATGTTATCCACAATTTCTCGTGATCCACACAGTCGCATGCCTTAGCATAGTCAATAAAACACAGGTAACATCTTTCTGGCATCCTCTGCTTTCACCTAAGGCCCATCTGACATCAGCAATGATATTCCTGTTTCCATGTAGTCTTCTGAATCCAGTTTGAATTTCTGACACTTCCCTGTCAATACGGAGGCCTAAAAATTCAGTTCGCAAACTCATCTTAGAAAATGTGCTGTATACTTCATTACTGAATATCACTAGAGTCACCTTCAAAGTACTCCCCTTGGGAAGCTATGTACCCATGCCAGTGCCTAGTTAACTTGTCAAATCAATTTTGGAAGTGTTTTTCTGGAATGGCCATCAAAACTGTTGTATTACTCTTAATGTCCTGAATAGCATCAAAATGCCTTCCTTTCAATGTTTCCTTTGTCTCTGGGTAAAGAAAAAAGATCAGGTGAGCAGGGAGTGTGCCAATAGAGTCATTTGTTTACCGGCCTCCCTCACAAACAACTGTTTGAGAACTTGCCACTTTGTGACTGTGCGCAATGGCCATTCCAGAAGCAGGTGCGAAATTGCTTTGAAAGATGGATTAGGCACTGGCATCAGTGTAGAGCTTCCCAAGGGGAGTACTTTGAACGTGACCTTAGTGATATTCAGTAATGAGGTGTGTAGCACTTATAACAATTAAGTTCATGGACTTAATTGTCAGACCTTGTTCACTACTGTAGCCACTTATGAAAGATCTTTAGCAAAATTTTCCTTGCACGTGACGTTAATGATATTGTTCAATAATTTCCGTATTCATTTGTGAATAGGCATAAACGTGGGTCTCTTCCAGTCAGTTGGTCAGGTAGCTGTCTTCCAAATTTTGTGGCATAGATGAGTGAGCACTTCCAGTGCAGCATTCTCTTGTCGAAACAGCTGACACTCCGTCAGTGCCCAGAGCCTTCTTTTTCACCAGTGCTTTCAATGCATCTTCGACTTCTCCTTCATTACTGTTGGTTCTGGATCATATACTGCTTCTAGAAATGGTTGAACGTCAAACAGTTCTCTCTGGTATAATGACTCTGTGTATTCCTTTCATCTTCCTTTGATGCTCGCTGATTCGTTTAATATTTTCCCTGTAGAATTCTTCACTAATGGAACTTCAGGCTTGAATTTTTTCTTCAGTTTTTTCAGCTTGAAAAATGTGGAGCACGTGATTCCCTTTTGGTTTTCTATCGCCAACTCTTTGTATATGTCATTATAATACTTTGTCTTCTGTAGTTGTCATTTGAAAACTTTTGTTCATTTCTTTTACTTCATCATTTATTCCTTTTGCTTTAGCTACTTAACTTTAAGAGTAAGTTTCAGAGTCTCTTCTGACTTCCAGTTTGGTCTTTTCTTTCTTTCCCGTCTTTTTAACGACCTCTTGCTTTCTTCACGTGTGATGTCCTTGATGTTGTACCACAACTTATCTGGTCTTCAGTCACTGGGTTCAACGCAAGTCTATTCTTGACATGGTGACACTCAGGTGGGATATATTCCAGGTTTTATTTTGGCTGTCATGAACCTCTAATTTTCTACAGTTTCAGTCTGAACTTGTGTATGAACCATTGATAGTCTGTGCTGCAATCAATCCCTCGCCTTGTTCTGACTGATGCTATTGAGCTTTCCCATAGTCTTTTTCCACAGATGTAGTCAATTTAATTCCTGTATATTCCATCTGGTAAGGTCTATGTATATAATTATCATTTACATTGGTGATAAAAGGTATTTGCAATGAAGGGAGAGGAGAAATGGAAGCATACTATTATATGGCATCTATACCTTAAATGAAGTGGAAAAATTTACTTGACCATAAATGGCGATAAGTTAAAAAGGTATAGTGTAAACTCTAAAGCAACCACCAGAATAACAAAATGAATAAGCCAACAGAGGAAACAAAATGAACTAATAAAAAAATGCTAAAATACAAGAAACCTGTGAAAGCTAGAAACCTGTCAGAGAGAGAAAACTTACACATTTTCCACTGAAATTAGCAATAAAAAAATGGTAAGACTGCACCCTGTCAAAGGTGGGAAACTTGTGAGACCTAGAAAAACAAAGATGTCCTTATGAGTTCTGACTCTCACTGGTTTCACTATAGTATTTTTCTCCCTAAAGAGGACAGAAAGAAGAGACAGAGCCAACAGAATATAGTTTTAAACTGGGTAGATGTAACCCTAAACATATCAACAGTCACTTTAAATATATACAGTCTAAATATCTCCTTTAAAAGGCAGAGATTACTAGTTTGTATAAAAAGGGAAAACCAAGCTATATGCTGACTGTAAGAAATGACACTACAAATACAAAAATAAACAAATTAAAAGAAAAAGGAAGCAAAGTATATTTCAACTAAAGCCATTCAAACAAAAGCTAGAGTGACTATAGTAATTTCTCAAAATGTATATTTCAGGGTAAAGAATATTAGCACGAATAAAAGAAGTTATTTTGTAATGATAAAGAAGGAAATTCAGCAAGAGAACATAATTCTACATGTATATACAGCTAATAAAAGAGCTTGAAAATACAAAAACCCAAAATTTACAGAGCCGCAAGGGACAGGCAAATACACAAATATAACCAGAGATTTCAGTTCTCCTCTTTTTCTAACTGATGTAACAAGTAGATAGAAAAGCAGTAAAGATATAGAAGATTTGAACAACACTATCAAACCAGCTAATCTAGTTAACATTTACAGAACACTCCACCCAACAGCAAGTACACATGGAAGACTGACTAATACGCAGGGCCACAAAAATTTAACAAATTTAAAAGAACTGTTTATTGGGATTAAACTAGAAAGCAATAGTATCCGTTTGGAACATCCCCAATATTTGGTAATTAATGCTCTTAAAGATAAATAATGGATCAAAGGGATATTTTTTTAATTGCCCTTTAAATGAAGCCTTACAGTGCAAACAGTTAGTACACATATTGGTTATTGACATTGTTTAACAACCCTACAATACTTCAACACTCTCCTTTTTCTACCTAGGGTTTCGTATTACCAGCTTTCCTGTCTCCTCCTGCCTTCTACCTGTGTCTTGGGCTGGCATGCCCCTTTAGTCTCATTTTGTTTCATGGGCCTGTTCAGTCTTTGGCTGATCAGTAAACCTAGGGGGTGACTTCACTACTGAATTGAAGGAGTATCTGGGGGCCATGCTATCAGGGCTTCTCCAGTCTCTGCAGTCAGCAAATCTTGTATTTCTTTTTGAGTTAAAATTTTGTTCTATATTCTTCTGCATCTCTGTTTGGGACCTTCTGTTGTGATTTCTGACAGAGCAGTCAGTGGTGTTAGCTGGCCACTACCTAGTTGTACTGAACTCAGTCTGGTGGAGGCTATTGTAGATTGGTTTGTTAGTCCTTGGAACTAATCTTTCCCTTAAATCTTTGATTTTCTTTATTCTTCCTTGTTCTCGAAGCGATGAGACCCAGCGGAGTATCCTAGATGGTTGTTAACAGGTTTTTAAGATCCTAGGTGCTACTCACCAAAGTGGAATGTAGTACATTTTCTTTATAAACTAGGTTATGCTAGTTAAGCTAGATGTTCCCTGAGACCATGGTCCCCACAGCACTCAGCTTGGCAATTTAGGATCGAGGGGAAGTTTTAAGGGAAATTAAGATTTGTTTTTAAGTAAACAAAAATATATCCAAATTTGTGAGAGGCAGCTAAAGAACTGTGTAGAGGGAAATTTATAGCACTGAACTGGTATATTAAAAAATAAGAAAGATCAATAACCTTAAGAAATTAGAGAAAGAAGAACAAACTAAATCTAAAGCAAGCAGATGTAGGAAATAATAAAAATTGGAGCATAAATCAACCAACAGATAAGCAACAGAGAGAATACTGAAACCGAAAATTAGTTATTAGAAAAAAACCAATAAAATCAGTAAATTTCTACCCAAGTAATTTGGAGAGACAGAGACTATAATTCACCAGCATGCGGGGGAGTTGAGCTCACAGACATTTTAAGGAAATTATAAAGGAATAATATAAATGACTCTATGCCAATGGGCCAATTACTTGAAAGACACGAAACTCACAGCAAAAATAGAAAACCTGAATAATCCTACATCTATTATAAAAATATCAGTGTAATTCTCTTTATTAGCATATTAAAAATATGATCATTTCAATAGCAAGAAATAACCAGGAATTTCAATTTGAAAATTCCATTTGCAATAGCACAAAACTATGAAATACTTAGGGAAAAATCACAAATTAATTATAAAAATGTGACAGTGGAATACTTTGTAGCTGTTGTTGAGGTGACACTGAACTGGTTCCAACACCTAGCGACTCTAAGTACAAGAGAATGAAGCACTACCGACTTCTGCACCATCTTCACTTTGTTTGAATTCATTGTTGCAGCATTAAGAGTCTTTCTCTTTTACAATGATTCACAACTTTAACTATCATGTTGTCCTCCTCCAGTGCCTGGTCCTTCCTGATAACACATCTAAATACATACAACGAAATCTTAATCCCCTTGCTTCTAAGGAGCATTCTGGCTGTACATCTTCCAAGACAGATTTGTTTGACAGTCCATGGTGTGTTCAACATTGTTTGCAACACCACAATTTAAAGGCATCAATTCTTCTCCAATCTTGTTATTCATTGCCCGTCTTTCACATGCACATAAGATGATTGAAAACACCAAGACTTGGGTCAGGGGAACCTTAGTCTTTAAGGTGATACCTTTGCTTTTTAACACTTTGAAGAGGTCTTTTACAGTGTATTTGACAAGTGCCATATGTTATTTGATGTCTTGACTGCTGCTTCTATGGCCATTGATTGTGGATCCAAGTAAAGGGAAATCATTGACAAGTTCAATTGTTTCTCCATTTATCATGATGTTGCTTACCAGTCCAGTTGTGAGAATTTTTGTCTTCTTTATATTGATGTAATCCATACTGATGGCTGTAGTTTTTGATCTTCATCACTGAGTGCTTCAAATCCTCCTTGCTTTCGGCAAGCAAGGTTGTCTTACCTGTGTATCACACTGCTAATGAATCCTCTTTCAGTCCTCATGCCTCATTCTTCTTCACATAACATGTCTTTGATTATTTGCTCAACACACAGGTTGAATAGGTATGGTGAAATGATGCAACCTCGATGCACACCATTCCTAATCCCAAACCACGAAGTATCCCTTTGTTCTGTTCTAAAGACTGCCTTTGGTCTATGTAATGGAATACTATTCATAAATAAAAAGATCAAATTATTGATACGTACGTCAGCACGGACAAATCTCTAAACAGTTACACCAAGTGAAAGAAGCTAAACAAAAAAGCACAAGCACTGTTTGAATTCATCTATATTAAATTACAGGAAATTCAAACTTATCTATAGTGACAGAAAGCAGATCAGTGGTTGTTTGAGGACAAGAAGTAAGAAAGGGAGGCTGGGAGGGATGGCAAAGGGCATAAGGAAACTATTGGGGGTGATGGATATGTCCACTCTCTTGGCTGTTGGTTTCATGGGTATATGTACCTATGTTGACACTTATCAAAGCATGTTTTAAGTAGGCTGAAACAAAACAAAACACCCAAACCCGCTGCCACCAAGTCAATTCTGACTCATAGTGACCCTGTGAGACAGAGTAGAATTGCCCCATAGGATTTCCAAAGAACGCCTGGGGGAACTGGACTGCCAAACTGTTTTGGTTAGCAGCCATGCTCTTAACCACTAAGCCACCACGGTTTCCTTTAAATATGTTAAGTTTATTTTGTTTCAATTACACTTCAATAAATTTCTTTTTAAAAAGAATGTTGCTGTAGCTGTTGTTGAGTTGACCTCAGACTCATGGCCTCTCCATAGACAATAGGATTGGACTGTTGTGGTCCATAGGGTTTTCATTAGCTGATTTTTGGAGTAGATTGCAAGGCCTTTCTTTGTGGTCTGTCTTAATTTGGAATCTCCAATGAAACGTGTTCAGCGTCATAGCAACATGCAAGCCTCCGCTGACAGACGGGTGGTTTCTGCACTTGTCAAGAGCTGACTGGGAAGTGAACCTGGGTCTTGCACATGGAAGGCAACAATTCTACCATGAAAGCAACACTGCCCTTAGAGAAGCACTCTACTTATTCTACTCCGGATTCACTTTCAAGATGAAACACTGAAAATAGCAACAATAATAATATTATTGTAAGCTAGCTATCTCATGCATACTGTGATAAGCATTTTGGATACTTGAGATCAATCCATCCCCCACAAACATGATGTGGTAGATACAATTGCTATGCCCATTTAAGGATGTGCAAACTGAGGTTCAGAAGTGATGTGACCAAGGCCATTCTGTTAGTAACTATCACAGCAAAAATTTAACTCTATGTCTGTGTGAATCAAATGCCCACACTCTTCATACTGTGACATATATTGTATGCATATTCTAAGTTTTCTTTCTTTTACAAAATGGGATCCTAGAATATATGCTATTTTCAAGTTGCTTCTTCATTTGGGACTAAGTTGCCACATAGATCTGCTCCATTTTTTCCGTGGCTGCCTGGCATTCTGTTGCCATAGGCACTGTCGTTTATTTAGTTAGTTTCCTAGAGATGAAGATTCAGGTTGTTTTTAGCTTGCCTGCTATTACAGTGTTAGCAGGAGCATACCCTGCTATTTCCCTCACTCTTTAAAATAATTTTTAATTATAGAAGGTCTGTGCACATACAGTGGCATTATTACACATTCAAAAATTCAGGTAATGAGTAAGTGCCTCTGTGCTATTCTCCCCTACAACTTACCTCCAAACTTCAATCCCTTCCCTTGAGTACACTGCTAGCAGTTGGGTATGTAACCCATTGTTACTGTACAGCCTATCTCGGGTCATGGTGACCCCATGTGTTTCCTGGTTGAATTGCCTCATAGGTTTCCAAGGCTGCAGTCTCTACTGAAGGAGGCTGTCTCATTTTTCTCCCGTGAGGTGGCTGGTGAGTTCAAACCACTCACATTTTGGTTAGCAGCTGAGTGCTTAACCACTGTACCATCCCCAAATGAAACCAAACTCATTGCTGTTGAATCAATTGCGACTCACAGAGACCCTATAGGACAGAGTACAACTTGCCCAGAAGGTTTCCAAGGATCACCTGGTGAATTCAAACTGCTGACCTTTTGGCTAGCAGTGGTGCTCTTAGCTACTGTGCCACCTGGGTTCCACTGTGCCACTAGGGCTCCTTACATGTATGCTTAGCTGTGTTAAAAGGTGTCATAATACAAGTGTTGCTGTATATCTGGCTTTTTATCATTTAAAGTCACTGATGTCTTTCCATGTCAGGAAATCTAGAGCTACCTCTTTCTTTCTTACAAGGCGTGTGTCATGTTCAATTATTTGGATCTTCCTTTCCTCCCTTCCCCTGCTTCCTCCCTCTCCCCCGCCCCTATTCCTTTGGTTCTTTCTTCTTTAACTATTTCCTTACTAATGAATCTTTTAGTTTCTTCCATTTTTTTTCTCTCTATAAGTAGTGCTGCAATAAGCATTCTTGTGCATGCCTCATTGTGTGTACTAGAATATTTCTCTGCTACAGATAACCTGCAAATAGAGTTTTTAGTTTAATGGCTTTCCAGTCTAGGTCTTGGCTGAGGCCACAGAAGGCTGATGAAATTCTGCATTGTAGGCTGCAGACGGCTGTTTGCAGTGCCACCAGATTGAAGGTGATCTGTCCTTTACCCAATAATCTGCAGCCATATTCTTGGATAGTGCCTGGTGACACTGACAAAACCTGTGGTGTCAGCGTGTTTGTAGATGGGTAAGAGCTCCTGGCCATATGCCATTTGGGTAGAATTATTGAAACAGCCCTGTGGATTAGCCTGACCCTGTTTAACTCTTTTCTCTTCCCCCTTGCATTGACTGACTGAGCCAGACTGACCAGCTATTTTGGAGGATTTTAATCTACACCACGGAGCCTTGCTGGTGCAGTGGTTAAGAACTTGGCTGCTAACCAAAAGGTTGAGAGTTTGATTCCACCAACCATTCCTTAGAAACCATACAGGGCAGCTCTAATCTGTCCTATATGGTTGCTATGAGTCAGAATCAACTTGATGGTAAGCATCTTTTAAAAAAATTTTTGAGTCTACTCAGTTAGTGAAACCTAGGTGAGTTCTGGGGGAAGATGTACAACAAATTGGCCAATAAAGAATTGTGTCTGACACCTCTTTCTGGATATGCATTCAGTAGGGGCCCTGTTCTTGTTCAGAGTCTATGGGTAGTGCCAATGATTAAGTGCTCAACTACTAATTCAAAGGTTGACAATTTGAACCTACTCAAGGGTACCTTGAAAGAAAGCCTTGGTGATCTGCTTCCAAAATGAAAACTCTGTGAAGCGCAGTTATACTCTGTACACGTGGGGTTGTCGTGAGTCAGAAGCAACTTGACATCAACTGGTATCCTTGTTCACCTGTAGACACATGAGTCAGCTGCTGACAGGTATCACAGCCCCATCTTAGCCTACTTGCACAGAGACTCATGTTTTCTCTCCATGGGGTTATGGTGGCAAGATTACTGTGCCCAATCCAATAATAGATCCCAGTTGTAATGCTGGCCTAAGCTATGCAGGCCTGATTGGCCACATGGGTCCCATGAGTCTTGCCCAGTTATGGCATCCATGTGGTTTTATAAATGTCTCATTAGTCTGTGGCTGTGGCTATTCAGTGCTAACAGCCTCACGGAAGACTGTCCTTGGTATACCATCAGTTGTCAACCTACATATCTGACCAGAGAGGTTGTTAGCCCTACTCAGGAGCTGATGAAAATATAGTAGCCTGGTCCTCATGGGAAACCCTGCTGATGCAGTGGTTAAGAGCTATGGCTATTAACCAAAAGACTGGAGGTTCAGATCCACCAGGTGCTCCTTGGGAACCCTGTGGGCAGTTCTACTCTGTCCTGTATGGTGGCTATGAGTCAGAACTGACTCAACAGCAGTGGGTTTTGGTCCTTGGGAGTATTGTCCGAGACCCAAGTGATAGCTTTCAATTTGACCCATAGGGTTGACCCCCCCCTTGCTATAGTTGTACTTCTAGGGTGTTCATTAGGAGTGTACAACTGGCCAGTGAACATCATCAGCTTTGAGTCTGGTCAAGCTGTCAGTCAACTAAGCCCAAGCATCCCTGAGGACATTCTGTAACCAGGGTCTCTGCCCCTGTGAGTAATTGAGGGGAGGTGTCACAACCCCCCAAAATGGGGTCACACTCTTTTTAAAATTGTATTCTTGGTAAAGTTTATGTAGTAAACTAGGTTCCCATTTAACAATTTCAGAGACATGGGTTGCATTTTTCACAATGTGTCAGCATTCTTAATATTTACATTCTGGTGGTTCTGTTTCCATTGATCTAGCTCCTCTTGCCCTCTTACCTTTTCATCTTTGCTTTTTGGTAAATACTGAACATTTGGTCTCACGTAGATGATTCTTTAAAAGAACACAGTACTAATGGGAGATATTGTTTATTTTATGAGCCAGTCTACTATTTGGTTGAAAGGTAAACTCTGGGAGTGGGTTTGTTCCAAGTTTAAAGCACATCTCCTTAGGGTGATAGTTTAGGGGGATCCTCCAGTCTCTACTGGTTCTGTAAGTCTGGCATTTTTTTGTTTTAGAAATTTGAGATTTGTTGTACATTTTTCTCCCCTTCTATCTAGAACCATCTATTGTGCCCTTGGTCAGAATGGTTGTTGTGATAGTCAGGCACTGTCTAGTTCTTCTGGTCTCAGGACAGATGAGGCCAGTTCTTCTTTGGGTCTTTGGTTCCCTTCTTTCTCTTTTACTTCAGATAAGTATAGGCCAAGAGTTATATCTTGGATGGCCTGTTGTAAGCTTTTAAGACCCCAGATGCTACTAACCAAACTAGGTTGTAGAACAATATCTTTATGAACTATGTTGTGACAGCTGACTTGTCCCCCTCCAAGACGATGGTTGTAAGCCCTCAAACCTAGTAAACTAAACCTGCAAAATGTTAGTTATGTCTAGAAGTATCCACAATTGTACCCTCTTTTTGCTTTATTATATATATATGAACTCATATGGCATACACCTACCACTGCTAACCACAAGGTCGGCAGTTCAAATCCACCAGGCGCTCCTTGAATACTCTGGGGGTCAGTTCTACCCTGGCCCCTAGGGTCACCATGAGTCAGATCCGACTCGACGGCACTTGGCCATAGCATACACAGATACATATATATACATATTACAGATACATTCATACATGCACACCTGTATATTCATATGTATTCCTATACACATACATGTATGCATACCCACTTACATAATGGACATACCATTTTTTATATGAAAGGGACAGACCTGTGGGGCCAGACTTGTTTCCTTTGAATGTACCTTATTTATTTAATAAGAGTATTTTGTTGTGATTTTCTGATGCTATGGGTAGCGTCTGAGTAGACACAACTCAAGTCAAGAATATTTGGGTACAGTGTTAGCTGGAGGTCCTGCATAAGGTGATACATCTCCACAAGGGCTCCAGAGCAGGCCAGTACCAGCTGTGTCAGGGAGGCAGAGTCCAAAATCCCAAGGGGTACCTCTGGGTAGCAGCTGACTTCCTCTGTTCTGAGGGTCTTTGGGGCTTATAGGTCCCAAGAGTGGGGCTATTGAAATATTGCTGTTAAACAGCTTTTAGTATCATCTGTTGATCAGGTCCCCAGATACTTTCTCTAGATTTTCTGATAAACTGACGCATAAAGCTTAACAGAATACCTAGAGGAGACCACTGTTGTCTCCAAGATCCATACAGTTCAATTAAGTGCTGGGTTTAGGAGGATGCAGGCAGAGTAACTTCTCCTTACTGTGTTAGGGATAGTTCTTTGAGTTACAGTCTGCATGGCTCCAAGAATTTGACTAGAGTGTCCAGTTTCTGTAATTAAGTCTAACTTCTCTTCATACTGACGAGAAACCTGAGGTTCAGGGAGGTCAGTAACTTGCGTAGGGTCACACAGTAAGTGGCAACTCTGGGATTTGAACACAGCTCCAAGAGATTTCATAGTCCAGACATTTCCTCTGTCTTGCATGGCTGTTGGACCTTCCCTGCTACAGGACACACCCTGTCTCAGGCCCACCTGTGTGCTTAATTTTGCTCTATCTTTGGCTTGGTCCCCATGACCATGACTGGCACCATGAGCATGGCTGCTGTTAAACCTGGCCCTGTGTTCACACCTGCTGTAGCTCCTGTGTGTGTAGTAACACTGTCTGGAACAGTCTGGGAGTCAGGCTTGGAACCACGTGGGGCCTGGAGCCTCCTCCAAAATCCAGGAGTTAGCATCTATTCATTTGTCCCTGAATCCTGCCCCTTCTCTCTGTCCCCAGCCTTAACCCTGGTCAGACTCTTCACTGCTCACCTGAACTCATCAGGTAGCCTCCTGATGGTCCTCTCCCTGCCCCAAGCACCCCTTGTGTCTCCCTGAGTCTCCTCTGGGGCGCAGCCCTCCTTTCCATTCTCAGCCATGGGTTCTGGATGGGTTTAGCCCTGCCCATAGCTCTAGGTGGATCCTGACTGATTTGACCCAGTGAGCCACTGGCCACAGAGACTGGTTTGGGTGGGCATGTAATCACATGAAAGCCAATGAGATGTGGGGATGTGTACTCTGGCTTTTGGGAAATATTTTTTTTTTTCCTGTTCAGGTACTTAAAGAGACTGT
The DNA here is from genome assembly GCA_028571685.1 of Heterohyrax brucei. NCBI lineage: Eukaryota > Metazoa > Chordata > Mammalia > Hyracoidea > Procaviidae > Heterohyrax > Heterohyrax brucei. Next base: position 59,556,446 of record CM053140.1, read on the forward strand.
CTGTCTCCCCTAAATGGTATGATGTGGGGTTGTGAAACTTGCAAATGTGGTCATTTGGAGATGAGCATGGAGTGAGTTGGGAAGATGTGGGCAAGAAAGGATGTGGGCTATGGGCATTATCATGGAAAGCCTGTTCAAACTGGTATTGCAGAAGGCAGAGCAGGGATGTGCAGAGAGACTGGGTCTCTGCTGATATCATTTAAGGTACTGGGCCAAGCCATACTTGGAGCCAATTCTATGACAGGGCTCTGGTAGGAAATAGATAATGCATATAAACCAGGCTACCTGAACAGAGTTTGATAAATAGACAGCTTACAAAGGTGAGGGCAGGGAGGAGAACAGTTCAGCCCCCAGGGTAAAAATGGGACCTTTCCTTGGTCTAGAAAGCGTTGGAAATGAGCAGTTATCAACCTGGAGACACAGGGATATGCGGAGAGGGCTTCTCCAAAGAAGCCTTGAGCATTGGTCAAGAGACTCAGCCTCGTCCGGTGGCCCCGCAGGCAGGGAGGCCAGGTGATAAACACTTTGGCTTGTCTTTTCTCCCTCCATGCAGTGTTGGTGATTTCCACTGGCTGAACCATCAAGAAAACAGAAGGACTATCGGTGTAATCCACACGTCACCCTTTCAGGGCATAAAGCTGGTGGGGTGAAGCTTGAAGGACAAATGGCAGATGTCTGGTACTTAATTTTGGGCTTCTCAGTGACATGAGCTAGTGTGTTGACTCACATGTTGGAGCCGGGGTGAGTAAGGCCTTTGTTACTTGCCACGTGGAGTCCTCACTGGTACACACATTAAGCAAGTTCCCTTTCCATTCCCGTGTTCATACATCTCCCTCAGCTGAGACTGTCTTCTCTCTCCTTTGAAATCTGCTCTCCCTGAACTCCTTCGGTCCTTGTCCTTTAAATCCTGATCCAGAAGAGGCAACACAGCACAATTAAGAGGTGTCAGAAAGACCTGCGTCCATCTCCTTATTCTGCCACCTAACCTGCTGTGAACCCTTGGGTAAGTCACCTACTTTCAATGAGTGTGGGTTCCTCATCCACTGCTTACCAGAGCTCTGTGTGTTCTCCCTCCCTCTGCGACCTTCACCTTGTACTTAGCCAAGTGTGCCAAGGATACCACCGACCTGTCGTACTAGAGACCTGGAATCCAGCCCGCTTCTGTCACGAGCCTGATGTGTCTCCTTGAGCAGGTCTCTCATTCTCTCCGGGTCTCAGTTGCCCCATCTGTAAACTAATCTAACCCAACCAGTTGTCATCGAGTTGATTTTAACTCCTGGTGACTTCATGGGTGTCAGAGTTGACCTGTGTTCCTTAGAGTTTTCAGTAACTGATTTTTCCAAAGTAGATGGTCAGGTCTTTCTTCCGAGGCACCTCTGGGTGGAGTCACACTGGCAAACTTTCGGTTAGCAGCCAAGTGCATTAATTGTTTGCACAGCTCAGGGATCTATAAACTACGGGGCTCGTGTTCAGTGGTTTCTAAGGTATCCCCTGTTTCACCCCCCTCTGGCTTGTCTTTGATTTTTAGATGCTCCCTTGCCTACCTCAGTAGGCAAACGCAACCCAGAGGCTTCATGTCACCCTGTGGAGGGGAGGCCCGAGTGGCACCGAAGCAGCTCGGCAGCATTGAAAGCCTGGCACGTCCTCCAGTTTTGTTTAATTACTTTGGCAACTGTTCATTGCCTCCTCGATTTCCTGAGCAAACAGCCCCATTATTGGGAGTAATTTACCAGCACTGGTTTTGGCTGCAAGATGTGGAAGTTTTGAGACGTGCCTTCGTCCTGCTTACCACACCCTGGACATGCCCATAGCACCAGGCTTTCTGAGCAGTGCTGGGGGGTACCTGTCATGGATTGTATTGTGTTACCCACAGAATGTGTGTAGTAAGACGTCTAGGCCATGATTCCTGGCACTGTGTGATGTTCCAGTGTGTTATAAATCCTACCTCTATGATGTCAGTGAGGAAGGATGATGGTGTCTGTGTCAGTGGGCCAGGACTCCATCAATACCGTTGTTTTGTGCCTTGAGGGCACAAAATATCTCAATATTTTGGGATATAGAGGAAAAGGAAGGAAGCAGGGAGTGGGTGACCTCATACCATCTAAGAGTAGTGTTAGGTGCAGCATGTGTCCTTTGGACTCAGCGTCCCTATACTTCAGAAGCTCCCAGTCTAGGGAAGATTGATGACAGGGACCTTCCTCCAGAGCCAACAGAGAAAGATGACTTCCTCTGGAACTGGTGCCCTGAATTTGGAATTTCCGCCTACTTTTCTGTGAGGAAATTTTTCTGTGTTAAAGTTATCCACTTGTAGTGTTTCTGTTAGAGCAGTATCAGATGACTAAGACAGCACCAGAGGTAGAACGCCGGTCTCCTCTGGTGTCCTGGGACTCAGGACACTTTTGACTGGTCCCTGCCTTCCTGTAGCCCCTTCCAACCTCTGCAGGCTGTACTGTTTGCAGCCTGTGACTCTGTTGTCTGTTGGTTAAACCAGAGGCTCTAGAGCCTAATGATGGACCTGTGTGACAGCTCTGTCACTTACTGTGTGACCTTAGGCAAGTTTCTTCCATTCTACAAGCCTCAGTTTTCCTCATCTATGAAGTGGGGGTTACAATTTGCCCAGCTGTTCCCTCTTCTTGGCATCTTTACCCCCATTCTTTGCCACATGCAGATAGTGGGAGTTGCCATAGTCTTCCTTGGCCCTGTCCCCTCCCCCGGCCACTTGTTTAGCATAAATTCTGTACCTGAACAAAATTGGATCAGCCCTGCTTCCCCAACTTGAAGACCCTCAGAAGTTAGATAAGACTGATACAAATCTCCTTTCCACATGCTGTTGGTGGTAGATTCACTAGGGTGCTGCTCTCTCCAGGCAGGGGCCGGGGAGGAAGAATCAACCTCACAGTACCCTGGGAAGCTTCCAGTGGAACCTGAGGTGCCCCTTTCCTTAACATGCCCAGCCTCATGCCATTTGACTAACTCTTCGTTTTGTGTTTTCTCTTCCCCATCCCCCCTTTCTCCTGGGTTACCTCTGGGAACTAGATTTAGCCCACTCCCCATTACATGGAACTAGTCAGCACTCCCAGCCAGCCAAGCAAATCTGGCCTCAGACCTGCTTGCCACCCACACCTGTTTGGCGCTGAGCAGGGTCAAAGGGCTCTGTGTGCATTTATGGCAAGTCACCGTTGCAGAAGCTGTGGATGCTGGGAACAGAAAGCAAATTGCTTATGTAACACCGGGGAGGGACGAATGTTTACCTCTGCTCTGTGACTCCCCCAGGCAGGAGTATAGTAGTTGCAGCAGAGCCGTGGAGAATGGGTTTTCTTTGGAGAGTTGCTTTCTTCTTGGTGAAGTGGTGCTAAGCCGGACTTGCCTCTTGGGACTGAGAATGTCCCCCAGAGTTCTATGGCTCACTTCTGAGCCTCTCTGCACAGAACATACCCTCTCCTCCCACAGGCTTTCTGAACGTTTCCTTAGTGTTGTAGTTGCTAAAATACGACCTCAGAGTCCTCCCATCCTAGTACGTACACTGAAGTGTGGCTTTGTCTCTTGTCCCATCAAAAATGGAATATACTTTCCCTCCCTTGAATGTAACTAGAGTCTCTGGGTAGCATAAATGGCTAATGTGCTCAACTGCTAACTGAAAGTTAAGAAGGTTGAATTTATTCAGAGGCACCTTGAAAGAAAGGCCTGGCAATCTTCTTCCAAAAAATCAGCGACCCAAACCCCTGTGGAGCACAGTTCTTCTCTGACACACGTGAGGTGGCCATGAGATAGAACTGACTCAAAGGCAACTGTTTTTTTTTTTTTTTGAGTCTGGGCAAGGCTGTAACTTGTTTTTTCCATGGGATGCAGCATAAAAGCTGCCGTATGTCTTCTGAGGATAGACCTCACCCTACCTTCTGGTTTTGCACTCTTGGAACACTGTCCTGAGAAAGCTATGTCAGGAGCTGAGTTGTCCTGTTGGCAGATGAGAGGGTGGGTGGAGAGGGACTGGGGCACCCTTGTAACAGACAACCACCTAGCCACGTGAATAATGCCTGATGGAATCTGCCAAGCTGGGTAAAATGCAGCATAGGAGAAAACCCAGGTGAAACCAGCAAAGAAACTTCGTAGCCAGCCCTAGAATTCTGAGAAATAATGTATTATTTTTTACATTTCTAAGATGTGGTGGGGTAGCTTGTTATACAGCTAAGGCTAAGTGAAACACTCAGCACTGGAGGGCTTTGAAGAAAATAAACCCCTCGAGAACTTTAAGACAGAAACTCAGGGTAAAATCAGGCTGAATATTGTTTATACCTGAAGCTGGTATTCTGGTTATCTGTTCCTGCATAAATAGAAGTTTTTTATTGTAAAATTAGAGCTCTTAAGCTCATAGAATCTATGAGTCAGAAATCTGAATGTGGCACAGTAAACGTGGTTTGAGCCCCCTTCCACAGTGTCTGGGACCTCAGCTGGAGAGACTCAGAGGGCTGGGAGGGACCTGAGCAGATGCGTGTGGAAAGCTTCCAGAGGATTTTTCACCCACATGTTTGGTGCCTAAGCTGGGGTATGTTCGAAGGCCAGACTCAACCGAGAATGCAGATTAGAGGAGCCGGCTATGGCCTCTCCCAGTGGCGTGGGCTTCCTGCCATCACGGCAGCAGCTGGGACAGCTGGACTTCTCACATGGCGTGACCTAGCCCTGGAAGCTGTACACTCTTGGTCAGAGCAGTTACACACCTTCATATATTCAAAGGGAAGGTACGTAGCCCCCACCTCTGTACAGAGAAGAAGGCATTTTGCAATCTTGTTTTAAAACTGCCACAGTTGCTGACGGAGAATCTTGCTGTTTCAGAGAGCTGGTCAAGGGTTATTTCCAAACTCCTGGCGCCATATTTCTACTGGACTCACTCAAATCAATCCGTTTATTCACTCGGCAAGCTCCTGTGGACAACAGAAGGCCTGTGCCCCTGCTGCGGCCACAGGGAGCTGTCTATCCTGTTCCTACGAACACAAAGCCATCGTTCTCTGCTTGCATGTAGAAGTTGTCTCGTCTCTACAAACAGCAAGAGTAGGTTGTAGGATTGCACTGGTCTATTTAACTTAGATCCAGTTTCTTTTAAGGAAAAGTCTGGGTGTGTGATTCCAGGTCAGATGTAGTGAGGAAGCCTAGATCGAAGTTTGGGCTGAGGAGCTGGAGCAGGATGCTTGTCCTGAGGTCTGCCTCACTGAGAAAGCCCGTGTGGCTTCTCCTGCTTTGACAGAGAACTTCATGGCAGAAATGGGCCTCTGAGTAGGAGTGAGGGAGACCCTCACTGCACGGGTCTGCTCGGCTGATGCTTTCTCACTGTCGCCTGGTTTCTGCGTCCCTGACTGGGTCTGGCCTTTGGTAGATTTCATTGTTCCCTCTGACCTTGTATGGAACCTGGTCTGAGGAGACGAGCCCAAGGACAGTGTCTCTGCAGGCCACCCTCAGCCAGCTCAGCATGAGCCCAGAGAGGTCCTGTGGTTTAAGAGCTTTTTCATTTAGGGTGGATTTAGCAACTGGGTTTCCAATTGATTTCCAGGGGGGCCAGGGGGATGGATTTACAGCTCCGAAAACAGGCTTGCCACAGATCTCCAGAAGGCAGCCGGCAGGAAGTTATTGATGTGACCTCCAACCCTGGGGAGTGAAAGATAATGAGTTTATGATAAATCCATCTTCACAGGGTTTATTGTTGGGTCCTTGGAGATATGTCGTGATGCAGACATGCAGCTTTCCAAATGCCACAGGGAAGAGGAACATGAGGCGTAAACCCGGGAAATGAGCCTCACTTGCTGCCCCTTCTCCTGGGTTCTCTGAGGACCAGCTTTGCCTTAAGCCCTCTGGCTTTGTGAAGGGATTGAACTCTGTGGAAAGTTCCTGGAAACTTCAGAAGCTGAGTGAGCACTGGAGACCTGAGGACCGGTTACCCTGTTTCCTCTCTATAAGCCCCAGAGCTGTTGCCCCCTCTGTACCCCAGCAGCTCTTGGAACTGTGAAGGGAGGAAGAAACCATCTTTGTTGTGGGTTGGGGACAGCCTTGAGTTTGAATTCTATAGGGTTCTTCTACTTAACTGGCAGTGGGACCATGGCTGAGTTTCCTGCCTACACTGAACCTTAGTTTCCTCATCTATGAAGTGGGAGATGAGACTTCCTTCAGAGGACTGCTGTGGGGATGAAATGAGAAGAAGTCTGTAGAGGTGCAGACTGCTGGCACATGGTGGCTGGGGTGTGGGTCCTGGACACCAGTGAGCTAAAGTGCTGACTCCAACACCTATTATTTGACTTAGGCTTTCTGAGCTTCAGTTTGCAACTCTATGAAGTGAGAACAGAGTTGTTGTAATGATTAAAACGGACAATGCAGTTTAAATGCACCATGTAGGACAAATGCTGAGTCCCCTTTGAACATTTTGCCAGCCTCCCCTTCACCTGGGTGGCTGCCATTGCCGGAGCACAAGCTGCAGGCCTGGCCCCACACTAGCACAACAGAGTCAGGGAGTCTATTTTCCTTTCTTCATGCCCCCTCTAATAGTCTGCAGAGATAAAGCAGCTCCCATAGATGGTACATGGAGAGGAAGTCAAAGCACTGGAATCTGAATTCTGACCCAGCAGCAACACTCTGAAGAATGAAGGCATTCATGTCTCCTCTCTGGGCCTCAGTTTCCTCAGCTGTAAAGTGGAGAGGGTAATAAAGATAGAAGATACAATTGAGGGATTATTGCATGACAGGTGGTATGCTACATGCTTTATGAGTATAGACCTTACAACAGCCTTAGGAGATAGATATTATCATTAGTCTGATACTGTAGAGGAGGAAACTGAGACTCAAACAGGGGAAATGGCTTGTTAAAGGTCAAGTAGGAAGTGATGGAGGCAGGATTCGGTCCCAGGGAGTCTGGCTCCAGAGCTCATGCTCTGAGGATCTTTTAAGACAAAGGGCTCACTTCCAGGTCACAGACGAGGCCTTAGGGAATGACTGTTGTCTTTCTGAGTTGCCCTCAAGTTCAGCTCTGACTCTTGATGACTTTATGTATAACAGAACAAGACCCTCCTAGCCCTAGACCATCGTCATGGTCACTGGTCCGTATTAGCCACGGCTGTGTTGTGTCACTATTTTGTCAGTCCATCTCCTGGAGGAGTTCCTTCATTTTCACTGACCCTCTACTGTACCAAGTATGATGTCCTTTCCTAGGAATTGGTCTTCTCTGATGACATGTCTGAAGCAAGCAAGTCAAAGTCTTACCATTCTTGCTTCTAAGAAATGCCCTGATTATATTTCTTCTAAGACTGATTTGCTTGTTCTTTCAGTAGTTTCATGGTATGTTCAACGCTTTTCACCACTTACACGGCTAGAAAGTAGCTAGAGAAGGCCACAGGCTCTGATGTTCCCTGGCTGTCATTCTTTATGAGTTGGCTTCTATTTTGTTAGGAACTTGTATGTTTTCTCATATTTCATTGTTTTATCAATCCATTGTCTCAGACCCTCTAATCAGGAGGTGAATTGTGGCTTTTCTCCTCTGTCATCTACTTACTTCTATTGACTTGTCCTTCCTCTTTATTCAACGAGTAATTCTTTTCATGAGCCTCCATTGATTTCTGTGCTGAAATATTTCAAGATGCACTTCTTAATGAAAAGCCTGTTTCATGTCTCCTGACATTGAATTAGAGCATTTTAATTCATTTTATTGTACAGACAGCATCAATATATCGTTGGGAACATCTATGCCCCTCTTCCTGGATTCACACTGAGGACACATGAGGTGGACCCTCGTGAAGCTTGAGCCCTGTGCCAGGCAGATGGCAGATGACAGCTGCTCCACAAATGCCCCCTCACTGCATTTATGTGCGCACAGTGCCTACTCAGATGGGTCAGAATCTGCCCGGGATAGAGTCTCTCCACCTCCAGCGTATGATGTTCTTGTCAGCAAGCATTTAATAGGCACCAACTGTATTCCAGGCCTGGTGCTAGCTAAGTCTTGGGCTCAGAAAACATGCTTCTGAATAAGAATTGGTTGTCTCCTTCTTCTGAGACCCTTAGTGTCTTCTGCTGGGCCCCAGGATCAAGCAGACTCCTCTTTCATGGCCTCCATGCCCTGTGTGGTCCTGTCCTGCTTCCTCCTCCATCCCTTGCTCTCTGCTTGTCCATTACACAGTGGGTTTTGTTTGATCCTTGGTAGTTCCCTTTCATCTTTGAGTCTCAGCTCAAAAGCGACCTCATCAGAAGGGGCAGTTCTGGGAGGTTGCCTCAGGCTCTTGACTCCGGGATCGATCTTTCCATGATGCTAGGTGACTGGGACAGCCAGGCTGGAGGCCAGCTTGCTGGACCAGATGGGCATGGGGACCTGGTTTCAGTGTGAGAGGGTGTCTGTGCCAAACAGCCTCTTTTGTCGTAAGCCTGGCTGTGATTTCTCTTTCTCAATAATTCCAATTTCAGGAATATATGTATTTTTAGTCTCTGTGTTTGTTCTCCCTTGTATTCCATTGTGCTTTCTATTTAGGTAATCCGAGGCTTGTAGGCAGCTAAGCATGATATGTACATCCTAATGAAATGCAATAAAACATAACTTAGTATCTTTCTTTCATGTCTGAGTGGTGAAGTAATTGCCTTCACACATCCCTGATCCTCTTCTGTCCCTCATTTTCTGAGTTTTCCTCTCTCCCTGGAATCTCTGGGATCAGTTGGCTCTGTGGTACCTGCTCATTTAAGACAAACGTTCCTGACATCACATCTCATGTTCCCAATTGATACACCAAGTTCCTAGAACTGGGAGAGGGCAAGACTAGGATCTGTGCGGCCTGGTAAGGCAATCAGCCTGGGCAGGAGTAAAGAGAAATCTTGACCGACAAGGGACAGGAGGTAGGGTCCATGACAGGGAACCGTTATGCACTTGTCACATATGCGGAGACCCTTCTGGGGAGATACACTCGTGGTGGGTCCTTCTTTGTTGTTCTAGAACTGAAACCTGATGCTTGTGATTGAAACGTTTAGCCAAAACAGTCTGTGGGTCCCCGGTGAGTGTGGGATCAGCAGGGATGCGACACTGAACCTATCAGCTCAGCTCGGGAAGAAAGCAGGAGGCATGGGGAGGTGAACCAGAAGGGTCTACCACCTCAGGCTAGTCATTTTGTGACCTGAGATGAGTGACCCAATCTTCCCAACCCTCAGTTTCTCTACCCACAATATGGGCATGTATCAATACACATTGCAAGGGGTTGTTGTTGTATGCTGCTGAGTTAATTCTGACTCATGATGACTCTATACGAAAGAGTAAAAGTGCCACACAGGAGCAGGTCACCAAGTCTTTTCTCCTATAGACCCACCGGGTAGGTGTGAACCACTGACCTTTTGGTTAGAAGCTGAGCCATCAGGGCTCCTTACAAGGGGTTGGAGGGATGATTAAATCAAATGATGCTTATAAAAAATATTTGGCACGGTGCCTGGTACTGAGAATTTACAGAGATTATTTAATAAGGCTAGCAATATTCCTTCATTCAGCCCATTTTGAGTGCCTAGTGCATGCCAGGCAGTGTGTTAGCCATCAGGAACAGAAGAATAGGACTTCCTGTTGGCCTCAGGGGTACACATTCTACTGGTGAGACTAAAATAGTAAGAGGACAAAAGGTGTGCTTCCTGGGAATGGAAGAGAGACAAGAAAATCGGACACTAAAGAAATCAGAGAAGGCCACATGGAGGAGGCCTCAAGGGAAGACTTGCGTTTCAGGGGTAGGGGCTACATGGAGGAGCTTTCCAGGAGAGGACATAGTAGCACAGGGGCAGGAGCATGAGAGTGGAGTGAGCTGGGAGAGTTGGAGGGGCTCTAGGTGACCCCGAAGCATTGGGAGTATGGAGACAAAGGGAAGACATGGGTGGGCAGCACCACAGAGGACCTGAGTTTTGAGTTTATCAGCTCAGTGCTGGGGAGCCATGGAAGGTTTGAGAATGGAGGGCCTTGAAAGTGGCAGGTCCTTCCTCAGTCTTGAGCAGGAAATCATTATTCGTCTACTGCTTCTTCTGCTGCTGTCCCTTAGGCCACCATCTGGGGCTTCACAGAGTGCACCTTATCTTCTGCCACATGACGGGGCTTCAAGAGTTTGTAGCTGGAGACACTGTCAGAGCCCTGGGAGTCCCTCCTTTCATTTTTGCACCTGTTTTCTTTAACATGGGTGGACAAGACCACAGAGGACATGAGTTTGAAGTTTATTAGCCCAGTGCTGGGGAGCCATGGAAGGCCGGAGAGTGGAGGGCTCCCTTTTTCCCAACTCCCAGTGTATCTCCCTCCCCCTTACCTCCTCCGTCTCACCCTCCCTCCATTTTTATCACCTTCAATATTCAGTGAACACTGGTGAGGTGCCAGGCATTGTTCAAGCGAACACAGCGGTGAACAAAACCAACAACACTCCAGAGCCTGGGGCGCAGGGTCCAGTGTGGGGTCCAGACACTCCCCAAATGATCAGAACCAACCCCTGTGGTCCGTGCGCTGAGCTGAGGGCTAGGTCTCCAGGGCTTTGGAGCCTGTGAAGGTATGTCAGGAGGGCCAGGGAGCGCCTCACTGAAGAGGGGATCCAGCACTGAGACACGAGAGAGATGGAGAGGGAGCCGTGTGGAAGAGGAGGAGCCTTCCAGCCTGTGAGAATTCAGGGCTGGATAGCGGTCCGTGAGGTGTAGCTGGAGGGGAAGTGTGAGGACCAGGTCTCAAAGGAGCATGTTTGCTGTGGGGAGAAGTTTTGCTTTTATCTTTAGAACACTAGGGAGCCCTTGAAGGCTCTAAAAGTGAGGGAAGCGTGAGTAGATTTCTGTGATACACCACTCTCTTCAGCTCTAGCTGCTGGTTGGGATAGGGAGGGCTGGCAGTGGGAAAGGCTGCTGCCCAGGTCCAGGTTGGAGGTGATGGGTAGGAAGGGACCGCGGTTTGGAGGGAGGAGGATGGAATGTGGACATTCCTTCCATCTGACAGGATCTAGAGGTAGGCTGGATGTAGGGGTACATGGAAGGAGTGAGAGAGGTCAGAGGTGACACTGAGGCTTCCAGGGGAAGGTGAAGTCTCCAGGACAGTCAGAATCTGCGGCCAGATTTGGGAGGGAATGCCCTGGGTCACCACACTGCATATCTCTGGCCTTTCCCTTCTCTCTCCCAGACCCCAGAGGCCTCTTCTGGTCTTTCCCGCTCAGTGTTTTCCCACCCCACTGCTGCTCCCTGGTCCCACCCGTCATGCATGAGGAAGAAAGAAGCCTAGAGAAGGAGCTTGATTTTCTAAGGTCACCCAGTGAGAGAGGGGCAGCTCCCTGGGTATCGTGACTGAGTGAGTGAGGTTGCTGCTCTCCTGGCTATCAGGCCGATCACCAGCTAACACTTCCATTGCCTGAATTCATAGTTGAAAGGCCACTCTGTTTATGGTATATATTTTTTTCCCCAGATGGTTCAAAAAGAAGTTGATAAATGGGCCCTTTCCTTTCCCTGGAGATCATTTTGTGCTATTTTTGTGACTTTTTTTCCAGCATGCAGACTGTTTCCCAGAGCAGCTAAAAGCCCTTGAGAATACAGCTGCCATCATCCGAGGACCCTTCCAAGATGTGACCGGAGCCGGCCACAACCCTGTAGGACCTGACACCTGTGAGCCTGTCTCTGATGCCCAGAGGCACTGGCTTCATCTTCTCTGGTCACTGCTGAACTTTTGGCTCTGGTCTAGACATGGGAGGTTCTCCATCACCAGACAGGCCTCTGACCTGGCAGGGAACAGAGACATCAAATGTGAGACTGGGTCAGGGACAGGTTCTTCATTCCCTGCAGTGTTCTCGAAGAGGGGGAGGAAAGGAACCTACAGTTGTCACACTGGTGGGTGGCGGTAGGTTTGGCGCTTTGGGACCTGATTGCACCCCTGCCATTTCTAATTGCACTCTCACTCCATCCTATGAGTTAGTTAAGTTTTCTCAGTTTCACAGATGAAGGTACTGAGTTTCAGAAAGGTTAAATGAGGTAATAAGAAGCAGAGCTGGGGTTTGAACTTGGATCTGTCCAGTAGTTTCCCCAAAGCCAGACTGTCACCAAAAAGAATGAAGGCTGTCCTGCCCTGAGTGCTTACCTTGTGCCAGGCTCTGAGTTCAGCTCTTGCTGTGCTGTGTCTCATTTAACACTGACTAGGGTCTCATTTAACACCGACAGGAGTGTGTGCAATAGATTCTGTTGTTACCATTTTACAGATGAGGTGCCTGAAGCTCAGAGAGGTTAAGTTACTTCCCTAAGGACACAGAGCTGGTAACCAATGGGTCCGGGCTTGAGTCCCAGACCTGTTACCCACAGAGCGTGTGTCTGGAACTGCTGCGTCCTGCTGCTCCTCTCCTGCATCCGCAATTGATTGTTGCCCAGGAGTTCTTTAGGTGACCTCACCTAATTCCTCTACTCTGAATGTCAGACCAGTTGCACTGGAATAAGAAACAGGTATAAGCCTCCAGAAAAGCACATAAGGAGGTGAGCAGACTTGGAGGTGGTAAGAAGGCTGGGAGGAGGTAAACAGGCTAGGAGGAGGTGAGGAGGATTGGAAGAGGCAGGCAGGCTGGGAGGAGGTGAGGAGGCCAGGGAAAAGTGAGGAGGCTGGGAGGAGGTGGCAGTCTAGGAAGACATGGAAGTCCGGGAGCAGATGAGGAAGCCAGGAAGAGGTGAGCAGGCTAGGAGGAGGGAAGGAGGCTGGGAGGACAGCACAACTCCCTGGGTAATTGGTGAGGGAAGAGCATGCAGGTATCGCCAAGGGGAAGGACCTGTTCAAGTGCAAAATCTCAGTTAGAGGCAGGAATTAAAATTGATCTTGGCACAGCTAATACAAATCTATGTGTCGGGTCTGTAAATAGCTTGTTTAATGGGCTTGGAGATGCCTCAGTGCAAAGGCCTAAGCCAGGGGCACCTGATGCCAGGGAGAGTGATGCTGCAAGTGTCTGTACCAGGGACAGGATGAGTGTTGACCTGGGGAACCAGAATGGGGGTAAGGGGTTCTCTGTCCAGCCCTAAAGCTTTTACTGGCCTGGGGATAGTAAAAGGAATTGACGGTCTGCTAGCAGGCCCTGGGCATCTTGGAAAAAAAGGTCACGTACAGTTATCACTTGACTCTGGATTGCCCACTTCTTCAGGGCAACTCTTAGGGAAGAAGGTCAAGTGGAGGAGGGTCTGGACAGAGATTCAAGTCACCACCACATGGGCCTCTGCCTATCTGCTGACCTCCCCACATCAGGACCTTGCCAGATGCCAGAAACATGAGATGTCAGTGGAAAGAATAAGACTCCTCATTTTGCCAAAAATGCAACTCAGGATGAACACAATTATGTCAAGTGGTTAACAGAGTTCTCACGGCAGAGTGTGTTTTGTTTAAGACCTTGATCTTGTCTGCTCACAAAATGAATTCTGCCAACCCCCTCTGAAGGCAGCTGTCAAATTAAAACATTTTTGGGGAGACAGATCTCTTATTCTGATGGCAAAATTCATTTGAATGATCCTTTAATCCAATTTTACTGCAAAATGCTGGAGCTGAAATCTTAAAAGCCACTTACCCTAAATAGTGGTGTCTTTCCACTCCCCTCTCTGCCTCCTCTCCTGGGTCCCACCCTGCGTCTCTAACAAAATAATGCAGCAAAGAATTGCAGCTGGCACACTGATAATTGTTTGGTTTTTTTGCAAGGATTTTTTGGAGAAAAATGACAGAGCACAAAATCTTGTCTTCTAGAATCAGTTAATGCAGGGAATGGTATTCACTGTCAAAGGCCCCCATTGCCCAAGGAAAAAGGGCAATAACCCAATAAGGTGCACCCAGTAAGGAGGGAGGATGGGGGTGTGGTGGTGGTGAATTGGGGACAGGACTCCATGGACCTACTGTCTGTGTGACACAGGGGAAGAAGCAATAGGGGCATCTGGGCAGAGAACAGAGCCTTGTTCCTGCTGATGTGAAGCAAGGAGGCTGCCACCCTCTCTCTAGTCCCTGCTCTCCACTGGGCACTCTCCCATCCCTTGAGAACCAGCCGGATCCTAATCCTCCATTAAAGCTAGGCACTTTCCAGTTAGCTAAGCTCTTTGACATCAGTTACACATATCCATTTCTCTGTGTGTTTATTCCTTCCTTTGTGCTTTTGCTCATCATCTATTCAACACGCAGAACTGGGCTTGACTGTACACTATGCCCTGGGTTAGTTCTCATGGGGTGCAGATAGCAGCAAGACATGACTTCTGCCCTCTAAGAGTTCATGGATTGATGAAGGCAACAGAATTGTAGACAAATAGCTGGGAGCTTGGCCTAGTGGGTGCTACCATCAGTTTAGATATCTGGAGAATCAAGTAACAGAAAACCCAGCAATAGTGACCCAAGCAATTGAGATATGAAATGCTTGCACATGACCAGGTGTCTAAAGGGAGGTGGTTTCAGCTTGGTCAGCTGCTCAGGGATTTCATGAAAGACCTGGGCTCTTACGGTCTATCTTCTTTATCACCGTTGGTGGCCTTTTAGTTTTTAGCTTTTTGCCTTACGGTTGCAAGACAGTGGCTGCCAGGGTTCCAAATGCACATTCTCTCATAACAGTATTCAAATCAGGAAGAAGAAATGGAGGTAGCGGGAAGAAAAGACTTCCCAGAAGCAGCTCCTTCCATGGCCAGATTTCCCCTCACACCTTGGTGCTAAGATCTGGGTCACATGCCTGCCCCTAAATCTCCAGCAAGGGAGATGGGGTGCCAGGCTTGTCTTCACCCCAGGTCTAAGCGTGTTGCTGCCGAAGAAACTTGGCATCTGTAAGTGAAGGCAGGAGAGATGGGACTTTGGGGTGGGCAGCCCACCTGTACACCACATTCTTTGTGTTGACTGACTGGATGTCCTGGGGAGTGTGGTGTCTTGGGGATGGCTAGCTGGGTGGAGCAGAAAGCTCTCTCTGAGCCTCCTTGCTGCAGGCTGTGTGATCTGGGTAACACCTTGACTCCTGAATATCTTGGTCTTCTTTCTTGTGCCCCCACTGTCAGGTGGTTGTGAAGCTGAAATGGGACAGTAGGGTGAGTGCCTGGAGTGTAGGGGTGGTCCATAGCTGTTAGTTACCGCAGCGATTAGGCCACATCTCTCAGTGGGCACATGATGCCTACTGTGTAACAATCCTGGGGGAGGGAAGACCACAGGAGTAGTAGCCCGCGTTGTTAGTATACGTGCTGCCGAAGCAAGCACAAGTAGCCTGGCTTTTTAAACGTTCCTACATGTGCTGGGAGCATCTTACTGCCACCGTTTCATTTAACCCCCACAGCCGGCCCGTGAGGCGGGAGCTGTGGTCAAGTGAGGCCACCGAGGCTCAGGGAGGTGATCCCAAGTCGGGTGAAGGTGGACAGGGCTGCTCCCAGATTGTCAGATTCCAGCTGCCGTGGTCTTACCCACTGTAGGCCCCTGGGTGCACCGCAGGTAGGTGCTCAGGTCATCCCTCCCCACCTGCTGACCGTCATTCTGTCTACACAGAGGCTGGGGCAGACCTCTCTCCCCACCCCGTCCTCTGCCCCTCTCAGCACTCCAGGTCCCGGGAGTCTGCCTCTGGTGTGGGGAGATTTGCTCACTGTCATACGTGCTCCACCCCAGGAAGAGGAATGGTCACACCCAGGTCAGTGGTGATGCAGGTCACACGACAGTCAGACTAGTGTCACCGTCTCTTGGGCGAACTGGCATCTTGTATTCTTTGGGAAACAATACACGTCATGTGGAACATAAGCATACACTGATGATGGATAATTACACCTTGTAGTTATAGATTTATCAAAATAATGCATAACCCACTCCTGGCAACCAACAACTCTACACCTACCTTCGTGAGATGAAGTCAGCAGCCCAGCCCTGCGGGGACCCTTGGCCGTAACCCCTGCTGGCTCCCCATCAGACCTGCACCTGTCCTGCCCTTCCAGCTTTCCTGGCCTCTCTGAGCCCAATTTTGTAATGCTAATGTGTTAAATGTCCATCAAGGTCTCATTCTAACACTGACTACTTTATTGCTTTGTCAGTTGTACTTTGGAATTTGACTCTTTTACTCTCTCTGTGTCCTGCATCTCTAATCTTCAAAGGTTCTAGCGTCGCATTATTCAGCTTTGTTAGCATGCTGATTCTAACACCGAGTGAGGCAGCCTTCTGGGACTCTGTGAAATGCCCCTCCTCCTACCAGGAATGGCCAGTCGGTCCCCAACCTGGTTCTCCCCAAGGCTGCCAGTCATCCTTCTACTTCCCTTTCAGATCATGTCAAAACCACCTACAGCCACTCCCTCCTCTGCCCGCTTCAGACTGTGAGTTTACAGCCATCACATAATGTTATTAGCCATGTCAATGGTAATTATACCAATTATGTGGGTGAGAAACTTCAGCCAGATTTGGGGCTGACAATGAGTAATGGCCTCACTTGCTGAGGTTGCCATGGTCACCCCGCAGTGCTGATGGTCTCCACCAGTTGACAGGGTCTGCTGTAGTTACAACAGGGAATCATTCTGTGCTCCTGAGGGCAGAGTGCATTCCTCTCCGGAGACCCCTGCAGGAAGCCCACTTGTCCCCAGGATGTTGGTCGTCAGTATTCCAGGCTCCCACCTCCTTCTCCTCCTGCAAACCTTCCTGTTAACGTCCACTTCCTGCTCTCAGGGCAGGACCAGACTTTGTGTCTCTGTGGCCTCTCCTGCAGAACTTTGTTTTCTGATCTCAAGCCCTGTTGTAGGAAGCTTAGTTCCTGCTAGTGGTCTCTGAGTCTCAAGCACAGGTGAGGAGAGGCACTGTGACCCTAACCGGTTGCCACTTCTTTGCTACGAGAACTGGGAGAAACTATTTAACCTCTCTGGGCTCAGTTCCCCAACAATGATTTGAAGATAACAAAAAAGCATCTACTTTATGGAGTGGAGGCCCAGCCAACGCTCCACAGATGATGATGGTTATTATTATTATTAGTGTTGTTGCAGTGCTAGTGATTTCTCTGGCCCCAGATGCACCCAGGTAGGCAGCTCCTCCCGCACATGGAGTGTGTCTGGTTTTGCCCAGGTCTATTACTCATGGGGCAATAAGAGGAGAATAGCCTTGGCATCTACAGACCTGGGTTTAGATTTGTCTGCACCGCACATTTGCTGTGTGCCTTAAGCAAGTGACGGAAGCTCTCTTAGCCTCACCAGTTTTCTCCTCTGTACAATGAGTACAACAACACTGATCACATAGGATTATAGTGAGAATCTGGGGAGGGTACCTTTGTTGAATGCAGATTCATGGGCTCAAATAGTATCTCCAGAGCACACTTGCGGGTGAGATTCTAGATCAAACACTTGGCCTCTTTGTGTCAGCTTCTGATCTGTCAAACGGTGTCTGTGACAGTTTCTGCTACGTTGTGGGCAAGTAAATGAGAACAAGCAAAGTCTATTTATTCAGACCTGGCTGTAACAAGGGAGTTGGCCACCTTTACTTGTGCTTGGCAGTGATTCCATGGCAGACAGGAGAGTGGGAATGCTTTGCTGTAGAAAAAAGAGGTAGCTTCAGGTATGTGCTGGTGGGCAGTTGATGGTATGGGGAAGCTGGAGGCAGGCTGGCTACAGTGGGCCATACTACACGACTGGTTGGGGCAGCATATTTAATTTTCTCTGGTTGGTTTTTATTGGAAGTAGGGACACAAATTAGGGAAGCTTGCAATTCCTGACCAAGTCCGGACCATTTGGGATTGGTTACTGCAGAGACTGTGATCTGACCATTGTCCATCTGCATATTCAGACTTCCAGCAGAATGTTGTGAGGACTCAAGAACATAAACCAAACCCACTGATATCAAGTCGCTTCCAACTCATAATGACCCTATAGGACACAGTAGAACTGCTCCTTAGAGTTTCCAAGGAGGGCCTGATGGATTTGAATTGCTGACCTTTTGGTTAGCAGCATAGCTCTTAAGAGCATAGCTCATACCACCAGGTTTTCCTCAAGAACGCAAAGTGTATCAAATGCCTGGTGTATAGAGAGCCCTCACTGCATGTTCTCTGTCATTCTTGTTGTTTTCATTATTATTCTGCTTGTGGGCAAGTGCCCATGTTATCTTGTCCTTTGTGCATTGAGCCTTCAGCACATAAGTCAGGTGTAGTAAAGGCCTGGTACTCAGTTGAGCAGGAAAAGCGAGAACTTGGGAGCAGATTGCTGGGGTTCAAACCTGACCCTACCAATTCTGAGCTGTGTGACACTGGATATGTTTCTAACAATTTCTGACAAACACTTCAAAGTGCTTCAGTTTCCTGAGCTGTAAAAGTGAGCAGACAATAAAAGTGCCCTCTTCATCAGGCTGTTATAAGGATTAAGTGGATTCAGGCCTGCGAAGTGCTTAGCGCAGTATCTGGCTCACACTAAGTGCCAAAGCAGGGCTGGCTTCTGTAGTCTTGGCCCTGAGGGAGTATTGGCGTTGAGGGGTCTCTAGAGAACTGTTTCTGCCACCACTGCACTTCGAGATGAAGAAACTGAGGCCAAGAGACACTACATTAAACGTGTAAGAACACAATAGTATATGACTGTGCTAAATTATGCAGGGCGGACAATTAGGGAACGAAATGATCTATAATAAAGGGCTAATTAGGTGGGACAGATGTTAAACATCCCAGGAGCCAGAGATGAGGGAGAGAAATGCAGCCTGAGATGTGGATGGCCTCGGCCAGGGCCCAGGTGTTCTTTATAATAACATTGATGCTGCCTTGCTGTGACTGTGTGTTCCCACCACAGAGCAGTTGGCAAGTGCAGAAAGGTGAATATGAGTGTATGTAAATCTTCTGGCATCCTGTCTCCAAAGAGAGTGACTGTTCAGGTGTTGATATCGTTCTTCATTCTCTTGTCTACCCAAGAATGTTTTAATAATCCATGTACGTTTTCACTGTCATGTAATTGTTGGAATAAGCCAGGGTATAATGCAATTAAAAACAGACTCCTAAAAAACAAGAAGCTCTTTCTTGCTCTTGCCGTGTGTCCAGGTGGTCATCAGGGAGAGCTTTGCCCATCATGGACACCCAGGGACTGATAGAAGCTCCACTGTCACAGGGTACCAACATCCCAACATATGCCTCTATGATCACTGTGACAGGGAGGAAAGGACAGGACAGTCACTCATAGGCTCTTCAAGTCTCCTTCCTGGGAGGGACACTCACCACCACTATTCATGTTCCATTAGTCAAAGAATCTCGTGGTCACCACAAACACCAAGGTGACAAAGACATACATCATTCTAGAAGGAGAACTTGGTGCTGGTGAGCCCCAGCTGTGTCTGCTACAGGTGTAGATATCAATTTGTGTCTTTGTTACCTGACACTGTTATCTGACCAGTTTTCCGTCTCATTAGATGTTCATAGAAATTGTGTATCATTTAGATGGATCATAAATTATTTAACTCCTCTCCTACTTATGTAATTTGAATGGTTTCATTTTTTATTATCACGAATAACACTGTAGTGAGTATTTTCATTCTTTTATCTTCCTCTACTTTTCTACTTTGTTAAAATAGACTCCTGTAAGGAGGTGCACAGTGAATAGCATGAAGTTTTACAAACTAATAATGCCTAACAGTGAGTGAGTAATTTTCAAGTTCTGTTTGCTGGACCTTAACACAAGCACAGGTCCACTATCTTCTCACCCTTTCTAGGGTACCCCCCCCCCAGTCTCCCTTTGCCATTGTCAAGCCTGGACTCGGGGCAGTAGCCTCCTGGCTTGTCCTTCTACTGTCCTGGCCTTGCTCACACCTACTCTTCCTGTACTAGCCAGTGTGACCACATGGAACTTAGGGCACAGCTGTCTCTGCTCTGTTCTCAATGTGTCACCCAGGCACAGTCTACATGTTAACAGTGGCCCAGCCCTGCACAGTCTGGCACTGCCTTCCCTGGCACCCTTAGTGCCTTCCTCAGGTCCCCTCCATTCAAGATGATCCACACATACAGGCCTTTCTTCTGCTGTGCAAACCCCTGATCCTTTGCACATGGTGTTCCCTCTGCTTGGGGCATCTTCCAGGCATCCCACCTCAGAGGCAAGAGACCCCTGGGATGGTATGGGAGGGAATGAGCAGGAAAGGGGACTGGGCAGTATCAGACAAACCCAGCATCTCCAGAAGGATATGAAGTGCTTTGCTCACAGCTGCCTGGCCTGACAAGAAGGATCCAGAAGCCATAGCTCCCCTACAGATGAGCTTGGTGTGCACTGGGGCAGCTGGTCTGGTTAGTGGGTAAGAGTGAGTACTCAGGTCATGTATTCATCTTACCTGGCATGGCCAGTGGAGCCACCAGGAGTGTCCACTCCAGCCTCATAGAAGCCCTGCTGGTTAAATGAGGCGTGCTGTGACTCAGGCCAAGGACACTGTATCATCTTATGTACTGGCAGCCTTGGTGTCAGCTACGCCACTTACCCCTCCGCCCCCGTGTCTGCCGCTGTAGGATAAGGGTCATGCTGCTCTCTGTCCTACTCACTCTTAAAGAACTTCTGTGAGGGGTTTGGAAAAAGGGATGAGTTCCCCACTGCTAGAACAACTTCCTCCAGGACAGGAGGCAGCCAGGGACCAGGGGGCTAAAGCCAACGGCGCATGGCAGGACCAAGGCACGGTGGAACTCCTTTCCTCCCAGAGCCCTTCAGAATCATGTGGTTGCACTGTATGGCCTCTCAGAGACCCCTGGTTCCACGGGCATGTGCGAAGGAAATGGACACAGAATGGGGACGAGCAGTTTGTATCCACCAGAACATGACCAGATTCCCAGATGCCCATCAAATTACAGTGAAAATTATGAAAATGCTAGGCTGAAAATAATAGTAAAAGAAAGAAATACCACCTACCTGTGACCTGGGAGAGGCAGAATGCACAGCGTCCTGGGCAGAGCAGGCCCAGCAGGAAGTGGGTGATGAAGGGTCAGACTTGAACAGACCACAGACCTTGGCCTGCCTCCCCAAGGTATTTGGGACAAATCTCCCTCCTGCCTTCCACATGGTCAAGACCTATATCTCTGCTCGCAGCTTGACTAGAAACTTTCTCAAAGCAGGCTGGTTTTATACACGGTATCTGAATTTTCTATTGGCATTAGCCCATTTTCCTGGGCAGGGATTGTACAGTCCAAGGAACACAAGGTTGGATGGAGAAAAGACAAAAACTCCTATCACAGGAGACCGTGAGATTGGTCCATTAGGAAGTGAAGGAAATTGACTCTTAGTTAAAACTTAATTTGATTAAATGACTCACATCACTTCCCTCTGTCAAGCTCAGGTTCTGCTGCTGCCTTTCTTCTCCCTGTCTTCCCACTTCCTCAGGATGGTTCTTCTTTTCCCCCCTTCTTCTTGCTTTGCTACCTGACAGCACTGTTTGCCGTGTCATTTTCATAAAGATTCTCAAGTGTGAGAAGAACAACAGAGTTAACGGAGTAGCACCTTTTGCATGATCCAAAGAAGCCATTTTGCAAATTGTAGGAAATGATTAGAAATTACAACAGCACTTATGTCAATTACAGCTGGAGATAAAGGGGAGGTGGCTTGGGTGGGAGTGGGGCTGCAGGTGACAAGCCCTCCTTGGTAATGGATGGCACTGTGGGTGGCAGAAAGAGCTCTGGACAAGGGGTCTGGAGTCCTGGTGTTGGGCATCTGATGAATCCCAGGGCTCTGGGAATCCCTGTGGGCTCTACCCACAACTTTCTGTGTGTGCATGGAGGTGTGCAGACATGTGCTGTGTACATGTATATGCACACAGGTACAAAGGAGTCATACCCAAACAGCCCTCCACAGATGCACCCAACTCACACACAAACACCCTACACACAGATACATACAACTCACACCACACAGATTCATTCATAAATAGCCCTGCACAGATACACACAGACATACACAGCTCACACACAAACACCCCCCCACAGATACATACAACTCAAATGCAAATACCTTCCAACACATGAATACATATAACTCATACCAAACACCTTCCAGTGCACAGATACAAAAAACTCATGCACAAATACCCCCCGTATGATCACACAGAGACTTGAATTCACACACAAACACTCCTCAGCACAGACATGCAGACACCCAGGAGTCACACAAAGCACCCCCTCACACACAAATCCCCCCAGCACTCAGATAAGTAGTGTTTAGGCTGGGTTCTGTAGAGAAGCAAAGCCAGTAAACCAGACAAATACACAGAGAGGGATTTAGACTACAGAAATGGCTTCCATGGTTGAAGAGGCTGAAATGTCCCAACCCTGTGAGTCCAGCTGGAGACCTCCCCTGATTCACATAGCTGCAGGGACTCATGGGCCCAAGATTGGCAGGTCAGACAGTGGGGCTCCTGCTCACAGGCTGAGAAGGCCCACAGACTCCAAGATTGGCAGGTGAGATGGCAGGTAAGTTGCTAGCTTCAGCCCCAAGAATTGGAGGCTAGAAGAACAGGAGCCAGGTGCAGGATTCAAGGAAGCAAAAGCCCATGAGCCTCATCAGAAAGTCCAGCTGTGTTGGATCAGGCCACATTTCCAAGGAAACTGCCTTTCAACTGAGAGGCTACTCACAGCAATTCTGATTGTAGAGGTGATCATATTGTATCAAGTCTTGTCATGGAGGTGATTGCATCAATATACAACTGCCAAACTACATTGTAACTGTAAACCACCGAGAATCATGACCTAGCAAAACAGACACGCAACCTTAACCACCATACATAGACATACCCAAACCACAAACATTCTATACACAGACACACCCAGATACATATAACTCATACACAAACACCCCTCAGCACTCATTCACACAGACACAACCAACTCACACACAAACACCCCCAACACAAAGACACACAGAGATATGCTGGATCTCATACGGTTACTCCCACAGACATACACACGCACGCATTCATCTCCCCCCAACAGATACATGTCCACCTGGCCAAGGGCAGATGTAGAAATAATTATAGAAGCTCAATTCATTGGAGAAGGTGAGGGTGTGTAAGGTAGAGGGCAATGGGGCTCACCCCATCCCCATGCTCCCACTCTCCTCCCAATGAGCCAAAGCGGTGAATCACTCCAGACCCCAGAGGAAAGAGCTCTATTTGCTTGATGACATTCCGCACACACAACCCTGCAAGGCAGGGGTTGGCACTGGTGACGTATACAGAAAAGCGAGGCTGAGGATTTGCTGGGGCACTGTGCCAAGGCATGAGGCTATGACCCATTTGTCAGGCCAATCTCCACTGGCCCTTGGCCTGAGGGCATGTGATTTCAAGAGGAGGGAACCTCATTCTTGCAGTGAGAGGAGAGAGACAGGGAAGACTGGTTGCAGAGAGAAAGTAGAGAGAGAATGAACATGAGGATTCCCTGGGGAGTGGGGATGAGTAGCTGCCTGGGGCTCCACCATGGGTTCTAGACCCTGTTCCAAGCTCTGGTGAGACTCCGTTGTCCATAAATACCATGAGACTGCCGACTCAACGGCACTTGGCTTGGCTGGCCATCTCCCTCAGCCTTGTGAAATATTCTTCCACACATGATTTTCCTTTGCCTAAACTAGACTGAAAGTTTCTTTGCTACTTACAAAGAGAGCTACTCAGACACTAAGGAAATCTATTTATTTTTAAAACTGCTTTTTAAAAAAGCACGATTTCCAACGATGAATGCCTAATGTCTCTTGTTCGGATTCCTCATCCAGTAAGAGGAATGAGCATTTGCAAACTTACGTGAAAATTAAACCCACAATCTGGGCACACACTTGTTTGACAAGTGATAATTAACTGCTGACAATATAATTTCAGTTTGGATGAAAATGTGTTTTTCATTAAAAAGTAATCAAAGGAGAAGATATATGAATGGCCAATAAACACAAGAAAAGATACTCAACATCGTTAGTCATCAAGGAAATGCAAATTAAAGCCACAATGAGATGCCATTACACATCCAGTAGAGTGGCTAAAATTAAAAGGCCTGAAAATAACAAGTACTGGTGAGGATGTTGTCTTAGTCATCTAGTGCTGCTGTATCATAGATACCACCAGTACATGGCTTTAACAGACAGAAATTTATTTTCCCAAAGAACAGTAGGCTAAAAGTCCAAATTCAGGGCATCAGCTCTAGGAGGCTTTCTCTGTTGGCTCTGGAGCAACTTGTAGTCAAACTTCCCCTGGACTGGGAACTTCTGAGGTATAGAGACCCTGGGTTCAAAGGACATGCTCTGCTTTCTTGGTGGTATGAAGTCCCCAAATCTCTCTGCTAGCTTCTTTCTTTTATATCCCAAGAGATCACCTCAAGGTACAGTACAGTCTTGTAGATTGAGTCCTGCCACATTGACAACACCACCGCCCAATCCTCCCTCATTAACATCCTAGAGGTAGGGTTTACAGAACAGATGAACATCACACAATACTGGGAATCATAGCCTAGCCAAATTGCTCCACACATTTTTTTGAGAGAAACAATTTAATGCATGATAGAGGTAGAAGAACTAGAACTTTATGCCTTGCTGGCAGGAACATAAAATATTGTAACTGCTGTGGAAGCAGTTCAGTGGTTCCTTAACATATAGAACAAATGCCTATCAGATGAGCCAGTCTTTTCCCTAAGACTCTGGTCTTGCCTGGGATCTCAGCTCTTCTACTGAAGAGATTTTTGGAACAGGTGTTGAGTATCTACTGCTGTGGATTGAATTGTACTCTCCCAAAAGATGTGTTGGTATCTGTCTTAGCTATCTAGCGTTGCTATAACAGAAATACTACAAGTGGGTGGCTTCAACAAACAGAAATCTATCTTCTCACATTTTAAGAGTCTGGAAATCTGACTTCAGGGCACTGATTCTAGAGGAAAGCTTTCTTTCTCTCTGAGCTCTGGGAGAAGATTCCCGTCTTTTCTCAGTTTCTGTTTCTCAGTTCCTTGATAACCTCCATGTGGTAACGCATCTAGTTTCCCCATCTCTGCTTTCTTGCTGCTTGCTGAATCTGCACTTTTTAATATCAAAAGAGACTGAACTAAAACACATCCTACACTGATACTGTCTCATTAATAAAACAAAGAAAACCCTGTTACCAAACAGGATTATTATCATAAGTATAATCCAAAAGCAAACTCATTGCCATCCATCCCAACACATAGCAACCCCATAAGGCAGTATAGAACTGTCCCCATAGTGTTTTCCAGGGGTGCCTGGTGAATTCAAATTGTCAACCTTTGGGTTTAGCAGCCATAGCCCTTAACCACTCAACCACTAGGGTTTCCATCAAATGTATGGGGCTTAGGATTTACAACATGTATTTTTGAGGGGCACAGTTCAATACATAACTGTATCCTAACTCCTACACTGTAGCTGTGATCTTATCTAAGAATAATGTTTTCTTTGTTATATTAATGCAGCCACATTGGTGTAGGGTGTGTCCTAAATTTAAATGCTCTGAGGTTTGAAAAGAGCAGATTAGGCAGGAGAGGTGAGCACGCATCATGCTAGGTAAAGATCTCTAAGAAACACCAAGAAGATCTTCAGAGAAGCTGAGATAAGGATTGTCCCCTAAAATGGACAAAGAAAACCTTCTTCTAGAGCTAGCACCCATTCTAGCCTCCTGAACTGTGAGAAAATTAATTTCTGTTTGTTAAAGCCACCCATTTGATACAGCAGCACTTGGTATTTGAGATGTCTGCTCTTTTCTGGGTGGAGCTGGAGCTAGGGACCTGCACTGGGATTGCAGGTCTCTGAGTCTTCCATGCCCACAGACCCAGGAACCGCCTCCAGAAGGTGGTTCAGCCAATCTGTCTCTTGCTAAGCAGTGAACACCCTCCTCTGGGTATCCCAGCCCTGAATATGCCCAGAATCAGTGTGCAAGGTATTTGGGACTGCCTCCAGCTATAGGGAGGGAGGAGGCATTCCCCAGGTCCTACAGGTGTTGTATCCTATCCCCTTGTTTTACAGAGGAGAAAACAGGCTCAGAGATGTCGAGTCACTTGCTCAAAGCCATGTAGCTTGTGTGGGGGAAAATGGAGATTTGAACTCTGACCTGCCTGACTCCTAGGTCTGTACCAGACACTCCAACAACCTCCTTTTCTTCCAGCCAACTCAACTCCTTTGTTCCTCAGTTTCCTCATTTATAAAATGCCGATAATAGCGGTACCTACTCAAGGAGCTTGTTACAATGATTACATTAATACAAAGAAGAGTCCCCAGTGCATAGAAATTCCTCAACAGATATTGCGATGTTATTGTTAGTTGCTGCTGAGTCATACTGACTCTTGCTGACCCCCATGTGTGCAGAGCAGGGTGTTTCAAGACTGTGGCCTTTTGGACTCAAGACTGTGGTCTTTTGAGACACCTCTGAGTGGGTTCAAATTGCTAACCTTTCAGCTAGTGGTTGAACACTTAACCATATGCGCTACACGGGTACTCTCAATAGACTTTAGCTATGACACTTATTATTAATAGTTCAGAAGCCAAAAGATACAGCCATCTTCATTAGTCTTCCCTTTAATCATCTCTGTGTCCCTTCTGGACTCTGGCCTGATCTCCTGCATCCATTGTGGAGAATCCAACAGGACCCTGTGACACAGAGAATAGGCCAAGGACTTGTTCCTGTTGCATATAGGTCAGATTCTTCATCTAAGGTGCCAAGAGTCTTAGACCCCTTAGTCTATGGTTATTGCTCCAGAAACCTCCAGTCACATATCTATCAAAAAATCTTCCCTAACAGCATGAAAAGGATACCCTGTTTAATTGTGAAAAAAAGAACCTGACCTCGTTTCCTAAGAACTACCTCTATTTCTCACCAGTCCCTAGGATATCAATTTTTGTACATTCCATTTCATTTTTGACAATTTCCAGTTTTCCTAGACTCATACTTTGTACATTCTATAAACCAATTATTATTGGATGTTTGCAGTTATTTTTTCTCATTTTGAGTCATGCCACATCAGCAAATGAAGGTCCTGAAGGCTCTGCTCCACCCACATCATTAAGGTCGACTCTACTTTGAGGAGGCAGCTCTTCCCTAGTTGTCTTCTGAGTGCCTTCCAACCCAGGGGGCTCATTTTCCAGCTCTATATCTGACAGTGTTGTGCTGCTATTCATGAGGTTTTCACTGTCTAAATCTTTTCAGAAGTAGACTGCCAGGTTTTTCTTCCTAGTATGCCTTAGTCTGGAAGCTCAGCTGAAACCTATCCACAACGGGTGACCCAGCTGTTATCTAAATACCGGTGGCATGGCTTCCAACATCACAGCAACATGCAAACCCCCACAATGTGACAAACTGACAGACAAGTAGGGGAAACCAAACTGAAACTGAAATGAAAACTGAAGAGAGTTACAACATGTTCACAAGAGCCAAAGTATGATCTTGAGTATATCCCACCTGAATTTAGAGACCATCTTAAGAAGAGAGTTGATGTACTGAACACTAATGACCAAAGACCAGACAAACTGTGGAATGACACCAAAGATATTATCCATGAAGAAAGTAAGAGATCACTAGAAAGGTGGGAAGGAAAGAAAAGACCAAATTGAATGTCAGAAGAGACTCTGAAATTCGCTCTTGAATACCGAGCAGCTAAAGCAAAAGGAAGGAAGGAAGGACAAAGTAAAAGAACTGAATAAAAGATTTCAAAGGGCATCTCGAGAAGACAAAATAAAGTATTATAATGATGTGCACAAAAAGAGCTGGAAATAGAAAACCAAAAAGGAAGAATGTGTTGTGCATTTTTCAAGCTGAAAGAACTGAAGAAAAAATTCAAGCCTCAACTTACAATAGTGAAGAATTCTTCAGGGAAAAATATTAAATGACTCAGGGAGCATCAAAAGAGGATGGAGTCATTATACCAGAAAGGACTGGTCGATATTCAGCCACTGAAGAGGTAGTATATGATCAGGAACTGATGATACTGAAGAAAGAAGTCAAAGTTGCATTGAAGGCATTAGTGAAAAACAAGGCTCCAGAAACTGATGCAATATCAACTGAGATATTTCAACAAACAGATGCAGCAGTGGACCTGCTCACTCATCTATGGCAAGAAATTTGGGGGACAGCTACCTGGCCAACTGACTGGAAGAGACCCGTATTTGCGCCTATTCCCAAGAATGGCGATCCAATCAAATGCAGAAATTATCAAACAGCATCATTAACAACATTCACAAGTACAATTTTGCTAAAGATTATCCAAAAGTGATTGCAACAGTATATTGATAAAGAACTGCCAGAAGTTCAAGACAGTTTCAGAAGAGGACATGGAACCAGTGATATTATTGCTGATGTCAGACGAATCTTGGCTGAAAGCAGAGACTATCAGAAGGGTGTTTATTTGTGTTTCATTGACTATGCGAAAGCATTTGACTATGTGGATCGTAACAAATGATGGCTAACATTATGGAGAATGGGAATTCCAAAACACTTAATTGTGCTCTTAAGAAATATGTACATGGATCAAGAGGCAGTGATTTTAACAGAATGTGGGGATACTGCGTGGCTCAAACTCAAGAAAGGTGTGTGTCAGGCTCTTATCTTTTCACCATACATTTTTAATCTGTGTGCTGAGCAAATAATCTGAGAAGCTGGATTATATGAAGAATGAGGCATTAGGATTGGAGGAAGACTCATTAACAATCTGCATTACACAGATGATATAACCTTCCTTGCTTGAAGCGAAGAGGGTTTGAAATACTTGCTGATGAAAATCAAAAACAACAGCCTTCAGTATGAATTGTACCTCAACATTAAGAAAATAAAAATCCTCACAACTGTACCAGTAAGCAACATTGTGGTAAATGGAGAAAGGATTGAGGTTGTCAGGGATTTTTTTTTTTACTTGGGTCCACAATCAATGCCTACGGAAGCAGCAGTCAAGAAATCAAAAGATGCATTGCACTGGGAAAATTTGCTGCTGAGGACCTCTTTCAAGTATTGAAAAATAAAGATGTCACCTTGAAGACTAAAGTGTACCTGATCTAAGCCATGGTATTTTCAACTACATTATATGCATGCAAAAGCTGGACAATTAATATGAAAGAAAAAAAGAATTGAAACCTTTGAATTGTGGTGTTGAGGAAGAATACTGAATGCACCATGAACCTCCAAAAGAACAAACAGATCTGCTCTGGAAGAAGTACAACCAGGGTGCTCCTTGGAAGTAGAGATGGCGAGACTGTGTGTTACATACTTTGGACAAGTTGTCAGGAGGGATTAGTCCCTGGAGAAGAACATCACGCTTGGTAGAGCGGAGGGTCAGCAAAAAAGAGGAAGACCCTTGAAGAGGTGGATTGATGCAGTGGCTGCAATGATGGGCTTAAGCACAAAGACAATTGTGAACGTGATGCAAGACTGGGCAGTGTTTCATCCTGCTGGGTGTAGGGTTGCTGTGAGTCAGAACCAATTCAACAACACCTAACAACAACTACCACCTCGGTTTCTCCTCTTATTATATAACCTTTCCCTCTAACAGCAATTTGTGATGATTAAGGACAAACTGAAGAATGAAGCAAACTTAAGAAGGGTGGCCTTGATATCTGGATCCATCCAGAGGTGACCTGGAGGTGTGTCTGGCCACCTTGTAAAGGTGAGCAGAGATCTGTCTATCTAGTTCCTGGGACTTGGAAGAGCTGCCCTGTGAGGCTAGACTGGCTACCAGAGACCACCATCAGCGGAGGCTGAGAGACAGGCAGGTTCTGAAAGTAGTGGAGGGCCCCACAGACAGAGGCCTTCGGCTAAGTCAGGCCACACTCTGAAGGGGCCACCTCTAAGGCCGGACTTCTCCGGCCTTCAGCAAAGGCCCTGCTGGGCAAACCAACCACCTGACTGGGCAGAGCTAACCGGTGGCTACCTTCTGAGCCAACACCACTCCTTACTGCTTGGAGGACACAGTCTGGGCCACGAGGCTTTGCACGTTTGATCCTGACTCCCTGGAATTTGCCTTTTCTTAAACTCTCCTCTTCTGGAAGCAGGAAGAACTTCCTGAATGACAAGTGTGGACTGGAGACATAGCATTCAACTCACATGGTAGGGCCGTACTGTGTCAGTTGTTGAAGACTTGGATTCTCTCCAGTTCCTATAGGCACTCACTGAAGACTGAAGCAAGTTGCCAGCCCTCTGCACTTTCTGAAGGAAGGGGTGAGCTATTTGGTCAGACCCCACCTAGAGGTTACTAGGTGATGTGGCTCTCTGTAGAGACCTAGAGGTGCACTGTTTGCTCATGTACTTGGCCCCTCAGTCAGGACACTTACTTTGTATACAACTCTAACAGCTTTTCTGTACCCATTCAGCTTCACAGAGATTAGGGGCAGCTCACAGGACAGGGCCCATTCAGGTAGACAGTGATGGAGTAAGTTGAATGACTGACCTGGAGGTGAGGCAGGAACTGAGCAGCCACAAGAGCTTCTTTGTTTATAAGGGAATTTTGGGCATTCATAGAACACACAATATGTGGTAAGTCTAATTCTTTCCCTCCACCAATGTTTACTGAGCAGCTTCTGCATGGGAGGCACTGCACTGGGGCTGAGACTGCACTGAGGAGGAAGCTTGTCTGGTGGGGGACACATCAAGAGACGATCCCATAATCCCGTGATGAAGGATGTACCCTGAATTGTGGTGACACAGTTGGGGGATGATGAACTCTGACCCAGACTGGGCCTGGAGTGGGATCTCCCTGGTACCCCACCAAACTCAGGAATTTGGAGTAGTAGATTTCCTCAGTGCCCTGAGAAGTTCCAGAATCTGAGGGCTAGATGGAGGATGGCCTCGGTGGTGTCTTGGACCCCAATTTTCTGATCCCCAAATCTGAGCTGTGTCCATTATGTCACTAGCCTTGGAGTCTCACAGGGAGATCTCAGTGACAGCTCCTACCCTGTTCCTCATTTCCAGGCCACCCAGCAAACCTTCCCGTGCTGACATTAATTACACTTCCGGGAGGTTAATTTGTAAGGAGACAGCGAAAATGTGTTATTTAAATAGCAATTATTAAAATCATGCTGAGGTTTCTCTACATAATAGGTAATTATCTGCATACATAATAGGTAATTGGGAAAACAATGTAGTCAATTCTATTTAGCTCTTCCCACAGAACTCAGAAGTTAATCCTGGGAAGCAAGCAGCACGTTCAGTGGAATTAGAGATATTTGTTCAATCATATTTTTATTATGTCTAAATTAAAGTCACTTTAGGAACCTTCCCAAACACAAACACAGTTGGTTTGCCAAGACAGTGGTCCTGGGTGTCTGAGTGGAGATGCCTTGTTTGGAGTTGGGAGTTTTCTACTCAATGTACATCCATCCCATGTCCGACCGGAACATATTCACTCATTTATCCTTTTGTGCATTTTTATGAGTATTCATTTCCTTATTATTTTTATGTATTATATCCATCCATCCATCCACCCATCTATTCATACCCCTTTTCTACCAGTTATTTTCCATTCATTCACTTATTTGCATATTCTTTTTTTTTTTTTACTTCACATCTTGGTTTATTCATTTCTGCTTGTGTTGGTTGTCCTTTCTTTCATTCATTCTTCCATTGTTTGTACACTCAGCTCCTCGGTCAACCAGTGATTTGTTTTTTCATTGTTTCATCGTTTACTTCAGTGGTTCATTCATTTATGCATCCATAAAAGTGTCCATTCATTCATAATTTCTTGGTTCATTATTTATTTAATGCTTTATACAGTTGTACATTCATTTATGCATCATTCAACAATGAGTGATTTGTTGTTATACAGTGTATTGGACTTATCTATCTAGCAGGATTGCAGACATTCCCACTCTTCTGACCTATTCTAGAATTTCAGTAAAGAGGTTCTAGTGCTTTTTTTCATGTCTTTTAGCAAACTTTTTATTATTATGTAATATGATATAGGATTTACATAGATGAATGTATACAAATCATGAGTGTACAGCTAGATGGACTTTTTTTAAAAAAAACTGACTACATCTGTGAGGCTAATAGTCAAGCAAGAGATTTTAGTATTTGAGCAGCCCCTTTTATGCCCGCTGCCTGACACTATTCCTCCAAATCAGGACAGGTAAAAAATGTCCTTACTTCTAATAGCATAGATTATCTGTGTCTCTTCCAGACCTTCATATATGTGGACTCATACTGTCTTGTAGTCTATGTCTTTAGTGAAGAAGATTTGAAATACTGATGAAGATTAAAGGCCACAGCCTTCAGCATAGATTGCACCTCAACATCAAGAAAACAAAAATTGTCACAACTGGAGCGGTAAGCAGTATTGTCATAAATGAAGAAAGCATTGAGGTTGTCAAAGATTTCATTTTATTTGGGTCCACAGTAATGCCTATGGAAGCTATAGTCAAAAAACCAAAAATGCATTGCTTTGGGAAAATCTGCTGCAAGGGACTTCCTTAAAGCATTGATAAGTAAAGATGTCACCTTGAAGACTAAAGTGCGCCTGACCCAAGCCATGATATTTTCAACCATATCATATGCATGTGAAAGCTAGACAATGAATAAGGAAGACAGAAGAATTGATGTCTTTGAATTGCGGTGTTAGAGAAAAATGTTGAACGTACCATGGACCACCAAAAGAACAAACAGATCTGTTCTGGAAGAAGTACGACCAGTGTGCTCCTTGGAAGCAAAAATGGTGCGACTGCATCTTACATACTTTGGATATGTTGTCAGGAGGGATTATTCCCTGGAAAATGACATCGTGCTTGGTAGAATGGAGGGTCAGTGAAAAAGAGGAAGACTCTTGATGAGATAGATCGACATAGTGGCTGTAATGATGGGCTTAAACACAAGACAATTGCAGACATGGCACAAGACTGGACAGTGTTTTGCTGTGTTGTGCATAGGGTGGCTACGAGTTGGAAGCAACTCAACGGCACCTAACAACAACAACCAACGAGTCTCTGTTTCCTCAGTATTATGCTTGTGTGATTTATCCACATTGTTGTTTTAAGTTGTACATTGTTCCTTCTTACTGATATGTGGTATTTTGTTGCATGAAAACCGGTTGCTGTCAACTGTGACTCATGGCTACCTCATGTATGTTAGTGTGGGACTGTGCCCCACAGTGTTTTCAATGATTGATTTTTCTAAAGTTGATCACCAGGTCGTTCCTCCGAAGCATCTCTGAGTGAACTAGAACCTCCAACTGTTCAGTTGGCAGTAGAGTTCATTAACCATTCAAACTACTCAGGAACTCCTCTATTATGAGTACACAATTACTTAGTTATTCACATTATTCTGAAAAATGAGTGCCTTCCAATTTGGGGCGGTTATGAATAGTGCTTCCATAAAATTCTTGAACATGTCTTTTGGTGAACATATGGATGAATTTCTGCTGGATGAATACTTGGGAATAAAATTGCTGGGTCATGGGTTACACCTACATTCAACTTCTGGACATAAGGGAAAACAGTTTTCCAAAGTGATTATTCTAACACACACTTCTACCAGCAGTATAAGGGGCCTCGCTTTGTCCATAGACTTGCCCTCAGCCACTTGACCACGTCTCACCCTTGTCTGTCTAGAGGTTCTTCGTCCCTAGCTACTCAGTTCTCCTTCTAAGTTTTTGCCCTTCCCTGAGGTATCAGTGCAGGCCTCCTTCCTCCCTAGTCATATTGTTGGCTTCTTGTTTCTGTCCTGGAGGTATATCTTCAGTCCACATTAGTAAACATCCTCTAAGCTTGGTCCAGCCTTTCCCATGTTGGAGACTTTTTAGGGAAGAAGAGCCTCCTAAGGGTACTTGATCCATATATCAGTTTCTCTTCCAGATGCTTGGAATACAGAGGTAAATTGGGGCTGGATCCTGCGCTAATGGAGTTCACAGATTAGTGTTAGATAAATATTCTGGGCTGTTCTTCCTATGATTCAAAGATGAGAAGGTGGATCTAAGAGAAAAAGATAGAAGAATCTTTACATAGAAAGAGCACATAGGACATGACTGAACTTTACAACTAATCAAACCTGAGCTAAAATTCCAACTCATCCATTTCAGCTGTGTATCACCTGGAGGACGGTAGCACCAGTCTTGCTGATTAGGAGGTGAGAAGCAGGTAGGAGTGATGTCGTGAACTGAACTGTGTTCCCCCCAAAATGTGTGTGGTGGTTTGGCTGAGCCATGATTCTTGGTATTGTGTGATATTCCTTCATGTTGCAAATCCTGCCCCTATGACATTAATGAGGGTGGATGGGCAGCAGTTTTGTTGGTGGGGTAGTACTCAGTGTATACGATTGTTTTGTGCCTTGAAGCAGTCTCTTGAAATATAAAGGAAAGAAGCCAGTAGAAATATTTGAGGAAAGCAGTGCCAGGAGCTGAGCACATCTTTTGGAAAGGACCAGGGTCCCTGTCCTCAGAAACTTCCAGCCCAGGGTAAGGTTGATGACAAAGATCTCCAGAGCCAGCAGAGAAAGCCTTTCCCTGGACCTGACACCCTGTGTCTGGACTTTTAGCCTGCTAGACTGACAAAATAAAATTCCTCTTTTTAAAGTCATACATTTGTGGTATTTCTGTTAAAGCAGCACTAGATAACTAAGACAAGCAGGAAGGTGCTGAGTTCGGATTGGAATGTGTTGAGTCTGACCAGGCTGGGCTCAAGGTGCTGACAGTACACCCTGGAGATGATGTCTAGCAGGCTGTACCAGGGACTGTATCCAACTGAATCCACTTTTCTTGCTGCTTTCCTTCCCTGACTTACAAGCTCCATGACCTTGGCAGGTCTCGTCATCTCTCTGCTTCCCAGAGTCTATAATAATGAATTGGTGACAAGGTTGTTTACTTCCCGGGACTATGAGAGTGCCTGGATGGTGTAAACAACTAATACACTTGGCTGCCAACTGAAAGGTTGGTGGTTTGAATGCACCTGGAGGTGCCTTGGAAGAAAGCTCTGGCATTCTACATTGAAAAGATCAGTCATTGAAAATCCTGCGGAACATAGTTCTATTCTTGACACATGTGGGGTTGCCACGAAGCATAATCAATGTGACTGAAACCAGTCCTGGAACTATGTAGAGGATTACATAAGACAATGGAGGTAAAGGCATTCTCACTCATACAGGGTAAACCATCGTGTCATCACTGGGGATGACATTTTCCCTTACTTTTGTCCTTTGCATTACCCTCAGGGTTGCATTTCACTCCTCCTTTCTGCTGCCTGCCCATTGTCTTCCTTCACCTGGGTTTCACTTTGATGCATTATAATTTTAGATTCATAATGATCCTTACATACCAACTGGTCCAACCCTTTGTTTTATGAACGGGGGAAACTGAAGCTCAGAGAGGGAAAGCACTGAGCTCAAGGTCACCCAGTCAACTATAGTTAAGTTCTTCCACTCAGGAGTTCCAGCCCCAGAATAGTGACTGTCCTTACTCTGATGCGGCTCCTACTCTACCCTCCAGGGAGTGGTTTGATCTTGTTTGGAAATTTTCTGACTGATATTCTCAGCAAGAACAAAAGTTGACAATCATGAATGATGTATTTGAAAACTAGAGGTTAATTTGCCCTGGGGCACTTTTTGTTGTAGTTAGTTGCCGTGGAATTGGCTGTAACCCAGGAGACCTCTTGTACAACTGAACAAAACGTGCCTTGTCCTGCACCAAAAGCTATATTTTTTGATCCAAAGTGGCTGTCAGTTTCACTCCAAAGGGAGTACTCTTGGTCTGTCAACCACAAACATAGATGCTATTTAAATTGCATCACTTTAAAAATATAATAAAAAAGTATATATCGCAAAAGAAGAGGTTTGGCTTGGGAGAATTCGAGTATGTATAGACACACTCCTAAATTTTGATTTAATTTTTAAACCACTAAAGGTTACCTTCTCCTTTAAAATAGTCCAGGTATGTGCTGCTCAAGCACATGTAAAATGTGAATGACTCGTCATTTATTTAAGCCTTTCTGCGTGGGGTGGCACCACTGTAAGGCCTTAGACAAGGAACTTACCTCCCCATGCTGTGTCACTGAAAATTTCTCTTTGCAGCCTGAGGGTTTGTTCTATCAATTCCTTTTGAAATACCAGATGCAGCTATGGGACTCAGAGAGTAGATGCCAGGCAACTGCAAGATTTGATTTCAGATTTCTCAGCACCTTCTGTATACTGATAACAACAGCTAATATCATCTGAGGACCTACTATGTGCCATCTGCTATGCTGAGTATTTTGTTTTTTAGAAATTATTATTCA
Source organism: Heterohyrax brucei (assembly GCA_028571685.1). Taxonomy (NCBI): domain Eukaryota; kingdom Metazoa; phylum Chordata; class Mammalia; order Hyracoidea; family Procaviidae; genus Heterohyrax; species Heterohyrax brucei. The sequence continues at coordinate 59,592,524 of CM053140.1, forward strand.
TTAGCTATAACACTTACCCAAACCACAAAGAAGATCTTTATCAAGCTCCTTCCTTGATCACAGCCATTATCTACACAAATTATTTTAGGAGCTACCCAACCCGTCTCCCTGATTCTACTTCTGTTCCCATGGTCTCTTTTCCACTCAACAGCAGAAAAATACCTTTAAAAATGCTAGCCTGACCATACCCCTCCTCTGCTCATATGCCTTTTGGCTTCTGTCTCCCTCAGGGTAGAGCCAGAGTCCTTGCAGTGCCCCTCCAAAGCCCAACATGGCATCTTAAACCTCATTTCCTCTACTTCCCCTCATCCCTTGCTGTCCTTTCAGTATAACAGGTATATGTCTACATCAGGACCTTTGCCTTGTTATTCCCACAGCGTGGAATACTCTCCCCAGGTATGCACACAGATCACCCTATTATGATCGTGTTAACTTTTGGTAATCAGTGTTAGTGATGGCTTGGATGATTTTCACAATGCCGATTAGAGTTGAAGGCAGTGTTTCTCAATCTTATTTTATAAAGCACCCTTAGAGTAGAGGATAGTGAATGCTCTCTGTGAGTCTGAAGGCATTAAAATAAATGAGCCACCACAGAAAGAATATTTTGAGGATTGTTCACTTGTTTTAAAAAAGCCATATTAATTTTAACTTACATTCCATAATATATTTGTATTTTCTCAGATACGAAAATCTCCCACCAAATCTTTGAGTAATACATTTTTTTTATTATGACTGAGTGAAAATGTATATTCCTGTATAAATTTACGTGCCCACCTATACGCAGCTTCCACTGCTGTCCCTGCCAGGTGACAGTACACTATTCCTTTCAGCTCCATACATGTCTCATCCTCCCAATAGCCTTCTTTCCCCTCCTCTCCACCCACTCTCCTTCCTCCAGCCAGAGGTCAGCAGGATGATACCCTATAGATGCATAGAACTATAAAGTGCATCCAATATATGGTCACTGTACAGTGCCAAGTGCAATCCATTCGTGTCTGAAGAGTGGACTTTCGTTATGATTTATGGGCAAGGGCAGCATCAGGGCCTGGGGCCATGCTCCCGGGGGAACTGCAAAGCCACTGGACGGTCAATTGCTGTCTTTTAGTGGAGATCTCAGGGTACACACCTTTAAATTTTTGTGTTGCCAGTGAGACTCAACTTAGTGAGCTCCATCGTGGCTATCACTGGTGGTGGCCGAACACCATCCGATTCTTCCAGTCCCAAGTCTATGTAGGCACCCACTCATGTGGGTCTCTCTGTCTTCTGGGTTGTCTTTACCCCGTGTCATTTTGGTCCTCGGTGAGCATCCGTTCCTGCTGAGTTGGGACCATTTGCTGTGCCCTTGGATTGCTGTGCCCCAGATGCCACTCACCAGTGCGGGGTGCAGAGAGCCCTCCTAGCAAAATGCTAGTTGTGCCAACTGGCCTTGATTTCACCTAAGAGCATGGTCCCCTGCCCCCTGCCCCACCTACTCTGTTCCTGCAATATTGGGTTAACATGCAAGGAGTATTCAAGTTATGTTGAAGTCCACTTAGTATTGTTCTTATTTATAATGTGTGCTATCACCGATTTCACCCAACCAAATTTCTACCAACTATCTAATCTAAATCCTCCCCCTTCACCCTCACTCCTTCCCCTCCCTTGCAGCCATCAAAGAGTCTTTTCTTCTATACATAAGTCTGTTTTTGAGTTCTTATCATAGGGGTCACATGCAATATTTGACCTTTTGTCTCTGACTACTTTCACTCAACATAATGTCTTCCAGTTGAAACCAGGTTATGAGATGTTTCCTGGAATCATCATTATTCTTTATCATTGCATAGTGCTCCATTGAGTATATATAGCATAGTTTACCTATCCATTCCTGTTGTTGGGCATCAGGGTTGATTCCATCTTTTTGCTATTGTGGACTGTGCTGCGATAAATATTCTTGTGCACGTGTCCATTGGTGTGAATAGCCTTGAGTCTGTAGGATATTTTCCAAGTAGTGGAATTACTGGGTCAAATGATATATCTATATCCATTTGTTTAAGGAAGTGCCAGATTGCTTTCCAAAGAGGCTGGACCATTTTGCAACCCCACCAACAGTGTAGGAGAGTTTCACTTTCTCCACAGCCTCTCCAGTATTTGTGTTTTTTGGATCATGGTCAACCTTGTTGGGGTCAGATGGTATCTCATTGTAGTTTTGATTTGAATTTCTTTAATAATTAAAGATGGTGTACATGTCTGCATGTGTTTTTTGGCTGCCTGGATCTCCTCTTTAGAGAAATGTCTGTTCATCTCTTTGCCCATCGTTTAATTGGATGATTTACCTTCTTCTTACTGATATTTTATAGTACTTTATAGATTATGGAGATCAGGGGTCAGTCTGACATAGAGTTGTCAAATATTTTTTCCCATTCTGTAGGTGGCCTTTTAATTCTATTAACAAAGTCTTTGGATGAACAAAAGTGTTTGATTCTTAATAGCTCCCATTTATCTATTTTCTCTTCTGTTCATTATGGTTTGTTTGACAGATTTTGAAGTCTGTCTATGTTGTGTATTAAAATTTCCATTGTTGTTCCTACCTTTTCTTGGATGAGCTTTATCGCTTTAGATTTGATATTTAGGTCTTTTATTCAGTTTGAGTTGGTTTTTGTATAAGGTGTGAGATACGGATCTTGTTTCAATTTATTGCAGATGGATATCCAATTTTGCCAGCACTATTTGTTGAATATACTGTTTTTACCCCAGTTTAATGTCTTACGGCCTTTGTCAAATATCAACTGTTCACAGGCAGATGGTGTCATCTCTGGGGTCTCGATTCTGTTCCATTGATTGATCTCTCTGTTCTTGTACCAGTACCAGACTGTTTTGACCACTGTGGCAGTGTGATATGTTCTAAGGCTGGGTAATGAGAGGTCTTCCAGTATGTTCTTCTTCTTTAGTAGTACCTTACTTATCCGGGGCTTCTTCCCTTTCCAAACAAAATTGGTGATTTGTTTATCCATCTCATTAAAAAATGACACTGGAACTTGTATTGGGATTGCATTATATACGTAGATTGCTATGGGTAAAATAGACATTTTCACAATGTTAAGTCTTCCTATCCATGAGCAGAATAGGTTTCTCCATTTATTTAAGTCTGTCTTAGTATCTTGTAGTAAGGGCTTGTAGTTCTCTTTGTAAAGGTCTGCTATTTCTCTAGTTAGATTAATTCCTTGGTACTTCATCTTCTTAGGGGCTATAGTAAGTGGTATTGATTTGATGATTTCTTCATTAGCAGTCTCACTGTTGATATAAAGGAATCCTACCGATTTACTTATGTTTATCTTGTATCCTGAGACTTTGCTGAACTCTTCTATTAGTCTGAATAGTTTACTTATAGTTTCTTTGGGAATCTCTGCATATACAACCATATCATCAGCAAACAGGGAGATTTTGACTTCTTTGCTGACGGAGATACCCTTTATTTCTCGGTCTTGTCTAATTGCTCTGGCTATAACTTCTAGTACAGTGTTGAATAGGAGAGGTGGGAGTGGGCATCCTTGTCTAGTTCCTGTTCTCAAGGGAAACTCCTTCAGTCTCTCTCCATTTGGGATGACGTAGGCAGTTGGCTTGTATACTGGGCCTTATTGCATTGAGGAATTTTCTGCCTATGCCTATTTTGCTAAGTTTTTTAGCATGAGTGGGTGTTGGACTTTATCAAATGCCTTTTCTGCATCAATGGACAAAATCAGGTGATTCTTGTCTTTTGTAATGTTTATGTGGTTAATCAGATTAATTGTTTTTCTGATGTTAAACCAGCCTTGCATCCCTGTTATGAATCCAGCTTGGTCATGATGGATTATTTTTTTGATATGTTGTATTCTATTGGCCAGAATTTTGTTGAAGGTTTTTGCATCTAGATTTGTGAGTGATATCGGTCTGTAGTTCTCTTTCTTTGTTGGGTCTTTCCCTGGCTTTGGTATCAGGGTTATGCTGGCTTCGTAGAATGAGTTTGGGAGTAATCCATCCCTTTCTATACTGTGAAATAGTCTCAGTAGTATTGGAGATAACTCTTCTCTAAAAGCTTGGTAGAATTCTGTGGTGAAGGTATCTGGGCTGGGGCTTTTTTTTTGTTGGCAGTGTTCTCATGACTTTTTCAATCTCTTCCTTTGTGATGAGTTTGTTAAGTTGTTCTGCTTTACCTTGTGATAATTTGGGTAGGTGATATGAATCAAGGAATTTGTCCATTTCCTCTAGGTTTTCAAATTTGTTAGAGTACAATCCTTCATAGTATTCTGTTATGATATTTTTGATTTCTGTTGGATCTGTTGTGACCACTCCCCTCTCGTTTCTAATTTGGGTTATTTGTTTCCTTTCCTGTTTGTCTTTAGTAAGTTTAGCCAGTGGTTTGTCAATTTTGTTGATCTTTTCAAAAAACCAGCTTTTTGTCTTCTCAATTTTTTTCAATTGTTTTTCTATTCTCTAATCCTTTTAGTTCTGCTGTAATCTTTATAATCTGGTTTCTTCTGTTGCCTGAAGGGTTCCTCTGTTGTTCTGTCTCTACTTGTTCAAGCTGTAGGGTTAGTTCCTTGATTTGATTTCTTTCCTCTTTCCAGATGCGTGCATTTATGGAGATAAACAGACCTCTGAGCACTGCTTTGGCTGTATCCCATAGGTTCTGGTAGAAAGTGTTTTCATTCTCATTGGAATCCATGAATTTCTTTATTTCCTCCTTGATTTCTTCTATAACTCATGGTCTTTTGAACAAGATGTTGTTCAGTTTCCAAGAGTTCCACTTTCTATCTATGTTTTTTCTGCTATTGATTTTGAATTTTGTGGCTTTATGATCTGAGAAGATACTTTGCATTAATTAAATGGTATGAATTTTGTTCAAAATTGCATCGTGTCCTAACACGTGGTCAATTCTGGAGAATGTTCCATGTGCACTGGAGAAGAAGGTGTAGTTGTCTGCAGATGGGTAGAAAGTTCTGTATGTATTGATGAGATTTAGTTGGTTAATTGTGGCAATGAGGTCTTCTGTATCTGTACTGAGCTTTTTTCTAGACGATCTGTCTAGTATTGAGAGTGGAGTGTTGAAGTCTCCCACTATTACTGTGGAGTCATCTAACTCTTTTTTGAGTGTAGTCAGTGTTTCTTCGATGTACTCAGGTGCTTTGATATTAGGTGCATAAATATTTAATATAGTTAAGTCTTGCCTATGTGCTGAACCTTTCAGCAATAGTGTCCATCTTTGTCCATGATGGTGGATTTTACATTAAAATTGATTTTGTCTGAGATTAGAATTGCCACGCCTGCTCTTCTTTGTTCATTGTTAGCTTAATATATATTCTTCCTTCCTTTAATTTTCAGCTTGTTCCTATATTTAGGTCTCAAGTCAGTTTCTTGTAGACAACATAGGGATGGTTCATGTCTTTGGATCCAAGATGTAACTCGATGTCTCTTTACTGGAGCATTCAGTCCATTCACATTCAATGTAATTGTTGATAGGTTATGTGTTCAGTGCTGCCATTGTGATATGTTTATTTTTGTGTTGATGTTTTGTCTGTTGTTCTTATTAGTCTGTTCCAGGATGTTCTTTTTTGTGAGTTGATTTTTCACGTTTTTCAGAGCTAGTTTCGTACTTATTGAGACTCCTGTGTTACATTGCTTGATATGGTATGTTGCGTCCTTGTTGTGCTTTATGGCTGCCTCTAAGATCCCCCTCAACAAACTATATATAAACCCAATTTTAATTACTACCAGTCTGGTCAACTTCCTCTCCATCTGGAAGGACTATAATGACTGTAGTACATTCCTCTTTTTAATATGATGGCACCATAATTTTCATGACAATAACTGGATTGTTTCTTTCAGTATTAAAGCTGTGATTGAGTTTGGAGCCTTCCCTAATTGGGTAGAATTCTGGATGATGTGTTGTTCTAAAATATAAAGGTAGTGGTTTTGTTCTTCTAAGCCAAAGCCAAGAACTTCTTTCAGTATTTCTTGTAGTTTTGGTTTGGTTTTTACAAAGTCTCTGAGTTTCTGTTTATCTGGGAAAATCTTAATTTCATTTTCATATTTGAAAGATAGTTTTGCAGGATATGTAATTCTTGGTTGGAAGTTCTTCTCCGTCAAGGCTTTGAATGTGTCATGCCACTGTCTCTGTGCCAGCATGGTTTCTGCTGAGAAGTGTGATGAAAGCCTACAGGGTTTCCCTCTGAATGTTAGCTTTGCTTTGAGTCTTGCTGCCTTTAAGAGTTGCTGCTTATGTTTCATTTTGTTAAGCTTGATTATAATATGTCTTGGAGTCTTTCTTTTGAGATCTATATTGGGTGGCATATGATATGCATCTGGGATATCTATATTCTCTTCCTTCATGATTTCTGGGAAGTTTTCTGTCAGCAGCTCTGCAACAAAACTCTCTGTCTTCTCAGGTGTTTCATCTTGTTCAGGGACTCCAATTAATCAAAGGTTGTTCCTCTTGATAGAGTTCCACATGCTTCTTCATTTTTGTTGTTTCTTTTTTCTGATTTGTCCTCATAGATAGTGGTGTCAGTAGCTCTGTCTTTCAAGTCAGAAATTCTTTTTTCCATTTGTTGCATTTTGTTTTCTTGGCTTTGCATGAAAATTTCTACGTCTTTGATTTTGTTCTTGATCTGTTGGATTTCAGAGTACTGGTGTTGCATCAGGTCAAACAGGTTGCTTAATTTTTCATTTTGTTCTGCTGCATTTTGTATCAGGTCTAGAAGGGCTCTTCATATAATCCTTTTGTATTCACCTTCTGATGATTTCAGAAAAGTTTCTTCATCCAGAAAACTCCTTCATTGTTTTGTTTGGGACCCTTCTGAAGCCATGGGTGATTTCTTGTTTGCCACAAGCGTCTGTTGCTTTTTGGGTTTCATGTGAATAAGTAAAAGCTGGGAAGGATACTGTGAGGATCGACTGCAGATGTTTCTCTAGGCTGTCTTAAAATGTAAAACAAAAGGCATTTGACCACTTCCCACGTCAGTCAGGTTTTCAGGTGTAGAGGTCCCTCTTCCCAACTGGCAAAGTAAGCACCTCTATATCCAACCCCAGATAATACAAACTAGTTCAAAATACAGCAATGCTACTGCCCTGTTGGCGTCTGCTGACAGAGCCCAGCCTTAGGCGACATTGTGTAAACTACTGCTTTTCTGGTAGAAAAGCGTTCTCCTGTAGGCAGGCTCTGGCTCCCAAGCTAAGAATTAGTTCTACCTGGGGCCACTGTATCTAAGATGGTGCTGTCCATATGGTCGACGGATCAAGGGGTAAAGGTGCCGAGACATAGTGAATCCTCAGCTTCTGTTTCTGGGCCCCTACTGTAGACAACACTGCGTAAACTACTGCTTTTCTGTCAGAGAAGTGCTGTCCTGTTTGCAGGCACTGGCTCCCAGGCTAAGAATTAAGTCCCGCTAAAATCTCTGTATCAAACATGGTGTCCCGCACACAGGCACTGCGGTTCCTTACAAACCAAGCTGTGTCAGTGGTAAAAAGACAGTCCTCAAGTGGCTAGATGAATAGAGTCCTCAGCCTGGCTCTCAAAATATGGCAATTTTGCCTGGTTATCCCACCAGCAGTGCATCTGATACTAGCTGCTAGGCAAGACTCAGCTCCGCCCACCGGCCAAGACAGAGAAAAAAAAAGTCAGAATGGTGTTACTTTCAGTCTGTGACAGCCAGGGCTAGCCAGGAGTGGGAGTCAGTGAAAGAGAGGAGATTTTTCGTTCAATGGTATAAAGTCCAAATTAACAGCCCTGTGCCTTGCCCTGGGGCTCACTAGGTGACCAGAAGGCTTCGTTTGATTATCAGTTCAGGTCTTGGTTTCCAGAGGGATATAAGGAGACATCTGCTTAGTCTGCCATCTTGACTCTGCCCCTACTTTTTTTTATTATGATTGAATGAAAATATACAATACTGTATAAATTTGCTTACATGCCAGTGAGCAGCTCCCCCTGCTCTCCCTGTCCAGTGACAGCACACTCCTTCTCTCTGTTCTGTACATGTCATATCCTTGTAACAGTCTCCTGTCCTATCCTCTCTGCCCTCTCTCCCATGTCCAGTAACAGGTCAGCCAGTTGACATACTATAGATGCACAGAACCATAAAGTGCACATATGATGTGATCACTCTGTGTCACCGAGTCCAATCCATTTCTGTCCAAAGAGTTGATCTCCATTATGATTTATGGACAGGGGCAGCATTGGGGCCTGCAGCTATGCTCCCACGGGAACCCTGAGCCCCCTGGACCACCATCAATTGTTGTTTTTAGTGGATATCTCAGGGTGCACACCTTTTTATTTTTGTGCTGCCAGTGAAACTCAACTTTGTGAGCCCCATCATGGCTATCATTGGTGGTGGCTGGGCAGCATCCAGTTCTTCTGGTCACAAGTTAATGTAGTCATCCACTCACGTGGGTCTCTCTGTCTTTTGAGTTCTCTGTGCCCCTTGTCATTTTGGTCTTTGGAGATCATCTGTTCCTGCTGAGATGGGACCATTTGGTGTACCTCAGATGGCAGCTTGGCAGCTTTTAAGACCTCAGATGCCACTCACCAGTTTGGGGTGCAGAAGACTCTAAGTAATATTGGTGCTCTAGGAAGCCTGGCCTTGTGGTTTAAAGTGCCTGGAACTACCAACAGCAGAAGTGTTGATTATCAAACAATATTAATATTACACAAAAGTAAAGTTTTGCTGAAGATTGTTCAAAAGCACTTGCAGCAGTACATTGACAGGGAACTGCCAGAGATTCAGGCCAGATGTAGAAGAAGACATGGAACAAGAGATTCATTGCTGATGTCACATGGATCATAGCTTAACACAGAGAATAATAGAAAGATGTTTACCTGTGTGTTATTGACTATGCAAAGGCATTCAACTGTGTGGGTCATAACAAATTATGGATAGCATTTTGAAGAATGGGAATTCCAGAACACTTAATTGTACCTGTGAGAAATCTGTACTTAGACCAAGAGGCAGTCCTTCAAATGGAAGAAGTGATACTGTGTGGTTTAAAGTCAAGAAAAATGTGCATCCTTTTACTGTACTTAATCTGTGGAGACCCTGGTGGGTAGTGGTTAAGTGTTGGAGCTGCTAACAAAAGGTCAGCAGTTCCAAATCCAGCATGTGCTCCTTGGAAATTCTATGGAATAGTTTTACTCTGACCTATACAGTTGCTATGAGTTGGAACGGACTTGATGGAAGTGGCTTTTTTTGTGGTTTTGGATTACAACTGTATTCTGAGCAAATAATCTGAGAAGCTGGACTACATGAAAAAGAACAGGCATCAGGATTGTAGGAAGATTCATTAACAACCTGTGCTACACGCATGACACAACAATACTTGCTTTAAGTTAAGAGGAATTCAAGTGTCTACTGATGAAGATCAAAGATCACACCCTTCAGTATGGATTACACCTCAAAAACAGAAGACAAAACTCTCACAACTGGACCTACAAGCAACATCATGATAAATGGAGAAAGACTGAAGTCGTAAGGATTTCATTTTACTCAGATGCACAATCAAAGCCCATGGAAGCAGCAGCTGAGAAATCAAACAACATATTACACTGGGAAAATCTGCTGCAAAAGACCTCTTCAAAGTGTTAGAAAGGAAAGATGCCACCTTAAGGACTGAGGTGTGCCTCGCCCAAGTCACAGTATTTTCAGTCATTTCATATGCACGTGAAATATGGACAATGAATAAAGGAGACTAAAGAAGAATTGACGTCTTTGGATTACAATGTCAGCAAAGAATATTGAATATACCACGAACTGCCAGAAGAGCAAACAAAACTGTCTTGGAAGATGTAAAGCCAGAGTGCCCAATAGATGCAAGGATGACAAAACTTCATCTCTTTGAACAAGTTATCAGAAGAGACCAGTCCTTTGAGAAGGACATCATGCTTGGTAAAATAGAGAGTTGTTATCCCTTAACCAGATGAAAGGACATAGTGGCTGCAACAATGGACTTAAGTATAACAACAATTGAACAATTGTGAGAATGCCACAAGAGCAGACAGTGTTTCATTCTGTTGTATATAGGGCTTTTGTGAGTTGGGACCAACTTTATGGCTCTAACAACAATAGTTAGCCAACTCAGAAGCCTATTGGACCCCATTTCACATTTGGAGACAGAATTGGGCTGTGAATCTCAGAACTATAATCTATATTCCACCCCAAATTAGGCATCTAGAATCATGAAGTGTTGGAGTGCTATGGTGCAGAAACCAAATCAAACACACTGCTGGCTCACAGAGGGGAAATATTTTGCCCAAGGTCACACAGTAGATCCAATGCATGGGCCTTATAGTCCAGTGACCTTTTTGTCAAACTGTGTTACTACTTACTTCAGCTTTTCTGGATTTTTGACCTGTAAAATGAAGAGAAGACAGATGACCTAAACTGAACTCTGATGTCCCTTTCTGCTACATTATTTTATAATTCCTCAAGTAATAAAAGACACAAACAGGAGCTGGGGTTAGAATCTGTGATGCCCTAGTTGCTGTCCGAGGTTCTGAAGGAGAAAAAGCATCGGGCCTCCACAGCCAAGGGGGGAAGGACACAACTGGCTTCAGAGACTCACTCCTTTCGCTGTGTAATCTTTCTTCCTATTGTCTCCAAAGCTTTAGAAACTAGATATGACAGGCGCCTTTGGAGACAGGACAGCAATGGAGGATGGCAGCTTGATAGCTTTGTGTTCTCTGTGATGAACACCAGAGGCCATGTCTGTCCTAGACTTGGATAGTCCAGCATACCAAAGAATTCCAAAGTCAAGCTCTCCCTCCTAGTAGGCTTGGTATCTCTCACGTGAATAATGGGTGAGGAGTTTCCGGATACGTTAAAGCGAGCATTCAGCTGTTGTGGTCATGTTATTATTCAAGACCTTAGTTAAACTAGGAAACCCTGGTAGTGTAGTGGTTAAGTGCCGCAGCTTTTGACCAAAAGGTCAGCAGTTGAAATTTGCCATGCTCTCCATAGAAACTCTATGGGGCAATTCTACTCTGTTCTGTAAGGTTTCTATGAATCAGAACCAACTCAACAGCAGCAGTGTGCTTTTTAGATGGACTGGCTGTGAGGGTTCTGGACAAGCAGATACAACCAATAGGGAGAGAGCACCAGAAACGTGAAAGAGCTTGGTCAGGAAGAATCCCGTGGCTCAGGCCATGAAATTATGCCAGTGTGAATAATCCATCAATAGATGGAAAGGCAGATTTGAAAGGGATGGGAGGTAAAATCCTAGACTGTGGTAGGTAATATCAGTTCTTTCTCCTTTCAATTCGATTTTACACACAGTCAGTGAGTACTTATTGCGTTAGTCAGTTCACGTGTGTGGTTTCATTTGTTCAGTTCGTGATCCTATAAAGAATACAATGTTACTGCCATTTTACAACTAGGAAATTAGCATCAAAGTGGGGAAGGGACTTAAAACAAGCTCTCAATTGGCAAATGGAAGAAGTCAGATTTGAAATAACTTATGTCTGCCTGTAAAACCCTCACTCATCCAACTGAAAACACCCCCCACATCACACTATGAATGCACTGGAGATGGCTGGACTTGCCTTGAGGGAATTTTGGCCACTGAGCAAGCAGGGTGGGTACAGAAAGGGTGCTGAGCCCCTCTCTACAGCAGGACTTCCGAATTGGCCTGGCCAGGCAGCCTTTTCCTGGGAGGAGGCGAGATGCATGCTGGCATCTCCTGAAGCTAGTAGTAGATTTCAGAGGCTGCAGAAAGAGTGATGTGGGTGTGACCACTGGTCAAGTCACCAAAGAAACTCAGCCTTTGGACCATCTTTGGCCGTGATCCAGCAGTCAGAGAGCACTGGCTCATCCACTATATGTGACTAGGACATTGGACGTCTTCTCTGTCTTGAGATCAGGTGATTCTATAGAATAACATTAAGAGCCATTCATTGAGCAGTTATTTCACTCATTTAACAAGAATCTATGGATGCCCACTAGTTGATGGGCACTGAGGATGCAACAACCCCATAAAGCTGGTAATGACAGAAGTGGAACAGCTGGACTTCCTGCTCTGTACACTGTGGCCACTACCTCTGTTACTACATGAGATCTTCCTTCTCACACCCCGGCTTCTCCAGCTACTCAGTTGTGGATACTCGTTTCTCCTTGGTCTTTTCCTATTCTTAGAGTTGGAGGTGAAGATGACAGGGGAGGGAAACAGACAGGCAAATGGAGGAAAAACCATAGAGCCAAGTGGGGATCTTCTTGTATCTTCTAAGAAGTGACAAGTTTAACTCAAATTAATTCAGGCTCAGTTCATAGCTGAAGAAGAAAAAAGAGCTGGTTAGATTCATTTTCTTGGTTGGCTTTTCAAACTTGGTGTTAATCTATTCATCAGCTTAGCTCATCAGGAGGAAACATGCTTCTTCAGGAGTTTTCTAACTGAAAATAAATGCCTCATTAAGTTAAACATATTAACCTGAGAACAGTATTGATGTTAGACAGACTAATGAGTGTCATTATGAAGAATTCGTAATAGGCCCTAGAGGGACACGGCCACCCATTAGGAACTCTCCACAAACTATTCTACATGTGGAATCACTGAGGGAGGGAGAGAGGAAAGGAGATGGGGGAGGCAGACCGGCAAGGAGCTGTTGCTGTGCTGCAGTTGTCCCTGCAGTATCTTTGAAGGCTTGTGAATGGGCATGTGGCCAAGGGAGGTACCATACATGACACGATTCATGATAGGTTCTAAGATGAAGTGTGCTGGTTTTAGACTCTAAAATAAGAGGAAAGGCTGGAGGGTCAGAGTTCAGGCATCAGAATTCTGGGTTGTAGTGCCAACTATTTTTCATGTCACAGTGGACTAGCTCAGTTTCGGCTAATCTTTACTAAGCCAAGCCCTGTGTTGAGTACTTTCACATGTGTTATCCACATGCAATTCAGGTAGATGGGTGTTTTTGTCACAGGATCACGGATGAAGAAACAGTCTTAGAGAAGTTAAGTGGCTAGCCTGAGTCATCCAGCTAGCGGAAAAGTTGAGAGTTAGACCTAAGCTGGTTGGCCTAAGTTGGGGTTTCCTCTCACAGCCCCAAAATCCTTCTCTCTCCTGGTGGTCTGTCTTCAAAGCCCTACCAAATCCACTACTCCTGAACTCTGAATATTGTAATTACAGCTATGTGAGTGAGAACTCTCTCCATGACCATGTAAGAAGCAATGAGGTGAACAGCAACTCACAAACTTCTGGAGATGGATAGACCTTGATCTCAGTTCTGGCTCGAGAACATATCTGCAACAAACCCTAGGCCAAGTCACTTCTCTGAGGGTCAGTTTCTTTATGAACAAAGTGGAAATGAGTATTGCCAACCCTAAGGCTCAAAGAGAGGATTGGATGTGCTAATAAAGGCAAAGTTCCTTACATGTATCGGGTTCTCAGGAAGCACTTATCTCTCCTGCTGTGTGCTGGGTACTGGTCCATTATCTGGATTTGGGCCTTGAGGAGAGCTTGAGCTAAGTCAAGTGGAATGTAGAACAGCAAAGCCACTCTTGATGATTGTCCAACCCACCTGTTAGGGACAGTCCTAAATCCCACAGTCTACATACAGTAGCTGTAGATCTAACATATGCCAGGTGTCATAAGGGATTCAGAGATGACCATGATATAGTCTTCCAAACCAAGGAGTTAGTGTCCTAGTGGGAAAGATGATGTCAGGGCATTGAAGAAAGTCCAAACGTGGGTTAGGGACAGAGAGAGTAGAATCTGAGACAGTGGAATATGATACTCTGTTTAGCTTTGAGGAATCACCACACTGCTTTTCATAGTGGCTGAACCGTTTTACATTCTGACCAGCAATTAACAAGGGTTCTGATTTCTCTGCATCCTCACCAACACTTGTTTTCTTTCTTCCTTCCTTCCTTCTTCCCTCACTCACTCCTTTCTTTTGTCTTTCTGTCTCTTTTTATTGCAGTCATCCTAGAGGGAGTGAAGTGGTTGTCGTTTTAATTTGTGTTTCCCTAATGGCTAATGATGTTGAATATCTTTTTGTGTGTTTGTTGGCCATCTGTATATCTTCACTGAAGAAATGTCTGTTCAAGTTCTTTGCCCATTTTTTTCTTTTTTAAATTTATTTTTTCATTGTATTTTAAGCGAAAGTTTAAAATTCAAGTTTGTTACTCATACAAAAACTTCTTCACGTTCTGGTTGTTTTGTTACTCTAGCTTCTTTCGCTACACTGTGACACTATACTCCTCCCCTCCATCCTATATTTCACATGGCTATTCATACAGTTCCTGTCCCCTTCTGCCTTCTCATCTCTCCTCCAGAGAAGCTGACCAGTTAGTCTCATGTATCTACTTAAGCCAGTAAGTACACTCTTCACCAGTATCATTTTATATCTTATAGTCCAGTCCAATCTTTGTCTGAGGAGTTGGCTTCCAGAATGGTTTTAGTCCTAGACTAACAGAGAGAGTGGGGGCCATGTCTTCTGGGGACCCTCTAGTCTGTCAGAACTTCAAGTCTGGTCTTTTTACCAGAGATTGAGTTCTGCACTCCCCATTGCTGTTACGCCATCAGGGACTCTTTGTTGAGCTCCCTGTCAGGGAAGTCATTGATAATGGCTGGGCACCATCTAGCTCTTCTGGTTTCATGCTGATGCAGTCTTTGGTAAATGTGGCCCTTTATTCTCTTGGGCTTGTATTTTGCTTATGTCTTTGATGCTTTTCATTCTCTTTTGCTCCATTTGGGTTGATGCTTCTTAGATGGCCACTTGCTAGCTTTTAAGATCCCAGACAATACTCATCAAAGTGGAATTGCTTGCTCACTTTTTGATTGGGTTGTCTTTTTGTTGTTCAGTGGTAAGCTTTCTTTGTGTATCCTGGATACTAGACTGTTGTCATATGAATATGGTTTGCAAATATTTTCTCCTATAATGCGGGTTGTCTTTTCCGACTTGACGGCACTTGGCTTGGCTTTTCACTTTCTTGATAATGCTCTTTGATGACCAAAAGTTTTTAATTTTAGTGAAGTTCAATTCATCTATTTTTCTTTGTTCACCGTTTTTGGTGTTATATCTAAGAATCCTTTGGCAAATCCATAGTTATAAAGAGTCACCCTATATTCTATGATTTTAGCTCTTGTATTTCTTACTGATACATTCTGAATCAATTTTTGTACATGGTGTGATATAGGAATCCAAATCCACTGTTTTGCATATGGAAATCTGGTTGTACCAGCACCATTTGTTAAGAGGCTATTCTTTCTCCTTTCAATGGTCTTGACATCTTTTTCAAAATTCAATTGGCCATAGATGTTTTGGTGTATTTCTGGACTCTTAATAGTATTTTGATGGTCTATATATTTACTGTTACGCCAGTATCAGATTATGTTAATTACTTTTGTGGTCAAGGACCTAGTTTTACTCTAAATAGGGTGACTTTTGTCTTTGTCTCCAGAGAAATAACCTGTGGAGTAGTTGAAGTGCTTCGGTCTAGGGCTTCCATATTACATCTGAGAGTTTGTGCTGATGACCAGGGGCTGGCCGGACAGACCAGAAAAGACTCATTTGAGTGGCCGATATCAGTCTTAGAAGGGATAATTTACCCTATAACATAGGATTGGCTGCTAAAATCCCTGAGTTGTGAAGGCTCAGAGGGCTTCTCAATTAGAAAGAACATCTGTATTTGGTAAGGTGGCATGTCTCTTGGGACTTGGAAGCTCTACTTTGGGAATCCTCCTGGACTGCGCACTATGAGTTTCCTCATTTGTATCCTTTTTGGCTATAATGGACCTGTAGTCATAAGTGTAATATACTCTCTGTGAGTCATTCCAGTGAACTGATGAAACCATAGGGGCAGTGGAATCCAGCGGGCCAGGAAGTAAATGTGTCTTCTCGGCTCCCGAGCTTGTGACTGGTATCCTGAAGAGTTACTGTGAAACAAGCCCTGAGTTTTCTGCTAGCATCAGGAGGTGGAGATGTCATGTGGATTCTCCAAATTTGTAGCTGACATCTATTTGATAGTCTGCAGGACTATAACCTTTTAACTTATGAACTCTGATACAGCTCAAAGTGGCTAGAGTCAAAGAGAGAGTGCCATGGGGGTGACTGATGATGAGAGTGGAGAAGTGAGAATGTGAGGATTGTATCAATTTCCACATTTTGAGAACCAGATTCATGCCAATCCTTATAGCACATTACTGAAGTTTCATTTTTAAAATGTATTTTCTTGAGGAGATGTTTGATTTTGCTAAATGAGATGATCATGTGCTTTTTTTCTTCATTCTATCAACATGGTGTATTATACAGTTGATTTTCATGTGTTTAACTACTCTTGAATTCTGGGTTAAAGCCCGCTTTGTCATGATACATGATGCTTTTAATATGCTGTTGGATTCTATTTGCTAGTGTTTTAATGAGTGTTTTTGCATCTATTTATAAAGGATATCAGTCTACAGTTTTCTTTTCTGTGGTATTTTTGTCTTGTTTTTATACCAAGGTAACTGATTCATACAATGAGTTAGGAATTCACATATGTTTTAACATCCTATTATTCACCCAAAATCTACTCCTTACAAAAATTCCTTAGCAAGCTAGGAATAAAATGGAACTTCCACAAACTCATAAAGAATATCTTTGAAAAATTTACAACTAACATCATACTTTACAGTGAAAGACTCAGTGCTTTCCCACTAAGATCAGGAAAAAGACAAAGCTGACTACTCTCCTCATTTCTATTCAGTGTTGTACTGAAGAGTCTAGCCAGTGAAATAAGGCAAGAAAAAGAAATAAAATGTAGCCATATTAGAAAGTAGTATTTTTTTTTTTTTAAATTTGCAGACATGAACATTTATGCAGAAAATCCAGGGGAATCTATAAGTTACTAAAACTAGTAAGTTTGCTTAGCAGTGTGGCAGGATATATAACCAACGTAAATAAATCAACTGTATTTCTGTATATTACCAAAACCAAAACCTGTTGCCAATGAGTTGATTCCCGCTAAAAGTAACCCTGAAGGATAGAGTAGAACTGCCCCATAGATTTTCCAAGGAATGCTTGGAGGATCTGAACTGCCAACGTTTTTGTTATCAGTTGTAGCTCTTAACAGCTATGCCACCAAGGTTTCCGTCTGTGTATTACTAATGAATAACTGGAGGTTGAAGTAAAAATTAACATTTTTGAAAACACCATAGCATATAAAATACTTAGGGACAAATTTGACAAAAGACATATAAGGTTTTACAATCTGATCTGAGAAATACTGTTGAGAGAAGTGATAGAAGACTCAAATATGTGGAGAGACATACAGTTCATGGATCAGAGGGCTAGATATTGTAAAGATGTCAATTTTCCCTGAATTGATACTTATTATTAACTTAATCCTAATAAAAACTCACACACTTTCAAAATTATTGATGGAAATTGACAAAATGCTTCTAAAATTTACATGAAAATTCAGTAAGACCTATCTTTGTTGTTGTTAGGTGCTGACAAGTCAGTTCTAATTCACAGCAAACGTATGTACAATACAATGAAACACTACCTGGTCCTGCACAATCTTCACAATCATTGCTATGCTTGAGCCCATTGTTCCAGCCACTGTGTCAATCTATCTGCTCAAGGGTCTTCTTTTGTGCTGACCTTCACTTTACCAAGCATGATGCCCTTCTTCAGGTACTGATCCCTCCTGATAACATGTCCAAAATAAGGGAGACATAGTCTTGTCATCTTTGCTTCTAATGAGCTTTCTGCTTCTACTTCTTCCAAAACATATCTATTTGTTCTTCTGGCAGTCCATGTCACATTCAGTATTCTTTGTCAACATCATAATTCAAAAGCATCAATTCTTCTTCAGTCTTCCTTATTCATTGTCCGGCTTTCATATGCACATGAGGCAACCCAAAACACTAAGGCTTGGGTCAGATGTACCTTGGTCCTTCAAGTGACATCTTTGCTTTTTAACACTTTGAAGAGGTCTTTTGCAGCAGATTTGCCCAATGTAATGCATTGCTTGATTTCTGGACTGCTGCTTCCATGGGTATTGATTGTGAATCCAAGTAAAATGAAATCCTTGACAACTTCAATCTTTTCTCCATTTTTCTTGATGTTGCTTATTGGCCCAAGTGTAAGGATTTTTGTTTTCTTTATGATGAGGTACAACTCACACTGACAACTATGTTCTTTGACCTTCGTCAGTCATTTCTTCAAGTCCTCTTTACTTTCAGCAAGCAAGATTGTGTTATCTGCATACTGCGCTAAGACCTGAAATAGCTAAGACACCTTTGAATAAGAAGAATAAAGTTGAACCAATACTATCTTATCTTAAGATTTATTATAAAGCTATAACAATCAAAACAGAGTGGTATTAGCGTAAGTATACACAAACTGAGCAGTGGAACAGACAAAGCCCAGAAATAGATCTAGGCCTCTGTGGGCATTTGTATGTAAAAGTAATACTGTGAGAAATATTTTCTTCAACAAATGGTGCTGGCACAATTCGATGTCCATACACAAAAAGGTGAGCTTTGATCTATACTTTATACCATATAAAAAATTACCTCAAAAATGACCATAAACCTAAACATAAATCCTAAAACTCTAAGACTTCTAAAAGAAAACATAGGAGAAACTCTTTGTGACCTTGGGTTAAACAAAGCTTTTTAATATATGATACCAACAGTATAAACTGTAAAAGAACATAGATAATACAATCAAAAGCATAAACTTCCATTCTTTGAAAGACACTGTTAAGAGAGATAAAATACAAGCCATTGGCTGGGAGAAATTAGTTGCAAAGAATATATCTGATAAAGAACTTGTCTCTAACACATATGATGAACTCTCTGAAAAACCCAACAATAAATAGACAAAGAATTTGAATACTTCATCAAAGAAGATACATGGATGGTGTCGTAGATTGAATTGTGTTCCCCCACAAATCTGTAGCAATTTAGCTAGGTGAGGATTCCTGGTATTGTGTGATGTCCTCTATGTTGTAAATCTTGCTTCTATGATATTAATAAGAGTGGATGGGTGGCAGTTCTGTTGGTGGGGGAGAACTCAGTGTGTAAGATTATTTTACACCTTAGGCAGTCTCCTAAGATAGAAAAGAAAGAAGCTAGCAGAGAGACTGGGGAATCTCATACCACCAAGAAGCAGTGCCAGGAGCTGAACGCATCTCTCAGAAAGGAACCAGCCCCTGTGTCTCAGAAGCTTCCAGTTCAGGGGAGATTGACGACAAGGACCTTCCTCCAGAGCCAGCAGAGAAAGCCTGTCCTTGGAGCTGACCTCTGAATTTGGACTTTTAGCTTATTGGACTGTGATGAAATAAAATTTCTCTTTTTAAAGCCATCCACTTGTGGCATTTATGTTAAAGCAACACCAGCTGACTAAAACAAATAACAAATAAATAAGTGCATGAAAATATTCTGAACATCATAAGTCAATAGGAAAATACAAATTAAAACCATAGTGAGATTTTTCCATGTGTCTAGAAATAAAAAGATAGATTATACCAAGTTTTGGAAAAGACATGGAGCAACTGGAACTTTCATAAATTGCTGGTAGGAACGTACACTAGTGCAATCACTTTGGAGGAAAAAAAATGGCAGTTTTTTTAAAAGTTAAACACTTACCATATGGTCCAGCCTTTCCACTCCTAGGTATTTACTTAAGAGGAATACAAATGTTCACAGAAACTTGAACCATAATAGCTCAAACTGTAAACAACTCAAATATCCACTAGCAGGTGAATGATTAATGAATTATGATACATTCACATAATGGAGTATTATTCAGCAATTCAACATTGTTGAATCTCAAAACAATTACATTGAGACTAGACATGAAGACTCCATTCTGCATGATTTGATTTACATATAATTCTAGAAAACATAAACTAATCTATAGCTTCTCTATATAGAAGGTAGATTCATAATTGAGGATGCAGACAGTGGGAGGGTGGGGAGAGGCAGGGGAGATATGACAAGGAACATTTTCAGAGGTAATGGATATGTTCATTATTTTGATTGTGGTAACAGTTTCTGGGATGTATACTTACGTCACAACTTTCTGTATTATACATTTCACATACATCCAGTTTATTTTGTACCAGTCATATTTCAATAAAGTGATGAAACAGTCCTTATTATTGAGATTTCCAGCTTCACTTCAGCAGGTACATTTCTTTAGAAATGGAGGTGGGGAGGAATCAAGGAGAGTTGACCCAACTGTCTATAGCCAACTCTATGGGCGGGCAGATAGATGTCTCTTTGTTCAGGAAGACTCAGCAGAAAAGGTAAAAAACTTGGTTCATTTTCACTGCTGGATCCTCCAGACAGAGGCCTTGGCTAGGCTCTGCCCTGGGTATATCTTCTCTGGAGAACTGCATTCAGCTTTGTCAAACAATGCAGAAGCAGGCAGGAAACATGAGTTTGGACAGAGGGGCTGTCTAATGAGGAATGCTGAAGAGGTGGGATTGCAGAACTCAGAGCAAAGAAAAGTTTGGAGGGAGGAAAGCATTATCTTTGAATACAGAAGGGACCACTTTCTGAAAGTAGAAGTAGATACCTTCAGTGTGGCCTGAAGGAAGGACTTTCCAACAGTTGAAGACACCCAGAGACAGAATGAGCTACCTTGAAAGATATTGAGGTCCTTACCTTGTGCGGTGCACGAGCAGGAGTTTAAGGGAGACAATAGTGAAATGACATGTTCAGGCTTTGGCATCAGTTAATGTGGCCTTGAATCACAGCTTGAGTGGTTCAGAGCAAAGGATTTCTCTCTAAGCCAAGTTTTCTTATCCATAAAGTAAGGTAATACTATTACCAAATTCATTGTGTAATTACGCTCAAATGAAGGACTATTTCTGGAGAAAGGTATCGTGCTTTCTAAAGTAGAGGGTGTGTGAACATGAGGAAGACCCTCAATACGATGGTTTGACACAGTGACTGCGACAATGGCCTTAAGCATACAAACAACTGTCGTCATGGTGCAGGACTGGGCAGTGTTCTGCTCTGTTGTGCACGGGGTCACTAGGAGTTAGAACCGACTTGATGGCACCCAACAACAACAACAACAACGACAATGACAACAACAACACATGTAAACCCCTAACTTTAAGACTGCGGTGACTGGAAGCTGATGTCATTATGCTGTCTGCTCTTTTAATCATCTCTCTGGCAAAGCCACCACCTCCTACAGTGAGGAGGAGAGTAAGTCAAACACCACCTCTGACAGAGGCAAAGCTGGCCAGGGACAGAAAGAGGGAAATGTTGCATCACGCAGCAGAGAAAATGATCCAGGACTAACATCTCC
Organism: Heterohyrax brucei; assembly: GCA_028571685.1. Taxonomy (NCBI): domain Eukaryota; kingdom Metazoa; phylum Chordata; class Mammalia; order Hyracoidea; family Procaviidae; genus Heterohyrax; species Heterohyrax brucei. Next base: position 59,613,774 of record CM053140.1, read on the forward strand.
CTGGTGAATGCAGGCACTGTAAAAAGAAATTATCTCAGCTGCGCATGGGTCCCTCTACTCATCCTCTCCGTTTGGATGCCTGATAGCTCTTCATTTCCCCGATAGTGCTTGTTTCAAGTGCATTGTTTTTCTCTGCTTGATAAAATATAATTCATTTAAGTCTCTCTGATGGTTATTTCATGTCTCCAAAGCATATTTTTCACAGGAAGATCAATTCTAGGAAAACACTTAAAGGCTATGGAAGTTAGAGCCATTAACAAGTGCTAAGTGGCCAATCGTTCACGGAGGGGTCTTTGACTAAAACCATGAAAAGATAAAAAGTCTGCCTAGGCTGCTCTGCTGGGAGTCCTGGAGTGGCATTTACATGGATTTTATGAGCCCTCCTTTTCTCTCTCTGCCTGAAATTAAAGTTCATTTTGGAGGCCAGAGAAAATGATCATGAGGGTAGACAAGTCTGCCCTGTGCAGTAGACCCTCCCACGTAATGCCGCAGAAAAGGGTCTCTGCTTCTCCAAGTCCATGACTGTATCAGTAAACCTAGATCCAGAAGCCTCTCATGGTGTGAGCCCCAGACACAAAGCTAGGCCACACTGGGCTTATTCCCTGTCCCCTTGCTCCCTGCATCATAAAGCCTAAATTTCAAGCACTGTTTTTACATCTTTGAACCTCTCAGGGCCCCAAAAGCCTAATCATGAGTTGCTCTGTTCCCGTAAGATATGCCCCTCCCTGTCCAGTTTGAGAGGGTCCTGGCCTGGCTAATTCTCCAACCAGCTGTACTTGACCCAGTCCTTAATCTCATGGGTCTCCCTTTCCAGCCAACTTCCATTGCCCTACCAGATTCTGCTCTAGGTGGGGTGTGCAGGTGAAATGAAGCTCTCTCCTCACTGCCTGAACTCTTCTTTTTAGGGGGTATGGGAGTGGGAGTATTCTGAATACCTCCTGCTTACCCTACTGGTGTCAGAGGAGCTGAAGACATGGCACTTGGCATTGGATAATGAGACTGACTGCAGTTGTTAATTATACTCACAGACCAGGGCAGAAGGAGACTTCATGGCATGTGGGGCTACCTGTGGATTGCATTCATGAGCCAAATGATCCAGCAGAGGCCATAGGAGGCAGACTTTGTAGTAACTATAGAATATGGTGCCCCTTGGTTCTTACAGGAGGATGTGATTGGCTTTTTTGAATAATTTCACAGGCTGCTGGGAACTTGCTGGCCTTTGGGGTGTGTCACACAGGGCCAAGGTCAGAGAACTATTTTCATCTCAAGCAGGACATGGCACGGCACTGAGAATTAAAGATTGTTGCAAAGTGAAATCCAAGGTCTGTGAGAACTGAACCCCACAGCCAAGGAAAAAGGACTTAAGCAGGGATATCTCTAGGGGGAATGATGCCTGGTCAAGAGCAAAGAAAACAATAAAAACCAAATCCACTGCTGTTGAGTCGATGCCGACTCACAGCGACCCTATAGGACACAGTAGAACTGCCCCATAGACCTTCCAAGGAGCACCTGGTGCCAAGCTTTTGGTTACCACTGTGCCGCTAGGGTTCCCAAGAGCAGAGAGGACTGAAAAATGTCTAAATCATTAGCAATGTCCCCTAATGTCTTCTGGGTCTTCTGGCTAGATCTTAAGAGGAAGATGTGGCCACTGTGTTTCGTATCTCTCCTGCATTCTGCAGCTTCTGCTGGCCATTCAATGATCTTTCTGGCCCCTGATCTCTCTCCCCAGTCCATTCCAGACTTGGCTGTTCAACTCCAGAGCCTTGATTTACATTTTTATTCTGCATGATGTTTCTTCCCTGGCCTGCAGTCCTTGCGGGGATAGATTGGTGATGCACAATGTCTGGATGGCTGTTCAGCTCTGATAGAGGTTAATAGCATGTTACTGCAAAGGTGGCAGTGGGGCCTCTATTTGCATCCTAGGGGAGGCACCAATACCTTCAATTATCAGAAGCACATCTTTTGTGTTTACCTCTTGGACTGAGTCTCTTCTTGAAGGTGATAATTAAATCCAGCACATTAAGTAAGTTACAGTCCCAATGCTGTCCAGAAGGTGAGATGGGGTGTGTGTAGTACAGACCCAGAAGGAGGGGTCTGGCCTTCATGGTAGAGAATGCTGCAAATTAGAGGATTCTCTATAAGCTGGAAAGGCTGCTCCTTACAATGAAAAGGGAATCCAGTTTGTGCTTCCCTATGCAGGATGTTGTGGTGGTGAGGGCCAGGGCAGGCAGCATGAGAAGGAGCCAGTGTACAGGGATCCCCGTCTTGTCTCTGCCACGTCCCTTCTATGTGAGTTCGGGCAAGTCCCTACCCTGTTCTTTGGCCTCAATTTCTTCATTTGTAGATGGGGGACAGTGATTTGATCAGCTACAGCCTCACTGAGTAGCAGTGTTGACAAGCCCTAACAGCTGCACAGATGGATACCCTCGGGAGTACGGGCCACAAGTGGCAGGGGTCAGGGCCATAGGGTCTGCAGTCAAGTGGCAGGGGTCAGGGCCATAGGGTCTGCAGTCAGTCACAGGTCTGGGGTTCAGGCCCAAGCTGTGACCTTAGGCAAGTTCCTTAACTTCTCAAGGTCTCAGTTCCCTCAGCTGTAAATGGGTTAACAATGTCTTCCTCAGACAGTGGCTTAACAGTTAATGAGATGATAGACTTCTAGATTCCGGTACACAGTAAGCACCTGATCAATGGTGGATATTACTCTAGGTGTTCTAGTGAATGTGTATCCAAGGTGCATTTATGCTGGTGCCCTCTGTCAACCCTGTCCTCCTATGTCTGCATAGCGCTCTTTGCTTTAGTTACCCAAAATACCTTTCTTTCTCCCAAGAATTACCTAGAGAAGACAGCTTATGTCTAGATTCTGGACTACATTTTCCCAGAGAAACACTGTTATTCATAATTATTAATGGCATAAACAATTAGGAGCTCCTGGATCAACTAATCACAATCTACAGCAGAATTTTATAAAAAATACATTCTGAGTCCTAAAAAGTTTTATAATACAGCATTTCTAAATTATTTTTAGAAAATGAGTATCCATCATACTGAGTGCTAGGTATGAGCTAGCTTCTTCGCATAAGTTAATTTACTTAGTTCTCACAACTGTCCAATGAGATTGGTGGTGCTAGTCTCTGGCATGCGTATATTTATTTTTTTAATGTGACTATTTTATTTTGAAATAATTACAGCTGCATATGAAATTGAGAGTCTATAGGGTAAGAAATAATATAGAGGTCTTTCCCTGCTGAGTACAACTACGAATTCTGGAGATAATGCAAGAAACAACCACAGGAACACTCTAGAATGTGGCCAAAGGCTAACTGGTCATGCATTCCAGAAACAACACAGTGGCAGGACACTTCACAACCCCACTGCTCCTGTAAAGATTACCTATTGATTCTGACTGATAGTCACCCCAAAGGACATAGCAGAACTGCCCCATAGGGTTTCTAAGGGTGCAATATTTATGGACGCAGACTGCCACATCTTTCTCTTGTGGAATAGCTGGTGGGTTGGAACTGCTGATCTTTTCGTTAGCAACTGAACACTTAACCACTTTGCCACCAGTGCTCTTCCCCATAAAGATTACAGCCTAGAAAACCCTTTGGGGCAGTTTTACTCTATCTCATGGGGTCCCTATGAGTAGAAAATCAACTCGATGACATCCAACTACAAAACTCAATAGAAGAAGGAGACCCAAGGCCAGAATTTCTCTGCTCCTAATCTAGCAACAGTGGACTTCTTAGGTAGGCTTATTCCTCTGCTGGATGTCATGAGGGTGTCTTGACAACCCAGGAGAACCCACTGACAAGAAATGGCCAGGGAAAGTGCTGTCCTTCCCTGAAAGCCAGAGGCTTCTATCTCCCACTCAGAAACACAGGTGAAGGGGATCCCATTCCTTAGGTAAGAAACTTACTTCTCCATTTAGAGACAATAGGTAGTCTGGCAATCTGAAAAAAGAAGACAGAAGAAGAATTGAGGCCTTTGAATTGTGATGTTGGAGAAGAATGTTGAATGTACCACGGATCGCCAAAAGAACAAACATCTGTTCTGAAAAAAGTCCAACCAGAGTGCTCCTTGGAAGCAAAGATGGCAAGACTGCATCTTACATTCTTTGGACATGTTGTCAGGAAGGATCAGTCCCTGGAGAAGGATATCATGCTTGGTAGACTGGAAGGTCAGCAAAAATGCGGAAGACCCTCAATGAGATGGATTGACAGTGGCCACAAAAATGGGCTTAAGCATAAAAAAGATTGTGGTCATGGCCAAGACCAGGCAGTGCTTTGTTCTATAGTGCATAGGGTAGCTATGAGTTGGAACCAACTTGATAGCACCTAACAACAACAGTAACAGGCAGTCTGGCCCGGGGAAGCACTTTCTGCCTCATCCTGCAGTACCCCTCAGGCTCCAGCTATAGAAAGTATGGTCAAGCAACTTAGAACCCTGGATAAGCTGACCTTCCTATCTTTCTCTGCATCTCTGACTCTGCCTTCTTGATTGGATCCACAGGCAGACTCATCTCTAGTTTCTTCTGCTCATCTCTGTTTTCTCTGCAGAGTGGCTTCTCGGTTCACTCATGACCCAGAATGGTTACATCAGATTGGTAACCTCTACCGCTGAGCTGTGTTTTCTATGTGGTGTAAATAGTTAACACAATTGACTGCTAACTGAAAGGTTGAGGGTTCAGATCTACCCAAAAGCTCCCTGGAAGAAAGGCCTAGTGATCTACTGAAAAATCAGTCATTAAAAACACTATATACAGTTTTACTCTGACACACATGATGTCACCATGAGTTAGAGTTGACTTTGTGGGCAACTGCTTAACTAATAACTGACTCATATAACTAAATTATATGAGTTTGCAGGTTGGCTTCCCACAGATTATTGTCTCTATCTGCTTGTCTCAAAGTAGTATTCTCAGGAGAGTGAAGCTGATAGTTGTTAATAAGCTGAGGGTCTCTGTTAGCGGAGATGGGGTAATTTAGCAGGACTGTGGGATGAGCAGAGAGGAACAAAACACTTGACATTTCTAAAAGACATGAATTACACAAAGTTTGACAATTAAGTCCATGAACTTAATTGTTCCAAATGCTACATACCTCAGTGCTGAATATCACTACCGTCACCTCTGAAGTGTTCCCCTTGGGAAGCTATGCACCAATGCCATCACCTAGTCAACTCTTTAAAGCAATTTTGGAACTCTTTCTGGAATGGCCATTGTGCATCGTGGCATGGTGGCAAGTTCACAAACTTAATTGTATAGTTGTCTGTCAGGGAGTATTTAGCCAGTAAACAAATAAGTGCATTGGAACACCCTACCTATTCATCTGGTCTGGCCCCCAATGACTTTTTTCTTTACCCAAAGACAAAGAAAATATTGAAAGGAAGATACTTTGATGACATTCAATATATCAAAGGTAACACAATGACAGCTCTGATGGCCACTACAGAAAAAGAGTTCCAAAATTGCTTTGAAGAGTGGACTAGGCACTGGCATCAGTGCATAGCTTCCCAAGGGGAGTACTTCAAAGGTGACCATGGTGATATTCAGCAGCGAGGTATGTAGCACTTTTTCTAGGATGAGTTCCCAAACTCAGCTGGCAGACCTTCGTAATCCTTACTTTTTACATAAGGAAACTGAAACTCAAAGAGGTAAGTGAATTGCTCAAGATCATATAGCCAGCAAACTGTAGAATCATGATTCATATCTTAAGGTGGGCTGAATTCCAAGCTTCAACCTTCTTGTTTTTTTCTGTTTATCTCCCATCTGCCCCTTTCACCCGCCACTTTCTGCTGTGCCAATCAGGGCAGGATATGGGGGAGAAAATGACTTCTCTGAGAGGATAGATAATGCTAGCAAAGGTGAAGACTCATCTTTGCTCTCTTAGAAGTTTCTGGGGCATTTGCAAATTTCCTAGAGCCTTGTGCTTAAACAGACTTTATGCAGACTTTCCTTCCAGAGCTGGCCAAGGTAGTTAGCATACTTGAATCCCCCACTTGATTATTCAAACCAGTAAGAATTCAATTAAAATTTCATCACAGTCATTTCATTTAGTCCAAATGACAAAACTGATCGCCTTGCATTTTTGCCTGGGTCCAGTAGTTCTACCACTGAGCTCTTCATCCAAAGCTTTTCAACTTCTGAAAATCATTTTTTATATCAAGTCATCCCATAATTACAAAGTCCAACATAGAGGAGACCCCTCTGCAGACACAACATGTCAAAGGCTATTGGTTGAACACGTCCCACTCAGGCAGCAGGGCTGGGGTTTCATAACTGTCTGCTGACCAGGTGGTTACTGGCACCAGTTCGAGAAGTGTCTAAGGTTTTCTCAGCAGGATTAAGAGGACGATTCTGGGTCAACCATAGCCCGAAAGGGCTTATGATGGGGCAGCAGCATGGGGATGTACATGGAGGTTACTGAGAATCACTTCCCTGCAGACAGGGGCAGTAAGAAGGAGGGGATGTGTGGCCTCTAGCTCTTCCCATGGGGACCCCTTCAGGATCCCTTAGGGTAATGACTTAACCTCTCAGATCCTCAGTTTCCTCACATGTGAAGTAGAGATAATGGACCCTTCCTCACAGGGTGGGTGTGAGAATCACAGAGAAGGATCTAGGGAGCCTTGTATACAGTAGGTTCTCAGAATACTAAGTAGCCACTGACTGAGTACCACTCATCTGCCAGTTTGTTGCACTGTGGTTGTATATGTGTAGCTGTGATGCTGGAAGCAATGCCACCAGCACTTCACACACAGGGTCACCCATGATAGTTTTCAGTGGAGCTTCCAGATTAAGGCACTAGGAAGAAGGATTTGGCAAGCTATTTCTCAACATATTGGCCAGTGAAAACCTATGAATAGTGGCAGAACATTCACATAGTGCTGGAATATGAGCCTTTCAAATTGGAAGGCACTCAAATTATGACTGGGGCAGAGCTGCCTCCTCAAAGTAGAGTTGACTTGTGTTAGGCTGGGTTCTCTGGAGAAGCAAAACCAGTAAAATTTGTAAATATATATAGAGAGATTTATACTAAGGAATTGGCTTATTTGGTTGTACAGGCTGGACTGTCTCAACTGCATGGATCAGGATAGAGGCTTCTCCTGATTCATGTACCCACAGGGGATGACATATCTAAGACTGGCAAGTCAGCGAGCAGGGTTCTTGCTCTCAGGCTGCGAAAATTGATGAATGCCAAGATTGGCAGGCAAGACTGCAAATACACTGTTAGCTCAAGTCCCAAGAACTGGAGATCAAATGAACAGGAGCCAGCTGCAGGATCCAGAGTGAGCTGCCAGAATGTGCCATTATATTTGACGCAGGCCACATGCCCAAGGAAACTCTGTTTCAACTGATCGGCTGTTCACAGCAGATCCCATCAAGGAGGTGATTACATTACGTCAAATCTCCTTGATCACAACATCACATAACTGCCAAACTACATCATAATGGTCAAATCACTGAGAAGTATGGGCTAGTCAAGTTGATTCAAAACCTTAACAATCACATCATTTTAATGATGTAGATGGACTAAAGCTTTCTGGACTTCTGTTTGCCGATGTGGCATGACTGAAAAGAAGAAACAGTTGCACACGTCCATTAATATTTGGAGCACAGAGTGTGGAAAGTATGAATCTAGGAAAACTGGAAGTCATCAAAAATGAAACAGAACACATAAAGATCAATATCCTAGGCATTAGTGAGCTGAAACGGACCAATCCTGGCCGTTTTGAATTGGACAGTCGTATAACCTACTGTCTTAGCTATCAAGTGCTGCTATAACAGAAATTCCACAGAGCAGTTGCTTTAACAAAGAGAAGTTTATTTTCTCACATTCCAGTAGGCTACAAGTCTGAATTCAGGGTGTCTGCACCAGGGGAATGCTCTCTCGCTGTTGGCTCTTGGGGAAGGTACTTGTGAGGCGCCAATCTTCCCTTGCTCTGGGAGCATCTCAGTGTCAGAACCTCAGATCCAAAAGATGTGCTCTGCTCTTGGCACTGCTTTCTTGGTGGTATAAAGTTCCCCACTGTTTGTTTGCTTTTCTTTCTTTTTGTTTCTTGTACTATAAAAGGTAGTGCAGGCCACCCTCCAAGGAAACTTCCTTTACATTGAATCAAGGATGTGACCTTTGTAAAGATTACTGGGAATCATGGCCAGTCAAATTGCTAAACACAGTTTTGGGAGGATGTAATTCATTTCATGACATCTGCCATGCTGGGAATGACAATTTGAAGAGGAATGGCATTACAATCATCAGCAGCAAGAATATTTCAAGATCTACCCTGAAGTGCAAAGCTGTCAGTGATAGGATAATATGCATGGTAAACCATTTAATATGACTATTGTTCTAACTTGTGCACCAGCCACAAGTACCAAAGATGAAGAAATTGAAGAGTTTTACCAACTTCTGCAGTCTGAAATTAATCAAACAAGCAATCAAGGTACACTGATGGTTACTGGGCTTGGAGTGCATTAAGTTGGAAACAAAGAAGAATTGGTAGTTGGAAAATGCAGCTTTGCTGACAGAAATGGCTCTGAGGACCGCATGACAGAAGTATGCTAGACCAATGACCTATTAATTGGAAATATCTCTTTCAACAACATAAATGACAGCTATACCTGTGGACTTCACTGGATGGAATACACAGGACTCAGACTGACTACGTGTATGCAGAAACTCAATATCTAGGTGCCCAATGTGAAGCAGATCATCAACTGCTCACATGCAAGTTCAAATTGAAGCTGAAGGAAATTAAAACAAGTCCACAAGTACCAAAGTACAGCTTTGTGCATATCCCACAGCTTTGTGTATATCGTCAGAGGAATAGCTTTGAGGCACTGGACATTAATGATCAAAGATTAGCTGAGTTGTGGGATGTTATACAAGAAGAAAGCAAAAGATAGTTAAAAAGACAGGAAAGAAAAGACAAAAATAGATGTCAGAAGAGATTCTGATACTTGCTCTTGAATGTGGAGTAGCTAAAGTGGATGGAAAAAGGGTGAAGTAAAAGAGCTGAACAGAGGATTTCAAAGTGCAGTTAGAGAAGAAAACATAACACAATATGAAGAAATGTGAAAAGATCTGGAGTTAGAAAATCGAAAGGAAAGAACACACTCAGTATTTCTCAAGCAGAAAGAATTATAGAGAAAATTTAAGCCTCGAGTTGCAATACTGAAGGTTTCTATGTGCAAAATATTGAATGATACCAGAAGCATCAAAAGAATATGGAAGGAAGGCACAGAGTCACTATACCAAAAACAACTGGTTGACTTTACCATTTCGGGAGGTAGTATACAAGGTCAAGAATTGAAGGCACTGAAAGAAGTCCAAGCTGCACTGAAAACACCGGTGAAAAACACGGCCCCAGGAATGGATGAAACGCCAGTTGTTTCAACAAACAGATGCAGTGCTGGAAACGCACACTCATCTACATCAGGAAATTTGAAAAACAGCTACGTGGCCAAACTACTACTAGATGAGATCCACATTTTTGTCCATTCCAAAGAAAGGTAATTCAGCAGAATGTGGGAACTATTGAACAATATAATTAATATCACATACAAATAAAATTTTCCTGCAGATAACTTAAAAAACAGTTGTGGTATGACATCGACAGGGAGCTGCCAGAAATTGAAGCTGGATTCAGAAGACGATGTAGAACGACAGATACTGCTGCTAATGTCAGGTGGATCTTGGCTGAAAGCAGAGAATATCAGGAAGATGTTTGTGTTTTACTAAGTATGCAAAGGGATCCAACTGTGTGGATTATAACAGATCCTGGATAACACTGCAAAGAACTGGAATTCGAGAGCACTAAACTGTGCTCGTGTGAAACCCGCATATAGACCAAGAGGCAGTCATTCAAACAGAATAAAGGGAATCACATGGTTTAAAACCAGGAAATGTGTATGTCAGGGTTATATACTTTCAACATATTTATTGAATTTGTTACACCGAGCAAATAATCCAAGAAGCTGGACTACATGAAGAAGAAGAGGGGATCAGGACTGGTGAAAGATGCATTAACAATCTACGAGACTCAGATGACACAACATCTTTTGCTGAAAATGAACAGAACTGGAAGCACTTACTGATGAAGATAAAACAATCACAGTCTTCAGTACAGATTACAGCTCAACATAAAGAAAACAGAAACCTTTACACCTGCGCCAGTTGGCAACATCATGCCACATGCAGAAAATATTGGAGTTGTCAAGGATTTTACCTAGATCCACAATCAATGTCCATGAAAGCAACAGTTATGAAATCAAATGACATAGTGCACTGGGCAAATCTCCTGCAAAAGTTCTCTTGAAAAGAAAAGACATTACTTTGACGATTAAGGTGGGCTGACTCAAGCCATAGTATTTTCAGTTGCTTCATGTGTGAGTGAAATCTGGACAATGAAAAAGGAAGACAGAGGAATTGATGTTGGCGAAAAGTATTGAATATACTACAGGCTACTAGAAGAATGAATATATATGTCTTGGAAAAAGTACAGCCAGAATATTCCTTAGAAGTGAGGAAGTAAGACTTCATGATGCCCATGCACTCCTCCTCCTTGCCCATGTACTTTGGACACATTTTCAGGAAGAACCAGTCCCTAGAGAAAGATACCATCTTTGATAGAGGGTCAGTAGAAAAGAGGAAGAACCTTAAGGAGATGAATTGACACAGTGGCTGCAACAGTGAGCTCGAATGTATCAAAAATTTTTAGGACGGTGCAGGACCAGACAGTGTTTCATTCTGTTTTACAGAGGGCATCTATCAGTCAGCACCCACTGCAACTAACAATAACAACAATATTGACTTGAACTGGGTGCATGGGCAACATATGTGGTTGAGGTGAGATGATGATCTGGAACTTTGGCTTCTAATCCTCACCTGTAGCATTGCTGGTCACCTGAGGATGCTTTGTGTATCACTTAGCAGCAGGAGGATGGGCAGACACTAAGGTGGACCAGATGTGGAGAATCCAAGATCTGAGCAATTAGCTTAGCTGCTAAGATAGACAAGAAGGTGCAAGAGGGGCCTCAAACACCAGTGAAGGGAAGTAACACTCTATATATAGAGTGACTGGGGAAGTTGAGTGAGGCTAGACCCATCAGGTCAGGAGTTTCAGCAATAAAACAGAATTAACACAGGTGCATCTTTCAGGCAGGCAGAGCTCCAATCACCATGGGGACTCAGGAGCTGGTGACAGGGAGCATCCTGACTAATACTAAGGGGTGAGGTCAGTGTTCATATGGTATGAAAAAAGGAACAGCATCCAGGGAGCTCAGGATGAAGCCACAAAGCCCTGGGAATTCTAGAAACCAAAAGAGTCACAGATGCTGCCAGTGCCCTGTTGTAGGATTGCTGCTGATGGAGGAAGAAATGAGAATATCTGGTGGGTGACTGGGGCTGTTCACTGGAGCACAGTCTCTGGGAGAGATCAAAGATAATAGTGAGGGGGCCATTCCAGGATAACTATAGTAAGAATCATAAAGAATGGAAAACGAAAGAAGTGGAGGATGCTGGGTAGGAAATAGTTCTAAGTCTTGGAGGACAACGTAGCAGAGCGAAAGGAACACCTGGATTTAGAATCGGCAGGTCTGGGCTTTAGGCCCATTCTGCCTCTAAATCACTGTGTGACCTGAGGCAAGTCATTCACCTACTCTGGGCTTTGTCTGCACATTTGCAAAAATGAGGTCATATCTAAGACCCCTTAGTGATACGGTCCAGACTTTGCATGATTCTATGTGGTGCCCACAGACTCCCCTCCTTGCTCTAAATATCACCGGTGGGTGCCCAGCTAACCTAGGCTCAAGGAAGGCACATCAACACCAGGACCACAGCACTGATGCAGAAGCTCCCAGTCACTGCCTGAGGATGCTTCTAGCAGTGACAAAGCTGCTCGGTTCATTAGAGTCTGGGGCTAATGTGCCCTTGCTCTTGGAGATGCCATTATGAGTGGTTTCTGCAGCTTCCTCTGTGGGAGGGAATAAAGGGGGAGCTGGGACAGCAGGAGATGAACTCATACCCTGGAGGAAACCCAGAGGTACATTAATAACATTTTGTGCTGATCTCAATTCATAGACTTACGTGCTGTATGGGGGCAGCTCAGGTTGACAGGAATCTCAGCTCAGCCTGGCTTGAACTCAGAGGAGATTTACCAGTATAAGGTCAGGATAGATGGAGGGCCTTTCAGTCACAGCTTGTTGCAGTCACAGCTCACATGATGCTACTAGAATCTTCTTTGTCCTTTAGCACTCATCCCCATGCAAGGCTACTCTCAGATCTCTCTTACTGGTGTCCAGGAAGTCCAGCAGGGAAGAGAGAGCTTCTTTAATAGTTCATCAAAAATAACTAGGACTACTCTTGTTGGCTCCAAGAGTCACTGTCCATCCTTCTAACACAAGGGAGATGGAATGTGGTGACCAGGTTAGTGCAATCAGGGCCCATTCTAGAAGCTGGGGGTGGGATTAACCCAGGCTAAGCCAGGGGCAGTTGAAAGTGGAGGTCAGAGTTTCATAAGGAAATTCTAGGTACCACTTCACCAGTAAAATGGTGCAAGAGCACTGGACAGGAGGAGCTAAAAGCCCCGCAGATATCCTCCATTGGGTTTGGGTAACGGATGAGAGAAGAAGATACATGACAGAAACCAAGGGAAGAAAATTCTAATTTCCATGGAGCATGACTGACCTCATTCTATCTTCCCAATTATCTAATAAGATTGGGACTATCCTAGGTCTAAAATTCCAGATTTTGGTGTTTGAAGGACCTTCATAAGTACTTGGTCTGACATCTTTACTTTCACAGAGAGGTCAGCACAGACCCAGAGGTTAAGTGAGTGTTTAAGGTCACACAGCTCATTAGTGAAAGACCTATTTGCTCAAAGGTGTTACTGACTCACATGAACCTCTACATGTTGAGCCTTGGCTCATTCAAGTGTAGGCAGGGCAGACTTCTTGGCTGGAGTCTACCTACCCCAGATGGAAGGGAAAAGGGTCATCTCTTACCACTGTCCTGGCTCTTCTACCCTCTCCCCACTGCCAAAAGTGTCTAGCTCGGCGTGGCTGCAGCCCTTCTGAGAGGATCCTTTGTACCTCCACACTTTTCACTCCTGATTCTGCCTCTCCTATGAAAGTAAAGTTAGCTTCAAGAGTGAGAGATGGTGAGGCTCTTCGCGGTCATTGAGTCAGAACTCTGCTGATCCAGGGAGGAGTAGGGTTTCAAGGCAGGCAGAGCGCACAGGTAAAAGATGTGTAGCTCCCAGTATGATACCCTTCCACCAAACATCAGCTTTGCTGGCTTCACTAGCCCAAGTCTGTGACTGCTGGTGCACCTTCATGAACTCTCAACCATCCTAGAGTCTAAAGAGTTATACTCCATGTTCACAAACTAACAACCTGTTTTCCATGAACAGTGTTTAACACTTTGCTAAGTGTGTCAATTCTCCTATTTAAAATGGGGCAATGGAGAGCCAGAGAGAGGTAAAGGACTTAGCCAAGGTCACACTGCCAGCTCACAACCTCCTAATCTTGGATCAGGACTGTCCCAACCCTCCCAGCTTCCCAGGAGAGAAATTTTCAAAGCATGTATATCCTTTCACCCTCATTTCATGCCCGTGAGGCTGTCGCTCTAGTTACAGATGAGGGAACAGAGGCTCCGAGAGGCCCAGCTGGCCAGCAGCTGTTCTGGACTGAACAAGGAACCCTTGTACTTGTCAATATGAACCTGTTTGGAGATTGGGTTTTTATTTTATGTTAGTGAGGTTATACCAGAGAAGAGTGAGTCCTAAACCTAATCATTTGAGTTATAAATAGAAGAGAATTGACAGAGGCACACATAGAGGAAGAAAGATACAAAGGAACATCGGTGAATGTCAAGGATCCCCAGGGGACACCAGAAACTGGGAGAGATGCTCACAGAGGGAACTGACATAGCTGAGACCCTGTTTTGGACGTTGAGACCCAGAACTGCGAGAAAACACCTTTTTGTTCCTTGAGGACACCTATCAGTGGAATTTCTAGCTTGCTGGCACTGGGCAACTAAGATAGTGGGGAAGAAGGAGTAGGGCCAAGTATTCTAGAGCCCAAGCTGGTGCCCTGGCACCACCCCTCAGTGTCACTTGTACCAATTAAGAATGATATTCTGCTGAGTAACAGAAACATGACCAACAGAGGCATAAGCCAATTATAGGGTTACTTCTCTCACTGAACAAGAAGTCTGGAGACGTCAGCCGGAGCAGACCCAACGGCTCCAGGGTGTCATCAGGGCCCAGCCTCTTCTACATGTTTCCATTCAGTGTCTCCTGAGTCTGTGCATGGTCCTGAGCTCACGCTTTAGCTGCTCCACTGCTGGGCTTGTGTCCAGCCTCAGGACTCGGTGGTGGTTGGTGTGAGGCAGAGTCCAGTGGTCCAACCCTTCCATGGAGCCTTCCCAGAGAGCCACTTCCCCACCAGCCACCCACCCTGCCTTTGCTCCCAGGTCATTGGCCAGAGCTGGGTCACATGATGGTGCAGGGCAGATGGAAAATGCAGTTTTTTGAGCAAGTATCAGTGGGCAAGTCTCTGCCCCACCGTTTATTCTCTCGTGTTCATATTTGTTCCCTCCTGGGTCCTCACACAGTGTATTTTGTCGGTGTGAACAGGCACTGAGAGGCGGAGCCACTTGCCAGGGCCACGCAGAATTGATGCTGGAGCCCGGCCAGAGGAACAGTGGCTGCTGCTCTCGGATCTCCACACCGACCTCTGAAACGCTCCTCCAAGTCTGTGCTCTTGCTCTTCCCGCCACCTTTATCTACCTATCTTTCCTCCGTTCCAACTGTCTGGTCAGCACATCCTGTATTATAGAGAGGACTGTCAGTGATTTATCAATTATATTTCTGACACCACTTTCAGGTTAAACCCACTTAAGGACATCTGCTATGGAAAGTCCAAACTGAAACCAACCCCTAGGGTTTCACACTGACTCTCTCATTTCCTGCCAATGTGATGCTCTCTGGGGTAGCCTTTGTGGGGGACATTTGGGCAGTGTCTATGAAAATTCAAAACACATTTACCCTTTGTTCCTAGCAATTTAACTCCTAGGAGTCAATCATTCTGAAATACTTCAGAGTATACAGTTATGCAAGGATCATCACTACCATGTTATTTGTAATAGGAAAATTGGGAAAATCTAAATGTACATTAGTATGAGATTGGTTACATAAATTATGGCACCTTCATACTACTGAATACTAAGCAGCCATTAAAATGATTGATTTTGGCTTATAGCTCTGACTTGGGAGAATGCCCATGATATGCTTTTGATTAAAGAAAATGGGTAGCTGAAAACTATGAACATCTTGATGCTACTTTACCTGAAAATTCCAACAAATGCGTGGTTTGTTCACAAACAGAGATCTGGAAGGATGTGCACCTGTGCTGGGAGACCCTCAAGATAATTCCTCATGGGTCCTCTGTCCTCATGAATTATCCATCCTCTCACCCAAGGCCACCTGTAGCCAAGATCCCTTTCCTAGTCACCTGTCGTCATCAGTGGAGCTTTCCCAGTAAGTCTACAAACATACCACCATTTCTTCAAGCACCTCCCTAAAAAAAAAAAAAAATTAGTATTGAACCTCTTTTGCTACTTTTGCTTCCCTTTACAGTAAAATATCACACCGGATCTTCCCGCCTATTTTCTTTTAAGTGCACCCTGCTAGGATTTAATGTCTCACACTTCACCACAGTGACCCCTACATTGATAAACTCAGTGACTGAGTATTAATTACACTACACCTATGGATGCTGGGCATAACTGCTCACTCTTCTCCGAGACACTGTCCTTCCCTGACTCCCAGGACTGTGTGTTCTGGTTTCCTCCTACCTCCCTGGTTGCTACCACTTGGGCAACTCCTTTGCTGTTTCTGTCTTGGACTTGTAACCTTGCACAATCCAGGGCTCAGTCCTTGGCTTCATGTCCTTCTTCTTATTAAGCCCTTTGGGGACATCACCAAACTCATAGCATTGACATGATGTTCATATGCAGATGGATATGGACATCTCAGCATGGACTGCTTCCTGAACTTTGCCTAAAAATTATGTCCGCTTGTTTTCTTTAATAAGATTTAGGAAAAAACAAAGAAAAAATCCCTGCTTTTCAGTTAACCAAACTAGATGAGAGAGCTGTGATGTATGTCACCACCGATCACATTTCTACCCTGAGAACAGGAGACGGTGTCAGAACTCCATCTCGGAGCTGTCTCTGGTAGAGGCTCATTCTAAAGTAACTATTCCAATCCCTGTCATTTCTTCTATAGATTTGGTAACCTGTTCCAAATACGGGGCCACAGTCCCAACCAAAAGGTGGGGTAGTGGGTAATAGCTGGGTGTTGTTGGGTGCTACATTCCCTGACATTTCTAGCTGATTCTAATAATAACAGAAATAACAATAAAATTAAAGTCCTATCTGACATTTAGAAGGGAAACATCCCTAATTTGATGGTGCGGTGATTAAGAGCTCAGCTGCTAACTGAAAGGTCAGCAGTTTGAATCCACTACGCACTCCTTGAAAATCCTTGTGGTATAGTGTTTAAGTGCTGTGGTTGCAAACCAAACTGTTGGCCGTTCAAATCGGGCTGTCCTTGGAAATGATGAGGCAGCTCTACACTGACCTGTAGAGGGTCATTATGAGTTGACTTGATGGCAGGGAGTTTGATTTGGTAGAGGCAGTCCTTGGAAATCCTGTGGGGCAATTCTACTCTCTCGTCTGGGGTCGCAATGAGGTAGAATCGACTTGAGAGTAACAGGTTTGTTTGTTTGTAATCTGAGAAATTCATAGAACATCCACAGATATTAAGAATGGGATCCTGGAGGGATGCAGTGGGAGACTGGAGGGAAAAGATTCTTATTTTACCCTATTCTTTTTCCTTGGCTCTTTCCCTCCCTCATCTCTTTTTTCTTTCTCTTTTACAACGATCACTTATTACTTTACAGTGTGTGTGTGTGTGTGTGTGTGTGTGTGTATGAGGAACCACTTCACAAGTAAAGGCTATTTACAATAGAAAGGGATTCTGCACTTCACAAAAAGATTTTCCAAGGCCTTCCTTGAAAGCCTGCACTCTCCAGGGTCCATGATTGATTTTAATTTACAAACACTTTCCTTTCATTCTCCAATGCAGCCCTTAAAAACACGCTCACGTTCTGTTTGGAGCTTTGTCCAATTCACTAAACATTTTTCTAACCTTCTAGTATGAGTGGGCACCATGCTTAACATTGAGGGGCAGCAAAGATGAAGACGGTCTGTGTTCAGAGGGAACCTGATGCCTTGAACTCTCTCAAAGAGGAGGCTTTTAAAGAAGAGCTTGCCTGTGAAACTGATGTCACAGGGCATTTAGCAAGCCCCTAATATCATAGGAGCCCTGGAGGCACAGGTGGTTAAGACTCGGCTGCTAACCAAAAAGCTGCAGTGCAAATTCACCAGTCACTCTTTGGAGACCCCATGAGGCAGTTCTACTCTGTCCTGTAGTGTTGCTATGACTTGGGAGCTACTAGACAACAATGGTTTTTTTCATCTGTTTGTTTTGGTATAGGCATTATAAGCAAATTCAACCAGGAGCTCAGAACGAAGAGGCATGCCAGGTTTTGCGGATCAGCGGGCAGTCAGTCAGAAGCAGCTTGGCTACAGACAGAAAAATTGCTGTGGGTTAGGGAGCAGGAATGGCTACTCTGTGTCTTTCTACCCCCACTGGACATATTCCACAAAAGTGGAGCTTTCAGAAAAAAAGAAAAAAGTAGAATATATTGACATGATGGCCCCTGAAGCTACTGTAAAAAGCCATGAGGAAGTCCCAGGTACACCAGGCAAGTCAGGTAAGGAGAGAGCAGTGCCTTGTTAGAGTTCTCAGCAACTCTACCAGTCGTAAGTTTGGCCCCATTGTACTTTCAGGCTACCTTCAATTCAGAACCTGCTTCTGCCTCTGCCACCGGGGCGGTAACTCCTGAGGCAGGGCAGCAGTGAGGGTTTTCCTTTTATCTACACCCTTCACCCTGTGGGAGAGTGGGTTTGCATCAGTGAGCCTTGGGTGCAGCTGAGATGGGTGGGAGCAAGGACATTTGTAGCCGCTGCATGTACAAAGGCCCCGTGTTGGGATGGAACACAGCACAGTGAAGATCCTGAGAAAAAGTCAGTGATGCTGGAGCCCGGGGTGGAGAAGGGGATTGTGCTGAGGGTTGACCCAGAGAGATGGGCAGGGGCTAACCAGGGGAGAGTTTAGATACCATCCAAAGAACTCTGTTTTTAATTTGAGGGAAACAAGAAGTCACTGAATGTCTTGAAGTGGAGGGAATGGTCAGAACTGCCTTTCCCACCACGTCAAGGTGGCTGCTGAATAGGGACTCAATTGGAGTGAGGATGGCTGGAGAGAATTCAGTTAAGATCTAGTTCTTCAGGCAAGCAATGGGGGAGCTGGGATTAAGGGGAGCGAGCATAGAAATTAGTGGAGTAAGCAGATTGAAGAGCTCTCTTAGGAGACTGTGTTGCTGGACATTGCTAACAGGCTGGGCATTGGAGGTGAGGAAGAGGGAGGTGTCCAAGTGATTCCTGGGTTTCTTACCTAAGTAACTGGATGAGTGGATGTGCTGCTGTTACAGAGAAGGTAACAACAGATGACCACGTGTGGAAGGGGGGACTGGGAGTGTCATCTTATTGTTGTTATTACTTTACAAGTAGTACTTTTTGAAATTTTTAGAACTGTGCTTTAGATGAAAGTTTGCAGGACAAACTAGCTTCTCATTAAACAATAGTACACAAATTGTTTTGTGACATAAGTTTCCAATGCCAAGATCCATCAGCACTTTTCCTTTCTCGATCCCGGCTTCCCCATTACCAGCTTTCCTGCCCCCTCTCGCCTTCTAGTCCTTGCCCGCGGGCTGGCATGCCCCTTTAGTCTCGTTTGTTTTATGGGCCTGTCTAATCTTTTGGCTGAAGGATGAACTTCAGGAGTGACTTCATTAGTGAGTTAAAAGGGTGTCATCGGGGCTGGGGGCATATTCTCAGAGTTTTTCAGTCTCTGTCAGGCCAGTAAGTCTGATCTTTTTTTGTAAGTTAGAACCTTTTTCCTACACATTTCTGAGAGTTACATCTTTGACACGTTAAGTTTGAGGTGTCTTTGGGATGTGTGAGTATATATAATGAAGGAGCTGGTTTGTTTACTGTCTCACTAGTTTCCTGTTTTCTAGTATACTGTCCGTGAAATCATACAAGAGTATGCAACCTTTTCAGACAAGGTTCTTTCACTTCACAATACATATTTAAGATTCATCCATGTTTTTGCATGGCTTGATAGTTCATTTATTTTTATTGCTGTTAATATTTCACGATCTAGCTGTGTCACAGTGTGTCTACCCATTGAGCAATTGAAGGGCGTCTTGACCGTTTTCAGTTTTGGGTGTTTGTGAACAAAGCGGATACCAATATTTGTATGCAGGCTTCTGTGTGGACCTATGTTTTCAATCAGTCGTTTACACATCTAGGAAAGTGTCTTCGTCATCTGGTATTGCTGTAACAGAAATATTATGAGTAGATGACTTTAATGAAAAAAAGTTTATTCTCACACGGTCCTGTACACTACAGTCTCAATTCAGGGTGCTGTCTCTGGGAGAACATCCTCTTTCTCTGTTGGCACTGGAGGAAAGTCCTTGTGTTTGCATGAATCTTTGGTCTGAGAGCAACTTGGTCCGGGAATTTCAGGTCTGAAGGGTGCCTCTGATCTCAGTGCTGCCTTCTTGTCGGTATGAGGTCCCTAACTCTCAGCTCGCTTCCCTTCCCTTTCATCTCTTGTAGGACAAAGGTAGTGCAAGCCATACTCCAGGGAAACTCCTTTTACATTGGAGCAAGAAGGTGACTTTAGAAAGGGTGTTGCAGTCCCATCCTAGTTCTCTTTAACATAATCCAGTCTATTACCCAAAGGCAGAAATTAGGATTTACAGCATAGGAAAATCTTGAAATGGAGGAACATCACAAAATACTGGGGTTCATGGCCCAGCCAAGTTATGCATACGTTTTTTGAAGACACAATGTAATCCATAACAGAAAGTGATGGCTAAATTATACGGTAAGACTATACCTAGTTTTATAAAAGCTGCTGAAGTATTTCCAAAGTGGCTGTACCATTCTGTGTTACTGTGAGCAATAAATGAGAGCTCCTGTCCGTTGGCATGTCACCAGTAACCGGCACTGTCAGTTTTTTTTATTTCAGCCACTTTAAGAGGTGTGCAGTGTTGCCTCATTGTTGTTTTAGCTTGCAATTCCCAAGTGACAGTGTTGAACGTTTTCTCAGAAGGTTACTTGCCACCTACGTATCTTCCTTTGTAGGGTGTCTGCTCAGATGTGTTTGCCTATTTTTAAATCAGGTGTTTGTTTTCTTACTGTTGACATTTAAGAGATGGTTGTATATTTTGGATACAAGTTCTTTATCTGAAAGAAGTTTTACAAACATTTTCTTCCAGTTTGTGTTTTCTCTTCATTCTCTTAATACAGTCTTTAGTAGAACAGAAATTTTTAAATTTTAATCAGATCCAATTTACGAGGTTTTTCTTTTGTTGTTTATGCTTTTGATGTTCTATCTAAAAATGTCGCTAAATCCAAAGTCACTGAGGTTTCCTCCTATGTTTTCCTCTAGACGTTTTATAGTTTTGGATTTTACCTCTATGTCTATGATCAACTTTGAATTAGTTATGTGAAAGGCAAGAGGTTTGTGTCTAAGTTCATTTGGGGGACACATGGATATTCGGTTGCTCCAACATCATTTGGTGAAAAGACTGCTCTTTCTCCATGGAATTGTCTCAGCATCTTAGTTGAAAATCAATTGACTAAAAATGTAAAGGCTTATTTTTAGACTCTCAGTTCTCTTCCGTGGATTTAATGCCTACCCTTGCACTAATGTCACCGTGTCTTATCGTGGCTTTTATAGAAAGTATTGAAATGGGTAGTGTAAGTCCACCAGTATGACTTAGTTTTCAAAATTGTTTTGCCTATTTTTGGTCCTTTGCATTTCCATATAAATTTTAGGATCAGTTAGTCAATTTCTGCAAAAAAATCCTGATGGAATTTTGATAGGGATTTTACTGAATATGCAGATGAATTTGGAAGAATTGCCAACTTGACAATGTTGCGTCTTCTGATTCATGAACGTAGAATGTTTCCCCATTTCTTTAGGTTTTCTTTAGTTGATCTCAGCAGTTTTGGAGTTTTTAGTGTTCAAGTCTTTCCCTTCTTTTGTTAAATTTATTCCTAAGCATTTTGTTTTCTTTATGATGCTATTGTGGTAACATATGGTTATGTTTTGTTTGAAATTTGGCTTCATCACTTATGGTTATTACCTCCTTTTAGTTTCTCCCCCCTCCTCTCCCACCCTGAGGAAAAAGCCTCATCCTGAGACTGGGAAGAACCTAGGACATTTGGAGGATCAGCCTGTAGCATGTTTTGCTCCTGAGCCTGCCACTGTCCCCATGTCATTTGTCTTTTTCCAAGGGGGCCTGCCAGGCTGGTACTCTGGGCAGCAGGGGGCCTGGCAGAGGTACAGTGGAATGAGGAGGAAAGGCTCAACTTCCTGGCAGAGACCTGGCTTCCCTAAGTCCCGAACATTAGCTGGTTGGAGTTCAGGAAACACTTAGCTCTGGAGACTCCGGTTGAAATGATAAGGCTGTTCTATCAGACAAGAAAGTACAGGAAGGGGAGATTCAGGGATGACAACACATGGTGTCCAGGTGGATAGATGACATCGTGGAGGTCTTTGGGATGTGTCAGGCCCCAAGCACGGAAGTGAGACTCAGGGGTGGAACACTAAGCAGAGTCATAGGTTGGGCATGGGCACCCTAGGCAGGGTGGACACAGGGATTGGACACAGAACAGGGCAGAGGCTGAAGTACTGACAGCACTGGGTAGCAGGAGGCGAGATATTGTTCTAGCCATATCACTCACTCAAAGCCGTCACATTCTTATCATGTAGCAGGAGCTGAGGCTGCAGCTGAGTTTGGGCCTGGGCTAAAGCTGCTGAGATTCTCCAGGGCAAAGTCAAGATCGGCCTTAGAACTGGAGAATTGATTTCTTCTGTGGGCCAGCAGCAGTCCCAGAGTGAGAAAAGGAGATAGCCAGGGGCAGGACCTCGGAGGGGCTCAGGTTGGAACTACACACTGTTCAGATTAACACTAGTAACCAACGAGTGGTGCTTACTGTATGCCTTGTGCAGAGCTGTGTTTCATTTTATTTCACTTTATGAGGAAGGAACTGTTCATACCTTTGTTTTGCTGATGAGGAAACTGAGGTTCTAAGAGGAACATGACTGTCTGAAGTCTCACAGTTTATGGGAGGCAGAACTAGTAGCTGCTTCAGTCACACTGACCTACCTGTTATCCCTTTAGCATACCTCGGTTAGCCTCCATCAAGGGCCTCAGGACAGCTGGTCCTTCCGACTGCAATGCCCCATCCCTAACCTTCTGCTTGGCTCGGTCACTTCCTCGTAGCAATCTTCCCTGATACCTTCGTCTCTTGTTCTAACCACTCACCACACTCTTTAGTTTCTCTTTACTGCGTTCATAATATTTAATAATGATGTGCAGTTAATTCTCACTATTATTATAAGTTATGTTCTATAAAGTCACCTGGAACAATAAATTAGTGAAAACCAAACCACTGCTCCTGAGAAAGTTAGGTTCCTGCAAGCCCGTGGGGCAGAACATTTTCTACAGCCTCATAACCTTTGTTTTATGTATGTTTCTGTTTAGAGACAACTTATCTAATATACACTGTTGATTCATGAACACTGAACTCATGGCCAGCAGCACTATAACTCATGCCTGAATGAAGTTTTTCTAACACCTGTTTTCTGTGCAAAGCGCATCACTGCCTTCTTGCCTGCGGGGACACTAGATCGCACTTCAGCACTGTGCTCAAGGACCATTTTAAACAACAAGACAATCAAGAAAAAAACATAAAAGTGAAAAAAGTATAAAACTCAATAGACCGTGAAAAAAAAAATCTTTGCTTAAAATATGAGAACAGAAACAAGAAGGCCGAGTGTTGCCTGGCTGTGCTTCGGCTGATAGTGATCACGTGGGATGACTCTAATTTTTGCCACTCTGTGTATGCCTGTGACAGACCGAGAAAGTGCTGTATTAATTTTGAGGTTACAATTAATTTCAGCCAGTAGATGAATCTGCAAATCACTGGGACTGATCATATTCATCAGTTTGTCTCTTATGTGAGTCCAGGTTACATGAGGTCGGGTCTGTGCTGTGACCATCTGTCCAGCACGGAGCTGGGTGCAGGGTAACTACTCGGTAAGTGCTTGACAAATGAGTGAGCGAATGAGATCTTTAATCATTTTATGAACTTGTGAGGTACATCTTATCCCCGTTTTGTCCCTGGAGACAGGTGGAGCTGCCCACCCCGGGTCACACAGCGGCTCAGAAGCAGAGATGGAACTTGAATTCAGTTGAGGAAAGGAGTCCTACAGACCACTGTCTGTGGAGAAAATAAAGGAGAAGAAGCCCTAGTCACTGCCTTCTTCAGCCTCTTTGCTCACTTTTGACACATACACTCCACTGTCCAACCATTCCAAACCACGTGCTCTTCCTAGAAGAGGGCAAATGTCTCTAAGCCTCTAAGTGTTTGCACTGTCCACCTTCCTACTGTGTCCTCCCAACAAACTCCTGCTCCGCCTTCTCAGCTCAGCTCATTGTCACCATCGCTCTTCTGTGAAACTCCCTGACCCGCCAGGCAGATCCAACCAAGCACTGCTCTGCCCTCCTCCACACCATGCTCATTCCGCAGCTGCACCTCTTACTGTCTCAGGCTCATCTGTTCCTGTTGTTCCTCACCCAAAAGGCTTACATCTCCAGAGGACTCGGCCACAGCTTACCTAAAACAAAGCAAAACTAAACCCAATGCTGTCAAGTTGATTCTGATGCACAGCGACCCTATAGGACGGAGTAGAACTGCCCCATAGTTTCCAAGGAGCCTCTGGTGGATTCAAACTGCTGACCTTTTGGTTAGCAGATGTCGCTCCCAGTACCTGAAAAGACAAGCGAGTGAATGAGTGAGTGAGCAAATGCATGAGGGAGTGAATGAGTGAGTGACTGATCATAGAAAATGGAATGAGCCACGTTGCCCACCTCCCATTCTTCTGAAGTGTTAGCATTAAGGCCTCAGCCTCACAGTGGCTCACAAATGGAGATTTCAGGAAGTGGATCTTGTCTGGATCTTTCAGTCCATTTCCCCTGCCTCTAGACCGGAAGACAAAGTCTTTCTGATTTTACAGATGACTCAGGCCAGGCTCAGAGAGGTTAATGCCCCTGTCTAAGGTCCCATGGTCAACACCCCTCCCAGAGCCTTGATTTCTGGTAGCTCAAACCACAATGTTATCAGACAGGGTAACTGGAGAGGCCTGACAGTGACAAGCATTGTGTGCTCAGCAAGTCCCAGCCTTGTGCTGTAGGCGTTGTCAGCATCATGCTCCTTAACCCTCACAGCAACCTGACAGCTACTCTTCCCTTCTTTTTATTTGCTTATCTTTTCATTGGGAAATAGTTTCTTGGTAGCAAAGCAAAACAAACAAACAAACAAAACCAAATTCATTTAAAAAGATTTTAAGCAATGAAGTGTGAGTCTCTGTCATTCCACTCCCCTTATTCCCACTTCACAGGTGAGGAAACTGAGGCTTGCAGCTCTTCTGCTTGACCAAGCCTTATTCCCTATGAGCACACAGATGGGCTCTCAGCTTGCCTGAAGTGACGCTAGCAGCTCAGTGACTCAAAAGGGAAACCAATGCCTGGTAGGGTGTGTGTGTGTGTGTGTGTGTGTGTGTGTGTGCGCAACAGTTGGAAACAATTTGCTTACTTGTAGAGATTGTCCTTCCAGTTGCCACTAGCAAATCAATATTCAATTGTGCCACCACCCTGTGTGGTGCCTCCTTCCCCACTCAGGGATGGCAGAGGAGAGCAATAATCTTGACGAAATCTAAATAGAGTTGTCTGGAGTGAACTGGAGAGGAGACTTTGTACAAGGGGCTCCTGAGAAGGTTGTAAATCTGAGGCTGATGAATTACCTGGGCAGGTACCTCTGCCTCTTGCATCCTTGCTGAGGACCAGAAGTGGGATAATTACTTCTCTGGCGGCAGTTATCTGGAGGGAGCCAGTCCATTTTTCTCTTTTACTGCCTTTGGATTTCAGGGAAGTGTCTGTTGAAGTCCCCAACCCCCTACCCTCTTATCTAAATGTTGGATTTATTTGATGGCTCCACTATGTCTGGGTGACGAGGGCCTTAGTCTCTGCCTGCCCGGAGGGTCCTCTTGGTGGCTGTGATTGGTAGGTTTTCGAACAGGCTCCATTCATAACTGTCATCTCCATCAGTGGCATCATCCATTTCTCTTCCTTCCCTCCCCTGCTCTGAGGACAAGAAGTGCCCAATTCAAGTTAGCAGGACCGGGCTGAGGTGGAGATTTTCTCAGCCTAGGGAAATGGAGGTATTATTCTGAGCAGCCCTGTGCCAAGCTGAAACTAGAGGTTCTGGTACCAAAGGAAGAGTGGAAGGATATACTGAAGAGAGTGCTGGCAGACTGGAAAGCGCTGTACCCATTTGTTGAAAATGGAATTGCATCTCCCCACCCCAAAATATATATTGGAATTCAATTCCCTATTCCTAGGGGAGCAATATCACTTGGAAATATGATCTTCTGTATTATATTAATGACTACATCAGTGTAGGACTGTGTCTTAAACCTAACCACTTCTGAGATGTCAAAAGAGCAAGTTAGACACAGGCAAGAAAGCACAAGTGGGGGAAAGACTGATGCCACATCAAAAACCGAAACCCATTGCCACTGAGTCTGTTTTGACTTATAGAGACCCCATAGAACAGAGTAGAATTGCCCCATAACGTTTCCAAGGAACACCTGGTGGATTTGAACTGTGTTTTGGTTAGCAGATATAGCACTAACTACTACTCCACAGGGTTTCCTTGATGCCACATAGGGATCTCCTCAAAATGCCAAGAAGAATGCTAAAGAAGCTGAGAGAAGCCCCTCTGGAACAGACAGAGAGCTTTCTCTTAGAACCAAAGCTCTGAATTTAGACTTCTAGCCTCCTAAACTGTGGTAAAATAAATCTCTGTTTGTTGAAGCCACTTGCTTGTACAGCAGCACTAAGTAACTAGGATACCATCTACGGTAACCATTGCTGAAACTTCTTGTTCCTTCCTTCATCTGCTCGCTCAGTATTTACTGGGTACTGACTGTATGACAGACACGGAGCCAGGTGCTGGGAATGCAATAAAGAGTAGGATCATGGAGCTTTGACTACAGTGGGAACAACCCAAAAAAGTATATATCATATTTTTATACAATGTATACATCCTACTTTTGTTTGCCTATTGTGCCCTCCACACGTGGTATATTTACCATGGAAGTTTGTTGTTGT
This sequence comes from Heterohyrax brucei, assembly GCA_028571685.1. Lineage (NCBI taxonomy): Eukaryota > Metazoa > Chordata > Mammalia > Hyracoidea > Procaviidae > Heterohyrax > Heterohyrax brucei. The sequence goes on from CM053140.1 coordinate 59,640,217, forward strand.
TGCTCTAAAAAAAACCCTGCCTAGTGTGCTTAGGAAAACACTTCATGAGAGAAGGGCACAGTTAGCATACAAAAGCAGAAAGTGCATGTTATTTGCGTAAAAATATGGTAATGCAGATATAGTTAACAGCTGTATTAAATGCTACATGTAGGGATGTCAGGGAAGACTTTCTTGAGGAAGTGATGAGTAGGAGTTTCCCAGGTAAGAGAGGGAGAAGAGAGCATTGTAGGCAAACGGAACAGCACATGCAAAGGCCCTGGTGCCAGACTTCAGCATGATCTGGAGGCAACTGTAGCTGAAGCAGATGAAGTGAAGGGAGTAGAGTGTGAGACTAGATTGGATGAAGGTCAGGCAGTGTCTTGTAGGTCGTGCTGAGAAGTTGTATCTCTGGTTGGGGCCACAGAAAGCTGAGACTATTGCAGTTTTTTTGTTCACATTGAAGGTGCATCTGTGATCTGTGAGATTTGGCCTTCTCTACTTCTTGGGGTCCACGCACTTGGATCTGGGCAAATTAGGGAACAAACTCAAAGTGAGCAGTGTGGCAAGAAAGAGAATGCAGACCAAAAGACCCACTGCAGTGATAAACCCAATTCACACCTCTGTGTTGAGTCCTGGACACCCAGCATCGGACCTGCCCTGGCTGCTAAAGCTCTTCCTTTGGTAGCTGTGTGACCATGTGCCATTGATTAAAACAGTCCCCATTAGCCCCACTGACCTCTCTTTTTTGTAATAACCAATGTAAAGTCTTCTCTAGATTAAACTTGGCACATTGAGCCCTGGCGTAAAAAGACAAAGATCAATCTTCTCAGTGTATAACAAGTCTAAAGTGTTTTCTCTTTTGGGAAACTGCTTGTCCCCATTCCAGGAAGGACTGGAGAGGGCTCTTCCAGGAGCAGGTCAGACACTCTGTCTCCCTCACCTCTTCCCTCGCATTCCTGTGTGCTCCCCTGGGTGGTGGGAAACGGCTGGGCTTGAGGCTCACTGAGGGCTCGCAAGAAACCTCAGCCTGCCTCATCTGCACCGTGGTTGCTGGTGAGTGAACCCGTTGACACTATGTTTATAGCTGAGGTGGCAGGGCATCTTTCTCTCCCTCTCCCCATGTTCTCACCAACCCTTAAAATATGAGCCTGCTCCCTATTGAGAACACTGACCAGAAGCTTCTGCCTCAGTTTCCATCTTTTACTTGTTCTTCTTTGGTTGAGGAGGGAGACTTGTTTGGTGAGTTGGTTAGGACAGAGGAGCACTGAGCATGAGTCTTTTCTCACATTCCTCTCTCCAGCAGCCTGGAGGTCACGTGTCTTCTTCTGCACCCTCTAGGCATTAGAACTCACTCCAGCCTTGCGAGCAGAAGAGGCAGCGAGAGGCCTGTGGTCATCCAGCTGAACAGCCATTCTCAGGTTTATGTCCAGTTCAAGATGAATGAAGCAGAGGCTTGATTTTGGCCTTAGGTTTCACCCTTCTCATCAGCAATAAATGTGATATTCTGACCCCCACCTGCTTCAGGTACTCCCCTCTCAAGTGGTTCAGGAACTAGAAGGAAAAGGTATGATCAGTCCTTGTTGTGGTTAGTTGCAGTCCAGTTGGTTCAGACTTGTGGTGACCTGGAATATAACAGAATGAAATGTCACCTGAGCGTGTGCGATCTTCATGAGCCTTGGTATGTTTGAGTCCATTGTTGTGTCTTTTGTGTCATTCAGTCTCGCTGAGCATTTCTCTCATTTTTGTTGGCCCTCTGCATCACCAGTCATGATGTCCTTACCAGATTCTTTCTATTCATACTTCTGAGTTATATTAATTTTTATTGTCACTCCTCCCATTTGTTTCTTTTTCTTTAATTTGATCAACACTTGAGCCTGTTTCAGGAAAGCTGGTAATAGGGAAAACACGAGTGAGAAGGGAGAGTGTTGGTGTTGAAATGAGGAAGGGTGCGGTAAAAATTCGAGGTATTAAAGAAAGCCCCAGGAAACAACTTAATAGCAGAAAATATCATAGAATAATCTCACCTTTGTCTTACAAAACACTGTCACAAGACAAGCCTGGGGGCAACCTTGCAAGTGACAGCCTGCAAGTGACCCCTAGACCTTGACCACATTTTACAATTAATAGGAGTTAACCAATCAATGTAAAGGTCAGTTCACCCTCCCTGCTTTGCAATCTCATGACTTAAATACTGGGCGCTGAGGAAACTCGTCATCGCCCCCTGCTCTGTGTAGCTTGGGGTGCGTCCCTGGTGTACGAGTATTTTTCCCACTGGGCATATTTTTTTAATAAAATTTAACCTTTAAAGTAACAGTGTCGCATCTTGAAAATCGTAGACCCTAACACTGGCATGTTGTGGGGTAGTTTACCAACATCATAAAACAATATGTGTGCTAACTATTTAATGAGAAACTAGTTTGTTCTGAAACTAGTTTAAAAAAAATTGAGTCTGTTTCAAACATGTAGACCCTAGGATGTGATTACTTTGTTAGAGCAAAGCTGATGTACAGACAGGATTTTGAACAGTAATTTCAATAGGGGATGCAGTCATTTGAACAAGGAAAGTATAATGTGAATAATCTAATGACTAGAAAGTGTTTAGCTGCTATACGGAATAAAAAGCCTCCAAGCGGTATAACTAAAACAAACAACCCCACTGCCATCAAGTTGATTCTGGCTCATAGTGACCCTATAGGACAGAGTAGAACTGCCCCATAGAGTTTCCAAGGAACACCTGGCAGATTCAAATCACTGACCTTTCGATTAACCACTATGCCACCAGGGTTTCCTCTAAGAGGTACAGAAGTAGTAAGTACATAAAGCAGGTACTACTAAGATTCTGTCTCTAGGATTGAATGAGAGTGAACCAGGAAGGAAGTGAGAACGGCAAGACTGAGACCGAGACTTCTTTAAAAGGGGTATGGCCATCACAGGGACAGAGAGACAACTGGAGGCAAAGGAACTTGCCAGAGGGTGCGGGCCACAGTTAACTGGTCCACAGGAATGGCTCACCAATCAGGTACTTCCTCCACTACTGTATATCTTAATGGCCTGCATAGGCTGTGTTTTCTGCGCCTTCTTATGGAGCATAGGTGACAGGTGGCTGTGCAGATCAAGTCTGATAAATCTATTGAGCTATTCTTATCTGGAAACCTTTGAATTCCTTCTTCCCTATTATGCTAGGGAAAGTCTGATATTCTGAAATGCCATTAAACAGAGCCTACCACCGAGAAACAATCAACCAAGTAAGCTGTTTGAACCAATTTCATCTGCATGAGCTAACACACTGAATTCATAATTTCTAGTATGTGCACCCATATCAATAAATTCAGTGTGACCCAGCTTTATATTTCACTCTCCTTGATCTAATTCCATGTATATTCTCCTAGTTTCTGCTGATATAATTAAAAAACCTTTCAATTCTTTTGGTATATGAACTATTTTGGGGTCTTACTGGAGACCTGATGGCACAGTTTGGGGCCACTCTTCTTTTGTTACGTGCAAAGTCATCGTGAGTTAGAGCAGACTCAAAAGCCATTAACAGCAACTCAAGTGTGCTGAGACTTGACCCTAGTTATGCATGGTTCACTGGAAAAAAGGAGGGATTGTGCTGGGTCTTATGGAGAATGAGCATCCCCTTGTAAGGTACATAGCTCAGGTGTGATTATCAGGGGGGCTTTCAAGCATGAAAGATTGATTTCAAGATATTTGCACTGGCAAAGGAGATCAGTGAGACTCAAGGGTTCAAGATTCTTACTGAATTTGAATCAAAAACAGGTGTCTCCACTCTAAGTTTCAGGGTCATGAGTTTTCTCATCAAGGCTCTAATTTTAACACAATAAGCTTGGTGAGATTGTGGATTTACTTGGCACCATCACTTTGCAACCCACACAATTCAATCGTGCTTGATTTTTAGCAATATTGGTCCTGTGGCTGCAAGAAGTAAGAGATTCTTTTAGGGTTGGTGTGGAAATTCTGTGGTTCTCAGATAATGATTTGAGTCAAGAATTTAAGAAACTGAGCTTATCATTTTCCTCTACATAAATGCTTCAGTATATTTAGAAGTATTCATCACACACCTCAGCTCTTGAAATCATCGTTACTGCCATAAGGGGTTCATTGAGTGAACACTTATGCTCCAAAGCCACTTTATCACACACAATCAACCAATGGTGATAACTTGACTGTGATCCCACTGTACACCATTAATTATTAGCATCCTATTTCCCATCAGGAAGGAGTTCAGTGTGAGGCCCAGTCAAGTACAAGGGCAAGGCCAAACCAATTAAAAAATTCCATCTGTGAAGGTCTGTCTCCTAGGACCATGTCCAGTGTCAGTTCCTTATCAGTAAGGATCCAATGGAGGCAGAATTACATCAGAAATTTGAACAGGAAAAGATTAATATAAGGCACTATTAACTAGTAAAAGATGATTAACTACAAAAAGGGGCTCCAGAACATTAGGGGTTTGTTGTTGTAGGTTGCCATTGAGTCAGCTCTGACTTACACCAGTGTATGTTCAACAGAATGAAATCTTTCCTGGTCCTGGGCCATCTTCATGATCACTGGTTTGCTTGAGTGCTTTGTTGCTGTTGTGCGTCAGTCCGTCTCACTGAGAGCTTGCCTTGTTTCTGTTTGGCCCTCTACTTTACCAGACATGATACAACTTTCTAGTAATTGGTTTTTTTGATGAAGTGTTCAAAGTAAGAAAGCTGAAATCTTGACTCTCCTATTTCTAAGGAACATTACGATACTATTTTTCCCAAACCGATTTATTCCTTCTTTTGTCAGTCCCCGGTATATTCAACATTCCTTATCAACCCCTAAAACTAGTGGCATGTTGCTATTAGGTGCCATCTAGTCCCTTCTGTCGCCATGAGTCGGATCCGACTCGACGGCACTTGGCACTTGGCAGTCCCTTCTGACTCATAGTGACCCTGTGCACAACAGAACAAAAGCATCATCTTCACAGCTGTTGCTGTGCTTGAGCCCATTGTTGCAGCAGCTTCTTATTGAAGGTTTTCCTGCTTTTTGCTGATCTTCTACTTTACCAAGCATGATGTCTTTCTCCGGTGACTGATCCTCCTGATAACATGTCCAAAATCCCCCATACTTACTTCTAAGAAGCTGTCTGCTTGTACTTCCTCCAAGACAGATTTGTTTCTTCTTTTGGAGTTCATAGTGCATTTAATATTCTTTGCGGACACCACAATTCAAAGGCATCAATTCTTTGATCTTCCTTATTCATTGTCCAGCTTTTGCATGTACATGAGGTGATTGAAAACACAATGGCCTGAGTCAGTCACACCTCAGTCCTTAAGGTGACATCTTTATTTTTTAATGCTTTAAAGAAGTCTCTTGTAGCCAATTAACCCAATGCAATGTGTTTTTTTTTTTTTGATTTTTTGACTGCTGTACCATGGGTATTGATTGTGGATGCAAATAAAATGAAAACCTAGGCAACCTCAATTTTCTCTCCATTTATCATGATGTTGCTTATTGGTCCAGCTGTGAGGATTTTTGTTTTTATATTGAGGTGTAACCTATATTGAAGGCTGTGGTTTTTGACTTTCATCAGCAAGTGCTTCAAGTCTTTGCTCTCACCAAGCCAGGTGGTATCATCTGCATAATGCAGATTGTTAATGAGTCACCATTTGTATTGATTAAAAAAGGTATTTGCAATAAAGAAGTCATTGGTTTAGCAAAATTTAATCGTGAGAGCTCTGACATTGTTTCTATCATCAAGGCCATACTTTCCAACTACTGATCCTTCTTCTTTGTTTCCAGCTGTCATATTCCAATCACCAGTAATTATCAGTGCATCCTGATCTCACGTTTGATCAATTTCAGATTGTAGAATTTGGTACAAATCTTCAGTTTCCTCAACTTTGTCCTTAGAGGTTGGTGCATGACTTTGAACAATAGTCATATTAACTAGTCTTCCTTTCAGGTATTGGATATTATCCTATCACTGTACTTCAGAACAGATCTTGAAATGTTCTGATGATGATGAATTCAGTGTCATTGTTCTTCAAGTTACTATTCCTGGCATACTAAACTACATGATTATCTGATTCAGAATGATCACCGCCAGTACATTTCAGCTCACTAATACATAGAATATTGATCTGCATGTGTTCCCTTTGATTTCTGATGATTTCCAATTTTCTTTGGCTTGTACATAGTACATTCCAGATTCTGATTATTAATGGATGTCTGCAGCTGTTTCTTGTCCTTTTGAATCATGTCATATCAGCAAATGGAGATCTGAAAAGCTTGATTCCATCTGTATCATTAAGTTAACTCCACTGTGAGGAGGCAGTTCTTTCCTAGTTGTCTTTTGAGTGCCTTCAGACTTGTGGGGTTCATCTTCTAGCACTGTATCAGACAATGTTCTGCTACTATTTTTAAGGTTTTCACCGGCAAGTTTTTTTCAGAAGTAGACCTCTGTTCTTAGTCTTAATCACGAAGCCCCGCTGAAACCTGTCCATCATGGGTGACCTTGCTGGTGTTTAGATGGTGGTGGCATAGCTTCCAGCATCACAGCAACACTCAAGACCCCATATACTGAAAGATGTGTGGAAGGTCTAGAACTAGCCAATACATAAAGCATTGGCTACATCTAGGGCCAAGGGAGAGAGATCAGGAAAAAAGAACTTTGAAGAGTCTTCTATACCCCAACCCTCACCAATGCTGAGATTGAGATGTTCGTAGTGAGAGTGTGGCTACCACAGGAACACACAGTCAGCTAAAAGAAAAATGAAACAGAACTTGTTGCAGGGCTGTCCTTTAGCTGGTCCATAGTGAAGTGCCACTAAGTGGTGGAGAAGCTTCCTGGGCAATCAATCTGATGGGTGACAAGAAAGTTGGTGGCTGGAGGTTGGCTGTGTAGGGCCTTGGATGAGTACTACTGGGCATCCTGCTGGGTTCTTCATGGAAATAAGTCCACCTGAAGCAGAGATGAAGCAGAGTTCTGCTTCGGTGTTGCTATTTCCTTCTAGCATCCCCTATTGACAGAGCTTGTCATCAAATCAGCCTGCAAATGAAAAACATTAACAGGACCTAGTAGAGCAAAGAAGGGAGAACTTGGAGTAAAGAAATAACAGTCCAGTCCCTAGCTGAGAACCGTGGTGCAGGGAGATGCTCGTAGAGTGAGTCATCAACTAGAATCCACATCTTGGCAAGTGATTTCACTTCTCTGAGCAATAATGTCATCATCTGTAAAGGGTGGGTGTGGCCACACCTATGTCAGAGGGTTGTTTTGGGACAGGTCCTGAGTAGTGTTTTGAGAGCTGTGACATATGAGGAAGGCAGGTGGTAGTGTTAGTGTAAGAGCTCAGAATCACATCGAAGTTTCTATTGTCTCCAGGCTTTCTGCCTACTTCAGTGATAATCTCTTTTGGTAATCATATTAGTCCTGTAAATTATAACCTTTACATGTGTAATGATGACTCAGATACCGAGTAAATAAAACCACAACTCAAAATGGCTTACACAATAACAATATTCATCACTGTACATGTTAAGAATCCGGATGTGAAGAAGGTTTCAGCTCTGGTTGATTGAGTAGCATAAGGGACTCAGGGCTGAATAGAAAAGGATAAAGGTTCAGGCAGTTATGTGCATGGTGCCTACTAGAATTGTGTAGCCCAGGGAACCATACATAGGAGTCTTGGGTCACATGGAGTTGGGCTTATCTATCCTGTGCAGGGCCTTGGATGCTGGGGACATAGTAGTCATATTTCAACATGTCTTCTCAGCCTATACCTGACCTCCATGACAGCAGCACTGCTCCTCCATGACCACAGCCGGACAAGTGCCGTCGAGTCAGATCCAACTAATGGTGAGCACAGCATCCTTCCCCTTATCCTGGGTACTCTCTTGGCAGCTAAACTTATCCTTATGAATTTGATAAGAAAGTCAAATTCTCTAACTCAGAGATGCTGGTTAGTCTGGCTAGTCAAATGACTAATAAACTTGGGGCTTGTGGGGTGGCGCCAACCCTGGAGAAGAAGAGAAAGCTGATTTATGGAGAAGAATAAAGAGGATGCGCAGAGAGAAGTGGAGGTAAGAACAGTCAGGGTCCAGAGTGCTGAAGTGAGAAGAAGTTCCAGCCCTGATGTTTTTGTAAGTTCTGAGTCCTGCCCTTCATGAGACCCAGACAGATCTCCTTCCCATGGCCTAGTATAAATTCTCTTGGATCTGCTTTAGCAGAAGTTTTGGTTTCCTTATGTGCAGTACCCAGAGAGCTTGGCCTATGGCAGTTTGGGCCCAAGGTAGGGCTGTAGCTCACAGATGGCGGGTTTATCCCAGGCCACTGGACGTTCGCTTCCTCTAGTGGGACAGAGGCTCCTGACCCACTTCCTGCCCTAACTAGGACCTCCCCACTCTAGGGCTGGGGGTGTGGAGGTAGGATGTGTAGACAGGGGATGAATTTGAAAGGCTAAGGAAGACATGCTGTGTTGACATTTACTCATGAAATAGGTAGAGGTTCTGAATCCTGAAATTGTCCTGGGAAACCTACCTTTCCCCCTACAACCACACAGAAGGAGCTCACTGCTGAAATTAGGAGCCTCTCTTGCTACTGGGAAATAAAAATAACCAAATCCAAACCCACTTCCCTCAAGTCGATTCCAACTCACTGCAACCCTGTAGGACAGAGTAGAACTGCCCCATAGAGTTTCCAAGGAACATCTGGTGGATTTGAACTGTTGACTTTTGGTTTGGAACCATGGTTCCTAGCAACTATGCCACCAGGGTTTCCAATGGGAAACAGCCTGGATCAGATGCAATCTCTAAGAGCAACGAGAACTCAGGAGCTGTGACACACGGACAGGGTGTAGGGGAGGTGGGAGGAACAAGGGGGAAAGCATAATGACAGGAGTGGCTGAGCCCCAGGGCCCCTGTGGAGGTGACAAAATGGAATCCATTTTGACTCTGTCAGTTCATCCCCTTACCACCTGGTTGTGGAGGCTCTGGCTCCAGGCAGCAGGTCTGGTTCCTTAGGCAGAAATCTGGGAGACTGGAGGGGACTCATCAGATGCCCCCATGTGACAGAAATGAGGCTATAGGACGCCTGCTTCTGTTTACTTGGGATCATGTGATCTGTGCTTAGCATACCTAGCAGTCTCCCCCAGTCCAGCATAGGCTGGCTAAGGCCCTTGGGACCATTCTAGGATTTTATACAGCCAAGAGAGAGACCCCAACAACAAGCCAGCAGGATCCAGATAGGAGAAGAGACAGCACTACCTGCTCAAAACTGCATGGCTTTGGCAAACTCTTTTGCTTCTGTGAGCTTCAGTTTCCTCTTGTGTACAGTAGGATAATAATAGCCCTCTTTCCAAGGTTGGTGTGAGGTTCAGCACCCTGAGCTGAGCGAATGCCTCTGTAGAGCATCTGGTAGGCAGACAGTGCCCAGGAAATGTCAGCCACCATGATCAGTGCTGCTACTGACATGGTGGTTGTTGCCTAAAGGCTGTGATTCCACTTCTGGATGCAGAGCCAGGACCCACAGGAGGGACCTCTAGGGAATAGAATCCAACTCTACAGAAAGGACTTTCCAACCAGGTGAGCTTCCCAGAGCAGGAAAGTGGTCGGTGTCTCTCCCTGAAGTGTGGGAACTGTGTCTAGGTGAGGCTTGGGTGCTGAGAGTTTTAGTCAGCTAGTGCTCCTTTAACAGAAACACCAGGAGTAGATGGATGGGTTTAACAAAGGCAAGTTTGTTCTTACCTGGTCCAGTAGGCTCTAAGTCCAAATTCAGGATGTCTGCTCCAGGGGAAGGCTTTCCCCTTTGTCCGCTCTTGAGGAAAGTCCAGTATTGCATCCGTCTTTGTCCAGGGAGCATCTTGGCGCAGGAAACTCAGGTCTGAAGGACACAGTCTTCTCCTGGTGCTGCTTGCTTGATGGTGTGAGGTTCCCAATTCTCTGCTTGCTTCCTTTTCCTTTTATCTCTTGTAGGATGAAAGGATTAAGGGTGGTACAAGCCATACTCCAGGGAAGCTTCCTTTACAGTGCAGCAGAGATGTGGTCCTATGAAGGGATTTACAGTCCCACCCTAATCCTTTAACATACAGCGCAGGAAAATCACAAAATGAAGGACAATCACAAAATACTGGGAATCACGGCCCAGCCACATGGCTACACACATTTTGGGGGGACACAATGCAATCCATGACACGGAGCAAGTGGAGGCCTAACTAAGGTACAAGCAGGTAGGGTGTGTGCCCTGGGCTCCTGTGCTGATGAGCAATTTCTATTAGCCTTCGCCAGCTGTGAAAGACTCAGCATTTTAAAACTCATTGCCAAAGGATGTGGAAACCCTGGTCATCCGTAGTGGTTAAGTGCTAGGTCTGCTAACCTAATGGTTAAGGGCTAGTCTGTCAGTTCAAGTTCACCAGGCACTCCTTGGAAACTATAGGGTAGTTCTACTCTGATCTATAGGGTCACTGTGAGTGAGAATCACATATGACATTGATTTGTAGGGTCTTGTTCAGTCACAGGGCAGATGAGGAAACGGAGGCTAAGAATCTGCTGAGTGCCAGTGCTGTGGCCAAAGGGAATCCTGAGTCTCGGCTCCTTGCAAGCTTCCCCCTATCGGCGTGAGCCCTTCTCTGGCCATGTCCCTGGGCGGCTAAAGTTTACAATGGTTGCCACAATTACTGCTGGCATCTTTCCACTGGGGAGCTCAGTGCTTTCTCATCTCAATTATCTCAATTAGCATCATGGCTGCTTTTATTAGGAAGATTTGCTTTCAGGAGTGACATAAAACGTGTCTTGAAAGGAAATGCAGTTTCCATTTTCTCCCCATTTTCTCCATCATAACACATTTCCATTTCAATTGAGCCTCTTCCCTTTTTGTGCACCACATTTCAAAACCTGCAATGTTAAAGACCAGCTGGAAATGCTGGGGTTTTTTTGAGCTGACGTCCTTCCTCAGCACCTTCCTGTTTCCCTTCCTTTTGAAAGAAGGGTGTCTTCTCTTCATGCCAGTTGTTTCCATGCCGGAAGGAGTTTGAACACATTTGTCTGACTCAAAACCTGAACTCTAAACCACCTCTCGGTCCTTCTCCAGGACCCTGGAAGTTGGCATTGATGATGGTGATGTGGTGTGGCTGGTGAGGTGGGGATGAAGACGATGACGAGATGATAGATGCGAAGGGCAGTGCAGAGAGTTGCTGGACAGCGGCTGCCCAGGCAGAGACTGCATCTCTCAGTCCCCTGTTGATTTAGGTGGGTCTGTGTGTCCAGTTCTCTCCCCTGAGTTGGGAGAAGTAATGGGTATCACTTCTGGGTCAAGATGGTTTAAGAAACAGGCATCCTTTTCCCACTCTTTCTCCTTTGCCAGTGGAAGCAGAGGAATCTGAGACCTTAGAAGAGGGTGAGTCGTGAGATAGAAGGAGCCTGCGCTCCCAAATTGCTGCGTAGATATGAGCTGCCTTCTGTGTTAGAGTTTTGCTCAGGGGCAGGGCAGTGAATGAATATGTGCTGGAGGGAGTCAACTCAGCCTAGTCAAGAAGTGAAGACTTCCCAGTGGGGCTGATGCCTGGGCAAAGTCTTGAAAAAACAGAAGTGACCAGTCGGAAGGGGAGAATGCGCATCAGGCAGAGGGACTGGCATTTGCAAAGGTCCATAGGAGACCTTGGGTAGCTGTGAACAGTTGGAATGCGACGAGGAGAAGAAAGGTCTGAGGCTGTAGGAGAGAACGGAAGTTGAATCACGGTTGCAGCCTGCAGGCAATGGGGTGCTCTCAATCCGTTTTGCATAGAACCTGCTGGGATGCTCTCTCTGGCCTATTCCTGTGTCCAGATCACAGGGCCAGCAGGCAGTGCCAGTACCTGGTCTCCTTCTCAAGGGGTAAGGAGCCAAGGAGATTAATAAACATCTCATCTGTCCCTCCCCTTGCTGCCCACTGCCCTGCCCCTGTCAGCCCCCGCTGGCTCCTGCCCTGACGCTGCACGTTCCTGTCTCCCCTAGCGCTGCCCTCATACTGCTGTCATGCATGTTTTCTCCAGCACAACGCTGACCAACTCCTTCCTTGGGAACGTCCAGGGGTTCTTCATCTCCCACTCAAGGAAGACACTTGGCTTTGCAGGTGAGGCCACAGCAATCAGGCCCACGGACAGCTGTAGTGGAGGGTTGTAGAGCACTGTAGTTAAGACCTACATTTTGAAGTCAGGCTCCTGATCGAAGTCTTAACTTGGCCATGTACTTGCTGTGTGACTCTGGTTGAGCCATTTAACCTCTCTGAGCCGCAGTTTCCTAATTTATAAACTGTAAATAATAATACATGCCTTGTGGAGTTGTTATGAGAGTGAATGAGCTAATGGATCTAACATGTTTAGAACAGTGCCTGATAGTAATCTGTTAGTTTCCTCTGTTCTTCCTCCTCTTCTGTCCTTCTCTGTCCTCTTCTCCTTTCTTTTCCTGTTTTCTTCCTTTCTTTTTCTCTTCTTCTTCTTTCTTCTTCTCTGACCAGGATATTCTCCTTCTAGGATTAGCTCCTCTTCCCATTTCTGTCTGCCCTATCCTTGGACTGGCCGCTTAGATAAGCCAATACATTTCCTTTTAATGTTAAGTAGGACAAGCTGGGTCCTACTGGGTCCTGGTTCTGTCACTTGCAACCAAAGAGCCCTGACCCACACAGAGCACTTATACCTTTCCAGTTATACTTGAGCACGCCGGCTCCCAGACCTGAACCTCTTACCCTAGCCCTATCAATAAGACCCTCTGACATGGCTTGTTCCTAACTCTGTGCCTTTGTTCTGTACTCATTTCTGGCTGGGATGCCCTCCCTCGCAGTCTCAGTCACACCCTTCCAGGCACTATTAAGCTCATGAACCCTAAACACAGAGCACAGAGGAAAGACATGGACTTTGCAGTCAAAGAGCTGTGAGTTTTAGCATCTCACCATCCTTTACTTATGACATGACCATAGACACATTTATGAACTGCTTTAAACCTTGGTTTACTCATCCGACACATGCAGATGTCAATACCAACTTCACACAACTCTTAAATTGATTAAATGCAGTAATTCATAGAAGGGTTCTGGTGCACAGTGGGAGCCCAGTGCTGACTGGTATGATCCGTCCTGGGTTCGCATAAGTCAGCTCCGCCACAGCACTCCCCCGCCAGCAGGGCAAGCACCATCCCTGGGGAAATCTCCACCAGCCTCGCTCTGGGAAAGAGAAGGAAAAAGTATTCTCATTCCAAAGAGTAAATGTCAGAGGCTTGGGAGGGATTCCAAGGTTCTGAAAATAAACAGCCAGTATGGAAGGGAAAGAGAAAAGGTGAGAGAGGAGGGAGGGGAGGTGAAGGGCCAGAATAAGAGGAAGGGATGAGATATTAAGACTTGGAGAGATAAAGAAGAGAGGAGAAGAGATGAGAAGAGAGGAGGGGTGAAGAGAGAAGGGGAAGAGAGGGACAAGGGGGGGAAAGGAGAGGAGAGAGTCATTTTCATCTGAACCAGACTTCTGAGTCCTTCCACACAGAAAATGACCTCAATTCCCTGTCACTCCCCACCCCTAAACGATGAGGGTGCGGGACTAGGTCAAGTTTCAGAAAAGGGTGGCTGTAGGACGTGTCCAGTTGACTGGTGAGGTCTGCTTCCTGCTCAAATACATCTTCTGAAATGTTGAACAAATTGGTCATGTTTAAAAGCTGGGATATTAAACTAAAAAATTCAGTTTCCTTTTCCCTTGAAAAATTAAGCCTCTGGCCACACTGGAGAAGTGCTGGCAGTGCTGTGGTTAAGCACTGGGCTTCTAATCAAAAGGTCAACATTTCGAACCACCGACTGCCCCTCAGGAGAAGGATGTGGCAGTCTGTATCTGTACAGTTTACAGTCTAGGAAACCCTGTGGGACAGTTCTACTCTGTCCTGTAGGTGCACTATGAGTTGGAATTGACTTGACAGCACTGGGTTTGGTTTTCGCGTTTGATATACTGAATTATGGCAGGAGCAGTCAGCTGGAGCTGGGCAGCTTCTCCCCACATAGGGAGGGTTTAGGCCGTCTGGTTAGACATTGCCCCACAGACTCCCAACTGCCCTCCAGATCTCAGGCTAGGTGCCAAATACCTTTGCATCATGTTTGCCCTGGAAGATCCAGCTCTACCTCTTTCCCCAAGAGATTTTATGACTCTCAGCATGAATATCATCTCCTCAGAGAGGCCTTCCTCAATTACCAGAGACTAAATAGTCCCCATTCATTGCTTCTACTCCTCATCCCATTTTTCAGCAATGGAAGGAATTGCTCATTAGAAATGGAAGAATAACCCTGTCCTTTGTAGTCAGTGAACCTATAAGCTCCAAACCAAACCCACTGCCACTGAGATGATTCTGACTCACAGTGACTCTCCAGGACAGAGTAGAGCTGATCTGCAGAGTTTCCAAGGAGCTCCTAGGAGATTTGAAATTCTGACCTTTTGGTTAACAGATGTAGCACTTAACCAGTACACCACCAGGGTTTCCACTGAGCCCATAATACCCCATTTTTAGAATTAAAATGGATATGGGTAAAACATTACCCAGTAACCTTCGCATGTCCTTCAAATGCAGTCTAAGGAGAGCCCTTGGCATGCAGAAGTCCCTTATCACTACAGCAGCTAAGGATGCCATGTCCGGGGACCCGCGTTCTAGTTTCATCCCAATTGATTCTTTTTCTTTTTCTCTCATTTTCCTTCTACTCCATGCCTCTCATCTCTTTCCATGTGTGTAGAGCAGGAATTGTGTTAAGCACCTTCTAGACATTATCTCATATAATCCTCCCCGGAATCCTACTGGTCCACTCTTGGATCAGCTCTGTTGCCAGGGAGGGTTGAGTTTCCTAGAAGCTCAGCGACTTCTGTGAGATGCTGTGTCCGGGAAGGGCAGGGGCTGGGACTTGAATTTAGGTATGTATGATTCCCAACACAGGCCCCCTGTGTGACCTGGTACAGGACACACGTAAAGAAAAAATATAAAAAGAAAGGAGTAGAGGAGAAGTGAGAGAAGAGGAGGAAAATGCCATCTTGTCTCCAGATGGTGGCCAGACCTTAGAAAATCACTTCCTTCCATTAGGCTTCAGTTTCTCATCTGAAAAATGGGATGAGAAGAGATATACCAGGTGACTGTAGATGGTACAACCCTCAGACCCAGGACTGGTTTCTCTCCAGGAGGTCTCAGCAGCTGAAGATGATGGATCAGAGGTCCATTGCTCCCGGGTCCAGGTGTCTCTTTTGTGGGGGTGGGTTTTGGGGTCTGGCCTGCTCTGCTGGGAGGACTTTAGACTGGCCGAGCAGAGTGTGAGCTGGGGAGTTGCTGTCTTCAAAGCTCTAAGAAGACTTAGTGTTGTGAACACACCAGGCTGTGCACGCCATCCGTGTTGTCAGAAGCTTGCAGCCTTGCAGTCCCTCTCTAAGTCCTTCTGGAAGTCCTAGGTTGTTCCTAGGGGCACCATAGCAACTCTGTGAAGTCCTTCCTCAGTTCCACTTGCCCTACCCCAGCTCCCTACTGCCAGTGTTCTCTTCTGTGGGCTAAATGCCCTCAGCATCCTCCCACCTGGACTAAATGCCCCTAGCATCCTCCAACCAGGTCCTGCATGACTCTGTTTCATGGCTTTCCCTCATCCCCCACCTCACCAGCCACTCTAGTTCCCTTCCCTGCATTCTACTGTGAAAATGAGGATGACAGAGTCCTTGCTATCTGGGATGAGAAAGTCCTCCTTCCTTTCAGCCAGGTCCAGTTCCTCTGCAATTGAGGTAGACACTTGCACCCTCCTGGGATCTGAGTCTATTTCCTCAGCCCTGGCTTCATTCCTCTGAGGCTTTAGGGAAGCGTTTGAACATTGGGGGTGGCAGACAGTGTCCCTAGCTGTCAATAAGCCCAGGGATTCAGAACATAAGCTGAATAGACAGCAGCCCCAGTGGACTGGACCTCACAGCAGAACTGGGGGATTGACTGCCCAGAGCTTCCATTCACATCTCATTTATGACCTGGTGGTGCTTAAAAGATGTTTGCTGGCCAGAACTGTGCTGATGGGGGCCTGGTAGGGGCTGAAGAAACCACGAATCATTGAATACATGCCAGGCACCGTAGCAGGGCGGTGCCTGTCCTATTTATTTAATTCTTTCTGTTTGGTGGGGATCATCATCTCAGTATAATAGATGGGAACATAAGGCTCAAAGAAGTAAAGTAACCTGCCTGAGGTCACACAGCCTCAGGTGTGTGTCATCAGAGAACCTGTGCTTTGCTCTGCCAGAGTGCTGTGGCTGCTTATGGAGCACCAGGACCACAATTTCACCAAAGTCTCTGCTGGGGAACTTTGTTGCTGCTAAACAGAGTGGGCTTCCATTAGCTTTGTTCACTGCTGGGTCTGGGTCCTGGCACATAATAGGTGCTGTATAGTATTCAATTAATAAATTAATGCATTTCAGAGGTTTCAAATCATACACATACATACATGTTAGAAACCTATGTATTTTTATGTAGCCAAGCCAAGTGCCGTCAAGTCGGATCCGACTCATGGCAGTTAAAATATCTTGAAGGAATTCTCTCTGAGGTTGACATTAGAGGGGATTTTATTTTTATTTTTGACCACTTTAAGTGTATTTTCAGAGAAAAAAAAACCCTTGAAGAGATTTCTGCTATATGGTACTCCCTTTCTCTGGTGCCAAGTGACAGGTTCAAAGTACAGTTCCAACCATATCACATCACTGCTTGTACCCTCCTATGGCTGCAGACTGCTCTTGGACAGACACAAAAGTCTGGATGTGGCCTACAGCCCTGCCTCACTCTTTCCCCTACCCCATTGCTTGGAGTAAGGCACGAAAAGCCATGAACTGGGCAGGAAGAGCTCAGACCTCCATTCTTGTCCCTGCCACCTCCTCCTAGAAGTCTTCTCTGATTTCCCTCCAGCCTCCTCCCCACCTACATGGAGTCCGTTTCTTGGTCCTCTGTATCGCTTTTGTACCTTGTTCTTGTTTTCTTTCTTGTCCATTTCTCCTTTAGTTGTAAATCCTGTTTATATTAGTTTTCCCCTTGTCCTGTCTTGTCCCATGAGACTGAAAGTTCTCCAAGGAAGGGGCTGTGTCTGACTCATTTCTGGGTCCCCAGTGCCAGATAATGGCGTGGCCTTTATTTAGGGCTTCTTGAAACAAACAGAACAATTCACTGTGGGCCAGCCACTGCTCGTCTCTGGGCCTCAGTTTCCCTTCTGTGAGATGGTGGTAATAACATCTGCTTCACTGGGTACTGGGTGACAAGAGGATGCCGTGAGGAGGGAGATATGTGTGCCTGGCTTAGCACCCACATGCCGGATGGTGGGGATAAGCACAGCATCTGTCTAGAACTGCTGGTCTGGTTCTCACTTCATCCACCACCCCAGTGGTATTTCCTGCCATTTCTTGGGAATCTGCCCTGTGTCATCCTGGCCTAAGCTTTCTAGCAGCGGAAGTGAGATAAAGAGTCTGAGTGATCTTTTTGAAATGCAAAACCAATGCAAATACAAAAAAAGAAAAAAGTCCTCCAGCTGTTTAAAGCACATCTTCAGCCAGCATCTCCCAAAGCAAAGGCCCATGCCTTTAGTCGGTCTTTCAAGGCTCTCTGTGCCCCAGCTTTTTGCCTCCATTTGTTCCAGTCCTTTCACGTTAATCCGAGTGTTGGAGCTGAGGCTGAGAAAGGCTACTCTGTCTGGAGACGGCAGAGCTGGATTCACATTGAGGCCCATCAGGCTCAGTTTCTGGGGCTATTGCATATGTATCCATCCAAGGGACATTTTAATGGCTGACAAAGATGCTTCATCCACATGTCCATGTGGATTGTCACACACTGTTCACCGCCTGCTAAGGGCGGTTTTTGGCACACATGCTAGCATGGCCTTGGGAATCTGCCCAAGGAGGTAGCCCTGTGTGCCCCTGCTTCCTGCAGGAAGGGGAGAGGCCTTGCTCTGCACAATCAGGCTCACTCCTCCTCGGCCACACACTCTCCACACCACTGCTCTAGAAAGGTGCAAGCTGGAGGTGGAGAGAGGCTCAGATCCGTCTTGGCTATATTTGCATGGAGCATGATTCATGGTCCGTGTGATCTGGCCCTAGCCTGTGGCTGTGTGAATGCTTCTGGGCTTCTCAGCAGAGAACTAGCAGTGTGGTTTGGAGGAGGTGATGTGCTTGTTCTGCCCTTTGCCTAGACACTTAGAAGCTCTGAGACACGGCCCGCAGGCACTGCTGAGCATCAGGGTCTGGACTTGAGGTCCTCCTCCTTCACCTAATCAGGTACCACAGTTGTTTGAGAGAGTCGTTAAATAACACCCCAATTCACACAGCTGAGTTAAGAACCATTGGAAAGAAAGACCCAGGAGTCAGAATGATACAGAACAGAAGCTGAAGCTGGAGATTGTGTCTTAGGTATGTTGGCCAAGAGGCCAGTGTTATCGCGGCCCCAAATTAGATTCACCCACCCTGCAGGCCAAGGCAGTACACTAGCAGGCTAAGGACGGGCGAGGTGCTTCATAGAACGGCAGAGTTTAAAAGGAGAGAGACCACACTCTGGGAAGTAAGCAAGTGGAAGAAGTTTGACTCTAAGAACATTGAAGAACGAGTGTAACTACTTCCATGCGTCAGTAGTTTGGGCCTGGCCCTGGTCTAATTGTCATGACCCATATCAAAGTCCCACGGAGAGTGAGTGAACAACATAGTGAGTTTTGAAGGGTAAGAGTTCTCCAGATGGAGAAGCACTGGGACGTGGGAAGTGCCCAGCAGGTTGGAGAAATAATGAATACCTTCTGGTGGTTGGAATACAGTTTGCATTGAGAACTTGGGCAGAGAGGAAAGTATCTTAGTTTTCTGTTATTGCTGGAACAAATCACAATCAACTTAGCTGCTTAAATCCACAGACATTTATTATCTTGCAGTCCTGTAGGCTCCTAGGTCTGACAGAAGTCTCACTGGGTTAAAATAAACAGGCTTTAGGGGAGGACCTGTTTCCATGAGTACTAGGATTGTTAGCAGAATTCAGTTCCTTGTAATTGTAGCACCAAGGTCTCCACTTGCTCTGAGTGCCAGCTGTGGGTTTTTTCCAGCTTCTAGAGGCTGCCTGCATTCCTTGGTCCTTGACTGCCTTGCTCTATCTTCAGTGCCAGCAATGATAAATCAAGTTCTTTTTATACTTCAAAGCACTCCTCCTTCTTCACTCTTGTCTCTCTTACTCTTCTGCCTCCCCTATTCACTTTAAGAGCTCATGTCGTTAGATCACCCCCATCAACTAGCACATGCTCGCATCTCAAGGGCTGTAACCTCAGTCACATCTCCAAAGTCGCCTTTGTCATGTGAGCCAACATAGTCACAGGACCTGGGAATTAGGATGCGGACATCTTTGGTAGGAGACATTATTTTGCCTACCATGGAGTGGGGAGGGAAAAGGAAGGAAAAGACAACATTTACTGAGCAGCTCCTAAACTCCAAGGACCAAGCAAATTGCTTAATAATCTGATTTTGTCCTCCTACCAGCTTAGCAAGTTGGGTAGTATTAATCTCTACTTTACCGATAAGAAAACTAAGGTTCAAAGGAACTTGTGAAGGATGAGCTGAAAGTAAGGAGCAGGTTTAGAGAGGTTAGAATACCCCCTCTTTGGCTGCCCCAGCTAGCAGGCTATGTTTCAATTCCAAACCTCCTCTCATACTCAGCTTTGTTGTGCTGAGATCTCAGCCCACCACTTTCTTGGCCCAGCTGCTACTTATTAGGCTCTGCCAATAGGGGGCGACAGAAAGAGGTTTCCAGCTGGAAGTTGCTCCTTCCTGTTCCCTTCTCGTTTCTGTAAGCCTCTCCCAGGCAGTCCTTCTTCACCTTGCCAGCGTTCCTGCCTGTGGCAGCTGCTGAATTCAGTTTGCAGTTTGTGGAACAAGCTTCGTCATGCCTTCTCACAGCAGTGTTCTTCCTCAGGAGTCTGGGTCCCAGTCCCATGGGGTTCCTCTCTTAGCTCCTAGGTCTGACACTTCCAGCCTCTTCCCTCTCTTCTCTGAGCCTTAGGAGAGGCAGTGGCTGCCTCCACGGTACTTCAGTTTTCTGGGTCACAACTTTACACCTAGTTAGCAATCCTTTATACTGAATTCTTCCCATCTATGTAATTGTAGTGATTCCTGCTCCCTGGTGGACCTTGTCTGACACAAGACCGATGGTTGAAGGGTCTTTTGCTCCTGATGAGAACTGTTCCTCCCCTAATCCTGAGTGGCTGTGTGACTTTGGGCCAGTCTCATCCCTGGAGTTTGATTGTCTGTCCAGCCAGAGGATGACGATGTCACCTACCTTGCAGGGGAGTTGTGAGTGTTGGATGAGGTCACCTGTTGGCACCTTGCGTTTTGCTTGTTCGTTTGTTCATTCACTTATTCACTCAGTAAACACTAATGTGGTAGATAGAGGATTCCAAGCTGAGGGACCAGGGAAGGTACAGGCCCAAAGATAGAACTGTGTTTGCACAATCGTGGGAAAATGAATAGCATTCTGTCCACTTGGGGACGGACTATTAGTCATTCAACAAATAGGTGCTATGTGCCAGGTCCTGTGCTGTACTGGAGATCCATAGTCGAACGAGGTAAGATCTGGGCCCTCAGGTGACTCACGGGAGTAGGGGACAGGTGAGATCAAGTGTGGCAGGGGCTCTGATGGGGGCCTGCTTGGTGGATGAGTGAGTGCAGTCAGACAGAGCTTCCGAGAAGTGGTGACACTTAAACTGAGCATTAAAAGATATTAGATAAAGTCACTGAGGCAGGGAAGGGCCATCCAGTGAGGAACAGCATGTGTAAAGCCATGAAGGCAGAAACAGCATCACACAAGTGGGGAACTCCCTAATCAGGTATGACTTGGATAAAAGTATTTGCAGCAAACTTTTGGGGTGTCTTCCGAGCTCCTGGGGTCTTGTGTCTGAAAAATATCATTTTTGTGCTCTTGGGGTTTATCCCCAAGAGTCTTCCCTGACTGGATCATGAATTCAAGGATTCTGATCTCAGCTGTGCTAAATCAGATTTTCTTTCCCAGGAACGTGACATTAGGTTTTGGAGACCCCGGAAAGTCTTGTCAAGTCCCTTGAGTGGAGGCCCTATAAACTCAGGATTCACAGGGTGGCTGGATGTCTGGAGAAATGGAGAGAAACTCTAGGTGGATGGGCAGAGGGGAACTATGAAGGTACACAATTTGGCTGCTCGTCAATTTCCAGTTTCTAAGTCTGACTGCACTTCCTGCTTTCAGTGTAGGTGAGACTTTCATGTACCTTGTAACAGCCATGCCGTGTCCTTAGTACAGGCTCACCTGAAGGAGTTTCTGTTCTTTACAAACGGAAGAGTCTTGACTTGGCCACGGCAGATGGTGGGGATGAGGCCCAAGAGGTAGGCAAGAGCAGGGCAATGAAGGTCTTTATGCCCCAACCTGGGCTCCCAATCCTTGGGTATAGGGTCAACCAATGCCACTTCCCTTTCCCAGGCTACCACCGAGTGGGCAGAACACTGTTCTTTTCATTTTCCCTTGAGCATGCGCATGCCAAGCACAGTTCTGTCTCTCGGCCTTGGCTCTCCCTGGTACCTCTGCTTAGAATCCTCTGTCCACTCCCAGATACCTGTGTATCTCACTGCCCAGTTTCCTTTAATTCTCTACTCAGATGTCACTTTATCAGAAAGCTTTCACTGTTCACTTTATGTAAAATACCACACCCCCAGCTCAGATTCTTCTTCCTCAAAGGCTATGAAATATTGGATATTTTACTGATTTTTTGTTTATTCTCTATTGTCTACTTACCCCTGAAGAATTTGCCCTTCCTGAGGGCAGAGACTGCTCTGTTCACGCTACATCACCTCAAGTGTCCCAGAGGTGTGTGGCAGGCAATAGGTGCTCAGGAATGACCGATGAAGGACTGGAAGTGGCCTTGCCTTCTCCTCCTCCTCCCAATGAGACTTATTCTCTAGTAGAGATAGAATTACATGCTGGGGTGTGTTTCCTTTTTCTCTCAGAGAAATGACACTTTCTCTAAATGGCATCTCCAGTTCCAGAGTCTGACGTGAAACATTTGTTACGCTAAGCCAAGGCCTGGGGCAGAGAACAGACATGGGTGCTAAGCCGCACTTGTCTGGCCATGTGGCAGCCTAAGTCTCAGCCATAGGGGCAGCCAAGCAGCCTAGAGTTCCTTGGAGCACCAAAAACTTTTTATCTTGCTTTTATCCAACCCAGGAATCTGTAACCTTCACTGCCACCTCTGTCATATCATTTTGCTGCTCACAAGCCTCTGTGTCCATGGCATCAAAGCCATCAGACCCTTACGAGCCTTTTGTGTGAGGGGAAGGGAGCTTTGCTCAGTCCCAGGCATTGTGTTGATATTTGCACCCTTCTTTCGGGTTGCCATGAGTCGGATCTGACTCGACAGCAATTGGCTTTGGCTTTCTTCTCGTGGGCATGGGGGAACAGGGCAAAATTTTCTCCCTGTGAGCCACTTGCCTCCCAGGAAGAACTGAGGTGAAGGCACCAAGCCACATACACCCAGTTCTTCTCCCCAAATCCATGTCAGTGACTTGCCCTGCCTTCAGGGGGAGGAGTGAGAGGCAACATGTGTCCAGGGAAAATTCTTCCTCCAGGGAGGCAGATGTGGGGGATAGTAGTGCTTCCCTAATGCACGATACCTAGTCAATTCTCAATAAATATTAGTTGTCATCACATAGGAGCCCTGGCGGTATAGTGGTTAAGGACTTGGCTGCTAATCAAAAGACTGGCAGTTCAAATCTACCAGCTGCTGCTTGAAAACCCTATGGGGCAGTTCTACTCTGTCCTATAGGGTGACTATAAGATGGGTATCTTTATTCAGCCTTAGGAAAACCAAGTAGAGGAGAGTGGACATTGTCATCTCTCTTATGGATGAGGAAGTAGACTCTTGCCCAAAGTTTCCCGGGTCACAAATGGCAGAGCCAAGATTAAACCCAGGTTTGTCAGATCCCAGAGTCTTCACTGACTCCACCAGGCTGCCAGACCAGGCTGGCTCTTGCACAAGAGGGTCTCAGGGCTAGTTAGGGATCCACCTTAGTTTCACTACCTACTAGACCTCAGGAAAGTCACATCCCCTCCAATGGCCTTGGTTTTACCCTCTGTAAAATGGCAATAACTATCCCTGCAGTGCTGGGGTCCAGGAGAGTCACGTGAGCTCCTGAATGAGAAAGTTCTTTATTAAGTGGAGCCTCTGACATACCTCTGAGGTGACAGGAGGAAAGACTCTGGGATGGAGGGCACCCAGCTCAGTAGCTCACAGCCTAGGTTCAAATCCTAGCTCTACCACTTACGTCTCAAGTTTATGATCTATAAAATAGAGGCTGTGACGGTACCTCAGGTGTAAGGTGGTTACGAGTCTTCTGTCAGGGCATCTAGCACAGTGCCCGGTGCCTGACACACAGTAGGTGCTGACCGAAGGTGCTTTTTTTCTTTTTGTGATCTCAGGAAAGGCAGAGTGAGCTTTAGTTAAAGGACATGCTTTTGTGCAGGTATAATCATGATATTCATACAAATATAAAAATGAATGTATGCCAAAGATTTTATTTAACTCATTAATTCATGAGCCAAGCAGTAAGATGGTAGGACCAGTTAGAGGAAGAATGAGAAGCGTCCAACAGGTATACAGGCAGATAAGGAGTGCTGAAAAGAATTTATAAGTAGGGGTACAATGAGTCTATCCATGATCAACTGCATTTCATGAGACACATTTAATTTATATTTCCATGGGCCAGAATCATTTGCATTTCTATCAGTTTTTTACTACTTGCAGCGTTGTAAAATAACCAATGACAAGGAAAGGCATAGATAAGCTTTCAGTAGACAGGATACCAAGTAATCTGTTTCTGATCCTCCTCTGTTTTAAAGGTTTTCACACTTTTCACTGCCATCTCTGTCCTGAAACAGAGGCAGCCTCCCTCAGTGACATATTTCATCACACCGAAGCCCAAACTTTGCTGTTCACATGTTTAGGGACAAGGTT
The DNA here is from genome assembly GCA_028571685.1 of Heterohyrax brucei. NCBI lineage: Eukaryota > Metazoa > Chordata > Mammalia > Hyracoidea > Procaviidae > Heterohyrax > Heterohyrax brucei. The sequence continues at coordinate 59,664,170 of CM053140.1, forward strand.
GTTGGTTCAGTGTTCTGCTCGCATTCCCATCTGTATAGTGACATAATTTCCACACGTGGGAGTTTAGACAGACACAGAAAATGCGAGGTCTTCTGTGTTCCTGGAGACTACAGGACAAGGGTACAGGCCCAGCTCTGCATCTGATGAAGCTGGGTTCAAATGTTGGCTCCCCTCCAGACTAACAATTGCCCCTTCACCCTCTGAACCCCTTCTTTGTACCAGGTCTGATGTTGGCAGATGCTGTTGTTCTGTGTACCAATGGGGAAACTGAGACAAGGAGCAAGGAGTGGAATGAAGTGGTAGGACCAGGATCCTGCCGTGGCCTGCTGACCCGGAAGTCAGAGGCACTTTGACAGCAAGCTTGGCCAAGCCATCTAATCCCTTCAAACATTTCTTTTCTCGGCTGTAAAGTGGGGACTTATTCCTTAGCACGTATTTATGGAGCAGCACAGAGCTGCCCTTTGGGAATAATAATACCCATTTCATGTGGTTTGTGTGTGTGTGTGTTTTATTGTGATTAAGTGAAAGTATACTCTTCAAATTAATTTTGTATGCCCACCTGCCTGCAGCTCTCTCTGCTCTCCTTGCCCGGTGACAGCTCACTCCTTCTTTTTATTCTATACTTGTTATATCTCCTTAACAAGCTCCTGTTCGATCTTCTCAACCCACTTCTCTCCCATCTAAAAAGAAACCAGCAGGACGGCATCCCATAAATGCAGAGAACCATGAAGTACACACACCATATGGTCACACTGTGTCCCCAAGTCCAGTCCATTTTTATCAGGAGTTGCCCTCAGTCACACAGTAGAATTTCAATAGATCATTTTTTTTTCTCCTTATTCTATATAGCATTTTCTTTCCTGTGTCAAAGCCCATCAAATTTCACATGAGAAATGGCCTGGTTTTCTCTTCAGACTAAAAGTCATTTGAAATTTTCTGTGAAAGATACTAGTTTGGCACTTTTATAAGATAATTTAGATTTGTCTCCTGCTCTTAACACTGTTAAATTGAAATATTCAAGAAATCTGCAGCTCGCTTTTCTGGCGGGTTGGTTGGCCTCCATCAGGCGGTGCCCTGGGCTGCTGGGTGAGCTACTGAGCCGCTCAGCTGCATGGGGCGTGCAATAGGGCAGGTGGAACCTGGTCGTTTGGAGAGGCCCTCTCTTGTTTACACTTCTGGGCTGTATGTGCTGATGATGTTTAACATATTTCTGCTCATTTGAGTATCTTTTTCTTTCTTTTTTAAAAAAATACTTTATTGTGCTTTAAGTGAAAGTCTACAATTCAATCAGTTTGTTGTACAAAAACTTACACAAGCGTTGTTGGAGCACTAGTTGGTCTCCCCACACTGTGACAGCACACTCCTCCCCTCCATGGCATATTTCCCATGTGCATTCGCCCCGTCCTGTCCACCTCTGCCTTTTCATCTCACCTCCAGACAAGAGCTGCCTAGTTAATCTCCTACATCTAAGAAGCCAAAAAGCACATTCTTCACCAGTATCATTTTATGTCTTATAGTCTGATGCGATTTTTATTTGAAGAGTTAGCTTCAGGAATGGTTTCAATTCTGGGCTAGCAGTGTGGCGGCCGTGTCTTCGAGGGACCCTGTAGTCTGTCAGACCATCAAGTATGGTGTTTTTAAACAGAGTTCTAGTTTTGCACCCCACTTTTCTCCTGCAGTGTCAGGGACTCTTTGCTGTGTCCTCCGTCAGGGCAGTCACTGCTGGTGGCTGGGTACCATCTCGTTCTTCGGATCTTATGCTGACGTGGTCTCTGGATTGTGTGGCCCATTCTGTCTCGTATTTTCCTTACACCTTTGGTTTTCTTCATTCTCCTTTGCTCCACTCTCCTTCCGACACCACTCACTAAAGTAGGATGCAGGGCATTTTCCTAATGTACGTTGTTGTGTCAGCCCCCCCGACCCCCACCCCATCTGCAGGCTGTCTTTTTACTCTTTTAGTGAAGCCTTTAGATAAGCGTAAGTGTTTGAATTTTAGGAGCTCCCAGTTATCATTTTCTTTTCTGGTACTTGTGCATTGCTAGTTATATTTTGTAATCTGTTTATGTCATGTATTACAGCTTCCAGTATTGTCCGTATTTTTTCTTCCAAGATCTTTATTGTTTTAGATTTCATATTTAGCTCTTTGATCCATTTTGAGTTAGTATTTGTTCATGGTGTGAGATATGGTCTTGTTTTATTTTTTTGCAGATGGGTATCCAGTTATGCCAATGCCAGTTGTTAAAGAGACTATTTTTTACCCCTAGTTTACAGACTTTGGGCATTTGTCAAATATCAGCTGCTCATAGGTTGATAATGTTACATCTGGATTCTTAATTCTGTTCTACAGGTCTCTGTATCTGTTGTTGTACCAGCACCAAGCTGTTTAGACTAATAGGTTCTAAAGTTAGGTAGTATGAAGCCTCCCACTTTCTTGTTCTTCTTTAGTAATGGTTTACCTATCTAGGCCATTGTCTTAGACTGGGTTTTCTAGGGAAGCAAAACCAGTAACACGTGTATGTACAAGGAAAGATTTATATATATGAAGTTCAAGGAAAGATATGCATATATATAGATAGATAGATGTAGGAAATAGCTCACGCAATTGCAGAAGCTGAATGTCCCAAGTCCTGGCACAAGCTTCATGTGGCCATGAGAGCCGGTGAACCCAAGTACAGCAGGTCAGAGACCAGAGTTCTAGATTACTGGTTGTGTAGGTCAGCAGGTCCCAAGCTGGTGGCGAGATGGAGCTGTAGAGGCTGGTGAACCCAGGATCGGCAGGCATGGAACAGGACTCTCAAGAGCCGGCTGTAAGGGTTGATGAATCCTACAGCTGCTAGTTCAAGTCCAGGAACCAGATGCCAGAAGATAGCAAGAGCTGCTGCCTACATGGGCAGATCAGCAGTAGGTGGTAGAAGGTGGAGAGGAGAGAGTTGAGGGGTGGCAAGCCTTCACAGGACCCCTGCCACTTAATACAGCAGTCAAATATGGAGGAGCCAAGTTGACATAATTCTGACCATCACTGTTCACCCCTTATCAACTTGGTATCTGCACACATCTCACCTTACCATCCACATTCTCCAAAGTAATACAATTACAAAGTCATACTTATGTCTAACATGACATAATTAACTCATGCACAACTAAAAATACATTAGCCCATTTACATCCTATGTTTCATAAGTAAACAAAAATATCTGATCCACATATACAAAGCAAGAATACTCATAACAGTTACAGTCCTCATTTCTGCAACCGGTCACATGACCATAACTGATATTTACAACTACCTTCTTCCACAACCCAGTCTGTATTCCCTTTGCCCTCAGCAGTACCTCAGATGGTTGTGGTTCTTTGTCTGGTGAGGTGACCCAAACTGTCAGTCCTGAAGGATCTGGGATATTAGCACTCATTCTGGAATTGTGTTGCTATAGTTCTCCTGCATTCCAAACATACACTTCTTTACCTCTGTTATGTAATTAATGTCAATCCAATTTCATCTTCATAGTCGGGATCAATCACACCAGCCAGTATTGTAACTCCCTTCTTTGTCTGTTGATCCAGAGGCACAAGGAATCCAAAAAGGCCTGGTGGCAATCTTCGCTTCTAGCTCAGTGGAGTCATTGATATGTCTCCAGCTGGCAGCATTCCTCCTTTTGGAACTAAGACATTTAACCTTGAAGAACATAAGGTCATGGGGACAAGAAGCAAAAATCTTGCAAGTGGATCACTAGCGGTAACAGTGAATAGTGACACTCCCATTTACACCCCTTGATTCCTGGACCCATGAATTCTGGATATGGGAGAAACAGCAACTTAAATTGGATGCTGGTTTAGAGCATATACAGCCTCCTGGAGAACATTTTCCCAACCCTGCAAGGTATTGCCACCTAGCCAGCAGCGTAATTGTGTCTTCAGGAAGCCATTCCATCGTTCTATCCAGCCAGCTGCTTCAGGATGATGGGGAACATGGTAAGACCAGTGAATTCCATGAGCATGGGCCCACTGTCATACTTCATCTGCTGTGATGTGAGTCCCTCGGTCAGAGGCAATGCTTTGCAGGATACCATGACAGTGGATAAGACATTCTGTAAGTCCATGGATGGTAGTTTAGGCAGAAGCATATCATGCAAGGAAGGCAAATATACATCCAGAGTAAGTATCTATTCCAGCAAGGACGAACGGCTTTCTTTTCCATGATGGAAGTGGTTCAGTGTAATCAACTTGCCAGCAAGTGCCAGATGATCACCTCTAGGAATAGTGCTGTATCAAGGACTCAGTGTTGGTCTCTGCTGCTGTCCAATTGGGCACTCAGCAGTGTCTGTAGCAAAGTCAGCCTTGGTGAGTGGGAGTCCACGTTGCTGGGCCCATGCATAACCACTCTCCCTGCCACCATGACCACTTAGTTCATGAGCCCATTGAGCAATGACAGGGGTAGCTGGGGCAAGAGGATGATTAGTTCCCACAGAACGTGTCATCTTATCCACTTGATTGTTAAACTCATCCTCTGCTGAGGTCACTCATGTGAGCAATCACATGAGACACAAATATCTTCACTTCTTTGGCTCACTCAGAGAGGTCTATACACATACCTCTCCCCCATAAGTCCTTGTCTCTGATTTTCCAGTCATGTTCCTTCTGAGTCCCTGACCAACTGGCCAAGCTGTTGGCCACAGCTTATGAATCAATATATAGCCACATGTCTGGCCATCTCTCCTTCCAAGCAAAGTTAACAACCAGATGCAATGCCCATCGGGAGGATTTTCTGTCACCATTGCCCTTCAGTGAGGTTCCAGAAAGGGGCTGTAGTGCTGCTGCTGTCCATTTCTGAGTGGTGCCAGCATATTGCACAGAACCACCTGTAAGCCAGGCATGAGTTTCCCTTTCCTTGGTCAGTTGGTCATAAGAAACTCCCCATGAGGCCATAGGTGCAAACTGGGAGATGGAAGGTAATGTTACAGGAGTGGTGACCATGGGCATTTGGGCCACTTCCTCATGCAACTTACTTGTGCCTGTTCTGCCATTGTACCTTTGGAAGTAGATAGCTTGCATTCTAGGTTTCATAGATGTAAAGAATTTTTTGAATTTTAGACTTGGAACTGACTCAAGACTTCTATCATATGGGATGGACATGATTTTGTTTTTTGTTATGATGGGATGAATGTGTTACATATTTCAATGATGTGATTTTTGGGGTGTCAAAGGGTGGGATGTCATGGATTGAATTGTGTCTCCCCCAAAATAGATGTAGCCATGTAACCACGATTCCTTGTATTCTATGATTGTCCTTCATCTTGTGATTTTGCTGTGCTGTATGCTAAAGGATCAGGGTGGGACTGTAAATCCCTTCAGAAGATCACCTCCCTGATCCACTGTAAAGGGAGTTTCCCTGGAGTGTGGTTTGACCCACCCTTCATCCTTGCATCCTACAAGAGATAAAAGGAAGGAGAAGAAAGCAGAGAACTGAGAACCTCACAGCGTCAAGCAAGCAGCACTGGGAGAAGAGCACATCCTTCTGACCTAAATTTCCTGCATCAAGATGCTCCCTGGATCAAGACTGAAACAATACTGGACTTTCCTCCAGAGCCGACAAGGGGACAAACCTTCCCCTGGAGTGGATATCCTGAATTTGGACTTATAGCCTACCGGACTGTGTAAGAGTAAACTTTCCTTTGTTAAAGCCCTTGTTAAAGCCCACTCTGTGATATTTCTGTTAAAACAGCCCTAGCTGACCAAAACAGGCATTTTCCCTTTCTGTGTGAAGTTGATGATTTGTTTCTCCATCTCACTAAAAAAAAATGCCATTGGAATTTATATTGGGATTGCATTATATCTATAGATTGCTTTGGGTAGAGCAGACACTTTCACAATGTTGAATTTTCCTATCCCTGAGGAAGGTATGTTTTTCTGCTTGTGTAGGTCTCTTTTCATTTCTTGCAGTAGCATTTTGTAATTTTCTTTACGTAAGTCCTGTATGCCTTTGGTTAGAATTATTTCTAAGTATTTAATCTTTTTGGGGGCTTCTGTAAGTGGTATTGATTCAGTGCTTCCTCTTTGATGTTCTGTTTGTTGGTGTAGAGGCTTGCAACTAATTTTTTGCATGTTTACCTTGTATGCTGATACATTGCTAAACACTCCTATTAGTTCTAGTAGTTTTCTTTGTTGTGGATTTTGAGGGTTTTCTATGTACAAGATCATATCATCTGCAGATAGAGACGCTTTTATTCCTTCCTTACCAATTTGTATATTTTTGTTTCTTTTTCTGACCTGATTGCTCTGGCTAGAACCTCCAGTACAATGCTGAATAAGGGTGGTGACAATGGGCAGCCAGGTCTGGTTCCTGTTCTCAAGGGGAATGCTTTCAGACTCCTTTCCATTTGGGATGATGTTGAGTATTTTTTCCATCATTTATTTTTTGGTTAGTTTTAGGGATCGTGTCAGTTTTACAGCCTCACATGTGTTATAGAGGGCGTGGATGTGAGCAGGAGCCTGGAGGTGCCCTGCACCCAAATCTGGCACTCTTGTATTCTGCTCCTACCAGGGACAATACCTTACTGTGCAGCTTTGGGGAAGTTGTTTCCCTGTCCAGGCCTCAGTTTCCCCTAGGTGATCTTTGATGTTTATAGCCTGAATAAGAATGCAAAATTCCAGGCAAATGACAGCTAGAGGACTTTATTTATTATAGACGTAAGCATCTACTATGTGTCAGACATATGACTATATCCAGGGAAATGGACCCTCTCCCTGAACTCAGAGAATACACATTCTGGGATGATGACATGTGGAAAGGTCATTACTGCCTACAGCGTGGAAGCCCAATGAGGAAGGGAGTGTCTGCTCACTTTGTTCACTACTATTCCCTCCTCTGACCCCAATGCCAGCCTCAGCAGTGGAGCATGGCCTGCATCCCTCCCTGGGAATGAGGCACTTCAAATGGCCATTGCTTTTCCTTCAGGTGCCACTGATGACGCTCCTGGACACTTGCTTCGCCCTTGCCTGACTAGAGGGTGACTGTGCCAGCTGCAGCTTCATGGGATCCTTCACCCCTGTAATTAACGTACCAGAAGGTCAGGTAGAGCGCCGATCCTGTGTGCAGCATAGATCACACTGAGAAGCCTGGCCCGGCCCAAGCATGTAAAGTATGGAAGACACCTGCAGCTCTGACATGATGCCCGACTCACATCAGTGATGCTTACAAGGTTGGGCTGGTTGGTTGTGGTTTCTTTTTCTTCCTCTACCATCTCCTTTCTGGAATAACCAAACACTACTCTTACAAATAATTGCTTTGTCTTCCCTCTCGCCTCAGGTCCTGGAAGGATGGTGGGCTCCTCTTGGGAGCTGTCTAGAGGTTTGTGGCCAGCTTCCCACCTGGACAGAGAGCCCCGTAGCAGCTCTGTGAAGTGGGAGTGTCTGTTCTCTAGTTCATTATGTAAAGTAGTTCAGAGGAGTTAAGTTACTGACCTAAAATTACACAGCCAGGAAGTGATAGAGCTTCCATTTGAGCCTGATTAAAAATGATAACAGCAGGCATTTATGGAGCCTTCTAGTGACTGGGTTGGTGGACTCAGAGAGGAGAAACTCCTCCAACTGGTTCCTGGAGAACCAGCAAGAGTTGGCTATTGCAGACAGGGACAGAGAGGACACTCTAGAGGTGGGCAGCAAGGACAAAGATAGGGAGGTGTGAGTGCATGAAACTGCAGGTGAGTTCAAAGAGCTGGAGGGCAAAAGGCTTGCTGAGAAAGGAGGCTGGAGAGGAGGTGGGGCCTGATCCTGTGGGGCCTTGAACTCCAAGCCAAGAAGCTTGGTTCTTTGACCTCTGCAGAAGACTTCAGGAAGCTCTGTTTGTTAGTGTGCGGCCCAACTTCCAGTAGTTCCTTTCCAGATCTTCCCTTGGGAGCCACATGAAACTGATCTTATGTTTTCCTGGGACAACCAGAGAGACAGCTGTAGAGGGGCTTTGGCTCCAGCCAACCAAGACTTCTCTTCTCAAGGCTTTAAATCCTCCATAAGACATGCAGCTGTGTCCCTTTCCCACCCTCATCATGGCTTTATAGGCTCCCTCTAGGTCACCCATAAAAGCCGTGAGATTTAATAGCTGCACTTTACATAACTGATGTCTTCTTTCAGTGCTTTGCATGCACCATCTAATTTCACCTTCCCAACATCCCCCTGATCAAGATTCTGAAAGCGTCCTCATTTCATAAGTGAGGAAATTGAAGCCCAGAGGGGTTTGCCTACAGTTGTACAGCAAATAAGTGGCAGAGTTGAGGACTGAACCCAGGCCAACTGACTACAATGTCTGTGCTCTCAACAGCTACATGGTGCAACCTCTGCATCTGTATTCTGTATTTTTCATTATTCTGTGTACTTTTATACACATTAAGTTATTCCACTATGTAAAAAGAAAATATTTAAAAAGCTAGACAGTCATGTCTCTTGGTCTGGCTTTTCTGAGCCCAGGGATGTCATCTAGTCAACTGTGACTGCTCTGTGTTGAGTCCTAACCTGTGCTGGCCCTGTGCTAAACTTTCTGCAAACATCTTCTAATTTAATCCTACTAAAAACTCCTGAGAGGCTAATTTAATTATCTCTGTTTTTACAAGTGAAATTAATCCAGTCTAGGAGCAGAAAGAAAAAAAAAAAAAAAGAAGAAGAAGAATAGAAGTGAACACAGCCTAAGGGACACCATCAAGCAGACCATTATGGGAGTTTCAGAAGGAGAAAAGAAGAATAAAGGGACAGGAAGAATATTCATAGATAAAAATAATGGCCACAAAGTTCCCAATATGGAGAAAGATATGAATCTACATATCTAAAAAGCCCAGGGAATTACGCAGGATAAACTCAAAGAGGTTCACACAGACACATCATAATCAAATTATTGAAAGTCAAAGACAAAGAGACAATGTTGAAAGCAGCAAGACAGAAATGACTCATCACTCATTCCCATACAAGGGAATCTCAATAAAGTTTATAGTTAAGTTCTCATAAGAAATGATGGAGGTCAGAAGATACTGAAATGGCATAGTTAAAGTACATCAAATAACAAAAACAAAAACAGAACAACCCACCGTTGTCAAGTTAATTCTAACTCATAGCAGCCCTATAGAACAGACTAGAACTGTCCCACAGAGTTTCCCAGGAGCACCTGGAGAATTCAAACTGCTGACATTTTGGCTAGCAGCCATAGCACTTAACCACTACACCACCAGGATATCCTGTTAGTCATTAGAGAAATCCATGTCAATGTGACCTCTTTTTTTTTTAAAAACACTTCAAAGAGGTCTTCTGCAGCAGGTTTTCCCAGTGTAATATGTTGTTTGACTTCTTGACTGCTGCTTCCATGGGCATTGATTGTGGATCCAAGCAAAATGAAATCCTTGACAACTTCAATATTTTCTCTGTACATTGTGATGTTGCTTCTCGATCCAGGTGTGAGGAGTCTTGTTTTCTCTATGCTGAGGTGTAGTCCATACTGAAGGATGTAGTCTTTGATCTTGATCAGTAAACACTTCAAGTCCTGTTCACTTCCAGCAAGCAAGGTTGTGTCATTTGTATATGGCAGATTGTTAATGAGCCTTCCTCCAACCTACTAGAATGGCTGTGATGAAAACAAACAAATAAAAAAGCAAGTTTTGACAAAGATGTTTACAAATGAAACCACCCGCATACATTGCCAGTAATAACATAAAATGGTGCAGCCATTGTGAAAAACAGCTTCTTATTTTCCCACAAAGTTAAATATAGAATAACACATGAGCCAGTAATTCCACTCTTAGATATATACCCAAAGATTTAAAAACAGGGACTCAAACAGATACTTATACACAAATGTCTATTGCAATGTTATTCATAATATCCCAAAAGTAGAAACAACCTGTCAATCAACAGAGGAGTGAAAAACAAAATGCGGTGTATCATACAATGGAAAATTAAAAAAACCCTGCTGCCATCAAGTCAATTCTGATGCATAGCAACCCTAATAGGGCAGAGTAGAACTGCTTCACAGAATTTCCAAGGAGAGGCTGGTGGATTCCAACCATAGCTCTTAACCACTATGCCGCCAGGGTCAGCAGACGGGATATTATTCTGAGTATGAAGGAGTCAAGTTCTGATACATGCTATCACGTGGATGAACTCTGATAACATTATGTTAACTGAGATAAACTAGACAGAGAAGGACAAATATTGCTTGTTTCCACTCATGTAAAATGTTTAGAATAGGCAAATGCACAAAGACAGACATAGGTTAGAGGTTACCAGGGTCCAGGAGGAGGGGATGAGTCAGGAGCAGAACTTAATGGGGGCAGATTTCTGTTTTGGGTGAATAGAAAGTTTGGGAAACAGTGGTGATGGTTGCACAACATTATGAATGTAATTAATCTCACTGAGTTATACACTTAAAAAATGGTCAAAGTTATAGATATTTTACTATAAACATGGTAAAGCAGGAAACCCTGGTAGTACGGTAATTAAGTGCTATATCTGCTAACCAGGAAGTTGGCAGTTCAAATCCACCAGGCACTCCTTGGAAACTCTACGGGGCAGTTCTACTGTGTCCTCCAGGGTTGCTATGAGTCAGAATTGACTCTATGGCAGTAGGGCAGTAGGTTTGGTGTTTGATTTTTGGTGATGAAACAGAAGTGAGAGCAGGGTGAGGTGCTGTGGGGCAAGCACTTCGTGTCACAGGACTCTGTGAGCCTGAGAACTGGGGAGGGACCGAATACTTATCACGCACAGAGTCTGAGTAGCTGAGAGTGGTATGGCCAGCAGGTGTCCAGGCAGAGAGAGGCAAGGTGGATGCTGTTGTGTGGAAAATCAGTGAAAGGACAACCTGGCTAAGAAGATAAGGGAGAAAGAGAAGAGGAAAGAAGAGGAGGAGGAACTGCTGTGGGACAGGATGGGTCAAGAGGATGTGGACTTTGTCATCACACAGACCTAGGCTGGAAATCTAGGTCCACCCCTCCCAACAGATGTTGAAATTTGTTTAAGTTCTTGGTCTCTTCATGAGTTTATGAAACTCGTATCTCAAGGGTGTCATGAAGTTCAAATGAAAGAATGTAATGAAAATACATGGTATAGTGTCTGAAGTTCAGTGGAACTCAGTAGGAGACATCAATAGTGGGGTTGAGATGGCAGGTCCATTTTGCCGGATCCCCCATCAACCACTTTGCGTGAACGAAATCACCAAAATCTCAGAACAATCCCCTGATGAGTTATCATTGTTATGTCCATTTTATAGAGTAGGGAAATGGAGACCCAAAGAATGACTCCAGAGATGACTCAGCTGGTCAACTGAACTCTTTCTTACCACATGGCAGCTCTTTCCTTTTTATTGTGAGCCAAGGAGACCAATCTCTAGGCTGAGAAAACATATACCCCTCTCTACTACACACACACATGCTGTCAAATGCTAGGACTGTCTTCAAATAGCTCCATTTCCCCCAGAGAAAGAACCACTTTATCATGCAAGGTCCCTCCCCACAAACAAGGAACAAGGAAGCCAATTAAACTCACTGAGCTTCAGCATCTCTTTGGAAATCGATGCGCTGTGATTGCGAATCCAGCGTTTGCTGGCAGCCGCCTAATTTTAGATGAATCTTAGCAGGCTTCTCACCAGGCCCACCTGCCCTCATAGGCTGGCAGAGAGGTTGGAGAGGCATCATTGATCTTTTGACTAAAGTGTCCTAATGAAATGCGGTACAAATCTGCTATTAGTCAGAAAGTTACCTGCCACTGTGGTACAGAGAAAATGCTACCAGGAGAACAATAACCATAATTTTGTTTTAAAACTAGCTCTCTTGCCCCAGGCCCACCCCTCCTACCTTCCCTGCTTTGATCTTGCTCTCATAGCTCCTTTCCAGGAAATCAATACATTTTACTGTTTCAACTTTGTCACAGAGCAATAGGGAAGAAAGCTATCAATAGGATGTTAAAGATATTTCCAATTATATGCCAGTTACCTGTTACTTGGAAACCCTGGTGGCAGAGTGGGTTAAGTGCTATGTCTGCCAACCAAATGGCTGGCAGTTCAAATCCGCCAGGCGCTTCTTGGAAATTCTATGGGGCAATTCTACTCTGACCTTTAGGGTCGTTATGAGTTGGACCCGACTCGACGGCAGAGGGGTTTTGGGGTACCTGTTACAAGGGCCGTTGGCCACCGGTGGTCAGTTAACACTTGTTTGCATGAGCTGGGGTCAGGGGTCCTATGATTCAGTGTCTCTCTCCACAGGTACCACCCAGCATAAAGGCTGCAGGAGGCAACAGAGATGAAGGGTTCCCAGAAGATCTGGCGTCCTCGGAAAACACAAATGTTCTTGAAACGGTGCTGCCTGTGTGATGTGCATGGATAACATTTACTAACCAAAAAAAAGCTGGAAGTTTGAGGCCACCTAGAGGCACCTTGGTGCCACAGTGCTTAGGTGTGCCGTCTGCTAACCAAAAGGTTGAGAGTTCAGATGCACCAGGTGCGCCTTGGAAACTATGGGGCAGTTCTACTCTGTTCTGTAAGGTCGCTTTGAGTCAGACTTGACTGGATGGCAATGTGATTTTTTTTGTTAGAGGAACCTTGAAGGCCTGGTGGCACCGTGATTAAGAACTCAGCTGCTAACTGGAAGGTCAGCAGTTTGAACTCACCAGCTGCTCCTTGGAAACCCTCTGGGGCAGTTCTACCCTGTCCTGTAGGGTTACTGTGAGTTGGAATTTACTTGACAGCAAGGGGTTTTTGTTTGTCTTTTTGTTTAATTTTTATGGGTGCAGACCACTGGGTCTTTTGTCCCACAGAGTTGCTGTTGGGTTTGCACCTCTGACATTTCAGTTAGCAGTGAGCATTTAACCACTGCACCACTCAGGGCTCCTTAGACCCAGATTGAGGGGAGAATTGGATTTCAGGAAGGCAGGCTTTGGCCAGCACTTTAATCCTCTGAGTGCAGAGTGCCAGACAGCTTTCAGTGCTGTCTTTGAACAGGAGTAAGTGCAGGAGGGTGGGAGGCAGGGGACGGGGGGATAGGTGGGCAGGTGCCAGGAGGGAGAAGGGAGGCGAGGTGAAGCCTCCAAGTGGGTCTGTTTACTCTCATTTGCCCCAGGCTACCTTTAAAGCGGATAAAATCATCCTCTAATCTCCTTTATTTCCATTCAGTGCTTCTAGCAAAGATCTACTTGACATTTTAGGGGAGTAGGGAAAAAAAAAAAAAGGAAAAGTGAGAGACATATAATATTCAGAAGAAACCGCAGGATGTAAAAATCTCAGTGAACCCAGCAATTGGTGTTTCTTAATGTCTCTATAAATGAAACCAGGTGAAGTGTGAAGATGGGGTTGACACCTGTATTCCTGCTGTGTGTTCAGATTCCCGGAAGGAAGAAGGGGTGGGGGCTGTACCTCTATGTCCTCCTCACATCTGGTTCCTCTGTTATAGGCAGTGAGGCCACACCTCCCTTCGTGAGCAGCCTTTTCAGCCCTGCACCTTCCTGCTCTCTTGTCATCCCTGACCTGCCTGCAAAACAGGTTCCAGTTCTGCATAAATGCATTTCCTTCCACCCTTTGAAACCCTGGTGATTAAGTGTGTCTGCTAACCAAAAGGTTGGCAGTTCAAATCCACAAAGAGCTCCTTGGAAACTCTATGGGGCAGTTTTGCCCTAACCTATAGGTTTGCTATGAGTCAGAATCAAATTGATGGTAGTGGCTTTTTGGCTCCCACTCCTTCATTCTCAGCCACTCAGAGAGTGAAACCTCATGAGTCTGACTAGGAGGCAAACTAATTGTGTCAGTGAATCCATGCAAAGGGTGCAGTCCAGAGAAACTCAGAGTTACTCATTTTAATGTACACTAGCCCCTGGACAATGATAATTTCTTTAGAATAAATCCCTGGAAGTAGACTTGTCAAAATAAGTGTCTTTGATGCACGTTGCCAGAGCGCCTAGGCTCAAGCCTTAACTGCACCATCTATTCACTATGCGACTGCAGGCAAAATACTTCTCCTTCCTGTGCCTCAGTTTTCTCATCTGGAGAATGGGAATAATAATCTCTCAGAATTTTAGTGAAGAATTTTTAGTGCCTACCACAGTCTGTCACATAGAAAGCACTAAAAATTTTTTTTAGCTACTGCTACGATTATTATTAGATTACCCCCAGAAAAGTTGTGCCAATTTTTGTGATCAACAAGCAGATTATGAAAGCACCTGTTGATGTGGCAAGATGGAGACAGCCAGCTTCTTGTCCTGGATCTTCCTCTGATACCACAGATGACCTTGCAGAGTGGTTTTCCCTCTTTCTGAATTTCAGTGGTTTCATCTGTTCAGTGAGCCTCTCTTCCAGGTAATACATTTATGAATAGAAATGGCCAGAAAACAAGGCATTCCTTTAAACAGGCCAGACAGGCCCTGCATAGTCTTTGAAATGACTAAGGAAAGTTTGTTTCACAGAAGAAGGAAAGCTCAGCATCATGCTTGGTTCAGGATATGTTCTGAGTTAGTTGGGTCTCCTATACTTTCTTCATCCACTTGTTAATTTAACAAACACTCACTTGAAAGTGCCATGGACAAGGTTAAGACGGGAGAAATAGAAATTTATTCACCTATTCAATCCGTCATTCAATCATTTATGCATTGAACACATGGCTATGGAGTACCTGGTCTCTACTAATCAGTATTTTGGGCATTGAGGACATAACTGTGGAAAAGACAAGTCAAGGAATCCACCCTGTGGGAACCTGAACTTTCATCCTGAAGGAGAAAGATAATAAACAAGTATATCCACAAGTAGACTGATTTAAGACTGTGTTGAATGCTAAGGAACTAACCAAGCATGATGATTTGGGATAGGAAGTGGGAGGGAAACATTGATAGGATGATGAGGGAGGGCTTCTTGGAGGAAGTGGCATTTGAGCTCAAGTCTGGATGATGAGAAGGATCCAGACATACAGAGGTGAGGGTGAAAGAGTGCCAGGTGAAAGGAACAGCATTTGGAAAGTGCTGGAGGTGGATACCATACAACAGGATAAGGATAATGCTGTAATGTGGGTAGAGGTGAGGTACCTTGGAGCCCAAAGGGTAGTGGGGTAAATCGTCTAGCAGTATGGGTAAAGACATGGCTTTACAGAGATCTGAGCTGGTCTATGAAAAACATGCAGTTTTCCAGGAAGGGAGCAAGGGCATACCAGGCAAAGAGAAGAGGGTTGGGTAAGGGTCAAGAGGTTAGAAAGGTTACAGTAGGTTCTAGGGACAGCAAGCAGTCCAGACTGATCTAGAAATACAGGTCTGAAATACTGATCTGAAAATACAGGTTTGGTAAGTTAGATCTAGATTATGTAGGTCATTGAATGCCAGGCAAAGGGTTTGACAATTAGGCTTTTAGGCAATGGAGAGCCATTAAAGGTGTTTGCATAGGATAGTGGTTTTGTTAGCTGTGCAATGGGAGGTAGAATGCAGAGCAGCTAAGAAAACATGCTCTGAAGTCAAAGACCTGAGGTAGATTCACAGTTCACTGCTAACTACAGGGCACAAGGCAAATTACCTGGGCCAAGGCTTCCTCCCTGTGCCTAGGTCTCCTCACTTGCATGTTGAGTCTAGAAGTAGAATTGTGAAGATTGAAAGATGATTGTTTGGAGTCCTTAGCCCAGTTTGTAGTGTATCATAGGTTTTTATGACTATTACCTGTCATCGCATTTTGGAGAGCTCACCTGGATATAGGTAACATGAGGTGGGGCAAAAGGAACACCAGTAGGAGTATCTTGAGTTCCTTCACAGACCCATGGATTTGTGAATAAAGTGCTTGAAAACCATTTGCTGGCTTCAGTAGGTTTGCCCACTTGCACTCCTGTTTGTATTTTTAACTGGTTTAGCAGAACATTTTTTTTTTCCTCTAGCAAATGCAAAATCAAAACCAAAATCAAACCTGTTACCGTCAAGTCGAATCCAACTTATAGTGACTGTATAGGAAAGAGTAAAACTGCCCCCATAGAGTTTCTTATGGAGCCCCTGGTAGGCTTGAACTGCTGACCTTTTGGTTTGGAGTCATAGCTCTTAATGCAAAGGTGCTCAGAATTATGACCAGTTTGTGCTAGCCAGATTTCACTGTGCTTTCGAAGATAGGTCTACATTTTTCCAGATTCTTCTTCAGATTCCTTCCTCAGTTCTGCAAATGTTTCAAACTATTCTAACACTAGCAAAATTATAACTCAGCAGAATTTCTCTTTTATACACCTGGAAACTGTTCTTGTCTCAGCCCCTGGCCCTACGCTTCCCAGAAAGTCAGTGTCCCAGTACCCTCTTGGCTGCTCTCAATGGCTCTCTTTCCCAAAGCCGGTCCTTCCCACGACTCACAGGACTGGGGTCAGAGTTAAGGGCTAGGGAGTCCAGCCCTCCACATCACAGCTGAAGAAACGCAGTTCACAAAGAGGAAAGCAACTTCTCCAGGATGTCTACTAGGAATGTAATCTGGGGGCAAGGATGTCTCCTCCAAACCCTAAAACCACAACAGGTGGACTGCAGCTGTCTTTCTCATGTATACAAAAGGCCAATCTGCTGACAGCGGCCTTTCATTGATTCTACAAACAATCACTGATGCTAGCGTGCCAGGTAACATGCAGGCCACTGAAGAAGCAGAAGAGAATAAAATTATTGTTAAGGGGAAACCCTGGTGGAGTAGTGGTTAAGTGCTACATCTGCTAATCAAAAGGTTAGCAGTTCAAATCCACCAGGTGCTCCTTGGAAACCCTGTGGGGCAGTTCTGCTCTGTACTACAGGGTTGCTATGAGTTGGAATCGACTCAACGGTGGTGGGTTTGTTTTTGCTCTCAAGGGGGATGGGACTGTGAACACAGGCAGACCAATGTGAGAAAGCTACGCCATCACCACTAGCATCATCATCCCAACTTTGCAGGGCATTGTGGGAGCAGACCAGGGAAGAGTAGGATTGAACAAGGTTTACCAAAGGACTCGATGACTGAATCTTAAAGGAGCGAAGGTGTTTGCTATGTAGGTGAGGGAAAGGAAGTCATTTGTGACAGAGGAAACACTAGGCAAAGACTGGCGGTAAGATGAGGGTCTGATTTAAAAACCAAACCCAGTGCAGTCGAGTCAATTCCAATTCATAGTGACCCTACAGGACACAGTAGAACTGCCCCATAGAGTTTCCAAGGAGCGTCCGGTAGATATGAACAGCTGGCCTTCTGTTTTGAAGCTGTAGTACTTAGCCCCTACACCATCAGGGTTTCCTTCTGAATTTTAGGACCATGCAACTACGCAAGTGGTTACAATGCAGTGTCCAGGAGGGGTGCGGCTGGATGGGGCTGAACACGTAGCCTGGGACCAGATTACCAGGGTATTAGAACGTTTGGCCAGGTATCCCACAACACTCCCTCAATCCTTCTGCTAACAGCCATCTGTTCTATCTTGTTGTCTCTCCCCTGTCTCTGTTGTTCCACAGGGCAGCCCATCAACTATCTCCTTCCACTCCCTCTGCACAGCAAGGTGCCCATGTGACCTAGAAGTGAGCAATTACGGGACTCCAGTGACAGCGCAGGAGGAGAGCCGCAGCTCAAGCCTGGCCAATCAGGGCCCTTCCCTGGGGTTTGGTGAAGGAGTGCCGGGAGGACAACGCTCTTCGGGCTTGGGATTGGGCTGCTATTAAGTCTGGCACAGTCACTGCACCCCTGGCCACTTGGAAGAGAGGGTGAGCTGGGTTTCTGACCTCATCCTGTGCCCAAGCAAAGGGGCTTAAAACCCAGGTATGCCTATGTGAACTATGTACTTGCAGGCAGCAAGACCCCTACCTGCTTCTGCCCCTTCCCTTGGCCACCTCGAGTCTCGTTCCACCCCGCCCACGCTGGAGCCCTCCAATGTTCAGCTTTGCTGGGGGAACTGGGACGTCTTTGCTGTTCTTTATAGTTGTTCAGGAAGCCGAGATGCCTCTCAATTATTTATTAGACTTTCACCATCAAAGGACGTGGAATTCTGGAAAACTTTTCTCTCCATCGCTTGCTGTGAGAGTGACAGAATCCTAGCAGTTTAGAGAGAAATGAGAGTCTGCGGCTCCCAAAGGGGAAAACTGACGCAGAGTGATCTAAAATAGAAGGGGGGAAGTTGACTTGGTTTGGGGCTGTCTATTTTGGGCTTCTCTTCAGGGACTGCTCCCAAGGGTGCTGCATGAGGACTCGGGAGAAGCACGGGAGGTCTGGGTGCTGTTGGCACTTCTGGTCACTGGGTGGAGATGAGTGAGGAGACTGTTCTGACAGAGACTGAAATCTCGGCTTTTCCTGTGTCTGCCCCACTTCATGGAGCTGTGGTTACTGAGGATCATGACTTCCCCGCAGCCCTGGTCTCTCATGACATCCCAAATCTATTTGAGAGCAAGTCTATTAATTTTCAATTTTCATTCAGTTGAAGTCAACAGCCTTTGCAGGCTGGATTCATAGAATTGCAGAGCTGGAAGGGGCCTGAGAAGTCATAGAGGGTAGCCTCTTCAAAAGTGTGACTTGCTTGCTACTTAAATGTTTCTGAAGGGTCTTCTCTTGCTTTAGAAGAGACCCTCAACTCTTAGGTACAGCATTTGAAATCTGTAATATGTTGGCCTCCAGGACACTTGCTGGCTCCCAGGATACTCACAGTCCTCATTTGATCACAGTACATGTTTTCCCAATACATTATGAACCTGCTGGATCTTTCCTTTGTCTTCTCTGTCTGGAATAAACTTCCTCTCTCCTACCTGGTGCAATTCTAAGCATCTGCCAAGATGAGATCAGATGTCTCTTCTTCCTGGAAGCCTTCCCCGATCCAACCAGGCAGAAGTAACTACTCCTTCCTCCCTATTCCCACTGAGCTCTCAGCTGAAATATTCATCTCTTGGAGAGAAATTTCCTGACCCCTCATCTCCTGGGCATTACCCAACCCCAGAATCAGACTCCATAACTTTATGTTGTTTTGCTTTCTTGCCAGCACCTATCACTATTTGGAATCATCTTGTAAGTGCATTTGTTTACTTGTTTATTTCTGTATCCCCACTCCAAAACACCAGCTCCCTGGGGTCAGAGACCTTGTCTGCTCACTGCTGTACCCCCTTGAGGGTCCCTGCCTTCCGGCTGACTGGGGTACCTCTCACTGTGGTCTCTGTGATGATTCATGGTGATCCCTCCTCTTTGTCTCCCCTGGGTGCCTAGCACAGAGGAGAGAGCACAGGCTGAGGAGTCAGGCAAGCCTGAGTAGCCTCTGGCCTGTTGCTGCTCACTCAGACTTCTGTTCTCTATAAAAAAGAGGGAATGGTAACAACACAGAGCTTCTGGCAGGATTATGGGCAGTCTGAGGTAGGAGGAAAATGTCTATAAGCTCTAAAGCTTGATGCCATGTGGACAGAGGAGGGGACAGATGAAGAGGATTGAGGGTGGAATCTTGCAGGCCTGGATTTGGATCTTGGCTCTACCGTCTGCTAGATGGTCCAAGATCCTGTGTAATGTTCCCCCCTTCTCTGAGGCCCCACAAAGGATGCAACAGTAGAAGAGTTCACTTTGCCTCTACTAAGAAGTCTGGAAGATAGCTACCTGGCCAGCTGGCTAGAGGAGCCCTATACTCGTGCGTATTCTGAAGAAAGGTGAGCTGAAAGAATGAATTATTAAATAACACCATTAATATCACACTCAACTAAATTTGCTGAAGATAATTGAAAAACAGTTGCAGCAGTACATCAGCAGGAAACTGCTACAAATTCAAACCAGATTCCAAGAGGACGTGGAATGAGGGATATTATTGCTGATGTCAGATAGATCTTGGCTGAGAGCAGGGGATAAAAGAAAGATATTTAGTTGTGTTTTATTGATGATGCAAAACATTCAGCCGAGGGGATCATAACAAATTATGGATAGCATTGTGAAGGATGGGAGTTCCAAAGCCCTTCATTGCGTGGAACCTGTATGTAGACCGAAAAGCAGTTGTTCAAACAGAAGAAATCGGTACCGCATGGTTTAAAATCAGGAAAGGTGTGTATCAGGGTTGTAGCCTTTGAACATACTTACTCAATCTGTATGCTGAGTAAAAATTTCAAGGAGCTAGACTATGTGAAGGAGAACTCAGCACCAGGGCTGGAGGAAGACTCATTAACAACCTACGCTGTGCTGTTGACACAACTTTCCTTGCTGAAAATGAAGAGGACTTGAAGCACTTGCTGATGAAGATCAAAGACTATGGCCTTCAGTATGGATTACATGTCAACCAAAAGAAAACAAAAATTTCACAACTGGATCAAATAAGCAACATCAAGAAAAAACGAAGAAAGCATTGAAATTGCTCAGGACTTCATCTCACTTGGGTGCATAATCGATGCCCATGAAAACAGCAGTCAGGAAACCAAGACACATTGCATTAGGTAACTCTGCTGCAGAAAGCCTCTTTAAATGTTAAAGAGCAAAGCTACCACTTTGATGACTGAGGCACACCTGAGCCAAGCCAGGGTATTTTCAATTGCCTCATACGCATGTGAAAGTTAGACAACGAATAAGAAACACTGAAGAAGAATTGATGCCTTTGAATTATGGTGTTGGACAAAAATATTGACTATACCATGAACTACCAGAAGAATGAACAAAATCTGTCTTAGACAAAGTACAGCCAGAATGTTCCTTTTAAGCAAGGAT
This sequence comes from Heterohyrax brucei, assembly GCA_028571685.1. Taxonomy (NCBI): domain Eukaryota; kingdom Metazoa; phylum Chordata; class Mammalia; order Hyracoidea; family Procaviidae; genus Heterohyrax; species Heterohyrax brucei. The sequence goes on from CM053140.1 coordinate 59,684,787, forward strand.
GGCAAGACTTTGTCTTATATGCTTTGGATATGTTATCAGGAGGGCAAGTTCCTGGAGAACAATATACTTGGTAAAGTGGTGGGAAAGAGGAAGACCCTTAGTGAGATGGATGGATAGATACAGCGGCTGCAACAGTGGGCTCAAGCGTAGCAGTAACGAGGATGGTACAGGACTGGGCAGTGTTTCGTTCGGTTTTACATGGGGTCACTATGAATCAGTAGAGACTTGACCACACCTAAGAATGCTGCAGCTCAGTCTCCTTATCTATGAAATGGGGTGATAACATCCCCCAGCACAGAGAGGACAGCTCAGTGCCCAGGAGATATATATACATAAGTTGACTCTGACTTATGACAACCCCATGTGTGTCAGAGTAGAGCTGTGCTCCAAAGGTTTTTTTTTTCGGTTGTGATGAAAATGTACATAACAAAATACATGCTATCTCAAAAGCTCTGCATGTTCAGTTCAGTAATATTGATTACAGTCTTCGAGTTCTGCAACCATTCTCACTGTCCTTTTCCAAATGATTTTCACCACCATTTACGTGAACTCAATGTTTCCTGCTCCACAGGTTTTTCAATGGCTGATTTTTTTGGAAGCACATCACTTGGCCTTTCTTTTGAGGTACTTCTGGGTAGGCTCAATCCTCCTGTCTTTCTTCTAGCCATTATGCACCATGTTATCTTAGATATGTCTTCCCACCTGTACTTCAAGTGGACCTAGTCTCCCATAGTACACTAGCCATTATGCACCACCCACATACCATGTTAGGTATGTCCTCCTACCTGTACCTCAAGTGGACCTAGTCCCCCAGGTGCATCCCAGAGGCTATGTTGGAGCATGCAGTAGTTAGAAACCAGGATGCTCAGTGAGGAAATAAGGGGCTCTCAGGCTGTCCAAACTGAAAAGGGCCTTGGTGGCCATCTGATGCCTTGATTTCACAGAAGAGGGAATGGGGGCAGCTATGGGAATGTCAAAGGCAGACTGGTATGTGTGCTGGTAGGAGAACTGTCTGTGTTGAGCTCTCTGCAGTGGGGTTGAGGACACCCCCACTTGGAGCCTCTGCAGGGTATCAGGTGCAGCACATGTGTCATCTCACTCCGGGCTCATACCAGCACTGTCAGGTAGGGTTTTAGCCTGTTTCCCAGATGAGGCAAGTGAGGCTCAGAGAGGTTGTGTGACTTGCCCAGTGCTCTACAGCCAGTTCCGTTTCCACTCAAAACTGGCCAGTTAGGAGAAGACAACTGAGATTCTCAGCATTCATGCCCACCAGCAATTTTCAACTCCACCCATTTTCTGTCCACCAGGACTGGAAGGGAAGGGAGACAAAGAACAAGACCAAGGACCTTGACTGAGATCTGATCTTCTTAAATGACTCCAATCACTGGGAGGTGACAGAGGGCCAGCCACATTACTGCCCTGCTCTGTGACCCCCATTTTGACTAGTAATGAGACTGAAAAAATTAGGTGCAGTAAAAGGATGAGGTTATAGCTGCTGGTTTAGCACTGTAGTGACCCCTTCCTAGAGATGCAGGCTGCCCAGAGCCCAGTGACGTTCTTCCTCAGGGTACGTAGTGGCTCATGGTTCCCACTCTGATCCACACCCTTGTCCTTCATTCCTAAATCCTGGATGGATCTCTGTTGACACACTGAGCTTTACTGGCCATGGTATAGACTCAGCCAGGGTCCTGGCTGAGGGTGCTATCAGGAGCTTCAGGACCCTGGACAGGGAGCCCAGGAGCCTCAAGTTCAGTCACTCTGGCTCTTGGTCCTGTCTGACTTGGACTCACCTTCACTGCCTCCACCTTGGACCAGATTCCATCTCTGCCTGCACCCTGCAGTCATCCCTAATGTGTGCCCTATCCGTTCCTGGTCACCACTTGTCCACTCCTGTAACAGCTATGGGAATTCTAAAGGTGAACAAGAGTAAGTTTCTCCTCTGTTTAATTTAAACTCTCTAGTGGCTTCCTGATCACACTACAAGTAAAATCTAAACTCTGCTCAGGGAATATTGGTGTCTTTTCAGGGAGCAGACCCCCAGGAGAAGGGTAGTTGAAGAGGTCTTTGGAGGGACACTTTACCAAGGTGAGATGGGGATGAAAGGGAGCAGCAAGGGGTGGAGTAGCACCTGGGGAGCAACAGTGGGGAGCTATTAGCATCCCAGTCCTGAAGGTGCCATACAAGGGAGCCATGGGGAGGACTTCCCACAGGAAATGAGGCCTTAGAGAGAAAAGCAGTCATTGCCAACATGGATCAGAGCGGGAGAGCTGGGCAACAAATCTACCCTCTCTCCTCCCACCTCCTCCTCTTCTCCTTTGGTGCCTCCAGACTCCACAGAAACCCTACAGGGCCTTGTTGATGCCATCTGTGCAATCAATCTCTCTGGTAAAGAGCAAGGTGCAAGTAGGGTGGATGGTGGGTCTAGAGGGACACATGCAAGACATCAGCACATACAGCCTCCAAAGTTTAACTGGTTCTGCCTCCACCCTGCTCACTCTGACCTTAAGTCCTGTCCTATGCCCCTTACTTACTGTATTATCACATCCACATTGTCTTTTTCTCAGTTTCTTAAAATACAGTAAACTCATTCCTGCCCCAGGACCTTTGTGCTTGCTGTTTCTACTGCCTGGGAGATTCTTTCTCCAAAGTCTCTCGTGACGTTGAGGGATGAACACAAATGTCATCTCCTCCTAGGACTTTGCAACCACCATCTAACTTTCCCCCTAGGTCCCACTAAACCATCATTGTCTATTACAGTGTTCTGCTTTATTTGCGGCACAACATGCACCGCTCTCTGACATTTGCTGTTTCACTTCCCATCCAGCTGGAGTGTCAGAGCCAGAAGACCAGGACCAGATCTGTTCTCTGCACCAAGGGCAGTGTCTATATCCACTAGGTGATGGGGCAGTCATTGGTCAATGACTGTTTACTGAGGCAGAAGGGTGTAGTGAGTAAGAGCATAGACTCTGCAGCAACACTGCTTGTGTTCAAAGCCCAGCTCCACCACTTTCTTAGCTGTGTGGCCTTGGGCAAGCTGTTCAGCATGTCTGTGACTCAGTTTTCTCATCTGTTAAATGGGAGCAATGAGATCACGCTCCACATTGGGTTGTTGTGAGTACTAAGTAAACATTTAGCACCATACCTGGCCTATAGTAGTAACTGCTGCATAAAAAAAACAGCCAGTTGCTGTGGAGTTGCTTCTGACTCATGACAACCCTATGTGTGTCAAAGTAGAACTGTGCTCCACAGGGTTTTCAGTGGCTGATTTTTTGAAAGTAGATCACCAACCTTTATTTCTGAGGCATCTGTGGGTGGACTTGAACTACCAACCTCTTGGTTAGCAGTGAGCCTGTTAATAGTTTGTGGAACTTGGGGACTCCTACGTGCTACTAAGTTGTTCTTTATTTCAGAGTCTGCGCTGTTACCTCGCTCTTCTTCTTGAGACCTCAGGATTTCCAGGACTGAGACTGAGCCCCTCTCACACCCCTCAGGTGCCCTCAAACTATGCAGGATTCACAGGTGGGGCCTCACCCCTACTCCGCCCTCCCAGCCTCACGCAGTGCTCACCCCCCGTCCTTCCCTGCACTGATGCTCCTTGGGTCTTCCTTCAGCGTCCCGGACAGGCTCTATCTACCTGTCTCACTTCCGGAGAGGACACACTTGTTCCTCCTGTCCACCGTATCTTTTCCCTTCTCCCTCCTCATCTACTTAGCTTACTTCATCCCCCAGTCTCTGATCAGATGTCACTGCCTCTTGACCTCATCTGAGACCAGATTAAGGCCTACTACGCGTCTCAGGAGCCCTGTCCTCTTAGGCAGCACTCTCCTGGGTAATTTGGTTGTTAGCTAGAACATGCTTTACTCTTTTGCCAGGATATATACTCTGGGTTCAGGCTTGTCTCTGCTTGGGGCGGATCTCTGGGAAGGAGAATATGAGTTTTCATAGCAGCTACTGGGCTCGGGTCTGCTCCTGCCTGGTCATTGGCCTGGCATCCGGCTCAAGGTTACCCTGATCCTGTCTCTCACCCCCAGGCTCATTCCTTCGCCTGTTTCTCCTCTTTCCACTTCCTATCCTTCCCTCCCTCCTTTCCCTTCTTTGTTTATTTCCTTCCAAAGCTCAACCGGTTTTGTCCCCAGCCTTCCCCCTCTGACCTTGAAAACTGTCATCGGCCCCTCCTTTCCTCTTCGTTTTCTTCTCCTTTTCCCTCTCTTCCTTTTTTCCTGCCTCTGTCCTCTCATTCCTTCCAGTCCCCGAAGCACTGACTGAGCTAATCTTTTCTGCCAGGCCCTGTACTCCCACCCTTAGTGGCATCCAGTTTTCTCAAGGAGGGACACACATCACAGCATGATGTGTGATATGAGAGTGATGAGAAGGGGTCTGCTGAGCTTCTGATGCTGGTAATCAGGGAAGTCTTCCCAGGGGAGGTGTCCCCTGAGCTGAGTTTTGAAACACATGTAAGAGCTACTCAGAGGGAGGTGAGGAAATAGCATTCCAGGCAGAAGGACCGTTATGTTGGAAGTCCAAAACTTTCTTGAAACTATAGTTATAGCCAGGTCGAGGAGTGTGATGGTTAAGATTGTATGTCAATGTGGCTGACCCATGATTGGCTGAGCCAGTGTTTTGGCAGTCATGTAATGTTGCGATCACCACCATGATCGAATATGCTGAGTGTTACCGTGGGGGCAGGGCCTGTGGGGGCTTATGGCCATCTCAGCCTTCATCTCACCACCTTCTGCACCTACAAGGTCTGATAATCACATCTGCGAACTTAATGGCTCTAAGCTCTACATACCTCGCTGCTGAATATCACTACAATCACCTTTGACGTACTCCCCTTTGGAAGCTATGCACCAATGCCATTGACTAGTCCACTCTTCCAAGGAATTTTGGAACTCTTTCTGGAATGGTCATTGTACACAATGGCACAGTGGCAAGTTCGCAAACTTAATTGTAATTTTTAGCCAGTAAACAAATAACTGTATTGGAACACCCTCCTTACTCACCTGATCTGGTCTCCAATGACATTTTTCTTTACCTGAAGGTAAAGGAAATATTGAAAGGAAGACATTTTGATGACATTCAGGACATCAAGGGTAGTATGATGACAGCTCTGATGGCCATTTCAGAAAGAGTTCCAAAATTACTTTGAAGGGTGGACTAGGCACTAGTATCACTGCATAGCTTCCCAGGGGTGTGCTTTGAAGGTGACCTTAGTGATATTCAGCAGTGAGTTACATAGCACCTTTTCTAGGATGAGTTTGTGAACTTAACAGACAGTCCTCGTAATTCCTTTCTTCTTACCTTGCCAAGAATTTTGGCTCATTACAGATCCAACAGCTCTCTCTCTCCTGTCTTCTGACCTCTGGTTCTTGGGGCTCAATTTAGCAGCTTACCTGTTGATTTGGGGGTTTGTCAATCTTCACAGCCTGTGAGTAAGGGTCCTGCTACCTGACCTGCTGATCTTGGATTCGCCAGCCTCAGCAGCTGCACGAGTCAGGAGAAACCTTGTGGTCTTGCCTGTCATCTTGGGATATGTCAGCTTTCACAGGCTGTGAGCAGGAGCCCTGCTCTCTGACCTGCTGACTTTGGGTTTCCCGGCTTCCTCTGCTGCATGAATTGGGAGAGGCCGCTATCCTGATTCAGGTCTTGGGACATTACAGCCTCTACAATCACAGGAGCTGTTTCCTTGCTATAAATCCCTATCTATATGTGTTTATCCACTTTCCTGGTTTGGTTTCTCTAGAGGAGCCGGCCTAAGACAAGCAGGCATGACAAGAGGTGGAGCTGGAGATGTGGGGTAGTAGATTGCAATGTGACCGCAAACCCTCCGTCCCTGAGTACGCTCCCTCAGCTTTGTGATGTTGCTGCTTCTCTGATCAGGAGGTGGAGCCTGTTTCTCCACACCTTGAGTTGGGGCTTGGCCTCGAGAAGAGTTCTGGCTAAGAGGATATTGACAAATGCAGCACAAGCAGGGGACTGGGAAATGCATGTGCATAGGGACCAACTATTTCTTGCGTCAGGGAACCCAATGGCTGCTGTCATTGGCCAAATCCTGGCTAGCCTCATTGGGGAGGAATCATCACCTACAGAAAAGCCCCAGCCATCCCAGCTGTCCCAGCTGGGGCCCAGACAGGTGAAGAAGGCCACCCAATACCATTTATCCTCAGCTGAGCCAGCCTGGTTAAGTAAGACATAGAATCTTCAGAAACACTTGTGCTTTAAGGTCTAAATTTTGGAAATGGTTTGTTATGCAACACAAACTAGTGGGTACACATAGGAAGGAGCCAAGATGAGGAAGGGGATTGCCTCCAGCGACAAGCTGGGGAGTCTGGACCTTATTACAGTGGTTCTAGTGCAGGCTCTGGAACACGATGGTCTGAGTTCAAATCCCAGCTCTGGCACTTACCAGCTATGTGACTTTAGCAGTTGTTTCACCTCTCTGTACCTCAGTTTCCTCATCTGCTCAGTGGGGACAATGAACAGTGTCTGGAGCATGATAAATGCTGAGGAAATGTTGGCTACTGATTATTGATCTCACGTATTTCCGGATTGTTGCTTTGTCAGACAAGACCCTTGGGGTTCTGAACTGTATCCGCTGACTCAGACCCCCAGGACCCTATGAGTTACTGGATGTAACCCCTAACTGTTTGATGTTTCCAGGGCACCCTGAGGGTCTAAGACAATCCCTGCTCCTGACCATCTACCCACTCAGGCCTGTCCAGATGTTCTGTCATGGCAGAATGTCCTCTGTCTCTTATAGCTAAGACTCACTTGGTTTTAAACTAAATACATGCAACACATACAAGGCTCTAGGGAGAATGTGATTCCACATGCATAAGAGGCAATCACTGTATTGTTAAGTTGTTTCTCTAAACACCTGGAGGCCTTTAGGTAAATGACTGCATTTAAAACAGAGCATCAGGGAAATTAGAGATGGCTCTAATGTTTCTATGACAGGCTGTTTGGCTTTATGAGATATCAGTAAAGCATCAAGCCACTCCTGTAGCAGGGCTTTTGGCCTGCTCTGAGACAGGGGCATGGAGACCTTTTCACTCTGTTCCCCCCAGCCTTAAAGTGTGGGAGCCCAAAAGTGGGGAGGTTGCTGAGAGAGGATACATTAGGGGGCCTGAGAAAGAGGAAGGGGTAGTCAGTTACCCCAGATCAGCCAAGATGAGTGATGCTGATAATCAAGGGGCTGTCATTATCTCATATTGTTTACACAATTAAGCTACAAAGAAAATCGTATTATTGTCCCCATTTTACAGGTGAGAAAATCAAGGCTCAGAGAAGTGAGACAACCTGTCCAAGGAGCACTAGATGATTACTGCAGCAGTTCTGACCAGGGCTAACTCTAGCCCGGGCACTGTGCTAGGTCTTTCTCCATCTGTGATGTGATTTAACCTTACTATAGCTTAATCAGAAACCCTGGTGACATAGTGGTTAAGTGCTATGGATGCTAACTAAAAATGTTGGCAGTTTGAAGTCACTAGGAAACTCTACGGAGCAGTTCTGCTCTGTCCTATAGGGTCACTATAAGTCAGAGTCGACTTGATGGCAGTGGGTTTGGTGTTTTTAATAGCCCAGTAGGCATAGGGAAACCCTGGTGGCATAGAAGTGCTACACCTGGAAACCAAAAGGCTGGTGGTTTGAATTCACCAAGTGCTCCTTGGAAGCTCTATGGGGCAGTTCTAGTCTGTCCTATAGGGTCACTATGAGTCGGAATCAACTTGACAGCAGTGGTAAGTGGGTGGTGGTAGCCCACTAAGGTAGCTATTACAACTCCCAATTTATAAATGAAGAAATGGGAGCTCAGGGTAGCAGAACTCAGAGGGACCCAGGATTTGAGGTTGTTTGTCTATCCTCAAAATCCATGTAACTGATATTCCCTGTGAGTCTTTATTCTTCCTTACACTGATAGGAGAGATGGCAGATCTGTTTTGGCTACAAGATCACATGGCCATTCTGCTGACCTTTTGGTTAGCAGCTGAGCACTTTAACCCCTGTGCTACTAGGGCTCAATAGCAGAGCACTGGTTCTCAAAATTTATTATACATAAAAATCACCTGGGCATCTTGTTAAAATGTAGAATCTGATTTAGTATGTCTTGGGTAGAAATGCCAATTCTCAGCAGGGGTATGAACTAGAATGAACCAGTTCATAGCTTTGTGGAGAACCCACTTCTAGTCTAGGTTAATGGGTAAATAGGGCCTTGGAGGATTAGAAGGGTCAGGACCCAGATCTCTAGAGGGGAACCCCAATATGCATTTGCAGCTGACATTACAGGCTCTTACATTGCTACTGTGTGGAGACATCCTGAGACACCAAGCCAAGTTAAGTTGTGGCTCAGATGGTAATAATAATACAAACAATGACAATAACACTTCTGGTTTCTGGTTGGAAAAAATTAACAACTTTTCTTAAGTCCATCAGAGAACTGATGTCAGGGCAAAGTGCTGCCCTGAAAACTAGACAGGCCAATACGGACAATCACAGCTTACTGGCAACTGAAGCTGCTAGAGCCAGGAACCAGTAGGAGCACTTGAGTGGTAGTTGACAAATTACCAGAGGCTGAGTGTGGGCCGTCTTGAGCGGTGAAACTCCTGAGGACCCAGTCTTGGTGGTGGGGGTGCTGGAGGGGTGGCTCACACTCGCAGGAGTTATACCTCTGGAGTCTTCTCAGGCTCTCACGGGGAAGACTGGAGAACAGTAACCATGTTGGAATGCTTCCAGAGCTTTGTTGTCTCAGTAACAAGGGCCTTCCTGCAAGGAAAACTGGTTTACCAGATAGAGCCTTATCTGACCCAGGGGAAAGGACGTTAGCCAACTATGGCCGCCCTCTAGACTTCCTGTCTCACAGAAGGGTAGGAGAGAAAACAAAAGCTAAGCAACTGTTTTAGTCATCCGGTACGGGTCCAAAAGAAATATCACAAGTGAATGGCTTTAACAAAGAAAAGTTTCTTCTCACACAGTGTGCTAGGCTACAAGCCTGAACTCAAGGTATCTGCTCCAGGTGAGGGCTTTCCCTGTCAGCGCTGGAAGATGCTCCTTGTGTTGCATCTCTCTTTCTCTGGTCTGAGAGCATCTTGGTGCAGAAACCTCAGGTCTGAAGGATGTGCTCTATTTCCAGTGCTGCTTTCTTGATAGTATGAGGTTTCCAACTCTCCACTTGCATCCTTTGCCTTTTATCTCTTGTAGGATGAAAGGATAAAGCGTGGTGCAAGCTGTGTTCCAGGGAAACTCCCTTTACACTGGAGCAGGGATGTGACCCTAATCCTCTTTAACATAATCCAGTCTATTAACCACAGGCAGAGATCAGGATTTATAGCACAAGAAAATCACAAAACAGAGGGCAGTCACACAATACTGGGAGTCACCTGCCCAGTCGAATTCCTATGCACATTTTTGGGGGCACACAATTCGATCCATGACAGTAACCCTTCTGAAGACCACAGCCCCTGGAAGCTGGCCCAGTGAGAAAACAGATTTAATCCTAAAATTAGAGAATGCTTCTCCCAGGTATCTTAGCGTCTCGCAGCAACACAGCAATAATTAGGTTTTATTATTTTATTATTTTATTGTGGCAAGTATGTAGTGAAACATTGGCCATGACAACAATCATCCCAAGCACAGTTTAGTTACATTAATTATGTTCATTATGCTGCTCAACCATCAGTTGATGCCTTCCCCAATTTTTCCCTCACCCTGAATGGAAGCTCTGTGACCCCAGGCACTGAGTCCTCACTGAGTCCTCATTTCCCTCCCTTTTCTTCCTGCCTGCTCCTGATAACCACTAATAAACTTTGGTCTTTTTCTAGCTATTTCCACAGCTACTGTGTTAAGTGTGTGCTGGCAGAGGGCGGACTTCAGAAAGCACAGCCGAACTTGCTAACGTTTTCTACATTGTCAGGACCCACCTGGAGAATGGCAGCACCTGCCAGGCACCACAGCGGGAGGGAGAAACACTGTTTCCTGTGTCAGAACTACTAATTGCCTATTTCAGGAACAAGAACAGTCCTTACACAACCCACATGGAGTATCAAGGTTGAGAAGTGCTAGGTAGGGCTGAACAAAGCATCCTGGCTGGATGTGAACACAAGCTTTACCATTCACCAGCTATATGGCCTTGTGGAGACAACTTCACTTCTCCTCCCTCAGTTTCTTCATCTGTAAAATGGGATCGGTAATGCTCCCTTTGTCACAGGTTGGAGGCATCTTGGTGGTGCAGTGATTTAGTGCTTTTCTGATAACTGAAAGGTCAGCAGTTTGAACTGAAAGGTCAGCTGCTCTGCAGTAGAAAGATGTGACAGTCTGCTTCCATAAGGATTTGTAGTCTTTGAAACCATATAGGACTGTTCTACACTGTTCTATAGGGTTGCTACGAGCCAGAATTGACTCAACAGAAACTTTTTTTGTTTTTGTTTTTTGCATGTTGTGAAGAAAAAAAGGGTTAATACAATGAAAGTGCTATAAACAGGGCCTAGCACATATGCCAAGCCCGCCAAGTGCCGTCGAGTCAGATCTGGCTCATGGTGACCCTAGGGACCAGGGTGAGTGTTCCATAAATGTTGGCAAGAATTTTGCTTCCAGGCAAGATGGACTAACAGGGACCAGAAATACCTTCTTGTGTGAACAACTAAAATAATAGAATACATGAAACAATGGTTTCTAAGACATTAGGCATCCAGCAACACAAGGGAGTGACTCTCGACAGATGGTAAAACAGCCACTTGGTTTCCCCATTTACTACCTGGAGAGAGATTCCAGGGCAGGGCATAGGAAGGGAGAAACCTGGCTGAACTGGGTTGTCTTTCTAAAGAGACAGAGCTCGAATGAAGGAAAAGCCAAGCATCTAGAACTCCTGGAAAGCAAAGAACCGCATGGACAGATCGCACTGGAGATTTGCAGAGGGCAGTTCGGATCCACCACTCACTCCTTGGAAGCTCTATGGGCAGTTCTGCTCTGCTCTACAGGGTTGTTGTGAGTTGGAATAGACTTGATGGCAATGGATTTGTTTTGTTTGTTCTCTTGAAGTGTTGAGCCACGTGCTGATCAGCACACAGTATGTGAGGGAACTAGCTACTGCTCAGGGTGGGGGGTGTCAGACAGGACTGAGGGAATGATCCTGAAACTCGGCTTTGTTCCTGTTAGAGTGGGAAACCAAATCATTTATGGGGCATCAGATGAAGTATTCAGAAGGGACTTGCTTCAGCAATCTGAGAAAATTGGCTCTAGCCTAAATGCTGCTCTGTTTTGTTTAACAAAGCTTAAAAGAAATACTTGAAAAGATTAAACTTACTGTCCGTGTTGATACAGCAGCCTTGAGTCAGCTCCTCAGCTAAAACCCCTCCCACACTTCCTCTTCCGGAAACAGGGTGAGGGGGTGAGGGCTGGAGAGTAGGGTGCACAGGGGTGACAAGGGGAGTTTGAGAAAAGCAAGGTCCAGAAAAACCTGTTAAAACAGTTTTCTAGCCTCCAAACTGTCATAAAGTAGCCTAAGCTTCATTAAGACCTAATTGAATATCAAAAATCCCCACCCAGGGTGAGACTTAGTAAACATTTTCTCTACATACTAAAAGACAAAATTGTAATTTGTTTTATTGTTCCTGTGCACCATGATAACCTATATAGTCCATGGTATTTGTATGTGTGTCCTTGTGAACCCCCAAATCTACAGCACTGAGTTGATTCTAACTCATAACGACCTTATGGGACAGAGCAGAACTGTCACATAGAGTTTCCAAGGAGTGGTTGGTGGATTCAAACTGCTGACCTTTTGGTTAGCAGATGCAGCTCTTAACCACTATGCTATCTGGGTTTCCAGGAAGGACTGTATTAAAGGTTCTGCCTCCGTTTGTTTGGGGAGCTTGATTTGAAGTATGAACCGTCTTGCTCTTTCGCTGCGTACTTACAATAAACCCTTTTCCTCCCTCCTCACCTTGGTGTGGCTTTATTGACAAGAAGCCACACAACTGCAGAGCCTGCTTTGCATAACAAAGTAACTTAATTGTGTCCCAGAACAAAGATCAAGAATATTTTTAGGAATACAAAAATATCACGTACATCAAAAGGTAAAACTCACAATGTCTGGCATTTAAAAGAAAAAATTGCAGGCAGGCAAAGAAGCGGGAAAATACAACCCACAAAAAGAGGCACAACAGAAACAAAAAGCTCCCCCCTCCACAGCCCTGCTCTGCTCCAGTGGAGATGTGGACCTTAAGCAGATTCCTTAACTACTCTGGGCTTCAGATTGCTCATCCGTAGAATGGGCCTAATTACGATCATCTCAGATGGCTTCTATGAGGCTTGGACTGGGACACAGATGCACATTACAGTGTAGTCCTCACATGTCTCTCATCGCAGCAGCATCTCTTCCTCGGGACAAGACCATTCTGAGGCCCTCCTCTGCTTTGTCTCTTTCTATTGCTACCCCCCCACCTGAACTTTCTTTAAGACCTATGAAAGATAACTTGTTTATCCAGGGGCTTGGTACTGGGAATACAAGCAGATGGCACCAGAATTAGCAGCCTGGCAGACGCAGAAGCTGTCAAACATAACCAGCTCAGAACAAGCCTGGATTGCCTTCCCTCCCTGGGCTAGGATGGAAGCAGCACCGTGAGCCCCTTCCTGGGTTGGAACTCCTGCCCCTGCTTCCTGACGGAGCCACCAGTCAGCCAGAGCCTCAGAGAGAGACCTTGATGTCCTGGTCTCGGAGGAGGACCAGAGTGAAAAGGGGTCATCCACCATCACCTTGGAGGCTGGCATACTCCACTTTTGCAGGAATGCAGGGCAGAGACTGGGAAGAGCCTGCTGACCCAGGGACATTTCCTAGGTCCCTTTGCATTTGGGTGGGGCAAGGGGGCCCTTCCGCCAATGGGATGTGGGTAGAAATGATGTGGTCACCTCTGGGCTGAGGTGGTTGATTACCTGGGTGGGTCTTTCCTAACTTGTTTTATCGTCAATGGTGATCTTGGAGACCACGTGTGTAGCTGTTGTCATCAGAGATGGATGGAGTCCAGCTTGAAGGAGGTGTCCCCTGGAGGAGATCACACAGACCAGCAGCATCCACTTTGTATGAGAGAGAAACCAACAATTACTGTGTTAATTACTGGGATGTGGGGGCTCTTTGTTATAGCTCTTTCTCACTGATACACCCAGCACCACTCCTCATCTAACCCTCTGTCCGGGTGTTGTTTATCAGGCTCCTTTGTGCACCTATAACCCCTGGGTGGTACAAACGATTAGTGCTCTTGGTTAGTAACCCAAATGTTGGTGGTTTGAGTCCACCTAGAGGTGCCTTGAAAGAAAAACCAGGTGATTTACATCCAGAAAAGCAACCACTGAAAACGCTATGAAGCAGTTTTACTCTGGTAACACATGGAATCATTGTGAGTCAGAATCAACTTAATGGCAACCAGCATGGGTTGTTGTGTGCTAGGCTCTGTGCGTAAGTACTTGGCCATGGCTGTCAACATGACCAACATGCCCCTGTCTTCACAGAACTCTCAGAAAGGAAAACAGACCTCCCTGAAATGCAACAACATAAAAACAATTGTATGAAGGAAGTATCCTCTTACTCCCCTCAAAACTCATTGCTGTCAAGTGGATTCTGACTCGTAGCTACCCTATATAAGGAGGGTAGTAACAGCAGATTTGGGAGGTGCTTCTTCATAGGACAAAGGGAAAGGCCTGAGGGATGGAGGGATTCATAAGGGCAGGGGGAGATTCTGACACTGGGAACAGCAGGTGTCCCTGCTGAGCATGGAGAAGCCACTGCTCCCAGCTTTATCCAGCTTCACAGAATCTTCACAACAATTCTGGGGACAGGACTGTTGTTGTCCCTGTCTTACAGAGGAGGTAGTTGTGGCTGTAGAGTGGGGAAGTAATTAGACCAAGTCACACACCAGAAAGTGGCAGGACTGGGATTCACTCGGGACCCTCATCCAGCAGGGATGGATCACCGCCATGGAGCAAGAAAAGACTGGTGTCTTGGTTGGACCCAGCATCAGTGACCCTTGGACTTCCAGGAATACCACCCCAGTGGCTGCAGAAGGTGCCTTGGGGCCAGAACTGCAGTCTGGGTTATGGAAGAGCATAGTTGAGATCTGGTCTGTGTCCTCACAGGACGGCAGTGTGTGAGTCTTGGTTTCCCCCATCTCTAATGTAGGGGAACAGCACCAACCCTCGGGGATGGGCTAAGGAGTGAAAGGAGGATGTCAGCATCTCTGAAACCTCAGCACCCAGGAGCCTGCTTCTCTGCTGTGGCCCTCGGTCCCGTGGATGTCTTGAGAGCATGAACAACACAGAGGTTCTATGCGTCCAGCTCTGTGTCTGTCATCCCAGGTTCTCCCAAGCCTGCCAAGTTCTACACCAGAAAGCTCTCAGATCTGCCCTGGGGTGCACAGCAATTTGCTTCTGATTAGAGGTCACAGGGTGACTGTTTCTAATGTCGGCGATTTTCTGCTTTCCTCACCTTCCACAACTTATTAATCCCAGTTTTCTGTGTCCAATTTTACTTCTCGCCTCTGAATCAAGTCCAGTTAGTTTCTCTTCCTCCTTTCTTCTTCCTTCTCTCTACTGTTCATGAGCATCTGCTGTGACTGCTACAATGTTCTGGGGCCCAGGAAAACTTCCTAGCATTTCCTGTCTTGAAGGAAATCAGTAAAGGTATTCAGATGTGACCTCCACCTGGCCTCACGAGTCCTGGTAGCGGTTGTGGGGACAAGGGCGATTCAGCACAGGACTAAGCACCGACAGTCCAGTAAATGCTGTCACACCGCATTGTCTTTCTCCCAAGACACGATGTCCCTCAAGGGTGGAAATTGGTCTCAGTTGTCCCCCTAGTCTGGTGATCACCTCGGCGTCCACATCTAATTGGCATTAGTAAATACTTGGCAAAAGGGTGAGCAGGATGAACAAGGGACTTGGGTTTTAAAAGAACTGCTGAGTCAGCTCCCTTGTCCATTTCTGGAAAGCTGACCTGTGCAGAGAACTAATCCATCTCCGCTAGCGTAGGCATCTGGTTCTTAAAATAGTCCCAGCTCCGCTGGCCCCAGCCGCACCTCAAGACTCCTGCGGCAGCTGAGCCGCTGTGTATTTTCATCCTCGCGTGATGTTGGTTTATTCTTCAGGCTCATTATAGGGAAATGGGCTGTCAACACAGGCTGCAGCAGCAGAGCAGGGCGGGGAAGGGACTAATTCCCCAATTGTCGGGATAATGGAGGGGATTCATATTTATAGGAGAAATCACGGGACCATTGGGAGAGAAGCTGCCGGGATGATGAGATACTTTGCAGGATTGTCGATATCTCTGGTGGGGCTGATTGGCTGATGGAAAATGGCCTGATGGCACCATCAGAGTCCCTTGTGAGTCACTGTCCCCCTCACAGCAGACAGGTGAGGATAGCATCATCCCCGCTTGCATTCAGACACACCTGGGCCAGAAACTGAAAGCGTCTAAGACTTCCCAGAGTGCCTGTTCCGCCCTGCCCACTGCCCCTGCCTGAAAACTGCTTCCCGGGTGACAGGATTTGCACCTGCTCTGGGGAAGGGATCTGAGGACCAATCCAAGGAATACCTTGAACTGGTCACGGAGAATTCAGACCCAGAAACCTAAAGATCTGGAGCAGCACACTGCTGGAGTTCCCTTGGTTTGCATCGTCTCCCTTTTGTCTTTCAGGCCCAGCTTGTGCTCTGCCTTCTTCAGGAAACTTTGCCTGACGTTTCCAACCATTCACTGGCCTTCTTTCTAAGTGCTCTGGTGTGTTCTGGCCAGCACTGTGAGGTGGGGAAGAGGCATGGGCCTTGGTGCTAGAAGGCTTGGATTTGAGCCCCGCTCTGCCATCTCCACCTGTGCAATCTTGGGCAAATCACTTAACTTCTCTGGGACCCCATTTCCTCCATGTAAAAGTGGGGTGGTGATATTAGAGGGGGCTTCCTACTGCATCCCTGTATTATGTTTCTGGGTCCGCTACAGAATGATGAATTCTCCAGGATGGGGCTTGCAACTGGGCCTTTTCTGTATTCCTTGGGTCAATAGCGAAACCCTGGTGGCATAGTGGTTGAGTGCTACATATGCCAACTAGAAGGCTGGCAATTTGAATCCACCAGGCACTTAATGGAAACTATTTGGGGCAGTTCTACTCTGTCCTATAGTGTGGCTATGAGTGAGAATTGACTTGACAGCAGTGGGTTTGGGTCAGCAGTACTTGAGGGAATGAATGAATGAATGAATGGGTATAAATGCAATTGCCAAAGTGCGGTATTCAGTGGGAATGTGAAGTTTGACATTCTGGACACTGTGCCCAGCTCTCCTCCCAGGACACTGGTCTCTGCGAAGCACATGGCTCTTCCGGTGTCCTGTTACCTGCAGTGTCACATGCAGTGACACATCTCAGGAAGCCCAGAACTGTGTTTCTCCAGGTGTGTGGGGTGGGGAACCACGGAGCAGCATTAGGACTCACTGAGGTGTGATTGAACTCACACTTACTTAAATGGAAAAAAAATGTGTTAGCTTAGTGAAGTGTGTGGAGCTATTGGCTTCAGATTTGTCTTGACAAAAGGCTCAAACAATTGCAGCTGCTGTATGCTGGTCAGGAGTTTGGGTGCTGGGGATATAGCAGGGAGGAAAACGGACCAGGAACTTTGCCTTTGGGGGTCTCATGTTTGGTGTGATCAGGGCATATGCAAACACACAAACAAGCTCCCCTCTTCATCTTTCAGAGCTGTTTTTGTCTGTGTTGGTTTCGTTCTCAGGTAGGCTCCTTCAAGACGGCCACCAGCAGCTCTGTTTCCCACTCAGCAGTTGAACTGCCCCAAACTTTTCAGGAAAAAAAAAATCTAAGATATAATTCTGCTCAGAACAACTGGGTTATGTGCCCAATTCTGAGCTAACCATCACGGTCAAAAGCCAAAAAGCAAACCTAGTGCTGTCGAGTTGACTCTGACTCATTGCAACCTTATAGGACAGAATAGAATTGCTCCATAGAGTTTCCAAGGAGTGTCTGGTGGATTTGAACTTCTGACCTTTGGTTTAGCAGCTGTAGCACTTGGCCACTATGCCACCAGGGTTTCCATCATTATGGTCAGGAGAAGGGAAATCACTTGTCAGTCAGCCCTGGGTCACATGTTTACCTGTGTAACCAGGTTTGTGCTCAGCTCCAGCCAAACCACCTGGATAAAGAGTAGAGAAGGGTAAGAAATGGGGATGATGAGATGAGAGAACTTCATAAACAAAAAGGAGAAGATGATTCTGAGCAGACATAAAAAGCAAGATATCCACTAAGAGACCATGCACAAAGCAAACTTGATCCTTGCCTCTTGCTTAGCTGCTGGGCTGGGAAGATCTGGGCTAATGTGGTTGGTTTTAAGGAACCTCAACAATTAGAGGGAGACCATGTGCCTGCAGTATAGTGCTAACTCTGAGCTCTGGCTACTGGTTCAGGCGATGAGATCTATCATTGTCCCATTCAATAGATGAGGCCTCTGAGCAGTATGGGTGGGAAGAGCCAGTCTGATGCCAGAGGTCCACAAACTACACAATGATTAAACCTGTCTTCCTGGCTGTGTGAACAAGTATATTCCCCAACTTCTGAGCCTCAGTGTCCTCATCTCTAAAATGGGAATGATAAAACTGACCTTGTAGCAGGGAGGATTGTTGTGAGGGTTAGTTACAATGCAGCACTAGTTCACCATTAACACTAATGGGTAGAGTTGGATGGAGAAGGTGCTCATCAAATAGCAGCCCTAGCTGTGACCGCTTGTCTGTAGTTGAGATGCGTGTGATCTGCCTCCCCCAACTGACTGTGACTATGACTGATCCCCTCCTCTGTGCCCAGAGCCCTTCACACAGCTTGGTGCTCCCTGAGTGGCATGATGTTTGCTGGGTCATTGGAAATGGACAATCTGGAAAATGTAAGGGCAGGGAGGGCACTTTGTGGTCATTGTCGAACAGTCACTGGGCCTTGAACCTGTCTTTAAAGTCTCTTCACAGCCGTCCATGTCTCATCAGTATATAAAGTTCTTGGCAGCAGAGTCTGTAATTGAAAGTCCCTAGTAAAGCAGCTGAATCTTGATAGAAACTGTGCAGTTGTTTCCCCTGGGGCCCAGAGGTGCCTGAAATAGGAAAGGACATGGGGGTGGGATTTATTCCAGGCCATTCCAAGATGCCTGGATTATGTCCACAGTAAGGATGTGAAGAACAGCCTTACACTCATGGGGGGCAGGCGTATGTAAATGCCACCACGGTTTGGGATGTGGGGAAACTTTTCCAGTTTCTCCTCTAATCTCACTCTTAGAAGTTTGCTGAGCCGTAGGCTGAAAATGACAGGTGTAAGAGGGAAGATTCTTTCAGCAGCATCACAAACAGATGTCATTAGT
Source organism: Heterohyrax brucei (assembly GCA_028571685.1). Lineage (NCBI taxonomy): Eukaryota > Metazoa > Chordata > Mammalia > Hyracoidea > Procaviidae > Heterohyrax > Heterohyrax brucei. The sequence continues at coordinate 59,703,162 of CM053140.1, forward strand.
GCCATTGGATGAATCATTTCCTCTAGCACGGCAAACCTACTAAGTGCTGGGCCCTGGGCTTGCTGCCTTACAAAGAGTACTGAGAAGGAGGCTCATGCACAGTATAGAGTCATGCTATGCATTAGCTGTTATTATAGTTATTTATACAGTTACTCTGGATCCGACAGCACTTGGCTGGCTGGCCTATGCTTACTGCCTTTGACTTGTCATCAAAAGGCAGGTTCCCTCCAGCGTGGTCCATCTCCCCGAAACTCTTGTGTCAAGTACAGATTTCATCCCTTCTCCTTGGCTTCTTCTTTTTGTTAGCTGCTGTTAAGTTGCGACTCACTCATGGTGACCTTACGTGCAACAGAACAAAATGCTGCCTGGCCCTGCATCATCCGCATGACCACCAACGTGCTTAAGTTCATCCTTGCAACTATTGTGCCAGTGCATCTCACTGAGGGTCTCCTTTCCTCTTGTTGGCCCTGTATTTCACTAAACTTGTTGTCTTCCTCCAGTGATGGATTCCTCCTGGTGATGCACCTAAAATAAAGCCTCTGGATACTGTTTTGTTGGGATCCTTAAGATTTTTATTAGTTAATTTTTGTAAGTAGATTATCAGTTCATTCTTCTTAGTCTGTTTTAGGCTGGAAACTCCACTGGAACCTGCTGGTAGTTAACATACCGGTGGCATACATAGCTTCTAGCATCACAGCCTCATGCGAGCTACCACAGCATGACAAATTGACAGATGTACGGGGTCCAGCGTCACAGCAACATGTAAACCCACCACAGCACAACAAACTGACAAAGGGGTGGTGGTTTACTTAATCCTAAACCCACAGATTATAGGTGGAGCTGTGTTTTATTGTTAACACATCATCGTGGTTTAATAGGGCTTAGGCACACTGAGAACTAAAACATCCTTCACTGAAGGTAGCAGTGAGAAACGTGAGGTTGTGTCTTTTGGTTTCTAATTATGGTTCATGGTTAAGCTGACCTTGTTTTCTTCCTTTTCACCTTCCTACCAGAGGTTATTGTTAATAGATGCAGATACCTGGGCAAAAGCTTCCTGTAAAAGAATCACAGTCTTGAATAACCAGAGCAGAAAGGAAATAGATTATCTCATCCAACTTGCTCCTGCTACAGATGGGTAAACTGAGGCCCAGAGTGGGAGACAATCTGCCCAAGGTCACACAGTAATTCAGTGGTAGAGTAGCCAGGACATGATCCTCTGACCTCCAGCTGATATTCTCTCAACTCTGTATTAGTTGATACAAGTCTGAGGTCTGAGGTGTTGTCTGGACCTAGAATTGCAAGCCTGGGGCCAACCAGGGGAGGCCAGGGCTGGAGAGGAGGTGAGGACTTGCTAGGGAGCAGTGAAACTAAGTCTTCTGAGTAAATGTCTCACACTAGGACCTCTAGAGAAATGCTGGTGGCGTAGTGGTTAAGTACTACATCTGCTAACCAGATGGCCAGCAATTCAAATCTGCCAGGTACTCCTGAAAACTCTATGGAGCAGTTCTACTCTGTCCTATAGGGTTACGATGAATTGGAATTGACTCAACAGCAGTGGATGGTGGTTTAGGGCCTCTATGACTCTGCAGAGCCAGTAAATGAGAGTTTCCACAGGTCTGATTAGGTCCAATGGACAGACTTGAGCCTGATGTTATGGCAGCCTATGGTGAAATTATCCCAGGTTCACAGTGAAATGAGAAAACTAAGGTCAATGAAGGTTCTTAATATGAAGTTGTCAACTGTTTTTTCTTAGAAAGTTCTGCTTTTTACTGAGAGATTTTGTTACTCTTACTTTTTATGATTTTTTTAAATTGATATAAAAATACAGGTAACACAACATTTGCCTACTCAACATTCTTTGCTTAAACAATTCAATAAAACAAATTGCATCAATCATGCTGCACAACTGTCACCAACATCCATGGCCATAACAGACTGAAATTTTTGTTTATTAAACTCTCCCACCTTTTATCAAAGTAAGGCAGATGATGTGCTTTTGAACTTTTCTTTACAATGGACATAATTTTTTTTTTAACTTAGAGCCTATAGAGTATATTACGGTGTACTGTCTGTGATGTTTTTCAAACGATGTGTTCTCAGAACACCAATTACTACCACCCAGAACCTGGGGTCTTCTGAACTCAATTTGGGAAGTGTACTTCAAAACTGGTATGATTTAGCAATTGACTTTCATAGAACTGGCTGGGCTTCCCTGTGAGTCTGCACGCAGTGTCAGGAGGAATGAACATGTGCTTGCTCTTCTCCTCTGCCATCTGGGGTAATAAATCATCCTGTCAAAGGCACTGTGATGTTGTCCCTGCCCTTCTCACTCAAGCACACCATTGAAATTCCTGAGAGACGTATCAATACCAGCAGGAGACTCTGGTTTTGCTAATTGCTTTGCATAATTCTCTATTTCGTTAGGAGTGTTTCTCCTGATCCTAGGACACTGAGGGTCTATAGAGCAAGTTCTAGAGTCCCTGGGTGGTGCAAATGAATTAAGTGCTCAATTGCTAACTGAAAAGGTTTGAAATTTGAGTCCATCCAGAGGTGCCTTGGAAGAAAGACTAGGCAATTCACTTAAGCAAAATCATTCATTGAAAACCCTATGAAGCACAGTTCTACTCTGACACACATGAGATCACCATGAGTAGGAATCAACTCAATGGAAACTTTTTTTTCCTATTTTTTAAAGAGTAGGTGCTCATGGCTTCAACTATCACAGCAAGCATGAATCTCTCTAGTATATTTGGAACCCCTGTCTGGATGGGAGATGATGGGGGCTGTGGATCTTAGCCTCATGTTCTGGATTTACTGGTAGGCTGAGTGGTCATGTCACCTCTGGGGAAGTCTAGCTTACCCCTTGTTGTGGATTGAATTTTGTCCTCCCAAAAAGTGTGTCAACTTGGTTAGTCCATGATTCCCAGTATCATGTGATTGTCTTTCGTTTTGGGACTGGATTATTTTATGTTTTTTATAAATCCTAACTTCTATGATTTTAATGAGGCGGGATTATAGGCAGTTATGTTATGGAGGCAAGACTCAACTTATAGAATCAGGTTGTATCTTGAGTCAATTTCTTTTGAAGTATAAAAGAAGTGAGCAGAGATGGATTTGATTACTAGCTAGCAAGAAGAACGAGGAGCACAGCAAGTCCTTAGGACTCAGAGTTCCTATACTGAGAAACTCCTAGACTCAAGAGAAGATTGATGACAAGGATCTTTCCCAAAGTTTATAGACAGAGAAATCTTTCCCCTTGAGCTGGCACTCTGAATTCAGACTTGTAATTTCATAGACTGTGAGAGAATAAATTTCCATTTGATAAAGTCATTCACTTGTGGTATTTCTGTTATAGCCACACTAGGTAACAGTCTTAGGCTAGGTGCTTTAGAGAAGCAAAACCAGGAAAGCATATTACCAAACCAACTGCAGTGGAGTTGGGTCCGACTCATAGAGGGGTTTATATCAAGGAAATGGTTTATGTGGTTGTAGAGGCTGGAGTGCCCCAAGTCCATGGGTCAGGAAAAGAACCTTCTTCTGATTCCTATAGCCACAGGGGCTGGCAAATCCATGATCAACAGGTCTGAGAGCACAAAGGTGGACAAATTCCAAGGTCAGAAGGCAAGAGTATAGGTAAACTACTAACTTAAGTCCCAAGAACTGGAGTTCAGAGAAACAGGAGTCAGCTGCAAGATTCAGAATGACATAAGTCCACAAGCCTTGTCAGAATGTCCACTTACACTGGATGCAGGCCACAGACCCAAGGAAACTCCCTTTCAGATGTCTGGTTATTCACAGCAGATCCTATCATGGAGGTTAGAACACTGTATCAAATCTCATTATGGAAGTAGTCACATCATACTACTACCAAAACACTGAGAATCATGGCCCTGCCAAGTTGACACACAACGTTAGCCATTACAGTAACTAAGAAACTCCTCTGTTTTCCACAAGAATGTCCCCAGCTCTGAGATCAGGTTTAGCCTTTGAAGACATCCCTTCAGTGGCAGTGCATCCCCTCTGAGATTGAAAACAGGACACCTAACCATGTGACATGTGACCCTGCAATGCCCACCCTAACTGAAGCCACCCATGTCTCCTTTCAGTTCCTGCAGTGGCTCTAACATTTCCCACTCCATTCCACCTCTGCAACTTTGCACTTGAACCTCTCTCTGTCTTTATTCCTGTTACCTGATCCCCTACTAGTGTGGAAGCTACCCTGGAGCAGGAAACTTGTACACCCTTGTCTCAGGCTGTGTTCTCTAGAGAAGCAAAGCCAGTAAAGCATGTAAGTATATATAGAGAGTGACTTACATCAAGGAAATGATTCATACAGTTGTAAAGGCAGAAATGTCCCAAGTCCACAGATCAGGACAGAGGTTTCTCCTGATTCCTGTAGCTACAGAGACTGTTAGCCCAAGATTGGCTGGTTAGAAAGAAGGGCTCTTGTTCACTGGCTGTGAAGATTGATGCCTCCCAAGATTGGCAGGTAAGACCACAGGTAAGCTGCTAGTTCAACTCCCAAGAACTAGAAGTCAGATAAGCAGGAGCCAGCTTCAGGATCCAGCCACAATGCCTGGTTATATTCAGGTTACATGACCAAGGAAACTCCTCTTCAACTGATTGACTACTCACAATGGATGCCATTACGAGGGTGGTAACATGCCAAATCTCACCGGGGAAGTCATCACACCGTTATACAATTGCCAAAACATTGAGAATTATGGCCCTTCCAAGTTAACACAAAATCTTAACTATCACAGTTTTTACTCATCAACTTGGCACATGTATATATCTCCTTGAGCTATAAATAATCTCTGAATAAAAGCAATTATGAGGTCACACTTGCACCTAACATGATATGACAAACACACATACAACTGAAGATGCACTAGCCCTGTTTACAACATATATTTAATAAGTGAAGAAAACAAAACTACCTGATGCTCACATGCAAAGCAGAAACTCTCATAACAATTGGAATCCTTCTTTCTACAACTGGTCACATGGCCATAGCTGGTGTTTAGAACTTCTTCTACTACTCATTCCGTATTCTCTTTGACATCATCAAGTACCTCAGATGGTTATGGTCCTTTGTCTAGTAAGGTGATCCAAACCTTCATTCCTGAAGGGTCTGGTATTCAGTAGTTATGTTGGAAATGAGTTGCTATAGTTTTCTATTAACTTTAATTACAGGGAATGGCAGTACTAAAAGATATCTTAAGGGATCTCCTGCATTACAGACATACTCTTCTTTAGCTCCATTAGGTAATGCCAACCCAATTTCCTCTTGGCAATCACACCAGCCAATATGGTAACTACTTTCTTTGCCTGTAGTTTCAGAGGCATAAGGAGCCCAAAGTGGCCAAGTGGCATTCTTTACCTCCAGTTCAATGGAATCAGTGATTCGTCTCTGGGGGGAGCATTCATTCCTTTGGGACTAAGACCTCTAGACCTGCAGAGCATAAAGTTGCAGGCACAGAAGCAAAAATTTTGCAAGTGTGTCACTAGGGGTAAAATAGTGGGTAGTGCCATTTCCATTTCTACCCATTATGTCCTGGACTCACATATCCTGGCTATGGGAGGAACATTATTGTATAATGTACACTGCTTTAGAGCATTACCCAAGCCCTGCAAGATATTGCCACCTACCTGGCACTTTAGTTGTGTCTTTAGAAAACCATCCCATTGTTCTATCTTCAACTGCTTCAAGAGGATGGGAAACGTGGTAAGACCAGTGAATTCCATGAGCATGAACCTGCTGCTACACTTCATTTGCTGTGGAGTGAGTCTTTTGATCTGAGACAATGCTGTGTGGGATATCATGATAGTGGATCAGACATTCTCTAAGTCCATAAATGATAGTTTTGACAGAAACATTGCTGCAGGGAAGACAAATCCATATACAGATTGTCTGTTCCAGAAGGACAAAATGCTGCTCTTTCCATGATAGGAGTGGTCCAACATAGTTAACTTGCCACCAGTTTGTTGGCTGATCAGCTTAAAGGATGGTGCCCTATAGGAGACTCAGTGTTGGTCTCTGTTGATGGCAGACTGGGCACACCACAGTGGCTGTAGCAAAATCAACCTTGGTGAGTGAAAGTCCATGTTGCTGAGTCCATGCACAACCTCCATTCCTGCCACCACCACCACTTAGTTCCTGAGCCCACTGAGCAATGACAGGAGTAACTAGGGAAAGAGGATGACTGGTTTCCACAGATCATATCATCCTATCTACTTGATTGTTAATTCATCATCTCGTGAGGTCACTCTTTGATGAGCATTCACATGAGACACAAATATCTTCACTTCTTTGGCCCTGTCAGAGAGGTCTATCTGTATACCTCCTTCCTATATATTCTTGTGTCCAGTTTTCCAGTCATGTTCCTTCCAAGTCCCTCACCATTCAGCCAAACCACTGGCCACAGCCCATAAATCAGTGTGCATTCTCATATCTGATTGTTTCTCCTTCCAAGTAAAGTTAACAGCTAGGTGCACTGCTTGAACTTCTGTCCATTGAGAGGATTTCCCTTCACCACTGTCCTTCAGAGAGGTCCCAGAAAGGAGCTATAGCACTTCAGCTGTCCACTTTTGAGTGGTGCCTGCATATTGCACAAACAATCTACAAATTAGGTGCGAGTTGTATCTTCTTTAGTCAACCAATCAGAAGGAACTCACCATGAAGCCATAGGTACAGACTGGGCGATGGAGTTAATGTGACAGGAGTGGAAGCTGAGGACATGTGGACCACTTCTTCATGCAACTCTGTGTCTTCAGGTCCTATATGGGCCCGATGTTGTGCACACTACTTCCATTTAATGATGTACTGCTGTTGTGCATATCCAGCTTTACGAATCTGTGGGTCAGACAACACCCAGTCCATGACAGGCAGCTCAGGCCACATGGTGACTTGGTTTTCTGTGGGCAGCCATTCAATCTCTACCAAGGCCCAGTAACAAGCCAAAAGATATTTCTCCAAAGGTAAATAGCTATCTGCAGAAGATGGCAGGGCTTTGTTCCAAAATTCTAAGTGTATGATCCATGCTTCACCAGTAGGGGCCTGCCAGGGACTCCTCCAAACAGTGTCTCTATCTGCCAATGCCACTTCAAGCACCACTGGGTCAGCTGGATCATATACCCCAAGTGGCAAAGCAGCTTATACAGTGGCCTGATCCTGTTGCAGAGTCTTTTCTCATTCTGGACCCCACTCAAAACTAGCAGCTTTTCAAGTTACTTGACAAATAGGCCACGGAAGCACATTCAGTGAGGAATATGTTGCCTCCAAAATCCAGAACCCTACTAGGCATTGTACCTCCTTTTTAGTTGTGGGAGGGGCCAGATACAATAACTTACTATTCACTTAAGGGGGAATATCTCAACATGCCCCACACCGCCTGACCCCCAGAAAGTTCACTGAGTTGGAAGATGCTTGAATTTTTGTTGGATTAATTTCCCATCCTCTAGCAGGCAAATGTTTTACCAATAAGTCCAGAGTCATTGATGCTTCTTTCTTAATAGGTTCAGTTAGCAGAATGTTATCAGTATAGTGGATCAGGGTGATGTCTTGTGGAAGGAAAAGATGATCAAAGTCCCTGTGGACTAAATTATGCCATAGGACTGGAGAGTTGATATACTTCTGAGGTAGACAACTGAAGATGTATTGCTAGCCTGCCAATTGAAGGCAAACTGCTTCTGATGGTCCTTCAAAACAGGTATGAAGAAAAAGGCATTAGCCAGAAACTATATCTGGAAGAGGAGTCGCAATTTGAGTCACAACCTCTTAAAATTTTTGGTAATCTACTGCAGTAGTGCCTTTGGTTTGCTATTTTCTTAGATAAGAGCCGTTTTAATGGCTTCCATTTGGCTTATCCTGTCATAATAGCCCTTGCTTCATTTGCCGGGGACCCAGTGTGGGGGTTCTGCCAGATGCTGAGCGTATCTCTTTCAATTACGCATTCTGGAATTTGGAAAATCACTGCAGGATGGGTTGAAGGACTCACTGAATCTACCAGAGGATCACCTGAGCCAAGATTCCATTATAAACAAACCTGACTTCCATGTGCTCTCACTCTGAAGTAGGGACACAATGACATTTTGGGTCTCCTGCAAATAGTGTCAGTTGCCATCCAGTACCCAGTAATCCTCCCCAAATCTGATTATTTCCTTTCCCCTAGTGAACTGTCGCTCTTGTAAAAGGTTGCAGTTCTCTTTTAGCAAAGGCTGGAAGAAAAATTAACAGCATAAGTTTTTGGCAGTGTATTGGATTCCTTCCTCAAGGGAACCTGGCCTCCACTTCCTTTAAGAGATTGTGAGACTTTAAACTCTTCCAAGTCTAGGAATTGATTGACAGACTGTGAGTGTATTCTGGATTTGAGTTAGACTGCTGTTCACATGACTTAGAACTCATCTGCTTGTAGAGATCAAGTAAATATTTAGTGGATTTTCTAGCTGTTTCATTCCGAGGGACACCATGACTAAGTAGCCAGCATCAGAAGCCCATAGGAGTCAGACTATTCTGATTACTGCTTTGTCTCCTCTGTCTATTACTGTAACCACACTCACTTTGTCTTTGTTGATTGAGTACAGCCACTTGGTCGCTACTACCATGGGGGTGTCTTAATTCAGTTAGGGCAGTTCCCACGGTCAAATATAATTTACATAAAATACTGATCACAGCAGGGGATCTATGAATCTAACCTGATAGACCCATGCTAATTTTCCTAAGCCATTGGATATCACCAATCCCTCCTAAACAAAAGTTGTGCATTGTTCTGATCTATCTGGACTGATCATAGCAGAGGCTGAAGACAGCAGAACGTTTCAGGGCCACTAGGCTTGGTAGACTATCCAGACAGAAGGAGCCTGAGCCCAGGGAGGAGACGGACAAGAAGGAGTGGGAAGACTTCACGAACTTCCAAGCTCAGAGTTTGTCACCTTAATGATCTCAGATCTCATCTCAGTCATAACTCACTCATCAAGTGTTTATTGAGCACCTACCATGTGCTAGTGCCATTCTGGATGCTGAGATGTACCCATGAATAGCATAGATAAAGAACACTGCCTTTGTGCAGCTGACATTCTAGTAGGAGAGACAGACTATAAGTAGTGAACATAATAGGCTCTCCAGGAGTTATCAGGTTATATTTACAGTGGGAAAAAAAAGAAGAGCAGGAGAGAATTTGGGGTCCTAGAGGACCAAGACCAAGAGTACGTGTTTGAGGGTAGGTTGCTGTATTCAGTGGGATGGTCCAACCAGGTCACTGTAAATAAAGACTGGAGTGAAGTGAGGGTAAGTCCCACAGGCATCTGGGGAGGTGTTATGGATTGAACTGGTCTCCTCAAAACAAGTGTTGAATTCCTAACACCTGTACCTATAACTGTGACCATGTTTGGAAATAGTAGTTTTCTTTTGTTACGTTAATAATTCACATCACAGTAGGGTGGGTCCTACACCTAAATCAGTTCTGAGTTACAAACAGAGCAAAATAGACACAGAGACACATGCCAAGGAATGCAAAGAAACTCTCCGAACTAGTGACAAAGAAGGACCTTCCCTACAGCCATGCTTTGAACTTAGACTTCTAGCCTCTTGAACTGTGAGAAAATAAATTTGTGTTTTACAAAGTCACCAACTTCTGGTAATTTTCATCCTGGCAGCACTAGGTGACTATCACAGGAAGGCATTCTGGGAAAAGGAAATGGCCAGAGAAAAGGAAAGGAATGGGGAGAGTGAGGGGAGATGAGTCGACAGGTGGGTGTAGGGTCCAGATCATGTGAGGTCTGACAGTCCACTACAAGGCCTTGCAGTTTTACTGGGAGAGGGCTAGGATGCAGATCAGGGTCTGAGCAGAGGAGCAGCAAGGACAGATTGACATATAAAAATTCTCCTCTAGCTGTAGGTTGAAATAACTATAGAAAGTCCATCTATGGGCCCAGAGCAGGGCGAACTCTTCTGGGGGTTCTTTAATAATGCAGGTTGAGAGAAGATAGTGGCTAAGACCAATATGGAGACCACGGAGATGGTCTTTGAAGGAAAAGGATTTTCCAGGGGACTGGATGTTGATCAAGAGAAAAAGAGGAGTCAAGGGTGTTCTGGCCTGAGGTCTGACCAATAGCAAGGATCCAGTTGCCAAATCTCCTTAGATCAGACTAGGTGTGGGAAGGGGTATGGAAGCCTCAGGATAGAGAATTGCCCCACCTCAGCAGATACCAGACATAGAGGTAATACCAGAGGCATGAACTGGGGTATAAACCCTGAGCAGCCATTCACTGGCTATGGGACTTTGGGGGGTTACTTGCCTCTCTGGGCCTCAGTTTCCCCATGCCTAAGTGAGAATATTGAGAGTATGTACCCCCAAGGCTATTGTGAGGATTAAATTAATTCATTTTGCAAAGTGTTAGAAAGGGGCCTCCATGCAAACAGCGTGACAATATTTGTTGTGAGAGTTGTCCAGCACCTAGTCATTATTATTGTATAAACAAAACAACAGCAAACAAACAAACAAAAAAAATCCCTGCTACTATCAAGGCAATTCTGGCTCACAGTGACTCTACAGGTCAGAGGAGAATGGCCTCATACAGTTTCCAAGCAGCGCTTGGTTGATCCGTGGTGCCAACCTTTGATTAGCAGTTGTGGCACTTAAACGCTATACCACCAAGATTTCCTTGTTATTGTTAGGAGCCGTCAAGTCAATGCTGACTTATAGCAATCCCATGTGACACAGCAGAATTATCTCATAGAATTTTCTTCACTGTAATCTTTGCAGAAGCATCTCTCCAGCTCTTTCTTCCAAAGAACCACCAGGTGGATTTGAACCTCTAAACTTTAGGTCAGCATCTGAGCACTTACGCAGAGCCCCAGCACCCAGAAGGTATCCAATAAGTGAATATTTCCTCCTGTAAGTGCTGTTCTCCTCATCTCCAGGCCAGACCTGGTCTCCCTCCCCTCTGAGACCTCGGGGGACCTTGCATGGGTGAGACAACACCAGGAGCTACTAGGACTCAGCAGGTCAGGCTCAGATTCTGAGCAACTCCTCATCAGCACCCACTGAGGAGCTGGGAACGAGGCAAAGCTGACTGGCCTGAAGAGGGAGGCTTACCCTGGGCCTGCACCCAGGTTCCAGCGCTACTTGGGTGGAGAGGACAGCCCTGTGGCCCTTTAGCTCTCTATATGGCCCTTGAACTCGATATGGAGGCAAGGGTATAACCTGGCCTCAGAGAACCTTCAAACAGACGGGTTCCGGAGGAGGGAGGACACTGAGCAGAGAAAGAGAAAAAAGTGGCAGGAAAAGCAAGGTCTGGGCCCCAGAAATAAGGAGGGGTTACCTTACCTGCCTCTGCACCTCCCATCCTCCCTTGGTGATGTGGGTGGAGCAGAGCCTGGTGGCCAGAAGTTTAGGCTTGGCCAGGAGCTTAGGTGTTTAATCCCCATTTCTGCACCTTCCTAATTGGGTGATCTCAGATAAGCCTTGTAGATTCTTGGTACCTCGGTTTCCTCTTCCGCAACATTGTGATTATGACAACATATGCCTCCCAGAGTAGCTGTGCAGATTAATGAGGCAATGTAGACAGAGGGTTTGACCCATGCCACACAACCATGTTAATGCCAGCCCTAAATGTTCACTTTCTCAGGGGCAACTAACAGTGACAGGGAGGGGAGTTAATTGAGCAGCTTACAACAGCAGCAGTGTGTGATATCTGGGTTCCTAGACGTGTTCACAGACATACCCCTTTTTGATCTCCATCCTAACTGTTTTAGTCAGCTAGGGCTGCTCTAACAGAAATACCACAGAGTGGATGGCTTTAACAAAGGAAGGTTTATTCTTACACAGTCCGGTAGGCTGCAAGTCCGGGTATCCACTCCAGGGGAAGGCTTTCCTCTGTGTTGGCTCTGGAGGAAAGTCCGGTATTGCATCTGTCTTTGTCCAGGGAGCATCTTGGCACAGGAACCTCAGGCCTGAAGGACGCGTTCTTCTCCCAGTGCTGCTTGCTTGATGGTAAGAGGTTCCCAGTTCTCAGTCTGCTTTCCTTTCATCTCTTGCAGGGTGAAAGGATTAAGATTGGGGCAAGCCACACTCCAGGGAAACTACCTTTACAGTGAAGCAGGGAAGTAATCCTATGAAGGGATTTACAGCCCCACCCTAATCCTTCAACATACAGTACAGGAAAACCACAAAATGGAGACAGTCACAAGATACTGAGAATCATGGCCCAGCCACCTGGCTACACCTATTTTTGGGGGGACAAAATTCGATCCCTGACACTGATCATTTTAAAGATTAGGAGAACTGAGGCTTAGAAAGCAGAGCTTTGTCCCAGAGCAAGCACATAGACCAAATATGCATCATCAGCCACCTCTTTGGAGTGCCTTCTCAGATTTGATAATGACAAGCAGGACTGCTGTGCCAGCCGCTGTGCCAGCCACTGTGCCTGGAGGCTTATACGAGGATCTCATCAGATCCACCCACATTCCCATAAGGTGGGCATTTTAACCCCACTTTACAGATAAGAAAATTGAGGATGGGGAGGTAACATGACTGATGGATGGTTATTTGGGTTAGAACTCAGAAATGTGTTGTCCTCCTGCACCACTGCACCCCACTCAGCACTGAGCAGACAGCAGGTGAATGATTTGATAAATCCTGGAATGAGCTGAAACAAAGCAAGTTGGAGATCTGCGAAGTATGAAAGAACACAGGCTTCACTCTCTTATCTGAAAGTCAAGTCTCTCCTGGTTCCTTCCCTCTGCCCTAAACACACAGCCTGGAGACCAGGCTGGTGGCTACAGAGAACAGGAGGTCTGCAGAATGGCGTGGGGGATGGGAGATAGGATGGGAGCGACAAGATGGGCGGGGGGTGGGGGTGGGCACAACGCAGGTGAGCAGATGGGGTTTGGTTGGAGACCTTGTCCCTGTGAGAGTCATTTGAGTGGCGATGATTCTTGACAGTGTCTGAGAGGCTGGTGCTTCTGTTAGAGTCCCAAGTCTTGCCTCAGCCAGGCAACAACACCCTACCACGGGTCAAACACGCTTCTCACTGTGGCCATTAATTTCATCTTCCCATCAGTTTTTAATGGTTACTAATCAGTAAGAACTGGGCAGCTTCTAGTGAGGCTCAGAGTTAAGGGCTGAGAAGAATTTAAATGATGCCTGCCAGATTATTGTATTAATATGATTCCACGTTTACTGCCTTGCTGTTTAGAGTTAATTATATGGCTCTAAATGTGTATCTTTTAAATCTCAAGTAATGTTCTTTGCCATCAATTCATATTTAATTAACATGACTGCTGAATAAATGAGAATGCTATGCTTATATGTTATGAAGAGGAGGCTTTCACGCACTCACATGTTGTAGGAGAGTGGAACTGACATGAATGAGAAGGGGGGCACTTTGTAGTTTCCCAGGGGCTTCTGCATTAACACCCACAAGATGGTCTTTGCATCTGGAGCAGAGTTAGTGGTTCCAGATTGTGGGAAGTAGAGTTCCTGGGCTATTACCTGCTAGCTGTTTGTGCTCTCAGGACATTTACAGAATCATTTTGAGTGGGAGACTTCTCATTTCTTGTTGTTAGTTGTTGTTAGGGGCCATCAAGTCAGTTCTAACTCATAGCAACCCTGTGTACAACAGAATGAAACTGCCCAGCCTTGTGCCATGTGTACAATCATTTTTATACTCTAGCCCATTGTTGCGGCCTCCGTGTCAATCCGTCTTGTTGAGGGTCTTCTTTTTCGCTGACCCTCCGCTCTACCAAGCATAGTGTGCTTCTCCAGGGACTGATCCTTCCTGAAAACATGTCCCAAGTATGTAAGATGCAGTCTTGCCATCTTTGCTTCAAAGGAGTACTCTGGCTGTACTTCCTCCAGAACAGATCTGTTTGTTCTTTTTGTGGCCCATGGCACATTCAATATTCTTCTCCAGCACCACAGTTCAAAGGCATCAATTCTTCTTATCTCTTAAATAGAAATAATAACACCAGTATCATGGGGTTGTTTTTCCCCTCCAGGAGGTGAGTCGTAGGACAAGAGCCAGTGTTTACGGAGGAAGTGATGAGTGAACAGAGAAGGCAAGCGGGTCCTGAGAACTAAAGCTTTCCCCATAGCATACCAGGTGCTATCACAGAGGATGCATGGAGTGCGGAGGAGGGGCGGAGGAGGGGCGGAGGAGGACATGAGGCCAGGTCTGGGTCTTGAGGTGTAAGAAGGAGTTCTCTGGATGGACAAGAGGACAAAGCAGAGGGAAGAGCCTTCCAGAGAGAAGGCACAACATGAAAAAAGATTCAGAAGCATAAACAGCATTCCATAGTAGTCTGACTACAATAAGGGCATCAGACTCAGCAGAAGGATGAGGGCTAGATCCCAGGGTGCCAGACCTTAAAGGCTACCAAATACTGGACACTCACTAACAGAGTTATCGGAGAAATTTAAATAAAATGATGATAATAGTAGCAATAACAAAAACAGCTATTAGTGTAGTGGTTAAACTCATGGACTTTTGAGACAATCCGACCTATTGGAAATCTACCACATTGTACCTATCTAATGGTTGTAAATTACTTAACCTCTCTGTGACTCAGCTTCCTTATCTGTGAAATGATGATAATACTAGCATCCACTTTGCTTGATTTTGAAGATTAATGAGTTGACCTAATGTTATGGATTGAATCGTAGCCCCTAAAAATGTTCTGTTAATCTTAATATACCTGTGGATGTAAGTCCACTTGGGAAAAGGGTTTCTTTGATATGTTAATCAGGCTATACCAGCATAGGGTATATCTTAGACCTACGTACTTTTTTTTTATTACGATTAAGTGAAAGTATACAATCCAAATCAATTCTGCGTGCCTGCGTGCCCACCTCTCTGCAACTCCATCCGCTCCTGCCACCCTATGACAGCACACTCCACCTTTTCACTCTTCATTTCTGGTATCCTCTTAATGAACACCTGTCCCCTCTCCTTCCTCTCTTCTCTCATCTGTAAAGAAACCAGTAGGACTGCCTCCTGTAAGTGTATAAAATCATAAAGTACACACATCACAGGCTCATACTGTGTCCCCAAGTCTAGTCCATTCCTGTCTGAAGAGTTGACCTCAGTCCTTGTTTCAGGTTAGAGCAGCAGCAGGTCTAGGGGTTGTGTTCCCAGGGGGCCCTCTAGGATGTCAGACCATCAATTCTGGTCTTTTAGCAGAGTCCTCGAACTGTATACCTCTTTTTCTCATGCTACATCAGGTTCTCTACTTTGTGCCCCCTATCACAGCTGCCTTTGGTGGTAGCCAGGCATCGTCTGGTTCTTCTGGTCTCATGCTGATACAGTTTTCCATTCATATAGGTACTTTTGTCTCCTGAGCTCATTTTTCTCGTGTCTTTGATGTTCCCAGTCATCATCTATTCCAGATAGGTTGGTTCAGTTTGGTCTTCCTCAGATGCAGCTTGCTAGCTCTTAAGACCGCAGACACCACTCACCAAAATGGGGTGCAGAAGACTCTCTTAGCAAAAGACTAATTATCCCAAATGACCTCAATGTCCCCTGAAAACATGGTCCTCAGACCTGTTTCTGCTACTCTATCCTTTGAAATATTGGGTTGAGTTTAGAAAACCTTTCAGTTTATGGTGTAGTCCAGTTATGCTGATCTGTCCTCTGCTGCATGCTTTCACTCCCTTCACCTAACCAAATTCCTGTAGACTACCTAATCTATGAAGATGTCTCTCCCCCTCGACACTTGTAGCCATCAAAGAGTCTTTTCTTCTGTATAAGTCCATTTTTAAGTTCTTATAGCAGAGGTCTCATACAATACTCATCCTTTTGCAACTGACTGATTTCACTCAACACAATGTCTTCTAGTTGAAACACGGTTATGAGATACCTCCTAAGATCACCATTGTTCTTTATCATTGCATCGTATTCCGTTGTGTATATGTCCCATGGTTTGTTAAACCTAACTGCTTTTGAGATATCAAAGAGCAGGCTAGACAGAGAAGTAAGCATAGCTGGAGGAAAGATAGATGCTGTGTAGAGATCTCTCAAAGATGTGGAGAAGAGGGCTAGAGAGGCTGAGACAAGGATTTTCCACCAGAATGGACAGAGACTTTACCTATAGCTAGTGCCCTAAATTTAGACTTCTAGCCTTCTAAACTGTGAGAAAATAAATTTATGTTCATTAAAGCCACCCAGTTACAATATTTGTGTTATAGCAGCACAAAGAAACTAAGACACCTATATCAAATCCTTCCAGCAGTGCCTGGCAACCAGCAGGCTTTGGGAGTGAGTGGTTGCTGTGATTGACGGGTGTCGTGTGTTCCATGCCTGCTGAGAACATTGTCTACTTGGTGGTTTCCTCGAATTCTCAGAAACACTGCATGGGTGCATAGATAAGTTGATTGGTCACAGTGAAGAAAAGAAATACCAGGGAAAGTAGGTGACTTCTTCAAGGTTGCACTGTTAAGTTGGTGAGTAGCTGGTTCCACAATCTTCTCAGTGCCCAGGGCAGTGTCACTTGTGTTGGGGCTATACTACTCCTCAACTGCTTTGGAGAAGCCTCCTAAAGCATCAGCCTTGAGTGAGCCCAGACACAAGGGTTCACACAGAGACTCCCAGATTCCCTGGCAGGGGTCATCTCCATCAGTGCACACATGGCTCAGATCCACTGGAAGATACTTTCCGTTCCATCCCTCGTCTCCTAAAATCTCTCAGCTTCTGTGAACAAAGGCTCCTTCTCTGTCCCTGCATCAGGGAATAGGAGCCCCTCCTCAGCTGGTAACAGAGGCCCAGTTACCAGTTCCTCCTTGTAATTAATATAAGAACAGCATTTCCGTTTAAATCCCTGTCTGGATTAACCACTGGCTAGAGGGTTTAACTCATGTATACACAGAAAATCTCCACAGACATGTGTCCTAATATTTATTCTGGAGACTGGAACATGCAGATAAGGTGAGCGCCTGATGTTGGAAATGTAGAATAAATTTGCATTCTTTAAGCTACAAAGAACTTCATATACATCTGTGTTTTGGGCCAGGCACAGGGTCTAGGTGGAGAGCAAAGCCTCCCAGCCAATGGAAGGTTCTTACTGGTGTTGTTTCAGCACTAAAGACTCACAGGTGAATATCCATGTCAATGCCTTAGAGACCCACCAGTCATCAACTTGAAGAATCTTAACATTCCCAAGTCTCAGGTTAGTGAAATCTCAAGATACTAAAACATTGAGTCAGAATTATAGGCTTTTAGGATATCAAGGCTTTTAGCTATCACCTTGCCCAGACACCCGCCTGGCCTCCAAGTCACGTCTACAATGTTCCAGCAAGTTGATTTCCGGGCTTCAGGTCTTGCTCTGGCATTGACTCCTCAGGAAGCCCTCCCTGACCTCCCTGACCTCCCCATCACAGGTTCTCATGGGTCACTTTGGTTACTTTAGAAGACCTGCCAGACATGTCATTTTAAATTTGACCTTCATGGCCACCTTTAACCCTCAGGGATGTGGGGTCTTCTTTTGTTCATTGAGGAATTCCCCCCAAAATGGATGGAATGTAGTAGGTACTGAGTGATCACGTGCCAGATGGCTACATGGCAACCCTGAAGGCAATGTATCTGCATTATGGTGTTGGACTAATGTCAACTTCTAGGTTACTGGGACTCTTGCTCATTCCACACAGAGGAAGGCATGTGGAGTCACTGACTGAGCCACTCTTTGATCCTGTGTCAGTTTTCATTCACTGAAGAGCATTGGATTAAAGACGTCTCTGGAAGTAGGGAGTAGGACCAGGATTAGTTCTAGTCGTTCAAGGAAGCTATGTGGGCCCATGAGTAAGAGCCCTGGCTATCGGATGGGGTGCCTACATTTGAACCTGGATCTTCCGCCCCCAGCTGAGTCACCTCGGACAAGTAACTTGACCTTTTCTGTGTCCCAGTTTCCTCAACTATAAGATGGAGATGGTTGGCATTCCTATCTCATACTAAACATGCTGATATGTAAAGCTTGGTGGTTAAGTGCTAGGGCTGCCAACCAAAAGAGTAGTAGTTCAAACCCACAAAGTGCTCCTCAGAAACTCTATGGAACAGTTGTACTTTGTCCTGTAGGGTTGCTACCAGTCAGAATTGATGCAATGGCAAAAGGTTTTATTCTTTTTTTTCTTTTTGATGTGTATAAACACCCAGAACACAGTAAGCTCTCAATCAGTGCTTGCATCTTTGCATCAGATGTTAATGCTGACCAGGGAGCATCCCTCAAGGAAGAAGCATTATACAAACAAGTAGGTAACCTAACCAGCTAACATCAGCTTTTGCTATTACATTCCAGTGTTAGCACAATTGGGATGAAGGCCATACCTGAGTTCAGCAGAATGAACACCACTTTTGAAGAATTATTTAGCTACTGCTGATTCTGAAAAACAATGTGCCAGCAACAGAGAGCAGTACTGAGCCTCTGATATGGCATCATTCCTTCAGGATGTTGTCATCCAGTAAGTTGAATACACTGGGCCCCTTCCCTGTTGAGAGGTCCAATAGTTCTGTTTTCACAAGAACAGAGAAACCTTACCAGGAATGTGAGTCTCAGACAACATCATTATCTGGGAGTTTACTGAGTGTTTGAACCACTGGAATGGGATCTCACATAACATTGTATGAGACCGAATAACCTACTTTAACGGAAAAGAGATGCAGGAGAAGGCCCATGACCAAGGGATCCATTGTTTTTATCATATATCACATCAAGTAGAATCTGCCAGCCGTATAGGGTGTAGGCATGGCCTATGGAAAGTCTAGCTAACATACTGTTTTGGAAGACGGCAAGGATGGGGTTCTTTTCTTCAGGATGCAGTACGTACAATGAATCAAAACCCTTTATATGGGGCTATACTCGCAATAAGAAAAATACATAGTCAACAGACACTGAAGCCTTTCTGCTAACCATCAATGCCAGTGAGCTATTGGAGAACCTGGTATTTCTCATCTCTGCAATTCAGTGCCCTGTATGGTTAGACATCCTGGTCCCCAAAAGGAACATACATTTGCCAAGGAACACAGGAAGAATCTCTCTGGCTTATTTGCTATGGTAACTGTCTAGATCCTTTGGAGTCCTTGTCTCCAGAGACTAGAAACTAAAAAAAGGGGTTAGTGTGTTGACAAGGGTAAAGGACTGTGATCAGCAGAAGGAAGTAGAGCTGCTGTTACACAGCAGGGCCAGGAAGTAATATGTGTAGAACCCAGATGATCCAAATGGGCATCTTATGATATTCTCTTGAAAAATTGTGACTATGAACAGGAGGGTACAACAACTCTTCATCTGAGAAGGGTAAGGTGACCAGAGCCTCAGGACCACTGGACACCAGGGTCTGGCTAGGTTATCACTGGAGTGACAACTGAGGCTGAAGGAAATTTAGAATGGATATTGGAGGTAGAATATGATGTGCATCAGTCATTGTCTTAACACTTGATACAGTGGTGAGATCTGCAGTTGCTCCACTAACCTCCTTCTTCTAAGACCCTTCTTTGGAAGAAGGCATGACAGGATGCTTGAGAAATTCCTCCAAAAATGTTTAGTAAATTCAGAAATGAATCTGAGTGGCATGAGGAATGAACACAGATACCCTGACAGATTATCCTTTCTATCCATTATGCTGTTAACATTGTTATTGCTGGTTGCTGTTGAGTCAATTCTGACTCATGGTGACCTCCTGTGTTACAGAGTAGAACTGCTCCACAGTGTTCTTGGCTGTCATCTTAATAGAAGCAGATGGCCAGGAATTTTCTTCCACAGCACCTCTAGTTGGGCTTGCCTCACCCACATTTAGGTTAGCAGTTGAGTGCAAGCCCCTTGAGCCACCTAAGGACCTTCTGTTAACATTAGGAATCTACTCACCTTAAACTTGAACTTTTAACCTGATGTGAGAGCTATGGAGATACATCATCCAGATGCTCCTTCTAGGAAGGGCTTGCTGTCTAGCAGCAGAGAATTCAATCAACAGAGAGCCTTCCGCTATCAGCTCTTTCAGGTCCACCTCCGTTCCTTAGAAGCCCACATCCAGGGGCTGACATGGCATAAATAACCTGTTGAACTCTGCTCAAGGCCAGTCAGCTCTGACAGATGCTACTTACTTCTCTGCTCCTTACCAGGCTGGCTAAGTCATTGGCAACCCAGCCTCTGAGTTTGACTTCTCTCTCCTCTAATCCTGCTTCCTTTTCCTTCCTGTCACAGATGTTGACCCTAATCCACATCTCTTGCCCCAAACTCCCTCTGTGTCTGCCTTTGGGAAATGCACTTTGTGAAACAGAAGAAGCCAGTGAGTCTGTATAAGAAAAACATGAGTTTCAGAAAAAAAAAAAAGTCCATTACTTAAATAGCTGGGTAATGCTGTGTGGCAAACAGCTTGCCTCTCTATGCCTCAGTTTCCTTACCTATGAAATACATCCCCTGGCTTTGCAAGGATGTAGAGAATGGACAGGAAAATGCTTTGTAAAAAAAAAAAAAAAATAGACACACATGCAAAGTTAATTAAAATTCTCTCTGCTCACAGCTTTTTATAACACCGGCTAAGAACTATGAGAAAGGGGGCCTGGATGGTTCTAAGATTCTGTTGGGAAGGAAGACTTTACAACCTGACCCCAGTGGACAGCACACCAGCATGCCCCACTATAGCTGCTGGCTCCAAGTCCCCACAGGAGAGAGGCGAGGATGGTAGAGTTGATGGGAAGATGAGCTGAGGAGGGATTGTTCAGTTACCTCCTCCTTTTTCCAGGAAGCTTCCATCCTCTGCTCCAATTGCTATACCACACTTCAGACTACATCATCTAGATCCACTAAAAAAAGAGGTGGATGAGATATCTGAACATTCAAGGGGAAGGGAGGATAAAATCTAGGTAGACCTCATGTGATTCTTCTCTGTGTGACTACAAGCAGACAGGAAACTTATCTCCTGAGTGCCACAAGCTGGGCAGGAAGAGGTGCAAACCTCCTAGGGGTGGGCAGATGCATCAGAAACTCATGCATTAAGGGAAAAATGGTCAAGAAACCAAGAAAGGCACCACCTCTCTCCATCCTTTTATTTGTGGAAACCTTGAGTGATGGTTCCCAGATCCTCTTCCCCTAGTGTTTTACTTTTTGCTGAAGGTGATGAATTCTGAAGCAGCTCAAATAAGCCAGGACCTAAAGTGTGGCACATTCACAAGATCATCGTTCATCTGGAGCTATCAGCGTGCTCCACTGGGGAAACACATTGATGAACTCAGAGTACTGGGAGTAAGGACTCCCAGATGTAACCAGGTAGAGAGGGACCAGCAGGGAAGAGGTGGTCAGGAAAGGCTCTAGGCCTTAGTTTATCAAGATAGGATAGTGTGCATAGACTCCCCAGAGACAGCACATACATTCTTCAAGTGCTTGGGTCAGTGGCACAGTGAACTAAAACTGTGTGTCTGACTCTCCCTCAGCCCCATCAAATTGTAGCAGAGATCAGAATCTTCCACACCTGAGTTCAAATCCTAGCTTGAATCTTCATCTTTGTAGTATTAGACGTGTCATCTCACCTCCCTATGCCTCATTTCCTTCCACCTATGTTTGTTTTGGCGCTAAATGAGTTAATGCTTGCAAAATCTCAGCACAGTATTTGACATATGGGACTGATGGTTGGGTTCACAAACTCCTCCTAGAAAAAGTGCTACATACCTCATTGCTGAGTATCACTGTGGTCACCTTCATAGTACTCCCCTTGGGATGCTACACACTGACACCATCACCTAGTCAACACTTCAAAGCAATGTTAAAGCTCTTTCTCGAATGGCCATCAGAACTGTCGTTGTATTATCCTTGATGTCCTGAATATCTTTAAAATGTCTTCCTTTCAATATTTCCTTTATCTTTGGATAACGAAAAAGTTACCGGGGGCCAGATCAGGTGAAGTACGGAGGGTTTTCCAGTACAGTTATTTGTGTACTGGCTAAAAAATCACTCACAGACAACTATACAATTAAAAGTGCAAACTTGGCACTGTGCTACCGTGTGCAATGGCCATTCCAGAAAGAGTTCTAAAATTGCTATGAAAGACGGATCAGGTGACGGCATTGGTGCAAGCTTCCCAAGGGGAGTACTGCGAAGGTGACTATAGTGATGTTCAGCAGGGAGGTAGGTAGTACTTAGAACAATTAAGTTTGTGGATTTGTCAGATCCCATATAACAAGTGTGGAAATAAAAGCTTTTATTATTGTCATCATTATTATGATGTAGCTTTTCTATGGGTATATGTTGTATATGTCTATACACATTTTATGTAGTTGTATATACGTAAAATACATACAATGTGTTTATTTATTGTGATTAAGTGAAAGTATACAATCCAAATCAATTTTGTATGCCCTCCTATCTGCAGCTTCATCTGCTCTCCTTGCCCAGTGACAGCGTAATCTCCTTTTCCCCTGTATTTCTTGAATCCTTTTAAAAGGACCTGTGCCCTCCTCTACACCCTTTTCTAGCCATCTAGAAAGAAACCAGCAGGACAGCCTCCTATAAATGTATAGAATCGTAAATTATACACACCACATGGTCACACTGTGTCCCCGAGTCCGGTGTATTCTTGTCTGAAGAGCTGACCTCGGTACTCGTTTCAGATCAGGGTCAACAGCAGGTCTAGGGGCCATGTTCCCAGGGGACCCTCCAGGCTGTCTGGCCATCAGTTGTAGTCTTTTAGTAGAGTTCTTGAGCTGCACACCTCTTTTTCTTGTGTTGCCTTAGGGACTCTGCATTGTGTCCCCCATCACAGTTGCCTTTGATGGTGGCAGGGCACCATCTGGTTCTTCTGGTCTCATGTTGATATAGTCACCCATTTATACAGGTCCTCCTGTCTCCGGGCTCTCTTTTCCTCTCATGTCTTTGTTATTCTTGGTCATCATCTGTCGCAGGTGAGTTGGGACAATTTGATGTACCTCGGATGGCAGCTTGCTAGCTTTTAAGACCCCAGACACCACTCACTAACATGGGTTGCAGAAGACTCTCTTAGCAAAAGACTAGCTGTGCCAATTGGCCTCAATGTCCCCTGAAAACATGGTCCCAAGACCACTGTTCTTGCTACTCTGTCCTTTGAGATATTGGGTTAGATTTAGAAAACCTTTCAGTTTACGGTGCAGTCCAGTTACATTGATCTGCTCCCTATTGCATGCTGTCACTGCTTTCACCTAACTAAATTCTTGTTTAGTATCTAATCTATGAAAAAATATAGAATACTTTGCGAATTTGTGTGTCATCCTTGCACAGGGGCCATGCTAATCTTCTCTGTCATTCCAATTTTAGTACATGGGCTACTGAAATGAGCACATGCAATATATCTTATGTAATTGAGATTTTATTGTCTGTTCAGCATTCTTTTTTTTTTAACTTAGCATTGTACCACAAGCATTTTTTCACATCATTAAAATTTCCTCAAAATCAAGACATTAGTAGTTTCATTATAGTTCCGCTTTTAGATGCTCCGTAGTTTATTTTGTCATTCTTTATGGCTGGGTAAATAGAACATTACAGTTTGTACTGAACATCTTTGGGTATAATCTTTTCCCAAATCTCCAGTTGCTTCCCAAGGGCAAATTTCTGGAGATGGCATCGCTCCAATAGAGCACTGACATTTCTAGGGCTTAAGATCTTTCTTACTTAATTACCTTCCTGAAAGGGTTTTCAGCAGTACACGAGAGGGCCCATCTCACCACACATTTAAGAGCATTGGTTATTCCCTTTTTCTTTAGTCTTTATTAATTTCTCAGGCCCCAAATTAGATTTCATCATCATTGGAGACACAAAGCCCATCTCTGTGGCTTCTGTTTCCCAGAATGATGATAATCAAATTTTATCTAGAGACTTCTAGAAAATCTCACAGTGAAGGGCAACCTGTTGGCAGAATAACCCCAGGCAGGGAGTCAGAAGAATTGGGTTCCCATCCCAGCTGTCTCCTCAGTC
The DNA here is from genome assembly GCA_028571685.1 of Heterohyrax brucei. Lineage (NCBI taxonomy): Eukaryota > Metazoa > Chordata > Mammalia > Hyracoidea > Procaviidae > Heterohyrax > Heterohyrax brucei. Next base: position 59,727,085 of record CM053140.1, read on the forward strand.
AGCATGTGACCTGTATGAGGTCTGACAATAAGTCCGTGAACTTAGTTGTTCTAAGTGCTACATACCTCATTGCTGGATATCACTATGGTTACTTTTGAAGTACTTTCCCTGGGAAATTAGGCACTGATGCTAGCACCTAGCTCACTCTTCAAAGCAGTTTTGGAACTCTTTCTGGAATGGTGATTGCACACAGTGGTAAGGTGGCAAGTTTGTGAACTTAACTGTATAGTTGTCTGCAATGGAATTTTTAGCCAGTACACAAATAATTGTATTGAAACACTCTCCTGACTCACCTGATCTGGCCCCCAGTGACTTTTTTCTCTACCTGAAAATAAAGGAAATACTGAAAGGAAGACATTTTGATGACATTCAGGACATCAAAGCAAATATGCCGACAGCTCTGATGGCGATTCCAGGAAGAGTTCTAAAACTGCTTTGAAGGGTGGACTAGGCACCGGTGTGGATGCATAGCTTCTTAAGGGAGCATTTTGAAGGTGACCATTGTGATACTCAGCAACGAGGCATAGAGCACTTTTTCTAGGATGAGTTTGTGAACTTAATTAGTAGTTCCGTATTATATCTTCCTTTCTGTGCCCTTGCATATCAGTTCATTACAGTGGCCTCCCATTTGGTCTACTTGACTCTAGTTCATTTTGTGTCTAGAACAGTGCTTGGCACATAATATATGCTCAACAAATATTTGTTGAAGATTGAACTACCAAAGTGACCTTTCTAAAGGGAAATTTTGCTACATCATTATGCTTCTTCTAACATTTGCTTGAGCTTCACAATGTTTTGTTGACTTATTTAGCCTCATGAATTTCAGCTTATAGTTAGGATATAAAAAGACACATGAGAAAAAGTGAAAAACGTGAGAAAAAACCATATGACATACAAAACCATAACTTTTCTTGAACTCATCAGAGAGCTGAGTTTGAAAAGCAACCAAGTGGATGGATACACAAAGGACTACAAGACCCTTGGAATAAAGATAGGACACATAAATAGTTGTACCTTTGGTGGAATCCCAGAAGTGCATGCTATAAAAGCTGATAAGAAAAAACAAAAGCACATAATATCTCTCTATATATATCTCTACATATCTTTATATTTTACGAGTAATTCTTTTTCTTATTTTATGCATTTTTATTTTTTCTATTGTGCTTTAAGTGAAAGTTTACAATTACGGTCAATTTCTCATAGAAAAATTTACACACGCTTTCCCATGTGACCCTAGCTGCTCTCTTTACACAGTTACAGCACACTCCTGCCCTCCACGCTGTATTTCCCATAGTCATTTAGCCAGCTCCTTTCCTCCTCTGATGTCTCCTCTCATGTCTCAACATCAACTGTCCAGTTAGTTTCTGTATCTGCCCAAGCCAAAGAAGCACATGCTTCAGCAATATCATTTTGTGTCTTATATACCAATTCAATCTTTGAGGACCTGGCTTCCAGAATGGTTTCAGTTCTGGGCTTACAAGGAGTCCAGGGTCCACATTTTCTGGGGATCCTCCAGACTGCCAGACTATCAAGTCTAGTCTTTTTACTGGAGTTCTGGTTCTGCACTACATGTTTCTCCTGCACCACTGGGGACTCTTCATTGAGATCCCTGTCAGGGCAGTCCTTGGTGGTGGCTGAGCACCATCTATTTCCTCTGGTCTCATGTTGATGTAGTGTCTGGTATACTTGGTCCTTTCTGTCCCTTGGGCTCACACTTTCCTTGTGTCTTTGCTGTCCTTTTTCCCTTGTTCCACGTATGCTGAACCAGTTAATGCTTCTTCAATGGCTACTTTCTGGTTCTTAAAACCCCAGACAACTCTCACTAAAGCGTGATGCAGAGCATTTGCTTAAAAATCTTTGTTACACCCAGTGTTATGTCCCCTGAAACCATGGTCTCTGGTACCCAGTCCCTGGAACTATGTGGTTTTATTCAGAATACTTCTAAGTTTTGTGTTTAGTCCATTTGTACCGACTTTTCTGCGGTGTGCTGGTTTTCCCTTCACCTAAAATAATTCTTATCATTTGTCTAATTAGTGAGTATCCCTCCCCCTCCTACCCCCCTTGTAACCATCCAAAAATGTTTTCTTCTGTGTTTAAATCAATTACTGAGTCCTTATAATAATGATCTCTTAAAATATTCATCCGTTTTCAGTTTCACTCAGCATAATGCCTTCCAGATTCTTCCATTTTGTAAGGTGTGTTCTTTATCATTGAATGATATTCCATTGTGTGAATATACCATAGTCTATCCATTCTTCCACTGAGGGGCATCTAGGTTAATTCTGTTTTGTTGCTATTGTAACCAGTGCTGTGATGAACATTGATGTGCATGTATCTATATGTGTGACAGCTCTGATTTCCCTAAGCTATGTTCCAAGAAGTGAGTTTGCTGAATCATATGTTTCTATTTTAACAACCAAAATTTTAATAAAATCTTAAATGGACTGTGTAGATTGGTATGGCAGTTTAGAGTCTTTGTAAGCCCCAGACAAAAGGAGAGTTACCATGGATTCACCAGAAGATTCCCATGATGCTTATAGCCAAGGAAGGTTCTGAGAGAGGCACTCTATGGCACAAGGTGTGAAAACCTCTTCCACTTTCCAGTTCCTTTACTCATATGAAGAAAAAGTCTTAAATTACCCTGAAGTCTCAGGAAATGATCTACTGCCTCCTGGGGAATGGTAGAAGCAAAATCTATTTGCTTCTGTGGAAGGGGCAGGAACTCTCCCACTCCTGGTCACAAACAAAAATAAGGTCCTGTTGAACAAGCAGTAGAAATCAAAGTTGACCCCTTTCTCAATAGAAGGCTGCCACAGAGCCAGAAATATCCACCCATTACCCAGGGAGGGAAAGACAAGGAAAGGAAAGAAATTAATTTTGTAGATCTAGCTGTAAGTCAAGAGCCCTGATGGCTCAGTGGTTAAAGTGCTCAGCTGCTAACCAGAAAGTTGGTGTTCCGATCCTACCAGCTTCCCTGCGGGAGAGAAGTATGGCAGTCTGCTTCTGTAAAGATTTATAGCCTTGGAAACTCTACATGGCACTTCTGCTCTGTCTTAGAGGGGTGCTGTGAGTATGAACTGACTCAACAACAGTGAGTTTGTCGAGGTCCTGTAACTGATTAGACCCCTACTAACCTGATTCGGTTCCAGAGATGGAGCTACCAAGTTTGGTCTTCCAATAGGTGGCAAACAGAGCTCATGTACCACCCCCCATCCCAAAGCACATGAGGATGAATCCTTTTTGGTAGAAAATGACAGAAAAGTTTATTAAGCAAAAGTGCATTCCAAAGAGGGAATGGATTAGTTGCTATATGGGGGAAAAGACCAAGTATACGTTTTCAGGGTGCTTTTTATTGGCAAAAGCAGGTGATGACGTCATAGATGGGAGGGGGAAGTAGGTAACTTGGTTTTTCATTGGGTTTGAGGTTACTGTAGCCATTTCACAACTGCCAGGAGGAATTGTTATATTTGCAGCACAACTGCCAGGAAGAACTTACAGTTGCATCACAGACTTAAGAGAAAACTGTTGATATATGGCAGATCAGGTTCTCTTGGTAACTTCAGCAATGTCATGTGTGTTCTATAATGTAAGCCTAGTTAATCTTGTCAAGTTTAGTTTTGTTTGGGACATAGGTCTAGTTGTGTGCTTGTGTGTGTGTGTGTATGAGTGCACATGTGTGTGCATGTTTTAATTTGACACTAGGGAGAGTGTAATGATGGTCCTGAGACTGGGTGGGGGTCTTAGTCATCTAGTGGCACTTTAACAGAAATACTAGAAGAATACTAAAAAGATAAACTTTATTTTGTCACAGTCCAGTAGTCTAAAAGTCAAAATTTTGGGTGTCAGGCCCAGGGCAAGGCTTAGAAAGAAGGATGTGGCATTGATCTTACCCTGGATTGGGAGTTTCTGGTGCACAGGGACTCTGGGTCCTGTCTGAAGGATGTGGTCAGCTCCTGGCACCGCTTTTCTGGTGGTACGGACAAGGTTAGCTATGGAACCTGATGCTGCCACCTCCAGAAGCTAACATTTTCTAGGGGTAATAAAGGTTGTGGTTTACATTATAGAACAGGCGCAGTATCGATACGGTCATCAAGGGAACCTGACCTGTCACAGACGAGCAGTTCTCCCTGGTGATTTGTGTTGCAAATATAACAATTCCTCCTGGCAGTTGTGTGGTGGCTACAGTAGCCTCAAACCCAATCAAAACCAAGTCACCTATCTCCCCCTCCCATCTATGACATCATCACCTGCTTTTGCCTGTAAAAAGCTCCCTGGAGACTGACCCATTCCTTCTTTGGAACGCACTTTCCCTTAATAAACTTATCCATCATTGGCTACCAAAAAGGATGCATCCTCACGTGCTTTGAGGGGGTAGGGGGTAAGCCTCATTTGCCACCTATTGGGAGACCAAAGTTGCTAGCTTGATCTCTGGACCCTGCATCAGGTCAGTCAGGGTCTAATCAGTTACAGGACCTCGACAATATGAGGTCTCCAAATCTCTGCTTGTTTTGCTTTCATTTATATCCCAAGAGATTGCCTTGAGGCACAAGACACTGTTACACATTGAGTCCTGCCCCACCAACACAACTACCACACATAGTCTCTCATTAACATCATAGAAGCAGGATTTACAACATGGAGAAACACCAAACAATCCCAGGAATCATGTGCTATCCAAATTGCTACACACATTTTGGGGGGGACACAATTCGATCTATGACAGTGGACCTCCAGGGAAAGGCAATGTGGCTTTTTCTTTCAACATCCTAGCCTGTGAGCAGCATTCCCTTTCCTGGCATTTTATTCTCCACCATTGTTTATAATCTCATAATCATTTATTGAGCTGCTGCTCTAGTCATGGGGCTGGGAGACTGGTGCAAAGTGCGGGATGTGCCATCTGCTCTGGAGATGTCAGGGGATTCATCAGGCTCCTTAAAATCAACCCAGCTTGAGAGCCTGGGCTGTGTTGAGGAAGGAGGAAGAGACAGAGAGAAACAAAAAGGACTGCGAGGTGCAGAGGGGAAAACAGACTCTGTCACGAGTCTTCAACTCGGTTGTTACAGACGTGCAGTGATGTAAGTCTCTGTTTTCTCACTGTTCTCCGGTGATTTTGCTGCCGAAATAAAGCAAGCTCATTCTGCCTGTTGCTGCAGCTGAAAATTCGGAGACAGTGAAGGGTTCAAGGGATGCCATGTTAGCAGACAAGCTGGCAAACCTGGGGGAGCAGTGAGAATATCTTCTCCAAAAAACTGTCCCATTTGGGTTACATTTCCAGTGGTTTTTCTAGCCAGGTGTCAAAGGGATTGGCATCTGAAGGCTGTCACAGAACAATAACCGGGAGTTATAAGATTTCATTACATCTTATCAAGCAGTGTGAATTCTCTTGAGGTCTTAATGAAGTTACTTCCCCAGAGATAGGGAGAGGAATACAGACCTGCTAATCCAGTCCGGGGGTGATGACTGGGGCAGAGGATGGAAGGTAGTTTAATAACCTATGTGACTTTCGTTAGATTCTTATATTCACCAGTGATGGTCTGCACAAAAACGTCTCCTTGTAACCCTCATGGAAATGCCTCAGAAGAGATGATTCTTGTTCTAGACCCTCCAATCTTTTGTGTGACCCTGGGCAAGTGTCTGCACCTCAGTCTCCATTTCTCCATCTGAATAAAGAGGTAATTAGTGTAGCTCAGTGGTTCTCAATCCTGGTGCTGGCGATTTCCATCTCCAGGCAAGATACAGTGAGAGGAAGCAGATGTATCGTCCTACTTAAAGCAGCAGTAGGAGAAAAAATATAGGATGCAGGTTTTTAAGACACTAGACATCAGACAGCAGAGGACAGTGACTCCTTAGAGACAAGAAAGAAATAAATGAGCCCTATAATTGTGGTGGCTTGCTGTCTTGAAGGGTGAACACAGGAATAGCCTAGAGAATTTCCAGAGTTGAGGAGATGGAGCTGAGATTCCAAGAAGATCAAGGTAACTGGAATTCTCAAGACATACGACTGGAGTAGAGAGAGCTGCTCAGAGAGAAAATTCTAGAGAGTTCACAGAGGGGTCTTGCCTCAGTTGTGGGGCAAAATTAGTTCTAGATTGGAAATTGCTCTGGTCCCATCTAAAGATCTTAAAACTAAGACCCCAAAGTATCACACTGCTTTCAAATAACTTAACTGTGCCTCAAAATAAAACTCAAGAATATTTACAGCAATATGAAAATGTCTAGCACTCAATAAGAATGAAAGCTGGAGTGGCTTTATTAATATCAGATAAGGTAAATTTCAGAGCAAATGATATTATCAGAAATAAAGGAGATCAAGTAGTCAGCTCATCAAGAGGACATAAGAACTCTGAATGTTTATGTACCTAGTAATGGAGCTTTAAAACACATGAAACGAAAACTGATAGAACTGTAAGGTGAAATGAACAAATTCACAATTATGTTGAGAGATTTCAGTATAGTCTCCATAACTGACAAAACAAATAAGCAGAAAATCATAAAATATATTGTTATGGATTGCATCCCTCCACCCACCAAATACATATTAGAATCCTAATCACTGTATCATCTGTGGAGGCAATCCCCTTTGATAATAGGGTTTTCTTTGTTATGTCCAGGAGTGACAGTGTGAAGTATTCCTAAATCTATTCCCTTCTGTTTAGTCATCTAGTGCTGCTATGACAGAGACACCATAAGTGGAGGGCTTTAACAGAGAAAAAGTTATTCTCACACAGTCCAGTAAGCTAGAAGTCTGAATTCAGGGTGCCAGCTCCAGGGGAAGGTACTCTCTCTGTTAGCTCTGGAAAAAGGAAGGTCTTTGTGTTGCATCAGTGTTTCTTTGGTCAAAGAGCATCTTGGAGTAGGAATCTCAGATCTGGAGGTCGGGACCTGCATTCAGTGTTGCTTTCTTGGTGGTATGAGGTCCCCAACTCTCTGTTTGCTTCCCTTTCCTTTTATTTCTTCTAGGATAAATGGTAGTACAAGACACACTCCAAGGAAACTCCCACACTAAGGGTGTTACAGCCCCACCCTAAGCCTCTTTAACATAATCCAACCTATTAACCACAGGTAGAGATTAGGATTTACTGCATAGGTAAATCGCAAAGTGGAGGACAACCACACAATAATAGGAATCTTGGCCTGGGCAAATTGCTACACACAGTTTTTGGGGAACATAATTTAATCCATGACACCTTCTGAGTTATATATATACAAAAAAACCCAGAAGTAATAAAGGGGGTAAGGTGGGGAGATTGCCAAGGAATTGAGGAATGCTGGGGATACAGAAGCTGAAGACAAAGATCTTCTTCCCTCAGAGCTGACAGGGCAAAAGTCTTCCTCTATAGCTGGTACACTGAATTTCGACTTTAATTTTCTTAACTGTGACGAAATACATTTCTGTTAACTGAAACCATCCACCTGTGATATTTCTTTTTTTAAAAATTATTTATATATAATTTTTGTGATTGTGTGAGAATATACAATCTTATATAAATTTGCATACTCGCCAGTGAGTAGCTTCTGCTGCTCTCCCTGTCCGGTGACAACACACTCCACTTCTTCATTCTGTACATGTCGTATCCTCCTAGCAATCTCCTGTCCCCTCTTCTCCACGCTCTCCCCTGCATCCAATAAGAGGTTAGCTGGATGACCTCTGACATCCTATAGATGCATAGAACCATAAAGTGCACACATGATATGGTCACTCTCTGTCACCCAGTCCAATCCATTTCTGTCTGAAGAGTTGACCTCCATTATGATGTATGGACAGGGCTAGCATCAGGGCCAGGGGCCATGTTCCCAGGGGAACCCCGAGATCCCTGGACCATTAATTGTGGTCTTTTAGTGGAGATCTCAGGGTTCACCCCTTTTATTTTTGTGTTGCCTGTGAGACTTGACTTTGTGAGCCCCATCATGGCTACCACTGGTGGTGGCCGGGTGCCATCTGATTCTTCTGGTCACATGTTGATGTAGTCACCCACTCATGTGGGTCTCTCTGTCTTCTGGGTTCTCTTTGCCCCATGTTGGTTTGGTCCTTGGAGATCATCCGTTCCTGCTGAGTTGGGACCATTTGGTGTACCTTAGATGACAGCTTGGCAGCTTTTAAGACCCCAGATGCCACTCACTAACTTGGGGTGCAGAAGACTCTCTTAGTAAAACGCTAGTTTTGCCAATTGGCCTCGATTTCCCTTGGGAGCATGGTCCCCGTCTCTCTGCCCCAGCTACTCCATCCTTGCAATATTGGGTTAAAGTGGGAGGAGTAATCATGTTATGTTGAAGTCCAGTTAAAACTGATCTTTCTAATGTGTGCTGTCACTGATTTCACCCAACAAAATTTCTATCAACTATCTAATCTATATCCATCCTCCCTCCCTTCTTTCCCTACCTTTGCAGCCATCAGAGTCTTCTGTGATTGAGTCTGTTTTTAGGTTCTTATCACAGGGGTCTCATACAATATTTGTCCTTTTGTCGCTGACTACTTTCACTTAACATAATGTCCTCCAACTGAAACCAGGTTATAAGATGTTTCTTAAAATCGTCATTGTTCTTTACCATTGCATAGTGTTCCATTGAGTATATATACCACAGTTTACCTATCCATCCCTCTGTTGCTGGGCATCTGGAATGATTCCATCTTTTTGCTATTGTGGACTGTGGTGCAATAAACATTCGTGTGCATGTATCAGTTGGTGTGAATGGCCTTGATGCTGCAGGATATATTCCAGGCAGTAGAATTACTGGGTCAAATGGTATATCTATTTCCATCTTTTTAAGGAAGTGCCAGATTGCTTTCCAAAGACGTTGCACCATTTTGCATTCCCATCAACAGTGCAGGAGAGTTTCAGTTTCTCCACAGCCTCTCCAGCATTTGTTGTTTTGGGTCTTTTGGATCATGGCCAATCTTGTTGGAGAGAGATGGTATCTCATTGTGGTTTTGATTTCAATTTCTTTCATAAATAATAATCATGAGCATGTCTGCATATGTTTTTTGGCTGCCTGGATCTCTTCAGAGAAGTGTCCGTCCATCTCCTTTGCCCATCGCTTAATTGGATTATTTATCTTTTTCTTATTGATATTTTGTAATATCTTATAGATTATGGAGATGAGACTTCAGTTGGACGTATAGTAGCCAAATATTTTTTCCCATTCTGTAGGTGGTCTTTTAATTCTATTGATAAAGTCTTTGGATGAGCAAAAGTGTTTGATTCTTAGTAGTTCCCATTTATCTTCTTTCTCTTCTGTTGATTGTGATTTGTTTATCAGATTTTGAAGTCTGTCTACATTGTTAATTAAAACTTCCATTGTTGATCGTAATTTTTCTTGAATGAGCTTTATCATTTTAGATTTGATATTTAGGTCTTTTATCCAGTTCGAGTAGGTTTTTGTATAAAGTTTGAGATATGAGTTTTGTTTCAATTTTTTGCAGATGGATATCCAATTTCACCAGCACTATTTGTTGAAGAGGTTGCTTTTACCCCAGTTTAATGTCTTAGGGTCTTTGTTGAATATCAACTGTTCATTGGAGGGTGGTGTCATCTCTGGGGCCTCAGTTCCATTTCATTGACCTATCTGTCTCTTTTTGTACCGGTACCAGGCTGTTTTGATCACTGTGGCAGTGTAATAGGTTCTAAAGTCAGGTAGTGAAAGGCTTCCCAGTGTGTTCTTCTTCTTCAGATGTGTTTTGCTTATCTGGCGAGTTTTCCCTTTCCAAACAAAGTTGGTGATTTGTTTCTTCATCTCATTAAAAAATGTCACAGGGATTTGTATTAGGATTGCATTATATAAGTAGATTGCTTTGGGCAAAGTAGACATTTTCACAATATTAAGCCTTCATATCCATGAGCAGAGTAGGTTTCTCCATTTATGTTATTCTTTTAGTTTCTTGTAGTAAGGGCTTGTAGTTCTCTTTGTAAAGGTCTGTTATTTCTCTGGTTAGATTTATTCCTAGGCATTTTATCTTCTTAGGGGTTATAGTAAATTGTACTGATTTGGTGACTTCTTCTTAATAATCTCATTGTTGGTATAAAGGAGCCCTGCTGATTTACTTATGTTTATCTTGTATCCTGACACTTTGCTGAACTCTTCTACCAATCTGAGTAGTTTACTTATGGATTCTTTAGGATTCTCTGATATACAATCATATCATCTGCAGATAGGGAGATTTTTACTTCCTTTCTGCCCATGCAGATGTCCTTTATTTCTTGGTCTTGTCTGGCTAGGACTTCTACTACAATGTTGAATAAGTGAGGTGAGAGTGGGCATCCTTGTCTAGTTCCAGTTCTTAAAGGGAATTGTTTCAGTCTCTTTCCATTCAGGGTGGTGTAGGCAGTTGGCTTTGTACAAATGGTCCTCATTGCGTTGAGGAATTGGCTGTCTATTCCTATTTTGCTGAGAGTTTTTAGCATGAATAGGTGTTGGACTTTATCAAATGCCTTTTCTACATCAACAGACAAAATCAGGTGATTCTTGTCTTTTGTGTTATTTATGTGGTTGATCACGTTAATTGTTTTTCTGATGCTGAACCAGCCTTGCATGCCTGGTATGAATCCAACTTGGCCGTGATGAATTATTTTTTTGGTATGTTGTTATATTCTATTGGCAACAATTTTGTTGAAGATTTTTGCATCTAGATTCATGAGTGACATTTATTGGCCTGTAGTTCTCCTTTTTTGATGGGTTTTTCCCTGGCTTTGGTATCAGGGTTATGCTGGCTTCATAGACTGAATTTTGGAGTATTCCATCTCTTTCTATACTGTGAAATAGTCTCAGTAATATTGGAGATAACTCTTCTCTAAAAGCTTGGTAAAATTCTGTGGTGAAGCCATCTGGGCCAGGTCTTTTATTGGTTGGCAGTTTTTGGGTGACTTTTTCAATCTCTTCCTCTGTGATGGGTTTATTAAGTTGTTCTGCTTCACCTTGTGGTAATTTTGGTAAGTGATATGAATCTAAGAATTTGTGCATTCCCTGTAGGTTTTCAAATTTGTTAGGGTACAGTCTTTTGTTAGTATTCTGTTATGATAGTTTGGATTTCTGATGGATCTGTTGTGACAACTCCCCTCTCGTTTCTTATTTGGGTTATTTTTGTCCTTTTCTGTTTTTCTTTAATAAGTTTATCCAGTGGTTTGTCAATTTTGTTGATCTTCTCAAAAACCCAGCTTTTGGTCTTTTCAATTTTTTTAATTGTTTTTCTATTCTCTGATTTGTTTTGTTCTGCTCTAATCTTTATGATCTGTTTTCTTCTGGTGCCTGCGGGGTTCCTCTGTTCCTCTCCCTCTACTTGTTCAAGCTGTAGGATTAGATCTTTGGTTTGGGTTCTTTCTTGCTTTCAGATGTGTGCTTTTGTGGAGATAAACTACTCCCTGAGCACTGCTTTGGCTACATCCATAGGTTCCAGTAGGAAGTACTTTTATTCTTGTTGGAATCCATAAATTCATTTCCTCCTTGATTTCCTCTATAACCTGTGGATTTTTGAGCAAGATATTGTTCAGTTTCCATGAGTTACACTTTCTGTCAGTTTTTTTCTGCTATTGATTTTGACTTTAATGGCTTTGTGGTCTGAGAAGATGGTTTGCAATAATTCAGTGGTACGGATTTTGCTGAGATTTGCTTTATGTCCTAATACATGGTCTATTCTGCAAACTGTTGCATGTGCACTGGAGAATAAGGTGTAGTTATCTACTGATGAATAGAAAGTTCTGTATATGTCAATGAGGTCTAGTTGGTTAATTGTGGCAATAAGATCTTCTGTGTCTTGATTGAGTTTTTCTATCTCCTTTTTGAGTGTAGTCAGTGTTTCTTTGATGTATTTAGGTGTTGTAATATTAGGTGCGTAAATATTTAATATTGTTAAATCCCGCTTACATATTAAACCTTTCAGCAATAAACAGCCTCCATCCTTGTTCATGATGGTGGATTTTACATTAAAATCTGTTTTATTTGAGATTAGGATTGCCACACCTGCTCTTCTTTGTGTATTGTTAGCTTGATGTACATTCTTCAATCCTTTAATTTTCCATTTGTTTGTATCTTTAAGTCTAAGACAAATTTCCTGTAGGCAATGTATGGATAGGTCATGTCTTTTGATCCAGAATGTCACTCAATGTCTCTTTACTGGAGCATTCAGTCCATTCACATTCAATGTAATTATTGATAAGTATGTGTTTAGTGCGATTATTGTGATGTGTTTATTTCTGTGTTGATGTTTTTTCTGCTGTTCTTATTAATCTGTTCTGGGAGATTCTTCTTTGTGGGTTGATTTTTCACATTTTTCGGAGCTGGTTTTGAAGTTGTTGAGACTCCTGTATTATGTTTCTTGATTTGATATGTTACATCTTTATTGTACTTTGTGACTGCCCCTTTAATCTCTCTTAAAAGTCTATGTTTAAACCCAGTTTTAACTACTACAAGGCTTATTAACATCCTCTCCATCTGGAAGGACTATAGCAACTGTAGTACATCCCTCTTTTTAATATGATGACATCATAGTTTTCATGATATGATCACTGGATCACTTCATTTAATTTACAGGTTTGATTGAGTTTGGAGTCTTCCCTAACTGAGTAGGTTTCTGCATGATGTGTCTTGTATTTCCTCCTGAAATATAAAACTAGTGGTTTTGTTCTTTTAAGCCAAGAGCTTCTTTCAGTGTTTCTTGTAGCTTTGGTTTGAGTTTTTACAGTCTCTGAGTTTCTGTTTATCTGTGAATGTCTTGATTTCATTTTCATATTTGAAATATAGTTTTACAGGATATATAATTCTTGATTGGAAGTTCTTCTCCTTCAAGGCTTTGAATGTGTCATGCCACTGTCCCCGTGCCAGCATTGTTTTTGCTGAGAAATCTGATGAAAGCCTGCAAGATTTCCCTCTGAATGTTAGCTTTGCTTTGAGTCTTGCTGCCTTCAAGAGTTTCTTATTGTGTTTCATTTTGTTAAGCTTGATTATAATATATATTGGAGTCTTTCTTTTGGGATCTACATTGAGTGGTGTTTGATATCCATCTTGGATATCTATATTCTCTTCTTTCATAATTTCTGGGAAGTTTTCTGTCAGCCACAATACTCCAGTACTCTCTGTGTTCTCAGGTGTCCCACCCTGTTCAGGAACTCCAATTAAATGCAGATTGTTCCTCTTAATAGAGTCCCACATGCTTATTAATGCTTCTTCATTTTTCTAGTTTCTTTTTACTGTCTTCTCCTCATAGATCCTGGAATCAGTAGCTCTGTCTTCCAAGTCAGAAAGTCTATTTTCCTTTTGTTCAATTCTGTTTTCTTGGATTTCAACTGAATTTTCTCTCTTTGATTTTGTGATTGATCTGCTGGATTTCAGAGTACCAGTGTTCCATCAGATCAAACAGCTTGCTTAATTTTTCATTTTGCTCTGCTGCATTTTTTATAAGGTCTAAGAGGGTTCTATATATGATCCTTCTGTACTCGCTCTCTGATAGTTTCAGAAAGACTTCTTTGTCTTGGAAGTTCTTTGGATCTTTCTTTTGTAGGCCTTCTGAAGCCACAGGTGAAGTCTTCCTAATGTTCTGGTCCAAAGTTTGCTGCTTTTGGGGTATCTGGAGGTTGTTTTGTTTTTGTGGTGTTACTTTAATTAGTTCTGTCTGTAAAGGAAGTTGACCACCAGACACCTCTATGTACTCCAGTGACTTGGCTCAGTGGAATCTCTGGGGCAGCAGTCTCCACCTCCTGATTGGCTAAGACACAGCCCCACTTATAGAGTCAGTGGGGACCTATCAGTTGACCCTATAATGTGAGACAGTAAAGGCTGGAAGAGAAGCCATCTGGCTGCACTGCAGTTATTTCTCTATTGAAAAATAAAAGATATCTGACAGCTTCCAAAATTAGTCAGGCTTTCAGGTGTGCAAGTCCCTCTTCTCAGCTAGCAAAGTAAGCACCTCTATATCAAAGATGGCTTTACTGCTGGAAAAGCACTCTCTGGGTAGGTGTTGCCTCCCAGTCTGAGAATTAAGCCCAGCTGAGGACTCCATATAGGAAACTCTGCCTCCCAGTGAATCAAGATGGCGTTCCCCCAAGCTCCCTTGACTGCCTCGGTAAATGCTATTCAATGGTGGAGATTCAGAGATTTAGAGAGACAGAGAAAGAGAGAGAGAGAGAGAGATCAGAGGTGCCCAGTTGCACAGATTCCAAGGCCAGGCTCTCAAAATGTGGCGACTCCTGTCACCAATCTCACTCATCAGCAGTGCATCTGAGCTTTGTTGCCAATCACCTCAGCCCCTCCCACAGGCTAAGACAGAGAGAAAAAAAAGTTAAAATGGCATCTGCCTTCAGTACGCAAGACCCAGGACTCAACAAGGGTGGAGGTGGGGGAAAGAGAAGAAGTTTCACTGCCAGCATTATGTACGTAGACCAAATAGACCACCCTACACCATATCCTAGGGCTCACTAGGTGTCCAGAAGACTCCATTTAATTATCATTTCAGGCCTTGGTTTCCAGAGGGATTTAGGGAGATGTGTGTTTAGTCCGCCATCTTGTCTCTGTCACCTGAGGTATTTCTTACACAGTAGTCACGGATTGAATTTTCTACCTGCCCCCCCACCCCCTCCCACCCCCCCAAATTTGTGTAGCAATTCAGCTGGGCCATGAACCCTAGTAATGTGTGATGGCCCTCCATTTTGTGATTTTCCTATGCTGTAAATTCTAATCTCTGCTGGTGGTTAATAGATAGGACTGTGTTATAGAGGATTAGAGTGGGACTGTAACACCCTTCTTAAGGTCACCTACCTGCTCCACTGTAAAAGGAGTTTCTCTGGAGTGTTGCTTGCACCACGTTTTATCCCAGAAGAGATAAAAGGAAAGAGAAGCAAGCAAGCAGTGAGCTGGGTACCTCACACCGTTGAGAAAATAGCACTGAGAGCAGAGTGCATCTTTGAGATCTAAAGTTCCTGCACCCAGATGCCCTCAGACTGGAGAAAGACTGATGTAACAAAGAACCTTCCTGTAGGGCCAACAGAAACAAAGTGTTTTCTCCTGGAGCTGGCACTCCGAACTCAGGCTTATAGCCTATTGGCCTTTGTAAGAATAAGCTTTTCTTTGTTAAAGGCTTCCACTTGTGGTATTTCTGTTAGAGCAGTACCAGATGTCTAAGAGAGCAGTTCTGTATAACTAAGACTGTTTCAGTCATCTAGTGATACTCTAACAGAAATACCACAAAGTGGATGGCTTTAGCAAAGAAAAGTTCATTCTTACACAGTTCAGTGAGTTACAAGTCCAAATTCAGGATGTCTGTTCCAGGGGAAGGGCTTACCCTCTGTCAGCTCTAGAGGAAAGTCCTTGTGTGGCATCAGTCCTTGGTCAGGGGGCATCTTGGTGCAGGAACCTCAGGTCTGAAGGATGTGCTCATCTCCCAGTGCTGCTTTTTCGATGGTATGAGGTTCCCAATTCCCTGCTTGCTTCCCTTCCCTTTTGTCTCTTGTAGGATGAAAGGATAAAGGCTGGTGCAAGCCATACTCCAGGAAAACTCCCTTATCAAGGGTGTTGCAGTCCTACTCTAGCCCTCTTTTAACACCATCATCCTACCTATTAGCCACAGGCAGAGATTATGATTTACAGCATCGGAAAAATCACAAAATAGAGGGCAATCACAGAATATAGGAAATCCTGGCCCAGCCAAATTTCTACACATATTTTTGGAGAGACATAATTCAGCCCATGACAAAGACAGATAGAAAAACTCACTGCTATTGTCAGGATCCTGTAAACTGATTAGTCACTGAGTGACCCAGTTCAGGTTCCAGAGATTGGACTAGCAAGTCCAGTCCCCAACAGTCAGTTAACCAGGTTCTCCCTCCCCAACGCACACAACCTTCTTGGCAGCAAGGTTTTATTAAGTGAAAGCATGTTCCAAAGAGGAAGTGGGGCAGTCTCTGAGTGGAGAAAGACCTTGTACAGATTTTGGAGGGCTCTTTTATTGACAAAAAGCAGGGGCTGATGTCATAGATGGGTGGGTAGGTAGTGACTTGGTTTTTGGTTCTAGATTCTGGACCATACATCAGCAATTGCACTGTGGGTCCCCTCCCGGAGAGGATGATAATGATATGGAGATAGGACGGATATAAGGGCTAGGTCACTTCTAGGTTGTTCTTTTTGTACACATGGTCATGTCTCAGAAAGCTAGGAGAATTGTGTCCATATCTCAACTATCAGGAAGGAACCATGTTATCTGTGATTACCCTTCCCAAGCCTCAAGCTGTTACCACCAGATTTCCTAGCTGATCTTGTCATTTCCAACTGTCAGGAAGGAACTGTCTTTTCTGATTACCCCTCCCAAGCCTCAGGCAGTGATGACTAGTTTCTGTAGCCAGCCTTGTCAGCGTCACATCAATTTTGACTCATAGTGACCCTATAGGACAGAGTGGAACTTCTCTATAGAATTTCAAAGGAGTGGGTGGTGGATGTGAACTACTGACCTTTTGGTTAGTAGTTGTACCTCCCAAGGCTGATTCCTATGAGGTGGAAGTTGGACATGCCTCCTCTGTCTGCAATCTTTACCAAATTTGACAGAAACTGTCCCTCCCATGGCACACTCTACTTCTCTTTTGAGTTCACTTCATCATCAGGGAACTGTTGGTTTTGCAGAGCTGTGGTGGGGCAGTGGTTAAGGGCTCTGCTGCTAACTAGAAGATCGTCAGTTCAAATGCACTGGAACTCCTTGGAAACACTGTGAGTGTAGTTCTATAGAGTTCTATAGAGTTGTTAAGCGTCAGAATGAACTAGAGGACAGTGGGATGCTGCTGTTGTTAGGTGCTGTCTATGGTGGTACATAGTGGCTGTGTATACAACAAGAGGAAACACTACTCAGTCCTGTGTCATCCTTACAACTGTTGTTGTTTGAGCCCAGTGTTGCAGCCATTGTGTCAATCAGTCTCATCCAGGGTTTTCCTGTCTTTCACTGATGCTTTACCAAGCATGATGTCCTCTTCCTGGGACTAGTCTCTTCTGAGAATATGTTTAACTTAAGACAAAGTATTATCATCTTTGTTTTAAAGGAACAATCTGGTTGTACTTCTTCTAAGACAGATTTGTTCATTCTTTTGGCAATCCACAACATATTCAATATTCTTCACCAATACCACTTCCCAAAGAAATCAGTTCTGTTTTGGTCTTCCTTTTTTGTCATCTAGCTTTTGCTTGCATATGAACTGATTGAATTTGTCAAGGATTTCACTTTACTTGGACCCACAATCAACATCCATGGAAGCACCAGTCAAGTAATCCAAGGACATATTGCATCAGGAAAATCTGCTGCAAAGATCTCTTTAAAGTGTTGGAAAGCAAAAAGTCACTTTAAGGATTAAGGTACACCTGACCCAAACCGGCTCGATGGCACTTGGCTTGGCTGGACCCAAACCATGACATTTTCAGTCGCCTATGCACTCAAATATTGGACAATGAATAAAGAAATCTTCTGTTCAGCTATTCATCATGTTTTCCTTTTAGTTTAGGTACCATGCGTTTAAGAGGAAGTTTCAGAGTCTCTTATGATATCTATTTAGATCTTTTCTTTCTCCCTTGTCTTTTCAGTTACCGCTTGTTTTTTTTTCATGTATAATGTCCTTGGTGTCATTCCACAATTCATCTGGTCTTCGGTCATTTAGCGTTTAAAGCATCAAATCTATTCTTGAGATGGCCTTTGTATTCAGGTGGGATATTCTCAAGATCATATGGCTCTCATGGAATTGTTCTAGTTGTCATCAGTTTCAGCTTGAATATGAATAATTGATGGTAAAATCTACAGTCAGTCCTTGACCTTGTTCTGACTGATGGCATTGAGCTTTGCCATCACCTCTCTTTCTACAGGTGTGGTTGATTTGATTCTTGTGTAGTCCATCTGGTGAGGTCCACATGTGTAGTCACCATCTATGCTGGTACAAAAAGATACTTACAATGAAGAATTCATTATTCTTTGTAAAATTCAATCACACGATCTCCAGCCTTATTCTATCACTGAAGCCATATTTTGTAGCTACTGATCCGTTTTCTTTGTTTCCAGCTTTTGCATTCCAATGCACTCTAATTGTGCATTTGATCAATTTTAGACTACAGAAGTTGGTTCAATTTCATCCTCTTTGGACTTAGTGGTTGGTGCATAAGTTTGAACAGTAGTTGTATTAACTGGTCTTCTTTGTAAGAGTGTGGCTATTGTTCTATAGCTGACAGCGTTGTACTTTAGGACAGATCTTGAAATGTTCTTTCTAACAGTGAATGCAATGCCATTCTTCTTCAAGCTGTCATTCCCAGCACAGTGACCCATTATGAGCACATGACCAGATGACCAATGCCAGCCCATTTCAGCTCACTAATGCCTAGGATGTTGATCTTTATGTGTTCCATTTCATTTTTAACGATTTCCAGTTTTCCTAGTTTCATACTTAGTACATTTCAAATTCTGATTATCAGTGGATATTTGTCATTATTTCTTCTCATTTTGAGTCTTGCCACATCAGCAAACAAAGATCTCAAAAGCTGGACTCCATCAACATCATTAAGATCAATTCTACTTTGAGGTGATAGCTCTTTCCCAGTTGTGCTTTGAGTGCCTTCCAATCCGGGGGAGCTCATCTGACAGCCCTAAATCAGCCAGTGTCCCACTGCCATTCATAACATTTTACACTGGCTAATCTTTTTCAGAAGTAGACTTCTATATCCTTCTTACTACTCTGTTGCAGTTTAGAAGCTCAGCTGAGCTTGTCCACCATGGGTGACACTGCTGGTATTTGAATACCATTGGCGTAGCTTCCAGCATCACAATAACACGCAAGCCCCTGCAGTGCGACAAACTTGACAGAGACATGGCAGGGGCTGGGGTGGCTATTAATCCCTGGCATATTAATATCCTTCACTAACACCATAATTTAAAAGTTTCAATTCTTCTTTGGTCTTCCTGATTCATTCTCTGTCATGGAAGTAACAGGCTCAGTAAAACTCAGGACACAGTTCTTCAATCAGAACAGTCTCTTCACAGTTATAGCCTGAGGCAGCCTCTCTCTCTGTCCCTTGGGCCTCTGCCCTGCTCAACCAAGTGTTATAAAGCTCTTTTAGCTCTGCAGAGAAGTGCCCTGAGACACCCCATTCTGCCAGCAAGCCTGACCCTGAAAGTGCTCAGCTCTAGTTCCTCAGGTGCACAAACCACCAAATGCCTAGAGGAAACTTATTCTACCAGCAAACCTCCTGCTCAACTTTCTGGCTCCATGGTCTGGGAAGCTGACTGTGCCATCCCTACCATTCTCTCCTGTTTCCCCTTCTCTGCCATCATTTCTCATTGTCTTCAGTGTTACAGCTCTCTCTGTCTCTGTCTCTCTCTTTTGGTATCCTGGTTACAGGAGCTTCTCAGTGCAGGGATCCTGATCCAAACAATGTGCTGCACTCCAGAATCTTTTTCCTTGGTGTTAATGACATTCTCTCTTCCTGCCTCAGGAATGGCTCATTTTAAGCTCAGCAGAATGACAAAACTGACCAATTCCTTCTTCAGGGTTCCACATACCTTATTCATGTAGTTCCGTTTAATTATTGTGTGAGAGTCACAAAGAACATAGCTGGAAGGGCCAAATTAAGTAATTCACTGCACTGAAAGCAGAGAGCATATTCTTTTTAAGAGTATGTGTAAATATGCCAAGATAGACCACATTATAGGTCATAAAACAAGTCTCAATTAATTTGAACAATTCAAGTTGTACAAACTGTGTTCTTTCATCACAAATAGAATTAAATCAGAAAAAGAACTCTGAAAATTCTCCAAATATTTTGCAACTAAACAACACATTTCTAAATTACCCATGTGTTGAAGAATAAATCAAAAGAGGAATTAGTAATTTACAATGAATCAAAATGAAAACACAGCACACCAAAATTTGCAGGATGTCACTAAAGCAGTATTTAGAGAAAATTTATAGTACTAAATGCCTTCATTAGAAAAGAAGAAATGCCTCAAGTTAATGACCTTAGCTTTTACCATAAGAAATTAGAAACTGAACAGCAAATTAAATATGAAGACTGCCGGTTAAGTTCACAAACTCATCCTAGAAAGAGTGATACACAACTTATTGCTGGACATCACTATGGTCACTTTCAAAGTGCTCCCTTTGGGAAGCTATACACCCACGCCAGTGCCTAGTTCACCCTTCAAAGCTATGAAACTCTAGAAATCTTCTAGAATGACCATCAGAGCTGTCGTCATATTACCTTTGATGTCATGAACATCATTAAAATGCCTTCCTTTCAATATTTTCTTTATCTTCAGGTAAAGGAAAAAAGTCATTAGGGACAAGATCAGGTGAGTAGGGAGGGTGTTCCAATACAGTTATTTGTTTACTGGCTAAAAACTCCCTCACAGACAACTATACAATTAAGTTCAAGAACTTACCGCCTTGCCACTGTGTGCAATGGCCATTCTAGAAAGAGTTCCAAAATTGCTTTGAAGGGTGGACTAGGCATTGGCATTGTTGCATAGCTTTTCAAGGTGAATACTTCCAGGGTGACTGTAGTGATATTCAACAATGAGGTATGTAGAACTTCCAACTGTTAAGTGTGTGGACTTCATTGTTGGACCCCATACAATGTAGTTAGCAGAAAGAAATGATAAGTATCAGAGTAGAAATGAATGGAAAATAAGAACAATAGAGAAAATCAATGAAACCAATGTTGCTTCTCTGAGAAGATTGATAAAATTGATAAGCCTCTAGCCACACTGATCACGAAGAGCAAAAAAAGAGAAAACACAGATTATCAATGGCAGGAATAGGAGAGGTGGTTATTGCAGATTGTGTAGAGCTAATGAGACTATACTGCAAACAACTTCATGCAGCAAATTCAATGACTTAGGTGAAATGAACACACACATTGAAGGACATAAACCTCACTCAAGAAGAAACGGATAATCTGAAGAGACATATCTATTAAAGAAATTGAATTTCTTCCTGTGAGGAAACATCCCAGCCCAGGTGACTTCACTAGTGAATTCAGCACTGGCTGTGTAGTATGGTGTCCTGGAGGTGGAGTGGGACTTTTTTTTTCACTTAACATGGACGATGCTGTATCCAGATTTCCCTAGCTTTACCTTTTCCCCCTGCCTTTCCAGGATGCCATCTAGGGTACTGCATTAAACAAAGTAGTCATATCTCCTTAGGTCCATTTTGGCTATGACAGTTTCACAGATTTTCCTTGTTTTTGAGGACCTTGACAGTTTTGAGGAGTGAAAATGAAGAATTTTGCAAAATACTTCTCAGTAGAAATTTGTTTGATGTTTTTCTCATGTTTGGTTCATAAGATTTTGGGAAGAAGACCACAGAAATAAAGTGTCATTTCCATTATGTCAAGGGAAAATGCTACCAACGTTACTTATCACTGATGATGTTAATTCTGATTACATGGCTAAGATGTGTTTATAAGGTTTCTCTACTCTAAAGCCACTCTTTCTTCCTTTGCATCTTTGCAGCCCATACATAAGTTATAGAGATTTAAGCTCATCTCCCTGAAGGATGAATATATGCATGTATTATCTGAAATTCCTATTCATGGAAGATCTATCTTTTCTCCCACACATATATATTTTTTATCTATTCAATCACTTATACACATCAGTATGGACTCATACTTATTTATACTTGATGTTATTATCCAATACTACTGTATTTATTTTCTTGATCAAATTATTCTAGCTTTGGCCACTGGGAACTCTTACAGTTGGCTTCTGTGTCCCTTTGGAATGCCTCAACATTGTGCAGGATGCTCCAGACCCACATTGTGTATTTCCTGCTTCAGTCCCAAAGCTGTAACTCCAAGGATCCCTGGTTCCTTTTATTGGATAGTGGTATTAAAAAGCAAGATTTGGGTGCTGTGTATGCAGGTAGCTACTATGGTATTGTTGCTTGTAAGACCTCTTAACCAACAGAGTAGAGGAAATGTATGAGCAAATATGAATGCATGCATATTCACACATGTATAAATATCTCCATATGTAAACATCTAGATTTATATTAAACTTAACATGAGTTCATAGCAATGTTTTAAATTTCAATCTATTACAAAATGGGTCATTCTAACCTTTTCTTCTTGTTTTCTGTAATGTTCTACTCCAACTATGAAAAACTTGGCTCCCACTATCTGCCATACACGTCCATAGTAATTGTTCAGTGGGTATAGTGATTTCAGAATAGTTAACTTGTATCCTCAGGTTGGAAACCACTCAAAATACAACCATACAACCAGGGAAGAATTGCCTCCTCAAAGTCAAGCTGACCTTAATGGCATGGATGAAATCAAGCTTTTTGGACCTTCATTTGCTGAAGTAGCATGACTCAGAATAAGAAGAAACAAGTGCAGACATTCATGTATAATTAGAACACGAAATGTATGAAGTATGAAACTGGGAAAACTGGAAAGCAAAAAAAAAAAAAGAGAAATGGAACACATAAATATTGATATCTTAGGGATTAGTGAGCTGAAATGGACTGGTATGGGCCATTTTCAATTTGACACATATGGGCATGACAACTTGAAGAGGAATGGTGTTGCATTCATTGTTAAAAAGAACATTTTAAGATATATCCCAAAGTACAGTGCCCATACTTCTTCAAGGAAGACCAGTTCATACGACTATTATTCAAATTTGTGCACCAGCTACTAATGTCGCAGATAAAGAAATTGAAGTTTTGTTTTTTTTTTTAATCAACTTCTGAAGTCTGAAGTTGATCAAAGTTGCAATTAGGATGTCCTGATAATTAATGGTGATTGGGATGTGGAAGGTAGAAACACAAAGGACCAGCACTTGTGAAATATGGCCTTGGTGAAAGAAAAAGGACTGGAGATCACATGATTGAACTTTGCAAGCCAAACGACTTCTTCATTGCAAGTACTTGTTTTCACCAACATAGATGGTGACTATACATGTGGATCTCACCTGATAGAACACACTGGAATCAAATGGATTACTTCTATGTAAGGAGGCGATGGAAAAACTCAATATTATCAGTCAGAACAAGGCCAGCAGTCAATCATGGGATGGACCATCAACTGCTCACATGCAAGTTCAAGTTGAAACTAAAGATAATTAGGGTGAGTCCACTAGAACCAAAGTATCATCTTGAATATGTCACACCTGAATTTGGAGAGCAGCTCAAGAATAGATTTGATGCATGAAACACTAATGACTGAAGACCAGACAAACTGTGGAAGGAAATCGCACATGAAGGAAATAAGGGGCCATTAAAAGTGCAGAAAATGAAGAAAAGGTCAAAACAGCTGTTAGAAGAGACTCTGAAACTTGCTTTTGAAGATCAAGTAGCTAAAGCAGAAGGAGGAAATGATGAAGCAAAAGAACTGAATGGAATGTTTCAAAGGGTAGCTAGAGAAGACAGATTAAATTATTATAATAATGTGCAAAGATGTGGAGACAGGAAAGCAAAATGGAAGAACAGTCTCAGTATTTCTCAAGCTGAAAGAATTAAAGAAAAAATTCAAGCCTCAAGTTGCAATATTGAAGGATTCAACAGGGAAAATATTAAATAACATAGGAAGCATCAAAAGAGGATGAAAGGAATGCACCAAGTCACTACACTGAAAAGAACTGGTAGACGTCCAGCCATTCCTGAAGGTGGAACATGATCAGAAAATGATGGTACTGAAGGAAGAAGTTCAAGGTCTATTGATGGTATTGGCCAAAAAAAAAAAAAAAGGGGGGGGGGAGCTCCTACAACTGACAAAATACCAACTGAGTTGTTTCATTAAATATATGCACAGTTAGAAACAGTAATTCGTCTATGATAAGATATTTATAAGACAGATACCTGGCCAACAAACTGAAAGAGATCCACACTTGTGTCCATTCCAAAGAAAGGTGATACACTAGAATAGAGAAATTATCAAACAGTATCATTAATAACAAACAAAAGTAGAATTTTTCTGAATATTATTCAAAAGTAGTTGCAGCAGTACACTCACAAGAAACTGCCAGAAGTTCAAGCTGGATTCAGAAGAGGATGTAGAACTGGAGATATCATAGTGAATGTCTGGTAAACCATGGCTAAAAGTGGAAAATACCAGAAAGATGTATGCTTGTGTTTTATTGACTATGCAATGGCATTCATTGTGCAGATCATGACAAGTTATGGATACTATTATAAAGGATAGGAATTCTAGAACGCTTAATTGTGCTCATGAGGAACCTGTGTATAGGTCAAGAGGTAGTTGCTGGAACAGAACAAAGGGATGTTGTGTGGTCTGAAGTAAAAAACGGTATGTGTCAGGGTTGTATCCTTTTACCGTATCTACTCAATCTGTATGCTGAGCAAATAATCAGAGAAGCTGGACATATGAAGGAAAACAGGGCATTGGGATTGGAGGAAAACTCATTAACAATCTGCACTGTACAGATGACAAAACCTGGCTTGCTGAAAGTGAAGAGGACTTGAAGCACTTACCTGTTGAAGACCAAAGACCACAGCTTTCAGCATGAATTGCATCTCAACATAAAGAAAACAAAAATTCTCACAACTAGACCAATAAGCAATATGATGATTAAAGGAGAAAAGACAGAAATTGTCAAGGATTTCACTTTGCTTAGACTAACAACCCATGGAAGCATTAGCCAAGAAATCAAAAGATGGATTGCACTGGGCAGATCTGCTGCACCAGACCTCTTTAAAGTGTTGAAAAGCAAAGATGCCATCTTGAAGACAAACATATGTCTGATGCAAGCCATGGTGTTTTTGATCGCCTCACGTTCTTTGGCATGTTCATGTAAAACCTGAACAATGAATAAGGCAGACCAAAGAAGAACTGATGCGGTGTTGGTGAATAATATCAAATATACTATGAGTTGCCAAAAGAAGCAACAGTGTTAGAAAAAGTGCAACCAGAAAGGTCCTTAGAAGTAAAGATGGCAAGACTATTTCTGACATACTTCAGACCTGTTATCAGGAAGGAACAGTCCCTGGTGAAAGACATTGTCACAGATTAAATTTTGTCCCCCAAACAATATGTGTAGACATTTGGCTGGGTCATGATTACCAGTATTGTGCGATTGCCCTCCATTGTGTGATTTCCCTATGCTGTAAAAGAGGATTGAGATGGGACTGCAAATCCCTTCCTAAGGTCTCCTCCCTGCTCCACTGTAAAAGGAGTTTCCCTGGAGTGTGGCTACAAAGGATAAAAGGAAAGGGAAGCAAGCGGAGAGGTGGGAATCTCATACCAACAAGAAAACAGTACCAGGAATAGGGCACATCCTTCAGACCTGAGGTTTCTGTGCCAAGATGCTCCCTGACCAAAGATTGCTAATGCAACACAGGGACCCACCACCGCAGCCAACAGAGGGAAAATCTTCCTTTAGAGCGAACATTCAGAATTTGGACTTGTAGCCTAATGGACTGCATAAAGATAAACTTGTATTTTGTTAAAGCCATCCACTTGGTGGTATTTCTGTTAGAGCAGTACCAGATGTCTAAAACAGACATCCTGCTTAGTAGAGCAGAGGGTTAGCAGAAAACACAAAGACCCACAACAAGAGGGATTAACACAATAGCTGCAAAAGTGGTCTTAAACATACACGGATTATGAGGATGGTGCAGGACAGGACAGTGTTTTATTCTGTTGTACATAGAGTCGCTATGATTAAGAATGGACTCTACAGCACCTAACAACAACCCCGTGAAAAACAATTTTATCCATTAGATTACAGTGTTTATATGCAGTTCCTTTTGCCTTTAGTCTTACCAATTTCATTTATTTCCAAACTTAATTAGTAAAGCAACTTTTATCTCTACTTCCTTCAGAGAGGTTGTTTCAGACATTTGTAATGCAATTAGATTCTTTTGTAACAGTCTGCAATCAATCCTGGTATCCCCTTACTGCCTAAATGATTTATTAAAAGCTGCATCCTTTAAGATTCACTTTATCTGCTTTAAAGTTCCTTAGGTTTTGACAAATGCACAGTATTGTTTATCTAATATTGTAGAATTACACATAATAGTTTTACTGCCCCCGCCAGTCCCAGCTCTTGTGCTTCAGCTCTTCAACTCTCTTTATTTCCCAAACTCCTGGCAACTACTTTACTGTTTATAATTTTGTTTTTTCCAGAAAGTCGTATAAATGCAGCCTTTTCAGATCAATTGCTTTTCTTTAGCGATATGCATTTAAGATTCATCTGTATCTTTATATTGTTTGATGGTGCATTCTTTTTCATAGCTCTGTGATATTCTGTTGTATAGATGTACCAGAGTTTATCCTTTCAGCTGCTGAAGAACATCTTGGTTGATTTCAGTTCCTGTGAGTTTGAATAAAGCCATTACAAACATTCACTCACAGCTTCTCATGTAAATATAAATTTTTGATTCAGTTGTGTAAATACCTAGAAGCATGATGCTCACTGTATAGTAAGAGCATATTTAGCTTTGTAATAACCTACCAGGGCTCTTGGAGGCCAGGAAATATCTAGGTCAACTAGATATTTTTTGTAAGAAAATGTTCTGCATCTTTTTTTTTTTTTTTGTAAGAAAATGTTCTGCATCTCACTTTGATGAGTGGAGTCTGGAGTCCTAAAAGCTAGCAAGAGGCCAACTAAGAAGCATCAACTAGTCTCAACCCAGAGGAGAATGAAGGACATCAAAGACGTAAGGGAAATATGAGCCCAAGAGACAGAAAAAGGCAGCATAATCTAGAGACTGTATCAGCCAGAGATTAGAAGCAGATAGCCCCTGGCCACCACAAATAACCCCCTTGACAGTGAATATAACAAAGTGTCCTTGATGTAGAGCAGAGAAATGGGATGTAGAACTCAAACACTACTAAAAAGACCAGACTTGATGGTCTGACATACTGGAGGATCTCTGGAGGACATGGCCTTCAGCCTCTCTATTAGCCCAGAACTGAAACCATTCCCAAAGCCGGATCTTCAGATAAAGAATAGACTGGACTATAAGACAAAAACTGATCTTGGCAAAGAGTGTGCTTCTTGGATTAAGTAGACACAAGAGACTAATGGGGCAGCTCCTGTCCAGAGGTAAGTTGAGAGAGCAAAAGGGGACAGGAGCTGGTTAAATGGACACGGGAAATACAAGGACTGGTAATGAAGTTCGCAAACTCATCGTAGAAAAACTGCTACATACCTCACTGCTGAACATCACTACAGTCCCATTGGAAGTACTCCCCTTGGGAAGCTATGAACTGATGTCAGCACCTAGTCCATCCTTCAAGGTGATTTTGGAATTCTTCCTGGCATGGCCATCAGAATTTGTATTACTCTTGATGTCCTGAATGTCATCCAGATGTCTTCCTTTCAATATTTCCTTTATCTTCAGGTAAAGAAAAAAAGTCATTGGGGGCCAGAGGGTGTTCGAGTACAGTTGTTTACTGGCTAGAATCTCCTTCACAGACAACTACACAGTTAAGTTCAGGAACTTGCCACCATGCCATTGTGTGCCATGGCCTTTTGAGAAAGAGTTCCAAAATTGCTTAGACAGGTGGACTAGACACTGGCTTTGGTGCATAGCTTCCCGGGGAGTACTTCGAAGGTGACTGTAGTGATATTCAGCATTGAGGTATGCAGTGCTTTGAACAATTAAGTTCACCAACTTAATTGTTGGAGCTCGCACAAGCTGGAAAGGAGGAATGTGTTGTTACGGTGTGGGGAGAGTAGCTAGAGTTACATAGAAATATACGTATAAGTTTTTCTATGACAAATTGACTTAGATTGTAAAGTTTCACTGAAGGCACAATTACAAAAAAAAGAACCTGCCAAACTGTCTTCCAAAAAGGCTGTAGCATTTGCATTCCCGCTAGCAATGAGTCAGAGTTCCTTTCTTCTGTGCACCCTTGGTAGCAATAGACATTGTCTGCGGTAAGACTTTTAAAACATCTAGATGTCAGAGTGCCATACCCAGAGGCTCTGATTCCATCTGCCTGAGGAGGGGCCTGGGCACCAGTATTGCTGAAAAGCTCCCCAGGCGATTCTAATATTTAGGTTTGAGAATCACTTCCCTGGACAGCTGGAGAAACTGTGGGGCCTGAGGACTGCAGTAGAGCTGACATTAAGGTCCCAGGAGAGACTGTGTGAGAGCCTAGTTAAGAGCTGGGGCTGTGGAATTAGACAGACTTGGGCTCAAATCCTGGGTCCGCCTCTCACCAACTGGGTGGCCTTGTGTAAGTTCCCGCACCTTTCTGAGTTTCTCCTCTGTGAAATGAGAATTATCGTGGCACCTACTACACAGGGTTGTGTGAGAATATACTGGGCCAATGATCCAGAGCCTTCACCCCAGTGCTAGGGACAGTCAGTGATTTTCACTGGGACTCTGGTCGTTGTTGACTCGGTCAAACCTTTGGAGGCAGAGCTCTGTCCCCATAGTATCGAGATGAGGTGTACTCTGTTCTTCCCCTGGACCCACCCTTGATGTTCCTGCTAAGTCTCTTCCCTTGACCCCTCCCTGGGTCCTGCAGAGTCCCCACCACTCCCTTCTGCCACTTTTTCTTCTCCCACTTAACAAACAGCTTCACTTAAAAAAGCCATCTGGGAGGATGGATGGCACAAAACACGTTTTCAGAGAAGAGTCAAGAAATTAAAGACACAGCATTTACGATCCACTCTTACCAGGCTCCATAACTCTGACCCTAGGAGAACTGTATTTCTAGGTTGTAAAGTCATCCCTCACTGCTGCTCGCCTGTGTTCTGGGCATTGCTCTCATTTGTCTTTTGAGTGGCCTGCTTCCTATTTGTCTGGCTTATGCTCCCGCTCAGGCACTCTCCTCCACTCCTGTGCAATCACTGTTCTGCCTGGGTGACTGCTCTTTCTCCCTCCAGGAACCCTGGGTGAAGGTTTGTCTTGCTTTGAGCCGTCTCTCAAGGAAGCTTTGGGACCAGTGTGTGGACGTCTGTGAAGGAGAGATGTATTCCAAGTTGGGATGGGTGTGTGACCCCATGGAGGTGTAAGGAGCTTCCAGTCACTGGAGGTGTGCACACAGGATGGCTGAGCACTCAGTAGAGGTAGTTAGCAAAGCAGAGTGGCTGATGGCATGGGCTTTGGAGGCAGAGAGACCTGGCCAAATCCTGGCCACGCTGCTTATGAAGTGTTTTGACCTTCAGCATTCTGCCTAGACTCACCGAGTCTCAGTTTTTTCATCTGGAAAATTGGGCAATGTTTTAACTTCTGCTCCACAGGGTTGTCATGGGGACAAAATGACATAACTTGTAAAGCTCTGAGTACAGAGTGCATGTTATTGTAACCAAGAGGGAGGGGCAGTTGGATTATGACACTTTTGAGCAATATACGATTCAAATTGCTGTAGTTTTAAGAATCTAAGGCTCTGAAATCCAATGATTCAATTATCCTGAGATTATAAGATTCGCTGAGATTCTAAGGCTTTAACAAATTGTGATTTTGTAATTCTGCTCTCTAAGGCTCATTAGAAATCTAACAGCGTGGTTTCGAGATTCGTATTCTAAACCCATCCACCATCAACAGCACTTGTCACAGAGGCAGACTGTCCCCTGCATGGAGAGCACTGATCTCTGTCCCCCTCCGCCACTTCAAATCTTCCCTCTTTATTCTCCACCAGCCCTACCTACTGCTGTAGGGTCTCTTTTTTCTTAATTCTTTCCTTATCTGGTGTCTTCCAGTGGCACAGATGGTTAATGTGCTAGGCTGCTAACCAAAAGGTTGCAGGTTTGAGTCCATGCAGAGGTACCTTGGAAGAAAGGCCTGGTGATCTATGTCCAAAAGATCACAATCAATGAATATTCTGTGGAGTTCTTTTATTATTATTTTTTATTGTACTTTAGATGAAGGTTAGAGAGCAAACAAGTCTCCGATTAAATTAATACATGTAATGTTTTGTCACACTGGTTGCCAATCACATGACATGTCAACATTCTCCCCTTCTCCACCTTGGGTTCTCCATTACCAGCTTTCCTGTCTCTTTTCTCTTCTCATCCTTGGCCCTGGGCTGGTGTGCCTGCTTAGCTTTATTTTGTTTTACAAGCCTGTCTAATCTTTGGCTGAAGGGTGAACCTCAGGAGTGACTTCATTACTACGCTAAAAGGGTGTTGGGGGCATATATTCGTGGTTTCTCCAGTCTGTTCTAGGCCAGTTAATCTGGTCTTTTCCTTCTATTTTTGGGAGTTAGAGTTTTTTTTCTACATTTCTCTCAAGCTCTGTCCAAGACCTCCTATTGGGATCCCTGTCGAGGCAGTGAGTGGTGGCAGCCAGGCAACACCTGGTTTTGCTGGACTCAGTCTGCTGGGGTAGTTGTGGTCCACTAGTCCTTCAGACGAATCTTTACCTGTGTCTCTGATTTCCTTCTTTCTCTCTTGTCTAAAGAGCTTGTATCTGCTCTGACACACAGGGAGTCATCTTGAGTTGGAACCTACTTGATGGCATCTGGTTAGTGTTACCCTCTTTACACTTTATCCAAAACTACCTGGTCCTCTGAGCATTACTGATGCCAGCATCTTTCTCCTGTTCTTCCTGTCCCTTACACCAAGCCCCATCTTTGCCCTGACTTCAAGACTAAGGTCAGAGGCAGAACTTCTATGAGGTTCTCTTCAACTCTCAGCTAAAATGAGCTTTTTTTTCCTTCTGTATTCTCAGTGAGCTTTGTTTAGATAATGATTGCAACAGTTATCACAGCCTGACTCCTTACTGTTGAGGAGAAAGTGCCTGCTTTTCTCCCCAAGCAGACGCACCTCTGTTACCTTTCTGAGACTCTTCCACATTTGCCAGGGGAGGAAGAGGTGTGGTTCTGGTTGGTAAGAGGCAGGACACCGATGGGGCCATGCTCACTAGCTTGGACAGGTCCTGTATGGAAGGTGATGGGTTTGCCCAGCCCCATCCCCCAGCCCGTTCTCCACTGCTTGCATCAAGAGGGCCAAGTGACCCTTCCATAAGTTCAGGGTGGGTAGCCTTGATCTCCCCATTGCTCTTCTACGTTCTTCTCCCTGTGTGAACTTGTCCACACTGAGGCTCTGTCTACCCTTGTTTTGCTCACAGCCCATTTCTCTGTCTCCAGCCAGAACTTCTCCTGAGCTGCGATCCCTGCTGAGGGGCTTTGGCGTGTACTAAGTGCTGGGGACCAGTGCAGACCTTGACAGGCTGTCTTTGCCTCTTTGGTCTTTCTGTCTGGGGACCTGCACTTCTCTCTTCTGGAATCTTCCCCTCAGCATATTCAGACACCTACCACCCTGCCTCATCTCAGACACACTGGTCAACTGTGGCCCAGGTCTGCCTTCCTGGTCTTGTACCTCTAGCCCCACCCATATAATCCATCCACTCTGTCTTCAACTTCAGCCTAAGCAGCAGGGGTGACAAGCCTCCTACAGCCATTAGGATCTGAGGGGCTTAGGGGATGCTCTGAGTATGGCAAGCTCAGAATTCCCTGATATATCCTGAGCCTTCTTTGAGGCCTGTGAGGGTCTTACCTCTGGTCTGTCCCCCTCAGGATGACTGGCCCTGTAGCGGGGCCACTCTTTGACCTGAGTGCAGCTGTGTGGGTGGGGTGGGGGGTAGATACAGCACTGGGAGCTGTGGACTGGGGCACTCACATGCCATGAGAGGCCCTTTGTAGTGTGAGCTGTGGGAAGGAAAAGTGGTCTGTCCATAGATTGGATCGGTGCCGGGACCAGCTCCTTTTGCTGGCCACATTCTAGTGCAGACATAGAGTTCATAGAGTTGGGAGGATGGAACTTACTTTATCAAATCATTTGTTAGCTTGGTTTATAACTTTGAAATGGTTAGTCACTTGGTCTGTGAGTCTTCCTTGCTCCTCTTGTCCTGGGCTGCATGAATTGGCCACACTGACCACCACCAGCCACTGGACAGGGTGACTGCCCCCAAGACCATCACATTGCCACCCTGCCTCGCAGCATCAGGGGCTCCCATGGTCCTTAGAATGGTCCCCATGCTAAGCCTGTCTCCCAGGACTTGGTGTCCTGGCCCTCCCTCCGTCTCCATCATCATCTCCTGTCTGGGCACCAAAAACATGCACTGTGAAAACCCCAGGCTGTGTGCCAAACACTGCTCATTCCCCAGCCCTGTCCCTACTGCTGCCACATAGGGCCATTGGGTTTAGTACACAGCAGGCCTGAGTGTCACAAGCCTGGGCTGCAGGGAAGGAGTGGGGGACAGGACTGGGCATAGGGTTGGCGCTGGGCAGCTGATGCTTACTTGTCACTTGCAAAGACAGCAGACCCCAGTCTATGCTGTGGGTGTGACCTACCCAGAGCCTACTTGCTGCAGAAGCTGGAGATGGCTGAGAACGCTCAAGTCTTTATTAGGATTCAGGAACTTTGTTTACCAGAGAGAAACATTCACAGAGAGGTCAGGGTTGATGCTGGAGAGCTGTGAGGGCACCACCCACCCGCGTCTCTCCTAGAGCCTCAGCCCTTCCTTTCGGACAAAGAGCAGACTCAGCCCAGGGGCCTCTGGCAGGCTTGACAAGCTGAGATCCTGGTTCCTCCTGGACCCGCCTCCAGAGGCCTCAGTTGGCAGCTCAGCAGCCAAGTCTCAAAACCCAAAGGTGCTGAGTAGGGGCTTTCCCTTTTCATTCCCACTGGCAGGGCTTGTAGGTGGAGGTGAAGATTGTTCCAGAAGGAGCCTTGAGAGATCTGCTGGTGGGAGGACATGTAAAAAAAGGGGAACCTCTTGAAGTGGAGAGGAGTCACTTCTACCTGCACAGGGGCCAGTGATGGAATGGGGAAGCTTGACTCAGGATGTTGGAGCCTGGAGCCTGGCTGAGGCCACCCTGTTCCTGTGGTAACCAGAGACCTCTGCTGGGCTGCACCCCAGCCCCACCTGCCATCTGCCATTGGTAAGGTACAGTCAGGCCTTTCCTGCCCAAGGCATAGGCCTGTGTCACTGACTGGAAGTGCAGGGTGTCAGGCAGCTGTAAAATTCACAACCAAGTGAGGTGTTAGGGCTGGTCACAAATCAAGTGTCCTTGGCCCTTTCTGGGTTTTATTGTGTATGCCTAGGTATCCACAGACCCCTCCATTGCAGCCTGTCTGAACCTGAGCCACTCTGTCTCCACCAGACTGTTCTTCCCAGTGAACCATCAACATCAGAAACTCCCCTCACATTCCTGTACACCCTGTCTCCTATTGGGGTGTCATCTTTTCCCTTTTTCCCTTTTTCCCCACCCCCTTCTAGACGTCCTCATTGCCACAGCACTAGCCCACTCTCTCCCCAAACCCATGCCATGGTCACACTGCTGAGCAACCTCCAGCCTCGAGGCTCTTCAGCTCATGTGACAAGATCTTTCTAAACCAGACCTTGCCACTCTCCTCCTGAAAGCTTGGATGGCTTCCATTTCCCTAAGGGTCAAGTCCACAGCCCTTAGTGTGACAAATAAGGTGATCCTTTCCTTCAACACCTATTCATTGAGCCACTGCTCTGTGACAGGTGGAAGGGACACAACATCCTGGCCTCAGGAAGCTTGTCATCTGATGCAGAGAGATGGATGAGAAAACATGTAATTCAGATATATTTAGTATGTCACATAGTGACAAGTGCAAAGGAGGACAATAAAAGAGAAACGGTACACTGGGTGTCAGGGGACTGCAGTTACAGAAGGGATGGTTGGAAGGCCTCACTGAGTCGAGGTTCACGCCAAGACTTGAAGGATAGCAAGGAAGGAGCCACATGGCTATCTGTGGAAGAACCTTCCAGGCAGAAGGGACAACAAGGACAAAGACTCTTTAGGTCTAATTTAAATATCAGCCTCTAAGACTTGCACTTCAATCCGTCTCCCGCATTATTCTCCCACACAGTGAGCATGGCGTACTTGGACCCATCCTGAGATGAAGCTACACTCTCATATGAGCGACATTTCCTTAAAAGGCCATGTGCCACTTCTGACTGTGAGGTCAAGAGTGTGGACACCTTGTCTGTCATGTTCACTTCTCATCCTGCACTCAGTACTTACCTGGCACATAGTAGGTGCTCAGCCAACAACCTGCATGGAAGAGCGAGACCATAAGAATGGAAAACAAGACCAAAAAAACCCTCCAAACCTATCGCTGTTGAGCTGATTCGGACTCATAGTGACTCTATAGGACAGAGTAGACAGTTAGGGTTTCTAAGGAGTGGCTGGTGGATTTGAACTGCTCACCTTTTAGCAGCTTAGTTCTTAACCACAGCTCCACCAGGGCTCCTAAAAATGGGAACTTGGTGACCAATAAAAAAACTTAACCCATGTCCCTTTAGATAGAGCTGAAATAGCCCAGATCATTGTTAACTATTTTTACTTACGGGATGGTGGGAGGGTGGGTTTTATTGTATTTTGTTTTGTTTCATTTATTTTTATTGTTTTATTTCAGTTTTTCAAAACTCCCTGTACAATCAGACCTAGTAATTACAGCTCCCATTTCTGGTTTGTGTCTCTTTGACTCATGCTCTAAGAGAGGAACTGTTTCATATTTAATCAGTGTTAGTTCTGCAAGGCTCTAGGGGAGTGGGTTCATGTCATGTTGGGTAGTTTAATTCTCAGCAATGCTAATTAGATCAGGAAAACTGCCTGGGCTCAGGGCAGGGCTGCTGGGAGGTCACCCACCAACAAGCCAGGAGGCCAAGTCACACCTGCTGTAACCCTGCCCACATTTAGCACTCACACTGACCTGCCTGTCTTGCACTCCTTAGCCTCGTCCCCAAGGGACAGCCTAACCATGCCTGTGATGTGACAAATCTCCCATGGGAGGCAGGGCAGTGGCCACTGTTCAGAGGGAGAGTCAGCCACCTTGCCTCAAGTCCTCAGAAGTTTCTGGGAGCCTCTCCTTGGAGCAGGTGGGAAGGACAGTGGGCAGAATGGCCATGGGCTGGTGGAACTCCTTTGGAGTCAGTCCTATCCCCTCTGCTGGTGAGGATGGGGACTTTCCTTAATCAGCTCTCTCTTCCCTGTTACCTTTTCCTCAGTTCAACTCATCATCATCATCATGACCTTAACTACCAGGTCATGGATGTTATTACTGGGTACTGGGCAATCTAAACACAGGAATCCAAATTCTGAAGGAAAACTTTCAAGAGAGTATCATTATCTCCATTCCGCAGACGATGAGAAAATCAAGGCTTCCATGAAACCACTGGGCCCGCAGCTGACAAACAGGACAGTGAGGATGGAACAGAAGGCAGTCAAGCCTGAGTCCTGGGTCCTGGCACACCAGCCATGTGACCACTGGACATGTTCATTCTCATGTCTAAGCATCAACTTCTCCTGTATCTTATTTCATTTTGATTGTCTTATAATACCACAAAGTAGTGGTTAGACATTGTGCCCAGTCTGCAGATGCAGAAACTGAGGCTCAGGTTAAAATAATCCCAGTGCTGTTGAGTTGATTCTGACTCATCGTGATTCTATAGGGCAAACTAAAATAGCTCCATAGAGTTTCCAAGGAGTGCCTGGCAGATATGAACCGCCGATCTGTTGGTTAGCAGATGTAGCACTTAACACGCTACTGCACCAGGCTCAGGGAAGTGGAGCACTTTCTCCAAGTCTGTAGTTACGATGGAGTGATTCCAGAGCCTGGTCCAGGTGTGTCTGGTGTTGGTGTCCTCGCTGTCTGCTTACCTACATTGAAGTTGGCTCAGTTTTGTGGAGCAGTTTGCCTTCCTGTTGTTTCCTGGGATAGAAGCGTGTGCTCAGGGTAGGACATTCCATTCATGTCAAACATGGGAGATGATGCTCAACACAGGGGAGCGGGTCATCCAAAGAAAGCAACTCACACTGTACGCTGGCTGCAGTACATGCTGGACGTCTCTTCTCCTGCCACCCCCGCCACTCATCCTCCCCGCTTCCCTCCTCTTCCCTCTGCTCAAGGTACACAGCACAGAGGTGAGTTTGCCAGGGTCAGCGCTGCCAAGATGCCTGGATGCAATCTTGGCTCCACCGCGTCCCAAGCCAAGCCAAGTGCCGTCGAGTCGGATCCGACTCATGACGACCGTAGGGGCCAGGGTCCCAGCTGTGTGCTATTTGATTGACTGTTTCACTTCATGTGTAAAGAGAGACACAATAATGGTACCTGCCTCACTGATGTAACGAAAGGATGAAGTCAGTTACAACACACACGTAAAATGCTCAGACACTGGCTCATGCCTGGCAAACGCTTTGTATACAATAGATACTTCAGTATTTTGGTTAGGCTCAGCTTGAGATCCACTCTGGAAGGTGAACCAGGCCCCAAGGATTTTCCCCAGGCCACACGGTGAGTTGGGGACGTGGCACCCTAAATCCTGACTCTCCATAACTTGCTATGTGACCGTGGGCACTCTCCTATCTTTCTGGCCCTGATTTCCCCTCCTTTGCATGAAGAGGCTGGAATAGATAGACATTCTCCAGGCTCCTTGCTGACTCTGTGACCTGGGGAGACTGAGATCAGTCTGCACCTCTGTCCACAGAGCGCCAGGCCTAGCGGAGATGAAGGTGGTAGAAAACCTACCCAGGGGTGAGAGGCACCGAGTCCCACTCACTTTTGTGACTGTGGTCTATCATCTGTTGAGTACTGACTGACTACGTTGAGTGCTGTGCTTGGCACTATGCAGAACTTACTTCATTTAGAACAATTCCAGACAGGAAAATTAAGGTCTTCATTTTTCACATGGGGAAATTGAGGCCTCATGCCCAAGGACACATCATCCAGAAAGTGATATTTATCACAAAACCCCTGTTTTTGACCACGATGTGCACTGTGCTAAGCCAGAACTTTGCATGAGGTATCTCATTCCTCTCCCATATCTAGCCTTTGTTGTAGCTGTGGATATTCTAAGTCCCATTTTACAGATGAAAAAAAATGAGGCCCAGAAAGGTTAAGCAAGACCAAACATACTGCTAGCAAATGATGAAATGAGACTCGAACTACATGGCTTTGACTTCATATTCTCAGTTCCTTCTGCCTCAGGCTCCTCTGCCTCAATTCGTGTAAACCAACTAACATAATTTGGTGGAGGAAGAAGGGGTCATATCAGATCCTTTACAATTATTTACTTCTCCCTCACTGTCTCCCTTTCCTGCTTGCTCTCCTTTATCCACTGTCCCAGACAGGCATCACTCTTCTCCTACTACCTACTGTGCCAGCAAGTGACATGACACATTTGTGCTCAGTGTCTCCTCTTCCTATATACCTATGTACTCCACTGTCAGTCCACCTTCTGGGCCCCACCCAGGACTTCCCTGAAGCTGCTCTCCAGCATCTTGGAAAAGTGGCTTCAGGAGGGGCCATATGAGAGTGCGAGGCCAGCACTCACCTGACTCCTGGAAAACAGTAGGGCTTTGGTAAACACTGAGTCGGCTCCAACCCATACTGATAACGGTATGAAATGCTGCCTGGTTCTGCATGCCCCTCTCATCGTGGCGTTGTGCCAGTCCATCTTGCAAGGGTCTCCCTTACTCTGCTTGCGAATGTGAAGTCCTCCTCCAGCAACTGGTCTTTCCCATTGCTGTGTATAAAGCAAGCAAGTTGGATGGTGTTCTGCTGTCATCCATAAGGTTAGCATTGGCTAATTTTCAGAAACAGATCACCAGTCCTTTCTTGCTAATCTTCCTTAACCGAGTTCCAGCCTCTTCTGCTGAAATCTGTATACCCTGGATGATCTCAATGGTATTGGAAATACCGACGAGGTAACTCCCAGCATACCAGCATTGTGCAATTTACCACAGCACAACAAAGTGACAGATGAGAGGTGAAATCTCTGAAGTAGGGGATGAAAAGATTTAGTGGCAGGGAAAGAATCTCTGATCCCTGGGTAGTATGTATTAGTTAGAGAAGAGGTCTAGGAAGTCCCCCCCCCCCCCCCCCCAGTTTCCCAAACCCATAAAATCCAGCCACTCACACCTAATGCTGACTACAGGTCTGCTCTGCTAGAAGTCACCTTGGCTTCATCTCTTTTTCTCAGAAAATTTAATGGCCTTTCTCTGCTTGGCCCCGGCTGGGCTGAGCAAGTGGCATGCAGAAATTACGAGACATGACTTCTAACTTGCCCAGTGACAGATAATAACAGCCAAACAGTAATTATAGCACCCCCATGAGGTCCTGTGCAGGGGCCACAGAGCCATCAGTTGTGTCTGGTTGGTGGGGGGAGAAGGAGTGATTCACTTTTTTCCATCAAACTTTCTGTTCTGGGCACAGGGCAAGGGCCAAAGAGTTCCTCAAGGGTCTCCGAAATATTTAGACCCTGAGAAGAATGATGGGATTAAAAAACAAACATAAAGCTGCAAAACTGAAATTGATATTTAATTAAACGTTATAAAAAGGTAAGCAGTCACTTTCTGCTCTACTTGGCTCTTACGTGGTTACACATACATTGATTTAATGCAGGATCTTGATGACGGCATTTGGCTCGGCTGGCTGATTTGTCTGGTCTGATAGAGGAAGAAATTTCCAAAATTAAGAATATCTGGAGCTGGAGAGACCTTAAAAAAGCAATGCTAGAGCAGTGGGGTGGGGAGAAGAAATGTTAGAGCAGGGTGGGAGGGGGCAGTGTTGGAGCTGGGGTTGGGGGACAGGGAGAGTGAGACCAGGGAATGAGGGGACAGCAGCAGCAGGCAAGCTTCTAAGAGGAGGAGCTTGTGGCTGGGCCTTGCTTGAAGTATGAGGTGTAACCAGAAAGGAGCACAGCATTCCTGGCAGGGGACAGCATGTGCAAAGGCCCAGCACCTGGAAGAGCCCTGAGTGTGTCAGGAACAAGACCATCATTGCACTTGCAGCACGAAGTGGGAGTGGCAGGGGAGGGACTAAAGCACAGCAGTACTTTCCCTTTTTGAGCCTGTCACCGTCACCATGCCTTCTTCTCCATTTGTTGTTATGGAGATGGGAGCTGATGACTGGGTCAGCATGGAGGCCCCAAGTTAGCCTAAGTCTCTGCACTGACCACATGGGTTTGGCTTCAGATCCCTGGTTCTGTGAACCCTGGTTTTCTTCACAGGCCTTAGCATCTGAAGCAGAGAGGAGGGGCAACAAATGATAAACAATTGAAGGACACAAAACTAGCTTTAAAGTTGCTTCTCATTGAATTTCCAGAACTAAGCCAATTTCTACTTCTCTTTCTCTCCCAGACCAATGCGTCTCCCAGAATAGCTCAAGTGTCCCTGTGAGAGAAAGACAAGATGTTGTGAGCCCAACTGGGGGATTCCAGATCAAACCAGTCAATTCTGACTCATGATGACCCCATGTGTATTAAAGTAGGGGTTTCATCCACTCCATTTTTGGAAGTAGATAGCCAGGCCTTTCATTTGAGGCATCTCTGGGTGGACTCAAACCTCCAACCTTTTGGTTCACAGCTGAGTACTGTTTGTATCATCCAAGGTGTCATTATTGTTGTTTTGTTCCATTGAGTCTGTACCAATATAGTCATCCTGTGTGACACAGTAGAACTGCCCATAGGGCTTTCTAGACTGTAATCTTTACAGGAGCAGATTGCCAGGTCTTGTCTCCTATGGAGTCGCTGCTGGGCTCAAACTGCGAACTTTTCTGTTAGCAGTTGTGTGCTAAACCACTGACTATATCTAGAGACAACCTCTAGGCTGGTGAGTGAAAATCACCAATCAAATGCCCCAGCTCCCTAGATTCTGCACTTTCCTGGAACCCCTAGAGACAAAGCTGAGGAGGTTTGTTGGGGTTGGATACTCAATGTAGCAAGATCATGGACTTGCAGCCCACTGTTAGTGCTTGTCTATGTGTGCATCTTCACTAGGGGCAAAAGTGGGCATCTACTCAGGATACAAGACACTAGGGAGGAAGATGAGCACCAGGCAAATCTGGCAACTACTTGAGTGCTGTGGTCCTCAGCTAGGGAACACTCTAAACTCCCCTCTGCTCCAGCCTGGTAATCTGTTCGTCCCAGGTGATGCCTGAGAGCCTACCAATTACAGGTCATGGCTTTACGGTAAATGGTATCTTCTTCTGGAGGCTTCCTTTACAAAGTGCATGTGCCCTCTGATCCCAGGAGAATGAGTAGAAGATTTTCTCCATGGAAGATAGGACATAGGAGTGGCCCGGAAACCTGAGAGTTAGGAGAGGGCCATAGCATTCTGAGAAAGGAAGAAAAGGGAAGTTTGAGGGGAGGGGACAGCTTCCAGACCAATTGCATCAACTCCAACTCTACTAGGCCATTTGGGAGGAAAAGTCTGAATAGGCTGAACCCCGGTGGATGCAGAGAGGATGAGGAGTGGAGTCTCTATCATGGGGACACAGCACTGGAACAAGGCAGGCAGAGAGTGCTGGGAGCTTAGTGACAGAAGGAAGCATTTCTGAGCAACTAGTGCGATTCGAGAGGCTACTGTAGACATGGGTGCATCTGTTATGGACTGGATTACATGTATCTATTGTCATGGATTGAATTGTGTCCCCCAAAACTGTAT
Organism: Heterohyrax brucei; assembly: GCA_028571685.1. NCBI lineage: Eukaryota > Metazoa > Chordata > Mammalia > Hyracoidea > Procaviidae > Heterohyrax > Heterohyrax brucei. Next base: position 59,767,426 of record CM053140.1, read on the forward strand.
GTAGCCATGTGGATGGGCTATGATTTCCAATATTTTATGACTGTCTTTAGGGTTAGGGTTGATATTTCCTATACTGTATGTTAAAGGATTAGGGTTGGGCTGTAAGTCCCTTCACAGAATTGCCTCAGTGCTCCACTGTGAAGGCAATTTCCCTGGAGTATGGCTTGCACCACCCTTTGTTCTTTCATTCTGCAAGATATAAAAGGGAAGCAAGCAGAGAACTGGGAACCTCACACCATCAAAAAAGCAGCACTGGAAGAAGAGCACATCCTCCAGACCTGAGGTTCCTGCACCAAGATGCTTCCCGAAGAAAGACTAATGCAATGCCAGACTTTTCTCCAGAGCCCACAAGGGGAAAAGCCTTCCCCTGGAGTGGACATCCTGAATTCGGACTTGTAGCCTACTGGACTGTGTAAGAATAAACTTCCCATTGTTAAAGCCATCCACTCATGGTGTTTCTGTTAGAGCACCACTAGTTGACCAAAACATGTACCCACCAGAATGTGTGTTGAAATACTAATCTTTGTAAATATGACCTTGTTTGAAAATATTTTCTTTGTTATGACTGTTAGGCCAGAGCCAAATAGAGTGAGCTCTAAACCTAACCACTTTGAATTATAAAAAGAGCAAAATGGGTGAGAGAAGGCATAAGGAGGTCAACGACAATGACGATGAAGATGATGACAATGGGGGATGCCACTGGTGCCAGGAAACTACAGGGGCCATGGAGACAAAGATCCCCCCCTCCACCAAAAAGAGAAAAGAAAAGAAATCCAAACCTATTGTGATCAAGTTGATTCCAACTCATAACAACACTGTCATAGCAACCCTACAGGGGTTCCAAAGAGCAGCTAGTGGATTTGAACTGCCAACTTTTGGTTAGCAGTCAAGCATACCAGGGCTCCCAATAAGGAAGGTGCCCCCCACCGAAAGTGCCGTGCCCTGTGTTTGGACTGTTAGACTACTGAATTGTGAGGAAGTACGTTTCTGTTCTTTAAAGCCACCTACTTATAGTATTTTTCATAGCAGCAGCAGGTGACTAAGACCATCTCATATAGTGAGGGAGTCTAGTCTAGATGAGAAGGCCTCTCTGAAGAGGAGCTGGGGTTCCAGAGAATTGCAGGGCCAGTTAACCTGTAGTGCAAAGGAAGGCAAGTCAGATTGTTGTTGTTGTTGTCAGGTGCCGTCAAGTCAGTTGCAACTCATAGCGACCCTGTGATGTGAACAACAGAACAAAACACTGCCCGGTCTTGCGCCATGTCCGTAACTGTTTTATGCTTAAGCCCATTGTTGCTGCCACTGTGTCGATCCATCTCTTCAAGGGCCTTCCTCTCTTCCGCTGACCCTCCACTCTACCAAGCTTGATGTCCTTCTCCAGCTCCAGAGACTGATTTTTCCTGATGACATGTCCCAAGTATGTAAGACACAGTCCTGCCATCTTTGCTGCCAAGGAACACTCTGGTTCTACTTCTTCCAGAACAGATCTGTTGGTTCTTTTGGTGGTCCATCATACATTCAACATTCTTCTCCAACATAAATCAGATTAGTTGTAGGAATATCAGCAAAGCTCACAGCTTAACATAGTTAGTGTTGGGCTCAGCCCTCTGCATACTAGTAACCAACTGAATCTTCACAAAATCCTATAAGATCCCCAGCCAAGCCAAGTGCCGTCGAGTCAGATAAGATACAGATTATTTTTATCTTCTTTTAACAAACAGGGAAACTGAGGCACAGAGGGATTAAGTCAATGCCCAAAGACATCCTACAACTTAAGTTCCTTGCAACTTCAAGTTCTAAAATCCTAGGGTTCTGAAATTCATGTCAAGCCAAGTGCTGCCGAGTCATTCATAAGATTTCTTTTTAATTCTAAAAATCAATAATTTAATTATGCCATCATCTAAGATACTCTATTTCTGATGTCTCATGACTCCAAGAGTCCCAGAGTCTGTAAATTTGATGCTTCAGTCTACGGCTTTAAGCTCTAGTGCTTTCAGATTCTCTGTGTCTAATATTTTATAGGTAACACAGGGAGTTATTCAAAACCGAACAGCTTGTGGTGAGGTCTTGCTTTGCCTTACTCACTGTGAGATGAGAAAGGCTGGTGCTGGTTCAGGATCTCAGCTGTCCTCCCCACTCTTGGCTCTGGATGGGAAGGCGGGCAAAGAAGCCCATGGTTTTGCTGTGTGGGCTCCTTAATGAGGTGCCCCCAAGGCAAATGGTTGGAAACGGATGCTCAGGGCAGAAGGGAGCTGACCCAGAGGGAGACAGTTTTTCAGTGACATTTTCCAGAGGCAAGGCAGGGTTTAGTGCTCTCCCAGAACCTCTCCCCGTGCAGCCCCAGCCCCAACAGTGCCCTCAGTGTAAGATGGGGTTGGGGCATAGAGTCTTCAGAGACAAAGGGCTGCAGAGTACCTCCAAGTGAGGCACTCTCCCTCTGGGCCCCCAAGCTCCCCAGTCACTCTGTCACATTTGTGTTCAGCTATCCTTATAATATTTATCACCAGCTGAAGTTAGGGTCTTTGCTCCCGTCATTGCCTGTCCACACTCACTGAAGGGTATGCTCCTGGGAGTGCAGACCAGGCCTGTTCGATTCTCTGCCGTATTCACGGGATCCAGCAACACAGTTCCTGGCACAGAGCAGGCCTCCAGTAGGTATTGATTCTAGGAATAAGTGAATGTATGAACATCTCCCTAAGTCCCAGGGCCCCAAACCAGTCGCCAATCTTGCCTTCTCTTCCCTCTTGCCCACATCTAATCAGCGGCTCAGTCCAGGCAGACTTACCTCCTTAATGTTCAGGGATCTCCTCCTGTCTCCATCCCACACCCTCTTCCAAGTGACTTTGTTGGAGGCGTGACTCTGGAGCCAAACTTTCCACTTAGTAGCTGAGTAACCTGGGGCAAGTGACTAAGCCTCTCTCTGCCTGTGTCCAGATCTATAAAACGGAAATGCAAAAAAATGTGCCTATCTCTTAGGATTATGAAAGAAGCAGATGTATCAAGAGTTCAGATGATGCCTGGCAAACCCAAAGCCCTCAGTGTTTGTTAGCTGAGGCAATTATGATAATCATTATTAGCATTAAATCAGTTCTTCCTAATGCCAGAAGGAAGCTCCCAAAGTCCTTTGTGGTCTGGCCCTGCTGACCACTCCCACACTGGGCCCCACTCCCAGCTTTTCACCTCTACGGAACACTGAAAGCCCTAGCTTGTGCGGGCCTCCAGGCCTGTGGGCACGCTGCTCCTGGTGCTTGGAACACACTTTTTCTCACCTCTCTCTAGAAGGCTCCTTCTCATTTTGAATGAATGAACTCAGAGGTTACCTCCTTTGAAAAGACTTTTCTGATCTCCCCTCCCCTACCTCTTCTGGAACCTCCGGAGTTGCCAGTACCTTCTCAGGGGTCCCTCAGTGACCGACACATTCCCTGCCATACAGCCATCACTTAGGGCTGTAACTATGAATTTACTTGTCACCAGGCAGGGACTGCCCCACTGAGTCATTCGCCTCTGTGTCCCTGGTCCCAGAACATTGCTGGGCACCCTGTAGGCGTCTGTAAGTGATTGTTGAACGACTGAATGAATTTAAGTGAACAATGCCAAGTTCTCCCGGATCCTGAGTTGATTCATGCCACCCTTCCGCTATTTGTACCTCTGTTTCCCTATCTGTAATATGGGTGAGCGCCCAGGCAGGGCCCATGTTCCCAGGGAGCAAGGAGCACGAATGTTCTCAGGCTAGTAGTGCCTGGGAGCAAGACTGTGAAGAGGAAGGATTCTGCTAGGAAACTCATCAGTCCTGGCTTCTGGCTACTTTGGGAGAGGAGCTTGGCTGGTAATTAAGGCCGTTAAGGGAGCCAGAGACAGGCTGGTACTGATGTCAGTGTCGTGGTGGTGGGAGCACCAGGAAGGGACCCAGGGGTGGCGCCTCTGGGTCCTCCTCTGGGTAGGCCAAGAACGGTCCACGCTGTTTCCTTGAGGGGTGGGTGGACACCAGCAGCGGTTTCGGATCCGGTCTGCAGGTGGCGCTGTAGTCACTTGCAAGTGAAGTTCAGCTCCTCGGAGCAGCCAGTGTTTGGAAAGGGGGGTGTCTGGAGAGAACGGGAATGGGGGAGAAGGGGCAGGGAAGGAGGAAAAGGACAGAAATGGCGGGGAAGAAGGGGGAAAAGAGTGGAGAAAGAGGACAAAGAGGGAGAGAGAAGCAGGGAGCTCAGAGGGAGGACGGATCGCAGTGAGAGAGAAGAGGGGAATGAGGGAGGGGAAACAGGCTTTCCCTCTGCTGGGTTGCGGGACCCCGCAGCCTCTTCGAACCACCTCCGGCCCACGGTGTATTCACTTCCTCCCTTCACCCTCCCCGACCCCAACGAGGCTTCTCAGGGCTCTCAAAGTAAACGAATCTCCCACACAGCCTCCGACCTTAGTGCAGACACTGTGGGTTTTTTTCACCATTTGTTGTTGAAAGAAAATGTTGATGAAAGAATGAGCCTAGTGACCACAGTGTCCTCACCTACTTCTGAAACTCCTTGCCCTTCCTGTACCAGCTGGATCCCTGCTGCGACCCTCTGCTTTTGGTGAAGTATGTATCTGTCCCCTGTCTCATACTCCCCAGTTAGTTTTCTGTTCCTTCTGAAACAAATTAATGCAAGCACAGTGACATCAAACAAGATAAATTTATTCTCATAAAGTTGTGGAGTCCAGAGTGTAGAATGAGTGTCACGGGGCTGAAATCAAGGTGTGTTTCTTCTGGAGGTTCCAGAAGAGAAGCTGTAGCCTGGCCTCTTTTAGTTCCCAGTAGCCACATGTAATGTAAACCTTAGTGGCACTGTGGTTAAGTGCTACGTCTGCTAACCAAAAGGTCGGCAATTTAAATCTGCAAGGCAGTCCTTGGTAACTCCATGGGGCAGTTCTACGCTTGTCTATAGGGTCATTATCAGTCAGAATCGACTCAAAAGTGGGAGCTTTGGCTTTTTTTGGCTTTAGCCACGTGTATTCCTTGGCCTGTGGTCCTTTCTTCCATCCTCAAAGTGCATCTCTCCAACTCTGCTGCCATCACCACGTAGCTTTTTTCTCTCAAGACTCAATCACATCACTGAAATCATGTACTGTATATAGATGTACAGGGTCTCTATGAGGCAGAATTGACTGGGTGGCGATGGCTTTGGTTGCTCTCCGGTGATACCTTTGGATACCTTTCAGGTGATTATGCAGCCTTCTGCACTGGAGTAAGTCCACAGTGTCATCAGAATTACCCACAAACTCCCAGCCAGGTCATTTTCTAGCTGTGTGGCTTCAAGAGGCTCACTGTGCCTCTTCAGGTCTCAGTATTTTTCATCTGTAAAAGAGACAGTTTGCAAGCAAAGGCAGAGATTTAATAAACCATTTAATAAACTCCCTGGCAGAAGCAGAAAGAAATGTGTAGAGAGCAGAACTTAAAAGGGAGACAGGAGCTGCCAGGACAGCTGAGAGACGCTGTCAGCAGGGGCCTGCCTGGTGGAGAAAAGACTCCTGGGTCTCCTTCCTCATAGCAGGGGCATGGAGGAGGCCACAGACCCCCTCCCCAGACATACAGGGACAGGAGGGTTGCCAAGCCGGGGAAGGGGTTTGAGGATGGGGCTTTTGGTGGGCAAGGCAGAGCTGAGAGGGCTGCTGCCTGATCCCTTGGAAGGGAGACTGTGGAAGGAATTGCAGAGGCACTGTTTCCTGTGTTGAGTAACTGACACTTTCTCATTCTGGTTTCCATTAGCTGAGCCCAGCCTGGGGCCTGATGCTTCTTTCCCTCTCCCTACCAAAAGGGGATGGGGACCACTGCAAAGCATACTGGGAAATGAAGGCAGGAAATAGTATGGGGATCCTCATCATTACTTGTTATTGTTACTACAATCCATTCTTTGCCAGATCTGCGGGTAGCCCTTTTACATCACCCTTAAAACCTACACAGGCAATATTTAATTCCTCATTTTATAATGATGGACCTGATGCTCCAGCTTCATGCTCTTTCCATTTGTCCATATTGCCAAGTTCTGTTCCTCCCATGTCATGAGCTTGCTGGATAGCTGCGGCTAAGTTCCCTGCTCTCTCGGGGGTGGGTAGGAGATGCTGTGAGTTCTTTTCTAGCTCTGACCCAGGTGGGCCTGGGTCCTGCAGAGTGTCTAGCGGGTCCCGTCTCTCCATGTGTCGGAAGCCAGCAGACTGTGGGAAGCTCATTTTCTGTTCTGTTCACTCCCTGTGATTTTTTATTTGGGGTCCTTGGAGAAGCCCCTGAGTAAATATTAATAATGTGCCTTTGTGTACATTGGCTGAGAAAGAGAATGAATCATTTCCTGCTTTTCTCTGGAGCTCAGATTCTTAACTAAAAATGTATTGGATGCTTGGGCAAGTGTGGCGGCCTTGTCAAGAAAGCCAGACGGGGCTTCGAAGGAACCACGAAACAGCCACGCCACTGCTTGCCTCGATGCCTGACATTTTGCCAAATTCCCAAAGCCATGCTTGTTATTCTTACAGTTGTTTGTTGCTGTTGAGTCGATTCAGACCCCAGATGACTCCATGTGTGCAGAGTAAACCTGTCCTGTAAGGTTTTCAAGACTGTGACCTTTTGAAAGCAGATGGCCAGGCCTGTCTTCTGAGGTGTCCCTCTGTAGATTCAAACCATTAAACTTTCAGCTAGTAGTGGCATGTTTAGCCATTTGCAGCATTGAGGAATCTTAAGCCATGTCTGGGCTTCTTTGTTAGCACAAAAAAAATTACAGGTATCATAAAGTCTAGGTTCTAATACTGGCTGTGACACATCCTTACTAGGTGGCCTTATCTAGTACTTCCAGAGCCTCTCTGGGCCTCAGGAGAGACTGGACTCTGTGTCCCACCCAGGAGGCTAGGCTGGACGCTTTCACATGCTGGGCTCAGGGTTCAGACATAGCCAGACACCAAGTCCCAGTGCACAAATACTTTAAAAGTATCAACTTGTTTCACGTTTGTTCATGTCCCATGGATCAAAGCAAGTCACATGGAACTCAGATCCAAAGGGTAGAGAAATAGATTGCCACCTCATGGGAGGCTTTACAGCATTAAGTGCAAGGCTATGAGAGCCCAGGGGAAGGAAGTTGTGTCTGTTTTTACTGCCTACCACAGTGATGATCCAGCTCTGTCTCAGAGATCTAGAATCAAGATGGAGAGATTTGAACTGCTGAACTTCTGGTTAGCAGCAATAGCTCTTAACCTCTATGCCACAGGAGTTTCTGTCACTCCAGGGTCACACAAAACAGAATTGGCTTTTTTCACTGTCCTATGGGAAACCCTGGTGTCATAGTGTTTAAGTGCTATGGCTACTAACCAAGAGGTCTGTGTTTCAAATCTGTCAGGTCCTCCTTGTAAACTCTATGGGGGCAGTTTTACTCTGTCCTGCAGGGTCACTATGAGTCAAAATCAACTTGCAGCAGTAGGTTTGGTTTAGGTTTGGGTTTTTGGTATCCTATGACAAGCAATTGGAATGCAAAAGTTGGAAACAAAGAAGAGGATTGGTAGTCGGAAAATGTGGCCTTGGGGATAGAAATGGTGCCAGAGATTGCATAACAGAATTTTGCAAGAGCAGTCATTGCGAATAACATTTTCCACCAACATAAGTGGTGATTAATATGTGGCCTCTCCAGACTGAATACACAGGAATTTACATCTGTTGGAAGAGACAATGGAAAAGCTCAATATTATCCATCAGAACAAGGCCAGTAGCCAACTGTGGAATAGATTATCAGTTGCTCATATACAAGTTCAAGTTCAAGTAAAAAAAAAAAGTTACAAGTACAAGAGAGCCAAAGATTTCAAAGGGCAGTTGACGAAGGCAAAGAAAATATTATAATGAAATATGTAAAGATGTGGAGTTAGAAAACCAAAAGGAAAGAACACACTCAGCATTTCTCAAACTGAAAGAAGTGAAGAAAAATTCAAGCCTTGAGTTGAAATGTGAAAGTATTTTACAGGGGAAATATTGAATGTTGCAGGAAGCACCATAAAAAGTGAAAGGAATATTACAAAGTCACTGTACCCCGAAGAACTAGTTGCCATTCAGTCATTTGAGGAAGTAGTATATGACCAAGAACCAGCGGTGCTGAAGGAAGATGTCCAAGCTGCACTGAAGGTATTTGTGAAAAACAAGGTTGCAGGAACCGATGGAATTCCAATGACAGGTTTTAACAAATGGACGTAGCACTGAGAGGTTTCACCTTTCTATGCCAAGAAATTTAAAAGACAGCTATCTGGTCAACTGACTGGAAGAGATTCATATTTGTACCCATTCCAAAGAAAGGAGATCCAACAGATGCAGAAATCACTGAGCAATATCATTCATTTCACACACAAGTAAAATTTTGCTGAATATCATTCAAAAGCAGTTACAACAGCACATTGATAGGAAACCACCAGAAATACAAGCCAGATTCAGAAGATGTGGAACCGGGGAGATCATCACTGATGTCAGATGGATCCTGGCTGAAAGCAGAGAATATCAGAAAGAGGTTTGCTGGTGCTTTTTTGGCTGTGTAAAGGCGTTCAACTATGTGGATCATAACAAATTGTGGATAACATTGTGAAAAATGGCAATTCTGGAAAACTTAATTGTGTTTATGAGGAACCTGAACATAGACCAAGAGGCAGTCTTTGAAACAACAATGTGATATACTGCTTGGTTTAAAGTCAGGACAGATGTGTGTCAGGGTTGTGCTTTTTCACAACACCTATTCAATTTGTATGCTCAGCAAATAATGTGAGAAGATTGACTATGTAAACAAGAATCGGGCATCAAGATTGGAGGAAAACTTACTAACAGCCTGAGATATGCATATGGCACAACTTGTTTGCTAAAAGTGAAGAGGACTTAAAGCATTTACTGCTGAAGATCAAAGACCTCATCATAAAGACAATAAAAATCCTCACAAGTGAACCAATATGCAACATCATGTTAAATGGAGAAAAGACTGAAGTTCTCAAAGATTTCATTTTATTTGGTTCCACAATCAACACCGTGGAAGCAGCAGTCAAGGAGTAAAAGGATGCCTTGCATTGGGCAAATCTGCTGCAAGAAATCTCTTTAAAGTCTTGAAAAGCAAAGATGTTCCTTTAAGGACTACAGTTTTCCCAATCCAAACCATAGTATTTTTAATTGCCTTGTATGCTTGTGAAAGCTGGACAATGAATGAGTAAGACCAAAGAAAAATTTTGAATTAGGTGCTGGCAAAGAATATTGAATATACTATAGACTGCTAAAAGAATGAACAAGTCTGTCTTAGAAGAAGTACAGCCAAGAAGCTCATTGGAAGCAAGGATGGTGAGCTACATCTTATTCGAACATGTTATCAGGAGGCACCAGTCCCTGAACAAGGATATTTTGCTTGGTAAAACAGAGGGCCAATGGAAAAGAGGAAGACCTTCAAAGAGATGGGTTGACCCAGTGGCTGCAACAATGGACTGAAACATAGCAAGGATTGTGAAGATGGTGCAGGACCAGGCAGTGTTTCATTCTGTTGTACATCAGGTTGCTGTGAGTTGCAATTAGCTAGATGTCACTTAACAGCAACAACATCCTGTGATACATCTTCCTGCTCCAAAACTTACACAGTACAAATGGACAGCGAGTCAAGATTTGGATGGACTTTTTGGAACCTCTGTAACTTAAAATGTGCTAAGTCAGATGCCAGGAGTGCCCACCAGATAAGGTGAGTAGTTAGGAGCCCTGTGAAGCCCAGGATAGCCCTGTGGGGACAGTTTCTGCAGCTCAGATAGATGACAGACTTGGACGCAGCTCCACCATCATTACCTGAATTGGATGGCACTTCAAGGGCCAAGTCTCCATTCTACATCATTTAAATGATCTGAGAAAATTGAAACCTTAGGCCCATCCATTAACTGTACTTGTAGAGCAAGTCTTAGTCATCTGGTACTGCTCTAACAGAAACACCACAAATGGATGGCTTTGGAAAGAGACATTTTATTGTGTCACAGTTCAGTAGGCTACAAGTCCAAAATCTGGACATCAACTCTAGAGGAAAGCTTTTTCTGTTGGCTCTAGAGGAAAGTCCTTATCATCTATCCCCTAGACTGTGAGCTACTGAGATGCAAGGATCCCACACACATTTTTGGGCATACAAAATGCAATCTACCACAGGGCACAAATAGTTGTCTGGTGTCTATGGGTCCAGCCTGGTGCAATGACATAAAGGGCCTTCTGTTTTTGTCTCCCAGATGAGCTAATAGGTCATTTCCAGTGCAGGGCTCCCACTTAGACCCAAACCTCACTTACTACTTGCCTCTAGGCTATAAGAGTGATTGGCTCTACGGCTGCCCCAAAGGGAGGGTGACTCTAACACTGTATGGAGGAAAGAAAGAGAAGGCTCCTCAAGGTTTGGTGACATTGTGGACTGTGGACAGCAGCTCTCTCTCCATGTCTGTGGTCTGTCTTCAAAGACAAGCATAGAAACACTGGAGGACCTAAAAACTGCTATCCATCGCCCTTTCTCAAACTTCAAGGGAATGAAAAACTCTAGAGGGTGCAGAAGCTGGCCCAAGATCACGTATGACTATGGACCATGACTGTGAACCAATTGTTTTGTTTATTCAGCAGAGAGAAGTTGCATGAAAATTTGGGGCCAGGCACTGTGCTAGACAGCTATAAAACCAGACAGATTTTTCTATGGACACTACAAACCAATCATTTTGCAAGTAGTTATTTTGTGAACAGTATAGGGTTCAAAGAGCCCTGGTGGCACAGTGCTTAGAAGTCATCAACTGCTAACCAAAAGATTGGCAGTTCAAAACCACCAGCAGCAGGCGGAGGAGGGACTGCATTTGTGCTGAATGCCTGCTGCGCACCAGGCGCCATACTAGGTAGTTGAGGTCCCTTGTCCTGCAGGATGAGGATTTTAACCCCCATTTTATAGATTGTGAAGTAGAGTCTCAGAATGTGTAAGAGATGAGCCACAATCACACAGAAGAGGAAGGATGTTGGTTTTAAATAAAAATAAATAAATAAAAAATCAAACCTGTTGCCATCGAGTCAGTTCTGACCCACGGTGACCCTATAGGACAGAGTAGACTGCCCATAGGCTATCCAAAGAGACCTTTTGAATTTGAAAGGCCACCCTTTTGATTAGTAGCCATCTCTTTTAACGACTATACCACCACTGTATCCAGCCATGGTTATTTCAGTTATTTTTCATGCATGTGAAAACTGGCCATTGAAAAAGGAAGACGGAAGAGAATTGATGCATTAGAAGTGTGCTGTTGGTCTAAATGGTCCCAACTCATCTGCAACAGATGAGGACCGAGAACAACAAGGACACACACAAAAACGAGCCCAGGAGACAGAAAGATCCATGTGAATGGGAGACTATATCAACATGAGACCAGAAGAAGCAGAAGGTGCCTGGCCACGCAAAGGCAGCTGCGATGTGGGACACAATGGCAACATGAGAAAAAGAGGAGTGCAGCTCAAGAACTCTACAAAAAGCCACAGTTGATGGTCTGACAGCCTGGAGGGTCCCCTGGGAACATGGCCTCAGATCTGTTGCTGGCCCCACCTGGAAATCAGTACAGAGGTCAACTCTTCATACAAGAATGGACTGGACTCTGGGACACAGTGTGACCATATGATGTGTGTACTTATGGTTCTATGCATTTTTAAGAGGCTGTCCTACTGGTTTCTTTTTAGATGGGAGAGGGTGGAGAGGAGGGGACAGGTGCTCATTAAGAGGATGCTAGGAATATAGAATGAGAAGGAGGATTGTGCCATCACTGGGTGAGGAGAGCAGCTGGAGCTGCAGATAAGTGGATATGCAAAGTTGATGAGGATTCTATACTTTCACTTAATCACAGTAAAAAAAAAAAGAAGTGTGGTGTTGGTGAAGAGCAATGACTATACCAGGGACTTCAGAAGAATGAACAAATCAGTCAGAAAATATATAAGATTTTTCCTTACAGCTAGAAAAGGATGTCCTATCTGGTAGACGGTGAGGGAAAATTAGGGAAACCCTCAATAAAATGGATTGACAATAAGATGGCCAAAACTATAGGCTCAAATGTACCAATGATCATGTAAATGGTACACGGCCAGGCAACAATTCATTCAGTTATATGTAAGGTCATCATGAACTGGTGCCAACTGTACGGCAGGCAGAAACCCTGGTGGCGTCGTGGTTAAGTGCTGTGGCTGCTAACCAGAAGACTGGAAGTTCAAATCCATCAAGTGCTCCTTGGAACCTCTATGGGGCAGTTCTATTGTATTCTACAGGGTCGCTATGAATCAGAACCAACTTGACAGCACTGGGTTTGGTTTATGTACTTATTTTTTAGTTATACAGCAGGCAGCTAACAATAAGAGCAGTAATAACCAGTATCCAGTACCTGTGAGGTACCAGCCTGTCCTGAACATTTCCTATAAGCTGTCCCATTAACTCCTCACCATATTGGGAGAAATGGCTGCCATCAGTCCAGGTAGGCCCTGACTTACAACAGAGCTTCATTCAGGCAACCTCACTGTGAGTCGGTTTTGACATAATTCCAAAACCTCTTATATTTGCTTTTCATTATGATGGCATTTTATTATCAGTATCTTTATAAATCCAATCTTAGCACATCTGTGAGCAAACATATGAGAATAATAACATCAGCAAATCACACACTGCAGCATTGTAGGTAGTGTATATTACTAATGATAAGAAGTATAAAAACAATACGGTCCTAAGTGTGGTTTGCTGTAACTTGAATATGTTGTAAGTTGGGGAGTACTTGTGTCTCCATTTGAAAGTGATGGAAGCTGAACCCGAAAGGGAATGGGACTCACCCAAAGGTACACAGGACGTAGGTAGATGAGCTGGGACAGGAATCTAGGTCTGTCTGAGTATACCTCCATGTTCTTTCCCTCCACTCGTACCTGGAGGGTCCCTAGCATGAGGAGATGATCCCTGGACAAGGTCATTGCTTTAGTGTGGAGTCCTGTGATATGAAAGCTCCATCTCTCCCTATCCCCAAGATTCCAGGCTTCCCCAGACAGACTGTTCTCAAATGTGCCTGTGTTGGCAGCTGCTGTCTTTCATTCGGAATCATTGTTTTCAGATGTCATCATAATCCATTTCTGCCAAAACAGTCATTTCTGCTGTGAAAGCCTCTCAGAATGGCCAATGAGAGTAGGCACAAAAGCCAGAGTCCAAGTGGAGTTGAATGTGGTGTTTTATGTAGTGGAGATGCAGCTTCACCTGCACAAAAGATGCAGAGGAGAGGAGAGGAGGAGGACTCAGTGGGAGGAACTGGCTGACGTATGTCAAGGGCCTACGATGTAGCAGGCACTGTGCTGGATTCTTGGCGTGGTGTACTTCAGTTGGTCTTCACCGAAACAATTCAGAAGGAGAGGAGGCTCTCATTTTCATTGGTCGGAAGCAAGTTCAGAGAAATTAAGCAGCTTGTTCCCAAGTTCGTATTTCCAGTAAGTGGTGGGTCTAAGATTCAAGTCCAGAGCTTTCTGATAGCAAAATTTGTTTGTCTTTAAGTTCATTGAGTGAAAGAAAGGCAGAAAGCAGGGCATAGATGAACATTTATTTAGCTCTTCCTCCTAGGAGTCAGGGATTTTGCCTTTATAATTCCATGGCAATCTCAAACACATACTGTACATGTACCACTTCTGCCTCCCTTTGACAGATGAGGAAACTGGGACATAAAGAGGGCCTCTTGCCTGGGTTGTCACATGCTAGAATCAAAATCAACATTTATTGCACTGTTTTTGGAGGAGAAGTCACTGGGAAAGGGTACCCCTGTTAGATACAGGTCACAAGAGGATCAGTTGTTGTCTGTGCAGGGATGAAGTGGTAGGTGAGTGACAAGGGGGCAAGGAATAGTTAATATTCCTTGCCAGGATGGTGGCCTCCACCCAGGAGTCTGGTAGCTGTGAGTGCTCTGAATGTTTGCCTGCCGTCTGCTGCTGTTGGTTGACAGAATCCGCAGGGGCCTTGGCTGGGAACCTGTAGCCCCTGTCTCCCCACAGGAGTGTGGCAGGCAGCTGTGGGACACAGAGACACCAGGGTGTCCAGAAGAAGGTACAGCACATGAGAGGCAGGGGGAAAAAGCAAGTTCTGGGTAGGAAATGGGGTGGGGGTTGGGGAAGGGATATAGAGGAGTCATGTTGTCAGTGTGCAGAGAACTCTGGGAAAGTAACCTCAAGTTCCAAGCTAGGACTGCTGTCTTGGAGACCTCCAGGTCTTGGTTCAGAAGTCATAAGTGTCGATGTAAACATGGCTTTTAGTAAGCCTTTTGCAGAAGCTGCTTGGAACAGTGGGTAGAGGACTGGCGTGGAGTCAGCCCACGCGGGGTGTGAATCTGACTCTTCTAACCTGCTGCAAAACTGCAGAGAGTTCACTCACCCTCTCTGAGCTTCAGTTTTCTTACGAGTGAAGCATGAGAGTCACTACCTAGCAGGCCTTCAGTGATGAGAAGTCACTGCACTTGGGCGGCCCAATGTTGTCTCCTCTTCAGAGTCTTTAGGGGCATCATTCTGTCACCAAGTTTTGAGGATATTCAAAGGACCAAAGTGGCAATGATCAGCTTGCAGTCAATTCTGCCCAATACACAGCCCCACACTCATTTTCCACCATCCTGTTCATTGTGGTTCCCCTGCAGGGAAGGGACTACATTCCATGAGTTATAAAAACCAATACTTGCCCTGCTTGTGTAGCATCAGTGTGCTGCAAGGAGAAGTGATAGCCGTGTGACTGCAGAAGTGAGCAGGCTGGGACATAAATTTAGGCAGCAGTAGCCCAAACAGGCGGCTGGGAGATTTTAGTTACTCCTTAATCGCCTTGAGCAGTGCCCCCTGCACTAAATGCTTATAGACATATTGTTGAATAAGCCAATCAATGTCTTTTGAAGCCACCCCAAAGATTAATGATAGTGATGATGATATTGATGACATGGATAAGGAACATCTTCTAAATTGGTATATGAAGAATACCCAAAAACGTCTTCAGGAAACTGGACTATTTTGGTTGATCTGTAAGAAACAATCTTAAGTAAAAACTAAGACGAGTTTTCACTCCTCCCACCATGAGACTGCTGCCCCTGAGTCCTGCCATGAGGATGTTCTGGGGCTGCCCCTGCTGCCAGGCTAAGGGGCTTGGACATTATTAGGAATGGATGGTGACGGGAGTTGTTGAAAGAGGACCATTAAACCAGGAGTTACGGGACCGGGTTTGTGACTAAGAAAACATCTCACTGAGACGGCCTGGGGTGTGGAGGCTGGAGGTGGGGGACTGGGGAGGAGGTTGGGTTGTAGGGCAGGTGGCTGAGACATATAGGGAAGGTTAGACAGAGGGGAGGTGCTGTGGCTCAGGTAGTCAGAGACAGGTCTGTGACATCACACACCGCACAGAGGAAGTGCTCCAGGGAGGCTCATGGGGTACCAGGTGCTGTGCCAGGCATCATACCACCCGTCATCCCAAGGGCCCTGAGGGGCAGATGCCATCAGCATGCCCACTTCATAGGTGAGGAAACTGAGGCTCAGGGAGTTAAAAAAACTCGATCGAGTTTACACAAGTGGCGGGCAGCCAATCCACAATTCAGACCCAAGCCTGGCTGGTTCTAGAACCATACTTGTTAACTGCTGAGGCCCCTGGGCCAGGGGAATGAGAGGTCAATCCTTACTTTCCTAGATGGTCACAGAGAATCGGCTGCAGATACAATGATGGACGAATGTCAGTGGGAGGTGGACTGGTCACAGAGGCAGGGATGGAGGAATGTTAGTGGGTGGGGTGGGAGAGGGAGGTGGTGCTGTTAGATGAGAACAGTCAACGTGACAAGCAAGAGAGGCCCTGAGTAGCATCCTGAGGCCTCCGTCCCAGGCCTGGATATGAAGTCGTCAGAGTCCTTTTGCACATTATCCCTTTGGGCCTCACCACCTTGCTGGTGAGCAGCCCCACCAGGGTCACAGTGAGGGGATGAGCACAGCAAGGTTATGCCAGCTCTTGTCAAGAAGGTCATGCATCAGCCCTTCTCTGACAAGACAGCACTGACTGGGGGAGTGACCTGGGTGTCAGACAGGGATACTCAGGGGTGTGGCTCAAATATCCCTTCACTGCAGACGTCCCTTCCTTCCACTCCTTGCTGCCACCATCAGTTCTGAGTTTCCCCATGACCTTGTTATCCTCTGATTCTTGGATCCTTCTTGTCTACCAGATCACAGTCTATCCTGCATAGGGTGTCAGCCCCTGTGGGACTGTGCTGGCAGTGCACAGTTTGGTGCCTGCACAGAGCGGGTGCTCAGCAGCATCTCCTGAGAACTGGGATGATGACAGCCAGAGCAGGTGCTCAGTACATGTGACTACCTCTGTGGGACTCTGACTCAGGACATGATGCCCTGGGTCTCTGGAGTCATGGGCCCAGCACTCTTGGTGAGGGCAGAGCTCAGCCCTTGTCCTGCAGCTCAGCCAGGCTGACTTCTTCTCAGCTGCTCTGACCCCTTGGAGGCAGGTGACATGTTCCAATTATTGCCTTTTGAATCATTCCTTTGTTTTCCAAAAGAGGTGAGGCTTTTTGTCCTAAAAGGAGGCACAGGGAGGAGACAGATGGTGAATTAAAGTCATTAGAAAAGTGAAAACGATCCTTACATCAGTGGTAGAAGTTGGAGAAAAACCAGCCATGTTTTTTATGTGTGTGTAAGAAGTCTGGGAAGAAGTACAATCAGAATGCTGCTTAGAAGCAAGGGGGGTGAGACTATATCTCACATTCTTTGGACATGTCGTCAGGAGACATCAGTCCCTGGAGAAAGACATCATGCTTGGTAAAGTACAGGGTCAGCAAAAAAGAGAAAAGCCCCCAAGGAGATGGATTGGCTCAGTATCTGAAACAATGGGCCCAAGCCTAACAACAATCGTGGACATGGTGCATGCCAGGCAGTGCTTCATTCTGTAGTAAATAGGGTCGCTATGAATTGGAACCAACTCTCTGACACCTAACAACAACAGCAACAGCATTTATGTATTTTAGCTCAGATGAATTTCCAAGTCTTTGTCAAGTTGTTCTGGTGTCAGAAGAGACACAGAAGTTTTAGGGATGTGACAGCCAGTCATAGGGAAGGAGATGGGAACCGTGCTGCAGTGAGTGCTTGGCCCACACCTCCCAACTGAGTCCAGGCAGCTCAGGAGGTGTGGCCTGGGCTCTGCAGAGAACAGATGTTCAGTGAGCACCAGCTGGGCCAGGCCCTGCAGATACAGTGAGACCAGGCTGGGTCCTGGGGGAGTACATGGGGCTGAGCCATCAGTACCCTCCTCCCATTGCCCAACTCCTCCAAACCCACCTCACTCTAACCTCTCTGTCCCTGCCTGGAACCTGGAGTGTGGATATTGAGCTATGTGGTGCCCTGGAATGAACACTGGGCTGGGATAGCTGAGGTCTGGTCCCAGCTCCACTGTCAGCAAGCTCTGTGATGTCATGCTGGATGTCCCTGGAGACAGCCCCATGAATCTTAAAGTCCATATAAGTTCCTTGAACTCAGGAAGAATATTGCCTCTTCACTTCCTTGGATGTGAGTTTCCTCATCAGTAAATTAGAGACAACTTCCCGTCTTCTTGACCCTGTGTCCCTCATAATCCATTGCTAATTGACTTCCCACCACTCTCAGAAGGGACCTGGCAACACATAGGCAAGTGCCTTGCTCTCATCTTTGCTTACCGTTAGGGTCCCGATTTCAAGACGTGACATGGTTACTTTTTGAAAGTTAAATTTTATTAAAAAATGTGCCCAATAAGAAAAAGACTGGTGTACTAGGAACGCACCCCAAACTACACAGAGCAGGGGGCAACCCCAAGCTTCTTCAGCACGCAGTTTTTAAGCTGTGAGATCACAAAGCAGGGCGGAGGGGATCTGACCTTTACATTGATTGGTTAAGGCCACCTGGAATTCCTGTTAGTTGTAAAATGTGGTCAGGGTCTAGGGGTCACTTGCAAGGCTGCCCCCAGGCAAACAGATGTTTTGTAAGACAAAGGTGAGATTACTCTATGGTATTTTCTGCTATTAAGTTATTTCCTGGGGCTTTCTACCTTAATATCTTGAATTTTTACTGTGCCCTTCCTCAAAATGGAGTCACTTATGTTTCATTTCAACACTCACAACCATTGGTGACAATACATAAAATGAATCCTTAAGTCACCCTAGAATTTGGCAGAGAAAGTACCTCTCCTCATCCTTGTCTGGTGCTAGAAACATAGGATTTATTTCCAGCGTAATGACTGAAGGCTGTAGGGGAATGGGAGTCGCTACTGAGAGACTGAGGCCTCCAGAGGCCTTTGCAGAGTCTGGGTGTGCAAACTTTGAGCCTTGACTGGGGATCAGCTACAGAGAGCATGATGTGAGCACAAAGACTGCAAACTCATCTTGGAGAGATCAGAAGAAGGCGTGGATCAGGCCTGGGACAGAGGGGCACAATGGGATTGTCTCCCAGCCTGCCATCCTCCAGCCTGATATGTTACCCAGAAGATTGGAATACGCAGGTTTTGCACTCAGTAAGATCTCTTGCCAAACAACCTTGGAGAGAGGTTCCTGAATCTTGAAGTCTATCCAAACCCCTTGAACTCAGGAAGAATATTGCCTCTTCGCTGTAAAAGTTGAATATCACCAAGAGGCAAATGGTTACTGACTGCTTTGTGCAGAGCTGCCATCAATCCAAGAAAGTCAGGGATCCAGAGGCCAAACTTCTAAGAAGGAGGTTTTTGGGTTCTGAGAGCTTCCAAGCCCTCTTGGTGTCCTCTGAGATCCAGGAATAGAGTCTGAGTGAAGAGGCATGGAGGCTAGAGCAGCCCATGGATTTTCAAGTATCAGAGCCCTTGGGGAACTGATTTCTGATTCTCTACCTACTCTTCGAGATGCTTTTTGTGCATCTCTTGTGTGCCAGCAGAGCTGGGTGCTAGATATAGAGCTGTGAAAATAAAAAACACAGTTCTTGTAGTCATGGACTTGATAGTTGTCATGGATTGAATTGTGTCCCCCACAAAATAAGTATAGCCATGTGGCTGGGCCATGATTCCCAGTATCTTGTGACTATCCTCCATTTTGTGGTTTTCCTATGCTGTATGTTAAAGGGTTAAGTCGGGACTGTAAATCTCTTCATAAGATCACCTCCCTGCTCCACTGTAAAGGGAGTTTCCCTGGAGTATGGCTTGCCCCACCCTTAACCCTTTCATCCTGCAAGAGATAAAAGGAAAGGAAGCAGGCTGAGAATTGGGAACCTCATACCATCAAGCAATCAGCACCGGGAGAAGAGCGTGTCCTTCAGACCTGAGGTTCCTGCACCAAGATGCTCCCCGGACAAAGACTGATGCAATACCAGACTTTTCTCCAGAGCCAACAAGGGGGAAAGCCTTCTCCTGGAGTGGACATCCTAAATTTGGACTTGTAGCCTACAGGACTGTGTAAGAATAAACCTTCCTTTGTTAAAGTCATCCGCTTTGTGGTATTCCTGCTAGAGCAGACCTAGCTGACTGAAACAATAGTGCAGTGAGGGTCAAAAATGACCGTAATACAACACAGAAGGGTGAAACACTACAGCTGGGATCAGACCTTGATGGGGAAGGGCAGGGGTGATGGCATTATGAGGGTAAATAATACAGGGCTGGGGTGGTTAGGTGTCACTAATAGTTTTCTGTCTGCATGCTTCCGTTATCAGCACCACCAGCCTCATCATCACTGTTATCATATCACTGCCATGGCCATGGCCGTGGCCATCACCATCAGCATCAGCATCAGCACTGTTGTCGTTAGCACCATCAAGCACCATCACTACCACCTTCATCATCGTCATCACCATGGTCACCATCATCACTGCTATTATTGTCATCATCATTGTCACTGCTATGGATTGAATTATGTTCCCCCCAAATAATGGGCTGGAATCCTAACTCTTATATTTGTGGATATATAATCCCGTTTGGGAAAGGATTTTCTTTGTTATGTTAATAAGACCAAATTCGTGTAGTTGTGTCTTCAGCTCAGTGGCTTTTCCGATAGAAAGAACAGGTTAGACACCTAGACAAGTAAGCATAAATGGGAGAAAAGTAGCTGCCATGTTTAGATTGGCAGGGAGCTGAGGAAGGCCAGGCTAGAGAAGCCGAACCAATGATTTTTTCCCTAGAGAGAACAGACAGAAAGCCTCCCTCTAGAGTTAGGGTCCTGAATTCAGACTTTTAGCCTCCTAATCTGCCAGAAAGTAAATTTCTGTCGATTAAAGTCACTGACAGTATTTTTGTTACAGGGATACTAAGAAACCACGATAGTCACTGTCACCATGACCACATTATTATCATCACCATCATTGTTATTGTCATCATTGTTTCTTATTTTCACTACAATGTTTATTATCACTGCCATCAAAACCACCATCACTGTCATCGTCACCATCTTCCTTATCGTTATGACTAACACTGTCAACACTGTTATCCCTACTGTCCCCACTGCTATCGTAATGGTTACAATCATCACTCTCATTACAACTTCCCCCACTGAATCCCTTTGTGCACCAGCACAAATGTTTGCTTTGTGACAAGGCCTGAAGGAGCTACTTTGTGACAAGTCCTTGTTACCTGCCCCCCACAACAACCCTAAAAGGTGGATATGATTATTTTCCCTTTCCACAGGAAAAAAAAAATCAAACTGTAGGAGGTAAAGGACTTGTCCAGGGTTCCTATGTGATAAGTCACGGAACCAGAGGTGTACACAAGCCTCCAACTGTCCAACAGAGTGCTCTTTCTCCCATAACACAGCCTTTCAGATCTCCGTCAGGAAGTCCACAAAGGTTGACCAACATGACCTCCTCATCTCAGGAGGAATGTGGTGTGATGATTGATGCCTGGCTCAGCCCTTGGGCAAGTTGTGTAACTGCCTTGGTTCCTTGTATAGTATGGTAGTGACTGATGAGTTGATGCACTGCAAACAAACTCCCATTAGTAGTAAGCACCCAGTTCAGAGTTTTCCTGGGCTGGGAGATGACCTCTGATTTTACCTACTATTTACCCTGTTATTCATCTAGTCAGAGCACTGCTGAGGCTTCTCATCCCAATCCTTCTCTTGGTCTCCATTTCAGACATGACCCTGCATTTACCCTCAGGACCATCTGACTCTGGTCACCCAAGAAGATACTTTCAATCTCAGACCCAGGCCCAGGACCCTCACATTGCGGCTTCCTAGATGCCTAGATGACCTCCAAACTCCTCTGTGGGAGATAAGATGAGAGTCCCCACTTATGTTGTCCTAGCCCAGCAATGGTGGTTAGGGTGATGGGTGGAGCTCTTCAGAAGGCGATGGCTCCATTAGTGCAGGTCCTTGTTTATGGCCATAGAATTTTACACTCTGCTTCTCCCACCAAATGGTCTCTACAACTTTAGGCAGATAAAAATGGACATGGCTAAGACAGGAAAGAGAAAATCAGTGAGTAATAAAAGTTAGCATGAGGGCAAATGCATCATCTCAATCACAAGAAGGCGTCTGAGGTGTTGGATGGACCAAGCCCAGTGTCAGACTTAAGGGCCCACAAGCTAGTGGAGATGGAGACTTGGGTGGATGAGGGTATGTGTGTGGGTGGTGTAGGTGGTAGGCTTGAGGGCCCCACCTGCTGGATTCAGGTTCTTTACAGGCACTCACTCACAAGCCAAGGCAGTGATGGAAAAAGCTGAATCAAAAGCCCATGTGTCCATAAGTAACTCATGCAGTATATTCATTCATTTATTCAACAACCATTTATTGAGTAACTACTAAGTGCAAAGTCAGTGTAGCATAGTAGTTAAAGGTGTGAGCTCTGGAAATTTATTGCCTGGGTTCATATCTCATGTCTGCCACTTACCAGCTGTGCATCTCCAGGTAAGCTGCTTGACTACTGCAGCTCCATCACATCTTTGGTACTAGGCCATTTAAGTGTGGCCACAGAGTGGCCACTTCATGAAATAATGATGACTGAGACATTTGTAGGGCTGTGAACCAGGCACTAAACTAAGCATGTTACGTGTGTGCATTGCCTTGGGTTCACCAAAACGCTGGGAGGTAGGTACTGTTGGTGTCTGAATATATGGATGAGACCTGAAGAGGTTAAGTCATCTGCTTAGGTCATACTGCTAGTTGTGAACCAACCCTTATGCCCCACAGCTCCCCTCTCCACAGTTGTTGAAAAGGCCTCTCATGATGATCTAGCCCTTATTTTTCGGTAGGAGAAAATGTCTTGTCCACAGTCACCTCCCAACTTCTGCTCAGAACTCAGTGTCTGGCTATGTTCTCAGACACTGGCAGAGAGCTGATCTAGAGGCTGAGGGAAGCAGGAAGGTGGCAGGCCCAGATAACTCTGGAGGGCACTATGGGGATGGGTAGTGACCACAGCACTGTGCAAATTTCCCAGGAACCCCTGGGCTCTCTCTTTCCTCCTACACACACATTGGAAAGAAATACATCCTTTGAAAATGAACCTCAGACTTGAAGTAGATTAGCAATGGTTATGTGCTAACACGTTATTAATTAAGTGTTCTAAATACATTAAACCTGAGTATTTAATTTAGATTTTTAAGGATAATTTAGATTAATAAGCTAGTTGTTATGCATTAAGTATAGAAAATGCCAATTGGTTTCACAGACAACTTTTACTGAAGTGTGAAAAAGAAAACTACGTAAAATTTAATTACCCTTGTGTTAGTTTGAGAGCTGACAGGGAAGCTTAGGGGGGTGGACCTACCTCATCTCACAAGATGTTGTCTTTTGTTCTAGACTGTAATTTCATCTTCCCCTTGGTAGTTATTTAAATAAAACCCAGATGTCACACCACAAATGAGCTACTCTTGGTGATGAAGATGCCAACTGGGACTGGGTCTCCGCTAGCTTGAGAGCTAAAGTACAGAGCGGGGCAGAGTGGGTGGTGGACACAGCATGGACTGGGAGTCATGGGCCCTGGATCCTTGTTCCAGGTCTGACTCGGCCTCGCCTGTGACTTTAGGAGCTCACCTCGTTTTTACATGTTTAGTTCTCCAGATGCTAGAGCCAGGAAGAGCAGTCTAGAGGGTCTGGTGTCTCTATCAGCTCAGACATTTGATGGATCGGGAGATCTGGTCTCACATCCGGGTGGAGAATAGCCACTGGGTTCCCACAAGGTGATGGACATCACAGCCACTACTTCTCGAAGTCATCTTCCTCTCGCTCTCGCACACCTGCAGTACTGGGAGTTCTGTTTTTATGATTGTGAGGTAGCCATATCTGCAAGATCACAGGGGTCCCTGTGGACACTGTAGGCAAATGTTGGAAAGATACATGAGAGCGAAGAAGGTTCCAGTCCTGTCCTGGAGAAGTTTGTGATTTAGTAGGAGATAAGCTGCCCAATTCTTAGGAGCCAGACGTAGAGAGAGCCCCATGTTGCCTGGGGGACCATGATGGAGTCCTAGTAATGATGGGGAAAAGTGGCCTTTGTGGTTTTCCATTCTAATGCCCTTGTTTTCTAGATTGTGAAACTAAGGTTCAAAGAGGGTAGTTATCATACGGTCCCAGAGTCGTGTAGTAACAGATGGGGAGAACTGGGATCTGCCACCAGCTCTCCTGCCAGATGGTAGCTTGAGGAAACCACTTGAGGGTTTAGATGTTTTTCCTTCTGGTGTCCCTTTCCACCAACATCTCTCCTTGTGTCCAGAACAGTCACCTAAAGTCATCTCTGACTCTTCCTTTTTGGCTTACAGGAACTGGCTCTCCTATTCCAGCCATTTTTCAGGATTCATGGGCATGATTATTCCTAATGGAATGTGGCAACAGGGGACAAGGAGCTGGTGCAGGTGTATCTTCTAGAGCCATTTCCAATAATGACAATAGCAACTGCCATTTTTGACTGCCAAGGACCAAACACTTTCAACATGTCATCTCCCTTTAACAGACTTCAGAGGAGTGGACACAGAGAGGCCCAAGTAGTCGTGACCAAGTGACTGTATCCAACTTATGATGAAATGTTAGAGATGAAATGCCTTGTCCAAGGTCACAAGGGTACAAAAAGACTTGACAAATCTGTGACTTTAATTTCTGCTGTAGTTCTGTAACCCACAAATTTAAATTTTGGTCCTTATTTTTAGCTGTGTCTTCCCAGTGACTGCAAAAAGTAAGAGATTTCTTTAAAACCATCATAGAGGATTTCTGGCTGTCTTCTGTGCTTCAAGGTGAGAGGTTAAAGCACTCAGTTTGCCGTTTTCATTCTGTAATCCTACAGCATAGTCGTAAGTGGCCGTCATACTCCACACTCTGCAATAGGCATCTGATACTCAAGTACAGCAGCCAATTGGTCTACTGATATCTTGTATTTGGTTGGCATTTAATCCCAGGGAACTTCAGGTGACAATTTACTTCTACATGACATGGACAATCAGTATCCCATTTTTTTTCCTGATATTCCTTTTGTTAAAGCCATCCACTTGTGATATTTCTGTTACAGCAGCACTAGATGACTAAGACACTCTAGGAGGTCACTTTTCAGTTAAATAACAGATTAGCTCAGAAAATAAACAGTAACACTCCTGAGTACTGTGCTCTTAAAAAAACAAACAAGCAAACAACCACAAAAAAACCAAAACAAACAGACAAACAAAGACTTCACAAATATCTGTTTGAATTTCTGATTTCAAGTCTTTTGGGTATATACTTGGGAGTTGGGCTGCTGGGTTGTGTGGTACTTTTATGTTTAACTTTTTGAGGAACCGACAAACTATTTTCCACAGTGGCTGTGTCATTTTATATTTCTACCAGCAATGGATGAAGGTTCCAGTTTCTCCACATCTTTGACAATATTTGTTTTTCTTTTTTTAAATTTTATTAATAACCATTCTAGTGGAAGTGAAGTGGCATCTCCTTTTGGTTTTGATTTCCATTTGCCTTATGACTAAGATGTTCAGCATCTTTTTGTGTGCTTCTTAGCCATCTGTATACCTTCCTTGGAGAAAGGCATATTGAAATTCTTGGCCCATAAAAAACTTTTTTTTTCTGTTGTTGAGTTGTAGGAATTTATTATATGCTTTGGGTATTAAACGGCTATCAGATATGTGGTATCCAGAGATTGTCTCCCATTTTATAAGTTGTCTTTTCACTTTCTTTTTGTATGTATTTTAACATACAAAAGTTACTTTTTAAAATTTTCACTCTAAAGCCCAAATTATCTACTTTATCTCTTTTAGCTCTTGCTTTTAGCATCATATGTAATAATCCACCAGCAAATAGAAAGTCTTGAAGAGTTACCCCGTGCTTTCTTCTTAGCATGTTATGGTTTTAGCTCTTATATTTAGATTGTTGATTCAAGAGGTTTCATTTTTAAGATAAGCAACTGTGCTTTGTTCAGGATATATGTCAGCTTGGCTGGGCCATGATTCTCAGTGGTTTGGCATTTAGAATGCAGGTTTGCAAGCGTATAATGATGTAATCACTCCCATGATGTAATCAAATATAATGTGATCACCTTCATAATGGGATATGCTGGGAGTAATCAATTGGTTGAAAGGGAATTTTCTTGAGGGTGTAGCCTTCATTCAGTATAGGTAGACTTTCTGGAAAACTTGCAGACTTTTTCTCCCTCTGGATCTTGCAGCTGGCTTCTGTTCATCTGACCTCTGGTTCTTGGGACTTGAGCTCGCAGCTTACCTACTGATCTTGGGATCTGTTAGCCTCTGTGCTCTGTGAGATAGCAGCCTTCCAGTTAGGCTCCTGATCTTGGGATTCATCAGCTTCTGAGGCCTGTGAGCCAGAGACTCGTTGTTTGACCTGCTGATCTTGGGTTTCCCTGCAGCTGCATGGGTGAGTAGAAGCTTCCAGCCTGACCTATTGACTTGTGACTTTCTAGCCTCTACAACAATGTGAGTTATTTCCTTGACATAAACCTCTCTCTCTCTCTCTTGCTTTTTCTCTCTCTGTATCTCTCCCTGACACACATGAGGACTGCCAGTTAATTTCATAAACTCAGCCTAGAAAAAGTGCTACATACCTCATTGTTGAATATCACTATGGTCACCTTCGAAATACTCCCCTTGGGAAGCTATGCACTGATGCCAGCACCTAGTCTACCCTTCAGAGTAACTTAGGATCTCTTTTTCTGGAATTTCTAGTATGTCATTTTCAAAATTGTGATTTGTAAGTAAAAGGGGGTCAGAGAATGCAGCATGTGGACTAGTAGAGAAAACAAATGATAACAAATGAAATAAAATGAGAAAAATTCCAGTTGATCCAAAAGAAGGCAGCCAAGCCAAGCCAAGTGCCGTCAAGCAAAAAAAAAAAAAAAAAATCAAAGAAACATAAAACAAATGGAATGGAAATGGATAAAAAAATTCTGCAAAAGCGAAAACCTGTATAAGGTAGAAATCTGCTAAGGTTAACTAAAATATTTTCCACTAATAGAGAACTATTTGATCATGGATAATAGAAAAAGCAGTAAGACTGCATCCTCTTAAAGTCAGAAAACTTTCAAGATCCAGAAAAACAAGGAAGTCTCTTTGGATTTCAGCTCTGGCTATATATGAGGTCTGACATTTAAGTCTGTGAACTTAATTCACATCAATTTTAAAAGTTAATCAGTTGTATATTCATCTCCTAGGTTACACAGACAGCTTGTGACACTTTAGCTCTAATGCCCCTTCCTTTACGTACTGTTGTTGAATTTTAGTCATAAATTAAAAAAAAAATTCAGAGTAAACATTAACTTTGTGTTCTGTTATCAATGACTTTTAGTATTACTGTATGTATACTGATTTATTTGTTCAGTATTTCTTTTTGAATCTTGGATCTCCCATATGGGATTATTTTAGTGTTCCCTGAAGTACATGTTTCAAAATTTTCTCTAGTGAGAGTCTCTTGGTGATATACACTCTAAGATTCATCTGCTCGTGAAGAACAGTTTTGCTGGGTATAGAATTCTAAGTTGGCTGTTACTTTCACTCAGGATATTGAGTGTGTTATTGAACTATCTTGTGGCTTCCCTTGTCACTGCTTATAAGGTAACAAGTTGTTGAACTATTGCCTCTTGTAGATGATCTCATGTTTCTCTCCGACTGCTTTCAAAGGACAGAGTCCTCACTCCCAGCCAGAAGCTCAAGTACACCTTGTAAATTTACACTGTGGAGGCCAGTGAGGTGAGAGTGAGAAGACCAAAAAAGTAGGGGATGTGATGAACACGTTACCTGAGATTCAGTTGCTCTGCTCATGGAGTCCTGTGACTCCTCCCCCTTCACAGGAAGACTCAGCAAGGGAGAGGAGAATGGAACTTCTTTACCAGTTTATTGATCAAAAGTCTAGGGGGCACCCAGACTTGAACTGGGGACCTCTTGATCTGCAGTCAAATGCTCTACCTCTGAGCTATACCCCCTGGCATGCTAGAAGGGGGCAATTACCACTCTTCCTCTGTGCAGCCACACCTACAGACTCTGGCACAGATGCACCTTCAGGATGCTTCCCCAAGCCAGCCTGTCTACTAACTCATCTCCCTACTATAGAGGAAACAATAGGTTTATTTTTCCCTTAGCCTTCGAATTTCTTCTCCTCAGTCCCTGAGTGAGGACAGAACCTGGAGGAACATCCATCTGACAGGTGGAAGGATCTATAGTAACATCTACACTGGTTTTTGTTTGCTTGTGTATGCTGTGCTTTCTGAAAACATACTACAAATGACCAATGGCCTGGTCAGACATGTAACTTCTCAAACAATCTAAACTCACGTTCCTGAATACTGAATCACAGCTCTTCCCACAGTCACTCTAGGGCACAGGCTGAACTTCTGTCTGTTTGCAGTTGTCTCCTTACATGTTCAACCCTTTATCTGACGGTTTAGATGAGTATTCTGAAACAGTGACTAAAGAAATTACTGTCTCTGAGCACCAAATTCACTTTTTTTGTGTTCTGTCTTGTGATACTGGTTTTGGGACTCTAACCCACATGGTGCTTCCTTTTAGGTGGTTTCCTGATTGGGCCTGCCCGTGAGGCACTTGGGGTCGACTGCAGTGTCTGAGTAAGAAGAGGGCACTTGTTGCCTCCTGCCTGCATGTATTCCTGTTAGTGTAACACCAGCAGTGACTGCTCATTACAGTAGTGGTGGTGACTCCAGTTTGTAGCATTTCCCTCAGAAGACTAGCCTCTTAAATTTCCTCAGGGGAATTGGCACCTGGGTTCCTGCTGCACTGGGATCTCCACCAAAGCTTCTCCATTTTTTATACATTCAACCTCTTCTATTTATTCTCCGCCCCCATGTTGGGTAGTTCCTTCTGCAGCAACTATCTCCGTGATACTTACTTTTCCCTTTTGCCCTTTCTCTAACTGCTGGTCAACAATATTCGTATTAAGTTCTCTCTATTAAAATAACTGCTGAAGTTTTGTCTTCCAAATGGGCACTCTGATTCTGAAATTGATGCCAGTGTGTTGTCAGAAAACAGTTCTTCAGAGAGAGTGGTTTAGCTTTTGTCCTGGGGTTTCAGTACAACGTTGAGTGCCTGACTGAACCCTGAATGATAGGAAAAAAATATGAAGAAGCTGATGAATAGACTCCATCTATCCTCCTCCTTTGAATATTTAATATACCGTGGAATACCAGAAGAACAAACAAATTCATCCTGTAAGAAGCATAGCCAGAATGTTCTTTAGAAGTGAGAGTGGTGAGACTTGCTGTTACTGGAAATATTGCTGAGTGGGTCCAGTCCTGGAGATGGATGTCATGCTTGGTAAGGTAGAAGCTCAGTGAAAAAGAAGAAGATTCTTAATGTGATGGATTGACATAGTGGCTGTGACAATGATTGTGAGAATGGCAGACGACTGGACATTGTTTTCTTCTGTTGTACATAGGGTCACTCTGAGGGAGAAGTGGCTTGCTGACACTTAACAACAACAAGGAGAAAAAGCCTCCGCCTTTAAGATGACTAGAATGTGGCCTCTGGAAAACTTGACATTATTAACTTGGACTAGTGGAGGAAAAGGACAGCCTCAAAGGGAGCACCTGGATTTGAACCAGGGACTTCTTGATCTGCACTCAAAGGCTCTACCATTGAGCTATGCCCCCTTTGCTTCAGGAGGACATGTAATTACTACCTTTAACTTTTTCTATCTATAGTTAGCTTACTCATTCTGACTCAGCGGAGAGCTGCTAGCCTTCACCTGTAGATGGATCCCTTTTATAACTAGTCTCCTTTTCCAAATACACACCACTACAACTTGGCACCAGCTTGGAAGGTCAACGAAAGTTCCACTTGAGACAACAAAGCCTGTGCCTAGCTTGGTACCCAGGCAGGTGAAGACCACAGAGGAGATGCTGCTTGCTGAACATGACTCATCTCCACATTCTTGGATTCCTTTAACACCTCTTACATCCACACCCACATCTTTAAAGAAAACACAACAACCTTTTTTCTCTCTCATCTCCAGATTAGTGTCTTTCTTACATCTTCCCCAGTCAGTTCCAGGGAATTCATTGATCTTAAGGAAGGTGTGCCAGTATCAATGGGAGAGTTAGCTTATTAATTACACGTTGGTGTATAATGAAATACCAGTTGTGGTCAAGTTGTTGCCAGTTCATAGGACTCCACATGTGTGCTTTGAACAATAAACAGTTACCGTGTCATGTTGTTTTGGAGATTAAGTAAACTCATGGGGTGCCTTAAATGGGTTTTGACCCAAGATTCTCCCATAAGGCTGCAGATGAGATATCATCTTGGGCGGGAGGGCTGGAGGGAGGGCTAGAGGGAGGGCTGGAGGGCTGGAGGGCTGGAGGGAGGGCTGGAGGGCTGGAGGGAGGGCTGGGGGGCTGGAGGGAGGGCTGGAGGGCTGGAGGGATGGAGGGACCACTCTCAAATAGTTTACTCACATGGTTGTTAGAAGCCAAGCCACACCAAGTGCCACCTAGTCGGATCCAGAACTCATTTCCTCACTGACTGTTGGCAGGCATCCTCAGTTCCTCACCATGTGGATATCTTCGTAGGACTTCTTAATGTGTTAATTTCCTTTCCCATGTATTAACCATTTCTGTCACTCTTCACTGCTTTGCACAAAACCAGATTTTCATTAGGCAAGATTTTATTTCATGTTGAAGAATTTTCTTTAACATTTCTTGTAGGACATGTCTGCTGTTGAATTCTCACCACTTTTGTTGGTCTGAAAATGTTTTTGGTCCACCTTCATTGCTGAAAAATAGTCTCACCAAATGTAGAACTCACTGGGTAGATAATTAGCTGCTTTTTGTTTTCTTTTAACATTTTAGAGATAATCTTTTTTGGTCCTGTTGCCTTGCCTGGCTTTTGTTGAGAAGTTTGCTTTTATTCCTCTGTGTATAATACATATTTTTTTCCTATCTCTGAGTATTTTAAATTTATTTTCTCTTTACCGTTAGTTTCCAGCAGTTTCATTATGCTGTGCCTTGGTGTGGTTTTGTTTGTGGTTGTTGTGCTTGGGGGTTGTTAACACAATTATCTGCGGAGTTTTACTTTTCATCCAATTTAAAACTTTCAGGGCCATTATTTTGTCAAATATTTCTGTTGTTTCCAGCCCACTGTGTTCTTCATCTGGGAATTTGATATACATATGTATAGTATGGCTTGACATTGTCTGACAGCTCACTTGGGATCTTTTTATCTGTCTTATTTCTCTCTCTGATTACTTTTAGTAGTTTTTATTTCTGTGTTTTCAAGTTCAATGACTTTTTCTGTAATGCCTAATCTGTTACTAATTTTGTCCATTTTTCTTTCTTTTCAGGTACTATGTATTTCATCTCTAGAAGTCATACTTTGATGGTTTTTATGTCTCTCAGTTCTCCCCATTCTGCTCTTCTTTTTTATGAGTATTTGAGATATTTGTAAGATTTATAATAACTCGTTTAAGGCTCCATTCTACTAACTCCATCACCTCTCTTTTTTCTTTATCTGTTTCTATTCTTTTTTTACTTTCATTATGGCTAATATTTGTCTGATTTTTTTTTGCATATCTATTGATTTTTGTTGGTATTGTGCATATTGTGAATTTTACATGAAAAATGTAAAATTAGGTGCTAGATTTCATTCTTTTGTAAATTTGGACTCATAGAGGAAAAGAAGACCATCAAAGAGAACAGTTAGCCAGAAAACATGTTTATTTGCTCCAGTAAGGATAGTACATCTGGGCCAACAATTGCAAATACTGTTGGCATGTGATCAGATTTCAGTGAGCTATGGGTCAAAATGATAAGTTGAATGGGGATTCAAGAGGCATCACTATCCCCTTTTCTCTCAAATAATATTTTCTTGGCGCTGATTTCTGCAGTTCCCTCAGGGTAGTAATACTTCTTTGCCTTTTCTATCTTGCTAGTGAAAGGAAATTCCAGGGACTTCATTTAGCCCTTCCTAACATAACATCCCTCACTCCATGGATCAAACAGCCATGCTTCAGTTCCCAAGTATATATATTCTAATTGTACTTCTAGAAACTGAACGATTCACTACAGAGTGAGTCTGTTGACCAACTGCACCCACTGTAAGTCAGGCTTGAGCTGAGACTCCATCTGTTATCTGACCTCCATAACTTCCCACTTGACATGTGGACTGGATTGGCATTCTTAGTCTCCAGGTTTTAGCCTCATCTCAGAGCCCTTGGCAATTATCACGGAAGTCTGGATATTTCCATTTCTCTAGTGCACAGTCACTTCAGAAAAAGACTGCAGGTCTTTTGGGCAAAGGTTTTGAGGATAATTTATGATATGTATGTATCTCAATGGGGTAGGATTCTTATTCTAGGAAGGGGATGGCCTCTCTTTCAGTCAAGGGATTTCAAGTCTATAAATCAACTGTGGTCTGGAAATTGAATGTTAGGCTGTGACTCTCCACTGTAGCAACTCAAGTCAGAGTTTTTTTTTTCTTCTGTAGACTTTCTCCTGTTATACAGGTCAAACAATAGTTCAGTAGACTGCCCATCTATTTCATTTCTAGGAATGCTGTGATCTATTGGCCACCATCAAAGAGCTCTGCAAGCTGAGGCAGTGTGAGTCCACATACATCCCTGCTTCCCTTTATGCTGGATATGCCCACCTTGTCTTTGGTGACAAAGTACTGCCACTTGGCCTCTGCTGCTCTGACATTCCACTGTCCCCTGTGAAATCAGTAAAACCATCTGGTTTGTCTCCTTCCCTGCAGTCTGACTTGGCCAACAAAAATGAACAATTACAGAGTTTTTGCAAGCTATCACCTTACAATTATATTTCTTTTTTTCTGGGTATAGGTTTTTTTTATGTTACTATTTTTTTTATTATGATTAAATGAAAGTATACAATTCAAATCAATTTTGTATGCCTGCCTATCTGCAACTGCACCTTCTCTCCTCACCCTGTGGCAAAACACTTCTCCTGTTCACTCTTTACTTGTAGTATCTCCTTGATGAGCACCTCTCCCCTCTTCTCTACCCTTTCCTCTCCCATCCGGAAAGAAACCAGTAGGACAGCCTCCTATAAACCACAAAGTACATGCACCACATGCTTCCACTGTGTCCCTAGGTCTAGTCTACTCTTGTCTGAAGAGTTGACCTCAGTACTGGTTTCAGGTCTGGGCCAGCAGCAAGTCTAAGGGTCATGTTCCCAGAGGACCCTCTAGGCTGTCAGATCATCAGTTCTAGTCTTTTAGTAGAGTTCTTGAACTGCACATCTCTTTTTCTCATGTTTCCTCAGGGACTCTATGTTGCGTCCCCCATCACAGCTGCATTTGTTGGTGGCCACAGTGGCCAGGCACCATCTGGTTCTTCTGGTCTTATGCTGATGCAGTCTCCCATTCATATGGGTCCTTCTGTCTTTGATGTTCTTGACCATTCATAGGTCTTTTTCTGTAATGATTTTTGTTTATTGTACTTTAGATGAAGGTTTACAGAACTAGTTTCTTGTTAAAGAGTACACATACTGTTTTATGACATTGGTTAACCACCCTACAAGTCAATACTCTCTTTTCTCTACCTTGGAGTATCTATCATCAGCTTTCCTGTCCTCTCCTGTCTTCTAGTCCTTGTACCTGGGCTGGTGTGCCCCTGTAGTCTCATTTTGTTCCATGGGCCTGTCCAATCTTTGGTTGAAGGGTAGGCCTCAGGAGTGACTTCATTACGGAATGAAAGGGTGTCTGAAGACCAGACTTTCAGAGTTTCTTCACTTTCTGGCAGGCCAGCAAGTATGGTCTTTCTTTTCGAGTTTGAATTTTGTTCTATATTTTTCTCCAGCTCTGTCCAGGACCCTGTATTGTGATCTCTGTCAGAGCAGTCAGTGGTGGCAGCCAGGCACCTTCTAGTTGTACAGGACTCAGTTGGGTGGATGCCGTGGTAGATGTTGTGCATTAATCGTTTGGACTGATCTTTCCTCTGTATGTTTAGCCTTTTTTCATTCTTTGCTCCCTAAGGGGTGAGACCAGCGGAGTAACTTAGATGGCCACTCACAAGCTTATAAGACTCCAGACGCTGCTTACCAAAGTAGAATGTAGAACATTTTCTTCATAAACTATGTTATGCTAATTGACCTAGATGTTCCCTGAGACCATGGTCTCAACAGCCCTCAGCCTGACAATTCAGTCCCCTTGGGAGTTTGGATGTGCCTTTGGAGCTACCATGACCTTGCCTTGTACAAGCTGTGCTGGCTTTCCCTGTATTATGTACTGTCTTACCCTTTACCAAAGTTACTACTGGTCTGTTGTCTACTTATTGTCTATTTTTCCATCCCCACCACCTCCCTCTCCAGTAACCATCACAGATTGTTTCTTCTGGGCATTCTTGTAGGTTATAGTTGAGGACTAAATAGGCAAGTCACACTAAGTATTCCAGACCAATATTTTGGTCTTCTAGACTTTTAAATCCTTTCCTCCGCATCATGCCGAGGAAGCTGTGGTAGCTTAACTTCATTAAAGAGAGGCCTCTGTTTAGTCTAAGTTCTAGCCAGCCAACCAAGGAAGCTGTTAAAGCCATCTACAGTTGCACTAGTTAACACACTAAATTCGGAGTATCTAGTAAGTGCACTCATATCAATGAGTTCAGCCAGTGTCATCCCTTTTGTTACTGTTGATTGGCGTAAATGGTATGTTGTTGTTGTTAGGTGCTGTTGAGTTGGTTGTGACTCATAATGACCCAATGAACAACAGAACAAAACACTACCTGATCCCGCACCATACTCACAATCCTTGTTGTGCCTGAGCCCATTGTTGCAGCCACTGTGTCAGTTCATCTCATTGAGGGTGTTCGTCTTTTCCACTGACCCTGTACCAAGTATGACGCTCTACTCCAGAGATTGGTCCCTCCTGATAATGTGTCCACAGTAAGTGAGAGATAGTCTTGCAATTTTTGCTTCTAGGGAACATTCTGATTTTAGTTCTTCCGAAATAGATTTACTGGTTCTTTAGGCAGTTTGTAGTTCATTCAATATTCTTTGCCAACAACACAATTCAAAGACATCACTTCTATTTCAATCTTGCTTATGCACTGTCCAGCTTTCACATGCATATGAAATGGCTGAAAATGTCATGGCTTGTGACAGGCCACTTTAGTCTTCAAGGTGATATCTTGCTTTTTAACACTTTAAAGAGGGATTTTGCAGCAGATTTGCCCTAGGCAATGTGCCTTTTGACTTCTTAGCTGATGCTTCCATGGATGTTGACTGCGGATCCAAGTAAAATGAAATGCTTGACAACTTTAATCTTTTCTGAGTTCATCATAATGTTCTTTATGAGGACTTTTGTTTTCTTTACTCTGAGTTATAACCATACTGAAGGCTGTAGTCTTCGATCTTCATCAGTAAGTGCTTCAAGTCCTCTTCACTGTCAGCAAGCAATGTTATATCACGTGCATAATGCAAGTTGTTAATGAATCTCCCTCCAGTCCTGATGTCCTGTTCTTTTCCTGTAGTCCAATTTCTTGGATTGTTTGTTCAGTGTACAGATTGAATAAGTATGTTGAAAGGATACAACCTTGATACACAACCTTTTGTGACTTTAAATTATGCATTATTGCCCTGTTCTGCTCAGAAAAACTGCCTCTTAATCTACATATCAGGTTCCTATTATCAAGTTCCTCATGAGCACAATTAAGTGTTCCGGAATTTCCTTCTTTGCAATGTTATCGGTGTTTTTCAGTGATCCACACAGTTGAATGCCTTATCATGGTTGATAAAACATACGTAAATATCTCTCTGGTATCTTCTGCTTTCAGCCGGGATCTATCTGACATCAGCAATGATATCCCTGGTTCCACATCCTCTTCTGAATCCAGCTTGAATTTCTGGAATTTTCTTGCGGATGTACTGCTGCAACTGTTTTTGAATGATCTTTGGCAAAATTTTACTTATATCTGGTATTGATATTGTTCAATAATTTCCATATTGGA
This sequence comes from Heterohyrax brucei, assembly GCA_028571685.1. NCBI lineage: Eukaryota > Metazoa > Chordata > Mammalia > Hyracoidea > Procaviidae > Heterohyrax > Heterohyrax brucei. The sequence continues at coordinate 59,802,763 of CM053140.1, forward strand.
TTTGATCACTTTTATTTGAAATAGGCATAAACATGGATGTCTCTTCCAGTCAGTTGGTCAGGTAGTCTTCCCAATTTCTTGGTGTAGACAAGTGACCACTTCTAGCACTACATGTGTTTGCTGAAACATCTCAATTGTTACTCTGTTAATTCCTGGAGTCTTGTCTTTCGTCAGTGCCTCTTTTGAAGCTTGGACCTCTTCCTTCATTATGGTTCCTGATCGTCAGTTACTTCCTGAAATGTTCGAACTTGGCCAATTCTTTTTGGTACAGTGACTGTGTATTCCTTTTCCTTCCTTTTGATGCTTCCTGTGTCATTAACATTCTTCCAATAGAAACCTCCACTATCACAACCTGAGGTTTGAACTTTTTCTTCAGTTTTTTCAGTTTGACAAATGCAGAGCATGTTCTTTCCTTTTGGTTTTCTAGCTCCAGGTCTTTGTACATATAGTTATAATATTCTTTTTTCTTCTCTGCCAACCCTTTGAAATTGTCTGTTCAGCTTATTTTCTTCATCATTTCTTTCTTTCGCTTTAGCGACCCCGTGTTCAAGACCAAGTTTCAGAGTTTCTTCTGACACTCATTTTGGTCTTGTATTTTTTCCTTACCTTTTAAATGACCTCTTGCTTTCCTCATAGGTCATGTCTCTGATGTCATTTCACAGCTTGCCTGGTTTTTGATCATTAGTGTTCTACACATCAAATCTGTTTCTGATATTATCTCTAAATTCAGGTAGGACATACTCAAGGTCATATTTTGGACTTGTTCCAATTTTCCACAGCTTCAGCTTGAAATTGCATATGAGCAGTTGATGATCTATTCCACAGTCAGCTTCTGGCCCTGCTCTGACTGATGATATTGAGATTTTCTATCTCTTCTCTCCACATATGTAGTGGATTTGATTCCTGTGTATTCTGTTTGGTGAGATCCATATGTATAGCTGTCATTTATGTCGGTGAATTAAGAATTTTGTATGTTTACAGGTATGAAGTCACTGGTCTTGCAAAATTCCATCGTGTGATCTCTGACATCATTTCTGTCACTAGGGCCAGTCACCAATAGTAATTAATGCATCTTGATTGCATTTTTGGTCAATTTCAGACTGCAGAAGGTAGCAAAAATCTCCAGCATAGGTCTTGAAATGTTCTTTTTGATGATTAATACAACACCATTTGTCTTCATGTTGTCATTCCTAGCATAGCAGACCTCATGACTATCTGATTTAAAATGGCCAATACCAGTCCATTTCAGCTCACTAATGCCTAAAATGTTGATCTTTATGAGGACTGTCAGTTAAGTTCATGAACTCATCCTAGAATAAGTGCTACATATGTCATTGCTGAATATCACTATGGTCACCTTCGAAGTACTCCCCTTGGGATGCTATGCACCAACAGTGGTGCCTAGTCCACCCTTCAAAGCAATTTTGGAACTCTCTTTCTGGAATGGCCATCACAGCTGTCATTGTATTACCCTTGATGTCCTGAATGTCATCAAAATGTCTTCCTTTCAGTATTTTCTTTATATTTGTGTAAAGCAAAAAGTCTTTGAGGACCAGATCACGTGAGTAGGTATGGTGTTCCACTACAGTTATTTGCTTACTGACTAACAACTCCCTCACCAACAATTACACAATGAAGTTCTTGAACTCTCCACCATGCCACTGTGTACAATGTCCAGTTAAGAAAGAGTTCCAAAATTGCTTTGAAGGGTAGACTAAGCACTGTCTTTAGTGCATAGCTTCCCAAAGGGAGAACTTTGAAAATGACCATAGTGATATTCAGCAATGAGATATATAGAACTTAGAACAATTAAGTTCATGGAATTGTCAGCCCTTATGTGTTTCATTTTATTTCTGAGGGTTTCTAGCTTTCCTGGATTCATACTTTGTACATTCTGTATTCTAGTCATTAATGATTGTTTGCATCTGTTTCTTCTGTTTTGAGTCATGCCACATGAACAAATGAGGTTCTAGAAGCTTAACTGCATCCATGCCATTAAGATCGACTCTACTTCAAGGAGGCAACTCTTCCCCAATTATCGTCTGAGTGCCTTCTAACCCAGGGAGCTCATCTTCCAGCACTGTATCAGACAACGTTCCACTCCTATTCATAAAGTTTTCACCAGCTAATTCTTTTCAGAAATAGACTACTGGGTCCTTCTTCCTAGTCTGCCTTAGTCTGGAAGCTAAGTTGAAACCTGTCTGCCATGAGTGATCCTGCTGGTATTTGAATACTGGTAGCATGGCTTCCACAAACACAGCAATTACCTTGAAGAAAGACATGAAGGTAACGGGACAAGAAAACTAGATTACTGGAAGTGAAACATTCAGAACAGAAATAATGAGAATATTGACACGTCGTGAAGAATGTAGCTAATGTCGTTGAAAAATTTGTGTAGACTTTTTTGAATGGGAAACTAATTTGCTCTGCAAACTTTCAACAAAAACACAACAGTATTGTTCAAAAAAAAGAGAAAGATATACAAATGGACAATAGGCACTTGAAAAGATTATCAAGATCGTTAGTCATTATGGAAATGCAAACCAAAGCCACAATGAGATACTGCTTTTCTCCTACTAGAATGGCTACTACCAGAAAAACTAGAAAACAAATATTTATAGGGATTTGTATAACTATGATCAATCATTTGTTGGTAAAATTGTAAAATGATGCAGCTAGTATGAAAAACTTGTAGTGGTTCCTCAACAAGTTAAAAATAGAAGTTTTGTATGACTCAGCAATTCCTTTCATAGGCAAATACCCAAAGAACAGAAGGCAGGGACTCAAACAGACACTTGTGCATCAGTGTTCACTGCAACATTATCCTCAATAGCCAAAGAGGTAGAAACAACCTACCTGTCCATCAACAGATGAACAGATACATAAAATCTGCTCTGTTTCTACCAAAACTAAACCAAATATGTCCATTGTTGAATTGATTCCTACTCACAGAGACTAGGTAGGACAATGTAGAACTGTCCCATGGGGTTCTCAAGGCTGTAGGTCTTTATGAAAGCTGACTGCCACATCTCTTTCCTGCGGAGTTCATGTTGGATCTGGACTGCAGATCTTTCAGTTAATAGCTGAATGCTTTCATCACTGTTTCACCAGGATTCCTTTTATAATTACAGTGGAATATTATTCAGCATGAAGAGAAGTCCTGACTCATGCTACTTTACGGATGAACCTTGAAAGCATTACGCTGAGTGGAAGAAGTCAAATACAAAAAGGACGGACATTGTATGATCCCATTAATATGATCCCACTGTTGTGTCCTGTAGAGTTGATACCAGCTCATAGCAACCCCACAGCACAGAGTAGAACGACTTAATAGAATTTCTTAGGTAATCGTCACAGGAGCAGATCATGAGGTCTTTTCTTCCACGGAGCAGCTCATTTGTTCCAAAAACTGACCTTTTGGCTAGTAGCCAAGTACTTTCTATTGCACGACCAAGAGCACTTTAAAAGAAATGTCTAAAGTAAGAATATGCACAGAGACTTAAACATTTCTTAGTGGTTACTAGGTGTTGGGGGTGGGGAAATGTAGAGGTGTTGCTTAAGGGATACTAAGTTTCTGTTTGGAGAGATAAAAGCTTGGAGACAGATAAAGTTTGGTTTAACAAAATTCTATTATTAAGGAATAGATGTGTGCTGAGTAGTCAGCTTTCTACTTTGTGTACATGTATCTGTGAAATGGATAAAATATGGCCAATATACAGGTTAACTGAGTCACGTAACTCATATAACTTTGTGGAGTTGTATAATTCACAACCTGTGTGACTATACATGGCTTCTCTGGCAATAATCATCATCTGACCTATGTTGCATCAACATGGACTCATCATATAAATGTGTGTAGCTCTTCAGCACTAATCAAATAGTTCTCTCAGTCTATGAATTGTGGGTTCTCACTTCTGCTTTTTTATCCAGCGACTCAGAGATAGGCTTTGTATACAGCTTTAGTAACTTCCCCTAACCTAGGCTCTCTGGTATAGTTACCCACCTCCTTTTACACCCTCTCTCCACTGTTCAGTGCTTGCCTTTTCTTGTCTGACCCTTGGAATTTTATTGTGTGTTTTATTGGAAGTGTTTTATTGCTTCTATTTTTTGAAGCAAGCTTGGTACAAACACAATTATGATGGTAATAATTAGGTACCAGGGAAACACTGAGGAAATTTAGGACAGATACTCTCTTCCAGGAAATGATTATGACTTAGAAGGTAGAAATGAATCATATAGAAAATGTTATAAGTGAAATACTTAAGCCTTTACTAATTGTGGGAAACTTTAGATCCATAAGGCTGAGTCTAAGGAGTAGCAGGGAGTTGTACTTACATTAGTTGCCTCAGCGAGTAAAAGGGAGATGACACAGTACACATATCTGGATCCTAACCAGGGAACTCTTGATCTCAGTTAAATGCTGTACCATTGAGCTATATCCCCACCAGATAGTCTTACCTTAATAAAAATTCTTTCCTAATTACTGTCTTTCCCAAGATGCTCTCACTATTATCCGGTGTCTCCCTGGGGAGCTACCCTAGCTTCTTCTCTCACTCCACTTCCATGTCTGTCAGCATCAGCTTTACTGCTCCAGAGTCTTCTCAGCTATGTCCACCAGAATAGCCTTCTTCTCAGAGCCCCTCTCACTGCTCCTTTATTGTGATCGAGTGTCTGAGCCATATATTGCTGCTAGAACAGAAATACCACAAGCAGATAGCTTTAACAAAGAAAAGTTCGTTCTTACACAGTCTGTCAGTCACTGCCATCGAGTGAATTCTTACTCATAGAGTTTCTAGGGAATGTCTGGCAGATTTGAACTGCTGACTTTTTGGTTTAACAGGCGTAACAGTTAACTACTACACCACCTGGGTTTCCAGTCCAGCAAGCTGGAAGTCCCAATTCTGTGTGCCGATTCCAGAGGAATGCAATTTCTTTGTCGTCTCTAGTGGAGAGTCCTGTGTTGCATCAGTCTTTTTCTGACCTGAGAATGTCTTGCTTCAGAAATCTCAGGTCTGAAGGATGTACTCTGCTCTCTATGTTGCTTTCCTGACGATATGAGGTCCCTAACTCTCTGCTTGCTTCCTTTTCTATTCTTGTAGGGTAAAAGGTGGTGCAAGTCATACTCTAGGGAAACTCCCTTAGTAAGGGTGTTACAGTCCCACCCTAATCCTATTTAACATAGTCCAGTCTATGAACCACAGGCAGAGATTAGGATTTACAGCATAAGAAAATCATAAAATGAGGAACAACCCCACAGTACTGGGAATCATGGCCTAGCCAAATGGCTGCACATATTTTTTGGAGGACACAATTCAATCTGCAACACTGAGTTGCAAGATGACTCTATCCGTTCCCCTCAGTATCTAATACTTTGTCTTTTTAATTTTTGTCCATCTTCCACTCACTGCTTTCGTTTCTTTTTCCTGGGCTGTGGTGGAGTCTCTCAGGGGATTGACCTCCTCCAGAGGAGGCATCTGGTGAATAAATCTCCACCCCCAGTGTTTGAGGGGAAAGGGAGTGAGCAAGGGCAAATCCAGATGTCAGTATAGCTAGAAGGCCTGGCACTGGGCACTGTGCCTAATTGCGCTGAAATTGAAAGAGCCACTTTTTTTATGGCAATCAATTTCTCAGTATCTAGTCATCATTGCAGTTGTGTTTTTAGCTCCTTTTTATTATGTTATAGTAGACCTTTGGATATGATTTCTTACTATTTTATTTAGTTTATTGCAAAACGATAGTGGTCTATATAGCTTTCTTTTAGGGATATGCTAGTCTTATTTATTTTTTATATCAAGAATATGCAAACTTCCTAGAGTGATTTGGAGAAATTTCCATATTTTTAATACTCTGGAACATTATGTATGGCATAAAATGATCTGTTCCTAATTAAAAATTAGATGAACTTGCCTATAAGGCTAAAAATTGCCTGCTTAAGTCTTCTGAGTGTGATGTCCTTGCGAGGAAGAGTTCCTTAACTCTCTTTCAAATGTATTTTATCATTCATTATAGGTCTATTCAGGAGTTCCACTTCTTGCTGGGTCTGTTTTTGTATTTTTACTCAAAAAAAAAAAAATCTGTTTATACAGATTTTGAAAGTGAACAGAATGAAGCAGTACATAGACTTCTGTTATATTTACAAAAATATATTTAATCATGTTCTAAGTTACCTTCCTTACGTTATTAATTTGTCTTTCCAGTGTATTCTCCATTAGACTCCATGCCAGCCAAAAGCCAAGTGCCGTCAAGTCAGATAGATTCCATGAGTGTTTGCTTATTTTTTCAGGCAGCCACCTAGATCCAATCTCAGATATGTGTAGTTTTTGCTTCATATATTTTGAAGCACTGTTAACAGAGGTCTAGCTATTTAGGATTGTTGTCCTCTTGATGAACTGATGTTTTTATCATTATGAAAAGTCCCTCCTTTTTTCTGGTAACCTTCCTCATTCTGAAGTCTGTTAAAAAATAGCCTTTACATCTCTATTTGATGAGAGTGCATGGTATATCTCTTTTCATCCTTTTACTTAAAACTATTCATGTATTTATATTTGACGTGATGTTCTTGTAGAGAGCATGTAGACATTTTATCCAGGCTGTCTTAGTCATCCAGTGCTGCTGTAACAGAAGTGCTACAAGTGGATGACTTTACCAAAGAGATGTATGTTCTTTAACAGTCAAATAGGCTACAAGTCTAAATTCACAGCATCAGTTCCAAGGGTAGACTTTTTCTCTATGTCAGCTTTGGAGGAAGGTCCTTGTGATGCATTAGTCTTCCCTTGGTCTGGGAACATCTCATGACAGGAACCTCAGGTGGAAAGGATGCGCTTTGCTCCTGGTGCAACTTTTTTGGTGGTATGAAGGCCACAACTCTATGCTTTCTTCCCTTTCCTTTTATCTCTTGTAGGATAAGAGGTGGTGGAAGCCACTCCCCAGGGAAGCTCCCTTTATATTGGCTCAGGGAGGTGACCTGAGTAAGGGTGTTACAGTCCCACTCTAATCCTCTTTAACATAATGCCCTATTAACCACAGGCAGAGATTAGGATTTACAGCATAGGCAAATCACAACATGAAAAACAACCCCACAATACTGGCAATCACGGCCCAGCCAAATTGCTACACATATTTTGGGGGTTTGTAATTCACTCCATGATGAAGTCTGATGATCTCTATCTTTTATTGGAGTGTTTAGATCATTTACGCTTAACATAATTTATACATACAATTCTATTTAAACCATGTTAATGTTAGGTGCTGTTAATACAGACTAATAGTGGACCTTATGTACAACAGAATAAAATGTTGCCTGGTTCTTTACCATCCTTACAAATGTTTGCTACATTTGAGTGCATTGTAGCTATTCTGTCAATTTATCTTGCAATTTGTTTTTATTTGTCCTATGTACTGTTTGTTCTTTTTTTCTTAACCTTCTGGATTGAATATATTTTATTATTCATTTTATCCCCACCTTTAAGTTACTATGTACTACTTTTTGCTGCTTTCTTTTGGTGATTTATCTAAAGTTTATAGAACCATATTTAACTTCATATTTTACCTTCAAATAGTGTTATACCACTTCACTCATAGCAAAAATCTTATAAAAGAATGTCTCCAGTTCCCCTATTTTGTCCTTTGTGTTATTGTTATAGATTTTACCTTGGTGTATGTTATAAATCCTGTAAGATATTGGTATTATTTTTGCTTTAAACATTTGTCTTTTTGTGTGTGTACTGAAAATAGGCACAACAAAATATTTGTTAGTTCAACAGTCTCTATGATAATTTAGTGACTTGGATTACATTCTTCCTGTTGGGCAACCATTATCACTTTCGTAAATTATTTCACCAGCATTAAAACAAAATCAATCAATTATCTTTTAAAGAGATCTGAAAGTCCCAAAAGTATCTTTTGTATTTGTCCACATAGTGACCATTTTGGCACTCTTCATTACATGGTGCAGACCCAGGTTTTCATCTGATATTATGTTCCTTCTGCTGGTGATAAATTCTTTCATCTTTTGTTGTTGTGAAAAAAGATTTGTTTTGCTTTCATTGTTGGGAGATATTTTTACAATAAAGGATAAAATTTACTGAGTAGAGAATTAACAGTTTTTTTCTCTTTAAGCATTTTGAAGGCATTGCTTTTTTCCCCTCCCTGGCTTGCATGATTTCTGATAAGAAGTCGCATTTCATTCCTCTGTGTGTAATGTATTTTGCCTACCTCTACCTATTATTAATATTTTTCCCTTTATTACTGGTTTGCAGAAATTATTATGATGCATCTTGGTGTTTTTTCTTTAATTTCTTCTACTTGAGTTTTGTTGAGCTTCTTGATATATGGTTTTCTGTTGTTGGTCAGTGTCATCATGACCATTCCTACTCACAGAGACCCAAGGTACACAGAATGAAACACTACCTGCTCCTGTGCTATCCTCGTGTTTCTTCTTATGCTTGAGCACCTTGTTGCAGCCACTGTGTCAATCCGTCTATTGGTGGTCTTACTCTTTTTCACTGATCCTTTGCCTTACCAAGCATGATGTCTTTCTCTGGGGACTGATCCTTCCTGGTTTAACACGTCCAAAGCATGTGAGACGTAAGCTCTCCATCCTTACTTTTAAATAGCTGTCCTTTTCCCAAGACATATCTGTTTGTTCTTCTGGCAGTCCATGGTGTATGTTAACTATTCTTTGCCAACCATCAGTTCTTTTGGGGTCTTCATTTTCCATTGTCCAGCATTTGTATGCATACAAGAGACTGAAAACACCATGGCTTGGCACACCTCAGTCTTCAAGGAGACGTCTTTGCTCTTTAATAATTTAAAGAGTTTTGAGCTGATTTGCCTGATGTAGAGTGTTGTTTAATTTCCTAAGTACTGCTTCTATGGCTATTGATTGTTGATCCAAGTACAATAAAATTCTTGATGACTTCAATCTTTTTTGCATTTATCATGATGTTGTGTCTTGGTCCAATTTTTGTTTTCTTGATGTTGAGGTGTAATCTGTGCTGAAGGCTATGGCTTTGATCTTCATCAGTGAGTGCTTCAAGTTCTCTTCACTTTCATCAAGTGACGTTGTGTCATCTGAATAAAACAGTTTGTTAATGAGTCTTCCTTCAGTCCAGAAGTTCCATTCTTCATGTACTCCAGTTTTGCAGATTACTTGTTCAGTATGCATATTAAATAAGTATCGGGAGAGGCTCTAGCCCTGACAAGCACTTTCCTGATTTGAACCATGCTGTGTGCCCTTGTTCTGTTTGAAAGACTGCATCTTGGTCTATGTATAGATCCCTCATGAGCACAATTACGTATTCTAGAATTTTGATTCTTTGCAATATTATCCATAATTTGTTATGATTCACACCATTGAATCCCTTTGTTTTATTAATAAAATACAGGGAAACATCTTTTTAGCATTCTGTTTTCATCCAAAATCTATCTGACATCAGCAGTTATATCTCTGGTTCCACACCCTCTTCTGAATCCAGCTTGAATTTTTGACAGTTATCTATCATCCTACTGCTACAGCTGATTTTGAATAATCTTCAGCAAAATTTTACTCGAGTGCAATTTTAGTGATTTTGTTTGGTAATTTCTTCATTCAGTTGGATCACCTTACTTTGGAATTGGCATAAATACGGATCTCTTCTTGTTGGTTGGCCAGGCAGCTGTCTTCCATAGATGAGCGAGCACTTCCAGGGCTGCTTTGGTTTATTGTAACATCTCATTGGGTATTCTGACAGTTCCAGAAGCCTTGTTTTTTTGCCATTCCCTTCAGTGCAGCTTGGACCTCTTCTTTTAGTACCATCAGCTCCTGATCACATGAAATGTTCTTTTTGATGATGAATGTAACACCGTCCTTCTTAATTTGTCATTCCTTGCATAGTAGGTTGTATGACTGCCTGATTCAAAATAGCCAGTACCAGTCCATTTCAACTCATTGATGCCTATGATATAGATGTTTGTGGCTGCCATTTCATTTTTGACAATTTTTAGTCTTCCTAGGTTTGTACTTTCTATATCCCACATTCAGATTATAAGTGGATGTTTACAACTGTTTCTTCTCATTCTGAGTCATGCCACATGAGCAAATGAAGGTCTTGAAAGCTGGACTCTATCCATGTCGCTACAGTCAACTGTACTTTGAGGAGGCAGCTCTTTCCCAGTCATATTTTGAGTGCCTTCCAACCTGGGGGGCTCATCTTCCAGCACTATATTAGGGAGTGTTTTGTTGCTATTCATAATGTTTCCACTGATTAATTCTTTTCAAAAGTAGACTGTTGGGTCCTTCTTCTAGTGTGTTGTAATCTGGAAGCTCAGCTGAAGCCTGCCCACTTTGGGTGACCTGCTGGTATCTGAATATAAGTGGCATAATTTCCAGCATCACAGTAAAATATAAGCCCCCACAGTATGACAAAATGACAGAAGCTTTCATAATCTAGTTATTAAAGAAAAAAAAGACTAGCATATACCAAAAATAAAGCTATGGGCAGCTATTATTTTGCAGTAACTTAAACAAAATAGTAGGAAGTCTTATCCAAGGGTCTAGTACAACATAACAAAGAAGGGGTCAAAATGCAATGACAATGATAGCTCGCTATTGAGAAATTGATTGCTATGAAGAAGAGACAATTTAAATACCAGAAAATGTGTGCTCAGTGCCCAGTCCCATGCCCTCCAGCTATGCTGACATCTGGATTTGTCCTTGTCAATTTCCTTTCTCCAAAATACTGTTGCTGCTCATCTGTTTATCAGATGCCTACTCTGGGGTAAGCCAGGACCCTGCGAGCCTCCACCATGGTCCAGGAAAAGGAAGCCGAAGTAGTGAGTGAAAAAAAAACAAACAAAAAAACGCAGTGTTGTGGAGTCGGGAATAGAAGATGTACAAAAATTTTGAAAAACAAAGTGTAAATATAGAGGGGGAATGAGTAGAACACATCTCATGACCTAGTAATAGCAATAATAAGAGATAGGGAGAAGGACTCTTTGGAGAAAGTTATTCAGGTAGGCACAGGTGGGAAGATTCTGCAGGAAGGAAGCTGATTCTGACAGGTGTGGAAGTGAGCGTGAGATGAGAAGCTCAGGTAGCTCCCCAGGGAGATACTGCATAAAGAGGAGAGCAGTGTGTGAATGAGAACAATTATAAAAGAGCGTTTATTAAAGTTATGCTAGCAGGTGGGAGTGTAGCTCAGTGGTAGAGCGTTTGACCACGGATAAAGATGCCCCCTGGTTCAATTCCAGGTGCCCCCTGTGTTGTTTCTCCTTTACTCCCTGAGGCAGCTGGTGTAAGTACAGCTCGCTCTTACCCCAGAGACTCAGTCTCACGGAGCCAAAGTTTCCCATCATTAGTAAGGACTTAAGTGTTTCACTTACAATATTTTCTGTATATTTCATTTCTGCCTCCTCAGTCATAACCATTTCCTGGGAGAGTAAAAGTTGTCTGCCCTAGGCTTCCTCGGTGCTTCCCCTGTGCCTAATTATTACCATTATTATTTTGTTTGTACCAAGGTTTCTTAAAACAAAACAAAACTGAACTGAAGCAGCTTCCAATAAACACACACAATATAACTCCAAGGATCAAACAAGAAAAGGCAAATACTGAACATTTAGGAGAGGCGGTAAGAGAAGGTAGGTAACTATTCCAGAGAGTCTAGGTTAGGAGAAGTTACTGTATCTATATACAAAACCAATTTCTGAGCTCCCAGGTAATCAGACAGAAGTGAAAACACACAATTCATCAACTGAGAAAACTATTCGATTAGTGATGAGAAGGAGCAGACGTTTATATGATAGCTCTACATAGATGGAACATTGGACAGATGATGGTTATTGCCAGGGTAGCCAAGTGTAGTCACATAGGTTGTGAATTATGCAACTCCACCAGTGCTCTGGAGTTATGTGACACAGAAATCCTGGATATTGGCCATAGTTTATTCATTTTTATACACACACAATAAAGAGAAAATTGACTACTCAATACAATCTCTTAGTAATGGAATGTTGTGAAACCATTACTATTTTCTATTTCCAAGTTTTTTACCACCCCAAGCAAAAGCTTTGTATCCCTTAAGCAATATTTCCCTGTTTCTACCACCCCCAACACACCTAACACTTGCTTAGCAAAATGAGGGTCAGCGAAAAAGAGGAAGACCCTCAATGAGATGGAGTGACACAGTGGCTGCCACAGTGTGTTTAAGCATAACAATGACTGTGAGGACAGCACAGGACCAGGCAGCGTTTTCCTCTGTTGAACATAGGCTTGCTATGAGTCAGCACTGACTTGATGGCACTTGACAACCCACCCCTAGTAACCACTAAGAAACTTAGTTTTCTATGTGTTTGCTTATTCTAGGTATTTCTTAAAAGATGCTCAGGTTGAACAACAGCTAAATGCTCAGCTGCTAACCAGAAGGTTGGTAGTTGGAAGTGACCAGCTACTGCAAGGGATAGAAGAAAGGTGACATGGTTGTGTAAAGATTACCTAAGAAACCCTGTTAGGCAGCTCTACTCTGTCCTATGGGGTCACTATGAGTCAGAATCAACTCCATGGCATTTACTAACAATAGATTATTTCATTTAAGTGAGATAATACAGTATCTGCTCTTTTGTATCTGACTTCTTTTGCTTAGCATGTTTTGAAGGTTCAGCCACATACTAGCATGTATCAAAACTCGTCTTTATGTTTGAATGACATTACACTTTACAAGTAAAAAGGAATCCTTTTGGCACAGTGGCTAAAGTGCTTGACTGCTAACTGAAAGGTCAGTGGTTAGAACCTACTATCAAGAAGATGTGGTAATCTGCTTCCATAAAGACTTACAGCCCTGGGAACTCTATGGAACAGCTGAACTCCGTTCTACATGGTCTTTCAGAGTTGGAATCAACTTAACAGCAATGAGTTGTTTCAGTTGTGGTATGAATGGGCCACATTTATTTTATTTTATTATGATTGAATGAGACTGTACATTCCCATGTAAATTTGCATATCCACCTATATGCAGCTCCCACTGCTCTCCCTGCCTGTTGACAGCACATTCTTCCTCTCTGCTACACACATGTTGTCTTCCCAACAATCTCCTATTCCTTCCTCTCCACCCACTCCCCTTCCTCCAATAAGAGGTCAACAGGGCAACATCCTATAGATGCATAGGACCATAAAGGGCACACATGAAACGGTCATTCTGTGTCACCAAGTCCAATCCATTCTTGTCTGAAGAGTAGGCCTCTATTATGATTTATGGACAGGGGCAGCATCAGGGCCAGAGGCCAAGCTCCCAGGGGAACTCTGAGGCTCCCAGACCATCAACTGTGGTCTTTTAGTGGCGATCTCAGGGTGCACCACTTTTTATTCTTGTGTTGCCAGTGAGACTCAACGTTGTGAGTTCCATCAGTGCTATCGCTGGTAGTGGCTGGGCACCATCCGGTTCTTCCAGTCACAAGTCGTTGTAGTCACTCACTCACATGGGTCTCTCTGTGTTCGGGGTTCTCTTTCCCCCACGTTGTTTTTTTGGTCCTTGGTGAACATCTGTTCCAGCCGAGATGGGACCATTTGCTGTACCCTCAGATGGCAGCTTGGCAGCCTTTAAGGCCTCAGACGTCACTCACTAATGTGAGGTGCAGAGGGCTCTCTTAGCAAAATGCTGGTTGTGTGAATAGGTCATGTTTTATGTACTCATTTATCTTTTGGTGGACAATTAGATTGTTTCTTCTACCTTTTGGTTACTGTGAATAATACTGCAAGGAACACTGGTAAACATGTAACTGCTTGAGTACCTTCTTCCAGTCCTTTTGCATTTCTGTCTAGCAGTGAAATAGCTAGGTCATTTAATAATTTTGAACCCTAGTGGGTAGTGGTTAAATGCTGTTTTTGCTAACCAGAGGGCTGGCGGTTTGTAGCCACCCAGCACTCCTTCAAAACTCTATGGAGCAGTTCTCTTCTGATCCACAGGGTTGCTGTGAGTTGGAATCGCCTGGATGGAAATGAGTTTAAAAAGATAAAGAATCCTATGTTTGACTTTTTGAGGAACTACCACACTGTTTTCCATAGTGATTGCACTATTTTATAGGTTTGGCTGCAAGGAATAAGGGCTCCAAGTTATTTGACCCTCATCAGTACTTATTTCCCACTTTTTCTGATAAAAGCCATCACAGTGGAAGTAAAGTGGCATTTCATTGTGGATTTAGTTTGCAATTTCCTAATGACTCGTGGTGCTGAGACACTTCATGTGCCTGTTGTCTACTTCTTCTCCTTTTCAATGGTATTTTATTGTGTTTTCAGTGAAAGTTTACACAGCAAATTAGGTTTCTATTCAATGATGTCTGCACAGATTGATCCATGACATTAGTTGCATTCACAATGCTTCAACATTCTCACTATTCTGCTCTGATAATGCCATTTCGAGTGATCTAGATTTCCTGCCCCCTTACCCTCAATTCTTTGCTTTAAATAAATTTCTGACAGTTTGGTATCATGAAGATGACTTTTAATGGAATGTAGTAGTCATGATGCTGTTCTTTATTTTGTGAATTAATCTATTATTCTGCTCAAAGGTGATCTTGGTACAGTTTCAGTGTTTAAAGACTAGTTGAGGTGGAATCATTTTCATAATGTCACCTCTTCTTATCTGTAAGCAAGGTATGTTAACCCACTTACGTTGGCCTCTTTTGTTTTTTTGCAGTAGTGTCTTATAGTTTTCTTTTTATGGGTCTTTTATGTCTCTAGTTAGACTTATTTTTAAGTATTTTATCTTCTTGAGGGCTATTGTAAATTCTATTGATTTGGTGATTTCCTCTTTGATGTTCTCTTCATTAGTATATAGGTATCTAACTGATTTTTGTGTGTTTATCTTATATCCTGATAATTTGCTGAACTCTTCTATTGGTTTCAGTAATTTTTTTGTGAATCCCTTAGTGTTTTCTGTGTATAAGATTATAACATCTGCAAATAGAGATACTTTTACTTCTTTCTTACCAATTCAGTTGCTCTTTATTTCTTTTTTCTGGCCTGACTGCTCTTGTTAGAACCTCCAGCACAATGTTGAATCAGAGTGGTGACAAAAGCCATCCTTGTCTGGTTCCTGTTCTCAAGGGGAATATTTTCAGACTCTCTCCAATTAGGATGATGTTGGCTGTTGGCTTTGCATAAATGCCCTTTATTATGTTGAGGAATTTCCCTTCTATTCTTATTTTGCTGTGAGTTCTTAACACAAACTGGTGTTGGACTTTGTCAAATGCCTTTTCTAAAGGCATTTAGATTTTGATAAAATTAAGTGATTCCTGTCTTTTGCTCTATTTAGATGGTTGACTACTTTGATTTTCTAATGCTGAACCATCCCTGCATCCCTGGTATGAATCCCACTTGGTCATGGTGGATAATTTTTCTTTTTTTTAATTTTTTTATATGTTGTTGAATTCTCTTGGCTAGAATTCTACTGAGGAGATTTTTGTCTAGGTTCATGAGAGATATTGGTCTGTAGTTTTCCTTTTTGTTTTAA
Organism: Heterohyrax brucei; assembly: GCA_028571685.1. Lineage (NCBI taxonomy): Eukaryota > Metazoa > Chordata > Mammalia > Hyracoidea > Procaviidae > Heterohyrax > Heterohyrax brucei. The sequence goes on from CM053140.1 coordinate 59,818,245, forward strand.
AGATTGGTTTAAAGACTCAGGAGTCCATGGGTTTTTTTTTTTTTAAAAGATTTTGAGGTCTGTGCCAAATTTTTCTCACACTGTATCAGGATCCATCTATTGTGCCCCTAATTGGAATAATTGGTAGTGGTAACTAGACACGGTCTAATTCTTCTTGTATCAAGTTAGAAAACTGTTATGGATTCACAGAGATACTCCTATAGACTGATTTCCTCCCTGAGTCTTGAATTTCCTTCTTCTCTTTTGCTCTGTATGAACAGAGATCAATAGTTGTATCCTAGTTGGTGACTTTGTGTATCTTTTGTGGTAAAAATATCTATTAAATTTTGTCAACCATTTTTTAATTGTGTAGTTTGCCTTTTTGTTGTTAAATAATTTTAATATTAATTATATGCTCAAATGATAATATTTTAGACATATTGGGTTAAATAAAATATATCATTAAAATTAATTTCAAGAATTTTTAATGTGACAACTAGAAAATACAAAAGAATATATGTAGTTTGTATTTGTGGCTCACATTATATTTTTCTAGTACAGTACTGCCCTAGAAGATGAAGCCTGATCTTAGGACATAAGACCTAGGTGATGGCAACAGTCATTAGGGAAAAGGTAGACTGTACAACAAATGGTGCTGTGATAATAGACTTTCTAACAAAAAAGACACATATGTAACCCCTACCTCACTCCATCAAAAAGTTCATATGAATTAGATTTCCAAATATAAAGTTAAACTTTTATATAAATGCATAACCCAGGGAAGGATTTCTTAACACAAACCAAAAAACAAAAAGTATAAGAGATAAATATCAGTATACTAAAATTTTAATTTTTATATGAAAAAAAATCCCATAAACAAAAGACTCAAAATTTTACAACACATGATGTTGTTAGGTGCTGCCTAGTCATTTCTGCCTCCTAGTGACCCTATGTACAATGGAATGAAACACTGCGTGGCCTTGCACCATGTCCACAATAGTCTTTGTGCTTAAGCCTATCCTTGCAACCATCATGTCAAGCCATCTCAGTGAGGGTCTTCCTCTTTTTCACTGACCTTCCACTCTACCAAGCATGATGTTCTTCTTTAGGGAATAATCCCTTCTGACAACATGTCTGCAGTACGTAAAATGCAGTCTCATTATCTTTGTTTCTAAGGAGCACTGTGGCTGCACATCTTCAAGAACAAATCTGTTTATTCTTTTAGCAGTCCATGGTATATCCAACATTCTTCTCCAACACCGTGACTCGAAGGCATCTATCTATTATTTTTCTTCCATCTTCCTTATTCATTGTTCAGCTTTCACATGCATACAATGCAATTGAAAATACCATGGCTTAGGTCAGGCACATCTTAGTCTTCAGGGTCACATCTTCACTCTCCAATACTTTAAACAGGGCCTTTGCAACAGATTTTTCCAGTGCAATGCTTCTTTTGATTTCTTGACTGCTGCTTCTATGGGTATTGATTGTGGAACTAAGTAAAATGAATCAATCCTTTCTCCATTTATTGTGATGTTGCTTACCAGTTGTGAGGATTTTTGTTTTCTTGATGTTGAGGTGCAATCCATACTAAGGCCGTGGTCTTTGAGCATCGTCAGTGTTTCAAGTCCTCCTCACTTTCAGCAAGCAAGGTTGTATCATCTGCATAATGCAGGTTGTCAATGAGCCTTCCTCCAAGCCTGATACCTCATTGTTCTTCACATAGTCTAGCTTCTCTGATTATTTGCTCAGCACACAGATTAAAAAGGTGTGGTGATATGATACAACCCTGATGAACACCGTTCCTGACTTTAAACCGTGCAGTGTCCGCTTGTGCAGTTCAAATGACTGCCTCTTGATCTGTGCGCAATTCCTTAAGAGCACAATTAAGGGTTTTGGAATTCCCATTCTCTGCAATGTTAGCCATAATCTGTTATGACCCACACAGTCAAATGCCTTTGTATAGTCAATGAAACACAAGTAAGCATCTTTTTGGTATTCTCTGTCTTCAGCTAGGATCCATCTGACAGCAGAAATTACCCTTGGTTCTGCATCCTCTTCTGACTCGGGTTTGAATTACTGGCAGTTCCCTGTCAATATACTGTTGCAGTTACTTTCCAATGATCTTTAGCAAAATTTGTGTGTGTTATTAATGATGTCGTTTGGTAATTTCTGCATCCAGTTGGATCATTCTTGGGAATCTCTTGCAGTTGATTGGCCAGGTAGTTGTCCTCCAAATTTCTTGGCATAGATGTATGAGCACTTCCAGCACCGCATACTTGCATACTTCTGTAAAAACACTTCAATTCATATTCCATCAATCCCTGGAGCTTTGTTTTTGTTTTTCACCAATGCCTTCAATGTAGTTTCAACTTCTTCCTTCAGTACCCTGGGTTCCTAATCACATGCCACCTCTTCAAATGGTTGAACACTGACTAGTTTTTTTTGTTATAATAACTCTATGTATTTTTTCCACCTTTTTTTGATGCTTCCTGAGTTATTTAATATTTTCCCTGTGGAATCCTTCACTACTGCAACTTGAGAGTTGAATTTTTTCTTCAGTTCTTTCGGCTTGAGAAATGCAGAACATGTTATTCCCTCCTGGTTTCCTATCTTCAGCTCTTTGCACGTCATTATAATACTTTATTTTGTCATATCAAGCTGCCCTTTGAAATCTTCCAGTTCTTCTGCTTCATTATTCCTTTCTTTTGCTTTAGCTGTTCTACATTTTGAGGTCAAGTTTCAGAGTTTCTTCTGGCATCTGATTTGGTCTCTTCTTCTTTGTTTTCTGTTTTTTTTTTTAATGACCTCTTGCTTTCTTCATGGCAAGCAATTCATCTGGTCTTTGGTCATTAGAGAATGGCTATGTATCTAGTATGTTTAAAGAGGGATCCTGGTGGCATAACAGTTAAGTATTTGGCTACTAATTAAAAGGCATCAATTTTAATTCACCAGCTACTTTTTGGAAACCTGTGGGGCAATTCCGTTCTGACTCACAGGGTTGCTATGAATTGGAATTGACTCAACAGCAATTTTTTTTAATCTAGAAACAATCCTCCAAATCAATCCTATAGACCTATAACTAAAGTTAAATCTTAGCATACCCCAAACCCATGGCTGTTGAGTCAATTTCGACTCCTAGCAACCCTATAGGACAGAGTAGAACTGCCTCATAGTTTCCAAGGAGTGCTTGGTGGATTCAAACTACCAACCTTTTGGTTAGCAACTGTAGCAGTTAATGACTATGGCACTTGGGTTTCCAGCATACTCCAGGGTGACACAAAATATAATGCAAGAGGAAATGGCTTTTATATCTAAAAATATGCAAGAAACTTGAGGAACATATAAGGAAGTGGATTCTAAGGACATTAGACCAAACAGGGTAGGATATAACCCTTTCATGACTACATTTTTCACCTTTAATTTTTTTTTTTTTGATGACGTGTGTTTTCAATATTGGAATTCATGCTTAAAAGCTGAATGCATTTAAATTTTTGGCTGATATCATGGATTTTAAGAAATGTGATCTGGCAAAACCATCTGCCAACAAGACTAGTAGCACTTTGGTGCCACAAACCTGTGTAGGATGACAGCATGTCTTTGCAGTCTAACTGGGTAATTTATTGCTGGTACCTTTCCTTTAAGCTGCATGGAAAACTTTTGATTTTCCAAATGTGACACAGAAAAACCCAAACAAACCCATCAAATCTCCCTTACTCTCACACAAGAAATCCATAATTATGCATGCAAGCCCTATGTCACAGAAATGAAACAAAAAAGCCAAAGTGTATAAAACAAACACACTTGGGAAGCAGCTTCTAGTAGAATGCCCATCCCCACACTACACTGAGGATTTACCTCTTGTCTGCTGAGCTCCATGTGTTTCACAGGGACCCATCTTGATGCTAAATGCTTTAGAACTGAAATAGCACCATACCTCTGAGGTCTAGAGACGTGAAAAGTGGCTGGCATACTATTTATGCCAATAGTCACAAAAGGGATAACACTGAATTCATTGACACGGGTGCACTAAATAGATATTCTGAATTTAGTGTGTTAGCTAGTGCGGCTGGAGACAGCTCTAACAGCTTGCTTAGTTGGCTGAAGCTTGGACTTCAGTGGCCCACATTTAATGTAAGTGAGGTACCAGAGTTTCCCTGGTGCGGTGTAGAGGAGGGTGTCTAAATGTTTAGGATGACAAAAGTATTGGATTGGGTTACTCAGTATAACTTGCATATCCAGTCCCAAACTATGATCCACAAGAAGGTCATTAAGACATTCAGAAATCTAATTATGAGGTGAATGCTTGCATCCTTGAAAACCTGTACTCACTCACCTTTATTGGTTAGGTAGGTTAGGTAGGACTGTAGGGTGTGCTGAGAATGGCATGGTCTTCCTAATTTCAGTGGGAGATGTTGTTGTCAGGTGCTGTCAGGTCAGTTCAGCTCATAGCGATCTTGTCCACAACAGAACGAAACACTGCCCCATCTTGCGCTGTGTCCACAATCATTTTTATGCTTAAGCAGCATCTCATCTCTGCTCTTCCCCTTCGTCTGTATACCAAGACAGGTACAGGTTTTGTTTCCTCAAGCAGAACTTTTGGTGACTTTCCAAGCTACTGCCAAGTTGTGGTGGTGTGCATTAGGAAAGGGAGAATGGTTATGATAGTAACAGTGTTAGTTTACATTGAACAGGACTAGCAACTCTGCACTGAAGAAGAATAAGCAAGCTAAGTGTGAATTAAAATGTAGAGAGACACTAATTAAATGTCATCCTGACCTAAAGTGGGTATAGCTCAGTGGTACAACATTTGAGAGGTCCCCGGTTCAAATCCAGGTGCCCTATTTGAGGGTCCCATTTTCTTTTTGAGTCCAAGCTCACCATAACAAGTGTCCTACAGACTATAGTTTAGTTTTCTTAAAGGCAGAGGCTTAGTGTTGTTGTTAGGTGCCACTGAGTCGATCCCAGCTCATAGTGACCACATGTAAAACAGAACAAAACACGGCCAGGTTCCCTATCAACCTTACAGTCATTGTTATGTTTGAGCTAAATATTGCAGTCACTATGTGTCTTAGTCTTCAAGTGCTGCTTTAACAGAAATACCACAAGTTGATGGCTTTAAAAAGAGAAACTATACTTTGTCACAGTCCAGTAAGCTTGAAGTACAAATTCAGGATGTCAGCTCCAGGGGAAGGGTTTCTCTACTGGCTCTGGAGGAAGGTCGTTGTCCTCAATCTTCCCCCGGACTAGGAGCTTCTAATGCACAGGGACCCTGGTCCTTTCTAAAGGACATGCTCAGCTTCCAGCACCGCTACTTGGTAATAGAAGGTCTCCAGTTCTCTCTGCTAACTTCTCCGCTTTATACCTCAAAAGATTGCCACAAGGCACAAAACGATCTTACATAGTAAATCCTGCCCCATCAATACAACTGCTGTCCATCATCCCTCATTAACATCATAGAGGCAGGGTTTACAGCATGTATGAACATCACACAATAACAGGAATCATAGCCTAGCCAATTGCCTTGCATCTTTGGGGGAGGGCGGGCACAATTCAATTCATGACACTGTATGACAGTCCATTTCCTTAGAAGGTCTGCCTCTCTTTCACTGGCACTTTACCAACCATGATGTCCTTCTCCAGGGACTGGTCCCTCCTGATAATATGTTTAGTGTATACAAGATGACGTCTCAACATCCTTGCTTCTAAGGAGAATTCTGGATGGACTTCTTCCAAGACAGATAGGTTCATTCTTCTGATTGTTGTTGCTGTAGGGTACATTACAGTCACTTTTGACTCACAGTGATCTTATGTACCGTAAAACTTAACACAGACCCATTCAGAGCCATGCTCACAATCTTTGTCATGCTTGAGCCCATTGTTGCAGCCACTGTGTCAGTCTATCTTGTTGAAGGTTGTCTTAGTCATTTAGTGCTGCTTTAACAGAAATACCACAAGTGGATGGCTTTAAAAAGAGAAATTTAATTTTGCCCAGTGGGTTAAAAGTCCAAATTCAGGGTGTCAGCTCCCAGAGAAAACATTCTCAGATGGCTCTGGAGGAAGGTCCTTTTTGTCAGTCTTATCCTGGACTAGAAGCTTCTGAGGTGCAGGGACCCTCGTCCTTTCCAAAGGATGTGCTCAGCTTTTGGCACTGCTTTTTTGGTGGTATGAGGTCCCCAAGACACTGCCTCAAGGCACTAAACAGTCTTACACCTGGAGTCCTGCCCCACCAACACAGCTGCCATCCAACCACCCTCATCAACATCATACACACAGGATTTATATCATGGAGGGACATCACACAATACCCAGAATCAGGAACCATCCAAATCCCACCCCCCATATTTTTGGGGGAACAAAATTCAACCCATGACAAGAGTCTTCTTCTTTCCTGCTGATCCTCTACCAAACACGATGTTCTTCTCCAGAGACTAATCTTTCCTGAAAACGTGTCCAAAGTATGTAAGACATAGTCTCACCATCCTTGCTTTTAAGGAGCATTCTGGTTGTACTGTTTCCAAGACAGATTTCTCTGTTGTTTTGGCAGCCTATGGTATATTCAATATTCTTTGTTGACACCATAATTCAGAGGAGACAATTCTTCTTTGATCTTCCATGTTCATTGCTGGGTTTTCTCATGTATGTAATGCAGTTAAAAATACCATGGTTTGGGTCAGGCACACCTTCATCTTCAAATTGACATCTTTGATTTTCAGTACTTTAAACTTTTGCAGCAGGTTTGCCCAAAGCAATGTGTCTTCTGAGTCCTTGACTGTTGCTTCCGTGGGTGTTAGTTGTCAACAGAAGTAAAATGAAATCTTTGACAAATTCAATCTTTTCTTCATTTATCATGATGTTGCTTATTGCTCCAGTTGAGAGGATTTTTTTTTTTTTTTTTTATGTTGAGGTGCAATACTGGCACCAGCAAGTGCTTCAGCTCTTCTTCACTCCCAGCAAGTAGGGTTGTACCATCTGCGTAATGAAGGTTGTTAATGAATCTGCCTTCAATCCTGATGCTATATTCTTCTTATGATCCAGTGTCTTGAATTATTTGCTAAGCATAAAGACTGAATAGGTATAGCGAAAAGATACAACCCTGACTCACACCCTTCCTGACTTTAAACTACTCAGTCTTTCCTTGTTCTGTTCAAACAACTGCCTCTTAATATATGTACGAGTTCCTTATGAGCACAATTAAGTGTTCTGGAATTCCAATTCTCTGCAATGTTATCGATAACTTGCTATGATACATATAGTTGAATGCCTTTGTATAGTCAATGAAACACAGGTGAACATCTTTCTGGTATTCTCTGTCTTCAGCCCAGATCCATCTGACATCAGCAGTTATATCCTTCGTTTCACATACTCTTCTGATTCTGGTTTGAATTTCTGGAAGTTCCCTTATGCTACACTGCCAAGTGCCGTCGAGTCGGATCCGACTCTACTGCAGCTAAAATTTTAGCAAAATTTTATTTATTCATGATATTAATAGTATTGTTCAATAATTTTTACATTTGGTTGAATCTTGGCAATAGCCATCAATGTAGATCTCTTCCAGTTGGTTAGCCAGGTGGCTGTTTTCCAAATCTTGTAGCACAGATAAGTGAGCACTTACAGCACTGTATCTGTCTGCTGAAGGGTCTCAGTTGATATTCCATCAATTCCTGGGCCTTATTTTTCTCCAAAGCCTTCAGATGCAGCTTCAACTTCTTTCTTCAGTACCATCAGTTCATGATCGTATACTACATCTTGAAGTGGTCGAACATGAACCATTTTTTTTTTTTTTTTTTGGCACAATGACTGTGTATCCCTTCCTTTGTCTTTGCTTCCTGTGTTGTTTAATATTTTCCCCATAGAATTTTTCTGTATTGCAACTTGAGGCTTGAACTTTTTCTTCACTTCTTTCAGTTTGAGAAATGCAGAGCGTGTTCTTCTCTTTTGGTTTTCTATCTTCAGCTCTTTGCACATGTGATCATAATGCTTTGTTTTCTTGAGCAGCCCTTTAAAATCTTCTGTTCCATAGTTTTACTTCATCAGTTTTTCCTTTTGAAAGGTTAAGATTCTCCTCTAACATCTGTTTTGGATTTTCCTTTCTTTTTAATGACCGCTTTCTTCATGTGTGATGTCTTCCACAACTTGTTTGATGTCCAGTCATTAATGTTTAAAGTGACAAATCTATTTTTGTTATGGTTTCTAAACTCAAGTGGGATATATGCTCAAGGTCGTAACTTGGCTGTTGCTGCCAAGTTCTGATTTTCCTCAGTTACAACTTGAACTTGTATGCGAGCAATCGAAAGTCTGTTCCACATTTGGCCCCTGGTCTTGTTCTGACTGATGATATTGAGCTTTTCCATGATTTCTTTCCATAGACGTAGTTGGTTGGATTCCTGTATGTTCCATCTGGTGAGGTCCGTGTATAGAATTGCTGTCTATCGTGGTAGAAAAAAGTATCTACAATGAAGAAGTGGGCCTTAAAAAATTCTCTCATGTGATCTCCAGCATCTGGTCTATCACCAATGCCATGTTTTCCAACTATCAGTCCTTCTTCTTTGTTTACAAATTTTGCATTCCAGTCACCAGTAATTACCAATGAATCTTGATTGTATGTTTGATCAACTGCAGAAGTTGGTAAAGTCTCCAATTTCTTCATCTTTGGCTTTAGTGGTTGGTGCATATACTTGAATAATTGTCATACTGACTGGTCTTCTTCGTAGGCACGTGGATATTTTCTCTCTTGTGTCTGTCAGTTTGCAATACTGTGGGGGCTTGAGTGTTGCTATGATTCTGGAAGCTATGCTGCCAGTATTCAGATGCTAGCAGGGTCACCTATGGCGAAAAGGTTTCAGCTGAGTTTCTAGACTAAGATAGACTGCAATGAAGGACTTAGCAGCCTATGGAACGTGGGGAATCCCCAAAATTGACAGGCAGTACAAGTCAGCTATCTAAAGACCCAAGAACTGGAGGTAAGATGATGATGAGCTGTATACAGAGTCCAGGGCAAGCAAGTGAGCTTTGCCAGAACATCTAGGTATATACTGGATGAGGACCAAACGCTAAGGAAACTCCCCTTACAATTGACTGGTTGATTCCTTAAGATTATATTGTAGGGGCTGAATACATTATTACATACCAGCCAAATTAGATCATTATATAACTGCTAAATTATGCCTTTATTTAACTGCCAAACTACATCATTACCTAACTGCCAAAGCTCTGAGAATTATGGCCCAGACAAGGTGACACACAACCTTAACTGTCGTAGTCCACCCCTTGCCAGCTTGTCACCTCTACACATGTCTTTAAAACATACACAGTCTCTAAATAAAGACAATTACAAAGTCATGCTTTTTCCTAACATGATACAACAGAAACATGCACACCAAAAACACACCAGCCCCATTTACATCTTATATAAGTGAAGAAGGCAAAAAATATTTGAGACATGTATACAAGGAAAAAATACTCGTAACAATTACAGTTCTCATTTCTGCAATTTGTCATGTCATCATAACTGGTAGTTAAAACTACCATCTTTCCACCATGTATTCTGTATTCCCTTTACACTTAGTAAGCACCCCAGCTGTCATGGTTCTTTGCCTAGTGGAGTGACTTAAACTTTCATTCCTGAATGGTCCAAGCCATTAGTAGTCATGTCAGAATAGAATTGCTGCAGTGTTCTGTTGATTTTTATCACAGGGTATGGTAGTACTAACAAACATCCTAAAGGATCCCCTGTATCCCAGGCATACTCTTTTATACCTCCATTATGGAAATTGATCTGATTTCCCTTTGGTAGTCAAGGTCAATCACATCAGTCAGTATGGTATCTCTCTTCTTTACTGTTGATCCAGAGGTATAAGGAGGTGAAAGTGACCAGTGGCATTCATAAATTCTAGTTCAATGGAATCTACATTGTCTCCAGGTGGGAGTATGTTTCCCTTTGGAACTAAGACTTTTAGCCTGGTGTGCTCTGGCTTGTGGACCGTGGAAGGCGCATTGGGTTTTTAAGGAGAGGTCTCTTTCGTGTTGGAAGGCTGTATCTCGGTCACTTCAGCTGGCATTTTGTACCAAGACAGCTTTCCTGTGAGTCAAGGGTCTCTACTAGTTTCCCACCCTCCCCTACAGGCAATGCCCTGTGGCCTTGGGAATGGGGAGCAGGGGAAAAGGAAGAGTTTATAGAGTGTCAGGGAAATGCATTAAAAAATAAACTTGGCAGAGTGAATCAGACATATGGCACATTGCTGTCATGTTGATTTCTGACGCACAACTGCCCTACAGGGCAGAGTAGAACTGCTCTATCAATTTCCAAGGAGTGTCTCACAGATTTGAACTGCTTACCTCTGGTTAGCAGCTGTAGCACTTAACCACTATGCCATCAGGATTTCCATGCCATACAAAAAAAATCCAGTACTCTCGAATAAGTAAAAAAAGCTGATGTCCTGAACAAATCTTGTTTCAGAGCAACTCCTCCTGGTTTCAGGGGGAAGCAAGCAAGGCCACTGACCATTTTGGGCCTCAGTGTCTTCCACTGAAAAACAGGGAAGGGACTGTGGTCATGTTAATTTATCAGTGGCAATAGACCTAGAAGTTAGCATAACTGGCAGGACTCAGAAGTGAAGGTTTGAAGAAGAAGAACTCTAGAAAGGGAGATAGCAAGCAGGTAGGTGTGTAACATGAGTGATCATAAGTGAACCTGTGAGCGAGGAGTGAGTCATGGATGGGAGGAGCCAGGCTACAGTCAGACAGGTGAGACTGCTAGGACCAAGGAGGAAACCCAGAGAGAGCTGTGGGTGAGGGGTTGAGCAGTGGCAGCTACGAAGGTATTATTAGATACTACTCATATCACAGGGGGTATAGCTCAGGGGTAGAGCATTTGACTGCAGATCAAGAGGTCCCTGGTTCAAATCCAGGTGCCCCCTGCCAGGTCACATTTTAGATTCTTGTGCCACAATTTTGTGCTCTTCCTCTTGCCTCCAAAATGGCCTCTAGGACTGAAAGGAGTACTCTTCATGGTCTCCTGGGGGTCTTTCTGGTGTGGTCAATGAGTCTTTCATGGGTCTGGCTTCAGACCAGGGCTTCAAACCAGTTCTTCCCACTTCAGTCATTGCCAAGGAGATGACAGCAGGACAGTCTTGCATTTGTAAAATTCAAATCAGAACCATAACCAGAATGACAAAAATGACAAGTCAAATCTCTGCTAAACCAAAACCAAAACCCAGTGCTGTTGAGTTGATTACAATTCATAGTAACCCGATAGGACAGAGTAGAACTGCTCCATAGAGTTTCCAGGGAGCACCTGGAGGATTTGAACTGTCAAGCTTTTGTTTAGCAGATGTAGCGCTTCACCTACTAGCCATCAGGTTTTTCTCAAAGCCCTAATGGAAACTTAATTTCTTTCTTAGAATACAAAAGTAGCATACATGTTGTGTAGCAATGAAATCTCTTGCTCATAAGATACTGCACAGAGTTGTGAATAGCAGTGCTTCGCTAGAAGATAGTGGCTGACCACTTTGCTTTCAATGTAAATTGCCCTCCTTAGTACTGGCAGTAATCTAATCTCACAGATTAGGCTCCTGAAAAGACTCACTGCACCTCTTCCAGTTCTCCAGTTCCAAGACTTCAACCCACTCAGGTGTTCATTCTGGATCACCTAAATTTTTGAAATTTGGATTTTTCTAGTTTCGTTTCATCAGCCATGACTAACTAGTTTGAACCAGTTCAAAGTCCTACTTGAGAGAGACCAGGACCAAAGCTTAAATCTTGATTTCGTCTAATGGCTGTCTACTTGTCAGCAAGTCACTGAGTCTCAGTTACCTCACAGCCAGGGTCCTCACCAGCCTCAAAGGAAGAGGCCACACGGCAGAATGTGAAGGTAAACCTTGTTTGCACTACACTGTGTCTCTGCATTTCTCACAAGCAGGAATAGCAGAAATCCTGATCTTCAAGCGCCTGTATCCAGCTACAGTCCAACTATAGTCAGCTTCTGCTCACCCATGTGCTGGCCTTGGTTGCTTCTATTCTTATAGCCAGATGTCAGCGTATTGTTACAGGAAATCAACCGACATCCAAGGACGGAAGAAGCAGCTGTTTATTATAGTAACACCAGCGGGCCAATGGGGGCTCTCAAACCTCCAACAACTGGCCCCAAAGGGGAAGTTAAGCAGGCTTTTATGGGTTCGGGTCTTCTGGGTTGGGTGCAGCAGGGTATACTTGGTGCTGAGTGCAGCAAGGGGGCTGATTGCTGAGTGTAGCAAGGGGAAATAGCTTGGCAGCGAGTGTAGCAAGGGACAGTGTACATTTAGTGCTGGGGGCAGCAAGGGTTGAATTTCCCGGAATGAGGTGGGGGGCAAATGGAGCAGGGGTGGTGTTCACTCTGGCTTCTCCTTAGAATCAACAAAAAGCTTCAACACAGTGATGTGTAGAACCTGCACCAATTCATTTCAGAGAGGCCACTACTTGCAGATGACAAGTCCTCCCTCTCACTTGCAAAATGCAAACTCCTAAGGAAATCAAGTGCCCCCATCCAGATCCTACCACTCCTAGGGTAATTTCCTTTCTCACACCCTTTCCCGTACTCTGTATAGCCCAGACCAGAGCCTACAGACTGAAAATATCATCGTTAATCCAGTAGAGGGAGGGAAAGGCAGAGGAAGGGATCCTAGAACCCTTTCTTCCCGGAATGCTTTCTCTTCTTGTGCATTGGTGAATGCAAATAGATACATAGGAGTGGGATGCTCTAACTCCATCAACTGTATCTACGTACCATTGTGAATGCAGATTGTTTAGGTGAATGACAGGTACATATTTCACATGAAATAATGCTACCTGTCCTCTGCCATCCCCCTTATTTTCAGGCTTCAATAGCCTGTGCAGTTTTTAGCCATTCTAAATTCTAGCTTCCATTTATACCAATCTTTTTGCCCTTTGTGGAGGAAAACAACCCCAAGATTAGGTACCTAGGTTTTCAAACTGTAATCCATCGTATTTTGTCTCCCTCCTCCCCACATCACCTCACTCTTTGTCATGGATTAAATTGTGTCCCCCCCAAATATGTGTCAGCTTGGTTAGGGCATGGTTCCCAATACTGGATGATTGTCTACAATTTTGTCATCTGATGTGGTGTCTATGTGTGTTGTAAATCTTATCACTATGATGTTAATGAAAGGTGTAAACAGCACTTATATTGAGGAGATCTACAAGATCAGAAAATGACTTAAGCCAATCTCTTTTGAGGAGTAAAAGAGAGATGCCAGCAGAGAGACAGGAGGACCTCTTACTACCAAGAAAGCAGCACCAGGTGCAGAATGTATCCTTCCTACTAGAGGTTCCTGTGTGGAAAAGTTCTTAGCCCAGGGAAAGACTGATGACAAGGACTTTCTTCCAAACTTGACAGAAAGAAGTCCTTCCCTTAGAGGGGATGCCCTGAATTTGGACTTGTAGCTTACTAGACAGTGAGAGAACAAATTTCTTTTTGTTGAAGTCATCCACTTGTGGCATTTCTGTTACAGCAGCACTAGATGATTAAGACACACTTCAATCCAAAATTTCACAAAATCCTATCAATCTGTCTTTAAAACTGTATTTTCAAACTGTCCTTCCTCTCCATTCTACTACCCCTTCTTCACGCTCCCTTGTCTGAATCATTTCAACTCCAAAATCACTTCCTGTGTTTCCTTCCAATAGACACATTTGTCAAATGTTATCACCAGAATGAGGTTCCAGAAAAATCAAAGCAGATTAATTTAGCCTCTTGAATAAAAGCCTATGTGGCTCCCCAGTGTTTACAAGATGAAAAGCAATGTCCTTCCTATGAAACTCAAAGAGCTTGCAATGGAGATTTTTGCTTAGGGCGGGCAAAATCTGTAGTTATTTTAACTACATTAAAATTGAAAAAATAGCATAAAAATACACCATCAAACTCACTGCTGTCAAGTCCAACTCATAGTGACACTATAGGACAGAAAAGAACTGCCCATAAGTTTCCAAGGAGTGGCTGGAGAATTTGAACTGTGGATCTTTTGGTTAGAAGAGGTAACACATAACAAACAATTCTATAAATCCTACAATACATTACTATACCAAACATAAAAATATTTGAAGAAACAATGATGTAAGAGTTTTTAAACATAATGAAAACTAGAAAGCCACAGACAGATGCAGTATTGAAAGTGCTCACTCATGTATACTGGGAAATTTAGAAGACCAAATTTCCTAACCAGCTGGAATAGATACATATATATGCCTATTCCAAAGAAAGGTGATCCATTCAAATGCAGAAATTATTTTTAAAAAGATCTTGGAAATAGAAATAGCTCCAGAGATGACATGATACATTTTTTGCAAGACCAATGACTTCTTCATTTTCAACAACAGAAAGTGTGATGATATATGTAGAACTCACCAGACGGGATACACAGGAATCAGACTGACTACTTGTATTGAACGAGACAAAAAGAGATCTCAATACCATCAGTCAGAACAAGGCTGGCAACTGACTGTAGCACAGACCACCAACTGCTCATATGCAAGTTCAAGTTGAAGCTGAAGAAAACTAAAAGTCCAAGAGAGTCAAATTATGACCTTGAATACGTCCCGCCTGAATTTAGAGACCATCTCAGGGACAGGTTTGGTGCATTGAACACTAACGACTAAACACCAGAAGAGCTGTGGAACGATGTTAGGAACATCATACGTGAAAAAGCACAAGGTCATTAAAAAGACAGGAAGTACAGAAAAGGCCAACGTGGATATAAGAAGAGACTCTGAAACTTTCTCTTGAACATCGCATAGTTAATGCAAATGGAGAAATGATTAAGTAAAGGAGCTGAGGAGAAAATTTCAAAGGGCAGCTCAAGAAGACAAAACAAAATATTATGACAACATGTGCAAAGACCTGGAGTTAGAAATCCAAGAGGGAAGAAGAAGCTCAGCATTTCTCAAACTGAAAGAAGTAAAGAAAAAAATTCAAGCCTTGAGCTGTAATATAAAAGGATTCTGTGGAAAAAATACTAAATGACCCACGAAATATCAAAAGAAGATGGAAGGAATATGCAGAGTTCACATACAACAAAGAATTGGTGGACATTCAAACATTTCAGGAGACAGCATATGATCAGGAACTTCTGGTACTAAAGAAAGAGGTCCAAACTGCACTGAAGTAAGTGGCATAGAACAAAGGTCCAGCGATTGACAGAATATCAGTTGACATGTTTCAATAAACTGATACAGCCCTGAAAGTGCTCACTCATCTATGGAAGAGAACTCCCTCACCAACTAACTGGGAATGTTTCTCATGCTGAAGTCTCTTATGAAATAGCCTTTATATCTTTCTTTTTAAAAGGGTATGTGGCATACTTGTTTTTAACCTTTTGCTTTCAACTTTTCATGTTTTTATATTTGGTCTGGTATTCTCGTAGACAGCATGTTGAGTTTTTGTCCAGTCTAACAATTCTTATCTTTTAATTGGAATGTTTAGTCAATTTACATTTAATGTTCTGTTACATTTAGACTTTATTGCTGTTATCAGGTGCTGTTGAGTTACTTCTGACTCATAACAACACTGCACACAACAGAACAAAACACTGCCTGGTCCTTTACTATTCTTACAATTGTTGTTATGCTTGAGCCCATCATTGCGCCCATCTTGCTATTTATTTTTTATTTGTTCCGTGTATTGTTTGGTCTTTTTTTTTCTTCTGGATTGAGTATTTTTTTATTATCTCACTTTATCTTCACCACTGAGTTACTGACAATAATATTCATACACCTACAAGGAAGACCAGTTAATATGACCATCATGCAAATTCATGCACCAACCATTAAGGCCAAAGAGAAGAAAGTGAAGATTTTTTACCAGCTTAAGCAGTATGAAATTGATCAAACATGCAATCAAGATGAATTGATAATTACTGTTGACTGGAATGTAGAAGTTGGAAACAAAGAAGGGTAAGTAGTTGGAAAATATAGCCTTGGTGATAGAAACAATGCTGAGACTGCACGAAAGAATTTTGAAAAACTTCATTACAAATTCTTTTTTTTTTTTATACCAACATAAGTGGCAACTATACACATAGATCTCACTAGAGGGGATATACAGGAATCAAACCGACTACTTCTGTGGAAAAAGACAATGGAAAATCTCGATATCATCAGTCAGAATAAGGCCAGGTGCTGACTAACACAAACTGTGAATTGCTCATATATAAGTTCAAACTGAACCTGAAGAATTTTAGAACAAGTTCATGAAAGCCAAAGTACAACCTTGAGTGTATCTCACCTGAGTTAAGAGGCCATCTCAAGAACAGATTTGATGTAGTTGAATACTAATGACTGAAGACCAGACGAACTGTGGAATGACATCAAGGACATCATCCATGAAGAAAGCAAGGGGTCATTAAACAGATAGAAAAGAAAGAAGAAAATTGGATGTCAGAAAAGACTCTGAAACTGGAACTGCTAAGAATCAAACACTTTTGCTCTTCCATAGACTTTACCAAAAGAATTAAAAGACCACCCACAGAATGGGAAAAAATATTTGGCAACTACATACCTGATCGACATCTCATCTCCATAAACTATAAAGTATTGCAAAATATCAAGAAAAAGGTAAATAACCCAATTAAGTGATGAGCAAAGGAGACTGGCAGACACACTAAAGAACACATCAAAGCAGCCAAAAAGACACATGAAGAAATGCTTACAATCATTAGCTATTAAAGAAATCCAAATCAAAATTACAATGAGATATCATCTCACACTAGCAAAATTGGCCATGATCCAAAAAACAAGAAACAACAACTTCTGGAGAGGCTGTGGAGAAACTGGAATGCTCCTGCACTGCTGGTGGGATTGCAAAATGGTACAACCTCTTTGGAAAGCAATTTGGCACTTCCTTAAAAAGCTGGAGATAGATACCATTTGATCCAGTAATACTACTGCTTGGAATATACCCTACAGAGTTAAGGACAGTCACAGGAACAGATACATGCACACAGATATTTATTGCAGTGCAGTCCACAATTGCAAAAAGATGGAACCAACCTAGATGCCCAATAGCAGATGAATGGATAAGCAAACTATGGTACATATACTTAGTGGAACACTGTGCAATGATACAGAACAATGATGATTTCAGGAATCATCTCATAACCTGGTTTGAACTAGAAGACGTTATATTGAGTGAAATTAGTCAGCAACACAAAGTCAAATACTGTATAAGACCCTTATTATAAACACTTAAAAATAGACTCACATACAGAAAAAAAGACTCTTTGATGGCTACAAGGGGAGGAGAGGGAGGAAGGGAAAGGGATGTGTATAGATTAGATAGCTGATAGAAATTTGGTTAGGTGAAAGCAGTGACAGCATACACCAGAAAGATGATCGTCTTAACTAGAATTCAACATAAAACTGAAAACTCTTCTATTCCTAGCCTAATATAGTGAGGATAGAGTAGCAGGGGCACAGATTGGGGGACCACGCTCTCAGTGGACATTGAGACCAATTGGCAGAATTAGCCTATTGTTCAGAGAGTCTTCTGCGCCTCATATTGGTCAGTGGCATCTGTGATCTTAAAAGCTAGCAAACTGCCATCTGATGTACACCAAATGATCACAGCTCAGCTGACTCAGATGGTCACTAAGGTCAACAAAGACATGAGAAAAGGAGCCCAAAGGGCAGAAGGACCCGTGTGTAGGGATGACTGTACCAGTATGTGATCAGAAGAACCAGATGGTGCCCAGCCATCACCAATGTGAGCTGCGATGGGGCACACAGTGTTGGGTGCCAGTGGCAACACAAATAAAAAGAGGGATGCGCCTTAAGAATTCCACTAAAAGACTGCAATTGACAGATCAATGCCCCAGGACTTCCCCTAGAAGTCCTGGCCCCTAGACCTGTTGCTGCCCCAGAGCATTATTCATTACTGAGGTCAATTCTTTGGACAGGAATGGATTGGACTTGGGGATATAGGGTGAACATATAGAGTGTCCACTTTATGGTTCTATATATCTACAGGATGCTGTCCTACTGGCCTCTGGAGGCCAGTGGAGGGGAGAGGATAGGAGACTTGTGGAACAAAGTAAAGTGAAATCCTTGACCACCTCAATCTTTTTCCCATTTATCATGATGTTGCATGATAGGAGACTCTTAGCAGGATATGACATGTATAGAACAGAGAGAAAGAGTGTGCTGTCACTGGGCAAGGGGACCAGAGAGAACTGTAGGAAGATATGCATGCAAATTTAACTTGGATTGTATACTGCTTTCACTCAACCACAATAAAAAAAAAAGACTCTGAAATTTGTTCTTGAAACTTGAGTAGCTAAAGCAAAAGGAAGAAGCGATGAGTAAAAGAACTGAACAGAAAATTTGAAAGGGTGGCTCAAGAAGGCAAAGTATTATAATGACTTGTGCAAAGGGCTGCAGACAGAAAACTCAAAGGGCAGAACATGCTCTACATTTCTCAAGCTCAAAGAACTGATGATAAACTTCAAGCCTAAAGTTTAAGCAGTGGAGAATTCGACAGATAGAATATTAAATGACTCAGGAAGCATTGAAAGAAGATGGAAGGAATACACAGAGTCGTCATACCAGAAAGAACTGGTCGATGTTCAGCCAGTTGAAGAGTTAGTATATGATCACGAACTTATACCACAGAAGGAAGAAGGCGAAGCTGCACTGATGGCACTGGTGAAAAACAAGGCTCCAGGAATTGATGAAATATCAATTGAGATGTTTCAACAAATAGATTCAGTATTGGAAGAACTCACTTATCTATGTTGAGAAATCTGGAAGACAGCTACCTGGTCAACCTAAACGAAGATACACACGTTTATGCCTAATCTCAAAAATGTAATTCAACCAAAAGTGGAAATTATTGAACAATATCATTAATATCACATGTAGGTAAAATCTTGCTGAAGATTGTTCAAAAGTGGCTGTAGTACCATATTGACAGGGAACTGCCAGAAATTCAGCCCTGGTGGCTTGTGGTTACATTCTACAGCTGGTAACCAAAACATTAGGAGTTGAAAACTACCAGATGCTCCTTGGAAACTCATGGAACACTTCTACTGTGTCTTATAAGGTCACAACAAGTCAGAATCAACTTGATGAAAGTAGATCGGCTTTGGTTTGTCAGAAATTCAGGCTGCATTCAGTAGAGGACCTGGAACCAGAGATACCATTGCTGATGTCAGGTATATCTTGACTGAAAGGAAAGAACCAGAAAGATGTCTACCTGTGTTTTATTGACTAAGCAAAGGCATTTGACTGTGCAGATCATAACAAATTATAGGCAGCATTGCAGAGAATAAGAATTCTAGAACAATGAATTGTGCTCATGAGGAATCTATACATGGGTCAAGACACAGTCGTTAGAACAAAACAAAGGAATATACATGGTTTCAAGTCAGGAAAGTTGTGTGTAAAGGTGGTACCCTTTTGCCACATTATCCAATCTGTGTGGTGAGAAGCTGGACATAATCTGAGCAGCTGGACTTTGTGACGAGGAACAAGTCATGAGGATTGGAGGGAGATTCATTAACAACCTGCATTACACAAATGAGAAAACTGTGCTTGTTTTAAACGTCGGGTACTTGAAACACTTACTGATGAAGATCAAAGAGTACAGCCTTCAGTATGGGTTGTACCTCAACATGAAGAAAATGAAAATCCTCACAATTGGACCAGTAAGCTACAGCATGATAAATGGAGAACAGATTGAGGTGGTCAAGGATTTCATTTTACTTGGTTCCACAGTCAACACCCATGGAAGCAGCAGTCAAGAAATCAAAAGACCGCTGTGTTAGAAAAACCTGCTGCACAAGTTTAAAAGATGTCATTTTGAAGACTAAGGTGCGCCTGACCCAAGCCATTGTATTTTCTGTCGCATCATGTGCATGTAAAAGCTGGACAATAAATAAGGAAGACAGAAGAAGAATTGAACCTTTGAATCAGAGGTCTGACAATTAAGTTCATCAGTGTTCTAAGTGCCACATACCTCCTTGCTGAGTATCACCAAGGTCACCTTTGAAGTACTCCCATTTGGAAACTGTGCACGGATGCCAGTGTCTAGCCCACCCTTCAAAGCAATTTAAGAACTCTTTCTGGAAAGGCCATTGTGCATGGTGGCACAGTGGTACAGTGGCAAGTTCACAGGCTCAGTTGTATAGTAGTCTGTGAGAGAGTTTTTAGCCTGTATTGGAACACCCTACCTGTTCACCTGATTTTCCCCCCAGTGACTTTTCTCTTTACCCAAAGATAAGGAAATACTGAAAGGAAGACAGTTTGATGACATTGAGGACATTAAACATCGAGGATAATACAATGACACCTCTGATGGCCATTCCAGAAAAGGAGTTCCAAAATTGCTTTGAAGGGTGGACTAGGCACTGGTGTCAGTGCTTAGCTTCCCAAAGGGAGTACGTTGAAGGTGACTGTAGAGATATCCAGCAATGAGTATGCAGCAGTTTTTCTAGGATAAGTTAGTGAACTTAATTGGCAGTCCTTGTAGTTGCATTTTAGAAGAATATTGAAGATACCATGGACTGCGAAAAGAATGAACAGATCTGTCTTGCAAGAAGTGCAACTAGAGTGTTCCTCAGAAGCAAGAATGGAGAGAATACATCTTACTTTAGACATAATGTTAGAATCAATCCCTGGAACAGGATGTCATGCTTGTAAAATAGAGGGTCAGCAAAAAAGAAGACCCTCAACAAGGTGGACTGATACAGTGGCTGCAACAATCGGCTTCAGCAGAAAAATGATTGTGGGCATGGCACAGGGCCAGGCAGCGTATTTCTTTCTGATATACATAGTGTCTCTGTGGGTTGAAACCAACTTAACAGCACCTGACAACAATAACAATAGTCGGGTTATTACCAAAAATACTGACAAGTCCATTGCCATCAAGTCAATTCCAACTCACAGAGACCCTATAGGACAGGGTAGAATTGACCCAGAGAATTTCCAAGGAGCACCTGGTAGACTCAAACTGCCGATGAAGCTGGCGTACCGTTTAACCACTATGCAACCAAGGTTTCTACTATTAGCTACTTCATTTTTCTACTTTCTTTCAAAGATTTATTAAAAGTTTATAGTGCTATGTTTAGCTTTTCATATTTTACCTTCAAGTAATACTATACTACTTCCTTTGTAGTGCAAGAATTGTTTGAAGTATGCTTTCTGTGTCCGTAGTTTATCCTTTGAGTTATTTTTGTAATAGATTTTGTGCTTACATGTATTATGAATCTCCTAATACATCAGTATTATTTTTTTGCTTTAAGCATTTAATTGTCTTTTTTGTGGGTGGTGAAAACATACACAACAAAACACCGGTCAGTTCAACAATTTCTGCAATAATTCAGTGACTTTAATTACATTCTTCGTGTTATGCAACTGTTAGCACTATCGTTTTGCAAATCATTCTACCAGCATTAGCACAAAATCAATCAATGGTCTTTCCAACAGATTTGAAGATGGGGCAAATCTCTTTTACATTCATCCACATATTGACCATCTCTGGCACTGTTCATTGCTTTGTGCAGACTCAGATTTTCATTTGGTATTATTTTCTTTCTGCTGCTGCTGAATTCTTTCATCTCTCATTGATGCTGAAAAAATATTTGCTTCACATTCATTGTTGAAAGATACTTTCAGCAATGAGGTAGAGAATTCACTAAGTAGAGAATTAACAGCCTCCCCGCTCCCGCATTTTGGAGATGTTCATTTTTTTCCCCTCCTTGGCCTTCATGATTTCTGATAAGAAGTCTCCTTTCATTCCCATCTGTGTCTATTTTTAAGAGTTTTCTCTTTGTCACTGATTTTCAACAATTTTATTATGATGTGTCTTGGTATGATTTTCTCTGAATTTTCTTAGTGGTGTTGAGCTTCTTGAACTGTGGCTTGCTTGTTTTCATTATATTTAAAAACTTTTAGGTCATTGTTTCTTCAAGTATTTTTATATTTGTTGTAATAACGTAGTATAAAATTTTTAATAGCTGTTTTTATTTTGAAGCCCTGGCAGCTCAGTTATGAAGGAGCTTGACTGCTAATCAAAAGGTCAGTAGTTGACAATCTACCAGCCACTCCTTGGGGAAGTTCTCCTCTGTTCTATAGCATCATTATGAGACGGAATTGTCTTGACAACAGCCTTTTTAAGTTTTTTTTTTTTTATTTTTACTTTGAAATATTTTCAATGTGATTGTGGTTAAAACAACATCTGGGCAAACCTTCCATTGTGAGGGCTTTGAGTTCCACAGGACTTTGAGTTCCACTAATCACTGAGGAGCCACGAAGAGTTTTATTAGGAGACTAAATTAATCTGCTTTGATTTTTTCATGAACCTCACAATGGTGATCACACTGTACAGATGAGTCTAATGGAGCTGCAGTGATTCAGGCAAGGGGGAATGCAGGAGGGGTAACAGGATGGAGAAGAAAGGACTGACAGGAAAAAGAAACTGAAGAAAAATCCACAGGAGTTGATGAATTTTCAGACTGAATGGTGACATGGTGTGGGGAGGCAGGAGATAAAATACAGAAGATCTCAGTTCAAAAGCCTAGGCATCTAGTGTTGTGGTTGCAATTTTTATTATTCCGCTAAATAGGTTTTTTCTACACTGAAGATGAAGAGGTTGACGTGACTGAAGGTTAGTATTTGAAATGGCTAATAGCTGCAGATGGGACTGGATTCTGAAAACAAGGGAGAAGGAAGAAGGAGGACAGTATTATTTTGCACTGAATATGCGCCTGTCATTGGCCTAAGTGATTTTCGTTTACATTGGGCAATAGCGTCTGTTGGTGGATTTAGAACATCCCACTCTCTTGTATCTGCCTGTGTCCTTAAATGCACACGGAAAGAGGGAAGGCTCTAGGCCCCTCTCCTTTTCTCTTCCCTCCCTCTTGAGGACTAAGGATAACTTTTGATACTGTTAACCTTGACTAGATTTTATGGAGTATGAGAGCTAACATGGGAGTCACTGAGGAGCAAATCACCACAGAGGTGGTAGGATCTGGATGGGAGTACGTGATTCCCTTAGGAGAGTGTACCTGGCAAGAAGGAGGGCGGACCTGTACTCCTGGAGAAGTAGTGGTCTTTCTGAAACGAAGTTGTGGGGTTCTACACATTTCTGTGTTGGAGTTTCTCATGGACACACTGCCTTTGGCCACAAGCAGATGCTGATGCAGCCAACATGCACATGTGGAGAGCAGGAGCTGACCGCAACTGGGTGATCAGTGGACATGTGCAGCTTAGGACCAAGATGCCTGGCATCCAGGTGTGCGAGAAAAGCAGAAAGAGAATGTAACATAACTGTGTTTTAACTTGATTTTCTGTCATGCCACTTCCTTCTGTCAAGCCAGCAAGGGCCTTAGCTCTAAGAAAACTGAGACTCAGTGACTAACAAATACAAGGCAGGTAGGAGGCAGAAAAATGATTTAAGCCCTGGGCTTGGTTTGTCTGAAAGAGGGCTCTGAACTAGTCCAAACTGATTCAGTCATGACCAGTGAAGCAGAAGCATAACAGATCTGATGAAGATCTAAGACCACAGCTCTTAGTATACATTACATCTCAAAGTAGAGGAAACAAAAATTCTTGCAACCGGGCCATAAGCCAAGCCAAGTGCCAAGTGCCGTCGAGTCGTAGCAAATCATTATAAAGGGAGAAAAGACTGAGGTGATCAAGGATTTCATTTTACTTAGAATGAACACCCGTGGAAACAGCAGTAGTGACATCAAAAGACACATTGCATTGGGCAAATCTATTGAAAAGTGTTGAAAAGAAAGGATGTTACCTTGATGACACAGGTGTGCCGAACCCAAGCCATGTTTAGTCATATCATATGCATGTGAAAGCTGGGCAATGAATAAGGAAGACAGAAGAACTGATGTCTTTGAACTGTGGTGTTGGAGGAGAATATTGAATATACCGTGGACTGGCCAAAGAACAAACAGATTTGTCTTGTAAAAAGTAAAACCAGAGTGCTCCTTAGAAGCAAGGATGGTAAGACTATGTCTTACATATCTTGGACATGTTGCCAGAAGGGATCAGTTCCTGGGGAAGACATCATACTTGGTAGAACGTCAGTGAAAAAGAGAAGAACCCTCGATGAGAAGGACTGACACAGTGGCTGCAACAATAGGCTCAAGGATAACAACAATGGTGACCATGGCACAGGACCAAGCATTGTTTTGTTTTGTTGCACATGGGGTTTCTGAGAGTCAAAACTGACTTGACAGCACCTAACAACAACACGGTTTAAGGAGATGCTTACAGCTGCCATAGTGACAAGAGGTTGGCTGTGATAGTTAATGTTGTGTGTCACATTGGCTGTGCCATGATTTTTGTAGATTGACAGCTAAGTAAAGATGTAGTTTGATAGTTATGTACTAATATAGTCATCTTCCATATGTGATCTGAAGTGAACAGTGGATTGAAAAGGGAGATCCTTCCAGGTTTAACCTGCATCCAATATACAACGGACTTTCGGGCAAAGCTCACTTGCTTCCTCTGGACCTTGGACCCAGATCATCATCATCTCCCCTCCAGTTCTTTAAATTCAGATAGCTGTCTGTAATACTATCTATTGACTAGGACTGGTCGGTCTCTGCAGCTTGTGATCCAGGGATCGACCATCTGACCTGCTGATTTGGTCTTCTCGGCCCCTACAACTATCTAAGTCAAGAAAATTCTCCAGCCTGATTCCTGACACTTAACTCACAAACTTGCATTCCATTTCTATTTCTGCATTTTTTTTCTTTTTTGTCTTTTACTTTCTTTTGTATTAGCTGATTGATTTTTATCATTTCAGTTGTTTACTAGTCCACATCCTCCATTCTTTCCCACTTTTTACTTAGCAAAACTACAATTTGTAAAATAATATAAAAGAAATTTCTGCATGTTTAAATTTCTGACATTAATGAGTATCTATTTTCTTCTCCCAAATTATAAGAATATCTATTTTTTAATGAGTATTAATGAGTATCTATTTTCTTCTCCTGAATTATAAGAATACATAATGACACTTTAAACCTCATACCCTTTTCTTTACATGTTTGTTAACCAGCATTTTAGTTGTATATTTACAAAAACTTTGCAAGACAGATATTAACATTGTGTTACATTATCAATGACTTTTAGAGTTATTGTATGGCAATGCATTTGTTCAATATTTCTTTTGGTATCTCACATCTCCCATCAGAAATCATTTTACTTTTTCCTAAAGATACACTGCATAACCTTCTCTAGTGAGGGGCTGCTGATAGTAGGTTCTAAGCTTTGTCTGTTGATGAAGAATGATTTTGCTAAGAATAGAATTCTAAGTTGGCTATTATATTCTTTCAGTGTATTGAATGTGTTACTGAACTATCTCCTGGTCTCCCTTGTCACTACTGACAAGTCAGCCAGCAGTAAAACTATTGCTCCACTGAAGCTGGTCTCAGTTTTCTCACTTACTGCCTTCTAAGGACAGAGTCCTCACACTCAGGCAGAATCTCAAACTATACCTTGTAGAAGATACAGACCAGTGAGGGGACACTGAGAGGACTAGAGGAGTAGGGGCAATGATGAGTGCATCACGTGAGATTGAGTTGCTCTGCTCAGGGAGTGCTCTGACTCCTCACCCTTTGCAGGAAGACTCAGCAAAGGAAGAGGGGAATGGAACTTCTTTATCAATCTATTGGCTAAAAAGCTAGGGGGCACCCAGATTTGAACTGGGGACCTCTTGATCTGCAGTCAAATGCTCTACCCCTGAGATATACCCCCTGGCATGGGGGTAAGGGACAATTAACACTCTTCTGCTGTGCAGCCGCACCCTCAAGTTCTGGAACAGATCCTCCTTCAGGGTGGTTTTCCCAGGCCTGCTTTCCTATTAACTCATCTCTGTACCACAGAGGAAGCAACAGGTTTACTTCTTCCTCTGCCCTGCAACTTCGTCATCTTCAGCCTCTGGGTGAACTTCCACCTCTCATATGAGAGGATCTACAGTGACATTGGAATTGGTTTGTTTTGTTTGTGCTGTTGTTTGCTTTTTGCTTCTTCTTCTTCTTCTTCTTTTTGTAATGAGCACCTGAAAATAGAGACTCCAAAAGATCAATGATTTGGCCAAGCATGTAACTTATGAAAGACAGGACCCATATTCACATGTCTGAGTCCTGGACTGTGTAAGGTCTGACAGTTAAGTTCATGAACTCATCTTACATATCTCATTGCTGAATATCACTATGGTCACCTTAGAAGTACTCCCCTTGGGAATCTATGCACTGATGCCAGTGCCTAGTCCTCTCTTCAAAGCAGTTTTGGAACTCTTTTCCTGGAATGGCCATCAGAGCTGTTGTATTACGCTTGATGTCCTGAATGTCATTAAAATATCTTCCTTTCAGTATTTCCTTTATCTTCAGGTAAAGAAAAAAGTTATTGGGAGCCAGATCAGGTGAGTAGGTAGGGTGTTTCAATACAGCTATTTACTTACTAGCTAAAAATTCCCTCACAGACAATGCCATGTGATCTGGTGCATTGTTGTGATGCAAGAGCTACGAGTTGCTGGCAATAGGTTCAGCTCATTTTTGTCTTTTTCACACAGCCTTTAAAGCACATCCAAACAGTAAACTTGGTTAACTGTCTGTCCAGTTGATGCAAATTCACAATGAACAATCCCTGTGATATCAGAAAAGGTTAGCAACATTGCTTTAACTTTCATTTTGGGCTGATGGAAAATTTTGATCATGGACAATTGGCTGACTTCTGTTGTGCACTTTGATGCTTTGCTTTAGGATTGCATTGGTACACTCGTGTTTCATCACCAGCCATAACACGGCCCAAAACGTCATTATGCCTCTCCAAAAAGTCTTGGCAAACTTTGGACTCTCCTTTGCTTTTGTTCATCAGTGAGCTCCCTCAGGACCATTTTTGCACACACTTTTCTCATGCCAAGATTTTCATCTAAAATTTTCCTATTTCTCTATCGATGTTTCCTTGGTCTGCTATGCTTCTCACAGTCAGCCAATAACTTTAACATACAACTCAATAAATTTTTGCAAGGTTTTTATGAGTTCTGCTCATTACTGGCTGCCCTGATCTCTCGTCATCAGTGATGCTTTCTCTCCCCTCAGAAAAATGTTCAACCCGTTTGTACACTGCCATTTTCTTCACGTCATTATCCCCGTAAACTGGGACTAACATGTTCCTGATTTCACTTCCACTCTTGCCAAGCTTAACAAGAAATTTAATGTTTGTTTGTTGCTTTGGTTCAAGCTCTGGCATTCTCGTGATGTCACAAAAAACGTGCAACAACAATCATGAATGCCACTCAACAACACACTACCACATGTTGACACAAACACAGCTGTGACACACTGATATGCTGAGGTTATGAAAGCTCACCGAGTAGTTTGTAGTGTTGCAAGCATAAGCCCTAGGTGGCAAGTTTGCGAATGTAATTTAAGACCTTTGTATGTCTTCCTACAAAGCCACACTTGGGGGCACAAGCTGACCTTTCTCCACATCATCTTCATTTATGTTCAGTACTTTTATCTTGTGGTTGAAATGAGTGGTCTGAAGTAATGATCGTAGAAATTTTTGGCTCTAAACTCCAAAGTCACTCTTCTGTGCTCTACTTGGTGATATTGGGAACATTTGTCCCATAATTTTTCTTAGGTGGGTGAATTCCTGATTGGTCCAGCCAAGAGGGCACTTGAGGTGGACTGGAGTGCCTGATTAAGAAGAGAGCATCTACTGCTTCCTGTCTCTGTGTATTCCTGTTAGTGTAACCCCAGCAATGACAAGTCACTACAGTAGGGGTAGTGACTCCAGTTTGCAGGATTAGACTCGCAAGACCAGCCTCATCAACCTTCTCAGGGAAACTGGCATCTCCTTAGAGGTCTGTGTTCCTGCTCCAAGGGGATCCTAGACAAAGTTTCTTCATTTTTTTTTTACATTTAACCTTTTCTGTTTATTTCCCTGGGTTGATAGGTGTTTCTGCAATGACTATCTCCTTGATGGTTACTATCTTGTTTTGCTCTTTCAAATTTCTAACTCCTGGTTAACAATATGTATATTAAATTCTTTCTATTAAAATAATTGGTGAAGTTTTAATCTTCTGATTGGACTCAGGCTGATTCAGATATTGATACCAATGTGTTCCCAGTAAACAGTCCTTCAAGAGAGGGCATAGTGAGTGATTTAGATCTTGTCCTTGGGTTTCAGTACTGTGCTGAGCGGTTGACTGAGCCCTCAATAAGAGAAGTGGGATATAAAGAAGCTGACTCTATAATAGACTCTATCCAGCCTCCTTCTTTGAATATTGAATATACCATGGACTGTCTGAAGAATGAACATATCTGTTTTGGAAGAAATCTAGCCAGAATGTTCTTTAGAAGTGAGGATGACAGGACTTCATCTCACTTTGGACATATTGTCAGGTGGGATTGGTCCCTGGAGGACATTGTGCTCCGTAAAGCATGGCATCAGTGAAAAAGAGGAAAACCCTCAACGAGATAGACTGACAAAGTGACTGCAACAATAGGCTCAAACAAAGCAATGATTGCGAGAAATCAGGAGACCTGGCATTGTTTCCTTCCGCTGTACTTAGGGTCGCTGTGAGTCAGAACTAACTTGACACCTAACAACAGCAACAACAACAACAAACCCACTTCTTTAAGAGGACTAGAGTGTGGTCTCCTGAAAACTTGGCATCGTGAATTTAGACTTAAAGAGAAAAAGAAGACCCTCAAAGGGGGCACCTGGACTTGAACCAGGGACCTCTTGATCTGCAGTCAAATGCTCTACCACTGAGCTATACCCCCTTTAGTTAAAGGTGATGCATAATTAATACCTCTTCACGTTTCCATTCACACTTAGCTTGCTCATCCTGACTCAGCAGAGAGCTGCCAGTCCTGTTCCACTGTAAATGGATCCCCTGATCACCAGAACTATCTTCCTTTTCCAAATACACACCACTGCAACTTGGTACCAGTTTGGAAGGTCACCAAAGATTCCACTTGAGACACCCAAGTCTATGCCTGTCTTGGTACACAGACAGAAGATGAGGACCAGAGAGGAGATGCTGCGTCCTGCACAAGGACTAGAACTCTCACTGCCCGACTGTCAGTTGAGCTCACTTTCCAACAACAACCTGCACTGTGGGACCAAGATGACCTTCTCTCACCCCTTTTCTCCAAATTCCAAGAAGTTTAAAGTATTTGAACTTCCAC
Organism: Heterohyrax brucei; assembly: GCA_028571685.1. Taxonomy (NCBI): domain Eukaryota; kingdom Metazoa; phylum Chordata; class Mammalia; order Hyracoidea; family Procaviidae; genus Heterohyrax; species Heterohyrax brucei. Next base: position 59,847,434 of record CM053140.1, read on the forward strand.
TTTTGCTTCAGCGGTCAGTCTCATTTACTCAGCTGCTCACTTCTGACTTACGTCCTCCTTTATGGATTCCCTTTAACTCCCTCTCTCTGTGCACATGTGAATAAAATATTTTTTCCTTTTCTCTCGTATCCAGATCACTGTTTGATCCACATTCCCAAATCCATCTCAGAAGACTGATCCTAAGGTGAGTCAGTAAGGGGGTAGGGGTGGTAGCGGTGGGGCTACTCTGTATCAATTATGTATTGTTGCATAACAAAATATCATTTGTGGTTGAGTTTATTCTGATTTATACAATCCCACGTGTGCATCTTTAAAAAGTAACTATCTATTGTATCAGGTTGTTTTGGGGATTTGGTAAACTCATGGTGTGTCTTTGATGGATTTTGCCCCAAGATTCCACCTTAAGGTTGCAGATGAGATGTCATGTTGGGCTTGAGTCATCTTTATGCCTGGTGTGGGTTGGAGAAACTGCTCTCAGATTTCTTACTCATTTGGCTCTTAGCAAGAGAACTCCTTTCCTCACTGGGTTTTGTGTGCTGTCCTCAGTTTCTCACCATGTGGGTATCTTGATAGGACTTCTTAATGTGTCTATTTTCTTTATTCAGGTATTGAGCATTTCTGACACTCTTCATTACTTTGTACAAAACCAGATTTTCATTAGGTAAGGTTTTCTTTCTTCTTTAAGAATTTCTTTTAATGTTTTTTGTAGGACAAGTCTGCTGTTGAATTCTCACCCCTTTTGTTGGCCTGAAAACATATTTGCTCCACCTTCATTGTTGAAAGCTATTTTCTCTGAGTATAGAATTCACTGGGTAGTGAGTAACAGTTTTTTTTTTTTTTTTCTTTCTCTGTTAACAGTTTAAAGATGTTCTTTTTAACCTTCTTGCCTTGCTTGGCTTTTGATGAAATGTTAGCTTTTACTTCTCTGTGTCTAATATATTTTTTCCCTGTCTTTGACTGTTTTTAATGTATTTTCTCTTTATCACTAATTTTGAGCAATTTTATTATGCTGTGCCTTGTTTATGTTATGCTTGTTGTATCTTGGATTTGTTGAGAGTATTATTTGTGGACTTTTTGTTCTCATCCAATTTGAAAAATTTGGGGGCCATTACTTCTCCAAATATCACTGTTTCCAGCTCACTGGTTTTTCTTATGGGGCTTCATACACATATGTATTGAACTGCTTGACACTGTCTCACAGCTCACTTGGGATCTTTTTGTCTGTCTTATTTCTCTCTCCGGTTCATTTTGTAAGTTTTTATTACTGTATTTCCAAGTTCAATACTATTTTCTTCTGTGATGCCTAATCGGCTTTTAGTCTCATCATTTGTCTTTCATTTCAGGTGCTATATTTCTCGTCTCCACAAACTATACTTGATTTTAGTTGGTGTTGTTGTGCTTTAGGTGAAAGTTTGCAGCGTAAGTCAATTCCTCATTCAAAAATCCACATACGCGTTGCTTGGTGACATCGGGCATAGTGTCTGCAGTATATTAGTGTACTTCACTTTCCACCCCATGTTCCCTGCATCAGTTCGGCTAGTTCTTGCCTTCTCACCCTGCTTTTGGACAGGAGCTCCCCATTTGGTCTCACATGCCTTATTAAACAAAGAAGCCCATTCCTTGCTTGCATTATTTTTTTGTTGACAGTCTAGTCTAATCTTATTTGAGAAGTGGGCTTTGTGGTTGTTTTCATTTGTGGGTTAACAGTGCTTTTAGGGGACACAGTTCGGGGGGTTCTCCACTCTCTATTAGATCATTAAATCTCATTTTCTTATGTGAGTTTGAGGTGTGTTCTACATTTTTCTCCTGCTCTGTCTGTGACTGCACGTTGTCTTCCCTCTCAGGGCGATTATTGGTGGCAGCCTGGCACCATCTAGTTCTTGTAGTCTCAGGCTAGTGATGTCTTTCATTAATTTGGTCCTTTAGTCCTTTTGGTTAGTATTTACCTTGTGTCTTTGGTGTTCTCCAATTTCCTTTGCTGTGAGTGGGATGGGACTTATATCTTAGATATCTGCTCTCAAGCTGTTACGAATACTTGAGCATTGATACATCTCCCATTTGTCTCATCATGCTTTTTTAAATTGCATATTTGAGGATGTTTTTATATTATATAAATTTATGAAAAGATTTATAATAGCTGGTTTTAATATCTGTTAACTCCATCACCTCTTCTTTTTCTGGATCTGTTTCTATTCTTTTTTTACTTTTGATTATGGCATATATATATATAGCTTTTTTCAGGCCTATTTATTTTAGTTTGTATGCTGAACACTGTGAATTTTACATAGTAAATATAAAATTAAGAGCTAGGTATAATTCTATTTGTAAATTGGTTTCAGAGAGGAAAAAAAGACCCTCAAAGAGAACTGATTGCTACTGGACATGCTTATTTGCTCCAGTAAGGAAACCACGTTTGGAACACCAATTGTAATTAGATGTAGCGCTTGATTAAGTTTATAGTAGTTTACAGATCCCTGTAACATTCCATAGGTCAAAATGATGAGTTAAATGGAGATTCAGCAGGTATCATCCTCTTCCTTTCCTCCAAAGTATTAGTTTGTGGCTTTAATCTCTGCAGTTATCCCAGATCGATGATATTACTTGTGGCCTACTATCTGCCTTATCAACTACGGGCTTGAGCTTAGTCCTTGTTCCATAATAGCACTCACCCCACAAGTCAAAGAGTCATCCTGCCGTGTACTAAGTATGTATTTTCTAGTCATACATCTTGGAACTGGAAAATTAACTGCAGAGTCAACTTACTGATCAACAGGACCCACTGTAAGCCAGACTTGGGCTAAGACTCCATCTATCACCTGACCTCCATAAATTCCCACTTGACTTGTTGACTAGTAATATTTTTAGTCCTCAGGTTTTAGCCTCATTTCAGAGCTGCCTGGCAATTATCACAAAAGTCTAGATGTGCTCTTTTCTCCAGTGCACAGTCACTTTAGAAAATGGTCTTTCTCGGAAAGATTTGGAGGAAGATTTATTGTATGTGTTGTGGCAATTGTGTTGAGTCTTTAGGAGAGACAAACTCACTTTAAATCGAGGGACTTTGTATCTATAAATGACTTAGATCTGGACTGAAAGAGAGGCTGTGACTTTTCACTGTAGCAACTCAACTGAATTCTTTGCTACCAAATATAGTTTCTCCTGTTTTATATAATAAACAACACTCAGCTGCTTATCTATTGTTTTCTTAGGAATTCTTCAGCCAGCTGACCACCATCAAAGAGCTCTGTAGGCTGAGGCAACATGATAATGCATACATCCTTCTTCCTTTCATGTTAGATATACCCACTTCATTTTTGATGGATAAGTGCTACCGCTGGGCCTCTGCTACTCTGGTATCCCACCATCCCAAGTTAGATTTCTTTCATAGCATCCCCAACAGTACCACCTGGCTAACAAAGATGAACAACTACAGAGGTTTTCAAGGATGCAGGCTTAATGTCTCTGGACCTTCTTGTGGATCCTAGTTGGGGACTAGATATGTAAGTCACACTGATTAATCTAGTCCAATACTTTGGTTTTCGCAAACATTTATATTCCCTCCTCCACACCATAGTAGGGAATCCTGGTATCTTAACTTAATTAAATGTAGGCCGTGGTTGAGTCTAGGGTTCAGCCAAACAGCCGAGTAAGCTGAAGCCACCTCCAGTTTTCACCAGTATATCACATTCAGAGTATCTAGCAAGTGTATCCACACCAGTGAGTTCAGTCAGTGCCTTTGTTCCATAATAGCACTCACCCCATGAGTCAAAGAGTCATCCTGCCGTGTACTAAGTATGTATTTTCTAGTCATACATCTTGGAACTGGAAAATTAACTGCAGAGTCAACTTACTGATCAACAGGACCCACTGTAAGCCAGACTTGGGCTAAGACTCCATCTATCACCTGACCTCCATAAATTCCCACTTGACTTGTGGACTTGCCTGCTACATTTTATGTCGGCGAACCTCATTCACAAGGTGTTATTCCATCTCTAATGCGTCTTGTATCATGACATGCACGAAGCTCAGGGGGCTGGATTTGGAGCTGCGTCGTCGTGTAGGTTGAGCATTCCTGTAGGAGATTCTTACTGGATGTGTTTGTTTTATAAGGTTTTGGGTTTTTTTGTCCCCCTGGATTTCTGTGGGATAAGACTTGCAGGCGTAATTATAGCTTTCCTGTGTGAAAGTTAGGGAGCTGGGTTTGTTTTGTTTTCCTTTTTCCTGTATCATAGTAGGAAAAATAGTGGCTCCACTGGAAGGTAACATCAATAAATTATCTATCTAGTTCCTACTAGGATGGCTTTTATCAGAAAAGTGAAAAATAGCAAGTATTGGTGGGGGTTTGGATAACTTGGAGCTTTCCTCCCTTGCTGATGGGACTTTCAAAGGGTATAGCCACTATGGAAAGCTGTGGGGAATCCTCAAAAAGTTAGACACGGAATTATTATAACCAAAGATCAAATTTGTTGTTGTCGAGTTGATTCCAACTAATAACAACCCTATAGGACAGAGAACCATCCCCATAGGGTATCCAAGCAGGGCCCAGTAGATTCAAACTGCTGCCTCTTTGGTTAGCAGACGTGGCCCTTAACCACCAGAATTATTATAAGACTCAGTAATTTCCCTCTTAGGAACAGACCCAAAAGAATCAAAAGCAGGGACTCAAACAGATACTTGTACACCAACATTCGTTCATTGCAGTGTTATCCGAAATAGCCAAAATGTGGCATCCAGGTTAGATAGATAGATAAAATGTGTTTTGTTCATACCAAAACCAAACCAGACACGTTGCCATCGAGTTGATTCCAACTCATAGACACCCTGTAGGATAGAGTAGAACTGCCTCATAGGGCTTCCAGGGGTATAAATCTTTATTGAATCAGACTGTCACATTCTTCTCCCGCAGATTGGGTGGTGGATTTGAACCACTGATCTTTCAGTTAGCAGCCAAGAGGACTCTTAAAAAAAAAAAAAATCTATACATAATCCTAGTTGGGGATTAGATCTATAAAGAGAAGTTGTGATACATTCTATTACATGGATGAACCTTGAAAACATTATACTGAGTGAAGTAAGTCAGATACGAAAGGACAAGTACTGTATGATCTCACTTATATGAAATATCTCTTGTAGGTTTTGTGTGACATGGAATCAATTCTGACTCATAGAGACCACATGTAACAGAGCAGTACTTCCTGCAGGGTTTCTTGGGTAACCTTTACAAGAGCAGACCACCAAGACTTTTCTCCAGCAGAGCAACTGGGAGTTGAAACCGCAGTCTCTTTTGTTAGCAGCAGATTGCTTAGCCTCTGTGTCATGGGGGCACTTTTAAAAAACATCTAGAATAAGCAAATGCATAGAGACTAATTTTCTTAGTGGTTCCGGGGGTGGGGTGGGAGGAAATGGGAAGCTATAGGAATAATAAGTTTGTGCTTGGGGTAATGAAAGATTTGGAAATAGATAATGGTGATGTTTACACAGCATTCTATTACTAATAAACAGATTGCATATCATAGCCACCTTCTTATCTTTTTATTATTTTTTAATTTTTTTGTAAGATGGGTAAAATACGGCTAATATCTAGGGTTACTGAGTCTTGTATCTCCAGGGCATTATGTAGTTTGTAGAGTTATGACTCGACTGCACTTCGCTGGCTTGTCAGAGTTACCTAATTCACAAACTGTGTCACTGTACATGGCTGCCTTGGCAAAATCTATCATCTGACCAGTATTCCACCTACATAGACCTATCACGTAAAAGCCTGCTGCTTTTCAGCATCAATGAAATAGTTTTCTCAGTTGATGAACTGAAGTGTTTTCACTTCTGTCTGATTACCAGAGAGCTTAGAGACAGGTTTTGTATACAGATATAGTAACTTCTCCTAATCTAGGGTCTCTGGAATATTTACGTACCTCCTCTTACCCCCTCTCCTAAATGTTCAGTGCTTGGCTTTTCTTGTATGATCCTTAGAGTTTTATTGTGTGTGTTTATTGGAAGGCGCTTCAGTTCTGCATTTTGAAGAAAGTTTGGTACAAACAAGATGATGATAGTAGCAATTAGGTACAAGGGAGAGACTGAGGAAGCCTAGGACAGACAACCTCTACTCCTCCAGGAAATGATTATGGCTGAGGAGGTAGAAATGAAACATATGGAAAATGTTGTTGGTGGATCACTTAAGCCTTTACAACTTATGGGAAACGTTGGCTGCGTGAGAATGACTCTACAGAGTAACAAGGAGCTAGCTGTACTTAACACCAGCTGTCTCAGGGAGTAAAAGAGATACAACAAAGGGGGCACCTGGATTTGAACCAGGGACCTCTTGATCTGCAGTCAAATGCTCTACCACTGAGCTATACCCCCACCTGCCAACCTTTCCTTAACAGATTATATCATAATTGTTGTCATTCCCAAGGAGCTCTCATCATCATCCAGTGTCTCCTTAGCGAGTTACCTGAGATTCTCTACTCACACTCGCTTTCACACCTGTCAGAATCAGCTTTCCTCCTCCAGAGTCTTCTCACCTATGCCCACCTGAATGGCCTTCTTCTCAGAGCACTTCTCACTCTCTCCATTATTCTCACTATTACTGAGTCACAAGATGAGCTCTACCCATGTCCTCAATATCTAATATTTTGTTTTTTTAATTTTTCTCCTTCTTCCACTCACTGCTTTGATTTCCTTTTCCTGGACCACAGTGGAGGCTCTGAAGGGCTTGGTGTACCCCAGGGGAGCCATCCAGCCCATCAAGGTGCAGCGCTATCATTGGGGGAGAAGTGGAGTAGACGGCAGATCCAGATGTGAGCAGAGCTGGAAGTTCCGGGATTAGGCACTCAGCCTGGAATTGAAACAGCTCCTGTTTTATAGCATTCAGTTTCTCAATATTGAGCCATCACTATAGTTGTGCTTTGGACATTTTTTATTGCTATTATGTTGTACTAGACCCTTGGATAAGATTTCTTATTATTTTATTTAGTTTGCTGTTAAGTGGTAGTGACTTATAGCTTTCTATTTGGTATACGCTGGTCTTCCTTAATTTTTGTATGAAGATTATACACTCTTCCTAGAATGATTTGGAGAGATTTCCATATTTTGCTATATTATAGAACATAATATGTATCACAAGAATGATCTATTCCTAATTAAAAATTAGTCAAACTTTCCCATAAGGCTAAAAACCGCCTGAGTGTGGTGCCTTTGTGCAGAACAGTTCCTTCACTCTCTCTTAATGTGTGTTGTCATTCACTTTTGGTCTGTGCAGGTGTTCCACTTCTCACTGGGTCTGTCTCAGTAATTCATTTTTACTTCAAAAATAAGTTGTTTTATGCAGATTTTAAAAATAAATAGAATGAAGGTGCACGTAGAATTCTTTCATATTATAAAAAATATATTTAGTCATGTCCTATGTTACCTTCTTTATGTTATTAATTTCTCTTTCTTGTTTATTCTCAATTAGATTTTGTATTTGCTTATTTTCTCAGGCAGCCACCCAGATCCAATCTCAGATCTGGGTAGTTTTTACTTCATGTAGTTTGAAGCCCTGTGAACAGAGGTATACATATTTAAGATTGCTATGTCCTCTTGATGAATTGGCATTTTTATTACTATGAACTTTCCTTTTTTATTTCTGGTAACATTCCTCATTCCGAAGTCTGTTATAAAATAGCCTTTACATCTTTCTTTCGATGAGTGTGCATGGTCTATCTCTTTTGATCCTTTTATTTTAAGTTACTCATATCTTTACATATGAAGTGGTGTTCATACAGATGCCATGTAAGTTATTTATCCAATCTGACAATCTCTATCTTTTAATTGGAGTGTTCAGACAATTTACATTTAATGTAATTACATACAGTATTACATTTAAAAGTTGTTTTGTCAGGAGTTGTTGAGTTGATTTTGATTCACAGAGACCCTGCACACAATAGAATGAAACGTTGCCTGGTTCTTCACCTCTTTACACACGTTGGTGTTTGCACCCAGTGTTGCAGCCACTGTGTCAGTCCTTCTTGCTGTTTGTTGTCTATTGGCCCCACTTATTTTTCCATAACTTCTTCTGTATTAGTTGAGTTTATTATTTCTTTTTATTCCCACTATTGGGTTATTAGTTACTTCTTTTCCTATTTTCTTTGGAAGATTTATCTGAAGTTTATAGTACCATATTTAACTTTTGATATTTTACCTCCACATAATGTTATACCACTCCACTTGTAGTGTAACAACCTTTTAACACTACGCTTCCACTTCCTGTTTAGTCCTTTGTATTACTGTGGTCATGAATTTTTGTCTTTGTGTGTGTTACAAGCCCCATACAACATTGCTATTATTTTTGCTTTAGATATTTAATTGTCTTTGTGTGCAGTGAAAATAAACACAGCAAAACATTTACCAATTCAGTAATTTCTATAATCATCAGCGACATTGATTACATTCTTCATGTTGTGCAGCCATTCTCACCATCCTTTGCAAATTATTTCACCACCATTAACGAAACCATCAACTAATTATATTTTAAACAGTTTTGAAAATTAGACACATTGATAATTTTGGCACTTTGTGCAGATTCAGATTTTTAGATGATATCATATTCTTTTTGTTGGTAATGGATTGTTTCATCTTTTGCTGGTTTGCAAAATATACTTATTTCGCCTCCCTCTAGAAAGATAGTTCCAACAATGAAAGACAGAGCTCACTAAGTGAAGAATTAACACTTTTTGCTGTTGTTATTGTCTTTTAGCATTTTGAAGAGACTCCTTTTTTCTGCACTGGCTTGTATGATTTCTGACATGAAGTCTCCTTTCATTCCTCGGGGTGCAATGCATTTTTCCTACCTTTGCCTATTTTTTAAGATTTTTCTTTTCAATGACTGCTTTTGCAGTTTTATTATGATGTGTATTGGTATGATTTTCTTTATATTCTTTCTTCCTGAGTGGTCTGGAGCTTCTTGATCTGTGGCTGTCTAGTTTTCATAATATTTAAGACCTTTCAGATCATTGTTTCTTCAAATATTTTTCTATTTGATGTAATAATGTAGTATAAGATTTACAGAAGCTTTTTGTGTTGGCATAGTGGTAAAGAAGTATGACAAACCAAAAAGTCAGCAGTTTGGATTTACCAGGAGCTCCCTGGAAACTTTGCAGGACAGTTCTATTCTGTCCTATAGGGTCATTTTGAGTTGGAATAGACTTGATGGCAATGCATTTAGTTTTTTAATTTTTGTATTTTTCTTTTTTTAATTTTATTGTCATGGATTGAATTATGTCCCCCCAAAGTATGTGTATTAATTTGATTGACTGAGCTATGTGTCCCACCATCGTGTGATTGTCCACCATTTTATGGGATTTCCCTGTGTGTTGTAAACCTTGTCACTATGATGAAATGAGATGGCTTAGTAGCAGATACAACTGACGAGATATACAAGACTAGATAGTGTCTTAAGCCAATCTCTTTGAGATATGAAAGACAGAATCAACGGGAGAGATACCAAGAAGGTAACCCAGGGAGCAAAGATTGTCTTTGGACCTGAGGTTCCTGTGCTGAGACGCTCCCAGACCAAGGGAAGACTGATGACAAAGATCTTCTTGAGCTGATGGAGAGAGAGAAACCTTTCCCTGGAGCTGACACACTGAATGCAGACTTGTAGCCAGTAGGACTGTGAAAGAATAAATTTCTCTTTGTTAAAGTCACCTGCTTGTGGTATTTCTGTTTTAGCAGCACTAGATGACTAAAACAATCTTAGTAAAAATAACAGCTAACAGTGGAGCAAAGTCTCCATGATAAGGCCTTGGGTTCCACGAGACCGACTTTGCCTTTCATCCTGCAAACACTGGAAAGCCACAAAGAGTTCTACTAAGGGAATAAGTCAAAACGCTGTGATTTTTCAGGCCCCTCACCAAGGTGATCACATCATAAAGTGAGTCCAGTGGAAGGAATACAGGAAGTGACTGTGACTTTGTAGTTGGAACGATTTAGGCAAGGGAGTGTGAAGCAGGAGTAATGGGATGCAGTGGAAAGACAGACTGGAAAAAAAAGCTTTTTAAGAAAAGTCCAATAGAATTTGGTGAATTTTTGGATTGAAGGGTGAGGTGGTGTGGAGTGGAGGAAGATAAAATACAGTGGATTACAGTTCGAAAGCCTAGTTAGTCATGGGGTTGTTATTTTTATTATTTCACTAAACTAAATTTTTCTCCACTTGTCTGTCAGTTTGTCACACTGTGAGGGCTTGGGTATTTCTGTGATGCTGGAAGCCACGCCACCAATATTCGGATACCAGCAGGGTCACTCGTGGTGGACGGGTTTCAGCTCTACTTCCAGACAAAGACAGACTAGGAAGAAAGACGCAGCAGTCTACTTCTGAACATATTTAGCCAGTGATAAATTTTACCTATAGCAGCAGGACACTGTCTGATACAGTGTTGGAAAATGAGCCCCCCCAGTTCGGAAGGCATTCAAAAGATGACAGGAGAAGAGCTGCCTCCTCAAAGTAGAGTCAGCCTTAATGATGTGAAATCAAACTTTTGGGACCTACAGTTGCTGATGTGGCATGACTCAAAATGAGAAGAAACAGCTGCAAATATTCATTAATAATTGGAAGGTGGCTTGTGTGGTGTATGAATCTAGGAAAACTGGAAAGTGTTAAAAATGAAATGGAATACATAAACATCATTTTAGTGAAAGCTGAAATGGATGGGTATTGGGCATTTTGAATTGGACAATCATATGATCTAGTATGCTGGGAATAACAACTTAGAGGAATGGTGTTGCATTAGTTGTTTAAAAGAACATTCGAGATCTGTCCTGAAGTACAATGATGTTACTGATAGGATGATATCCATATGCCTATAAGGAAGGTCAGTTAATAATAACTATTGTTCAAATTTATGTATCAACCACTAGGCCAAAGATGAAGAAATTGAAAATTTTTACCAGATTCTGCAGTTAATCTGAAATTAATCAGGATTCATTGATAATTACTGGTGATTGGAATGACAAGTTGAAAACAAAGAAGAATCAGTATTTGGAAAATACAGCCTTGGTGATAGAAATAATACTGGAGCTTGCATGATAGACCAGAGACCTCGTCATTAAAAATATCTTTTTCACCAACATAAACTGAGATGATGCACATGGACCTTGCCAGATGGAATACACAGGTATGAAATCCAATTACATCTGTGGAAAGATACAATGGAAAAGCTCAATTTCACCACTCAGAACAAGACCAGGTGCTGATGGTGGAACACATCATGTAGTGCTCATATACAAGTTCAGACTGAAACAGAAGAAAATTAGAACAAGTCCACAAGAGCCAAGGTGTGACTTTAAGTATATTCCACATGAGTTTAGAGATCATCTCAAGAACATATTTTATGCATTGAACACTAACGGTCAAAGACCAGACGAGCTGTGGAATAACATCAAAGACATCATCCATGAAGAAAGCAAGAGGTCATTAAAAAAAGCAGGAAAGAAAGTAAAGACCAAATTGAATGGCAGAGGAGAATCTGAAACTTATTCTTGAATGCTGAGTAGCTAAAGCCAAGGGAAGAAATAACGAAGTAAAAGAACTGAACAGAAGATTTAAAAGATGACTCAAGAAGACAAAGCATTATAATGACACATGCAAAGAGCTGGAGCTAGAAAACTAAAAGGGAAGAACATGCTCCACATTTTTTGAGCTGAAAGAACTGGAGAAAAAATTCAAAACTCAAATTGTAATAGGGAAGGTTTCTACAGGGAAAATATTAAATGACTCAGGAAGCATCAGAGAAAGATGGAAGGAATACACAGAATCATTATACCAAATAATTGATCAGTGTTCAACTATTTCAAGAGGAAGCACATGATCAGGAACTGATGATATTGAAGAAAGAAGTCAAAGTTGCACTGAAGGTTTTGGCAAAAAGCAAGACTCTAGGAACTGATGGAATATGAATTGAGATGTTTCAACAAATGGATGCAGCACTGAAATTTTTTACTCATCTATGCCAAGAAATTTAAAAGACAACTATCTGCCAACCAACTGGAAGAGGTTGGTATTTATGCTTATTCCCGAGAAAGGTGATCTAACCAAATGTGGAAATTATTGAATAATATTGTTAATATTGGACACAATTAAAATTTTGATGAAGATCATTCAAAAGCAGCTGTAGCAGTATATTGACAGGGAACCACCAGAAATTCAAAGGCAGATTCAGAAGAATATGTGGAAGCAGTGTGTCGTTGCTGATGTGAGATGGATCTTGGTTGAAAGCAGAGTACACCAGAAGGACGTTTACTTGTGTTTCATTGACTATGCAAAGACATTCAACTGCATGGATCATAGCAAGTTATGGATAACATTGTGGAAAATGAGAACCCAGAACTCTTAATTGTGCTCTTGAGGAATCTGTATATGAATCAAGAGATAGTTGTTTCAACATAACAAGGAGACATTAGATGGTTTAAAGTCAGGAAGGGTGTGCATCATAGTTGCATTCTTTCACCAAACCTGTTCAATCTGTATGCTGGGCAAATAATCTGAGAAACTAGACAGTATTAAGAAGAAGGAGGTATCAGGATTGGAGAAAGACTCGTTAACAACCTGTATTATGCAGATGACACAACCTTGCTTGCTCAAAGTGAGGAGGACTTGAAACACTCAAGAACATCAAAGACTACAGCCTACAGTATAGATGGCACCTCAACATCAAGAGAACAAAAACCTTCACACCTGAAATGATAAGCAACATCATGATAAATGGAAAAAAAGATTGAGATTGTCAAGGATTTCATTTTACTGGGCAGCACGATCAACACCTGTGGAAGCAGCAGTCAAGAAATCAAAAGACACATTACATTTGGAAAACATCCTGAGACAGACCACTCTAAAGTATTGAAAAGTAAAGATGTCACCTTGAAGACTAAGGTGTGCCTGACCGCAGCCATGGAATTTTCAACTACATCATATGCATGTGAAAGCTGGACAGTGAATAAGGAAGGCAGAAGAAGAATTGACAACTTTGAATAGTTGCGTTTTAGAAGAATCTTGAAGATACCATGGACTGCCCAAAGAACAAACAGATCTGTCCTGAAAGAAGTACAACCAGAGTGCTATTTGGAAGCAAAGATGGGGACACTGGGTCTTATATACCTTGGGTATGTTGTCAGGAGGAATCAATCTCTGGAGAAAGACATCATGGTTGTTAGAGCAGAGGGTCAGTGAAAAAGAGGAAGGCCCTCAACATGATGGATTGACACAGTGGCTCCAACAGTAGGCTTAAGTATATATACAATTGTGGGCATGGTGCAGGACTGGGCGGTGTTTCTTTCTGTTGCACATAGGGTCACTATGAGTTCAAAGCTACCCAATGGCACCTAACAACAACAACAACAAATGAATTTTTCCTCCACAAAAGACAAAACAGTTGGTATGACTACAGTAAGAACTGCATATGCAATTGGATTCTGAAACTAAGAAGGAGGGCAGGTAGCATTATTTTGTGTGGAATAGGTACCCGTCATTGCCCTAAGCAACTTGCATTTACAATGGTGTGTAGCTACTGTTGATGGAGTTGGAGGATCCACCCCCATGTATCTATTTGGATTCACGAATGTGCAAAAAAAGAAGACTTTCCTGGAAGACAAAGTTCTGAGATCCCTTCCGCTGCCTTCCCTTCCCTCTTGAGGATTAAGGATGCTATTTTTAGTCTGTAGGTCTGGGCTGGGCTATATAGAGTATGGGAAAGGGTGTGAGAGTCTCTGAAAGGGAAATCACCACAGGAGTGGTAAGCTCTGAATAGAGGCACTTGATTCCCTTAGGAGTTCATATCTGACAAGTGAGAGGGAGGACCTGTCATCTGCAAGAAGTAGTGGCCTCTCTGAAATGAGTTGGTGCAGGTACTACACCTCTCTGTGTTGAAGCTTTCTGGGGACACACTGGCATCTGGCTACTAGGAGAAATGAAAGCAACCAGGGCCAGTACACGGGCGAGCAGAAGTAGATAATGATAACTTAGCCAATGATAACATAGCATGATTCTAGTCACTTCTCTGTCCCCCACCCAGGACAACTGAGGAGCTAAGAGGTCAGTGTCCTTGCTCACCTTTTCCTTGAATCATGTAGATCTCAGTCTGGAACAAGAACTGTTCAGAAAACCCATTCTTTTTCTTCTCTCATGTGTTTGATTCAACCTGGTATGTTCTGTTGTGTTGGCATTTCCCTGCCAACCCCTGCACTCTTCCTTTTTCTCTTATCTCCATACCCAAGGCTACAGAGCTTTGCCTGTGGTAGTGGCAGTGGTGGTGGGGTGGTGGATAGAGTGCCCTGAGTCACAGAAAAGCTGCATTGATGCAGCAGGCCAGCTGAAGCCCCTCAGATGGGACCCTCAAATGGAGACCAGGGACCTCTTCTTAACAGCCTATTGCCTCCACCATGGTCCACAACCCAGGACACACCTAGCCCTGGATGGACACTGTCCCTAGGAGACTCCCTCCACCCACTGCAGTTACCAACAATCAAGTGGATAGGATGATGCATTCTATTAAAACCAGCCATCCTCTTTCGTCAGCCACTTGCGTCATTGCCCAATGGGCTAGGGAAAAAAGAGGCTATGGTGACAGGAATTGAGATTATGCATGGGCTCCGCAACATGGACTCCACAACATGGACTTCCTCTCAACAACACTGACTTGGCTGCTGCCACTTCGGAGGACCCCAATTTGCCAGCAAGAGGGACCAACACTGGGTCATCCATGTGACAGTACTCCTCAAGGAGATCAGCCAGCAACCTGGTGGCAGATTGATTACATGGAACTGGTTCCATTAAGGAAAGGGCAACATTTCATTCTTACTGTGATGGCACTGACTCTGGATATAGATTTGCCTCCCCTGCGTGTAATACATCTGAAAAAAATTACCATCCATGCCCTCACAGAATGGCTTGTCCACTGTCGTCTCATTTCACACAGCAATGCCTGGGATTGAGGGACTCAGTTCACAGCAAATGAAGTATGGCAACGGGTCCATGATCACTGAATTCAGTGGTTAACCATGTTACCTATCATCATGAAGCAGCTGGCTTGGTAGAACTATGGAATGGCCTTTTACAGATGCAACTGAGGTGTCAGCTAAGTGGCTACACTTTGCAACATTGATGCAGTGTTGCCCAGGAAGTTGTATATGCTTAGCATCAGCATCAGCATCAGCATCTAATACATGATCTTGTTTCTCCAATAGCCAGAATTCGTGGTTCCAGAAATCAAGCAGTGGGAGTGGGAGTGCGTCATTCATTATTACCCCTTGGGACCAACTCACAGTATTTTTGCTTTCTGTCTCCATGACCCTGTGTTCTGCCAGTGTGGGGTTCTTAGTTACAAAGGGAGTAGTTCTGTACCTGGAGACACAACGTGGATTCACTTCTTATAGAAAGTTAAGAATGCCACCTGGTCACTTTGTGCTCCTCATGCCTCTGGATCAGCAGGCAAAGAAGGGAGTTTCCATATTGGCTGGTGTCATTGACCTTGACTATGAGGTGGAAATTGGAGTGATATTGCATAATGGAGGTAAGAAAGATATATCTGGAAGACAGGGGATCCCTTAGTGCCTTTCTAAATGCTACCATGTCCTGTGATTAAAAGCCAGCCAAGTGCCGTCTAAAGTCAATAGAAAACTCCTGCAATCAATTCTGACATGACTTTTCATGGTCTGGATCCTTCTTGGAATGAAAGTTGAAGTCACCCCACCAGGTCCATGACCAGCTGAAGTGCTTGCTGAAGATGAAAAGAATACCGAATGCATGGTGAAAAAAGATAGTTTCTTTATGCCAGTTAAGACAATGTGAACCAGTTGCTGAAATAAGGACTGTAATTGCTATAAGCATTTCTTCCTCGTGTATGTGCATTAAATATTTTTTGTTTTCTTCATTCATAAAATATAAGTGGGGCTAATGCTGTTTTGGTTGTATACTTGCTCTCTGTATAATGTTAGGCACAAATAATGATTTTTTTAATTGTCTTTATTTAGACATTGTGTAAAGAGATCTCTACAGGTTCCAAGTTGACACAGTGGGACTGTGATAGGTAATGTTGTATGTCACCTTGGCTGGGCCATCATTCTCACTGGTTTTGTAGTTAGTTATATAACACTATTGTTTGGCTTTTAAATAATGATGCAATTTGGCAGTTAGGTCATGCTGCAATTTGGAAGTTATATAACAGTGTAGTCCTCCTTCATGATGGGATCTGAATGTGACCAATCAATCATTTTAAGGAACATGTTTTTGACATTTGACCAGCATACTATGTGTGTGTGTGCATATATATATGTGTGTGTATGTATATATATATATATATATATATATATATGCACACATATACACATGAGGACGGCCAGTTAAGTTTGTGAACTCATCCTAGAAAAAGTGCTGCATACCTCAATGCTGAATATCACTGCAGTCCATTTCGAAGTACTCCTTTGGGAAGCTATACACAGACACCAGCACCTAGTCCACCACTCAAAGCAATTTTGGAACTCTTTCTCTGGAATGACCATCAGAGCTATCATCGTATTACCTTTGATATCCCAAATGTCATCAAAATGACTCCTTTTTAATACTTCTTTTGTCTCTGGGTAAAGAAAAAAGTCATTGGAGGCCAGATCAGATGAGTAGGAGTAGGGAGGGTGTTCAAATATATTTGTTTGCAAACAACTGTACAATTAAGTCTTCAGACTTGCAACCATGCCACCATGCTCAATGGCCATTCTAGAAAGAGTTCCAAAATTGCTTTGGAATTGGCAGTGCGTCAGTGCATAGCTTTCCAAGGGGAGTACTTCGACGGTGACTGTAGTGATACTTAGCAAGGAGATATGTAGCACTTAGAACAATTGAGTTCACGGACTTAATTGTCAGACCACATGCATATGTCACACACACACATATAGGTACCCTGCATCTAGCTCATTATTTTTTAAAAAAATTTTTATTTAATATAACTAAGTGAAAGTGTACATTCCCGTATAAATTTACATACCCACCTATATGCAGCTTCCACTGCTCTCCCTGCCCGGTGACAGCACACTATTCCTCTCTACTCCACACATGTATGTTCTCCCAGGAGTCTCTTTTTCCCCTCCTCTCCACCCACTCTCCTTCCTCTAGCCAGACGTCAGCAGGATGACATCCTATAGATGTATAGAACCATAAAGTGCATCCAATATATGGTCACTGCATCGCCAATTCCAATCCATTTCTGTCTGAAGCATGGACCTTTGTTTTGATATATGGTCAAGGGCAGCATCAGGGTGAGGGGCCATGCTCCCAGGGGAACCCCAAAACCACTGGACCATCAATTGAGGTCTTTTAGTGGGGATCTCAAGGTACACCCTTTTTTATTCTTGTGTTACCAGTGAGACTCAACTTAGTGAGCTCCATCGCAGCTATCACTGGTGGTGGCCGGGCACCATCAGGTTCTTCCGGTCCCAAGTCAATGTAGGCATCCACTGATGTGGGTCTCTTGGTCTTCTGGGTTGTCTTTCCCCCATGTCATTTTGGTCCTCGGTGAGCATCCGTTCCTGCTGAGTTGGGACCATTTGCTGTGCCCTCGGATGGCAGCTTGGCAGCCTTTAAGACCCCAGACGCCACTCACCAACGTGGGGTGCAGAAAGCCCTCTTAGCAAACGCTAGTTGTGCCAATTGGCCTCGCTTTCGCCTAAGAGCATGGTCCCCCGCCCCCTGCCCCAGCTACTCTATCCTTGCAATATTGGGTTAAGATGGAAGGAGTACTCATGTTATGTTTAAGTCCACTTAATATTGTTTTTGTTTCTAATGTGTGCTATCACCGATTTCACCCAACCAGATACCTAGCAACTATCTAATCTAAGCCCTCCCCCCTTCCTCCCTCCCCTCCCTTGCAGCTGTCAAAGAGTCTTTTCTTCTATACACAAGTCTGTTTTTGAGATCTTATCGTAGAGGTCTCATACAATATTTGTCCTTTTGTTGCTGACTACTTTCACTCAACATAATGTCTTCCAGTTGAAACCAGGTCATGAGATGTTTCCTGAAGTCGTCGTTGTTCTTTATCATTGCGTAGTGCTCCATAGAGTATATATACCATAGTTTACCTATCCATTCTTCTGTTGTTGGGCATCTGGGTTAATTCCATCTTTTTGCTATTGTGGACTGTGCTGCGATAAACATTCTGGTGCATGTGTTCGTTGGTGTGAAAGGCCTTGATTCTGTAAGATATATTCCAAGTAGTGGAATTACTGGGTCAAATGGTATATCGATATCCATTTTTTTAAAGAAGCACCAGATTGCTTTCCAAAGAGGCTGGACCATTTTGCAACCCCACCAACAGTGTAGGAGGGTTCCACTTTCTCCATAGCCTCTTCAGCATTTGCTGTTTTGTGTTTTTTGCATCGTGGCCAACCTTGTTGGGATGAGATGGTATCTCATTGTCGTCTTGATTTGAATTTTTTTAATAACTAAAGATCGTGAACATGTCCGCATGTGTTTTTTCGCTGCCTGGATCTCTTCTTTAGTGAAATGTCTGTCCATCTCCTTTGCCCATTGCTTAATTGGATGATTTATCTTCTTCTTGTTGATATTTTGTAGTATCTTATAGATTATGGAAATCAGGCATCAGTCTGACATAGAGTTTCCAAATATTTTTTCCCTTTCTGTGGGTGTTCTTTTAATTCTATTAATAAAGTCTTCAGATTAGCAAAAGTGTTTAATTCTTAATAGATCCCGTTTATCTATTTTCTCTTCTGATGATTGTGGTTTGTTTGACAGATTTTGGAGTCTGTCCCTATTGTGTATTAAAACTTCCCTTGTTGTTCATAACTTCTCTTGGATGAGCTTTATCATTTTGGGTTTGATATTTAGGTCTTTTATCCAGTTGGAGTTGGTTTTTGCGTAAAGTGTAAGATATGGATCTTGTTTCAGTTTCTTGCAGATGGATATCCAATTTTACCAGCACCATTTGTTGAAAATACTGTTTTTACCCCAGTTTAATGTCTTAGGGCCTTTGTCAAATATCAGTTGTTCATAGGCAGATGGTGTCATCTCTGGGGTCTCAGTTCTGTTCCACTGATCGATCACATCTGGCTCATTATTATCTGACCCCTTTTTCTTAGGACCTGAACTAGCTTCCTGTCTTATTGCCTGTAGATTTTGGGATTCCTCAGCCTCTGCAGCCTGTGATCCAGTGGCCTGATGCCTGACTTGCTCATCTGAGCTCATCAGCCCCTTAAGCTACACCAGTCAGAAGATTTAAGTCTGATCCCTGACCCCTGACTCCTGATGCATTCCATCTGCCTCATGTTTCTTGGATATTTTATCTCTTGTCTTTCTTTAGATTAGTTGCTTTTTTCCCCTCATTTCATTTTGTTTTCTCTAACTCACCTCCTTCATTCTCTTATCCCATTTTACTTGTAAACCACAATTTTAAAAATGATATATTAGAAATTTCTGCATGCAACTTTTGAAAGTCTAAGGTCGATCAGTATTTATGCTTTTCTCTCAAATTGTAGAAATAGTTTATGTCGCTTTAATTCCCCTTTCTTTACATGCTATTATTGACCAACATTTTAGATTTACCTTTAAAATATTTTATAAATTCTACAGTAATAGTGTGTTATGTTATCAATGACTTTTAGAATTACTGTATATATGCCAATGTGTTTTTTCAGAATTTCTTTTGGTGTCTTGGCTCTACCATCTGGGATCATTTTACTTTTCTTTAACGTATGTATTTCAGAATTTTCTCTAGGGAGCATCTGTTGGTGGTAAACTCTCTAAGTTCTACATTTTCATGATGAATAGTTTTTCTGGGAATAAAGTTCTAAGTTGGCTGTTTTTTCCCCATCATACTGAAAGTGCTATTGAACTATTTTCTGGCTTCCCTGGTCACTGCTGACAAGATAACCAGTGGTTGAACTATTGCTTCCTTGTAGGTGATCTCGGATTTCTCTTTGACTGTATTCTATGGACAGAATCCTCACTCCTAGCCGGAAGGTCAAGCGCACCTTATAGAGTATGGAGACCCATGAGAGGGGTGTAGGAAGTCCAGAGGAGTAGGAGCTGTGATGACAGCATTATGAGAGGTTGAGCTGTTCTGCTCAGGGAATCCTCTAACTCCCCACCTTTTGCAGGAAAACTCGGCAAAGGAAGAGGAGAAAGGAACTTTTTTTATCAATCTATTGACTCGACGGCACTTGGCTTTGGCTTGGCATTGGCTAAAAGGTTAGGGGGCACCCAGATTTGAACTGGGGACCTCTTGATCTGCAGTCAAATGCTCTACCCCTGAGCTATACCCCCTGGCATGTTAGTAGGGAGCAATTAATACTCTTCGCCTGTACAGTCACACCTATATACTCTGCCACAGATGCACCTTCAAAGTGAGTTTCCTCAAATCCACCAGGCCTGCTTTTCTGCTGACTCATCCCCTCACTTACAGAAAGCAACAGGTTCATGTCTCTCCACCCTACAACTTCCTCGTCCTCAGTCCAGGAATGACAACAGTAACTTGGTACATTCACCTGACAGCTGGAAGGACCTTTAGTGACATCTGTACTGGTCTTTGGTTGCTTGTTTTTTTGTAGTGACCGCCTGAAAACAGAGACTCTAGATGACCAATGTCCAGGCCATGCATGCAACTTCTCAGTGATAGAACCCATGCTCATATACCTAAGTACTGGATTGTGGTACTTTCCACAAAGCCACACTCTAGGGCACAACCTGAATTCCCTGTCATCACTGTATATGTTCAACCCTTTATCTGATGGTTGAGATGAGTGTCCTGAAGTAATGATTGAAGAAATTATTGCATCTAAGTTCCAAACTGATTCTTCTGTGCTCTGCTTTGTAAATGCTGGTTCTGGGTCTGTGCTCCTATATTTCTTCTTTGTCAGGTGGTTTCTTGACTGATGCCTGCTAACACGGTGCTTCATGTCGACTGAAGTTCACGGCGAGGAGGAGAGCATCTGTTGCTTCCTGTCTGTTGGTTCAGCCCCAGCAGTGATAGCTCACTCCAGTAGTAGCAGCAATTCTAGTTTGTAGCATTTCACTCACAAGACGAGGTTCACCAAGCCTCCTCAGGGAAACTTCTTAGAGTCCTTGCTTCCTGTTTCACTATTTCCTTCCCAAGGCTTCTACATTTTTAATACTTTCAATGTCTTCTGTTTGTTTCCCAACCCTGGGCTGGTATCTGCTTCTGTAGTGACTATCTCAGTGATACTTACTCTCCCCTTTTTGCACTTTGAACTCTCTAATTTCTGGTTAACAATATATACATTAAATTATCTCTATTTAAATTACTGGTGACCTTTTCATTTCCTAATTGGACTCTTGCTGACTCAGAAATGATAGCAATGTGTCCAGTAAACAGTCCCTCAAAGAGGGCACTGGGAGTAAGTTAGGTCTTGTCCGGGAGTCTCAGTACTGTGCTGAGTTTCTGACTGAACCCTGAAAAATCGGAGTTGACAATACAGGGTATGTTAACAGGCTCCATCTAGCATCGTCTTTTGAGTATTGAATATAACACGGACTGCTAGGATAATGAACAAATCTGTCTTGAAAGAAGTACCATTAGAATGCTCCTTAGAAACAAGAGTGGTGAAACTTCATCTCACATATATTGTACATATTATAAGGAAGGACTCCGAAGCCCAACCAAACCCTTTGCTGTTGAGTCAATACCAACTCATAGTGATCCTACAGGACAGGGTAGAAGTACTCAATAGAGTTTCAAAGGAGCACCTGGTGAATTCAAATGGACGAACTTTTGGTTAGCCGTGAGAGCACTTAAGCACTATGCCACCAAGGTTTCCTGGGAGGAACTAGTCCCTGGAAAAGGACATCATGCTTGGCAAAGTAGAGGACCAGTGAAAAAGAGGAAGATACTCAAATGAGATGTGTTGACATAGTGACTGCAGCCATGGACTCAAACAGAGTGATGACAGTGAGGATGCTGTGAAACGCAACAGTGTTTCACTCTGTTTTACATGGGGTAGCTGTGAGTTGGAACTGACTCAGTGGAACCTAACAAGAACAACAACAACAAGCCCACTTCTTTAAGAGGGCTAGAGTGTGGTTTCCTGAAAACTTGGCGTCATGAATTTAGACTTAAAGAGAAAAAGGAGACCCTCAAAGGGGGCACCTGGACTTGAACCAGGGACCTCTTGATCTGCAGTCAAATGCTCTACCACTGAGCTATACCCCCTTTAGTTAAAGGTGACACATAATTAATATCTCTTCACATTTCCATTCACACTTAGCTTGCTCATCCTGACTCAGCAGAGAGCTGCTAGTCTTGTTCCACTGTAAATGGATTCCCTGACCACCAGAACTATCCTTGTTTTCCAAATACACACTACCACAACTTTGTATCAGGTTGGAAGGTCACCAAAGATTCCAGTTGAGACAACCAAGTCTATGCCTGTCTTGGTACACAGGCAGAAGATGAGGACCAGAGAAGAGGTGCTGCTTGCTGGACAAGGACTAGAACTCTCACTGCCAAACTGTCAGTTGAGCTCACTTTCCAACAATAACCTGCATTGTGGGACCAAGACGATGTTCCTCCCAGCTTTCCTACAGATTCCACATCTTTTCAACATCCAATGCTTGCTTTAGCTTTCTGTCTCACATCTCCTACCACTTAGTGCTGACTGATCTCCTTAGATTCTCTTAACACAGCCCCTATCCACAACCACATCGATTAAAAAGCTGTTTTTGAGGCTTTTTTTTCTCATCTCCAGTTACTGTATTTCTTCTATCTTATCAAGTCCATTCCAGAGAATTGATTGACGCTGAGGGAAACCCTCATAGTATAGTGGGTTAAGTGCTACATCTGCTAACCAAAAGGTTGGCAGTTCAAATTTGCCAGATGCTCCTTAGAAACTCTACGAGGCAGTTCTACTCTGACTTCTAAGGTCACTCTAGTTGGACCTGACTTGATGGCAGTGGGTTTGGTTTGGTTTAAGGGAAGTTTGTCAGTATGGATGGCAGAGGTGCTCCGTATTCATTATATAATTAATTACATATTGTTGAACAACCAAATACCTGTTACTCCAATGAGCTGTTGCAGTACAACTCCATGTGCATATCTTTACATAAATATTTATTATATCATGTTGTTTTGGAGACTGAGTAACTCATGGAGTGGCTTTGTTGGATTTTGCCCCAATGTTTTTCCATAAAGTTGCAGGTTTGATGTCATGTTGGGCTGACGCCATCTGAATGCCTGACAGAGGCTGGAGGAATCACTCTATTATCACTTAATCACCTTCCTTTTAGAAAGAGAATTCAATTCCTCATTGACTGTTAGCTGGAATCTTCAGTTCCTTGACGTGTGTGTATCTTCACAGAGCTTCTTAATGTGTCTTTTTTTCTTTACTCATCAGATTTGACTCGACAGCACTTGGCTGGCTTGGCATATATTGACCATTGCCGGCATTCTTAATCAGTTTGTACAAACCCAGACTTTCATTAGATGACTTTTTTTCTTTCATATTTCCTTTAATATTTCCTATAATATTTCTTGTAGGACATGTCTGCTATTGACTTCCGTCTGCTTGTGTTGGTCTGAAGTATATTTACCCCCATCCCCTTCATTGTTAAGGAAACCCTGGTGGTTGAGTGGTGAAGTGCTATGGCTGCTAATCAAAAGGTGGGCAATTCAGAGTCACGAAGTGCTCCTTGGAAACTCTGGAGGGCTGTTCTGCTCTGTTCTATAGGGACACGATGAGTCAGAATTGACTTACTGGCAACAGGTTTGGGTTCTGGTTTCATTGTTAGAGGTATTTTCACGGAGTCTAGAACTCGCTGGTAGCATAGTGGTTAAGTGCTGTGGCTGCTAACCAAAAGGGTGGCAGGTCAAATTGGCCAGGTGCTCCTTGGAAACTCTGTGGGGCAGTTCTACTCTGCCTTATAGGGTTGCTGTGAGTTGGAATCAACTCTACAGCACTGGGTTTGGTTTGGTTTTTGGTTATACAACTCACTAGGTAGAGAATTACTTTTTTTTTTGTTCTTTCTTTTTTTACAATGTTTGCTTGCTCTGTCTGCCTTCTGATGAAGTTTCCTAGTTGATATTGTCCCACAGCTCACTCTACTAATACATATTAGCTAAGCTTTGTGTTTTTTAGCAGTGTAAGCCACTTCATCCTGAGTTACAGTGTGTGCATTCCCCTGGAGCTCGCTAAGTTTGGGCCCTAATTATAGACCTACAGCACTGATCTAGATGAGTTCTTTCTACAAGCTGAGTACATATCCATTCTTTATCATATGTGTTGCAAATCTCTTGGTTATGGAATTTTTTTGTCTTATAAAAATTAAAATTTTTATAAACATATTTATCTTTTACAAGTGCTTTTGGGATTGTTTAAGAAATCCTTTCCCGGGTTATGCGTACATACATACTATTATAAAAGTTTAACTTCATATTTAAGTCTTTAATCCATATACTCAAACTGATTGCCATCGAGTAGATTTGAGTTTTTAAAAAAATGGAGTGAAGTTGGGTAGTATGTGACGTTTTTCTTTAGAAGTCGATGACGTCAGCATCGTCTATAGCAGAGCCCACAATTTCCCAATTGACTGGTGACACCTCTCAGGTTTTGTATTCTGAGATCATGCTTCGTTTTCTACAGCAGCATTGTACAATCAAAATGCAATACCAGCCACAAATGCAAGCTGTATGTATTATTTTGTATTTTCTTGTCGTCACATTAAGAAACCATTGAAATGAATTTCAATGGCTTATTTTAACACAATATATACAGAATATTATCATTTCAACATGTAGTTAATACTTAAGATTATTTAACAATGAACAAGCTATCCAGTGAAAAACTGTGCAAAGTACTATTCACAATAACTAAAGGGTGGAAAGAGTTCAAGTGTTCATCAACAGATGAATGCACTAGTAGAATGTGGTTAAAAAAAAATGGGCAAAGTACTTGAATAGACATTTCACCAATGAAGATGTACCGAGCAGTTAAGATATAATTATTGATCTCCATTTATTCACAACAAAAGAGAAAGAAGGAAATCCAATACTCAGAGAAGAAAATAGTCTATAGGACTGTTTTCATGAACTCACGGCCTCTTCTACTCCTGGACCAAGAGAACTAGATAGAGCCTGACTACCACTACCAATGGCTTTGAACAGGACAACAACAGAGGTATCCTGATAGAGTGGAAGAAAATTATGAAACAGACTTCAGATTCCTAAAGTCTCCTGAGTTTACTGGAGCAACTGACAGTAGACTCACTGAGAATATGGTCCTGAGATACACATTAAGCCTCGAACTGAAACTATCCCCTGAGGTCACTTTTTAGCTAAATAATAGATTGGATCACAAAATAAAGAACATCACCCATGAGTACTGTGCTCCTTTAAAGGAAAATCATCTATAAGAGACCAAACTGTCACCAATTACTTTATAGCAAAGATGGGAAGGTAGGGGGGCAGAGAAACTGGAATACTAGAAATGAGACAACCAGAACAGAAATAATAAGAATACTGACACTTTGTGGAGAATGCAACTAATGTCACTGAACAACTTGTGTAGATGTTGTTGAATGGGAACCTAATTTGCTGTGAAAACTGTCACTGAAAAAAAATTGTCTTTTTCAAAAGAAGATACGCAAATGAACAGTGTTGTTGCTGTTAGGTGCTGTTGAGTTGGCTTTGACTCATACCGACCCTATGCACAAGAGAAGGAAACACTGCCCAGTCCTGTGCCATGTCGACAATCATTTTTATGCCTAAGCCCATTGTTGTAGCCACTGTGTCAATCCATCTTGTTGAGGGTCTTCTCTTTTTTCACTGATTCTCTGCTGTCCTAAGCATGATGTCCTTCTCCAGGGACTGATTCCTCCTGACAACAGGTTCAAAGTATGTGAGGCATAGTTCCTGTCTTTGCTTCCAAGGAGTATTCTGGTTATACTCTCAGAATAGATCTATTTATTCTTTTGGCACTCCACGGTACATTCGACAGTCTCCAGAATCACAGTTCAAAGACATCAATTCTTTTTCTGTCTTCCTCTTTCATTGTCCAGCTTTCACATGCTTATGATGTGATTGAAAACACCATGGCTTGGGTCAGGTGCACCTTAGTCTTCAGGGAGATGTCTTTACTTTTTAACACTTTAAACAGGTCCTTTGCAGCAGATTTTCCCAAAGCAATGCAACTTTTTATTTCTTGACTGCGGCGTCTGTGGGCGTTAACTGTGAAAACAAGTAACATGAAATCCTTGACAACCTCAGTCCTTTCTCCATTTATCATGATGTTGCTTACTGTCCAGTTGTGAGAATTTTTGTTTTTATGCTGAGGTACAATCCACACTGAAGGCTGTAGTCTTTGACCTTCAGCAGTGCTATAAATCCTCTTCACTTCCAGCAAGAAGCGTTATGTCATCTGCATAATGCAGGTTGTTAATGAGTTTTCCACCAATCCTGATGTCTCCTCCTTCTTCATGGAGTCCAGCTTCTCAGATTATTTGCTCCACATACAAACTGAAAAGGTATGACAAAAGGCTACAGCCCTGACTCACAGCTTTCCTGACTTTAAATCATTTAGTGTCCCCTTGTTCTGTTTGGTATACTTCTTTTTTGAAAAGAAGATATGTAAATGAACAATAAGCACTTGAGAAGATTCTCAACATCATTAGTCATTAAGGAAGTGTCAAGAACAACCTCAGTGAGACACCTCTTCACTACTATGACTATTATCAGAAAAAAGGAAGACAAGTATTGGCACGGATTTGGCTACCTTGGAGCCCTCATCCCTTCTTGGTGGGACTATGAAGTGGTGCAACCGCTGTGGTAAACAGTGTAGTGGTTCCACAAAAATTTCAAGGTAGGATAATTACGCGACCCAACAATTCCACTCCTAGGCACAGACCCCAAAGAACTGAAAGCAGGTTCTCAAAGAGATGCTTGTGCATCAAATCAATTCCAACTTGTAGTCAGTGCAGATTCACATATTCAGATTCACATATATGCATACTCACGACAGCCAAAAGGTAGAATCAATGTAACTCTCCATTAACAGATGAATAGATGGATGAAATAAAGTCTGTTCATACCAAGATCACATGACATGCATTGCCCTCCACACTGACGACTGTGGTCTTTGATCTTCAGCAGTATTTCAAATCCTCTTCACTTTAAGCAGGCAAAGTTGTTTCATCTATGTAATGCAGATTGCTAATGAGTTTTCCTCCAGTCCTGGTATGATTTCTGCTCATACCAACCCGATAAGCCAAGCCAATGCCTTTGAGTCGATTCTGACTCATAGTGACCCTACAGGTCAGAGGAGAACTGCCCTACAGAATTTCCAAGGAGCACCTGGAAGATTTGAACTGCTGATCTCTTGGTTAGCAGACATAGCACTTGTCACCACTATGTCACCAGGGCTTCCACAGACCCTATAGGGCATAGCAAAACTGCCCAATAGGGTTTCAAAGGAGAGGCTGATAGATCAACCTGCCAACCTTTCAGCTAGCAGTCTAAAGCTTTACCACTACACAACTAAGGCTCTGAGTGACAAAAGATACAAAAAGACAAACATTTTATGATCCAGCTCTATAAAATATCTGTTGTTGTTGTGAACTGTGGAGTTGATTTTGACTCAGAGTGACAGGGCACAGTTTAAGAAAGATCTTGAATAAACAAATGCATAGAAAGAAAAGTTTCTCAGTAATTACTTGAGGTGGCTGGGTTGTGGTGAAATAAAGAGGTATTACTTAAGGTATATTCAGTTTGTGTTTCGGGTGATGAAAACTTTGAAAATAGATAACTGTAGTGGTTTCAAAATATTCTATTACTGAGGAAGAGATGTGTACTGAGTGGTGAACTTTCTAGTTTGGTTGTTTTGTAAAAAGGATAAAATATGGCTAATATACAAAGTTACTCAGCTACATAACTGCAGGGCATTGTGTAGTTTGTGAAGTTGCATAATTCAAAACCCATGTGACTGTATAAGGCTGTACTCACAATAGCCATCATCTGATCAATGCTTCATCTATATAGACTTACCGTATAAATATCTCCTGATTTTCATCATTAATGAAATAGCTTCTACAGTTGGAGAGCTGATGTGTTTTCACTTCTGTGTGATTACCAAGGAGTTTAGGGGTAGGTTTCATATGCAGCAGCAGTAACTTTTGCTAACTTAGGCTCTCTAGAATAGTTACTGACGTCCTTTTACCTCCTCTTCTGAACGTTCAGTGCTTGCCTTTTCTTGTTTGATCTTTGAAGTTTTATAGTGTGTTTTATTGGAAGCTGCCTTAATTTTATTTGTTTGAAGTAAGCTTGGTATAAACAAGTAAAATCATGATGATAATAATTAGGCACAAGGGAAACACTGAGGAAGCCAGCATAGACACTCTCTACTTCTCCAGGAAATGATTATGGCTGAGGAGGTAGAAATAAAACATACAGAAAATGTTGTCGGTGGGACACTTAAGTCTTTACTACTTGTAGAAAACTTTGGCTCCATGAGAATGAGTCTATGGGGTTACAGGGAGTTGTACTTACGCAAGTTGACTCAGAGAGAAAAAGATATGACACAGGGGGCACCCGGATTTGAACCAGGGACCTCTTGATCTGCAGTCAAATGCTCTACCACTGAACCATACCCCCACCCATTAATGCTGCCTTAATAAAGATTCTTTCATAATTGCTGTCATTTCCAAGGTGCTTTGATCATACAGTGTCTCCCTAAGGAGTACCCTAAACTTCTCGCATCTACTTTCACATCTGTCAGAATCAGCTTTCTTCGTCCAGTGTGTTCCCACCTATACTCAGCTGAATAGCCTTCTTCTCAGAACACTTCCCATCCCTTCTCTTATTATTACTATTACTGGGTCACAAGATGAATGTTATACATTCCTTTCAAAATCTAATAATTTGTCTTTTTAATTTTTCTCCATCTGCTACTCACTGCTTCAGTTTCCTTTTCCTGGGCAATGAGGCATCTGACCAATAAAGGTACAATTTCAGCATTTGTAGGGAGAGTAGTGGGCAAGGACAAATCTGGATGTCAACATACTTGCAGGAACTGCGACTGGGCACTGAGCCCACTTGTTCTGGCAAGTTTATAGTGGTCAGTTTTTAATAATTAAGCCATAACTGCAGTTGTGTTTTGAATCCTTCTTTCTTAAGTGGTATTAGATCCTAGAATAAGATTTCCTACTAGTTTATTTAAGTTTGCAAAGTGAAGTAGTCTATACCCTTCTTTTTTGTCTAGGTAGTCTTATTTCCCCAGCGTGCCTGTCAGTTTGTTGTACTGTGGGAACTTGTGTACTGCTGTGGTAGTGGAAGACGTACCACCAATATTTGAATACCAGCAGGGTCACCCATGGCCAACAGACTTCAGCTGAGCTTCCACATTAAGACAGGCTAGGAAGAAGGGCCCGGCAGTCTTCCTCTGAAAGAAGTTATCCATTGAAAACTTTATGAAAAGCAGTAGAACATTGTGTGATACAGCGTCATAAGGTAAGTCCCTCAGCTGGAAGGCATTCAGAACATGACTGGGTAAGAGCTGCTTCTTCAAAGTCTACCTTAATGACATGGTGGTAGTTAAGTTTGGGGACACCTTCATTTGCTGATGTGGCATAACTCACAGTGAGAAGGAGGAGATATAGACAGCCGTTAATATTTGGAATGTGAAATGCATGAAGTACAAACCAAAAACCAAACCCATTGCTGTTGAGCTGATTCTGATTTATAACAACCCTATAAGACAGTGTAGAACTGCCTCATAGGGTTTCTAAGGGATGCCTTTTGGCTTTGAACTGCTGACTTTTGGTTAGCAGCTGTAGCTCTTAACCACTATGCCACCAGAGTTTCTGTACAAAGTACGAATCTAGGAAAATTGGAAATTTTCCCAAAAGTGAAAAGAGATACATAAACATTGATACCCTAGGTACTGGTGAACCGAAACGGACTGGTATTGGTTATTCAGAATTGAGAAATCATACAGTCTGTTATTCTGGGAATGACAACTTACAGAGTAATGACATTGCATTCATCACTAAAAAGAACATTTTAAGATCTGTCCTGAAGTACAACACTGCCAGTGATAGGATACTATCCATATATCTATTAGAAAGATCAGTTAGTATGACTATTATTCAAATTTATCCAGTAACCACCAAGGCCAAAGACGAAGAAATTAAAGATTTTTACCACCTTCTGCAGTATGAAATTGATTGAACATGCAATTGGAATGCAGTAATAATTACTGGTGATTGCAATACTTTGTTAGAAACAAAGGGAAAGGATCAATAGTTAGAAAATATGCCTTGGTGATAGAAACGATACTGGAGATTGCATGCTAGAATTTTGCAAGACCAATGATTTCTTCATTGCAAACACTTTTTTTTTTTCAGCAACATGAAGGAGACTGTACAGGTGGGCCTCACCAGATGCAAAACACAGGAATCAAATTGGCTACATCTGTGAAAAGAGAGAATTGAAAAGGTCAATATCATTATCAGTCAGAACAAGGCCAGGGGCTGATTGAGGAAGAGATGATCAATTGCTGATATGCAGGATGAAGCCAAAAGGGAAGAAAATTAGAACAAGTCCATGATATCCAAAGTACGACCTTGAGTATACCCCACCTGAATTTAGAGACCACCTTAAGGACAGATTTGATGCACCGAACACTAATGACCAAGGACCAGATGTTGTGGAAAGACATTAAGGACATCTTATAGTAAGAAAGCCAGAGGTCATTAAAAAGATAAGAAAGAAAGAGAATACCCAAGTGAGTGTCAGAGGAGTCTGAAACTTGCTGTTCAATGATAAGTAGCTAAAGCAAATGGAAGAAATGATGAAGTTAAAGAGTTGAACAAAGGATTTCAAAGGGTGGCTGGAGAAGACAAAGTAAAGCATTAAATAATGACATGTGCAAAGACCCAGAGTTAGAAAACCAAAAGGAAAGAGCAAGTTTGGTATTACACAAGCTGAAACAGCCAAGCCAAGTGTTGAAACAACTGAAGAAAAATTCAAGCCTGGAGTTGCAATGGTGAAGGATTCAATGGGAGAAAATATTAAAAAACACCCAGAAAAAAAAGCTCAGTGCCATTGATTAACAACACAGGAAACATAAAAAGAAGACAGAAGAAAGTGGCACTGTATCAAAAAGAAAGGATCAATGTTCACCCATTTCAGGAGGCAGTATATAAAAAAGAACTGATGGTACTGAATAAGGAGGTCCAACCCACACTGAATGGACTGGCAAAAAATAACAAGGCTCCTGGAATTCATGGAATATCAACTGAAATGTATCAACAAATGGTTGCAGTGCTGGAAGTGCTCATTCATCTGTGCCAAGAAATTTTGAAGTCATATACCTGGCCGTCCTCCTGCCAGAGATTCATACTTATATCTATTCCAAACAAAGATGATAAAGCCCAATGAACAACTTATCAGACAATGTAATTAATATCACACACAAGTAGTATTTTGTTGATGATCATTCAGAAGTAGTTGCAGTAGTACATCAACAGGGAACTGTCAGAAATCAAGACAGATTCAGAAGAGGATAAGGAATCAGGAATATCATTGCTGATGTCAAATGAGTCCTGATGGAAAGCAGAGAATACCAGAAAGATGTTTACCCATGTTTTATTGACTATGCAAATGCACTCAACTGTGTGGATTGTAACAAATTAGGGATAACATTGCAAAGAGTGGGAATTTCAGAACAATTAATTGTGCTCACGAAGGACCTGTATGCAGAGCAATAGACAGCTGTTTGAAAAGAACAAGGAGATATTGTGTGGTTTAAAGCCAGGAAAGTGCTTCAGGGTTGTATCCTTTAACCATACTTATTCAATCTGTATACTGAGCAAGTAATTCAACCAGCTAGACTATATAAATAAAAACAGGGCATCAGTATAGGGGAAATACTCATCATTATGAAGATGACACAACTGCACTATGCAGATGATACAACCCTCCTTCCTGAAAGTGTAGAGGACTTGAAGCACTTACTCATGAAGATGAAAGACCATAGCCTTCAATATGGATTATAACTCAACATAAAACAAACATCCTCACAATTGGACCAGTAAGCAACATCATGATAAATAGAGAAAATGTTAAAATTTACAAGGATTTCATTTTACTTGGATCTGCAATCAATACTCATGGAAGCAGCAGTCAAGAAATCAAGCAACATGTTGTCCTGGACAAATCTACTGCAAAAGCCCTCTCTTTAAAATGTTAAACAGTAGTAGTATTACCTTGGAGACTAAGGTGAGCTTGACCTAAACAATGGTATTTTCAATTACCTCATACACAAGATATGAAAGCTGCACAATGAATGAATAACGAAGACTGAGGAAGAATTAATGCCTTTGAGTTGTGGTGTTGGCAAAGAGTACCATGGACTGACAAAAGAACAAAGAAATTTGTCTTGAAAAAAGTAGTTAGAACATTCCTTAAAAGCAAGGATGGTTCAGATTTCGTCTCACATACTTTGGACATCTTGTTAAGAGGAACTAGTCCTTAGAAAAGGCTATTATGCTCGGTAAAGCAGAGGGTCAGCAAAAAAGAGAAAGACCCTCAATGAGATGAATTGACACAATGACCAGAACAGTGGGCTCAAGCCTAACAGTGATTGTGAGAATGGTGCAGAGCTAGGCAGTGTTTATGTCATACATAAAGTTGCTGCAAGTTGAAACTGACTCAGTGGCACCTGACAACAAAGTCTTCTGTTCTTTCTTTAGTCAAGATTATGCAAGCTTCCTAGAATGGTTTGGAGAGATTTCTGTGTATTTCTGTATTCCAGAATAGCATATATAGCACAAGAATTGTGTATCCTTAATTTAAAATTAGACTAACTTGTTTATCAGTCTTAAAATTGCCTATAAAGCTTGTTATAGTGCCTTTGTGAGGAAATGTTCCTAAACTCTCTTTTAAATGTATTTTATCACTCATTACTGATCCATTCAGATGTTCTACTTCTCCTTGGTTCCCTTTTAGTTATTCATTTTTACTTCAAAAATTATCTGTTTTACACTGATTATGAAAGTGAATAGAATGAAGCTGTACATAAAATTCTCTGATATGATAAAAATATATTTAGTCACATTCTGTTTTTCTTTCTTTATGCTATAAATTTGCCTTTCCTGTTTGTTTTCAACTCGACTTCTTGAGTGTTTGCTTACTTTTTCCGGTGTCAACCCAGATACAATCTCAGATATAAGTAATTTTTACTTTATATATCTTGAAGCTCTTTTATGAAAGGTATGTGTTTTCAGAATTGATATATCTTCTTGATGAATTGACCTATCTTCTTGATGAATTGACCTTTTACTGTTACGAAATGTCTTTATTTCTGGTCATGTTTCTGATTTTGAAGACTGCTATAAGAGAGCCTCTACATCTTTCTTTTGATGAGCATGCATAGTATGTCTCTTTTCATCATTTTAAACTATTGTTGTCTTTATATTTAAAGTGGTGTTCTTGTGGTTAGCATGAAGGTTTTTGTAAATCCAGTGTAGCAATCTCTACCTATTAATTAGAGTGTTTAGAACATTTACATTTAATGTGATTAGATAAAGTGTTACATTTACACCTTGTTGTTATTGTTAGGTTCTGTCAAGTTGCTTCTGACTCACAATGACCCTGTGCACAACACAATTTAACACTGTCCGGTCCTTTGCCATTTTTACAATCATTGCTATGTTTGAGCCCATTGTTGAAGCCACTGTGTAAATCCATATTGTTACTTGTTTTCTATTAGTTGCATCTATTCTTTATTCTTTCTTCATAACTTCCATATTAATTGAGTATTTTTTATTATTTCATCTCCACCACTGGTTTATCAGCTATTTCTTTTTGTTATTTTCTTTTAATGATTTATCTGTAGTTTATAGTACCATGTTTAACTTTTCATATTTTTCTTCAAATATTGTTATATAGCTTCACTTTCAGTATCAGAATCTTATAACATTATGCTTCCCATTCTCCTATTTTGTTCTTTGTGTTATTGTTGTCATAGAGTTTACCTTTATATATGTTATTAATGCCATAGTACATCGCTATTATTTCCCCTTTATACATTGAATTATCTCTTTGTGTGTGATGAAAATATATGTAACAAAACTTTTGCCAACTCAGCAATTTCTATAATAGTTCTATGACACTGATTACATTCTTCATGTTCTGCAACCATTATCAAAAGTCTAGATAGTTCATCTTGGGTAATTTTTATTTTTTGTTTTTATTTAGCTCACTAGTTGAGTTTTTATTCCACAAAATGCAAAAAGACTGGTAAGACTGAAGTTGAGATTTGAAACGAGAAATAGCTGCATATGAAATCTGAGTCCCGACGTAAGTGGGAGGGAAGAGGGGAGGTAGTATGATTTTGCAACAAATGCGTACCTGTCATTGCTCTAAGCAATCTGTAATTACATTGGGATGTAGCCACTGTTGGTGGAGCTGGAGCATCTCATCGCCATATACGTGAATTACATGAAAATAAGATAGTCCCAGAAGAAAAGGTTCTGGGGCCCTCTCCTCTCCACTGCTTCTTGAGGATTAAGGGTGAATGTTGGTCCTTTTGGTCTGGTCTGGGCTTTACTGAGTATGGGAGAGAATGTGGGCATTTCTGAAAGGGAAATCACCACAGGGGTAGTAGGACCTTAACAGTAGCACTTGATTCCCTTAGGAGTTTACGTCTGTCAAGGGTGATGGATAACCTGTGCACTGCAGGAAGCATGACCTCTCTACAATGGTTTTGTGCAGGTTCTACACATTTCTGTGTTAGAGTTTATTGTGGACACATTCATCTACTTGTATTCAGCTACAAGCAGAAACTCAGTCAACCAAGGCAAGTACATGGGGCAAACAAATAGAGACCACCACTGAACTATAGCTGGATGTGAGAAGCTTGAGGACCATGATTCCTAGTTTTACTGCTTGTGAGAAATGCAGAGAGATACGTAATGCAAATGTGATCCATCTCGGTTTGCTGTTATGTGGTCTACTCTTCCAGGCTGGCAAAAACCCCATTTGTGAGGAAACTGAGACTCAGCGACTTGCTAACAAATATAATGCAGATAGGAGTCAGAATCAGGTTTAAGCCCTGGTCCTGGTCTGTCTGCAGTAGGGCTTCAAACCTGGCTCAGTGATAGCCAATGAAGTGTAACCAGAGCAGATAGAAAAATTTTAACATTTCAGTGATGGGAAACCATAACTGATATGGGAAAAATTATGGGTAGAATCCTGGAATCAGAGACTTGGAAGAGGATTAGTAAGCACTTTCCTAAGGCTGATATATATGAGACTAGACTATTGACAGGAGTGAGAAGGGTGACATATATTCAAGGTGGTGTGGTTGGCCACCACCTTTGAGCTCGGCACTGATGTTTGCCGTTCTGCAAAGTGTCATAAGAGCAAGAGATTTGGTATCTATAGAACATACATGCTTCCTTTGTCTTCTAAGAGAAAGATTTAATTTCTGGCAGAAAAGTAAAAAATTATTTAACCTATAATTTTTTCCCATTCTGGTTCTGATTTTAGGGCACCCAAATTTAAAAAAATTCTAGTCATTTCCACTGATGACCCCTTGGCCATGACTGAAGTGGTGAGAACCAGTTTGAAGCCCTAGTCGGAAGCCAGAGACAGGACAGACTCACTGCCCACTCCAGAGAGACTCCACAGGTGGATGTGAAGGAGACTCATTTCAGCTCTTGAGGACATTTGGAGGCAAAGTGAAAATCACAAGTGTGCTCTAAAATGTGACTTGGCAGGGGGCACCTGGATTTGAACCAGGGACCTCTTGATCTGCAGTCAAATGCTCTACCCCTGAGCTATACCCCCTGTGATGTGAGTAGTATGGAATA
Organism: Heterohyrax brucei; assembly: GCA_028571685.1. Taxonomy (NCBI): domain Eukaryota; kingdom Metazoa; phylum Chordata; class Mammalia; order Hyracoidea; family Procaviidae; genus Heterohyrax; species Heterohyrax brucei. Next base: position 59,883,279 of record CM053140.1, read on the forward strand.
ATAATATGTTTGTAATAGACATCATATACTCCTTTCATCCACAGCTGCTACTGGGCTCTTCCTTTGGGTCCTACAGCCTGACTCCTCCCTGTGATGACTTGTTCCTCACTTACCAGTTCAGTGTGATCATTCATCATATTACACAACTATCTCCCACATAGTGCCCTTTCTAGATTCCATCTTTCTCACATCTTCACTTCAGAGTCTGGCAGTGGGATGCTAGCTGCTAGGGCTGTTGCCACTGATAACTTAACATGACCATAGTCTTGTCTTCCTGCTCAGGACTTCGAGGGCAAGATAGATCAATGAACTTCCTATTTCCGTCTTAAATCAGATGGGAGTCAGTTTGGAAAAAGAATTGTCCAAGACACCATTCTCTTACTGTCCTCCCATACCTGATTCACCCTACGAAGCTCTTATTTCCCTTCTAGCCTCTGAACTCTTTCTTTTGCCCTGACTCCCACATCTAAGACCTGATTCACCCTACCAAGCTCTTATTTCCCTTCTAGCCTCTGAACTCTTTCTTTTGCCCTGACTCCCACATCTAAGACCACTGGGCCTTGCTTATGGTGGTGGTTGTGGTAAGCAGAGTTTCCTGACTTGCAGGAAAGCTGCCTTGGTATGGCTGCTGGAGTTTCTGAAACAGAGCACTCAAATGGGGTTCAGGGAACTCTTCTTAACAGCCCAGTGCTTCTGCTCTAGTCCACAACCCAGGGCACACCTAACCCAGGATGGAAACCTTCCCTGGGAGAACGTCTACCCTACTCCAGTTCCCAACAATCATAGAGATAGGATGATACATTCTATGAAAACCAGTCATACCCTTTCCTTAACCACTCTAGTCATTGCCCAATGCGCTTATGAACAAAATGGCCATGGTAGCGGGGATAGAGGTTATGCATGGGCTCAGGAGCATGGACTTCCACTTACCAAGGAAGTCTTGATTACAGCCACTGCTGAGTGCCAAATCTGCCAGCAAGAGATATCAACACTGAGTCCTCAATATGGCATCATTTCTCAGTCTGGTGGCAGCTTGATTACGTTGGACTGCTTTTAGCACGGAAAAGGCAGCACCTAGTACTTACTGGAATATATGTTTACTCTGGATACAGATTTGCCTTCCCTGAAACAATGCTTCCTCTAAAACAACTCTATTCCAGCAACCCTAGGCTCTGTGTGTAGATAGATTAGTTTCAGAGGTAAGAACGCTCCCACCTTAAGATACAACACAGATTCCACATTACTGAAAGTTAAGAACGCCAGCTGGCCACTTTGGGCTCTTCATGCTTCTGGTTCAAAGTCAACAAAGCCAGCCAAAGCCAAGTGCTGTCGAGTCGGATGGGGTTATCTTATTGGCTGGTGTACTTGACCTTGGCTACCAAGGGGAAACTGGACTGATGCTGCATTGTGGAAGTGGAAAAGGGTGTGTCTGGAATACAGGGGACCCTTTAGGACATTTCTGGATACTACTCATGGGTAAAACTGCGTGTCAAATTGGCTGGGCCATGATTCACAGTGTTTGGCAGTTGTACAACGTTATGGCCACTTCCATGATGGAATGTGCTGTGGTGCTGGCAGGGGTGGGACCTGTCGTGGTTCACCACCCCCTCAGCCTTCATCTCTCTGTCTTCTGTACCTGCTTTCTGCCTGCTCATCTTGCCAAAGCTTTGGCTTGTGGATCCAGCAGCTGCTGTGCTTTTGTCTTTTGATGTCCAGTTCTTGGGACTTGAGCTAGTAGATCTTAGGATTCATCTATCTTCACAGCCTGTAAGACTCTGTTTCTCTAAACTGCAGATCCTAGGTTTGCCAGCCCCTGCTGCTATGTGACTCAGCAGAAACCTTGCAGTCTCACCTGCCGTCTGGGGATCCCCCAACCTTCACAGTCTGTGAACCAGAACCTTGGTCTCTGAGCTGCTTACATTAGGTTTGTCAGATTCCACGGACGTGTCATGCTTGTATTCTGATCCAGGACTTGGGATGTTTCAACTTCTACAATTCCGTGAGCTGTTTCATTTATAGAAGTCTCTTACTATGTATTTTTATACACTTCACTGATTTTGCTTCTCTAAAGAACCCAGTCTAAGACAACTACCATGACATGATTAAAATTAATGGACAACAATAAGAACACAATTCTGACATGACTACTAATGGCCTAGACCCTTCAGTGATGCAAGTTTGTGTCACATCATCAGGCAGAGATCCACAACAGCTGAGGTGGTTCCTGAGGGTAAAGAGAATACTGAAGGGGTGGAGGAAGAAGGTAACTGTAAATACTGGTTACAGCCACATGACCAGTTACAGAAACAAGGACTGTAATTGTTACGAGTATTTCTTCCTTGTATGTATGCATCAGATATTTTTTGTTTTCTTCACTTACAAAATACAAGATGTAAACAGAGCTAGTGTATTCTTGGTTGTATGCGTGTCCATTGAGTCATGTTAGGCACAAGTATGATTTTGTAATTGTCTTTATATAGAGATTATGTATAGCTTAAGGAGATGTATTGAGGTGCCAAGTTGATAAGAGGTGAACTATGATTGTTAAAGGTAGGTGTCATTTTGGCTGGGCTATGCTGTCAGTAGTTTGGCAGTTAAAGTAATGATGTAGTTTGGCAGTTATATAATGATGTAATTTGGCAGTTATGTAATAACGTAGTCATCTTCTGTGGTGTGATCAAGTAATCAATTGTAAGGGGAGTTTCCTTGGTTTAGCCTGTGTCCAACATATAAATGGACTTTCTGGCAAAGCTTGCTTTCTTGCTATGGATGCTGGATCCAAGGCTTTATCATCTGACCTCCAGTTCTTGCGACTTTTAGCTGGCTGCCTGTTGAGCTGCCTATTGATCTTGGAACTAGTCATCCTAGATAGCTGGTGATCTAGCAAACTGCCATTTGACCTTCCAGCCTAAGTTAGTCAACTCCTGCTGCTACATGAGTCAGGAGAAGCCTCCATCCCGAACCTTGACCACTGATTCCAGCACTTTGCATTCCATTTATCTCATTTCTTTATTTTTTTTCTTTTCCCCTCTTGCTTTCTTTAGTATTAACTGCAATTTTTCTCATTTCATTTGTTTTCTCTGCTGGTCCACGTCCTCCATTCTCTTATCCCCTTACAGTAGTATATCATAATTTTAAAAGTGATACACCAGAAGTTTATGCAAATTTATTGGTAACCAGGAGCCCCAGTTGTGCAGTGGTTTAGAGCTACAGATTGCGATGGCTACGGATAAAAACAAAAAGTAAGCAGTTAGAATCTAGCAGCTACTTCTTAGAAACCTTATAGCACAGTTCTAGTCTGTCCTACAGGGTTACTATGAGTCAGAATCAACTCAACTCAATTGGACTCAGCGGGTTTGGTTTTTAAGTTTTCAGTGGGAGGTGGTTAAAATTATTTAATATCTATATTTTTCTCCAAAATTATAGAAAGAAGTTATGATATTTTAACTCTAAAGCCCTTTTATTTTCATGTTATTTTTGACCAGTATTTTAGTTCTATTTTTAAAAAGATTTACCAACTTTAGACAGTAATATTCTGTTACATTATTTATGAATTTTAGAAGTACTCTGTATAAACCAATGTATTTGTTTAGCCTTTGTTCTGGTATCTCAGATCTGTAATCTGGGATTATTTTACTTTTCCCTAAAGCATACATTTCAGGATTTTCCCTAGTGAGGGTCTGTTAGTGGTAAACTCTCCAAGCTTTGTTCATGAAGAATAGTTTTGCTGGGAATAGAATTCCATGTTGGCTGTTATCTTTTTCACCATCATGAATGTGTTACTGAACTGTCTTCTGGTTTCCCTTGCCACTGTTGACAAATTGGCCAGCAGTTGAACTATTGCTCCCTTTGTAGGTGATCTCAGATTTCTTTCTGACTTCTAAGGACAGAGTCCTCATACTCAGCCAGATGCTCAAATGTGCCTTATAGAGCATGGAGGCCAGTGAGGGGAGAGTAGGAAGGCCAGAGGTGTAGGGGCTGTGGTGAGCACATTACCTGAGATTGACCTGCTCTGCTCAGGGAGTCCTCTGATTCCTCACCCTTTGCAGGAAGACTCAGCAAGGGGAGAGGACAATGGAACTCCTTTACTAATTGTCATGGATTGAATTATGTCCGCCTTAAAATGTGTGTATCTATTTGGCTAGCCCTTGATTCCTGGTACTGTGTGACTTTCTTACATATTGGAAATCCTGACTCTCTGATGTAAATGACGGGGAATGGGTAGCAGTTGTGTTAGTGAGAGAGGACTCAGTCTACAAGACTGGATTCTTTCTTGATACAATCTCTTGAGATACAAAAGACAGAAGTCGGCAGAGAGGCAGGGTGACCTTACACCACCAAGAAAGCAGTGCTAGGGGCAGATTGCATCCTTTGGACCTGGGGTCCCTGTTTGGAGAAGCTCCTAGTTTGGAGGAAGGATGAAGAAACAAATTTCTCTTTGTTAAAGCCATTCATTCATGGTATTTCTGTTATATCAGTCCTAGATTACTAACACATGCATCTGTAGGATATCATCCTGCTGACCTCTGTCTGGAGAAAGCGGAGTGGGTGGAGCGGAGGGGAAAGGAGACTGTTGGGAGGATGAAACATACATGGAGCAGAGAGGAATAGAGTTCTGTCACTGGGCAGGGAGAGCAGTGGAAGCTGCATATAGGTGGGCCTGTAAATTTATATGGGAATGTACATTTTCACTCAGTCATAATAAAAAAAATAAATAGGTAAAAGCATTAGGGGGCACCCAGATTTGAACTGGGGACCTCTTGATCTGCAGTCAAATGCTCTACCCCTGAGCTATACCCCCTGGCATGCTGGCAAAGGACAATTAACGCTCTTCCACTGTGCAGCCACACCCACAGGCTCTGGCACAGGTGCCCATTCAGGAGGTTTTCCCAAGTCTGTTTGTCTGCTAACTGATTCCCTACCACAGGGGAAGCAACAGGTTCACTTCTCCTTCAGCCCTGCAATTTCCTCATTCTCAATTCCTGGGTGAGGATAGTAACCTGAAAACATAGACTTCAGATAACCACTGGCCTAGCCAAGCATATGCAATGACTCAAAGATAGAACCCTTGTTCATGTGTCTGAATCCTGGATCATAGCTCTTTCCACAAAGTCACACTCTAGGGCACAGGCTGGCCTTTCCGTCATCTCCATATATACCCAACCCTTTTATCTGATGTTTGAGATGAACGTCATGAACTTATGTTTGTAGAAACTATTGCTGCTTCAAATTCATCCCTCTGTGGTCTGGTTTGTAATGCTGGTTCTGGGACTCTGCCCCAAATAGTTCTTTGTTAACAACCTGATTGGTCCAGCCAACAGGGCGCTTGAGGGAACTGGAGGGCATGAGAAAGTACTTGCCGTTTCCCCTCTGTGTGTATTCCTGTCAGTGTAACCCAGCAGTGACAACTCACTCTGGTAGCAGCAGTGACTCCTGTGTACAGCATTTCACTCAAAAGACAAGCCTTATCAAGCCTGCTCTGGGGTGCTGACCCCTTTTCAAGAGGTCTAGGTTCCTGTTACACAGGCATCCTGCCCCAAATTTCTGCATTTTTAATATATTCAACTTGTTCTATTTGTTCCCAGGCCTGGGTTGTTAGTTGCTTTTGCAGCTGTTATTTCTACAACACTTGCTGTTGTTATTAGGTGCTGTCAAGTCAGTTCCAGCTCACAGTGACTCTGTGTTCAGTAGAACCAGAAACTGCCAGTCCTGAGCCATGCTCACAATCGTTGTTAGATCTGAACCCATTTTTACAGCCACTTTGTCAGTCTATCTCTTGGCAGTCTTTTTCTTCTTTGCTGACCCTGTACTTTGCTAAGTATGGTACTTACTCTCTGCTTTTTCCCATTTCAACTCTCTAATTTCTAAATTACAATATTTGTATTAAATTGTCTCTGTTAATACAATTAGATGGTACCTGGCTACTACCGTTGATTGTTCTGACGGGAATCACAGCAGAGGGTCCTGGACAGAGCTGCAGAAAAATGTAGAACAAAATTCTAACTGAAAAAAAAAAAAGACACCAGACTTACTCGCTAGGCAGAGACAGGGCAACCCCTTGGGTATTCTTTTAGCTTAGTAATGACTTCGCTACAGAGGTTTACCTTTTAGACTAAAATTAGACAGACCCTTATGAAAAAATGAGACTAAAGGGACATACTAGCCCAAGGACATGGACTAGAAGGTAGGAGGGGACAGGAAAGCTGGTAATAGGGAACCCAAAGTTGAGAAGAGGGTACTGATATATGAAGTCTGACAGTTAAGTCCATGAAATTAAGTGCTCTAAGAGCTCATTGTTGACTATCACTGCAGTACCTTTGAAGTACTCCCCTTGGGAAGCTATGCACTGCTGCCAGCACTTAGTCCACCCTTCAAAGCAATTTTGGAGCTCTTTCTGGGATCACAGTTGTGCATGGTGGCACACTAGCAAATTCGTGAACTTAATTGTCCAGTTGTCTGTGAGGGAGTTTTTACCATAAACAAATAAGTGTATTTGGAACACCCTTGCTACCCACCTGATCCAGCACCCAGTGACTTTTTTCTTTACCTGAAGATAAAGGAAATGTTGAAGGAAAACATTTTGATGACATTCGAGACATCAAGGGTAATGTGACAAAGAGTTCCAAAATCGCTTTGAAGGGTGGACTGGGTGCTGGCATTTGTGCATAGCTTCTCAAGAGAAGTACTTTGTAGGTGACTGTAGTGTTTTTCAGCAATGAGGTAAGTAACACTTTTCCTAGGATGAGTTTGTGGGCTTAATTGGCAGCCCTTGCGTCATGGAATTGCTAACAAGTACCATAATACAAAATATGTACCATTTAATGAGAGATTAGTTTGTTCTGTAAACCTACATGTAAAGTACAAAAAAATACATATATCAAATTAAAATATGTTTAAAAAAATCTCTCCATTAAATAACTAGTATTTAGCTCCTGTTTGCCCTCTGGCTGATTCAAAAATTGATACCAGTGGGTTCCCGGTAAACAGTCTCTCAAAGAGGGTAGAGGAATTGATTAGATCTTTTTCTTGGGCTTCAGTACAGTATTGAGTATCTGGCAGAACTCTGAATAATAGCAACTGAACATAAAGGAGCTGATTAATAGACTCAATCTATCCTCTTCTTTGAATACTGAATATTCCATGGCTGATCAGAAGAGCAACGAGTAGATCTATCTGGGAACAAACACAACCAGAATATTTGTTGGAAGCATTCTTTGGACGTATCATCGGGAGGGACAGGTCCATGGTGAAGGACATAATGCTCTGTGAGGAGTTGGTGAAAAAGAGGAAGACCCTCAAAGAGATGAGTTAATTCAGTGGTGGCAACAATGTTCTCAAACATGATTGTGAGGATGCTGTAGGATGGGGCATTGTTTCATTCCATTGGACACAATGCTGCTTTATTTGGAACTGCCTTGATGGTACCTAACAACAACAAAGAAACTGATGGTACAGTGGCTAACTTTGGCTGCCAATCAAAAGTTTGGCAGTTGGAATCCATCATCCACTACTTGGAAACCTATGGGACAATTCCATTCTGTCCTATATGGTCACTCTGAGTTGGATTCAACAGAATGGCGACAAGTTTTAACAACAAGAGCAAGCCTCTTTCTTTAAGAGAAATAGAATGTGGGCTATTGAAAACTTGATACCGTGAATTTGGACTCAGTGAGGAAAAGGAAAGCCTTAAAGGGTACACCTGAGATTGAAGCAGGTACCTCTTGATCTGCAGCTAATTTCTGTACCATTGAGCTATGCCCCCTTTAGCTCAGGGCAATATGGAATCAGTATTTCTTTATATTTCCACTCACACTTAGCTTGCTCGCCCTAATTCAGCAGATAGTTGCTAGTCTTGTTCACCTGTGAAGGGACTCACTCACGGCTATAAATTTCCTCCTTTTCCAAACGCACAGTTCTATAGCTTGGCACCGACTTGAAAGGTCACCAAAGATTCCACATGAGATGAAAAAGTCTATGACCATGTTGGTAACAGGCAGAAGATGAAGATGGAAAAGGAGGTGCTGCTGGCCGAACAAGTGCTGGAACTCCCGCTGCCAGGCTGTCAGCTGAGATCACTTTCCAAAAATTACCGATGTTTTTGGATCAAGACAACCTCGTAGATCTCTTCCCCAAATTCCACATCTGTTTAAAGTATTTGACCTTTCAACTTTCCCTTCACCTTTCTGACTTATGTATCTATTCCTCTCTGCTGACTTAGCTACTCCTTCACTGATTCCTTATAACATCCTGTCTTGGTTATCCAGTGCTGCTCCAACGGAAAATACAAGTGAATGACTTTAACAAAGAGAAATTCATTCTCTCGCAGTTTAGTAGGCTACAAATTCAAATTGAAGATATCACCTTCCAGGAAAGGCTTTCTGTCTCAGTTGGTTCTAAAGGAAAGTTTTTCTCATCAATTGTCCCCTACCCAAGGAGCTTCTCAGGTGCAGGGACCCCAGATCCAAAGAACACACTCTGCTCCTGATGCTTCTTTCGTGGTGATGTGAGGTCTCCAAATCTCTGCTTGTTTCCTCTTCTTCCACACCCCAGGAGAACTCCCTTTACATTAGATCAGGCCGGTGACTTTAGTAAGGTGTTACAGTCCCACTCAAGTACCCTTTAAAGTAAAACTATAGTCACAAAATGGAGGACAACCACAAAAGAGTGAGAATCATGGCCCAGCCAAACTGATGCACACATTTTGTATACATAATTCAATCCATGAGAACCCCTTATAACCATGACCTCATCATTAAAAATTTTTTCTTTCCTTTTTTTTTATTTTTACTTTCTCATCTCCAGATAACTGTCTTTTTTTCTGGCTTCCAAGTTGGTCCCAGAGGAATGATTGATCCTAAGGCAGGTATGTCCTTATTGATGGGAGAGATGCTCTGTATTGATTACGTATTTTTGCATTAGAAAATATCATTTGTGGTCAAGTTGATGCTGATTCACATGACCTCTTGTGTGTATCCTTAAGCAGTAAATATTTATTAATCATTGTTTTGGAGGTTCACTTAACTCATGAAGTGGTTTCAATGTATTTTGAGCCAAGATTCTCCCATAGGAGGAGATGTCAGCTTGGGTTGGAATCAACTAAATGCCTAATGGAGGCTGAAGGAACTTATTTGCCCGGCTGTGAAAGGAGAACTTGGTTCCTCACTGACTTTTGGCAGGAATTTTCAGTTCCTTGCAATGTGGGTATCTTCATAGGACTTCTTAATGTGACTTTTTTCTTTATCCATATATTGACCATTTCTAGCTGTCTTAGGCTGGGTTTCTCTACATAAGGAAAACCAGTAAAGTAAACATGTATACACACAGAGAGATTTATATCAAGGAAATGGCTCACACAGTTGTAGAGACTTGAACATCCCAAGTCCATGGGTCAGGCTGGAGGCTTCTCCTGATTCTTCTGATTAGCAGCAGGGGCTGATAAACCCAAGACTGGTGGGTCAGAGAGCAGGACTCTTTCTCATAGACTGAAAAGATTGATGAATTACAGTACCGGCAGGCAACATCATAGGTAAGCTGCTAGCTCAAGTCCTAGGAACCAGCTGTCAGATGAACAGGAGCCAGCTGCAGAATCCAGAGAGAGCAAAAGCTGTGAGCCTTGCCAGAATGTCACTTACGTTCAGTGCAGGCCACAAACCCAAGGAAATTCCCTTTCAGCATATTGGTTGCTGTTTCAGTCAGCTAGTGCTGCTCTAACAGAAGCACCACAAGTGGATAGCTTTAACAAAGGAAAGTTTATTCCCACACAGTCTGGTAGACTACAAGTCCAGATTCAGGATGTCTGCTCCAGGGGAATGCTTTCCCCTTGTCAGCTCTGGGGGAAAGTCCCTGTGTGGCATCAGTCTTTGTTCAGGGAGCATCTTGGCACAGGGACCTCATGTCCCAAGGATGCGCTCTTCTCCTGGTGCTGCTTTCTTGATTGTATGAGGTTCTCAATTCTCTTCTTGCTTCACTTTCCTTTTATCTCTTGTAGGATGAAAGGATTAAGGGTGGTGCAAGCCATCCTCCAGGGAAACTCCCTTTATGGTGGAGCAGGGAGGTAGTTCTCTTAAGGGATTTATGGTCCTACTCTAATCCTTTAATATGCAGCATAGGAAAATCACAAAAAGGAAGGCAATCACAGAATACAGGGAATTCTGTCTCAGGCAGACTACTACACGTATTTTTGGTGGACACAATTTAATCCATGGTGTTTATGCACAGCAGATCCTGCCATGAGGGTGCTCGCAACATCATACAACTGCCAAATCCCTGAGAATCACGGCCCAAGCTAGTTGACACACAATTTTAACCACCACACTGGCACTCTTCGTCACTTTGTGCAAACTCGGATTTTCGTTGAGTAACATTTTCTTTTTTCTAGAAGAACTTCCTTTAACATTTCTTGTAAGGACAAGTCTGCTGTTGAATTCTCTCCACTTTTCTTGGTTTGAAAATATATTTGTTCCACTTTCATTGTTAAAAGATATTTTCAGAATATTCATAAAAATGTTAACAGTGTTATCCAAGGATGCTTTTTAGGGATTTTCTACTCTGCATTTTGGTATTATTTTGATTTTTCTTAACAAGCATGGACCATTTTACAACAATGATGATATTTCTTTAAAGTGATCAGACAGAGGAAGCTGGGGAACCAGACAGTCTCAGAGACAGCATGTGGGAGATATAGGTGAACTTCACCACATGATCAACAGGAAAAATGGACCCGGCAACCCAGGTGCCCTGGTTCAGGTTCAGTCCCTAGCCTGCTATGTGACTTTGAGCAGATTCTTTTCTCCCCGGGCCTTTGTTTCCCATCCCATGCAGGGTGATGCACCAGGGATCTTGTTTCTGAAAAGTATGATCTCAACTGTGATCAGAGACTGATGACGCCAAACCTGTTTATTGTGGGGAAAGTAGACCAGACAAATGTGTCCTGGAAAGCATTTGGGGAGTTTCCAGGATGATTAAAACTCAATGATGAAGACGCAAAGTTGGAATTTTCTGGGACAGGCATGGAAACCAAGAGTCAGGTGCTGCTGCAGCCATCTGGGAACGGAAGGGAGAATCAGGGATACAAGGAGAATCCTGGAAGTGAAGGTGGTGCAGAGAGCAGGGCTGGGGCAGGGTCCCTACTCTGACATGACTTAGAAGTATGACCTTGGACAAGCTCTTTGCTTTTCTGGGTGTTACTTTTTCCAGATATACAATGAAGAGCTGGAATAGATGTTCCCTGTGGTCCCATCCAGCTCTGTATCTTCGGTAACTGGGGAATCTGGAAAAGGTGAAACTTTGGGCAGGGAAGCAGGGAAGCAGGGAAGCAGGGAAGCAGGGAAGCAGGTGGGAGTTGGCATTAAGGTCAGGAGCACAGGCTTCAGAATCTACTGAGACTGAAGGTTGACTCTACCACCTACGGGCTGTGCCACCTCGCACAAGTGACTCCTCTTCTCCATTCCCTGATATCTTCACCTGAAAATGAAACCGTCTCAGGAAGTTAGTGAGGAGGTTGAGGAGGAGGATGCTTGTGACACCCTTAGAATGATGTATGGCACACAAAAAATCTCAGTGAAGGTTGATTGTTATTATTACATTCATCATTATTATCAGTCTACTTCTCTAGACTAATTTCCATAGGGCAAGGATCAAGTGTCTCTTTAGCCCACCATTGTACTCTTAGGGCCAAGTAAAGTGCCTGGCATTAGCTATGCTATTACTTGTTCCCCCTAGTACTTGTGTTTGGTAGTACGCTATTACTAGTTAGTTGTCTGTTTCTCACCCATTAGCACATCAGCTACGTGAATGAATGACCACATGTCATGTTCCAAGTGCCCATCACAGGGTCTGGGATGGGATAACAAGTGCTCAGTAAAAATATATTGGGTGATTGAATGATGAGGGTTCTGTCCATGGTGGTGTGTAAAGGTACGGAGTAAGCCTTAGAGGTGTAGCAGAGGACAGGACAGCATTGGAGGAGGTAGCAAAAGTTTGGCACAGACAGCTTTAAAACGCTCAGGTTGTTCTCCTCTCAGGGCCTTTGCATTGCTGTTCCTTTTGCTTAGAAAACCAGTTTGAAAGTCACTTCCTCTGAGAGGTCTTCCTTGATCACTCCTCCCAAGAGGACCCATCCTCCATTCTCCCCACTGCCTTCGCACCAGGAACATTCTAACACAGACCACATTATCTTTCTCACCACACTTCACTCTACCCAAAAGTATGTGGCTTACCTGTTTAACTCGTCATTTGCTGTTGCCCTATTTCAATGTAAATTCCAGAAGGGCAATGACTTTATCATTCAGCAGTGAACGACTGCCCAGCACCTGGTGCAGTGCTGGAGACATAAATACCTGTTCTTTAACTCCCAGATTGGGACCTTCACTTTCTTCCTTTGCCTCTTCCTTTCTAGGGCCCTAGCTAATGTTTCCCCACCTGTGACCTGGGTTGCTCAGGGCTTAGAACTGCAGAAGAACTGAAGCATGAGTCAGGGACCCATTATTTCCTCAACCCCCATGTATCACTACTGCCATGGTTATCATCACCGTTGTGACCACCATCACCATCTTCATCAGTCTTACCTTCGTTCCCATCATCCCCACAGTGCTGACTACCACTACCATCATCAAGAAAAGAACCACCCTGCTGATCGTCACCACCATCCTATGAGGAGGTTCTATTGTGCCTCCCCAATTTATAAATAAATCATGAATCCGATTAGAACGGGAATCCAGAGTTGTCTGACTCCCGAGCTCATGATCTGAATCACCGCATGATAGTTGCCCATGTTTGTGTGACTTGAATCAAATCTCATTTGCATCTTGGGTCAACCAGTGTCGGTGACCACCTTGTCTAACCCTATCATGGCCATGCCTAAAGTCATGTCTTGAACCAGAGTCAAAGTCAGACCCAGAAGTTAGTATCCCTCTTCCCTCTCTTTTCTATTCTCCCTCATTCTTCTGCCAAATACATGTTACTGACCCTATCAAATATTTCATTAATTACACAAAGTCTTGTGGAATATTGTATGACCTGTGCTTGACTGGAGGCATTGAAGGGAGGACAAGGAGGAGCTTGACTCAGATTTTTCCCCAAGGGCTTCAGTATTCAGAGATGACCCCTCACAGGGGTAATGAATCTGGTTCAAGCCCACTGTGGAGTTTGCTTTCATAAGGAATGTCCTGCACATGGGAAGAAGGTCACGGAGGCAGGGTAGGGTCAGGATCCTGGGCCCAGATCCAAGGGTCAGGGCCCGATCAGAAGCAGATGGCAGAGCAGAGGCTTGGCTAGCCCCTTAAACTGACCAAGACCGGATAAATTCAGGGGATCCCAGACCTGGAAGAGATTGGAGGGCTGAGTTCATCCCAGGGGACATGAAGGCTCCAGGATTAGGCAATATTTATGAGTTGGATGTGGGTTAGGATCAACTGTAGGACCAAGACTCCAGTTCCCTCCTGCCCACAGGGGTCCCAATTCTGACCCTCAGACAGATAGCCACCCCCTCCAGGTCATCAGCCTCCACCTGGGCTGGAGCAGAGAAGAGCAGAGAGCATACATCCCTGCAGCTCAGGAGCCCAGGAGCCCAGGAGCCCAGGAGTTGATCTGCTCAGAGAGGGCCAGGTATCTTCTGAACTTCCTACCACTAAGAACTTTACCCTGACTCCACAGCTTGCCTCTCTGATGTTCTGGTTCTTCATCGCAAATGTGGACTTAAAAATACTTGTCTCCCAGGTTGCTGTGAGGATGAAATAAGCAAATGTCAGCATCACCACCAAGAATGACCTTTTCTTGAGTTCTGTGTCTAGTTATCTGCATTCCCTTTTCTCTGAGTCTTCAGACGTGGTGAGTGCTGTCCTTATCCTCTTCTCTGGTGAGGAAACTGAGGCTCAGCCAGATAAGCTGCATGTCAAATTCCCAGTACCTCTGCACCTGTGGCCTGTGTACTCCCTGCTCTCAGCAGCCATGCCTGTTTGCTGTGACAAAATGCCTATCATTAAGGAGCTGAGTTTTCTTTGGCCAAATGAGATGCAGAATGCAGAGCCTTTTGGCAAGTGTTAAACTAAGCATGACCAGTCAGATGCAGCTTTATGAATGACTACCCTGGTCCCAAAACATCACCTGAGGCCAGAGCAGTCTGGTTACCTGTGCTGAAATACTGCTTGATGGTCCCTGTGTGAGGGCACAGGCTGTCCTGCCATATTGTTGGAGAGAGAAAGAGAGAGATTGCAGATTGACATAACAGGGCAGTGATTTATATTGAGATGAGATGTTTTAGTAAGACCGGAATGTTCAGGGGAGTCTAAAACCAATCCTCCTCCACTGTGTAGAGACAGGAGGACCTGTGTAGGTGTAGGGCCTGTGTGGCACAGCAACTCCTGCAAAGTGTGGGTCTGGGGGATGCTGTGGGGGTGGCAGACATCACTGAGTTCTGGTGCAGAATGGCCACTGTGAATAGCTGAGACACACTTGTTCCTGTTAGCTGCCACTGTCAGTGCCATTGGCCTCATACCCTCTGGGCCGAGTCTACATGGAATAGTGACCCAGGTCAGGCTGTGGATAGAGGATGACTCTCCTCTCCTCTCCCATGTGGTGGCTTCTCTTCCAAATACTTGGGGAAAAATTATGTGAACTGACTACTGGGTCATTTCTACTTGCCTCAAGCATGTAAAAAATGGTCTAAGGGTCCAGGACATTTTGCTCTCTACTCTACACTGTCAGAAACCACCTCTGTGTCACCAGGCACATTCACACCACACTTTTCCTTCGTGTGTCCATTCAGTCAACATCTGCGAACCCCATTTCTGAGAACAGTGGTGTGCCCAGACCAATGCAGAGCAGTCAGAGAAACAGACAAACACAGAGCAGTTGGCAAAGCAGCCTAACGCTGCCAACATGGACCAAGAACTTAGCAGGTACAGACCCTTGGCTTTGCAGTTTACCTGCAGTAAAATCCTGCCCCAGTAATGCTGAGTTTGCAGTGGGTTAGTGTCTACCTTGTGTCACACGTGCCCAGTCCAGCCTAGCCGCAGATTGATGCGACCATCTGCTTCCTCCACTTCTGCATGTAGAGCAGCTGCTAAAAAACCTGCAGATTAGGGAGGACTGATCCTGCTCCAGGGTATAGGTACCAATCTCAGCTGTCACCAAGATCACCTATCTCTTCTCTGACCTTCCCTTGGTCTGCTGTCTCTAGGACTGTTCCAGACCTCCACCTTGCTCAAGCTCTGCATCCAAGCCTCTGCTCTGTCCCTCTGTGCACACTGCCTTAGCCCCTTCAGTGTGGGGAGACTAGAGATCATGGGCATTCTGTCTCTCCTGATCTGCTTCCTCTTACCTGTCTCAGGGACAGAAGTGCCCTCCCTGGGGGAAGGTCTGTTCCTCTACTTTCTTCTGGGTTCCACCTCTTCCACCTCTACAGAGGTCCAGATCTCTTGAGTATCTCATCTCTTCCTAACTCTTTAGCTTCTTCAACTCCAGTACTCAAAGTTCCTGTCTGTCCATCTGCTCAAACATCTTTCATCCTTGACGTTAAAATAAATCCTTCTCTTGTCATCCTCTGGCCTCTTGAACCACATGGCCTTCTTGTCTAATCAGTAGCAGTTACTGGAAGAGATTATCTTGGTTCTGTTTTTTCACTTTCTTCTTGATCCAAGAGTCTGGATCGATTCCCAATGCCTGTTTTACCTGATAAACGCTACTTATTCTTTCATATTCAGGACTAGCATCACATCTAAAATATTATAGCAGATGCTCTTGCCCCCTCTGCCATAACCCCTTGGCCATACTAAGTTGCCCGCAACAGCAAGCAGTTCCCAGCATGCCAACAGCTCCTTTCTCAAAGGTCCATTTCTCCTTCTCTGCCTATGGGTCTTCTCTTGTACCATGGCAGCCTTCTTGTCTGCAAGCAGGCACATCTCAAAGTGTGTAGGAATAATCATATCCCTTAGCAACCCTCGTGCTGTGGGAATGAGAGTTAGTAGATAACTGTCCTGGCCTTGCTGTCTCCCAGAGGATGACTCTGACATGTCCTCCACATGGTTCTTAGAGATCCTCAGTGGGTTTGAGCCCCAGTTGCCCACAAGGGTAACCATTTATCATGACACATCTTCTTGGCTTTTCTCCCTTTCCTGCATCACCCTCTGCACTATCTCTCTGTGCTTCCCAACTCATCACTTAAGTGAAAGACATAACCCATGCCCATATCTCAAGGTCTGTTCTGAGGCACCCTTTCGAAGAGCGACACTTGACCCCTTGACTTCCAAGTGGGTTAAGTCCTTCACTCTCTTGCTGACATCCAGTAAGAGGCATTTATGGAGCCAAGGTTTCTGTCCTCTACAAGATTATGAGCTCCTTGGTACAGTCAATTTCTTTTCTGTGTGTCCCCATCACTATGTACCTACAATGCCCTGGCAAATGGATGGCTATGTAAAGATTGTTAAAGGAATGGCCATGTGAATGAAAGAATAAATGAGTAAATGAGCCTCCAGAGTTTCTTAGCTGGCTGGACAGATCCCAGCTAGGTGAGTTACACTAATGCATCTAATTCACTCAAAGTCAGTTTTGTCCTACATCAAAAGATCTCCTCTCACATGCCCCACCCAGCCTCAGAGGCCTTTTGCCGTGTTCATGAACCCTCCATTCCTTTCTCTCAGGGACACAATCTGCCGTGCACAGCCCAGGATGTCTTCCTGCCAGGAAAAGTTCTCAGAGTATTGGGCCTCTCGGTGGGAGATTCCAAGTGGAGTTAAATGAAAGTTAAAGCAACACAGTTAAATGTGATTTTAATGGGACATAATTCAATGTTGCCTCTCAGCAGATGTCACTTTAGAGGGATGGATTTGTCTCAGCTGGACTTCAGAGCTCATTCTGAAGTATCTAAAGAGCATCTATTTGCAGCCAATGAGAGTTGTTCTGGGGAATGATCACTTCTATAAATCAGTTTATTTGAAAATAATCCATAGATCAAGGTTTCCAGCAGGATCAATTAAAATGTTGTTGGGGAATTCAAGTGATTGTTGCCAAGTTGAGGTTGGCTGAGTCATGCAGCCTGCATCTATCTTCTATTTCCTGGGAGTGGGGAGTGAGACTCTGAGCATATCCAGAAGGCTAGGAGACTACGGTGCAGCATCCTGGTCCCACAGTCTTTTACAATGAGGAAACAGAGGCTTGCAGAGGGCACAAGGCTGATTCAAGGTTACACTGCAAGTTGGCGGTGGAGCTGGGACTCTGATCCTCAGTCCAGACAACTCTAGCTCCCAATTTCTCTGCAGGGCAGGCCAAATGAAATTTAGGCTAAGATTCAAGAAATATCCTGGATTGGCTTGTAGTGTTTTTTTTTAATATCCAGTTAAAGACATTGGCCCGGGCATCAGGGAACCTGGAATTTTGTGTTAGTTCTATGCTGCTCATTGTCTATATGACACGGGGCCGGTCTATTCTCTTCTCTGGAGTCCCTGAGTGACACAAATGGTTAAGCATTCAAATAATAGATGAAAGGTTGGAGATCTGAACTCATCCAAAGATGATTCAGATGACAAGCCTTTCAAAAGATCTCAGTCTTGAAAACCCTCTAAAAACACGAGGATATCTTGAGTCAAAATTAACCCAACAGCAACTAAAAGCAACTTTCCCATCTGTAAGTCTCAGTTTCTTAATCTTTAAAATGAGGGATTAATTATCTCTAAGGGAAACCCTGGTGGCACAGTGGTTAAGTGCTATGGCTGCAAACCAAAGAGGAAGCAATTTAACTCTTTGGAAACTCTGTGGAGCAGTTCTACTCTGTCTGTGGGGCCACTATGAATTGGAATCAACTTGACAGCAGTGCACCTTTTTCTGTTTGTTTTCTGATTTTTTTTTTATGATTATGATTGAGTGAAAATGTACATTCTCATATAAATTTGCATGCCCACTTATATGCAGCTCCCACTGCTCTCCCTGCCCGGTGACAGCACAATCTTCCTCTCCGCTCTATACATGTATTATCCTCCCAACAATCTCCTATCCACTCCTCTCTACCCACTTGTCTGCCTTCAGTAAGAGGTCAGCAAGACGACATTCTCTAGATTCATAGGACCGTAAAGTGCGCACATAGTATGGTCACTCTGTGTCGCCAAGTCCAATCCACTGCTGTCCAAAGAGTTGACCTCCATTATAATCTATGGACAGGGGCAGCATCAAGGCCAGGGGCCATGCTCCCCGAGGCCCCTGGAACATCAACTGTTGTCTTTTAGTGGAGATCTCAGGGTGCACCCCTTTATATTTTTGTGCTGCCAGTGAGACTCAACTGTGTGAGCTCCATCATGGCTATCACTGGTGGTGGCCAGGCACCATCTGATTCCTCCGGTCACAAGTCGATGTAGTCACCCACTCACATGGGTCTCTCTGTATTCTGGGTTCTCATTCTCCCATGTTGTTTTGGTTCTTGGTGGTCATCCATTCCTGCTGAGCTTGGACCATTTGCTGTACCTCAGATGACAGCTTATCAGCATTTAAGATCCAGACACCACTCACTGATGTGGGTGCAGAAGGCTATCCCAGCAAAATTCTAGTTGTGCCAACTGGCATTGATTTCACTTGAGAGCATGGTCCCCGGTGACCCACCTGAGCTACCCTGTCTTTGTGATATTGGGTTAAGAGAGAAGGAGTAATCATGTTATTTTGAAGTCCAGTTAATATTGATCTTCTTTGTATTGTGCACTGTCACAGATTTCACCCAAGCAAATTCCTATCAACTATCTAATCTAAACCCTCCCCCACGACCTCCCTCCCACCCCACCCTTGCAGCCATCAGAGTCTTTTCTTCTATACATGAATCTGTTTCTAAGTTCTTATTATAAGGGTCTCATACATATTTGTCCTTTTGTCACTGATTACTTTCACTCAGCATAATGTCCTCCAACTGAAACCAGGTTCTGAGATGTTTCTAAAATCGTCATTGTTCTTTATCTTTGTATAGTGTTCTGTTGAGTATATATACCATAGTTTACCTATCCATTCCTCTGTTGTTGGGCATCTAGATTGATTCCATCTTTTTGCTGTTGTGGACTGTGCTGCAATAAACATTAGTTTTCATGCTGTCAGTTGGTGTGAAGGGCCTTGATTCTGTAGGATATATTCTGAGCAGTGGAATTACTGGGTCAAATGGTATATCTATATCTAGCTTTTAAAGGAAGTTCCAAAATGCTTTCCAAAAACATTGTACCATTTTGCAGTCCCACCAACAGTGTAGGAGAGTTCTAATTTCTCCACAGCCTCTCTAGCATTTGTTGTTGTGCATTTTTTGGATCATGGGCAATCTTGATGGAGATGATATCAGTTTTTGATTTCAGTTTCTTTAATAGCTAATGATCATGAGCACATCCACATGTGTTTTTTGGCTGCTTGCATCTCTTCTTTAAAGAAATGTCTGTCCATCTCCTTTGCCCATCACTTAATTGGATTGTTTATCTTTTTCTTATTGATATTTTGTAGTACCTTATATAGTATCGAGATGAGACATAGGTCTGACATGTAATTGCCAAATATTTTTTCTGATTCTGTAGGTGGCCTTTTAATTCTATTAATAAAGTCTTTGGATGAGCAAAAGTGTTTGATTCTTCATAGTTCCCATTTATCAATTTTCTCTTCTGTTGTTCGTGGTTTGTTTGATAGATTTTGAAGTCTATGTTGTAATATTAAAACTTCCATTGTTGTTCTTATTTTTTCTTGGATGAGCTTTATCGTTTTAGATTTGATATTTAGGTCTTTTATCCAGATTGAGTTGGTTTTTGTATAAGATGTAAGATACAGGTATTGTTTCAATTTTTTGCAGATGGATATCCAATTTTTCCAGCACCATTTGTTGAAGAGACTGTTTTTTCCCCAGTTTAATGTCTTAGGGCCTTTGTTGAATATCAGCTGCTCATAGGAAGATGGTGTCGTCTCTGGGGTCTTGATTCTGTTCCATTGATCTACCTGTCTCTTTTTGTACCAGTGCCAGGCTGTTTTGAATACTGTGGCAGTGTAATAGGTTTTCAAATCAGGCAGTGAGAGGCCTTCCAGTGTCTTCTTCTTCTTCTTTAGTAGTGCTTTACTTATCTGGGGCTTTTTCCCTTTCCAAGCAAAGTTGGTGATTTGTTTCTCCACCTCATTAAAAAATGTCACTGGAATTTGTATTGGGATTGCATTATACAAATAGATTGCTTTGGGTAAAAAAAAGACATTTTCACAATGGTAAGTCTTCCTATCCATGAGCAGGGTAGGTTTTTCCACTGATGTCAGTCTCTCTTAGTTTCCTGTACTAAGGGCTTGTAGTTCTCTTTGTAAAGGTCTGTTATTTCTCTGGTTAGATTTATTCCTAGGTACTTTATCTTCTTAGGGACTATAGTAAATGGCATTGATTCGGTGATTTCTTCCTTAGTAATCTTGTTGTTGGTATAAAGGAATTGTACTGATTTACTTATGTTTATCTTGTATCGTAAGACTTTGCTGAACTCTTCTATCAGTCTGAGTAGTTTACTTATGGATTCTTTAGGATTCTCTGCATATATAATCATATCATCTGCAAATAGGGAGATATTTATTCTTCTTTGCCAATGCAAATGCCCTTTACTTCTTGGTCTTGTCTAATTGCTCCGGCTAGAACTTCTAGTACAATGTTGAAAAGGAGAGGTGAGAGTGGGCATCTTTGTCTAGTTCCTGTTCTCAAGGGAAACTGTTTCAGTCTCTCTCCATTCAGGATGATGTAGGCAGTTGGCTTCGTATAAATGGCCTGTATTACATTGAGGAATTTGCTGTCTATTCCTATTTTGCTGAGAGTTTTTAGCATGAAGGTGTTGGACTTCATCAAATCCCTTTTCTGCATCAAAAGAGAAAAATCAGGTCATTCTTGTCTTTTGTGTTGTTTATGGGGTTGATCACATTAATTGTTTTTCTGATGTTGAACCAGCCTTGCATCCCTGGCATGAATTCAACTTGGTTATGATGGATTATTTTTTTGATATGTTATTGTATTCTATTTGCTAAGAATTTTGTTGAAGGTTTTTGCATCTAGATTCATGATTGATATTGTTCTGTAGTTCTCCTTTTTTGTTTGTCTTTCCCTGGCTTTGGTACCAGGGTTATGCTGGCTTCGTAGGATGAATTTGTGAGTATTCCATCCCTTTCTGTATTGTGAAATAGTCTCAGTAATATTGGAGATAAGTTTTCTCCAAAATGTGGTAGAATTCTGTGATGAGGCTATTGATTTTGAGTTTTATGGCTTTATGATCCGAGAAGATGCTTTCCACTAATTCAGTGGCATGGATTTTGTTGAGAATTGTTTTATGTCCTAACACATGATCCATTCTGGAGAATGTTCCGTGCATACTGGAGAAGAAGGTGTAGTTGTCTGCTAATGAATAGAAAGTTCTGTATATGTCAATGAGGTCTAGTTGGTTAATTGTGGCAATAAGGTCTTTTATGTCTTTAATGAGCTTTTTTCTAGATGATCTGTCTAATATTGAGGGTGGAGTGTTGAAGTCTCCCACTGTTATTGTGGAGTGATCTATCTCATTTTTGAGTGTAGTCAGTGTTTCTTTGGTGTATTTAGGTGGTCTAATATTAGGTGCATAAATACTTAATATTGTTAAGTCCTGCTTATGTATTGAACCTTTCAGCAATAAATAGTGTCCATCCTTGTCCATGATGGATTTTTACATTAAAATCTATTTTATTTGGGATTACAATTGCCACACCTGCTCTTCTTTGTGTATCGTTAGCTTAATATATATTCTCCTATTCTTTAATTTTCAGTTTGTTCATATCTGCGGTGAAGCCGGGGCTTTGTTTGGTTCATAGTTTTTGGATGCCTTTTTCAATCTCTTCCTTTGTGATGGGTTTATTAAGTTGTTCTGCTTTACCTTGTGATAATTTTGGTAGGTGATATGAATCTAGGAATTTGTCGGTTTCCTCTAGGTTTTCAAATTTGTTAGAGGACAGTCTTTCATAGTATTCTGTTATGACATTTTTAATTTCTGTTGGATCTGTTGTGACAATTTCTCCCTCATTTCTTATTTGGGTTATTTGTTTCCTTTCCTGTCTTTCTTTAGTACGTTTAGCCAACAGTTTGTCAATTTTGTCGATCTTTTCAAAAAACCACCTTTTGGTCTTTTCAATTTTTTCACTTGTTCTTTTATTCTCTAATTTGTTTCATTCTGCTCTAACCTTTATTATCCGTTTTCTTATGGTGCCTGAGGGGTTCCTCTGTTGTTCTCCCTCTAATTGTTCAAGCTTTAGTGTTAGTTCTTTGGTTTGGTTTCTTTCTTCCTTCTGCATTTGTGCATTTACGGAGATAACTGCCCTCTGTGCACTGCTTTGGCTGCATCCGTAAGTTCTGGTAGCAAGTGTTTTCATTCTCATTGGAATCCATAAATTTCCTTATTTCATTCTTGATTTCTTCTATAACCCATGGCTTTTTGAGCAAGATATTGTTCAGTTTCCACAAGTTCCACTTTCCATCTTTTTCTGCTATTGATTTTGACTTTTATGGTTTTATAATCTGAGAAGTTGCTTTGCATTAATTCAATGGTGTGGATTTCACGGAGAATTGTTTTATGTCCTAACACATGGCCTGTTCTGGAGAATGTTCCATGTGCACTGGAGAAGTTGTAGTTGTCTGCTGATGAATAGAAAGTTCTGTATATGTCGATGAGGTCTAGTTGGTTAATTGGGTGATAAGGTCTTCTGTGTCTTTAATGAGCTTTTTTTCTAGATGATCAGAGTGTTGAAGTCTCCCACTATTATTGTGGAATGATCTATCTCATTTTTTAGTGTAGTCAGTGTTTCTTCAGTATATTTAGGTGCTCTAATATTAGGTGCATAAATGGGTTATATTGTTAAGTCCGGCTTGCGTATTGAACCTTTCAGCAATTGTATTCATCCTTGTCCACAATAGTGGATTTTACATTAAAATCTCTTTTATCTGAGATTAGAATTGCCACACCTGCTCTTCTTCATGCATTGTTAGCTTGATATATATTCTTCCATCCTTTAATTTTCAGTTTGTTCCTGTCTTTAAGTCTAAGGTAAGTTTCTTGTAGGCAACATATGGATGAGTCATGTCTTTTGATCCAAGATGTCACTCTATGTCTCTTTAATGGAGTGTTGAGTCCATTCACATTCAATCTAATTATTGATAGGTATGTGTTTAGTGCTGCCATTATGATATGTTTATTTTTGTGTTGATGTTTTCTCTGTTGTTCTTATTAATCTGTTCTGGGACATTCTTCTTTGTGAGCTGATTTTTCACCTTTTTCAGGTTGGTTTTGTGGTTCTTGAGACTCCTGTGTTATGTTTCTTGATTTGACATGTTGCATCTTTATTGTGCTTTATGGCTGCCCCTGTGATTTCCCTTGATAAACTATGTATACACCCAACTTTAATTACTACCAGTCTTATTAACTTCCTCTCCATTTGCAAGGACTATAACAACTGTAGTACATCCCTCATTTTAATAGATGATATCGTAGCTTTCATGATACGCTCACTGGATCATTTCTTTCACTATTAAAGCTTTGATTGAGTTTGGAGCCTTCCCTAACTGAGTAGGTTTCTGGATGATGTGTCCTGAATTTACTTCTAAAATGTAAAGTTAGTGGTTTTGTTCTCCTAAGCCAAGAGATTCAGTATTTCTTGTAGCTTTGGTTTGGTTTTTAGATAGTCTCTGAGTTTCTGTTCATCTGTCTTTATTTCATTTTCATATTTGAAACATAGTTTTGCCAGATATATAATTCTTGGTTGGAAATTCTTCTCCTTCAAGGTTTCCAATGTGTCATGTGACTGTCTCCATGCCATCATTGTTTTGGCTGAGAAATCCAACGAAAGCCTGCAGGGTTTCCCTCTGAATGTTAGCTTTGCTTTGAGTCTTGCTACCTTTAAGAGTTCCTGCTTGTGTTGCATTTTGTTAAGCTTGATTATAATATGTCTTGCAGTGTTTCTTTTGAGATCTATATTGAGTGGCATTCAATATGTATCTTGGATATCTATATTCTCTTCTTTCATAGTTTCTGGGAAGTTTTTCGTCAGCAGCTCAGCAACAATACTCTCTGCATTCTCAGGTGTCTCACCCTGTTCAGGAACTCCAATTAATTGTAGATTGTTCCTCTTAATAGAGTCCCATATGCTTATTAATACTTATTCATTTTTCTTGTTTCTTTTTTCTGATTTCTCCTCATAGATGCTGGAGTCAGTAGCTCTGTCTTCCAAGTCAGAAAGTCCCTTTTCCATTTGTTTCATTCTGTTTTCTTGACTTTGAATTGAAGTTTCTATGTCTTTGATTTTGTTCTTGATCTGTTGGATTTCAGAGTACTGGTGTTCCATCAGATCAAACAGCTTGCTTAGTTTTTCATTTTGCTCTGCTGCATTTTGTATATGGTCTAGGAGGTCTCTCTACACAATCCTTTTGTATTCACCTTCTGATAGTTTCAGAGAGGTTTCTTCGCCTGGGAAGTTCTTTGATTGTTTCTTTTGGGGGCCTTCTGAAGCCATGAGTGATTTCTTCATTACAGTTTTCTCCAGAGTTTGTTGCTTTGGGGCATTATATGAGCCAATAGAGGCTGGGAGAGATGGTGTGAGGATGGACTGTAGTTGTTTCTCTAGGCTGTCTTAAAATGAAAGGTAGAAAGTATCTGACCACCTCCACAGTCAGATTTTCAGATGTACAAGTCCCTCTTCCCAGCTGACAAAGTAAGCAGCTCTATATCCAACCCTAGATGTTATAAACTAGTTCAAAATACAGAAAGGCTACTGCCCTGCTGGCCTCTGCTGCTGGGCCCCAGCCATAGGAGACACTGTGTAAACTACAGCTTTTCTGCTGGAAAAGTGCTTTCCTCCTGGCAGGTGCTGCCTCACAGCCTAGGAACTAGGTCCAGCTGGGGCCTCCATATGGGTTCGTCTGCCTCCAAATGGAACAAGGCAGTATCCTGTACAAGCTGCCCACCTGCCTTGATACAGGCTACTCAATGCGGAGATGGAAAGAGAAGCCAAAGGTGCTGAGATGCACCAAGACCAAAGCCAGGCTCTCAAAATGTGGCAATTTCACCCTCCAATTCTACCAGCAGTGCATCTGAGATTAGCTGCTAGTCAAGTCCCAGCTCTGCCTGCCAGTTAAGACAGAGAAAAAAAGTTAAAATGGCGAGCTACCTTTGGCATGTAAAAGCCAGCATTCAACCAGAGCGGGGGTTGGCAAAAGAAAGGGAAGTCTTCTGTTCAGTAGTATGAAGTCCAAATTGACAGCCCTATGCCGTGTCCTAGGTCTCACTAGGTGTCCAGAAGGCTCTGTTTAATTATCAATTCAGATCTTGATTTCCAGAAGGATTAAGGGAGACGTGTGTTTAATCCACCATCTTGACTTCACCTCCCTCGGCCGTGCACTTTTTAAGGGGACTTGCATCTTCAAAAATTTATGATATGTCCACTTGACAGTTGCTGCATCTGTCAGGTGGACATAATGCTCTGCTTTCTGGTATGATGTGTCACATGAAGTGCAGAGGAAGCTCATGGGCACAGTTCTTAGAAAGTAGTCCCTGAGACAGTGTTACCATGGCACATAGTCCTCTAGCCAGGTGGTGCTGAAGGTAGAGCTAGTTCCACATCTCAGCCACTAGATGGAGTAAAGCAGAATCAGTGTGTCACTCCCAACCACAACTGGGCAGTGCTCAAACCAGGGGAGGGGCCTCAGGGTGGCCTGCATATTCTAGAGGCCCCAGATCCCCTCTTCAGGACAGATCAGATTCTCTTCATTTTACAAGCAGATGGAATCTCAGGTCTTAGGCTTCCAGGCCAAGGGGCTTGGCAGTATTGTGCTATGGGAAAAGGACAAAGGCGGGAGAGAAAGAGGAGAGGGAGAAGTGGCAGGAAGGAAGAAGAGAGAAAAACATGTTACTCTAGTGCCAAAAAAGATTGGCTGTAGAAGCGTACTGGCATTCTGGTGGCTAAGTGATTAAGAGTTCCAACAGATCAGCTGTTCAAATCCAACAGCTGTTTCTTAGAAACCTTTATGGGGCAAGTCTACTCTGTTCTGTAGGGTGCTATGATTTGGAATTCGCAACCACTTTTTTCACCTGCTAATGGAGAAACCTGATGTGATAGGTCGACTATCGTTCACTAGTTGAGTGATTGTGGCACAGTCTCTCAGTTCTAATCTTCAGTTACATCATCTATAAGTTGAGGATGAGAATGATGCCTCTCATAGAGTACTGTTGGTGAAGCTCTTAGCACCATGCCTGGCCCATCGTAAGTTCTCAATACAAGGCAGCCAGAAATGGCAGAGGCAGCAGCAGTAGCAGAAGTAGAAGCAGTTGCTGCAAATCTACAAGGTGATGCAACCTTAATGAGGGGATGCATAGGAAAGCAAAGGAACTTGTTCCTAGAGAAGAGCAAGTAAGTTTTCCAAGTACTTAGAGATCTAGAAGGGCATGAGAGCAAGGTCACATGCATGATGAAGTGCATTTAACAACTTTTTACTACGTTAATGACATCAGGAATTTTTTGTATGTGCTTGATAACTGTTATACTAATGGAAAGAACAGTTAGTTATAAACTAAAGGTAAATTTCACACCAATAGACCAATCAAGAAGAAATGTAAGTGGAAACTCATGAACAAATGACTGTCACATGTATAAACAGTTGGTGAAAATGTAAGAAAGATGAGAGATGGATTCACAGTGACCAGGCATTTGCTGTAGGCAGCCCCTCTGGACCATTGACCATGCTCAGCATTCAGTGTTAAATGAGGCACAGGAGATGAATGAAAGTTCCCTTCATCCCATACTGGAGGATTCTTGCCTCCAACTCAGTTGATCCTGGCCTCTGACCCTGTTCTGCCAGATACCAATGCCAACTTAACAAAGTTGGCCAACACCGTGTCTTCAGGCTGGACTTCCCAGTCTACCTAGACCCAGAAGTACCTGGGGACAGGACAGCTAAGGACTAAAAGATATAAGACAGCTGAGAGGACCTTCTCTTTGGTGCTGATGGCTAGATGGGAAATGTATTCAGGGACTATGGTCTGCAAGCCTGAAAGTTTGGGTTTTCTGTAACGTGTTTCTATAATTCTATGCTGTTGTTAGTGGTCGTCAAGTTGTCTCCAAGTTATGTTGATCTTATGTCACTTAGTCCTACATCATCTTTATAATGATTGGTATATTTGAGTCCATCGTTGCAGCTGTTGTGTCAACCCATCTCATCGAGGGTTTCCCTTATTTTCATTGACTCTTTACTAAGCAGGATGTCTTTTCCTAGAGGTTTTGTAACATCCTCAGTTGACGGGGTGTGTTATCTGTTGCGGCGGAGGGGGATATCCTTTTCCGGGTAATGGGATGAACCAGTGCAAAGAGAGAGGGACTGGGATCCTGAATTCCTGATTCCTTCCTATCTCTTTCTCCACAACACCAAGTGACATTCTCTGCACATTTGTAACTATACCGCAGTCCTGGTGAAGTGCTGCTTGCATGCTGCGGATTGGGCCAGGTAAACTCTCTATGACCTGGAGTTCCTCTTAATGTCATTAGTTGAAAGTTACTAGGTTCCCTTTTCTGGACTTTGTTCATGCTGGTTTGTTGATGGCTTTCTTGAAGATGGCAAACTTTGTGGTGCTGAAGTGGGATCACTGTATTTCCATAAATGACTTCAGACCTTAAAGGCCCTCAGTTTTAGTCAGCTGGGGCTGCTCTAACAGAAATACCACAGAGTGGATGGCTTTAACAAAGGAAGATTTATTCTTACAGCATCCGGTAGGCTACAAGTCCAAATTTAGGATGTATGCTCCCGGTGAAATCTTTCTCCCTAGTTGGCTGTGGAGGAAAGTCTGGTACTGCATCAGTCTTTGTCCAGGGAGCATCTTGGCACAAGAACCTCAGGTCTGAAGAGCGCACTCTTTCCTGGTACAGCTTTCTTGGTGCTGTGAGATTCCCATTTCCCTGCCTGCTTCTCTTTCCTTTTACCTCATGCAGGATGAAAGGATTAAGGGGAGGGCAAGCCGTACTCCATTGAAACTCCCTTTACATTGGAGCAGGGAGGAGATCATATAAAGGGATTTACAGTCCCACCCTAATTCTTTAACATACAGCACAGCAAAGTCACAAAATGGAGGACAATCACACAACACAAGGAATCATGGTCACATGGCTACATCTACTTTTTGGGGGACACAGTTCAATCCATTACACCCTCCATCTCTGTCTTTCCACAGGGTTGCATCCTGTCCTGCACACACACACATCTGCTCCATCTCAATGTGATGCTTCTGTTTGGGATCTCTGACCCACATGATGGGAGTGAATGTCTTATCTCTGATTGCTCTGGCCACTGTCTCACAAAAAGCATCAGTGAGGATTCCCAGGACAACCTGTTAAATGCTTGTTCCCATGAAAACCTTTGCCACTCTTCTATTGTATTATTTTAGCCTGAATCCAGTTTGTATCTTTGTGAACCAAGAGTGAGGACTTTGAGAGAGTATGTTTCTAGGGAAGAAATTAGAATTAAGTCCCCAAGGGACTTGGTAAAGAAAAAAAGAGAGAAGGAAACCACATATATTGAGCCATGTGACAGGTATATGGTAGATGGCATTTATATGTGATTAGTACATTTAAGCCAATTTTATAAGTGATGAAACAGTCTTAGAGAAGTTGTCACTTGCCCGAGATCACATACTGTGTATGTGGCAGAAGCAGGATATAAACCTTCTCCCTACATTCTTTCTCTGAAAATTTGGTCTGGTATTTGACTGTGGAAGACATCTAACCTAATCCTTGGGGCTTAGTGTCTCTGCCTTTCATACCCCCATGTGATCAGCCTGCTAAATGAGCAGCAGGACTCCAAGATTCCAGAAAGAAGAGCCCGCTGTGACACATCCATATTTCTCCTCTAGATTTTTGGGGCTGTTGAATTTGGAAGATTATTATGAAACTTAAATCTTCCTCTAAATCCAACACTATTGAAAAAGTCAAAGGAAATACGGAAAGTGTTGGGCACAGAATTGGCAGATCTTGGGTTCAGGACTTAGCTGACTGCTACCTGGCTATGTGTCATCTCTAGTAAGTTACCTAAGACCTCTCAACCTCACTGCAATGGGGTTGTGGGAGAATTAAATGAGACAAATTATGTAGCATCAGAAAACCTGGTTTCGCCATCCATCTTCAGGAATCTGCCTTTTTTTACCTCCCTCCAAAACATCCGACTTGGATATCTCAGAATCTGCCACATGAGTGAATAGAGATCCACTCTGCGAATAGTTGATTATTCTGGAAATGAGGCTCTGATCCAAACTGGGACAACATAGACCTCTTACTGTCTCACAGCTAAAACTAAAAAATGGTTAAGTTCCTGTCATCATAGTGGAGGACACTGAGGTCCTGTAAACTTGCTAGCTTGTGGCAGCCACACTCCTCAGGCTGAGCCACAGAAATCCTGTCTGCAAGCAGAAAGAAAACAAAATCTTCTCAGAGAGAGGAACAGTGGGGTAGATGAAAGAGCACTTCTTTGGTTTGCTCCAATGCCAGATCATTCCAGGCATGTGTCTGAGCATTTGAATACCCCAAAACTCTCCCACAAATCCTCAGTTTTGCTTAGGCTGGCCAGAGATGGATGCTGTTTCCAGCAATCCCCAAAAGCCTAATACAAAAAATATAAATGTATCTTGTAAAATATAAGCACTAAAGACCACAGATCTGAGCAGGAAATCCACTGTCTTTTATCTTCCCACAAACAATGGTCTAGACATTTTAAGACTACTTGCTTTTTCCTGCCCCCCCCCCCCCATGCATTGGTTTTGGCTTTACTTGTATCTAGAATGTTACTTCTACCTCTGAACACTTTCTGCTCAATCTCTGAGGCACCTTCAGGCTGATATTCCAGGATTGCTCTCATAGAGTTAATGCAAGCCAGCTGCTCAGGAGCCCCACATAGCTGGCATTATTGACACATTTTACCTGAAACCTCCAAGTCCCTAGGTCAGAGATGAGATTACCCTGAGTCATTTTAGAGTACTGAGTAGTTACAGCACAAAATAGTGGAGCCATGCTGGCCATGATGACCTGTGGTCAGTTCCAATGCCTGGTGTGGAGTCCTAGTCTCAAGATCCCCGTTAGCTCCCAGATCCTGGACCAAACATGTGGACAAACCTCATCCATGCTGGCTTCTTCTTTCCCTCCTTTACTTCTCTGGGAGACAAGGGACCTGTCTTCCCCTTGCCCACTCACTGCCCAAGCCCTATTCTGATGGCATTTACCACTTACTCTCTATCCCATAGCTAGACGTGGACTCTGAGGAACTGAGCCCAAGACAGACTATCAGTTCCTCGCAGGTCTAGTTCTGTCATTTCCACCCTTTAGTCCCTGCCAAATTCTGTTATATCAACATCCTGAATACAGCTAAGAAACTACTCCTAATGCTCTCATGCGAATATAAATGAATGAATAAATGATTGAGTAATTAAATGTCTCACCTTGGATTTTTGAAGCTTTCTCACCCTCTATGACAACTTAATACCCACTCCAGACACTTTTCCTCTGATATGCATTGTCCCTGCCTATCAGACAGGGAATCCTAGAAAGGCTAGAGACAAGCCTGAGGGCATCAGCCCAACCTAGACCCTAGGCCTTTGCCTCACTCTTCCTGACACTTCTATGCCTATCTAGAAATTGAAAGGCTGGAGATAGGGGCTATTTTTTCTCACTAACAATACAACTTTAAATGAGCTTTCAAAGACACCAGAGATTCTGTGTTAGCTGAGAGGTTTTGTGATGCAACTTGCATGTTAAATCTCTTCCCATTGCTGTTTTGCAAGAATCTAAGGGTCTCTAGAAGTCTTTTGGCATAGACAAGCAGAATACCATTCATTTCCTGTCAGTTTCAACTTGTGGCCCCCAAAACTAGGATGGTAGCAGAGAAGGATGCAATGCCAGCATTGACTGGTCATAATAAACCCTTGATGTCTGCTCTTCGTCATGTCTGTTCTGAACACTGAGAATATAAACAGGTTGTTCCTATCTGGAGGAAATCCACAGCCAGATGGTGGGTGAACCAAAACTGAAGGTTCAGTTACCATTTGTGTAAAATAATTGAAAATCAAAATTAAACAATGCTTTGATCCTGATTAACAAATATAGAAAGCAAGAGCCCACAGGCTCAGTGTTATGCAGACATTGTAACTGCATCCCTTAAAAAAATTCCATGAATATTTATAAAGACACAAAAATATCCAGAACCAAACAAGGTAAACCTCACAACATCTAGCATACAATCAAAGATCACTAGGCATACAAAGAAGCAGGAAAAAAGAATCTATAATGAGTAGAGAAATCAATCAACTGAATTTGACCCAAACTGACACAGATGTTAGTACTGGCAAATAAGAAGATTCAAACAGCTGTTATAGCTGTATTTTAATTGTTTGAACAGTTAAGTAGAGATATAGAAGACATAAGAGACAAAAATAGAAATTCTAGAGATGTGAACTATAATTCCTAAGATGAAAAAAAAGAAAAAAAAACACTGGATGGTGTTAATAGATAATTAGATATTACAGAAGGAAAGATTAGTGATGCATAGCAATAGAAACTATCCGCTGCGAAACATAGAAAAAATAATCAATAAAGGTCAAACAAAGGCATGACTAAACTGTGAGATAACTTTGAACAACCTAATATACTTATAATTGAAGTCTCTGAAAGACACGAGAAAGGGAGCACCCAGAAAAATGTCTACATGGCTGAAAAAATATGCCCGAAACTTTCTGAAGTTTGATGAAAACTATGAACTCACAAATCCAAGAAACTCAATGAGATTCAAATACAAGAACCATAAAGAAAAATTGCACCAAACACTGTAACCAAAATACCTCAACCCAGTTAACAATTTCAAAAGCAGCCATAGAAAAAAGACATGTTTCCCAAAACAGAGCAGTCTTAACAATGATGGGGAATATCTTTGATATAAGTGAGAGAACAGTGGAGCAATCAACATCTTTATCTGAAAGAAAAATAAAAACCAAAAAACTACCTAGAATTCCATGCCCAGATGAAATATCTTTCAAAAATTAAGGCAAAATAAAGACACTTCAAGACTTACAGAAACTAAAAGAATTCATCATCAGCAGACTTGCACTACTAGAAATGTTAAAGGACATCTTTCAGGAAGAAGGAAAATAATGCCCGACAGAATAAAGAATCTACACAAAAGAAAAAAGAGCACCAGAAATGGTAAGTATAAATGGTAACTACATAAGATTTTTTTTTTTAAATAAAACTAAACCTTTTAAAAGATAATTCATTATTTAAGCAAAAATAACCGCAGTGTATTGTGGAGTTTTTAAATATCTGTATAAGTAAAATGTGTGACAATAGCATAAAGAAAGAATATTATTATGTTTCTTATACCATGTATTGTAGAACACTTAATTGTGCCCATAAAGAACCAGTATATAGTCCAGCAGGCAGTTGCTTAGACAGAATGAGGGGATACTGCATGGTTTAAAATCAAGAGAGGCATGCGTTAGGGATGGGTCCTTTCACAATACTTAGTCTGTATGCTGAGCAAATCATCTGAGAAGCTGCACTATGTAGAGAACATGGCATTGGGACTGGAGCATGGCTGATTAACAACATGCAATATGCAGATGACAACCTTGCTTGCTGAAAGTGAAGAGGATTTGAAGTACATACTGATGAAGACCAAAGCTACAGCCTTTAGTATGGATTATGCCTCAACATAAGGAAACAAAAATCCTCACAATGGAACCAACAAGCAGCATCATGATAAATGGAGAAAATACTGCAGTCATCAAGGATTTCATTTCACTTGGATCCACAATCAATAATTAGGGAAGCAGGAGAAAATAAATCAAGTGACACATTGCACTGGGCAAATCTGCTGCAAAAGACTTCTTTGAAGTGTTAAAAAGCAAAGATACCATTTTGAGGGCTAAGATGGCACTTCACCCAAGCTATAATATTTTCAGTTGCTTCATATGCATGCAAAAGCTAGACAGAGTATAGGGAAGACCAAAGAAGAATTGATACATATTAATTATGGTTTTGGTGAAGAATACTGAATATACCATGGGCTGCCAGAAGAACAAACAAGTCTATCTTGTAAGAAGTACAACCAGAATGCTCCTTGGTAGAAAGGATGGGAGACTTAGTCTCGTGCACTTTGGACATGTTATCAGAAGGGAGTAGTCCCTGGAGAAGGACATCACGCGTGGTAAGGTAGAAGGTCAATGCAAAAGAGGAAGACCTCAATGAGATAGTTTGACACAGTTTCTGAAACAATGTGCTCAAACATTTGTGAGTGTGGACCAAAACCAGGTGAATTTTGTTTGACCTCTAGGGTCGCCATGAGTCAGACCCGACTTGACAGCACTGGGTTTGGGTTTTAGGGTTGCTATGAATTGCCTGGATGTCATCAAACAGCAACAACATGCTTTGTATGAAACGGTACATTACTACTCAAGACTGTTAAGTTGAAGATGTTTACTATAAATGTAAAGCAACCACTAAAATAACAAACCAGAGTTTTATCTAATAAACCAACAAAGAAGATAAAATGGAGTTATAAAAAAATCTTCAAATAATGCAAAAGAAAGAAAAAAAATATAAAAAAGTGATCAAAAGACAGAAGTGATAAGTGCAAGATGAAAGATTTAAACAGAACTATATGAATAACCACATTGAATGTAAATGAACAAAATATCCAAACAAAATGTCAATGGTTGACTGGATTTTAGAACAAAAAGTAGTATGTTTCTTATGAGAAATGTGTGGAACCCTGGTGGCATAATGATCAAATGCCATGGCTACTAACCAAAAGGTCAGTAGTTCAAATCTACCAGGCACTCTCTGAAAGCTCTATAGGGCTGTTCTACCTTGCTCTATAGAGTTGCTATGAGCTGGAAATTGACAGCAGTGGGTTTTGGTTTGATATACTAAATATAAAGATCTAAGTAGATTATAAGTAAATACATGAAAAATATTCTTTGCTAGCACTAGTTTAAAGAACTGGAGTGCCTATATTAGTATTAGATAAAACAGATTACAGAGTCAACAATATCAGCAGAGATTAAGAAAAGCCCTTCTTTCAGTGATAAAAGGGGTAAATCAATCAAGAATATACAACAGTTTCAAACATTTATGAATCTAACAATACATAAAGCAACACTGACGGAAGTACAAGGAATAATAGTCAAATCCACAAATATGGTCAGAGATTTCAATACCCTTCTCTCAATAGCTGATAGAACTAGTAGGTGGAAAACCAATATAAATATAGAAGATTTGAATACTATTAACCAACTTGAACTCTTTAACATTTATAGAACACACTATTCACAGTATGACATTATATTCTGTACGTTTGACCTGTGCCATGGCAGACCCCATGTGACCCGACTCTGGCCAAATGCTCATCTTTATTCTCATGCTATCTTCCCTCCTATGCTGTGTCCTGTCACCTGGATTCTGGCATTTCCTGGAATGTGCCTCAGTTCTTCATATCTGACCTGCCCTTCTGCTGTGCCTTCTTTCTAAAACTTTTTTCTTTCCTGCCTCTCCCCTAGTGAGCTCACTATACCACAGTCAAAAGAGCCTTGAAATGCAACCCCAGTTCATCGCAACCCGGCTTCAAACACTCTTGTGGCCCCTGCTGGTCTCAGATGTAACTCTGCTGGCATAGTGGGTTAAGTGAGAGATCAGCATTTCAAATCCACCAGGTGCTCCTTGGAAACTATGTCGGCCAGTTCACCCTGACCTCTAGGGTTGCTATGAGTTGGACACAACAGCAGTGAGTTTGGTTTGTTTGTTTGTTTGTTTTTACTGATGTCAGGTAAAGCCAGTCGACCTTGGGACACCCTTGTGTCCCTACCTGACTTGGTCATTGTCAGGTTTGCAGGCTGGCTCCAGCCACACTGGTGATCTCTGTTTCTGGGATACCTCAACTTTCTTCCTCCTTTGTGACTTTTCTATAGGCCATTCCTGCCACAAGAAAGCTCTTCTCTGTTCCTTTTGCTTGACTGATCCTTTTGAATCTTCTGGTCTCAGATCAAGTAATTCCATTATGAAGACTTCCATGTCATCTCACCTAAACCAATGTTCCATTGTTCTGTCTCACATCCCGTTCCACTTATTTTCTTAACAGCATCCACCCCAGTTTCAATTTATATATCAATTTGTCTCATTGCTTATTTCTGACACCCTCCTCCCCATAATATAAGCTCTGTGGTGGCAAAGAGTATCCTGTTGTTTACCATGCTTAATAAAAATAGATACTGAACAAATATATTGAGCGAGTGAATGATTGAATGAACTAAGCTGAAGGTCATCTAGAAACCTGAGAGAAACAGAGGCCTGGCAGCTGTGTTCGCAGAAGGGCATGACGGGCCTTTCCCTAAAACTGCCTGCGTTTCCTTTGATGAGTTGGAAAGTCTACAGAGATGTCCCCATGACGGTACACTCAGGAACCAACATCTCTTTTCAGGCTTATATCTAATTCTATTTGGTTCCACTCATCACTTCTTTCAGGAAAATCATAACATTTTGACATCCTGGGCAGACTCAGGGACGTGAATCCATCAATGCACTATTGAAATGTCAGACAGGATCCATCCATCCTCCCTGTGGCCAACAGGATGCCATTTTGTCCTTTGCTTGTTGGTTAGGCCCTGCCCCCTGGTGGAGAAGGTGGGAGACGTCTGGAAGCCCAAGGTCATCGGGAACCTGATTATTTTAGTCGTGTGCCATCAAGTGGATCCCAGTCTTTTCCAACTCGTAGCAATCCTAGAGGATAGAATCAGAATCACCCCATAGGGCTTCCTAGGCTACAGTCTTTCATTGTGCTTTAAATGAAAGTTTACAATCCAAGTGAATTTGTCATACAAAACCTTGCATACACACTGCTTTGTGAGTCTAGCCAATTTCCCTACTCTGTGACAGCATGCTGTTCTTGCCTACCCTGTATTTCCCGTGTTCATTCAAGCCCCTCTCGTCTCGTCTCTGGACAGTTGCTGCCGGGTTAGCCTCATGTGTATACTTACGCCAAGAAGTGCAGCTTGGCCGGCATTATTTCATGTCTCACAGTCCAGTCTGATCATTGTCTGAAGAGTCTTCTTCGGGAATGGTTTCAGCTCTGGGTTAGCAGAGAGATCAGGGGCCATGTATTCCAATCTGTTTGACCGTCAAGTCCAGTCTTTTAGCAGAGTTCAGGGTCTGTACATCCATTTTTCTCCTGTTCCATAAGGGACTCTGTGTTGTATCCCTTGTCAGGGCAGTGGTTGGTGGTGGCTGTGCCCCATCTAGTTCTTCCGGACTCTTGCTGATGCAGTCTCTGGATTATGTATCCTTTTCTGTCTTTTGGGTTCATATTTTCCTCGTTTGTTTTATGTCCTTTATTCTTCTCTGTTTCAGGTGCATTGGGACCATTTGATGCTACTTGGGTGGCCGGCCACTAACTTTTAAGACCTAAGATACCACTCACCAAAGTGGGATAGAGAACATTTTCTTAAATAACTTTTTTATGCCAATTTACTTGGATGTCCCTGAAACCATGGTCCCCAGGCCCCTGTCCCTGCTACTCTGTCCTTCAAGTGTTGGGTTGTATTTAGAAAACTTCTCAGCTTTTGGTTTAGCCCAGCTGCGCTGACTTCGCTTCTACTCAATGCTGTCATTCCCTTCACCTATCTCAATTCTTGTCTACTATCTAATCAGTGAATATCCCCTTTCCCTTCCCACCCTTGTAACCATCAAAGACTTTTTTTTCTGGTTTAAAACTTTTCATGAGTCCTTATAATAGTGGTCTCTTACAATATTTGTCCTTTTGTAACTGACTGATTTTACTCAGCATGTCTTTCAGATGACTCCGTATTATGAGATGTTTCCCAAGGTCATCATTGTTCTTTATCACTGCATAGTATTCCACTGTGGGAATATACCACAGTTGGTTTATCCATTCACCTGTTGATGAGCACCTCGATTGATTCCATCTTTTTGCTATTGTGCTGCAATAAAGTTTGGTGTGCATGTATCTACTCACATCACAGCCCTTATTTCTCTAGGATATAGTCCAAAAGGAAACCCTGATGGTGTAGTGGTGACGAGCTAAAGCTGCTAACCCAAAGGTCAGCAGTTCAAATCCACCAAGCATTCCTTGGACACCCTGTGGGGCAGTTCTCCTCTGACCTATCGGGTCGCTTTAAGTCAGAACCCACTTGATGGCACCTAATGACAACATAGTCTGAAAGTGTGATTGCTGGATCAAATAGTATTTCTATTTCTAGCTCTTTTAAGAAAGCACCAAATCGACTTCAAAGTGGCTGTACCATTTCACATTTGTACGAGCAGTGTAGAAGTGTTCCAGTCTTTCCACAACCTCTCCAGCACTTATTATTTTGTGCTTTGGATTAATGCCAGGGCTGTTGGGGTGAGATGCTATTGTACAGTAATTTTGATTTGGATTTCTCTGATGGCTAACTGAAAACCCCAGTAGTGTAGCGGTTAAGTGCTACATCTGCTAACCAAAAGATCAGCAGTTTGAATCCACCAGATGCTCCTTGGAAACTCTATGGGGCAGTTCTACTCTGTCCTATAGTGTCACTATGAGTCAAAATTGACTTGACAGCAGTGGGTTTGATTTTTGGTTTTAATGGCTAATGATCGTGAGCATTTCCTCATATATCTGTTAGCCATCTGAATGTCTTCTTTGACGACATGTCTGTTCATATCCTTTGCCCATTGTTTAATTGGGTTATTTGTCTTTTTCTTGTTGAGGTTTTACAATACCTTGTAGATTATGAAGATTAGATGCTGATCAGATGTGTGGTAGTCAGTTTTTTTTTCCTAATCTGTAGGTTGTCTTACTCTTTTGGCAAAGTTTTGGAAGAGCATAATTGTTTAATTTTTATGCATTCCAAGCTATCTATTTTCTCTTCTGGTGTTTGTGCATTGTTAGTAACGTTTTGGAGCCCATGTATCAGGGCTCTTAGAGTTGTCCCTATTTTTTCTTCAGTAAGCTTTATTGTTTTTTATTTTATATTTAGGACTTTGATCTGTTTTGAGTTAATTTAATGCATGGTACAAGAGACGAGTCTTGTTTCATTTTTTTGCAGATGGTTATCTAGTTATGCCAACATCATTTGTTAAAGAAACTGTCTTTTCCCCAGTTTTCAGACTTTGGTCCTTTGTCAAATAGCGGCTACTTACAGGTACAATAGACTGTAGTGTTTACAGGAGCAGATCACCAGGTCTTTCCTCCCATGGAACAGCTGGTGAATTAAAATTGGTCATTTTTTGGTTGGCAGCTGAGCACACAGCCATTGTGTCAGCAGAGTCCCTTGGGAACCTGGAGGCACCAAAATTACAGCTCACCTGTGTCTTAATAGGAACTCATAGTAGTGCTCAATACGTGATTGAGTGAACAAATGAATTCATCTTATTGGTGCATCTAACTGGAGGCAGCTGCTCACTGCTTCCTCCTGTGATTTCCTTGTGTGACAATTATCCTCTGTCCCAATCCTGGGTTATTACAAGGCACCCACCTTTCCATTGTTTGTTCATTCTGCCTGTAGCCCATGAGGCAGTCTAGTACAGAACCAGAGACCTTGAGAATGTCTTAGGCATTTATTCTCCCAGGGGCTAAGGAGACCATGGTGAGGGATTGAGTCCTGGGACCAGCCCTTTGGGAATTTCCTCCTTTCCAGAATTTTCTTCTGTTCTTACTACCAAGCAGAGAGCTAGGGAGCTGATGTCAAAAAATTTGCCTGCTTTTTCCATGAGGCCTGGCTCTTGAGCCCTTTGAACTAAGCCTTACTGCTGTCTTTGCCCATGAAACTTGGGCAGAGCCAGGCCTGGGCCACCAGCTCATAGGGTCTCACTCTCACCTACTGTGGCATTAACGGGGCTACAATTGTGTCAGGAAGGCCATTGTTCTCCCGGAGTCTTATGAAATCAGAGTGTGCCAAGTTATGTAGAGGACCTCAGAAGTATTTGTCTGTCTAACACAGCTTTTCATTCTTCAGTTAATATAAGCAACTTTGTGGTGAAAAGGAAATTCCACGGTATAGCTGGGACTGCCCCCTGGGGCTGGCCTGTGTCTCAGCTTCAGCTAATCAGAGTCTTCCCTGAGATTTATTAAATGGAACTTGAATCTAGATTTATAAGCTATAAAGACCACAAAGGCCTAAATCTGTTCTATCTTCCTTGTATTGAGGAGAATTCTTGCCTGGAAGGGTATGACCACAGAGAAAAACAGAGGTTAGAGAAGGAAGGAAGACCTTATTACGGGTAGGAGACAAGTGCATTCTGAGAGACTGAGATTAGCCCCATGGGCTGGAGGCAGAAGGAGCAGCACAGGAAAGCCTGGCCTGACCACAGCTGAGAAAGGAGGACGGATGAAGCTGAAGGGTCAAGGTGACCACCCTTCCCTGGCTTCCAGTTAGGTCATCCCTTCCCCACCTCTCTCTGAGTCATGCCCTGTGCTGAGTGCTCATGGTTCAAGGTGGAGACAGGGGTGACTGAGACCTTTTACCGTTCATGTTACTTCCACCACCTTGGCTTTTGGTCCTAATGCTGACATTCTGTTGACTCTCAAAGGGCAATGGTCTGGAAGCCAGAAGATAAAGGTACATATGCTGACTGTGTGACCCAGGCTAGAGGCCTTCACCTCTGTGGACCTCAGTATTGTCACCTAAGAAATGGGAGAATAATGGGACTGCCCTCACACAGGGTGCTTGAGAGGAAGAAATGGGACTGTGATAGAAGACAATGAAGCCCATAAACCTGCTGAAAAGTTCCTGTCCCACACTCTAGCCACACCTCCTTTAAAGGGCCCAGTCCTGCTTTTCTCCAGGGCATACCACCACGGAACAAACACTTAGGCAAAACATGTTCCCTCTCTCACAGCAAGATGAAATGACTCCCTCACAGATAGGACAAGGACTGTTTCTGGCCTGGCAGGTGGAGCATGTTGGCTGGTTAGGTCTTTGCTGTACCTGGACCAGAGGAGGCTGCTTGACTTCCCCCACATGTGATGATGCAACCTGGCCCTCTCTGCAACCTGTCTGTTGTCAACTGCAGGGGGAGGTGCTTGGGGCTATTCTGGGGCAAGAGGAAAACCAGAGGCTTATGTGTCATATATAGAAAACTTATCAACTGAGTTAGTGACTTTCTACATGAAACCTGTTCTATTCTGTAATCTTTGCAAATACAGCTTCATAGTAGACTGGAAGCCAAGCCTGATATTTGATTCCTCAGTCCCTCAGAGTTCCATCCCAGAGTGGGGAGGCACAGGGAGAAGTGGTCCTGAGGCCTTGGCTCCCAGTTCCTCCTTGTCTTCCCACCCTGCATCCATCCAGCCCTGTGAGAAGCCTCACATGGTTTACGGCTATGTCTAAATGCTTGCTACAACTTCCTTAGCCACCCTCAGGCCTCAGGTGCTCACATCAGTGTCTGATCGCACCCTCAACAGGATGCTCAGGGAAAACACTCACTCAAGCTTGGGAGGTAGGCTCTGGGCCATTTGTGAAGAGAATTCTGGGGCTCTGGATACCCAAACTGAGACGTTGAACAGGAGAGGTACCGAGGTTTAGGGTGTCATATCCCTTTGGCCTGGTTGCATAATGGTTAAGTGCTACAGCTGTCAACCAAAAGGCTGGCAGTTCGAATCTGCCAGGTGATCCTTGGAAATTCTACTGGGGCAGTTCTACTATGTCCTGCAGGGTTTTTATGAGCCAGAATCAACTCAACAGCACTGGTTTTTTAATTCCTTTGGCCGTGTACACTCTATGTCCCATAGGCAGAGCCATGGCCAGAGGAGGGCTAGACCCGCATTGTCGAAAGTGTGGAGTTCAGAGCAGGGATCTGTCTTGCTCAGCTGAGAACAGCATGAAATCCAGCCCCAGCTCCACTAGCTAGTCATCTGCTCTGTGCTACTACGGGAAGGACCCAAGAGGAGGGACCAAGCCAAGAGGGGCCGCAAGGCTCACAGACCCAATGCCAAAGCCATGGACAAAAGACCAGAGACAGGACCAGAAGTGGAGTTTGAAGCCTTGAAGAGAGTTAGTTAGAAGGATAAGCCTTGAGGTCATTACTAATGATTGACACACATTGAATGCTGTGCCAAGTGTTTCACAATTCTCAGTTCTCAACTCATTTTATCCCAACAGTAATTCCTTGGGGCAGGCCTAACATGACCCCAGTGACAGATGAGGCATAGGCTCAGGGGAGCTGGGCATCCTGTCCAAGATCCCACAGCTGGTGAGAGGAGGAGCTGACCTTGAACCTAACGTGGAGTGACTGAGTCCAAGGCCCTGGGCCTGCAGCAAGAACATAGGTGAGTCTGTGTTCCCTAAGCTGAGCCCACCACTGCCCTGCCCACTGGCCTGTAGGACCCACACCTCTTCAAACAACAAGCACAGCTACCCTGCAGAAGGCATTCCCTGAAGAACAGGTCAGGGTCCACTACTGCATGAGGCCTTCCCCGAGGCTGCTCCAAGAGAAACTTTAAAAGATGAGGGAACTTGGCCAGTTTTACATTACCCACACGACCTCAGCTGCCTTGCAAAATTCTTGGCAATATAACAGTCAACTCTCAAGAGATGAGCTGCAACACCACTGCTGTTCTGGGTCAGGTACCTCTCTGCTCACACCTGAGGGATGGGGACAGTAACTCCACCTCCCAGCCCCGCAGCGGGGAGTGATGCAGCAGGCACTAAAGAGCTGAAATATGCACCACATCCCTTACAGACAGGGCTCCTTCCCCGACCGCCCAGCCAGGACAGCCCCGCGGTCACGGGTGTGGGCTCCACAGTCCCACTTCTGGAGCTGTGCCTTA
Source organism: Heterohyrax brucei (assembly GCA_028571685.1). Classification (NCBI taxonomy): domain Eukaryota; kingdom Metazoa; phylum Chordata; class Mammalia; order Hyracoidea; family Procaviidae; genus Heterohyrax; species Heterohyrax brucei. The sequence goes on from CM053140.1 coordinate 59,925,097, forward strand.
CTCATTGCTTCCTGGCTGAGTGGACCTGGGCAAGCCCCTTCCCTTTCACCAAGCCTTAGCTTCCTCATTTGTAAATGGAGATGATAATAACACCTGCCTCAGATTTGTGGTGAGGACCCAGTGAGACAATTCTCATAAAGGGCTTGAACAGGGCTAGGCATAAAGGATGTTCTCAGGGCCATCGCAAGCTGGGGTGTCAGGGGGCCTTTTAGTTAGTAAAGACCCCCTGGATGCACCCGAAAAGTTCTTATCATACCCACAAGTCATTATTTATTCCACAGTCTCTTCCAGAGTCCCACATGAGAGTGCATGTGTCCCTCTCCTGCCTTCTTGTGCCTCTCCACCTGGCTTTAAAGTCTGGCCTAAGCTCAGTCTGTAGAAATCATCCTCTGTGCACATAAAAACTGACTACGCATCTGGAGAGGTTCACAGAAAACACCTGATCGACAACGGGAGCACGGACATATTGGCGTCCCTTGTTGTGCTTCTAAGGACAATTCAAGCTGTACACATGCTCCCTGCTCCTCACCAGTAAGGGGCTCATTGACAATGATTTGGGAAAATGCAGCCATCCCTTTAAGACACCTTGTACAAAAAGCAGTTTTAACTCTAGAAGCTATTATTCTCTTCCTTTCTTTAAACGACAGTATCTCTTGTCCACTCTTCTGTCTCGTGAAAGATCTACAAAGCACGATGAATGTGTGCAATTCATGACCTCCTGGAAGGTTTTGGCTCTTAAAAACATACTTATTTATAACAAAAAATACAGCTCAGTGTGTGGGTGTATAGCCAGGCAATTTCGCAGGGCTATCACAGTGCGGGTTGCTGTGGGCCTGTCTGTCAAGTATCTCTTCCTAACAGACTCTCACAGCTTCTGTTTTAAGCTGGGACACTCAGGGAAGCAGTGCAGATCTGTTTGGGTCTGAAAGGAAGGCAGGTAACTGCCAACCACACATTTTCACAGTCTTATTTATACAGGTAGACCCAGGAGGCGGTGAGGGGGCACCTCCCTTGAATTCACAGCCCTGATGACAGACTCACCTATTTTCCTGCTGCAGGGTCAAGGCCTTGGACTCAGTCACTTCACGCTGGGTTCAAGGTCAGCTCCTCCTCTCGCCAGTTGTGGGATCTTGGACAGGATGCCCAACTCCCCTGAGCCTATGCCTCATCTGTCACTGGGGTCATGTTAGACCCGGCCCTGTGGTGATGAAATTAATTGAGAACCGAGACTTACGAAGCACTTGGCACAGCACTCAATACATGTCAATTATTATTGCTAATAATGACCTCATTCCTCTATATAATCTTCTTACCAGCACTTTACAGTTTACTCAGTGCCTTCTGCTAGATCACCAGGTGACAAAAATGGTTTTTACTCAGCTACTACACAGAAGGATTTGGTGGTTCAAATTCACCCAGCAGTGCTGCATAAGAAAGACCTGGCTATCTGCTTCCTTAAGATCACAGCCACTGAAAATTCTGTGCAGTGCAGTGCTACTCAGTTGGCTTAACAGCAGTGAGTTTCCCCTCTTTCATCAGTCTAGCACGTGAAGAGGACAGAGCAGGTGGTATTGCTCCAAGTGACAAATGTGAATTCAAGGTTCAGAGAGGCAAAGCACTTGCCTGGCATCACACAGTAAGTGAGTGTCAGAAGACAGATATTTTTCAGCCACACACTGTTGGTTGTGGGGCCCTGGGCAAGTCCTTCCACATCTCTCAGCATCCATGTCTCCCCATCCTCCACCCTAGCTGAGAACGTCTGCTGTCTCCCTGCAGCCTTTGGTTTCCTTCTGAAGTCTCATTTGGCCAACATCTCCTCAAGTCACATGGTCACGGTTGGCTCCATCTGAGCACTCGTTGCCTAGCTCAGGGGAGAGCTGGGCTAGGAGAAGAGCCTCCAGGAGCTCACTCTGGGGTCTGGCCCTGCACTGGGCCCTGTAACTAGCCTGGAAACAACACATTTCTGGAGGAGGGACAAGTGTGTCAGCGCAGGCAGAGAGTCTTCGGGGCTCCAGATTCTTTTTTACTGCAAAGATCAGTAGGAAAACTGTCAGGAACATACAACTTTGGTTGTGCATTGTTGTTGGGTGCCATCAATTTGAATCTGACTCATCATGACCAACTCCAAAACAAAACACTGCCCAGTTCTGTGTCATCCTCATGATCTGTGTTTTGTTTGAGCACATTGTTGCAGCCACTGTGTCAGATCATTTTGTTGAGGGTCTTACTCTGTTTGCTGACCCTCTGCTTTACCAAGCATGATGCCCTTTTCCAGGGATTTGATCACTCCTAATAATATGTCTGAAGTATGTGAGAGGAAGTCTCGCTATCTTTGCTTCTAAGGCTCATTCTGGCTGTACTTCTTGCAAGACTGTGTGTGGATATGATAATAACACTGGATGCTAACTTTCTTTTTCATCAACAGCCCCCACTTATGTAACCACAGTGCTGAGTAGTGAATCCACATCATTTCCTCTTAACAGCCCACTGATGGGTCTCTCTTTTTCTCCCATTTCACAGATGAAGGATCTGCCTACAGTCTCACACAAGAGACTGGGAGGTGGTGAAGCTGGGGTTGGAATCCCAGGTCTGTCTAAACTGAAGCTGTTACTATCTCACCCAGCTCGGGGGATGCCAGCTTGAACTCTCCCAGGAGAGCATCAACAACTTGAAAACCTGAGTCCCCTAAGGAGATGCTTGTTCTCGGGTGAGGAGTAGAGTCCTGAGGATGATCTGAGACCAGGCCAGGAGTCCGATAAAAAGATAGGAGCATTGTCTTTGTTATCTAGTCCTGCAGTCACAGAAATACAATGGGTGGCTTTAACAAATAAACGTTAATGTTCTCACTATTTGGGAGGCTGGAAGCCTGAATTCAGGGTGCAGGCTCTAAAAGGCTCTCTCTTGGCTCTGGGGAAGGCCTGTATCTCTTTTCAGGTTCTGTTTCTTGGTTCCTTGGTGATCTCATGTGGTGTGGCATCTATCTTCCCCCTTCTGTGCTTGTTTCCTTGCTTAATCTGCTCTTTTGTATCTCAAAAGAGACAGATTCAAGTCACCTTATGCTAATGTTGCTTTGTTAACATATCAAAGAAAACGCTTTCCCAAATGGGACTAGAATCATAGATCTATGGGTTAGGATTTATGATACATGTTTTGGGGGACAAAATTCAATCCATAAAAAGGACTAAAAGCTTATCCCCTCTCCTAAACCCAGGGACTCACCCCTCCTCCATCTTAAAGAATTGAGGGGGCCACCCCTGACTTAGCTCTGTGGGGCACCACCAGGGAGGTGCAAGTACAGCCATAGCTGCAAAGGGCAGGCTCCAGCCGCACGTGCTGAGTGTCAGAGCAGGAACGCCTAGTGTCAGCAGCTCAGTGTTGCTGACGAACAGAGTCAAGTTTAATGTCTAGTTCTTCAGTCACTGGCAGTGTGTTCTTACACAGGCTGACTTACCTCTCTGTACCTACGTTTCCTTACCTGTGAAATGCAGCCGAGAGGGTTTTAGGATAGTTTCAATAATTCAGAAAATAATAATAAACAACTAATATTACAAAGCATTTATTTTGTGCCAGGCATTAGTCTAAATGTCTGCAGTTGAGCGAGGAATTACCAAAGAGCCCAAGTTTATACTCTGCGAGGCTGATTTCAGGATTTGTACTCTGAACCACTGTGCTTTAAATGCACATGGAGTAGTTGTATGGTGTCTGGAACATTCCAAGCCACCAATGCACTAAGTGTGGTCTGCAAATGACCTGCGTTGAAAATACCTGGGGCTGAAAGGGGGAGATTGGGGTAGAAGGCATGCCTCATTAAGATACAGATGCCCCTAACTAGTTTTTTTCCTAAGAGAATGTTTTGTACTCCGTATTGGTGTGTGGTGCTCGGGTCTTAAAAGTCAGCAAGCTGCCATCTAAGGAACACCAACTGGTCCCAGTCCACCTGGAGAACATCAAAGATGGGAAGAAAAATGAGCCTAGGAGACAGAAGGACCCATATGTTTGGGAGACTACATCAGCTGGAGAACAGAAAAACTAGATGGTGCCTGGCCACCACCAGTGACAGCCTTAACAGGGAACACAACGTACAGTCGCTGATGTTACATGAGAGAAAGTGCTGTGTAGATCTAGAACTCTATTAAAAGGCCAGACTTGATGGTTTGACACTCTTAAGTGTCCCCTGAAAACATGAACCCTAGACTTGCTCCTAGCCCAGAGGTAAAACCAGTAATGAAGCCAACACCACAGACAAAGAATAGACTGGACTTGGGAACGCGGAGTGATCCAAGTGGTGTGTGTACCTTATGGTTTAATGTATATATGAAGCTTTTCTACTGGTTTCTCTTTAGAGCTGAGAGGAGAGGGTATAAGGGAAGGGATAAGTGTTGGTTGAGGGGATACCGGAAGTAAAGAGTGAAAAAGAAGAGTGTGTTGTCACAGGATGAGGGGAGCAGATGGGGTTGCAGAGAGTTGGGTGCTTGGGGTTTTATATGGCAAATTGTCTTGGATTGTAAACTTTCACTTAATCACAGTTATAAAAAACATTAAAAACCCAAACAACCCAAAATCTAGTCATGCTACAAAAAAAAAAAAAAAAAAAATTTAGATGTCCTGGCTCTATTCCACATCTACTGAATCCATATCCTTGGGTCTTGGCTGGAAATCTGTGTTTTAAAACCTTTATCCATCTCCATAGTTCAGGAACTCTAGGAACTAAAGGTGAAACAAAGCCAGTTCTTTCTTTCAATATTTTATGGTGCTTTCAGTGACAGTTTACATAGGAAATTAGGTTCTCATTTGAAAATTTCTATACACATTGTTCAGTGACATTAGGCACGTCCTTCACAGTGCTTCAGCATCCTCATCCTTTCCATTTTGGTTGTTTTGTTTCTATTTGCCTAACTTTCCTCTTTTCCCTTGCCTTTTCACCTTTGGTCTCAAGCAAATATTTACCATTTGGTTTAATTACATGATCACTTTGAGAAGCGCAGTGCTCACAGGTGATACTATTTATTTTATAGGTCAGTCCATCATTTGGGCAGAAAAGTGACCTCTGGGAGTGATTTGAGTTCCAAGTTTAAAGAGTATCTCAGGGTGATAGTCTTGGGAATTCATCTAGTCTCTACTGGTCTAGTAAGTCTAGACATTTTTTAGGATTTTGAATTTTTTTCTACATTTTCCTCTCATTCTACATAAGACCACCTGTTAAATCCCTAGTCAGAAAGGTAGGGAGTGGTAGCCGGGCAACATCTAGTTCTTCTAGTGTTAGGGAAGGCGTTGTTACTGTTAGTGTAGACCATTGATTCTGTAGATTTGTCTTCTTTTAGTCTTTGGTTTCCTTCTTTCTCTTTTGGGCAGATGATTAAAGACCAATAGTTGGGTCTTAGATGGCCACCCACAAGCTTTTAAAACTCCAGATGCCACTAATCAAACTAGGATGCAAAAGGTTGTGTTTACGGAATACATTGTGCGAACTGACTAAGGTGCCTCATGAGACTGTGGTCCAAAGCCCTCACCATCAGTAGACCCAAACTGTGAGTTGCTGGGTTGTGTCTAGCAGCTATCAATAACTGAACCCCCTAGTGCTTTATTTTATATTTGAAAAATAAATTCGGCACATGAAACATATGCAAGTGCATGTATGTACGCTCGTGCGCAAGCGCAGACACACACACACACACACACACAGAGAGAGAGAGAGAGAGAGAGAGAGAGAGAGAGAGAGAGAGACACGGACTGACAATTAAGTTTATGAACTCACCCTAGAAAAAGTACTACATACCTCACCGCTGTGTATCACTACAGTCACCTTTGAAGTACTCCTCTTGGGAAGCTATGCACTGATGCCAGCATCTAGTCCATCCTTCAAGGTGATTTTGGAACTCTTTTTCTGGAATATCCAGCAGAGCTGTCATCATATTACCCTTGATGTCCTGAATGTCATCAAAATGTCTGCCTTTCAATATTTCCTCTATCTCTGGATAAAGAGAAAAGTCATTGGGGGCCAGATTAGGTGAGTGAGGAGGATGTTCCCATACAGCTATTTATTTACTGGCTAAAAATTCCCTCACAGACAACTGTACAGTTAGGTTCATGAACTTGCCACCATGCCGTAGTACACAACGGCCATTCCAGAAAGAGCTGCTAAATTGTTCTGAAGGTTGGACTATGTGCTGGCATTGGTGCATAGCTTCCCAAGGGGAGTACTTTGAAGGTGATTGTAGTGATTCTCAGAAATGAACGAAGTAACACTTAGAACAATTAAGTTTGTAGACTTAATTATTAGCCCTTGTGTACATGTCTGCAGGTATGCCTTTTACATACATATCCATATTTTTATATATGCCTTCTTGTACATATTTTTGCATAGACATACATCTGTATAACCATGTTTTGAGTTATTATTGCTATTACTGGAAAATTATATATCCCTTCAATGAGTTTTTTTTTCAAATTTCCACATAAATTGTTCACTGACATTTGTCACAGTTTGTCAGCATCCTCTTTAATTGTGCCTATACCCTTCTATTTGTGCTCAAACACTTGTCTTTACTATGGTTGTGCTATGGTCACCATTTCCACACTTGGAACCACATTTGCTGTCACCAAGAGAAGCCAGTCTCTAAGTTCTAAACATCCTCTCCCCTCTCTCCTAATCAGTTATTTCACACATTTCAGGCTGAGAGACTGAAGTACGGACGCAAACGAGCTGCAGTATTTTGACAATGCACCCTTGTTCCTGAGTCTCGATTTCTCCATCTCCATAATGGGGGATCATGGCCTGTGCCTTGCCCACTTGCAGGACTCTTATGAGCATGAAGGAGACGGGAGCAGCAGACACTGATGTTCTCTGTTGACAGAGTGGGCCTTGAGTCACACTGAGTGAGACTGAATGCCAGAGTGGCTGCTGCTGATCTGACCTTGGCCTGTAACTTTCCTCACTGGGCCTCAGTTCCTTTGTCCATAAAATTAAAACACCAGTCTGTGCCCTACACTGGTTACTATCAGGGTGGAGTGAGATAGCTGGTATGAGGGTACTGGGTAGTATAAATCTCTGTGAGTATGAATTATGATGCATTTTAACTTCACTCATTACATTATGTGAATTCCAGGAACATCTGTTCCTGCAGGTGACTTTGGCTCCAGAGTTTTCCCTGATGCTAGAATCGAGGCAGATCTGGATCTTTGTGTCTTCTTGTTCCTAATTCAGTGACAGCAGGATGAGGAGCTGAAATAACTCTCCAGGTGCAGCCAGGGTGGAAAAACATAGTGTAGCAGAAATGACAGCTACCTAAATAAGCCGCAATTAACCTTGTTTAACCTGTGCCCTACAAGAAAAGAAAGATCTAAATCTTATCCTCTTTCCCTGGGTCCCCAACCAAACCTACACAAGCCAGACATGGGCACGCAGGAACCAAGGACTGAGAAATCTCTTGAACTGTATCCATATTTCCTCCCCAACAGACTTTAGAAAAGAGATGGAGAAGGAGTTCACTGGAAATGTCAAGACCCAACTCTTCCCTCTGGTCTGGTAGTGAGAGAAACAATGGAGATGGGCTGCCTCAGTTTCCCTTTTAGAGAGATTGTAGTTAGGAATATGTGTTAGCTTTATTGAGCAACCAACTGTCCGCAGAGATGATCTTCAAGCACCGCCTTCAAATCCTTGGTTTTTTATGTGTATCTTAATACACCTAGGAAGCAAGAAGATTACTATGCCTTCCCCCAACTCTTGCCCCCAAATGAGCCAGGATGACCCAGGGCAAGCTTCAGCCAGTTATTTCAGGGGCTCTGCCTATAAAGGTTAAGTCCAAGTAATAATTTGAAGAGGATCCAGGGCTTTGGAGCAAGACACCCCTAAGATCTAATGCTGGGTACCTCAAGAAATCAGAACAGAGGAGGGGCTTGAATGGGGATTGAATCTGAGGAAATGTCAGGGCTCTTGCCTATAATGTCAAGCAAACTGCTTTATCTCGGGTGATAACTCAGTGTAAGACGACTGGGGTGGTTATGGAGGTTATCAGACATGTTAAACTTCAACAGTTGGAATCCTGGCTCTACCACATCCTAGCTATGAACCTCAGCCATGTTCCTTCATCTCTTTCACCCTTAGTTCCCTTAGCTGTAAGACTGAAGTAATGTTGCAGGGTTGTTGTGTGGGTGAAGTGAGATTAATATTTATAAGTGCCTAGCGGAGGGCATAGCCCATGGTGTTTACCCCGGTGGTTGCCAAGAGCAGCCATTCTCTGAGTGCATCCAGAATCTCAAGGACAGATAGGAAAAGAGTTTACACGCAAAAGAAGGCCACATAGATGTACATCTCACAGGAAACAACTGCCTGACTAGGAACTGGCCGACAATACCTATCTCCATAAAAACTGAATTCTACCGTTTCTGCAGTGATAACAACCCACTGCACCTGTTCATGAGAACCTGATGGGGAAAGGGGATGGGGCTGAGAGGGGAAAAGCACAAACTGAAGTGTAGGCTTTTATTTACTAATTTTTCAAAACAGCTTTACTGAAGTGTTATTGTAATAAACCACACACATTTACAGTATACAAGTTCCTGAGATTTTCTTAAAGTATATTTTTACTGATGTGTAATTGTCATACAATAATTAACTGCAAGAATTAAACTGTAATTAATTTGATAAGTTTCGAAAGCTTTATACATCTATAAATTCATTTCGGTGATCAGAATAACAAATAGAACCATGACCTCTTCAAGTTTCACCATAGCTGTTTGTAACCTCTCCTTCCTCCCACCACCGTCATTGTGAACGAGTATGCAGCTGCTGGAGCTGTATATAGGTGGATCCATACTCAATGCCTTCAGTTTTTTTTTTTTTTTTTGAGAGGGGAGGGTTTCGTCCAGTATGCATAATTATTATGAAAATCATCTGTATTGTAGCTTGTATCAATAATTCATTAATTCTTTCTAAATTTCAGCTCAATTTAATATGCTTTTTATTTTGGAAAGGTTTTAAATTTGGCAAAAATGGCAAAACCAAACCAAACCAAAAAAAAAGTGCAAAGAGTCCCCATATGCTCTGCATTCAGCTTTTCCTGTTAGTACGCATTAATGCAATACTTTTGTCACAATTAACGAACCTGTGTTGATTCATTATTATTAACCGAGGTGTGTATTTTAGTCAGATTTTCCTAGTTTTTCTAGACTATCCTTTTTACATTCCAGGATTCCATCTAGGACACCACATTACATTTAGTCCATCATATCGCTTTAGGCTCCTCTCAGCTGTAACAGTTTCTCATGATTTCCTTGAATTTAATGACCTTGACAGTTTTGAGGCATACTGGTCAGACTTTTAATTGAACATCCTCCGGTTGTGATTTGCTGATGTTTTTCTCATAATTGTTCTAGAGTTATGGGCTGGGGAAGGGAAACTACAGAATTAAAGTGCTCTTTTCATGTATATATATATAACCTCTACATCAAACCCATTGCCATCCAGTTGATTCTGACTCATAGCAACCCTACAGAGCAGAGTAAAGCTGCCCTAAAGAGTTTCAGGAAGCACCTGGTGGATTCAAGCTGTCGACCTCTTGGTTAGCAGCTGCAGCACTTAAAAACTAAGCCACCAGTGTTTCCATATGTTAGTATGTATGTGTGTGTGTATTATATATATAAAATCATCATGACTTATTGCTGTTGATGTTAAGTGTAAATAAATGACTGAGATAGTGATTACTGGATTTCTCCACTGGAAAGTTACTCTCCCTACTCTTTCCATTCTGTACCCTCTGCAATGAAGTCACTATGTGCAGCCCACACTTAAGTAGTGGAAGTTATGTTCCATCTCCTTGAGGGCAAAATATGTACATATATTATCAGGAGTTCTTCTGCCTGAGAGATTTTTCTATTTTCCCAATTTATTACTTTATTCAATCATTTATTTGTGTCAGTAGACACTCAAGGATACTTATTTTATACTTTCAGTTAAAAGTTGATGTTACTTTGTTTTTCAAATTGTTCCATCTTTGGCCATTGAGAACTCTTTTAATTGGTTCTTATGTTTCTTTGACATATCTCCAAGTTTTTTTTGTTTTTTTTTTTTTACATTATTACTTTCTGGCACTTTAAGATGTGCCAGGCTCATCTTGTGTATTCCATAATCCAGGAATGAGCCATCTCCCCAATGAATGGTATTGGAAACCGAGATAAGATTGCTACTGGAATGTCATTGTTTATAGATAATTCATTCCTATTCACTGTTGAATGGCATTTCACTGTGAAGGTATACCACAGTTTGTTTATGTATTCATCATTAATGGACATTTGGGTGATTTCCAGTTTTTACTATTCCAAATAAGGTTATCATGAGCATTCATGTACAAATATTTAGATGGGCACAGTCTTTCATGGGGGGGGGGTTGTTATATACCAGGGCATCATATATGGAGAAAGCAAGAGGTCATTAAAAAGATAGGAAAGAAAGAAAAGACCAAAATGGTTGTCACAAGAGACTCTGAAAATTGCTCTAAAATGTTAAGTAGCTAAAGTGAATGGAAGGAATGGTGAAGTCAAAGAACTGAACAGAAGATTTCAAAGGCCTTCATTAAGAGACAAAATATTATAACATATGCAAAGACCTGGAAGTAGAGAACCAATGCACTCAGCATTTCTCGAACTGAAAAAACTGAAGAAAAAATTCAAGCCTTGAGTTGCAGTATTGAAGGACAGTATGGGCTAAATATTGAATGATGCAGAAACATCAAAAGAAGATGGAAAGAATATACAGTTACTGTACTGAAAAAATATTGGTTGACATTCAAGCATTTCAGGAGGTAACATAGGACCAAGAACCACTAATGGTGTGAAGGAAGAAGCCCCTGGTGCACTGAAAACACTGGCAGAAATGAGGCTCTAGAGATTGACAGAACACAAATTTGAGATGTTTCAACAAACTGAGGCAGCACTGCAGGTGTCACTTGTTTATGCCAAGAAATTTGGAACACAGCTATCTGTCCAACCAGCTGGAAGAGATCCATAGTTGTGCCTATTCCAAAGAAAGGTGATCCAACAGAATGTGAGAATTATGAGCAACATCAGGAGTGCGACACACAAGTAAAATTTTGATGAAGAACATTTAAAAGTGATTGGAGAAGTACATTGATAGGGACTGTCAGAAATTCAAGCTGGATTTAGAAAAGTTGTAGAAAGAGGGGTTTCATTGCTGATGTCAGAGGGCTTCTAGCTGAAAGCAGAGAATACCAGAAAGATGACTATCTGTGCCTTATGAACTGTACAAAGACATTCAACTATGTGGATCGTACAAATTATGAAAAACATTGAGAAGAATACAAATTCCAGAGCACTTAGTTGTGTTTATGAGGAACCTGTACATAGATCAAGAGGGAGTCACTGGAGCAAAACAAGGTCATACTGCTGGTTTAAAGTCAGGCAATGTGTGTGTCAGGGTCGTATCATTTCACTATACTTATCCAGTCTATCTGCGGACCAAATAATCAGATAAACTTGACTATATGAAGAAGAATGAGGCATCAGGATTGGAGGAAGACTCATTACAAACCACATTATGCAGATTACAAACCTTGTTTGCCGAAACTGAAGAGCACTTGAAGCGCTTACTGAAGAAGATCAAAGACTACTGCCTTCAGTATGGAGCACGCCTCAACATAAAGAAAACAAATATCCTCCCAACTGGACTAAAAACATCATGATAAATGGAGAAAACATTGAAGTCGTGACACACTTCATTTTATTTGGATCCACAATCAGCAGCCATGGCAGCAGCAGTCAAGAAATCAAAAGACGCTTAGATTATGGCACTTTAAGGACCAAAGAGCCCCTGACCCAAGCTGTGGTGATTTCAATAGCCTCATATGTGTGCAAAAGCTGGTCGATGAACAAGGAGGACGAAAGAAGAACTGATGCCTTTGATCAATGGTGTTGGCAAGAACACTGAATGAAAAATATGGAACATACAAGGGCTGCCAATTAACTTTGCAAACTTGTCTTAGAAAAAGTGCTAGAGTCCTCGTTGCTGAATATCACTACAGTCACCTTTGAAGTACTCTCCTGGGATGCTATACACCAATGACAGTGCCTAGTCCACCTTCACAGCAATTTTGGAACTCTTTTTCTGAAATGGCCGTCGGAGCTGTCATCGCATTACCTTTCATATCCTGAATGTCATCAATTTTCTCATTATCAATATTTCCTCATCTTCAGATAAAGAAAAAAGTCACTGGGTGTCAAATCAGATGAGTAGAGAGGGCGTTCCAATACAGCTGTTTTACTGACTAAAAACTCCCTCACAGACAGCCATACAATTAAGTCTGCAAACTTGCCACTGTGTACAGTGGCTATTCCAGAAAGAGTTCCAAAATTGCTTTGAAGGGTAGACTAGGTGCTGGCATCAGTGCATGTCTTCCCAAAGGGAGTACTTCAAAGGTGACCTTAGTGATACTCAGCAATGAGGTATGTACCACTTAGAACAGTTAAGCTGATGGACTTAACGGCCAAACCTCATGCCATGAACTGCCAGAATAAACAAATCTTGTCTTAGAAGAATTACAGCTAGAATATTCTTTAGAAGCAAGAATGGCTTTGTAAAGCAGAGGTTCAGTGAAAAAGGAAGACGTTCAGTGAAATGGATTGTCGCAATGACTGTAACAATGTCTCAAACTAAGAAGGATCATGAGGATGGCACAAGACTGGGCAGTGTTTTGTTCTGTTGTACATGAGTCGGAACCAACTTGAGGGCATTGAACAACAACAACCTACAACTGGAATGACAGGAATGACAGGATTATATTATAGCATTTTTAATGTTTTAAGAAAATGTTATTAAACTATTTTCCTGTGTGGTTGTACCATTTATGTTCCCTTCAGCAATGCATAAATGTTCCTTCATATACTTATCAACACTTGCTACGTTTGGTCTTTTAAAATTTTTGCCATTCTAATCAGTGTTTAATGGTATTTCATAGTGGTTTTAACTTGCATTTCCCTAATGACTAATGAATTGAGAATCTTGATATGCACTGATTGAGCATTTGTGTATCTTTTTGGGTGAAAAGTCCATTCAGATCTTTTACCTCTTTTAAAATTACATTGTATGTTTTCTCATTATCAAATTATCAGAATTCTTTACATATTCTGGAACAAGTCTTTTGTTAGATATATAATTCTCAAATTTTTTCTGATTGTGCAAATTAGATTCCAGTTCTCTTAATAATGCCTTTGAAGGAGATGTTTTAAATTTTCATGAAATTCATTTTATTAATGTTATGGATCATGCTTTTTTTTTGTCATAGCTAAGAAATCTCTGTTTCATCCAAAGTTACAAATTTTCCCCTGTTTTCTTCTGGAAGTTTTATAGTTTTAAGTTTTGCATTTAGATATATAGTCAATCTGTTTTGAATTTATTTTTTTATATGGTGCAAGATGTGAATTGAAGTCATTTCTTTCTTTCTCCCTCCCTCTCTTGTTGTGTGTGTGTGCGTGTGTGTGTGTGTGTTTGTATAAAATTATTTCAGCACTATTTGTTGAAAAGATTACCCTTTCCCCGCTGTATTGTCTTTGCACCTTTATTGAAAATCAGTTATTCACTTGTTGGTTAAGTAGTTTTCCATATTTTTTACTTTTTCTATATATGTTCTACCTTTTTTGTCAGTGGCACACTGTCTTATTTACTGTAACTTAAAAATAAGTCCTGAAATCAGGTAATACAATTTCTTCAACTTTACTATTCTTCTCCCAAACTGTTCTTGACTATTCTCAAACAGGTACTTTGCATTTCCTCATAAAATTTTCAGGTTTTTCAAATATGTAAAATAGTATTGATTGAGATGGTACTCATTAAACAGATTAAATTGAAGAGTATTGATATCTTACCAAAATTTATTTAGGATATCTATTTAATTTTTCCAGAGTACTTTGTAGATTACAATGTATAAGTCTCTCACATCTTTTGTCAGATTTATCCCTAAACATTTTGCATTTTCAGTACTACTCTAAATGGCATTTTTATGATTGTTGAATTTATTTAAAAATACTAATTATGTATCCTGCAACCTTGTTAAGCTAATTTACCACTTTTAGTAGGTTTTTGTCAATCCATTCCATTTTCTAAGAGAAAATCATGTTACCTGCTAATAAAGTCAGTTTTACTGCTCTCTTTCTAATATGAATGCCTTTAATTTCCTTTTCGTAACTTATTGCACTGGCTAGACCCTCAGTACAATGTTGAAAAGTGATGAGAGTCGACATCTTTGTCTTTTTCTGATCTTCAGGATGAAGATTTCAGCCTTACACTCGTAAGTATGATGTTAACTGAAGGTTTTTCATAGATTCTCTTTATTGGGTTGAGTAAATTGCCTTCTAATTCTATTGTGCTATTTTCTTGCTTGTTTATAAATTAGGAATGAATATTGAATTTTTATCAATTTTTTTCTGTGTCTGTGGAGATGACCACACAATTTTACATAATACTTTGTTAGTATGATGAATCACATTGATTTTTTAAAATAATATTTGATTGTGTTTTTGGTTAAAGTTTATATAACAGTTAGGTTTCCATTTGACCATCTCCACACAAATTGTTCAGTGACATTGGTTTCATTTTTCACAATGTGTCAACACGCTATTTGTGTTCTGTTGTTACATTTTCACTACTCCAGTTTCTCCTTTCCCCTTATCTTCTCATCTTTGTTTTAGAGTAAGTGTCCATCTTTTGTTCTCATGCAGATGACATTTTAGTAAATCATTATTCTTTCAGGTAATATCATTTATTTTGTGTGCCTCTGCTATTTCACTAAAATGTGAGCTCAGAGAGTAGTTTCAGTCATGGGTTTAAAGAATGTCCTAGGACAATATTCTCAGGGAGTCCTCTGGTCTCAGGTGGTCCAGTTAGTCTCGACGTTTTTAAGAATTTGAGTTTTGATCTGTTTTTCTCCTATTCTATCCAGGACTGTCTCTTGTGACCCTAATCAGAACAGTTAGTAGCTGTGGCTGGGTACCACCTAGTTCTTCTAATCTCAGGGTAGACGAGGCCGTGGCTTGTGTAGTCTATCAGCCCCACAGACTTGTTTCTTCTCTGAAATTTTGAATATTTTCTTACTGTTTTGCTCTTAATGCCTACAGTCCAATAATTCTATTTTAACACTTACTGAGTTTTTAAAATATTTTGTATTTTGATAAATGAAAATTTACAATCCAAGTCAATTTTCCACATCCACCTCTCTGCAATTCTATCTACCCTCTTCACTCTGTGACAGCACACTCTTCCTTTTGACATTTTACTTGTAGTAACCAGTCAACCAACACTTGTCCCCTCCTCTCTACCCTCTCGTCTCCCTTCTAGAAAGAAACTAGGACAGTCTCATATATATATATGTATATATATATGCCAGCCAAGTGCAGTCGAGTATAAATTATTTATATGTAAAATTACATAAGAGTATATATTTATAAATGTATATTTATATTCTATAATAAACATATATTTATTATTCGATAATAAACATATATTTATTATAAATATAAATATACATTTATAAATATATACAAAATACTGGCTGGCCATACCATAAATGTAATACACTACATTTATATAACATATAAATAAATAATAAATATACATTTACATATAAGATTATATATAAAAAATATATAAATTATTTATATACATATAAAACCATAAAGTAGCAGATCACATACATCACTCTGTGTCCCCGTGTCCAGTCCATTCTTTGTCTGAAGTGTTGGTTTCAGTACTGGTTTCAGGTCTGGGCCAGCAGCAAGTCTAGGGTTCATGATCTCAGGGGACCCTCCAGGCTGTCAGAGCATCAGTTATGGTTTTTTAACAGAGTTCTTGATACGCACACCTCTTTTTCTCGTGTATATCAGGGACGCTGCATGGTGTTCCCTATCAGAGCTATCTTTGGTGGTGGCTGGGCATCATCTGGTTCTTCTGGTCTCTTGACTGGTTATTTGAATGTTAAACCAATGTTGCAGCCTGGAACACACCCCGCTTAGTCATGATGCTTTATCCTTTTTATAAATCACTCACTTCTATTTGTCAAAACTTTATTTGTAATTTACGCATCTATCAACATGGATTACATCTGAACCAGATGACAGGGTCAATAAAAAGTGAAGATTTGGGGCAAAAGATTGCTGTTTCTTCTTGACTTTGCCTGGACCAGGATGTTAACACTGGCAAGACCTTTCCATTCTCTGGGCCTCAGTTTTCCCATCTGTGAAATGAAGAAGTCCCTTCCAAATCATCTGCTTCCCTAGACTACCCCATCAGGAAAAAGGCTGCAAGAGAACACAGGGACCTGGGCTCATATGACCTCCAGTGAGATTCCTCATGTCATCCTTCAAGAGACACTGAGCCCTCCTGCCCTGTGGAACCTCAGTGAGGATGAAGGGTTAATTCTGTGAACCTCTGATCAACCTGCTGGCGCCTGCTCAGCCCTCCTACCCATTATTAATTCAGTTTGTTCATGAAATATTTGTGCTGGAAATTTACATCATTGCTGGTAGCAAAGGAATTGAAAAATAAATTGAAAGTGTCAGGTGACACAGTAGGTGGGTGATGGGGTAGAAGTGGAAACGTCCATCCCCTCCCCATGGATGCTTCACAGTTTAAAAAATTAGCTGAGTTTCTGTTTCCACAACTGCAGGATCAAGAACAAAGGGTGACAGCATGAGAGAGGTGGGGGCGAGGGGACAGGGGAGGACAGGAGGAGAGAGACTCCAGTGCAGAGGCTGAGGCAGCTTTAGATGTCACCAGCCTCCACCCTGAGGCATAGATGAGGAGATGGGCCGAAGAGGGACAGGAACTGGTCCATGGTGACTTGGCCCAGTGGTGGGTAAAGTGAAGCTGGGATACAGGCGCCCCTCCTCTCGTGACTGGACCTACAGAAGGCTGGGCAGCGTCTGGTCCTCCTGAGGAAAGAAAACCCTTGGGCTTCACAGCCCTTTCTCAGAACCCATCCACGTCCCCCAAGATGCCTCTCGGCCTCAAGCTCAGAGGTCTCAATGAGGATGCCCGCTATGAAAGGGACCACATTATTAACGGCTTCAGTGGAAACACAGTGAGCTAATGTCCTTGTGAGTTTTCACGGTTCTGGGTTTCTACAGCAGTGTCAGCTACCATCCCATAGGCCCGCTGGGCCTAGTGAGGACTGGGACTCTTCCTTCAGACTGAATATTTTTAAAGATAAACCTATCTGCTGTTGTGTCTGGGACCTGAGTCCGAGTTTCTCTCGTCAGACTCAGAGCTCCTAGGAAGAATTTTATCTCCCTCTGTAGACTTAGAGGGGTCCTCATGGTGTAGTGCTTAAGCACTTGGCTGCTCACCCACTGGTCGGTGGTTCAAACCCATCAGCTACTCCTTGGCAGAAAAATACGGCAATCTGCTTCCATAAAGATTTCAGCCTCGGAAACCCTATGGAGCAATTCTACTCTGTCCCATAGGGCCACAATGAGTTGGAATTGATGGCGCGCAGCAACAGCAACCTCGACACAGGCTGCTGGGCACTTAAGAGCTTGTGCAGGATTCTTCTCACTCTCTTTTCCCCTCAGCCTCTGTGACCAGCACACCTGGTGTGAGAGCGACGTAAGAGAGCTCCCAGTGATTGGCAAGGACAGAGAGCATGAATGAAAGATAGACTTTATTGGGCTTAAGCCACTGAGATTTGGGGATGTTTGTTATACAGTCTAGCATAGCCTGACATGACTGATAGAAAGGCTGGATTCTGGGGCTGGGGGTACGAATTTAGAAGTCATCAGTGACTGACATAAAGACACTTTTTTTTTCTTTTCCCAGATTAGATGAACCTGGAGGGAGAAGAGAAGAAAGCAGGGAGAGAAATGCCCCTTGGCCTTTCTCTGGCTCAGCTGCACACTGACCTCCCATCATCCGACTCTGCTGTCTCCCTCCTCTGTCAGCGCCTCTGCTCAGATGTCTGTTAGTCCCTCCTCCTCTTCCTCAGCCAAGGTCCTTCTGGCATGGCAGTCCTGTGTGGTTGTTGGGAACATGAGCCACAGAGCAAATGGCACAGGTATCTCTTGCTTACAAGTTGTGTGATTCTGGGCAAATAACCCATCTGAACCTCCATTTCCTATAAGTGGAGCCAGTCCTAGTGTTTACCTTATAGGGAGGTTGTGAATATTCAATAAGTCAGAGTACTTGAAGTGCTGAATATAGAATGAGGCACAGGAAGTACTAAATATATGCTCACTAATGTTACATCATAATTTAATGACCAGACCTTATCACCGTGGCCTGTGGTTGCTAATCCTGTCCTCTCACTAGTCTACCTGCTTTCCGATTCACCAGCTCCAACTCTGTCTCCACGCTACTTCTAAAGGAAGCTCCCTAGGGAAAGCTCTGATCGTGTCACACTCTTGCTCAAGAACCACCCATGGCTCCCAGTTGCCTGCATAATAAAGTATATCCTCCTCACCCTGGCATTTAGGTCTTCTCTGTTTCGGTTACAACTTACATTCCCAACTCGCTTTCTAACACAGTGACAAACAAACAAATGTTTTGAAAAGCTCTTACAGGATAGCCTAGAGAGTCCTGAGCGGAGAATCAGGATGTTTGGGTTCCACCCCGAGCTCTGCCACTACCCTGTAAAAATAACCTTGGTGTCCCTGGTCCTCTCTCAGTCTTTACTTTTCACATCATAAAATGGAGCTTTGAACTCATTCAGCTAAGCACCTCCTTCTCACACAAACACCCTAGCCTCGGGACTAGACTGCTGCTTACTTCCAGCCTGGCTTGTCTCACTTCCATCTGCTCTGCACCAACCAAGGGGGGCTCTGCAGTGGGGAGAGGAGCCATCTCAGGTGGGTAAGCTGTGGCTGCATGGCTCCCGGGCTCAGAGGGACTGGGGACAAATGCTCTGAGGATACGGCAGCCTTTAAGGAAGTAAACCTCTTGAAGGCAGAATCCTATTAGCCTCAGGTCTGGATGGTAGATCAGGATAAGAGTTGCTCTTCTTTCCAGGATCCAGAGTGTGTGTCTGCAGAGAGTTGGGGACCTCAATCCATCAGAAAAGTAGCAAAGCATCCAGGGTTTTTGCGCCTCAGAAGATCCCAGTCCAGGGGAAGATTGATGACAAGGACCTTCCTTCAGAGCCAACAGAGAAAGACTTCTGCTAGAGCTAATTCCTTAAATTTGGATGTGAAAGAATAAAATTTCCCTTAAAGTCATCCACTTGTATTTCTGTTATAGCAGTACTAAGGGATCAAGACAAACTTATAGCCAGGGCTGTTGTGCATTCAGACAATAAATCAAATATTGTACAAGGCTCTGACCATCCCTAGGAAAGCTCAAGGCAGCTTGTAAGTTCTCAGTGATGACGGCCTTGAGGAAGGAGCAGGGAAAGGGGGAAGAGGGCTAGAAGGAGAGAAACTACAGCCTTCCTAGGGTCTTGCCTCCTCCAATCAGCTGGGGTCAAGGCAGAAGCCCCAGGCCCTGACCACTCTCCGTGTGCTGGGAGCCGGGGCAGAGGGAGCAGAGCCAGGCTGCGCCCCTACAGGTCTGGGGTCAGTACCCTCCCTCTGTGTTTACCATGGACTTAACCAACTGCTTTTCCTCCTCGGCCTCCTTTAGCTCTTCCAACAGCCTCACATCAAGGGCAGAAATAATCATCTCCATGCTGTAGATGAAGCCCAGAGAGGCCATGTGACCTCCCTGGGGTCACACAACAAGTCAGCAGCAGATCCAGAACTGGCTCTTGGCCACTCATACCCAGTCCAGGGTTTTAAGTCCTGCTATTTAGGCCCTCTCCTGGATGTCCTTGCTGAAGGCCACTAGGGGGCACCGCACCCTAGGCCTCACCTGTCTATTCCACCAACCCCTCTTCCCCACAAAATACCCTACCCAGAGTTTAGCTCAGAGTTACCAGTGACTCCCAAGTCCTCTCACCAGCTTCCAGTCGTGAGCCTTTGAGTTCAACTGCCCCTAGACAGCCAGGTTGGGGACTCACAGACTGTTGGCGCTGGCAAGGATCAAAGAAGCATTGGACCAACCTACTAAGAGGTGGCAGGTGGGAGCAATGGCCCCTCAGCAGCCTCACTGCGTCCTGACCTCCAACCCAGAAGCCTCCAGGGAAGGACTGGAGGTTCTGCTCCTTTCCCTGAGCTTTCTGACCATCTGCTTCCGGCTTCGCACATCCCACAGCAGATTCTGTAAACCCAGGTCTAAAGCTTATTTGACAAACTTCCAGGGGAAGGAGGGAGGTCTTAGCCCCTGCAATTACTAAGAGGCAGTGGTGATTTACTCTGTAGGGAGATGTTTGCTTCTCTGGAGGGGTCATCTCAGCTCTTTCCTGTCAAAGGCTGTGATACAGTGAGGCTTCCCTTTTCCAGGAAGCTTCCTGGTGGCTTTTGGGGCAGGAACAGTGGTGGAGGGACCCATGGGGACCCCCCTGCCATGAAGAGTAAATTTAGACATTGTGGTTGGGAAGAAGATGAACTAAGGTGCCACCAGAGCCCAGAGTTTGAGTTCTTGCCCTGTTCCAGCTAAGTCGTGTGACCTTTACCAGGTCAGTTAACCTCTCTGATCCTCAATTTTCCCATCTGCAAAACAGGAACAGTGACAATTATCTCATCAAGTGCTGAGACTTAGATGAGATGTCACAGAAGAAGATCTGTGATGAATGGTAAATGCTCAACATATTTGAATTTTACTTAGCCCATTG
Organism: Heterohyrax brucei; assembly: GCA_028571685.1. Taxonomy (NCBI): domain Eukaryota; kingdom Metazoa; phylum Chordata; class Mammalia; order Hyracoidea; family Procaviidae; genus Heterohyrax; species Heterohyrax brucei. The sequence goes on from CM053140.1 coordinate 59,945,799, forward strand.
AAGTCTCTCTCTCCTTGACCCTGAGATTCCCTCTGTGTTCCCCTCTCTTGCACAGGCAGCTCTGCTTCCAGGGGTTCTGGACCTTCTTCTCACAGGTCTCGCTTCCACTGCAGCTGTGGGAATGAAAATACTGAGGTTCTGTTGGTAGGAGCAGGCGAGCCCCGCTGGTCACCGTGTTCCCAGGAAGCCAGGCACAGATGGTAGTTCATAAACCCAGGGATTATTTAGAAGTGTGGCCATTTCCTGGCTAATGAGTGAACAAATCTCGCTGTTGGAAAGGGCCCCTGGCAGAGTGAGGAGGCATCTGGAGCCCAAAGTTCTTTTTCAGTGTAAGGAGTCAGCAGAATTCTTTAATCTGTCTGATTTCTAGAAAGCAAGGAGGGAATGGCAGAGGCACTGGCTTGATGGGACAAAAAAAACAGGGTCTAACTCACCTGAAGTGGTGACTGGGCTCAGAGTCCTAGTGGGAATTAGTGCACAGAGTCAAGACTGGGCCAAGATACCCCAGCCAGCTCCAGAGCCACCTGAAGGGAGGTCTGGAGTCTAATCGGAAGTTCAGAAACAACCCTTCATGCTACTGCATCCCAGCAGCATGGGTAGGGTACCCAGTAGTAGGGTACAGGGTCAGATTTGCCAGAACCCTGGGCAAATCCTAGCAGTGCCTGTCTTTTGAGCCTCAGCCTTCTGATCTGTGATGTAGGAGTAGTAATTTCTTTGTCACTTGGTTGTTGTGAGACTTAAGTGACATGGTCTGAGTAAAGCCCCAACACAAGGCCTGACGTTTAATAGGTCTTCCGTGATGGATGGTTGTGTTGATATGGAACCATATCCTAGCTCCATGAGGGGGTGGAGTTGGGTAGGATGCGGTGTTGAGAGCCCAGTTGCTGGATTTAACATCTGCCTGGCCCGTTTATACCAACGCTGTGACCTAAGGAAGTATCTAAATTTTCTGTGCTTTAAATTCCTCATCTGTAGCATGGGGGTAATAGTAGCATCTCTTTCTCAGGGTCATCGTGACAGTTAAATGACATCATAGCTGTGAAGTGCTTAGAACAGAGCCAGGCATGCAGAAAGTCCTTGATAAAGGTTGGTATTTTTACAGCGTTTGTTGTTATTTCGATGGCCGTTTCTCAGACTTTATTTTTAATGGTCCCTCCAGACTTTTATAAGCTGCCTTTGAGTTTCCCTTGGTCTCAGTCTGTTAAGAACTCCACGGTTTCCACTGGAGTCTGCCCTGCCCTTGCCCCATCTCAATCCCCCTGCACTACCACACAAGCATCCCTCCCCCAAGAATAAGTACAAAGAAGGGGTGGGGAAGAGAGCTGCCAGATGAAGACTGCCAAAGAACAAAGGAATGCCAGGGCTACAGAGGCTGAAAGAGACAAGGCTCTTTCCCCAGAGCTGACAGACAGAGAACTTCCCCTAAAACTTGTCCCATGACTTTGGACTTCTAGCCTACCAAACAGTGACAAAATACATTTCTGTTTCTTAAAGCCATCCACTGTGGTATTTCTGTTACATCAGCATTACATAACTAAGAGAACGTTTTCATATGGCACTGAGTTATTTTCTAGTGTCCTTTCAATTTCACCTGAAGCATGCCTGTTAACATTTCATACAGGGCAGGTCAAGTAGTGATAAACTCTTTCAGCTTTTGTTTATCTTGGGATGTCTTAATTTCTCCCTCATTTTTGAAGGACAGTTTTGGCAAATACAGAATTCTTGTTTGACAGTTCTTTCAGCACTTCAAATATGTCATCTCACTAGTTTATCGTCTCCAAGGTGTCTGAGGAAAAATTGGCATTAATGTTATTGAGGATGCCTTGCGTTTGGCATTTGCTTCTTTCTTGCTGCTTTTATGAGTCTATCTTTGATCTTTGTGAGTGTGCTGCAGTGTGTCTCAGGTTAGATCTCTCGATGCATCCTGCTTGGAATTTGCTGAGCTTCTTAGATGTGTGAATTCGTGTCAAACTTAGGATGTTTTAAACCATTATCTTTTCAACTCTTCTTTCTGTCCTTTTATTTCTTTTCTTCTAGGACTTGCATAATGTGCATGTTGGTTCACTTGATGGTGCTTCACAGGTTCCTTTAGACTCTGCTCACTGTTCAATTTTTCTTCATTCTTTTTTATTTTTTTCTCCCGTGATTCAATTGTCTCATTTTTAAGTTCGTTGATTCTTTCTTCTGCCTGTTCAAAGCTACCGTTGTATCTCTTCAGTGAATTTTTTTATTTCAGTGATTGCAGTTTTTAGTTTCTGTTGGGTTCTTTTTTTATGATTTTGATCTCTTTTTTTAATATTCTTATTCTTTTGTATGAATTGAACTCTGTGCTCCCCCAGAATGTGTGTAGTAATTTGACTGGGCCCTGATTCCAAGTATTGTGTGATTTTTCTATGCTGTAAAGCCTAATTTCTGACTGTGGTTAATAGATTGAATCAGGATAAAGAGGATTCAGTTGGAACTGTAACTCCCTCCCTAAGGTAATCTGCCTGCTCCAGTGTAAAGGGACTTTCTGTGGAGTGTGGCTTGCACCACCTTTTATCCTACAAGAGGTGAAAGAAAAGGGAAGCAAGCAGAGAGCTGAGGACCTCATACCATCAAGAAAGTAGCACCAAGAGCAGAGTGTATCTTTCAGACCTGAGGTGCCTACACTGAGGTGCTCCAAGATCAAAGAAAGACTGATGCAACACAAGGATGTTCCTTCAGAGCTGACAGAAAGAGTGTGTTCCCCTGGAGCTGGCACACTGAATTCTGACTTCCAGCCCACTAGCTGTGTAAGAATAAACTTTACTTTGCTAAGCCATTCATTTGTGTTATTTCTGTTAGAACAGTACCCAATAACTAAGACACTGCTCATATATTGTTTTGCAGATTTTCTTTATATTTTTATTTGTTTTCTTCTAGCTCTTTGACTGTATTTAATACTGTTGTTTTAAAGTCTTTGTCTAGTAAGTCCATCATCTGACTTCCCCAGAAATAATTTCTGCCACTTAATTTGTTTCTTTTTCGTGGACTGCTCTCCCCTGTTTCTTTCTGTGCTGTGTGTTGTTACGTTTTTGTTGATTCAGTGTTTACTTTGTTGTTGTCTTAGTCATCTAGTGTTGCTATAACAGAAATATCACAAGTGGATGACATACTCTGCTCCTGGCATTGTTTTCCTGGTGGTAAGAGATCTCTCTGCTAACTTTCTCTCTTTTCCATCTGAAGAGATACTGATTTAAAACACAATCTAGTCTTGTAGACTGAATCCTGCCTTATTATCATAACTGCCAGTAATCCCACACCATTAACGTCATAGAGGTAGGATTTATAACACATCAGATGACAAAGTTGTGGATAATCATGTAGTACTGGGCACTGTGGCCTAGACAAGTTTCCACACGTTTTGGGGAACACGATTCAATCTATAACAGTTGCTACAACTTTTTGCCCTGTTTCCAGCATTCTGAAAAATTTGGATCCATTAGCTTCTGTCTTTCTCTCTCTCTCTCCCTCCCTGCCTCCCTCCCTCCCTCTCTTGTCTCTCTCTCTCTCTCTTTCCTTCCTTCCTTCCAATATTTTTGTGGAGGAGTGGACACATGGTGTCATCTCCTGCTCTGTACTGGTTCCCGTCATGATACATCCTTTGAAACTGCAGGCAGTGAAGAGCAATGGCATAGGCTATTGTGTAGACCTTCAGTCCACCCCAACCTGGCTATGTGGTCTTTGGCAAGTATTTCTTTGAGGCTCAGTTTTCTCACCCATAATATGGGAATGATAACAGTTTCTACCTGATACAGTCATTGCGAGGATCCAGTAAGATGATCCAGGTAAAGCACCACGTCCAGTGCCCAGCTCAGCATGGCTAGTGCTTTATTGTCACTGCCACTGTTCCTCTTAGGTGAGGAGAGACACAGTGGCCAAATACTCATCAGAATGTTTTTCTATGGATGCTTTTCAATGAGTTTCTCTGTCATTGTAATAACCCTACCATGTGTATATAAAAAAGAGTGGTCTTGTCTTATGCCAAGTCCATTATCTCATCTGTAGATGACACTTTGTCAGTTCATCCCAAGATGAACTTGGGAACCCTTTTCAGTAAGTGAAAACTCTGATGGCATAGTGCTTAAGTGCTACATCTCCTAATCAAAAGAATGACAGTTTTAATCTGCCAGGCACTTCTTGGAAACTCTGTGAAGCAGTTCTATTCTGTCCTATAGGTTTGCTATAAGTCAGAATCAACTTGATGGCAGTGAGTTGGGTTTGGTTTGGGTTTTGCAGTAGGTACCTTAAGGAGTTATGAATTCCCTGGGCAGGAATATTTGCTCATTCGTAGTCAAAGCCCATGGGATTTCTGACACTCACACTTATGGGGGTGCTGCAATAATGCAAGGACTTCCTGGGCCCAGGCTTGCCTCCCTATACCCTGAATAAGAAGAGATCAGGGCACCGGGTGAGTCAGGTCCTTTTCCAACTCAGAACTGGGTCTTCTCTCTACCACTTACTCCCAAACCCCAGACACTGGAGGCTGCAATTTGTGGTTCTCTTTCTCTCTTGTGAATATATAATTGCTCATAGGATGGGCCGAGGTGACGGTTGTAATAAAATTGGTTCATTACATTCCTCTACACGGAGCCATTTAATGAACATGCAGCTGCTGACACTCGAAGGCTTCTGAGTCAGAGGCATGTGAAACACATTTAACAGTGCTATTTAATTCTCCGTGGGTGGGGTGGAGAGAGGGAGGAGACAGCATGGAATAGAGACAGAGAAAGCAGGAGCATTCAGGTAAAGGAGAATAACTGTAAGGGCCACGGAGAGAGGACAGCAGGGAGGGTAAGAGGGTAAGGGAGGGAAAATAGGATGAATAAACAAAGGGAGATGAGGAGTAATGCCAAGCCAAGTGCCGTCGAGTCGGATCTGACTCATGGCAAAATTTGACTCTCCAAAGCTGTCTTGTAGAGAAAGAAGACCTGGGGAGGCCACATTACTACCAGTTGAAAAGTGAGAAAATCCTATTCTACTGTGTTCTACACACAGTTCTGAGTGTTGTGGGGTATACTAATGGACACCACCAAGTTCTTCCTTTGTTAGGTCCACAGTCTGGTGGAGGATTCAGCATTAACCACATCAATAGTATCATAGTAAGTCCAAGTGGCTGTGGAATACTGTATGACTACATTTATAGAAGATGAACAGATTTATTAGAAGGTAGGCTCTGAAGAGTGACTGCCTGAGTTTCAGCTCTGCTGCATGCTGGCTGTGAGACATTTGAGCATGTTGTTTAACCTTACTAGGCTTCAGTTCCTCATTCAAAAATTGGGATCATAAAACACTTACCTCATAATGTTTTTATGAAATTTAAATTTGTCACTATATGAGAAGCACCTAATATAGTGCCTGATACATATTCAGCAATCAGTTATGTTATTTATTATATTGAGAGCTAAACTGGGAAAGAAAAAGATGGAAAGCCTCTGGTTTAGACTAGTGGTTCAGGGAGGTCTTCCACAAGTAAGTAACACATAAGTTCAAACTTCATGGATGGCCAGGAATAAGGCTAGGAAAGAGAAAGAGGAGCACTCATTGTGTGTGTAGATATATTACGTGTATATATATATATGTGTGTGTGTATATATATATATATTATGTATACCCCCCCACATAATCTGCCCAGCATCCTTTTTCCTTTCTCAGCTAAAACACCCTAATTTTCCTTTGAGTCTTAGGGGGGAAGAACAATGTTCTCCCTCACTTTTAGTCCATTTAAATGGGGCTGACCTCACCCTCTTGTTCCCAGAGTATAAACACCACCCATGACCGGCTAATTAGTGAAATTCGCTCATGATCACAGTGATTAGTTCAGAGGAGAACAGAGGATCCATGCCAGGCCAATAAGAGAAAATACCAAGGACTTCCACTTAAATTATAAGGGAAGAAATATATAAGTCACTGTGATGCAAGTTTGGAGGTACCTGACCCATCTCCCACCTAGAAGATAGAAACTTCTGGGTAGTGAAGCCAGGGGAAAAGAGGGGAAAAAAACCCAACTGAGATAGAAAGATCCTGACAATATCATTTGAATCCCTGGATCCAGCCATGCCTGAATCTGAACTTTTCAGTTGAATGAGCTAGAAAATCCAGCCAACCTATATTTCCTTCATCTTCTCTAAAACTGGCTTTGGCTGGCTATCTAAAACATATTGAGTTGGATTTTTGCCCCTTCAGATGGTGTTTTAGTCAGCTAGGGCTGCTCTAACAGAAATACCACAGCGTGGATGACTTTAATAAAGGAAAGTTTATTCTTACATAGCCTGGTAGGCTGCAAGTCCATGTTCAGGGTATCCACTCCAGGGGAAGGCTTTCCTCCTTGTCGGCTCTGGAGGAAAGCCTGGTATTGCATCAGTATTTGTCCAGGGAGCATCTTGGCACAGGAACCTCAGGTCTGAAGGACACACTCTTCTCCTGGTGCTGCTTTCTTGATGGTACGAGGTTCCCAATTCTCTGCCTGCTTCTCTGTCCTTTTATCTCTTGTAGGATGAAAGGATTAAGGGTGGGGCAAGCCATATTCCAGGGAAACTCCCTTTACAGTGGAGCAGGGAGGTGATCCTATGAAGGGATTTGCAGCCCCACCCTACTCCTTTAACATACAGCATAGGAAAACCACAAAATGGACAAGATACTGGGCATCATGGCCCAGCCACATGGCTACACCTATTTTGGGGGGCCAGAATTCAATCCATGACAGATGTGAAGAATCCAGACAAAGGGAAAAGTATATGTGAAGGATCTGAGGAAGGAAGAACTATTCTCTATTTAAGGAACTGAAATCCCTTGTGTAACTAAAGCATTATGAACAAGTAGAAAGGGATTACTGTGTATCAAACTTTAGTGAGTTGAAGAAATTTAAGCATAAGTTGGAAGAAGAGAGTAGATCCAATGTAGGGACTATAAGAGTGAACATGTTCAAAGCAACAACTCTTAATTCCTGTCAATAATTGACCTCTGTGGTCTTCCAGAGACCTTACCTTTCATCTAGACTCAACAATTTGTCTACTCTTGGAAAGTATAGAATCAAAGTCCCAGTGATGCTTACAGACAGAATGGTTCTTTAAGTACCACATAGTCTAGTATCGTAATTCATACTATTTTGTTTTTAGTCGATCAAGCAATACGTACATTAATGTATTTTCATGAATGGAGGGAAGAAAAATAAGGTAAAACAAAAGAAAAACACATTCTAACCACATCTATAAAACAATGGTCTTTGGTTTCCACATGGGAAGTAGAGTCCAAAGAGGTTATCTAGCTATCTAAAGTGAAAATAGTTGATATCAGGGTCCTAGCCTGGCTTTTAGTCTCTGTTTCTCACCTCATCAAATATATCAACATATCTCTCAAAAGAAAACACAGATAGTCCTCACTTTCCACTTGTTCACTATGCTTTGGTCACACTAGGGTTTTATTGGTTCCTTGAATAAACCATGATTCTTTCTTCTTGAGAGCCTTCTCTCATATACTGTTCCTTTTGCCAGGCATTTGTATTATCAGGCAAGTTTCCTTCAAAGGGGCATAAATCCAACTCATTGTGATTTAATTCCCCAACAAAGTTACCAGACCCTTGAGAACATGAATATCTTACAGCACTGTCCCTTGCTGCTTTCTTTATATAGCAAAGTTTTTGGGTTAATAACAACAATAACTTTTTAAAGTACTTTTGTACCAGTTTCTAAGCTAACTACTCTCAGCAGTGTGAAGTCAAGCTCATACAAGTAGTACATGGTGGATCAAAAATTTGAGAACAGTTTCAGACCTAAAAGAGTCTGGCTCCAGAGTCTATACCCTCCTCCCTGATCACAAAATACAGTTTGCAAGAGCAGATTTCCTTTAGCAATCAGATAATTCCACCTAGACACACAGGCAAATCAGAGGTCCCAATCTGAAGACGGGGGTTGGGGGGAAGGCACCCTAGGAGCTCTCCATGGTGCTGAAACACATCCCCAGAGTGCGTTGTTTACCTCTGTTATGCGGCTTTTAAAACTGGTCCCCTTGGTCCTGGCTACTCTAAACATCTGATTGTCCTCTCCAGCTGAGCCCTGGGCCAACAGTATGGTTACAAGGCCACATCCTACTGGTCTTTTGATAAAATTTTTGCATGTTCCTGAGAGACAAGAAGTTACAATCCCTGCCCCAAAGAACTGCAATCAATGTGGGAAGATAATACAGGCAAGGGACACCAAAGTCTAAAAGTCTTAGCACAGCATACAAGGTCTGCAAGGTCTACCCTAACATCACCTGTCACTTTCAACGTTACCGGCACACCAGCAGCTATCTGAACATAAAGCTACTCACATGTCTGCTCTGTCTGAGCAGAAGGTCTGGACTGTAGAGTTAAAAGAAAAATGCCCCTAAATAATTCTGGAAGGGGCAATGGGAAAGGTGAGGGCATTATGAACTTTACCGGGGTTTTTAATTTTGGTCCTGATGGCCATATGAAGCTGTGTGCAGTTTTAAATAAAAAAAAAAAAATTAAACAACCAGATATGGATTTATGGAACCAATCTTGAAAGTAAGGAGACCTGCAAGGGGCCCGTTGCAAGATCCAGGTGAGAGGTGACAGTGGCTGCACAAGGAAAGATGAAATCCCTTTCTATCACATTTCCCTGTCCCATGGCCTTCCCAGTACCCACCGTCCTCTAGATTTTTATAAATAGTGAAGGTATGACTAGAGTGAGGAGACTGGGGATGCTACAGAAGGAAACTGATGTCTAGTACAGAAAATGAATCTTAGGATGCAGGAGCTGATGATTCAGGAGCCCCAGGTATTGGGACTATAGGCTCCACATTCTCCTGTTACTACCGGTCAGGGATTATCCAAGACTTGGGAAGTGAGACTGCAAGTTGGGCCAACTGATCTCAACTGTGGAAAAGTGAGGGAGAGGAAACTGGCATGATCTATGCTGGGCAGTGTCTAACAAGGGTCTGGTGGTAACCTACATCCATTAAGATGCTCGAGATGAGTCAAAACACAGAGCCAGGTGCCAGTCCCTTCCAGAGGCTCTCTGAATTTTTTGACCAGAGCTGAAGTTTCCTGGAATTGTTCTCCCCCTCGACCACCCTTTTCATGGTGTAAGGCACCTAATGATTTAGGACAACAATTAAAGAGAGATGAGTCATCTGAAAGACGAGCTCATGTTTCCTCAGACCTGGTTTAGGCTCCTAAGCCTCCCTGGATTCCAGCCATACTACCATGCTCCTGGAAATGGTAAAGCCATGATCCCACACCCATGGAACACTGATGGGTGCCTCCTCTGTGCAGGCCTTGCACTGGGCTCTGAGGACCTGGGGCTGTCTCAGAATCTTTTCTTGCCCTTGAGGACCGCCTGGACCAGTGGGCTGCGGCATATTGACCTGATGTCACCACCCAGGAAGTGACATGGTAAGAGAGAGAGGTAGCTCAGAGGTTGTGGGGACTGGGGAGAGCCCCTGACATTCATCTGAGGGCCATGTAAGTCTTCTGGGGGAGATAAGACTTGGGAGAAGTTTAAAGGGTGAGTTGGAATTAGAGAGGTAAAATGTAAAGAAAGAGGTTTCTGGAGAGAAAGACTTGAAGCATGAGAGAAGTGTGTGTACAGGGACACCCGAAGGAGCTCAGGGTGCCTGGGGCATGGGGCTCTGAGCATACTAATAGGAAGTATGGGTGGAAAGTTGGGTGGGGGCTGTGAGTAAGGCCTCATCTTCGCCAGACCTACCTAAGTTCCTGCAATGTGTGTCAAGAGCCAACACACAAACTAATTTTCTCTGCCTCAGAGACCCCCATCTGTGCTGAGCAACGACGCCAGGAGGGCCAAAATCCAGAGGAGTCCTTGGCCTAGCCATTGCAGTGTTCCCCGCCTGCAGCCTCCCTGGGGTTCAGGGTGCTATGGTACAGAGTAGGAGGTTGACATCAGGGAGCTTCCAGCAGCCTGCTTGCCTCAGCAGGGAATTTGTGGAAGATGGTTTCCAGGAGGGCAGCTGTGATTAACTCAAATGAACTGTAAAACTCTATTTGGTTTAAAGGCTTTGCATTCTAGGATGTAGTTGGCAGGCAGGGGCAGGGCTGTGTGAGGGAAAGGCCAGGTAGCCAGCGAGGCTGATATTCACAACCCTTTGTCCACAAACACTAGCTGTGTGCTCACCATGTGCCTGGCCCTGTGATGGGCTCTAGTTTGGAACTAGATGACACCACAGGAAGCCATGGGAATCTCAGAGCCTTGGCCTAATGAGGGGCCTTGCAAAAAAAAAAAAAAAAAGAAGAAGTATTTAAAAGCAGTTCAGCCGGTGCTTCCATAGGTGAAACACAAGAGCATGACGGAAGGGCTCCTGACCTAAGGAAAAGTATGGTGAAACACGGAAAGGTGATACCCCTACAGATGACTTGGGTTCAGATGCTGGCTCCACACTGAGATGAGTGATCTTGTCTAAGACCTCCATTTTCTCTTCTGTGACACAGGGATATTGATTACCCCACAGGGTTGTTGTGAGTATTGAATAAGAGGATCACGCAAAGCCCTTCGTGACGTCCTGGTGCACACTGAGTGCTCAGTCTCCTCAGCTGTTGTCATCGATTGTTAAGCTGAGACATGACGCTTGGCATCAAGCAGGTGCAGGCTTGGGAAAATATGTCCCAGCCAGGCTGTGGGAGGGGGAAAGGCACTGCCAAATCCCTCAGCCACCCTCTGCCCCAGCATGTGGATGCTGCCACCCTCAGACTGATGGGAGGGGATGCCTGTACCCGAATCTTTCAACTGGAATCCAGCCTGAGCCCTGCAGCTGGTCCAGCCCTGTCTGGGCCTGCATGCCTTCCCTCAGCAGGCCCTCAGGTTGCCATTTCCAGCCCATGCAAACCCCTTCACCTTCTCCCCCGACCCCAGCTGCAGTGGGCTGTGACCTTGAGCAGGTCACCCTGTGCCCATTTCCTCCTCTTCACACAGAGCAGATGTCTCCACTCTGCCTCCCAGAGGATGTAGGAATAGCCTAGTGCCAAGCCCCACAGACAGAAGCAGCACAGGGGGAGTGAATCCCCTCCCTGAACAATCAGGACTGATGGCTGGGTCACAGAAGTCCAAACCGGGCGAGAACTGATGACTGGGAGACAGAGACAGACACTGAGAGGAGCTTGGTGACAAAAGACAGAGAAGCAGAAAGATGAGCCTTGGGAGGGTTGTTTGGGGGCACAGGGGTGCCAGTGGGTGCCCCTTCTATGTGGTTGATCTTACCAGAAAAAAGAAATCACTCTCAATCTAATTTATCTAATTAAAGATAATCAAGCTGTGGAGATCTGTGCAGCCGGGTGAGTGATTAAGAAAAATTACCTCCCTGCAAAGAGTTTAAATTTAATTTTCATGTCATAATCTAAAAACCAAATAAAGAAGAGTGAACTTTCTGCCCACTCTGCTTGCTGTCCACCCCTCAGCAACTGATGAAAATCTGAGAATTCCCTGAGACAGGGGCGTCCACTTAGACAGAGGTCAAGCTACAACTGGGACAGGTGACTATCACATGTAACTCAGCACAGCCACCCATGCACCCTAACAAAGGCTGTACACACTCATAGGGAACACACACACCATATATCTCTCTCCTACAGACATAAACCATTGCATACACACACACACACACACACACACCCCGTCACAGCACACAAAAACCATCACAAACACACATATGCTCAACACTATCTCTCTCACACACACACACCATCACAACACAGACACACAACACTATCTTTCTCATACACACTATTGCCTCACACATACACAAATACATACTGCCTCACACACATATACCACTTTGTACATGTACATCACCTCTGTCTCACACATACACACACAATTACATACACAACACCATCTCTTTTACACACATATACTGGTCTCTCACATACACATAAAACATCTGTCTCACACACACCCCATCACACACATACACACAGCCATCAAATGCATACACACACACTAACACCCATACCCCAACTCACATACATACACACCCCACCTCATGCAGTCATAAAAATACCATCCTATGCACACCCCCATAGTCCCCCATACCCAACCTGTCTCTCACACACACTCATCCCACCACACACACAAACAGACCAACTCACACAGATACACCAGTACTCAGGAGTCCTGAGTGCTGGACCTGCTTTTGCCACCCTGGCTGTGTGAAGCTTCTGCACTTGTCCTAGCTCTCAGTTTCCCCATCTGTAACAATAGAATTATTTAAGAAGCCCCTTCTGGCTGTCACAGCTTGGAATTTGATATTCTGTCTCTTAGTCTCCTCTTGCTTCTTTCCATTTGAGAATGATTCACAGAAGATAAATTATGAGAAGTCTTAGCCAACGGGAATTCATGAAGTGACACTCCTTATCAAGTGAGACTCCCATCAGCAAACTAGCATTCAATGCAGGGCCCCACAGGCCTGGCAAGGCCCCAGAACCTGCATTCAGGATCCAAGGAGCAGAGTAGGATTTACTGCCTCTCTGTCCTCTCTCCGAGTCACACATGCACACTGTCTTTCACACAAAGATGTGTCATCTCCAGCTCCCTGTGTTTCAATTTATCATCTAGCGCTAGTGGTGGGCCAGGCCCTCGCCCTCCCGCTGCCCAGGCCCAGCACAACCATCTGCTCCGTGCATATTTCTCTGTGCATTTAGCTGGCATGGGAGCAGCCCTGGAAGGCGAGAGAACAGAGCACAGAGCGTCTGGAGCCAGAAAGCGGAAGACAGATTTGTCTCTGCCCGGTGGCTCCTCAAGCTAGAGGGACAGCTCAGGAAAAGGGGGTGATCAGATGGTGAGCAAAGGGGCCTTGAGTCCCCAGGTGCAGATGTGGGCTGGAGACAGAGCTGACAGAGACAGAGATGGGAGGGGGCACTGAAGAGAGACCTGAGGGCCCTACCTTGCAGCTCCCTTCCCTGTACCCTTGTAGCTGCTGAACCCAGACAGCTGCAGCCTCCAGGACCAATCCTGCCACAACAGAGGATGGAAGTGGGGATTTGAAGAGCGCTCAGGGCAGATCATGGGTAGAGGAAGCAGATTCTGGAGTCTGGCCTGGCTTTGGCCCCCACCTCTGACTCCTACATTGCCCCAAGTGCCCCCTCCTCTCTGGGCTCAGGTTCCTAGTCTGCTCACAGGCCTGCAGCACAGCTCGGAGAACTGTGGCTCCCCAGGTGCTGGAGACACCTTGCAGGTGCTCAGTGAATGCTTGTCCCTGCCGCCCCCTGACCTGGCCTGGCCAAGTCAGCCTTCAGCGAGAATCTAGTTACCTGGGTCTGGGACTCAGGGCAGCAAAATCTAAAACTGAGTTGGGAGCTTGAACATAAAGCCCAGCCAGCAGAGGTCAGGATGGACTTGCTGGAGGAAGCAGGGTCCTGAGAGGACTGGAGTTCCCTCATTCTCTCAGTTGACTTAGGCCACTTGCTGCTCTCTACCCCCAGAGATGGCCTCCTGTCTGGACAGACACGTGTGGTCTGCGCAGGGCTCTAGAGGGGCAACCCGTCTGGGGGAGGCCATTAGGCTGCACTGTGAAGCACAGCTACCCTTGTAGCTGGGAAGCCTGCCCAGCTCTTCTCTTTGTAGAAGCCAGCACACAGAGAGGCTAAGTGGCCCAAGGTCCCCCAGCCCATCCGGCCTCTCAGTGCTCTGCTCTCAGAGAAGCCTCAGTGGGTCTCTGTCCACAAACACCTAGTCCTAGAGTCTCGTAAACTGTTGTCTACTCTCTGTCCTCCTCTGCCTTCTCCCCACTACCTCACCGGAGCCTGCAAGCAGGATCTCGGTTTGTGATCTACTGCCCAGTCTGCCAGAGCCCTGAGCCTGTGCCAGGAAAGGGAGGGTTAAGCTTCAGCAGCCCTTCCTGGTTAGAGTTTAAACTGTAGTTTCTAAAGGCCACCAGGAGCCCCACGGAGCAAACATTTTCTCTTTTAATGACATTTCAGCAGATTAAGGAGGGACTCATCTCCCAGAGAGTATTAGAGAGAGGCCATCTATTACCCAAGATGGTGTGGCCTGGCAGCTGGAATAACTTTCCCAGAGACTTAGATGGAGGAGCTGCCCTCTCATCCCCATCATCAACAGTCCTGCCTGGTCCCCCTGGTCCTGGATCTGGGGGAGGACAAGATGTCTAGGTACCAGGCTGGGAGAGCATTGAGACGGGCTTAGTCTCAATTCAACATGGAAATACCTTCTAGTCTTAGTAGAACCCAAGCTGACAACCACTGGCCTCACTGAGTTGTATGAAGTTAAATATTGTATTGGGCAGAGGAAGTGCCTCCTTGGATGTTCAGCAGAGTGAGTCTCTGTGGGTCCAGCGTGGATAACCCCATATGTGGGGTTATCCAAGGTCCCTCTTCCTCAGTGGTATGGTCCAAGGGCCCAAGGTGCTTAGTACAGAAACTGAATTTGCAGGTAGGAGATGGGGGTCTGTATCTCGCCTCTAGGAGCTTGGAAAGGTGACTTCCCTAACAATTACCATTACTTGAGCACCTGAGATATGCCTAGTTGTGCAGATGCTTTCTACCCAATCTCTCCTTTAGTCTTCATGACAGACAGGTGTCTCTGTCCCCATTTTGAATGAAGGAGGACTGAGACTGAGAGAGGGAAAATACAGGCCAAGCTCACCTAGTGGCAGAGCTGGAATTTGTCTCCAAAGCTCATGCTCCTTTTTACTGTGTAGCTTGTGACCTCTGAGCCTCAGTTTTCCTAACTGTAAAGTGGGTTAATGTACACCTTTGGCATACTTCACATGGGGTTGAGTCATGCCTGTTAAACGATGGAAGGGGAACGCATCATGTATATGGGAAGGTGTTGGACATACATACACACATGCACACACTATGTGTGCATATGCATGCAAATATGAACACACACTGGAGGTCTCTGCTTCTCCAGTCACCTAGTGGCAGTGCTCCTATTCTATCAGTTCCCTCTATCCCTCCCGGTATCTTGCCTGTACCTGCCATCAGTCAGCGGGAAGACCAGATCATCAGACGTTTTAGAATTATGTCTGGAATAGAAGTCCCTGAACTCTGAGTGGGGCTGTGAAGGGAGCATCTCTGGTTAATCCTAGTAATACAACCTGTGTTTCGGAACATGATTCATGTGGTTTGCTGTTTGGTAACTCCAAGGCGTTTTTAATTTACTGTTTGGTTGCAAATAGGTGAAGCTGCCAGATACTTGACTTCTGTAAAATTGAGATATTTAGTTGGGTATGAATATGCAACTATAGCAAAGACTTGTGTGATTCTTTTCCTCAATAAGGAATAATAGTATTTTAAGGCCTCTTATGTGTCAAGGCAAGTGCCAGACACTGGGACACAGAAACGGACAAGATAGAGAGGGACCCTGTGCTCAGATTGGGGTGGGAGAGAGTTATAATACATGAGAAAACAAACAGAAGAAACAAAGTAATCTCGGATACCAATGAGGGCTGTGAAGACACTAAGCCAGAGTGATTTGTATATTGGAGAGACTAGCATGTGGTGCAGGAATGGGAGGGAAGCTTCTCTGAGGCTTGAACGACACATACATTTTGATACACAGTACACATAGGCTGTCAACTTGATCACATGCCCAAGTTGCTCCAAGACAGAGTGTACAGGGCCTGATAGATCCGTGGGAATGCTGACCAGGGGGAAAGGTAAGGGTCCATCAGGAGGTCACAGACCCAGAGGGGGAAAATGGAGCTTTATGGGGTTGTGTAAGTGGCCTCCTCTACTTGGATGGCAGCTGCTTGTTCCTCCTGTCTGGAAGCCTGGCCCACACTGGGTCTTCAGGGTGTTGCCCAGGAGAACCTCAGAGCAGAGACAACCAGCTTTGGCCTCATGTTACAACCCATTTGGAGACTGAGGCAGGCTTAGGAAGATTTTTCCACTGTTCTAGGCATGCACTCTCTTCTATTTTGTAACTCTGTGTCCTCATTCATTATTGTGCATCCTGTACTCTTTGTCTATGTGTTTCTGAGCCTTTTTGTGTTTGAGTTCTCAGTGACATAAGTCTGTGTTATTTTAGGCATATGTTTCATTGTCTATGGACATATACATACTTGTGTGTCTGAGACTGTGGGTTTCTTCTCTATGCCTATTTCTGATGTCTATGTGGTTGTGCCCGTTTTTCTGCCACTGGTTTTTATTGGTATGTGTATATAGGTGTGCTTCAATAGGTCTGGATATGGGGACCTACCTGGGCTTAGGTGTTGCTGTGTTCTGCCTGTATGACTAGGTATCCCTGAGTGTGTCTGAGTTGTCTATGTCTGTCTCTGTGGCTCAGACCATCCGTAGGTGTCTGAGTGTCTACCAGTGAAGGGTTAGTTTGTGGGTCTTTCTGTTGTACTCTTTGTTTCAATATAAACAAGGGATACAAACTTTGTTAGCAGCTATTAGAAGTTTCTTTCTAAAGACGTCTGCTTAAGTGTCTCTGTGGCTTTGAACGTCTGGGGGGCTCTGTGTCCAGGCACCCATAGGAATGTGCATCTATAACTTCCCCTGGCTAATAAAGAAACAGTCCCCTCCCTCAGTCTGTGTCTTGGAGGAGGATGCACACTGTGAGACAGGCACTGACAGGCTTGCAAAAGCTGAGCTCTGGAAGCCTCGCCTTGCCCCACCTTCCATGCTCTGCTCTTGTACTAACTGACTGGAAGAGGATACCACATTCAGCGTGTTGTTCCCAGTGCTTATGGACTAGTCACCAACATAGACTATATTCTGGGCTTAGACCACATCTTAACACACTTAAAAGAACTGAAATTATACAAAGTATGTTCTTTGTGTTAAGGAAGGATATTAATCATTATGCAGTCGGCCAGAAGAACAAACAGATCTGTCTTGGAAGAAGCACAACCAGAAGCTCCTTAGAAGCAAAGATAACCAGACTTTATCTCACTTTCTTTGAATACATTATCAAGAGGGATCAGTCCCTGAAGAAGGACATCATGCTTGGTAGACGGTCACCAAGGCAGAGTGGCACAGAGGATGCACAGTGGCTCAAAGACAGCAACGATCACGAGAATGGCACGGGGCTGGGTGGTGTTTCACAAGGTTGCTGTGAGTTGGGACTCACTTTGGTGACACATAACAACAATGTATTCTTTAATTACAAATGAATTAAATTAGAGATCAATGACAATAGTGCATCTCAAACCTCACACACACCTGGAAATTAAACAACATACATCTAAATAATGGGTGGGTCAGTGAAGAAATTACAAGAGAGCTTAGAAAACACTTCGATCTGAATAACAAAAACTTAACCTATCAAACTTTGTCAGTTGTAACTAAAGGGATGAATTACAAAGATTAAAATACTTATGTTAGAGAATTGTAAAATCAGTGATCTACCCTGGTGGCTTAGTGGTTAAGTGCTACAGCTGCTAACCAACAAGTCAGCAGTTCAAATCTGCCAGGTGCTTCTTGGAAACTCAGTGGGGTAGTTCTACTTTACCCTACAGGGCCATTATGAGTTAGAATTGACTCTATGGCAGCGGGTTTGGTTTCAGTTTAAGAAAAGAAGAGCAAAAACAAATATAGCAGAAAATAGACAAACAAAAGAGAAAGCCAACAAAGTAAAAAACTGGTCTCTGAAAAGATCAATAAAATTGATGAAAAAAGAAGGAAAATGAAAGTTTCCACTATCAGGAATGGTAGAGGGGTCATCACCAATCAGGTACAGTCAGCAAAGTGGTAAAAAGAGAACTAACATAAACAACTTTATGCAAATAAATTCAACAACTTAGATTAACTGGGCAAATTTATTTATTTATTTAAGCTACAGCTCAATAAACTAACAGAAGATGCAATAGAAGCACGAAACAGCTCTATATTTATTAAACAAACTGAATTCATAATTAGCAACTTTTCCAGAATGAAAACTGCATGCTCAAATGACTTCACCACTGAATTCTATCCAATATTTAAGGAAGAAATAATACTAACCTTATAAAAGTTCTTTCAGCTAATCGAAGAGGGAACACATCCCAGCTGGCTATGAGAACATCATAACCCTGATACAAAAGCCTGAGAAGAATATTACAAACAAGAAAAAATATAATAATATAACCCAAGAATATTGATGCAAACTTTGTTAACAACTATCAGCAAATTGAGTTGAGAAACAAATAAAAAAAGATAATTCATCACCGACCAAGTGGTGTTTATCTCAAGAATGCAAAGTTGGTTCAACATTTGAACAGCAGCCAGAATAATTCATTACATTAACAGGATAAAAGAGAAAACCAAACAATCACCTTAATAGATGCTGAAAATGCATCAGAAAAATTCAATTTCTATTAGTGGAAAAAAACTGCCAGAAATCTAAGAATAGAAAAGAATTTCCTCAATCTTACAAAGGTCATATGCAGAAAACCTGCAGCTAGTATCATCTCAGGTGCTGAAGACAGAATACGTACCCCCATCAGGAAAACTTCTAGTAAGTCTATCCAGGCCACTTCTAACCAGTATCTTTCTGGAGGCTCTAGCCAGTTCAAAGGAGCCCTGGTGGTACACTAGTAAAAAGCTCAGCTGCTAACCAGATGGTCAGCAATTTGAAGCCATCAGTTGCTTCTCGAAAACCCTGTGGAGGACTTCTACTTTGTCTTACAGGATTGCTACGAGTTGAAACTGGCTTGATGACGATGAATTTAGCATTTTGTGTGTTTGTTTTGTTGTTGTTAGATGCTGTTGATTTGGTTCTGACTCATAACAACCCTATGCACAACAGAACAAAACACTGCCCAGTCTTGTGCCATGTCTACAATTGTTTTCACGCTTAAGGCCATTGTTGCAGCCACTGTGTCAATCCATCTCATCAAAGGTCTTCCTCTTTTTTGCTGACCTTCCACTCTACCAAGCAAGATGTCCTTCTCCAGGGACTTATCCTTGCTGACAACACGTCCAAAGTATGTAAGACACAGTCTTGCTGTCATTGCTTCCAAGGAGCACACCAGTTGTACTTCTTCCAGAATAGACCTGTTTGTTCTTTTGGTGGTCCATGGTGCAGTCAACATTCTTTTCCAACACCACAACTCAAAGGTATCAATTCTTCTGTCTTCCTTATTTATTGTCCAGCTTTCACATGCATATGACGCTATTGAAAATACCATGGCTTGGGTCAGGCACACTTTAGTCTTTAAGGGAGACATCTTTACTTTTCAATATTTTAAAAAGATCCTTTGCAGCAGGTTTTCCCAATGCAATGCATCTTTTGATTTCTTGACTGCGGCCACAAGGAAACTGAAATCCTTGACAGCCTCCATCCTTTCTTCACTTATGACAATGTTCCTGATCCAACTGTGAGGTTACAAGTTGTGTTGAAGTCTCATTAATACGGATCTTCTTACTAATGTGTGTTGTCACCAGTTTCACCCAACCAAATTTCTAACAACTGTCTAATCTAAGTCCTCTCCCCTCACCTTTCCACCCTCTCCCACTCCCCACCCTTGTAGCCGTCAAAGAGTCTTTTCTGTTACGCGTGAGTCTGCTTTTAAGTTTTTATTGTAGGGATCTCATATAATCTTTGTCCTTCTGTCGCTGACTAGTTTCACTCAACATAATGTCCTCCAGTTGAGACCAAATTGAGAGATGTTTCCTGCTATCATTGTTGTTCTTTATCATTGCATAGTAGTCCATTGAGTACATATACCAAAGTTTACTCATCCATTCTTCTGTTGTTGGGCATCTGAGTTGATTCCATCTTTTTGCTATTGTGGACTGTGCTGTGATGAACATTCGTGTGCATGTATTAGTTGGTGTGAATGGCCTTGATTCCGCAGGATATATTCCAAGCAGAGAAATTACTGGGTCAAATGGTATATCTATATCCATTATTTTAAGGTAATGCCAGATTGCTTTCCAAAGAGGTTGCACCATTCTGCAATCCCACCAACAGTGTAGGAGAGTTCCAATCTCTCCACAGCTTCTCCAACATTTAGCGTTTTGTGTTTTTTGGATCATGGCCAATCTTGTTGGGGTGAGATGGTATCTCATTGTCATTTTGATTGAATTTCTTTAATAATTAATGATCGTGAGCATGTCTGCATGTGTTTTTGGCTGCCTGGATCTCCTCTTTAGAGAAGTGTCTGTCCATCTCCTTTGCCCATTGCTTAACTGGATGATTTGTCTTTTTCTTATTGATATTTTGTAGTACCTTACAAATTATGGAGATCAGGCATCGGTCTGACATAGAGTTGCCAAATATTTTTCCCCATTCTGTAGGTGGTCTTTTAATTCTTTTGATGAAGTCTTTGGATGAGCTTGATTCTTATTAATTCCCATTTATCTATTTTCTCTTCTGATGAATGTGTTTCATTTGTCAGATTTTGAAGTCTGTCTATATTGTGTATTAATACTTCCATTGTTGACTCTATTTTATTTTGGATGAGCTTTATCGTTTTAGCTTTTATATGTAGGTCTTTTATCCAATTTGAGTTGATTTTTGTATAAGGTGTGAGATATGGGTCTTGTTTCAATTGAGTCGGATCCAACTCGACAGCACTTGGCTGGCTTGGCTTCAATTTTTTGTAGATGGATATCCAATTACGCCAGCACCATTTGTTAAAGAGACTGTTCTTACCGCAGTTTAAAATCTTAGGACTTTTGTCAAATATCAGCTGTTCATAGGAGAATAGTGGCATCTCTGGGGCCTCCACTTTGTTCCATTGGTCTATATGTCCCTTTTTTGTACCAGTACCAGGCTGTTTTGACAACCGAGGCAGGAAAGGCAAGAAAGAGAAGGCAAGAAAGAGAAATAAAAAGTTTAGAGCTGGAGATGATGAAATAAAACTCTTATTATTCTGAAACAACATGATGCTTTCATAAGAAAGACTAAGGAATCTACAAAAAAAAATACTGGCAAACATACTTTAATTTGACAAGATTGCAGGATACAAGTGGATTGACAAAATCCTATCAGTATACTAACAAATGACAGTTGAAATTAAGAAAAATGAAGGCTGATTTTTAATACAGTACATGTTCTCAGGAGACATTAATCCCTGGAGAAGGATATAATGCTTGTTAGAGGGAATAGAAAAAGAGGAAGACCTCAATGAGACGGGTTGTCACAGTGGATGCAGCAGTGGGCTGAACGAAACTTATTATTGTGAGGATGGCACAATTCTGTTATATGGAGGTTTGCTGTGCTTTGGAGCTGTATTGATGGCACCAAATGACAATAACAAAACAAACTGTGTAGAAATATTAAAAAATGTTCGATACTTTGATGCTGATGACTATAAAGCAGCACAGAGGAAAACTAAAGGAAACTTAAATAGAAAGACATCATGTTCTTGCCTTTAGAGAATCAATACCGTTAAAGTGTTGATCTCCACCAATTTGATTCACAGGTTCAACGTAAAAGAAAATCTAGCTTTTAGAATAAGCTGGTTCTAAAACAGAAGTGTAAGGGACCCACACCAACTAGCCTTCAAACAGAAAACCAAATTCAAAGGACATACACAACCTAATTAGTGACTAACTAAAGACATTTTGATTAAGACACCTAATAACAACAACAACAGAGATGGACATATCTGTCCATGGCAGTTCAATGAACTAGAATAGAGAGACCGGAAGGAGACCCCACACACTGAGGTCAGTATGTTTTAAACAAAGAAAATAAAATAACTCCCTGGAAAAAGAAGTCTTTGCAACATATGGTGCTTTACTACAGATATCTGTACAGGAATATAGTGAACTCAGATCTCTGTCTTACACCATATACAAAAATTAATTGGGGATGGATCACAGACCTAATGAAAAAGCCAATCCTATGAGATTTATAGGTTTAAAAAAGACAAAAAAAAAGATAAATGCACACCCTCAAGACTTTAGAGTAGGAAAGATTTCTCAGATAGAACTCCTCCATCAACTCCCATCCTCCAAAAAACAAAAGTAGTCATCATATGAAAAAAATGATATAATACATTTCTTCAAAAGGAAAACTTCTCACCAAAGATATCTTGAGAAAATGAAAATGCAAGTAAAAAACTGGGAGGAAATATTCATGGTACATATATCTGACAGGGAATTTTATGTACAATATATAAAGAACTGCAAATCAATAATAAAAACACCATGAGCTCAATAAACACTGGGTAAAATACTTGAATAGACATTTCATACACACACAAAAAAGATACGTGGCCAACCAAAAAAATACATGAGGCTACACATAGCCTCATGTAAAGAGGCTAAATGATATTAGTCATCAAAGACACGTAATTTGAAAATACCATGAGATAGTAGTCATGGCTTAAATTTAAAAGTTGGACAATAAGTGTCAGGTGTTAATGAAGATGTCGGGCAGCTGGAATCATCGTGTTTTGCCAGTGGGAGTGTAACATGATACAACTATTTTGGAAAACAGTTTGACCTGTAGCCCAGTAACTTCACTTCCAAATATTTACCAAAAAGTACTCAAAACCTTGGTTTATAGACAGACTTATACAAATATTTTCAGAGGTTATTATTCATAATAGCTGAAACCTAGACATAACTCATTTGTCCATCAATGGATGAGTGGAAAAACAAACTGTGGAATTTATGTAAAATGGTCAATTACTGAGCAATAAAAACAGAACAAACTATTAATAAAGACGGCAACATATATAAATCTCAAAAACATTATGTTGAGTTATAGAAGCCAGAAATCAATTGTACGGTTCATTTATATGAAATTCTAGAATAATGTAAAATTAATTTACAGTGGCAGAAAGTAGATTAGTGGCTGTCAGGGACTGAGAGTGGGAGGATTGATTACAGGTCGGTACAAGAGATATTACTGGCATAATAAAAATATTTTATATCTTAATAGGGTGTTGATTACAAAGGTTTATACTTTGGTTGTAAAAAACATGTAAGTGAATGAGGGGAAGGGACCATCATCTACTAGCTCACCAACCGGGATCATACTGACCTCTAGCTCCTCACTCTGTCTACCTGTCAATCACAAGATCCTGACCCTTGCTGTCGAGTAGATTCAAGAACTATAATGTTTATGGGAGCAGATTGCCACATCTTTCTCCTGTGAAGTGGCTGGTGCATTCAAACCAATGACCTTTCTATTAGCAGTTGAGTGCTTAACCACTGCACCACTAGGGCACCTTTTATCTCCCCAGACCTAGAACCCAGTGCTGTCGAGTCAATTCCTACACATAGTGATCCTATAGGACAGAGTAGAACTGCTCCACAGAGTTTCCAAGGAGCACCTGGTAGAATCTAACCACCAACCTTTTGGTTAGCAGGCAAAGAACTTAACCACTATACCACCAGGGTTTCCTTTATCTTACTGGTATCTCCCAAATCCTCCACTTTACTCCACCCTACTGCTGCTGCTTCTTTGGGATAATCAAAAACTACACGTGGCTTATTTGAGAAGTGAACCCAGGAGGCACAGTAAAGAATGGAAGTAGTGGGTCAAGGACGGAGAAAAGCCCATAAAAGCTGAATCAGAGCTGGTCACCACTATGGGGTACGGTCTTGTTGGGGACCCTCTGAAGAACTGCGTAGGATGTTGTCCAAACCTGTTCTTTGGAGGGATAGTGGGATTTTTTTCCACACAGTGATCCAGGCTGTTAAATTCCTGGCATTGTCCCGTATCCTTGCTCAAGGACTGGTTAAGCTTCCAGGATGCTGGTGGATGTCTTTAGGTAGAGAAGCAGAGAAGCTAGGACTGGGAGGAGGGTAGTCAATTGTACTGGGAACCACTCTCTCCAGCTGCAGGTGAATGCAGAGGTGGAAAGGGGACGTGAACATCAACAGTGTCTGTTCCTGCCATCATTCTGCACTCTAATGTCCCTCACAACTCTCCCATTCATCCACCAAGACATCAAGAATGGGCTTTCCATAAGGCAGGTCTGACCATGTCAAATTGCCTAAAAGGGTTCTGTTGTAACTCCTGACATTTGAAAGGATGGCACCCCAAACATGGTGTGGTTTGACACTTTGGCTTCTCTGGCCTTGTTCCAATGCTGACCTGTGCAACAGCAGTCCTTTAGACCCCTAGACACTCCCAAACATGAGCCTTGTTCTCTTCATAAGCTTTGGGGCCATTCCCCTCCCCTCTCCCTCTCCCAGTGTGATGGGTAGCCTTGGAGGTGGCTCCCAATGAATCCAACTTCCTGGTTTTACACCTTTGTATTCCTTGCCCCTTGTCATTTACTTCCCTTGAAACTGGCTGGACCTATGGATTCAATTCTAGCAGCATAATATAGCAACAGTGGTAGGATGACATTTCTGAGATTTGACTGTTAAAAGACTGTAGCTGCCCTGCCAAAGGCTTTCTCTTCATAATGGTTTTCTTTGGGGGAGGTCAACTGTCACATTAACAAGCATCTCTGTGGTGACATCATGAAAGGGATATTGGAAGTGTTTACTCTTTGGTCAAGCCGTGAGATGAATCCAGCATTGGGGGACAGCTTGATGACAGCCTGTGAGGGACCTTGAGCCAGGACCACCACACTGAGTCAGATAAGTGTCATATAATAAATGTTTGTTGCTCACAGCCATTTAATGTTTTGATGTTTCAGGGGTCATCAGGTATTTCAGAATATAAGCCTTTTCTATTGTGTTTCACAAAGGAGTCCAGAGAGAGGAGACTGAGGCAGAAAGTCAAAGCGATGATACTGAACGAGGTCTGAGGATGCTTTCACGCTCTGTGTAGAGAAGGCAATCAGGACAGCTTTTCAGGAGGTATAGCGTTATATTATAGGTATCAAAGTGTAAAAAGTGCCCGTAACTTTCGACCAAGTGAATCCCGAAATCAGTCATTAGTAAAGCATCAGAGATGGAGACAAACATCTATTTGCATGACAGGTCATCACAACATCATTTGTAACAGTTAAATGATAAGAATCGTCTAAATGCTCAACAGTGAGGGATTAGCTACATCAATTATTCCTGAAATAATGATGATGGAATACTGTATTGCCATTAAAAATGAGATCTTCAAAAGTAATTTACATTGGGAAAATGCTTATAAATTAAGAGCCAGGGTAAAGACTGTATAAACCTCTATACAAAACGCATTCCAAGTTATTTATCTATCTACATGGAAATAATAAAACTCAGAAAGATGCATGCAAAGTACCAACAGTTGTTGTCTCTGGTAGAGGATTACAAGGGATTTTAATTTTCTTTTCTATTTTTTAATGTTTTCCAAATTTTTTTGTGATGAGAACTTACTGCTAATATGTTACTATTAGTTTTTTAAGTAGAAGGAAACCCTGGTGGTATAATGGTTAAGTGTTATAGCTCTTAACCAAGGGACTGACAGTTCCAATCCACTAGGTGCTCCTAGGAAACTCTGTAGGGCAGCTCTGCTCTGTCCTATATGGTCACTATGAGTAGGAATCAACTCAGTGGCAACGGGTTTTGTTTTTTCAGTTAGGTAAGAAAGAATCTCCATATCCCATTTCTGTGCCAGAGGACCTCCCAGATTAAGCTCTGAGATTGATCTCTGATCTCAGGATCTCTTTGATCTTAGAGGGGCACAGAATTCTGATCATCTCCCAGAATCCCATTTCGCTTTCTTCTTCAATACCAGAATGGTTGGTAGGGGGAAGGCCTCCTGCTATAAAACTGAAATTCCCAGCTTTCCCTTGTGGTTGGTTGCTAACCTTTATTAGGAAGGATACTTTATCTTTAGTAAGGACTGACATAAAGCTTTGTCTTTGCAACATGCAATCAGATTCCCAGTGGCCTCACTCATGACCCTGGTTCACTGGACTCCACAGCACACTCATAGGCCCAACTTCTGGTCCAGGTGGCAGCTTTTCTGAAGTTGAAGGGCAGCTCTTGTATCCACTTGAACATCTTTTGGGGTTAATCATCTGATTTGTGCGCTCCTTGTGGGAATCACCATCTCTATGCCCTCCCATACCTTACCTCCATCCAACCCACCACTGTCTCTCTCCCAGACTTCTGCGACCCCTCCTCCTGATCTCCCTGATTCTTACAACTCTTTCCTCCACAACAGCACCTATTTTCTACTTAGAAGCAGCCACAGTTGTCTTCTTAACAGCATATACAAGGACTGCCAAGCAAGTTGGCAAACTCCCCCTGATGGTGGTCATAATCACGGCATGAGGTCCAGGACCGTGATGGTGATAACAATGATAGTGACAGTTGTGGCGATGATGCAGATGCTGACGATGGCTGTGAGGGTGTTATTGATGATGACAATTTTACTGTGGCTGTTGATGTTGGCTGTTGAAGAATGAACTCAAGCATCAAAGAGAGGGTTAGACTACAATACCAGTAAGGTACTAGAAAAAAATGTTACATGCCTTACTGCTGAGTATCACTACGGCCACCTTAGAAGTGCAACCCTTGGGAAGCTATGCACCGATGCCAGTGCCTAGTCCACCCTTCAAAGCAATTTTGGAACTCTTTTTCTGGCCATCAGAGCTGTCATTGAATTACCCTTGATGTCCTGAATGTCATCAAAATGTCTTCTTTTCAATATTTCTTTTATCATTAGGTGAAGAAAAAAGTCACTGAGGGCCAGATCAGGTGAGTAGGTGTTACTGGCTAAAAACTGCCTCATAGACAACTGTACAATTAAGTCAACTAAATTGCCGCTATGCCGCCGCGTACAATGGCTGTTAGAGAAAGAGTTCCAACATAGCTTTGAAGGGCCAGCTAGGCACTGACATCAGTGCACAGCTTCCCAAGGGGTGTACTACAGAGGTGACCATAGTGATGTTCAGCAATGAGGTATGTAGCACTTAGAACAATTGAGTTGGTGAACTTGATTGCTGAACCTAGTGCGTCAGATCACACCACTGACTTACTCCAAAGTCTACAATAAGTGTTAGTAAACGAACTCCTTACCACAGCTTGTGGGCCAGAGTTTCTCTACCTTTGCACTGCTGACATTTTGGAACAGGGAATTCTTTGTTGTGGGAGCTGAATGCTTTGTCGGTAGCACCTGGTCCCCAACTGTACCAATCAAAAGTGTCTCCAGTCGTCGCCAAATGTTCCCTAGCTAGCAGACAGCATTGCTTTATACCCTCAAAGATCTCTATGGTGCTTACATCCTAGTAAGGAAGAAAAATTTAATGAACAAATAAATATGTAACAGAAAGCGACAAGTTGTATGAAGAAAAATGATGAATGGGGCAGCATTAGAGGTGAGGGGCTTCATCACCTTGGCTCTTACTCGTCTGTCCCTCTCACTTGATTTGCTGCAGGTACGTTGACCACTGCTTGAACACTTCACTCTCATTCCCACCTTAGGGCCTTTGCTTCTGATGTTCGCTGTGGCCAGAGTCTTCTCTTCATAGTTATCAGCAAGAGTCACTCCCTCACCCCATCCAGGTCTCTGTTTCAATGTTACCTCTTCTGAGAGGTCCTCCCTGACTACCTGCTCTCATCTAGCCCCCTTAGCTCTCCTCCTGCTTCATTCATCATTTTTTGTCACAGAATTTGTCACTTTCTGTTATATACTTATTTGTTTATCAAGTCTTTCTCTTTTACTTGGTTGTAAAGTCTGTGAATGTGGGGCCTTTGTCAGTCTTACTCATCCATCTATCTTCAGGGCCTAGAAGAGAATCTAGAACATAATGGGGACCTAGTAGAACCTGGGAAACCCTAGTGGTGTAGTGGTTAAGTGCCATGGCTGCTAGCCAGAAGGTGGGAAGTTCCAATTTGTAAGACACTCCTTGGAAATTCTTTGGGGCAGTTTTACTCTGTCCCATAGGGTTGCTGTGCATCAGAATCAACTTTCTTGAATTAATAGATTAACCAATAGATTAACCTGTGTTCTTCTCCATCTAGAGGCCCTTTAGACAAGGTTTAGATTATCACTAACTCTCTAAGTTGGTTCCTTAGGATGGCACCTGGGTATGAGGACCTTTAATTCTCTTTTTCAAGATTCATACCTCTATTAAACCACTGCCATTGAGTCAATTCTGACGTATAGTGACCCTATAGATCAGAGTAGAACTGCCCCATAGAGTTTCCAAGGAGCACCTGGCGGATTTGAACTGCTGACCTTTTGGTTGGCAGATGTAGGACTTAAAGAGACTACACCGCCAGGGTTTTCATACCTCTGTTAACAGATCTCTAAAAGTAGCAGGATATGTGTAGCAAGGTGTTGACTTTGTCTTAGTTATCTAGTGCTGCTAAAACGGAAATATCCTGAGTAGCTTTAACAAAGAGAAATTTATTTTCTCACAGTCTAGTAGGCTAGAAGTCCAAATTCAGGGTGTCAGCTCCAGAAGAAGGCTTTCTGTCTCTGTCAGATTTGGAAGAAAGTCCTTCTCATCAGTCTTCCTCTGGACTAGAAGCTTCTCTGTGCAGAAATCCTTGTCCAAAAGACATGCTTTACTCCCAATACTTCTTTCTTGATGATAAGAAGTCCCCAGTTCTCTGATTGCTTCCCTTCCTTTCATCTCTTGTCAGATAAACAGTGGTCAGGCCAAGGGAAACATCTACTTTGAATCAAGAACATGACCTTAGTAAGGGTGTTACAACCCCAACTTAATTCTTTTTAACATAAAATGACAATCATAAAATGAAGGCCAACCCCACATACTAGGAACCATGGCCTAACCAATTTGACACACATGCTTGGGGGACACTTTGGAGTCAGACAGACTGAAGTTCAAATTTAAGCTCTGCCACTTACTGTTTCTGTATTTTTAAAAACTTTTCTGAGCTTCACTTCCTTCTTCTGTAAAATGATGCTAATAATATCAATCTTTAAACCTTGTTGTTGGGAGTTTATAGATCATGTGGATACCTAGTGCAGAGACATCACTCTTTAACTGGTGGTTATTACTCTGATGGTTTTTCTTACTAAGGTAACTAGATTTTGGGATCATTCCATCCCATGGGAAAACCTTGAGTTGGAAATAGAACTTGGGAGGAGGGTAGGCTGTGAAGAGACAGGCAACATGAGAGACTTGTCACCTTCTAGGTTCTCACTGATCTCCTTGTCAACTGCATCTCAAAGCCTGTCAACCTTCTCTGTACCTGAGCTGTTGATTTATTTTTCTCAGTCTCAGTTCCAAACTCTGCTCTGCATGCTAAATTTACACTTCCATATTAAATCCCAGTATGTAAGCCTCACTCTGAGGCTCCAGCCTGAAGTGCTCACTCTTTTTATAAGCACCCATCATCAGCAAATGAGAAGAGCCCTCTTCCCCTCAGTCACCTTATGATGCCATGAATATCTTTCCTCCCTGAGAGCACTGGGGTTTCCCGGGAGGCGGGATCACAGCTGACACTTCAGGAGACACTCTTCCTAAGGCCTCAGGAGAGCCCTGCACAGAGGAACACTCTGAATTGCCGATTATGAAAAGTGATGCTGTCCCTGGGAGCTGGAAGGTCAACAGAGCAGAAAGGAGCAGGGCTGGCTGAGGATATGCCATCATCATCCCAGCTTAGTGACACTGACATCTCACAAATCTGGGATCAGTTCTCAGCTCTGCCATTTACAGCCAGCTGATAACACAGGGTAAGTTCTTTGGCTCTTTGAGACTCAGTTTCCACATCTGTGAATGCAGAAATGAAGATGGCGGTGCTAACGGATGTATTGTAGATGGTGAAGCTCTCCAGGGAGGTGTGCTGTGATGCAAGGTCTGAGCCTTGAGCTAAGCTGTGCTGTAGATCTGTGGGTGAGAGCTGGGCCATGGAAGGGACCCAGGACTGAGTCCTTGCTCAGCTCCTAGTGACTTTGTGACAGAAGAAAACTGCTCCCACTCTCCGGGGATCAGTTTCCCATCTGTGTCACCATCCCCTTGTCAGAGGATTGTTGAAAGCATGACTTTATAATGACAAAGTGCTGCCCTGGGTAGATGCTCTCTCACTGTCAGCTTCCCTTTCTACCATCTTCTCGAAGAGGTCCTGACCTGGGGACAGCCCTGCCGGGAGGCCTGGGGGTAGAGGAGTATGGCACAGGAACAAAGGAGGCAGACAGCAGTGAGAGCCCAGTGGATGCTTACCTGCAAAGATCCCTAGGGGCACCATCTCCTAGGCTGAAAGGGGCAACTCCGTGCACTCACTGGTACTGACTAGAAGAGATGCTTCACCTGACCATATGATTAGCGCTGAGGTTCTGCATGGGTCTGTTCCCTGAGCAGGAAGGAAAACTGAGCTCAGTAACTCAGTGGGGCAAGTTCTAGATAGGCCAGATCTGGAAGGACCTGCAGCTAACGCCCTCTGGTTTCATGGACTTCTGCACAGAGATCATAGCCTTCCTTCCATCATCCTACCCCATTATATCCCCTCCCCCCACTCCATCACAAACTCTTCAGGATGACTTGTACACTCAGTGGTTTCCTCTGTGGGACACACCTGCACCAGGCCCATGTCTGTGACACACATTTGTGAGCAGTCACAGAGGTTTAGAGGCCAGGCTAGACAGGGCAGGGCCCAGTGAGACAGGGTGAGAATACAGTAACTTTGTAACAGAGATTTTCAGATGAACTATTTTGGGCGTAGTCTTTTTTACTGAAGTATAGTTTATATCAAATGAAAATTCACCTTTTTAAGTACATAGTTTGAGCATTTTTCAGTGCTCACCTGATGCAGCAGGGAGCTGTAGACCGGACAGGTGTGGACATCCTCAGGTTGCTGATTTGATTCTGGCTGCAAGGAGGTTTCTGGTGCTGAAGGTGTGTCGTTTGATAATTTTGCCAAATGTATACAGTTGTATAACCATCACTTGAATTGAGAAATAGAGTATTTCCATCACTGTTATCAAGTTCCCTTATTCCACTTTGAGGTAAATTCCCTCTCACCACCTTTAGCTCCAGAAAAACAGTGACCCAATGTCTGTTCCTCCAGTTTCATCTTCTTCAGAATAACATCTAAACGAGGTCATAAACATAAGTAGCCTTTCACATCTGTCCTCTTTCCTTTAACATCATGCTTTTGAGCTTCATCCACATTGTATATAGCAGTAAGCCCTCACTTTTATTGCTAGGCTGTAGTCTGCTGTCTGGATGTACCACGTTTTGTTTAGCTGGTCACCACTTAACAGACATTTGAGTGGCTTCCAGCCTATGACTGTTATGAATATGATTGTTATCAACATTCGTGTGGCAGGCTGCGTGTCAACTCCTTTTCATTTTTTCTTGGATAAATGCCTAAGAGTAGAATTACTGCATGGAATGGGAAATGGACAAACTGTCAAACTGTTTTTCAAGATGGTCGCACCTTGGTGCAAGAAGCCTTGGTGGTACAATGGTTACAGCCCTGCACTGCTAACCAAAAGATCAGTGGTTTGAACTCACCAGCTACTCTACGGGAGACAGATATGCCGGTCTGCTTCTGCAAAAGACTACAGCCTTGGAAACCCTATGGGGCTGTTCTACTCTGTCCTGTAAGGTTTCTGTGAGTCAGAATTGAGTCAAAAGCAGTCTTTTGCATGCCCATCAGCAATAGATGTGATTTACTGTTGCTTTGCATTTTTAAT
The DNA here is from genome assembly GCA_028571685.1 of Heterohyrax brucei. Lineage (NCBI taxonomy): Eukaryota > Metazoa > Chordata > Mammalia > Hyracoidea > Procaviidae > Heterohyrax > Heterohyrax brucei. The sequence goes on from CM053140.1 coordinate 59,977,229, forward strand.
AGTACTTGCTATTGTAAATCTCTTTAATTTCAGCCATTATCATGGATGTGTAGTGATATTTCACTGTGGAAATTGCATTTTCCTGGTTTCTTATGATGTTGGATATCTTTTCGGCGCTTATTTGCCATCAGTCTCTTTTGTTTGGTGAAGGGTCTTTTTAAAACTTTTACATTGTTTTATTGCTTTCCTTTTATTATTGGGTTGTTTTAATATATTCTGGGTGTTGCTGCTAAGTACTGAAGAGTCACTTCTGACTCTTTGTAACCCTGTATAACAGAGTAGACCTGCCCCACAGGAGTTTCTTGGGCCCCTGTGCCCCAAGAGCACCTTATGTACCAGTGCTTTTATTAGAGAGAATATTTGTTTTGCAAATATTTTCTCTCTGTCTGTAACTTGGATTTTCATTTTCTTTAGAGTGTCTGTCAAAGAACCATTTTTTTTTATTGTGATGATATCCAGTCTCCTATCATTTTGTGTGTGTGTCCTGAGAAATATTTCCTAGCACAAGGTCACAAAGACTTTCCTCCTATGTTTTCTTTTAATGGCTTTATACTTTCAGTTCTTACCTTTCAAATACATAAAATGTGATTTTTTTCCAGTCAATTTTTGTATGTGGTGACAGGTATGGATTGATATTCAGATTTTTTTTTAATCCAGCTCTTTCAGTACCATTTATTGAAAACAGCATTCTTTCCCTTTGAATTTGAATATACATATACACACGTGGACTGCCAATTAAGTTCAAGAACTCATCCTAGAAAAAGTGCTACATATCTCATTGCTGACTATCAGTACGGTCACCTTCAAATTACACCCCTTGGGAAGCTATGCACTGATGCCAGCGCCTAGTCCACCCTTCAAAGCAATTTTGGAACTCTTTCTGCAGTAGCCGTCAGAGCTGTCACATTACCCTTGCTGTTGTGAATGCCATCAAAATGCGTTCCTTTCAATATTCCCTTTATCTTTGGGTAAAGAAAAAAGTCATCGGGGGCCAGCTCATGTAAGTAGAAATGCAGTCATTTATTTACTGGCTAAAAACTCCCTCACAGACAACTATACAATGAAGTTCATGAAACTGCCACTTTGTCACCATGCACAGTGGCCATTCCAGGAAAAGTTCCAAAACTGCTTTGAACGGTGGACTAGGCACTGGCATTGGTGCATAGCTTCCCAAGGGGAGTAGTTCGAAGGTGCCCGTAGTAATATTCAGCAACGAGGTATGCATCTCTTAGAACAATTGAACTTAATTGCCAGTCCTCATATATACGATTTATAATATCCATATTTAACTTATCATAGTGTAAACAAACAAAAAACCATGACCCACTGCTTTCGAGTTGATTCCAACTTGTAGGTGATCCTAAGGACAGAGTAGAACTGTCTCTTGGGGTTTCCAAGGCTGTAAATCTTTGTGGAAACAGACAGCTACATTTTTGTCCCATCAGACCGCTGGTGGGTTCCAACCACTGAACTTTCAGTTAGCAACAGAGTGCTTTCAACACTGTACCACCAGGCCTCCCTCATCGCAGTCTGTCTTAGTAAAATACTACACTTCTTTGCTTGTTGTATAGTTATGGTTAATGGAACTCTTCCATTTCCCTTCGCCTCTGTTCGTTTCTGGTATTGTTGCCATAAAATTGTGCTTACACGCTTCATAAATTCTCAGTACACTGTTGCTATTATCTCTTTGGGGCCCCTGGGTGGTGCAAATGGCTTGCGTTTGGCCGCTAATCTAACCGATAGCATTTCAAATCCACCCAGAGATACCTTTGGAAAAGGCCTGAGGATCTACTTCTGAAAGCCCCCGAGAACCCTGTGGTGCAGGGCTCTGCTCTGAAACACACAGGTGGTGACACAGTCAGAACTGAATCAGCAGACGCTGGCTTTTATTCTCTCTTCAGATAGTCAATTGTCATTGAAAAAGATGAATAATTAGGAAAAAAAATTACATGTGCCCTAACCGTCACCATTTTATTATTTATTTATTTATTTTTGATGTATCAATTGTTTATCACTTTGGGACTGGAGTCATACTTACAAAGTCATTCTGTGTTTTGTGATTATAAAATATTCCCCTGTGATTTCTTCCAGTAGTAAAGTTTCACTTAATTTTTTTTTTATTGTCATTAAACGGAAGTATACAATCCAAGACAATTTGCCACATAAAACCCCAAGCACCCACCTCTCTGCAGCTCTGTCTGCTCTCTTCATCCTGTGACGGCACACTCTTCTTATGCACTCTCAACTTCAGTATCCACTGAACCAACACTTGACCTTCCTCTCCACCCTGTCCTCTTGTCTCTGAAAGGAAGTCAGTAGGACAGCCTCATATATGTATATTCAACCATAAGGTACGCACACCACCTGCATCACTCTGTGTCCCAAAGTCCAGTTTATTCTTTGTCTGAAGTGTTGGCTTCAGTACTGGTTTCTGCTCTGGGCTACCAGCAAGTCTAGGGACCATGTTCCCAGGGGTTCACTTTTTTGCTGCTCTTCCCCACCCCCCACGAATGTAGGCCCAAATTTCAAACATTTATCATTTTTTTTTATGCCTAAAGAAATTCTGTTAACATTTTCACAGCACAGGTCAGCTCATAATAAATTTCTCACTTTTTTTGGTCCAAATTTGTTTAGTAGTCATCCTTCTTTTTGATAGTTTTGCTGTGTGTAGAATACTTGGTTGGCAGTTTTTTGTTATTTCTTTCTTTCATTACTTTAAGGGTGACACTCCATCTTCTTTGGTACTATGGACTCTAAGGAGAAACTGGCTGTAATTATTATCTTTGTTTATGCGCATGTGTTTTTCCCCCTTTCTGGCTGAATTTAAGATTTTCCTTTTTATTCTAGCTTTCAGTACTTGACTATGATGTATTCAGGTGTGAGTACATACGTATGCATTACATATGGTACTTTGAACTTCTTTTTGGATCTATAGCTTAGCTTTCACTAAATTTGGAAAATTCTTTTCTGTTCTCTCTTCAGACATTTCTTCATTCCCTGTATCTTTTTCTTCCTCCTATGGGACTCCAGTTATATGTATGTTGGGTGATAGCTTTTGGATGCTTGGCTTTTTTTAAGAAAAAAACTTTCTTTCACTTTATCAGCTTTGATAATTTCTACTGATATATTACAAGGTCACTGATTCCTTCTGCTGAACAGTCTGCTCACAAGTCTAACAAAGCAATCCTTTATTTCTCACAGTTTTTAAAATTATTATTCCTTGCATTTCCCACTTGGCTCTTTTTTTTAGTTTCTTTTCTTTTGATGAATGTTTACCTGTTCAAAAATGTTTTTCATGTTTCTCATTACATAACCTACGTATTACTGTGTATTGTTCACAGTTATTGTAAAGTATCTATCTGAAAGTTCAAAAATCTGGTTTGTCTTTGGGTCTGGTCCTGTTGGTGGCTGCATGTTTTGACAATGGCTTTCCCTGATTTTTCTTGTGTGTATCTCATAGTTTTTTGGTAAATGCTGGAAATTATCTGTGGGACAATAGAGACTCAGGTGAACAGTACTTTTTAAACCTACAAGTAAGCATATCTGCTCTTCTCTCAAGCATTAGTGTGTGCTTTGAGTTGTATCTAGTTAAAAGCTGAGTTTAACCAAGTTTTGCTGATGCTATATTCCAGTGCTCCATAGATTTGAATTTCTCAGACAATGGGTTTCCTCTGCCTTTTGCTTGTGTCTGGGCTTGCAGGGATTCTAAACTGTCACGCTAACCCATACTCAGCCTTTAATAATATGCTTTAAAAAATAGGTGTTTTCTTCCTTTCAGCTTTTATAGTGGCTGCATCTTGATTCCTGTGTTGCAAAAAGTGAAACCATTCATCTGTTCTCTCACCTTAAGGGATTGGTCATCTTTTGTCATTCCACTTACCTTGTGTGAATGCAAGCACCTGTTTACCTTGCGCTTTAATTTTCTATTACGGGAATAATAATTTACCAGCAATTCAGTGACTCACTTCGTTCTCTGCTCTGTGTTTCCATGGCCAAGATTAAGGTGTCAGCAATCAGCATTTCTTTTCTGGAGAATCTTGGGGTTAAAAACTCTTCTAAGTTCTTTCAAGTTTTTGGCTGGATTCAGTTCCTTGTGGGTGTAGAACCGATGTCCTTGAATCTCCATTCTCCAGGGCTGCATAGCTGTTAAGTGCTGTGACTGCTAGTCAAAAGACTGGAAGTTCAAATCTACCAGGTGCTCCTGTGGTGCAGTTCTACTCTATCCTATGGCATTAGTATGGGTTGGAATCAACTTGAAAGCAGTGGGTTTTGGGGTTCTAGCCTCCACCTCTTTTTTTCCCAAAATACAAGCAGGACTGGCTTCTTGAGCTCACAACATGTGCAAATACACAGGGCCCTGTGTTCAGAAGAACCTCACACTTGGTTTAATATTCTATTGTTGCTATTTTGAAATTTTTAAAAAATTTTATTTTTTTTTGAATTCAAGTTTTGTAAGTGAAGCTCAAAGAGACAAGAGATGATACATCTAAGAAGGGAGATATGTGTAACATGTGCTTCCACCTTTTGTAAAATATGTTCATGATGCCCTCCTGAGCACAGGATCCCAGAGGACCCAGGATGCATGGGAGTTCAGTGATACTCAAAGAAAATTCAGGTAAATATGCTACTTCTATGACTGAGTTAAGCACTGACAGCCCTAAGAGAACATGCTTTCTATTAAAACAATAACTTGTATCAAATACAGGATGGAGACAATGGAATTCTAAGAAACAACTAAGCAATCTTGTTGTATTTCTTATTGCTCATGTTAGTCACCTCACTGTATTAGCCAACTTCTTACTTGCCTATGCTCTGAATTCTACCTGCAGTCCCCTCCTTATCTGTCTGCCCAGGTCTCCCTGACGTAAGGCATCCCTTCTCAGAACCTTGGCAGTATTAATTGTCCACACCACTCATAAGGAAACTGTGCCAGTCCCCTCTTCTCTTAGTCAGTCATGTCTCCACAAACAGATGCCGGCTCAGCGGGGCAGGGACTGGGACTCCTACTCTGTGCACCCGTCACCGAGACTCAACAGCAAAACTGCGGCTTGGCGCTCTCCCTCTTTCTCCGCTTCGCCCACCACAGGATTCAGCCCAGTCAGACCTCTGCCTGCCCTCCTTACGTCTCATTGGTGCATTCTTGCATTAATTGTCCCTCCTCTGTGGTTTCATTTCCTTTTCATCAATATCTGTTCAAATTTTATCTGCTTTCTCAAAGCCTAGCACGGTAAAATAGAAATGACAGAGATTTGCAGTTTAGAAAGACCTAGATATACATTCAGGCTCTGTCGCTTCTGGATTATGTGACCTGGGCCAGTGTCTCCCTTTCCCTGAGCCTTTGTTGATAATTTCCACTGTGAAGAGATGTTGAAATATATAATGTGGGTACTGGAAAGAAAGCAAAACAATATGATGAGTCACAGAAAATCCAAAGGAATCTACCAAAAAAATTATCAGAATGCATAAGACAGTTAAAGTGGACAGATACATCAATTCACAAACATCATTTGTATTTCCACTTATGAGAAAGTCTGAAATTATAATTCAAAAACCTATCATTTACAATAACAGTAAAATAAAAGATACCAAAATATAGCTATCAAAAAAGTTCGATATTTATACATGAAATTATTAAATGTTTTCAAGACCTGTCTGTGAACAAGTATATTGTATTTATGGATGAGATGACTTCATATTTTAAAGATGTCAGTTATCCTTAAATTCTACAGACTCAATGCATTTCAATCAAAATCCTAATAGCATATTTTAAGTAACTTGACAAGTAGACTATAAAATTCACAAAGGAAAAAATGGCCTAAGATACACTGAAGAACAAGGCAGGGGACTTGCAATCTCAGATATGGGGACTTGCAAAGCTACAGTGATTCGCATTAACACAGGTTAAAAAAAATAAACACAGCACAATGACAGTAATAAAAAACGACAGTGGAGAAGGCTATCCATCATGAAATCCACACACCTATGGAAAGTTGACATATGACAGAAGTGTCATTATAGACCTGTGAGAAAATGATGGACTATGCTGGAACAGTGGGTCACTCCCCTGGTTAAAAGAACACAGCATCAACTAGAGCACAACACAAGTCAATTCCAGCTGAATAAAAATTTGAACGTGAAATTAAATATCTTAGGAGAACAAAACGATTTTTATAACTTTAAATAGGGAAGGACTTTTTCACCTGTTTTGGTGTTTTCTAAAAGGGGTAACTAGCTACAAAAGGAAAAGACTGAATTGAAACATGTGGCTAAATTACAATAACAAGCTTCTGTTCATGCAAAGATGACAGAGAAAGTGAAGTGACAAGTTTTACATGAAGAGAAGCTATCTGCAACATGGAATCAATAACTTATCATTATTGTAAATGTATAAAATACTCCTAAAAATTACTAAGATAGCAGCAAACAAGAGAAAATCAGGTAAAAAGCATGAAGAGGCACTTCACAGAAGAAGAAACCTAAATGGCCAATAATCATTTAACAGTATGTTTCTTTTAACTAGTAATCAGGGATGTAAGAATTATGAACACAGAGAACTATTGTTTTACAGCCACTGTTCTATCAAAAATGTAACAGTCTGACGAAGTTGAGTCCAATGTGGAGCAATAGGAATTCTCACACACTGCTGCAGGACACATGCACTTTATTAAACAGTTTTCACTGTCTTGTCAGCTCATGCAAGTACATACTCTACAAGCAAGCAACTCTACTTCTAGAGTAGACCCCAGAGAATTTCCTATACAAGTGCATCAGGAGACTCATACAAGGGTGTTCACTACGGTCTTGTTTGTGATGACAGACGAAAACCAAACAAAATAGAACCAACAAACCCCCCAAACCACAAAAAGCTAGAAAAAACTCAAATAGGCATGGGGAAGAAGATAGATACATATACTGTTGTATACTTACACAGTGGAATAAAATCTCTCCTGGTTTTTCATACTATGATGGCTCGCTATTGCTGTGATGCTGGACGTCATGCCACCAGTGTTTCAAATGCCAGCAGGGTCACCATAGTGAACAAGCTTCAGCAGAGTTTACAGATTCAAACAGACTAGGAAAAAGGACCTGGCGACCTACTTCTGAAAATTAGCCAGTGAAAACCTGTGACTCGAAACAGCATAGTCTAACTTACTTGCACTGGCATCAAGAAGGATCTGTCACTAGAGGAGGACCTCATGTTTGGTGAAGCAGAGGGCCAACAAGGGTATAGGGGACCCTCAGTCAGACGGATTGGCACAGCAGCTGCCAGAATGGACTAGAACATGCTGGTGATCATGAGGATGATGCATGGCTGGGCAACATTTCTCTCTGTTGTATACCAAGTTGCCATGGGTCAGAACTGACTGCGTGGCATCTATCTATCTACCTATCTATCTGTCTGTCTGTCATGTATTTACTTATCTATTATATATCATATACCTATCCATCTATTGGATATCTGCCTATCTACTTATCTCTTACCTACCTGTCTACCTATCTGTCATCTATCATGTATCTGTCTGTCTGCTTACCTATCTATCATCTGTCTGTCTGTACCATGTATCTGTAAAATAATTGACTCACAGCTTCATACATCTACATAGGCATATCTAGAAACAATGATGAGTGGGAAAAAGAAAAGATACCAAAGAATGCATACTTAATGAGGTTATTTTTATAAAGCTCACTCACAAGTGAGACTAATAATTCCTCATTTGGTGATGCATGCAAACGTGCAAAGCTACAGGGAAAAGATGGATGCAAAAATCAAGACATTGGTCACCTTTGGAAGGCAGTGGGGGGTGCAGTGAAGGAGAGACACGAGGGCTCCAGTGCTCGTGACAATATTCTACTTCCCATGCTGCAATTCATGGGGATTTATTATATTATTGTTTTGCAAATATGTAAGACAGAATTTTTGTACCAATCAAATACTACATTGTAAAAAGAAGAGATTTAATGAAGTAACAATATGTGAAAAGCTACCAGTGCAGGACCTAGTACATAAAAATAACATCACTAGGATGGACTGCTTTCTTTTTGCAAGTCAGACCCAGCACTACATGATTTACATGCACAGTTACACTTACTCTTCACAGCGGCTTTATGGTATTTACCCCATTTTACAGATGAGCAAACAGACTCCCAGAGAGGCTAAGTGACCTGTCGAGGGGCACACGGCTGTGGTGGGAGCTGCAAACTCCTGTCCATGTGACCCTGAAGCACTCTGTCCCAGCCTCTTGATTTCCCACCTCTCACATAGTTGGCGCTCAATAAATGGTGAGATGGTTCTTTCTACTCTGTTCACACAGCCTTCCTCTCTCCTCTGACATTCAGGAGCATTTTGCACAACCATCACATTTGACCTCATCTTGGTCTTACCTTTGTAGTTTCCCGCATGTCTCTCCAACATGACAGTACTGCCTGTGCTTCTCTGTATTTCTGGTGCCGAGGCTAGTATCTAGCAGGGCTCACTAAATGCTTAAACTTTGCGTAAGGATCATACAGATTTGTCTGATGGGGAGCGAGCCTGGGAGGAGCCTGTTCTATAGGCTCAGGAGGCTGGGACCAGGGAGCCCCAGGGCCAGGAGGAAGAGGCAGGAGGGATACTTGCTCAGGGGACTGTAACCACGGGTGTCCGGGAAGGAGAAGCCCAGCTATTTGCCCTCCTGCAGGGTGTGCTGGTACGTGAAGCTCTGGCCCATGGAACTTACCATAAGGGTCTTCTCCTGGTGGTAGTAGAAAGTGGTCTTGGTCAAGTTTACTGGTTTGCTACAGGAAGGATGACAGAAGAAGCAGCAGCTGAGGTGGGCTGGAGAGCACCCAGGGGAGTGTGGTGTGGCCTCACAGCTGGGGTCCTGACCTAGGAGCAAGAAGCCATCCTAGGAGCATCTCTGGATGCTGAGGTGGCTGTCCTTCCACCCTTCCCAGCAAAGACAGAGAGATGCAGCTGCCCTCCTGGAGAGGACAGGCGGGATCCCTGCCCCAGTGACCAAAAAGCCAAAACTCAATGCAATCAAGTTGATTCCAACTCATAGCTACCCTATATAGGTAAGAGTAGAACTGCCCCATCGAGATTGATTTGAACTGCTGACCTTTTGGTTAGAAGATACAGCACCTAACCTCTAACTACTCCTGGCCCCCAGGGCTCAGGAAATGGAAGAGAAAGTCACTTGGTCTTGATTTGGTGTTACAGCAGACAGCGTTGCCAAGCCAAGCCAGGAAGATGGCTGCACAAGTTTAGCTCCAGAATGTTACCACCTATATCCTTCCTTTTCCTCATCCTTGGCAAGACTTACATTCTGATTCACGTTTGTCCAGCAGTGGGGGTGGACAGAAAGTCACCATCCTCAATTCCCTCTCTACCCAGTTGAGGAGAGGTCTCCCCTGGGCAGGGTACTGAATCCCAACCTTGACTTCTTAGTCCTCTGCTCGCCTCCTCCCCAGTAACCACCAAGCCTGGTCCCAACATAGCCACAGAAAATTTGCAAGGAGAACTTACACAGGGCCTGTCCTCCTGTCTCCTCTGCCAGCCCATCCAGACTCTGGAAGCAGCAGAAGGCGAAGGCAAGAGGCCCGAGCCCATCTCCCTGGGACAGTGGTGGAAAGCCCCTGGGTCCTCCAGGACCAGGTTTATAGATGAGAAGTGCAGTTTGTGACTGCAGAGGAACTGGAAGGCAAGCAGGCAGGAGAATAGGGCTGGAAAGCAAAGCCAACACGGCCTTGGGGGACTTGATTCAAGGGGAGGGCCTGGGAGGAGGAGGCGAGAGACCCACTGTCCTCTAGGCTGGCTCGTAGCCTCTGGGCTGCTCTGTATCAGGAAGGAGAACAAGCACAGGTGGGGGGAATGTTCTAGAAGGGTTACAGAGTAAAAGGACAGGAACAGCAGAGTAGGGTAGCATCTACGGGTAGTGGAGTCAGAAAGGAGATTGCAACCCCAGTTGCAGAACTTTCTGTCAGCTCTGACAAGTCCCTTCACCTCTCTGAGCTTTGGTGTTCTCATCAGTAAAACGGGAGTGGTAATAGTTCTTATTTCACGGGGGTTCTGTGCAAAGAACTTAATACCTGTGCTTTCCTTGCCAAACTGGAAGACAGATCACCACCCCCCCCCCTACTCTTTTATAGCACTCTCTTATGGGAAAATTTTAAAGAGACCAACTGCCACCCCCTCCCCAAAAAGAACACAATCAAACAGAACAATCAGACCCACCCTTATAGCCCTTTCTGTCCCCCGACCCCTCTCAGAGATTCCTCTTTGGACTCCTGTGGGACAGGCCCCCAGAGATGGTGAGGCCACTCACACCTGTGGCCCTGAGGAACAGAGGCTTTGTAGCCATGCCTGGCTTCAACTTAGGACCTGCCACTGACTAGCCCAGTGACAAAGGCAAGTTGCTTAATTACACTTTCTATCTTCTGGTAGAAATGGAGTGAGACCTGCTTCGTAGGCCAGGATCCAGCGAAGGCATGTTCCACCTTGCCAGTTTTGTTCTCGGGACAGCACCTGGCAGACAGTAGGTGCTCAGTAACAAGCATCCTAATGCATGATGTGTGTAAAGCTCTTGGCACTCAGCTAATGATGGCTGCTCAACAAATCATGGCTTTAAACATTTTGATTTGAGAAGCTGTGCAGATACCAGGGCAGGAAAAAAAATCAGAGCCTGATGTTCCGGATGAGTCGTCCTCAATCTGTCTTAGGCTGCCTCCAGTTCACTTTGCTGTCTGGGCCTGGCCTTGGGCCAGGTCAGCTCTCTGTCCTCTCTCTGGCAGCTGCTTATCTACTTCCAACAGCCACCTGGCCTGGGTGTGCTGGCCTGGCAGTAGCAAGCTGTGTGAAAGAGCCATTGTGGGGAGAGGATGGCACTGGCTCAGGCTCTGGCACTGTCACCTTGGGCGACCATGCCCCCTCTGGGCCTCTATATTGCTATCTCCTGATTAAAGCACTTGGACACCAGTGTCCTGAAACTGCCTGTTGGGGCCTGGGGAAGAGACAGCAGGCAGGGGAAGGGGATGGCAAGCGGGGGTCTCCGAAGCCTCCACCTCAGCTTCAACCACTGGCGCTCTCAGTCTTCATATGTTCTGTGCATGGGCTCCCAGGGGGAGGATTTTTATTTCATTTTTAAAATAAATTTTGTTTTTGTTTGTTTGCTTCTGTATGTTGAAGAGTTCTGACAGACTAGAATAATCTTGAACTACTTGGCAACTCTCACTTCCTGGGGTTTAAGCCTCTATAGTTCTAAACTCTGATATTCTTAGAATCTCAAATCTTGGATTTATGACACTCTGGGAATCCAAGATTCTGTATTCACAATTTTGAGATTCCCTGGGTGCCTGCTGCCCACTACAAAATATACAGGAAACTTGATACTAGTCAGTGCCCAGCCAGGCCTTTCCCACTAGGGTCTCTTGAGGTTCACACCATCCCCACTGCTCAGAGATCCCCTGGGGTAAGGGCAGAGACTCAGCAGACCTTCAAGGGCAACACTCACACCCTTTCAGATGGAACCACCTCCCCACCCTGTGCAGTGACACCTGGCTCCAGTGGAACCTGAGCTCCAGCCTGGCCACTACCTTTGCAGGGTCTCTGCTTCCTGACACAAGGCTCATCCATAGGCCAAGTTTCCAGGCAGTAAATATCCCTTGGGAGAGAAGCTGGTGGCCAGCAGGATCCCTCCTCCGTACCTTTGTCAGGCAGCTGTCTCACCTGTCTCCAGCCACTGCTCTTCTGTGCCTACCAGGCCAATGAGGGGCTAAGAGGACCACTCAGGACACCAACCTCACTCACCCCTCTTGAATGATGATAGTGATTGCCCCAACGGGAGGAGGATGACAAGCCTTCCTCCCTCCTTACACATTGTACACATGGATACCCAGGATTAGCTGTGACTCCTCTGAGCACTGGGTACCTCCCAAACTTCAGGGTCTGCTTGCAAGTGGTTGGAGAGTAAGAGTTGGTCAGAGGTTGATGGGAACCAGCCAGTTTACCTTCAGGGGCCTGAGCCTGGCTTCTGAGCTCTACGGAACATGGTGGTCTCTGTGTGTACACAGTGGCCCCTTATCTCACCCCCTCCCCATCTCCCTGAGGCTGTCACTGGGAAAGCCCCTATGCCCAAGGAATCCAAAGGGGTAGGGATCTGGTCATCAGCACAGCTCCTACCCTAGCAGCTGCTCACTGGCCTCCTCTAAATCTAGTCCACGCAGAGTCCCAAAGTAGCCTGTGTAACCCTCTGATCATGCTGCCTCTCTGCCTGATTCCTGTTGCAATGGCTCTGATTATTCCTCTCTGGGCCCCCTGTAGCTACCATACCCTCTTCAGCACCCAGATTTTGTGCCTGCTACCTCCTCCTTTGCCTGTACACCATCTCCCCCTCCTTCCTTGGGCTCCTGCAGCCCTGAGCTTCCCCAGTCCCAGCTATTCTTTCTGTACTTTAGTGGACAGTTCATGCCTCTGTCCTCCTTATGGGACTGGAAGCCCTTGACCCCTGAGAGTAGCTCTGCCTCTGGCTCAGCCACCTCAGAATGCTAGAGTACTCCTTGATCCTTAAACCAAACCAAACCCATTGCCATCAAGTTGATTCTGGCTCATAGCAACCCTACAGGATGTGATAGAACGGCTCCATGGAGTTTCCAAACAGCACCGAATGAATCAGCACAGCTAACCTTCTGGTTAGCAGACACAACATTAAACCACTACACAACCAGGGTTTCTGCCAGCATTTATTGAGTGCCAGTTGTGAGCCAAGAACTGTGATCAGCCCTTTATACACAAAAGTCAATCAATATTCAGGTTCATCTCAAAGGAAATACTGGAGACAGGAGAGCACTGGGGTGAAAACATGGACTTGAAGGCCAGGATGGCTGGATTTGAATTTACCAGCTGAGTGAACTTCACTAAGTTACCTAATAAGCTTTCTGTGACGCTGTCTCCCAGTAACAAATGAAATAAGTAATGCCAGTATCTCCTACCTGCAATAGTTCTAAGGATGAATGAGTAAAAAATATGTGTACACATACACACAGACACATACACATTTAACCCAGCACTTGGTGCATACTAAATGCTATACATACAGACACTGTTAGCATTGTTTACTGTTTGCTGATAAGGCTTGTTTCTCACTTCATTCTCTGCCACTTAGGGCAAACCTAAGTAGACTTAGGGACTCCAAATGAACACTTATTTAGTGCTAGCTCTTATGCTCATTGAGAGCTGTATAAATTCATCATATGTGAATGAACTGCATTTCTACATACTAGCAACAACTACAAAAAAGGCAAGTGAAGTAAAAGTGTTATTTATTATAGTAATGAAACCTCAAAATATAAACTCAACCTAAAAAAAGACACGTGAGCTTTACACTGAAAAGTACAGTAACAAAGGTCGGAATACTCAAATGGATACTTCACAAAAAACATTTGATACCAACAGGCTCGTAAAACATTGGTTAGCATTATTAGTTATCAGGGAAATGTGAAATAAAAGTATAATAAAATACTTCTACTAGAAGAGCTAGAATTACAAAGACCAACCTCATCAAGTGTTTGTGCAGGATGTGGAGACACTGGAATTCTTATACACTGCTGGTGGGAATGCAAGTTGGTACAGTCACTTTGCAAAACAATTTGTAATTCATTTACAAAATTCTTGGGTGGTGTTCTAGTCAGCTAGGGCTGCTCTAACAGAAATACCACAGAGTGGATGGCTTTACTAAAGGAAGGTTTATTCTTACACAGTGCAGTAGGTTACAAGTCCAATCCAGGATATCCACTCCAGAAGGCTTTCCCCCTTGTCGGTTCTGGAGTAAAGTCTGGTATTGCATCAGTCTTTGTTCAGGGAGCATCTTGGCACAGGAACCTGAGATCTCAAGGATGTGCTCTTCTCCAGGTGCTGCTTACTTGATGGTAAGAAGTTCCCAATTCTCTGCCTGATTTTCTGTCCTTTTATCTCTCATAGAATGAAAGGATTAAGGGTGGGGCAAGCCATACTCCAGGGAAATTCCCTTTACAGTGGAGCAGGGAGGTGATCCTATGAAGGGGTTTACAGTCCCACTCTAATTCTTTAACATACAATATAGCCAAAGCTGGAGGACAGTCACAAGATACTGGGCATCATGGCCCAGCCACATGGCTACACGTATTTTTGGGGGGAAACAATTCAATCCATGACAGGTGGCAAAAATGGTTTGCATTCCATTATTAACCTAAAAGTTGGTAGATCAAACCCACCCAGGGGCATCATGGAAAAGAGACCTGATGATCTGCTTATGTAAAAAACTATAGCCAAGAAAACCCTATGGAGCAAAGTTTACGCTGTAACAGATGAAGATGCCATGAGTTCAAATTGACTTAATGGCAATGGATTTGGTTTTGGTATAAACTTAAACACATACTTAGCCTATGGCTTCGTGATTTTACTGTAGATATTTTTCCTATTTTTCAGCCATCTGAAGAGGTAACAAATGATCAGGAACCAATGGTACTGAAGGAAGAAGTCAAGCTGCACTGAAGGCATTGGCAAAAAACAAAGCTCCAGGAATTGATGGACTATGAATTAAGATGTTTCAACAAACAGATGCAGTGCTGGAAGCGCTCAATCATCTATGTCAAGAAATTTGGAGGACGGCTATCTGGCCAACTGACTGAAAGAGATCCATACTTACGCCCATTCCAAAGAAAGGTGGTCCAACTGAATGTGGAAATTACCGAACAATATTTTTGATATCACATGCAAGTACAACTTCATTCAACAACGATTGTAACAGTGTATTGACAAGGAATGGCCAGAAATTCAAACTGGGTTCAGAAGAGGACATGGAACCGGGGATATCATCACTGATGCCAGATGGATCTTGGCTGAAAGCAAAGAATACCAGAAAGATGTTTACTTGTGTTTCACTGACTGCAAAAACGTTGAACTATGTGGATCATACTAAATTGTTGCTAACAGAATGGGAATTCCAGAACACCTAATTGTGTTCTTAAGGAATCTGTATATGGATCAAGAGGCACTCTTGCAAATGGAACAAGATGACATCGTATGGTTTAAAGTCAGGAAAGGTGTGTGTCAGTGTTGCATCCTTTCACCATACCTTTTCAATCTGTACGCCAAGCAAATAATGCGGGAAGCTAGATTATACAAAGAAGAAGAAGGAATCAGGATTGCAGGATGACTCATTAACAACTTGTGTCACACAGACAACACCACCTTACTTTCTGGAAATGAAGATGATTTGAAACATTTACTGATGAAGATCAAGGACCACAGCCTTCGTTATGGATTTCATCTCAACATCAGGAAAACAAGAATCCTCACAACTGAACCAGTAAGCAACATTGTCATAAATGGAGAAAAGATTGAGGTTGTCAAGGATTTCATTTTAATTGGGTCCATAATCAACGCCCATGGAAGCAACAGTCAAGAAATCAAAAGACACGTTGCATTGGGAAAATCTGCTGCAAAAGACCTCTTTAAAGTATTCAAAAGTAAAGATATCACCTTAATGACTAAAAAGTACCTGACCCAAGCCATGGTATTTTCAATCACATCATACGCATGCAAAAGCTGGACAAAGAACAAAGAAGACAGAAGAAGAATTGATGCCTTTGAATTGTGGTGTTGAAGAAGAATGATGAATGTACTATGAACTGCCAAAAGAACAAACAGACATGTTCTGGAAGAAGTCCAACCAGAGTGCTCCTTGGAAGCCAAGATGGCAAGACTGCATCTTACACACCTTGGGCATGTTATCAGGAAGGATCAGTCACTGGAGAAGGACCTCATCCTTGATAGAGTGGAGGGTCAGAGAAAAAGAAAAAGACCCTCGATGAGATGGACTGACACAGTGGCCTCAGCAATAAGCATGTAAATGATTGCGTGCATGGCGCTACTCTGGGCAGTATTTTGTTCTGTTGTTCATAGGATTGCTATGAGTGGGAACTGACTCGATGGCACCTAACAACAGCACAACAGTTTTCCTAAAGAAACAAAAACAGATGTCCACAAAAAGTCCATTATAAGAATAATTATGGAAGTCTTATTGGTATTAGCCAAGAAGTGGAAAAAATTCACGTGTCTATTCCCTTCCCAGTTTTCCTGAGATGTTACTTCTTTAAATCACTTGTGTTAGAACTAGCAGCTGCCTTAGCTGCCACCCTTGTCTCTGACCCATTCCTCCCTGAACAAAGCACTGTGATCAGAGGAATTCAAGACACCGATTGCCCAGGCCTGAAGATCAGCTCACCCCTGAATCTGGTGGTAGTGATTTCTTCTAAAGCAGAAAGGTGAGAGGGCTGAGCAGAGGTGCCCAAGGAAAATGGCACTGGGTGGGCTGAACCATCGTTTGTCGCTAGTAAGGGGAGTCACAGTTGGGAGAAAGCTGAAGCAAATGCTGCTGGGCCACTCCCAGAGGCCGTTTATCAGGCCAGTGCCCCTATCCTCCAGCTGTAGTGAGTGTTGACTGTTAGCTGGAGACTCGCCCTCAGCTTAAGGGAACTGACTGCTGACTCATCTGAAAATGTGTGCTGAGAGGTCCAATTTTTCCCTCAAATGATCTGCAGCCAATCATTGGCTGATAGTGGTGTAAAAAAGGCCAGCATCATAGCCTTAATACAGGACAACTGTGTGGAGCCATACATACTCCAGAGATCCCTGCAGGCTCATCCTGAGGCTAGACCCAAAAAAGACCAGATACTTGCCTCTCTTCTACACCACCCTGCTTCCCCACTTCCATACCGGTCTCACCTGAGAGCTCTGCTGCAACACATCACTTACATGTAAATCCCCATCTCAGTTTCTGCTTCTAGGGAACCAGATCTAAGCAGAGGCCAAAACTGGCCCTCATACACACAGCTGCCTTCTGCAGGTGGCTTCCTATGGAGCATGCTTTCTCTGCATGGTGTTGGAGACCAGTTCTATCTCACCAGGCTCCAAGGAAGGATTCAGCCACCACCTTGGGATCCTTCTCAAACCCAACTTTTGCCATTAACTCATTTAAAGTCTCCCCAAATGTGCTCCCATTCCTCGTGAAATGCAATGTACAACTCTCTTTCATCAATTGGTTCATCTTACTGAAAGTTATAAACAAGTTCCACAAAGAAGAAAAACCAGAATCTCCCCAGGGTTGTTCTATTAGGTGACATGGAGTCACTTCCTACTTGTAGCAACCCTAGGTACAAACAGAAACTCTGCCTGGTCCTGAGCAGTCCTCGCAATTGTTGCTATGCCTAAGCCCATTGTTGCAGTCACTGCGTTAATCTATCTCATTGAGTTTTTTTTCTTTTTCACTGACCCTCTACCAAGAATGACGTCTTTGTCCAGGAACTGGTTCCTCATGCTAACATGGTCAAAGTAAACGAGAGGAAGTCTCAACAACCTGGTTTTAAGAAGAATCTGGCTGTACTTCCAAGACAGATTTCTTCATTCTCTAGCATTCCATGGTATATGCAGTATTGTTTGCCAACACCATAAATTCAAATGGATGAATTCCTCAGTCTGCCTTATCCGTTGTCCAGCTTTTGCATGTTTAAGAGGAGACTAAAGACCATGACTTAAGTCAGGCACACCTAAGTCCCGAAATGACATCTTTGCTTTCTAATGCTATAAAGAGGTCCTTTGCAGCAGATTTGCCCAGTGCAATACATCTTTTGATTTCTTGACTGCTATTTCTATGGATGTTGATTGTAGATTCAAGTAAAATGAAATTGTTGACAACTTTAATCTTTCCTTCATTTATTATTATGTTACTTACTGGTTCAGTTGTGAGGATTTTGGTTTTCTTTATGCTGAAGTATAATCCATACTGAAAGCTTTGATCTTCATTAGTAAGTGCTTTAAATCCGTTCTATTTTCAGCAAGCAAGGCTGTGTCATCTGCATATCACAGGTGGTTAATGAGATTTTCTCTCATCCTGATGCTGCGTTCTTCTTCATATGGCCCAACTTCTCAGATTATTTGCTGAATATACAGATTGAATAAGTCTGGTCAAAGGATACAGTGATGATGGACACCTTTCCCAATTTTAAACTATCCGGTATTCCTTTATTCTGTTTCAAAGACTGCCTCTTGGTCTATGCACACAATTAAGTGTTCTGGAATTTCCATTCTTCGAAATCTTATCCACTATTTATTATGCTCCACATAGTGGAATGTGTTTGCATAGTTAATAAAATATAAATAAACATTTTTGTGGTATTCCCTGCTTTCATCCAAAATCCATCCTACATCAGCAGTGATATCCATCATTTCATGTCCTCTTCTGAATCTGGCTTGAATGTCTCATATTTCCTGTGTATGTGCTGCTCCAATTGTTTTTGAATTATCTCTAGCAAAATTTTACTTGTGTGTGATATTAGTGATGCTGTTGGATAAATTTTGTATTCTGTTGAATCACCTTTCTTTGGAATAGGCACAAATATGGATCTCTTTCAATTATTTGGCCAAGTAGCTGTTTTCCAAATTTCTTGGAGTAGACAAGTGAGCACCTCCAGAGCTGTATCCATTTGTTGAAATGTCTCAGTTGGCATTTTGCTATTTCCTGGAGCTTTGTTTTACACCAACACATTCAGTGCAACTTGGAACTCTTCCTTCAGTATCACGGGTTCTTGACCGTATGCTACCTCCTGAAACAGCTGAATGTCTACTGACCCTTTTATGGTATAGTCACTCTGTGTATTTATTGCTATCTTCTTTTAATGCTTCCTACAGCTTTCAGTATTTTACCCATAACCAAAACTAAACCAAACTTGTTGCTGTTGAGTCCATTTGGACTTACAGAGACCCTGTAGGACAGAGTGGAAAGGATCCATGTGGTTTCTAAGGCTGTAATCTGTATGGAAGCAGACTGCCACATCTTTCTCCAGAGGAACAGCTGATGGGTTTGAACTGCTGACCTTTCAGTTAGTAGCTGAGCACTTTGACCACTACGCCATCAGGTCTCTTTACATTGCCCATAGAATCCCTCAGTGTTGCAACTCGAGGCTTGAAATTTTTCTTCGATTCTTTCAACTTGAGAAATGTTGAACACGTTCGGGACTTTTGGTTTTCTAATTCCAGGTCTTTGCACATCTCACTGTAATATTTGACTTTGTCTTCTGCTCAGCTCTTGTATTTTGTCATTTCTTCCATTCACTTTAGCTATTCTATGATTGAGAACAAGTTTCCAAGCTTCTTCTGACATCCATTTGGTCTTTCTTTTTTTAATTATCATTAAGTGAAACTATACATTCCAAGTCAATTTTGCATACCCATCTCTACAACTCTATCTGCTCTCCCCATCCTGTGACAGCACACTCTTCCTTCTCCCTCTTTACTACTAGTATCCTTCCAACAAAAGAAATTGGCAGGACGATCTTCTATAAATGTATAAACCATAAGTATACACATCACATGCTCATTCTGTGTCCCTGAGTCCAGTCCATTGCTAGTCTGAAATGTTGGCCTCAGTACTGGTTTCAGGTCTGGGGCAGCAGCATGTTGTTTTACCAGGGGACCCTCCAGGTTATCAGACCAGCAGTTCTGGCCTTTTAGTAGAGTTCTTAAACCACACGCCTCTTTTTCTCACGTTACATCATATACTCTACACTGTGTCCCCTGCAAATTCTGTCTTTGGTGGTGGTTTGGCACCATCTGGTTCTTCTGGTCTCTAGATGTGACTGTCTTAAGTAGAGCTTCTCTGCTTCAAGAGATGCTGTCTACTGTGGTCCTGCAGCTCAGCATGGCAGCCAGCCTCTGCTAGGCTCTCAGGCTCAGCAGTCCCAGTCCCTGGTTAACAAAGATGTTGTCTGTACCTGTAAGCCTCTGCTGACACATGAGCTGAAGCAGTACCCTTTGTGCTGCTATCTTGCCTCCAACAAAGGTAGTTTTCACCTTCCTGTTGCCCAGTCCAATCTCACAGCCTTCCGCCTGATCCTGGGACTGCCAGAATGTGCACTGTGCTCCATTCAACTGTTTTTCTAGGCCTTAGATCTCAGAGGGAATCAAGGAGATCTGTGACTAGTCTGCCACTTTGGCCCTTCCCTCTCTTTCCTGGTTTTTTTTTTTTTAATAAAGAAACTAGGAGAGACTTACGTAAGTGGAGTAATCTGCCCTGCTCATGGATAGGAAGACTCAATATTGTGAAAATGTCTATTTTGACCAAAGCACTCTCTGTGTATAATGGAATCCCAAAACAAATTCCAGTGGCATTTTTTGATGAGATAGAGAAACAAATTATCAGCTTTACTTAGAAAGGGAAGAAACCCCAAATAAGTAAAGCACTACTGTAAAAGAAGAACGTACTGGGAGGCCTCTCACTACCTGACTTTCAAACCTATTACACTGCCACAGTAGTGAAAACACCATGGTACTGGTACAAAAGGAGACATATAGACCAATGGAACAAAGTAGAGACCCCAGAGATGCCACCATCCTCCTATGAACAGCTGATATTTGACAAAGGTCCTAAGATTTTGAACTGGGGTAAGAACAGTCTCTTTAACAAATGGTGCTGGCATAATTGGATATCCATCTGCAAAAATTGAAACAAGACCCAAATCTCACACCTTATATAAAAACCAACTCAAATTGCATAAAAGACCTGAATATAAAAGCTAAAATGATAAAGCTCATCCAAGATAAGATAGGTTCAACAATGGACTTTTTTTTTTTTTACTGGCCTTTTGTTTTCTTCATGTATGACATCCTTGATGTGATGCCGCAACTCATCTTCAGTCGTTAGTGTCCAGTGCATCGAGTCTCTTCTTGCAATGCTCTCTAAATTCAGGTGGGATATACTGAAGTTTGTATTCTAGCTCATGTAAACTTTCCTTAACTTGCTTCAGCTTCAGGTTGAACTTACATGTGGGCAATTGCATGTCACCTCTTGTCTTGTTCTGACTGATGATACCGAGGTTTTCTAGCATCTTTTTCCACAGATATATTTGATTTTATTCTGGTAGATGTGAAATAGTGAAGTCCATGTGTATAGTCACTGTTTGTTACTGAAAAGATAGCTTCAATGAATAGGTTGTGGGTGGAAACCCTACTGGCATAGTGGCTAAGAACCACAGCTGCTAACCAAAAGATTAACAGTGGGAGTCCATCACTTACTCCTTGGAAACTCTGTGGGGCAGTTCTACTCTGCCCTATAAGGTCACTGTGAGTCAGAATTGACTCAGTGGCGATGGGATTTTTAGTTCTTCAGTCTTTTAAACATGATCTTCCATGTCATTTATATCACCAAAGTTATATTTTTCATCTACTGATCATTTTTCTTTGTTTCCAACTTCTGCATTGCTATTACTGGTGATTATTAATGCATTTTGAAAGTGTGTTTCATCAATTTCAGATTGCAGAAGTTGGTAGAAGTCTTCATTTTCATCATCTTTGAAATTAGCAGTTGGTGGGTAATTTGAGTAGCCAAGCCAGCCAAGTGTCGTCTAGTCAGATCTGACTCATATGTTAACTCGTCTTCCTTGTAGGAGTATGGATATTATCCCATCACTGCCAGCACTGTATTCAGGAGAGATCTTGAAATGTTCTTTTTGACAAGAAGGCATTCCTCTTCAATTTGTCATTTCCAGCATAGTAGACCATAAAAGTACCCAATTCAGAATGGCTAATATCAGTCCATTTCAACTCACTAATGCCTAGCATATTAATACTTTATGTGTTTCATTTCATTTTTGACATCTTCCAATTTTCTTAGACTCATATTTTGCATATTTCACTTTCCAGTTTTTAACAGATGTTTGTAGTTGTTTCTTTTCATTTTTAGGTTGTGCCACATCAGCAAATGAAGGTCCCAAATGCTTTATCCCATCCGTCTCATTAAGATTTGCTCTACAGTGGAAGCTGCATGTAGGTGGGCATGTAAATTTATATGTGAATGTACATTTTCACTCAGTTATGTTAAATAAAAGAAAAAAAAAGATTTGCTCTAGTCTGAGGAGGGAACTCTTCTCCAATTATATTTTGAGTGCCTTCCAACTGAAAGTCTCATCTTCCGACACTATATCAGACAATGTTATGTTCCTATTCATAAGGGTTTTCACTGGCCATTTTGTTAAAGAAGTAGATAGCCAGGTCAGTCCTGCTAGTCTTAGTCTATAAGCTCCACTGAAGCATGTCCACCATAGGTAATTGTCTTAGTTATCTAGTGCAGCTATAACAGAAATAATAGAAGTGGATGGCTTTTTGTTCCCTCAGAGTCTAGGAAGACAGAAGTCGGAATTCAGGGTGCCAGCTCCAGGGGGAGGCTTTCTCTTTCTATAGATTCTTGAGGAAAGTCCTTGTCATCAATCATTCTGTGGTCAAGAAGCATCTCAGGGCAGAGACCCCAGGTCCAAAGGATGCACTTTGCTTCCAGTGTGCTTCTTTCTTGCTGGTATGAGGTCTGCATATCTCTCCACTTGCTTCTCTCTTTTATACAGAAGAGATTGTCTTAAAACACTATCTGATTTTATAGATTGAGTTCTGCCTTATTAACATATTGCTACTAATCCCATGTCATCACATCACAGAGATAGGATTTATAACACATAAGAAAATTACATCAGTTGACAAAATAGTGGACAATTCACACTCTAGTGGGAATTGCGGCCTAGCCAAGTTGACAGATATTTTGGAGAACAAAATTCAACTCATGACATTCTACCCTTTGGTCTCCCCAAATTCAAGTCCTTGTCGCATGTAGAACATATTCATTCCATTGTATCTTAGCAAGTCTTAAATCAACTCCAAGTTCAAAATCTGTGACAGACCAGTCTTTTGGCCAGTGTCAAATTACTCAGCAACCAAGATATATTTTCTTATTTTTGTATAGATAAATGGAATAAGCTAATTAATGTATTTTCCTTTTTCTCTTCAGATCTTGGCTACAATGAGAATCTTTGGGGCTATAATGGTGAACATGTTATTAGGTTTCAATAAGGGATTTATCTTTGCAATTACTGTTCATTAATAGATTTAGAGGAGAGAGAAGACAGGGGCAGTTCTCCAAGAGGTTTGCTTTGCATTTCTCTTCTTAATTACATTGTTATCTCTTGGACAAAAACTCTTTAAAAAATGGGAAAAAGAATATCCACGCCCCATCTGTTCCAGATGCAAATGCAATTAATATGGGAGAAGATAGGAGCTGCTCAGGGCCTTGCTGCTCACGGAGGCCAAGTCTGCCTTCTCTTCAGAGGTGCTTGCATGGGTCCAAGGTTTGGCTGCTCTTCTGACCATGGATGCAAAATCTGGGAAGTGGGTCAAGATCAGGCCTAATTCTCTATTAAGTTTCCATTTCTTGGGCACCTGCTGTTTCCTAGGTACTTTACATAATTTTTTAATTTAAATCTCACAGTGATCCATTTTTCAGATCCATTTTACAGACAGAAGAACTAAGGCAGATAGACGTGTGCAGGGCACTGGGCTAGGTGTGTGGAACTGGAAGGGAAATGAAAATGTCACAGACACAGGAGGAGTTTCAGAGACATGGAGGATTTGCTTAAGACACTTGAGGTGGAGCTGGAATTTGAAGCCAGACATGCCGTCTTCAAATTTCCTACTACTTCAGTTCTCTCTTTGCTGCTCCCTGAAAAGCCTTTCTGGGTCTCAGTTACCCTGTGTGTGAAATGGGCCCCATGAGCCAGACAAGATGAGCTTGAGGACCTTCTTAGACTTTTGAGTGGTATGTTGGGAGGACACTGGAGACCTGGAATGGAAGACTCAGTGCTGGTATGGAGGGGTCTGACAGTAGGGTCTCTGTGGTCCAGGATTGAGGGGCCCCACAGTCTTTATACCAGCAGAAGGTTCAGGGCTTGTTAGAGAGAGCTAGTTTAATTTCTGTCACTTGAGGCCTATCAGTAGCATCTGATCCCCATTAATGTTTTATTCCATGAGGCAGTGAATGATTTCTGAGAAGAGGTAAATTCAGGGAAAGAAGACTGCACCTTCAGAGAAGACTGCACACCTTCTGCAGCCAGATCAATCTCCTGGATCTCACATTCCAAGATGTCTGTGTGAGGCTCCTTAACTTGATTACTCTTGGTCTCACCAGCCTTCAGCTGTCCAGGTGTTTTGCCTGATAAACACTGCGTATGTGTGTGTGTGTGTGTGTGTGTGTGTGTGTGTGTGTGTGTGTGACGGCCCTAACCTGACAATGTAAGAGGTATTGCAGGGGGCCAAATAATGGTGACCAAGGGCACCTGGTGTGAGTTACCAATTTATCACAACTTGCTAAGGTCCCTGGTGTCTTCAAAGCCTAGATAGCAAATATTTTAAGGCTGGTGGACTAATAACAAAAACTAAGGCTATCATGTTTGTATTTTTGTAACAAAAAACCCACATCTCTGTAATTTTTTGTTGGTACAATGCAAAGCTTTATTCCTGAACACTGAAATTTCAATTTCATATAATATTCATGTCATGAAATATTGTTCTTCTCTTGATTAATTTTCAATTATTTAAAAACATAAAAAGCCTTCTTAGCCCACAGGCCATGCAAAGACAGGCATCAGGTGAGACTTGGCCAGTGGGCCCGTATTTTGCTGGCTTTGATTTATTGCCTTTCAGTGCCAATTCTCCTTTCAGCACTGGCTCTGCACTAATGGATTGACTCTAAGCCATTTACCTCTGCAATGGGCATCACGCAAAGCTTTGTCAGTAGAGGGCGATGGAGGGACATCGTGGAGGAACCATTCTCTGCTTTTCCTTGTTCCTGTCGTACCCCAACTCTCTCTGTGCATCTAGCCTTTGCAACCCCCTCATAATACCCACTGCCATTGAGTTGGTCCAATTCATGACTCATGGTGACCCTAGTGGTCAGGGTAGAACTTCCCCATAGAGTTTCCATGGAGCGTCTGGTGGATCTGAACTGCTGACCTTTCAGTTAGCAGACATAGCACTTAACCCACTATGTCACCAGGGTTTCCAGCCTTTGCCTGCCTGTCCTCAAAGGGGTGTCTCCTGCCTGCCTGCCTGGCTAGGACCCGGCGGACTTCTCCACCATCTGACTGACTGTGATGAGGTCTGAACCCTGCAAGTACTCTCCCTCAGTCCTTGGGTTCAGCTTGGGCTTGCCCTTGCATCTGTATAGTCATTCCTTTGTCGTGCTTTAATAATTCTTTATATTAATCTTCCCCTGTTCGAATCACTCATGGCGACAGCACTTGGCTGCCTGGCTGTTTGAATCATTAGGAGCCTCTGGGTGTGTAAAGTTTTTGAATCCACCCAGATGTGCCTTAAAAGAAAGGCCTGGCAATCTACTTCCAAAAAATCAGCTATTGAAACCCTTGGACCACAGTTCTACTCTGACTCACATCGGGTTGTCATGAGATGAATTGACTCTAGGGCAACTGGCTGGTATTTGAATCACTGTACTGTTTATCTCCTGGATGCACTCTGGCTGGTACAGGACCCTAGGTACCAAGGAGATGATACTGACTTTGTAGTCCAAAGAGTTGAGTGTGATAGAAGCTCACTTCCTGATGAGCTACATTATCTTGGCTGTGTGCCTGTACCTCCCAGGGTCTCAGTTTGGTCATCTGTGAAATGGGGAGAATGATTCCTTTCTTAGTGGGATGTTGAGACTATGAAATGACATGATGTTTGTAAACTGCAGCTCACAAGGTGTGATGCCCGTTTGTGCTCAAGATGAAAACACGATATTTACTGTGAGGTGGTTGGTTGTAAGGATAAAATAGAAGAATGTGTGACATGCTCATCATAGGGGCAGAAGAGGCACAAAACATACCCCTCTCCATTTCTCCTTCCCAGTCCAGGCCACTCAGCTCCCTCATTCAGGCCCTCAAAGCCACTGTTTCTCTCCCAGAGGCCCTGAGTCTCCTGTAGGCTCTGGGGCCTGAGACACCTCTGTGACTCATGTACCAGGAGCCACCTCCAGCCTAGTCTGTATGGTTACTATGGCAGTGAAGTGCAATGGATCTCTTTTATGTGGTCTTTTACCCCATGATCTTATAACTCCCAAATACGGTGCTTGTGGCACACACAGGGAAGTGAATGGCTTGCTGTATAAAACATTTGTGGGGTAGAACCATGCAAATAAGGTGCATGGAACCCTAACAAGGAGATTGGTCAATTTTACCATCCTGCTGGGTTTAAAATGAGTCTTCCTAGAGGTGGAAGGGGGAGAACATCACTACCACGCAGAACAGGGAGGAGTGAAGCGTGTCTTTCGGACCCAGCATCCCTAGGCTGAAAGCCTCCTGAGTCTATGAGCTAGGCAGAGAAAGGGAGACAGCTGTAATGCCAGAGACAGTGAGAAGTAGTAGCAGAGAAACAGTGACAGCAAAACTAGGTGACTGACCTAAGACAGTGCATTGGGCTTCCTGGCCCACAGAATAAGGCACTTACAGCAACTGTGCCAACCAACAGAGTGAGCGAGCTTCATGCCTTTGGACAAGAGGTTTCCTAGAAGAGTGGGGTGCGTCTTTCTACTTGGCAGAGCCAGGCTTGCTGATCTAAGGAGTAAGAGAGCTGACTGCCTTGGGACTGAGGCTTACTGGTGGAGTAGGGTGCCCCTGGGCACTTGCTGGTTGAGATAAAAAACTCTGAAACACTTGTCCAAGAAGGGCAAGGGCTGAGGGGGCTAGGACCAGAGAGAGGCCTTGTGTGGCACGGCTGAGAGGAAGCTGTCCTGCCCAAAAGAACTGTGTCTTGAAACATTGCTGATCATAAATTTTAACCTGTTAGTTACCTAAGAAACCCCATAATTGTGAATGCGGTCTAAGTTCGGTGTGGCCATTGCAACAAATTGTTAAACCTAGCAGGGAAATAATACTGTGAGAGGGTTGAAAGTTTATCATCTCCTGAGGGGTAGGCATTGGAGAACAGTGCCTTCCTCTCCCTCTCATGGCCAGCTCAGCCCCTCATCGCCTGGAACCAGCTTCCTGAGGCGAGCTGTGGCCAGGAGGAAGCTCAGCTTGGGGTGCAGGCCTCAGAAGGCCCCTCCCTGGCCCTTCCTCTCTGAGTCAAGCTGCCACCAGCACCAGCTCCCTCCTCGTTTCCTGAGGGAGTTGCTTGCTGCTGCCTGGATTCAGCAGTAGGTAGAGGCAGCTGAGAGGGTTCAGGCCCCAGACAGCTTCCACCAGGATCTCTGAGGTCCACTGTGGGCAGCTCATGGCTTCCTTTCAAGTATCAGGGTGTTGCAGGAGGTGCTGGGCTCACCCTGACAGTTCAGCAGTGAATAGGGCAGAGAAGTCTGTGTCCTCAAGGAGCCTCAGTCATTAAACAAAGGGAGGTGGGAGTAGCAGCCCCCCTGGGTCCTGAGGGTGGAGCCCTGCCCAAGCTGGCTGGCCCTCCAGCCTCAGAAAGCAAATTGCTGGAATCATCTAAGTCCACAGCCTAGCTCAGTATAGCAGTGGGAGCTCTTCTCGACCTTCTCCGGGTGACAGAGCGTCTCCCACCTGTTCGCAGGAGCTCAAGCCTGACTAGCTCAGAGAGGGGAGTGGTTTGTCTCCTTCCCAGAAGCCAAGTCCCCTGGGCTCTGAGTTCCAGTTCCCTCTGCTGCCAGTGGCTCCAGGACCCCAACCATCTGGCTCAGGAGTTGCTGAGGCTGGGAAAAAGGAGGGCCCAGGCTCTCCAGAATCCCATCTCTTCGCTACCTGGTCTCCCACGTCTCCCTTGCCCTAGATCAAATTCTTTTCCAGAGAAATATGACCTGACCCTGGCAGAACAGCCAGCTCCTCAGATCCCACAGAGCACATGCAGAGTAAACAGTGGAAGAAGGTGGTGGCCTCCTTGGCGGAGCATGGCCAGCCAATCAGGAAAAAGAAACAGACATGAGGTGGCAGTGGCTCCTCCTTCTCTGCCCCCACCACTTTGTTCTAAGTGAAACATACCAGAAAAGGTCCCCTGGTGGCCAAGGCTGTGCCTACTTGTCCCTGCCTAACTATCCGCCCCCGGAAGGAAGACAGGACACACAGATATGAGCCACCTTGCAAGTTACTTGCTTTATTCTTCTTCCTATTCTACTACCTAGTCTACTTCCTATGTTCTTCTCTGTACTTCTTTATACCCCTTTACACACATATATCCCCTTTACACACACTACAATGTCCCTCACCCATTATATAGTCCAATCCCACCAATCATAAGGCACAGCTGATTCATGTGTAGTGCATGAGCAGAACATAGCATTGCAAAGAGAAGCTGAGTGGCTATGGGCTCTAGAGGCCAGCAATCAGAAAGCTGATCACGAGCTGTTCACGCGCCAGCAAGGAACTGCATCAGCAGGCTAATCATCAGACCGGGAGTGTCTCAGGGAGGAACTCCTGATAACAGGCGCCATCTTTATGGCGCAGTTTCTTTTCGCTCCCGACACCTACTGTCCTCCATGTAATGGGCATCTCAGAGGACAAAGGCTTGGCTGGTAGCCTGTCCACCAAGGTGTTGTCCTCGTGGGTTCTGTCATCTGGGGCTTCGGAAAACATTTGACACACTTGGCACATGGAGGGAAGGCGTGGGCTTCCCTGAGATGTATCCAAAAAAAACCCAAACCCGCTGCCATCGAGTCAAGTCTTACACATAGTGACCCAGAGTAGAACTGCCCCACAGAGTTTCCAAGGAGCACCTGGCGGATGTGAACTGCCAACCATTTGCTTAGCAGACGCAGCACTTAACTGCTATGCCACCAGGGGTGTTCTTTCATCACCTGAGCTTTAATAGCAGCAGGGGTGTGGCCCATATTCACTGCCCTGGATCTTGTGGGGGGGGGTTCAGGAAGGGAGGAGAAAAGTCCAGAGATGGGGTAAGTCCCAGATGTTTCTTTAGATTGAGAGTGGGAAAGTCTCCAGAGAGAAATCCAAGAGACAGCTTGTAAACCAGTATCCAGGACCAAGGCCTTTCATGGAGGGTCTCTATTTGTGGGCAGGCTAACCAGGCTTGGGTTTGGGGTTAGGGGTGGGGTGGAAGCTTCTGGGCTGGCTGGTTCACCTTGAGAGCACTGGGTCCTGTTTAGGGGAGACTGGGTGAGGCAAGCGAGAAAAGGAGTGCAGGGTTTGGAGTCAGGAGATCCCAGAGACTCCATATTTTAATGCTGAGAGGAATTTGGAGATAACTAGCCCAGTTGTCCCACCTATAGATTTAGGAAGAGAGAGTCTTAGAGTCTTGATTTTTCATACTTGGAAGGCTTTTGGGTCTGTCAGGGCTGTATATGGATCCTGGATGCGTCAGTCTTAGAATTACAGCATCTTTCACAGACTGAGACACCTTAATCGAATCTTTGATTCTCAGAATCTGAGAGTCTTATTCCTCTCACAGAATCTTGGAATTAAAGGGTCACAGATGCACTTATGAACTCCCAGTCCCCAGAATCTCAGAATTAAAGACTCATTCAGAAAGGCGTGGAGCTGGAGTCAGTATCAGGAATATAGAAAATACCCTGCAATGCTCCTTGGAGTACAGGAAGCTCTCTTTTCATTGTCATATAATAGCTTGAACTCTTCTAGGGACTAGGGACAGGGAGCTCACCACCTGGCAGGATGACAGGATATTGAACATGTAGAGAAGTGAACTGAACCCCAATACAGAGGTCTTAACTGGCCCAAATGAAGTTTGGTAGGAGACATTTGCCTCCCTCCAGGGCAGAGCTGGATACCAGGATACAGGGGTGCAGTGGGATTGCTTAGCTCACCTGACCCACTTCAGTTCACTGCTCACCAGGTGAGTCGGAGAGGGGTCCAGTGTACTCCTCACCTTGCCTCGGGGAAAGACTGGTCAGGAACAGAGGTAGGAGTGGGAGACAGCTGTGAGTAAGAGATGTTGGGTTGTACCCCGAAGATTTGGGAGAAGGAGGGATGTGCTTCTCAAGGGTCAGGAGGTGATAAGAGATGGTGGTAAGAGTGTAGGGGGAAAAGACTGGTCTGTGGGTCAGTGACTGATCAGTGCTATCCCAGTTCTGCCTGCTACTGATCACTGGATGACTGAGCAAGTTATTCAGTGTCTCTCTCAGAGCCTCAGTTTCTTCATCTGTAAAATGGGTTAGTGAGCCCACCTTGTATGAGTGGTTCCTGGGGTTAGTGGGATCCACTGAGAGCAAGCAGACACCTTCCTGACCAGCTTGGCTTCATGGCAGTAGGTGAAATACATGAGCTCCCTTTCTGTTTTCCACCCCACCCCCTCTGGGTCTTGGATAGTGAGCAGTTTCTACAAATAGAGATGCGGAAAAGGACATTCCAGGCCACATAAACAGCCCATGAAAAGGCCTGGGAACACAAGAATTGTTGGAGTATTTAGGGAACAGCAGGTACAGTTCTTAGAGTATCAGAATGTGGTGCTGGGTGCCCTGGAGATGAAGCTGTCCTCTTGGCAGAGGCACCCCGAGATTTGACTGGCAGTAGGGATGTAGCATGTCAGCTCAGCAGCTCAGCCTCCTGGAGTTTTTCCTCTCCTCTTCCTCCTCCCAGTCAGGCAGGGGCAGAAAAGTTGAGGTAAGTAGAAACCACCGTCTGCAAAGGTGAGACATTCTCCTAGCCATGTCTCAGCTCTCCTTCCCTGCATGGACTGATTTGAGGGTGAAACTGAACGCTGGAACATTTAACACAGTTTAGAAGGAGGTTTGGAGATTTTGGAAATCCTAGTGGCACAGAGGTTGAGTGCTACAGCTGCAAACCAGAAAGCTGACAGTTCAAATCTGCCAGGCATGCCTTGGAAACTCTATGGGGTGGTTCTACTCTGTCTTATAGGGCCACAGTGAGTCTGAATCGACTTGACAGCAGTGGGTTTGGTTTTCTTGGTTGGAGGTTTTACTCAGTTGGGAATTTTTTATTCAGTTCACTTCAAATGTCAGCTGGAGCTAAGAGAGGTCTTGTCTCTTGCTGAGCCTGGGCCTAGCAGATGTGTGGATAAATCATACCATCCAGTGTGGAGGCTGGACCACAAAAGTGGGTTGAGGGTAGAAATCAGGTGTGTGGTCAGCCTGCCTAAACTGGGAAGATCTCAGCTCTTTTCTTTAGGTGCTGTGTGACCTCAGGCAAGTTCCCTGACCTCTCTGAGTACCTGCTATTCTCAGTTCTGCTGTTTAGCCTTTCTCTAGATGTAGGCAAGCCCCTGTCCCTCTGCCCTGGCTGGAAGAAAATAGGGACGCTCTCCCAGGCTACTCAGACGTACTGAAAGTTGCGAGAACCTGGGCAGGACCTCATCTGTTCTGATGGCCCTGGTGTCCCATCTCCCCACCTACCTCTTCTACCCAGGTCATGAAGGGCTCACAGTGGACCCTGGAGGCCAGGCCTGAATATGAGCAGCCTGTCTGGGTGACCTGAACTGCACCAGCTGACCTGAGTCTCCCTATCAGCTGTTTCCTCAAGAGGCTCTGGGCTAGGGGAAGATTCTGCTTCTGGGGTATATTTTTGGAGCATACAGTCTTGTCATCCAGCTGGTGACTCAGGCCCTGGTTTTCTCAAAATGGGCTATAGCACAAGTACAAAAAGTGGCAAATGTTGTTTTTATTCCAGAAAGTTAAACATGGGGGTCCTTTCCCCTTGAGCCTATTCTTACAGAGAAGGGCCGGGTGGGGATGAGGCCAGGCTGTGTGGTGGACACCTTCTTTCCTCCCCCATCTGTCATCCCCAGTCTAGCAAGCTGAATCAGTTGACTCTGCCTTGGAAACATCCCCCGAATCATTTCAGGTTTGGACATGGACCTTGACTTTTAGTGAGAGTGATGTTGGACACATTCCTTGACCTCACTAAGCCCCAGATTCTTCCTTGGAGATGACTGAAGTAGCCGCTGATGGGGGCTGGGAAGCTTCAATGAGGAGCAGGTGTGCAATGCCTGGTGCACAATAGGCACTCAGTGACTGCTAATTAAGGAGTCAATACCTTCCTGCTTCCTCTCCTTGAAAAACCTGGTAGCTCACTGGTTGAATGCTATGGCTGCTAACTAAAAAGTTGGCAGTTCCAATCTGCCAGACATTCCTCAGAAGCTCTACGGGGCTGTTCTACTCTGTCTATAGGGTCACTATGAGTTGGAATCAACTTGATGACAGTGAGTTATTTTTAGTGTTGTCATTCCCTTTCTCATTCCACAGTCACCAAGCCCCATCCATGCCACCTCCTGCCTCGTGATGGAGTTTGCTTCCTTCTCTCTAGCCCTGCTGTAGTAAAAGATTCTGGATCTCATATTAAAAAAGGAGGCTAGTTTCCTTTCCTTGCTGTAGGTGCAGACTCTGGGCTGCAGGAGCTGGTATAAAGGGTATTTAAGGGAATGGTAACTGGGAGCCGCTATAGCAGACAGCCCAGTCCAGGCCACCTTCATGTCCACTGATGCCTGTGATAGTCTCCCACCAGGCCCCCTGCCTTGATCTCTTCCACCAGGCCATCTCTGCTGACTTATTGCTTTAAAGGCAAACTCAAGGCCTCTATCGCAAGAAACACAACAGAAGACACGTAGTTTCCCTGCTGTCTTCACTTTGTGAAGTTCAACACTCGATGCCTTTCTCAAGGCAGCCTCATCTACTCCTCAGTTCTCGCTGCTCCCCCAAAGTGTCACATAAGATTGTCCTTCCTCAGTGTCTGGATAAGTGGGGACCATCTTACCCAAGATGGTGTGAAGGAGGTAGGCAGGATCAGATGAGCAGGTAAGTTGGGAACAATCTAGGACAGGTCTTGCAAAGTCAGCAGATCTGCACTGGGTGTCACTTTCCCTCCCTCCCTCCCTCCCTCCCTCCCTCCCTCCCTCCTTCTGAGATCCAGAGCATTCAGCTATCCTGGTGGGGGGGTGGGCAACTGGCTCCAGCCCGTTACATGGTCTCCTCAATCCTGTCTCTTGTCTTTGTCAGCTTGGCACCCTCCTTCCCTCAAGAATCTTGTTTTGCTGGGTGGGATTTCCTGTAGTCTGTAGGGTGGACCCCCAGTGTCTCCTGTGCTAAACCAAAGCAAAGCAAACCAGAACAAACCAAGCCAAACTGTGGGTGAGACCAGCAAAATCTGCGGAACTGGAGACTCATTCTGAGAACTCTGGTATCTGGACACATTCTACTCTCCACACTGCTTGGCGGTGGTGGAAAGTTAATTTGTTCAAAGAAAATAAAATGTGCCGCTGAGCTCTCCATGTACTGCATACGAATGTTAGTTCAGCAGAGTGAGACAGGGTTTCTGTGTGAATGGCCCCCAGACCCAGCTGCTGTCATGCCAATTACAGGCTGGAACAACTCCAGGGCTGTGGATATAAGGGAGGTTCCTGGGTCAGAAGAGTTAGGGTATTACAGTGGAAAAGGGGCTAGCTCTCCTTTCTCACTGTGGACACTGACTCTAGGCGGAGGCAGAGGCACCAGTACGAGCGGCATTTAGGGGAAAGGGCTCTCAGGTTGGGAGCTACTGTAAGAGATGATCCCTCTGTCTCACCAGTTTTTGGATGGGAATGCTTGCATGTAACATTAAAAGATGGATCTAAACATCTCCATATCCCTCCTGCACCTGAGGAATTGCCATCGTTTACTCTCTACCCCAACATGAGAATCCCTAGGGTGTCTTATGTGGACTCAAAAACCAACCCACCAGTTGTGACTACAAATGAAGGCTGCTTGGCTCTCCTTCCCACTGTCAGGGATCTCTGCTAATGAAGCTTCTAGAAGAGCCTTGAGGTGTCCCTGCTGGACATACCCACCCCCTGCCCAGTTGGCATGGACAATGTCTGTGCGGGGGAGGTAGGTTCTCAGGCTCCTGAAACTCCCAGACCTCTAGTCACAGAGTGAGGTCATGCTCCATGCAGAAGTGGGAGACTGAGCCTCCCGCCTCCATGACATAGTCTCCCAAATGCTGAGCACCAAGCACTCCAACAGTGAGGCTACGGAGAGAAACAGGAGGCACCTGCCCCTGCCCTCGAGGAGTGCATGTCTGGTGGGTACAGAGTCCTAGAGTCCCTGGAGCTGCAAGAGAACATACTTGTCTGGCCAGGGAGATAAACATAAAAACAAATAAATTATAACCTGGTGATAATGGGCCCTGGAGGGAAAGTTACATGGTTTAGAAGCAGCGGAGAGGAGGAAATGATTTACTCTGCATGGAGTGAGAGGGGGCAGGGCGGATTTTGCAGAAGAGAATGAGGAGGAAAACACTATTCTGGGCTTTGAAGGATGAATAGGAGTTTGCAAAATAGCTAAGATGGGAAAGATTTATTCTTAAAATGGAAAGAAAGCAGACACGAGCACAGAGGATGGTGGATGGAAAGAGTCCCTGGAGGGAGAATGCAGAAATACCATCACTAACCCCAGCTTCCGAGATTTCTCTGTTCTCTAAAGTAAGAGTCGAAGTCACTATCTGAGCATGCAAGAGGCTGAGGAGTAAGGAGAGGTCTGTGTAATAGAAAGCCAGACAGTGGCTGGTCTAGGGGCACATAGTAGGCTCACTGGGCAGCAGTGGGCCCACGTGAGGTCTCTGGATGTGGATGTGTGGTGGTGGTGTTTTCTACAGGCGTTGTTCAGCTGCCTAACTACAACATGGGGTGGACAGAGAGTTGTATTTAACGAGGGATAGGATTTGGCCACAAAAACCCAATAGGAGAAGGGAGGGAAAAGAGAGTTGAGGGTGTATCAGAGAATGACTGCTATCATGGACTGTGTAATCTTGGCTGGGAGAGAAGAGAAGTGGAGGCAGAAGGGAGACAAGAGTAGACGTAAGAGGGAGAGCTTATGGCTCGAAGTCCCGGTGAGAAGGAGAGTGCCCAGTGGGTAGCGTTTTTAGAAGAAGAGGGCTGTAGTGCATGAATGGGATGCAGACCATGGGGAAGGGCAGCTAATCAGGGGCGAGACACCTGAAGGAGAGAAGGCCAAGGAGACCGGGGCAGAGATGACTCATCCATGTAGCCACCGAACTTGCCAAGAGTTAGAAGACGAGGTGCGCTAGAGGAAAGGACAGTGACACAGGAGCTGGATGGTCACGAAAGAAGCATGAGTGGCCCAAGGTCTGAATGACATCATCCAGGAGAGCATCCAGCTGTCACTGCATGTCTATAGTATATTTGTAATATTTTTTCTATAATTTCCTCACGCAAGAATACCCTGTGCTTTTGGAGGGCAATGTGGAGAAACAGGCAGACTGGGGTTCCGATCCGAACTTCATTGACTGGTGACTGTGGGGCCTAAGGCAAGTCATGTCATTCAGATAGTCTTCTCTTTCCTCATCTGTGAATGGAGATAATCAAAACTTCACACATTTGCTGTCAGACTCGTGCGAGTTCATGGGGAGATAGACAGTGTGGGGCGATGGTGAAGAGTCAGGGCTTGAGGGCCAGGCTGCCTGTGCTCTCAGCATGATTCCCAAATTATGGGTGTGTGACCAAGGATATGTTCTAGAACACCTCACAGCTTCATTTTCCTTAGGTGTTGTTTTGGTCATCCAGTACTGATCTAGCAAATACCATGAGTGGACAGCTTCAAAAAGAGAAAAGCTTATTCTTGCACAGTCTGGTAGGCGACAAGTCCAAAGTCAGGGTGTCTACTCCAGGGGAAGGCTTTCCCTCTATCAGCTCTGGAGGAAAGTCCTTGTGTTGCATCAGTCTTTGGTCAGGGAGCATCTTGGTCCAGGAACCTCAGGTCTAAAGGATGCACTCTGCTCCCAGTGCTGCTTTCTTGATGGTGTGAGGTTCCCCACTCTCGGATTGTTTCCCTTTCCTTTTATCTCTTGTGGGATGAAAGGATAAAAGGTGGTGCAAGCCACCCTCCAGGGAAACTCCCTTTACAATGGAGCAGGGAAGAGATTGCAGGTAGGGATTTACAGTCCCACCCCAAATCTCTTTAACATACAGCACAGGAAAACCACAAAATGCAGGACAATCATAAAACACTGGGGATCATGGCCCAGCTAAATGGCTACGTGCATTTTGGGGAGGAGACAGTTGAGTCTAGGACAAGCATGAAACAAGGGTGCTATAAGCATCATGATGATTGTGAAGAAGGTGCAGGACTGGGTGGTGTTTTGTTATGCCATACGTAGGATGGCTAGGAGTCAAAATTGACTCTGTGGTAGCTAACAACTAGTACTTATTCTCTGAGTGAATTCAGTAAAGCAATACTATTAGTGTTTGGCAGACAGTACTTGCTGTGGCCTCTGGGCCTGGATTTTGGAGCAACCAGCCTGAAACAGTGCTGAAGCCCTTCACGTTGAGCTCCCCCTCAGTCACGACACAATGTATTTGTTCACACCAACCGCAAATCCGTCTGCAGCAGGAGATCTCTTCCAGTTTTATGTTCAGAGAAAATCTTAGAGGGTCAGTTCGGGGTTGAAACATTCCCCTCAAGAAGTTATGTTGAACTCCTAACACTTGTACCATAAATACAACCCAGTTTGGATATAGGAGTTTTCTCTTTTTTTTTTTTAATAAGGCCATAGCAGAGAAGGGTGGGTCCTAAACTGCATCTCACACTCAGAGGAAGACAGGTGTCATGCAGAAACACATTTATAAGCAGCCAAGAGCACCAAGAAAAACCCAGAGCTACAGAAGCAGAGACAGAGATCTTCCCCTGGAACCCACAGAAAGAGAGAGAGCCTAGCCCTGCTGACCCTCTGAATTTAGACTCCTCCTTTCTGAAACTGTGAGAAAACATAGTTCTGTTCTTTCAAGTCACCAGCTTGTGCTGGGTTTTTGTTATGGCAGCACAAGGAAACTGAGATAGTGGGCACTGGAGGGACCCCAGACTGCTAGGAGGGCTGGGGGCAGTGACCTAGGACTCTCTGAGACCAGCACAGTCTCCTGCGGGGTTGACAGCTCCCCCAATCTGAAGGGGATGCTGAGAGCTAAGCCTATAGACGGGTGCAATTAGCCAAGTTGTGTCCAAGATTAGTTCTTCATCTATATGCCTTTTCATTGATCTCTTGGCAGGGATATTTTGCCTCATGAAGGGAAAAAAAGGGTTTATTTGGGCTGGTGAGGTGGTGTCCCAGGAGGGTGTGTGACTGAAGGCAGTAAGAAGGAAGGACAGACCCTGGACTGACAGATAGGAGACCTGGGCAGGTGCTGCTCTTTTGCTGACCTGTTGTGGGGCCCTGAGCAAGTTGCTGTCTCTGAGCCTTGATTTCACAGCATATCAGCCCAGAAGATTCTTAGAGGTAAACCTGCTCCTTCTTTAAAAGAGGACAGCTGAAGGTGGAGAGGGAAGTGACTTGCAGGAGGCCTGATAGCAGAGGTCGTGGGCAGGGAGCACAGCCTGTGCTTCCTGGGTACCCCTTGGAGTAGAGGGCTTTGGAATCACAAAAGTAGATCCAAATCCACTTTGAGCAAGTTACCTGACTTCTCTGAGTCTCAATTCCTTCCTCCCAAGAAGCTGATTTACAGGAAAGCAATTCACCAAAAGGATGATGTCATAGATTGAACTGTGACCTCCCCCCCCCCAAAATGTGTGTAACAATGTGCATGGGCCATGATTCCCAATATTTTGTGATGGTCCTACATTTTGTGATTTTCCTATGCTCTATGTTAGAGGATTTGGGTGGGACTGTAAATCCCTTCACAGGATCACTTCTCTATTCCACTGTAAAGAGAGTTTCCCTGGAGTACGGCTTGCACCACCTTTTATCCCTTCATCCTACAAGAGATAAAAGGAAACAGAAGCAAGCAGAGAGCTGTAAACCTTACACCATCAAGAGAGCAGTACTGGGAGAAGAGTGTATCCTTCAGATCTGAGGTTCCTGTGCCAGGATGCTCCCTGGACAAAGACTGATGCAACACAAGGACTTTCCTCCAGAGCCGACAAGGGGGAAAGCCTTCCTCTGGAGTGGACACCCTGAATTCAGCCTCGTAGCCTGTCGGACTGTGTTGGAATAAACGTTCCCCTGTTCTCGCCTTCCCCTCTGTGGTGGAGCTGCACTCTGTTAGAGCAGCACTGACTGACTAAAACAGATGCTGTCGTGGACTGAATAAGGAGCCCCTGGCAGATCTGAACCCAAAGGTCAGCAGACATAGAACTCAACCACTATGCCACCAGGGCTTTCCATGGATTGACTAATGTCCCCCCAAAATGTGTAGCAATTTGACTAGGCCGGGATTCTCAGTATTGTGTGGTTGCCTTCTATTTTCATAATTGTATTTTTCAAATAGATTGCAAATCCAAATCTCTGCCTGTGGCTAATGGGGCAAGATTGGACTATATTAAAGAGGGTGAGATTGTAACACCCTTACTGAGGTCACCTACCTGGTGCAACGTAAAGGGAGTTTTCCTGGGGTGTGACTTGCACCACCTTTTTTCCGCTTATCCTGCTACAGATAAGAGGAAAAGGAAGTGAGCAGAGAGCTGGAGACCTCATACCACCAAGAAAACATTGCCAGGAGCAGATCCTGTCCTTGTAGACCTACAGTTCCTGTGCTGAGATGCTCCCACGCCAAGGAAAGACTGATGACAAGGTCCTACCTCCAGAACCAACAGAGAGTACGTTCCCCTGGAGCCGGCACCGTGACTTCAGGTTTGTAGTCTATCGGACTGTGTGAGAATCAGCTTCTCTTTGTTGAAGCCATCCACCTGTGGCATTTCTGTTACAGCAGTCCTAGATGACTACGGCAGATGGCCTTCCCTTTCAACAGTGATCTGTGGAAGTCTTTTTTGCAGTCTTAGGTCCCGGTCCTTTGCTGCCGCTGCCCTGTCCTGTCTTGGCCTCTCCGGTGTAACAGCCACCTGGTTTCTCTGGCCAGACTAGGACTAATGCTTCTTTGTGTCAGGGCATCTAATGAATCATTGGGAAAACCACTTTTTTTTGTAAATTCGTCACTGGATGAATTGACTATCTGCTAAATGGATTTCCAGTGAATTAACCCTGAATCTCCACTTCTTATGGCTATTCAAAAGATGAACTGAAGTAATGCTGGAGGAACGTTTAGCACACGGCTGACCAGTTTCAGTGATCCCTAAATGCCCCATCTTCATTGTTACAGTGACCCTGTGATAATGAGCTCGCTATGAGTTGGAATAATACAGGGTTACTATGAATCAGAATCGATTTGACAATAATAGTTTTATGGATTTGTTATCATTATTGATGATGTTGGTGTTGTAGTGATGGAGTACTGCAGATGCTGACAAATGAGGGAGGAATACCCTAAACATGGTGGAAAAAGCAGTGGAGCCCCCGCTTGGCTGGGAGAGAGGCAAGCAGGCGGGGTGCAGAGCCTCGGGACCAGCAGGGCGTGATCCTAGCAGGGGCCCCAGGTTCAGGCTGTCTGAGCAGGGACCAAGGTCGTGGGCTGAGATTGCTGAAATCCAGTCCCTCTCTCTACTGCACTGGTCCAGGAGCCCAGGGAAGGACCAGATGAGGGTGCAGGTAGGGGAGCCAGGCACTGGCCTTCACTCCAGGTTCTGATGAGCCCTCTCTCCCTGGAGAACTCATTTCCTAAGAAAGAGCCTTTTGGCTCAGCCAGTCAGAGTTTCAGGACCAGCTCTCCCCGCAGGCCGAGCTCACCTGCCTCCACTGATGCTCGTTGACTCATCACAGCCTCCCTTCCACTGTTAACACACCATCCCCCTTGGATTCCGCGTTAACTTCTCCTCTTCTGCTGGAAAGGGACCACCCAAACTTTCCCCCCGTGCTGGCTGTGAGCCTTGGGTCTTGAGCCTCTAGATCTGGAGGCATGCATCTGTCCAGGGAAACACAGGCTCCGCTTTCACCTCAGGACCCCGAGACTCCATCTCCGCACAGTACAAGAGTGGGGTTGGACTTCCAGTCTCCACAGTGAGTGCTGGAGGTGCTGCTTTCATTTTCTGTGTTCCTGTTGCTCTAGACAAGTTCAAGTCTGAGCCAAGACTCCTCATATACTTATCAATTATGTCAGACAAAAGCATTTTGTCATTGTGGGTTGGCTTTACTATCTCTTGCAACTAAAACATTTTAGATGTCTTTATATGTTGCTCTGTCTTTGCTGGGAGGAGCTGTGGACACAGGGGCTCCTGCTGACCTCTGAGTTGGCCCCACATTATCATTATCCACTATAGCTCTCTGAGGTTGTCTTGCCCATTTTACAGATGGGAACACTGAGACCCAGCTGTCCAAGACCACTAACCAGGAAGTGGTTGAACCCAGTTCTCCTCCTTCCCAGCTGAGTGCTCAGTCTCTTAGGTGTCAGAAGACAAAGCTTGGGAGAGCCCCTGTCTCTGCTCCCTAGGTGAGTGACCCGACCAGAGAGAGTCAGGGCCTCAAATCTGGAAGATTAGATGGGGGGTGGGTGGTGGGTGGTGAAACCTGATTTGGATGCTGAGATCTGAACACAGGAAAGCCAGATGCAGACACAAAGATTTAGAAAAGATAATAATTACAAAGCCTCCTCTAGAGTTGATGAGCTGTCAGAAATCCTTTCAGAAACTAAGTTAAAGGATTGTGCTTTCTCTGTGTTTAGAAGATGCTGCCCCCCTGCCCTCTCCATACTCTCCTCTCTAAGGGAAATTCCACCTTCTCCTTCTTCCTTCTCCTGGATCCCCCAGAGCTGTGACCTTGGAGATTCTGGGTGGGCAGAGAGCTCCCTACAAAGACCTGCTCAGTCAGCCTTGGCCTGCTCTGGGCTTCTCCTGAAGGTGCTTACTTTCCTTACCTGTCCAGGTGACATCAGATGAGCTGAGCAGAGCAGTCAGGGCCTGACATCTCCGCCCACCCCTCCCGTCTTTACCTCCTGACATACGGTTGGCCTGAGTCCCAAGGGCTGCAGACTGAGGTCACTCTGTACCCCCAGAGTAATTGCTGTTATTATTTTCTTCATATCTGTCCTAACTCATAGCAACCCTATAGGACAGAGTAGAGTCTCCCCATAGCGTTTCCAAAGCTGTAACCTTTATAGCAGCAGCTTGCTGTAGCTTTCTCCAGTTGTGTAGTTAGGGGTTCAAACTGCTCGCCCTTCTCTTGACAGCTAAGCATTTTAGCCACTGTGCCATCGGAGCAGCAAAGGTATGAGGTGGTTCCACTCTGTTATATAGGGTCACTATGAGCTGTTATGGCCCCCTGATGTTAAGTGCTCACTGCTAACCTAAAAACCAGAAGTTCGAACTTGCTACCTGTTTAGTAGGAGAAATATGTTTCTGTAAAGAAAACAGCTAGGAAGCCCTATGGGGTAGTTTTGATAGGGTCACTACGTGTTTACTTAATGGCAAGAGGCTTGTTTATTTGTTGTTTGCTATAAGTTGGGATTGAATGGACAGCACCTAGTAACAACAACCGTTGGTCAAGGATTCTCCCTCCCCACCTCCCTCAACCCTCAAGCCTTTCTCACTTGGCAGTGGCGGGGACTGGAAAGGACTTCTAGTTTCTATTGCCACCTGTTCCCAACACCCCTGGCCCTAGGAATGGGGACATTTCAAGATGTTTAGGAAGAAAAAGGAGGCGGAGGCTAGATTTGCAAACTCTTGTCAAAACAAAAAAATATATATTTTTACAGAGTTTGAGCCACAGGGGTCAGATGTCGTTAACTTGGTGCCTGCCGTGTGCTTGACCTGTAATCACAGAGCTGGAATCAAACCCACTGTCCTCTCCTGGCATCTGGCTCTTCCATCTGGGCTGCCTATGAGGTGTGGTCATGCCTTCCCTGCTTCCTTCACCAGGAGCCAGGCTCGGTCAACAAAGCCTGGACTTGGGAAGTGTGGGCTCTAGTGGGGTTGGTGAGACCCAGAGAGATACAGAGGGGCTAGGGTGGGTGTGGGGGGGGTCACTGACTTGGCCAGATTGAGGGTGGCGTGACAGGGGCAGGTCAGGAGGAACAGAAACCCACGGGGGGCTGGCTTAAGCCACCTGAACCCAACCCGGTGCCATCGAGTCATATCTGACTCATGGTGATGGGCAGTGAATTTATTACGTGAATGAAGTTGGGGGTAGGAAGGGGACACAGATTTACCAGAGATGGTGTCAGCAGGGCCTGAAGAAGAAAAACTACTGGACCCCCTCTTCTCTCTCATGCAACTCCCTCCCTTCCCTCCTTCCTCCCTCCCTCCCTCTGCAGCCCAGCCTCCCTCCATCCAGCTCACTTGGGTGGGTAGACTAGGGCAAAGGAGGCTCTGTCTCCCAGCTCTAAATAGATTGGCCTGCTGCTCTCAGGCCCAAGATCAAGTTCAAATTCATGTCTGATTGGTTTGGCTTGAGACAAGTGCCCAGCCATGTTCCACTCAGCAATGGCCGGAGGGAGTAGTCACAGTACAAACACAGTGTCAGGGGCTCATTCCTACAAGCCCCAGAGGGGAGAAGGGGCCCAGTCCTCAAAAAGAAGGTTGTTGAGAGCTGGGCAGACACCGGGATGGTCAGCTTGAAAGACATGGTGGCCAGAAAGGGTGACACTGTGACAAGAAAAGGAGGTGAAAACCTGGATGGTCAGGGGACGCAGGAGAAGGCGAGGAGGGGTTTATTTTGTTTCCCATCTGTACATAAAGAAGAAAGATCAATCCCGGAAAGAACAGTGTTCTCTTTTATAACACCTGACTTTTTTCTTTGCCTTACTTGTCATAGAGTGTAATGACCTAATTTGCTTGTCTGGTCCCTTGGTTGTCACCCCTCATCCCCACTGGAATATCAGGCCCAGGAGGAAGGAGCCTTGTCTATACTGCCCACTGTCCTTGTCCTGGTGCCTGGAACATGCTGAACCCAGGGAAGGGGGGTGATTTCTGTGTGCGGAATAAAGGAAAGGAGAAATGCAACAGGGAGCAAGAGTCCCAAAACAGAAGAAAGTAACACCCCTGATCTTATGTCTATTTAAGTAGTTGTCACACAGAAAGTCCTTATCCACACGAAGCACTAATAGTCAGTGCACACTCAGCGTGTGTGGGCCTATGTTGAGTGCTTCACACAGCAGCATCACATTTGAATCTCACAGTAGCCCTCTTCGGGAGGGGGGCAGGTGCCCCCACTGTTCACGGAAGCAAAGCTAGCTGCCTGAGCCAGGGCAAGAGCAGGCCAGGACTCGAGCCCCTGCCTGTCTGACTCCAGGTTCAGCTCAGAACCACAATGTACTGCCCTACTGTGTGCCAGGCCTTGAGTCAGGGACAGAAGATAAATGAGGCTCGTCCTGTCCTCAAGGGGCCCTCAGTGAGTCAGGGAGACGGAGGCACAGAGTGAGTAGAGTTCTGTGTTTGCTTTTGGTGGTTCCTCTGTCTGGCCCTCACTCTAGACATAGGGAAACTGAGGCCTGGATTGGGTCAGGGGCTTGCCCAAGGTAACAGAGCCCAGTCTTCCCGGAAGGGGCCAGAGCA
This sequence comes from Heterohyrax brucei, assembly GCA_028571685.1. Lineage (NCBI taxonomy): Eukaryota > Metazoa > Chordata > Mammalia > Hyracoidea > Procaviidae > Heterohyrax > Heterohyrax brucei. The sequence goes on from CM053140.1 coordinate 60,020,347, forward strand.
GAGGAGGGTCCAAAGCTCTGAGGGGGTAGGACAGTGTTTGTGCACCGAGGATGCTGGGTGAGGGGCTTGGACCCCAGAAGTTTCCATGGCAGGCTTGGGCAGGGTGTGATGTCACCTGTGTGGGCTCCAGGGGATGAACTGGGCCGGCATGTTGCGGGTGGATGGAGGGAGACAAGGGAGGGAAAGCTAGTCCCTTAAATTCAGGCCATGTAGACATGATGTCACAGCAGGTGGTTAAAAAGAAAAAAGATTATAGAAAGCCACAGCAACAGCAGCCCCAATCTAGCCAAGTATCCATCAACTTGGAGTTTGATTTGTACTGGAGACCTACAGCTCCTTATAAACAACATGAAATAAAATCTTTGCTTTGTAGGAAGAAAGGGAGGGTGAGCAGAGGCCCAGTGCAGGGCATACAAGTCACACAGAGATGAAAGTGGCTTTTGTTTCTGGCTTCAGGAACAGAGGCTGGCTAACGGTTGTAGGATTGGCCACTTCCAGAAGTGAAAGGGGCTGGTGACAGTGTAGACTCTTCGTGGTAACCTTGCCTGCCTGAGAATAAGAACTTGATTATTTAGATATCCCAGAATCCTCCAGAATGTACCAACCCCAAGAGCAAGGACCTCTTGTGTCTTGTCCACTGCTCATTACCAGTGTTGATCACAGTGCCAAAACTGCAATGATCAGTTGCCATCAACTTGGCTCTGGCTCATATTGACCCCCAGGTGTCAGAGTAGAACTATGGTTTATGGGGTTTTCAAAAGCTGATTTTTCAGAAGTATATCACCAGGCCTTTATTCTGAGTCATCTCTGGGAAGATTTGAACTTTTGTTGTGGATTGAATTGTGTCCCCTCTAGAATCTTTGTCAACTTGGCTAGGCCATGATTCCCAGTATTGTGTGGCTCATAAGCTACTGTGTCATCTAACGTGATTTTCCTATGTGTTATGAATCCTACCTCTGCAATGTTAATGAGGCAGGATTAGAAGTGGTTATGTTAATAAGGCAGGACTAAATCTACAAGCTTTAGTCTTAAATTAATCTCCTTTGAGATCTAAAAGAAAGAAAGAAATGAACAAGGAGACACAGAGACCTCATGCCACCAAGAAACAAGGACCAGGGGACCAGTGTATCCTCTGGATCCAGGGTCCCTGTGCTGAGTAGTTCCTTAACAGGGAGAGACTGGTGACAATGAGCATCACCCAGAGCCAACAGAGAGAGGAGGCTTTCTCTTGGAGCTGGCACCCTGAATTTGGACTTCCATCTTCCTAGAATGTGACAGAATAAGTTATATTTTTGTTTAAGCCATCCACTTGTGGTGTTTCTGTTATAGCAGCACTAGATGATTGAGACAGCCATCAACCTTTCAGTTAACAGCTGACAGCATTAACCGTTATGCTACCCAAGGACTCCTCAGGCATGTAGCAAGAGCTTGGTAAATATGAGGACTGCCAATTAAGTTTGAAAAATCATCCTAAGAAAAGTGCTACATGCCTCCTCACTGAATATCACTATGGCCACTTTTGAAGCATTCCCTATGGGAAGCTCTGCAACCAACTCCAGTGTCTAGTCTACTCTTCAAAGTGATTTTAGAATTCTTTCTGGAATGGCCATGAGAGATGCTGTTGTGTTACCCTTGATGTCATGAAGGTCATCAGAATGTCTTCCTTTCAATATTTCCTTTATCTTTGGGTAAAGAAGAAAGTCATTGGTGGCCAGATCAGGTGAGTAAGGAGGGTGTTCTAATACAGTTATTTGTTTGCTGGCAAAAAAAATCCCTCACAGACAACTATACAATTAAGTTTGTGAACTTGCCACTGTGCCATAGTGTGCAGTGGCCATTCTAGAAAGATTTCCCAAATTGTTCTGAAAGTTGCACTCGGCACTGGCATTGGCGCATAGCTTCCCAATGGGAGTACTTGGAAGGTGATAGCAGTGATATTCAGCAGTGAGGTAGGTAGCACTTTGAACAACGAAGTTCATGAAGTTAATTGTCAGACCTTGTATGTGGTAAATAAATGAAAGAACATAAGTCCTTAATGTTTCCTCAGCATCTTTATAAATAGAGAAGACTTGCCTTCACTCTACACTCACCTGGGTCAGGGATTGTGAGTCCAAGTTTGAAAACAAAATCCTCTGAATTTAGAGAGGTTTAATGATTCACCCAGTATCCCACAAGGCTCAAATGGGACTGGAACTCAGGGCCTTGGGAACCTAGATTGTTCTGTATTACATGCGTGAAGTGATGTTTCATTCCGAGGGCCAAGATGCAAACTCTGAACACAAGACAGACCCGGATTCTAACTCTGCCCTTTCACACATGTTACAGGGGGGGACTCAGCCTCTTTAGGTCTCAGCTTCCTTTTCTGTGAAATGAGATAATTCTCTTACTTCACAGCATAATTAAAAAATCCAAAAAAAAAAAAAAACATTGTTGTTGAGTTGATTCCAACTCAGAGTGACCCTATAGGATAGAATAGAACTATCTCATAGAGTTTCCAAGGAGCACCTGGTGGATTTGAACTGCTGACTTTTGGTTAGCAGCCATAGCACTTAACCACCATGCCACTATAATTTCAGTGAGGGCTAAATGAGAAACCAGTACAAAGCAGGTGTTCCCAACTTTAGTTCTCTCACCATTATTTGGGGCTATGTAATTCCTTCTTGTGGAGACTGTCCTGAGCACTGTAAGGAGTTTAGTGGCATTTGTGACATCTACCTCTAAATGCCAGTGGCACCCCATCCCAGTTTGAGCAACCAAAATGTCTCTAGGTTTTGTCAAATATTCCCTGATGTAGAGTGCTGAGCACAAAGCCAGATACCACGAGCGGGGAAGGACTGCTGTTTACTTTTACTATCTTGAACAATCCAGGAGCCAGGGCAGGATCCTGGCTGGTCTGGTTTCTTGCTGCCTTTCTAGTGCCTACACAGGGCCCAGGACACAGTAGGTGCTCAGTACACAGGTCTCTGATCTTGTCCTGGGGGCCCCTGGAAGGACGCCTGTACCTGGTGCCCTTTTGACAAACATGGAAGCAACGGAATCACAAGATTCACAAAGAAGGGCCAGTTTTAAGGGATTCTCAGTCTCTCTCTCCATTATTAACTCTAGAAACTTAATGTGTCAGCGAGGCTCTGGCAGAGCGAACAGCAAAATGACGGGGAACCAAGGTCTTGGTGCCCTTTGCTCTGGCTTTTGTCCACTTGATTTCATGTGGCTGGAGCCCAGGCAGCCAGTTAGTTGGAGAAATGTCAAAACTATATTAAATCACAAGGCCTGAGTGAGCAGGGAGGGACTCTTGTCACCCACCTCCTGTCCTTCCTGAGTGGCTGCCATGTTCTGGCACCTCTCTGACTGCACTCTGATGGCCTGGCTTATCTCCCCCTTCCTTCTCCACAATTGTATTTGTAGAATTGGAAGAAGTTATCTGGAAAGGAGAGCTGCAGGAGTTTGGGGGCTCATCTACAAGTGACTGTGCACAATGGCCTCCGTGCCAGGCCCAGGACCCCCAAGGCAGGGCAGGGCTAGAGTGCAGAGTCCAGCAGAGCTAGCTCACCGCAGCAGCTGGTGGGCTGGGGTTAGTCACTTTCACTATAAACATTTTTAAAAATACATTTTAATTGGGTTATAACTGACAGGCAATACACTCCCTTGAAATGTATAGTTTGGTTAATTTGACAAATATGTACACCCAGGAAGCTACCATCACACTCAAGATAGTGAATAATTTCATCACTCCCCGAATTCCTGTTTGCCCTTCTGTTAACCCTCTACTTCCCTCTCTGCTGCCCCTGCCTACTGTCCCTGTAGATGAGATTTCATTTTCTAGAATTATATATAAATGGAATCATTCAGTAAGTGGACTTTTTTGCTGGCTTCTTACACTCAGGGTAATGATCTTGAGATTTATCTACATTGTTGTGTGCATACTTTAGCATTCCTTTACATCGGTAAGTGGTGTTTCATTACAGGGATGCATCACAATGTATTTATCCATTCACCTGTTGATGGACATTTGAGATATTTCCAGCTTTTTGACTATTACCCACAAACTGCTGTAAACATCGGTGTACAAAGCTTTGTTTTGGAATATGCCTTCTCTGGGAAAATACCACAGTGGAATGACCAGATCACCTGCTAGGTGTATGTTCAGATTCTTAAGAAGTTAAAATACCGTCTGCCAAGACACTAGATAGTGTATAGAGTTTCAGTTTCTCCATACCTGCATCTACATTTGGTATGATCAACCTTTTACAGTTTAGGCATGCTTATAGGTATGCGGAAACCCTGGTGGCGTAGTGGTTAAGTGCTACAGCTGCTAAAGAAGAGGTCAGCAGTTCAAATCTACCAGGCGCTCCTTGGAAACCATATGAGGCAGTTCTACTCTGTCCTGTAGGATTCCTGTGAAGTTGGAATTGACTCAACAGCAACAGGTTTGGTTCTGTTTTTTTAGGTAGGTGTGTGGTACTATCTCACTTGCTTTCATCTTCCCTTTCCCTGATGTCTAATAAAGAGTCTCTGGGTGGTAGAAATGATTAACATGCTCGGCTGCTAACCCAAAGGTTGGGGGTTTGAGTCCAATCAGTTCTATTCTGATTTGCATGAGGTTACCATGAGTCAGAGTTGACTCCATAACAACTGTGTGTGTGTTTTTTTAAAATATCTAATGATACTGAACCATTGCCATCAAGCTGATCGTTCTTTGGAAACCCCGGTGGCATAATGGTTAAGTGCTTTGGCTGCTAACCAGAATGTCAGAAGTTGCTCCTTGGAAACTCTACAGAGCAGTTCTACTCTATTTTCTGTGGTCACTGTGAGTCCGAACTGATTTGACAGTGCATTTGGGTTTTGGTTTTAGACGTGTAATTGAAATGTATCTTTTCCCCAATGATTTGTCTTTGCATCTTTGTGAAAAATAAGTTGTCCGTGTGTGTTTTTATTTTTAACTGTTATAGTCCTTTAATCTGTTTGTTTATATTATTGTTGTCATCAGATGTCTATGAGTGAGTTCTGACTCTTAACAACCCTGTGTACAACAGAGTGAAATACTGCTTGGTCCTGGGCCCTGCTCGCAGGTGCTGTTACGCTTGATCCCGTTGTTGCAGCCACTGTATCCATCCATCTGGTTGAGGGTCTTCTTTTTTTTGAGGACTCTTCATGGTACTTAGCTCGCTAGTTACCAAGCATGATGTCTTTCTCCAGGGACTGAGCCCTCCTAATCACATGTCCAAAGTATGCAAGACCTAGTCTTGTCATCTTTGCTCCTGAGAATGTACATTGGCCAAGCCAAATTTGTTCCTTCTTCAGGCAGTTCATGGTATAGTCAGCGTTCCTTAGAGAAAGTCAGCTTTCTCATACATATGAGACAACTGAAAACACTATGGCTTAAGCCAGGCAGATCTTCATCCTCAAGATGATATCTTTGCTTTTTAACACTTTAAAGAGGTCTTTTGAAGCAGATTAGCCAATGTGATGAATTATTTAGTTTCCGGACTGCTATTTCCACAGACATTGGTCTGTGTTTTTACCAAAACCACAGTATCTTAACTTCGGAGATTTTATATTAAGCTTTGAAATCAGATAATTCTCTCTCTCTCTCTTTTTTTTTTTTTGGTCATTCTAGATCTTTTGAAAACCAAAGAAACTGACTCATTTGAATTATGGTTTTGGTAAAGAATAGTGAATATACCACACGCGGACTGCCGGAAGAATGAACAAATCAGTATTCAGAACGCTCCTCAAATGAGAATGGTGAGATTCTGTCTTGCTTACTTTGGACGCATCACCAGGAGGGACACCATGCTTGGTAGAGACTCTGCAAAAGAGAGGGAGACCTCCCCCCATGAGACGAATTGACACAAGTGGCTGCAACAACAGACTTAAACAGAGCAACGACTGTGAGGACAGCTCAGGAACGTGGACATTTCATTCTGTTATATATGAGATCATTATGAGTTGGAACCAACTTTACAGCAGATAGCAACAGCAGGCCCTTGGCATTTCTATAAAGTTCTAGAATCAGTTTGTCAATTTCTATAAAAAAGACACTGGAGTTTGCTTGTGATTGCACTGAATCTACTGATCAATTAGGTGGGAATTGACATTGTAACAGTAGCAGTTTTCAGGAACATGTTTCTTTCTACTTTTCTTCTATAGCTTCTGTAATGTTTTGTAGTTTTCAGAGCTGAGGCTTAGTACATCTTTTGTCATATGTATCTGCATTAAAATAATAATAATAATAAACTCTTTCTGTTGAGTCTATTCTAACTCATAGCCACTGTATAGTACAGAATAGAACTGCCCCATAGGGTTTCCAAGGAGCACCTGGTGATTCACACTGCTGACCTCTTGGTTAGTGATCCTAGCTCATAACCACTGTGATAGAAAAAAAAATTACATATGCGTGTGTGCGTGTTATCTATTCATGTGACTGCCCTTGCTTCTGTAGGATATACTCTGACCAGTGGAATTACTGGATAAAATGGTATATCTATTTTCAGCTTTTTAAGGAAGCACCGGATTGCTTTCCATAGAGGTTGTACCATTTTGCAATCCCACCAGCAGTGTAAGAGAGTTCCAATTTCTCCAGCATTTGTTGTTTTTTTGTGGTTTTTTGGGCAATGGTCAACCTCGTAGGGGTCAGATGGTATCTCACTGTAGTTTTGATTTGGATTTCTTTAATAATGCTTGTGAGCATTTCCTCATGTGTCTTTTGGCTGCCTGGATGTCCTCTTCAGTGAAGTGTCTGTCCATCTCCTTTGCCCATTGCTTAATCGAGTTATTTACTTTTTTCTTGTTAGTATTTTGCAGTACCTTGTAGATTATGGAGATCAGACGTTGGTCTGACATGCAAATGCCAAATATTATTTTCCATTCTTTGGGTGGCCTTTTAATTCTTTTGAAAAAGTCTGTGGATGAGCAAAAGTGTTTGATTCTTAGTAGTTCCCATTTATCTGTTTCTTCTGCTGTTTATTGTGCTTTGTCAGATTTTGAAGTCTATCTAAGCTGTGTATTAAAACTTCCATTGTCAACTCCACTTTTTCTTGCACGATCTTTATCGTTTTAGGCTTGATATTTAGGTCTTTGATCCAGTTTGAGTTAGTTTTTGTGTAAGGTGTGAGATACAGGTGTTGCTTAATTTTTTTTTTGCAGGTGGATATCCAATTTTGCCAGCATCATTTGTTAAAGAGACAGTTTTTACCCCAGTTTAAAATTTTAAGGCCTTTGTTGAATATCAGCTGTTCATAAGATGATAATGGCATCTCTGGGGTCCCAGCTCTGTTCCATTGGTCTATATGTCTCTTTTTGTACCAGTACCAAGCTGTTTTGACTACTGTGGCAGTGTAATAGGTTCTAAAGAGACGCCTTGCTGTGTTCCTCTTCTTCAGCAGTGCTTTGCTTAACTGCGGTTTCTTCCTTATCCAAACAAAGCTGGTGATTTGTTTCTCCACCTCATTAAAAAATGTCACTGGAATTTGTGTTGGGATTGCATTGTATGTCTAGATCAAGTTCGGTAAAATAGCCATTTTCACAATGCTGAGTCCTCCTAACCATGAGCAGGGTAGGTTTCTCTGTTTATGTAAGTCTCTTTTGGTTTCTTGCAGTAAGGTCTTGTGGTTCTCTTTGCATAGGTCTCTTCTTTCTCGAGTTAGATTTATTTATAGGTATTTTATCTTGTTGGGGCTATAGTAAACGGTATTGATTTGGTGATTTCTTCTTTGATGATCTCTTTGTTGGTATAAAGGAATCCTACTGATTTACTTATGTTTATCTTATATCCTGATACTTTGCTGAACTCCTCTATTAGTTTCAGTTGTCTACTTATGGATTATGTAGGATTATCTGCATATACAATGGCACCATGTGCAAATAGGGAGGTTTTTACTTCTTCTTTGCCAATGTAGATTCCCTTTGTTTCTTTGTTTTGTGTAATTGCTCTGGCCAGAACTTCTAGCACAATGTTGAATAGAAGCGGTGAGAGTGGGCATCCTTGTCTAGTTCCTGTTCTCAAGGGGAATCCTTTCACTCTCTCCATTCAGGATGATGTAGGCAGTTGGCTTTGCATAGAAGCCCCTTATTACTTTGAGAAACTTGCCTTCTTTTCCAATTTTGCTGACAGTTTTTAGCATGAATGGGTGTTGAATTTTGTTAAATGTCTTTTCTGCATCAATCGACAAAATTAGGTGATTCTTGTCTTTTGTGTTATTTATGTGGTTGATCACATTAATTGTTTTTCTGATGTTGAACCAGTCTTGCATCTCTGGTATGAATCCAACTTGTTCATGATGAATTATGTTTTGATATGTTATTGTAGTCTATTGGCAAGGATTTTGTTGAAGATTTTTGTATCTAGGTTTATGAGTGATATTGGTCTGTAATTTTCCTTTTTCATGGGATCTTTCCCTGGTTTTGGTAACAGGGTTATGCTGGCTTCACACAATGAACTTGGGAGTATTCCATCCCTTTCTATGCTGTGAAGTAGTCTCCATAGTATTGGAATTAACTCTTCTCTAAAAGCTTGGTAGGATTCTGCAGTGAAGCCATCTGAGCCAGGGCTTTTTTTGGTAGGTAGTTTTTTTGATGACTTTTTCAATCTCTTCCTTTGTTATGGATTTATTAAGTTGTTCTATATGGTTAATATGTTGGTTAATTGACACAAGTTGTTCTACTTCGCCTTGTGATATTTTTCATAGGTGATATGAATCTAGGAATTTGTCCATTTTCTCTAGGTTTTCAAATTGGTTAAGAGAATGGTCTTTCATAGTATTCTGTTATGATACTTTTGATTTCAGTTGGCTCTGTTGTGACATCTCCCATCCCATTTCTTATTCGTGTTATTTGTTTCCTCTCCTGTTTTTCTTTTGTAAGTTAAGCCAATGGTTTGTCAATTATCTTTTCAAAAAACTAGCTTTTGGTTTTGTTAAGTTTTTCAGTTGTTCTATTCTCTATTTCATTTAGTTCTACTCTGATCTTTATTATTTGTTCTCTTCTGGTGCCTGAGGGGTTCCTCTGTTACTCTCTTTCTACTTGTTCAAGCTGGAGAGTTAACTCTTTGGCTTCTATCCTTTCTTTCTTCAGTATGTGTGCATGTATAGAGATAAATTGACCTCTGAGCACTGCTTTTGCTGTATCCCATAGGTTCTGGTAGCATGTGTTTTCATTCTTGTTTGAATCTATAAATTTCTTTATTTCATCCTTGATTTCTTGTATAACCCATGGCTTTTTGAACAAGGTATTGTTCAGTTTCCGTGAGTTCCAACTTCTGGTTTTTTTTCCTACTGTTGAATTTGACATTTATAGCTTTATGTTCTGAGAAGATGCTTTGCAATAATTCAGTGGTTTGGATTTTGTTGAGATTTGCTTTATGTGCTAACCCATGGTCTAGTCTGGAAAATGTTCCATGTGCATTGGAGAAGAAGGTATAGTTACCTGTTGAAGGATAGAAAGTTCTGTATATGTCAGTGAGGTCTAATTGATTGATTGACACAATAAGGTTTTCCATGTCTTTACTGAGCTTTTTTCTAGATGATCTTTAAACTTCCTGAGGCTTGTTTTATGGCCCAAGATATGATCTATATTGAAATACATTCTATTTCTGCTTGAAAAAGTACATATTCTCCTGTTGTTGGGTGTAATGTTACTTTAGGTCAAGGTGGTTGATTGTGTTGTTCAAGTCTTCTATATACTTAATGATTTTCTAACTATTACTTTGTTCATGGTTGAGAGACAGGCATAGAAATTTCTCTTCATAAATTATACATTTGTCATTTGTCCGAGCTGTGGGATTTCTGTATCATCTTATAACTTTCTAAGAATCTGTGAAACCATTTTCAGAGTGGCTGTGCTATTTTGCATTTCCACCAGCAGTGCATGAAAGACCTAGTTCATCTGCTTCCGAGGTAACATTTGGTATTTTTCCAATATATTTGTTTTATCCATTCTAATAGGTATGTAGTATCATCTCACAGCGGTTTTAATTTGCATTGCCCTAATGGCTAACGATGTTGAACATCTTTTCATGTGCTTATTTGCCATCTGTATATCCTCTTCGGTAAAATGTCTCTTCACGTCTTTTGCCCATTTTCTAATTGGATTATTTTCCCGTGCTATTGAGTTTATACACACACACACACACACACACACACACACACACAAGACACTTATGAGTCCTTTGGTGGACATGTGGTTTGCAATTATTTTCTCCTACTCTGTGGTTTCTTTTTTAATCCTCTCAGTACAGTCTTTCACTGAATAAACATTTTTAATTTTGATGATATTTATAATTTTTTCTTTTTTGTGCATTATGCTTTTGATTCTAAGTCTAAGATCTTTTTGCCTCACCCTAGATTGCAAAACTTTTCTTCTATGTTGTTTTCTAAAAGTTTTATAATTTTATATTTTATAGCTTTATGTTTTACAGTTAAATTCATGATCTTTTTAAGTTAAATTTTGTATAAGGTGTGAGACTGAGGTTGAAGTTCATTATTATTATTGTTGCCTACAGAAGTCCATTTGCTCCAGCACCAGTACTTGAAAGTGCTATTTGTCTTCCACTGAACAGCTTTTGCACTCCTGTCAAAAACTAGTTGGACATATTTTAGTGGGTCTATTCCTAGGTTCTCTGTTCTGTTCCATTGACCTGTGTATCTATCTTTTCACCAACGTCTTAAACATATTTTAATTTGGTTATTTTTTTATTGTTGAATTTTGAGAGTTGCTTGTTTTTTAAGATTTTGATTTGACTGCTTTTAAAAATACATATATTTTCTATTTTCTCAACATTTTGAACATATGGAATGTATTTGATAATAACACTTTTAACATCCTTGTCTGCAAATTCTAATATCTCTGCCCATTCTGGGTTAGCTTTAATTGATGGATTTTCCCCCTCATTATGGGTCATGCTTTCTTGCCTGGCAAGGCTGGTGTTCTTTAATTAGATGCCAGACATTCTCAGTTTTACCTGGTACAATGGTGGATATTTTTGTATCCCTGTAAAGATTCTCGGGCTTTACTCTGGGACCTAGTTAAGTTACCTAGAAACAGTTTGATCTTTTCAGGCCTCGCTTTTAAACATTGTTATGTGGAATCAGAGTGGCATTTAGCCTAGGGCTAATTTTCCCCACCACTGAGGCAAGATTCTTCTAAGCACTCTACCCAGTGATCTGTGAGTCAGGCTATTTGCTAGCCTGGCTGGTGAGATTAGGCACTGTTCCCAGCTCAGTGTGACCACTGAGCACTCTTCCCTGCTGTCTTTTTGAGCAGTTCTTTCCTTGGCCGCAAATGCTTCCTTCATGCCTGTGTGCTGACTTGTGCTCAGCTGAGTACTCTATACTGCAGATTTCCGGGGTTTTCTCTCTCTACAGCTGTCTCCTCTACAGTCTTTGGTCCTGCAGAATCTCATTGTCTTGTTCCCCCTGGATTCACAGCTCTATCCTCTCAATTCGGGATGCCAACCTGCCTGCACCTGATTTCCTCTCTCTGTCCGTGACCTGGAAACTCTCTCCAGACTGTAAAATGGGGCCACCACAGGGGTCTCTTCATTTGCAGATATTATCTTGTTTAATCTTCCAAGGAGACTATGAAGTGGGCATCACTTAGGTGCCCATTTTACAGATGATTGAGCTGAGACTAAGAGGGTTGGGTCTCTTGCCTGAGGTCACACAGCTTGTAAGTGGTTGTTAACCTAGAACTGTGTCTCGGGACTACTGGGTTCCCCCAAAGTCCCGACCTCAGCCACTGGTCTGTATAACTCTCTGTTAGTGCATACACAGGTGTGGACCTGAGAACAGAAGCAGGAAGCCCTGGAATGAGCTCCTTTTCCCCCCTGCACCCACCTCTCCCAGCAAATATACTGGGCTTCATGCATGGAGTTACCGTCTTCCTAACTCACACACATTGCTGTTAGGTTCATGTCTGTGCAGTTGACTGCTACTAGAGCTGAGGGAATGCAAAGAAAACATGACTTAATTTTTTAAAAAGATGTATTTTAGTGCTGTTGGCTTTTCCTTAGGATGGAATTGTGGCTCTCTCAAGCACAGTGGTTTCTTTTCCATTTCCAAGGAACAATTTTTTTTCTTTAATTGTGAACACTAGGAGACTCCACCACGCAGTGTGATGGTGAAGCCTGGAGTCTTCCTGCCCTGTTCCTTGTCCCCTTGGCTATCAGGCAGGATAGGCAGGACTGAGGGGTCTGCTCAGTTGCTGACTATGCTCAGCAAAAGGTGGTATCTTCCACCTGCTGGAAGGGCAGCCCTGGGAAACAGGAGCTTGGCGAGACTGGCTGGGATCCTGGCTGGAGACTCCTCAACATTTCTTGTGAGACTTTATGATATGAAACCATTCAGTTCTCCTACCTCCTCTATCGGAAGCCCTGATGCTGTGGTGGTTAAGTGCTACAGCTGCTAACCAGAAGGTGGAAGGCTCATATCCTCCAGGTGCTCCTTGGAAACCCTATGGGGCTGTTCTACTCTATTCTACAGAGTCACTGTAAGTTGAAATCAATTCAACAGCGGTGTTTACACATCTTACATGGTAGGTGCTGTTATTATCTCTGTTTTATACCAAGGGAACTGAGGTGCAATTTACCTGCCCGAGGTCACATAGCTATGAAAAAGGCAGAGCCTCAGACTGTGTGGGGCCTTGGGAGGAGAAATCAGACCTCAGTTACTCAGCGTTCTGTGATCAGACCTCTGCTTCCTTACCTATAAAGTGGATATTTAAATGCTAAAAAAAACCTACAAAATATGGCCCTTATATTCTGTGACTCTTGGAGGCAGTCTACCTACCCCCCAAAACAGCAGTAATGCATTGCAAAGGGAGCCAGAAAGGAGATAACAAAATAGCTTTGGACAATTAGCTCACTGACCAAACAGCAAAGTCAGCCGCAGTTGCTGAAGATCCCTCCCTAAGCACCTTAATTCTTTCCATCACATAACGCACCTAACACTCCAGTATAATAATGAAGAAATAAACTGAGTTGAAAAAAATGGATATACTCAAGATGAAGGGAGATGGTTTCAGAAAGAGAGAATCACTCATCTCCCTCAAAATATTAAGAGGAAAGTTATAAAAGGCCTACATGCCTCTTGCTGTCTTGGCAGGGACAAGGTCATACAGTTTTGTTCCCGACTGTTCTCAGGCAAGCACCTACAAGAACTTATTAAAAAGTTACTCAGTAATGTCTTCCTGTGTCACTAGCAGTCCCCAAGGTGCCCTCCCCACCGTCTCAAGTAACCAAACCAATCCAAATGGTGGGATCCTACCCCGAGGAAGCCCAAAAGTTAGATTTCACCCATATGTGAAAATGCCAGGGATACAAGTACCTAACAGTGTTTATAAACACCTACAAGACACCTTCATAGGATGAATAGAACCGTTCTCCATCAAAATGGAAACAGTGCAAGAAGTAGTGAGTAAGCTGTTAAAAGAGATTATTCCAATTTGGGCTTCCTGTGTCCCTGCAACGTGATAGTGGTCCAGCATTCACTGCTACCATAAGTCACAAAGTAACTACAGCATTAGGAATAAAATGGAACTTACACTCAGCTGGGAGAGCACAATCTTTAGGAAAAATAGAAAGAACCAATAACACCTTTAAAAGAACATTAGCAAAGTTAAGACAAGAGATTCAGCAAAGCCAACTGTAGTCTCTTTCTGTAGATTTCCTTAACCGCAGAGTAAATCCTGCCTCACAGACAAAACTGAATCTATTCAAAATTTTATATATTAGAACATTTCTTTGAACAGATCTAGTGGTAGAGGAGGAAAACAGTCAATTAGTAGATTTTATAATCTCTCTAACTAGCTTTCAATGAGCCATACAAGAACAAGGCATTCCAAAGCCTCCTTCACCTTATTTAACCATGTTTGTACGAGCCAGGGACTTTAGTCCTACTGAAGACCCGGAAAGAACAGTCTCCTACTTCCCAATTTATTCCAGTCTGGAAAGGGCCGTATACTGCTGTACTATCTACCTGTATGGTCATGAAGTTTCTGGTAATTTGTAGCTGGATTCACCACACACCGTCAAACCCTACCACAGAACTGAAGAATGAGAAGTAGCCCAAAATCAACACCAAGAATGGACAATTGAGTCCTAGAAGACCTGATAGTTCTATTCAAAAGAAAACTAGTAAGTTAATATAATGCTGATTTTTCACATCATTACTAGCCTATGCCCTAACACATCTGGGGTATTCTGAATTGGCACCCACACAAAGTATAATCAGTCTTGCTGGATTTTTCTAGAGAACTGGGGACAGTCCATTGAAGGATGGCCAGCCCTGTGGCAATCCTAGAACCACAAAACTCAGGCTTTCTCTACTATGTCCTTTCTATGTCCTTTCTATGGTGACCCAAGAGGCATTTAAGGACCTTTGTAACCAGTCTGCACATGCAACCACAAGAACAGTTTATGAAAAAGTACATATTAAAACATACCAGTCAATCCCTTTATGCATTTTCTCCCCCAGACCTTCCAAACATTCTTTCCCAGTGGGTTCACTAAATCAGTCCCTTTGTAATGTCACAGCTGCAATATAGACAAATAATAGGACTCCAAAGAGACTGTTAACCAACTCTGTCTCTAGTAATGGCAGATTATCCTTTCCTCTAAAATCTCTGTTAATCACAAAGAAGACTAAGACAGAGGATTCTGCCAAGGCAGGCCTATAAGCAATGGCCATTTACTTTTATCGGCAGCCTCTACTTGGTCAAATGGAAAGAATAGAGGCCAGACCAAACCTGCTGCCACTGAGTTGATTCTGAGTCACAGCGACCCTATAGGTCAGAGTAGAACTGCCCCATAGACTTTCCAAGGAGTGCCTGGCAGATTCAGATTGCTGATCTTTTGATTAATAAATGTAGTACTTGACCACTAAGCCATCATGTACTTTAGTATACCAGAGTTGCAGGGAAAAAATTCTTCTTTGAGACAGTCCCCAGGATGTTATTCTGGGAAAATTTAAAGAGCAATATCCCTCATGATATCACTCCCTCTTTCAGTCCCTTAACAGCAGCCACCCTGACAGCCACTTACTTTTGGAAATATACTTAAATGGTCAAGAATATACATTATGTTTCCATAAACATACACCATACTTCAGGATGCCCCTTCCTTGTCATGTGGCTCATATTTGTGGCGATAAAGCATATGCGTGCCTATCTGCAAATTGGACAGGATTATTCACCATTGGTTATGTTCTCCCTCTGATTTCACTAGCTAGAGCAGAAGCTCCAATCTCTCCACCCTTAAGTTCTACATATAAAATAGAGAAAAGTGCGAGACCCTTACTTCCCGTATTAGTAAGACTGAGCACCCTTATTCACACAGGGGTGCCACAGCTGGCACCACTGGATCAGTGGGAGTCAATCAAAAATGCAAATCTTTATACCCTGGTGGTGCAGTGGGTTAAGTACTACACCTGCTAGCTGAAAAGTTGGCAGTTCAAATCTGCAAGGCGCTCTTTGGAAGCTGTATAGGGCAGTTCTACTCTGACCTGTGGGGTCACTATGAGTC
The DNA here is from genome assembly GCA_028571685.1 of Heterohyrax brucei. Classification (NCBI taxonomy): domain Eukaryota; kingdom Metazoa; phylum Chordata; class Mammalia; order Hyracoidea; family Procaviidae; genus Heterohyrax; species Heterohyrax brucei. Next base: position 60,035,861 of record CM053140.1, read on the forward strand.
AGATCCGACTCAACACCAATGGGTTCTTGTTGCTGTTGTTTAGCTCAACTCAACACACAAGTAACACCGTCAGTAGCCACTTTACAAAACCAAATTAACTCCCTAGCAGCAGTTATTTTCCAAAATATAGGTGATTGGACATGCTGACAGAGAGCCAGGGAAGGACATGTGTGATGCTGGGAGAATAGTATTGTTTTTGGGTAAATCAAACAGGAGAAGTACAAAAACACATTTGCCACTTTCTTGACAAGACAAGACAAGACAACTTCAAGAACAAACTGCACAGAAGTGGCAGACCTGGTCGTCTCTCTGGTCTTGGAGTTCCCTGGCTGCTGCCACTGGCAGAGCTATTATTGTCCTTACTTCTTTTGCTAATACTTGGACCTTGTCTTTTTAATGCCTTGATTCATTTTATTTCTTCTAAATTACAAAAGTTCCAAATGCAGATGATTCTTATTCCATCTTCCCCAAACACTGACATGTCTGAGAGTTCCTTAGATCAGGCTGCATGGTGCTTCAACAAAATCCCAGCCCCCGGTACTAACAATCTCTTACAATATGGAACAAATGTCATTCCCAGGGACAGCTCGATGCCTCAATTACAACAGGAAGTAGTTATAGAGGATGAGATCACCCTCTACGATAGCCCGAAGAATTGGGAGAATGGCATCTGAGGGCAGATTGTTAGAGTACAGAGGTCGACCAGCCAGGGTCAGAGAAGAACAAAAACACCACCAACATTTACACACCAGACCGTGCGAGCAGGTCAGGGAAAACAAAAACACCAGCATTCACCTGTCAGGGAGGACAAAGTCTGAGCAACTGTCAGGCCAGTTGGACCAGTGAACAAAAAGAACCAAAAATTCCAGAGGGTGGGAAAAGCTAGAGGATAAAACTTCAGAGGAGGAAGGCAGAGTGGCTCTCAGACCTTTTCTGAGTAGCCCACTTGGCGTTCCTTGTCAAGTGTACTGTCACCTACTAAAACTCTTTTGCATGCTTGATTTTTTGCACGCCTATTTCTTTGTTTAGAAGAAAGTGATTAAGTGCTGCATCTGTTAACTGAAAGGTCAGGAGTTCGAATCTGCCATGTGCTGCTTGGAAACACTATGGGGCAATTCTACCCTGTCCTATAGGGTCATTATGAGTTGGAATCAGCTCAGTGGCAGTGGAGTTGGCCTCTTTGTTTGAATTTGTTCTCATACTGAAGTAAGAACCGAGGGAAAACTTTCTGCTAACAGTGACAAGACCTACACCCACACAAGTGTCTGTAGTCACACACGGGGTCCCACACCTGCGGGCAGGTGCCCAACTGCTGCACAGAGGCGCCATCACCTGAACCTTTGTCCACACAGTGGCAGCCTTCTGGAGGAGCACATCTTTTAGACAGAGCATCAAAAGTTCCCATTTAAGGCCTTGAAGAATGTGAGGTAGACGATCATTCTCCTTGGAGCCCTCTGCATGTGCACACACGTACATGCACGACACACACGTGTGCACACATACGCATGTACACACACGCACATGCTATGCATGTGTGCACCTCTTTGCAGGGAGGTAGAGGATTGTCTGACTTGAACTTCATCACAGTGACATTTGCAGCCATGCTGCTTTTAGAGCTCATTCGCATCATTTCTGAAAACAGAGAGGAGCTGACAGATGTGGGGGCTGAGGCGGGAAGATGACACTAGGGAATATCCCTGAGGTATTTCTGGAAAGTATAGATCATTGGCAGGACAAAGAGCATACTTGGGGCTTGTAGAATGGGTCAAGTGGGAAGGAAACAGCTGCTTCCTGAGGTCCTCTTGTGTGCCCGGCACTCAGGTTATTCTGTCCTCTCTTCACAATGACGTGAAGGTGGGTATAGTTGTGCCGCCATCACAGACGAGGAGTGGAGGCTGAGGGGACAAGGGGGACTCCTCTCCCTACCTCACCAGCTGGGAGGGGAACAGCTAGTCTGAGCCTGCTCTCCCTATGGCCAGGGCTTGAGCTCCTGACACTGAACTTGAGCTGTGACACTGGGTCCTGTCGGCTCCGTTACCAGATCTGAGCGTGGGGCATCAGGTGCTAAGGGTGACAGGTAGGGGACAGAGCAAGAGCTGGAGAATTTCAGGGGGTAGGGGATTGTAGTTAGAGGAGGCAGAAGAAGAAGTGAGAACAGTAATGCCTATGCCTCCTGGGATCGACAAGAAGCTCAGTGAGCGCTGGCTCAGCGGCAGGCGTTATTAGCACTGCTATTCTATCACCAGTCTTAAGGGAGGAGTCTCCTTCCAACCATCACCGTCTTAGTCATCTTTCTCACCATCATCACTGGTGTTGTCATGATCATCACCATCCTCACCATTGTCTTCATGTGTTAGTCACCGTCTCAGCCTCCCTTTATTGAGTGTCACCGTGTGCGTACCTCTATGATCCTCTCCTTGAATCCTGGCAGTATCTGTAAGGGGGATGTGACTGTCATTCCTAGTTTAAATATGAGGAAGCTGTGCCACAGAGAGGGGAAGAGAGTCTCACAGGCACAGAGTAAGCAGGTGATAGAGGTGGGGTTTGAACCTGGCAGTCTGGCTCCACAGTCAGCATCTTCTTCCCACTGGCAACATAAGGACAGCCATTCATCGGATGCTTTCAAGTGCCACGGGTACACCCACACGAAATTCCTAAGGGCTCTGGCCTGACTCCCAAGCCCCTGCTCTCCTCCTTAGAGCCACGTGGCCTCCAGGGGCCTAGGATTGCCAGATGCCAGACACAGTGCTGTGCTCCTACCCTCTCTGCTGGACTCCTTTGGTAGACATGCCACAGCAGGTGCTCAGGTCACCACTCCCCATCCTGCTGACCATCCAGACTCTAAAATGATTAAAAAAGAGGAGAGATGTCTCTTATATTTGCCCCATACTTACCCTCCTGATGCTCTTCCTGACTTCAGGGGAAGCAGGTAGGCTGAGGGCTGGGCCAGGCCCTGGCTGTGACATCCCCACAAGTGTTTACTGCCTACCCTTGACTCTTTCCCACAGCACCCCTTCCGGGCACCAGAAATGTGAGGCAGCTGAGTAAGAAAAAAAAGACTCTTTTGGATAACCCAGTCCTTGTCAAGCAGTTAACAGAGTTCTCGTAATAGAATGAGTCTTGTTTCATACCTTGATCTTATTTGCTAGAAAAGTGAATTCTGTCAAATCTCTTGAACTGACTGTCAAATTAAAACATTTTCAGAGAGACAGTTCTCTCACTCTGCTGGCAAAATTCACTTGATTTGATTCTTTAATCTAGTCTCCCTGCAAACCTGGAGCGGAAATCCTAAAAGCTTCACCCCTTAAACAGTCTCTCTCGGCTGCTCCGGAGGCCCCCCCCCAGCTGGCCCCCCCCTCCGCTGCTGACAAAGCATTGCAGCAAAGCTTTGCAGCTGCTATAAAAATCACTACATCCTTCTTCACACAGTCTTTTAGGGTGAAAATAGTAGAGGTCCTTGCTGACACCATGCTAATATTTCAGAGTCTGTTTGGGACAAGGGAAAGGCACACTCTGTCAAAGCCCACCATTGCTACCATGGCATCCAGGGAACAACAGCATGACCTGAGAAACAGCTCACGGGGGAGACAGGGCTTCACAGACTCGACTTCTGCTCTCAAGTGGGAGGAGAGGCAAGAGCAGCATCTGGACAAAGGACAGAGCTTTGTTTCTGCTGAAGTAAAGAGGCGGCCACTCTTTTTCTGGTTCCTGCTCTCTGCCCAGCACCTTCTTCCACCCAGCATCTGCATGTAACTGGCAAAACCTTAGCTGCTATTTACAAAGCATTTATACACCTGTTATGTTAGTTAAACCATTAACTGGCTCCTTCGTCCGTCCATCTTTCCATCATCATTGTGGCCTGTGATCCATGTGAAGATTTGAGGTTACAGAGACCAGTAAGAACACCTCTGCCTTCAGAGGTCCAATGTCTGATATGGAACACAGGATGTGGAGAAATAGCCATGAAGCTGTGTGTTGGGTATCAAGTAAAAGAAAAACCAGCAACAGTAGCTTGAGTCATTAAGGCATGTAATAATTTTGTAAAAAAAGTTAGTCTAGAAGAAGATGGTTCTAGGGTCAACCAGATGCTCAGTGATCCACAAAACACTTAGTCCCTTTATCATCCTTTACTGTGCTGGCTTTTTTTCTTTAGTTGTTGCCTCATGGTTGCAAGAAGGCTGCCACAGCGCCAACCATTCATAGCCTCATACCACAGCGTTCAAACAAGCAGAATAGATTGAGTGGGGGCAGAAAGACGGCCTTTTATGCTACAATTAACTCTCTCTTTCTTTCTCTGTCTCTTTTAACTCGGGGAAAAAAAAGTTCTAGAAGCAGCCTCTTCTCATAAGCAGATTTCACACATCAGTGGTCAGAGCTGGGTCACATGCCCATCTCAGAAATAACCTCTGGCAAAAGAGGTGGTAGAGAGCCAGGCTTGGCTTCACCCTTGTAGCCAGAGGAGGGACCATGTTGCTGCAGAACAAACAAGCTTCTCTGTGTAAAGGAGGGAGAGAGGAAAGGAGCAGGTAGGCAGCTACCTCATCCACTATGTTCTCAGTCAGACTGAGGTGTGGTATCTGGTTAGTGGCCAAGCCCAAGTGTAGCAGGAGTGGTGTCTGGAGACAGGACGTCCGTAGGCAGGAGTCTGGAGGTGTCTAGTCTTGTTCCTTGCCCCCCACCCCTGTGTGATCTGGAGAAGGACTCTACCAGTCCCATGGAACGGGAATGATTAGTGGATGATGATTCATAACAGTCAACAATTAGGCTACACATAAAATTGGCATATGATGCCTGTTTGTAACAGTCTTGTGGGAGTGATAACAATAGGAATTAAAAAAATGGAAAGAACGGTTGCTACTGAATCAGTTCCAACTCATAGTGACCTTATGGGACAGAGCAGAACTGCCTCAGATGGTTTTCAAGGAGAGTGCATTGGATTTGAACTGCAACCTTTCGGTTAATAGCAGTAGCTCTTCTCCCCTACACCATCTGTGTTTTTTAGTGTTCCTACATGTGCCAGGAGCCTTTTGCTTGCTCTGTGCTGTTGTTAGGTACCGTCAATTTGACTCTGACTCCTAGTGACTCTACATACGACAGAACAAAACACTGCCTGGTCCTGTGCCATCCTCAGTGTTGTTTATGCTTGAGCCTGTTGTCGCAGCCACTGTGTCAGTCCATCTTGAATCTGACCTTCTACTTTACCGCTTTGCACTACAGAAACATTAAAATGTGTTTTTAAAAAGCCTCTAATCCTCACAAGTGCCCCATGAGGAGGGACTGGTTTTCAGGTGAGGACACAGAGGGCCAGGGAGGGAGGTCACACCATGTCAGGTGTTGACAGACAGGGCTGCTCCCAGACTGTCAGATTCCAGCCACCAGGCTCTTATCCACTGCAGGCCTCTGGGTGAAGACAGCACAGGGAGAGACTCAGGTCACCCCTCCCTACCTGCTGGCTGTCAGTCCAGGCGGTGGCTGGGGCTGACCTCTCTCCCTACCCTGTCCTCTGCCTGCTCCTCCCAGTGTTCTGGGTCCTGAGAGCCTGCCTCTGGCACAGGGAGATCTACTCTCTGTCCCCTCTCCCCTGGCCTCCTAGGATGAGGAATGGTCACATCCGAGTCAGTGATGGTTGAGGTCACGTTGTCGTCAGACTGGCATCACTGTCTCTTGGGTGAATTGGCAGCTTGCACTCTTTGGCGGAAGCCATATACAGTGCGTGGGATGTAAGGAAGTAATAATGACGGTAAGTACGCTCCGTATTTATAGATTTATCAAAATATGCAAAACCCACTCCTGACAACTCTACACCTACATGCACATCACAGCTTAATGACATCACACAGGCTCCTTGCTGGCACTGTGCTGCGAGTGGGGCACCAAGCTTGAGAGGAAGCCTGCAGCATACCCTGCGGGGGTCCTTGACGGTCTCTGTTGCCAGAACCTCCTCAGACCAGCACCCATCAATCCTTCCAGCCTTCCTTGCCCTCTCGGTCTTCTCTTTGAGCGCCCTTAGGGAGTCCTGGTGATCTATTTTCTGCTTTTAGCATTAAAGTTGAGGGATGGATGGGTGGGTGGAAGGCAGCCCTCATCTCATCAGAAGAGTTCCCGAAAGTCCATGAAGAGTCTGGCTCCAGACGAAAATCCTTTGTGTGGTATTCCAGGTCCAAGCATGGGCAGCTACAAGACTTTGCCTAGAGGATCTTCTGGGAGCAGCTGTCCGCCCCACACAGACTTGGCGAAGTGCCAGCTTCCAGAGGGAGCTGCAGTCAAGGCCTCAAGCCCCCAGGCCAACCACGCTTATTGCAGGTCTGTGTTCCCAGCCCAGGTGTCTCCGTTGGGAAGCCCTCTTACTGGGAAGGCTTGGCTGAGGCATGTTTTCCCACTCTGACTTCATATTTTTCTACTCCTAGTCCTTTCCCTGGTAGCCAGGGCCCCAAAACAGGCAAGGACCATTTGTTGAGGGTCCCTGGGCAGTGTGAAATGACCCTTCTACCTGTGTTGCAGGTCATTTGACCCTTACCTCATAGTGGTCACTGGGGAAAAATGGAACATTATGGAGTCAGCACCTTTTTCTCTGGCCTCTTGCCTGCACTGTCCCAGTAAGTGAAGGGAAGAAAGCTTGACTGTCACCCTGAGCTTGGCTTTTGTACTAACTGACCATCTCATGATGTGGCACCCCCACAACTGCCTCCACGAAGAAAGAAAGCCCCTACCAGCATCACCCAGGAGCCCCTACCAGCATCACCCAGGAGCCCCTACCAGCATCACCCAGGAGCACTCTTTCCCAGGGCACAGTACAGAGGGTTGGAGGGAGTCAGCCAGCTGTATCTCTCCCATACCTCCAGTGGTTCTGCTGTGGGCTCAGCTCCAGAAAGCTCACATTTCCTGGTCCTGCTGTGTTCAGAGATACCCAATAGCTCCCTATCACCTGCTAGAAAAATCTCAACTCTATGTGCTGGTCCTTGAAGTCCCAGGATGTGGCCTCTCCTGTCTCCACTCTCACCATCTCCTCTGCTTCCCTGATGTGATTCTTAGCTAGGCAGCAGAAGAGACACAAGTGAGATGAAATAAAAACAGACATTATAGACTCACCCTGTGCCATCTCACCAGAATGTAGCGACTATGTGAGGTTGACAGGTAGCCAGCTGTGGAAACAGAGGCACAGGGGTCACAGAGGGGGTCAACTCCTATCTCCTCATTCAAGGTCACGGCTGCTGCTTTCTCTACCCCATAAGCCTCCCTTATTCTGCGTTTATTTCTTTATCTGTTCAACAGTATTTAGTGTGAGCATTAACTCTGAGCCAAGCTGGATTCCACGTGCTGGAGATGCTGCATGGAAACCAACCTAACCAGCCCTGATCCCACGGGGCTTGACATCAGGGTGTTTTTTCAAGCCCTCAAGTGACCTGAATGGACAGGCAGAAATCACGTATCTGAGGATTCCAGCCAACTCTGACATTCTACCTGTAACTGACCTGGGGCTCAAATGATTAATATTCTTAGCTTCTAATTGAAAAGTTGGAGGTTTGAGATCACCCAGAGATGACTCAGAATAAAGTTCTGGTGATGAACTTCTGGAAAACAATCATTGAAAACCCTGTGGAGTACAGTTCTACTTGGACATGCTTGGTGTGAGTTGGAATTGACTCGATGGAAACTGTGTCTATAAAATCTGTACCTGTCTGTATCTCTCACTTATGATGAGGAGCCAGGCATCATGCTAAGAATGGTTTACCCATCATACCACTTAGGACTCACTTACACTGTAAAGGAGGATCTCGGGCCCTCCTTGGATGAGGTAAACTGGTGGTCTCAGAGTTAACAAACACCAGAGCTAAGACTTAAATCCAGACTTCTTCCCAAAGCACCTCCCTTGGTGGTCAGCCTCCTACCACTCTGGCAAATATGCACCCAGGATGCTGATATCCTGTTTCCAAGCTTCTGGGATGTTAATATTCTAAGGATCTGATAGTGACCTGTCCATACACCCAGCTATTTTACTGTTTTGTAATCCTCATGTTGTGATTCTGATAGCATTATCCTTTTGAGCTGGGCTTTAATAATCACCCATGACTTTAATATTTCATTATTTGACTCTGTTTAACATCTTTGATTCTAACATTCTGTAGGTGTAGCCTCGGTAAAGCTTTGAAATGACACCTGGTCCCCATTGTGCACTGTCAGTCTCCTCACTTGAGCATTCTACTTTCCCTTTTAAATCCAGACCATATTTAGATGCTCCCATCTCTGGGGCCTCTGGAGTTTAACGCTGTCACACATTATCAACCACGACAACAGCAATTAGAACAATTATGTTTGGCAGTAAACTAATGAGTTAGGCCTTCCTGAGCTGAGGAGGCGGGAGGTCACTCCACCATACCGAGGGCTTCACTGATATCAGGCTTCAGATACAAAGTGAATAGTTCTGGGCTCAAGTAGGCAGAAGGTAGACCAGCAGTGGCGGCCTGGGCCGCCTTGAACCCTTGCAGGAACCTACCTAGGCCCAGGACATTGGCTGTCAATATTCTAGGCTTTCAACTCCCTTTCCTCTGAGCCCCCTGCTCCCTCTCTTCCTTGTTTTCAGGATAAGACCTGACATTCTGTCTCTGTGACCTCTCCTTAAGGGCTTTGTTCTGATTTCAAGCCCCAAAGGAGGAAGCTAGGTTCCTGTTAGTAGTCTCAGAGCCCCAGGCACAGGTTGGGAGAGACAGTGTGGACCAGTGGATGGACCACAGGCTTTGGACAACCCTGGTTTCCAGGCCCGGCTCTGCCACTTCCTTGCTGTGAGGTGGTAGGCAAGTTGCTAAACTTCTGTGGGATCATCAATTTATCCCTCTGTGAAATAGCCCAATCATACTGATTGCATTAGGTTGTTGTAAGGATTTGACCCACTAATGCAACTGGAAGTAAATCCTTGGGCTCAAATGGCAATTCCAGGGTATACTCGAGGCTAGGGTTCTGGGTGCCTGGGATCTTCAGCCATGAAATGGTGACCTAGACACTTTGAGCCCTGTGGGAGGATGTTGTGTGAACTCAAGGACGTGATGCATGTAAAACCTCTGACATACAGTGAGCCCTCAATGCATATTCACTGTCATTTTTACTGTTATTCCTGTTGTTGTTGGATGCTACCCAGTAGATTCTGACTCACAGGGACCCCATGAACTGTTCCATAGGGTTTTCTTGGCTGTAATCTTCATGTGAGCTTAAGCATAGTTGTAGGTCTTTCTCCCATGGAGCCACTGGGTGGGTTTGAATGCCATTATTCCAGTTAGCAGCTGAGCGCCTAACCATTGCACAACAAGGGTTCTTTTTGCTACTACTGCTATTTCTTAAGCTTCAGTTTGAACTTGCGTATGAGTAATTGATGGTCTGTTCAATGGTTAGATCCTGGCCTTGTTCCGGCTGGGCTATTGAGCTTTTCCAAAGTCTCTTTCCACAGACGTAGTTGATTTGATTCCCGTGTATTCCATCTGGCGAGGTCCAAGTGTACAGTCACCCTTTATGGTGTTGAAAAAAGGTATTTGCAATGAAGAAATTTTTGGTCTTGAAAAGTTGTGTCATGCATTGACTGGCACAGCTTCTGTCACCGAGACCGTATTTTCCAACTATCAATTCTTCCTTGTTTCCATCTTTCACATTCCAATTACCAGTAATTCTTAAGGCACCTTGATTATATGTTTGTTCAGTTTCAGATTTCAGAAGTTAGTAAGAATCTTCATTTTCTTCACCTTTAGCCTTGGTGGTTGGTGTGTGTGTAAAAGCAAATAATAGTCACATTTGCTGGTCTTTCTGGATATTATCTTATCAATGAGAACGTTGAACTACAGGGTAGATCTTGAAATGTTCTTTTTGACAATGGGCGCGATATCATGTCTCTTTAATTTGCCATTTCTGGCATAATGAACTGTGTTATTGTCCAGTCCAAATGGCCAATACCAGTCCATTTTGGATCACTAATGCCTAGGATAGCAGTGTTTATGCATTCTATTACATGTTGACCATTTCCAATTTTCCTACATTCATAGATTGTATATTACATGTTCTGATCACTGATGGATGTTTGTATCGGTTTTTTTCTCATTTTGAGTACTGCAGTATCGCAAATGAAGGGTCCAAAACTTGACTCCATTCACGTCATTAATGTCGACGCTACTTTGCGGAGGCAGCTCTTCCCCAGTGCTATTGTGAGAGCCTTCTAACCTAACAGGCTCATTTCCTGCTGCTATCTATTCACAAGGTTTTCACCAGCTAGATTTTTTCAGAAGTAGACAACCAGGTCCTTCTTCTCAGTCTGCCTTAGTCTGGACAAATGCATTTACAGCAGTGTATCCACAGGGAACTGCAAACATCAAAGCTGGACTCATGAGCAGTTGTTAAAGTCAGATGGAGTTTGGCTGAAAGCAGAAAGTATCAAAAACATGTTTACCTGTGTTTTATTAACTATGCTAAGACATTTGACTCAGTGGATCATAACAAATTATGTTTAACATTGCAGTGAATGAACACTCCGGAGCGCTGAATTGTGTTCATGAAAATCCCATACTTACATCAAAAGGCAGTTGTTCAAACAGAACGAGGGGACACTGCATGATTTAAAGTGAGGAAAGCTGTGCATCAGGGATGTATCTTTTCACCATCCTTATTGAGTCTGTGTGCCGAGCAAATGATCCCAGAAGCTGGACTACGTAAAGAAGACTGGGGAGTCAGGATCCTCACAACTGGATCAGTAAACATCATCATGACAAACAGAAAGATTGAAGCTGTCAACACCCATAGAAGCAACCGTCAAGAAATCAAAGACAAATCTACCATAAAAGACCTCTTCAAAATGCTAAAAAGCAAAGATGTCATTTTGAGGACTAAAATGTGTATGACCGAAGCCATGGTGTTTTCAGTTACCTCATGTGCATGTATGTGAAAGCTAGGCAATGAATAAGGAAGACCGAAGAAGACTAGATGCCTTCGAGCTGTGTTATTGGAGAAGAATGTTGAGTATACCACGGAAGGCTACATGAATGGACAAGTGTGTTTTAGGAGTATAGCCAGAATGCTGCAGAGAAGTGAGTATGGTAAGACTCCAACTCCTGTATTTTGGACATGTTATCAGGACAGTCCAGTTTCTGGAGAAGGACATCATGCTTGGTGAAGTCAAAGGTCATCAAAAAAAAAGGAAGATCATCGATGAGATAGATGGCGCAGTGGCTGCAATAATGGATTCAAGCGATGATGCAGGACTGGGCAGTGTTTTGTTCTCTTGTACGTAGGGTCACACTGTGTTAAAAGCAACTTGATAGCACCTAAAACAGCATTACTGTTACTATTACTATTATGGAGCCCTGGTAGCATGGTGGATAGCAGCTCAACTGCTAACTAAAAGGTCAGCAGTTCAAATACACACCTCCTTGGAAACCCTGTGGGCCAGTTCGACTGTGTCCTATAGGGTTGTTTTGAACTGAATTGAACTGATGGTAGCTGGTGTTTTTTATCATTACTCTGCTTGTGAGAATTTCACTTCTTGCCTTTATGTGCAGAGCCCCCAGCACACTGGCCAGTACACAGAAAGGCCCGGAGGCACTCAATGCAGCAGGAAGACTAGGGACTTGGGAGAAACTGTTTGGATTCGAAAGCCAACTCCACTACTTCTTAGCTACATGACTTTGGACAAATTTCTATACCTCGAGGTGCTTCAGTTTCCTTACCTGCAAAAATGAGGGGATAATAAAAGTGCCCTCTTCATAAGGCTGTTGTAAGGATTAACTGGATTCATGCCTATAAAGTACTTAGTGCAGTGTCTGACACACACTAAGTGTCAAAGCAGTGCTGGCTTCTATTATTCCCAGCCCCAGGGGAGTGTTGGCATTGAAGGATCTTTAAAGATCTGTTTCTGCTACCACTGCACTTAGAAATGAAGAAACTGAGGACAAGAGACACTACATTAAACGTGTAAGAACAAGACAGCGTATGACTGTGTTAAATTATGCAAAGCAGACAATTAGGTAATAAAATGATCTATAATAAAGGACTAATTGGATGGGACAGATGTTACATGTCCCAAGAGCCAGAGATGAGGGAGAGAAATGCAGACTGGGAAGCGGATGGCATTGGCCAAGGCCCAGGTGTTCTTTTTAATAACATTAATTTTCTCTTCATATAAGGAACGCATTGTGGTTGTTGGTTGACATAAAGCCAGCTCCCACTTGTGACAATCTCACGAATAACAGGATGGAATATTCCCTGATTCTGTTGCCTTCGTGATCACAGACATGTTTAAGCCTCTTGTTGTGCCCATTGTGTCAATCTGTCTCGTTGAGGGTTTGCCTCATTTTCTTTCACTTTATAAAACATAATGCTCTTTTCCAGTGATTGGTGTTTCCTGATGTTGAGTCCAGAGTAAGCAAACCAAAGTCTTACCATCCTTTGTAAGGTGCATTCTGGTTCTACATCTCCTAAGACTGATTTGCTCATTTCGGGGGCAGTCCATAGTATGTTCAAATTTTCTTGTTGACATCAAAATCCAAATGCATCGATGCTTCTTCTGTGTTCATTTTTCATTGTACACCTTTTGTATGCATTTGAGACTACTAAAACAACCGTGGCTTGAGTCAGTCTCATCTTAGTCATCAAAGTGACATATTAGTTTTTAAAAGATATCTTAGGTGAAGGAAAGACAACATACAATACAGGGGAAGTCATCACAACGGGAGTAAACCAAAAGCTAAGAAGCTTCCTGAATACAACCAAACGCTTCAAAGAACAGAGTGGCTGGAGTGGGGCTTAGGTGACCATGGTTTCAGGGAACTTCTAGGTCAACTGGCATAACAAGGTTTTCAAAAAAATGTTCTGCATCCCACCTTGGTTAGCAGCATTTGGGGTCTTAGAAGCTAGCAAGTGGCCATCTAAGATGCATGAATTGGTCACAACTCTCCCAGAGTGAAATGGAAAGAACACTAGAGACACAAAGAATGTATTAGCCAAAGAGACAAAACAGCCCACAAAACCCAGATGCCATCAGCCAGAGACCAGAAAACCTAGATGGTGCTCGGCTTCCACAATGACCGATCCCACAGGGAAGAGAACAGAGGGTCTTTAACAGAGAAAATTGTGTTACAAAACCCAGCTCTGTTATAAAGATCAGTCTTAGCAATCTGATTGAGACTCAAGGGATCCCAGCAGACATGCTTGCCGAACTCCAACTAAAGCCATCCTCAAAGCCAACTCTTCAGACAAAAACTAGACTGGACTATGAGGCATAAAATGGCACTTATGAAGAGTGTGCTTTTAGCTCAAGTAGATTCATGAGACTAAATGGGCAGCTCCTGACCAGTGGCAAGATGGGAAGGCAAAAAGGGACAGGAGCTGGTTTAATGGGCTTGGGGAACACAGAATGGGAAAGAGGGGTGTCACATTATAGGCAGAGAAGCCAGGGTCACATAACAATATGTGTCTAAAATTTTGCGTGAGAAACTAACTTGGACTGTAAACTTTCACGTAAAACACACCCACCCACACAAATAACAATAACAGCTTAAAAGAGGTCTTTGGAAGCAGATTTGCCCATTGCAACACGTCATTTGATTTCTTGACTGCTGCCTCCATGACTACTGGTTATTGTTCCAAGTAGAATGAAATTCCTGACAACTTCAATTTCTTCTCAATTTTCATGATGTTATTTATTACTCCAGTTGTAAGGATTTTTGTTTTCTTTATGTTGACGTGTGTTCCATACTGAAAGCTGTAGTTTTTTAGTTTCATCAGTATTTACTTCAAGTTTTATTTATTTTTGCTGAGTAAGCTTGTATCATCTGCATATTGCAGGCTAATAAGTCTTCCTCTAATCCCAGTATCATGTCTGTCTTCATATAGTCCAGCTCCTCAGATGATTTGTCCAGCATATAGTTCGAAGGAAGTGCAGAGATACAACCCTGATGCACACTTCTTCTAATTTTTAAGTTATGCAACATTCCCTTGTTCTGTTTGAATGACTGCCTCTTTATCCATGTAGTTTCTGCATAAGCATAATTAAATGTTCTGGAATTTGCATTCTTCAAAATGTTATCCATAATTTGTTATGCTTCACACAGTTGAATGCCTTCACATAGTTAGAAAACACGGGTAAATGTCTTTTTCCCCCTCTCTGCTTTCTGCTGAGATCCATCTGATTGCCAGTGATGTGCTACATTCCTTGTCCTTTTGAACTTCTGGTTGGTCCCTGTTGGTGTACAGTTGCAGTCATTTTTTAATTATCATCAGCAAAATATTACCAGCATGTGATGCTGGCGATATTGTTTGACAACTTCCTCCTTCTCTTTGATGGCTTTTCTTTGGAATGGGCATGAATATGCATATCTTTCAGCTGGTTGGCCAGAAAACCATATTCCAAATTTTTGACATAGATTAATGATGCGTGTCCAGTATAACTGTCTATCTGCCGAAGCACTTCAATTGGTATTCCATAGATTCCTGGAGGCTTGTTTTGTGCCAATGCCTTCTGTGTAACTTGAACATCTTCCTTTAATACTAGTGGTTAAGTAACGCATGCTACTATGAAACACTTGGAAAGTGCAAAAGTGAATATAAAAGAACATGTAGCTCACATGGAATATGACCTTTCAAAGACAGTAACCATTAGAGCATTGATGCCTTTCTTCATTATTTCACTATTTACACACGAGTATGCACTTTTATAACTGATTTCACATTTTTGTGATTGCCAGGATAGGTTAGGATATGATGCAATAACAACTATCCCCTAAACAACAAAAGTTATTTCTCATCTTTGCTGCATGTTTGTGTAAGCTCCAGCACCATAAGATGCCAACACTTCAGCATCTGCTTCCATGATCACTGTGATAAAGAAGAAAGGACAGGAAAATTGTGCACTGGCTCTTAAAAGCTCCTGCCTGCAAGGGACACTCACCAACTCTATTCACATTTTGTTGGTCAAACAAAGTCTCAAACATAGTCACCAAGAACTTCCAGGTGATGGGGACATATGTCTTCCTCTGGGTCCAGAAAGTACTGGAGAACACCAGCAGTGTCCTTCACAAGCTGCAGATACAAATTTGCCTCTTTTTTACCTGATACTTTAGTCAAACCTATTTTCCATTTCATTATAGTCTTCTGAATTGTCCATATTATGGATGGACTTGTTATTTAAGAAATTTCTTATTTACGTAATTTGGATGGTTTCATTTTTACTGTCACAAATAACACTGCAGTCAATATTTCATGCTTTCAGTCTTCCTCTAAATTTCTATTTTGTCAGCCTAGACTCCTGTAAGGAGATGCTCAGCGAAACAGTATGAAGTTTTAAAAGCTAGTAACACTCAATAGTCACCAAGCAAATAGTACTCATGTCCTGTTTGTTCGACCTTAACACATACAACACGTTTAGAAGGTATGTCTAATATCTTCTCATTCTCTCCAGGCTCTCAACCTGGTCCCACCATTGTTACTCTTAAGCTGGAGCTTCCTAGCTCATCCTGCCTCTGCTCTAGCCCTGCATCTGACCACTCTTCTGCAGCAGCCAGGGTGACCCTGAAGGATGCAGGGCAGAGTCATCTCTGGTCTGTTCTGAGCATTCTGTGCCTTCTGCTTCACATGGGCATAGTCCATGCATGGCCTGGTAGTGGTCCCAGGCCCCCAATGTCTCCAGGCCCTGTCTCATTCCACTCATGCCCTATCTCACCCCACTTGTGCCTTGTTCTCTCCTTTTGAGAAGCACTGTCTCTTTCCCATACCTGGAGCCCTTGAGCACCTTTCTGCCTCAAGGTTTTGCCCTTGATGCTTTATTTTAGTCATCTAATGCTGCTATAACAGAAATACACAAGTGCATGGCTTTAACAAACAGAAATTTATTCCCTCACAGTCTAGGAGTCTGGAAGTTTGAATTCAGGGTGTCAGCTCCAGAGGAAAGCTTTGTCTTTATGTCACCTCTAGGGCAAAATTCTTGTCATCAATCTTCCACAGTCAAGGAGCTTCTCAGCTCAGAGATTCTGGATTGAAAGGATGAACTGTTCTCCTGGCTCTTGTTTCTTGGCAGTATGAGGTTCCCCTATCTCTTTGCTCTCTTCTGTGTTTCATATTTCAAAAGAGTTCAGCTTAAGGCACAATCTAATCTTGTAGATCGACTCCTGCCTCATTAATGTAACTGCAGCTAGTCCTACCTCATTAACACCATAGAAGTAAGATTTACAACATGTAGGAAAATCACATCAGATGGCAAAAAGGTGGACAATCGCACCACACTGGGAATCATGGAATAGCCAATTGGTATACATTTTGGGGGGACACAATTCAATTACTAGCATGTTTCCTCCAGCCAGAACCCCCTTTCTGGGCTCTGTCCAGCTTCCTCTCTAGAGCTGAAGTGCTGAGCATGCCTGACGTGGCTTTCATAAAAGTGTGTCTGTTCTAGAATATTCCAGAAAAGTCATGTTAACAATCAGTAGTGTATAAGAGTGACTATCATATCATATCATTGCCACACGGAGTCTTTGCTAATTTGATGAAGGTGAATGGCATCTCAGCAATTTTAATTTGCGTTCACTTATTTTATTCTGACCTCTAAGCTGAGTCCTGATTACGATACAGAGACTTTAGGAGACCAAGAGCAGTTCTAATAGTCAAGTCCTCCTTGATCTCACCTGCCTGGTAACCTCATCTGCCTCCATGGCTCCTTATCACCCCTCATCAAGGACTCCCAGATCTAATTCTCCACGTTACCAGTCCACTGCTGGTGACACCAACGTTATGTTCACACAGGCACACACAAACCATGAATGATGCCGCCATTGCCAGGGCCAAGATCCCCACTGGAGTCTCTGGGAAGACTGGGAATGGGACCCCTCGGTGGTCCAGTAAAAAGAGGAGGAATGCTTTCTCTAGGGCTGATGTAAGTGGCACACGGGATGAATTTACAAAAATTTTGTTTTCACAGTGGGCCTCTTGTCTGAGCTACACATTGGACTGTCTAGTTGCCTCCCCTGACTACTCTGCTTGAACATCACCACCGCAAAGTGAACCTACCCAAACCTGCCTGGGCCTCCTTCCCAACTGTGTTCCTCTCTCAGGTTCCCTTCTCATGAGAAGCATCACCTTCCACCTGGTCCCTAGGCCATCTTCCCTACCCACCCAATCCAGTAAATCACACATTCCCAACAAGTTTACCTTCTCGGGACAATGCATATTCCTTTCCTAACTTGTGTCTGTCACGTCCTGGCCACAGCGTCATGATCACTCATGTGCTCACTGCAGTAGCCTCTGTCCTTGTTCTGCTGCTCCATCTGCTTGCCCCTTCAACCAGCTAGTCTCCACATGGCCTCCTGGGAGAGCCTTAAATGCTAAACTCAGTACTCCTACGGCACTTTGGGCAACCAACAGTTCTGATGCAGTCTCTGAGAAGAAGACTGTCTGGCTCTGCCCACCTCTGCACCATCCCTCGCTGTCTCTGGACCTCCCATTCAAGATGATCTAGCCATTCGGTGCTTTCTCTTGCCTCTTAAGATCCTGAGCCTTTGCACATGCTGTTTCTGTTGCCTGGAATATCTGTCACTGTTCTCACCCGGTTGACGCTGTGTCCTTCAGATCACAATATAGAAGTTATCCTGGTGGTGTAGTGAGTTAAGTGCTGTGCCTGCTAACCAAGAGGCTGGCAGCTCAAATCCACCAGGAGCTCCTTGGAAACTCTATGAGGCAGTTCTACTTTGACTTCTAAGGTTGCTATGAGTCAGACCCGACTTGATAGCAGTAGGTTTGGTTTTCCTCAAGAAAGCCTTCCCTGGCCTCCCCTTGACAGGGTTAGCAGTTCTACTTTGTCCTACAGGGTTGCCATGAATGAGAACTGACTCCATGGCAATGAAATTGAGCTTGTCCTACTCCACTAGAAATCCTATGGGTGCACTGTCCCATGCACTGGTCATGATGATGACTAGGGCTCTAAGTCCACCGCTGGAGAATGGAATCCTGATAATCTCTGCCTTACTCCCTCTTCAGAAAAGCTCATCTGTGAGGGGGATGGTAAATGGGGGGACATTGAGTTCTCCAGTGCTAGGACAACCAGCTACTAGTGAAGTCAAGGAGGTTCGCCAGCACCACACAGCAGGGCAGGA
This sequence comes from Heterohyrax brucei, assembly GCA_028571685.1. Taxonomy (NCBI): domain Eukaryota; kingdom Metazoa; phylum Chordata; class Mammalia; order Hyracoidea; family Procaviidae; genus Heterohyrax; species Heterohyrax brucei. The sequence continues at coordinate 60,053,971 of CM053140.1, forward strand.
CTGGGTGGGACCCCTCCTCCTCCCAGGGCCTTTCTTGCTCATGGGCTGAGTGCACTGTGTGGCCTCTCAGAGACTCCAGATTCCACAGGTGTGAGTAGGGGAACTGGATACTTGCACGGGTACAATAGGTTTTTATCTGTTGGAACACGACTAGATTCCCAGATGCCCATCAAATTAGAGTGAAATTTTTGCAAAAGTCAGACTGTAAATAACAATTATGGAAAGAAACACCACCTGCCCCGGACCTGAGAGGGGCTGTGCAGGACAAACAGCGTCCTGGGCAGGGGAGGCCCAGCAGGAAGTGGGCTGTGAAGTGCCAGCTTGAACAGATCACTCTGACCTCATTCTCCCTACCCCAGGGCATTTGGGGCAGGTTTCCGCTCCCCCTCCCCCATCCTTCACACTCTACACAGCTGTGACCTTCATCTCCGCTCACAGCCCGACTGGAAGGTTCCTTGGAGTACGTCTGATTTTGTGCTCAACATCTTAATTTGCTGTGGGCATCGGCCCACTTTTCCTGGGCAGGCGTTGTCAAGGCTGAGGGTCCCAGGGCTGGATGAGAACATAAAAGAAAGAAGAAAAAGCCTCATTTTGCAAGAGATAATGAGGCTGGTCCATTAGGAAGTGAATGGAACTAACTCTTAGTTAAAATCTAATTTGACTGAGTTATTCTCATAGTCTCCCTGGTGGCTTTCGTGCTCTGAGGCTGCTCTTCTTCTGTTTCCTCTCCAGCACCGGTTACTGTTTATTTATTCATTTATTTTTACCTATTCCTCCTTTTACTCAGTTACAAATCAATGCTTTATGTAACACATTTTTATAAAGATTCTTCAGGAATTCCAGAGGGAGAGAAACTGTAGTAATGTTGATGGCATGGCTCCACTTTCATGAAAGAGCACATTTTTCAAATTGCAAAAAAGGATTGGAAACCAGAATCCCCTTAACATCAGTTATGGCAGAGATGGAGGGAAAGGTGGCCTGGGGGCTGTGGGCAACAAACCCAGCCCCACCCCCAACTATTCTTGCTCCTCCCCCTTCAGTGAAGGCAGCTGGTTCACCTCTTCTCCCCCTTCTCTCTCCACTCTCCTCCCCATGAACCTTAGAACACTTTCATAATGAGTGATATTTACTAAGAATGTATGTAGTATGTTTCAGGTGCTAAATCGAGTTCTTTAACTCTAGTACCTTATCTGTTAACCCCAAATAGCATCCGTGGATTCTCCCTCTCTTTTATAATCGTTTAACATTTAACGAACCCTGCCGTCATCAAGAAGCTCTCGGGACGGCAGAAATGGTTTGTGTTCTGTCGGGAGCCGTAGGTGAGCCCCCAGGCCCCGACATACAGGAAGCTTGTAGGGCTGAAAAAGCCCGCCGCGCCAAGTTTGAAAAAGCCCGCGCCCGCGAAATTCAAAAGGCCCGCACGCGCGAAAAACTTCTTGCCTGATGTCACTGCCTTAGTCCTATGTATATCCAATCCCCAGCCGACAACTACCTCACTCCAAATGTCACTCCATCCCTACGTCACTTGATCCCTCCCTTTATTCCTACCGCTATAAATATACCTCATTTTGATAATAAAACTGAGGCTTGATCAGAATTTTGTCTTGCCTTCCATTTTTCCGCCTTTCCTGTTTACTTTCACAGGCTTCCCCTCGTCCTTTCGCTGATTTGTCCCGCGGGCCGGGGCAAAACTGGCGCCTCAACGTGGGGCCCGAGGTACGGAGCTGCTGAAAGAAACCCACCACGGAGAAGGAAGTCCTGGCCAGGCGTCCTGAGCGACCGCACCGGGTGTGAGCTCGCTCGACTGAAGTTTCCACGGGAAAAGCTGCCCGTGAGTCAAACTTGTCCTGATCACCGCGGGAGTAGCCGCCCTGCGAGTTGATCTGAGAGGTAAGTGGTGGTTCTATATAGACATGGGACAGGAATTAAGTTCGCATGACTTGTTTCTTACCGGCATTGAAAAATCATTGGATAGGCGGAAAATTAAGGCGAAAAAGAAAGACTTAGCTCAGTTTTTTATGTTCCTATCAGACATTTGTCCGTGGTTTTCACAGGAAGGCAACATCAGCCCGCAAATCTGGAAACGGGTTGGAGAGTGTCTGAATGACTATTATAAAACTTTCGGACCCGAGAAGGTCCCAGTCACTTGTTTTTCTTATTGGAATTTGATAAATGATGTCCTCCAGAGTTCTCATAATGCTCCTGATGTTCAACATCTAGCCCAGATGGGTGAAAAGGTTATGAAAGAACGGTCCCGTCCCCCCTCAGTTTCTCTTGATATTCCAGAAAAACCTCAAGCCTTTGGAACACACACAACCCCGCAAGGGAGTCATACTGACCCCCCCGAGGGGCTTCACCCGTCCCTGAGAGCTTTCATTGATAAACCCGATTCTAACGCATTGTCCCCTGAGGGTCAGACCACTCTTGAAGAAAATGCTGCTCATTACCATGAGAATGCCTACCCCTATACCTTTACGGCCCCTGCCTTTCATAGACCTCCTCCTCATCCTCCGGACCCTCCTAACCTGACCGCCCCACCCCTTGGCCTGGAACCCAGCTGTCCTCCCCGATCGACTGAAAACTCCCTTGATCAAGATATATCAACGCTAGAAAAACTTGTAGCTCGCAGACACAGACAGTTAGATCTCCAAAAGGAGCTCCAAGCCCTTGAGCAAGAGCTTAACTCACTCCGCCTAGCCCAGGATCCTAAAACTCCATCCGGGAACAATGTGTCAAAAGGTGCCCCAGGCCGTCCTAGGACTCTCCTCACCTTTCCGGTAACTCGTAGCCAGCACGGGCAGATAGAGACTGAAATAGAGAGTGAGGAAGAGCAAGAAGGCCCTGAGATAGAAGAGGAAGAAACTGAGAATCCTGATATAGATGCTGTCCAACCTGACAGCCTTAGCCCCCAGAAATATCGCCGCTTAAATGTGAAACATGTTAAAGACTTAAAAGCGGCTGTCAATAACTACGGCCCCTTACAGTATAGCATTGCTTGAGAGCCTTAGTGACCGATGGCTTACACCTAATGATTGGCATTTCTTGGCTCGGGCCTGTTTATCAGGGGGAGACTTTGTTCTCTGGCGTACCGAATTTGCTGAACTGTGCCGGGAGACGGCCCAGCGTAACGGAGAAAGCCGGACCTCCCGCACCTGGACGAGAGATAAACTCTTGGGGAGGGGTCCATATGACACCAATGAGAAACAGGCAAAATTTCCCCCTGGTTTATTATCACAAATACAAAACGCCGGCCTTAGAGCCTGGAAACGTCTCCCCCCCAAGGGCGCAGCCACCACCTCATTGGCTAACATCCGCCAGGGACCCGATGAGCCGTATAGTGAGTTCGTCAGCAGATTAACCGATGCTGCCGAAAGGCTAGTGGGAGAAGGTGAGACTGGCAGTGCCTTTATCAAACACCTTGCCTTTGAAAATGCTAACCCCTCTTGCCAAGAAGCCCTACGACCTCATCGCAGAGGAGATCTCTCCGATTATGTCCGACTTTGTTCGGGTATTGGAGCCTCTCATGCTATCGGCGTTGCCATAGGAGCAGCACTTAAGGGCTTGAACCCCAGCTCATTACAAAAAACTTGTTTTAATTGCAAGCAGCCTGGCCATTTTGTGCGCGAATGTTCCCTGGGAAAACAAAATCGTGGGCCTCCCACCTCAGTGTGCCCCCGATGCAAAAGAGGCAAGCACTGGGCTGTAGATTGTTATTCCAAAACTGACATCAACGGTCAGCCTCTCCCCCCGAAACAGGGAAACTCCCAGCGGGGCCAGCCCCTGGCCCCACCCTTGGAACAGAACCTAGGGGCAGTCAGGTTTGTTCCCCAAAAGCAGACACAGAGACAGGTTTCAGCTCCCTCTGTCGCCCCACCCCTGGAAGTGCAGGGTTGGACGTACGATCTGCCATCAGTGCAATACTAACCCCTGAACAGGGCATTCAGGTCATTCCTACAGAGGTCCGAGGACCATTACCCCCAGAAACGTTTGGATTGATAATAGGGCGTGGCAGTTCCTCTTTGGCCGGTCTTCAGATCCTCCCAGGAGTCATTGACAATGATTATACAGGACAGATATCTCTTTTAGCTTCTGCCCCCTCAGGGCCGGTATCCATACATGCAGGTCAAAGAATAGCTCAAATCTTGTTGCTCCCTTTATTACCTACACCCCATAGGCATTTAGTTCCCTGGCGGCCTGATGTTGCCTTCGGGTCCTCAGATGCATATTGAATACAACCAGTCACACCCAATAGACCAAAACTTACTCTCCAGTTAGATGGCAAAGCCTTTGAAGGAATAATGGACACAGGAGCTGATGCTACAGTAATTTCAGCTAAATATTGGCCTTCCAACTGGCCCTGTGAGACCTCAATAACTCATCTTGAAGGCATTGGTCAGTCTGTCAATCCTAAGCAAAGCTCAAAAATTCTTACTTGGAAGGACTCTGAGGGTAACTCAGGACAAGTTCAACCTTACATAGTTCCGGATTTGCCTGTTAATCTGTGGGGTCGTGATGTCTTATCCCAGCTGGGGGTCATCATGTGTAGCCCAAATGAAATAGTTACCCAACAGATGCTTAATCTGGGCTTCCTACCGGGACAGGGATTGGGAAAGAATAATCAAGGCATGAAGCAGCCTCTTCTTATAAAGCCTAAAAATAATCGTTCAGGCTTGGGAAGCGAAAATTTTTCGTAGCGGCCATTGACTTCCCTGCACCCTACGCTGATAAAATTAAGTGGAGATCTGAGTCTCCAGTGTGGGTAGATCAATGGCCCTTGACTGAGCAAAAACTCGCAGCTGCCACAGAGTTAGTGCAGGAACAGCTGGTTGCTGGACATTTAGAACCAACTACCTCTCCTGTGGATACACCTATCCTCCACCCCGACTAAAGTTCTCCTCACCTATCCCTCCCTAGTGGCCAAACTTATAAGACTAGGCCGAGAAAAGAGCCGCCAGCATTTCGGCAGGGACCCTGATCAGCTTATCCTTCCTTACACCAAGGAACAAACAGACTGGCTCTCTCAAAATGATGATGACTGGGCAATTACCCTAGTCACATTCCAGGGTACTATAGATAACCATTATCCTTCACACAAACTCCTCCAGTTTGCCCAGAGGCACCCCTTCATCTTCCCCAAAATAACATCTACTCAGCCCTTGAAAGGAGCCTCCCTGGTTTTTTCAGATGGATCTTCCTCTGGTATTGCCGCGTGGGTTATAGACTCACAGGAAAACAGTGTCCAGTCTCCTTACAGGTCTGCCCAGCTTGTAGAGCTTTTCGCTATCTTACAGGTCTTCACAATACTACATGATGTTCCCTTCAATCTTTACACCGACAGTGCTTACATAGCTCTCTCAGTCCCAGTGTTGGAAACTGTTCCTTATATCAAATCATCTTCTAACGCTGTGCTTCTTTTTCAACAACTTCAGGCACTCATCCTAAAAAGACAACACTCCTTTTTTATCGGACACTTGCGTGCCCATACTGACCTTCCAGGACCCCTCTCCGAAGGCAACAACCTTGCAGATAAACAAACACACTTGGTCCTCTCAGCTACCCTAGAGCCCATTACCAAAGCCCAACAGGCTCATGCTCTTCACCACCTCAATGCCCGTACACTCCGCCTTATGTTTAAAATTACCAGAGAACAGGCGAGACAAATTGTTAAAAACTGTCCTGCATGCGTAACTCTTCTGCCTCTCCCCAACCTAGGAGTTAACCCAAGGGGCCTGCTCCCCAATGAAATCTGGCAAATGGATGTTACCCATATTCCTGAGTTTGGTAACCTCAAATATGCCCATGTGACCATTGATACCTATAGTGGGTTCCTCCATGCCACCCTCCACAGTGGTGAGGCCTCTAAAAATGTTATAGCACATGTTCTCCAATGTATTGCCATCATGGGGAAGCCCCAACAAATCAAAACCGACAATGGACCAGGATATACATCACAAACCTTTAAAAATTTCTGTGGTCAATTCCAGATCAAACATGTAACTGGCATTCCCTATAATCCTCAGGGACAGGGCATAATAGAGCGAGCCCACCAGACCCTTAAGTATACCATATCCAAACTTAAGACAAACACTGTTTATTCCACTAAAGGTTCCCCTCGTAACCTCCTAAATCATGCATTGTTCATCCTTAATTTCCTACAATTAGATCTTAATGAAAAATCTGCGGCAGATCGTCTTTGGCATCAAGAGACTAAAAATCAATATGCCAAGGTTATGTGGAAAAATCCCATAACCCACAAATGGCACGGTCCTGATCCGGTTCTTATCTGGGGAAGAAGCCACGCATGTGTGTATGATACTGCAGAAGGGGCCCCTCGGTGGCTACCTGAACGTCTTGTTAAGCCCATCAATGATAACCCCATTTCCAGGGAAAATACCCCTGAGAAGCCTTCTCCTCTTTTGTAGGCTGTGAAGGCCACCTGTGTCCGGCATTGCTGGAGTGAAATGCTGAGAAAACTCTGCGATATGGAAGTCAACAATCCATCACAGATAAGCTTTTTAACCTTCTTGTTAACCATTTTTCCTACATATGAAGGATTTGCCCCTACCAACCCCCATGCTCCTTTTAGCCTTAAATGGGCTGTTATAAACCTAAATGATAATTCCATACTTTATAATGCTAGTAACACCAAACCCTTAAACACTTGGTGGCCTGACCTTTCCTTTTGCCTTAAAGATGTCATCCCACCCATAAAGGTATACGCCTCTAAACAGGTGCGCAACTTAGGGTTTTATGTTTGCCCCAACTATAATAAAGGCACTCACTGCAGGACAACCGATTCCTACTTCTGCGCCAAATGGAGTTGCGTTACCTCAAGTGATGGAAATTGAAAATGGTCCACACCTTCTTCAGACCTCGTAAGTTTCTCCTTTACTAAGTATTATGATAAAATCAAAAGATTTAGTTCCTCTAAACCATGTAGCAAAGATGGATCATTCAGGGGTCATTAAGGACACTATGACTAACCTCAGAGAGCAATTAAATCAAAGACAACAAGAATGGGGAGGCAGCTCAGGACCGCTTGATTTTAACTTTACCGGAACTTCATGGCTTACTAATCTACTTCTCAGTTTTGCTGGCCCTGTTTTAGGAATATTACTGTTCCTGACCTTCAGCCCTTGGGCATTCAGAAGAATAACAAGCTTCATCAAACAACAAATAGATGATGCACAAGCTAAACCTATTCAAGTTCACTACCATTGCCTGGCAGTTGACGAAGCTTATGCCATTGAAATGGGGTACCTTAGCTTCCTCCCCACGGGGACAGCATGAAAAGTAGAGGCATGCTTACCTCCTTACCAATCTGGCAAGAGAGGTATGGGTACTGGTGCGAGTGCGAAGCAAAGCATTGCAAGGGAAAGTTAACACTAACTCCTCTACGTTTCCCTGGGGCACACCTGGCTTGCATAGAGGTTGGTATCTATTTCAACATCAAAACGGCTCTGCCTCTCCTCCTCAAAAGATACCAAGAGCCATAAGTTCTACACGGAGGAGCCTTGGTCAATACCCCCTCGCCCAGTTAAAGCCCACCTCCCATTAATTAAAACAAAAAGGGAGGAGATGTCGGGAGCCGTAGGTGAGCCCCCAGGCCCCGACATACAGGAAGCTTGTAGGGCTGAAAAAGCCCGCCGCGCCAAGTTTGAAAAAGCCCGCGCCCGCGAAATTCAAAAGGCCCACGCGCGCGAAAAACTTCCTGCCTGATGTCACTGCCTTAGTCCTATGTATATCCAATCCCCAGCCGACAACTACCTCACTCCAAATGTCACTCCATCCCTACGTCACTTGATCCCTCCCTTTATTCCTACCGCTATAAATATACCTCATTTTGATAATAAAACTGAGGCTTGATCAGAATTTTGTCTTGCCTTCCATTTTTCCGCCTTTCCTGTTTACTTTCACAGGCTTCCCCTCGTCCTTTCGCTGATTTGTCCCGCGGGCCGGGGGAGTGCTCAGCTGCTAATGTCAAGATTAGTGGTTCAATGTCACTCAGCACCTTCACAGAAGAAAAGGTCTGGTGGACTGTTTCAATTAAGATTATAGAGAAGAAAGTCCTATGGAGCAGGGGTTGCACTCCGTAACACATGCGGTCATTATCAGTTGGAATGGACTCAATGACGGCTAATAACAGCAATCATAGTCAAGACCGCACATGAGAAAACAAATCAGCATATATTGAACAACTATTATATGCCGATCCTCCTTATCTCAGAGTGTCCCCACAATGATCCTCTGCATACAGTCAACGCAACTAAGGTGCATAGCTGTGGCTGAGATCTTCTGTCTTCTATCTGGACCTCTAGGTCCAGAGAGCAGCAAAGAGTGGCAATTTTAACCCATCTCAGCCTCCCCTGCAGAGCTCCCAAGCGACTCAGGTTACAGTATTAGTATCACTACACTGTTGCTGTTACAGTCAGAAAAACCACACTGCACTGTTACAGACTAAATTATGTCCTCCCAAAAGATATATTGGAGTGCTAACCCCTGGCATCTGTACGTGTGATCTTGTTTGGAAATGGGATCCTTGAAGACATTAACAGTTAACATGAGGTCATGCAGGAGTGGGTGTGTCCTAATCCAACACAAGTGGTGTCCCTACGAAAGGGGAGAAGAGACATAGAGACACTTGAAGGGTCAACAGAGGTGGAGTTGGAGGGGCACAGCAGCTAAAACCAGGGAGGACCCAGGTCTGCCAGGAACTGAGAGAGATAAAGAACCATCTTCTCCTAGAGCCTTCAGAGGAGGATGGCCCTGCTGACACCCTGACTTCAGACTGCTAGTGTCCAGAACCTGGAGATAAGAACTTTCTGTTCTCATAAGCCAGTCTATTGGAGGGACACTGTGATGACAGTCCTAGGACACAGGCACACGGTGCAACAATAGCCACAACTACATGACTGCACCATGTCATGCATCTACTTCTAGGATGGGCGTTTAACATACATACAACACTGCAAACCTAGGCATTAGCCCTGGTGACAGATGCAGATAAGTGAGACCTATCCAAGGGCATCAGTGAGTCAGCAGCCAAACCAGATGAAAGGGATACCCAAACCCAAACCCACTACCGTCAAATCGTGACAGACTCATAGTGACCCTAGAGGTCAGAGTAGAAGTGCCCCATAGAGTTTCCAAGAAGTGCCTGGTGGATTTGAACTGCTGACCTTTTGGTTAACAGATGTAGCACTTAACCCACTATACCACCGGGCTTTCCGACGGAGACGGCATAAGAGACTAGAAAGCCAGATCTGCAACATGAATTAGCAAGCTGAGGGAACCTGGATGCAGAAGGAAAATGAAACCAAAAGGTACAGAGGCCAAGATGGAACACCGCCAGTCCCAAAAAAGAGCCAGGCCGGGCTGCCTTGTCAAGATGTAGGCCTGGATGAGCCCCAGCTCCCTTAAGTTCCCCAAGACACCCTGGATGTAGGAACACCTTCCCTGCCCCCAAAGTTCTTTGCTGAAACTAGACAGAGCGTTTTCCTGTTACTTACAAAGAGCTCTGACTCGGATGCCAAAGAAACCTGTTTATTTAGCAGAGTCTGCATTAAAAAAAGCTCTGTTTCTAACAATAAGTGTCTCTTTCTCTGAGAGCCCTCATAAATAAGAGGAAAGAAGATTTTGCAAACCTCTATGAAAATTAAACCCACAATCCGGGTACATACTTATTTAACAAGTGATAATTACCTGCTGATGATATAATTTTGGCTGGGAAGAAGACGTGTTTTTCATTAAAAACTTATCAAGGAGATACTTGTACTGTGGAGTCCGGCTCTTCTGCTAACAGATTCAGGTGGGTGTTTAGTGTCCATTCCTCCTTGCCACATGGGGTTGGACCCTGGGATTTCAAATTCCTAGGCCTCTGTGTTCCACAGGTTTCAGGAAGAAGGCTTGGGTGATTCCTTTCTTGCTAACGGAGCATCCCTCTCCTCAGAACATCTATGGTTCCAACTGTCACCACATTTGACTGACAAATGGCTATGTGCTGACTCCAGCTTCAGAGAGAAAGAAACTCCTGGTACCATGCCCCATGCTACAGAGAGGATACTGAGGCTCAGAAATGTGGAGTTACTTGTTCAAGGCCACAGGTAAGACACCAAAGGAAGATTTGAACTCTGGCCTATCTGACTCTTAAATCTGTGCTGCCTTACCTCTGCAACACCTTTTCTCTAATGTACTCAACTGTTCTGTGTTACAGTGTCTCATCTGTAAATGCAAGTAATACAAGTACTCTTCTTATGAGGTCGTTTGAGTATGAAATAAGTTGACATATACTCCTCTATATACCAGTTGGTACATACATTAATATGTATAGTGTTATACATATAAAAAACACTATTAAAGTGTCGTATTTTGCATTTAGTATATCTCGTGCTTACAGTACTGCCTGACAAATAGTATGCCTCATAGTCTATTAACTGTGTTTGCTAATTAATTATTATCAGTATTAATACTAACATCAACAGCATACTGACATTATTGGGCAAACATCTTCAAACCACTTAACAACTGGCTCTGTGCTTTAGTCACATCTGGACTTCGTCAGATGTTCAGTATCTATTTACGAGGAAGGTTCTGTGATGCTGAGTGAGTTACCTCATGATCTAGCTGTCTGAGGACAGGTGTCTTTATTTTCTGTTGGATGCTGTCATGTAAGTCCTGCTTAACTGACCCATGCTCAGCTTGTGGCCAACTATAACCTGTGGAGCATTTTGTCACCATTTCCCTCCTCCAGGTCTCCACAGACGTCCCTAGAACATATCTTCCTCCTACCATATTCCCTTGAAAGAGCTACACAGAACCACCCACTGTTCCTGGAACATTCTATACTCTAACATCTCTGACTTTTGTATATGCTGTGTTCTCTTTGTAGAAAGCATTTCCCTTCACTTCCCTACCTAGTGAAATTTGATCTTCTGTGACACCTTCTATCTCTTCTTCTTTTTCTCTTTTTTATGTGTGCTTTAGGGAAAAGTTTACAGCTCAAATCAGTTTCTTACAGATTTATACACACACTGTTATGTGACCCTAGTTCCTGTCCCTATAATATGATCACGCATTCCTTTCTACCCTAGATTTCCTGTGTCCATTCAACCAGTGACTATTCCTTTCTGCATTTTCGTCTTACCTTCAGACAGGAGCTGGCCATTTATTTAGCCTTATGTAGAAGCACATTTTTCATGACTATCACTTTATGTCTTATAGCCCAATCTAATCTTTATCTGAAGAGTTGGCTTCAGCAGTGGTTTTAGTTTGGGGCTAACAAAGAGTCCTTGGGTTATGTCTACTGCAGTGTCTCCAGTCTCAGTCAGACCATTAAGTCAAATTTTACTAGAATTTGAGTTCTACATCTCATTTCTTCCTGTTCTGTCAGAGACTATTTTGTTCCCTGTTGGGGCATTCATTGGTAGTAGCTGGGTGCCATCTAGTTCTCCTGGTTTCAGGATGAGGGAGACTCTAGTTTATGGTAACTTGGAAACCGTGGTAGCATAGTGGTAAATGGTATGTCTGCTACCCAAAAGGTTGGCAGTTTGAATCTACTGGGTGCTCCTTGGAAACTTTATGGACCAGTTCTACTATGTTCTATAGGGTCCCTATGAATCAGAATCAAATTGAAGGCGCTGGGCTTTCTTTTGGGGGGGGATCATCTTTTCCTTGTGTCTTTCATGTTCTTTCTTCTTTGCTCCAGGTGGGTTGCAACCAATTCATGCATCTTAGAAGGGTAATTGCTAGCTTAAGACCTCAGATGCCATTCACCAAAGTGAGATGCAAGACATTTTCTTAATAAACTTGGCTATACCACTTGAATTAGATATACCCTGAAACCACAGTCTCCAGACTCCTACCCTTGTTATACTATCACTTCAAGTGTTTGGTTGTGTTCAAGAAACTTCTCAGCTTTTTGTTTAGTCAGTTGTGCTGACTTCCCTTGTATCACGTGTGGTCCGTCTCTTCACCTAGAATAAATCTTGTCTACTATCTAGTTAGTGAATTCCCCTCTACTTCCCTCATAATCATCAAAGACTATTTTCTTCTGTGTTGAAACCTTTTCTTGAGTTCGTATAACAGTGGTCTCATACAATATTTGTCCTTTTGCAACTGACTGATTTTACTCAGGATAATGCCTTCCAGATTCATCCATGTGGCGAGATGTTCTGAGGAGTCATCATTGTTCTTCATCATTACGTAGTATTCTATTATATGAAACACTATAATTTGTTGATCCATTCATTTACTGATGGGCATCTGAGTTGTTTCCCTCTTTTCGCTATTGCAAATAGTGCTGCAGTGTTGTGCCCAGTTTTTCTTCTATCATATTTACTGTTTTTGATTTTATTTTTAGGTCTTTGATCCACTTTAAGTCAGTTTTTGTGCATGGTGTGAAGTATAGATCTTATTTCATTTTTGAGGGGATGGATATCCAGTTACACCAGCACCATTTGTTACAGACACTATCTTTTCCCTATTTAACAGACTTTGGATCTTTGTCAAATGTTAGTCACTCACAGGAGGGTGAATTTATATCTGGATTCTCAACTCTGTTCCATTGGTTTATGTATCTGTTGTTGTACCAGTACCAGGCTGTTTTGACTACTGTGATGGAATAATAGGCTTTAAAATCAGGTATTGTGAGGCCCCCCACTCTGTTCTTCTTTTTCAGTAATGCTTTGCTTACCCAGGGCCTCTTTCCTTTCCATATGAAGTTGGTGACTTGTTCCTCCTTCTCCTTAAAACATGTTGTTGGAATTAGGATCAGAATGGCATTGTATCTGAAGATGCCTTTGGGTAGAATTGACATTTATGCAATGTTGAGTCTTCCTGTCTGTGAGCAAGGTAGGTTTTTCCACTTATGTAGGTCTCTTTTGATTTCTTGCAGTAGCTAAGACACCCACTTAAAGACACCTAGTTCTGAGTATAACGTAAAGACTCAATATGTTTACCAAGATTCTGTTATGTGTCCAGCTCAGCACATCTGCCTATGTGTTAGCTCATTCTTCATAACATTATGCTTTTGGTTTTGAGTTGATGCTCAGGGAGGGGAGTTGACATGCCCAAAGTCACACATCTGCAAGGTACCAAAGCCCTGATAGAAATTCAGGTCTGGCTAATCCCAAATCCTGGTTGTTGACACAGCCCCAGGTGGCTTTTCTTCTACTTTAGCTTGCATAAGTCCAGTTAGCTTCTTCCATAAAGGCAGCGGGATGTGGTGCCCCATAAGTTTACATTCGTATCTGTCACTGATCCAAAACTTGGAAACAAAAAAATGTACTTCTTACAAACTCAGGCATACACAGGCACAGGAACGAACTCCCAAAGACATTCAGGTGGACACTGGCACATTCCCAAGAATGTTAGCAAGCATATCTGCTGTACCCCAAAGCTACAAACACATATCAGCTCCATGTGTTGAGCCCCAAACTAATTTATCAATTGCCTTCTGAACATCTGAATCTGGATGCCACATGAGCTCCTCAAAATGTGCCTGGGGTTAGTGGGACAAGTGAGACACCAAACTCAGAACTTGGATTCTGATTTCTGTTCCTGAAAACTTCAATCTACAAAACCTGGAAACATTTCATCAAACATAACAAACACAAAGGCGGAATCCCCGGGAGGTGGACACTAACTGACAAGGAGGATGTGAAACGAGGGTGTGAACTGGGCTTGTAGCTGCCACGCTGGGACAGGAGCAAGACTGCGAGTGCTGGTAACCTGAGGGCTTAGGTTTAAAGCCCTCACAGGAACAAACAAGACTTTGTGCCCATGGGAGCTAGGAGGTTGGGTATTTGGTCCCCACACAGTGCTGCAGCCGTTGAAGGACTGCATCTTTGATGAAAGAGTATATTAAGGGGGAAAAATACCATTAGAGGAACTGGGAGATGACAGTAACTTCATTCGTGTCTGCTGAACTGTGGGTATAAAAATTAAAAAAAAAAAAATTGTCTTGAGAACTTGCAAACACAGTGCTAAATCTCCCTTGGGAGTATAGTTTTAATTTACATAGTTTCACTTAAATTTACAGTTTTAAGTTTGATTTATGAACAGAGAAACCATTAATCTATAGTTGGTCCCAGCCAGGCTGGTGACATTTCTGGGGCATCTGAGGAAGTCCATGAAGGATAGTTCAAGATAGGCATGCCCTCCACTTAGGCTGCACAAGATTCCCAGTGATAAGGCCCCAAGGGAGGGGAATTCCAAAATCAAAATGACTAAACAAAGAATGGCTAGTTACCATAGTAAGAGTTAACAGATGAAAATGCATGGAAGGATAACCCAGAGATCCTCAAATAATAGGACAAATTCTAAGGGAAACTCTAAAATAAATATACTTAAAATAAAGACATCAGTAAAATCATAAGAATAGAAAGAATATGAAAAAAGAGCAGATATATAGGAAAATAAAACTTTTCTCTAAAAAAGAAATAATCTTTGAAATAGCAGCCTAAGTGAGTGAATAATATGACAGATTAAGGAAAACAAATAACAAAACCAGTGTATAGGAATACAGACAAGAAGAAACTTTTTAGAATATAGACTACAGATTAAGATACATTAGGTTATAATAAGAAGGCCAGTCACACATGAAATAAAAGAGAATAAAAGAGGCGATGCGCGAATTAATAAGGGCCAAGAGTTTTCCAGGATATATGTGAAAGATGGTTTTCAAAACCAGGAGAACTGATGAATCTTAGAAGACGATACCTCATTGTTATCTTCATCTAGACCCAGATTTGTGTCTGCTACTGTCAAGTCAGTTCCGACCCATCAGGGCCCTTATGTACAACAGAATGAAATACTGCCCAGCCCTCTGCCGTCTTCACAATCTTTGTCATGCTTGAGGCCATAGCTGCAGCCACTGTGTCAATCCATCTTGTCAAGGGTCTTCTTCTTTTATAATAACCCTCAACTTTGTCAAGCATGATGTCTTTCTCCAGGAACTCACCCCTCTTGATAACATGCCCAAAGGATGTGAGACACAATCTTGCCATTGCTGCTGTCGAGGAGCATTCCTATCATACTTCTATCAA
Source organism: Heterohyrax brucei (assembly GCA_028571685.1). Lineage (NCBI taxonomy): Eukaryota > Metazoa > Chordata > Mammalia > Hyracoidea > Procaviidae > Heterohyrax > Heterohyrax brucei. Next base: position 60,069,015 of record CM053140.1, read on the forward strand.
GACAGATTTTTTCATTTTTGTGGCAATCTATGGTATATTCAATACCCTTCACCAGCACCTCGATTCAAGGGTATCAATTCCTCTTGTCTTCCTTACTTATCGTCTAGCTTTCACATGCATGCGACATGATTGAAAACATGGCTTTGGTCAGGCTCACCTCAGTGTTCAAGGTGATATCCTTGCTTTTCAACACTTTAAAGATCTTTTGCAGCAGACTTGCCCAATGAAATGTGTCTTTTGATTTCTTTCTTTCTTTTTTTTTTTTTAATTAGGATTGAATGAAAATGTACACTCCAATATAAATTTGCATGCCCACCTATATGTAGCTCCCACTGCTCTCCCTGCCCGGTGACAGCACACCCTTCCTCTCTGTTCCATACATGTCCTATCCTCCCAACAATCCCCTATCCTTGCCTCTCCACCCACTCACCTTCCTCCAGTAAGAGGTCACCAGTATGACACCCTATAGAAGCCTAGAACCATAAAGTGCATCCAATATATGGTCACTCTGTGTCGCCAGGTCCAATCTATTCCTGTCTAAAGAGTTGACCTCCATGATGATTTATGGACAGGGGCAGCATCAGGGCCAAGGGCCACGCTCTCAGGGAAACCCGAAGCCCCTGGACTATCAAGGGGGTCTTTTAGTGGAGATGTCAGGGTGCATCCCTTTTTATTCTTGTGTTGCCAGTGAGGCTCAACTTTGTGAGCTCCATCATGGATATCACTGGTGGTGGCCAGGCATTATCTGGTTCTTCCAGTCACAAGTCAATATAGTCACCCACTCAAGTGGGTCTCTTTCCCTCGTGTCATTTTGGCTCTTGGTGATCATCCATTCCTCCTGAGTTGGGACCATTTGCTGTACCCTCAGATGGCCACTTGGCAGCTTTTAAGACCCCAGATGCCACTTAGCAATGTGGGGTGCAGAGAGCTTTCTTAGCAAAACACTAGTTGTGCCAACTGAACTCAACTTTCCCTGAGAGCATGGTCCCAGCACACACACACACACACCCCGCACCAGCTTCATTTTCCTTGCAATATTGGGTTAAGATAGGAGGAGTACTCACATCATGTCAAAGTCCAGTTAATATCGATCTTCTTTCTAATGTGTGCTGTCTCAGATTTCACCCAACCAAATTTCTATCAACTATCTAATCTAGACCCCCCCCTTGCCCTCCATCCGTCCTCACCCTTGCAGCCATTAAAGAGTCCTCTATGCATGAGTCTGTTTTTAAGTTCTTATCATGGGATCTCGTACAATATTTGTCCTTTTGTGGCTGACTACGTTCACTCATCATAATGTCCTCCAACTGAAACCAGGTTATGAGATGTTTCCTAAACTCATCATTGTTCTTTATCACTGCTTAGTGTTCCACTGAATATATATACCATAGTTTACCTATCCATTCCTCTGTTGTTGGGCATCTGGTTGATTCTGTCTTTTTGCTGTTGTGGCCTGTGCTGTGATAAACATTCGTGAGCATGTATTCGATAAACATTCGTGTGCATGTATCAGTTGGTGTGAATGGCCTTGATTCTGTAGCATATATTCCGAGCAGTGGAACTACCAGGTCAAATGGTGTATCTGTATTCAGCTTTTTAAAGAAGTACCACATTGCTTTCCAAAGAGGTTGCACCATTTTGCAATCCCACCAACAGTGTAGAAGAATTCCAATTTCTCCACAAATGCCTTTCCAGAATTTGTTGTTTTGCATTTTTTAGATCATGGCCAATCTTGTTGGGGTAAGATGACATCTCACTGTAGTTTTGCTTTGAATTTCTTTAATAGCTAATGATCATGAGCATGTCCACATGTGTTTTTTGGCTGCTTGGATCTTCTCTTTAGAGAGTGTCTGTCCATCTCCTTTGACCATCATTCAGTTGGATGATTTATCTTTTTCTTATTGATATTTTGTAGTACCTTATAGGACAGCACTTGGCTTTATAGGTTATGGAGATCAGGCATCAGTCTGATATATAGCTGGCAAATAATTTTTCCCATTCTCTAGGTGGCTTTTTAATTCTATTAATAAAGTCTTTGGATGAGCAACAGTGTTTGATTCCTAATAGTTCCCATTTATTTATTTTCTCTTCTGTTTTTTGTGGTTTGTTTGACAGATTTTAAAATCTGTCTGCTTTGTGTATTAAAACTTCCATTGTTGGTCCTACTTTTTCTTGGATGAACTTTATCATTTTAGATTTGATATTTAGGTCTTTTATCCAGTTTGAGTTGGTTTTATATAAAGTGTAATATATGGTTATTGTTTCAATTTTTTCAGATGGATTTCTAATTTTGCCAGCACATTTTGTTGAAGAGATTGTTTTTACCCCAGTTTAATGTCTTAGAGCCTTTGTCGAATGTCAACTGTTCATAGGCAGATGGTGTCTTCTCTGGGGTCTTGATTCTGTTCCATTGATCTATCTTTCTCTGTTGGAATTGGTAACAGGCTGTTTTGACTATTGTGGCAGTGTAATAGGTTTTAAGTTGGGTAAGCAGAGGCTTCCCAGCGTGTTCTTCTACTTCAGTAGCACTTTGCTTATCCAGGGCTTCTTCCCTTTCCAAATAAAGTTGGTAATTTGTTTCTCCACCTCATTAAAAAAATGTCACTGGAATTTGTATTGGGATTGTGTTATATGAGTAAATTGCTTCAGGTAAAATAGACATTTTCACAATGTTAAGTCTTCCTATCCACGAGCAGGATAGGTTTCTCCATTTATGTAAATCTCTCTTACTTTCTTATAGTAAGGATTTGTAGTTCTCTTTGTAAAGGTCTGTTATTTCGCTGGTTAGATTTATTCCTAGGTATTTTATCTTCTTGGGGGCTATAGTAAATGGTGTTGACATGGTGATTTCTTCCTTAATAATCTCGTTGTTGGTATAAAGGAATCCTACTAATTTACTTATATTTGTCTTGTATCCTGAGACTTTGCTGGTATTAGAGACTTTGCTGAACTCTTTGATCAGTTTGAGTAGTTTACTTATGGATTCTCTAGGATTCTCAGCATATACAATCATATCATCTGCAAATAGGGAGATTTTTAATTCTTTGCCAATGCAGCTGCCCTTTATTAAGCTTTATTAAGCTGCCCTTAATTGCTCTGGCTAGAACTTTTAGTACAACGTTCAATAGGAGAGGTGAGAGTGGGCACCTTGTCTAGTTCCTGTTCTCAAAGGAAACTGTTTCAGACTCTCTCCATTCAGGGTGACATAAGCAGTTGGCTTTGTATAAATGGCCCTTGCTGCATTGAGGAATTGGCTGTCTATTCCTATTTTGCTGAGAGGTTTTAGCATGAATGGGTGTTGGACTTTATCAAATGCCTTCTCTGCATCAATAGACAAAAATCAGGTCATTCTTGTCTTCTATGTTGTTTACGGGGGGTTGATCACCTTAATTGTTTTTCTGATGTGGAACCAGCCTTGCGTCCCTGGTATGAATCCAACTTGATCATGATGGATTATTTTTTTGATATGTTGTTGTATTCTATTGCCAAGTATTTTGTTGAAGATTTTTGCATCTAGATTCATGAGTGATATTGGTCTGTAGTTCTCCTTTTTTGTTGGGTCTTTCCCTGGCTTTGGTACCAGGGTTATGCTGGCTTCATAGAATGAATTTGGGAGTATTACATCCCTTTCTGTACCAGGAAGTAGTCTCAGTAGTATTGGAGATAACTGTTCTCTAAAAGCTTGATAGAGAATTCTATCAAGTGTAGTGAAGCCATGTGGACTCAGGCTTTTTTTGATAGGTAATTTTTGGATGACTTTTTGAATCTCGTCTTCTGTGATGAATTTATTAAGTTGTTCTGCTTCACTTTGTGATAATTTGGGTAGGTGGTATGAATCATGGAATTTGTCCATTTCCTCTAGGTTTTCAAATTTGTTAGAGTACAGTCTTTCATAGTATTCTGTCATGATATTTTTGATTTCTGTTGGATCTGTGGTGACAACTCCCCTCTCGTTTCTTATTTGGGTTATTTGTTTCCTTTCCTGTTTTTCTTCAGTAAGTTTGGCCAGTGGTTTGTCAATTTTGTTGATCTTTTCAAAAAACCAGCTTTTGGTCTTTTCAATTTTTTTCAATTGTTCTTCTGTTCTCTGATTCAATTAGTTCTGCTCTAATCTTTATGATCTGTGTTCTTCTGGTACCTGAGGGGTTCCTCGGTTTTTCTCCCTCTGCTTGTTCAAGCTGTAGGTTTAGTTCTTTGATTTGGTTTCTTTCTTCCTTCCAGATGTGTGCATTTATGGAGATAAACTGCCCTTTGAGCACTGCATTGGCTGTATCCCATAGGTTCTGATAGGAAGTGTTTTCGTTCTTGTTGGAATCCATAAATCTCTTTATTTCACCCTTGATTTCTTCTATAACTTATGGCTTTTTGAGCAAGATGTTGTTCAGTTTCCATGAGTTCCACTTTCTATCTATGTCTTTTCTGCTACTGATTTCGACTTTTATGACTTTATGATCTGAGAAGATGTTCTGCATTAATGCAGTGGTAATGGATTTTGGTGATAACTGCTTTATGTCCTAACACATGGTCAATTCTGGAGAATATTCCACATGCACTGGAGAAGAAGGTGTACTTGTCTGCTGATGGGTAGAAAGTTCTGTATATGTCAAAGAGGTCTAGTTGGTTAACTGTGCCAATAAGGTCTTCTGCATCTTTACTGAGCCTTTTTCTAGATGATATGTCCACTACTGAGTGGAGTGTTCAAGTCTCCCACTATTATTGTTTTTGAGTGTAGTCAGTGTTTCTTTGATGTATTTAGGTGCTCTATTATTAGGTGCATAAATGTTTAATATTGTTAAGTCCTGCTTTTGTGTTGAACCTTTCAGCAATAATTAATGTTCGTCCTTGTCCATGATGGTGAATTTTACATTAAAATCTATTTTATCTGACATTAGAATTGCCTCCCCTGCTTTTCTTTGTGTATTGTTAGCTTGATATATATTCTTCCATCCCTTAATTTTGAGTTTGTTCATATCTTTAAGTCTAAGGTGAGTTTCTTGTAGGCAACATACGGATGGGTTGTGTTTTTTGATCCAAAAAGTCACCCAGTGTCTCTTTATTGGAGCACTCAGTCCATTCATATTCAATGTAATTATTCATAGGTATGTATTCAGTGCTGCCGTTGTGCTATGTTTATTTTTGTGTTGATATTTTCTCTGTTGTTCTTATTGATCTGTTCTTGGACATTCCTCTTTGTGAGTTGAGTTTTCACTTTTTTCAGACTTGGTTTTGTGGTTGTTGAGACTCTTGTAGTACATTTCTTGATTTGATAGGTTGGATCTTCATTGTGCTTTACAGCTGCTCCTATGATAGCCCTTAATAAATTATGTATAAATCCAATTGTAATTACTGCCATTCTTATCAACTTCCTGTCCATCTGGGAGGAGTGTAACGACTGCAGTACATACCTCATTTTAATATGATGACATCATAGTTTTCATGATATGATCATCAGATTATTTCTTTCACTATTACAGCTTTGACTGAGTTTAGAACCTTCCCTAACTGAGTAGGATTCTGGGTGATGTGTCCTGTATGTGCCTCTAAAATATAAAGCTAGTGGTTTTGTTCTTCTAAGCCAAGAGATTCTTTCAGTATTTCTTGTAGTTTTGGTTTGGTTTTTACAAAGTCTCTGAGTTTCTGTTTATCTGTGAAAGTCTTCATTTCATTTTCATATTTGAAAGATAGTTTTGCAGGATATACAGTTCTTGGTTAGAAGTTCTTCTCCTTCAAGGCTTTGAAGGTGTCATGCCACTGTCTCCATGCCAGCATCATTTCTGCTGAGAAATCCAATGAAAGCCAACAGTGTTTCCCTCTGAATGTGAGGTTTGCTTTGACTCTTGCTGCCTTTAAGAGTTTCTGCTTATGTTTCATTTTGTTAAGCTTGATTAGAATATGTCTTGGAGTCTTTCTTTTGAGATCTATATTGAATGGTTTTCCACATGCATGTTGGATATCTATATTCTCTTCTTTCAAAATTTCTGGGAAGGTTTCTGTCAGCAGCTCAGCAACAATACTCTGTGTTCTGAGGTATCTCACCCTGCTGAGAGACTCCAATTAATCGTAGCTTGTTCCTCTAATAGAGTCCTACATGCTTCTTAATACTTCTTCATTTTTCTTGTCTCTTTTTTTCTGACTTCTCCTTACAGATGCTGGAGTCAGTAGCTCTATTTTCAAGATCAGAAAGTCTATTTTCCATTTGTTCCATTCTGTTTTCTTGGCTTTGAATCGAAGTTTCTATGTCTTTGATTATTTTCTTGATCTGTTGGATTTCAAGTACTGGTGCTCCGTCAGATCAAAGCTTGCTTAATTTTTCATTTTGCTCTGCTGCATTTTGTATAAGGTCTAGGAGGGCTCTATATACTATCCTTTTGTATTGACCTTATGATAGTTTCAGAAAGGTTTCTTTGTCTGGGATGTTTTGTGGTGCTTTCTTTTGGGGGCTTTCTGAAGCCATGGGTGATTTCTTGGTTATGGTTTTCTCCAGAGTTTGTTCCTTTTCAGGCATCATGTGAGTCAATAGAGGCTGGGAGAGATGCTGTGAGATGGACCACGGTTGTTTCTCTAGGCCGTCTTAAGATGAAAGGTCAGTCAAGTTTTCAGGTGTACAGGTCACTCTTCCCAGCTGACAAAGTAAGCACCTGTATATCAAACCCCGGATGTTGTAAACTAGGTTGAAATACAGAAAGGTTACTGCCTTGCTGGCCTCTCCTGTCAGGCCCCAGCTGTAGGCAACATGTGTGGAATCCTGCTTTTCTGCCAGAAAAATGCTCTGCTCCACATAGGCACTGCCTCTCACCCCAGTAATTAGATGCAGCTGAGGTCTCCATAAAGGTATATCCACCTCACAATGGAACAACATACTGTCCTGCACAAGCTCACCACCTGGCTAGGTCCAGGCTACTCTGTGTCAGAGGCAGAAAAAGAGGCCAATGGTGCTGAGATGCTCAGAGTCCACAGCCTCTGTTGCTGGGCCTCAGCTATAGGCTACATTGTGTAAAATACTGCTTTTCTGCCAGTAAAGCTCTCTGCTCCAGGCAGATGCTGTCTCCTAGCCTAGGAACTATGTCCAACTGGGGCCTTTGTATGGGTGTTTCTGCCTCCCAAAGGAACAAGATGGAGTTCCTCACAAGCTGGTGCCTGCCTCCATACAAACTACACAGTCAGAGAGACCAAAGGTGCTTAGATGCACAGAGTCCAAAGCCAGGCTCTCAAACTATGGCAGTTTTGCCTGTCGATCCCACTAGTGGTGCCTCTGAGGTTAGCTGGTAGTCAAGTCCCAGCTCTACCTGCCAGCTAAGACAGAGAAAAAAATAGTTAAAATGGTGAGTTACCTTCCGTCTGTGAAAGCCAGCTCTCGTAAAGAGCAGGGTCAGTGAAACAGAGGAGGTTTTCCATTCAGTGGTATGAAGTCCAAATTAATAGCCCTATGCTGTGTCCTAGGGCTCACTAGATGTCCAGAAGGCTCTGTTTAATTATCAGATCAGGTCTTGGTTTCCAGAGGGATTTAGGGAGGTGTGTGTTTAGTCTGCCATCTTGACTCTGCCCCTCTTTTGATTTCTTGACTACTGCTTCCATAAATATGGATTGTGGATACAAGTAAAATGAAATTCATTGTAACTTTAATAATTTCTCCATTTATCATGATCTTGCTTATTGGTCCAGTTGCGAGAATTTTTGTTTTCTTTATGTTGAGGTGTAACCCATATTGAAGACTGTGGTCTTTGATCTTCATCAGTATGTGCTTCAAGTCCTCTTTACTTTCAACAAGCAAAGCTGTGTCATCTGCATATCACAGGTTATTAAAGTTGCCTTCCTCCTATCTTGATATCCTGTTCTTCTTCATGTAGTTCAGCTCCTCTGATTATTCGCTAAGCATACAAACTGGATAACATGGTGAGAAGACACAACCATGAAGCATATATTTTCTGATGTTAAGCTGTGCAGTTCAAGTTGAAACTGAAGAAAATTGGATCAAGTCCTTAAGAATCAAAATATGACATTAAATATGTCTCATCTGAGTTTAGAGACCATCTTAAGATTAGAGTTGACACACTGAACACCAGTGACTGAAAACCAAATGAGTTGTGTGAGGATATCATACATGAAGAAAGCAAGAGGTCATTAAAAAGACAAGGAAGAAAGACCAAAACGGGCATCAGGAGAGACTTTGATACTTACTCTGTAACATCCAGAAGTTAAATCAGAAGGAAGAAGTAGTGAAGTGAAAAGAGACGACTGGGACAGTAATACCAGAAAAAATCACATTAAGATCAGATTTACGACACATTGAAGTTTTGATATTGTTTAGAGGGAAGGTAATAATATTGATTAACTTTAGGCAGTGCTAAGTCAGTTATGCTTGTTTCATTCTAAGATAACTAATAAATGGAGAGGAAAAGACTGTAGACTTTGCAAGCCAAGAGCAGTAAATAGGTACATAAGAGGGAAATGAGGTTAAAAAAAAGCAAAGAAAGAGTGAAAGAAAAACCGAAATAGATAGAAAACACAATAAAATGAGAGAAGAGTGACTTTGCCATTCATTATCTTGTAGCTTTGAAAAATGACTTCACCCCTCTGAGCCTCAGTTTCCTCATGTGCATACTTGAGAATAGAGCATATTTTGTTAAAGAGCTATAATAATGTTACAAATTGAATTGTGTGCCCCCAAAATATGTATTGGAATCCTAACGCTTATTCCTGTGGATGCAGCCACACCAGGGAAGTGTCTCCTTTGTTATGTTAATAAGATCATGTTTCTGTAGGATGTGTCTTAAACCTGATGATTTCTCAGATGTAAAGAGAAACAGTTAAATGCCTGGACAACCAAGCACAAACGTCTACTCTTTAAAGTCATCTGTTTGTGTTATTTCTGTTATAGCTTCACTAAGAAACTAAGACAAACAGCATGTTTCATTTAAGGGCTGTCATGAGGGTTAAATCCAGTAAATGATGTATGACAGCAGTTTACTATCATTATTATCACAGTTACACTGTGCCAGGCCAAAATCCAATTAATTCCCATGCACCATCTCATTTACCCCTCTCAGCAGCCCACTGAGGCAGGTACTATTGTCGTCTACAGCTTCACAGCTGAGGGAGCTGAGGTGGAACTGGGGAATGGCCTTGTCTAGATACAAAATGAGAAACCTCTGACCCTGAAGCTCACTTGTTGGCCATATGATTTTAAACAGCTGATGTCACCTCTCTTAGTCTCATCTTCCTTTTCCATGCATTGTGGTGCACAAGGCAGATGTGAGGCTGGGTAGAGATGAAATATGTGAACCCTCAGCATTGTTCCTGGCACAGGAGAACTGATGAAGGTGTAGTGGCACTTGCTACTATAAGAAAGGCTTCACGTTTGCTTTTGTCACCTCTATTGTACAGATGAGAAAATTGAGGCTTAGAGAAGGTCAGTGGCTGACGTGGCCTTGTAGATTGCAGACTAGTAGGAATCAGACCCTTGGCAGGAGCGTGTCTGCCTGATTTCACCACTTAGGCTCCAGGGCAAGGCCTGACGGATGGGTGAATGAATGAATGAATGGATCAATAAAGTATTCTTTGAACTCAACCCTTTGTCTATTATTCTTGTAATAATCTTCTTAGTGATCAAGAGCCCCTTCTTAGAACCATTCCTAGCAAAAAGCAGCTCTGAGAAGCTGGTGGCTACAGCACATGGGCAAAGTCTCCCATTTGGACAAATGATGCTCTCTGACTCCAAGCTCTGTGTATCTCCTTCATACTGTTCACCACCGCCTGATGCGTTTGATGTCTTCATCTCTCAGAATGCACCTCCCGTAGTACAATGCCAGGCCCATGAGAGCAGGAACTTCGTCTTTTCCATTGCTGTGCCCACACCAGGTAAGTGCTCAGTAAACATTTGTTGTTGACATGATGTCATCTCTTCTGCCTGAATTTCTTCATCTGTAAAATAGAGAAATGACATTCCCTTGCAAGGATATTGTAAGAACATAGTGAAGTGTTACTCATTCTGTCCTTAGTGCAGGATGGGCATAGACAGGTGGAGTGGTTGCCTTTTCCCTCTACTTCCCAGGTACCTGTTCGAGAAATAGATTTTTATATGTTTTTCTTCTTCCTCTTTGTTTTCCCCTTTTTGTTTGATAAAGCTTTCTGGGGTCATGTCTTATTTTCTTAGGGGAATAAGAGATTATCAAATTGGCTCAAGCAGTCTATCACAAAAACTTCCAAAGGGACAGAGGCAAACAGCATCACTCCTAGGACAGCCTCTTTATTTTTATGCCTCACCTAGTTGATAAAAACTACCATCTTTTGAACACTGGCTGTGTCCCAGCTGTATTGCTTTACCCATGCAGCCCTGGGAGAGAGGGATCATCCTCCACTTTAGAACTGAGGAGGTGGTGGTATGGAAGGTCAAATGAAACCTGCCCAAGGTTATGTCTGAGTTGAGACTTAGATACAAGTCTAAACAACTCTGAAGCTCCAGTTCTCTCACCCCTAACTACTCTACTCCTCTAACTCCTTAGCCAAGCCAAGTGCCGTCGAGTCTAACTCCTTATTTATTGAAAAATCCACTCTAACATGAGTTCGTGGTATGAAAGAGCATTTTAATTACCTCTGTTTAGAGACTTAAAAGGAAACTTGATCTCATTTCATTGAAGCCATCTCCATCTATTCATCTCCTTTATTTATTTTTCTATGACAACTTCCTCTGTTGCTAAGAGTAATTTGGGATATCATGGACAACTTGAAGAATGTAGCAAACTTAAGAAAAAGAGGAGTCTTGGCTGCCTCTGGTCCTTCCGCCTGGAGGCAGCCTGGATGCAGAGAAGGGCAATTTGGTCTGAAAGGTAGAGATGGACAGAGGAAGAGAGAACTCAGGATTTTGCAGATGATTCACCATGAGGGTTATGATGATTGAATGGAAAGGTCCCGACCATTGGGGTCAAGTGGACCTAGGTTCAACATTCAGCTGTGTGACCTCGAAGAATTCCTCAACCTTGCTGTGCCTTGATTTTCTCAGCAGTTGTTTTAATTTTGGGACCTCTGGAGGCAGATGTACAGGCAATGATTGAATGTCCACATTTAATCTGGGAAATGAAGAAAATGTGAGCTGGAAAATGAAGAAGTTAGATGAGGGGAAGGCCTCCAATAGAGAGGTTGTTATCAATTCAGTTATGTCTGTGGGTGAATAGAGATTTTTTCCTTGACAGAAACTCCAGTAACCAGTGTAGAACATACACTTTATAGCAACCCTACCAGAACAGCAAGGGAGCTGGGGCACAACATCAAAATAAATAAAGAAGAAATTGAAGTTGTCAATGATTTTATTCACTTGGATCAACAATCAGCATCCTTGAAAGGAGCAGTCAAAAATCAAATGATTTATTGCATTGGAAAAATTTGTTTCAAAAAAACTTCTTTAAAATTTTAACAAGTAAAGATGTCACTTTGATGCTAAGGTATACCTGACCCAAGCCTGGCCTTTTCATTCACCTTGTACAAGTGAGAAAGCTAAATAATGAACATGGAAGACAGAGAATTGTTGCGTTCAAACTGAGGCATTGGTGACGAATATTGCATATACCATGGACTGCTAGAAGAAGAAACAAATCAGTATTAGAGGAAAAACAACTAGAATGAACCTTAGAGAAGACAGTGGTGAGACTTTGGCTCATTCACCTTAGACATGTCATCAGGAAAGACCAATCAATAGAAAGGGTGTTCTGTTCGGTAAGATAGAGGATCAGTTAAAACGAGGGCTATCCTCAATATGCAATAAACACAAAAATAAACTCAAACACACCAATGAGAGTAGGATAGCACAGGACCAGAGGATGTTTCCTTTTACTATTCGTAAGGTTACCATGAGTTGGAGCTGACTTGATGGCGACTCACAACAATAACTGTATGCCTACACACACACACACACACACACACACACACACACACACACACATTTTTTGTTGTTGATAGGTACCATTGAGTGGGTACCAACTCATAGCAACCCTGTGCACAACAGAACAAAACACTGCCTGATCTTGAGCCATGTCTGCAATTGCTTTTATGCTTAACCCCATCATTGCAGGCAGCATGTCAATCCATCTAATAGAGCATCTTCCTCTTTTTCACTCACCCACCCACCCTTCTCCAGGATCTGACCCCTCCTAACAATATGTCCAAAGTATATAAGACGTGGTCTTACCGTCTTTTCTTCCAAGGAGCATGCTTCTAGAACAGATCTGTTTCTTCTTTTGGCAATCCATGATACATTCAATATTCTTCTCCAACACTACAATTCAAAGGCATCAATTCTTCTTCTGTCTTTCTTATTCATTGTCCAGCTTTTGCATGCATATGATGTGACCAAAAATACCATGACTTGGGTCAGGCGCACCTTACTCTTCAAGGTGACATCCTTACTTCTAAATATGTTAAGGCTGTACTTTGCAGCAGATTTTCCCAAAGCAATGTGTCTTGATCTCTTGACTGTTACTTCCATGGACATTGATTAAGGATCCAAATAAAATAAAATCCTTGACACCTGAATCTTTTCTCTATTTATTGCGATGTTGCTTACCAGTCCATTTGTGAAGATTTTTGTTTTCTTGATGTTGAGGTGCAATCTGTATTGAAGGCTGTGGTCTTTGAGTTTCATCAGTGTTTCAAATCCTTTTTACTTCAAGCAAGCAAGAGTGCATCATCTTCACGCACATGAACACATACCCATGCACACATTCATGCATGCATACACATATATAGACATGTATACATACACACACCCATATGTATATGTATACACACACACACACACACAAATAGTAATTGATTGAGAACTCTCCTCTGGGGTAGGACATCAATTCCCAGCACTTAAGTCTTACCACACAGAGAACTGGAGAGGACTTTGATGACCTGAAAAGGACTCTAAGGAAAAAAACTGCAAGGGCTGATGGTTGGAAGTCAGGCCTGGCCTGAGATGGTAAAGACAAGAAGTTATGGGCAGGGCTCAGACAGCACCAGTCATAGTTCACAATAGGGAGTGTGGTGTATACTTTGAAAGAGGATCAGAAAGATTAGAAATGCTACAAGTCATTTAGTAGGTAATCTATAAAGGGGAATTAAACTTTCTAATGGACACTGATGTTCCAGGTGACTTTGAGAGTTGTAGCATCCATCTCGGCAGGTAGAACCCATGTGAAGGGCAGCTTAGACTGAGATGCTGAGCTCATTTTTGGACATGTTGAGTTCCAGGTGCCGACAGCACACCAGGATGAGCTTTCTGACATCTTCTAGAATGGCCATCAGACCTGTCATTGTATTACCGCTGATGTCCTGAATGTCACCAAAACGTCTTTCTTTCAATATTTTCTTTATCTTCAGATAAACAAAAAAGTCATTGTGGGCCAGATTAGGTCAGTAGGGAGGGTTTTCCAATACAGTTGTTTGTTTAGTGGCTAAAATCTCCCTCATACAACTACACAATTAAGTTTGTGAACTTATCACCATGTCACTGTGTACAATGAGCATTCCAGAAAGAGTTCCAAAATATGAAGAGTAGACTAGGCACTGGCATCCATGCATAGCTTCCCAAGGGGAGTACTTCAATGGTAACCATACTGATAAGCAATGAAGTATGTAGCATTTAAAACAATTAAGTTCACAGAGTTAATTGTTGGACCTCGTGTGTGTGTGTGTGTGTGTAGTAATTATAGAGATACAGGTATAGATGTGTGTGTGTATACATATAGAGAGAGAGAATGAGAAAGATATTTGTCTCAAGGAAAAGCCTTATCCAGTTGTGGACACTGGCAAGTCCCAAGTTCATGGGTCAGTCATCAGAGAACCCAAGATGACTAGTCAGGTGGCAGGTTGCTGGCTTATGGTCTGTGGAGACTGACAAACCCAAGATTGGCAGGCAGGATGACAAGCTGCTAGCTCACAGGCTGTGGAGGCCAATGAATCCCGAGATCAGCAGACAGTATGGCAGGCAGCTGTCTTACATCCTAAGAACTGGAGGTCAGGTGATGATGAAACAGATGCAGGATTCAGAGTGAGTGAGTATTGCCAGAACATTCAGATATATATTGGATACAAGCCACACCTCCCAGACATCTCCCCTTACAACTGATTGTCTGATCACATCAGATCACGTTATGGAGGATGACCACATCATTATGTAACTGTCAAACTACTGAGAATCATGGGCCAGTAACACTGACACCACCTTAACCATCACATTATGTTTCATTTGGAAACCGATTTGACATTTTTAAAATGGTCAAGGTTAACTCTACTTCTTTGCTGAGCTGCTTCAGATCTTACTGAGTACCTACTGTGTGGAAGATACTGAGTTTTGGGTGATACAGTCAGGTTAAAGTGGATCAAGGTGAATGGAGAGTCTGGGAGGAGCAAACCCAGACTGTGATCCTGAGGTGTTTCTCCTCTACGTTCCCTGAATGTGGACCCGAGTCCACTTTTCATAGACATGTCTGGGCCTCTCTCTCAGGAGCCCCCTTGTCTCAGGGGCCTCTGCTGTCAAGGCTAGAGAGGTGCGGGCAGCAATTTCCTTGGCAACCAAATGCCCGGGTCTCAGCCCTGAAAACCCTGACTACATGGAATTCTTCTGCCTGGACTTAGGAGAAAGGATGAGGAGCCTCACTGTGTCTTAGGCCCAAGCAGCTTTCTCCAACAAAGCTTCACTGGCCACAAAGTCAAGAGTCTGATACTCATCCTGTCTGTCTCCTCACTTATAGGCAAGGGGGTGGGACTTGCGTGATTGACATCCAAAATTGAACCCCATCTATCTACCTCATTGCAACAACTGTCAACTGCAGATTTGGGAGAAGGCTGAGAAAAGTACAGTACCAGCCTCAGAAGTCTTTTGAAGTCTTCTGTATCGAGAATTTAGAGCCTAGGAGCAGTAGAGTGAGGAGGGAAATTGGAATCTACAGTGTGAGACCTGAAATCCTCTTCCAGTCAGTGACTTATCAGCCATGTGGCCTGTGACAGGTCCTGTCAGTCACCCCTCTGAGTCTCAGCTGCAGCGTTCTTAAAATGGGGATAAGATTACCTACCTACTTCCTGGGACTGTGGGGAGGGTTAAACAAGACTTTGCCACAAACTCTGACATTTTATTTATGTAAGCATTATCTATTACCAGTGACATGCTCATAAGCCAGTTACTGAGAAGAAGAAAAGTCTTGATTTTTTAAAAATTCCTTGTGGATTTCCTGGTTAAATACTCCTCTATGGCTGATATCAAGCTACCAACAGATCATCACTGAACTTGGAGTTGGGTGAGATGTACAAAATCAACTCTCCCAGATCCAGCACACCATCATCTCTGAGGCAAGAAGGGATGATGACATTTTTGACTCCCTCTGGCTCACTTTTATTAATTTCTGAAATTAAACAACACAAGCTCATCAGGATCATCCTTCTCTCCTCTTCTCTACTCCTGCTCATTTGTTGTCCTTCATCCAGGCATCGCTTTGACTTAGAACGTTTGACTCAGGGAGAAGCTTAGAGACAAACTGTCTCAGTGTCTTCCCTTTACGCACTGGGGAAACTGAGGGTCAAAGAACAGGCTCAAGATTGCACCGCTGGCAGTGGGAGATCCACTCCAGCCCAGGCCCCTGCTCTGATGTGGCTCCCCTCTTTTCTCACTGGGATTATGTTTGACCTCACCTCATAATTTTCTGCCAGATGCTTTCACCGAGAAAAAAGCCAACAAGCAAGAAATGCTGTCTGTGAAAAGATAAAAGCTAATTGCCCCAGGGTTATCTTTTCTCCTTAGAATTCCTCCCTATTCTGAACACACACACACAGACACACTTAAAAAGCCACATTTACTGGTTCAAAGTGGCTGTCAGTTTCACTGCAAAGGAAATCTATGTTATCAACCACCCACATGAACATTGCATGCTATTGATGTAATTACATCTAGTTAAAATCGCATCAAAAGAATATATTACAGACGGAAAGGGTTTGATCTAGGATAACTCAAATTACTGCATATATATTTTGACTTCTAAACTTACTTTTTAAGAACCAAATGAGAGAACATAGCCTTTAAAGGTTACCTTCCCCTTTAAAATGCTCTGGATGTGCGTCACCTGAGATCATATTAAATGTGTGAAATGTTGGTGTTTTGTCACCCACCTAATCCTGCCCTTTTGTCTTCCTCCACTGCTGCTGAAACTTTGGCAAGGAACAAGCCTTTTGCAGCATATCAGCAGCAAGTTTCCTTTGCAGCCACAGGGCTTGTCTTTTTCATTCCTTGGAGAGACCGGATGCAAGGAGATCCCTGTTTCAGATTTCCCAGCACCATTTATACACTAATCACACAAGCTCCCTTTTCCTCAGGGTTTGCTGCGTGCCAGGCACTGTCTTGGGTGCTTTTGAAAAAACAACAACAAAACGCCCGTTATATACAACCCTTACCACAACTCAGATGAGTGGGGCTGATTTATGTTCCCACTATTCTCTCCTGCCTGGATCAGTGCCACAGCTGTCCAGCCATTCTTCCTGATTTCACAGCTCTGTTGGCCTGTTGGGCTAGTCTTGGCCCTCAGGGTGAGCAAGGAGGATGGGGGCAGAGAGAGTGCTGGGCTCCTCCCTCTTCTCTGATTCAGGGTTAGGGGCAAGCATTGAAACAACATGGTCTGGTAGCCCCATGACTGGGAGAAAGGAAAGTACTTATTGGCTGGCATGCCCGGCAATACCCGTAGGATGAGTGATGTGGGAGTAGCCACGGGCGACACTGCCAAGGAACATTGGCTTCTTGACCATTCTTGACCTTTCGGCCAGCAGTCAGTGAGTACCAGCTCACCCATTAGATGTGCTTGGGACATTAGTATCTTTTCCTTTTTTCAGATGACATGATTCTGTGAAAAACAAGGTCAATCCCATTAACAACAGGACCTGACCATTGGGATCTATAGGACTTTCATTAGCTGATTTTTAGAAGTAGATCACCAAGTCTTTCTTCCAAAGTGGCCTTAGTCTGGAAGCTCTGCCGAGACCTGTTCACTGTCACAGCAAGACACGAGCTTCCGCTGACAGATGAGTGGGGGCAGTGTTTGAGGTGTGTTGGCCAGGAATCAAACCTGGGTCTCCTGAATGGAAGACAAGAATTCACCACTCAAGCACCACAGTCTTTGGAATGACAGCAAGAGCTACCATTTGGTGAGCATTCGTTCCACTCCTTCAGCATTTATCTACGGGAGCCTGTGAGGGCCAGTCTCTGAGTCTACAACAGTCAGCCACGCAGGGTGGGTAGTGACAGAGATTAGACAGCCAGACGCCCTACTCTGTCCACTGTGTCCACTGCCTCTGCTGCCATCTGAGGGCTTCCTTCGCACGCTCTGGCCTCTCTGGCCACTCGTGGGGACGTTTTTCTCTCCCCTCATCATACCCCGATCCACGGTCTTGCACTGTTCTTGGAGCTGGGAGGGAGAGGTAAACAAACAAGCAAATGGAGGATAAATCCCAGTCGGGGGGGATCTTCTTTGTGTTCCTTCCCCTAAGAAATGTGCAGTTTAGCATAAATTAATTTAAGCCCAGGCCATAACAGAAGAAGAAAGAGAAACGGGTTAGATTGATTTTCTTAGTCAGTTTGTTCAAATCTAGGATTAATTTACTCATCAGCTCAGCTCATTGGGAGCAAACATGCTTCTTCAGGAGTTTTCTAACTGAAAATAAATGCCTCATTAAGTTAAACATATTAACCTGAGAACAGTGTTGATGTCAGACAGACTAATGAATGTCATTATGAGGATGCGCACAAGTCCCCAGAGGGACTCATCTCACCATTAGGAACTCTCGGAAAACACGCTCAACTGTTACTGTAGGACGATGGGGAATCACTGAGGGAGGGGGCGCGGAGAGGTGGGGGAGGGAAAGGAGGCATTGCTGAGCTGTGGTCATCCCTGGGAGCCATGCCCCCGGCGCACGCTGCCACTGTGAATGGTTGTGAGAGCGCACCAGGCCAGCGGAGGCACTGTGCATGACACTGATGGTCCCAACAGGAAGCACTCTGATTTTAGCAATGAAGGCAGGAGGGTCAGAGTTCAGGCACTGAAACCCTGGGTTCTGGTGCCAGGTCTTCTCCATGTCACAGTGGATAAGCTTCATTTCCACCACCCTAACTAAGCCAGGAAACCCTGGTTATGCAATAGTTAAGAGCTACAGTTGCTAATCAAAAGGTTGGGAGTCCAAATCTACCAGGCGCTCCTTGGAAACTAACTCTTTGTGACGGTTCTAACTCTGTCCTCTATGGTTGTTATGAGACAGAACTGACTTGACGGCAGTGGGTTTGGTGTTTTTGATTTACTAAGCCAAGTTCAGTGCCAGACACTTTCATACGGGTGATACACATGCAATCCTCATAGAAACCCAGGTAGATGGGCTTTTTTGACCCAAGATTCCAAGTGAGGAAACTGAAGTTCAGAGAAATTGCTTTTCCAAGGTTGCTTTTCTTGGGAGAAGAACTGAGACTTAGACCCAGGTGGGCCAACACCAGCAGGGTTTCCTCTCACCGCCCTAAACTGCCACTCTCCTGGGTGGTCTGTCTTCACAGCCTTACTGAATGGACTTCTCCAGAGTTCTGTAATATCTTAGTTACTTATTAATTAGATTTTTCTCCATGACCACCCACAAAGCAATGAGATAAAAAGCAAATCAAAGATCTCAGAAATCAGACAGACCTTGATTTAAATCCTGGCTCAGAAATACAGTAGCTGTGAGTTCTGGGCCAAGTTATTCTCTTAGTCTCAGTTTCTTTTATCAACAAAATGGGAATGAGTAGTGCCAGGCCTACAGGCTTGCTGCAAGGGTTAAATGCTCACATAAAGATAGGCATCCAGCACATAGGAGGTACTCAGGAAGGTCTTGCTCACCAGGTGTTGGGCTCCTGGTCTGTCTAGACAGGATCTGGTCCTTGGTGAAGGGCCATGCTATGGCGTGTGAAGGAGCAGAGCTGTCCTCGCTAACAGTTAGCTGTGGACCCCACAGGCCTCCCCCATTCTCCCAGAGCCCACTACAGGCCTGGCCTCTAGAGCAATGTAGATACAACCTGGACATGGTCTCCCACACCAGTGAGTCCACAAGTGAGTAGGGGAGATGACCCGGGGGCACTGGACTGAGTCCAGTCTCAAAGACAGGGGCAGAAAAGAGTATGAAGGATTTGGAGTCAGAGGCAGATGGAGTAGAAATGGCACAGGAGAGAATTTGGGAGGGTCTAAAAGAGGCACCTTCTAGGCATGCACTGGGCAAGCCAAACTTCCGCTCAAAACGGAAGAGGAGAGAACTCTCTATAAAAGGTCAGGTCAGCAAGAAGCCTGCTCCAAGGATGAGGTAAAAGGAAAAAGAAGTAGAAAATCATATTTACAGCCTCCAACAGCCTGGCCTATGTATCTCCCTCATCAATGATTTATGAAGAAATCGACATACTCTAGGCCCGCCTCAGGGCCATCATGTTGAAGACCACATTGGATTCTAAAAGAAAAACAATTCCTGCCAGGTAGTGATTAGCTCTGGTGTCAGGTGAGGACACCCAGGCTCAGAGGTGCTGAATGCCTCTCCCAGGTTCTCAGACCTCGTAACAGCAGCCAGGATTCGCACCCAGTGCCTGGGACCCAAGGCCAGGATTTCCCTACTCACTCATCTGCTTCTCACGTCAGCAGTCCATGCAGGGTGGCATTTCATTTTCTTTGCTAACTATGGGCATCTGGAAAGTGGCTGCTGGCTCCTCTCCCTTCCTGATCTGGCGCTAAGGCAGACTGTGTGCTGTAGGCGGGTGACTAGGAAACCAGCTGACCTCCTCCCAGCTTCACCTGTGGAGAGACAGGCCCTTCTGTTTTGTGTCAGCACAAGTTCCAGAAAGGGGCGCGGTGCAGGCCTCCTGGGGACTCATGGATTCACAGCTCGCATTCCCAGGCTTCAGAGGAAGCACAGCTTTTCTCTTCTGGGTGTGGGATCCCCTGACTCCTCCCTAGAGCCAGTGCCGAGCTTTCTGGCTGAGTGTGAGGCTGCAGCTGAACTTCAGGCTGGGGCACCTCAGGCCTTGAATGGTGCCATGTTGCCCTTAATTTTCTTGAAATTATGTATTTAGCACTGGTCTACCTAAAGGTTCTTCCTGGAAGACCTGCACTCTGTTATGTGAGACAACAGAAGGAGCTAGGAAACTTAAGCTTGGACAGTGGGGCTAATTTTGTGAAGGATGTGTGGTGAGAGATGCCAAAGGAAATGGGGCTGTCCACCCAGGGAAGGCAAACCCTGTAGAAAAGGGAGTAATGCCTTCAGTGTGGCCTGAGGACAAAGCTGTGCAGAGACCAAATGGGCTAACTTCACAGATGACGAGCTCCCCATCCTTTGGGGTATGTAAGCAGGAGTTAGATGACTGCTTATTTAAGAGGCATAATATGAGGATAACCCAGGATGAAATTACAGCTTTTTGTGTTTCAAGGTCAGTGGCATTAACTCTCCGAGCCTCAGTTTGTTCATCTGTAAAAATGGAGACAATTATGCCACTTATCATATTATTGTGTTCTTGAGTTATGGTGAGGTTTTATAAGGTGATACGTGAAAAAAATGAAGAATGTTGAATGTACAATGGACCATCGAAAGAATAAACAGATCCGTTCTGGAAGAAGTCCAGCCAGAGTGCTCCTTGGAAGTAAAGATGGCAAGACTGCGTCTTACATACTTTGGACATGTTGTTAGGAAAGATCAGCCCCTGGAGAGGACGTCATGCTTGGTAGAGTGGAGGGTCAGGGAAAAAGAGGAAGGCCCTCGACGAGACAGACCGACACAGTGACTGCAACAGTGGGTTTCAGCGTAAAAACAATGCGGACGTGGCGCAAGGCTGAGCAGCATTTTGCTCTGTTGTTTACAGGGTCGCCATGAGTTGGAACCGACTCAGTGGCACCTAACAACAACAACAACAAAAACAACATGTGGAAAGCATAGCACACAAATCTGGGCACACAATAAACTGCCAGTGTCTGGGAGGTGATAGTGCTTGTACAGTTAACACTTTATTTTTACTGGGGGATTCTGACATTAAATGAGGCTTTAGTCTTTGACCCCTTCCAGCACTCAGAATCTTGGGAAATGATCCCTTTTCAAATATTCAAGAATTAGGTAAACGTTGCCTTGTCTCCTCTTCCCTCAGTTCTCTGCTGACTTCTAGAAAGGGTCTCTGCTGGCTCAGAAAACCGCTCCTGTCCTCCTCTTCCTGACGGACTGGGTCTTCAGGCAAAGGCTTGCTGGCTCCCACTGTCCGCCCCTGGGGGATGCTGTTCCTGCACATTCTCTGCCTGGGAAGAACAGTGATCCCTTCCCAGGATGTGCTCTGGCGAGGGCCTTCACCCACTACAAAGGGCCCACTTGCTCTCTGGTGAATCTCCTTAACCATATTCTCTGGGCTTGGAAAGGAAGTTTAACTTCAGCCACTGGGAAAAAGATAAAACACCGAGACTCATCATGTGGCCTTGCAAGTCCCACACCAGCTCTCCTAGGAAAGTGGCCCTGTTAGTTTCCATACTTCTCGGTCAGCACTGAAGGCCCTCTCCTTTAGTGACTGGCCACTTGTTAATAAATTTAATTTTCACAGACTCTAGGTGTTTTCTTGGAATTGATCTTCCTGGTAAAAAGCATGAGTTGGAAACACATAATCACCATCTGAGAGCCTTAAGTGAATTACCCTCTATCAAGTGAAGAAAAACAGTCCCCTTAAAACTAGCTCTGTGAGGGACATGAAGGGCTGTCATGCAGTGAGACAGGGCTGCCGAGGAGGAACTGTGTGCAGTGGAGTTAATTTCTTTCTACAGTGCCTGTGTCTGCCAGAGGAATGTTTCTGTCTGGATCAGCTGTTTTGTGTTGACATTTCCTGCTTTTCTCCCCATCCTGATCTGTCTCTTTCAGGAAAAGAGTCCCTCTTCTCTCCCCTGGGGATGGGTTAAATTCTTTCCCCTTCAAAAGCTATATCAAAGTTCTAATTCCTGCACCTGTAAACAGGGTCTTTTTTGGGAATAGGGGGTTTTCTTTTGATAGATTAATGGGGTCATCCTGAGAGAGAGAGAGAGAAAGTGTGTGTGTGTGTTTGTGTGTGTGTGCGCACGCGCTGGGACAGGTGTGGTCCGAACCCAGAATCCGAATGCCAGATCCTAGCAGGCAACCAGAAGAGCAGGGCCCAGGTCAGCTGCATTCTGGGGTAAGGGCAGCAGGGGAATGAGGGGATTGAGAGGTAGGGGGCAGTCAATAACTAAGGGGACAGACAATAACTACGGGGACAGAGTTTTCTCAACTGCAGAGGCTGGGGGTGGGGTTCAGCAAGAAAAGGCAGAGGCTCTGGGAAATGAAGCAGGGTTCCTCCTTTGGCCTAGGCTCAGCCTGAGGGTAGAGAACAGGCGGAGCCTGAGAGGGACTCCCTGGTTCCAGGCAAGAGCAGATCAGAGGGTCCAGGGCTCAGGCTCTGGCCAAGAACTCAGGCTGTACAGAACATTCATATCGGGGTTTGAATCCCAGCTCTGCCACTTCCCACCTGTAGGCTCTCGGGAAAATTAGTTGACTTCTCTGAGATCCAGTTTTCTCATCTGTAAAATGAATTAGTGGGCATCTCTCATTCCAAATCCATTTTTTCCAGGTGAGGGCAGGAGGCAAGGAAGCTTCGCCCTACAGGCACACATTCTTCTCCATCGTCTCCCAAGGGAGCTGGCCCAAGGTTGACTTCATGTCCGACTGTCAGTGGGCATGGAGGACCCAGGCACTGGATGAAAGGCAGGGGGCCTTGACTGAGACCCCTGCAGGCCAGTGCTGGCTGTGCAGGGTCAGGACTGGGGTAAGGAGGAGAAGAGTGGCATCCTGGAGCTGGAGGGGGCCCTTGGGGTGGTCCAGGCCCACTTCTGATTTCATGTCCCATCATGTCCCATCCTCACAGCTGTCACAAGCCCCCGAGGGACAACTGAGGGGCAGAGAGGGATCTATTAGTCCTGCTTTGTTCTACCTGGCCATTCAGATCCTCAACCTCTTCCTGTAATTAGATCACATCAGAGGGCACATATAATCCATGTAAAGAGGCAGATTATTCAATAAGCAAGGTAAGCATGGGCTTACCTGTGCTTACTTACTAATTTGCAGTGAACAATTTCACATGTTTTTCACTGCAGATTTGGAAGTAAGCCTGTGCTTCCTTTGCTTACTGAATAATCTGTACCTGTCAGGAATTGTAAATTGGAAAAGAAGTTCTCTTTCTGTAGGAAAGTGATGTGGGGTTGGGAGAAAGATGAATGCCAGCCATGCATAGAAGCAGAATCTTTGGTGTGGTAGCAAAAGGATGTGAAATTTTTCACTACAGGTGATCTGGTAAGCAAAGTGAGCACTGTGCTTACCTTGCCTACTGTATAATCCAGCTGTAAACCAAAAACCAAATTCATTGTCATCAAATCGGTTCCAACCAGTGACCCCACAGGACAGAGTAAAATTGCCCCCACAGAGTTTTCAATGAGCAACTGGTGAATTTGAACTGCCAAACTTTTGGTTAGTAGCAGAGTTCTTAACCACTGTGCAATACACTCCTGTATGTAATTTGTCACTAGGATAACGTCCATCACCAGGGCTCTGCAGTGAAGACCTTTCCGGCAGCAGAAAACTTAACTAGGGAAAAAGCAAGAAGCCCCAGGAATTCCCTACATCTAATTATGCACAAACTGACCCAGTTTCCAGGTTTGCTGAGCTCATTCCCTTCCTTTCCTGACAACTCTCCCAGTGTCCATCCCCCTTAGGTGACAGGCCAGCCAGCGGGAACGTGGTGGGGCCCTGTCAGGTTCTTCTGTCTGAACCCAATGTCCCACCCCAGGACTCCGGATCTTCAGAGCTGGATAGGCCTTCAGGCAGAGCTCAGGGGACGTATGGACAAGCAGGGCTCACAGGTAAGAGACGGGGCCCTGCTAGTTTTACGGTACTCAGGGAGGTCAGAGCACAGTAGCAAGGGAGAAGGTGGATGGGTTTTATAGAAACAGCTATTGTCACCCTGCTATATGCTGGGTGCCAGGAAGCAAGGCTGAAAGGACTTTGTCATTGACAAGCTTACGAATAATTGAATACAAAATAATGTTTCCAGTTTGTTGAAGGGAAATTTGTTTTCTAAAGAATCATTTCCATCTTACAGATGGGAAAGCTGGGCTCAGCAGTCTGCGTAACCGAAGTCGCACGCTGAGTAAGTGGCAAAGCAGGACGTAAAGCCAGGCAGATGTCTTCCTGCAGTATACTGCCCAGGTCCCAGCAGCCTCGGGGACCGGAAGGCAAGCTATGTTTGAGTAGCTGTTCAGCCCTAATAGAGGTTAATAGCCCGTTACTGCCGGGCCTGCGGTGGGCTCCTTTTCGCATCCAAGGGAGACATCAATATATTCAATTATTAGAGACGTTTGTGTGTGTGTGTGTGTTTACTTCCTGGATTGAGTCTCTTCTTGAAGGCGGTTATTAAAGCCAGCGTATTAAGAAGGTAACAACCTCAGGGCCTCTCAGAAGGAAAAGAAGGTCGGTATGGTGTCACCCTAAGAGGGGTGGGGTATGCTACAAATAAGGGCTTCTCTGTGATCCTAGGAGGCTTCTCTGTAATCCCCTTTTTGGGAGTGGGGGCCCCCAGTCAGTGCTTCCCTCTGCAGGCTGTTACTGGGGTGGAGAGCTGGGGAGGGAGCACTAGAGGAGGAGTCAGATACACAAGGCTTCCCAGCCTGGCTCTGCCACTTCCCTGCTGTGTGACTTTGGACAAATTGCTTCCCCTTTCTGGGCTTCAGTTTTCTTGTCTATAAGTAGAGGTAGTGATTCAGTCTGCCCCAGCCTCACAGGGTGATTATGGAGACAAATCCTAAGAGCTACCCAGATGGAGACCCAGGAGTGGAGGACAAGGAGAGGTAGTGGTTAAGGGCCTGGGCTCTGGAGTTAGTCATAGCACCTGGATTCAAATATAAGCTATGAGCTTGGACAAGTTCCTGAACTTGGAACCAGCAGTCTTGCTACTGAGATCTTCATGCATGCTTTGTGATCTCCATAAATCATTTCTAATAATTCACCACCTTGTAATTACTGCACAGTCTCAAGGGGACTAGGACACACTTCAGACATAATGTACTAATTATTGTTAGGTAAACAAGTCACAGTTAGGAGCAGGGCTGGATTTCACACAGAGTTTCTGCTCAGCACCAGCCTTGCGCACTGGGGGGCCAATCACTGACATGTACTGTGAGAACAGTTGGAGCTTATTCCTGATCCACCAGGGCCCAGGAAGGGGGCATGCGGGCAGTACTCGGAGGCTATGAAGAACCAGGTGTCTGCAGACAGGGGCAGTGGTAAGGAGCAGATGTGTGTCCTATGGCTTCTCCTATAGGGGCCCCCTCAGGGTCCCTTAGGGTTATTTGGGTGATTTGGGGTGCTTGTTTAACTTCCAATAACCTCAGTTTCCCACCTGGAAAGCAGAGGTGAATAACCCTTCCTTACAGGGTGATGTCAAGGTGACAGGGGAGGATCTATGATAAGCTTTTGGCATGGTACCTGGGACACAGTAGGTGCTCAACTAAGAGGTGCTGACTGGAGTTATGGGTGCGCGGGTGCTTTTGTTTAGCTCGGAGTGGGGTGATGATCAACTCTCACGTTTCCTACCAATGATCATCTGAGGATGTTCCAGGCACTACACGGTAACAGGAGGATGGGCAGACACTGGGATGGACCAGTTGTGGAGCAGGGAAAGTCTGGACAACACTCTTCCTTCAAAGTAGGCGGGAAAGTGATACAGGAGACAGAGTCTGGCACCCAGAGAGAATGGAAACAGGTGGAAGACGGCTCGTGAGCACACATCAAGTGGGGCTTAACTGCCTATGTCTTGAGTATAGGCTGCACTTAGTGATTTGCTTACTGAGTGTAGAATGTAGGAAGGGCAGGGATGGAGGTGGGGGCTAACTTTACTGGGGTGACACTTGGCCAATACCATCTTAACCAAGTGATGGAAGTTACTGTTGTCAGTAATAAGTCACTTGGATAGCACTTGCTCCCCGATGGGATGTCATGAGAAGGCCACTTTACCTCTGTGGTATTCTTCCCCCAAATCCATGAAGCCAGTTGAACCATTAAAGAAAAAAGAAAGAAAAAAAGATAGACAAAGCCCAGGTTAAGGAATATTCCACAAAATGTCTGATTAGAAGAATGAACAAATCAGTCTTAGGGAAAATATAACTAGAATACTCCTTAGAAGCAAGGATGGCAAGACTTCATCATCAGAAAAGACCAATAGCTAGTGAAAGACACCACGTTTGGTAAAGTAGACAGCAAAAATGAAGACATCCTCCATGAGATGGATTAACACAACAGGCTCAATATGGGCTGGCACACACGAAACCTCAGAAAGTCCATGCTGGACCAGTCATCACAGTACACAAGGTTGCCATGAGTCATCAGGGCAACAAACAGAGAAGCCTCGGAACTGTCAAGGTCATGGAAAGGTAGGATAAACTGAGAGGTGGTCAGATCATGGGGAGGTAAAGAGACGTGATGACTAAGTGTAACATCGTGTCCTCTATGGGATTCTGGAAAAGAAAAGGGACATTAGGAAACCAAAGAAACTAGTGAAAACTGAACTAGGAGTTTGGCCAATAGTAATGTATCAACATGGGTTTCTGAGGTTTAACAAATGACCCATAGTTTGTAAGACGTTACAACAAGGGAAACTAGGTTTAAGGGAACACTGTATTCTTTTGTAATTTTTTCTCTAAATCTATTCTAAAAGAAGACTTTTTTAAAAGGCAAAACATATATATATATATATATATATACACACACACATACATACACATAGATATATATGTATATAAAACCCTTTGGTCCAACCTTGTCACTTTAACAGGGGACACCCAGAGAAGCTACTCACTTCGCTAATGTTCTAGAGGCCCATTAGTGGGAGATCCAGGAATGCATTCCACTAAGTAACAGAAACCCGACCAGCCGAGGTAGAAACAAATTAGGATTATTTTTATCAGCGACTGTGGCATCTGGAGACGGCAGCCTGTGAGGAGGACCCAGCAGCTCCAAGATGTCTTTGGCGACAACTCTTTTCTGTTTCTACTCCTAGTCCATGCCATGTACATGTGGCCCTGGGCTCACAGCAAGGCTACTGCACCACAGTGTCAGTGTCCAGCTTCAGAAAGTACAGTGGTCAATCTGAGTCTAGTCCAGTGGGGAAGCCAGACCCATCAGGGAACTTTCCCAGTGCCCTCCTTACCATAGAGACATTTACCCCTAGCTCATTGGCCAGAGCTGGGTCACATGACTGCCTGAAGACCAGGCAGGAAACGCCATTTTTCTTTCTAAGAGGAGAAATTGCGCTGACAAAACTGAATTCTGCTAGTAAGAAGAGAAAAATAAAGATCGACGGGCATTCTGCAGCCTCTGTCCCAACATTTAGCATCTCATGTACATGCTGGTTATCACATGAATCTTCACATGATGTATTTTTGGTTGCAAAGAGGCAGTGAGAGGTTGAGCCCCTTGCTAGGACCACAGAGCCAGCTACTTGTGGAGCCTATCTAGAACCCTGATGTCCTACTCCCAGATCTCCCCACCAGACCAAGACCAAGACCAAGTCCCATAGAGTTTCCAAGGAGCAGTTAGTGCATTTGAATTGCTGACCTTTGGTTAGCAACAACAGCTCTTAACCACTGTGCAACCTGGACTCCAAGTCTTTGCCAAATCTGTACCTCTGCCTTCTGCTTTGTCTGCCTCTCAGTCTCTGTCGCAGTTCTCTACCTCTTCAGCCCACAGGCCAACAGTCTGTTGATTGCATTTCTGATTGTGATACCACTTCTGATTGCATTCTGATTCCACAAGCCTGCTCTTCTGCGTGGCACACTCCCACACCACTGGGGGAAGCTCGCTTTGAAGTAGTCTTTGTTGAGGACCGTGGACAACATCTGTCATCATTCAAAACGCACCCGTCTTTTGGGCCACCAATTTTATTTCTAGGAGTTGATTGTGTGGAAAATCTCCACGATCTATATTTACACAAGCAACTTCCACACAGAATTATGTGTAACAGCAAAACAGCATTGGAGACAAATGGAATGTCCCTCCCTAGGAGATTGGTTAAATAAATAATGATACATCCATACTGTTGAATACTAAGGAGCCATTAAAAAGATGGAGTTTAGTCTCAGTGCACTAACACAGAAGGATCTCCATGACATATTTTTGAATCAAGAAAACAAGCTGCTGAAAAATATGATAAGGATAATGTTAAACAAACAAGCAAAACTTTTCCATCTTGCTTTGTGCCCAGATTAACATCTAGAAGGATGTGACACCTGTGCTGCAAGACCCTTGGGGATATCCATCATGGGTCTAAGACTCACTAACACGTCACCGTCCAAGGTCACTTTCATTTGAGACCTCATCCTTTGCTTAGGAATGTCACTTCAGCAACCATTTCTTCTCTATCCTCCGTTGCCAAATTTCCCCTCTCCACTGGATCACTCCCACCAGAGTGCAAGTTTGCTAGTATTTATCTTTCCAATCACAGGGAATAAAGCATACAATAAAAAAGAAAAACCCTCTCCTGTCTGAAATACATTTCTTTGCTTACGCTTATAGTTAGACTCCTTAAAAACGTCTATACTCACCATCTGCTACGTCTCTCTTCCAATTTTATCTTAACTCTTTCATAACAAGATTTTACCACTATTCCTCCATCAAAAACTGCTCTTGTAAAAATGACCGGTGGCCTCTGTACTGGTCATATCACTGTCATGTTCAGTGATCAGTTTTTAATTGTCATCCTAATGAACCCACCACTCCTTGAAATATTCTCCTTCTCTGACTCCCAGAACTGTAATTTCTGGTTTCCTCCTAACTCTGGCTGCTCTTCCTTAGTCTCCTTTGGTGATTTCTTTCTGGACCTGTAAACCTTGCATGGTTTAGGGTTTCCTTATTTGGTCTTTGTCTCCTCACCCTTCTGGGTACATCACCAGATTCCTAGCCTGTATGTTGCATTCATATTGATAGCCAACACGGCTAAGAGCTGCTTAGCCATCATCAAATGAAAACCTTAAGTTGACAGCCTTAGGTGTAGCTCAACTGAAAGCTGCTCAGACCAGGTGGAACCTGCCCCTTCCTGTCTAGCCAAGCCAAGTGCCGTCAAGTTGGATCCGACTCATGGTGACCCTATTGTCATCAAAATGCTGCATGTAGCTCAAGCTAGTCAAACCCAATTTACTAACCTACAAATCAAAGAAAAAAAATGCAATTTGTCTTACTACACCTGCATGCCGCTGTGTCAATCCATCTCATCTAAGGTCTTGGTTTTTGCTGACTCTCTACCTTATCAAGCATGATGTCCTTCTCTAGGGACTGATCCTCCCTGATAATATGTCCAAAGTCTGTGAGACAAAGTCTCATCAGTCTTGCTTCTAAGGCATATTCTGGCTGTAATACTTATTCTAAGACAGAACTGTTCATTCTTTTGGCAGTCCACAGTCTATTTAATCCTCTTTGTCAAAGGCACCAAAGGCATCACTTCTTCTTTAATCATCCTTATTCATTGTTCAGCTTTTACACGCCTTTGAAGCAATTGAAAACACTGAGGATTGGGTCACGTAGGCCTTAGTTCTTAAAGTAACATCTTTGCTTTTTAACACTTCAAAGAGATCTCTTACAGCAGATTTACCTAATGTAATACATCATTTGATTTGCTGACTGTTGCTTCCATGAGTGTTGATTGTCAGTCCAAGTAAAATAAAATCCTTGACAACTTCAATCTTTTCTCCATTTATTGTGACTTGGCTTGGCTGTTTTGGTCTGGTTGTGTTAGGGTCTGGATTTCAAGACGTGACGCAGTTTCTCTTTAACAGTTAAATTTTATTAAAAATGTGCCCAATAGGATAAAAAGGGGCTGGTGCACCAGGGACGCACTCCAAACTACGCAGAGCTGGAGGTGACCCCAGGCTTCCTTAGCACGCAACATTTAAACAGTGAAACTGCAAAGTAGGGAGGGGGAGCTGACCTTTGCAGTGACTGGCTGAGGTCATATGGAATTTCTGCAAGTTGCAAAATGTAGCTATGGGTGAATGTGTCAACCACATTGGTGAATGTTTTCATCCACATGGAATTTCCGTAGGTTGTAAAATGTGACCATTAGTGGATGTTTTACTAGATTGTGGTTAGAGCTGGCTCCAGGGGTTATTTGCAAGGCTGTCTTCAGGCGTTATCTTTTGCAAGACAAAGGAGGTGTAATTACTCTATGGTATTTCTTGTTATTTCATGCTAAGTTGGTTCCTGGAACCTTTTACTTTAATACCCTGAATTTTCACTGCACCCTTCCTCAAAATGGAGTTACTTATGTCTCATTTCAACAGTTGTGATGCTCTTTGTTTCCTGTATGGTAAGGTGTAATCCATAAGGAAGGCTATAGTCTTTGACATTCGTAAGTTGTACTTCAAACCCTCTTCACTTTCAGCAAGTGAGGTTGTGTCATCCATGCATCACAGGCTGCTAATGAGTCTTTCTGCAACCCTAATGCCCTGTTGTTTTTCATATGGTCCAGCTTCTTGGGATTATTTGCTCAGCATATAGATGGAATAAGCATAGCGAAAGATGCAACTCTGATGCACACCTTTCCTGATTTTAAAATACACAGTATTGCCTTGTTTTGTTCAAATGACTGCCTTTTGGTCTATGTACAGGTTAAACACCAGCATGATTAAGTGCTCTGTAATTCATATTTGTCATAATGTTATTCAGGATGTGTTATGATCATCAAAGCCAAATACCTTAGTGTAACTGAGATGGGGAATTGGGAGGCCTCTTTGAATTCTGTTCAATACCTTTCACATTAAACAGAGTGCTGGAACCACACCTAAGTAATGAGACAGAACAAAACAATAGACCTCATAAATGTCTTTTTATGTGGATACTTTTCAGTAAACAGTACAGAAAACCATGAACAGGTGGTAAAGGGATAAAAGACTGAAAGATTAACCACATCCTGGGACAGTGAGATAACTCATTTACATGACTGGATAAACATCCTCCGAGTTATTTTTCAGAAGTAATTAGATAAAACCAGTTCTGAGGATATACACAGAAGTTTAAATTTGGCCAGAAGGCTACCATCAGGACTGGAGAATCAAACCAACGGAACAAGACACTGTGCAGGTGGACCACTGCATCATGAATTCTACATGCACTAGAAGCCTTGGCTGCAGAAATCTTCTTGAAACCTGCTTGCACATGCATTTCCCTTCTCACCATGTACCATGTAAATCTCATCCCCCTTTCTGCCTCAAACTCTAAAAAAATCCGGACAAGCCTTTGTTCAACAAGTTGGAGGCTAGTGCTGCCTACCAGGCCCTCTCTATCTTTGCCTGAAGGCTTCTATTCATTTTAAATAAACCTTGCTCATGTCGAAAGACTCTCTGTGCCTTGCCTTTTCCTTCTTGAATGGTATAAGGTAAGAACCTTAGTGAGTCCGTGGTGGTGGGATCAAATAACATAATCAATAAAACACGGGTAAACATCCTTCTGATATTTTCAGCTTTCCTCAAACTGAAAAAACTAAAGAAAAATACAAACATATGGGCAAAATACTGAGCAATGCACAAAGCATCAAAAGAAGATGGAAGGAACACACAAAGTCACTTACAAAAAGAAACTGGTCTAAGTACAACCATTCCCAGTGGTAGTATATGATCAAGTACTGATGACCTTGAAGGAAGAAGTCCGAGGTGAACTACAGGTGTTGGTGAAAAACAAGGCTTCAGGAACAGACTGAATACAAATTAAGGTATTTTGACAAATGGATGCAATGCTGAAAGTGCTCACTAGTCTACCCTAAGAAATTAGGAAGACAGCTACCTGGTAAAGTAACTGGAAGTGGTCTGTGTTTGTGTCAGTTCTGAAGAAAAGTGATCCATAACTCCAAGCTTAGAAATATTCTAAATAAAACTAAGCACTTAGAGGGACAGAGTAGCAGAGTCGGGGTTCTGGGAACCATGGGTTCAGGGAACACCTAGGTCAATTGACATAACTAAGTTCATTAAAATGTTTTCCATCCCACTTTGGTGAGTGGAGCCTGGGATCTTAAAAGCTAGCAAGTGGCCACCTAAGAAGTGTCAATTGGTCTCAACCCAAGTGGAGCAAAGGAGAAAGATGAGCATCAAGGACACAAGGAAAGTGAGCCCATGAGATAAAGAGGATCACATAAACTAGATATTACATCAACGCGAGACTGGAAGAACTAGATGGTGCCTGGCCACCACCAAGGCTACTCTTACAGGGAGCTCAACAAAAAATACCTGATGGAGCATGAGAAATGTGGGGTGCAGAACTCAAACTCTAGTAAAAAGACCAGATTTGCTTGTCTGATACTGGAGGGGCCATGGAGGGCTCTGTTAATCCAGAACTGAAACCATTCTGGAAACCAACTCCTCAGACAAAGACTGAACTGGTATACACTCGTAAGACATAAAGTGATACCGGTAGAGAGGGTGCTTCTTGGCTTGGATAGAGACTAATTGGACAGCTCCTGTTTGCAGGTGAGATGCAAAGACAGAGAAAGACAGGAGCTGGTTAAATGGACACACAAAATATGTAGTGGAGGGTGGGATTGTGCTGTCTCAGTGTGGGGAAAGCAGCTAGGGTCATATGGCAAAGTTGGTGACAGTTTTCATGTGAGAAACTACCTGGAATTGTAAACTTTCACTTAAAAAACAATGAAAACTATTTTTAGAAAAGGAAAAGTTATTCAGTGTAATGCAGAAATTATTGAATGGTACATTAATAATGCATACAAGTAAGATTTTACTAAAGATCAATCAAAAATGTTTGCAACAGTACACCAGAAATGCTGATGAAGGGAATCAAAGAAAAACTCAATATATAGAAAGACATACAGTATTTAGATTGGAAGTCTTGATGTAGTAAAGATGCCTATTATCCTCAAATTGATCTATAAATTTCATACAATTCCCAACAAAATCCCAGCAAGGTCTTTTATAGACATAGACAAGCTCACTCTAAAATTTGTGTGGAAAGTCATAAGACACAGAATAGCTAAAACAATTTTGTAAAAAAAAAAGAGTCATGAGCTACAGTTATGAATATAGTGTGGTATTATTGCAAGGATAGACGCAAATCGATGGAACAAAACAGAGAATTCAGAAATAGCCCTACATAAATATGTCCCACTGATGTTTCACAAAGCTGAAAAGTAACTCAGTGGATAGAATACCGCCCTTTCTACAAACAGTGCTTCAAGAGTTGGATATTCAGATGCAAAACCAAAAACAAAATTCTTGATCTACACCTCATAGCTTACAAAAAAATTAACCTAAAATATTTCATGGACTACAATGCAAAACATAAAAGTTCTGAAAGTTTTAGAAAGAAATACAGAAGAAAATCTTTAGGACCTAGGGCTAGGTGAAGAATTCTTAGTCTTCACATCAAAATTCATAAAAGTAAAAATTGAGCAACTGGACCTCGTCAAATGAAAAAAAATTTATTAAGTGAAATGCGTCTTTGACCCAGCTAGAAAGTAGCCAAAAGACCTGAAAGACAGTTCACTGAAGAAGATACGCAAATGTCACATGTCATGTGAAAAAAGAGGTTCAACATCTTTCTTATTCATCCAGTGCTGCTGTCACAGAAATGGCTGGACGGCTTTAACAAAAAGAAATTCATTTTACCACAGAAAAGGAAGCGAAAATTCCAAATTCTGGGTGTCGCCTCCAGGGGAAGCCTTTCCGTCTCTGTTGGCTCTGGAGGAAGACCCATCTCCTCGGTCTTCCCCTGGTTGAGGAGCTTCTTGGGCTTAGGGACTCCAAGTGCGAAGGACGTGTAGTGCTCCTGGCACTTCCTTCCTGGTAGTATAAGGTCTCAAACTCTCTGCTTGCTTCTCTTTCCTCTCATGTCTTGTAAGATACCAGGTAGTGCAGGCCACACCCTAAGGAAAGCCCCTTTACACTGGTTCAGGGATGCAACCTTGGTAGAGGTATTACAAGCCCTCCCCAGCTCTCCTAACATAGATTACAAAAGAGGACAACCAGACCACACTGGAAATTATGGCCCACCCAAATGGATACATTTTGAGGGGTTACAAAGTTCAATCCATGACAACATCATTAGTCATTAGGGAAATGTGAATGAAAGCCACCATGAGAAGGGCAAAAATGAAAAAGAAGAACTGCAAATGCTGGGGAGGATGTGAGAGAGTGGATTACTCAGAACCTTGCCAGTAGGAATGCAAAAAGATTCAAGCACTCTACGGGTAAAGAAAACAAAAAGGAAGTTTCTCACAAAAATAAACATGTGTGTTCACAATATGGCCCAGACGCCATATTCCTGGGCATTTATTCCAGAGAAACGAATACCTACATTTACCCCAAATTCTACTGGGATAGGTTGAGTAATTTCCTCAAAATTTATGTCTATCTAGAAGCTCAGAATATGACCCGATTTGGAAGTAGACTTTTTTATACGTTCAATTACATTAAGGCGAGGTCACACTGCATAAGAGTGGACCTTAAAGCCAATGTTATTGTTTTTAGGGTGACATCAGGTTGATCTTGACTCACAGAGATCATCCCTTGTGACAGAGTAGAACTGCCCTGTTCAGATCCCTAGGTATAATTTTTACGGAAACAGATAATCAGTCTTTCTCCACCTGAGCAGCAGGGTGGATTTGAATCACCTGCCACCACCATCAAGTCAACTCCTGACTCATAGCAACCTTGTAAGACAGAGTAGAACTGCCCCACAGAGTTTCCAAGGAGCGCCTGGGGGATTTGAACTGCTGACCCTTTGGTTAGCAGCCATAGCACTTAGCTACTAGGCAACCAGGGCTTCTGCCTAGCAGCTAAGGGCTCCTTAAATACAGTGATATGTGTCCTTATAAGAAAAGAAGAAGAAACACAGTGGCATGGAAGAGAAAGCCATGTAAAGTCAGAGACAGATATTTGAGTGATGCAGCTAAAAGCCAAAGAAAGTGTGAGATCGAATAGCCCCCAGAAGGTCACAAAGAGCAGGAAGTGTTTTCTTCCCTAGAGTCTTCAGAGGAAGTACGATCCTGCTGACAGTGAGATTTCAGACTTCCAGCCTCCTAAACCGTGAGAAAATATACTCCTGCTGTTCTAAGTCACCTGGTTTGCTATACTTTGTTACCACAGCGGTAGGAAACAGGCACAGCTGTATGTGAATGTTCATGACAGCTTTATTACAACAACCCAAACCTGGAAGCAGTCCACATGTCCTTACTCCAGTGAATGGTGGTTTGTCCAAACTTTAGAATACTACTCAGCAAGAAAATGGGAAATGACTATTGAAGGATGTGATGGGAGTGATGCAGTGTGGGGAAAAAAAAAAATCTAATCCTGAAATGTTATACAATGTGTGGTTCAACTTATATAATCTTCTCAAAATGACAAAAATATAAGTATGGGGGACAGATTAATGATTGCCAGAGGCTGTGGGAGAGTGGGGAAGGAGGAAGCTTGCTATGACTTTAAAAGGGTAATGCAAGGGACCCCTGTGATGGAACTGTGGTGTGTTTGATTGTGATCATGGCCAAACTAAATACCCATCTGATAACATTGTATAGCAGTGAATGCACACACACACACACACACACACACACACACATTGCATAAGAACGCATGGAAAACTGGTGGGATCTGATTAAGAATGGTGGGTTGTGATATTGTACTGTAATTACCCAGGGGTTACCATTGGGTGAAACTGGGGGAAGGGTATCAGGACTCTCTCTCTGTATTATTTCTTACCATTGCAGGTGACCCTACAATTATCTTCAAATGAAGAAGACCCAATAAAAAACTTTCAGTCTAAAGAAGAATTTCATCTGAGCAACTTTAATGTTTCTTTCAACAATGGGAAAACAAAGCTAACTTCTTGGACTCAGTGTTTTCAAAGAGTTAAAAGTGGGATGGTCTCACACCTAGACTGGCTTAGGTTTCCCAGCCCTGAAAACAGCATCGGTGTTGTTGTTGTTAGGTGCCCTTGAGTCACTTTCCGCTCACAGGGACTCTGAGTACAACAGAACAGAACATTGGTCCTGTGCCGTCCTCACCACCACTGTGAAGTTGGAAGAGGTCAGAGTCAATTCTTTTCTCCTACTTTGGAGGTTTCCTACCTTGCTGACAGAGACTCAGCTGAAGGTAGCCACCCTCCTCAGCCACCAGCCCTCAAAGGCAGCTCACAGGACCTGATTCTGGGGTCTTGGACCAGGCAGATCATCACATTGCCTCCCTTCAGGCAGTGCCAGGGCTGTGGGTTAAGACCTAGCTATTTAGGGGCACTGTGGTCGCTATGAGTCGGATCCAACTCAACGGCACTTGGCTGTCTTGGCTGGTGTTTTCCAGGGACTAGTGGCTCAGAGAAATCCCTGAGTCAGAGGCCTTCTCTTGGTTTTCCGAGTTTTCTGTCTCTTTTTAAAAAAGGAAAATGGTTTTCTGTCTTTTTAAAAGAGACATAAAACTCAGAAAACCAAACATTACCTTGAGATGCAAGCCATCCTAATCTATGAAGTTTCTAAAACACTCCAAATACTAACAGCAGGATCTTGGAGGAGTGTGATGGGAGGGTTGACCAGGGAGAGGACTTGTATTTTAACTGTACCCGATTTCTACATTGTCCTTTCTTTTGTTGTTACGAACAGCATAATTTTACCTTTGTATTTATATATGAATGCATGTAAATATACACACAAGAAGTACACAAGCTTGTATATATGCATATGCACATGCATGTGCATGTGCATGTGTTTGCGTGTGTGTGTGTGAAGTGCTTGTGTGTGTGTGTGTGTGGTACTCCAGCTTCAAGAGTGAGGGCTATTTACAGAAGAAAGAGACTCCACTCTTTACAAAAGGATTTGCCACAGGCTTCCTTGAAGGACTGTGCTCTCCAGAGGCCCCTAGAAAAGGATTTTGAATTACAGTTTCTTTTCCCTCTCTGATGCAACCCTTGAAAGCTTGTTCCATTTCTGTTTTGAATTCTGTCCAATTGAACCAGTTTCTGCCTGAGCCGCCACTGTGTGTGGCACTGGGGGGACAGCACTGAGAAAGACAGGGTCTATGTTCAAGGGTAACACAGCCATAGAGGAGGCTTCTCAAGGAGAGTCTCCAGAAGACTTAGCCAAGGGCAATCCAGCAAGGCTGCTCATCGCTCCCCAGCACAACAGACACAAGAGGCACCTCTGGTCCCACAGACTTCTGCCGGTGTCTGTGGGCATGTCCAGACAGGGTCAGTGGTAGGGAGCCGGGTGGTGGGGAGGGGAGCGGCTCCTCTGCCTCTCCTCCCGCCAACACGGTGCCTGTTCCACAAACCAGTGGGGTCGATTCTAACTCTTGGTGACCCCATGTGTTATGGAGTAGGATCATGTTCCACAGAGTTTTTCAAAGGCTGTGATTTTTCAGAAGTTGATGGCCAGGCCTTTCTACTGAGGTACCTCTGGGTAAATTTGAACTGTTAACCTTGGTAATGACCAAGAGCTTAACCATTGGCACCACACCGGGACTCCTTGGTGGCATAGTGGTTAAATGCTATGTCTGCTAATCAAAAAGACTGGCAGTTCAAATCTACCACTGCTCCTTGGAAATTCTGTGGGGCAGTTCTACTCCATCCTGTAGGGTCACCACATGTTAGAATCGACTTGACAGTGGTTTTTGTTTTTTGTTGTTGTTTGTTTGGGACTCTATCTGCCACAAAAAGGACTTCTTATGAATGATTTTTTAGGTTATATGTTGGCAAGATGGCTTTTAAAACTATAATCAAAAGGAGTTTGGGTAAGTCTGTGCAGGCAAGTTCTGGATACAGCAGAGAAGGCAGATGTGAGTGAGTGGTGCTTGTCTAGGCTTCCTGGTCCCCCACAGGCCAGACATAGACCCTGTACTGCACTCCACTTTGAGGGTCACCAGTCCTGTTTTTGAACCTCCCAGGCGAAAAGGGAGACGTATTTCTGGCAGAGGGAATAACACAGGCAAAGCCTTGAGATAAGAAGCAGTACGCAGTGCAGCCAACACTCCTTAGCCTTGTTATCAGGAGGGACAGTCCTCGGAGAAGGACGTCATGCTTGGTAAAGCAGAGGATCAACGCAGAAGAGGAAGACCTTCAATGAGATGAGCTGACAACCGTGGCTGCCACACGGGGGTCAAGCGTAATCTAGCATGCTGATGGTGAGAATGGCACAGGACCGGGCAGCGTTTCATTCTGTCACGCCTGGGGTTGCTATGAGTCAGAAGGGACTTGTTGGCACCCAACAGCAGCAACATGGCCAATTCATGAACATCAGGGAAGACCTGTGGAACCAGCGTGGAAGGGTACAGAGGGGTGTGGTGGTAGCAGTTATCCCTGGAGAGAGGCCAGGGCAGGCTGGGCTGAATTGTGTCTTCATCCCAAGAGACATGGGATGTCACTGAGGCTGCTTGTCCTCTCCCTCCTCGTTCTCAGAAGCAAATGAGAGCTGTCAGAGCCAAGAAGGAGGAAGCAGAGAACATTCTGTCGTTACTATTTTCTGCTCATTTAGCCATCTGCATGAAGCACACCTATGTCATTATGTTTTTTTTCTAATTTTCTGCAACTTAGGACCATCATTGATGGCTACTGCTTAACTTCTTGCCATTGTTTCTTCTTGGAAACAGCTGTGTTCTGAGATATACAAGAGCTAGGGCTGAGGAAGGCCCCACGCTAGTGCATTTCACCCTCTGGTCCACTCCGTCCCCGCATATTCTGCAGCAGAATGAGGCAGTCTTGGAAGCCTGAGCTTCTAGCCAGCAGGGGACTGGGCCCAAGGCAGGGTAGAGAGAAAGAAGTTCAGTCCTGGGCTGAGGCCTGGACCCCAGCGTGTTGCAGTATAGCACACAGCGTGCCCCCGAGGCACTGGGTGGAGCTCTGGGGCTATTTTGTCAGACAGACAGAGCCCAGGAAGGTGGGGTTCAGAGGAGGCAACAGAGAATATCCAGGTAGACAGTCCTCATCACAGGAGCTTTTGGGGATCCAGCGTGGCCCAGAAGCAGGCTGTATAGCTCAGGGCTGTAGCTCAGCGACGAGCCTTGGGAGCTCTGGTGCTGGGGGTTAGGAGTGAGGAGGTGGGAGTGTAGGGGTGTGGAGGGGAACATGGACCGCAGAGGAGGGTAGACACTGAGACCATATCAGTGCTGGACAGCATCAGGGAAGCAGTAATTCTAGCCAAAGTCAGCAACTTATCTTTACCAGATGCTCATTGGGCACTGGCACTGGGCTTGTGACTGAGTCTGGGGCTACCTCCAGGGCACTGCTAAGGCTGCTCAGATTCTCTTGGCAAAGT
This sequence comes from Heterohyrax brucei, assembly GCA_028571685.1. NCBI lineage: Eukaryota > Metazoa > Chordata > Mammalia > Hyracoidea > Procaviidae > Heterohyrax > Heterohyrax brucei. The sequence continues at coordinate 60,108,349 of CM053140.1, forward strand.
CAAGGGGCTGAGGTAGGGCTGAACCCTTAGGGAAGAAGGAACAAAGACATAGCTGGTTTCTAGAACATTAGGGTTTCCCCTACAGAGACTTGGAGGGCCTACTGAGAGGGGGCCTAGGCTGGTCACTCTAACAGTACCACCACCAGCTGCTCTCCAGTTGATTCCCAGTGACCTCAAAGGGGCCGTGTTGTGTGAGTAGAACTGTGCTTCATACGGTTTTTAATGGCTGAGTTTTCACAAGTAAATTGTCAGGTCTTTCTTCTAAACTACCTGTGGATGGACTTGAACCTCCAACCTTCTAGTTACAGCGAGGCACATTAATGAGTTCCACCACCAGAGACTTCACACTAACAACAGTAAATAATTGTTGCACTCTTATTGTGTACCTCGCATGGTGCTAGGCACTTGCATATTTTATTTCATGTAACCCTTGAGGTAGTAACTGTAATTATCCTGTGCATTACTTTCTTGTGGCTGTGAGAACGAATTACCAAAAATTTGGTGGCCTAAACCAATAGAAACTTATTTTCTCATATATCTGGGGCCCAGGTCCAAGGCGAGTTTTACTGAGCAGAAATCAAGGTATCCGCAGGGCTGTGCTCCCTCTGCAGGCCCTGGAAGCCAAGACGTTTTGTGCCTCTTCCATCTTCTGCTGACAGCTAGCCTTCTTTGTCTTGGGGCTGCATCACTCCAAATACTCTTTGTGGTCACATTGACTCCTTCTTCCGTGTGTGTGCCATCTCCCTCTGCCTCTGTTTATAAGGACACTTATCATTGAATTATAGCTTGCTAGTTGGTTCAGGATATTTTCCCTGTGTCAACACCCTTAATCACATTTTCAAAGACTCATTTTCCTTATATGGTAACATCTACAAGTTTCAGATTAGGATCTGGTATTTTGGGGTGGCCATTATTCAGCCTACTACACTTTGTTTCACAGACAAGGAAACTGTGGCCCAGAGGGGGAAAGTGACTAGTCTGAGTCACACAGCATGCAGCAGGCTGAGCTAGGATTTGAAATTCAGGTTTGTTTGGTCCAAAACTCAATATCTTAACCACTATCCTGTGTTTACCAGCTTAAACCAAATCTTTTGCTGTTGAGTTGATTCCAACTCATAACAACTCTATAGGACAGAGTAGAACAGCCCCGTAGTATTTCCAAGGAATGCTTGGTGGACATGAACTGCCAACCTTTTAGACTGCAGTCATAGTTCTTAACCACTGCACCACCAGGGTTCCCACTAGCTTATACAGTGCCCCTCAGATGTTCCTGGGTGCCTGAGTGAATGAGTGAGTGAGTGAGTAGCTGAAGGCGTGGGGTCATGAAGATGGAATGAGCCACCCTGACCAGCTCCCATTCTCCTGGGTTGTTGACATCAAAGTCTCACCCTGCAGTGACTCACAACAGGGATTTTAGGGCTGGAAACAGCCCCAAAAGGCCATTGGGTCCAGCCTTCTAACCGGAAGGAAGACAAGTACCATTCTGATTTTTTAAACAGCTTCATTCAGATATAATTTGTACCATAAAACTCATTCTTCTAAAGTCTAAGTTTCAGTGGTTCTACTGGATTAACCATGCTGTGTAACCACTAAACCTCGGAAACCAAACCCACTGCCACTGAGTTGATTCTGACTAACAGGAGCACTACAGCACTGTGTGGAGCTGTCCAGCAGGATTGCCAAGGCTGTAATCTTTGTGGAAGCAGACTGTCACATCTTTCACCCACGGAGTGGTTAGGGGGTGCAAACTGCTGACCTTTCGGTTAGTGACTGAGAACTTAACCATTGCACCACCAGGGCTCCTTTAGTGAAACCTCTACCATTCCTTAAGTTCAAGACGATTCTTGTTACCTCTAAAAGAAAGCCCATGCCCGTCAGCTGTCACTCCCCTCCCCCAACAAATCTAGGCCACCACTAACCTATGGTCTCCAGTTTTGCCTATTCTGGAATTTCACATCAGTGGAAGCATGTAATGTACATCTTTTGTGATTGGCATTTCTCATTCAATATAATGTTTTCAAGACTCATCCATGTTGTAGCATGTCTCAGTAATTTTAATTGCTGAATGATATTCAATGGTATGACTATACCATATTTTTGTGTTTTCATTCATTCATCAACAGACATTTGAGTTTTTCCACTTCTTGGCTATTATGGATAATGCTGCTACAAACATCAGTGCGCAGGTTTTTGTGTGGATATGTTTTTATTTCTTATGAGACATACAATAATTCTATTTTTAACTGTCTGAGGAACTATCAAATTGTTTTTCAAAGTGGCTGCACCATTATACACTCCCACTAGCAATGTATGAGAGTTCCAGTTTCTCCACATTCTTGCCAACACTTGTGATCATCCATCTTTTTTGTTATTGCATTTTTACATAAATACTGCTTACCTTCTACATTTGTTTGCCAATCCTGCCCTCTTGTCATGAGATATTTTTGTAAGTGCAGCTATACTGTTTGTATTTTAATAAGTTGCTGTAAAAAAATTAGCATAGTGTGCTTACTCAAATACTTCTGGGGCAGAGGTGTGAGTTAGCAAGCAAATGTAGGAAGTGTACATCGTTTGCATAAAAATCCATTATAACCACCCTAGTGGAGTCCTGTGGGTATAGTGGTTAAGAACTTAGCTGTTAACCAAAAACTCAACAGTTCAAATCCACTGGGCACTCCTGGAAAAGTATATGGAGCAGTTCTACTTTGTTCTGTCAGGTTATTGTAAGTCTGAACAAACTCCACAGCAACTAAAAACAACAACATTCAAGTGAGTGTGGCGTGGTGTCTCATTGTACTTTTGACTAACGATGCTGAACATCTTTTCGTGGATTTACTGGAAATTTGTGTACCCACTTTAAATAAATATCTATTCAAAATTTTTCTCCTTACAAATTGTGTTGTATTTCTATTGTTGAGTTGTAAGAGTTCTTTTATATATTCTAGATACAAGTTCCTTATTAAATATATGACTTGATATCTTTTATCCCATTCTGTGGCTTGTCTTTTCACTTTCTTGACAGTATCTTTTGAAACACAAAATTTTCAAAATTTTTGTGAGTTGTAATTTATATTTTGTCCTATGTGCTTTTGATGTAATTAAGTAACCATTACCTAATCCAAGGTGCTTTGTTCTAAGGGTTTTACAGTTCTGTTAAATTGAAACTATGATCCATTTCCAGTTAATTTCTGTGTATGATGTGAGGTAGGGGTCCAGTTTCATGTCTTTGAGTGTGGAAATCCAGTTGTTGCAGAGCCATTTTCTGGAAATATCCCACTCTCTCTACTGAATTATCTTGACACCCTTGTTGAAAATCATTTTATTTTTATTTCTGGATATTTTCTTTCACTTTTTAAATTAAGTTTTAAATGTTATTTTTTCTTAATTCTATTTTTGGGTTGTTCATTGCTAGGCAGTGTATAAAAATAGGATTCATTTTTGTCTATTGATCTTATATCTTTCAATCTTACTGAACTCATTTATTAGATCTGTGGATTTCTTAGGGGTTTTTTTATATTTATGATCATGTCATCTACGAATAGAGATAGTTTAAATTCTCTTTCTCAAATATTGATTCCTTTCATTTCTTTTTCTTTCTTAATTGCCCTGGCTAACCTCTTCAGTACTTTGCTGATTCAAAGAACATCCTTATCTTGTCCTTGGGGGAGAAGCATTGATATCTTGCCATTAAGTATGATGTTAACTGTGGGTTTTTACCTATTACACTCTATTCCCTGTCATTCTAATTTTAGAGATGACTCCAAAGTCTGAAAGGTTAAGCCACTTACCTAAGATTCATAGCCAGCACCTCTGCCAAGATGCTTGTTTCTAAGAACCACAACCTTAGGAGCATCCACCATGTAAGTGGAGCAGCCCAACAGCTGTAGGCATTGTGTGCTGAGCACATGAGGCCCTGTGCTCTGGGCTTCTGAGTGTCACCTTGCTTAACCCTCACTGCTACCTGCTAGGAGGCACACTTGTGTACTCTTTTCACTTATTTATATTTTCACTGACTAAGTGCTTGGCTGCTAACCAAAAGGTCAGAAGTTTGAATTGACCAGCAGTTCCCTGGAAACTCTATGTGTCAGTTACACTCTGTCCTATAAAACGAAAACATAACTCACTGTTGTTAAGTTGATTCCTACTCATAGCAACCCTATAGGACAGAGCTGAACTGTCCCATAGAATTTCCAAGGTGTGCTTGGTAGATTTGAACAGCCAAACTTTTGGTTAGCAGCTGTAACACTTAACCACTGTGTTACTCTGTCCCGTAGGGTTCCCATAAGTTGGAATAGATTTGACAGCAATGGGTTTGCTTTGGGTTTATATTTCCATTAAGGATCACTGGTAGTACAATTAAGTGTTCAGCTGGTAACCAAAAGGTTGGTGGTTTGAACTCACCCAGGCTCCAAGGGAGAAGGACCAGGTGACCCCTTTCTGAAAAGATTACAGCCAAGAAAACACTATAGGGCAGTTCTAACTCTGTCACATGGGATCACTATGAGCTAGAATTGACTAACGGCACAAAATAACAATTTCCATTGCGTTCTCATCATAAAGGAAAGCATATGCTTATTTCAGAGGATTCAGACATTAGAGAAATGTAAATACCAGAAATCAAGAGTCTCCATCACCCTACTTCCCTTGTTGTATTTTACAGATGAGGGAACTGAGGCTCGTCATACTTTCTACATGGCCAGCCCTTCTTCCCTGTGAGTCTACAGCTGGTTCTCTTTACTTGTCTCATGTGACACCAGCAGCTTAGTGACTTGCAGGGGAAGCCAAGGCCCTGGAGAAGGGGAGGTCTTGGCTAGTTAGAAACAACTGGCTCACTTGAATGGACTGATTTTCTTCTGGGTCACTGCCAACGAATCAATATTCAGTTGTGCCACCCAGTGCAGTGCCTACTTCCCTGCTCAGGATGGCAGAGAAAAGCAATTATTCTGACACCTGACACTATCTGCAAAGATGTGTCCTGAGTAACCTGGATGGAGATGGTGTGCAAGTGGCTCTCGGGAGGCCGTAAATCTGAGGCTGATGAATTACCTGGGCAGGTGCCTCTGCTGCCTGCCTCCTGGGTGAGGACAAGAACAGTGTAATTACTTCTCTGCTTATCTGGCGTGAGGGGGTCCATTTTTCTCTTTTATTACCATTGCATTTCAGAAAAGCATCCACTGAAGGCCCCCTTATCTAAACACTGGATTGATTTGGTGGCTCCACTAGTGACGTGAGTGAATGACGAGGGCCAAAGCCAGCCCTGCAGCAGGAGGAAACACCCCTGAGCCTTCTGCCTGGAAGGCTCCTCTTGGTCGTTGTGACTGGTGGGCTGCTGGAGTGCGGAACATCAGCTGTTCACAGCTGTCGTCCCCGTCAGCGGCACCCCAAGTTCTTCCTTCTCCATCCCCCAGCTCCATGGACGGTTCGTGCCCAAACCTGAGGCGGCTGTGAATGGGCTGAGGTGGGGAATGCCACCTGTTGACTGGGAGGGCCACCTCCAAAGGAGACCCCAGATTCCCCGCAGGGTAAGTACTTCATGTCTGCCCAGGAGGCAATGCGGGGCCCTGTGCCCTTGCTAGCACTAACTGTAGCGAACACATCAGTGTTCTCCGTGACCGAGGCCCAGTGCCCCGCGCTTCACGCAAGTCATCTTCCTCATCCTCCTGAGAGCCAGCATTTCACAGGTGAGGAACTGCGGCACAGAGAGGCTGAGCGCCTTGCCCAAGGGCACACAGAGCAGCAGTGGCCTGGCTGGAGCTCCAGCTCAGGCAGAGGACGTCACATGCCTCTATCAAATGCCAGTCAATAAGCCAACGGTCTTCAGTTCCCCCACTCTGAGGGGGCGATCCTTGTCACTGGACCTTCAAAGACCCACTGCTGAGGCTAGTTAACTGTCCATCAGTGCTACTGGCTGTGTCCTCATCTGATGTGTGCTCCCTGAAGCTGAGGTCACACTGTCTTCTCCCCTCCTGTGCCCTAGATCTAGCACAGGGTATGTACACAGTAGGTGCTCAATAAGTGATTGCAGAAGAGTGGAACAAATTTGTGTAAAAAAGTTCTGTGCATTGACCCACACTGCCTCTGTTCAGAGTGGGGGAAGCGTGGCCAAGCCTCAGCATCACTTTCATTTAATCACTCATTCATTTAGTTATCCTTTTATAGGCCTGTATTGACTGCTTGTTGCAAGTCTGGCTGTGAGAAAGTCACTGAGGAGACCAAGGGTAAGAAATCAACAATCCTACCCATTTAGAGGCAGCAAAGAGGTAAGACAAGAGAAGCAATGATGGCCAAATATAAAGTGTCTCATGAGAAGGGTGTCCGTGGGTATTAGTTTAGATTTCCCCACACAGACCCCACGTAGCAGGGATGTTAGGGTAGATCATGAAAGGTCTCGCAGAGGAAGGAACGTTTAAACTGAGACCTGGAGAATGGGTCACAGTGAACCAGGCGAAGGTGTTCTGGCAGCCCAGGATGGACAGAGACCGGACCTCAGCTCCCACATTCTAGACATTACGCTTTTATTATTTTAGCCTAAGAGTTTGTTGTTAGCATACCATATCTTGGATTTGTGCTGATTTCACTTATTCTGTGAGGCCTCAGAACACAAACTGGCCCCTTCAGGGACCTCTAGAGAAGAGAGGGCTGCTCGGCTGGGGGTTATGGGAGGTGCCCTACCTCAGTGTGCTGTAACCACGGCTGGGAGAACAGGGCAGCAGAGCCATGGTGCATCCTGGAAAGAGGCTGCTGCCTGAGCCTGGTGCCACTGTTCAGCTGTGTGACCTTGGGCAAGCCACCTAGTCTTTCAGATAATAACATGCTTGTGTGCATGTGCCATGAGGGAAAATGAGTGTCCTTTGTAAGGGATCAACCGGCAGATAGCCTGGCCCACAACAGGCCCTCTAGAACTATGGGTTTCATGCTGTCTCCGTGGCTTCTTAGTGTACTAGTGGTGAGGTTGTCTTCTTCTTTGAGCCCCAGGGGACTTCCTTCAGGGCGTGGTTCTCCACAAGGATGCAGAAAACGTGGAAGTAGATCATCCAGATGTCTCCCAGGTTCTCATGATGATAAGTTGATGTGTCTCTTATTCTCTCTCACAGCTCCATGGTCTTTCTCTTGGCCTTTTTCCTTCCCTACAGGATGGAGGCTGGACAGGATTGTGGCTGTTGGGGACAGTCGAGGAAATGGTTGCTCAAAGTCCTTAAGTGACTTCCTTGAGGTCACTCAACAAGTTGACGGCCAGTGGGGATCCTGGCTCCTTGCAGGCTCCTCGTTGTCAGTGTGAGACCCTCTTCTCTGACTGCAGTTGGAGTGGCTGAGGTTTACAGCGAGGGTCACAATCACCACTGGCATCTTCCCTCTTGGGATTTCAGTGCTGTCTCATCTCAACTGTCTCAGCAGAGAGGCTGTTTTTATAACAACATGTCCTTTTGGAACAGATAAAGCAGGTCTTGAAAGAATACACGGTCACCATCCTCTTTCTGTATTACCCATTGTAACATACTTCTCTTTCAGCGAAGTCTTTCTTTGTTCCTTGTTTTTGAGGCATATTTCAAGTGTGACAGACCAGCTGGAAATGCTGTGTCTTGAGCTCACTCTTTTCCTGGGGACCTTCCTGCTCCTCCTCCCCACATTGAGGGTTTTCTCGTGATGGCTGTCCCCACTGAGCAAAGGGTCACCACATACTGAGCCCCTGCTGAGCCCTGCCCAGAGGGTGCCTCGTTCAAGTCTAATGGCAGCTCTGTGAGGTGGGTATGTGTCCCCCATTTGCAGGTGAATAAACTGAAGCTCCAGGGGAGATGTGACCTGCCCCAGTTCACACAGCTGGATTTGAATCCATTCCTTCCTGGAAGGCTAAGTACTGCTCCAGCCTCCTCCAGGGCCCCAGCAGTCGCAGGGATGGTGGTGGTCAGAGGCCTTAGTGTTGCTGGTGACGTGGGAACGATGACGACGGCGAGGGTGGTGACGGATGTGAGGGGCTGTGCGGAGAAGTGGCAGGTGGAGGATGCATTCCCCAGCCTCCCTCACTTCTGGGTCTGTCCCTGTGATGAACTCTCATCAGGGGCCTGTGAGAACATCTGGGCCAAGGTGGCTGAGCAGCAGGTGAGCTTCCTCCGCTCCTCCCCCTCCACAGAAAGTACGTGTCAGGTGTGAGATTCTTCTTCAGAATCGGAGGCCTTGGAGGAGCCCCAAGAGGGATGGAGCCTGGGTCCCTGAATCACCATGTGGAGAAGAGCTGCATGGTGGGCAGAGGGTCGGAGGGGCTGACAGTCATTGACGGGCTGGAGCCGAGGCAAGTCTTGCCGGGAAAATGTAGGCAAATCCTGTAGTCCAGACAACCCAGTTACTTGAGTGCGGGTGTTAAGCTAAAGACGGGCATTATTATTGGCCAGTGGCCTTTGTTGGCCTTTGAGGATTGAGGATGGCCTCTTGAAGTTCTCTGGGACTAGAACTGCTGGGACATAATGAGGAAGGATGGTGGTGGGTGTGTACCACTCTCTTCCCTGGAGTTACACCCAGCTCTTCCCTGGCAAAGCCACTAGACATCAGGTATTGAAGGGCTTAGTCATCTGGTTTCCACCTCTGGCCAGGTCCGTTACCCTATCTATTGATGTTCTGTGAGGAAAAGTTTCATCTATCTGGCCTGGGGTCAGGTGGCTTTCCTGCAGGTGGCTAAGGCAGCATAGGCCCCAACACTTGTTAGACCCTCAGGAAATCTCAGGTCCTACCCCGAGCCTGCTCTTTTCTTTGTGACGGAGGACTAGAGGCAGATCATGGATGTGCAGCCTGCTGGGAATTCCTCTCTGAAGCTGGGGTGTACCCAGGGCCTGAACATTGGAGGAGTGGGTGGGACAGGTCTTCACTGCCTCCTTCTGCAAGAAGTGAGGAGAATGAGCTAGAAAGTGATGCACACCCTGAGGCACCTTTTTTAGAGCCAGGTGGTTAGTCATCACCCAGCCCCTGCTTGCACCTATTCCTTGCTCCACCAGCAGAAGGCAGGTGACCTCAGGAATTCCCAAGAGCCTCACAAAAGTCCTCTCCTCCCGTTCCCCACTGTCCTGCCTGAATCAGTCCTCACTTGCTCTGCCTGGACACGCCCAGTCCCAGTCCCCCTGCCTCCCAGGCCTACCCTCACCTTTCTTTCAAGTCTATTTCTCAAACACAACTCTGATCGTCACACTGCTCATTAGGAATATTTGAGGGCTCCTCGTTTCCTGCTGCAGGAACCCACCCAGCTCAGCAGTCCAGGCCACCTATGATCATAACTGTGGAGGTGGCATAGGAGATTGGTCAGTGTCATTAAGACCCAAGCTCTGGAGTCACGCAGCTGAAGTTCAAGTCTGGTCTGTGGCCACACTTGGACTATAACTTAAATGAGCCAAGATGTTTCCTTTAAACTTAGCCAGTATGAGCAGAGTGTTCTATTACTTGGCCCCAGAAAGGCTCACACAGGCCAAGTGGGCCTCTCTAGCCATACTCATCCTTTCCTCCTCCCCATTCTTGTCCCTCCACCGCAGCCTCACAGACTGGCCCTTCAGTGATGCTCAGTATGGCCTGACCACAGTGCCTTTGCTGCTTCTTTTCCCAGGAATGCCCTGTCCCCTTAACTCTGTTTCTCTAAATGCCACGTATCCTTCAGTGCACCAGCACCCATAGACCTTGAAGGCAGAGCACAGAGAAATAAATGGGCTTTGGAGTTGGACAGACTGAATTCCTTCTTTTACCCACCCCTTATGGGCAATGTGATCTTAGATACAGTTTTTAACTGCTCCTGGCCTCAGTTTACTCATCTGGCATGTACAGACGGTAACAGCAACCTCACAGGTTCTTAAATGGATTAAATATTATAATTCATGAAAATGGGTCTGGCTTATTGCGGGGGTCTAACACTGGTGGGTACAGTTGGTACTGTGTTTGCATAAGCCAGCTCTGCCCCAGCACATCAAGCAAGCAAGCCAGGCCGGATCCCCAGAGAAATCTGATCCAGCAGCCTCGCTCTGGGAAAGGGAAATACAAAGTGTTCTAATTACAAAGAGTAAATGTCAGAGGCTTGGGAAGGATTCTGAGGTTCTGAAAATAAACACCCAGCATGAAAGGGGAGAAGGGAAGGTGGGAGAGGGAATGGGGTAGAGATAGAGGACCAGGGTAAGGGGCAGGGATGAGACACTGAGACTCGGGGAGGGACAGGGACAGTGAGAGTGTGTGTGTCCTACCAAATGTTCTGTGGTTTTCTGACAGGTGCCTCCTCAAGGTACCTGGGAGCACAGGATTTAGGTGACACCTGGGCTAGCTGCTGCAGGGCAGTCAGTCGCAGAGGACCTGCTCCTGCTGCCCCAACTCTGGTGCCACTAGGCAGAGTATGGGGATGAGGAGTGGCCTTCAACACATCTGTCATAAAAACAATGATGTGAACTGAGTGGTCAGAACCTCTGCAAACTAAAGGTCTGTAATTTAAGTCCTCCTTCTATTCTGACCAGTGCCAGAACCCACCAGGGAACCCCTGGCGTTTTTTCCTGTCTCTGACTTTCAGTCTCCAAATGTCATGAGTTCACCCAGCCAGGCCCTGTGTGACTGGGCTTACTCCTCACTTCCGGGTTTCTACTCACACACCACCTGGCCAGGGAGGTTTTCCCTCAGGCTACCACCACCTCCCCCCATCAGTAACTGTCCCTCTTAGCCTGTTTCATTTTTCTTCGTGGCACTTCTCACCACTTGACACAGTTTGTGTTTGTTTATTTGCATATTGTCTGTCACCAGTTGTACCCCAGAAAGTCCATGCCTTAGCAGCAGCAAGGGCTCAGGTAGCTTCATTTCCTCTGTCTTCCCAGGTATGAGGGTATCATGTATTGAACTGTGTTTCCCCAAAAATCTGCAGCAATTTGGATCCTCCGTAATTCCTGGTATTGTGCGATGTTCCTCCATGCTGGAATTCCTGCCTCGATGATGTTAATGAGGGTAACTGGGTGCCCTCCTGTGGGAGGGGCAGGGCTCAGTGAGTGAAATTGTTTTGGAATTTGAGGCAGTCTCTTGAGACATAAAAAGAAAGGGAGGCAAGGCGAGATTTGGGGACCTCATACCATCAGCAAAAGCAGTTCCAGGATCTGAGCATATCCTTTGGAAAGGACCCGGGTCTCTGAGCCTCAAAACCTTCCAGTCCAAGCGAAGTTTGAAGACAAGGACCTTCCTCCAGAGCCAGCAGAAAAAGCCTTCCCCGGCAGCTGATACCCAGAGTTTGGACTTACGGCTTACTGGACTGTGGGGAATTAAATTTCCCTTTTTAAAGCCATCCATTTGTGGTATTTCTGTAAAGCAGCACTAGATAACTAAAACCGGGGGTGTCTTAGTTACCAAGTGCCGCTTGTGCGACACATTGTCAGCACCCTGGATACTGTCTGGATTCCTCTTGGCAACTGGTGGGGGGGTATAAACCCGCCAGTAGGACCTTGCCCCAGTGGCCGAGGTAGGCCACCGGTAGGGTATCACCAGTGTTTCTTTTACTCCACGAGTGCTTGAGAAATCCAGTCCAAATCCAGTTAGCGAGAGTGAGACTTTATTAACTGATTTTTAAAAACTGGGTACCCAAGCCCACAAGAAAAAGAAGAGGGCTGGCATGTGCCGAGCAGTTTCTCAGAGCTTTTTATTCCCTAACTCTGGAGTCCCTCCCCCAGTTCTTCATTGCCTGAGTACTATGGGGTGAACAGGTGTCTAAATTTCTTATAAGGTAGTCTTTCCTCACCCTTCCCAGTTTGAGTTCAACCAATTGACTTCTCCTCTGACTAGCTACACTTGTGCAAACGAAATGTCCCACCCAAACACACAATGTTACCAACAGACATGAGTCTTCAATCAAGTGTGATGACAGCGAAAGAAAACGAGAGAAATTTAAATATCCTGTTTATCTAAGAAACTTCCGGCTGTATCAGCTAATGGTTTGTGCTCTGGGTCAGCTCAGTAATTTTTTTTACCCTAGTCTTTGTTCTTTGTTCCCTTATTCTGAAGATGCACCATTTTAAAATTGATTTCTTACACGCTGTAATGGAAATAACACAAGTGCATGGCTTTAGAAAAAGAAATGTAATTTTCTCACAGTTCTGGAGGCTAAAAGTCTCAGCCATATGGATTGCTTCTTTACCTGTAGGAACAGCACAGAACCTTATACGCAGCACACTACATAATGGGTATTGCACAGCACTCTACACACAGCACACAGCACAGGGCACACTGCACACAGCACACGGCACAGGGCACACAGCACACAGCACACGGCACACGGCACACAGCACACAGCACAAGGCACACAGCACACAGCACACATCACACAGCACACGGCACACGGCACATGGCACACGGCACACAGCACAGGGCACACAGCACACAGCACACAGCATGCAGCACACTGCACACAGCACACGGCACAGGGCACACAGCACACAGCATGCAGCACACTGCACACAGCACACAGCACACTGCACACAGCACATGGCACAGGGCACACAGCACACAGCACACTCCAGGTGTTCCTTGATTCCTGGACTTGTAGAGGATCCTCATGCGGTGTCTGTCTTCCTCAGTGTGCGTCTTTGTGTCTATTCTGCTCTTTTTACTGCCCTAGGACACTATGGCCTTACTAACATAATGCAAGGAAAACCCTGTTTCAAACAGGATCACACTGATAGGTAAAAAGCCCAAGAACTGAACACATAGTCTGGGGGGGACACGACTCAATCAATAATAAGGGGGAAAACTTGACCTGAGGACAGGTGATGGATTTGGGAAGATTTAGTTATCACATGAGCTGTTTGAAGGGCAGATACGACCACACCATGTTATACGACAAACCTTCCTGTGGCTCCTGACTTTTCTTGGAATGTGCCCGTAGGTAGCTTGCAGGCCTTGACTGTCCCCCCTCAGCACACCTCACGTGATCTGGCTGCTCGGGCTGTTTTCCAGTTCTCTGTGTTTGCCCCGCTTCTGCTTGCCCCAGGGACTTTGAGTGTGCTCCTTTTCTATTCTGGATACTCCTCTATTCCTCACCCAAGATATATATTTCTGGGAGGTCTCCTGCTCATCCTGCTGATCTTTCCCTCATCATCTTATCCCCGGGGAAGGCCTGCTAGACTTCTCGTCTATCTCAAATGCCATGTCTATGGAGGCGCGGCTCCTGGCTCTGCAAAGCTGTCCTCAGTATTTATTACAGGTCATAGCTGAAATTACACATATGCTAGAGCAGCTGTCTAAGACTTTCCCACTCATTTGTAAGCCAAAGTGAGAGCTGAGCTGAGTCTTTCCTCATTTTCCTATCCTAGTGCCCCGCATGGTAACTGGCACACAACATGCTATTGAATGAATTAATGAGTGAATGAATGATTCAATGCCATTGCGTTGAGTGGGGCAGGGAGAAGGATGTAGGTATGTCCCTACAGTGCTACAATGTCAATATGGCAGAGCCCAGCCCAGGGCTCAGGGAAAGAGGGGGAGGCAGAGATGAAGATGAGGGTAGCTTAGCAGTGGATGGGGACAGGATGCCATGCAGTAGCTCCTCCCTCCCTTGGCTCACCTGGACAGATCCTGTCTTTTCTCCTTGGAGGAGGGGGAGGATATTTGGCCTACCTTCCTCCTTGCCCCCTCCTGATCATCTCACTCTTCCTGGACTTCATCCTGTTCTCCTGAATAGCATGTCTGCACCTTGCACTCACTTACGATCTTGCTCATTTCATACTAAATGTCAAAATATAATTTATATGAAGAATCCCTCCTCTCTCTAGGGAGGAGGAAACTTCTGAGAGTTTTCGGGCAGGGATTGTGTCTGACTCATTTCTGTGTCCCCAATTCTTGATGACACTTTGGTCCTTATTTAGTGCTTCTTGAATTAAAGTAAACTGAACAGTGAACTGTGGGCGAGCCATTGCACCTCTCTGGGCCTCAGTTTCCCCTTCTGTGAAATAAGATGGTAATAACATGCACTTTATCGGCTACTGTGAGTATGCAGTATGGGGAGGAGTGGTACTCAGCTCAGCATGTTTTGCAGGAGCGATGGCTGCCAAGACGGAGCTGGGTGTTGATGGCATCAGGGCCACTGGTCTGGTTCCCATTTAACCCTTCTCCACTCACCTCAATATTGATGTTTGCAGCTGTGTCCTAGGTGATGGCGCTGAGCCGTCTCTGCTCTAAGCTTCCTAGCCTCTCTTGACCGTTTCATCTTCACTATCTACTGAAGGGCTGAGATGAAGGTCTTGAGTGATGCATCTGAAATGTAAAACCATTTTATCCTCTAGCTGTCTAAAAGCATCCAGTGGCTCCCCACCGCTCTTGAACAAAGACTCAGACCCTTAGAGGGGCATTCAGGACCCGGAGAGTTTCAGCTCATAAACTCCCCTCAACACCATACTCGAAGCCCATCCACATAGATCCAAGTGTTGAAACGGGCTCAGAGTGGTGACCAGACTTGCCAAGGCCTAATTGCAGACAGCAGAAATTGATTCAAACCCTGGCCTGTCAGTTAGGCCTTGGGGCTCAGAGCCCTGTACATACTACCTAGAAATGATCCTTCCCTGGCAATATGACCATGTAATGGATCTTTTGAAGCTGCTAAAGATGCTTCTTTCCTGCATTCATGTTTGATAGGCATAGGCTGTCCGGGCAAGGGTGTTTATCAGCTCACATGCACGCTGCAGCCTCACAGTGACAGCCCCGTGCTCTACCTGCCTCGCCCTCGGCACCACATTCTGATTTGAAAATGAGCCCTTGGGAGGCTGGGAGGATCTAACCGGTGGCGGTAGTTTGCTAAGATCCTGAGAGTATTAGGAGGCTTTAATGATTTATGGCACCTCTGGCTTAGTCCCAGCTGGTGCCCACCTGAAGTTCCCTGGGCTCCTTGTTAGAGAGCTAACAGGGTTGGTCCGGCAGAAGCTGAAGAGCTAAGGACAACACAGCTGATATGGCTACTCTGGCTCCTACCCTCTTTTTATTTTCTTAAATAATACTTTATTGTGTTTTTTGGTGAAAGTTTACACAGCAAGTTAGATTCTCCTTTGACATAAATTGATCAATGACATTAGTTACATTTTTCACATTGTGCCAATGTTCTCACTAACTGAGCTTTGGGTTTCCATTCTATTCTGTCCTATAGGGTTGCTATGAGTCAGAATGGACTTGACAACCCTGTTTTGGTTGTCCCCTTTCCAGTACTCTAGATTCCCTGTCTCGTTATCTTTTCATCTTTGCTTTGGGTTAAACACTGACCTTCTGGTTTCATACAGCTGTTTTTAGAAAAAATAGAGTACTAATCCAGCTGGCAATATTCCTTATTTCGTGTGTCACTCCATTGTTCTATTAAAAGGTGATCTCAGGGGTAGTTACGGTTCAAGGTTTGAAGAGCATCTCAGGACAATAGTTTACAGGAGTAGTCCCCTGGTCTCAGTGGTCCAGTTAACCTATCTGTTTTTATGAATTTGGGTTCTGTCTTGCATTTTTCTCCCATTCTAAGCAGGATCATCTATTGCGGCCATGGTCAGTGGTGATAGCTGGGTACTGTCTAGTCCTGTTGGTCTCAGGGTAGCTAAGGTTGTGGCTCATGTAGCCTTTCAGCCATATAGACTTGTTTCTTCTCTGGGATTTTGGTTACCTTTGAAACCTTTGTCTACTGACAAGTAGAGACCAACAGTTGTATCTCAGATGGCCACTTGCAAGCTCTTAAGACCCTGGAAGCTACTCACTTCACTAGGATGCAGGGCATGAACTTTGTGAGCTATAGTATGCCAGTCCAATGCCTTCAGACCTAAGTAACCAACTTCACAAGGTGTTTGGTTATGACAAAGAGGTATCTGCAATTGTGTTTTCTGTGAATATACGTGCCTACACACACATACCTGTACTTATGTGTACATATACTTCTATCTTTGCACACTTATCTATACACCTGTACTTGCCCATTTACCTATATGCCTACACACATGCATATATGACCATATTCTAGTTTTTTGTCATTGTTGGTGTTACATATGTCAATTTCTTTAGCACAGCATCCTTTTCTCTTGAGCATTTCTTAGTGACATCACTAAGTGTAGTATGCACTATACCCACATTCCACGTCATTTTTTGCATCACCCAAAATAGCAAGTATTTACAATCTAGAGCATGCTTCCCCTTCTTCCCTTCTTCCCCTGATAATCATCAGTGAGTCTTGGTCTCTATTGTTTATTCTTGTCTGCTTGTAAAAGAGGGATCTTACAACATTGGTCCTTATATGCTTGACTTATTTCACTTAACATTGTCTTGCTCTGCCCTTTGCTAAATCTTTGGAGCATTTAGACATTGCACGCAGGCATGACAAGAGTGACATCTGGGTGGCCTTGTACATGTAGATGTCCGGGGAGCCCGGGTCCGGCAGTAGCCACCTTGGTAGATTCACAGAGCCATGAGCACCTGGATGTTCCCAGCTGCCTTTCTCAGAGTCTCCTCCAGCTCTGCCTGCAGCAGTATCTCTGAGAACCACTGGGCTCCATCAGTCAGGCGCTGATGAGCGGGAACCCTTGGCCACATCCGCCTTCCTTTTCCTGTTGTCACTATCATGGGCCTGGGTGAGCCCACAGACTGGGGTGATGGGCAGATACAAATCAAAAATCTATCCTCCAGGACTCACAATCTGATGGGGGAGGAAAGCACATACAGGCGCTAATGTGATAAGATAAAAAATTGTGATACAGCATCTCATAAGCCCTTGTAAGCGGTGAGAGTGAGTTTGCCTTCTAGCAGCAATGAACTGAGGTGGATACGTGTCAGAGACAGATGAGTCTGAGCCCTGGCTCAGCTGCCAACAAGCTGTGGAACTCAGGGCCTATTACTTGACCTCTGAGCCTCAGTTTTCTTATCTCTGCAGTGGGGACCATGGTAGTGTTTACACTGCAGAGACATTGAGAGGAACAAATTTGTTGCTAAGGTTAAGTTCTTGGTACAAAATGAGTCATGCCATCGTGAAACACTTTAGATCCCCAGGGAGAACCATGACAATGACAGTAGTGCTAGTGCAGGAGGTAGAAACATCTCACAGAAAGTCAGAGGATGGCAATTTCTGACCGAATGTGATAGAGCAAGCTGCTAGCTAAGATGGTGAGCTGCCTATTGCTAACTGTGCACGCTAGCTAGCAGGTTAAATAGCTACCTGCCAGGGCTCCTGAGGAGTACCTGCTCGGGCTGGTGACTGGGGGTGGTGGAGAGCAAGGGTCCACTGACTTCATCGTGCATTTTCTTCCACTCCTGCACGAGAGCTCCCCCGCCACAAACCCGCTTTACTCCCATTACGCGTATCATTTTACATCTCCGCACCAGCTCAGTCTCCACCCAGATTCCTCAGAGGTCTCTACTCTGTCAAACAGCCTGGGTCTCAGACACTAGCTCTTCTGCCTGTGGGAGAAAGTCGGGGCTGGGGGCAGTTGTTTGGCTCTTTCTTTCCTGCAACACACAGTAGCTGCCTGGAGAAGACACTGAGTGAAGTCGCTCTGACCAGCCACAAAGTGAGTAGTGGAGGCCAGGCCAGGCCAAAAAGTGGGCACCTTCTGAGAACCAATGACCTAAACATGAGGCAGGAGAAAGGATGTGTTATTCACACAGGTCACGAGCTATACAGGCAGGGGCTCAAGGGCTCAGGTCCTTGCAACCCGTAACACTAGGACCGGTCTCCGTGAGAGCCTTCAGCGCAGGGTACAGGCCTTAGCACTTGAAGGGGAGGGTTTCAAGGACCTTTTTGCGGGTGGGGATGTGGTCCTTTCCCTTAGCGGGTAGACACAATTCCTGGAGAAGAAAGAGGATAGAAAGAGAAGACAAGGAGGCAAAGAGGAGGCACTGGAGGGAAGGGGAGGCAAAGGGGAGTAGAGACAGGCTGAGCGGTCACAGAGGAAAGAGAACAGGAAGAAGATCAGAGAAGATGGAGAAGAGGAAAGGAGACGAGAAGAAAGGATGTGCAGAGGAGAAGGGGACCCAAGAGCAAAAAGCAAGAGTGACAGGGGATGAGACAGACAGCAGGCAGGAAGGAAGAGCACAGCAAAGGAGAAGAGCAGCGTGGGAGAAAAGAGAGGATAAAGGGCTGGAGGAGCAAAGACGGGGTGAAAACGAGAAGGAAGAAGGGTGTTATGAAAGTGAGGGCAAGAGGAGAGGAGGAGAGTAAGAGCGAAGGGGGAGAACTGGGCAGAGACAGCTGAAAAAAGAGAGAGGTTGGGGAAGAAGAAAAAGAGAAAGAAGGAATAGGAAAGAAGAAACTAGTATAAGTGTAAAAAAACAAAACCCAAACCCTCTGCTACTGAGTTGATCCAGACTCTTAGTGACCCCATAGGACAGGGTAAAACAGCCCCCACAGAGTTTTCAAGGAGTACCTAGTAGATTTGAACTGATGACCTTTTGGTTAGAAGCTACTGCACTTAACCACTATGGCATCACTGTTTACAGTTCAAAGTGTAGAGCACTGGATAACTGGAGGGAGTAGATTGGGGAGGGATGGAGGGAGAGGAGTGAGGAAGGGGAAGAGGAAGAAATGAAGGAGCTGCCCCCAGAGCCAGTTCCCAAAGGTGCTGCCCAGCCAGGTGTCCTCAGAGCCAGGGTGTTTTGACCTGTTTTGCATGCTATATGCTGAACAAGTAATCAGAGGAGCTAGACTATATAAACTCCACATTAGGGTTGGCAAAAGACTCCTTAACAACCTCCAATATCCAGATCATAAATCCCGGTTTGCCGAATGTGAAGAAGACTTGAAGTACCTCGTGATAAAATCAAATCTACAGTTGTCAGTTTGAATTATTGCTGAACATAAAGAAGACAAAAATCCGAATAATTGAACCGAAAAACACTCTCATGATAAATGGACAAAAATTTGAAGTTGTTGACAGTTTCATTCTGTTTGGATCAATGATCAACGCTCATAGAAGTAGCAGTCAAGAAATCAAGTGATGTGTTGCCACTGGCAAATCTGCAGCAAAAACCCTCTTGAAAGTTTTAAAAGCACAGATGTCATTTGGCTTCCTAAGGTTCACCTGACCCAGACCACAGTCTTTTCAGTTGCCTCCTATGCATGTGAAAGTTGGCCAGTGACAAAGGAGAAGAGAAGCACTGACACATTTTAATTATAATGTCAGCAAAGAACAGTGAGCTTACCATGGACTACCAGGAGAACAAACAAGTCAGTTTCAGAACAAAGTACAACTGGCATGCTCCTTAGAAGTGAAAATAGTGGGACTTTGACCCTTGTACATCGAATAAGTCACCAGGAAAGACCAATTGCTGGAAAAATACCACCTTTCATAAACTAATGAGTCAGAGCAAACAAGAGAAACTTTCAGTTAGATGAGTTGACACAACCACCACACAATGCACTCAGACATACCAAAAATCACGACGTTGACACAGGACTTGATGAGATTTCCTTCTATTACACTTCAGGTCACCAGGATAGACTGGACAGCAACTAACAACCACAAAGATGAAATTCCATGGAAGTTTTTTGTCCTTTTTTATCTGCGAGCTTGACAACAGAAGCAACAGAAACAGTATCAAGTTTTTCCTGTTGTCAACCCAGCTATTACACTGGAAACAGCTCAGCACTGACTCAGGGCTTGGAAAGATCAAAGCTATTTCAGCTTCCCTCTCTCCAGCCAGCCGGGAGAGTCTATGGGGACAAGGTCATAGTCTGCATCTAAAGGTACCTGGGGTAGAAAGGATACCCGACTGGGCTTTTGGACACTTGGGTTCTACGCCTAAGTCCACCAAGAACTTACTGTGTGATGTTGTCCAAGCCACTTCATCTCTCTGGGCCCCAGTTTCCTCCTTTGTAAAGACTGAGGATAGTTTTGTGCTGCCTTAGGACCCCAGGAACCTGTAGCTTCAAGTGCATACTGATTGTTGACCATGTATCAGGCATCTTGCTAAGTGTCATTTGTTCTTTGTGACAACTCAGTTTCTGTTATTGTTCCCAGTCTTCATAGATGGTGAAACAAAGGTGAAATAACTCGCCCAGTGTCATACAGTTAATCAAGGGCAAAGCAGGCTTTCCCATTCTCTGCAGGACCATCCACCCCCAACCACACTCTATCAGATACTAGGCCTGTCTTCAAATAGTTCCATTTCCCCAGAAACCCACTGCTGTCAAATGGATTCTGACTCACAGTGACTCTATAGGACAGAAGAGAACTATCCTATAGGGTTTCTAAGGAGTGGCTGGCTGGTGGATTCTAACTGCTGACCTCTAGGTTAGCAACCGTAACTCTTAAGCACCGTGCTGCTAGGGGAACCACCTTATTATAGAAAGTCTCTCTTTAAACAGTAAGAACAAGGAGAACTATTAAACTCGCTCAGGTTCAGCATCACTTTGGAAATCGATGAGCTATGGTTGCTACTCCAGCATTTGCTGGCAGCTGCCTAATTTTAGCCTGATCTTAGCAGGCTTCTCGCCAGGCTCACTTGCCCTGTGGACCAGCAGAGGGGTTCCAAAAGCATCATTGATCTTTTGGCTAAAGCATCCTAATGAAATACAAACATGCTGTCACTTAGAAAGCCCATTTGTCATGATGACAGGGAAGAAACGCTACCAGGAGAACAACGACCATAATTTCATTGTAAAAACTTGGCCCTGTTGCCCTACTTTACCTCTCACCACTAACCCTCCCCATCTACGCACTTGATCTTGGTCTCACAGCTCAATCCTGGCAACCTGATGTCTTCCACTGTTTCAGCTTTGTTGGAGAGCAGTGAGGTTGGGGGACATCACTGGGTTTTAAAGATTTTTCCAATTACATATGAGCAACCTATTAAAATGGTCCTTGGCCACTGACAGTGAGTTAACTACAATTTGCACGAGCTGGAGTCGGGGCTGGGGGGGTGATTCTGTGCCCAGTGCAAAGGGCTAAGGAGGCAGCAGGGGTGGGGGCTCCCAACAGCCCCCTACATCCCAAGAATGTAAATACTCTCCTTCAAAACCAGCAGTCATTACTGGTCACAGTGGACAGAACAAAGCCCGTTCTCGTCTCTCCACTGTCATGGGGCAGTTGGGCTTCCCAAGTAAACAGGGAGGAGGAAAGCCCTGGCTGACTGACAGGCAGGTGCCTTCTGGCCCAGCTGGTCATCAAATCAGAGTGAAGGCACCAGTGGCCCAACTCTTCATCCCGTAGATGAGGCCTTTGACGTTCACAGACGGAAAGGTGACTTGTTCTAAGGTCACACAGCAAGCTGGTGGCATGAAGAGGGACACAGATGTCCTCGGCTAGGGGGTCAGCTCCTTAAAGGCAGCCCCAGGGCTTTCAACTTGACAACTCAGGTGTCCAGCAAAGATGAGTGAATGAGTGAATGGGTGAGGGGAGTTAGATGAGAATAAACATGTTCAAACTGAACACCATGTTGGAAACATAGACATCAGCTAAGAGAAACCCACCGCTGTCAAGTCGATTCCAACTCATAGTGACTCTATAGGACTGAGTAGAGCTGCCCCACAGAATTTCCAAGGAGCATCTGGTGAATCTGAGCTGCCAACGTTTGGCTAGCAGGTATAGCACTTAACTACCATACCTCCGTGGTAGCATTAATACTAATACCGTTTTGTACCATTAACCTATATGCTTTATTCTAAAATACCATCTGTCAGAAAACTGACCATTAAATTAATAGCAGCTTTGAGAAGCAACAAAAGACCATATTAAATGTCTAGATCAATTGAACTATACATCTTGTTTTAACCCACTGCTGTCGAGTTGGGTCTGACTCATAGTGACCCTAGATGTCAGAGTAGAACTGCCCCATAGAGTTTCCAAGGATTGCCTGGCAGATTTGAACTGCCAACCTTTTGGTTAGCAAATGTAGCACTTAACCCACTACACCACCAGGGTTTCCCATCTGGTTTTAGGAAGTTTAAAAATGTGTCCCAGAATTAAAATACAATATTAATACTGAAAGGCTATTCCTAGATTTCAGATTCGTGGAACCCTTCCACTGACTCCCAAGGAGGAGCAGTGGAAAACAGCGTTGAACAGGTGAGCAGATAAGAGTTCTGCTCAGCTCCCAACTATCCCTCTGACCTTGAAGGAGTTCGTCCCTCTCTAGCCTCAGTTTCCTGCTTGGACAAAGATTGGGTAGGATTAGATCATCCCTGGAGTCTTCTGGAGGAGCCCTGGTGGTATAGTGCTTAAGTAGTACAGCTACTAACCAACAGGTTAGCGGTTCAAATCCACCAGCTGCTCCTTGGAAACCCTATGGGGCAGTTCTACTCTGTGTTATAGGGTCACTATGAGTTTGAACAGACTCAATGGCATAGGGTTTTTTTGTGTGTTTTCGGGTGTCTCCTGGCTCTGAAGCTTGGTCTTGAAGGAGAAGGTGGAATTCCTCTGTCTGATCCAGCTGCCAAGGGGAGGACTCCTAGTGTGAGCTCTTCCTATCTCCTTTTAGGCAAGTGAGCATGGCCTGACCCAGGCCCTCCCAGAAACCAGAACCTTCCCTCAGGCCGCTGGACTCAGAGGCTGGAAGCAAAGGCCATAGACTGGCCCAGAGACCCTGGTTTCCTAACTAAGCTGCAGGCCAGAGTCCTCAGCCCCTGGACCCCAACCCTGTGCAGGTCTCTGGAGTCCTCTGTCTAGCTTTGGGAGTAAAACTTCCTAAACCACGTACACTTCCCTAGACACCCCAGAGCAGACCCCAGGGTATCTACAGGCACATTCGGGCCTACTTAATCCTCCCACTTGTGAGGGTGTCCAAGACAGCCTTTGAGAAGGTTGGAGAAGGTGGGCAGAAGCCAGAACGGAGAAGAGAGAAGGGAGGGGAGGAACAGCCTCCAGCTGGGTCTGTTTACCTCCATTTGTTGCTCTAGGTACCTTCGAATGAATCAAATTATCCTCTAATCCCCTTCATCTACATCTAGTACTCAAAAAAAAAAAAACAAAAAAAACAAAAAAAGGAGCAGCTTGACATTTCAGGAGGGGGAAAAAAGTGAAAGGTGCATAATATTAAGCGGAAACTGAGGACAGTGAAATTTTAGTGAACATACAATACAAAATTAAGCAAGCAAATACAGAATTTTTTTCTTTTTTAAGAGAAGTAAGCTTTTACTTCTTTGTGCCACAAATAAAACTGGCTGGGTTGGCTGTTTGTGATAGCTAGTCAGAGAACAAATCTCATATTCTCATCTGTCACCTCTCACTCGTCCTTTGCTGCCGAGCAGCAGCAGGAGCAGTGACGGCCAGAGGAGCAGCAGCCACTCATGCAGACCTTGACCTTGACCTTTACAGCAAGTAGAAAAGTATAATCAATCTTCATGGACAAAGCCAGGACCCACTAGCACCCACTGGTGATAGACTGGGATACTGAGTTAACACCTGGGTTACTGATCTGCAGAGGTACACTAGCAGTGTTGAGGACATCTACCAGGAAGCGAGAATGCCATCTCCCCTTCGATGTCAAGCACTTCAGGGTTGTAGATACTGCCACTGTCAAACACTTGCTGGGTGATGAGCCCAAAGGGAAAGGGGGAGATGTCAGTGTGTTTGGCAAGGTGGCTTCTCTGACTCCCACTTTGTCTCCAGCCTTAATCAGCTGCATGTCACTCAAGATTTCAGTGGTGCCTCCGGGGATCCAGCCTAGAAGATGATGTTCTCAGGACCCTGGGCTGACCAATAACTTTACATGCGACAATGGCAACAGCACAGGTGGCAGGTGACAGGTTGCTGTTCAGCAACATGTCCCTGATCTCGGTAGTCTTCCTTGATGAACACAAAGCCCATGTTCCATCAGATGTGAGGAAGCAGTTTCTCCAGAGCCAGTTGTTTCTAGCTGCTTCTGATGCCTTGCACATCACGACCTTCTTACTCATCAGCACCACAGCCTTCCCATGGAGAGACAGGCGAGTCTGCTGCATTTGCTGGGAGCCCACATTGTCTGCTTCCAAGATGAAGCATTTCAGAGAATCATACAAGTGTTAGACGATCTTAAAGAAGTGGCTGGATTTCCCAGTTGTCCTGTCTTCTGTAAGCATCATGGTTGTGCGTCAGGATCGTCCCAGGGGGGTTAAAGTCAATGTCACTCTCAGGAGGACATCTATGGAGAATGATTCCACAGTTTTCAAGGCTATGACCTTTTAGAAGCAGATCACCAGGTTTTCCTGCTGAGACACGTTTGAACCTCCAACCTTTCAGTTAATAAGAGTTTGTGAAGCCCAGGGATGGCAAATTCACTTTGGAGCCTTGTTAATGCCTTGAAAAACAACACCATGACTGGTTTGGATAGCGAGAAGCGAGGAAAGAATCCCAGGAGGGAAGTCCAGCTCCAAGGTAGGAAGAGAGCTGGGTAGGGAAGGGGATGTGGCTGGCAGTCTGAGACCTGCAGATGGGAGGCTTTGGGACTGGTACAAGAATGTGGGCTTCTGGATCCCAGGAAACTATACTTGTTCCTCCCTCACCTTCTCTCTGACTTTGCAAGTTGGCTTCTGACTTATCTCCATGGTAACCCTTCATCTGCAAATCCTTGCACTGGCCCTCAGATTCTGACCTCTCCCTGCCTTTACTCTTCCTGGTCTCCTGGGACTCTGGACTGCCTCAGTTCTCTTCCCTCCTTCAGTCACTCTATTCCTGTTCCATTACCCTCTTCACTGCTTCTCCTCTAAAGATACCCTTTAGGTTTGCTTGTAGTCCCTTCTCTTTCATCTACCAACAGCCTGGGCAAGGGAACTTAGAACCCTCTAAGTCAGGATTGAAGAGGCCTGGTTGCACAGTGGTTAGACAATTTGACTGCTAACTGAAAGATCAGCAGTTCGAATTCACCAGCAGCTCCGTGAGTGAAATGACCTGGTGATCTGCTCTGGTAAAGACTGCAGCCTGGGAAACCCTATGGGCAATTCTACTCTGTCCTATACAGTTACTGTGAGTCAGAATTGACAGGACAGTGCCTAGCAATGACAGCAGTCCAGGATCACAGGGCAGCAAGCGTAGGGCACAAGAAGTAATCCAGACTATGATATTGCCAGAAGACAAAGGCTCTTTTTGCTTTTCTTTTAAAAAAGAAATAATGCAAAGCCTGAGGCAATTTCTCAGGAATACAGTGCCCACTTTGAACAACTAGGACGTGTTATAGTTCCACGCCCACTCACCACTCCAGCAAAATCATTCTTATATTGTTTGGCTAAAATAAATAGTCCAGTCAAACCCCTCAGGCCAACATAAAGCGAAGTCTGGCAGCCTTCATTCCTCTTCGCAGCACAGAATGGTCTTCAGAATGTTCCTTTTACTGGAGGCTTATTGTCTCTGTTCCTCCCAGGCACTTGTCCCTTCTCATTGCTGGTGCCTCTTATTGTCTTGTGGTCCTGAATTTGTAGCACATCCTGGACACCAGTCTGTGGTTTGATAGGTGCTCCATTGTTCGTCTTGCAAGTAGACTTCACCTTGGAGCATGATTTTTCTTGATGAATGCAACTGTTCTTTGAAGCCTCATTCTTCTGGGCATGAAACCAATTCCAGCTGAAGTCTTTACAAACCTGTGGTCAGCCCACAGATACACCGACGTGCCTCCTACCCCCAGTCAAACCCAGGCCCCTCCGGAGAAACTCTTTTGAAAAGATGAACAGGATTTGTAGTCCCTTGTGCTTTGGGGGTGATGGCTGTCCTTAATGTGATGTGTAAAAAGACAGCACATTCAAGGAGAAGGAGAACGGACTTGGAACCAGACACCAAGCCAAAACCCTAATGCATTGCTGTTAAGTTGATTCCCACTCCTAGCAACCCTACGTGGGTCCAAAATCTGGGTCTATTATGTATTGGTCTTAAGTTCTTGGGACAAGTCATTTACAACTGTCTGATGACACATTTCTCTATAACAATGGTCTTACAGTGTCTGATACAGCATGTCCTAATACCCATAGGACCCAGTGCTAAGATGTTTTCTACTTTCTCTCCCACTGCATTTTACTCATCTGCTTATTTGCTGGTAGCCCCCACAGGGTCAAGAGCTCACAGGGTAGAAACAGCATCTTAGCTGTAGCTTCTAGCTCTGTGCCTGCCATGCGGGAAATGTCCAGCATGTATGCCCTGCTTCAGAGCCCTGGTGGCGCAGTGGCTACGTGTTTGGTGGCTAATCAAAAGGTCAGCAGTTTGATTCAACCATCCGCTCCTTGGAAACCCTATGAGACAGTTCTACTTTGCGGTTACTATGAGTCAGAATTGACTCCACAGGAACCTATTTGTTTTAGTGGAACAGTGAAGTCCTTTGACTATTGCTGGGTTCTGGTAACATGCTCATTTCTGTAGTAGCACTATGTGTGTTTCAGATCTCCTTAACCTGCCTTGTACTTCTATTGTCCTTTGTATGTTACTTTTTTCTTAGAATCCACAATGCACCATTTATTATGTATCTTCAGATTTATACATTTCATATTTTGTTTTAAAGCTTCAAGCAGAAGCTTTATATATTTTATACACACACACACACACACAATTTTTTTCCCCCCTAAGACCAGCTGCTGTTGATGTGATTCTGATTCATGGGGACTACAGGTGGGTCAGGGCAGAACCCTGCTCCATAGGGTGTTCAGTGGCTGAGTTTTTGGAAGCAAGATGACTCTTTCTTCCGAGGCACTTCTGTGCATACTTGAAACTCCAGCCTTTGGCTAGTCTTAGCCAAGTGCCTTACTGCTATATATTTAACCATTCACACCACCTGGGGGCTTGGGTTTTCCCCTTGCATGTAGTTAATACTATGCTAATGGCAGCTGTACAATGACTCATAGAAGAAGATTGTCCCCTTTAGACCTAGCTGCTTTATTTTCTTTATTGCATGTTATTTACTACAGTGAACTGCATTAGTAAATACAACATTGCTAATTAGAAGCAATGAAAATAAATTTATAACTTGTATTTTCTGCAAGTCTCAGATAGAAGGGATTATTTTTCTTCTAATAGAGCTCTAAGAGCATTGAAAGAAAATAATATTGCCCATGAACTATTTGGAGCAGCACCTAAGAACCACTGTCCACAGTTAGTTGGTATCTTCAGGCATCAGGAGATAAGATAACAGTATAATGGATTCTTTCTCTGTGCCCCTGGAAAATGCATTCCTCATCTGATAAGCATCTTCATTCAGCTCCCTCTTGTAGGTTGAGTGGTCTTCCATGACAGAGTTGTACCTGCTATTAGTTCAACTGCTTGCGCGTGTTGGCTATAACTTGATTGGATACTCTTTCAAAGAGATCCACAATAACAGAGGAAAAAAAAATCATTCTTTCTTTTTGAAATCTCCACTAAAAACTCTGTAAGTTTAGCAGGCAAGTCAAGGCAAGAAAATTTCAGGAAAATTGATGAAGCGTGATATGTCCCTGCTAGGCTTTCCTAAAAACCCTGGTGGTGTAGAGTTTAAATGCTACAGCTGTTAACCAAAAGATTGGCAGTTAAAATCCAGCAGGTGCTCCTTGGAAACTCTATGGTGGAGTTCTACTTATCCTATGGGGTCTTTATGAGTCAGAATCAACTCAATGGCAATGGACTTGATTTTGCTTTTTGGTCTTCCCTAGCTATAGAGTTGCTGTGAGTAAAAAATGACTTGATGGTGGTGGATTTTCATCATTTATTTGTGATGTAACATTAATTCTCTATCAAGTAATCGTGATTGACTCTGGCCTGTGGGCAATATACTGTAAGTAGGAGGTTTCTGTAAGTGGATCCAAGTTAATGCAGAAGCACAACAGGTTACTGCAGGTGAAGGCCCTGAGCTTGGTCACTGGCTGTGGCTACCATCACCCATGGCAGTAGGACCTTGCACGTGACCAGCTGGAAGTCATACTGTACCCAACCACTGCAGAGCAGGACCGGGAGGGGAGCTTCTGTATTCATTTTTACAACTTTGTTCTTTTCCATTTTGATTTGAATGATTTCCTGAAATGGATTTTCTGTGTCCCTGATGGAATTTCCACTTATGCTTATTTGTGTTGATTGATTTTTATAGCATTCATCTCTGTAATGCTGTCATTAGCTTCTTTCATTTCTTTTCTAAGATACATCAGCTCATGTGATTGTTGGGGAGAGAACAGAGTGAAATAGTTTCAGAAACACACCAGTCTGAGGGTCCAGTGAAGTTTCTTTGAAGAAAGAGAGAGTGGGTTCTGAGCAAAGGGGTGGCTCAGCCTGCCCATGGCCAGTGGGGCAGGTTTTTTATACTTTTAAAGTTTCAGTGAGGTAGTGTGGGAGGAGGGGATTTATGGTTTGATAAAGGAGGAATATTAATTAAAAGAAGAAGAAGTTGAAAGAAATTCCAGTAAGGAGATTTATGGTCTGATAAGGAAGAAGTGTTGACTAGAGGGGGAAGGGGGGAGGGCTTGTTTATGGTCAAGGTTTTATGAGGGAAGAACTTTGATTACGAGAGTGGGGGTGGCAGGCACAAAGTTTTGTTTGTGGTCAAATTCTTGTGGGCTGCTTTGGGTAATGGCAGTGGAAGGTGGCTTATGCTAAAACCTCTGAAATCCACAGCGTCAGAGTTCCTGCAGCTTCTGACTTTTTGGTTTAAGAACAGAGGGAGTATTGTTACCTTTCTAGATGCTTCCTGCTCATAAGGGTCATTGACTTGTCATAGTATATATCGGAAGTTGGGGTGTCCTCTGACCTTCTGCCATTCTGTAAAGGGGGAGGTCCATTGGTTGCTTTTCTTGTTGAGTCTCTCAGAGGAGCAGAATCTGGTTCACTTGTTGGTGGGTAAAGGTGTGGGCTGACCACTGGATGAGTAAATTGTAAATCGACCACACACTCTGAAAGTCTTTTAGTTGCCTCTTGGACCAGGCCTGATTGGTTAACATGGAAAGAGCATTCATCATCTAGAAAGAGCCAAGAACCCCCCTTTTCTGCAGGTAACAGAACTAGGGCATATCTATTTTGTAGGGTGACAGTAGCTAGAGGATCTGTTTGGTCTTGTATTTTTACCAGTCCTTTGGATATGTCCTCCATGGTTTCCTGTAGCTTTTTGGGAAGAAGTGACAACAATACAGGTACCAATACCTCCTGTGACCCCCAGAGGTACAAGGATGGGTGCCCTCTTTGGCCTAACTGAGACTTATACAGGTACCAGCAAGGATTGGTTAGGAGAGATGATACCAGTTTGGGGGGATAAGTAGATCAGAATACATGTTCCCATCCAGTCTGTGGCAGGCAGGAATATGCCTTGTTGCTGCAGAAGAAGAAGAGACCGTCTTCTAGGAGACATACGGTGACGTGTAGGGAGAAAAGGTGGAGAAAATCATGTGACCCCAGCCTAGTGGATGGTTCATTACTCCAGACTGAAAAGATGTTGATAAGAGCTCCCCCTAAAAGAATGGTTAGTTTGGAAGGTTGTCAGAAGCAGAGGAGGGTGTTAATCTAGGGAGAAAGACTGGCAACACGCATTTAAGGGGATGCCCCTTGGAGCTGGGGTGATTCTGAGAAATGTATTGGTTGAAGAAAGATGCCATTGGCTGAGGGGGAAAAGGAGTAGTCAACACTTTGGGTCCCTTGGGGGAGATATTCTGATAGTATTGCTGTGTAATTCAGACTCTAGGTGTCCTAGGTTTGGATCTTTATCTATTTGTTGCATGCAGAAATGAGCCTGCCTTAAGAGAGTCAAGCTTGAGGCAACTGGCCCTGAGATTGGAGTAGGGGCATGGGGAAGGGGTTGTATGGATTGGATGAAGGTTTGAAATGGTAGTGTGACTTTTTTGGTGAGGGTGGTTGGGTAATTTCCTAGGAGAGTGTCTGTTCTGTTGAGAAAGGCAGATCCTGTATCTTTAGCACATGTCAGGTGGATGGTGGTCTGGGTCCATGTTTCTCTAGGGGCTGGAAGTGCAGCATAAGTGTTTGGGGAGTGGGACATCCAACACCTCTGATAGATAGTGGTGTGGTTTAGGAGAGAATGAGTTAAGTTAGGGGTGTTAAGTAGGTGGAGGGGTTTTATGTGGAGGTCTTGGTAGAGAGAGAACTGGCTGTGAAGAGGCAGGTGATTATAAGGCGGTAGGGATCTGTTTTTAACCACTGGGAGATTTCCTGCCATGAATAATCAATGAATTCCTCCAGTAAATACAAGTTCCAGATAAGAGAAAGTAGAGTTTGAGGATTTTTCATTGAGTTGGGTGGAAGTAAGTTTCACATTAGGTAATAGAACGTTCTTAGAAAGGAAAGGAAGAAGTGAGGCTCATTTTCTTGGTTAGGAGTTGCTCTAGGGTTAGAGGAGGATAAAGTAGAAATGTCAGGAGTTGAATATGTTCATCCAGGTTGGATGGATATAGCACCAAGTTTGTCTGAAGCTTGCTAAGGAAGTCTCTAGCTAATAAGGTGATGAGACATTTGGGGATTACTGGAAAGATGCGGGAAAAAGTTAAGTGATCTAATTGGTAGCTTAAAGGAGGGGTTTTAAGAGCATTTGGTAGGATTCCATTTATACCAACAATAGAGATGGAGGAGGGGCAAAGCTTCCCTGAAAATTCAGGCAGTGCCAAATAAATGGACCCCCATATGTCATAGAAAGGAGATTTGCTTACCAGTGACCTGAAAACAAACTCGAGGCTCTGCCAGTGAGATGTTGAGGTAGGGGCCTTAGAGCCTGGGCCTCCTTAGTCCTTGGTGGCTGGCTCGAGGAGATCTGACAGGGTGAACCCTAGCTTGGACACTGGTCTTCAAAGAGGTAGCCCTGGACCCAGCAGTCGGAGGACACTTGTCCTTCCAGTGGCCATGGATACCAGAAACCGGGCATAGCTTGGGTGGAGATTGAGCATTTGGGCAGGATTGGGCCCAGTGACCTTCCTCCTCCCACTTTAAAACTAGGGCCTGGAGGTTATGAAGAGCTATCGTGGGGTTTTTTGTAGATTGCCAGGCAGGCAGTCCCCACTTTTTCCTTGAAGGGCTGAGGCCAACATAGGGTACTTTGCCAGCTTTTTTCCAGGTAGCCTCTTCTGCTTGGTTATTAAAGACCTTAAACGCCAGTTGTGAAAGATCCACCTGGGGAGTCTGTGGACCATCCTCAAGCTTTTGGAGTCTTTTGCAGTTGTCTGAGGCAGACTGGGAAACAAAGTGGATATTCAAGTATGTAGTCATGCCTCAGAAGTGGGGTCTAGATTAGCGTTTTTGATTAAGGTTTCTGTGAGACTATTTAAGAACGTGGCAGGGTTTTCATCTGCCTTCTGGGTGACTTCTTTCCTTTTGTTCACAACTTTGTGTGTCGCTTTTTCCATTCCCATTAGGAGACAAGTGATAAGATGGGCTAAAGTGGGGAGGTCAGGTGAGTCAGATTGGTAGTTCCACTTAAGGTCCATGGGGGCCCCAGGGAGTGGTGGTTAGGGTCTGGGTATGAAGTGAATCAGCGAAGGCCATGGCTGCAGAACAAATAAAGTATTGTCATGTGAGGTTGTAAGACTAGGTTAGATGTTGGGATTCTTTGTGAAAATGAGAGAGGTCAGATGGAAAGGCCCTGATCCCTTTTTCAATTTGAGATAGGTTGGCCAGACTGAAGGGCACATGTACCTGAACAATGCCTTCAGCTCCTGCTACTTCTCAGAGAAGTAAAATGGGTTCAGGGGGTTGTCCCCTTGACCTAGTGTGTGGGGGTGATAAGGAATCAGTGTAAGGGTTGGAGGAGACCCTCAAGAGGGTGGTAGGTCATAGAATGCATGAGGAGGGCGGTTGGTGAGGATGGAGAAAACAGAGTTTCAGAAAAGGAGGGAGTGTAAAGAGGCAGAGAGACATGGTCAGAGGGGTCTGTTAGAGATTTTTTGGGTGTGGTGAGTTTCACTTAATCGAATGTAGAGGAAAAACCAGAGAGAGGAGGAGAAAGAAAAGGAAAAGTCCCGGGTGGCTTTACAGAGCTCCTGGGAGGCAGCCTGCGAAACTGCGCGCTGGCTCAGGGGTTGGGGGTTTGTAAAGGGGCGCAGCAGACCTTACTGAGGACAGCGCTGAAAACAGCACCCTTGACGATGAGAATGGTGTCCATGGCAAGTAGCCTATGGGGTTGTGAACAATTAAAGTTACTTGATTAACATAAGGGGGTTTCATTTCGGTGGATCTGAGTCTACGGGAAAGGAGTGATAGCTATTCGGGCCAGGCAGCTGGTCTCATTTGAATGGAATTTCAGGAATAGCTGGCAGATACAATGTTTGGACTCAGGCCGTGCCACTCCGGGAATGGTAGGGAAGGGGACTTGGGTTTCAGCCTAACAGGATCTAAATCAGGTTCAGGAAGTAGTGGCTTTAGAAGGCTGAGGTTTTTCATTTTAAGGGAGAGGATTTGAAAAGTGTTTCAGATTTGGCAGAGAGTGGGATGATTACAAAGGACAAAGAAAGCCTGGATGTAAGGGATCTCAGCCCACTTGCCATTGCATGTGATGGATTCGTCTAAATTGCGGAGAAGGTTTGTAAAAGAAAATCAATTGTTTGGGCCATATTTGGCCCCGGAGTCCTAGGGTGCCTGGATTTTTTAGGAGGCATCCCAAAGGGGTGTACTTATGGGTTTCAACTGACTAATCCCAACAGTGTAGTGGGTGAGTATGGGGAAGAGAGATAGGGAAGAGACTAGTCCAACCAGGGAGAGGCATGCATCCCCTTGCCTCCCGGGTACGGGATTCTGGTAGACCCAACTCACTGTCCAAGCATCCCCAGAGAGCTAAGATTGGAGGGGCAGGGAACCAGTGTCCCATGCCCTTTTCTAGATCCTTGATCTAGAAAAGACAGAAAAATGTCAAGGCTTCCTGGTGAGGGAAGTCTCCCATCTCACCCGTGTAGACATCTGTCTGTGTGCTGTTGGTCTTTCAGAGTGCTGCAGCAAGGGCCCGAGGGAAGGGAGGATGCTAGAACTGGTGGTCACCTTCACCCATGCCCCAGATTTTGGCACCAGAATGCTGGGGAGAGAAGGGCATGAAACAGGTGCAGGGGCACACCAGACCAAGGGTCCAGTGACGTTTCTTAGACGAAAAAGAGAACGGAGTCTGAGCTGAGGGGCACTTCAGCCCACCGGTGGCCAGTAGGGCAGGTTTTATATTTTATAGTTTTAAAGTTTCAATGAGGTAGTGAGGGGATTTATGATTTGATAAGGAACAAATGTTAATTACAAGAGAAGTGAGGGTTGCAAGAAATTCCAATAAGGGGATTTATGATCTGATAAGGAAGAGGTGTTGGTTAGAGGGGGGAGGGGGTAAAATTTGTTTATGGTCAAGGTTTGATGAGGGAAGGGCTTTTCTTAGGAGAGTACGGGTGGCAGACATAAAGTTTTGTCTGTGGTCAGATTCCTGTGGGCTGTTTTGGGTACTGGCAGGGGAAGATGTCTTATGCTGAAACCTCTCTGAAATCCAGGGACGTAGCAGGGTAGATGACTCATGCTAAACCTCTCTGAAGTCCACGGACAGAGTTCTCTCAGTTACATCTTGTTTCATCAATAACTCCTCTTCAAGTTCTTGGCTCTTGGAGTAGTTCGGTTTATTTCGTGGTTGGCCACTCGGATTTCTTACCTGAACTTTTTATCTGACGTCTGGTGTGTTCCTTTTCCTTACCGTTCAAAAACTGTTCCTGACATGTTATCTTCTCAATAAGGGATGCATCAGCTATATTATGTAACATTGCTTCTGGCCCCTACTCTCCCTGCTTCCAAGCCCCGTGACCTTCCTTAACTTTTTCTTTTTCTCTAGCATTTAATCAACTTCTATTATATTATCAAACGGACTTTTTTTTGGTTATGTTTATTACCTGTTCCTCCCTCTTACAACCTAAACTCCAGAAGGACAGGGAGGTCATTTTGTCTACTGTGGTATCAGCAGAGCCAAAAACTGAGCCTGATACCCAGTTGTTATTGTCAGCTGCTGCACAGCTGGCCCTGGCTCATAGTGACCTCACGCACAAAGAACGAAACACCGACTATTCCTGTGTCATTCCTGCGATCAGATCAGCTCAGAGCATTCTGACCCATATGGTTTCCATTGGTTCATGGAATCACTAGACCTTTCTTCCTAGTCATTCTTGGTCTGAAAGCTCCCAGGAGACCTGTTCAGGCTCTTAGTCTTCTAGTGCTGCTATAACAGAAATGCCACAAACGGGTGGTTTTAACAAGCAGACATTTATTTTCTCATGGCGTGGTAAGCTAGAAGTCAAATTCACAGTGTTAGCTCCAGGAGAAGGCTTTCTCTCTCTGCCGGCTTCCTAATCAATGTCCCACCAAACTACGAGCTTCTTCACACAGGGACCCGAGGTCCGAAGGATGCACTCAGCTCTGGCATTGTTTTCTTAATGGGATGAGGTCTCCTACTCTCTGTCTGCTTCCCTTCCTTTTATCTCTTGTAAGATACAGGGTGGTACAAGTCAGTCACTAGGGAAATTTCCTTGACATTGGAGCAGGGATGTAACCTGAGCGAGGGTGTTAAATGTTGTCCTGCTCCTCTTTAACCCCAGGCACAGATTATGATTTATTCTCTTACCAGCGCTCTCTGAAGACTCTGAAGAGTTTTTGTCAGATTCGTGAGAAAGAATTACTAGGGGAGATTTGGCCGGCCCAAGAGAGAAATCTTTATTGAAAATGAAAGCCCTCTGTAGTGCGCAACAGCGGAGTGTCTAGCACTCCAGCAGGCTGCGCCACTGAACAAGTTCAGGGTTGGGTCTTTATAGCCCGTCTACACCCAGGGTATAGCTGAGGACTACAAATCAGCAATGGGGATCTGAAGTATTTCCTTTTTTGGTAGGTGGGTGCTGGTCCCTTAGCTGCATACCTATGCATACTTCGAGATTGTTCCTAACACAGGGGCTTCTGGGACTGGTACAGCCCACTGTTGTCGAGTTGATTCTAATTCATAGCAACCCTATAGGACACAGCAGAACTGCCCCATAGAGTTTCCACAGAGTGCCTGGTGGATTTGAACTGCTGAGTTTTTTGTTAGCAGATATAGCACTGAACTACTCTGTCACCAGGGTTTTTTCTGGGACTCGTAGCAGGACTCATGGGGTGTTACATACACACAGTTATTTGCTCCCTTGTTTCTATTCCTTGGTTTTTATTGTAGCTGTCTGATGTCTCCTTTGGAAGGACATGTAGTGGTCACCTCTGTCTCATTGTTTTTGTGTTACTAGGGTAAGTCTCTGTCCTAGGACTAGTAGAAGGGCCTGGTTTATGGAAGCATTGATTAACAGGCTCATTATACAGAATGGGAAATAAGACAAAGAAAAGGCAACACATATCAGATCTTTCCAGTTTCTAGAAATAGAAAATACAACACAAACTTCCTAAAATAATAAAGAGAATTTACTGGTTTACAGAGCTAGACAATTCTGGTTGAGCTCCAGGAGTGGTTTGATCAGGTTGCCAGGTTCATTTCTTTATGATTTTCTCTGTCTACCCTCAAATATCAATTTTGGCTTTAGCCTGGTTTCCCTAATGGTGACAAAGTGGCAGTAGCAGGTCTAAGTTTCATGTTCTCATGTCAGTTATTCAAAAGCAGACAGAGCATTCATGTCTCAGAATTCTCAGCAAAAATACTGAGGTTTGCATTGATTGAACTATCACTAAGCCAATTGCTGTGTCCAAGTCAGTGCAGTTCCCTAAGTGGCTTATAGCAATCATGGGCCACCTCAGCTTTTCAGGGTGGGTCAGTCCCACCCAATTCATGAAGTCATAATATGATCCCATTATGGATTTATGTATATGTATATCCATTTCTTGACTGCCATTGTGTTGATCCTGCCCCATAGGGTTTCCAAGGAGTGGGCTGTGGATTCAAACTGCTGATTGTTTTCTTAGTTAGCAGCCAAGATCTTAACCACTGTGCCACCAGGGCCCCTTCTATGTATATATGTTTAAAAGGAATCCTGGTGATGCAGTGATTAAGCACTTGGCTTCTAAGCAAAAGATGGATAATTCTAACCTACCAAGCAATTCTTCTAGGGAAGGATCTCATGGTCTACTCCCACAGGGATTATAGCCAAGAAAACTCTATGCGGCAGTTCTGCTTTGCTGTGTGAATTACTGTGAGTTGGAATGGACTTGATGCCACCCAACACCATTTATATTTAAAAACATGCCTCTCAGTTTTTCCTTCATTATTTAACTCCACGAATAATTAACAGTTGTAAGTCAAGCTCTATGCTGGGTTAGGACAAGATTGTCACCTCAAGCTGATGATAATCCTACTTAAAGGGATTTTAAAAATTATTCTGAAGGCAATGAGGAACCATAAGTCCATTTAAACAGGTAAATCGCTGTGTTAGTTATCTATTGCTCTGTAACAAATGGCCTCAACACCTAGTGGCTTAAAACAGCAATTTATTCTCTCACAGTTTCTTTGGGTTAGGCATCTGGGCATGGCTTAACTGGTTGCCTACGGCTTAGGAAGTCTCATGTAACTATAACCAAAGCATTGGCCAGGGCTGTAGTATCTCAAGGCTGCCCTTGGGGCAGATCTGCTTCAACTTGACTCTGACTATGGGCAAGACTCAGCAGACTGGCTTCAAGGGTCGCTCCCATGGACCTCTCCACTGGATTTCCTTACAACATGGTGGATGGCTTCCCTCATAAGGAAAAATCCAAGAGACGGTGTGAAAGAACACCAAAGAGGGAAGTCACATTCTTTTTATAACTGAAACTTGGAAGTAAATCTCATTTTATCTGGCATATTCTGTTGTGTAGGAGTAAGGCAGTAAGTCTAGCCTACACTCAAAAGGAGAGAATTGCACAAAAGCACGACTATCATGAGGGGAGGGTCATTGGGGGCCGTCTTAAAGACTGCCTAACCCTAGTGGCATAGTAATTAAGTGTTACACCTACTAGATAAAAGGTCGGCAGTTCAAATCCACCAGGTGCTCCTTGAAAACCCTGTGGGGTAGTTCTACTCTGTCCTATAGGGTCACTCTGAGTTGGAATTGACTCAATGGCAGTGGATTTGGTTTTGAACCCATGACATATCACAGCCCAACATCTTAGAGTGATGCCAACACATCTGTCCCCAACTTTGTAAAACAGCTGCAATTAACAAGGGAGGATTTAGGAGTTGACAAGAGACAGCTGTCCTGGAGTACAGAACTTAATTCACTGTAGAGGCCTTTACTGGGTGCCCATTGTGGGTTACTACTGCTGGGTGCTTGGAATGCTACAGTGACTTAGACAGACCCAGCGCCCACCTCTTGAATGTCTAGAGGGTAGCAAGACTCTCCAGGTGGTACAAATGGTTAACGTGCCCAGCTGGTAACCAAAAAATTAGAGGTTTGAATTCATCCAGAGGCACCTTGGAAGAAAGATCTGGAGATCTGCTTCTGGAAAACCAGGCACTGAAAACCTGAGAGAGCACAGTCGCGGTCTGACACATTTGAGGTCTCTACCAGTTGAAACGGCAGCAAAAAGCAAAGCTGAAGGAATGATTCTACTTGCCTTGAACCTCACAGACAGGGGAGGGGTGGAGGCTGTGAATAATGCATGTCCTTCAACTCTGGCAAATCTAGGAAGTGTCCTGGAGGAAGAGATGTTTCAGTTGAGCCCTGAGGACGAGGACGAGAGTCCAGCGAAGGGTGGGCACGGACCATTCCTCAGTGTAGCTGTCAGGAGAGCCTCTCCTTGCTCTGTCCTGCCCTCTTTCTATCTCGAGCCCTGCTTCTGCCACCCTGGCTCACTGTCCCCCACAGCTAGGTCTTGGCCTACTGGATAATTCCCTCTGATACTCAAACATCTGTTTTCTCTCATCCTTCAGGTGTCAGCTCAAAGGTTCCCTCCCAGAGCCACCTTCCTTGTCCCCACAGTCTAAGGCTGTCTCGGTCTAGTGCTGCCTCAGTCAGTCCCAATAATGTTATCACTCTCCAGCCAGCACTTGTCACTGTCAGCATCATCTTGTGCACACATTTGTCTACCTGTTTATTCCTGGCTCCCTATTCCAGAACAGCAGCGCCCCCGAGGCAGATACTTTGCGTGTGCACTGCAGCACCCCAGGGGCTCGTATACTAGGACTTATACCTGGCAGAGGTTCACACACTAGGCAACCCCCAACAGCAGGGGCTTATATATTAGAACCACCGCCCCTCCACAGTAAGGGCTCACAAACTAGGACCTGCACACAGTAGGGACTCATATACCAGGACCCTGCACATAGTAGGGGCTCACATATCAGAATCTTTGCCCAATAAGGGCCCAATACGTATGCTGAAATGAATGAGACTAAAGTTGATCCTTTCAGTTTCTCTTCCTTGAGGACCTGGCTAGTCAAGAAATGGGTGACATCCAGAACAGTCTGTGGCTCCGGAGGAGAGGAGCCCATCAGTAGCCAAGGCCTGGCCTTTCTGACCCTCTTCTCTGCAGCACAGAGCCTGTGGGCAGGAGCCTGGCTTCTCCAGACCAGTCCCTCAGGTGTCTCTGTAATCTTTTATTGCTCCTCTCTGGACTCCTAGAGACCACTGCATTTTGCGAGTTTGAAAGAAGGAACATTTAAGGTCAGTCGAGTGGATAAATCACTTTTTTAAAAAAAACGGGCAAACATGGCTTTACACAACAGCCTGTGACAAATGAATCTTTAGGGGACAATATGGCAAGAAACATCCATTTTTTCAAAGGGTACCACGGCCTTGGGAGAAATAATGAGGGTTTTTTAAGATTCTAATTATTCCCTGGAGCTGACAGGCTGAATGACTGAGGAACTGCCACATGCCCAGAGTTCACATTGGCATCAGGGTCTAATTTGGGGTCTCCCAGCAAGCCCCCTGCTCCCAGTGGTGGCCTGGTATTTGCAGTGCATGTCCTTGAGGTTCTCTGCTTGCCTGCTGACCTGTGCACTTCTCACTGAAGTCTCTGTGAAGACTAGTGGTGATTTCTCCTCTCTCCTGGGTGCTCAGCATCAGGCCAGGGCCCAGCACAGAGGACTGAGCACAGGCCCCGGAGTCAAAGGAGACTGGACAGCACAGCCCTGCTCTTTAAGAGGTGGCAGGGGAGCAGCTGGCCCCACCCTGTGTCCCCACACTGGAGGAAGAGGAGAGGTGAAGCAACCAGATGGAAGGAGAGAAAGCATGGAAATTACAACTGTTGGTTTGATGTGTAAATGACAGTGTGTGAGATTCCTGACGTCCCTGCTGTAACAGAGATAACACAAGTGAATGACTTTAAAGAGAAATCTTATTCTGTTGCCACCTAATAGACTGCGAGTCCAAATTCAGGGCACCAGCTCCAGGGGAAGTCTTTCTCTGTTGGCTCTGGAGGAAAGTCCCTAGTCTTCAATCTTCCCTGAAGCACGGGTGCCCTGGGTCCTTTCCAAAGGACCCACTCTGCTCCCTGTCCTTACTGGTGGTCTGAGGTCGCCAACTCTCCCTTTCCTTTAGAACCCCCGAGATTGCCTTAAAGTACAAGATAATCCTACAGAATGAGTCGTGACTCACTAACACAGCCACCGCCCATCCTCCCTGGTTAAAGTCAGAGGAAGGATTTACAACATATGGGAACATCACGGAGGACCAGGAATCATGGCCCAGACGAACTGCTGCACATTTCTGAGGAGGCACAATTCAGTCCATAACAACAGCTCTTCCCAGAAGCCGAGCGTGGCTCCTGCCTCTCCACGTGTGCCCCACCCCAGCCCTCCTTCCTCAACCCAAGAGGACTCACCGTCCAGTGTAGCCTGACTTCTGCACTGGCCCCCAGCCATCCAGTCACTGGCTTAGCCAGGTTTCCGCCCCTCATTGTCCAGTCTGCCATTTCTAGGGCTCAGGACCCCAGAAAAGAATTCAAGAGTCACAAGTTCAATCACTCTGGCTACTGGTCCTGCCTGACCTGGACCAAACCCGTCAGAGCTACTGGACCCTGAAATCGTCCCCAACATATTCCCCATCTATTCCTGCCCCTCCTCAGACACAAGGAGATCTTTCAAAAAAGTTGAATCAAAGTTCAGTTCTCTGCTTAAGATTCCTACTGTGTTAAAATGAAATTCAAATTTGTCATCATAGGGTAACAACTAAAGTGCTGGCAGGGAGTAGACAGCCAGGAGAGAGTGTACAGTGTTAGGAGAGACCAGCAGGGTGTGGGGAAGCACACAGTGGGGTGCTGTTACCATCCTGGTCCTGAATGTGGTCAAAGGAGGGAGCCATTCACAGAAGCCTCAGGGAGCTGCCCCGTGGGGATGCACCCCATGGGAGCTGGAACCATAGACAGAAACACAGCCACTGCCTAAATCGCTCAACAAGATGGGGCCAGTGAACAAATGCCCAATCTCCCTCTCCTGCTGCACCAGATCACTTCAGCCTCCTTCTCAACCCTTTTTCTTCTGTCTCTTCATCTACTAAATGACTTCTCAGCTCAAATATTACCTCCTCAAGGAAGCCTTCCCTGATCTCATCCAGGACCAAGTTAAACACTTGTACCCCCTTCATGATACCCTGTCCTTCTCCTGGGCAGGGCTCCCTACTAGGGTAATTAACTTTACTGCAATTAACTAGAAAGTATTTTAATCCACTGCCAGGATCCCTTTGTCCTGTTCACTGTTGTATTCCTTGAGTCTGGCTCATTTTGACCTTCCAAAAATGCCAGGACCGACTTTCCCCCCAAATTTCCCCTTGTCCTGACTCCTCAAATTTGGGCTGGATATATGGGTGTGGCCACCCTGTGGATCAAGCCATTCTGAAATAGGTGGTGTGTGCCTATGACAGGGAAGAGGATACTATGGGTTCAGCGTCTTTGCCACAGGTGAGGATCTTGGCTTGGGCCTGTCTTATCATTGGCTTGTATCCAACTCCTGATTACCCTGACCCTTTTATTCCAGGCTCGTGTATTTACTCATTCTTTTCTGCCTTCCCTCCTCCT
Source organism: Heterohyrax brucei (assembly GCA_028571685.1). Classification (NCBI taxonomy): domain Eukaryota; kingdom Metazoa; phylum Chordata; class Mammalia; order Hyracoidea; family Procaviidae; genus Heterohyrax; species Heterohyrax brucei. Next base: position 60,149,100 of record CM053140.1, read on the forward strand.
CCTGCCTTTCCCTCCAGCCCCCAAAGCATTTACTGAGCTAGTTCTTTGTGCCAGGCCTAGTGCCAGGAACGGATGTTTGAGGGTGCTGGAGGCTGTCCACGTGGAGCTGTCTCTCTGGAGGATGTAGCAAGGGAGGGAAAAACACAGCAGAGTAGTACAGGCTGTGGGAATGATGAGGAGGAATACAGGGGAGGCCCCAACCCAATCTGGTGAATGTCTGAGGCAGGTAGTCAGGAAGGGCTTCCCAGAAGAGGTGTCCCCCTGAGCATACAAAGAACTGCCCAGGTGAAGTTGCAGGAACAGCATTTCTATGGGGAAACAGCATGTGTGCTGTGTCCCAAAGATAAAGACAGGGGTTGAGGTACCTATTGACAACTGCAGCCAGGGTGAAAGGAGGGTGGTAAGAGTTGAAGCTGGAGACTTGGGGTGGTAGATTGCAGACATGGCTGCAAATTCTCCCACCGCTGAGGACTTGCCCATTGGTATGGGGATATCACAGCTTTTCTGACTAGGAGAAGAAGCTGTTTGCCCACACCTTAAATCTGGGGTGGGCCTGATAACTTGCTTTTGCAAAAAGAGTCGTTAACTAAAGTGACATGTGCAGAAGCTTGAAAAACCATTTGTGCTCAGGAGCCAGCCTTTTCCTGTTTCAGGGAACTCTGCAGACATCATCATGTGCAAAAGCCAGAGCTGGCGTCTCAGAGCAGGACAGACCTCAGACACTATAGCTGTGGACTCACACAGGTGAAGGAGGCCTTGGGAGGTCTAGTCCCAGGGAGCAGGCCCACATGAGAATTGGCGAGCCAACCCACGGATTCACAAGAAGTAATAATAAATGCTTGTTGTTTTATGTCACTGAGTTTGGGATGGTTTGTTGTTATAAGCTGACTTATGTCCCCACAAAACGTGTGTGGACTTGACTAGTTCATGAATCACGGTATCATGTGATTGTCCAGTGCTTTGTTTTGTTGTCCGGTATCATTTTCCAATGTGTTGTAAATCCTAGCCTTTATGATGTTAATGAGACAGAGTTAGAGGCAATTACGTTAATGAGGCAGAACTCACAAAGGATGAGATTGCATCTTGAGGCGATCTTGTGAGCTATGGTAGATGGAAGCGAGCAGACAGGAAGAAGGACCCTCACGCCACTCAGAAAAGTCATTTACTTTGGACTTGGGGTCCCTGTACCCAGAAGCTTCTAGATTAATGACAAGGACCTTCTTCCCGAGCCAACAGAGAAAGAAAGCTTTCCCCTGGAGCTGGTGCCCTGGGTTTAGACTTTTAGCCTCCCAAACTGTGACAGAATAAATTTCTGTTTTTTGAAGGTGTTCACTTGCGGTATTTCTGTTTAGCAGCACTTGATGGCTAAGATACTTGCTAAGTGGCAGAAGCTGATGCATGAAAGGATGGCCTAGACTAGGGAAGGCCTTTTGTCCCTAGCTGAAGAGTCTGGAGTTTATTACTTCAACTATGACAGTGGGTTCTGTGACATGACGGCAAGTGTTCAAATCCCAGCTCTGCCACTAATTAGCTGTGGGACCTTGGACAGTGCACTTCACCTCTCTGTACTTCAATTTCCTTATCTGTTGCATGAGAACATTCATTCCTTAAAGAAGTATAACACTATAAAATGCACCAATAAATACGAAGTGCTGAGGATATTACTCTTGCATGCTAAGTACTACTCACGAAATACTGGCTACTGGCCATCAAACTGATATTGTGGTTTCTCACCCACCACCTCTGTGGATCTCTAGAGTTCTGGGCCACATTCAGTGACTTGGATGCCCAGTCTCAACTGAGATAACCCCAGACTTAAACTTTTGCTTCTGCCTGTAGGATGACCAACCGTTCTGGCTTGCCCAGAACTTGCTCAGATTTAGCATGGAAAAATCCTGTCCCAGCAAAGCACTCATTACCAGATAAACTAGGGACAGCTGGTCACCCTTTCTGCTAGCCAACCCTGTAGGTCTAAAGGAATTGCTGTTCTTGTATCCCAGTCTGCCCACCTGTCCTAATATGGTATGATCCTTTCTTCTTATATAGCTGAGTCCTCCTTGGTTTTAAATCAAACACCTGTAACATATAAGGGGCTCAGAGTAGACTGTGATGTCATGTGCACGTGAGGCAATTGCTATACTGTTAAACTGTTTCACTGAACACCTGATGTCTTTGGGTAACGACTGCATTTAAAATAATACCAGAGAAATTAGAAATGGCACCAACGTTTCTACAGCAGGCTATTTGGCTTTCTGTGACAGTGTCAGTCAAGCATCAGGCCAGCTCCTCTGAGAGGTTTACAGTCCGCTCTGTAAGAGGGGCACTGAGAGTCTTTTGTTTTTGTCACTGTTTAGTCACAGAGCCTGTAGCTTTCAGGGGCGGTGGGCCTGAGGGTGACTTTCCTTGGGGACCTAAGATAGGAGGGCATGGGGAGAGTCAGTGTCCCCAGGAGGGCTGAGGATGATGCGGGCATCAGGGGGATGTGATGATCACAGTTCATCGAGTCCCTGTAACTGATGCCCTTTCCCTCATATATTTGTATTTATTCAGTGCAGGTCACAGCCAGACCTGCTGTGGTAACAAAAAGGAAGGCACACTGCTGGAAGCCCACAGGAACCTCAGGCAAAAGAGCATGGAGCTGGCTGCAGGGCCGACCCCCAGTGTAGACTAAAGGGTCAAAGAGGCCTGCAGGTTCTGACTGGGCCTGGCCTGCTCCTCCAGAGCGGGAGACCACCGGTGATGTGTGCCCGAGGCCTGGGTCTTCCTGGATGATGCGTGTTTCCCCAGAATCGCAGGTAGCTGTGATAATAATAATAATAGCATGACCAGCAGTGCAACCCGCAATGACTGCTGCTGTTAGGTGCCCACTGTGCAAGGACGCTGAGTGTGGTGGTGAGCTGCGCTTTCCAGGCTTGCTGTATCATTAGGACCCATCAGGAGAAGGAAGCATTCTCAATGCCCTGGGGCAGGGGGAAGGGCTGCTGCCTGGGCAAGAACTACCAGCCAGAGCTGCCGAAAGCCCACCACCTGCCCCAAGCTGAAAGGAACCATATTTCTGCCTGTGTGTGACCCATTCAGTGTCCCAGGTTGGGGAAGCCCTAGGTAGGGCAGAAAGAGCAGGCTGTGGGGCAGCCTGGCTGGATGTGACTCCTTATCTAACCACTTAGCAGCCTTGAGGCCTTAGAAAAGTAACTTTCTCTACCTTCTGTCCCTCAGTTTCCTCCTCTGTGAAATGGGGATAATAATGGTCCCGAGTTTTAGGATGCTGTGGGAAAAACGTGAGTTAACACAAGCAAAGAGTCATGAACAGGTTGTGACTTCAGACAAAGGTCAGGAAAGAAAATGATGTAACACATCTAACACATCATTCACAGCCAAAGGCAGGGTCGTAGCCGTGACCTATGGGTGATAAGAACTGCAGCGCACAGGGACTGGTTTTGCTCTCTACTGTTCTCTTTCCTCTGACCATCATTATTTACCTTACATCTTACGCGTACAAAATCAAAAGTGAACCAAAAAATCAAACCCACTGCCTTAGGGTGAGTTTTGACTCATGGCAACTCTATGTGTGACAGATTAGCACTGCTCTACAGGGTTTTCATTGCTGTTGATTGCTGCAAAAACAGATAGCCAGGTCTTGCTTTTGCAGTGCAGCTGGGTTGTGTTGAGTTTCCAACCTTCAGGTTAGTTATTGAGTGCAAACCATTTGGACCATCTTCTCCCTTTCCCAAAACAAACAAATAAAAACCAAATTATTTGCCACTACATTGATTCTGACTCATAGTTATGCTATGCCAGAATCCTGTAAATCTCATCTAGTTACAGCTTAAGTCTAGATATCACAGACAATGTCAGGTCTGTATGAGGCTGAGTCTCCTTGGAGACCACTCGCTTGGAAAGGAGCTAAGATGATGGGTTACTGACTGTCTTAGCCACCCAGTGCTGCTGTAACAGAAACACCACAAGTGAATGGCTTTAACAAAGAAGAGGAGGCTAAAGTCCAAATTCAGGACATCAGCTCCTGGGAAAGTCTTTCTCAGTTGGCTCTGGAGGATGATATTTGTCATCAGTCTTCCCTTGGACTGGGAGCTTCTGAGACACAGGGACCACAGGCCCCAGTGACATGCTCTGCTTCTGACACTGCTTCTTGGTGGTTTGAGGTCCCCTCCTCTTTACTTGCTTCCTTGTCCTTTCTATCCCAAGATGCTGCCTCAAGGCACAATAGTCTCACACACTGAGAACTGCCCCGGCAGTTCTGCTTCAGAACTGCTTCCCATCTGCCCTCATTTGTCATAGAGGCAGGGTCTATAGCATATAGGAACACTGCACAATACCAGAAATCGCAGCCCAGCCAATTCGCTGCACACGTTTTTTGGTGGGACATAGTTCAATCCATGACACTGACCATCTTTCCCCAACACACACATCCACTGTAAAACTGTGAGACACAGATGGGATAAGGGCAACAGAACATTCCATCAAAAAAGGGAGAGAACAGGATGATCACAGGCACTGGTCCACAACAATTCTGAAATCCCAGAGGGCAAAAACTGTCAGTTTCCGCCACCGCAGAGAGAGGGAAGGTCCCTGAGTAGGGCCCCTTTCCGCCTCCTGGGTGTGGCCTCCCCATACATTGTTCCCCATGGTATTGACTCTCCCCTCGGCTCTTGGCCCTGTCCCCTCAATCCTTCCTTTTGCCTGAGAAGCAGCCCTTGTGTACAGCTGAGTGACTTTCTCAGCCTGGTTCCCACACTTAAGATGTCAGGGACCTAGCCCACTTAGTCCAAACCAGAAACTCATTTGCTGGTACAACACACTTAACACTTGTGTGGGCTTTCTATCCATCTGATTCTTCTCCATGCCGTTTGACGAGAAACCCACCGCAATTGCTTTCATGAGCTGTCTCTTTGTACTTTGTGTCCAACTGCTTTGGCCTCATATCCTTAAGAGTCTTAGAAAATCTTTCCTGAGCTGATAGGGTGCATGAGTTACTGCCTTAAACCCTTCCTGTTAATGAAAGGTCTTGGTCTCAGCATTTATTTGGTTTTAGGCAACAGAACTTGCTTCACTCTGACAGTGTTTTTCCAGGCTGAGGAGACTAAGGATAATAAACCATTTTATTTTCCAGAACTGCAAGGCCTGGACACCTTCTATTTTCTCTAACTTTTGCTTGCAAATTGAAGTAATTCATAGCTCATTTCTGTCTTCTCATATTTTCTCACAGGTAAGAAGCCGACAGACACTTTGGCTGTTCTGCCTGCAAATCATTCTGCCAAATTCTATTGGTTGGTTAGGTACATTTTCCATCTTTCAAATTACTCTCAATTGTTCTGAAACCATATACCATAGGCCATCACTTTTCATATCTGCTGTAGTAGTTTCCTCTATGCCTTTCCCACCTGAACTAACAATTGGCTTACCATTTTTCTTGACTCTGTGCACAGGTTCCTTGCCACTTATTTAGAATAGCACGATGTCAGTTCTGCTGATCAAAGCAAGTGCCAAGATAAGCCTGTATTTGAGGGCTGGAGAGATAGACTCCCCGTGTCGATGGAATCAGCCTCAAAGTATGGTGCCTCTAAGTAGTTTAGAGGCATTATTACCTAGTGCCAAAAGACAAGGAAAAAATAGTATTTTTTAAGGGCATCAAATGTTGACTGCCATTGATGGGTTCTTTTTACAGATTCTGACACCATAAGAAGGTCTTTGCTGGTGGATCCAACTCTGGCTGCAGAGTCTTGAGCCAACAGAACTCTGAACACCAGATTGCACATCTCAGTCTCCCATTTGTCCCTGTGCACCCCTAGGGGGGAATTCTTGGATGGTGCAAATGGTTAAAGTGCATAGCTGTTAATTGAAAGGTTGGTGGTTCAAGTCCACCCAGAAGCTCTTCAGGAGAAAGCCCTTGTGTTCTACTTCTGAAAAGTCAACCATTGAAAATCCGGTGGAGTACAGTTCTACCCTGATACACACGGGGTCACCATGAATCAGAGTCAACTCAACAGCAACTGGTTACTGGAATATCAGTGCAAGTTGGTGTACCTCACTGGGTCTCCTCTGAGCAAGGTTCTTTGATTTCTTACTAGGAGCTAGGTACCATGCTCGTCACAAACAAAAGAACAAAGGCATGATCTCTACCGGCCAAGGTGTGAGGTAGAAACTGGTGGTTTCAGATAAATTACGACCTTCGTGACACTATTATTTACCCCAAGTCTGCTTTATTTTATATATACATATATATATATATATACATATATATATTAACATCATAGTATACCATTATCAAGGAAATGCTGGTAGCGTAGCGGTTAAGTGTTACATCTGCTAACGAGAAGTTCGGCAGTTCTAATCCACCAGGCTGTCCTTGGAAATTTTATGGAGCAATTGTGTCCTGTCCTATAGGGTTGCTATAGATTGGAATTGACTCCATACTAGTGGGTTTTTTGTTTTTATACCATTGTCATACCCACCAAAATTAACAATAACCCCCTAATGTCATCAAACCTTCAGAAAATATTTAATTCTTCCAGTGGCCTCATACATGTTTTGTTCTTGCTTTTTTTTTTTATAGTTTGACTCAGGATTTAAGTGTATCTTACAAATTGCAATTGGTTGGTAAATCCTGTCTCTTAGGCTATAATTTCTCTTCAATTGTTTTTGTAAATCATTTGTTGAAGAAACTGTGCCCTTTTTCCTGTAATTCTTAGAGAAACCCTTTGAGACAGCTACTGCAGATCCATACTTTCTTACCCAAACCCTGGAGTTGCATAAAAAACAAAAAGTTACTGTTGATGCCTGTTTATGGTGATCCCATGTGTTTCAGAGTAGAATTGCCCCATGGGAGCTTGCTGACTTTGATACCACTTTCGGAAGCAGATCTTCTGAGGAGCCTCCAAGTGATTCAAACAGCCAGGCTTTTTATTAGTAGCCCAGTCCTTAGCTGTACCACCTAGGGACTCTTGGGTCAGACTCTAGTAATCAAACATACCAAGACTTCTTTAGAAAAGATGTGAATACTTGCATGAAGTGGCTTATGTATGTACTATAAACAACCTCATGTTAGGTCAGGTCAGATTTTGCAACAAAATAATTTTAGTATGAAAACAAAGTCAAACACATTGCCATTCAGATGATTTGGACTCATAGACACCCTATAGGACAGAGTAGAACTGTCCCATAGGGTTTGCAAAGAGTGACTAGGATTTGAACTGCTGACGTTTTTGGTTAGCAGCTGAATTCTAAACCATCGCACCACCATGGTTCCTTTAGTGCCAAATATAAGAAGAAAACTAAACTTTTTCTATTGGGAACTTGAGGATTTGGGAATCACTTGTAAGGAACTGTATGAATTGTCATCCAATTTACAGTGGAGGAAACTGAGACAATAACAGGGTAAGTAATTGAGATCTCCTGCCTAGCAAGGGAGAGTCACGATTTATACTTGGATAGTCTGGAGGAAGTCTATGTTCAAAACCCCTGTGTTCTGCTGCCTCTCCCTACTTCAGGTCCCACGTGTAGACAGATGGAGGGTTCCCACTCACTCTCTGCCTCACGACAGTTGAGGGTGCCATTAACCTGTTGAGCCCCACTTTTTCCATCTGCAAAATAGGGATACTATTACCTGCTTCTAGGACTACTAGGAGAAGTCAGTGAAGGAAGGCCTAGGAGAAGGCTAGAATCTTCAACTCATTTATAAAAGAAGATGTGCGGATGTCCCATCCATGTCTACTTCCTCTTCCTGTTTCCAGCTCTGTCCTGGTCTATGAAGAACCTGGCTCCCACAGAACACTGCAAGTGCGGAAATTGCCCATCCCTTTGTCATCTGCCATTACAGTCCCAGTGGAACCCCCCATGAGATAGTATGGACCACCCTTAGAAGGAAGGACCTTCTTTGCCCAGGATCTAAAGTGGACTTATTACTAGCTGTCGTTGAGTTGACTCTGATTTCTGGCCACATATACTGTAAGTTGTAATAGACTTAACAGCAACAGATTATTTACAATAAAATGAAAAGCTGCCTGGTCCTGCATGATCTTCACCGTTGCTAGCATGTTCAAATTCATCATGCTATTGGGTCAGCCCATCTCACTACGGGTTTCCCCTCACATTTGCTGACCCTCTACTTCCCCAAACTTGATGTCCACCACCAAGGATTAATCCCTGCCAATAATATGTTTAAAGCAAGCAAGTCTGATTATGTTCAGTCGTGATCCACAATGTTCTCGCTGGATAATTTTTGGGAGTAGATCACCAGGTTCTTCTTCCTAGCCTATCTTAGTCTGGAACCTGTACTGAAACCTGTCCACTGTGAGTGACCCTGCTGGTATTTGGAATACTGGTGGCATAGTTTCCAGTATTACAGGAACGTGTGAGCCACCAAAGTATGATAAACTGACAGACAGGTGATACAAAATGAACTTTGGGGCTTTTAAAGGGACTTCCTGGACCTGGGATACACCAGTGTGGTGTCAGAAGTAAGTACAGGCTCTGGGCAGGCATGTTCCTTCAGAACTAAATGATTCCCATCATGAGGCAGGACACAGCCAGAGGATGATAGGAGCAGGAGTCTTCATAGTTATGTGTACACAGGGCAGGGGTCCCTGGTTACCTGATTTGAGGGTGGGCCTTCCTTCAGTGTTTGTCACCTTCCCTCCTCTTGCCTGCCTAGAGCTCGAAATCCTACACAAGCTCAGCCATAGCTTCCTCCCTCAGTGTCACCCACCTCCATCCATCCCCAGCCCTGCCTTGTCCACCCACACCTGCTCCTGCCCAGCCTGCCTCAGCCCGCTTGGCTCTGCTTAACACGGCGCACACCTGATGGGACTTTATCGAAACCTCTAAAAATGAGTTTTCCTTGTGTGTCAACCCTTCATCTTCTCACTGCGTGACTCCCTGAACATTTTACAGCAGAGAAAAGAGAGGGGAAAAAATCACCCTGGCGTTTATTGAGATAAATAGTGAGTGTCTGCGAGGCTGGAGTGTTGAAGCTGCGTCTTTGCCTGCCGCCAGCACTGAGAATGAGGCTGATAAGTCAAGTTGCCTTCATCTGCCTGAAGGGTCTCTGCACAGAAAGGGGGGTCGATCCTCACCTCTCCCGACTCTCTGGCATTCATTCAGCTGTAGGAGAGTTACCCACCCTCATTTGCCTTGAAATTACAGTAATTCTACACAAATCAACACCATAATGCCTTCTAATTTGTCCAGTGCAACTCACTGGAACACTTTTGACTGAACACACACACACATGTACACTCACACTCACACTATATATGAGCAGAAAGCATGAAAAACTTCTACATGCCCCCCTCTGCCCTTTGTACACAATTTTCTCATTTTATTAACATCTTACATTTATCACGATTAAGGGACCAATACTGATGGATTACGATTAACCGAAGCCCATAGCTTCCATGATGGTTCACTCTTTGGGTTCCAGTTCTATGAGTTTGACAAATACCTCGTGCCATGTGTCCACCGTTACAGTATCATTCAGAAGAGTTTCCCCGCCTTTAAACCATCCTGTGATCCACCTATTTATTCCTCCCTCTCTGCTATTTTGATTGATTTTTCAGTGAAAGGAGTAACTTTGCAAAACCTATTATTTAGGTACTTTTCTAGCTTTATCAGCTAGATGGGACTAGGTTATATTACCCCCAAAACACAGCCTCCTGAAACAAGAAATGTTAACTCTGCTTATAAGGTGGGGATTACAGAGGAGCTGGCTGGCCAAGAGCCACCTACCTCTTCCGTCTGCAGTTACTGGGCAGGCAGCATGGAGCGGAGCTTTGCTAGCTTGGCCGAACCCCTCCTGTGCCCAGAGCCTTGGCTGTTGCTAATTGGCTAATGTGGCTACGGCCTATGGGGCCTGGCCTGTTGTTGTTATCAAGTCACTTCCAACTTACAGTGACCCTACATGCTACTGAATGAGACTGCTGGGTTCTGTGCCATCCTCACAAAGGATGCTGTGCTTGACCCTGGTTTGGGAGCTCTTGTGCCAGCCTATCTCATTGAGGGTCTTCCTCTTTTTCACTGACGCTCTACTTTACCAATCATGATGTCCTTTTTCAGGGACTGATCCCTCCTGACAACATGTCCAAAGTATGTGAAGCTTAGCCTTGTCATCCTAGCTCCTAAGGAGCCTCCCGTTATACTTCTTCCAGGACAGAACTGTTCGTTCTTTTGGCAGTCCATGGTATGTTCAATATTCTTTGTTGACAGCACAATTCAAAGATGTTGGTATTTCTCCCATATTCCTTATTCGTTGTTGGCTTTCACATGCTTGTGAGGTGATTGAAAACATGGTTTGGGTCAGGCACACCTTGCTCTTTAAGCTGATATCTTTGCTTTTCAACACTTTAAAGAGGTCTTTTGCAGCAGATTTGCCCAATACAATTACTGTCGTGGACTGAATTGTTTCCCAGCTTCGTCAGGCCATGATTCCCAGTATTGTGGAACTGCCCACCATTTTATCATCAGTTGAGATATTCCTATGTGTTATAAATCCTACCACTATGATTTTAATGAGATAAATTAGTGGCAGTTACGTTGTAAGATCTACAAGATCAGACTGTGCCTTAAGCTAGATATAACAGATATGAAAGAGAGAAGCAGACAAAGAAATATGGCACCCTCCTCATACCATCAAGAAAGTAGCTCCGAGAGCAGTGCATATCGTTTGGACCCAGGGTTCCTGTGCAAAGAAGCTCCTGGGCCAGGAGAAGATTGATGACATGGACCTTTCTTGAGAAAGCCAGCAGAGAAAGCCACCTTCTAGTGCTTGTGCCCTAAATTGGGACTTATAACCTGCTAGACTGTGAGAGAATAAACATCTGTTTGTTAAAGTCATTTACTTGTGGCATTTCTGTTATAGTAGCACTAGATGACTAAAACACCTGGGATGCACACTATCCCTACTGCTCAGAGACTCCCACACCCTAAAGCTAGGGCAGAAACTTGGCAGATCCTCAGAAGCTAGCCTCACGGTCATCCAGTTGAAGCCAACTCCCTTCCCTCTGCAGGCTCCTGGTTCCAGCAGGACCTTTGATTTCTTGACTGCTGCTTCCATGGGTGTTGAGTGTGGATCCAAGTAAAACAAAATCCTTGACAGCTGTGGCACTGAGCTGCAGGCAACAGTGATTAGCCATGAGGCAGTCTTAAGTAGTACCAGCAACAACGACAATCATAAAAGTGATGGAGGTACCATTTATTAAATAATTGCTATATATCAGGTTTGAGCCCTGGTGGGGAAGTGATTATGAGTTCAGCTACTCACCTAAAGGTCAGCAGTTTGAATCCACAGCCACTGCTTAGAAATCCTGTGGGGCAATTCTCTGTCTTACAGAGTTGATGTGAGTTGGAATCAACTCCACAGCAAGGGGTTTGGTTATATGTCAAGGTTATGACTTAGATGCATTACAACTCCGTGAGGATAAGGGTCAAATGATGGTGAGACACCGAGTGACTTTCTTATGCACATTAATAAACAATCTTTTCTACCCTTCTCACAGTGTTATTTATTGGTCCAGTTATGAGATTTTTGATTTCTTTATGCTGAGGTATAATCCAGACTGAAGGTTCTGGTCTTTCGTCTTCATGAGCAGGTACTTCAAGCTCTCATCACTTTCGGCAAGCAAAGTTGTGTCATCTGAAAATCCAGGTAGTTAATGAGTCTTCCACCAATTCTGATGCCCTGCTCTTCTTCATACAGTCCACTTCTTGGAATTTTTGCCTGGCATACAGATTGTATAACTATGGTGAAAGGATGCAACCCTGAAGCACACTTTTCTTGACTTTGAAACATGAAGTATCCCCTTGTTTGGTTTGAACAACTGCCTCTTGATCTATGTACCTGTTTCTCATGAGCACAGTTAATTGTTCCAGAATTCCCATTCTCAACAATGTTATCCACAGTTTGTTATGATCTGCACAGTTGAATGCCTTTGCATAGTCAATGAAACACAGGTAAACATCTTTCTGGTATTTTCTACTTTCAGTCAAGAAGAGTCTGATACCAGCAATGATATCCCTAGTTCTGTGTCCTCTTCTGAATCCAGGAAGAAATTCTGGCAGCTTCTTATGTAGTGATGCAGCTGTTTTTGAAAGATCTTGAGCAAAATTTTACTGGGGTGTGCTATTAATGATATTGTTCAATAATTTCCACATTTGGTTGGATCACCTTTCTTTGGAATAGTTACAAGTGTGATCTCCTCCAGTCTGCTGGCCAGATAACTGTGAGCACTTCCAGTGCTGCCCCCCTTTGTAGAAACATCACTGGTATCTGTCCATTTCTTGAGAGTTGTCCAGACCTGGCTCTGGTCCTTGTCTCCTAGCCTGGCCTGGACCTTTCACCCGGGAGTCATGGGGTCTGTGGTAGAGAGATAAATGCATGCTGTCTCCGTAAGTCTAGGCACAGAGATGCCACAATGCTACTTTTGACGTACCCTCTTGGCCAGATCAAGTCGCAAAATCAGTCCAGATTTGGGAGACAGGAAAAAGGGCTCTAAGTCACAGCTGAAGGAGATACAAAGCTACAGTGAGACAGAACAGAGCACAGGAAGGAAACGCTTGTGGTCATTTCGCAAACAACCTACCATATTTGTGTCAGCACATCAAATTCTTAAAACTACCCTTGGAGGGAGCAGTTATTGATTCCACTTTCACGTGAAAAAAACTGAGATCGAGAGAGGCTCATTTGTCCATCCTTTGTTCTCTTTCTCACTCATTATTGGGCATCTCAGTGCACTGGACACTTTCTAAGTACTGGGCATGTGACTATGACCCAGACATGGTCAGCCTGGAGAAGTCAAAGTAGGGAGGTAGGCATGTAAACAGATGAGGACAATTTGAGACAATGTTTGCCCAGGGGCCCAGGGAAACTAAAAGTAACCCAGGGTAGGGTGAGGGAGGCTGAGAAATGTTCCCAAAAGATTTTGTAAGCTAACATGGGAGGATGAGTAGGACTTGTCCAGGCGAGGAGAGATGGGGAGGGTGATGCAGGCAGTAGGAATAGCATAAAAAATCAAAGTAACTCAGCAGAGGAAAGACATTGTATGAGCTCTCCTGTGCCCCAAGATGGTATGGCTAGAAAGGACGAAATCAGGATTCTAACGCAGGCTGAGCTGCCACAAACATGTGATTGTCTATCAAAGCTCTGGGCCTAGTCCTTTTTTGTAGCACTTATGAGAACAGAGTGGATTTCCAGAAGCCCAGAGACTTTGGGTACCAGGAAGCCTTCCCCTTGTGTATTTTGCTTTCCATGACAATCTGAGATTCCGTATAAGGAGATGACAGTGTCACAGCTGGAAGGAGCCTACCATGTATTGTTGTGTGGAAGAGACCAGAGAAGAACACTGTGACCAGGTAGACTTGGCACCAGAGAGAAATCAGTTCTTACGGGGCTAAACCATGGGACTTGGGATGTTTGTTACTTCACTATACTGTCTGATAAGGCCTACTCCTGCTCCTCACCCAGCCCTTCCTCCAGTGAGTATCTTTCTAGCTCCTCTTAAGAGCCGGACTCTGGCAGAGCACTGGGCCACAGCCCAGAGCGTGACTGGTAGACAGCCTCAGAGAGAGCTGGGGAAAGAGCCAAAAAATGATTAAATGAACAAATAAATAAAATCATCACCTAGACTGAAAATTACTAGAAGAAAAAGTAAAATTGTTGTGAGAGTAATGAGATCAGTTGGCAGGTGTTAGATTTTGGAATATAGGCAGGGAGAGCAGCCTTTGGAGGGTGGTCAAGAAATGTCTCTGTAGGGGGACATTTAAGCAACAGAGAGGCAAGGAGAGAACCAGTAGGGCCAGAGGGGAACCCTGCAGAGAGAACAGCAGGTGTGCAGGAGGCCCTGTGCCCCCAGCTTTACACAAATCACTTCATCCTCATAACAACCCTGGAGGAGGGGACTGTTATCATCCATTATGTATGAAACAATGCAGCGACAGGGCCAAGTCACACATCAGGGAGTGGCCCAGCTGGGATTCAGTACTTGTTTCCTGAAACAGGGATGAGTCACAACCGGAGGGGAAGCAGAAGTTGCGGGCTTGTTGGTTGGACTCAGCACCTGTGGAATGACCCAGGAGGCCCCTCTGACCCCAGGGTTATGACCCTGCTGGCTGCAGAAGACACCTCCGGGGCCAGAAAAAGTCTGGGGTTATGATGGGAAAACATAGTAGGGATCTGGTCTGGGCCTTCCCAGGATGGCTTGTGCCCTTGGGCAATATGCTTCACCTCTCTGAACCTAGGCCTTCCCATCTCTAAAATGGGGAAGCAGCACTAACCTTCTGGGTTGGGCTGAGGAATTAGATGAGTGTGTCAGCATCTCTGAAACTTCAAAGCCCAGGGCGTGCTTCTCTGCTATAGTGCCTTGTCTCACAGATGTCACCTGAGGTCTCACAGGGCATAGACTCTGTCCAGGACCTGCTTCTCTGCTGTGGCCCTTTGTCTGCTGAGCTCGGACAGCACACAGGCTGTGTTTACAGCTCTACATCCATGACTCCTGTTTCCCCTAAACCTTGAGGGGAGGAGGATTGCACACTGTATGCAAATGCCATGGGAGCCTAGGTCCTGTCTGACCCCACTGCTCTGTCTCCAACGCCCAGAACAGTACCTGGCATGCTCCAGGCACTCAGTACATATTTATTCAATGAATGAATTATTCCGATTTTATAAATGAGAAAACTGATACCTGCAGAGTTAAAGGAATGTGCAGTTAGCTAAGACTGACCCTGGTAAGGAAGGTTCTCTATCAGGCCACATTAGTGAATGTTTCTTAGATGCTTGGGAAGGGGACCCTGAAGATGCCATTAGAGTATCATGCTAGGGAAATCACCAGGAGGCTGGGCCTGGCATTTTCCGGGGACTTGGGGCCCAACTGGCCCGGGCTTAGCTTTTACTCTTAGACAGCAAAGGGTCAAGTAGGTGCCTCTGGGGCCTGGGGCCTGAGACCAGAGGTCTATGGGCGGGGCCAGAAAGGAGCGCGGCTGAGGGCCCCTTAACATCCTGAATGGGCCAAACCTGTTGCTTGAGGGGTAGACAGGAGATCCAAAGCCCGTGGGGCTCAGAACAGCTTCTTTTCGCCAGGCCCCAGCACTGGGGTTTCTCTCCTGCCCATGGCATCTCTAACGTGTGCAGCATGGCATGAAATGATCCTCCTAAGGAATGTTTCACTCCAGAAAGCTCTTTGGAGACATAAACTCTGACCAGTTCTCACATCAACCTGGGGTGCAGAGCAATTTGTGCTTGATTAAGCAACATGTTATAGGTCACAGTGTGACTATTTTCGATCTTTGATCTTTCTGGCCTCCCTTATCTGGCACAACCTATTAATTTCCAGTTTTCCTTACTGCCTCCTATCCTCATGCTGTTCCTCTGAGTCAAGTTTCCTCCAGGCCTTTTTCTCTTCTTTTTTCCCTCCTTTGCTTTCTTCTCCTTCCTTCCTTCCTCCCATCCAGGGTGTTGGACCCTGCTGTCTGCTGTGAAATGTTCCCCCAAACCCCTCACGACTGTCAAGTTGTTTCTGGCCCTACAGGTTAGGATAGAACCGGCCCATAGTGTACCCCAGGAGCACCTGGTGGACTTGAACTGCCAACTTTTGGTTAGCAGACGTATCACTTAACTGCTACAGCGCCAGGTTTCCATGAAATGTTTCAGGCCTCAGGAAAACAATGGTGCAGAACACAAACACAGCATGGCCTAGCCTGTGGAGCTTCCCGTCTGAAGAGAGAATGATAGAGAAAAGAGATTAAGAAGGGGCGTCTCCTCACTTCTCTTCTAGGTCTGTCCTGTGAGACCGCAAGTAGAAGTTCTGGGGGCCTGGTATATCAACTGGTAGTGACAAGTCAGGGAGGCTCCCAGGCTCTGCCAAAGCCCAGAAGAGAAGGTGGTTAATCCTGGGGCTTGTGGGGGCTTCTGAGGCTCCGAGGAAGCTCAGAAGAGTGACTGACCCTGAGGACCATGAGGGCCTTGTCGGAAGAGCCGAGTGTTACCTGATAAATGTGGGTGAGCATGGGGAAGATGGCAGGAGGATACGAGAGGAGAGCAAGCCGAGGGAACTCAGTTCCCAGGTCATGTTCATTGAAGATATGAATGAATAAATGAGTGGATCTAATCCAAATGGTCTTTTGGCAGTACCACTAAAACTAGTCCAATTTTCCCACTGGTCTTGGGATGAAGACCCAAGTCCTTAATGTAGAATTTGAGGCACATAGTCTGGCCTGTACCCCTCCCTTCAAGCTCCTACCCACTCACAGTTTTGCAGCCACACAGCCCATGCAGTTCTTCAAGTTTGCTAAGAGATCTTCAGCCATAGGGCTTTGCATATGCCATTCCTTTGACAGCTGATTTCTATTAATCTTGCAGATCACACTTAGGTGCCTAGTTCTTAGGATGGCCTTTCCTGGTCTTCCGTAGACATCCCTTCTCTAGTATCTGCTCTTGTAGCACCATGTCACTTTCCTCTACAGCCAATGCCATTAGACCTTTAATTGTGTGGTTCCAGGTTAATCTCTCTTGCTCTATGCTGTGAGCTCCATGGGGGCAGAAATCATGGCAGTTTTGCTTCCTGCTGATTCCTTCAACTCAGTGGCTGTCCCTTAGTGGATGTTCAATGCGCTCATGGATTAAAGTGCTGTGTTAATGTACTTGTCTCCCCAGCCAGATAGGTGACCCCAAAGGGTGGGAATCCACCTCAGTCATCCCTAAAGCCCCATGCCCACCTGAGTCTATGCCTAGTATGCATCAATAAATGCTTTCAAAGAAAGGAAGATAGGAGGGAAAGGAATTTAAGATTTAAAAGAATCACCAATTCACCTTCATGACCCGCATGTGGGTAGCTAAACTGTGCAAAGAACAGATGTGCAGGCATCTGGTTCCTAATATAGTCCTGGCTTTGCCTACCCCACCACAGATCAAGAATCCCAGCGGCAGCTGAGCTGCTGTGTATTTTCATCCTAGTACGATGTTGTTTTATTCTGCAGGCTCATTACAGGGAAATGTGCTGTCAACAAAGGCTGCAGTAGCAGAACAGGGCGGGGAAGGGACTAATTCTCCAACTGTGGACATAAAAGAGGGGATTCATACCTTCACAGGTGCTTAAAGCATGCCGAATTCACAAGGGATGTCAGAGGACCCTGCCGAATGAAGTTTTCAGACTGATGAGATACTTTGCAGATTGTGAATGTCTCTGATGGGGTTGATTTGGCTGATGGAAAATGGTCTAATGGCCTCATCAGAGTCCCTTTTGAGTCACTATCCCCCTCACAGCAAACAGGTGAGAATGCTGTCATCACCTCTTGCATTCGTTGGCGTTCCCCTGTCTGTATTTTCTTCTCTGTTTGGTCTGTCAGACCCAGCTTGGACTCTGCCTCCTTCAGGAAGCCTTCCCTGATACTTCTAGCCACTTACTGGCTTCTTTTTTTCTAACTCTTCTCACACGCATTGCTTGGCAATGTGAGGTGAGGAGGAGAGGCACAGATTTTCATGCTGGCAGGCTTAGGTTTGGGTCCTGCTCTACCATTTCTGATAACCCTAGTGGAGTAGTACATAGTTAAATGCTATGCCTATTAATGAAAAGTCAGCAGTTCAAATCCTCCAGATGCTCCTTGGAAACTTTGTAAGGCAGTTCTACCCTGTCCTATAGGGCTATTATGATCGACTCCACAGCCGTGGATTTGGTTTGGGGTTCTCTGTCACCTCTACCTGTGTGACCTTGGGCAAATCACCTAACTTCTCTGGGACCATATTTCTTCCATGTAAAAGTGGGGCACGAATCCTGGGGTTGGGTGGGGGCTGCCTGCTGCTTCCCCACTGTCTGTCTCCAGATTGGTCTTCTGTTGATATGAGATTCTTCGGGGCCAGGCTTGTACTTCCAGGGTCAATGTGCCATAGCATTAACTCTGAGTCATAGTAATCCCATACAACAGAGTAGCCCTACCCATGGCATTTTCTAAGCTTTACTCTTTATGGGAGCAGATTAGCAGGTCTGTTCTTCTGCAGACAGCTGGTAGATTTGAACCAGCAACATTTGAACCAGCAGCTGAGCCCTTAACTGTTGTGTCACTAGGGCTTCTTCTGGGTCAAACTAACACCTTCTAACTCTAGACCGTGTCCCACTTTCTCTTTTAATTTCACTCCACAGCTGGGCTGTGAACAGCAGAGATGTGAGAAGGTACAGTTTCAAAAGATCTCAAAATAGACATCTTTGGGGTTGTGAGATTAGTCAGTCCAAATAGCACTGTCACCTACTGTGTGCTGCACACACAGTAGGCTCATTGTAATTTTTAGCTGTTATTACAGTCACTGTGATGATAACGGTGGTAGTTGTGGTGACACTGGTTTCCCTCATCCCACATCGCCTCCCATGGCAGCAGGTGTCCTCAAGGCTTTCTCATCTAAGGGCTTTCGTTTGTTCTCAGAGGCTTTGTTTATCCTTGGACTCACACGTCAGGGAGAGGTCACAAATTCTTTGGCTCAGGGCTTCATCTTGCTCAGCTCACAGTGGAACTAAATTATGCCTGCAGACAGGCCAGTGTGCCAAGCGTGAGGTTATGACTCTTGGCTTTCGATCATGGAGATCAAGGTCCATATTTAGGGTGGCATTCATTTTCCTCCCTCAGGTCCCAAGGCGAGGTCAGCATCATAGAACTTGTGCCAAACAGACAACAAACCCACTTCCACTGAGTCAATTCTGACGTATAGGGACCTACAGGGTGGAGTAGAGCTGTCCTATAGGGTTTCCAAGGAGCGTCTGGTAGATTTGTACCGCCAGCCTTTTGGTTAGCAGCCATAGGTCTTACCCACTACAGCCACCAGTGCTCCTAGAACTTGTACCAGCATCTCAGAACTTATGGGCGTAGATTCCCGCACAAGACATAGATTCTCAGGCCACCAGAGCAGGGAAGAATTAGGTAATCACCTGGCCCAATGTCTGCATGCTACCGCGGAGAAGACTGTGGTGTGGAGAAGGACGTGAACCGTCTAAGCTACATAGAGTTGACGGCAGAGGAGGTGCCAGAACTTGATCACCTGATTCTCAGCTGATCCTCTCTCAGTTACGCTTTAGCCAACTTGGTCCCAGGCCAAGTGGTGCTGGCGGAGCCCGGAATTCAACAGAAGGACAGGGCAGAGCTGGAGAGGAGGCAAGGACTTGGTAGGGAGCAGTGAAAGGAAGCCTTTTGAGGACATGCTTTACATTGGGAACTTTAGGGTTCTGGAGGACTAGTGACTGAGTCTTTCCCTGGTTCTGACTGGGGCTCATGGACAGACCGGAAGCTGATGTTGTGGCAGCCTGCAGCGAGACTACCACAAAGCTCTCAGTGAAATGAGAAAAAGGTCAGTACAGTCTCCTGTTATCAAGCTGTCAACTATCCTTTTTTGAAAACGCCTATTTTTACCGTAAAATTGTGCCATTCTTGTTTTTGTTTGCATGTCCGTGTGTGTGTAGGAAAGCGTTTTTTTCCCTTGTTTAATGAAAGGACTGTGAGAGTAAACCCTTGTTGATTCTTTTGAACTTTCTTTGCAAATGTCAGAGAGTTTTGTAACTGCAGAACTTGTCAGTGCCTTTAGTACATTAATGTGTGTTGTGTATCATGATCCTCACCCTTGTTTGGAACTATGATAAATCCTGGTCCTTAGAACACCAACTGCTACCACCTGAAACAAGTTTTCCTTCAACCTAGTTCAGGAAATGCTGAGTTAAATCACGTAGAAGTTGGTGTGACTTCTTAACAATGACAGTTCCTAGAATTGGCTGGGCACACAGGGTCATGGATTGAATTTTGTCCCCCAAAAAATATGTGTAGCCATGTGGTTGGGCCATGATTCCCAGTATTTTGTGATTGTCCTCCATTTTGTGATTTTCCTGTGCTGTGTGTTAAAGGATTAGGGTGGGCCTGTAAATCCCTTCATAGGATTAGTTCCCTGCTCCACTGTAAAAGAAGTTTACCTGGAGCATGGCTTGTACCACCCTTAATCCTTTCATCCTACAGGAGAGAAAAGGAAAGAGAAGCAAGCAGAGAATTGGAAAACTCACACCATCAAGAAAACAGCATTGGGAGAAGAGCGCGTCCTTCAGACCTGAGGTTCCAGCATCAAGATGCTCCCTGGACAAAGACTGATGCAATACCAGACTTTCCTCCAGAACTGACAAGCGGAAAAGCCTTCCCGTGGAGTCGACACCGTGAATATGGACTTGTAGCCTACCAGACTATGTAGGAATCAACTTTCCTTTGTTGAAGCCATCCACTCTGTGGTAGTTCTGCTAGAGCAGCACTAGCTGACTAAAATACCTGGTATTTGCTTTATCCCAGTGTTGTACAGAGTAATAAATCATTCTGTCAGCACCTAGCGGTATTGGGGCCACGCGCTCCTGATCTCCATGGTCACACTGGAAATCCCCAAGATGTTGCCAACACCAGCAGTGAAACCAGCTCCCAAGAATTCTTCAGCCTGGCAAATTGCCTCACAGAATTCAGCTATGCTCTCTGTCATTGAGTGTTTCTCCTACATACATGACACTGCAGGTCTTGGGAGCAAAAGTGAGTGGCCTGAATTGCCATTGGGAAGGATTAACAACAAGAAGAGGACATTGTGCTTAGTTAAGAGAGCCAGTGAAGGTGAAGGAGATCCTAGGTAACATGGAGTGCCACACTAACTGCAGTGATGGACTCGGACATGCTAGTCATTGTGAGGCCAATGAAGGACAAGACAATGTTTCATCCTATTGTACACGTGGTGCCCGTGAGTTGGAATTGATTGGATGGCACCTATCTGTCTATCATCTATCCTTCTCTCTATCCAACAAAATAAATAAAAGACTCTTTGATGGCTACAAGCGTGGGAAGGGAGGGAGAGGGTTGATCATAGATTAGATAGTTGATAGAAATTTGGTTAGATGAAAGCAGTGACAGCACACAGTAGAAAATAGATCAACTTAACTGGACTTCACCATAAACTGAGAACTCTTCTAATCTCAACCTAATATTGCAAGCGTAGAGTAGCAGGGGCGGGGTAGGGAGGCCATGATCTCAGGAGACACAGGGGTCAATTGGCATAACTATCCTATTGCTAAGAAAGTCTTCTGCACCCCATATTGGTGAGTGGCATCTGGGGTCTTAAAAGCTAGCAAGCTGCCATCTGAGGTACACCAAATAGTCCCAACTTACCCAGAACAGATTATCACCTAGAACAACAAACACACAAGGAAAAAAGAGCTCAGGAGACAGAAGAACCCAAGTGAATTGGAGACTGTATCCACATGTGACCAGAAGAACCAAATGGTACCTAGCCATCACCAAAGATAGCCATGAAAGGGCACACAATGTTGAGTCCCTGTGGTAACATGAGAAAAAGAGGGGTGCAGCTCAAGAACTCTACTAAAAGACCACAGTTGATGGTCTGACAGCCTGGGAGATCCCCTGGGAGCATGGCCACTAGACCAGCTGCTGCCCCTGTCCAGAAAATACTACTGAGGTCAACTCTTCGGACAAAAATGGATGGGACTCGGGGACACAATGTGACCATATGGTGCGTGTACTCTATGGATCTTTGGATTTATAGGATGCTGTCCTACTGGTCTCTTTCTAGATGATAGAGGAGAGGGTGGAAAGGAGGGGACAGGAGATTGTTAAGAAGATACAACAAGCATAGAATGAAAAGGAGGAATGTGTTCTCACTGAACAAGGAGAACAGAAGTTGCTGCAGATAGGTGGGAATGCAAAATTAACTTGGATTGTATACTTTCACTTAATCACACGTAAAAAAATACAATGGTCAAGAAAATTTTTTTTTTTTTTACTAGTTAAGCTACTCTATTTCACGGTTTTAAGAAGACTGGAGGAGATATTTCCAGTTTAAGATTCAGAGATTATCACAGGGCAATAGTTTCAGGGCTTCATCTAGCATCCGTGGTTCCAGAAAGTCTGGAGTCCAAGAGAATTTGAAATTCTGTTCTACATTTTCCCTTTTTGGATCAGGATTCCTCTGTGGAATCCTTAATCAATGTGTTTAGTAATGGTGGCTGGGCACCATCCATTTTTTCCAGTCACATGGCAAACGTAGCAGTTGTTCACGGCAGCAATTAGCCACACTTTTCCTATCCCTCTCTATTTCAAAAACTAAGTGTCCTACTTTCTCTGTGGCTCCAGGTGAATAGAGACCAATTGTTACGCTTTGGATGGCTGCTTGCAAGCTTTTAAGACCGCAGGCACTATACAGTGAATTAGGAGGTAAAACAGAGGCCCTGAACAGTTACCAGCTCAATCAACTGAGACGCCGTAAGAAACCATGACCCTAAACTTTCAAACCAAGGAATCAAATTCCATGAGGTTTTGGTTGTTCATAAGCAGCTTCATCAGCGACACTCTCTCTCTCTTTTAATCCTCTGTTGTTGTAAATATATTTATTACGTAACTATGCCAATCAGTTTTATAGGTGTACAACTTAATGACAGTAGTAACAACAATCCACTATATAACCGTACCCTTGATCAATGTGATTTTTCCATCACCATTAATTTCTCTTTTCCTCCTCCCTCCTGCCCAGGGTCAGATTAACCTGTAAGCAAGACATGCACAGAATTACAGTAAGCAAGGTACACAAGGGCTTGTTTGTGTTTACTGACTACTATCCTTCTATAATGCACAGTTTCACATGATTTTTACAACTCTGACATGGTGAAAACAGGTGAAGTTTTACACCACAGACAAATAAGCACAAGTAACCCCAGGTATAGCTTGCTTATTGGGTAATCTGTCCCTGCTCCCACCTCTGAAAACAGCTAGAAAACTTTGTTCTCGTTTGCCTTTTCTTTTTTAAGTGAAGCTGCAGATATTTACCCTTTTGTGATCAAATTGACTTATTTCATTCAGCATGATGTCTGCCGACTCCATCCGTATGGTAGCATTTATAGAGACTGCATTTTTCCAATTGGCTGGGCAGTATTCCACTGTATGTAGTTACCACATTTTGTTTATCTATTCATTTTTTGATGGGCTTTTAGGTTGTTTCCATTTTTTGGCTATTGTGAATAGTGCTTCTCTTTGAATTTTTGCTTTCAAGTCTTCTGGGTATATATCTAGGAGTGGAATTGATAGGTTATGTGGTAATTCTATGCCAAGGTGTTGGGAGGGAAGACAGCCACCTGGCCAACCAACCAGAAGAGATTCATATAAACGTCCATTCCATAGAAAGGTGATTCAATGGAATGTGGAAATCATTTAGCAATTTATTAGCATCACATCTCGGATCCGACTCGACGGCACTTGGCTTGGCTCTAAATAAAATTTTGCTGAAGATAATCCAAAGACAGTTGTAGTCCTGTATCAACAGGGAACTGCCAGAAAGACAAGCCAGATTCAGAAAAGGATATGGAATGAGGGCTATCATTGCTGATGTCAGATGGATCATAGCTGAAAACAGAGAATACCAGAAAGATGTGTGCTTGTTTTATTAATTATGAAAAGGCGTTCAACCATGTGAATCATAACAAATTATGAACAACATTTGCTAAGAGTGAAATTTTAGAACACTTAATTGTGCTTATGTGAAATATGTACACAGATTGATAGGCAGTCATTCAAGGAGAACAAGGGATACAGCATGGTTTAAAATTAGAAAAGTGTGTGTCAGTGTTGTATCCTTTCACCACACTTATTTACTCTGTATGCTGAGCAAATAATCTGAGCAACTGGACTGTGTAAAGAAGAATGTGGCATTAGGATCAGAGGAAAACTCATCAATAACCTGTGATATAAGCGTGACACAACCTTGCTTGATGAAAGCAAAGAGGATTTGAAGGACTTACAGATGAAAATCAAAGACCACAGCCTTCGAAATAGCTTACACCTCAATTCAAGGAAAATAAAAATTGCAAAGACTGGACCAATAAGCAATATAATGATAAATGTAGAAATACTGATTTTTTTAAAAGATTTCATTTTACTTGTATCTACAGTCAATGTTTATGGAAGCAACAGTCAAGAAATCAAATGACACGTTGCACTGGACAATTGTGTTGCAAAAGACCTCTTCAGCATGTTGAAAAGCAAAGATGTCACTTTGAAGATTAAGGTGCACCTTACCCAGGACATGACATTTTTAATTGCCTCATATGTGTGTGAAAACTGGACATTGAGTAAGGAAGACTGAAGAAGAAGTGATGCCTTTGGTTTATGATGTTGGTAAAGAATATAGAATATATGTAGACTGCCAGAAGAATGAAAAAGTCTGCCTTGGAAGAAGTGTAGCCAGACATGTTATCAGGAGGGACCAGTCCCTGGGGGAGGACACTGTAAGTGGTAAATCAGAGAGTCACTGAAGAAGAGGAAGACATCAATGGGATGGACTGATGCAGCAGCTGTAACAACGGGCTCAGATATTGCAGTGACTGTGAGAATAGTGTAGAACCAGGCAGCAGTTCTTTCTACTGCAAGTAGGGTCTCTGTGATTCAGAACTAACTCGAAGGCACTTCACAACAAGGCAGTGCTGTTTGTAATTTTTAAAGGAACTGCCACACAGCTTTCTACAACAGTTGCACTATTTTGCATTACCACTAGCAATGGATAAATGTTCCAACTTCACACATCCTCATCGACATTGTTGCTGTTATTACTATTTTTGCACTAGCCAGCCTAGTGGGAGTGAAGCAGTATTTCAGTGTACTTTTGATTGGCATCTCTTTGATGGCTAATGACCATGGTCATCTTTTCATGTATTCAGAGGCCATTTGAATGTCCTATTGGGTGAAATGTCTTCAAGTCTTTTGCCCATTTTCTAATTGTATTATTTGCTTTTTAATTTATTAAAGTTCTATACATACTTTGGTTACTAGACTCTTATTGGGTTTATGGTTTCTGAAGATATTTTCCCAGTTGTTATCTTTTCACTTTTTTGTCAATTCTTTTGATGACATGTCCCATAAAGTCGTCTTCTTATTATTTCACTGAATTGGGTGCCAGGCATTTAGGATATCCTGTATGATAAGATACCTTCTTGAGGAACCAACAATTTGGTAAAAAGGACAGGAGTAACAAAAGCCATTACACTGTGGCATCATGAGAGATACTAGAGAGGGATGGTCTGGGGTCTATAAGAAAGTGAGACTGTGGGTATCTTGGAAGGCTTCCTGGAGGAGGTGAAGTAAGGCGACTGTTAGGGGTAGTAGGGGCTAGACAAACAAGCCACAGGAGAGGGCAAAACACCCAGCAAAGGCCCATAGGCCTACAAGAACGTGGTTCAGGAAGTGTGCCAGGATAATTCAGTGTGATACAAGACTGTGAAGGGAGAAGAGGACACAGAGCCTGGGTGCATGGTGAGGGACTTGAACACCAGGTGAGGGTAGAGTGGGGAGGCAGGGAGCAATTGTAGCTGGGAACCAGGCTTGCCACTATGGTAGGGATGGGTTGGAGCTGACAAAATGGGAGGCCGAGGCCATAGCGTGGGCAAGCAAGGATGGTGGCCCAAACTGCACCCTGGATGGAGACCTTCTGAGAGCCATCTGAGGGGCAATGAAGCCTGAGGATGTAGTTGGTGATCCCTTTACAGAACATTCTCTGTTTGAAAGTCTCACCTCACTCAGACCACAGGACCATCAGCCTGGTCAGACTCACCATTTACTGTGATCAATTAACATCATCTGGCACCCTTTTCTAACCGTTTGCTAATCGATAAGATCCAGGCAGCCGCCACTGAAACTCATACTGAAGGGGTGAAAAGCATTTAAGTGATGCCTGCAGGTAATTTTATTAACATTGTTCCACGTTTATCGCCTGTTGTTCTGAGTTAATTACACGGTGCTTAAATGTGTTTCTGTCTCTTCCTTTGTAATGTTCTTCATAATCAACGCATACTTACTTAACAGGATGGCTGAGTGGATGGGTGTGGTGAGCTTGTGTGACAGGAAGGAGGGGGTTTCTGTCCTCTGGGTGGTGCTGTAGGAGGGTGCAGCCGACCCAAGGGGAGTGGGCACTTTTACAGCCTTCAAAGGCTTCTCCGCTGATTCCACAAAAAAAGTCTCCACAGTCTGGGGCTGGGTTAGAGATGCCAGATTGCGGGGCGTGGTGTTCCCAGACTGATGCCTTTTAGCTGGATTTATGACCTCAGAAAATAGATAAAATCTCTGTGAATGGAGCTTTCCTAAAACACGGACAGTGGTGCCAACATCACACAGTTGTTCTTCCCTCCCAGAATGTGAGTCTGAGGACATGAGCCAGTGTTGATGGGGAAGGCAGGAGTGAACAGAGAGGGCAGGCAGGTCCGGAGGAAGGCTTCCTGCACCCCAGCCCACAAGGGGCTAGAATAGAGGATGCACGGGTGCAGGAACGGGCAGGAGATGTCTGCAGCAACACGATGCCTGGCCTGGGCCTTAAAGTGTGAGTAGGGGTCCCCATGAGTCAGATCCTACTCGACGGCACTTGGCTTGGCTGATTGACAAGGAACGGGAAGGGCATTTCAGAGAGACGGGGCATAACATGTGCAAAGGTTCAGAGGCACTAAGAGCGTCTCCTTGTTGCCTGGCTACAAGCAGAGCATTAGCCAGGAGAAGGAGGGCAGATCCCAGGCTTCCTGTGTGGCTAGGCTGCCAGCAGCTGCGCCCTCAGTGAGAAGAAGTGCTGGAAAGGCTTATATGGAGTGTTCAAACCTGTTCAGAGATTCTGGAGCCAACTGCCTGATGTGGGGCTAGTTACTTAACCTCCCGGTGTCTCAGTTTCCGAGGCGTGGGGCTTACAATAATTGAGTTAACCTATGTAAAGCACTTCCAGCTGCGTCTGCCATCCAGTAGGCACTAGGACTGACTATTTGCTGCCATCAAAGCTCAATATGTGCCTGCTGAGCAAATGATCTGCTTGGTGGTTTCCTTGAATCCTAGAACCACCCAGCAAGTGCACAGAATCACAGGTCACACTGAAGAAATTGAGTCCCATGAAGGTTAAGTGGCTTCTTCAAGGTCATGCTGCTGAGCTGGTGAGTAGGGGAATCAAGGTTCACCCCTGTCTGGTTTCAGAGCCCACCTAGAACTGAGCAGTGTCTGCCCCCTCGCACACCTTCTGTGGGCCTTCCTATAGCACTAGCCCCAGGTGAGCCCAGACACAGGGGTTTACACAGAGACCCCCAGCATCTCGGTGGAGAATGGCTTCATCCCTGCATGCGCAGCCCAGACCTGTGAGGAGGTATTCTCCTGCTTTGTCCCCAATTCAGCCTGAAGTTTCTGCACACAGAGGGCCCTTCTCAGTCCCTTTGGCAGGAAGTGGGGTACCCTCTGTCTTCTGGGCTAGGCTGCAGTACAGTTACCAGCCTACCTTGTCGTGAGGGTAGGAATAGCACTCCGGGTGAAACCTCCTGTGTGGATGAGTCCTGAGAGTTCCAGGACTTAGCTTAGGCACTCACAGAATGTCTTCACAGACCTGTGTGCCAGTATTTATCCTGGAGACTGAAACTTGTCACTAAGGCAGATGCCTGACACTGGAACCACAGAACAAATTTACATCCTCTAAGCCACAGACAGCTGCTGCTGCATCAACTTCTTGAGCCAGAAGGAGGAGAAACCCACTCCTCGGCCCAGAAGGTTCTGATGGTGCTTCTTCAGTCGCAAAGGCCTCCAGGCTGGACCTCTGACTCTTAAACCCCCCCCAAAACAAAATCCACTGCCATCAAGTCAGTGCCAACTCATAGCAACCCTACAGGACAGAGGAGAACTGTCCCATAGTTTCCAAGGAGCACGTGGTAGATTTGAACTGCCAACCTTTTGGTTAGCAGCCATAGCACTTAATCACAGTGCCACCAGGGTTTCCTCTTAAAACCCAGCTGTCTCAAATCTCAGAATCTTAAATTCTCATGTCTTAGAGTCTTCAGTTAATAGAGTGTTAACACTATACGTATTTGAGTTGGAAGCCAGGGTCTTGGATGCTGAAACTTTAAATTTTTTCTTTTTTAAAAAAAGTTAATAGAATCTTAAAACTATTAAATAATTGAGTTATAACCACAGAATCTGAACTTCAAGTTCAAAAGAAATTAGGATTTCAAGAACTTTAAAATCTTGGTGGTGTAGTGGTTAAGTGCTATGGCTGTTAAACAAAAGCTCTGCAGTTCAAATCTGCCAGGTGCTCTTTGGAAACTCTATGTGGGCAGTTCTACTCTGTCTTATAGAGCCATTGTGAGTCTGAATCAGTTCTACGGCCATGGGTTTGAGATTTTTTGGTTTTAATTTTCATGTTGTTCAGATGCCTAGCCCACAGTCAAGTTCCCTCCACGATGTTTCAACAAGTGGCCTCTGGGCCTTAGAGCTTGTTCCAGCACTTCCTTCTTCAGGAAGCCCTCCCTGAACTCCCAAGGAGGTCAGATCTCCCATCTCAGGCTCTCAAGGCTCCTTCTGGTGGCATCTCCATTTGTTTTCATGATTATATCACTGAGTTTTTCTCTTCCCATCTCCCAGACTGTCAGCCCATCTTAGCAGGCTGATTGGGTTTGTTCCTCACTGAGTCCCTGGAAGAATCTCTGAGTGGTACAAACAGTTGATGTGCTTGGCTGCCAACCCAGAGATTAGAAGTTTGTTCTGCCCAAATATGCCTCTAAAGAACGGCCTTGCAATCTACTTTTAAAAAAAACAGTCATTGAAAACCTCACGGAGCACAGCTGTACTCTGACACAGGTGAGGTTGCCATGAGATAAAACTGACTCTGTAACAACTGGTGTGTTCGTTTGTATCCTTAGCATAGAGTCCCTGGGCAATGCAGTTAACATACTTCACTACTAACTGGAAGACTGGAGATTCAAGTCTACCTAGAAGTCCTGGGAACAACGATCTGATGATTTACTTCGAAAAAAATCAGCCACTGGAAACACGTGAGGTCACCATAAATTGGGGTAAGCTTGATGGCATGGGTAATCTTCAGCCTGGCAAGTGGCACATAGATAATCTATATTTATGAAGTGAATGACTGAATTAGTTAATGGTTTGAATGAACAAAAGTGAATATATGAATAAATGAATGGCTGCCCCAAGTGATATTCTGCCCTTGAAGCTACACAAAACACACCATTTATCAGCCATCTGCCTCAAAGGGCTGGATTAGTGTCAGTGTTAGGTCTGGGCGACTGGGAACCTGACTGAGCCTCACACGGGTGAGGGTGTGAAGATCTGTAACCACGTTTACATCCAGTGTGAGGTCTCTGGTGCTCCGAGGGGCAATGTGATTACCCCGAGGAAGAGCACAGCCTGGGAGATGTCTGCATTCTGACAGCTGAGTAGCACTGGGCAAGTGACTTGATTCCCTGTGCCTCAGCTTCCCTACTGTAAACTCAGGTTTGTAAAGTTCCTGTCTCCGTTTAGATTAAATGAATTAATAACATTCTCAGTGCAGAGCTATGTACATAGTGAGCAGTTAAGACACGTGTAGCTGTATGGGAATTTTGGCACATTTGCACATTTGAAGGTAGAAACCATTGAGCTGAATCGCAGAAGGGCTGGATGCTGGGGCCCTGGGGAGAGAATCAGTCCTCAGGGAGGCAAAGAGACAGACTCTGTCATAGAGACTAGGAGACAGAAGGAGGCTCAGATACCACACTGTATGGAGCTGGGGCCTGAACCCCTCCCCAAGCCAACTGCAGAGTGCCTGTGTCCACACTTGGAGGAGAATCACTGCCTAGGCTGAGGATAGAGTTTGGGCATCTTAAGAAGAACCCAAGTCACTCTACTCTGAGACTCCTGTAAAAGACTCTGCCATGAGGAGGCTGTGTTAAATCAGGAGGTCAGAGAAGGCTGGCCTGAGGAAGCTTTTTGAGCAGAGACTAAGTAAGGGAGAGAACAAATCATTTAAAAAAAAAAAAATCCTCTAGACAGAGGGAGTTGGCCTTTTCCAAGGACAGGAAGAGGTTGGTTGATTTCCTCAGGCTGATAAATACCCTGAGACTTCGCGGAAACAAAGAGGAGGAGGATGCTCTTTTAAGGGTAGGCAACTTGAGATCAGGAGCTGGATATAAGTGAATGCTTAATAAAAGCCAAGTCTACTCAGTTCAGGGCACCACAAGACAAAGTATTCATGAGAAGAGAGGACTGAGATGTGAGGTCCTGGACCCCTTTTAAAAGATTTGCCTCATTTAATCCTCCAAACCTTCTCATTTAAAGAGAAAGGTCTATTATGAGTCTATTTTACAGCTGAGAAAACTGAGGCCCAGAGAGGTGAGAAGCTTGCCCTAGGCCACATGGCTAGAAAGCAGTAGAATCAGGATCCAAGCCTGTGACCAGCAGACACAAGGGACTGTGACTTGTCAACTCCACCTGACCTCTACCTAAGGCCAAGATGGTCTCACTGGGTGAGGAGAATGGTCCAGTCCACCACGGGGAACTTGGAACAGGTGACTTCCCTGTGAAGGAGAAACTTTGGGTCAATTGGACCTAGGTCCAAATGCTGCCTCTCTCACTTGCTTCCTGTGCGTGTGTGTGATTCTAAGTGTGTTTGTTTCATTTGTGCCTCGGTTAACTCCTCTGTAAAATGAGAATGGTAACATCTATGTATGTCTACCCTAGATAGCTGTTGTGAAGATCAAATAGAAAAATATATTAAGTGGTCACCGCAGATATGAAAAAATGTTGTTCAGTCTCATAGTATTTAAAAATGTGTTCCCATTTGGCGGTTGGGGAGAGCTTCAATTTTCCTCTCTCAGATTGGCAGGGGCCTAACTACAGAAAATAGCACTTAGGGGAATTAGTGTCTAATTGCTGAATGATCTCTCACAGCTGCTGCTGGAAACTGTCGGCCAGTAGAAACTGCTGATTGGTACCCACCTCCGGCTGCACCCAGAGCACGTATGTGACACCCAGGGTACGTGCCTATCTTCTCTATCTCCCAGTTAGGCCTCTGTTCATTGACTCGGGAACTATTTTCTCAACCATGCATATGAATTGTGAGTGCAGCACGCTGCCCAGAAGCCAGAGGAGACTGAGTTTCTAACTTTGCACTATGTAGGCTTGGTCAGACTACTGCACC
Source organism: Heterohyrax brucei (assembly GCA_028571685.1). Lineage (NCBI taxonomy): Eukaryota > Metazoa > Chordata > Mammalia > Hyracoidea > Procaviidae > Heterohyrax > Heterohyrax brucei. The sequence goes on from CM053140.1 coordinate 60,180,082, forward strand.
TCTCTGACCCTCAGTTTCTTCATCTGTAAAGCTGGAACGTGATGACACACTGGGGGGCTGTGGTGAGGGCTGGATGCTGTGAGGGCAGTTGAGGACTTGATGCAGGGTGGATGTAAAGTGAGAACAAAATACACATGTCTGCTCTGTTTGGAGAATGAGGTTCAGTTCTTTCTTTGAAGTCACATGTTCTTTTGGCTTCTGACTGAGGAGCAGGATGGAGGCACAGCGAGTCCAGAAGCCAAAGGCGTCTGTGACTTGACTCTCTCCTCTGCCTCGCTGTGGGATTTGGACAGGTGGTTGTGTCTCCGCACTTTGTCCTTTAAAGTATAGGGACCATTGTCCTTGCTCCTAAAGTAGAGACTGAGGCCTTAGCCTAAGTGACAGCTCAGGGTTGGAGTGTTCCAGGCACAGACAGCCTGCAGAGGAAAATGGGGTACTGTCTCTGTCCGACTGTGTGAGGCCTGGATTGATATGTAGAGAAGGGCCCCCACTGGAAGTAAACACTTCATTACTGAACAAGTTTTGTGAAACTGATTGCATTGCCTGTTCTCTGTATTTTTTTTTTATTTTTATTTAACATAACTGATTGAAAATGTACATTCACATGTAAATTTACATGCCCCCCTATATGCAGCTTCCACTGCTCTCCCTGTCCGGTACTGCACACTATTCCTCTCTGCTCCATACATGTCTCATCCTCCCAACAGTCTCCTTTCCCCTCCTCTCCATCCACTCCCCTTCCTCCAGCCAGAGGTCAGCAAGATGATATCCTATAGATGTATAGAACCATAAAGTGCTTCCAATATATGGTTATTCGGCATTGCCAAGTCCATTCCATTCCTGTCCAAGGAGTGGACCTTTGTTATAATTTGTGGGAGAGGGCAGCATCAGGGAAGGGGGCTATGCTCTCAGAGGAACCCCAAAACCGCTGGACCATCAATTGAGGTCTTTTAGTGGAGATCTCATGATGCACCTCTTTTTATTCTTGTGTTGCCAGTGAGGCTCCTCTCTGTGAGCTCCGTCATGGCTATCACTGGTGGTGGCTGGGCACCATCCGGTTCTTCCGGTCCCAGGTCGATGTAGGCACCCACTCTTGTGGGTCTCTCGGTTGTCTTTACCGCATGCCATTTTGGCCCTCGGTGAGCATCCGTTCCTGCTGAGTTGGGACCATTTGCTGTGTCCTCGGATGGCAGCTTGGCAGCTTTTAAGACCCCAGATGCCACTCACCAATGTGGGGTGCAGAGAGCTCTCTTAGCAAAATGCTAGTTGTGCCAATTGGCCTGGAATTCGCCTAAGAGCATGGTCCCCCGCCCCCCGCCCCAGCTACTCTACCTTGCAGTATTGAGTTAAGATGGAAGGAGTACTCAAGTTATGCTGAAGTCCACTTAATGTTGTTCTTGTTCCTAATGTGTGCTATCACCGCTTTCTCCCAACTAGATTTCTAGTAACTACCTAAACTAAACCCTCCCCTGCTTGCCCTCCCTCCCCTCCCTTGCAGCTGTCAAAGAGTCTTTTCTTCTATACACAAGTCTGTTTTTGAGATCTTATCGTAGAGGTCTCATACAGTATTTGTCCTTTTGTCGCTGACTACTCTCACTCAACATAATGTCTTCCAGTTGAAACCAGGTTAGGAGATGTTTCCTGGAATCATCGTTATTCTTTATCATTGCGTAGTGCTCCATTGAGTATATGTACCACAGTTTACCTATCCATTCTTCTATTGTTGGGCATCTGGGTTGATTCCACCATTTTGCTATTGTGGACTGTGCCGCGATAAACATTCTGGTGCATGTGTCTGTTGGTGTGAAAGGCCTTGAATCTGTAGGATATATTCCAAGTAGTGGAATTACTGGGTCAAATGGTATATCAATATCCATTTTTTTAAGGAAGCGCCAGATTGACTTCCAAAGAGGCTGGACCATTTTGCAACCCCACCAACAGTGTAGGAGGGTTCCACTTTCTCCATAGCCTCTCCAGCATTTGTTGTTTTGTGTTTTCTGGATCATGGCCAATCTTGTTGGGGTGAGATGGTATCTCATTGTTGTCTTGATTTGAATTTCTTTAATAACTAAAGATCATGAACATGTCCGCATGTGTTTTTTGGCTGCCTGGATCTCCTCTTTAGTGAAGTATCTGTCCATCTCCTTTACCCATCGCTTAATTGGATGGTTTATCTTCTTCTTATTGATATTTTGTAGTATCTTATAGATTATGGAGATCAGGCGTCGATCTGACATAGAGTTGCCAAATATTTTTTCCCACTCTGTGGGTGTTCTTTTAATGATATTAATAAAGTCTTTGGATGAGCAAAAGTGTTTGATTCTTAATAGTTCCCATTTATCTACTTTCTCTTCTGTTGATTGAGGTTTCTTTGACAGATTTTGGAGTCTGTCCTCATTGTGTATTAAAACTTCCATTGTTGTTCCTACCTTTTCTTGGATGAGCTTTATCGTTTTAGGTTTGATATTTAGGTCTTTTATCCAGTTGGAGTTGGTTTTTATATAAGGTGTAAGATATGGATCTTGATTCAGTTTATTGCAGATGGATAACCAATTTTGCCAGCACCATTTGTTGAAGATTGTTCTCTGTATTTTTTAATTGCAAAACCAATTAGCTTTTGGCAAAGGGAAGGGACAGCATAGCCCAGATTAGCTTTGCAAACTCTGCCTTTTATGGTGCCCCCAGCAGGAGGCCAGGGCACAGGACCAGGGTAGCTGTGGCAGTATCAACACCTCTATCCATTGGCCAAGAAGACCCTCTGAGACTCGGGGAGAGTCTGGGCATTCCGCAAGACCCCTCAGAGCAGGCAGGTGGAACCTAGGGCTGGGGCCTCCTAGAGGTGAGCGCTGGGACAGCAGTAAGTGGACTCTTCCCAGTGGTGGCAAGAAGCGGCCCAGCATCAGCGCCCTCCGCCCCACGACCCCTGGGCCCAGCACCTCCGGCTTTTCCTTCCTCTGACTTAGCGTCTGTTTCTTTGAACAAAGCTCAACGAAGGTACGTCTGCTTTGTTCACTGCCACCTCCCGGGGGAATAGAGGCTGGCACACAACGCGTCAGTATGAGTGATAGATGAATGAAAGGATGAAGGAACACATTTTGTCTTATTGATAGGAAAAATGTCTGTAGTCTGAGCTGTTCTCGGGGGGGTGCGGGGGGTGCGAGTAGGGTTTTCTGTGCCATTGGCAGTCTTTGCAGGAAGCCGGGAGAGCCACTGACTAGACAGGAGATGCAGGCATTTTCTTGAGTAATGTGTTTATGCTTAGGACCCCTTTCCTCCTCCTTTGCCAAGAGATTCTAGGTTTTTCTCTCTCTCAGGAGAAGGCAGTGATTTCTTATCAGTCACACATGAGTTCCAGTTCAGCTGCCAATAATAACTAGCTGGAAACTCGGTAAGCAGACAGCTTGCCTTTCTGGGTCTCAGGTTTCTCATCTGTAAAACGGAACTAACGGTTCTTCCAGCCTACAAAGGATATGGAGGATGGGTAGAAAAAAAGAGTTTTGTAAATGACTAAACACGTACCTGCTTGCATGTACACACATGCAGAGTTGGTTAGGATTGTCCCTGCTCCACCAGCCAATGAATGCACATGACACAGCTGAGAGCTACAGGCAGGGGCCTGGTGGGCCAGCAATGGTGCTGGGAAAAAGGCCTCAGCAGGTTGATGCCAGTGGCCAAGGCACGGCATGGCCCTGCTACAGTCTCCTGTCCAAGCACCCCCAGGAGAGAGGAGAGTGAAGCAAAGAGGTGTCAGGGTGGGAGCAGAGGCTGGGAAGGTGTTCAGCTCCCTCCTCCTTCCCAGAAGCCTCTTCCCTCCTGGAGATGCTGCAACGTGTCTCAGATCAGGACATCTTGATCCATCAACACAAGCAGCGGATGAGATATTCACACGTTCACTGGCAGAGAAGAAAAACCCAGGAGGCTGGTGGGGGGTGGGGCGGGGGGGGCTCATTCTCTTGCCTTTGAGATGTGCCACTGAGCAGATGGCCTGAGAAGGAGAGCCTGTGCTCCTGTTCCCAAGAGCCTCTGGCCAGGCAGGGCCAGGTGCCCACAGCATAAGGTGGTAGGGAGTGGGGAGAAACCAGTGTGACAGGGAAAATCATTCCTCGTCAGCTCGGAGAAGGAGCCGTGACTCCGGAATCGGAGGAGCCCTGGAGTAATGGCTCCTGGATCCTCCTGTCTGCTGTTGGCTGTGTCGGAAGATGATGGCAGGTGCTGGCAGGGGCAAGTGGTGAAGCTACTCAGCTGCTCATTAAGAAGTCGGAGGTTTGAACCTGGCTGGGGGTACCTCAGAAGAACCTGGAAACAGCTGCTGAAAACTCTCCGGAGCACAGCTCTACTCTGACATACACGAGGTCGCCAAGCGTCAGAAGGGGCTCAACAGCAACTGATTTGGTCTGTTTTTCTTGGTGGGATGTAGAAGCAGCTCATATGCACCAGCCTGGGACACTAGACAGCCTCTTGGCTGTCCATCTGTACACAGTTACAGCTTCTAGGGACACTTGTGGATGATGTCAGGGTCTCTTGCGGGCAAATACAACTGAGTGGAGTCACTGAGGCTACTGGCAGTTGGGGCCTGGGCTGACACAGTTCAAGGGGAAGTTGAAGGGACCCTCCAGGGGCTGAGGGGAGTCTTCCCACCTCCCCCAAAGCAGTCACATAGATTTCCTAGGGGCCTTAGGCAAGGCATTTTCCAAGGATGGGTCCTCAGTGGCCCAACTTTATTCCTGCCGCTCTCCCTAACTGCACCCCAGAAACTCACACTTCAGATAAAAATGAGGGGAATAGACTTGGTAGTCCTGGATCCAAACTCCATTTCAACTGTTTACCTTGCACAGGTCACCGAAATACTGCTTCAACCTTCTAATCTGTAAAATGGACTTGATGATGATGATGATGATGACCTTAGAAAGAGGACACGGTCTGCAAGAACCACATGCCCTGTAAAGCTCACGGACCCGTTTTACAACCTGACAAACCTGAGCCCAGAATCTAAATGCTCCAGACCCAGCTGGGCCGTAACTCCCTTAGCTTAGCAAGTACACAGATGGGCTTTCGTCAGCCAGACCTGAGCTCAGATCTTAGCTCAGTGTGTTAGTTTTGTGCCATCGCACTTGTCACTTAACCTCCCTGGACCTCAGTCTCCTCATCTGTAAAATGGACATGATAACACCTGTCATGCAGGGCTGTTGTGAAGCAAAGTGTGTGGCTGACAGCAAATGCTCAAAAAAGGAGTCATCTCTCTTCTTTGTATTCATTGCCATTGTCCTCTGTCTCCTTTTTTTGGTTCCTTTTCTTTTTTCCTCCTCCCCACTTTTATGTTTCACTCTGCACATACTGAATTTTATGTAATTGGGATCACACAATTTATTCAGTTTAGGGTTTTTTTTTTCCTCCCATCATACACCGTAAGCATTTTCCTCCATCATTGACTATTCCTCAAAAGCATACTGCTAATAGCTTCATAATCATCCTCACATAGATTCACCGTAGCATACTTCATCTTCCTTGACTGTCAGATTCTTAGAAGGTTATAGCATTTTTCTTTTATACATCATTAAGGCTGTGATGAATGTTTGGGGCTCCATTTGCCTGAGTCCCTGACCACTTCCTGAGGACAGATCCTGGAGGTGGAAGCACGCCTTTAAGGGCAGTGAAGTTTCTCAGGCTCAGGTCTTTATCACTCAGTCACTTTTCTGCAAATGGCTCTGATTAATACTCCTGTTATAGATTGAATTGCATTGCTCCCAAAATAGGTGTTGTAAATCCTAACGTCTATGACTCTGGTACGACCTCTAGGGTCCTATGAGTGGGATAAGACTCAATGGTAGTGGGTTTTTTTTAATGCCTCTGGTTATAATCTCATTTGGAAATGAGTTGTGTTATGCTGATGAGACAGGATTAGCATAGGATGGGTCTTGTGCCAATCTCTTTCGAGATACAAAAGAGATTAAACAAATAAACCCAAGCAAACAGAGATGGAAAAGAGAGACGAAGAGCTACAGAAAGATCACCCAGGAGTACAAGTTCAAAGAGACAAGGGCTTTCTGCTACAGCCAGCAGAGAGAAAGTCTTCCCGTAGAGCCAGTGTCCTGAAATTGGATTTCTAGCCCCCTAAGGAAAACGTGGTGGTGTAGTGGTTCAGTGCTACCTCTGCTAACCAAAAGGTCAGCAGTTCAGATCTGCCAGATGCTCCTTGGAAACTCAATGGGGCAGTACTACTCTGATCCATAGCGTTGCTATGAGTTGGAATTGACTCAGTGGCAGTGGGTGGGTAACTTTGTTAGCTGTGAGAAAATGTATGTCTTTTTGTCAAAGCCATCCATGCGTGGTATTTTTGTTACAGCCGCATTAGACAGTATAACCCTCAACTCATGGGGGTGTCCATTTCATTACCTGAAGTCTTGACCTGTGGCTCCTGTTTCTCAGATATGTATGTAATCATCACATCAGGTTCCATGGTGTTCAGGAAACTTTGAGATAAGGACAGGAAGCATCCTGGGGTGGGCAGGTCTAGTCAGGATCTGAGAGGAGCTTGTCCCTTCCATGCTGCCCACCAGTGAGGCTGTGTGATGGGGGCATGGTGCTTCTTTTCCTCTGGGCCTCTGCTTACTTCCACTTCAATAGCCTCCAGCTAGTCTCCCTCCTTCCAGTCCGCCCAGTGCCTGTAACAGAGCCTGGCCCACAGTAGGTGCTCAGCAAATATTTATTTAAACCCGAATGCCATACCAGGATGCTCTTTAAACACACACACACACACGCGCGCACGCACGCGCGCACGCACGCACGCACACGCACACACACGTGAAGAGAGAGAGAGGGAGGGAGAGAGAGAATGAGTCACGTCATTCTTCCATTATCCTTTACTTGGGGTTCCCATCACTTCTATATCTTTTTCTTCTTTACTGCACCCCACTGATGATAGTACAGAATGATGTCTAAGAACAGAATCTGAAGCCAGGAAACTTAGGGTGAAAAGTTACTTAATCTTTTTATGCTTCAGTTTCCTCTCACTAAAACTGGGTTATCAATACCTACCTCATAGGGTTGCTACAAGGATGAACTGGAGTGTTGTAGACAAAGTGCCTAGCATGGTCCCTGAAAGTGTAAGGGCTGTACATAAAGAATCTGAAATGCTGCTTTCTACATCGAGACCACTGCATTTATACCTACTACAGGTATGTGATAGAGATGTTTCTGCTCACCCAAATGCACTTCTCCACTTTCACCGGGAACAAAGAGGATTGCACTTCTCTGTCTTCTGGAGGTTATCGGGCATCATGTGAATAAATTTCCAAAATGGGTTGTAAGCAGAAGACAACGACGACAGCCCTAGGCCGAAACACTCACTTCCAAAGTGAGATACTCCCAGAGCTCTTTCTCCGCCCCAGGCATCACGGAGGGGGCCTTAGGCTTGATGGTGAAACCACGGTTATAGCCAGGATCCTCAATTTCCCTGTGAAAGACAGCTGCCCTGCAGTCTGCTGGACCTAAACAAGAGCAAAGAGATCAGTCTTTGTCGGTGAAACCAGGGGTGTTTACTGTTTTTACTGTAGCAGAGGCTGACTTCTCCTGATTACTCACAAAGTGCCAAGCAGGGACATAAGTGGTTGAATGAGCCTCTTGAGGATGATTGCAAAATGAAGAGCACTTGTCCTGTCTAAGAAGGGGGTGGCTACTACTCAGATCCAACATCCTGAGTAGGAAATAGGGTCCCAAGTGATTACAGCTCCCGTATGTTCAGGAGAAGCCCCAAATTTGGATTTTTATTTAGAATCTGGCAACTTTTAAGTATTAATAATCAAATCCAACTTTTTTAGAACCCTGAGTGAGTCAAATGAATCTCGCTTGTAGACAAGGCATACCCAGAGGCTTCCTGGCACGAACTTTGGACATTTCAACCAAATCTAACGTCCTTGGCCTGGCATTCAAGGCTCATCATGGTCTGGACAGAACGAATCCCTCTTGCAGCTCTTAAACCTGTACCCTGAGCTCTGGCTGCTCCACACTGGGTCTCATGAACTAAATTATAGTCCCCTAAAATAGGTGTCAATTTTGATAGGCCATTATTCCCAGTACTGTCTGACTGTCTACCATTTTGTCACCTGATACAATTTTCCTGTGTGTTGTAAATCCTACCTTTATGATGTTCGAGGTGGGATTAGAGATTGTTATGTTAATGAGGCAGGACTCAATATATAAGACTAATTTATGTCCTTAGCCAATCTCTTTTGAGCTATAAAAGAGAAAAGCAGAGACAGATTAAGTGCTACAGCTGCCAACCAAAAGGTCAGCAGTTCAAATCCACCAGGCGCTCCTTGGAAACTCTATGGGGCAGTCCTGTCTTACAGGATCACTATGAGTCAGAATCGACTTGATGGCACTGGGTTTGGATTTTGGTTTTGAAGTACAGAGACAGGGCCGCTTCACACCATCAAGAAAATAGTGCTAAGAGATGAGTATGTCCTTTAGGCCCAGGATCCCTTAGTTGAGAAGTTGCTCAGCCAAGGGAAGATTGAAAAACAACTTCTTACAAAGCCAGAAGAGAAAAGCCTTCCCCTGAGACTGATGCCCTGCACTTCTAGCCTATTAGACTGTGAGAGAATAAATTTCTCTTTGTTAAAGACATCTACTTATGGCATTTCTGTGACAGCAGCACTAGATAACTAAGACACTGGGTCACTTAGAGTCCACCTGCCTGGATTTCTGTCCATGCTGCTCCCCTGGACCAGTGTGGTTCTATGAACGAGGCATGGACTTCAGCATCTATCCTCGGATTGCAGCACTTGCTTTCCACACTTTGACAGCTGGGTGACCTCTCCAAGCTTCAGGATTTCCTCTGTAACATGAAGATGAGTATACTCACTTGTCTACCAGCCGGCTGTTAGTTTGTAACATCGTGGTGGCCTGTGTGTTTGTATGATGCTGGAAGTTATGCCACTGGTATTTGAAATACCAGCAGGGTCATCTAAGGTGGACAGGTGTCAGCAGGCTTCTAGACTAAGACAGACTAGGAAGAAAGGCCTGGTGGATCAATGTCCAGGTAATTAGCCAATAAAACCCCTCTGGATTACAAAAGAATGTAATTCCATGTAGTGCTGGAAGAGGAGCTCCCTAGATGGGAAGGCACTACACAATGTCTGCTAAAGTGGGCTCAAATGTGCCCATGCTCATGAAGAGTGTGCAAGACTGGGCAACGCTGAACTCTGTCATCCCCAAGGTCACCTTGAATCAGAGCTGATTCAATGATAATGAACAAAATTCAGCTTACAAGGACTGCTAGAGAGTAGTATGAACAGTGTGTTCTGAGGCCTGGCATGGAGTAGGTGCTGGGGAAATGTGAGCACTCATCCCATCACCACTCTGAAGAAGTAACTTTTTGGCAGTGGTCACCTCACTCCACTCACTGTAGATGAAGATATTTATACCTAAGCTGGCTTTCTCCCTCTCACCTTTGAACTGAAGGGTCAGATTGCATTGCTGTCTGATGGTTTCCTCAACAGCCACTGGCGCCCTCCCCATCTGCCCTTAACAGAACTTCACTATGATAAATCTCCTGCGTGTGTAATCCCGTTTTGGTGTCTGTTTCTCAGAAAACTCAGAATTATAAAAGTTAGTGACCTAAGAAAGGAATGGTCCCTGAAAACAGGTGGTGAACTGGGGCTTTGGGGCTGGCTCACTCACCGGTGGTAGAGAAGGGGACACCACCATAGTGAGAAGGTTGTGTTTGGCATAGGCTGTGGCTCAGTATTGTCTCACTTGTGTCCTACTGCAGAAGCATACACCAGCAGGTGTGGTGATGTCGACATTCAAAACATTGGATGAACAATGTCTACAGAGACACCGCAGGTGGCTGGTTTCTCCTACACTGTGCTCAGACTCTACAGGGGGCTAATGAGAGACCAGGGGTGCTTAACAAGCTCTTAGTGGCTAAGTGTGAGAGCTAGGGGGCCTCTGTGGTAGCTCACAAAGGAGCACTTATCTCTTGCAGTGCAAGGGCAGACTTAGATGAGTGACAGGCAGGAGATCTGTCAGAGCTGAAGAGTTCCAGAGAGGTCTGAACGCTCAGCCAGAGTGGATCTATTATAATTCCATCTTGGGAAAGATATGATGGCCCCCCAACAAATAAAGATTTAGGTTATATTACCAGGTAGGCCTTTTAAAAAGATCTCCTCAGGTGATGGCTGAGAGTAGGGGGACTTGAGAATGGATAGGATAGGTGTCTAGATGAGTATCTGTTGTAGCTCTGAGATCAGATATAGGGACTGATGCTTTGATTTGTATTACAACCCTAATTCAACCTGTGTGGAGAAGAACTGAGCAGCTCAAGGGGTGGACTGTGGTAGATGTGGAGATGTGCCACTTGGATTTCCAAATACAGAAAGCATATTTGACTGGTAGCTCCATCTGCTGTACTCTGAAGTCCATGCACAGGAGATAGACCACAAGATATGGAAATGGGAATAGAATCCATCACAGTACCATGGATGGTGAGGGCTAGGTTTTTATGCCATACAGTGACTTGCTGTATGACTTTGTCCAAATTTCTGACCTTCAAGACCTCAGTTGGTCCATCTGTTCAATAAATTTTGAGGCCTTAAGTTTTAAAATATTTATTGGGTTAAGGTATCTGAAGTATCTAAAACAGTGTGAGGTATACAGAGAGAGATTAAAGCATATCAGCAGTTAAAACAGTAACTCTGGACCACTGGGGATCTTGCTGAGCCTGGGGGATGGTCTCCATCCTGTAAAAAAAACACTCTCAGTGCTCTGCGATTCCTGCTCAATCTCCTCCCCCAGTGTCTGCAGTGGCTGTTTGCTTGCCCCTCCTGCCCAGTCTCCTATTTCTTCTCCCACTTAACAAACAGCTTCACTTAAAAAGCCATCTGGGAGGATGGATGGCACAAGGCACATTTTGTAGAATAAGTTTTCAGGGAGAAGAGCCAAGAAATTAAAGGCATAGGACTTATGGTTCTAACCACATTAGGCCTCATAACTCTGACTGTTGGAGAATTATATTTCTGTATGATAAATTAATTCCTTGCCCCCACCACCCACTGTTCCAGGATTTGTTCTCATTTTTCTTTCAAACAGGTCCTCACTCCCACTTAACTCAGGGTAAACGCCCCTGTCTTTCATTAGGGATGAACTGCATCTGTGACTTTCCTAATTCAAGGCTTTCCGCTCCTGGGCAGTCACTGCCTCACCTTGAATAGCTGCTCGCCTCATCCTCCTGCATGTCCTGGGTGAAGACATGCTTTCCTCAGGGTCTCCCAGGACATATTCAGGGACAATGAGTAGATGCCCTATGAAAGAAGGGTGTGCCCGAAGCTAGGATGAGTGCACGGCCCCAGGGAGGGGTAACGGGCTCCCCGTCTTTGGAAATGTGCACAAAAGATGGGTGAACAGTCAGAATAGATGCTTACTAGGAGGTAAAATAGCCAAGTGGTTGAGAGCATGGCTTTTAGAGGCAGAGAGGTCTGGTGCAAACACTCACGAGGAGTCTGACCTGCAGCAATAGACTTGTACTCTCTGAGCTTCAGTTTCTTTGTCTGGAAAATCAGGTTAAATTATATATTATACTCCACAGGGTCACCATGGGGTCTAAATGACATAATGCGTGTGAAGCACTGAGTGTGTCTATTATGGTTCCCAGGGGAATGAAGGAGGACTAGGCTGTGACACCTTTGAACAATATAAGATTCAAAGGTGCTATAGTTTCAAAACCTAAAGATTCAATTATCCCAAGAGTATGAGACTCCTTAAAATCTAATGCTTTAAAAGATTATGATTGTTTTTAGTTTACTTGGCTCAGGCTTATTAATAACCTGAGGCTGAGCGACTCAGAGAATTGCGCTGTGAACTCCCGTGCCCTCAGCAGTGCTTGGCCCAGTCCTGGGCTGTCTGATGGACCCGGAGTGTTTATCTCTATCCTTCCCCTACCTACAGGCTTCTGTCTTTACTCCTACCAGCCCTGTGACTCTGCTGGAGTCCTCCTTTCCTAAGTATGATCCCCTGCACTCTCTCCTAGGCATAGCAGACCCTTTGATGTTCCTGAATCTTCTGCTTCTCCTACCCTTCTCTTGCACCAAATCCAATATTTACCTGTTGAAATGTCACCATTAAGGTCAAAAGTAGAATTTTCCTGAGGCTGCCTTTTACCTACCAGCTGAACTTAACGTCATTCTCCTCAGTGCTGGCAGTGCACTTTAAGTCAGAAACACTGGGGACATTGTGGTAAAGTGCTACAGCTGCTAATTAAAAGACCAGCAGTTCAAATCCACCAGGCACTCCTTGGAAACTCTATGTCACAGTTGTACTCTGTCCTGTAAGGTTCCTATGAGTCAGAATCAACTAGATGGCAGTGCGTTTGGTTTTATGGGTTTTGTTTAAATCATTGATATAGCTACTACCGCAGACTGACTCATTATTACCGGGGAGGGAATGTTTGCTCCTTGCCCCATGGCAGAACTACTTTTATTGGCCTTCCAAAGCCCCTTCACACTCCCCAGAGAAGAATGAGCTGTGGGGCTGGTTGGTCAGTGCAGGCCACTGACGGGGCCAGGCATGGTGGTGGGCAGGGTCCCTGCCTGGAAGGTGATGGGGGACCAGCTCTCTCTTCACACCTCTTCCTCTCCACTTCCTGCAGCAAGGGAGGCAAGTCAGCTCCACAGAGACCCAGATGGTGAGGTCAGGGCAGAAGAAAACAGGATGTCTCTCTCTAGCCTCTCTCTGACCTCCAGACCTGTATCTAGCCATGACCCTTCAGAAAAAGAGAAGCAACTCCAGAGATTTAAACCAAGGATTTCAGTGCATAGAACTAGTTACATAGGTGGCAAAAGAGCTGAACAGCTACACGGGAGCTGATGAGCGTACCCCAGCGCATAGCAACCACAGCGAAGTAGCTAGAACCTCTAGCAGAAAGGACACAGAGGGAAGAGGGCAGCAGCTCAGCCCAGAAGTTGGGATTATCAGGCAGGAGCCAGAGATGGGGCAGAGGCCACTCCATGAGCACCACTACTGTAGGGCATGGAGGAGCTGCCTGCTGGAAGCTGGAATGACAGAGACGGTGCAGCTGCTACCGAAAATGTGACTGAAAGCGCAGAGTGAGGGAACAAGATAGCTGGCTTCTCCCTTCCTGCCCAGATCCATGGGGGCTGGGGAAGGTAGTGCCTTCAGGTGCAAAGGGCAGGGCAGGGAAGGAACCTGAGGGCAAATAGGCCACCGATAGATGTGAGACTTGAGCTGGTATCTCCAGTCCATCTTCTACAAGAGACTTTCAAAGTGGGGTGGGGTGGCTGACAGACACAGCAGTTATTGATGTAGTTACCGGTAGAAGTTTTATCAGTTAAGGTTCAACTGGGGAAACAGGGAGGCTCCAGATGGTATCTAAATGGGTTCTTTGTTTGCTCCCTTTAAGGGGCTAGCCCATACGCCATGGCAGAGCTGGTGATACTGTGAAGCTGTTGGGGCTTCTCCATCTAGTGCTCAGCCTAACGTGGCTGCGGGTCAGCTGACAGAGATGTCAAAGAGGACAGCTGAAGGTGGACAGGACTGAGGACAAGTAGCAAGCTCTCCGCCACCACTGGTGTGGAGTACAGCCATTGGGTTGGAACCCCAGGGCACATTGGTGTCCTTGTGCCCCTTTACTACCTCCATCCTAAATGCCATGTGTGACTAGCAGGAGGAGCCAGCACCTTTCACCACAGAGCTCTGGGTGCACTGGGTTCAGGCCCGGGAGACACTGACTGAGGAGCTCTGGGGGAATGACATAGCTGTAGCCCTGTGGTGGTACACCAGCTCTTGGGGACTGCTTGGAGCTGGTTGCCTTGTACACATCAGCAGAGGGTAATACACAGTGCAGTCACTTCCTTTCTGCCTTCCAAAGTGTGTGTATGATGTCCCTCATGGCCACTGCTAACGCACATCCTTGGAGGAAGGGGATTCTGGGAACTGTGGTTCCTTCTCAGCTAGATTGACATGGCCTACACTCACCACAGGGCTGCCCCCACTCTGCAACAGTTCTTTGGGTGCAGTGCCTTCCTTGACACACCCTGAGAAAGAGGGAAGCGATGGGAGCTCCAGTTGCCAGGTTGAGTCCAGGCATTTCTGAGATGCTAGCTTTAATACCACCTAAAACAATTGGCCTCAGTTGTAATGTAGGATCGAAATCATCTAGGAAGTGCACTGATCATTCCAAAAAGAAAAAAAAGGTGCTGTCAAGTTGCTTCTGACTCATGGTGACCCCATGTATTACAGAGTTGTAACTGCTCCATAGGATTTTCTTTGCTATAATCTTTATGGAGCCAGATCACCAGGCCTTTCTTCCATGGTGCCCCCGGATGTGTTCAAACCACCATCCTTTAGGTTAGTAGTCGAGCACAAACCATTTACACCACTTCTGGTATCGTTCAAAGCTAAGTAAAGCAAAGTCCTGCAGTGTGTATGGTTGAGAAGCAACCAGGTGATTCTAATGAGCATCCAGGCATGAGAACCCCTGGCTGAGTGGTACCCAAATCTCACCCAGATCTGCTAGTGGTTTAGACTGTGTGGGGTTCTATAAGGTTCTCACTGCAGAGGAAAAGGGAAGATCAAGTGCAGCCACGCCATTGTAGGCAGACCTGTTTTTAAGAAGGCAAAAGTCAGTGTGAACTTCTCAGGAGATACAGAGCACGAACGGGTGTGTTTCTGAGGCTGTTGTGCATCTTTTGCTGTACTGAGAAAGATGGAAACAGATGGACCAGGAAGAAGTCAGACTCGGCATCTGCTGTGACAGTCTCGAAGGCTAGGCCTGTTCTGAGGACAGGACAGGAAGAAAACATCCCGAGAAACTGAAAGTCTGGGCAGGGGAGGGTGGAGAGCTGTTGAAGGCAAGCTCAAATTCACAAAATGCTTAGAGATTCCATGTAGCCCCTTGATTTCCCCCCAGCAGATGCCCACAACGGGGCTAGGGGCAGCAGCATGACTGCCCTGGCTCCCACGTCCCACAACAGTCAGCCTCAAGGCAAGGACGGTACGTGAGCCCATCCCATCTGACATGTGAGGCTGAAAGAGCAGGGGGCACAAACACTGGCTCACTGCCATCTTCCTCTGTACTCGCAGCACCCTAAAAACGGACCCTACCTCCAGTGCAGTGACTGGAGTGAGCTGGCCTGGCACTGGATCAGTTTTAAGCTCCTCAGGTGTTTCTAACATGTGGCCAGGTAAGGACACCACCCTAAAGCTGGGGTTTGAACATTTCAAGGTAGAAGAAGCTTCAGTTCTTGCTGGATCCAGGTATGCGAGTGATGTCGGGAGCACTCAGTCTTTCTGTTTTCTGTGCTGGCTTCCTTCTTAGGTGGCAGCCTCAGCCACATGGGAAGAGGCCCCGGGACCCAGGACTGAGCCTCACTGTGCTGTGAAGACCAGCAGGATAGCTGGTTCAATGTCAGTGGCAACACGGCCATCAGGAACAACCTGCTTGGAATAGGGATGGGAAATGGCCAAGGTCCCCGACAGCTTCATCAGGTTTCTGGGGTTTGGGATATAACAGAGAGAGGTCAGGGCTGGTGTTGGGGTGCTGTGAGGGCATCACCCATCCTCTTTTCCCCAAGAGCTTCAGACCTTCCTTCTGGACAAAGAAGAGACTCAGCCCAGGGCCTCTGGGAGCCTTGACAAGCTGAGATTCTGGTTCCTCCTGGGCCCGTTCCCAGAGGCCTCAGTTTGCAGCTCAGCAGCCAAGTCTCAAAACCCAGGGGTGCTGAGTGGGGGCTTTCCCTTCTCACACTTACTGGCATGGCCTGTGGGTGCAGGTGAAGGTTGTTCCAGAAGGAACCTGGGTGATTTGCTGAGGGGCAAGGGGTTAAAAAAAGTGGGGGCTTCCTGAAGTGCAGAAGAGTCGCTTTTATCTGCACAGAGGACACTGATGAAACAGAGGAGCCTGACTCTGGATGCTGTAGCCTGACGGAGGCCACCTGGTTCCCATGGTAACCAGAGCCCTCTGCTGGGCTGTATCCCACCCCAACCTGCCACCTGCCACCGGGAAGGTGCAGCGAGGCTGGCCTCTGCCACCCAGAGCACGTGCCTGTGTCACTGATGGGAGGTAGAAGATGAGATAATGATGGCCAGGTCCAGGAGGATGTCAGCCAGCTGTGAAATCCACAGCTAGGTGAGGTGTTAGGACTGACGACAAATCAAGTGTTCTCAGCTAACTTGCTTTGTTTTTCTTTCCTTATTTTCAAAGGAGTGGGTTTAATTCCAGGTGGTAGAGAATTCAAGGCACAATGCAGATGGAAAAGCAGCCTCTGAGAGGAGTCTGGATGAAGCTCGCCACAGCCTCGGCTGAGGTAGGAATGGTGGAGTGAGGAGAGCTCAAGAGAAAATGAACCACTGGGATTTTTCTCCTCTTTCTCCTTCTCCTTCTCCTTCTTCCTCTTCAAACAAAAGTTTATTCTTCTTAAACATGCAGTAGGTTCCGAGACAACACTTCGTTCTAGCTGTGGTTGACAACAGACGTTATACTAGGGAATCCAGATGTTTAAATAAAATGGAGTCAAGGATCACCATCGCCTCCGGCACAAAGACCAGCTTGCTTCACCCAGCTTTCCTCATTCCCCGGCGGCCTGGGCCCTTCCCTGCAGCCTTCCCTTCTAGCTTCTCAGTTTCCTCTACTCGCCTTATTTCTGCTTGAAAGCCTTATCTTCTTTCTCCACTTACTCGGCTGCTTCTCAGACTGTTTCGGGGCTTCTTGCCACCTTCACAGGCAGACACGAAGCCTGCTGCCCCTTCCACAGACCCCTGGCCCTGTTTGTTTTTGGTAAAAATCTAGGAGACTTTAGGATAGCAGGGGGGATCCTTCTGTTTTCTCTCAGCCTGCGAGGCCCAGTAAACCATCCTTTTCCAAGATGTTAGAGCAGGGTTTGGGGGCCCAGAATGAAGCACATGCACCTGACGGGATGGGCTCCAGGGCCTGTATGGCACCCCAAGTGGGAGTCCTGCCACCAGATGCAGCAGCTGACTAAGGCCTGGCTCCTCCCTGCACCCACCCCTGCTTCTGCTCTGGTGGCTGACCTTGCTCTGGCTTCTCCCCTGCTGCCTACTGTTGGGTGTCTCTGAAAGGGTTACAGTGTATCTAAGAGGCTTTAGAGGCAGCTGACCTGGATTAGAATTATAACATAAACCTCTTTCTCAGCTTCTGAGCCTCAGTTGTCTCATCTGTAAAGTGGGGATACAAGACTCACTTTATAGGCGACCATGAGGCCTGGTGGGACAGTGTGGAAAGTGGACAGGTGCATGATGAGGTGCAGGATGGCATAGGCACCAGGCCCCAGGCCAGACTGCCAGGTCCCCTCAGTCCCCCACCACTCAGGTGCTGGTGGTCTGTGCAGCTCAGCTCAGTCTTCTGCAGTTCTCTGTTCCCTCCTCTGTGAGACAGGCAGTGATGACACCCTCATCAGGGGAGACCGTGGCTGGGCATGTGATCAGCATCCGCTGCATGGGGTACTTTGGGGAGCCCCCAGGGGACACACCGCCAGAGAACAGGTAAGCATGCCTGTACCCAATGGGAGCAAGAAGATCTGATTTGGAGGACACAGTGTTTAATGTACATTATGGAGGGATCAGGATGTGGCCTCTCCACTGCCCACCCTGGCCCCCATCTGAGACAGGCAGACTCCAGGCCTCTGTCCTCAGGCCTCATCTATAGTCCGGCTTTGGCTCTCTGCCCTCAGCTCCAGGCATGGAGACATTCTGTGTTTGCCAGGACTCCCAGCCATCAAGGGGGCACAAGACCTAGGAGACGCAGTTCCTGCAGTGACCAATGGTGGTGATCAGCAGCTGCCCCGGGACTCCCACAGAGTCTTTAGCCCTGTGCCAAGTGCTTGCCATACACCCTGTAGTACTCTTAGCATCCCTGGGTTACAGATGAGGAAGTGGCCTCAGAACGGGCCGTGGTTCTCCTTATGACACACAGGAAGTACCAAAGGCAGGGATCACCCTGTCTACCCCAAAGCTCAACCCTGAGGAATAGCTCATGCAATCTCTGCTCACAGTGTGGTCCTGGACACTGCAACCCCTCCCCTAGGAGGGCTGATGCTGGGTGGAGTGGGGGCTGTCCTCTGGTTGCCTGTCTCCTCTCCGTGGGAGTTGGCTCTCATGGCCTGGCCGCCTCTGAAACAAGCAGTGGAAGAACATCTGTACTGACAGCTGCTGATGTGGGTACCAGTTTGCCTAGAGGAGAGCCTCTCTGAAAGCCAAGGAAATGCAATACAGAAAATGAAACCTACTGGGGCCTTTGCACCGAAAAATTTGCCAGAAAGGAAGACTGGGAAGGGGTTGTCAGGCTAGTTAGTCCCTTCTAAGAGGTGGGGCAGGAGATCCAGGCCAGTCTTCATGAGTAGAAATGAGCTGTCAGTCTGGTTGGATTTCACAGCCACCAGGGAATTGCTGTTTCCTTCCAGATCATTTCTGTGTGGCCTCCTGATGGTACAGAGTTGTAAGTGGATGGGGAAGGGGAAAACAACTTGCTCTGGTCCAGCCACTGTGTTTGGGGTTCAGTCACAGACCACCGCCTCATTGAACTCACCGCCCGAATTTTCTCCTGTCTGACCCCTCCTGGTGACACGGTTTCCCATGCATAGGATCTTGAGTTTCCTCTCTCATTTGGTGGCTCTGTGAGTCCTTCCCTGTCCTGCTCCAACCTGAGCCTGACTCTGGGACACACCACAGCCACATCATGGGTTAGACTTCTGCTGCTTGGCTCATTATGACTGGCACTACTGAAGCTTGTCCCAGCCCACTGCAGAGAACACACAGTGTTACCATTCGCCGTCTGCTTTTCTAGTCCCCCTTTTCTGGTTAGTACACAGGAAATATTAACGGGTGGTTGTATGCTAGAACTGCTAACCAAAAGATCAGCAGTTCAAACCCACCACAAACTCTTTAGAAACTCTATAGAGCAGTTCTATTCTGTCCTACAGGGTCCTTATTAATTGGAATTGACTGAATGGCAGTAGGTTTGGTTTTGGTTTTATGGGCTATCCTGGGCCTGCAGTATATGCCCAAAGTCCACAGCTTTCTCCAGCAAAACCTAAGTTTGAGCCCTGTGACCCCCTTGAGTCTGTTCTACTCCCTCAGCATCAGCAGTTCAGGCACTTGCCCTTGATGGTCCCCAGCTGGCTGCTCCATTCCCACAGCCAAGAAGTCACTGTCACGGATTGTGTCCCCCCAGAAATGTGCGCAGCGATTTGGCTAGGCCAGGATACCAGGTGTTGTGTGGTGTTCCTATAGGTTATAAACCCTGCCTTTGTGATGTTAATAAGGGAGTGGTGGCATTGGTGGGGCAGGACTCAAGGTGTACTACTATGTTGTGCCTGGAGGCAATCTCTCAGGATATAAAGGAAAGGGAGGCAAGCAGAGAGCTGGGGACTTCATACTACCAAGAAGCAGCACCTGGAGCAGATGTTGTTTGGACCTAGTGTCCCTGAACCTCAGAAGCTCCCAGTTCAGGAGAAGACTGACTACAAGCATCTCTCTCCAGAGACAGCAGAGAAAGCCTTCCCTTGGACCCGACACCTTGAATTTGAACTTTCAGCTCAGTCGACTGTAAGGAAACAAAGTTCTCTCTGTTAAAGCCATCCACTTGTGGTATTTCTGTTATAGCACCGCTAGATAACTAAGACAGGCACCAGGACCTCCTGGGGTCTCCACACGCCATCGCTTTCTAGTCTCCCCCTTGTTGCTGCCCTGGGTCTGACCTTATCAGCACACACCAGGAGGTCAGCACAGCCTCTTCTCTCCTTCAGATTAGGTGCAAGCTCTTCCGCAATCAGATTCTGCCACTTTCCTCCCCAAAAGCCTGAGATGGCTTCCCTCTGCTCAGAGGATAAAACCCAAGCTCTTTGGTGCCACCTTTAAAGCTGTACATTCGTTCACTGAATAAATGTTTGTTCAGTCTGTGTGCCTGAGATGGTATTCTAGGTGCTGGTGAGGTAGTGGTGAGCCCAAATCCTTGCCCTCAGGGAATTCAGTTTCTGATTGGGGGAGACTACAAACCATGTAATCTAGTGAAATACTAATGAGACAACTATAACAATGAGACAACTATAACAGCAAATGCAGGGAAGAGCCAGAGGAGGAGCTCAGCTGCAGAGAGCATGGTTAGGGGAAGCCTGAGTGAGAACGAGACCTTTGAGTAGAGACCTAAAAGACCTGGAGGGAGTTCTGTGGATATCTGAGAAGGCTGGGAAACAGCAAGTGCAAAGGCCCTGAGGTGGGAGCAAGAGCAGTGTATTTGAAAATCAGCAAGATGCCTCTGACCTCTCAGTCTGTCCCCGGACTTTTTTTGTCCCCTCTACCACCTCTACTCTACAGCCACCTTGCATTACCTCGGGAATTGCCAGTTTCCCTCGTTCTGTGACCTGTGCTATTCCTTTTGCAGAGATGCTTTATCCACACACAGAGGCAACTGGTACTTATTCTTCAAGTACCAGGACAATGGTAGCCGCCTCAGGCAGCCCTCCCTGAACACGACATCACCCTCACCCAGGCACAAGTAACCCAGAGCTTCCTCTATCAGCCAGGCCATAGAGTTTATAGCACTGCTGCTCCTCAGGCATCTCAAGTATCTTTTTTATCACATTGCACTTGCTATCCTCTCTGTCTAGAAGTCTCCCATACTTGCGTAACTCACATCCTCAGCTCTTTCAGATCTCACCCCAGACATAGCATTCTCAAAGAGGTCTCCTCAGGCCTACCTCCGTCAAATAATGCCCTGTTTCTGTCCACCCCTTGCCAGATTTTCTCTTTTCTTCACAGCATATACCCTGACCTGACAGAAGGTTGCAGACTTGCGCAGGCCCTAGACGAGCTGACACTTAGCAGGGCAGGAGAGCGAGACGGGCCAGGGGACACAGTACAGCCACCCAAAGTCCTCCACTGGTCAGAACCCACTATGGCCACCCCCTCAGCCTCTTGGGATAGCTAAGGGTCTCTTTGGGCCCTTGAGCCCATAACAAGGGGGGAGGGCATGAAGAGGCCACTCTTCATCCTTCTCTTTCTCTGCCTCTTCCCTCCCAAGTCTGTCACTTCTGTCCCCTCACTAGACTGTGGACTCCATGGAGGCAGAGATTCCTGTTGTCTGTTTTGCTCACAGCTCCGTCCCCAGTGCCTAGAGCAGTACCTGGCTCACAGAAGGTGATCCCTGTACGTGTTTAATGACACATGGATAAACGGACAGGTAGATTTAATCAGATTGTGCTACTGTACTCACTGGTTTTCATGTATGCCTACACGCACACACACATCTTGGCTATAGACTCAGTGGAGACGGCACTCAAGGCAGGTCTGAGCATGTGATTCTCATGGACAGGAGCTGGTGGGTAACCAGACTGGGGAGACACTGACAGGCCAGCAGTAAGAGTCAACTCGCTCTTCGTCTTGCCATGTGCTGTTTTATCTCTTCCAAAAGCCTTGAACAGAGTGGATTCTAGTCATTTGGAAAGGTGATCAGATTTGAAAACCTGAAAGTTGGTAAGCAAATGGAACAGAGCCAGTGAAGCCCATAGGCACCGCCTTGGAGGAGAAGCCCAAGGAGCAGGTGAAACAGCATGGGGCCGAGGGAGGGGAGCGGTGGTTTTATTCCCGAAGGGAGGTGGGTTGGGGGGACAGGATTTAGGCTGATGGACGGGGTGGAAGTCTCTGTTGTATGCAGCTCTGGTCTCTGCTCCAGGTACCAGCAAGAATGCTCAGAGGTGAAACAAAGCTGAGCCAGGCCACCCTGAGAGCTGGGAGTAGAAGGGAGAGGAAGGCAGAGTCCAGGCCTGCACAGGCCCTAGGTGGGTTGACAGTCACCAAGGCAGGAGGTAAGGGGGACCAGGGGACACCACAGCCATCCCAAGTCCTCCACCAGTCAGGACCCACCATGACTTTCCTCAGGGACAGCTAGGCCTCTCTCAGTCTTTCAGCCTTTATTGAGGGGGAGGGTATGAAGAGGCCACTCCTCGTCCTGCCCCTTCTCCTCCCCTTCACCCTCTCTCCCCAGGAAGGTACATGTTCCCAGCCTGCAAATGCCCTCTATCCATGGATGAAGCCATACACAGGCCACATCCCAGGCTCCTCTGTGCCTCCTAGATGTCCCTCATGTCCCTTTACCTGGAGGTAACACAGGAGTTTCAGCCTCCATGCCCACACCAGCCTTTTGCTCCATCAGTGACAAAGCTACTTCTCGTCCATTCTCTCCATTCAGGAATTGGTGCCTCCACCCACCCAGTGCTTCAGCCACAAGCCTGAGTCAGCTCCACAAACCTGTCACCCATACACCCATCTGATTATTTCCACCTCCAAAATATTTCCAGGATCCACTTGCTTTGGTCCCTCCCACAATCACTGTGTGGTCCAAGCTGCCACCAGCTGCTGCTTGAATGTCCCTTACTTCTTCCTGAAACTCTGTTCCCAGTCTCTTTGGGGGGAAGGGCAGGGTCAGGGCTGGGAATTATTCTCAAGAACTAATCACATCAGTTACTCTGTTGCTTGAAACCTTTCAACACTGTCCAGGAATGTTGAGGAAAGCCAACCCCATCGACCAAAGAGGCCCCATGGGGTCTGGTTGCTGCCTCACTGCTCCTCATGCTTTCTTCTAACCACATACTACACCCTAGATCCTTTATTAGTTCTCTGACATACTCCTCCACACCCCAGGGCCTTTGCACATGCTGTTCCTGTTTCCTCAATCACTGTGCCCACGCTGTCCTTGTTCTTCAGGTAACCAGATCCTTCAAGTCTCAACTGAAACATCAGCTCCTAAAACACCCCCAGCTTAGTTAGTTACCCTCGTTACCATCTCACACAGTCTCCTGTACATGGCATATTTGGCCCCATTCTGAGGCACAGTTGCACTTGATTGTGTGACTTCTCCTTGAAGGGCCATGTCCTCCTCCTGACTGTGAGCCAGGGGGGCAGTACTTTGTTTAACATGCCCACTTCTCACTCTGCACCCTCTGGTGCTTAGCAAATGGCCTGGATGAAAATGCAGAATGTAAGAATGAGAAGGGAATAAACAGTAAAACTGCCCATGTGTCGTTAAATAGCATCGAAATAACAGAGTGCTGTTAATTGTTTTTATTGGGAGATGTTGGTTTTCATTTTATTTTATCTTTTAATAACTCGCACTGCATAATCAGCTGGTAATTACAGCTTCCGTCTCTGGTTTGTGCCTTCTCGACTCTGGCTCAGAAGATGGGAGCTATTTCATATTTAATGAGTATTTGAGCTGGAATGCTCTCCAGAGAGCAGACTCCTGTCGGGGTGTAGAGTTTAATTCTCACTGATGTTAATTAGAACAGGAAAACAACCTGAGCTCAGAGCATGGTTGCTGCGGGGCTTCCGCTGCCCAGCATGAGAGCCTGCACACCACTGGTCTCATCTCGGTGCGAGCCAGGTGAATGTCCTGCACCTCCCATCCCTGCCCGAAGAAGAGCAGAACCAGCTGGCCCTCCCTCACCTAGCCTGCCTCTGCCAAGCCTGCGTGGGAGGCAGGACAGTCCTGAAGCCCAGAGAAGGAAGGAGCTACCCCACCTGCAAGCCCTCTTCAGCAGCTCCCTGAAAGGATCCAGGTGGTGGGGGGCAGCAGGAACAATTAAGTTGCAGGTTAGGGATGTTTCTAAACAGTCAGCCCCTTCTCTTCAGAGGAGACAACTCTTCCTTAAGTAATCACTATCTGTCCCTCTCTCTGCTCTTGTGTGCCTCTCTGGGTCAGCCCCTTCCAGTCCCCTCATACTTAGAGAGAGAGAGAGAAAGGAGGAAGAAGGGAGAGAAGGAGGGGAAAGTAGAGGGGAAGGGGAAGAGGAAGGAGAAGTAGGAAGAAGCAGGGGGAAGGACCTCATCTGCCACATCAATGTCATGCACGTTTTAGCCTCTTGGAGCATTGTCACTCTCTCTTTCCTGAAATGTTTCAGATTCAGTGTGAATTCTAGAACAAATGGCAAGAACTAGTTTTCCTTATCTATATCCTCAGTACCAATCAAAGTACCCAGCACATAGCATGTGTTTGTTACCATGGATGAATGAACAAAGAGACCAAAATAAATACAGGAAACAAGTAGAGGACATTCTTGGGTAAGGTCAACACCAAAGCCGACAGCGTGTTTGGGGTGAATTATGCAAACATCGACATGTTTCTCAAAGTGCCTTTGGGAGAGGAACCCTAATTTCACTTGCTGAAATCAAAGACTTTCACGTGTTTGAATGCGAATAACACAGGATTTGGAACATGAAATCTGGGAAGGGCCCCAGAGAAGCTCGTCTTTCTAGTTTCTGTTGGCCACAATAACAAGGATTTCTCCGAAGAAATGGGCAGAACATAGTGCGTGTTTACTGAGTGCTCACTGTCCACTCAACACTGTACTAGGGACCAGATATGTATTAACTTATTAAAATTTCATCAGCCCTGAAGGGTTGTATCATGCCAATTTTAAAGACAGGGAGGCTGAGGCACAGGAAGTTACAATCATTCACCTAAAGTGTCTCAGGTGGTGCATGTGGTTGAACCTTGGACTCTGAAGTGACTCTGGCCTAGTTTAAATACCAGCCTGGCACTCTGAGTGTCTTTCTAAGTGCCACATCCCTCATCTGGAAATGGGGTAATTGCCTCAAACTCTGTCAGGATTCTTGTGAGGACTGACAAAGAAAGACAGTGTTTAATAAGGACTTAGTATCCTTCCGGGAAAAGAGTAGGTGCTCATCTTCGTTCATGTGTAGACTTTATGGTGGTCTGTGGAAATGGTGAGGTGTCCCTCACACCAGGAAGGAGCCATAAAGTTACAGCTTGACAAACAACTACCTCACTGAGTACAAGGGCCTGCTCTGGAGTAGAAGATGCTGGCCCAGAATGGAGAAGGCAGGGTTGACCGCAGAGCAGAGGTAGGAGCTTCGCCTTCTGGTTCATGGACTAAAGATCTTTCCCTACCCCATAAGTGGGAATTCAAAGGCTTCCTTTTGATAATAATTTTCAAACATTGTTCAGGGGAAAAGCAGGAACCATGGCCTGTCTTAGGAGCTGGACTGCGTCTCCCCAAAATATATGTGGAAATCCCAACTTTATACCTGTGGGTATAACTCCATTTGGGAATAGCTTTTCTTTTTCTTTTTTTATGACTGAGTGAAAATGTACATTCCCATATGAATTTACATGCCCACCTATATGCAGCTTCTACTGCTCTCCCTGCCCGGTGACAGCACACTATTCCACTCTGCTCCATACATGTCTCATCCTCTCAACAGTCTCCTTTCCCCGCCTCTCCACCCACTCTCCTTCCTCCAGCCAGAGGTCAGCAGGATGATATCCTATAGATGCACAGAACCATAAAATGCATCCAATATATGGCGCCTGGGTTCTTAAAAACATTTTTTATTTTGTTAACAAGGCCATGTCAGTGTAAGCTGTGTCCTGAAATCAATCACTTTTGAGTTATAAAAAGAGCAGAGAGATACAGAAGAGAGCACAAATGGAAGTAAAGGACATATATGCTAAATAAAGGCAAATCACCAAGGAACTGAAGAGACCAGGGCTCTGGAAACTGGAAGAAACAAGGCTCTTTCCCCAGAGTTGACAGAGAAAGAGAGACAGAGAGAGAGGGAGCACATTCCCTTATAGATGTTGCCCTATATTTAGACTTCTAGCCTCTGAAGCTGTCAGAAAATAAATTTCTGTTCTTTAAAGCCCCCCTTTTGGGAGTATTTTTGTTACAGCAGCAATGAGAAACTAAGACAATCCCAAACAGCTCACAGGACTCGGTGCTCACATGTTTATCTTTCCAAAGACTCTCTCTCTAGGGGGGTAGGGACAAAGACTGGGGGTATGACCATCAGCCTCTCTGCAGCAGGGGCTGTGTGGGCACAGGAAGCAACTTGAGCAAAGATCAGGAAAGCCAGCGACGGAGGCATGCTTGATCATGGGATGGCATGTGGGTCAGTGTGGCCAGGCAGGTGGTAGGGGCAGAGTGGCTACTGAGAGAGAAGATGGGCAGGAAGTAGGATGGACTCTGAGGGGCCTCAGGGGTCCCATGGAGGAATTTGTCCTTGACCCTCATGGTACTGGGGAATCTTGAGAGACAAGACACTGTGGGGAGACCTGGTAGGATAAACATTTGATATAGATGCTACTGCTGCTGTTATGTAGAGGGCGATCAGGATGGGCAGAGAGGAAGCCAGGGCCAGTGTGGTGGCAAGAGCTGTGGCATTCACCAAGGCTGGGCATGACGGTTCTGTAGGCCAAGGAGGGAACATGATGGAGAGAAGTTCTCTTCTGGGGAGACAATTAGGAGGATGTTGATGAAAGAGCAATCAATTATCACTAGGTGTGAATATGAGAGGGGGTGGCAGCAGATGCAATGTCTAGATTTCCAGCTTGGTAGACGGGTGGTTCCTTGGAGATCCCTTAGCGATGCTAGAATTCATCTTTCAAGGTGGCTCCATCTAGGTACCAGGGAACTAGGATACATTTGGGCTGATTCTTTGTAAGTCTCAGGGTGGGTCTCCTAAAGTCCCAGCAGCTCCCTATGAAGAATTATGAGAAAGGCATCGGCCACAGTTGCCTGAAAACTGCTCAGAGTCCTGGGGCTCCCTCCTTCCTTTCACCCACACACTACAAAGAGAAACATTCTTTTGAAAAGGAAAGTTTGCTTTGAAGTAAACAAATTAGAAATGGTTATGTGCTAGCACTTTATTAATTATGTGTCCTAAATTCATTTAAACCTAGGCATTTAATTTAGATTTATAGGGATAATTTAGATTTATAAGACTAGTTATTATGCATTAAGTACAGAAAATGCCAATTGGTTTTCATAGGCAATATTTATTGAAGGATACAAAGAAAAATACGGGAAGTTTAATTGCCCTTGAGTTTAGCTTGAGAGCTGACAGGAAAGCATAGGAGTGGAGCAGATACCCTTCACCTCTCAAGATCTTCTCATCCCTGGTGGGCTGTAATCTTGCCCTCCTCTTGCTGTTCATTTGAATAAAAATCAGACATCACACCACAAATGAGGTGCACATTTGACAGCGATGGAAGATGCTGTCTTGGATTGTGTCTATACCAGCTTGAAAGCTAAAAGACAGATGAGGAGCGGAGAAGCATGGCAGAATGAGCACTGGATTGGGAGTCTGCAGCCCTAGCTTCCAGTGCTGACTCCAACTCTCACTTGCCGCATGAGCAAATCTCAGAACTGGGAGGAACTGAAGTGAGGTGGTCTGGATGTCTGTTCCAGCTCTGAGGTTTGATGGATCTGGAAATGTGGTCTCACCTCTGGATGGAGGCCGACCATTGAGTTCTCATCAGCTGCTGGGTTTCATGGTGGTGACATGCTCAGTGTCTCTCTTCCACACACCCAGCCCAGCAGGGCTGGGCCCGCTACCTTTGTGATTCTGAAGGGGCCACACTGCCTGACCAGGGTGACCCTGTGTTGGTCAGGCATCTCCCCAGGTGG
The DNA here is from genome assembly GCA_028571685.1 of Heterohyrax brucei. Taxonomy (NCBI): domain Eukaryota; kingdom Metazoa; phylum Chordata; class Mammalia; order Hyracoidea; family Procaviidae; genus Heterohyrax; species Heterohyrax brucei. Next base: position 60,207,537 of record CM053140.1, read on the forward strand.
AGTTAGTTCCAGGGCAAAGGGCAAAGTGGACCAAAGGGAAAAGAGAGCAGCAAAGGCCAGACTGGCTCTCTGATGGGGATGTTCATGGTCTGATTAGTGAAACAAGATGCCCAACTCCCAGGAGCTGGATTTGGGAGAGCCCTGGCCATGCCTGGGAGAATCACTGGCAAGACGGATTTGAGGGTCAGCGGCTTGAACCACTTTCCTGTCCAGGAGGGAGTTTCACAAGGTCCCACAGCCTGGTAGTGACAAATGGAGAGAAATGAGGTCTCTTGTCAGCTCTGCTGCCGGAAGACAATTGGGTAACCATTAGAAGAAAAACAAAAAAAAAACAAAAAAAACCCACTACCATCTAGTTGATTCTGACTCATAGCAACCCTAAAGGACAGAGTGGAACCACTCCATAGAATTTCCAAGGACCACCTGGAGGACTTGAACTGCCAACATTTTTGACTAGCAGACATAGCAGTTAACCACCACACCACCAGCGTTTAAGGGAGCACATTTTACTTTGGCCAGTGGCAGCCCTCCTTAGGGTCTCTTCTGGGGCCAAAAGCAGTCACTCAAACCAACTCTTGGATTCCAGGAATTGGCTGTCCTGCTCCAGGCATTCTTCAGTATTCATGGACCTGACAACCACAGCAGGATAGGACAACAGGGAGGGCCCGGTCCCTGCGGTGGGAGCTCTGCCTCCCGGGACTCTCCTAATGAGAACAGAAATAACGGTAGCATTTTTCATTGCTCACTGAGAGCCAGACACTTCAGATCTATCATCTCTCATTGACAGCTGTTAGAGAAGGGTGTCATGACCCCCCTGAGTGATAAAGAAAGCTCAGAGAGGTTGGGTGCTATGACCAAAGCCATATGGTTAGAAAGAGGCAGACCTGGGTGGAAACCCAGAGTTCCTTGGCCCCAGACTTGTCCTCCTGATCGGGCTGTCCTCTTCAGTGACTTCCTGGCTACAGGTCTTTTCTGCCTTTAAATCCTTCTCTTTTCTATAGCCAGATCTTCCTCAAATACAAGCTAGACCCCTGCTCTAAGCTTGCAGTGTCCCCCTGATACTCCCCAAAGAAAGTTTTACGTCCCTTTTTGGGTGCTTAAGGCTCTTTGACGGCACTTGGCTCTTGGCAGGGCTCTTTTCACTCTGGCTCTGACCCATTCAGCCTCCTCTCCTCCCTTCTTTGCTCACCACAACAGTAAGCAAAAAAACATTCCCTAAGTAGACCTTTGGGTTTCATAACTCTAGGCCTTTGTGTAAGCTGTTTCCTTGCCTGGAAGCTCTTTTTGTCAAGTGTAGTTTTTCCGTCCTCTGTGATGGCAAAGGAGCCCAGCTCATACCTCCCAGAGTTCTCACTTCACACCTCTGCTTCACTTTCTCTCTCATCCTCTGGATCAAGGGGTGGCGAATGTTGCTACAAAGGATCAGATAATAAATATTTTAGGGTTTGGACCACAGTATCTCTATTGCTATTTGTCAGCTCTGCCAGTGTAGCTACATTCCAGTAAAAGTTTATTTATGGACTATAAAATCTGAATTTAATGTAATGTCTACATTTTATGAAATATTCTTATTTTCATTAATTTTTTTCAAATTTAAAAATTATTCTTATGCTGTAAGCCATACAGAAACAGGTCATTTGTCTTTTGGGCTATAGCTAGCCAACCCATTCTCTAAATTGCAAGCTTCTTGAGGGTGTAAACTGTCCCTTTCATCTTTATCTATAGGGACTCAATAAGTATTTGCTGAATGAATGAAGGAATAGACTTACTAGCTACCAAGTATTGGGAATACAGCTACTGCTGGTGGAGAAGCCACCAGAAACAGAAAGGATACAACAACAAAGACTTCTCTTCTCATCCTGCCTTCTACTGTCTTATCACTGTCCTGTTTGAAGCATCTATCAGAAAACCTGATACTGATGGAAAATGGAAATTGCGGTTTTCAGGGGTCCAGCCCTTAAGTATGACAGATAGGAGGGAAGGGTGAGAATGGAGTTGGCAAAAAATAGGAAAATGACAACATAGGGCACTCTTTGACTGCTCGCGTCCATTCTCACCCTTCCCCCCATGTTCATGAGTAACAGTGTGATGCTCCTTGAGATGGAAGAATGAGCAAGGTGCCTTAGACTAGATTACAGCAGATCAAGAGCATGGAGAAGATCCTGAGACAAGCTAAGGAGTAATGTTCTCCTTCTACATGAAAGTTAACTGTTTCTGGCAGTCACAAGAGAAGAAAGCACTCACCAGCTCAATGGAGGCAAACTGCACCAGATTAATAGTTTATTTTCAACCATGCTAGAAAAGTGTTGATTTAAACAGCAGCTACAATTGGGTTCACTATGTGATTCATTTTATGACAATCAATGGTTATTTTCTAAGATGCATCTGCCTTTTACACAGGCCTAAGAGGCAAGTCAAATGGGGTTGAGATAGGAATGTCCACCTTTGAGTTTTATTATTATTTTTACAGAATCTTCAAGAAAGGGAATGTTAGCTTCCTTGCACAGAGGAGGGGAAGCTGCTTCTGAGGACAAAGGAAGTTTAGGGAGACATAGAGGAGCAAAAACATCAGAGTCATCCTAATTCTCATGCCAGTTCTCAAGATTCTTCTACGTATCAATACTTTAATTTTCACCTATGAGAACTGATGAAACTATTTCAACTTATATCACAGTTCCAGAATGCACATGAACAAATTCTGCATTGGATTTTAACCTGTACCTAGTTCCTACAGTGTACTGGTGGAAAATTTCAGTTAAGTGAGCATACTTTAAGCTAATAGTATCAACTCTGAGCTTTTGTGTGTGTGTGTGTGTGTGTGTGTGTGTGTGTGTGTGTGTGTGTGTGTGTGTGTGTGTGTTACAATCTGTAAACTCTTTGGTACAGTCATAAGTCACTGATGCACTTAACATTCCTTATAAATAACATTACCATATGGTCAAATTAGCAACCACTTGCTTTATTGGAATCTTGCCTTCTATTGTCTTTTTACTCCAATTCATAACCACAGGTCATAATTTAAGTAATTTTGACTCCCGCTTTATTTCAGGTAGTACCAGGGTCCCATTTTTCACTGACAATGAAGTCATCTTTGAAGTTAAACCTAAGCAAGTCAGACAACCAATTCCCAAATCTCATTCTTGGTGGCTTATTTCCTGGGATGACTCCAGGTATCAAGTGCTGTAACATCCAGGGTTTATTTAGAGAAATCACAAAAGGAATTTCAAATGTAGGAGATGTGATCCAGAGAACTGTCTACAACTGTCTTAAAAAAGATGAAGAGCAAAAGAAGGCAAGACACCCCAGAGATCAGAAACTTCAGGAAGCTGCTACCACCTGTAGGTCTGGAAGGAGGAGCAGTAGGCAGCGGTGTTGACACAGTTCAGTACCACACTTGCTGCTGACACTGGTGGAACCGGTGCTGCTGGTATTGCAACCACTGGGCCCAGTGTTCTCAGAGCCACTGAGTCCTCCGCAGCTGCAGGTGCCCATTGTTGCTGCTCCAGGACTCTCAAAGAAGCAGAACGTTATTTACTTTGGAAATGCTAGGACAAGAAGATAGGAAGATTAACCAAAGTCGCCTTTCAATTCCTTTCTTGAGTCTCCCATTGACTAAAGCTAATGGCAAGCCAGATGGCAAGGGGGTTTGGTCTGAGGAATACACGTAGAAGAACTTCAGAAGGAGGACAGGAATGGATTGAAGATAAAATGATGAGTAGACAAAGGATATACAAGTGGTTCGGAGCTTGGGCTTTTGTAACAAAAGTAAATGAGCTTGACAGCCAGCACTATTACTTACTAGCTGTTTGACCTAAATCAAGTGCTTATCCTGTCTGATTATCCATTTTTAAATTGTCAGATAATAACTTAGATCCCATGCCAAGTGCCGTCGAGTCGGATATGACTCATGGCGACCCTAGGAGCCAGGGTAGAACTGACCCCCAGAGTATTCAAGGAGCGCCTGGTGGATTTGAACTGCTGACCTTGTCTCATAGGTAGGCTATATAAAACTGTCTGACACAGAGCCTGGCATATAATATGTCTCACATATAATATGTCTCACAAAACAGAAACTTCTCTGAATAGATTTCTTATTATGCCATACTTAGTTTGTTTGCTCTATGACCTTGAACAATTGCCACAGCTTCTCTGGGCTCTGATTTCTCATCTGTTAAATGAACAAGGTTGGACTAGAGACTCTCCAAGGTTCTTACACCTCTGATGAGCTGTGTGGCTGTGAATCATCTCTTAAATGAAATGGACAGGTTGCTACTAGGAGGAGGAGTAGAAAAAGAATCTGATTGCTGGAAAAGAGCCGAGGGAAAGAAGCAAGCAGTGGGGAGCAATAGTCTGATTGTGTCTGAGTATTCTGAGCTGTGCACTTTGCTGCAGAGCGTGTTTAAATGACAAACAGATCATACTTCAGTGCCTTTAATGTTTCTTATACTTCTTGGCTAATGTTGCCTCTGGCAACAGCAGCTATGGTCTCTACTCACTTTGATGTGCTCACTCTCCATATTGCTCAGACGAGAAACTGCCCAAGACAACTTGTTCTGCATGCTGGGGAAGGGAAGAAAAGCAGCCTCATTTTAAATCCATCATGAAGATTAGGTTTCAAAAGTCTCAAGCTTTCCAGGGACCTCAGTACCTAAGCCTTGAGAATCTTCCTGTTTGTATTGGACTTGTGAGTTGAGATATTTTTGGACTCAAGCTTAGGGGCTTGTTAAGTGCTTAGGAGATTGTTAGGAACATGGGGTTTTTGAGTCAAGCATAAATGAGATCATCTACTGGCTTTTTATTAACTTCTCTGAGACTCAGTTTCTTTATTAAATTGAAATAATAGTGTCTACAGTTCATATTCATTCAATATTCTTCCTTTCATCTCTTTTAGAAACTGGACCCCTGTCCTCCTGTCTTTAAAGAACTGCTCATCTCTCGTTACAAAGACCACACAACAGTGGCAGAATTACTAGTTCCAGTTCTTACTTCATCTCATTTGATGTGAGAAAAGGCCCAGCTGGAACAGTCACAATGTCTACCCACTGGAGACATGGTAGATCCAAGAAATGAGCCTGTGAATATTGGTTTCCTTTTCTAAGCTTATACAGGTGGATATTGGGCAACAGCAGCTTTCCCTTCTCAAGTCCCAAATGGGATGCAGCGAATTTGGAGCTGTCCGTGGTCCTGATTTTCACTTTTCCATCTGTTTCCACCTCAAGAAGTTAATTCAGCAGCAAATGGAGAGATAAAGGCACTCACACTGAAAGAAGCCCAATAAGTAGAGAGAAAAAGAGAAAGACAGGGAGAGAAAGATCTACTGACCTGATTGGAGTTCTTGAATACAGCTTTGTCTGAACTTATTTGTCTCCATTTTCCTCAGTTTTACGAGCGACTAGGGTTGCTATGAGTCATAATCAACTCAGTGGCACTGGGTTTGGTGTGTCTTTTTGGGGCAAGGGGACTTTCATACTTGGTTAAACAAGTCTGAGTTGGATCTGTGTAATTTTCAACCAAAAGACTTCCGACTAGCACTTCTATTTATTTTGTATTTTTTCCAGATTAAATGAGACCATTCAAGGGCTTAGAACAGCTCATAGTACATGCTCAGTAAACATTTTCTTTCATTATTACCATTTTTACAATCAATAATGTGTTTGTCTCATTGTTCCACTGGCTATGAGTTCCTGTGATACATGGGTTCTACTCACAGCAGGGCTCAGTTTCTATATTGAATTGAAATAAAAATATCTAAAGTTTGTGTGGATATTATTTTTGTGTAGATCTACATCCATTTGCTAGACTGATGGAAGTTCAAAAATACCAGGAAAGAGAATGTAAAGACATTCTGGGAATGATGACCAGTATGAGCAAACGTGTGGTCATGGGCAACCAGGACAGACTTACAGGCACTAGGAGCCACTGTCCCTTTGTGTCTCCTCCCTCACACACCTGACAATTCCTATAGTCAGATCAAACCACAGCTTAGTTTGGAGACATGAATGATCTGTTGTTCCAGAGAGAGATTATCATTGTACTAACAATTTGTCATTTCACACCTCTGGCAGAAGTGGCCTGGCTGGACCTTCCTTGAGTAACTTCCAATTCATTTTCCTAGCTCCATCATAGGATCCAGGTTGGTCTCTCCTTTAAATTATGGGACAGTCTCTGGGCTTGATGGTTGCATTAATGTGGGGCCCTAATTGAGTCATTCAGCTCCTCCTCCTGCCTCATGCAGAAGAGGTTTGTAACTATTTAGCTGTTGCAGTACTTCAGAATCAACCAACTTGCATAATAGAGGTGGAAACAGGCCCAGAGAGGTCATATAGAAAGGTAAGGGCTATACCATTAAGTTTAATAGCTTTTACCTCTGCCCCAGTCAGAATTTACCAACCTCTCCTTTTGTTTATTTGATCATTCATTCTTTTGTTGTTGTTGCTGAATAATAATGAGTTTCCACCGAGAGATAACCCAAGTCCTGGTGAATGTAAGTGAAGAAAACAGAAAGGATCCTACTGTCCTGAGGCTCCAGGCTGGTGTTCTGACCCACTGTCATTTGTGTCTCTCTTAGATTACCTATCACTGTCTGATTAGGTTGTATTGAGGAAAGCCAGATTTATCTGGAATTTCATCACAGCAATGCATCATCCATTTTTATGTCCCCAGGGCCCAGCTCAGCTGTCAATAGCAGATGGTGAACCAGGAATCCACAAGAGAGCAGATTTTGGAGGGGGAGCAAGGAGTTTAGCATTAAGAATCCTGAGACTCAGTTTCTCCTTAACTCTAATTCTTCCAGAATCATTAAATTAAATTACATTATAAAACATGCAATATCCAATGGGAGTCATGGCATACATCCAACCACGGTACTAACCACCCTGGCCCCAGGTGCCGGTGGAGACAGACATCTCCCTCCACTTGGCTGAGAGATCCTTATGCAAGGCATTTGTTTCTAGGGCAAGGCTTGGCATGGTAAGTGTTAAGGAAACATCAGATGAACAGAAGAGGCAAGTGAGTGAGCACTCATCCAAGTCCTCCTTCTTCACACTGAATTCAGGCCAGTTTGGGGCTGTTGATGGAGGATGAAGCATCTAGATGTACTAATGTAATAAAGCAAGCCATTATTTGGCGCTTGGAATGTGTTGATTGTCATATGCCAGCTTCCAATGAAGCCTCTGAGATAGGTACTACCATCACTTTTATTTTAGATGTGAAGAGGCTGAGGCTCAGAGAACTTAAGTAACTTTCCCAAGGTCACAGAGCTATCAAGTGCCACACAAGCAGCAGCCACCCAAGTTATCCTCTGAGAAAAATAAATCACATTATATCACTTACCTGCTTAAAATCCTTCGATGATCTCTTACTGCAGCGTGAGTAGAAACTGAACTCCTCACAATGATCTCCCAGGTCTTGCCTTGCCCTGGTATCTGTCCTGTTCTGTCCTTCCTGCTCACTCCAGCCTCATTTATTTTTCTCATCTCTCTGAACTCTTGGCCACCTCAAGACGTTTGCACCTGCTGTTGCATATTCCAAGACCAGTCTTTGCAGCTCCTTCAGGTTACATACATCTCCTCCTCTGAGAGGCTCTCCCTGACCACCCTAAATTGGCCTCCACGTCCCTTTGCAGGCCACCACCCCATGTATTCCCTTCGTTGTATGTGTCACTGCTTATCCATTGGTGGTTTGTTCATTATCTGCCTCCTTATCTAACTAAGAGGGTAGGAGTAGTGTGTATCCTGTTTCTTCCATGTCCCCTTTGTTGAATAAAATGTCCAACTCATGCCAGGCACTTGTAGCAGTAGCCATTGCTATGTAACAAACCATCCCAAAAACTCAGCACTAAAAACAGTTATTTATTCTCACTTGTGTATCCCAGTCTGGATACAGGTCAACCATTGTGAATTGGGCTTGAGCGAATGACTCTACTTCAAGCTGCAGGTCTGCCTGGGCTTGTCTCCCTGCTATGCATTGAACTCAGGTCTGCCACATTTGTTATTCATTGTCCTGGAGCAGGCGGGCTAGCAAGGACACGCCTTTCTCATGCTGACGGTAGAAAAATAAGGGGGCATATGGAAACATGTGATGTGTCCTAGGACCTAGGCTCAGCCGTGACACAAAGTCACATTCTGAAGCAGGTCACATGGTCATTGCCTTACAGTAAGAAGGCACTTGTTTCTAGTTGGGAAAACTGTAAAACCACATGGTAAAGGCTATCCAATCCATGAAGTTGGGAAGGGGTGGAGACTTGGGGTCAAGAATTTAATCTACCACAGCCCTTAACAAATGTTTGTTGAATAAATGAATGTGACAAAGCTGGAACTCAAACCCAGGTCTATCCTAAATCGAGACACTAAGAAAACATCTGCCCTCTCTGGGAATCATTCTCCTGATCTGCCTAATGAATAGGTGGAATAAGGTGCTTCATAAGGCCCACTCCATATTCTACACTCTAAGGTTCAATTTACTTCAGTGACAAGGAGACCGACTTTGCTCAACGGTACCCACAGTTCTAACCTATGCATCTGCATTCTGACCCTGGTGATATCTTGGTCATGGACTGCACTAACTTTTTTCTAATTGCTCTGACTCTCCATCCAACAGGTCTTTTGATCACATCCACAGATGCTGAACATTGTCCCCAATGTGGACATTGTCCCTAATCACAATACTCTGAGAGGCAGTGCTAAGAACCAAGTTCACAGCACCAAGTCCATTTTACAGATGAGCAAACTGAGGTTCAGAGAACAAGGACAATTGTTCAATGTCAAGAGTTAGAAAACACAGTCACTGGACGAGAACCAGCATCATCTAACTCCAAAGCCAGAGATCACATTAACTCAGCAGCTACAGCCCGTCCAAGTATGGGCCTGTTCTCTGCTTGAAACCTTTCACTCTGAACCAGGCTACCCCCAGTATCTTCTCCAACCAGTGCCTCCTTGAGCCCTCCCCTGCCACTAGCCTCTGTGGCCCTGGTCCAGCACACAGTAAGCCTGCAACAAACATTGCTGTGTGCATCATGTCTGTTGGATTCACACACAGTGAGGAATGAAGAGGAGATGAGTCAGCAGGAGTGCAGGAGCTGAGAAAGTCTCTTTAAGAAGGAAATCCACCTAAGTTAACCTCCTACTCTCTCCCCGGAGACAGAAGAGCAAGACTGTCATTGTATGCTCATTTCAAAGTGAACAAGGAGGCTTTGTGGAGCTGTGTTCATTCTTTTAATACATTCTCTGTGTGAAGCAAGTTGGGGGGAGAATTCTTTTCATGGGCTTCCAGCCCTGGCTGTCCCTTAGAAGTCACAGGGAGCCGAACTGTTCTAGAGACTTCCCTGAAGAGCTCTCTGCTCCCACCCATGTCCTTCTCACCCCCTACCTGTCCCTGTCTTCTCTGCTACACCCCTTCCATCCCAGTCCTTTGAAGATGTGGGTTTCCTCTTACTCTTCTCATTTTGGTCTCTCTTTTCACCTCCTCCTCTTTCAGATTTGTCTTGAAAACAACTTGGCTGCTGTACAGAGATAAAGATATGTTTGAGAACTGCCCAAGAAGAGGCACTGAAGAATTCCTGCCTTCCATTCAACTAACCCCTCCCAGAGTGCTTTGCAAAATGATAATTGGAAGGAGCCTGGGAATGTCAGGGTTCTAGACCAGCTCAGCTTCTCTTTCTTCATTTTACAGATGGAAAACTGAGTAATCATTTAAATAACAATTAACATCAAGGTTTCTTTTCTCAGCTTTCAAAGTATTTCTCAACCCACAAAAGCCAAACCTAACCTTCCAGTTAGCACGATGTCCTTCTCCAGGGACTGGTCCCTCCTGAAAACATGTCCAAAGTATGTAAGGCATAGTCTTGTCATTCTTTCTTCGAAGGAACTCTGAGGATGTACTGCATCTAAAACAGATCTGATCATTCTTTTAGCAACCCATGATATATTCAATATTTGTCTCCAGCACCACAGTTCAAAGTTATGAGTTCTTCTTCTGTCTTATTTATTGTCCACCTTTCACATACATTCTCAGTTTGGACTTACAGCCTACTAGACTGTAAGAGAATAAATTTCTCTTTATTAAAACCATTCACTTGTGATATTTTTGCTATAGCAGCATGAGTTGACTAGGACATCCAATAATGTAAGTTCTTGCCCGTTTAAAAACTGAAAAGCCTCAACTGGCATCAGCATCACTTATCCCTTTTTTGTTCTTCCTGGAGTTGGTTCCTTCTCCCTTTATCCCTAAGGGCTATTCCAGACCTCTGCCCTTTCTTAGTCTCCCACTCAACCTGCTGGACCCTCATTTGGTGCCAGTCATCCACCTTCTCCAGTGCTGAAGAAACGGAGCCACAATGAGTGTACTCCCTTTGTCCCTACTATTTGTCCTCAGCCATCTCGTATCAGAGGTGCCCTCCCCTGGTGGAAGTCCAATCACTGTAGTCTTCTTTTGGATCCTATCCCCTTTGATATCTGCAATTCCTTGGCTTGTTCCAGTATCCCTACTTTCTCCCATTTCTTCACTTCTTCTACCTCATTTGTTCCAGGCTGCTCTGTGGACAAGCTGCCCCAAACTCTCCCATCTTCAGCCTTAAAATAAATCCTCTCAAGCTCCCCTGGATTTCAAGCCACCACTATATCTCTTATAAGGAACAGTGTTTGGAAAACAATGTTCTGCTTCCCATCCACACACTATTCTAGCTGTCTGAATAAGCCATTGCTTGTGCTGGCTTCAGCCGGCAAATCCTAATCATTCTTCATGATGTACCCAAACATCACCTCTTCTAACACATTACTGTGGATGCTGCTGCTTACTCACCCTCTGTCCCTGTGGCACGTTCTGAGTTGCCCTGCAGCAGCAAGCAGTACCTGACGTGCTAACTGCCTCTCTTCCCAAAGGCCCACTTCTCTTTCCTTCTCTGCCTTGCCCACCTGTGAGCAAGAACAACACTGAAGTGTAAAGAATAAACACATCCCAGGGGCAACCTTCACAGTGTGGGAGTGGGTATCAGTAGGTCTTCCAGGAGGACGGCTTTGAAGTGTACCCCACATGGTTTCTTAGAGGTGCCAGTGGGATGGAGCTCCAGTTGCCCACATAGATAAATACCAGTACAATTTTGTTGGATGAGGGGCTATTTTCCCTTTCCTGAATCACTCTTGTCACTTCTTCACTTGTACTTCCTAAATCACTTCCCAAATAAACTACCAGAACACACTTCTCACAGTCTGCTTTGGGGGTCACCTATTCTAAGATGGAAGTCTTCCTCAAGCAACCTTCTCAAAAGAAGTTGTTTGATATCTGTTAGGGTACTTCTCATGATAGAGTCTCTCTCCTGTGCAAGACGGAGCTTCTCAAAAGTAAAGGCAAGATTTTATCCTCTGGGTTCATATAACCTAGCATATTACTCTAGTAGAGATGATTAATAAATATTTGTTGATAAATTGAATGAATGAACAAATAAATGTGTGTCCAGTGAACATAAGGTGGAAAGTGGATAGACAAATCTTGCAAGTAGACTTTTGCCCAAGTGTCTTGACTGCCAAAGCCAGATTCCCACATCAAAACATCTACAGCTTCACACCACCACTCCTCTTTATCACAGAGGCCTTTCACTCTGTCTTTCCATCTCCCTCTTCAAAACACAATCGTCTCCATACTGCCTGGGACACCATCCTGCTGGAAAAAAGCAGGAGATTGTGTCTCCAATTAAATAAAGGTTAAAGAACAGAGTGCAATGCTATTATAATATGACATAATTCAATGCCATTTCCTAAAAAAAAATATTTCTCTGAAAGGATAGAACTGTCCCAGCTGGACTTCAAGATTCATTCAGACACACAGGGACAATACCTGCTCACCATTGACAAGAACAGCCTCAGGAGATGGTAATCCGACACATCCATTAACGGAGCTCATGTACATTGGTCAGGGTTTCCAGAGGAAGAAATTAAATCATTGTTGGGGAACTGAAGTGGCTGCTGCCAAGCTGACATCAGCTGAGTTGCACAGACCATGTCTGGCTGTGATTTCCCTGGGGTGATGAGGTACTCTGAGCACATCCTGAAAACCCAGGGGACGCAGACTCGGCTTTTTGCTCTCAGAAAACACCATTTTCTGGATGAGAAAACTGAGGCCATACACAGTGGATCTATGAAAGACCTGTGGCTCAGAGTCTGAATCAAGACAGCCTCTGTCTCATGCATGGATTCTCTGAAATGGAAGTAGGGTAAAAACCATTTAGAAAAAAAAAAACACAAACAAATAAAACTCCAGACCTATTCACAGACTGTATTACCTATGGGGAACTGGGAATCCTGGGCTCTAAGACCTAGTGCTGACCTTTGGTCAAGTCACCTGCCTTCTCTTAGTCTTTTTCCTCATCTGTACAACTAGCAGGCTGATGCTATTGAAGGGTTGTTCTACCTCCAAAAATACATTACTGATGGCCTTAGTTTCTCCATCTTTCAAATAGGCATAATGCTTTGCTTCCTGGGACTTGTAAGGCTCATGTAAGGTTCAAAATCTCCTTGGCACAGTCGTGTGGCAGTGAACCTGAAGAAGAGTTATCATGACCATACATCTGTACCAAGACAAAGCTTGCAGGTTTGTCAGGGCCGTATCTCAGTTGCTGGATAAAGCCAAAGGGAAACTGATATGTCAGCCCCCAACTAAGTAGCTTTGGAACCAGAGGAAAGATCGTTCATGTTGGAGTATAATGCTTGAGGCCCCAGGATGGTCTCTGTGAAATGGCAGTGGTAATCTCTCAGACAAGGTCACTGTCTTTGTCCTAGCACCTTAGGGGGAATCGCAGATCTCAGTCTGTTTGTCTGAGGGAGACTTGGAAACTCTGGTCTGTGGGTAAAGTTGGGAGGGAGGAGGAAGGAAAAGGAGGAGGGTGAAATAGGAAGAGGACAGGCTCCTTCCTACCATACAAAATGCCAGCAGTGTGAGCTCTATGATCAGAAACATCCCAAATCATGTGCTAGCTCCAACACTCACTAGTTGAGTAACTGAGGGAAAGACCTTCAGTGTTCCCATACAATAGGACAAGGACAGTAACTCTCACAGAAGGAAATACCCTAGGGTAGCTTCTAGCAGCAGCAGCAATAGCAGCAGGACTAGACACTGCAGATTTACAAGCAAGGTACTTTTTAAAGAAAACCAAACTCAAATGAAATCCCTTGCTATCAAGTTGGTCCTGACTCGCGGTGACCCTATAGGACAGAGGAGAACTGCCCCATAGAGTTTTCAAGGAGTAGCTGGTGGATTTGAACTGTCAACCTTTTGGTTAGCAGCTGCAGCACTTAACCACTGCTCTACCAGGGTTTTCATTTTTTTAAGGAAGGGGTACAGAATCCATCCCGTTGTATGTAGAGTCAAGGGGAGAAAGGGTCTTGGTTTTGGAAGAAACAGATGGGTTGGCCCAAGCTAGGAGAAAACTAAAGAGACACAAAAATCTAGATTGCACAAGTGAAGGAATGAAGTTAACAATTTTTTATTATGTTAATGAGAGCAGGAATTATTCCTATCAGTCTAACAGCAATTATACTAGTGGAGAGAACAGTTATGAGTCCATTTACTAATGGCAGTTATAATAAATATTGTATTAAGAATCTGAAGCAATTTTCATCAGCAGATCAATCAGAAAGAAATTTACATGGAGAATAATTAGTGACTCTTGTGAAGTGTGTGAAAAATAGGGGAAATGTCAGAGAGATATGAGAGGGGACTTGGCACTGACCCCGCCTGGATGAATGCCATGCCAGTCAGATCAATTTTCATTCTTACACAAGGCTCAAAAGATGAAATGTCCCTTCCAAAATTCCACACAATGAGCCTCAACCCAAGCTCAGTTCTATCTGACACCAAAGCCTCATCTACCCAGAAAAGTTGGCCAACCCTGACTCATGGCCACGACTGTCCTAGGCCTCCCTGGCTGAGTAAGACTGTGTACAAGAGCAGCTTGGGACTGAGGGTATAGACATCCAGGAAGGGGTGGGGTATATACAAGGGGTGCCAGTTAAGTTTGATAACTCAGCCTGGAAAAAGTGCTGCATACCTTATTTCTGAATATCACTATGTTCACCTTTAAAGTACTCCCCTGGGGAAGCTAGGCACCAATGCCAGCACCTAGGCCACCCTTCAAAGCAATCTTGGGATTCTTTTTCTGGAATGGCCATCAGAGCTGTCACCGTATTAGCCTTGATGACTTGAATGTCATAAAAATGTCTTCCTTTTAATGTTTCCTTTATCTCTGAGGTAAAAAAACACTGTTGGGAGCCTAATCAGATCAGGTGAGTAGGAAGCGTGTTCCAACAAAGTTATTCGTTTGCTGGCTAAAAACTCCCTCTCAGACAACTCTACAACTGATTCACAAACTTGCTACTATGCCACCATTTGCAATAGCCATTTCCAGCCAGCCAAGCCAAATGCCGTCGAGTCGGATCTGACTCATGGCAACCCCAGGGGCCAGGGTAGAACTGACCCCCAGAGTATTCAAGGAGCGCCTGGTGGATTTGAACCCCTTGTGAGAGTTCCAAAATTGCTTTGAAGGGTGAACAGGGCACTGGCATTGGTGCATAGCTTCCCAAACAAAGCACTTCAACCCTGACTGTAGTGATATGAGGTATGCAGCTCTTAGAACAATTAAGTTCACAGACTTAATTTTCAGACCTCATATGACGGAGAATCAAGAACTGTGGACTTCAAGGATGGAAGATAGGATTCTCTTTAGAATGGGAAGGAAACACACATGCACACATTGTCATAGAGTAGGCTGAAAAATCCTAAGATCATGTGGGTAGTGATTGGAATGAAACTTAAAGGTTATCAGGTACAGCCACCTCATTTTAAAGATGAAGGGGTGTCTGAGGCTCAGAGGGAGCAGATGTTTTGCATAAGGTCACAGTATGATCCAGTGGTAGGAGGCAGAGATCAGACCCAGGATTCCTGACCTTCTTGAGGACTTTCTCCACCATGGCATGACAGCATTCCTTGTAAGTATGTGGTGCTGTAGGTAAAACTCTGAATAGATTTAACGAGCCGGGCTAATTGACCTATCATGATCTTGGCTTCTTCCTCCATGCTCTGATGCATTAAGTAGATTCTATTGATTTTCCGACATAGGTATGAACAATGCAGCCTCCCCCAAGGTGGCCGTCACTGGGGACACCTCTGCCTGTGGTCCTGAAACAGAGTTATTGCATTTCAACAGAAAAGCTCTTACCTTAAATTACCAATTTAAACAGCTGACTTCTCACCTTAAGTTACCTACATGATTCTCTTCTTTTGGGATATCAATGGAGTGTAGAGGAACTAAGTAACACTGAAACTGGGGAGTAAATAATCTATTCATTCAATGAAAATGAAAACTTACAGACAACAAAAGGACATATTTTGAATGTGCAAGCCAGTGACTTTTGACAAATATATACACATGTGGATATATCTTCCCAATGAAAGTATGCAAAGTTCTTTCGTGTTTCTTTTTACTCAATCTCTCATCATTTTTCCTTGTTGAGAATTACAATATTTAATGGGGACAGCACAGGCACTTGGCGTGGCAGAGCCTGTGGAGAATGAGCTTTAAAATGAGACACAATAAGATTAGTTGTTAGGCAAAGAGGTGAAAGAGGAGAGAACTCCAGCTCTGTCTATTGGACTGACACTGCTTTTTTTACTTAGCTCTTGCAGTTTTGGAGCTGTTTGTGTGGGGCTGGGGGATGGCATCAAAGATATCATGCATAAAGAAAACAAAAGGTCATTAAAAAAGAATAGAAAAGACAAAAATGGGTGTCAGAAGAACCTCTGAAACTTGCTTTGGAAAATAGAGTGGGTAGAGCAAACTGAAGAAATGATGAAATAAAAGAGCAAAACAGAAGGTTTCAAAGGGCAGCTCAGGAAGATAAAGTAAGGTATTATAATGAAATATGCAAAGACCTGGGGTTAGGAAGCCAAAAAAAAAAAAGGAATAACACGCTAGGCTTTTCTCAAGTCTTTCATCATATTTATTCAGTTCTGTATGTTGAGCAAATAATACAAGAAGCTGAACTATGATGTGAAAAAGAATGGGGTGTCAGGAATGGAGGAAGGCTCATTAACAACCTGTAATGTGCAGACAACAAAACCTCGCATACTGAAATTAAAGATGACTTGAAGCATTTACTGAATAAGATCAAAGACTGAAGTACCTCAACATAAAGAAAACAAAAATCCTCATAAACCATTAAGCAACATCAAAACAAATGGAGAAAAGACTGAAGTTGTAAAGGATTTCATTTTACTTGAATCCATGGTCTGCCTATGGAAGCAGCAGTCAGGAAATCAAACAACTTACTGCACTGGGCAAATATGCTGCACCACTTTAGACCTCTTAAAGTGTTAAAAACAAACTAACAACAACAACAACAAAAAAAAAAGAGGACTAAGGTGCACCTAACTCAACCCATGGCATTTTACTTATCTCTTATGCATATGAAAGCTAGAAAAGGAATAAGGAAGACCGAAGAAAAATTGCTGGCAAAGAATATTGAATATACCACGTACTTCCAGAAGAATGTACAAATCTATCTTGAAACAAGTACAGACAGAATACTCCTTAGAAGCAGGCATAGCGAGACTTCCTCTCACCTACTCTGGACATGTTATCAGGAGGGACCAGTCCCTGGAGACGGACGTCATGCTAGGTGCAGAGTCAATGAAAGAGAGGAAGGTCTTCAGTGAGGTGGACTGACACAACTGCTAAAGCAATGAACTCAAACAAAGCAATGATTTTGAGGATGGTGTAGGACCCGGCAGTATTTTATTGTGCTGTATATAGGGTCACTGTGAGCTGGAACTAATTCAATGACATCTAGAAAAAGTAACAAGTTTTGGAGGGAGAAAAATATTTTTACCTCCCGAGGAATACATCTCACTCAGATACTATCATCATCAAGCGAGGAGGGGGCAAAATAAACTTAATTGATCCTCTGCCTGGTAATGGAAGACATTCAGCTGCTTCTGCTGAAAAGTACAGTAAGCTGGACCTTACAGCATATTCAAAGTAATTCCTGAGAAATTCAACAGAAGAATAGTGTTAAATACAACAGGATATAGGCACTTGCTTAAGAAGCTTTGTAGCAGTTTTGTGTGAAATTGAAGAAAAAAATTTTTTAAGTGACAAGAATATAGAAAATAAGAGAAAGAGAAAAAAAGAAAGGAGAGAGGGAGGGAGGAAGGAAGGAAAAAGGGAAAGAAGTGTGGGAGGAAAAAGTACAAACCCTGGGGGAAAGTAAACACATATTCATTAATATTCATGTATATGTCTTCTGACTGACAAAATGTTTTCATTTCTCTTAGATAAATGTTGAATTATGAAGCAGCTGGATAATATGGTATGGGTATGTTTAACCACAAAGCATTTGTATCATTTTATATCTCCACCAGAAATGTACAAGGAATCAAGTTTCTTTGTATCATTGCTGATAGTTGGTATAATAACTCTTCTTAATTTTGGTCATTAGGTGTATTTTATTACTTTATTGTGTTTTTAATATGCATTTTCCTAATGACTATTGATAGCAAGCATCTTTTCATGTGCTTGCCTGCCATCCATAGAAGTTCTTTGATGAAGTCTTTGTTTAAACCTTTTGCCAATTTTTAAACTGGGTTATTTGGCTTTTTTTTACTATTTAAAATCCTTTGTATATTGTAGATACTTGCATTTTAACAGATGTGTTGTTTACATTTTTTTTCCTTTTTATAGTTTGTGGCTTATTTTTCATTTTCTTTAGACATGTTTAGGAGAGAGTTTGTGTTTTGATAAAGTCCAATTTATTAGTTTGTTCTTTTATAAATTGTGCTTTTGATGTTTCATCTAAGAAATCTTAGCCTAAGGAAAGGTAGTAGTTTTTTTCCTTATGTATTCTTTTGATATTTTATAGTTGTAGAGTTTACACATAGTGAAATAAAAGATGTTTTTTGGACAAATGTGTATTCAGTTGTTTCAGAACCACTTCTTGTAAAAACTATCTCTTTTCTACTTACTGTTTCTGTCCTACAAACTCTGGTGTTGCGGTAGTTAAGAGCTACGGCTGATGACCAGAAGATTGGCAGTTTGAATCTACCAGGTGCTCCTTTGGAACCTTGTGGGGCAGTTCTTTGTCCCCTATTGTCACTATGAGTTGGAATTGACTCGATGACAATGAGTTTGGCTTTTTGGTTTGATCTTTATCCTATTGTGAAAAGTCAGTTGTGCCTTTGTATGTGAGAGCCTATTTATGGACTCCATTCTATGCCATGCAGCTTTCTGTCAGTCTTAATGCCAATGCCACACTGTCCTGATTATCAGCCTTATGATACATTTTGAAATCAGATAATGTTAGTCCTCCAACTTTGTTTTTATCTTTAAAAGTTGTTTGGGCTATTTTAAATCTTTTAGATATATATTTGTATATCAGAATCAGCTTGTCAGTTTCTGCAAAAACAATAAAACTCTTGTATCACTGTATCTACACTCACTACTGTCGAGTTGTTTCTAACTCATAGCAACACTATTGGACAGAGTAGAACTGCCCATAGAGTTTCCAAAGAGCACCTGGTGGATTTGAACTGCTGAACTTTTCTTGATAGCAGCTGTAGCTCTTAGCGACTGAAACTTCAGGGTTTCCATTGTATCCATAATATAGAAAAATTAGAGGACAGACAGTGCTTTGTAATTTTTAGTACACAGGGCTCGTGTATCTTTTATCAGATTTAGTCCTAAGAACTTTGTATTTTTATACCACAAGTGATATTTGACAGGAAGAAATCAATGATCTTGCAAAATTTTAATATGTGATCTCTAGCAGGCCTTATGTTGCAATAGTGAAGGATTCCACAGGGAAAAGATTAAACAACTCAGGAAGCATCACAAGAAGATGGAAAGAATACACAGAGTCATTATACCAGAAAGAAGTATACCATTTCAAGAAGTGGCATATGATCAGGAACCAATGGCACTGGAGGAAGAGCTTGAAGTTGCATTGAAGCATTGGTGAATAACAAGCCCCCAAGAATTGATGGAATATCAATTGAGATATTTCAACAAAGAGACACAGGGCTGGAAGTGCTCACTCGTCTATTCCAAGAAACTTGGAGGACAGCTACCTGGGCAGCTGATGGGAAGAGATCCGTATATAGGCCCATTCCAAAGAAAGGTGATCCAGCAGAATGCAGAGATTACAGAACAACATCGTTAATATTACATGCAAGTAAAATTTTGTTAAAGATTATTCAAAAGTGACTGCAACAGTATATTAACCAGAAAATGCCAGAAAATCAAGCTGGATTCAGAAGAGGATATGTAACCATGAATATCATTGCTGATGTTGGGTGTATCTTGGCTGAAAGCAGAGAATACCAGAAAGATGTTTACCTGTGTTTCATTGACTGCGCAAATGCTTTCAGCTGTGTGGACCGTTAACAAATTATGGGTAACATTGTGGAGAATGGGAATTCCCAAACACTTAATTATGCTCATGAGGAATTTGTACATGGATCAAGAGGCAGTTGTGTGAACAGAACAAGGGGACATGGCATGGTTTAAAGTCAGGAACAACGTGCATCAGCATTGTGTCCTTTCACCATACCTTTTCAATCTGTATGCCAAGCAAATAATACAAGAATTTGGACTACGTGAAGAAGAGGAAGGCATCAGGAGTAAGTCTCATTAGCAACCTGCATTATGCAGATGACAGGACCTTGTTTGACGGAAATGAAGATGATTTGAACACTGATGAAGATCAAAGACCTCAGCCTTCAGTATGATTGCCCTTCAACATTAAGGAAACAAACAGCCTCACAAGTGGACCAGTAAGCAACATCCTGACGAAAGGAAAAAGGATTGAGGTTGTCAGGGATTTTATTTACTGGGTTCTACAATCAATGCCTATGGAAGCAGTAGTCAAGAAATCAAGAAGCATTGTACTGGGAAAATCTGCCACAAAGAACCACTTTAATGTGTTAAAAAGTAAAGATGTCATCATGAAGACTAAGGTGTGTCTGAGCTAAGTCATGGTATTTTTAATCGCATCATATGCTTGCAAAAGCTGGACAGTGAATAAGGAATACAGAAAAAGAACTGATAACCTTTGAATTGTGGTGTGGGAGAAGACTGCTGAATGTACGATGGACCACCAAAAGAGCAAACAGATCTGTTATGGAAGAAGTACAACCAGTGCTCCCTGGAAACAAAGATGGTGAGACAGTGTCTTTACATACTTTGAACATGTTGTCAGGAAGGTTCAGTCCCAGGAGAAGGCCTTTGTCATGGATTGAATGTGTATGCTAAAAAATCTGTAACAGTTTGGCTGTGCCATAATTCTTGATACTGTGTGACTTTCCTCCATGTTGTAATTCCTGCCTCTATTGTATTAATAAGGGTGGATGGGCAGCAGTTGTTTTGGTAGAGCAAGATTCAATGTGTAAGTTTGTTTTGTACCTTGAGGCAGTCTCCTGAGCTATAAAGGGAAAATTTTGGCAGAGAGATTTAGGACCCTCTCACCTTCAAAAAAGCAGCACCAGGAGAAGAGCATGTCCTTCAAACCTGAGGTTCCTGCACCAAGATGCTCCCTGACCAAAGACTGATGCAACATAAGGACTTTCCTCTAGAGCCAACAAGGAGTAAAGCCTTCCTGTGGAGTCAACATCCTGGATTTGGACTTGTAACCTACCAGACTGTGTAAGAATAAACTTTCCTTTGTTAAAGCCATCCACTCACGGTATTTCTCTTAGAGCAGCACCAGCTGACTGGAACAGCCATCGTGCTTGCTAGAGTGGAGGGTTAGCGAAAAAAAGGGAGACTCTCAATGAGATGACATGACAAAGTGGCTGCAACAATAGGCTTAAGCATAAAAATAATCGTGGGCCTGGTGCAAGACCAGGCAGTGTTTTGTTCTGTTGTACATGGGCTTGCTGGGAGTTGGAACTGACTTGATGGCACCTAAGAACAACAATGACAATCGCCATTTTTATCACCAAGGTCACATTTTCCAACTTCTAATCCTTTGTTTCCAACTTTCAGTTCTAATCACCAGTTACTATCATTGTATCCTGATTGCATGTTCAATCAATCTCAGACTGCAGAAGTTGGCAAAATCTTTAATTTCTTCTTAGTGATCAGTGTATAAATTTGAAAAATAGTCATGTTAATTGGTCTTCCTTGTAGGCATATAGATATTATCCTATTACTGATAGAGTTATATGTCAGGATAGATCTTGAAATGCACTTTCTGATGATGAATGCAATGTCATTTCAGTTAGTTACTGAAGCGTGACTACACAGGTGGATCTTGTCGGATAGAATACATTGGAATCAAATCAGCTGCATCTGTGGAAAGAGATAATGGAAAAGCTCGATATCATCAGTCAGAACAAGGCCAGGGGCTGACTGCAGAACAGACCATCAATTGCTCACATGCAAGTTCAAGCTGAATATGGAGAAAATTAAAACAAGTCCACGAAAGCCAGTGCATGACCTTGAATTTAAAGACTATCTGAATTAAAAGGCCATCTCAAGAATAACTTTCATGCATCAAACACTAATGAGTGAAGACTAGACAAGTTGAGGGAAGACAACAAGGACATTGTAAATGAATGAAGCAAAAGGTCATTAAAAAACAGAAAAGAAAGAAAAGACCAAAATGGATGTTAGAAGAGACTCTGAAACTTGGTTTTGAAATTTGAGCAGCTAAAGAAAATGGAATGGTGAAGTGAAAGAGCTAAGCAGAAGATTTCAAAAGATGTCTTGAGAAGACAAAGTATTTACAGCTACATGTACAAAGATCTGGAGTTAGAAAATTCAAAGGTAAAAAGATTCTTGGCATTTCTCAAGCTAAAGGACTGACGAAAAACTTTAAGTCTTGAGATGCAATATTGAAGAATTCTACAAGAAAAGTATTAGACAACACAGGAAGCATCCAAAGAAGACTGAAGGAATAGACAGAGTCACTATACTAAAAAGATCTGGTGGACATTCAACCATTTCAGGAGGTAGCATGTACTTAGGAACCAAAGACACTAAAGCAAAAAGTCCAGTAAAGGTATCGGTGAAAAGTAAGGCTCCAGGAAGTGACGGAACATCAGTTGAGCTGTTTCAACAAATGATGCAGCACTGAAGTGCTCACTTGTCCATGCTATGAAATTTGAAAGACACCTGTGTAGCCAACCTACTAGAAAGATTCATATTTATGCTATTCCAAAGAAAGGTGATCCAACTGAATGGGAAAGTTATTTAAAAAAAATCTTGAATACATATATCACACACAAATAAAGTCTGGCTGAAGATCTTTCAAAATCAGTTGCAGCAGCAGTACATCCACAAAAAGCTTCCAGAAATTCTAGGTGGATTCAGAAAAGGATGTGGAATCAAGGATATCATTGCTGATGTCAGATGGATTCCGGCTGAAAGCAAACAATACCACGATGGTGTTTACTAGTGTTTTATTGACTATGCAAAGGCATTTGACTGTGTGGTAGAATAGAAATTCCAGAACAATAGATTATGCTCATGTGGACATACAGCAAGAGGCAGTTGTTGGAACAGAACAAGGGAACACTGTGTGGTTTGGAGTCAGGAAAGGTTTGTGTTGGGGTTATATCATTTCACCATACCTATTCAATCTGTATGTTGAACAAATAACCAGAGAAGCTGGACTACATGAAGAACAACAGGGCACCAACTGGAGGAAGACTCATTAACAACCTGCATTATGCAGATGACACAACCCTGCTTGCTGAAAGTGAAGAGGACTTGAAGCACTTACTAATGAAGATCAAAGACCACAGCCTTCAGTGTGGATTACATCTCAACATGAAGACAGAAATTGTTACAACTGGACTGATAAGCAACATTCTGATAAATGGAAAAAAGTTGAAGTTGTGAAGAATTTCACTTTTTTTGTTTGGATCCACAATCAACATCCATGGAAGGTATCAGTCAAGAAATCAAAAGATGAAGTGTATCAGGCAAATTTGCCATATATATACACACACACATATATGTATAAAACAACTTCTTTTAAGGGCTAAAAAACCAAGATATTACCACAAAGATTAAGGAGTGCCTGACCCAAGTTACAGTGTTTTCGGTTGTCTCATACATATGCAAAAACTGGAAGATGAATAAGGATGACTGAAGTAGAATTGATGTCTTTGAATTATTGTGTTGGTGAAGAATATTGAATATATCATGGACTGCCAAAAGAAGGAACAAGTCCGTCTTGAAAGAAGTACAGCCAGAATGCTCCTTAGGAGCTAGGATGATGAGACTCATATACTTAGGACACGTTATCAGGAGAGATGAGTCTCTGGAGAAGGACCTCATGTTTGGTAAAGAAGACCCTCGATGAAATGGACTGACACATGGTTGCAACAATGTTCTCAAAAGTATAACTGTGAGGATGTGACCAGTCGGATCAACAATTTTGCACTGTTTTACTATGAGCTGGAACTGACTTGGCGGCATTTAACAATGACATAAATGGTATTCTTTTTTAAAATTTAATTTCTGGTTATTTGTTGCTAGCATACAGAAATACAACTGATATTTGTATATTAGTCTCATATCTGGTAATCATGTTAAACACACTTATTAGCGCTAGTCATTGTTTCTTTTTTATTATGATTGAATGAAAATGTACATTCCCATGTAAATTCGCGTGCTCACCCATACGCAGCTTCTACTGTTCTCCCTGCACAGTGACAGCACACTCTTCCTCTCTGCTCCATACATGTCCTATCCTCCCAATGATCTCCTATCTTCTCTCCACCCACTCCCCTTCTTCCAGTATGAGGTCAGCAGGACAACATCCTATAGATGACTAGAACCATAAAGTGCCCACAAAATATGGTCACTCTGCTTCGCCAGGTCCAATCCATTGCTGTCCGAAAAGTTGACTTTCATTGTGATTTACGGATAGAGGCAGCATCAGGGCCAGTGGCCATGCTCCCAGGGGAACCCTGAAGCCCCTGGACTATCAATTGTGGTCTTTTAGTGGAGATCTCAGGGTGCACCCCTATTTATCCTTGTGTTGCCAGTGAGACTCAACTTTGTGAGCTCCATCATGGCTATCATTGGTGGTGGCTGGGCACCATCCTGTTCTTCCAGTCACAAGTCGATGTAGACACCCACTCACGTGGGTCTCTCTGTCTTCTGGATTCTCTTTCCTCTATGTCGTTATGGACCTCGGTGACCATCCCTTCCTGCTAAGTTGGGACCATTTGATGGCAGCTTGACAGCTTTTAAGACCCCAGATGCCACTCGCCATTGTGGGGTATGGAGAGTCCTCATTAGCAAAACACTAATTATGCCAATTGGGCTCAATTTCCCCTGAGCGCACAGTCCTGGCCCCTGGCCCCAGATACTCTGTCCTTGCAATATTGGATTAAGATGGGAGGAGTACCCAAGTTGTGTTGAAGTTCCTTTAATATTGATCTTCTTACTAACATGTGTTGTCACCAATTTCACCCAACCAAATTTCTAAAAACTATCTAATCTAAACTCCCCCCCCAACCCTCCCCACCCTTGCAGCCATCAAAGAATCTTTTCTGTTATTCATGAATCTGCTTTTAAGTTCTTATTGTAAGCTCTTATTGTAGGGGTCTCTACAATATTTGTCCTTTAGTCGCTGACTACTTTCACTCAAGATAATGTCCTCCAGTAGAAACCAGGTTGAGATGTTTTCTGCTATTGTTGTTGATTTTTATCGTTGTTTAGCATTCCATTGTATTATGAATTCAATTGCATTTTCCACATATATAATCATGTGGATTATATAGGAGTATATAAGGAAACCCTGGTGGTGTAGTGGGTTAAGTGCTATATCTGCTATCCAAAAGGTTGGTGGTTTAAATCCACCAGGAGCTCCTTGGAAACTCTATGGGACAGCTCTGCTCTGACCTGTAGGGTCGCTATGAATCAGACCTGACTTGACGGCAGTGGGTGGACGTTCCTGTGAGTAAAGAGAGATTTTGAACTACATATCTTTAAATGTTTCTCCTAGATCCTGTAGAGAGTTGAATTGTGTCCTCTGGGCCCCCCAAAAGTGTGTATCAGTTTGGCTGGGCCATGATTTCCAGTACTGTGTGATTTTTCCCATATGTTGTAAATCCTGCCTCTATGATGTTCATGAGGGAAAATTTGCAGCAGCTAGCTGTGTTAGTGAGGTGGGACTCAGTCTATAAGCTTTGATTCTGTTGAAGCAATTTCTTGTGATATAAAAGAAGGAAGTGAGCAAAGAGACAGGGGGACCTCATACCACCAAGGTAGCAGTGCCGGGGAGCAGAGCGCCTTCTTTAGACTGTCACCATGGCTACAACAATGGAACCAAACAGCAGTGACTGAGAGGATGGCACAGGACTGAGTGGTGCTTTTCCTGTTGTGCGTGGGGTCACCACGAGTTGGAACAAACTTGAAGGTGACTAGCAACAACAACCAGCAGCTGGGTGGTGGCAAGCAGAGGCAGAAGGGGAGATGGCCTGAGATGAGAGTTCGGTTAGGCCGTGGGAAGCCTCAAGCATGTGGGTAACGAGTTTGGATTAGCTCCTGAGCCTCAGACAAACCTTTCTGAGCTTCAGCTCCTTCCTCAGCAAAGGGGGATGAGGCCTCTCCTTCACAGGATTTTCACGAGGGCCTGACAAGCTCACGTGTGTGGTGTAGGCCAGGCATAGAGCAGGTGCCCAGTACAGCAATGCTGTCCTCCGTACCGTGATGAACCCATCTCCTATGAAGGCAGGGTGAGGCCATCACAACATCCCCAGAAACAGACAGGTCAGGAAAACTGAGATCCAGCGAAGGAGGACATGACTTGGCCAAGAGTTATGGTGGTGGGTGGCTGTGACGGCCAGACCAAGAGGCCAAGGTGGGTGGCTAGCTAAGGTGGATGTCCTCCACAGCCACACAGACAGAGGCTTGAATCTGATCTCTGACCTGCCACTCACCAGCTGGCTGCCCTAAGTCAGGTGGCCTAACCTCTCTGGACCTGAGTCACCTCCCCTGTAAAACGTGAGTTGTCCTCTTACCTGCTTCACGGGCTTGTTACGAGGATGGCACAGGACTATGTAAGGGATGAGGCTGAGTCTTTTCTGGCAGCTTCACTCAGGTACAGTCCATGTAACTGTGGTGGAATCTGGGACTTGCCCCAACCTGGCAGACAGATCTGACTAATGGAGACGGCACCCTGTTTGGGGATGTGACTGGGTGGGAGAGGCTTCCTAAACTGACAAAGGCAAAGAGCATCGGAAGAGGCAGCAGCAAGGACACCGACAGCATAATAACCCTGTTCACTGCTCGGAGGAGCACAGCCCTGCCCGCCTCCCTCCCCTGCTCCCTTTTGCCTCTGTCTGTTGGTGGCCTCTGCTGTCATTCCTTCACCAAGATAACAATACGTATAATTACTAATAATCCTCAGTCTGGGATCCCATCCTTTTTGTAGTGTTGTCAGTGCCAATTGCTGGGGCAGCACCCACATTTCCCCCAGAAAGGAGGATCCTAAAAGAGAAAAACTGTAGACAGAGCTTCCTATCCCACCTCTGTGTGACCTTGAACTGATCTGTTTTGGGCCTCGGCCTGTTTCCCCACATACAGAATACTGTCATGAACTAGATGCTTAAAATGGATAGAAAGGTCAGTGACTGCAAGCCAGTAAATTTGACTGGGATATTCTGGGAATGTGGGGGGCACTAGGAGGGGAAGGGAGCAGAGGTCACATGAGGGCACCGTGCACAGCTAGAGTGATAACAGGGGGCCAGGCACTGTCCTAAGTACTCCTAGACCAGCTCATTTAGTCCCCCCATCATCACCTTAAAGCCAGTGTTATCACCCTCACTGTATGACTAGGGAGCTGAGGCACAGAGCTATGTGTTCCAGGAGACAGTGGCAAGTCTGGGCCCCTTAATTTCTCATGTGACTGTGTAGAAGGAGACTCAGCTTCTCAGCTTCAAGGAAGGTGTTGGGAGGGGGAAGGGAAATCAGTGGGCCAGCACTGTTCAGTGTCCTTTCGTTTGATGCTGGATCCTCAGAACATCCCCTTGGAGCAGGCACTGCTGTCTCCACTTTGCAGACAAGGAAACTGCTGCCCAGAGAGTTTCAGACTTGACTGACCTCACACAGCAAATGTGATACAGAGCTAGGATTCAAATCCAAGGCCTTTGGATACTTCCCACTCCTCACAGGCTTCTATGGAGACTAGAACAGCACAAACTGACTGGGATATGGCTCAGCTGGAGTGAAGGCAGTTCCAGCTGTGAGTCACTGAGGGTCACAGACCAGTATGTGGAGGAGACTCAGAAAGAAGGGGTCAGAATCAACTTTAGACACCCTGTGACCCATGGTCAGAAAGGAGAACCCAGGACTGGGCAGTGAGAGGGCAGGGAGACATACAGACTCAGGGGTGAGCAGCTGGTGCAGAGTGTGGGCACTGGGCCTGGCCACATGACGGGGTTAGGGACAGCAGTCAGTGAATCAAAGGGCTAGTCAGAACCTCAGTGGGTCCTAGGGAAAAGCCAGAAACTCCTAAGACCTAGGCTGTGCAGCCCAGAGTACCAGCTTCTCAACCAGCCTGCGGCTCTGCTCTTCTGCCTTTCTCAACCGTATCCTCCCAGAGGCCAGAGGAAACTAAGGACAAGTCAAGCTCTTCACATCTCTCTCAGCTCCCGGCCTTAAACGGTTCACTCAGAGGAAAATCTAAAGTCAGAACAGGGACACCACACGTGTCTCCGGGCTGTCTCTCTGACTTGCCCCCAACCCCCTCTCTCCACTTACATTGACCTGCTCCCCCTCAAACCAGCTAACTCCACTGTGACATCAGGGCCTTTGCGTCTGCTCTTCCCTCTGCCAGGAGCCAGGGCTTGTCCTTTGACTTAACTAGGGTCTCTGCTCAGACATCCCCTAAAATACCATACTTCTAGTCACCTGGCACTGCTCTAATAGAAAATACCATGAGTGAAGTCTTCACGAAGAGAAATTTTATTGTCGAAGTCTGGTAAGCCACAAATACATTCATAAGTTATAAGCCCATTCAATAAGAGAAATTATCATAGCCCAGTAGGCTGAATCCAAGTTCAGTGAGGGCATCTCAGCACAGGAACCTCAGGTCCAAAGAACGTGCTCTGCTCTCAGTGCTGCCTTCTCGGTGGTATGAGCTTCCCAGTTACTCCGCTTCCTTCTCTCACTTACACCGCACGGCTGGTGACTTGAGTACTGCCTCGTCAACACAACTGCTGTCCATTTTCCCTCATCAACCTCACAGAGGCAGGATTCACAACACATGGGAGGAATTGCACCATAGTGGGACTCTTAGCTGAGTCAAATCAATACATACATTTTGGGGGGCGCAATACAATCCATAACAAGCACCTACCCCAGCTTACTGCTCTCTGCCCCCACCCCTACCCTACTGTTTTTCTGGCATCACCATGTGATGCCATTTTATACATGTATACGTATGTGTAGTTTTCTCCATCCCTCTCCATAGCAAACTCTGGAATGGAAGCTCAGTGAAGGCAGGAACTTGCACTATTCTCATCCCTGCTGTGTCTCCTGACCACAGAACAGCAACCAGCACACATAGGTGTTCTGTAAATAAAAGAGTTGGAGTCAGACACTTCTGAGGTCAAGTTCTGGTTCCTTCGCTCCCTCATGATGTGACCCTGAACTGACTATAGCCTCTCTGAACTTCATGTGCTTTATCTGTATAATGTGCTTAATAATCTGCACAAACTCATAAGGTAGTTGCCAAGTTATCAAGAGCTGATACAGGCAAAGAGCCTAACAAGGGGTCTGGCACGAAGTAAGCATGCCATAAATGAGAGAGATAATTTCTGTTGGCATTGATATCATTCATTATAACAGAAGTAAGGAAAAGTCTCAGTGAAATGGTTCTATTCATTGATTCTTTGCCTCCACATCCCATACTGACACATTCACTTTCAGATTGCTGGGGACACAGACAGATCATCCAGGAAAGATCACAGCTCAGTGGGGAGACATACCAGAGTCTTGACAACAAATGGTTGTGCAAACCCTAGTGTGCAGTGATTAAAAGCTATAGCTGCTAACCAAAAGGTTAGCAGTTCAAATCCAGCAGGCACTCTTTGGAAACCCTATGGGTCGGTTTTCCCCTGTCAGCAATGGTTTTGGTTTTTTGGTTTGGTGCAGAGGCAGAAAGTAGGCTTAGTGATGGAAACATAGACTTGGGTAGCTGAGCTCTTTTGTGAGACAAGGAGGGCTTCATAGATGAGGCGGCACTGGGGCTGGGTCTTGAGGACTGAGTGGGAGTTCGTCAGGCTGACAGAGAGGGACAAGCAACAAGGC
Source organism: Heterohyrax brucei (assembly GCA_028571685.1). Lineage (NCBI taxonomy): Eukaryota > Metazoa > Chordata > Mammalia > Hyracoidea > Procaviidae > Heterohyrax > Heterohyrax brucei. The sequence goes on from CM053140.1 coordinate 60,236,848, forward strand.
ATAGGAAAGAAAAGGGGTAAAATCATTCTACAGCTTAGACATTTCAGTGCCTTGCTCACCAGTCTGACTGTTTCTTCTGAGCTGTCCTTGGGCCCCTCCCTGGCCCTTGGGCTGAGCTCCTTTGTGTCCCGTCTCTACTCCCCAATGGGCCACTCTACTCTCAAGCTCATCCCCTCCAGCCCACCCTCCCTCTGCCAGCAGCGATTCTCAGTGAACATAGGCTGACTGGGTCCTTTCTGATGGGAGCCCTTCCCTGGATTCCCAGGACCTTCAGGTCACAGTTTACACTCAGTCCTGGGCAGCTCAGAGGGACCCAGTGTCAATGCAAGGGTAACAGCCACACTGATGGCAAGATTCTAAAATGCCTAAGCTGTGGACTGTGATTCTTTCAATCCCTGCTAGCATCAGATTCCCCCCACCTGGGCAGGAGTGGGCTGACAGGGGGGCTTGCTGGCTGTGGGGTCAGGCAGCTGAGACAGAAGAGGGGCCAGCCAGGGCTTGACCATCACAACTCATGGGGACATCAACCAGAGTCACAGCAGGAAAGCCAGACAGGACTAGAGATCTTTCCTCATGAGAAAGCCAAAGGGAAACACATTTGTTTCCATGACACACTGGTATTTTTCAGGAGACAATATGATTGTTTTCCCAATTTTGCTCTGGAAAGCAATGAATGGAAGACCCCACCTGCTGTGACAGCCTCTTCCTTCCCCCCAGCACTAAACAATAGATGACGCTTCCAGGCCCCGCTCACTGGTGCCTGAAATGCCACATTTGGAGCTTTGTTCCTTAGGCTTGCAGTTATAAAAATTCATGCCAACAGTCATGTATTCAACAAAAATAACTTATGCTCATTCGTTTGACAAATATTTACTGAGTCCCTTCTCTGCACTAGGCAGTGGTTAGAAGCTGGGAATGGAAAGATTAATTAAGATTCAGTCCATACTTCTAAAGAATGCATAAGCTATGCCTCTGTGTATGACTGTGAGCACATCCGTGTGTGTGTGTGTGTGAGAGAGAGAGAGAGAGCGCACGCCACACGCATGCATGCTGGAGAAGGCCAAGGCGGAAACCTAACTATAACAGTGTTGGAAGTACTGTTGTGGTGGTGGGTACAAGACGTACGGAAATCCACAACAGAAATCACTCAATCTGCTGTTCAAGATCGTACACGAGCTTTAGTGCCTTCTGGGAATTGGGCATGTTAGGGAAGAAGAGACTCCTAGGTGGAGGGCACGGCAGAGGCAATTATACAGCACTAGGAACCAGGCTAGTGTGTGTCTGTGGTGGCAGAAGGGCTGTATGTGGCTCAACGAGACCTGGACTCAAAACGGAGCATTGGGGAGAGGGCTGTAGTAGCAGCAGGACGCGTTCACACTGGTTTACTGGTAGGTCATTCATAGAGGTTTCAGGTCATGGTATCTATTACAACTCTTTGTTGTTTCCTCAGCAGCCCGTACAGCTTCTCTCACCAAGACCATCTGATGCTCCTTTGGGAAACTCTTCTGTTCCCTTTCTCAGCCACCAGGTCTGGGTAAAAATAACCCACCATTAGCTGCAGGGGTGGATCTTGGTAGATTTAAACCAATCAGCGTATGTGATCCTGCTGGGTACAGTGATTGTTTCAGGGGAGGGTACATGATCCAGTTCTGACCAACGGCAGATGAGAAGACGTTTGTTGAGATTTCTGGAAAAGAGGAGACTATCTTTGGAGAGAACTTCTAGAAAGGGCATACTCTCTTCTGGTCACTGTGGAAGAGTTTGGAGGTAACAGGGATGAAGACCACGTGGGGAGGAGCACAGAGACAGGTGTCTGAGAAATGGATCCAGAACCTGAAGTCCTCGCCAAATGGCATCTGGGTAGAGCTACCTCTGTAGTTCTCAGTTAGCTGAGCCATAAATGCCTACATTTGTTAAAACCACTTGGATATTTTCCCCTATTGCTTTCTACTAACATATTGCTCACCAGCTTAGGACATTGGTCAAGGACACAACATGGCAGAGTTGGAGAAAGGGGGTAGCCAGCCAGAGCCTGGAACTTGGGGCAGGTGGAGGGTTGTCAAGTCTCTTTTTCTCGTTTTGTTTTCATCCAAAGTTCTCACTGTGAGTCTAGGTATTTTTCAAGGAACCCCAGGCCTCCAACACTGTGCTGGTACCTACAGGACGTGCCTTGGTCAGGCAGCTAAGTGTTCAGAGCTCCCAGTTCTGTCCCCAACCTTGCCACTGCCTGGATGTGGGGCCTGGGCAAGTCACAGCCTCTCACTGGTCTTCAGTTTGTGATTCATCCACCAAGCAACAGATAATGCATTCCCCAAGAGCCACAGTGATATTGAACACAGCCTACAGCCTCAGTGCCCAGGACAGGCCTGTAAAGAGCACTCATAGGTGGTGGTGTTGACCCATCAGTGTGGAGCTACCCCTTCCTGTCCCAATCTCCAGAATCATGGCCTACCAGGAAAAACTCTAGTTCTACCTGTCTGTGAGGATTAACAATGAACTCCATGAACTTAATTGTTGTTAGGTGCCATGTTCTTCATTGCTGAATATTACTAGCCAAGCCAAGTGCCATGGAGCCTGTAAGGTACTCCCCTCAGGAAGCTGTGCACTGATGGCAGTGCTCAGTCCACCCTTCAAAGCAATTTTGGAACTCTTTCTAGAATGGCCCCCTGGGGCAGTGGCAAGTTTGCAAACTTAACTGATAGTTAGTTGTCTGTGAGGGAGTTTTTAGCCAGTAAACAAAAAACTGTATAAGAACACCCTCTTTGCTCATCTGATCTGGCCCCCAATGACTTTTTTCTTTAGCTGATGAAGATAAAGGAAACACTGAAATGAAAACATTTTTGTGACATTCAGGTCATCAAGGGTAATACGATGATAACCCTGATGGCCATTCCAGAAAAAGAGTTCCAGAATTGCTTTGAAGGGTCGACTAGGTGCTGGTGTTGGTACCTAGCTTCCCAAGGGGAGTACTTCGAAGGTGATCATAGTGATATTCAGCAATGAGATATGCAGTACTTTTTCTAGAATGAGTTCTCAAACTTAATTGTCAGACCACGTACTCTTAGAGTTTCCCTGAAACTGGAGCCCCGTTGCACAGCAGCAGGAATAAGTTTAGCAGAAGGAGACTGTGCACACAGGAGGGCTTGCCTCCCATAGCGCTTCTCAGTGCTGTTGAAGGCTCACTGAGCCCAGTTAGAATGAAAGTGGGGAAAAAATCCTAACAGCTTGAAAAATCCCAAGACCCTTTACTTCCCAGCTGCAGCTGACTGGGGCAACCAAATTCTGGAACTCTCCCTAATCTTCTCTTAGCAGAGAAGGGGCAATGAGCAGGGTCCCCTGCAAGGACAGCCTTAAAAGGTGAAATTAATCTATGGGGCCAGCTCAGGTTTATTCTTCAAAAACAGCCAAGTAGCTGTTTTGTCCTCTGGGAGTTGTGGGCACAGAGTGCTGGGAGAGCGAGGACTGGATTCTGTATTCACAGTCAGGAGCAGAGCAGGCAGAGAGTTGATGAGACTTGTCCTCTCCATGAAGACAGTGCAGCTCAAAGAACTCTGGAGGGTGAGTTAAGAGCCTCGGGTCTGGGCTGAACTGATCTTCTCAGGCCTGTTTCCAACCTTTCTAGGACAGAGTTTCTCTTCTTGAAGGCAGTCAGCTTCATGCTGGTCTAGTGCAGATCGTGGGAGTCGGGTTGGTGCAGTGGTCTTTGAAGGGCTGGTTATAAGGTTAAGAAGACATTATGTACCTATGGGATGGTATTCACTCATTAATTCCTTCATTAGCATCTGCAACCATGGAACTCAGTTACTACTGGAGTGGGTGAATAATGAACAGAGATTACAGAAAAGCATACAATTACTAATTGCAATAAGGAGCATGAAATAAGTCTATTGTAAATAACTCGAGGATGCATGACAGAAATGGCTGTGGAGATGGGAGAAGGGCTACTGATATTTGCCTTTACGTATGTCTTAATTTTCACAATAACTCATCATATCGATAATCACATCACATACAAAAGGTTTAAACATGTCAAGGAAAAGACGGATTTTCAAATTTGATGAAGATGAAAGATCCAACTATATGTGCCTGTCTTAGTCATCTAGTGCTGCTATAACAGAAATACCGTGAGTATATGGCTTTAACAAAGCGAAATTTATTTTCTCACATAAAAGGAGGCTTAAAAAATTCTGGGCATCAGCTCCAGCAGAAGGCTTTCTCAGCTGGCCTTCTTCCCATGGACTAGGAACTTCTCCACCCTAACTTCTCCAGTCCTAATGCAGCAGTCTTCTTCTTTTCTTGAATTATTTGCTCAGCACACAGATTGAAGAAGTACGGTGAAGTTCAGATACAATCCTGATGCCACCATTCCTTGCTTTAAACAGTGCAATGTCTTCTTATTCTTTTCGAAGGACTGCATCTTGGCCTATGTACTGGTTCTACATAAGCATAACTAATTATTTTGGAATTCCCTTTCTTTTCAATGTCACTCATCATCTGTTATGATCCACATAGTCTAATGCCTTTGCATAGTCAATGAAACACAGGGAAACATCTTTCTGGTAGTCTCTGCTTTCATCCAAGTTTCTTATGACATCAGCAATGATGTGATAACCCCTCATATGAAGTCCTCTTCTGAATCCAGCTTGACTTTCTGACATTTCCCCGTTGATGTATTGCTATAACCATTTTTAAATTATCTTCAGCAAAACTTTATTTACATGTGATACGCATGCTGTGATAAAACACTCCTGATGGGAGTATCATCGTAAGTCAGCTTCAGCCTCTTCCACGGCCCTCTCGGACCTCAGACAAAGTTGCAAGGTGTAGACACAGCCCATGTGGTCCTAACCAACCTGGTCCTTGTCGGGTTTCTAGCCTCACTGCAGATGTGCTTGTGACCTCTATTCATGGAGTGTCCGAAGCACCTTCACGCTTCACGGACTGTGCATAGGCTCCTTTGTCCTTTTTTGCCTGACTGGTTCTTTCTGATCTCTGCTGCCTTGGCTCACCTGTTTCCTGTGTGAGGCCTTCCCTAGACCACTGTCTAAGTCAGCCTCTATTGTTTTTCTCCTTCGTGGTGTTTTGTCTTCTCCTTTTATGCTAAATACCCTGGTTTCAAATTCTATATTATTTTGTTTATCTGTTTATGTCTGCTGCTCTGTGGGGACAGAGAATACCCTGTCTTGTTCTCTGTGTCTCGCACATATAAGAGGTGATAAGTGAATATTTTCTGAATGAATGGGTGAACAAAGTTGAAGAAGATCATAAGTATTATACAAAGAACAAAAGAAAAAACCAGTAAGTTGGACTTCATCGAAATTAAAAACTTTGCCTTACAAAGACAATGTCACAAAAATTAAAAAGTGAGCCAGAGATGGAAAGAAACTACACCCAACCATGTATCTGGCAAAGGACTTTTATCTAGAATATTATAAAGAACACTTAAAACTTAGTAATATAAAGATAGACATGTTGATTTTAAAAATAGTTTTAGCAGATGCTTTATCAATGCAGATATACAGGTAGCAAATAAGCACATGAAAATGTGTTTGGTCACAATAGTCTTTGTTGTTCTGTGCCACTTGAGGCAATTCTGACTCACGGTGAGCCTATAGGACAGAATAGAACTACCCCACAGATTTTCCAAGGCTGTAAACTTTATGGGAGGAGATTGTCAAGTCTTTTTCTCATGAAGAGCCATGATGGATTCAAGTGAAACTCTATTAGAACCACATTATTAACTTTGTGTTAGCAGCTGAGTGCTTAACCCCTGTGTCACCAGAGTTCATTTTCAGTAGACATTAAAGCTGTAAGCCCATTGCTGTTGAGCAGATTCTGACTCATGGCAATTCTATAGGACAGAGCTGAACTGCACCATAGAGTTTCTAAGGAGGGCCTGGTAGACTCAAACTGCTGAACTTTCTGGTTAGCAGCCATAGCTCTTAATCACTAGGCAACCAGGGTTTCTATCAGTAGTCATTAGGGGAATACAAACTAAAACTACAGCTTACTGTTGTTGTTAGGTGTGATTGAGTCGGTTCCAACTCATGGCAACCCCTATGAAGAACAGAATGAAACACTGCCTGGTCTTGTGCCATATACACAATTATTTTAAGGCTTATGCCCATTGTTGAGGCCACTGTGTCAATGCATCTCATGGAGGGCCTACCTCTTTTTCATTGACCCTCCACTCTACCAAGCATGGTGTCCTTCTCCAGGGACTGATCTTTCCTTACAACATGTCCAAAGTACATAAGATGCAGTCTTGCCAACTTTGCTTCCACTCTGGTTGGACTTCTTCCAGAACAGATCTGTTGGTTCTTTTTGGCGGTGCATGGTACATTCAACATTCTTTTCCAACACCACAATTCAAAGGCATCAATTCCTCTTCTGTCTTCTTTGTTCATTGTCCAGCATTTGCATGCACATGATGCAACTGAAAATACTAAGGCTTGGGTCAGGTGTATTTTAGTCTTCAAGGTAACATCCTTACTTTTGAATACCTTGAAGAGGTCCTTTGCAGCAGATTTTCCCAGTGCAATGCATTTTTGATTTCTTGACTGCAGTTTCCAAGGGCATTGATTGTGCACCCAAGTAAAATGAAATCTTTGACAACCTCAATCCTTTCTTCATTTACGACAATGTTGCTTACTGGTCCAGTTGTGAGGACTTTTGTTTTCTTGATGTTGAGGTATAATCCACACTGAAGGCTGTGGTCCTTGATCTTCATCAGTAAATACCCTAAATCTTCTTTATTTCCAGCAAGTAAGGTGGTGTTGTTTGCATAACATGGGTTGTTAATGAGTCGTCCTCCAATCCTGATGACTTGTTCTTCTTCATATAATCCAGCTTCTCGGATTATTTGCTTGGCATACAGATTAAAAAGGTATGGTGAAAGGACACAACCCTGACGGCATGCCTTTCCTGCAGTATGGCTTTGTTCTGTTCGTATGACTGCCTCTTGCTCCATATACAGATTCCTTAAGAGCACAATTAGGTGTTCTGGAATTCCTATTCTCCACAACATTAGCCACAGTTTAGTATGATCCACACAGTCGAATGCTTTTGTGTAGTCGATGACACACAACTAAACATCTTGCTGGTGTTCTTTGCTTTCAGCCAAGATCCGTCTGACATCAGCAATAATATCTTTGGTTCCACATCCTCTTCTGAACCCAGCTTGCAGTTCTGGCAGTTCTTTGTCAATATATTGTTGTAGTCACTTTTGAATGATCTTGAGCAGAATTTTACTTGTGTGTGATATCAACGATATTGTTCAGTAATTTCCATATTGGGTTGGATCACCTTTCTTTGGAATGGGCATAAATTGGACCTCTTCCAATCAGTTGGCCAGGTGTTGTCCTCCAAATTTCTTGACATAGACAAGTGAGTACTTTCAGCTCTGCATCTGTTTGTTGAAATATCTCAATCGATATTCCATCAATTCCAGGAGACTTGTTTTTCACCAATGCCTTCAATGCAGCTTCAACTTCTTCCTTCAGTACCATCAGTTTCTGATCATATGCTACCTTTTCATCTGGCTGAACATCGAGTACTTCTTTCTGGTATAACGACTGTGTCTATTCCTCCCATCTTCTTTTGATGCTCTCCAAGTCATTTAATAGTTTCCCTGTACAGTCCTTCACTATTGCAATTCGAAGCTTGAATTTTTTCTTCAGTTCTTTCAGCTTGAGAAATGCAAAATGTGTTCTTTCCATTCTGTTCTTTCCATTTCCAGCTCTTTGTACATGTTATTATAATACTTTCTTTTGTCTTCTCATGCTTCTCTCTGAAATCTTCTGTTTAGGTCTTTTATTTTGCCATTACCTCCTTTTGCTTTAGCTGCTCAGTGTTCAAGAGCAAGTTTCAAAGTCTCCTCTGACATCCAATTTGGCCCTTTCTTTCTTTCTTGTCTTTTTAATGACTTCTTGCCTTCTTCATGGATGATGTCTTTGACTTCATTCCACAATTCGTCTGGTCTTCAGTCATTAGTGATCAACACATCAAATGTGTTCTTGACATGGCCATTAAACTCAGGAGGAATATACTCAAGATCATACTTTGGTTCTTGTGGACTTGTTCTAAGCTTCTTCAGTTTCAGTTTTAATTTGTATATGGGCAACTGATGATCTGTGCCACAGTCAGCACCCGGTCTTGTTCGGACTGCTGATGTGGAGCTTTTCTATTGTCTTTTTCCACAGATGTAGTCAATTTGGTTCCCGTGTATGCCATCTGGTGAGGTCCATGGGTACAGCTGCTGTCTGTGTTGGTCAAAAAGTATTTGCAATGAAAAAGTCATTAGTCTTGCAAAATTCTATCATGCAATCTCCGGCATTACTTTCATCATCGAGGCTGTGTTGTCCAACTATGGATCCTTCTTCTTTGCTTTCAGCTTTTGCATTCCAGTCACCAGTAATTATCAATGCATTCTGATTGCATGTTTGATCAATTTCAGACTGCAGAGCTGGTAAAAATCTTCAACCTCTTCATCTTTAGCCTTAGTGGTTGGTGCATAAATTTGAAAAGTTGTATTAACTGGCTGTCCCTGTGGGTATACGGATATTATCCTATCACTGACAGCATTGTACTTCAGGACAGATCTTAAAATGTTCTTTTTGATGATAAATGCAATACTATTCCTTTTCAAGTGAGGAACGGAAATGAAAACAACTTAGTAGCATGGCTAAAACCAAGAAGGCTGACACTACAAAGTTTTGGCAAAGATATGGAGGCACAGGAGCTCTCATATACTGCTGGGTGGGAAAGTGAAATTAGACAGCCGTGTTGGAGAACACTCTGACAGTTCCCTTCAAAGTCAAGTATACTTATCATCTGACCTAACCATTCTTCTCCTACATAACCTGAGATCAAAGGAAACATTAGCTCATACAAATTCTTGTACATGAATGTTCATTGAAACTTTATTTACAGTAGTTCAATGTATATTAACAGATAATGGATAAACAAACAGTGGCATATCTACACTACTGACTATTACTCAGCATTAAAAAAGGGAAAAAAAGACTTGAGACACATATACATGGATAAATTCCCAAGTTATACTGAATGACTCTGTAATTCTGGAGACTGCACACTTAACCTATAGTAACCTATAGTAACCATTACTATTGAGTCAAGTAGAACTACCCCATAAGGTTTCCAAGGAATGGCTGATAGATTTAAACTGTCATCTTTTGGATACCAGCCAAGCCCTTAGTCACTGTACCACCAAGGCTCCATAGTGTATAGTAATGGAAATCAATTTGATGGTTGTTTGAGGATGGTGCAAGAGGTTTATAAATGGTAAAATGAATGTGTTGGAGGAATATGAATATATTCATTATCCTGATTGTGATGATGATGTCAGAGTTGTTGTGGATTGAATTATGTCCTCCCACAATTTGTTTTACCTTGGCTAGGACATGGTTCCCAGAATTGTGTGGTTGTCTACCATTTTGTGATGTGATGTGACTCTCCTACTGTTGTAAATCCTAACCTCTATGATGTATAGGGTTGCTATCAGACAGCATTGATTTGACAGCAGTGGTTTTGTGTGTGTGTGTGTGTGTGATCTTAATGAGCCAGGATTAGAGGCAGTTATGTTAATGAGGTGGGACTTAATCTACAGGATGAGACTGTATCTTGAATCAATCTATTCTGAGATGTAAAAGAGAGAATAGAACAGTGAAGAGAGGATCTTATACTATCACAAAAGAAGTGCTGGGAGCAGAGCTTACCCTTTGAACACAGGATCCCTATGTTGAGAAGCTCCTAGACCAGGGGAAGATTGGTGACAAGGATCTTCCCCCAGAGCCAACAGAGACAGAAAACCTTCTCCGGAAGCTAGCATCCTGAGTTCAGACTTCTGTTCTAGCCTCCTAGACTGTGAGGGAATAAATTTCTGTTTGTCACAACCATCCACTTGTGGTATTTCTTTTATAGGATCACCAGATAATTAAGAAAATGGGTGTACTATGTATGCTGAAACTGATCAAGTTGGGTGATTTAAATATATAAGATTTTGTACATTAACTTTATTGAAATATAACTGTACATAAATACATACATTGAAGAGTCTCATAGCCACCATGTGAGACAGATACTTGGGTGTCCAGGAGGGCTTGAAAAGTTTGACAAAGTCTTCCTCCTCAATCAGCATGCGACCTCTCAACGACCCTAGGGAAAAGGCAAGGATATCGTGTCTCCATAGTGATGTATTCAAAAACCTGACACACTGAGGTAGGCCTACATTTAATTGTATTTGATTCCATTCATCATTTCTCCCAGGAAGATCGCAATATTTCGACACCTTTGGCAGCTTGCTGACTGAGGTATATATCAAGTGCCACTGAAATGTCAGGCAAAACTCCAACTGTGTGCCTCAAGTGGAACCCCCATAAGAGGTTGTTTTGTTTTGAGTTTGCCAGAAAGGCTATTCCTTGTAGCAGAGTGTATCAGGGGACCCCTGAGAGGCCCAGTGTCTTTAGGAACCTGTCGACATCACTGATTCCAGTCCACCTATATCACAGGAGCTCAAGTCAGCACTTAATGCATGATTGACTGAACAAATGAACCTGTCAGATTGGTCCATCTGACTAGAGAACAACTGTTGATTGGTTCCCTCTATGATTTTCCTGCCTTGACTACATGTTGCTGTCTGGTGGACTAGGGCATGACCTCTTCCAGTGGTAGGTGATCTAGTTCTGATCTCCAGTCCCTCCAGTATTACCTTCTGTCACCATGACCATGCAGAAAACTAGGGAACTTATGAGGTGGATTCCAGCTTTCCCTGCTTCGTTTGTGAGGCCTGTCCACCAGCTCTTTCATCCAGCACTGCACTTACCTTTGCCCATGGTACTTTGGAAGAGCCAGGCAGGATCCTTGGCTCATAAGCCTCATTGTTACCTCTTGTGGGCTTAGGAAGTCTATAATCACCTAAGGGACTCTTGCTTCTCCTCTATCATGTAAAAGACTTTCAGGGTATTTGACTGTCTAGTACCCTTGCCCTAACCTACATACCCACACACCAAGGAACACTCTTTGTGATGAGAAGCCAATTTCAAGCGGTGGAGCAGGTGCTGAGCACTGGAGCAGGCATGTCACTCAGCTTCAGTTAGTGTGACACTCTGACTTGAGATCTGACACATGGACACTGGGAGGGAGAAAGTCCCTCTTCCTCTGTATGCTGGTTAAGATTGTGTGCTAACTTGGTTGGGCCAGGATTCTCAGTGTTTTAGCAGTTGCATAATGTTGTGCTGACCACCACGATGGAACGCGCTCCAGTAACGGCGAGGGCGGGGTCTGTGGTGGCCCATCACCTCCTCAGCCTTCACCTCTCTGCCTTTTGCTGTCTACTTCCTGCCTGCTCACCTTGCCAAGGTTTTGGCTTGTTGCGCATCCAGCAGCTGCCACTCTCTTGTCTTCCAATGACTGGTTCTTGGGGCCTGAGTTAGCAGTTTGCCTGTTAATCCTGGAATTCATCAATTTTCACAGCCTGCGAGTACAAGTCCTGTTCCTGAACTGCTGTTTCTGGGTCACTAGCCCCTGCAGCTATGTGGTCACCTACCATCTTGGGATTTACCAACCTTCCCAGCCTGTGAGCAGGAGCTCTGCTCCCTGACCTGCTGACCTTCCGTTCACCAGCTTCTGTGGCTGTGAAAGTCTTATATCCAGATGAAGGACTTGGGATGTTTCAGCCTCTACGGCTGCATAAGCTGTTTCCTTTATATAAATCTCTCCCTCTCTCTTGCTCTTTCTATATATATATATTTATTTATATATATATGTATATATATGTATGTATGTTTATAGATACACATAAGCTGCTTCTTTTATGTAAATCTGTCTCTCTCTCTTTACATATGTATGTATGTATATTTACACACTTAACTGGTTTTTCATCTCTGGAGAACCCAGCCTAAGACACTGTGGACTCACAAGCTGTGAGGACAATGGAGGACCAGTATTGCAGCATCTTGCTGCAGTGGGGAAAAAGCCTTCCTGAAAAGGATGTTATCACAGAGGGAAGCAGAGCTTAGTGAAGAGAGAAAAGAGAGAAAGCCTGAGGATACAGATTAATCCCCTGCAACCAGTTATCCCAAAAGTCAATATCCCCCTTATTGTCAACTTACATGAGCCAAATACATACACACACATATATATATATAAACTTATTTGTATTGTTCCCCTTGTACTGGAAGTTTCTACCTAAAAAAAGCCATGATCAATGGGCAGAACCAAACTCCAGAGGGAAGCAAGACCTGGACTCAAAAAGCTGAGAAGCAACTAATCTGAGATGCTGGAGATAATTGTAAGTGTAGCCTGATACCAGCAGGCAGAGAGGTCATGGCCTGACCAATTTGGGGATCCAGCCAAGCTTGGCCTTACAGGGCTCCCTGTGGAGCCGAGGAGCTATGTATTTGCACTCATACCTGACATATTTCATTTACACCTGTTTACTTCTGGTTCTGCTGGCGTTCGAGATGAGATCTCTTGTTTAAAGTCATAGCTGCTTAAGATTCTACAGTTGTGGAGTTGTGGAATCTCAGGATCATATTCTCCCATATTTAGACTTACAGAATCTTGGGATTCATGCCATAAACATTTTCTGAATGTCCACTTTGTACAAGCTGTCTGCGTGGTGCGGGCACAGTTGAAGACAACAGGCGTAGGGTCTGTCCTCATGGATGGTCTATTCTAGAATAGTGAAATTTTTTGATCACAGGAATGCAGGAGACTCTAGAAGTCTCCTTACGGGCCACCTTCTCCTTTCTATCTCCCTAGAGCAGGAGAGAAAATCACGACTTTGTCCTGTGAAAGGACTAGTATAGGAAGAGAGGTCAGAAGGAAGGTGATTTGGGAAGATTATCCTGACCAAGGAGGAAAAAAGGAGGAAAGTCTGGAGTGTGAGCTCACTTCTACTTTGTGAGCTGTGTCCCTGCCCCATGTAGGTCAGTCCCCACAGCCTCCTCACTGTTTGTCATGAAGTTCCTGCCCCAGAGATCTGGTCAAAGTGTGGCTGCCAGATAGGCTTACCGAGAAGCTCACCTGGAGTGGGATAAACCCGCCAGAGGCTTCCAGAAGCAGACCTTCCCAGACTCCATGGAACGGTGACAGGAATGATAGTGAGGAGCTTACCCCTGGCCACCCGTGCGTGCCTCTGGTCCCCACTAGTATTGCTTCCACCAACTCCGGGGCCACCCGACCAGTGGTCAAGTCTGCCCTGGCTTGGGACTTGATGGGCCTCTTCATCACAAGTGATGGAAGAAACCAACGGGCAGTGGAACGTCTCAGGAAAAGCCCACTGTTGGCCAAGCCTGGCCCTGGCTGCTCGGCCTTGTTTCTCCAAGGATGACCCTCCCTGGGACAGTTTTAGAGACCAAGTCTGCCCAAAGGACAGACTACTCTTTATCTTAACACTAGAAATGGAGTTACTTTGGATCCTGTTTTCAAAGCTTTGTCTGTATATAATTATTTCAATCAAGTTATCCTTAGTGTTTTTAATGTTTAACTTTCTTAGTTCTGTGGAATTTTCTTTTTGTAAAATAAAGGGTAAGTGGTTTTTTTCAGCTAAGTACACTTAAGGAATAGAAATCACATTATGTGCCTGACTTACTTTTGTAAATTCCTTCATACAACGTAGTTCATGCATATGATTAAAAAACAAACATAAAGTACAGAGACTGATAATGAAAAAATATTGGCCCTTGTACCCTTCTTGAGTTCTCCTCCTCAGAGGTGACCAGTGTTAACTTGTTTACTTCTTGGATCAGCTAATTCTCTTGTAAAGCTAATGTCTGCCGCTGTGATCCTTCCAACTATAATAAGTGAAGCCTTAGCTCGTGTCTATCCTAGCCCACCTCCCAAAGTCACTGTATTTTTAGTCCCTCATTTGGTTACCTTGGAAACCTGAAGTAATAGACTCATACATTTATTTCTGTAAAAATAACAAGTTATAAGGTAAAAGTAATTAACATTTTTTGGCCTGTGTAACTAGGAAGTATAGGAGGTAGAACTTGTTGCAGGTAGTGCTGAGCCTGGGGCTGCATCTTCCTCCTTCCATCTTTTATTTCTACTTTATCCTTTGCTTCATACCTACTGCTGCAATAACAGAAATACCAAAAGTAAATGGCTTCAATCAACAGAAATTTATTTCCTCAGATCTGGAGACTCAAAGTCCAAATCAAGGTCTCAGCTGTGTGAATTCTCTCGGTGGGAGTCTGTCCCGGCTTCTGGTGTCTGCCAGCAGTCCTCGGCATTGCTTTATGTAGACGGTCCACACGTAACATCTCTGTCTATTCTATTCCTTCCATAACTCAGAGGTGATTAGATTTAAGACCCACCTCCTTGGACACTCTATGGGGCAGTTCTATTCTGTCTTTAGGATTGCTGTCTTTAGGATTGCTGTGAGTTGGAATCAACTCAGCGGCAATGGGTTTGGTTTCCTACTGTGGTTGGACTTCATTAGCATAACAAAAGAAATTCATATTTGCAAATAAGGTCATGTTTACTCATACAGAAACTAGGGTTTTACATGTATTTTAGGGGGACACAATTCAATCCATAACAGATGCTTTATGCTGTTTGGGTTTTGTATCTTGCAGTGAAAGGTTCTGCTTAAAATAAACCACAATTAAGGTATACAACTATAATCTCAAAGGGAACTTAGGCCTGGAATAGAAAAGCAGAGCCTGTTTTCTCAGACCAAGCCCCCAAACATGTCTCTATGGTGACTGCTAACCCCTGTAACCAGTGTTTATTGAGCTCATACTAAGTGTTCAGTGGTGGGGCTACCATGAGAGCAAAGACTGGTAGAGTCTTTATCCTCATAGAGGTGACCATCTTGACGGCCATATAGGTGCTAAAGAGACTACAAATTAATGTGAATTCTCAGCTGTAATAAATGCTGTGAGAGAGCGGTATTGTGCTGCTCAGGCATATATGCATGGAATTTAACCTGGTTGTGGAAGACCACAGATGTTCCTGTATGGGTAATGGCTGAGTTGGGTTGAAGAGCGAGGAGTGAAATGTGGAAGTTGCTGGAGAGCTAGAGGCAGAGCAAAATCAAACCTATTGCCATCAGGTCAGAAGAGCACTCCAGGCAGAGGGGAAAGACCTGTGAAAAGACCCTGTGGCAGGAAGGGACGCCTGTAGATCTGGAGAGAAGAAGTTAGCTACTGTCCTAGGAAGAGTGATGGGGGGCAGATTCTGTAATGTCTTGAAAGTCACCATAGTGGCTCTGTTGTTTATTTTAACATCAGAGGAGCAATGGAGGACTCTGTGCAGAGAGGGGTTGTGTCATGGAAACAAACGGCCAGATCTGTATTCTGAAAACATTCCCTGTCTGCCTTATGGAGAAGACTGAAGTGGGAAAAAAGGGGTAACTGTGGACTTTGCTAGGAATCAGCTCTGCTGGACAGGCCTCCAAGCTAATTAAAGGTCCCCTACCTTCCTTGGCCTCAGCTGCCCCCAGAGCCAGCCAAAAGACCAAACCCAACCCACACGATAGAGTCAGGTTCAACTCATAGCAAACCTATAGGTCAGAGCAGAACTGCCCCATGGAGTTTCCAAGGAGCACCTGATGGACTTGAACTGCCAACATTTTGGTTAGCAGACATAACATTTAACCTACTATGCAGCTAGGGTTTCAAACTGACCGGGCCAACCCCTAGCTCCTCCAAGTTCATAGATAGTTCAGTTTTCCCAGAACCTGGGTTTGAAGCCACCTGAGCTCATCATGTTCAGGGTGTTACAGGGCATCAAAGATGAGTAACAGAGGGAAAAAAGGGAGGAATATATTATTATCCCCTTGTTGCAGACATGAAAACTGAGGCACTGAGAGGTTAAAAAGCTACTCAAGGTGACATAGAAGGTAACTGTAAAACTGGGATTTTAATTTAGAGGTGAGCATCAGACATAATTTCAAAATATGCAGAGGAGAACATAAGCACCAAACCCTGAGGCTGGAGATGATAAGAGCAGCAGTCTCCTTCACAACCATAGCTAATGTTTTTCAGAGCATAATGGATGGAAATGAAGTCTTCCAAAGAATTTTACAAAAATTCTGTGTCTAACCATGATAACTTGAGCCTCATTTGGAAGTAGTAACAAGGGTACTGAATTAAATATCAGATCCTAGGGTCTGTTTCTAGTCATGTATGAGTTGCTGCAATGGAGCTATGCCTCTACTTTGAATTCTGGGCAAAAATACATATATCAAAACAAAACAGCTATCAGAAGTTGCTGGAGAGCTAGCAAAGCAGATGGGGGTCCACATCTGGAAGTAGGGAAGTCACTGGGTAGGTTTCCAAATTTCCAGGAATTTTAGCCAGAGGGTAGGTCTCAATTGGCTCCATATGCAGTGGCTTATACTTGGACAGGCATTGGCAGTGTTGCTTGAGTTAAGAACCAGAGCATAGAGTTTGTGGCAGCCATAATTGGAAAGTGAGAGAGAAAAATTTCAAAATTAGAGAATCAAAAAGAGAAAGCCTCAAATCCTCTGCATAAACTCAGCCCAAATCTCAGAATGTCTCCTAAACTGTGTTTAGTAGTCAAGCTAAGACTAAAGACATTATACCGAGATTTCAGAATTTTCAGAATTCAATTTAAACTTTCAATCCTTGAAAGAATAATCAATATTCTTTCCAGGGACAGAAATGAATCCAAAATCTCAACCCCCCCCCAAAAAATTAATAATGTCCACAATAAAATTCAAAATTATTGGAGAGATGAAGAATCTGAATGTATCTTAAATTAAAAAAAAGTCAATCAATGGAGACCCATAGATTTTAAAACAGTGATTACAATTGTTTTAGTTATCTAGTGCTGCCCTAACAGAAAATACCATTAGTGGAAGGCTTCATGAAGAGAAATTTTATTGTCACCATGTGGTAAGCCACAAATCCATTCATGAGTTACAAGTCCATTCAGGAGAAATTATCACAGCCTGGTAAGCTGACCCCAAATTCAATAAGAGCATCTTGGCACAGGAGCCTCAGGTCCAAAGAATGTGCTCTCTCGATGCTGCTTTCTTCATGGTATCAGGTTCCCAAATTTACTCTGCTCACCTCTCTCCCATATATCCCACAAACTGGTAGTTTGAGTCCTGCCTGACTAACTGCTGCCCATTCTCCCTCATTACAGAGGCAGGATTCACACCACATGGGAGGAATCACACCATACTGGGACTCATAGCTGAGTCAAATCAATATGTACTTTACTGGGGGGACACAATGCAATCTATGACAACAATTAAACTCATGATTGTAGAGAAAAATATACTGGTTATAATAAGTGAAATTTTAGGAAACATCAGCAATGAAATAAAAATAAGAAAAAACTAGTTAAAATTTTTAGATTGAAAAAATACAATAATTGAGGGCAAAAAAAATCACTAGGGGGCTTAATAGTAAATTGGATACAGAAGAAACAGTCAGGAAATTAAAGATTCATCAGTAGTAACTCCTAATCTGAAGGACAGAGGAATAAAATTTGAAAGGAAGAAAAAGAAGTCTTCAGAATCTGAAGAACAGTTTCAAATGAACAACTTAATATATATATGACTGTACTTGCAGAAGTAAAAGAGAAGAAGAATGGAGCAGAAAAAGCTATCTGAAGAAATGACAGCAGAAAATCCCCAAATTTGGTAAAACTCATAAACTGACAAATTCAAGCAGCTCAGAAATCCCCAAATAGGATGAATTAAAAGAAAACTGTATCTAGGCACAGTGTAGTCAAACTGATAAAAACCCCAAACGGAAAATTTTGAAAGCAGTTAGAGAAAAATAACTCATTACGTAGAGTGGAGTAACACTTGAAAAGATGCTGACTTCTAGTAAGAAACAAGTAGGGGTCAGATGACAACGGAATTACATCTTTAAAGACTGTCAACCCAGAATTCTGTATTCAGCAAATCATTCAAGAGCAAAAGTGAAATAAAGAAATTTTCAAATAAAAGAAAACTAAGAGATTTTTTTATCAGCAGAATGTCATTATAAGAAACGCTAAAGAACATTCTTTAGGCAGAAGGAAAAAGATACCAGATGGAAACGTGAATATTCAAGAAATAATGAAGAACACCAGAAATGATAAATGTGTGGATAAATATAAAAGACTATTTTAAAATTTTATTTTCTTGAAGAGGCTTTAGATGCTTTAAAGCAAAAGATATTTCACTGTGGAATTTATGAAATATACAGATGCGGTATATATATGATAATTATAGCACAAAGTATCTGCTACTACTCATCTCCCCATTGCTATTGATTAACTCATGTGACAAACTGCAAAAAATCAAACCTGTTGCCATAAAGTCAGTTCCAACTCAGAGTGACCATATAAGACAGAGCAGAACTTCCACAGAATTTCCAAGGAACGGCTTCTGGATTTGAACTGCCAATCTTTTGGTTAGCAACTGTAGCTCTTCACCACTGTACTACCAGAGCTTCCACGGATAGTGAAGGAGGGCATAATTATATAGGTATATAGGTATATGAATTTTACCTTATATAGATATAAGGTGAAAAGTTAAGGATGTATTTTGCAATACTAAGATCTATCACACACTTGGACACACACACAAAAGCACAGAAAGGCATAGCTAAAATGCCAATAGATATATAAAAATAAAATTGTAAAAATAGATTCTGCAAATTTAAAATATGGCAAGAAAGGAGAAACAAACAACAAAGAAGAAGAAATGATTAGAAAATCAGTGGTAAAATGATAGATCTTATTCCAGACACAGCACAATTACATTAAATATTAATGGCCTAAATACTCTAATAAACAGACACATTTTTTTCTCTTTTCTTTCCCTTGTTCCCTCCTACCCACCCTGAGATGAGGCCAAGATTAAAAAAAAAAAAAAAAAAAATTCTAAGGCCTAGAAAGAGGCAGGGACCTGCTCTAAGTCACACAGTAGTTTGGGAGCAGAGGACAGGACAGGAAACTTAGCCTCCCTTTACATCCACTGAGCTTGGCTGCTAACCAGTTGCTCCTTGGAAATCCTATGGAACAGTTCTACCCTGTCACAGAGGGTTGCTATCAGCTGAAATCAGCTTAACAGCAGCAGGTTTAGTTTTTCATTTTATCTCCTGTGGGTTTTGCTGCTCTCTCTAGTTTTGACACACAAAGAATTGGGGGAAAGGATCAGAAGTTTCATACCTCCTCCCTATAACCTTTTCCTGAGGTGAGGAGAGGACACTCATCCATATTTCGACTAGAATAAAAAACAGAAAAGAATGAACTTCAGACTGAAAAATATGGATCCAAAGGGGAACAGTAAGAGTGAAGGGCCTAAGTTCCTGAGGAGGAGCTTCTGGGCATCGAGGGAACCGGGACTGCAGATGCTGGCAAATAAAATAACAACAATAAAATACAAACATGGGGCAAAGTTGGGAACTTATGAGGACCCTGGGCATCTTTTAGTGGTCCTGCTTGGTATAAATGACTAACACACAAGTACAGTCCTAAAGGTTGGTGGCTCAAGTCCACTCAGCAGTACTGTGGAAGAAAGATCTGGTGATCTGCTGCCATACAGAGTGTAGCCAAGAAAACCATATGAATTAGTTTTACTCTGTAACACATGGGGTCAACATGAGCTGGAATCAACTTAATGAAAAAAGGATTGGTTTTGGTTGAACAGCCTTTATGTGTCTGAGTCCCCTCAGACAAGCCCAAGATACAGAAACTGTTGACCCCATTGTATCAGTGAGGAGAGTGAGACTTAAGTAGCTCACAAGGGAGTTTCAGTTTCCGGACTTGGACCTGGGTCTCCCAGCTTTTCAGAGCCAAAAGGGCTTGCCAACTTATATGCAGAGCAGAGGGCTCAGAGGATGGTCAGGACCTGTCTGGAGATTTTGTATTAATTTGTTCCCATGTGCACAGAGTGCCAGTTTGCACAGGGAGGTAGTGAGTGCCTTGTGCAGGAACGGTACAAGTTGGGAAACCAGCCCCAGGATTGCTGGAATTATGACAGTGTGTCAGGTGAGAAATTAGGTAGTTCTTGGTTTAAGTTCCAGCTCTGACCCTTCCTGGGTGGTCTGAGGACAGTTGTTTAACTTCTCTGCCCCTAAGTTTCCTCACTGAAAAAATGGGAGTGGCTACAGAGCCCTCAGAGGATTGCTACAGGATCAAATGAGACAATGCACAGTAGGGCACTTGGCACCTGGCACTGAGTGGGTACTCAGGAAATGTTGGCTGGTGCCAGTTGGGTGCTGTGAGGGGACTCAGGTCCTGGAATCTGTATCAGTGTCATGACCTCTCCCAACCAGATCTCAGTACCATGGCAGCTGCCCCACAGTGCCCCCTGCCTGTTCAGAATTAGAGCACAGGGTCTCAGGAAGACACAGTGGGGAAGAATTCCTGGGGACCTTTAGTTCCCACAACAACCCACATGGAGTACACAGATCAACCCCTTTTACAGAAAAGCATCTTACCCAGGCTCACACAGTTTGAAAACGGAGAATACACACCTGGCCATCTGGCCATCTGGCTCCAGATCCTGAGCCTTTCCTCTGCCAAGTGTGCTGGGGTGGTGGCTAGTGGCTGGATCTGTGGGAGCCACCTCAAAGGACAGGTCAGTACCACTGAGCACTCATGTTGGCACAGGTACAAGACGGATACAGCATCTGTAGCCGGGCTTGACTGTTCCCAGCTCTGTGAAACCGAATGGCTCTGCCAGCAAATTATCACTTAAATCACATCCAGTGACCATTACTGCCTTTGGCTGGACACTGAGAAAATGCCTCAGCCACCGAGGTGGAAGGTGAAAGAAATCACTAGAGAAGAGAGGGGAGAAAAGAGAATTAGACTTGAACAGCTCAAGATGCAGGGGAGGACCTGAAACCACAGAAAGACATTGGCCAGGGACTGGAAAAAAACCCCATTGCTGCCTCCTGGGTATCTTCAGGGAAACCCTGGTGGTGTAGTGGCTAAGTGCTACAGCTGCTGTGAGGTCAGCAGTTCAAATTGACCAGGTGTACCTTGGAAACTCTATAGGCCAGTTCTACTCAGGCAGTCCTATAGGGTCACTATGAGTGGCAAAATCAACTCAGAGCCTGTGGGCTTGGTTTGGGGGGTATCTTTAGCCGTCTTGGTTTCCTCCTGGGCTAAATAGTTTTGCTTTCCATTGACAGGCTTTGAGCTGCTTCGTTGCTGGAGTTTTCATCAACACAGGCTCTGCTTGACCTTCCCCTTGTCAGGTCGCTGCCTGCCCTCTCCTCTCAGGCTCTGTACAAGCAGGCAGGTGGTTCTGCTGGGCTGCCCCCTCCTCAGATCTGCCTTGTGTCCTCTCCTCTCAGGCAAGAAGAGGCTTCTGGGCCAGCTCAGGGCTCATATTGTGGGTGGTCTGAGCCAGGTGACCGTTGGTCCTGGACTGGCACATCTGGAGCTCAGAGGAGAGGTCAGGGCCTGAAAAGGGGGTTGAAGGTCTGCTATTGATAGTGGAGGGGAGATATCTGGGGCTCAGGCCTTAGTCTTAATATCCAAATGGGCTCTAGAAATTTGACCCCACCTAGCGGTAGGAGTTGTACAACACCTTGAGTTTTGGGGGGCTGCTTGCTTTGTGGTCAAACCCCAACTGCCCATCCAGTTGCAGCTGCCTCTGCTGCTCTCGCAAATCCCGCTTCTCTCTGTTCCTCAAAGATGTTCTGTGCTTCCCCACTTCCCAGCTGTTCCTCGTGCTGTTCCTCCCTCTTGCAATGCCTTTCCCTGCACCACCTGTCATACCCTACCAGCTCTAAAAATTCTAAAACTGATTCCAGTTAAGACGATTCTGACTCCTGGCCACCCTCTGTACATTGGTGTAGAACCGTTCTCCACAGGGTTTTCAAAGGCTGATACTTCAGAGGAGATCACCAGGTCTTTCTTCTGTAGCATCTCTGGATGAGCTCAAAGTTTCAACCTTCGATTGCAGCTGAGTGTGTTAACCATTTGCACTGCCCGAGGACTCCCCCCAAGATTCTAAGCAACCTTGAAAGTCCCACTCAAATACAACCTTCCGCAGGGAGCCTGACTGATTTCCCCAATGCTGCTTCTCATTGCTTTGTATTTTGGGAGATGAGTGGAGACAGCATGGAGTTTTAGAACCAGCTGCACTCTGCCTGTCTCTGTGACCGTGAGTGAGTCTTTTCTCATCTCTGTTTTCTCATTTATGCAAAGGGAAGGGTTATGTACACCTGACCATATTGCTGCCTGGCAAAGAGAAAGCTGTCTAATTATGTTAATTTTATTATCTCCCTTATGACAGTCTTTTATTCATTAGTCTGATGCCATAATCTATCTGGTTACAGTATGAACTCCTAAAAGGCAAGCACTTCTCTTTTTACCACCTTTCTTAATTAACTCAAAATGTATTTATTGCATTCTCCCTCTACAGAATACTAGAAATAGGTAAGCAAATCCAATCCCAGCTTTCAAGAAGCTGTAGCCCCATGGTGAGTGGCTCACAACAGGGTAACCCTGCACCACTGGGGCCCCTCCAATAACAGAAGATGCTTTTAAAACGAATTCTGAATTTACTTCAGTGTCCCAAAGAAAACCAAAAGGGATGCAACTTACAATCCCATGACCCTTCCTGAAGCCCACTCCTCTCCGGGGTAGAGCTGCGAAGCCTCTCATGAGGCAGACCTCCAAACCGTGCTCGGAAACAACCTCGCATGACTTGGTTTCCCTGCCCGCTGTTACTCGCTTCCGTTCTTCATTATATGTGTTCACCTTTTTCTTCTGAATCTTTCATTGTTTTTCTCTTCGCTAGTCAGTCTCTCTTAAAAAGCAAAATTATTGTGATTAAGTGAAAGTTTACAATCCAAGTCAATTTTCCAAATAAAACCCCCAACACCCCCCCTTCTGCAGCTCTGGCTGCTCTCCACACCTTGTGACACCTTACTCTGCTGTTTCACTCTTTACTTCCAGTATCCACTCCACCAGCTCTTGTCCCCTCCTCTCTACCCTCTCCTCTCCCCTCTGAAGGGAAAACAGCAGGACAGCGTCATGCATATATTGAACTATAAAGTACACACACCACATGCATCACTCTGTGTCCTCGAGTCCAGCCTGGTCTTTGTCTCAAGTGTGGGCTTCGGAACTGGTTTCAGCTCTGGGCTAGCAGCAAGTCCAGGGGTCTTCTCAGATGACCCACCAGATTGTTGGACCATCATTTCTGGTCTTTTTATAGAATTCTAGATCTGCACATCCCTTTTTCTTGTGGCCGCATCAGGGACTCTACATTGTGTCCTCTGTCAGGGCTGTTTTTGGTGATGGCTGGGCACCATCTGGTTCTTCTATTCTCCTGGCGATATAGTCTCCCAGTCATGTCGGTCATTCTGTCTCCTGGGTTCATTTTTCCTCGTGGCTTTGATGTTCTCGGTTGTCATCTGTTCCATGTGGGTTGGGATCAACTGATGTTCCTCAGATGGCAGCTTGCTGGCTTTTAAGACTCTAGGTGCCTGTCACCAAAATGGAGTGCAGAAGACTGTTTTAGCAAAAGACTAGTTATGCCAATTAACCTCGATGTCCCCTAAAAACATGGTCTCCAGACCCCTGTCCCTTGTATTCTGTCCTTTGAAATATTAGGTTGAATTTAGAAAAACTTTTAGCTTATCTTTACTACTGGGTCTCCTGATTCAATATCTCTCTCACTTAAGACCATCTCACGAAGGTAGTATTCTCACAGAGAGCAGGAGAAGGAAAGAAACTGAGTGGGTAGAGACAGGAGTCTCTTGGTGTAGAGTGGAGGGGAGGACCGTGAATACTTGCATGATGATAAACCTTGTCCTTGTCATGGCAGGTTCTCAGCCAATGCCAAAACAAAGGACCCTCCAGCTCTAGGTGCTGTGATTTTGTGAATTTTGAAATATAGAAATTGGTACCAGTCAAACACCAAGGGTTCAGAGACAGGGAGCTGAAAGCCTGTCATGAACTATCTGCTGACTACTGAATTCCCATTCTCTGATAGCTCAAGGGTCTCCAAACACCTGTGCCCCCTGCCACGGCACAGCCTATCCTCCAGGAGAAGGGTCTTAGCTACACTAATGAGCCCTTTTATCAGAGGAGTAAAAGAAACTCTGCTTCACTGTGACTGTCATCTGTGATTGTGGAACCAATCCATAACCCCCACTGTGGAGACCCACCTGGTTTCTGATTTCTGCAGTTTCTGAGACTTGCAGTACTCTTTGAGTCTCTTTGTGCCCTATAACTAGTTCTAGCCTATACTTCAGAAGTCAGTGTGTATGTGACACCACACCCACACATTCCAGTCCCTCCCACAACCTCCATAACCAGCTACCTCTTCATCGCATGCAGGGCTAAAGAGCTCAACTCACAGCACACACCACTCTTAGGAGCAGGGACCCAGGTAAGAGGCCCCGTGGGCTTAGAAATTGAACTCACCCATTGGGATGAGTTTTCTTGCATCTCAGAAACTAAACTGTGGTCTAGAAGAGTGGAAGGTATCAGGCAGACTCCAAGTGGCCACAACTCCATGGATTTCTTGCCCCATGAGGAAAGCCATGGAGAAGAGAATCAGATCAAAATTCTTTAACATGTGGGGCCTAGGGCATGGGTCCATCTTACTGAGGTCCAAGTACAGCACAAATTCGAAGACCCACTTTACTTGCCAGGCCACCTGCTCTGTGTTGTCGTGGGAAAGACCCAAGAGGCTGGACCAAGCCATTAGGAAGAACACGACTCACAGATCCAATGCCAAGGCGATGAAAAGAGGTCTGGAGATAGGACCAGAGCTAAGGCATGGAGACCTAGGGATGGAGTTGACCAGTAAAGGGGCCTAGGTTCAAGGGAGGAGCACCCAAAACTGAAGGTGGCCCCCAGCTTCCTCTTGGGTCCACCTATACAGGTGAGAGAGTGCAGCTGGGGACCTTACCTGGCTTACTTACAAGGCTTCAGCAGAGGCAGCAAACCTAGGCAGACCTGCACTGCTTCCCTAAGTTATCACAGCTTCAAGCTGAAGCCATGAGCACCTGCAAGGAGCTGGTAGTTAGAGACAAACCCACAGCAAAACAAACTAATCTGCGCTGTCAGAGCCCTGGGAAACTGAATGAGTTCACACACACACAAACACACACACACACTCTGAGCCATATTTTATGTTGTAAATGAGTAACATTTTAAGAGCTACAATTTCCCAGAAACTCATGAGTTTCCTGGAATCATTACCTTTCAGAGATCTTCCATGAGACACTAGAGTGAACAAGAGATACTCTCATTTAAAGAAAACAAAGGGATTAAAAAGAAGAAGAATAGTTCATACAGTGGAAATTCTGCTTTTGCATAGGGTGTCCTCAAATAGACAGAGATGAGATCCTCACTGGGATGAGGGGGGAGTGTGTGTGCACTCTGAATTGTTTCTAGAGGCACAAAGGGACATCAGTGTGTCTGCGTTCTTATTAATTGGGTAGAGGAAAACCGTGTCTTCGCTGGGATTCTCAAGGTATATGGGCAATTTTCATGTGAACATATATTTCTACAGACGAAGCTCAGGCCAGACCAG
The DNA here is from genome assembly GCA_028571685.1 of Heterohyrax brucei. Lineage (NCBI taxonomy): Eukaryota > Metazoa > Chordata > Mammalia > Hyracoidea > Procaviidae > Heterohyrax > Heterohyrax brucei. The sequence continues at coordinate 60,262,355 of CM053140.1, forward strand.
CTTTATTAAGGCCAGATGGGGAAGCAGTAGGAGGCACGGGGACAGGAGAGGGATAGCCATGCACTCTTACTTGGGATTCTGGAAGGGTCACTCAGGGTAAACAATAGTTGTGAGACTCTTAATAATCTCTGTGCTCCCAGGAGATCTCTACCATCTAAAAGGGCCTTCTGGAACCTTTACCCCCAAGCTCATGGTGACCCCACTGGTTTTGACTGTTTTGTGCCAGACCTTGTGTAGATACATTACGAGAACTGTCTTACTAGATCTTCACCACAATTCTAGGAGAGAGACGCTATTATTATCATCCCATTTTGCAGATGAGGAAACTGAGGCTCAGCGTGAGGAGAGGGCTTACCCAGAATTACACAGCCAGGAAGCAGAGGAGTGAGACACAGTCCCAGAAGCGGGACTGCGGAGCACATGCCTGCCCTGGAAGGGGCACTTAGCTTTCAGGTACCTGGTCATGGTGCAGGTCTCAGCTAATTACTCCCCACTCCCACCGGGAGGTAGAGTTTCTGTCCCCACTTCCCAGTTCAAAGCGAGGGGTAACTGGCACATGGAGTGGGGGTTCAATTTAGGCCCCAGGATGCACCATCTCCCCAGGTACTCTGCACCTCTCTAGGGACGCTAGTAGAGTCCGTGCCCTCTCGGGATCTGGTACTGTGGTTGAACCCTGACTACTACAAGGTGGGAACTATTAATCCCTCTCCTACAATTGATGATATTAGATGTAGAGAAATAAGAAACTTGCCCAATTCATGCAGGTGATGAAGAGAAGGAATTTTCACTCAGTGTTCTAGCTTCAGCTTCCTAGGTGGTGCAAATGGTTTGCACTCCACTACTAACCTGAAAGTTGGTGGTATGAACCCACCCAGCTATGCTAAAGTATAAAGACATCTGGCTTTCTGCTTCCATAAAGATTACAGCCAAGAAATTCCACAGAGTAGTTCTACTATGTAACACATAGGGTCGCAGTGAGTCAAAATCAACTTGATGACAATGGATTTGGTTTTCTGGTTTTGGTTTAGTTTCACAGGTCCATATACAGTGAATAATTTTTCCCTAGAATGGATCACACCTAGAATTTCACCAGATATCTGGTTTAGATTATTTAAGTGATGATATTTGGGACTTTTGAGCTAATGAGATTTTGCAGTTTGAGTCGCCATGGGGAGTTGAGACCATTTGGAGATGTTGAGATGGGGTGAATTTTGCATACAGAATAGAAGTGAATCATTGAGGGTTAGAGAGTGGACCTCAACAGGAAGAATAATGACCCTCCAAAGATCTTTGAGTACTAACTCCTGGAATTTATCACATAACACAAAGGACTTTGAGGAAATAATTAAGGATCTTGAGATGGTCAGGTAACCTTAGATTTTTCAGGTTGGTAGAGTGTAGTTGTGAGAGGTCTTATAAGGGAAAGAAGGAGGCAGGAGAATCTGAGAAGATGTGATGACAGAATCAGAGGTTGGAGCAATAGAGCCCATGAACCAAGGAATGTGGAAGCTTCTGGAAGATGGAAAAGGCAAGGACATAGAGTCTGTCACTATGGCTGGTTTGTATAATGTTGCTCAATCACATAAAATTCTGTAATGCTCTTTAAATCATATGCAACATTGTCACGTTTCTTCTAAAATGGTTTTAAGTCATAGGTGCATAAGTTATAATGTGACTTGTTGTTGTTGTTGTTGTTAGGTGCCCTCAAGTTGGCTCCAACTTATAGAGACCCCTGTGTTCAGCAGAATGATACACTGTTTGGTCCTGTACCATCCTCACAGTCATTGCTATTTGAGCTCATTATTGCAGTCACTGTGTCAATCCATCTCCTTTTTGATGACCCTCTACTTTATCAAGCATGGTGTGCATTTCCAGGAACTGGTCCCCCCTAATATCATGTCCAAAGTACGTGAGACATAGTCTTGCCATCCTGAATTCTAGGGAACATTCTGGCTGTACTTCTTCCAAGACAGATTCTTTTTCTGTTCCTCTGGCAGTCCATGCCATATTCAGTATTCTTCATCAACATTACAGTTCAAAGGCATCAATTCTTCTTTGATCTTTGGTCTTCACATTGCATTCAGCAAAGGCATTGCAAGAGATCTTAAAGTGTTAAAAAGCAGAGATGTCATTTTGGGGACTAATATGCACCTGACTAAAGCCATGATATTTTCAGTGACCACTATGCTTGCAAAAGCTAGACAGTGAATAAAGAAGATGAAAAAAGACTTGATAATATGACTTGGAAGTGTCAAATTTCTAACTTGGACGTTTAAACATGGAAGTACACAAAGAATGTGATAAAGAACCTTTCATTAAGCAGCTTTTGACACAGCATGGTATGATAAAAAGAAAATAGCATTTTTAATCTTTGTAAACTAGCCTTGAGACATAAATTTAAACTATTCCCTAATCTCCAACCTTGAAGTAAAAGATGTGACATTTGGCTAATCTCCAATTCTGGAGAGAAGACATGGCATATACTAGTGTTGGACATCACAGTGGCCCTTATCTTGTGAAGCCAAGGTGAGAATTTCAAATATAAAACCTGAAGTTTTGCTCACTCACTGAGAGAAGGCAGAGACTAAGGGCTCTTTCTCCAGTCTCTCATTCTCACTTAACACAGACGGCCTGCTGAGATTCTGCCTGTGGCCAACTTTGGATCCTAGCTACAAGGGACCTCAGCTGAGTTCTAGCTGTTGTCAAGTCTTCTTTATGAGACCTCTCATTAAAGGTAAACACTTCAAGTCTGAAGAGGCAGACTTTAACCATTCCACTAGCATTGCAATTGTAATCTTTAATTCTGGTTCTCCAGTTCCAAATGAATGTTGCTAGGTCTTAACTGCACGCTTTGCCACCACTACTGTTTCAGCCACATGCTGCTGCTCTAGCAGAAATATCACAAAACGGATGGCTTTAGCAAAGAAAAGTTTATTCTTACACAGTCCAGTAGGATGTAATTCCAAATTGAGGGTGTCTGCTCCAGGGGAAAGCTTTCTTTCTTTATTAGCTTTGGAGGAAGGTCCTTGTGTTTCATCAGTCTTTGGTCAAAGGAGCATCTTGGTGCAGGAACTTCAGGTCTGAAGGATGTGCTCTACTGCTGGTACTGCTTTCTCGATAGTATGAGGTTCCCAACTCTCTGCTTGCTTCCCTTGACTTTTATCTCTTGTAGGATGAAGAGATAAAAAGTTGGTACAAGCCATACTCCAAGAAAACTCCTTTAGGAAGGGTATTATAGCCCAATCCTAATCCTCTTTCAAAATAATCCTATCTATTAACCACAAGCAGAGATTAGGATTTACAACATAAAAAAAATCACAAAATGAAAGGCAATCACACAATACTTGGAATCACAGGCCCAGTCAAATTGCTGCACATATCTTTGGGGGGACACAATTCAATCCATGACAACTACCTTGTGATTACCTAAAGGAGTTTATGTATGTCGAATCTGCATTTCTCTACTAATTTCTAAGATTAAATCCTATAAAACACTCCTCTAGAGCCTCTAGGAGGAACACAGTTCTGCTGAACCACTTTAGATTTCTAATCTTGAGAATAGTAAGAGAATACATTTGTCCTGCTTCAAGCTATTGTGTTTGTTGTAATTTGTCACGGCAGCAACAGCAAACTAATACAGACTTAGTACATTGCAGCTACTAAACAATTTCTGTATGTCAATGGCTCAGCTGGGCTCGTGTATACCCAGAAGATCGTACCTGCTGCAGGCATCATGTAAACACCCCTAAGGGCACTGACGGAAGGCCTTCGTAAATGACTGTGTGTGCCACTGTGTATACCAGTGACACCTTCCTTGTGCACACAGACCCTGGCCTGGGTGTTCTGCATCCAACCTGACAGTGTGGTCTGTTACAGGGCTCAGTGATGAATCCCTTTTCAGCACATCCATGAACCCCTTTTCAGAGACTTATTCCAAGTGTCAAATATTTTTGGTAAAATGTTCACACATGAGCTGACATTCTTCAGGTCCATCCCCCGTAATAGAGGTCTTTGGGCTCAGAGAGACTCATAAGTCTTTTGCTTCTTCCTCCCCTTAATCTGATTTTCCTATTTACAAAGACTTTCGTGTGGTGGTGTGCAAGCTCTCAAACCTAGTTTGCTGACTTTTGGGGTGTCAGTAGGAGTCCCTGGGTGGTACAAACAGTCAACACACTTGACTGATAACTGAAAAGTTGGCAGTTCAAGTCCACCAGAGTCTCCTCCAAGAGGAGGTCACCTACTTCTGAAAAATCAGCCATTGAAAACCCTGTGGAGCACACGCATGAGGTTGCCATGAATTATAACTGACTCATCACCAACTGGTTTTGATGATGTAAATATTCCTACTGTGGCCAACATCAAGCTACCAAGGGCTTAACAACAGGCTCATGAGATTCCTGAATATTTAACATTCAGCTCTCAGTCGGCACTCTTGAACCTGCCCACTGCCTAGCTGGAGAGTGCCACCTTCCTCCAGCAACAGGAACAGTAATAAACTGTGACTGTCTGGGCTTAATCAGCTCCAGACACAGGATGGCAGTCATGATGGAAGGAAGCCCAGGTTTCAGGGATGTGAATTATATGCTCCTGGAGCTTCATTACCCTCAGTTACTGTCTTATTTATCTTAGCTTATTCCTTCTGGCAAATTGAACCACCTCTGTCTTTTCAATCTTGTTCTCTTGGTGAATTGAACAACAGTGGTAAAAACAGAATTGGCCAAATATGGGGATTTACCGTACTTTTGACCTCTGGTCCCTGTCTCTTAAAGCCCCATGACCCCAGGGCAGGACATTTGGCTCTTCCCTATCCTAGAAGAGGAGTGGAGTCAGCAATACTGGAGCCAGCTGTATTTTCCTAGCCACAGGAGCATTCTATGCCTCAGTTGTACCATCAGTGGAAGGGGCCCACACCTGGTATTAGTGTGAAAAGCCAAAGTCCTGCCTGGAGGTCTCCAATTTTAACTAAGGGGACCCCATTGTGGGAAATCTTTACCCTGGTATATTCCGTTGGGTTGATGGAGACTTAGATCAGCATAGCGTAGCCTGAGGTCCTGCTGCCCAATTCTGCTTTCTCACCCCCACCTGTATCTCCCACAGCCTCGCTTACAAATAAAACTCACACTCTAAGCCTCCACGTCCGTAACCCAGGGAACCTGGACTGACAAATACAGCACAGATGCCTCTCCAGGTGTTACTCTGAGCCTCAAAGTTATCAGCGTACAACCCCCGCTGGAGCCCTTGTCTCTGGGGCTTCAGCTGGCGGAGAAAACACTCAAACTTTGAAGACCTGGGATTCTTCCTCGCCGAATCTCATTTCACCTGCAAAGAGGCTGACTCACATTTTGGCTAATGAAACCAAAACCGAACTCCCAAACCCGGGCACGTCTGGACCTTGGGCTCCTCCTTAGTAGAATGGGGCTGTCGTGGAGAGTAAAGAAGTTCACCTCCACAGAGCTGGAACCTGGCACACAGGGTGGGGAGCAAGAGTTAGATGGGGACCACCGGCCCACGTGTGGATGCTGGAGGAACAGCTGCTGGAGATCTAAGAGCAAGGTGCGGAGGCCCTGGAGGAGTGCGGAGGCCCTGGAGGAGTGCAGAGGACAGGCTTTGGGGCCCACCAGGCAGTGGAGGTGGGGAGCAACAGGAGGTGGAGCAGGTCAGTGGGAGTGTCCTTACCCCTCACTGGCCCAGCTCTGAGCCTCTCTCGGTTTTTTAGTACTACTGTAACAGAGATGCCACAAGTGGGTGGCTTTAACAAACAGAAATGTATGTTCTCACAGTTTAGGAGGTTAGAAGTCGGAATTCAGGGCTCTAGCTCTAGAGGAAGGCTCTCTGCTGCCCTGGGGGGTTGGCTTTGTCTCAGTTTCTCCAGGGTTCTTCCAGGCTGTTTGCTTCTCTGGGCCTCCTTTGCTTTTCTTATATCTCAGACAACAGCATGCATGTTAGACTGATGTGGCCTCATTACCATAACAAAGGAAGTGTTATTCCTCAAAAGGATTACATCCACAGTTACAGAAGTGAGGATTCTAACCTGTATTTGGGGAGTAGACAGTTCAATCCACAAGAGCTTCTTCCTTTCCCACATCTCAGGCATTCCCAGCCCCACTCCCACCCTCAGGGGAGGATCACCTCCAGGAAGCTCCACAGAGGCAGAGAACCTTTGAGGCACTGACCCCTCACAACTACCTCGTGATGGCAGTACTGTCATCACCCCATTTTGCAGATGAGTAAACTGAGGCTCATGAAGGTAATGTCACTGTACTTCTTTACTTGAACATTCTTTGTTCCTTTCTCTGGAGTATCTCTGGCACATGGCTGGTCTGTCTCCCGTTTTCTCTGTGTTTTAATTTCTTCTCTCTAGCTTCCTCCCTCTGTGACTCTCCATCTCTTATTTTTTCCACTCTTGTCCAAACTAAGGTCCTAACTTAGTGTTGCTATTTCTCCGTCCTTAACTCCAGTCTCTCTATTTTCTTCTCTGTCTCACTGACTCTGTGCATGTATGCAGGTTTGTGTTGCTCTTTCTGGTCATCTGTCTGTATGTGGCTGTCTCTGTCTCTCCCACGCTTACACAGATACCCAGTGCACATGCACACGAACACATGCACACACATACACATACATGTATGAGTTCCCTTCTAGCTTCTGAGCTGTCTTCTAGCTCCTTCCTGCCACCTGAGAACCTGGCCAATTTCTCAGGCAGCAGCTCTGCAGCTGTCTGGACTCCAGTGCTGTTTTCTTTCCCCATTTTCCCTAGGTGTCAGGCACAGACGCAAAGTGGGAGCTCCTAAGTGTGGGAGGAGGAGGCAGGGAGTGGAGCCCCATGGGCTGGCCTAAACTTGGGAGAAAAAGTATAGTTTTCTAAGCTCAGATACACCAGGCATTTTCCTTTCATTTCTCCGATTCTTTCTGCTGGCTGGCCCCTCCCTCCTTTCTGCAGTGTTTTCAGCAGAAATGTATTATTATTTTAAATTCCTCATAGTTAGTTATAAAAACATTTTTTTTTGTAAGCCCAGTTTAGATGCATCAATACGTCTACTTGGCTAAAACTCTTTTACGCACTAATTTATGTTTTGAATCTTCAGCTCCTGCTGGTGTTATTATCCAATCACGATGACACTTTGAATCACGTGGTGTCTTTTGCACAAGGCTATAAGCACAGGCTACTGTTTTCATTGCTTTAACTGTTTCTATAGTAACCGACTTTGTCAACTTTTCTGGTGTTTTATCCATAATATTGTGGCATTCAGCATTTGTGAACCTATAGCAGTACCTTTTTGGAGAACAAGGTAATTGAAGGAAAAGGGACAATATATGGGAGTCAGTATTTACAGTTAACATTAGCACGAAAACATTACTAAGGATTCTTTATAGTCTAAAAGGGAGAAGATTCATTAGATGAGGGTGACACCAATCCTAGTAATGCCTCTGAGCCAAAGATCTGTGAACATGACCATGATTTGTTGTCAACACAGCCTGGAGGTCAGGATCATTGTTTCCAGTTGGTAGCCAAGAACAACAAGGCTAGGAGACTGGAGGTGACTTGTGTGGGGTCACAAGTTCTTTCTAGACTTACACTCATGCCTGCCTGGCCCTCAGCTCTTCTTCTTTCTCTCTGTCCCACTCCAGTTCTGAAATCAACTGTGGTTTGATTCTTAAGACAATGAGAATCTGTGCATCAGGGCAGGGAGGTTCCTGGAGCAGTGGCTGGGCAGCAGGAAGGCACACAAACCCTGACCATAGCTACTTTCTGGAGGTGGTGGAAACTTATAAAAAATAATTTGTCTTGTGCTTTAGTGAAAATTTACAACCCAAGTCAAGTTGTCACACAAAAACTTACACACTGCTATGTAGCTCTATTTGTGCTCCTCACCCTGTGACAGCACATTCCTCTTTTCTATCCTGCACTTCCTGTGTTCATTCAGACAGCTCCTGTCCCCCTCTGCCCTCTCATCTCACTTCTGAACAGCAGCTGCCCAGTTAGTCTCATGTATCTACTTAAACAAAGAAGCATACTTTTCACCAATATCATTTAATGTCTTACAGGCCAGTCCAATCTTTAAAGAATTGGCTTTCAGAATATTTTCAGTTATGGGCCAAGAGAGAGTCCAGGGGCCATGTCTTCTGGGAATCCTCCAGTCTATCACACCAAGTCTGGTCTTTTCAATGGAGTTCAAGTTCTGCATAGCCATTTTTTTCCCACTACATCAGGGGCTGTATATTGTATTCCCTGTCACGGCAGTCACTAGTGACAGCTGGGCACCATCTAGTTCTTCTGGTCTCATGCTGATGTAGTCTCTGGATTATGTAACCCTTTCTGTCTCTTGGCTCACATTTTCCTTGTCTTTGATGTCCTTTGTTCTCCTCTGCTCCATGTGGGCTGGGACCAATTGATGCTACTTGCTAGTCTTTGAGAACTCAGACACCACTCACCAATGTAGGAGGTAGAATGTATTCTTAAAAAATTTAGTTATGTCAATTGACCTAGATGTCCCCTGAAACCACGGTCTCCAGGCCTCTGCCCCTACTACTCTGTCCTTCAAAGTGTTGAGTGATGTTTAGGAAACCTCTCAGCTTTGGGTTTAGTCCAGCTGCACTGACCTCCCTCCACTGTGTACGGTTCTTCCCTTCATCTATCTCAATTCCTGTCTACCATCGAATCAGCGAATATACCTCTCTTTCCTTTTACATCCTTATAACCAAGAAAGACTGTTTTCTTCTGTGTTTAAGCCTTTTCTTGAGTTCTTATAACAGCAATCTCATGCAATATTTGTCCTTTGCAACTGTCTGATTTTGCTCACCACAATGCCTTCTAGATTCCTTCATGTTATGAGACATTTCCCAAGATTATTCTTGTTCTTTATCACTGCATAGTGTTCCTTTGTGTGAATATACCATAATTTGTTTATCCATTCATCCACTGATGGCACCTAGGTTGATTGTTTCTACTCTTGTGGACAGTGTTGCAATAAACATTGGTGTCCATTTATCTGTTTGGGTGACAGCTCTTATATAAGCTCTGATATAAGCAGTGGGATTGCTGGCTCATGTGGTATTTCTGTTCTAGTTTTTTAAGAACGTGACAAATAAATTTCCAAAACATTTGTACCATTTTACATTCCCACCAGTGGTGTATAAGTATTTCAGTCTCTCCACAGCCTTTCCAACATTTATTGTCTTATATTTTTTGGATTAATGCTAGCCTTTTGAGGGTAAGATGGTATCTCAGAGTAGTTTTGATTTGGATTTCTATAATGGCTAAAGATCATGACCATTTCCTCTTTTATCCATTAGCTGCCTGGGTGCCTTCTTTCATGAAGTGTCTGTTCATCTCTTCTGCCATTTTTCAGTTGAGTTACTTGTCTTTTTGTTGTTGAGGTTTTGCAGTATCTTGTAGATTATTAAGATTACATGCTGATTGGATTCGTCATACCCCAATTTTTTTCCCGATCTGTAGGTCATCTCTTTACTCTTTACAAAGTCTTTGGAAGAGCGCAAGTGTTTGATTTTTAAGAGTTACCAGTCATCCATTTTCTCATCAGGTGTTTGCACATTGTTAGTAATGTTTTGAATTCTGTTTATGTTGCAGTATTAGGGCTTGGTGGTGACTTTTGAGGGAACTTCGCTGACCTTCTCAAAGATGAGCAGAAGATGACCGACTTCCCTAGGCTGAGTCAGAGCTGTCCGCAGCCTCCTTGAGTACAACCAAACTATGGAATTCTCTCTCACCCGGAAAGCTGCATGGTTCTCTTTATGAAGAACAGTAAACCTCTGAGTGTCTTGTGCAAGGCCAGAGAGGGTCAGGGAAGTAGGATTAGGGATCTCAGGCAAGCATTGGCCAAGTCCCACAGCCACCCAATTTTTCAGGTTTCAACTTGTTCCATTTCACATACCATGCTGTCATCATTCGAGGCTCAGTGACTTGCTTTCTAAGAGGTCACAGGGTCTTCCAGCTGTTCGTGTTCTAGCCCCACATGACACAAAGCTTACTGCTGCATTGCAGGGAGGAGCCCCATCTGGAGGCCTCCACCACACACTCAGGGCTTCTCTGGGTGGTTTACTCTCCCCAAGGTCAGTCCTGATGGTGCCCAGCAACTGCGGATAAAGAGCTGGATAGGGTACGGTCCTTGTCCTCGTGTGGAATCAGTGTCTGTCTGTCCTAGGTTCCTCTCAGGCCTGCCTCTGGGGTCTCATGGAGAAAGTCCATTAAAAGTCAAAAAAATCAAGGATAATCACGAGTCATTGTGAGGACTCAAGAGTCAGGGTGTCTGGTCCAGTCCTGGCTCAGATATTCATCATCTGTGACCTTGAACAGCTTATTTAGAATGTTCATACTTCAGTTTCCTCATCTGTTAAACAGAGATGATAGTTTCTCTCTCATATGCTTACTGTGACCAGTAAGTAAGGTAACGCATATAAGATGCTTAAAACATAGCCTGGTTATGTGGTGAGTATTCAGGAAGGAGTACTAGTCTGTCGCTATTGTTGTTGTCACCTTTATTATTGATGCCATTTTTGAAGCACAGGTTACAGGATGATAGCTACAGAAAGTGGTAGTTAGAGCTTTGGGTTTCCCCTTTAACACATCCAAGTGCAGGACTTGGAGCAGGAGACTCTGCTGGAGAGGGTCTCAGTTCCCTGCATCCAACTGAGATGCACTGAAATTTTTCCTTGGCATCTGGGGCAGAAGACTGAGGATGGTGCTAGATGGGGTCCCGGGTGGTGGAGGGATCCTGAGAAACAGTAGCAGGGTTAGGGCAGCTGAGCAGAGGTCTCCGTTTACATTCCCTGTACCTTCCTCCCGTTGAGTGAGCCAGCCTGGGGCAGGTTCCAGAACCTCATCATCTGAGCTGGAAAGAACATTCGTGTCTAGCATGCTCCCACTCCATTTTACAGATGAGGAAACCAAGACCCAAGAACAGAATATCCTCATCCAAGGTCACATAGACATCACTGCCCAAGCTAGACTGATGTCCCAGTTTTTCTGACTCCCTGTTCAGGTCCCTTCAGAGACTCAAGGAAAGAAGAAACTGGGGGGGAGGGGGACAGGGCTGAAAAGGAGGGGTTCCTCTGAGCTCTCACCAGGGGTCTCTAGGGGAGCTTCCTTATGAGCAGGGTACAGTTCAGCTCCACAGACATTTCAAGACTGCTCAGACCGTGCTCTAGTCCTGCCCTGCTGACCCGCGGGGCCCGCTGAGCACCAGTCATTGTTCTTGGTGTTTGCAGAGAACTCCTCTTCTCTCTCAACAGTGCTGTGAGATGAGGACTGTCATTTGCCACTCATTCTGCAGATGGGGAAACTGAGGCTCACCCAACCATTTTGTGCTGGAGCTGGGATTCCAAGTTGACTAACTCTGATCCCCTAATCAGGTAACTGTCCATAAAAGACCCTAAAGTCCTGCTGAGGGCAGGCAGATAAGAAAACAAGCTGTGACAGTATTGTCAGAGGAGAGCTCTACTAGGCAAGCCTGGAAGAAGGACACCTCACCTGGCCAGGAGTCAGGCTCATTGCCCGTCGCCAGGCCTCTCCGAAGGTGCTTCCTACCTGCCACAAAATGACCCTCATTGTGGCAGGGGCAGGATGTCTTGGCGAGCACGAGATTGGGAGTCTGCCAGTCTGGTTCTTGTCCTTAACCTGTTGTGCATGCTTACGTGATGGCACTCTCTCTCTCTCTCTCTCTCGCTGTGCTTTAGGTGACAGTTACAGCTCAAGTTAGTTTCACAAACAAAAATTTATGCGTATATTGTTATGTGACCTGTCATAGATTGAATTGTGTGCAGCAACTTGGCTAGGCTGTGATTCCTGGTATTGTGTGATGTTCCTATAACCTGTAAATCTTGACTCTATGATGCCAGTGAGTGAGAATGAATGGCAGTTGTGTTGGCGGTGTGTAAGACTTTATTGTGCCCTGAGGCAATCTCTTGAGATATAAAAGAAAAAAGCTAGCAGAGAGATTTGGGGACCTCATACCACCAAGACAGCAGTGCAGGGAGAAGAGCACGTCCTATGGAAGCACCCAGGGCCCCTGCATCTCAGAAACTCCCGGTCAAGGGCAAAACTGATCAGAAGGACCTTTCTCCAGAGCCAACAGAGAAAGTGTTCCCCTGGAGCTGATGTCCTGGATTTGGACTTGTAGCCTCCTAGATTATGACAGAATAAATTTCTCTTTTTAAAGCCATCCACTTGAGGTATTTCTGTTACAGCAACAGTAGACGTCATGTGGAACAAAGCCCATGTCTTAGTCATCTGATGCCGCTGTAATAGAAAATATCACAAGTAGATGGCTTTAAAAAAGAAAAGTGTATTCTGACACCAGCTAGTTAGCTGGCAATCCAAATTCAGGGTGCTAGCTCTAGGGGAACTCACTCTCTCTGTTGGATTGGAAAGAATGTTCTAGTGTTACATCAGTCTTCCTTTGGTCTGGGAGCATCTCAGCACAGGAATCTCAGGTCCAAAGGATGCACTCTGCTCCTGGTGCTGCTTTCTTGATGGTGTGAGGTCCCCAAATATCTATGCTGGCTTCTTTCTTTTATATTCCACGACCCAGCCTCAAGGCACAATGGAATCTTACAGACTAAGTCTACATTACTAACACAACCACAGCCCATCCTCCCGCATTAACATCACAAAGGTAGACTTTACAACATATAGGAACATCACACAATGCTGGGAATCACGGCCCTACCAAGTCACTACACACATTTTGGGAGGACACACTTCAATCCATGACAGCCTGTAATGATTCACCTATGTGTAAAGAATGGTAACAATCACCGCTAACATTGATAAAGCCCTAACTCCATACCATCTGTGTGGAACATGCAGCATTATTTTCTTGCCATGACAGCCCATTGTGTTGGCTCAACTTTTATCCCCATTTCACAGATGAGGAAACTGAAGCCTGCACAAAGTCTCACATACTTGGCTAGGAGATACTAAAGCTGGGATTGAAACTCAAGCTTGTCATACTGAGGCCGAACTGTTACCTTCTCCCTTCATTCAACTCATGAGATAGCTGTTTGAGCTCCTCTAGCAGAGCATCCAAAACCAAACCTGCTGCTATTGAGCTGATACTGTGACTGCCAATAGAATGGACAGATCTGTACTTCTTGGAAGAATTACAACCAGGATGAATGCTCCTTGGAAGCAAGAATGGTGAGACTGCATATTACGTACTTTGGACATATTGTCAGGAAGGATCAGTCCCTGGAGAAGGACATCATGTTTGCTTAAGTAGCGGGCCAGCAAAAAAGCGGAAGACCCTCAGTGAGGTGCATTGACACAGCAGCTGCAACAAAGGATTTAAGCATAACAACAACTGTGAGAATGGGACAGGACCAGACAGTGCGGTGCAGAGGGTAGCTATGAGTCAGAACCTACCCAACAGTTCTTAACAATAATAACAGGAGAGTATCAGCAAGCTGTATCCAGAGTCACCAGAAGGACACTTGCCTTCCAATGAGTTGCTGAGCTCTTAAGATGATCTAAAGTGGACCCAGAAAGAGATAAAGATGCAAGGATCCAACTTTCCACTTCCTTCCTCTGCTACTGGAACCCTCTCCCAATTTCGGAAGGCCAGTGGCTTGGCCCAGCCCTGTATAGGATCTGACAAGTTCGTGAACTTGCCACCACGCACTTACATTGGCACCACTGTACAAACAACTCAGAAAGGTGTCATAACCTTGGTGTATCAGTGTCTCACAGCTGTGCTCATGTCAACATGTGACAATGTCTTGTTAAGTGGCATTCATTATTATTGTTGCATGTTTTTGTGTACCACTGGGAAAATGTGAAAACTTGAGTTAAAGCAATGACCAAACATTAAATTTCTTGTTGAACTTGGAAAGAGTGGAAATGAAGGTCAGGGGGGCCAGTAATGAGCAGAACTGATGAAAACACGGCAAAATTCATCGAATTGTGCATCAAAACTGTTGGCTGACTGTAAGAAGCATAGCAGACCAAGTAAATGTCAACAGAGAATCCGGGAACTCTTAACTGAAAGTCTCATCTTCAGAAAGGTGTAGCAAAAATGGTCCCGAGGGAGCTCACTGACGAACAAAAGCAAAGGAAAGTCAAGGTGTGCCAAGACTTTTTGGAGAGGTAAGACGATGTTCTGGGCCACGTTACCACTGTTAATGAAACATGGGTGTACCAATAAAACCCTGAAACAGAGCATCAAGATACATAATTTAAGACAGCCAGTTCTCCATGACCAAAATGTTCTGTCAGTCCACATCAAGAGTCACAACAATGTTGCCAAGCTTTTTTTGTATCAGAGGAATTTCTCATTATGAATTTGTGCCAACTAGACAAACAGTTAACTAAATTTACTATTTGAAAGTGTTGCAAAGGTAGCATGAAAAAGACAAAAGTGACTTGAATTTCTCACCAACAACTTATGGCTTTTGCGTCACGATAATGCACCAGCTCACATGGCACTGTCTGTGACGGAGTTCTTAGCCAGTAAACAAACCACTGTATTGGAACACCCTTCCTACTCACCTGTTCGGGCTCCCAGTGACTTTTTTCTTTACCTGAAGAGAAAAGAAATATTGAAAGGAACACATTTGGATGACATTCAGGATATTAAAGGTAATATTACAACAGCTCTGATGGCCTTTCCAGAATAAAAGTTCCAAAACTGCTTTAAAGGTAGACTAGGCACTGGCAGCATTGCACAGTTACCCAAAGTGGTGTACTTTGAAGGTGACCACAGTAATATTTAGCAATGAGATATGCAGCAATTTTTCTAGTGTGAGTTTGTCAGACCTCGTACGGCACCAATGAACAGTTACAAGGACAAAGGACGGCCTCAGGGAGCATGTGCTGAAGGGTAGGGCTGCCTTGTGGTTAGAAGCACTGGCATTAGAGTCATGTGGTACAGAGTATGAGCCCCAGCTTTGCACTCATTATCTGTGTGTCCTTAAAACTATGTTTTACAATTGTTTCATATACGAAACAAGAAAATCATATAAACAGATTAAGTACTGTAAAACAGTTACTTTGTGCCAGGCACTGCTCTGAGTGCTTTAATCTGAAATAGAAAGTGTTGGCATCTGGACTGGAACACAAGCAGGCTGGGTCAAGAACCACGCTCTGAGCAAGGGTGCTGAAATGAACGTTAAGGGCTCAGAAAATTAGAATAGGGCCAGAAACATTCTGAACCAGAATGCCTTGGGATAAGATACGTGCAATTATCTCCATCGCTTCCTCAGGGAACTCCATAACTATGAATGTCTACCTTAAAAATGGAAGATCTCAGATTAATAACCTAACTCTATACTTTAAAAACTAGGAAAAGAAGAGCAAATTAATGTCAAGATAATACCAAGCCAAAGCCAAGTGCCGTTGAGTCAGATCCAACTCTGGCTACCCTACCCTGGCCCCTAGGGTCGCCATGAATCAAAATAATAATCAATTAATAATAGGAAAATAATAGAATCAATAAAACCATAAGCTTTTTTAATATCAATAAAATCAGCAAACCTTTTGCTAGTCTGACAAAAAAGAGATAAAATGTAAATAACTAAAATCAGAAATGAAAATGGAGGCATTACTATTGGTTGTACAGAAACAGGTGACGCAGTGACCGTAGCGTGTGGGCAGTTTATGGTTCTAGACATCTATGGGAGGTCGTCCTGTTGACCTCATACTGGAGGAAGGGGAATGGGTGGAGGGGAGAAGATAGGCGACTGTTGGAAATGTTGGACTGTTGGAGCAGAGAGGAAGGGTGTGCTGTCACTGTGCAGGGACAGCAGTGGAAGCTGAATGTAGGTCAGCATGCAAATTTATATGGGAATGTATATTTTCATTCAATCATAATAATAATAAAAGAAAAATTCTGTGAACAGTTGTACACCAGGGTTAGATAATCTGGATGAAACAGACTGTTTTTTAGAAACACACATATTGCCTAAAATAGCACACATGCGAGTGCGCGCGCACACACACACACACACACACACACACAATAGAAAAATCTCTGCAGACCTATAATAAATAAAAAGATCGAATAAATAATCAAAATCTCCAAGCAAAGTCCAGAAACAGATAACTTCACTGGTAAATTCAACTAAATCTTTAAAGTATTAACACCCATCCTTTTTCAAGCTTTCCCAAAAACCAAGAGAAAGGACTAGACAATTTCCCAACTCATTCTGTAAGGCCAACATCACCCTGATACCAAAACTGAACAAAAATACCATAAGAAAAGAAAATTACAGAGTAATATCTCTTATGAGATACAGTTTATGTGAAAATTCCCAACAAACTGTTAACAAAATGAATTCAACCACATATTGAAAGTGATATACATGGTGACCAAGTGGGATTTATTGTGGAAGTGCAAGAGTGGACGTTAGCTTGATTGAGAAATAAATCCTTGTTGTTTTCAGCCACTGATACTCAGAATTGTTGGTTACTTCAGCCTAGTCTATACTATCTAGACTGATAGAGCTGTGGAGTCTCCAATTAAACTAATGGAAGCATATTTCTCTAGGATAAATTAGGGTTTGGTGTTGCTCAGTGGATTTGGATCGCTACTTTTCTAGGTTCCTAGAGAGGATCCCCCACTGATCTCCTGCCCCTAATCTTGCTCCCTCCAAACCACACTCATCACAAACCATGACATTGACTTCTAAAGACCAAACATCCACCCAGATTAAGTTCCCCCCACATCACCACTGGGTTCCCACAGCTCTCTACGCATGTCCTTGTTATTACACCTAATACACTATATACGAGGACTGCCAGTTAAGTTCACAAACTTATCTTAGAAAAAGTGCTACGTACCTCACTGGTGACTATCACTGTGGTCACCTTTGAAGTACTCCCCTTGGAAAGATATGCACTGACACCAGTGCCTAGTCCATTCTTCAAAGCAATTTTGGGACTCTCTTTCTGGAATGGCCATCACAGCTGTCATCACAGTACCCTGATTTCCTGAATGTCATCCAAATGTCTTCCTTTCTGTATTTCTTTTATCTTAAGGTAAAGAAAAAAGTCATTGGGGGCCAGATCACGTGAGTAGGGAGGGTCTTCCAATACAGCTATTTGTTTACTGGCTAAAAACTGCAAATTAACTTCAAGAACTTGCCACCATGCCACCATGCACAATGGCCATTCCAGAAAAAGCTCCAAAATTGCTTCGAAGGTTGGACTAGGTGCTAGCATTGATACATAGCTTCCCAAGGGGAGCACTTTGAAGGTGACTGTAGCGATATTTATCAGCGAAGTATGTATCACTTATAACAATTAAGCCCGCAGACTCAATTGTTGGATCTCGTGTATCACATGCAAGTTCATTTGTTCAGTAATAATTATGTTGCAGCACAGTGCCAGGAGCTGGAGTTACAGTGCTAAAGAAGAGGCCCTGTTTCTTTTCTTCATGGAGTGGATGTTCTAGACATTAAAACTGGTATAGATGGCTTTATTATTCATTTTCCAGTAATTATTGTAGTCCCTGTGTTAATATTATTGTGTCTGTTTTGGGAGACAAATTAAAGCAGGGTTCTTCTGTTTTTGGACTAGTCAAGAGGTTTTCACATGTGGAGGGTGTAGAACAAACCTCTTTGTCACCAACAAAACTGATGCTGGAGAATGGATTTGTAAAAGAATGCACATGGGCCTTACCTGCAGACCCCTAGGTTAGACAAGGTAAGCCCACCACCAGCAGCAGTGCTGGGCCTCACAGGCCTCCCCACATTCAGGGTGCTGCAGCTGTTGCTGCAGAACCTAAGGCAGTGGAAGTGCAGAGCAGACTGAACACCAGCTGCAGCCTGGCTCCCAGGGGGGAGTGGAAGGACAGGGCTCAGTGAGCTGGTTCATCTTCTCCCCTAGAACACCCAGCTCTGCAGGAGGAGGCAGGCCCCAGAGGGGACATCCCTGCCAGGAAGCACTCCTTCTTTAAATAACTAAATAAAAACATGACTACTCACTGAGCACCATTCCATTTGAGGCACACCTGGTACTGTCTTGCAGTCAGTAAGAATGGAGATTTAGAAAAATTCACTCATTTGTTCCAACCCCCGGGAAGTGAGGAGTTAGGAAATGAATCCAGGTTTAACCCAGAGCCCTTGCTCTTAGCCTTGCTCCTAAAGTGACCCCACCAGACTCTGCATCTGCCTGTCCTCAATCTGCCTCACTTGGCATTGACAAGCTCTAACTGCCAGAAAGGCCTTCTTTCCTTTGGATTCCAAACTGCTTTTGGTGGATTCTGCAATTGGGTCCTTGTTTTGTCCTCTGGAGCCACACAGTGTGAGTTAAAGCTCCTCAGCAACTACAGTAATAATAATAATGAATTCTATTAAAGTGTGTAATCTTCTAGACAAGATGCTAAATATCTGTGCTGGAGACAATTTTTTTCCATAACTGCTAACGTATTAAAAGTTGTAGGGATTAGAAATTTAGCTGGAAATGGGGACATATTGTTTCACCAAGAAAGCAAAAAATTGATCTCCACACAATTAGGCAGGCTGGGTTTGCCTTCAATTAGGAAGTAGGTCCAGTCCCATTAACTGCATGGAGATCGACAGTGACTCTCTCGGGTTTGCATAGGAAGCTGGGATATTTGAGAGGTGGGAGGCGGCTGGGTCTTTAAAAGCGTAATTCATGAAATTTCTGTGTTAGAAGTCTAATCCTGAGATTAGACTGATTCCATTTTCCAGGTGAGGTGATATTGCTCCTCTTTTACCACCTTTGTCCCTCTACTCCCCTCCTCCAGGAAGGAAAAGACCTGCCCAAATTTACATAGCTGGTCCTTGGGAACCTGGGGCTAGTATGCAATTTTTCTGACATCTTTCCCAGCAATCTTTGCAGCACATCAGCTAATCCTGATTGCTCCTTAGCTTTGATGATCAAAGTAACAAGATTAATTGGATCAGAAGGAAATACTGTACTGTCAGAAAAAGACCTCTCTATTTGTATACCTGTGTGGGCTACAAGAAACACTGGGAGGTTCAAGATGGAGCAGGGCCTGGATCTTCCAACCTCTGTTTCAATCCCCAGCTTGTGGACGGCAGCACACATTACCTCTTTCCATTATATGCCTTTGGCAGACATTAATAATCAATTATAGCACCTGTACCTGTAAGTCTGTACCTGACTTTACAATCCTACTCAATACTAGAGTTAACACATGAGATAAAACTTTTCCTGGTCTTTGTAAGCTGCATACATCACCTAGGAGAATAAGGAGGCACACTGAACCTTCTCATTTCTTTCTAAAACTACTATTAAACATCAGTTGTATCCCACATAATGAGGTAGGAAATTACCTCTTGTAGGTCCCTCAACCAAACTATGTCATCCACATTTTACCCATGGAAAACTGAGGCCGGTAGGAGCAAGGACACTTGCCTGAAGCCAGTCTTCTAGTCATTCTATGTGAATTCAAACCAGGGCTTTCTGACTCTTCTGCTAACATTTGGTGTATCTGGAGACTGTATAGTATGCTTAACTGTACATGTCAGTGTCAGTTGGTTGCATGTTTCTGTCTGATTTACATGCTACCTTGAAACGTCTGGGGCTAGGAGAATGTCCAAGAAGAAAGAGTGCTGTGATTGACTAGTGATGTCTGCCACGGGAATGCGTAGGTAAACATTATGTCATGAGTTTACTGTTCATGCTGAAGTCTTGTATACGCCCAGTGTTTGAGAGTTCCAGACTACACTTAGAGGTTTGCCCCTGAGGTGGGACAGGGCATCAGTGAGCTCTGCCTACTCTTGCTTAAGTCAGCCTTGCAGTCTCATGCTGCTCTCAGGCTCTGACTCCTCCAGCTCTGTGATCTGCTCCAGCAGGACACCACTTTGCCCACTTCTCTGGACTGATAGAGATAATGGATAAGAAAGCAACTTGGTGTCCTAGTGAAAATGGTCGAGTGGACACATTCATGTTTCACTCCCCGAACACCAAGTTAAGAAAACAATACAAATGAAAACAATAGAGAGAGTATATTTCTTTTACTAATTATGCCAGAAATTGGCTATAGTCCATCTGTAAAGTCTAAAACATATCTGCCAGATATTGTAAAAGCTATACCAGAACAAAGAAAGAAACAGAACCCACACAAATATCCTCAGGCCTTTAGCAGCAGCCAGTTTCATTAAAATGAAGTATCCAAAACTTAAGCGGTTTACCAAAAATCCTTGGCTTAAAGAGCTGAAGCCCCAGCCAAGTCCCCAGGGAGGTGCACCCTGGGAGAGCCAGTTGGCTGCTGTAGACTAGCCGGGGGGGAGGTTGAACTACAGGAGAAGCCACAATGATACGCCACTTCCCAGTCTCAGAGTTAGCTGGGGTGAGGGATGGTGGGGGACCAGCAACCCTGCTCACAGTCCTCAGAGGCTGTTCTTTAAATAGCTGTTCTGGAGCCAAGCTGGACCCTGAGATGTGGAATAACAAGCTGTGCTCCCAAGGCAAAGGAAGTAACCAATGAGGTGAAAGAGACTGCAAGGACAAACAGAGACGCCAGCTGTGGGCTGCCTAAGGCCATCCTCTCCACGCCATTCTTCACAAGGAGCTGATCCCTGCAACACAGGTCCCAAAACAGAGGAAAAAGATAGTACACACGCATTATGCAAAAGGAGAGAAAGATATTAAGTAAAACCAGACAAAGGCACTGCATCAACAAAACAGGGAAAGATGTCCACGAAACTGTTGTCCATGATCTCAGTGAATGACCCACAGCACAATGCTTCCTAAAAAACAAACAGCTCAAGTGGGGTGAAATAAGTGATTATAAAATAACAGCACAAAATTAAAACAAGCTGTCTATGCCTAGATAGAAAATGGAAGAGAGAAAATAAACAGTAGAGATGACAGCCGTATTAACACAGAGAAAATAGAATAAACATGACTAAAATACTGTAAGGAACGTTGAGAACAAGCTGAAATTAACTAAAAATGGACATTTCAGTTTTTAAAAATTGGAAGAAAGTTTTGCAAGAAAAAGACTGTCAAATACATAGGCATGCAGTGAAGCAAAAGGTACAACATAATCTAAGAAATGATGCAAGAAAATAATAGTTAAATAAATCAGCAAATAACCTGAATCTGCAGAGCAAAAGTACACAACATCTTCCAGAATAAAGGTTGAATCTAGTAATTTTTTGCCTGGCCAATTATTTTTCTAGATCTAAAGTCAACAGATACTCTGTTTCATGTGTGCAGAAATGCAGAAAACATAACCTTCTTGAGTCTCTCTTGAAAAAGTACCATTACCAAACGTATTAAAAAATGAAAAACTCTGGAAAAGCCAAGTTCAGGGGTGTGTGTGGTGGGAGTTGGATAGTGGAGAAGAGGGCTGGAGCTGAGTATTGATTCTCCGTAAATGCAGAACAAAGTTTAAATCCAAACAGTCACAACAACTGTAGCTTCAGAAGAGCACTGAGAAATACGACTGACAAATACATCAAAATCAGGAGGCTTGGTGCTGGGTGGTGGGAGGAAGGACATGTGCGCTAATTTCCTAATCACTCATACCAAGGAGTTACCACATATGGTCTAAAAGTTTAACCAGCACTTATTGTAAAGTCATGACTATAACACTTTAATGTTGTTCAAAGCTTTTTTCTTAATTGTAGAAGAACACATTCTTATGTAACAGTATCTGTAGATCATGATGCCTTAAATTTTACCTCAGTTCCTATCTCTTATGTTAAATTAAGAGAAACATAAATCTCACCCATTTTACCTTCTATTAGAAGTAGTATAACATTATGATAACATTTTTGCTTTCAATCTAGCTGTCATATCCTGTGTATGTTCAAGGAAATATGCCTGAAATTTTCTGCCAAATGTTCACCACTGTTGTTTTTGGGTGATTGAGATGTTATTTCATTTTCCATTCTGTCTAGGAAAAATTTGCTTGAATAAATTTTTGCATTGTATATTATTTTTCTTTATATAAAAGCCCTTGTTTCTTTAATTAAAAGAGAGTAAACATTTTCATGCTTGTGAGACAAACTTTTTTGCTTATGTCCCATTTCATGCCTCTAAGGAATTGAGGCATTTTACAAAATTATACATGACATGGAAGCATAATATAAATAACTAAAAGTTGCAGGAAAGTGATATATGGACAAAAAAGTTCATGAGGGAGGCAGAGGAGAGGGTAGAGGGGAGGGGACAGGAGGTTGTTAAGAGGATATGACATATACAGAAAGAAAAAGAGAAGTGTGCTGTCACTGGGCAAGGAGAGCAGAAGGAGCTGCAGATAGACAGGCATGCAAATTTATTTTGGATTGTATACTTTCACCTCATCACAGTAAAAAAAAAAGATCATGAGAGGAAAGATACGTGCGCAAAGACGTATATGCATCATTTGTTCCTGTGCCATTGCTAGAAGTCAGCCACGTACTTGGCCTTGGGCTTCCCAGTTGCCAAAGCAAAGAAAGAAAAATGCTCATAACAACTGAATGTCCAGTGTCCAGAAGGGCTCTCTTTGCAGACCCTCACTGACTAGGGGAGAGGCTGTGGTTTCTCTCTACAAATACTTAAGGCCACGTCTCAGGTCCTAGGAAGCCCCTTCAGACCTCCCCTTTTTGCCTCACCCCGCCTCAGGTGCCCAGCTGTCCCCAGTGCTTCAGCCATAGTTTCTACAGTCAGACTCACTTTAGGGCAGACTGACCACTTGGCCCTCTATTCCTGTCTCCCCTCAAACTCTCTGTGTTCTATGCCCTGCAGCCTCAGTCTCTGATTTCTATCAGCCACTCTTGGCCTCTCCTATAGCCAGCTATAGGGTTTCCATCCCCCAAGTTTCTGTAGTTGAGTTCAGAAGACAGGTTCAGAACCAGTTGTTTTAAAGGGACTTGCCTGTGTGACCTAGGCTAAGCCCCTTTGGAAGAGTCCCTAAGATAAGGACTTGAGAAGGGTTCCCAGGAAGTACAAGTGATGGCAGAAGGAGATGAGATGGGAGAGAATGTAACGGGGGCTAGGAGTCACTGGGAATTCTTTGAAGGACCTAAGCAGAACACACCTCAGGACAGCCCACCAAGGGACAGAACTGGACTGTCTCTTCATAGGCAGTGGGTGTAATACACTATCAGCATACCTGAGACCCATCCACCACTGCTGCAGGTGGCCTCAGAGATGGCCAAGAATGGATAGCCCCTGGGGGCTACCGGCCTGCTTTTTACTCCCATCATTCCCTCCCTACCTTCCCTCATTTAGAAGACCCCAATTCCCATTTAATGTCTCCATCCTCTGGTGGTTTGCTTAAGAGCTTAACAATAGAGTCCTTCCTACCCTGTTCACAGCTGTGCATCCTTACACAGATTCCTTAACCTTTCTGAGTCCCCATTTGTTCCTCTTTAAAGGAGAATGACAAGAAAGGTTGCCTAATAAGGCTGTTAGGAACATGAAAGAGGAAGCAGATGCAGAGCCACAGCAAATGCTCAACAAATGGTCCTCATTACTAGTGTCCCCACTGTAGCAGCATTTGCGGACTGTGGTGGCATCAGATCCTGCGAGGCCATTTGTGTGCATAGTCACATTCCCTCCTCCACTGGGACTCGCCCCTCTGAACACTCTCTTGATGGAGAGGCTGGGAAGACCTGGCCCTGACAAGCATCTCCTTCTCCTTGTTCCTGGGCCTACATCTGCTCCTGTTTCTCCAACAACCTCATATCCTCACCCCCGCCTGCAGCACATACTGACAGCATTTGGTAGCTGTCAATCATCCCCTAGATTGTGTCATGTTTGACAGCAACCAAAGCTGGGGTTTGACAGGAGTGGAAGAGGCTGGGGAGATCTCAGCAGAAAGCCCAGGAGGGTGTCAGGAGGGTGCTGAAAGGCAGTGAGGGAGGCCTCCCAGGTGAGCAGCAAGGGTATAACCACAGGGGAGTCTGGTCTGGGTGAGGCAGTGGGTCCAAGAGGAGATGGCACTATCTGGACATTGTGACCCATGGGATGCCATCTGTAATGAGTTAGGCCAAACTTCAAGGCCAGAGAGACTGGTCCTCATAGGACTGTTCACACCACATACACCAGTCACAAGATCAGGGTCCCTAAGCCACCCTACCTTCAGAAAAGGTGGCTACACATTCAAGGTCCCTAGGACCATCCTCAGATTTGACGTTGGCAAGAGTGACTCACAGAACTCAGGACAGCACTACACTTACACTTAGAGTTTTGTTAAAGTGAATGGATACAGGTTAGAACCAGCCAAGGAAAGTGGTGCTTAGGGCTGACTACAGGGGAAATCTCAAGCCTTTGGTGTCCTTTCCCTGTGAAGGCCTGGGCAGTATTCCCTCCAAGATACAATGTGTACTAATGCTTTAAGAGTACTACCAGACAGAAGAGTTCATTAGCCTTTGGTGATGAGTTTTAATGGGACCAGGTCACATATTGCCTGCATGGCTCATCTTTATTCTCCAGTACTTTCCAGATGTCAAGAAACCTTTCCTGAAAAATCTGGTAGCCATCTAGTTTATTCTGACTCATTGTGATCTTACAGGACAGGGTAGATCTGCCCCATAGGGTTTCTTATGAATGGCTGCTGGATTTGAACTGCTGGTCTTTTGGTTTGCAGTTGTGCTCTTATCCACTTTGCTCCCAGGACTCCAGAATACCTTTAGTCATGGGTTATTGCAAAGGTCGGAATTGCTATAGTGTGGCCCAAAGACCCCATCATAAATCACACTGTCAGACTGTCCTGTGGACAAAGCCTCTAGCCAAACAAAGATACTCCTTCCGGTTAAGCAGAAAGTCTAAGGGGCCTAGAGATCACCTACTGGTAGCTGACAACAAAGACCAGACCTCTGTTTACGACAACAAACAGTTGCCATAGATACGACTCTGACTTATGGCAGCTGCACATACGTCCGAGTACTGCTGCGCTCCATAGGGTTTTCAATGGTTGGTTTTTCAGTAGTAGATCACCAGGCCTTTCTTCTGAGGGCCTCTTGGAGGACTCAAACAACTTCTAACCTTTTAGTTAGCCACTGACTGCATGAACCATTGGGCCTCTTTTTGTTGTTGCTGTTGTTAGATGTCGTCAAGTCAGTTCTGACTTGCAGCAGCCATATGCACAACAGGACGAAACTCTGCCTGGTCCTGCACCACGCCCACTATTGTTTTCACCCTGAAGCCCATTGTTTCAGCCACTGTGTCAATCCATCTAGTTGAAGGTCTTCCTCTTCTTCACTGACCCTCGACTCTGCCAAGCATGATGTCCTTCTCCAGGGACTGATCCCTCCTGACAATGTGTCCAAAGTATGTAAGATGCAGTCTTGCCATCTTTGCTTCCCAGGAGCACTTTGATTGTACTTCTTCCAGAAAACATCTGTTTGTTCTTTCGGCAGTCCTTGGTACATTCAATATTCTTCTCCAACACCACAATTCAAAGACGTCAATTCTTCTTCTGTCTTCTTTATTCATTGCCCAGTGTGAATATAATGTGATTGCATATACCACAGCTTGGGTGAGGTTCACCTTAGTCTTCAAGGTGACATCTTTACTTTTAAACACTTTAAAGAGGTCCTTGGCCGCTGATTTTCCCAATGCAATACATCCTTTGATTTCTTGACTTCAGCTTCCATGTCTGCCAATCCTGGGACTATGTGAGGCCCCAGTGTGTGTTTTACCTACTCCCTCCTGTCTAGCCTCTGCACCGCCTCTGAGAGGGGGTAACACTTCTCTCTCCATTGTAGAGATGAGGACTCACCCCAAACCCCACAGCTCTGTAAATGCCAGAGCTGGAACTCACACCCGGACCTGTCTGAGGCTTACAAAGTCTTAACAGAGTCCGCTCCCGGGACCTGGGGGCCAGCCCCTCAGCCACAGCAGAGCAGCCGTGGTCCTCACAGTGTGAACAGACTCCTACCCCACTAGTTATCTGTCATCGGAGCTCTGTGAAATGCATCACACAGAGGTCATCGTGCCCAGTCATCAGATGAAGAAACTGTGGCCCTAAAGGCAGGGCAAATTGAGGGGAGTCTCGTGAGGGTCAGTGGTGGAGGCAGGACTAGAGACCCAGCCACAGCGCTCATGAGAACTGCAGAAAAACAAGCTGTGACTCTGCTGGTAGGAGATGCAGGCTCAGGGGTGAATCCAGAAAGGCTTCCTGAAAGAAGAAGAAAGGATGAGCACGGTTGAGAAAGAAGCTCAGGACTGCAGGATGAGGTAAACTCAGGCACAAAGACCAAGAGAAAAGAATGCTGCTTTCCATGTGGACAGTGCAGAAAACCTGAGATCAAGGAAGCTGGTTTCAGAGTCAGGCCCCTGAGTAAGCTTTGAATTAGAGCTGAGACCCTCAAGAGACCTGCCTACTCTGAGCATTCCCTCCCAACAGGGAAATCATCAGATGACACTTACATAGCAACTATCGTGTACCAGGGAAGAAGGCTTGGTGGAACAGTGGTTAACAACTAACTGAAAGATTAGTAGCTCACACCCACCAATTGTTCTATGGGAGAAAGAAGTGGCAGTCTGTGTGCACAAAGATTACAGCCTTGGAAGTCCTATGAGGCAGTTCTACTCTGCACTGCAGGGTCACTGTGAGCTGGAAGTGACTCCTCAGCAATGGGCTATGTGCCAAGTGCCCTTTGAATAGCCTCACACATGTTGACTATCTTAAAGCCCAACAACTGTACTAGGAGGAGAGACAGAATTGCGGGTAGTGTGGCATGCAATGAAGAACTGACTCACCTAAGGAGAAGCTGGCATCCCTAGGGGTGCAAATGGTTAACACGCTGAGCTGCTAACCTAAAGTTTGGAGGTTCAAGTCCACCCCGAGGCCCTCAGAAGAAAGCCTGGTGATCTACTTCAGAAGCATCAGCCACTGGAAACACTATGGAGCACATTCTCCTCTGACATGGAGGGGGTCACCCTGAGTTGGGGTCAACTCCATAGCAACTGGTCATTGTTGTAAGGAGAGCCCTGGCCTTTGCCCTCAGCTACTGGGAGCAATCTTATCAGTGAAAAGATAAAGGCAGAGAGAGGTTAGGTAACTGGTCCCACGTTCCTCAGCCTTCATGGTAGAACAAGGATCTGTGCCCAAACTGTTTGACCTCAAGTCTTATGTCATAGCCATCACACTGAACTCAGGGATCACTCCCTCACCTCCACCCACCCTCCCCTGCCGTCTTCCTCCCACCTCCCAGGCCTCGGCAAAATTGTATCATGACAGTGGGGAAGTTCCACTCAAGCAGCTGTGTGTGGTCACTATAGGTATCCACCATCAGCTCAGACATTTGACTGCCCACTTCAGAAGGGTCAGAACTGTCCAGACAGACTAGAGATTGGAGCAATTAAAGATCTAGGTTCGCACCCCAGGTTTGCCCTGTAATAGCTGTGTGACCTTGGGCAAGCCGCTTACCCTTTCTGGGCTGCCCTTTCCTTGTAGGGTTTTTAAAGGGGCTGCTCTCTACCCTGCTTTATGTCCTGGGACAATGGGAAGTTCAAGCAGATGAGAACGTACTTTACAAAACTGAGAGGCCAAAGCCAAACTCACTACTGTCTAGTCAATTCCAATTCTCAGAGACCATATAAGACACAGTAGAATTGCCCCATACGGTTTCCAAGGCTATAAATCTTTATAGAAGCAGACTGTCACATCTTTCTACCATGGAATAGCTGGTGGATTTGAACATCTGACCTTTTGGTTAGCGGCTGAGTGCTTAATCACTGCACCACCGGTGCTGCAAAGTGAGAGACAAGAGAGATTATTGGATGTCATTGTCACCAAGAGGCCAGCCCAATCTCTGGGCTCCCTCCTGTTCTCAAGCAATCCGTTAGGTCAGCAAGGAGTTCTTCCCTCTCCTGGTACCATTTTTTCCTGAACCAAATCCACCAGCAGGCGAGTAAGTGAAAGCTGTGACTGACTGGTCTGGATCACTCTCCTTCCTGCCGTTTGCCGTCTCAGCATCCCTTGGGACCAAGCAAGAAGAATCTGCTGCTGTCTCTGAGAGCTCCAAATCTCTCCAGGTCCTCAGGTTCTTAGAATCTGGAATGCCACAGAGGGGTCTACCCTGGCATTCCCATTGGATCAATTCCAATACCACACAGAGGGGGAAACTGAGTCTTGAGATCAGGGCAGCCACAGAGTAATAGTAACGGGTTCAGCACTTTCAGTTACGGATAACAGGAAAAAAATACAGCAGAAGTGATTTCAGCAAAAGAGGAAGAACAGAAGGATTAACTGCTCCCGATGCTCAGATAGGGCCCCCTGGAGATGCTCCTGCCTAACTGCCAGGTAACTAATTCAGTTTGGTAAATAGGTATTTGCACTAGAAATTTAATCATCATTTCCAATGATAAAGGAACTGAAAAACAAATGGAAAGTGTCAAATACTGCATTAATAGGGCTGATAGAGTGAGGCGGGGCTGACCACCTGTCTCCCTCATTGGCTGGTTTCACAGAGTCGAGAAGTTAGGTAAGTTTCTTTTTCCATAATTGCAGAATCAGAGGCTTAAGGTGTCCCTGCTAGGGGTGGCAATGGGCGGGAGTCCTTCAAATCAGCTCACAAGAGCTGGTGGTTAAATTTTAAGGGAGCCAGTGAACCAGTTGTTAAACACAACTAATGTTTAATTCTATAAACTTAAAATTAAATGTATAACGTTAGATGCCAAGATAATAAGCAAGCAGAACTCACTAATTCCTAACTACTTTATAACTTTTTAATACTATAGTGTCTGTTTTGCCTGGTGCAGTGATTAAAAGTTCAGGCTACTAACCAAATGATTGGAAGTTTGAATCTACCAGCTGCTCCTTGGAAACCCAATGGAACAGTTCTAATCTGTCCTATAGGGTCTCTACAAGTTGGAATCAACTCAGTGGCAATGGGTTTCGTTTTTGTACTGCGTGTGGTGGAGATGCTATATAAAGATATAGTCTCTTCTCAGTTTCACATTCAGTGACATCATATTGGCAGCTTGAAATTGGTCACAGTGGGAGTGTTTACACAAAGGAGATCGGCAACAACCAAAAACCAAACCACGTGTGTCAGAGTAAAACTGTGCTCCATAGTGTTTTCAATAGCTGACTTTGGGGGAGCAGATCAGCACACCTTTCTTCCAAGGTGCATCTCAGTGCCCTCAATCCTTCAGCCTCTTAGTTGCCAGCTGAGTGTATTAGCCCAGGGATTCTGCAAAGACTGGCATCAGGGCTTTAACTCCTGGAGAGCCAGCTGTTAAATATTTACCACATTAGCATGGGGGGGGGGGAGGTGTTGGGACAATGAAAGGAGGGATTGCTTTCCAGGGTGAAGGCAGAAGCGGACTTGAACTTTAAGTGGGGTGACCCCAGAGAGCGGGAGGAACAGGTCCTGATGACATAGAACATCTCCGGTTAGTGAGACTGAGATCCTCACCTCCTTCCTCCCCAGGAGCAGCTCTACTTTGTTGACTTGAAGGCAACAGGCTTGATTTTCACAGGGTGGGGAAAACCAAAGAGGACCTATGCCTCTTGGGTGGAGGGAGGCTCTTGGCAGCTCTGCATTTAGAGTTTAGGGATCACCACCTGTAGAATGCAGCCCATACCTTCCCCAAGCTACCCCTCTGCCTTAAGCCAGAGTTCAGGACAAGGGTCTCTGCAGGCAGAACAGGAGCTCGTGTCTGTGTTTGCAGGGATCTGTGTCTCCTCAGCTGTATCAGCTCTAATCCCAGAGGGTCTCTGGCAAGGTGTTTCTAAAGGTCGGCCCATCTCCGCCATTGGACTGGGCATTCCAAAAGGCAGGTCTCTCTCTCTTCAAATCTGGGGCTTTTAGGGCAGAGTGCATATGTCCGTCTCCTCCTACTTGGGCTCCAACAGGTGTAACTGTGCCCCTTCCTCAACCTAAGACTTCCCTGAGGATAGGGAAGAAGCCTCCCCTGCTGGACATACTGGCTTCATTCTTCACAACAGGCTGGGCCTCAAGTGGGCAGAGCATGTGCAAATCCCATCAGTCAAACCAGGTCTGCCTGGTGCTGGACAGAAAGATAAGAAGAGCTGAATTGGAAGGGGCAGGCTATGAAGCTGACCCTTGATCCCCTGGGTACAGGGGAATGTCTGTGTCAACACGATCAGGGGCCCGAAGTCCCAAAGGACAGATTCCTATCTTGTTCTCCAGCCTGGAAGAGACCAGGGAGGACAAATATGAGCTCCTGACCCTCTTAAAATCCCATTCCCCCCAATAACTATGGAACAGGGAGAGACTAGCTCATCTATCCATTTGTCCATCCATCCATCCGTCCGTCCATCTGTCCGTCCATCCAACCAACCATCCATCCATCCATCCATCCATCCATCCAATAAGTGTCTCTTGGGTACCTCCTATGCACCTGGCATCATGCAGGGTGCTGCGATGCAGCAGGACACAAACTGACAAAGTCCCTGTCCCCATGGAACTTGCCTTTCAATAAATACACCCACAAACCAATAAGCAAGGCAATTTCAGAAGCTATTAAAACACGGTGATGTGGTAAAGAGTGCTCCCACTTCTCCAGGCCTCTCTGAAAAGGGACTTGAAATTGAGGTCTGGGGGTTGAGAAGGAGCTGCCCTGCAGGACCGTGGGGAGGGCTTCCCAGGCAACAGGGCAGTAAGCACAAAGTCACGGGCACCACCTAGGAGTGACCCAAGGACCAAAGCGGCTGAGTGGTAATGGGGGAAAGGGCAGAATGAGGGTGAGAGATGTGCCTGCAAATACTGACCACACAACTTCGTGGATGGGGAGAGGACTCTGCCAGTTCATTCTGAGAGCAGCAGAAGCCCCTGACTGGTGGAGCACCCTAGACAGCGACCTATGGAGCAGTTCTACTTTGTCAATTTGATGGAGACAATTTGATTGCTTTGATTTTTCCATACACATGGTGGGGCTGCACTTCCCATTGGAACCTAAGAAGCATCATGTGACATGCTTTGACCAGTACGTAGAAGTGGATGTGTCATGTGACAACGCATGGCCCATCCCTTGACCCTCATTTCGCTCTGCCTTGATGATGAGTAGCCGTGCATTTGGAGGCTGCCCCATCAGTCCACATCTTGGAGCAAGGATGATGTGGGTTGGGACTCCCTGCAAATATATTTCAGTACAAGTGAGATTACATCTTTGGGTTTTTATTATTATTACCATTATTTTACTATGATTAAGTGAAAGTGTGCAATCCAAATTAATTTTGTATGCCCACCTATCTGCAGCTCCCTGTGCTCTCTCCTTGCCTGGTGACAGCACATTCCTCCTTTTCATTCTATACTTGTCGTAGCCTCTTTACAAGTTGCTGTCCCCTCCTCTCCACCTCTTCGCTCTCATCTAGGAAGAGATCAGTAGGACGGCATCTGGTAAATGCATAGAGCCACCACATGGCCATACTGTATCCCCAAGTGCAGTCCATTTTTGTCTGAAGAATTGACCCCAGTAGTGTTTTCTGGACAGAGAGGCAGCAGCAGGTCTAGAGACCATGCTCCCAGCAGACCTCCCGGGTTATCAGACATCTCTGAGGTTTTAAGCCACCAACATTTGGGGATAGTTGTTTCTGAGCAGAGCTTAGCATGGGCTGACTGATACACGAAGACTAGAGCCTGGCTCTCAGAGACCAGGTCAGAGGTTGGAGATGTCCACTTGGGAATCACTAGCAAATGATTTAAAGTCTTTTATTTGTTTAAGAAGATGCTTTTCTCTGCCTCTAATTCTGTCTGTCGAGAGAGTGGAGTCCTTTTCCTAAACAAGACTCCACTCTGACCTTCCGTTATACTCAAATCCCAGACTAATTCTCTGCACCTCACACAATTCTGCCTCCTTCCTCTGATGCCATTCCATCTCAGATCTCTGTGCCAGCCCCCTTTCTTGCCCCTTCTATCACAGTTGCAGGCATGGAAGTTTTGTGTAGTAGTTGGGAGCATGGGCTGTGGAGCAGGCAGTCCTAGCTTCAATCCTAGAGTCCCTTGCAAACTGTGGGACCGCGGGTATCTTAATCTCTCCGATCCATAGTTTCCTATAAAATGGGGCCCCTCATAGTATGTACTTCATATCGAAGTTGTGAGGATTAAATGAGCGGATGTAGGTAAAGAGCTGAGCGCTGACCTGGGAACATAGTTGGTGCTCAAAATATGCACAGTACTGTAATATTGTTACTTTTTAGGAGGACGTGATCACAGTGTCTCTACCCTCCTCACTGTTTTCCCTGCCTCTACTCATCACCTTCAATTTCACCTTCACGTCACTTCCAGAGACAGTTCCCTAAAACATATTGTGATCATGGTATGCTCCTTCTCTAGAACCATCCATGGCTCCCTTCTACCTACATAAAAAAGTCCAAACTCCTCATATTGACTTTTACAGCCTCCAGGTTTCAATAATAACTTCCATTCCCAATCCTCATTCCTGTTCAGCAGGAAAATAGCTCAGTGTGTTCTTCCTTAAAAAAGTCTTTTTGGCTTCTGTCTCTGGGTAGTCTAGAGAGCTGGATTTTTTTATCATTCACTTTCCCACTAGTTTATGCTGTGATCTTGGTGAAGTTCTTTATCCTTTCTGGATCTCAGTTTCTACATCTGTAAAATGGAAGCTTGAACTCAATCAACTTTCTTCAGATGTGAATACTCGAGTCTCTTGGAGCTGAGCTGCTTCCTCCTTTCCAGCTCTGCATGGCCTACCCAGCTCCACTCTGCTTCAGCATCACCAGCTCTCCCACATGTGACAGAGGCTCTGCAGTGGGAACACAGCCAGCCCAGTGGGGAAGACACAGCCATGCTGCTGCTGTGCCCAGAAAGGCAGCAGATAGGGCCACTGGAGCCCAGCAGCCTCGGGTGTGGGTCTGATTAGCCCCAGGGCTGGATGGCAGGTCTGCCTGAGAGTTGCTCTTCTTTTCAGGGTCCAGTGTATGTGCCTGGGGGTGGGCACACCGGGCTCCCAGCACTGGAGAAGGGATTCGTGGGTGGATGCTGGGTTGTGGGAAGTGCCCAAGGAAGAGGTCAGCTTGGGAGGGGCACAGAGTGACAAGGACAGTGGCCATCATTTGAGTTTGTCCTATCAGCCAGGTCCTGGATAAAGGGCTCACATGCACTCTACCTCCTTTCCAAGACCTGTAGAGGCACCGAGTCTCCTCGCCCTCCTCACCCTCTTCTGTAATGTTCACATCGCCATGCACCGAGCACTTACCTCAGCCCACCCTGCGCTCCCTGCCCTATACCACTAGCCACCCACAGCACCTCACCACCAGGCCTGGCTTTGCCACCATCCTCTTATTGGACAGACGAGAAAACCGGGAGGTTCCCAACTTGCTCATCAAAGTCACACAGCTCACAGTGCCAAGGCTGGGACTTGAACTTAGGCTGTTGAGACCAGCACCCTGTGTTTAACCATCACACCACATGGACTTTCACCCCCAAGTGGGGAATCAAGGTCTTGAGCTGACAGGTGAGGAGATGGAGGCCAGGAGGAGGGGCAGTGGCCCACCCAAGATATCACAACTGGGAAGTCCCACGGTGGATTCTGCCCTATTCTGGTTGCCTGTCATGCTCCACTGCCCTGCCCCTGAGAGGGAGTCGGGTTTGGAAGGGGATGTCTAGGAGACCGTGGCAAGGGAGTGCGCTTTGTTCTCTGACAGGCCCTGGCTCATGGCTCAGCCCGGCCAGTCAGAGGTTTGTGGCCCTGGGCCAGCCACTGAACTGCTCTGAGCCTCAGTTACCTCCTCTTCAAAATGGGGCAGCCAGGAGCTTGTCGGGAGGT
The DNA here is from genome assembly GCA_028571685.1 of Heterohyrax brucei. Lineage (NCBI taxonomy): Eukaryota > Metazoa > Chordata > Mammalia > Hyracoidea > Procaviidae > Heterohyrax > Heterohyrax brucei. The sequence goes on from CM053140.1 coordinate 60,295,992, forward strand.
GCAGGTGCTTGGCACAGCGTAGGTACTCCGTAATGGTTGTACTGGCCATTCTGCCTTGGGGTATGACAGTCTTATCTGTGACACTGAGGCCATGTGGTCCACTCTTGGGGTCCTTAGCTCCTGCTGTGGGATGATGGAACCTAAGAGGCTGTGCTGGCCTTGGCCAGCTCCAGGCAGGGCACGTTCTTCCTCATTCACCCTACAGCCTCTGGGTGGACAGGTGTGTGATGTCTCACTAGGGTCAGGTGGGAATCACCCATCCAGGCAAACCACCTCTGGGCTATGGCCACTGCCTGTGCAGAGGACAGCCAAGCCCCAGCAAGCCAAGCATCACAAGCGTAATGTCTGGCTCTGCTACCTGGACGTCAGGGCCTTACCTCCCATCACCCGGGGGCATGACCTGTCACTTGTGTTGTGACCATACAGCACCCTGCCCTCACCTATGATGGACAAATAATAATAGTCCCTTGAAAACTGCCCAAAGATTCTCACAAGTATCTGTGGGGGAGGAATACTGTGTGTTTTAAGATGAAGAAAAAGATGCCCGAACAGGTGAGCTAAACAGCTAGGAATGGGAAGCCCAGGTCTGCCGCGCCCCAGAGCCTGGCTGTTACTCCTGGGGCACGCCTGCACCTGCACCCATCAGCCAGCCCTTGGTTACGCTCGCATCACCGTCTTTCACCTGACCCCACCTCCCACACTGCACTGGCCACCCCCAGTCAGTACGCGAGCACACACACGTGTTCCCCAAGCGCGTGCCCTCATGTACTCACCACGCTCACACAGACGTGTAGGTCCTCGCCCCCAGGTGCATCCCCAAGTCCACATCGCACCCCTTAGGGGCCTCCTCCTGTACCTGTTGTTTTTGGATGTGCTGTGAAATTCCGTATCAGACGGAAAGGTGAGGAGAAAGATAGGAATGGTGGAGCAGAATCTCATTTTAATTGTGGCAAGAACTCAGTTTTTCAGATGATCGGTAAAAGTCTTCTCAGTGGTGGGGAGGAAAGGTACTTCAGGAAAGACAAGGGAGGGAGGGAAACAACGAGTGCCCCCGAGAGGCAGATTCAGCTCCAAAAGTAGCCCCCACCTCACTCCAGACCCCGTGGTCATCCTGCAGGAAGTTCTGGGGCTGACAGTGGTGGGGTAGATGGAAACCTGGAGAAGAGGTGAGGGCTTCTCTTCTGGGGAGACACATCTGACCAGGTGTCACCAGTTGAGTTGTATCCCCTCAAAACATCTGTCACCTTGGCTAGGTCACGATTCCCAGTACTGTGTGATTGTCTACCATTTTATCATCGGATGTGATTTTTCTGTGTTGTGAATTGTATCACTATGATGTAAGGAGATGGATTAGTGGCAGTTATGTTGATGAGATCTGCAAGACTGGGTAATGTCTTGGGCCAGTAGAAGAGAGATATGAGCAAAGAGACACAGGGACCTCATACCACCAGGAAAGCAGTGCTGGGAGCAGCACGTGTCCTTTGGACCTGAGTTTCTGGCACTAGGATGCTCTGGACCAAAGGAAAATTGATGACAAGGACCTTCCTTCGAGCTGACAGGGAGAAGAGTCCTGTTTCAGTCTTCTAGTGCTGCTGTACAGAAATACCACAAGGGGATGGCTTTAAAAAGAGAAATTTTGTCACAGTCCAGTAGGCTAGAAGTCCAAATTCAGGCCTTCAGCTCCTGGAGAAGGCTTTCTTTGCTGGATCCCTAGGAAGGTCCTTGTCGTCAAGCTTCCCCTGGACTAGAAGCTTTTGAGGAGCAGGGACCCTGATCTTTTTCAAAGGACTCACTCAGCTCCAGGCACTGCTTTCTTTCTGCTGGTATGAAGTCCCCAAGTCTCTCTACTAGCTTCTTTCCTTTATACCTCAAAAGACTGCCTCAAGCTATAAAACAGTCTCATACATTGAGTTCTGCCCATCCAACACAACTGCTGCCCATCTACCCTTATTAACATCGTAGAGACAGGATTTTTACAACATCACACAACACCAGGAATCATGGCCTACCTAAATTGCTATACAGATTTCTGGGGAGAACACGGTTCATAACAAGGCCTTTCCCTGGAGCTGGCACCCTGAATTTGGACATCTAGCCTACTGTACTGTGAGTGAGCCATCCACTTTGTGGTATTTATGTTATAGCAGCACTAAATGACTAAGGTATCAGGTGACTTTTTGCCTACCTGGCCTGATAGATAGCCTTTGGCTGGACTTCAGGGGACAAGAGGAGTTAGTGACATCTTGCTCTCCACTCACGAGCTGATGACTGCCACAAAAGCTGGGTGTTCCCAGAGAAGGCCTCACTGGGTTTGTTATCATTGTTGTTAGATGCCATCGAGTCAGTTTTGACTCACAGCAACCCTATAGGACAGTGTAAAACTGCCCCCAGAGTTTCCAAGGAGCACCTTCTGAATTTGAACTGCCAACTTTTTGGCTGAAAGCTGTACCACTTAACCACTAGGCCACCAGGGCTCCTCGCTGGGTTGCCAAACCAAAACCAAACCTGTTGCTGTTGAATGAATTCCAACTCACAGCAACCCTGTAGGACCGAGCAGAATTGCCCCACCTGTTTCCAGGAAGTGCCTGGTGGGTTCAAACGGCTGACCTTTTTGTTAACAGTCGTGGCTCTTAAGTACTTCACGCACCAGAGTTTGCTAACTCGGTTTAGGGGTAAAGAAGTCAGTAGGATTGTGTGGCAGGGTAACCCGCACACTCAGGGCCCAGCCTGCTGGGGATATGAGGACGATCTAGCACGGCTTTGCATGAGTTATTCCCAGCACCGCCTCTTCCAGTCTCTTGATGGCCCACAGACCCCTTCTTAGCCAGCTCCTCTCTGCAGCCACCTGACAGCCATCCCAGAGGAGCTCCTGGATATCAGAGGCCTTGTCTTCTGGCCACCTCCTTGTCCTGGGTATCCAGACCACAGCCTGGACTACAAGATGCATTCAGAATTCTTAGATGAAGGCCTGAAAGAGCCCTTTATGAATAGGAAAAGTCTGGAAGACAGGTATTAATATCTTTGTTTACCAATGGGGAGACTGAGGCTCAGAGAGGTAAAGCAACTTAACCAGTCACACAGCTGACAGCTCTTAAGGGGCAGGGAATTAGGAAGAGGTGGGTCAGTGACAGGCAGGTGGGAGAAGTATGAATCCTGAAGAAAATAGAAGTAGAGCTAAGAGGACCCAGAATTCATGAGTGTGTTATCCACTGAAGTCTCCAGTCTGCCCCTGCGGAAACTCAAGCCAGGGTGTGTAACAATAGATAGGGAGAGGAGGCAGAGAGGATCTAGCCTTGTTTGCATAAACATCCCACCTCCTCCAATCAGTCAGGTCAGGTATAGGATGCCAAGGCCTAGCCACTCAGCAGGGACTGGGAGCAGCAGCAGATGGAGCAGGGCCAGGCGACACCCAGGTTTAGGGATCAGGACTGTTAGCTCTGTGCTCACCATGGACCTGCCCAGTCAGCTTTCTCCTCCTTGGCATCCTTTAGTTCTCCCATCAGCCCCATGTCAAAGGTGGAAATAACCATCTCCAGTTTGCCAGTGAGACTACTGAGGACCAGAGAGGCTGTGTGACTTGCCCAGAGTCACCCAGCAAGTCAACAGCAGACCCAGAACTGGCACCAAGGCCCTGATCCCATTCCAACGTTCTGAGTCCCATGCCTCTGGCTACCACTCAGCTGTACCAGCCCAAAGCCTGTCCTATTAACCACCAGCCTCTTGTCCCTACTAAGTGCCCCCACTGAGAGCTTAGCTCAGAGCATGTGGCAGCTCCAGCCCTGTCTCCACCTTCCAGCCCTGAGCCCTTGAGTCTAGGTGGCCCCAGACACCTAGGTCAGGGAACCACATGCTGTTGGGGCCTGAAAGAACCCTGGACGCATTTGGTTCCATTCCCCAAGAGGCAGCAGGCAGGAGCAGCGGTCCGTCGGCAGCCTCACTGCACCCTGACTCCTGCCCCAGAAGCACCCCCAGGGCCGACTTGGGGCACTGCTCTTCTCTCCACACTTGCCCCCTGCTTCCTGTCTCCCTCATCCCCCAGCGGGTTCTGTAATCCAGCTCCAAGTTTTATTTACAAACTTCCAGGGAAGGAGGGCAGCCTGGACACTTGTGGTTACTAAGAGGCTATGATGATTTACTCTGCCAGGAAATGTGTGCTTCTCTAGGGCAATGATCTCACTGCCTCCTTTTTAAAGGCTGTGATTTACTGAGTCTTCTCTTTCTGAGGCCTTATGGGAATCAGGGGTGGTGGTGGCAGGTATGCGAACTCCTACACCATGAAGAGCAAATCCAGACAGTGTGGCTAGGAGGAAGATGAATCTAGGTGTCACTAGAGGCCTGGCTTTGAATCCCTGCCCCACTACAGCCAGGCTATATGGCCCTAGGCAGGTCACTTAATCTCTCTGGACCTCAGTTTTCTCATCTGTGAAATGGAAGCAATCACAGTGAGAATAGTGGCATTTGCCTCCCAGGGTGATGATGCTTAGACAAGAGGATGTACAGAAATACCCAGCAAATAGCAGGTCCTTGAGGAACTGGAGTTCTCCTGCCAGCCCATTTTTTTTCCATCTGTTTCCCTGATCACACTGCCTTCTCTGGTTCACCCTATAGATTTCCTACAAGTTTCCTCTCTGCACCTACCTCTGTCCTTGGGGCACCCAGTCTGGTTAGGCTTAAATTTACTGGTGCTTGGAGGCAGGAAAGAAAGTACTAAGGTCCCATCTGGAGGACCAGGCAGGCTGACTGCCACCACATGGGTGCAGGAAGCCAGGCACAAGTTGGGGCTCGAAGGCCCTAGAGATTGTTTAGAGGTGCAGTCTTATTAATAAGCCAGCAAAGCTCACACTGGAAAGGGTCATTTACAGGGTGAGGGTCCCTGGGGCCCACAGTTCTGCTGTGATCTAAGTGGTGAGCAGAATTCTTTTATGTGTCTTGTTCGTAACAAAGAGGGAGACACAGGTTGAGATGCTGACCTTGATAGTACAGATGACCCAGGGTCCTTCTAGACTGGAAAGATGCCTGAGGGAATGAGCAAGATTAGTCCCAGCTGGACTCAGAAATCCATCCTGGGCTTTTGACCTTCTGAAAATGTTCTTAGGCTCCGGGGAACTGTCAGTATGAGATCCTGAATATAATCAAAAACTGAAAAACTACCACTTTGCTATCATCTCCATGAGTCGGATCCGACTCGACGGCACTCGGCTGGCCAGCAGGGGCAGTATCAGGAGGAGTCAGACCCAACAGAACCAAAGATCCTGGGAAAATTGTGGCAGCACCTCAGTCTCCGAGCCTCAGTCTTCTCCCCTGTAAAATGGGAGTGGTAATTCCTCCCTCACCTTTTTGTTGTAAAGAGCTATGGTGGCAAAGTGGTTACAGTGATCAACTACTAACTGAAAGGTCAGTGGTTTCTGAACCGTTGGTGGCTCCGTGGGAGAGAGATATGGCAGCCTTATAGAAATTGACAGCCTTGGGAACACTGTGAGATTGTTATGAGTTGGAAGTGACTCAATAGCTCTGGGTTTGGTTGGATGTTGTACGTGTTAAGTGACAGGTAGTGAAGTCCCTGTGATCATTCCTGGCATATAGTAAGTCTTCAAATAATCTATAAAGCTATGTTATAGTTCCATGAGACAGAACTAAGTTTAGTAAAGTGTGTACTTTGAAACCAGACTTCCGGGATTCAAACCTCTGCTCAGCCACATACCGGCTCTGTGACCCTGAGCTAGTAACAGCCTTAGTGCATGGTCTCCTCACCTGTGCAATGCACAACAGTAGCCTCTCTCATGGGGCGGCTGTGTGCGTGAAATGAGATCATACCTGTGAAGGGCTTAGAACAGAGCCAGGCGCGCAGCAAGTGCTCAGGAAGCATTTGCTGCATGTTGAACGTGTTGACTCCGTCAGTGAGTTAGAGGCAGAGCCAGGGCTCAGACCCACAGGCCAGCAGCCATCCCCAGCACTCGCTGTTTAACCCTCCGCTTTTAGAGCCCAAGAGAAGAGTTCCTGACCCCCTAGTTCCCCTACCTTACACATATACTTAGTTAACCTTGGCCTACATCAATTCAGATAATTTATGCTCATTCCAAGTTAACCCTGGAGAGAAAGGTGAGTCTTCTGCACAGACTATCACTGGTCACCAGTTTTTGAGCCCAAGGACTATTACAACATTAAAAATAAAAAATAAAAAAAAATGTGTGGGACACCTGGAAGCTATAGGCTATCTACTTAAACAGAGATAAAGACAATAGTGAAATCAACTTTGATACTAGGCAGAAGTTCAAATCCTGGATTTACTGCACTCTGGTTATGTGTCTTACTTAATTCTCTGAGTCTCAGTTTTCTCATCCTTAAAATGGGGATAACTAGTAACTAACACTGAGGACTATTGTCAGGTTTAAATAAGATAGGTAAACCAGTAACCTCAGGGCTTGGCACACAGCTGCTCAAGAGATAGTGGTTACTGTTATTATATCACTACCTCAACCACTATTATTTAGCTATCAATGACTAGACAAATACATGGTGGGCAAAGGCTCCCAGGGATTCAAAAAAAGCTTCTCAAGAGATTTCTCTGTCATTGTAATCACGGTAGCACACACATACAATAAAAACAGCAGCTTGTTATATGCCAGGCCAATCATCCTGTCTACAGACAGAGCCTGGTACACAGATGGATCTGAGTACCCTTTGTATTATCACACTGGGAGGCCTGGGGCCTAGTGTGGGCCTCTCGGACTGGGCTCTCCTCAAAGCACTGGATTTCTGATATTCATTCTGACGGTGGAGCTGTAACAGCAAAGGCTGCATAAGCCCAGCCTCAGTCAGAGAGGGGTAGTCCTCCCTGCACTCACCACTCCGGGCCCAGCCACTCACCGCTGAGATTCATGGTCCTCTTTCTTCCCAATGAATAGATAATGGCCTCATAGGATGCACTAAGATGATGGTTATAATAAAGCTGGTTCACTGCATCCCTCTACACAGAGCTGTTTAATGAATACACAATGGTACTCTGTGGCCCTTCTGAGCCAGATGCGGCTGAAACACATTCGAAGGTATCATTTAATTACCTGGGGAGTGGGTAATAGTCAGGGATAGAGGCAGAGCAAGGAGAGAGCAGGAGGGAGAGAGTGGGTGGTGGGGTAGAGAGAGGAGGAGGGGACAGGAAGGATAAGAGAGTGAGGACAAGAAGGAGACAACGTGCAGGAGCGCGGGGCGAGACGAGAGACGGAGACAGAGCAGGTTTGGGCATTTTCATTGTTGCACCAGAGAAGTGAAGACCGTGGGTCCTAGTCTGCTCTACATGCGGCAGTGAGCTCTGGGACTGCCACATGGGTGAGACAGACAGGGCCCTGCCTCCATGGGCTCCCCAGCCTGATGGGGAAGGGTGGTATCTGGTGAAGAAGCACATCAGTGAAACATTTCAGCACTCACAGACTGCAATTACTATGTGGTTAGGGTTAGAAGAAGGCTGACAGCAGAGGGGTTCAAAGATTGGGCTCTGAAGAGCAACAGCCTGGATTGAATCTGATCCCTGCCACGCACAGGCTGTGTGGCCTTGGGTTGCATACGTAACCTCTCTGGACCTCAGTTTCCCGATTTGCAAAATAGAAGTCAAAATATCTGTCTTATAAGGTTACTGGAAGGATTAAAGTAGTTGACAAGGATAAAGCAGTTAGAGCTGTGCCTGGTAGAGCAAAAAAGACAAACCCAAAACACTCAAATCCACTCCTGTCAAGTCAATTCCAACTCATAGTGACACTATAAGACAAAGTAGAACTGCCTTTATAGAGTTTCCCAAGAGTAGCTGGTAGATCAAACTGCTGATCTTTGAGTTAGCAGCTCTACTCTTAACCGCTGCACCGCCAGGGTTTCTGGTACAGAGTAAGCTCTCAGCAAATGTTAGTTCTACCACCGTCTGTCAGTCTGTCTCACAATGATGGCTTGCATGTTGCTTGCTATAATTCTGAAAGCTATGCCACTGGTATTTCAAATATAATCAAGATTACTCATGATGAACAGATTTTATCAGAGCTTTCAGAAGACAGGCTAGGGAGAAAGACCTGGTGATCTACCTCTTAAAAAATTAGCCAATGAAAACCCTGTGAATCACAACAGAATATTGTCAGGTACAGTGCTTGTCATGATTAAATTGTGTCCCCCCTCAAAGCGTAGGTAGCATTTGGCTAGGCTATGATTTCTGATACTGTGTGATGTTCCTATGCAAACTAAATCAAACCTGGCTCCATGGAGTGTGATGTCCCTATAGGCACCAAACCTTGCCTCTATGATGTTACTGAGGCAGGATGGGTGACTGTTGTGTTGGTGGGGCAGGACTCAGGTGTAAGATTGTATTGTGCTTTGAGGAAATCTCAGGATAGACAGAAAAGGGAAGGACAGTTCGGGACCCCATACCACAGGAAAAAAGCAGTGAGGGGAACAGTGTGCATCCTTTTGACCTCAGAAGCTCCCAGGCAAGAGGAAGATTGGCAACAAGCCACCTTTCGTGAGAGCCAACAGAGAAAGACTTCCACTGGAGCTGGTACTCTAAATTTGGATTGGTAGTCTACTGGATGGTGACAAAATGAATTTATCTTTTTAAAGCCATCCACTTGTGGTATTTCTATTATAGCAGCACTGGATGACAAAGACAGTGCTGGAATGTGAGGTCCCTAGGGTGGAAGGCACTGCGCAATAGCCATAGCCAGGGACTCAAACATGCCAACAATCACAAGGATGATACAGGACCAGGTGATACTCTGTGCTATGACACTCAAGGTCGCCAGGTGTCAAAGCCCACTGGATAGTAACCACCACAACAACACAGGTTACTTATGCAGATACTAAGAGCAATGAAGGAGAGGAAAAGGGCCTGGAGAGTCCTGATACAGATGGAAGGGAAATCTTCTCTGAAGAGCTAGTCAGCTGAGATCTCAGGAGTGATCCACAAGTCAAGAAGGAGGCAGAATGAAGTATCTTGGGCAGTTGTTTTTAGTTTGCTTTTGTTTAATGGCCTCCTAAATATATCCTCCTGCTTTGGTGAACAGCACCGTGATTTTTCTTTCTGAAAAAAGTGCCACCACTCTCAATGCAGCTTATGGGGCTGATGTGACCCTCTGACTCGATCGGGCACCCACTCAGGCCTCTTCACCCCTCTGTCCTCAGTGATGAACTGAGAAGTAGGCAGATGATCCAAGAAAGGCCAGTAGGAGAATCCCATCAAGAACTTTGACTAACACTCTCAGGGAAGAAGCTGCAGAGCCGGTGCGATGTAAGCGTAGATCCACCAGAAGCCTTCCCTGCCTGAGGACAGAGTCTGGCTGAAGAGACCATCAGGTCAGAACACCCAATCACGAGATGCAACAACAGCAGCAAAAAGGTTTCAAAATTTTATCATCTGAGTTCCTGGATTTAGCCATGCTTGAAACCATCTACTGCTAAATTTTTCTGTTGAATGAGCCAATAAATTCCACCTTTTATCTCTGTTTTGTTTGAGCCTGCTTGAATTGGATTTCCATACCTGCAGCTGAATGGTAGAGCACCTGCAGCTGAATGGTAGAGCACGTTCCTGACAAAGGGAACAGAATATGAGAAGATGCTAAGCATACAGGTTCATGATCAAGTCAAAGATGCAAAACAGAAAGAAAGAAGTGAGGCTGCAGACTGGTGAGCTAGACAAGAGCCGTGAGCTTCAAGGTATCAGGCCTCAGGGAGTCCAGCGCCTTATTGTAAGGTGGACAGAGGATGGGGACCGACATGGGTCTAAAAGACTTAATGCTTTCAGTGCAACAACTTCCAACTCCTTCACTTCATGGTCTGTCCCAATAGAACAACAGCCTAATTACTCATCAGCCCCAGACTCAACTTTGTTCACTCGTGGAAAACTCAGAATCAAAGATTCAGGAATAGTTAGAGTTTGGGGGTGCCATTTATACCACTTACTTAGTCCAGTGGCCCCACTTTTCTTTTCTTCTATATTGACAAAGTTTAAAAAAAAAATCAAAGAAAATAGTTCCATTTTACAAACGGAGATGGGACAGAGGAATCTGTATAACTTACCTAGTTTGCTGTGAGAATTACAAGAAATAATGCAAATAAACTTCATAGCCAGTGCCTGACCCATAGTAAAGCATTCATCAATGTCGTCGGTGCTGTGGTGGCTCTTACGTGGTGTGTGGTAATCGTCCATTTCTCTGAATGCTCCCACATTGCCCCCAGACACCTAAAGGACATGGACCAGAGGGATTCATCTACTTTTGCTAAGAGTTCAGGCCGGGCCCTGCAAGGAGTCAAGATCAATCAAGTTCACTGAGTAGATGTATACAGGGGAAAATAGGGTACAAATGTGTCAAGGACCCCAAGATGGTCTTTTAGTGGTGCAGAGAGATAGCCCTAGGCCTCCTTCACTTATCTTACATTCAAAAGCTCTGAGGAAGTGGCACTCAACTGTCAACTAATAAAATGTGGTCTCGCACTTTGGGAGACCAGAACTGATCTCAAGGGTCATCCCTCTGACGTCTGTCCAAGTGCAGCCCCTGCACTGACTGATGTACATGGGTCACTTGTCAGTGTAGCCCTGCAATCCAGGGCCCCGGAACTGCTCCCATGCTGAGGACGGCAGATTACCAGGACCCGATGTTTCTCTTCTGCTCACAAGTTGCCATTTTGCACCTGGACTCAACTGTTCCTGCCACCCCCACTGGACCCTGCGGGGTATCCCTCTCCTGCATACTCTGTAGGAGTGATGCTCTGCAGACCCCACACCTCTGTGCATTCTGGTCTCTGTTGAGTGGGAAAGAGGGCGACTTTTAGGAACTCTGGTTAGCATACATTCCCTTTTCATTTAAAAATAAAAATTCTTTTCAACATTTATCGTATCTTCTGAAGTATACATGCGTGCATTAGCAAGGCAGGAATAATATTTATTCTACCTCTCACTTGGTTCTCTCTCTCTGTCCCTCAAATATGTCAGGGCAATCTGTCCCCTTGCAGAGGGACCATCAAGCAATATTCGAATACGTGTAAATCGGCCTGGCTTCTGGTCTCTGTGCTAGGGCAAGGCAGACATTTGCATTTGCCTCAGTCTTGATTGGCTCAATCCTTTCCCAAAATCTCTGTTTGACATATAACCAAAAACCAAGCTCTTTAAATCACTGGCCATCTTGTCTTTGAATACATAATATAGGTCAGGGGAAAAGAAATATTCATAGTTAGGGGGTGTTGAGGCATTAAATAGTTCTAAATTTGTGCTTTGGATTTATCGCATGCTGGTTGTATGACCTGGAGCATGCTGCTTAAAGTTGGAGAGACTCAGTTTCCTCACCTGTGAAGTGGCGATAATAATAATAGTATTTACCTTGCTTAGAAGATTCACAGTTCAAATACATGGAAAACATAGGAATTCTTCAAGACTTCTGCTTGCACCTGTGGTAGAATAACTGGATTACTTTCATGCCTGAAATAACTAGAAAGAAAAATGAAGAAAATGTAGATATCAGTGGTTTGCAAGACAGTTAACATCAGGCAACAAAAGACAGTGAAATTCGCTTCCTGACTGATAGGAAACAAATAAGGTGAGTTCTGTGACTGCTTCCACTTACTGCCTCGACAGAGTTTCCAGGATATGAAGTGGGATAGGGAGCCCAGACAGAGCCTGGAGGACTACCTCAATTGAGGAGATGGAGCTGAGAGTCTAGGGAGAACACCAGGGACAAGAGTTTATAGGATAAAATATCAAAGAAGGGAGAGACGCGGAGAAGGAGAAAGAATTCCAGAGATCTGTGAAGGATTTTCATTGTACAGATGTGTCTAAGCATGTGAAAAAACTATTGGAGGCCAGGATAAGAATCATCTGAAAGGATCAATCCCTAATGCTCATAGCAACCCTATAGGACAGCGTAGAACGATCCCATCTGGTTTCTGAGGAGCATCATGATATTTGAACTGCCAACCTTTTGGTTAGCAGCTGTAGCACTTAACCACTAAGCTACCACTGTTTCCAATGCTCCTATAGGGTCACAAATAATATTTATTTCAACCAAACAGACTAGGAAACTTAGTGCACGGCACATCAGGTAGAGAACTCACAAAAATCTTTTATTAATGAAGGAGAAAAATTAACCCTAAACTACTGTTGTTCTAGTTTGCCTAACAAATCTTAAAAGGAAAACCCCAAAGAATCAAGGCGTTTCTAAATAATTTAGCTACATCTCAAAACAATGTTCTTAAATATTTAAAGAATACAAAAATATCCAGTACAAAACAAAACAAAATAAAATTCATAATGTCTGGCCATCAATACAAATTACCAGGCATGCAAAAAAGCAGGAAAACATAACTGATAATGAGTAGAGAACTCAGTTAATAGAAATCCAGTACTTACACAGATGTCAAAATTATCAGACAAGGGTATCAAAACAATATTTTAATTACACTTCATATTTCCAAAAAGCTAGAGAAAATATTTAACATAATGAATAGAGACATGAAAGATATAAAAATATCCAAATAGAATGTCAAGAGATTTAAGTGTCAGTGTGTAAGATGTCTTAAAAATAAACTAGACAGATTGATGTAAGATTAGACACTGCAGAAGAAAAGACTAATGAGCTTGAAGACAAAGCAATAGAAACTACCTAAAATGAAGCACCATTTTTTTTAAATAAAGAACAGAACATCAGCAAATTGTAGAACTTTAAGAGCCTAAAATACATGTAACTGGGGCCTCTGACTGAGAGTAAGCCCGGCAGGGACAGAAACATACACAAATACATACTTGAAGAAAACATGGCTGAAATTTTTGCAAATTTAACAAAAATTAACTCACATATTCAAAATTCTCAATGAATTTTAAGTGCGTGTGTGTGTACATACACTCACACATACACACACCCCATGAAGAAAACTATAACAAGTCACATCACAATTAAATAGGTCAAAACCTTTGATAGTTAGAAAACACTAAAAGCATCCAGAGGGGAAAATCGATACTATGCATCAAGGAACAAAGAGAAAGACAACAGCAGAGTTTTAATGATTTAAAATCTCAATCCAAGTAAGTCACATGAGTAAAAATGGTGTTGTAAGGACCCTGGAAAATTTTCTCCTCCTTCAAAGCAATGAGAAAACTGGTACAAATGTTTACAACTAACTTTTCAGAACTTGAAATTAAAGCCTTGTAACAACATAGGGAGTGTTTATTCAAGAAAAAGAGCCAGATTTCAGAACAGAGAGCTCTATGTCATTTTTAACTTCTTGTGGTCCCAAGTGGTCCCCTCCAGCTCTGTGACAGCCTCAAAGATCAACAGCCCAGAGCCATGGTAAACCAGCAGCCTGAAAGCCACTGGTGGGAAAAGAATGAGTTTAGAACTTCTCATTTCCAGATTGTCATTATTTACCTGTGTGGTGGTTCCTCAAAAGACCCCACTTGTGAGGCTGTCTTTATGTCACTTAAGTTAAAACAGAGAGCTAATTCAGTATGAAAAGCCTTTTCTGGAGGAGGAGGAGGGCAGTTGTAGGTAACTGTTTAAATTCATAGTGGCCTGAGATGCTGGGCAACAGGTGGGCCAAGTAATACACTAACCAACAAGCTTAAAAGGCAAAAACAAGATATGAGGTATCCACAAGGGCTTTAAAAAGTTCAGAAATTTCCTGGGACTCTAGAAGGCCATGGGCATGTATAAACTATGCACATGGCCACGGCTGTGCTCATACTCAAGAAAGACCTGAAAAGATCCTAATATCTCCTCTCTGGCTGACCTTGAAGCTCTGTACAAGAAGGAAATAAAGGCTAAGGCAGAGTTGTAAACCACCTGGCTGAGTTTAGAAGTTGTGCCTAAACCCTCATACAGAGTGCCTTGGAAATGACTAGAAGGCTTCCTGGTTCAAGGCATTTAGGAAATCTCTGCCTATCTGTTAGCTGACCACTGAACTACGGAAAGGGGAGCCCTGGCGGTGAAGCGGTTAGGTGTCATGGCCGCTAACCAAAAGGACAGCAGTTCGAATCAACCAGGTGCTCCTTAAAAACTCTATGGGTGTTCTACTTTGTCTTACAGGGTCACTGTGAGTCAGAATCAGCTCAGTGGCAATGGGTTGGAGGTTTTGATTTCAAGTTACTGAAGCAGATACTTCAGTGAGCCTACGTGACAAAGAATACATGCTTTTTAAAAACATCATTAAACAGCTACTGCAGCAAACAGCAACAAAATAAATCCCGGGGAGATGGCATATACAAAGTGCTAGAAGGGAAAAAAATGTCAACCAGGAATTCTTTATTGAAAAACTGTCCTTGAAAATGAAGGAAAAGTCAAGACATTCCCAGATAAACAGAAAACGAGAGAATTTTTTCCCTACGGGAAATGTCAAAGGGAATCCTTGAGGCTAAACAAAAGGATATTGACAGTAATTTGAATCTGCTTGAAAAACTAAAGACCAGTGGTCAGGTGACTACATCCAGAATGTCACAGTAGACCTTTTGGACTCTGTCCTCTAATTTTATCCATACCTGAGTAGATAATAGCAGAGTTTTCTTTTTTTTTTACTTCTTATTCCATTCCCATATTCAAAACAATCATTCATTCATTCTTTAAAAGATGTGTTTATGTATCAAAATAGGTATACTTTAGAGTCTGTAATAAAAAAAAAAAAAACTTGTTTCACAAAGGTATTCTGAAGTTTCAAATCAAATTAAATATTAAAATACATCTTTGTACCTTTTCATTCCATGGCAAATTTTACAAAATTAACCAATGTCTTTGGACCTGTTTCCATGCCACAAACACAAATTTGAAATTCCATAAAAATCACATACAAAAAAGTTTCTTGTAAAGTTAAACATACATTTTCCATAGAACCCAGAAACTTCATTTCTAGGAATCTACCTAAGTAAGTTAAAAACTTATGTTTAGCAAAATTGTGTATGCAAATTTTTACAGTAGCTGTGCACTCAGCTGCTAATTGAAAGCTAGACAATTTGAGTAGGCCCAGACGCCTTAGAAGGAATGCTTGGCGGTTGAAAACCCTGTGGTACACAGTTCTGGTACACATGAACTGACTTGATGGAAACTTGTAGCTGACGTGGATGCACATAACTGCCAAAAACTAAAAGCTGCCAAGATGTTCCTCAACAGGTGAATGGATAAACTAACGGTGCTACCTCCACACAATGGAATACAACTCAGCAGCCCAGAGAAACAAGCTACTGATTCTTTCTCTGTCTCTCACACACATACTATTGATTATTGACTATCTTTTTTTTTTTTTTATTTTGGTGATAACAGACACAACAAAGAATGCACTCACTCAACAATTTTGCATATACAGTTCACTGACAATGGTTACATTACATTATGTCCACCACTCTCTGTCTCTCGTACTAATTCACCACTGTCTGCTTAGCCTCTCTGCCTCTCAAAGTTCTCATCTGTGTTTTAGCATTACTGTGGTCCATTTGGAGCCCTGATGGTGCAGTGGTTAAGAGACTGGCTGTTATTTAAGAGGTCAGTGGTTCAAATCCACCAGCTGCTCCTTGGAAACCCTATGGGGCTCCTATAGAATTTCTAAGAGTCAAAATCAACTTAACAGCAACAGATTGTCTGTTTAATTTCATGTAGATAATTCTTTAAAAGAGCACAGTTATTGAAGTGAGCATTCTTTATTAAATGAGCTAAGTAGTTGAAAGGTGACATCATAAGACAGTTTCAATTCAAAGCTTAAAAGGTGTTTCCGGGCAATATATTCAGGGTTCCTCCAGTCTCGGTGCAATCAGTAAGGCTGGTTTTCAACACAAATTGAAGTTCCCTTCTGCAGTTTTTCCTTTTTTTTGATCAAGATCCAACTGTTGATTCCTTGATCAAAACATTCAGTAATAATAGCCAGCCACCATTCATTTCTCAGGTCTCGTGGTAACAAAGGTAATAATTAAAAAAAAACCACTGCCATCGAGTCATGTCCAACTCATAGTGACCCTATAGGTTAGAGTAGAACTGCACCATAGAGTTTCCAAGGATCACCTGGTGGATTTGAACTGCCAACCATTTGGTTAGCAGACATAGCACTTAACTCATGACACCACCAGGGTTCTGGAGACAATTACTCCTGCCTTCCGTTTCCTTGTTTGATTCCTGTGTCTCCTTCCTCTGCTGTCCTAGGTGAACAAGGACCAATCCTTGTAGTTTGGGTGACCAGTTGCAAGCTTTGAAGATCCCAAGCACCACTCACAATAATAAGAGGTAGAACAGAAATTCTAAAAACTTTAGGCCAGTTGACTGAACAGCATACTGAAGCCGTTATTCTAAACTTTTGAACCAGGAAAGCTTAATTCCATTGTTTCCCTGTTCCTTAAGGAGCATCAACTGGTACAGCCTCCTTTTTGTATGTGTCTGCCGTTGTAGTTGTAAAATTGCACAAAATGCTTTATTCACTATTTCACCTTCTCCCTTTTTTAGTCCTGGTGTAAGCTTAATGGTAACAACACGTTAACCAGGCTGTGTAATCATTGTCCTTGTCACTGTTTAAATAGGCCCCCACTCATAGAGACCCCATGTATAATATAATGAAATATTGCCCATTCCTGGACCACCTCCGTTACTATCACAACCATTACTAAGCTTGAGCCCGTTGTTGCAGCCACTGTGCCGATCTGTCTTGTTGAGAGTCTTTCTCCTTTTTGCTGACCCTCTACTTAACCAAGCATGACGTCTGTCTCCAGCTATTGGTCCCTTCTGATGACATTTAAAGCCTCAACATCCTCACTTCTAAGGAGTATTCTAGATATACTTCCTTCGAGATGGATTTGCTCATTCTTCTGGCAGCCCATGGTATATTCAATCCTGTTCAACATCACAATTCAAATGCATAGATTCTTCTTCAGTCTTGCTTTTTTACTGTCCAGCTTTCGTTCATATGAGGCATTTGAAAATACCGTGGCTTGGGTTAGGCATGCCTTAGTTCTCGGAGTGAAATCTTTGCTCTTTAACACTTTAGAAAGATCTTTTGTGGCACATTTGCCCAGTGCTATACGTTGCTCGGTTTCTGACTTCTGCTTTCAAGAGCATTGATTGTTGATCCAAATAAAGTAAAATCCTTGACAATTTCAATATTTTCTCTGTTTATCCTGATGTTGCCTACTGGTCCAGTTGTTAGATTTTTTTTCAGTCTTTTGTAATGAGGTGTACTCCATACTGAAGGCTGTATCTTTGGTCATCATCAATAAGCGTGTCAAGTCCTCCCTTTTTACTTGTAGTAAATATAGTTGTGTCATTTGCACAACACGCACTGTTAATGAGTCTTCCTCTAATCCCGATGTCCCATTCTTCATTATATAGTCCAGGTTCTCAGATTATGCGCTCAGCATACAGACTGAATATGAATGGTAGAAGGATACAACTTTGATGCACACCTCTCTTGACATTAAACCGTGTAGTACCCCTTTAGTATGTTTAAATGATTGCCTCTTGATTGCTTATTGATTCATATACTGAATGGCACTTACACTGTTTTCATCTTTTGGCTCTTGTGATTAGTGCTGTAGTGAACACTGGCATGCAGATGCCTGTTCATACCCCTGCTTTCGGGTCCCTAGGGTATATTCCTAAGAGTGGGATTGAGGGTCCTATAGTAGCGCTATTTCTAATGCTTCAAGGAAGAGTGTTACCATTTTACAATCCTGCCAACAGTGGATCAGGTTACTGATCTCCCTTCATGGAGAATATTGACTCTTTAAACAAAGTAATAACGTGGTATGGGGTTTATAGCGCATGTAGAAGTAAAACATATGGGGAGAGTAGCACAAAGTCAGGGAGAGGAGAAATGGAAGTATGCCATTGTAAGGTTCTTAAACTATACTTAAAGTGGTAAAATACTTTATGGGTAGACTGTGTTAAACTAATGATGCATACTACCAATCCTGAATCAACCACAAAAGTTAAAATAAAGAGTGATAGCTAACAAACCAGTACAGAAGATTAAGTAAAATAAGAAATAAAACTCAGTCCAGAAGAAGATAGAAAAAGAAGAAAAATTATACAAAGAATGGATAGGACAGATAAAAAACAACTAGTTTTATGGCAGATTTAAACCCCCAAAATTATGATGTATCTTTTCTAGGGAAGTAAACTGAAACACAGAGAAGATAAGACCTTGTTCAAGCTTACAGAACCAGTAAGCAATGGAGTCAACCTTCAAGTTGACCTGTGGGGCCTAAGGCTACACCCTGGCTGTGAGGACCCTAGAAACTTCTGTTCCCCAGGGTTCTGCTTCATCCTCCTGCCCGATGCTCTCATCGGTGTGGATGCAGAGTTGGATGGGGACTATAAGGATTATCTGTTCCACCCTTTCATCTTATAGATGAGGAAGCTATGGCACATATAGGCCAAGGGTCTTGTTCAAGGTCACACCCTTGAAATAGGGGCACAGGTGGGATTGTGACCCTGCTTCCAACCCAGTTTCTTTCCCACCTCCAGCTGCCAGGCTTACCCTCTCTGTTCCCAGATTCTTTCCCTTTCTTCTCAAACTGCTGTGGCAGCACCTGCCCTTGATTTTCTCTCGTGTCTGAGTGTCTGAGATGTTGATTATGAGTGTTCGTGATTGCATTTTAATCATCTTTAAAGTGCTTCCAGGTGTTTTCCAGGAGTCATTTGTAGCACTTTCTTCCACATAAATAGGTTTGGAACCATTCGTCTTCCCTAACTGGAAAACTGATGTCTCCTTGGTGGCTTCTCAGAGGGCTCCCCGGCCATCAGAACTGGGGAGTCTCTTAAGGATCATGATGTCATCCCTAGTGCCCGCTGGGGAAACATAGACTAGAGAGAGAGGAATTTGCTCAAGGTCACACAGCAGGTTAGAAGCTCAGGCAGAACTTGGACCTGGGCTCCTGGTCCCTGCCTTCTCTTCCCCCACTGCCTGTTTACTCTGCTGAACCGAAAGTTGACATTGAGACCTAGTTTCTCAGTTGGAGTCAAGATGTCCTGTTCATCTTGTTTCTGCCCCTGAGCATAAAAGCAGCTGATTTCATTCTAAAACAGCTCCATAAAATGCATGATTCACTCTTTGTAAGAACTAGAATTTGTACCAAAATGCAAAGAAAAGTACCCTGGTGTACTAACTTTTTGGAGAATAGTCTTCTAATCGTCTTTGTCTGGCTATTCTCCACACTTTGATTTGCTCTGTAGCCCCTTTGTCCAACTCTGTGCTAGAGAGTCTGACCTGTATGGACCATACCAGGGGACTCTCTTGCCACCTGGTTGCTCTTGGATTCAGACAATAGAAGGCATTGACAAGAGATCAGAGGGCAATGGGGGCCGAAAGTTTGGAGTACTTCCTGTTGCTGCCTTCTAGATTCAAACCTGTGTCTTTGGCAGTGGCACTGTTCCTCCTCCCCGAGAGCACAGCTCATGTGGGAAGACCCTCTTCCATGGCCCCAGGTCTCACTGGGCTCAACTCACACTGTTCCTCTCCTCATCCCTTCAGCCCTGCGGATGATAAAAGCTTCCCAGTGTTGTTACTCTCTGGGCACCTCACATCTCTTGTTAGCTCACTTAGCCCTGCCCCTACATGCAGTTCTCCCTGCATTAAAGTCTTTTTGTGTGAACCATCCAGGGTATATTCTATTGCTTGGCAAGACCCTGACTGATACATCAGCTCTCTACATGTATGTACTTTCACAGAAATAGGATTGTACTGAGCATGCTGTTTAGTTACCTCACAAAAAGATGTGTCATGGATCTCCCTTTATGTTGTTTGTTGTTAGGTGCCTCATGTGTGGTTCCAGCTCATAATGAACCTGTGTGCCACAGAACTGAACGCTGACTGGTTCCGTGCCATCCTTACATCATTGTTATGTTTGTGACGCTGTGTGAATCTGTTCAGTTGAGGGTTTTCCTTTTTTTCAATGATCCTCGACCAAGCATGATATCCTTCTTCAGGGGCTGATCTCTCCTGATAACACATCCAAAGTATGTGAGATAGAGTCTTGTCATCCTTGCTTCTAAGAAACATTCTGGCTATTCTTCCAAAACAGATTTTTGTCTATTCTTCTAGGGAGTGCATGGTATATTCAATATTCTTCACTAACACCATAATTTAATGGCATCATTTCTTTGTGGTCTTCTTTATTCATTGTCCAGCTTTCACATACATAGGAGATCACTAAAAATATGGCTTGCGTCAGTCACACATTAGTCCTCAAAAAGACATCTTTGCTTTCTTAACAGTTCGAAGAGGTCTTTTGAGGATTTACCCAACATGATGCATTGTTTGATTTCCTGGCTGCTTTGCTTCCATAGCTGCTGACCGTGGATGTAAGTAAAATTAAATCCTTGACAACTTGAATCTTTTCTCCATTTATCATGATGCTGCTTATTGGTTCAGTTGTGAGGATTTTTGTTTACACTGAAGTGGAATCCCAACTGAAGGCTGTGGTCTTTGATCTTTATCCGTAAGTATTTCATCAAGCTAGGTGGTGGCAACTGCACATGCCAGCTTGTTAGTGAGCCCTCCCCTGATCTTGATGCTCCGTTCTTCTTCATACAGCCCACCCTCTCAGACTATTTGCTTAACATGCAGGTTGAATAAGTATGGTGAAAAGATGTAATCTTGATGCTCATGTTCCTTTAATTTTAAACCATGCACTATTCCCTTGCTCTGTTTCAATAACTTCCTCTTGATCTATGCACAGGTTGGGCATGAGCATAATTAAGTGTTCTAGAAACCCTATTCTTCTCAATGTTATCTGAAATCTGTCATGACCCACACAATTGAATGCCTTTGTATAGACAGTAAAACACAGATAAACATCCTTCTAGCATTCTTTGCTTTCAGCCAAGATCCACCCAGCTTCAGTAATGATATCCCCCAATCCACATTGTCATGGATTGAATGGTGTTTCCCCAAAAATGCATGTGTTGATTTGACTCAGCTAGAAGTCCCAGTATGAGGCCCTTCCTCCCATGTGCTGTGAATCCTGCCTCTGTGATACTGATGACAGGGATTGGCTGCAGTTGTCTTGGTGAGGCAGGACTCCAGCTACCAGCTTGCGGGATATAAGGGAGAGCAGTGAACAGAGGAAGCTGGGAACTTCACACCACCAAGAAACAGCACCGAGAACTGAGCACATCCTTTGGACCTGAGGTTCCTGTGCCAAGGTGCTCTCACTGGATTTGGACTCAACCTACCAGACTGTGATAATTTCTCTTTTGAATAGACTTATAACTTGTGAATGGATTTGTGGCTTACCAGACTGTGACAATAAAAATTTCTCAAGAAGACTTCCACTCGTGATATTTTCTGTTGGAGCAGTACCAGGTGACTAAGACACATGTCATCTTCTGAATACAGCTTAAATTTCTGGGAGTTCTCTGTTGATAGGTTTTTGAATGAGTCTGAGCAAACTTTTTACTTGCAGGTAATATTAATGATAGCCAAGCCAAGCCAAGTGCCATCGAGTCATAATTTCTGTCTTCTATTGGATTACCTTTCTTAAATGGGCACAAATATGAATCTTTTCTGCTCAGCTGACCAGGTAGTTGTCTTCCAAACTTCTTGGCAGGGGTAAGTGAGCACTTGCGGCCTTGCATCTTCGTTGAAACATCTCAGTGGGTATTCAGCCAATTACTGGGGCTTTCTTTTTCACCAACACTTTCAGTGCAACTTGGGCTTCTTCCTTCATTGTCATTTCTTGGTAATATTGCATCTAGAAATGGCTGAATGTCACCCGTATCTCAGCACTACAGTAGATAATGTTCTACTGCTCTTCATAAAGTTTTTTTCAGAAGTAGACTACCAGATCCTTCTTCTTAGTCTTAGTCTGAAAGCTCAACTGAAACCCGTCCACCAAGGGTGACCCTGCTGGTATTTGAAATAACCCCAAAACCAAACCCACTGCAGTTCGGTTGATTCTGACTCATAGCATCCCTGTAGGACAGAATAGAACTGCCCCCCGCCCCCGAGTTTCCCAGGAGCAACCTGGTGGATTTAAACTGCAGACTTTCTGGTTAGCAGACATAGTACTTCACTACTACACCACCAGGGCTTCCAGCATTTGAAATACCGGTGACAAAACTTTTTGTATTACAGCGACATGCAACTGTCACAGTACAACACACTGACAAATGGACGACTAACAAACTGACAGACCAACAGACCTTTATCCTAGGGCTGTTCTCTTGTGTGGTGAGCCACAGTTTACCTGTCTGACTAGATTCCCACTCGTGGTGATTGCATCTGTTTCAGAGTGGAACTGCACTCACAGACTTTTCAACGGTTGTGATCTTTCAGATGGAGATTGGCCAGACTTTCTTCAGAGCTGCGTCTGGGGATGGAGGGAAGTTCAAACTGCGGACTATTTGATTAATAGCTGAGAACTTTACTGTATGCTCCACTCGTGGCTCCTACTGATTGATAGTTAGGTTTTTGTTTTGGTTAATGGTAAACAACAGTGCCATGAACATGCGCATATACCTCTTCGTATTTATTCAATTTCCCCCACTAGAATAAAGAGCCAGAATTCGGAATGCTAGATCAAGTGGCACATGTCTTTTCATTCTCATACGTATTAATAAACAGCATTCCTCAACTGTCTGTACTCCTATTAATTTTACACTCCTAATAATGATGGATTATCATGTCCTATTACATTCTTATCAATATTAATTTTTCAAGGTTTTAATCTTTCTTAGTTTGGAAGTAAAAATTCAATGACCTATCATTATATTTTATCTGTCTTCTTATTTGAGGTTAGTGTGAGGATACTTTCATAATTTTATTGGCTATTTCCTTTTCTTTTATACTGACTATTCATGTCTTTCATCCGTTTTCCTCTTAAAATGATCATTTTATAAACTCAGTCTTTAAGAGCCTTTGTATATTAACTGTCAGTGATTATCATGAGCTATAACTACATATTTTCCCTAGTTTTCAACAGCTTTTTTGCTCTTTTTATACCATTGATTGCTTATTACCTAGACATCAGATTATCTGACATTATGTGACATAACCGCAGCCAGTGAAGGAAGAGAGGCCTGTCCTCTCATTTCTTGTAGTCTTAGGAAAGAAATATTTTCCCCCAAACAGGCCTCTCCTCCAGTTCCACTGACAGGAACAAATCATATGATACCTTAGCTAGAGAGTGACTGGGAGTGTGTGCCACATTAGCCTTTCTGTGGGTCCAGGCATGGACAGAGACAGAGTAAGGCAGAATCAGAGCCCGGGCTTAGAAGCCACATTGCCTGAGTTCAAATCCTGGCTGCCTACTATTAGCAGTGGGCTCTTAGATAAAGTTTCAGACTCTTTACACGTTAGTTCCCTCTTTTCTAAAGTAGATACTAGAAAAGTCTCATGAAAGTGAAGTGCAGATATGTGGTTTGGTGTGTAAAGTATTTAAAACCAAGCCTGGGCCAAGATTAAGAATTTACTAAGTGTTAGCCCCTTTGCCACCCCTGGGGAAAGTGTAGTTACATCAGTTCCTCAGACACTTAGGGGCTGAGAGTGCGTAGAGGGTAACTCCCCAGAAAAAAACAGAGTGCTCTTACCAAAAGAAGGGGCATGGATGTCACAGGCATAAACAACAGTTGCACATTAAAGGAGCTGAATTAGGTTTTGTAGAATGAAGAGGAGTTCACCAAATAGAGAAGAGTTTGGTCATTTTAGGCAAAAATAAGGGAATGAGACCAAGTATCAGAGCTTGAAAGAGCATTGTTTTAATCATTTAGTGCTGCCATAGTAGAAATGCCACAAGTAGATGGCTTTAAAAAGAGAAATTTATTCTGTCACAGTCCATCCAGCAGGCTACAAGTTCAAACTCAGGGCACTGGCTCCAGGGGAAGTCTTTCTCTGCTGGCTGTGAAGGAAGGTCATTGTCATTGGTCTTCCCCTGGACTGGGAGCTTCTGAGGTGCAGGGCACCAGGTCCTTTCCAAAGCATGCACTCTACTCCCAGCACTACTCCTTGGTGGTATGAGGTCCCCAACTCTCCGATCACTTTCCTTTCCTGTATATCCCAGGAGATTGCCTCAAGGCCCAATACAATCTTATTGTAAACTGAGTCCTGCCCCACCCTCACAAATGCCATCTGTCTTCTGTCATGAACACCACAGAGGCAGAGTTCACAGCATAGTGTGAAGGCACACCACACAGTACTGGGAATCATGGTCCAGCCAAAGCAACACACACATTCTGGGGGGAGACACAATTCAATCCATGACAAGCTAGGACCAAACAGTTCAGTTATCATCCTCAGGACATGCCCGACTGTGTTACTATCTACCTGTTGAGGATGAGGAAACTGAAGCTCAGAGAAGGGAAGCAAACTCTAAAGGGTACACAGCTGGTAAAGGATCGAGCCAGGATTTGGGTCGAAATCTCTGTGATCCCACTTGCTTTATTTTCATCTTGAATTAGACAGTAAATCTCAAGCCTGAGTAATTTCATAACGATGGACACCGGCTTATATGCATCCCACAGTGTGTGTTTCGGGGCGATCTGAATTAGCGGAGCAGCACTGCTGGCGTGATTGGGTAGCAGGACAGGATCTTGAACAGTTCTCTGCTAGACGACAGTGCTTACCCTGGGCCCTGGCTTCCACAGGCGTCTCCAGCACTGCCTGCACCTGAGGTCCACCAGACCCCCTTGGTGCTCAGGCCTCTCACAGTCCCAGGGTTTAACAACTTCATTTTCATGGTGGCTCTAATTTGAGTCTCTTTTTTCTTTAAGGGCCCACACAAGTGCAGAAAATGGCACTCTTGTCAACTGATGGTGTTGAGAATCACCATCTCAAAGTCAACAAGACTAGGTTGACATTAGCCAGGGTGTCGCCAGGGTGACACTAGCCCAGAGAACTAAGGAACATGAAGGTGGTATGAAATGCGATCTATGTTGCCTTTGAACACATTCTCCAGTGAAGGGCACAGCTCAGAAACTTAAATACAGCCGTGGCCTTCCCTCAACCCTCTCTTCCCCCTAGATTGTTTCCTACAAGTCACATAATTCCCTTTGACCCCTTCCCAATCTGTCCATTTCATTGAGTGATTCACAGCCACGTGCACAGCTGACCCAATCCGGAAAAGCCTTGGAGAGCTTCTAAACCAACGTTGCTTATCTAACATAGGAGAAAGCAAAACCTAGAGAGACGCCAAGGCACTTCTTCAAGATTACAGAATAAGCTGGGGATGAGGCTAACCTAGTGACATCAGCCTTCATTGAGTCAGGGCACTGACATGGATTTTTTATACACTTATCCCACTCGCTCCTCCTTCACCAACCATGTGGAGGTGGATGCTATCATCCTGTTTTACTCACAGATAAGTAAGACACTGAGAGATCAACTACCATGTTCAGTGACACACAGCTGGGTATTAAGCTGTTTGGGCCAGCACTAAATTACAAGCTCTGAGTCACTGTGTGAATCATTTGTCCAGTTGCTCTTTGATCCCTTAATACCCTGTTGTGTAGTGCCAAATCCTCACTAACTGCATTTCCTAGATGCCTTGCCTACTGGTTTTCAATTTTTGTTAGTTGGTGTGGAACTGGCTCTGACTCACAGTAACCTTACACATGACGTCTGATAATTAAGTCCACAAACTTAGTCATTCTAAGTGCTACATATCTCGCTGCTCAATATCACTATGGTCAGCTTTGAAGGACTCCCTTGGGAAGCTATGGACCAATGCCAGCACCTAGTCCACCCTTCGAAGCAATTTTAGAACCTTTTTGTAATGACCATTGTGCACAGTGGCATGCTGGCAAGTTCGTAAACTTAATTGTATGGTTGTCTGTGAGGGAATTTTAGCCAGTAAACAAATAACTCTGTTGAAACACCCTCCCTACTCACCTGATCTGGCCTCCAGTAACTTTTTTCTTTACCCAAATATGAAGTAAATACTGAAAGAAAGACATTTTGATGACATTTAGGACATATAGAATAATACAACAACAGGTCCAATGGCCATTCCATAAAAAAGAGCTCACAAATTGTTTTGAAGGGTGGACGAGGTGCTGGCATCAGTGCATAGCTTCGCCAGGGGTGTACTTCAAAGGTGACCATAGTGATATCCAGCCATGAGATATGCAGCACTTTTAGGGGGATGAGTTCATGCACTTAATTGGTTGTCCTTCTATTTGGGAGGACAAAAAACCATGTAACAGAACCAAAAGTTGAAGGATCCTGTGTCATCCTCACAGTTGCTGGTACATTTGAGCCTAATGAAGCTGCTAGAGTTTCATTACATCTTACTGAGAGTTTCTGTTATTTTATCAAACATAATGTCCTTTCCTAGTGATTGGTGTTTCTTGATGACATGTCCAAAGCAAGCAGTTGAAGTCTCACCATTGTTGCTACTGAGGAACATTTTGACTGTACCTCCTCCAACAGAGATTTGTTCATTTTTTATGGCAGTCTATAGCATGATATATTCAACGATCTTCACCAACACCACAGTTCTTCTTTGGGTTTTGGTTAATATTGATCAATAAAAGGTGCTGGTGGATGATGGACAGGTGGAATGATGGGAGGAGCTATGTTTATTCCTCTCTCTGCTCCTGGAAGAAATTCTGATGGCAGTGGGGTCAGCGGTTGTTAACAACAGCAGTAGCACTCGCACAGTCTCTACCAGAGTCAGCTGTAAGTGTGATCCTGAGCTCTGCTAACATCCCCTCCTCTTTTATTTCTCTCTAGCCCTAGGTTATTCCATCTCTGTTTTTTGTGTTCTTTCAGTTCTTTCAACACTTTCTCCCCTTACGTTAAATCCTTCTTATTCAAAATTCCTATTACATGTTCTAACAGTTGGCATCAAAAGTGGTACACAGAAACAAACTCTCAGTGATGGGACTTGGGACTTGATTAGACTCGAACCCAGTGATGAGCATCATGGCACAATCAGAACTGCGGTGCTCCACATCCTGCAGTAGCACTAAGTTCCTCAAGTCATCACCTGGAATCACCTTGGATAAGCTGCCTACTGAACACTACACATTGGCAGACCAAGTGGCTGCTGAACTTGATCATTAAGGTAGAAAAAATGACTATTAAAAATAATGTAGACTTGTGAAAGTAGGGAACACTTTTATCAACAAGGTTTAAATTCTCAGCTCAAAGTATGGGCAAAAACCCAGAGATCTTCTGTGATTGACCCAAAGGAAGTTTTGTCTTTTATAGCCATCAGGCTGATACAAATAGAAATCAGATCTAAGATTTAATCCTGCAAGTTACAGAATTGCAACATAAGCTGAACTCACAACTTCACTAATTCTCTGATTACAACGTGAAGGCTTTCATTTGCTGGGAGAGAGCCTCTAAGAAGGAGAAACAATCCTTGGAAACAATATGAGTTCTAACAATTAAGTCTGCAGACTCATCCTAGAAAAAGTGTTACATACCTGGTTGCTGAATGTCCCTATGGTCACCTTTGAAGTACTCCCCTTGGGAAGCTATGCACTGATGCCAGTACTTTCCAGAACTCTTTTTCTGGAATGGCCATCAGAACCGTCATTTCAGCACCCTTGATGTTCTGAAAGTCATCAAAATGTCTTCCTTTCAATGTTCCCTTTATCTTCAGGTAGAGAAAACAGTTGTGGTAGAGAGGCAGATCAGGCAAACAGGGAGGGTGCTGCAATATTGTTAATTGTTTACTGGCTGAAAACTCCCTCACAGACAACCGTACAACTAAGTTTGTAAACTTGCCACCATGCCACCATGCCTAATGACCATTCCAGAAAGAGTTCCGAAATTGTTTTGAAGGGTGGACTAGGTGCCGGCTTCAGTTCACAGCTTCCCAAGGGGAGTACTTTGAAGATATTGATGATATTCAGCAATGAGATATGTAGCACTTAGAATAATTAAGTTCATAGACTAATTGTCAGGCCAGTCGCAGGCCTTGTATATCGTGTTTGTGTGTGTTGCCCTGACTTCCTTACTGAATAACTTCTAAGCGTGTGTCTCCTTCAGAACCAGAAAGGGCTTTGGAGCAATTCCAGTCTCTAGCTCAAGTTACCTTGACATCTGGGTGCTGCGACGCACTGTAATGCTGCTCAAACTGTCTGTGCAAAGAAGGATGTTCTAAGGACCTCGTGTCAGGCCTCGATAGGAGCATTACAGCACAGTTACATACGTTTTAGGTACAAAGGCATGTCCCCTTACACCCAGACCGAGGTGGAATGCCTGACCCTGGGGCACCATGTGGCTGTGCACCCTGGGCTGGCCATCTTGGTTGGGGTATTACCTGCTCTACCGAGTTAGAGAGTTGGTATGTGTGACATCAGTCTGCCACCAGCTAGAAGCAGTATACAGCCTGTTCTCATTATTCATGATTCTGCAAAGTCACAACAAACACAGAGTTAGAAACTGAATCATTGCTCCTATGGAAGGGTCCTGCAAGCCTCTGGTCACATCTTTTATCAATTGACCAATACATAACCTGGTTTTATGCATGATTCTTTTTAAAGACACACTATTTAACCTATATAGTTATTAATTAACACTGAACTCACAGCCAATAGCACTAGAACTCATGCCTGAATGAAACTTCGTATCTTAGGCATCTAGTGCTACAATAAAGACATACAACAAGTGGATGGATTTAACAAAAGAAAATTTATTCTGTCACAGTCTTGTGGGCTACAAGTCCAAATTCATGGTGTCAACTCCAAGAGAAGGCTTTCTCTATTGTCTCTGGAGGAAGGTCCTTGTCATCAATCTTCCCCTGGACTGGGAGCTTCTGAGGCACAGGGACCCAGGGTCCTTCCCAAAGGCCATGCTCTGCTCCCAGTGCTGTTTCTTTCCTGATGGTATGCGGTCCCCAAATCTCTGCTCACTTTCCTTTCCTTTATATCCCAAGAGATTGCCTCAAGGCATAATGTAGTCTTACAAACTGAGTCCTGCCCCACCAACACAACACCCTCCCTCAATACCATCATAGAGGCAGGACCCACACATGGAGGAATATCACACAATACCAGGAATCATGGCCTAGCCAAACTGCTGGGCACACTTTATGGGGTGGGGGGAGGGACTCATTTCAATCCATGGTGCTTACCTAACAAATACATTTTCCCTATAAGGCACATGACACCTTCTTGCACTTAGGAAACACCGCATAGTACTTCAGCACTATACTTGGGAGCCATTTAAGCAGAGAAATCACACACACACACAAAAGCACAAATAACGCAAAAACACACAGCATTAGGTATATTGTAAAAGGACACTAGTTTAGAGTACAAAAGCTGAGATGAAGGTGGTGCATCACCTTGCCTGACATCAGCTAAGAAAGTGCTCAGTAGGGACCCATAGTTTTTGCCACTTGTCTCATGTCTACAAATGACTGTGAAAGCACTGTATTCATTTTAAGGTTGCAAATACATTTTTGGACTTAAGTGAATTCAGAATTACAGAATCTAGGCATAACTTGGATTGACTGAACCTGACTGGGGCTCAAGCCCATCCTCCTGACAGACAAACTGCACGAGCAGGAGGCTGGAGTCCCAAGTCACTGTCTCCACCTGCACTGCTACGTTTCCCTCGACCCCCACTACTAGCCTCATGAGGCATTTTCCACTGATCTTGGGCAACAGCAGACCCCTGCAGTCATCTGGAGTCTCAAGGCAAGAAGAAGGAGCAGTCCCCCCAGTGGGCAGATCTTTATCTAGCACATCTCTTTGCACAGTTAGCTGAGACAGGAAAATGGTCAGAGGTAAAAGATCTACTTGATTTATGGGCAGGAGTTTAAAATTTGGACAGATAACCACAGACTTGGAAAGAACAAGATAGAAAAACTGATGACAAGGAAATTTGGGGAAGATATGTGTAGGTAGATCTCTTGGAATGATATACCCAAATCCACTGCCGTCGAGTCGGATCTGACTCATAGCAACCCTGTTGGTTAGAGGGGAACTGCTCCATGGAGTTCTCAAGGAGTGCCGGGCACATTTGAACCACCAACTTTTGGGTTAGTAGATGTAGCACTTAACCCACTATGCATCCAGAGGTTCCTGGAATAGTACAGAGAGAGGCTATTCGGGACCCTCATAGATGTGGGTCCCTGCAACAGTCACGGGCCTCTATCTGCCATAACCCTGAGAGGCTATGTGCTCCAGCAGCCTTGGCTGAGGCTGGCAGCAGAGTTCCAGGGCATCCCCAGCAGCAGCTTCACCAGAATCGTTAGTAAGTGCTCCTTGACTCTGGTTGCACCAGCACCAGGGGCCCTAGTCACCACCTCCAGGGATGAACCTCCAGCCCTTCCAACATTTAGTCACTGGCTCCTTGTACTAGATCTCCTCTGCTTAAAATACCTGGTGTGATCTGCAAGATGAATCCTGGACCTTGCCTTCAGGTGGGGCAGGAACACGTATATTATACAGGCTTCTTCTTTTCTCCTCTCGCCAGCTTGGATCTAACCTCATGTGGAGAGACGCCTGACCACTCCAGCACTCATATAGTCAGTCATACAGTGGCTTTGCAGACATGGGACCTCCAGAATCTGAAAGCAGGGTTCACAGGACTGTAAGATACATGACAGGGAGAGAGAGAGAGGAAAGAAGGGAGAGAAGGAGGATGAAAAGAAGGAGAAGACAGAAATAGAGATCAAGAAGGTTTTGACCATGCATCCAGTGCTGGCAAGAACCTACTGACCACCCTATCCAACTGTAGGATGAGATCTCCTGACCTATCAAACATCTGAACTGGCAGAGACATCCATCCTGCCTCTCTTGGTTCTAAGACCTGGAGCCTAAATGTATAGAGGTGAGGTGAGCTCCCCAACATCACAGGCAAGGCAGAGCCAGATGACAGATGAGAACCCAGGACTCATGACTCCTAGCCCCTGCGGTGTGCACCACCCAGTCAGTCCTCTTCTGCCCTTCAGCTCTCAAGTGCTTGAAGACTGAGCCACCATCACTGTCTTCACTGCCAGAGTGTGACTCATCTGTGGGGTGACACCTGATGACTGTCAAGGGGACTCATAACAACTCAGTCAGAATCAACTCAATGGCAATGATTTGGTTTTGATTTTTGGTATCAAGAGTAAGATGAAATTACCATCCATACAATAAGAGAATGACTCCTGAAGTGAGGCACACCCCCTCCTCCACCCTGCAACTTCCCAGCCAGCTCTTACGCTCACCTCAAGGGTAATTAGATTTTACATAGTTTTCTTTTTTAATACTTCAATAAATATCACCTATGAAAATCAACTGGCGTTTGGGGTACTTAATGCATAATAACTCGTCATATAAATTTAAATTATCCCTATAAATCTAAATTAAATGCCTAGGTTTAAATGTATTTAGGACGCTTAATTAATAAAGTGCTAGCACATAAACCATTACTAATTTGTTTACTTCAAGCCCAACTTTCATTTTCAAAGGATATGTTTCTTTGTGGTGTGTGGGCGGAGGAAGGAGGGAGCCCAGGAATCTTTAGACAGCTGGCTGGCAGCTGTGGAACACTGCCCATTCCTCTGGCATCCTCCAGGGCTTCACGCACCTTTCCGCGTCAGACCTTCTCTAGCCTCTGGGTCACCTTCCTCCCAGGCTCTGAGTGACTGTGGACAAAGCAGCCTGTAGGGAGGAGCCCTGGACAGGAGTCAGGAGTTTTGGCTTAGCTACTAACATGCTGTGTGACAGTGGACCCTAACTTGCTCTCCCTAGACCTCAGTTTCTTCTTCTTGAAAATAAGGGAAGGACTAGATCCATCACAGAGGGCCTTTTCAGCAGCTGCGGGGAGGGAAGCTACAGTGTGTGTGTAGCAAGCAGGGGCTGTTCCAGGACTTGCTAGCAGTGCGTCCTTGGGCAAATGACTTAGCCTTTACCTGCCTCAGTTTCCTCATCTATACAGTCAGAAAATGGGAGAAACAACCTCACAGATAAGTAAACTATTGAACAATATCATTAACATCATACTCTAGTAAAATTTTGCAGAAGCACTCAGTAATGGTTGTGGCAGTACTTTGTCAGGGAGCTGGCAGGACCTCAGGTCAATTCAAAACAGGTCTTGGAACAAGGGACATTACTGCTGATGTGAGATTGTGGCTGAAAGCAGAGAACACCAGAAAGATGTTTACCTGTGTTTTACTGACTATGCGAAGGCATTTGACTGTATCAATCATAATAAATCATAAATAACATTGTGAAGAATGGGAATTCTAGAGCACTTAACTGTGCTCATGAGGAACCTGTACATAGACTGATGGATACAGACCAGATAGAACAAGAAGATTTTGTGTGGTTTAAAATTAAAAAAAAAGGTGTTAGGGTTGCAGCCCTTCACCATACTTACTCAGTCTGTATGCTGAGCAAATAATCTGAGAGGCTGGACTATATGAAGAAGAATGAAGCATCAGGATGGGAGGAAGGCTCATTAATAACCTGGGCTATGCAAATGGCACAACCCTGCTTGCTGAAAGTAAAGGCAACTGGAAAACTTTCTGATAAAAATCAAAGACTACAGCCGTCAGTATGGATTGAACTTGAACATAAAGAAAACAAAGATTCTCACAACTGAACCAATAAGCAACATCAGGATAAATGGAAAACATACTGCAGTTGTCAAAGATTTCAATTCACCTGGGTCAACAATCAACACTTACGAAAGTAGCGGTAGAGAATCAAATGGCATACTACACTGGGCAGATCTTCTGCAAAAGATCTCCTTCAACTGATGAAAAGCCAAGATGTTTCTGTGAGGGCTACGGTACACCTGACCCAGCCGAAGCCAAGTGCCGTCGAGTCGGATCCGACTCATGGTGACCCTAGGGGCCAGGGTGGAACTGACCCCCAGAGTATTCAAGGAGTGCCTGGTGGATTTGAACTGCAAAAGCTGGGCAATGAATAAGGAAGACTGAAGAAGAATGGGTGCATCTGAACTACAGTGTTGGTGAAGAAGATTGAATATACCATGGACTGTCAGATGGGACAAGTGTGTCTTAGAAGACGTGTAGCCAGAGCACATCGTGGAGAAGAGGATGGCAAGATTTCCTCTCACATACTGTGGGCATGTTACTGGGAAGAATCAGTCCCTGGAAAAAAGACCTCAAGATTGGAGAAGTAGAGGACCAGGAGAAGGAGCAAGGCCTTCAGTGAGATGGACTGACACGGCGGCGGCGACAATAGGCTCAAACCTAGCAACGATTGTGAGGCTGGTGCAGGACTGAGCTGTGTTTTGTTACGTTGTACGTCAAGTCTCTATGAGCCAGTACTGACTTGACAGCACGTAACAACAGTGATCTTGCGCAGCTGCGGTGAGCCTGAGACAAGGCAATGTGTGGGAAGTGCTTATTTCAGTGCCTGACTCTCGTCAAGTACATCGTAAATGTCAGCTGACATTACTCTCTAAAACTGTCATTTTGTTGGCAGTTTTTTAAACGGTTATTAAAACTATGATAAAAAGATTTGGAGGAAGTAACGTGGAAACCAGGAGGAGGAGGGGATTGAACTCTCAGAGAGCAGAACTTCAGACAAGTTGGAGAGAGACGGCCAAAAGAGAGTGACCTTCCCTGCCCCATTTCCTGATCCCCACCTGCCTGCAGGTCTGTCTTTCTGATTTTAGGATATGCTACCTCTGCTTCTAAGTTTGACAGCCTGAGACCTGGGCTGTGAGTGTCAGCAGCTCTGAGCGTCTGGGAAAAGGAAAAGCTGAGATCTGGAGTGTGAAATAGCCCCCTACAAAGCCCAGAGGCCTCCTACCCATCTGTCCCTACTCCACAGTTTATGACTGAAAAGGAGGCCAAGGACAGCCTATTGGGGGAAGATGAGGTCTTGGCATCCACAAGTGCCCAGAACCTTCCATGGGAATAGGGCCTGTGCCCATACTACTCGTAGAGAACACCGCCTCAGGGAGGCTCCCAGAAAATGGCCTGGAAATGAGCCTTGGGAAGAATTTCTTTAGTCTGAGGAGGGTGGAAAGAAAAGAGTCATCAACCCATTTGTGCCCTGTCTTCAAAAGAAGACTCAAGATGAGGCCCAGTCTGCATACTCAGTCTAGGAGCTGTGGGATGTTATTGCTGCCATGTCTGTATGTGAGTTTCCAAGGCATCCTGCAGGGGCAGTTAGGAGGATCTAGGAAGACTTGAAGCTTGCTTCTCACACTAGGAAACTGCTGACAATTATAGTCAGCCATGTGTCTTTGGACATGTGGTGGACGGTGGTAGAATCCTTGCCTTCCATACAGGAAACCTGGGTTTGATTCTCAGCTAACACATCTTATGCTCAGCCACCACTCACCTATGAGTGGAAGCTTGTGTGCTGCTATGATGTGTAACAATAGTGTCAGTGGAGACTCCAGACTAAGATGGACTAGGAAGAAAGGCCTGGAGATCTGGTTCCAAAAGTCAACCATTGAACACCTTATAGATCACAACAGTCAGTCCCAACTGGACCACAAGGATGGTGCAGGACTGGGCAGTGTTGTCTTCTGTTGTGTATGGGGCCACCATAAGCTGGGGCTGACTTCACAGCATCTAATAACAGCATGCGTCTTGGGGAGTTTTCATAGCAAAACTACCCTGAGACAAGTAACAGTCAATAGAAGCCAGGCTGGCCATCTTAACAGATCAATCGTATTAGAGTAACAGGGGCTCTAGTTGATAGCTTCATGTTTCTGGGTGTCAGTAAGTATCCCACCCAGGTACCCAGGCTAGAGATCTGGGCATTAAAATGCATCTCTTTTTCTCCCTACCCTCCGTGTACCCAAATCTCTCTAGTCTGCATCCTTCCAGTGTTCTCCCAAGTATGACCTTTCTCTCCAACCTGTTGTTAGCATCTTGGTCCAGAGAACTATCCTGTGCAATGCTGATTAACACGAAAGCTTGGTAACTGCTGCGAGCTCCACCCCTGCTTTCCAGCCCACCCTCCACTGAGCAGCAGCTTTATAACTGTACCCCACTGAATGTTCCCAGTGTTCCCTGCCGCTGACTCTTCCCAGTGTTCCCTGCCTCTAGGGTTTCCCGGTGTCATCAGGATCAAAGTCCTCAATGTGACTTCGTAAGTCCTGCTGGGTCCAGCCCTTCTGTCTCTCCCATTGTCTCTCACGGCCACAGTCCCTCCCCAGTACCTAGCCACACTGTCCCACTTGCATTCCACTTGAGTATCTTGTTCATTTTTTCTCCTTTGGGCCTTTGGCGAGCTGTTCCTCGTGCCCTAGAAATCCCTCTTCCTTTACCTGGCTATTCCTACTGGACCTCCAGGTCCCTGTAGGGAGCTCTTCCCCTTACGGAATCCTGACTTGACTTTCCCACACTGGCGGGGGCTTCCTATGTGAGCCCACAGTCCTATATGCCCACTTTCATTGCAGAACTGATCACAAGGAGTAGAATGCCCCACACTCAAGTGTGCCTCCTTCATCTGACTGTGAGAGCGGAGGCACATCTCATTAACCTCTGCAACCCCAGGATCAGGATAAGGGATTTGGCTGACAGACAAAGAGTGTCAGGCGGCGAATATGGAGGATGTGGTATCCCCTTGTTCGTGTTGCAGCCAGCATCATTGGCCACACACTGACATTCACCTGGTCCTTCTCCTTCCTTCTTTGCTCTTATGGAAGACAGACCCTTAACAATAAGCATATTTCTGACTGGTCTAAACTAGCCATTTTAAACTCATCTCCATTGTGCCATGATTTGTCCAGGGGTCACCATATGACCTAGTTTTAGGAAAGATTTGCTTTCCTGATGAAAATGGAGACTTAACTAGAACAATTCTGTGCTTCTTTACCCTCCAGCTTGTTCCTGCCTAGTACCCAGACATGATGCCTGGAGCTGTTGTAGCCATTGTGTGGCCATGAGCTAACAAACACAAAGACAAAAAGCCATGTATTTTAAGGATGGCAGGACAGAAAACCAGAAAGCATCTAGATACCAGAGAGCACTGTGAGTGTCCAGCACCAGCAATTGCCCTTGGAACCTTTTTGTAGATGAGAAATACAAACCTGTGTTTGTTTATGCTGTTAGTCAGGTTATCTTTTACTTGCAGTCAAACACAGTTGTAACAGATCCAGACATAACCTTGTTCAGTAGCAGACTAGCTAGGTGACACTGGGCAAGTCATGTAACTTGTGGCACCACTATTTTCTTTGTCATTTACTGAAATGGCGTTCCCAGAGTCTACTTCATAGGTGTGTTCCACAAGGCATGAACTGTGTGTCTTGTTCACTGCAGGCTGAATACAATGCTAATAATTATTAACGTTTGTGAAGAGGTTCCATGCCACAGGAACAGATGAACACAGTTTATGGATTATTACCTATTTCCTATTGCAACCCTGTTTGGCTGAGAGAGATACTATTACTACCAAATTCTACAGATGAGAAAACTGAGGCAGAGTGAAGTTAAGTAACTTGACCTAGGACACACAGCAGGTGGGTGGCACAAGGTGAGTTGTGCATCCAGGCAGTCAGATTTCAGCACACACTCCTAACTGCCGTACCAACTGCCCTGGCACATACTAGTGCACGGTAGAGAATTGTTGAACAGATAGACAAACATGTAACACTAGTTTGTTATGACAATAAGCTCCTAATCCAGATTCTTCCACAGATTGCTGAATTAGGAATGGAATGGGCGGATCCCCTGAGGCTGCCCCCCTCTTCTCTCACCTCTCCACTCCCAGCCTCAAGGCTACACCTCTTCCAGGATTCTTCCTTAGTTGGAGTTTAGCTGAGCTCCTATTACCAGACACCCTCTCAGGATCTTCTGTGATTGAGATAAGGTATTTGCTCTTGTGTTAACTTTTATTACTTATTGATTTTTCTGGCTTGCTTTAGCTGTGTTCATTTTTATTTGTTTAAAGTTATAGATGTTGCTTGGTGGGTATAGGGTATGAAATCCTAGGATCACAACCAGGGGTCGCATTCACATTAATGGAGCCATCCCCTTCTGAGGCAGATGGGAGGACCTGCCCATCACTCTAGCCACCATTGCTGAGCTGGGGGTTGGGACCCAAATGAGAGGGGCTTTCTTTTCACCTTCCTTTGCAGGAGTGAGATGCAATGGCAGGCATCAGGTGAGGGTGCTGGTCTGTGTCTGTGTCTGCAAGCAGAGGATTCTGGGTGTGAAGGCAGGTCCACGTCTGAGTAGAGGTGAAGGAAAGAGTCACTTGAGAAGCCCCGCCGTGCTCAGGTTGGAGAGCGGGAGCAGGGAAGGGACAGCTTCTGCCAGGTCAGCCATGGACCCGGGAGATGGACATGCCCTTGCTTCACTCCACTGTTCACGCCTCCTGCTACTTCTAAGCCTTTGGCAGAAAAATAGATTTTTCTAGGCCTATACCAAGCATCTGTGTGACCGTGTTTGGACAATTATTTGGCAAATTATTCCTTCTGTAGATTAGTCTTTGGATAGTTGGTCATCTAAGAGGTCAGCTTTCAGAAGTGGATTTTTAGTGAACCGACCTAACGTGGAGGAAGAGGGAAACAGGTTCAGAAAACAGAGGTGTGGGGGGGGGGGTCTGGCTGGGGTGCGGGAGGCAGAGATAAGCTTCAGAGGGAGGCTAGGAGGGGCAGAGCCTTCTCTATAGCCCTTCCCATTCTCCTTCCCCACTGCCTGGCAGTCATGTCCACAGAGCTCCCGATTCAACCCCACCGTTTCCATCTGACAGCAAAACTTGACAGACTTGCAAATCCATCTGAGTTAGAATAAACGAATCTGTACATGGAAACATGGCTGGTTTTTCTCCAGCTTCTCTGCTGTCGCTCCAAGCATTGTTCTCACATTCTCATTGCCTTAAATCCCCGGTCATCCATCTCTCTCTCTCTGTTCTCCTTCCTTGACAAAAGGATCCACCTCTTTCAAAAACAAAGGAATGATCGAAGAGCCAATATTGGGAAGACATCTGCTGCCTCTGAGGGACAAAGCCTCTGAGGAGAGGTCGCCCTGTTGAGCTGCTGACTAGGGCTGAGCTCAGTGTGAGTGGGAGCTCTTCCCCACCCAGGGCCACTAGGTGCCAGCATGTGTGGACGCCCCTGACTCTGGCGGTATCCAGCACTGTCTCACCCCTGCAGTGCATACAGTGTTCTCAAGTGTAAAACAGATAATGGACATAACGGTAACCCCTACCTCCCAGGGTTGTAAGGAGGATGAAATACATTAGTGTAAAGCCAGGGGTAAGCGCACTGAAAGCACTTAAATCAATTTAGTTATCACGACCATCTCACTGAGTCTCAGCACAACCTTCTAGGATAGGTGTTATTATTTCCATTTTACAAATAAGCAAACCGGGACTCAGAGCTTTGAGTCACTAACCCAAAGTTCCACACCTGGAGCCTGACAATAGTTTATATGAGGACTGACAATTAAGTTCATGAACCCACCCTAGAAAAAGCGCTACATACCTTATTGCTGAATATCACTATGGTCACCTTCAAAGTGCTCCCCTTGGGAAGCTATGCACTGATGCCAGCACCTAGTCCACCCTTAAAGCAATTTTGGAACTCTTTTTCTGGAGTGGCCATCAGAGTTGTCATCAGATTACCCTTGATTTCCTGAATGTCATTGAAATGTTTTCCTTTCAATGTTTCCTTTATCTTTGAGTAAAAAAAAAAGTCCTTGGGGGGCAGATCAGGTGAGTAAGGAAGGTTAACAATACAGTTATTTGTTTACGGTTAAAAACACCCTCACAGGCAACTATACAATTAAGTTTATGAATTTGCCAGGGTGGTACTGTGCACAATGGCCATTCCAGAAAGAGCTCCAAAATTACTGTGAAGTGTGGACTAGGTGCATAGTTTTCCTAGTGTAGGTGCATCATTTACCAAGGGAAATACTTTGAAGGTGATCATAGTGATATGCAACGGTGAGTTATGTAACACTTAGAACTTTGTGGACTTAATTGTTGGAAAACCTGGTGGAGTAGTGGTGAAGTGCTACAGCTGTTAAGAGATTGGCAGTTCAAATCCACCAGGTGCTCCTTGGAAACTCTGTGGGGCAGTTCTACTCTGACCTACAGGGTCACTATGAGTCATAAGCAACTCGATGGCACCTAAAAATAGCAATGTATGTAGCCATAGAAGCCTTCAATTTCACAATACAAGGCTTGAATTTCTTCTTCCATTCTTTCAGCTGGAGAAATACTGAGCATATTCTTTCCTTTCATTTTTTAACTCCAGATCTGTTTGCAAAGACTTATAATATTTTGTCTTCTAGATCTGCTCTTTAAACTCTGCTGTTCAGCTCTTTTACTTCACGATTTCTTCCACTCACCTTAGTTGCTCTATGATCAAGAACAAGTTTAAGTCTCTTCTGACTTTGATTTTGGTCTTTTCTTTCTTGCCTTTCTTTTTAATGACCTTTTGCATTCTTCGTGTATGTTGCCTTTGAACACATTCTACAGCTCATCTGGTCTTTGGTCAGTAGTGTACAGTGCATCAAATCTATTCTTGAAATAGCTTTTAAATGCAGATGCAATATACTCAGGGCCATATTTTGTTTTTTGTGGGCTTGCATACAATAAATTGATGTTCTGTTCTATGATCGACCCCTGGCCTTGTCCCAGTTAGTGATACTGAGGTTCCCTATCATCTCTTTGCACAGATACATTCAACTGGATTCTTGTATCTTCCATCTAGTGAGGTTCACATGTATAGTTACTATTTACATTGCTAAAATTAGGTACTCTCAAGAAAGAAGTCATTGGTCTTAAAAAATTCTGTCACATATTGTTTCTGTCACCGAGGCCATATTTTCCAACTACTGATCCTTCTTTGTTTCTAACTTCTGCATTCCATTCACTAGTAATTATTAATGCATGTTGATTATGTGTTTGATCAATTTCAGACTACAGAAACTTAAAAAAGAAAGTGCTGTTGAGTTGACTACAACTCACAACAACCCAATAGGGCAGAATAAAACTGCTCCATAGAGTTTCCCCGGAGTGCCTGGAGAGTTTGAACCACTGACCTTTTGGTTAGCAGCCGTAGCACTTAACTACTATGCCACCAGAGTTTGCTCAGACTGCAGAAGTTGATAAAAATCTTCAATTTCTTCATCTTTGGTATTAATGGTTGTTGTGTAAACTTGACTAATAGTCACATTAGTTGGTCTTTCCTGTAGGCATGTAAATA
The DNA here is from genome assembly GCA_028571685.1 of Heterohyrax brucei. Taxonomy (NCBI): domain Eukaryota; kingdom Metazoa; phylum Chordata; class Mammalia; order Hyracoidea; family Procaviidae; genus Heterohyrax; species Heterohyrax brucei. The sequence goes on from CM053140.1 coordinate 60,336,012, forward strand.
TTATCCTATCACTGACGGTGTTGTACTTCTGGATAGATCTTGACATGTTAGAGACGAGAAGACAGAGACTCACAGAGGAAAAGTCACCTGCTCAGGGACACACAGTGGTTTGGGGAAAGAGCCAAGTATTGAACCTGGATCTGCCCAACTTCAGGATCCATGACATTCGTTAGTCAACTCACTCTCTAAAAAGGCACTTCTTGAGCACTTACAGTGTGCTGACACTACTGTAGGCAAGGGAATCCCATGGTATAAAGACAGACTTGCCTCCCTGCCCTTATAGAACTGGCCCTTTAAAGTAGGTGGAAAAGAAACTGAATTAATGTATAAATACTGAAGTGAGTGTTAGTTGGTGTGAAGGGCCTTTGATGGGGGAAAATAAGGTGAGGGGTAGAGAGCAGTGGGAAGTCAAGCATCAAAGTTTCTGTGCAGAATGAATAGAATTACTTTTTTCCCCAACTATCAGGAATCTTAGGGCATCAATTGTTCCTGTTCTCACATGGGTTTTTTGGGTTTTATCTTCCCTCTTCACTCAAAACCTAGAGAATCAAATAATTCAACCAAGGCAACACAGAGATGATTGGGATGAGGAGATGCTCAACCAGGCGGTATAAACTAGAACCAGTTGTTTTTGAGTCAATTCCAAGTTTCTATTAAATAATCAGTTCTTCATCAATGGTGTCTTGTCACTCTGTGCCAGACTCTGAGACCTATTGTCTAGGGAGAGAGAAGGACACTAAGGATGCAGGTGATTGGTGTTTTCATAGTGGGACTCTGCTCCCTACTTGGGTGGTAGGAGGTCAGTGAGGATTTGAAAAGGCAAAGTGTGGAAAAGAAGAATGTGACTCCACCTTATTTAGGAGATTATGAGAAACTTCCTAAAGGAAGTAACACCAGTTTGGCTCTTGAACCCAAAGTGTATTTTTTTCCAGATGAAAACGTGCACAGGGCTAGGGGCAGGAGAAGAAGGACGAGCGCACTTCAGGCCGTGGAAGCAGCAGGCCACGTACGGAAACATCATCATTAAGAGCATGAAGGCTAAATGAGGCAGGTCAAGGGTTGAACTGTGCAGTCAGTGCTGTGTGACTCTGGAGAAACTAGGTTCACTTCCCTGAGGCTCTGTTTCCTCAGCTGTGAAATCCTAATAGCACCTGCTTCAGGGGATGCTGTGAAGATCTGACGAGTAAACACAGGGGAAGTGTCCAAAGTGGTGGTACCCCTAACCCCCCAATCTCACTGCTCTGTAAGGTTTCAGAGCTGGAGTGATTTGTACAGGAACTTGCTGTGGTCATCTAAGCAAGGTGGAGTCACTTTCTTCTTCTCCCCACATTGCCTTTTCAAATCCTCACTGACCCCTAACCACCCAAGCAGATGCCTGGGTTCTGCTCTGCAGTATCCTGAAGCGGCCCTTGGGATCCAGCAAGGACCGGGCTCTGAAAGCTGCCACCTCGATTATAAGCTTTGCTGAACTTTGTAAGGTCACAGACTGACTGGTCTTGAGACAAAACAGGAGGGTGGAACTACGAAGGATCCTGTTGGGATTGTCCAGGCTCCTTTCTCCGAGGTTCACCTTTAATGAAGCAAGCCCTGTGCTTCTTACCAGGACCTCTGGAGGTAGCTGGAAGCACGCACAAGACCCACACTGTGTTCTGCCTCCAGCCCTCTGAGCTGCCATTATCAGACTTAACATCATGCCCCATTTGATTCCCATGTTTTCCAAGCTTAGTAAAGCATTTTCTTTCTCCTTCATCTACATTTATACTTAAAGCAGTACACCAAAGTTCAATCCATTTTGACTTAGCTGAAGAACATGAAAAGGTCAAAAGATGTTTTTATAATGAGAAAGCGTCTCCCTTTTGCTGTCTCCGCTTCCTTCCCAGCCTTCATCCCACTCCTCCACGTCTTTTTTCTTTGGTGACCCAGCTGCTAAATCCCTAAGGTTGTATCCACAGAGCCTGAGTCAGGAAAGGACAGGGCTGATGTGAGTGAAGTAACAGAGAGATAACTGCTGAGCGGTGAAGGGCTTAACTTAAGCCGGACAGACCTGGATTTGAGATCAGACTTTTCTACCTCCTCCCATTAGAACCTGAGTCTACAGACAGGGTATCTCTGAGCCTTGGTTTAAATATCTGTAAAATAACCATTAAAATTGCACTTATGCACCTACCTCACAGGGCTGTTATGAAGATTAAATGAGATAATATGTGCTTACATTGTGCCTGGCCTAAAAGAGCTGATCAGTAAGCTTTATTGGGTAAACCACAATACTATAATATTGAGTGCCAAAGGCTCTCCGTTGGCAGTAAGGAGGTGGGGGCTCTGAGTTTGCCTTGGCCCTGACCATGAGTAATATACTTAACTTTCTGGAATCTGATTTTTCTCCCAGCAACTGATAGGGTTAGATTGAACATAATCAGAACACAAGGAGATGAAAGGCCATCAGAAGTCTTTCCTATAACAAGTTGGAAAACTGAGGTCTACAGAAAGTGAGTGACAGTCCACAGTCTAACAACCAGTTACTCTTTTTGCTACATCCATGAAACACAGTGACTTCTGGGCCATGGGAACTAAAAGCCTCCTAGAAAGTATTTTGACCTGAATGAAAGTAAAAGCATACCAAACCTTGTGGGATGCAGCTAAAGCAGTACTTTGGAGGAAATGCACAGATTTGATACTTGTATTAGGAAAGCAGAAATCTTGGTGGCATGATGATTAAGTGGTATGGCTGCTAACCAGAAGGTCAGCAGTTCAAATCTTCCTGGAGCTCCTTGGAAACTCTATGGGGTAGTTCTACTCTGTCTATAGTGTCACTGAGTCAGAACTGACTCCATAGTAGACGGTTTGGTTTTTTTGCTAGGAAAAATATCTCAAATCAAGCCATGGCAGGGCTTGCAAAGTTAAGTCACAGTAGTAATACTAGAATAACAAGGGGTGCACCCTGATAACTCCACTAAAAGACCACAGTTCATGGTCCGATGGCCTGGGGGTTCCCCTGGGATCATGGTGCCTAGACCTGATGCTGCCCCTGATCATAAATCATTACTGAGGTCAACTCCTTGGACAGGAATGGGTTGGACTCAGAGACACAGAGTAACCACATCATGTGTGCACTTTATGGTTCTATGCATCTGTAGGATATCATCCTACTGGCCTCTTACTAGAAGGGAATGGAGAGGATGGAGAAAAGGGGACAGGAGATTGTTAAGAGGAAATGACATGGGCAGAACAGAAAGGAGGAGTGTCACCAGGCAAGGAGAGCAATAGGGTCTGCATATAGGTGGGCATGCAAATATAAACCAGATTGTACACTTTCACTCAATCACAATAAATAAATTTTTAAAAAAAAATCTCAAATCAATGATCTCAGGTTCCACTTTAAGAAACTAGAACAAAATTAGAAAAATAAACCAAAAACAAGTGCAAGAAAGTAAATAACAAACAGCAATTAATGAAATTGAAAAAAATTCAAAATAAAGAAAAACAATGAAATCAAAAGTGATTCTTTGAGAGATCAATAAATTGATAAATACACAACCAGAATGATTGAAAGAGAAAAAACAGCTATATATACAGAGAAAATACAAATAACTAACATCAGAAATGAGACAGGTAACCTCGTAACAGTGAGATGAATTGAAGTGGTGGCTGCATGAACGGGCTCAAACACAGCAGTGATTGTGACGATGGCAAAGGACCGATTTTTCACTCTGTTATATGTAATGTCTACGTGAGTGGTAGCCAGCTTGATAGAAACAGAGAGCAGTTGTGTAGGTAGTTCCCAGCTCAAAGGATGAAATGTTATGGAGTGAATTGTGTCCCTCAAAAATATATGTCAATTTGGCTAGGCCATGATTTCTGGTACTGCATTGCTGTCCATCATTTTGTGGCCTGATAAGATTACGCTATGTGCTATAAATCCTAACCTCTGTGATGTCAATGAGACAGCATAAGAGACAGTTATGTTAATGAGGCAGGATTCACTCTACAGAATTAGGTTGTGTTTTGAGCCAATCTCTTTTGAGATATGAAAAATAATCAAGCAGAGAAGAGAGGGACATCATTACTACAAAACAAGAAGAGCCAGAGCAGAGCATGTCCTTTCAGCCTGGGGTCCTCACAGTGAGAAGCTCCTAGACCAGGGGAAGCTTGATGTCACGGCCCTCACCCCAGAATGAACAGAAAGAGAAAACCTTCCCCTGAAGCTTGTACCCTTAACTGAGACTTCTAGCCTCCTAGATTATAAGAGAATAAATTTCTGTTTGCTAAACTTGTGATATTTCTGTGACAGCAGTGCTAGAGAACTAAGAATTTGGTCATGACAAACTGCACTTATGACTGTTAACTGTCTTTTAGTTTATTTTCTTTTTTTAGCATCATATCAATAGAATGGACACTCTAATGGTGTAATGATTAAGTGCTATGGTTGGTAACCAAAAGGGCAGCAGTTCAAGTCCAGCAGGCACTCCTTGGAAACTCTGTGGTGCAGTTCTAGTCTGTCTTATAGGGTTGCTGTGGATTGGAATCAACTCGATCATTAGTATATCTTCCTGGAGTGAAGTTATGAAAAAAACTATGTAGGGGATATGTGAAAAAAATGCTGAATTATTTCAACATGCTCCAAGCATCTGATTAGGATAATATGATTGAAGAGATCAGTGGAAAATCCTCCAGACAGCAAGAACACTGAATTTAGAACTTGATATTGCTGATGTGGAACAGCTTATAGGTCACCAGGAAGGGGGAACTGACAGAATAAGACTTAACAGATTTTGAAGAGGGAAGAAATGCTGAAGAAGAAAAAAAAAAACAATGGGAAAGAGGAACAGGAGAAAATGTCAGAAAAAAGAAAAAAATTACCAGGAAAGGCTTAGCTGCAGTTTTTTTCTAAACTAAATCAGGCATTTCAGTTTCTTGAAAACATGAACCTAAATGGTAATGGCTTTGCTAACGGTGACAGGCTGATTTGGAAAACAGTGAGACAGTACTGTGAAATATATGGGAAAAAAAAAAAAAGAAAAAGAGTATATAGGTAACTCTCACTAAATTTCTGACTGGAAACACCATTCCCATCCCCAGGGATAATTCAAATGATAGAGAATTTTCCACAGATGGAGTTATAACTGAAACTGGCAAAATTCCAGCATTGTCATCATTGGGTAATTTTTTATGATTTGTGTAAATTATACATATGTATATACAAATTAAAACATACCTATAAATACATATGCAAGGTTTTCAACTCCCAATACAAATATCATACTTATAAAGATACTGATAATAATAGGCAGTAATAACAAAAACAAGAAAAAGTGAGATATTTAACTTATGAGGTCTGACAATTAAGTCTGCAAAATTAATTGTTCTAAGTGTTACATACCTCATTGCTAAATGTCACTCCAGTTGCCTTCAACATACTCCCTTTGGGAAGCTATGCACCAACGCCAGCATCTAGTCCACCTTCAAAACAATTTTGGAGCTCTTTCTGGAATGGCCATTGTGCATGGTGGCAATGTGCCAAGTTCACACACTTAATTGTATAGCTGTCTGTGAGAGAGTTTTTAGCCAGTAAACAAATAACTGTACTGAAACAGCTTTCCTACTCACCTGATCTGACTCCCAGTGACTTTTTTCTTTACCTGAAGATAAAGGAAAATTGAAAGGAAGACATTTTGAAGACATTCAGGACTTCACGGGTAATCTGATGACAGCTCTGAAGGCCATTCCAGAAAAAGAGTTTCAAAATTGCTTTGAAGGGTGGACTAGGCACCGGCATCAGTGCTTAGCTTCCCGAGAGGTGTACTTCAAAGGTGACTGTAGTGATATTCAGCAATGAGGTATGTAGCACCCTTTCTAGGATGAGTTCACAAACTTAAGTGGCAATCCTATTATGCCAGAACAAACTTATGACAGAACCCCATTATAAGTTGAAGACAGCTATGTTCTAAAAATATTAACTGGGAAACTACCAACCTTTTTTGGTTAATAGTCAAGTGCTTGGCTATCTGCATTACTCAGGGACTCAAAAAAAAAAAAGCTTCAGAATAAATTTGACAAAAGATTCCTGTACATTGAAAACTATAAAACACTGCAGAGAAATCAAAAGAAACCCTCCCAAGTGTAGAACTATACTATGTTCATGGTTCAAACAAAAAACCTACAGCCATCAAGTCAAGTCTGACTCATAGTGACCCTACAGGACAGAGTAGAACTGCCCCATAGAGTTTCCAAGGAGTGCACGGAGGATATGAACTGCAGACCTTTTGTTTGGCAGACATAGCACTTAACCACTACACCACCAAGGTTTCATGGTTCAGGTAATGTTAATTTATGATGCTAATTCTCCCCACACTAGATTCAATGTAATCCCAATCAATATCCCAGCAGTCTTTTGTGAAAAAGTTTACAATCTGATTCTAAAATCCACATGGAAACGCAGAAAATCTGGAACAGTCAAAACAAATTTGAAATAAATGAGAAAAGACGGGGAATTAACACTACCTGATTTCAATACTTATTATAAATGAGTATAATCAAAACAATGTGGTGTAGACACCAAAATAGAAAATAGATCAACAAAATAGAGTAGATTTCAGAAGCAAACACACACATGTAGGGACACCTGGCTTTTTTACACAAGCACAAAGGCAATTCAGTGAAAAAAAAAATAGTACGTTCAACAAATGTTGCTGGAAATCTGTAAGCAAAATAATCTGAAATTTGACATCTATGCTAGTTAATAAAAGTTAACTTCAAATGAGTCATGAACTTAAACATAAGGCCTGAAATGATAATACTTTTCAAAGAAATCACAGGATATAATTTCTGTAACCTTTGGTTAGGCAAAGATTTTGCATGGATAGCATAACCCATAAAACAACAGACTGATAAATTGTATGTTATCAACATTTAAAACTCCTGCTGTTCAAAAGATACTCTTAAGAGAATGAAAAGACAAACCATAAACTGGATAATATATTTGCAAAGCATGTATGTGATAAAATATTTGCATTCAGGATATGTAAATGTTCTGAAAACACAATAATAAAACAAACAAGTTGTTTAAAAAAAATTAAGTAAAAGATTTGAATATATGTTTCACCAAAGAACGTGTACAGATGGTGTTCTAGTCGTCTAGCGCGGCTCTAACAGAAATACCACAGTGGAGGCCTTTAACACAGGATAGTTTATTCTTACACAGTTCAGTAAGCTACAAGTCCAAATTCAGGATGTCCACTCCAGGGGGGTGCTTTCTCTATTGCTGGATCTAGAGAAAAGTCATTGTGTTGAATCAGCCTTTGGTCAGGGAGCATCTTGATGCAGGAACCTCACTCAGGTCTCCATGCACTCTGCTCCCGGTGCTGCTTTCTTGATTGTGTGATGTTCCCAATTCCCTGCTAGCCTCTCTCTTTATCTCCCGTAGGATGAAAGGATAAAGGGTGGTGCAAGCCTCACTCCAGGGAAACTCCTCTAGCCAGGGTATTAAAATCTCACCTTAATCCTCTTTTAACATAAGTATTTTATTTACTAGCCACAGGCGGCGATTAGGATTCATAGCATCAGAAAATCACAAAATAGAGGGCAATCACAGAATATAGGCAATCCTGGCCCAGCTTTACTACAGATATTTTTGGGAGACATAACTCAATCCACGACAGATGGCAAACAAGCACATGACAGATGTTTCATATCCCTAGTAATTAGGCAAATACCAATTAAGAACACAGTGAGATACTATGCTACTCCACCTATTAGAATGGCTAGAGTTAAAACGATTGACCATACTAAGTGCTGGTGAGGAAATGAAAGAATAAGAACTCACCTGCTGCTGGTGGTGGTTGTATGGTTGTTAGGTATCACCTAGTTGTTTCCAATTCATAGCAACCCTATGCATAACAGAACAAAGTGTTGCTGGGTCAACCAATGCTTTTTGGTATAATGACTCTTGTGTATTCCCTCCATCTTCTTTTGATGTTTCATGGGTCATTTAATATTTTCCCTGTAGAATCTTCCACTATTGCAAGTTGAGGCTTGAAGTTTTTCTTCAGTTCTTTCAGCTCGAAGAATGCACAACGTATTCTTCCCTCTTGCTTTTCTGTCTCCAGCTCTTTGCACATGTCATTGTAATACTTTGTCTTCTTGAGTTGCCCTTTAACATCTTCTGTTCAGCTCTTTTACTTCATCATTTCTTCCTTTGCTTTAGCTGCTCAATATTCAAGAGCAACTTTCAGAATCTCTTCTGGCATCCAATTTAGTCTTTTCTTTCCTTCCTGTCTTTTTGATGACCTCTTGTTTTCTTCACGGATGACGTTCTTGATTTCATTCCACAGCTTGTCTGGTCTTTGGTCATTAGTGTTCAGTGCATCAAATCTGTTCTTGAAATGGTCTCTAAATGTAGGTGGGATATACTCAAAGCTGTACTTTGGCTCTAGTGTTCTTGTTCTAATTTTCTTCAGTTTCAGTTTGAACTTGCATATGAGCAGTTGATACTCTGTTCTGCAGTCAGCACCTCGTCTTGTTCCGACTGATGGTATTGAGCTTTTCCATCTTCTCTTTCCACAGATACAGTCAATTTGATTCCTGCATACTCCATCTGGCAAGGTCCATGTGTATGGTTGCTGTTTATGTTGATGAAAAAAAGACATTTGCAGTGAAGAAACTGTTGGTCTTGCAAAATTCTGTCATTTGATCCCTGGGCAACATTTCTACCACCGAGACTATATTTTCTAACTATTGATCCTTATTTGTTTCCAACTTTTGCATGGCAGTAACCGATAATTGTCAGTGCAACATGATTGTATTTTCAATCAATTTCTAACCAACGATGCTGGTAAAAATCTTCAATGTCTTCATCTTTGGCCTTATTGATTGGTGCATAAATTTTAATAACAGTTGTATTAACAGGTCTTCCTTATAGTGACAGCATTGTACTTCAGGATAGATCTTGCAATGTTCTTTTTTTGTTTTAACATAACTTAGTTTGCTTATTATCATTATTGACTTTTTAAAATTTTTCATTGTGATTAACTGAAAGTTTACAATCCAAGTCAATTTGCCATACAAAGCCCCAAGCACCAACCTCTACACACTTCCACCTTCTCTCCTCACCCTGAGATAGCACACTCATCCTCTTCACCCTTTACTTCCTGCATCCACTCAACTGACATCTATCCCTTCCTCTCCAACCTCTCCTCTAAAAAGAGACCAGTTGGATAGCCTCATATATATATTAAACCATAAAGTACACACATCCCTGCATCACTCTGTGTCCCTTAGTGTAGTCTAATCTTTGTCTGAAGATTGGCTTCAGTACTGGTTTCAGCTCTGGGCTGGCAACAAGTCCAAGCCTGGTGTTCTCAGGGTACTCTCCAGGCTGTCAGACCATCACGTATGGTCTTTTAATAGAGTTCTTGATCTGCAAGCCCATTTTTTTCATGCCACATCACAAACTCTACATCATATTACCTGACAGGACTGGCTTTGGTGGTGGCCAGCATCATCTAGTTCTACAGGTCTCGTGCTGATATAATCTCCCAATCACATGGACTCTTCTGTCTCCAGGGCTTGTATTTTTCTCACGTGTTTGATGTTCTTGGTTTTCATCTGCTCCGGGTAGGTTGGGACCAACTGATGTTCCTTAGATGGCAGCTTGCTGTGTTTAAGACCCCAGGAGCCATGCACTAATATGAGATGCAGAACAACTGAAACGTTCTTTTTGATGATGAATGTGACAGCATACCTCTTGAAGTTATCATCCCTGGCATAGTCCAAATGGCCATTACCAGTCTATTTCAGCTCACTAACACCCAGGTGGTCTATGTGAATGCATTCCATTTCACTTTTGAGGATTTCCAATTTTCCTAGTTTCATACTTCATACATTCCATGTTCTGATTATTAAGGGATGTTTGCTGTTGTTTCTTTTCATTTTGAGTCATGCTATATCAGCAAATGGAGGTCCTGAAAGCTTGACTCCGCCCACATCATTAAGGTCCACTCTATTCTAAGGAGGCAGCTCTTCCCCAGTCATTTGTTGAGTGCCTTCCAACCTGGGGGGCTCGTTTTCCGGCAGTGTATCCAACAAGATTCCACAGCTATCTATAAGGATTTTTCTGGGTAATTCTTTTCAGAAGTAGACTCTGGGTCCTTCTTCCTAGTCTGTCTTAGTCTGGAAGCTCAACTTAAACCTGTCTAGCAAGGGTGACCCTGCTGGTATCTGAATCCTGGTGGCATAGCTTCTAATATCACAACAGCATACAAGCCCCCATGATGCAACAAACTGACAGACAAATGGGGAACAGATGCTCATTGCAGCTTTATTTGTAATAGCCAAACACTGGAAACAATCCCGTGTCCATCGGTTGTATATTCATAACAGATTATTACTTGGCAATAAAAATGAATAAAGTATGGGTAGGTGTGAAAACATGCATGAATCTAAAACTAATTGTACTAAGTTAAAGAAGCAGTACAAAAAAGGGCTACATCCTGTCTGATTCCTTTGACATAATAGTCTAGAAAATATAAGCTAATCTGTAGTGACAGAAAGCAGAGCAGTCATTGTCTGGGAAGACGGGAGGGTTGTACAGGTAGATGACTAAGTGGCAGGAGGAAACTTATGGGAAGATAGATACGTTCATTATCTTAACTGCACTGATGGTTTCATGGGTGTATACATATGTCAAAACTTATCAAATTGTGCTCTTTAAATATGTTTAGCTTATTGTATGTCAATTATACCTCAATTAAGCTATTTAAAACATCCATTTCAATTGAAGAACTTTGCATAGGAAGAAGCAGCTCTAGCAATCAAAGCTGGAGCCCAGAGGGCTACGGTTGGAAGGCTCAGCAAAGGAGACTGAGAAAGAGGGGCCAATAAGACACAGGGGAAACCAGGCACACGTCATCAAATCACAGAAACTGGGTAAGATAGTGTTACCAGGAGGAGGTGGAGTGGTTCTGGGAGTGGTTTCTGTAAGGAAAGGAGTGAAAGCCATCTGCAGAAGGCAAGGAAACCACTTCATGCCATAACTTTCAAGGACAGAGCTGAGAAACAGTCCCAAGACATGGCCATATGGAGGTTATTGTGACCTTGAGAAGTCAGATGCCAGCAGTCAGTGAGGCATGAACGCTGCCAGGTCAGGAGGTGCAGACAACTGTGCAGTCAACTTTTTCAAGGTGGGGAGGGAGAGGGAGCTGCAGAGATCCCGAGGAGGTAAACTGGGGTTCAAGAAGGGCTGCTCTGCTTTGCTCTGGTCTTCACATGGGAGATCACAGCTCACCTTGGAAACTCAATGAAGATGGAGTCCACAGGGCAGGGGAAGCTCCATTTGGGGGAATGAGGAACAGAACTTCCAGGGGAGTCTGGCAAGGACGATGTGATGGTAGAATGATTGTGAAAATGAGTGTAACCAGCCTCCAGCTGGGTCACGTTTTCCCTAGGAGAACCAGGTGCCACTGACCCAAGCCCTAGGCTGTCCCGTGAGCACTGGCAGTCCCAAGTTCCAGGACTTCTCCCCCTGTGGTGATTTCCTCTGTCCCCTAGGGTTTTTTTTTCATCCTGGATTATTTCAAGTGAAAACCCCAGCTTTATTACCAGTTTCTAAAGTATCTGCCCATACTAAAACTTTTTGGATTTATTAGCTTTGGTGCAGATTTGTGGGTGGAGGGGAGAGGCATAGACTACTTCACCTCACTGCCTCTGTTCTCTCCTATCCCCACGCCCCCACTCTTTGCCTTCTGCAGATGGCTTTCACTCCATTCCTTCCAGAAAGCCTTGGCATAGGCTAGGCTCAGTAATCACAGGGTGTTAGCTTTGTCCCACATGGATTTCTCTTGTTTCTCTTTCCAACCAAGCACGATACTGGCCTTCAAAAGAACTCAGGGGCTGATCTGTTTTCAAGGTTCACCCATGCTGCAGTGTGTATTGTATGATCCTACTTACATGAAATATCTAGACCAAGCAAACGCAGAGACCAAAATATGTTACTGGTTACCATGCGCAGGAGGGAGGGAGAAAAGAGGAGTTAGGGCTTGCCTGTGCAACTCTATGGGACCGTTCTACTCCGAACTCCTGGGTCGCTGTGAGTTGGACCTGACTTGATGGCAGTGGGTTATGGAGTACTGAGTTTCTGTAAACGATGATCAAAACATTTGAAAATGGCTAGTAGCAACGATTACACACCATGGTGAGCATAGTTAATGTAATTGAACACCCGTATGTGTAAAAAACTGTCAAAATGATATTTTGTTACGTGTATTTTTACCACAACAGAAACAATTCTGATGAACAAAAACATCTTTTATTTCACAGGCATTATCATCCCCGTTTTACAGATGAAGAAACAGATGCTCTGAGAGGTTAAGATACTTGACCAGAGGTCACACAACCAGAGAGGGACCCTGGGACACAGAAGCTCCGTCTGAGGCATCACAGGCGAGCCCTCGAGTTCTGCAGGCAGACAGACTGATCCCAGCTCCACCACTGCTCAGATGTGACAGTGCCCACCTCCCGCGGCCATCCTAGCAGCGTGTTTGATGATGCTTCTCGGGTGCTGGCAGACCCCAGCTTGCTACGGATGCTCAAGTGAATGGTCACTGCTCTGTCACTGGTGTGCTGGCTGCACCTGCAGAGCGGTCCCTGCTGTGGTCCTGGACCTGGACTGTCCTCACTTGGCTTCCCCTGCTATTTGGCTCCCACCCCTTTCCGCTTTCCAGACCTAGACTAACATCACCTACTTAGGGAAACCTCGAATTCAGCTACTTCAGACCCTGCCTGGCAGTCTAGATCTGAGAATCAGACCAGACCCCAGTTTCCTCATCTGCAAGTTGGAGATAGGCTTGTCGTAGAAACCACAGGAAATAATAGATGTGAACAGATACTTGCAGATGGCAAATAGCTGAACACTGCAAATCACTGCATAGCTTTTCCTTTGCTCTGTGGCCCCTAGGAATTCTGAGTGTTTAACCTGTTTTTTTTTTGTTGTTGTTGGTTTGGTGAGATCCCACTGTGCAAAATAACTACACTTGAGAACAGACACATGGGAGGAGCCTGGGATTTGGACAGTCCTTAATTTGTGTCATGGTTTCGTCCCCGGTTAGTAAAAACGGTTTGTCATTGGCTAGTAATCTAAAGGCTGGAGGTACGAATCCATCCAGCAGTGCTGCAGAAGACAGCCCCGGTGGTTTGCTTCTGTGAAGACTACAGACATGAACATTCTCGAGATCCTAGGTCTACTGTGACACATACAGGGTTGCTATGAATCAAAGTGGACTCAAAGGCAACTCATTTGGTTTTGTTTGAGTTTGAGTCAAGTTCCTCTGACGTCTTCATGTCCTCTGGTGCCTGCTGACCACCTGTCTCCTGCTTTCCTGTTGGCTGTTCTGCTGGCTGTTCCCCTGACACTTCTCACTGTGCACATGCCACCCCTCCTCATTCCTCCTGCCAGTAACATCCATGTGCCTGCTGACACATGGACTCTTCCTAGCCCGTGCCTCCTCCTTACCCTCTTTTCTCTTGGGGAAGGCTTCTCTGTCCCCAGAACATCCATGGTACACACTATACAATGCACAAAGAATTAGCAGCTTCTCTTCTGTCTGTCTTAAACTGAATTTCATGGGGATGAGGACTGTGTCTGCCTGACTTATTTTGGACCCCAGAGTTTTCCATGATTCTAGGAAATCTCTATCCTCTAACATGTGGAATCAGTCACAGCCTTGCTCTGTGACCCTGGAATTTTGCTCTCTTTGCGCTTATTGAAGCGGCTCAGGACGGTGGTCTCAGGGGTTTAACCTTGACTTTGAAGGCATCCCCTGGAGGTGCAGAGGCATCTGCTGCCCACAGTTCGCTGAGTCAGCAGGACAGACTGTAGGAGCCCCTCTCTGTGCCCCTTGTTATAAACAGTTCTGTCTCTGAGCACCGGGGTCACCTTTCAGGGCCACTACAGGTAGCTAATTATATTCGGTGCCTGCAGGGCCAATGGTGGGGTCAGATCTGAGTGGGACCCCCAGCTTGGAAATAATCCACTGGCCTTCTAGGAAAGAAAAATGGAAGGTCGTTTAGGTCCCTGCACGATAGCCATAGACAATCATTTGTGGTCTGAGAGCGGAAGTAACGGGCAGCTCTAGGGTTTCAATTATCCTCAAATCATTCAAGCGACTTAGAATGCAGTGCCAGGCACTGGAGCCCTGGTTTATCGTGACAACAGCAGGTGGTGCATCCCCCAGCTCTACCCTCTCTAAACTCCAGCCACTGGGCACTACAAGGCTTCCCAGTAAGCTCCCAGCTCCCCAGTGGCCTGGCAGGCACTCCTGGGGGCTGAGTCAGTGGGCTCATGGGAGAAGTCCCAGCCAGTCACTCTGGACCACTGGCTTCCAGGCCATTTACATTGTATAAGGTCTAGCATGCAGTGGTGCACCTAGAGCTGGAGGAAAAATCAGATGCTACACTGAGTGACCCCAGAAAAGTGACCTGAGCTTGCTCATGGTCAGTTTCATCACTTGCCAAATGGGAGGATGATAGTCATCATCTGGTAGGCTGGAGGAGAGGATTAAAAGACAAATGTAGTCAGATTTAGCACAGTGCCTGATCTTCTGGCAAGGGACAAGCAAGGACTCAGTCAGTTGGTACAGGAATCAGTTCAAACTAGCTTCTGTGTATCAACAAGGGAAGCTATTATAACAATACAAGAGTATCTTCTAGAACTCAAGGGTAATAAGGCAGCTGGGACTCAGAAAGATGACTCAGGGGATGAGGCAGAGCCTCCTTCTTCCCATTCCATCAATTCAGCAGCAATAGCCACTCTCAGCACATACATCTTATATATGTTGGTAAGACTCTGAACAGTTTTTGTCAGAGCTTACAGACCAGGAAGAAAGGGCTGGTCAACTACCTCCAAAAATCACCCCGTTAAAACTCTGTGGATCACAGTGGTCTGATCCACAGTTAAGTACGGGGATGATGCAAGGCCGGGCAGGGCTTCATCCATTGGGTATGGAGTCGCCATGGATCATGGACCAACTTGATGGCAGCTAACACCACCCCTCTGGCCTCAGCTGTCCTGGTCTGAAAGCGGGTCACATAGCACAAGTGTGGCTCCCAGGAGGCTCCCCTTTGTAGGACTGTGGGACTGTTAGGGGCCACAATAGGCTGGCCAGATACTCTCAGTAGTGCCAGCCTCAGTGCCAGTTCAGGTCCTGCCCTTGAGGAGTCCACACTGCACGGGGACAGGCTTGCATGGAGCCACTTCACAGTGTGATCAGCTCTGGGCTTAGTGGAGGTAGAAGGCTAAGCACCAGTATTTCTGAGCACCATCAGATTGCTAGGCTCATTACACTCTGACCTCCTTCATCCATGCTCAGAGGTGCAATGGTCATCTCTAGGATGCAAAAGCCAGCATGCAGCCAGGACATGGCAGGGCCTGGACTGGATACAGAGCCTTTCAGTGCTGGTGTCCCTGTGCTGACAGCTGGTCCAAGCATGGCTTAGGGAGGGCGGGATCCAGTCCCTTAGGTAGCCC
Source organism: Heterohyrax brucei (assembly GCA_028571685.1). Taxonomy (NCBI): domain Eukaryota; kingdom Metazoa; phylum Chordata; class Mammalia; order Hyracoidea; family Procaviidae; genus Heterohyrax; species Heterohyrax brucei. The sequence continues at coordinate 60,351,526 of CM053140.1, forward strand.
AAACGAAAACCAAACCCACTGCCATTGAGTCAATTCTGACTCATAGTGACCCAACAGGACAGGGCAGAACTGCTCCAAAGAATGCCTGATGGTTTTGAACTGTCTGTTTTCCAGTTAGCAGATATAGCACTTAACCACTATGCTACCATAGTTTCCCTGAGGTAGCCAACGGGCAGCTATCCTGTGGCTTTACCCAGCCCCTCCACCATCCTCAGCAATGAGTCCCCATCAACCCAAGTCTGGTGACAGCTGCTCCCAACCCCCCACATATCCTTATCTACAATTCTGAGCCCAGGAAGGAAGCAGGAAATGATTCATCCTCTTAGACAATAAACACAAGCCCACATTATTAATATTTACGCGGGGGCTTTGCCAAGGGTCCCGAAGAACAAACAAATCACAGGAAAAGAAGGACATGGATGATGAGGTTTGTCAAGGCTGCTGGCTGCTCCAGAAGGAGCACAGCCCCAACTGTCAGAGCCTTAGCACTCTCTCTGTCCTTACCATTTCACAGAGCAGGAAACTGAGGCCCAGAAAGAATAGAAGACTAGACCAAGACACCCCAACAGGTTGGTGTCAGAGGAGGGAACATACTCTGGGAACCTGGAGAATGGAAAAAGTATGGGTATGAGCCTCAGATCGCCTCACCTGTGAAATGGCAATGAAGACCTGATTGGGCAATGTCAAGGCTGCACTTGATCTAACCCCATGAACCACGGGACTGACTGCTGTGATCCACTGAGTTTTCATTAGCTGACGCTTTGGAAGTATTATCAGGCCTTTCTTATCAGTCTCTCTGAAAGCTCTGCTGAAATTCATTCTGCATCACAGCAGCATGCAAGCTCCACTGACAGATGGCGGCTGCACAAGAAGCACATGGCCGCGAACCAAACCTGAGTGTCCTGAATGAAAGACAAGAATTCTATCATTGTACCACCACCCCCTCTGGGTAACTTTACTAGGATGTAAAAACGGCCCCTCAGGGTGCCCAGCCCAGAGCGGGTGCTCCACTTAGAACACCACAGTGAAGCAATGATGGGGATGCTGCTTCTGGCCCTGATTTCCCAGTGTACTTTGCACTGCCCCCAGCAGGCTTTGTGCTGTAAGATCCGCTCACATCAGTTGACTGGATCAGGGGTGGACATCTGACCAACATGGGCCAATCAGGGCATCTCTCCTGCAAATTTCACTAAAAGAAGCTGGTTGTTTGGCTTGGTGGTTTGAACTGATGCGGAATAAATTAGTTTAGGTCTGTGAGATACTGAGAAAGGTAAAGAAGGTAAGTTGTATGCGGCATGTATATGTGAGACAAAGAGACAGACAGCCTGGATTTTAGATGGTGCTCTGTCCCTGGTTTGGGTCCCTCCTGAGTGCTACCTGTGATCTGGCTTCAGCATCTGAGTGATTTGAGTCCTTGCACTAACCACCCCGCTCTCTACCACACACACACATAGCCAGCTGAGAGGTTCTGTTCCCCAAAGAGCTCTGACTCCAGCAATGGAGAGAACTTTCTGAGGATGAGAGGGTCCAAGCAATAGACAGCTGAAATTCGGGAGGAGGTTCACCACTCATTGTTCACAGAAGAGGCAGGACTACGAGGCTGTGCTGAGATCAGCATCCCTCTCGCTTGGGCTGAGGGCTCCTCTTTAGTGTTCTACCTTTTGGAAACAACTTCTTTTTCTCACTCCTCCCTCTTGTTTCACCTTTCCTTATGTTTTTTCCCTCTTTCTCTCTCCAGCTATAGCACTTGGTTCTCATTAGACCTTTCACCCATCCCACAGACATGAGCTATGTGGCCCACTTGAGCCTGTTTAGCCCTGGGCTGACCAAGCTAGGGACACCTAGAGTGACTAGGCCATATCCCTGCCCTCTTAGAAAGCTCCAAGATGGGTTGGGAAATCAGACAAATCAACAAAACCCAGAGTGGTCAGTGCTGAGAGAAGGACACCCGGGAAGGACTGGGGGAACCTGGGCAAGGGTCCTGACACTGGACATGAGGGTCAGAGAGGGCTTCTCAGAGGACGGTCATAGTGTCTGCACTGAGACCTGCAAGAGAAGTGGGGAAGCCAGGAGACTGGACGAAGGTGACAGCAGACTGGACAAAGGTGGCAGGGGCCTGGCTCACGTAAGGGTCCTGCAGGAGGAAGATCCTGGCACCCTTAGGCCAGGTGAGCAGCTCCCCACAGCCAGACTGTGGTGTGGCGTGAAGGGGGAGGGAGTGGGGATTGGAGGCTGAGAAGGCCGGGCTAGGGGGCTGCTTGGGTCAGGTCACAGGTAATGGGTGCGGAGGGCTGTGGCGCTTAGACTTTACCCTGAGGGTCCTGGGTTGCCATAGATGAGGAGGAAGTGACTGCACGATAGGCAAGAGGTGGGAAGATTCCAAGGGGATCTGGGCTTTCCCAATACCACAAGGAAAATCCTCTGTTTCTCATCATGCTCTCCTCCATTCCCATTTTCTCTCCTTCTCTCTGGTTTCCCTACTTCTCTCTCCATCCTTTTTCTCCATCTCTTTCTCTCCTCCTTCTCCCCATTACTGTCCTTCCCTCTTCCCCCACCTCTCTCCTCTCACCAGCTTGCTTTCCAAGCCTCCTCCCTGCCTCCAAGCCTCCTCCCTGCCTCCAAGCCTCCTCCCTGCCTCCAAGCCTCCTCCCTACCTCCAAGCACCGGCTGCTCCAGGAACTGAGCTGCAGTCGCAAGAGGCTGCAGCGCCACCTGCAGGCCGGATTCGGCATCGCGCAGTCTCCGGACACTTGGTCCCGTCCAGGTGCACCCTCCACCGAGACGCTGACCTCGTTACCAGCCTGTCTCTGTCTCCTTTAACGACCCTAATCACCAGCTAAGCTCCTCTCCCAAAGCAATGAGACTCCAGGATCGATTAATTTCATAATGGAATCCTTTCCCTTCACAGCCCTGCTCCCAGGTGCCGCCAACCTAAGGACAATCTGCTCTCATTGCTCTCCTGGAACCGTGGGCCGCACTGCGATTCTCACCCGTATTACAGATGAGGAGACGGAGGCAGAGAAGGGCAAGCGCGGCGTGAATCGGCTCCGGGTCTAGGAGAACGTGGCCCTGTTCAGTTATTCACGTAACTGTCCAGCAAGCAATTGACGTATGCCCACATGGTGCCCAACAAGGTTCTGGGAAAAGAGACAGAGTTGAATGAGTCAGTGGAACAGTCCCTGCCTGGAGACATGTAAAGTGACAGTTACAGACTTGGGGATGGATCTGACAGGAGGATGTGTCAATCAGTGTGGTACCCCAGAAAAGGCGCTGGCAACTCAGGTGGGTTCCGAAAGAGGTGGGGGAGGGAAGGTCAGAAAAATCTCAGAAGAAGTAGCATCTGAGCTGACACATCCAGACAGAGGAGGAACTTTCTAGGGAAAGGTGCGAAAAACGGTGTTCCAGGCAGCAGGTACAGCATGCTCGCGGGCCTGGAGGCCAGAAAGAGCCAGGGCTTTCAGATGGTGTTTCTGTAGAGGTGAAGAGGAAGGGGCCTGGGCTCAGTCTGGGAAGGGTCAGCAGGGGCCCGACCACGGAGAACTGTGGGAGCTTCTTGCTTTTCCTGTTTTCATAGCCAGTACTGACAAAATATAAACTAATAACAATAATACAAACCATTGTTACCACTACTACTACGATTACTGCTATAATGGACTCCCTGAACGATGCAAACCACCAACATACTGCTAACCAAAAGACTGGAGGTTTGAGTTTACCCAGAGGCACCCCTGAAGGAAGTTTTGGTGATCTGAACCATACCTATTGCCATCGGGTCAACTCTGACTCAGCAACCCTATAGGACGGAATAGAATTGCCCCATGGTATCATCAAGGCCGTAATCTTTACGAAGCTCACTGCCACATCTCTGTCCCATGGAGCAGCCAGTAGATTCAAACCACAGACCTTTCCTTTAGCAGCCCGGTGCTTAATTGCTGCACTATCAAGGCTTCTGAACAGTGAGACCTTGGAACACCTATGGAGCAAGTTCTAGTCTGACACACATGGGATGGAACACCTTCAGTTGAAATCAACTTGACAGCATGTATTTAGCTGGGGTTCTCCCTTGGAGAACTCTGGCAAGGCAGGGAATTTTCAAGGCTTCCGTCACCAGCCTAGAGGTTTTCTCTGTCTCGGTGGCAAGTGGGTGTCATTCTCAGATGAGGTTGCAGCTATGTGTCTTTCCCTTAAATGGGCTCCTGAACTATTTCAACTGAAACATGGAGCTGAGGAGAAAGAAGTAAGAGAAAATAGTCACGCTTTCAGAAATGACCCAGGACACAAGTTTGCAGTCATTCTGCATGGGAAATTTGCAGGATCTTCCTTGAGGTCATTTGGAGAGTTGATTTCTCTCTTTCTCCACTTTTCTTTTGTCATGACTGGACCAAGGATAAGGCCCATGGAAGTGGAGTTCACAAGACCAGGGATCTGGAGCCAGGTCTGAGTGGTTAGTGGATGAACCCAGCATGATGTGGGGCCTCTGTGCTGGCCTAGGAATTAGGTCCTGCCTCCGTGAGGACAAGGGTAGAACAAGGTGGGAAAGGCACAGAGAGAAGCCCAAGAAGGGAAAGTCTGTCCTGTACTCAGGCCCTTTCCCTGCCTGCCGCTCCCCTACCGTGCTGCAGGCACAAGGATCCTTCTGCACAGCGAATCTTCCCGGCACTGGGCCTTTGCATATGCTGTTCCCCCAGCGAGCAATGCTCTGCTCACTTCCTTTAAGGCCCAGCCACATGTCTCCTCCTCAGAGAAACCTGCCTGTCTGCCCCTGCTCTCCCACATCCTCTGTGTCTCCCATCCTCTGTTCCCCTCCCCTGCTATAGGACTCTCTTAAGACCAGTCCCAGACACTCTTATTTTTAGAAAGTTTTTCCCTTGTCAGATTAAAGAAGCTAAAATGTACCCGTATCCCACATTAAATATCAGTTATATGTGGCTATACAAAATCCGAGTTGGAGTGGAAGGTGACTGACCAGTTGATAATGTTATGCTTTGTACACATTTGATTAAACATTTATCAACTTCAATTTTTTCAGTTTTCCATTAGATTTTGCAGCTAAATGAATTGCTTTTCTGGGCCTTAAACATTTTCACATGCCCCTAAGAGCTCTTAAGCCCTGGCACTGTGCCCGGAGTTAAACGTCTTGTGGAGGCACGATTTCCCCCACTGCCTCTCCCCACCCAGGCAGAACTCTTCCCTCCTCCGGCTCCTGCACAGAGCCACCAGGTGGCGCTGTAGTGATCGGTTCGTCCGTTTCCCATGGGACGGGGAGCACTCTGCGGCTGGGGATGACAACCCAGTATTTCTCTGTGGTGCACACTCCGCCTGAGACAGGCAGGGAGAGTTAATGTTTTTATGAAAGAGAGAAAAAGAGGGAAAGAAAGAGAGAGAGGGAAAGAAAAGGAAATAGAGGAAGGAAGGGAGGAAGGAGGAAGGGAGGGAGAAAAAGAGGTATGGAGAGAGGGAGGAAGAAAGAAAAAGCCAAAAGCCAAGAGGTAGGAAAAAAGGAAGTAAAAAGAGGAAGGAATGGAGAGAAGAAAGAAGAGAAGGAGGGAGGAATTCTGAGCTTTTATCAGAGCCAGCTTGCAGTGAGGTACAGATTTATTGTCTGTGGTGATGGCTTCAGGGATATGGTGATGGATTCTCCAGACACCCTAGTCTTTTTACATTGGGTCTCAGGGTCCTCTCTTCTATATCAAGTCTCGCATCCCCTCTGCAGGAAAATGGATATTGCTACAGCAGTCTAACAAGTTACAACTGGATTGGATGTACCAAGGTAGCATAAATATGACTCCAGACAGGAGTGGCTCCCCACCCACCACAGGCTAAAGTTCAGATGTCTACCTGACTCTACCTGGCCAGGTTCTGCCCATTTTTCCTCCCCCAGTTTATATCACTCTTATTCTGGCTCACTCCACTCCCACCACATCAGCCTTCTTGATGCTTCTTCAACAAACAAGCACCTGCCCACCTCAGGACCTTTGCACTAACTGTTCCCTTTGTCTGGAACACTTTTCCTTCAGATACCTGCATGCATCACTTCCTGGCTTCATTCACTTCAAATGTGACCACCCAGAAAGGCTTTTCCTGACCATGCCTTCCAAAACAGCCCTCTTCCACTGGGAGATCCACAGTGTATTTGATTCAAGTTCTTGAGAAAAGAAAAGGCTGTCCTGAAGACATAAGATTTGCCAGGTCTTTGACTGATCAGAGCCGTGTCTATGACCATATCTGATTGTCAGAGAGATCCTCTAAGGGAGGAAGGGTCATTTTCCCTCTTTTACTGAGGCTCAGAGAGATAAGTGACTTGCCCAAGGCCATGCAGTTTGTAAATAACAGAGCAGTTTTGTATCTCTGTCAACAACTTGGAGATGGAGGTTTGGGATCTTCAGCACTGAAGGCGGTAGTTGATGCTGTGGATGTGGATGAAACTATCCAGAGAGACTACAGACAGTGATGAGAATGAGAACAAAAGTTTGAGGAACACCATTAACATTGAGGTGGGTTGGTCAAAGACGAGATGTGAAGGAGGAAAAGCTAGCAAAATGGATTGAGAAGAATTGACCATCGGCACAAGAAGAGGCTACAAGGAAGAGAGGCTTATGGACAAAGAGTAGTAGAAGTCAAGAAATGGTTGGTTGACAGTGGTCACTGGTGATCGTGGAGGGCTACTGCTTACCGGCTGTGGCCTTGTTCACCCCTCCTAAGGTCAGTTTTCTCATATGTGAAACCAGATTCAAGATTTCCACATGTATGACAGAGACAGTGACGGGACTGAATGAAATAACACTCTTACTTTTCAGTGATCTCCAATCATCAAAAATGAAATGGAACACATAAAGATTGATATTCTAGGCATTAAAAAACCAAATGAAACCCATTGCTGTCAAGTTGATTCTAACTGATAGCGACCCTATAGGGCCAGAAAGAACTGCTCCATAGAGTTTCTAAGGAGCACTTGGCAGATTTGAACTGCTGACCTTTCAGTTGTGAGATGTAGCACTTAACCACTACACCACCAGGGTTTCCAACCTAGGCATTAGTGAGCTGAAATGGACTGGTACTGGTGATTTTGAGTCAGGTAATCATTTGGAACGGTGAAGTAAAAGAACTGAACAGAAGATTTCAAAGGGTGACTTGAGAAGACAAAGTATTACAGACATGTGCAAAAAGCTGGAAACAGAAAGCCAAAAGGGATGCTTAGTATTTCTCGTGTTGAAAGAACTGAAGAAAAAAACTCAAGCCTCAAGTCACAGTAGTGAAGGATTCCACAGGGAAAATATGAAATAACCCAAGAAGCATCAAAAGAAGATGGAAGGAATACACAGAGTCCCTACACCAGAAATAACTGGGTGACATTCAACCACTTCAAGAGCTAGCATATGATCAGGAACTGATGGTACTGAAGGAAGAAGTCAAAGCTGCATTGAAGACATTGGCAAAAAACAAGGCTCCAGGGTAATGAATAATGAGGAACAAATAAGAATTGATGCCTTTGAGTTATAGTGTTGATGAAGACTATTGAATATAGCATGGACTGCCAACAGAATGAACAAATCTGTCTTGAAAGAAGTACAACCAGAATATTCCTTAGAAGCAAGCATGGTGAGACTAAGTCACACGCTTTGGACATGTTAGCGGGACAGATCAGTCCCCACAGAAGGGCTCGTGCTTGGTAAAGTAGAGAGTCAATGAAAAAGATGAAGACTCCTAGTGAGATGGATTAGCACAGTGGCTGCAACAATGGGTTCAAGCTTAGCAACAATTGTGAGGGTGGTACAGGCCCTGGCAGTGTTTTGTTCTGTGTGCATAGGGTCGCTGGGAGTCAGAATTGACTCAATGGCACCAAAAAACAACTGAAGTGTTCTTGTTTAACACAATTTCCACAGTGAATTGATTTGAAGCATGAGTTTTAGAATCAGTAGCACTTCCTGGAGAAGGCGCCTGTGGGCATGGGACCTCAGTTTCCCTATATGTAAAACAGGAATATTAGTAATGCCTACCTGGAGTTCTTTTGAATGCAGTAATGCCTAGGAAGTGCTCAGCTCAGCCCTCAGTGTAGAATGAGTGCTTAATTGATGATAAAATTGCAGTTGAAAGAGTGAGTTGGACTTCTGCCCCTCTTTCCTGCCACCTTCGTCTCCTCAGGCTGCCCAGGCCGAAGGGCTCTGTGGGTGAGGATGCAGGCTGACCTCCAGAGCCAGCAGGGGGCCTGGAGAGCATCTGTATTTTCCAGAATCTTCAAGGAAAGATGGAGAATCACAGCTCAACAGGTAGGTGTTTGCCTGAAGTCACACAGTGAGTTATGGTAGAGTCAAGGCGGGCCCTTGGGGATCCTGACTCCAGGGCAGAGGCAGTTCCCCTGGAGCTCACTCTGTGGGCCAGTGAAGTTGCTTGGGAATGATTCTCATTCCAGAGGGGACCCTGAATCAAACCACCCCAAAGTGGAGAGCAGATGGTGTAATAGCATGTTCCCCGTGTGCAAAGAGCTGACTGGAGCACTTTACACACCCTCAGTCGTTTCATCTTCACTACTGTCCTATAAGGCAGGTAGTAGCTAGCACTGGGGCGGCAGGAGAATTCCCACCACCTGCGTGAGAGACTCAGTTTAACTTCTGGCAATGTACCTGGCGCATGGCCACCACTCACCTGCCAGTGAAGACTTGTATATTGCAGTGATGCTGAACACACTTCAATGGACTTTCCAGACTAAGATGGACTAGGAAGAAAGGCTTGGTTATACTTCCAGAAATCATCAGATGGAAAATCCTGTGGATCACAATGGTCCAATTCCATTGTACATGAGATTTTCCATGATGTGAGGGCAACTTGATGACAACTAACAACATAGAATTTTAGCCCCACTTTACAGATGAGGCTATGAAGGCTCAGGGGTTAAATAACTGCCAAAGATCATACAACCGGTTCATGGCAGAACTAGGTTTTCAACACAGGAAGCCTGACTGTAAACCAAAACACCAAAGCCATTGCTATCAAGTTGATTCCAACTGATAGCAACCCTGTAAGACAAAGTAGAACTGCTCCAAAGGGTTTCCAAGAAGCAACTGGTGGATTCAAACTGCAGACTTTTCAGTTAGCAGCTGAGTTTTTAACCACTGTGCCACCAGGCCTCCAGACCCTCTTAATTGTGGTTCTAGAACATCATAATTAACTCCTTCACTATGTGGCCTTGTTGAGAAAAAAGACGCCCAGCCTATAGGGTCTAGAATAAGACTTCCTCACTCTGTAGAACCCCTTCTCCTGCTAGGTCACGTTCAGCGGCATGCAGTGTGAGTTCACTTTGTCGGGTGACCTGACCTTCTGTGTGGGACATCATCACTGACATTTAACATGAAGCATGTGCCTTATCCCTGAGCAAACGTCTGTCCCAGGGAGTCCTGGGAAGATGAGCTGCTTCATCAGATCGAGCTGAGTGCAGAGTTTGCAGAACAGCAAAGGGGACACCAGTGCCAGACAGACCTTGCCAAGTGCTGGCACCACCACATCATGACGTGCAAACTTGGGCAGAGATTCCTTGAGCCTCAGTTTCTATACCTGCAAAATGGACACAATATACAATGTGGCACCCTTGGGGAGACTGAAAGGAGATGAGGCAGAGAAAAACGAAACTGATACTCATAAATACTAAGAAAGAGACCCAAGATAATTAGTGGAGCCAGATCTCAAATCCAAATCTGTTAGCTGCCAAAGCCTGTGTTCTAACCACTGGCATTTATTGTTCGTTCTTGCTCCTTCTACGCACACACACACACACACACACGCACATACCACTTACCATTTGTGCCACCTTTGGTTAGGGCCTCATCTTTGCAAGCCTTGGTTTCGTCAGCTACCAATGGGGGATACTGATAATGTTCTGTAGTGTTCCTTTCAGGATTTTCAATCATATCCACAAATTTTCTGGTACATAGTAATGTCCCTGACCTGGTAGTTTAGGTTGTGATGATGATAGTGACAGTGGGGAGAGACGGAAAACAGAGGGAGAAATGAGCAGACTTGACAGGGAGAAGAAGGTGCATCAGTGACAGACCCTGGCCCTGGTAGGAGGGAAAACTCAAGGGGACTCCGAGTCATACAAGGTGGCTCTGAGTTGGAATCGACTTGACGGCAATGGATAGTGGGAGAAAGGAGGGGCTGACTGTGGCAGTGCCCTCAGCCTGCCCCTCGCAGTCCTTCCTGTGGCCCCAGCCTGCACAGGAGAGGCTCCAGGAAGTCCCCTGAAGAAGACCTGAGGGAGGGTGACTGACCGCCACTCAGAGCATGTGTTACTGTCCTGCACTCAAGGGAGGTCTGGAATAGCACGGGGGGAAGGGGCTGGGGAGGGACAGGTGGGCAAGGGTGTGGCCGGTGGGGCCTTGTTTGAGGGACACTCTGCAGCAGCACTGCCCTGAGTCCAGGGTTTTTTCCCTGATCTAATTAGCGTCACAGAGAACTACACACTCAAACCGGAGTCTGCTCCCCTGAGAATGTCCTAGAACTAATACTGCTTAAATATGGAATGGTTCCTGCCCTCGGGCCCCACGTCAAGGAGGCATGAACCAGAAACAAGAGCTGTAATTACCAGCTATGATTCTGTAGCGTGGAGCTATAAGAAAACAACAAGCCTACTCCCCCTAATAAAACAATTAACAACATTCTGAGTTCTTTCTGCTCCATTTAAAGAGACACTGAGTTTTTTATTCTTTAGTCTATTTCTAGTCCTATAGCTCCAATTATTCACCCAGGTCATTTGCTGAGCACCTACTGTGTGCTGGGTACATGCTGGGTGAAAAAAATGAGAGAGAAACACACCAAACAAGGTGCCACGCTCCCGGGGCTTACATTCTGCATGTCCAATGATAAAAGACATCTCTTTTTATCAGTGTTGTATCCCCAAGGTGTCTGGCACATAGTAATGAGTCAATAATTATTTGTTCAAAGAGTGAAAAAAAATGAATGAATGAAAGGCCTTAGAAGTCATGCCAGGGAACATAGAACTTGTCCTCAGAGCAGAGGGGAGTCATAATGTCTGATTTAGGAAGATCTCCTGCTCCCCTTCCTCCCCTACCACTCAGCACCTGCCAAGTGAAAGGCCCAGTTTCCCCACCTGCTAAATTTTTAGATCCCAATAGCCACTGCATTTTTTTCTTTATAGAACTTTTTCTCAGTTTCCAGAAAGTCTCCGCTCTGAAGTTAAAAAGCACTCACATCAGCAGCTGTCAATATCAACGTTTTCCCAGCACTTGTCTGAGATCTGAGCAGGCCACAAGAGCAGGCCCACACAGAGAGGAGAAAGGCAGCCCAGAGGAGGGCAGGTAGAGGGCAGTGGTTGTGGAGACAAGAGGCCCACTCCAGCCCAACATCAGCCAGAGTCCAGTGCCAAGACTTCCCAGCTCAATGCTGTGCAGGCCTGGCTACCTCATCAGCCCCCAGAACCCGTTCCACTTGGTGAGCACACCTGAGTCCTGTTCTAACATCCGGGAGGGAGAAGACGAAGTTGTCCTCACTGTCTCAGAAACACAGAAAGACCCACCCCTGTGTCCTAAAGCCCACCTGATTTTTATCGAAACCAAGCAGGGACTGAGGACAATCCATTTGTGATCAGTCCTGACATTTTACCTGGATGTGAACTTCAACTAGCTGACGTCTGCCCGGGCTTGGCCATCATGATCTCATCCTCCACTTCACATCAGTGACACAGGCACATGTTCTGGGTGGGGAAGGCCAGCCTGACTGCCTCTTCCCACTGGCAGGTGGCAGGTGGGAGAGGGCTCTGGTTACCATGGGAAATGGGTAGCCTCAGCCAGGCTCCAGCACCAAGTCAGGCTCCTCTGTTCCACCACTGTCTCCTGTGAAGGTAGAAGTGACTCCTCTCTACTTCAGGAAGCTCTCCCTTTTCTTCACCCCTCCCTCCCACCAGCAGATCACTCAGGCACCTTATGGAACAAACTTCACCTGTACCCACAGACTCTACCAAGCAGTGGGAAGGAAGAAGTCTCATCTCAGCACCCTTGGGTTTCAAGACTGGGATGCTGGGCAGCAAACTGAGGCCTCTGGGGGTGAGCCCAGGAAGAATCAGGGTCTCAGCTTGTCAAGGTTCTCAGAGGCCCTGGGCTGAGTCTGTTCTTTGTCCAAAAGGAAGGGCTGATGCTCTTGGGGAGAAGAGGATGGGTGATACACTCACAGCACCCCAGCATCAGCCCTGATCTCCATCTATTATATCCAAACCCCCAGAACCCTGATGAAGGAAGCCTTTGGGGACCTTGATCATTTCCCACCCCCTTTCCAAATAGGTTGTCCCTGATGGCCATGTTGCCATTAACATTGAACGAGCTGTCCTGCTGGTCTTTACAGCACAGTGAGGCCTGCTCCTGGGACCTGGGGCTGCTTCTCACATGGCTAAAGCTGCCAGCTGAGGAGGAATCTAGCACAAAAAACAGAAAGACTGGGTGTTCCTGACATCACACATATACCTGGATCCAGTAGGAACTGAAGCTTCTTCTACTTCTAAAAATTCAGTTCTAGTCACCAGCCTCCTTTTATGCACTTATTTCTATAGTCCAATAGAGATGGGCATCAGTTGTGGTTTGGACCATTTTGGACCAGGCTCCTGGAGCATCTGACCCCCCTCCTTGCAGTGATCTGCAAAGGGACTCTCATGACCTCTGCAACCTTGGTCCTGAGCCCCAGCCAAAACCCTGGGGCTTCCCAGAGCCACATCACCTAGGATTAGGAGGAGCCCACCTCCCCAGACCATGTTCTTGGCACCACTCTTCTACTGGCCAGTTCCGTACAGGTTACTGTAGAGGTTACAAGTTACTTTCACACACACTTTCCAACTTGACCTCTCAGGCAACCTTATAGCGGTGTTGTTAGTCCCCCAAGTGGAGCATCTGCAGCCCAGAAGACTTTATAACACGTCCAAGGTATAATACTTCTTACACAGGTAAGAAGTGTCAGCAGATTCTCCAAGCCCAGGTCTAAAGCTCTCTCTTGTCCACAATACAATCTCAATCTCAATATGTAAAATCAAAACCTACAGAAACAGGCACTATTTTGATACTCCCAAATAAGTGAATAAATAAACATTCTTGCTTAAAAAATCACCTAAATATTCTCAATCCCCTGTTAACAATATCTGGGTTCTCCTGGGATTCTGCTGGTGCCCAACGCAGTGGTTAAGGGTTGCCAGAAAGTTGAATGCCTGAGGATGCGCCTGGGTGTTTTGACCTTGAGCTTTGCATGAGGCTTCACAAGATACCCCTTGGCTTTCTGCCCTGGACTCAGCCTTCGCTGCCTTCTGAGGTACCTCCTAGTGTTTAGAACATCAGGCCAATTCAATGTTCAAGGGTGCAGGTACTCACAGGGGTGCCTGCATGGGCTGGGGAGAGAAGCAGTGGCGAGGGGGTTGAAGCAAGTCCTACAGATAATGAAAGGCCTTGTCCACCTGGCTAAGGAGTCTGTATTTTATAAACGGGCACATCTTGAATGGGAGAGTGTGTGAGCAGAAGAGGGAGTGAGAGAAGGCTATTGAATCTCATTCTCACAGAACAGCACACAGGTCCCTCTGGGCAGCATCCAGCACATAGGAGAGGCGAAGCAAACACTTGAGACTGAATGGCGTGTCCTGCTGGGAGCTGTCAGGGGAGAGCGTTCAACAGTAAGTTCCTACACAGTTGCGTAAGTCCTGGAAAGCACTGAGAGGAGGGAGACACCAATGCCCTCCCCTGCCTACGTACCTACAACACGCACAGACCGTTCAGTGCAGCCCAGACCACCCTCTGAAGCAGTCCTCACCTGGCTGGACATTAGATTCACCCGTGGAGCTTTAAAGGCACCACGGTCTCAGGCCAGCCTGCACCAATGGAATCAGAAGCTCCAGAAGTGGAACATGGGAACCTGTGACTTTAACTTGTCCACTGAGTGATTCTGAGGGACACTGAGGATGGACCTGTTTATGAGGACACCATGGGCACAGAGGGAAGGAGGGATGCTACAGATTGAACTGTGGCCCCCCAAAATATATGTTGGGGTGCTAATCCCTGTGCCTATGGACAAGGAATCCTAGTGGTGCAATAGTTAAGCACTCGGATGTTAACTGAAAGGTTGGCAGTTCAAACTCATACAGCAGTTCCAGGAGAGAAAGACCTGGCCATCTGCTCCTCTAACAGTACCAGCTTAGAAAACCCTATGTGGCAGTTCTGCTGTGTCACACTGAGTTGCTATGAGCCACAAATCAACTGGAAAGCACCTGACAACATCTTTGTTAAGTTAATGGCCCATACCATTGTAAGATGTCTCCTAAACTAGTCACTTATGACCTATAGAAAGAGCCAATTAGACACAGAGGCACACACACGGGGAAAGAGAGACGCCATGTCACAATCTCAAAGGAACTAAGGAGTTCCCAGGCCTACTGACAAGGAAGGAATCAACATAACAAAAGCTCAGATTTGGACTTCCAGCCTCCAGAACTGTGAGAAAATAAATCTGTGTTCTTCGGAGCCATCCCCTTGTGGTATTCCTATTACAGCAGCACTAGAAAAGTCTCTGGGTGGCACAGTGGCAAACAATTAAGCACTTAGCTACTCACTGAAAGACTGGCTGCTCGAATTCACCCAGATGAGCCTTACTTGGAAGATCGGCCTGGTGATCTTTTTCCTAAAAGCTCCTTGAAAACCCTGTAGGACAGTTGTACTGGACACAAGTGGGATCCCCATGAGTAAGCATCGACTCAGTGACAAGCAACACCACCAACAGCACTAGAAAACTAAGACTAGGGCCAGTGGGCCCCTGCTGTGCCAGCCTCAATTTCCAGACAGGGCGGGACCCCGTGCAACTCAGGACTGGCTAAGGGCAGGTGGTTGATGCCAGGGTAGCCTGATGTCAGACCATCTCTGGGGAAACCTGAAGGGACACGTGCAATCTCCAGCATCCTGTGACCCCACAGTAGGCCTCCCATGGTTCACGCTGCCCCTGCAGCCACAGCCTCTCTGGGTATCTCTTCCCCTAGCCTCCCTCAGAGCAGTGGGCTCTCCAGCACTCAAAACTGACACATAAGTGGAAGCTGACTTCTCCTTATCAGGCTGTTCCCAAGTTCCTTATTTTAGCAAAATATATATATAGCAGCAACTAAAACAAACACATATTTACTTTTGTGTTCTTAAAACAGATTTGTCACTGATTAACACACCCACAGTAGTCCTTTTCTCATAGCTGAAAGTGAGATCATCACCAGCAGACACTTTTAAGTCTATAGCACGGGACCCATACCATATCAATCTACACTGAAAATTATTAGGGAGCCTGGGTGAGCTTTCAGTGTTATTAATTTAGGGGTCTTCACCTCTGGACGCACAGTAGAACATTATGAGCTTTGAAAAACTGCCTGTGCCTGGGCCATCCCCCAAAAGGATCTGATTTAATTAGTCTCATTTGTTGCTGTACAGTGTGATGTTTTTAAAGGTCCAGGTGATTCCAGTTCACAGCCATAGTCTAGAACCACCACTTTTTATGGTGCTATTCATTTACAGAAGCCCTGGCTGCATAGTGATAAAGTGTTATGGCTGCTAACAAAAAGGTCAGCTGTTCAAACCCACCAGCCACTCCTCTTCAACTCTACGAGGGAGTTCTGCTCTGTCCTATAGGGTTTATAGGGTTGCTATGAGTTTAGTTTGGTTTAGTTTTTGGTACTCCTTCATTCTCCTACTCTTCCACTCCCTGTGGGCTTTCCTAGGCCAGGATCAGTTACAGAGTAGAACTCAAAATATAATATTATTAATAACTGTATGAGTCCTGGCAAGGAGTCCCTGAGAGGTGCACACAGTTAACATTCAAGTCTGTCCAAAGGCTCCTCAAGAGACCTAATGATTTACTTCCAAAACTTTAGCTGCTGAAAACTCTATAAAGCATAGTTTCATACTGGCACACAGGGGGTCAACTGCACGGGAACTGGTTTTAAATTAGGGCTTGAAACTGGTTCTGTTTGGTTTGATCCTCTGCTGAGAATTTGAATTTCCACCCCAGGTATACTGAATCAGAAGTAACATTTTAACAAGATCCTCAAGTGATTCTTATGTATATATCTACATTGTAATAAAACCCTCAGGCAATTCTTAAGTGTACTTAAAATGTGGCTGGCAACATAAGATAAGAATCACTTGGAGATCTCATGTATACATAGACATTTTAACAAGATCCCTAAGTGATTTTATGTATACACCTACTATTTAAGTACACATAAACGTTCAAAGCCTTATTTTGAATACTAGAGGTCTGCTTTTCCCTAGCCCTAGCAAAGAACCTCTGATGAAAGACAGACTGAAGACACTGATTCATGCTGGTCCACAGCCTGTGTGCTCTAAGACTCATTCTTTGCCCTTGTCCTGTTTTGCTGGGTATTCAGAAAGCCATATTCCTTTGGCTGCTTTGCCTTCTGGCCCCTTGATAGACTAGGTCACTGGGAAGCCCTGGTACAGGTTGGTGGGTGAGGAAGTAAAAAAGCAGCAGCATTGCCCTTCCTTGCTTTCTGCTCCAGCTGACAATAGCAGGAGCGGCATCTCCTGTGGGGTTCCATCTCCTGTTGATCGGCCCCTCCCTCTAGCTTCAGTCTTCTGCTGGGGAGCCCTTGTTGGGGCTCTAACTCCCGCCCAATGGTCCAAGCTTCAGAGATCTGATCACACAACTCTCTCCAGACATAGGGTGTTGAAATTGTCTTGCTAGCAAGACAATTTCAACACCCTATGTCTGGAGGGTTGCCCTGAGTCAGATCCGACTCGACGGCACTTGGCTGGCATTTCTGATCTCTGAGTTGCTTCTTCATCTCATCTGGATCCTCAGCTATTCCATTGTGTGTGCAATTCCTTGTATCAAACCCCTGTTTGAATCTCTAGAGTGGCTTCTCTTTTCCTGTAGGACTACAGATGATCCAGGTCTGGAGGTCAAAGCAAGGCAAGAGTGGCACCTCCTGGCTCCTCCCATCCCGACCTCACCATGGCTGGGTCTGCAGGGTTGACTTGTCCTCTCACTACAGGCGGTGGAGGAGGGAGAGAGCTGGCCCTGCATTACCTTCCAGGCAGGAATCGTGCCTGGTGGTGAACGTGGCCCCATCAGTGTCCTCCCACTAACTGACCAGGTCCACACCTCTTCCTTCCTTGGGAGCTTGGAGGAGCTTTGGAAGGGCAACAGAGGCGGGTCTGACACGGGGCAAAAGGCAGACATCTTCTCCCCAACAATAAGGGGTCAGACTGTGTTGATTACTACAACAGTGCTTTAAACAAAATACACTGGAAACACAGGGGCAAAGAGTGTTTATTTCAACTGGGAGGTGAAGGCAGCTGTCTAGAAGTCTGCCTTTGGCCTTAGCCTTGGAAGTGGAGTAGGATTCTAGTAGGCAGAAATGAGGCTTCCTGGGGTGGGAAATACTGGACACAGTGCTGGAACACCGAAGGACCTGGTGTGTCTGGGCTACAGGATGCTGTAGAAAAGTCTGGAAGTAGTAAGGGCTGGTGAGCGTAAAGACAGAGGATCTGAAGACCCAAAAGGGATTGAAATGCATGCTCCCAATGCATCACGGACAAGCACTGCTGATGGGGAATGGGGTGTGACACAAATCATCGACTCACACGGCCTTAGAATCCTAACAAGGTTTAAGTGAGAACAATAAAATTACACTGCGCTAAAGCCTTAAAATCTTACAATGTCTTGCCGCCTTAGGATAATTGAGTTGGAGAATGTCAGGGATATAGATTTTCAAAATCACAGACATTTTGAATCTTACACTGCTTGAGCATCAAAACTTTGGCGAGTTCTTAATTATGAAAATATGCACTCTGTGCTCAGTGCTTTGTACACATCGTGTCCTTTTGACCTCCAAAGGAGCTATAATTTTGCCTGATTTTCCAGATGAAGAAACTGAAGTTCAGTGAATGTGAGTCAAACGCTGCAGACCAAGCACCTTGTAAACAGCACGACCGGGACTCGGCTCAGCTTGCTCAGCGCCCAGAACTTAGGCTCTTGGCCATTCTGTTGCTTTGCCTTCTATCAGGCCTCTCTGCTGAGTGCTCAGTCATCCTCAGTGTACACTTAAACAGTGACAGGGAGCTCATTACCTCTCCCTGGGGCCACTCACCTACCCCAACTTTGGATACATCTCTCCTTCACAGGCATCTACCCACTGGCACCAAATATGCCTCAAGAGACCCTGAAGGAAACAAACCTTCACCCACACCTCCTGAGGGGAGGAGGAACAGCTACGTGAGTCAGGACAGCAATGGCACAAGAGTGCAGTGTCTTGGATTAGAAAGGACGTGATCACAGTGACCCCTGACAAAGGTGAGGGTGCTTACCCTCAACTGAGAGAAATGGAGGGGCTAAAATCAAGCAACTGGGAGCATTTGCACTCAGAGATAAATGACGATGGAGCCACAAATATTAGGAAGGTAGCATAGCAGGGGAGCAGAGCAGAAAGGGAAAGCATTAAATAGACATTTTCTAAGGGTCAGAGTTGAGGCTAATCAAATTGGAATCATAAGTGCTATGTCTTTATTTTCTGGGTTCCCTTTTCTGAAGACTCATTCTGTAAAATGCGCCTCGCGCATCTATCCTTCCAGATGGCTTTTTAAGTGAAGCTGTTTGTTAATCGACAGAAGAAATGGGAGACTGAGCAGGAGGGGCCAGCAGACAGGGGTGGGTTGGGGGTGGGAAGGAGACACGGCAGCGACAGCAGAGCGTGGGTAGAAGGAGGAGTCTCCCAGGAGCTGGAAGGCATGAAGCTGGGCCTCCCAGCATGGGGCCCTCTGGGATCAGCTGAGTCACAATGACCAGAGTCCCAGTGGCAATCGCTGAGTGTGTCCAGCACTGGGGTGAGTACTCTGGATCATTGCCCAGTACATCCTCACACGACCTTGTGCTGTGGGTACCGTGACCCTATTCATCCCATAGGGAAGCTCAGAGAGGGGCAGGGACTTGCCCAAAGCCACCAAGCTGATGAGAGGCAGATCTGGGATTCAAGCTCAAGTCTGTCTGACTCCAGAGCCACAGCCCTCAACCAGCCTCTCCCAGACTGTCAGCTGGAAGGACCTCAGCCACAACACAGAACTCAGGCTCTGAGACCTCTCAGTGGCTCCAGCTGTCCAGGGCAGTGAAGAGTGTTGCTCCATAGTTCTTAGGCCTGACTCTGCATCAGAATCCCCATGGAACTCTTCAGCAATACCAGAGCCTTTAGGGGTGGGAGGTCTCCCCAGACCCTCTAACATAGAGCTGAGGTTGAGAACCCCAAGCTGCACTGACCACCTCCTTGTATAGATGAGGAGCCAAGAGCCCAGGGGCGGGGCACTTTCACAGGACCTCACAGCTGGAGAGAGGGTCTAGAACCTGCATCCCACTCTGTCCCATTCTCAAGGTGAGTGTTCTGGTGACAGTCACTGAAAGGCTGGAGGAAATAGAACTTGCTGTCACCACACATCGATGACAGCCCAGAGGGAGGGCCCATGATGGATTGCCTTGTCACCTGTACATCCAGAGGTCTCCGTGTCCTCTTGCCTTCTTCCTCAGTGCAGTCTGACCTTCTGCCCCCACCAAGCTGGATTTCAGGAGGCCGTGCTGGCTCACCCACTCCCTCTGCCATAGGTAGTATATGCACCTTCCCACACCAGTGGCCCCATCCCCGTGTCTGCAGCTGTGGCTCCATAATAATTATGAACAGAAAGAGGAAGAAAGTTTCTTGGAGGTGGGGAGCTGCGAGACAATGATGGAGCAGGGAAATGCTTCAGCTGCTTCCTCTTGTGACAGCCTAGTTTCAGGCCTAACATTACACTACATTCTTCAAAGTTTCAAATCAAATGCATTATAGCACATACAGAGGACAAGAGTCTCTTAAACAACAAAAAGTTCTGGAAATGACAGGTGTCTCTCATTCACAAACGAGGTCTTTGCTGCTCCAGTGACAGGGGCTTCTGTCTCATTTCTCGGATGGGTGAAACAGGGCAAGGTACAAGGCCAGGGCTAGGGTCCCCAAGGCAATGGCAGAAGGGGAGGGCTTAGCAGCCTTGCTCTTGCTGACCTGGTCAGGCTCTCAGCTCACTAAGCTCATCGTGGTCCCCCAAAGTGGCTCCTTTCTGAGATTTCCTATCGAGAAAATTCTTCCTCATCCCCTGGGATCATAAGCTTAGAAGGTCTGGGATCCCTATCTCCATCACTTCCCCTAAGTTGCATTTCTGTCTTCATCCATTCACCAAACATGTCCCAATTACCTACTTGTGCTCTGCTTACAGCAGGGGACACAGCCATGACTGAAGCAGACATGGTCCCTCTCACCACGGAGCTTATATTCTAGCAAGGGAGACAGGGATAGGTGATCCCGGCGGTGACACAGCACAGCTGTGCTGAGGGCTGTGATTGGTGCCCAGAGAGAGCTCTCCAGAGGAAACGGCAGGTGCTAGGGTCCCAAGGGAGAGCTCGGCAGAGCTCTCTTCCCTCTGAAGAGGGAAGACACTGACTCTCCAGCTTTGCTCGGCTTAGTCTCCGGGAGAGGTGCTAGCTCCCAGCTTCACGGTGAACTAGGTCTTCCCAGTAAACACTCACCTGACTGCAGTCTGCAATCCCCTCGGGGTACCCCCTCTCCCACTTGCTGCTCCTTTGGAAACTGAAGTTCTCCTGAAGGACCAGAGTCTGGGGTTTGTGTTCTCCAAGAGTGAGGCCACAAGCTCCACCCCAGAGGCATCTCTCTCAGCCTCTCTGGAGAGCAGTTCCTGATGCGCGATGGATATAATCAACCCTACCCTCACCCCTGGCAGCAGTTCGGAGAGACTCAGAGTTCACATCTGTAAGGTTCCTGCCACTATTACTTACCTAGGAGGCCATGACAAATAGGGGTGCATGAATCCACAGGGACTGGAACCAGTTTGTTTGAGGAGCTAACATCATCTGCTGACCCATTCCTCTGGTCCTCCTGACTCACTGCCACCTCTGTGGACCAAAGTCATGTGACCAGACTGTGGTTGTAATGGGCAGATACATCTAGAATCCCTAGAACCCCTAGAAGAGCTGAGAAGAGAGGCAGATGTAGCAGAGGGAGTATGGGCTTCTGACAGATCCATTTTCTTTCTGATATTTGTCCTGGTTCTGCCTCTGGCTCTTCGTGTGGACCAGCCAGCCACTCTGGAAGACTCCTAGGATCAAGAATGGATGACAGCCCCATAACTCCGCAGGTATTGGATGCTGACGGTCATGACCAGCCCACTGTACTCCAAGCACTGAGCAAAACACCGCTCTCATTGTCTCTGGGACCCTGGAGCTGCCTTGTGATTAAGCATACTACGATACTATTTTAGAGATGAGGAGACCAAGGCTCAGAGAGAGGTGTTGTCTCTTTCTCCTTTTGAGAGTCCCTCACCTCTGAGTTTACCCCCAGACCATCAACTTTGCTGGCTAGTGCTGATTTTAGGCAGTGGCCTAGAAATGGTATCTCTTAGAGAGTATAGCTGCAGAGGTGAATGCCAATGATGAAGGAGCACTGTGTCTTTCCAGACCAGCTTTGTGGGAGCTGTTCAGTGGCTTGGTGGCGTGCTGGAGAAACTGTTATAAGAACAGCAGAGAGACTCCATCAGCCTGGAGCAGGGTACCACAGCTCACAAACCTGCAACCTGCTGGGAGTAAGGGCAGGGCAACAGGGGGCTTTCGGCACCAACTCCTAGATATGATTCCAGTCTTGAGCTCCCAGCACCTCTAGGAGTGATAATGGCTGCAGGTGAAGTTATGCAACGCATAAGCCCCTGGATCCAGCCATACCTGGCATGGAATCCATCCTAGAGTTTCTAATTTCATGAGTCACTTTTTGACTTCAGTCAGTCTAAGTTGCATGACATCATTTGTTCCTGAAGGAGTGCCAACTAGCACAGAAATATTATGAGATAGCACTATTCTATAGATGAGAAATTTGAGGTTTAAGTGGCGCAGTTTGAGGATCCCAGGGAATTTAAGTAACTGCTTAAGAGCCCTGCTAGGAGTAATAGAGTCATGGTGTAAGCCAGGTCTCTCTACCTTCAGAGTTTGTGGAAAGGGGTTGCTGACACAGCCTGTCCTGAAGTTAGTTAGGGATCCACACGGGGAAAGAAGATTCAAGCTTCGGGAAATAGGCAGGTGAACTACAGACTCAGGGTCAGGGATTTGGTTGAGACAGGGCTTTATCACTCCGAGAGGACTGGATGCTTCTTGCCCTCTCTGGGTCTCAGATTCAAAGTCTGCAAGTAGGGATAGTGATACCCACCTTTTCTCCCTTGGTGGGAACGAGGCACACACATATGAACCTCAATGGTTTATAAGCTGAGGGTGTTGTGCACACTTGTGGGAAAGGTTGACACCCTCCCAGAGGTGACCTTTGTCTTTACTCAGGATGTGCTCAGGCAGCTAGGAGAAAGGTTTTCTTGGTCAAAGGGCCTAGCTCCAGTTGAAAGTGGGGTGGCCATTCCCTGCTACCATTGAACACTCAGAGAGGTACAGCTAAGTGCTGGGCAGGGGAGCTCTGTCACAGGAACAATCTAGCAGCTTCTTCTGGTCTTTTTTTCTCCTTTTTTCCTAATAACAAGATGTCATGTGAGAAAAGGTTCTGATAATATAGTTTGTGGCCCTAGATCCATCTGTGCCTGAAAGCCATTAATTCTTTAAGCTTATAATATATGCCAGTCAATGAATCCCTTTTTAAAGAAAAAGACTGTTTAAGATGCTCCATCCTGTGGCGAGCCGCCCCCCCCCCCCCAGCGGCCGCACCCAAAGATGGCGCCTTGGCTTGTAGCCACACCCAGACCCAGAGACCTTAGAGCAGTAAACATCTTGCCTGCGCATGCCTGGGACATGCCCTAGCCCTTACGTGGGCCAGTAGTGATTGGCTGATTCATTCCGTATATAAGTGGAACTACTGGAAATAAACGCTCTCTCTGCTTGAAGACCAGAGGACGTGGTGTCGGTCTGTTGCTCTCACTCCCCCGCGGGTCGGTATTGGGGGGATAGCGACACCATCCCCCTACTTTTAGTGTTGTTGTATTGACCCAAACCCAATGATATTCACTTGATTCTAATCATATGATCTGCTAAGTTTACAATACGGCCTCAAATGAATCACTCCCTCTTAGTCCCATCACAGCATAATATATGAACTATCACACACACACACATATGCTAAATCCAACAGATGGATAAATCCTATCAGTCATGTATGGATACACACAAACACCCCATACAAATATACAAACTCATACAAACTCAGAAATAGAAGCACAGATAACACCCACAAACTCACAACATCTCATCACACACAAAGAAACTCAGATAGGTCAACACCATCATATAGTCAGATATAGACTATTATCTTGCCCTCACCCACCCACGCACATCACACAGGTGAGGATTTTCTGAGACATGCGGACTCCCTACTTTGTTCCTTTAGGAAAGAAGTCCCTGCTGACAGGTAGCTCTGTTCTGGCCCTATTCTTGGAGGCTGCAAAGAGAAGAATGAGAATTCTAGAGGGTTATGTTAGAACACCGGGCAGGTATTCCATCCCACTTCAGCACAAGCAGGGTACACGGAGCCTCTCAGTGAAAGCCATTAGCCTTGGCCTGGGGAAGGCAGAGGCAAGGGGCCAGTTACTTCCCTGTGTTGACTGACCCAGCCAAGAGCAGAGACACAATGAGTGCAGTGAACAAGTAGCTGCTCAAGAGTCCGCTTCACAGGGTGGAAGTGGAGATCTCTCTCCCAGTGGAGGACAGAGAAGGGATTCACTTTTATACACTCACCCCCAGTCTGTCAGCCCTTTTATATATGACTGCATGGTAAGCATCCTTGCTCTCATTTTACAGAAGAGGAAGCTGAGGAGTGGGAACAAGGTCTATAATCTAGTGGTGTGACTCCAGCAATGGTGGTCTGCGTACTGCACTGCTCCCTGAGGTGCAAAATGGGCAAAGACACATGACAGTGGCCTTGGACGTGGTCCACTGTGGCCAGAAGGGTCCATGTTCAGGAGCTGTGAAAGAGAACAGCTGGGATCAGATCATGGTGAGGCTTCAGTGCCAGACCAAGGAGTTTGTATTCAGTCATGTAGACAAGGAGTCATGATGGATGGCTTGTGTGCATATCTGGTCTACAAGCAGTAAATTTTGGGGCCCACATGTGATTTAAAAACAAACACTAATTTGCTGGAGCGTAAAGATTTCGTGTAAAGATTCATGCTCTTATAACCTGGAAGATCTGGCTAGTTGGGTGGAAGCTGTGTGGCAACTGTCCTCCTTAGAAGGGATACGTGCTTTCCAATTAGCAACCATCTTTAAGGACCACTGCCTAGCTTCTTTTGGACTAGACAGCACAAGCTAGCATCTGCTGCAATAATAAACAACCTCTAAATTTTGAAACTGGAGGCTTGAAAAGCACCATTTTCAAACAACTGGGAGGACTGAAGGTAGGCAGTCAGGACTGATTGCATTTCTTTACCTGTTTTTCTTAAAATTCCTGGCTTTCTAGCACTACCTGGTTCAGGAAGTAACACATTAACTTAAAGAAGCCACTGAGATTAAAATCTTTGCAGCCTTTACAGCCTTATTCTTAGGATTCTCAAACAAGTGGAGGTACCAGTCTGATGATCCCCTGCTCAGGTGACAATCAACAGTCTCTGGACCCCAGTTCCTGATGCATATTTCCCCTGGACCCCTGAGGCCTGCCCCTGGACAGAGGCTTCTCTCTCCTTTGCCCATATTGTTTCTTCCTCACACGTACCCATGCGCCGGTATATAGCCTCTACCTTTTAAAATTCCTGCTTGTGGACAGTAAGTGGACATGTTTTTTGAGGACAAGGACTCCTCTCTGCTATTTGTATTGCCAACACACAAATAAAACCTTTGATTGTTCATCCAACTTCCTGTCTCAGATATTGGCTTTGTGGCAGGTTGCATGAACCCAAAGTTTGTTCAGTAACAATTTCGGTGGTCTCAGACAATGAAAGTCCCTTTCTTGCTCACATGTGACTACTACAGTCCAGAACATTGTCTTCCATGCACATTTGGGGTGATCCTGGCTGCTTTGATCCTGAGGCTGAACCATAAGACCATCAGAACACAAAGACTTCTTTCCATGAAGCCATGTCAAGAAGTGCTGATGGGTCTTGCACTGGCCATTAAGTGCCTAAAGTGCCACACGTCTGTTTATTCAGAAACCACTGATGTCTCTTCATTTATAAACCACTAATCACATAAACCCAAATTGCTTATTTTAGACTCACCATTTCTCAAGCTGAAAGAACTCAGGAAAAAATTCAAGCCTTGAGTTGCAATACTGAAGAATTCTGTGGGGAAAATACTAAATGATCCAGGAAAAACAGATGAAAGGAATACACAGTCACCATAACGGAAAGAATTGGCCAGCATTCACCTATTTCAGAAGGCAACATATGATTAAGAATCGATGGTACTGAAGGAAGAAGTCCAAACTCCACTGAAGGCACTGGCGAAAAACAAGGCTCCAGAAAGTGACAGAATACAAACTGACATGTTTTAACAAGTGGGAGTAGCTCTGAAAGTACTAACTTGTATATGCCAAGAAATTTGGAAGACTGCTACCTGGCCAAATAACTGGAAAAAACTCATATTTGCACCCATGTGAAAGAAAGATGACCCAACAGAATGTGGAAATTATTAAACAACATCATTAATATCACATACAAGTAAAATTCTGCTGAAGAGCATACAAAAGTGGTTACACAAGACATACAGAGGGAACTTCCAGAAATTCAAGCCAGATTCAGAAGAGGGTCATGGAACAAGGGATATCATTACTGATTTCAGATGGGCCCAAGTGAAAGCAGGCAATACCAGAAAGCTGTTTACCTGTGTTTTACTGACAGTGCAAAAGCATTCGACTGTGTGGATCATAATGAATTATGGATAACAGTGCAAAGAATAGAAATTCCAGCACACTTAGTTGTGCTCAAGAGGAATCTGAACATGGATCAAGAGAGAGTCTTTCAAATAGAACAAGGGGATACTCTGTGGTTTAAAGTCAGGAAAAGTGCACACATGATATGGTCACTCTATGTCGCCAAGTCCAAAACATTCCTGTCTGAGGAGTTGACCTCGGTGATGATTTATGATCAGGGCAGCAACAGAGAGTGACCATAGCGTGCGTGCACTTTCTGCTTCTATGCATCTATAGGATGTCTCCTTGCTGACCTCTTCCTAGAGGGGAGTGCGGAGTGTGGAGAAGAAGGACAGGAGATTGTTAAGAGGATATGACTTGTATAGAACAGAAGGGAGTGTGCCAACACCAGGCGAGGAGAGCAGTAGGAGCCGCACATAGGCAGGTGTGCAAATCTAAACTGGATTGTACACTTTTGCTCAATCACAATAAATAAATTAAAAATGGACTAAAGTCAGAAAAAGTGTGCAACAGAATTGTATCCTTTCAACACACTTTTTCAATCTATATGCTGAGCAAATAATCCAAGAAACTGGACTGTATGAAAAATGGGGTGTCAAGATTGGAGGCAGATTCACTAACAACCTGTGTTATGCAGATGACACAGCCTTACTTGTTAAAACTGAAAAGAACTTGAAGCACTTGCTGATAAATATCAAAGACTACAGCCTTGTTGTTGTTAGGAGCTGTGGAGTCACTTCTGACTGATAACAACAGAATGAAATGCTGTCCGGTCCTGTGCCTTGCCCACAGTCATTTTTATGGTTAAACCCATCTCCTCGAGGGTCTTCCTCCTTTTCGTTGACCCTATACTTGACCTAGCATGACATTCTTCTCCGGGGACTGATCACTCCTGACAGTATGTCCAAAGTATGTAAGAGGCAGTCTTACTACTTTTGCTTCCAAGGAATACTCTG
The DNA here is from genome assembly GCA_028571685.1 of Heterohyrax brucei. NCBI lineage: Eukaryota > Metazoa > Chordata > Mammalia > Hyracoidea > Procaviidae > Heterohyrax > Heterohyrax brucei. The sequence goes on from CM053140.1 coordinate 60,378,394, forward strand.
GCTATCCCTCTCCCAGAACAGATCTGTTTGTTCTTTTGGCAGTCCATGGTATGTTCTACATTCTTCTCCAATACCACAATTCAAAGGCATCAATTCTTTTCCTGTCTTCCTTATTCACTACCCAGCTTTCATATGTGTATGATTTGATTGAAAATACCATGGCTTGAGTCAGGTGCACCTTAGTCTTCAAGGTGACAGCTTTATTTTTCAACACTTAAAAGAGGTCTTTTTATACTGTTATTGGGATTGAATGAAAGTATACATTCCAAATCAATTTTGCACGCCCACCTATCTGCAGCTCCTTCTGCTCCTCTTGCCCAGTGACAGCACAGTCCTCTTTTTCATTCTGTATTTGATGTCTCCTCTTAACAAGCTCCTATCATTTCCTGTGCCCCCTCCTCTCCCATTTAGAAAAAGATCAGTAAGATAGCATGCTATAAATGCACAGAACCACAAAGTACACAAACCATGTGGTCTTGTCGTCTCCCCAAGTCCTGCCGATTTTTGTCCGAAGAATTGAACTCAGTAGTGTCTTCTGGGCAGGGGCAGCAGCAGGTACAGGGGCCATGCTCCCAGGGGATCTCCCAGGCCATTGGACCATCAGTTGTGGTCTTTTAGTAGAGTTCTTGAGCTGCACTCATCTTTTCTCTTGTTGCTACAGGGACTCAACATTGTGAGCCCCATTAATGCTCTCTTTGGTGGTGGCCAGGGACCATCTGGTTCTTCTGTCTGTGTGTTGATAGTCACCCATTCACATGGGTCCTTTTGTCTCCTGAGCCCTTTTTCCCTCATGTCTTTGTTGTTCTCAGTGATCATCTGTTCTGGATGAGTTAGGACCATTCAGTATACCTTAGACGGCAGCATGCTAGCTTTTAAGACCCCAGACACCACTCACCAATTCGGGGTGTAGAAGACTCTCTTAGCAATAGGCTAGCTATGCCAGTTGGCCTCAATGTCCCCCAAGAGCATGATCATGAGACCCCACCCTTGCTACTCTATCCTTGCAATATTGGGTTCAGATCAGAAGAGCCTTCAGTTTGTAGTAAAGTCCAGTTAAGTTGATCTACTTGCTACTGTGTGCTGTCCCTGCTTCGACCTAACCAAATTTCTATCAACTACCTAATCTATGACCAACCCTCTCTCTGCCTCCCTACCCTTGTAACCATCAAAGAGTCTTTTCTTCCGTACATAAGTCTATTTTTAAGTCATTATAGCAGTGGTCTCATACAATATTTGTCCTTTTGTCACTGATTGATTTAATTCAGTAGCATATCTTCCAGTTGAAACCAGGTTATGAGATACTTCCCAGAATCATCACCGTTCTTTGTCATTGCATAGTGTTCCATTGAGTATATATACTCTAGTTTGTTTGTGCATTGATCTGTTGATCGGCATCTGGGTTGATTTCATCTTTTTGTTATTGTGGACTGTGCTACAATAAACATTCTTGTACATGTATCTGTTTGTGTGACAGGCTTTGTTCCTGTAGAGTATATTCTGAGCAGTGGGACTACTGGATCAAATAGTATATCCATTTCCAGCTTTTTAAGAAAGCACCAAGTTCCCTTCCAAAGAGGTTGTACCATTTCTCAATCCTACCAGCAGTGTAAGAGAGTTCTGATCTCTCCATAGGCTTAAAGAGGTCTTTTGCAGCCTATTTTCCTAATGCACTGCATTTTTTTATTTCTTGACTGCTATTTCCAGGGACATGGATTGCGGAACCAAGTAAAATGAAATTCTTGACAACCTCAATGTTTTCTCTATTTCTCACAATTTTGCTTACTGGTTGTGAGTATTTTTATTTTCTTGATTTTGAGGTGTAACCCATTCTGAAGGCTGTGGTCTTTTATCTTCACCAGTGTTCCAAATCCTCTTCACTTTCATCAAGCAAAGTTGTGTCATCTGCATAATACAGGTTGTTAATGAGTCTTCCCCCAATCCTGGTTCTTCATTCTTCTCCATATAGTCCAGCTTCTCATATTATTTACACAGCATACAGGTTGAAAAGGTTCAACCCTGGCACACACCTTTCCTGACTTTAAACTCTACATTGTAGCATTGTTCTGTTCCCATGACTGCCTCTTGATCCATGTATGCATTTCTTGCTGTCACAATTAAGTATTCTAGTTCCCCATTGTCTTCGAATCCAGCATGAATTTCTGGCAGTTCCTTGTCAATATACCGTTGCAGTCACTTTTGAATGATCTTCAGCCAAATTTTACTTGCATATGATAGTAATGATATTGTTTGATAATTTCTACATTCAACTGGATCACCTTTCTTGGGAATAGTCTTAAATATGGATCTCTTCTAGTAAGTTGGCCAGGTAGATGTCTTCCAAATTTTTGGCATAGACTAGGGAGCACTTTCAGCACTGCATCTGTTTGTTGAAACATCTCAATCGATACTTCATCAATTCCTAGACCTTGTTTCTCTCCAGCGTCTTCTTCCTCTGGTATCATTGATTCCTGATTATATACTGTCTCTCGGAATGGCTGAATGTTGACCAGTTCTTTCTAGCATAATAACTATATATCCCTGCCATCTTCTTTTGATGCTTCCTGAGTTGTTTAATGTTTTCCATGTAGAACTCTTCACTATTGTAGCTCAAAGCTTGAAGTTGCTGGTTGGAATTCAAATCTAGAAACAGAGAAGAAGGATTGGTAGTTGGAAAATAAGGCCAGAGATTAAATGATAGGATTTTGCAAGACCAATAACTTCCTCATTGCAAGTACCTTTTTTACCAACGTAAGTAGCAGCTGTACACAGGACCTCATCAGACAGAATACACAGGAATCAAATCAATTACATCTGTGGAAAGAGATTATGGAAAAGCTCGATATCATCAGTCAGGACAAGACCAGGTGCTGACTGTGGCACAGACCATCAATTGTTCACATGCAAGTTCAAACTGAAACTGAAGAAAATTAGAACAAGTCCATGAGAATCAAAGTATGACCTTGAATGTATCCCTCCTGAATTTAGAGACCATCTCACAAACAGATTTGATGCACTGAACATCAATGCCTGAAGACCAGACAAGCTGTGGAAAGGCATCATCCATGAAGAAAGTAACAGATCACTAAAAAGATGGGAAAGAAGTAAAATACCAAACTGGATGTCAGAAAAGACTCTGACATGCACTCTTGAACACTGAGTAGCTAAAGCAAAAGGATAAAATGATGAGGTGGAAGAACTGAACAAATTTCAAAGGGAGTTTCAAGAAGACAAAGTAGTGTAATGACATGTGCAAACAGCTGGAGATGCAAAACCAAAAGGGAAGAACACACTGCTCATTTCCAACCAACGTGCCTCACGTGCAGCCATCACTCATGTGTCAGTGTAGGCTTGTGTGTTGCTGTGCTGAACAGGTTTCAGCAGAGCTTCTAGACTAAGACAGGCCAGAAAGAAAGACCTGAGATCAAATTTCCAAAAGCAGCTGTTGAAAACGCCATGGAGCACAGATCTTTTCTGACACATATGGGGTTGTTGCGAGTCAGGGGGCAACTCAATGGTAGCTAACAACATGCAGTTTTACAGGGGAAGAAATACAGGCACAGGAAGGCTGAGTAACTTGCTGAGAGTCACACAGCTACTTAAGAGTACAGCCAAAATTCAATTGCAGGCCTCCTGGGACCAGAGGCTGTGTTCTCAGCCTCTCCTCCATTGAACTGCGGAGAAACGTACCCAGAGAAGCACTAAGTAGACTGAAGAGGTGGAGGCGGTAGGGGTGGCCAAGGTTGGGATTGGGAGAACGATATGTCCAAATTGTCTTCTACAAAGTGCTCTCTGGTAGTTTCAGTTTCAGCAAAAATCTGCTGAACACCTACTGTGTATGTCTTAGCTATCTAGGGCTGCTCTATCAGAAATACCACAAGTGAATGACTTTAATGGAGACAAATTTATTTTTTCACAATCAGTTCTACCCTAGCCCCTAGGATCGCCACGAGTCGGATTCGACTCCATGGCGCTTGGCTTTGGCAATCAGTAGAAGTCCAAACTTAGAGAGTCACCTCCAGGGGAAGGCTTTCTCAGCTGGCTCTGGTGGAAGGTCTTTTTCATCAATCTTTCCCTGGACTAGGAGCTTTTCTATGCAGGAACTCCAGATGCATTCTGCTCCTGACACTGTTTTCTTGGTGTTATGAAGTCCTCACTCTCTGTTTGCTTCCCCTTCCTTTTATCTTTTGTAAGATTAAATGTCTTGCAGGCGACACCTCAGAGTAACTCTCTTGACGTTGGATCAGGGATGTGACCTAAGCAAGTGTGTTACATCCCACTGTAATCCTTTTTTTTTAATTATGATTGAATGAAAATGTACATTACAACGTAGATTTTCATACCCATCCGTATGCAGCTCCCACTGCTCTCTCTGCCTGGTGACACCACATCGTTCCTCTCTGCTCCATACGTGTACTATCCTCCCAACAGTCTCCTATCCCCACCTCTCCACTCACTTCCCTGCCTCCAGTAAGAGGTCAGACGGATGACATCCTATAGATGCATAAAACCATAAAGTGCACACATGATATGGTCACTCTGTGTCGCCAAGTTCAATCCATTCCTGTAAGAAGAGCTGAACTCCATTATGATTTGTGGACAGAGGTAGCATCAGGGCCAGGGGACATGCTCCCAGGGGTACCCCGAAGGCCCTGGACCATCAATTGCTGTCTTTTAGTGAAGATCACAGGGTGCACCCCTTTTTATTCTTGTGTTGCCAGTAAGACTCAACTTTGTGAGCTCCATCATCACTATCGCTAGTGGTGGCCAGGCACCATCTGGTTCTTCTGGTCACAAGTCAATGTAGTCACCCACTCACATGGGTCTCTCTGTCTTCTGGGTTCTCTATCCCCCATGTTGTTTTGGTCCTTGGTAATCATCCGTTCTTGCTGAGTTGGGGCCATTTGCTGTACCTTCAGATGGCAGCTTTTAAGGCCCCAGACGCCACTCACCAGTGTGGGGTGCAGAGCACTCTCTTAGCAAAACGCTAGTTGTGCTAGTTGACCTTGATTTTCTCTGAGAGCATGGTCCCTGGTCCCCATCCCCAGCTACTCTGTCCTTGCAACGTTGGGTTAAGATGGGAGGAGTAATCACATTATGCTGAAGTCCAATTAATATTGATCTTCTTTCTAATGTGTGCTGTCACATATTTCACCCAACCAAATTTCTATCAACTACCTAATCTAGACCCTACCCCACCTCGCTCTCCCTACCTCCCCACCCTTGCAGCCATCAAAGAATCTTTTCTTGTATGCATGAGTCTGTTTTTAAGTTCTTATCGTAGAGGTCTCATACAGTATTTGTCCTTTAGTTGCTGAATGCTTCCACTCAACATAATGTCCTCCAATTGAAACCAAGTTATGAGATGTTTTCTAAAATCATCTTTGTTCTTTATCATTACATAGTGTTCCATTGAGTATATGTTTATACCTATGCATTCCTCTGTTGTTGGGCATCTGGGTTGATTCCATCTTTTTGCTACTGTGGACTGTGCTGCAATAAACGTTCATGTGCATGTATCAGTTGGTGTGAATGGCCTTGATCCTGTAAGGTATATTCCAAGCAGTGGAATTACTGGGCCAAGTGGTGTATTTATAGCCAGCTTGATAGGGAAGCACCAGATTGCTTTCCAAAGAGGTTGCACCATTTTGCAATCCCATCAACAGTGTAGGAGAGTTCCAGTCTCACCACAGCCTCCCCAGCATTTGTTGTTTTGTTTTTTTTGGATCATGGCCAACCTTGTTGGGGTGAGATGGTATCTCATTGTCGTTTTGATTTGAATTTCTTTAATAGCTAATGATCGTGAGTATGTCCGCATGTGTTTTTTGGCTGCCTTGATCTCCTCTTTAGAGAAATGTCTGTCTATTGCCTTTGCCCATCACTGAATTGGATTGTTTATCTTTTTCTTATTGATATTTTGTAGTGTCTTATAGATTACAGAGATCAGGCATCAGTCTGACACATAGTTGCCAAATATATTTTCCCATTCTGTAGGTGGCCTTTTAATTCTATTAATACAGTCTTTGGATGAGCAGAAGTGTTTGATTCTTAATAGTCCCCATTTATCTATTTTCTCTTCTTTTGTTTGTGGTTTGCTTGACAGATTTTGAAGTCTGTCTAAGTTGTGTATTAAACCTTCCATTGTTGTTCCTACTTTTTCTTGGATGAGCTTTATCATTTTAGATTTGATATTTAAGTCTTTTATCCAGTTTGAGTTGGTTTTTGTATAAGGTGTAAAATACGAGTCTTACTTCAATTTATTGCAGATGAATATCCAATTTTTCCAGCACCATTTGTCGAAGAGACTGTTTTTTCCCCAGTTTAATGTCTTAGGGCCTTAGTTGAATATCAACTGTTCATAGGAAGACGGTGTCATCTCTGAGGTCTCAGTTCCGTTCCATTGATCTATTTGTCTCCTTTTGTAGCAATATCAGGCTGTTTTGACTACTGTGGCAGTAACAGTTTCTAAAGTCAGGTAGTGAGAGCCCTCCCAGTGTATTTTTCTTCTTCAGTAGTGACTTACTTATCCAGAGCTTCTTCCCTTTCCAAACAAAGTTGGTAACTTGTTTCTCCATATCATTAAAAAAATCTCACTGGAATTTGTATTGGGATTGCATTATATAAGTAGATTGCTTTAGGTTAAAATAGACATTTTCACAATGTTAAGTCTTCCTATCCATGAGCAGGGTAGGTTTCTCCATTTATGTAAGTCTCTCTTAGTTTCTTGTAATAAGGACTTGTAGTTCTCTTTGTAAAGGTCTGTTATTTCTCTGGTTAGGTGTATTCCTTGGTACTTTATCTTCTTAGGGACTATAGTAAATGGTATAGATTTGGTGATTTCTTCCTTAATAATCTCATTGTTGGTATAAAGGAATCATACTGATTTACATATGTCTATCTTGTATCCTGAGACTGCTGAATTCTTCTATCAGTCTGAGTAGTTTACTTACAGATTCTTTAGGATTCTCTGTGTATACAATCATATCATCTGCAAATAGGGAGATTTTGACTTCTTCTTTGCCAGTGCAGCTACCCTTTATTTCTCAATCTTGTCTAGTTGCTCTGGCTAGAACTTTTAGTACAATGTTGAATAGGAGAGGTGAGAGTGGGCATCCTTGCCTAATTCCTGTTCTCAAGGGAAAGTGTTTCAGTCTCTCTCCATTCAGGATGATGTAGGCAGTTGGCGTTGTATAAGCCAGCCAAGTACTGTCGAGTCTTTGTATAAATGGCCCTTATTGCATTGAGGAATTAGCTGCCTATTCCTATTTTGCTGAGAGTTTTTAGCATGGATGGGTGTTGGACTTTATCAAACGCCTTTTCTGCATCAATAGACAGAATCAGGTCATTCTTGTCTTTTGTGTTATTTATGTGGTTCATCATATTAATTGTTTTTCTGATGTTGAACCAGTCTTGCATCCCCGGTATGAATCCAGCTTGGTCATGATGGGTTATTTTCTTGATTTGTTGTTGTATTCTACAGGCAAGAATTTGTTGAAGATTTTTGCATCTGGATTCATGAGTGATATCAGTCTGTAGTTCTCCTTTTTTGTTGGGTCTTTCCCTGGCTTTGGTATCAGTATTATGCTGGCTTCATAGAATGAATTTGGGAATATTCCATCCCTTTCTATACTGTGAAATAGTCTCAGTAGTATTACAGACAACTCTTCTCTAAAAGCTTGGTAGAATTCTGCAGAGAAGCCATCAGGGCCTGGGCTTTTATTGGTTGGCAGTGTTTTGGAGACTTTTCAATCTCTTCCTTTGTGATGGGTTTATTAAGTTGTTCTACTTCACCTTGTGATAATTTTGGTAGGTGATATGAATCAAGGAATTTGTCCATTTCCTCTAGGTTCTCAAGTTTGTTAGAGTACAGTCTTTCATAGTATTCTGTTATGATATTTTTGATTTCTGTTGGATCTGTTGTGACAACTCCCCTCTCAGTTCTTATTTGGGTTATTTGTTTCCTTTCCTGTTTTTCTTTAGTAAGTTTAGCCAATGGTTTGTCAATTTTGTTGATCTTTTCTAAAAACCAGCTTTTGATCTTTTCAATTTTTTCAATTGTTCTATTCTCTAATTCATTTTGTTCTGCTCTAATCTTTATGATCTTGTTTCTTCTGGTGCCCGAGGAGTTCCTCTGTTGTTCTCCCTCTACTTGTTTAAGCTGTAGGGTTAGTTCTTTGGTTTGGTGTCTTTCTTCCTTCCAGATGTGTGCATTTATGGAGATAAATTGATCTCTGAGCACTGTTTTGGCTATATCCCATAGGTTCTGGTAAGAATTGTTTTCATTCTCATTGGAATCCATAAATATCTTTATTTCATCCTTGATTTCTTCTATAACCCATGACTTTTTGAGCAAGATGTTGTGCAGTTTCCACAAGTTTCACTTTCTATCTATGTTTTTTCTGCTACTGATTTCAACTTTTATGGCTTTACAAACAGAAGATGCTTTGCATTAATTCAGTGGTATGGATTTTGTTGAGAACTGCTTTATGTCCTAACACATGGTCTATTCTGGAGAATATTCCATGTGCACTGGAGAAGAAGATGTTGTTATCTGTTGATGGATAGAAAGTTCTGTATCTGTTGATGAGGTCTAGATGGTTAATTGTGGTAATAAGGTCTTCCGTGTCTTTACTGAGCATTTTTCTAGATGATCTGTCCAGTATTGAGAGTGGAATGTTGAAGTCTCCTACTATTATTATGGAGTGATCTGTCTCCTTTTTGAGTATAGTTAGTGTGTCTTTAATGTATTTAGATGGTCTAATATTGAGTGCATAAATATTTAATATTGTTAAGTCCTGCTTGTGTATTGAAACTTTCAGCAATAAGTAGTGTCCATCCTTGTCCATGATTGTGGATTTTACATTAAAATACATTTTATCTGAGATTAGAATTGCCACACCTGTTCTTCTTTGTTCACTGTCAGCTTGATATATATTCTTTTATCCTTTAATTTTCAGTCTGTTCCTATCTTTAACTCTAAGTTGAGTTTCTTGTAGGCAACATATGGATTGGTCGTGTGTTTTCATCCAAGAAGTTACTCGATGTCTCTTTACTAGAGTGTTCAGTCCATTCACATTCAATGTAATTTTTGATAGATACGTGTTCAGTGCTGCTATTGTGCTATGTTTATTTTTGTGTTGATATTTTTGGCTATTTTCTCTGTTGTTCTTAGTAAGCTGTCCTAGGACATTCTTCTTTGTGAGTTGATTCTTCACCCTTTCAGAGTTGGTTTTGTGGTTGTTGAGACTCCTATATTACATTTCTTGATTTGATATGTTGCATCTTTATTGTGCTTTGTGGCTGCCCCTGTGATCCCCTGTAATAAACTATATATAAGCCCAATTTTATTTACTACCATTCTTATCAACTTCCTATCCATCTGGAAGGGCTATAAAGACTGCAGTACATCCCTCTTTTTAATATGATGACATCACAGATTTCATGATATGATCACTGGATCATTTCCATCAGTATTACAGCTTTGATTGAGTTGGGAGACTTCTGTAAGTGAACAGAATTCCAGGTGATGTGTGATGTATTTTCTTCTAAAATATAAAGTTAGTGTTTTTGTTCTTCTAAGCCCCTAGGGTTGCCATGAGTTGGATCCAACTCGATGGCACTTGGCTTTGGCAAGCTAAGAGATTCTTTCAGTATTTCTTGTAGTTTTGATTTGGTTTTTACATCGTCTCCGAGTGTCTGTTTATCTGCGAGTGTCTTAATTATATTACCATATTTGAAAGATAGTTTTGCAGGATATATAATTCTTGGTTGAAAGTTCTTCTCCTTCAAGGCTTTGAATGTGTCATGCCACTGTCTCTGTACCAGCATTGTTTCTATTGAGTAATCCAACAAAAGCCTACGGGGCTTCTCTCTGAATGTTAGCTTTGCTTTGAGTCTTGCTGCCTTTCAGAGTTTCTGCTTATGTTTCATTTTGTTAAGCTTGATTATAATATGTCTTGGAGTCTTTCTTTTGAGATCTATATTGGGTGGTGTACAATATGCATCTGAGATATCTATATTCTCTTCCTTCATGATTTCTGGGAAGTTTTCTGTCAGCAGCTCAGCAATGATACTGTCTGTGTTCTCAGATGTCTGACGCTATTCAGGGACTCCAATTAATCAAAAGTTGTTCCTCTTAATAGAGTCCCACATGCTTCTTAATGCTTCTTCATTTTTCTTGTTTCTTTTTTCTGATTTCTCCTCATAGATGCTGGAGTCAGTGGTTCTGTCTTCCTAATCAGAAATTCTCTTTTCTATTTGTTCCATTCTGTTTTCTTGGCTTTGCATTGTAGTTTCTGTGTCTGATTTTGTTCTTGATCTGTTGGATTTCAGAATACTGGTTTTCCATCACATTCAACAGCTTGCTTAATTTTTCATTTTGCTCTGCGACATTTTGTATAAGACCTAGGAGCGCTCTACACATAATCCTTTTGTATTCACCTTCTGATAGTTTCAGAAAGTTTTCTTCATCTGGGAAGTTCTGTAGTGCTTTATTTGGGGGGCTTTTTGAAGCCATGGGTCATTTCTTGGTTACAGCTTTCTCCAAAGTTTGTTCCTTTTGGGGCATCATGTGAGTCAACAGAAGCTTGCAGAGATGCTCTGAAGATGGACCACAGTCGTTTTACTAAGCCATCTTAAAATCAAAGGTAAAAGGTATCTGACAACCTCCAAAGTCAGTCAGATTTTCAGGTATATAGGTCCCTCTTCCCAGCTGACAAAGTGAACACCTCTATATTGAACTCCAGATGTTATAAACTAGCTCAAAATGCAGACAGGCTACTGCCCTGCTCGCTTCTGCTGTTGGGCCCCAGCTGTAGGTGACACTGTGTAGAATCTTGCTTTTCTGCTCGAAAAGTGCTGTGCTCCAGGCAGGTGCTGCCTCCTAGCCCAGGAATTAGGTCCAGCTGAGGCCTCCGTAAGGGTATGTCTGCCTCCCAGTGGAACAAGATGATGTCCCACACAAGCTCACTGCCTGGCTGGGTCCAGGCTACTCTATGTCAGAGGTGGAAAGACAGGCCAAAAGTGCTGAGATGTACAAAGTGCACAGCCTCTACTGCTGGACCCCAGCCGCAGGTGACACTGTACAAAATACTGTTTTTCTGCTGGAAAACCACTCTCCTCTGGGAAGGCACTGTCTCCCAGCCTATGAACTAGGTCCAGCTGGGGCCTCCGTACAGGTGTCACTGCCTCTCGATGGAACAAGATGTCATCCTGCACAAGTGTGATGCCTGTCTCCTTACAAGCTACATGGAAAGAGAGGCCAAAGGTGCCAAGATGGACAGAGTCCAAAGCCATACTCTCAAAATATGACAATTTCCCCTCTGATCCCACTAGCAGTGCTTATGAGGTTAGCTGCTAGTCAAGTTCCAGCTCTGCCCACTGGCTAAGACAGAGAAAAAAGAAGTTTAAATGGTGAGTTACTTTTAGTCTATGAAAGCCAGCTCTTGTGAAGAGCAAGGTCAGTGAAAGAGCAGAGTTTTTGCCTTCACTGGTAAGAAGTCCAAATTAACAGCTCTACACCGTGTCCTAGGGCTCACTAGGTGTCCAGAAGGCTCCATTTAATTATCAGTTCAGGTCTTGGTTTCCAGAGTAATTTAGGAAGACGTGTGTTTAGCCTGCAATCTTCACTCTGCCCCCTCCACCCTAATCCTCTTTAATCACAGGCAGAGATTATGATGTATAATACATAGGGAAATCACAAGATAGAGAGCAATCACACAACACTGGGAGTCATGGCCTAGCCAAGTTGACACACACTTCGGGGGCAGACAATTCAGTCCACAACAGTGTGCCAGGCTCTGTTCTGGACACTGGATGGATTAGACAGAGGAGATCACCTGGGAGGCTATAACCAACAGAGGCCCAGAAGAGAAGAGCCAGGTCCTGATCATATAGCCAAAGTGGATAGAGTGGCAAGACCAGCTCCTCTGATTCCCCAACCGGGCTTACTCAAACCAGACCTGATTTCCTGACACAGGCTGCTTCTTTTCCCTGTCACAAGGCTTCCTGGATGTCCTGGAGTCTGATTTGATGGTCATGTATCTGGGACGCAGGAGCTACAGGTCAGGACTCTGGGAGATGAGATGGGCTTTTGTGGGTTCCTGGAGTGTTAATTAGAGCAACTCTGAGGAAAGCAATGGGGTGACAAAACCTAAGCCTGAGAAATGTTACTGTTCTTGATAGTGTGATTCCACTTCTAGCAACCTGTCCTGAGGAAGCAGTCAGGGATTTAGGCTAATCTAGCCCCAATTGCTCATCACAGCTCAATGGTACATAAAGAGAAAAATACTGTGGTTTTCTAAGTATCTGACAATCTCAGATGGTGAGGTAAATTATGGTGACTCTAAATGTGGTATAATTTTGAATCTACTGACATTATACTTTTGCAGAATTTTTAACAACATGTGGAAATGCTGATGATACAATGGTAGGTAAAAGTAATCAAATACTGAATATGGCCTCATATGAATATAGAGTCTGGTCCCCTAGCATTTCAGACTATGCAGAAAGAAGAAGATGATGATAATCATAATGCTGAAGCAGTGACAAAAAGGATGGTGAAGGGACAGCCTGCTGCTTATTGAGCTCTGGCTAGTGCCTGGTACCTATGCTAAGTGCTGTGGTTTCCCTTAGCTCACTTAAACTTCGTTACCAACCCTGCGCCCTTGGAAGCAGTAGTCAAGAAATCAAATGGTATATTGCATCAGACAATTTTGCTTGAAAAAGACCTCTTGAAGAGTTAAGAAGCAAAAATGTTACTTTGGGACTAAGGTGTGCCTATCTCAAGATGTGGTATTTAGAGTTGTCTCATATGCATACAAAAGCTGAGCAAAGATTAAGAAAGATTGAAGAAGAATTTGGTGTGTTTGAGTACAGTGCTGGTGAAGAATATTGAATATACCATGGACTCCCAGAACAGAACAATGAACAAATTTGTCTTAGAAGACATGCAGCCAGACTGCACCTTAGAAGCAAGGGTGGCAAGACTTCACCTTAAGTACTTTAAATGTGTTATCAGGAGGGACTAGTTCCTGGAGAAAGATGTCATGCTTGGTAAAGTAGAGGATCAGCAAAGAAGAGAAAGACTCCCAGTGAGATGTACTGAAACCGTAGCTACAACAATGGCTTCAAACACAGCACAAGTTGTTTGAGGACTGGGTGCAGGGCTGGGCAGTTTCATTCTGTCTTGCATGGGATTGTTATGAGTCAAAACTAATGCAATGGCACCTAGCAACAACACCAACAACCCTGTGTAGTGGGACCCTCATAATCCTCATTTCACAGGTAAGGAAGGTGAAGCACCACTGGATTAAGTAATTTGCCCAGGGTTGTACAGCAGAGATAAGACTTGATCCCAGGTCTGGTAGTCTCCCAAACTCTCTAGACTCTCCATATCTGCCAGGATGGAGGACAGGATGTGACACCAGCTATAAAAGATATTTTGAGAGCTCTACCAAGGATGTGGAAACCCTGGTGGTAAAGTGGTTCAGTGTTATGGCTACTAACCCAAAGCTCAGTAGTTCAAATCTACGAGGTGCTCCAGGGAAATTCTGCCTATGGGGTTGCTATGAGTCAGAATCAACTTAAGTGCAGTGGGTTTGGGTTTGGGGTTAGTGGTATCTGAAGTTGGTGTTATTATTATCCCCATTTTATAGGTATGACCACTGAGGCAGTGGCTTATAGAGCTGTTCAAGATAAGTGGTAAGTGAAGCTTGACCACAGGACACAGGACTCAGGACCATGCTCTTACTGCCACTGTGAGCTGTTGGAACAGGGCTGATGAGGAGCAAGCACAGCCTTGAACAACCGCGCTGCAAATGGTTCCTTGCTTTGGACCCCTGATTACTGGCTTGGTTGCTCTGAGCAAGTGTGGATGATGCCCAGAGGCATGCTGGTCAAGGTTGGCTCAGCCTCTCCTGGGAACAGCACTAGGGACTTCCCTGGGATGAATGTGTCTCTGCAGAGTCCTTCCAGTTTATCCAGGTATCTCCCGTGAGGCCATACCTGCAGGTGGAACTGTGGGAGGACTCATAGTTACCTGGGAACCTACCCTGGGTCCAGCAGAGCTGCTTACTCATCCATTACCTTCAGTGTAAGGTAAACACAGGGCATGAGAATCCAGGGTCCATCACTCAAGGGCTCCTTGAATGCAAGGCTGTGACGTCTTCCCTGACTCTCTGATGAATTGCTGAATACTTTTCCCTAACAGTGACTTCTGTTCCAGCTCCCTGAATGCCTGCCCTATCTGCCGACGCCTATGTCTCCCAGGTGTGTCTGGCCTCACAGGTACCCAGCAGTAGGCTCTAGGACCCTTCATGTATGCCGCAAGCATACATGTCCACATGATGAGGGGTTGCACGGGGCCACCTAGGTATTATCCTCCCCGTCCCTGAATGAGTGGCAATCTCATGGACTGCTTGTGTTGATGGACCAAGATGTTCTCTGAAATATGGTGCAGCAGCTGGGGCAGAGGAGTGAGCTTCTAAGAGTGATGGGATAGGAGGCCTCGCTCCACTGCTCCCCCTTCAACTGTCTGCTCCTCCCTCCTGGAGCACTTGGACACGAGGCTTTCAGGGAGCACACGCTATGCCTCGGCCACTGGCTCCTGGCTCCTGGCTCCTGAGGCCCCTCTCCTAGCACCAGCTCTACTGCAGCCAGACCCTGCCTGTAGCTCTCAGTCACCCTGCGCATCCACCGACTCTGCAGGCAGTGAGAATGTTAATTGGCTCTGTGTATGTGTGCTTGCTTTTTCCCTCTGCAAAGCACATTTCCTTCCCATTCTCCACAGCCCAGAGAATCTGGAATTATTAGTCCCGATAACAAATGAGAAACTTGAGTCACAAAGAAGTAAGCTATTACAGAGCTAGTTAAGAAACATGAGCAGAGCTTGTGTTTGACTGAGACCAAATCACTGCCTCCCCCTGGGAGAGAAAGACCCAGAATCTCTGAGAAGAACAAATGGGCGGGGGTACATATGGGGTCTGGGCTACAGGCCTGAGGACAAATACAGCCCCTTAACAATGCCTGAATGTCCTCTGTCTAAGTGACACCCACCCCAGAAGCATGCACATCCTTCTCCCTAATGCTACCCATCTCTTTCAGGGATGGGTCTGACCCCTCAGAAATTTTTACTTCCACTGAACTGAAATGAATTCCTCCCTTCCTTCGTTCCTCCCTCCTTTCCTTCTTCCTCCCTCCCTCCCTCCCCACCCCTTCCTTCCTATTGAGCATCTACTATGCGTCAGTCACTCTTCTAGGCACAGAGATGTCATCATAGAGCCAACACTTGACTGAGAACAGAACCAAAAAATCTAGTGGTGTTGAGTCAATTCTGACCCGTGACAACCCCACGTGTATCAGAGTAGAACTGTGCTCCACAGGGTCTCCAATGGTTGTGACCTTTCAGAAGTAGATAGCCAGACCTTTCTTCCGAGTCTCTTCTGTGTGGATTCAAACTGCCAATCTTTCAGGTAGCAGCTGAGTGTGGAAGCAGTTGTGCTATCTGGGAACTCCTTTACTGAGAAGAAAGATGATAAATAAATAAATACACAGCCAGTCAGGTAGTGTAAAGGGTAAGGTAAGAGGGAGCAGAGATGCTATGGTAGCAGAGGGGAGTAGATGGGGCCACCCTTGGCACAACCAGAGAGCATCGGTCCCTTCACCCGACCTGTGGCCACTCAGCTCACCTGCGCAGGGAGGCTCCCTGCCCAGGCTCCACAAGGATCTTCTTGCTTTGAGAGATCTTGTCCGTCTCCTAAACTCACCCCACACCTCACAGGGCCCTCTTGACCAGCTGATGAGGGCTCCTAGACTGCCCTGGGGCAGCCTCTCACCACAGTCACCTGTTATGGCCTCCGCAGAAACAGTCTGCGCAGCCAGCCAGGGCTTTGTCTTTCCTTCCCTGAGCCACAAGCTAAGGATTTTAAAGTTAATTGGTTTCGCAGCAAAAAAACACAGAGAACAGGTGATGCAATTAATTTTACATAAACATGTTTAGGAATGAAGTGTTTCAGCCCTCCGTGCTTACTTAAGTGAAGCGGTGTTTACTTCTAAATGGGCCGCCTTCTGGGCCTGTCCATCAGAGCTGCCTTCACAGCTTAGCAGTGAGAGTTCTTCATCCTGCCTTCCCTTTTGGGGTGCCTTGTGAAGTTCTCTGGGTCCTGCCAGTGGTTCTAGTTTAAGATATGTTAATTTTCTCCATCTTACAGATGAAGAGACAGAGGGTCAGAGAAATGTGACATCAGGACAAAGGAGAGAGTCAAGTCAGAGCTTCTCCAACTTCTGGCCTCACTGCTTTTCCATCCCAGTGCACGTTTAGAAGCTGAAAGAGCATCTGTCTCTAAAGGAAGCATTGAGCTTCGTTCTCCAAATGAGCAGATGAGCATGTTTTCGTGCCCACTCTATGCCTGCTCCACAGTCTCTCGACTGCCCTCGTATCAGCCAACCCTCACAACAGTCTTCCAAGTAGGAGCTGTACTGGTTTTACAGATGAGGAAACGGAGGGTCAGAGGAGTACGGCCTGACAGACCGCACAGCACAGCACGGTTAGTGCTTCCATCTCCTCTGGCAGCTGGCCAGCGTGTTCTACCCAGCACCCTATATGTGTGGTAAAGAAAATAGCTTCTGAAATCAGTCAGTGAATGGATGAAGAAATGAATGACTCTGCAAACTTATCTGGTACACAGTAAGTGCTCATCAGCAGTGGACATTTGTTGGTATTCTCTGAAACCCTCAGAGGCCTACACACCTTGGGTTTTCTCCCTTGCCCCTCCCAACCTATTCCCTGCCATGGTCTCTCCTGGCCTTCAGTACTCCACCCTCCAAGACCTGGTGGCATTTCTAAGCAAAGGGATTACAAGATAATGGGCCATTTTTCTCTACTGGAGGCTCTCAGAGCTTTCACACCCAGATGTATCCTTCCAGAGCAGGCCTCAGAGGTCATGCGTGGGTCCTCCGGACACTGTTGTCTTTTCAGTCCTCTGTCCTGCTGAGCTTGAGTCACAGAGAAAAACACTGGAGGACCCAGAGCCCCCTCCTCAGGCAGTCTTTCACTGTCTTCAGACTCTGCGGCCCAGGTTACCCAGCTGCTCTCCTACAGAGCCTGAACTTGCGCTTAGGTCTGTCTGACATCATGGTCCTTCCGTTCCGGCCTGGAGTCTCCTCCTATAGGCTACACCTTACCGCATGACAGCTTCTAGAAAACTCCCCTTCCTCTTCTTCAAGGGAAACACTGCCAGGACCTTCCTTGCTCCTTACCTATCTTGGCTTCCAGTCAGCCCTCTCACTTCCAGCCTCTCTTCCAGTTGCATCTGATGTCAGGGTCCCTCTGACCTTGCAGTGTCTGAACTGAACATGTTCAGACTTTTATTACGCTTCCATTGCCCTCGATTTGCCTACTCTCAGGGGAGCATCCTCTCTCTTATTCTTGATGTGGCCCAAAGTCCTGAGTTCTTAGCAGCCTGGAGAGGTCAAACAAAGTCTTAGTGTTCTCAAACCTGCCAAGAACATTCCTGCCTCTGGGCCTTTGCACTTCTTATTAGTTCTCTCTATATGGAAAGACTTTACCCCACTTATTCGAATAGTTTGGAGGTTGTTTGGACATCTGAGCAAGATCATGGTTGAGGTCCCTGGCATAATAAAATCCTAAAGTTCTGATTTTAGATTTTACAGTTTGAAGATTCAAGTACTCAGGAATATACATTGATGACCACCAGGTCCTAAACTGTTGAGATTCTCATAAGTGACCCTTTGCTGTTGGAAAAATACCTGTCAGAATCTCCCGTCAGCTGGCAGTGGATTATTCCTTCTTCCAGGATTTCCAGCCAACCACCTAGTAATATACATGTGAATGCATTCTTTGTGGTTTACAAACCCTATCTGCGTTCTCCATTTTCAATTTCACACACTCACCTAATTCACAGGTTCCAGTTTCCAGAATAAATATTGGGGGACACATCTTTGGAGATGTTCTGTGTATACACGAGCTAAACCCTCTAGCCAGTGGGTTAACCTAGGCAGGGCTTGAACACGGAGCGCCGGACTTGTATTCACTGTAGCTCAGGACTGGTAACCGGGCAACAGTTAGCCCAGGAGAGGGAGGGGCTCCTGGCTCCTAGTGAAGGGACTGAGAAAGGTCCTCTGAGTGCAGAGGCTTCCAGACTCACCCTGCAGGTCTAAACCACGCATTCTGAGAGGAAAGAACTACCACCCCCTGAAGATGTTATTAGTCCCACTTTAAAAAAGAGGAAATTGCAACCTGGAGAGGTTGCATAAATTGCCTGAAGCTAAAAACAGTGAGAGGGTAGAAGTTCACTGACTTTTAAATTCCACTCAAGGCTGCAAAGATCACCTTGTGGGAGTTAACGAAGAAGCTGTTTGGAAGCTGTAAAAATGCCCACTCCCCTCAACCCACGTCAATCACAGCCTCCTGCAGCACTTGGGTGCAGAAAGCGCTCCTCCTTCATGTCCTATGAGCTCATCCTTCGCATGTAATCAGCCAGCCGTGTTAATTAAATATGGATTGATTACGAAGAGACACATTTAGGCACCATGTAATTAACTCAAAATAACCTAGGTGGTAGACACAGAATCTGATCAATAAGATAACCTTGCAAGTATCATATGAAATTCTTCTCACCCCTTCGCTTGGAGGCTTAAAACCTATTACTCAGTTCTTATTGATTAGCAGACTGTTAAACATTTATGACATGCTGAAGTTAATTGGCTGCAGTCAAAGGTGAGTGTGACTGGGCTGAGAGTTCCGTGGTCTGGCTGAGACGAGGCTTGGCAACAGGGAGCGCTCTATAAAGGAAGCCCCGGCCACATGGACACCCTCAATGGTCATTGGCCCTCCATCCCTCCATCCAGGCCAAGATTCAGGCCACCAGACTCACTCAACTGCGCCATGGCCCCAACCTCCCATTCTGCCAGGGCCAATGTACCCTCCCTGACCACAGTAACTGTCATTCTAAAAGGCCAGCTTCTGAAAAAGCAGCCATAGCCTCTATCCCGTAAAAAAATACGTTATCCTAGTATTTAAGCCCCTTGAGATGTGAAGCAGCCTCTTGGTCCATCACTTCCTCTCCATGCACCCACCCTTGGCTCTGGCCTGCTTGAGTTATTTATTATTCCAGTTTCCTACCTGAGTTTTTCAGATCTGCTAGGACAGCCCTGCTCTTTTGCCCTCCCCTTTTTGTTCCTATGGCCGGTTCACTCTCATCATTAAACTAACTTGCTTTTCTCCCTCCAAGAAAACTTCGCAGCTAATCCCAGACTTTTTCATAATGTAAATCCCTAGATTACACAATTTGTGCTCAACTGCTAACCCAAAGATTGGTGCTTCAAATCCATCCAGCAGCACCATGGAAAAAAGGTCTGGTGATCTCCTTCTGTAAATATTATAGTCAAGAAAATCTGATGGAGCAGTTCTGCTCTGTGACACATGGGGTCCCCAAGAAGCAGAATTGACTTGACAGCAACAAGTTTGACTATCTGGTTTTGATTTCATCCTATAGGGACTGAATCAGTTATACATTGCCACAACAAGACTGCTTAACAGAAATCATCCATGAGCAGCACGTACGGTTAACACTCTCAGCTGCAAATCAAAACATTGAAGGTTTGAATTCTCCCAGAGGCCTGGTAACCTACTTCCAGAAAATCAGCCACTGAAAATCCAATGGAGCACAACGATACTCTGACAGTGTGGGATCACCATGAGTCAATCAACTTGACAAAAACTTTTTTTTTAATGTCTTAGCAAAAATGACAGAAGTTTATTGCCATAGGTCAAAACATTTATTATTCTTTTTCTGAGGTCAGCTATGGTTTGCTTACGCAGTTGTGTTGCTCTCGGCTGGATTCAACGTGTCTGAAGTCCAGCGATTGTTGGCTGATGTAGATTGACCACCACTGGAGTGACAGAGAAGACTCAGCCCTGCTCCATGTGTCTCCAGTCCTATAGAAGGCTGGTCTGGGTGTGTTCTCACAGCAGTGGCTGAGACGCCAGAGCTGGCCCAGATGCACAAACCTAATCCATATCAACAGCTTCATATCAGCTGAGATCCCCCTGAGAAAGCAATCCTGGTGCGGGAGTGCCACGCTTTCTGTAAGGCGCTGGGACCTATGTATATACTCGTGAAATCATCACTACAATCAAGACAAGGAATAGACGCAACATCCCCGAAGTTTCCTTTTGCCCTTTGCAATCCCTTCCTCTCGTTACCATTGTACACCTTCCTCACCCCAGGCAACAGTTGATCAGCTTTCTGTCAGTAACTAATGAAATGGAAAATGTATGCTCTTTCTGTTCTTGGCTTCTTTCATTCAAAATAATTACATGAAATTCATCCACGTACTTACATACATCAATAATTCATTCCTTTTTATGGATGAATAACAACATTCTATGCACATCGGAGCCCTGGTGTGCAGTGGTTAAGAGCCTGGTTGCTGACTAAAAGGTCACAATAACTGCTCTTTGGAAACCCTATGGGGCAGTTCTACTCTGTCTTACAGGGTTGCTGTGAGGTGGAATCAGCTCAGTGGCAATGGACTTGGTTTTTGTTTGTTTGTTTGATTTGTATGGATACACCACACTTTGTGTATTCACTCACCTCTCATTGGTCATTTGGTAGTTTCTAGTTTATGCGGTTACAAATAAAGCTTCTACAAACACCCATGGTTTAACCATCAAAAAATAATCAAGTCTTTGTAAGAATATGTGTTTTTACTTCCCTTGAGTAAATACCAAGGAATGTAATTGTTGGGTTTTATGTGAAGTGTGCCCCTGTAGAACCTTTGCATAGATCAAGAAGCAGCCCTTCAAGTAGAACAAGGGGATTCTGTGTGGTTTAATACCAGAAAAGGTGTGTGTCAGGGCTGTATTCTTTTGCTATACTCATTCAGTCTGTATACTGAGCAAATAATCTAAGAAGCTGGGCTATGTGGAGAAAAATCTGACATCAGGACTGGAGAAAGATTCATTAGCAACCTGTGATACACAGATGATACAACTTTATTTGTTAAAAGCAAAGAGGACTTGAAACACTTACTGACAAAAATCAAAGGCTATAGCTTTCGGTATGGATTATACCTCAATACAATAAAAGAAAAAACATCATAACTGGGCCAATAACCAATATTGTGAAAAGGAGAATATATTGAAGTTGTCATGGATTTCACAATCAACACTCATGGAAGCAGCAGTTAAGGACGTATCACACTTGACAAATCTGCTGCAAAGACCTTTTTAAAGATGTCACTTTAAAGATGTCAAAGATGTCACTTTTATGACTAAGGTGCACCTGGCCCAATGTATTTTCAATCACTTTATATGCATTCAAAAGCTAGAGAATGAATAAGGAAGAGCAAAGAAGAACTGACGCATTTAAATTGTTGTGTTGATGGAGAATACTGAATACACCACGGACTGCCAGAAGAATGAACAAATCTTTCCTGAAAAAATTATAGCCAGAATGTTCCTTAGAAGTAAGGATGGCAAGAATCTGTCTTACTTACTTTGAACATGTTATCAGAAAGAACCAGTCCCTGGAGAAGGACCTCTGTTTGATAAAGTACAGGGTTATCAAAAAAAAGGAAGACCCTTAATGAGGTGAATTGACACAATGCCTGCAGCAGTGGGCTGAAACATAGCAAGAATTGTAAGGATGGCACAGGACTAAACAATGTTTTGTTCTATTATATATACATAAGGTCTCTATGAGTTGAAATCAACTCCATGCACTCAACAACAGCATATGAAGTGTTACGTTTATCTTGGTAAGAAACAATCAAACAGTATTTTTCAAAGTACATGTAACATCTTCCACTCCCATCAGTAATGGCTGAAAGTTCCAGTTGCTCCTCCACCTTACCAGCACTTGGTATTGTCAGCTCTCTCTCTATCTCTTTTTCCCCTATTTTTTTCATTCTCATTGCTGTTGAGTTGATTCTGACTCACAGCGACCCTAGAGGACAGAGTAGAACTGCCTGACAGAGTTTCCAAGGAGTGTCTAGCGGATTCACACTGCTAATCTTTTAATTAGCAGCTGTAGCATTTAACCACTCTACCACCAGAATTTCCTTTTCCGTTCTAGTGGGAGTGAAATAGTGTTTCATTTCCCTAATGGTTTTAATTTTTCTTTTGTAACTAATGATGTTGAACATCTGTTCACGTGCTTACTTTCTATCCTTAAAAGTTCTTAAGCGAAATGATCTATTCAAAGGAGGCCTCTCTCTCTCTGATTCATACTAATACTATTTTTTATTTGAACAGTTAATTTTTTTTTTTTTTAGAATACATACCAATTCATACCACTTCTACATGCACATTTCCTTCACTCTCTCTCTTTTGAATTCTTCCTATCATTGAATTCAGGGAGTTCTTTTTGTATTCTGCGTATATATTTTCATTAAGTGTTTTCCCCTAGTCTGACTTACACTGGGCACAACTTTTAAGCACAATGATTGATAATTATTAACCAGTGTTGTTACAATGTGTCATGACCTGATCCATACCCTCCATAAATAGCCATCAAAAAATAACAATGAAGGCAGCCTGTAAAGTCTCATCAAGCTCATCTCCTTGTCCCAAGTTACATGACTTTACAAGGACATCACCTGGAAATAATGAACTGGCTATGGGTCACATTTGGGGGACAGGAATGCCACGTTGGAGGAGGCCCAGAACACTGCAATACCCTGTTTGGTATTATTTTGCTTAACTGGGATGACCCTCTAGTGGGCCCAGTCTCATCTAGCTACTGTACTGGCTCTGCTAGACTTTAGAAATGAGATAAACAGAAGCATCAGCTTCAGCTCCCAAGCTGAATTAATACTTCTGTAGATATAATGAGATGAATATGTTTTATATGTGGCAAAGACATGAATTTTGGAAGAACAAAAGATGGAATGTCATGGATTACATTGTGTCCTCCGAGTCTGTCAGCTTGGCTGGGCCATAATTTCCAGTATTGCATGATTATCCTCCTTTTTTTTTTTCATCTGATGTGATTTTCCTGTGTGTTGTAAATCTTGTCTCTATGATGTTGAGAAAAATGAGATTAGCAGCAGTTATTTTAATGAGGCAGGACTCAATCTACAAGACTAGATTGTGTTTTAAACCTATCTCTTTTGAGATATAAAAGAAAGAAGCAATCAGAGACACAGGGGACCTCATACTATCAAGAAAGCAGGACCAGGAGCAGACTGCATCCACCGGAGTCAGAGTTCCGACTTGGAGAAGCTCCTAGACCAAGGGAAGGGTGATGATAAAGACATTCCTCTAGAGCCAACACAGAGAGAAAGTCTTCCCCTGGAGTTGGCACCCTGAATTTGGACTTCTAGCCTCCTAGACTGTCAGAGAATAAATTTCACTTCATTAAGCCCATTCCTTTATGGCATTTCTGTTACAGCAGTATTAGATAACTAAGACACCTAACAGCTATGCAATTTTTCATTGTTTTCACTGCCAAGAAATAAAGCAAAAACAATTGTTACCGAATTAATGAAAAGATAATAAAACTTTCACAATGATTTGTTTCCCTTACAAAATTGTATGATTCAGACTATCTTAATTTATTCATGAGCTATTGTAATGTTACTGAATAATGTCAAATAGCCTTAAGAAACATTAGAAAAGGGCTGAAAGTAATAAGTGAAAAGACTAGGAAAACAAAAGAAGTTATCAAAAACCTAATACAAAACTATGAACAGACCCAAACAGCAAATTAGTTTCCCCCAAACGTTAGCATGTCCCTGTGATTTAATCTCTGCAGGGTGGCTTACATTAAAGAAAGAAAATATTAGTGAAGACACTTCTATAAAGCTACTAACAAGAAACTCCTCGATGTCCCATTTGCTTTCAATTCAAGTTAGACAAAACTTTTAAAGTTCAACCTAGGACATTTTATCTGCCTTGAGGACCAGTGCTTAAATGGAAGATAGATTTCATTCAGTTTCCATCCTCAAATAATCAGAAGTCTCTATTAGTGATGATTTACAGATGTTCCTATTATGTCAAGGCTTTTCCTGCTGCAATACTACTGCTTTGACAGGCAGCAGACTCTTTATGATAAAGCTTAGTTCATTTTTTTGTTTTGCACCATAGCAAACAATTTTTTCATTCTGCTGTCTTGCAGACATTCTTGGTTTAAGATGCCACCTTTAAAATTTCTCTTGATCTAAATGATGTGTACACTGGTGGGGTTGCTATGAAGAACCTCAGAATCTTTAACCAAGATACAAATGTTAATACTTCACTGTCACATTCTGAGCTTTTGGGTGCATTGTTGGGTGAAATCAGCAAATTTTGCAAAAAAGTAACTGATATCAATGAGAGAGTTCTTGCCCTGCCTTTGCTGAATATGTTTAAAATGAGTTAAAATCTCAGTGATCACTTTGGAAAGTAAATTTCCATCTCCTGTAGATTGTTTATGGAAAGCCTAGTGCCATAATAGCTGGCTGCTAAGGCAGCTTACCAAAAGGTCAGCAGTTTGAATCCACAAGGTGCTGCTTGGAAACTCTATGAGACACTTCTACTCTGCCATATAGAGTTGCTATGGTAAGGTTTGGTTTTCATAATGGACTGTTCATTCTTAACCAGTATAACAAGGCCTTAAAGAAACAAAGTATAACAAAATTCTTTTCACAAAAGATTCTTACAAAACATGCAAAAAATTCAGGATTATGAAAATATATTAATTTTCTCTTCTGGATGGCATTATTAAATTAGATCATAATATTTCCTGAAAACACTTGTTATAATTGGTTTACCAGTAAGTAAGTTTTTATGTAAGTTTAACACTCCAGATATTTCCAGGAATTAATAAAGCTGAATTTGTTTTAATAAAGTTTTTAAGATTTTTTTAAAGTAATTTAAGTATTATATGAAATATATTTTATTTAGGTAAGAAGAATAATTTTATTAATTCCAGAATAAAAAGAAAAAAGTTAAACAGCTTATAGTAATTATAATTTGTAATATATAAACTTAAATTACTGAGTAACTTACTAATACTGTACTAAGTTAATGGATATTCTTGCAGTTAAAGTTTATACACTCTTTATGTCATAGAAAAGCTACATTTGTGTGTGTGTCTGGGTCTGTATTTTTAGATGTAATAATATGTTCATTTTATGTCACTTTAAGGATTATACTATAAGAACCATGTAATAAAGACAAGAAATCTAAAGGTTTATTAAAATAAATTTGTTTCATATAGTAAAATTTTGGCATGACAACTTTTAGTATCAAATAATATAAACAAATGAACTAAGTTAATCACTGTTAAAATAGCAATATTCCTTAATTACTAGATTAAACAGATAATTTTATTTTTTGTGCTGTGTCTCAAAAACAAAATTTCAATAAAAAAATTTCTGAGTCAAAAAACAAAACTATATAGTTTTAAAAAAAGATTTTTACCTTTAAAATCTATTTTAAATAACTTAAGTATTGTTTCTTAGTAGTCTATAATAAAATTCTGACAGCTCTGAAAACAGAAAGCCACAAAATATGTCTGTTTTATAGACAAGCACATGATATTATGTCATAACTTTATTACTTCAGTTGCTAACTTGATCACAATTTTGTTTCCTTTAAATCTAGCGTCATCAAAGCCAATGGTTTCAGTGAAAGTATTCACACTATTTATCCATAAAGTTTTTATTTATTACCATTCGAGTATTTAGCTTAATATATTCTTAATATAGCCTGATTATACTGTATTATGTCTCAAAATTATTATGTATCTAAAGCTTCTTTGGAAATAAGAACAAGCATTATATTTAAAGATATTTTTGTCTAAAATGTTTATTTGGTTTTCCATTACTTCAGCAATTAATTTCCATTGTCTTTTTACTTTTAAGAATTATTGTCATAAATCAACCAGAGTCATTTTAAGTCTATATAACATAGATAAGTTTTGCCTTGTTATGTCACTGAAAATGCAACAAAATGACCTGTATCTTACTCATAAATAAAATGATCATACTTTAACTGTAAATACAATTAGAATAAATCAAGATTTTAAACTCTAGTATAGAAACTGATACAGTTTTTCAAGTTACTACCAATCCAAAATAACATGGAATCAAAACTGGCTACACAAGAATTACTGTAAGAATTACTGAAAGAATTACTGTAAAATTTATATAAGAATATTGCTCTCCAATACTACAAAGACAATTTCACAGTATAGAAAGGAATGGAATACTCCCAAATTCATTCTATGAAGCCAGCATAACACTGCTACCAAAGCCAGGGAAAGACCCAACAAAAAGGAGAACTACAGACTGATATCACTCATGAATCTAGATGCAAAAATCTTCAACAAAATTCTTGCCAGTAAAATACAACAACATATCAAAAAAATAATCCATCATGGCCAAGTTGGATTCATACCAGTGATGCAAGGCTGGTTCAACATCAGAAAAACAATTAATGTGATCAACCACATAAATAACACAAAAGACAAGAATGACCTGATTCTGTCTATTGATGCAGAAAAGGCGTTTGATAAAGTCCAACACCCATCCATGCTAAAAACTCTCAGCAAATTACGAATAGACAGCCAACTCCTCAATGCAATAAAGGCCATTTATACAAAGCCAACAGTCTACATCATCCTGAATGGAGAGAGACTGAAACAGTTTCCCTTGAGAACAGGAACTAGACAAGGATGCCCACTCTCACCTCTCCTATTCAACATTGTACTAGAAATTCTAGCCAGAGCAATTAGACAAGACCAAGGAATAAAGACCATCTACACCAGCAAAGAATTAAAAATCTCCCCATTTGCAGATGATATGATTATATATGCAGAGAATCCCAAAGAATCCATAACGAAACTACTCAAACTGATAGAAGAGTTCAGCAAAGTCTCAGGATACAAGATAAACATAAGTAGATCAGTAGGATTCCTTTATACCAACAATGAGACTATTAAGGAAGAAATCACCAAGTAAATACCATTTACTATATCCCATAAGAAGATAAAATACCCAGGAATAAATTTAACCAGAGAAATAACAGACGTTTACAAAGAGAACTACAAGTCCTTACTACAAAAAACTAAGAAAGACTTTCATAACCTGCTTATGGGTAGGAAGACTTAACACTGTGAAAATGTCTATTTTATCCAAAGCAATCTACTTATATAATGCAATCCCAAAACAAGTTCCAGTGACATTTTTTAGTGAGATGGAGAAACAAATTACCAATTTTGTCTGGAAAGCAAAGAAGCCCTGGATAAGTAAAGGATTATTAAAGAAGAAGAACACACTGGGTGGCCTCTAATTACCCAACTTTAGAACCTATTACACTGCCACAATAGTCAAAACAGCCTGGTACTGGTACAAAAAGAGAGAGAGATCAATGGAACAGAATCGAGACCCCAGAGATAACATCATCTGCCTATGAACAGTTGATATTTGACAAAGGCCCTGAGAAATTAAACTGGGGTGAAAACAATCTCTTCAACAAATGGTTCTGGCAAAACTGGATATCCATCTACACTAAATTAAAACAAGACCAATATCCTACACCTTGTACAAAAACCAACTCAAACTGGATAAAAGACCTAAATATCAAATCTAAAACAATAAAGCTCATTCAAGAAAAAGTAGGAACAACAATGGAAGGTTTAACATACAACATAGACAGGCTTCAAAATCTGTAAACAAACCACAATCATCAGAAGAGAAAATTGATAAATGGGAACTACTAAGAATCAAACACTTTTGCTCATCCAAAGACTTTATAAATAGAATTAAAAAGCCACCTACACAATGGGAAAATATATTTGGCAACTATATGTCAGACCAATGGCTGATCTCCATAATCTGTAAGGTACTACAAAATATCAATAAGAAAAAGATAAATCATCCACTTAAGTGATGGTCAAAGGAGATGGACAGATAGTTTCCTAAAGGGGAGATCCAAGCAGCCAAAACACATGCAGACATGCTCACAATCATTAGCTATTAAAGAAATTCAAATCAAAATGACAGGGAGATATCATCTCACCCCAACATGGTTAGCCATGATCCAAAAAACAAAAAACAACAGATGCTGGAGAGGCTGTGGTGAGATTGGAACTCTCCTACATTGTTGGTGGGAGTGCAAAATGGTGCAACCTCTTTGGAAAGCAATCTGGTGGTGGAGCTCACAAAATTGAGTCTCACTGACAACACAAGAATAAAAAGAGATGCACCCTGAGATCTCTGCTAAAAGATCACAACTGATGATCCAGGAGCTTCGGGGTTCCCCTGGGAGCATGTCCCCTGGCTCTGATGCTGCCCCTGTCCATAAATAATAATGAAGGTCAATTTTTCAGACAGCAATGAATGGAATCGGTGATGCAGAGTGACCGTATCTTGTGGGAACTTTATGGTTCTAGGCATCTATATGATGTCCTGCAGACCTTTTACTGGAGAAAGGAGAATGGATCGAGAGGAGGGGATAGGAGACTGTTGGGACGATATGACATATATGGACCAGAAAGGAAGGGTGTGCTGTCACTAGACAGGGAGAGCAGTGGGAGCTGCATGTAGGTGAGCATGCGAATTTATGCGGAAATGTACATTTTCATTGTCGTAATAAAACAAACAAAAAAAAGAATATTGCTGATATTCAATATCCTATTGTCTAGGTATAAAGAAACAATGTTTTCTCTTTTCTCTCTCTTTTTAGTGCAGATCTGTATTTCAATAGATCTGATGGATATTATACTTTTTTCAAAAACTGCTATTTTTTGTGTGTTCAAAACCAAATGACCCTCCCTTATGCTATTCATACCAACTCTAATACTGTCAATTTTTAAATTCAGTACTCTAAGGAATGTTTTCAATGCTCAAAGGAGTTTTTGACAACCAAAAACCTAAAATCTGCCTAATGTGTTTCTAGGGAACTGTATATACATTAGAAAATGGAACAATTAAAAAATTCCTGGAAGACTCTTAAAAACAAGTAGTCCTCGTTGCTAATCCTTGTCCACTATGTTACAGGGAGTTAAGACCTGGATACCCCTCTACCAACTTAAGAAAGTTGCTGCTCTTACTTGGACAGTTCAACCAACTAAAGGACTAAAATAAAAATTCACAAACAACCAGGATGAGAAATAGACAAAAGCTGATAGGGACAACTCACCCCAAGATCAAGGATCAGACCTATAAACCGTTTATTCTCAAACACTATATCACTTAAATAGAGTTAAAATTTTCAGACTTGTATATTTATCTTTCTAGTATTTGCTTTTTTTCTAGTATATATTCTTTCTAGTATTTTTTGGTTCCTAAATGCCTTTAAAGTCTATGGACAAATAAATTTCCCTTGGTGAATCAATACATTTGAAATTATTGCTTTG
Organism: Heterohyrax brucei; assembly: GCA_028571685.1. Classification (NCBI taxonomy): domain Eukaryota; kingdom Metazoa; phylum Chordata; class Mammalia; order Hyracoidea; family Procaviidae; genus Heterohyrax; species Heterohyrax brucei. Next base: position 60,407,757 of record CM053140.1, read on the forward strand.
TGCCTAAATCTCATTTTTTAAAAGTAACTTTATTAATTGAAAACCCGGTAGAAAATTGGTTAACAGCTATGGCTCCTGTCCAAAAAGTCAGCAGTTAAAATCCACGAGTGGTTCCTTGGAAACCCGATGGGGCAGTTCTACTCTGTCCTATAGGGTTGTTATGAATCAGAATCAACTTGACTGCAATGGATTTGTCTGTTTTATCAATTAGGTTTTATTAACCGATAAGACATGTTTGTATAGGTAAATCTTTCTATGTGTTTTTAACCTTAAAACATTTCTTTATACTTTTCTTACTAGCATTCTAGTAATATTTAAGTTATTTGCTGCACCCATTCTTGTTTACTCATATATGTCCTTGTTTAAAGGGTCCTGTCTTAATTTCTTAGTCATTTGCATGCAAATTGTTCTTGTTTATTTCTTTTGGGCAATTTTCCTCCATTACAAAAATGTTCTTAAGTTTTTTTATTATGATGCCTGGTACTAACAACTGAGGCCTGAAAAGATAATGCTCTGTCAGACTGGCTTAATCCTTAGTAAACAATTCATGTTGCTCTTGACTTAATATCACTAGAGAGATGGAAGAAGATATTTGTAAAATACATCAGCAAGTGGTTTAGTTTCACTGGCTTCTTCCTATGGCTATACCTTCTTTTTCTGATTTATTCCATTGTTTACCAAAAAGAATAGGATCATGTCTAAGAACTTTATTGCAAGCTGAACTACTTATTATGATTATAACTGCAATTAGGATTTTTAAATGTTTTATAAAATGTGTATTCAATTTAGGAAACTCATCAGCTCTGTAGTAGTTTATGTATATTCATTACTTTTACTTTTGTAACATGGTGGGCGTATTCTGTACCCTATAATAGCCATAATTAAAAGACTATGAATTCCTCAAATGTGGCCTAAGCACCTGAGTCATTGCCCTCCCTGATAACAACAGCCAAAGAAGGTGTATGGTGAAGAACTAGATAGTATTCAACTAAATAACTAAGTCATGAGTTTAAAGACCTGAACATGTTGAAACAGGCTACCACTTAGGATAGAAAGACCATACTAAGGACATCTTATAATAAGATCACCGAAGATGGCTGATCAGGCATAGCATAGTGAATTTCCTGCAGCTACCCTTCAACCAATAAACAGTAGTCCCTGACTAGGGAGAAAGATACTTGATATAACTAAGGAATAAAACAAACTAAATCATGAACATGGAGTCACCACATAAGAGCAACATAACAACTCATCCTGAAGAAAGCATGCCTGTAAACGTGAACAAGGGATTGTTCATCAAATCCTTGATCAAAAGGAGGGAATGATATAAAGAGATTAACAGTTATTATGAGGTATGTGACCTGAGTAAGAGAAGATGAAATGAGGCAGAAGCTTGGAATTCACTTTGCATAGAAAACCTATAGGGCTAGAAAAACGAAACTGGTTAAGGCTGTTCTGCTATCCAGTATCTAAGAGAATGTCGGTTTTCCTTGAAACAATGCCAATGAGCTTTTCTTTTCCCCAGAGAACAATGCTTTATGACTGCTCTATGAACTTCTTTGATTCTTAAACAGTCATTAACCAGCAAAGCATCTATACCACAAAGTAGTAACTTTTATCTCATCAAGCACCAATCAGAATTTTGTTAGCTTTTTCCCCCAAAGGAGCTTTAACACAAATAACTCATCTCTGTGGTTTGTTCCCAACGAGCCTTAAAATAAAACTGTAAGACATCATTGTCCCTAAAAACCAACAGCAAACTCATTCTTGTCAATTCTGACTCATAGAGACCCTATAGAACACAGTAGAACTGCCCAATACAGTTTCCAAGGAGTGCCTGGTGGATTTGAGCTTCCAACATTTTAGTTAGCAGCTATAGCACTTAACCACTACACTACAACAGTTAGTTAATTAACAAAAGCTTTATAAAACAGTTATTATCAAAGTCCTACTCGATGGCACTTGGCTTTTGGCCACTTTGATATCTCCCCTTTAACAATGATATGTCTTTACTTTCTTCTGTAATAGTATATTAGAGATTATCTCATTGTGATTCATTAGATTCGCTAGTCTCTTGTGCCTGGTGCTTACTGGCAGATCCTTCATTGTAATGACTGTCTTTCTCTTGGGTTAATAAAAACATTTTTTGATTACATTTGATCCTGGGACTTTTTCCCCCTAAGACATTTCTAAGGAGTATTCTAGCTGTGTTTCCTCCAGGACAAATTAGTGCGTTCTTTTGACAGCCCATGATATAGTCAATATTGTTTGCCAGTCCAACAATTCAAATGCTTTAATTCTTTATTCTTCCTTTTTCATTGTCCAGCTTTCACATGCATAGGAGGTGATGGAAAAGATCATGGTTTGGGTCAGGCACTCCTTAGTAATCAAAGTGACATCTGGCCATAAAGCCCAGACCTCTAAGGTCTTTCTCATCTCCTACCCAGACAAGGACTTCAAACACACCAGTGAGATTCACAATTTCTAAAAGTTACAGTAATTGAATCCTGCTCCTGGGCCATCCAACACAGTAGATACACAAGGAACATTCTTAAGAAATTGTTGGAGTCTGAACTACAAAAGCAAATATCCCCAAGATCTCTCAAAATATTTGCTTTCTCCTAATGGTACTGGTTGATCCTCAGGATCTGGGTCTGCATTTATGCAAGTTAGTAAGTTTTATGAATTGAATTGAGTTCCTCCAAAACATGTTAGATGTAATATAATGTAATAAATTTACATGTAAAATAATGTAATGATCTTACATGCAATACAATTACCTTATTTCTAGTATAACATAATATAATCATCATGCATAATGTAATCTAATGCAATAGAATCAATCAAGCAATTGAGGTCATGCCACTATGGAGGATAGATCCTAAACCTAGTCACTTTCAAGTTATCTAAAAAGTGTCATACACTCCATACACAAACACACATGTGGGGAAAACAGATACCATGTAAGGCTCTTTCACAGACAAATGAAGATCAAGGATTCCCAACAGACACTAGAAACCAGGAGAGAGGTTAGAAGAAATTTTTACAAGGAATTAACACAGCTGAGATCCTGATTTGGAATTTTCAGCTTCAAGAACTGTGAGAAAATAATTTTTTTCAAATCCACTCACTTGTGGTATTTGTGTTACAGCAGCACTAGGAAACTAAGCAAGCAGGGGATTGGCAGGTGAGATTCCAATATCATAGGACCTGTGTTCAGATGATTTACCACATCATATGCAGAAGAGTCAAGAAAACCAAAGAGCTCTGGTCGTGTGAAGATTAGATGCTCAACTGCTAACTGAAAGGTTGGTCATTCAAACCAACCTAGGAGCTCCAGAAGACAAAGTCCTGACACTTTGTCTTCATGAAGGTTACAGCTTAGACAATCCCATGTGTAGTTCTACTCTATAACATGGATTCCCTATGACTCAAAATTGACTTGACAGCACATGATAACAGTAGAGCAAACAGGCACTCACTCCTGCTGACGCTATGCTCATACTCTTAGGAAAGCCCAGGCAATTCTGTGAAAGTTCATCACACTGAATTTTAAATGCCAGTATTCCCCAAACTGGGTTCAGGGGAACATAAGTTCTGGGTGGTATTAATTGATGTTTCCAGAACAAAAACTTATTCTATGGTCAAATAAATGTGAGGAACACAATATACAATACATACTAGTGTGCTAAATGTCCAAAGAAGCCTTACAGTTAATAAAACTCTTTAATTGTTGAAAGAATATTCAGAATCAGCAACTAAGACTTATGATCACAGTCCTTTAACAGAAGAAAATGGCTTAACAACAAGACCAATGTGACTTCATGATAAAAAAAGACCTTTCCAAGAAGAAACAGTCGACAACTTTGTACCAACAGATAAGTTGGCTTTGCTTCCTCATTTCACCATGAGATGTGGCAATTCCATTGTTGGCTGCCATGACATTGGGCTCATTGAATTCATTAGTACCAATCAGAACAAAAGAACCCTCATTTCTTGGCCCCCAAGAGCCCCAGCACAAGGTCTTTACTTTTCTACTTCCTAGGATTAATTATGCTGCCAATCACCAGACTGACACTTCATTTCAGTCCCTTTCCTGTCAACATTTCTCATTCACCCATGGAATTCTGTGCCCTGTCAATGCTCCAGGACTGGGACCTTGATCAGCTACATGGGTGCTGAGAGGCCATTGGGATAGAGATCAGGTAATCGAATCTTGGTTCCTGCTTTACCACCAACTTACTCTGTGTCCCTGAAGGTTGTCGCCTCTCTCTGGGTCTCAGATTTCATCATTGTTCCATGCAGGAATTGGACCAGGTGATCTCCTAGTTCCTCCCTGCTGTGGTGATCTGAGAATCTATGCTCTGTGCTGGATAGCCTTGACCAGATGTTCATAGACATTGGCACAGGTTCTATTGTGATTATCTCGCTTTGCAAATTGAGGAAGGAGAAAAAATGCCAACCTGAATGTGAACCGTAATCTCTGTGGTTAGAAGCCAAAAGGCATGCTTTCATGCTGGACAAACTGGCCTGGCTATAGGCAGAATTCAGTTCCAGTGTGAGCTGAGCAAGACAAAGCACTAGGCCAAAGTAAATGTTACCTCTCTGTCGATACGTGGGCCTCAGGATAAACAAAGACCCTGAGGAGGAAAGAAAGCCCTCCTTGATGGCAGAGCTGTGAGGATGCCTGACACCAGGGGAGGGGATGTGGGATGGGCAGAGCAAGTATCATCACTACTGTCGCCATTGTCATCATTGTGACAAAAATAACAGCTGGGTATGTAGTAGATGCCAGAGCTGGTTGGACTGATTAATCCTACAGCCACATTGATGCCTATTTTTGCTTTTGTTGACACAGCATCTCCTCATACATCTGCTGTTTACAACCCAGCTCCTGTGAGTGAGGTTGAATGAAAAGTGGACAAGGCAGTCTACAACCTCAAGACACTAGTGTCATTCACAAAGCCCCACCCTGCTATGAGTGCCAGGCTTCCTGTTCTCACCAGTGGAATCTTCAACCTGATGTTTTTATACCTGAGCACAGCTATAAAGAAGATGTCTCAGAAAGGCCAGACTCTATATTCCTTCCCATTTCAGGCATCTCTCAGATCTCAGTGGTAACAACTGCTCAGTTTCTAACAAATTTCAACTATTTCAACAGAAATCTTAAATTACAAGCTCTGCCCCCAAGAAATTTATGTCCTGGTGACACATGTGTGGCTGTGAACAGACTTCAAGAGAGGTTCAAGGCCCTGTGACTTTTGGACAAGCACCAGGAAGCACCATCTCCACGCTTTCACCCTCAGAGATTTCAGCTTACAACGATTCAGCAAAAATCATGATGCCCAGGGAGTACCAGACCATGTGAATGGTTCTGGGAGTAAACAGAAGTTTGGTCACATCGCTGTGCTAGAGCAGGTCTGAGAATGGAGAAGGCAGATCCTTCACCATCCCACACAACCTATTCTACCTGCAGTACACCAGACTAGTGGTCACAGCTATGGTTGGCATTCCATAAGTTCCTATTGTACACAACACTATTAAGTGACTACTATGGAAACCCCGGTGGCTAGTGGTTAAACATTACAGCTGATAACCACAAGATCAGCAGTTGGAATTCACCAAGTGCTCCTTGGAGACTCTTTGGGGCAGTTCTACCCTGTCCCCTATAGGACTTAGAATCAACTTGCTGGCAATGGATTTGGAGTTATCTGCTGGACATGAGGACAAGTGATTTACAAATACTGTCCCTCACAATAATCCTCCCTGCTATGAAGTCAGTTTTATCATTTTCACTTTACAGGTGAAAATACTGAGGCTCAGAGATATTGGGGAACTTAGCAGGGAAGTAGGTTTGGTCAACGTCTGATATGTTCACCAGTATCATCAGAAACACACTCCTTCAAAGTGGAGGCCAGGTTGTCTGTGGTGGATCACAGGCCGATCTGGTCACTGGGGCTGAGGTGGTCACAGCCAGAGGCAGTGCTATATTGCAAGTACATTATCTCCCTCTAATTGTGAAGGTCTGTCAAGGTCACTCACAATAGCTGTTGAGTTTGGTCATCCCAGCTCAGCAGCCAAGGTAGAGACAGGAGTAGAATTCTTGTTTAACCGTGTCTGAATCCACCGTTCTCTGTCTCCTTTAGAAATTGTGCCCTTCACCCACCATTATACTCTTTGTCTAGATGCTTTGGGTGGGTCTGAACTCATATCTGACTAAAAGGGTAGACATGTCAGTAAGCCTGGTAAATCAGTAACTTCCATTCCTTGGATCTTAATGATTTGCTTAGAGATGTATACATGACCCAGATTGGTCCAATCAGAATTTGCCCTGGAAATTTTGCTCAAAGCAGTATAAAATGTCAGATTTCCTTTAGGGATACAAAGCTTCTCACATAAGCCTGGAATTGCTGGTGCCCATCATAGGAGGAGCCTGCCTAAAAATGAAGCCAACACAAATGCACAAGTTTCTCTCTCTCCTTCTGTCTTTATTGTGATTAAGTGAAAGTATACACTCCAAATAAATTTTGCATGCCTGCCTATCCACAGCTCCTTCTGCTCTCCTTGCCCAGAGACAACACACTCTTCCTTTTCTTTCTATACTTGTCATATCCTCCCATCAATCTCCTGTCCCCGCCTCTCCACACTCTTCCATCTACAAAGAGACCATCAGGACTGCATTCTATAAATGCATAGAACCGAAGAGATGACTTCGTAGTGTTTTCGGGGTAGGGACAGCAGCAGGTCCAGGGGCCATCCTCCCAGGGGATCCCCCAGGCAGTCAGATCAGCAACTGTGATCTTTTAGTAGAGTTCTTGAGCTGCACCCCACTTTTTCTCATGTTGTCACAGGGACTCAATATTGTGTGCCCCATCACTGCTGTCTTTGGTAGTGGCTAGGCATTATCTGGTTCTTCTGGTCACATGATGATGCAATCTCCCGTTCATGTGGGTCCTTCTGTCTCCCGAGCTCTTTTTCCTTCATGTCTTCATTGTTCTCGGTGATCATCTGTCCCATATGAGCTGGGACAATTTGTTGTACCTGAGATGGCAGCTTGCTAGCTTTTAAGACTCTGGAGGCTACTCACCAATATGGTGTGCAGAAGACTCTCTTAGCAATAGGCTAGTTATGCCAATAGACTTTAATGTCCCCCAAGAGCTTGATCCCAGACTCTGCCCCTGCTATTCCACCCTTGCAGTATTGGGTTGGGGTTAGAACGATTTTCAGGTGACAGTGAAGTCCAGTTAGGTTGCTCTACTTTCTATTGTGTGTTGTCATGCTGTCACCTAACCAAATTTCTATCAACTATGCAATCTATGACCAACCTTCTCTCTCCCTACCCACCTTTGAAGCTGCCAGAGTCTTTTTTTCTGTACATAAGTCTATATTTAAGTCCTTACAGTAGGGGTTTTGTACAATATGTGTCCTTTTGCCACTGACTGATTTCACATGGCATAATGTCTTCCAGTTGAAATGAGATTATGAGATGCTTCCTAAAATCATCATTGCTCTTTACCATTGCATAGTGTTTCACTGAGTATATGAACCATAGTATGTTTATCCATTTGTCTGTTGATGGGAATCCGGGTTGATTCCATCTTTTTGTTATTGTGAACTGTTATGCAATAAACATTTGTGTGCCTTTATCTGCTCATGTGACAGTCTTTGTTTCTGTAGAATATATTCTGAGCAGTGGGATTACTGGGTCAAATGGTATTGCTGTTTCCAGCTTTTTAAGGAGGTGCCAAATTTCTTTCCTAAGGGGTTGTACCATTTTTCAATCCCTCCAGCAGTGTGGGAGAGTTCTCATCTCTCCATAGCCTCTCCAGCATTTGTTGTTTTGTGTTTTTTGGATCATGACCAATCTTGTAGGGGTGAGATGGTATCACATTGTAGTTTTGATTTGGATTTCTCTGATAGCTAATGATCGTGAGCATTTCCTCACGTGTCTTTTAGCTGCCTGGATCTCCTCTTTGGTGAAGTGTCTGTCCATCTCCTTTGCCCATTGCTTAATTGGCTTATTTGCCTTTTTCTTGCTGATATTTTGCAATACCTTGCAGATTATGGAGACCAGATATCAGTCTGACATGTAGTTGCCAAATATTTTTTCCCATTCTGTAGATGGTCTTTTAATTCTTTTCATAAATAATTTGAGAGGTGAAGTTAAGATGGCAGACTAAACATACATCTCCTAAATACCTCTGGAAACCAAGGCCTGAATTGATAATTAAATGGAGACTTCTGGACACCTAGTGAGCCCTCGGACACACCAAATGGTCTACATACCACTGAGCAGAAAACCTCTTCGCTTTCACCACACCCTGCCCTTGTTGACTCCTGGCTCTCTCAGACTGAAGGTAAATTGCCATTTGGACTTATTTTTTCTCTGTCTTGGCCAGTGGGAGGGGCTGAGCTGAGAGGCAGCAAGGCTGAGATGCACTGCTGATGAGATTGGATAGTGAAATCACCATATTTTGAGAGCCTGGCCTTGGAATCTGTGCAACTCAGCACCTATAACATCTCCCTCTGTCTCTTGGAATCTCTGGATCTCCACCATTGAATAGCCATTTCCAAGGCAGGTCGGGGAGCTTGTGTGGGATGCCTTCTTGATTCACTGGGGGATGGAGTTTCCTATATGGAGGCCTCAGCTGGACCTAATTCCTAGGCTACGAGGCAGTGCCTGCCCAGAGAGTGCTTTTTCGGTGGTAAAGCAGTGTTTGATATAGAGGTGCATACTTTGCCAGCTGGGAAGAGGGACTTGCACACCTGAAAGCCTGACTAATTTTGAAAGCTGTCAGATACCTTTTACCTTACAATAGAGAAATAACTACAGTGCACCCGGACAGCTTCTTTTCCAGCCTTTACTGTCTCACATTATAGAGTTAGATGGCAGCTTCTCAGTGACTCTATAAATGGGGCTGTGTCTTAGCCAATCAGGAGGTGGAGTCTGCTACCCCATGGATTCCACTGAGTCAAGTCACTGGAGTACACAGAGGTGTCTGGTGATCTTCTTTTTCAGACTGAGCTTGAACCTTGTTAAAGTAACACTAGAAAAACAAAACAAACTCCAGATGCCCCCAAATCAACAAACTTTGGAACAGAACCTTAGGAAGAATTCACTTATGGCTTCATAAGACCCACAAAAGAAAAATTCAAAGAACTTCCCAGAAGAAGTCTTTCTGAAACTATCATAGAGTGAGTACAAAAGGATTATTTATAGAGCACTCCTAGACCTTATACAAAATGCAGCAGAACAAAATGAAAAATTAAGCAAGCTGTTCAATCAGATGAAACACCAGTACTCTGAAATCCAACAGATCAATAACAAAAACAAAGAGATAGAAAACTCAGTTCAAAGCCAAGAAAATAGAATTGAACAAATGGAAAATTAACTTTTGGAAGTCAATTGGAAGACAGAGCTACTGACTCCAGTATATATGAGGAGAAATCAGAAAAAAGAAACAAGAAAAATGAAGAAGCATTAAGAATCATGTGGGACTCTATTAAGAGGAATAATCTACAACTAATTGGAGTACTTGAATAGGGTGGGACACCTGAGAACACAGAGAATATTGTGGATGTGCTGCTGACGGAAAACTTCCCAGAAATTATGAAAGAAAAGAATATAGATATCCAAGATGTCTATCGAATGCCACTCAATATAGATCCCAAAAGAAAGACTCCAAGACGTATTATAATCAAGCTTAACAAAACGAAACACAAGCAGAAATTCTTAAAGGCAGCAAGACTCAAAGCAAAGCTAACATTCAGGGGGACACCCTCTAGACTTTTGTCGGATTTCTCAGCTGAAACGATGCTGGCATGGAGACAATGGGATGATAGATTCAAAGCCTTGAAGGAGAAGAACTTCCAACCAAGAATTACATATCCTGGAAAGCTATCTTTCAAATATGGAACTAAAATTAAGACATTTGCATATAAACATAAACTGAGAGACTTTGTAAAAACCAAACCAAAGCTACAAGAAATACTGAAAGATGCTCTTAGCTTAGAAGAACAAAACCATTAAATTTATATTTTAGGAGGAAATACAGGACACATCATCCAGAAACCTATTCAGTTAGGGAAGGCTCCAAACTCAATCAAAGCTGTAATATTAAAATAAGTGATCCAGTGATCATATCATGAAAACTATGATGTCATCATATTAAAAAGAGGGATGTACTACAGTAGTTATAGTCCTTCCAGATGGAGAGGAAGTTAATAAGACTTGTAGTTAAAATTGGGTTTAAGCATGGACTTTCAAGGGAGGTCACAGAGGCAACCACAAGCACAATAAAGATGCAACATATCAAATCAAGAAATGTAGTATAGGAGTCTCAACAACCACAAGACCAACACTGGAAAAGGAGAAAAGTCAACTCATAAAGAAGAATGTTCCAAAACACAATAATGAGAACAACAGAGAAAACATCAATACAAAAATAAAAATATCATAATGACAGCACTAAACACATACCTATCAATAATTACATTGAATGTGAATGGACTGAATAAAGAGATGACGAGTGGCATCTTGGATCAAAAGACATGACTTATTGATATGTTGCTTGCAACAAATTCACCTTAGACTTAAAAATAGGAATAAACTGAAAATTAAAGGATGGAAGAAGATGTATCAGTCTAACAATACACAAAGAAGAGCAAGTGTGGCAATACGAATCTCAGATAAAATAGATTTCAATATAGAATCCACCATTGTGGACAAGGATGGACACTATTGCTGAAAGCTTCAAAACACAAGCAGAACTAAATAATATTAAATATTTATAGACTCAATATTAGAGCATCTAAATACATCCAAGAAACACTGACTACACTCAAAAATGAAATAGATCACTCCACAATAATAGTGGGGGACTTCAACATTCCACTCTCAATATCACAGAGATTGTCTAGAAAAAAGCTAAGTAGAGACACAAAAGATCTTATAGCCACAATTAACCAATTAGACCTCACTGACATATATAGAACTTTCTATCCATCAGCAGATAACTAAACCTTCTTCTTCAGTGTGCATGGAACATTTTCAAGAATAGACCATGTGTTAGGACATAAAGCAAATCTCAACAAAATCCATACCATTGAATTATTGCAAAGCATTTTCTCAGACCACAAAGCCATTACAGTCAAAATCAATAGCAGAAAAAACATAGATAGAAAGTGGAACTCTTGGAAACTGAGCAATATCTTGCTCAAAAAGCCAAGGGTTATAGAAGAAATCAAGGATGAAAGAAACAAATTTATCGATTCCAACGAGAATGAAAATACTTCCTACCATAACATATGGGACACAGTCAAAGCAGTGCTCAGAGGGCAGTTTATCTCCATAAATGCACACATTCAGAAGGAAGAAAGAACCCAAACCAAAGATCTAATCCTACAATTTGAACAAGTAGAGAGAGCAACAGAAGAACCCCCTCAGGCCCCAGAAGAAAATAGATCACAAAGATTAGAGAAGAACTTAATAAATTAGAGAATAGAAGAACAATTGAAAAAATTGAAAAGACTAAAAGCTGTTTTTTTGAAAAGATCAACAAAATTGACAAACCATTGGCTAAATTTACTAAAGAAAAACAGGAAAGAGAAGAAAGAACCCAAATAAGAAATGAGACGGAAGTTGTCACAACAAATCCAACAGAAATCCAAAATATCATAACAGAATACTATGAAAGACTGTACTCTAACAAATTTGAAAACCTAGAGGAAACAGACAAATTCTTAGATTCTATCACCTACCAAAATTGTCACAAGGTCAAGCAGAACAATGTAACAAACTCATCACAAAGGAAGAGATTGAAAAAGTCATCCCCAAACTGCCAACCAAAAAAAAAAACCCTGGCTCAGACAGCTTCCCCACAGAATTCTACAAAGATTTTAGAGAAGAGTTATCTCCAATACTACTGAGACTATTTCACAGTATAGAAAGGGATGGGATACTCTTGAATTCATTCTATGCAGCCAGCATAACCCTGCTACCAAAGCCAGGGAAAGACCCAACCAAAAAAAGAACGACAGACCGATATCACTCATGAGTCTAGATGCAAAAATCTTCAACAAAATTCTTGCCAATAGAATACAACAACATACCCCAAAAATAATCCATCATGACCAAGTTGGATTTATACCAGGGATGCAAGTCTGGTTCAACATCAGGAAAACAATTAATTGATGTAGAAAAGGCATTTGATAAAGTCTAACACCCATTCATGCTAAAAACTATCAGCAAAATAGGAATGGACAGTCAATTCCTCAATGCAATAATGGTCATTTATACAAAGCCAACTGCCTACATCACCCTCAGTGGAGACTAAAACAATCCCCCTTGAGAACAGAAACTAGGCAAGGATGCCCACTCTCACCTCTCCTATTCAACTTTGTACTACAAATTCTAGCCTGAGCAATTAGACAAGACCAAGGAATAAAGGGCATCTGCATCAGCAAAGAAGAAGTCTAAATCTCCCTATCTGCAGATGGCATGATTGTATACATAGAGAATCCTAAAGAATCCATAAGTAAACTACTCAAACTGATAGAGGAGTACAGCCAAGTGTCAGAATACAAGATAAACAAAAGTAAATCAGTAGGATTCCTTTATACCAATAGTGAGATTATTAAGGAAGAAATCACCAAATCAATACCATTTACTATAGCCCCCAAGAAGATAAAACACCTAGGAATAAATCTAACCAGAGAAATAACAGACCTTTACAAAGAGAACTACAAATCCTTACTATAAGAAACTAAGAGAGACTTACACAAATGGAGAAACCTACCCTGCTAATGGATAGGAAGTCTTAACATTGTGAAAATGTCTACTTTATTCAAAGCTATTTATTTATATAATGCAACCCCAGAAGTCCTAACATTGTGAAAATGTCTATTTTCGCCAAAGCAACTTATTTATATAATGCAACCCCAATATAAATTCTTGTGACATTTTTCAATGAGATGGCCAAACAAATCACCAATTTTGTTTGGAAAGGGAAGAAGCCCCAGATAAGTAAAGCACTGCTGAAGAAGAAGAACACACTGGGAGGCCTCTCACTGCCCAATTTTAGAACCTATTACACTGCCACAGTACCCAAAACAACCTGGTACTTCTATAAAAAGAGAGAGATCAACGGAAAACATTCGGGACCCCAGAGATGACACTATCCTCCTATGAACAGTTGATATTCAACAAAGGCCCTAAGACATTAAACTGGGGTAAAAACAATCTCTTCAACAAAGGGTGCTGGAAAAATTGGATATCCATCTGCAAAAAATTGAAAAAAGACTCATCTCTTACACCTTATACAAAAACCAACTCGAACTGGATGAAAGGCCTAAATATCAAATCTAAAACAATAAAGCTCATTCAAGAAAAATTAGGATCAGCAATGGAAATTTTAGTTCACAATGTAGACAGATGTCAAAATCTGACAAACAAACCACAAACAAAAGAAGAGAAAATAGATAAATGGAAACTGCTAATAACCAAACACTTCTGCTTATCCAAAGACTTTATCAATAAAATTAAAAGACCACTTACAGAACGGGAAAAAATATTTGGCAACTCTATGTGATACTGACATCTGATCTCCATAATCTATAAGGTACTACAAAATATCAATAAGAAAAAATATAAATCATCCAATTAAGTGATGGCCAAAAGAGATGGACAGACACTTCTCTAAAGAGGAGATCCAGGCAGCAAAAAAACACGTGCAGACATGCACATGATAATTAGCTATTAAAGAAGTTCAAATCAAAACAACAATGAGATAGCATCTCACTCCAGCAAGGTTGGCCATGATCCAAAAAAAGCAAAACAATAAATGTTGGAGAGGCTGTGGGGAAATTGGAACTCCTACACTGTTGGTGGGATTGCAAAACGGTGCAACCTCTTTGGAAAGCAATCTGGAGCTTCCTGAAAAGGATGGAAATAGATATACCATTTGACCCAGTAATTCCACTGCTTGGAATACATCCTACAGAATCAAGGCCATTCACACGAACTGATACGTGTAATGATAAAGAACAATGATGATTTTAGGAAGCATCTTATAACTTGGTTTCAATTTGAAGACATTATGTTGAGTGAAAGTAGTCAGCAACAAAAGGACAAATATTATATGAGACCCCTACAATAAGAACTTAAAAACAGACTAATACATAGAAGACTCTTTGATGGCTGCAAGGATGGGGAGGGAGAGGATGGAGTATAGATTAGATAGTTGATAGAAATTTGTTTGGGTGAAATCTGTGACAGCACACGTGAGAAAGAAGATCAGTTTTACCTGGGCTTCAACAGAACATGACTACTCCTCCCATCCTAACCCAATATTGTAAGGATTGAGTAGCTGGGGCGGGTGGTTGGGGACCATGCTCTCAGGGGATATGGAGGCCAATTGGCACAACTAGCACTTTGCTAAGAGAGTCTTCTGCATCCCAAATTGGTGAGTGGCGTCTGGGGTCTTAAGAGCTACTAAGCTGCCATCTGAGGTACACCAAACGGTCTCAACTCATCAGGAATGGATGATCTCCAAGGACCAAAACGACATATGGCAAAGAGAACCCAGAAGACAGAGAGACCCATGTGAGCGGGTAACCACATCAGCATGTGACTGGAAGAACTGGAAGGTGCCTGGCCAGCCACCACCAGTGATAGCTGTGATGGGGCTCACAAAGTTGAGTCTCACAGGCAACATGAAAATAAAAAGGGGTGCACCCTGACATCTCCACTAAAAGACCACAGTTGATGGTCCAGGAGCCTCAGGGCTCCCCTGGGCGTATGGTCCCTGGCCCTGGTACTGCCCCTGTCCATGAATCACAATGGAGGTCAACTCTTTGGACAGGAATGGATTGGACTTGGTGACACAGAGTGACCTCATCATGTGCGTACTTTACGGTTCTATGAATCTGTAGAATGTCATCCAGCTGACCTCTTACTGGACTTGGTTGAGAGGGTGGAGAGGAGGGGATACGGGATTGTTAGGAGGATATGAGTTTACCGAATGGAGAAGAGGAGTATGTTGTCACCGGACAGGGAGAGCAGTGACAGCAGCTAACTGGTGGGTATGCAAATTTATATGACACTGTATATTCTCACTCAATCATAATAAAAAATTATATTAAAAAAAGAATTTGGGTGAGCAAAAGTGTTTGCATTTTAGTAATTCCCATTTGTCTATTTTCTCTTCTATTGGTCATGCTTTGTTTGTCAGATTTTGAAGTCTGTCTAAGCTGTGTATTAGAACTTCCACTGTTGACCCTATTTTTTCTTTATCATTTTAGGTTTTATATTTAGGTCTTTGGTCCATTTGGAGTTAGTTTTTGTGTAAGGTGTGTGATATGAGTCTTGTTTCAGTTTTTAGCAAATGGATACCCATTTTTGCCAACACTATTCATTGAAGAGACTGTTTTTACCCAGTTTATAATCTTAGGGCCTTTGTCAAATATCAACTTTTTATAGCAAGACGGTGTCATCTCCAGGGTCTCACCTCTGCTCCATTGGTCTGTATGTCTCTTTTTGTATAAGTACAAGGCAATTTTGACTACTGTGGCAGTGTAACAGTTTCTGAAGTCAGGTACTACAAGGCCTCCCACTGTGTTCCTCTGCTCAGTAGTGCTTTACTTATCCAAGGTTTCTTCCCTTTTCCAACAAAGTTAGTGGTTTGCTTCTCCATCTCATTAAAAAAAAAAAGGTGACACTGGAATTTATGGTGCGATTACAACAAATCTCTTAAAGAATGAAAAAGAAGAAAAGAGACGGTAAGGATAGACTGAACATGAGTAAGCCCTGTGAACGCAGAAAAGCTTCATTTGCTTTGCTCCCTGCTAAATTCCAGGGCCAGAACACAGCCTGTGCACACGGGTGTAGCTGTCAGAGTCCCTGGGTCCAGGCAGGGCTGGATCCTGTAGCTCCTGTCAGTTTCTCAATTCTACCAGCAAATGCATTTCCTTTTCCATCTCAGCCACTTTGGATTGCGTGTCCGTCTCTTACAACCCAATAAACTTTAATCCTGCTCTGTAGCCATCACTTGGGAAACAGTGCCTGATGCATTATACATACTAAGTAAAAATTTGTCCTATGAAGGAAAACATGAAAAAACAAACAAACCAAAAAAACTAGCCAATTCTCCCTCTCTGCCTCCCTTAGTCACTTCCTCCTCAGATAGCATAATTGGGCCATGACTTGCTCCAGGGACTAAAACAGAGGCTCTATGAACCATCAGCTGTCTTTTCCCACAGCGACAGCAGAAACATCTGCTCCTTCAGCCTTTGGGAGGGGGTGTGTGCTGGGGTCTGACAGGTGGTAGGCATTTCTATGCGGGAGCAGCACTCCAGGGACGTATTAGAAATGGGCTCAGAGCTGCTCAGCTGGAGCCTGGACCTGCTCCAGTGAGCACTAGACGAGAAGGTAATAAGTAACCTCACACATGTGTACAGATGTGCATAGTGTGAGGACACGTCCATAGGGAAGAATGAGCTCCTCGGAGGAGGCTGAATTCTCAGCTCTGCCATTTAACAGCCATGTGATTATGGGTAAGCAATGTCCCACCCCGGGTCTCAATTTCTTTTTCCTGGTCCCTCGGGGAATGGGATGAGCGTTCCACTGTGTTGCAATCCTTGGTTTGTCTTTGCAGATACAGAAATGCAAGTTGGCAGAAATGCTGAGACCTGTCCAGAGATACCAGTGACTTAGAAAGTATGCAGTCTTGGCCTAGGGTACTCAGATGTTAAAGTCAGCCCTCCAGCCACCAAGATATGGGCTCTCAGGAAGAGGGTGACCGGGAACTACTGGGTCTCTTAGAGGAGCAGGAATCCCAGGCTCCCCCATGTTCTGCCAGAGAGATGGGCTGCCTGAGCATGTGTAACTTGGGATGTCCAGAAGGGCTGAGCTTTCTGCAGAGATTCCGGATGGCAGATCCCCAATGGCGGGGAGCTAGGCACAGTGGCCAGTATGTCAAACCTGATATTCCCACTGAACACTGCTCTTTGACAAATGCATTTATACTCATTCACTCATTCAAATACATCTACAGAACTAGGGAATGCAGAAAAGGGTCAGAGACAGTCCCTACCCTGGAGAATCTCATCAAGCCATAGAGGAGACAGAAACAGGCAATGGGAAAGCAGTCACCTTTGTTATCACTGCCACCTTTTACATGGAAGAAAGAGGGTCACACAGAAGCTCAATTTGCTTAAGGCCATCTAGCTCAAAAAGGCAGGGGAAGAAAAACCCGTTACCATCAAGTCGATTCCAGCTCACAGTGGCCCACAAGATCGAGTAGAACTGTCCCAAAGGGTTTCCAAGGAGCAGCTAGTAGACTCCAACTGCTGACCTTCAGTTAGTAGACAAGCCATTAAACACTGTGCCCACCAGAGCCGGGCTCAAACCCAAGCCTTCTACCACAAAGGTCCAGGTTTCTTCCACATTCCAAACTTTCAGGCACAGTATGAGAGAAGAGTTAGAAAAGAGGTAGCTCACAGGGCCTGAAGGCATCAGGGAAGGCTTCCTGGTGGAGGTGGAGTCCAAGCTGAGCATGAAGGGCAAAATGGAGAAGAGGATGCTGAGAGGAAGGAGCACTGGCCATGTGTTGCTCCAGATCTTTAGGCTTCTGGGTCCAAATTCAATGTAAGAAGCTCACTGTCTTCCTTGGGTGGGTGCCTGGATCCACTGCCCAAATCAGGAAGCGCTTCTGACAAGTAGAAAGCTGCTCTCAGGTGCTGGTGGTAGGAGAGATAGCACTGGCACCCCCAGGAATGTTCCATCCATTGAGTTTCAGGCTCAAGCACACCTGTGAGGAGGGGATGGTGTTATCACTGCTGGTCAGCTATAAGGGAGACAGTGACTGTAAGTGGTCCCTTTAAGGCCATTAGAACATTTACCAACAGCGCCCCAGAGACAACAATCGTGTAAAGTGTCTCAGTCCGAAACCTTTTCCAAGGTTCCGGCAATTTCCCTCGCAGATTTCTCCTGGGGTAAAGGTATCAATCGCCTCCATTATACCCACAACTGGGGATTCAATCCGTTCCCCTCCCTGCTCTGCCAATGCAGCCTGTGTTGACAGCCCACTTTCTGGTAATGAGCCTAAAGAATAAAACATCTGCAAGCATGAAAATACACAGCAGCTCAGCTGCTGTGGGAATTCTTGATCTACGGGTGGGGCTGGCAAAGCAGGGGCTATTTTAGGAACCAGATGCCTAGCTAGTGGAATGGATTTGCAATCTGCACAAATGCAGGCTGGGAAGCTGAGTTGGCGATTCTTTTAAATCTCAGCTCCTCTTTTCCTCTTGTCTGTTTTCTATTCCTACAATTGGCAATTAGTGATGCCAATCATTAGGTGCAGACCGTAAGATTGGCACCAGATATTGGGGATAGCAATGTGCCTCCTTAAATTTTGTGCTCCAGGCACCTCTCTTGCCTTTTCCTAGTACCACCCTAGTGACTGACATATTCCCAACCCTGGGTGGGGGGACTCACAGATCTGAGTCGGGACAGCATTCATTTACATATCTTATAGGTATCAGAATTTGAGGAAGACTCATTAACAGCCTACATTACACAGATAACACCACCTTACTTGCTGGAAGTGAAGAGGATTTGAAACACTGACGAAGATCAGAGGCCGCAGCTTTCGGTATGGATTGTACCTCCACATCAAGAAACCAAAAATCCTTGCAAGTGGACCAGTAAGCAACACTGTGATAAATGGAGAAAGGATTGTGGTTGTCAAGGATTTCATTTTATTCGGGTCCACAATCAACATCCATGGAAGCAGCAGTGAGGAAATGAAGACATACGGCCTTGGTAAAATCTGCTGCAAAGGACAACCTTAAAGTATTTAGAAGTAAGGATGTCATCTTGAAGACTAAGGTGAGCCTGACCCAAGCCATGGTATTTTCAGTCACATCATATGCATGCAAAAGCTGAACAATGAATAAGGAAGACAGAAAAAGAGTTGATGCCTTTGAATTGTGGCATTGAGGAAGAATACTGAACGTACCATGGACCACTGAAGGAAGAAATAGATCTGTTCTGGAAGAAGTACAAGCCGAGCAAAGGAAAACAAAGGCAGCAAGACTGCATCTTACCTCCTTTGGTCATGTTGTCAGGAGGGATCAGTCCCTGGAGCAGGACATCATGCTTGGTAGAGTGAAAGGTCAGCAAAAAATAGCAAGACCCTCGATGAGGTGGATTGACCCGGATAGCTACAACAATGGGCTTAAGCATTACAATGATTGTGGGCGTGGCTGCAAGACCAGACAGTGTTGCATTCTGTTGTGCATAGGGTTGCTATGGGTCAGAACCAATTCAACATCACTTAACAACAACAACATAGGTATTTGCTGAGCACCTTCTATGTAGCAGCCACGGATTTATGGTAAGTAAAATTGCCATAGTCCCTGTCCCCATGCCACTCACAGTCTAGAGGGGAGACAGCAGGTTAATCGAGGACTTGCACAAAGAATTGCAAAACTGCAAGTAGTGTAAAAGAGAGCTCAGGGTGCTCTGAGAGTTTATAGTGAGGAGTTTCAAGACAGACAGGTGGAGTTTCCTGAAAGAGATAATGTTCCAACTGCAATCTGAAGAGCAAAGCAGAGTTACTGGGTGAACACGAAGCTGAGAAACGGCATTCATACCACAGAATAGCATATGCAAAGGCCTGTGGCTAGAGGGCTCGTGGTAACTGACATAGATTGAATTTTGTCCCTGTAAAAAATGTATCAGGTTCTGTAAGCCATAATTCCTGGTATTGTGTCATTTCCATGTATGCTGTAAATCCTGCCACTATGATGTTGGTTAGAGAGGGTGGGAAGCCATTGTGCTGGTGTGGCAGGACTCAATCTACAAGACTGTGCTATATCTTGGGATATAAAAGAAAAAAGCAAGCAGAAGCACAAGGAGCCTCATAGCAACAAGAATGTAGTGTCGGGATCAGAGAGCATCATCTGGATCTTGTGCCAAGATGCTCCCAGACCCAGTGAAGACTGAAGTGTCACAAGAACCTTCTTCCTGAGCCAGCAAAGAGAGAAAGGCTGCCCCTGGAGCTAATACCCTGAATTTGGACTTTTAGCCTGCTGTAAGTGAGGAAATAAATTTCTCTTTGTTACAAGCATCCTCTGGTGGTATTTCTGTTACAGCAGCACTAGATGACAAACACAGTGACTATGAAGAACTCGGAAGTTAGAGAGTGTGGGTAGGAGCTTGGAGAGGGGACAAAAACAAGACCATGCAAGGGTCTCAAATACCATATTACAGATTTTGATCTGCATCCCAAGAGCAGGGAATCAGTGAAATATATGAGCAGGTCTGTGTTTCCATATGAACCTTCAGGGCACAGGTGTAATGTGACTGAGGGAGGCTGGGACACTGAGACTTAAAGAGGGCACATTTGCTTCCACTTGGAAAGAGACGGGAGGGCAGATGGAAATCCAATCATTTAGTGCATGTTTGTTGAGATCTACTACACACCAGACTCTGTGTCCAGTCAGAGGGTTCCAAGAGGAATACGAACACTGTCTTCAAGGATGTTATACAAGAAGGGATAGAGAGTTCCCTAATGCCTCAGGGAGGGCCAGCCCTTGTGAGAAACACCTGGGCAGTAGGGTGATCACTGGACTCTCTTATTAGGCAAGACAGAAAAAAACTGCCAGGGATATTGGGCTATAAGCAAGAAAAATACAGTCACCCAAACACAATAAAGGGATTTGGGTGAAAGAATACCGGGTAAAGTCAAGCTTTGTGGGACCAAGACCATCACCAGGTCTGTGTTCCTCTCCCTACCTATGTGACCTGGTTGTCCTTGAGGCTGTGTGATCCGTTATGGCTGGTTCCCCAAACGGTACCCATCCAGCGGTGGCTTCTACAATAATCCATTTGTATCCCCTGCCAGTATCTCCTGGAGTAGGAATCCAAGTGGGCTCAACCTGGATGACAGTAGAGTGGAAGCAGGCTCCCAGGAACTCCACAAGGTTGACATCATCCTACAGTTTGCAGATGAGCAAATGGAACCTCACCGAGGTGGAGCTGCCTGCGCCAGGTCACACGCACCGAGTAGCAGCAGCACGGCGTCCAGACTGGTGATGATATGACGGGCCAGCATCGTGAGAACTGAGAGTACTGTACAACCTGGCCGTCATTTTGGTGACAAAACAAACTCCACTTGAGGACCAGCAACCCTGAAATAGTAATGATAGCTAATTCCCCTCCCCTTAGGGATTACTGGGTTCTAGGCACTGACTCCACAAATTTTTCTTTTTAAATGGGGCTGATAGTTGTTGTTTATTGTGTTTTAAGTGAAAGTTTATAATTTGAGTCCCTTTCTTATACAAAAACTTACTCTGTTATGCAACTCTAGCTGCTATGGACCCGTGGTGACAGCACACTCCTTCACTCCACCCTAAATTCCTCATGTCCGTTCAGCTAGCTCTTGTCCCCTTCTTCCTTCTCATCTCACTCACCACTGGGCAAGAGCTGCCTAGTTTGTCTCCTGTATCTACTTAAAGCAGAGACGCACACTCTTCACCAGTATCATTTGATGTCTCATGGACCAGTTCAATTTTTGTCTGAGGAGCTGGCTTCTGGAATAGTTTCAGTTCTGGGCTAACAGACATTTCAGGGGTCATGTCTTCGGGTACCCATCAAGTCTGGTTTTCTTTTACTTGAGTTAGAGTTCTGCACCCCAAATTTCTCCCACTCCATCAGGGACTCTGTATTGAGTTCCCTGTAAGGGGAGTCATTGGTGGTAGCTAGCCACCATCTAGTTCTTCCTGTCTCACGGTGATGCAGACTCGGATTCATGTGGCTCTTTCAGTCACTTGGTCTCATATTTTCTTTACATCTTTGATGTTCTTCATTCTCTTTAGCTCTAGGTGGGTTGAAATCAACTGATGCTTCTTAGGAGGCCACTTACTAGCTTTTAAGATCCCAGACACCACTCACCAGAGTGGGATGCAGAATATTTTCTTAATAAACTCTTTTATGCTGATTGTCCTAGATGGGCCCTGAAACCATAGTCCCCAGACCCTTGTCCCTTCATCTCTGCCCCTCAAAGTGTTTGGTTTTATTTAGAAAACTTCTTAGCTTTTGGTTTAGTCCTGTTGTGCTGACTTCTCCTCTGCTGGATGATCTCCCTCCCTTCACCTAAAATAATCATCTTCTTCACTCTCCATTCCTCCTCACCCTCCTAACCATCAAAGATTGTTTTCTGCTGTGTTTAAACCTTTCCTTGAGTCCTTATAATACTGGTCACATACAGTATTTGTCTTTTTGCAACTCACCAATGTCACTCAGCATAATGCCTTCCAGATTCCTCTATGTTGTGAGATGTTTCTCAAATTCATCATTATTTTTAATCATTGCACAATATTCCGTTGTGTGAATATACCATAGTTTTTTTTTATTTATTCATCCGTTGTTGAGCACCTAGGTTGATTCCATCCTTTTCCTACTACAAACAGTGCTGCAATGAACATTGGTGTGCATATATCTATTTGTGTGGCTCTTATTTCTCTAGGATATATTCCAAGAAATGGAATCGCTGAATCATGTGGTATTTCTATTTCTAGCTTTTTAAGAAAGTGTCAAATCAACTTCCAAAGTGGTTTTACCATTTTACATTCCTATCAGCATTGTAGAAGTGTTCCAGTCTCTCCACAGCCTCTCCAATGTTTATTTTGTGGGGTTTTTTTGGGAGAATGGATTAATGTCAGCCTTGTTGGAGTGAAATTGTATCCCATTTTTGTTTTGATTTGGATTTCTCTAATAGCTAATAATCATGAGCATTTCCTCATATACCTGTTAGCTGCTTGATGTCTTCTTTGGTGAAGTGCCTGTTCATATCCTTTGCTCATTTTTTAATTTGGCTATTTGTGTTTTGTTGTGGAAGTTTTGCAGTATCTTGTAGATAATAGCAATTAGACAATGATCAAACATGCCATAGCCAAAATTTTTTCCAAGTCTTCATGTTGTCTTTTCACTCTTTCAATGAAATCTTTGGATGATCGTGTGTATTTGATTTTTAGGAGTTCCCAGTTGTCTATTTTCTCTGATGGTGTTTGTGCATTGTTAGTAATGTTTTGTATTCTGCTTATGCCATGTATTAGGACTCCCAGAGTTGTCCTTTTTTATCTTCCATGACCTTTATCCTTTTAAATTGTATATTTGGTTCTTTGAGCCATTTCAACTTAGTTTTTGTGCATGGTATGAGACATGAGTCTTGTTTCTTTTTTCTTTTTGCAGATAGATATCCAGTTATACCAATACCATTTGTTAAAGATACTGTTTTTCCCTCATTTATGAACTTTGAGCTTTTGTCAAATATCAGCTGCTCATAGGTAGATGATTTTATAGCCTGTTCCATTGGTCGATGTGTCTGTTGTTGTGTAAGTAGCAGGCTGTTTGCACCACAGTGGCCATGTAATACATTCTAAAGTCAGGTAACACGAGGCTTCCCACTTTGCTCTTCTTCAGTAATGCTTTGCTTATCCAAGATTTTTTTCCCTGTCCACATGAAGTCAGTGATTTGTTTCTCCATCTCATTAAAAAATTCCATTGAAATTTGTATTGTAATTGCATTGTATCTGTAGATCATTTTTGGGTAGAATAGACATAAGTTTTCCCATCCATGAGCAAGGTAAGATTCTCGAGTAACCTAGGTTTCTTTTGGTTTATTACAGTAGTGTCTTGTAGTTTTCTTTGTACAATTCTTTTATGTCTCTGATTAGATTTATTCCTAAGTATTTTATCTTCTTGGAGGCTATTGTATTGATTCACTAATTTCTTCTTTGACATTCTCTTTGTTGGTGTAGAGGGATCCAATTGATTTATTTGTATTCATCTGATATACTGATATTTTGCTGAACTCTTCTATTAGTTTCAGTAGATTTGGAGGGGGAAGGTTTCAAGGTTTTCTGCATGTAAGATCACATCATCTGCAAATAAAGATATTTAGACTTCTTCCCAATTTGGATGTCCTTTAGTTCTTTTTTCTAGCATGATTGCTCTGGTTAGCATCTCCAGGAGAACATCAGTAAAAGCTGTCATAAAGGGCATCCTTGTGCGCTTTCCATTCTCAAGAGGAATGCTTTCAAACTCTCTATTTAAGATTATGTTGGCTATTGGCTTTGTATAAATGTTCTTTATTATATTGAGGAATTCCAATCTATTCCTATTTTGTTGAGAATTTTTAGCACGAATGAATGCTGGACTTTGTCAAATGTCTTTTCTGTATTGATTGATAAAATCAAGTGGTTCTTGTCCCACTGCATTCCTGGTATGACTTCCACTTGGTCACGGTGAATTATCTCTTTGTTACCTTGTTGAATTCTATGTGCTATAATTTTGTTGAAGGTTTTTGTATCTAAGTTCATAAGAGATATTGATCTGTAATTTTGTTTACCTGGTTTTGTATCAGAGTTAATGCTGGCTTCATAGAATGAGTTTGGGAGTTTTCTATCCTTTTTTATGCTCTAAAATACCTTTAGTAACAGTGGTGTTAACTCTTTTCTGAAAGTTGGGTAGAATTCTCCAACAAAGTCATTAGGGCCAGGGCTTTCTTTGGCTGGGAGTTTTTTTTTATTTTTTCAATCTTTTCAATGTCTTCTTTCATTATGGGTTTATTTGATTGTTCTACCTCTGTGTTAGTTTAGGTAGATAATCTGTTTCTAGAAATTTATCCATTTCCTCTAGGTTTTCAAATTTGTTAAAGTATAATTTTCCATAACATTTTGTTATTACTTTTTTAAATTTTGATGAGTCTGTTGTGATATTCTCCATCTCATTTCTTATTCAAGTAATTTCCTTCCTCTCCTATTTTCTTTTTTGGTTTGGCCAGCGGTTTATCAATTTTGTTGATCTCTTCAAAGAACCAGCTTCTGATCTTAACTCTTCCAATCATTTTTCTGGTCTCTAATTCACTTAGTTCTGCTCTAATATTTATTATTTGCTAAGTCAGATCCAGCTCGATGGCACTTGGCTGGCTTCTTGTGGTGTCTAAGGGATTCTTTTGCTGCTCCCTTTCTACTTGTTTGAATTAGTGTTAATGCCTTGATCTAGACCCTTCATTTTAGATGTGTGGAAACTCTGGTGGCATTGTAGTTAAGAGTTACATCCGCTAACCACAGATCAGCAGTTTGAATCCACCAGGCACTGCTTGGAAGCTCTATGGAGCAGTTCTATTCTGTCCTATAGGGTTGCTGTGAGCCAGAATTGACTTGACAGCAGTGGGTTTGGTTTTGGTTTTTGGATGTGTTCATTTATTGAAACAATTTGACCTTTGAGTATACCTTCGCTGTGTTCCAAAGGTTCTGATAGGATATGTTTTCATTCTCATTTGATTAAGTATTTTTCTTTATTTTGTCCTTAATTTCTTTTCTAATCCAGTAGTTTTTGAGCAAAGTATTGTTCAGCTTCTTTTTTTTTTTTTTTTTTGGCTGATTTTGATTTTTTTTTTCCTTGCTTTTGCTGTTACTAGGCTTGGCTTTGCTGTTATTAATTGATACTTTCATGGCTTTATGGTCTGAAAAGATGTTTTGCAATATTTTGATGCTTAGTGGCTTGTTAGGACTTGTTTTATGGCCTAGTATGTGGTCTATTTTGGAGAATGTTCCTTGTGCACTGGCAAAGAAAGTATACTTGGCCACTGTTGGGTGAAGTGTTCTGTGTATGTCTAGGTGGTCAGTTTGATTGGCTGTGGCATTTAGATCTTCCATGTCTTTATTGAGCTTCTCTCTGGATATTCTGTCCTTCGTCAAAATTGGTGTGTTGAAATCTACTATTATTGTGGAGCTATCTATTTCTCTTTTCAGTGCTGTTAGAGTTCACTTTACGTACTTAGGGGTCTCATCATCGGGCGTATTAACCCTTCTTTAATCATTATATAATGTCCTTCCTTATCCGTTGTGGTGTATTCTACTTTGAAGTCTATTTTATCAGGAGTTAATATTGCCACTCCTCTTTTTTGAATGTTATTTCCTTGATATATGTTTTCCTGCCTTTCAGTTTTAGTTTCTTTAGTCTTTAAGTCTAAGGTGTGTCCCTTGAAGACAGCATATACATAGTCTAACAATTAAGTCCACAACGTAATTGTTCTAAGTGCTACCTACATACCTCACTGCTGAATATCACTATGGTCACCTTCAGAGTACACCCCTTGGGAAGCCATGCACCAGTGCCAGTGCCTAATCCACCTTTCAAAGCAATTTTTGAACTCTTTCTGGAATGGCCATTGTGCCTCATGTCTCAATAGCAAGTTTGTGAACTTAAGTGTATAGTTGTCTGTGAGGAAGTTTTTAGCCAGTAGACAAAAACTGTATTGGAGCACCTCCACCCCCACTCACCTGATCTGGCCCCCAGTGACTTTTTCTTTACCTGCAGATAAAGGAAACATTGCAAGGAATGCATTTTGATGATATTCAGGACATTGAGGGTAATACAAAGACAGCTCTGACAGCCATTCCAGCGAAAGAGTTCCAAAGCTGCTTTGAGGGCTGGACTAGGTGCTAGGGTCAGCACAGAGTTCCCAAGGGGAGTACTTTGAAAGTTACTGTAGTAATATTCAGCAATGAGGTATGCAGCACTTTTTCTAGGATGAGTTCATGACTTTGTCCTCTTATGTCATCCCATTGCATTCTTGCCTACATGGTTTCTGCTGGGTGGTCTGAGCTTAGTCTTAATTGATTCTGTTTTATAGATTATTTTTTCATTTATGCCTAACTACTTTTAAAATTTTCTCCTTATTTTCACTTTTGGCAGTTTTGATTATAATGTCTTCATGTCTGTCTTTTGTGATCTACATTGTATGGATTTCAATGAACATTTTGGGTGGATACAGTCTCATTTTTTATCAAATTAGGGAAGTTTTCTGTGAAAAAGTCTTCAACAATTCTCTGTTACATCCATTTTCTGTTATCTCTCCTTGTTCTGGTTTTCTAGTCACTTGTAGATTATTCCTCTTGGTAGAGTCCCACATAATTTTTAGTGTGTCTTCATTTTCTTGAATTCTTTTATCTGGTTTTTCCTCAAATATATTGGTGTCAAGTGTTTTATCTTCAGTGTCACTAATTCTGGTTTCTGTTACCTCAGTTTTGCTGCTTTGACTTTCTATGGAGTTGTCCAATTCTGTAATTTTATTTTTAACATTCTGAATTTCTACATGATGTTTTCTATGTTTTCTTACAGTCTGCTCAATTTGTCATTATGCTCTGCTTCATTTTGCCTAATCTCCTTTCTGATCTCTTTGAGAGTTCTAAATATTAACCTTTTATATTCTACCTCTGATAATTCAAGGAATTTCTCTTCATCTAGAACATTGTTTGATTCTTTGTTTTGGAAGCTCTCTTAAGTCATTGTGGTCTGCCTCTTTAAGCAATTTCATATTAACTGTGTCTCTGAATCATCAATATGTTGTTGTGTTCATTTGTTTGTTGTTTTGCTTACTGTGGTCTAGTTTCTTATCTCATTGTGAAATGTCAAAATAGGCTGGTCATATGAGCTAGTTTAATTACTGTTGCCTTTGGGCTGTAATGTCCTGTCACTGGATGGTTAGAGCTGTTCCTAAGCAGGTGAGCCCAGGCATCTGTTTATTTTTCTTGTAGTATTTAGCTAAGTGCCCAGGTAGTCAGTCATCAAGTGTCTGATGCAGGATCTCCCCTACAGTCCAAGATGGGCAGGAGTGATTTATGTAGGCACAGGTATCTGGCTACACACCCTGAGAAAGGCAGGCAGCTGATATCTGCCAGTGAGTGTTTGTGAGGAAGGCGTGTCCCATTATGCCTGAGTCTAAGAAAAGGAACTGTTTCTGCCCTGAGTTCCTGGCTTAGGAGAGCTGGCATATTATTTCATTAATATTTTCCCCTCCTTGTTTGTTAAATTATTCCATCTCCGAGTCTAGGAGAATGGCTTAGGGTGCATGTAAGGAGTCCTACTTCTGACCCAGGGTATGACCTCAGCCTGTAGGGCTGGACTCAGGGAAAGAAAATAAAAAAATCCAAACCCACTGCCATCCAGTTGTTTCTGACTCACAGCAATCTTAATAGGACAGAGTAGAACTGCTCCATAGAGTGTCCAAGGGCAGGACCACCTGGAAGATTTGAACTGCTGACCTTTTGGTTAACAGACATTATACTTAACCACTACACCACCAGAATTTCCAGTGAAGAGAAGAGGATGGGAAAATGCTGGGAAAAGGGAGAGAGGTTTACTCCATAGCAAAGATATAGAAACTTGTGAAGTAGATAAGATTTAATCTACTTGGCTTTTGATGATTAAATACCATTTTTCACTGATTCTGGAGGCGTGAATGGACTCTGTGCACCTCCATCTCTCCCGCTAAGGAAGATACTTTCCAAAAGCCACTGTTCCACCCACCAAGCTCACTGCTGCAGGTCTGTCTGCAGAGCACTGATTCCCACAGGATCTGGTCTGGTCAGCCCTGGATACTTCCGGACCTACTTTGCCTTCCCTGACACTCAGTCTGATTTCTCAACTTTCCCTTTGATGTTCAGGGCACTTAGAGTGTCATATATAATTATTTTGGTTTTATTTTGGGGGGTGTCTTTGTTGTTAGAGGGATCATAGGAAGCATCCAACTACACTGCCATCTTAGCCTCTCCTCTGACTCTATAAATTTTATATCTACTAACTTATTTCATCTTTTCCAACAACCCCCTGGATTACATTTCAGTTTATTTACTGCCATAGTAATGGTGTATAACAACCACAAAAACTAGTAGCTCAAGTCAGTTGGTATTTATTCAGTTCACAACTCTTTGGTTGTTTGGGCAGTTCTGTTTTCGCTGAGTTTCTTCAAGTACATGCAATTAGCTGGCAGTTGAGTTGGGGTTGGCTTTGCTGATGTTAAATGGATCTCTATCATATTTGGGTGTCTCAGCTGGTACCACTGGGCTGACTCAGATCTTTCATGCAGCCTTTGATTCTCCAACAGGCTGGTCTGGGCTTGTCCACATCAGGGCTTTGGATCAGTTCTAAATAGCCTAGTTGTAGCCAATGGAAAGAAGCCCCATCTTGTTTCTAGTAGCCGTGACTCAATGGTTAGGAACTATTGGAAGCCTTGGTTTACATAAAGGTCTCAGGATTCCAAGAGAGTGAATACAAGCACATAAAGCCTTTTAATTAACACAGCATCACTTTAGACATGTCTTTTTGGCCAGAGAAAATCACAGGAAAGTGTATATTCAGGAAAGAAGCCCCATCTGTCGATGGGAGGAGTTACATTGCAAAGAGTGCAGATACAGGGAAGGTTGACCAGCTGGGGCTAGATTTGCAATCAGTCTACCTGAAAGTGGGCATCACCATAATCAGTTCTAATTTCCAGGTGAGGACACAGAGGTTCAGGGAGGTATGATGACCTGATCAAGGCCATATGGCTACTAAGGGCAATGGTAAGGTTTGAGCCCACAGCTGCATCTTAAAAGCTGTAAACAAAACCTCAGACAGAGAGATCAAGGAACTTGGGCTTCCAGAACCTTGAACCAAGATACCTCCAGGATGGAAGGAGGTCCTCGTCTATCTATGTAAAGTGGCCTTAAGCCTCAGAGAAGGTTATGGAAGAAGAGAGAGAGGGGCCTTTCTCCCCCAAATGAGTACCAGTGCTGCCTGGGCAGAAAGATAATCTCACTAGTCTCTTAGGGGACCTGGAAAATACCATACCTGGCTCTGCTGCTTAAAGAAGTGTCTGGATTAGAATAACTTATTCATTTAATAAATAAATAAGGACAGCTGCTGTAGAGACAATTCCACCTCATGCTGACCCCATTGGGTACAGGGTAGAACTGTGTTCCATGGGGTTTTCAATGGTTGGTTTTTTTTGGAAGTAGATCTCCAGGACTTTCTTCTGAAATACCTATGTGCAGATTTGAACTGCTAATCTCTTGGTAACTAGACTTGCACAACCAAGGGGTTCCTATTCAACAAGTACAACCTTGGTGGTGAGTTCCTTTGACATACTCTGCCTTGGCATCCACCACTCATCCCCTCGCACTCAGCTCAGGAGTCTTCTCCTTTAGAAGCCCTCCTGATATCCACCCCAGTCATTTCCCTGCTTCCCCTAATTAGTGCTTTTACTGTGCCATGGAAACGTTTCCGGATGGCTACTACTGATGTATGTACTGTTCCCTACTCCCAGGGTCTTATGAGAGGACAGGTCTCTAGAAGCCAGGCTCATCTTCATCATCTTCCTCTCTCTGTCTTTCCTGACAGACCAGAAGCCCCAAGAGAGTAAGGCAGGGCTTCACTATTGTTTCCTTGGGACTCAGAATACTGTGAGCTCAAAACAGGATAAAAATGCTAGCGGGAGGGAAAAGATGAAAAGTAAGAGAGGCAGCAAAGAGAAGAGAAATGAAAGGGACTTAGTTCATAAGCAAAAAGTGAGGAGAGGAAGCAGAGAAGAAAACCGGGAATTAATAGGCTGTGGGAAGTGAGGAAAATAGAACACTTCAGCATTAAAAGTGGTCACACTGTGAGCTCTAACATTTTGCTTAATCAACAACAAATTACTTGGTACCTCAGATATTCTGAGTTTGCTTCTCAGCAGAGCTTTCTGGGGTGAAATATTTCTCATGAAGACAGCCTCAAGCTGAGCTGGATGCACACAGATTTCATGGGTCAGAGACAGATCCCAGCACCAGAGCTTGGAAAAGAGATCCTACCAGGAGTTGGGTTTAGGCATGTGGTCTACCCAGCAGTCTGACCTTGGACAAGTCACTCAAACTTGCTGAACTCCAGGTTCACAAATCCAAAGGGCCTGGGTGATGGGAGTTTCTCTGCCCCTTCTTGCTACTTCCCCTACTCCCTCCCAGGCCTTGGGCCCACCTTTGAGATCAGGCCCCAGGAAATCACCTAGGCTGATCCCTTTTCCTCTGGACTTGAGGGGCAATTCCAAGGGCTTGGCATGGTGTTTGGGTGCTGAGCTGTGGATTCACGTATAGCTACTCTGCATTCCAGACCCTTGCTGTTAAAAGTGGTGACCAGCAGCATCTTTACCAACTGGAAAATTGTATAAACACAGACCTGGGCCCCAGGCCAGACCTAGTGGGCCTGACTCTGTACTGTAACAAGCACCCGGTAACTCGTGAGCACGTTACAGCATGAGAAGCCCTGGCCTAACAGGCTGGCTGAGACGCAGGCATCTGGCCAAGGAGGAGAACTAGAGGGTCTACTAGGCATGCCTTCCCAGGACGAGTTGTTGTAAGAATTAAGTGCTACACCTGATGTTCTGTCCATAAGAATCTCTTCACGTCTCACCAGCTCCTCCTTCCTCACGCCTCAGCTTAAGTGTACCTTCTCAGAGGCATCTCCCAGTCTCCCTTGGAAGGTGCTCTACACCAAGCTTCCCAAATTAGACATTTGTCATCTCATCACCTTTCTTATTCTACTTACAGAATTTTTCA
Source organism: Heterohyrax brucei (assembly GCA_028571685.1). Taxonomy (NCBI): domain Eukaryota; kingdom Metazoa; phylum Chordata; class Mammalia; order Hyracoidea; family Procaviidae; genus Heterohyrax; species Heterohyrax brucei. The sequence goes on from CM053140.1 coordinate 60,439,179, forward strand.
TAGAATGAAGTTCATTTTGTTGTCTTTGTTGTTTATTCACTTTTTTTTTTTTTAAGCTGTTTTCTGTCTACCTTTGAGAGCTGTAGGAAGGCAGGGGCCTGTTGGTCATGTTCATGGCTGTTTGCTGGTGCTCAGCAGAGCCTGGCACATAGCTGGAGCCTGAAAAGTTCCTGCTGGAGGAAGGGCTGGAGATAACATGGGGAGCTAGACTGGGCTGTATCAATGAAGCTAGGTGAAATGCTGTAAGAAAGAGCCCTCAGAACCCAGGGCCTTACCTAGTAGGAATTAATTTCTCTCTCACACATAATTCAAAAGGATAGCCCTGGTCATGGGTATCGCCTCCACAGAGAACCTTCTCCAAGCGGTGATGTAGGCATCGAAGGTCCTTCGGTCTGTGATGACATCATCTATACACGTGGTTTCCAATGTCATCATTGAAGAGAAAATGAGGGGGAGGCCACCCAGGTAATTAACCCCTTCAGCCCACATAGTTTCCACCTACATTCCACTGGGTAGAACTGCCCTTTAGGCCTACCTAAGTACAAGGCACTTGGCTACTTGGCCTGGCTAAGTACAAGGACCCTGGGGAAGGCCATCAATGGATGGACAGCCTCTCCCCAGCTCCTGCCCTGCACTCCTGCAGAAGGGGGATATAGCTGGTGTCCTTAGTGGTGATGGATGACACCTTTTAACTGTGGTCTTCCTCCTGAGACCCTGGACACCGAGTCCTCTCTCCAGGGATCCGGCTGACCAGATGCCTGGGTTAGGTGGCAGAAGGACACAAGAAGGGGATCACAACACTGCTCCCACATTTGTTTGGTGAAGGGAAAAGATCTGGGCTGTTCTGAGCTGCTTGTATCTGATACTTCTGTCTGCTGGGCTGCTAATTTGGGCGCCATCTGCCTATATTCCCAGGACAAGCCCCTGGATGAACAAGTTGTTTTCTGTAGTTCTTAAAGAAAGTTTAGGCAGGTGGTAAGGAGATGGAGAGAGTGGAAGGTGTCCTCAGAATGGTCTTGTCCTCAGGAGGAGGTGCTGCCCTGGTGAGGGCCTGGTAGGGACTGGGGTACAACGTATGTCTGTGCCGAGCTAAGGGGGCTGAGTGGAGCGTAGGGTGGCAGATGACAGGCAAGTGACTGAGGGATGGCTGAGTTCACGCCTTCCTTGCCAGTCTATGGGCTATCTGGGACTGAGCCATCTTGTCCCAGGGCCCAGCCCAGGGCCTGACTCAGAGCAGGTGTCAGTGAACATTTGCTGAGAAAATTATTGGATATATAAACAAGCAGCAGTGAAGGGTGGGGAAGGCAGGAGGTGGTCAAATGGGATGCAATGGGAGCTGCTAGAAGCAGGGGCTTGTTTCTTGAGAGCTTTAACAAATTATCCTATAGGTAAGCAACCTCCAAAGAGTCCCTGGGTGGTGCAAATGGTTAATGAACTAGCTGCTAACCAAAAGTTTGGAGGTTCAAGTGCACCCAGACATACCTCAGAAGAAAGATCTGGTGATCTGCTGGCACAGAATACTGTGGGGCTCACCCAGCACCACAAACATTGACGTAGATCTGGGATTATAAACTGGATATGTTCCACTGAAAACCTGAGCTGTTTGTGACTTCCTTTTCTTGGCAGTCTGCCAGGACCAGCCATGACATAAATTTCACCCAGAAACCTATAAGGAAAAGGCAAATTTAAAATGTGAAAGAATTACTTAAATGTAAACCAAACACCAAATCACTTGCAAATCACCCTTCTTTCTCTCCATTGCCTGCAGTCTATTTCCCTCTAAGTCCCTGGGTTTAATGTGAAGGGGTGTGTTAACCCAACCATGAATCCCTTTGCTACTGACAGAACTATGATTCAGGGTGGGGGGAGCATTTCAGGCAAGGGCAGATAAAAATTGCTCTAGTTGGCTGTGTTAGTGAGGACCGCTAAAGAAGCAGATGCCAGCTTATTTTCCTATCCTTCACTCGCATTTTTAACATGAAAGAGGGATTAAGTGTAAAAACCAAACTTGTTGCCATCTCATCAATTCTGACTCATAGTGGCCCTAGAGGATGGAGTTAAAATGCCCCACACAGTGTTTGAGGCTACAAATTTTTAGGGAAGGAGAACACCATAACTGCCACACACAGAATGGCTAGTGGGTTTGAACCACTGACGTTGGGTTAACAGCTGTGTGCTGCATCACTGCAATACCAGGGCTCCCTGAGAGTGACCACTGACCCTCCTCCTCCCAAAAGACAATGCCAAGAGACAGTTGTGACTCATAGCAACCCTGTAGGACAGAGCAGAACGGCCTCACAGCACTTCTAAGCAGCAGCTGGTGGACTCCAACTGCCAAACCGTTTGCTTAGCAGTCAAGCCCTTAACCGCTGCACCACCAGTGCATCATAGTAAGTACTACAACAAACTCTGTCGCCATGGATTGGATTCAGACTCATAGTGAACCCAGGTGGTACAGTGAGTTCTTAAGTACTTGGCTTCTAAACACAAGGGTGACAGTTCAACTCCACCAGGTGTTCACTGGAAATCCTACAGGAGAGTTTTGCTGTGTCCAACAGGGTCGCTATGAGTCACTATGAGTCACTATGAACTATGGAGGGAAGTATAACCCCCTAACACCTGCTGCTGCCAAGTCAATTCTGACTCACAGTGACCCTATAGGACAGAGTAGAGCTGCCCATTGGGTTTTCAAGGAGCACCTGGTGGATTCAAATCTCCAACTTTTTAGTTAGCAGCTGTGGCACTTAACCACTATACCACCAGGAGTTCCAAAAGTGAGTATAGACATTTAACCAAAGAAAAGGCACTTCAAAGTGTTAAAAAAGGTGACTTCCCAAGAAAGGCTTCTCAGGGAGAACATTACGTGCTGATATGGAATGGCCTTTGGCTTGGTAGGAAATCCTGGTGTGTGATGGTTAAGTGCTATATCTACTAACCAAAAAGTAAACAGTTCCAATCCAGGAAAGGCTCTTTGGAAACTCTATGGAGGAGTTTTACTTTGTTCTATAGGGTCACTATGAGTCAGAATCAACTCAATGGCAGTGAGTGTGGTTTGGTTTTAGGCTTGATTGAAGGTCAGGACAGTTTCAATGAGTTGACCACTTGGTTGCTTCGGGAGACCCCTGGTCAGACAGCTGCCCAGGAACAGTGGCTCTGGGTTACTCCCTGCGGGAGCGTGGTAGTATAGGAGCCCTGGCCTGGGAGTCAGGGCCCACGGTTCTGTGACAGGCTCACCGTGGGGCTCCAGGGGCTCTGCCTAGCCCTCTGACCCCTACTGACCCCATCTGCAAATTGTACGACAAGCTTGAAGGATTTTCGGCTTCAGAACTCTGACCTATAAGAAAAGAGGCTCCCAATTCCATCTAGTTCCCGCCTTCCCTGCTAAACTCCTTGGAGCATGAGAGAACAGGGATGGCCATCCAGGCCTCCCTTGGGAGGGGACAGACCCTACATCTTGCCCTGCCCTACCCTCATTCATGCTGGCTCTTCAGGAACAATCCTGCAGCTTGTCACCGAAGCGAGCCCAGTCAGTGCAGCCTTCTGAGAGCAGGGCCCCAGCTTACCTGCATTCACCCTGCGTGCAACTGTCTGCCAGAAGAGGTGACTTTCATGGGCCAGCAGCTGTTGAAGGGCGTGGAGTAGGGTGATCAACACCCCCTGGAGTTTCAAGGTCAAGACCCCAAGAGCCCTTTGTGTTCTTCAGGAATCAATACTGGTGCTAATACTAAGAACGGATGATGCCAAAAATAACCAAGCCAGTTGGCATCAAGTCAGTTCTGACTCATGGTGACCTTGTGAGTGCTCCACAGGTTTTCCTAGCTGTGACCTTTCAGAAGCAGATCACAAGGTTTGCCTTCCGGGGCTTCTCTGGATGGGTAGTCTTGCACGTAACCATTTACAACACCCAGGGATTTAGCTAACACTTATCAAGTGCCTACCATGTCTAAGAGTCCATTATATATCTTTCCTTGCATTGCTTTGTGTAATCCTCAAATTTTTCCCTTTGTCTTCTGAGGAGGAAACTGAAACCCAGGAGGGAAAAGTGACTCCCTGAGATGGCACAAAATCTGTTGAGCAGAATTTTTGTCAGGACCCTGTGCCCTTAACAACTTTGTTTGTATCACTTCAGTGTCAGCCTCCCACAACAAACCCAGCTTACCTGGGTTCTGATCTTTCTAGGATCAAGAGCCACACACACAGCAGGAGCTCAGCTTCCCACCATGCTCCTGCCAAGAGCTGATATTCCCCTGTGCTCACCAGACTCTTTGCCTGATGAGCTGGCCTGAGCCGGGTGGCTGTCTGCCAGGGATACTAGGAGGATGTCTGAGATGGCAGGATGAGAAAGAGGGCATTGCTGCGCTTCTGGGTCTGCCAGTGGCTGAGGCACGGCACTGCACGCAGTGGGCACAGTGAGAGCTATCCTTTATTTATTCAGCATTGCTTGTGCTCCCCACCCTTCCATTCCCTTACAAGAGAGAAGGATGCAAAATCAATCAACTCTGGCTCCTGTGAATTGCACTGGGCTGCAGGATCTGAAGAGTGTCACAGAAATGGTTTGTGTGCAGTGGCAGCCAGCTCAGCGGAAAGGGGGCAGACCTCATCCCGCATTCTGAATTCAGGGGGGCTGTGAGGGGTGAGGGAAGAAGGCCCCTGTCTCTGCACAAAACATTTCTAAGAGGATAACAGCAGCCTGAATTATCAGGTGGCGCTCATGTTGCTGACAGCAGACAACGTTGTGTTTTTAACACTTCAGCCTGGCAGACACTATTTCTCTCCAGAAATGCAAGTGTTTTGTTTTGCTATTTTTCTTTCCCCTTTTCTCTGCTATAAAAGGCTCAGGGAGTATCTCAGCCAGAGACGAAAGGTTGACAGTCAGGGAAAATTCATTTTCTGAGGATTCAATAAAGTCCCATCAGCTGTGCTACACATGGAGCAAGCCGGTGGTCTGCGGGGTGAACTGATGGGGTTTCATCCACAGAGGAAGACGTGAATATGGGCCCAAAGTCAGAGAGGACCAGTCACCAGAAACAGCATTTTTACAGAGGGGCTGGGAAGTGAGAGAGCAGGACCTGGCTGAGTCTGTCGAGGGGGCCAAGGGCTCAGGGTGGGCTCTAGAAGCTCTGTCCAGAGACTCCTTCCTGGTTTAAGAAGGAAGGATGGGGTGGGGCACATGTGTGAGGCAAGGTCAGCTCCGCACAGAGATATCACCAAGCCCACTGTCCAGCAGCTCTGTGCAGCCTGCATCTCTAGCTGGGCCAGCAGGGCACTGAGCCGGTAGCCAGGTCCTCTCCTTTCTCCCCATCTCATTGTTTCAGCCCGGTCAGTGGGCGGAGCAACATCAAATAGAGCAGGGAGGGACTCACTGTGGCACTCTGGGCAAGTCACTTCACCTCTCTGAGCCTCACTTTCCTCTTCCGGGAAATCAGCTGACACCTACCTCACAGGGACCGTGTGAGCCCTCAGGTAGTCATAAGCTGTCCCCAGAGCTCAGCAGGGGCTCCAAGTGGTATATCCTTTGTTCCCACACAGGACTGGATACAGACAATTCCATGATCATTTTCACTTTGACATTCCTGTAACTGCCTTTGTTCCTCCATCTGGGAGATCAAGGCATTGGTCACTAAGGCCCTCTTCGGCTTGGACAGTCTGGGACCTTTCTATTTCTTCACCAAGCAAGAACCCCATACCCCTGAATTCTTGCCACTGAAGCCTCAGCTTCTTAAGCCTGATGGACTCCTTCAGGAGACCCTCAATCCTCCCTGACTGTGTCTGAGAGCTGTGGGCAAGAGAAAAGACCCACCATTTAGTATAGCACTGCTCACTCCTGGGCGCTGGGATCCCAGGGGCCTTACATACCCTGTTGCCTCTAAGGTCGTGTGTGGGGAAAGGAGGGAGGCAGGGAACTGTGGGGATGGGGACTGGGAAAGCCAGGCTACTCGGGAGGAAAGATGCTTGTACTGGCTTGAGTAGTGTCACCTCGAAATTCCTGTACACTGGGACCTCAGAATGTGACCAGATTGGGAAATAGCATCATTTCACACGTGTTTAGTTCAGATAAAGACATACTGGTCATTAGCTAAGATGAGGGCAAAATTCAATGACTGATGCCCTTATAGGAAGTCACTCAGAATCTGGAGTTACGCTGCCAGAAGCCCAGGAACTGCTAGGGTCACCAGAAGGTGGAAGACGCAAGAGGATTCTTTCCCAGAGCCATCAGAGTGAGTGAGGCCCAGACAACACCTTATTGGTAGACGCCTGGCCTCCAAGACTATGAAAACAAAATTCTGTTGTTTTAAACCAGTTAATTTGTGGTGCCACAGAAACTAATGCAGCGTTTACCTGGGAGACCCAAGCATAGAAACATTTTGGAGCAAACTGGAGCTCTGAGCTGGCAGCATTTCTGGGCTGTGCGGCCATCAGCTCTGGGGGATAATTAGAATCATAAAAAAAAAATGACTCGTTGTTTCTTCCTGGGCCATGGTGCCCTTTGGAAAAATGGATGTTTCTTGCCGTATTGTCCCCCGAAGATCTGTTTGTCACAGGCTGTTGTGTAAATCCATGTTTGGCTCATTAAAAAACTGTGATCTACCCACTTGACTGACCTTAATGCTGCTTCTCCAAACTCCAAAAATGTGGCTGTTATTAGGAGCCCAGAGCAAAGCAGTAAAACAGCCAAGGGGCAGCTGATGGAGAGGTCTAGGAAGACTGGCTAACTCCTGCCCACAGGCTCGGAGCTTAGGGCTGCAGAGGACATTCAGGGCAGCTGGTAAGGTGAGGAGTGCGTCCTTCTGCTCAGTAAAGTGTTCAGGACATTGGCCAGTCTTTGGGGAGACAACTGGGATGCTGAGAAAAGGAACAACTTCAGGCTTATTTACCCAACAAAAACACATCGGGCCCCATACTGTATGCAAGCCTTGGTGTGTGTGAAGCTCTGGTATGTGAGTTCCTATTATGTGCAAGCAGCTGTTACCCTCCACAGTCCCTGGTGAGTAAGCTCCTACTATCCTCTGGCCCTGGTATTGGAACCCGTACTGTATGAGGTGTCCTGATATGTGAGCACTATAGTATACAGGCCTTTGGGATGCAGCATTGAACACCCAGGTCCATGACACGCAGAGCTGACATTCTGGAGAGGGGAGCCAGAAATAAACAGAGAAACAGATGTGTGAGCAAGGTGATCTGGGCAATGACAGAGGCTGTGAAGAAAGTACAACAGGAAAGTAACATGATCAAAGTTGACTTGGTGCAGAGTTGGACGGTGACAGCCTTAGTCTGTGGGAACAGGGAAGGTATCCCTGATAAGTAGAACTTTGAGTTGAGTGCTCAAGGATCAGAGAGAATAGAGCCTTGAATATCAACCACTGAAAGATGAGAGAAAATGGACTTTTGGATGGCCTGCTGGGAAGGGAACCAGTATACAAGGCCCCTCAGGGAGCAGGAACTCACTGAGAACACTGAAGACCACATGGTTAGTGCTACCTGCATGGTCCAGGTATTACCTTTAGGGAGAAGGTAACACCTGAGCTATTAGCTAGTGAATGCTGAGAAATTCACCAAGTGGGAAGAGAAAGGGCTTTCCGGGCAGGGAGGCACAGAAGAGTACAGTGGGAACAGGTGCACAACTCTGAACAAACAACGCTATGGCCGGAGGGGAGTCTTCTGCAGACACACCGCAGAGGAGAGGCTAGGAGGTCCTGGAGCAAGCATACAAGGACTCCAAATGGGGAGCAAAGAGGATCAGAATGTCTTTGAAGGCCAGAGGACCAATTGTTCCTTTCATCGTATTTATCAACCTCTGTGTTGAACAAATAATCCATGAAGCTGGTCTATATGAAGAATGTGGCATCAGAATTGGAGGGAGACACATTAACAACCTGCAACACACATATCACACAAACTTGCTTTCTAAAAATGAAGAAGACTCAAAGCACTTATTGATGAAGACCAAAGACTGAAGCCTTCAGTATGGATTACACCTCAACATAAACAAAACTCATAACTGGACCAATAAGCAACATCAAAACAGAGAAAAGATTGAAGTCATCAAGGATTTCATTTTACTTGCATCAATAATCAACACCCACCGAAGCAGCAGTCAAGAAATCAAGACACACCGTTGTTGTTAGGTGCCATCAAGTTGGTTCCAACTCATAACAACCCGGTGCACAACAGAACAAAACACTGCCTGGTCCTGAGTAACGCCAACAACTGTTACGCTTCGGCTTGCTGTGGCAGCCGCTGTGGCAGCCGCTGTGGCAGTGCCTCTTGCTGAGGGTGTCCCTCTTTTTTCACTGACCCTCTATTTCACATGATGTTCTTCTCTAGAAACTGGTTTCTCCAAGGAAAGCTTGGTGAATTGGAAAGGTCGATCTTCGTTTGATTACAGGTCACAGCTCTTAACCACCACACAAACCAAAACCAAAACCAAACCCACTGCCGTTGAGTCAATGCTGACTCAGCTACCCTAAGCAGCCAGGTCAATTTGGTGATAGCGGCTGTACCAGTTCTTTGTTTCCTGCCCTCACCTCAATCATCCAGAAGAGGGAGCTCAAGTGCATACACAGAATGCTCAAAGCACTGGGGGCTCCCCATTGAGGCCTGGAGGAAGTGGGGAGCAGTTCACAGAACCCAGCACCTTAGTAACCCTGACTCCCTCCAGTGGGACCTCACACAGACAGGCACAGCCATAGACCCCTAGCAGCAGTCACCCTACTCAGCTCTGTCCACCACTGGAAATGTTAGCAGCATCCAGACTTCCACGGCTTCTGCCCTGATTCCTCACCCTCCACCACTGGAAGCAGTTGCTGAAGACCAGCCCAGAATAACCAGCCCAGAACCGGGTCAACTTCTCTTCCTTCTATTTTAAATTAGTCTCCCTCAGTTTTCCCTTTGTGCGCGACGGGTTCTCTCGCTTCTCTCTAAATTGCTAAGAGCCTGCAACTCTCACAGCAGGCAGCAGGAAAGTTTTCCAGAATTCCAAGTCCTTTGATGGAGAAAGTCTAATAAATAATTGACAGGCATGTCAGTAAAGATGTCCCACTTCCCCCAGCAAAGTAGAACTCTGGAGTGCTCCAACAGAGGTGAAGAAAAATCTTATAGACAAGTCAGGGAAGTTACGATGGCTGGGGTGGACGGAGGCTGGAGCAGGGGAAAGGCCAGTGCAGGGTGGGGCAGGTATATACTTTAGGCAAGTACATACTTCAGGCAGGTACATAGTTGACAGCATATCCTGAGATCCCACGTTCCACGCCCATTACTTTATATTCAGGATTTTCTCTCACCCTGAAACAACCCCCCACGTGGTGGATCTACTTCCTGCAGCCTCATTTGACAGATAAGGAAACTGAGGCATAAGTAAGCCAAGGTCTCTCAGTGCCTCAGTGCCTCAAACCATGGACATGGAACCATGGAGCATAAGACTCCAGCTCATATTCTCTTCACCGCTCTGCTCACCTGCTGGAACTCAGGGACCAGCAGACTCCTGTGTGAGGCCCTTGGAACTTTGAAGCTGAGTCCATTGTGGGATCAGGATACAGAAGACCTGCGTTTGAATCTCAGCTCAATCGTTGCTCTGGAAAATGGGGATAATAATTTCAAAGTCGTTGCCCTGTTATGGAGGTTAAAAGGACAAACGTGTGTGACGGTGGAGCACAGGTTCCTTCACCATACAGAAGTTCAGTGAGTGCTGAGTATTACTGAAGGTAACTCTAGCTGCTTTAAGAAACCAATTCCAAAAGGGACAATGGCTCCAATACAGTAAAAGTTATATACAAATTGCAAAACAGGTCTTCGTGATTGGTTGATGCCACAAGATGAAGAAAAGATGAGCTAAGGACAGTATCTTGGAGAAGGTCCCCCACCCCCCAGGCCAAATCAACACCTGATTGGGTTCTACCTTACTAGCTGACTCTTCTCAGTGCCTTCTTGGGTCATACACTTTGATGAAGCAAGGTGCTGTGTGGAGGCACCCCTGTGGCAAGGAAGCAAGCATAAGTCACCTTGCTTGTCTGCATCAGACTGGCAAAGAGTGAAGGAGCTCATGGAAGGTTCTTAGGCGCAAAATGGGATCATAGCATATGCTGCTTCTGCTTGCATTCTGTTGGTTGGAATGTGTTCACATGGTTAGACATACCTGCAGAGGAAGGTGGGAGGTGTAGTCTCATAGCGTGCCTAGGAAAAAGAAGAAATATATTTGGTGAACAGCCAGAGACTCTCTTCTAGGAGAACGAAGTAAAGCCCAAGAGACCCATCAGGTTTATAGGGAGCCCACCCTGTGGCTTGGGTTCTACAGGGAGCATTCAGGGCCCCAGGCTCTTCTCTGCACTTCACACCCAGAAGTGAATCAAAACCATAGGACTGGCCGGGGGGAACTTTATGCATAGGTACACTTGAGAAGGGAATGGAGACTTACAGGTACCAATGTGTTGTCTCTATAGCCTTCAGAAATTGTAGGTAGGAGTCAGAGAACCATATCAATAAGGCCTCTTGGCTGTTAAGTTGGTCTAGACTTAGAGCTGACTTCCAGTCCCACTTCATGTAAGTTTCCTCATCTGTCAAGTAAGCCCACTTTAAGAGGATCCATTACATAGCACATCATTTGAAGGTGAAATGAAGTGCTTGGAACTCTCACAACTTCTGCTTCTACACGCCTTTGCCCTCTGAATGCTGCTCCTCTTTTGGGCAGATCTGACTAGCCAAGCTAAGGCCCCTTTGGGGGATGTTGGTGCAGAGGGTGCCCCCTCCCCAGGCATATGGGGACTCAATGGAAAGCTGTAAAAGATTGTTAGATGACCTAACTTCAAATCTCTCTAGGTGATATGAGGATACTGACTCTTAAAGACCACAGGCTTCATAAATACCTGTAGCCTCAACCCAGAAATCCCACCCATAGGTATTTAACTCTCAGAAATAATTAGCTGTATGTGGAGATATGATATGTAAGAAGTGGCTAATAATAGCTAAGTATTAGAATCAACTGCATGTTACTACAAACCCATTGCCAGTGAGTTCGTTCTGACTCATAGTAACCATACAGGACAGAGTAGAACTGCTCTATAGACTTTCCGAAGAGTACCTGGTGGGTTTGAACTGCTAACCTTTGGGTTAGCAGCCGCAGCTTTTAAACACTATGCCACTAGGGTTTCTGCTACAGGAATTAGGTAAAATCATTTATAGCCTATCCATCCGGTGGAAGGCTAGTCACCAATTCCACAATTCAAAGTGATGATGTAAAAGATAATAAATGGTGTAGAAATTGTTTATGACATAAAACAGAAGTTTATAGAATGACGTTTAGTATGCTATCTTTGTAGGAAAAACATATGCATACATAAACCTATATACACATGTACCACTGTTTGACAGAGATTGTTTTTTGATGGTGGGATTATAGGTGGTTTCTCTGTCTCTCTTTTGCCTATCTGCATTTTGTATAGTAAACACACATAATTTTTTAAGAAGAAAAATTATTCTTAAAATGGGTGCTAATATTTGGCTGCCTATGACTGCATGATACCTAAGGACAAGATTTTGACCTCTGTTCTTTAAATCTTAGACACTAACAGTGTGTGAAAATGAGCTGAGGTCACTGGGAGCAGGTCAGGGCTTCTTTTGCCTTAGAAATCCTTGGGAAGTAGTTCATTAATTTTTAAAAGTTTTAGATTTCATCTTTCTTATTATTGCAATCCACTTTACCATCCTAAGGCATAATCAAAGGTATCCCCTTGATTGGTTATATTGCTGTTCTTGTGTGTTATTGAATCTATTCCAAAGTACAGTGACTCTATAGGACCGAGTAGAACTGCCCCACATAGTTTCAAGGCTGAAATCTTTATGGGAGAAAATCACCAGGTGTTTTCTCCTGTGGAGTTGGTGGGGATGAGCTGCCAAGTGCTTAACCATTGTGCAACCAGGGCTCCTTTTGATTGACTACAGCGCACGTGGAAACTGTCAATCAGATTGTATCAGTCAGTTATTGCTGTGTAACAGCCAACCACAAACTGTGTGACACACTGTAATTATTCATTTCTCATACCTAGACAGATGGGCTAGTAGTTCTAGGTGGCAGGTTGAGTGTAGGTCTGTCCGACATGTCAGGACATCTTCCTCTAATGACAATGACAGAGGCACAGGAAGACACACGGGAACATGCCACTTAAGACCTGGATATAGAACTGTGAGTGGAACTGCACAGTCACACGGCTGATCACATGGTACATGGAAGAATGAAGAACTGAGGCCAGTGATTTAACCTACCCACCAGCAAACATCCCCGAAAGATTGCTTTGATGAGGCTGTGTGATAAGACAGCTGAATATGCTCTGTATACTTTTAAAATGACATTATTCCTCCACTGTCTTTAAAATTAGCATGTGCTTAATGATACAAACAAGGAGGAAATAAAATTACCATAATCCCGTTATTAGCAGATGGCTTAGTTGTTTTTACATTTCCTTGTAGGATACACAAGCATTCACACATTCAAACAAAACATAAACATATTTATAGAAAAAGAGACTCATACTTTATTTGGTATTATACTTCGCCTTTCCCCCTTAATGTCATTTGTTTTGTGAGCTTTTACTTGCATCGTTAAATATTCTTTAAAAATAGGCTCTTCATAACTGTGCAATAATTTACTCTAAAGATGCAGCATAACTTATCTAGACAATTCCCTGGGGCTAGATATCTAGGTTCTTTCAGATTTTACTCTTCTGTAAACAGTGCTATAACAAAACCATTAGATACAATAATGGCCAGCATTTATTGCTCCGTGCTAAGCTAAACACTTCGCATCAGTGACCTCATGTGCAGCTCAACCTTCCCACTGGTAGGTACTATCACTATCCTCATTTTATAGACAATAAAACTAGGGCTCAGAGACATTAGAAGCCTCCTCAGGGTCACACAGCAGCTACTCCATTTGCAGAGTCAAGATGAAAATCCAGATCTGATTAAGCATAAAACCTCTGGTCTTAACTACTAGGCTAACTTCTCATTTTGTCTGCCTCTTTGACGATTTCCTTGCAATTACTTTCTAGGAGTGGAATCAATGAAGTTTGCACATTTTAAGGCTCTTAAGGCATTTTGCTACCACACCTTCCAGAAAGGAAGCTTCATGTCAACCTACAAACAAGCATCTACTCACTCACAGTGTTAACTGTGTGCCGAGCTTTGTTGTCAGTGCTGGAGACACAGTAAAGGAGAAGGTTCCTACTCCCCTAGGGCTCATGTGGGGCCTGCCGCCAGGCAAGGGGCAGCTGCTGAAGAGGGAACATTATCAGTGCAGACAGATGGAAAGTTGTAAAGGAAACAAAGCACAGGGGTGCAAAAGCAAAAACAAAATTAACAGTGTTAACGGGCTCCACTCTACGTAGGATTATCTTGCAAGGCTTCTCAAAAGAGGTGACTTTGGGCTCAGCCCCAGCAGACCAGAAGAGAAAATTCTCTGGAGATAAAGCAAGTGGAAAGTCGCCAAGGTGCTCAACTTGTTTGGGGATCCTGGAGCAGGCCTGTGTCTGCCTTGCCGTGAGTGGTCTGGAGATGCATGGGAGGTGGAGTCAGAGAGGTGGGTGGGCCCGGTCAGGAAGGCACTGGAAGCCACGGGGTAAGTTATGTTCTCAGTAAAGCAGGGAGTCCTCAGAAGCAGCAGATACAGGGTTTTTGGGTTTCAGATGTAGATAGCTTACGATATATTCTTTAAGTACAGAAACTAGAGTTAAGAGTGAGAATTAGCTATCTAATTCAATTTTAATTTAGAATTAAAAAAAGATTACAATACATTACAAATTTTAAAAGGCTGGCAGTTACCATAAACACCATGAAATCCAGAAAAATGGCTGTGTAGTTATTACTTAGCATCCTGATACACCTCCACGGCCCTTTCTGAAGTTTCTGGGCTGTGGCCGCTTACCGCATCTCTTCATAAGACAAGGATTTGTAATACCATCTTCTGTAACCTGCTGCAGTAGAGTCAATTCCAACTCATGGTGACGTCATAGGACGTCCCACAGGGTTTCCAAGGAATAGCGGGTGGATTTGAACTGCCAACCTTTTGGTTAATAGCCAAACACTCAACAGTTGTGCCAGCAGTGTTTTCTTTTTTGGAGAGAATGAAAAACTTCTTCTAATAGATTTCCATCTATCTGAAATGATAATGTTCCCTCTTTAGTACCTGCCAGTCCCTGGCAGCAGGGCCCACGTGAGCCCAGAAGAGTCAAAGCCTGTTTGTCTTGTCCATCACTGTGTCTTCAGCCCTGACATCAAAGCCCGGCACACAATTAACACTAAGTGAGTAGTGGTTGCTTGTAGTTTGACCTGACGCCTTCTTTCTGGAAGGTATGTAGCAAAATGCCTTGAAAACCTTAAAATGTGCCAACTCCATTAATCCCACTTCTAAAAAGTAATCACAAAGAAATCATCAGGGAGGCAGACAAAATGAGAGTTTAGCCTAATAGTTAAGGCCAACAGTTTCACAATCAATCAGGTCTGGATTTTCACCTTGACTCCACAAATGGAATAGCTGCTGTGTGACTCTGAGGAGGCATCTAATGTCTCTGAGCCCAGGTTTTATTGTCTATAAATGAGAATAGTAATAGTACCCACCAGAGGGAAGCTTGATGGGTCGTCGATGGGAAATGCCTAGCTTTAGCGCAGAAACCAGAGTCTCACTGTCTCTTTTAGAGAGAATGAAATGCTTCCTCTAACAGAGTCTGATCATTTTTTTTTCTACTACTGATAATGTGGAGTCTCAGGGTGTTGAAAAGGGTGAACACACTTGGCGGCTAACCAAAAGGCTGAAGGTTCTCATCCATCTGGAAGTGCCTTAGAAGAAAGGGCCAGAGATCTATGTCTGAAAAATTGGCCGCTGACCATGATGGGGCTCACAACGTCAAGTCCCAGTAGCAACATGAAAAAAAGAGGGATGTACTCTAACAACTCCACTAAAAGACAGGAACTGATGGCCCGGAGGCCTGGGGGCTCCCCTGGGAGCACAGCCCCTAGACCTGATGCTGCCCCTGATCATAAATCATCACTGAAGTCAATTCTTCAGGCAGGAATGGATTGGACTCAGGGACACAGAGTGGCCATATTGTGTGTGCACTTTATGGTTCTATGCACCTACAGGACGACGTCCTACTGGCCTCTTACTAGAAGGGAATGGAGAGGGTAGAGAGGAAAGAACAGGGGATTGTTAAGGGGATATGAACGTACCGAACGGAAAGGAAGGATGTACTGTCACTGGGCAAGGAGAGCAGAAGGAGCTACAGATAGGTGGGCATGCAAATTTAAATTGGGTTGCACACTTTCACTAAATCGCAGTAATAAAATAAAAAATAAAAACTTGGCCACTGAAAACCCTCTGGAACACACTTTCTCTTCTGACACACACAGGGTTGTCTTAAGTCAGAGTCCATCAATGGTAACTATTTATTGACAGCCTGGAAACATTTCTTTCAGTTTCACAGTTCATTATGGATTACATCACGCACATATTCCGAGTTCTTGTTAAATTTGGAAAGCCTTCTATCAAGTGTCTCTTAGGTGTGAATAGTAAGACTTCAGGAGACAGCGATTCTTCTTTACCATTACTCGGCCTGGTCAGTCTCCAGGCGGATGATGCTCCTTAACCGCTTTGCAGAGTACCCACCTGGGGCCTCGGAAGGGATTCTGCAGAGGGTGAGACCCTAAAGCTTAAGCTTCTTTACCTTTGGGTGGTAAAGCCCTCTCTGCCTGGTAGATAGTCACAGGAGAGGCAGATGGTGTAACCACGTGGGAAGCTGAGCTGACAAGGTGGACTCTAGGGGCGGGGGGAAGCAGGTAGCGCATGGGGAGCAGTGCTCAGTACAGACCAAAGCAAGTAAGGATGGTGCCTCTCCCTGGACGGTAGCTGTGGAAACAGGATCGTGAACAGATTCTGGGACTGTTTGGGATATACTAAGCAGAGAACGAGGAGGGAGCTTCAAGAATGAACCTATTAGGCCCACTGCTTCATTTCTCTCTCTCCCATGGGCTCTGGAGGCTGAGCCTCAGGCAGGTCCCCCCATCCTTCCTCTCACACAGAACTGAAATCGTAGCCTTGGCCACGGGTGAGAACAAATTCAATAGGCCCTGGGCACCCTTCCACCTGGAGCGCTTCACTGAGGTGCTGAGCAGCTGGACACAGGTTGGGTCTTCTAAGGGACTCAAGGCGATACCCGAGGGAGGATCCACATTATGAGGCTGGAGGAAGAACTTCATTGTGCCCATGAGGGAAAAGAGTCACGGCCAGCTCAAAGGTACCAGAGCACCAGTGACTGGCAAATATCCAGCAGTCTAGCTCCACCTGCTATAGGCTGATAGCTGAGGCCAGAAGGACCTGGAAATGGACTTAGGGAAGCAGAGTAGCTTCACCTCTCATCCTGCACCACGGAGCAAAGGTAGTTTTGGGAGACCAATAGTTCACACTGTTGAGTAGAAGAAAAAGAACTCTACAAAGCTGGCTAAGTGGAGTGGGTGTCCACGTGTTTGGGCCAGTGTCGGAGGCTGTTAGTGTCCAACAGGTGATCTTTGTCAGCTTTGAAGTCCCTGCTGTTCCCATGTTAGTCCCTCAGCCATGACTATCTAGTGCCTGCCTGCCCTCACCTGCAGCCCATGCAAGCCAGCCTGGGCATAGGGTGCGGCAGACACAGGACTTGTGACGGGAGCTGCTGTGAGCCAAAGGGAGACGGCCTGAGCTGTGTGGACAACATTAGCTTGACCTAAGATGGAAACTCAGCAAAAATAGCAACAACAAAAAAAGGGAATAAAAAATAGGAGAAAAAAGAGTCTTCCATGACAGAGGCAGAATCCAGGTGCAAGGGGATGGGAGAAGTTCTGGAGTTTTAAACTGGGAGGAAAGGCTATGCCTTACTGAGAGGGTAACACTGGATGAAAGATGTGAAGGAGCTCAGGAAGTTGGGCAGGCAGATGCTGGGGAAGAACATTCCAGGCTAACGGAACAGCTAGGGCAAAGGCTGCCGAGGCAACAGCGGCTGTGGAACACTGGTGGAGGTGAGCGTGGCTGGAGCAGGGGCAGCTAGGCACACAGCTATGGGGGACAGCATCAGAGGTACTGTGGAGGGGGAGATCATGCAGGGCCCCAAGGTCGCAGTAAACTTTGACTGTGACACTGGGTGGAATGGGGAGCCCGGAGGTTGCTGGACTTCCAGTTTTGCAGGGCCCTTCCTCCGGCTGCTGTGTTGAGAAGCGGGCAAGGGCGAAGGCGGAAACCAGGGTGCCAGGGAGGGGGCTAGAGCTGTGAGGCAGGTGAGAAATGATGGGGACGTGGAGCAGCCTGGAGAGCGCCGGGGTAAGATGGGGTCGGTTTGGGACACATGCTGAGCACGGAGGAAGCATGATTTTCTGTGGGTTGGATGTGGGAACTCAGAGAAAAAGAGGAGCCAGAGAGGACTGTGAGGCTTCTGGGGCAGTCTACTGCCAGGCTGGCATTGTCACCATCGTTGTCCTTACTGGCTCCTGTTGGGCCTGTTCTGACTTATGGGGACCCAACATGTACAAAGTAGAGCTGCTCCATAGGGTTCTCAAAGCTGTGGCCTTCCAGAAGCAGACTGTCTCCTGAGGTGCCTCCAAGTGGATCTGAACCACCAGCTTGTCATGAGTATTGAGCACTTAACCATTTGTGCCACCCAAGGCCTCCTGGGCTTGTCTTTAACTAGACAAGAAACTTAAAATCTAATGGTCATAGTTTCCAGAAGTCCTGGTAGTCATGTTGATTGGAGAGAGTAGAAGTGAGTACATGGGCAGGCCACAATGGACCTGTGTTCCAACTCAACTTGGCAAGAGTGATGAGCTGAGGAGACACCAGGCTGGCATATCATTGAAATTTTCCACACCTGGCCCCTGGCTAAGACACACCTAGGGAAGAGATCTGAAGGGAGAAGGAGACAGTCTGAGACTTAATGGATTTGCCAAGGGTAACACCAACTGTCTGACCCTGAAAACTAAGGGAAGAAGACTCCTGGGCAAAGGAAAAGATGCATTTACTCTGAAGGTGTTTGAGATGAGGAACCCAGATTCAAATTAAAGACCACTCTACTTATTAGCCTTTCCCCACCAGCAAATGGTCAGTCTCATTTCAGATAAGGACTGACCATTAAGGAGCAACATGGGACCTGCATGCAAGAAGTGCCTCCTGCCAAAAGAAGAAACAAGAAGTTGAGCAAAAGACGAAAGATAAACTTGCCTTGTAAGAAAAGTCACCCAAGAACCAGACACAGAATGATTAAGTACAGGCTGAAGTGAAGTCAAGAAAGTCGAGTTCAACTTACCAGTTTAAAAACAAAGGAAGAAAAATGGGTTAGTGCACTGTAGGAGAAGAAAAACAAATGAAAAGATTACAAGAGATAAATGTCGCTTAAAAAATAACAAAATAAACAACAAATCTTAACAGGGAATCTCATCACAGAAACAGAATCAACTTTAGGAAATCCCTCAAGTCCAAATGGAAAAGACCAAAATTATAATAATTGAGAAGGAAAGGCTGAGAGGCCCAGAAAATAAACCAAGGAGACTTGTTAAGTAGTACTGCTGAAAAAGACACACACAGAGACACAGACACACCACAAAGTTTTCCAAGAGCTCCACTATATTCCATCATATCAAGCTGCATTTACTGGGTGCTTGCATCAATGAGGACACTGGGTTAAGAGTGTGGAATACAAGTATTGCATGGTCTCCACCCTCAAGAAATTCTCAGGCCTGAGAGGGGTCCGGGAAAATAAGCAAAACGTTATACTAAAATAGTACAAATAGAAATGCTTAGAAGAGGTAGGATTACTGCTGACCTCTGGCTGGAGGAAGGAGAGTGGGTGGAGAGGAGCGGAAAGGAGGCTGCTGGGAGGATGAGACATGTATGGAGCAGAGAGGAATAGTGTGTTGTTACCTGGTAGGGACAGCAGTGGAAGTTGCAAATAGGTGGGCATGTAAATTTATACGGGAATGTACATTTTCACTCAGTCATGTTAAATAAAAAATTAAAATTAAAATTGAAAAAAAAAGAGGTAGGACTAAATCTCACCTCAGGTGGACTATGGTGGTGCAAGGGTTAAGGCCTTGGCTGCAAATTGAAAGAGCTGTAGTTAGAGCCCACTGGTGGTTCTATGGAAGAAAAGATTTGGCAATCTGCTCCCATGGAAATTGCAGCCTAAGAAACCCCATAGGGCAGCTCTGCTCTGTTGCTTGGGGTTTCTGTGAATTGGAATCCCCTCCATGGCATCCAACAGCAATAAACAAAAAAAAGATAGAGTTAGTTTCGATGGTAGGTGAGCCAATCAAGTGTCCAGAAACCATGGTGATGCAGTAGTTAGGTGCTACAGCTGCTAACCAGAAGCTTGGCAGTTCAAATCTACCAGGTATTCCTTGGAAACTCTGTGGGCAGCTCTACTCTGTTTATAGGGTTGCTACGAGTTGTAATCAACTCAATGGCAGTTGGTTTGGTTTTGGTTTGGTAATCGAGTGTCAGACATGGTGCACTGCTGTAGAGAAGTGGTGATTAGACAGTTCAGGGCCAGCAAATGATAGTCAGAATTTAAATCCAGATGTGCCCAATTCCAGGTTCATCCTCATCCTCTTTCTATTTGAACTTGCTGCCTCAAATATTATATCAGCTTCAAAACATTCACTACCTCCATAAGGCAAAGAACTAGCTATTACAAATTCTGCCGATCTTCTCATGGGGTTTAATTATGAGGAGCCAGTGTCTTATTGGGAGGAGGGGGTAGAACTGAGTATCTCTGAGGTGACCAAGGGTCTGTAAAGACTTGGGCCAGGGATGATTTCGTACCAGGAAAATGGGGCTTCTAAGAAGAACTGCAGGTGCATTTATCAAGCAAAATCACACTTTGGAGTGATTTTGCTATTTGCAAGGTGAACGACGGAGCATCCATCAAACCCTAGGCTGGTGTCCAGGATGTGCTAAGAATTTGGCACAACAGGTCAATGGGAGATGCCAACAGTGAGAGGGGACAAGTGGCAGAGAGGAAGGGAGAAAATAAGACTTTAGGAAAAGGCGTGTTTGGAAAACACTTTTTAGCTTCTGGGCTAAAAAGAAGAAAAATACTTTATGACTGCCTGAGGGGACTGGCCTCCCTTCTCAGACTATCTGTTGTAACCAAAGCACAGACAACACAGTGTCAGAACAATTGTGCTGGAGTGGGTGAGTGGACATGCCAATAAAAACTCAGTAGTTCTTTGAATTAGATAGGCAGTGTCCTAGTGCTCCTCCAGACTCTTTCTAAGGCTTCATGTTATTTAAAATAAAAGCACTGTAGAGTATTTTCTTTTTGGCAGTATTAAGTGCTTGCGTCTAGTACCCTGTTCCTACTTTGCCTAGAAACCTGGCCTATGAGCACTCTAATTTTCTTGCTGGGGATAGATATCCGTGAATTTTAGACCCGATCCTAAATTGAGAAGAAGGATCTGAGGAGTTCTGGGGCATATATTCAAAGGAGAATCAGTGAAGAAGTTAGAAAAATAAATAAATACAGAGCAGATGGAAATGGGCAAAACCAAGGGAGAATGTGGCCTAGGGAAATAGAAAGAAGGTTTGAAGAAGGCATGAAGTTTAAAGAAACTAAGAGCCAGAGAAGAGGTATGACTTCTACAAGAGCATATAGCTACAGAGTTGTCTCAGTCAGCTAGGGCTGCTCTAACAGAAATACTGGTGTTTGGCTTTAAGAACACACACTCACTTCCTCATAGCTCTGGAGGCTGTAAGTCCAAATTAGGGTCTCAACTGTGCCAGTTCCTTCCTTGTAGGCAGTCACAGGTGTTCTTTGGCTGCTTGGCAATCTTCACATGGCATCTATCTTCTGTCATGTGTGCTTGCTTGCTCTGTGTCCGTGCTGCTGTTATATAATGCAGAAGTGATTATTTTAAAATGCAATCTTCAATGATATGACCTCCACTTGTTGATTACATTACTCTAGATTTAATTATGGAAAGTGGTTGCATTATATTACATCATATCACATGAAGGCTCTGAACTGGTTCAGACCTGTAAAGTCATTGACAAAGAAGTAAAATTAGAACACAACTGCATTTTTACAACTTGGGTGATCCAGAACAGTAACTGGAACACGAAAAATTATAGGCCGAACCCCTGAAATGGGAGACTTGGAAGAGGAGCAGTGCGCCATTTCTGGAACTTGATGCACGAGTTTGGATTATTGGCAGGACTGTGGTGAGTGACATACGCTCCTAGTGACACGGTCAGCTGCCATCGTTGAGTGAGGCACCAGTGCCCAAACTCTGACTGGTAAGAGATTTGGTTGCTGTGCAACAGACACACTGCCCTTTTTGCCTGAAAGACAGATTAGGTTTCTAGCAGGGTTTTGACTCTTAATTTTTCCTGTTCCAGTTCTTGTTTGGTTCATCCAAATTTTATTTTTTTATATATTTTTTTAAAGTTTGAGTCTGTTCCAGTTTCACTTCCTCAGCCGTGACTGAACTGGTTCAAAGCTCTGCTCACATCACATCATGTTATACTGTGTTATAACTACAGGTCTGGGGCCTAGGATTCCAACATATTTGGGGAGGAACATAATTCAATTCAATTTACAACAAAATTGGCAAAATGTATCAACCATCCGTTGTCAAAATACTGCTATATAATAAACCAATCCAAACTCAGTGGCTTGAAACAACAATTACTTTCAACCACATCTGTGGGTCAGTAGCTAGTTAAGGATTTGTTTATCTTGCTTGGGCTCAGCTGACTTGGCTCCAGACCACAGAACTGGTTCAGTTGTGTTCCATGAGTCTGTCATTCTTCTGAGACCAGTGAACCAGACAGGTCATTATCTTCTCATGGAATTGGGAGAAACACAAGAGAGCAAGTACAGCCACGCATCTAAAACCTTTGCTTGTCTCACATCTGCCAGCATGAATCACATCTCTCGGACAAAGTAAGTCATACGGCAAAGTCCAATGTCGAGGGAAAAAGAAGTAAATTATATGGTAAGACCGGGCTGAAAAATGAGGCTAGTAATTCAACAGACTGTGTTGACGGAGGACTAGACCAGATGCTTTGACTCCTATCCTAGAGCTTTTCTCTCTTTCCTATAAAAACCAAGCAGTTGATTCAGGGTTCAAAAACAAACCTAGGTCAAGGGAAATAATTTTACTCAGGACTTCCATATGCAGTGAGGCTGCCAGTCTTGCTGAAAGCAACAGAAACACATCTTCAGATACACAACTCAAGAAATATGGCTTTCATATAACTTTCCAGAAGAATCTACTTGAAACCTGACTCAAGCAAGTGAAAGATGAATCAAAATGAATTTGCCACTGCTAAGTCTGTGACATAGGAGAGTAGCAAATACTGAATCATTTCAAACATGAAATTAAGATGAAAAAACTGCCTTAATTATGCTTGCAAAGCAGAATATAGTATTTATAGTTCTTGAAAGAAACACTACACAACACTAACTAAATAATATTTTGATGATAATAGACAGGAACAAAAATCCTACCAATTAAAGGAAGAGACAAGGTAGAAAAAGGAGTAAGATATTAAAATGAGTGCATTTCCGCATCTTCCATGTAGGTCATCATTAGACATGAAAGTTGATCACTGAGAAATACAGGTCTAAATACATTATTTAAAAAGATGAAAACAACTTTCAATCAGAGCAGATACCAAACAAATGATGAAAAATGGGGAACAAAGTAAGGCAAATAACAGATGTCAGGTGAAGCATCACAAAATTATAAATATTTTTATATTAAAATTAATGAGACATAAACACAAGCTAAACTTTATGCTATAAAAATAATTGGACACAAGATAAATAAATTTAATAAAGGGATCTGTCACACTGGATTAAAACACCTAAAGACACACCAAATGACGAGCAAAATAGACCAATAACAAAGAACCTCAGAGTCCAGTGTAAATGATTAGTTTAATGAAGCAAAGATGAGGTCAAGGAGAAAAACAAAGAACTAAAGTGGGACATAGAAGGTCACAGTGAAGATGTATTAACCCCAAATCAAACCCACTTGCTGTTGAGTCAATGCCAACTCACAGAGCCCCTATAGGACAGAGTAGAACTACCCCCCTAGAGTTTCTAAGGACCACCTGGTAGATTCAAACTGCCAGTGTTTCGGTTAGCAGACATAGGACTTAACCGCTATGCCAGCAGGGTTTCCCTCAGCAGACTTACAGAATGCCCTATCCACCATTGTGGTATCCCATACAGCATTGCTTTTGACCAAGAGACTCACTTCACAACAAATGAAGTGCCACAGTGGCCCCTACTCACGGAATTCACGTGTCTCACCAAGTACTCCATCAGCCAGAAGCGCTTGGCTAGCTAGAACAGCGGAATGGCTTCCTGAAGATGCGGGTACAGTGCCAGCTAGGTGGTAATACCTTGCAGGGTTGGGGCAGTGTTCTCCAGGAAGGTGTGTATGTTCTCAGCCAGCACCTAACGTATGGTGTGTTGTTCCTTCAATAACAAAAATTTGGGGGTCCAAAAATCAAAGGGTGGAAATGGGAGTGGCTCCACTCACCACTATCCCTAGTGACACACTCACAAAAATTTTGTTTCCTTTCCCGCTAGCTCTAAGCTCTGTGGAAAAAGTCTTAGTTCCAAAGGAAGGGATGCTCCCACCAGGAGATATAACACCAATTTCATCCAACTGAAAGTTAAGAATGCCACCCAACTACTTTGGGCTCCTTATGACTCTAGATTAACAGGCAAAGAATGGAGCTACTTTACTGGCTAGAGTAATTAATCTTGTTTATCAAGGGGAAATTGAACTGATATTGCATAACAGAGGTGAAGAAGTGTGTGTCTGAAATAGGAGGTCCCTTAGGATGTCTCTTAGCACTACCATGCTCTGTGATTAGGGTCAGTGGAAAGTTACAGCAACTCGGTTGTTACATGAGAACTAATGATCCCTCAGGGATGAAGATTTGGATCACCCCACCAGGTAGAGAACAACTAGTTGAGGTGCTTGAAGAGGTCAAAGGGAACATGGAGTGGATGGTGGAAGAGGTGATTCTAAATAGTAGCCACAGCCATGTGACCCGTTAGAGAAGTTATAATTACACTTGTTTTTAGTATTTCTTCCCTGTTTCGGTACACATAGGCATGCATGTGTGTATGTGTGTTCACACACAGAAAAAATATCTCTGCTTTCTTACTTCCTTTACTCCATTGCTTATTAGAAAATATAAGGCTTAAACAGGGTTCATGTATTTTACTGATATTTGTGTTAGTTATATCATGTTAGATGCAATAAAGACTTTATAAGTGTCTTTCTTTGGAGATTATGTATGGTTTAAAGAGAAGCATGCAGGTGCAAAGTTGACTAGCGGTGAGCTGTGATAGTTAAGGTTGTGTGTCAGCTTGATTAGCCCATGACTCTCAGTGGTTTTGCAGCTAAGTAATGCAGTTGTTCTGCATTTTGTGATACAAAGTTATCACCTCCATGATGTGATCTGATATGATGAGCCAATTAGTTGTACAGGAAATTTCCTTAGGGGTGGGGCTTGCATCAAAAATATATATGGAATTCTGGAAAAGCTCACAGACTTTTTCTCACTGTGTATCTTACATCGATTTCATTGTCATGTGACCTCCAGTTCTTGGGACTTGAGCCAGTGTCATCCAAGGACTGTCAATTAAGTTCAGCAACTTATCGTTGAGGAAGTGTCACATGCCTCATTGCTGACTGTCGTTATGGTCACCTTTGAAGTATTCCCACTTGGGAAGCTATGCACCCAGGCCAGTGCCTAGTCCACCCTTTATGCAGTTTTGAAACTCTTTCTGGAATGGCCATCAGAGTTGTCATCATATAACCCTTGAGGTCTTGAATGTCATCAAAATGTCTTCCTTTCAATTTTCCTTTGTCTTCAGGTAAAGAAAAAAGTCATTGGAAGCCAGATCAGGTGAGTAGGGAGGGTGTTAGTACAGTTATTTGTTTACTGGCTAAAAACTCCCTCACAGACACCTATACAATTAAGTTTGTGAACTTGCCACTGTGCCATCGTGCACAGTGGCCTTTCCAGAAAGAGTCCCAAAATTGCTTCGAAGGGTGGACTAGGTGCTGGCATTGGTGCCTAGCTTCCCAAGGGGAATACTTCAAAGCTGATCGTAGTGATAGCCAGAAATGAGGTATGTAACATTTTGGATAATTAAGCTAGCAGATTTAATTGTCAGACTTCATATATAGTCTATAAGTACTGGAGTTCATCAGTCTTCCTGCTTGTGAGCAAGTCATTTGCCATCTGACCTGCTGATTTGGGGTTCACCAGCCCCCACAGCTGTGTGAATATAAGGAAGCCTCCAGCCTGATATCTGCCTCATAGATTTGCCACATGCCACCCTTTACAACTCTGTGGGCAATTTCCTTAAGATAAATCTGTGTGTGTGTGTGTGTCTGCCTGTCTCCCTCCATAAAAATAATGTGGGGACAATGTCTGACCTCATCTCTCTTCATAAGGGGGAAGAAAATCAAAATCAGGAACCACGATCGATTTCTACGAGGTGGAGGTCAGGCATGTCTCCTCTCTCCACCAGCTTTACCAATTCTGAAATCCATCATCCCTCCCATAACACTTTCTGCTTTGTTGCTGGGCTTTACAATCTGTTGCAATGGCCACACAGAACACACAGGCACTATTTATGATTAAGGGGTTTATTAAGGAAGTAACAGGTTACAATTTAGGTTCAGAAATGCTCAGCATACCATTCTTCCATCGAGACAGCCTCTTCCCAGCTGCGCTCACAAGCATACCTCTCCATGACCTTCTGCCTTTGTCCAAAGACACTCAGCCCACTCTGAAGACTAGGAAGCTCACTGTGCAATCTCTCCTGCTAGGGCCTCCCTCTCTCTCTCTGTCTCTCTCTCTTCTGGTTTCAGGAGCTTCTCAGAGCAGGAATCCTGGGTGCAAAGGACAAATTCTCTGCTCCTGGTTGTTCTTTGGTGGTAGTGGGATCCTCCATCGTCTGGGATGGCTGATTGTAAAGCCAGTGGGATGGTGAGAACTGAGTAGCCCCCTTGGTGGGATACAATTCTACTGGCAAAGTCCTACTCAATCACTCGGGTGGGAGTTACAAGACTACGGCAAGGCAAGTACACAAAAGCAACTCATTGTACCACACACACACTCTGTCTCTACTTATCTGTATGTGTTTCACTAGTTTTGCATCTCTAGAGAGCCCAGCTTACAACAACTGAACTTTTTTTGTGGAAATCAGGATAGTAGTTACCCATGATAGAAACCAGTAAGTGAGGAGGGACAGGATGAAGCTTTCTTGGACTCTGGAAAAGTTCGGTTCCTTTCTCTATTGCTTTTTATAATACATACTATTTTCTTCCCATATATACTTCTATTAAAAAACATACCATGAATAAGGTTGAAACTTCAACGGCCAAATGACAAAATCATTTGCCACACACAGAATAAAGGGTTAATGTTATATCCAAACCCTGAGGTCTAAAATGTTATGCATAATGCTGCCCACAGTGTTAACCAATCAAGAAGGCTTATAAAACAAGAGAAGGGTATCAAGTACTAGGAGAGGGAGCCAACACACAAAAGAATGAATCCAAATTGCCAATAAACAGAAGAAAAGATATTTAATTTCTCTACCAGTTATAGAAATGCCTATGTAGAAAGAAGCTTGTTTTCACTTACCAGAGAGGTAAAGATTAAAGAGATTGACAAATCCACTTAAATTATTGGAAAATGGGCTTTCTCATACATTGATGGTGGCAGCATTAATTGATTCAAGCTTTTCAAGAAGGCAGTTTGGCAATAAGTGTCAAAATGTAAAATGAGGGTGCCTTTTATCCTGATAATCGCATTCTCAAAAAATTTATTGATGAAAATGATCATTCAACATAACAAAGGTCACTATACACCAGGCAGTTCATTGGAGCTCGGTTTATTTTATAACATCAAATGGCCACCAAATGTTCAATTGATCCATTAAATTAGCGCAAATCTGTTAAATGCATTATAGTGTAATGGTATAAAATAAAGATATAATTCTGTAACTATTAACATAAAAAGACATCCATATCACTTTGTTGAGGAGCAGAAAAGATAGGCACGAATCCAGGAGTCCATTTATTGGCATCAAAAATATGAAGAAGGATTTTGACCGAAACATTAGCCTTGGTTCTAACTGGGTGAAATCACTTAAGGAAAGTTTACTTTGTTGATCTTTTCTGTAATATTTTACATTTTCTTTTCTAACATGTGTCCCGCTTCACAAAAATAAAACTTAAAAAAAATAAAATCCACATGGAATGATGCTAGTGAAGAGTGTGCTTCTTGGTTCAAATGAGCACCGGAGGCTATCTGAGCAGCTTCTGTCCAGAGACAGCAGGAAAGGGTGGAGGGGGACAGGAGTGGGTTAAATGAGTACAGGAAGCACCGTGTGGAAAGGAAGAGTGTGCTGTCACAGGGAGAGCAGCTAGAGTTGCATAGCAGTGTGCATACGGGGTTTTGTGTGGTAAATTGACTTGGATTGTAAACTTTCACTTAACGCACAACCAAATAAATAAAAATAAAAAAAATAAACTCAGTTTAAACATTTTTGAGGTTAAAAAAAAAAGACCAGAAAAACAATTATGGTAACTTTGCACTACATTTTGAACAGAAAAATAGCTTTACAATTAATTTTCTTTCTTATTTGGTTTTCTAAGTCAACTCAACCAGCCAAGCCAAGTGCGTCGACTCAACTCAAGAGAGTCTAAAATTTAATTATCTCTGTCTTGAAGGAAACCCTGGTGTTGTAGTGGTTAAGCACTGTGGCTGCCAACCAAAAGCAGAGCAATTCTAAGTGCTCCTTGGAAACCCTATGGTGTGTTACACTGTTTGCTATAGGGTCAGGGTTTTAGTCATTTGGTACTACTGTAACATAAATACCATGAGTGGATGGATTTAGAAAGAGAAATTTTATTTTGTCACAGTGAAGTAGGTTAAAAGTCCGAATTCAGGGTGGCAGCTCTGGGGGAGGACTTCCTCTGCTAGCCCTGCAGGAGTGTCCTTGTCATCAGTCTTCCCCTGGACTGGAAGCTTCTGCGGTGCAGGGACCCTGATCCCTTCCAAAGAATATGGTCAGCTCCCAGCATTGAGTTTCCCCAATCTCTCTGCTGGATTCTTTCTGCAAAAAAAGGCAAAGAGGGGGGCAGGTTCTAATTTGGAATTCAATAACATTTTAGTTTTAATGTGTATTATGGAAGTGCTTTTTAAAATGCCCCCCCCCCTTTTTTTTGCAGATTGGAACTTGTTCCATTGACCTATTTCTGCTTGGAATGACATTCTACATGCTCACTGATGTATGGGCATGTACTCATTCAGAAATACAGCTCCAGGATGAGCTAAAATTTATTGGACATTTACTATATTCTAAGGGCCTCACATTTTTTATTTCATTCAATTCTCCTTACTGACCTATAATATAAATGCAATAATTTGTGAGAAAACTGAGGGTTAAGTCATTTAAGGGACTTGACTGGGATAACACATTTCATAAGTGCCTGCCATACCCCACTCCAAAACACCAATAAACAATACAAGATACCAAGAAATAAATCTAGCAAACTGTATGCAAGATGTTTAAGGGAAATATAAAATTTTATCAAAGGTCATAAAAATAAACCTAAACTAAGGAAGATATGTAACATGCCCCTAGGGTTGCCATAAGTCAGATCTGACTTGACGGCACTTGGCCGGCATGTAACATGCTTGCATATAGGAAGCGCCAATATTTTAAAGATTTAACTATCCCCCATGCTAATCTGTAAATGCAATACAGTTATAATTAAAGAAAAATCCCAACATATCTTCAGATTGAACATGACAACTTGTTTCAAAAGTTCTGATGAAAAATAATTATGAAGAATAAGTGAAGTTTACCCTCTCCAACACCACCTCCAGTGATTAATCCCTTCGGATGACATGTCTAAACCCAGCAAATTGAACAATGTTCTGTTGTGTTCCACAGAGTCCTTGTTGACTCATTTTCAGAAGGAAATCACCCAATCTTTTTCCCTTGTCTGAGTCTGAAAATTCAACTGAAACCCATCCACAAAGTGTGACCTTGCTAGCAGTTGTAATACTCGTGGCGTAGCACCCAGAATCGCAACACACAAGTCAGCACAGTATGACAAGCTGACAGATGGGTGGTGGATATCTCACTATGAACATGTCTGTATAAATTGTGCTGTAGTCACAGAAGCTCAAACTACAGAGTAGTTGACATTAATAAATTCTGTCTACAGGCATCAATCTGCATGTATCTCCTAGACATAAAACCTATGCCATTGAGTCAGTTCTGACTCAAAGCAACACACAATCCTGTATTGCAGAGTAGAATGGCCCCATAAAGTTTCAAAGGAGAGATTGGTGCATTTGAACTCCCAACTTTTGTTTAGCAATTTGTCATGGATTGCATATTGTGGTCCCCCCAAAAATGTATGTATTGATTTGACTTGGCTCTCAGTCCCATTATGGTGCAATTCCTCCCGTGTATTGTGAATCCTGCCTCTGTGATATTAAAGACAGGAATGTGCAGAAGTTGTGCTGGTGAGGCAGGACCCCAGGTACCAGCTGTGGGATAGAAGGGAGAGAAGTGAGGATGGAGAGTTGGGAACCTCACACCACCAAGCGCAGAGCACTTCCTTTGGACCTGAGATTCCTGTGCCAAGATCCTCTCACTGGATTTGGACTCAGCCTACTAGATTGTGATAAATTCTCTTGCTGAATGGACTCACAATTTGTAACAGAATTTGTGGTTCACCGGACCATGTCAGTAAAATTTATCTCCATAAAGACTTCCACTCCATGGTATTTTCTGTTAGAGCAGTACCGGGTGACTAAAACACAACCATAGATCCTAACCACTCCATAACCAGGGCCACCCTAGACATGATGTTGTTGTTGTTAGGTGCTGTTAGGTCAGTTCCGACTGAGAGCAACCCTTGCACAACAGAATAAAACACTCCGTTCCCCAGCCCTGGGCCACACCCGCAATCATTTTTGTGCCTAAGCTCCTCACTGCAGCCTCTGTATCAATCTGTCTCATTGAAGGTCTTCCTCTTTGTGGATGACCCTCCACTCTACCAAAAATTAGCCAGTGGAAAACCTTACAGATCTCAAGAGAACATTGTGGGACTTACTTGCTTTGCATATGCTGTCAGGAGAGATCCATCACTAGAGGAGGACATCACGTGGTGAATGAAGAACAGGATTAGCAAGGGTGAGGGAGATCTTCAGAGAAATGGCTAGGCACAGTGTTCTCGATAATAGACTAGAACTTACTGGGGGTGGCAAGGGTGATGCAAGACTGTGACACATCTTGTTCTGTTGTTCATAAGGTCACTATGCATAGGAGTTGACTGGATAACACCTAACACCATGTGAGATGCTATCATTGGAGCAAGACGGGTGAGGGGCACGAAGGACCTCTTTGTACTATTGGTAGAACCTTCTACAAGTCTGTAGTTATTAAAAACTAGGGAGTGATAATGTGGAAAAGGACATAGAGAACGCACGCGCAGCTTGGAGAATGTAATCGGTGTCACTGAAGTGCACCGTGGAATTGGTTGAGATGGCATATGTTTTGCTATGCATCTTTTCACTAAAATAATTCAAACCAAAGCAAGCAAGGGGTGAAAGAGAGAGAGAACTTAAAAAGAATAAGCAAACTTTAAAATTTAATTAGTGAGTGATTAATGAGTCTGAAATTGATTAGACATGCAATCAGGATGCATTGATAATTACTAGTGACTGAAATTTGAAAGTTTGAAACAAAGAAGAAAGTCTGGCAATTGGAAAATATGGCCTTGGTGATAGAAACAATGCAGGAGATGGCATGATCAAATTTTTATGAGATCAATGGTTTCTTCATTGCAGAGATCTTTTTTCACCGAAGTAAACTGACTGTAAATATAGACTTTGCCAGATAGAATACAAAGCAGCCAAATCAACTACATTTGTGGAAAGAAAGGGTGGATAAGTTCCACAGCATCAGTGAGAACAAGGCCAGGGGCCAACTGTGGAACAGACCATCTATTGCTCATGTGCAAGCTCAAGTTGAAGCTGAAGAAAGTTAGAAAAGTCTGCAGAGCCAAAATGCGGCCTTCAGTTTATCCCACCTGAATGTATAAACCATCTTAAGAATAGATTTGATGAGTTGAATACTAATGACTGAAGGCCAGACACATTGTGGAATGGTATCAAAGACATCATACATGAAGGAAGCAAGAAGTCATTAAAAAGACAAGAAAGAAAAGACCAAAACGGATGTCAGAAGAGATCTCAAACTTGCTGTTGCGCAGAAAGTAACTAAAGCAAATGGAAGAAATGATGAAGTCAAAAGCTGACCAGAAGATTTCAACAGGCAGCTCCAGGAGACAAAGCAAAGTATTATAAAGACATATACAAAGACCTGGAGTTAGAAAACCAAAAAGGAAAAACGCTCGTGGTACTTCTCAAGTTGAGAGAACCAAAGAAAAATTCAAGCCTTGAGTTGCAATAGTGAAGGATTCAATGGGAAAAATACTAAACGATTCAGGAAACAGCAACAGAAGATGGAAGAAATCAGAGTCATTATACCCAAAAGAGTTGTTCCATGTTCAACGATTTCAGGAGGTAGCATATGATCAGGAACTGACGGTACTGAAGCAAGAGGTCCAAGCTGCACTGAAGGCCTTGGTGAAAAACAAGGCTCCAAGAATTGACAGAGTATCATTTGAGATGTTTCAACAAATGGATGTTAATGCTAAAAGTGCTCACTTTCCTATGCCATGAAATTTGGAAGACAGCTACCCAGTCAACCAATTGCAAGAGATCCACATTTATGCCTATTTCGAAGAAGAGTGTCCAACTGAACACAGAAATTATCGAATACTATTATAAATGTCACAAGCAAGTAAAACTTTGCTGAAGGTCATTCAAAAGCGGTTGTAGTAGTGCAACAACAACAGCCAGAAATTCAAGCTGGATTCAGAAGAGGACAAGGGACATCACTGCTGACATCAGATGCATCCTGACTGAAAGCTGAGAATACCAGAAAGATGTTTCCTTGTGTTTTATTGACTATGCATGCAGAGATGTTCAACTATGTGGCTTATAATGAATTATGGATAACACTGCAAAGAATGGGAATTCCAGAATATTTAATGATGTTCTTGAGAAACCTGCGTACAGATCAAAAGGCAGTATTTGGAACAGAACAAAGGGATACTGCGTGGTTTAAAGTCAAGAAAAGTGTGTGTCAGGTTTGCATCCTTTCATCATATTTATTCAGTCTGTATGCTGAACAAGCAATCTGAAAAGCTGGACAGTATGAGGGAGAACATGCATCATGGCTGGAGGACTCATTGAGAATGTGCAGTATGCAGGTAACACAACCATACTGGCTGAAAATGAGGATACCTTGAAGTAGTTACTGATGAATGTCAAAACCCATAGCCTTCAGTACGCGTTACACCTCACTATAAAGAAAACAAAAATCCTCACAACTGAGCTGACAAGCAACAACACAATAAATGGAGAAAACATTGAATTTGTCAGGAATTTCATTTTACTTGGATTCACAGTCAACATCTGTGGAGGCAACAGCCAAAACATTGAACAACACATCGCATTGGGCAAATCTGCTGTGAAAGATCTCTTTGAAGTGTTTTCTTTCTTTTCTTTTTTTTAAAAAAAAAGCAAAGATATCACCTTGAAGGCCAAGGTGTGCCTGTCCCAAGCTCTGTTGTTTTTAATCATCTCATACACATGCAAAGCTGGACAATGAATAAACAGGCCAAAGAACTGATGCCTTTGCATAACAGTATTAGGAAAGAATATTAAATATATCATGGATTGTCAAAAGAACAAACAAATCTGTCTTCAAAGAAGTACAGCCAGAGTGCCCCTTAGAAGCAAGGATGGCAAGACTTCATTTCACATACAAGGGACATGTCATCAGGTGAGACCAGTCCCTAGGGAAGGACATCATGCTTGGTAAAGCAGAAGGTCAGAGAAAAAGAGGAAGACTTTCAACAAGATGGACTGATACAGAGGCTGCAACAGTGAGCTTAAGCACAACGACTGTGAGAAGGGTGCAGGCCCAGGCATTGTTTTTTTGCGTTGGGTGTAGTGTCACCACGGGTCAGAAGCTACTTAGCAGGGCCTGACAACAAGAATAGAAGTGCTGAAGGCGTCCTGGAGACACAAGGGCTAAACGAGCCTACTTACCAAAAGATCCGTAATTTGAATCCACCACCTGCTCAGGGAGAAAGATGTGACTATCTGCTGTCCTATACAGTCTTGGAAACTGTGCCAAGCCAGCGAAGTGCCGTCGAGTCGGATCCGACTCATATGGGGCAGTTTTACTGTGCCCTGTGGTGTCACTACAAGTTGGAATTGGGTTTGGTTTTTTGTATAAATGTTTGCTATAATAATAAAAGCAATGAATTTTATATATTTCCATATCCCAGGAGAGTGTACAACTCTGTAAGGCCAATATTATTCTATTTCCCACATTACAGATGATAAAACTCATGCACAGAGTGGTCCAGTAAGTCACCCAAGATCACACAACTTCTATATTACATCACTGCCTAGTCCCAAAGTAAGATCTCTGAACTGATACATGATTGTGCTTCTCTGTTCGTATTCTATATTGTTCTCTTTAATTTTTGTGTTTAAATCAACCCCTTTTGCAAATAAATAAATATTAGAAGATATTTTAAAGACAAGGAATCATAAAACTTGCCTTGTGAGGTTTTTGTGAGAATTTGGTAACACATCAATAGAGGGTGGTCAGGTCTGAGGGGCCCCAGAGTCAGCTCCTGACCAGTTCTCTTTGCAGCCACCCGCTTCTCCTCACTGTGTAAAACTACACTGTGCCCAGCACTCTACAGTATATAAAACAGTACTAAGCTGTACAAAGCTTCCTTACATGTGCGTCATCCTACTGGTAACTGAGAGAGTCCTGTACCAGGCCCATTTTGTGAATAAGGACCCTGGTGGTACAAACAGTTACGGTCTCGGCTGCTAAGCTAAACACTGGTGGTTCAAACCCAGCACCAGCTCTGCAGTGGAAAGACCTGACAATCTATTTCTGCAAAGATTGCAGGCTAGAAAATCCTGTGGGAAAGTTGTACTCTGTCACATGGGGTTGCCATGAGTCAGAATAGACTTGATGGCATCCATTGACAACAGTGTTGGTGAGGGACCGAGGCTTGCCAAGCCAAGGGCCGTCGAGTCGGATCCAGCTCATGGGACTGAGGCTTAGAGCTGATAAATATTTGCCCAGGGTGACACGCAAAGGGACCCCGCCGAGGCCTGTCTGAGAGCAGAGCCCACGGTCCTAGCCAGTCACCAGCCTCTCAGCAAGAGTGAGCTCTTTGAGGAGTGGGTGGTGAGACCGGGTTGTGGCGGCCAAGGTTCCGCGCCACCAGACCTCCCTCGAAAGAAGAAGTCCCAGCTCCTGGGCCTTCTGTCATAGGACAGCCTTAAGTTGTCAGCCCCTCAGGGACGGCCTCAGCTGCAGAAAGCCACCCTAGCTTGGTCATAGTCCTTTCTGCACTACCCCATCCTGTGGCTGACCGAGGCAGGGTATAAATAGCGCAGGGGGCCAGCCCTGGCGAACCCGCCGCTCCAGCGTTCCGAGTCAGCCGGCTCCTTTGTCCAGCTCCCCGTCCCTCCTTTCTCTTCCGCAGGGGCTGTGCCCTGCGCCCTGAACCTCTTCACCTTCCTGAGGAGCCTGCAAGAAGGAACACACCTGGAATGACAGGATGGAATTCCTAGCAAAGGGGTGTGAGGGAGGGAGCCCCACCCCAGGAGACCAGGGAGGAGGCTGGCAGGGCTCCTTGTGAAACATGACAAGGCCAAGCGAGGGGCTCCTGGGGGTCCTTCTCATCACAGAGCAGAGTTTCCCGGATTGTGAGAGCCTCTGGAGACACAGCTAGGGAGTGGAGCCCTCAGCGGTTGGGAGAGGCCCTGTGGCAGCGCCCGACACAGCAGCCTGGGAGAGGCATCCTTCCATCCCAGGCAGCGAGCTCTGAGCCATGTGGTAGCTGGGCCAAGTCTCATCTCTTATTTTTAGCACAGTTGCCTCTGCCACGACATCACTTTTTGGAAGCATTTTCACCTCGGTTCTGAAGCACTGCAGAATTTTGTAAACGGAGCTGATTCTAGTTTTCTTGCTTTTCATATTTCTAACCCCTTCCTCCAACAGTGAGAACCCTAACTCCATTCCCACAATCCACCTGTGTGTAATCAATCTCCTGTGGCAGCCCTGGCCACCGCCACACCCCCACCTGGGGACACACACCTTATTCCTCCACACCAGGCTTCAGTGCCCCATGCCAGTCCACCTCCAGTCGACACCCCCTTCCTACAAAGGTAATTTGTACCTGGCTTCTGGTAGGCACTCTGCACATATTTGTTGGATGGATGAATGAATGAATGATGAATGATTTTAATAAATTATAGGTATCCTTAACTCCTATCACAGTGTCTGTAGTAGCCTTTAATAATTATATTGTTATTACTCATTTTTATTGAGTCAGTTCTGAGTCATGGTGACCCCATATGCTGCAGAGTGACACATTCATAGGGTTATTTTTGGTTGTAATCTTTGTGGAGGCAGTTTACCAGGCTTTTCTGCTTCCAAGCCAATGGATGGGTTCAAACTGCCAACCTTTAGATTAGCAGTGGATTGCAAACCACTTGTACTACTCAGGGAACTTGTATTTGTATTAAATGACCAAATAGATTCGGGAAGAACAGTAGGGAACAGTAAAACCCAGTAACTCATAATTTATCATGAAACAGGAGTATGTATCTTATACACGTCCATGAACGACATCTTGCTGAACCACTAGAAATTGTCAGCCAGATTATGAAGGGCATGTCTGTCCTATTCAGATTCATAAACTTATACATTTACAGGCCTGGAGTAGACTTCAGAGATGATATAAAGCTGAGGGAAGGGTAGAGGGCCTCATTAGAGGAAAGTCAAGGCCAAGGAGTTGGGCCTCTTGGCTCCATCACTAGCTGGAAACCACTCAGGAGGTGCTCTGCTATACTGCAAGTGGCCAGGAATATTAGCACAAATTTATGAAGGGCCATCCAAAAGCAACAGAAATAACAATAAAATGATAATAACAAATTAATAAACTTGGATTTGATTTGGAGTTTTTAGGACCTCTGGCGACGCAATGGTTAAGCAATCAAATGCTAACTCAAAACAACTGTTTGAACCCACCAGCGACTCTTCAGGAGACAAGACCTGCTCCCATAAACATTAGAGCCTAGGAAACCCTAGGGCAGCTCACCTCTATCCTGTAAGATCTTTATGAGTTGGAATCAACTCAACAGCACACAGTAAAAACAGGGGTTTTACATGCGTCAAGACAAAAACACGAGGATTAAGTGCTATATTATGCCCATTTTCCTGAGAGGGAACTGAGTTTGGTTTGTTTTTTTCTTTTTTTCCATTTCTATGTTTGTAACTCCTTCCTCCAACACTGAGAACTATGGTTCCTCTTACCCTTAATATGTTCGCTTACATAATCAGAGAGGTGAAGGGTTTTGCCCATGTTTACACACATAAAGGGTAGATAGGCCTGGCAAGAGGCATTTAAAGTGTACTCATTGGAAGTTCGGTTCCAGAAAGCCCTTCTAAGAAGATGACTAAAGTTACCACGCTGTCAGGTATTTGAACTGAAAGCCAGTGTTTCTGGTGGCTGTCCTCTCGTTGACACTGTTGGCCTCTTGCTCTGAGTCAGAGATTGTAAACCCACTGATATTTTACCTTTCTCTGGGACAGCTGAAGACAATTACCCAGATCTCAGTGCACCAGGGCGCACAGTGTTGAACCCACAGTGACACGCCTCCTTCATCAGGCAGGAAGCTGGTAAGGCTGACCTCTGACCTGGGCCCAGCAGAGCAGGCCCATGCCCACTTGACCTCATCTGCTGGGTCCTTTCTTCCTAAACTCTGCCTGTCTGCTTGTTGGAGATCCACAAGCTTCTGGGAATAAAGGGATAGAAGGAGATGCATTTATTTGGCCTGATGAGGTCTGTTTTTGCAGAAAGCCTAAGGATGACAAGAGGTGAAAATGGAGGAGGCAAAAGCTGAAAAGGCAAAGGAATCAAAGCTTCTCCTTGTGGTGAGGGTACAAACCTTGCTGCTTGGGAAGAGCAAGAGAGAAGAGGACACACGGCAAAGGTCTACCACCACACCTGTCCCTGGAATAGAAACCCATAGTGGGGATCCTGGCTGACTTTGCCAGTCCCATCTTGTTGCCTCACCTAGCTGCAAATTTTTAGATACTGTAGCTGTTAGCTCCCACAGATACGGCAGATTTTTAGATATTGTAGTTGTTAGCTGCCACAGACGTGGTCCCTGTAACTCCACTGACAGTGGATCGAGCTGTTGGTGATTCATGGGGTTTTCAATGACTCATCTGGAGAAGCAGACCACCAGTCCTTTCTTCCTAGTCCCTTTTAGTCTGTAAGATCCGCTGAAACTTATTCAGCATCATAAAAAGAAGCAAGCCTCCACTGGTAGATGGATGTTGGCCATGCTTGCGGTTCATTGGTCAAATTTGAATCTGAGTCTCCTATTGAAAGGTGAGGTTCTACTAGTAAGTCACAACTGCCTCTTTCAAGGCGTTGTTGTTAGGTGCCATCAAGTTGGTTCTGACTTATATGACCCTATGTACAAGAGAAGGAGACACTGTCTAGTCCTTCACAACCTCGTGTGGATTGTTATGCTTTAGCCCGTTGTTGCAGCCACTGCACCAAACCGTCTCGCTGAGGGTCCTCCTCCTTTTTTGGCTGAATCTCTACCCAGAATGATATCCTTCTCCAAGGACTGATTCCCCCGATAACAGGTCTGAAGTACGTGAGATGAAGTCTTGCCATCCCCCCTTCTAAGAAGCCTTCTGGCTGTGCTTTTTCGAAGACAGGTGTGTTCCTTCTTTTGGCAGTCTGTGGTATATTCAATATTCTTGCCAATACCATAATTCAAAGGTATCAAATCTTCTTTGGTTTTCCTTATTCAGTGTCCAGCTTTCACATGCATACGAAACAGATGAAAATACCGTGGCTTGGGTAAGTCCTTAAAGGAGTATCTTTGCTTTTTAACACTTTAAAGAGGCCTTTTGCATCCAATGTTCCAATGCAATGTACTGTTTAATTGTGTGACTGCTGCTTCTGTGAGTCTTGACTGTGAATTCAAGTAAGATGAAACCCTTGACAACTTCAATCTTCATTTATCATGATGCTGCTTATTGGTCCAGTTGTGAGGATTTTTGTTTTCTTGATGTTGAGGTATAATTCATACTGAATAATGTGGATTTTGATCTTCATCAGTGTTTCAAGTCCTCTTACCTGTCAGTGATCTAAATTGTGTTATTTGCATAGCACAAGTTGTAACAGAGTCTTCCTCTAATCCTGATGTCCTGTTCTTCATCTAGTCCAGCTTCTCAGATTATGTGCTCAGCATACAGATTGTATAGGTATGGGGAAAAGATACAACTCTGACATGCATCTTTCTTGACTTTAAACCACACAGTATCCCCTTGTCCTGTTCCAGTGACTCTTTTTGTTCCTCATGAATATAATTAAGTGTTCTGGAATTCCAGTTGTTCACAATCTTACAGTTTGTTATGATCCACACAGTCAAATGCCTTTGTATAGTCAATAAAACACAGGTAAACATCTTCCTAGTGTTCTCTGCTTTCAGCCAGGATCCATATGACGAAACCAATAGCATTCCTTGTTCTACATCCTCTTCTGAATCCAGGTTGAATTTCTGCCAGTTCCCGGGGATGTACTGCTGCAGCTGCTTTTGAATGATATTCAGCAAAACCATACTTGCTTGTGTTATTAATAATATTGTTAGATAATTTCTGCATTCAGTTGGATCATCTTTGTGGGCAATAGGCATAGATATGGATTTCTTCCAGTCACTTGGCTGGGTAGTTGTCTTCCAAATTTCTTGACATAGATGAGTGAGTACTTCCTACACTGCACCTGTTTGTTGAAACATTTCAGTTGATAATCTGTCAGTTCTTGGAGCCTTGTTTTTCACCTAGTGATACAGTACTTAAGAGCTATGGCTGCTATCCAAAAGATTGGCAGTTCAAATCCACCAGACACTCCTTGGAAATCCTATGGGCTGTTATACTCTGTCCTATAGGCTGTCTATAAGTTGGAATCAACAGGGTGGCAAAGGATTTTTTTTTTCACTGTTGTCTTCAGTGCAGCTTCGACTTTTTTCAGTAACATCACTTCTTGCTCATATGCTACTTCCCAAAATACCTGAATATTGATCAGTTCTTTTTGGTACAGTCACTCTATTCCTTTGATCTTCTTTTGATGCTTTCTGTGTCATTCAGTGCCCATAGAATCCTTCACTTTTGCAACTAGAGGCTTGAATTTTTTTCTTTGAGTCTCTCAGCCTGAGAAATACTGAGTGTGTTCTTCCCTTGGGTTCTACAAGTCCAGGTCTTTGCACATGTCATCGTAATCTTTGCCTTCTCAAACTGCCCTTTGAAATCTTCTGGTTGTCTGTTTTACTTCATCATTTCTTCTGTTTTCTTTAGCTACTCTACATGCAAAAACACATTTCAGAGTCTCTTCAGACATCCATCTTGCTGTTTTCTTTCTTTCCTGTCTTTTTAATGACCTCTCATTTTCTTCAGATCTTACATTCCACAGCTTGTCTGGTCTTTCAAATTTATTGTTGAGGTGGTCTATAAATTCAGGTAGGATACACTCAAGGCCATACTTAGGTTCTCGTGAGCTTATTCTAATTTTCTTCAGCTTCATCTTGAACTTGTATATGAGCAATTGATGGTATGTTCCGCAGTTGGCCACTCACCTTGTTCTGAACACTGATAGTGAACTTCTCCATCATCTCTTCCCAAATGTAGTCAGTTCAATTCCTGTGTATTCAATGCTGTTAAGCCCATGTTCTGTTGTTGATTTTAGGTGCCACCCATTTGGCTCCAACTCATAGCCCCCCTATGTAAAACAGAAAGAAACACTGTCCCATGTGGCACCATCCTCAAAACTATTTCTATGCTTGAGCCCACTGGCACAGCCACTGTGCCAATCCGCTCCACCCAGGGTCTTCCTCTTTCCTGCTGATGGTCTGCCTTACCAAGCATGGTGTCATTCTTCAGGGACTTGTCCTTCCTGATTACACACCCAAAGTAAGTGAGGTGAAGCCTCACCATCCCTGCTTGTACGGAGCACTCTGGCTGTATGTCTTCCGAGAAAGATGTGTTTGTTCCTCTGGCAGTCCATATGGTATATTCAGTATCGTTCTCTGACACAATAGTTCAATGGAGTTAATAGTTCTTGGGTCTCCCTCATTTGTTGTCTGACTTTTTGCATTCATATTACCATGGCTTGAGTCAGGTGCACCCTAGTGACACTCCTAGTATTTGAAATATTGGTGGCATAGCTTTCAGCATCACAACAAAATGAAAACTACCACAGTACTACAAACTGACAGATCTATGGTGGCCCAGGTGTGTGGTCACTGTTTATTAGAAAATGGTATTTGCAATGAATTATTTGTTGGTTTTGCAAAATTCTATCATGCTTTCTCTAGCATTATTTTTTCACCAAAATCATATTTTCCAACTACAAATCATTCTTCATTGTTCCAGCTTTCACATTCCAAGAGCTACTTACTATCAATGTAGCTTGATTGCATGTTGATTAGTTTCAGACTGCATTAGCTGTCAAAAAATCTTCAGTTATTTCATTTTTGGCCTTATCAGTTGGTGGATAAATTTGAAAAACACTCACATTAGCTGGTCTTCCTCAGAGTCCTATGGCTCTTATCCTGTCACTGACAGCATTGTACTTCTGGATAGATCCTGAAATATTTGCCGGGGGTGAGGGACATTCCCCTAGAATTAGTCATTCTCGACACAGTAGGCCATATGGTTGTTTGATTCAAAATGGCTAATACCAGTCCGTTTCAATTCACTAATGCTTAGGTTATCAATCTTAATGCCTTCCATTTCATTTTTGATGACTTCCAATTCTTCTAGATTTGTACTTCCTACATTCCATGTTTTGATTATTGATGGATGTTTGCAGCTGTTTATTTTTATTTTGAAGAAACATCAACAAGTGAAGGTCCTGAAAGCTTGACTCCACCCACATCACTGAGGTCAGTTCTGCTTTGAGGAGGCAGCTCTTCCACAGTTGTCTTTTGAGTGCCTTCCAACCCAAGGGGGCTCATCCTTCAACACTTTGTCAGACCATGTTCAGCTGTCATTCATAACACGGTCACTGGTCAGTTTTTTCAGAAGTAGGCTGCCAGGCCCTTCTTTCTAGACTCTTATTCTGGAAGCTCCACTGAAACCTGTCCACCATGGGTGACCCTGCTGGGATTTGAAATATCAGTGACAAACTTCCAACATCACAGTAATATTCAGACCACCACAGTGTGGCAAACTGACAGATGATTCGAGGAGAATTCTCACACACTGTGGGAATGTAAGGTGATATAGATACTGTGGAGTTCAAGTTGGCATCTTGTTGTTGCTGTTCGAGTTGGTTCCAACTCATAGCAACCCTCTGAGCAACAGAACGAAACACTGCCGGTCTTGCCCCATGTCCACAATCGTTTTTATGCTTAAGCCCATTGTTACAGTTACTGGGTTAACCCATCTCACAGAGGGTCTTCCTCTTTCTTGTTGGCCCTCCACTCTACCAAGCATGATGTCCTTCTCCAGGGACTGATCTTTCCTGACAACATGTCCAAAGTATGTAAGATGCAGTCTTGCCATCTTTGCTTCCAAAGAGCACTCTGGTTGTACTTCTTCCAGAACAGATCTGTTTGTTCTTTTGTGGTTCATGGCACATTCAGCATTCCTCTCCAATACCACACTTCAAAGCATCAATTCTTCTTCTGTCTTATTTGTTCACAGACCAGCTTTCACATGCATATGATGTGACTGAAAATACCATGGCTTGAGTCATGAACATTTGAGTCTTCAAGGTGACATCTTTTCTTTTCAATACTTTAAAGAGGTCCTTGGCAGCAGATTTTCCCAGTGCAATGTGTCTTTTAATTTCTTGACTGCTACTTCTATGGGCGTTGTTAGAAAGTTAAATATATGCCTGCTGTATGATCCACCGAGTCCAAACCCAAAACCAAACTCAATGTTGTAGAGTTGATTCTGACTCACAGAGGCCCTGTAACATAGAGCGGAACTTTCCCACATGTTTTCAAAGGCTGAAATCTTTATGGAAGCAAACTGTCACATCTTTCTCCTGTAGGGGAAACCTGAAGAACAGAAAACAGACAGTTCAGTCATTAGCCAAGTGCTTATCCACTTTGCCACTAGGGCTCCTTTTCTGCCTATTCTATTACTAGGTATTTACCAAGAGAAATCAAAGCTTATATCTACACAAAGATTTCAATGAGAATGTGTATAGCCTATATTCACAGTAGCCCCAAACTGGAAAGAATGTCATCCACCCACAAATGAATAAACAAGACGTTGTTATAAGACAAAGAATTTGTACTTTTATTAACTAAAACCTCCAGGCAACACTTGAGAATGTATGCAAATGAGTAAGGCTACATAGGTTACACTTGGTTAGCTAACCTCGGGAAGGGACAGATGTCTTGATTTAATCAACCATGCATATTCAATGAATCAATCAATTATGACTATGCAATGAAGCCAATAAAAGGGTTGGCACACAGAATTTTTATGGGTTTCCCAAGTAGGCAAGACCATTTGCTCTTTGAAGGGTCCTTGGGATATGACAGCCTCTTGTTGGACCACCCCCAGGTTGGACCACCCCTGTTCATCTCTTTGTATCCTTTATGATTATAAGAAATCAGTAACTGCTAGTGCAGATATGCATTGCCATCGAGTAGATTCCCATTCATAGTGTCTCTATAGGATAGAATAGAACTGCATCATAGGGTTTCCAAGGTTTTAATCTTTATGGAAGCTGAAAGTCACTTCTTTCTCCCGCGGAGCAGCTGGTGGGTTCAAAGTAATGGTCTTTTGGACAGCAACCAAGCATGTAACCACTCTGCCATCAGGGCTCCTTAGGTATAGATAGTTTCCATGAATTCTGTGAGTCGTTCCAGAGAATTATGTAGCCCACAGAAGCAGCGAGAGCCAGTAGGGACTACCTCCTGCCTGTTTGGTAAGCCGAAGTTCTATGTTCTTTTAAATTCTGTGCCCTGACCTGACTGTGTGCAGTTGGGATCAGAGAAGGGCTGGCTATTCTGAAGTGAGGGAGGGGATGGTACTCCGCTGACCTAGCCTAGGGTCGCAGTATTGAGAGAGTGCTGCTTGGATTGGCTGGCAATGAGGACGAAGAAGTAGAAAGGCGTGAACTGGGTCCATTTTTAGATGAGAATTGGATTCAGGCTAAGCCTTACCAAGCAGTTAACAAATAAAGGTGAGGTTTGCCCACTGCATCACCTGCTCAATCCTTCGCATATCCACACAGTGAAATAGCTACACTACCACAATAAAGTCCATTTAAAAACAGAAGCCTACAGAGCCTTCCAGCAAGCATTTAGACTTTCGGTCATTAAGATGCACGCTGAAAAAACCTATTTCATTTCCTCAATAGAAAGATCTCTTCTTCCCTTAAGAAACTGAACAAAACTTCTCTGTTACCAATTTCCTAGATGACACTGAGGCAAATCAGCCTCGGTCTCACAAAGATGTCATTTGAAGGATGAGGTAGTTGGGCACTCATAAGCTGTCCCCACTCCACTTTGATGACCCAACCCTAAGCTGCCCATGGTCTCCTTCCAAGCAGTGAGTGCCTTTTCCCTCCCTGCTTTCCTAGAAATCCTCTCTGCCTAGGCAATAAGTTACAAGAAAATTATATGCTTTGCTTATCCTGACTGCTCCACCCACAAATGGCCCGTTGCTATTTAAAGCTGCTGTTTTAACTCCTGGGCCCCCCAGTCCCTCTGAGAACCATCATGCCATGTGCTGAATGCCCCCCACCATCCCCAGGGCCAAACACTAAATCATCCTGCTACTGATTTCTCCTCATGTAAATAGCTGTTAACTCACCTTGTAGCGGGTAACTTGCACATAATTGGAAATATTTTTAGCATCCTGTTGCTGGCTCCCCACCCCCACCCCAATGCTCCGTGGCAAAATTGAAACACTAAAAGAGATTGATTTTCCTGGCAAGGAATGGGGAAGAAAGACTGGGTCTTAAAATGAAATTATGGTTATTGTTCTCCTGGTAGCATTTCTTCCCTGCCGCCATGACAGATGGCTCTCTAAGTGACAGCAGATTTGTATTTCATTAGGACACTTTAGTCGAAAGATCAATGATGCTTCTCGAACCTCTCTGCCAGTCCACGGGGGCGGGTGAGCCTGGCGAGAAGCCTGCTAGGATCTGGCTAAAACTAGGTGGCTGTTGGCAGATGTTGGATTTGCAGTGATAGCGCATCGATTTCCGAAGTGATGCTCAAACTGAGCAAGTTTCTTTGGCCTTCTTGTTCCATCTTTGTTGAGAGAAACCTTTTGGAATAAAGTGGCTTTTCTTGTAGGTAAATGGAGGGTTTTAGAGGCAGGACTACTTGTTGGTAGATGGAGAGGAAAAAGGGGTTTGTCCTTAACCCCTAGTTCAAGTGCCAGGCCGGCTTTATTGCTATTAATATTAGTGACACTAGGCAGTAGCTCTCAACTGGTGTCCTATACCACTCCGCATTTAATTTCCGTCACCTTGTCGTGTTGTTCTTGTTGTTGTTCTTAGGTGCTGTTGAGTCGGTTTGGACTCACAGTGACCCTATATACAGGTCAGAGTAGAACTGCCCCCTAGTTTCCAAGGAGCGCCTGTGGATGTGAACTGCCAACCCTTGGGTAGCAGCCTTAGAACTTCACCACTATGCCGCCAGGGTCTCCTGCATCACCTTAGCAGATGTGATTTCTGCTTCACAGGTGAGGAG
Source organism: Heterohyrax brucei (assembly GCA_028571685.1). Classification (NCBI taxonomy): domain Eukaryota; kingdom Metazoa; phylum Chordata; class Mammalia; order Hyracoidea; family Procaviidae; genus Heterohyrax; species Heterohyrax brucei. Next base: position 60,484,165 of record CM053140.1, read on the forward strand.
ACTGAGCCCAGGAATGCTAAGCAAACTGCACAATCCAGAGGTAAGGAGAGGACCCGAGTTCCAAGTCCAAGTCTGTCCAATGTCTAAGTCCGCATTTTCTGGTCTCACCTTACCGCGCATCCCTTCTTTCCCCTTTTGAACTCCCCTGCCTCCCTCACCCATCATCCAGGCAGTTATCTTACTGGCTGTTGCATCCCTGGGATCTTCTCATCTCTCTGCAGACACAAGAGGACCTTCGTCCCTCTTGACCTAGAAGTTTGTCCACCTGTCAAGGCACAGCCCCTCCTGAAATCCCCCTCTGTTCCCAGGCTCACAGGGATCTGTAGCTCGCTGTCTGCCCTATAGCATCTCTCCTAAGCATCGCACCCATTTTGACTGGTTTTCTGAGAGTTTTGAAGGGGGCTACCCTTCAGGGAGAGGGGGACAAGCTTTGAGCCAGATGGACCTGCATTCAAACTCCAGACCAGTGTTTTCCAAGCCTGGGTAAGTCATTGAGCTGCTTTGAATGAATGAACAAGTCCTACAGTGAGACAGCTACCTCCATGGGAGAATTGGTGGAGGGGGTGAGCACCCCAGTCACTGGGGAAGGTGGGGACAAGCATAAGCTCCTTAGAAGCAATCCTAGACTCATGTAAAGGTGGGTAGGATGGGCACCTCAAAGCAGAGTAAGTGGTGGCAGGCAGAGTATGGGCTTCCCAGGCAGTGGGAGCTGAGAAGGTTAGAGCAGAGATTTTGTAGCTAGATGGCCTGAATGCCTGCAAATCTGCCTATTGGCTAAGTGACTGGGATATGTTATTTTATGTCTCTGTGCCTCAGTATTATCATCTGTGAAACGGGAATGATCACCCACCATTAGCGAATATGGACATTTAGACAATACCTGGTGCACAGTAAAGACTCAACAGACATTAGCTGCTGTTCTAAGCAGTTAGCTCTGGGCTGAAGCTGAGCTCTGCTGCTTCCTGGGTGTGAGCTCTTGCGTGGCTAACTCAACCCCTCTGAACCTGACCTGATCAGCCTGTCCTGGAGCAGGGTGGAGTCCAGTGGACGAAGAACCACCCCCAGTGCTCTCTCTCATGTGGAGGTGGTCGCTAAACTCTTGAGATTCCCCCTGAGAGTAGTTCACTAGCTTTCCAGGGCCTGTGGAGACAGCAGAAGATGAGGCACTTATTTGCAAGAGAAGTGGTTGGTGGGAGAGAAAGATCACAACCCCTCCAACCTGACTTTGCAATTATCACTGACGTGAGGCAGTGCATCACATGTGCAATGTGCAGACACATTGACTGACTGGGTCTGTCAGTGCTATCCGCACTGCACACGACCTCAGTTGTGAACCTGCTCCAGGCAGGGTTTGGCCTGAGAGCGTGGGTGATGAGTGAGAGGCATGCCGGTAGCGCTGCAGCACAAAAACTGCACGTAGACATCGGGAGGGACACCTTTTTGCTGCACTGTATTGGTTGCTATATAATAACAGATAAGAATCCCAGAAATTAGGAGACGGTTCTCAATCTAATAATAAGGAGCACTTGCTGTGTGCACACTGGGGGTCAGACCCGATTCTGAGCACTTTCTATACCTAACTCCCTCACACCCTGAGGGGTAATGAGACTCACAGAAGGTGAAGTTAACTGGCTCAAGGTCCCAGCTCCTAACTGCCAGAGCAGCCAAGATTCAAACCCAGGCTTGGTTCCAGAGCTTATTCCCCTAACTTAGCACTCCCTCCCGTACCCTCATTGCTCATTCATTCCTTCACCCTATTCATTCTTCTACCAATACAGACCTGTGCAGCACTAGACCTTGTGTCAGACTCTGGATGCACCAGAAGGAGGAGGCCTAGGCCCTGTCTCCAGGGTCTCAGAGGCCACTGGACAGGATGCCTCTGGCCCCAGGTCGGTGAGCAGTACATAACACAGGGAGTCTGCCAAGTGCTTCTTCTTCTTTATCTTTGGTCTGTGTTCTTAGGGTGGCGCAGAGAGACCTTCCTAGTGCTCCTGCCACTCCCCAAATCTTTCCTCCTTACCAGCTACAAAACAGATCCTACCGGGCATGTCAGAGGCCCTGAACCAATGCCAGAGAGGCAGGGGTAGTGCCCCTGATGCAGTCCAATCCCCACAGGGGGATCAGCCTCCTCGTCTCATCTACCTCCCAGGGTGGCTTCCAAGACTCAGTGAGGTGGGTGCACATGTGAGCACTTTGCCAACTGTAAAGTGCAGCATCAGCATTGTCTTAGCCATCTGCTGTTGTTATAGCAAAATTACCGCAAGCAGATGGCTTTAAAAAGAGAAATGTGCTTCTGTCACTGTCCAGTAGGCTTCAGGTCCAGTTTCAGGGCATCAGCTCTGGGAAAAGGCTTTCTCTTTTGGTTCTGTTTCAACTACAAAGACAGGTTATCTGTAACCTAAAGAAAAGACCATCAGATGTGTTTGGGGCCTTGTCATCATTGCCCCCCTGCACTGGGAGCTTCTGAGGCACGGGGATCCTGGGTCTTTTCCAAAGGATGCTCTCTGTTCCCTGCACTGCCACTTGGTGGTGTGAGGTCCTCATTTCTCCGCTTGCTTCCCTTTCCTTTGTATCCCAAGAGATTGCCTCAAGCCACAATCAGTCTTCCATACTGAGTCCTGTCCCACCAACAAAACTACAGATCATCCTCCCTCATTAACATCACATAGGCAGGGTTTACAGTACCTAACAGCATCATACAATGTAGGGAATCATGGCCCAGCCAAATTGCCACACACATTTTGGGGGGACACAATTCAACCCATGACAAGCATCTATTGCTCTGACCCCTTGCCCACTAAAGTCTTGAGTTTTTTGCTTGTTTGTTTTTCATCCTGAGTGTTCCCAAGACTGCTTCTAGTAGGGGCTTGATCCTTACAGTATCCACGTGAAGCTCCTGCTGCCTGCTCAGTCCCCGGGAGGCTGGAAGCATCTGTTGGCACTGCAGTGTGGTACAGCCTTGTCATGGATTGAATTGGGTGCCCCCCAAAAGGTGTGCATCTGCCTGGTTAGGCCATGATTCCCATAACTCTGTGATTGTCCACCATTTGATGACATTTTCCTTTGTATTTTAAGTTATATCATTATCATTGAATAGAATGGATTAGTGGCAGTTAATTGGTTAGTGTCTTAAGCCAATCTCTTTTGAGATGTAAAAGACAGAGATGAGCAGAGAGACATAGGGACCTCATACCACCAAAAAAGGAGTGCTGGGAGCAGAGCACATCCATTGGACCCGTGGTGCCTGTGCTGAGATGCTCCCAGACTCAGGAAAGACTGATGCATCACAAGGACCTTCCTCCATAGCCAACATACAGAGAAAGATTTCACCTGGAGATCGTACCCTGATTTTGGACTTGTAGCCTACTGGAGTGTGAGAGAATAAACTTCTCTTCACTGAAGCCATCCATTTGTGACATTTCTCTTATAGCAGTACTAGGTGACCAAGACTAGTCCTAACCTCTCACAGACAAGGAGTGGCACCTCATCAACCCCTTCTCTGAGTTATAAATGTCCCAGGCAGGCAGGATTATTTGCTTCGAGTACACCAGTTGTTCCAACTTGTCACCTCTATACTATCAGTTAGCTGCCCTGGGAAACTCATACGCACAGGTCCCCTCTCTAAGTCTGAGATGAGAGCAGCTTGGGATTTTCTTATAGATGGTAAGGGAGGAAATGTGGTACAATCGCTAACATGGAGCATCCTGTGTGATAATTCTACTTCTGAATCCTGGGACACTTCTCTACCACCTCTAAGCCTCATGCGGTAAACTGAACAATTGCCCCTAAAGATATTCACATCCTAATCCCCAGAACGTCTATGAATATGTTACCTAACATGACAAAAGGGATTTTGCAGATGTGGTTTGATTGAAGATCTTGAGATGAGAAAATTATCTGAGTAGGCTGAATGCAATCTCATGGGTCCCAGTGAGAGGGAGGGAGTCAGGAAGGTAAGAATCAGAAGGCAACAGAAGCAGAGATAGAGACGAAAATCTGGTGATAGAAGCTTAGTTAAGAGATTCAGAGAAGTCTGAGCACGCTATACTCTTGACTTTTAAGATCGGAAGAAGGATCAACGAGCCAAGAAACGAAGGCAGCTTTTAGAAGCTGGAAGAGCCAGGAAACTGATTCTGTCCTAGATTCTCCAGAAAGCATCAGCCCTGTCAACACCTCACTGATTTTGGACTTCTGACTTTTAGAACTACAAAATAATAAATTTGTGCTGTTTTAAGCCACTGAACTTTTGATGTTTTGTGTCAGTGGCCATAGGAAACCAATATACTTCATTTTTCCCATTAATAAAATGAATGAAATATATAGTCCAGTAACTATATGGGCCCTTGTTCTGTACCAAGGTTACTGCTGTACCTCAAAACCAAACAAACCCAGTGCCATAAGTCTGACTGACAGAGACCCTACAGGACAAAGTTTCCAAGGAGCACCATAGAATTTCCAAGGTGTGGCTGATGAATTTGAACTGCTAACTTTTGGTTAGCAGATGTAGGGCTTTACCACTATACCACCAGGATTTCTGCTGTACCCAAGGGAGGTGGATATATTCCCGTCTGGCTTGCCCAAGAGCAGAGTAGAGAGTTCCGGAGTATGATTTCCTGGGGTCAAGTTCTGGCTGTCTCTACCTCTTATAAGGTGAGTGACCTTGGAGAGGTTGTATCACCTTTTGCACCAGCATTGTGAACCACCTGCAGAGTCCCCGGATGGTGATTACAGTTAACATACCAGGTTGCTAACCAAAAGGTTGGAGGTTTGCCGCACCTCAGAAGAAAGTCCTGGCCATCTACTTCTGAAAAATCAGCCAACAAAAACCCTATGGAGTACAGTTCTACTCAGACACAGATGAGATTGTCGCAAGTTGGAGTCAACTTAATGGCAACTATTTTTTGTTGTCTGCTTTTATAAACCACTGAGCTCTCTGTCACCACCCTGCCTGTGTATATGCTATTCCCACCCTGGGTACCTGCCCATCCCCTTTCCCTGGACTATGGTCATCCATCCTTCAGGGCTCAGTGTGGACAACATCTCCATTGGGAAGCTACCCCGGATATTCCAAGACAAGGCCAGTTGTCTTTCCTTTCTGCTCCAAAAACAAACACTCAGGATAAGTCCTCCCTCAGCTCTTACCAGCTACAAGATACATCAGTCAAACACCGCCCACCCCTTTCACAGCATCTGAGAATGCTGTGAATGAAAGTGAATCTTTGCCCTATGAGTCATCTGTTCTAGTCATTATGATCACCTTATCTGATGTTGACCTCCCTTCCAGGCTGTTCTTTCAAGCCAGATGGGAATATATCCACCTCCCTTGGGTACAGCGGAAATCTTGGTGGTGTAGTGGTAAAGTCCTACGTCTGTTAACAAAAAGGTCAGCAGTTCAAATATGCCAGACACTCCTTGGAAACTCTGCCCTGTAGGGTCACTATGAGTCAGAATTGACTTGATGGTGCTGGGTTTGTTTGGTTTGAGGGTACAGTAACCTTGGCACAAAACAAGGACCCAAACAGTGGATGATGGAAGTTTAATCTTGGGTCATTCTAGCTATAAAAAACATAAAAGACTACCTAACCAAGCCTAAAACCCAGCAAGAAGTGACCTCTGTGAGTCCAGGCAACAAAGTGTCAGCCCAGCCAAGCCTGTAACTCAGGACCTGACTCTCAAGGAGAAACCTGTGATGGGTTGAATGGTGCCTCCAAAAAACATGCTCACCCAGGGCCTCAGAATGTGACCTTACTTGGAATAAGGGTGGCGCAGGTGTAATTAAGAGGTTATGGATATGAGATTATCCTGGGTTACTTGTTATTGTTATTGCTCTCAAGTTAGCTCCAACTCATGGTAACTGCACACACAATAGAATGACACGGTACCCAGTGTCTTAGAATGGGTTCACTAGAGATGCAAAACCAGTGAAATGTATAAATATATGTGGAAAGTTGTACATCCATGGATCAGGCTGAAGGCTTCTCCTGACTCATGTAGTTGCAGGGACTAGTAAACCCCAAACATTTTTTTGGAAAGAAGTTTTCTTGCTGCAGTTTTCAGAGACTGATGATCCCCAAGACTGGCAGATAAACTGCTAGCTTAAGTCCCAAGAACCAGGAGCCAGCTGTAGGATCCATAACCACCAAGAGCCAGAAAGTCTACATGTGTTGGACACAGGCCATAACCTGAGGAAAGTGTCCTTCAGCTGACTAGTTACTCATAAAAGATTTCATTGTGTAAACGATTATTACTCAGAGCTATCAAACTACACCGTAATTTCCCAACCACTGAAAATCATGGCTCAGTCAAGTTGGCACATAACCTTAACCGTCACACCCTGTAGCATGTCATCTTCACCATCACTGGTATGCTCAGGTCCATTGTTGAGTACCGTGTGTATCTTGAGTGCCATCCACCACTGGGGACTCATTTTCTACTACTATATTGGACACTATTCTGTTGTGATCCCTAGAGTTTTTATTGGCTAAATTTGGGATATGCTTGAGGTTATCTCAAAATTCACCTTCTCTCTGGTCATTAAGTGTTCAATGTGCCAAATTTATTTTTGAAATTGTCTTTAAATTCAGGGAGAATCTATTCAAGTTTGTACACTGGCTTTTGTCGGTATTATTTTTTCTTCAGCTTCAACTTCAACTTACATATTAGAAGAATGCAGCATCAGGATTAGAGGAAAGCTCATTAGCAACCTGCAAAATGCAGATGACACAACCTTGCTCGCAGGAAATGAAGACCACTTGAAACATATGATGACAAAGATCAAGGACTACAGCTTTTCTTATGGGGTTCACCTCCACATAAAGGAAACAAAAATCCTTACAACTGGACCAATGATCAACATCATGATAAACAGAGAAAATATTCAAGTTGTCAACAATTTAATTTTACTTGAATCCAAAATTAATACCCAGAGAAGCAGCAGTGAAACATCAAATGTACTACATTTGGGCAAAAGAGCTCTTCAAAGAGTTCAAAAGCAAAGATGTATCTTTCAGGACTTAGTTGCTCCTGATCCAAGCGTGGTATTTTCAGTTGCCTCATATACATGTAAAAGCTGATCAGCGAGTAAGGACAACCAAGAAGAACTGATATATTTGGATTATGATGTTGGCAAAGAATATTGAATATACCAGGGACTGCCAGAAGAATCAACAAAGCTGTCACTGAAGCACAGCCAGAAGGCTCGTCAGAAGTGACGATGGCTGGACTTTATCTCATGTACATCAGACATGATGCAGTAGGGACCGGTCCCTAGAGAGGGACATCATGCTTGGTGAAGTACAGGGCCAGTGAAAAACAGTAAGACCTTCAGTGAGATGCTCTGACAGAGTGCATACAACAATGGACTCAAATGTAGCAATGATTGTGAAGATGGCACAGGATTAGGCAGCACTTTGTTCTGTTGTGAATAGGGTCAGTATGAGCTGGAACCAATTCAACAGCACCTAACAACAAGGACAATTTCTCAGAAATAGATCATCAGGCCTTTTTCCTACTCCATGCTAGTCTGTAAACTCTGCTGAAACTTGTCTATCATGAGTGACCTTGCCAGTATATGAAATACTGGTGATACAGTCTACAGCATCACAGCAACATGCAAGACACCACAGAACAATAAATGGACAGATAGGTCCCGGATTAGAGTGGGCTCTAAATCCGATGACAAGTGTCCTTATAAAGGACAGAATACACAGATGCATACAGAAGAAGGCAACATGAAGGCAGAGGCAGAGACTGGAGTGATATGTCTATAAACCAAGGAACATCAAGGGTTGGCAGCAGCCTCAAGGAGACATGAAAGAGTCATAGAATAGATTCTCCGAAAGGAACCAACCCTACTGAAACTTTGATATCAGACTTCAGGCCTGCAGAACTGTGACAGAATACCCTTCTGCTGGCTTAAGCCACTCCCAAAACCAAACCAAACCCACACCATCAAGTTGATTCTGGCTCATAGCTGCCCAATAGGACAGAGTAGAACTGCCCCACGGGGTTTTGAAGGAACACATGGTGGATGTGAACTGCTGACCTTTTGGTTACTAACTGTAGCACTTAACTACTATGCTACCAGGGTTTCCATAAGCCAGACAATAGGTGATAATTTGTTACAGCAGCCCAAAGAGACTGATACCAGTCCCTCCTGGCTCTTGCCCACATATGGTCCATCAGCAACACTTTGGAGGTGCAGGACAGTGACAATTATAAAGACAATTTCCCATAAGAGATATTCACTGAAGAAGGAATCCAGTACGTATAAATGTGTTAAACCACATCATCAGCACGTGCAACACAGAAGCATAAACATGTGAAAATGATTCCAAACTGCCAGGCTCCATGATAGCCCATCCTGTGTGCAATCAAGCACCTTGTGGCTGAGTGGCTCAGTCACACCCACAGCCCAAGGAGACCACTTGCATGGGGAACAGGCTGAGTGAGTGCTAGAGTTGGCAATATCGTATTTCAGCTTACCATTTAGACTCACTGCCATCGAGTTCATTACAACTCATAGCAACACTATAGGACAGAGTAGAACTGCCCCGTGTGATTTCCAAGAAGTGCCTGGTGGATACCAACTGCTGAGAAGAGGAGAAAAAAATCCATATTGTCCTAAGAAAGTACCAAACTAGTAACTCCAAGGAAATTTCAAACTACTCTTACTTTGAGAAGCAAAAACACGCCACTTCTCATGTGAAATTTGATGAACTCTGCCATAAAAAGTAAAATTTTATAGAAGTAGGAGAAAAGCATGTTATGTGTTGAAATTATACTGTGTGTCTCACACAGAAATGAAAACTTAGAGTTTGGAGGTAGTATATACTATAATTGAGTTTTCTACCTTGACTCATCTACCAAGTCACCCATAAGGTTGTCAGTTTTGAGCAGGGAACTGCAGAAAAGAAGGATTTACACCAAGTCAAGATTGCGGTGCTGGGTATTCTTCCTTTCAGGGTCTTTGGGCTTATCAGATCTAATGAAGAGTCTGGCAAATACGGGTGCTATATAGAGAGAAGCTTTTGACAAGTACCAAAAAAGAATCACAGCACAAACCTTTAGTGCTTTGGAACAAAATAGCTCTGACTTCTTCCACAGGTAACTCTTCCACTTTTGAGAAACACCTTCTTGCTTACTATTGGATCTTGTTAGAGACTGGATGTTTAAACACAGCCGTGTGGCCTGAGTATCCTGTCATGAACTGCATGTTGCCTGGCCCACCTAGCCGTAACTTTGAGTATGTGTGCAGCAGAAAATGAACATGAAGAGGAAATGGCATCCAGTGGAGTCAAAATGATGGACTAAACACACATTTCCTTAAATCCCTCTGGAAACCAAGACCTGAATTGATAATTAAACAGAACCTTCTGGACACCCAGTGAGCCCTAGGACACGGCATAGTGCTGTTAATTTGGACTTCATACCACTGAATGGAAAACCTCCTCTCTTTTGCTGTCTGCCACTCTTGGAGAGTGCTGGCTGTCACGGACCAAAGGTAACTCACGATTTTAACTTTTTTTTCTCTTCTGTAGCCAGTAGGCAGAGCTGAGACTTGATTAGCAGCTAACATCAGATGCACTGCTGGTGGGATCAGTGGGCAAAATTGCCACATTTTGAGAGCCCAGCTTTGGGCTCTGCACATCTCAGCACTTTTGGTCTCTCTTGCTGCCTCTGCCATTGAGTAACCTGTACCAAGGCAGGTGGGCAGCTTATGTGGGACTCCATTTTGTTTCACTAGGAGGTGAATTACCCATACAGAGGCCTCAGCTGGACCTAATTCCTAGGCTTGAAGGCAGCGCCTCCCCAGAGGAGAGCACTTTTCTGGCAGAAAAACAGTATTTTACACACAGTAGTCTACAGCTGGGGCCCGGCAGCAGAGGCCAGTAGGGCAGTTGCCTTTCTGTATTTTGAACTAGTTTATAACATCTGGGATTGGATATAGAGGTGCTTACTTTGCCAGCCTGGAAGAGGGACCTATACACCTGAAAACCTGACTGACTTTGGAAGTTGTCAGATACCTTTTGCCCTTCATTTTAAGACAGCCTAGAGAAATAACTGCCATCCATCCTCGCAGCATCTCTCCCCACCTTTATTGACTCACATGATGCCCCAAAAGCAAAAAACTCTGGATAAAAGTGTAACTAAGAAATCACCCATGGCTTCAGAAAGCCCCCAAAAGAAACAACCAAAGAACTTCCCGGACGAAGAAACCTTTCTGAAACTATCAGAAGGTAAACAAAAGGATTATATAGAGAGCCCTCCTATACCTTATACTAAATGCAGCAGAGCAAAATGAAAAATTAAGCAAGCTGTTTGATCAGATGAAACACCAGTACTCTGAAATCCAACAGATCAAGAACAAAATCAAAGACATATAAACTTTAGTTCAAAGCCAAGAAAATAGAATGGAACAAATGGAAAATAGACTTTTTGACTTGGAAGACAGAGCTTCTGACTTGGAAGACAGAGCTACTGACTTCAGCATCTATGAGGAGAAATCAGAAAAAAGAAACAAGAAAAATGAAGAAACATTGAGAGGAAATGGGATCTGATAGATTTGGCTTAGGCAGGCCCAGAAGGTACAAGCAAGCTGCATGAGCGGTAGCTAAAACTCCTTTGATGCTGTCTCCTGCTTCCTTGTCTCTTTCCCTCATCTATGCCTATTGCCTCGTGGGGATTTTCTTATGACCATTTTATTGCAGAATAACAAACTCAAGCCTGGCTTACGGATGAGTTTGCATAACACCATTAAATAGCTGGCTATATTTTAGTGTTTCTTAGAACATGCTACTGAAGAGATACTGCTATGACATGACAAAGGAATGGGCTTCTCTTTTTGGTGCCAGTACATTTCCCCATCTTCTATGTGACTGCCAGCAGTATGTGGGATGCTCAGTAATGTTCAGTTTCCACCATACTCCTTTGGCACCCCACAGGAATACCTTCTATTGACCCTCTCTGTCTTCATGCATCTTCTGGAAAGTTTTTCATCTTCCTGGCTGATTAATCCCTAGAGTCTGGAGGGTGGGACTATTGTGTGAATGGTCTCAGAAAACAGAGAATTATTTTCAAGCCCCGAGGGCTAATGTAATGTATTCTGATAACTTGATCAGTGCTTGTTATACCTTCTTTCTCTTCAATTTCTACCACTTGTAATGGAAATGTGTAACTTGTGCCTGTCTGTTGTACCACTGTACCTTTGGAAGCAGATAACTTGTATTCTAGATTGCACAAATGAAGGGAAATTTTTTTAATTTTGGACAGGAGTTGATTTAAAACTTGCTGTAATATGATGTGGTGAATGTGTTTTACATGTGGCAAGGACGTGAATTCTAGGGGCCAAAGTATGTAATGTTCTGGGTTAAATTGTGTCCTCCAAAACTATATGTATCAATTTGGCTGTGCCATGATTCTCAGTATTATATTATTGTCCACCATTTTGTCATCTGATGCGGTTTTCCTATATGTTGTGTTTTTATCACGATGAGATGGATCAGCAGCAGTTATGTTAACAAGGTATACAAGATCAGATTGTATCTTAAGTCAATCTCTTCTGAGATACAAACCAGAAAAGTGAACAGAAAGACACGGCGACCACATACCAGTGAGAAAACAGTGCCAGAAGTGGAGAGTGTCATTTGGACCTGGAGTTCCTCTGACAAGCAGCTTCTAGACCAGGGTACGAGATGACAGGGACCTTTCATCTGAGCTGATAGAGATAGCTTTCCACTGGGAACTTGGACTTCTAGTCTCCCAGACTGTGAAAGGATAAATATCCCTTTGTTAAAGCCATCCACTTTTGGTTTTTCTGTTGTAACAGCACCGCATAAACAAGGTTAACTATGTGGTCATTAAAATACTCCCCTGCCACAGTCCATGAGTCGGTATGCAATCACATATCTGGCCATGTCTCCTTACAATTGAACATCTGTCTGTTTCTCCTTACAATCAAAATGAACAACCAGATTCACTGCTCAAAGTTCTGCACATTTGGAGGATTTTCCCTCACCACTGTTCTATGAGTTGGAACCAACTTGATGGCATCTAACAACAACACTATTTTTCAGAAAGGTCCCAGAAAGGGGCTATAGTGCTGCCTCTGTCAACTTTCAAGAGGTGCCTGTACATCACACAGAAACTTCTGTAAACCAGTTGTAAGTTTTCTCTTCCTCAGCCAACTTGCAAGAAAATCTCCATGAGTCCATGGGTTCAGACCGGCGGAGGGCAGGTAATGTGACAGAAGTGGATACTGTAGGCATTTGACCCACTTAAGTGCAAGTTACCGGTGCATTCAGATCCTGCTCAAGCTTGATTTCTTATATACCACTATCACTGAGTGACAGAATGCTGTTTTACAAGTCTGACTTTATGAGTCTGTGGGTCATACAACACCCAATTGTTGATGGGCAGCTCGGGCCACATGGTGACTTGCTGGCCCATAGTTAAGCATTCAGTCTCTAATAAGGGCCAGTAACAAGCCAAAAGCTGACTTCTAAAAGGACAGTAGTTATCTATAGAGAATGGCAAGACTTTGCTCCAGAGTACTAACAGTGTGCATTGAGATTCACCACAGGAACTACCAAAGACTACAGACAGCATCTATATCTGGCACTGATACTTCAAACACCGTTATATCAGCTGGATTTTATGGCCCAAGTGGCACAGCTGCCTGTGCAGGAGCATTAACCTGTTTCAGAGCCTTCTCTTGCTTTTGGTTTCCACTCAAAACTACCAGATTTTCAAGTTACTTAATAAATAGGCCAGTAGCAGACCCAAGTTAGGGATACCCAGCATCCGAAATCCAAAGAGGCCCACCAAGCATTTTTCCTCCCTTTTAGTTGTAAGAGAAGCCAAATGTAACAACTTATCCTTCACTTCAGAAGGAATATCTCAGCATGTCCCACACTACTGGACTCCTTGAAATTTGACTGAGATAGAAGATGCCTGAATTTTTGTGGGATTAAATTCCCACAAATATTTCAGCAGTAAATCCAGCACCACCGATGCACCTTAAATCAGCATAATGTCATCAATGTAATGCATCAATCTGTTATGGAAGACAAAGGTGATCAAGGTCCTTGGGTACTAAATTATGCTCTCGGACTGGAGAGTAGCTGTACCTCTCAGGTGGGACCATGTAGGTACATTGCTGTTCTTGCCAGATGAAGGCAAACTGCTTCTCATGGTCCTTTGAAACAGGTATGGAGAAAAATGCATTGGCCAGATCAACAGCTGCATATCAGGTACCAGCAGATCTATTAATTTGCTCAAGCAATGACTCTGTATCTGAAGCCACAGCTGGAATTGGAGTAACTATCTGGTTAAATTTTCAATAGTCTATTGTCAGTCTCCAAGATCTATCTGTTTGGGGCACAGGCCAGACAGAGGAGATGAATGACAATGTGGTGAGAATCACCACACTTTCATCCTTCAAGTCCTTAATGGTGGCAATAATCTCTTCAATTCTTCCAGACTGTGATACTGTTTTTGCTTTCCTATTTTTCTAGGTAGGAGCAGCTCCAGTGGCTTCCACTTTGCTTTTCCTACAATAATAGCTCTTACTTGACTTATCAAGAATCCCTTGTGGGTTTATACCAGTTGCTGCATATGTCTATTCCATTTATGCACTCTAGAACTGGAAAAATCAGAACAGGATGGGTTTGCAGACCCACCGGGAGACAAACCTGAGCTGAGATTTCATCAGTAACCTGAACTCCATCTGCCTCCACTCTGACTGATAGGCTATGGTGATGTTTTGGGCAACTTGAAATTAGTGTTCATTCATAGCCGGTATCCAGTAATCTCCCAAAGGTTTGATTGTTTTCTTCATACATCAGGCTACTAGCTCACAGTACTGACGGGCCTATGAATCCAAGATTGGCAGGGAAGATAGCAGGTTGCTGGCTTGCAGGCTGTGGAAGCTGATGAACTCCAAGACTGGTAAGCAATATGGCAGTCAGCTGGACCAAGTCCCAAGAACCACAGGTTAGATAATGACAAGCCAGATGCAGAATCTAGAGCAAGCAAGCAAGCTTTGCCAGAACTTCAGTATATTATATTGGATGCAGGTCACACCCCCAAGGAAACTTCCACTACTATAGACTCACTGATCACATCTAATCACATAATGGAAAGTGACTACATCTTACACAGCTGCCATAGTACATCGCTACATGACTGTCAAGCCACTGAGAATCATGGCCTAGCCATGTGAACACACAACTTTAGCCATCACAGATGCTGAGAACATGATTGCTTTGGAAAGCTCAGCTGGGCTGAGCCCGGAAAACTGGCGTTAGCAGCAAGCTCTCCCTTCTCCCTCCATCTCTCCTGCAGTTTCTCTTTCCTTCTCCTCCTCCCTGTCCTTCTGTAGCTCTCTCCTCCCACTTCCATTGTAACCCTCCTTCATCTCCTCCCTCCTCTGTTTTATTTTCTCTGTCTCTCTTCTCTCTTCCTCCCTCTTATCCTTCTACCTGTCTCCTCTGTTCTCTCTCTCGTCTGCCTTCTATTCTTCTTTCCCCCTTTCTCCTGTAACTAGTTTTCTTCTCTTCCATATTATCCTCTGCCCCTTTTCTCTCCTCCAGTCTTCTTCCTTCTTCTGTTTCCACATTCTGTTTTCCCTTCTTCCTGTACTCTTCTTCCCCTTTTCATCTCAACCTTTTTTGTAACAATTTCTCCTTCTCCTAGAACATCCTTTCCTTCCTTTCTTCTCTAATTCTCCGCTGCTTTTCATTTTTTCACTCATTTTTTCCTTCTCTTCTTTTGCCCCATTTTCTCCCCTCTTTTCCCACCCTATTCTCTCTGTGGATTCTCTATAGCTTCCATGGATTGGTCATCTTCCTCTCTAGCTTGCCAGACCTCTTGCACTGAGAGCTGATAGCTAAAAATACTCACCGTCATTGATCTCACTGCTAGTAAAAACAGCACACCCTCTCTGCTTTCTATTTAGCTTCTGCATTTGGTTGTTTTTACCTAGTCTTTGCAACTCACTTTGCTTCTGAACAGAACAACTCTACCTAACAGCATCCATCAGGAAGCCAGTGTTTGTTGCAGCAGCTATGTGTGTTTGTAGCTCTGCATCCAGATGTCCACTGAAAAAGAAGAGTCAAACATGGGACCACCAGCTGAAGGCTTTTCCTGTAAAGTGTAAGTCCTGTAGTCACAGGATGTTCAATAGAAAGGGGCACAGCTGAATATCCCACACGACAGCCCCAGCCCTTCATCCTTGATAAGTAAGAGTGATGCTTCATTTCGTGGAGAAGGCAGAAAATTTGAGTCGGGAGGGCCTGGATTCCAGTCTTGGCTCTACTCCTTGCTTGCTATCCGTCCTTCCCTAGTCCCTTGCAGAGTCAGTTTTCCTGGCATAAGATGTAGATACTACTACTTGCCTTCTGGGGCAGACGCAACGACAAGATGAAAAGCGCCCTGTGCAGCCCTTGGCATTTACTGTTGCTTTTGTCTTCTTTTTCTCCACTGCTGAAATTGTCAGTGTAGATTGTATTGCAGTCACAACAATGTGCTAGCCATTTCACATTTTCTGCATACTTTCCACCTTAGTGCCTCTGTCCATGCAGCTTTCTGTCTGAAATGTCATAATATTCCTCTTCCACTTGGAAAATTCTTAATCACCCTTTAAAATCCACTCTCAAATGGCACAGCTCCCATGAAAACTTCTCTGAATGTTAAAATTTCTTTACCTGTTGAATTCAATCTCTCCCTTCTCTTTGCCACCATCTCAGTTATGGCTCTTTGGTATTTGTTATCAAGAATCAGTTCCAGTGTAGGAATATTAAAGATGCTTCCTGCTGCTGCTCCTCATGGGAGCAGAGCACTGTGGAACCTCATGTGTGCCAGGCATGCAAAGCCAGAAGAATTAGGATGACATCTCTTTCCTTCTCCTCCCTCCTTGGGCTCATATAGGCCCTTATCTCTTTCTATAAATAGACTTTCTAAGTTCACTTTTCAATGTGCATATGCCTGGAAATGGAACCGTTCTCCAACCATCCTAACTACACATGACCTTTCAGTGTGACTAAAATGAAATGTGGTTATGAAGATGATCAAGGGTCTAGCCCTGGGCTATTCAGCTATGATCAGAGAAGGGGCACTACATAGCCAATCATCAGTGTCACACCTTAGTGGAGTGAGTATTGGGAGCAGTGCTCAGAAAAAGGACAGACACATGCTCCAGCTTTCATCATACTAGCCACGATACTTTGAACACACTTCTGTCATGACTAGCACATAGCCTGAGGCTTGGACGTCACTATTTGTCTGTCTTTCCAATCAGGGAGTGAGCTCTTCTTTACCTTCCAAGCTCTGGAACAAGCTGGAAGAGGGTAGATGTTAATAAACATCACATGGACTGAATAAAGTAGTGGGTAGATGATGAAAAGGCCAGGGCAGTCCATCGTTTCACCCATCCACCCAACTACCCATCCATCCACCCACCTGTCCATCCATCCGTCCGTCCATGTACTCATCCGTCCGTCCATCCTTCCGTCCGTCCGTCCATCTGCCCACCCACCCATCCATCCATCCATCCTTCCAGCCACCCGTCCACCCATCATGTTTCCTTGATTTGGTCCACCTGCTGAAGCCTAACAGAATCTGAATTCCCAACAAAGCATCCTCAGCATCTCACAAGTTCCCTGACAGGACTATTCAGCTTTCTAGTGAGCTATCAAGTAGAATCTAGCATTTTATTCCTGTTTTGATTCCTATCCATCTCCCCTCAAACACGCACTCTCATATACACATGTGTACATGTGTGTACATACATTCTTTTGTGTCGAATATCTCTGCTTCCACTGGGCCCTGTTGCTGCTTCTACTAGGCACTAGGAACATCATCAGGCTCCTCTTCTTCACACTGCTACATCCTGTCAGGCCTGCTACTCTCACCCTCCCAACGCTGGAACCCTTCAGAAGCCAAAGTTCACAACACTCAGCCCTCCCCTCCAGCAGTGTGGGGCTCTTGTATGCTTTGTCACCTTCATAGGTGGTGAAAAGGAAGATGCAGTAGCACAGGAGTGAGGTGGAATGTGGAGCAGGGACATCCAGAGGGTCTGGGCATAGTAGCTTCTCAATAAACCTCAGTTAAATGAAGGCATGGATGAGTGTGGAACTTGGGTCCTGTGATATCCCAGAAATAGATGTACATAATTACCTCAGGCTGAATCCACCCACACTAACATCACCCAGAGGGAAGTTCCTGGGCAATTGTTCTGCCCTTGCTTTTCCCTGGCTTGGGGAGAGACAGGGAGGTAAAGGTGTCTATTTTTATACCTCGAAGAGCTTCATGAGGAGAAGAAGAGAAGCCTGCTCCTGCCAGCACCTGGGGAGTCAGGCAAACTGATAATTGGAAGAGGAGATAATGAGGCTTCCCCAGCCACCGCCTGGAAAATGCCAGGAAGCAACACCATGGAAGCAGTCTCAGCTACAGCTATTCAACTCTGAGATATCACAGGTCACAGAGGAAACAGCACTAGGCAAGCCAGTGTCAGTGTCATTGCTACATATATTCTTTCTGTCACCTATCTATCTGTCTGTCTGTCTGTCTATCGATCTGTGTATTTATGTACACGTGTGTATCTATCTACCTACCATTTAACCTTCTCTCTCTTTACACACACAGACGCGCACATATTTAAGTACATATTTTTTCTCCAAACCTTTCAGACTATTTTGTAAAGACAGCAACTTATTTACCTGCCCAGCTTCAACCTACTTGAGTTTTTAGATGACTTGAAAGGAGACTAGATGTATCTTTTGGATAGGAGAAGAATCCTTTGTGCTGTCTTACCGCTTTAGCCAGTCAGAATCTCCTCCCATATCCTGGGTTTTTCTTGCTCTGCCCTTGTGCATTTGCTGACCTCTCCACTCGAGTGCCTTTCAACACAGCGCACATGAATGTTTACCGTTGTTGGAAGTTATGCAGCAAAAGCAACATCTTCCCTAAAATTGAGGAGTGCCCTCCTCCACTTAGAACACAGCCTGAAAATACCAGAGGTAGTCTTTTCCAGGCTCATTTGCATCTTGAGTGATGCTACGTGATGAGACTCCTCCACTTAGCTGACCGCCACTTCTTCTGTCCAGGCTTTGGGCTGGAATCTCCTGGCAGCAGCAAGCAAGCTCTCTTTGCCAAGTCTGTTCCAGCAAAGGCAGCAGCGCAGGCTGGAATGTGTTCATGGGTGTCCACGGGAAACAAGACAGCAGCATTCCAGCTGCAGCCTTTAGCATCTGGTGGGAGTGGTGAAGGCAGAGCCAGCTGTGAGCCCAGGGCTTTGGTGAAGGAGGCTCAGAGGCTGTCACCAATGGATTGACTTAGAGTGTTGCTCACGGTGCTGCAGACACTGAGCCTGGCTCACCAACCCTCCCCGTGATTCTGCAATATATATAGGTATAATTGTTCATAGGTTCATCGAAACATAATTTATATAACATAAAATGTTCTTGCTTTAAGTACAAAGTTAACTTTTAGTAAATCTACAGTGTTGTGCAACTTTAGCCAGAATTCAATTTTAAAATGTTTCCATTACCCCCCAAAAGAAATTTTGTGCCCATTTGAAATTTCTATCCCCAGTCCTGTTGTTGTCAGGTACTGTCAAATCAATTCTGACTCAGAATGACCCATATGACAGCCTACAACTGCCCCCTCAGGTTTCCTAGGCTGTCGTCTCTATGGAAGCAGGTCACCAAGTCTTTCTCCTGCAGAAACAGCAATTATGAGCTCAGCCGCTAACCAAGAAGTTTGTATTTTTGTTGAACCACCAGGTCCTAACAATGGACAGTCTGTTTTCTGTCTCTATTGTCATTTCCTAGATATTTCCTATACGTGCAATCACACAGTATGTGGACTTCTGTGCCTGACCTACTTTGCCTGTTTGTGAGGTTCATCCATGTATATATCAGTAGTTCATTCCTTTTAATTGCTAAGTGGTATTTCATCATAAGGATACAGTGGCTTTTTTATCCATTCAACAGCTGATGGGCATTTGAGCTTTGGTCTATCATGAGTTATGCTAATATGAGCATTTATGTATATAAATTCTTATGCGGATATGTGTTCTCTTAAATAGACACGTTGGAGTAGAATTGTTAAGTAATATTATAAACTTCTTCCTTGCCAAGAATCATGAAGATGCTGTAGAATCGGGCAGTACTTTATTCTTTAAGTCACTATGAGCTGGAACTGAGTTGACAGAACCTACCAGTAACAAAAATGTGGTAAACTTAAGCTTAACTTTTAAAGAAATAGTCAAACTATTTTCTAAACTTCTTGCACCACTTTACATTTACAGCAGCAAAATATCAGGTTCTAGTTCTTCCATAATCTTGCTAAAACTTGTTTTCATCTAAGTTTTTAATTACAGCCTTATTTTCACCTTAAGCCAACTAAACCTGATCTCTCCTGCTTGCCGTAATCACTATAACTGAAATGTTATGCCTCTGCTTGTTCAAAAATTCTCTACCTTTTAAGGACCAAGTTAAAATGCTTCCTCTTCCAGGAAGCCTTCTGTAGTCTCTACAGCTAGGAAGTCATCTTTCACCACATCCAATGTGCTTGTGGCCATGTAGTTCCTTCAGGAAAACAGCCATCTCCAAAAATAACAGAAAAGAGCATGGACTCATAAGCCACTGCCTGGGTTCAAGTTCAAGCAATAATTAGTTGTCATGGTTTGAACTGTGTCCCACAAAAATGTGTGTCCAGCTGGGTAGGCCATGGATTCCAGTGTTGCATGGATGTCTACCATTCTGTGATGTGATGTGATTATCTTCTGTGTTGTGAATTCCAGCCTCTGTGATGCTAATGACACAAGATTAATGTTAACTTCATTAACAGCTATGCTAATGAAGCAGGACTAATGTACAGGATTAAATTATATCTTGAATCAAACACTTTTGAGATCTCAAAAGAGAGAATCAAGTAGAGAAGAGAGTGACTTCATACCACCAGGAAAGAATGGCCACAAGCACATGAGTCCTTTGGACCTGGGGTTCCCATGACAAGAAGCTTTTAGACCAGAAGATTGATGACAAGGACCTTCTCACAGAGCTGACAGAGAAAGACTTTCTCTCGAGCTGTGCCCTGAATGCAGACTTCTAGCCCTCTCGACTGTCAGAGAATAGATCTCTCTTTCTTAAAGCCATCCACTTGTGGTATTTCTTGTCGCTAGACCACAAAGACACTAATTATGTGAGTCTGAGCAAGTTCCTAAATTGTTCTGTCTTCATTTTTACATTCTTAAACTAGAAATGACAATAGGACCTACTTCAGGTGGTTGTTTCAGGATTAAGTGTGATAATATATACATTTGTGAAACACTGAGAACAGTGCGTCCTGGCCTATGATAAGCACTGTGCAGGAGTTTCTATCCTCTCTCCACTGACAACATCATCCCCGGGAACTCTCCCACACTGTGTGATTTAACCCTACAGAGTGGCCAGCAGCACACTTCACCGGCATCACCAGCTTCTCCACTGTGCAAGTGCCCTCTGATGCTAATCAAACGCATGCCCTTCCCTCTCCTCCCTCATACAACCCATCACCCAGTGCTGCCCATTTTACCACTCGGGTGTCTGGAATCCGTTCTCTGCTCCCCATCTTCACAGGGACTAGCCTGAGCCTGCTCACTCTGGTCTATCCACTCCCATGGTTCCTATCCAGTTCTGCTCTCCTCAGCACCCGCAGGGAGACTGAAATTGCCCTCCTGAGCCCGTCACCCCTCCTACTCACACCCACCAATACTGTCTCATTGACCTGACCACAAAACAGAGCCTGGCCATGGCCTAGAAACTTCAAAGCACCTACCTGCCTTCCCACAGTCCTGCCTCACTGACAACCAGCACTTTGCTCTCAGGCGCAATGGCCCCCTCTCAGGTCCAGAATGTACCCAGGACCCTTTGACCTCTCAGGTTCCCTGCATGTGCTCCTTCTTGGTCTAGAATGATCTTTTTCCTTGTGCTCTGCCTCATTAACTCTTACTCCCCCTTCAGGTGGCAGTGTACCTGTCAGCTCCTCAGGGGAGCCCTCCCTGACCACCCCTACCAAAAAGATCAAGAAGTGTGTTACACTTTCCCCTTGGGACTTCCCCAGAGCTCATGTCAATCTGTAATTCATAGCCATGCCTGTCATTAGTCAGTCAAGTGCTCCTTCCTTCTCAGCTGCCTCTGCTAGATTCTAGGATCCCTGAGAATGAGCACTGCATGTGACATTTCTTCACACCAAATTCTCCATTCCTCAGCAAGCCCAGCAGGCAGCAGGTTCTCACCACAGTCCACTCACTGGGTAACCGACAGCTAGGATAGAAGAAGCAGCTATTATTTGCCAGATACCTGCTAAACACTTAACTGCATTAATAGACTTGTTCCAACATTCCTGCGGTGCAGGTACTAACATGGTCCCCACTGTAGCTTCCTAGAGTAACTATTTATACTCCAATTAGTATGAAACGGAGAGATTTATTGAAAGAAAAGAGAACTCAAGCTGGGAACAGACTGAACTTCATGCAGTAGAATCTACTAATTCAATACGGTGACAGTCATAGGTTGGATTGTGCCCCCCAAAACATGTGTGTATCAGTTTGGCTGGGCCATGAGTCCCAGTATTGTGTGATTTTTTTTCCCATATGTTGCAAATCCTGCCTCTATGAGGTTAATGAGGAAGAATGGACAGAATTGTGTTACTGAGGCAATACTCAGTCTACAAGCTTGGCCTGTTTTTTGAGGCAGTCTCCTGAGAGATTAAAAGAAAGTGAAGCTGGCAGAGAGTTATGGACCTCATGCCACCAAGGAAGCAAAGAGAAGCTCGTAGTCCTGGGAAGAAGGCCAACTGAGAAAGCCTTCCCCTGGAGCTGAGACACTGAATTTGGACTTTGAGCCTACTTTGCTGTAAAATATTAAATTTCTCTGTTCTTTAAAGTCATCCACTTGTGGTATTTCTGTCATAGCAGCACTAGGAGGCTAAGACAGCGACTAAGCAGTGACTTTTTATAAGGGAGAAACAAAGGAATGATTGGTATTTACAAACTTAGATCATCAAAAGACATCACTTGAGTGGTAATTATAGGTGTAGATCATCAAAAAAAATTACTTGATTGGTAGTAGATTATTTTAAGGAGGGATTACATTTGGAGGGAATTCATAAGGCAATTGGCTTAAAAGACTGTGTATGTCTTTCTTAGATTGACTACAGTGCATGAATCACAGTCCTATATGGGACAAGGGTAGTTACATCATCGTTGCTGGGTAGCTCTGCTTCATGATTAAGTCTGCCAGGAAAATATCCATTACTAGGGTAGAAACGTGACTAGCCACAGAGGAGCTCCACTCAAACCGTAAGTGGGCCACTTCAGATCTTCTCAGGTACGTCAAGTTTCAACATCCCCTTCCACAGCAGAAATAAGAAAACAAAGGCGCAGAAGCCAAATTAACTAGCCCTAAGTCTCAAAAGGAAAGCCTGGTGGTATAGTGGTTAACTGCTATGTCTGCTAACCAAAAGTTGCCAGTTCAAATCCACCAAGTTATGGGGCAGTTCTACTCTGTCCTATAGGGTTACTGTGAGTTAGAGTCCACTCAGTGGCACTGGGTTTGACTCTTTTTTTGTTGTTGTTTAAGTCTCACAGCTGGTTAGCAGCAGAGCCATGTCTTGACCATTAGGCTTCTGTCACTTGACAGCTTCTCCGCAGAACGTAAACCTGCTGTCCCTTCTACCACAGAGGTGGTCGGTCAGCATTATAATTGTTCAGTTAGGCGTCCGTTTCCTCATCATGTTGTGAACCCCTAAAAGTGGGAACCCTGATTCATATCTCTACTCTCCTATCTCACTGCTAGGATTCTTGCCTTTCACGTGGCAGATCTGGGCCAAATTCCTGGCCTGTACACCTCATGTGAAGCCACCACCTATGTGTTATAGAGGCTTGTGTATTGCTATGATGCTGAACAGGTTTCAGCAGAACTCGTGGGGTACGAAGAAAGGCCTGGTGATCTACTTCCCAAGATCAGCCAACAAGAACCCTAGATATCACAATGATCTGATACACAGCATATCATGAACATGTCACAGGACCGGGCAGCAGTTCGTAGTTTGTTCTGTTATACATGGGGTCACCAGGAGCCAGGGCCAGCTGGACAGCAGTTAATAATAGCGCCCCCCCAAGGAAGGATGCCCCCAGTCCCAAGATGACTCCAGAAGAGGAAGGGGGGGGTTCCGCTTGAATCCTAGCTCATCAGTGATGGAGCCCAGTGGTACCCAAAATGCTCCTGTTGCTGCAGGCAGGGTTGGAGGAGACTTCTGGGAAGGCAGGGAGAGTTCAAGTGCCCACAGCTCTGGTAGATCCAACAAAGTGGCCCCTGGTTAAGTCAGGCCACCCAGACATCTGTTCTCAGACCCTGATGCTTAGCAATCATCACATGTCAGCATCTAAATGCCTCTAAGGACCCAGCAAAGGGCATGGCAGACACATCAGCTACACTGTCAAACTAACCCAATTAGCTCTTTAATGAGGTGCCTAGGGAGCATGCCTGTAGGCTGTGGGCTTGGTACCCAAATCACAGTGCTTATCAACAACTAATCCCCTTCAAAGGCTCTGAGTTCTCACAGAATGTAGCAGGGACACATCAGAGCCTCTTGCTGCCTCTCACCAGTTCTTTCTGAATCGATAGCTGCATAGCTGTTGGGAAGAAAACAAATGAGGATGAGCAGGCGCTACAAGGGGGCCCCACGTGTGGAAATGAATCGATCAGGAAGTGTTTGCATGGACGGACTGACGGGTCATTTTGATCAATTCAGTACCTCCACTGGGTAATATTTTACCTGCCCATGGAGCAGTGTACAATCATCAAATGCAGACACAGGCGTGGAAACAACCTTTGTCTGATGTTAAGTGACCAAGTAAATGGACATTTACTGCCATGGATTGAGTTGTGTCCCCCCAGAAACTATGTGTAGAAATTTGGTTAGGCCACGATTCCCAGTATCGTGTGATGTTTCTGTACATTGTGAATCCTACCTCTATGAAGTTAACGAAGTAGAGTGGGTGGCAGTTGTGTGGGTGGGGCAGGACTCAGTGTGTGAGATTGTATTGTGCTTTGAGGCCATCACCTGAGATATAAAAGAAAGAAGCTGACAGAGCGGTGGATCTCATACCATCAAGAAGCAATCCCAGGGGCAGAACACCACATCCCTTTGGAAAGGACCTGTGGTCTCCCAGTCCGAGGGAAGATTGATGACAAGGACTTTCCTCCACAGCCAAGAGAGAAAGCCTTCCCCTGGAGCTGATACCCTGAATACAGACTTTTAGCCTACTGGACTAAGTTTCTCTTTTTAAGGCCACCCACTCACGGTATTTGTGTTAAAGCAGCCTCAGACGACTAAGACACCTCTTCAGGATGTTCTGTGTCAACAAGGTCCTGGAGGACTGGCCCCCACAGACCTGGGTTAGATTCCAGCTCTACTGTCTATGGGCAGAGGGGACTCGGAGAGTCTGGCCACCTCTTTGAGCCTCCTTTTTGGCATCTTGATGAATGCGGACAAGGCTGGAGGGGGCAGGGTTTAGAATTGGGCTACACAGGGTTAAGAGCTGGCCCAGCATGAAAGCCCAACAAATTTTGGGTCTTTGCTGTAGGAATAGTATGGTGAGAGGAATGGGCATATGACAAGCTTTGAGCAGCTGGAGGACAGGACAGTTCTGCATTTCAAGCATATCACTCTGAATCTTTATCTCAGCACCTCTGTGGGTTGTGAGGATGAAACGGTCAAGAGCTGCTGGAAAGCTTACAGCAAAGATGGCTTGGTGCCATTTCCCAGAAAATGGCAGCAAATATCATCAGGGTGGAGGTGGGTGGAGTGAGAACTGGACCCCAGCAGCTCTGAACAGATGCCACATCCACCCCTGCACCCTTCTTGGCAGCGGTCCCTCCCACGTGCTGACGCTGAGCACATCCTCCAGTGCCTGGTGAGGCAGGTCTCATTACCACCACCCTCTCACAGAAGGGAAGACTGAGGCCCACAGAAAGGCAGTGGCTAATCCACAATGACTGCCTCATTTGGTTTCATGTAAGAGGCACTTAATGAAAGTCAAGGTATCACTGGGCTCTGGGACACAGAAATGTCAGGACCCAACCTGAAGATACGCCCAGTTATTGTCAGGAGGCAAGTGGTTTCTAATATAAACTAAATTTTTATATTTAGCTTTAAATCTGGGCCCAGATGGCACAGGAAACTGATTCTCACATTCACAGGGGGATTCAGAGAAGGAACTGGAGTGTTGAGGGACCTTAGAGCTAAGTCATTCAGGGCCCACTCAGAGGAACTTGAGAGCCTTTCGACAGAGACCTTGACAGTGAGGAGCTGGCCGTGGGTTAGAGGGGCTGAGGAAAGACTTCAAGGAGCTGCGCTGGTAGTGGGTGCTTGGGAGGGGCCAGGACTGCCACAAGGACTTGGACAGGGGGCCGAGGTGCTGCAGACTTTCTGACCACAAGGACACTGTCTCCGGCCCTGGCGTGTTGGCAGCAGCATCTCTCTAGAGCTCACTGACTCCAAAGTCCCACATAAGGCGGGTCCTCTGCCTCAGAGAACTCTCAGAAGACACCAGAATCTTCTACCTCAAGCTTTCGTAAAGAGGTATCTGTCTGTCTTTCTCTCCTGTTACAGGGCTGGATGACAGAGACAGACCTTCATCTGAGGTGCAGGCAGACTGTGGGGAGGGCATGGTTTTCCGGGATGGGGATGGCCTTCTGGTACTATCACCCTCCTGCCAAAACTGGACATCAGCACCTGATCACAAGAGGCTCCTTGGCAGCTGATCTTCTCTTAGCAGGGGTCCTATGCACCCCTGGATTCCATAGCACCTCTTTCAGGTGCAGACCCTAAAATAGGTCTAAGCCTGCCACCCTCCAGGGCGAGGTTTCACACTTCCTGTCCTGGAGGCACACCGGACCCAGATCTAAGGATGGTACGGCTTACAGCCATCTAGTCCAAAACTCCTCTCTCCCTATACCCTGCTATTTTTCACTCATGAAACTAAGGCCAAAACGGAAAAGTGATTTTCTTAAAGTTCCACAATAAGTGGGAGACAAAAAATTTTTTAAAAGTTCCCATCGAGTATGACTCATAGTGATCCTATAAGACAGAGTAGAACTTCCCCATAGGGTTTCCAAGGTGCAGCTGGTGGATTTGAATGGCGGACCTTCTGGACAGCAGCTTTGAGCTCTTAACCGTTGTGCAACTAGGTCTCGAAGTGGAAGACAAGCCATCTCTTTACTTCTCTTCCTCTCACTTCTCTACCTTTCCCTTCTCCCATAAGTTCCTGAGCTTTTTGGGGCTAATTTGAGAGTCCTCCCCTGGAGGTTTGGGGAAGGGTGAATGAGATAACATGTCGTGTAGAAAGTGTAAAAAGTACCTAGCAAGGTGCTTTAGTCACCTGGCACTACTCCAATAGAAAATACCACGAGTGGATGGTTTCACAAGGAGAAACTTTATTGTCACAGTTCAGTAAGCCATAAATCCATTCATGAATTACAAGTCCACTCAATAAGAGAAATTATCATAGTCCAGTAGGCTTAGTCCAAATTCGAAGAGAGCAACTCAGCAAAGGAACTGCAGGCCCAAAGGGCATGCTCTGCTCTCGGGGCTGCCTTCTTGGTGGTGTGAGGTTCCCAACTCTCTGTGCTCACGTATCTCCCTTCTGCCCCACGGCTGGTCACTGCCTCACCAACACAACTGCTGCCCATTCTCCATCATCAGTATCGCAGAGGCAAGACACACAGCACATGGAAGGAATGGTACCGTGTTGGGACTCAGAGCCAAGTCAAATCAATACATACATTTTGGGGGGGACACAGTACAATCCATGACACACACTGAGGACACGGAGGGAGAGAAAGAGACAGAACCATTCTGAGAAAACCAGAATAACTCAGGTCTCCTATGCATCTGCCCCAGACACTATGGGGATGAAAGAATTCTATGTGCCAGAGTCTGTACTAGGTTGTGCTACAGAGTGTGCAGAGGCTATTGGGGGATCTTTGGCCCACCTTAACTGCCTAAAAGGGGGGGTGTTGTGGGTTCCTCGTAGGTGCATCTGTTCTTTACGGGAAGCTTTCAGCACGAGCATTGGCACTTCCCAACACCCTCTATTGCTTCCTTTAGTTCCCCTCAGCCTGAGGAGCAAAGTTCCCACTCTGGGGCTACCTAGCACTCCCACGCTCTATCAAGAGGATCTATCTGGATCAGCCACTTGCAAAGAGCAGGAAGCAGCATCCTGGGCTTTGCAAGCCAACCTTTTCCTAAGAATGAATCCCTTTCCAACACCAGGAGATTCTGCAGGGCCCTCACAGCCCAGGGTGAGGGAAGGAATGGATCCTCCATCAATTCTCTGTTCCTGTGAAGCCTGGCCCCCAGGCAGCCAGTGTGCCCACTTGTTACATGGTTTGATTGCTGGCCTCTGACAATAGGATGAAGAATGAAGGAGGCAATCATGTGGTCAAAGAAGGTGTCTGAAAAGGTGACATTAGAGCTGTGAGAGTCATAGAATCTCAAGGCAGAACAGACCTCAGCCCTGGAGTCACTATCTAGAATCTTCCAGAGGCCAGGAGGTGACATATTCTGGCATAAAGGGCAAAATAAAGAGAACATAACACCAAAAGGAACCGTCAGTGTGAAGCTAAAGGACAGATAGGAGTGGCAGGGACTGTGGCAAAGCAAACCACATGTGCATATCTACAGCAGCAAAGCTGCCCAGCTTAACCTCACTTCCAGATGAGAAGGTGAGCCCAGTGTGGCCAGACCTCCCAAAGTGTCAAGAGAAACAAGAATACAGATTCTTCTTTTCTATTTTTTTGGACAGCAAGTTCCACTTATTGGTAGGTGACATAGACATACGAAGTTCAGTTTATTGGGGGGCACTGGTCAAGGGGGGCAACAGATTGAATTATGTCCCCCCAAAATGTGTAGTAATTGGCTACACACTGTGTATTGTGTGATATTCCCGTATGTTGTAAATCCTGCCTCTGTGATTTCACTGAGAGGGGGTGGGCAGTGGTTGTGTTGACGAGGCAGGACTTGGCTTATGAGATGGTTTTGTGTTTTAAGGCAAATTTCTAGGTATAAAATAAAGAGAAGCAAGCAGAGAGTCAGGGACCTCATACGGTCAAGAAAGAAGCAGTGCTGCAAGAAGGGTATGTCTTCTGAGACCGAGGTCCCTGTGCCTCAAAAGTTCCCAGTCCAGGGGAAGACTGATGACAAGGGCCTTCTTCCACAGCCAACAGAGAAAGGCTTCCCCTGGAGCTGATACCCTGACTTTGGACTTGCAACCTACTGGACTGTGACAGAATAAAATTTGTCTTCACTTAAGCCATCTACTTCTGGCATTTTTGTTACAGCAATACAAGATGACTAAGAGAGCTTTCATAAATGCAGGGCCTGCCACTTGTCCAAGGGACCACCACTGGGGATGTATTTGACTCCACAACCATCTGGGATGAGGCCAATTCAGATAGCAAGTCTTCAAACTCATCAGCATTGAACTTGGTAAAGCCCCACTTCTTGAAGATGTGGGTCTTTTGCCACCCATGGAGGTTGAACTTGGCCCCGCACAGGGCTTCAATCCTGTGCCCCTTGCTTAGAAGCTTGGTGCAGATGAACACGATGACATCATCAATGTGAACCCTGGCCGCTGTACCCTAGTGTTTTCCAAAGGCAGTTTGCATACCTGTCTGGAGTCCAGATTAAGGACAACAAGAGTTTAGCAAGGTCAGAGGCATTAAAGAGCAGGAAAGGGCTGTCCCCAAGATCCAATTTATACATGCAACAGGTTGGGTTCATGTGATGGCTAAGATTGTGTATCAGCTTGGGTGGTTCACGATTTTCAGTGTTTTGGCAGTTGCATAGTGGTGCGATCGTGCCCATGATGGGATCTGCTGAGTGGTACTGGTAGGAGGCAAGGTATGTGGGTGTTCAACCCACCTTCAGCTTTCACCCCTCTGCCTTTGGCTGCCTACTTCATTCTTGCTCACTTGCCAAGGTTTTTGATCTATTGTGGATTCTGCAGTTGTCTCTCTTGTCTTCTGACCTCTGGTCACTGGGACTTGGGCTAGCAGTTTACCTTTTGTTGTCCTGGATTAGATTGTTTCCTCCCCAAAATGTGTATGTCTCCCTGGTTAGGCCATAATTCTCATGACTGTATGATTACCCACCATTTGATCTTTTGGTGAGATTTCCCTATGCGTTATAAATTCTGTCGCTATGATGAAGTGAGATAGGTTAGTGGCAGTTATATCAACAAGATCTACCACATTAGATAGTGTCATAAGCCCATCTCTTTGGGATATAAAAGAAAGAAGCATAGGAAGAGACACAGGGACTTTGTACTGCTAAGAAGGCAGCTTTGGGAGCAGCACTTGTCCTTTGGACCGGAGGTTTCTGTGCCGAGAATCTCCCAGACCTAGGGGAAAAGTGACATGTTACAGTAACTTTTCTTCAGAGCCACCAGCAAGAAAAAGACTTTCCCTGGAGCCAGCATCCTAAATTTGGCCTTCCAGCCTAGTGCAGTGCGAGTGAGTAAATTTCTCTTTGTTAGAGTCGCGCACTTGTGGTAGTTTTGTTGTAACAGCTCTAGACGACTAAAACACCTGTCAGTCTCAGGATTCTCAGTCTTCGCAGCCTGCGAGTTGAGTCCTGCTCCTCAGCCTGCTGATCTTGTGTTCACCAGACCCTGAAGCTACCTGAATCAGGAGAAAGCTTGTGATCTTGTCTGCCATCCTGGGATTTGTCAACCTTCACAGCCTGTGTGCTGGAGCCCCGCTCTCTGAACCGCCAGCCTGGGGCTTGCCAGCTTCCACAGCTATGTGAATTGGGATAGGCCTGAATTTTGACTTAGGACTTGGGACATTTTAGCCTCTACAATCACATGAGCTGTTTGCTGGATATAAGTCTCTCTGCGTATGTATTTGTGTGCATTACTGGTTTTGCTTCTCTAGAGAACCCAGCCTAAGACAGTACACTACCTAGGAGGCTGCTGTTTCAACCATTGCACACCAGCCCCCACAGGGAAGGAGGACAGTCGGCTTAATTGATTGTAGAAGGAATACATATCTCTATACAAAGTATTTTGATTTTTCAGCATGGGAATATTTTAGCCAATACTTAAAAAAATGGATTATGCGGAAGAAGAAAAGGCATGTCTATAAGTTGAATATATCCCACAGACACCAATTTATAACCTGTATCTGCCTTTTACAGATGAGAAAACTGAAGCCACTTTGTCCACAGAGGGACTTTAGAGGTGTCTGGTACAGGAGGAACATCACTCTAGCCCTCACTCTCACTCTCAATCTCCCTGCTCCTCCAGGTCTTGTTATCTCATCCTGAGCCCTCATCTGGACCTGCAACCTCCACCCCTTCGTCTCTCCCACCTCCCCTCCTTCCTTTCCATTTTGGGTGTTTGTTTTCAGAGCCTTGGAATCCTCCCAAAGCCTCTGGCATTTACTCTTCAGAATGAGAGTATTTTCTATTTCTTTTTTCCCAGAACAAGACTGGTGGAGATTTCCCTGGGGATTGTGCCTGCCCTGCTAGAGGGGTGTGGTGGGGGAAGAGCTTACTGATCACACCAGCCAGCAGCTTTTAGACTTCCTCTGTGTGCCAAGCCCTTTCTCATGAATTATTACATTTAATCCGTTTAAGAAGCTGAGCGCTTGGTATTACCATCTGCACATGCCATCTGAATAAAGTGAGGTTTGAAGCATTTCACAGCATGCCGAAGATCACACTGCATGCAAGAGGTTGAGCAGAGATGAAAATCTCTCTGACTCCAAAATCCACTTCTTTCCTCAGTGTCCTGCCTTCTAGGTCCATGGTGCCAGTGTGTTAAAGAATATATGGCATGTGGAAAATTGAAGAGTTAGGGGGCAGTGCATTCCAAGCAAGAGCAAAGGCTTTGTGTGTGTGCAAACCAAAATAAACAAACTCACTGTCATTGAGTCAATTCCGACTCATAGCAACCCTATAGGACAGACATGAGGTCTCACAAGGAAGTTCATAAACTCATCCTAGAAAAAGTGCTACATACCTCATTGCTGAATATCACTACTGTTGCCTTCAAAACACTCCCCTTGGGAAGCTATGCACCAATGCCAGTGCCTAGTCCACCCTTCAAAGTAATTTTGGAACTCTTTTTCTGGAAAGGCCACTAGAGCTGTCATTATATTACCCTTGACATCCTAGATGTCATCAGAATGTCTTCCTTTCAATATTTCCTTTATCTTTGGGTACAGAAAAATGTCACTGAAGGCCAGACCAGGTGAGTAGGGAGGGTGTTCCAATAGAATTCTTTGTTTACTGTCTCAAAACTCCCTCACAGACAACTATATAGTTAAGTTCGTGAACTTGCCACTGTGTCACTATGTGTGATGGCCACTCCAGGAAGAGCTCCAAAATTGCTTTAAAGGGTGGAATGGGCAGTGGCCTCAGTGCACAACTTCCCAAAGGGAGTACTTTGAACGGGACCATAGTGATAGTCAGCAAGGTGGCATGTAGCACTTAGAACACTGAAGTCATGGCCTTAAGTGTTGGACCTCATTTATGTGTGTGTGCATGTGTATCATATATGTGTGTATAATATACGTACTATTATGAATACTCTGGAGGTCAGTTCTACCCAGGCCCCTAGGGTCGCCATGAGTTGGATCCGATTCGACAGCACTTGGCTGGCTTGGCGATTATGTATATATATTATATATAATACTCCGACTCGACGGCACTTGGCTGGCCATGGCAATGTATATGCATATATATAAACACTACATATATACATGTGTATGTATGGGATCTATTGATGAGGTTACAGTAGAAAGTTCAGGTCCGGGGGCAGGAGAGAATGAATATGGCTGGTAAAGCAGAGTTGCCCTGTCAAGTCAGGGCTGTTTGGTTGCAAGTGACAGAAAACTGATCCTAGCTAACCTTAAAAGGAAAGGCACTGGCTCATCTAAGTGGACAGTCCAAGAGTTGGGTAGGCTGGGGTGGGAAAGAGGTACTGCTCCCTAGGGAAAAAATACTGACTAGACAAAAATAAGTCTAACAGATCACAAAAATGGGCACATACCAAGAGATTATTATGTCTCATTCACTCTTCTAAAAATGTGTATTGTATTAATATATTTACGCCCATAAAAATCCTATGCAGTAGATACCATTACAATTCTGTATTATAGAAGAGGAAACTGAGGCTCAGTAACTGTGTTAGTTTTATAGGACTGCTATAACGAAGTACCATAAACTGGGTGCCTTAGAATAGAGTCAACTTATTCTCTCGCAGTTTCGGAGGCTAGAAGTCTGAAATCCAGTTGTCAGCAAGGCCATTTTCTATCCAAAACCCTAGGTAAGAATACTTCCTCACCTCTTCTGATTCCTGGTGGTCTGAGTTGTCCCCAGACTTGTGGCAGTGTAACTCCAATCTCTGTCTTCGTCTTTTCATGTCCATCTTCTCCCTGTGTCTCCATTCTTATCAGGAAACCAGGCACACTCTACAGTCAGGGTGATTTTGTCTCCAAGTCCTTAACTAGCTCCGTCTTTAAAGACTTTATTTCCAAATAAGGACATGCATTGAGGTTCTGGATAGGCACAAATTTTGGAGGGCTAGAGAAAGGACTCTAGTGGATTGACTAATGTCCCCCCAAAACTGACATACACTCCAAACCTCAGAATGGGGCCTTATTTGGAAATAAGGTCTTTATACATGTAATGCAAAAGCTGGATAATGAATGAAGAAGATGAAGAATTGTGATGCCCAGGAATTATGTTGGTGATGAAGAATATTAAATGTATTATGGAATGCCAGAAGAGTAAACAAATCTCTTCTGGAAAAAGTACAGCCAGAATGTTCCCTGGGGAGGATGCTGAGACTTCTCACTTATTTTGGACATAGTATCAGAAAGGACCAGTCCCTGGAGAAGGACATCATGCTTGGAGAAATAAAGGGTCATCAAAAAGGAGAAAGACCCTCAGTGAGATGGACTGACACAGTGACTGCAGCAATAGGCTCAAAGGTAACAATGAATAAGAGGAGAGCACACAAGACCAGGCAGGATTTCATTCTATTGTACATGGGGTTGCTATGAAATGGCATTGGCTTGACAGCACTTAATAAAGTGCATAAATAAGCTAGAAAATCCTTAATTTGATATATAGATTCAACACAACCCTAATCAAAATCCTAGCAAGTTATTTTGAGGATGTGCAGAGTCGTTCTAAAGTTCATATGGAAAGGCAAAAGATCCAGAAGAAAGAAGACAATGCCAAAGGAGAAAAGAAGTGGAAGACTGTCACAACTCAAGTTCGAGATTTACTCTAAAGCTACAGTGATGGAGAGAGTGCAGTATTTATGAAGAAACAGACAAACACATCAGGGAGACAGAAAAGAAAGCCCAGAAACAGATCCACAGAAATATAGTCCACTGATCGTGAACAAAGGAAACAAAAAGAATTCAAAGGAGAAATGACAGTTTCTTTTTTAACAAACAAGACTGGAACAACTTGACAAACACACACACAAATTAATCTAGACACAGAGTTTTTTCTTTCAGAGAAATTAACTCAAAATTCCCAGAGATCCAAATGTAAGATAAAAAGCCACACAACTTCAAGAAGGTACCATGGGAGAAAATCTAGGGGACTTCAAGTTTAGTAATGATTTTTTAAATACAACACCAAAAGCATGGTTCATAAAAGGAATAATTAATAAGTTAGACCACATTAAAATTAAAACTTTTGTTCTAGCGAAGATACTGCCCAGAGAGTGAAAAGACCAGCCATAGACTGAGAGAAAATATTTGCAAAACACATCTCATAAAGAGCTCATCTCCAAAATACACAAAGAATGCCTGAAACTCAACAAGAAGAAAACAAACAGCCACGTTAGAAAGTAGGCAAGAAGTCTGAACAGAAACTTCACGAAAGGAGACATGGAACTGACAAACCAGCGCAGGAGAAACGCTGAGGCTCTCATGACTGGGTCTCGGGAAGAGGCCTGACCACACGGCAAGCATCCCAGCAGGCTTCACATAAAGAGGACTCAAAGGGCCAGAGCTGCCCACGGCCCCAACCACAGACCACATCATCTGTTAGAGAGGAATAGGATAGGGGGAGACGGCACGAGGGCAGGGGGTCCATCCTGGACCCCTGGAAGGAAGGCCACCTGGATCCTGACAAGAAAATTGGAACTACCCTAAGAAGAGTATGGACCAACGGGAGAAAGCAGTCTTACCAGATCAGTAGCTGTCTAACCACGCAAGGAAGCCACCACTCCCCTGCTGTGCAGTGCTTTGCACAGGAAGTACAGGGTCTGGATCCAGGGAGAAAAGAGTTGAATTATTTTCTAAGTCCAATTTGAAGAGCAGCAGTGTGGGCTCTCCATCATTCACCCTCGCTGCTAACCTGAGAGTCTGTCCCCAGGGACCCCCTTCCCTGATTCCCCTGGCTGGGTTGAACCCTCCCACCAGGCTCTCATTCCCTGACCCAGGGCTTACCCCAGCACCTTAAACCAGGAGGCAGCTGTCCTGCCTGCGGTGATTCAGGGACACAGTATCCTCCTATCTCGAGACTGCACATTCCTCCAAGGCCCCAGGGTCTTCCGCTTTCACTAAAAGGGGAGAAGCAAGAGTGGGGAAGGCATACCTGATTCTTAATCACTTTGGCCAAGAGGTGACACACGTATCATTTTCTCTAATCCACTGGTGACAGCTGGTCATGTGAACTTATCTAGACGGAAGGGGGTTGAGAAATGTAGTCTTCGCTGAGTCAGCCACTTTCCAGAAACTTCTAAGCCCAGCCCCGACATCCCACACCAACCCTGTCATCATCTTCATCCCCACGTCTACAGCTATATCACATCCTTCGACAAATCATCACCGCCTACAACTTCTGGGATCCTAGAGGAGGGCGGAGTGAAGTCCAGGCAGCTGTTGGTTCAAATACAGCTGTGTGGACTGGGCCAAGTCACATCACCTTTCTGAGCTTCAGCTTCCTCATCTGTAAATGAGAGATACATGTCCACCTCGTGGGGCCACTGTGGAGCTCTGACAGGTCACCTCCTGGAAGGTGTTCTCTCAGGGATCCTTGGGGATCCTTCATTTGGCACTTGGGGGCCCTTTGATTGATGAGTACATCTATCATGAGAAGATCCACTCACTGAGGGAGGGGAAGGAGGAGCGGGAGGGCACTGAAGAAGGATGTCAGCTCAAAACATGGCATTTCCAGCTGGACATTAATGTTGCTGTTTCAAACTAGGGAAAACAGACTCAGTTGAAATAAAAATGCATTATGATAGGTAAAACCAGAGAAAATGGAAATTACATTTCCTTTTAAGGTTTGTCATATGCCATTCCTGAAAGGAAATTTCCTAATAAAAACAGCCATGATGCTAACTGAGACAGCTGAGATGACACAGTGCCGAGCTGTGGGCAGAAAGATGTTAACAGGGATTGTGGCACTCACTGCAGCCAGAGGAGAGGTCCTCACACTGACAATGAGCAGCCTGTGAGGAGCCAGGAGTCAGGAGTCCCACTGGCCACCAACCTGCTGAGTGACCTCAGGAAAGCCACTGAAGGACTTCGAGACCCCCTTCCCTCATCTGCCTCCAGCAGCCTCTGTATCATCCAACATCGCTCCAGGTGTTGCTCTTGGTAAGTGTCATCAAGTTGGTTCCCACTCAGCAACCCTGTGTACAACAGAAGCCCTGCCGGGTCCTGCACTGTCCCCACAGTCATTGTTGCACTTGAGCGCATTGTTGCAGCCACTGTGTCAGTCCATCACACCGAGGTTCTTCCTCTCTTACATTGGTCCTCTGCTCTACAAAGCATAATGTCATTTTCCAGGGACTGATTTTTCCTGTCCAAAGTATATGAGATGAGGTCATGGTGGCCTTGCTTGTAAGGAGCATTCTAGCTGTACGTCTAATACGGATTTGTTCGTTCTTTCAGCAGTACATGGTATACACATTATGCTTTGCCAAAACCATAATTCAAAGGTATCAGTTTTTCTTGGGTCCTCCTTACTCATTGCACAGCCAAGAAATGCATATGAGGCAGTTAAAAACAGCAGAACTCGGGTCAGCCTACCTTAGTCCTTAAAGGGACGCCTTTGCTTTTTTTAAAGTTTTGAAGAGGTCATTTGAGGATTTGCCTATGCATTGCCTTGGGCAAATGGATTGGGCAAAATCTCTTTGATTCCTTGACTGCCACGTCCAAGGGTATGGATCGTGGGTTCAAGTAAAATAAATTCCTTGACAGCTTTAGTATTTCCTTCATATCATGACGTTGATTACTGGTGCAGTAGTGAGGATTTTTGTTTCCTTTATGTTGAAGTATAATCCATGCTGAAGGCTGTAGTCTTCCATCTTCATCAGTAAGCACTGCAAGTCCTCTTCACTTCCAGCCAGCAACATTGTGTCGTCTGCTGTCTATTGCAGGTTGCTACTGAGATGTCCTCCAATACTGAAGTATTCGTCGCCATGTAGCCCTGTCACTTGGATTACTTGTTCAACTTACAGATGGAGTAAGTATGGTAAAACGACATAATCCTGACACACACTTTTCCGTACTGTAAGCCACACAGTATCCCTTTGCTCTGTTTGAATGACTGTCTCTTGATCTAGGTACAGCTTCCTCAGGAGCACAATTCAGTGTTCTGGAATTTCAATGCCTTGAAATGTTATTCATAATTTGTCATGACCTACACAGTTCAGTGCCTTTTCAGAATCAATAAAATGCGTGTAAATATTTTTATGATATTCTCCACTTTCAGACAGATCCCATCTGACACCAGCAATGATATCCCTGGTTCCATGTCTTCTGAATCCAGCTTGAATTTCTGGCAGTTCCTTGCCAATGTACGGCTGCAAATGCTTTCGAATGATCTTCAGCAAAATTTTACTTGTGTATGATGTTAACAATAAAACCTATTGTTGAGTCAATTCCAACTCACAGCAACTATAGGACAGAGTAGAGCGGCCCCTATACAATTTCCAAGGAGCTGCTGGTGGAGTCCAACTCCTGACCTTTTGGTTAGCAGATAAATTCTTAATCATTATGCCACCAGGTCCCCTTATATTGTTTGATAATTTTCGCATTCTGCTGGATCACCTTTCTTTAAATGAATACAAATACAGATCTCTTCCAGGTGTTTTGCCAGGTAGCTGTCTTTCAAATTTCTTGCTGTAGAGAAGCTTCCAGTGCTGTACTCATCCGTTGAAGCATCTCAGAGGTATTCTGACAATTCCTGGAGGCTTCCTTTTCAGCAAGGCCTTCAGTGCAGCTTGGACCTCTTCCTTCAGTACCATCAGTTCTTGATCATATGCTACCTTTCAAAATCTTTGAGTATTGACCGCTTCTTTTTGGTATACTGTCTCTGTGTATTTCTTCTGTCTTCCTTTGATGCTTCCTGCATTTTTCTAAATTTTTTTTTAGTGCAAAATCCTTCAATGCCACAACTCAAAGCATGGATTTTTTTCTTCAGTTCTTTCAACTTGAGAAATGCTCAATGTTCTCTTCCCTTTGGGTTTTCTATCTCCAGCTCTTTGCACATAACCATTATAACACTGCCCCTTGTCTTCTGTAACTAACCTTTGAAACCTTCCGTTCAGCACTTTCACTTCTTCATTTCTTCTCTTCACTTCAGCTACTCTATACTCGAGAGCAAGTTTCAAAGTCTTCTGACATCTATTGTGGTCTTTATTTTCTATCTTTTAACGACCTCTTGCTTTCTTCATCTGTGATGCCCTCGATGTCATTCCACAGCTTGTCTGGTCTTCAGTCATCAGTGTTCAATGCATCAAATCTATTTTTTTGTTTGCTTATTTATTTATAATTTTTATTGTGATTAGGTGCAAGTGTACAGTCCAAATCAATTTTGGATGCCGACCTATCTGCAGCTCCATCTGCTCTCCCCACCCAGTGACAGCACACTCCTCCTTTCCTCTCTGTATGCCTAGTATCCTCTTAACAAGTATCTGTCCCCACCTTTCCACACTCTTTCCTGCCATCTGGAGAGAGATCAGTAGATCAGTCTCCTGTAAATGCATAGAACCATAAAGCACACACAACATATGGTCACATTATGTCCCCAAGTCCAATCCATTCTTTTCTGAAAAATTGACCTCGTTACTGGTTTCCATTCAGGGACAGCAGCAGGTCTAGGGGCCATGTTCCCAGGGGACACTCCAGGCTGTTGGACCATCACTTCAGGTCTTGGGCTGCATACTGTTTTTCTCGTGTTACCTCAGGAAATCTGCATTGTGTCACCCATCACATCTTTCTTTGGTGGTAGCCAGAGGACCCATATGAATGGGAGACTTTTTCAACATAAGACCAGAAGAATCAAATCTATTCTTGAGATGATCTGTAAATTCAGGTGGCAATGCTTAAGGTCATACTTTGGCTTTCGTGGGCTTGTTCTAATTTTCTGCAACTTCAATTTGAACTTCCATGTGAACAATTGATAGTCTGTTCCACATCCAGTCCCTGTCCTTTTTCTGACTCAAGATATTTAGCTACTTCATCTTCTCTTTCCACAGATGTATTGGATTTGATTCCTGTGTATTACATCTGGCAAGGTCCAAGTGTATAGTTGCCATTTTATGTTGCTGAAAAAAGATACTTGCAATGATGAAGCTGTTGGTCTTGCAAAATTCTATCATACAATCTCTGGTGCCATTTCTGTTACTAAGGCCACATTTTCCAACTACAAATCTTTCTTCTTTATTTCCAACATGCACATTTCAAACATCAGTAATTATCAATGCATCCTGATTGCATGTTTGATTAATTTCTGACTGCAGAAGTTGGTAAGTATCTTCAATTCTTCATCTTTTGCCTTAGTAGTTGGTGTGTAAATTTTGGTAATAGTCATACTAACCATGTCTCCCTCATACCAAAGCAAACCCACTGCCGCCAAGTTGATTCTGACGCATAGGTACCCTGTAAGGACAGAGTAGAACTGCTCCACAGAGTTTCCAAGGTGTGCCTGGTAGATTCAATCTGCCAACCTTTTGATTAGTAGCCGTTGCACTTAACCACAACATCATCAGTGTTTCCTGTCTTCCTTAGAGTTGAGTGGATATTACCCTATCACTGACAGCATTGTACTTCAAAATAGATCTCGAAATGTTCATTTTGATGACAAGTGTGGTATCATTCTTCCTCAATTTGTCATTCCTAGCATACCAGGCCATGATTGTCTGATTCAAAATGGCTAGTACCAGTCCATTTCACCTCACTAATTCCTAGGGAGTTGATAGTCATGCATTTCATTTTATTTTTGACAGCTTCCAATTTTCCCACATTCATAATTAGTACATTTCATGTCCAATTATTAACAGATGTTTGCAGCTGTCTTCTCATTTCGAGTCATGCCAAATCACCAAACTGCAGGTTGAGAAGGTAAAAGGCCATGAAGCAGACCATTTGGCTTTGAAGAGGAAGAAGAGAGGCGTGCAGATTTATTGTCCCAAGGAACTGGATGACAGCCAAGTGTTCCACTCACACATTACACCCCTGTTATAAGTCTGGTGGCACAACGGTTAAGTGCTCACTTGCTAACTGAAAGGTTGGCAGTTTGAATCCACTAGCTCACTGCAAGGAGGCAGATGCGGCCATATTCTGTCATGAACATTACAGCCTTGGAAATCCTGTGGGGCAGTTCTACTCTGTCCTACAGGGTCTCCATCAGTTGGAATATTTATTTTTTGCTGTTGTTGTTGTTCAAAAAGTCCATAAGCTGGACTTTGCAGAGGGACCCAGGGACTCCAGAATGACTACTTTCCTGACTCTCGCACTG
This sequence comes from Heterohyrax brucei, assembly GCA_028571685.1. NCBI lineage: Eukaryota > Metazoa > Chordata > Mammalia > Hyracoidea > Procaviidae > Heterohyrax > Heterohyrax brucei. Next base: position 60,523,999 of record CM053140.1, read on the forward strand.
CTCCTTACACAGGACAACCTCTAGGAGATCTGTGGTGGGTTTTCCCTGTTAATTTAAGAGATGATGACAGGACAGGAAACTGACATTTCTGAGGGGCTTATTGTGTACCAGGCTGTCTGCCAGGTAACTTTTATGAAATATCTGTCTTGTAGCAAACACACACAGAAGTAGGTATTATTACCCCCGTTTTACAAGTGAGGAAACAGACTCAAATGGATTGAGGGTTTTGCTCAAGGTCACATAAATGTGTACAAATGGTTTTGGACTCAAGCCAGCACCTCATGTAATTCCCTGCCTTGAAATCTCCACCTAGGCTTTACCTGTTCTTGGCTCCCACATCTATGGAGAAAACAGAAACTCACACGATAGTAAGGTCTCCCTTTTCCAGATCTGCAATTTGTGCCCTGTGAGTTTCCTCCTGAAAGTTCAGCTCCGCACTGGGCATCTTCCCAAAACAAGTGGAATCATCCATCTACCAGCCTTCTGAAAATATCACCTACAGTACAACACCCCTGTCAATAATGGCTAACATTTGTTGAGCTATAATTGTCCTGATTATTGTAGCTTTGTACTAAGCCTTGAAACGAGTTACTGTGACTCAAAGCTGTTTTGGCTATTTTTTGCATTTCCACATGAATTTTAGAATCAGTTTTTTCAGTTTCTGCGAAACCCGTCTTGGATTAGACTGATATTATACTGAAGCTATAGTAAGTCTGTAATGCAAGAATGCAGGAATCCATGCCCCTGGTATTTCAAACACCAGCAGTGTTACACATGATAGATGGGTAAGCTGAGCTTTCAGATTAAGACAGAGTAAGAAGAAATGCCTGGTGATCTACTTGCAAAATTAGCCAATGAAAACCCTACGGATGCTGGAAGATGACCCACAGATTAGAGGCTCTCAAAATACACAATGCCTCAACAATGGACTCAAGCACACTGACAAACGTGAACACAGTACAGGAACAGGCAGCCGTTCATTCTGTTGTACAATGGTTCCTCCTCGTGAGTCAGAGATGGCTTGGCAGCAATTAGCAATACAAACGACACGGATAAATTTAGGAAGCATTGACATCTTAACAAAAACAGACAACTTCAACATGAACACAATTTAGCTATCTCTTTATGTACTTGTTAGGTGTCGTTAAGTTGGTTCTGATGCATAGCAACCCTAAGGACAACAGAATGAAATACTACCCAGTCCCACACCATCTGTGAATAAAAACATGTTTCCTTCTTTATTTCCAACGTGAATGCCTTTAATTTCCTTTGCTTGTTCTGCTCCATTGCCTAAAACCTCCAGCACAGTGTTAAATAGAAAGCCTCCATCTCCCATCATTAATTATGATGCTAACAATAAATATTTCATACCACTAAACTGGTTGCTACTGAGACAACTCCAACTCATGGTGACTCCGTATTTGTCAAAGTAGAACTATGTTCATAGAGCTTTCAGTGGCTGATTTTAAGAAAGTAGACTACAAGGTATTTCTTCTGATGCTCTTCTAAGAGGACTTGATCCTATAGCCTTGCAGTTTGCAGCTGGTGATGTCAAACCAAGGACTCCAGATGTTTCACAGATTCTGTCTATCACCCTGAGGGAGTTCACTTTTATTCCTAGTGTGCTAAGCATGCTTATCAGAGACGAATCTTAGATTTCATGAAATGGTTTATGAACCTGTTGCAATGATCAAGGAGCCATGGTAATGCAGGGGTTAAGTCATTGGCTGCTAACCGAAAGGGAGCAGTTTGAACTCCCCAGCCACTCTGCAGAAGGATGTGGCAGTTGGCTTCTGTAAGGATTTACAACATTCCCTGTTAACTCAGAACTGAAGCCACCCCTGAAGTCCATCTTTCAGTCAAAGACTGTTGTTGTCATTCTTAGGTGCTGTTGAGTTGGTTCCAACTCATAGCAACTCTGAACAAAACACTGCCTGATCCTGTGCCATCCTCACAGTCATTTCTTTCCTGATTCCCTTGTTGCAGCCACTGTATCAGTCCTTGAGGATCTTCATGTTTTTCGCTGATCCATTACTTTGCCAAGCATGATATTCTTCTCCAGGAACTGATCCCTCTTGATGACACACTCGAAGGATATGAGACATAGTTTCATTATCCTTGTTTCAAAGGAGCACTCTACTTGTACTCCTTCCACAACAATTTTGTTTGTTCTTCTGGCAGTCCATGGTATATTCAATATTCTTTACAAACAGTGTAATTCAAAGACACTGATTCTTCTTTGGTCTTTCTTATTCATTATTCAGCCTGTCATGCACATGGGGTGATTAAAAACACCATGCACTGTGTCAGGTGCACTTTAGTACATTACGCAATGTTTTTGCTTTTAATTACTTACAGAGGCCTCTTTCCAAAAAAAATACAACAATTTCTGGAGAAGCTGTGGAAAGATTGAAACTTTCCTACACTGCTGGTAGGAATGCAAAATGGTACAACCTTTTTGAACAGCAATTTGGTGTTTCCTGAAAAAGTTAGAAATAGAAATACCTTATGATCCAGCAATCCCACTGCTCTGACTGTGTCCTACAGAAATAAGGGCTGTCATATAAACAGATACATGCACATGAATATTTATTGCAGCACTGTCTACAACAGGAAAAAGATGGAATCAACCTAGGTGCCCATCAACAGATGAATGGATAAACAAACTATGGTATGTACACACAATGGAACACTATGCGATGATAAAGAACAATGATGATTTTAGGAAGTATCTCATAACCTAGTTTGAACTAGAAGACATTATGCTGAGTGAATTCAGTCAGCTGCAAAACCACAAGTATTGTATGAGACCTCAGCTATAAGGACTTAAAAACGGACTCAAGTACAGAAGAAAAAACCCTTTGATGGCTACAACAGTAGGGAGGCAGGGAGAGGATGTTCATAAATCAGACAGTCTATAGGAATTTGGTTAGGTGAAGGGAGTGACAGCATGCAGTAGGGAGCAGATCAGCATAACGGACTATACCATAAACTGAAATGCTTTCTGAACTCAACCAAATATTTCAAAGGATAGAGTAGCAGAAGTGGGGGTCTGGGGACCATGTTCTCAGGGGAAGTCGAGATCAGTTGGTGTATCTAGTCTTTAGTTAAGAGAGTTTTCTGGATGCCACATTGGTGAGTGGCATCTGAGATCTTAAAAACTAGCAAGCTGCCAATTGAGGTACACCAAGTTGTCCTAACTCATCTAGAACAGACGATGACTGAGAACATCAAAGACACGAGGCAAAATGTGCCCAGGAGGCAGAATGAGGCATGGGAATGGAAAACTGCATCAGCATGAGCCCAGAAGAATCAGAAGGTGCCTGGCCACCACCAAAGGCAGCCATGATGGCGGACACAATGCAGAGTCCCTGAGACAACATGGCAAAAGAGGTTTGCAGTTCAAAAACTTCTACAAGGCTACAGTTGATGGTCCAACAGCCTGGAGGGTCCCCTGGGAGCATGGCCCCTAAACTTGCTACTGGCTCAGACCTGAAACCAGTACTAAAGTCAAGTCTTCAGACAAGAATGAACTGAACTCAGGGACACAGTGTGAAAATGTGGTGTGTAAACTTTATGATTTTATACATTTGCAGCAGGCTGTGTTACTGGTTTCTTTCTAAGTGGTAGAGGAGAGGGTGTAGAGAAGGGGGCAGATGTTCATTAAGAGGATACTAGAAGTATAAAGTGAAAAAGAAGAATGTGCATTCACAGGGTGAGGAGAGCATGTGGAGCTGCAGATAGGCAGGCACGAGGAATAGATCTGGATTGTATACTTTCACTTAATCATAATTATAAATAAAAAGAAGCCTCTTGCAATGGATTTGCCCAATACAGCACACATTTTGATTTCTTTATGGTGTATTCCATTAGCGTTGATGGCAGATCAAAGTAAAATGAAATCCGTGGTAACTTCATGAGTCTGTTTTTAAGTTCTTATCATAGGGGTCTCATACAATATTTGCCCTTTTGTTGCTGACTACTTTCATTCAGCATAATGTCCTCCAGTTGAAACCAGGTTATGAGATATTTCCTGCAATCATTGCTGTTCTTTATCATTGCATAGTGTTCCACTGAGTATATATACCATGGTTTACCTACCCATTCCTCTGTTGTTGGGTATCTGGGTTGATTCCATCTGTTTGCTATTGTGAACTGTGCTGCAATAAACATTCATGTACATTTATCAATTGGTGTGAATGGCCTTGATTCTGCAGGATATATTTTGAGCAGTGGAATTACTGGGTCAAATGGTATATCTATATCCGGCTTCTTAAGGAAGCACCAGATTGCTTTTCAAAGAGGCTACACCATTTTCCAATCCCACCAACAGTGTAGGAGAGTGCCAATTTCTGCACAGCCTCTCGAGAATTTGTTGTTTTGTGTTTTTTGGATCATGGCCAACCTTGTTGGGGTGAGATGGTATCTCATTATAGTTTTGATTTGAATGTCTTTAATAGCTAACGATCGTGAGTATGTCCGCATGTGTTTTTTGGCTGCCTGGATCTCCTCTTTAGAGAAACGTCTGTCCATCTTCTTTGCCCATTACTTAATTGCATTACTTATCTTTTTCTTACTGATGCTTTGTAGTATCTTATAGATTATGGAGATCAGGAGTCAGTCTGACATATAGTCGCCAAATATTTTTTCCCGCTCTGTAGGTGGTGGTCTTTTAATTCTATTAATAAATCTTTGAGCAAAAAGTGTTTGATTCTTAGCAGTTTCCATTTATCTATTTTCTCTTCTGTTGTTCATAGTTAGTTTGACAGACTTTGAAGTCTGTATTAAAGTTGTGTGTTAAATCTTCCATTGTTGTTCTTTTTCTTCAATGAGCTTTATCATTTTAGATTTAATATTTGGGTTTTTCATCCAGTTTGAGTTGGTTTTTGTATAATGTGTAAGATATGGGTCTTGTTTCAACTTATTGCAGATGGATATCCAATTTTGCCAGCACCATTTGTTGAAAAGATTGTTTTTACCCCAGTTTAATGTCTTAGGGCCTTTGTCGAATATCACCTGTTCATAGAAAGGCGGTGTCATCTCTGGGGTCTCAGTTTTGTTCCATTGATCTATCTGTCTCTTTTTGTACCAGTACCTGGCTGTTTTGACTACTGCAGCAGTGTAATAGGTCCTAAAGCCGGGTAGTGAGAGGCCTCCCAGTGTGCTCTTTTTCTTCAGTAGTGCTTTACTTATCCAGGGCTTCTTCCCTTTCCAAACAAAGTTGGTGACTTGTTTCTCCACCTATTAAAAATGTCACTGGAATTTGTATTGGGATTGCATTATAGAAGTAGATAGCTTTGGGTAAAACAGACATTTTCACAATGTTAAGTCTTCCTATCCACGAGCAGGGTAGGTTTCTCCATTTATGTAAGTCTCTCTTAGTTTCTTGTAGTAAGGACTTGTAGTTCTCTTTGTAAAGCTCTGTTATTTCTCCGTTTAGATTTATTCCTAGGTACTTTATCTTCTTAGAGGCTATAGTAAATGGTATTGATTTGGTGATTTCTTCCTTAATAATTTCGCTGTTAGTATAAAGGAATCCTACTGATTTACTTATGTTTATCTTGTATCCTGTTTGAGTAGTTTACTTAAGGATTCTTTAGGATTTTTTGCATATACAATGATATCGTCTGCAAATAGGGAGATTTTTACTTTCTCTTTTCTGATGCAGATGCCCGTTATTTCTTGGTCTTATCTAATTGCTCTGGCTAGAACTTCTAGTACAATGTTGAATAGGAGACATCAGAGTGGGCCTCCTTGTCTAGTTCCTGTTCTCAAGGGAAAGTCTTCCAGTCTCTCTCCATCCAGGATGATGTAGGCAGTTGGCTTTGGATAAATGAACCTCATTGCATTGAGGAATTTGCTGTCTATTCCTATTTTGCTGAGAGTTTTTAGCATAAATGGGTGTTGGACTTTATCAAATGCCTTTTCTGTATCTATAGACAAAATCAGGTGACTCTTGTCTTTTGTGTTATTTATGGGGTTGATCACGTTTTTCTGATGTTGAACCAGCCTTGCATCCCTGGTGTGAATCCAACTTGGTCATGATGGATTATTTCTTTATATGTTGTTGTATTCTATTGTCAAGAATTTTGTTGAAGATTTTTGCATCTAGATTCATGAGTGCTATCATTCTTTAGTTCTCCTTTTTTGTTGAGTCTTTCCCTGGCTTTGGTACCAGAGTTCTGCTGGCTTCATAGAATGAATTTGAGAGTATTCCATCTCTTTCCATACTGTGAAATAGTCTCAGTAGTATTGGAGATAATTCTTCTCTAAAAGCTTAGCAGAATTCTTCAGTGAAGCCATCTGGGCCTGGACTTTTTTTGGTTGGTAGTTTTTGGTTGATCTTTTCAATCTGTTCTATTGTGATGGGTTTATTAAATTTTTCTGCTTCACCTTGTGATAGTTTTGGTAGGTAATATGAATCAAGGAATTTGTCCATTTCCTCCAGGTTTTCAAATTTGTTTGAGTACAGTCTTTCATAGTATTCTGTTATAATATTTTTTATTTCCGTTGGATCTGTTATAACTATTCCCCTCTCATTTCTTCTTTGAGTTGTTTGTTTCCTTTCCTGCATTTCTTTAGCAAGTTTAGCTAATGGTTTGTCAATTTTGTTGATCTTTTCCAAAAACCAGCTTTTGGTCTTTTCAATTATTCTCCTGTTCTCTAATTCATTTCATTCTGCTCTTATCTTTATGATCTGTTTTCTTCTGATGCCTGAGGGGTTCCTCTGTTGTTCTTTCTCTACTTGTTCAAGCTGTAGAGTTAGTTCTTTGTTTTGGTGTCTTTCTTCCTTCCTGATGTGTGCATTTATGGAGATAAACAGACCTCTGAGCACTGCTTTGGCCGTATCCCATAGATTCTGGTAGGAAGTGTTTTCATTCTCATTGGAATCCATAAATTTCTTTATTTCATCCTTGATTTCTTCTATAACCCATGTTTTTTTGAGCAAGATGTTATTCAGTTTCCATGAGTTCCACTGTTTTTTCTGCTACTGATTTCAACTTTTATCACTTTATGATCTGAGAAGATGCTTTGTATTAATTCAATGGCCATGGATTTTGTTCAGAATTGCTTTATGACTTAACACATAGTCTATTCTGGGGAATGTTCCATGCACACTGGAGAAGAAGGTGTAGTTGTCCGCTGATGGGTAGAAAGTTCTGTATTTGTCAATGAGGTCTAGTTGGTTAATTGTAGCAATAAAGTCTTCTGTGTCTTTATTAAGCTTTTTTCTAGATGATCTGTCCAATATTGAAAGTGGAGTGTTGAAGCCTCCTACTATTATTGTGGAGTGACCTATCTCATTTTTGAGTGTAGTCAGTATTTGTTTGATGTATTTAGGTGCTCTAATATTGAGTGCATAAATACTTAATATTGTTAAGTCCTGCTTGTATATTGAACCTTTCAGCAATAGTGTCCATCCCTGTCCATGATGGTGGATTTTACATTAAAATCGATTTTACCTGAGGTTAGAATTGCCATACCTGCTCTTCTTTGTTCATTGTTGGCTTGATATGTATTCTTCCATCCTTCAATTTTCGATTTGTTCATATCTTTAAGTCTAAGGTGAGTTTCTTGTAGGCAACATATGGGTGGGTTGTGTCATTTGATCTAAGATGTCACTCAATGTCTCTTTACTGGAACATTCAGTCCATTCACATTCAATGTAGTTATTGATAGGTATGTGTTTAGCGCTGTTGTTGTAATATGTTTATTTTTGTGTTGATTTTTTTTTTGGTTGTTCTTATTAACCCATTCTGGGACATTCTTCTTTGTGAGTTGATTTTTCACCTTCCTCAGGGTTGGTTTTGTGGTTGTTGAGACTCCTGTATTATGTTTCTTGATTTGATATGTTGCATCTTTATTGGGCTTTAGAAATCCTTGATAACTACAATGCTTTCTCCATTTATTATAATGTTGCTTATTAGTCTGGTAGTGAGGATTTTTGTTTTCTTTTATGCTAGTGAAGGCTGTGGTCTTTGATCTTCATCAGTAAGTGCTTCAAGTCCTGTTTGCTTTCAGAAAGCAAGATTGTGCCATCTGCATAACACAAGTTGTTAATGAATCTTCCACTAATTCTGATGCCCTATTCTTCTTCATCTAGTACGGTTTCTTGGATTATGTGCTCTGCATACAGATGGGATAAGTACAGTGAAAAGATACTGCTCTGACACATACCTTTCTTGACTTTAAACTGCTCAGTGTCCCCTTTCTCTATTTGAACAGCTGCCTCTTGATCCATGTACATATTCCTTACAAGCACAATTAAGTGTTCTGGAATTCTCATCCTTTGCAATGTCATTCATAATTTGTTATGATCTACAGAGTCGCATGCCTTGCATAGTCAATAAAACACAGGTAAACATTTCGGGTATTTCTGGCTTTCAGCCATGATCCGTCTGACGTCAGCAATGACACACTTGTGTCATAGATCAGAACGTGTCACCCAAAAATATGTGTAGCAATTTGGCTAGCCTATGATTCCCAGTACTGTATGCTTGTCCCCTATTTTGTGATCATGATTTCATATGCGTTGTAAATCCTAGTCTCTGCCTGTGGTTAATGGGGTAAGACTGGATTATGTTAGAGGATTAGGGTGGGACTGCAACACTCTTACTGCTGTTGTATCCTTGATTCCATATAAAGAGAGTTTCACTGGGGTGTGGCCTGTGCCATTTTTATCTTACAAGAGAGAAAAGCAAGCAGAGAGGCTGGGGACCTCAAACCACCCAGAAAGTAGTACCAGGAGCAGAGCATGTAGGTTCCTGCCCCATGATGCCCCCAGACCAAGGGAAGATTCCTGACAAGGATCTTCCTCCCAAGCAGAGAGGAAAAGGCTTCTCTTGGAGTTGACACCCTAAATTTGGACTTGTAGCCTACCAGACTATAATAAAATAAGTTTCAGATTGTTAAAGTCATCTGTTTGTGGTATTTCAGTTACAGCAGCACTAGATGGCTATAATACCTCATTTCACATCTTCTTCTGAATCCAGTCTGAATTTCTGGTGGTTCTTTGTGAATTTATTGCTACAGTCAGTTTTGAATGATCTTCCACAAAATTTTACTTGTGTGTGATATTAACAATATTGCTCAATAATTTCCATATTCTGTTGGACCACTTTTCTTGGGAAAAGGCATAAATATGAATCTTTTCAAATCAGTTGTCCAGCTAGCTGTCTTCCACATTTCTTGGCAGAGAAGAGTGAGCACTTCTAGTGCTGCATCTGTTTGTTGCAATATCACAATTCCTTTTATATCAGTTCCTGGAGACTTAGTTTTCACCAACATCTTCAGTGTAGCTTAGGCTTCTTTCTTCAGTACTATCCTTTCCCAATCACAGGCTCCATCCTGAAGTAGTTGAACATCAACCTGCTACTTTTGACATAGTAACTGTATGTATTCCTTCTGTGCTCTTCTGATGCTTCCTGAATCGTTCAGTATTTTCCCCATAGAATCATTCAGTTTTTCAACTGGAAGTTTGAATTTTTCCTTTAACTATTTCTACTTAAGAAATGCTGAAATTTATCTTCTCTTTTGGCATACTATCTCCAGTTCTTTGCACACATCATTACAATACTTTGTCTTCTGAAACTGTACTTTGACTTCATAATTTCTTCCTTTTGCTTTAGCTATTTGGCATTCAAAGAGTAAGTTTCAGAGTCTCTTCTGACATATATTTTGATCTTTTCTTTCTTCCCTGCCTTTTCACTGATCTCCTGCTTTCTTCATGTATGGTGCTCTTGATGCCATTATACAACTTGTTTGGCTACTAGTCTTCGGTGCATCAGATCTGTTCTTCAGATGGTTTCTAAATTGATGTGGGATATACCCAAACTTATATTTTGGCTCTCAAGGACTTATTCTAATTTTTTGCAACTTCAACTTGAACTTTTATATGCACAATTGATAGGCATATGGCTTTGCTCTGATAACATTGAGCTTTTCCATAGTCTATTTCCACAGGTACAGTAGATTTAGTTCCTGTGTTTTCTATCTGGTGAATACAAAGTCAAATATGAAGCCAAAGATTAGACAGGCCTGTAAAACAAACAATGACACACTTGAGGAATGTGCCTCTTAGTTGAACCAAATATGCAAGACCAAATGGGCAACATTTACTTAAAAGTGAAGAAGGCAGAAAGGGACTAGAAAACTGGACAAATGGACACAGAGAACCCAGGGTGGAGAGGGAAAAAAGAGAGAGCTGACACACTGCAAAGATTCCACCTAATGTCACAAAGCAATTTTTGTACAAAATTTTTGTTAATGAAAAACTAATTTGTGCTGTAAGCTTTCACAGAACACACATACACAGAATATCAAAAGATGGGGGTTGGGGAAGATTTACAGCCTTAGAAACCATTCTGGGCAGTTCTATTCTGTCCTATAGTGTTGCTGTGAGTCAAAATTGGTTTCACAGCAGTGGATTTGGTTTTCGTTGTTTTGCAATGATCATGTTGTTAATATTATGAATTACCCTGACTGAATTTTGAATGTTAACCCAACCTTGCATTCTAAGAAAAACTCCTTTCGGTCAAGATGTATTTTCTGCTTTAGGTATTGTTGTATGTACTTCATTGATATTTAAAAAAAACCTGCATTAATTTGTAGAGTTTCCTTTAATTTAAATTTATTTATTTTGCAATGTTTTTGTTATCAGGGCTTTCTGAGCTAAGTGTTTCTCCCCTTTTGTGTTACAGAATACTCTGCATAGAGTTGATATCATTTCATTCTTAACGGCTTACTAGAACTCCTCATAGAAGTTTATCGGGGCCTCAAGCGTTTTTTTGGTGATGAAAGGAGGTTTTTACTGAAAACGCAATTATTCAATTCCTTTAATGGACATAAGACTCTGATCACTGATTTCTTCTTAAGTGGTCTTTCACAGTTTGTGCCATTAAATAAGGTTCTGTAGTTTATTTAAGTTGTCAAGTTAATTTGCATAAAGTTGCGCATAACACCCCTTTATTATCCTTTTACTATTTTTAACATTGATAGTAATGCCCCGTCTCTCATTCTTGATGTTGATAATTTGTATCTACCCTCTTCTTATCACTTTGAATATGTACTTATCATTTTATTGATCATCTCAAATAAAATATTTTTCATTTCTCTTACTTTAATTTTCCTATTTCATTAATTTAATATCTGTCATAAATTTTTACAACATTCTGTATCATTTTATTTCTTCTACTTTGTGTAGGCTCGATTTCTTCTTCTTTTCCCAGTTTCTCAAATATAAGTTGGGGTCATTGATTGAAGACCTTTCTCATCTTCTAATGTGGGTGCTTAGTGCTATAAATTCTTCCTAAGTACTGCTTTAGTGACATCACATAAATTTTGATATGCTCAAGTTTTATCTCCATTCAGTTCATAATACTTCTTAATTTCCCTTTTGATTCCATCTTTAACACATCAGTTGTTTAGAATTGTGTTATTTAGTTGTCAAGTTCGAGTTTTTCAGATACTTTTGTGTCACTGAATTCTAATTTATTTTTATTATGGTCAGACAATGTACTTTGTATTACTAGAATTCCATTAAATCGACTGAAACTTGGTTTATAGCCCAAAATATGGTCTATTTTGATAAATGTTCCATGTGTATTTGAAAATAACATGCATTCTATTCTTGTTGAGTGTAGAGTTTTATAAATGTCAGTTAGATCAAGTTAGCTGATAGTGTTATAAAAACTTTTATATCCTTGTTTATTTTCTGTCTACATATTCTATTAATCATCGTGAGAGTGATATGGAAATCTTCTATCATAACTATAAAACCAAATTCATTGTCACTGACTCATAGAGACAGTGACAGAGTAGAGCTGCCTAATAGGGGTTTTAAGACGATACTCTTTATGGAAACAGACTGCCACATCTTTGTCCCACAGAATGGTTGGGGAGTTTGGACCACTGGGCTTTTTGTAAGCAGCCAAGAGTGTAATCATTGCACTACCAGGGCTCCTGTTATAACTATAGATTTCTGTATTTCTCAGTTCTATCAGTTTTTGCGTCTTTATTTTGAAATTTTGTTTTTAGGCACATAAACACTGACTCCTTTATCATTGTAGAACAACATGTTTTTTCTCGGTAGTATTCTTTGCTCTAAAATCTACTTTTCTATTAGTATAGCCACTCTAGCTTTTTTTTTTATTATCATTAGAATGGCATACTATTTTCCATCTTTGTAATTTTAATCTATTTGAGTCTTTATATTTAAAGTGGATTTCTTCTGAGCAGCATATCTTTGAGTCTTGCTTGGTATATAATTTGATGATCTCCACATTTTAATTGGAGGGTATAAGCCAGTTATATTTAAGGTGATTATTGATATGGTTGGTTTTCATATATAACATTGCTATTTGATTTCTGTCTTTTTTGGTTTTTGTTCATCTCTTCTGCCTCCTTTTTAAAAAAAACAATGAGTATTTTTCTTTTCTTATTATTATTAAGTGAAAATATACAATCCAGATCAATTCCTCATCCCTACCTAAGTGCAGCTTCATCTGCTCTCCTCACCCTGTGACAATACATTCTTCCTTTTCACTCTGTACTTCTAGTATCCTCTTAGTGAACACCTGTCCCCTCTTCTCCACCTTCTTCTCTCTTGTCTAGAAAGAAACCAGTAAGACAGATTCCTGTAAATGATTAAAACCATAAAGTACACACACCACATGCTCACACAGTGCCCCCGAGTCCAGTTCACTCGTGTGTGAAGAGCTGACCTCAGTAGTGGTTCCAGGTCAGGGCTAGCACCAAGTCTAGGGACCATGTCCCCAGGGGAACCTCCAAGCTGTTGGACCATCAATTCTGGTCTTTTAGAAGAGATCTTGAACTGCACATCTCTTTTCTCGTGTTGCCTCAGGAACTCTGCATTGTGTCCACCATCACAGCTGCCTTTGGTGGTGGCCAGGCACCACCTGGTCCTTCTTGTCTCGTGCTGATGCAGTCTCCCATTCATGTGGCTTCATCTGTTTCCTGAGCTCATTTGAAGCACAATGAGCACTTTTCCAATTCTGTGTTATGTGTTTTGCTGACATATTACCTATAAGTCTTTATTTTGTTATTTTAGTTATTGCTTTAGGATTTGTGTTACATTCTCATTACCATCTACCTTCAAAGGATACTATACTATTGCATATAAAATCCAAAAATCAAACCCATTGCCATCGAGCCAATTTCTACTCTTAGCAACCAACTCTATAAGACAGTGTAGAACTGCCCCATAGGACTTCCAAGAAGAGACTGATAGATTTGAATTGCTTTTGATTAGCAGCCTAAAGTCTTAAACACTGTACCACCAGTGTACACCCTTATGCTGTACATTTAAGAACCCTGTAATTTTATAATTCTACTTCTGTTCTTCTGGGTTGTCATGGATTAAATTTTTTCCCACCAAAAATGAGTGTAGCAGATCGGGTAGGCCATGATTTCCAGTGTTGTGCAGTTGTCTTCCATTTTGTGATTTTCCTGTGCTGTAAATTCTAATCCTTGTCCATGATCAATAGATTGGATTATGCTAAAGAGGATTAGGGTGGGCCAGTAACACACTTACTAAAGGAGTTTCCCTGGTGTGTAGCTTGCACCACCTTTTAGCCTTTCATGTGTTCTCGAGACCTGAGGTTCCTGTACTAACATGTTCTCTGACCAAAGAAAGACTGATGCAACACAAGGACCTTCCTCTAGAGCCGACAGAGAGAGTGTGTATTTTCATGGAGCTGCCATCCTGAATTCACACTTGTAGCCTACTGGGCTGTGTTAAAACCATGTGTCACAAGTGGATGACTAAGGCACAGGTCTTAAGCTATTATTGCCATACATTTTAATTCTGTATGTAGTATAAATCCATGAATGTATTGGTATTATTAGTCTTTAAAAAATCAGTGACTTCCTATCCAATGTCGTTTTTCTTCTGTCTGAAAGACTTTAACATTTCATGTAGTGTGGAACAGCTGTTGACTAATTCAGGACAAAAAATACACATATTTGAAAAATGATCATCAAAAATTTTTCAAATTTAATGAAAATTATAAATTCACAGATCCAAGATCAACTAATTCCAAGCATAAAAACATGAAAAAAACTACACCAAGTCACTTCATAAACACAGTGCTCAAAGCCAGTAACAAAGAGAAAATCTTAAAAGTATCCAGAGAGACAAAAGTCATGTTACTCACAGAAGAACAAAGGTAAGGATGACAGCAGATTTCTTCTCAGAAGCAATTTAAGTGAGAAAAGAGTAGAGAAAAAGGAAGGGGTTGGGAGAGGGGTAAGTCAGCCTGAAGTTCTAAGCCAAGCCAAGTGCCGTTGAGTCGGAGCCGACAAGTCTATAACATATTCTTTTAAAACAAAGGAAAAAGAAAGACTTTTTCAGACATGCAAACCTGAAAGATTCATGGAGTCCATCTTTTTGGTACCCAGCTTTCATGAATCATGCCCTGTTCCTTGAAAGTTGTCATTTCATGTATTTATCAGGGCTTTTTTCAGCTGTTTCAGACAGAAGAGTAAATTTAATATCTATTACTCCATCTTGACCAGTAGTGGAAACCATAGCTGAAAGTTCGTGTATATGTGTATATTTTTTTTCCTGCCACAGTCTTCATTCCAGGAGGGAAAGTATCAGATCTGTTTCTACTCTGTTGTATCCCTAGCACCCAGCACAGTGTCTGGCACAGAGTGAGTCCTAATAACTAAATTCTCTAACCTTGTACATGTCCTCCCTCAGTTTGTTGAATCTCAAGTTATTAGACGATCCAGAGACACTCCAGAAAATCCAAATTAAGAAAATAATGATATATCAATATCAGAGTTGAGATAGGTCAAAGTGGGAAATGCGGACTGTGGGCAGGCAGGAAAGTTAGAAACTACAGAATGGACCATCCCTTTTCCCCTCCTATTGCCAGCCCTCCTACAGTTCCCAGAAACACTTGCACAGATCTCTAACCATGGCCTAGCCAGGCATTCTATACCCACCCCCCACATTTTCTCCACATCTTCCCATAGCTGTTGTCCTTCTTAGCTATCATCAAGTTGTCCCCACACCCCTAATTAATAGCAATCCCGTACACAATGGGATCAAACTGCTGTCATCAAACCGTTGAGACCCATAGGATTGTCATGGGCTGATTTTGGAAGCTTTTGGCCAGGCCTTTCTTCTTAGTCCTCCTTTGTTTGAAGGCTCTGCTGAAACCTGCTCAGCATCATAGCTCCCTCAAGGCTCCACTTACAGACAGAGTATGTCTGTGCATAAGGTACTTTGACTGGGAACTTAACCTGAGTCTCCCTAGATGGAAGGCAAGGATGCTACCACTTAACCACTGCTGCTCTTACTTCCCTATAGAACTTCAAGTTCCTGCTGCTCAGAATAAAAACTACATTTCCCAGCTTTCCTACAGCAAAGTGCAGCCACATGACTTTACTGACAGCCTATGAACAGACCTTGTCTTTGCAGTTTGTGATTGTGTTATCAAAGGGGAAGAACAGGTCTTCTTAGTCTCTCTTCCTTCTGGGTGAAATGTGAACATGAACTACATTCAGCAAAATGAATGGGGCCAATAAATCAGGAATTGCAGAGCAAAAGACAGAGCAGCCGACATCCCCAACACTGTAGAGTCACCTCAAGAAGCCTCAAAAGACAATGCTAGAATTGTTATGTGAGAGGCCAACATGATTCTGTCTCATACAAGCCACTATTATGCTGAATCTTACTAAGTGATTATCAGTGGTACCAAGACTGAGACACGTGGCTGCTTTCCAGGGAAACTAACATTGCTTAGGGACACCTATGCAAAGGACTTGGAAGAAATGTCATCTAATTTTAGCATGCAACTTGGACTCCAGAGTGCCAGGGGCTCTGAGAGGAACTCTAAGGCAATTTTCTATGATGTGATTCACGTTGGGACTTGAACTCCAACGGAACATGCAGTAAAAACCAGTTGTTACCCAAATAACTCCAACTCCTAGCAATCTCACGCATGTCAGAGTAGAACTGTGCTCCATAGGGTTTTCAGTGGCTGGTTTTTCAACAACAGGTCACCTTGCCTTTCTTCCCAGGTGTTTCTGGGTGGGCTCAAATCCTCAGCCTTTCAATTAGCAACTGAGTATGTTAACCACTTGCAGCACCTTTAAAGTTGGACTTAGGGAAATGGCCCTGCTTCCCAGTTGTCACTTCCCCCTCCTATTTTGTCAAAGAATCCTTCCCAAAGGCATGAGTCATTCTCTGTACCTGTCTAGCCTCAGTGTCTTCAGTTGGTCACATCTGGTCCACAGGACAAGGGAGGGAAGGAAGGGGGATTTATGGTGCCGCTAGTGAGAATGACAGTCATGAACAGCTGTTTGTCCAACAACACACCAATCATACCCACTGAGAGAACCTTCTGGGCAGGGAGAGATGGAGATCTCCTATCACCAGGCATGCTCTGTCCCTCACCACACAGGTCTACTGGTGCCATCAAATAAAGTCAGCATTTAGATAAGGGGGTAAACAGTGGGAGACTTGAACAGACACTTCCTTGAAATCCAGTCGTAGTAAACTAGAGAAATGGAGTGACTCATTCCAGATAACCACCGTCAGAGAAGTCCTTACGCCGTCCCTCTCCTGGGCAACAGCGCAGGCGGTGGGTGCACCAGGCCTGGAAATTCACAGCCCTCAGATTTCCGGCCTCCTCGGGAGTTCCTTGCACATTCCCTCCCCTCCAGTTTAGCTGAGATACTTTTCTTCAGATTTTTGTCACAGTTATTGATTACTGGCGCCACTCTGTGTAACACAATCAAATATTGATTTGCCAGAAATGATCCAGAAAAAAAGACCTATTAAACTGAGCAAATTCTTTCGAACTGCCTGAGACCATGGAGCCAAGATTTCCCATGCAAATCCTTGAGCTTTTTGTATTACAGGTACTCCAAGCAGAAGGTTTAGCCACCTGCCGGAGAAGGACTGAAGCGTGGTAACAAAGGCTGCAACCTCACTTTCCTCAGCTATAGAACCGAAATAAGCAAAGGACTGAATCAGTGTTTTCTGAATGCATGAGTTAATAAAAGAAGAAACATACTGTGCTATTGAGCAATGAAAAGCACCACCCCCCCCCCGCCTCATCTTTCCACATTCCCCTAGTGTTAACTTCAAAGGCCACCCACCTGACAGACAGAAAAATTGAGAGTTCAGAAAGCAGAGAGTGATCTTTCAGGCCACTCTCTTGCTGCCAGTCTGGGAAGACCACTTGCTCTGATTTCACTGATGAATCAGCCAAGGCCTAGAAAGACAACTGCTGGATGTTCTGCTTCTGTGATTTCCACCTGGGGTGCCTAAGTAGAGGCCTTCGGCCCAGAATCCTCTCTAATAAGGTGGCTGGGAACTAGGTCTCTCTCACTGTCTCTCAGTTGCTGCTCCTTAACAGAGAAGCCTTCCCCTTGTTTGGGGCACATGGTAACTTTTCTGTCTATTTCTCATGTGTGGGCACCATGTGGTACTTGGCCCACCTCACTTCTGTATCTGTTCTTGGGAGGAAAGAACGGGGTCTCTCTCATCTGCAGCATAAGAGAGCTATGCATGGAACATCTGCCCTGCACCAGCTGTGATGTGGGTATCACTGGTCATGGGAAACTGGTCCCACTAGTGAATATGATCTCTGTCTCTTCTGTGTGGAAGTAAGGCACTGTCACACGCACTGAGGAGTGCTCAGTTTGTGTCTTTTGTTGGTAACTTTGAACCCTGTTGCAATAAAAGCTGCCTGCACCAAGTCACGCAGCAGAAACCTAACACGAAGCATGATGGCCAATAGCAACAGGCCTAAGCAAATGGCCACAATAGTCCTGAGGCCACAGTGGCTCCACGAGTTGACATATAGCAGATTATGCTGTGAGTTGTTGTATTTTCTCATTTAATCTTCACAACTGATGTGGTGGGTTGTGTTATCTTCATTTTGTTCTTCATGCTTTCATTGAACCCTGTTATTATAAAAAAAAATGTATATCATCATTTTTAAAAGTTTCATCAATAAAGAAACTCATCTCAGTAGAGACAATACATGAAAAGTATGGCTATAACTGCCACAGTGTCCCAGGGTTTCACTACAGAGTGGCTTTATATTGGAGGCAGGGGAGGGTACCCATGGAGGGGCTGAACTACAAGGCTGTTTGGGAAGACTGAGAACTTGAGATGGTGCCTGCTCTCATCCCCCGACGTCTGTGGGTGTAACTGGGCCTTGCTTTCATGAGCCATCATTAGCTATTTTTCCTGTCTGACCTGTCTGTTAGTTTGTCTTATTGGGGGAGCTTGTGTGTTAGTATGATGCTAGAAGCTATACCCCTGGTATGGTAGACAGGTTTTGACAGAGCTTCTAGACTAAGACAGACTAGGAAGAAAGGTCTGGTGATCTACTTCCAACCATTAGCCAGTGAAAATCTTAGGGATCACAACAGAATATTGTTTGATAATAATGCTGCAAAATGAGCCTTGTAGGGTTGGAAGACACTCAAAATACACAGTGGTTATCACAACCAACACAAGCACACCAACAATCAAGAAGACAGCACAGGACTGGGTAAGGTTCTGTACCGTAGTATATGAAGTCCCCATGCATCAGAGCCAATGCTATGGCAACCCAGAACAGCAACAACATCTTTTTGTCATAGTTTCAGACCATCAGTCATCATTTAACACACCTTATTTCATGGGTCTGCTTTGGTGGCGCTGCCCCCACCCCTTTACTCTGACCCCACAGCTCTGACCATAGGATAGCTTCCTGGCTGCCCCATCAGCCTGAAGACCTGTCTGAGCTGCTGGGTGACTTTATAGACATTGCAGAAATTGTTGCTCAGTTGGCCCCAGAAAGAGCTCTGAGAAGTTCTTGAAACTTCTCTGGGAGAGTTGACAGTGTCTGTTTCCTACGAACAGGTCTTCATCTGCATTCCCGCATAGCACCCAGCACAGTGTCCACCAAATAGCTACAACCCAGAAAAAACCTGGCTAAACTGGACAGAATTTGAAACAGAAACTGATCACCTTTTTAAGGGTAGCGTTGAAGTGTGAAGAGAATGTGTTTATTAATAAAATATTTTTCCCTTGGTCCCAGGAAAGCACGGCACTTCCAAGATGACTTTGGTAAATCAAGTGGGATCCACTTCACCTGGGAATAGCCCTCACTCCTAAAGCTGTGATGCCTGCACACACATGCACGCACACACACACGGAGGAGTGTGTGATCCACACATGTATGCATGTACACCTATGTACATAATATGCACACAAGGACAAAGCACAGCACACAGTAAACAGACCACAGACACCACACTCTGCTCAGAATGAGAGCTGTCCTCTGGCCCTGACACCCTGGGTCCTACCTCTAAGGTCATTCCCAGAGTAGGGCCCAGTCTTGTTGGTCCCACCCCACTAATAGTGAAGAAGTCAGAGAAGGACAGTGAAGATTCTCAAGCCACCCAACACTCTACCAGGAACAGAGGCTGGGTTGGATAGGTACGCCCACATGGCAGTGTATCCCAGGGGTTAGAGTGCAGGCTTGGGAGACAGACTGCTAGGCTTGCGTCGTCCCCTTCCACTTAGTAGAGTCAGGTTACCCAACCTGGCCACCTCCCGGGTTGCCAGCAGAAACTGTCACCCTCCTCCGTATCTCACCCTCACCTGTAAAGTGGAAATGAGACTTACTTTCTTTGCATATCAGTCTTCCTTTCAGTCAACTAGAAGAAAATGATTTGTAGGTTCATTTATATCTAAGATCTGCAAGGTCAGGGTCAGTCACTGATCTTTGCCAAAGTTTCCCCAGTCTCAGATGGTCGTCAGACCCGGTTGACTCTGTTAAATTAGTGCCTGTGCAAGACATGTATTAACTGTCAGCCTCTGCTTCCCCAGCACCTGTGGATCAAAATGTGCCCTGCTGTGGGACCCCAGGGCAGGAGCGTGCCCAGTGAGGGCCCAGGAGCCCCAGAGTCTCAGATCTACCTCTGCAGCCCCTCATCCTCTACACTCACCCATCAGGTCACCTCTGCCTTCTCCTCTAAAAGCGACACAGCTGGGCCTCTTTTCCCAGGATGGCTGGAAGGATTGAGACTGAGGATATAGCACCCTGGCTCCTGGAAGGTGCCTCGTCTGTGACACCATCCCCACCCAGGGCACAGTGTACCCAAGCAGATCTGGTGCTGCCACTGGAAGTGGAATTCGCAGTGCAGCCCAGACCAGGAACACACCTATGGGGACAGCCCAGTAACCAGATGCAACCTTCACTCCCGTCAGGCAGCCACAAAGTAGACCCATCCCTCACTGTTAAACCTCTGCCCTCTTTTCCTGCCTGCCAACGTGAACCTTTTCAGAACCCCTGCCTGCCACGCAGAGCCTCTGCCTGGCTCCCTCCGGCCATCCCTTCCCTGTGGGAAACTTTCTTTGTTCTTCCTAGCATTGCAATAGGGACACTTCATTCTTCAGGAGATGGGTCCCAGGAGGGAGAAGGCAGAGGACCAGCAAGGGAGAGGGGCTTGAGGAGAGAGCTGAACTTCTCTCCACCTCCTGTCTCTGAGGCAAAGCCATCAGTCCACATGAACGGGAAGGCAGTGACTCCAGCATCCCCTCTCCTAGTACGGGGCAGAGCCGAATATGAGGACGGCAGGGAAATGCCTTGTCACACAGCAGAGAGAAGGATCCGAGATATAATGAGCCCAGCTGCACACAGGTTCCTCCCATCAGCTTGCCTGTCTTCATGCACAGAGACCCCTTATTTCCTTTGTAGTTCATCTTCAAGTGGGTTGTTTTTCTCCTTGTGATAAGAGTACAATTCATTTAAAGTTCTTTGATGGTTATTTTACTTATCCAAAGTGTATTTTATACGAAAAGATCAATTCCAAGAAAACACCCAGAGCCCTTGGCAACTAGATCCATTAGCAAGTGCTAAGTGGTCAGACATTAGAGGTGAGAGCTCCAGACAAAGACCAAGAGAGGATGAAAACTGGAGCTGGGCTGTTCTGTGAGGAGGCTTGGTATGCAATTTACACCAAAGGCTTTGAGAATCTTAACTGTTTCCCCTCTGGCTGAAACTGAAGCCAAATTTCAAGTCCAGAGAAGATGGTCGAGAAGTCATCAGACAACCAATGACCTCTGTGCAGTGGATGGAGGAGACACCCTCACATCTCAGCTGCCAAGGTGTCCACACTCCCCAAAGGCCATAAGCACCCTGGGGGGCATTCTTTTCCCCACAGCCCCTTGGCAATTAAAGCTTCCTGCACTCTCCATCTGCTCAGAAGGAAAGGAAGGAG
The DNA here is from genome assembly GCA_028571685.1 of Heterohyrax brucei. Lineage (NCBI taxonomy): Eukaryota > Metazoa > Chordata > Mammalia > Hyracoidea > Procaviidae > Heterohyrax > Heterohyrax brucei. Next base: position 60,545,257 of record CM053140.1, read on the forward strand.
AGGAAGAGAAGAAACCAAAAATACCATCTTGATGTACTGTCCCTGGACAGGGAGCCAGGACAGGAGACTCTGATCCACTAGGGATTTTTTCGGGGGGCAGACAGATGGACTGGGATGAGGAACAAGAAGAAAAGACAGAGAGAGAAAGAGAAGAAAGGGGACAGAGAGGAGGAGAGACAGAGACCTTGTATCAGCCAGGGTCCAGAGTGGAAAGAGAAACAAGAAAAGTAATTTGAACAGGGAAAATTTAATACAAAGTCTTATTAACTTGGAAAAGGTGGTTGATTACTAAAGAAGCAAAATAGAACACCAAAAAAAAAAAAAAAAAAGAAATATAAAATGTGCAGAGCAGTTACTACACTGAGACTGAAAGAAAATATCCAGGGAAGGACCAAACTTGGGAGAGGGTTACACTGCCCAAGACTGAGTCTCAGACACTGTCAGAAATGGGGTGACTGTGACCCAGTGAATGATGGAGAATGGGCAAGGGTTCATTGGGTTACCGTAGACTAGGAGTGGTCCACCATCAGTGGGCTAAGTCTGGTGAAGAGGAAGCCATCTCCGGAGTGATAAACTTACTGAAAGATGAGTCACTCACATGCCACTGGCAGTCACACCACAGGAGCAAAAACAATTGAAAGCAAGAACCTACAAGAAAAGTCCCTTCTTCTGCTGTAAACTGGCAATGTCTATCCAGTACCCTCTACTGACAAGGTGTAATATTACACCACCTGACACAGGAGAACTGTTTACAAGGTTCAGCTCCAGTATCATGAAGCAATCAAAGAAGAGTGTAATTTGACCTAAAACCAAAAAAGCCCAGTTGTCAAGTCGATTCCAATTCATAGTGACCCTATAGGACAGAGCTGAACTGCCTCACAGAGTTTCCAAGGAGTAACTGGTAGATTCGAACTGCCAACTTTAACCACCATGTCACCACAGTTTCTGTTGTTGGTTGGTGCCATCGAGTCAATTCCAACTCATAGCAACCCTATGCACAATACAACAAAACACTGCCCAGTCTTGCACCATGTCCACAATCATTTTTATGCTGAAGTCCATTGTTGTGGCCACTGTGTCAATCCGTTTCTTCGAGGGTCTTCCTCTTTTTTGCTGACGCTCCACTCTACCAAGCCTGATGTCTTTCTTCAGGGACTGGTCCTTCTTGACAACATGTCCAAAGTTTGTAAGCTGCAGTCTTGCTGTCTTTGCTTCCAAGGAGCACTCTAGTTGTACTTCCTCCAGAACAGATCAGTTTATTCTTCTGGTGGTCCATGGTACATTCAGTATTCTTCTCCAACACCACAATTCATTGTTTCTAGAAGGCAATAAATTAATAATGGTCACAGTGCGCTAATTCTCAGGGCATTAATAGAGGAGTTCTTTCTAAAGATACTGAGTTGTTGAAGTGGGCAGTGATCCAAAGCCTCATCTGAAGTAAGAATCCTCTCAATAAAAGAAAACACTGGTAATAAAAACAACATACACTCGTAGTTGAGCTTTGTATATAGTGTAATACATATGCCATTTCACTTATTAGTTACAACAACCCCCCAAAATAGGTGACATTACCAACCCTATCTTATAAATTAGGAAACTGTACACCAGAGAGTGGAAATATTTTGTCCTGAATAACATAACTGCCACTCAAATTCAGTTCATCTTGCTAGCATTCCCCCCCTCCTGCCCCAATAAGTAATCATCTAACCACTGCTTGCACACTCTTAAGGATGAGGAGTTCATCACCTCTCAGGGCAGCCCATTCTTATCTGAACAGCTTTTACTGTGGAGAATCCCATCTTTTCAGACCACATTGATATACACTCCCTTTCGTGTGGCAGCTGTTTCTGTATTTGAAGATCTTCTTTTTTTTCTATACAAGTTCTTTTCTTCTTCAGTTTCAACAGTCCTACCACCTTCAGCATTCTGTATCAATAGCCCCTACACCACATTGCTCAAGCTCCTCTTGACCAAGCTCAAGCAAGTTCAGATTTTTCTCTCTTCCTTCTTACACTCTCTTGCACAGGTAGAAAGGTCCCCGGGTGGTACAAACTTTTAAGCATTCAACTATTGGCCAAAAGATTGGCAGTTTGAACCCACTCAAAGGGCCTTGGAAGACAAGACCTGGTGATGTACTTCTGAAAGATCACAGCCTTAGAAACCCTACACTGCACACATGGGGTCACCGTTAGCAGGAACCAACTGGAAGACAATGACAGCTTAGGCGAGAGGAGCTCTCCAGGGAAGGTCTGCCCAGGGCAGAGCCCCACTGCAGGCCGCTGCCTACAGGAAGCGTCTAGCAGAAGAAATTAATTAATCTAAGACCTGGTGTCTCTTTTCTGTAATTCTGGAGGAAACCATAAATTATGTATCTAACTGGTTTTCTTGAGGGGATTTCATAAAGCAACACATGAGGAAGTGCTGAGTACGATGTTTGACTCCACAAAGATTGGAAGGCGTTGGATCCAGTCCATCGGTAAATGGAGAAGCCCTGGAACTGATTTGCAACCCCACGGTGGCTCAGAAAAGGAACTAGGATCCAGGTTTCCTGGTACCCAAACCAGGTGTGTGACTCCACCTCACATTTTAAAGACTACAACCTTCTCTTAGAATCAACAACGAATCCAGTCACAGGAGGGTCCACCCTTGGCCATGTGCCCTTTCTCCAGTGTCAAAGATAACAGAATTAACGAGGGACAACACTGAGAGAGACAGTCACTGTTGTGCACTGAATTGTGTCCCCCGAAATATGCATTAAAATCCTAACTCCTATACCTGTGGATGTAATTCCATCTGGCAATCGGTTTCATTCGTTATGCTCATGAGGCCCTGTCAGTGCAGGGTGTGTCCGAAATCTAGTCACTTCTGAGTGATAGGAAGAGCAGCACGACACAGAACCAAAAAAAGCACAAATTGGGGGTGGTCGGGAACAGAAGCCACATGGAGCTCACCAAGGAACTGACACAAGGGAACCAGCAACAGAGAAGCTAAGGAGAGGACTTCCCCTAGAGAGAACAGAGACAGAGAGCACTCTCGGAGAGCTAGTGCCCTGAATTGAAACTTCTAGGTTCCTAAACTACAACAAATGCGACAAACTGAATCTCCGATCATGGAAGTCACCCATGTGTGGTATTTCCGTGACAGTGGCATTATAAAGCTAAGACAGCCACAGTGCGGGTATGCATTCCTGTCCTTTCTCCTCATCTCCCTCCCTCCCTGGATGGTTTCACATCCTAGGACACCTGTGCCTATTTGCAGAGAGTTCCCGATGGCTGGCCAGATTCCTCCAGGGACCACTGTGCATCCTCATAATGATATTCATTAGGCTGTCTGACATCGACATTGTTTTCAGGTTAATATATTTCATTTAATGAGGCATTTATTTGCAGTGTGAAAACTAAGGAATTGTGTTTTCTTCTGATGAGTTCAGCTGATGAATGGATAAAGACTGGGCTTGAAATAGTTGATTAAGAAAACACATCTAACTGACTTTTCTTTCTTCTTCAGACATGGACTATTCTTAGGTTAATTTGAGTTACATTGCTCATTTCTTAGGGGAAGAAACAAACAGATGATCTCTCCTCAGTTCTGTGGTTTGTCCTCCTTTTGCCCATTTGTTTCCTTCCTTCTACCTAGTGCTCAGCTTCAAGGAAGTAAAAGAGCAAGGCCAGGTAAGCCTCCAGTACAAGGAGGGGGGAAGACCGCTGCCTACAATCAAGCAGCAGGGTGGTCAGAGCATGTCAGGGAAGGTGTCACATGGTGGCTGAAGCCAAGGCCTCAGTGGGGTGTTCTCATAGCTAGTCCAGGTGGCCTGTCTCTGTGGTTACCAGACTTTCTGTCCATCCAGTCCACACTTGACTGTCACCAGTGCCTTTGTCATTCCAGCTGGATTCTTCTGCACCTGTTGTCATCAAGTCAATTCCAACTCATGTCTACCCTGTGTGTGCAAACAAAAGCTGTGCTCAGTAGGGTTTTCAACAGCTGTTTTCCAGAAGGAGATCACCAGGCCTTTCTTCTGAGGCACTTCTGGGTAGGTTCACATCACCAACCTGGATATGTGGTCAAGTGCTTAACCGTTAGCAGCACCCAAGGGCTCTGTGAAGTCGTCTTACCACCATATAATTGCATCTAGCACAAGGGGGAGGGGAAAAATGGGCTCCATATCCTTTCTCTACAAAGCCACAGGGCTCTTCTCAGATTTTGAGTCCTTTGTTTTGCTATTTGATTTCAATCCTCCAGTGGGTTATTTAAAAAAAAAAAAAAAGCTACAAAGCTGAGGCTGATCCAGCTGTATTCATTGTGAGGGTGGGCACCTGTCTTCTCTGACGGTGAGAATTCTGTAGCTTCATCTGCTAAAGCCTCACTTCTGTTTCATCTGCAGCGAGTAGCTGCAGAAGCCCCATCTCTCTGAGCCGTCTGCGTTCCTGTGAGAGGAACTAGGCTTCCTAACCAGGAGAAGGACCAACAGCAGAAGGTCTGGGTTCAAGTCCCAGGTCTGGCTCTGACCTGGGAAACTCTTGCTGATCCAGGGCCTCAGTTCCCTCTGTTTAAAAAAAAAAAAAAACATCATTTCCAGTACCTCTTACAGCCATTCTTCTGTGTTTATAGTTGCAACATGCTCTCTCCTGCCTGGAAATAAACACATTTGATTCATTCCAAAAACATCTACAGAGCCTCAGGCTCCATGGTTGGCCTCAGGGATGCCAGGACGGATGAATGAGGTATGTCGATCCCCCTGGTGATAGAACCACGTGGAGTGACAGCCACCACACAGCGGGCAAGAGATCAGGGCAAGAACAGCGCAGGATGAAGCAGGATCCAGGAATCTATTTTGTGTGCTTAGGAGAGCACCCCGGGAGCGTGGGTATGCCTTCTTTGCAGATTCAAAGCCTGCCCTATAGCTGGCCACCTGAGCCTTGCCTGGTCTGTCAAATCCAAGTCCCGACTTAAACACTGCCTTTCCCAGACCTAAGGTAACCACATGGCCCTTCACAGCTCTATCACCTCTTGATATTATATGTTTTATTTGTTTACTTATTCATTGTCTACATGCCCTTAACCCCATACACAGCAAATGTGATCCTTTTATTCTTTCATGCAGTAAATATTTATGTCTTAAACAGTAGTTTAGGAGGTAGATATTTAGTGGTGAAATATACAGATCAAAATGATTCCTCATGTAGCACTTCACTTTCTTGTGGAAACAGATAATAAATAGGGTAAATTATTTATATAAAGAACTAGTCGATATTCAGCCCTTTGAAGAGGCAGCATATGATCAGGAACCAATGGCAGTGAAGGAACAAGCTGAAGCTGCATTGAAGCTGCATTGAAGGCACTGGCGAAAAACATGACTCCTAGAATTGATGGAATATCAATTGAGATATTTCAAACAAACAGATGCAGTGCTTGAAGTACTCACCTGTCTGTGCCAAGAAATTTGGAGGACAGCTGCCTGCCAACTGACTGGAAGAGATCCATATTTACACCCATTCCAAAGAAAGGTGCTCCAATCGAACGTGGAAATTACTGTAATCGTTGATATCACATGCAAGTAAAATGCTGCTCAAGATCATTTAAAAGCAACTACAACACTATATTGTCAAAGAACTGCCAGAAATGCAAGCTGGGTTCAGAAGAGGACACGAAACCAAGGATATCATTGCTGATGTCAGATGGATCTTGGCTGAAAGCAAAGAATACCAGCAAGATGTTTATTTGTGTTTCATCGACTACATCAAAGGATTCAACTGTGTGGCTCATACTAAACTATGGCTAACGTTGTGGAGAATGGGAATTCCAGAACACTTAATTGTGCTCTTAAAGAATCTGTACGTGGATCAAGAGGCAGCCATGCAAACAGAACAAGGAGACACCGTGTGGTTTAAAGTCAGGAAAGGCATGCCGTCAGGTTTGTATGCTTTCACCATAACTTTTTAATCTGTACACCAAGCAAATAATCTGAGAAACTGGATTATACGAAGAATGAGGCATCAGGATTGAAGGATGACTCATTAACAACCTGCATTATGTAGACAACACCACTTTACTTGCTGGAAATGAAGAAGATTTGAGGCATTTACTGATGCAAATCAAGGACCACAGCCTTCAGTGTGGATTGCACCTCAACATCAGGAAAACCAAAATCCTTACAACTGGACCAGTAAGCAACATTGTCATAAGTGGAGAGAGGATTGAGGTTGTCAAAGATTTCATTTTGCTTGGGCCCACAATCAATGCCCTTGGAAGCAGCAGTCAAGAAATCAAAAGACACATTGCACTGAGAAAATCTGCCTCAAAGGACCTCTTCAAAGTATTCAAAAGTAAGGATGTCACCTTGAAGACTAAAATGCACCTGGCCCAAACTATGGTATTTTCAATTGCATCATATGCATGCAAAAGCTTGACTAACAACAAAGAAGACATAAGAAGAACTGATGCCTTTGAGTTGTGGTATTGTAGAAGAATGGGAGTGTACGAAGGACCACCAAAAGAACCAACAGATCTGTTCTGGAAGAACTTCAACCAGAGTGCTCCTTGGAAGCAAAGATGGCAAGACTGTGTCTTATATACTATGGACATGTTCTCAGGAAAGATTAGTTCCTGGAGAAGGACATCATGCTTGGTAGAGTGGAGGGTCAGTAAAAAAGAGGAAGACCCTCGACGAGATGGATCCACACAGTGGCCACAACAATGGTTTTAAGCATAAAAACAGGGCAGTGATTTGTAATTTGTTCTGTTGTTCATAGGATTGCTGTCAGAACTGACTAGACGGCACCTAACAACAACACACATATAAGCATATATGTATATATATATATATATGTTGCACTTCCTCCTAATGACATTCGTTAGTTTGTCTGATAACAACACTGTTCTCAGGTTAATACATTTCATTTAATGAGGCATTTATTTTCACTTAAAAAATCCCTGAAAAAGTGTGTTTTCTCCTGATGAATTCAGTTAATGAACAAATAAAGGCTGAACTTGAAACAGTTGATTAAGAAAACATATCCAACCGATTTTCTTTTTCAGGCATGGACTATGCTTAAGTTAATATGAGTTACACTGCTCCTTTCTTCAGGGAAGAAACCAACAGATGCTCGCCCTGGTTCTGTGACTTGCCCTCCTTTTGCCCGTGTGTCTCCCTCTTCCCAACTCTGCTCTCAACTCCAAGGACTTGAAAGGCTAAGAACCAGGGTGAGAAAAATCTGTACATAGTCTGTGTGTATGTTTAATGTATTAAACAGTGGTGAGCACTGAAAACATACATTAGGCAGAGAAGAGAAGTGTTGTGGATTTTAGGATGCAATTTTATATGGGCAGTCAAGAAAGTCCTCATTGGGCAGGACTTATTTGAGTAAAGGAAGGACATAAGGCTGTGAGCTACGTGTGTACCTGGGGAAAACATTCCGGGAATGTACCACAAGTACGAAGGCTCTGAGGCAGGTGTGTGCCTGACGTATCCAAGGGGCAGCGGGAGCTTGTGTGGCTGGGGCAGAGTGAGAGGGTGGGTACTCAGAGAGATGGCAGGGTGGATAATCTTGTGGTCCAGGGGAAGAATCAGAGGAAGACAGGAGCCTCGCAGGTGTAAGACGAGGAGGGACATGGTTGGACTGGCATTTTTAAAGCCTCTTTCTAGCTGCTCAGTGGTGAAGAGGTTGTACAGCTGGGCAGCTCCTGCAATAATCCAGACACTGGGTAACGGAGGACAGGATCCAGGTGACAGCAGGAGGGTTAGAGACAAACCTGGCACACAGTAGGCCCTGAGATGATAGTGGCTATGGGGATCAGCATATGGGGAGGAAAGAAAGTTGTCATTGAGTCGATCTTGAATCTGAAACATAATATTTCTGCTGCCTGGCCTCATTTGTATTCAGTCTCTTGGAGGGGATTGAAACAGCAAATCCTTCAGCTGCAAAAGAAGTTTCTGTCCTTGCTGTGCAGGGAGGCAGTATCTTGCACTGAGAAAGGGGAGAAGCGGGATTATACAAGCGTTAAAAAACGAACATTTCACATGTTCAACACGGAACTTAAATTATACACATTCAGAGTATTTTTAAGGGAAAGATAACTTTTAAAATTGATTTCTTTTTCTTAGTTAAAACTAAATATATATAAAGGTCGGAAGGCAAAATGTGTATGTGGTAGCTTGAATTTCCAAAATCAAACCCTTTCTGCCTGTAACAGACTCTTTTGACGGGACTTTTAATGAGGTGTAATGCTACATTCACGCAGGCGAAAGATCACACATTCTCTTTTGACATGAAACTGACAGCTGGTTTAAATTTTTAAAAAATAGTGTTTTTTTAAGCAGTGGAGGTAATTCTAAGACAGACAACAAACAAACAAAAAACAGCCCCAAGGCAAATTAGCCTCTAGCTGTGGAAGCCAGACTTCTTACCTATTTGTTCTTGATTCTGCTAGGAGTATCTGGCAGCACCGTACTTAAGAGTTAAGCTGCCACCCAAAAGGTCAGCAGTTCAAATCCACCATTTGGTCCTTAGAAACCCTATGATACAGCTCTGCTCTGACATATAATGTCGCTATAGACATGGTGGCAACAAGTACGAACTGGTGTTAAGAGCCTCTGGCAGAGAATCCAGGCAAGACTCTAGGAGACTCAAGGATCTGAGACACAGAGATGGGTGATGCAAGGATACTGGCTGGGAGTCCTGGGTGGGGGTCCTACTCTTCCACAACCACCTAGACCACATTACTCTCTCTGTGCCTCAGTTTACCTAATGTGTAAAACAATGTGTGTGGTTCCCTAGGTCCCCCTCCAGGTATAAACTTTTAAGTTAGTAAAAGTTAAAGCACACTCCATGAGAGGGCATTGGAGAGAAGATAATCCTAGTGAGCAGGAGAATTATTTAAGACCCCAAAGTGAGAAAATGCCACCTTGTCTTTCCCACAGTGAGGTCTGGTTACAGCGTGTTAACCACCTCCACCTTCCTTGTTTCGTGGAGCCCTCCCCATAATCCTATTGTTGCTGGCTGCCTGAGAGTGGGACCTGACTCACAGGAACCCGCTGCACAGGGGGATGACAGTCTGCTGGGTCCTGTGCCATCCCATGATTGAGCAGGGCTTCCTTTCTGCTCCACATTCATCTGGAAGCTCTGCTGAGACCGACACAGCACCACAGCATCATGCAAGCCTCTGAGGACAAACAGGTGGAGACGGCACGTGACGCACGTTAGCTGGGATTTCAACCTGCGTCTCCTGCGTGGAGGGCAAGACTTCTATCACTGAACTACCACTGCACTTCCCCATAACCCTGGGAGGTGATTTTATTATACGAGAATCAAGAAACCTGAGACTTAAGAGAAGTGATGAGACCTGCCCGAGGTCACAGCCAGTCCCCTGGCTCCAGGATCATCTATGCTCTCCTTACTCCAGGCTGCCTGGGTTCTGAGTTATTGAAACAAGAAGACTTGGGAAGCCACCTGAGGTTGGTATTGCAGGTCTGAGGTGCCCCGAAGGGCTGCAGTTGAGAGTGACTGCAGCCTAAGTTGGCAAAAAGCATGCATCTCCCTTCTAAGTAGACACAAAGCGTAAGAGTTAACAAGAGTGTGAGCACCTGAACACACAGGTGAATGGATGGATGTGTCACCAGCGGACATGAGGAGAAAGGCAAGTCAAAGGGCAGCAGACTCCAAACCCAAAGGGAAGTCTTCCACACTCAGACACCTGGTGGCCATGGCTTTAATAAACAGGCCAAGAAAGTTCCTGAAGACTTTACTTCGGAAGCGATAAGCGTATTATTCAACAGCCATCAGCTGCCGAAGCTGCAGCTCTGCAGGATTCACTCTGGTTGTGTGGAAAGAGCTAAGCAGAATTGACTACATTGTTTTCCCAATTAGGTCACAGATAATTACCTATTATGTAGCCAACTCCCAGCATGATTATAATAATTGCTATTTAAATAACACATTTTCACTGTCTCTTAACAAATTAACCTCTGGGAAGTGTAATTAATGGCAGCATGGGAGGATTTGCTGGGTGGCCTGGGAATGATGGACAGGGTAGAAGCTGTCACTGTGACCATCTTGGGACTCTGAGGCTGGTGACACAGATGATGGAGCTCAGACGTGGGGATCAGAAACTTGTCCAGGATATCAGCAAGTTACTCCTCTGTCCAGGCCTCAGTCACGTCCCCTGAAACGTAAGGGTGGTTTCTCAAAATTTGGACTCAGTAGAGAACAGGTGAAACCCCACTTTAGATCTGCAGCTCTGAATTCCTAAGTTCACTGGGGTATTGGGGGATCTCACTGGAGGCCAGATTTAGGTCAGAGTTCATCAACCCAACCATACCCTACCTTCACAATGTGGGGTACATCCATCATCACAGAGTGATGAGGTCTTCTCCTGACGTGCCTCTCTCCCACCAGATAAGTCTCGCTCCTTAATGCAGTCTGAGCCCCCAGCCAGGGTCTGGCACACAGTAGGGGCTCAGTTAACGCTGGTGGAAGGAATGAACTAACCTTATTATCTATTGTGTTTTATGAATGCCTAAAATTTCTTCATAAACAAAAGATGATTTGATAAACAAACAGATGGCCACCCACCAAGCGCTCCCATGTTTCCTCTGTGATTGTTCAGCTCCCGCCTCCCTTCCGGGGTGGTGGTTCCATTTTAGTTCACTGGTGTCTGGTCCCTCCCCTAATTCCTGTGTACTGTTGCTAACATCTGAAGGATACAGGAAAAACTGGTATGATTTATATAAGTGTCAGGGGATTGTGAGGGGCCCCAGTTTTACTCTGCTATGAATAAAACTTTGTGAAAGATATTGTGTCTCCAAATTTGTCTGTATTGATCCTGACACCAAGCCAGCACTAACTAGAAGTCAGCACATGAGAGCCACCAAATAGCCCATTGTGTCCCCCACAGGGGAAGAAACAGAGATACAGAGACACAGTGAGTACTTGGAGCAGATGAGAAGAGATGCTGAGTCCCTTAAAAGCCAGTTTGATGCTATTTATGCTGTCTCATAGTTGGAAGTTCATCAGATCAGTGTTGTGCTTGTAGATGTCTAACAAGTGATGCTCCAGGAGAAAAAGGCTCTAATCTGTGACATTTGTCCATTTCCATGGTGTAAATACTTCTTCCAGGCTTGGTGTTGTGGACTGAATTCTGTCCCCCTCAGGATATGTGTTGTAAATCTTAATTCTTCTACCTGTGATCATTACTGTGTTTGGGAATAGATTGATTGTTACATTAATCAATAGTATTAGTGTAGATTATGTCTTAAATCAATCTCTTTTGAAATATAGAAGACATTAAACAAGTGAGCAGGGAGGGATAGGGAGAAATGCCAAGACACACCAAGATTGACCAGGAGCAGAAGCTTAGACGACACAGGGATTTTCCTCCAGAACCAACAGAAAGAAAGCTTTCTCCTATATCTGGCGCCCTGCATCTGGGCTTCTTGCTTCCCAAACTATGTGAAAACAAATTTCTCTTTGTTAACGCTACCCATTTATGGTCTTTCTGTTACAGCAGCATTTGGTAACCAAGACAGCCAATTCAAGCTACCGATGTGATATCACTTAACATGGAGCTGGGAAGTGATGTGCTACGTACGCAATATTTCACTGTTTCTGTTAAGTCCATAGCTCAAAAGCAATATTTCACTGTTTCCGTTAAGTCCATAAGCTCAAAAGCATAGATAACAACAAAAATGAGGTGAAACAATTAGACTGTATGAATTTTGAGTATTTACTTCCCTTACTTTTAACATACCTTATTAAGTCATTGTTGGTAGGTGCCATGGAGTCGGCTCAACACTGGAAACAGTGCCTGGTCCTGTGCCAGGCTGACAATCACGTTTTCAGTCTAGCATTGCAGCTGCTGTGTCAGTCCATCTCATTGACAGGCTCCCTCTCCTCCGCTGACCTTATACTTTACTAAGCACAATGTCTCTGTCCAGTGAATGGTCTCAATGTTTATTAATACATGTGTTAAACAACAGACTCACAAACTTCCTAAAAATGCAGCCACAGGCTCTCACAGGCCCGCACGAGCTGACCCCAGCACTGATATCTGTATGCCATCTTGCGTCTGTTGTTCAGTAATCTCTTCCTCTTGCAGACATCTGTTTTCTCAGTGAGTTCAGTCCTTTCAAGCTACCTTTTCCCTTTCTCTCTAAGGCACTAGATACCCTGCCCGTCCAGGTCCAACCTGTGAGTGTAATGAACAGTCCGTCTTCTCCTTATCTGTGTCAGACCCTCTTGAAAATTCCTCTCTGTCTTTAGCACCCACTTCTTCCAGTCTGGGCGATAGTCCACTGCCCTCCGCCAGTCAAAGCTGATGAAACTGACCACGGTGGTGACTGGTTTAACAAAGAGAAATTTATTTCCACAAAGTAGGCTAGCAGTCCAAATTCAGAGCATCAGCTCTAGGAGGATATTTTCCCTGTTGGCCCTGGAGGAAAATTCCTGTCTGTTGTCAATCTTCACCTGGACTGGGAGCTTCCGAAGAGCAAGGCACTCTGGGTCAAAGGATGCACTTTGCTCCTGGCACCGCTTTCTTTCCTTTTCTTTTCCTTTACATCCCAAGAGATTGCCTCAAGACACAAAACACTCTTACAGATTGAGTCCCACCTCACTAACCCAACTGCTACCCATCATCCTTCATGAACAAAATACAGGCAGGATTTACAACATGTAGGAAAGTTATACAGTTCCCAGAATCATGGCCCAGACAAATTGGTGCACATGTTTTTGGAGACATGATTCCAATCTGTGGCAATTACATTAGTGGGGGCACAGGATACTGTTAAAGGTCATTCATTAGTTCTGATGGTACCTAGAAGCTGCATTCATGGCAAGCTATGCCTTATGTGATTCACTCAGCAACTGCTCATGGAACACGTTCTGCACTGGACTGGTTCTGAAGACAGAGGTCAAAGTGGATACTCTACCCACGTCTTGATCTCATTGCCCTCACTAACAGAGAAGGAACAGTGTGACTGAGTCCCCAAGTAGATCTCTGTCTCTTTCAGTAAATATGTACTACTTAAGAATCCAAGAAAACCTACGGTACACCATGAGTGCCTTCACAGAGTAAACACGTGGTGAGCAGGCCTCAGGGTAAGTCGCTCAGAGTGTAGGAGAAGACAAGAGCTAAGTCACAAAGGGTCGGGGTAGGGAACTCACCTGGAAGGATGAAGGAAGCTTATCTGGTACATAGGAGGCATTCTGGGGAGTGGAAGCTGTTTACAAGACAGCAAGCTGAGTAAGAGACTAGGGCATGTCTTAGTCACCTCCTCATGCCATAACAGGGATACCACACATGAATGGATTAAAGAACAGAAACTTATTTTCTCACATATTCAGGAGGTAAAAGTGTAAATCAGGATCTCAGACAAACTGATTCCTTCCTTACCAGTAGCCAGAACATTGTTTGTTTGCTTGGCTTGTAGAGGGTCCTCACATGGCTCTGTCTTCCCAGTCGTTTGTACATGCTTGTCACAGGTTGAATTAAGTCCCCCCTAAAAAGGCATGTAGCAATTTGCCCAGGCCATGATCACCAGTATTGTGTGATTAACCTCTAAATTGTGACTATAATTTTTGTGTATGTTGTAAATCCTAATCTCTGCCTATGGTCAAGGTTGGATTATGTCAAAGAAGACAGGGCAGGACAGTAACATCGTTGCTAGGGTAACATCCCTGATTCAATAAAAAGGAGTTTTCATATGGTGTGGCCTGTGCTGTCTCTTATCTCTCAGATAATGAAAAGGAAAGAAAGCAAGCAGAAAGTCAGAGACTCCACACTACCAGCAAAGCAGCCCCAAGAGCAGACCACATCGTTTGGACCTGAGGTTCCTGCATTAAGATGCTCCCAGACCAAGGGAACACTGATGTATCACAAACATCCTCTTCCAGAGGTGACAGAGAAAGAAAGCATTCTCCTGGAGCTGGCACCCTGGATTCAGACTTCCAGCCTACTGGACTGTGAGAGAATAAACTTCTCTTCATTAAAGCTATCCACTTGTGGTATTTTTGTTATAGCAGCATTAGGTAACTAAGACTGCTTCTGTGTCTAATCTGCCTTTTTATAACCCAGAAATGACTAGGTTTAGGACATGCTCTACACAGGTTGTTGTTGTTAGGTGCTGACTAGTTGATTCTGACTCACAGTGACCTTATGCACAGCGGAACAATACACTGCCGTGTCCTGCACTGTCCTCTAAGTCATTTCTGTGCTGGCGCCACTGTTGTAGCCACTGTGGCCACTGTGTCAATCCATCGTGCTGAGGGTCTTCCTCTTTTTCACTGACACTCCACTTCACCAACCGTGATGTCCTTCTCCAGGGATTGATTGTCGCCTGACAACATGTCCAAACTATGTAAGATGCAGTCTTGCCATCTTTGCTTCCAAGGAGCACTCTGATTATATGCCTTCCATCACAGATTTATTTGTTCTTTTGCCAGTTCGTGGTACACTCAAGATTTTTCTCCGACACCACAATTCAAAGGCATCAATTCTTCTTCTGTCTTCCTCACTCATTCTCCAGCTTTCACATACATGTGATGCAACTGAAAATATCATGGCTTAAGTCAGGTCCACCCGAGTTTTCAAGGTGACGTCCTTACTTTTCAATAATTTAAAGAGGTCTTTTGCAGCAGATTTTCCCCCTGCAATGCATCTTTTGACTTCTTGACTGCTGCTTATGGACATTGATTGTAGAACAAAGTAAAATGAAATTCTTGACAACCTCAACTGTTTTTCCATTTATCATGATGTTGCTTACCGGTCTAGTTGCCTTTTGTTTCCTTGATGTTGAGTTGCCATCCATACTGAAGGCTGTGGTCTTTGATCTCCATTAGTGAGTGTTTCAAATCCGCTTCACTTCCAGCAAGCAAGTTTTTGTCATCTGCATGCACAGGCTGTTAGTGAGTCCTCTTTCAAACTTTATGCCTCATTTTTCTCTACATAGACCTACTTCTCAGATTATGTCCTTGGCATACTGATTGAAAAGCTATGGTGAAATGATGCAACCCTGAAGCACACCATTCCTGACTTTAAACCATGCAGTGTCCCCTTGTTCTGTTCATACATCTGCCTCTTGATCCATGTACAAATTCCTCAAGAGCACCTGTAAATGTTCTGGAATTCCCATTCTCTGCAATGTTTCTATACAGGTATGATCTCATTAAGATAATACAGAAAATCATATTTCAAAACAGGATCAACATCCATAGGAATAGCACTTAGGATTCCAATATACACATATGTATTTTTTGAGGGGAGCACAATTCAACGCATAACATGTTGCTTGCTTAAAAGACCACAAGAGGAGATGGATCTAGTTATATGAGGGTATGTATATGTGTAAATGCTACACTTTAAGCAGAGAGGAAGACAGATTCCAGGGTGCATCCACAGAGCTTTGTGGACTAGTCTGAGAAAGCTGGACTGCATCCTGTGACCACTGAGCGGTAGCGGTATCTGAGGCGAGGTCCGCCATCAATTCTACCTGGCTGGGCAGTTGCTCCACAAAGTAGGCTTCTGCTCAGGGTAGAACCTGGATTGTTCCCCTTGACAGCCACCAGAAAGCATTGCCTGAGCTACTTCGGGGCCTCTTGTCTATAGAACCCTCACCAGTTTCAGGATCTTCATGTCTCTCAGCCTCAGCCAATGGCATTGGACAAAGAAACCCAGCCCCTGCCCTTGGATGGTCATTACGCAGCTCTGCCCGGAGGATCTACTCTGGCTTACAGCCCTCTGCATCCTTTGTTCTCCCACACCAAGTCTAGCCTCACAGAGCAGCCCATGCAGATCCCCAGTAACTGCATCAAGTGTTCTCTGTTCACCATTGTAAGGCAGCCAAAGACATCTTCAGGTCAGCTTCAGTTGGAAGATCCACAGGCATTGAAGGGTCTCCTC
This sequence comes from Heterohyrax brucei, assembly GCA_028571685.1. Lineage (NCBI taxonomy): Eukaryota > Metazoa > Chordata > Mammalia > Hyracoidea > Procaviidae > Heterohyrax > Heterohyrax brucei. The sequence continues at coordinate 60,561,148 of CM053140.1, forward strand.
CTTAAGTTTACTTCATTTTAAAATTGTCGTTGATTATTCCAAATTGCTTTTAGAAGACAAAGTCATAAAAATAAAAGAGGATGGAAATAACTGGAGACAAATCAAATCAAATCAGATGCCATCAATTTGATCCCAACACATAGCATACCTATAGGACAGAGTAGAATTGCCTTCTATTTTTGTTGCTGTTAGGTGCTGTCTATTCTGGGTTCTTCAGAGCAGCAAACCAGTAAATTTTGTAAACATATGCAGAGATTTATGTTAAGGAAACGATTCACGCAGTTGTGCAGACTGGAATACCCCAAGTCCGTGGTCGAGGCTTCTCATGACCTGTATAGCTGTGTTGTTGTTGTTAAGTGCCATCAAGTCAGTTCCACTCATAGCGACGACCTGTATAGCTGTGTTGTTGTTGTTAAGTGCCATCAAGTCAGTTCCACTCATAGCGACCCTATGAACAACAGAATGAAACACTGTCTGGTCTTGCCCCATGGCCACAATCATTTTCATTCTATAGGGGCTGGCAACCCCAAGATTATCAAGTCAGACAGCCAGGCTCTGGCTCACAGGCTGAGAAGACCAACGAATCCAAGATCACCAGGGAAGATGGCAGGTAAGCCACTAGCTCAAGTCTTAAGAACCAGAGATCAGACAAACAGGAACCAGCTGCAGGACCCAGAGCTGACAAAAACCTACAAGCTTTGCTAGAAAGTCCACTGATATTGGATGCAGGACATACCCCCAAGGAAATTCCCTTTCAATTAACAGGTCACCCACAGCAGATCTTATCACAGAAGTAGTCACATCATCATAACACTGCTAAACTACCTCATAACTGCCACACTACTGAGAGTCATAGCCCAGCAAGGTTGGCACACAGCCTCAATGATCACAGTGTCTTTGAGTCACTTCTGACTCATAGCAACTGTATGTACAACAGAATGAACACTACCCCATCCTACACCAGCCTCACAGTCATGGCTGTGTGTGAGACCACTGTTGCAGCCACTTGTTCAGTCCATCTCAGTGAGGGTCTTTGTCTTTCTTGCTGACCCTCTGCTTTCCTGAACACGATGGCCTTCTCTAGAGACACTTCCGTCCCGATAACTTGTCCAAAGTATATGAGACAAAGTCACACCTTTCTACCCTCCAAGGAGAACTCTGGCTGTACTTTTTCCAAAGCAAATTGGTTCATTCTTCTAGAAATCCATGGTATATTCTATATGCTTTCCCAACATCATAATTCAAATACATTAATTCTTCTTCTTCCTTATTCATTGCCCAACTTTCACACACATACATGGTAATTGAAAGTACCATGGCTTAGATCAGTCACCCCTTAGCTATCAAAGTGATGTCCTTGTTTTTTAGCACTTTAAAGAGATGTTTGGCAGCAGATTTGGCCAATACAAGACATACATTATTTGATTTCTTGACTGCTGCTTCCATGAACTTTGTTTGTGGGTTCAAGTAAAATGAAATCCTTGACAGCTTCAATACTCTCCATTTATCATAATATTGTTTATTGGCCCAGTTGTGAGAGTTTTTGTTTTCTTTATGTTGAGATGTAATTTATACTGCAGCTGTAGTTACTACTCTTCATCAGTAAGTGCTTCAAGTCCTTTGTGCTTTCAGCAAGCAAGTTTGTGTCTTCTGCATAAAGCAGGTTGTTAGTTTTTTTCCAAACTGATCTACTGTTCTTCTTTACATAGTCCAGTTTCTCAGATCGTTTGTTCAGCATACATATTCAGCCCCCCAAGAGACTGGCAGTTTGTAATTCTCTGGGAGCTTGTGTGCTTTCATGATGCTGGAAGCTGTATCATCAGTATTCAGATACCAGCAGGGTCATCCACGGCAGAGAGGCCTCAGCTGAGCTTCCAGACTAAGATGAACTGGAAAGAAGGACCTGGTGGTCTACTTATGAAATGAACTAACCAGTGAAAACCTTGCAGATAGCAGCAAAACATTATCTGTTAAAACACTAGAAGATAAGCCCCTCAGGTTGGAAGTCACTCAAAACACAACTGGAGAAGAATAGCCTCCCAGCTGAGATGACTTCAAAGAGATGGATGGAGTCAAGCTTCCAGGACCTTTATTTGTTGATGTGGTTTGACCCAAAATGAGAACAAACAGCTGCAAACATCCATTAATAGTTGCAACATGGAATGCAAGAAGTATGAATCTAAGAAGATTGGGAATCTTCAAAAATGAAATACATAAACCTCAATGTCCTAGGCACTAGTGAGCTGAGGTGACAACAGCAAACACGTAGCCTTGGACATTGCACCGAGAGCCACCATTCATTCACCAGTTACCCTGTGCCAGGAACAGTCTCTACGTCAGCCTCACACATTTCACCTTCACCTAGCTTCACCATCACTCTGTGCACCTATGATACCCAGTTGAGGAAACTGAGGCCTGGAGAGGCAACATCAGCTGCTCAAGATCACATGGCCATGAGTAGGCCTCAAGATCAGCAAACCTGAGTTTGTGTCCAAGCGTGGTCATTCCCAGCTGCGTAACCTCAGCAAATCTTTCACCTCTGTGGTTCAGTTTCCGCATCAGTAAAGTGAAGATGGTGATGATACCCTCTTGACAGAGCTGTTGAGAGCAGTCAGATGGTGTGGGTGACTGACACAGGGTAACTAATAGTAAAAGTAACGTACTCTCCTGTGGTTCTTACTGAATTGAGTCCACACGATAACCCTTAAATAGAACATGCTATTATCCCAGTTTGCAGATAAGGAAACTGATGCTCAGAGAGGCCCAGTAATCAAGTCATTTGCCCAAAGTCACACACCAAATGTGAATAACACAGCCATGATTCTGCCTTGTTTTTGTGTTGCTTTCAATTACAAGGATTTTTCTATTCTACTTTTTTAAAAATTTTTCTCTCATTATTTCTACTTGGCTCATTTCCTGTCATCCACTTATATTGGTCAAGCTTTGTTTATTTTATTTTATTTTTCCTCACCTACTGATTTGGAGATTTCATGTTCTAGTCTCTTCTTTAATTGATTAGCCTTAAAAATTATAATAAGCACACTTACTACAGTCTAAAGTAAATCAATATCTCTCCTCCCCATCTGAACAACATGAAGGACTTTAGAATCTTAGCTCCAATCACCCATCTTGGTGCTGTATGATCCAGACTTATATTTCCACCTTACTTTACATGCCCCGGTTAGTTAGCATCAGTGTTGCTGCTGGCACTCTGCTTGTTCCCTACAGCCGGCACTGAACTTACCTATTTCCCTACTCACTGTTGTTAGACCTCTGCCCGTCTTTCTGGCTTCATCGTTCTTTCCCCAAAGTGATTTTTTTTTTTAATTAGTTCTTTTAGCATGAAACTTTGCATGTTTCTTTGCCTGAAATTATCCTTTTCTCACTCAACTTGGAATGATCACTTAGCTGGGGCTAGAATTCTACTTTGCTTGTTTCTTCTGACATTCAAAACAGGACTCCTGACCTTCCCTTCCATTAGCATACAAGGCCTGACAATTAAGTTCATGAGCTTGCTACTGTGCACGTAACACTGGAAGCACTGTACAAACAGCTCAGTAAGGTTTCACAGCCTTGGTATATCAGTGTCTCAAAGCCATGTTTGTGTCAATGGGTGGTGATATCTTGCTGAGTGGCGTTCATTATTGTTGGTGTTTTCATGTGGAGTCACAAGAATGTCGGAATTTGAATTAGAACAACAAACACACATTAAATTTCTTATTAAACTTGGCAAGACTAGAAATGAAATCAGGGACATGTTGGTCCAGGTTTATGGGGATAATTCCACGAAGAAAATGATAGTGCACAAATGGATTAAACATTTTTCTGAGGGGAGAGAATGCACCTCTGATGAAGAAAGGTCAGGGAGGCCAATAACAAGCATAACTGACGAAAACGTTGCAAAAACTTGTACCAGCTGGACAAATGGTTAACTAAGTTTACTACTTCAGAGTGCTGAAAAGGCTGAATGAAAAAGTTAGATGAAGACAACCTGAACTTTTTGCCAACAACTCCTGGCTCTTGCATCACAACAATGCACCAGCTCACACAACACAGTCTGTGAGGGAGCTTTTAGCCAGTAAACAAATAACTGTATTGGAACACTCTCCCTACTTACCTGATCTGACCCCCAATGACTTTTTTCTTTACCCAGAGATAAAGGAAATATTGAAAGGAAGACATTTGGATGACATTCAGGACATCAGGGATAATATGATGGTAGTTCTGATGGCTATTCCAGAAACAGAGTTCCAAGATTGCTTTGAAGGATAGACTAGGCACTGGCATCAGTCCATAACTTCTCAAGGGGAGTACTGCGAAGCTGACATAGTGATATTCTGGAATGAGGTATGTATCACTTTTTCTGGGATGAGTTTGCGAGCTTAACTGTCAGTCCTGTAGTTGTGGAGGCTCTGCTGCCTGTTTGTTACTCCTGAGTAAGGAATCTATTTTTTCTGGCTGCTTTTAAGACTTTGCGTTGGTGTTCTGCATTTTTACTATAGTGTTTTCCTGTATGTGGTTTTAATTTCATGTACCCTGCTTGGGATTCATTGTACTTGATATGTTTCTTAAATTGCGGAAAACTCGCAGTCTTTTCTGATTTGAGTATCGCTTCTCTCTCACGCTCCAGTCTTGTGTTTTGTACAATTTCATTCTCTCCTTCATATCTCCGAGTCTTTCTCTCATAACCTCCTTGTTAGTGTTTGTCAGTGCTACATTGAGGGTACTTCACTCTCATCCATACTCCAGATCACCTATTCTCTCTCTAACTCTGCCTTAATACAATCACTGAGTATTTCACTATTTAAATGATTATAGATTTCCTTTCTAGAGATTTCTTTCCTTACTTGCCTGTTCCTTTTCATAATGTCATGACCTATTCTTATAGTTTTGTTTTACTTTTATGTCTCTAATTATTTTAAACAATGATTTTATTATTTCTATCAGAATCACTTTATTTGAAACTTTTTAGGTTCCCATGTCCTTGTTTTTTTCCTCCTGCCTCTCCTAATTTTTTGTATGGTAAACTGTATCCTTAATTGTTTTATAATTTTGGATTTTAAGCTCCTTGAGGGGTAGTGGCTTTGTAGAGGAAATTCTATGCAGTTCAAGTGGACGGTATGTCCTTCCTGAACTACTTTGCATTGCCTTCTGCCACATGTCTCAAAGGTATCACTTGCCTGGAATCAACTACGGTGAAACCTGTTAGAGCTGGAGCTCTATACAACTGTCTTGTTTGTCCAGGAATGAAAAGTTTTCTGCCTTTGACAGGGTACAGTCTTGTCTCTCTTTCTGTCATTCTCTGTAAGTGGAGTTCTCCTTCTCTGGCCAGTTTTGCTTAACTCAGCTTCCAGCTTTTGCAGGTTTTGCTGTATACGTTAATTCCTTGAATTGGGTTCTCAGGCCTACTTGAAAAAAAAAAAAGCAAAGCCCTTTTGCTGTCAGGTTGATTCCAACTTAAAGTAACCCTATAGGACAGAGTAGAATTGCTCCATAGGGTTTCTAAGGCACAGTGGGTAGATTTGACACTGCCAATCTTTAGGTTACCAGCTGAGTTTTTAACCACTGTACTACCAAGGCTCCAATTCAGAACAGGAAAAAAAAAAATTTTTAATTCATAACCACAGACCCGCACTTTGCTTAGGTTTATGGGTTTGTGGTGGGGTGGGCTGCCAAACAGCAGAGGGTTTGGTCTGGTTATTGTTGTCTCCCAGAATCCAGGCAGAGACTGGCGAGCTGACCTGTTGTTTCCCAGCTTCTGTGAGTAGACACATTTTTCCTAAAACAAAAAAAGAGAGAGAGAAAGAAGAAGAAAGAAAGAAAGAACGCTATCTTTTGAAAGTCCCAGCCTTACGTCAGCACCTGATATCTAACTCCTTGCAGCGCACCCAAGGCTTCATCTCCTGTCCGTGGGAGGGCGTAAGATCCAAACCCTAGAGTAATCGAAGTTGTCCGTCATTTCACCAGCTGGGAAGTGCTTTCCAGGCAGCATGCATGGCCTGGGCAAATCGTAAAAGAAAAACACTACCTTCATGTTGGGTCCAACTCATAGTGACCCTAGAGGTCAAATCCTAGAGATGTTAAAAAAAGAGTGTGCAGCGTTCTGGAAGTCATAAGTGCTGATGTGCAGTTAGTATGAGGACAAGATGAGGGAGCATGTAAGTCCCGGGCCACCTAAGGAGAACTAGGAAAGGAAAATAAATAGGTCATAATTGGCCAACTCTGTGCAAAGGTCAGACAAATAGGCTTTTGGTCACAACAGCCAGCAGAAGACGGATGTCTATCCTCAGAGGACTCTGACCTTCAAGGCCTGGGACTCAGTTCCTCTCTTCACACTCAACATCGTGGTATTCCTTTCAGGTCCCCCTCATAAATAGATGCTGGAGATCTGGAGTGGGGAGGCACAGCTGGAGTGGGGAGGCACAGCTGGGGTGGGGAGGCACAGCTGGGGTGGGGAGGCACAGCTGTGGTGGGGAGGCACAGCTGGGGTGGGGAGGCACAGCTGGGGTGGGGAGGCACAGCTGGGGTGGGGAGGCACAGCTGGGGTGGGGAGGCACAGCTGGGGTGGGGAGGCACAGAGACGATCAAAGGGCAGAGCCAACTGGTCCATGGGTTGGAGGAAAGAAGGTTGCCCAGTAATATCAGTATTGGTGATATTTTTATTTTCTTATCAATACTAATTAGAAAGTCAAGACAAATCAAACCCAGTGCCGTAGAGTCAATTCCAGCTCATAGCAACCCTATAGAACGGAGTAGAGATGCCCATAGAGTTTCCAAGGATCATTTGGTGGATTCAAACTGCCAACCTTTTGGTTAGCAGCTGTAGCATTTAACCACTCTGCCACCAGGTAATAATCATCATAGTCCATGAAAGCTGGGCAATGAATAAGGAAGACAGAAGGAGAATTGACACCTTTAAATTGCGGTGTTGGAGAAGAATATTAAATATGCCATGGACTGCCAAAAGAACAAACAGATCATCTTGGAAGAAGTACAACCAGAGTGCTGTTTAGAAGCAAGAATGGTGAGACTACTAAGTCTTACATACTTCAGAAGTTTTGTCAGGAGGGATCAACTTCTGGAAAAGGACATCGTGTTTGGTAAACTAGAGGGTAAGCAAAAAAAGAGGAAGACCCTTACAAAGATAGACTGACACAGGCTGCCACCATGGGCTCAAGCACGACAATGGTCGTGACTGTGTGCAGGACCAGGCAGTGGTTGGTTCTGTTAGACATCAGGTTGCTACGAACCAGAACTGACTTAACAACACCTAACAATGTAATAACGTAGCGGACACATATGGAAGGCTTACCGTGTGCCGGGCTTGGTTCTTTTTCTCCCTGCTTTTTATTGCCAATTTAACACTCTCCACGTGTACACTTTAGTGACAGCAGCTCCATTAACCATACTGAGCGGCCGTCACCAGTACACACGGCTCGGTTTTCCAGCCCCTACGCTAAGTGCTTTCTGTGGATCAACTTATTTCATGCTCAGCCACCTCTTAGGGAGCACACTGCTATTAATACCATTTTATAGGTGAAGAAGCTGAAGAACAGAGTAGTTAAATTTCTGAAGAAATTTTCTGGGAGTAAGAGTAGCACAGACTTGTGAGGCAAGCAAGTCAGTGTTTATGTCTCCTGTGGGCCTCCACCAGCCTCAGTTTCTTCCTCCGTAAGATGAGAGCATCAAACATGGCACCTGCAGAGCCCTGAGAATGGCAGAGGCTTGACAGACAAAGTGTGCATCTCCTTCCCTGAGATGGAGTCAATGCCAAGCTCCTTGGACCACGGCCAGGCACATCAGGGACTGGGAGAAGCCTGAAGCGGCTATTGGTCCCTTAGTGAGATGGATTAGCCAGCTTACCTTCCTGGAGTTGTCCTAGGGTCTACAGGAGAAGGAGGGCCAGGACCCCATTCTGGTATCACTTCTGGGGCCCAACTGCACCTGGCAGGGACTGGCAGACATGTAATGCCACCACTGAAACTGTTGATGGAAGAGCCAGGCTCCTGAAGATGAGTCTGCCTCCCAAGTGGATCTGTTTGATTACTTTTTAATGAAAAGCAACTTTGCGTCCAAGCTGAAATTATATCATCAGCAGTTAATTATCACTTGTCAAACAATGTGTGCCCAGATTGTGGGTTTAATTTCCACATAGGTTTATGCATTCCTTTCATCTGATGAGACCTCTCTAAGAAAGGGAGATTCATTGTCGAAGACAGTGCTTTGCTTTTTTTTTAAGCAGTTATTAAAATAAACAGCTTTCCTTGGTATCTGACTCAGGGCTCTTAGCAAGTAACAGAAAAACACTCAGTGTCATTTAGGCAAAAAAAAAAATAAGCAGAGAGTGGGGTTAGATTTCAGGCTCTGAGAATGTCTCATGGAACTCTGGATCACCTGGGCCTGGCCACACCCTGAACCTGGGGAAATAGAAAATATTTGGAAAGGAAGAAGGTGAAGGGGAGCGAGGCACAGAGTGGGGCCAGGCCAGGTGGAGGCTCGTTCCTCTCCCAAATGGGAAACCTGACGGTGAGAGATGCAGGGTGGGGTAGGTGGCCAAGGCAGGTTTGGGCACGTTGACTTGAGGAGATTCTGGGGGACATACAAAGGGCGGCTGGAGAAGAGGCCATTCTGGAAAATAAAATTATCTATAAATTCAGGCCCTGCTTTACTCTCATCAGACCAGAGAAGCGCCTCCTGCTGGTACTGACCACTTTCCCCAGTGCACCTGCGTGAGCAATTCTTTGGGCTCATCACAGAGTGGCTGACGTAGGTGAGATATGGAGACGGAGACGTGGGGTCCCTGAGGAGGGGTGATAAGGGGCTAGGGAGGAGGATGAGCCGGCGCGTGAGGTGAGTACGAGGGGCTTGGCTGTCAGAACTGCTCCCGGTCTCTGGAGCCTGTGCCTCCCAATCAGGATTCGGAATCAGAGAAGTGAATGCAAATTTAGCTCCACTGAAATGCCATTGTCCTCCCTCAGCTTAGCGGGCAATGGAGCGGTGAGACAGTCACCTTTGTACGTTGCCTTTCTGGGACATCCTGAACAGTAACATCTGCATGAGAGTCGAGCCAGCCAGTGCTCAGGTCCTGGCGCTGCACCTGACTACCTCTGTGAGCTGCCTGATGCCCAGTAAATTCCTGAACCCAGCTACGCCTGCTTCCGTGAGCAACAAGTACGGATGTTAACAAAGCCCATTTCGCTAGGTTGCGGTGAGGGTTAAATGAGAGGCCATCTCATTTACAGCAGTGTGTTGCATGTAGCACACAGTGAAGCCAGAGCCATGGGATGTTCAGAGCAAGCAGAGACAGCTCTGCCCTGAGTTCCACCGAGTCATACCGGCAGCTGGCAGGAGAGTAGATGGAAGCAGGACCAGGGCAGAGGCAGTGCCAGTTAGGAGGCCACTGCGCTGGCCCAAGACCAATGGTGGTGGCATCAAAATCAGAGTTTGGAGAGGGTGAGAAGATAGTAGGTCTGTAGACATGTTAAGGATTATTCCATTAATAGATACTATGCATTATTAGTTTTTAAAACTTCATACTATCTCACTGAGCATCTTCTTATAGGAGTCTATTCTAACAAAAATGAATTTAGACAAAGATTAAACCATGAAAATACTCATTGCAAGATTATTTGTGATAGTAAAAACTGAAACCATAAAAATTTCATAGCTGAGAGATTAACTCAATAATTTATGATCCAGCCATAAGATGAACTGTTTCCAAGTAATACAAAGTGAAACGGAATACACCCACTCCTCACTTATCGACAGGTCAGGTTCTGAAAATCAGAGCATTGTGCAGAAATCAATGTTGTACAAAAATGGAGAACTTCATTCTTTCTATCTTCAGACCATACGTTTGTCTGATACTTTTTTTAATTTAGAAAATGTAATCACAGATATAATAACAGCTAAGATCACTACTTGTCTGTCAGTTTGCCATACTGTGGTGGCTTGTTTGTGATGCTGAAAGCTATGCCACAGGTATTTCAAATGCCACTGAAGTCACTCCTGGTAGACAGGCTTCAATGGAGCTTCCAGACTAAAACAGACAAGGATGAAGGACACAGCAGTCTACTTCTGCAAAAACCAGCCAGTGAAAACCTTACGAACAGCAGCAGAACATCGTCAGGTTGTGTGCTAGAAAATGAACTGAAGTTGGAAGGCATTCGAAGTACAGCTAAGGAAGAGACGCTTCCTCAAAGCAGTGAGTGTTGTTGTTAGGTGCCTGTGAGTTGGTTCAGACTCATAGTGATGCTGTGAACAGCAAAACTAAGCACTGCCCGGCCCTGTGCCACGCCTACAATTGTTTACGTCCACTGATGCAGCCACGGTGTCCTTTTCCTGACAACATGTCCAAAGTATGCAAGACACAATCTTGTCATCCTTGCTCTCAAGGTATGCTCAATATTCTTCTCTAACACCACAATTCAAGGTGTCAGTTTTGCTTCACTCATCCTTATTCATTGTCTAGCTTTCTCATACATATGATGCAATTGAAAATACTGTGGCTTGAGTCAGATGTTCCTAGTCTTCAAGGTGACCTCTTTACTTTTCAACACTTTAAAGAAGTCCCTTGTACAAGATTTTTCCAACACAATGTGTCTTTTGATTTCTTGCCTGCTGATTCCATGCCTGTTGATTGTCAACCAAGTAAAATGAAATCCTTTACAATCCCAATCCTTTTTCCATTTATCGTGATGATGCCTACTGCACCAGTTGTAAGGTTTTGTTTTCTTGATGTTGAGGTGCAATCCACACTGAAGACTGTGGTCTTTGATCTTCATCAGTAAGTGTTTCAAATCCTCTTCACTTACAGCAAGTAAGGATGTGTCATTGCCATAACACAAATTATTATAACTTAATAACATAAGTTCTTATACTTATGTTACGGAACTCAATAGGTTCCTAATGAGGAACTCAATAGGTTCCTAATGAGTTGTCCTCCAATCCTGATGCCTCTTTCTTCATATACTACAGTTTCTCAGATTATTTGATCTGCATATAGGTTGAAAATGTATGGTGAAAGGATACAACTCTGATGCACACATTTCCTGACTTTAAATCATGCAGTATCCCCTTGCTCTGTTCACACGACTGCCTCTTCATCCATGGAAGAATTCCTTAAGAGCACACTTGAGTGTTCTGGAATTCCCATTCTCAGCAATGTTATCCATAATTTGTTATAATCCACACTCTCAAATGCCTTTGCATAGTCCATGAAACACAGGTAAACATCTTTCTGGTAGTCTCTACTTTCAGCCAAGATCCATCTGACATCAGCAATGATATCCCCAGTTCCCCACTTTCCTCTGAATCTGACTCAAATTTCTGGCAATTCTCTGTCAATATACTGCTGCACTCACTTTTGAATGATCGTGAGCAAAATTTAGCTTGCATTTGATATCCATGATATTGTTTGATAATTTGTGTATTCGGTTGGATCACCTTTCTGAAGAATACACATAAATATTTTTTTTCCATTCAGGATCCAACTCGACGGCACTTGGCTTGGCTTATTCAGTTAGTCCAGTAGCTGTCTTCCAAATTTCTTGCCATAGATCACTGAATGCTTGCAATGCTGCATCTGTTTGCTGAAAGTTCTCAGTTGATGTTCCACCAACTCCTGGAGTCTTATTTTTCATCAGTGTCTTCAATACAGCTTTGAGTTCTTCCAGAACCATCAGTTCCTCATCCTATGCTCCCTCTTGAAATGGTTGAATGTCAATCAGTTCTTTCTGATATAATGACTCTGTATATTCCTTCCATCTTCTTTTGATGCCTCCCCTATTGTTTAATATTTTTCCTATAGAATCCTTCAGTATTGCCACTCGAGGCTTGAATTTTTTTCTTCAGTTCTTTCAGCTTGAGAAATGCAGAGTGTGTTCTTTCCTTTTGGTTTTCTATCTCCAGCTCTTTGCTCGTGTCATTATAGTTTGTCTTCTCAAGCTGCTCTTTGAAATCTTCTGTTCAGTTATTTTACCTCATCATTTCTTCTTTTTGCTTTAACTACTTGATGTTCAAGAGCAAGTTTCAGAGCCTCTTCTAACATCCAATTTGGTCTTTTCTTTCTGTCCTGTCTTTAAAATGACCTCTTGCTTTCTTCATAGATATCTTTGATGTCATTCTACAACTTGTCTGGTCTTCGGTCATTAGTGTTCTACACATCAGATCTGTTCTTGAGATGGTCTCTAAACTTAGGAGGGATCTACTCAAGGTCATACTTTGACTCTTGTAGACGTGCTCTAATTTTCTTCAGTTTCAGTTTGAATTAACATAACAAACAGTTGACGGTCTGTGCCACACTCAGCACGTGATCTTGTTCTGACTGCTGATATTGAGCTTTTTTATTGTCTCTTTCCACAGATGTAGTCAATTGATTCCTGTGTATTCTATCTGGTGAAGTCCATGTGTAAAGTTGCCATTGATGTTGGTGACAAGAGGTTTTTTTCAATGAAGAAGTTGTTGATCTTCCAAAATTCTATCATTTGGTCTCCAGCATCATTTCTGTCATCAAGACCATATTTTCCAACTACTGATCCTTCTTCTTTGTTTCCAACTTTTGCATTATAACCACCAGTAATTATCAATGCATCTTGATTGTATGTTCGGTGAATTTCGGACTTTAGAAGCTGGTAAAAGTCTTCAGTTTCTTCATCTCTGGCCTTAGTGTTTGATGCATAAATTTGAATAGAGATATTAATTGGCCTTACTTGTAGGCATATGGATAGTGTCCTATCCCTGACAGCATTGTACTTCAAGACAGATCTCGAAATGTTCTTTTTGACAATGAATGCAACACCATTAATCTTCAAGTTTTCATCCCCAGCATAGTAGAGCTTGTGATTGTCCTATTCAAAATGGTCAGTACTGGTCCACTTCAGCTCACTGATGCCTAGGATACTGATGTTTATGTGTTCCATTTCATTTTTGACAATTTCCAATTTTCCTATATTCATACTTTTTACATCCTATGTTCCAATTATTAAAGGATGTGTGCAGCTGTTTTTTCTCATTTGGAGCTGTGAGACTTCAGCAAATGAAGGTCCTGAAGCTTTACCCCATTTGTGTCATTAAGATCAATTCTACTTCGAGGAGGCAGCTCTTCCCCTGTTGTCCTTTGAGTGCCTGGGTGGCTCATTTTCTGGCACTATTCCTGACAACATTCCACTGCTGTTCATAAGGTTTTCACTGTCTAGTTCTTTTCAGAAGTAGAGTGTCAGGTCCTTCTTCTTAGTCTGTCTTAGTCTGGAAACTCAGCCAAAGCATCCGCCATGTGTGACTCTTGTGGTATCTGAATATTAGTGGCATAGCTTCCAGCATCACAGAAACTCCCATAGGGTTTCCAATGAGCAGCTGGTGGATTAGAGCTTCTGGCCTTTTGGTTAACGGCCATATCATTTAACCATTCTTTCACCAGGGCCCCAATGCATATTACTAGGGAAACAAGTTAATATGACTATTATTAAAGTTTAGACATTAATCACTAATGCCAAAGATGAGAAACTGAAGTTGTTTTTGTTTTCTTTTTTTTTTTTTTTTTACCAATTTCTGCAGTCTAAAATTGATCAAGCATCCAGTCAGGATGCATTGATAATTACTGGTGATTGAAATGTGAAAATTGGAAACAAAGATGAATCCATAGTTGGAAAATATGGCTCAGGACTGAAAGAATTTTGTAAGGCCAATGATTTATTCATTGTAAATACATTTTTACCAACAACGTAAGTGGTAACTTTACACACAGATCCAGCCAGATGGACTCAGGGATCTGTGGGAAGAGATGTTAAAGAAGCTCAATGTCATCACTCAGAACAAGGCCGGGGACCTTCTGTGGGAGCACTCCATCAACTGCTCATATGCAGGTTGAAGTTGAAACTGAAGGAAATTAAAACAAGTCCACAAGAGCTAAAATGTGAACTTGAGTACACCTGAATTTAGAGACTATCTCAGTAATAGATTTCACATATTGAACACTAATGACAGAAGACTAGATGAGTTGTGGGATAACATCAAAGACATCACACTTGAAGACAACAAAAGGTCATTAAAAGGACAAGAAAGAAAAGACCCAAATAGATTGAGAAGATATTCAGAAACTTGCTTTTGTATGCAGAGTAGCTGACTTGAATGGAAGAAATGATGAAGTAAAAGAGTTGAACAGATTTCAAAGGGCAGCTTGAGAAGACTAAGTATTATAATGACATGGGCAAAGACTTCAAAAAAAAGTCAAAAGAAAAGAACAGGCTCTAAATCTCTCAAGCTGAAAGAACTGAAGAAAAAATTAAAGCCTCAAGGTGCAATACTGAAGAATTCTACAAGGAAAATATTAAATGACACAAGAAGCATCTAAAGAAGACAGAAGGCATACACAGAGACATTATACCCAAAAGAACTGATTGACATTAATCCATTTCAGAAGGTAGTATATGATCAAGAATCAACAGTATTGAAGAAAGAAATTCAGACTTTGCTGAAAACATTGGTGAAAAAAGAAGTCTACAGGAATTGACAGAATACCAACTGAGATGTTTCAACAAACAGATACAGAGCTAGAAGCATTCATTCATCTATGTGAACAAAATTTGAAATACAACTACCTGGCCAACCAGCTGTAAGAGATCCACATTCACAGTCATTCTGAAGACAGGTGATCCAACACAATGCTAATCCAGTGTGGTAGCTGAACACAGCAACCCTACCAGCAGGAGGGAGCAGAGGGCACCAGGCATCCCGTCCTAGCTTCCTGGAGGTCACCCAGAAACCCTCTGTGAGGAAGAGGATGTTCCTCAGCTATTACAACCATGTGCACTGCCTCATTAATGTGCAAAATATTCAGATGGTGAAGTTTTTTACTCTTGTAGTAAATATGAAATGTCAACGAATGATAAGGGAGGAGTTGGTATATTCTACTTTACACTAGAGTGTCAGGTAAGGAATATACAAATCTGTATCCTTACCATAAGAGGATGCTGGGGCTCACCAACACCCAGTTCTCCTTCCTGACCGCAGAAAGACACATACCACGTCATGTTGATGTGCGGGATGACCACGAGACTTTCTGTGGGCAATGAAATGCGAATAGAGGTGGTGAGTGTCCCTCACAGATGTCAGCACAGAGGAGCCAGCATGCAACACTCCTGTCCTTTCCTCTCTGTCACAGTACACACAGTAAGAACAAGAAAGAGAGAGAGAGAAAGAATGAAAGAAAAATGATGATTTTAGGAAGCACCTCATAACCTGGTTTCAATTGGAAGACATTATGCTGAACGAAATCAGTCAGCAGCAAAAGGATAAATATTGTATAAGATCCCTACTATAAGGACTTAAAAGCAGACTCCTGTACAGAAAAGAAGACTGTCTGATGGCTACAAGGGAGGGTAGGGAGGGAGAAAGCTGATCATAGATTAGATCGTTGGTAGAAATTTGGTTGAGTGAAAGCAGTGACAGCACACAGAAGAAAGATCAATTTAACTGGACTTCAACATAAGATGAAAACACTTCTAATCTTAACCTAATATTGCAAGGATATAGTAGCAGGGGCAGGGATCTAGGGACCATGCTCTCAAGGGACATTGAGGTCAGTTGGTATAACTAGCCTATTGCTAAGAGAATCTTCTGCACCCCATATTGGTGAGTGGCGTCTGGGATCATAAAAGCTAGCAAGCTGCCATCTGAGGTACACCAAATGGTCCCAAACCATCTGGACTAGACATTCACCAAGAACAACAAAGTCATGAGGGAAAAAGAGCCCAGGAGACAGAAGGATCCATGTGAGTGGGTGACTATCAACACATGACCAGAAGTGCCAGATGGTGCCCAGCCATCACCAAAGACAGCCGTGAAGGGGCACACAATGTTGAGTCCCAGTGACAACACGAGAAAAAGAAGGGTGCACCTCGAGAACTCCACTAAAAGGCCACAATTGATGGTCCAATGGCCTAGGGGTTCCCCTGGGAGCATAACCCCTAGACCTGCTGCTGCCCCTGACCAAAAAACATTATTGAGGTCAACTCTTCAGACAGGACTGGACTGGACTCGGGGACACAATGTGACCATATGGTATGTGTACTTTATGGTTCTGTGCATCTACAGGAAGGTGTCCTACTGGCCTCTTACTAAAAGGGAGAGGAGAGGGTAGAGGAGAGGGGACAGCAGACTGTTAAGAGGATATGACATATAGAGAACAAAAAGGAGTGTGCTGTCACCGGGCAAGGAGAGCAAAAGGAAGAGCTGCAAATAGTCAAACTTCCAAATTTCATTTGGATTGTATACTTTCACCTAATCACAATAAAAAAAACGCGTTATTTGGGGAGGGAAAAGTACTGTTTGTTATTGCATCATATTTTACACTTAACAATTAAACTTATGCAAAACCAATTATGAAAATATATACTTGTATATGAACAGGCAAAGGAATGAAGAAAAGGTATAATAACTACTGTTTAGGGAAGGTGAAATGTCATATTCTTTACCTTTTTGTGTTTTCCAAAGTCTTCACAGTAAGTATGCATTACTTATTTAAGGGAAAATGAATTTTTATTAAAAAACTACCTGGGCACTGGCTGAGCCCATCCACTTCCCAGGCTGCATTTCTCTTCCTCATCTCTGGCTCCCGGGACACTTAGCATCTGTCCTGACCAATTAGCCCTTTATTATAAATCATTTTGTTCCCTAATCATCCATCCTGCATAATTTAGCACAGTCATATACGGTCTTATTCCCACATGTTTAATTTAGTGTCTCTTGGCCTCAGTTTCTTCATCTCTAAATGCAGTCATGGCAGAAACAGATATCTTGAAAGTCTCAATGCCAACACTCTGCCCCTCCCCAAGGTTGGGAAAAAGAAAAGCTGGCACCAGTGTGGAGCTTGCTGTGTGCCAGGCACTATGCTAAGTGAGCACTTTACAGGCATGAATTCACTTAATTACTTCAACAACTTGTGAAGGAGGTGTTGTTCTCACCACTCCCACTCCTCTCATTTTACAAAGAAAGACACTGTTGCTCAGAGAGGTTTAGAAATCTACCCAAGGTCACACAGTGGAGTCAGGCTGCTCTTCTTGCTCTGAGTGCTCAGCCTTACTGTGCACCAACCTCTGTGCCAAGGGCTTGGTGCACAAACACAGGATGTAGCTCTTATCTACAAGCATAATAAAACAATAATAATTATTATAACAGTAATAATGACAGCTTATGTGCACTGAGGGCTCATTGTAAGCCACACATTTAACACACAGTATGACCTTGTAACTAGAGCTGACCCTGCCAGCACTGTGCATGACTAGAGCCACCCCAGCAGGTGCGGCTGTAACTCACTGTCAGCTCCAAATCTGCCTGGAGTTTCTCACCCACATAATTGTTCTAATTGCCATTGTCATGGCTAATAACACTATGTGATGGCCATAAACTCACACAGTCTGAAGTGGGCTGAAGAGGGAGAAGCCGTGGGTGGTTTGGGCATGATCGGAAAGGGAAGCAGGAGGATGCCTGGCAGCCTTGGGGAGACTCATGCTGGGGACCGGCAGCCCATTCCTGGGGGGAGAAGGAGCATTTTACAGAGTCCCAGAAGGCTGCATCAGCAGGTGTTAGAATCAGAGTGTGCTCAACAAAGCTAAATAATGCTGTTATCACCTTTCAAGATTAATGAGATGCAGGATACAGAGAGCAAAAGAGTCAAAATCCAAAGCACAATTGATAAAACAATGAAACAGTCAGTATTAGAATGAGACTATGTTGGGCCCTTAGAACATAAACTTCGTAGAGCCTTAGGAAGAGGATGTCAGTATCCTGGGCTGAGCAAGACCAGACAGGTGCCACAGGGAGTAAGGGGGTGGCTTTGGGAGAGACCAAGAGGCAGGTCTTTCTATCCACCTATCCAACCACCTATCCATTTAAACATCTATTTATCTACCCATCTGTTCATGTAAATATCTATCATCTATCTATCCAGCTGTATTACATTAGGCAAATCTACTGCAAAAGACCTCTTCAAAGTGTTAAAAAGCAAAGATGTCACTTTGAGGTCTAAGGTACACCTGACCCAAACCCATAACAGTTGAGTAGATTCTGACTTGTAGTGTCCCTATAAGACAGAGTACAACTATCCCATATGGTTTCCAAGGAGTGGTGAGTGGATTTCAACAGGTGACATTTTGGTTAGCAGCCAAACATTTAACTTCTATGCCAGTAGGATTCCGTGTTCCTGATCCAAGCCGTGATGTTTTCAATCACCTCATATGCATACCAAAGCTGGACAATGAGTAAAGAAGACAGAAGAAATGATGCCTCGAAATTATAATGTTGGTGATGACTATTTAGTATACTATGGACTGCCAGAAGAATGAACAAATCTATCTTGGAAGATGTGAAACCAGAATGCTCCTTAAAAGTGAGGATAGCAAGACTTCATCTCACATACCTTGGACATGTTATCAGAAGGGACCAGACCCTGGTGAAGCAGAGGGTCAGCAAAAAAGAGGAAGACCCTCAATAAGATGGATTGACACAGTGGCTGCAACAATGGACTCAAGCATAACAATTACGAGGATGGCACTGGACAGGGCAGTGTTTCGTTCAGCTGTACACAGGGTCATGGTAAGTCAGAACTGACTTGAAAGGAACCTACCACCACCACCTATCCATCTAAATATCAGTGCTTCGTCTGTCTATCTGGTCAACATTGAAAAGAGGCCTCTGAGATCACCCAGATGAGGGGTTACCACTTCAAGTTCCCTTCACACTAGAATCACCTGCTTAAAATAATCCTGACTCTACCCTTTACCATCCCTGTTATACAAATGGGGAAACAGAGGCTCCTAGAGCTCAAAAAAGAAGTTGTAGGGGAGGAGTCAGCACAGGCCTGGAAGGGTCCACCCTGAGCTGCCTCTGTGTCCCTCAATGACTCAGAAACAGAAAAGTAGGCTGGATCTTACAATCCACCCCTCTCAGCCACTACAGCCCTAGCTCATTGTCACAAATATTCCATTAGGAAGGTGCTCAAATCATCTCTGCTCCACAAGGACACTGATGCAGACCAGTCAAGGCCTTTGACCTTCCCCACATCCCACGGCCTGCCTGACCAAGACTTGACACCAATTTTCTGACCACAGCCTAGGCTGGCCCGCATCCCAGATACCACATTTCCGGGGACATTCAGTCAGCAGATGCTGAGGATGCGGCGGACACACGGGGCTGCCTGCCCAGCTTCCCTTCCCCTGTCCTCTTACTTACAGACCCCAGGCTTGCTCTGAAGCAGCTTACTCAGACCTGGGGTGAAACCAAGCCTGGCACCTCCTTTCGCTTTGCAGGTGATCATTTTAGGGATAAGCATGTGATCCAGATCTGGCCACTGGTGTGTGAGGGGAAGTCTGCTTAAGGGAGAGGTTTGCTTCTAGGAGCTTTTCTCATTTCTGCCTGCACTCCAACCCCTTCTTGCTTATTGGAATACTGTCATTAGAGAACATGATGTTGGGAGCTACAGCAACTATCTTGCAACCATGGGGTAACAAGCTGAAAACAACAGATGAAAAGAGAGAACAGCTGGGTCTTTGTTGACCTCCATGGGCTTTGACCAGTCCCTGCACTACTTCCCTTCAGATGGCTGAGTCTGTTACGGCATTTTATGACTCAGTGGCTTGAGCCATTGCTGTTGGGTTTTCTGTTATGTGCTACCCAACACATCCTAACTAGTGGGAGCACCTACTAATGCTGTGTGCACATGTGCTGTGACTCTTGTCACATGGAGTCATGGCTATTTATCTGCAACCTGCCTCTCCCTTCAAACTCTAGAAACCTGGAGTGAAGGTTGTGTCTTATGGCCAAGCCAGCCAAGTGTCGTCGAGTCGGTTCCGACTCAATAGATGTCTGCAACTCCCAAGAGTCACACAGGGTAGCCCACAGTGAGTACCAACTACTGTCATGTAAATATTGGGAGAAAAGAAAGAAGCAAGTGATGGAAGGAGAGAGGGAGAGAAAGAGGTGAAGAAGGAAGGAATGGAGGAGGGAAGTGAGGGAGAGAGAGAGGGAAAGAGGGAAGAAGGAAGACAGAGGTGGGAAGGGGGAAAGGCAGAGGAAGGCAGGAAAGGAGAGAGGGAGGGAAGGAGATAGAGGAGGGAGGGAGAGAGGGAGCAGGAAGGATTAATAAATGGTCATAGTGAATATGAAAGTATTTTGCCAACTGTAAAGTACTGATCTAGATGGGAGACGGTCTGGCAGATGGCCAGAGATTTGGGATAGGAAGCGGTCCTGGGTGAAGGACGGAAACTGGAGAAAGGGACGCAGCCCCCTCACCTCACTGCAGCGAAACAAAGCTGTGTCCTCTGCTGGGAGCTCCTCCTGCCTCTCTTCCCACCCTGCACACATGTCAGATCATCAGGTCCGTGAAGGCCCATCAGCCCACCCTTGTGCTCCTTCTCTCCTTAGTACACTTGTTCCTGGGTGCCAAGGCCCTTGAGAGCAAACAGCTCTCCCTCCCTGAAATGACTCTGAGAGACAAGGCTTTGCCTGCTGTCATTCCCCCTGGACAATGGTTGTGATGAACAAAAGGAGATCAGCAGGCCAGCTGCAACGCTTGGCGGCGCTGCTTTGTAAGACCGAGAGGACTGGGCCCAGGAGGAGAGGCTGAGGGAGAAGTGGAGAGGGCCCGCTGAAGGTGCAGGATGTTAGCTCCAGATTTAGCAGGCGGACTGTATTAAAGGAGCATCTTGAAGGAATTTCTGTCAGTTAGAAATCAGTCTCCTCCAAAAGCTTTATTTGACAGTTGGCTTCAAGGGGTTTGATGAGATTCATTTTTTCCAGCAGAAAAGAGAGATCAAGGCCTGAAACAAAACCCCTTTCACCCTGAGAACTCTGTTAACAGCTTAATAGAGGTGAGTTCTCCTCAAAATTGGGAAGTCATTTTTCACTCCCTGGCAGGCGGGCAGGGGCCACGGTGGAGGTCCAGGTCCTGGCCTGTCTTACCTTCTGTCCGGACAGCCCTCCCAACTCCCACCCACCCACTCCACCCCACACCTGGGGAGCCAGCAATGAGAGCCCTGAACAGAGCAGGGTTCTGTAGCTCCAGGCCAGCTGCTACTCGTCTGTCACAGGAGAGTGCTGTTCTTTCCTTTAAAAGCTCACTTCCCCAGCAGGCACATTTCTTGGTGTTATCTCATTTTATCCCCACAACACTTCAAGAGCTTAATAGAGTTTGTGTTAGTCACCTACCTTCTCTGAGCCTCAGTCTCCTTATCTATGAAAACAATGGAGCTGATGATGTTTACCTTCCAGGTTTGCTGCAGGCTAAGTCCATGGAAGTGAGAGAACTGCTCACAAGCCTGTAAAGTAAATTCAATCTGTCCTGTGTGCGGCTGGGTGTTGCTGTCTTCCACCCTGTCTTCTCTGGTTACAATCAACCATTTCCTGAATATCTCCAGGCCATCCTCAGCCCCTACAAATGGCCTGTAGCAGGTAGCTGGTCCAGGAGATCTGAGGAGAGCAGGGGCTCTGGAGACAATCCCAGGTGGATGAGTTCATGACCCAGAGGCACCCAGTGAACAGCTGCTCCTGTGTTGTCAGTGAGCGTGAAGATGTTGGCTCTGGAGCCAGACAGCCTGGGCTCAGCTCCACCTCCATCACCCACTGTTCTGTGCCCTTGGGAAGGTCCTTTTCTTCCTCTGTGCCTCAACTTCCCCATCTTGAACCTAGGGCTGATCATCACACACACCTCACCAGCACTGTGAGCATTCAAGGAAACAGTTGCAGAGCTGGGCACAAGGTGCTGCTCTCACTGAGGGGAGGTTGAGAGGGTGACAGTGACAAAATGGTGATGATGTTATAGAAAGTAAGGAAGCGAATGACACCCAGGAGGAGGCAAGAGGCTGTTTATTACACCGGTGGGCCAGGGACCTTTGCAGGTTCCAATAAAATGGCCCCGAGTCAAGTTTCGAGCCACTAGTTATAGTGCAGTTTGAGGATGTCGTGGTTGAGACAAATGGGGTGAGTGGGCGGGGTTCTGAGGAGGGGGCATCCCGCCAACTGGGGAGCCAGGCTGGGAAAGGGAAAGGGAGTGAGATTATCGTATCCCACCAGCTGGGGAGCTGGGCTGGGAAAGGAAAAGGGGAGTCTCCGGCCAGCCGGGGAGTCAAGCTGGGAAAAGGAAAAAGGGAGTATCCAGCCAGCCAGGGAGCCAGGCTTATCAAAGGAGAGTGTCCTGTCAGACCCTGTCAGGTGGGGAGTCTGGGTGAAGAGGCAAGGGGAATATAACCTGTCAGGCGTCAGCGGGGGCAGCAAGGAGGGGGAGGAAAATTTTTCAGTCTCTATATTAATAATAAAGATGATAATGATGAAAACTTGACAATGGTGATGAAGATGATAATGGTGACAATGATTATGCTGACAATGACAAAGGTGATGATGAAGATTCTTCCCCCAGGAATGGGATGACAGTAGTAACAATGCTATGATGGCTACACTGATCAGATACTTACCATGTGCCCAGTGCTGGGCTAAAACCTTCAGATGGCTTAAAGCAGTCCCATGAGGCATAGGTGTTATTGTTCCTGATTTACTCTCCTGCCCCCTGTGGCTACAGTGCCCCACCCTCTGACTACTTTAACCCCTCTTCTTTCCTCCACCTGTGCCATTAGCATCTGGTGCCCTGTGCTCACATCCAGTGATGGAGCCAGCAGAGCCTGGCTTCACAGCTCAGGTTGGGTGTCATAAGCAAGCTCTGGCTACAGGAAGAGAAGGCTCAGACTAGCCATTCTGCTCCCAGCTGGTGACGCAGAGTTTCTCTCACTTTCTCAAACTTCACTCCTCTTCAAGGTCACTGAAAGAGAAGACAGAATAATGTATGTGCCTGGAACACAGCAGAATCTCAAGAAGCAGCTGTTTCTTCCCCATCTGACCCACCCCAGAGGCTTCTGAGGGAGAGTCTGGGGCCCGTTCGTGATGTACTTTTTTTAGAAACGCCTCTGGGACATTCCCTAGTGTTAGCTTCTCTTCTCAACCCCAAATGCTTCAGCTCCTCTCTATCTTCAGAAATGGAAAAAGTGGAGGAGTGGAACCAAGATGAGGGATGGTCAGAGAAACCTTACTGTCCCTTATAGCGAAGGCCCTAAAAGCAAAGTGAAACAGACATAGACAACAATTCTGGAACCCTGAATGTCTGAAAGGAAGGATCAAGAATGGAATAGAACATGTAGTGCAATGAAAAACTGAAAGAACTCAGCGAATAAGGAGTAACATGAAATGGAAGAGATTTACCAGTCACCTCAGCTCAATGTGGCCATCTTAAGACAAAGCCACAAGTAGCCCTAGAAGAGGAACACATGGAGGTAATCCCATAGCAGTCCCATCAGTGACAGAGAACCAGTGGAGACCTACTGAGAGAGATGCAAGAGCAGGAAGAAAGTCTGATCCAGAATGAGATGTCAATGAGCAACAGATCTTGACCTTGGGGGTGAGTGGCATGTATGAGGCAGTGGCACATGGAGTGGCCACTCCTGAACAGACCTTGGATGGCCCCCCGCCCTCCTCATATTTGCTCAGAAGCAGGGCCCACTGCCAGCTGCAGTGGACCTGAAGGTCCTGAGCATCCCATCCACTAACCAGAGGAATGTACACCCTCTACTCCCACCCTTACGGCCAGCATGACCACACATGCCCACCTACCATCGAACCCCCCACCCATCTTCTCTCACCCCGCTCACACAACACACCCACCACATCTACCATCCCATCCACATCACATGTACCCCTCCCTGCTCCCACACCACGAGACTGAGGTCAGAAAGTGGGCAACCCTTGCACAGACTGTTGTTAGCCACCTGAACAAAACAGCAGAGACCTGCGCTCACGCATCCATCCACCACCACGTACGTGCACCCAGAGATAAGTGGCTCGAGTACAACCTGGCTACTGACCAGACTACTGACGACAGAAGCGCCAGCTACTTGGATACATCAAAACAAAACACAATGAAAAATCAGGGTGCAGCCAGCAAATGTACACTTAATAAATAAATGTAATGTATCTCTTTAATGCCTCCAAGAAAATAGACAATACTCAATCACCTAAAGAAGCAGAATAAGATGGCTCAAGCAAAGAGCCAAAATAAAAAACCAGAAAACCTCAGAGAAGAAGAAATAATTAAACTATAGCATAAGGAATTGGACAGACTTATGTATAGAGCCCTCCAAGACATCAAGAAAGTCATCAAAGAAAACACAGCAAAGCCAAGGAACACATAGACAGTTAAGTAAAGAATAGATAAAACACTGAAAGAATTCACAAAAGCAATACAGAGATGAAACGACAAAATAAATAGAAACCATATAACAACAGAAGTCAGAAATTCAGGTGATTAACAATAACATCTCAGAAATAGACAACACAGTGGAAGGACATAGGAGTAGAATTGAAGCAAACGAAGACTGAATCAGCAAAATAGAAGACAAGTACCTTGAAGAGTTGTGTGGGACACTACCAAGAGGAATAATTGCTATGTGATAGGAATCCAAGAACAGGAGATGCTAAAAAGCACAGAAAATATTGGAAGATCTCCTGGCCCAAAACTTCCCTAATGTCATGAAGACAAGGAGCTATCCATCCAAGAAGCATACAGAATATATTCCGAAAGGAAATCACGAAGTCATATTATAATCAAACTCTCCAAAACTAAAGACAAAGAAGGGTTCCTGAGTCTAGTTAGGGGACACAAAAATGAAAGATCAACTACAAGGGGGAGCCAATAAGAATAACCTTTGACTTCTCAGCAGAAAGCACATAGGCAAGAAAGCAACGGGATGGAATACATAAGCCTTGAAAGGAAAAATTCACCAATCAAGAATTATATATCCATCAAAATTATCCCTCAGATTTGATAATGAGATCAGGACATTTCCAGATAAACGGAAATTAAGGGAATTTGTAAACAGTCAGATCAACCTTCAAAGAAGTATTCAAGGGAGTCCTGTGGACAGAGAGTAAACAAGACATTAACCTAAGACAAAGCCACGTGACAGCATCATCTAGATATCAACTCAGATAAAGAATTCTTAAAAACAAAATGCTAAAAGACTGAAACAGGAAAGCAGGTGTCAATCTATAAAAGATGACAGCTTCAAAACAAAAAAGAGGGAATAAATGTTGTGGTAATACAACTTGCATATGGAGAGGAAAACAATATGACATCAAGAAATAAAACGGTACTTTAAACTTAGGAAGACAAAAGTGAATCTGAGGGCAACCACAAAGAAAATTAACAAAGGTACTCATCAAAATTAAAAAAAGAAGAAAACCATAAAGCCGCAGTAAACACGAAATCAGCAACAGTGAAGGAAATGAAAAGAAAGTTCACAAGCAAAAAGAACTTGACACACAAAAAAATCAAGCAGAACAAAGAAATCATTAACACCACAAAAAAAGCATAATGAAATGTCAGCAGTGAACTCATACCTACTGATACACACAATAAATTGTAAGTGGGTTAAATCCAGGTAGACAGAGTAGTAGAACAGATAGGGGGAAAAAATTGGCCTATCAATACGCCATCTATAGGAGGCACAAAAATAGAAATAAATTGAAAGTCAAAGGATGGAAAAAAATATTAAGCAAAAAATGACCGAAAAAGAGCAGGATGAAAGAGACTTTACAGCAAAACTCATCATAAAAGACCATGACGTTATATGATGATTAAAGAATCAATACACCAAGATGACATAACCGCAGTAAATACGCTTCCAACGGAGACAGAAGAACCACGCAGTACCTGGCTACCACCACTGGCTGCTCTGACCAGGATCACAACAGAGGGTCCCAGAGAGAGCAGGAGAAAAATGTGAAACAACAGAATCAAATTCATGGGAATAACACGGAATTTATTGGCCTGAAACTGGAGGAACCCCCGAGACCATGCCCTTCTGACTTGGAACTGAAGCTATTTCTAGAAAGCACTTTCCAGTCAATATACGCCCTGTGAAATAAACAGTAACACCCCAAAAGAATATGCTCTGTACAGCAAACAGCTGTAGGAAACCAAAAAAGCAAAAATTTTCCAAAAATAAAGATGAGAAGGCAAGGAAGGTGTCTTAGCATTCCAATGCTGCTTTAACAGAAATACCACAAGCGGACGGCTTTAAAAAGAGAAATCATTTTGTACGGTATAGTAGGCTAGGGTCCAAATTCTGGGTGTCAGCACCAAGAGAAAGCTTTTTCCACTGGCTCTAGAGGAAGGCCCTAGTTGTCAATAGTCCCCTCAACTGGCAGCTTCAGAAGCCCAGGGACCAGGGTCCTTCCAGAGGAGACACTCAGCTCCCTGCACTGCTTCTTGGTGGCATGACGTCCTCCAATCTGTCTGCTGGTTTCCTCCCTTTATATCTCAGGAGACTGTCTCAAGGTGCACAACAATCTCACACATTCGGTCCTGCCCGGCCAACACAAGTGCCGCCCCTCCCCCGTCATTAACGTCACAGAGACAGGGTCCACACCACGGACGAACATCACACAGTATCAGGAATCATGGCCTAGCTAACTTGCTACACTGATTTGTGGGGAACACAATTCATTCCATAACAGAGGGGAGGGAGAACCAGACCAAAGGCAACAGGACACCCAGGGCAGAAACGAGGTGAGTGTTGGCCCAGGGTGGCAACTGCCGTCAGTGTCGTGGGATACCTTGTGTACAATTTATAGAATGAGAAAATACTTTCTTCTAGGAATTTTCACCTGCACACAAAAAAGATATTTTTGAAAACAGAAGTATGCAAGAAATTTTCATGTATTAATAATAGAAATAAAAATCAGGTTGCAAAATCAAAAGAAAAAAAAAATTCTGAAATGTAGCAGCTTCATCTCTGAAAGTGTCCTGTCTGCAAATGTTGCTATGGTGACAATGACGTCAGACAGTCCCTGCCTCCTCACCAGGAAGTGCACAAGTGCACGTGTGTGTGTGTGTGTGTGTACTTGCCTGTGGGTGTACACTGTGTGTGTGTGTGCACATGTGTGTATGCTTGTGTGGGGGTGTACACTGTGTGAGTGCACATGTTTGTACGCATGTGTGATGCATCTGTGTGCACCTGTGTGCACAGCCCCAGCGGGAAGGACTATCTACCTCACATTCAAGGCCTCACATTAAACCTCTGATACTCTCCCTGGAAGAGTGTCTCTCCACAGCCACGGGGCTACAGGACAGGTGGGAAGAAGAGAAGACAGCCACCTAAACACCCGCAAGGTTCCCGTCCACTCTGCCTTTGCAGGGAAGAAATGAACTTTTTTATAGGCCCTGGCAAATGAATCATTTAATTCTAGCACAGAAGACATCTGTTGTTAAAAGTGTTCATTGGTGTAATGTAAATATTTACATTCCACTCCAGTGTTTGTGTCTCTGTGTTAACGTTGCTTCATTTTTCTACCTTCTGGGAGCTACAGAAGAGTGAGGAGGCCTCTGAGAAGCTGGGGCCGCGTAGACACAGGCTCAGGCCCACACAGCAGGTGTGCACCTGCCCGCAGGTGTGGGGTCCTCTATACGTGCCTGTGAACACACACACATGGTGTCATTGCCTTCCTGCCTAATGGAAGGAAAGAAAGAAGGAAGGAGAAAGGAGGAAGAAAAGAGAGAGTGATGGAGGATGGAAGGAAGTTGAATGAGTGAGCACGTGGTCACTTTTCCCACCAGCCCTGCTTGGTGCAGAAGCCAGGCCCACCACTGTGTCTGAGCCCAGCCCAGAGCCTGCTGGGTGGCGGGATCATAGGGATGCTTGCTGAGTGAATGTATTATCAGTCTCATCTGAAGCTCCCTGGAGGCAATCACCAATTACAATGAAGAAGCCAAGAAGCCACTGCTGTTGAGTCAAATCCAACTTATAGTGACCCTATAGGTCAGAATAGAACTGCCTTATACAGTTTTCAAGGAGCACCTGGAGGATCTGAACTGCCCGGGCAGTGGCCTGTTGGAAGAGTTCTCAAGTCATCCATTAGCTTTCAGGGAAGGGTCACTGAGGCCAGCTCGCCCTCACTGAGCAGCCCTTGTCCACACACTTGTGGTAACAATGTTTACTGAGCTCTGACCAGGATGGAGTTTTCTGCTAAGCAGTCTACTCAAAGTATCTCATTTAACACCTCAACATCCTAGGAGACAGGTACTGTTACTGGTGCTTTTTTTAAAGCATACATAGCACTTAACCACTATGCCACCAGGATTACAAGAAGTATGTCAAAAACCCAAAACCAAACCCATTGCCTTCAAGTCAATGCCAACTCATAGTGACCCCAAAAGACACAATAAAACTGCCCCATATGGTTTCCAAGGAGTACCTGGTGGATTTGAACTGCCAACCTTTTGATTAGCAGCTGTAGCTCTTAATCAGTATGCTATCACCAAAGAGAAGCCTGAAAGCAGAAATTAGAAGCTGTGGGTCAGAGTAGCACGGAGGCTGGGCAACTGAGTCAAAGGCAGGTGGCTTGAAGTCCCCTGGAGCAATCTGGGCAACTAGCAGCAGCCTTGTCTGTGTCATCTGAGGTGAAAGGCCAGGAGGAGATGGGGCCTGTACAAGGGCCAGGAGGGCAGAGCCCCATTCTGTTCCCTGTCTGTCTGCTGTCACTTCCAGGCCACCTTTCCTGTCCCCTCTTGGATTCTATCCCCATGTCTGAGGTAGAATATGGCCTGTCCATCACAACTCTGACCCTCAGGCAATGACTCTTTCTTGCCAGGAAAAAACCCAGCAGTTTTGGCCAGACAGCCCAGGCTCTTCCCCATCGATGGCCCACATGGCTACCCTGTCTGCCTCCCCCTAAAGAGTGACCACACAGCCCCTCATACCTGCAGAATCATTACTGGGTAGCAAGTGATGAGTGCTAGCTGAAATCCAGCTGTGAGTCCATTAGGCTACACTCCAAACAGGATTGGTGAAGCAGGTCATTTGAGTCAGAACAACTAAAACTAAAACCAAACCGGTTGCCTTTGAGTCAATTCCAACTCATGATGACCCCATAAGTGGTTGGGTGGGTTTGAACCACCAACCTTTAGGTTAGTAGATGAGTGTAAACTGTCTGCGCCACCCAGAGACCTCTCTGAGTCAGACCAAGAGCCATTATTAAACTAACTACTGCCCCCTCTGTGTGCAGCCCTCAAGCAGATGACCACTGGTAGGGCCCAGACTGTTCTGTTCGCTGCTGCCATCTCAGTGACCACCAGGCCACTGGCACACACAGCAGGCTTCTCATAAAGTCAAAATAGCCTGCCATCATCAACACCATAGCACAAATGCGGAGACTCAAAGCACTAAAGGTCACACAGTTGTCAAGCAGTGGGGCCAGTATTCAAACTTACACAAAACCTGAGTTGACTGGATTCAGACTGGGTCTTTGGAGATAGTCAAGGCAGCAAGAGGGACTGGGAAGGGTGTTGAGGAAGGGTCTTCTCAAAGCCAAGGCAGTTTCTCAGTGGATCTCAGATCCAGGATCTGCCTTCATTTAGCCAGAGCCCCTTTAGGAAATGCCTTGTTTCTCCTCCTTGCATTGCTCCCTAGAGAAACGTCCCTGCTGCTCCACAGACAAACGTGTTTCTCCAGTTCCATGGAAGCCATGTGGCAGGCAGGCTGCAGAGAGCAGACCCATACTGCTCAGGACCATGACCCCTTGACAGGCAATGGATCTACACAAGGGGTGGAGGTCTCAGCTCCTCTTTCTGCTGCAGACAGCCCCCAGGGACCCATAGAAACGCTGCGAAGTGGTAGCTCAAGCTGCGGTTGACAAACTCGGCTCCTAATCAATTACCCATCCTCATTAGGACTAATTAACTGTTGCATAAACTGTCACACCGTGTAATGATGTATCTGCATAAATAATCATGGGAGCACCGAGGAGGACCCAGTCAATTCTAGGAGGACCCTGGGACCACAGAGGAAAGGGACTGTGGAGTCAGGCAAACTGGGTTCCTGCCCTGGTGCAGTCAGTAACTAGCTCTGAGACTTGGAGTCAACCTTGGTGGAGCTTCAGTGTGTGGACTGCACTGTGTCCTTCAGAAATCTGCGCTGCGAACCCAAACCCTCTCTATACCTGCGCAGGAGTCTAGGTAGTTCACTGGTCAAGAGCTCAGCTGCCACCCAAAAGGTCAGCAGTTTGAATCCAGCAACCACTCCTTGGAAACCCTATAGGGTGGAGCTACTCTGTCCTATATAGGGTCCCTGTGAGCCAGAACAGGTTTGAGTTTGTTTCTGTTTAATGTCTGTGGAAGTTATCCCACTGGGGAATAACATTTTCTTTGTTATGATATTAATAAGGTCCTATCAGTGTAGGTTGTGTCTTAAATCTCCCTAGTTTTAAGATATTAGAAATATACCTACTTTTTAAGAAATTTCAGTTTCTCATTAAATAAAACAAGTCACTTAGAAGTCATGAAAATAATGATATGACAAAAATAAAAGCAAACCATAGCAACTAATAAATAAAAATAGCATTGTAAAAAAGCTTCCATTGAGTGCTGACTATAGCTAGTGCTTTGGGCATGTCAGCAATGCATCACATGAAAGGTAGGATTGGGGATTTTATAGTGGTGGAACTCACCAAATTTTTTTTAGCATCAGATACCTGTAACTATATTCCCTGAGGAAGGAAAAAAGAAGTTCTCCCATCTAAAAGATGGGATACATGAGATCCACAAAGTTTAAGTACGGTACAAAAGTTCACAAAGCTCTCAAACATTTCTAGCAAAACTAAGGCAAGTCCATGGGGCTCCCGGCTGACCCACCTGGTATTACATTACCCTCGTCCAAACAAAACCAGACAAAAACACCTACCTCCATCATATTGATTCTGACTCGTAGTGACCCCACAAAGCAGAGCAGAACTGCAAAAGGAGAAAACTAAGCACAGAAGCCAACCAGCACAGAAGGAGAAAGATAGATGTCATGGGGACATCTCCAAGGAACTCTAAAAATGCTAGAGAGCCTAAGATGAGGATTTTCCCAACCCAGAGAGAACAGGGAGACAGCGAGCCTTCCCCTGCAGCAGGTGCCCTGAATTTGGACTTCTAGCCTTCCGTTCCTTAAAGCCACCTACCTGTATTTTTGTTACAGTAGCACAAGACAACTAAGACACCTCCGTCATCTGCCATCAGGTTGATTCCCACTTATAGTAATCTCATAAGGTTTCCAAGGCTGCACGTCTCTTCGGAAACAGACTGCCACACCTTTCTCCCGAGGAGTCACTGGTGCTTTCAGATCACTGACCTCTTAGTTACCAGTCAACAACCAGACCACTGGACCACCAGGCCTCCTGGTCTATCGGTTACAGCTAAAGATGGCAGCAGCTTGAAAGAGTTAACATATATGAAGTGAGTGCCTAATAAATGCAGGTTACCAGGTTTCCTCAGTCCCCCAAACAATCCTGGTTCCCCATCTTCCAGCAAAGGGCTACACGGATAGCAGCACTGACCCCAGTAATCCCCGGGCATCATCTCAGGGACTTGTACCCAGCTCTTCAGGAGCGTTCTCTTATTCAGCCCTCCTCAAAGCCTGGGAAGTGGGCTTGTTTATTAGTCTCCTTTTACAGCTGAGAAAACCAATGCAAATCACACAACTGGTAAGTGTAGAGTTGGGGCTTGAACTCAGCTGTGTGTAACTCCAGCACTATGTGCAATCCACAGCTCCATGCCAGATGTAGCCCAGGCCTGACCTTTCTTTCCAAATTAACAAGTGTCTGGTATCCGGCACAGCCCACTATGGCTGTCCCAGGAAACACAACTGTGACTTCTGGACTGGACAAGGAGCCCCTACCCCTGTTCAGAATCAATACCTACCACTTCCCTGAGGACCTTCTGTGTCACTCCAGCTATTGATGAGGCCAGGTGGGGCTACTGGCCCCTCTCCAACTCCCCTCAAAGTGGCCACCCCAGGTCTTTTTAACAGGTTATTTATGACCTGACTAGCAGAGTTTGTATTAGCCGCACCAAGATCAATTTTAGTGCCTCTGCTGACTAGGATTTGGCCCTTGGCCAGCTCTTTCCTCTCAGGAGACCTAATTACTCTGCCCTCATCAGTCACCCAGCAGTCAAGTCAGCAGTGCCCCAGGCCTGCCGCCTCACACCTGGGCAGCCGGGGAGGCTGACGGGAGCCGTGGCTGGCAGACGTGGGCTCCTCGCTGCTCTTCTCCTTTAGCAGCCAGACTCCAGATTACAGCTCCAGCTCTGCACTTGACCTCTCTGTGCCTCAGTCCCCTCACCTGAAAAATGGAGGTAATAATAAGACCTCCTTCACCTTCCTGCATGTGGACTAAGTAAGTGAATACATGTAAAGAGCTTAGGACAATGCCCAGCGCACGTTAAGCAAGCAGTGTGGGGGCACTGACTGTTCAGAGGCAGAATTCTTGCCAGGCTCGACTCCCATCCAACGCACCTCACACGCGGCCACCACCTGTCTGTCCCTGGAGGCTTATGTGTTGCTCTGATGCTGAACAGGTTTCAGCGAAAGCTTCCAGAAGAAGATGATGAGGCAGAAAGTCCTGGGGAATCTACCTATGAGAACCAGCCAATGAAAACCCAGTGGATTACGATGGTTCAGTTCACCACCGATCCTGGGGATGGCACACAACTGGGCGGAATTTGTTTTGTTATTCAGGGTTCACCATGAGTTGGGGGCCTACCCAACAGTAGTTAGCAACAATCACAGTAGCAATGTGTTATCTATAGTTAGTACACAGCCTTCAGTATAGATGACACCTGAAGGTAACCAAAACAAACAACAAATCCACTGCCATCGAGTGGCTTCTGATGCACAGCCCGAAGATGAAGAAAACAAAAATCCTCACAATGAAGGCCATAAACAGCATCATGATAAATGAAAAAACTTCTTAAGGATTTTATTCTAGTTGGATCAATAACCAGTGCCCACGGAAGCAACAGTCTAGCAATCAGACAAGATACTGCATCAGGCAGATCTGTGTCCAAAGAGGAAACCCTGCTGGTGTAGTGATCAAGGGCTATAGCCGCTAACCAAAATGTCAGCTGTTTGCGCGCTCTGTGGAAGCTCTATGGGACAATTTTACTCTGCCCTGTAGGATTGTTGTGAACTGGAATTCACTCGAAGGCAGTGGGTGGCAAAAGATCTGTCTAAATTCTTAAAAAGCAAGATGTCACTTTGCTAACTAAGGTGCGCCCAACTGAAGCCATGGTACTTTCAGTTACCTCATAGACATACAAAACCTAGAAAAGGTGAATGGACAGTTTGCAGTCCCATTTCACAGATGAGCAAGTTGCTTCACTTCTCTGAACCTGAGGATGCCCATCTGTAAAATGGGGTACAAACTGTGAAAGCCTCACAGAGTTGTTGTGGGGAGGCTGGACTACCTGTCTCCTCCTTACGGGAGGAAACATCCCCAAGGGCGGGGTCTTGATACCCTCACTCCAGAAAAGATTTCCTGGGTTGGATTCCCTGAAGTACTGCCTTCCTCCCTACCCTTGGAGTAGATGCTTCAGAGGAGCAGAAGAACCCTTCACAAAGACAATTCTGCAGAGGGAACCTCAAGGGAGTGTGTTGAATGCTCCTTTGACTTTCTTTTTCTGCAGAATGGTTACCTTATTTGCATTTAATTAGTCTAGATTTAGATAGAGAGGGAAACACGCCTTCACACCAGCACTGACCAAGGGACTAGCAGGAAGGTAGGGGCACAGAGGGTCAGGGCTGTGATGAAATAAGGCTTGCAGGAAAGAGACGGTGAACTCGGGTCAACTCTGGCCTCCCTGGGGGGCTTTGAGAGGTGGCGGTGAGACTCCCCTATCCGGGAATGGGGATGCCAAGAAAGAAGAGGGTGAAAGGCAGCACAGGGACTTGGCAAGACCTCTCAGTGTTCGAATCTTTGATCTGGACGTCACCCCATTCTGAACTTTGTGCTGTCACCTAGGAAATGAGCACAAACGGGAAGATTAAATGAAGTGAGATGGGAGAGCCTAGGCACAAGGGCTCCTGGGTCACAATGAGTCACTATAACTTTCAGTGACCCTGAATCACTCTCACAGAAGACTACACCACCTCAGATAGAGCCCACCTCTGGGACTGTGACTAAGGAAGAAGGGTGCCTCATCTGCAGCACGTCAAAGTACAATAGACTGCTTACCTACCCACGTGACCACCTCCTGTTTGCCTGCCCACCCCCTACCTGCCTGCCCACCCCCCGCCTGCCTGCCCACCCCCCACCAGCCTGCCCACCCCACACCTGCCTGCCCACCCCCACCTGCCTGCCCACCCCCCACCTGCCTGCCCACCCCACACCTGCCTGCCCACCCCCACCTGCCTGCCCACCCCCACCTGCCTGCCCACCCCCCACCTGCCTGCCCACCCCACACCTGCCTGCCCACCCCCCACCTGCCTGCCCACCCCCCACCTGCCTGCCCGACCCCCACCTGCCTGCACACCCCCCACCTGCCTGCCCACCCCCCACCTGCCTGCCCACCCCCACCTGCCTGCCCGACCCCCACCTGCCTGCCCACCCCCCATCTGCCTGCCCACCCCCCACCTGCCTGCCTACCCCCACCTGCCTGCCCGACCCCCACCTGCCTGCCCACCCCCCACCTGCCTGCCCACCCCCCACCTGCCTGCCCACCCCCCACCTGCCTGCCCACCCCCCACCTGCCTGCCCGACCCCCACCTGCCTGCCCACCCCCACCTGCCTGCCCACCCCCCACCTGCCTGCCCACCCCCCACCTGCCTGCCCGACCCCCACCTGCCTGCCCACCCCCACCTGCCTGCCCACCCCCCACCTGCCTGCCCACCCCCCACCTGCCTGCCCACCCCCCACCTGCCTGCCCACCCCCCACCTGCCTGCTCGACCCCCACCTGCCTGCCCACCCCCCACCTGCCTGCCCACCCCCCACCTGCCTGCCCACCCCCTACCTGCCTGCCCACCCCCCACCTGCCTGCCCGACCCCCACCTGCCTGCTCACCTCCCACCTGCCTGCCCACCCCCTACTCACCTGCTTACTTTCTACCAGCCCATACACTTCTTACTGGCTCTCACCACCCTACCAGCCCGCAGACTGCATTCATTTATTCATTCAAATTCCTAGGGACATACAGACATTTACGAAGTGAAACCCTCCTTGCCTGCTGGAGTTTTCTAATTCACCCTGGAGTGATGACCTTCAGTAGTTGGATTGAAGAAGGAATTAGAAAAAGCCTCAAAAAGACCTCTGGCAGGGGTGGGATGTCAGCCCAGTGCAGTGGTAACAGACACAGACCCTGGGCAACAGGCCCGGGGTTGAATCTCAGCTCCATCATTCACCAGCAGTGTATTCTCAGGCCGGTAGGTTAACCGCTCTCATCTTCAGATTGATAACAGTATCCATTGCACAGGCCCTTGACACAGCTAAATGAGACAACAGCACAAGAAGAGCTGAGCACAGAGCCAGGCACAAGGTTGAAGGCACAATACAGAGCAGCCCTCATTCTTCTGGAGAATGAAGACCTGGGTTGAAATGTCAGTTCTGCATCCCCAAAGTCAGCTCTTCAGACAAAGGCTTGAACTAGACTACAAGCCATAGGACGATACTGGTGAAGCACGTGCTTTCTGGCTTAAGTAGATGCATGAGAGTCACCGGGCAGCTCCTGCCTGGAGGCGAGGTGAGAAGGCGGAGGGGCAGGAGCTGGCTGAATGGACATCAGAAATACAGGGTGGAAAGGAAGAGCGTGCTGTCAGAGTGGCAAGAGCAGCTGAAGTTGCATAGCAATATTTGTATAAGTTTTTGACTTGTATTACAAACTTTCGCTTAAAGCACAATAAAATTTTTTTAAAAAAATATCCGCTATACTGCTTATTGCGTCATTTAACCTCTTCAAACCTCAGTCTTCTTCATCTGTGAAATGGAGAAAGCACAGCTCACTCATGAAATGAGGTAGGAGTGGAACTGGAGATGAGGGATAAATAAGACCCCAAAGTGCCAAGGTCAGCACCACTCACCAGTGCGATGACTGCAGGCTGCCTTCCTTCTCCTCTTCCTCCTTGTCCCCTTTGGTGCTGGGGATGGGGGAAGGGAAGGATGGATGGGGGACTGCAGAGAAGGAAGATTTTGTCCTAGCCCCAGTCTCACATGGGCTGCCTCAGTTCCTTGCCTGGTCTCTGGGGCCTGCCTGGTGATGGAGAGCCTCTCGCCCCTTGGAAGGAGCAAGAAACTCAGCAGCAACCGAAAGAGATGAAACCAGTGTTTCTTGGTGTCAGAGACAGGCTCACAGGAGGCAGGCCTTGCAGGGGTGTTGCTCAGCCCTGGCCACACCTCTGAAAGGGTGCTCGGATGGAAGAAGCAGTATTTCCAAGGGCCTCAGGTTGCTAAAAAAAGAAAGAACAAAAAAGGGAATCTGTGATCTCCAGGGAAAGGACAAGGCTAATTTATCAATTTCTCCTTGAACTATCAGAAAAATAGTCATGCTGTGTACTCACTGGCCCTTTAATTATTGCTTCCTAGGGTAAGGATGCTATTAGCCTATGGCCTGCAAGGCAGAGCCCGGAAAGCAGTGGACTTGATCTCTGAGCTGTGATGTCCAGGGAAGCAGCACGTGGCACAATATGATGGGAAGGCCCTGCTCTGGGAGCTGACACCCTCTCTCTGTGTAGCTTGGGAAATCAAGGTCCTCTCTGGTCCACCTTTCTTCTTCATCCTGTGTGATGTCTACAAACATCACGCCTCAAATCTGGAGCAATACAAACAAAAAATACCTCATTTTGTCAAAATGTCTAGGCAGGGATGGGTATGCCTGCCCAGAAGGGCCTCAGCGTAAGTGACAATTGCATCCACGAAACTCCTTCATCGCCTCCCATCAGGTATCTCCGCCTCCCTCCTGTTATCAGTGGAAACCCCTTCTCTGTCCTGCCTGGGCTGGCTGCCTTCCCAGGCCTTCAAGATGCTGGCAGTTCCCTCTCTCAGCCCTGGGAACTTGGTTTATTGATGAGCAGCATGAACTGTAAAGGCAGGACCACTTGTGTATCTCAGACAAGCAGGTACCATGGAACCATCTGATCCCAGATATTCGGGGGAGAGAGGAAAAACTCAAACAGAAAATGAGGGAACAAAAAGGAACAAGGATGACTTAGAAATATTCATCCAATCTCAGGCATGAAAGAAATATGCTCAGTTCTGTTTTATTACATTTCATTGAGATGTACATGTTGTACTTAGCTGCCTGCAAGCCTTAGATTATCCAGCGAGAAAGCGCAATGAAAAGCAAGACAGGATAAAAAACCCACAGAGGGAAAATGCTTCTGAAATGGGAACCCGTTGTTGTTAAGTGCCATCAAGCCAGTTCTGCCTCACAGCACCCCTACGTGCTACAGACTGAAACGCTACCCAGTCTTGTGACATCCTCACAAGTGTGCCTCTATTTGAGCCTATTGCAGCCTCTGCTCTAATCCGTCTCATTGAGCGTCTTCCTCTTCTCCAGTGACCTTCTGCTTTAGCGGGCACAATGTCTTCTTCCAGGGACTAGTCTCTCCTGATCACATAACCAAAGTATGTGAGACAGAAATCTCGCCGTCCTCGCCTCTAAGAAGCCTTCTGGCTGTACTTCTTTCAAGATAGATTTGTTTGTTCTTCCGGCAGTCCACAGCATAGTCAGTACTGTCTGCCAACACAACACCACAATTCAAAGACATCGACTCCGTTGGTGTTCCTTATTCATTGTCCAGTTTTCTGTGTATGTGAGGCAGTTGAAAATGCCATAGCTTGGACCAAGTGACATCTTTGGTTTTTAACACTTTAAACAGGACTTTTGCAGCAGATTTGCCCAGTGAAATGTGTTGTTTGACTTCTTGACTGCTGCTTCCATCAGTGTTGATTACAGAACCAAGTAAAATGAAATCTTTGATAAATTCAATATTTTCTCCACTTATTGGTCCAGTCATGAGGACTTTTCTTTTTAATATTGAGGTGTATTCCATATTGAAGGCTGTCGTCTTTGATCTTCATCAGTAAGCATTTCAAGTCCTCTTTTTTCTGCAAGCAGGTTTGTGCCACCTGCGTACTGCAGGTTGTTAATGACTCTTCCACCAATCTTGATGCTATGTTCTTCATCACATAGCTCAGCTTTTCAGATTGTGTGCTCAGCATGCAGACTGAATAAGTATAGTGAAAGAACACAATTCTGACACACATGTTTCTGAATTTTAAACCATACAGTAGTATCCCCTTGTTCTGCCTGAACAACTGCCCCTTGATCTACATACAGGTTCCTCATGAGCTCAGTTAAAGTGTTCTGGGATTTCCCTTCTCAGAAATGCTTCCCAGTTAGAGTCTGCTCCCTGGAGCGATGAAGCCAACAACATATGCACCAAATCAGAAAGAGGGAGAAGGTTTATTAGGAGGTATGATATCCCTGGAGACCCATCAGAAATGCAGGCTCTTCTCTGTGGAGTCTCAAAAGACAATTTGTACATCAGAATTTATGTATCATTTTGGCAAGGATTTTTTCATGTTTTTAAGTACATAGCCCATAGATTATTGTATACTACACAAAATAATCACAAGAAACTCCTCATTAAATGACGTGTATGTATGTCAGATGCCTAGGCTCTGATCTGTATATATGTAACAGGCAAATACAGCCCCTATATAAAAATTCTTTGGCTAGTAGAACTGGCCTGCCAAGTCTGCTCTGACTGAGAAAAGGAACAGGAAAGAAAGTCATGGATTTAAAAAAAAAAAAAAAAATGCCAGGCAGCCTTCCTAGCTGCTATCTTGCAGGCTGAAAGCCATTTCTTAAGAGAGGAAAGAAGAGGAGAGCCCAAGCCCACAGGAGCCACGGGAGCTCCGCGTCTCTTTGGGAAGAGGCTGGTGCAGAGGCCGGTGTAGCTGGTGCAATGAAAAAACATTGACAGATTACTTAGGATCTGACATCATCCTCCCTGCAGAGGAGTCACCGGTGGCGGCTGGGTAGCATCTAGGTCTCCCGACCCCATGCTGATGTGGTCCCTAGACCATACGGCACCTTCTTGTCATTACGGCGTTATTTACATCAAGCTCTGCATCACCCACTTTTAAAAGAGGTAAACATATTTAAGATATTAGGGTCATAGAAATATTATCCATAATTTACTACAACTCACACAGTTGATTGCCTTTGCATGGTCAATACAATGCAGGTAAACATCTCTCTGGCATTCTCTGCTTTCAGCCAAGATCCGTCTGACATAGAAGGTGACATTCCTGGTTCCACATCGTCTTCTGAATCCAGACTGAATTTCCGGCAGTTCTCTGTTGCCGTACGGCCGCAACCACTGTTGAATGATCTTCAGCAGAAGTTTATTAGTGTGTGATATTAATAATATTGCTTGACAATTTCCACATTCTGTTGTATTACTGTTCTTTGGAATAGGCCCATACACAGATCTCTTCCAGCTGGTTGGCCAAGTAGCTCTCTTCCAAATTTCTTGGTATAGAGGATTGAGTGTCTTAGCATTGCATTCCTTCGTGGAAACACTTCAGTTGCTAATTCTGCCCGTTCCTGGAGCCTTGGTTTCTGCGCGGGCCTTCAGTGCAGCTAGGGCTGCTTCCTTCAGCACCATCAGTTCCTGACCGTATGCTACCACTTGAAATTGTTGTATACTGATCAGTTCTTTTTGGTACAGTGACCCTGTATAGTCCTCCCAACTTCTTGTGGTGCCACCTGCACCTTTTAGTATTGTCCCCTGCAGAATATGTCAGTATTGCAGCTCTATGCTTGGATTTTTTTCTTCAGTTTTTTTAGCTTGAAAAGTGCTGAGATTGTTTTCCTCTTTTGGTTTTCTAACTCCAATTCATTATTTCTTCTCAATCTGCCCTTTGAAAGCTTCTGTCCAATTCTTTTTCTTCCTTATTTCTTCCATTTGGTTTAGCTCCTCTACGTTCAAGAGCAAGTTTTTACGTCTTCTGACACTTTGGTCTTTTCCTTCTTTCCTATCTTTTTAATGACCTTTTCTTTCCTTCATTGTCTTAGTTATCTAGTGCTACCATTACAGAAATACCACAAGTGGGTAGATTTAACAAACAGAAGTTTATTCTCTCACACTCTAAGAGACTGAAAAAAAAAATAAAATAAAATAAACCCACTGCCACTGAGTCAATTTTGGCTCATAGGGATTCTGTAGACAGAGTAGAACTGCCCCATAACACTTCCAAGGACAGCCTTGTGGACTTGAACTGCTGATCTTTGGGTGAGTAGCCGTAGCACTTAACCACTATACCACAAGAGTTTTTGTCTAGGAGACTAGAAGCCCAAGCTCAGAACACCAGCTCCTTGGTAAATCTTTCTTCCTCTGTCAGTTCTGAGAGAAGGTCTTTGTCATCAGTCTTCTCCTGGTCTAAGAAATTCTCAGATCAGGGACCACCAGGTCCAAAGGACAAACTCTGCTCCCAATATCCTTCCTGCTGGTATGAAGTTCCTTTCCTCTCTGCTCACTTCTCTTTTTTGTATCTAAAAATAGGTTGACTCAAGATATAACCTAATCCTGTAGACTGAATCCTGACTCATTAGCATAACTGCATCTTATCCTGACTCAATAACACCATAGAGATAAGAATTTACAACACAAATGTTAATCACAATAAGTCACAAAACGATAGACAACCACATAATACTGAAAACTGTAGCCTAGTCAAGTTGACACATGTTTCTAGGGGGCACAATTCAATCTATAACATTCATGTATGATGTCCTTGATGTCGTCTCACAGCTCATCTGGTCTTAAGTCATTAGTGTTCAGTGGGTCAAATCTATCCTTCAGAAAGCCTTCAAATTTAGGTGGAACATACTTGAAGTCACGCTTGGACTCTCATGAATTTCTTTTAATCCTCCTTAGCTTCAGCTGGAACTTTCATATGAGCAGTCAAATGTCCGTTCTGTAGTCAGTCCATGGCCTTGTTCTGACTGATGATATTGAGCTGTTCCATTGCCTGTTTCCACAGATGTAGGCAATTTCATTCCATCCCGTGAGACTCGTATGTATAGCTGCCACTATGTTGTTGAGAAAAGGTATTTCCAGTGAATAGGTTGTTGATCTTATGAACTTCTATCATGAAATTTCCATCATCATTTCTATCACCAATCCTTCTTTGTTTCTAACTTTCGCATTCCAATCACTAGTAATTATCAATAAATATTGAGTGCACGTTTGATCAATTTCAGACTGCAGAAGTTAGCAGAAATCTTCAGTTTCTTCATCTTTAGCATTATTGGTTGTTACGTGAATTTCAGTAATAGTCATATTAACTGGTCTTCCTTGTAGGCATGTGGATATTATCCTATCACTGACAGCACTGTACTTTAGGATAGATCTTTTTGATAAAGAATGCAACATCATTCCTTCTCAATTTGTTATTCCCAACATAGAGACCATGTGACTATCTCTTTCAACATGGCAAATATCATTCCATTTCAGCTCACTAATGCTAGGAATATTGATTTTCAAGCATTCCATTTCATTTTTGATGAATTCCAAATTTCCTTGATTTGTACTTCATATACCTAATATTACAAACAGGTATTTGCAGCTGTTTCTTCTCATTTTGGTCACATCACACCAGTAAATGAAGGTCCTGAAGACTTTTTTCCATCCAGGTCATTGAGGCCAGCCCTACTTTGAGGAGGTAGCCCTTCCCCATTCATATATTGAATGCCTCCCAACCTGCAGGTCTTATCTTCCCACACTATATTGGTGTTCCCCTGATATCCATAAGGTTTTCACTGGCCTGTGTTTTCAGAAGTACAGTTTCAGGCCCCTCCTCCTAGTCTATCTTAGTCTGGAAGCTCCCCTGAAATTTGTCCATCATTGGTGACTTTGCTGGCATTTCAAACACTCGTGGTATAGTTTCTAGTATCACAACAACACATAAGCCACCACAGTCCAGAAAATCAACTACTTCTAAAATAGGAATCAGCAAGAAAGAAATAAAAGCTGAGGTTGAGACCAAAGAGGTTTCTTCACACAGTCACCTTCCGATTGCTGACATCAGGTCCTTGCAGCCACTCAGACCAGCAAACTACCCTGCAGCCCTCTGTACTGATTGCCTGGCATCAAGGAAAGTTTCCGGGCAAACTCAGGAGCTCCAAGTGATCTCCTAGAGCTGTCCCAAACTTGCTGCATGACCTTCACAGATCACCGCCTCCTTCTCCAGTCCAGAATGA
The DNA here is from genome assembly GCA_028571685.1 of Heterohyrax brucei. Classification (NCBI taxonomy): domain Eukaryota; kingdom Metazoa; phylum Chordata; class Mammalia; order Hyracoidea; family Procaviidae; genus Heterohyrax; species Heterohyrax brucei. The sequence continues at coordinate 60,603,264 of CM053140.1, forward strand.
GATGCCTAGACCAGAGACCTTCTGAGTTAATGGGGGAGGGAGGGATGTAAAGCAATAAGGGTCACATCATACCCCATTCCAGGGCTGTGGTGCACCCCACAGACATTCTCTAGAGGTTGTGACCCCCAATGGGGCCTGTTACTGAATCTGAGTCAAAGGATACACAACGAATCAGAATGACAGACTAAACTAGATACGTAGACCTTAGAATCTTCCACCCTCCTTTCCAGCACCTTCTGTTTGCCCAGGGTTACAACCTCATGTGCTTTGTGTTCCATCAAAACTAGGAGCTAGGAGAGTTCTGGGACTCGCCTCTCTCTGCACTGCAATTGACTGATGAAGGTGGCAGAGATAGGTGCATTGTCGCTCAGGGCAGCATCTTGAGCTTTCTAAGAAATAGGCACCAAATAGACACTCAGGCATCAGAGTATCTCAGTGGCAAGTTCATGCTATTTAAAACCACAGCAGTAATGGTAAATGCTCCTTGACTTCCAAGAGCATGAGACAGGCTCACAGGCTATAACATGGAGACGTGATCACAAACCAGACACAGCCTTTGGACTGGAAGGTCTCACAGCCTGAATGGAGTACCTTTTACATGCCAGAGTCCATTGTAGGCACTGGGGACATAGGGATGCAGCCATAATCAAAACACAAAAATCTCTGCCTTTATGGTAAACAGTGACCAACTTTCCTGAACCACTGCTTCTGAGTCAATTCTGACTCGTAGCAGCCATTTAAACAGAGTAGAAATGCCCCATAGAGTTTCCAAGAGGGACTGGTAGATTTGAACTGCTGACTTTCTGGTTAACAGCTGTAACACATAATCACTACACTACCAGTGTTTCCATGGTAAACATTAGTCAACATTTACTGAGCACCTACTGTGTGCTAAATATTTTGCATGATCCATCTCTGAGTTAGGTGTTATTACTGTCTACATTTTCAGATGGGAAAACTGAGATTTAGAGAGGTTGAATAACTTGCTCTGTGTCACACTCTCTGAGTTAGTGCTAATTTGACCAGGTCTGTATCTAAATACCACACCATTAATACTGATTCTGGTGTAATTATTATTCTCATTACCATTCCTAAGACAGAGTAATTAGCCCCACCAGTCCAAAAATGCCAGATCCTCCAGTAGCCAAGATACTGTCTGACTGTCAGGCCTGGGAGGTCCTTCTGAGGTGGGGACAATAACCACTGATGGTCACTGAACAGGATCCACAGGGCCCCCCCTTACTGCATTTAGCAGTTTACATGTGTCACATTAGTGATCAGGAAATTGGGAATTTTAGCTTCCCTATAGGGTTGCTATGGAAACTGAGGTGGCATAGTGGGTAACTGCTACATCTGCAAACCAAAAGGTCAGTAGTTCAAATCCACCAGGTGCTCCATGGAAACTCACTCTACGGGACAGTTCTACTCTGTCCCACAGGGTCACTCTGAGTCACAATCGACTCAGTGGCACTAGGTTTGATTATAGGGTTGCTGTAGGGTCTGTATGAATCAGTATTGATTCAGTGGCAAAGAGTTTAGTTTTCTGGTTCCTATTTATCAAATAGAGTCCTGGTGGTCCTGTGGTTAAGTGCCCAGCTGCTAACCAGAAGATCAGTGTTTGCATCTACCAGCTACTGCATGGGAGAAGGATGTGACAGTCTGCTTTCATCAAGATTACAGCCTTGGAAATCCTAAGAGGCAGTTCTTCTTTGTCCTAGAGTTTGCAATGAGTCAGAATCCACTCAATAGCAATGTGTATTGGCCAGATGGAAAAACAGACCTATAGAGGCTAAGGGACTCGAGCACCGAAGAACTAGTAAGTGACTGAACAGGGATTTAAATCAAGTTTAAGCTCCAAACTCTTAACTGAGGACAAGAGAGGTTAAATGATGGGAGTAATTTTACCCACCCTATTGACACTTGCAAATGCAGACATCTTAAGGTGGCCAGTTAGAAATGTTTTAGTGTCAATACGTACAGTCACTATTCTTTATTGCCATAACATGTCTCTTTGACATCCTTGCTCCCCATCCCTCCCAGAGCCCTGGGAGTGAGCATAGGACGAGACTTTCTTAGAAAGGCAGTAAAGGTGGTTGTCTCAGACATTGCTGAATTACCTGAAATAACTGCAAATGTAATAGTTTATTTTTTTTAAGTCATGTTAAAGTATTCCCAAAATGAAGTGGATCAGCAGAAATAAGAAAAAGAAACTGTGGCTCCATCCAAGAAAACTCATTATTCCGTGGGCTCAAGAAGCTCCTCTTCTATCTAAATACACTGAGAGAAGTCAGTACGTCTAGCAACAATGACCTGTTCACAAGTAACCTGATCCAGAAAGCCTGTTGGTACCCTAAAGCTCTCTTCCCCAACCCAGAGACACCAACTTCCCTGGAAGGCACCAGTAAGAGGATCCCACCGCTGAGGTCTGTCACCCACAAAAGCCCCTGTGAACACAGTTACAAGCTTATGTGATGGCGGGCAGAGGCATCTCACCTGTGACATATTTCTGGCCATACTCTCCTTGATCATATTTTGTAACCTAATCAAACCTTCCTCAAAAATACCTCTTGTCACCCAGCACGAGGATCAAAAAAGAAGGGTTTTACAACCCCTTCAGCTTAATGAATTCCAACGCAGCACGCCCAGCCTGAGAGCACCAAGGCCAGCCCAGCCCCGCTGGCTTCCCCCAACTGCACATCCCCCTCCACAGAAAAACAAGATTGCAGAAAGGCTCTGGGAAGCTCCCCAGGGATGGCCACCCCTCCCCAACAGCTCTTCCACTCCCTGCTTCAGGAAGACAGATAGGTTCCCAAGTTTATTATATTTGGTATGGCAAATAGACAAATAGTAAAGAAATACCCTTCTTAGAACAGTTTAAGAGAGACTTAGGGTGGGGGACGGTGGACACTTATTGTCCCCACAGGAAGAGATAAAAAGAGCAAAGAAGGAATAAATAGAGACAGTTAGAGTATAACTTTTTAAAATGAGTCTATTCCCTCTTCCTGTACCTCTGACCTCGAAGTATAGATAGAGTTAATTGAGCTCAAGGATTAGCCTTGTTCTGACTGTTGATTATAATCACAAATATACTTGTCTCAGACCATTATTTAGAGGGCCCTAATGATTAACATGAAAAAAGACCACAATGTATTGGTTCTTTACTAGCTAACAGAGAGGACCCTAATAATTAACATGAAAAGAGACCACGAGGTACCAACTTCTTACTAGCCAATAGCTTGCGTGGTCAAAGAGCAGTTACCTCATTGATTATAAAGATAAAGACAGACAGACCTTAGTGGGCTGCCATTCTTCAGACTTCTAATTGTCTCAGTCTCATTTCTTTCTCTTTCCTGCCGACGCCGTACCCACCCCTTCATGGTCCGAAGCCCTTCTGGGGCTGGCTCCTGGCATCCCACCATAGCCTTCCCCGCTAAATAACAATTAGCAGGACTAGAAAAATGCTGAAAATTACTCGGATAGCAAAGATCAGTGAGTGAGAGCTTTATCAGAACCATTAAACAAAGCAATCCAAAGTAACATCACAAAAGATTTAAAAATTAAGCAGTCATTGTGATTACAACCTACAATAGTGTGTCAAGACTTATGTGCTAAGCCTAAACACGATGACTGTCTGCTGAAATAAAAGATTTAAGTAGGATCCAAAGTCTCCTAACACAGTAGGGAAAAAGTCCAAAGCACAATAAAAAATCACCCATCATATTAAGAAGTAAGAAAATCACAACTTGAATAAGCAAAGACAATCAACTGAGGCAAAACACCTAGATGAATCAGATGTTGAAATTACCTGAAAAGGAGTTCAAAGTCAGCATCAGAAAATGCTTTGACAATCAATTAGGAATTCTCTTGAAACAAGTGAAAATATGGAAAATCTTACCAAGAAATCAAAGTTATAAAAAAGGAATCTAGAAGATTAGAACTGAAAAATACAATAAAAGTTTTTTTTAAAAAAAATCTTGCTGGTGGGCTCAGTAGTAGAGAGGAGATGAGAGGTAACAGAATAGAATCAGAGCAATGTCATTCACATAATCTGAACAACAGGGAAAAATAGAATAAGATAAATAAATAAACAGAGCTTTGAAGATTCAAAAGATGATAACTAAAGGTCTAACATTCATATCAGCATAGCTCCATAAAGGGAAGAAAGATGGAATTAAAAAATATTTAAAGAGATAATGACTGACAACTTTTCAAATTTGGCAAAAGACACAACCTACGTACCAAGGAAGCTGCACAAATCCCAAGCACATGTGCAGAATTCGTGCTTAGAAAACTGGTTATTAAATTTTTGAAAATTGAAGACTGTGTCTCACATACTTTGGACATTTTAAGAAATGATAAGTTCCTGGAGAAGGACATCATGCTTGGTAAAGCAGAGTGTCAGCAAGAAAGGGAAGACCCTCAACAAGGTGAACTGACACGGTGCCTACAACAACAGGCTCGAGCATAGCAATAATTGTGAAGATGGTCCAGGACCAGGCATCTTTCTGTGGTACATACAGTAGCTGTGAGTCGGATATGACTGAAGGCACCAAACAACAACAAAAACAAACGAAAACAAAATCTCAAAAGCAGCCAGACAGGAACACCATTTGAATGTCAACTGATTTTTTTTTTTTTTTTTGTCTGAAGCCACAAAAAAGGGCACAACGTTTTTCAAGTACTAAAACAAAAGAACCATCAACTGTCCATTCCATACCCAGTGAAACCATCCTTCAGGAGTGAAGCAGAAATAAACACATTCTCAGATAAAGAAAAGCTAAGGTTATTTATTACTATTGAGCCTACTCTTCAAGATTAACTAGAGAAAGTTCATCAAACAGAAAGGATATGAAAAAAAGAAGCAGTCCTGAAACATCAAGAAGGAAGAAGGAAAAAAGGAAAAAGCAGAAACACAGGTACACGCAATGGATTATCCTTTTCCTCATCAGTTGTGTATATCATATTTAATGATTGAACAAACATTATAATACCATACAATACTCAAGACAGAGGGGAAGCTAAAGGAACCTAAATGGAAGTGAGGTTTATATACCTTATTTGAAGTGGTAGATTGTTATATTACATACAATATCATAATACCCAGAGCAACTACTATGAAAAATATAATAATTTTTGAAAACTAAAATCACGAGGAAGATGTAACAATCATAAATGTTTGTGCACCAAAAAGTAGAGCTTCAAAATACTTGAAGCAAAAACTAATAAAGCCCAAAGAAGCAACACAAAAATTTACAACTGTAATTGGGAACTTCAATACCCCTTTATCAGCCACTGGAAACCCTGGTGGTGTAGTGGGCTAACTGCTACGACTGCTAATCAAAAGGTTGGCAGTACAGATCCTCCAGGTGCTCCTTGGAAACTCAATGGGGCAGTTCTACTCTGTCCTATAGGGTCATTACGTGTCAGAATCGACTCAGCAGCACTGGTTTGGTTTTGGTTTTATATGACAGGGGTAAATCCTGGTGGTATAGTGGTTAAGTGCTACTACTGTTAACTGAAAGGTCAGCAATTCAAATCTACCAGGTGCTGCTTAGAAACCCTATGGGGCCATTGTACTCTGTCTTACAGGGTTGCTATGAGTAAGAACTAACTTGAAGACAATGAGTTTGGGTTTTATATCAGCCATTGATAGAATTATTAAATAGAAAATCAGTAAAGATACAGAACATCTGAACAATACAATCAACCAGCAGGATCTAACTGACATTTGTAGAATATTCCACACCAAAAACAAACAAACAAACAAACAAAACAAAACTGAAAGCTGTTGAGTCGATTGAAACTCATAGCAACCCTGTAGGACAGAGTAGAATTGCTCCATAGGATTTCCAAGGAGTGCCTGGTGGATTCAAACTGCTGACCTTTTGGTTATCAGACATAGCACTTAACCACTACATCACTGGAGTTTCCACCCAAGAGCATCAGAATTCACATTTTGTCAAGCATCCATAGATAAGCTATATTCTTGGTGAATAGTGTGTGGGTACTCCATAAATCACAGCCATTTTATATGCCGTGAGAAAAAAATCTCAAAGATTTTTTTAAATTAAGTAATACAGAGAATGTTCTCTGACCATGATGTGATGGACCTGCAGACTCAGAGGGCCAGCTTCTGGATCAGGTAGAAGTCACTGAAAGGTTCAGGAGCACAGGGACACGACCAATCCACATTTAGGAGAACATTCTCTGAGCCTAGGGCTTTCCACAGAGTCTGCCCATTAAATGGCTGCTGAGAAGGATGTCACATGACAGAAGTGGAGTGACACTGTCCAGGGCACATGCAAACGCAACGAGAGAGTGTCCACTCTAGGACAGGAAATGCTGCCATTTGTCAAACAGCTGCCACCTGCCTGGCTCAGGTCTCAGGCTTCTCGAGACTCACCTCACGTGTCTTCAACGTAGGTACAGGAGGAGTGTGCAAAAATGTCCCCAATAACGTCCTGATGCTACTTGTACAACAGAATGAATAACAATGCTCTAAGTTGAGAGACATGAAACAGGATTTTGATTAAAAAGTATATCAGCAAGTATTTCAATAAGGAAATCAATGGAAGCTCATGAAAAGAATTACTAGTTGGCTAATGAGGAAGAGTTAGTCAACAGAACCAAGTAGATGACAGAGGAGAAAAGCCACAGCTCACTTTGTGGTTATAAGGTCTGAGACACCAAACTGATAGAACAGTGACGCTGAAATACGAGAAAACAAGCAACTTTCTTAAGGAATAGACAGAAACCAGCTAATGTGGTAACACCAGCTAATGGGGAACACCAACACCGGCAGCCCGGGTCTGCGCATTTCCTGGTCAGTGAGTGACTCCATAAGGTCCTTCTCATGTCCCAGAAGTGAGCCCTGGGGCTGCACCCTCAACTTAACCCCTGCTTTGCAGCACCCACAGACGCAGACTTGATCTCCCCGGTGCCTTTTCTCTACCAGAGGTGGCAGCTCCTGCCCACTGCCCCGCCTCAGTGTACAGCCCATCCTCTTCAGAAAGTCTCCCCTGACTATGCCAGGCCCCCCAGTCACCCAGTCTCTGACTTTGGCCCATCTCTCACCTGAACAAGCACAACATCGTGACCCTTGTGGTAATATTTAGTGGTAAGAAGGGTAGTGGCACATTGTTGCAGGTAAAGGCTTCAACTCGAGTCGAAGAGACCTGGATTCATATCCCAGTTTGCTGTGTGGCTTTGGTCAAGCTCCTTTTCTCATCTGAGTCTTAGTTTCCTCATGTATGAAGTACACGTTATCAATCTCACCCTTCCGCAGACTTAAAGGTAATGCTGCGTGCCAAGTGTGTCCTGGTGATGCTCAAGGAATGCTGGCCAAGGTCATCACAGCACTCAACAGTTTACAGAGCACACCCATAGCTGTCCAGCTGAAATTCTCTCACTTATGGAAGGTGACTACCTCTGGCAGAGCCCCGTCATGCCCTTAATTGGAGACTCACCAGAGCAACTCCCAGAAGCAGGTGAGCATGAGCCCTGCACCAGACTCCCTGAGTTCAAATCCTGCCTCTGCTACTTCCCAGTTGACCTTGAGGAAGTAATGTCCCCTGTTTGAGCCACACTGTCCTCACATATAAAATCAGACTAACCACAACACATACGTCTGTAGGTTTGTTGTAGGGTTTGTACAGGTAAAGTGTGTTGAATAGTGCCTTCCATGCAATAACCCCTCAGTCATGTCTGCATTCTTTATCACCCTCCCCATTTTACAGATGAGAAAAATCAAGACCTTGAGAACAGTTGTGACTTGTTTCTCACAGGTGAGAAAATTGAGATCCAGGATAAGCATGAAGCTCACCGCAGGTCCCACACCCAGTAAGTGGAAGTATCCCACAGAATTCAAACCTAGGGTTGTCTCTGAAGTAGGCAGCCAGGACTAACTCCATTTCTTTACTTGTTTTTCTTAAAATTCCTGACTCCCTAGCAGTATCTGGCCCAGGAAATCACACATTAACTTGTATGAGCTGCTGAGATAAAATCCTTTGTAGCCTTTGCAGCCTTCTTCTTAGAATCATCAAATAAGTAGGCGTGCTAGTTCAACAGAGCCTCCAGACCCCAGTTCCTGATGCATATTCCTGAAGTGTAAGCTCATCACCACAAGCCCGCCAATTGCCCACATTCTGTCTCCCTTCACACCTGATGTTTCCCCTTACCTACACAAATCCTGCACTCGCCTGTAGGAGCTGGACACATTCTGAGGACCCAAACTCCCGCTGTCCATTACACCCTGTCATGTAATAAACCTCTTGGGTATTTACTTTATCTCTGTCTCAGTACTGCCTTTTGTGGTAGGTAGTCTAAACCCGTATTTTACAGTAAGATCCCCAAACCCACTGCAAAGATGCTCTCCTCCTCCCCTCAGAGTTGTAGCAGCTGCAGGGGGGAAGTGAGGAGTCCACAACTCTGAAGAAGGCACCGTGACGGGCTGCCCTCTGCGATCTGCAGGGAGGGGAGGCTAGATTCTGGGCAGCCAGCCCTCAGGTCTCTGGACATCAAGATATCTGAGACCTGAAGTTGCCGGGAACTTTCTACAGGATTCAGTCCTTTCCAAAGCCAGAGCCTCCTCCAGGAGCTGGGAGGAGAGGAGGAAGCTTGTTCCCTGCAGTGTCTTCCCCATGGCACTTCAAGAGCGGTATTTCCACATCAAATGTAGAGGCTGTGTCTTCGAGGGCCTCAGGGATGAGCCCTACAAAAATGGATTTTTCTTAACCTCATTATCTTTCACTCCTCAAGGTCAGAGGTCAAATCAATAACTTCCCACCTCTCCCAATCTTGTGGTGACCTGTGGCAAGATTGCAAACCTAGTTTAAGAACTGTAAATCCATCTTCCCTCCCCTCTGGAAATCAATTGGAAACCCAGTTGCTAAACCCACGCTCAGTTTAACAGCTCATAAATCAAAGGCATCTCTGGGCTCAAGCCGGGCTGGCTGAGGGTGCTCCAGGAGATGCTCCCTTGAGTCTAGTCTACTCAGAGCCCAGTTCCATCCAGTGTCACAGGCAAGCCATAGAGACCTACTAGGGACAGGCCCTGAGAGCCAAGAGCTGTGGAAAGCCCCCAAACCATAAGAGACCTTCACACCCCTGCCTGCCTGGGCCAGCCCTCCTCAGCCAGCACACAATGGAAACTCTGGACAACCAAAACCAAAACAACCAAACCCATTGCTGTCAAGCTGATTCCAACTCAGAGCAAACCAGGCCGAGGAAAACCCCCAGAGAGCTGCAGGGAGAGCAGCATTACTGGACAGACTCCTGGTTCATGCCGCCTACCGCAAAGCCAGTCTCTGAGGCAGGAGGTTGGATGAAATAGTCAAAGGTAAAGGGACAAGGGCAATTCTCATCCTCAGAGCCTGTCCACCTTTGTCAGGCAAGTTAAGGGTTTTTATAGTGGGTAAAGGTGGATGACTGGGCAGGCATCCATCAGGGGGCAGACCTCAGGGGCCTGGAGGCTCTCAACTGTCACCTGAGAGGGGGTGGGTCTCTGAACTGGTGCCCCGACTTGTTTGATGATCCCAAGAAGAAGGCTATAAAAGCTCCAAAGATTTTATCTTAGTGGCTCCAGTGAGTTACTGTGTGATTTCCTGAGCCAGATAGTGCTAGGAAGCCAGGAATTTTAAGAAAACAGGTAAAGAGATGGACTTAGTCCTGACTGCCTACTTCAGTCCCTCCCGTTGTTTGAAAATGGCACTTTTCAGGCTTCGGGTTTCAGCAGGGCCTCAGGCAAGCATAGGAGCACCTTTGGTCCTGGAACTGACCACCCAGGTCTCCTTACTCACTCACAAGTACTTGTCAAACACGTGCTGGAGGACACCAACTTCTGAAGTTGCCCAGGAATTTCCCTTGAAGTTCCCACACCCTCCAAAGCCAGAGAGCTTAAGACAGAGCCTCCGCCAGGCGAGGAGGGAGGCAGGAAGTAGAGCTCATTTCCAGGGCTCACCCCACCTCACCTTCTCTGCAGCATCTGTAGGGCTGTACAGTGGCCTGGTCCTGCAGGGTGGAGATCACCAAGCAGTTGGTATGTAAGGGGTACAAGCACTGCCCTGCCCCCAGCCACACACTGAGTGAGCACCCACCTGGGACCACACCTAGGTCCTGGGTCTCCTGAATTGACCCGCTAAGTACTTACATTGCAGTCAGTGGAGGCCCAGGCTTGGTTAAGGCACAATTTAGCAAAGCCGAGGCCAAGCCTGAGCGTCCCAGTCCTGAGATGCGCCTCAGGCCCTGCAGGCTGTGGAGGCTGGGGGTGGGGCAAGTCTTCAACTTCCACTCCTTACAGTGGATGCCAGTGCCAGTCAATTACCCCCAGTAATGGAGATGTTTGCTCAGGGAATTAGAGAGGCAGTAAACAGAAGCCAGAGCAATTAACCACCAGGAGCCGTGGATGTGCTGAGCCTTCCAATGTCACAGCCCTGGCAGTGGCCTCGCCTCTGTGGAGCTGAGAGACTGAGAGTCTGAGCCAAAGATTCTAAAGGAGACGGAGCATGCGCAGGAGATCACTGAGTACACATCGCTTCACTGGACCGATGGAGAAACTGAGGCCTTGAGAGGTAGAGAGGTCCACCGAGACACCCAGCAAGCTAGTGCACTGGATCCTAGGTGTCCTGGAAGGCAGGTCAGGACTGTCCCCAGCCGACCTGACTGAGTACAAGATCAAATGTGTGGTGGCAAGTGTGGAAATTTGGCAGGTGAGAAAGTGACACTCAGAGGAGATGGGTAACTTGCCCAGGGATTCACAGCAAGTTAAGGGGTGGAGCAAAGAGTTGGACCAGGCCTGTCTGACGTCTCCTAATTATGCTGCACCGCCTTCCTCTATTCAGCTTCTGGATCAGGAATTTAAAACCCAGGGAGAGGGCTTAACGGGAGCAGAGGAGATCTGGTGAGAAGGGAAACGCGAGGACCAGATCCCGGAGTGAGCAGCCGACCGATTCCCGGCTTGTATCCCTTCCTGTCTACGTGCATTGCCTGTGTTTAGTCACAGAATGTTCTTGTTTCAATGAACCCTAAAGTAACCCAGCAGGAAGGTGGTTACTCTCTCCCCTTACAGGTGAGGAAACCAATACTCAGGAGGTCAGATAAGGGAAATGACTTGTTTAAGGTCGTATAAGCAGCTCATGGTACCCAAGTGGGTATTTGCCTCTCGCTCCAAATCTTTCATTACCTGTTTGTGAGCGGAAACGTCTCCCCCTTGCCGGTTGACGTGATACTAAGTTGTGTCAGTATTGGAAAGAAAGAGGAGGTTTGTCTTCCTGATTCCCATAAGTTCTCTGCTTGTTCCTGCGGTATAAAGTCGCTGGTACTGTGGGACACCCTGTGGGGTTCATCCTTCCCAGCAAGCTTCAGCAACACCTGCATCATGAGCAGCTGCCCATGTAAGTTTCTCGGTAGAGGCTGCTTGGCCTGGCACCTCAGCAAACTCCTCTGCTCCCTGACTAGGTCAGGACACCCAGCCCTGGTGGCTTGGACAGCCCTGATTTTTCCACAGGTGTTCCACCTCATCTTTATATGTAGAGGCTTCTTGTATCTTCGGTTCTTCCATTCTTCAGAGTTATGTTTACCTCCTAGAAGGCAATCCTCAGTTATAGTTAATAATTACTTATGTCAAACTTCCCCTATTCAATTTTCTTCCAGGTTTCTGCCTCTAACTGGACTTTGGCTGATGAAGAATTGATATTGCCTATGATCCTGGGGAAACTGGTGGCACAGTGGTTAAGTGCTACATCTGCTAACCTGAAGGCTGGCAGTTCAAAGCAGCGAGGCCCTCCTTGGAAGCCCTATGGAGCAGTTCTACTCTGACCTATGAGTTAGAATCAACTCAATGGCAGTGGCTTTTTTTTTTTTTTTTGGCCTGGTGGTCCCAGGGGATAGACCCACAAACATGGCTTTCATGGGATTGGTTTGTTCACATCCTGGGATTGGAGTACAGTGCTGATCTTCTGACCAATAGGAAATGGGATGCTAATAAGCCATTGCATAGAGTGGAATCACTATTAATCAACCTACTATGTGTGGTTCATTCTGGTGTAATGCCAGTGGAAGCAAGAACCTCAGGAGCCCTGTGGTGACTGCACTTGAGTGCTAGGCAGTTACAATGACTCCAAGGATGGTAGTGAGACGTAGATTCCCCTGAATGCCCTGGAGAATTTAGAATAAAAATCAACCTCAGTTCTCTAACCCTCAGCTAGGACAGCACTAAACAAATCTATTTCTTGCAGCCACCTGGCTGATACCACTGAAAATCAAATATAAACGTGATCAGGCAGGTTGCTGAATTACAATATGAAATTACAGTCTTGCCCAGTTTCTCATGTGAAAGTCAGGTCACTGAGAAGTTGTTTCTCATAGGAAAGAGTGGGATCCTGAAACTTGGAAAGGAAGTACCTACTTGGACCCAGATGAAACCAAAGTTTTGAGCTCCCAAGTCACTCTGGGTACTCTTGACAGCAGAAGTGGTTTTCCCTCCAGTCCCTACGGAGATTAGCTTTGCCCTGCTTGAAAATTCTATGATAATCTCACCTACAGAAGATATATTTAAATAGGATGCTCATTTGCACCCTTGCTTCTACCAGTGTTGTTGTATTATTAGGTGCCTTAGAATAAGCTCCCACTCATACAGCACATGTACAACTGAAGAAAACAATACCCAGTCCTGAACCATCCTCATAATTGTTATGCTTGAGCCCATTGTTGTAGCCACTGTGTCAATCTATCCGATTCAGAGTCTTTCTCTTTTTCACTGACCCTCTATTTTGTCAATCATGGCATCCTTCTGCAGCAACTGATCCCTCCTGATAACGTGCCCAAAGTCTGTGAGACAAGTCTCGGCATCTTCGCTTCTAAGGAGTATTCTGACTAGACTTCTACCAAGATGGATTTGCTCATTTTTTGGCAGTTGATGGTGTACTCATCACTCTTCATCCCTACCGTAACTCAAAGGCATCAATTCACCTTTGATCTTCCTTATTTATCAGCCAGCTAATGCATGCATATGAGGTGACTGAAAGCACTGTGGCTTGGATCAGGAACACTTTAGTCGTCAAAGTGATATCTTTGGTTTTAACACATTAAAAGAGGACCTTCGCAGCAGATTTGCCCAATGCAATGTGTCCTTTGATTGCTTGACTGCTACCTCTATGGGTGTTCATTGTGGACCGAGTAAAATGAAACCTTTCACAGCATCAATCTTTCCTCTGTTTATCATGACATTGCTTATTGGTTCAGCTGTGGAGATTGTTGTTTTCCTTATGTTGAGATGTAATTTGTACTGAAGGCTGTGATCCTTGATCTTTCTCAGTGATTGCTTCAAGTCCTCTTCACTTTCTCCAAGTAAGTTTAAATTATCTGCACAAGCTGTTCATGAGTCTTTCTTGAATCCTTTTTGATATCATCTCACCACAACTAGGCTGGCATTAATCCAAAAAACACAAAATACTAAATGTTGGAGAGGCTATGGAGAGATGAATACTTACATGCTACTGGTGGGACAGTAAAATGGTATAACCACTTTGGAAATTGATCTGGCGCTTTTTTAACAAAAGTAGAAATAGAAATATCATAATGATCCAGAAATCTCACTTCTTGGAATACATTCTAGAGAAATAAGAGCTGCCACACAAAGAGATACATGCATACAATGTTCACTGCATCTGCGTCCACAATAGCAAAATGATGGAATTAACCCAGGTACTCAAAAGTGGATGAATAGACAGACACACTATGGCATAGTCATTCAGTGGAGTAATATGCAATTATAAAGAACAATAATGATCTTAGGGAACATCACATAATGTAGAGTGACGTGGAAGACATTAGCTGAGTGAAACTAGTCAGTCACCAAAGGACAAATACTGCGAGATCACTGTTATAAGTGCTCAGGCAAAGGTTTAAACAAAGAAGAAGACTGTCTTAGATGGTTAGATTAATGCCAGACTAATTGTGGTAAGATGATGTTTTAGTCAGTTAGTGCTGCTCTAACAGAAATACCACAGAGTGGATGGCTTTAACAAAGGAAAGTTTATTCTTACATAGCCCGGTAGGCTACAAGTCCAAATTCAGGATGTCCACTCCAGGAGAAGGCTTTCCCCCTTGTCGGCTCTGGAGGAAAGTCCAGTATTGCCTCAGTCTTTGTCCAGGGAGTGCCTTGGAGGAGAAACCTCAGGTCTGAAGGACGTGCTATTCTCCCAAAACTGCTTTCTTGATGGTGTGAGGTTCCCAATTCTCTGCTTGCTTCTCTTTCCTTTTATGTCTTGTGGGATGAAAGGATTAAGGGTGGGGCAAGCCATACTCGAGGGAAACTCCCTTTACAGTGGAGAAGGAAGGTAATCCTATGAAGGGATTTACAGTCCCACCCTAATCCTTTAACATACAGACAGGAAAATCACAAAATGGAGTCAATGACACAATATTGCGAATCATGTCCCAGCCACACGGCTACACATATTTTTGGGGAGACGCAATTCAGCCCATGTCAGATAGTATCTCATTGTAGTTTTGATACAGATTTCTCTGACGGCTAATGATTGTAAGTATTTCATCTTATACTCATTAGCCGCCTGAACACCTTCCTTGGTGATGTTCCTGTTCATATCTTTTGCCCGTTTTTTAATTGGACCATTTGGCTTTTGGGTTTTGAGGTTTTGCAGTATCTTGTAGACTTCAAAGATTAGACGTTGATCAGATTTCTTGTAACCAAATCTCTTTCTCCAAGTCTGTAGGCTGTCTTTTTACTCTTTTTATGTAAGTGTTTGATTTTTTGAGTTCCCATTTATTTGTTTTCTCTTCTAGTGTTTGTGAATTGCTAGCAATGTTTGTATGCTGTTTATGCCACATATTAGGGCTTCCAGCATTGTCTCTATTTCTTCTTCCATGATGTTGCTCATTTTAGATTTTATACTTAGGTCTTTGATCCATTTTGAGGTAGTTTTTGTGCATATTGAGAGATATGAGTCTTGTTTCTTTTTTGCAGATGAACATCCAGTTATGCCAATACCATCTGTTAAAGAAATTGTCTTTTCCCTAATTTGTGTAATTTGAGGCTTTGTCCAATATCTGTTGCTCTAGATGAATAATTTTATGTCTACATTCTCAGTTGTGTTCCATTTGTATCTGTTTTTATACCAGTACCAGGCTGTTTTGACTACCATGACAGTGCAATAGGTTTCAAAGCCAAGCCTCCTGCTTTGCTCTTCTTGAGTGATGCTTTACTTATTTAGGGCTTCTTACTTGTAAATTCTCTAAAGCTCTGTTTAAATGGAAATGTCTTAATTTACTCATCCTATTTAAGAGACAATTTTGAGGGATATATAGTTCTTGGCTGGTGATTTTTTTTCCTTCAAGGCTTTGTATATGTCATCCCATCACCTTCTTGTTGTGTGGTTTCTACTGAGTAGTCTAAGCTTGTTCTTACTGACTCTCTTTTGAAGATTGCCAGCCAAGATTATTTTTCACTTATCCCTAACTATTTTAAAAATTCCATCCTTTTGGCAAGTTCAGTTATAATGTATCATGGTGTCTTTCTTTTGGGACTTATCTTGCATGGAGTTTGATGAGCATCTTGGATAGATATCTTCCCATCTGTCATGATATCAAGGAAGTTTTCTGTAAGGAAATCTTCAGCAATACTTTCTGTATTTTCTGTCCACACCTCCCACCCCCACTTCTAGTATTCTAACTTTTCATAGATTATTTCTTTTGATAGAGTCCCACACATAATTCTTAGTGTTTCTTCTTTTTTTAACTCATTTATCTGACTTTTCCTCAAATGTGTTAGCATCTATTGTTTTATTTTCATTCTTACTATTTCTGCCTTCCATTGCCTCAATTCTTCTCCTCTGATTCTATTATTTTATTACTAATCTTCTGAATTCTGATTGCTGTCTCGCTATGCTTTCTTGCAGCCTGTTCAATTTGTCATTATGCTCTTCTGAATTTTGCTTGATCTCCTGCCTGATCTCTTCAAGAGTTTTAAATATTAATCTTTGTATTATATCTCCAATAATTTCAGGAAGTTCTCTTCATCTGGAAAACTTCTGATTACTTGTTTTGGGAGCTTTCTGAAGCCATCATGGTTCACCTCTGTAAGTTATTTGATACTGACCATTGTTTCTGAGTCATAAGTAAGTTGTTGTATTTATTTATTTCATATTTGCTTACTATATTTTGTTTTGTTTTGTCCTTAAATGCCCAAATAGTCTGGTTGTGTTAACAATTCTGATTATAGTCACCTTTAAGACCATAATGTCCCATAACCAGGTGGTTAGAGTTGTTACTAGGCATGTGAGTCCAGGCATCAGCTTATTTTCTTACAGCACTCAACACAAGTGCTCTGGTAGTCAGTCGCCAAATATGTGGTGCAAGCTCCCCTACTATAGTCCTAGATGGCCAGAATTTACTGGTGTAGGCACAATACCCTTTGGAAGGAAGAGACTACAGATACCACGAAAGAAGTAAGTCATTACACTCCCAATCCTTTTAGCCAAGTATCTATACGAAGTATTTGAAATTGTTCTCCTGAGGATATTTGTCTTTTCTCAGTATATTTATTTACTCAGTTATTTAAATCAGTATAAATCCATGAACACTTATTTTATATTTAGTTATATTTTCCAAACCTACTGTCAGAGAAGAACTGCCCCTTAGAGTTCCCAAGGAGCATCTGAAGGATTTGAACCACTGACCCTTTGGTTATCAGATGTAGCACTTAAGGACTATGCCACCAGGGTTTCTAACCAAAACCCATTAAGTCAATTTTAACTCATAGCAACCCCATAGGAAAGAGTTGAGCTGCCTCATAGAGTTCCCATGGAGCACCTGGTAGATTTCAACTACCAACCTCTTGGTCACCAGCCATAGCACTTAGCCACAACTCCACCAGGGTTACCACAGTTAAAATCTTTCACTTATTTTGTTTCTCAAATTGCATCACCTTCAATCAGTGGAAGCTCTTTAAGTCAGCTCCTGTGTCTCTTTGACCTTTCCCCCTTTAAAGTGGGCTTTTTGTGGTTTTTACTGTTGTTTGAGCACTTCTTTATGTTTTCACCCCATAAGGTGTTCCTGGCTCATCTTGTGCACATTGTTCTGCCCCAGTATTAGAATCAGCAGCAGATGGAATGTTCTCACTTGTAAGAAGCACAGGTGTAACTTGTCAGGTAAAAACATACAGTTGTTATGTTGTTACATGGAAGCTGAGATGCTTGTTGTTGTTAGGTGCTGTTGAGTTGGTTTCAACTCATAGTGACCCTATGCACAACAGAGTGAAACACTGCCCAGTCTTGCACCATGTCCACAATCATTTTTGTGATCCCCGACTCTACCAAGCACAATGTCCTTCCCTGGGGGAGTGATACTTCCTGACAACATGCCCAAGTATGTAAGATGCAGTCATGCCATCTTTGCTTCCAAGGAGCTCTCTGGTTGTACTTCTTCCAGAACAGAACTGTTTGTTCTTTTGGCAATCCACAGTACATTTAACATTCTATTCCAACACCACAATTCAAAGGTATAAATTCTTCTGTCTTTGTTCATTGTCCTTTTGCCTGCATATGATGGAACTGAAAATACCGTGGCTTGAGTGAGGTGCACCTTAGTCTTTTAGACGACTTCTTTACTTTTGAATATTTGAAAGAGGTCCTTGGCAGCAGATTTCCCCAATGCAATGCATCTTTTGATTTCTTGACTGCTACTTCCATGGGTGTTGATTGTGGATTCAAGTAAAATGAAATTCTTGACAATAGCAATCCTTTCTTCATTTATGATGATGTTGCTTACTGATCCAGTTGTGAGGACTTTTGTCTTTTGATGTTGAGGTACAATCCATACTGAAGGGTGTGGTCCTTGATCTTCATCAGTAAGAGTTTCAAATCTTTTCACTTCCAGCAAGTGAGCTGGTGTCATCTGCATAATGCAGGTTGTTAGTGAGTCATCCTCTAATCCTGATGCCTCGTTCTTCTTTGTATAATCCAGCTTCTCGGATTATTTGCTTGTCATGCAGAAAGGTATGGTGAAAGGATACAACCCTGACACACACCTTTCCTGACTTTAAACCTTGCAGTGTTCCCTTGTTCTCTTTATACAACTGCCTCTAGATCCCTGTACAGATTCCTTATGCACTATTAAATGCTCTGGAATTCCCATTCTTCACAATGTTACCCATAATTTGTTATGATCCACACTGTTGAATGTCTTTGCATAGTCAATGAAACATAGGTAAACATCTTTCTGGCATTCCCTAATTTCTGCCAAGATCTATCATATATTAGGAATGATACCCTTGGCTCCACATTGTTTTCTGAATCCAGCTTGAATATCTAACAGTTCCTTGTCAATATATTGTTGCAGTCACTTTTGAATGATCTTGAGTGAAATTTTATTTGTGTCTGATATTAAGGATATTGTTCAGTAATTTCTGCATTTGGTTGGATCACCTTTATTTTGGAGTGGGCATAAATATGGATCTCTTCCAGTGAGTCGACCAGGTATCTCTCCTCCAAATTTCTTGGTGTAGACGAGTGAACATTTCCAATGCTGCATCTGTTTGTCGAAATATCTCAATTGATATCCTATCACTTCCTGGAGACTTGTATTTTGCCAATGCCTTTGATGCAGCTTCAACTTCTTTAGTACCATTGGTTCCTGATCATATGCTATTAATGAACAATATTAACAATATTAGTGATACGATATTGTTTGGTAATTTCCACATTCGACTGGATCAGCTTTCTTTGGAATGGGTATAAATACAGATCTCTTCCAGTCAGTTGACCATGCAGCAATAGAAGGATTCATAAGCAAGCTGATTAACCAAAGGCATGGACTATGTTCATTTTTAATGTATTGCTTTTTTAGCTCCAAATTCATCTTTCATTGCTATGAGAGAATATGATGTCATGACATTAAACTTAGTCAATATTGGAAGAATATTGGAATACCAAGAGACTTTTGCTGAAGACTGTCACCCACAAAAGCCCCCTGTGAACAGAGTCACAGACCTATGTGATGACAGGCAGAGGCATTTCACCGTTGACATATTTTCTGGCCATACTCTCCTTGATAATATTTTGCAACCTAATCAAGCCAACCAAGTGCCGTCGATTCCTTAAAAACACCTCCTTACTTCCGGGCACAAGGATCAAAGAAGAAGAGTTTTACAACCCCGTTGGCTTAATGAATTCCAATGTAGCATGCCTGAGAGCATCGAGGCCAGCCCAGCCCCATTGGCTTCCCCCAGCTGCACACCCCCTTCCCAGGAAAAACAAGATTGCAGAAAGGCTCTGGGAAGCTCCCCAGCAACAACCCCCTTGCACAGCCCTTAGAATATAGATATTCCAATCCCTACATCAGGAAGACAGATAAGCTTCCAAGTTTATTGTATTTGGTGTGGTAAATAGACAAATGCTAAAGAAATACCCTTCTTAGAACAGTTTAAGAGAAGCTTAGAGTGAGGGATGGTGGACACTTATTGTCCCCACAGGAAGAGATAAGGAAGAGTGAAGAAGGAACAAATAGAGACTGTCAGAGTATAACTTTTAAGATGAATTTATTCTCTCTTCCTGCACCTTTGACCTCGAGGCTTAGGTAGAGTTAATAGAAGTTCCAAGATTAGCTTTGTTCCGACTGTTGATTATAATCACAATATACTAGTCTCGAACCATTATTTAGAGGTCCCTAGTGATTAATATGAAAAAGGACTTCAAGGTATCAGTTCTTTACTAGCTAACAGAGAGGACCCTAATAATTAACATGAAAAGACACCGCTGTCTCGGGCCATTATTTAGAAGACCCTAATGATTGACATGAAGAGAGACCACGAGGTACCCACCTTTGCTAGGCAATCACCTAAGTGGTCAAAGTACAGTTACCTCATTGACTATAAAAAATAAAGGAAGACAGTCCTTTACAGGCTGCCATTCTCCAAAACTCCTTCCTGTCTCAGCCTCGTCACTTTCCTCCTCTGCCAACGCCACCCAACCCCTCCGTGTTCCTGAAACCCCACCAGGGATGGCTCCCGGCAAACTTTTTTTCCTGATTCTGGTGCACTCTGCTTATCCTGAAAAACATGTCAACAGTACAGAGGTCTTCACTCTTCTGTCCTGGTCTGTGGAGTTTCAGTAGTACCATCCCCACAAGTTACTGCTCAGGTTCGTGGTGCAGAACCTTCACATGAGTAGCTTCCCCTGAATCTTAGAGAGGAGATTTCCAAGAAGTTCACAGATTTCAGCAAACTTCAAAAGGCAACGGGCCATGACCAAACCCTCTCAACAAGGTCTGAATATCAGTCCTACACATGGAGACTTCCAGATTTGTTTCTTCTCTATATACTCTGCTTTAGCCCTAAAAGTGATGACTACTTCCTATATTGGTTACTTCCTTATTCTTAAAAATAAAAATAAAAAATCAGTTGACACTGTGTCAGGCTTCCATTTACTCCATAATACACTAATATATATATATATTGCCATGGAATTGATTCTGATTTGTGGTGATCCCATATGTTTAACACTAGAACTGTTCTTAGTGTTTTCAATGGTTGCGATCTTTGCGGACTAGATTGTCAGGCCTTTCTTCTGTGACATCACTTCCTTTCTTTTGTGGTACCACTGGGTGAATGTGAACCTTCCACATTTCAGTTAGTAGCTCAGTGCAAATCACTTGCGTCAGCAAGGTACTTTCCCTACTATGTATTGCCTCTCATAAACCAGTTTCTGTTGGGTTAGTCCTGCCTCATGATGACCCTCACGTGTCAAAGTAAAACTATGCTCTACAGAGTTTACAATGACTGATTTTTTTTAAGTAGATTGCCAGTTCTTTCTTTCAAGCCATGTTTAGGAGTTAATATTAATTTATGTTAAACTTTCCTGGTTCAAATTTTTGTGTGCTTTCTGTCACCTGATTGGACCTTGACTGATACACCAGGTATGTCTGATTCTAAAGCCACCTTGGGATTCTTGTCTCTTTATTGATTGCTCAAAGCTTTCTGGGAATATTATAAGTCTCTCCTCCAATCCTGAAACACCTCCGAGGATTCTTCTGGTATGTATGACTGAGTTAAAGCTGTTTCTCAGAACTTCATTCTTTCATTTATTCATTTAATAAACCCAGCTTTTAACCTCTGTACTCAAACAGACATGGGTTACTGCATAAGTAGTACTCATCTCCTGTTCTGAGGAGATGATCATGTTCTATTAGAAATAAGACAGAAACAACTGCAATTTGGTACCATCAGGGCTATAGAGGGAGAATCAGGGGTTGGGAAGCAGACTCATCCTCTGCAAGATGGCGTTGACTTTATTTCCAGGACATGGCATTCTCCTGGTTTTCCTCCTGTTTTGCAGGCTCACTAGAATGTGAGCTCCAAACCAGCAAAAATCAAGTCTGTTTTGTTCCACACAGTATTTCTAATACCTAGAAGGTATAGATTGATTGAATTAAACAATGAATAAACAAATAAAAATTCATAAGTCCAACGGTCATGTTTTAGACAATCTTTAAGGATAGAGGCTGGTGGGGAAAACAAAGAAGGGGGGGGAAGGGAATCAGAAAGGAACCTACCTGCTATGTATATCAGTTAAGACTCCCTGTTTGGAGACATTCACTGTGGCTTGAACAATTAAGGGAATACATTGGTTCATGCAGCTGAGACTTTCCGAGGTAAATGCTGGACAGCTCATGCTTCTTTCTCTGGATCTACCCCTAACAGCAGTTCCTCTGAAATTCTGCATAGTTCCACTAGTGGGAAGCCTCAGCGGGCAAAGGGGAAGAGAGTGAGGCTGGAGTGCTTACTCTGTCCCTCTAAATGCACTAGGGTCTCACTGTACCCCTTTACCAATGCTCACAGCTCCTGATGAGCAGCCCTCGCCCAACAGCTCTGTCTGCAGACTCCAGTATCTAGGAATTCCTCTCAATCTTTTCTGGCCTAAGGGTGACAAAGACTCCTTCACTAGCCCAGAGGCACTATCCCTTGTGTTGCCCCTTCATACTGACTTCGCCTTCATAAATAGTCCATTTATTAAATTCTCCCTTGGTTACCCAATTTGAGTGCACTGTTCGCTTTCTGCTGTGCCCCTGATTCAGATAATCATCTTCAGGTACAGTTTGGCCTAGTGGCTCAAAAGAATGATTTCTTTCCCAGAAGTCTGAGCCAATATTTTAAAACTCTCATTAGTTCTGCTATGATTAAATGCCCACGCAAGCCAGTCGCTGTGGCCAGTGGCTCACCCACTCAGGTCAATTAGGTCCCATCATGGAGCTGTGAACAGGACCAATTTCACCCCAACTACATCCATGAGAAAGGAAAGGGGGGTGGCTCCCCTCTAAGGCACTGGAGATGTTGAGGGAGAAGGGGAAGGTAGTCAGGGAGCTGTCACCGTGTCTGGGTAAGCACAGATGGTCTTCCTGGACAGGGTGGGAGGTTCCTGGGTAGGAGGTGGGGTTCAGGAACAGTTGGAGAGACATCAGGCCCCAGGAGGCTCAGGATCTGCCTCTGGGCCTTCCCAGACAATGCTGCTGGATAAAAAAAACAGCTGTTGGAAGTGCAAATACAGAGTCAACACTCAGCAGCCACCTACATCTATAAACATAGCAACAGCTACTGTCAGAGCCACAGGGACCAGATCACCAGGATCCTCTTCCTGACAGATGGAAAACAATTATTCACTACAGATAGGCCTGACGCAAGGTCGTAGCCTCTAGTGGGGGTGGATTGAGGAGGATTCACCAATAGATAACAGTGCAGCATGGAACTTGAGTTCAAATCCCAACTCTGCCACTTACATACTGTGCAACCCTAGAAAAGCTATTTTAAGGCACAGACAGGAAGTGATGTCGCTCCTCCAGCCCTGCCCGCAGCCTCAGGGACCTCAAGGGCTGTTCCCTGAAATGTGCACTCTCCTTCACCGTTACAGCATCTTGTGGAGATAAGACCTGTCTATTTGTTGGCATTAAAACATCCAGTAGGCCCTATCGAGACTAGCAACACAGCTGTCCCCTCTCCCTAGTTCCATCTTACCTGAGTTTAGGAATTTCCACTGAGGAGGAGGGGATCAGGATCTGTTTCGTTCCTTTTTCCTTGCCTCCTTGATGCTAGCTCGTGCAGGTCCCTGGCAGGGAAAGGAAGCCCTTAAAGGAGGAGAGGAACAGCTTCCTACTTGGTAGCACTCTTTGTGATCCTCCCCCCACTGTGGGAGACTTTGGTCAGAGGTGGTCTGCACACATCAGCTCTTTCCTAAGCTCAAGTGGCTGTGTTTATGAAACCTGCGTAGTTCCCTCACAAAGGAGAGACTGTCCCAGGTGGACCTTTTGAGGTCCCACACCCAGCCCCAAAGATCCTCCTTGTCAGTGACACCACCACTGGGAGCTTCTACTCCCAAGAAAGGATCCTAGTAGAACGGCTTGAGGCTCAGTGACATTCTGTGACTTCCACACAGTCCATAGGAAATTCCCCTTCCCCTACAGGCTGGAGCATAGGCTGCCCACTCCTGCCCTCTCACCTCCATCTGCCCTAGGAGGCAGCTGGGGTCAACCTCCAAGCAACCTCGGACCTTCCAGATTTTCCAGTCAGGAAAATGAGGTGCAGGTCTATATGCTTACGTAAGTGACTGGCATCTTCTAGGGTCCCACGAGGAAACTAAAGCATGGAGAGGTCATCACCAACATACAGCAGAAAAGATGAACAGAGCTGAAAGTTTTGTCTTTGAAAAAAAATAATAATAATTAAGAAATAGAGAAAATTCTGGCAAGACTGAACCAAACAGAAAAGAGAGTAGATACAAACAAGCTATAGAAACAATAGAAAGGAGAAATAGCAACAGAAGCTGTAGAGCTATAATAGACAGGAAAGTTGTACGGACCACTTCATGGCAATGGATTTGAAACTTTAGCTTAATGGAATATGCACCTAGAAAAATCTAACCACCAAAACTGACTCAAAAAGAAATAAAAGTTTTCCATTATTTGTAACCTTGAAGGAAAGCTTCACACAAATGAAACACTAAGATCTAGGTGGTTGTGTGAGTTCTCTCAAGCATTTGAGACAAAGATTATTCCGGACTTACATAAATACTTACATTTATGAGACTAGCGAAATGTTGAAATTGAAATCATACAACACAAAAATGGGAAATTATTGACTAAACTCATTCAAGAGGGCAAACAAAAGAAATTTTAAATAAAATGTTAACGATGAAATTCCAGTAATGAATAAATATGATAACATATTGTTACCAAGTCTGGAAGTCTGGTTAATCCTAGGAATATGATGTTAATATCCAAACTCATTTCTGTCCTGTCAATTCTAACTCATAGCAACTCTATAGCACAGGATAGAATGCCCTATAGAGTTTCTAAGGAGTGCCTGGCAGATTTGAACTGCTGACCTTTTGGTTAGCAGCCATAGCACTTAACCACTAAGCCACCAGTGTTTCCTGACATTAGGATGGTATCAGTAGTATAGTCATTAATAAAAATTCATCACACTAGATTTTCTAGAAGTACTTGATCATCCAAATAGATGCAGGAAAAAAAAATGATAAAAATCTGAATCCACTCGTGGTAAAACTCTCAACAAGCTATAGATAAAAAATTTTTAAAACTACCAAAAAAAGCCCACAGCAAACATCACATTCTGTGGTGAAACCCTGAAAACTTTCCCTTTCAGATCACAGAAAAGGATGAGGAAGTCTGCCACCACCATTCCTATCCAGTGTCAGAGGTCCTTTTCTAGAGCACTTAAAAGAAGAAGAAATGGAAGTTTCAAGGATTAGAAAAGAAGAGGCAAACTATCATCTGCATACAGTGTGATTGTCTATTTAGCAAGCTCAAAAGAATCTACAGATAATAAGATTTTAAGAGGTTTGCTGAACTCCAAATCAATATACTGAGGTAAAGGTGGCATTCACAATAGAAAAAAAATCACAAAGTGTGTAGGAAAAAAATCTAATAAAAGTTGTGAAGTTCTTTATATAGAAAATTAATATAGGTGATCTACTTGATAGGAGCTTAGCACATCACAGCATTTCATTAAATATGTTTCTTTTTCCCCCTGTTCTATGTCTGAGCTATTTGCATTTTCATCCCAAAGAAATACTGTCAGATTTGTAGGAACAATTTTTGCATATTGAGTCTGATTGACCCAATGCTACTTTAAAGATTAATATTTGCATAATGCATTTACCAAATACTGTCACATTATCCTGAGAAATGAGTAACAGTATTATCACTTACACTGGAGGAAAATGACCCCCTAGAAGTCAGCCACCTTGCCCCTGTTGACCCTGGGCTCATTGATTAACTCTAGGCTTATTCACTGAACCAGGGCCAGGAGCAAGAGATGCAATGACAATGGGAAGGAGGCGTGTCTTCACAGAACTCCATGCTATAGCAGGATGAAGATGATGGGGCAGCCACCACACATCTGGATGGTGCTGTGCTGTGATCCTTTGAGGATGGGGCCAGGAAGTCTTCCTGGAGCAACCAGAATGAGTCAGTTCCTACTCATGGGAACTCCATGTGTTTCAAAGTACAACTACACACCACAGTGTGTTCAAGGCTATGATTTTCTGGAAGTAGATCACCAGGCTTTTCTTCTGAGGCACCTCTGGGTGGATTCAAATCACCAGACTTCCATTTAGTAGCTGAGCACTTGCCCACTTGGTAAGACACCCAGAGACTTCCTGGAGGAGGGATTATTTAATTCCCAACCTGGAATACGAGTTATCTAAGTTAAGAAATTAGGAATGAGGAACGGAAGTGAGACCGAAAAAAGAAGGAAACGGCATGTTAGGCTGAGGAGACAGTATATACAAAGAACTGGAGGATAGTGGCCACCACGGAACAGAATAGAGCAAGAGCACAACAAACATGAAACAAACAGGGGCCAAGGAATCACAAAGATCACAGGGGTGAGGGCTGAGAAATGAGGTGCACGCAGGTCAGCACTTCAAGGCCTGTGCACCAGACCAAGGAGTGTAAACTTGCAACTAAGAACAAGGGGCAGCCATTGGGGGCAAGTAATCGAGCCACAGGAAAGTCACATCTTCATTTTAGAAGACAAGAGTCACATAGGAGAGGTTGAGGTCAGGAAGCTGAGTCGGGTCAGAGGAGACCCTTGTAGGTACCTGGACAATCTACTTTCTGACCACTGGGAGTCCATATGACCTCATGAGCCCACTCTTACCTTCAGGCCACAATGACAGTCTTCCATCAGCAGCTGATGTCTATAGAACGGAGATGGTTGGTCTCAGAGCAGAGGGAAAGGTCCAAGAGGTCTTAGGGCAGAAAAAGAATAGTCCTGGAGTTTCCATGTCCTTGGAACTTTCTCCCCATCCATCTTTTGTCTTTGCTTGTATCTGTCTTTTCCTGAGAAGTGACCTCAGTTTCTCCCACTGCACTTGGTAGATCCCAAGAGGCTGAGGAGGAAGCCTTGAACAGCTGCTGGGAAGGAAGGTGGGAAGGAAAAGAAAGAAGGAAGGAAGTAGAAGGGGGAAGAAAGAAGATAGGAGGGTGGGAAGGAGGGAGGGAGGGTGCGAGGGAGGGAGGGAGGTAGCGAGAAACACTGAAGCCTTTGAGCAGGATGAAAACATGCCTTGTTCAGAGAAATGAGGCCTCTGTATACCCACTGGCATACAAAGATGTCACTGATATTCTTAAAAAATAAAAAACCAAATGCACAAAAATATATATAATATAGCATTTGTGTTTTTAAACACACAGAACAGTGGTAAGCATGCATACACATGTGTATATATAAATGCATAGAAAAAAGTACACAAGGATTAGAGACCACAGTGTTGGTACTGGTCACTGTGGTGTTTGGGTGAAAACTGGAGCAAGTTGTTACGGAGGTTAACATAGAGATACTTTATTTTTATGTAAATTGCTTCAATATATAACCATAAGAATGCCTGTGTATCACATATGTATCATTAATAATGATTTCAAATAAATGAGGGGAAACAAAATGGCAGGTAACTTACTAACAAGCAAATCCTTTAAATGCCAGCAAAACCCAAACCAAACCCACTGCTGTCAAGTCAATTCCAACTCATAGCAATCCTGTAGGACAGGGTGGAACTGCCCCCACAGGGTTCCCAAGGCTGCAATATTTCTGGAAGCAAACTGCCACATCTTTCTCCCTGGGAGCAACTAATAGGTTCACACTGCTGACTTTTTGGCTCACAGCCAAGCACTTTAACCGCTGTGCCACCAAATTCCTGAAATACAATTATAGGGATCTGAATAAATTCATGATGATATCTATAACAGCAGTGTCCACAAGGGAACTGGGCAGTGCTTCATTCTGTTGTACTAAGGGTCACTGTGAATTGGAACTGACTTGATGGCACCTAACATAAGGTACCAGCAGAACACCAGGCAGCCAGTGAAAAGTCAGGTCAGATTCACAAAGGGAGAGACTTCACATGAAAAAACAAATTGTAGATTAGTGTGTACCAAATATTCCTGTTTTACAAATGAAAGGAAATTCAGAAATGTATACAAAAGTATAAATCACAGTGGAGAGAGTGTAGGCTTTGGAATCACACAAACCTAGATTTAAATCTCTCTGATAGTTAGTGGAGTGGTATTACGGGGCTAGCTTCACTACTCTGAGCCTCAGTTTACCTATTCTTTGACAATTAAGTCAGCGAAATTAACTGTTCTAAGTGCTACATGCCTCGTTGCTGAATGTAGCTACAGTTTCCTTCCAAGTACTCCCCCCAGAAAGCTATGCACTGATGCCAATGCCTAGTCTATCCTTCAATGCAGTTTTGGAACTCTTTTTGGAATGGTCTTTGTGCACAGTGACAAGGTTCACAAATTTAACTGGACAGTTATCTCTCTAGGAGTTTTTAGTCAGTAAACAAATAACTGTATTGGAACACCCTCCCTACTCATCTGATCTGGCCCCCAATGACTTTTTTCTTTCCCCAAAGACAAAGGAAATAATGGAAAGAAAGTTATTTTGATGACATTCAGGGCATCAAGGGTCATATGATGACAGCTCTAATGGCCATTCAACAAAAAGAGTTCCGAGAAGCAGAGTCAAGATGGTGGGCTAAACACGTGTCTCCCTAAATCCATCTGGAAACCAAGACCCAAAATGGTAACTAAACAGAGCCTTCTGGACACCTAGTGAGCCCCAGGATACAGCATAGGGCTGCTGATTTGGACTTCATGCCACTGAATGGAAAACTTCCTTTCACTGAACCTCACTTTTCGTGAGTACTGGCTTTCATGGATGAAAGGTAACTCACCATTTTAACTATTTTTTCTCTGTCTTAGCTGGCCAGAGAAGCTGGGACTTAACTAGCAGGTAATCTCAAATGCATTGTTGGTGGGATTGGCAGGGAAACTGCCACATTTTGAGGCCCTGGCTCTGGACTCTGTGCATCTCAGCACCTTTGGCCTTTCCGCCTCGACCACTGTAGAGC
Organism: Heterohyrax brucei; assembly: GCA_028571685.1. NCBI lineage: Eukaryota > Metazoa > Chordata > Mammalia > Hyracoidea > Procaviidae > Heterohyrax > Heterohyrax brucei. The sequence continues at coordinate 60,631,703 of CM053140.1, forward strand.
CTGTACCAAGGCAGGTGGGGAGCTTGTGTGGGATGCCATCTTGTTGCACTGGGAGGCAGATATACCCATATGGAGGCCTCAGCTGGATCTAATTCCTAGGCTAGGAGGCAGCGGCTGACCAGAGGAGACCGCTTTTCTGGCAGAAAAGCAGTATTCTACACAGTGTCATCTACAGCTGGGGCCCAACAGCAGAGACCAGAAGGGCAGTAGCCTTTCTGTATTTTGAACTAGTTTATAACATCTGGGGTTGGATATAGAGGTACTTACTTTGCCAGCTGGGAAGAGGGACCTGTACACCTGAAAACATGACTCACTTTGGAAGTTGTCAGATGCCTTTTACCTTTCACTTTAAGAAAGGCTAGAGAAACAGATGTGATCCACCCTCACAGCATCTCTTCCAGCCTCTATTGACTCACATGATGCCCAAAAAGCAACAAACTCTAGGAAAACCATAACAAAGAAATCATCCATGGCTTTAGAAGGCCCCCAAAAGAAAGCACCACAAAACTTCCCAGACGAAGAAACCTTTCTGAAACTATTCGAAGGTGAATACAAAAGAATTATATAGAGAGCCCTTCTAGACCTTATACAAAATGCAGCTGAGCAAAATGAAAAATTAAGCAAGCTGTTCAATCTGATGGAACATCAGTACTCAGAAATCCAACAGATCAAGAACAAAATCAAAGACATAGAAACTTCAATTCAAAGCCAAGAAAACAGAATGGAACAAATGAAAAAGAGACTTCCTGATATGGAAGGCAGAGCTACTGACTCCAGTATCTATGAGGAGAAATCAGAAAAAAGAAACAAGAAAAATGAAGAAGCATTAAGAGGCATGTGGGACTCTATTAAGAAGAACAATCTATGATTAACCGGAGTTCCTGAACGGGGTGAGACACCTGAGGACACAGACAGTATTGTTGCTGAGCTGCTGACAGAAAACTTTCCAGAAATTCTGAAAGAAGAGAATATAGATATCCAAGATATGTACCGAACACCACTCAATATAGATCGCAATAGAAAGACTGCAAGACATACTATAATCAACCTCAACAAAATGAAACATAAGCAGAAACTCTTAAAGGCAGCAAGACTCAAAGCAAAGCTAACATGCAGAGGGAAACCCTGTAGGCTTTCATTGGATTTCTCAGCAGAAATAATGCTAGCACTGAGACTGTGGCATGACACATTCAAAGCCTTGAAGGAGGAGAACTTCCAACCAATAATGGTATATTCTGCAAAACTATCTCTTAAACATGAAAGTGAAATTAAGGCATTCACAGATAAACAGAAACTCAAAGACTTTGTAAAAACCAAACCGAAGCTACTGGAAATACTGAAAGAATCTCTGGGCTTGGAAGAACAAAACCACTAACTTTGTATTTTAGAAGGACACATTATCCAGAATCCTACTCAGTTAGGGAAGGTTCCAAACACAATCAAAGCTATAATAGCAAAAGAAACAATCTAGTGATCATATCATGTAAACTATAATATCATATTAAAAAGAGGGATACACTGCAGTCTTTAGAGTCCTTCCAGATGGAGAGGAAGTTAACAAGACAGCTAGCAATCAAAATTGGGTTTATATATAGTTTATTAAGCAGCATCATAGGGGCAGCCATAAAGCACAATAAAGAAGCAACATAGCATATCAAGAAATATAATACAGGAGTCTCAACAACCACAAAACCAACACTGAAAAAGGTGAAAAATCAACTCACAAAGAAGAAGGTCACAGAATAAATTATTAAGAACAGCAGAGAAAACTTCAACACAAAACTAAATAAATCACAATGGCAGCACTGAACACATACCTATCAACAATTACACTGAAAGTGAATGGACTGAATGCTCCAGTAAAGTGACATCTTGCATCAAAAGACATGATCTGCGGAGGCCCGCCATTCCGCATAGGTCATTGTGGACAAAGTCACAGGCTTCTGTAGGTGACAGGCTGAGACATCTCACCTATAATATGTTTTTAGGCCTATTAACCCTGATAGTATTTTGCTTCTTAATTAAATTCTCCTAAAAAGATACCCCTCCTGACAGAAGAATCATGGAGGTGACTTCTGAGAGGGGCTTCTACCCCTCAGTTTATGAGACTATATTGGGACAATCTGACCAAGAACTTCTGAGAAATAGAGATCAGAGAAATGGATTTCAATGCAGCATGCCTGATAGCACTGAGGCCTGCCCAGCTTCACTGGCTCCCCCCTAATTGCATTCCCCCCTCCCTTCTCTTCACATACACAGGTTTGCAAGCTAACCCTTAGGAAGCTCTCAAGGACAATTCTCCACATAGCCATCAAAACTTCAAAGCATCCATTCTCCTTGCAGCTGGAAGAATAAATAAACTTTTAGGTTCATTATAGCTAGTATAGAAAACTGATAACACTAAAGAAACATCTTTTTTAGTGCAACTGGCTCAATTAGAGAATGGCAGGCGCTTACTATCTGCACATAAATAAGAACTTAGAGAAACAAAGGAAGACAGCCAAATGGTTAGGCCTTGAGAAGTTTACTCCTCTGTGCCTTCCACTTTGAGGTACGAATAAGACCATTAATTGTGTTCCTGACATTTTATCACCACTGAACACCTGGCTTGGACAGTTATTCAAAAAGGCCTTGACAATTAATTAGAAGTAGAAGACCACGAGGGGTCACTTTCTTGTTAGCCAATAATGATGGGTCAGTTTCTTGTTAACCAATAGTTTGTATAATAAAGAAAATAGGGTGACCAACTACGTCACCTCACCTATAAAAAATAAAGACAGCAGCTCTCGACACACAGCAGAAATATGCCTCTCTGGGTCGGGCTGCCTTAAACCTGAAAATTCTTTCCTGTCTCCTTTGTTCATTTCCCGCCGTGTCTTCCCTCCCTCCGTGCGGGACCCTACAAAGTGTTGGGACCGGCTCCCGGCATCTGGCGCCCGAACGTGGGGCACGGAGGGTAATCTCGCCGACGCCACACTCCTCTTAAGGGGGTAGTGGATAGGATCTCGTCCTATAACTGAGGGGACGGGTAATCATCGGGAAGGCGCGGACCCTACTCCAAGGTGACGGGGTAGGAAGCACAGAACCGCCGACACCACCCATCTCTCGCAGGAACGAGGGTAAGCATTCTCCGACGCCAATTAAGGCTAGGATCTTGCCTCAGAAGTGAAGGGGCAAAGAGGTTAAGAGTATCGGGGTGGTTAGGATCTTGTCCTAGGAATCTGCAGTTCCCTCATTCGTCGCAATGAGTTAGTGAGAGGACAAGTAATGAGAACTTGAGAAGTTTGAGCCGTAAAGAATTCCAAAAAGGGAGGATTCTTTATTGTTTTGAGGAGCGAAGCTTACGTACCATAAAGAGTTCAAAAGAATTCTTTATAGTTATTTAAGAGCGAAGAATTGTGCCGTAGAGAGTCTAAAGAAAAAAGCAGACTCTTTACAGTTAAGTTTGAGCCATAAGGAATTCCAATAGGAGGAATTCCTTATAGTTATTGAAGAGCGAAGAACTGGGCCGTAGGGAGTCCAAAGAAAGAGAAGACTCCTTACAGAAACCTCCCTGTAAATATCTTTTCTTACTGGAATCTAATCTGTTATTTCCTGACTGCACCTTTCTCTCTTCTTCCTAAATAGCTGCGGCTCCTTTAAGAATCAGGGAAGACGCAGGGTCGATACCTGAAAAAAAAACCTGTTGAGATAACCGCCAGCAGTAGCCACGTTTGCCGCAGCCGTGGGAAATTTAAAAGAACAGGCTGCTCGGTTTTTTTTTCTCTGCTCACAGGTGCCTCCAGAGGCTTTTTGCGTCAGCAGTAGCCACTACTGCCGCCGCTGCCGGCGTGGCAGGAGAATTTAAAGGAACTGGCTATCTATTCTCTTTCTGTTTTCAGCTTCATGGGTTCTAGCGGTGTCCCCCACCAGGCGTTTCTTTAGGAGGGCACCTCTTTTCTGTGCTGTTTGGCATTAAGGGACGACTTAAATCCAAAGTCAATACCTGAGGCCATTTGAAAACTTTTTCCTTTTAAATCTCTCAATAGGTTAAGCTTAGAATTCTTTGTTGACACTTGATAAGTGAAAATGATGGGCTGTAAAGAGTTAAAGCAAAGGAAACTCTTTTGTGAAGGTAATTAAGAACCTTTTATGTGAACAGAGGGTTAAGGTTTCCACCAAGGATTTAACAGCCTTTATAAATTTTGTTCAAGAATTTTGCCCCTACTTCCCCACAGAAGGCACGCTGGAAAAAGAATTTTGGGGACGTATTGGTCATAGCATACAAAAAATTTACTATCAGGGGCCTAATAACATCTCTATAAGTGCCTTTTCTTATTGGAAATTAATCTATTACACTCTAATTGATAAGTGAAAGTCTCCTCCCAAATTTATTCCCTCAGCACCTAAGACTTCTCTAAAACTGGCTGTGCTTTTCAAGCTCAAACCAACTTTACAGCTTCAGCCAGCAGAAAATTTAAAAGGACAGGTTACTCATTTTTTTTTCCCTGCTCACACCTGCCTCAGCCGCTTTACAGCTTTAGCCAGCAGAGAATTTAAAAGGATAGGCTACTCATTTTTTCTCTGCGCTCAGGCTCTTGTGTCTGGTACGTTTGTCACCTAAGGGCAATCAATACAACAATGGAATTCGTAAAAGTTTTGCAACCTGAGTTCTCTCCCTCTTCACTTTTAGTTTTGTTTTTAATTTGCCACCAGAGAATTTCAAACGGCCTTTCCAGCGTTATCAGGGGAAAGCCCCCCCCCAAGGAATGAAAAACAGTTTCACCCTTTGTCAGAAATTTATTGATGCTGCTATAGTAACTCATCCTCCTTTTGTTTTGAGAACAGCCCTACTCTTTGTCAGAAATTTGTAAATGCTGCGATAAAGAATGTCAGAAAATAATTTCACTCTGTTTATAACATTCTGTTAGCTCACCCTGATCATTCTTTTTTACAGAAGTGCTTAATAACACTCACCTTTGCCCTAAAAGCTAGAGGCTTGGTAATTGCCCCAGATAAAATTCAAACTCCACCTCCAATTTCTTACTTGGGCCGTGTTTTAAATAACACCAGTGGCTTGTGTTCCCTTTGTCTTAAAAACTTCCTGCCTAAAAACTTTAAATGACTTTTAAAAACTGCTTGGTGAAATCAACTAACTGCAGCCCTTAAAACTAAAATTAACTCCTACCAGTGCAGCGTGGGGCTTACAACTAATTGATCACAACCAGTTACAGATTTCTTTGTTCCTTCTCCTTTAATCTCCAAGGACATGGCCTTCAGACCAGAAAACAAAAACTACATTTAATAAATTCACAACATGCTTGCTTGTTTCTTATCTCTGTAAAAATGTGAGTTTAACAGACTAATTCCATTAACTGAAAAAATTTTCTCTTAGGTTTTAAACTTTGCCTGATGTAAACAACCTGGCTAGAGTTTCCTGTGACTATTTTATGATATATACAGTTATCTGTGGAACCCCAAGTGTGACAAATATAAAGGGAATATAAAGAAAGTATGAGCAAGTGAAAAAGTGGGTGAAGAGGATGTAGAAAAGAGAAAAAATAAAAGGCTGGATAGCTAAAGAGGAAGAAAATGCAGGAAAAGGCTGGATAGCTAAAAAGAAAGAAAATGCAGGAAAGAAAGAGTAAGGGAGAGAAAAACAGATAAGAGAGTGTCACACAGAAACTGAAAAAGACAAAGGCACTGTGGAGAGTTCTAGAAAATGAGGAGATTAAATTTGTCTCAAAAACTCTTGCCTGGTTAAAACAATTATATATATCATAAAAGACAAATGATTCCTAAGGCTCAGTGTCTTTGGCAAAATGTCACCTAGAGTGGTTACATTTGCTTAAAGTAGTTGTTAATTATCTGGCCCCGATAGCCACTCTCTCAATGATAGGAAAGCAGGCAAAGCTAAAAAGCCACACAAACTGGAAACAGTGGTCTGTAAATATATGAAAAATCATTTACCTCCTCTACAGTTTGATCAAAACATATCCTTTATTTCTCTTCAACTAACTAACTTCACCCCTCTAGATGATGCAGAATTAGCTTTTAGTGATGATTCCTCTAACAGAACTGTTACAGAATTCTAACTTCAGAAACATCTGCACAAAGAACTAACCTCCTTACAATGTAAGCAGTTTTTTCAATGCTACGTGACAAAAAATTTAACCTGTATACTGACTCCCAATACATTGCTAGGCTATTTCCTCACATTAAAACTGCCACATTATATCCCACAAAGAATCTTACAGTCCTCACAAGATTTATTCTCACTCAATTACGACCTCAGCCCACACCGGAGAAGCTTGCAAGGATGTAATTCGACACCTCTTTCACTGTTTTACCAGTTGCTAAATTCCCTCACATCTCAAAACAAACTGCTCTGGCTTATACTTTTAAGAGCTTTCAAAAATTTTACAACACCCTTAAAATTATAAACACAGCTTACCATACCATTTAATAAAATATACCCTTTTGTTATCAATCACTTGCTGCCACTAACCAAGCCGCAAGGCAAAAATTATATTTTCACAGGAATTCAACTTGCAAACGCAACCTGACACATCCCCTCTGAGAAATCTCCCCAGCAACAGTGAAGTCACCACCAAAACGTCGTGTGATTGGTGCCCACCAGCTCCTTCATCGTTAACCCTTTTCAGATACTACAAATCACCAACTTAAATAACACAAGGAACTGTGCTGCCAATGGCCAAAATGTAAAGAACTCTGGACTTGGACATAAACTAACCCAATCTCTCCTGAATAAAACAGTCACCACTTGTGTAACAGGAACCAACATAATCCTTAAAAGGAATTTCAATGAGAAAAATGTAAACATCACTTAAAAAAAGGGATGACTGTCACATAGGGCAATGAAACCTGCCACAATGTAACCTGTTTTAACATAATGTGTTTTAACTGTAATTTTGCTAATTGTGTGGGCCCCCTTGGAGAAGGGAAACTTATGATTGTTCTACATCAGCCTCCCTTTGTGTTACTGCCTGTAAACTTGTCGGGACAAAGGGCTACAAGTGATAGAAAAATTGCAAGAGTTGATTAGGCCTAAGCAGGCTGTGGGGATTAGTTATTATGGGAATAACTGCACCTGTATCTGCTATAATCACCGTGGTCACTACTCAGAATGTACAGACTGCTCAATTTACAGAGAATGTGTTTCATAATATGTCACAACTTACGAGTACTCAGGAAATGATTGGTCTAAAAGTAGAACAAAGTTAAAGTTACTGTTTAAAGCTATAGGAGTAATAGAAAGTCTGGTCCAAACTTTGCAACACCAAGCCAGGCTGACTTGTCATGCTAAATTTATCTAGATTTGTGTAACTAACAAAACTCACAATATAAGCACAGATACATGGGAAAGAGTTAAACAACATCTAGAAGATATGAAAAAAACATACTAATGAAACTCTGCACTTAACACAGTTACATTCAGAAATTCTGGCACTAAGTCATACCCATTTATCCTTTAATGCTGCTGCAACAGCTGGAAATCTTCTGAATAACCTTAAAAACATGTTTGCTGGACCTCTTGACCAACTTTGACACCTGCTGGTGCCGATGGCCGCTAATAGATGTTTATCACCTAAAGCTGCAAACGCAGCATGACCGCCCCCCATGTTTACTATGTAACCCACTGCGGTAGTCAGAGACGGGTAAGATGCTTCTTGATTTGTGTTCGCCTAAGACAGGACTCTATCGCTAGAGGATAGGGTTCCAATGACGGGAAAGACACAGAAATAAAGGAGCACGACCTAAGACAGACACGCAGATGGGACAGCTGGGAGCCAGCTGATTTGTATAATAAAAAAGGGGGAGATGCGGAGGCCCGCCATTCCGCATAGGTCATTGTGGACAAAGTCACAGGCTTCTGTAGGTGACAGGCTGAGACATCTCACCTATAATATGTTTTTAGGCCTATTAACCCTGATAGTATTTTGCTTCTTAATTAAATTCTCCTAAAAAGATACCCCTCCTGACAGAAGAATCATGGAGGTGACTTCTGAGAGGGGCTTCTACCCCTCAGTTTATGAGACTATATTGGGACAATCTGACCAAGAACTTCTGAGAAATAGAGATCAGAGAAATGGATTTCAATGCAGCATGCCTGATAGCACTGAGGCCTGCCCAGCTTCACTGGCTCCCCCCTAATTGCATTCCCCCCTCCCTTCTCTTCACATACACAGGTTTGCAAGCTAACCCTTAGGAAGCTCTCAAGGACAATTCTCCACATAGCCATCAAAACTTCAAAGCATCCATTCTCCTTGCAGCTGGAAGAATAAATAAACTTTTAGGTTCATTATAGCTAGTATAGAAAACTGATAACACTAAAGAAACATCTTTTTTAGTGCAACTGGCTCAATTAGAGAATGGCAGGCGCTTACTATCTGCACATAAATAAGAACTTAGAGAAACAAAGGAAGACAGCCAAATGGTTAGGCCTTGAGAAGTTTACTCCTCTGTGCCTTCCACTTTGAGGTACGAATAAGACCATTAATTGTGTTCCTGACATTTTATCACCACTGAACACCTGGCTTGGACAGTTATTCAAAAAGGCCTTGACAATTAATTAGAAGTAGAAGACCACGAGGGGTCACTTTCTTGTTAGCCAATAATGATGGGTCAGTTTCTTGTTAACCAATAGTTTGTATAATAAAGAAAATAGGGTGACCAACTACGTCACCTCACCTATAAAAAATAAAGACAGCAGCTCTCGACACACAGCAGAAATATGCCTCTCTGGGTCGGGCTGCCTTAAACCTGAAAATTCTTTCCTGTCTCCTTTGTTCATTTCCCGCCGACGTCTTCCCTCCCTCCGTGCGGGACCCTACAAAGTGTTGGGACCGGCTCCCGGCAATGATCCATCTATATGTTGCCTACAAGAAACTCATCTTAGACTTAAAGATACGAACAAACTGAAAATTAAAGGATGGAAGAATATATATCAAGCTAACAATGTACAAAGAAAAACAGGTGTGGCGATTCTAATCTCAGATAAAATATATTTTAATGTAAAATCCACCATTGTGGACAATGATAGACACTATTTATTGCTGACAGTTTCAATACACAAGCAGGACTTAACAATATTAAATATTTATGCCCCTAATAGAGCACCTAAATAGGTCAAAGAAACACTGACTACACTCAAAAAGGAGACAGATCACTCCACAATAATAGTAGGAGACTTCAACACTCCACTCTCAATATTGGACAGATCCTCTAGAAAAATGCCCCGACCCGCGGGGCGAATCAACGGAGGGACGAGGGGGAGTCTGCAAAAATAAAGGTAGGGCAAGGGGACGCGAAGAAATGGAGGCAAGACAAAGTTCTGATCAAGCCTCAAGGTTTTATTGTTACAGTACGGTATATATAGCAGCGGGAATGGAGGGAGGGATCAAGTGACGTAGGGATTGAGTGACATTTGGAGTGAGGTAGTTGTCGGCTTGGGATTGGGTATGCATAAGACTAAGGCAGTGACATCAGGCAGGAAGTTTTCGCACGCGCGGGCCTTTTGAATTTCGCGGGCGCGGGCTTTTTAAACTTGGCGCGCGCGGGCTTTTTAGGGACTTTCCAAGCTTCCTGTATGTTGGGGCCTGGGGGCTTACCCATGGCTCCTGACATAAAAAAGCTCAATAAAGACACAGAAGACCTTATGCCACAATTAACCAACTAGACCTCATTGACATATACAGAAAAAGAGTTCCAACGGGTGGACTACGTGCTGGCATTGGTGCATAGCTTCCCGAGGGGAGTACTTCAAAGGTGACTGGTGATATTCAGCAATGGGGTATGTAGCTCTTTTTCTAGGATAAGTTTGCTAAGTTAATAGACAGTCTTAGTAGAAATAACCAGTGTGACAGCAAGCTTATAATTATTATTTCCAAGGCACCATCTGGAAAGAGATGTTTGGGATGAAGGGAACAGGGCACTTTTATGCATTTCTGCACTGTTTGAGCATTTAGTAGTGACTTTGTGTTACCCTCAAATTAAATTTAAAAATACTAATCAAGATTTTAAAAAGGGGAAACAGCCTCAGGCCAGCCACTGCCTCCAGTGTGTCTATCCGATGGGCTCTGACTCCCTGCACAGTCCTAAATGGGAGGCTTAGGACCAGGCATGAGGTCATCACTGGCTACAGGTAAGCCTGTCAGGGTACCTCTGCTCTTTTGTTGAGAAAATCCCCTGCAATTTCACAGCAGTAAGGGTATGGAAAAGAGCAGGGGACATGAGCCAGGCTCTCTGGGCACCATGAGAGACCAGCGGTGCACAACCCCTGCCAGGGGTTGGCAGGACAGACAGAAAGTGTTTTGTCACCTGCTGGTGAACTGTGATTTAATACAGTTTTGATATTATTCCTGCTGAGTGGCAGCCCAGGCTCCAGCGCATGAAATGTGTGGATAAAAGCTGGAGCAAAGGACACCGAGACCATGACTCCCTGTCATTTTGCCGCCGGCTCTTCCAGAGACAAGCTGGCACATTAAGTCACTAAAGTCAATAAGGAAATGGATCTGGGCTGAAGGAAAGAGAGATTGAGAATCTCTCAGAATGGGCCTTTCCTTTTGACGATCACATGGTTCTATTGCCTTGTGTTTAGCAGATAGATTTCAGGCAAGGACGGATGGGGAGGCCATACTTAGCTGTGGAGGGGACCCAGGCCACCGGCACTGGAATCTGGACCCCACACCCTGAGCACCTACTATGTGCCAGGCCCTGTGCAGGTGCCAGGCAGGGAGCAGTGCAGACAGGCTAGGTCTCTGTCCTCATGGACGATCTTTAAGATAATAATAGTAAACACCAGACTTTTCTTGCTCACTGTGTACCTGGCTATGTGCTAAGTGCTCTCATTGAATTTTCATTTAATCCTCACAAACACAGGATTATTAAAATGCCCATTTTAAAGAAAAATAAACTTGAGTTCAAAGATGATAAATAACCTGCCATGAAACAACCTGTGGAAAAGTGGAGTTGGGACTCAAACCCAGGTCTATCAGTGCCAAGTGTGACTCATTATTCCAGGTGGCCTCATTGGGGTACAGTGGAGAGTATTTCAGAAGTGAGACCTGTGCCCATGGTTTCATAGGCAGGGATGACAGACTCCAAATGAGACACCTCTCATACACTGAGATAGGGGATCCATACAGTTTTAAAGTGATTTCTTAACCCAAACGTTCAAAAGATGAGCTAGCAAAATGCAAAAATTATTGAACAACATCATTAATACCACAAACTAGTAAAATTTTGCTGAATATCATTCAAAAGTGGTTTCAACAGAATTACCAGGAACTCAAGCCAGATTCGGAAGAAGACATGGAACCAGGGATGTCATTGCTGAAGTCAGATGGATCCTGGCTGAAAGCAGAGAATAGCAGAAAGATGCTTATCTCTGTTTCATTGACTATAAAAAGGCATTCAACTGTATAGGTCATAATAAATTATGTACAACATCGTGGAGAATGGAAATTCCAGAACACTTAATTGTGCTCATAAGGAACCTGTACATAGATGAAGAGGTAGCCATTCAAACAGAACAAAGGGATACTGCTTGATTTAAAGTCAAGAAAGGTGTGCATCAGGGATATATCATTTCACCATACCTATCCAACCTGTATGCTGAGCAAACAATCTGAGAGACTGGGTGCTAAGAAGAAGAATGGGGCATCCAGATTGGAGGAAGACTCATTAAAAAGCTGCATTATGCAGACAACACAACCTTGCTTGCTGCAGATGAAGTGGATGTGAAGTTGACGAAAATCAAAGATACAGCCTTCTGTGTGGAATACACCTCAACACCAAGAGAATGAAAATCCTCACAACTAGACAAACAACATCATGATCAACGGAGAAAAGATTGAAGTGGTCAAGAACTTCAATTTACTTGGATCCACAATCAACACCCGTGGAAACAGCAGTCAAGAAATTAAAAGGAGCATTGCCATGGGCACTCTGCAGAAGACCTCCTGAAAGTGTTGGAAAGCAAAGATAACACCTTGAAGACTAAGTTGTGCCTGAGGCAAACAATGGTGTTTTCATTCACCTTATATGCACGTGAAAACTGAAATGAATGAGGAAGGATCAACAAATCTATCTTCGAAGAAGTACAACCTCCTTAGAAGTAACGATGGTAAGACCATACGTCACGTACTCTGGACACGTTATCAGGAGGGATCAGTCCCTGAAGGAGCAAAGCATGCTTGGCAAAGCAGAGGGACAGCAAGAAAGAGCAAGACCCTCAGTGAGATGGACTGACAAAGTGGCTTCAACAATGGGCTCAAGCATAGCAACAATTAGAACGATGTCATGGGGCCGGCAGCGTTTCGGTCTACAAGGTCTGACAATTAAGTCCATGAGCTCATCCTAGAAAAAGTGCTACATACCTCCTAGGTGAGTATCACTAGGCTCACCTTTGAAGTACTCCCACTGGAAAGTTATGCATCAGCTCCAACACCTAGTTCAACCTTCTAAGTACTTTTGGAACTCTTTCTGGAATAGCCATCAGAGCTGTCATCACATTACCCTTGGATGTCATCAAAAATTCTTCCTTTCAGTATTTCCTTCATCTCTGGGTAGAGAAAAATGTCATTGGGTGCCAGATTAGGTGAGTTGCGAGGGTGTTCCAATACAGTTATTTGTTTACCGGCTAAAAACTCCCTCTCAAACTGTACCATATGAGCTGGTGCTTTGTCATGATGTAAGAGCCACGAGGTGTCGGCAAAAAGTTCAGGTCATTTTCATCTAACTTTTTTACTCAGCTTTTTCAGCACTTCCAAATAGTAAATTTGGCTGTTTGTCCAGTTGGTTCAAATTCATAACTAACAATCCCTTTGATATCAAAAAAGATTAGCAACATCATTTTGACTCTTGATTTGGACTGACACAACTTTCTTGGTCATGGAGAATTGTCTGACTTCTACTGTGCACTTTGACACTTTGTTTCAGGATTGTATTCGTACACCAATGTTTTATCACCAGTGATAAAATGGACCAGAAGACCATCTTACCTCCCCAAAAGATCTTGCAAACTTCGACTCTTTTTTATTTTTGCTCATTGGTGAGCTCCTTTGGGGCCATTTTTGCACACTCCTTTCTCATGCCGAGAACTGTTTCTCTATTGATGTTTACTTGCCTGCTATGCTTCTCACAGTCAGCCAACAATTTTGATGCATGATTTGATGAATTTTTCCAGTGCTTTCATTAGCTGGGCTTGTTACTGGCCATCCTGATCCCTCTTCATGACACATTCACTCCCCTCAGAAGAACAACTATTTAACCCACGTGTACACTGCTGTTTTCTGCATGACATTATCCCCATAAACTTGGACTAACATGTCCCTCATTTCACTTCCACTCCTGCCAAGTTTAATAAGAAATTTCATGTTTGTTCATTGCTCTAATTCAAGCTCCGACATTCTTGCGATGAGACACAAAAACACACAATAATGAATGCCACTCAGCAAGACACTGCCACACATCAACACAAACACAGCTGTGAGACACTGATATGCCAAGGCTATGAAACTTTACTGAGTTGCTTGTTACTTGCTGCCAACGCAAGTGCATGGTGGCAAATTCGCAAACTTAACTGTCAGACTCATTGTGTCACTATGATTCAGAACCTAACAACATTCAAATCTGGAGCCTAGAAACTGGATTACTGCAGCCTGGGCTTATGCTAAAAAACAACCAAACCAAACCCTTTGCCATCGAGTCTGTTCTGACTCACAGTGACCTTGTAAGGGTCAGAATGTCCCTTAAAGTCTCCAAAGAGCACCTGGTGGGTTTGAATTGCCAATATTTATGGCTAGCAACCACAGCATTTAACCACTATACCATCAGGGTTTCCAAGCTAAACCCTCTCCCAACCCCTCAACTACCCAGATACATTTACCTTTTTAATCTCTCCCTTTGATTTTAATTGGTTATACATCTACCTTCCAAATTCTCTCACCTTGGGGAAGTAACCAGCATAAGGCCTGGCACACAATAGGGCAACATGGCATGGCTCTGAGCTAAACCTGGAGTCAGACAGGCCGGGACTGAAGTCTAGGTCCAGTTCTTCACCAGCTCTGTGGCTCAGGTGGCTTACTTTGCTTCTGTAAGTGGTGAGGGCATCCTTCCCTCCTCGAAGGGCTGCCATGAGGCTCAAATGTGACACTGTGTGTAAAGCACTCAGCACAGGCCCACACATGCTGAGTGTGCACTGAGTACTAGTGCTTAGTGTGGATAAGGATTTTCTGTGTGACAACTACTTAAATAAAGCGTAAGACCAGAGTTGTTACTTCTGTTCTTTCAGACTCCTGTAGCATTTTTCATTCATTCATTTGTTCATTTTACACACAGGAATCACCCACCCTTTACGGGTCCTTCATGTTCTAGACTGTGGGACTAGGGCAGTGGATGAGACTGGGGAAGAGGAATGAGATTGAAGGAACCAGACAAATAAATTAAACCATTACAGGCTGTGACAAGCATAGTGAAGGAAAAAAAGGAGATGCTATAAAAGAGAATATTGTTCTTTCTAAGAAAGATCCTTCTTCCTATAAAGATGGAAGCAAAAGAAGCCACCATGCTTCAGTTCCAGCACTGAGCCTCCTGAAGACGGTTTTCCCACCTCTATTTCCTGTTACAACCCATGCCCCCTGCTTGGCATGTCCTTCTTCCCCTGCTTCTTCACCCTGCTAGCCCTAGATTGCATCACAACAGCCAGCTCAGCAGCTCACCCTCTGGACTGTTATACCTTCTGTGGCTAAGTGGTTCCAGTGCCTGCCTAGCTCTCAACAACTGCCCTGAGTCCCCATTCTCATCCCCTCCAGGCCCCACAGGGATGGACCCCTGCAACTGGGTCTGCACTGTGTGCCAATGTCCCCTGGCCATAGCCAACTGGACCAGAGGTGGACACCTGACCCAAGCAAAACCCATCAGATCTGGATGTGGACTGACAGCCTGGAGAGTTTTGCCTCATAGCAGGAAGTGTGAGGACAGACGGGCCCTCAGCTGGCCCCCAACCCAGCTGCAGACTGCAGAGCAGGGATACGAGCGGAAGGGGAGGCCTATGTGTTTTCTGTCCATGGCCCAGCTTCTTCCTTCCCTGGGTCTGAACCCCTTCCTCACTCTTCCTCCCTCCCCCCTTGCAGTGACTTCCCGGTTTATCACCTACTCCAGCCCTATGGGTTTCTGTCCATGACCGCCAGAGAGCCCTGATTCCCCTCCCTCTGCCTTCTCCCATCTAATCAAACCAGTAGCTTCCCTTCCTTATAGCCCTTCTGGTCCAACTGACCCCGGTGACTTTTCTGCCACTTTCCAAGGGCCTCGCTCCTGATGGGTCCTCAGTCACATCTGCTGAAGGACTGAGCGAACTGAATAACCAGGCTTCAGCCCTCAGAGGCACTGGGAAGAGCCAGAGTGAGAAGAGGAGCGGTCCGGGTGGAATGCTGGCCCAAGGAGGAGACGGCGGGGGATTGATTCCAGCACCACTGCTTCCTGGCTCTGGGGCCTCAGGTCCCACGTTCAGCCTCCCTGTGTCTCCACCTCCTTCCAGGCAGGTGATGCAGGCAATAGGCCCAGCACACAGCAGGCACACAGTTAGTATTAGCTGTAGTGATTGTTGTGATACAACTGTTCCTCTGTTTAATAAGAGACTAGAGATCTAGCGTCAGCTTTCTTCTTCCCCACGAATCTCCCCAAATGCACTATTCCTAGAGCTTTCCCTCCTCCATCCCGCCCCATCAGTGAGGCATCTGAGCACTGGATTCCCCCATCCTTGGGAGCAGCTGATGTGTGCCTCAAGGAACCTCAAGAGGTTTCCAGAGTAGAGATCAGTGACAGTAGGAGTCAGAGCAGTCTCCACTGGTTGTCACAGCTGGTGAGCTGGTTTTCTGAGTCCACACTGGAAGTTCGCAAGAGTCTCCAGTTCCCTCAGGTGCTGCAGGAACTCAGAGCTGCTGAGGTTCAAGTTTTTTGGTCACACGCCTGCATTCCCACACACAGGCCAGTGAGATGAGGAACCTTCAGTGACTCTGCCCCCACCCCACCCCCCCACATTTAATTTCCTGGTGCCAGTCCCCTGCCATCAAGATGACAGTATCTGTCCCTGTTAGACTGTCCACTCAGGGTCATTATGTACAATAAAGAAGGACCTGGTGTATTTAGATTGTAGAGGCTCCAAAGCTTCTAGCTCTAGAGACCACACTCACATTGCCGGCCTGGGAGCTATTCAAGCCTGCAGCTGGCATGACAATAGGTGGGTCTGGGGGCTATCCATACAGAAATGTCACCAACCACACTCCACTGAACCCACATCTGTACCCACGCCTCTGAGAGCTCAGTAGCACGTTTTCTTTTCTTTGAACAATTCGGCTTTCCATAGCCAAGCAACCTAGAGATCAGACATCAGAGGTGGAAAGCAAATATCCAGTTCTGCAGGCCTCATTGGACCGGTGATCAACTGCTGTCCTTTCTTGTGGACCACCTAAGGCCTGGCTGCATTTTCCCAAAGCGCCAGGCTTCTATCCAGCACAAACACTGAAAGCACTCAGCGGCTGTTCCCCGTTTCTCTCTCCCGATCTCTCTGTCTTTCTTTCTCTTTTCCCCTCGTCTCCCCACTGCTGCCTGTCATCTCTGAAAACAGGGAAATTCTATCTCAGAAGGGTGCTATCTTCCTTTAATGGGGATCTAATTCCTTTTATCTTCATTCTCAGATACGAGGGCTTTCAAAGGACAGGGAAGGCTGTAATTAACATCTCCTTGCTCACTGGAAAATGAAATGTATTCCCACGTATAGATTTCCTTGTAAGGAGCTTTAGCGTGGGAGAAGCTGGGATGCAGGCACATGGATTAGCAGAAACTCCACCCAGCAGAACAAGAATCCTGAGGAAAGGAGGGTGCCATGCTGAAAGACAAGAGAGTGAACCTTGAGGCCAGTTGGGAAGACCCCATGATCAGCTGGGGCCAGCCAGGGCCCCCTCTACCAGGATGACAGAATGCTCTGGACTTGAGAGGGAGGGAGATAGCACCTGGACTGACTTGCCACATTTGGTAGGCCCTTCCTGGTTTCACAGCTTTCCTCATCTTCTGATCCTGCTCACAATCCCCAGCCTTGTTTGATTAAATGGTCTCCTGCCTCGTACATGATGATAAGGGTGGTCTCATGAGTCTGGGATAGGAGAGCACTTGGGAGCCACAGCAAGAAATGTGGCTGCACGAGTGGTTGATGTTAACTCAGAGGGCATTGAATGCCGTGTCTAAGAACAAGGTGTAGCCGTGGGGGTTGTTTGTTGCCAAGGAGGACACAACTAGGTCTGTGCTTTGAATGAGGGATTAAAGGGGAGCTCCAGGCAAGAGGACTGGGTATAAGGATGTGGCAGTGGTCGGATGGGAGATGAGGGTGATCTGGACCTACCTGGCATCTAGGGCTGAGAGAAAGTGGCAAGTCTCGTCACAAGGCAGATGTCATTCATACGACCTAGTGACTTCACCATGAAGAGGAATGAGGAGAGAACTGACTGGTTTACCAGCAGTCACTGAGACTGCCTATATATTGAGACCTGTGCTGAGTGTTTCCCAGGCTCTTGTGGGAAGTTGGTTTAGGACAACTCTGAGACCACAGTCACTAGGTACTGTAAGGCAGTGCCATGCCCGAACCTGGAATCATTCAAGAGATGTTTGCAAGGCAGAAGTGACCGTGCTCATCTGGAGATGTGAAGATGGGAGAGACTGGCAAGCAAGGGAGATGACATTCCAGAATTTGGTATTGCACCCTTCTCCTGTAAATTTGGAAACCCTGGTGGCATACTGGTTAAGTGTTGCGTCTACTAACCAAAAGGTCAGCAGTTTGAATCCACCAGGTACTCCTAGGCAACTCCATGGAGCAGTTATGCTCTGTTCTATAGGGTCACTATGAGTTGGAATCAACTCAACGGCAGTAGGTACCTGTAAATTCCAGCCCTCGGTCCTTCTTTGCTACCCCCGTTTCTGCACACGATTTACTCTCAACAGCTAAGCCACATCCCCAACCTCTGGACTTAGAGTCTGGCTGTGCAGTGCTGGGCCAGCTAAGCCTTTCCCCACTTGGACACCTTTGGTAGTTACTTCAGTTGCAGGGCCCCAGTTCCCTCCTCCACATAGTGGGTTAATGCCCCTTTCCTCCGCCACCTTTGGAGGCTGGAATGAAATCATGGCAATAAAAGGAGCCACAGAGGCCCAGCATCGTGGCAGTGCAGGTCAGTATCAGGGCCAGGTCTGTGCTCCTGGCCCCCCGGGGCCTTTGGGTGATGTTGGAAGTTACGCAGAGTAGGGAGCTCCAGGATCTGGCACAGCACAACCCTCTTAAATGTTGTCACCTGAATGAATGACCTCTCTGTCCTGCTTTCCTGTCCATGACTCTGTAGAGCACAGAGCCATTTGCTCGTTGGACTCCAAATGAGAGACTCTATAGAACAGACTTGGATTCAGGGCAACAAAAAGCCCAGAAGGCAGAAATAGAAACACGTAGTCAGAGAGCAGCAGACTCAGTGGCCTTCACACTTCACCAGGGCCAAGGCGGCTGCTTCTTGTTATGTAACTCCTGGGCCAGCAGGATGTGCTAATTAACTACAGAGCTTCTGGAGCCAAGAGTCTTGGAGGAAGTCTTTAATTAATACTCCCCTGAAGGTTGGGAAAAGGGAAGCAAGTAAGGAGTCCTGCCTACCAGGGAGGTTTCAGAAGGAGTAGCCTGCAGCTGCACAGGATCCGCGGGGGCAAGGCCAGCTTCCCTAGTGCGCAACGCAGGCCCTGGGCTCAGCGGGGCCCTGCACTTGGGCTCTGATGCTCCACAGTAGCTGTCTTAAAATCCTTCACGGTTTTTTAACAAGGAGCCCTGCATTTTCATTTTGAACTGGACCTATCAAATTACATAGCCAACCCTGGCCCAGGTTGTGTTGTACCCACCACAATCCTAGGAGAAGGGAATTATCATCCCCCTTTACAAATATGGGGCCTCAGGTTCAGAATGGTGAGAACCCACAGCTAGTGAGGGGCAGAGCCAGGCACAGAGCCATTTCCGGCACGAGCGCTGAGGGACCCTCGCCCTGGACCAGGCCCTGTGCCAACCACAGGATCAGAGACATGGTTGCTACCCTCTAGGCCCCCAGTCCAGTGCAGGGACAGACAATGTAGGACCCGATGGGAGGAAGACAGGCAGATGTGGGAACCGGAGTGCACCCCAACCCAGCCTGGGGAGTCGGTTGGGGGGGGAGGTGACAGTACTTCTTGAGAATATGCTGCCTGCAGCGGGGCCTAAAGGTGAGCCAAGGCCGATCTCACCCAGAGGAGGACTTCCGCAGGAAGCAGCCAGCTGCGAGAGTGTGCTGGGGGAGGAAGCAGCCAGCTCAAAGGCCTGAGGGCAAAAGAGGGTAAGGCTTATTCAGAAAACAGGCTGTTCAGCAGCCTGGCTGCTCTACCTGAGGGAAAACTACTTTCAGGTGGATGGTGGGAGGCTCATCAGGAGCGGGTTTCTTCTTCTGCCCCTCGCTTGTTCCTTCCTTCCCCCATGCATGACGTCTGAGTCATCTGTACTGCAAGTGCCTGAGGCAGTATCTGGACAAATGAACAGATGCTGGTGCAGGAGTGAACCAGCCAATTCGTTCCCACTGTTCCTGCCAGTTCTTCAACCTGGAGTGCTGGTCCCACGCCTTTCTGTTGGGAACCTTCTTCTGCTCCCCTAGCCTGCCTCCCCAGGAAAGCATTCCCCAACAGGCTCTCCCCAGAATACTTGTCTCCCTGGAGACACACACATTCATGCGCATACACACATACAAAGACACCCCCCACACAGACCATACGCACAAGGGCAATGCATATTCCAGAGGCCAGGACCTGCCTCACTTGGTCCCCTCAAATGCCTGGCCCTGGACGTCACAGGAAAATGCTTGATCTCAGCAGCACTGAACCTGACCCTCTAATGTGCCCCAGATAGGGTCCATGGCAAATCCTGTAACTGATGTCTTGGGACCCAGCTCCCCGCTATTTACAGCCCCCCCCCCACTCCCCCTGCCACCATGTTCCCTGGCATGGGCCAGGGAAACAGCAGGGGCTCTAGAATCATTTAGACCATGGTATCAAATCCCCTCCTGCCACCTAACAAGCTGAGTGACCTGGGATAAGTCAGTTCTCTCTCCAAGGCTGAGATCCTCTCTGGACAAGCGGCAGTAGCAGATTCCACGAGGGGATGGTGCCATGTCTGATATGGTGCAGCACGTACCAGGTCTGGTGCATAGTAGGTGTGCAGTGAGCATCAGCCCACTCCCATCCCCTGTGTACTCAGACAGGCAAATTGTAAATTGCTCTCAATTCAGAGCTAAGAATTCAAAGAAGCTTGTGAATGAACCCTTTGTCCCAGTAGTTTGCCCAGATCATCCTTCCTCACTGTGGCCCCAGCTCACTCTTGAGTGCACCTCAGCCCTGCTTCTCCAAGCTTGATGTGTACAGCTCTTGACAGAGTTTCACACTTTATAGCTGTTATATAAAATTAATCTTTCAGGCTGTTTCAATTCCAACATTTTATACCCCTCCAGAGGAAAGGCCATGGTTTGGCAAAAGTCGCACATACAACACACCATACGAGACAGAAAAGGAGGCGAAGACTCCATCAGTCAGTGGTATCATTCATTAGGTGGGATCACTGCATCCCCTTCCAATGAGGACACGCTCTGGATGGCACTATGTTGTCCGCTGCCTCTAGAACAGGTGATTTAGGAACTCCCAGAGTGATGCTTCTTACAGCAGAATGATGTAGGCTTTGTTGATAGACTGCCGGCTTCCTTGGGCCTGTCCTTGCCCTGCACAGCTGAGAATGTCACTGCACAGATGGGAACATGCAGGCCTTACAGTAAAGGGACTCACCTGAGATCACATGCAGCAGCAAGAGGTGGGGCTGTGATCTGAACCTAGGTCTCGGTGCCTCCAAGGGCCCTGCTCATTTCTTGCCACTCAGTAACTCCTACCCACACACACGTGTCCCCAGTCAGCCCCTGGCCAGTGCCGTGGTACGACTTAAAAGAAACTTGGCCTCTTATGCTCCTGGCTGACATGGGATGCAAGCTTAATAAAACTAACACTCATTGTCAGCACGCAAGCTCCAACGCTCCTCTACGTTGCACCAAACACTCAGGCATGCGGCTTCACCATCAACTCATTTCACCATGGGGACGGAAGGCTAGTACTCGCTGGAAAGATTCACCTTTTCCGATGATGGTTTCCAGTGTTTCCCATTTGTTTAACTTCTCTGCCTATTCCTGACCAGCCAGGTGGGGGAAGGGGAGGGGAGGTCCCTGGAGGCCTGGTGGCTGCACATCTGTCACCAGGTCCAAGGGAGGTGGGGTCATCTCTCCCGGGAGGCCACCTAGACCTCCACAGCTCCCAGTGGACTGACTCCACCCTCCTGGACAGTGGCCTCCAGGCCCATACACCCCATATACTATTCTAGCATCACCCCATATCCTGACACCCCAATAATAGTACCTGTTGCTCCTCAAATACTCCACACATGCTTGTGTTTCCAGGTCCTTGCACAGGCTGTTCCCCTGACCTGGAATGGCCCTTCCCACTTCTCTGTCTGGAGAAACCCTGCTCATCTCCCAAGGCCCAGATGGAGAGAGGAGGCGGAACGGGAAGGGAACTCATGCGTTTCACCTCCTGCCATGAAGTCAGGCTGGGCAGGGAGGTGACTGCATGCTCTCAGTTGATCCCACTAAGCCAAGGCACCACTTACACAAGGTGAGCTTCACTGGCCCATTTTACGGGTGGAGAAACGGAGGCTCTGAGACATTGAGTAACTTCCAAAAAGTTGCCCAGTGTTCAGTGGCAGGTATGGGATTGTCACTGACTCACAGATCAGGTTTCCACCACTACCCTGCACCCATTTCTGGTCACCTCCTTACCCCTGAGAAGGACATCCTTCCTTCTTCTGCAGCCTCCGAGGGCACAACCCAACATCCTTTCTCACAGCTGTTTCCCACTCCTGCCTTTGCCCCCAACCAGTCCCTCCCCAGTGCAAGCTGAGGAGTAGACTAGACTCATCTACGACTCAGTTGGTAAACAGTGAACTGAAATGGGCTGAACCAGCTGAGCAGTCCCACCGCACCCCGTATCCTATTGCCTGACTGTACCCTGGGGGGAGACAGATGCCTTTCGCCAAGGATCAAGCTGCATTTGGGCCAGTTTAGGCCTCTCTATTGGGGTTGAGTTCACTCCTCTACATGCTCAGCTCCTCACGGGGAGTAAGTACGGAGAGCCAAGGTGAGTAGGTTATGTTGGGGAAGAATTCGGCTCAGTATCAACAGCCAAATGTGTCCAATAATGCGACAGTATGTCCTGTCAAGTAATGAGCTCCTCCCTAGAAGACATCCAGTTACTGGATGACAGTGAAGAGAGGGCTTCCTACATTATAGGGGGTATTGCAGTTCATTTCCTGTATTCCAGACTGTGAAGCCAGAATGTTTGTTTCAAATTAATATTTCTCTGAGCAGATTCTGCAATTCTGAGGATAGAACAAGGCCAGAGGTCAGCGGTGGCACGGATCATCAATTGCTCTTATGCTTCCTCAAGCTGAAGCTGAAGAAAACTAGAATAAGTCCATGAGAGCCAAAATATGACCTTGAGTATATCCCACCTAAATTCAGAAACCACCTCAAAATAGATTTGATGCATTGAACACCAATGACCTAAGACCAGATGAGTTGTGGGATGACATCAAGATCATCACGCCTGAAGAAAACAAAAAGTCATTGAAAAGACAGAAGGAAAAGGACCAAAATAGATGTCAGAAGAGCCTCTGCAACTGGCCCTTGAACACAGAGGAGATAAAGCAAATGGAAAAAAATGAAGGGGTAGAAGAGCTGAAGAGCAATTTTCAAAGAGAGCATCTTGAAAAGACAAAGTATTTATAGTGAAATGTACAAAGACTTGGAATTAGAAAACCAAAAGGATAGAACAAGCTCAGCATTACTCAAGTGGACAGAACTGAAGAAAAAATTCAAACCTTGAGTTGCAATTTTGAAGGAGTCTGTGAGCAAAATACAAATGATGCAAGAAGCATCAAAAGGAGATGGAAGGAGTACACAGAATCACTGTAACAAAAATAGTTGGTTGATGTCATTTTAGGAGGTAGCATGTAATCAAGAACTGATGGTACTGAAGGAATAAGCCAAAGGTGCATGGAAGGCACTGGTGAAAAACAAGCCTCCAAGAATTGATAGAATACCAACTGTGATGTTTCTACAAACAGATGCAATGCTGGAAGTGATTGCTCAGCTATGCCAAGAAATTTAGAAGTCAGCTATCTGGTCAACTGATTGAAGATATCTGTATTTGTGTCCATTCCAAAGAAAAGTAATCTGGTCAAAAGCAAAAATTAACAAATATTGGTATCATGCATAAGAAAATGTTGCTGAACATAATTCAAAGCAGTTGCAGCAGTACTTTGGAAAAAGGACATGGCAGTCTAATTCTGAAGAGAATTAGCCAGTGAAAACCTTATGAATAGCAGCAGAACATTGACAGGGAGCTGTTAAATATCCAAACCAGGTTCTGAAGGGGACATGGAACCAGGGGTATCGTTGCTGGTGTCAGATGGATCTTGACTGAAAACAGAGAATACCAGAAAGATGTTTACCTGTATTTCATTGACTATGCAAAGGCATTCAACTGTGTGTATTGTAACAAACTATGGATGACACTGCCAAGAACGGACATCCCGGAACACTTAATCATGTTCTTGTGGAACCGGTACATAGATGTGGTAGTCAAGATTGTGCCAACTTGGCAACTCCATGTTTGGCTGCTGTATCAAGTAGCAGGGGTGGGGCCTGTGGTAGCATCTGTGGTGGCTTCCGTCTTCTCAGCTCTCATCTTTCCACCTTCCACCACCTACTTCCTGTCTGTTTATGCGTCCAGCAACTGTGGCTCTCCTTTGTGTCTGGTTCTTGGACCTGAACTAGCAGCTGTTGGAATTGACTCTTACAGCTGGCAAATGAAGAGTTCTGTTTCCTGACCTGATGATCCTAGATTCACCGGCCACTTGCCACTCCATGAGTCAGCAAAGACCTTGTAGTTTCACCACCAGCTTGGGATCCGTCGACCAACACAGCTAGTGATCTAGAACTCTGGTCTCTGACCTACTGACCTTGGGGTCACCAGCTCCCATGACCACGTGAGGCTCATGCCAGGACTCGGGATGCTCAGCTTCTACAATTGCATGAGCTATTTCCTTTACATATAAATCTGTCCTTGTACATACACATGTTACTGGTTTTGCTTCCCTAGAAAACCCAGCCTAAGAGAATTGACCAAGAGGTAGTTGTTTGAACAGAACAAGAGCTGCTGCATGGTTTAAAATCAGGAAAGCTATTTGTCTGGACTGTATCCCTTCACCCTACTTATTCAGTTTGTATGCTGAGCAAGTAATCAAATGTGGCATCAGGGCTGAAAGACTCATTAACCACCTGAGATATGCAGATGACACAACCTTTCTTGCAGAAAGCAAAAAGGACTTAAAGCACTTACTGATGAAAATCAAAGACTGTAGACTTCAGTATGGGTCACACCTCAACACAAAGAAAACAGAAATCCTCACAGCTGGACCAATAAGAGCATCATGCTAAATGGAGAAAATATTGAAGTTGTCAAGGATTTCATTTTACTTGGATCCACAATCAATACCTGAAGAAGCAGCAATCAAGAAATCACACAACATACTGCATTGGACAAATCTACTGAAAAAGACTTCTTTAAAGTATAGCAAAGCAAAGATGTCACTCCGAGGACTAATGAGCACCTGATTCAAGCCATGATATTTTCTATCACCTTGCATGCATGTGAAAGCATGAGAATGAATAAGGAAGACCAAAGAAGAATTGATGTCTTTGAATTATAATGGTAAAGAATATTGAATACGCCATGGACTCCAGGAAGAACGAACAAATTTGTCATGGAAGACGTACAGCCAGGGTGCTCCCAGAATCAGGGAGAGCTAGAGTTCACCTCACATACTTTGGACATGTTATCAGGGGTCGGATCCTGAAGAAGGACATCATGCTTGGCCTTCAAGGAGATGGGCTGACACAGTGGCTGCAACAATGGGCTCAAACACAGCAACAGTTGTGAAGACGGCTGGGGACAGGGCAGGGTTTCATTCTGTTGTAAATAGGCCACTATGAATGAGGACCAACTCAATGGCACCAAACAAAAACAATAACTAGGGTGTGGTTGTGAAGCTTCCCAAGAGATCCTTTAATTTTGTGATTCTTTGGGCCTCTAAGTCCATGAATGACCGTGAACTTAATTCTGGGACTCTGTGAAAGGGACAAGATTATGTGATTCAAAGAATCTGTCAATGCATCTTTGAGGCTATGAAAGACCTTCTAATTTCAAGATTCTGTGCATCTCAGATGTCTTGAATGTGAATGACAGATTTGAAAACCCTCCAAGTGTATATAAGAATCCATGCTCTAAGGCTTCCCCTTCTCGCGTCTCAGACTCTGAGAAAGAACACTGGGCCAATTATCTCTGAGCTTCTCTCTATATTAAAATGTGGAGTCCCTGGGAGTACACAAATCCAAAACCTCCACCCCCAGTCTTCACCTGATTCAGGCCAGCCTCTCTCTCTCCCTGAACCCAGACCTTTAGGGTAAACCAACCATCTAAGAATCTTGTCCTCTCCAAGCCCGGGAAACCTAATTACCCTCCCAGGGAAAAATAAACCACCCCCAGGAAGGCCATGGTACTTGATACCAGTCTGCGGACTGCTTATGGTTTCCTCCCCGCACATGCCTCCTGGGGAACTCTCACCCCCCCCACCCCCGCCTCCAACTTCAGCCTGGAGAAATAGGACAGGAACACCTCCAGTCAACTCCCAGACCAGTGTGTGGGAGGTCCTGCTGCTGCTGGGACCCTTTTAGCACTGTGTCTGTTGTTGTAACTGAGGTGACACCATCACAAGGATGTCTGTGTCCCTCTTCCATGTGCTAAGTGAGTCAAAGCGGTTCTGAAGCCCCAAGTAACAGAGTCTGTGAGGACAGCACCTTGGCAGACAGGCTCCCAGCCAAGCCCTTGTCCCCTGAGATGCCAGTGGGCGCAGGCTTGGCTGCCAGGAGACATTTTCTGGTGTGTGTCTGCTTAGAACAAAGCAGCAAGGGCAGGGAGGGAAGAGCCACTGTCATCTCTGTTTCTTTTTCACAATCGTCTGGCTGTGCTCCTCCAGGGGGCATAGGGTGGGGGTCAGGGGGGTGTGCATTTCCTGCTTCCACTGTTTATTCTGCAAGTGCTCTGTGGGATCTGAGGAGCTGGCTGTCCTGCCAGGTTCAGGACAGGTTTCCCTGGAAAGGAATTTGTTACAGGGCAGGGGAGAAGTGGGAGACTAGGTAGGGAAGGGATGAGATTCTGGGGAGTCTGGACTGTCCTGATTCCCAAACTCAGCAGCTCCTGAGCTGGATGGCTGGGGTCCCAGAGCCATGGGCAGTGGAAGAACCTGGAACTCAGAGCCAGGTGACTTGGCACTGGGGACAAAGACAAACCATGCCCCTCTCTGAGATGGCCAAACCTGAGCTCCCGCAAATAGGCAGAAGAGGCTCTGGCTGGTCCCCAGGGGAAGCTGGGCAGAGGCAGCCTGTGGGCTCAGATAGTCCAGTCTGAGGCTCAAGTCTGGGCCTGCTTGTGGGTAGCTCAGCCTCCAGGACCCAAAGGGGCTGCTGCTCCCACCACCGCCTGGTGAACGACTGCGACTCTTTGAGGACAAGTGTTCTCTGTCTTATTCAGTGTTCTGTTCCCTTTACCAGGCACGGAACAGAGCCTGAAACAGTGTGAATTTGGAGTGGGGAGAAAGTGAATGGGCTGGGGGAATTCTGTCATCTACCCCCCAACCAGGCCCTTCACACATAGATCATATATATCTTATTCTTCCTCCTCTTCCTCCATGAGCCCTCTCCACCTCATCCTAGAGACTCAGCTCAGGTGTCTCCTCCTCCAGGAAGCCCCCTGCCCTGCCATCCCCCACACACTGTGCTCCATCGGTGCCTTGTCCCCATGCTGCTCTCTTAAACTGTCTATTTACAGTTTACCCTCCATCCCATTAACAGTGACTTTCTGTTAGCGGGATCAGTATCTAGGTTTCCGCACCCCTAGCCCCTGGCTGGGGCCTGACCCCAATATCGCTGAATAGCTGCCTGTTAGTCCAAACAGAACTTTGCAAATCTCCTCCCTCAGTGGTGCCTAATCTGAGGCTATATGATAAATACAGTAAATAATGAAAACATACTAGTTGGACAAAACAAAGGTGCAACAGATGTGTAAAGCAACTGTCATCAAGCTGATTCTGACCATGGCAACCCCACATGTGTCAGAATAGACCTCTGCTCCACGGGGTTTTCAGGAGATGATGTTTCAGAAGCAGATTGCCAGGCCTTTCCTTTGAGGCACCTCTGGGTAGACTCAAGCCCCTACCCTTTCATTTAGAAGCTGAAGGCATGAACTATTTACACCACTCAGGGACTCCAGCAAATGGGTAGAGGGAGGCAATGAGCAATCACGGGTATCTGAAGTGTGTAGCCACAAGGGAACAGGGCAGCTGCACCCTAGCCTGAGATGAGGCCAGCAGAGGTCTGCCTGGGAGCTGAGCCCCTGCCTCCCCTATCCTGCTGCTAGCTAGGAACAACCACCGCAGGTATGTAGCCAAGGGGCAGGGGAAGGCCCCCAAAGAGAAAACAGTACCTGGCTGCTCACCCATACAGCCCTGGGGTCAGGGTCAGCCGTGGGCTGGGGACCACACGTGCTCACTCAGCCAGCATTTGCCGAGTGCCTGCTGGACAGTGCAGCAGTAGACAGTGCAGCCAGGCCCTGCCCCAGCA
Organism: Heterohyrax brucei; assembly: GCA_028571685.1. NCBI lineage: Eukaryota > Metazoa > Chordata > Mammalia > Hyracoidea > Procaviidae > Heterohyrax > Heterohyrax brucei. The sequence continues at coordinate 60,659,581 of CM053140.1, forward strand.
CCTGCGGGAGCAAACAAGACCCCCGCCTGCAGGAGCAGAAATGCTGGGGGAGACACTGATACAGTGCCATGAACTTGATAGTAAGTAATAAAATGATCATGTGAGATAGCGAGAGTGCCGAAGAAGGAAGAAAACAGCGGGACGGGGAGTCATGCGTGTATAAAAGAAAGGAGTGAGAGTCGACAAGACTTCATCTTGTTTCATTGTCGCAGAGTCCCCAAACACAGATGAGCAAACTCAGGCTCAGAGTGTTAACAGGAGCCCAAGGCTGGAGTGTAAGGTCACGACAGGACCTCTGCCCTGCAGCCCCTTCTTTTCTGGAGAGGAGCCCCCTACTCTGCACACTCTAGGCCCTCCCAGGCATTACATCAGAGGGCTACAGGCCACAGACGGAGGAGGCTATCAGACCCACTCACGAGCCGTGAGACCAGGGCCCCACAGTGTGAAGGAACGTCATCAGAATCTGAACTCAAGTTTGTCAGAATAAAAAGCCTCTTGCTCCACCATGGGCCACCACTTGAAACGAAGTCACAACCCACCCCACAGTGGGCTCAGACACCCTGATGGGACCCGTGTGGGGCCCAGGCCTTCATCAGCTGCCTCTGCCCACTGCTGAATCCAGGCAGCCGTGGATGCCCCCAGGAAACTTGGTGCTGGTGACAATATTACTCACTGCAGGAGGATCAAGGAAGCGCCTTCTAAGGCTTGAGCCCCAAACCAGCATTCCAGGCTGCAGTGTCTGGGCTCAGAGGCAGCTGGCCTTTGATCCAGGGCCCAGACACAGGGCTGCCTCTAATGTGAAGGCAGTGCCTTGTGAAGCCAAATCCCATCAGGGGACAGATCAGAACTTTGCAGTCTCATTGCTGATCTGACAGTCTGACCTATTTCCCACTTCCCCTCCCTGGGAGATAAGGTGGCTGCCATAGTAACCGCACAGACAGAGGCTGCAGAGGCAGCTCCCCGGACAGGGGCTTTCCACCTAGAGGAGAAAAGGCTTATGGACTGTGTGGGGCAGACAGGCCTGGGCTGAGTCCCAGCTCTGTCACAAACCGCCACAAGCTATCTGAGCCTTCTGCTCTCTGCGCCTCACTTTTCCCATCTGAAAAGTGACACATGACAATACCTTTGTGACCAAGTTGTAATGAATAACAACGTTCAGCGTGCAGGAAGCATTCGATATGTGTCAATTACCACAGTTTTTGTCTTATAAAATATCATTTACTATTATTTCAGCTGATGGACTGTAGGAGAGATGTGCTCTGCGTGATCCTGATACTCCTTAATCCGTTTATTCAACAACTGTATTTGCTGAGCACCTGTTTTGAGCTAGGCACTGTTCAGGATGCTGAGTGTGGATACACGGCAGAATTGGGGCCTATTTGGCAAACAGAGTTGTGTTTACCTGCAATCGCACTCACCCTGTGGGACACCTTAGAAAGGGGCTGAGCCCCCTTGATGGTGCTGATGTTTCACGTTTATTCACCCAGTTAAGTGCCTACTTTGTACCAGGCATCCACTGAGGCACGTGCAATTGCAGCATCTCACTGAACCTTCCACAGAAGCCTAGATGGTGTTAACCCCACTTCATAGATGGGAAAACGAGGCTCAGAGAAGGGAAGGGGCTCACCCAGCATTTCCCTGTGCCCAGTGCTAGAACAAGTCTCAAACCTAGGTCTGTGAAGAGGTAAAGTAACCATTTAGAATTTCCCAGCATGCTCTTGAAATACCATTTGCTAGGCCAGGGCCCAGAAACCTACTCTTTCAAGCTCCCCAGGGGATTTGGGGGCAGCAGATCCCATGCTGGGGAACCCTGCAAGACAGACTAGCTGAGTGACTTCAAGGGTCTTTTCCAACTTCATCCTTACTGGAATCTGAAAATCAGGTAGCAGGAATGAAGGCAGTCACTCAGCTCTGCTCTGTGAATGGCACAGCTGGCAGGTCACACTGCAACTCTACAGTAATTCAGTCCACCGGGGTCTGTGCTGATAAGACCTTTGGCATACCCAAGAGACCCCACTGTTCTCCTACCAGCAGGCTTGGGTGTGGGAGCATCCTCCCAGCCCACCTACCGCATCCCACCCTTGCACCTCTCTCCAGATGAGGCCTCCTGCAGACCCCAGACTTCCCAACACCATTATTAACTAAGACAACTTGTGTGTACTTTAAGTCTGAGAAGCCTGCAGGGGAGGAGTTGAAATGGATATACCTTAACTAGTCAGTAGCTTTTTGATGAAGAAGTAAAGAAAGGACAGGTATGAGTCTTGCAGACTATGATGGAAAACCCGCTGATCTGAGGCCCTGAGTTCAATCCCCGGCAGTAGGAAATGTGCAGTTTTGGGCTTGAGTGCCAACAGGTATAACACTCTGCACTTTACAAACATCATCTCATTTCATAGTCTCAAGACTCCACTGAAGGAATCATTCTACCCATTTCCTGGATGAGCAAACTGAGACCTCAGGAGACACAGGCACATGTCCAAGGCAAAGCAGCACATCAGTGGCCCCTCAGACTTCATTTTGGATTACCGACTCCCTACTGTCTCCACAGTGCCTGGGGGACCTATCTGGGGCCCCTTGGTCACCGTTTCTTGGGCTCCCCCACACCTACGCTCCGGCTTTGGCTGTGTGTGTTGGGAGAGGCACGCAGCTAAGGGCCCCAGGCATCCCTGCACATCCTTGTTGAGCAGACAGATTGCGAGGCCCAATTGTCCCTGCTACTGAGCAGTTTCTGTAGCTAGTTCAGCAGACACTTAAGTAGGTTAGAGGTCACTGTTCATTCCGAGGAGTAAAGAGATGGGGCTGGCTTGCTGCAGCAAAACTCCGTTACATGTGTAGAAACAATCTGGATCACTGCTTCTCCTGGGGACTGGGGCAGGGGGGCTGGGACGACCTCCCAATGCCCTGCTTTTTGCTGTGCTTTGAGCCATAAACTCCCTTGTTCTGATCCATTGAACCAAGGGGTCCTTACAGCCCCTGAGGGGTCACGGCGGTCTAACCCGTTAATGTGCTTGGTCGTGTAACCTTTGAAGTCCTGTTACTCTTCTCTGTCTCAGAGAGGATGAAGAGCTTCCCTGACATTTGGCCTGGGGAAATTTTATTCCTCCTCTTCGCTCACTTCTGAGGGCCTCCTCTTCAGCCCCTTGCCTTCAGCATAGCCCTCCTCACCCCCTGCCCTCAGCGTAGCCCTCCTCACCCCCTGCCCTCAGCATAGCCCTCCTCACCCCCTGCCCTCAGCGTAGCCCTCCTCACCCCCTGCCCTCAGCGTAGCCCTCCTCACCCCCTGCCCTCAGCGTAGCCCTCCTCACCCCCTGCCCTCAGCGTAGCCCTCCTCACCCCCTGCCCTCAGCGTAGCCCTCCTCACCCCCTGCCCTCAGCGTAGCCCTCCTCACCCCCTGCCCTCAGCGTAGCCCTCCTCACCCCCTGCCCTCAGCGTAGCCCTCCTCACCCCCTGCCCTCAGCGTAGCCCTCCTCACCCCCTGCCCTCAGCGTAGCCCTCCTCACCCCCTGCCCTCAGCGTAGCCCTCCTCACCCCCCTCATATCTTCAGTGTCGGGTCTGAGCTGCCATCCCTGGCTCTGAGCTTTGCATCTAGAGAGTGTGAGGCCAGGAAGGCCAAAGAAAAGTCCACTGAGGGACCTTCCTACAGCTACTCCAGGGTTAGAAATCTGGGGGTTGTCAAGGGAGATGGGGCTGCCAGCCCTTTTCTGAGCCTTTAATGGAAGAAACTTAAAAGGATTAGATGCTGCTGCTTTGCCTCAAATGCTGGAGACTAAAGGCCTCTCATTCCTGGACTACAGGGCACCGAGTACCAGACCCCCGACGCCAGTTCCATGCCTGCCATCCCAGGCCTCCGCCTCCTTCTAAACATGCCACTCCAAAACCTGAGAGGACCTTCAAACTCTTCTTGTCTGGGACTCATTCCAAAAATGAGAAACTGAACACCAGATTCTACACATAGCAGCAAAGAGGACATGGAAATAGCAGGAAATTTATAGATAAATATGTAGGCTGGCTTCAAATTCCAGCTGCATCTTGAATGTCTTAGACAAACCCTGTATGCCTCTGAGCCTCCCTTTTTAACATCTGTAAAATGTTCATCCTCCTCAAAGATCACTATACCTAGCCTAGGGCCTTGTACACATCTGTCTGCCTTAGTTCCTTTATCTGTAAAATGGATCACTGGGAAGTTTAGAATATGTAAAACACCTAGGACACAGTAGGTACCTTCTTAGTCCGCTAGTGCTGCTATAACAGAAAGACCACAAGTGACTGGCTTAGCAAACAGAAATTCATTCTTTCACAGTCTAGGAGACTAGAAGTCTGAATTCAGGGCATCAGTTCATGGGGAAGTCTTTCTCTCTGTATCAGATCTGGGTCAAGGCCCTTGCCATCAATCCTCACCTGGTCTAGGAGCTTTTAAGCACAAGGACCCCAGGTCCAAAGGACATGCTATACTGCTAGCTCTTGTTGCTTGGTGGTATAAGGTCCCCGTGTGTGTGCTCATTTCTCTCTTTTATGTCTTAAAAGAGATTGATATAAAATACAACCTAATCTTGTAGATTGAATTCTGTCTCATTCACATAACTGCCTGTAATCTGCCTTATTAACACCAAACAGGTAGGATTTACAACACACAGGGAAATCACATCAGATAACAAAACAGTAGACAATCACACAACACTGGGAATCCTGACCTAGCCCAGTTGACACACTTTTTAGGGGAACATAATTCAATCTGTTATATACCACCCCTTGGCCCCCCAAAACCCATGTCTTTAACTCCAAGTGCAAAATCTTAAAATTCCTCTTCATATGTGAAATCTAGAATACAATGCGTCAGCTTCCAAAGTACAACGAAGAAACAGACAGGTACAAGCTAGACTTTTCCATTACAAATGAGAGAAACTGCAGAGAAAGAAGACATAACCAGCACTAAGCAAGTCAGCCAAAGCCAAGTGTCATTGAGTCAGATTCGACTCATGGCAACCAGAATACATTACATTAGCTCTCAGGGCTTGAAAATAACCCTCTGTTCTCTGAGACATTTTAGATAACAACCCTGCTCTCCAGACTCTAGGTCCTGTCCACACTCTCCAGATTCTGACTGGAGAGCCCTGGGCGCTGGGCTTCAGCTCAACCTTCCAGGCCCACTGGGACAGCAACATTGCTCCCTTAGCTTTAGGTGGTTCCATGATCCTTGTCCATCTGAGGAGAGACTCTACCTTCTGAGACCCCAGAAGTTGTGGCCCTACCCCCTGAAACTGAGACAGCTCTGCTTCCCAGGTTCCTGATCTCTTCAGCAACTGCTTACTGGTTCCTTGGTCTCTCAGCCCCTCAAGTTTCTCTACCCGCATCTCTTTCGCTGGGGAAAGTGTTTCAAATCTTTTTAGCTCCATTGATAAATACCTGGAAACCCTAGTAGTGTAGTGGTTAAGAGCTATATCCGCCAACCAAAAGATTGGTGGTACAAATTCACAAGGTGCTCCTTGGAAACTCTGTGAAGCAGTTTTACTCTGTCCAATAGGGCCGCTATGAGTCAGAATCAACTTGAAGGCAGTAGGTTTTTGTATAAGTATCCGGTGGCACCCCACTCCACCAATAAATTGGGCCAGAAAGCACTTAGCTCTTATGCTCTGTGAGTCACCAATACGTGCCTGTAGGCACAGCACTCCACCAGAAGGCCACCTGCACAAAGGCACTCAGCTCGCACTCCGTGGGTCAGTTACAGCACTGTTTTGTGCTGGTCTCCTGATTCCACTGCTGCCATTTCTCTGCTGCAGCTTCTTGCTGTCTGCACCATCTCCCTTATAACAGCTCTCCTCCTTTCCTTCTGAGTCCTCACCAGAATTATCTTTTAGGTCCGTAATTCCACCAATAGTCTGCAAAGCAATGTAGCCTTTTATTCTTAGGTACTTTAAAACTTCAAGTCTCAATCCATCCACAGTTTCAAAACTGCTTTCATATTTTAGTTATCTGTTAGAGCAGCACCCTACTCTTCCAGTAAAATACCACAAGCAGATGGCTTACCAAACAGAAATTGACTCTTTCACAGTTTAGGAGATTAGAAGTCTGAATTCAGCACACCTGCTCCAGGCAAAGGTTTTCTGTCTTTGTGGGCTCTGGAAGAAGGTCTTTGTCATCAGTCTTCCCCTGATCTAGGAGATTTTCAAAGCAAGGACCAGAGGTCTAAATAATGCACCATTCTCCTAACTCTTGTCTCGGTGGCATGAGTTCCCATGTCTCTCTGCTGTCTTCTGTCTTTTATATCTCAAAAGAAATTGATTTAAGACACAGCCTGATCTTGTAGATTGAGTTCTGCTCCATGAACATAACTACCTCTAATCCTACCTTATTAACATCACGGAGGTAAGATTTACAACACCCCATCAGATGACGAAATAGCTCACAATCACACAGTACTGGGAATTACAGCCTAGTCCATTTGACATGCATTTTAGGAGGACGTAATTCAATCGGTAACAGTGCCTGAGAACGGATAGCTCAACAGAAGACCAAGCCTGATCCTGACCCAAATGCCCAGATACTGCACCCTCAGGAAGCAGAGAAGCCTCTTGCCCAGGGCAACAGACCCTTATGCCAACCCAGCTGTGGTGCAGAACTCCCAGCCATAGAGGCAGCTCTGTAGACAAGAGCAGCTGGAAGGCCCTGAGCAGCTCCTGTCATCTCCCATATTAATTGCATCTGCATCTGGAACAGATGGGGTAGTTGGGTCTCTCTCACTCCCCATTTTTCACAGAGCATTGGGCCAAGAGATAGCCATGTAATTAAAAGAGGAGAAATGCAAAATCACCCACTTGTTGGGACTGCAGACCCTCCCATCGTCTCTCTCTTGTAAATCCATTAATGAACTGTAATTGCAAAGACAAATCCTGTATTGAAACCTGGTAACGAATTCACTGTGGGACCAAGAGACTCCCATTGTAGTCCAATACATGAGCAAGAAAGAAGAAAAATCCTAATTAATTTAGTCCTGTTTACCTACACACAAACAAAAATATATATGTATATATGAGTTGCAAAGTAATTTACCTTCTGCCAATAGATTACATCTGCCCTGGGGAGATGCCAGTTTTCCTGCTTTCTGGGACTTGTTTATTGCCTTCTGTTAATCAAACCTAGATCTGAGAGAGACGTGGAAATTATATGAAGTGGATGGATTTCATGAGGACCCAGAGTAGCTGCAGGGAGAATTGGCATGGGTTAACGGCAGGAGTTTGGGCTTAGACCCTGCTGTCTCCAGGCCCTGGTGACCTGGTTTCTACAGAGCCAATCCCACCCTTACCCCACAGCACACAGGGAAGAATGTAATCTACAAGAAAGAGGCTGCAAAGGACAGGAGTGTGTGTGAGGTCTGTTCCAGACAGTGGGTTAGGCCACATTCTCTAGAAGCAGAGCTTGAGACGGGGATTCATGTGCAAGTGATGTGTTGAGATGGAGCTCTCAGGAGAAGGGGAGTGAGAAAGCAGGATGCGCCAGGAGATGCCAGGCAAAGATGTCAGCTGACATGAGTTAGCCTCAGCCTAAGTCCATGGGGAGCTCTAGAACATCAGAAGTACTTTCCCCAGGACTCTTAGCCACATAATTCCGCCAGTTTCCTTCTTGTACTTAAGCTTGCTGGTGTAGAGTTTCTGGCACTCGCAACCAAGAGCCCTAATCCACTCCTGTGCTGAGCCACGATACCTGTGGTCCAACCTCCTGGGCTGTTGATCAGCTACTTCTTCACCAGCTACATCTTGCCAGCCTGCAGGCCATGGGATCCCTCCAGAAGGTATTTTAGAAATAGGAAGCCATTCCTTCCAATGTAGGAACTGGGTACAAGTGCCCTCCATTGGTGACTTTCATAAAAATTCCAGAGGCTTGGGTTCAGAGGTCCCATATCCCAACCTATCTAGCTTAGCCTGGATTGGGACCTGAGCCAGGCATGAACAAAGCAGGAAGCGCAACCGCAGCCTTAGGCCTACCCAGCACTTGCTCAGGTCCAGTTCCCAGCTGGACAGTCCCCCTAATCAAGACTGCCTTTCCCAATTTCTGAGCTTGCATGGAAGAAGGTGGGAAAGAGTGAGGCCAGACTATATACTTATTATTAGAAGAAGAAAGCCAAGTACTCGTTAGTAAAGACCTTAGAGTTAGATGACCTTGGAACTCCAGATCCTTCAGGTAACTGTCCTACTGGGAGTTGTGCAAAAAGAGCTGGGTGGTGGGGAGCTACCCCTTCTCTGACTGAGCACTGCGGAAAGGCCCTCACCCTCTCCTGAGCACTGCGGACAGGAGGGAACCCTCCTGCAGCCCCACCTCCTCTCCCTGTGAGGTTGCTCCACTGTATAGTCAGTGATGAAGCAGCCTCATGACTGAGGCTCCAGCTCATTAGCAAACAGGCTAGGAGGGTAGGGGACCACTCTGAAGGACTGGAGTAGGTGGCTAGAGTGACAGAAGAGCAATAGAAACTGAAAAATAAATATTCGTAGAACACTTTACAGTACATATAGATTTCTGGGCTCTTTTTTTAAAGCACCCAGTATCCCAACTGACGTTCAAAACAACTTTCACAAGCATTGGGGTTGCAATTAGGATTTTAAGGTTGTGGCTATGGGCATAGAAAGGGAAAACTAGTTCCTCAAAATTAGCTGAGAAGTGACCACCAAGCCAAGATGTAACCCCCAGCCCTAATAATAACAGGGGAGGAAGCCTGGGCCTGCTGAACTGTCTTGCACCCAGGCTAGGAAGGCCATGCCACCGCAGTTCACAGCAGCAGCAGTCCCCAGTGAGGACACAGTGCTGTCTTCTTAACACAGAAACAACATTGCAATTGCAGTCCTGGCAGGAGAGGCATCCAGAGGCCATTGTGTGAATCCTCTCTGACCCAGGCATCTCTTGAGTCCAGAAAAGGCCAACTGCAGTTTGCCTGCCTGGAAAGATGTCCTAATGGACCTCCCAAGCTCCACTGCTGGTTGATGTCCCTGAACCCTCATAACTTCAAAGATCCTTCTCAGTTCTGCCCACAACCTGCAGGCTGCGGGGCTGAGTGAGGGAACAGCTTTCCCATCTGGAGCCTTCCCTGTGATTGGGCCCTGCAGGCTATTCTCCGACCTCACCGCAGGTTCCAGGATGTCTCCCTTGGCCTGTCACTTGGCCTCTGGGTCACCAGAGTTGTGCACCCTACCCCTTTTTCTTTCCCACTTTCCTCCAAGTTCTTCTGGAGTCGCTAACTGTCCTCCTCAGCTGTAAAGTTGCGCCTGGAGAATCCACAAGCCTCTCCAGAAGCTCTGCCCCCAGGGGACAGACTGGGCTCTCCCTCTCCTTCTCCCTCTGCTGTTTCCAGGGTCTAGATAGGATGGCAGAGGTGGCAGGAAGATGGGCCTTGTGTGACTTCTCTTTGCAAGTCCTCTGTGACTGGTTCTGTGACCAGGCCTAGTGGTGTCTGGGAGGAAGAGGAGCACAGGGCTGAGAAGCCAAAGTTGGAGCCCAGCCCCTGGCCCAGGGGAGACCTCTCCTCACCTGAGTAGAGGGGATGGAGGGAGGACAGTGCTGGGCCACCCATTCCCACTGCTAGAGAAACAGGGATTAGAACACAGGTCTTGATGAAGACAGGGAGAGGGGAAGATGTAGCTGGGGGCATTCTGTGGCTGAAGCCAGGCACCACCTTCCTAGTCTGGGCTGCTGTGACAGCAAAGCAGGCTGAGTGATTTTCCTTCACAATTCCTGAGCCCACCGGGCCAGCAGGACACAGGAGCAAAACCCTGCCACGAGGCCACTGTTGTTGCACCCCTTGCTGTCAAGAAAAGTCCCAGGGCAAGGACTCTCTGGCTTCTCCAGCAGAGCAGTATCTCTCTGGGTCTTATAGGAAGGATGAAGGCAAAGCCACCTCAGAATCTAGAGATGCTTCTGGGATGCCTGTCTGCTCCTGGGTCAGATCCCTGATTTCTGGGCCTCCTCACCCACTCCTGGGCATTGCCCAGCCCAGCTAAATGTCTGAATCTCCTGTTAACCTCCTCTGCACGAAGCTGGTGAACCTGACCAAGGCCACTGCTAGCTGTCACCAGAAGACCCACATGATGAGTGCTGTGGACCAGAGATTTATGGACAACAGCACCCTGCAAGAGGATGAGCCGCTGGGCCTCTCCTTCATGGATGCCCTCAGCTACAGCCGCTGGGGTGAGGCAAGACCCACCTGCTTCTTCCTCCTGGCCCAAGGGCTCTCTGCCCCGCAGCCTTCAGAACCAACAGACCAAGACCATCTAGGCCCTCCCCACATGAGGTGAGTCTTTAAAACTACCTACCTGCCTACCAAAGTTCAAGCATTTGGTGAGTTCCTATTGGGTACCAGCATTTGGTGCCAGAACTACAGAGCAGGCACAGGCAGCATCATTGTCCTGGAAGGGCCTGCAGGGAACCCTACAAAGGTAAGAGGAAGGCGAGGTCAAGTGTGATGGTTGTGCAAAGCGCCTAGAGGAGGGAGGGGTCTCAGAGAGAGTGCTACTGTGGGATCACAGAGGATGAGAGTCTCACTGTTTATTGAGCACCTGCTATGGGACACAGCCAGGGATCCAGCAGCCTAGCGGGGGCCCAGTGGAGTCACACAGACCTGGGCTTGCAGCTCAGATCCCTTCTTAGTTGTGTGGCCCCGGGTAAATTGCTTATCCTCTCTAGGTGTTCCTTTGTTTACCTGTAAGTAAGGCAGATACCATAGCGATGCTGTGATGACTAAACGCGACTGTGTGTATAAATCACTTGGCACAGTGCCTGATTCACAGAAAGAACACAGTCAGTCCTTACCGACATTCTGTTTATGTGCTGAGCCCTCTGCTGGAAGCTTTGTACATATTACTTCATTAAATCTCTTCTTTCTACATTGTAATTTTCAACATGCACAGCAGAATCTGGATTACATATTTATCTACCTACATATCCATGTATCCGTCTATCTCTAAGTTACGTAGTATCATCACACAACAAATTCCAGTGAGTCCAAATTTAAGATTCAAAGAACCCAGAAGTCCCTGTGTCCCCTCACACACCATATCCTCCATGCCTCTTGTTGTTCTTGTCAGGTCCATCAGGTCAGTTCCAACCCTAATCACAGCAACCCTGCTCACTGTAGAACAATCACTGCCCTATCCTGCTCCATGTCCATACTCGTTTTTACTAACGAGCCTGCTGTTGGAGCCGCTGTGTCAGCCCATCTCACTGAGGGACTTCTTTCTCTGCCCCTCTACCAAGCACGACGCCCTTCTCCAGGGATTGATATCTCCTGAAAACAAGTCCAAAGTATGTAAGACACAGTCTCCCCATCCTTGCTTCCAAGGAGCACTCTCTTTGCACTTCTTCCAAAACAAATTTGATTCTTTTGGCAGTCCATGGTGCATTCAATATTCTCCTCCAGCATCATAATTCAAAGACATCAATTCTTCTTCTGTCTTCCTTGTTTATTGCCCAGCTTTCACACACATATGATACAATCAAAAATACCATGGCTTGGGTCAGATGTGTCTTAGTCTTCACAGTGACATCTTTGCTTTTCAACACTTTGAAGAAATCTTTTACAACAAATTTCCAAAATGCAATGTATCTTTTCTTTTCTTGACTGCTGCTTCCATGGGTGTTGATTGTGGATCCAAGGAAAATGAAATCCTTGAACACCTCAATCCTTTGTCTATTTATCATGTGTTTATTCATTCAGTGGTAGGAGTTTTGTTTTCTTGATGCTGAGGTGTAATCCACACTGATGGCTGTGGTCTTTGTTCTTCATCAGCAAGTGCTTCAAGTCCTCTTCACTTTCAGCAAGCAAGGTCATGTCATCTGCATAAAGCAGATTGTTAATAAGTCTTCCTCCAATCTTGATGGCATGTTCTTCTTTATACAGTCAAGCTCCTCAGATTATTTGCTCAGCATACAGATTGAATAGGTATGGTGAAAGAATACAACCCTGATGCACACTTTTGTTGACTTTACACTATACAGTGCCTATTGTCCTTTTAGAATGACTGCTTCCTGATCCGTATACGGGTTCCTGAGCACAATTGGGTGTTCTGGAATTTCCAGTCTCTGCAATTTTATCCATAACTTGCTATGAGCCACAGTTGAATGCTTTTGCATACTGAATAAAATACAGGTAAACATGTTTCTGGTCTTCTCTGCTTTCAGCCAAGGTGCATCTGACATCAGCAATGATATCCCCTGTTCTTTGTCTTCTTCTGATTCCAGCCTGAATTTCCGGCAGTTTCTGTCAATATACTGCTGCAGCCACTTTTGCATGATCTTTAGGGAAATTTTACTTGTGTACTATATTAACAAAGTTGTTTGTTAATTTCTGCATTAGGTTGGATCACCTTTCTTGGTAATAGGCATAAATATGGATCTCTTCCAATAGGTTAGCCAAGTATCTCTCTCCCAAATTCTTGCCGTAGACAAGTAAGCACTTCAACACTGCATGCATTTGTTGAAACATCTCAGCTGTTATTCCATCAATTCCTGCATCCTTGACTTATGCCAATCCCTTCAGTGTAGTTTCAAATTCTTCCTTCAGTACCGTTGGTTCTTGATTATATTTTACCTCTTGAAATGGTTGAATATTGACCAAGTCTTTTATACTCTGTACATTCTTTCCATCTTCTTTTGATGTATACTACATCATTTAATATTTTCCCTGTAGAATCCTTCAGTACTGCAAGTCAAGGCTTGACTTTTTTTTCTTCATTTCTTTCAGCTTGAGAAATGCAAAGCATGTTCTTCTCTTTTGGTTTTCTGTGTCTAGCTCTGTGCACATGTCATTATAATAAAGGGTCTTCTCATAATGGTGTCCTATCTTTGGACTGCAATAAAACAAGTTATGTAAATAACTTTATTCTTTTGAAGTATATTTGATGGTGTTACATGTGGAAAAGAACTTTGGGTAAATGGATGCTTCAACACCTTCCAAATGGAGCCAAAAATAGTCCATTATCATAACCTGATATCTTTCGCCACTGACAGTCACAGCCTCTCCTCATTCATCTTTGAAAAAATAAGAACCAGTGGTTTTGGCAGACCAAAATCCACACCAAACAGTAACATTTGGGGGATGAAGTGGATGTTCTTGAATCTCCATTGGATTGTCATTGCTCCAAATATGACAGTTTTGTTTGTTAACAAAACTGTTTTTGTTTGTTAACAAAACTGTTCTTTTGTTTGTTAACAAAACAGTTCTGTTTGTTAACAAAACTGTTCACCCAAAATGAGCCTCTTTGCTGAAGATGATTTTTCGGTCAAAAGCAGGGTCAACTTCTGTTTGCTCCGGAGCCCAGTCAGCAAATGTAAGGCACACTGTATGGCCACTGGACTTCAGTTCTTGAGTTAAAACAGCTTTTTAAGGATAAAGCTTTGAGTCTAGATGCAAAGTCTGCCAGATTGTAATCCACTAAAGGCTCAGTTTTGTGCGCTGCAAGAAGATGATTGGGATGGATTCTCGCATACACTCCAATGAATGGTAGCAATGCTTTCATTGGAACGTGTGGTTCCTTGACGCACAGGTGTTGTCTGACTGGCAACAGACCCAGTTGTCTTACATGTATTGATTAAACATTGAATTGTTCTTTCAGTGGGAGGATTATGTGTATTGTAAATTTCATGTAATGCACAAAATGTTTGTCAAACGTTAACACCCGTTTTGATAATACCCCCCCCCACAAAAAATTCAAAACCATTGAGTCTATTCCAACTCATAGAAGCCCTATAGGACAGAGAAGAACTGCCCCATAGAGTTTCCAAGGAGTGTTTGGTGGGTATCAACTGCTGACTTTTTGTTAGCAGAGGTAGCACTTAACCACTACACTACCAGGGTTTCCATTTTGATAATAAACTTTAATAATTTCTGTGCACTGTGGAATCGTGTAACTTTTTAAGGCTATTTGTCAAGACTAACCAAGAAAGTGATAAATTTGGCCACTATAGTTTCACAAATATTGCTGCCATAAACTGTCAAAATAAGAGACATTGTTATTGGAAGAGACTTTACTTTCTTATCTTGATCTACCCTTCAAAATCTTGTGTTCATCTCTTTAACTTCACTGCTTCTACCTTTTGCTTTGAGCACTCCACTTTTGAGAGCAGTTTCAGAGCCTCGTCTGACATCTGAGTTTGTCTTTCTTTCCTGTCTTCCTAATGTTCTCTTGCTTTCTTCATGTATAACATCTTTCCATAACTCATCTGGTCTTCGATTATTAGTGTTCAGTGCATCGATCTGTTCTTGAGATGGTTTAGAGATATGCTCAGGGTGGGATATACTCAAGGTAGTTGATTCTTGTGGACAGTTTCGATTTGAACTTGCATATGAGCAATTGATGGTTGTAACACAGTCAGCACCTGGCCTTGATCTGATGGATGATATTGAGTTTTTCCATCGTTTCTTTCCATATACATAGTCAACTTGATTCCTGTGTATTCCACCTGGCAAGATCCATGTGTGTAGTCACTGTTTATGTTGGTGAAAAACATATTTGCAGTGAAGAAGTTGTTGGTCTTGCAAAATTCTACCGTGCAATCTCCAGCATCATTTCTATTACCAAGGCCATATTTTCCAGCTACCTATCGTTCTTTTTTTTCAACTTTTGCATTCCGATCATTAGTAAATATCAATGCATCCTGATTGCATGTTCAATCAGTTTCAGACTGCAGAAGCTAGTAAAAATCTTTTAGTTTTTCATCTTTGGCCTTCGTGGTTGGTGAGAAAATTTGAATAGTTGTCACATTAACTGGTCTTCCTTGTAGGGGTGTGGATATTATGCTATCACTGGCAGTGTTGTACTTCAGGATAGCTCTTCAGTGTTCTTTTTCACAAGGAATTCAATGCCGTTCCACTTCAAGTTGTCATTACCACCAGAATAAACCACAGGATTATCTGATACAAAATGACCAATACCAGTTCATTTGAGCTCACTAATGCCTAGGATATCAATGCTTATGTGTTCCACTCCAGTTTTTTGTGGTTTCCAGTTTTCCTAGATTCATACTTCATCCATTCCATATCCCAGTTAATAATGGAAATTTGCAGCTGTTTTTTCTCATTTTGTGTCATGTCACATCAGCAAATGACGGCTCTGAAAGCTTGATTCCATCCTTGTCTTTAAAGCCAACTCTACTTTGAGAAGGCGTTTCTTCCCCAGTCACTTTTTGAGTGCCTTGCAACCTGAGGTCAGGGGGGAGTCATGTCCTGCCACTGTATCAGACCATGTTCTTCTGCTATTCATAAGGTTTTTGCTGAAAGAAGTAGACTGCTGATTCCTTCTTTCTAGTCTGTCTTATTCTGGAAGCCCATGGGTGCTAAGAGAAACCCTGCTGATACCTAAATACCAGCTGCATAGTTTCCAGTATCACAGCAACATGCAAGCCCCCACGGTACAACAAAAAGACAGACAAGTGGGAGCCGTGCCCTGTATACATAACCAGTGGCTTGCATTTCATATTTCTGTGCTTTTGAAAGAAAATACAAACTCTTTTATGACACTGAATAGGAAAAAAGGTATGTACTAGCCTCAAAATATAAAAAGGGCCAAAGAGAAGTGAAATGATTGATAAATTTTGATTTAAGTAAAATAAAGAGCTTCATCCAGTGTTGCTGTTGTTGTGTGTCATCGAGTTGATGTTGATTCATAGCGACCTTATAGGACAGAATAGAACTGTCCCTTACAGTTTCCTAGACAATAAATCTTTATGGAAGCAGATTGCTAGGTCCTTTGTCTTACAAAACAGCTGGTGGATTCGGATCACTAACTTTTCAGTAGGCAGCTGAGCACTTAACCACAGTACCACCACTATTCCTTTCCTCCAGTGTTAGTGAAAATAAGCAAGATAGAAAGATAAGGCACAACTTGGGAGGTCTTACAACACATAAGCAATAAATGATTCTAACCAAAATATATACTCTCTAAAAATACTAAGAAACAAATAAAAATCCAATAGAAATTTAGAAAAATGATATAAACAGGAATTTCAAGAAGAAACCAGAGTGGCTAATAATCATTTGAAAATGTGTGTAACCTCATTAGCAATCAGAGACATGCAAATTATGGAAAACTGGGGATTTCCAGTTTACACCCACTAGTCAGGCAAAACGAAGGGATCATCCAAGCAAGGAGTAGTGGAAGCTCTCCCATATGGCTGCTGGGAGTGGAAATGATACAGACTCTTTGAAAATCCATTTGGCACTGTCTTGTAAAATTGAACAAGCATATACTTCATAATTCAGCAGTTCTCCTTCTGCACTATACCCCAGAGAATGTCCTGTACATGCACGCTAGGAGACTTGAACAACAATGTTAACAGCAGTTGCTGTTGTTGTAACAGAATACCAAAAAAACCTAATCGATATTTTTGATTAAGTGGATGAATCCCTCGAGTGCCTTCCAACTCCAAGATGGAAGTGTTGGAGATACCAAACTGTGCCACTGCCTGTGACAGATTTCAATCTACTCCCTGTCCCAGCCAGCCTCCGAAACTCAGGACTAGGCACTCAATGGCACTTTTTACAAACTTGACCTTGCAAACTAAACTTCAGCAGAACCCTCACTAATGACACAGTTCAGTGCAGTCTAGGAATCAGGACCTCCTGACTTCTTAGCCAACAGCTCCTGCATTGCTACAAACAGGGTCTGAGGAGGGTCTGAGGCATCAGTGGCCTCAGGAGAAGGCAGCATTGCCCAAGCAACCTCTCCATCTGACCCACCCCGTGCCACCCAGGGAGCCACAACGTGACCCCTCCTCGGCTCTGAGACTTGGGGCTAGACGGCCCCTCAGACAGTCTCCTTGCTAGCCCCAATATACAGGTGGACCCAGTGAGGCCAAAGAGTAGCCTGGGAAGGAGGTTGCAGCCCTCCTAAATTCTCATCCAGAACTCCCCAGCACCCCATGCCACCTCTCCAGGACCCCTTGACTCTCTCAACAGGCCTAGATA
This sequence comes from Heterohyrax brucei, assembly GCA_028571685.1. NCBI lineage: Eukaryota > Metazoa > Chordata > Mammalia > Hyracoidea > Procaviidae > Heterohyrax > Heterohyrax brucei. Next base: position 60,676,525 of record CM053140.1, read on the forward strand.
GACAACCACAGGCATGTACACATACATATACACAAGCACACATGTAAGGCACACACACACAGGTGCACTCATTCAGAGGTACACACAGGCACACCCACAAGGTACACACAGGTACACCCACTCACAGGCACACCCACAGGTACACACAGGGGCACTCATTCAGAGGTACACACAGGCACACACACAAGGTACACGCAGCCACACCCACTACCAGGCACACACAGGAATCCTACCAGGTGGAGTGACAGTAACTGTGACAAGCCCCCTCATGTTTCTCCCTCACTAACTCTTCCTTCATTGGTTGGGGCTGCTCCTCCGCTCTACCCCTTCCAGCTCACACCAGTAAGATCCCAGGGAAGTAAAGAATTTAAACTCTTCTTCTTCAGGGCATCACTTCTATCTACACCTCAAAAGGGATTTTGGCAAGCAGCCAGGCCAACCCACTCCTTGCTCTGCCTGTAATCTCCAGTAAAGCTGACCAATTAGGGCTTCAGTGTTAGGCTGACTGGCCCCACTAGCCATGAGACTCTGGGAAGTCAGTTTTTCTCTCTGGGCCTTGGTTTCTCATCTGTAAAATGGGGACAGTCCTGTTAGGGTCAGATAAGACCATGATTACTAAGTGCTGACAGGGTGCAGGAAGAGTAGGGAGAGAGGAGACACACTCCTACTGGGCACAACAGTCGAGCTGCCTGTGCCCAGCACATTCCCACCCCAGGCTTCAGGAGACGGAGCTGAGTGTTAGGGACCTAAGTCGCTCTTGAATCTGCCACAAGTTTGCCTTGCGACCCAAGGGAAGGACTTCCTGTCTCTGGTTCTCAGTTTCTTCACAGTAACACTCATTTGGTGAGCGTCGTCTTCTCAGTGATGCCTGTTCATATACTGCTTATCTTCAAATTTCAGCTTCTCCAGTGACCAAAGAATATGACTGTCCTAATAACTTCACAAGCCAATGTCCTTTAACCTGAATTAAGAATTTATTCACCAATTCTGGTGAGTAGCGTCTGGGGTCTTAAAAATTGCCAAGCTGCTACCTGAGGGTCTAGCAAATTGTCCCAAATCAGCAGGAACAGATGATCACCAAGGACCGAAACGACATGGGGGAAAGAGAACCCAAAAGACACATCAGTGGGTGACTACATCGACTTGTGACCAGAAGAACCAGATGGTGCCCGGCTACCACCAGTGATAGCCGTGATGGAGCTCACAAAGTTGAGTCTCACTGGCAACACAAGAATAAAAAGGGGTACACCCTGAGCTCTCCACTGAAAGACCACAACTGATGGTCCAGGGGCCTCAGGGTTCTCCTGGGAGCATGGCTCCTGGCCCAGATGCTGTACCAGTCCATAAATTATAATGGAGGTCAACTCTTCGGACAGGAATGGATTGGACTTGGTGACACGGTGTGACTACATCAAGTGTGCACTTCATGGTTCTGTGCATCTATAGGATGTTGTCCTGCTGACCTGTTACTGGAGGCGGGGGAGTGGGCGGAAAGGAGGGGATAGGAGATTGTTTGGAGGATAAGACATGTATGGAGCGGAGAAGAAGAGTGTGCTGTCACTGGGCAGGGACAGCAGTGGGAGCTGCATACAGGTGGGCATGCAAACTTATATGGAAATGTACATTTTCGTTCGATCATCATCATAATAATAATAGAAGAATTTATTCACTACTTCTGAACCCCCTGGGCCAGGGTGCAAACTGACGCCTGACCCCCATCTATCTGGCCTCTGAGCCTCCATGACGGCTCACTAATGTGTGTCAAAGACACAGGCCTGGCAGGAGCACAGAGGGCCTGGTGCGGAAGAAAGCACTGAGTGTACAGGTCATCCGTAAGTGGCTGCACTGAGTGCTGGGCCAGGCTCTGGGGCAGAGATGAGTAGGCGATGGGGTGGGGGGTAATGGAGTGGATCAGGGGCATGAAGTGGGAGGGGTGGAGTGAAAGATGGGGTGCGGGATGGAATAAGGGAGTAGATGTAGAGTGAGTAGGGAGATGGAGAGGGGTGGCTGATGGAGCTCATGGCCTCTGTGGAAAAGGCCCATGTACTCAACAGAGCTGTGAGCTGCTGTGTGCTGCTGTGCGCAGCTGTGCACTGCTGTGCACTGCTGTGCGCTGCTGTGAGCTGCTGTGCGCTGCTGTGCGCTGTCCTGAGCTTGTCCCAGGATGTCTCTGAGCTCAGCCTTCCTTCCTACTCTGGCATTCACCCCCTGTCCCTGCACTGCAGAGCTCACATCTATGGTCAATGGTTGGGGTTTGAGAAAAGAGTCTCTGCTGGTCAGTACCACAGGGCTCAGGAGTTGTAGCTGTCCCCTATCAGTCGGGATGACATCACCTTGGGGCTCTGCACAGATGAGCACATAGGCTTCTGTCCCTGGATGCCTACTTGGTTCCTCTGGCATCCCTCCACCCCCAGACTTCCATCATGAGTGTCCCAGGTCAGGATTCCACTGGGAAGAGGGTGGGAAGGGAGGCCGACGTGAGAGCTGCTTTCTCATCACAACCTTGCTGTCACCAACCCTCTAACAGGGCAGTGGTGACACAGATGGGAAATTGAGGCCCAGAGATGGGGAGCAGTTTGCCCCTGCCACACAACCAATGGAAGCTGAGCCAGGATTTAATCTTGGGTCACTTCTAGAGCCCAGCTCCCACCCGCTGCTCTGATGTACACCTTAGCTCAAGGCTCAGGCCTCTCTTGCCCGAGCATTCAGTCCACAGATGGGGAGCTTCACCAACAGCTACAACACACCAATGAGCACAGTCTCCTTCATTTCCCCAGCACCATCTTCATGTTACAGATGGGGAAACTGAGTCTCAGAGAGGCAAAGAGATTTCCCTGTGTCATCAGCTGGCTGTAAGTGGCAGAACTGGGAACTAATGCCAGGTCTGCGAGACACCAGTGTCACAGGCTGGGATGATGGTGGCACGTCCTCCGCCAGCCCTGTTCCTTCCTGCTGTGACGACCCTCCTGCTCCCGGCCATCACTTCTCACTAGCCAGTGGTTCTGGATGTTCCTCTGGGCAGGGCTCTCCTGAGGCCTTGGGGAGAGTGTCTCCTGGAGTGTCAGCTGCAATCCTGCCTCTCAGGAAACTTCAGTGCACCTGAGGGGGAAATGACACCTGCCACATCGAGAAGTCTATCTCCCGCAGAGAGGCGATTCTTTAGATTTTGCAAATAGCAGGTTCCTAGAAAAAACAGCGAGCATTTGGATGGCAGAACTGGGGTAGGAAAGAAAATCCCCACAGGCTGGAGCCTCAGAGCGAGACTCACACGCTTGGATTTAATATGTAAATGTGAATTTAGCATGCAGTGCAGAGTTCTGAGCTGAGACGGAGAAAAATAAATCAATGGCTCAGGTACAGAGAAGGCTGACGGGCTTTGACATGGGAGCTGACAGGGAGCTCAGTGTGACCCCAGTAGTGATGTGTCTCTCATGTCATCTGTCCCTTCACAAGTCTCCTCACTGCTAGTCCAACCATTGTCAACCAAGGCTTTGCCTGTGACGTGAAAGTTTCCAAAACCCGACTAGTTTAACAACCACTACCACAATGATGGTGACAGCTACTAGTCACAGAACACCCACACTGCACTAGATACTGACACATCTCTGTCTTCCCCACAGGTTTCTAAGGCTGCTTTTATCAGCCCTATTTACCTAGGAAGAAAACTTGGTGGCATAGTGGGTTAAGTGCTACATCTGCTAACCATAAGGTCAGCAGTTCAAATCCACCAGATGCTCCTTGGAAACTCTATGGGGCAGTTCTACACTGACCTCTAGAGTCTCTATGAGTCGGACTCGACTTGATGGCAGTGGGTTTGGTTTTTATTTACCTGAGAAGCTACTGGGGGTCAGGAATCTAAATAATGCAGAGGTAGTAAGTGACAACGAGTCCCTGGGTACCATAAATGGTTAATGTTCTCTGGGCTGCTAATCAAAACAGGTTGGTTTGAATTCACCCAAAAGCACCTAGGAAGAAAGACCTGGTGATCTGCTTCTTAAAAATCAATCCTATGTATCATCTTGCTGACCTCTGGCGGGAGGAAGGAGAGTAGGTGGAGAGGAGGGGAAAGGAGGCTGTTGGGAGGATGAGACATGTATGGAGCAGAGAGGAATAGTGTGTGGTCACCGGACAGGGAGAGCAGTGGAAGCTGCATATAGGGGGGCATGTAAATTTATACATGAATGTACATTTTCACTCAGTCATGTCAAATAAAAATTAAAAAATAAAAAAAAAATCGATCCTATGAAACAGACACAGTTCTAGTCTGACACAAATGGGATCAACACGCTGGCAAATGGTTAAAACGACAGTTTCAATTTCCGTCTATGTGGCTTCAAACATAAGACTCTTCCCTGGGCATCCTGCTGCTTTTCAGGTTATAGCAGCAGAGGTATGGAGACTGTAAAAATGAAGGAGAGAGTCCTGTTCAATGGGGAGACTCAGATCCATCTGCCACTCTGAAGATCAAACCTAGAATGTCATGGATAACCTGAAATGTATCTAAAGCACAGCCTGCAACCTGAGAAGGGCCTGGAGACCAGGTCATGTGGGTTAATTATTAGGATCCTATTATGTTCAGGGAAACCCTGGCAGGCTGTTGGTTAAGCATTTATGGCTATTAACTAAAAGGTCGGTAGTTCAAATCCACTGGGCAAGCCTTGGAAACTCTATAGGGCAGTTCTAATTTGTCTTATAGGGTTGCTTTGAGTTGGAGTAGTTTGTTATTATTATTATTGTGTTCTGAGTACTCTTCTAGCCCCTGAAGATAGAGGAGGGCTAGAAGAGCAACATCCTTGCTCTCATGGAGTTTACATCCTAGCAAAACCAAACCGAAACCCAGGGTCATCAAGTCCATGCTGACTGATAGCTACCCTATAGGCAGAGCAAAACTGCCCATTGTGATTTCCGAGGCTGTGATATTTACGAGAAACAGACTGCCACATCTTTCTGTCACATGCCCTTGTAAGGGAGGCAATAACAAACACAAGCATGTATCAGCTAGTGACGAGTTCTATGAAAAAAAATGAGTAGGAAAGGAGTAGACACGGGGAAGGGGTGTCAGAGAAGGCAGCGGAGGAAGGTTTCTCGGAGCGCGTGGTGTTTAAGCTGAGATCTGACTAAGTTGAGGGAGGCAGCCTTGCCAACAACTGTCAAAAGCAAGTTCCAGCCACCAGGAGAGCAGACGCAAAGGCAGGGATGAGCCAGATGTGTTCAAAGAATAGTGGGCAGTGTGGCTGGAGTGCAGTGGACAGAGGTGTGTACACAAGGTGTGAGGGGACTGCAGGGCACAGTCCTTTAGGGGTAAGAGGCCCTGGTAGACTTTTTATTTTATTTTTAATGTTGGAGAAATTCATTACATAATTTTGAGAAAGAGAATGACATGATGTGATTTACAACCTTAAAAGATCAGCTTGCTTGGTGGTTGGTGGTTGGTGGTTGGTGGCTGGTGGTTGGAGAAGAGGATTTGGGGGCAAAAGTAGACACAGAAATACGAAATAGGAAGGGTCACAGAAGGTAAGGTAGACCAAGGGAGCCAGAAGAGTATGTAAGAGTCACTGAAATAATCAGCACTTGTCCTCAAAAAGGCGGTCAAAAATGAAGATGAAAACTGCCCTCCAACACTGGACAACTGTCACACGGGCCAGAGGTCAGACCCTTTCTGTGCAGCCTAGAAAGTCGGAACCAGGACCAATAGAGGAGGTAACAGGAAAGCTGACTTCTCTTTGATACGATAAAAGCTTTCTGCCAATGCTGAGCCTGGAGGAAGCACGGCTCCCGGTAGAGACAACGGCCTCCTGCCACCACAGGGGCACCAGCAGAAGCCAGCACTCGGAGCTGCCAGGAGCAGCGGGCACAGGCGCCTCTGTGATCAGACAGCCCTGGGTCCGAGTCCTTCCTCCTGAGCTTATTATGTGTGCTGCCTCGGGTCACTTTACTTCACGAGCCTTGGTTTCCTCGTCTCTCAATGTGGGTCAGTACCTACCTAATTGAATTGTGAGAATTCAGAGGAGTCAGATACACGAAGCATCCGTCACTGCACCTGGCAAAGAGGGGGTGCTCGATAAATGTCTGTGGTGATGCTAGTGATGAAGACAATGACGACAGTGATGACAGTGAGATGGTGACAGTGATGGTAGTGACATCGATAATGATGGTGGGGATGGTGATGAGGACTGACCATGTAAGTTCGTGAACTCATCCTAGCAGAAGTGCTGCATACCTCACTGCTGAATATCACCACTGTCACCTTTGATGTATTCCCCATGGGAAGTTATACACTGACTCCAGCACCTGGTCTATCCTTCAAAGCCATTTTAAAACACTTTTTCAGGCATGGATATCAGAGGTGTTGTCACATTGCCCTTGATGTCTTGAATGTCATCAAAATGCCTTCCCTCCAACAGTTCCTCTATCTTTGGTAAACACAAAAAAGTCATTGGGGCCAGATCAGATGAGTGGGTAGGGTATGCCAATAGAGTTACCTGTTTACTGGCTGCAAAGCCCCTCACAGACAGTGCCGGGTGAGCTGGTGCGTTGTTGTGATTCAAGAGCTGTGAGTTGTTAGCAAAAAGTTCAGTTCATTTTCATCTAACTTTTTCATGCAGCCTTTTTACCCCTTCCAAATCACAAATTTGGTTAACTGTTTGCCCAGTTGATACAAATTTTTGTCAATTTTTTTCCTCCTGCCAGTTCTGTTTGTTACTGGCTACCCTGACCTCTCTTCATCAGTGATGCTTTCTGCCCCCAGAGGAACACATTTAATGCCGATTTCTTCATAGTGTTATTCCTAGAAACTTAGACTAACATATCCCTGATTTCACTTCCACTCTTGCTAAGTTTAACTAGAAATTTAGTGGTTTGTTCATTGCTCTAATTCAAGGTCCGATGTTCTTGCAATGTACACAAAAAAACGCAGCAACAATAATTAATGCCACACAGCAAGACACTGCCACACGTCAGCACAAACACAGCTGTGAGACACTGATATGTCAAGGTTATGAAGCCTTACTGAGTTGTTTGTACAGTGCTGCCAATAGAATCACACAGAGGCAAGTTCATGAACTTAGTTGTCAGACCTCGTATGGCGGTGACGGAGATTACATTGAGGGTGACAGTGAGATGGTGACGATGAGGGTGCTGACTGTGATGATGGAGATGCTATCAGTGATGGTGATGTTATAGTGTAGGCTGGTTGTTGAAAAATGGGCTGATGTGTTGAGGAAGGGGATGGACTAGAAGATCATTAAGGTATCTTGGATTTCTAACATTTGAAAAGAAGATGCTCTGTAAGGTGACCCAGCACTCTCTGGCTGGGTTCACCCACTACTGACATCATCATCCCCTCTGTTGACTCCTTCCCCAGGAATCCATGATCACAGAAGGAAAAGTAGAAGCACCCACAATGTTGGTAGTGGAGCTCTGACCCAGCTTGGGCTCAACCCTCTGCCTCCCGTACTCAGCGAAGCTCTGCAAGCCAGAAAAGCGGCTGCAGGTGAGCAGGAGTAAGGTGGGGGACAGAGGCTGTCATCTCTGTTCATATTTTCCACTCTCCCGTGTATTATCATTTTTCATTCCAAATTAGGATAAGAGATCCTGTGGAAAATCTCAGATCTCTGGTTCAACAACCCCCTACGATTCACAGATAAGATGCAGCTCTGAAAGGGAGAGTGACTTTTTTAAGGTCACATAAATCCTAATTTCCAGCTCACCTGTCTGTTTTATCAGACTGTGTTCATTGATACTAGCAAATACTCAGCACCAAGTCTTTTGGCCCCATTAGGCCAAGGCAATAAAGCTCCATCACGCCTTTTGAGGCTGACCCAAGTACACAGGTACGCAGCCCAGGCACCTAGGGCATCTTGGACCCATCAAGTATTATTTTGTTAAGTACTATTCCATTTTAGAGACCTCTCTACACAAGTCATCTTGGGCCATCCCTGCTGTCCCATATTCCAACGAAAGTTGCTTTTATTATCTGTTTCAATGAGATGTCTGTGATTAGCTAGCTTTTCCTCCACTCTGCCATCCTTGACTCCCCTCCAGTGTCTCTTTTAGGAACTACATGCAGTTGCTGGTATCCAAACCAAACCCAGGATCTGAAAAACAGTGGCTTCGATAACTTGAAGATTTTTTTTTCCTTTTGTTAAATTTCAGGTGTAAGAAGTCCAGAGCTGCTGCATTAACTCCACACATATTTTCCCACGTCCAAGGCTCCCTCTTTATTTTTGCTTTCCCATCCAGAGCACATGACCTCATCCTAAAGATGGTGTACTAGTCCTCTGGTGACCACTGAAGCTCCAGAATTTGCTGTCACGTTGCAGACAGGAAGAAAAAGGAAGGGAGAGGACAAGGTGGCTCAGAATCCCTTTCCAGCTATGTCAAGTACCCAGCAGAGAATTGTCCTGGAAGCCACACTTAATGTTTCCACTCAGATGCCACTGGCCAGCCCATCTGAAAGGAGGGATGGTGGGAAATGTAACTTGTAACAAGACACCCACTCCCCCACAACAGTGCTGGTTTTCTGCTGCTCAGGGAGAAGGGAGAAAGGGATTCCGAGTGACAACCAGTGCAGCAACCGGCAACTCAGAGACTTGAGTAACGGTGGTCAGAGAGATTCTGTAATTAGCTCCCCAACCCCTGAGTTCAAGCCAGAAGGCCTCTTTCAGGGAAAACTGGATGTAGAGATCCTTTCCCATTTGCTTCATTAAAAAAAATAATAATAACACAGATAAAATTTTAGCAGCAAATACTTCTTGCAGAAAAGTTTCAAAACATAGTAATCTTTTCTAATCCTCCATCCAGAGATAACCTCTGCAAGGTATTTTTGCATGCTTCTTTCTAGGCTTCATTTTTCCTATGCATATATTAACAAAATTGGAAATTTACTTTATATCCAATTTGACATGCTGCTTTCACTTCGTGTCTTTATTTTTATGAGCATATTCCTAGTGTGAATTGTTTTTGAAGGTCTCACGCTTAACAGCTGCATTCCGCCGTCATTATTTCCATGCACAATCGACGTAATTCCCTTTGTCAGCCGTTTCGATGGTTCCCACCCAGCATTTGGCCATTATGAAGGACACTGGGATGACTCGCCCTCACATAGATGCTGGTGTCTGTTAGTCCTAGAGACTGATTTCTGGTCTCATTGAGTCAAAAGGTATGGGCATTTTGAAGGCTTTGGATGTGTTTTTTGGAGCGTAGTGGAAATCCTGGTGGCACAGTGGTAAGTGCTACAGCTGGTAACCAACAGGTTGGCAGTTCAAATCTACCAGGTGCTGTTTGGAACCTCTATGGGGCAGTCCTGCTCTGTCCTGTATAGTCACTATGAGTTGGAATTGACTCAATGGCAGTAGGTTTGATTTTGGGTGGGTTGCATAGTGGTTAAGAGTTTGTCTTTTAACCATAAGGTCAGTAGTTCAACTCCACACCAGGCACGGCTTGGAGACCCTTGTGGTATAGTTCAACTCTATCTTATAGGGTCACCATGAATGGACACTAACTTGATAGCACTGGGTTTTGTGTGTGTGTGTGTGTGTGTGTGTGTGTATATATATATATATATGTCTATATGTTGCAAAATTGCTCTCTCAGAAGGCTAGCCTGGGTCTTGCCTTCCACGCAGGGTCTAGGAGCAAGAGCATACGGTTTCTGAGTCATCCCTCTCTCCTCATTCTCTCAGCGTCACCTCTCTCTGGATTTCCTCCATGAGCCTCGTCTCCCCTGGCTCCTTAGAAAATGATAGAAAAAAAGTTTATATTCAGAAATATTTAATTGTGTATTTATCTTTAAGTGTTTCCCAGAGTCAGTATAATTATTCCAGTTCCCTTAAGTTTAATTTACAATAAATTATGTATTTGGGGTGAAGTTGGGTTGCTTTGCTGGTTGGGGTGAGTTAGGGGTTCAGCTTTTTATAATAGGGGAGGTGGCGATAAAAAAAAAACAGGCTGAACAAGAAGGATTAGGTTCTTTCAGAGAAAAGTGTTGCTCTGTGGTGTCTTTGAGACTCTGGAATCAAACTGACACCCAAGGCATCTATTGGGGCTGGGGTAAGAGGGAGGAGGGGGTGGCTGTCTGATTCACTGGAGAGTCTGTTCTAATTAATAACGACTCTACAGGACAAAGTAAAGCAGATGCATAGAGTTTCCAGCAAATGCCTGGATTCTAACTGCAGACCTTTAGGTTAGCAGCTGTAGCACTTAACTAGGGCTCAGACCAGGGTTTAAGCCCTGAGGTGCCTGCAAAGCTGAAAGGCAAACCAGTGGCTGGTGTAGAGGAGGGGCATCAAGTGCGAGTCACCCCAGGTCCAATCTCTGAAGCAGGGATAGGGATTTTGCTTTTTCTCCCAAAAGCCAAGAGGAGCAGTTGACCAGTTTTAAGCAGGAGTGTGATGGGGACAGCCTCTGAGTGACTGCCACGTGGGTGGACACACAGGAGGGATAGGAGGGACTGCAGGGAGACGGGGAAGGGAAAGCTGATACAGAAGCTGTGGATACCCCACCCCTGGGCCACCCGAGTTCACATAAGGTGGGTGTTCCAGCACCCTGACAGTGCCCCTCTGAGGCCCTGCTTCTCTCTGTCTCGCTGTCCAGGGACCTTCTACTTTGTTCAGGAAGCTTGACAAACCCATGGGCCTGGCGGCTTGGAAGTACACGGGATTTTACACCCCTAAGGGCGCTCATCAACCAACGAGGAATGGGGGCAGTTAGATAAATGCCCAGTGTACTTCCAGGGAACAAACCTAAGTCACATTCTACCAGTCAGTCCCTCAGAGGGTTCCGAGCAACACTGAGTCCCATGACAATGACAAGCTGCCTGGCTCAGCCTCTGCAGGCTTTGCTCCCTCCCTGCCCCACTGTCCCCACTCTCCAGTGTGCCTCCTGAGGTGACCTCCCAAAAAATCACTGACACACAAGTCCTGGTCTCCGGGTCTGCCTTTCAGGAAACCCAAGCTAGGACAAGACTGGATCACTGCAGAGCAGCAGCAGAAGGGTGAAATGTAACATGTGAGAGGGACAGAAAAAGAAGAGGCAGGACTTGGTGGTGTGGAGGGGGACAGGATGGGAGCAAATAAGAGGTCAGGGTAAGCTGGATTCTCACTCAGCTGGTGAATGATGCTTGCTTGCCCTCATTTACACCACACACGTACACAGACGCAGACAGACAGACAGACAGACACACACACACACACGTGTAAAACAAAACATAAAAAAGAAACCCACTGCAGTCAAGTTGACTCCTACTCATAACACACCTATACACCAGAGTAGAACTGCCCCCGTAGAGTTTCCAAGGAATGACTGGTGGGTTTGAGTTGCTGACTTTGTGGTTCACAGCCATAGTTCTCATCACTTTAGTATATACCCATTAAGACATGCCACATTTTCCATTGTGCCAGTAATAGCTCTTGTCCCTGATGGCCATTAGTCCTTCTACCGCCAACCCATGGCAACCACGCATCTGCATTCTACCACTGCAGATGGGTTTGGCATGTTCTAGAATTCCACATGAATGGAATCCTATAATAAGTGTCTAGAATCTTTCCTTTAATATAATGTTCATGTTTATCAATAGTTTGTTCTTTTTTTATTACTTAGTGTTATTCCATTATACTGCTATGCCACAATTTGTTTATCCATTTACCTATTAAAGAACCATTGGGGCTATGTATGAATCAGGATACTATTAAAATGCTTGTATCTATTTACAACCAAAGTTATCATCACTTTTGGGTGCTTAAAGGTGAAATCTGGGGGTCATAGAACAGGTATTTATGGTAAGAAATTGCCAAACTGTTTCCCTAAGGGGCTATGCTATTTTGTATTCCTTCCAGGCACGTATGAGATGTCGATTTGCTCTGCGTTCCTCAGCAACACTTGGTATTGTCAGTCTTTTTAACTTTACCCATGATGCATATTGCTGATAAACCTTGGTTGCACGGTGGTTAAGTACTACGTCTGCTAAATAGGACAGCAGTTTGTATCAACCAGGCGGTCCTTGGAAACTCTACGGAGCAGTTCTAGTCTGTCCTACTGGGTCGCTATGAGTCAGAATCAACTCAATGGCAGTGTTTGTTTTTTTGGTTTGGTCATACCCCTCATAACTAATAACGTTAAGCATTTTTTATATGCTTGTTGGCTATCCATATCTCTTCTATTGTGAAATGTGTATTTAAGTCCTTTGCCCCTTTTTTTAGTTTTTGTTTTCATAACTGATTTGTAGGTGTTCTTTATATATTCTGGGCACAAGTCATTTGTCATATATTTATGGTGGCTATTTTTCCCAGTTTTTGATTTGTGTTATCTTATTCTCAATAAAACCTTTTGAATAATACAAGTACTTAGGTTGAAGTTTAATTTATCATCATTTCTTTCTCTTGCAGTTATACAGAACATGAAGATATTGCCGTAAGTTTGGTTTCTTTTTTGTTGTTTACCTTTTATGTTTAGACCTGTGATTTGTCTTTTATGTAACCTTTCTATAAGGCATGAGGTAAGGATCTAATTTTACTGTTTTTCCATATGGATATTGAGTTGTCATAATACCATTTAATGAAAACATTCTTTTCTTGTTGATACATCTTTTAGTCTTTTAGCTAACATGTAGATGTGAGTTTATTTTGAGTCTCTATTCCATCTATCTGGTTGTCTACCCTTACTTTGTCTTGATTATTGTAGCTTCAGAGTCTCGAAATCAAGTGCTGTATGTCTTCCAAGTCTGTTGTTTTTTATGAGTTTGAGTTGTTCCAGGGTTTTGTGTTTGTTTGTTTGTTTTGTATTTGTGTATAATCTTAGAACCATTTGTTAATTCTGACAAATACAAACCTTGCTTGAATTGTGGGCATGTGTGTGTGTGACCACTACTATGTCTGTGTCTGTTCAACCCATGGATCAGTTTTGTGGAGGATTGACATCCTAACATTACTGAGTCTTCTAATCCTTGAACTGAAACCCTGGTGGCCCAGTGGTTAAGAGTTCTAGCTGCTAACCAAAAGGTTGGCAGTTCAAATCTGTCAGGTGCTCCTTGGAAACTCTATGGGGCAGTTCTACCCTCTCCTACAGTGTCACTTTGAGTTAGAATCAACTCAATGGCAATGGGTTTTAATACTTGAACAAAATATAGCTTTCTACTAATTTAAGTCTTCTTTAATTTTCCTCTGAAATAATTTATAGCCTTCTGAATAGTGCCCTTGTGCAATTAAAAAAAAAAATCTCTTAAATATTATGATATTGTTGATGGTAATTTTTTTAATTAAATAATTATTGTTAGCATAGGGCAGGATTCAGCATTTTCTTTTTTTTGGTAAAGGACTAAAGAATAAGTATTTCAGGCTTTTCAGGTCTTTTGACTTCTGTCACAGTTACTCCACTCTGTCACTGGAGCACAGAAGCAGCCACAGACAACACAAAGACAAATGGGTTTGGGCAATATGCCAATAAAATTGATTTATAGACTCTGAAATTTGAATTCTATATACTTTTCAAGTGTCACAAAATCTTATTTTTTTATTCTTTTCAACTATGTACAAATTGTAAAAACCATTCTTAGTTTACAGGCCATGTAAAAATGGGTGGCAGGCCAAATGGCTCAAGGCCACTGTAGTTCACCAGCCTGTGTCATAAGGAAATCAGTGAATTTTTGTACTTTGACTTGCATCCTCCAGCTTGCTAAATTGAAATAAAATTTATGGTTTATAGTTTTGTTCATAGCCACATTATGCAACTTGCTAAGATTTCTAGTAAAAAAGAAAACAAAAATTTGCTGAACAGGTGGTGCTGACTCATGACAACCCTCTGTGTGTGCTCCATAGGGATTTCAGGGCTGATTTTCCAGAAGTAGATCACCAGACCTTTCTTCTGAGGCTCTTCTGGGTGGGCTTAAACCTCCAGTCTTTCAGTTAACAGCCCAGAGCTTAACCATTTGTACCACTCAGGTTTTTTGTCTATTCCTGAGAACTTCTTATGAAAGCATTCTTGTTATACGGGACTAACTAGAGTTCTACATCATACTCATCAAAACTTAACTCTTATTTCTGTTCTCTCCTTATTGGACTACCCAGAACCTCTAGCACAATGTTGAACAGAAGCAGTAAAAGAGATACTGCGATCTGTTTCCCATAGGTGGGATGCATTTAACCTTTCAGCACTGCGTAATGTCAGCTGGAAGTCCTGAGTACAGATTCTTTGTTTTTGTTTTTAATCAGATTGAGAAAATGTCACTCTATTCCTAGTTTGCTGGGAGTTTTTTTTGTCATGAATGAGAGTTGAGCTTTTTTAGACGCTTTCTTGGTGTCTACTGAGATGATCAAACACTTTTCATTCTTTGTTCTGTTAACACAGTGAATTACTGTGATTTTCAGATGTTGAACCAATCTTGCATCCCTGGAATAACTTCCACTTGGTTGTGATGTATTGTTCTTTTTATGTATTTCTGGATTTGATGTGCTAATGCTTTAAGTGATTTTTTTTTCATCCATATTCTTAAGTTAATTTTCTTTTCTTCCATCGTCCTTGTCAGGGTTTTGCATCAGGGCTACATTGTTCTTGACGTGACTCTTGAAATATTCCCTCTCTTCTATTATCTGAAAGAATTTGTGGAAGGCTAGTATTACTCATTTCATAAATGCTGGACAACATTTACAGTGCAACCATTTGGTCCTGAAGATTTCTCTGTGAGAAGGTTTTTAATTACGAATTCAATTTAAATATTAGACACAGGGCTATTCAGAGGTTTTTTTTCTTCTGCTAGTTGCAGTAAGTTACATGTTTCAAGAAATTTATCACATTTAACTTAGAAGTTGAATTTATTGGCATAAAGTTTTTCATAATAATCCCTTATTACCATTTTCACGTCAGTACAATCTGTGGCGATGTCCTCTCTGTCATTCTCAGAATCAGCGACTTGTTTTCTTCCTTTGACTCAGTTGACCCTTTCGATTCTGTTTCTGTTTATGTGTGGTGTGTTCCTTGTCTTGAAACCTACTGTCTCTGATATTGTTATAGCCACATCAGCTTTTTTTACGCTTAGCAGATGAGTGGTAATTCTTTTCCCACTTTTTTTTCTTGCTATGTGTCTGTGTCTTTATATTTAAAACCGTGTTTTATAAGCTTCATGTAGTTAAGTCTTTCTTTGTTTAACTAATCTGAGCATCTCAGGCTTTTATTTCAAGTATTGTGTGTACATTTGCTCTCTATCATCTTTCCATTTGTCCTGTTTGTCCTGCGTGTGTGTGTGTGTGTGTGTGTGTGTGTATCCTTTCTTTCTTTCTTTATTGTCTTCTTTTGAGTTAACCAAGTATATTTTTGCACTTAATTTTATCTCTTCAATTGGTATTTTAACTGTATATGCTCTTTTGTATTACTTCTAGCATTTGCTCTAATTATGGCAATACACTGCTTTCCCCTTGGGCTTGATGAAGTCTTGCTTACATACGCCAATTCAGCAGTCAATGTGAGTCCTTTAACTTATCACAGTCTAGCTTAAATTAATATAATGCTGCTTCATCTGTAATGTAAGAAGAACCTCTTACAAGATTATAAAGACACTGCAAGACACGGGGGACTACTAGAAAGAGGAACGCTTACACTAGTGAGAAGCAGCATGTGGCTGCCTAGAATACTGGAAAGCAGAGACGAGAACTCCAGGAGAGAGCGGGCTGGGTCTTGAGTAGGGGTCAAGGGGCTCTGGGGCCACCCTGGGTCTAGAGCACGTAGGGGTGAGAGTGATGACATGGGACTGCAGAGCACATTCCCCATTCTAGGAACAGGAAAATGCGAGGTGCATCATATAGATTCATCCAACACAGAAAAATAACAAAAGAAATAGAAAACACCTCACCTACCGTGATGCCTCTGTGGGGAGTGTGTGTACACACAGGTATTGGATCTACCTTTTCATTCCTGTGCCATTAAATGGGCTTCACGATCATAATTTGTATTGGCTGAGCAATATTCTACCACATAGACCTACAATAGCTTAGATGCCTATTCCCCTATTGGAGGACTTGTTTCCCAGTGTTGTCTGTTAGCAATAATGCTATAGTTAATATTCTTACACATAAGCCTGGATGCTCAGCCTTGGTTATCATTCTTGACAGTAGGAAACACATGGACATTTTAAGGTTTTTATACATGTTGTGAAATTTATATACTCACAAGGCATTTTAGATGCTAAATTAGCCAGTGCTTGGTGAGAAGAGATATAAAGCTCATTATAAAAATACCATTTGGTACCTTCCCTGGATAGTAACTGTCCAGTGTCCCCTAGGGGGACAAATATGTAGGTGTTGTATGTGTGTCTGTTATGGGTTGAATTGTGTCCCCTAAAGCTATGATGTCCAAATAGCTGGCCTTGAAAATGTGGCCTTATTTGGAAATGAGGTCTTCAGAGATGTTATTAGCTAACATCAGTTTATGGTGGAGTAGGATGGTCATCATCCAACATGAGTGATGTCCTTGTACAAAGGGAGCCAGAGGCACAGAGACAGAGGCACACAGAGGGAAGACGGCCACGTGGAGATGGAGACAGAGACCAGGGTGGTGCACCTACAGACTGAGGAATGCCGAGGATTGCTGTCAATCCCTAGAAGTGAAAAAGAGGCAAGGAAGGACCTTCCCCTAGAACATTCAGAGAGAGCATGGCCTTGCTCATACCTTGGTTTCTGACTTCTTGCCTCCAGAACCAAGACAATAAATTTCTGTCCTTATAAGTCACCCAAACTTTGTAATAGCAGTTGCAGGAAACGGATACAAGTCCACTGCCCTTCCCATGTGTCACGGATCAAATTGTGTCCCTCCTCCTCCCCAAAAATGTATGTGTTGATTTGATTTGGCTGTGAGTCCCAATATGGTGCCCTTCCTCCCATGTGTTGTGAATCCTGCCTCTGTGAGATCGATGACAGAGAATGGGCAACAGCTGTGCTAGTGAGGCAGGCCTCAAGCTACCAGCTTGTGCAATATAAGGGAGAGAAGTGAGGCGAGGAAGTTGTGAACCTCACACCACCAAAAGAGAAGTACCAAGGGCAGAGCACATCCTCTGGACCCGAGTTTTCTGTGCCAAGATGCTCTCCCTCGATCTGGACTTACCCTACCAGATTGTGATGATTTCTCATATTGAATGGACGTGTAACTTGTTAATGGATTTGCAGCTTACCGGACTGTGACAATAAAAGCTTCTCTTCATGAAACCTTCCACTCTTGGTATTTTCTGTTGGAGCAGTACCAGGTGACCACGTGCACAACTCATTCCCCACTCACCATTCGCTGTACCACCCGAACTACTGTGACAAATGCAGCGTGGACATCATCACCTCCACCTTACAGGTGAAGGGACTGAGGCTCTGAGGGGGTGGACAGCACTTTTAAGGAGCATAAGTGGGCAGACTGGGGATCAAATCCCAGCTTGTTGCTGGGTGAGCTTGGCCGGTCCCCTCCTCTCTCTGAACCTCAGCCTTTTTATGTATAAAATGGGAACAGAAACACCTGCCTTGTAAGAGATTAACCAAAAAAGCAGGTGGAAAGTATCTGGTACAAACTGGGCACGCAGTAGATTCTCAAGCAACGGTAACTGTAGCTATTGTTAGAAAGACACTTGCCAAAGTCACAGAGGCAGAATAGAACCCCTATCTCCTAAACCTAAGTCCAGGGCACATTTTTGGCCTGAACTGTCTTTCAACCATGTGTCCATGCACAGAGAAAAGATTTAGGATTACTTTCCAAGTGAGGTTAACAGTGCTGGGCCCCTGGAGGCCCATCTTGATAATCCACAGGAGACAAGAGCCCCTTCTAAAGCCAACTTTAAGAATAGCATAACCCGTAGATGTAGCTGGCCAACGGCTGGTGACTCACTTGGGTTGGGAGATCTTTTTCACTTCTAGCTGAACCCAGCCTGGTATCTGGGTACCTATTGCCACTCCACAAACCCTAGCTAAAAGGACCAGGGTAGGGTTTTTGACGGCAGGGCTGAGAGGCTCACCCTCACATGGGCATGTCTCTAGGGAAGATATTCCAGCTGCCAGGCCAGGCCATCTCGGATAATGCATGGCCTCTCCAATGCTCGCTGGGAGATGGGTCTCTCCTTAATCTGCTGCAATGTCATGAAGAGAGAAAATGTTTGCTCCACAGGGCTCCTGGTGGCCTTTAGAAACTCAAGTTAAACACTAACCAGGAAGGGCTGCTCATGCTTAACCCGCCCCTTCCCAGCACAGGCTCAGGGCTCTGGCACTGAGCTGTAGGTGAAGATCAAGACCGTGAGTCCTACCTACAGGCTCTTCTCAGCCTGGTGAGGCAGTGCAGAGAAGGGAGGGAGAGAGGGGGGTTGGAAAGCAGCGAGGAATCTTTGAGGCTCTGAGGCCAGGTATTCACAGACAGAGAGCTTCCCAGGCTGGTTCAAGAGCAGGGCACCTGGAGGTCCAGTGGGTGGGTGACTTTGAAAGGAGCGGATGGTGGTGTTGGTCCTGGGCAACGGAAGGGTGAGGGCCTGGCAGGGACACAGGCCAGCTGATAAATGCCAACATCCTGAGCCGATAATGACAAGTCCCCACGTGAAATCAGGTGCGCTTACGTGACAGGAGGACAGGGGCAGAAATCTCTCTCTGTTCCCTGGTCCTCGAGGAAGGGTCTGGAGCCCTGATGGGGCTTCTGGGGCAAGTTCCCAGTTTGCCAGTGGAGAAATATCTTGATAAGGAGCATCTGCTCACCCTGGAAAGCCAGGCTCCCTGTTTTCATTTGGTGAATATGTCTCAATTTGAAAGACGGCAAGGGGCTGAGAGTGCTAGGAAATCAAAGCCCAAGCTGTCACACTGGAAGAGGAGCAAGAGACGAAATCTAACTCTTCCTTGTGACTGATAGAGACACCGAGGCTCTGGGAAGGGCCTGATGTTCACACCACCAGTTAATTGCAGAGATGGGAAAAGCACCCAGAACCTCTGGTTGTCAGTGTCTCTGTGTGAGACGGGTGTGTGTGTGCATGTACCTGTGTGTGAGTGCATCTACTTGTGTGTGTAGCTGTGCATGATCATGTGTGTACGTATGTGTACCCGTGCGTGTGTATGGATGTAGCTGTGTGTGTCCCTGGTCATGAGCGTGTGCATACCTGTGTGTGTGCATATGTATACCTGTGTGCTCCTGTGTCTGTGTGTATATATGTGTGCATGTGCATGTGGCTGTGTGTGTGTGAGCACCTTGTGGATGCATACAGACTTTCTTAGGCTGTGTATGTGCTTGCCTCAAATTGTGTGTGTGACAGCCTCAGGACACAATTGTGAAGGTCGCAGGACAGACAGTGTATTTGTCTCAGGATGCAGGTACACAAGCGTAACCACGAGGATGAGAGGCCTGTCCGTGAAGGTTAAGGTTGTGGGCTCAAGCTGGTCCAGCTCTTCAGAGCGTGTGACTTTTCCACAAGTCCCAAATGCCCCTAACTGTGTCAGGTAACCCTGTCTCTGAGCTAACGTCACCACCCCAGAAAATTCCCTGCTTTCAGTTGGAGCAGCAGGGAACCCGGTCATCTCTATTTGGTCCTTAGATTAGGGAACAAAAATTTCAACATAAACTCTTGGCAGGGAGGTAATTTTTCCTAATCACCCACCCTGCTGCACACATCTCCACAGCTTGATTACCTTTAATTAGATTAATTGAATGGAGAGTGATTCCTTCTCCCTGGGAAACTCAACCATGGAGAAGAGGGAGCATCTGAGGCCTGATGACACCCCTGCCCTGAAACAACTCTTCCAGAGCCAAGGCCTGTGAGGAGGAGCAGTGGCTCAGGCTCAGAAGCCACCTCCAACTTCCCCCCTCACCTTCTCTCTCCTCCTCACACTCATTCTGTCACCGAGTCCCTCTGAGTGTCTCTCTCTGTCTCCCCATCCCCACTTCTCTCGTAGTTTAGGTGTTGTGGTCTGAACATGACTTCTGACTGTGTGAGGGAGGGGTCACTCTCCCTGCACCCCTTCTCTGTGGGGGGGAGGGGTAGACCTGAGGCTTTTCCTACATCCTCTGGGATGCAGCTCTGTGTGAGAAGGAGGAAATGTCTCTCCATCTAACTTGGGCAGGCGACGGGGTGGTGGTGATGAGGCAAGGGACTTGCACAGGCTGGACGTGAGGACTCGAGCTCCAACAGAGGCCAAGCCTGCAGGGCCAGGCAGGATTGGACCATCTGGGAAGCTCAGGAAGGTTCCAGATGGAAGACTGTGGTCTGGGCATCCCTTCCCCTCAGCCCAAGGGCAGCAGCATCCAGATGCTGGGGCAGAGGACAGCTGAAGTGTCTGGCAGTGCCTGCCTCTCTCCCACAGCCCACATTGGCACTCCTCTCACAACGGGGCCTGCGGTAGAGAATTCCTGGCCCCAGACACCTGCCTCTTCTCCAGGTTCCCGGCCCCGGGCTCAGCACAGCCACCTTTCATTATCTGGGCCAAGGAGCTGGGCTGGTCTTTCCTGGACTGCCACCTCCCTGCAGTATCCTAGCCCCCTCCCTGATGTCTTTCATGCTCCCTCTGTCCTGTGTCCACACTGTCCTTACCTTGATCAAGATACCATTTTCTCTCCAGACACTGGCCAGCCATCCTTGTCTGCTGGACTCCAGCCTCAGCTCACAGTCCACAACTCCTGTGAGCACACCATGCCCTCTCTCTAAACCCTGCAGTGGCTCCCACAGGTCTGTGGACTAAAATCTAGCCCTTCAGTGTGGACGATGAGGCCCTGCATGAACTGGCCACATAGACCTCTCCAGCCTTCTCTTTGAGTACTGCATCTCCCATTCTGACTCCATTACCTCCTCCCTCTCTGGTGTCCTCCACCTTTGCAGATCCATCTTTCGAGACACCCTGTCCCAAACCTCCACCTGCCTGACACCAATCTTCATGTCTCAGTTTAGCAGCCAGTGATAGACAGCAGCTACGGGGATCAACATTCAGTGTGCACCAGAGGGCTTTGCATGTTCCTCTTATTCAATATTCACAACATCCTTATGGGGTAATTATTATCCCACATTATAGAAGAGGAAACTGAGGTCCAGAGAGGTAAAAAAATTTTGGCTGAGATCACTCAGCTGAGAAGTGGTAGAGCTGGGCTTTGAGCCCAGGACTTTTGTATGATGATCTGCAGATCACCTAATTAGCCAATAGGTGGCCAGTGAATGACTGAGCAAGCAAGATGCTCCTCTCCTCGCTCACCAGCTCCCTGTCCCACCATCCCTTCTCCTGGCTTGGTCCCTAACTTAGTCATCTAATGCTGCTATAACAGAAAATACCACAAGCCAAGCCAGCCACGTGCTGTCGAGTCGGATCCAACTCATGGTGACCACAAGTGAATGGCTTTAACAGAGAGAAATTTATTTCCTCACAGCAAAGTAGGCTGAAAGTCTAAATTCAGAGTGTCAGCTCCAGGGGAGATCTTTCTCTGTTGGCTCTGGAAGAAGGCCTTTGTTGTCAGTCTCCCCTGGACTGGGAGCTTCCTGGTGGTGCTTCTGTTCTGGTGGTACAAGGTCCCCAACTCTCTGCTGGCTTCCTTTTCCTTTTATCTGAAAACAGATTGTCTTAAGACACAATCCAAGCTAGTAGACCGGGTCCTGACTCACTAACAGGAACATTGCCCATTCTCTCTCATTAACATCACAGAGGCAGTATTTACAACACGTGGGGGAAAAAATCACACAATACCAGGAATCATGGCCCAACCAAACTGATACATATTTTGGGGTTGGGGGACTCAAATCAATCCATGACATTCCTTTCTTCGTATTTCTATAGATCTGGCATTTCTCCCCATTGAAGGGTTTTACATTGTCGGTTTTCCTACCTCCCCATGGGTCAAGGCTGTGAGCATCCCATGGCCATGTAGATTGTGCCCTGTCTCTCTCCGAACTCTAAAGCCCAGCAAAGGACTAGGAACACGGTGGACACTTGGCCAGTGTCAGCTGAGTGAGGAGCAGAGTGTGGCAGGCCTGCCACACTTGTTGGGCCCCTCTCCCGCATACTCTGCCCCCCACACGATACTTCAGTAAAGCAAAGCCTTGAAACAAAAAACAATTTTACAGTTCATTTGAGTTAATCACAGATGCCTTTTCTGGAAACTATCTTCCCCAAATTGTCTTCAGCGAGGCAGGCAGCCTGCATGGCAGCTCCCTACCCCAGGCTCCATCACAGAGCCCAGGCAACACAAGAGGTTGTTGGAGGCAGGAGGGGTTGAGACCCCAGGAACTCAAGTCAGCTGTCAACCTGTGTGCCAGGTTCTTAGACAAACACCAGGGAGATAAAGCAGTGAAGGAGGTGGACGTGGTCCCCACCCTCCTGGAGCTTACCATACAACAGGAAAGACCAAGTTTCAATACGTATCATGCAAATGACCATGTAACTATTGTTGAGTTATAATAAATTCATCAGGCAGAAATCTAATAATGCTGTGATATTGCTTAACCTTTCAGAACCCCAGTTTCCTCATCTGTAAAATGGAGATCACAATGACTTCTGCCTCATGGGGTGCTGTGAGAATCCAGTAAGATGTTTAAAGCCATTAGCCTGGTGGCTGGCACTCAGTTGATGTTTAACATACATTGCTGTTGTTGTTAGGCGTGGTCAAGTCAGTTCCAATTCATAGCGACCTTATGCACAACAGAACGAAACACTGCCCGGTCTTGCACCATGTCCACAATCATTTTTATGCTTAAGCCCATTAACAGACATTAAGAGCTATCATAATAATTCTGAGACTATAATTATTATTATTAACAATGGTTGTACCAAAAGTTGTTATTTTGAGTTGTTAGAGTGACCCAACCACATGTGATGTTGCCTTGTTCTGTTGAGTCAATTCTAACTGATAATCCCCTTATAGGACAGAGTAGCACGGCCCCAGAGGGTTCCCCTGGATACTGTCCTTACAGGAAGAAATTGCCAGATGTTTCTTCCCACACAGCAGCTGGTGGATTCAAATTGCCAACTTTTCAATTAGCAGCCAAGTGCTTAACCACCGCACCACCAGGGATCTGTTGACCAACCCATAGCACCCACTATGGGAAGCAGACTTAGGGGAGGAGCAAGGCATCTGGCCTGCTCAACCATTCGTCGGCCATCTGATGACTAATTAGACGACTTACAGTAATGGACTCTATTCACCAGAGAGGCAAAAATAGTTGGACTAGTCAGACTCTTTCCTGTATAAGTTAACCAAGGAGTTGCAGATCTGGGCAACCAGTTCTGCTATGAGTTCTGGTATGAGTTCTGCTATGAGAGAGGACGAGGCTCTAGGGGATGAGGTTTCCACGACTGCTGGACTTGCAGGAGCTCAGAACAGCCAAACATAGCACAGAGCTATTGTGGTGGCTTTGTGACAACCCCATTGCCCTAGGGAACTGCAAACCCCTAACATCTGATCCCAGTTGCTCCAGTACCAAGTGATATCAAGGACTTGGAGCAACTGGGAAACTCATGCATTGTGGGTAACAGTGTAAATTGGTGCAACAACACTAGGAAATAAGTGTTACATAAACACTCTCCTGTGGCCCTATTCCCAAGTATATATTCAAAAGAATTGAGGGCATATATCTACATGTGTATATTCATAGCAGATCTATTGTATATGTATTATAAATAATCAAAACTGTAAATAGCCTAAATGTCTGTCTATGAGAGGACAAATAAGCTATAGCAGATTTCATAAAATGGCACTACATATCAGTAAAAACATACAAATTATTGGTGTACACAAATATGGATAAGTATCACAAACATGGATAAGGTGGGAAGCCACACACGAAGTACATATACATTATAATGAACTAATCTGTAACAATAACCCCCAAATCCACTGCCATTGAGTCTATTCTGACTCATAGTGACCCTATAGGACAGTGTAAAATTGTTCAATAGAGTTTCCAAGGAGTGTCTCGTGGATTCGAACTGCCAGCCTGTAGCACTTAACCACCATGTCCCCACGGTTTCCACCTATAGCTGTAGAAGTCAGAATAGTGCCTATCATTTAGGGGTGAGAAAATTCATTGCAAAGGAGAACAAAGAAACTTTCTGGGGTATTATGAATGTTCTGTGTCTTGATCTGGATTGCAGTTGTACGGGCTTACACATTTGCAAAAATTCATAGAGCAATCGTCTACCAGTTAGCTTTGGATGTATAACAAACCACCCCCAAATTTGTTGGTAAACCATCACCACTTATTTAGCTCGTAATTATGCTGGTCAACAATTGATCAGGTCTAGACTGGTTCCACTCATCCATGCTGGTGTCTTTCTGCTGTGGACCAGTGAATCACAAAGTAGCTGGATAACCTAGGATGGACTCCTTCGTATGTCTACAGTTGAGTGGCTGTCCCTCGGGCGCTTCCCTTGTCCTCCAAGAGGTTCTCCTCCTCCTGCAGCAGAGCTCAGGCTCATCCTTGTGTTTCCAAGAGCAGCAAGAGGAGGAAAACCTCTGTGAAGATGCCTGTACATTTCCATATGTGCACACCAACAAAAGTATTTTCCCACGCTCACGCAGACACACGTTCACTGATGCATACGGATGCACTCACCTAAATACTCTCACATATTAACCTTGTGTGTGCAGTCACTGACACACACACTGAGGTAAAGACTTATTGCACGCAGGTTCATTCGTGCCTTCATGCTCATATCCACACACTCGTATTGCCACACAGTCTCCCGTCTACATATATTCACACACACACACACATGAACTCACGAAAACACTAGCACTCTCACATGCTCCACTCCCACAGACACACAGAAATACTCTCACATGCTCACACACTCGTATATACACTCAGACTCGTGCACACACGGGTGCTCTTATGCAGGCAAAAGCACTCCATGGAGGCAGGGATCCTGCCTGTCTCGTCTGTCTTGTCCATTGTTCTCCCAGAACCTGTCACAGTGCTCAGAGTAGCTGGCACTTGGGGGTCCTCACCTTTCCAAGGGGACCAATGATGCCGCCCAATCTTGTCCTGCCTTCAAGGGTGCTTTGGAGAGTCCCATACTAAGTGGCCCATCTCTCCTGTCCCCCGCTGCTTGCTCACTCGGCTTCACTCTCATCCCCTTGCCTGCCCTCCCCTATCTCCTCTCTGCTCTGTCTGTCTCTGTGGCTCACTGGGGCCTCGCTCTCCACGTCCCCTCACCCCCCAGAGCTAATTAAATGATACCACAGAATGTATTTCATTTGCATTTGGCTCGGAAGGACCGCGGAGCACCATCGTGTTTCATTAAGCGGCTCTGTGCAGAGGGACGTGGTGAACCAGTTTTATTACAGCCGTCATCCCAGCTGTCCTACGAGGCAATTATGTATTCATTGGGAAGAAGGAAGCATAACCCTCCTTCTCCAGTGCCTGGGAGGCGGCAGTGCTCTGACTCCAGGGAGGCCTGGGGGTGCCTGAGCCCTGAGCTGTGTGGAGGCAGATGAGGACCTGAGGCTGGGCCCAGCAGCCTCTGCTGTTGTAGCCCCCCCTCAGCACAGTGGAGGCCAGAAATTGCCATTGGCCAACCTGGGGCCCAGGCTTCCTGGGGATCTTATTGCAAGGTGTGTCCCCAAATACATCCATCTGCCCAGTATTGTCGATGGGATAATTGGCCGGCACATAACAGATCTTTGCTTTTATTATTTGTGCATGCTACTATGATTATAACAGCAGAAATTTATTCACAGACCCTTCCAAGCTCCTGGTAGCCTTTGCCTACTGTGTATTGTTGTGGGTGTTGGTGTCTAACAGGAGCAGTTGTGGTGATGCTATAATAGCAGCCATCATCTCTTGAGCACCTACTGTGTGTCAGCCACCATCTCTTGAGCACCTACTGTGTGTCAGGACTGAGTTTAGTAATTTACTTGGATTATCTCATTTAAACCTCTGAATAGCCCTTGGGCACTATTATTACCCCCATTTTATGGATAAGGAAACTGAGGCTCAGAAGTACAGTGCTGTACACAAGGACATGTAGCCAGAAGATGGTAGACTGAGGATTTGAACTTAGATATTTACAGCACCAAAGCTCTCATCACCGTTCTCTGATAACTGCAATTTAAAGGCCAACTCATAACATACAGAGGTCCCCAAATTTTTACTAACACTAAAAAATATAATCTACCTTCACCCTGTAAATACCCTTCCTTTCATTAAGGGCTTTCTGTGTGCCCAACCCTGTTCTGGAACTTTACAAATATTATCTCATTTAATGTTCACTTTAACTCAACTAGGGTGAAACTTTGTCACTTCCATTTCACAGATAAGGAAACTGAGGCACAGAAAAATTAAGTCACTTCCTCAATTTACAGTTCTGGTATCAACCAAACAGGGACTGAAATCAGCAGCTGGGCTGCCAAGTCACCCTTTACCCACTTCCATCTCTCACGGAGCTGGGATATAGTTCCACATATGTATTAGTTTCCTGTGGCTGCTGTAAAAGATTGTGACTTGAACAATACAGATTTACTGTACTTCCTTTCTTGATGTCAGAGATCTGCAGTGGGTCTAACTGGTCTAACATTAAGGGCTGTGATCCTCTGTGGAGGCTCTAGGGGGAGAATCCATTTCCATGCCTCTTCCAGCTTCTGGAGGCCACCGGCATACCTTGGTCTGAGAGTCCTTCCTCCGTCTTCAAAGTCAGTGACAGCCAGTCATGTCCTTCTTGTATCATATCTCTCTGACTTATTCTTTTGCCTCCTTTTCCCGTCTTTAAAAGCCCTTGCGATTACGTTGGACTCACCTGGATAGCCCAAAAATAATCCTATTTTCAGGTCATCTGATTACCACCTTTAAACCATAAAAACAAAAACAAAAAAAACCCAAACCCGTCACCATAGAATCAATTGCAACTCATAGTGGCCCCATGGGACAGAGTAGACCCGTCCCTTCTCCCCCAGAGTTTCCAAGGAGTGCCTTGTAGATTTGACCTGCTGACCTTTTGGCTAGCAGCTATAGCACTTAAGCACTAGGCCACCAGGGTTTCTTTTAATCCATATGTAACCTTAACTCCCCTTTGCCATGTAACCTAACACATTCACATGTGCCAGGGGGCCATTACTCTGTCTACCACGATGTAATAATGACCACCCTTTGTGGAGGACCTACTGTGTGTCAGGCTCTACACGATGGCTTTGCTCACATCACATTACTTAACCCTCACAACAATCAAGGGAGGGAGGAATCACCATTCCCACTTGGTAAGTGAGAAGACTGAAGCTGAGGAGACACAGGTGCTGCTGGGATTTGTCTGGGCCCGGTCTGGGTTCTGGTGGTCCCACTGGGTTTTGTGGGCCTGAGTCCAGAGCCTGCCCTCATCTTTGCTTTGTACTTTGAGAGCAGAGTAGGAATTTTTGGCTTCTACTCAAATTTCAGGTTGTACCCTTGGGATGCTTGAGATGACTTCAGGAGAGGAGGGAGCCAAGAGGGGTCCCTGGGCCCAATCACAATACATCCCACTGATTCCCACCAAACTAGCCAGACCCCAGCATACACTCCAGCCCGGTCAGGCCCTGGTCATGCCGTAATGAAGCCAGCACTCTGCCCTTCTCTCTTCCCTTACTGGACACATGAAGGAATTCTACTGACCCCTTAGGCGGCCACAGAACCATAGGTCCAGGGACTCCTAACACTACCAAAGCACTTTCTGTGACAACTGCCAGCTCATTAACAGGCAAGCCACCTCTAAACAACTCCTAGTCATGTGAGCCACCATCTATGCCTGGCTTCCTGTGCTCTAGGCCGCAGTCTGCCTAGATACTCCTCGGATGGAGCCTCACTGCTTTCTTTCCTGCCTCCCAGCCACAGAGGAGGTGAACTTTCAAGAAAGGCAGGGTTTGGGCTTCCTGAGGCAGGTGCAGTGAGGGGACTTGGAAGAAATCTAGGAGATATCTGCGGTGGTGGTCTGGTCAGGGAAAAGGAGACCATAAATGGGCTAACAGGAGAATTCCGGTTTCCCGAGTGCCTGCTGTGCACCTATTATTATCCCCTCATCTAAACCTCATCACCTTGGGAGCCACATGTTGTCACTATTCCCTTTCTTACTGCTCCCATTTTACAGATGAGGAAACTGAGGTCCAGAGAAGTTAAATGACCTCTGAAAGTCACACAGTTTGCCCACAGTGGGGCAGAGATTCAAAGCCAGTCCTCTGGTGACACCTAAGTCCATCTTTTCCTCCCAGCTACACTGTCTTGATTTGCTCTTTATGGTGTGGAGGTCCACATGGCTTCATTCACCACTGTTGCTTCCCCCAAAGCCACCAGGAAGCTCCCTGGAAACGAGAAGCCTCAGTAAATCACAGTCTTCGAGAAGGAGGGCCAAGACCACTCATCTGGAGAAGCAAACATTTCCCAGCACAGTAAATCACACAGCCCCTTAGTAATTGCTAGGGCTGAGGGCTACTCTCCTTCCCTTGGAAGTGTGTAAAACAACCGTGGACCTGTGTTTACAGAACCTGCTGTGGGATGGAGCACGGCAGGAAGCAGGGGGCAAGTGCAGAGAGAGGAGCAGCACTCCATGTCAACTCTGGGGGTGCTTCCAGGTTAGGGGTTACAGTGTGGTGAGGCTGCTGAGGGACCATTGCTCCCACCTGCTGCCCCACAGGGGGTGGAACTAGATGCTTCTTGGGGTCCCTGCAGGCCCCGACAACATACAGGTCACCGACCTGGGTATCTAGGAGCAGCTGGACTCAAGATCTCAGGATTGGCAGGTGGAGACAGGGCTGGAGGTGTCACCAGCTCTGAGCTAAGCCCTAAGTGGGGGCACTAGGCAGGGAAGAGAGGCTGATAGTAACAGGGCAGGCCCAGGTGGGAACATCCAGCAGGGGCCTTGGGCTTGGACAGCCGGGTGGTAGCCAGAGGGGCAGGACTCAGAATCTTGAAGTGGGAATCAAGAGCCTCCATGCCAGTCCTGGGCCTGCTGCTGACTTGCTGTGCAACTGTGGGCAAATCACACGGCCTCCCTGGGCCTCAGTTGCCTCATCTGCATCGTGGATGTACAGCTGATGAGAGAACTGAAGGAAATGAAAAGCTGGGAAGCCACTGGGCAGATCCGAAAAGCGCACTGAGCAGGGTGAGGCCCGGCCATGCTCCATCTGCCTCTGCTCCCAGCCCCTGCTTAGCCCCCAAGCTCTGCTCTTCCCACCCCTGAGTCCAGCTCACTGGAGGAGGTGGGGCCACTATGCAAATGAAGCCACGTTTTCCCTTCCTCCTCTTGCTTCTCCCACCATCACTGGGACCTCACCTGGTGGCCAAATCTCAGAGACAGCTACAGATCTCATTCATTGAAAAGTATCCATAAATTCTGACCCCCTCAGCTCTGGCTGCCTCTCCTCTACACTTCATGCCACTCCCTCATCCCTGTCACTGACTCTCCCCTTCCTAATCCTGCCCTCTTACCAGCTGTATGATTCTCAGCAAATCAGTTCACTTCTCTGAACCTCAGTCTCTTCTTCTGTTAAATGAGGTAATAAACACTACTTTATGGATTGTCCTGGTTACGCATGCTTCCATGTTCTCCTTAAACTAATGTTTAGTGCTTCTTCAGAACCTCCTGTGTGCCAGCCCCTGCTCTGGGCACTGAAGGCAGAGGTGGGCAGTGGAGATGAGACCCTGGCTCTCTCACAGCAGCTACTGTCACAGTGGGCCATCTGGTGACTGCAGCAAGGAGCTGGCTGGGAAGGAGTCTGTCAGCTGCCAAGAGCCAGAACAGTACAGCACAGGTGGGTGATGCACTCAAGGCCAAATTGTGGGTCAGCCCAGGTCAGGTTGGCTCTAGCAGGGACACTTGGCACTGCCTGGGAGGCCACCAGGTTCCCAGCTATTTCTGTGTCGCACAGCCCAGCAAAGGTGCCTTCTGTTGTGGTGGCATCGAGCTCCCACATCAAGCATCGTCTGAAGGGTGGAGGCTGGGATCCCACTGCCTCCTCTTGTCTCCTCAGACCCAGCCAAAGTCACTTGGCCCACACAGGGGTGGGGTCACCTGGTCTTGAGCATCGATCTGGAAAAGTAAACCTATTTTCCTCTTTCCTAGCTCCCTGCCCAGCCCCCTCCAGCCGCAGAGTGTCTACAGAATTACCCTGGGACAGGAAGGCAGAGGGAGGCCGGGAGCTGCTCTCCTTATCAGAACTCTGCTTCTCGCCATCCCAGAGCCGCTGTGCACCTCCCCACTGCAGCTGATAACAGAATTTTTAATTATTATAATTATCACCTGAAAAATTGAGTTCCTGCCAAAGACAATTAAAGTGAGATTTGGCTCCACTTTGCCTATCTCTCAGCTTTAAATCGGATGGTGAATTTCATAACACACCTGGAAAGGAGAGTTACTAAGGGAGACTTTTTCGCAGAAAGGAGTATTTGAGGTGGATATGGATGAAGACACACAACTGAGAGTTAGGGGCTGCATTTTGTGCATTTTGTGGTTGCGTGTGTGCACTAGTGTGGATGAGCTTCCGTGCATGTGTGCGTGCCTGCTGCGTTCGTGCGCACTGACTCTTGGGAGAGGGTGGGAAGGTGTACACAACACCGAGCTGGCTGGTAGGAAGTGGGAGGTGGAGTCGGGTGGCAGCTGCTCGCATGAGGGTCACTGAGGAGCGAGGGACAGGTGCACGTACAGGTCCACCCCTGGGGTAGCATCCAGCCCTGGAGGCCGCAGACTTGGGCTTTCATCTTCCTAGTTGTTTATTCACCTCTCGAGGCTGCTTTTTCCGCCCCTCAAATGGGTGGAGGGACTGTTTCTCCCACAAGGACTGGGGAGAGAACAACAGAGGCTGTGTACACAGTGCCAGCTCAGGGGGAGCCCTCACGGAGTAGCTACTATTATTTGTCCTTCTCAGGTGGGAGGATGAGGAGCCAGAGTGGAGAGAAGAAGGAGGTGGGACAGACCAGGCAGGGCTGGAACTTAGCAGCCAAGTTCTAAGACACCCTGGATGTTTGCTTTGGAAGAAAAGTGCTTACTGAGTCCTGTTATGGATTGAATTCTGTTCCCTCAAAATACATGCTGAGACCTTAACCTCTACGCCTGTGGATGTAATCCAGTGTAATCACTTTCCATAATGTGATCTGATCAGTCAGTTGAGGGCATGCCAGTGCAGAAGGAATCCTGAAATAATCACTGAGCCGGACGAGGAGCAGCACAGACCTGGAGAAGGGCGGCGTACACACAATGGGGAAGGCAGACGTCAAGAGACGTCTGTAGCCTGTGGCTACAGACAGGAAGGAATTGACTGCCACACACTCTTATTCAGATATTTAGCCTCTCAACGGTGAGAACATAAATTTCTGTTCTTAAAGTCA
Organism: Heterohyrax brucei; assembly: GCA_028571685.1. Classification (NCBI taxonomy): domain Eukaryota; kingdom Metazoa; phylum Chordata; class Mammalia; order Hyracoidea; family Procaviidae; genus Heterohyrax; species Heterohyrax brucei. The sequence goes on from CM053140.1 coordinate 60,707,776, forward strand.
AACGGAGTTACAGCAGCATTAGAAACTAAGACAACCCCAAACTTCCATTTTACAGATGTGGAAACTAAGACCCAGAAATGGCAAGGAATTTCACCAAAGTCGCACAGTAATTGAGTGGCAAAGTGAGGACTACAATGCATGTATTTTGCCCTGCAAGTTAGAGATCTTTAGGCCACCCTGAGAAGTAAACAAAGACTTGTTTAAGGGAGGCCCTAGGGTCGCCATGAGTCGGATCCGACTCGACGGCACTTGGCGACTTGGCAACTGATCGTCTCCCTGCTGTGACGAGGTCATAATGAAAACATAGGGGTCCTAAACGCCAGGATGCAAGTTTGGATTCCATTATGTAGGCAACAAGCAGTCATAGATTGTTCTTGAGCAGGAATATAGCACGAGCAGAATATATTTTACGGAGCTTCTCTGGAAAGCCCGTGGAGATACGCTTAAAGATGACGAGTCTGGAGGCAGGGAAACTGGTGATGAGGCTGGGGCCATGATTCGGGAATGCAGTGATAAAAGCAGCCGTAAAACAATGATGTAAGCTACTGAGCACACATGGAACAGTCTAGGTGCCCACCTTGGTGCTCAGCCCCCGTTTGCCCCCTCAGAACTGGCTTAGGGTCCAAGGAGCTAGTTGTAGAGGTATGAGAGGATGAATGGGCAAGGGGGAGAGGGGGCTAGTCGGACACAACCCACAGAACTGCCTGGAGTTTCATTTAGGGTGAGGGGCTGATGGAGCCCAGGTGTGAAAAGAAGACAAAAGTTTCTCTGACGTAGGTGGAGAGGGAGATAGAGAAAAGGCAGGAGACCCACCCAGACCTCACTCTGAGTGGGTTTCAGAGCAGAGAGCTCAGTCCAGAGCTATCTCCCTCCCCTCCCTTCCTTCCTGCCCAGGTCATTTAACCTAACAACTCCTAAATGTCTGTTTCCAACCCTTGACCTCTCCTCAGATTCTAAATTTCCTTGGCTGTATCAGGTAGTCAAAATCAGCATATGCTGCAGTAACAAGTATCCCTCTGATTTGGGGAGGCTTAAAACCACACAGGTGTATTTCTTAACTAACCTTCTGATGTTTCTCGTTGAGCGGGAGCTCTGATGTACCCTACTGTCACTCCAGGGTCCAGGGTGACGGAACAGCTTCATACAGTGTTGCTGGTCATTCAGGCAGAGGGACAAAGAGATAAAGTGAGTGTCAGGCATAGGCTTTTAAACTCCCATCTAGAGGTGACTTATATCACATTTCCATAGGTATTATGGGGCAAAGTCACAAGACCGTATCCAAATTTAAGGGGGCAGGAAAGGACAGCCAGCTGTGTGCCAGGAAGAAAGAAGGAAATATTTGATGAAGACAATAGCTAGCCAAGGCTTAGAAAGTTCATAACAGAACTTCCTCTGCCCCAGATCCACCCACATGAGCCCTCTCTGTACCTACAAGTGGGACTTCCATCCACCTGGCCAGTCCAGCTGGGAATTTCAGGGCCATCTGATCTCTTCTCTTTTCTCACTACCCACGTCAGATCCATCACCAGCTCTGCTGCAACCTCCCCACGTGTCCGGGCTCCATCTACTTCTCTCTGTCTTCCCTAACCTCCGCCCCGGCCCAGCCACCCCAGCTCTCACCTGGTACCTGCTGTGGCTCCTGCCAGGTCTCTACTCCCTCCTGCATGCCACAATCCATTATCCACAGCGGTGAGTGTGACCTTTAAACGCACACCAGGCTGAGTTGCTCTCCCGCTTAAACTCCTCCAGCAGCTCTGTTGTTCCCATAACGAACTGCAGAGTCCTCACCATGTCCATGAGGTTGTATGGGAACCACGACCCAGCTCAGGCCATCGTCTACAGTCTCATCAACGCTCTTCTCATTCCCGCCACTTGGTTACTTCGGTCATCAGGTCACTCTTGAGTAGTGCCGAGTGCTTTGTGCTCACTGTCGCCGCGCCTGGACACCCTACCCGCAGCCCTGCAGGGTGGCCTTCCTCCTGCCCCAGTCCTCAGCTTCAAGTTCCCTTCTCAGAGAGGCCTCGAAGGACCACTCTGTGACAGGATCACATCCTAGGTATTCTTTGCCATGTTCTCCTTATTTCCTCCATAGCGCTTAACACTGAAATGACCTTACTTGACTGCACGTGTTTAGTGTTGGTCTGTCCCCAACAAAGACACAAGCTCCATGGGGGCAGGAGCTCATCTCTTTGTACCTTTGTGCACTCCAGCGCCCTGCGTGGTGCCAGGTGCATAGTAGGTGTTCTAGAGAACTTTATTGAATGAGTGAATGAATGAGTCTGGTTCTGAAGCCCAGACCGTCTTTTTCCCAATGCGGAGCTCTCCATGTTCCATGGATGTTGAGATTTAGGAAGTTTTCAGCATAGTCAGGGGCTGGTCCTGGCCCTGCCTGGGGCATTTGAGGCTGGACGGTTCAATGGAGGCCTGACCTGATGGTCCTGGGGCCCCTGATCCTGATGACACAGACCTTCCCATGTATCATTCTTGCCTCTCCTCCCGCCTTCCAAGCCTGGACAGAGCTGAACTGACTTTGGGAACTTACATATCTGAGCTTTGGCCAATGCGTTGGGAGGAGTGAAGAAGGCATGTCCAATGAAGGAGGCCTGTGTGTAGTCTTTAAGGAGTGTCAATCTGAGGGGGCAGACACAGGCCTGCCCTAAGGAGTCCCCAGTCTCATGGAAGAATCAGAGGCCCGTCTTAGACAGATCCCATCAGATGTGGGAGACAGCTCTGCTCTTCAATCTGACAGTGGAGTCCAGATTCTTGATGGGGTCAGGACCCTCTGAGATTGAGCAGACTCTGCTGAGACACCCTGTTCCCTGCAAACACATGGATCACTGGGCTCCCAGTGTCCCAACAGAGGCCATCAGAGTTGGCCCCTGTTATAGACCCCCAGGCATGAGGCAGAGGGGCAGCTTGTAGAGGATAAAGACTGTTCTTCCTGGGTGGGGAGACCCAGAAGAGAGTTCCCCACAAAGACAGGGTGCACCCTCGGTGATCCCAGCTGGGAGGGAGAGGCAGTGAGCCAGGTCTCATTTATTACCAGAGACAGCCTATGTCATCATGGACCCCCATCTGGCCGTCTCTGGCCCATCTCCTCCTCCCTGGCTCAGACCTGGGGACACCTCAGCTGCCTTCTCCACCTCCTGCTAGGATCTCACTCCTCCTATCCTCACCCCCTGTCCCTTACTCTCTCCCTTCTTATCCCATCAGCCCTGCACTTGTGGGAATAGAAACTTAACTAATTTCCTGGGCCCATGAAACACCCACAGGGAGGGGGTGGGCGGCCCCGCTCCCACTCTATCACCCTCCCTAATGCATTGCCTGACACTTTCAATTTATTTTTCAATTCCTTTACTACCAGAAATGACGATTAAACTTGCAGCGTAAATACCGCTTTTCCAAACTGAATTAATCATGGGCAGGAGGGGCGAGCGGGTTCTAGCAGCTTGATGGGAACAGCATCTCAGCAGTTAACCCTTCGTCCCCCCCTGAGCTCTGCAGGGAGCCGGAAGGTTCAGGGGCTCCTGGAAGACACCATGCTTAACTACTTTGGGGTGACGTGAGCCCAGGCCCCTCTTGCAGCCTTTCTTCTTTTGGGAAGTTATGAGGGGAAGGCCTTGTCTGAGGTGACACACCCCATCGGGGTGACACAGGAGACACCGGCCCCTTGCCTCCCAACCTGGCTCCTCCTCTGACTCTATCCTTAGTGTTGTTGGGGCAGATGATCCAAGGCTGAGAGAGAATGTGACATGGGGAATTTGAGTGCCTTCCAGGCCACTATGGAATCAGGGCTCCTGCAGACACGAGGGTGAGTCACCCCATGATCCCAGATCTTGACCAACAGGACTACTGGATGGATGTAAGGCAACTTTCTTCTTCCCCCATGTGAGGGAAGGACTCAATATGTAAGATTATATCATGGCTTGGGGCAGCCTCTTGGGATATAACAGAAAGGGAGACAAGCAGAGAGTTGGGAACCTCACACCACCGAGAAACAGTGCTACGAGAAGGAAAGAACCTGGGGTCCCTGCTCTCAGAAGCTACGAATCCCGGGGAGGGTTGACAACAAGGACCCACCTCCAGAGCCAGCAGAGAAAGACTTCCCCTGCAGCCAATGCCTGGAATTTGGACTTGTAGCCTACTGGACTATGACAGAATAAAATTTCTGTTTCAAAAGCCATCTTCCTGTGGTCTCCCTGTTAGAACAGCACTGGACAACTCCGTGAAACACCCCACCATTAACTCCATTAGCACCTCTCTGATGTGGTCACTCACTTACCAACGCACCCCACTCTGAATTAACCTCAGGTGTCTCCTTCTTTTCCCCATAACCCCAACCCCAGCCACAGCCCAGTGCCCCCCAGCCTGTGTTACCCCCGTAGCTTCCTCACTGCTCCCACCCATTCACCATTCCTCTCAAAATGCAGATACAGCCCTGTCACTCCCTGGCTCAAAACCCTGCAGTTTTTTTCTCTGCTGTTGGTGACAAACCACGGTCCTTCAGGGGCCGTGAGGACTTGCCCCCACCAGGCACTCTGCCCTGCCCCTCCCATTCAGGTTATTACCTCTGTTCCGCGAAGAACCTGCTCTGACCACTGTGCCTCAATCTAAATCCCTTCTAAGAGTCTCAAATCTGTTTCCTTTCCTTCAGAACACTTAATACGAGTTAGAATCACACCGCAACTTCTGGGTTTGTGTAACAGGCTCCTCGGGGAGGGACTTGGTCTGACTCACTCAGTACCGCAGCCCCAGACATAGTGGGGCTTCTGAATGGGAAGTTATGAGGGGAAAGCCTTGTCTGAATGAATGGAGACATGAAAACCCCTCTTGGTGCTCACAGTATGCCAGGCTGAGGCTGGGCCCTGGAGTTGGAGTGATGAAGTGGATCTGGTTTCATTCTAACTGGGCTCTGAGGGATGAGTAGGAGTTTGTCTGGCAATGCGGAAGTTCACATGCCAAGATTCTGATAAGCCTCCTAGGACCCCTTGGCAGCCACTTTAAGAGAAAGCACTTGCCCTTTTCAAAGTGACTAACTTAGTGGTTCAGATCAGTGGGGGTTACTACGAGTAGGTAGGAGTCATGTCTCATGGTCAGACCAACCTGGACTTGAATCCCGGTTCTGCTCTCTGCACTGTGTGACCCTGGGCAGGTCACTCAGACTCTGAGCTTCTGCCTCCCATTCAGTTAAGGAGGGGACCCTTGCATTGGTGTTCCTTCATGGTTGAGCCTACTGTGATAGAGGTAAACGCACTGATACCATCTTCCAGAGGAGGGAGACACGCACAAGCAGATAGTTGGGAACACCCAGCACAGCAGGGGTATCCTAGAGTAAGAGCCCAGGAACTCAGTGCAGGAAATGTCCAGGAAGGCTTCCTGAAAGAGGCAGCATGTGAGAGCTCCCTGCCTTTAGTACATATGACTGTGTGTGTGTTTTTGTCCCTCTCTACTAGTTCCTACTCTTGCCTTTCCCTCCCTTCAGTCTCTCTGTGCACTAATAGAAGGTTTGAGGGACACAACCCTGCTCCAAGGAATGCAGCTCTGACCCCTCCAAGCAGGTCCAGGACGTCTCTCTAAATGACTCCCCAGAACACCTTCCCTCCAATTTGGCAACTCACAGAATCTGACCCCAGCTGCTTCCTCTTTCTGAACACACAGAATACTAATTGCAATTCATTTCTATTGCTGTTTGTGCTCCTGGTGAAGAAACCTTAAACGACGCTAATAACCAGGGACTGAGTACCTGGCATGTGCTGAGCACTCTACAGATGTGATTTTACCTTCACAGCATCTATGGCTGTGCCAACTTTACAGATGAGGAAACTGAGGCATAGAGACTGAAGGAATTCGTCCAAGGTCTCTCTCAGCTAATCGACCCAGGCCTGGGAAGTGGTGCAGGTAGACCAATCTCAGAGCCTGTCCCTGAACCATTCTTTCTTAGTGGCTACAGGTGTGAGGAAAGAAAAACACAAAACCCTGTGCCATCGAGTTGATGCCGACTTATAGCAACCCTGTAAGAGGAAGAATAATAATGATAGTAGTAGTAGCAACAAGAATAAATTCTTGTATTTAGTATTTACTATGGAAAAGGGGAAAACCCATCGTGGTTAAGAGCTACGGCTGCTAGCCAAAAGATCAGCAATTCAAATTCACCAGGTGCTCCTCAGAAACTCTATAGGGCAGTTCTACTGTGTTCTACAGGGTTGCTATGATTCGGAATTGACTCAAAGTCAGTGGGTTTGGTTCTGATTATTGGAAGAGGGAGTACATTTAGAAGGAAGTGGCACTTTAAGAGCTCCTGCCCTCTCCAAAGACAGAGTCACCCTCCTTCCCCGGGATCTAGCCTAACAGTAATAATCACCCATATGAAGTGAGTGCCTGCTGGGGGCCAGAACCTATTGTAAGTGCTTTACATGGAATAGCTACTTCAACCCTCCCAGCAGCCCTCATGGACAATATTGCACATGGGTGTTGGTGGGAACTGGGTGATACAAATCTTACCTCCATCAACAGATGGGGAAGCTGAGACCCAAAGAAGCAAGGTTACACTTGCCATCAGGGTCAGGAGAGCACAAGACTTCCCCCAGATAGCAGCCTGCCCCTTCGGCCAACCTTCCGCCTCCTTCAGCTCTGTTTTCACTGCCTCTGTCTCACTCCCCACCATGCAGGGCCTCCCGTGGCACAGGTGCCCACCGTCCACCTGGCTACCTGCTTGGAGTGGTGACTCAGTATTCGAGTCAGAAAACAGACTAAACAAGTATGTAAATCTGAGACTGCTGGGAGCCTCTAGGGGCATGGTTAGCCATGAGTAGGGTATGACCTCAGCTTCCCACGTCTCCCCTGTTCTGACAGGGACCTGTGGACAGCCTTCCTGATAGTGTTATCAGGTGACCCTGATGGTGAAAGTCAGAGAAGGAGCAGAAGTTCCAGGAAACTGAAAAACTGCAGGATGGCCAATTGAACAATTAGGATACCCTGAGGTTTTGGAGTTAGATTGAGCGGGGACAGACTCCCGACTCTACCTCTCACCAGCTGTGCAACCCTGGGTGTGTCACATGACCTCCCCAGGCCTCCGTCCCTCCCCAGGCCTCAGTGTCCTCATCCATAGAATGCTGACCTAACTAACCCTTAGGGCCCTGAGGCAGAGGTCGATAAATAGCAACTTCATTGTTATTATTATCAATGTTAGAGCTCTCCTTCCTCACAGGAACCGCGCTCCTATCCCCGCCCCCCCCAGAGGGACCTTTGCACCTGTTATTTCCTCTACCTGGAATGTCCTGCCTTCCCTGTCCGCCTTGCAATGCTTTCTCATTCTTCAGACACCTCCTCAGGCGTCTGAAGACCTTCTAATTCCCCTTTATAACACTCGCTCTGGTTGGTAATTATCTATTTTTGGATGATTATGTTGTTCATATCTATTTCCCTGTAATATCGTAATAAGTGGAGAAAATATTGAGGTTGGCAAGGATTTCATTTTGCTTGGATCCACAATTAACGCCCACGGAAGCAGCGGTCAAGAAATCAAGCAATGTATTGCACTGGGCAAATCTGCTGCAAAAGACATCTTTAGGATTTCAAAAAGCGAAGCTGTCACCTTGAGGACTAAGGTGTGCCTGACCCAAGCCCTGCTATTTTCAATCACCTCACATGCACGTGAAAGTTGAACAATGACTAAGGAAGACAGAAGAACTGATGCCTTTGAATTATCTTGCTGGCAAAGAAAACTGAAAGTGTCAGGGACTGCCGAAAGAACGAACTAGTTTGTCTTGGGAGAAATACAACCGGAATGCTCCTTAGCAGCAAAGAGGATGAGACTTTGTCTCAAGTGCTTTAGACACGTTATCCGGGGGGGACCAGTCCCTGCAGAAGGACGTGACGCCTGGTGAAGCAGAGGGTCAGTGAAAAGGAGGAGGACTCTCAGTAAGGTGGACTGAGACAACAGCTGCCACAGTGGGCTCGGGCTGGCAGTGACTGTGCAGCTGGTGCTGGACCAGGCACCGTTTTGTTTTGTGGCACACAGGACTGCTATGAGTCGGAACCAGAGTGACTGCACCTAACAACAATGACAGTCCCCTTGCTAGACTTTAATTCCCGGTGGGCAGTAGCCGTGTCTGTTCCCCTCCTTCCGGTGATCCAGCACCCAGCTCATGTAGCAGGTGCTCAGTAAGTATTCCTGAGAGCAGTGCGTGTGTGTGCACATGAAACCACGTCTCCTCAAGGCAAGTCCCGTACCGGTCCTGGCCCGCATCTCCTGACCTTTGTTGCCACCACCTCCCACTCCTCTATTTGTCCCCTTCAGCAGCTGCTAAGCCACTGACTCAGAAGGGTTAAAGCCCCAGTTGCTGGATCTTCGGAGGCTGCCTGGTTGGCTGAGCACCGTAATTAAGGCCTGCATAGGGGATGAGCACCCTGCTGGAGGATGGAAGGGCAGGCGAGCACGCTCTCCAGGAGGCCTGTGCTCTCTGGGAGAGTGGAAGTGAAGCCCCCGTCCCAAAGTCCCATGCACCTGTTCAAAGCACCTCCGCATCCCTTGCCTCCCTCATCTCCAAACCAGCCTGTGGGCAGGCTGCTGTCTCACTCAGGAAGAGGCCCAGGGAGGGTTGTGACAGGTCACATGGCTGTTTGGTAGTGGAGCTGGGCCCCAGGCTCCTGTGTCCCCTCTTCTGTCTCATGCTGAATGCCTTATCTTCCTCCAGCTTTTACTTACCCTAACATTCTCACCCACCCTGAACCCCAGCAGGAAGCACACCTGCCCTCCATCCTAGGAGTATTAATTAGGTCCTATTAGGAGACAGAACCCACACAGGAACTTGATCAGGCAAAGCTGAACACAATAATTAATTCTAACAGCAAACTTTATTAACGAAGTGTTAGCTAATAATAATCGAGGAGAATTCTAAATGATACTGAGATAGCTGATATTCCTGGGGCTCAGAAAGGCTTAAGGAAAAGGCCCCCCTAAGCTGAAACATGGACCTCATTGGAGAGGACACAGCTATGGCTCACTGAACGGCAGAGAAGTCTCTGTGGTGCCATGTGGGTGGAACATGCTGGAATCTGCCATCTAGCACTTGCCAGAAATCTATTCTCTAGAGTACCAAGGAAAGCTGTTTGTAGGGAGGTGTCTCCCTGAAGGCACTCCTCCCTGAAACTACCTGAGGGGGCCTCTACAAAACCAGCAAGGGGGCCACTGGGGGGAAGTTGCTGGCAGCTGGGTGCTGCCGATCACTGTACGCTGCAGAGGTCTGGTAGTGTTGAGTCATCTGAGTGTGGGAGCTGAGCACTAGGAAAGATGTGTGTGCTGCAGGACCCGCGTTCTGAGAAGCCATCTGTGCTGCAGAACTGGGTTCTGCGGAGCCGTCTGTGCTGCAAGAGCTGGGCTCCGGGGAAGATGTGGGTGCTGCAGGAGCTGGGCTCCTGGGAAGATGTGGGTGCTGCAGGAGCTGGGCTCCGGGGAAGATGCAGGTGCTGCAGGAGCTGAGCACCAGTGGAGCCACATGAGGGCTGGTGGTAGAGAAATTGCCTATGCTGTGGGAGTCAGGTACTGGGGACACTACAAGCAAGGCAGGAGCTAGGTGCTAGAAAATCTGTGAGCACTGTAAGACCTGGGCGCTGGCAAAGCTGGTCCTGCTGCAATAGCCTACTGAGTAGTAGGGAACATCAGAACTAGAAGGGAAGCCACCGGCCACCTGGCAGTTTGTCATACTGTGGTATCTTGTGTGTCCCAATGATACCGAAGGCTACGCCACTTTTATTTGACATACCATGGCAGATAGGTTTCACTGGCGCTTCCAGCGTAAGTCAGACTTGGAAGAAAAGCTTGTTGATCTACTTCCAGAAATCAGCCAATGAATCACAACGTAACATTGTCTGATGGAGAGCTGGAAGGCGAGTCCCCCGAGATTGGAAGGTGTTGCACTATGGATGGCTGCGGCAATGAACTCTGATGTGCCACTGATTCTGCAGACAGAGCAAAACTAGGCAGTATTCGTTCTATCATTCACAGCATCGCCATGAGTCCAAGCAAACTCCACCACAGCTAGCATGAGAAACTAAACCTTCCTCCAGCCGTGTTTCTCCACTGCCCTCTGCTGACCATGTGTGACATTATCCAACTGGCGGATGATATGCACTATTGCAGAGGGTGCCCATTGCCACTGCCCCTGATCAGGCAAGAAAGGGTGAATTGGAGCTGGGAAGCAAAAGTGTGTAACCGGCACAGATCATGCCTTTAGCGACTTACCTCTCATTTGCACACTTGTACACATCTCTGATTCCCATGCAACAGCAAAAAAAAAAAAAAGCCTGTATTCCCACCTAACAAGGTGCAACTCTCTGTCTTACAAAAAGAACAAGATGTTTCTCGCCTCAGGACTCATTGCGTCCATTGCTAGCTGTGACTTACTCCTCAAATCCAGTCACAGTCCACTGGCTGTTCTGTTACCTAAAAACTAAATTGTCAAGTTAACTTCCAACAACTTGCATAGAAAATAAAAACAGGAACAAGTAGAAGACGGTCATTAGCATATAGAAGTAAAATGAACAAGCATGTCACTAAAATACACAAAGCTACTACAGGCCTTGTATCTCTAATTGGCCATGAAGCTGTAACTGGTGACTATGACTTCCTTTTTCCACCTTCCACCATTCTATACCCCTGGTTCCCAACACACTCACATACAAGTTCAGCCAAAACCTCAGGTTTTCTGGGTTCTTGCCTGATGGAGTGCCCCCAACCTTCATTACTAAAGGGTCTGAGTCTTCATTCATCCTGCCTTTGGGGTGGTGGGAGTGTTGCTGTAGTTTTCTGTTAACCTTTACTTCCCGGTACAGAAGTACTAAGAGGCATCCCAGAGAATCCTTGGAGTTGTGGATGTATTTCGCCTGCTTCTTTGTGTAGCAGCAACCCAATTTCCCTTTGTCATTGGAATCAATCAATTCTAGAGTTTAGATTACCCTGCTTCTTGCCTGTTGTTTCGGTGGCATAAGGAGCCCAAATTAGCCAGGTGGCAGTCTCACCTTCCAGTTTAGTGGAACTCCTTGTTGTGCCCCTTGGTAGAAGGCTCATTCCCTTGGAAACTAATCCCTCCCTGTCACCCAACTAAACTGCTGTAGCATGACAGGGAACAAAACTCTGTGAGTGAGTTATCAGCTATAATCATGACAGGAGCCACTCCCACCTCCACCCTTCGCTTGCTGAGCCCGTGTGTGCTGGCTGCAGCGGAGAGAGCGCCACAGCACGGTCTCTGATTCAAATGTATTCTGCATCATGTGAAACAGAATCTATGTTTTCAAGGTGTTGTCACCAGATGAGTCTTCAATAAGCCATTGAGACTTCAATAAACCACTGCATATTTTAACTAACTCAGCCATTTCCAGGTATGTGATTTAAGAAGAGAGAGAGAAAAAAAAAATCAAGCTGCCATCAAGCCAGTTCCAGCTCATGGTGACTCCGTGTGTTTCAGATATAACTGCACTCCGTGGATTTCCAATGGCTATGATCTTTGAGAAGTGGATTGCCAGGCATTTCTTCTGAGATGCCTGTGGTTAGTATAGCATTTTGGCTAGCAGTTGAGGAGTTAACTGTTTGTACCACCCGGTTGATTCCATGGATATGGGCCATTCATGGCACTTCCTTCAGATAAGGCCCTCGATCAGAAGCAGTGCTGTGAGGAACACTACGGTGGTGGGAAAGACGTTCTCTGAGGCCGCGGATGGTGGGCAGAAGCTTTGCATGATAGGCACGCATGGAAAATCTGTATTCAGGATACGTGTCTATTCCTGTGAGGATGAATCTCTGCCTACTCCATGATGGAAGAGGTCCCTTATAACCAGTCTGCCACCAAGAACTGGCTGTCATCCTCGGAAGTGGTGCCACGTCTGGGACTCAGTGTTGGTCTCTGCTGTTGGCCCATTAGGCACTCAGCAGTACCATTATCCAGGTTGGCCCGGAGAAGGAGAAGTCCACACTGATGAGCTCATGTATAGTATCCACCTGTGACACCATGGATGTTTTGTCCTTGGGCCCACTGTGCAAGCACTGGAGTGGCTAGGAATACAGGCCGACTGACATCCAGATGTGTCATTGTGTCACCTGATTATAGTCCCCTCAGGAGTGGATACCCTCTGGTTGGCATCCACGTGGACACAAATATTTTCAGTCTGTGCCAGGTCCTAAAGGATCATCATAGACCCAGACTGTGGTCAGACTTTCTCACCACCAATCTTTTGACTCTGTTCCCCCCAGGTGCCTGACCACCTAGCCAAACCACAAGCAAGTATGCGTGAATCTATGTAGCTACTTTCTCTGGACATTTCTCACTCGAAACATGGTAGAGAATCAAAGACATTGCTTAAGGTTCTGCCACTGGAAGAACTTTCCTTCATCACTGTCCTTCAGAGTCAGCCGCGTGTACAGAGATACAGCTGTCCACTTTCAAGAGTTGCCAATGATTGTGCAACTGTAAACCAGGCTCATGCTTTCTTCAGACAGATGGCCCTGAGGAACACCCCAAGAGGCCATAGGCACGAATCAAGGGAGACACAATGTGTCAGGTGGTGATGAGGGTGTGAGGCCACACAGGCAGGGTAAGAGTAGAGACTTACGGACAGGAGAGGGACACAAGACTGCGTGAAGGGACAGTGAGCAGTAACTAGGGATGAGACAGTGCCGTCTCAGATACGGTCAGTGGGGAGCACTTCAGGGGGTGACATTTGAGCTGAAGCCTGAAAGTGAAGAAGGCGACTCATCCAGAACCCTGGCAAGGGTAGGGACAGTTACGATTCAGGTGATTATTTGCACAGCTGTCCCATTGTAATTCCTAACAGCGCCCCCGTCCACTCAAGTATCCCAGTCGGGATGATAAAATATATGGTCACATTTCACTGGGATTAAATGAGTTTATGTGTGTAGCATTCTTAACTGCGGACAAGCACAGGGTAAGTTCTTGCAACATATTATTACCATCACACTCCAACTATTATTGTCTTGAACACACAGGTCTTCCCTGTGCACCTCCTGTTCTGAAGCCTCAGAAAATCTTTGAGGACTAGGAAGGAAGATGCTGCTTCCTTGGATGGGAAGAGACTTGGGGGCTCAGGGTGAGCACGAGCCCAGACATGGGGTCAGTCACCCTCTCGTGTTTTGCAGACACAGGAAGTGGCTCTGTCTGGATGGTGATGCTCCTTGCTGACAGACTGTGATGTCAGGAATCTGGAGAAGGTGCAATTAATTACGATAATTGATGCCTTCACCAGCTGTCTACCACGAGACACCTGCTCTGGTGACAGCAGGTTCCAGTGACTCTATTTGAACAGTGCTTTGCAAGGAACATACTTTTCATTTACGACACTAGGAAAACAGGCTTCTTTTGGAGGATGTTACCTGTGGTGGGCTGGATGGGCATGTGGCCCACTTGCATCCCCTCCTGGAGAGTCTCATACAATGCTGGAGCTGGGTGACAGCAGTGCTGTCCCCAGAGCTGGCCTCAGGACAATGGTCCTGGCTACCTGAGGGGTGAAAAGGAAATTTATAGATGGTGGGATGACTCTAGATCTCAGAATCTAAAGGCTCTGCTGTCCTGAAGTCTTTTACCTCTCATACCTGCTCCCTGAGGAAGGGTTAGCATCACCCCTGGTTTTCTAGATCAAGAAACTGAGATTCAGAGAATGACATCAACTTGCCTGGAGTCACCCCCAATTCCTACAACCTTCCCTCGGCACCTGCTAGACCCTCAGGCTCCAATGCAACCCTCATCAGTTCCCTGACTTCTGACCCCACCTGCCAATGTCCTGAGATGACACCTCAGGGTCCTCCAAATCTGGCTGTCTGCCTGAAAATAGGGGGAGGAGGAATTGTTGACAAGCAGATAGCCCAGATGCTCCCCAACCTTGGAATCAGAATAGAGGGGCTAGCAGGAAGTTTGCATTTTGCCAGCTAATTGGGTGAGTCTGCCAGGCCAGCCAAGAACCGTCGAGTTGGATCTGAATCCCTAAATGATACAAACAGTCAAGCACTTGCCTACTAAGGTCAGTGAATGGTTGGTGGTTCAAGTTCACACAGACAGACCTCAGAAGAAAGGCATAGCAATCCAGGTCCAAAAAATCAGCCATCAAAAGCCTGATGGAACACAGTAGTACTCTGATACGCATTGAGTTACCATGAGTCAGAATCTGGTTTGGTTTCACTGGGTTTGGGTCAGGTTGGGTCGGGTCGGGTCAGGTTGGGTTGGGTTTGGGGGAGTCTGCTGTGTTCTAGCATCTGGTAGCCATGTCCAAGCCGATCCACTCACCACTCTCTTTCCCACTGTCACAGAATTGCTTCCTTGGTCGGTCTGGGGATGACCACCACCACAAGGTCTCCACTGGCATCCTCACATAATACTGGAGCTCAAACTACCACCTGCATTCTTAGGGGACTCCACCTAGGCTCAGAGCAGAAATAACTGTCCCCTAGTGTCCTTGGCTCTTCCTATCTCTGACTGCCCCTTTTGTCCCCTCTCTGTGGGTACCAGGTTACATTCAAAACTTCAACCTCAGAGCCCAGGACTCAGAGGACATAAGACAGACACAGCCTCTGAGGGGCCTGCTGGGGACCCTGCTGAGGCCCGGCTGCATTCTTACACTGGTTGCCCCAGGAAGGGAAGGCGGCTTTGAGCCCCTGACTACAGCCCTCAACTTTGCCCCTCTGCTTCAAGCAGGAGGAATCTAGGAAGCCCTCCTGGTGTTTACAACTCAGCAGACTCAGCTGTGAATCACCACCCCAGACACAGCCTGTGCTCTGTTTCTGCTGGGCCTCAGTCCAGCCTTGGGTATGACAGGCATGTGGTCAGTCAGGGCCAGACCAAGAGACTCTATTTTCTCTCATTACGGTTGCCCTGGTCTCACTTTGGGGCTACAGGTCCTGTTTGAGTTTCAAGGAGAGATAGAAAATTAATTGCCGGTATTTGACTCTTAACTTTCCATTACAGGATGTGACTGATGGGATGGCAACTGAAGTTCCAGAGTCTGATTTCAAGGCCCTGAACAGTGATCATACTTGTTGAAAGCTGACTTTGTGCCAGGCACACACTGTCAGCATCACCTCACTTACCCCTCAAGCACACATACAAGGCATCATTATTCTCCCAATGTGGCTGATTCAGAAACTGAGGCACAGAGAGGTTCGAATAGTGGCCTACACCCAGCACATAGTGGCATCAGGTGCGGAGGCAGGCTGTGGACTCTGAGCCGCCACCCACCCTTCTGCTGTCCCTCTGCCCCTTCCTGTGGGAGTCAGGCTTTAACCACCCCGGAATCTTTGGCAATAAGGACCGCCCAAGAGCAAGCCTGGGCAAGAGAAACCCAGTCCAATCACCCGGCACAGTGGGGGTTGGTGACTGTGGCCTGGGCTGCTGTGAAAGCTCAGGAGAAGTGACTGCAGACAGAGCCACCCACTCGGACCCAGTGTCTGTGACAAATTACAGCTTGCCCTAAATCTCATTGCACCTACTCTGCTCTGGAAACTTGGAAGTGGCCTTTGGCCAAAAGCAATAAAGTTCTGACCTAGCAAAGTTAAAAGGACTTGGAAATTGTGATCCCCAAGCCCAGTCTGATATATGGATGAGGACTAGATGATTGCGGTAGCAGAAAGGAAAAGAAAGGCAGGGATAACAGCGATGTTCCTTCCAGCTCGTTGCCGCCCGGGATTCCATTAACCTCTGCAGGCCAGACCCTGACCCGTGACAGGGGGAAGGAAAATGAGGTGGGGAGAGGGGCCGGGGCAGAGGGAGGTTGGGGATCCCTGATGCAGGCACACACCGTGTCCCTTTGCTTTGCTGATGCCCGGCTACATCCAGCTGTGAGCACCTGGCAGCACGGAGCAGATGGGCAGCTGCCATCCCCACCAAAGTCTAAGCAACACTTCTCAGAATGCCTAGACCTGTGCCACCATAGAATTTCTGTGAAGGTTTTGAAATACTCAAGAGAACATCAAGTCTTCCCTGTGAAGACAATGTCGTTGTGATGACAGTATCTTCTTGAGGGTACCATGTTTTGCCACTTGCACTAAAGACACCATTTTCCCATAAATGTATTGCCTGCTACACTGCCTCTTGACTTGACTGAGTTGTGCTCCCTCTTTCTCTGACTGCGCTCCCTTCTATATAGAAGATGCAAGTATGATGCATCCTAGCCTCAAGGCTTACCGTGCACCTACATGAATCTTGGGAGTTGTTCCCTGAGGCTGATCATAAAGGAGAAGGGAAGCAGCAGGGACAAGTCAGCATAGCAGACTGTGAACCACCTTACCCCCACCCTCCACACTGCAGATACGGTCCAGGAAGTGCTCGCTCATCTACACCAAGACATCTGTAAGACAGCCACCTGTCCCACCAACGGGAAGAGATCTATATTTGTACCCATTCCAAAGAAACGTGATCCAACAGAATTTGAAAGTTATCAAACAATATATTAATATCACATACAAGTAAAATTTCCCTGAAGATTATTCCAAAGTGGTTACAGAAGTATGGCAACAAAGGACTACCAAATATTCAAGCTGGATTCAGAAGAGGATGTGGAACCAGAGATGTCATTGCTAACATCAGATGGATCTTGGCTAAAAAATAGAAAATACCAAAAGTACCTTTACCTGTGTTTTATTGACTATGCAAAGACATTCAACTATAGGATCATAACAAATTATGAACAACATTGCGAACAATGGGAATTCCAAAATGTTTAATTGTGCTAGTGAGGAACCTCTATATAGACCAAGAGGAAGTCATTCAAACAGAGCAATAAAATACTGAGTAGCTTAAAGTCAGGGAAGGTGTGCCTCCAGGTTGTATTCTTTCACCGCTTATGGGATCTCTATGTGGAGCAAATAATTTAAGAAGCTGGGCTGTATGAAGAACATGGCATCAAGACTGGAGGATACTCTTTAACAACCTTTGATACACAGATGACAGTCTTGAGACCTGAAAGTGAAAAGGACTTGAAACACTTAGACAAAGAACAAAGAACAAAGCTTTCAGTGTGGATTACACCTGAGTAAAGAAAACAAAAACCTCACAACTGGACCAATAAGCAGCATCATGATAAATGGAGAAAAGACTGAAGTTGTCAAGGGTTACATTTCACTTGGGTCTACAATTGACACCCTTGGAAGCAGCAGCGAAGAAAGCAAAAGAGGCATTGCATTGGGCAAATCTGCTGCAAAAGACCTCTTTAGAATTTCAAAAAGCAAAGATGTCACTTTGAGGACTAAGGCACACCTGACCTCACACCATGGTATTTTCAATCATCTCATATGCACATGGAAACTGGACAATGAATAAGTCCAAAGAAGAACTGGTGCCTTGGCAATGAATATTGAATATACCATGGACTATCAAAAGAATGACCAAATCTGCCCCAGAAAAAGTACGTCCAGAATGATCCTTAGAAGTGAAGATGACAAGACTTTGTCTCGCAAACTTTGGACGGGTTATCAGGAAGAACTATTTCCCGGAGAAGGACGTCAGAAGTGGTAAAGAAGAGGACAAGCAAAAAAGAGGAAGACCCTTAACGAGATGGACGGACACAGTGTCTGCAACAATGGGTTCAAAAGTAGCAGCTATGAGGACGGCACAGGACCAGGCAGGGTTTTGCTGTGTCATACATGTGGTCACTGTGGCTCAGAACTGACTCAGCAACACCTATTAACAACCGCCACCACCTTGGTTAGCGTCTTGGAAGAGGCGGGAATGAGGAAAGATGCAGCTGAAGCCTGCCTACCACACAACCGCGGTGGGGAGTGGAAGAGAAAGGTGACAGGAGAAGGCAGGCTGTGACCTTGACCCCCAGTAACCATGACCCAGTCAGTGGCTCAGACACCGATGAACCAAATTAACAACTTTTCCTCATAGTGGAGGGGGTTGCCTAGGAAGGTGGTGGGCAGAGATGGGTTTGGACCAGGAGAAGGAAGTCTCCCTCCCTCTCCTTCTATCACATTTTGTGACAGATGCTGCTGGCACCTCACCCATATCCCCTGGGCATTTGTGTTGATGTGCCCCACTGTGAGCACGGGCTGCCCTCCACTCAAGCGGTTCCCTTCAGCTGTGGGCCAAGCAGGCTGGAGGGGCTGCAGAGTCAGTGACTCAGGAGAAGCCCTCCGCTCACGATGGAGGAGCTGGAGGATACATATAGCCGCTCCCTCACCCCACGGGTGAAATACCTCTGAGGGTCTCTTGGGAAGGACTTCTTCCCTGGAGGTCAGAACTTCAAACCAAGGGTTTTTCTTAATAAACTATTCACATCTGGGGTATTTACCTTTAAGAAAACCAGCTGCTCTTCAAGGCCTGAGGGTGGTGGGTATTGATCCTCAAGTTCCTCATTTGTTCTCGTATAGATTCCACAGTACCCAGTTGAAATGCTCCAGAGTTTGTGGATGTTGTATTCCATTTCTGGTTTAAATAATAGTGGGGAAAAAAATTACCCCTATGTTTCTTTTGGCACTGTCTTCAGTTTGCTTTGAGAAAGGGAGTTATGCTTAAATGCTGCTATTCCATCCATTTCTCCCAGATATCAAGTGCTTTCGCACCCGTTACCTCTTACAATCTTAGCAGCAGCCCAGAGAGGTGAACAGAGTAACGTTACCGGAGCAGAACAGAGAACTGGAAAACGCAGAGCCTGAGAGCAGAACAAATGCACAGCTACCTTAGGGAAGAGCAGGCACTACTGACAGGTACCACCTGTCCCACCTCAGGGAAAAATCCAGAATTGTGACCCAGAACTCTCTCATATACTGAGTTTCAGCAAATGCAAGACACCAGCATAAGTGGTAGGCCCAATTCACTGATTTTCCACCTATGACTTGCCATGGCAAGCACCGCTAATCAATCACAACACTCTTTCTTCTTGATTCTGAACGCAGCTCCAGCTAAACTGCTTTCCAAGGCAGCATATCAAGCAGACACAGCAACTAATAAGCATTGCCAAGTGAAATAAAGCCTACTTGCCATTCCATGGAATAGAGATACTACAGATACACCAAACATTGGTGGAGTCAGGGAATCCCCAGGTTGAATTCCAGCTCTGTGAGTGATAAGCAGGGTGGCCTTGAGCATATACTTCTATCACTCTGCTCCTCAGTTTTCACATCTGTAAAATGGGTATCATGTAGGTTGGCTCAGGGAATTATATGAGACAACACAGTAAAGACTCCAGCCCAGCAACAAGGCACATAGCAGATGTTCAATAACACGTTTAATTGAGGAGGAAACTCTTCTTTTGCCAACATGGCTATTTCTCAGTGATATGATGACTAGTGGCCATTTTTATCACTAAAGCTGACGAGAACCAAGATTAACTGGTATAGTGGGAAGGTCACTGGGCTACGTGCCAGAGGCTAAACTCTAGGCCTATTTTCCAAGGACCAGCTACATGTGCTAGGGTAAATTATCATTTCCCTGGAGATAGGCGAGGAAAGATGGGTGGTACTAGTATGTGAAGGTCTAGTGTTGTCGGATCTCGAAAAAGGGATCAGCCTAGATGATCTCTAAGGTTACTTCAAGCTCAAACACTTAGCAAATCAGTATTTTAAAGAAAGGCTGCCACCAAACTGCCAGGCCTAACATCATTCCCAATCATTCCCACCCTTCCCAAGTTCCTCAGCAAACCCTAGAAGTCTCAGAGCTCCCCATGGGGTTAAAAGCTACCAGTTTGCTTCCCAATTCAATACATACATCAGCTCGCCTTGTTGGGCCTGGAGTTTTGGTTCATTTGTACTTTTCTTTGTGACACAATCTCTCCTCACTTCCAGCTGAGTTTCTAATCCTTGCAATTTCCATGGTGTTAGTAATGATGGGGAAAAAGTCTGAAGCAGAGAAACTCTGCAGCCTGTCTATGAGATTATATAGTTTAATAGAGTTTATTAAATTCATTTGCAGTTACTGAGGAGATTAACTCACTTTGTGTGGCTCCAGAGTGAAAAAACAAGGACTAACAGGTAGAACCTTCGGAGACACAGCTCTTGGGTCTGTCACCGAGTCAGTCAGAGCCTGTCAGTGACGAGTGAGCCATCCCAGTAGCAGTTAAGGCCACCCAGGTCCATAGCCGGTGTGCTAACTCGTGGGGTTAAGAGCAAAGGCACTGGGTAAAACCTGGGTTCATTTCCTAGCTCCTCACTTCCCAGAGGATTCTGACAACTTAATGTATTTTCTGTCTTCATTTCCCCCTCCAGAAATGGTGACAACCATGCCACACACAGAATGGTGCTCAGCAGGTTGTCCTATGTTATTTAGCTAATTTAAAGAGGGAGATGCTTCCTAGCAGGGATGTCCCCGCTGAGGCCTACCTCCTCCCTCAGAGCCGGGTAATCTGAGGGGGAAGATGAACCAGCTCACTGAGCCCCATCCTTCCATTCTCCCCTGGGAGTCAGGCTGCAACTGGAGCTCAGTCTGCCCTGTGCTGGTGCTGCCTTAGGTTCTGTAGCAACAGCCCCTACTCCCTGAACATGGGGAGCCCTGTGGGGCCCCACACTGCCTCTGGTGGAGGGCTCAGCCTGTCTAACCCAGGGGTCTGCAAAGGGGCCCATGTACATGCTTGTATGAGCCTCATTCTCCAGCATCAGGTTACCAGTGATAAAGGAGGTATTTGCTCTCTATCCTCCAGTCCTAGGACACTCTGGACCAAAAGCAAGGCAGCTTTTGTCAGACTCACTAGGGTCTCAGCAATATCACAAGGCTGTGAACTTGGGGCATCACTGACAAAGCAGCCGGCACCAGCTCTGTGTTTTTAGTACGTCTCATGCCTGAAGGCAAGACCCGCACACTCATCTTCATTACTGTAACTGTAACTCCAGCCCCCAGCACAGTGCCTGGCACATAGCAGATAGTCAATAAATATTGGTGAAGGAGTTAATTTTGCCACCATGACAAAGACATGAATAAGAGGTCTAGGAGTACAGACTGGGGACACACAACTCATTTAAGGGCAGTGGGGAGTTGAGGGCCCCTAGGAGGCTGGCTCTTGAGCTGAATCTTCAATGAGGAGCAGAGAGAAACCCGTCAAGGCAGAGCTGACAGTGAGATCAGGTATGTTAGGAATTAAAGAAAAGCTTCATGGCCCAGTATAATTTGAGAAACAGTAGGAGATCAGGTTGGGGGGAAAAAAGCTTGGTAGTGTAGTGGTTAAGTGCTGTGGCTACTAATCAAAAAGTCTGCAGTTCAAAGCCACTAAACTCTATGGGGCAGTTCTACTGTGTCCTGTAGGGTCACTATGAGTCAGAATCAACTCAGTGACAACAGGGTTGATTTTTTTATTTGGGTTTTTTTTTTGGAGGTTGGGAAGTCATCAAGGTCTAGATAGTGAAGGACCTCCAATGCCAGGTCAAAGAGTTCTGTATCTTCATGGGGCCACTAAAAGCAAACAAACAACAAGAAGAACAACTTGTTGCCATTAAGTTAACTCTAATTCATAGCAACCACATATATACAGAGTAAAACTGTGTTCCATACAGTTGTTAAGGCTATAATCTTTCAGAAGCAGATTGCCAGATATTTCTTCTGAGGTGCCTTTGTGTTGGTTTAAATTGCCAACCTTTTGGTTAGTAGTTGTGTGCTGAACTATTTGTAGTATGCAGGAACTCCTAGGGATCACTATGGAGTCATTTTTCTCCAAATGTTTACAGAGTGTCTACTGTGAATACTCTGGGGGTCAGTTCTACCCTGGCCCCTAGGGTTGCCATGAGTCGGATCTGACTCAACAGCACTTGGCTTGGCACTGTGCATCAGGCATTGCCCTAAGCACCTTACCTATATCAATTCCATCAATATAACAAGAAGCCTAGACAGCAGGGATCACTATCATCTCCACTAACAGATGCAGAAACCAAGGCACAGAGAGCTTAAGTAAAATATCAAAGGCCACACAGTTTTTAAGAGGTAGAAAAGAGATCTGAACCCAGGTAGCCAAGTTCTGAAAACCAAGCTGTTAGCTACTACATGGTCTGTCAGTAGGAGTGGCAGGGTCAGATTTGAATTTCTGAAACAGCTGACCCAGTCAGGGAACCTGATTTGAGGATCAAAAGACTGGAGTCTAACAAGTCATCAGGAAAGAAGGGTAGTTGTCTGGAGAAGGATGTCACCACAGCCATCAGTCACACCCAGTGACCAGCACTGGCTGTACATCAGTGTGGAAACCTCCCACATCAAAGCTCCTTAGAGATTCCCAGCATCTCAAAGAATAAAACTTCACGTCAACCTGAGAGCCCAAAACTCTCCTTCCCCACCCAGAGATACAGAGCAGGTGAGTGAGGGACCTAGATGGAGCTAGTGGTCCAGTCCAGCAACCCTCTTTGACCCCATTGGTCTGCAGCTCACCTCTCCTGTCCAGACGCTTGGCAGAGAACACTGTTAGTCAGCCCCCCACATCCCTCCCCACCCAGAGACCGGCCTGAAGAAGCCCCTCCCACCCTCGGACAGCACCACAATGAGTGGGAACAATGGTGGCCCCAGAGAAACCAAGCAGCTCATAATTACCCTGCAAATGCTCTGAAAATTAAACCTAGGCAGACCAGAAACACTATATCTAAACAGAGTGACTGTCTGCTTAAATAAGTAATTGAAATAGGGACTCAAATCTTCTAATACAATAAATCTAATGGCTAGAATACAACATAAAAGTGCTCATTGTACCAACAGCTAAGTAAATCACAAATAAAATGTGCAAAGACAATCAAGTGGCACCAAACACCAAGATGACTCAGATGCTAGAATTATTTGACAAAGATTATAAGGCAGACATCATAAAATATCTCAAAAACCAATTACAAATTCTCTTGAAATAAATGAAAAATGAAAATCTCAGCAAAGAAATAAAAGCTATTCAAATATATGTATATATATACATAGAATTGAAAAATAGAACAACAGCAATAAGAAGCCTGCTGAATGGGCTAAAGTGTAGAGTACAGGTGAACCTGGGAACAGAATCTGAACTTGAAGACAGAGCAATAGAGTTCACTTAACCTGAACCACAGAGGAAAATGAAAAAGAATCAACAAATAAACAGAACCTCAGGAACCTATAGGATACTACAAAAAGATCCAACCTTCATGAAGTGTAATAGGTCACTTTACTGTGACCTTTCTGGCCCTGGTCTTGTAATTCCCAACCACGATTAGACAGACTTGTGTGACATGGTAATTGTGGTCCACAAAGAGGGTCGGTCCATCAGTTTTGCCATCCTGCTGTCCCACCCTAGAGGTGGGAAAGAGAAGAGCCCACCACCACCAAGGGAGCAGAGACTGGCAGGAGACAGTGCAGTTAGCTGACTTAAGAGGGCTGAGTGTCTGGGCAGAGACTGAGGGCCAGGGAGAAGCCTGCACCGACCCATGAACTTGAGACTTGCCACCCTGCACAACCACGTGAACCATTTCCTTTATACAGCTTGTGAGTTCTGAGAGATGTTGCAGTGAATTAGGAAACCCAGAGATGGGAGTGAGAATTGAGGGGAGAGGGAACACTCAAAGTGAGAGATGATGGAGTGGTACAGCAGCTCACAAAAGTGGGACGCGTGGGACATCTTTAACCTCCGCGTCACAGGGCCCTGCTTCGTGCTGATCCTCGTAAAAGAAATTATTCACTGAATTCATATCACCAAAGTTCTATAAAGAACATGAGAAACAGTAGGACTGAAAGACTACTTGAAGAGATAATAGTTGGCAACTTTCCAAATCTGGCAGAAGACACAGATCTATAAAACCAAAAAACTGAGCAAACCTCTCATAATGTGGAAAGGGGAAAAAAAATCCACACCACGATAATAAAACTTTTAAAAAGTAAAGACAAAGGAGGCAGTCAGACAAAATAGTATTTCTTAAAGGGGAAACCCATTTAAGCAATAGCACATCGCTCCTCAGAATCCACGGAAGAATGAGGTAATATAGTATTTTTCAAGTGCCGCAATAAAAGAACCATCTACCACAAATTCTGTATCCATTGAAACAATCCTTGAGGAATGAAGAGAAAATAAAAACATTTTCAGACAAATAAAACCCTAAAAAAATTGTCTCTGGCAGATCTATCCTTAAAGATTGGCTAAAGGAATTCTTTGAAATGAGAGGAAATGATAAAAGCAGGAGACTTGAGGCACCAGAAAGGAAGGAGTAAGAGCAAGAGCAGCTGTGTATGTACACACAGTAGATGATATTCTTCCTTACGAGTTTTATAAAGTGCTTCATCATGGAAATAAAAATCAGAACACCATCTGTCTTTGTTACCTACTGTTGCTATAACAGAAGTACCACAAGTGGATGGCTTTAACAAACAGAAATTTGTTTTCTCACAGTTTAGGAGGCTAGAAGTCCGAATTCAGAGCCCCAGCTATAGGGGAAGGCTTTCTCCCTCTGTGGGCTCTGAAGGAAGGTCTTGGTCTCTTCAGCTTCTGTTTCCTGGTTTATTGGAGATCTTCAGGTGGCTTGTCATCTATCCTACCCTGTCTCTATCCTACCCTGTCTCTCCTCTGCTTGCTTGCTTGTTAAATCTCTTTTGTATCACAAAAGAAATCGACTCAAGATACAACCTACACTAATCTTACCTTATTAGCATAAACAAGACAATCCATTCCCAACTGGGATTACAACTACAGACATAGAGGTTAGGATATACAACATTTATTTTGGGAGAGACGTAATTCAATCCACAACATCATCTGATACTCAACCAATGCTATTTAAATGAAAATGATATTTCAAAATATGGCTACAGTCAAGAAAATGCAGTATTGATGGAGAGATAAACACATAGATCAATAGAACAGACTAGAGAACGAAGGAATGGTTCCACACAGATAGGCTCAATTGACTTCGACAAAGGTTAAAAGCATTTTAATGGAGGAAGAATAGCCTTTTCAATAAACGGTACTGGAGCAATTGGACATCCATAAGAATAAATAAATAAAAATAAAAAGACCCTTGGCCTAAACCTCATATTTCTTACATGACTCTAGATGGGTGATATACATGAATGTAAAGCATAAAACTAAAAAAAATTAGGAGAAAGTATTTGGGATCTAGGGCTAGGCAAAATGTTCTTAAATTGACACTACATCATTATGTACAAGAAAAATTGGTAAATTTGACCTCGTTGGAATTTACAACTTTGTGAAATCTCGAGTGAAGGAGACAAAAAGACAAACTCTTAGCTGGAAGAAAAGATTTGCCAACCACATATCCTACAAAGAAATCCATTATTAGAAGCCATTGAGTTGCTTCTGACTCATAGAGAGCTTGTGTACAATAGAACGAAACACACCGGTTCCTGTACCATGCTCACAATCATCATTACACGTGAGCTCATTGTTTCAGCTGTGTCAGTCCATCTACCTGAGGGTCTTCTTTTTCCCTGGCTTTACCAAGCCTGATATCTTTCTTCAGGATCTGGTTCTTCCTGACGACATCTCCAAAAGACACGAGACAAAGTTTGACCATCCTCATGTCCATGGAACATTCTAGCTGTGCTTCTTCCAAGACAGATTTGTTCATTCTTCTGAAAGTCCATGGTATATTCAATATTCTTTACCAACACCACAATTTAAAGGCACTGATTCTTCCTCTGTCATCCTTTTTCACTGTCCAGCTTTAGCATGCATACGAGGCAATTAAAAATGCCATAGCTTGGGTCAAGTGCACCTTTGTCCTCAAGTTGATGTCTTTCCTTTTTAATACTTTGAAGAAATCTTTTGTGGTGAATTTGCCCAAGGCAATACATCATTTGATTTCTTGACTGCTGCTCCCATGGGTGTTGTTGATCCAAATAAAACGAAGTGCTGTTGTTGTTATTAGGTGTTTTCAAGTTGGTTATGACTCATAGCGACCCTTTGCACAGCAGAACAAAACGCTGCCGAGTCTTGCACCATGTCTTTCTTCAGTCCTGTATCATGTCCACAGTCATTTTTATGTTTAGCTCATTGTTGCAGCCACTGTGTCAATCTACCTCGTCAAGGGTTTTCCTCTGTTTCACTGACCCTTCGCTCTACCAAGCACGATGTCCTCCTCCAAACACTGATCCCTCATGACAGCATGTCCAAAGTATGTAAGATACAGTCTCACCGCCTTTGCTTCCAAGGAACACTCTGGTTGTACTTTGTGCAGAACAGATCTATTTGCTCTTCTGGTGGTCCATAGCATTCAATATCCTTCTCCAGCACCGCAATTCAAAGTCATCATTTCTTCTGTCTTCCTTGCTCATTGTCCAGGTTTCACATGCATACGATACAACTGAAAATACCATGGCTTGAGTCAGGCACACCTTAGTCTTCAAGGTGACATCTTTACTTTTCAATACTTGGAAAGGTCTTTGGCAGCAGATTTTCCCAGTGCGATAAGTCTTGTGATTTCCTGACTGCTGCTTCCACTTATCTGTCAGTTTGTCATACTGTGGGGGCTTGCTTGTTGCTGTGATGCTAAAAGCTATGCCACTGATACTTAGATACCAGCAGGGCCACCCATAGCAGACAGGTTTCAGCTGAGCTACCAGACTAAGACAAACTAGGAAGACCTGGCAGTCTATTTCTGAAAAGAATTAGCTGGTGAAAATCTTCTAAATAGCAGCAGAACATTGTCAAAACAAAGGGCTAGTATCTACAAAATATAAAGAACTCTCAAAACTTGACAGCAAAAAGAAAAAAAAATCAATTTGAAAAGGCACTAACTATACAAAAAACACTTTACCAAGCAGATATTAGAACACACATACATATATCCATTGCTAGCAAGTCAATTCCAGCTTATAGTGACCCAGTAAGACCCTGAAGAACTGAGCTATAAGGTTTCCAAAGTTGTAATATTTACAAAAACACGTTGTCCCATCTTTCTTCCTTGAGTGGCTGATGGGTTCAAGCCACTGACCTTTCTGTTAGCAGCTGAATACTTTAGATACCAATGCTCCTTCCAACACCCTTAACTGCTAAGAAAATGCAATGATGGGATATCACTGCACCAGTATCTGAATGGTTAAATTAAAAAAAAAAAAAAAAAACAGTGACAACACCAAATGCTGGCAAGGATGGAGAGAAACTAGATCACTTAGTCATGGCCGATGGGGATGTAAAATGGTACAGCCCCTCTGGAAAACAGTTCAGCAGTTTATTCTAAAAACTAGACGTGCAACTACCATGTTGCTGTCAAATTAATTCCAATTCACAGTGACCCCGTGTAGAACAGAGGGACACACTGCTCTGCTCAGAGCCATCCTTGTAATCATTGCGTGTTCAAGCCTATTGTTGCAGCCACTGCATCAATCCATCTCGCTGAGAGTCTGAGGCCTTTTTGCTAACCCTCTACTTTACCAAGCCTGATGTCCTTCAGGGACTGATCCTTTCTGATAACATGTCCAAATTACTTGAGTCTAAATCTCACCATCCTCATTTCTAAGGAGTACTCTACCTGTGCTTCTTCCAAGACTGGGTAGTTTATTCTTCTGGCAGTCCATGGTATAGTCAGTATTCTTCACCAGCACTGTAGTTCGCTACTACTATGTACTTTGGGGTGTTGATCCAAGTGAAAAGAGGTCTGTATCCACATAAAAACCTATACGCTGGTACTTATAGAGAAAACACTGGCAATACAGTGGCTAAGAGCTACAGCTGTAACGAAAAAGCTGGCGGTTCTAATCCTCCAGTCACTGCTTAGAAAACTAGTGAGGCAGTTCATCTCTATCCTAAAGAGCCACTATGAGTTGGAATTGACTTGATGGCAGCGGGTTTTGTGTTTTTGTAATGTTTTATAAGCTTTACTCATAATAGCTACAAACCAGGAGAGAGGGAAAACAATCCTTCAACTGGTGACTAGTTAAACAAAGCACAGTATTCCCACACCATGGAATACCACTCAGCAATAACAAGGAACCAACTATTGGTACGTGCAACAGCTTGGAGGAATCCTTGGAGGAAACTATGCTGAGTGAGCAAAGCCAATCCCAAAGGTTACTTGCTGTATGAATCCGTTTATATAACATTGCTTAAATTGCAAAATTTTAGAAATGGAGGTTGGTAGCTGCAGGAGTTGGGAACGTGATGGTGAGTGTGGGTGTTGAAGTGGAACAGAAGTGAGCCTGCCATGTCAGAACTGCTCAGTGTCCTAACTGTTGATGTCTGTACCCAGGTTGTGATATTATACCACAGTTCTGCCAAAGGTTATTACTGGGGGACATTGGGCAAAGGGCAGGAGGGATACTTCTGTATTACCTTACAACTGCCTGTGAATAGGAAAGAAGAGGGGGGGAGAGAAGGATGGAGAGAGAGATGGAAGGAGGGAGGAGAAGAAGGCGAGGGAAACTTGGGCAGTCCTGAAACTAAAACCACGGGGAATACTGACTTAGGCAGTTCCCAAGCAAGCAATTAGTGGCAGATATTTTGCAAGGGCAAATGTGTGTATCTTGATGCAGACTTGAATGTGTTAGGTCTTGATGCAAACATAGAATTTAGGGGGTAGAGAGTATGGATTTTCTGCCAGTGTACAAAAGGCCTTGTCATAAGAAGGCAAACTGAGGACATACAGGCATAAGGGTGGGGCCAGGGAAGGACTCATACAGTTTGGAGCAGGCAAGAAGGAGGAAGACAGAAGCTTTTTTCTTTCTTTCTTTTTATTATTTTTGAACTATTTTATTGTGCTTAAGCGAAAGTTTACAATCCATGTCAATTTGTCATACGAAAATTGAACACACATTGCTATGTAACTCCAGCTGCTCTCCCCACACTATGACAGCACACTCCTCATTTCCACCTTGGATTTCCCAGGTGCACAGAGTAGCTGTGAGTGGGAACCAGTTCAACGGCACCGAGCAAGAACATCGTTCAACCAGCTTCTGTCTCATCTCACCTCAGGACAAGAGCTGCCCAGTTAGTCTTATGCATCTACCTAAGGCAAGAAACACACTCTTTGCCAGTATCTTTTTATGTCTTATAGTCTAGTCCAATCTTTGTCTGAAGAGTTGGCTTTGGGAATGGAGAAACCTCTCTCTAAGCCACACTTGAATAAAGGGTTTTTTCCAGTTGCGTAATAAGGAAACACAGGCAATTCTTGTGGAAACAATTAATTCATTCATGCAATTATCTGTTCATGAATCCTGTTGTTTTTGAAGATCTGCAAGAACCTCATACTTTCTGTGTGCTGAGACCATAGAAACGAAGAAGATAGACAAGGGCTGTTTGCACCACATTTGAAGTGTGGACCTTGTGGTCAGTATTGCAAAGGAAGACAGGGATGCAGACATCACATCTGCTCTTTACTACCTCAAGCAGGTCATGGCCGATGTTACCTCTCTGGTCACAATCCACTGACCAAAACTAGTCACATGGTGCCACCTCAACAGCAAGGGAAGCTGGAAAATGCAGCAATGTTTCATGAGCAAGTCTTAGTCATACACTCCATTGAATATTGTACAAGTATGTTGTACTGGATTATTTGTATGGCAAATATCTAGTTTTCCTTTCATAGACCGACTTTGTGTTTCTCAAGGCACTCTTCAGTAGATTTAATAAACCTGTGAGTCAAGATGCCAACCCAAGTGATGCCACACATGGGCATACGGATCACAGGGTACCTACATGATGACCGAGTCAAGATTCCCCCAGAGGAAAATCAGAAAAGTAGCCACCTTGAAGAATTTCATCTCAGCAAGGCTTAATGCTCCCTCTGGGTGACAGATAACTTGAACACCACCTTTCTTCTGAATTGACAAGAACAGCGAAGAGAGAGAAGATTGCAGCGAATACTGGATTCTCCACGGAGAGCCTCATTAGTGAGCTCTGGGTGTGAGCTCTCGGTGGGGTGTTTGATGACTGTGACTGAGTGTCCGGGCTTAGGTCCTGCATGAAACGTGATAGCAAGCAGGCTGGGAGACAGGGCCAGTTCATCGCATCTACTCACAAGAGGGGGGTTAACATCTCTGGGTGACCAGGGCCACTAAGTAAGTAGCTTGACAAAGTTATTAAATTTCTCTGTGTCTCAGTTTACTGATTTATGTAATAAAGATGATAACAGCAGCGCACCTACCTGGTAATGTTACTGGATGAATTAAATAGACCAAGGGGCTTAGGGAAAGCCTCGTTGTCTAGTGGTTAAGAGCTCTACTGCTGATAATCAAAAGGTCAGCAGTCCACATCCATCAGGTGCTCCTTGAAAATGCTATAGAGCAGTTCTACTCTGTCCTATGGGTTCGCTAAGAGTTGGAATCAACTCAACAGCAATGGGTTTTAAGAGGCACCTGACACACACGATTGCTGCATAAATTTTACTTTTGCTTGCTCCCCACTACTTTGGTAAGAGTGCCCCCATTTGTGGGGAGGGGCCCACTGCCATCCTTCCCTAGGCCCACTTGACTTAGGTGTGGCTGTCCCCATCCTTGGATTTCAGGAATGAGCATTTGAACTAAGTTTGCCAGTGAGAACACTTCAACACCATGTTCACAGTAATTGGTTTGGGTATGGGGACACGACAAGTTTGACCAATGAGCTGCTGTTCTGAGACTTCAGTGTAATTATTGGGCAAATGAAGTTTTGTTTTCTGCTGGAGCTTCTAGGGGGGCTTCAGGAAGAAAATGGCTGCCTGGAAGTGAATCTTTCTCAGAGAAAAGCAGAGTTGAGAGATAAGAAGTGATGGATATCTACAACTTCATCTGAGAACCTGGATCCAACCATGCCTGAATTTCCTTGAAATGCTCAATTACATGCACCTATAAATTTTCCTTGCTATTTTAAGCTAATTTGAATTTCTGTCCCTTGCACCAGATGTAGACCTAATTACAGCAGTTGTTACCCCCAATTCCTACAGCCATGAAATAACTTGCCTTCAGTCGTTCACTCAGTTACCTCCTTCATATTCAAGGCAAGACCTGGTTGCCTCTAACAGAGATGGTCTTCGGGGCAGCTTAAGGAACTGGAGGCTGAGGGAAGCAACATTACAGACCTGGCTGAAGATTAGGGGGAGATGCTCCAGATGACAAGGGCGGAGAGTCTGAAATCATCACAGGGAGGCTCTAATTTGAGGTGGCCCACAATACAGGCAGTCTCCACAATTTCTAGGAATCCTCACCTTCCAGGGCCAGTCAATCCATCAACTGTGATAGGGAGATATTTCTGTGTCCAACTGTTAAATTGAACAAGAAGGTAGAGGAGAAGCAATTTCTTTCCTGCTCACCTCTTGGGGGCCAAGAAGCAGCTACTTGGCTGCCACCGGTGTGTCTGGTGGAAGACGGAGGGTCTCTGCAAGACCAACAGCTCAAATGAGCCTTGACAGGTAATCATTCCCGGGAGCAGCAGACGAGTCGTGGTTAGCACTGCCAGCTGGAGGAGGAAGTGACCTGGTCTCCAGCAACTTCCTAGAGCTCTGGCTTAGAAGCTGTTAAAACCACTGTGGATGTTGTGTGGTCCTCCAGGTGCTTGTGGGGTCCTCCTCGTGGCCCATCACCTCCAAAAGGCCTTCCAGATAAAGCTTTGCTCACAGAGAAGGAAAGTTTGAGGTGAAGCAGAGCCCGTGATCCCAGAACAATCCCGGCATCTGTCTCCCTCCTCACAGTGAGCCCTTGACGGTGGGAAATTGTCTAGTTCACAGTCAGATTCTCACAGCCTAGCATAATGTTGACACATTGCATGGGCTTGGTGAATGTTTGTTGAATGACTGAATAAGTGAAAATACATATATTTGGACAGATGTGTCCTTAGCAATCACGCCTTCATTTTATAGTTGGGGAAGCTATGGTTTACTGAGATCTTGCTGCTCATCTGCAGTCTGAGCTTGAAGAGCCACCAATAGACTGGTTCAATCTGATGTTCTCTAAGTTCGCTTTCAACTCTAGATTGCTCTGACAATGACGTGCCAAGGACACATAGCTGGGGATGGGCAGCATCAGGACTCAAATCCAGGTCCTCCAACCATAGATAACCCGTTCTCCTTCCCACACCAAATAACCCCTCATCCCTGTCCTGAAAGAGCTTTTATGGTTTATCTAAGAGTTCGGTATGCCCAGAAGGTTAAACAGGATTTCCTGATGGCAAGTGACAGAAAACAAGCTTACATGATGCAAGCAAACCAAGAAATGCATTGCCTCTTATAACAAACACTTGGGAAGAGCAGGAACATTTCCAAATCTCAGAGATAACTAGGACCATGAACTGAGATACTCCAGCTTCTCTCTCCCTCTATCTTTCTTTTGTTTCCCTACTTGGGTCAGTTGCAACTTCCTTCATCACAAAGCAGCCTCTTGCCGGGCTGAGCTCACAGCCACTGACAGAGAGTCCCTCAGCATTCCCCTTCCTGACTTCACTCCCAGAGGAGGGAAATCTCTACCTTGGGTTCTCAGGGGAAACTCCCAGGAAAGGACTCTGATTGGCTCAGCCTGGTTCAAGACCCACCCTTGAGGATGAATGACAGCTCCCTCTAGGATCACATAGTTGGAGCAGGGGAGGAAGGAAATGTCCCAAACAAGTACCTGTTTCCTGAATTGGAGTCAGGCTGGGCAGACAGAACAACAGTGCTCCCTGTAGCGATAAGACAACTCAAGGACAACCCTGAGAAACAACATCCAAATGTGTGAGACAGATCATGAATGTGGAGGAGGAGAGAGGGCTACAGGACAAACAAGCCAGAGGAATCAGTCCTCGTTCACTTGTTTCTTCACTCATTCCTCCATTTTAATCCATCATACCCAATTCCCACACCCCAGCTCTGGACAAGGATTTGGGGAGGGAGCGGATAGCTACAGCATGAAGGAGTGACAGACCTGTGATGACTTATGACAGACAAAGGGATACGCAGGCCATGGAGGCCTCTTGATGGTTTGAGGAGCACAGCATGGGTAGAGGTCACCCACGCCAGGATGGGCTAAGGTGTTTAGGGCTAAGGAGTTAATCCTCTAGCAAGTCTTGGGGAGACTTCCTGGAGGAGGGGGAGTACGTCCTGGCCACCCAAAGGATGGGGGATTGAGGATCAGAGTGGGGAGGAATACTTCCCTCTCAGTGTGTGTGTGTGTGTGTGTGTGTGTGTGTGTGTGTGTGTGTGAGTGAGTGTAAGGACTGGTAGGATTGATCTTGTAGAAGCAGAAAAATCATATGAGGGAGGTATAATCGCACTCATTTGACAGATTAGAAAACCGAGGTCCAGAGAGGTAGAATGATTCTCCGTACATCATACAATACAGAGCCAGGATCTTTGTGGCCTGGACTGATCCAGTCCCTGCTATGTTTGACCCCACACTACCCACCACCGTCACCCCCTTTACCCAGAGAAGTCAGGCCCTCACTCTGGGCTGCTGTGTGGAGGGGGCAGGAAACCCTGCAGCTGTGGGTTCTTGGAGGCAAGTAGATTTATGGAAACACACACCCCCAGCAGCCTTACTTGTACTGTCATGGAAAGGCCAAGGAAGACGGCCTTAGCGATCTGGCTCCTGGGTGAGTCCAAACACTGACTGCAGACCGGAGAGGTATAAGGCAAGGCCTGAAGAGTCTGCAGTGCTCTCCACAGTCCCTCCCCACCCCAGGACCTCCCCCAGAGGGAAGCAGCCTCTGGGTATTCTGTTTGCAGGGTTCTGTGATTTGGGGGAGATGGGAAGCTCCGCCCTAAGGAGAGGGAAAAGGGAGTGGAGGAAGAAGAGTCTAGGTAACAAGAGTTGGGTGCTGCTGATTGTTGTCATCAAGCAGGCTCTGGCTCCTGACGACCCACTGTACAGCAGAATGCCGCAGTTCTTTGGATCCATCTTTGGGATCATTAATGTATTGGAGTCCATTGTCAGGGCCCACTATCCTCCACCTTGGGGGGTCATCATCCAGTGCAACCTCAGACAATATTTTGTTGTGATCCATGGGGTTTTCATTGGCTGATTTTTAGAAAATCACCAAGTCTTTCTTCCTAGTCTGCCTCTGTCTAGAAGTTTCACTGGAACTTGTCCATTATGGGAGAGCCCACTGGTGTTTGAAATACCAGTAGCGTAGCTTCCAACATCATAAGCCCCCAAACCAAACTCACCACCATCAAGTCAGTTCCAACTCACAGCAACCCTATAGGACAGAGTAGAACTGATCCATAGGAGTCCCTAACAGCACCAGAGCAACACAGAAAAACTGGCAGACGGTGGTGGGGAGTACGGCAGGGTGCCCATGGTTACCTGTTACCCTGGTCTAATTACCAGTTGTGTCTCTTGCACTCTCAAATGATAGAGTAGCCCTAAAACAGGGACTTCTTTAGCAAGAGGGACAAGAGGGAAGCTAACGTTGACTGGGTTCCTGTCAGTGCCCAATGGCCTTGCCATAGTTTCCTTTATTTAATCCTTACCCAAATCAAAGCAAAATCAGTTGCCATCAAGTATATTCCTGCTCGTGATGAAACCTTCAGTGTTGGAGCAGAACTGTATTCCGCGGAGTCTTCAAGGCTGAGCCCTTTCCGAAGAGACTGAAGCTGCGTCTCGATGTTGTTGAAAGCGCCAACATTTCAGTTAATAGTAATCAAGCACTTAAGCATTTGCAGTACCACCCCCTAAAAACCAAAAGTAACCTTGCTGCAATCAAGTCAATTCCAACTCATAGTGACCCTATAGGGCAGAACAGAAATGCCCCCACAGGGTTCCCTAGGAGCAGCTCAAAGATTTGAACTACTGATCCCTTGGTCAGCTGCCAAGCTCTCAATCATTGTGCCACAATCCCTCCAACCACCCCCAGCCCCTTATGCCTCATCCCATACAACTGTCAGGCAGTATTTGATAACCATCCCAGGGAAAGGTTGGTTTCCATATCCAAGTCCACCTTTCCAGTGCACATTTCAACGGGCACAGTAGAGTGGAAGAAAAGCCTCCACAATGCCTGGGGTGCTCACTCCAGCAGGAGGGGCTGGAGCAAGATCAGTCTTCGTGCCCTTCCCTTTAACTTAAACAGACATGTTCAAGGTAAAACTCCAATAGTAATAATGACAAATTTCCAGTCTGCTATAATATGAAAAGATAGAACTTAAAATAGAAGGCCCTTTGTTTAGTCAAGCTGGGTGAAGGGTTTTAGATATTCAAACCTAGTCTCTAAGCTAAGTTTGGAGAGAGAACAACAGGAAGGAGCTGGCCAGAATTTAGAAGGATCTAGAAACCAGAGAGAATACGCTGCTGGCTTGGCGATTAAGTGCTACTGCTGCTAACCAAAAGATTAACTGTTTGAATTGACCAGGCACTCCTTGGAAACTCTATGGGACAGTTCTGTTTTGTCCTGTGGGGTCACCCTGAGTCAGAATTGACTCAAGGGCAAAGTGTGAGAAATCAGAGAGAGGAGACTCCGATAGCCCTAGCCCCAGCGAGAGGCAGAGTCTCCAGGAGGCCCACGGACACCCCGCAGTACATGGGGCGGGAGCGTAAGTTGGTTTGTTGTTGCTGTTGTCGTTGTGTGCCCTCAGTCCATTTCAAACCAAAGCAATCCCTAGCGACACAGTAGAGCTGCCTCACTGAGTTTTCTAGGTTGCAATCTCCCGTGAATGTAAGGGTAAGGAGTCTGGGGGACAGACACAGCTGGGGCCTGGGTGCTCCGCGGTTCTGCTAGATGGGGCTGACTCCGCAGTTTCACAGTGGCATACAGGACTTTTATTCCCAAGTGCCTCACCACAGCCTCTGCCCCATGACATTGCAAAGAAGTTAGGGAAGTCTATGGGACCTCTGGATGTGGGACTCTTGTGAACACCTACAGCCCATGGACATCTCAGGGTGACAAAAGGAGAGGGATTGGGACTTGGAATAGACAAGACTCCAATGACAGGTCAGAAAGAAATCAACCCTTAATGACAAACTTATTTTCTAAGCTACATTCTTCCGGGGTGCCCTCTCCAGCCTGCATGTCTGCCAACAGAGAGTACGGAGGCGCTGGTGTCCTGAGATGGAGAGAATGTACCTGTACCCCGGGATTATATCACACGTGATCATGGAGACTAGTTCATCATCTCCCATAGCCTAACACTGAGGTCCGATTTAGGGCCTCTTCTGCTCCCCAACACCCACATGGAATGCCTGGCCTCTTCTGAGCTCCCACCCGGATCTTCAGGCCAGCAAGGTGGGAGGATCCCACAGTATGCAGGACCACTATGTGGGGCCTGTCAGGATTACACATGAGCATAGAGTGAACCAACAGGGGCTGTGGGAGGCAGGCTTTGTAGTAGCAAGAGGATGAGATGCCTCCTGGGTCACACAAGAGGATGTGATTAGTTTGAATAATTCTGCAGGCTGGCAGGGAAGTGAAACCTGTTACATTGAGGACTGGATGGGATCCAGCTTGTCCAGCTGTCTTGTCCTGATAAACATCTGTCACTACCAGCAGGCTGGTGTCAACAGTCCACCAGCTCCCATCCTCATTGTCAATGGAGCCTAGCAAGGGGCCTGCGTTTACGTGGAGGGAAAGAGAAAGATTGATTTTCAGATGAGCTACCAATCCATAGTTGTCAAGGAAGAAAAAAGACCTACACAATCATGAAATTAAATCAAATGGATTTCTGGATGCTGAGTAGAAGTCCGTCTTGACTGTAGACTCCTTGTATTACACTGAAGTTGATGATGAATGAGCTCGCGTATGTTTCCTCAGCTGCAGTCCCTCTAACCACTCCCATTCTCTGCAGTGGACCAGCAGACCTGCTCCACCAACGGTGACCGTCTACGTGGCAGGCCCAGGATCAAGGAGCCTTGCCGGGATAATCAGATGGGCTGTGAGGTGACTCTCAGGAAAACCTGCCTGTCGTGGATTGAATTGTGTCCCCCAAAAACGAGTGTAGCAGTTTGGGTAGGCCGTGATTCCTGGTATTGTGTGATGTTCCTCAGTGTTGTAAATCCTGCCTCTATCGTGTTAATGAAGGTGGATTGTCTGCAGTTGTGTTGACAAGGCCGGACTCAACGTCTAAGATTGTATTGTGCTTTGAGGGAATAGTTCTGGATGTGAGAGAAAAAAGCTAGCAGAGAGATTTGGGGACCTCTTACCAAGAAAGCAGTACTGGGAGCATAACATATCCTTTGGAAAGGACCTGGGGTCCCTGCACCTCAGAAACTCCCAGTCTAGGGGAAGATTGAAGGCGAGGACCTTCCTCCAGAGCCAACAGAGAAAGCCTTCCCTTGGAGCTGATGTGCCAAATTTGGACTTGTAGCCCACTGGACTGTGACAAAATACGTTCCTCTTTGTTAAACTCATCCACTTGTGGTGCCCCTGTCTTTGCAGCACTAGATGGCTAAGATGCTGCCTAAGAAGGAACCAGCTAGCTGCTGAGAGCCTTAAATGGCAATTCTGCTCCTGCCAAAGCAAGTGGCTCTGTCATCTGTAGGCTTGGTCAAGTTACTCTCCACCATTGACTCTCAGGCTCCTCATCTGAGAAATGGGCTTATAATCCTTGGGTCCCCAAGAATGTCCAGGTCCCCCAGAGCTAACTAGATAGTGATATCTTCAGCACAGGCAGAGCCTGCCCTTGGAGCTGCTAGGTCTAGAGCCTGTCTGCTGATATCTGCCAGGCTAGGTGAGGGCAGACGCATCATCTCCCATAGCCTGACATCAGAGGCCTCTCTAGGGTCTCCTCTATTCCTCCACCCCGACACGCAATTCGCAGACGACCTCTGACCTCCCATCCAAAACTTCAGGCCAGGTAGGACCTGGAGAGAAGAAGCGGGTGAAGAAACTCAGTTAGGGTAGTGATTAAGACCTTGGCTGCTAACCAAAAGGTCAGCAGTTCCAATCTACCAGCTGCTCCTTGGAAACCCTATGGGGCAGTTTTACTTTGTCCTACAGGGTTGCTATGAGTGGGAATCAACTCTACAGCAACAGGTTGAGGTTTTTTGTTTGTTTTTAATGATGAAGAGAGGGGACAGTGGTAGCTCAGCAGCAGAATTTTCACGTTCCATATGGAAGACCTTGGTTCGGCTTCCAAACAGTGTACCTCACATGCAGCCAGCAGCTGGTCTGTCAGTGGAGGCTGTTAGGACGCTGAGCAGGTTTTAGCAAAGCTTCTCAACCAAGACAGACTAGAAAAAATGCTTGATGATTAACTTCCGCATATCAGCCAAAGAAAACCCGACGGAGCACGGCAATCTGATTCCACTGTGCGAGGGGTCGCCATGAGTCGGCAGCCTACTGGACAGTGGCTAAGCACAGCAACACGATGCAGGGGAGAGGTGTGAAGAGAAGCTATACCCTAAAGAAGCCACAAGCAGCAGCTCTGAAGACCCAATGAGGGTAACAGCATTTGGCCAAGAAGGAGGTCACCTGTTCCTTGGCCTTTGTGGGGGTGTCTCTATACAGAGCCTGCCATGTGCCAGAGTACTCCATGTCCTCATTCTTTTCAAAGTAGAAATCTCTCTACTGTTAATTTTCTTGTTATAACAGAATGCTGAACTCTGAGAGGCCTCTACTGTCCTCCCCTCGCAGAGGGGGCAGATGAACACTCAGGAACACTCAGGGCTTATAATTCTGGGTCCCCAAGAATGTCCAGGTCACCCAGAGCTGACCCAAAGCCTGTTTCTTAAGCTTTGCCCTGGGAGATGGAACAGCCACGGAACTATGGCTGTGTTCAAATCCTGGCACCCACAGCTACTACTGAGTGACTGCTGCCAAGGTAGTACTGAAAGTTTTTAATTTTACGATAAAACTGGTATGTTTTTCATAGTTGTTGACATTTGCTGAGACAATATGTGTGCAATCACAAAAGCAAACCCATAACACTAGTAAAACATAGAGTAGGTGCCCAGACTCGACCTTTACCTCTGTGACACTCACTTCCCTGGCCTTCCATTTCAACTTGCAGCTGCTACCCCAGGACACAGCAGTTCCAGAACTGGGAGAGAAGGGGCCGGGCTCAAGAGACCACACGTGCAGTGGTTACGTGCTCGGGCTAGGTTCTCTCTGCACCTCGGTCTCCTCCTCTAGAGAAGGGGTTGGTAACAAGGGCACTTGTAGCATGCGGCTTCTTATGTTGTTATCGCCCCCTGTTCCCTCTTGGTTTTTATGGAAACAAGGCATTGGATCTCTTAGGGTTTTTCTGATGTTCACCTGCCATCTAGCTAGCAGTAAGTCTGTGAAAAAAAAAAGAATGATGTGAGGACTGTTACTGGCATGCGGTAAGCAGGCAGTGTACAGGGAGTGGCTGAGGTTAGACAGCCTAGGTTCAAATCCCCGCTCTGCTGCTCCCTGGCTGTGTGGCCTTGGGGCAGCTATTTCACCTCTCTGGGTCTCAGTTTCCTCACCTGTAGAATGGGGCTGAGAACAGCAGCAACTATGTAAAGCGTTGGGGACAGGACGTGGTATACAGTGCTATGGCATGAGCCACTGTTATTTACGATGACACTGTGTTCAGTAGGCCCTGATTTCCCGACCCTCCCGCCTGTGGCGTGTCCCTTGGATGCCTCCTCATTCACTGTTCACAAGGAGCAATGTGGGACAAACATATGTGAAAATAAAAGGTAAAGTGGTAAAGGATATACGATTGTATGTGCAGGACATCAAGGAAAAACCACACACATGTGTGTGCACACACACTCACACGCACATAGCAGCTGGCTGCCCCACTGTTGCTCAGGAGGATAATGAGCTGTGACTGGACAGATCTCCCTGCTGCTGCCCGCCTGTGGGAGGTGCCTGGGCAAGAAGCAGCTAGGTCACAAAGCAGAGCACCTGTCCCTTTGAGTCCTGATGGGGGTAGGACAGACAGGACAGAGATGGGGGCGTGTGTGAAACTTTCATCTGCTGGGACCACTGCATCTGCATCCACCTGGCAGATAGCTCTCAAAGCAGCCCAGCGAGCTTCCCACCGTCCCTAGCTTCAGTTTACTGCTCTATGACTGTTAATTTGTTTCAGGTGCCACATGTCCCCCAGCAGTGAATTTTGAAAAGGTCTTATTGCTTTTAAGTCAGGACAGCCAAATGAAGCCTCCTAATTTGATGAAAACCTACAGAGCTATTTTCACCAACTGGGATAACAGACAGATAGGAGCTTAATTTGACTTACAGAAATATGCACAGAAAGAAAATGAAAAGGAAATATGCTATAGTATTAACAGCGGCCATCCCTGACGAAGGGATTATGGGTAACTGCTGGTCTCTTCTTTATATATTTTTGGTGTTTTCCATAAGAGACATGCATCATTTTCAGAATCATTTCAAAGCCAATATTCTTCATTAAAAACTCACTCTGGGGAGGCAGGGCCAAAATGGTAGAGTAGTTAGCTGCTTCCTGTGGTCCTTCTTACAACAAAGACCTGAAAAAAAAAGAGTGAGTTGATTATATATGATGATTGAGGAGCCCTGAATATCAAAGGCAAAGCTGAGGAATTGGAATGACTGTCAGGGGGAGGGAGAGGCAGTTAAGAAGCAGCAAGGAGTTACCAGACCTGACCTAGGAGGAACCCTCACCCTGGAGATCAGATTGGCTAGTGCCAGTGGTGAGGCAAGCAGTGGCATTTGGAAAACCTTTTCCATTTTGGGAGAGAGAGGCACTGAACAGCAGACAGGTCTATTCACACCTCCAGAACTAGAGAAATGCAGTGCTCAATTGGTAAAAGATAAGTACTTGAGTCTAATCTACCTATAACCCATTGCCATTGAGTCAGCTCTGACTCATAGAGACACTATAGGGCAGATTAAAACTTCCCCATAGAGTTTCCAAAGAGCACCTAGTGGATTTGAACTGCCAGCTTTTTGGTCAGCAGACCTAACTCCAAACCACTGTGCCATCAGGATTTCCATGTAACCTACAGCACAGACCAGAAAACATGCCTTTGGGAAAATTCTCTCTCCTGTTTGCCTCCCATCTCCCTGCTCTGCACTGAGCCCACTGGCTTAAGACATTACCACATCTGCTGGGCTGGAGGTAGGACCCATTATACCCCTGAGCTATTCTCCCGACCTTAAAGAGGGAACAAATCAACAAACAGGAAAAAGTAATTTGCCAGCTCCTCTAATCCAGGAACTCAGAGAAGGCACAGCTCCTTTGCCTAGACACAGGCATAAAGGGTCTATGAACTTTGAATGCCTTTCCTATCTGCATAGACCTGTGGACCCATTTTAACAGTGTAATCCACCATTAGCACAGTACAACAGGGTATATACCTAAAAATCCAACTTCGACTGTATCAGCTATATGGTGGAAAAGTAGGTTCATGACATTTGCCACTGCTCTGTCTGTTAAGCAAGGTCCTCATCTACCTACATCAGGGGCATGAGGAC
This sequence comes from Heterohyrax brucei, assembly GCA_028571685.1. NCBI lineage: Eukaryota > Metazoa > Chordata > Mammalia > Hyracoidea > Procaviidae > Heterohyrax > Heterohyrax brucei. The sequence continues at coordinate 60,748,951 of CM053140.1, forward strand.
TCGTGGTTACACCCACACACCTAGCCACCCATGACAGGGGTCCAAAAATAAATGGTGTTTCCCAGCCCTTGCAGCCAATAGCATTGGGTTCCCATAGTCTAGCTGCAAAGCCTACCATCTACATGTTCCAGGGAACAAGGACCTCTTTCCTTCACAGAAACTCAGCAGTGGCTGTTAGCCCCCTTGCCTTTCTTAGCATCTTACCATCTATTACAGCCAGACGCTTGTGCCAATACAAATCTCCCCTGGCAGTCTAAGACTGGAGGTGAGCCTGTACCACATACTTGGTGACACAAGAAAAGTAAACAGACTCCTGGACCCTCAGACCTAGTAGCAGATTTAGCTCCTGGTGACAGGACATTACAGCTTCATAGGCACCAATAATTGAATTAGCTTGCATAAGCAGCCTATGTGTCGAGATGCTCCCAGACCAAGGTATTACTGATGCATCACCAGGCCCTTCCTCCAAGGCCAACAGGGAAATCTGTTCTCCTTAAGCTGACACCTGAATTTGGCCTTGTAGCCTACGAGACTATGAGAGAACAAATTTCACGTTGTTAAATCCATCCTTTTGTGATATTTCTATTGTAGCAGCACTGGATGACTAAGACAGGAGGGTTACAGATACATGAAGAAGTGTTCATGATCATTAGCCATTAGAGAAAATCCAAGTCAAAACTATAATGAAATACCATCTCATCTCAACAAGGTGATCATTAATCCAAAAAACACAAAAAGGTAAATGTTGGAGAGGTTGTGCAAGACTAGAACACTTATACACAGCTGGTGGGAATGTAAAACAGTGCAACTACTTGGGAAATCAATTTGGCACTTCCTTAAAAATCTAGAAAAAGAAATACCAGATGATCCAACAATCCCACTCCTTAGAATACATCCTAGAAAGATAACAGTCAAATATATTTGGTACCCATGTTCATTGCTGCACTGTTCACAACAGCAAAAAGATGGAAAAAACCTAGGTGGTCACCAAAGGATGAATGAATAAACAAATTATGATATATTCACACAATGGAACACTATACAGCAGTGAAGAACAATGATGAATCCTCAAAACATCTCACAGCATGGATGAATCTGAAAGGCACTGTGCTAAGTGAAATTAGCTTCAAAAGGACAAATATTGCATGAGACCACTTTCATAAGAACTCAAGAAAAGCTTTAAACACAGAAGAAAACACCCTTTGATGGTTACAAGGGTTAGGAGGAAGAGACAAGAATTACCTTAGGTGAAGGAAGGAGAACACGCGATACAGAGGAAGTCAGCAGAGCTGGACCAAATCAAAAGCCAAGAGATTTCCTGAACACCATGAAACATTTCAAAGGACAGTGTAGCAGAGGCAAGGGTCTAGGGGCTGTGGTTTCAGGGGACATTTAGGCCAATTTTCATAACAAAGTTTATTAAGAGAATATTCTTTATCCCAAATGGGTGAGTAGTGTCTGGGGTCTTAAAATCTAGCAAGTGGCCATCTAAAATGAAGCAGCTGGCCCCAACCCACTGGAAACAAAGAAGAATGAAGAACATCAAAGACACAAAGAAAATATAAGCTCAAGAGACAGAAAGGACCACAAACCAGACACTCTATCAGCCTGAAACCTGAAGAACTAGGTGGTGCCCAGCTCCTACCAATGACTGCTCTGACAAGGAACACAACAGAGAGTCCCTGACAGAGCAGGAGAAAAGCAGGGTGCAGAGCTCAAATTCCAGTAATAAGACCAGACTTAATGGTCCGGGACTACATGGCCCAGAAACCTTCGGTTAGCCCCAAACTGGACCCATTCCCAAAGCCAACTCTTTGGACAAAGATTAGACTGGACTCTTGTTGCTAGGTTCTATTGAGTTGATTCCAACTCATAGTGACCTTATGTATAACAGAGCAAAACACTGCCCTGTCCTGTGCCACACCCACAACTGATTTTATGCTTAAGCCCATTGTTGCAGCCACTGTGTCAATCCATCTCATCGAGGGTCTTTCTCTTTTTCAGCGACCCTCCACTCTACCAAGCATGATGTCCTTCTCCAGGGACTGATCCTTACTGACAGGTCTATAAGACATAAAATACTTAAGAGGAGTGTGCTTCTCAGCTCAAGTAAGAGACTAACTAGGCAGCTCCTTTCAGGAGGTGGGATGAGAAGGGAGAAAAGCGCAGGAGTTGGTTGAACAGACACAGGAAACACAAGGTGGAAAGGAAAAGTTGTCATCACATTTTAGGGAGAGCAACTAGGATCACTTAACAATGTGTGTATCAATTTTTGTGTGAGACACTAACTTGAATTGTCACCTTTCACTTAAAGCACAAATTAAAAGAAAAAGAACAAATGTACTCTGCAGTCTGTGTTTTCCTACACCAAGTCACATACCCTTATTTCCTACTAAGTGACTGAGAGCAGGTGTGGTACACTGGTGTCGCCATGGGGTGTTGGGACTGGGTTTGCATCAACACTGGTACCCAGATCAGTAATTTTCCAGAAAGGCAGGATATGTTGTAGGCTCTGAGGGTGACTGATAGCTGGGAATGGCCACCACAGGGCCTGGCCACAGCCCGGTGAAGCAGGCATCAATCGTCCTATCAGATAGATGTGGCCTTACTCTTCTGATCGTAGGCACAACTCCTGGGCCCACACAGGTTGAAACTCTTTTCCATACAGCAGTTATTTTAAAAAGTTGAAGGAAAGATTGAGGTCTTTACTCATTTTTTTCATCAAAGGATTGACTGGAAGGTAGCCACCATTGTTCTATTCAATCTATTGTTCATTCTTCTCACTGCAGGCCAGGCCTTGGGCTGGCATCTGTAGACACAGCTGTGAGCAGCCACTGTGTTGCTCCTAAAAATGCCCCAGCTTAGATGAGTGAGCCAGTATGCCTGGTCTAGCACGTAAAATATCGTGATGTAGGTTGTACAGGAGTCTATGAGAGCAGGGGGCCTGAGAGGGGCCTGACAAGGGGCTGGGGGAGGGGGAAGGGGCAAGTACCAGACAGACAGAGCAGCACGTCTCAGGGCCTGGAGGTGACAGGCCTCAGAGCATCTTGGGAACTGAATGTGGTCCAGGATGAGTGGAGCACAGGGTGGATGAGGTAGGAAGAGGATGGGAAGGCAAGCTGGAGGGTTGATGGGCCACAGGGCCTTGGGGGACTCACTTTTGTATTTTCTGCCTCCACTTCTCACCATGTCTTACCCCCAGCCCCATGGTCCAAAGGAAGCTAGAGCCCTGTATAACTTGAAGCTCTATGTAAAACCCAAGGATCCAGGATCTAGGAGCAAAGTGGAAGTCAGGCCACATATGAACGAAGAGTTGAGGCTAAGGGCAAGGGTACCAGGCTAAAGGCAGGGGACCAGTGGATGTATTTTGAGCCCCCAGTACAAGTCCTAAACCCCATGCAAGGTTCCACACATGCAGAACCACATCTGGTCTTCTCTACTGTACTACAAGATGAGATTTACTAACCCACTTCTCAGATGAGCTCATTGAGGCCCATTCATATCCTGTCATCTCCACTGTAATCCTGTGGGTAGGGAATTATTGACCTCTGTGCAGCTCAATGATTTGTCCAAGCTCACACAGGCCTCTGACCCCAGAGCTTGGCATATGCCCAGGACCCCATTGGAGTGATAACCATGGAGCCCGAGGCTGGAAATAACTTGATGCCCCAGTCCAGGTTCAGCCCTGCGTGGGCAGACAAGGGCCAGGCTTTGCCCCACCCTACCCTAGTTCACTGCTCCACCCTACCTAGGCTCACTCGCTGGGTTCCTGGTTGAGCTCTGAGTCAGGCAGATCTGGGTTCCGGTCCTGCCTTCTGGACTCACTAGCTCTCCCACCAAACTGTGAGCTTCAGGGATGAGATGGAGATGACTGGAGGTGGCACTACGAACATGGGCTCTAGAGTTATATGTCCAAATTTCAGCCTTGGCTCTGAGGCTGAGCAGCTGTGACCTGGATATGCCACATGATCCTTCAAGCATCGGTGTTCTCATCCATAAAATGGGGGGATAACAATACCCCACTCATAGCATGATTATGAACGGTCGGTAATCGACAGCGTGGGCAGGGCAGGATGCTGGTGTGGAATGAGAGCTGAGCCAAGATCAGATGTGATCACCGTCTTCACCAGTTAGTTCTGGACAGCCCTGAGAATGCAATTCAGTGAAGACAGCCATGGGGTGAAGCACGAGAATCTGGCATCTAGTTTTCACTCCCCACCCCACTATGAGATCCTGAGCTTTGGTTGCTCATCTGTGATATGTAGATGGTAACATTCATTTCTTAGGCTGTGGTGACAGTGTGTGAGACCTCCCTCAAATGCTTGATACAAGCCAGGGACCCAGTAAGTGGGGTCTTCACCTCCTTCCCCTTGAACTTGTCCCAGGCACTGATGCAAGGAGTCTCCCCAGGGGGCCCAGGGTGAGAAGTCTCCTCTTTGCCAGGTTTCAAAGGCACTTGGAGGGTGAAGGTCATTAATAACATCATGACTGGCTACATCAGGTCTCAGTGAGTGGCCCCACTGCAGAGTCACCTTCTAGGGCAGATCCATCCAGGCCCGGTCTCCTGCTGCTTCATCTTTTGAAGTCAGACAGCTGAGCCTGCCAGCAGGACGGGAGAAGAACTCTGCATTTACACACACTGATTTTGCAGGCTAAGAGTGCAGGGGATTCCCGCAGAGTGGGTGATGGAGAGCGGGGTCTGGGTGCTCCATGTTTAGGATGCCAGTAGAGACCCTCACTTTGGTGGCCTCCCCCACTCCTGCCCTTGAACATTCTCCCCTCATCCTGTCACATCTGCTCTCAGTAAGGGGTCCCCTCTCAGCTGTGTAGCGGTGGTGTAGACGTGGGCGGGGGGGAGATGACCATTTTTAGCCACCCACCTGGGGTTTTCTACATCTGATGGGAAGAGGCTAGTAGTGACTGGGGCAGGCTGTGAAGCTTACTTCGGAGTCAGCTCTCTCTGGGCTCTGCAACTTGATTTTGTCAAGCCCTTTAACTTCTCTGGGCCTCAGTGTTCTCACATGTAGAATGGGACAATTAATAGTGCTTTGGGAGAAGAACCCTGGGTGTTGTGTAAGCCTCTAGAAAATGCTCCAAGTTCCAGCTGCCATTGTAATTAGCAATGTTATCTGGTGCAAGCCCAACCCCCAAGCGTATACAGACGACGGAACTAAGGCCAGAAAAGACAAGAGATGAGCTTCAGGTCCCAGCACCAGGAGGGAAGGGGCAGCAAGGAGAAACCAGGTCTCTGAACCCGTACATTCTTCTGGCCCTATGGTTCCAGGCGAACTGAGGGTCCCTGGGCGATTTCGAGATCCAGTCATCACCCTGAATCCCAAGGCTCCTGAGCAGCTGCCCAGCAACATTTCCACAGCTTTCCACCTTTCGATGAGATTTTCCCAGAAAGAAGATGCTCTGTGTTGCTGGTGTCAGCCCCAGTGTCACGTCAAGGCAGTAGAGGGGACATGGCAGGGCATCCAGAGCCCACCAACAGGAGCTGTCCAGGACAGACACTTCGTGAGCACCTCCTGTGCGCCGGAGGCATTCTCTGAGGGTCCCCATGCCCTGTCTCCTGCACCCCTCCAGGAAATCTCTGCAGCTCCCTTTTTGACCTCCAGCAGCTCTTCCTCCAAAGTCCACATGTGAGCTTGTGATCAGGTTGGGGAAGCCTTTGATTCTCCATCTCTTTAGAAACAGATTTATTTATCTATTTCTCCCCCATGTTGTGTACTGGGCTTCCTGCTTTATACCCATTATCTCACTTTTTACAAAATAAACTACTAATTCTTCAAACTGGTTACATGACCTGCCCAAAGTCACATAGGCAGAAAGTAGAAAAGTAAGGACTTCTACTTTGATTTTCTGGCTCTGCATCAAGTGGATTTCCCACCACAGAAGGATGAGGTGATTCCGGAGCCCCCTTGGGTTTGCAGTGTTTCTCTCCTGAGTATCTGCTGTCAGCTATCTGCCTGCCCCAGACCTTGAAGGAGTCTTCCTTGGAACTTGACGCTGTCAGATCTAAGTCTCCCAGCTTCCCCTTTTGATATTGGCTGCAAATAGGGACAAGCAGAGAAAGGGGTGCTTGCCAAGGAGAGAGTGAGCAAGAGAGAAGGCGACAGAGAGGGAGAGAGAGAGAGAGTACTAGGAAAGAGATTCACACAGAGAGGGTGGGGAAAAACAAGCAAAGAAAAAGGCACCCGGAGGAGATAAAAGCAGAAAAATACATAAAAAGACAGAGAGATGCAAACACACACACACAAGTTCACACCCACACACAGATGAACAAAGAGAGCCTTGGAGACCATATGGAAATGAGAGTGTGTCAGAAGCACAGAGAATTAGAAATACACACACACACACACACAAATGAACAAAGAGAGCTTTGGGAGAGGATATGAAAGTAAAAACGTGTCAGAGGCCTGGAGATAGCGGGACATGGGCGCGCCCCCCGCTGCCCACCCCGGCCTTGTACACCCAGGCAGACATGGAGAGAGGTAGACACGTTTTAGACAGACGAGGGGAAAGTGGCTTGTTGAGAGACAGAGAAGAAAGGACACAGCGAAACAAAACCAAGACAGGGAGAGATACACAGAAATGTGGAGAGCAGCAGAGGGCAAGAGAGGTGCTGAGAATCATCCGGAGAGGAGAAAGCCTGGAAGGCGGCAGGAGGTGACTGCCGCCTCAGATGCTCTGTCCCTCTCCCCCCACCTCTGCCGCTCTGTGCCCCATCATACTCCCAGGTCCACTCGCCAGAGGCGTTGTGCCTTTCATCCGTGTGTTCTCAGTGACAAAGGAGCATGGTAGGAATCCAGCCACTTTAACAGGGACTTCTTTTCCTTTATGCTGTGTGTCAAACTGGTCCTGTGTGTGGAAGGAGAACTGCACAGAACTTTTGGCACCTAACCTGGACTTGGCCACAACTTGGCTTTGGCCCAGCAGAGCCAGGGGGTGGACACAGTGTCGCATCTCTTCAACAAGCATCTGCCAGGTGCCCACCTGCTCCTGGCAACCGTATGTGGGAGGCAGAAAGGCCTGGGTTCGAGTGCATCTTACCAGCTGTGTGACTGTGCTGAGTCTTCCGACCTTCCTGAGCTACCATAACAACCTCTGTGAAATGGGGATGTCATGCTGACTCGGTCACCTAGTGCTGCTATAACAAAAAAAAAAACAACCCTTAACTGGGTGGCTTTAATAAACACAAGTTTATTCTCTCACAGTCTAGGAGGCTAGACATCTGAATCCAGGGTGCCTCCGGGGAAAGGCTTTCTCTCTCTCTCATCCGTCTCTCCCCCAGCATTAATCTTCCCCTAGTCTAGGAGCTTCTCAACACGAGTACCCCAGGCCCAAAAGATGCACTCTACTCCCATCCTGTCCTTCTTGGTACCTTGAGGTCCTTCTCCTCTCTGCTTGGTTCTTTTTCATATATCTCAGAAGAGATTGACTCAAGGTACAACCTAACGCTATAGGTTGAGTCCTGCCTCATTACCACAGCTGACTCTAATCCTGCCACATTCATATTAGTGAGGCAGGATTTATAACACGTAAGATAACCACATCTGATCACAAAATGATGAACAACCACACGATACTGAGAGTCACGGCTTAGCCAAGTGGACACACATTTGAGGGGGACCCAGTTCACTCCGTAACACTCTTGGATGCTCGGCAGCTGGGTAAGAGGAGGTGGAGGGTGGGGTGGGAGGGGAAGTGCTGTCTCCTCTCCTCTTCTGTGTGTGTGCCACACCCCTGGGAAGTCTGGCCACCTGGTATCTCTCAAGGCAGTGGGCCTGTCAGACTCAAGGTGTTGTTTGTTTTGTTAGGTGCAGTTGAGTCACAGTGATCTTCCGTACAGCAGAAGGAACGCTGCCCGGTGCTGTACCGTCCTCAGAGTCGTTGCTGTGTTTGAGCCCACTGTTGCAGCCATTGTGTCAATCCTCTTTCCTGTTGACCTGACAACCTGATAACACGTCCCTGCTGACCGCACCTCCAAAGTGTGTGAGATCAAAGTGTACTGGTCAAAAGTGTGTCAGATGCGCCCACTGTGGCCAGTTTTCTGCTGTTGTTATTCCATTTCTCCCAGAGCCCACAGCAAGATTGGAAAGACAGTGCTAATTTAATTTGTCAGTATGAATAAGTCTAAGACAATAACTGAAGGTGATAAAGCTTGGAACATATAATTCAACCCTGAAGCCCCGGCTCCCTCCATTAATCCTGCCCTCCCCACCCAGGAGCTGATCAAACCACAGAGACCAAAGTTTATTACCTTCCTCTGCTGGAGGAATGCTGGCTTCCCTGCTGGGCACGGGGGTGAGGGGACTCATAAAGGAGCAAAGAGGACCGAAAGGAGGGGGGAGCACGGTTCTGTGGACCTTCTGGTGCCTATGGCCAGCACTCTGGAGGGGGACATTTGGGTGACATGTTCATTAATGATTATGTCACCAAACAGCTCCCTGAGCTCAAGGTGGCATATACATGGAGGGTGTTAGCAGGTGGACCTGAAAACAAGCATGTCATCTAAGGTGGTCCTGCCAGGTGGGATCTGGGATACCTGTGGACAGGGGTCAACTGTGTTCATGGTGTCACTAGTATACACAGGGACACAGGCGCATGTTGGTTTTTCATCAGTGCACTGGGACTTGTGAAGGGAGAAGTTTTTGGGGGGCCAATGGCAAGGCCGCTGGTGTGGAAGCACCTGGGTATACACAAGGACGGACTCATCACTGTGCCTGGGGGTGTGACATGCTCTACTGCTGACTAACTGGGAGAAGCTGGAGGCATCGCAAAGCCCCAGAGACTTTATCTGTAGAGTGGGGATATGAACACTCGCTTCACAGAGATCTGGGAAGGACTAGGAGACAGTGTCTCAAAAGAGCTCAGCTTGCTGTCCAGCACACAGTCAGGGTTTCTGATGATTAAAAACACCAACCAGTTGCCATAAAGCTAATAGTGACCCATGGTGGCCCTGTGAGTGTCAGAGTAAACTGCTCTACAGGGTTTTCAATGGTTGATTTTTCAGGACTTTTCAGGGCCTTTCTTTTAAGGTGTTTCTGGGTGAGACTAAACCTCTAATTTTTCAATTAGCAGCCCAGGGTGTCACCTGTTCGTACCACCCAGGGTTTCCTCCGTGATGACAGGTTATTATCAGTTGCATTATCACAACAATCACTGACTGCTTCCTGGGTGAGTGTGACAGTGTCCCTTGGTACACATGGCTATGGGCCCACGGGGCTACTTATGGACTTCATAGGGAGTTGCACTTGTGGCCATAAGAACAGATCTTTCTCTCACATTCAGAATGTTATTCCATCCTCCTTTGTGGCTCCGACAATGAGGACCCAGTGCCTGGCCGGGATGGAGTGAGAGAAAGTGGAAAGCTGCTCCTCCAAGGCTAGAGTTGGGCTTTTTCAAAGCTGGGGACCTGCTTTGCTGAAATTGGAAGCAATTTGCAGCCCCACAAAAGGATGCATTAGTGAGAGAGTCAGGTGCCCCGGCAAAGGAGAGGCCTCAGGGGGGCTGGGAAAGAAAGGGAGGAGCTGCCTGGGAGAAGAGCCATTGCCACACAGCCAAAGCAGACACACATCTGCCAGGAGCCTGGGCTTCCATCCTCGGGAAATGGATGGTCCACGACACTGGTGCCTGGCCAGGCTGATGCTGAAGGGAAACAGTGTTCCCAAAACTGTCCAGACTCAGGAGCTGGCTTAATTTTCTTTGTGGTGGAATCTAAAATGAGGACAACTGGGTCTTACTGGGTGCCTGGTGGTGGGGGCTAGGGTGGAGAGGATCCTGAGACTCAGTCTGACTGGGTGAGGAGGACAGAGGAATCACAATGAAAGGCAGAAGGGTTTGGAGCTGGGCAGCTGTATGAGGTGTCAGCTCTGAGGCCAGGGGGCAGGAGCAGGTGAGACCGAGGAGCAGGAGTGCTTCAGAGGAGGCTCAGGACTAACACTACCAGGGGTGAGACGGGGATGTGGGGCCAGGTGTGTGAGGGGCCTACATCTTCAGGGACAGGAGCTGAGATCTTAGCTCCCCACCCCAGCCCTGCACACTGCTGGGCTCCGCGACCCCTCAGGATTCTCAGCAGTCCTGGATCGAAGAAATGTAAGGGATCCCCAGTGTCAAGGAATCAGAGAATCACAGGGAACTGGGGAGCTCTTAGAAATAAACCAGCCGCATAACAACACACAGAGCACCAGAACCTAGAGATGGGAGTGACTTGCCCAAAGCCTCGGTGATACTTTGGTTTATTTTCAGCAAATGTTCACCATCATCCACCTTGGGGCAGAGTACGATTCTCCACACTACTGATGGAGGGCTCACCACGTGACTTCTCTTGGCAGAAGACAACGTGAGGGGACATGGCATTGCTAGTTGTCAGTCAAGTTCTTCAGAAGTTTCTGTGTTTCTGTTCACCCTCTGTGCTCATGCCATTTTCCACGAGAAGAACATGCCTTCAGGAACCACTGATCTACAAAGGATGACAGGTACAGAGCAGACCTAAACCCCACCGAAAGCCTGGAGTCCAGCCCAGCCAGCTTGGCCCCAGCTGTCCCACAGACAAGTACATGCCTGTGGCTATAAGCCACTGTTGTTGTCCACGCTATTTCACACAGCAGTATCGTGGCTGTAACTGACAGATGAGCTAAACTAACCAACTGACAGATGCCTAAACCCATTAAACTGTTGCCATCGAGTCAATGCTGACGCGTAATGACCCTATAGGAAAAGCAGAACTGCCCCACAGAGTTTCCAAGGCGTGCCTGCTGGATTCAAACTGCTGATCTTCTTGTTGGCAGTCACGGTCCTTAACCATCACACCACCAGCGTTTCCATTAGGGACTGAGCTGGACCTAAATCTCAGGAAGCCTGCGGGAAATAAAGCTGTCTTTTTGCATCATCTCTGGGCCACGTTAGAGGTGAAGCCCACCTTCCACAAAGCTGTGTTAGGGCTACTCCAGCTGGAGTTGGCCTATTGTCTGTGAGCCGTCAGCAGGAACTCATGTCAGGCCAGCCAGAGGCCCTTCAGCGGTGGTGAGTGAGGTCGACAGGCCATTGCAGATCAAGGCCAGGGGGACAGGGCTGGGCGGCAGGCAGTGGAGTGAGGGTGGGTATTCAAGGGCTGAGAAGGTCACAGGCTATAGGCACAAAGGACCTGGGGAATGAGGCACCCCAAGTGTCCTGTAGAGAAGAGCTCTTGGGGTGTGGCATGAGCAAGCAGGGGACCGAACACCTCCTCCATGTGCTGCTCTGTGACTCGGGCCAGCTGTCTCACCGTTCCCAGCTGGGGGGTGAGGATAGTGACCGCACCTCCCAGAACTGCAGTGGGAAGCAATGACTTGAAATATGCACTGTGACCAGATCACTGCTGGACAGGGGTTCCTATACTTCCACCACCCCTCCCTGCCCCCAGTCAAGACCACTCAGCAGTCAGAGCATGGACTCCACAGTCCCACTTCTGGAGGTGTGTCCTGCTGCATCACTTCCCAGCTGTGTGACCCGGGGCCAGCACCTTCTATTCCCCAAGCCTCAGTTTCCTCATCTAGAATTACAATAAAGACGTAGCAAGACAATCTTCATAAACGGCCTGCACAGACCCTGGCACAGAGGACTCCCTCCCTCAAAGGCAGTGGGGTCGCCATGAGCTGGAGGGTCAAAGGGGCAGGTGGTGCAGACCCCTGGATGCAGACGAGGGGTTCTTCTCACTCCCGCAGTCGTCACTTGCTCAGGAGTCCCTACCAGAATGCCCCACGGGCGTGCCTGGCTGTCCCGGACCCGTCCAGCTTTGACAGGGCAGGTCTGTCCTGGGCTCAGTCTGCAGAAACAGATTCTCTCTGCGCGTGAAGACTGACCGTTTATGATAAGAATGTCACTGAAGACAATGTCCTCTTCTACCTGATGAATGGTGAAACGCCCCTAGGTCAGTTCTTTCCCCTTTTGCCTTTATGAACATGTAAGTGGTGAGAAGCTTATTGCCAGCTGTTTGCAGAAATGCAGTGCTTCCCTTTCAGCCCCATTACATTAACCGCCGAGTTTCCACTCCACTGCCTGTTACCTTCTCTCTCTTCTTTTCTTTTACAAGAGAGTTATCTCTTGTTCATTCTTGTGGAAGATCTGCCAAGGGAGACTAATTTTAAAAAGGTCGTGAACTCCTGAAAAGATAGGACTCAGAAAAAGCATTCATCTGCAGCACGCAGCAGAGAACGCTTGTAAACCTGGGCAAGATCGGGAGGCATCACAGCACAGGTCCCCCTGGTTTGCTGTGGAGCTGTCTGTAAGCCTCTGCCTCTAAAAGGTGCTCACGGATTTTGTTTCAAGTTGTGACATTCAGGGAAGCAGTGCCGGTCTGGCTGGGCATACTCCCAGCCGTACAGGTGACTGTGGAGGAGGCTAAGGAAGGCCCCCTTTCTAGATCCAAAGCCAAACCCACTGCTGCCGAGTCAGTTCTGACTCTTACAAACTCCATAGGGTTTCTAAGACTGTAAATCTGTACGGCTGCAGACCACCACAGCTTTCTTCCACAGAGCCGCTGGAGGTTTTGAGCTGTTAAATTTTCGGTTGGCAATTGCATCAATCGCTGCACCATCTAAGCTCGTTCTCTTCTGGATGATCCTCTCTAACAGGCCCTAGCAATATGTTAACACTGAGAGAATGTTACCTGGACCATTTTCTTTATTCTAAACTCATTCCTGACCCTAAGCATAATTCTATTGATTAGTTCCTCGTTCATGTTAAACTTTACTAGTGACTAATGTCTTATCAGACTGTGAATAACACTGACCCAAGTCCTCAGCAACAAAAACCAGTCAACCTGCCCAAGACGCAACCATTGTGACCACACGAAAGGAAAACAGACTCAGAACCCTCATCCCACTCTCCTCTCATCTCCCTGCCGATGGCTACTTTTCAGGTCGGCTGCCTAGAACCTGCCAATAAGAAGCTTGGGCGACCGCCAGTGACTCCATGCCGTAATGAGTTCTGCCTAGGAACCAAGGGAAAACACCAGATGTACATCACCAACATACAGCCAGACCCATTTAGGACTCCAGAGTCTATTTCCTGTTTCCGTGCCCACTCTCAGCCTAGCCCTTTTTCGATACACATACTATTCCCCAGAAATTTAATGACTGCGTGTAACTCCTCTTTTCCTACGTAGTATAAAACTTCTCATACCTTTTGTTCTGGAAGGCATTTCCTTTGGAGAAGCGCATTTCCCCTCATCTCCTTAGATTTCGTTATAAAGTTCTTGCTTCTCACTTCACCACTGATTCAAGAATCGGCTCTTTGCAGCAGGCAGCTCAAAACCTGTGAATTGTACCAAACCTCTTTAGTTCCATATCTGTTTCAGTGACCAGATGAGTTAGCGCCGTATTGAACTGTATCCCCCCCGCAAAATGTGTGTAGCCATGTGGCTGGGCCTTGATTCCCAGTGTTTTATGATTCTCCTCCATTTTTGTGATTTTCTTATGCTGTATGTTTGAGGCTTAGGTTAGGACTATAAATCACTTCATAAGATCACCTCCCTGTTTCACTGTAAACGGAATTTCCCTGGAGCATGGCTTGCACCACCCTTTATTCTTTCATCCTACAAGAGATAAAAGGAAAGGGAATCAAGCAGAGAGGTGGAAACTTCACACCATCAAGAAAGCAGCACCAGGAGTACAGCACATCCTTCAGACCTGAGGTTCCTGCACGAAGATGCATCCTAAACAAACACTGATGAAACACAAGGACCTACCTCCAGAGCTGGCAAAGGGTAAAGACTTCCCCTGGAGCATACATCCTGAATTTGGATTTGAAGCTTACCAGACTGTGTAAGAATAAACTTTTCTTTGTTAAAGCCATCTACTCTGTGATATTTCTGTTTGAGCAGCACTATCTGACTCAAACAGTTCGCCACCCAGTTGTTGGATCTGCTCCCTAGCTCTGGACCTGTCTCTGGACTTCTGTCTGTGGCCTTGACATTGAGTCTTACTCTCTTTAATGGCTTGGTCCATCCTCTTGGATCCTTCCCAGTGCAGGACCAGGCTGTTGACCTGGCAGGTGGAACAGAGACTGCATTCCATGCTTTCCTGAGACCTGGGCCACATACTTTAGAGAATCCTGCTCTAGTCCTTCCTTTTCTGCATCACTTCCCATGGCCAAAGAGACATGCTTCCTGAGTTTGAGCTCCACCATGACAGACCACAGTTCATGTTACCTGGGACTCCAAATTCTATGCCCAAATGCCTAAAGTCTACTTCCTGAGCCAGGGGAGGCCTCCTCCCTGTGTCTATGCTCTTCAAGGTGGGCTGCACTGAGGATTAAGAACCCAAGGCCTACAAGGAGCCTAAAGGGCAAATGTTGGGAGGTCATGGCAGGTGTGAGGCATCTCATGGTATTAAATGGACTTAGGGGTGGAAAGACAAGGAGGAGCTGGTAATCAAGGTCAGCTTCTCCCTGTGCCTCCCTACTCTGGGGAGGACTTTGAGGCATTTTAATATCAAATCTGAGTTCCCAAGTTGCCATAAAATTATGTCGAGCAAAGTAGTAGGATAGAACATATTTTATTTACCAGTGTGTTATAACTTTAAGATAATAAGATATATGGTAGACGGGGTCCCATTCAAGCTCTTGTCCTGGGTCCTTCTTGTGTCAGGGATACCCTGGAACACCTACTGTGCTCAAATAACGTACTTGGCAGAATAAAGTGGTCTTTGATGGTTACAAGGGTGGGGAGGAAGGGAGAGAGATATTCATCGATTAGATAGTAAACAGGAATTGGGTTAAGGAAAGGGTGTGACAGCAGACAGCAGAAGGGAAGTTAGCACAACTGGACTACAACAAAAGCTAAAAGGCTTTCCAAATACAACCCAACATTTCGAAGGACGGAGTAGCAAGAGCAGGGGTCTGAAGATAATGGTTTCAGAGGACTTCTAGATCAACAGGCATAACTAAGTTTCTTTTAAGAAAATACTTGGCATCACAGTTTGGTGAGTGGCATCTGGGGTCTCAAAAGCTAGCAAGGAGCCATCTAAGTGGCATCAGTTGGTTCCAGAAGGAGCAAAGGAGAATGAAGGACATCAAAGACATGAGGAAAATATGAGCCCAAGATGCTGAAGGGGCCATATGATCCGGAGAATACATTTGTATGAAGACTAGAAGAACTAGATGGTACCGGCCACCAAGAATGACTGCCCTGGCAGAGAATACAACATACTGTCTATGACTTAGCAGAGAAAAATGGGTGTGCAGAGCTATAACTATTAAAAGGGTAGACTTGATGGTCTGACAGACTGGAGGGTCACCTGAAGACACGGCCCTGGATTCTCCGTGAGCCCAGAGCTAAAACCAGTCCCGAAAGGTTGTTGCTGTTAGGTGTCATTGAGTCAGTTTCAACTCACAGCGACCCTCTGCGCAACAGAAGGAAAGGCTGCCCAGTCTTGTGCCCACAATCATTTTTAAGCTTAAACCTATTGTGCAGCCACCCTGTCAGTCCATCATCTTGAGGGTCTTCTTTCGGCTGACCCTGTACTGTAACAAGCAGACAAAGATTTGGACTATACTATAACCAGTAGGATGATGCTGGTGAACAGTGTGTTTCTTGGCTGAGGTATATATGTGAGGCTGACCGAGCAACTCCAGTCCAGAGCTGAGATGAGAAGATGCGGTGGGGGGAGGGAGACAGGAGCTGGTTTGAACGGACATGGGAAATACAGAGTGGAAAGAAGGAGGAGGCTGGGGTGTGGGAACAGTTAGAGTTGTGTAACAGTGTGTGTGCGGGCTTTTGTATGGCAAATTGACTTGAATTATAAACTTTCACTTAAAGCACAATGAAGTATGTTTTTGAAAAGAAAGAAAAACAATGTGCTTCACCCTAGGGAAGAAGCTGAAGTCGGGAAAGTACTCATAGCACTTTCCTGAACTATTACCACTGAGCCAAAGGTTGTGAGAAGGACAGGTGGGATCCTTGCCCAGTCTCAGTTGTGCTCTGCCATGAGGGACCAGATACGACCTGGAGAAATGCAGGGCCCTTTAGAAGAGGCAGGAAGAGAGAGGAAATTTATAGCTGGTTTATGGGATCCGTCCTCTGCTCACAGTGCCTAATTTCTTCCTCACAAGAATCCTGGAAGAGAAGCACCCTTATTCTCCCATTTCTCAGGTGACAATACTGAGGTCCAGAAAGGGGAAAGTCCATGTCAAGGTCACATGATCAGTGTATATGCTCCACTTTCTGGCTCCCAGACCAAGATCACTTCAGGGATCAGTGAAACTGGGAGAAGCATAAGCAAGTCAATGGGGTGAGGTCTTAGTTTCCTGTCCCCACACCAGTAGTGTCTAGCATAGGCCTTGGCACAGAGGGGACCTCACTCAGTGTGCATAGCTGGTAAAGGGGCCTGGTCACACAAGGTGCCTGTGCCCTTCCTGCAGTCACCCCTCTCCCTTCTGCAATCTCTCTTTGTCACCCTTGGGGTCTGACCAGCACCAAGCTCTATATTTCGAAATTCGTAGAATCACAGCATCTCAGCCCTGGAGGGACCTTTATCTCGGTATTGACTGAGAATCCTCAGTGACAAGGATGAGGTTTATTCTCATGCATGTATGCACAGTCAGCCGCTCCTCTCTGTCCCCGAGAGAATCCTATCTCTGCCCACTCAGCTTCTCTCCTTTTCCTGCCCTCAAAGCAGAACATTATCTTTGTGGATGGTTCCAAAATTGTTGGTGATGCAGAATCAGAAGTGATAGAGGAAAGAAAGCAGAAGGATAAGTTCCATCCATACAATAAAGATGGGGTGGGAGGAGCAGGCTGGTGAAATACAGAGGAGGCAGAGGAAAAAGCTGTGCGAGCTTATTATCTGGGGACATTTGGGAGGCTTGGCTTGTGAGAGTCCTGTAGCTCTTCAGCAAGAAAAACGGAAGCTTCAGTGAGTTCTGTGGGAGTGATAAACTGGATCCCCCTCAGGTTTGCTTGAGAGATGGAAATGGAAATTGAATTCCTTTTAAGATTACTCTGGGTTGCCAGACTGTTTCTTCACATTCAAGGCCTATTGAGACTGGCCCCCCTGGGAACCGGCTGTAGTTGAGTTACCCTGCTCCGTGTTGCTCATCGGGGGATGCGAGCTCATCAGTTTCAATACGCTTGGGTTGGATTCACCTTGTACCTGCTACAGAGGGAGTATACGATAGACAGGTATTGAAATGATGATAAAACTTGGACAAAAAACAGTGCTAGTCCTTTAGGAATACATTTTGTACCAGAAGAATGCTGGCATCCAAGTCACAAATAAGAAGGAGGATCATAGACTAACATTCTTTTGAGGGCTTTCTAGTTACCTGATAATCATTTAGTCAGGGGTTGTTATCCTTCCCTTCCTTATGAATCAAACTGTATCCCCCTCGCCCCCCAAATGTGTGCTGGAAACCTAACCCTGATACTTGTGAACAGAACTCCATTTGGGGAGATAGTTTTTGTTATGTTAGTGAAGTCATATCTGTACAGAAAATCCATTGCTGTGGCAGTGATTCCGACTCATAGCAACTCTATAGGACAGAGTAGAACCATCCCATATAGTTTCCAGGAGCATCTGGCAGATTCGAACTGCCAACCTTCTTTGGTTAGCAGCCATAGCTCTTAACTGCTATGCCACCAGGGTTTTCTACCTCTAAGTGTACCCTAACTCTAATCACTCATGAGTTACAAAAACAGCAAATCAGACACAGAAGTAAGCACAAATGGGGTGGAGGGTAAGACAGGTTCTATGGCCAGTGAAGACCACTAAGTAACTGAGGAATGCTGGGACAGACAAGGACCACTCCCCAGAGGTGACAGGAAGATCCTTCCCTATAGCGAGTGATCTGAATTTGGACCTTTAGTCTCCAAAACTCTATGAAGAGAAACTTTTGTTCTTTAAAGCCACCCACTTGTGTTATTTCTATTATAGCAGCACTAAGAAACAAAACCACCAACACATAGACAAAGAAACTGACTCAGAAAAGAAGAGAGATTCACCCAGGGTCATGCAGCCAGGCAGCATGGAACAGGGTCCAAACCCCATCTGCCTGGCTTTACCTTCCTGTTAATTCCTGTCACCTCTAGGGGAAAACAGGGAGGAAGAAGTAATGTGCAAAGGTTATGGGTACGGTTACTTCGAGTAGAACTTTCAAGGGTGCTTAGGTCTTTGACAGGCAGAGGTACTGCAGCACAAGGCATTCAGGGTAGAGGAAGCAACACGTAGAAGAGCTGTGTCCCACAGCATCCTTGGGAAACAGAGATAAGTGGCAGGGTAGCTGGGACTAGAAGGACACGTGGGACCTGCCCAAGAAGCAGAAAGCCTCTCCAAGGTCATACCTTTGCACAGTCTTTCCTGCCCCTCACCAGCTGAAATCAACATCATGGAATACATTTGGGTATTAAGACTCGGGCCTGTCTTTCCTTTCCCCACTAGTCCCAGTGAGTCTTCTGTGCTGTAGACAGCCAACTCCCAATCCTCTGTTCAGGCCCAGACCTCTCTGCTGACAGAGGTTGGTATCTCAACCCACATCCACCCATGGCCCTGGAGGTGGCCCAGGGCAGAGACAGCTGTAAAACAGCAACAACACCCACTGCAGTTGAGTCGAATCTAACTCATAGCCATCCTATAGGACAGAGTGGAACTGCCCCTATGGGGTTTCCAAGGACTGCCTGGAGGATTGGAACTGCCAGACTTTTTGTGAGCAGACATAGCACTTAACCACTACACCGTCAGAGTGTAACCCCTACCAAATGCGAGCTGGGTGGGGCACTTTCCTGGTTGTGGATAGCTGGGTCCACTGTGCGTCTCATGATGGTCCACACTGTGGGGGAAGGGATGAAGAGCCTGGGAGCAGGGGCTGATAATGCACAGGGAAACTGAGGCAGCCTGTGGGTAGAAGGAGAAGGGAGTGATGCTGGTAGTCTCCAAGGGCCCTGCTCCCTCTTCCCTCAGGGCCCCAGCACCCAGGTAAGGGCCTGCCATGCAGGCGGTAATCAATACACGCACGCTTGTTTAGTAAATAAACAAATTTGACATTTCCATTTACTAGGCACTTACTATGTTTTAGGCTCTGTCCAAGGCCCTGGAAGTCAGCACTGAGAAGGACAGGCTCAGATCACAGACAGAGGGAGAACGGCTGTAGGAACAGAGCATTCAGTCAGTCCTACATAGGGGAGTCAGGAGGGCTTCCTAGAGGAAGTGATATTTCATTTGGGACCTGCACGATGAAGAGGAGTTAGTCAAGTCACAAGGACAGAAATGTGTTTCAGCAGAACTACCTGCCTGTCCCCACAGAGGCCGGAAGGGGAGGGCAAGTGGCAGGTGGGAGGAGGAGAGAGTCCAGCAGAGTTAGGGTAGATGAAAACTCTAGGGACGGAGCATCTCAAAGGCTGTCACTGGACAGAACTATTTTATCCAGAATACTGAGGCTCAGAGATATTAACAGGCCTACCAAAGTCACACAGGAGTCAGTGGTGGGACTTTTCGGCTACAGCCCCACTTCTTTGACCTGTGGCTGGCCTCCTCCTGTGGCCTAGGGTCTCCTCTGGATCCCAGTCACTCAGCCTCTGCCAAACTGATCTTTTTTCCCTTCTCTCCAGCAAGTCCTCTTTCACTCTCCACCTTGGTGACTGAGACAGTTTTTCAATGTCTGATCAAAGAGGTCAAACCAAACCCACTATGATAAAGATGATTCTGACTCATAGTAGCCCTAAAGAACAGAGTAGAACTGCTCCGCAGCATTTCCAAAGCACCTAGCAGATTTGAACTGCCAAACTTTTGGTTAGCAGGCACAGTGCTTAACTATTATGTCACCAAGGTCCCCAATCAAAGGGAGGGTCTTAGTTATCTAGCTCTATTATAACAAAAATAACCACAAGTAGAGAAGACTTTAAAAAACAAGAGTTCATCCTCTCACAGTTTAGGAAGCTAGAAGTCTAAACTGAGGGTACCAGCTCCAGAGGAAAGGGTTTTGTCTGTGTTGGCTCTAGGGGAAAGTCTTTGTCTCTTTCCAATATCTGTGTGCCTGGAAATTTCCATGTGTCTTGATATCAGTTTTCCCCCGGGTCTGGGAAGTTCTCAGTGAAGTGACTCTAGGTTCAAAAGATGTCCTCTACTCTTGGTGGCAATGAGGTCCCTCCTTCCCTTTGCTGTTTCTTATTTTATCTCTTGTAAAATTAAAAACGACGCAGGCCACACTCCAGGGACACTCATATTGCATCTGGGCTATGACCTGAGTAAGGGTATTGTGTCCCTACTCTTGTCTCACTAACATAACAAACATAACCTAATCCTACCTCATTAACGAACTACAGGCAGGAATTAGATTTATAGCACACAGGACAATTACACTGGATCGTGAAATGGAAGCCAACCACACGATACTGGGAATCAAGGCCCTGCCAAGTTGACACACATCTGGGGGGTCTATAGTTGAGTCCGTGGTTACTAGAGGTGATTCAGTCGACGAAGCCCTTGCCAGCCAGGCCACTCGAATCCAGGCAGCTGGGAGCAGCAGCGTCCAGCGTGGGTGTTGCATTACCTCACAGCTATTCCAGTATGGGAGCTCAGAAGTGGTGACCTGGCCTTGATTGCAGGGGCCACAGACCCAGCCAGTCACAGTGACATCAGGCCATCCCCCTGGGAGGAAAGGCACAGGCTATCGATCTGTCATTTCTAAGCTTTGTGAGTCTGGATAAGACACTTCACCTCTGAGAGCCTCCAGGGTTGTGAGAGCTAAGCAGGATGCTTGGGAAACCCCAGCACCAAGACACCAGTACTTTAAACCCCACAGGGAGCTGCCTTAGTGCTGACGATTGGTCGGGCAGGAGGTTGTGAAACTGACTTGCCATCACCCAGCACACAGTAGGTCTCTGTAAATGATGAAGTTGGAATCAAACACCTTGAGTTCAAATCCTGGCCCCTCACACCCTCCTAGTGTGACCTTGGACTGGATTTAACCTCTCTCATCTAATGTGGCTCATCCTTAAAATGGACTTAATATTTGTATCAAAATTGCAAGGTGGTTGTGGAACTGTGGTGGACAAATGCAGGCACATTGCCTAGTACAGTGCCAGGCATGTAGTATATGCTCCAGAAATGAGAGACACAATTGTTCCTGTTGTGACAATAAAGGTGGTAAGTCTATCCAGTCATCCCACTGACAAGTAAACACTGACCAACTTTGTGTTGCCAGATGTTGGAATGCAGAAAAATCAGACCTTCATGTGCTCACAGCTTAATGGGGAGACAGACTAGGAGATCAGAACCCATTCCCAATGAGTCAATTCTGACTTACAGTAACCCTATAGACAGAGTAGTACTACCCTACAGAGTTTCCAAGGAGCACCTGGTGGATATGAACTGCTGAACTTTTGGTTAGCTGTGGTAGCACTTAACCACTGGACCATCAAGGGTAGCAGAGACGGGCTATGTGTGCACACAGACACAGGCTCAGTGGTAGAGACCAGGAGCTACATAGGGTAACAAGCACCCAGGGGCAATCCCTGAGTTGCACCGCCTCTAAGTTTCCTGATAAATAAACCTGGATAACAGCCACAGGACAACAGAAATGCCTTTCCCCTCTTACCTGGCTGCCCCAGCCAGGCGTCCTACATATTTGTGCTACCTCAGAATGACATTTCATGCCTCAGGTCCGGCATCCTCTTGAACTTGTGCCCAGGGGGTAAGTATGTCCCCCTGTATACAGCACCACCACCCCTCTTCCTACCACTCTGGTGAAGACCCAAGGTGAGAGAGCTTTGACTTTACTGTGAGAATCACGGAAGTCTTCACAGAGGAGGGGACACTAAGGCTGGGTCTTGAGGAGTGAGTAGGAGCTCACCAAGCTGACAGGGAGGTAGGCAATCCAGACAGAGGGAAGGGCAGGGGCCAAAGCAGGGGCAGTTGCTCGCCTGGTGTGGAAGTGCCTTATAGTGTACTTCTGGGAGGCTGGTGAAGGGCTAATGAACAAAGACCCCAAGGAACCTGGGACTGGCTCCCAGCAGGGAGAACCTGGTCAGCCTTGTGTTTCCAGAAAATCACTCTGGGCGAAGCAGAGGGTGGACTGAGGGGATTGAGCCCGAGGGCACAGAGGTCTGTCGGTGAGTGGAGCTGGGACACAAAAGGGCTTGGCCTAAGGAGCAGAAGGAGGCTCCAGACTTGCCTCAAAAGTGAGGCTGGGTGGCCATAGAGTCAGAAAGTTTCACTGAAGGAAGGGTCAGCCAGGGCATCAGCATGGGGATGACAGGAGGGAATGTTCAGTCAGCCAGAACCAGGGCAAGGAAACCTCACAAGTTTCTTCCCACCAGAAAGCTGAAGGGGAAACACATTTTTCTTCTATGACACACTTGTGTTTTGAGGAGACAGCATGATTATTTTCACACAGGAAAGCCATGAATGGAAAATTCCACCTGCTGTGACAGCCACTTTCTCCCCCCGGGCACTAAATAATAGAGGACGCTTCTGTCCCCAGCTTAATGGTGGTACCTGAAATTCTACCAGTGGAGATTCATTCCTTTGGCTCAAGGCTTTGTCATTTAATAAATGCAAGCAACTTCATTGTCTCCATATCTGAAACATATACTTATTTTGATTAGTTTAAAAAATACTTATTGTGGTCTTCCTGTAAATAAGACAGTGGCCAAGAATCCAGGAATGGAGAGATTAAGATTTGTCCAGATCCATGCCTCAAAGGAGAAAATACTGAAGTTATCAAGGTTTCATTTTGCTTGGCACCACAATTAATGCCCATGAAAGCAGCAGTCAAGAAATCAAACTATGTATTTCACTGGGTGAATCTGCTGCAGAAGACTTCTTTAAAATGTTGAATAGCAAAGATGTCACTTTGAGTACTAAGGTGCACCTGACTTAGGCCATGGTGTTTCCAATCACCTCATATGCATTCGAAAGCTGGACAAATAAGGAAGACTGAAGAAGAACTGATGTCTCTGAATTACGGATTTGGTGAAGAAGAATATTGAATATACTATGGACTGCCAGAAGTACAAACAAGTCTGCCTTGAAAAACATACAGCCCAAGTGTTCTCTGGAAGTGAGACTTTAGAGACCTCATCTCACATACGTTGGACATGGTCATGGATTGAATTGAGTGCCCCCCAAAATGTGTGTATTAATTTGGCTAGGCCTTGATCCCTGGTATTGTATGATGTTCCTTCATGTTGTAATCCCTGCCTCTATGATGATAATGGAAGAGGATTGGTGGCAGTTGCGTTGGTAGGCAGGATTCAGTGTGTAAGACCGTTACGCCTTCAGACAATCCCTTGGGATATAAAGGAAAAGGAATCAATCAGAAATCTGGAGACCTTGTACCACCAAGGGAAACCTTGGTTAAGTGCTTAACCTGCTAACCCAAAGGTTGGCAGTTCGAATCCACCAGGCAGTCCTTGGAAACTCTATGGGGCAGCTCTAATCTGTCCTAGAGGGTCACTATGAGTCAAAATCAACTCATCAGCACTGGGTTTGGGTGGCTAGGTAACTAAAGCAGACATATTATTGGGAGAACCAGTACCTGGAGAAGAACATCATATTGGTGAGGTAGACCGGGTCAGTGAAAAGCAAGAAGTTCCTCTCCCTGAGAGGAACTGATCCAGTAGATGTAAGAGTGGGCTCAAACACGGCAATGGTCATGAGGATCACACGGGATTGAGCAGTCTTTCCTTCTGTTGAACGTAGGGTTGGTATGAGTCAGAGCGAAGTCCACATCACCTAAAACAACAGGTGAGCGCTGTAGGTACGGAGGCAGGGGTGCTGAGGAGTGCAGTAAGGTAACGCGATCATAATGGTGGCAATGACAGTGATGGGAGCAGGTGCCATGGGAACCCACAGAAGGTGTGATCACTTCCGAGTTGCAGAAGGTGATGCTTGAGCTGGGAATCTACAGGGTGAATGAGGGGAGAGGAAACCCCGGGTGAACAGCACACAGGCACCAGTGTCTGAGTCAGGAAGCGGCCTCGGCTACAGGGACCACACCCTACTCAACACAGACGGTTGGGATGGAGAGACCAGGAAGAGTACTCATTGGATGGATATTATTAATGATCTCAGGCAATGACGTCTGTCACAGTTCTTCGTTGCCTCCTCAGGCTTCCATTTCACCTCCTCCCGCTGAAACCTTCAGATGCTCTTTTGGGGGCTTGCCCTGTTGCTACTCTCAGCCTCTTGGGTTGGAACAACCCACTCTAGCTCCAGGAATGGATCCCGATAGGTTTAGGTCTCTCAGGATATACGCCAACCTGCTGAGTACAGTGACTGGTCCAAGAAAGGGCATGTGACCTAATTCAGACCAGTGAAAGGGGAGAAGATGTTGACTGGGATTTCTGGGAAAGAGGAACCTCCCATCTTTTGACAGGGAGCTCTCGGAAGAGAGGTGCTGCCTTCTTTCCACCGCTGAGTGAAGGTTCAAGAGGCCAGGAATGAAGGCAACACGTGGAGGAGGACAGACAGG
Source organism: Heterohyrax brucei (assembly GCA_028571685.1). Lineage (NCBI taxonomy): Eukaryota > Metazoa > Chordata > Mammalia > Hyracoidea > Procaviidae > Heterohyrax > Heterohyrax brucei. The sequence goes on from CM053140.1 coordinate 60,773,401, forward strand.
AGAGGTCAGAGAAACGGAACCAGAGATAGGCATACGGTGCAGGCAACAGCACCTTGGTAGACCCATCTCTGTGGTTCACAGCTAGCTGAGCCAGTGCTTTTGGGTTTTAAGTCTCTTTGTTGTTACTCTTAACTGAAAAGTTCCTAATGGGTGCAGGACCATTTATCAAGGACAGAATTCGATAGAGACTGAGAGAGAGAGCGACCAGCTGGGTGTTGGGAGCCTGGGGAGGCTTGGAGGTGGAGATGGATCAAGTCAAGTCATTTTTTAATTTCATCTCTATGTACACGGTGTTGTTATGAGTCAAGATCTTTCCCCAGGAATCCCTGCTCCCTAACTGCCCTGGCACCTGGAGACCAGGTCCTAGTTGGGCAGCCTAGGCATCAGGAGCCCTGGATTCTCCCTCGGTCCCACTACTGGCCTGGCTCTGAGGCCTCAGGTTTGGGATTCGTCTACTAGCCATCAGACTCTGACCTTCCCAAGGGCAGAGACAATGTCCAACCCAGCCCAGCAGCCCCAGCGCCCAGGACAGGCCTGCACAGAGCAGGCATGAGTGCTGGCTGCTGACCCATCCATGTGGAGCTGCCCCTTCCTCCATGTAGGCCATGTATGATGCTGACAGGGACTAACTGCTTTTCTCTCTGTCACCTTGAGCCTCCTAGAGACCCCAGCCCTGTGCTGGAGCAGTGGGAAGAGGTTTAACAGGAGATTGTGCGCACAGTATGCGTGGTGGAGGGCTGGGCTCCCACAGAACTTCTAATGCTTCTGAGGTCTCACTGAGCCTCAGTCAGATCAAAGTGGGAGGAAAATTCCCTGAAGCTCAACCTTTTGTTTCCAATTGCAGCTATTTGGACAGACAAGCTTGAGGGTCTCAGTTTACTCATTGGTGTGTGTGTGAGGTGGGAGACAATGATCAGGTGTCCCCTGCTGGAGGACAGACCCAAAGGCTGAAATGACTCCATGGGGCCAGTCCAGGTTTATTCCTTAAAAATGGTAAAGCCTGGTCTCCTTGGGCTCAGAGCACTGGAGGGCAAGAACACGGGTCTGTATTCACAGGAGCTGGGCAGGCAGAGGGGAGAACTGCTTTATAAAAGAGCACTGAACAGAGTCAGGGGCTCCAGGTCCGGGCTGGACTGACTGGTGATCTCAGGCCTATCTCAGCCTTTCTAGGACTTGGGCTCTTCTCTCGAAGGCAGGCAGGACAAAGGCCTAGTGCTGAGGGTAAGAGCCTGGGGTGGGAAGAGCAGTCTTGGAAGAGTTAGAAGGTTAGGGCGAGCCCTCATGAGCCACTAGGTTACTGGCTCGTTCCTTCCTGTACTCTCTCTAGTGTCTGCCTGCAAGGGGGCTGATAGTTGCTGGTGCGGAAGGTGAATAACAGAGAGGAAACCACACAGAAGTGTATCATTGTAATAAGGACTGTGAAGGAGTCGTGCTGGGAGCCAGGCAGAGGTGATTAAAAGATGTGAGACGAGAGGGGATGACTGACATTCACCTTTACATATATCTTAATCGTCGCTATCACCCAGCAAGGCAGGAGCTGTCAGGGAAAACTGAGGCCCAGAGAAGTTTGGCAAGTTGCCCAAAGCCACACAGCTTTTAGGTGGTGGTGCTGGGACCCTCAGTGAGCCAGTGTGTCTCCAGAGTCAGTGTTCTGGGGCCACATGGCATCCTCCCAAGAAGTAGGCAGCAGTGAAGCCAGGAAGCAGGACTGGGCATGGGTAAACCAACTAGCAACTTGGTGCCCGTTCTGGGTATGTTGTTCTGCCTCAGGCCGGTCTGAGGCTGGGCTTAGTTCCTAGGGGAATCTTCTCAACTCCATAGCCCCAAGTTCCATGAGAAGTTGGCCATGCCAGGTGTCATGGCTTGAATTATGTGCCCCCAAAACGTGTGTAGCAATTTGGCTAGGCCCTGATTCCTGGTGTTGTGTGATGTTCCTGTGTGTCATAAATCTTGCCTCTGTGTATTAATAAGGAAAGATGGATGGTGGTTGTATTAGTGAGGCAGAACTCAATCTAGAAGACTGTATTGTGCCTTGGAACAATTCTCTGGGGTATAAAAGAAAGGGAAGTAAGCAGAGAACTGGGGACCTCATGCCTTCAGGAAAGGAGCAGTACTAGGAGCACAGCACGTCCTTCGGACCGAGGGTCCCAACACCTCAGAAGCTGCCGGTCCAGGGGAAGACTGAAAACAAGGACCTTCCTCCAGAGCCAGCAGAGAAAGCCTTCCAGGGAGCTGACCCCCTGGATTTGGACTTTCAGCCCACTTTTCTGTGAGAATACAAGCTTCTCTTGGTTAAAGCCACCCACTTGTGGTGTCTCTGTTACAGCAGCACTGGATGACCGAGACACCAGGGTAGGCTCTGCTTCCTGGCTGCAGGGACCGCTAATGCTCACTCAGTGGTCTGTCCCATGGGGAGCAGAGGGACAGTGACCCCAAGCCCCAAAGAAGAGGTTGTGGGCCTCCCACAGCCTCATCTCAAACCAGTTTTCAAGGAAGAGAAACTACGAGGTTTGTATCCTGTCCCTTTCTCACTGTGTAAATTCAGAGCCTCTCCTTCTTCATATGTGTTATAGACTTATTAGTAATAACACATGAGTCCACAGTCAGCTGGACCCCTTGGCACGTGATTTTCCCACTCAGCCCCTCTCCTGTGGCATGCTAGAAGCCCCACCCATGGCTGGTCCAAGCAATGAACTGAATCCAGGCTGCAATCAAACTAGCTGGCAGTGGTAGGGATTTCCATGGTGATTAGTATTTAGCTGGTTGTCCTGGGAACCCACATAGATGCTCAGGGAGAAGTGACATGCTCATTCCTAACAAGGACCTGAGAACTAGAATGACCTCCTCAGTCTGGGCTAAGGCAGGATGGAGGGATAAGGATAGGTCAAGAAAGAGGCAGACTGCAATCCTCACAACACCCCAGGAAGCAGAGAATTGTGCCTGCTAGACAGATGCTTGGGTTGTGTTCAAAGAGAGTCAGAGCCAAACAGGTCTATCTCAGCTAAACTGAGGGTCAGAGAGAGGCGAGTTGGCACTAGCAGCTGGGTTTCCCCTCAGTTCACTACACTTTGCTAAGGATGGCACCACGTCTCAGTTAATAATAACACCAGCTACCAGTTGCATTCAAGTTGGTTCCAAGTTACGGTGACCCCGTATATGTCAGCACAGAACTGTAATCCAGCGAGTTTTCAATGACTGATTTTTTTGGAAGTAGATCAACAGGACCTTCTTACAAGGCACCTCTGGCTGAACTTGAACTTTCAAACTTTCGGTTAGCTGCCAAGTGCATTAACCACTTGTGCTACCCAGGAACCAGCTCCCATTGTTGAGCACTTTCTAGGCATCCCACCTGCACTAGGCAGTTTATGCTCATTGATTCGCTCACGTGATTGCCTAATAACTCTCCAAGGAAGATTTGATTATTACCTTCATGTCAGGAGTGAAGACCAGAGGTTTGGGGGCTGAATGTGAGTGAGAGATGGAAGGCGTGCCTCATTTAATAGTGAAAGCCAATCCCTGTGGATGAGATCCCAGGATGACTGCCTCGCAGTCGGTGCCCCGTCACTGGGAACCCTCCTTCCCAGATCTCCGGCATTCACACCCATCACTTATACACAGGACAGTCATCTGCCCATGAGTTTCCATTTCTAGTTCTTCCTGATTGATCTGCTGGTATGAAACTGGTCTGCAGCTTCTTGTTACAATAATTACAATCACCACTAGTCAATGAACTCATGACTGTAACTTCCATGAATATAATTACTGTTTAAAAAAAACTGTTGGCATCAAGTCTATTCCAACTTATAGTAACCCTATAAGACAGAGCGGAACTGCTCCACAGAGTTTTCAAGAAGCACCTGGTAGATTTCAGCTGCCAGCCTTTTGATCAGCAGCTATAGATCTTAACCACTACTCTACCAGTAATTGCTGTTACATAGATGCAAATAATTTCTGCTCTCATTAGCATGATAAAAATAGTGAAATGCTATCTGTTACCTACCTGTGTAGTCTGTGAATCTGTCTTCCACAGGTCCTTCCTTCCTGTCATGAACAAACCCCCATTCTCTGTCCCCACAGTCGGCAGGACGGGTTCTGCAGCCTCCCCCTGAAGGATACGCCACCAAGTAGAGTCACAATGACTTCTGCTTGTCGGTTGCCACTGCTGACTCCCGCGGACTGAGAACTTGCTCTGGGCCAGACGTGATGCTAAATGCCTTGCCAGCATCATCCTCCAGGTGACAGAAACCATTCTCATCCTCAGGTGTGAAAGCTGAGATTGGGAACTATTGAGTGACTTACCCGAAGTTCTATAGATACTTGATGAGTCAGCCTGTCCAGACCCTAGAGCCCATGCTTTCTGCATCGCTCACCAGAATATGGAGCAGAACCCCACCTCCGTTCCCCCTTCTTCGTCCCACCATCCCGCTCCTGCTTTTTGCCCACAGCCCAGTCCTGCCAAGGCCCCTTTGGACAGGTACCCTGAGTTTCAAGGTTCTCTGTTACTTTGCTGGACAGTGAGGGAGTATCTGGCTTGAGAGATCTCGCTACCTCATGGTGACGGACCCCAGGGTTTCAGACTTTCCAATCCACTCTGAGACGCCTGTCCTGGCTCCAGAACTCACTGGCTAGGAGGTGACACATTGGCTTCTTCTTTGCTCCCGGCACCTCCGCTGTGGGCCCAGCCCTACCCTCCCATACCACCTTGCTGTAACTGTGTGAGTGATGACAATACTGGTCCAGATTTATGGTTACAGATCTGTGCCAAAGTACTTCTTCTGGGTCTCCTGCAATCCTCACAACACTCCAGGAAGCAGAGAATTACACCTACTAGACAGATGCAGACACTGAGGCCCAAGGTATCACAGAGTTTTAGAGTAGTCTAGAGGCCCTTAGCCTCCCATCAGCCTCCCTATTTTACAGATCAAGGAACTGAGGCCCAGCAAATGGGGATATCTTGCCGAATGTCACACAGCAAGTGTTGGGGTAGAGTCCACACCAGATCTCAAGGCTCCAGATCCCCAGGCCACTGTCTGCAACAAAATTGCAAGTACAGCTTCTGAGTCACGCCAGGGTGTTTTGTTTGTCTGCTTGTTTGTTTGTTTCCCTTCAGGAAGCTGGGGGTGGGAGCAGAGCTATCTGGATTCAGGTCAGCCACTGACTCACTGTGTGTGACCTTGCACAGCCCTCTCTGTCTCCACGGACCTTGGCTCCTCATCTGTAGGACAGTCCTTCACAGGGCCAGGGTGCTGGGTGATTCCCCCTGACCTCCTGGACATGCTCAGACCAACCCGGCGCCCCAGGGTTTCAAACCTGGGCATGGTCTCTAAGACTGCTTGGCGTGGCAGCAGCTGATTCACTGCCCAATGGTTTTCTCTCCTCCACTGAAAATCCTGCTCTGCGTTGGAGCTAAATGAATTGATTTGTGGAAATTACCTTCCCCAGGGCTGGTGGCAGCAGGTGGCTGTTCCCAAGGCTCCTGAGAGAACCTTGGAGTCCAGCTGGGAAAAAGTCATTCTGCCAAAGCAACACCTGCTGGAGGCCACATTTAATGATGTCACATGATAATAGCATTTCACTGGGCTCTTGTAACCTTTATTGAGCCAGAGGTGGAGACTCTGCTGAGAAGCCCTCTCATCGGTCTGGGAACTTTTCCCGCAGGAGGTGTCCTGGCTACTCAGAGCAGACTATCATAGAGGGCTGGAGGAGGGGTCAGTGATGGAGTGATGACCCCTGGGCCTGGCCAGGTCGGCCGGGATGGGCCTGCTGACGGGAGAGGAGAAGCCGGGCTGCGTGGGCCTCCCATGATGGAGATCCACTTCCCACGGTCTGTCCACCCAGCAGTGGTCCCTGGAAACTCATTTAGTAGCCCATCCACACGCTTTTTTCCCTCCCTCCCTCAGTCAATAAACATCTTCCGCCACTGATATCCTGGGTGGTGTGCCAGGTGATGGGTGCAGAAAGGGAGTGGAGCTTGTCTTTACCCTCAGGGTTCTCACAGTCTGGCACAAGGGACGGGAACCTCACCAGCGAGGCTGTGTCTCAGAAAGTGCAGTGAAGATGTCAGCCGGGAGGAGCCAGCTGGTGGGAGTCTGCCTTAGAAGTAGATTTGAGCCAAGGACTCTGGGGCCTAGACGTTTATCTGGGTGAGTCCTCAGGGAACCTGGCGGGAGGACAGAGAAGGGAAGGGAAAAGCCAAACAGTGAGTATTGATGAGTGAGTGCCAGCTGTGGGCAACCAGGGCTTGGTCCTGTCGGGGACCTTAAGAGGACAGGGGAGTACCCCTCAGAGGACCATGGAGTACCCCTCAGAGGCAACCTCCTGAGGACAGGGAGGCAGGCAGCTATCTACCGGCTTGGGGACTTCTTTCCTTCTGTGCTTTCAGAGACCTGTGTGGGGACGTGAGGGAAGGAATGGAAGTAGCTCAAGGGGCCTGGGTTTTAAGGAAAGAATGTATTTTAGGATTAAATAGGGGAAGACCAAAGAACCAATATCCTTGAATTATGATGTTGGCAAAGAAGACTGAACACACTAGGCACTGCCAGAAGAGTGAATGAATCTATCTTGGAAGAAATCCAGCCAGAATGTTCATTAGAAGCAAGGATGGTGAGACTTCAACTAAGGTACTCTGGACACGTTATCAGGAGGGACCGACCCCTGGAGAAGTATGTCATGCTTGGTAAAGCAGAGGGTCGGCAGAAAAGAGGAAGACCCTCAGCAGCATGGATTGACACTGAGGCTACAACGATGGGCTCATCAGTTGTGGGGATGGTACAGGACCAGGCAGTGTTTTGTTCTGTTATACGTGGGGTCGCTTTGCGTCAAAACTGACTCGACAGCACTGAACAACAAGGTGGGGAAATCCTAGCTGCTTTTATGCAGGGAGGTCCCGGCAGGTGAAGCTGGAAGAGCTAACACAAGGACAAGGGGAGGGGCAGTGCTTGAGACGTGGCCAGGCCCCGCAGAGGCAGAAAGGGACAGATCCAGAGAACGACACAGGAGGGAAGGGTCAATTCCGCTCTTGACACAGTCAACATTACACAGTGACATCATCGGCAAGAGAGAAAAGCATAGGTGCCCTGTACCCCTGCTCTCCCAGACTAGGGGAGGTCAGGGCATCTGCAGGGAGTGTCACTGCTGATGAGTGGCAAGGGGCTTGAGGAGGGTGGTATGCTCACACAGCACTTGCAGATGAGGGCAGTGGGACTGGACTACAGGACAGTTAGAGGAGGGACAAGTGATGCTGGTACCAGCAGAGGGTGGCACTCTGTTCCAGCATTGCCAGGCATTGCTGAGGAGGCCAGTCCACCTTTCCTGACCAGAGGGGCAAACGCAAATGGTCCCATTGGTGCCTTGCTGGGATGGGCAGGACATGTGTGGCAGCATGACAACAGCAGCAGGCACAGAGACTTTGGGGCCGAGTTTTGCTGGTTTCTCATCTGCCTTCCTACCTCTGGTCCAGGGAAAAGCCAGGAAGGAGATGGAAAAGCCAGAGAAGAGGTAGAAAAGCCCCATATGCAGAGTTAGGAGCTCTCACTGTTTACCTCTCACTGTGTGACCCTAGCAAATCACTTACCCTCTCTGGGCCTCCGTTTCCCCATCTACTGATTGGAATGATGACAAGAAGTATCCAGGCGTTCTCATGAGGGTCACAAAGCAGTTACGATGATTACTGAGGGAGAAGTCCTTTGGAGGCTGATCAGAGGAGGTCAGAGATGAACAACTGTATATCACAAATGCTCCTCCTTCTTAGTCTCCCATCTGTAAAATGGGTGGGCTGGAAGCTGAGCTGCGCTTGGAGCTTGGGCCCCCTGATCCGAAGGCCACAGCCCCTCCAGGCTGCCAGCCTTGTTGAAATGGCACCCTTGTCTAAGGCTGTCTGGGGGGACGTGGTTACATCAGAGGCGCAGGAATTCTCAGCCTTCAACCACATCCTTTGCTGTGCTCCGTAATCAGAGAGTTCTTGAGGTGGATTTTAAAAAAGGTAGGGGTGAGAAAGAGGCCAAGAGGAGCAAGAGGGGCCATGTTTTAGGATGATCTAAGTCAGGGAGGGGCTTCAGAGGAGACCAGAGGGTGCAGCAGAGGGTGGGGACAAGGGGGAAGGCAGCCAGGGGCTCAGCATGGGAAGAGACTTGGGAGGGGGCTGCAGGTCCAAAGAGAGGCCTCTGCCCCAGCCCTCTTCACACAGAGAACACGTTAAGGGAATAAACAGTCCTAGAAAGCTCATTGTTCACTTTGAAAGGAGCAGAAAACGGCATTCCTGGGCAGGCTCAGGCTTCCCCCTGCAGGCAGAGAGCAGCAAGTGAGCTTGTGCACTGGCATTTCCATTGCCTTGAAGAGGCTTTCTCAGCTCCTGGGTTCCTGCTGACTCAGCTCCACACACATACCATGTGCAGGTTCTGCAGACACAGAGGCAACCACAGTGTTGGCTGCAGGGCTGCTGTGTGCTGGCCCTGGTGACGGTGGGGCCCAGGCACACTGAGGAGGGCCGCTGAGCTCAGGGTCAAGCTCCAGCATTGCTCTCAGGCTTGGGCAGGCTGGTGCTGCTGAGCTGACACCAGCACTGGCTTTGGAGTAGAGAACACAGAGTCTGGTCCTGATTCTTTCCAAGCTTGTTCTCTGAGCCTCACTTTGCTTATCTCTCAAATGGGCTGCCCCACAGCATATTGTTGGCAGAGCCAGGCCTGGAATTCAACCTTACAGCATCATGTTATTTGACCACCTGGGAGGCTATATTGTGTTGTACCTAAGAGTATAAGAGTCAGAGTAAGTCCTTCTTGAGTTCAACTCTAGCTTTTTAATTTTCATTCATTCAACAAATGTCTGAGCGTCTGTCAAGTGCCAGGTACTGTGCTCAGTGCAGGGGACTCAGGGATGACAAGATCCACGTGGTCTGGCCTTCTTAATGCTCACAATCTGGTGGAGGCGCTAGTGAATAAACAACCAGTGATAGGCAAGGTCATCACCCCAATCACACAGGTCAGGGCCCCGAGAGTGACGAGTGTGGTGGGAGTGGGCAGGTCACCTCAAAGCCATCCGGGGAGTCTCTCAAGGAGGAAGCATCCAGCCTGGATACTCCGAAGCCAGTCGTGCAGACACCAGTGCAGGGGGGCCAGGCAGAGGTCAGAGTGACAAGGAGAGGCAAGGCCATAGTGAGCAGAAGCCTGGTCAAAGGGCAGGCCCAGGTCAGGCAGGGCCTTGGGGGACATGGCGAGGGGCTTGGCTTCTGTTCACAGCAACAGGAGGGCAGTGGAAGGTTTGAGCAACAAGAGACTTGGCTGGCTTATTTGTTCAAAGGATCGCTCTGCCTGCTCTGCCTGTTTGACACGTGGTAGTGTGTGACCTGGGTGAATTTCTAGACCTCTCTCAGCCCGAGGCTTCTTATCTATAAAATGGGACTGAAGATAGTACCTATCTCACAGGCTCTGTTGGAGGCTGATGTACAAAAATACCCATACTGAGCAGTTAGCAATGTGCCCCAAGCACTGCAAGAGCCAAAAAAAAAGTCTTGCGTCTCCCTTCCCTCACCCAAAGTCCTCATTCCCTACCAACAGGCCAGGGCCACACTGGAACCTGTGGGTTGTGCCTTCGCATGGCATGATTGTCCCTCCACTGCCCTCAGCTGTGGAATGTTGAGGCCAAAGCTCGTTAAGCTCCTGCCCATAGCAGGTCACCCAGGACCAGGGAAGTCAGTGGGAGCAGAGTGACAGCTCAGTCTGGCCTCACTCTCGGTTAGGACCTTGCAAGTGGCCTTAACATCCATCACAATCATGGCTCTATCTCTCAGTGGTGAGTGACGTAAAATATGTCCCAATCAAGGACTGACTGAGAGGTTGTGGGAAGTCACAATTGCTTTGGCCGTCACCTACAGTCAGATTTATTATGACATTAAAAAAAAATTGGCTTCTGGTAGTAACAGCTAATTGGGCTGTCCACAGCCTTTTTGCAGCGTGAAGGAAATGTTGGTAGCATAACGGGTTAAGTGCTATCACTGCTAAACAAAGGTCGGCAGTTCAAATCCACCAGGCGCTACTCCTTAGAAACCCTATGGGACAGTTCTGCCCTGTTCTATAGTGTCTCTGTGCATCAGAATTGACTCAGTGGCAATGCCTTTGGTGTTTGGTTTGGGTGAATGGAAGATTCCCTCCCACATGTGCTCACCCCGTAGTCCTGGGCAGAGCTAGGCTGGACTATTCATCTCCTTGTGCTCCAGGCACCTCATCTGAGAGGCTGCTGCTTGACACACTTCATGCCCAGGTCGCATATTACCCACTGGTGCTGTTTCAGAAGGACTGCTGGCTTCCAACACTGCCCAGAAGGCCAGACAGCAAAGCAGCTAAAGGTACTGGCTTTGGAGTCAGCCTAAACACGGGTTCCAGTCCAAGCTCTGCCACGTAATAGCCGTGTGACCATGTGTGACTAAACACCCCGAGCCTCCATTTGTTCCTAAAATGAGAGAGTTAAGGATCAATTCTTTAAAGAGTTGTTGTTAGCATTAAACAAGGTGAGGTGCACAGGGCATCTAGCATGGCCCTGGCATGGGGAGGAGCTGAGGGTCATTTGGAGGATCTATAGATTTTACTTCTTGAGGGCAACTTCGGTGGTCATCACAAGTGGGGATCTACACAAGGTCAACGACCAACAATACCACCCAGGTGGCAGTGGCTGTGCTGGCTCCTTCTAAGCACAGCTAGTCTGACTTCAAACCGAGTTCCATTCCAACAACTCCTTTAGAAGTCAGCTCTGACATTAAGTCAAGTGCCACATTTCTTATTTTTTTTCATTACTATTGCCCTTTCTTATCAGTAGCTTTATAAATCTGATCTTTATTTGTCTTTGGGGGTTAGCATGAGAATGATAACATCAGCAAATTACATGCTGCGGATGTTGTACATATCACTAGCAGTAAGACTTACCAAAAAAAAAAAAAAGGACAGTATCAAGTGTAATTCATCATAACTCAAATACATCATAAGTCAGGGATAACCTATATAGCAAATCCTGCAAGTGGGTATTGTTATGTTTACTTTCTAAATTAGGAAACTAAGCCATGGGGTGGTTAGGGGACTTTTGCAAAGTCACACAAATGATAGAGTGTGGACCTGGAGACTGGAAACTGGTGTTACTCTCAGCACCCCACTTGTCTTTTATGCCCTCTGCAAGGCCATCGGAGTCCTTCGGTCAGGAACGCCCTCACTCCTTCTTTTTAACCAGCGCTGGAGGGTGAAGCTCCAAGACCAGCCCTTCACTGGCTGGTGGACGCACAGAGAGAACTCCACGACCTGTGCAGTGAAGAGCCGCTGACCTGCTGCACAGAGCACACAGCTAACTCTCAGCTGTCCACACCCTTCTCACTGTACTCTGTCCTACTGTACTTAAGAAAAGGCCCTTAATGACTCTGCTCTCACTGACCTCAAGTCCACTCCTCCCATTCTGTCATAAACCTACTTCCACAGGTTCTCACCCCCCCCATGACTTTGTGTTACTGATAACCACCTTGTTACCAACAGCCTCGAAGTCACTGCTACTTTCACGTCACCAGTGATCTCCATGTTACTGATAACGTTCCAGTCAATAACAACTTCCACGTCAGTAAGAACTTTTATGTCAACAATAACTTCCATGTCAACAATTCAGTAGTGATCCTCGGTTCTCAGCAAAATTAACATATTAGTTCTTTTTGAAACAGTTGGCCATTTCCTCTTGGGAAAGCATTTCCTTCATTTGGGTCATAGGAACCTCACTGGCTTTCCCTTAATGCTGACTGCCTGAGGACCAGTCTTCAATCATCGCCCTCTCTCTACACTCATGCCCTTGGTAATTCCGTACAACCTGGTGGTTTTAAATGCCGTCCATACACTGACAACTCACAAATTTACATCTTCATTACAGACATCTCCCTCAGTTCGGGTATATACCCTTGACTTCTTATTCAGCCCACTATCTGGTGTCAAGGCAAACCCGCTGGCCTGGTGTTGAAGGCACTCAGCTGCTAATCAAAACATCAGAATCTGCTAGCAGCCATTCAGTGAGAGAAAGATGTGGCCATCTGCTTCCGTAAAGATTTACAGCCTTGGAAATTCTCTGAGGCAGTTCTACTCTATCCTATAGGATTGCTATGAGTCAGAACCAAGTCAACAGCAACAGGTTATTTATGGGTCTAAGACATCACTGATTCAACGTGGCTCGGAGTAAATGTCACGTGTTTCTCCCTAAAGCTACTCTCCCTGTTGTTTCACCTGATACAGTGAAATGTAATTCCTTTTTTCTCAGTCATTCAGTCCGAAGTTACTTTTTCTCCTTTCTTCGTTCATATCACACATCCATTCTGTTAACACATCATGTTGACTCTACTGTCAAAGTATTATCCAGAATCTGACCACTTCCCACCACTTCCACTGTGCACAGTTCAGCCCAAGCTACCATCATCTCTCAGCTGGATCACTAGAGTAACCTATTAATGGACAGCATTACTTCCACACATCTCATTGGCCAAGACATAGTCACAAGACCATCCTAGCTGTAACAGGGGAAAGTTTAGGAAATGTCCTCTCTGTTCTGCAAGGCTATGCTAAGATTTGATCTCTATGCTGGGCAAATAATCCAAGAAGCTGGACTATATGAAAAAGAATGAGGTATATGGATTAGAGCATTAACAATGTTCATGATGCAGATGACACAACCTTGCTTACTGAAATTGGAAAGGATCTGAAACACTTATTGTAGAAGATTAAAAGCCACTGCCTCCATTATGTATTACACCTCAACATTAAGAAAACAACCCTAACAAATGGACCAAAAAGCAGTATCTCAATAACTGGGAAAAAGACTGAGGTTGTCAAGGATTTCATTTTACTTGGATCGACAACCAGCATCCATGGAAGCAGCAGCCCAGAAATCAAAAGACACATTGCATTGGGAAAGTCTGCTGCAAAAGACCTCGTTAAAGTACTGAAAACCAGAGCTGTCACCTTGAAGACTAAGGTGCATCCGATCCAAACCATGGTATTTTCAATCGCATCATACTATGAATAAGGAAGACAGAAGAAGAATCGATGACTTTAAACTGTGATGCTGGAGAAGAATGGTGAATATAGCATGGACTGCCAGAAGAAGAACAGATCTGTCTTGAATGAAGGTACAATCCAAGTGCTCCTTAGAAGCAAGGATGATAAGACTATGTCTTATATATTTTGAACATATTGTTAGGAGGAATCGATTTCTGAAGAAGGACATCGTGCTTGGCAAAGTAGAGAGTCAGCAAAAAGAATAACAGAAGACTCTCAGCAATATGAATTAACACACTCACTACAACAATGGACTCAAACACACCAACCATCATGGGCATGGCACAGAACGGGGCCATGTTTCATTCTGTTGTACATAGGGTCTCTGTGAGTCAGAACCAGCTTAACAGCACCTAACAGCAACAGCAGGTTAAGATGGCCTAGGAAGAAAGGCCTGGTGATCTACATCTGAAAAAAAACTAAAAGATGTAAATTCTGTAGAGCACAATAGCCTGACCAGTAACCAGCCAGGACCAGGCAGTGTTTCCTTCTGTAGTGCATAAGATCACCGTAAGTTGGAGGCTGACTCAACAGGAGCCAACGATAATAATCTGCTCATTATAAACTACAGGTTCTATTTCTACAGAAGCAAGAAAGGACAAAAAAATGGAGGCATCTAGGAGCCCTGGTGGTATCATGGTTAAGTGAGCAGAAGCTGACCAAAAGGTCAGTGGTTCAAACCTACCAGGCACTCCGTGGGAGAATGACATGGCAGTTTATTTCTACAAATATTTATGGCCTTGGAAACCCCGTGGAGCAGTTCTACTCAGTTTTATAGAGTCTTTATGAGGAAGAACCAACTCATTAGCAAGAAGTTGGCTCATTTTGTTGTGTGTTTCTGCCATGGGATCTGTATGGGTAGGATGATGAGACCGACTAGGAAGTGACATTTAAGGTAAGATCAAAAGGATAAGAAATAACTGGCCACGGAAACAGCCTCTTGACAGAGGATCCGCTAAGTGCAAAGGCCCTGAGGTAGGAAAGAGCTAGGCATGTGTGAGGAAGGACAAGGGCTATTGTGGGTGGAGAAGGGAGTGGGGACCACTAGAAGGGTTATAAAGTGAGATGGCCGGTTGGACCCCAGACCTCGGGGCCATGGTGGGGATTTGAGATTGTGCTAGAAAAACAATGGGAAATCATGGGAGCTTTTAAGAAGGGAAGAGACAGGATCTTGTTGTCATGCATAGAGCATCTATCAGGCCTAATTCTGGAGACCTGACTGAAGGATCTAGAGAGGAATCATGGGTCCAGTTAGACAGGCACAGGGCAGGGGCAGGGGCAGGGTACAACTGGGAACAGGAAGTAACCGTGGAGATGAGAGAAGTAGATGACTGAGGCGGTATGGCATGAGGAGAATCCATAAAACCAGTTGGAGGATGAGATGAAGGGGGCAAAGGGAGAAGGGATTTCAGTAGGGCTCCTAGATTCTGGGTGCCCATGAAGCCCCTTACTAGACAAGACTGAGGTCAGAAAGCTGACTCCTAGAGCAAGCCAAGCCAAGTGCCATCGAGTCAGAGCCGACTCCAAGAGACCCCTATTTCTGGAGATGGCCCAGAATCTGAGGATCCTAGCTGAACAAAAGATTGGCAAGATTTCTGCAGGCATCCCTGACTCCCCAGATCTCAAGAAGTTTCCACAGGGCCAGTATCTGGCTCCAGTGTCCCTGAGAAGCCCAGGCCACAGGAGCTGAGGGGACTATTTGCCTTGGATTCAGTAATGATGAAGCTATAGTACACGAGGAAGTCCCAGGGAAGAGAAATCATGGTTCTTCTGTTTAGTTCAAGGAGGGTCACAGGGCTATTCTGAAGCCTTCCTCACTCTGTTCTGTTAAGGACTTTCCACTTGAGTCTAGCCTGGGTTCAAGTCCTGGCTTTGCCTCTGTGGCAAGATATAATTTCTGAAGATGACCATGACAATAATTCCCATCCCACTTCTCTTCTTCTAATGTGACATTGACACCCCTGCCATCAAGAAGTAGGGCCTTGAACCTAGGCAGGCTTGTGAACACCGTGGAAGTGATATTTTGTGACTTCCAAGATTAGGTCATAAAAAACAATACATGTACTGTGTTCTCTTGGGATGCTCACTCTTAGAGCCCAGCATCTAGGGTAACAGGAAGCCAAATAAGCCCACAGAAGTCCCCTGAGCAGAGGAACTGAAGCCTCCCAGCCCACAGCATCAGCCTAACTAAAAGCTGACAGAGCACCAGCTGCACAGCCACATGGGTTTGTGAACTGCCTTGAAAACAAAATCTTCAGTCCTCAGTTGAGCCACCCCAGATAGTGCCCCAAAGGGAGCACAAATAAGCCATCCTTGCCAGGCCATGACCAACTGTAGGGTGTTGTTTTTTTAAGCCGTAAGTTTGGGGTGGTTTGTTCCATAGCAAGAGGTAACAAAGGAAGTCCCTTCTTGAAGCCCAGCTTTCCCACTGATGAAATGGAGACAGCAGCAGTGCTCCTGGCAGCGGGGGTGACCGGGGTAGTGCATGTAAAGCTCCAGCCCGGGCCTGTGACGGCAAGGGCTCAGTGACGGCAGTGCTGCGACGCTTGGCCACGCTGTGCAGACGTCTGTTCCCTGACTGCTTCTACACTGGTCTCAGCACTCAGTGGCAAGAATCCCTGAGACATTCTAACCTCACAAACCCAGCTCATTTTAACACTCACTATTCCTCTGGTAGGTAGGTCTGCAGACTCTCTTTGCTTCTCTCCCTTCCTCCTCCCACAATATGCAGAACAGCCTAGCCTCTCACAGAGAGGCCATCAAACACTATTTCATCACAGGTACCCAGACTGCTGTGACCTCCGGTGTCCAAGTCAGGACCAGGCAGTCAGTCATAAAGTTGTGTCTAACCACGCCTGGTTCAATGCTCCCCCAAAGCTCTGGGTCCCATTCAACTGAAACCAGGTTGGTCCCTTGAAGGCATTTTGTCTTTGCAGAAAGGCATGACTGAGGGGAGGGGCCACGGGCACCAGGCACAAGAGTGCGGAGGGCTCCTGCTTAAGGCGTAGCCTGTAGCTGTGGGCTTGCGCATGCGCCCACCCGACACAGTCTCATTCTCGTATGCCACCTGCAAAGCGGAACCAAGACAGTGTCCCCTTTACGTGAAGGTTCAGAAACAAAAGAGTAAGGATTCCTAGGCACTGTGCTCAAGGAGAGACTGTCCTGCTGATGAAGGTGATGATATTATCTTGTTTTGCACCTGGAAGCCTAGGAGGTAGGTGTCTTTAACCCTTGTTATACAAATGAGAATCAGAGGAGAGGGTCAACAAGACCGGCCATAAGCAGGGGGTAAATTTCTTAGTGAAAGTAAGTGCTGGCACTTGAACATGATGCGTTCATCTCCGAAGCCTGGCCATCTCCGTGGAGAGGACACCTGGGCCTCTCTGGGTGGACTGGCTGCTGGGCCGCAGGCATGTAGGCTCAGCTGCTCTTCTGTGCCCATGTCTAGACAGAAACCACTCCTTACTCTCAGATGACCCTGACTGAACACTGCCTAAGAATGGAGACTTCATGCCACCCAGGAGGAACTCAGCCCCCTAATTCCTTCCAGGTCAAGGATTGCCTGAGTTTATCAGGTTGGGTCAACTGGGAGTTTTAGAAGGTGGCCAGGCTTCTGCTCTGCCATCTGCTTCTGACCAGGCCCTATTCTTGGACCTGGGCCCTGAACCCTGACCCTCCTCTCTGGCTCCCTGACCTTCATGCCATTTGATGGACAAACATACTCCACAGTGACCTTGAGTCAGAATCAGTTAGCTTTACGAGTGGCCACCTCTGTAGGCTAACATTCTTGGCAAAAAATCTGAGTCAAGCCCCTGTTTCTACCCCTTCATGGCATCCAGCCCGGTACAGGGCATGCTGTGGTCCAGAAGACTTCGTGGAACGAATGAAATATTTTGGAGAGTCAAAAGGCCATGCTTTTGACAGAAGAATGGGGCAGAAGGGAAAAGAAAGAAGAAAACTGTTTTCTGGACCTAGATCTGCTTCTGGTTCAAGACATGGCCTTGGGCAAGTCCTTTCCTCTCTCTGGCCTCAGTTTCCCCATATGGACCATGATGAAATTGCACAAGATGGTCACTGATGCTGGTGGGTCTAAGATTCTGGGACCTCACTTAAGACACACACACGCACACACGCACGCACTCACACAGAGGAGCAAGTACCGTGGAGGGATTCAAACTAAAACCCTGGGGTCAGAGACCTCAGGTTTCAGCCTCTCTCAACTTGGTCCCTTAGTAGATTCATGCTCTCGGCCAGCTTGGTTTCTCTGAGCTTCAGCTTCCCTAGTTCAGATGGGGTACGGTAACAGTGGGGATCCAGTGAACAAGCAAAGCTCCTCACATCATCCTTAAAACCGAAACAAAAGAAAACCTAAGCTCATTACCGTACAGTTCATTCTAACTCAAAGCAGCACCGTTCCTAGCAAACAGGGCACAGCAGAGGATGGCCCTTTGCGGTCCCGATGGTGATGACGAGAAGAGGGGTGAGGGAGACAGTGGGGGTGGAGACGACGAAGACAGTGGTGATGACGGTGACGGTAAGGATGCTGACTGAGACCTCTGACACCCAATTCCACCATTTTCCATGTTCTCCTCAACCTGGACACAAAGCTGAACCTGCCACAGGAACCCCTTCATCAGACAGCTAGGAAAACCACAGCTCAGGAGGGCAAATAGCTCCTGCAGAGCCCTGTTTCCGTTCCTGCCCCGGCCCCTGTCCCACTCCTGGCCCCGCTCCGCGGGCAGGCTCCCCCGCCCTGCTCCCGAGTCCCCCTTCCCTTCCTAGGGAGCCGCAGCTGCACCTGGCTCTCACTTCCCGTGCCAGTCCCCGAAAACGCTAATTATGCATCTTCATCATTTGGGTTTTAATCACCCTGGAAACTCCCCAAGAACTTTCCAGGACACATTCCTCTGTATTCTCTTCTCTCGGTTTGGAACTATCTGTCTCTGATAATCAGAAAATGCCAGTCTCCTGACAGCAATCGTACTTTCATTAAAATAATGCTCACCTTCTATGTTTGCCACCTGATCCCTCCCCTGAGAGATAGTTTTGCAAGTGCGCTATTTAAAAAAACAAAAAACAGCAGCATGTAAAAAACTTAGTATAGTGGCCCTTATTGAAACACCTCATGGGGGAGAGCATGGTTGGCAAGTGAGGAAGGCATGCGTTATTTATGTAAAAACGGTTTTGATACTTTCCCACTTCTTGAGAGGAAGTCACTGGTGCATCACTCTGCACAGGATGGGGAAATTGAGGCTCAGAGTGGGAGGACCTGATGGAGGTGACACGGCATGTCAGCGGCTAAGAGGGACCCCAAACCCTGCTCTCTGCACCCCCGGCTCTGCTTTTCACCACAGCAGGAGTGTGTCGGCTGAGCCACAAGTGGGCTTCTTAGACCCCTAACCAGCGAGGGTCCTGAGGTCAACTTTGTTTCTAACCCACATTTTGCTTCTGAGCATAAAGGCATTGCAAGGTTTCTGTATAGCGCCCTAGCTTTTTCTTTCTGATTGTTTGAAACAAATAAAGTCATTGTTTTAAAATGGCTCATGGTGGTTGCAAAGAATTAAGATGGTACCCAAATGCAGAGTTTAAAATCCCTAAAAAGGGACCTTGGAGAAATGCCATTAACATTTTTAGTAATACTCTATGTCAGGTAGTTCTCCTTTAGCCACCCCCTTCTCCTGACCCTTTATTCACTCACCTTTGCACCTTTGTCCTGCTCTGTGCCTGGGTGGCTGGCCGACCTACATAGGCTGTTGTATCAGGAGATTTCCTTACACACTGACTTTCATTGATTTTAACCAAGGGAAGGCATCGACAGGAGCGTAGAGGGCAGGGGCTGAGAAAGGCCTGGGGGTCCCTCCCTGCTCTGCGCCAGCTGCAGCTGGTTGCTTTCCTCTCCGAGCCCATAGTTCTATGGCTGCCTCTCCTACATGGTTCTAGCTCTTACTGGGCTCCAGAAACTGTTCCCTCCTTGTTCTTTCAGTGCTAGGAGGGTTAACAGCTTCCTGATGTTGCTACCGCCTGAGTGCCTCACATCCCTGCCATCACCTCCATAAGCAGTTTCTGCACTAATGTGTCTGTTTTGAATCATCCAGGACAATGGTCCTTCTAGGATTCTTACAGCTACATTAGCCCTCTATGCATTAAAATAAATTACTGCATTTAGTTTTACCCAGATGGGACTCTATTGGACCTCTTTCCATATTAATAAATATTATCTTCACTATCACTTTGAGTCAGAACCGACTCGGCGGCAGTGGGTGGATGGATTACTTTGAGTGGCATTTAAATATGTGGTCCTGTGTAACTGACTTAAAACAGAGCCTGGTTCATGCAAAGAGCTCAATAAATGTCAACGTGGCTTCCCATGTTGCTAGGAGACAGTGTTAGCTTTCCCAGGACCATATGACTGAGTGGAATGCAAGGCTTACTTAACCCAGGAATAACCAGGGCATTCTTACCACAAAAAAAAATAATAGATACTACAGGCATGTCTTAGTCATCTAGTGCTGCTATAACAGAACTACCACAAGTGGGTGGCTTTAACAAAGACAAGTTTATTCTTGCACAGTCTAGTATGCTAGAAGTCCAAGTTCAGGGCACCAGCAGCTCCAGGGGAAGGCTTTCTCTTTCTGTTGGCTGTGAAGGAAGGTCTTTGTGTTTCATCGGTCTTCCCTTGGTCTGGGAGCATCTCAGGGCAGGAACCTCAGGTCCAGAGGACCCACTCTGCTCCTGGCACTGCCTTCTTGGTGGTATGAGTCCCACTTCTTGCTTCTGTCTTTTGTATCTTTAACAGAGATTGGCTTAAGACACTATGTAATCTTGCAGACCTCATCAATATAACTGCCACTAATCCATTCATACTAAGGCTCTGGTCTTTGCTCTTCACTGATAAATTCTTCAAGTCCTCTTCACCCTCAGCATACAAAGTTATGTCATTTGTATGTTGCAGATGGCTAATGAATCTCCTTGCAATCCCAATGCCCCATTCTTCTTCATGTAGTCCAGCTTCTCAGATTGTCTGCTCAGCATACAAACTGTCTAAGTATGGTTAAAGAATACAACCATAATAACATACACCTTTCTTGACTTTAAACAACATGGTATCCCCTTGTTCTGTTTGAACGACTGCCTTTTGGTCTATGTATAGTTTCCTCCTGAGCACAATTAAGCGTTCTGGAATTCCCATTCTCTACAATGTTAGCCATAATTTGCTATGATCCACAGAGCTGAATGCCTTTGCTTAGTCAATAAAACACGGGGAAACATCTTTCTGGTATTCTCTGCTTTCAGCCAAGATCCATCTAACATCAGTAATGATATCCCTTGTTCCATGTCCTCTTCTGAATCTGGCTGGAATTTCTGGCAGTTCCTGCCAGTGTACTGTTGCAATCACATCTGAATGATTTTCAGCAAAATCTAATGAGCCTATAATGTTAATGATATTATTAGAGACTTTCCACATTCTGCTGGATCATCATTTTTTTGGAATGAGTACAAATACAATCTCTTTCTGACTAGGTAGCTGTCTTCCAAATATTATGGCCTAGATGAGTGAGCACTTTCAGGACTGCATCCCTTTGTTGAAACATGCAGGTGATGCTCTGTCAGTTCTTGGAGACTTATTTTTTAATGTACTGTTGAAAGTATTTTTTGGACTAAATTCAAACTAGTTAAACCAGAGTAGGATTCAGTATGTCAAAGAATTACGAAAAACAGGGATAGGCTCACCTCAAACACGACTGGATTGAGGGGCTCAAATTGGTAGACATTATTCATTTTATTAAGCCTAGAGAATCTAACTAACCACATTTGGTTAGTAGGTGGCAGAATGGAAACTCAAAAGTCCCACACTGCTAACCACTGAGCTACAGCACTTCCCATGGATTCCTGCCTCTGCTGGTGCCTTCAGTACCAGTGCCTTCAGTGCCTTCAGATCTCAACTGCAGCAGGTTCAACGTCATAATTTCGATCCAAACACAATTTTCAAAGCTCAGGTGTTCAGGGCCCTCAAAGGCCCCAAAATTTACAAGCTTGGTTACTATGATAGATTACATGCAGTTTCCTTTTTCCCCAGACAACAGTGTGCACAGCGCTGTGCATCTGGCAATTTCTTGTTGACTGAGTGGTGCTGAGAGTGACCTCTTGAAAGGGAAGAGAGAGCAGATTGGTGTTCCCAGTGGCAACATTAGCCTGAGAGCTAAGGATGGTTCAAGGTTACTGAAGTGTTATCTGTCTCACCTTTGGCCCCTTGCTCCAGTGAAACACACAGCTCGGAATGCTCAGACACAACTTTGACCTCCCCAGCCCCTCCTTCCTGTCCCAACCTGCCTGTTTCATTTAAAGGATAGTTCACAGCACCTCACAGTTGAAAGGACCTCAGGAAACCTTAGTTCAAATCTCTTTGTTTTAGAGAAGAGAAAACAGAGCATTTTTTTGAGATCAGAAACTATGTTAAAGATGAGATGGAAGCCATTGAGAGAGAGCGTATTATGGGCCAACCCCAGTGACAGGCACTTTGACCTACATTCCTTAATTTAATTCTTCAATCAATAATCATCCCCATTTTATTCTTGGAAAAGTGAATTTCAGAAAGGTTAACTGCCTCTCGATGCCACACGGTTATTATGTGTCAGTGCTGGTTCTGAATTGACTTGTCTGGTTTAAAAGTTCTGGTCTCAACCCACTGTGCCAGTCATTGTCCAGGTGTCTCCTTGCTCTTCCCTTGTCGTCATCATTCCGTGTCCTTCTGGATCCCTGTGAGCTGCATTTCCCAGACTCCCTTGCCTGCTGGCTTTATTAACTTTGGCCACTGGGAAGTGCTGGCAGAAAACTGGAAGGTTAGAAGTAGGGGAAAGCTGCTATTCTTTTTCTTTGCTACTGCTGTTTCCAGCAGCAGCAGCTGGCTGCAGTGGCCTTGGTGGCCCCGGCAACAGCAGGGACTTCAGCAGCAATCATAGCAGCAGCACAGTGTCCACCAGCATCAGCAGCAACCCCAATCCTTCTCCTCTAACCCTGGGTACCTTCTGTTATGCACTGAATTGTGTCCCCCCAAAATTTGTGTTAGAATTCTAACCCCTATACCACTGGGTATAATCCCATTGGAAACAGAGTTTTCTTTGTTATGATAATAAGACCATATCAGCTTAGAGTATATCCTAAACTTAATTGTTTCTGAGTTATAAAAACAGCGGATTAGATACAGAACAGGAGGAAGACAGATGCCACATGAGGATCGCCGAGGAACCGAGGAACATCTAGATGGAGCTAGAGATACTGGAAGTGAAGAGCATCTTCCCCTAGAGCCAGCAGTGAGAGAGTCTTCCCTGACAGTCAGCGCCCTTAATTCAGACTTCTAGTCTCCTGCAAAAGGAGCCCTGATAGTGCAGTAGTTAAAACACTCAACTGTTAACCAAAAAGTCAGCAGTTCAAACCTACCAGCGATGCTTGGGAGAAAAACATGAGAGTCTGCTTCCATAAGGATTACAGTCTTGGAAACCCTATTGAGCAGTCCTGTTGTATCCTATGAGGTGGCTATAGCTACCAATTTATGGTATTTGTGTCAGAGCAGCACTAGATAATGGATAAGACACCATCCCTTTCCCTTTCTTCCCCCACCAAAAAAACCAAACCCACTGCTGTTGAGTTGATTCCAACTCACGGTGACCCTATAGGACAGAGTAGAACTGCTCCATAGAGTTTCCAAGGAATGCCTGGCAGATTTGAACCACCAGCCTTTTGGTTAACAGACATAGCACTTAACCACTATGCCACCAATTTTCTAGTAGTTCTTTCAATACTTCCATGCCAAAAAAGCCAGCCAAGTGCCATCGAGTCAGATCCAACTCATGGCAACCCTAAGGCCAGTTGTCTAGTAAATCTCCTCCATGTGTTTATTATTACTGTGATTACTGTTTACCTACGTGAATTCTGAATGGTGCAGCTCTCAGTACTAAGATTATTATTAAGAAGCAAATATCCAAAGATGAGATCTGGGGATGAGCTGTATGACTGATAAGTCTTTAACACAGTGACAACCTCATTCCCAGGGGAAAATGGGATACTGGTCATCCACGGCACATAGTGACATCAAAACTGCTTAAACTATCACTCATGGATACCTGGGGTGAAATGTCAGTTGAAGACCAGACTAGTAGACCATGGATGAGCTTGCTTACTGCAAGGAGTGTGCTGCACAGTGGCTGTTTCTGACTATGTTGGGGAGCTTGCGGAAAGAAAACGACAAACTCAGAACTTTATACTTTATACTTTCAGACCACAGTATCTCCTGAGAACCTGAGATCTATGATTGTCCTAGAGAAACGTCTCACCATCTGTAGCCACAGCAAAGACACAGCTGAAAATTGGGTCAAAATTTTAATACACAATATATCACAATCCAACCCTGTGGATGGTAGAATGACAACATAAATTAATCTCACAGCCTTGCCAGTCTAATGAGTAAAAGGGAATGTCTTGACTGAAATATAAAAGAATTTCAAAAATTGAAATGGAAAGTCAAATAAATCTAAGACCTTAGAACCTCCAAGACTTCCTGAGTCTCCTTGCCATCTGTGGCCATCTCTCTTTCCTATCTGAGAAAACTAATCTTCCTTTATAACACTACAGAGATAGAGGTGGGGGTTCCTAGCATGTTTTTTACATTTTTTATCTCACTTGCCTGAGTCTGTAAGACAGCTCTTAGAGAATGGCCATGGATTATTAAAACTTTACTCAAGTGACAGCTCCAAAAGGGCCTGCAATTCCAAATGTGTGACTCTGTCTCCTGGAGGAGAAAAGCAACACAGGTCCTGGCACTATATGTAGCAGTTTTTCCAGAAACCACTAGAAGCAGTCCAGCATGCCTCAGCAGAGAGAGATGCAGCCCGCCCTATCTTACCTCACAGCTGTGTCAACTCTCCAGCTATGACACAATCCGGACTGAAGGAGCTCCATAACTTAACATGTCACACAGCATCATGCTGACTCACTGAGTTGATGACATCATACATACTGGACCTTGGGGGCAAGAAGTGGGCAGTGCCTTAAAAGCTTTAATAAGACATATGCATACCACAAAGTAAGAGTAAATGCTAAGCAAATTCAGAGTCCTGTCACCTGGGTGAAACTTCCAGAGTCCAATATTGGGGGGACTGTTCAAATATTATCTCTATAGTGACAAACAATTTGATCCTCTACCTTCCAGTAAGCAAGAGGTATGACATTTGCTGGCTTCTCTGAAAGCTAGAGGCAACATTAGTGTGTGCTGTTCCAAGTGTTGCTACTGATTAACCTGGAAAACTGCCAGGGCAGTTGAGTGGGGCTCAAGGCAAGAAAAGCTCGAGAACAAGTCTAGGCTGCCATGCCAGCTGCTGGGCCACTGGGAACTTGTGCAAACTGGCTGCGACAAACGGGGCAGCTACAGAACCTGTGACAAGCCCCAATAGCCCAGACCTGCAGGATATTGGAATCAACCTTTACATTATTCTGAAGATAGCTGTCTTCCAAGGGACATCAAGTGACCATGAGACATTCACCGCCTATCTTGAGCTGGCTGTTATCTGATCCACTGAGTCATAAAGGGGCATGTGCAGTCGCTTTTCACCCAGTGGAAATGGAACATACAAGTTTGTTCTTCAATAGACCTTGCAGTCACAAGGAAGTTGTGTGCACAGGTAGCTCACACTCTCTAAGAACCTACTCCCCTGTTCCTGCTACTTTCTTCTCTATCAGCCAGCATGCTCCAGAAAAACAGGACCTACAAGGTGGGTGCATTTGCATGTGTGTGATACATATCTCACAGACACATCCATATATAAAGAAATGTATAGCCTTGCAACTCGGGGAGATAGCAAGTACAAAACTCAAAGGGCAGGCTGGAAGGATAGAACTTCAGACAGGAGCTGATGTTGCATCCTGGAGGCCAAATTCCATGGGGCAAGACAGGACTTCATGCTACAATCTTGAAGAAGAATTTCTTCTTTCCTGGGAAACCTCAGTTTTGCTCTTAAGGCCTTAACTTGTTGGATGAGGGCCACTTGCCTTACCTAGGGTAACCTCCTTTACTTAAAGGCAGCTGAGGATAGATGTTAACTACGTCTACAAAATATACTCACAACAGCACCTGGGTTAGTCTTTGATGAGATAACTGGATACTTACCATTATCTACCCAAGCTAAAAAACAAAAAAGCTAACCATTTAGCTCCTCTCACATGAATCACCTCATGTGAGTTTTCCTATAACTAGTTAAATGAGAGAGAGAGAAATGAGTCCTGATTTACAGATAATTCTGCATGATACTCAAGCACCATCTACAAGTGGATTTCTGCAGTAGTTCAGCCTAATTTAGAACTGTGCCTAAAATACTGTAAAAGAAGAGAAATCCACCTAGCTGTCAGAAGCTACCCATCTCCCCCTTCCATCTGCTCCTTGGAGAAGCACATTTGTCTGCCCATTCTGCCTGAGAAGACAGATGGTCACAGGTAAGGATCTGTATCAATACACAGGCAGCATGCAACAGATTGGACAGCTGATTAGGAACACAGAACACGAGTAGAAATTTGGGCAAGTATAGATACACTCAAGACTTAGTACCTTTCCTCGGAGGGCTTCCAGGTCAGCTAGGAAAGCTGGGCCCCTTGATTTGGCTAGGCGGTGCTTTAGGAGATAGAATACATCAGTGAGCACAACCCACTTAACTCCTAACCTCCAGGAGCTATACATGGTAAACATCAAATAGCTGTTACACTTACATTTTCATTCATTATCTCATTTAATCATCACATGTGGTATCTGCAAGGAGGAATTCTCATGATACTAAAGTTACAGGTCACTGATGCCCAGGGAAGCTGAGGCAGAAAGAATTTGAACTCATTCTTGTCTGGCTTCAGATTTTATATTCTATTTGCCTCTCCATATTAAATTTAGAATCAGTTTGTTGACATCCACAAAGTAGCTTTCTGAGATTTTTAGTGGGATTGAGTTAAACCAATACATCAAAATGGGAAGAACTGACATCCTAGCAATATTGAGTCTTCTTACTCATGAACCTGAAAGATCTCTGTGCTTATTTAGACCTTAGATTTCTTTCATCAAATGAAAGATATTTTCCTCATATAGATCTTGTACATATTTTGTCAGTTTGTATCTAAATGTTTTATTTTTATTCTAATATAAATTGTGTTGTATTTTAATTTCAAATTCCAATTGTTCATTGCCTGTAGGGATGAAAGCAGTTGACTTCTCTGTATTAACCTTATATCCTGCTGCCTTGCTGTAATCACTCATTAGTTCCAGAAGTTGTTTTTTTTTTTTTAATTTCTCTCTCTTTGCTTCCTTTCTTTTCTTTTTTTTTTTAATTGTCCTTTAGGTTTACAGAACAAACTAGTTTCTCATATTGTTTTATGGCATTGGTTAACAACCCCGTAACATGGCAATACTCTTCTCAACCTTGAGTTCCCCATTACCAGCTTTCCTGTCCAGCCCCCTGCCTTCTTTCTAGTCCTTGCCCCAAGTTCCAGAAGTTTTTTTGTTGATTCTGAATTCTGGGGAGCCTGCTATGAGGGAAGGTCTTTCAAGGGTTGTGATGTTTGAGCAGAGACCCTGAGTACCTATTAAGGCTTCTGAAGGTAATACTTAACCGTGGGCAACATGACCACAGCTGGGGATGTGGGCAACTTGGCCATGGTTAGCGCAAATATTGTGGCCTGGGTGCAGGGCTTGTGAGTCTGGAGTGAATTAACACAGAACAGCCACAAACGGCTGGAATGTATGACATCAGACCCTCACAAAGGATGGATCGGGCAGCTGAATGCGACCTAAGTACCCGTGCACAGGCCTAAGTGCTTTACCTCCTGGAGAGGTGAATTCACCTGGGGAAGTGGCCTTCATTGTGTTAGACAGGAAAACACCCATTCACTTTGGGAGGAACTGCCCATACCCTATTCAGATTAATGCCTGCTTTACTGCACTTACACCTGTTTTGTTCACTAAATAAAAAGGAGCTGCGTGAGGCCCAAGAGCTGAAGTTGGGGCCTCAGAGATACCAGCTTCCCTCCTCACCATCAATATTTCTCATGTGGCATTCTTCATCGGCACCGATCAGCCACAGGCAACAAGACCCGCACACCTCTACACTTACTAGAAAGCGTGGGAGCTCCTAAGAAGGACCCTTAGAGTTTTATCTTTCAGGATAATCCATGCTCAGTGTCTAGCAATTAATCAATTGCCCTTTGTGTGTTCCTACCAGTTTCTGATTTCAGTGAGCTGTGTTTCTCTATATCTGCCTGCCTGTCCAGTTTTCAGTGTGGAGGTTCATAGTGTGACCTCACTTCTCTGATGCATCTAACAAGAGTTATTGATTTTCAGTTTCTCGAGGTTTTCTTTTCTTATTGTGCATGCGAGTGATGACTGCCACCTCTTAATATGTTGGACAGAAACCAGAAGAACTCTGATCCCTTTAACTCTAAGGATTGGACTGTTTTCCTCCATACCTGGTCACCCTCTGGATAAGACCGCCACTGAGTCCCTCACACTCCTGACACCTCATACCTCGATTAGGCTCTCAGGTCCTTGTCCCCGCCTGCAGGCCTCCCAGTATCACGTGCTCCTCTCCCACCTTAGCACCCTTTGCTTTCCCCACTCTGCCCCTGCCATTTGTCTATCCGCTGTTTCTCACACACATCAGACCTGTGCTCTTGGAGCACAGTGGTTAAGAGCTACAGCAGCTAACAAAAGGTCAGCAGTTCAAATCCACCAGCCACTCCTTGGAAGCCGTGTGGGGAAGTTCTACTCTGTTTTATAGGGTCTTTATTAGAAATCAACTCCATGGCAACAGATTTGGATTTTTTGGTTTTGTATTCTTGGGCTGATTTTTCCTACACATGCACACTTCTCCACACATCTACTCTTTACTTCATTCTCTGCCGAAATATCCCACCCCCTTAGAGACCTTCCCTCAATACTCGGTGGAAAACATACTCTTTTTCTCCAGACAACTCCTGAAGACTGAAGCTGCGTTCTCTCCCTTCACTGTTATCATTACTTGTTTATGTGTTCGCTGTCTGTTTTTCACTGTTTTCATTTGAGTTCTCTCCGAAGCTAGACCTGAGAGAAGAAATACAGGAGCAGGGAGTCTATTTGGGAGGTCTAGATTTCTCTTGTAGAAGAATGTGCAGAAAAAGATTGACTCAGCTGACCTGGGTTTCCAAAGTAGGCCTGTCTTCAGGACTGGCCCTTGACTGGCTCCTGGTAGATAAGCTCCAAGCCCTTGGAATATCATGATAGGGGGGTTTGCATTAGTCTGATCAGATAGTTCGTGCTAACAATGTGACGCATGGTGAATGACTGGTGCTGTATGCCCGAGGCCTTGGGCTATGCTGTATCAGCTGGACCTCTGTGAAGCTGGAGACCGAATAGCTAAGGTCAGTGTGGAGCAGCTGCATGCCTGCAGGGCTCACTCCCAGTAAAAGCCCTGGACTCCAAGAATAAGATGAGTTTCCAGTCAACAGCACTTTGCACACGTCTTCATGCACTGCTGCTGGAGAGTTAAGCATAACCCTGTATGATAGCACCAGGAGGGGACACCTGAGAGCTTGTGCCTACTTGTTCCTGGACTTTGCTTCATGCGCCTGTTTCCTTGACTAATTCTAATCTGTATCCTTTCACTGTAATAAACCATAACCACGGGTATAGTAACTTTTCTGAGTCTTGTGAGTTCTAGCAAATCATTGAGCCTGAGGATGGTCTTTGGGACCCCTGACACAGGAATTAAGCAAGTGAGACAGGGAAAAGAATGGGGCACAATTAAATCATCTACCACAATGGGCAACTGGAGTTCCTCCCATAAGGGAATCCTGGGATACCATAATACAGAAGCCGAGCAATTACCCCGGATGAGGGGTGAGGCAGCTGGGGCATTTATACACCAGCTCCTGAGAGTCATTGGTTGAAGGCTGATCCCTGGGCTTGTCAATTCCCTGGCACTTATAGCCAGTCAACTATTCAGGCAAAGGTTCTGGAAAGCGCCCTCCTTCCTTGGACTGTGGTTGTTGGCTGTCCTGCTTCACCTCTCGGGCTTCACGAGCATGATCAGGTACAACAGGACGGAGCCATGTAAAGCATAGGGATCCGGGGTGTGAGGGAGGGTGTGAGGGAGGGGCAACTCTGGCAGGAGTACGACTGGCACCCTCAAGTAGTTCCATAGGTCCTGTCTGGCAGCGGAGGTGGCGACAACTCCCAGTCCTCCCTGCCTGTCTATGTGACTTTGTGGAGACCACCCATTTGGGAATCAGGAGAGCTGGCCTACAGGACCCCAAGACCTCCTCCCTTGTCTTAGCCACCCAGTGCCACCAGAGGGGGAAAATAGTGGGTGATTTGTAAAGAACAGGAATTTATTATCTCAGAGTTGTGGATGCTAGACATCCAAATCAGGGAGTCAGCTTGAGGGAAGAGGCCTTCCTTGTTAGCAGCCCAGGAATTATTTTGCTTCCTCAGCTTCTGTCTGCTTTCTTGTATGCTCCTCTATGACTGTTCTGTTCCTTTTGTAAGACACACTCAGAAAGGGTTAGGTTGACCCTGGTGTGACTTCATTAACATAATGAGAGAAAACTTCTGTTTCCCATCAGGATCATGTTCACAGGTCCAGAAGTTAGGACTTCCATATTTTTGGAGAATGGGGGGAGGGGAACACATCTACTACCATCTTCTGTACCTGCCGTGGCGTCTGAGGGTGTCCAGAGCTCTTCTGGAGGCAGCTGCTGATCCAGGCCAGGCCTGACCTCTCCTGTTGCCTTTTCTTCTCCGTCCACACTTCCTGCGGCTTGGATCTGACCCCACTGAGGGCAAGATCTCCTTGGCTCCTTGCCCACTGGGTCATCAAAGTTTGCAGAAACTTGGCCCCTTCATTAGTGTTTTGTGCTGGGTTCTCTAGAGCTACAAAACTAGTAAATCATGTAAATATTTAGAGAGAGAGATTTATATGAAGAAAACAGCTCACACAATTGCAGAGGCTGAAACATTCCAAATCCTGGATCAGGATAGAAGCCTTTCCCAACTCATGCAGCCACAAATACTGTTGAACTCAAGGTTGGCAGGTCAGAGAGCAGGGCTCCTGCCTCATAGGCTGTGAGATTGGGAAAAGCCTAGGATGGCAGGAAAGACCTCCAGGTTTCTCCTGAATCATGTAGCTGCAGGAGTGGGCAAACCCAAGCTCAGCAGGTCAGGAACGGGACTCTTACTCACAGTCTGTAAAGATCAGTGATCCCGAGATTGACAGGTAAGCTGCTGACTAAAGTCCCAAAAACCAGAGGTCAGAAGACAAGCAAGGCAGCTGGATCCACAAGCCAAAAACACTGGCAAGGTGAGCAGGAAAAATAGTTGGCAGGTGGTAGACAGGTGAAGACTGAGGGGTCAGTGAGCCACCAGAGGCCCCACCTGCACCGGCTCAACTCAGCATATTCCATCATGGGCGCGATCACACCATTACACAACTGCCAAAACACACCATTATACAATTACCAAACTGACACACAATTTTAACCATCACAATTATCATGAAAGCTGAACCCCAGGAAAGCAAGATGGCTTTAGGAAGTTATGGCTATGGTGTCCACCAGTGGACAGGAATCCAGCAACCTTCCCCTTTCCAGAAGTGAAAACAGATTTCCTGATCCATCCAATGCCCACACTGTCAGGAACCCAGACCCCCTAGGCCTGCCCCTCCTGGTTCTCAGTTGGAAGAGACAAGTACACAGTGGTGAGATGAGCTCCCCAAGGTCACAGGCAAGGCAGTGCCAGAGCTGGGACAAGAATGCATGACTCCCGGCCCATGCTGGGTCCACCACCCACCCTGTCCTGTCTTCCCTTCAGCTCTCAAGCCAGTGAAGACTCAACTCTAGCTGGTATCTTCACCACAAAGAATACCTCATCTGTGGTGTGACATCTGGGTTTTATTTAAATAATTGTCAAGGGAAAGATGGAATTACAACCTACTACAGAAAACAACATCTTGTGAGATGAGCTATGTCCACACTCCTAAGCTTCCTTGTCAGCTTTCAAACTCAACACAAAAGTAATTAAATTTTACAGTTTTCTTTTCCACATTTCAGTAAGTGTTGCCTGGGAAAGCCAATTGGCATTTACTATACCGAATGCATAATAACTAGTCTTATAAATCTAAATTATCCCTATAAATCTAAATTAAATGCCTAGGTTTAAATGTATTTAGGACACTTAATTAATAAAGTGCTAGCATATAACCATCACTAATCTGTTTACTTCAAGTCCAGCGATCATTTTCAAAGGATGTATTTCTTTGCGATATGCGGGCGGGATGAATGAGGCAGCCCAGGAGTCTGAGCAGTTTGCTGGCTGCTGTGGGCACTGCCCACCCCCATGGTGCCCTCCACAGCTGCTTGGGTCTTCTTGTGTTCTGCCTTCTCTGGCCTGTGGATCACCTCCCCACCGGTGTCTGGGGAAAAGGTGGCCAGAGCAACCTGCATGTGGAGGAGTACTGGGTGGGAATTAGGAGGCTTGGCTTGGCCACTAATGTCCTGTGTGAACACAGATTAGTTGCTCGCACTCTCAGAGCCTCAGTTTCCCCTTCTAAAAATACAAGGGTCTTTTCAGAAGCTGTAAGGAGAGGAGCTGTGGGATGTGGTGGCTGGTCCACAGTGACTAGCAGTGTGACCTTGGACAAATGATTGAGCTTCTAGCTGCCTTGGTTTCCTAGTCCATACACTTGAATAATAACAGGACTTACCTCACCCAGTTGTGGTGAGCCTGAAATGAGGTAATGCACTTGACAGTGCTCAGACAATGCCTGACTTGAGTCAAGTGCACCACAAATGTCAGCTGTTACTATGCTCCCAAAGGGTCTGCTCCTCGGCCATTTTTAAAAGGTTATCATATGAGTGATGGAGGATTGAGAGGAAGTGGTTTCACAGCCAAAGACAATTTGGGCTGGGAATATCAGTGACCAGAGCTTAAGACAAGTTGGCAAGGTGACCAAAGGGCTGCTTTGTTCTGGCTTCACCCCCAGCTCCCTGCTTCCCTGAAGGACAAGGCGAGTCCTGCCACCTGCCCAGCCCCAGGTTCTGTACTTTTGATGTTGGATCATTTTAAGAGACAGACAGTGCTGGATGATGCAGTCTCTACAGGACTCTCATGTTTCTGCATGTCAGTGAGCACCCACCCAGCTGCTCAGACCAGAGATCAGGTCATCGTGTTGCCCACCACCCCTTTTCCCCTCCCTCTGTCACCCAGATCTAAATGATCTCCCATTGGCTCCACAGGTCCCTTTTCCCCATCCTGGCTGGTCCCACTTTGGCCCAGGGAACCATAATATCCAACTTTGATTTACGCTAAAGTCCAGTCCCATCTCATCTTACCCAGTCCGACCTCCAGCCCAACCTTACTTCGCTTCTCCCCCTCTAATAAACCCCCTACCCTGCCTTCTCTCTGCAACCCACCTCCCACACCCCCTCCCCCATCCGGGAGCAACCTGAGGGCTGAGGCCCACCTCAGTCACCCATCAGCGTGCCTACACTGAAGGGTGAGAACATAAGGCTGGAAGAGTGTGGAGGGAGCAGTGTTCCAGAGGGTTAGACTGACACCATTATTCAATGGCATCCACCCAGCTCCTTCCCATTCTCCCTTCCAGGAGAAGATCTGCCTAATTCGTTCAGGTTGGGCAGGGCAGTGACAGGTGTTTTCTATTCTCAGGGACAGAGATCCAAACTCCCCTTTGGGAGGTAATTCTGATTTGTTTAAAGCAGCCTTAGTAATCTTAACTACCTTGGTGAATGATTGGTCCAAAAGTTGGGCTGTTTCAGTCAGTAAAATGTAACCAAATCTCTCCCAAACCCTTCCTCCTACCTGGCACCCAGATACGATATCTGGAGCTGTGCTAGCCATTTCATGACCATGAGACTACAAACCTGAGAACAAGAAGCCACACATACTGAAAAAAGTAGAGCAGAACTAACATGGGTACTGTGGGACATCACGGACAGCTGAGTCAGAGAGAGCAGGTACCCACTTCTGGACCTCTAGTTAGGTAGCCAGCCAAGTGCCGTCGAGAGATAAGAAAAACAAACTCTGGTTTTTCAGGTTACTCTCTGTCACTTGCAGTCCAGCAGATTCTAAACCAATACAGACATACCTCAGTTTAAGTCCCAACTCTGACACCAATTAGATGGCTTTGGACAAGTCACATAACCTCTTTGAGTCATAGAGTCTTGTGAAACGCAACTTCTTTAGATAAAAAAAAAAAAAAAGGTCTATTTAGTAGAAGGATTGAGTCTGTCTTATTCATGGCAGAGGCTAGTACAATAATAAAAACTGCTAATATTTTTCAAGATCTTATATCTGGCAGGTTTCAGTCTATATAATTTGCATGAATTGCCTCTCATCATGTTTATCACATTCTTAAAAGATAGCTACCCATTTTGCAGATGAGAAAACTGAGGCACAGAGAAGTTAGGCAGCTTGCCCTGGGACACACAGCTGGCAAGGGGCAGACACAAGATGTGCATTCAGTCAGATCCCAGAGCTTGCACCTTAACCATTGTACAACACTGCCCTGGTACACAGTACGTACTCAGTAAGTGGTTGTTGAGTAAATGAATGAATGCATTGAGTTACTTAAGGACACATGGGCTTCTAGTCCAGTTCCTTTCATCATTGCATCAGCTTCCTAGGAAGTGGCTGTGGAGATCAAGTGGAGAGTGGACAGAGCCCCTAAGCCTATATCCTAGTCATCCACTCACGCACACTCTCACCTACCCAAGGCTGCATCTCCACCAGTTCCCGGGGCCTTAGGTGAGTCACTGAGCTCCGCCTGTCTCACACTTCAGACACCTTCTTGACTCCTCTGTGATTGAGATAATTCATTTGCTCTCATGTTAACTTTTATTACTTATTGATTTTTCTCTGGCCTATCTTAGGCATGTTCATTTTTATCCACTTAAAGTAGTAGAAATCACTCAGTGGGAGAAGCAGGGTGTAAAATTTTATGACCACAAACAAGGACCCGTGTCAACAAAGGTCACTGCCTTCGGAGAGGCAGGGGAAAGAGACTGCTCATCACTTTGGCTGTCATTACCGAGCTGGGAGGGCCTGAGAAGGCCTTATCTGACCTCCCTTAGAAGGGAGTGAGGATGTATCGGGCCTCTGGGAAGCCGTCAGGTGGGCCCTGGGTCTGGACCTAGGATTGGGACTCTCATCTTGGGTGATCAAAGGCAGGTGATCCTGAGGGTCGATGCAGGGTCATGTCTGAGGTGGAGACCAAGGAAAGGGTTGGGATGAGAAGCCTCAGCAGTGGACAGACTTGATGGGGGCTTACAGGACAGGACATAGGAGGTGAAGCCAGACGTCAGCCCCCAACCCAGGAAGGAGGACTCGGAATTGGAAGCTTGTAGCACATCATCTCACTAATCTCCACACACAGCATGAGAGAAAAGGCCAGAGCCACTTCCTAGCTCAGCCACGGCACGGCCAGGCATGATGGAGCTAAGATGTGAACCCACAACTGTCTCTAACCATCACACTACATTCTTCCTGAGGTAGGACCGTCGTGGTGATGAGCCCTCGTGGAATCCCCAGGGGAGATCCTGGGAGACTGTGTTGTAGGGGAAAGAGCACTGTGTTGGAGTATGGAGCCACAGTCCACCTCTCACTCTATCGCTTATTAAAGAGGACCCTTGACAAGTCCTCTTCCTTGCTGAGCTTGATTGCCTCTTCTGGGAAGGTAACTAGTAATAGTACTTATCTCTTGGGGTTGTTTTGGGGTGGCAGGTAATACAGTCCAGCGTATACAGTACCTCTCACAAAGTTTGGTTCCCATTAGGGCTCAATAAAGGCCAGTTTTGTGATGCTGTGGCAATGATGGTGATGATGGTGACGGTGAGGATGATGTTAGTAGTGGTGGCAGTGATGAGAGTGTTGACAATGATTGTGATGACGATGATGGGGAAGGGAATGAAGGGAATGGTAATGGTGACGGTGGTGATGGTAGCGAGGATGGTGTCAATGGTGAAAGCTATTATGAGGATCATCAAAGAGTAAGAAAAGAATGCAGGTGGAAAACCATATGTGACAGCTGACCCTCCTTGCTACAGTGACACCATCATAGTGTTGTGACTATCTCCTCCAGAGTCCTGCTCCTAGTTGCAGTTCGTCATGTTTCTGTGTTGTGCTGGAGTCATGTTGGACCCTCACTGGCCAATCATTTCCCTGACTTCAGGGACTGAGCCTGCTTCATTCATAGCACTAGCCCCAGCACCCAACCCGGTGTTCGGAACATGTCAGGGGCATAATAAGCACATGTCCACTGAGTTGAGCAGGAGGGAAAAAGTAGGGATTGGCTTCCTCAAGGGACCTTGTTCCTGAAGATCCACAGACCTTTCTTTTCTCACTGTTCCTCCCCTCAGACACCCTATGCTTGAGTCTCAGAAAGAGTACTACAAGGGTTGGGAAACCCTCAGGAATCGTCTTCTTGGGGGCTTGACCACCTGAACTTCCCACCTGACCTGGGTTGGCCAGCTCATGCACCAAAGTCACCAGTGATCTTTTGCTTCTTCGTAATCTTGACTTCCTCTGGTGGCGGGGCAATATTCCGAGTTCAGAGGTTTAGACAGACTCCAAGATTCACCAGGAAAGTCCACCACAAACTCTCCTTAGGTGCCTTCTGGAGTCCCTCAGAATGCTGAAGACTCTGCTTCCTCTGACTTATAGATGGCATGGGCTGGCTAGAGCACAGCTGGAGGATGGCAGGGTTTAAAGAAAATTCCATTGTGCCTGTCCCTCTAGGGCCTGATCCGCTTCCTTCTCTAGCCTCTCCAGCATGAGTTTGCACCCTATGTGCCCCATCTCTCTGCATCTCTTTTCCAACTGGGAGTCAAAGTTTGCACAGCCCGGCTTTGCCAGGGTGAGCAGCAGTCAACAATGGAAGTCCTGGTCTTGTTGCAGTGACCCCCGTTCTCCCACAGCTGCAGACACCAGGCTGGAACTAAGTCCTATGTTGTCAGCTCCAAACAAGGATAAGGAGAGAGACTTGCTCTGCCAAGTGCCAGGGTGACTTAAGGATTCATTTCATATATTATCACCAATAGTTGTGAGCAACGATGAGGGGAAGGCACTTGCCTGTGTGTTGCCAGGCTCCCTTCTGAGAGTGGGTGAAGTCCTTTAGCAAGGGAGTGTGAGAGACACAGGGCCAGGGAGACAGGCAGGTGTCTTTAATCTACTGACAAGGAAATTCACATTCAGAGAGGAAAAGAAGCAGCATTCTTCCCAAGTTCAAGGAGCTTCAATAGACTTCAAGATTCATGAAGTTCCCTCCAGGGATGTCCACTGTGAGGTCACATTGACAGTGCAGGTGTGACCAGACTTTAGCTCTCTTGATCCAGTGCTGATCCCATGGCACCACATGGCTCAACATCCACACTCTAGAAAGATGTTTCATTGACTATGCAAAGGCATTTGACTTCATGGATCGTGACAAATTACAGAGAACACTGTGAAGAATGGGAATTCCAGAACACTTAATTGTATTCAAGAGCAACCTGTACACAGACCAATTGGCAATCATTGAACAGGACAAAAGGACATTGCATGGATTAAAGGTGAGAAAGGTATGCATCAGGGTTTTATCCCTTCACTATACTTATTTGATCTCTATGCTGAGCAAATAATTTCACAAAGTGGGATACAGAAAGAACAGAAGATCAGAACTAAAGGAAGACTAACAAATCCCCTGATGCAGATGACACAACCTCGTTTGCTAAAAGTGAAGAGGACTTGAAGCACTTACTGATGAAAATCAGAGACCACAGTCTTTACTATGGATTGCACCGCAACAGCAAGAAAACAAAAATCCTCACAACTGGACCAATAAACAACATTATGATGAATGAAGAGAAGATTGACATTGTCAAGGATTTCATCCATAATCAGTGCGCACAGCAGCAGCAGTCAAGAAATCCAAAGAGGCGATATACCGGGCAGATCCGCTGCATAACACCTCTTTAAAGGATTAAAAAGGAAAGATGTTACTTTAAGAACTAGGTTGCTTCTGACCTAAGCCGTGGTATTTTCAATCACCTCATGTGTATGTGAAAGCAGGATAGCAAATAAGACTAAAGAACCGATGTCTTTGAACAGTGATGTTGGTGAAGAATAGTAAACGTACCATGGACTTCCAAAAGAGCGAACAAACATGTCTCGGAAGAAGTACAACCAGAATATTCCATAGAAGCAAGGATGGCTTCTAAGGCTATGTCTCACAAACTTAAGACACGTTATCAGGAGGAACCTGTTCCATCCCTGGAAAAGGATGCTATGCTTGGTAGTACAGTCAGCAAAAGAGAAAAAGACCCTCAGCGAG
Source organism: Heterohyrax brucei (assembly GCA_028571685.1). Taxonomy (NCBI): domain Eukaryota; kingdom Metazoa; phylum Chordata; class Mammalia; order Hyracoidea; family Procaviidae; genus Heterohyrax; species Heterohyrax brucei. The sequence goes on from CM053140.1 coordinate 60,810,848, forward strand.
GACTGACACAGTGGCTGTAACAACAGGCTCCAGCAGATGCAGGACCGGTCAGTGTTTCTTCTGCTGTACATACGGTCATCATGAATCAGAACTGACTCAATGGCATCTAACAACAATAGTGTGTGGGGGGAGAGAAAGGAAAGGCGGAGTGGGGTGGGCTTGGAGGGGGTGGGCAATGGGAGGAGGTACAGATGGCCCTGCCCCACGTGCTCCCCGAGGACCTGGCCTGGCCTCCCTGGTTTCCTGCTGCAGCAGCAGGGCCCGGCCCAGCAGGTGCTCAGTGAACATCTGTTCCCTGCAGAGCCCAGGCCCTGCCCCCTGAGCTGCCTGGGCTGAGTGGAGAGGTATGAGTTGACCGCTCACTGCAGCACACTCCTTATCTCCTTCCCCATGGCTGGCAGTCACATCCATAAAACTCTTGTGTCCCTCCTGACACCAGAACTTGACAAAGGCTTGAAAATCCATCTGAGCTCAAAGAAATAAACACATACATAAAAACGCCCCTGGTTTTTCTATGACTTCTTGTTCATTGATGCAAGCATCATTCCCCCTTTTCCAATAATCTTAAATCACCAGCCATCTGCCTCCTCCCTGCACCTCCCTTCAGGACAGGAAGGCTCCAACTTTCTGGAAAACAAAAGAATGATCCAAGAGCCAATAACTGGAACATATCACCTGCCTCCAAGGGGACAGAGCAGCTGAGAAGAGGTCAGCATGGCTGAGCTGCAGGACAAGGGTTGAGCTCTCCCCTCACTAAGAGTGCTGGGCCCCCAACTCCAGGGACCCAGGACAGTCACATCCTGTAGCTGGTCAGCCTGAGTCAGAGTTCCACAGAGGTGGTTACACATGCTGCTCTCAGGAAATGCTGCTGAGCACCTGCTCTGTGCAGACACTGTGCTGGGCACCATCAGCACAGCCCCAACGGGGCTGACACCCTACTGCAGGAAAAACTACGATCTGGTAATGAGCAGGACTGGTCTCTGATGAGGGCACATTTAAGCCACACCCCAGAGTGCCCCATCTGACATCAGCGTCACTCCCCAAGTCAGTGTTGTGCTGCCAGAGGAGTGCTGATGCATGACCCTCCTGGCAAGGTGCTGGCATAGCCTAGTTCTGCCTGTCCCCTTACCTGTGACCTCGGCAGGGCAACTTTATAGCCAGGTAATGAGGCCCAAAGGGATAACATACAAGAGAGCCTTGAAGACCTCACACCTGGGCCTAGGAACAGGGCCTCAGGATGACACTTGGGGTCCTTTCTTCCCTGTCCCATTGACTGATCCCATATAACAGCCCCTGTCCTCAATCTCTCATCCTCACTGGTATCCCTCCTTCCCTGCCTCTGTGACCACCCCACCCCCAACTGACATCCTTCCATCATCCTTGCTCCCCAGACATCACTGCCTCTGTGACCACTCCACCCCTCACTGACATCCCTCTGTCACTGTCTCTGTAGCCAATTCTCTGTGACCATCTAGAAAAGCTGGAAGGTGGCCTCTCACTCCCTATCCCATGGAGAACAAGTAGGTCCACAGCTGGCCATGCCTGGATATGAACCCTGGCTTTTCTACTCACCACTTGTGTGCCCTGGATAGCATTTCTTCCCCTCCTTGAGCCTCAGTTTCCCCACCTGTGAAGTGGGCATGATGATGACACCTGCCCCTCAGGGGTCTTGGGAAGATGGGGAAGATGATGTCTGGCACAGCACCTGGCACCCTGTGAGCCCTCTTGGAGGATTTCCTCTGGGTGGTGTGACCTGTCCCCTCCACTGGAGCCATAGTATCTCCATTCTCTCTAGCCTGCTCTCTGTGTCTCAGCCAACTGCTGCCAGTGGCTGGGGTCACTCCAGGCAGGAGCAGCATCAAAAGCAGCTAAAGAAGCATCACCATCAAGGGCATTAGACCGGCAGCAGGGGCAGACCCAGAACATCCACATGGCAAGGCTTGGGGACACCAATCTTATGAGTGGGGGGGGAAGAATCTGTCTTAGTTTTTACGGATCAACCAAAATAGCCCACTTCCTTGAAGATGCTTTTGTGTATTCTGCACACACAGTTCTAGATATTGTTCATCCATACCATCATTATCATCATCACCTTCATTAACTTCGGAGTGGCTTCAGAGGACACTGTTTGGCTTATTCAACAATATGTCCACAAACATTTACTGAATACCTACTATGTGGTAGGCACTGCTCAAGGAAATTAAGGAGTACCCCAAGTCCCCCAGGCCACCTGTTGAGCTGCTGCCACCTGAATTTGTGTTCCTCCACGGTGTAGCCAGCCCACCTGCACAGTCACCTCCCCACCCTTGCGTGGTATTCACCTCTCGTCTCTTCTCACCTGGGCATCCTAGGACCTTTGCAAAATTCATAGAACTGTAATGTTGTATTGGAAGGGACTTGGGAGATCTTTTACAGGAGATCTTTTACATCACACCTCCCAGCCCTGCCATCATCTTGGAGTGGTTTGAAGTTTATTCTCCACTTGTCAGAGGCCCCAATCAGACCCTGGAACTCCTGGAGCAGGGGGGTTTCTATTAAATAACTGGATGCTTCATCAAGGGTTTGTTGAAGCCACCCATGCTCTAGATCCTGGGACCTTTTCCCTAGAAGTGCGGAACACCACACAGATACATCCTAAGGATGCAGGTGACTGATGCTGTCACAGATTTACCACCTCTACAGATTGAGGACAGCTAGGAAAGCTTCCCAGAGGAGGGGATGCTTCATTTGGACCTTGAACTCAAAGTGCATCATTGTTTCCAAATAGAAAGAGGTGCAGGGGTGGAGGACAGGGTCACTGCAGGCAGGAGCAGCAGCAAAAGCGACTAAGGAAACATCACCATCAAGAGCAAGAGCTTTACAGCGAGGCAGGACAAGCTTCACACTGTGTGATCAGTGGCATGTGACTCTAAGGAAGCCAGTTCCCCTCTCTGGGTCTCCATTTTCTCATCTGTAAAATCCTACTTCGGGGGAATATTTTGAGGGTTAAATGAGTTAGTACACAGGTACCCACATAGACTTGGTGCTCAGTGACATCAGTGACCCACCCAGGGAGACAGAGCCCAGATGCAGTGGTGGAAAGACAGTCTTAGGGAGAGAGGAAAGACCAGACCCAAGATCAGACAGGCAGGGTTCAAACCCCAGCTCTGTCTCTCATTACGGTTTAACCCTGGTACGCTGCACCCCTCTCTGAGCCCATTTCTCTTCTATAAATTGTGGGATTCAGGCCCTGCTTGCCGTCCTATGGGAGCAATGAACGGTAAGGCAGGTAGACCACCCGGAGTGCACAGGCCAAGTCCCCAAGGGAGCACGATTTGAAGATCTGGCTGCAAGGAGCTCAGATGTGGTGTCAGGGGGTTAGGAATTCTCACTAAGGAGGCAACAATTGAAATCTCAGGAGTGACAGAGCCTCCCAGAGAGAACGTGTGGGCAGAGGACAGATGTAGCGGAAATAGCACCAAAGAGAGTCCCAGAATCCCTGGCTTGATTCTGTCCACAGACACCTGGGAAGTCACAGAGGCCTCTGATTCTAGGGACCTCAGGAGGTGAACAGGTGAGCACAGAGAAGAGAGAAGTATGTTCTCATCGTGAAGGAAACAGAGGACAGTAGCTAAAAGATGGATGGGGAGCTCAGCACGTCCTCTTATTTGCTCTGAGACCCTGAGCCAATGACTAATCTTTTTTGCACCTCAGTTTCCTCATCTGTAAAATGGGACAGAAGCTGTACCTGCCTGGCAGGGTAATCATGAGAGTTAAATGAGATAATCCATGTAAAGATCTGTGTGCATCAGGAAGCAAATGCTTAAATGAGTAGATGATGGTAGTGGGTGATGGTGGTGACAACAGTGGTGGTGGTCATGGTGATACTGATGGTGCTACTGAAGAAGATGCTAGGCACAGTGTCCAGGCTGTCCTGACCTTTCTCTGGTTTGGGCCAGAGATGCCCTCGTGACCCATGTTCATCCTGCCCTGTCCCAGGTATGTTGAGTGAATGTTAGCCTCCGTCACTCTGTGAGGCTGTGAGCTCTATGGTAGACAGTGATTGGAAACTCATGATAGGGAGAGGATTGATGCCAAGAAAGCTTGAGAACAAGGAAAACATCAGCTTCCTTGACCCTGAGAGGAAAACCCTTCCTCCAGCATGGTCTAGATGGACCTCAGGCTATCCATGGCCACTGAGGGAGGCAAGAGTGTAGATGGAAAGCCCTTGGCCCTTTAAAGTCCATGTCAAGAAAATGGTCAGGTCCTCCCAGCTGCATCTGATGGTTTCTGCCCCAAAAAACAACATAGATACGAACTGCTGGGTCCAGAGGGGCTGGGTCCTGAGCTGCCACACCCTCATCAACTCCACAAGCTGTCTTTCAGGTTTTTCAACAGGGTGTGTAATCATGTACGTAAATCGGCTAGAACACAGACTCTCCATGAACTCGTTACTTAGTTGTGATAGTGATGCTGGTGGTGATGACCGGATGGTACTGAGGATGAGGATGAGGATGGTACTGAAAATGACAAATAATGAACCATACAGACTTAACCTAGAGAAGGAGGTTGGCCAGGAGTGTAACCTGTAACCAGCTGGGGAGCAGATGGAGCAACCTACAGAAGCAGATGACAACCTACAGAAGCTTCCGCCCTGGCCCTTACAATCCTTACTGCTGTCCCACGTCACCTGTTATATAGGAGAGGGTACAAGAAGCCCCTGGCTTTTCTGAATTCTCTTGAAGAGCGCTTGGGGCTGAAGATGGCTAACTCTATCTCCGGTCATTTAGGGCTGCTATGCCTCTCAGGGAAAATCCGGTTGGGGCTTCTGGGGTCCTGGGGGGGCTCAGAAGTCTGGTCCTGCTCGCCCCCAGGAGCAGGACTGGGGAGATTCAGGGAGGCAGGGTGAGATAGAGTCAGTGTGTTTTCTGGATCTAATTAGCAGTGCCAATAATTAAACTCCACATCCACCGTGAGCCCCCTCTGCTGCAAGCGTTTCTGTTCTGACGCTGCTCAAATATGAAATGATTCCTGTCCCCAAGGCTGGAGCCAAGAAGGCACAAATCCGAGATGGAAGCTATAATTACCAGTCTGATTACACAGTGTGAGTTAATAAAAAATGAAATAAAAACCATCCCCCCAAAATAAGAATAATTAACAACACTCTGAGTTATTTTTGCTCTGTAAAAGAGTGAGGATTTTTTATCATTTACTTCCTCCACATTTCATTTATTCAGCCAGGTTATTTGCTAAGCAAGCACTCCTGCTAGGCACAAGCTGAGCGCAAGGTGAGAAATAAGTCAGACAGTGCCCACCCTCTTGGGGCTCACTTAGGATGGAAACATGGACCTTCTAGGAAAAGTCATGCAGACAAATGTTTGTCTATACATTGGAATATGGCCAAATATGCCATGTACAGGAGGCTATGAGGAAAACTAAAGAAGGAGACTAACATAGATGAAGGAGTAGTCTTAGGAGCTGATATTTCAGTTGAGACCTGAAGGAGCTGACTATCTGAAAAACAGAGAATGGGGGGCAGAGTAATCTAGAAGGTGGGGAAAAGCATGTGCAAAGGCCCTGGGGTAGGGAGGGATGTGTTGGAGAAACTAAAGATGGTGCTAGTACAGAGTATGTGATGAGGAAGGAGCCTGAAGGGAAAGAGGCAGCAGCCAGACCCTGTAGAATCCCATGGACCTTGGCCAGCGTGGTTGAATTTACTCGTGTTTCCCGGTCATCGGTGAAGGATGTTAACTAAGGGAATTCACCACCCTTTTGTCAGTTTATCATACTGTAGTAGCCTGTGTGTTGCTATGATCCTGGAAACTATGACACTGATATTTTAAACACCAGCAGGATTACCCGTGGTGGACAGGTTTCAGCAGATCTTCCAGAAACAGACTGACAAAGAAGAAAGATCCAGTGATCTACTTCTCAAAATCAGCCAATGAAAACCTCAGACTGTTGTCCGATACAATGTTAGCAGATGTGCTCCCAAGCTGGAAGGCACCACACAATGACCACAGCAAGGGATCTGAGCATAGCAAACATCGTTAAGATGGTATAAACCCCAAAACCAGACCCACTGTCATTGAGCGGATTCTGACTCATAGTGACACTGTAGACAGAGTAGAAGTGCCCCACAGAGTTTCTAAGGAGCACCTGGCAGATAATAACTGCTGACCTTCAGGTTAGTAGCTGTAGCACTTAACCACTATACCACTGTGCAGGACTGTGCAAGGTTTCCTCCTGTGATACACAAAGAATCAACTCAAGGGCATCTGACAACAACAAAGCAAGCTGGTGGCCTTATCAGTTTGGGGACTTAAGAAGAACCATCTGGCTCTTCTACGGCAGCCAGAGTGGAAGCAGGGTCCCAGCGGGGCAGCCACAGCAGACTTCCAGACAGCAGGAGAGGGTGGCCTGAGCCAGAGCAGGTCTGGTGGAAAAGGAGACGAGTGGATGGATCCGGGTGATATTTAGGAGGCAGAAATGACCACTCTCCACCACATCTGGCATCATGAGAGACTGACGAGTGAGTGAGGGGATACCCCAGGCTGAATGTCAAAACCCTGTGTTTACCTGCACAGCCAGTCTGGATTTGAACCCAGGTTTCCAGTGAGAATTAAGTGAGCTCACACCTGGCAAGTGCCCAGCACATGCCAGCTACTGCTCACTGGCCATGTCGGGGTGATTCCCTCCTGGTGACCCCACGTGTGTCAGACTAGCACTGTGCTTTGTAAGGTTTGCAGTGGCTGGTTTTCAGCAGCAGAACTCTAGTCCTTGCTTCTGAGGGGCTTCTAACTGGACTTCTACCTTCTGCTAGCAGATAAGCTGAGGATTCCCTGACAGTGCTCAACGCCAACATTTATTATGTACAAATTGTGCCAGACTGTGTGCTAAGTGCTTTGCACACATCATTGTCATTTATTCCCTATGACAACTCTGTGATGTAGGAACTGTTAATTTGTCCAACATTACAGCTGAAGAAATTTTACATCTAGGCCAGGACTTGGCCCAGTTCTCTTGAACTCCAAAACCCATGGCCTCAGCCACCCTGCCATTTCGCCTCCAGTTAACCACTTCTGTTCAGCTGTCCTCGGTGCACACCTCCAGTGACAGGGAACTCATTACCCCTCCAAGGCCATGCATCCAACAGGATCTGGACACACTTGAACTTCAAAGAGGAGTGCCTGGGTAGTGCAAATGGTCAAGCACTTGACTACCAACCACAGAGTGGGAGGTTCAAACCCACCCATAGGTGCTTTGAAAGTAAGGCCTGGTGAACTGCTTCCAGAACATCACAGTCTTGAAAACTCTTAAAAAACAAACCAAACTCAGTGCCGTCGAGTTGAGTCTGACTCACAGCAACCTTATAGTACAGAGTAGAACCGACCTATAGTGTTTCCAAGGAGCACCTAGTGGATTTGAACTGCAAACCTTTTGATTAGCAGTTGTAGCACTTAACCATTACACCACCAGAGAGAGTACAATTCTACTCTGCACACATGGAGTTACCATTGAAACTGACCCTACAGCAAGGTAATATCAACTCCTTCTCTGCCATCTGCCCACTGATCCAAAATCTGTCTTGGGAAACTCTGAAGAAGGCTAAGCTTCTCCCAGTGCTCCTGGAGGGTGGGCAAGCAGTGACCCAAGAGAGACAGAGATTTTGCAGGAGTGAAGAGTCTCTGAGCAAGAAACTGAAAATGCATCCCATCGAGATAAAAGAAAGGGTGTTTATCCTGAGGGAGGGTATAAGCTGGAGGAACAAGGGACAGGGCCACTCAAAAGACAAATGAGAATAACGCCCAGAACAGAGACGGGTAGGAGCAAGGGATGAATTTACAAGCTAGAAATACAATTCACCTAGGGTCAGAGTTATAGAGCTTCATAAGAGTGGATTCTAAGTGCTATGTCTTTATTTTCTTAGCTCTTTTCTCTGCAAACTATTTTGTAAAGTGTGTCTTGTGCCATCCATCTTCCCAGATGGCTTTTTAAGTGAAGCTGTTTGTTAATCGGGAGAAGGAATGGGAGACTGGGCAGGAGGGGAGAGCAGACAGAACTGGGGCGGGGGTGGGAAAGAGACACAGCAGAAAGAGCAGGGCGGTGGGTAGCAGGAAGCATCTCCTGCGGGCTGAAAGGCGCAGAGCTGGGCACCCCAGCACGAGGCCCTCAGGGGTGAGCTCAGTCCACAATGACCAGAGTTCCAATCATCGTTCAGTATGCCTAGCACTGGGGTGAGTGCTCTGGATCACCACCCAACACATCCTCATATAACACTGTGCAGTGGGCACAGTGACCATCCTTATCCCACAGAGCAGCTCAGAGAGCCACAGGGACTTGCCCAAAGCCACCAAGCTTGTGAGAGGCAGATCTGGGATTCGAGCTCAAGTCTGTCTGACTCCAGAGCCCCAGGTCTTAACCAGCCTCTCCTAGACTGTCAGCTGGAAGGACCTCAGCCCCAACACAGCACTCAGCCTCCGAGACCTCAGTGTCTCCAGCTGTCTGGGGAGGTGAAGGGTATTGTTCAGTGATTCTTCAGCCCATGCTTCAGAATCTTCTGGGGGTAGTTTTCAGCAAGCTAATACCTGGGCACCACCTCAGGGCATGTGGGGGTAGGAGATCTCCCCAGACCCTCTAGCACAGATCTGACTTTGAGATCCCAGAGCTGCACCAATTGCCTGCTTGTATAGATGGAAGAATTGAGACCCTGGGGGAGGAGGGGTGGCACTTTCACAGGATCTCACCCCTGGGGGGAGGATCTAGAAGCAGCATCCCACTCTGTCCCCTTCTCAAGATGAGTGTTCTGGAGAGAGTCACCAAGAGGCCTCAGGAAAAAGAACCTGCTGTCACCTCACATCCACAACAACTCAGAGGGAGGGCCCATGATGGACTCTTTCAGCCTCCACATCCTAAGACCTATTTTTCCTCTTGCCTCTTTCCTCAGTGCAGCCCCTAACCACCCCCATCAAACCAGCCTCAGGGGACCATGATGGATCACCCACTCTCTCGGCCAAAAGTGGCGAATCTTCTATCCCACCTACTAGCCCCACTCCCGTGTCTGCAGCTGTGGCTCCTTAATGATCATGAACGGAAAGAGGAAGAAGGTGCCTGTAGCGAGGATTTCAAGGTAAAGATGTCACTTGTGGCAGCCCATTTTTAGGCTTGGCATTATGTTTTCTGAATTATCAGATTGAACACACACACACATCTTTGTTGTTTTTTTCCCTGAAGCAAGATGGACTTCTCGTGTTCCTTAGCAATCTCAAAGTGTAAGAGGAAAGCTAAGAATGGCTAGAAAATCTCACTTGTTGGGATGCAGGCTTCCTCGCATGTTTTCCAGAGGAGCATGGCAAGGCCAAGGCGGAGGCCAGGACAAGGTTCTCAAGGTGGAGGAAAAAGGGAAAGCCACGGAGGCCATGCTCCCGCTCACTTGGCGCTGGGGTCTCAGACTTAATTAACATGCTTAACCCCAAAGCCAGGCAGAGAGTCTTCCTGAGAGTCCGCTGCCCTCTCCCTTAATCTCTCTGAAGAGCAGCTTTCTCATCAGTAGCAGACATAATCCATCCCCCTCACAGGGCTGCTGACACTGTGCCCGGATGAGGAGACCCCACAAAGTAGAGGGAATTTTCTAGGGACTTGTACCATGCCATCCCATGATCCTTGCTGTGTTCGGGTCCACTATTAAGGCTGTGTGTCCATCCAGCCTCATCAAGGGTTTTGCTCTGTCCTAGAGATTGGTCTTTCCTGATGACGTGTCCAGAGTAAGTAACTTTCACCATCCTCACTTCTTTAGGAGCATTCTGGTTGTCTTTTTTCCAGTATCAATTTGTTTGTTCTTCGGCCAGCGCACCGAACGAGGGCTGACAATTAAGTCCGAGAACTTAATTGTTCTAAGTGCTACATAACTTATTGATCAATATCACTACAGTCATCTTCGTAGTACTCGCCTTGGGAAGCTATGCCCCAAAGCCAGAGCCTAGTCTGCCCTTCAAAGCAATCTTGGAACTGTTTCTGGACTGACCATTGCATACGATGGCACGGTGCAAGTTCGCGAACTTCATTGTATAGCTACCCACGGGGGAGTTTTTAGCCAGTAAACAAATAACTGTATTGGAACATCCTTCTTCTCACCTGATCTGGCCCCCAGTGACGTTTTTCTTTACCCAAAGATAAAGAAAATATTGAAAGGAAGACATTTGGACGACATTCAGGACATCAGGGGTAATATGATGATAGCTCTGATGGCTGTCCCAGGAAAAGAGTTCCAAGATTGCTTTGAAGGGTGAACTAGGCACTGGCATCAGTGCCAAGCTTGCCAGGGGAAGTGCTTCCAAGATGCCCAGGGTAATATTCAGCAATGAGCTATGTAGTACTTTTTCTAGGATGAGTTTGTGAACTTAATTGGCAGTCCTCTTACAGTCACTATCCTTCAGCAACATCAAGGTTCAAATGTATCACTTCTTCCTCTGTCTTCCTTTTTCATTGTAAAAATTTAACCTGCATGTAAGATGATCGACAAGACCATGGCTCAGGGAGGTGCACCTTAGTCATAAACATCTCTACTTTTGCACACTTTAAAGAGTTCTTCTGCAGCAGAGTTGTCCCATGCAGTACATCATTTGATATCTTAACTATTGCTCCCGTGGGTGTCAATGTGAATCCAAATAAAATGAAATCATTGGCAACCTGAATTTCTTCTTTATTTATAGTGAAGTTCTTTATAAGTCAGTCCAAAACCCCTAGAACCCCTTGAAAACTAGAGAGGGCACACACATAGCAGGGGTTGTTCAGACTTCATTTAAATCTCTTTTGTCTCTGATAACTTGAATCTGGCATCACGTTGGTTAGGTCCTGAGTGAACCACTGGCTTTGAATCTGGACAGGCGAGTGATGTGAGGACAACTCCTCAGGGTGCTAAAAGATGAGAAACACACAGCCCTGTAGACGTCTGGAGATGACGCTGGTGATAACAGCAGCAGTGATGGCAACCGTCTCCTGTGGGCCAGGTGCCATGCCAGCCGCATTCTCCACGTCTCCTGTGGGCCAGGTACCATGCCAGCCGCATTCTCCACGTCTCCTGTGGGCCAGGTACCATGCCAGCCGCATTCTCCACGTCTCCTGTGGGCCAGGTGCCATGCCAGCCGCATTCTCCACATCACCTGGAGTCCTTACCACAGTCTCACAGGCAAGGGCCCTATTTGAGATAGGGGAAATCAAGGCTCAGGGAGAATCTATCACTCGCCTGTCCCCATTTTGGGGCCCTCTTCACTCTGGAATCCCCAAATATACTAGCTGACACCACCTCATCAGTGCCATGTAACAGCCACCTGTGCCCTGAGGGTGGCATAGAAAAGGGAAGTGTCCTGATTAGAGAAACTCTGCAGAGGCCAAGTCAATGAAGATGGAATACTGTGTCCTCCAAAACTAGCCTTGTCAGAGGTGGCCATTAGAGGACAAATGCGGCCTGGCTGCACGCCTCTTCAGGATGTTCTGAGGAAATTGCTACAAGGACAGCAGAGTGAAGGAAGAATCCATCAGCCTGCGGCAGGGCAGTGCTGCCTGTGATCTCATGGTGGGGGAGGGCAAGGAGGACAAGGGCTCTCAGGATCTAGTCCTAAGGGCAGGAACCACTGGATTCAGAAGACACTTGTGAATCATATTCATTCCATGAGATTGAATTCCATAAAAACCTTAGAGATACTAGAAATAGAGCATCACTCTCTTGTCTGTGAACTTGGAATAGAGCTGTGGGTCCTCCAGGAAGACAAGGGCTGCCTTAGGTTAAAGCTTCCACTGAAGGCATCAGAGACCCTGGCTTGGTGACATTGTTTAAGAACCCAGATCCATCCATGCCTGAGTAAATCCCTTTTGTTACTTTAGTCATTTTGAGTTGGCTTCCTATCTTTTGTGCCTGAAACAGTCACAATTATCTTAAAAATATTATTAGATAATGCCTTACCATTAAAGAGACTGAAGACCAGAGAAGTTAGGTAACTGCCCAAGAAGATCCAGATAGAAAGTGAGGGCCAGGGCATGGACACGGGTCTGCCTGCCTGCAGGGACTGTTAGGGGGCAACTCAACTTAGACAAAGGTCATTTGGCCCAGGCTGGTCTTGTGTCACAGAGAAAACATGTCCATATAGGACAAGTAGCTCATCCAGTTCACATGAAAGTTTGGGGCAGAGCAGTTGCCCCACCATGGACAACCCCGTACCCACTCCATCACGGCCACCAATAAAGAAAGGTCCTGCAAAGCCAATACAAAGCCAACCAGGGCTATACTTCTCCTTCTGGGCCACAAGCTTAGCATTTTAAAGTTTGAAGATAATGTCCTGGTGCTGAGTAATGGTGCTGGCTGCACAGCTTCGGGGATGTACTGGAAGTCATGAGCTATACGCCTTAAAATGGTAAAAACGGTAAATTTTATGTCACGTGAATTTTACCTCAACAAAAAATTATACAATGCAATTAACTTTACGTAAGTGTTCCAGTGCCCATGCATCCTTCAACGGAGCCTGTGTTCCTGTCTAAATGGGGCACCTTCTAGGACAGCACACCAATCTGGCTGTGGTGCTGGTACATGCAGTTTAACAAGACTGTTGCTTCCTCTCATCCTGCCTGCCTTTTAGGGGAGACTGGGGCACTGCAAAAACAGCTGGTCCTGTAAACACCTGGAGGCTTTCTGGGTATGAAGGACAGAGAAAGGCAGAGTTCTGTCTTGGCCTTTATTCATTTTTTTCATGGTACAAACCACAACATGGGGTTATGTGTGTGTTAATGTGTGTGTGTGTGTGAGACAGACAGAGAGAGAGAAAGAAAGAAAAAGAGAGAGCGTGCACATTCAAGTGTGTATTCACCTTCTTCACTGAGTGTCAGCTCAGTGAGGGTAGGGATCCCATCTGTCTTGTACTCAGCTGTGTTTCTACCACACAGCATGGCTCTCAGTCCCAAGAAAGAGTCCAAGGAGTGTTTGAATAAATAAATGAAAAAACTACCAGGCTCATGGTAGGTGCACGTTAATATTCTCAGGATCTCCCGGAGGCTACATACACCCCCATAGCCCTTTGTCCACCTCTCTTGGCCTCTCTCCCCTCCCCTGGCTCCCACACTCTCAGCTTCTATGCAGGGTGAACACAAGGTGACTACAAGGTAACAGGGACATTTTTCTCTGAGCCTGCCAGAACTTCCACACCCAGCTGACTGTCCTTTAAAAGCAGAAACAGAAGGCTATACACATGACCCAGGATGCTAGTGTCACCCTGGAGCCTCCTCGCTCTCCTCTCAACCCATCACCTCTGAGCTTGTTTATGAGTTACATTAGTGATTTTATTGGGGTTCTGTGGAGAAACAGAACCAATGAAGTATCTACCTATCTACCTACCTCCCCATTCACCCACTCACTCATTCACCCATCCACCCATCCATCCATCCATGTAGGTAGGTGGGTGAGTGGGTGGGAAGGTAGATCAGAAGATAGGCAGACAGATAGATATAGAGGCAGACTGATTTAGAGAGAGATCACTTCAAGAAATTAGCGCTTATGATTGTGGGAGGTCTTGCAAGCCCAAAATCTGTAGGTCAGGTAACAGGCTGCAGGCTTGAGTCTTAAGAACCACGGATCAGGCAACAGGAAGAATGCAGTTACAGAGTAAAGGCAGAGTTCTTCCAAAATATCTGTTTATATTCTAAAGGCAGAGCACACTCTAGGGAAACTCCTTTATCGGCAGATTGACTGATTACATTAGGTCACATTATGAAAAGGTGATTATCTTACATTAGATATGAGGCCATCAGATTACATTATATTACATGATGGAAGGTTATCTGCTCTATCCAAGGCCAACTGATTTAATCACAATTAAACAACTGAAGCAGTGTTAGGCCAAACTGTTGCGAACCATAGCCTAGCCAAGGTAGACACATCTAACATTAACTATCAAAATTAGCCAGCCCAAGTCATTCCTGAATGACAACGTGGCCCTCAGAGGGCCCCTTGTCAGCTCAGTCTGTCTCTTGATGTCCCCTGTGACCGAGATTCCACAGTTGGTCTGGAGCAGACCTGGTCATGAATCTATCTACTCAGCTACAACCATTGCACAGGTCTGGAGCCATGCATGGAGCTTGCCCATGCAGGATACATCTTCCCCCATGACAGTCCCAAGGAGTTTCCCTCTTCTCGTCCCAAAGGAAACACCCCCAGGACATTCCCCTGCTTCTCACTAGTCTTGGCTTCTAGTCAGTCTACTCATTCCATGGCCTCCTTTTCCAGTGTACCTGATGCCAGTGTACCTCTGACCATGTAGGGTCTGAACAATACACATTTAGGCTCCTACTAAGTTTCTGCTGTGTACCTAGCACCTGATCTCGGGTCACATACCTCCAGGGGAGCATCTGCTCCTTTATTTCCAGTAGGACCCAAAGTCTTATGGTCATACTATCCTGGAAAAGTCAGACAAGGTCTTGCTGAACACACCAAGCACACTTTTGCCTCAGGGCCTTTGCATTGGCTGTCCTCTCAAAAGCTTTATGTAAACGGCCTGCTCTTTCACCCACTCAGGTTTCTGCTCAAACTTTCCTCATTAGAAGAGCCCAGGATGATGAGGGATCTGCCCCCAGAGGTCAGGGAGGATTTCCCTGAGGAAGCAGCACTGAGACAATATGGGAACCTAGAAGCCACCAGTTAGAATATTGTAGAGGTGATTTTGGTGCTGGACGAGGGTCTGATCAAGATGAGGATTAAGTTTCCTGAAATCCTAAGATCTTGATTTTGACTTGGGATTTACAGTTTTAAGATTCTATTAAGTGATGAGTCTAAGATCTGGGAGTCTAAGACTCCAGGATTTCAGGACTGTCAGTTTCTAAGATGCTGCGATTCTCACGTTTGAACTTTTCTATTGCAGAAAGGCCAGTCAGACCTGTGTTTGGCTAGGAGTAGATTGCTCTTCTTCCCACCTGCCCCTCCCCACCCCCTGTCCACCCCCCCACCCCCCAGGGCCACATGAATGGGGCTCTTTGTGGCTTAGAGAACGTAAATGTGCTTTGCATTTGCAGTGTCACATGCTCAGTTTATCTACATGTTCCAGTTTCCAAAATAAATATTAGGAGATGAACCTTTGGAGATTTTCTGTGTGTACACAAGCTAAATCCTCTAGCCAGTAGGTTAATTCAGGCAGGGTTTATAAACACAGGGTGCGATTCCTGTATTCACTACAGCTCAGGACTGGTAGTTGAGCTGTAGGAAGCCTAGAAGAGGGGGGAGGCCTGCCTCCTGCCAAAGGGACTGAGAAGGGCTCTCTGCATGCAGAGGCTTCAGGCTGTGCTGGAGACAAAGCAGGAAGACGTCTCCTCTCATCTCTGTACCATCTATACAGGAATGGCCATTCTCCACCCAGCAGCTGAGGGTCTCTGCGGGAACCCCTGTGTCTGGGCTCCCATGGGGCTAGTGCTAGAGGAAACCCCACAGAGCGGGTGGGCAGGGACAGACACTGTGCTGGGTGTTGAGTGGGCTCTGAAACCAGACAGGGGTGAATCTTGACTCTCCTACTCACCAGCTCAGTAGTATGATGAACTTGAAGAAGCCCCTTAACTGCCTTGGAATTCAATTTCTTCAGCTGACCCGTGATCGTGTGCACTTGCTGGGTAGCTCTGCAGATTCAAGGTGCTTAGCAGGCATCAAGTACTAATGCAGGTGGATGGCAGCAGCCTGTCATCCCTAACACCTGCTGGATGCCAGGCACTGCTAGGGGCACTTCACATGGGCTAACTCGTAAATCCACCCCGAAGCCAGTAAGGAGGTTACTGTTGTTATCTCTATTTCCCAGATGTTTAAACTGGGCAGAGAGAAGTTAAGTAACTTGCCCAACATCACATAACTAGAAAATGACAGAGCCAGGGCTTGTAATCAGGCAGTTAGCTCCAAAATCTATGAATTTATACACTTTTAAGTTTTTCCAACATACCTCCTCATTCAGAGACCAACCACTGGAAGCCTTGCAATACTAGCAGCTTAGAATGGTCCTCGCTCTCCCACCATGGGTGATGGTCTGCTTATACCCAGGTGACAAAGAGATGCTCTTTGTGCCTCTGAGCCTTTGCACATGCTGTGCCCATCTCTGAAATGCCCTTTCCTTCCCTTCATAATCCAAAGAACTCCTACTCACACTTCAAGGCCGAGGCCAGGCATCACATTGCTGCAGACAGCCCCCCACCCCATCGCTGCACCCAAGCATCCTCTATTTTAAGCAGTCGTGTGCTGGGGTGCAGGATGCCTTCCTCGGGACCTGCCTGCCCTCTCTGTTCACTCCTGCCTTCCCCATCAAC
The DNA here is from genome assembly GCA_028571685.1 of Heterohyrax brucei. Lineage (NCBI taxonomy): Eukaryota > Metazoa > Chordata > Mammalia > Hyracoidea > Procaviidae > Heterohyrax > Heterohyrax brucei. Next base: position 60,827,150 of record CM053140.1, read on the forward strand.
ACCGGCCCACGTCCTCAGACTCACATTCTGGGAGGGAAGAACAACCCTGTGATGTTGACACCATTGTCTCCATTTTAGGAAAGCTCCATTCAGGGTGGCTTTGTCAATTTCCTGAGGCCACAAATCCAGCTAAAAGGCATCAGTCTAGGAACACCAGGCCCCGCAATCTGGCATCTGTAACCCAGCTCTAGACTGCAGAGACCTTCCTGTGGAATCAGAGGAGGAGCCACTGGAGGCTGTAAAAGTGCCCACTCCCCTCAGGTCAGCTGCACCCTCCTACACTGTCACCCTGGGTACAGGAACACCCCTCCTTCCGGTCACACGTGCTCACCGTGCCCATTCACTCTGCGGTCCTGTTAAGTAAATACACATTGATTGTGAAGAGCATTACAAGGGAAGAAATACATTTAAGCACCATGTAATTAACTCAGAACAACAAGCAATAAATGTGGAACCATATTAATACCATTACCTGCAGGCATCACTTAAGTTCTGCTCACTCCTTCTCTCTGAGATGCGCTAGCTGCCGCTTGGATCTTATCAACTAGCAGACAGTTAGAAATGGGTGTTAGAAGATGGTAACGCAGTCGATGGTGAGTCTGACCAGGCTGAGGGTCCTGTGGGCTGGGTGAGGCAAGACTTTGAAACAGAGAACAGTCTGTAAAGGAAGCACCAGCCGCACAGACAGCCCCAGGGGTCAATGCTCCTCCGGTGGCTGTCCTGGGGTCTCTGTCCAGGTTGGGGTTCAGGTTACCCTTCTCGCTCACTCACACTGTGGCCTGAGCCCCCGCCTTGCTGTCTCCGTCGCACTCGCCACAGAAACAAACCTGGCTCGTAGTCTGTCAGGGCTCCCGTCTCCCAGAACAGCCTCCAACTGGTGGTCAATGCCCTTCGCTATGTGCAGGGCTCTCTCCGCCCTCCTCTCCCTCCACACTCACCTCCTGTGTCAGCTGCACTGGCCTGGCCTGAGCGGGACACGCCACAGAGCAAGAGCCCACATGTCTGCAGAGCTGGCAGTCCCTGGGACCTTCCGTCAGCTGCCTGCCTGGGTCCCGGGGAGGCAATCCCAGCTAGAATCACCACATTAGCCAGTTCAGTGGCTCATGGTCTCAGAGCTCACATGTCGTGGTTCCACCCATTGTGACTGGAGCACAGGTGCTGTCTGTCTCCTGGTTATGATGATCACCCCATATTGATGTCCCCACCTGTGACCATGGATATACCGGTGAGTCCATGTGGCATCATAAGTGGTTCCAAGACTTGGGCTGGACTGGAGAACTGGTGGGGACCTCTTGGGCCTAAGACTTGTCCCTCTCCCTTCTCTATTCTCCCACATCGACACGATAAGGGCAGGTCTAGGTCCCAGAAGCGGAGACATGAGAATAGCTTATAAAGAGTTCTGAGATGGAAGCCAGAGGCCTAGGGTGTAGTCCCAGTCCACCACGGTCAACTCCCTGTGTGGCGTTCTGCAAGGTACCTTCCACTCTCTTGTCCTCAGAATTTCCACATTTGAATGGGACCCTAGTTCCTCACCACTTTTTTTTTTTCCTTTTCAAAATAGGTGGTTGAGAATTTGACATAACTTGCTACTGCTGCAATCCAAAAGATCAAAAATTTAAATCCTCAGATGCCCCTTGGAAACTCTATGAAACAGTTCTGCTCTGTCCTATAGGGTTGCTGTGAGTCAGTATCAACTCAACAGCAGCAGGTTATTGTTTTTGTTTAATGGCACAATAAATACTCCAAGTAATCTGTAAGAATTTTTATTGTACCACCTACGCTGACCTGTGCACCCCCCACCTCTTTCCAAAGAGATGCAAAGCCCCCTCACCTCCTGCAGCCTTGGTCTCCCTCCTCTTCTTTGCTCTCTTGAGAAACGGCCTCTAGCCTGCAAGACAGCAGCTAGGAAGGCTGCCTGTCAATTTTTATCTAAAACTTTCTTGCTTGCTCCTTATCTCAGACAGAGTGGACTCAGCAGGCCAGTTCCACTAGCTGAAGAATTTTTATGTAAGTTTTGTCTTTGCCTGTTACAAACATACAGATTAGACTCCAGGTGTCCAATATACATATGTGTCGTTTAATAAAGAATTTCTTGAGGTTATCTTGTGATGTATACAATTATTTGTGGGCTACGTGCTTAAAAACATGAAGTAATCCTTGCCAAAATGTCATAAAAACTTTGATGTAAAAATTGTCTCTAGACTCCAGGGATAACAGCCTACTTTGCTGATGAGCCTCTGGTGGAATACCTCCTGATAACCTTTCTTCCTCTTTCTGACTTGGAGTGTGTTTCACTGGCTTGACTGCTCCAGGGTACAGACCCTAATCAGGCAACACGGATGAAGAACATTTAACCAGATAACGTCTTAGGTCTTTAACATCTGTGAGCCTCTGAGGCAGGTGGTAGATAGCAACGATGCTGTTACTACTACTACAATGATGTTGATGTTGCTGCTGCTGCTGCTGCTGCTGATGCTGCTGCTGCTGCTGCTGATGCTGATGCTGCTGATGCTGAGTACTGATGAAGCTCATGTCCTGCTTGATGCTGTACTGCATGCTTCACACACACTAATCCAAGATGAGAAAACTGAGGCACAGAGTGGTCAAGTGTCCTGGCAAGGTTAAACACAGTCCAAACCACAAGGACAGCAGAATTCCAGAAGCCCTATGCCTCCCCCATACTAAATCCTCAGGGTCCTCTTCCTGGCTGTTTGCGAAGGTGTCCTCCTCCTGGATTTGTGATTGGGCAGAGAGAGAAAGGGTCACATTGGCTTTCCTGAGACCAGGGCCATCTTCCACACTGTGTCTGGCCTGACGGTTGCTCAGGATGTACCTCTCTCTTGGCTTCAAATGACTTTCATGTCACATCCATCCTCATGTGTACAGTGCATCGCATTGAATTAAGCATCAGCTCTGTAGACCCAGACAGTAACCCAGTACCTCAGGACACTCTCCAGGCTCCTTCATCAAAACTCTGGGCAGTGCCATGTCTGGAGGTGGCCTGAACTTCAACTGGGCCTGGTCCCGTGTAGAGTCCAGAGAGCATGGGAAAGACAAAGAGCACATTCCTGGAGACTCCCATCACCACCTGGGCTCATAGGTGTGGGGGTTAGAAGGGGACTGAGTGGACTCCAGGCTGAGGCTAGAGGACTTCAAATACAGAGTCTAATCACTCAGCAATGAGCCTCTGAGTGGGACAAAGACCCAGTTCTCCAAGCCCATGCCAGCCTTATGTCCTTCTGACAAACACCAAGGGAAGAAGGGGAGAAACATTGGTGTTTATTCCTCCCTGCAAGCACTCTGGTGGCTGCTTCTGTCCTTAGACCTAGGGTTTTACCTCCTGTCGGGCAGGCCCTCCCCACGCCAACCCTCTCCACATGGACCCCTCTACATGGTTCCTTCCACCCAGCCCTCCCCACATTGCTCAACTGCACCCCTCCCTCCTCACTCAGCTCCTTTACACAGCCCCCTTCCCACAGACCCCTCCCTATAGCTTCCTTCACGTATCCCTCCCCACACCATCCTCCCCACTCAGCTTCTTCCCCATAGGAAAGAAGCACATTCCCCTACCCACTGACCACTCCACATGACTTCTTCTACCCAGCCCATCCCACAGACACTTTCCCACAATGCCCACCCATAGGATCGATAGGACCCCTTCATTGCTGACGTCAGATCTTGGATAGAAGCCGAGAATACCAGAAAGTTGTTTACCTGTGTTTCATTGACTGTGTAAAGGCATTCAGCTGTGTGGATCATAGCAAATTATGGCTAACATTGTGGAGAATGGGAATTCCAGAATACCTAATTGTGTTCTTTCGGAAACTATATATGGATCAAGAGGCAGTTGTACAAACAGAACAAGTGGATGCTGTATAGTTTCAGGTCAGGAAAGGTGTGCATCCAGGTTGTATCTTTCACCATATATTTTCGATCTGTATGCTGAGCAAATAGTCCCAGAAGCTGGATTCTACGAAGAAAGAGGCATCAGGATTGGAGGACAACTCATTAACAACACATGTTATGCAGACAAAGCACCTTACTTGCTGGAAGTGAAGGAGATTTGAAACACTTACTGAAGAATATCAAGGACCACAGCCTTCAGTATGGATTGCACCTCAACATCAAGAAAACAAAAATCCTAGCAACTGGACCAGTAAGCAACATCATCATAAATGGAGCAAGGATTGAGGTTGTCAAGAATTTCATTTTACGTGGGTCCACAATCGATGCCCTTGGAAGCAGCAGTCAAGAAATCAAAAGACACATTACATTGGGGAAATCTGCTGCCAAGGACCTCTTTCAAATATTGAAAAGTAAAGATATCACCTTGAAAACTTAAGGTGCACCTGGCCCAAGTCATGGTATTTTCAATCACATCATATGCATGTGAAAGCTGGACAATGAACAAAGAAGACGCAAGAAGAATTGATGCCTTTGAAGTGTGGTGCTAAAGAAGAATGTTGAATGTACCATGGACCACCAAGAGAACAAACAGATCTGTTCTGGAAGAAATACAACCAGAGTGCTCCTTGCAATCTAAGATGGTAAGACTATATCTCACATGCTTTGAACATATTGTTGGGAAGGGTCAGTCCCTGGAGAAGAACATCATACTAGGTAGAGTGGAGGGTCAGTGAGAAAGAGGAAGACTATCAATGAGATGGATTGATACAGCGGCCACAACAATGGGCTTAAGCATAGAAACGATTGTGGACTTGGCGCAAGACCAGGCAGTGCTTTGTTCTCTTGTGCCTAGGGTTGCTGTGAGTCAGAACTGACGTGATGGCACCTGACAACAACAACAGGACCCCTTCTGCCCAGCTCTGACTCTGGGTTCCTGTAACAGCTCCTCCCTATGGCCCATCAAGCCTAAGGGTGACAATGGATCTCCCATGCTGCTAGCTACCAGACAACAGGCAGTGGTACTGCCCCTTAGGGTTCCTCGTCCCCTGCCCCATCATTGTAAACAATCTGTTTTTTCACACTGTCCTCAAAATACCCAATGTGAGTGCCATCTCATTTGTCTCTAACTGGCTAAGGCCCACCCACACCACTTCTATCTCATCACCTTGGTTCAGAACTCTTTACTCTCGGGAATCATTACTTCTTTATTATCTGTGTATCCCCACCAGAATATAAGCCCCTTCAGAGACAGGAGGATTTAGTGCTTCACCTGTGAGAAGAAGGAGGAGCCCCAGAAACACAGTGGTTAAAGCACCCTGCTGCTAACCAAAAGGTCTGCAGTTCAAACCGACCAGCCACTTTGTGGGAGAACGATGCAGCATTCTGCTTCCATAAAGACTGACAAGCTTGCACTTCACCAAAGAAGACACCCAGGTAGCTAACATATACATCAGGAACCATTCACAGTCACTAGCTGTCCTGGGTTGAATTGTGTCCCCCCAAAAATGTGTAGTTTCGCTAAACTGTGTGTTAAAGGATTAGGGTGGGGCTGTAAATTCCTGCATAGGATTACTTCCCTGCTCTGCTGTAGGGGGAGTTTCCCTGGAGTATGGCTTGCCCCACCCTGCAAGAGATAAAAGGAAAGAGAAACAAAGAGAATTGGGAACCTTGCACCATCAAGAAATCTGCACCGGGAGAAGAGCGCGTCCTTCAGACCTGAGGTTCCTGCGCCAAGACGCTCCCTGAACAAAGACTGATGCAATACCAGACTTTCCTCCAGAGCCGACAAGGGGAAAGCCTTTCCCTGGAGCGGACACCCTGAATATGGACTTGCAACCTACCGGACTGTGTAAGAATAAACCTTTCTTTGTTAAAGCCATCCACTCTGTGGTATTTCTGTTAGAGCAGCCCTAGCTGACTAAAACACTAGCCATTAGAGAAATGCAAATCAAAACTACAAGAGATACCATCTCACACCAAAAAAGCTAGCCTTAGTTCAAAAAACACAAAATAGTACGTGTTAGAGACAGGTTGTGGAAAGATTGGAACACTTACATATGCTGGTGAGAATGTAAAATGGTACAACCATTTTGGAAATAGATTTGGCATTTCCTTAAAAAGCTAGAAACAGAATTACCATATGATCCAACAATTGCACTCCTTGGAATATATCCTGGAGAAATAAGAGCCATCATAAGGATAGATACCTGCACACCCATGTTCATTGCAGCACTATTCACAATAGTAAAAAAAAATGGAAAAAACTTAGGTGCCCATCAGTGGATGAATGGATAAACAAATTAGGGTGTAGTTATACCGCAGAATACTATGCAATGATAAACAGCAATGATGAATCACGAAATGTCTCGTAACATGGATGAATCTGGAAAGCATTATGCTGACTGATGTTAATCAGTCACAAAAGGGCAAATATTGTACAAGACCACTATTATAAGAACTCAAGAAAAGGTTTGAACACAGAAGAAAATGGTTTCCAATGGTTGCGATGATAAGGAGGGAGAGAGGAAGTATTCACTAACTAGATAGACAAGAATTATCTTAGGTGAAGGGAAGGACAACACGTGACACAGGGGAAGTCAGCACAACTGGGCTAAACCAAAAGCTAAGATGTTTCCTGAACACAGCCAAATACTTTGAGGGGCAGTGTAGCAGGGGCAGGCATCTAGGAACCATGGTTTCAGGGGATAGCTAGTCCAACTGGTGTAACAAAGTTTATTAAGAAAATATCTGCATCTCATTTTGTGGTGTCTTGACTCTTAAAAGCTAGTGGGCAGCCATCTAAGATGTATCAATTGGTGCCAATCCACGTGGAACAAGAAGAACTCCAAAGACTCAAGGAAAATATGAGCCCAGGAAACAGAACCGGCCATGTAGACCAGAGAGTCCATCAGCCTGAGACCAGAAGAACTAGATGGTACCCTTCTACTACCAGTGATTGTCCCGACAGGGAACACAGCAGAGAGTCCTGGATGGGGCAGGAATAAAGTGGGGTGCATAACTCAAGTTCTAGTAAAAAGACCAGATTTAATGGTATGACTGAGACTAGAGGGACCCCAGAAGACATGGCCCCTGGATTCTATCAGCCCAGAACCAAAACCATTCCTGAAGCCAACTGTTCAGACGAAAAATAGATTGGACTATAAGACATACAATGATACTCGTAGAGAGTGTGCTTCTTAGTTCAGGTAGATGCAGGAGAGTAAATGGCCAGATCCTGCCCAAAGGTGAAATGAGAAAGCAGAAAGGGATAGGAGCTGGTTGAACGGACACAGGAAAGCTGGGGTGGAAAGGAAGAATGTGTGATCATGTTGTAGATATAGCAATTAGGGTCATGTATCAGTGTGTATAAACTTTTGTGTAAGAAACTAACTTGAACTGTAAACTTTCACCTAGCCAAAGCGTAATTTTTAAAAAAAATGAAAAAGATTTACAGCCTTGGAAATCCTATAGGACAGTTCTACCCTGTCCTACAGTGGTCATTATGAGTCAGAATCAACTTGATGGCAGCAGTTTCTCTTTTTTTTTTGGTACGTCAGTGGAAAAGAAAGCAGACATATGGACATGTCTCCTAACACTGTGCTCAGACTCACAGGAAAAACCAGTCAGATCTGTGGAAGTTGACTGTTGAACCCCTCTGACTTTTAAATGCCTTCACACTACATTTCCCAAACAGGGATCAGAGAACACTCCTTTGGGAGGTGGTAACAGCTGACCGCATTATATGGACAGTGGCACTGCCCTTATGTTGCTCATTTCGCTGTGAACCAGTGACAATTTCATCACAGGCTATCATCAGGCCCAAGTCTGTCCATCAGCCCCAATCAGGACTAGAGAAATTCTTGTTCCCTGGTCCCTCCAGAGCCATAGAGGCCCAGGGCGAGGGCTTTCCTCCATGGGCATACTTTCATCATCTTCTACCCAAGTCTTTGCACCCTTTCCAGCCCTACTCCTCACTTTCTGTCCCAGGCCTAGGACCTATGCCCACTATGACAGAACTGAGAAGGCTTTGGTTGTGGGTCAGGAGTGCAAATCCTGATCTCTGTAAGTTTACCAACTTGTGGACTTGAGTAGGTAACATTCCCACTCTGAACCTCAATTTCCCCAATTGCTTCTGCTGTTCCTTCCACCTGAAATTTCCCTCTCCATAAGCCAGTTAGACCGCATGATTTCCTGGCAGCCTTCCTGCTTCGGTGGCCTAGTCTGGCCCAGATACTCAGATACCACCAGCACAGATGCTACTGTTGTCCTCTCTCTGGAGGGTGACTTAGTTTCCTAGTGCTGTTGTAACAAAAACACCACAACTGGGTGTCTTTAAATAACAGAAATTCAAGAGGCTAGAAGTTCAAATTCAGGGCATCAGCTATAGGGGAAGGCTTTTGTTTCTGTTGGTTCTGGGGTAAAATCCTTGTCTCTTTCAGCACCTTTCATCCTGGTCCTCCTAGGTGATGGTCATGGGTTGAATGGTGTCCCCCTACAAATGTGTGTAGCACTTTGGCTGGGCTGTGATACCCGGTATTGTATAATGTCCTTGTATGTTGTAAATCCTGCCTCTAAGATGTTAATAAGGGGGGAGAGGCCCCGGTTGAGTTGGTAGGGCAGGGCTCCTTGTGTAAGACTCTACTGCGCCTTGAGGCAACCACCTGGGCTGTAAAGGAAAGGGAAGCAAGCAGAGACTTAGGGACTTCTACCATCAAGAAAGCAGTGCTGGAAGCAGAGCCATGCGCTGAACCCAGAGTCCCTCTGTCTCAGAAGCTCCCAGTCCACAGCAAGACTGACAAGAACCTTTCTCCAGAGCCAACAGAGAAAGCTTTCCCCTGGAGCCAATGCCCTAAATCTGGACTTGTAGCCTCCAAGGCTGTGACAGAATAAATGTCTCTTTTTAAAGCCATCCACTTGTGGCGTTTCTGTTAGAGCAGCACCAGAGGACTGAGACCGTGTTCTTTACACTGCGTCTGTCGCGGTTTGTGCTCATTGTGCCCTTGTCTAGGGTGCGCCTTCTGACTCAGCAGTGATTAAGTTTAGGACACATCCTGCACTGATACGACCTCTTTAACACAACAAAAAGCTATTTGCAAACAGGAATTACCTCCGCAGGCATGTTGTTGTTGCTGCTGTGTACCACCCACTTGATTTGGCCTTGTAGGGATCCCATGTAACAGAGAATAACCGCCCCATGGGGTGTTCTTGTCTGTAATCTTTATGAAAGCAAATCGCCAAATCTCTCTTATTATGGAGCTGCTGGGTGGGTTCAAACTGCCAGCTTTTCAGTTATCAGCTACATGTTTAATCTCTGTGCCCCCAGGACTCCTTTCCACAGGCACCGGGGCTAGATTTCAACATGTATTTTTGAGAGACCCAATTCAATCTGTGACAGAAGATGAGAAAGGAGTAAAATAGTCAACCTGATTATGGTACCTGATTGCTATGATCAGAAAGCAAAAGACAGGACCTCGTGCTGGTTGCAGCTGGCCTGACCCCAGGGAAGTTGCCAGCATGACCAAACCCCTCCTTGCTGGGGAAGATGCAACTCTGAGCCAATAAAAATTTGACCTCTCCTCTGACTTGCAAGTTTTGGGATTAACAAAGTTCACAAGAAGGAATGAAGACACTTCTTGGTGACAGTCTTGGGAGAAGAGGAACCAGTGAGAAGGGTCCCAGCACCAGAGCACAGGGGAGGGGTGACAAGAAGATGGTCATGAGAGCCCCCATCACCACCATCATCATCGTCATTGACGCTGAGCAAGTTCCTTAACCTTCTGTGCCTCAGGTTTTCTGCAAATAACAGAAAAGAATACAAATAACAGTTTTTACTTGGCAGGTCTGTGTGGGGACGGAATAAGAGACATATGCCAACAGCTCAAAGCAGTACGTGGTACACAGACCATGGTAATTGTTCAGTGAGTCCCGCTATAGGCCACAAAGCATCGGTATGCCGCTCCTGTGCCCTCTCCTGCCCATCTGCAGTGTGTTCTTTAACAGACACTTGTCCCTGACATGGGACAAGGTCATTCAAGCTGAAGGGCACAGGGCTGACCAGAATTTCTAAAAGCGAAGCCAGAATTAGGTCATCCTATCAGGTCACTATGAGTTAGAATCAACTCAATGGCAGTAGCTTTTTTTTTTTTTTAAGCACAAAGGAATGATTCACAGTAATAGGATCCTGGCATGTCTGGGCTGCCCAGGCTGCTTGTTGGGGTGGGAGTAGCTGTTGCCCACAGAGTTGGGGGTTGTAGCAGTCTGCCCAAATCCAAAAACCAAACATATTGCCATTGAGTCAATTCGTAGCAATGCTACAGGACAGAGTAGAACTGCCCCATTGTGTTTCCAAGGCTGTAAATCTTTACAGAAGCAGACCCTTCTCCCGAGGGGCAACTGACGGGTTTGAATCACTGACCTCTTGGTTACCAGCCAAGCACTTAACCACTGCACCACCAGGATTCCTCAAACCCAGCCTTGTGGTTGGCCTCCCACAGTCATTTGTGATGTTTCTCAACAAGCACTGACTCTGTGGTTCGGACTGTGGTGTGCATTTCACAGATGAGGAAACTGAGACTCAGCAGGCCTAAGGGATGTTCTCATTGTCACAGAGCTTCTCAGTGGCACGTAGAAGTCAAACTCAGGACTCTAAGGTTTCAAAGAGCGCATAACAAACACCTAGTGCTGGGTAGCTTCATTAACCCAGCAGGCACCACTGACAGCTGGTGCAAGGACACCACGAACACATCGCAACCTAGTTCTTGCTGAACTCCGGAAAGTGAGACCAGAGAACGGAGACAAGGTTCCCCACTTCCCCCGACTATGCTGGCATTTACAAACACCTAAGCACTCCAAGTGTGAGGCCGCCTCTTCACACCACAAAGGTCGATGTCGTCATTTCCTGACTGTGGCTACAGAGCTGATGTCTCAAAAAGGCCTAGAATAAATTCCAGTTCTGCCCCCTTGTCCATCTCACACACCACTATTAGCTGACTCAGTGCAATGGGTTTGCTTTTGGTTTTGTTAGGTTATTTAAAAATAGGATCACTGTGAAATGGAACCAATTTGATGACAAAGGGGATTATTAGGTTTTTGTTTTCTTATTGAGTTTTGGAAAGCCCTTACATATTCTGGATGAAAGTCCTTTATCATATATGCACTGTGCAAATATTTTCCCACATCTATGGCTTTTCTTTTTCACTCTACTGGTAACCTTTCAAAGAGCAAGCCATTACCTATTGGTGTCAACTCAGTTCTGATCCATAGCAACCCCATAGGTCAGACTACAACTACCCCACAGGGTTCTCAAGATGCAGCTGGTAGATTCAAACTGCTGACTGTTTGGTTAGCAGCTGAGCTCTTAACCACTGTGCCACCAGGGTTTCTTTTCAAAGGGCAGATGGTAATTTTGAAGAAGTCCAGTTCATCATTCTGTTCTTTTATACTCGTGAAACATACTTTTGGTGACATATCAAAGAAATTCTTGCCTAAACCAAGGTCACAAGGATTTTTTTCCTGTTTTACATTTAGGTCTATGAATTATTTGAATGAATAATTTTTGTATATCATGCCATGTATAGATCTATTGTCATTTTGTTTTTATGGCTCCTCAGTTGTTCCAGCACCACTTGTAAAAATTACCCTTGCTCCACTGAGCAGCCCTTGTGCTTTTGTCAAAAATCAAGCATCCGTATTTGTGTGGGTCTGTGTCTGGACTCTCTTGTGCTGTGTTAGATTCCACCAAGTCCGTTCCAACTACCAGAGACTCAGTTCACAACCGAATGAAACACTACCTGGTGCTTCGCCATCCTCGCAATTGTCACCACGTTTGAGCCTGTTGTTGAGACTTTTCCTCTTTTTCACTGACCCTCTGCTTTGCCAAGCATGATGTCATTCTCCAGGGACTAATCCCTCCTGATAAGTTATCCAAAAGCATGAGAGACAGAGTTTCACCATCTTTGCTTCTAAGGAATATTCTGGCTGTGCTTCTTCCAATACACATTAGTTCATTCTCTTGGCAGTCCATTATACAGTCAATATACTTAGCCAACACCATAATTCAAAGGCGACAATTCTTCCTCTGTCTTCCACATTCATTGTCCAGCTTTTGCATGCTTATGAAGTGACTGAAAACACCACGGTCTGGGTCAGGTACATCTCGGTCTTCAAGGTGATACCTTTGTTTTGTTTTTAACACTCTAAAGAAGTCTTTTGTAGTCATTTTGCCCAATGCAATGCCTCATTCGATTTTTTTGACTGCCACTTCCGTGGTTTTGATTATGGATCCCAGTAAAATGACACCCCTGACAACCTCAGTCCTTTCTTTATTTGCCATGATGTTGCTTACTGGTCCAGTTGTGAGCATTTTTGTTTTCTTGACGTTGAAGTGTAATTCACACTGAAGGCTGTGGTCTTTGATCTTCATCAGTAAGTGCTTCAAGTCTTCTTCATTTTCAGCATGCAAAGTTGTGTCATCTGCCTAACTCATTGCTAACGAGTCTTCCTCCTTTTCCGATGCCCTCTTCTTCATATAATCCAGCTTCTCAGATTATTTGCTCAGCATATGAGTTGCGTAACTGCGGTGAAAGGATACAATGCCGATGCACAGCTTTCCTGACTTCTAATCACAAAATATCCCTTCTTCTGTTCCAGTGACTGCTTCTTGATATACGTACAGGTTCCTCATGAACACAATTAAGAGTTCTGGAATTTCCATTCTTTGAAATGTTATCCATAATTTGTTATGATCCACACAGATGAATGCCTTTTATAGTCAGTGAAAACAGGTAAACATCTTTCCGGTATTCTCTGCTTTCGGCCAAGATCCATCTGACATCAGCAATGATATCCCTTATTCCATGTCCTCTTCTGCGTTTGGCTTGAATTTCCAGCAGTTTCCTGTGGATATACTGCTGCATCTGCTTCAGAATGATCTTCAGCAAAATTCACTTTTGTGTGACATTAATAATATTGTTCAATAATCTCTGCTTTGGTTTGGATCACCTTTCTTAGAAACAGGTATAAATATGGACCTTTTCCAGTCAGTTGGCCAGGTAGCTGTCTTCCAGATTTCTTGGCGTAGATGAGTGAGCACTTCCAGTGCTGCATCTGTTTGTTGAAATGTCTCAGTTGATATCCTGTCAATTCCCGGGGACTTCTCATCAGTGCCTTCAGTGCACCTTGGACTTCCTTCTTTAGTACCATCGGTTCCTGATGTAATGCTGCCTCCTTAAATGGGTCAATGTCATCTAATTCCTTTTGGTATAGTGACTGTTTCCTCTTTCTATCCTCTTGTGATGCTTCCTGCACGGTCTAAGATTTTCTCCATAGCATCCTTCACTATTGTAACTGGAGGCTTGAGTTTTTTCTTCCATTCTTTCAGCTTGAGAAATGCTGAGTGTGTTCTTCTCTTTAGGTTTTCCGTCTTCAGCCCTTTGCACACATCATTATGATACCTCGTCTTCTTGAACTGCCATTTAGAATCTTCTGTTCAGCTGGTTTACACCATCAGTTCTCCCTTTTGCTTTAGCTACTCAATGTTCAAGAGCAAGTTTCAGAGTCTCTGCTGGCGTTCAGTTCGGTCTTTACTCTCATGTATTGTTTTAGTGACCTTTTGCTTTCTTCATGTATAATATCCTCGATTGTAGGCTACTTGAAATTGTACCACAGTGATACTCACTAATACTCTTTTTTAAATTATTGTTCTCTCTCAGGTATTTTCTGTTGCTGTGTCTTCAGGTTCATTAATCATTTGTCTTGTAATATCCATTCTGCCATATGTTTCATCCAGCATATTATTTCACCTCACGCATTGTAGATTTCATCTATAAATGTTCATTTCTAAATGATGGGACTTTATGTCTCTCGTGTCTCTACTTAACTTTCTGGACATGTGGAATAATAGTTATTCAAGGTTCTCATCTGCTCATTTTAATACCTCTGTCCAGTTTTGTTTGTCTCAGTTGACTTATCTCCTCATTATCAGTATATTTGCCCACTTCTTTGACTGCCTCGTAATTTATGTTGGATACCAAACAGTATAACTTTTGCCACCTTAAGCACTGCATATTTGGGACTTCCATACTCTTGGGAGCACTGTGGCACAGGGGTTAAGAGCCTGGCTGCTAACCAAAAGTCAGCCATTTGAATCCACCAGCAGCTCTTTAGAAAGCCTATGGGGTAGTTCTGCTCTGTCCCCCAGGGTCACTCTAAGTCGGATTGACTGACAGTAACAGATTTGGCTTTTTTTAAAATATTCTGGAGCTTTGTTCTGGGACACAGTTAAGATACTTGGTAACAGTTTAATCTTTTGGAGCCTTATTTCGAACATTTGTTGGGTAGTATCAGAGCAGTGCATCATTTACAGCTAATTATACAGGCAAGGTGGTGCAGCAGTTACAGCACTCAGCTGGAGCAGTTTGAATGCTCCAGTTGCTCCATGGAGGAAAGATTAGTCAGCCAGCTTCTGTGAAGATCATAGCTTCAGAAACTCTATGGGGCGGTTCTACTCTGTCTATGAGAAGGGTCGACAGCAGTGGGATGGAGTCAGGCAAGACCTTTCTGAGTACTCTCCCCAGTATCTTGTAAATGATGAGAACTAGCATGTCTGCTGGGAATAGACACAATTCCTTGTCCTGAGTCAGTGCCTCGCTTTGTCCCCTTTAACGGTTTGGGCTCCTCCTTTCTCTGGCCTTAGGAAGTTTCTTCACAGGCATATGCTCATCACTACTTGGTGAGGTAACTGTGGCGGTCCCACTGTGGATCTCCAGAATTCTCTCTGTGTGCACTTCTCTCTTTACAAGAATGGTGGAAGAATGGGGAGGGGAGGTAGGGAGGGAGGATGTGATCTCCTCTGACTTCACAAGGGGAGAGGAGAATCAAAATCAAAAGACACTCCTCCTCTTTCCACCATCTTAACCATTTCTGACACCAGCTGCCCCTTCCATGGCGCTCTGTACTTCTCTTCTGAGTTTGAGTATTTATTGCAACGGCCCCACATGACTCACAGACCACAGTCACAGTTACAAGTTTATTAGGCAAGTAGCAAGTTACCATTCAGGATCAAAAATGCTGAAGATGCAGATTTTCTGTCAGGATAGTCTCTTCCCTGCGGGCACAGCTCTTTCTGGCCCTTTGACCTCTGCCCTGCTGAGGCGTTAACAAAGCTCTTTTAGCTTGGGCAACAGGTACCTCGAGGCACTCCGATTTACCAGAAAGCTTTGGCACAAAGGAACTCAGTTCCAGCTCCATAGGTCAGCAAACCTAGATCTGCCATCTCCCTGGAGGAACCCTATTCTGCCTGCAAGCCTCCTGCCCACAGGCCAGGGAGCCCACTTGTCTTCTATTGGAGGTCTCTCCTGCTGTTGTTTCTCTGCTGCTACTTTTCATTCTTTAGTGTTACAGCTCCTCTCTCTCTTCTTGAATCTCTCTCTCTTATCTCCATCTCTCTCTCTCAGTCTCCTGGTTCCAAGAGCTTCTCAACACAGTGGCCCTGAGTCCAAAGGGCACACTCTTCTCCTAGCTCTTCTTTCTTGTTGATAGTATGATCCTCTTACCACCTTTCAGTTAAATAAGATGGCTTATTTTAGCCCTAGGGCGATAGCAAAACTGATCAATCCCCTCACTAGAGTTCCATAGACCTTACTATTATGATCTCAGCCAATTATTTGATGGGAGTTACAAAGACCATGGCTAGAAGGGCCGTATTAAGTTATTCATTGCATCACATCCCTTTACAGTGCTCTGCCTGACAAACTCGAGCTGTCTTGACCTCCTAGATTCACAGTTTCGTTTCCATAATTCAGGGAATCCACTGAGACCTGCCTCAGTTTCCCCTTCATATGATAAGGCCTTAAAATTCTCCCAGGTTAGCAAGCTGACCAATCCTAGAGCTCAGTTCATTTGTTTCCTGTCTCAGAGATGATGGTCTTTTGTAGTTAAGTCTTTGTTATTGTCTTCTGATGTCCAGTGTCTTGCAATGCAAACTGTTGTTTCAAAACAAATGTTTATTGTTGTTTCAAAATAAGGGAGAAATCCAATCCCTGTTTCCACATCATTCCCATAAACACATTATAGAAGGTCATTTTTATTATCCTCATTTCATGGATTTGCTGAGATATATATAGAAACTGAGGCTCAAATTGCTTAGACAACTCACATTAGGTCACACAGAATGATTTACTCCGTGTGAGGTCTATTCATCACTGCCAGAAACAGAATCCATCTGCCCATCCATAACATCTTAGAGTGGAGGCCAGGCCTGCTAGGGTGAAACAAAGGTGACTGTGATCACTTAAAACTGAGGTGGTCAAAGACCTGACAATGTTGAGATCCTGAAACTGATTAGAGCCCAGGTGACCTGGTTTGCGTTCGGGAGATCAGGCTAGCAAGTTCATTCTCCTAAGGGTGTCAATCCAGGCTAACCCTCCCAAGGCATGCAGCCCTCTTAGCAGTGCAGTTTTATTAAGCAAAAGCACATTCTAGAGAGGGAACAGGTCAGACTCCATGTGTAGAGAAAGACCCTATAAAGGGCTATGGGTTTCCTTATGTTGGCAAAAACAAGGGGTGCTGTCATAGACAGGAGGAGGAGGTAGAGATATGGTTCTTGGTTCTAAGTTTGAGGCTCTGCTCCAGCAACTGCATGATAGCAAACCCCCTGCAGGGAGTATGGAGATGGGGTAAGGATGAGACCAAAATAGGGCTAGGTCCTTTCTAGGTTGTCCCTCCAAGGTAGTGTACACCTGGGGCTCATTAGAACCGCCAGGAAAGAACTACTGTGTCTGTAGTTACCCTTCTGGAGTGTTGACACAAACGGGTGGTATGTGGTGGGGACCAGCTTCCCTAGCTATCCTTGCCAATGGAGGTGCCATCTTGCAGGTACATTCTCTTGCTCTGATTCTGGAGGCAACACAGTTCGCTCAGGTTAGCCCAGCTAAATTTGGTCAGTGTTACACAAACAACAACTTGAGAGGCTGGAATTGGGTTCACGTTGTGTATTGCTGGTGAAAATCTGTTGTTGTGCCTAAGCAGCTCCTTTGGAACTCCCCTCCTTCCTCTCCCTTCGTGTGGTTTGATGAGCGTAAATTGAGTGCTCCCCTGACCCCAGGGAAAGCAAATGAACCAGGCCTGCCTAATCAAGGACTTCTGTTCTACAGTATGAGCCTTGGAAATGGGCCCACGGCCCAGGCTGATTCAGTCAGAATTAGTTCTTGGATTTTTGATGAATGTTAGTAAGAGTCCACTGCTCACTAGTGGGGTTGCTAAAGTGATTGGGCTGAGATTGAGTTATATGTGTCCTAACCACACTGAAGGTGAACCTCACAAATGCAGAGATCTTCTATTTGGTTCACTGTCGTATCCTCAGGCCCAGATACTCCCTGGCACAAGTCATGCAAATGCTTAAGCCTTTGCTTTAGATCAAGCCAGATCTAAGTCCAGCAGATCCTGACCACCCAGTCACAAGAGCCAATGCATTTCCCCTTCTGTAACACCTAGTCTGACTTGTGTTTCTAGCACCTACAGCCAGTGAGTCCTAATCCTGGTCTCTAGCCACCACCAGGGAAAGCACAGTGCCTTGTACATATAGGAACTAGGGAAACATTTGTGAAGAATCAAATAAATGAATCCAGAGATCACTCTCTCCCTTGTTTCCTCCCCTGTTTCCCACTTTTCCTATGCCCCAGAGGTGTAGATGGAATTGGGACCACTTCTTAGAGCCCTAGAAAGGAGGATTGATGAACAGTCACCTGCTTTTCTCCAGAGCAGGAGAAAAGTCTGCTCCTTTTACCCTCAGAGGTAAACTTGAGCTCAAGGAGGTAGCTGGCATTTCCAAACAGGAGGATCACTCCTGGGAGATACCAGAGACAGGCTCAAGGCTATTGGGCTAGAAACACTCTCCTGAGCCAGATTATGCAACAGCAGGATAATAACACTACTTCTGAACATGTACTCTTTACAGTGCGTTGACAGAGAGCCCAGCAGTGGCACTGGGCTTTGGAGCTGGCCAGACCCGGGGTGAAATCCACGCTCTGCTGCTGCCCGGGCACACAACCTTGGGCAACTATCATTATCAGGCCCATTTTACAGAGGATACTGAAGGCATCATGGCCTGCCCAGGATGACCCATAAGTTAGGAAGAGAAGTGTCTAGTGCCAAGATTCTCTGATTCCCAGGCCAGCACTTGACCCACTGTATCCCAGGCTCTCAGAGCACAGGTGACTGGAGAACACAGTGGCATCTCCAGAAGACGAGTGCCAGGTCCTCCGACATTCAGTCCTCCGACATTCTGCCAGGGAATCTGGCTATCCTCTAAGGGGTAAATGAGTGATGAATTAGCTATGGGGAAAAGCAAATGGCTGATCATTCCAGGGGTCCCAGGACACCAAGGAGGAAAGGTGTTCTTCAGAGATCCCAGATAACAGGTATCCTGGGAGGGAAACTGGGCACCATGACCAGAATGTCAAACCTCACATTCTCACTGAACATTGTACTTTGGCAATTGCATTTATACCCGTTCATTCAAGTACTGTCAACCCAAGGAACACAGAAAAGGCTCAGCTGCAGTCCCCACCCTGGACAACACATCATTCCATAGCAGACTCAGAAACAGAACATGAGAAAGCAGCAGGTTATCAATGCACCTCTTTTACATGGAGGAAATGGGTTAGGTCCCAGAGAAGTTAAGTGATTTGCCCAAGGTTGCACAGGTGGAGATGGCAGAAGAGGACTCGAACCCAAGCCTTCTAGCACTAAGACCCATGCCCCTTCCCTACACCACACTGCCTGGCAGAGCATGTGAGAAGTTAGAAAGAAAGAGGCCAGTGAGTGGCTGGAGGCATCTGGGAAGGCTTCCTGAAGGAGGCAGAGCCCAAGTGGGCCTAGAGGAAAATGGAGCAGAGAAGGATGAAGACAGGAAAGATCAACGCATAACGTGCTCCCCATAGATCTTTACAATTTTCTCTAAAGAGTCCTGTGTTCTTTGAATGGGTCCCTGGGTCCTCCTCAGAGCAGGTCCTTTACCCAGGCAGGCAGGAAACAGTTCTCAGGTAGGACTGTCGGGCAAGGTGGAGCAGGGGCTCCTGGAAGTCTTTTACTCATTCAGTTTCTGGCCCAGGTGTGCCTGAATGGAAGAGTGGAGGATGGCGTACTCACCTGTCTGCAGTGAGGGGGGACAGTAGCTAACAAGGGACTCTAATGAGGCCATTAGACCATTTTCCATTAGCCAATCAGCCCCACCAGAGATATCGACAGTCCTACCAAGTGTCTCATCATCCTGACAGCTTCTCTCCCAATGGCCCTGTGATATTTCCTATAAATATGAATCCCCTCCATTATGCCTACAATTGGGGAATTAGTCCCTTCCCCTGCCTGCTCTGCCGCTGCAGACTGTGTTGACAACCCATTTCCCTATAATGAGCCTGAAGAATAAAACAACATCACGCAAGGATGAAAATACACAACAGCTCAGCTGCTGTGGGGATTCTTGGGGTGCAGATGGGGCTGGCAGAGCTGAGACAGTATTATAGAAACCAGAAGCCTGCGCTGGTGGAGACAAATTGGTCCTCACAGGTCAGCTTTCCAGATATGGTCCAGGGAGCTGACTGAGCAGGTGATTCCTTTAAGTTCCAAATCTCCATTTCCTCCCTTCCTTCCACAGATATTTACTGACACTCATTAGGTGCAAATCCTGATGTGGGATGACTGAGGCTGATTCCCATGCTTTGGGGTCACCCACCTGGCTGGGGAGGCAAGTGTACTAACAGAGAGAGACCCTGCAGTGATAGCAGGCTTTTATCTGGCATATTTGTTAAGCACCTCCTACGTGACAGCTACTGAGTTAGGGGAAAGGTAGTAAGTAAAACCCTCGTGCCATCTACCCCCATGGAGCTCACGTAATCAGGGGATCACAGAAAGCAGAGAAATTACAGTGAAACAAAGAAGTACAGGTACCATGTGAGCATGTAATAGCAGTTTCCAAGGGAGATTGAGAAGGGCTTCGCTAGGAACTAGAAAGCCTGAGCTACCATCTCAAGGGTAAAGAGGAGTTATCAGTAGAGCTTGGGGCCAAGAGAAGCTGTCCTGATTGGGCAACAGTGTGTGCAAAAGCCCTGTGGCTGGATAGTTCTTGTTGTTAAGTATTGTCAAGTCAGCTCCAACTCATAGCTACCCTATGCCCACAGAATGAAGCACCGCCTGGCCCACACCCACAATCATTTTTATGCCTAAGCCCATTGTTGGAGACATGTGACAATCCATCTTGTTGAGGGTCTTTTTCTGTTTTCCTGACCCTCTACTTTACAAAGCATAATATCCTTCTCCAGGGACCAATCCCTCCGGACAACATGCCCAAAGTATTGTAAAATGCAGTCTTGCCATCTGTTTCCAAGGAGCACTCTTGTTATATGTCTTCCAGAACAGATCTGTTTGTTCTTTTGGTAGTCCATGGTACATTCAGTATTCTTCTCCAGCACTACAATTCAAACGTGTCAATTCTTCTTCTGTTTTCCTTATTCATTATCCAGCTTCCACATGCATATGATACAAGTAAAATGCTACGGCTTGGGCCAGGTGCATTTTAGTGTTTAAGGTGAGATCTTTACTTTTCAACACTTTAAAGAGGTCTTTTGCCTAATTCAGTATGTCTTTTGATTTCTTGAGTGCTGCTTCCAAGAGCATTGATTGCAGAAGCAAGTAAAATGAAATCCTTGACAACCTGAATCTTTTCTCCATTAATCATGATGTTGCTTACTGGTCCACTTGTGAGGATTTTTGTCTTCTTGATGCTGAGGTGCAATCCTTACTGAAGGCTATGATCTTTGATCTTGATTGGTAAGTGTTTCAAATCCTCTTTACTTCCAGCAAGCAAGGTTGTGACATATGCCTACTGCAGGCTGTTAATGACTCTTCCTCCAATCCTGATGCCTTGTTCTTCTTCATATAGTCCAGCTCCTCAGATTATTCACTTAACATACAGATTGAAAAGATACGGTGACAGGATAAAACCCTGAGACACACCTTTCCTGACTTTAAACCACGTAGTGTCCCCTTGTTGTATTTGAACAGTTGCCTCTCAATTTGTGAACAGATTTCTCGTGAGCACAATTAAATGTTCTGCAATTCCCGTTCTCTGCAATGTTAGTCTTAATTTGTTATGATCCACACAGATAAATGTCTTTGCACAGTCAATGAAACACAGTTAAACATCGTCCTGGTATTCTCTGCTTTTAGCCAAGATCCACCTGACATCAGCAATGATATATTGGGTTCCACATCCTCTTCTGAGTCTGGCTTGAATTTCTGCCAGTTCCATGTCAATATACTGCTGTAGTTGCTTGTGAATGATCTTTAGCAAACTTTTACTTGTGTGTGATATTAATGATTTTGTTTGATAATTTCTGTATTTGGTTGGATCACTGTTCTTGGAAGTAGGCATAAACATGGATCTCTTCCAGTCAATTGGCCAGGTAGTATCTTCCAAATTTCTTAGCACAAACAAGTGAGCATTTCCAGGGCTACATCTACTTATTGAAACATCTCAATTAGTATTCCATCAGTTCCTGGAGCCAGACAGCCCTTAGTGACCATGAAATGTATCAAGACCTGTGTGGCTGGAGGATATGGAATGGGACCGTTGTGTGAAATGAGGCTGGAAAGAGCGTCAAGGGCCAAATTGTATGGCACCTCAAATATCATGTTAGGAACTTGGGTCTTTGTCCTAAGAGTATCAGGACCCCATTCAGATGTTTCAAGTGGAGGCCAAAAGGAGGTCACAGAATTAGCATGACAGTATTTGTGTTTCCAGAAACATCCTGAAGCAGGAATGAGTCAAATTGTGACGAGGGAAGTACAGGGAGAGTGAGAGCTGACAAAGGAGTGCCATCTTGCTTTAAATAAAGGAGAACCACTTCCAGAGGAGGAGAAGGGAACAGTGAGCATCTGGGTCTACAGGACCTTCGCTGTTACTCAGCTCACATTATCACACCCACAGCCTGTGCTGGGGCAAGCAGCAGGTGAAGAATGAGAATTATCAAGTTCCAGACCCTATGGAGCCTACATTCTACTAGGATCCAGGGGCAGGGTTTAGGAGGAAGCAGATGTTTCCCTAATGTATCAGAAGAACAAGTCCTAAGAGGAATACCCAGGATGGTGTGGTAACAGTAGACTCTCTTTTCTGAAAGAAAAATCAGGCCTTGTATTTCAGCCAGGATGTTTATGCATGCTCAGCAGAGACCCCTTCATACACGTACAGGTCAAAGATGTAACCAACGACTGTGGGATCAAGCCAGAACCAGGCCTTACAGGACCTGGTGAGTCACCAGACCTGTGATCCTCTCCCTCCACGTGGGGTCCTATAATCTTTGCTAGTGTGTGATCCAAGGTCACCCCCAAAGTGATTTTCCAGCTTAGCTCCTCCCACCCACGGATTCTAGGTTCCCTGTCCACATTTCTGGAGCAGAAACCTGTGTGGGCTCAGCCTGAACAGTTGCAGCAGCAGCAGGAGGCTCCCTACAACTTTTCAAGGTAGACATCTGGATCCCCACCTTGCAGATGAGCAGACAAAAGCTCATAGAGGTGAAGACCCTTGCCCAAGGTCACACAGCCACTGAGTATTATTACCATGATGCCCAGGCTGCTGGTGACATTAGGGCTATCAATGTAAGTACTGAGGAGGCTGCCCATTGTTTCTTCATTTTAATGAGAAATACAAGCACCCGGCAGCCCAATGGCAATAATTACAGCCATTGTCCATTGAGGACTTACTACTAGAAAACTGAACATTAACAGGTACATGTTTGGTACTGATTCTAAGACTTTGCACCTACTAGCTTGTTCATCCTCACAAGAGCCCAGTGAAGTAGGTATCAGTTATCTATTGCCAAAATAATGCTGCTTAACAAGCAACTATGAAACACAATGCTAATAGAATGTGAATCAGATCTGGTCTTAGTTACCTAGTGCAGCTATAACAGAAATATCACAAGTAGATGGCTTTGACAAATAGAAATTTATGTTCTTATAGTCTAGGAGACTAGAAGTTCAGATTCAGAGCACCAGCTCATGGGGAAGATTTTCTCTCTCTGTCAGCTCTGGCAAATGTCTTCTTATTAATCTTCCCCTGGTCTAGGAGCTTCTCAGAATAGGGACACTGGGTCCAAAGGACACGCTCCACTCCCAGTAATTATTTCTAGGTGACATGAGATTCGCTACCTCTTTGCTTGATTCTTTCTTTCATATCTCAAAAGAGATTGACTCAAAATGTCACCTAATCCTGTAGATTGTGTCCTGCCTCGTTAATAAAACTGCCACTAATACTGTCTTAGTAGCATCATAGAGGTTAGAATTTATAACACACAGGGTAATCACATCAGATCACAAAACGGCAGACAACCACACAATACTGGGAATCATAGCCTAGCCCACATATTTTGGAGGGAATGCATGGGCGAGCCAACCTGATAAATATTTCAAGGGGGCATAGTTCAATCCATAACAGACCTCAATTTACAAAATGCCATGGCTTTAAATCAGTAAGCATGTACTTCATTCACCAGTCTGTGCATTGTCTGAGCAAAGATGACGCATAGCCAGCCAGCTTCCAGCAACTGTAATGGTACGAGCAAATCTGACGTTGGCTGACCTTGCTCCTGAAACTTCATCACTGAAGAGCTGGCTATGGGCTGCCTTTGCAGATCTTGGCTAAGATCAATGGGCTGACTCCTCTCAGCTCCATGTGGTCTCTCATTCCCCTGCAGGCTGACCCGGGCTTGTTCCCACAGAGGCCATCAGAATCCAAGACAATCAGAGGAAATGTCCAAGGTTTCTGGAGGCCTAGGCTCTGGTATCGCTTGCACCACGCTCTTACTGGCCGAAGTAAAGCACAGCCTAGTGCTAAGGGGTGGAATCAGGCTCCACCTCTTGGCACCAGGAGCCAAACATCCCATTGCCAAGGGCATCACAGGAAGAGACAGAGAGTTAGGGTCCTTTAAGCAACAAATCCACCAGAAAGTAAATAATATCATAGCATCCCACCAAGGTTCAGAGAGTGACTTGATAAAGATAACTTGCTCAAGGTGGCACTATGGCTAGCTACTAAGAGGCAAAGGTGAGATCTCAATCTCATTCTGTGACCCTCACCCCTGCTTTGCTGCCTTTTGAAAGTTATGAAGAGAAATCCAGAGCCAGGAGAAACTAGAGTTTCTAGGATCCCAAGCCCAGGAGACTACCCAGGACAGAGGGAAGTCCCTGTCTATGTCAGGCAGCCTGAGTCCTCAAGGAAGCTTCTAGTTCCAGGAAAAAAAAAGCCTTTTATTTCCCCCAGGAGGCAGAGGGGCTGCCTGGACAGAAGGGTGGGCTCACTAGGACCTGACAAGTTCTGGGGGGCACCAGACTGAGATCTGCTGCCTAACAGGGGATCTGGATTATAGTCATTCACTTGTATATTCAATAAATACGACTTTAGAATTAATAGGACTTTTAAAAGTGCATTCCCCTGACGTGTTCTGTCCTGACATCTATCTACCATCTTCTAGTCACATCCCCTCATCTGTGAAGATTCAGCTTAGGTGTCTCCTCCTTCAGGAAGCCCTCCTTCCTGCTCAATACCAGTCATCTTCTATTTTGCTTCCACAGGTCCTTGGGAACGTCCTTGGATTGCCACTGCTGATTCTTCTACTTACACCCTCCCAGGGTCATATGAAGGAACAAGACTCTGGAGGGTGGACAGAGACCACACCTTGTTCTCATTTTCTCTTAAGACAAGAAGTGTTAGGAAACTTAGCTGGGCTCTAGAACATTGTGGAAGTCACAGCAGGAGCTCGTGAACACTGGGCAGGAGGAAGAAGAAAAGGAGGGGAACAGCTATACAAACTTAGCTCAGAGGCAAGAAGCAGAACTGGACACAGAAAATTGAAAATTAGTAGGTTGTGGGAGGTAAGGAAAGCAGAAAAGCTTCAACATTAAAAATGGTCACATGGTGGCCTCTAAGGTCTGGCTTAATCAGGAACAATTTGCTGTGTGCCCCAGGCAGATTCAGGAGCTTCCTGGTGTAGAACATCGCTGGCATGGCTATTTCATGCTGAGCTGGACACAGACCGGGACCCGGAAGCCAGAAACAAAATCAGCTCCTTGGCCAGGAGGGAGCAGCAACTCCAGCGGGACACTGGGTGTTGAGTGTTGTCTGCTTCTCATGGCTCTGTGAGCATGGACCGCTACTCACTCCATCAGAGAGCCTCTCCTCACCCCCCTCTTACCGCTTCCTCTCCCCCATCCAGGGCCATCTTTGAGGATTCAGCTCAGACCCCTCTCTCCCAGGAAGTCCCCTAGACTGCCCACCCCTCTCTGGATTTGGAAGCTCCCAGTACTTGTTTTGCAGGTTAAGTACAAACTATCGGGTTAGATCAGTGGGATTCAAATGCAAGCTATTCTGTGTTCCTGATCTTGCTGCTTAAAGTGTTGGGAATTTGTAGAAATGCAGATTCTCTCAGGTCCCATTCCCTGATCTGGATCTGTCCGTTGTACCTAAAACAGGTATCCCAAGAGACTTCTCCAGGATAACTGATACTCACAGACATGTCTCCATGGGAGAGCAGGATATGAGGACCTTGAGACAGTCCCTAAGCTCATTCAACAAACAAGTACTGAGTGCCTAGAGCATGCTAGGTGCTATTCTGCGTGCTGAGGACAGAGCAGGGAGAATAGGTGGAGTTCCGGCTTTCATGGCATTTCTCAGTACAGTATTTAAATACACTGATGTGAGGTCCCGTGTTCTCAGTAACAGAGAGTGGAACAGCCTTGGCCAAGGTTGCCCAAGCTGGCAGGCTAAGATGCAACCTGGGGGCTTAGAGCCTCCAGCTTGGGCTTGAGCCTCTATTTCCCCACTTGTGTTGAATGCTCTTCCCCCAGCATCTCACTTTTGCAGAGCAAAGTGTGACCTGGGCATAAAGCAAATGAGGCAGCCACACACAGAACCCCTCTTACCTTATATAAGACAGTAACCCCTCCTCCCTAGCTTCCTGCGTTCTTTTTACCAGCACCTACCACTGCCTGACTTGTTACTAGTCATTTGTCCATTCCATTCTCATCTGCCTCCACCACTGTGAGTCTCACAGGGCCAAGGACCTTGTCGGTCTTTCTAAGAGTCGTGTTCCTTGCACCCAGAACAGCGGCTGGTGCAGAGGTGAGCTTAATATGTACTTGCTAGATGAATGAGCAAAGGTCTGAAGGGTGACTGGGGAAGCAGAGTCCCAGAGCTGAAGGCTCTAAGGCCTTGGGGAGCAGACTGGCTCAGTAGGACACTGATCTAGCAGCCCGGGTGTGGCCCTCCTAAGGATGGACCGGGGACTGTCTGAGGCTGGCTCACCTAGTTCCAGAGCACAGTCCCAGTCCTGCTGCAGAGCAGATGCCAGTAAACACTTGCTGGATAAATGACTAAGTGGACAGATAGTGACAACAGGTGGGCATGGCAGGAGGATGGCAGAAGGTGGTAGAATGGGATGGGCTGGGAGCACTGAAGACCAAGCCATCGCGTGCTCTGTGCCAGGTGCTGTCCCTGTCTCTGTGATGAAACTTCCAGGAAGATAAGGAAAACTCGACTTATCAAGCACCCGGTCACAGTACACAGGAGATTAATTTTTTAACGCTTTGACCTTTCAGACTCTCAATATTTATCTCAATAAACAGTAAGTCTGGGGTTTTATTTATTCATTTATTTCCCTTTACTTTTTCCCTGCTCTAAAATGCTCAGGGAGTAGCGTGGAAGGAGATGAAGGGTTGACACACAGGAAACTCATTTTCTGAGGATTTAATAAAACTCCAGCCCACTCAGCTGCAACAGAAGCCAAGCAGGCAGAGAGAACAGGGAGGGGTGGGGAAGCGGGGAAGGATGAGAAGGGAGGAGAGAATGGGAGCGTGGGAGGGCTGGAGGAGGGGAGGGGTGGGAGGGGCGGGGTCACTAGGGTGGTCCTGAAGAGAGAAGGGGAAGAGGCTGGCCCTGGAAGGAGGCTCAAGGTGGGCTTGTTTGGGTCTTCATGTCTAGAGTAGGGCTTGGGGGGGAAAAAAAACCCACTGCCGTTGAGTGGATTCCTACTCATAGTGACCCTATAGCACAGAGTGGAACTGCTCCATAGAGTTTCCAAGGAGACCCTGACAGATTTAAACTGCCAACCTTTTAGTTAGCAGAGGTGGCACTGAGCCACTATGCCACCAGGGTTTCCAGGTTGTTGGGGAAGGTAGGTAACAAACCTTTACGGCAGAACGCCATTAAACCACATCACTAGGGCCCTTTGCTTCAGAGGAGTCCACTTGGGCTCTCCTCTGCCACGGTCCACACATGTGGTAAGAAGTCTGCAAAGCCCTGCCAGAGTGTACAGTCCTAGATAGCACTCAAGATCCAGTACTTCTCTGTCCATAGGCCTGAGCCTACCTCCAGAGGCCAGTCGGCCCCCCTCCCCCAGATCTGGGCTCCTGAAGCAGCCGAGAGAGTGGGGACTGCCCATGTGTGTGCCCCAGACCCCAGGGCAAGTCAGGGTCCACCCTCAGCCAGGCTGCCCCACAGCTTGCCCCTCATAGCGCCAGGATCCTGTGCAGAGTGGTTGATGGTCAAGGGTTGTCTGCTGGGGCTGGGGCTAGGGTGGCCAGAGCATACTGGCTGGCAGTTCTCACACGGGGAGCCAGATGTCAGGCAAATGCTGCCACTTTCCAGATGGACACTGGCCTTGGGGGAAGGTCAGCAGCTTATGAAGATGGCTGTTACTAAGATGGTGATGGCGGGCGGTGGTTACCAGAGCAACATGTAGACTTGGTTCCTCAGGGTGTCTGCACGTGGAAGCAGCTCGGGAAACTGTCTCCAGGTACGATGTAGGGGCCCTACCGCAACCCCTGGTCAACCCCACTCAGAAGCCCAGCGGGGGAGCCGGCCCGAGCCTCCCTGGCCCATGTGCCCTCTGGTCCAGACCAGAGATGGGCCCTGCAGCTTACTCTGTGCTCTTTGCCCCAGGCTCCCCAGGCTCCCCTGGCTCCCCTGGCTCTGCAAAGAATGAGATGTTCTGATTGTCACACAGGTCTAACTGACTCCTATTAAGTTAACACAAGTACTTGAGGGAAGACGGTGTCAGTTATCGGTACTCTGGGATAGAAAGATGGATTAAAATCTCCAGTTGTCCTTGGCTGTGTGGCCCTGAGCCTCAGCCTCTGCATTTATAAAGCACAGTGGCAACAGCTGTGGCCTAGATTATGAGACTGTTACAAGAGGCCGATAGGGAAGAGCACCTGGAGCCGAGTGGCCGGTACCAAAAAGACTACACGTGATCTTCTTTCGGTCCTGTGACTCTGGACAGATCTCTTCTCTGACTTTCAGCTTTTTCATCTATAAAATGGTGAGAATAACATAATTTTCCTCACAGTCTTGTTGTAAGGATGCGATGAGATAATCACATGCTCCTGATTCCTGTATCATTCACCTTGGCCCCTTCTGCAGACACTGATGCCCCAAGGTGTCCCTTTCTTTGATTCTCAAGGGAGGTCACTCTCAGGCCCCCCACTCTTGGGTTCCCCACACTCAGGCACCCCACTGTTAGGTTCCCCACACAGAGAGCAGAGAGAAAGGATCTTGACGCACCCGTCTCAGAGCTGACTGTCAGAGGAGATGGCTTGATGCTTTACTAACATCTCATAAAGCCAAACAGCCTGTCGTAGAAACACTGGTGCTGTACTTAATTTCTCTGATGTACCATTTAAAATGCAGTTGTTACCTACCAAAAGGTCTCCAGGTGCTTAGACAAACAACCATCTATATGGCTCCTGCTTCCTGTGCATGTGGATTTTATTCTAATCTGGAGCCCTGGGCATACTGCGGATGTTTATTTTAAAACTAAGGCAATAGCAGCCCTAAGAGGGAGAGGAGATTGGGACACATGGAATACCTGGGGGTTGGAACCGATCCAATTAGACCCAGGTGATAGTCATCCTGGCAGGGGCACACATTACAAAGTTATGATCACACACAAACAGAAGCTGGTCCTGTAGCTCTCAGTCTGCCCGTGTGGGCCAGCTCCCCAGAGGTCTGCAAAGACAGCAAGGGGGAGCCCACACTATGAGGCCAGCAATTACCAGCCAGCACTTCCTGGACACTTCTGCTGAGCCAGGCTCTATTCTAGGACTTTTGTATTTATGTAGTATTCATTTATTCTTTTCTACATCCCAGGAAGCACGGATTCTATTACAGTCCACAATTAGCTGAAGAGGAAGCTGAAATGAGAGGAGTTAAGGTTCCGCAGCTGATAAATGGCAGAGCTGGGACGTGAAGCCTGGACATCTGTTTTAGAGTCAGCACTGAAGCCACTTTTACGAAGCCCAGAATTGGCAGTTTGATCCAGCAGGCAGTGTCTCCAGCATGATACATAATCTGGCCCCTTCCTACGTGTGTTTGTCTCTGCTGCACGTACTCCACCTGTGAAGTCCACGTGTGTAGTCACCATTTATGTCATTGGAAAAAGGCATTTTCAGTGAATAGGTTGTAGATCTTACAAAATTCTATCATGCGATCTCCAGCATCATTTTTATCTCCAAGGTCACCTGTTCCAGCTACTAATCCTTTCTCTTTGTTTCTAACTTTCAAATTCCAATCATCAGTAATTATCAGTGCATCTCGATGGCATGTTTTGACCACTTTCAGACTGCAGCAGTTGGTAAAAGTCTTCAGTTTCTTCATCTTTGGCATTAGTATGAGTGCATAAATTTGAATAGTTGTATTAGCTAGTCTTCCTTGTAGGTGTATGGCTATTATCTTATGATTTAGCAACATTGTACTTCAGGATAGATATTGAAATGTTTTTTTAAACTGAATGTGTTGCTGTTTCTGTTCAGTTTGTCATTCCTGGCATAGTAGGTCACATGACTATCCAACTTACAGTGGCCAGTACGAGTCCCTTTCAGCTCACTAGTGCCTAGGATATCTATCTTTAACCATTTCATTTAATTTTTGACAATTTTCAAATTTTGTAGACTCATATTTCACATACTCCATGTTCTGGTTATTAATAGACGTTTGTAGTTGTTTCTTCTCATTTTGAGTCATGCTGTGTCAGCAAATGAAGGTCCCAAAAGCTTGACTCCATCCTTCTCATTAAGGTCTACTCTACGACTGGCTACTGGGAGGAGGCAGCTCTTCCCCGGTCGCCTTCTGAGTGCCTCCCGACCCGAAGGCCTTCCGTCTTCCGGCACTGCAGCACACAACATTCTACTGGCATTCATCAGCCAGTTTTCTTTTCTTTTTTTTTAAGAAGTGCACTACCAGGTCCTTCTTCCCAGTTTGTCTCAGTCTTGGAGCTCTGCTGAAATTTGGTCACTGGGGTGACCCTCCTTGTGTTTGAAATACTGGTGACATAGTTTCCAGCATCACACCAACACACAAGAGTAGGACAAGCTGACAGATGAGTGGTAGACTCCAGAATCAAGTGGCTTTAAATAGTAACCATTCATTTCTCGTAACTCCGTTGGTAGGATGAGGGGCTCTTCTAATTGGCTGGGCCTCGATAGTCTCCGATGGCTCCACTCACAAGGCTAGGTCTGCAGCTGGGATGGGGTGAGATTTGGGGTGAACTGGGACATATCTCTACATGGTTCCTAATCCTTCAGGATGCCGGTGCAGGCTGGTTCACATGGAGGTATTTTAGGGTCCCCAGCAGCAAGAAAGTCCTGGTCCCAGTGCACAAGCATTTTTCAAGCTTCTGCTTATGTCACATTTGTTGATATTTCCTGGGCCAAATCATGTCACCAGATCAAGTCCAAATTTTACTTCTACTATTGATAGAAGCAGCAAAATCACAAAGTATTATTATTTAAATTGTGTCCTCCTAAAATATGTGTTAGTATACTAACCCCATCCCTGTGGATGTAATGTTTGGAAATAAGGTTTCTTTGTTATGTTAATGAGATAATACTAGAGTAGAATGGCTTCTAAATCCAATCATTTTGAGTTATAAAAACAGCAGATTAGACACAGAGATACAAACACAATGGAGGGTGGGAGTGTGGGGGAGGCAGACACCGCATGAGGACCCTCTGTAAGCCAGGGAATGCCAAGGACTACAGACAAGGAAGGTCTCAGCACAGCCAAGACTCTGATTTGGACATTTAGCTTCCAAAGAAAATAAAACTCTCTTCTTTAGAGCCCCACTTGTGGTTTTTCTGTTACAGCAGCACTAGGAGACTAAGACAGATGGTAGAGGGACACGCATTCAAGGTGGGAAGAAATCGATTCATAACGCTATCTACAACACTGTTATGGATTGATTTGTGTCCCCCCAAAATATGTCAACTTAACTAGGCCATGATTCCCAGTATTGTAGCATTGCCCACCGTTCTGTGGTCTCATGTGATTTTCCTAGGGTTGTAAATCCTAACCTTTATGATGTTAATGATGCAGGGTCAGAGGCAGTTATATTAACGTGGCAGGATTCAATCTATAAGATTAGGTTGTATCTTTAGTCAGTCTCTTTGGAGATACAGAAGAGAAGCTAGCAGAGAGACATAGGCACCTTATACCAGCAAGAAAGTGGAACCAGAAGAGTCCATCCTTTGGACCCAGAGTCCCTATGCTGAGAAGTTCCTAGAACAGGGGAACACTGATGACAGGGCTCTTCCCCTAGACGTGATAGAGAGAGCCTTTCCCTGGAGCTGGCACCCTGATTTTGGATCTCTGGCTTCCTAAACTGTGAGAGAATAAATTTCTTTTCATTCAAGCTATCCACTTGTGGGGTTTTGTTATTGTTGTTTTCTGTTATAGCAGCACTAGATGACTAAGACAGACACCACCCATCAACTCTGCTTCACCTTGCCACCCTCTAGCCACCTGACTGCTGTGGCACAAGCCCTCTTTCATTTCCCATAGTGCATGCTCCCCACCCCCTTTCTCTCCCCTAACACACGCTGACACAATAATCCTCTATCCGTAATACTGTTCCCTCAATGCCAGTTAGCTCTTTCCATCCTTCAGAATCCGGCTCACAGGGTACCATCCCAGAAAGCCTTCTCAGACACTTGCCTCAGGCACCCAGCATGGGTTAGGGCTTCTCTTCCTTTCCCACTGTATTGTATTCTCCAGGTTCTCATCACACTTATCACCCTGCTTGGTGTGTCCCAACAGTTCTGACAAATGTTAACGCAATTCAAATCATAGACCTACAAGTAAAAGATTACAGGGTACAAGATATAACTCCTAAAAGAAAACATAAGAGCAAAATCTTTGGAATTTTGAGGTAGACAAGAACTCCTTAAATGGAATGCAGAAGCACAAACCACAAAGGAAAAAAAATTGAAAAGATAAATTAGATTGCATCCAAATTAAAAACTTCTGTACCTCAAAGACATGGCTGAAGAAATTCAGACAAGCTACAGAATGAGAGAAAATATTTTAATACGTATGTTTGACAAGGTATAGTATGCAGTATGTAGATGTAGTATCTTTAGCAGAGCAAATCAACACATCTCTTGGCACTCAATATGCAGCTGTTGGCATGGATAATGCCTTTTTATCCACACCAATTTGCAGAGACCAGCAGAAAAAATTTGATTTAACTTGACAAGTCCAGTACACCTTTGCAATGTCTTCTCAAGGCCAAGTTAATTCTCCTTCTCTCTGCCATAATTTAATCCACAGAGATCTTGATCCATCTGATATTCCACAAAGCACCACACTAGTACAAAATATAGGTAACACGTTGATTGGATCTGATGAGTAGGGAGTGGCACAGCTTTAGATGTCTTAATACTGTACGAACTACAGAGTGAGAAACAACCCCACAAAAATTCAGGGACCATCTACTTCAAGGAAATTTCAGGGGGATCAATAGTCTGGTGTTTGTTGAATTAATCTCCTTGACTGTGAGTGACATATCGTTTCACTTTTTATCACCCACCATGTAAACAAGAGATACAAGTTTTAGTAGCCTTGTTTGGATGTGCCATTTTTAAGTGTTCTACTTCAGACAGTCTACAAAACCAAAGACCCATTGTCATCAAGCCAATTCCAACTTACAGAGACCCTATAGGATAGAGTAGAACTGTCCCATACAGTTTCTAAGCAGCACTTAGTGGACTTGAACTGCTGACCTTTTAGTTAGCAGTCATAGCACTTAACCAACATGACATCAGGGTTCCCCAACCATCTCAAGAGCTACCAAAAAGGCTCCATAAAGTTTGAGTAGAGACAAGAGCAAGAGAAATTTCTGCAGTAAATTCAGGTGTCAGTACAAACTTCTCTACCACTTCAGTCTTACAACAGAGCAGATCTAATGATGCTTGAAGTGTTCACGGCAAAGAGGGATTCTTCACAAAGCCTCAGCGACGTGGTTCAGTGGTAGAATTGTTGCCTTCCATGTGGGAGACCTGAGTTTAATTCCCTGCCAACACATCTCACGCATAGACATCATGTGTCTGTCAGTGGAGGTTTGCATGTCACTGTGATGCTCAACAGGTTTCAGTGGAGCTTCCAAACTAAGATGGTTAAGAACAGAAAGAAAGTTGACAATCTACTTCCAAAACTCAGCTGGTGAAAACTTTATGTCTCTATAAAAATGATATATCAGAGGCATCTCATCTCCTCTGACTTCACAAGCAGAGACTCAAGAGTAACAGCTGAATGAGACCAGAAGACCCAGATGGTGCACAGCTACCACCAAGGACTGCCCTAACAGAGAACACAATAGAATCCCTGAAGCAGTGGGAAGAAAGTGGGATGCAGAACTCGAACTCTAATATAAAAACCATACTTAATGACGTGACAGACAAGGGGGTCCTTGGCAGACGTGGTCCCAAAAATCTTTGTGAGCCCAGAACTAGAAACATTTCTGAAGCCAGTTCTGCAGACAAAGATTAGACTGAACTATAAGATATAAAATGATACTGGTGAAGAGTGTTTCTCCATTCAAGTAGATACATGAGTCTAAATGGGCATCCCCTACCCAGAAGTCAGATGGGAAGGCAGAAGGGGACAGAGCTAGTTGAAAGGAAATGGGAAATACAGGGCAGAGAGGAGGCACGAGCTGTCACATTGTAGGAAGAGCAACTAGGGTCACGTAAAAATGTGTATAAGTTTTTGTATGACAGACTTGAGATGTAAAATTCCGCTTAAGGCACAATTGAAAAAAAAAGAGATTAACAGCTGAAGGCTGATTCCTGTGAGGTGGGGTCAGACATGCTTCCTCTCTCTGCCGTCTTTCTCAGTCCTCACACCAGCCTTCCCTCCCACAGCACTCTCTGCGTCTCTGCAGAGTTCAGCAGTTCGTTGTGGTGGTCACACGGCACTCACAGACAGCACTCACAATTACGGGTTAAGTGCGGAGACCGAAGGTTCCAGTTCAGGCTCAGAATGCTCAGAATACAGTTCTTCAGTCAGAACAGCCTCTTAGCTGTGCCTGCAGGCAAGCCTCTCTCTGTCCCTTTGGCCTCTGCTCTGCTCAGGCTAGTGTCACAGAGCTCTTTCAGCTCTCCCGCTAAGCGCCCAGAGGCACCCCGCTCTGCCAGCAAAGGTGTTCAGCCTTCTCACTCCGCGAGCAGGGCCACCTCTTGCCAGCCTCCTGGCTCTGCTGCTGCAGTTTCTCTTCCAGTGCTTTTCACTCTCTTCAGTGTTCCATCTCTCTCGGTCTCTCTCGTTCTCTCTATCCCTCTCATCTCTTTCTCTCATTGTCTCTCAGTCTCTCTCTCTCCCCTGTCTCTGTTTCTCGTTCTCTCTGTCTCTCATTCTCTCTCTCTCTCTCTGTCTCTTTGACAAAGATACTCTTTGAAATTAACTAATGTCACATTGCCTTCCTCCCTCAATCGATGCCAGACAACACAGAAATAAGAACTTGAGGTTGGTTTGAAGATTGATTTGTGTGATATATTGGTAGTCATAGGTTGAATTGTGTCCACCCAAAATATTTGTCAGCTTGGCTAGGCTATGACTCCCAGTGTTGTGAGATTGCTCACCATTGTATCATCTGATGTGATTTTCCTATGTGTTGTAAATCCTACCTCTATTACGTTAATGAGGCAAGATTAGAGTCAGCTATGTTAATGAAGCAAGACTCAATCTACAAGATGAGGTTCTGTTTTCAATCAATCTCTTTGAGATATAGAAGAGAGAAGTGAGCAGAGAGACACAGGGACTTCATACCACTAAGAAACCAGCAGCAGAAACAGAGGGTCCAAGGTCTGTGGACTGAGAAGGTCCTAGAGTGAGGAAGATTAAAGACAAGAATCTTCCTCCCAGAGCTAACAGAAAGAGAAAGCTTTCCCCTGGAGCTAGCACCCTGAATACAGACTTCAAGACTGTTAGACTGCGAGAGAAGAACATTCTGTTGCTAAAGCCATTCACCATCTCTGTTACAGCAACACTAGACACTAAGACACTCATCTATAGTAGTCAGCTGCAGCAGTGTGGCTCCACTCAGTAGCGACCCTATAGGACACTGGTGAAGAAAAGTCCTCTCTACAGGCAGAAATTATTTATAGCAGTGCCTTTGGTTGCCCTTTATGTCTAGAATAAGTGAAGGTCAGAAGTATGAAACTATACTGAGAATTGCAAAGGTTTCACTGGATGTTCAGGGACTTGAAAGAAGCAGGTTTGGAAGATTGGTGACAGATAAGTCTGGCTAAGAGGTATGTAGTGGGCTTTTATGAAAGCACACAGATTAGGAAGCTATCTGTATACCCCGTGAATGTCCACTAGTTGGTTGATAATCAGATGGACAAGATGATGCATTCTGTATCAGTCAGCCTCTTTCTCCAGACACTCCAGTGCTTGCTCAATGGACTAATGAACGAAGTGGCCATGGTGGCAGGGAGGGACACTACACATGGGCTCAACAACATGTACTCCTCCTGATCAAGGCTGATCTGGTTAATGTTACTGCTGAGCACCTAATCTGCCCAAAGCAAAGACAAACAAGGAACCCCTAACCTGAAAACTTCTGCCTTACAGACCTGCCAACCAGCAGATGGTGGATTGATCACCTCGGACCTCTTCGATCAGGAAGAGGATATGGTTTATTCCTCACGAGAATAGACAGACACGTGTTATGAATATGGATTCACTTTCTCTGACCACAATTCTTCTAGTATCATCATCCAAGTACTCATAGAATTCCTTATTCTTCAGCATGACTATCTCCACTGCACTACTTACAATTAAGGAACTTATTTCACAGGAGAGGAAGTGCAATAATTGGTTCATGCCTATGGAATTAACCGCTCTTAATCACATACCTAGATGTGCCTAGCCTAAGTGAAAGGTGAATAATTTACTGAAGACTCAGTTATGGTACCAAAGAAGTGACAACATCCTGAAAATGTAAGATTCTGTTTTACAGGATGCAGAATACATTTCAATCAGAGACCATGGTATGGTGCTGTCTCCCACATAGCCAGAAAATATGGGCTCAGGAAACAAGGGATAGATGTGATAACCCACTCACAGAATTTTTTTTCTTCTTCTTCCAGTTCAGTCCACTTTGAGCTCTGCTGGTTTGGAGATCTTATTACTCCAGGGGAGAACACAAGAGAGTGACAGCCAAGCCAAGAGGGTCACCATGAGAGAGTAACAGGAACACAAAAATTATTCTACTGATTTGAAAGATGAGGCTGCCACCTGGCTATTTTGCACTCCTTAAGCCACTGAACCAACTGGTAAAAATAAGTCCATCTATGGTCTGGAGTGATTGATTCTAGTTACTAAAGTTTCCTAGTATATAATGAAGGCAAGGAAAACTATGTCTAGAACCGAGGAGATTCCCTAGGAGACTCTCAGTACTTCCATACCCAATAAACCCATTGCCGTTGAGTAGATTCTGACTCATAGCAACCCTGTACAACAGAGTAGAACTGCCCTGTAGAGCTTTCAAGGAAAGCCTGGCATGCCCAACAGCAAAGGTTAATGGCAAATTATAGCAATCCAAAAAGGAAGGACAACTGATGGTACAGATCCTCCAGAAATGAAAAGTTGGGGATATACTACCAAGTGAGGAATCCTTTCCACCTGAGAGTGATTGAGGGCAATGAAAATATGGAATGGGTAGTTGAATAAGAACTCCATAGATATCCAATGTGGCCTTATGATCAATTATAGAAATGAGGATTGCAATAGCTTTATGTATTTCTGTTTTGTGAAGGTGTTTCTTTGTATATGTTAAGTATCTTCCTCTTTGTTGTGTTTTTCCTATTTTCAGTTTATATGCAAGTTGTTAGAGGTTAACTTTACAACTTGGTCTTTAGGTAAAGAATATTCAATGAAACCACACCTAAATTTCAGAAACAGTTAATATAGCAAATAATAGACACAACAACATTGGTACTGTACTTCTCAACATGAATAAATATAAAAGTTCTTCACTTTGAAGGATAGCTATGTCTTATTAGGTGGTAATATGGAATCATTTTGTTGTAGTACAGGAGTTCCAATGTGTGTAGAAGAGTACATATGGAAGCTTAGTAGGCAAAGGGGCGAACTATGCCAATTATCAGCTTATTGCCTCTCACCCCGAAATTCATCCTCAAGTACTTGCTCTGCAGTAATGACTGGACTCTGAGGATTTATCCTGTACAGTGAGCATGATATTAGGCTTTGTCAGTAACGGGCCCTGGGAGGGCACTGCAAGAGCAAAGAGCCTTCTCTTTCTGGTTGTAGCTGTTGCATTTTGCTTGTTCTTGTTCCTACCATATAGGTCAATGCCGCTGGTTCTATGTGCACATATCTGGTGGTCCTGGGCCCAAGCCAAAGGCCCAGTGTACTAGTCACTCAGCAACTCCAGCCCTGTTCAAGATCCTGAGATCACCTTACTGTGCCCCTACCCTGACAGACTCCATGCAGTCCAGGCTTCAGGCTTGCAGCAGGGTGATGATACCCTCTGTATGGCTGCCCACCAGCCTCAGTTTGTCTGAATCCCAAAGGGTATTTCCTCCTTTCCTGGCAACTGTGGTGAGTAACTCAGTTTCTTCATCATCCAGTGGGCTGCAAACACATTTTCCAATCAGTCTGATGCCCACTCTTGAGGAAGAGAACCACTTCCAAGCCTGTCCTTCCCTGGATACTTTCTCTTAGCCCTAGGGTATTATTTAGAGCTTTCCTTTCACTTTTTTTTTTTATTTAACATAACTGAGTGAAAATGTACATTCACATGTAAATTTATATGCCCCCCTATATGCAGCTTCCGCTGCTCTCTCTGTCCAGTGACTGCACACTATTCCTCTCTGCTCCATACATGTCTCATCCTCCCAACAGTCTCCTTTCCCCTCTTCTCCTTCCACTCCCCTTCCTCCAGCCAGAGGTCAGCAAGATGATATCCTATAGATGTATAGAACCATAAAGTGCTTCCAACATATGGTTACTCTGCATTGCCATGTCCATTCCATTCCTGTCCAAAGAGTGGACCTTTGTTATAATTTATGGGAACGGGCAGCATCAGGGCCGGGGGCCATGCTCTCAGAGGAACCCCAGAACCGCTGGACCATCAATTGAGGTCTTTTAGTGGAGATTTCATGATGCACCTCTTTTTATTCTTGTGTTGCCGGTGAGGCTCCTCTCTGTGAGCTCCGTCATAGCTATCACTGGTCATGGCCGGGCACCATCTGGTTCTTCCGGTCCCAGGTCGATGTAGGTACCCACTCTTGTGGGTCTCTCTGTCTTCTCGGTTGTCTTTACCGCATGCCATTTTGGCCCTCGGTGAGCATCCGTTCCTGCTGAGTTGGGACCATTTGCTGTCTCCTCAGATGGCAGCTTGGCAGCTTTTAAGACCCCAGACGCCACTCACCAATGTGGGGTGCAGAGAGCTCTCTTAGCAAAACGCTAGTTGTGTCAATTGGCCTGGAATTTCCTTTCACTTTTATAATTAGTGTCCTCTTTGTTGAGATCATTGTAGCTTGTGTCCTGATTGTACCTAGACACAGATACAGGTACCTCCCTCATAGTACTAGAGTGAGGTATGAATTACATGATTTGTATGCAGCAATGCTGTTATTTTTGCATGCCATCAAGTCAATTCCAATTCATAGCAACCCCATGTGACAGAGTAGAACTATTCCGTAGGATTTCCTTGGCTGTAATCTCTATAGGAGCCACTAGTCAAGTCTTTTCTCCCACAGGGCAGTTGGTGAGTTCAGCGGCCAGCCTTTTGGTTAACAACTGAGTGCTTAACCATTATCCCCAGGGTTCCCTGTATATAGCAATAGGTTCATGGAAATCACGCAGCACGCGTTTGCAATACTTGTCATGAACAGAAAACCTATTTATTCAAGTTGCAGGGTATCCAGCAGGAAGCTTGACCTGTTTTTTTCTGTAAGAGGAGTTACTGAACCATAGACTGGAAGGATGGTGAGGTTCAGAGTAGAAAATTTGCCTACATAACCATGGACTTCTGGGAGGGAATAAACAATCAGATCAATTCGTGTTCACTGAGACTCAAAGCTCTTAAAACACACCAGGAAAGTTCAAGTCATTCAGACAGAGGCCCAGTGGTAGGACAAGGCAATGAGTCTCCTGAAATGAGATCACCATGAGGGGCTTAGGGGATAGGAGGAAAGGAAGGAACACAAGCCAGGTGGCTGAAAGTACTAAGAATGGTAAGTGTGTTGGGTAAGTTTGAGCGATGTTATGGTTTGAATTGTGTCTGCCAAAAAAAATATGTACTGTAAATTGAAACTCCACTTGGGAATAAGGTTTTCTTTGTTGTGTTAATGAGGCTGTATCATTATAGGGTGTATCTTAAGCCAGTCACCTTTGAGATATAACAACTGGAGCCAGTGGTAGAAACAGCAGCAGGAAGACCCGTTCCTGGATGTGGGGCTGAGATAACACCCTTTGGACTTTTCAGGGGTCAGCTGCTTTCAAATCCAGGATCACAGCCAATGACCATGTTGGTATGCTAAAAAGTAACCAACTCATGGCTATGACCATTTCACTGATAGGAAAATGGAGGCCCACAGGGAGAAAAAACTTCCAAAGATCACTGGGTAAGTTAGCCATGAGCCTGGGCATCAGTTCTCTCCATGAAACTCTTGTACACACCAGGCAAAAAGAGAGACACTTCTAGAGACTCGTTGGGAGAATGGTGCCACACCCTACAGCGTCTGTCAACCCAGCACACACAACAGATTCTAACTGAAGGAAAGAGCTGGAAAGTAGGGGTACAGAAAAAGAAGAAAATATAAACAGGTTTATAAAAAAAGAAGACAAGAACCATTTTACAGACAGAGAATCTGAGAAACAGTTCCCTAAGGTAGTGGGAATATTGGTGACTTTATTAATGATTTCAGCTTAGAAAATTCTGCATTACAGAGCATGAGGGAACAAAACAGTGAAAATGCTTCAAACAATTGATTTGGTTCCATAGACAGGCTAAAAATAAGAGATAAACTACAGGAAACACAACCATAGCCACCAATAAGCAGGAAGCCCCGAGAACTGAGACCTTGGAAGAAAGCCATCTGTGCTATTCTGACACCATCTGCCCTTGTCAAGCTCCCTGGCAGGTCTTCTCCCCACTTTTCTCACCATCGTCTCCCCACAACCCAGGAAACTACGCTCTGGGCAGAGAAGAGCCTCGCTCCCCAAATGGCCTCATCACATCTCAGGCAAGGAGTCCCAGCTATTCTCCCTGGCTCTGGAATGATCCCTGCCTATTCACGCCCTCCAAGGAGCCTTGCTGCTACAGTGGTTAACTCTTGGTGCTAACTGAAAGGTCAGCAGTTCAAAGCCACTGGCCGTACCATGGGAGAAAAAATGTGGCAATCTGCTTACATAAAGATTACAGTCTTGGAAACCCTATGATGCCATTTTACTACATCCTCTAGGGTTGCTATGAGTCATAACTGACTCAACAGTAACACATTTGGTTTATAGGTTCAACCTCCACTCTGGCTGTAACATCTACTCCCATGATTTCCAGTTGCATCACCACATACACACAGACACACAGACACACACACACACACACACACACATGCGCAGAGAGAGACAGAGACAGAGCCAGAAGCAGTAAACCGAGTGATTAGGAGGAGCAGCTTCCTAGTCACGCTGACCTGGGTTAGAAGTCCATAGTTGCCATTTGCTTATAATCTTGGGCAGATTACCTAAACTCTCTTAGTTTACTTACCCAGAAAAGAGGCATATTACATATTTATCCATTTTAGACATGAATCTGAGTTTCCAGGACAGAAAACCAACTCATCCTCACCCACTGCAGCGTGATCTCTTCCAAGGAAGGGAAGGAAGAGGGACAGACAGGCAAAGACAACTCCAAGCTTACCTCATCCCAGCCAGTGAGCCCAAAGGAAAGAGAAGCTTCCCCTCCCCAGCATCCATTTCTAAAACCCCCAAACAAATTCTTATTGTACCCACTTGATTGACGGGCCTCCTGTGCACCCGTACTATGGCCTTTGAGGTGGCTCTCACTTGTACTTACGGGCCACATGCTCACCCTTGGGGCCAGGCTAAAGCACCTCCAAAAACACAGAGAGTGAGGAAAGGGCAAACAAAAGGGGTGCGAGTGACGCTGTCAGCAAAACAGCAGGAGTATTTCTAGAGAGACAAAGGCAGCAGGAGTTCATCAGTGGCCTCCCAGAACTGTGGTGAAGATTAAGTGAGACTCTGTATGTGGCCCACTTCAGCCCATGGCAAGTTCTCCATGAATGCTAACTCTCAATATTGTCACTGTCACACTCATGATGAAGCCAGAAGACTTCCACTTTCAACCATGATAGAATAACTAAGACTTCTAGATTCACCCTCCAATCTTAAGTAACTTACAAATCAGACAAAATTTCTAGTAGAGCAATTTTTAGACATGAACAACAGGTGGCACAGGACAAGTGATGCTTGAGGAAAGAAACAAAGAAGGTGACCCTTATGACTCCCCTGCTCACTACCTGGAGAGGATTTCCAGGACTCGTAATGGGAAATTAGGCCCAAGTGCAGCCAAGAAATGTCCCTGAATAGAGGAAACAGAGTACAGAATTCAGGAGGTTAAGGAGGCTAGAACACTCAGGGCATAGTACCAGGGAGGAGCAAGCTACTTAGACAGCAGAAAAATGCACACAGAGAGCACTCCAGAAAACTGCAGAAGATTCCTCTAGAGACTTTAGATATGAGTCAACTATGCCATACCAAACCAAACTCACTACCCTCAAGTCAATGCCAAATCAGGACAGGACAGAGAAGACCTGCCTCATGGAGTTTCCAAAGAGCACCTGGTAAGATTCAAACTGCTGACCTTTTGGTGAGCAGACATAGCAGTTAACCACTGCACCACCTGGGTTTTGAAACTACCCAAGGCTAGGGGATAAAAAGGAAAGGAGCAGGTGGGAAAACTGTGAGAATTCACGTGGGCTAAGAATAGTTCATTTTACCATCAACTAGAGTGTAAGATCACTTCATAAGGATATGACCTAGTAGTGGAGAAGCAGGAATTAGCCCTAAATTAAAGGTTTTTCTGAGCTTCCTATAAAAGAAGAAAAAGAAAAGGCTTAAAAACAAGTCTCAAGGAATCAAACGACTTGAAAGTCCTTAAATTACATGCCAGAAAGACACTCAAGAATACTTAAAAGAATAGAAAAAATATCTAGCACTCAGCAAAGCAAAATTTATGATATCTGGCAACTAACAAAAAATTACCAGGCAAGTAAATATGAACCACAATGAGGATAAAAATTAGTTGATAAAAGCATACCCAGAAATGAAGCAGATAATAGAATTGATATATAAAAACTCAAATCAAACCCACTGCCATCTATTTGATTCTGACTCACAGAGACTTTAGAGTACAGAGTAGAACTGCCCCTTAGAGTTTCCAAGGAGCACCTGGTGGATTTGAATCACCATTTTGGTTAGCATCTGTAGCACATAACCACTGTGCCACTAGGATTTTTATTATTTAAATCGATATTTACATATGTTCAAGGCATAAGAAAGCATGTACATATTGAGAAGACATCAAAGCATAAGAAATGAGACACCAAAGCTATTTTAAAAACTCAAATCAGATTTACATAGAAGAAAAACATAGTGATTAAGATGAGATATATATTGGACAGAATTACTATAAAAGACAAGGTTAGTGAAGGTGAAGATAATGGAGACTTCAAAATTAAACAAAGATTGAAAAAAAAGAGAGAGAGGAAAGACATATCAGTGTGCTGTGGGAAACCTTAAGCAGCCTAACAGGTGTATAAGAGGAGTCCCCAAAGGAGAAGGGTTGGCAAGAAAAGTAATTTGAAACAACAGTGGTTAGAAAACCAAAATAGAAGAACTGGATCAGCATTTCTCACACTGAAAAAAAATGTAAAAATAAATTATTCCTCCAGTTACAATATTGAAGGGTTGTGTGGCCAAAATATTGAATGACACAGGAAGCATCAAAAGAAGATGGAAGGAATACACAGTCACTGCACTGAAAAGAACTGGTCAGTGTCCAAACATTTCAGGAGCTGGCATATGAGAACTGATGGCACTGAAGGAGGAAGTCCAAGCTACACTGAAGGCATTGGTCAAACACGAGGCTCCGGGAAATAATGAGATGGTAATTGAGATGTTTCAACAAAGGGATACATGCAACACTGGAAGCACTTATTCACCTATGCTAAGAAATCTAGAAGATAGCTACCTGGCCAAACAACTGAAAAAGATACATGTTCATACCCTTTCTGGAATTCAGAAATTATCTAACAGTTTCAATTATATCACCCACAAGTAAACTTTTCTTGAGGATCATTCGAAAGTGGTTGTAGTCATACTTTGATAGGAAACTGCCAGAAAGTCAGTCTGGATTCAGAAGAGGGCATGGAATGAGGAATACCATTTCTGATGCCAAATGAATCTTGGCTGAAAACAGAGACTATCAGAAAGATGTTTATCTGTGTTTTGTTGACTATGCAAAGACAAACAACTATGTGGATCTCAACATGTTATGAATACCTTTGCAAAGAATGGGAACCCCAGAGCACTTATTTGTGCTTAT
Organism: Heterohyrax brucei; assembly: GCA_028571685.1. Lineage (NCBI taxonomy): Eukaryota > Metazoa > Chordata > Mammalia > Hyracoidea > Procaviidae > Heterohyrax > Heterohyrax brucei. The sequence goes on from CM053140.1 coordinate 60,871,033, forward strand.
CATGAACCAAGTTATGTTCCCTAAAAAATGTATGTATTAATTTGACTGGACCATGATTCCCAGTACTGTGTGGTTGTCCTTCATTCCGTGATTTTCATATGTTGTGAATTCTAATTTCTGTCTGTGGTTAACAGCGCAAACTTGGATTATGTTAAAGAGAATTAGGGCAGGACTGTAACATCATTTATAAGTTCACTTCCCTGGTCCAATGTAAAGGGAATTTTCCTGAGATGTGGCTTTTACACTTTTATCTCAAATGGAGATAAAAGGAAAAGGAAATAAGCAGAAAGTTGGAGACCTCATACCACCAAGAAAGCAGTGCCAGGAGCAGAGAGTGTCCTTTGGACCTGAGGTTTCCTGTGCTGAGATTCCTCTGGACCAAGTGAAGACTGATGATAAATATCTTCCTCCAGAGCCGACAGATTGAAAGCTTTCATCTGGAGCTGATGCCCTGAATTTGGGCTTGTAGCCTACTAGACTGTGAAAGAATAAATTTATGTTTGTTAAAACCATCCACTTGTGATATTTCTGTTATAGTAGCACTAGATAACTAAGACAGAATTTACCAAGAGGTGGCTGCTTCTCTAAACAGGTACCTAAAATGTGGAAGCAATTTTGAAACTGTATGGATTAAGGACTCAGAAGGAGAAAAAGAGAGGTGTTACACTGGAGACGATGGAGATGGTGAAATGCAGCAGCAGAGGACTGGCAATAGCAGTGGACCAACACCAGCAGAGCAGCAGCAGTGGCAGAGAACCAGCAGCAGCAGGACGAAGAAACTAGCACCAGACAGTGCTGGAACTGTTCCACAGAGTGAGAGAGCTGACTGCATGTGTGCAGGTGGCTTCCTGGCAGAGCTGGTTGCCTCCAAGCACTGGCTAGTAGAACTAGGTTTGCTGATCCACGGAGCAAGAGAGCTGATTGCCTTCCTGATGAAGTTTACCGGTGGAGGGGGCTGCCTTCAGGCACTTATCCATGGAGCTATTGAGCTTTGGAACACTTGCCCCTGCAGAGCTGATATAGGTGTGAGGCCTGAAGAGCCAAGAAGCCACAGGAAACAAAAGTTGAAAACACAAGGGACACCAACAGGCTGCCTCAGTCTCAAAATGTATGGCCATGATCTCAAGGGTTTCAAAGGGTGGAACCATGACCTCTGGGGCTCCAAAGTGTGGGGCTATGGCCTCCTAGATTTCAGAGTCAGATCTTCACCAACTTAGTTCTGGAGGTAGGGCTGCCGTTCAGGCATGCCAGTAGGATGGGGCCAAATCTGCTGCCCAAAACTGAGGGGGTGGGGCTGCTATACCCAAGGGGCAGAAGAACAGGCCGGCTGGGCCCATTTGGTAAGATCAGCTGGATAGGAGAATGGCACCTAAAGTCAAGGGAACAGAGTTGCTTTCCCAGTAGGCCTCAAAATCTGGAGAGTATGGCCAACACCTACAGTACGGAGAGCAGGACTGTTGTGTAAATGTCTCAGAGAACAGAGGATTGTTTTTAAAGCCTTGAAATCTAATGTATTGAGTTCTGCTGAGTTGGTTAGTGACTGATCTCTTCTTTCCCTGCAATTTCTCCCATTTGTAATGCAAATGTCTAGCTTGTGCCTGTTCTGCCATTGTTCCTTGGGAAGCAGATAATTTGTCTTCTAGATTTCACAGATGAAGAGAAATTCTTGCAGTTTGAATTTGAAGTTAACACATTTTATATTATATGATGGGGTGAATACATTTTACATGTTGCAAGGATGTGACTTTGGGGGGACCAAAGGGTGGAATATCGTGGATTGAACTGTGTTCCCCAAAAGATGTATATCAGTTTGGCTGGGCCATGGTTCCCAATGCTGTGTGATTTTTCCCATATGCTGTAAGTCCTGCCTATATCATGTTAATAAGGGAGAATGGGCAACAGTTGTTCTAGTGAGGTGGGACTTAATCTATAAGCTTGTACTGGATCTTGATGCAATCTCTAGAGATGTAAATGAAAGGGAAATAAGCAGATAGCTGGGACCTCACTCATACTACCAAGAAAGATACACTGGGAGCACAGCCATCCCTTGGACTAAGGGTCACTGGGACTGAAAAGCTCCCAGTCCAGGGACATATTGACCATGAGGACCTTCCTCCAGAGTCGACAGAAAGAGAAAGGCTTCCTCTGGAGTGGATGCTCTGAAGTTGGCCTTTTAGTCTACTATACTGTCAAGAAATAAATTTCTCTTGTTAAAGCCATCCATTTACAGTATTGTCTGTTATAGCAGCACTAGATGACTAAGACACCATTGTTCATGCGTCTGCTCAAATGTTACCTCATCCTACTGAACTGTGCCATTTCCCGTGCATTCATCCACTCACAGTGCCAAGCCCTCTTCTTGATCAAGGTGCTCATTTATTTCCTTCAGGCACATCATCGCTGTCTGAAGTCAACTCGCTAGAACTGACTAGTCTATTGGTTGCCTCCTTTCTGAAACGCCAGGCCCTTGCTTATGGTATTTCCTGGGTATATTCTTAGCACCTACACACCAGGAAGATGGTACCTATTGGCTGGAAAAATAAATGAGTCAATGAATAAGTTAATTTCTATATCCCTAGTCCTAGCATGGTACTTAGCATGTGAGGATTTCTAATAGATGCTTACTGAAGGAAAAAAGTGAATCTAAGAAATAAAACTTCCTCAGGAGTTACTGTAAATCAGTTATGAAGTTAAATTTTAAACTGTCCATAGACTCCATTTTGCTAAACTATTTTAAAAGATTGGTAAGATTGTGAAGGGGATGTCTGTCCCATTTAAAGGGGCATGTTGCTCTCAGGTCATCTCTATATATAACTTCATAAGCCTGCAAGAGACTTCAGTGACCATACAGGATTAAGGTCTTGTTAAATGGACAAGAAAACTGAGACTTGGGATCAAGGACAAAGGCTCATGCAAGGTCATACACTGCATCAGAAACAGATTTATGACATGAAGGCAGCTCTCTTGTCTCCCTCATACGTATTTCTAAAGCAGTCAGGAGGTTATCTCATAATACGCCTGTGGACATGTAAAGAGGCACAACTTTTCTTGACTATTCTCATTGTGGCAATATTAAAAATTAAAAATAAATAATAGTATCACTAATGCAGTAAGGAAAGAGCTTTAAATATTTACAACTTAAAGGTGGCACTAATAGCATCCCTATTCTACATATGACAGAAGTGAGGCCCAGAGGGGTGCAGTATTTTGCCTCTGATCATGTAATTTGTAGGTGGTGGAGCCAAGACATGAACCTGGACAGCCCAGTAATGTCCATCAAAAGCATTTTGTTTGATAGAGCTCTTGTAGGAAATTCTCCTCAGAGAAGAATCACGATGCAGGTGAAAAAACATGTTTCAAATGAATGACACTGTGTGACTATGAACATTGGTTGTCATTAGCTGCTGTCAAGTTGGCCCCCGATTCATGGCACCACATGCTCAGCAGAAGGCAGACAGCTATACTCCACAGGGTTTTCACTGGTTGATTTGGGGAAATAAATCCCCAGGTCTATTTCTTCTTAGTCTGCCTTAGTCTAGAAGCTCTGCTGAAACCTGTTCTGACAGCTTTCTGCAAACCCTCCCTGACAGACAAATGCTGAATGCACTTGAGGTGCATTGGCTGGGAATCCAATCCAGGTCTCCTGCAAAGAAGGTGAGAATCCCACCACTCCACCACCACTGCCACAGTATGCAAACAACAAACCTGTTGCTGTTGATTCCAACTCATAGAAACCCTACAGGACAGAGTATAACTACCTGATGGAGTTTCCAAGGCTGTAAATCTTCATGGAAGTAGACTGCCACATGTTTCTCCCACAAGAGGACCTGGTGCACTTGAACTGGTGACCTTTGAGTCAGCACTTAGCTCCTACATCACTGGGACTCCTTTCCTTACCACAAACACACGCTTATTCTATTGATACAGACCAGGTAGGAGACAGCTCTGCCACCCAACAGATATCTCTACCTGGTCCTCTGACGTGGGCATCACAGACCTGGTTTGCCTTTCGTCTATAACAGAATGAGAATCTCTTTCTTCTCACAGTTAAAGAGTCTTCTCCTGGATTCCAGCACAGTCAAGTCCTCAGTCTTCAATCTTAAGGCAATGAGACAGGAAGGTAAGGACAGTTTACAGCCTGTCCACCAGCCCAGCAGCATGTAATGAATAAAGTTACCTTGCTCGACTCCGGCCTGCCATCACCCTGCCTTATTCATTCATAACATGTCTCACTATTTGTTGATAACTGGGATACAGATGGGGAAAGAAGAAGGTAAAAAAAACAAAAACCAAACCCACTGCCATCCAGCCAGGTCCAACTCACAGTCACCCTAGAGGTCAGAGTAGAACTGCCCCATAGAGTTTCCAAAGAGCACTTGGCAGATTTAAACTGCTGACCTTTGCGGTTAACAGGTGTAGCACTTAACCAGCTACGCCACCAGGGTTTCCAAGAAGGTAGGAGGAGGCCCATCTCTTTAGGCCAAAGACATCTGTTATATAGGCAGGCCACGGATGGTGAGAGGACACGCAGGCAGAGATAAAATGGCAAAATGGTGAAGATTGCTCTGTAGGGCATGCAGCAGCCTCAGTGCCCAGTGGGGGAACACGAGGTAGCCATGACGGCAAAACTCCTGCCTTCTCCATTCTTTGAAACAGGGGTGCGTGTCAGGGATCCTGGAAAAATTCCTCCTGGAAAAGGAGGGCCAGCTGTTGATCTCACCTCTCTTCACATGGTTTCATTTTTTTGAGATATTAGGGATGCTCCTAATAGGAGTTCATTTATATTTTTCCATCTTACAATTTCTATCAAATATTATGTACCTCTCATATTTGGTTTTTCCATTTCCCCACAACCATGAATGTCAAGTAGGTCTTTTCTAAAAGCACTGAACAGAGATAAAGGGGATTAGGGGATAATTTTATCCGATTTAAAGGCAACCTGGAGCGGATGGGAATAAACAGACTCACTTGGGGGCTGCACTTCTGCTCTTTTGTCTGCTGGCTCCTGCCCTCCTGCGCCCCTGCTTCAAAGGCTGCTCTAGGGTCTCCTGATGCTAAGAGATTAATGTCTGTCCTGATTTGCCTTCCAGAAATTTGATTCACACACCAACTCCTGATCTGAGACAAGTTACCCAGTGAAGGGCTCTGGCTTCCTACAAAACCAACGGGAGGAGTCAGTCCAGTGGGAAGATTTTGGAGGGAACTTGGCTGGTGGATAGGATGTAGAGGGTCCTTCTCAGCCCTCTATCACATCGCTGGCCCTAAGGTTGAGGATTGTGGAGTTGACCACACTGAGAATGAGATTCCAGCACCAACCCCTCTGTGGCCTCACCTTGCAAATCCTCTGTGTTTGGAGCCAGCTGAGCAGATGCTAGGTTTTGGATGGGTCAACAGTGGGATATTAAAATCAGCTGACAAGAGCTCGATAGAAACTTATTAACTTTTAATGCAGAGCAGCCAAAGCTACTTAAATATTTAACACTATAATTCATCACTTGAAGGGCTAGTTAGGGCTGCAGAGAGATGCCAGTATTCTAAGATCTTCATTACCAGGATTTTAGTATTCTGTAGCATCTTTCTGAAACCTGAGGACCATGTAGTTGCTCATAATGTTATCTTTCATTTATTGAAAACCTACTTGTCATGAATTGAATTATGTCCTCCCAAAAACATGTGTAGCCACATGGCTGGGCCATGATTCCCAGTATCTTGTGATTGTCCTCTTTTTTGTGGTTTTCCTATATTATATGTTAAAGAATTAGAGTAGGGTTCTAAATCCCTTCATACGATCACCTCCTTGCTCCACTGTAAAGGGAGTTTCCCTGGAGCAAGTCTTGCACCACCCTTAATGCTTTCATCCTGCAAGAGATAAAAGGAAAGGGAAGCAGGCTGAGAAGAGGGAACCTCACACCATCAAGAAAGCAGCCCCAGGAGAAGAGCATGGCCTTCAGACCTAAGGTTCCTGTGCCAAGATGCTCCCTGGACAAAGAATGATACAATACCAGACTTTCCTCCAAAGCCGACAACGGGGAAAGCCTTCCCCTGGGGCAGACATACTAAATTTGGACTTGTAGCCTACTGGACTGGGTAAGAATAAACCTTCCTTTGTTGAAGCCATCTGTTAGAGAAGCACTAGCTGACTAAAACACTACTGTATGTCAGGTACTATGTGGTGAACTTGATACAGTGATGGCATTTCAACTCCACAATAGCCCTGAGATGCAGAAGCTATATGATCCACTTAATGCATGAAAAAAATAGTTCAGAGAGGCTGTTTGACAAGCCCAAAGCCACACAGCAAGTAACTGGCAAAATCACATCTAAACTCAGGAATTTTATGTTAAGTTTTAAAACACATTTTGACTTGTGCTGTGCTCCTAATGGAGTAGCTGTACACTGTACTTCCCCACCGGTACTCCATAAACAGCTGGAAAACTGGACAAGACACATCAAACAGCTTTCTGACACTGGCCATTAGGAGGTAGAGTTGTGATTTCTGAGAGAAGGGAAATAAATGAGACGAGTCTTCTGATCACACTGGCTTTTGACCTGGAAGCATTTCTCAGACATAATACAGGAATGGGCAATACCAGGTGACACAGAGTAGCAGAGAAGAGAGAGCTATACTAAGAAGGAACTCTAGAAACCTGCATGGACATCCCATTGAATCCATTGCCATGCAGGCACAGGATGAAACCCCATGAGGGGAGAGAACGAATTGCTGAAGAGTATGTATCTCAGAGTCCCCAGGTGATACAAATTGTTAGTTCACTAGGGTGCTAAGAGAAAGATTGGAAGTTCTAGTCTACCCACAGGCACCTCAGAAGAAAGCCCTGGTAATCTACTTCCAAAAGGTCAACCATTGAAAACTCTGTGCAGTACAGTTCTACCCTGACACACACAGAGTTTCCATGAGTTAGAATTAACTCAGCAGTAATTGGTTAAAGTCCCTGGGTGGTACAAATCATTAATATAATGCACAGGAGCAGACTACCAAGTTAAACATAGGCTTTTGTGCTTCCTTACTAATCTGTAACACATAGTTTTACACGAATTTCACCTCTCTTGAAACCTTGCTAAGTAAGCACAAGTAAGCTTGTGTATGCTTTGCATACTATAAACCTGTACATATCTTGCTTACTGGTTAACCCACCTCTATGCATTAATAACATATTCTGTTGTTAACCAAAAAATTGGAGGTTCATGTCCACCCAAGATGCCTTGAAAGAAAGGCCTGCCTGCTGCTCCACTTCCAAAATCCACCAACAACCCTATGGAGCACAGTTCTACTCTGAAACACATGAGGTTGCCATGAGTCTGAATTGACTCAAAAGCTACTGCTACAGGTGATATATCTCAGAGTTCACACAGGACTATACATTTTGAATTCTGATCATCCAGAGCGGAAAAACCTCACTGACTGTTTGGGATAATAGGAAGAAACTTCATGTTGTCGGGGTGGGGCTACATTAGCTGTAGAGTAGTGGCTACTCTAGACATATTGTACTCACTACAGCCAATTCTAACTCACAGCAACCTTACAGAAAGTTAAAAACAATCTCAGACGGATCAAGCTGATCTTCGTAGAACTTAATTACTTACTAAAACAAACTCCAATATTCTTTAAAGGAAGACAATAAAATGCAGAAACTCAAACAAAACATTGAAAATGTTCAGCATATAATCATGAATTACTAGACACCAAGAAATGAAAATGTGACTCAAAACTAGGAGAAAGGTTAGTCAACAAAAAACAATCAAGAAATAACTGATACAATGGAATTAACAGCCTAGGCTTTTAAAACAACACATAAATATATTCACAGGTTGAAAATAGAAAGGTGCACGATGAAGAGACAAATTAAACATAATTAAAAAGAACCAAATGGAAGCAACATGAAAAATTAACTGGATGGCACTAACAGCACAATAAACACTGCAGAAGAGAAAAGTTAATAAACATGAAGGCATAACAATAAAAGCTATTCAAACTGAAGCACCTCCAAAAAAAAGACTCAAAAGAAAAATGAATAAAGCATCAATAACCTGTGGGACAATATTGAGATAGCTATATGAGAAATTAGTCTCAAAACAAGAAAAGAGGTACAGAAAAAATTATGTGAATGGATAAATTCCCCTCTACGAAAAATCAAATTCATTTTTTCCAAATCTTATGAAAACTATAAATGCACAGTAAAAAGATTTCAACAAAACCCAAACAGGATGAATTCAAAGAAAACTATTCCAAAGAGCATTGTAAACAACTGCTTAAAACCAGCAATAAAGAGAAATGAGAAGCATCCAGGGCAAAAAGACACATTATCGACAGGAGAAACAAAGATAAGAATGACTACAGACTTGATGTCACAAACAGTGCAACCAAAAAACAACAGTGAGTGACTTGAATGGCATCTTTTCAGCGTCGAAAGGAAAAAAGAAAGAAATCCTGTCAGCCTAGAATTCTCTTTTCAAAGAAATTATCCTTCGAAATTGAAGGCAAAATAAAAACATCTCCAAAAAAAATGCTAAAGATTATTTCAATACTGTCTTAGGCTTCTAGTGTTGCTGTAACAGAAATTACACAAGTGGATAACTTTAACAAAGAGGAATTTATTTTGTCACAGTCCAGTAGGCTACAAGTCTGGATTTAGGGCATCAACTCCAGGGGAAGGCTTTCTCTGTTAGCCCAGGAGGAACGTCCTCGTCAACAATCTTCCCTTTGGACTGGGACCTTCTAAGGCTCAGAGACCCCAAGTCCTTTCCCAAGAATGCACCCTGCTCCCAGCACTACTTTCTTAGTGGTATGAGGTCCCCAACTCTCTGCTTCCTTCCCTTTCCTTTAGATCCCAAGAGATTGCCTCAAGGCACGATACAGTCATATACACTGAGTCCTACTCAGCAATATAACAGCAGCCCATCCTCCCTCTGTAACATCTCAGAGGCAGGATTTACAGCACATCGGAACATCATACAATACCCAGAATCACAGCCTAGCCAAATCACTACACGTATTTTGGGGGGTACACAATTCAATCCGTGACAACTACAAAAAAACCCACTGCCATCAAGTAGAGTCCAACTCATAGCAACCATATCGGACAGAGCAGAACTGCCCCACAGCGTTTCCAAGGAGTGCCTGGTGGATTCAAACTGCTGATATTTTTTTGGTTAGCAGCCACAGCTCTTAACCTCTACACCACCAATGTTCCCACGTCACTACCAGACCTGACCAAAAAAACAACACAACTTTGCTATGGTGTCTATGCAGTTCACAGCAACCCTGCAGGACAAAGTAGAACCACCCTATAGGGTTTCCAAGGAGTGGGTTGTGGATTTGAGCGGCTGACCTTTCGGGCTCTTAGCCACTGCAACTGTAACAAATGTTAAAGAAATTTCTTCAGGTGAAAATGGTGCCAGATTGAAATTGAGATTTACCCAGTGAATGAAGAAGAGTACTAGCACTGGAGATGATAAAAATGTGAACAGATTTAAAAAAAAAAATTTTTTTTTTTTTTTTTTAGTTTTAAGGTTTCTGTGAAAGAGAATCATTTAAAGTCAAATAACAGTGTGATGCATTACGGGGTCTATAACATAAGTAAAAGTAAACAGTAAGAAAGCAATAGCATAAAGGATGGGATGCGGACATAAACGGGAGCTGTTGCAAGGATTTTATAATATATGTCACGTAGCGTAATACTACTTGAACACAGACTGTGCTGTGTTGAAGTTGGCTATTGTAAACCCTAGAGCAACTTCTAAAACTAAATCAAAAATGAGATATAACTAACAAGATAATAAACCAAAAACCAAACCCATTGCCATCGAGTCGATTCCAACTCACAGGGCCCCTATAAGACAGAGTAAAACTGCCCCATAGAGTTTGCAAGGAGCACCCAGTAGGTTCAAACTGCTGACCTTCTGGATAGCAGCCACAACTGACCACTATGCCACCGGGGCTTCCAATAGAAAAGATAAAATAGAGTACTTAAAAATGCACACTTTATCCAAAAGGTGGCGGGAAAAGAGAAAAAATGGAACTGAAAAACCAACAGAACAATATAAAAAAGAAATTTCACTTGACAGAATTAAATCTAACCATGTCATTGGTTATATTAAGTGCAAATATTTAAAACTCAATATAAAATGAAGACATTGTCAGACTGAATAAAAACAAAGTCTTAACTCTATGCTGTCTGTAAGAAACCCATTTTATACGCCAAAGATAGACTAAAAGAAAGACGCCTGTGAAAACACTGATCATAAGGACACCAGAGTTGTTATATTAATATCGGTCAAGTAGACTTCAGGAGGATATTAAAAGGGATCAAGAAGGACATTTCACAATAAGAAGGTCCATTCATCTATCATGTATTTGTTGTTTTTGTCCCCTGCCATTGAGTTGGCTTCTGACTCTGGGTGATACCAAGAACAATAAAACAAAACACTGCCTGTGTCATCTCCGTGGGGGTCAGGGTACCTGGAGGCAATGCCGGAAGGGAAACCGCACAAGCAAAGCTACAGGGGGTGAAAGGGTGACAGGGAAGGAAGAGAAGGAGTTCAGTGGGGCTGTAGCCCAAAGCATAAGGGAGGGGTGGAAAGGGAGAGATAGGAGACAAGGCTGGGGTTGGCAAGGAGCAGGCTTCGGGCTACAGAGCTATTGCTAGTCACCACCAAGTCAGCTCCAACTCACAGCGCTCTCCTGTGTATGGAGTAGAACTTTTCCATAGGGTTTTCAAGGCTATGACCTTTCTGAAGCCGATTGCCAGGCCTGTCTCCCAAAGAGCCTTTGGGTGGGTTCAAACCACCAACCTTTCAGCTACCAGTTGAGTGCTTAGCTGTTTGCACCACACAGGAACTCTAGGACAAAGGGTTTAAATACATTCATTCCAGAGGCCAGAGGCTCCATGGAGCTGTCCCCTCCAGATACCTAAGAGCCAGAGCAGGGACAGAAGGGAGGTCAGGAACTAGGGAGCTCCCCGACTTCAACCTGAGAAGCTGTGCTGCTGTTAGTTTGGGATTTTTTGGATCCATGTCCTGTTCCATTTGAGGAAGGAGTGATCCTTCACAGTAATGTAAAAACGTATATGAAAGACTTGAACAACTTATACCTAAGTGGTATAGTAATTAGGAGCTATGGCTGCTAATCGAAATGTCAGCAGTTTGAATCTGCCAAGCACTCCCTGGAAATGCTATGGGGTCCAATAGGGTTGCTATGAGTCGGAATCGACTTGACGGCAATGGGTTCAGTTTGGGTGTTTTTAATACCTAAAGTCCCTGCCATCAAGATTCTAGAATGTAGCATCTCAGATACAGGGCACAGACACTAATGTTCTTTACCCAGCGTCTGGGGCACAAAAAGATATATCACCCTGTGTAGACAGCCCCAGGTGTCTGAGGGAAGGTGCCAGTGCTGATCTGAATCTCACCACCCTCCTTGTCCAGGGGTGACTGAAGACATCCTACTGGATGTATGATCTTTGGCTGCAGAGTGGTTTCTTAAGTATCCTTTCAGAGTCCAGCAGCTTGGTAGGATAGGATAGTTTCATTTCGACCTCTTTTGATGGGGTTTAACCCACTACCTGGAAGCTCAGTTCCCAAGTAAGCACTCTGTCTCTGAAATCAGAAGACAGCACTCTGGGTCATCATCCACCACAGGTCTGAGCAGCTCTGACACTTGACAAGCTACAAAGTCCCATTTCCAGCCCAAAGGTTGGACCCGTGCCCCTCCGCTGCCATCACACAACAGCATTCGGACCTTTCCTAACACATATGGCTGAATTTTCCCTACTGGGCCTCAGTTTTACCATCTATATAATGGGGGTGGAGTAGACTAGCTGCTCTCCAAGGCCCACTAAGTTCTGGAATTTTGGGAATCAGAGACAGCATGTTCTCTTAGAACATCGATTGATATGGAGGTCACACAGGGGACCATCAAAATCCATCACAAAGCACCACAATTTGAAAAAAGTGTCTACAAACATCAAGTTCAACTCGAGCCCTCCTTATGAGATACACAGTTGATGCAGATCCTTGGTCAAGTGACTCGGGATCCCAGGCCCAGCCTTTGGCTTCTGATTCTACTCTCTGTGTCCAGGACCCTAAGGGAAGATTTGCATCTCTGAGAAATGCTGGGCCAGGTCACACCACCTTCCCTGGGTGAGGACAGGAAGGCCCCCACCCTATGACCCTGGGTGAACAGAGGAATTCCACTCTCCTTTGTCAAACCCAGCTGCAGAACCAGAAGATCTCCAAGGATCATCTAATCCTACCCATTCATTACCTAGGCAGGTGTCTAGACATCCAGTGCTGCTCTGACAGAGATACCACAAGGTAGTGGCTTTAAAAAGGGAAATTTTTATCTGCCATAGTCCAGTAGGCTTCAAGTTGGAATTCAGGGCGTCAGCTCCATGGGAAGACTTTGTTGATTCTGGAGGAAGGTCCTTGTCATCAAACTTCTCCTGGACTGGGAGCTTCTGAAGCACAGGAACCCCAGATTGTTTTTCAAGGCTGCACTTAGCTCTGCTCCTGGCACTGGCTTTTGGTGGTGAGTCTCCTACTCTGCTTGCTTCCCTTTCCTCTATATCCCAGAAGACTGCTCAAGGCACAGTATAGTCTTATACACTGAGTCCTGCCCGACCAGCCCAACTGCCACCCATCCTCCCTCATTAACATCAGGGAAGCAGGGTTTACAGCACATCCCAGGAATCATGGCCCAGGCAAACTGCCACACACATTTTTGGGGGAACACAACTCAGTCTATGACAGCAGGTAACTGAGACCACAGAGGGAGGCACTCCTTCAGGGTCACAGGGCAGGTTGGGAGCAGAGGAGAACTCTGGCCTGTTCACCTGTTCAATGCTGTTGCCATTGTTCCTCCTTGGTGGTTCATGGGAGGTTCCCAAGAATCTGAAATCAAAAAATAATCTTTCAGTAGTAACTAATATTTATTTCAATCCTGAGACACATTTTAACCTTCTTAAACAAAGATGCATGGTTCAAGTGATCTAGACATTTAATGCAATCTTTCTTGTTTTCTTTTCCTCTCAAAAGCTATTGTAAATTTGATAGCTATCTTCTGATAGATGGCATTTTAGAAAAAAGCAAACACATTAAGGGTGAAAAAATACTACTGCTTCAGTGGTTTCTGTTCCAGCACCATGCTAAGATCTGAGAGTGTTTCCTTTCACCGTTAGTGGCATTACTAGGGTGGATGTCACTTAGTATGGTAACTCATGATACCAACTCTCATCCTAATTACAGGAATATTATAATCAAAACACCGACAAAATTTACCAAGTTTATAGAAACAACGGTAACAACAGCCCTTGCTTGTAGTGAGCACAGATGAAACTACGTGAGTCATAGCATCCTTGTAACTGGGTAATAATGACAGCGTGGACAGGAGTGCATTAGAAGCGAAGGAGCATAATTTTCGCCTTGGAAGTATACTGATACACGTAAGCTGGGCTTATGAATTCATTGTTGTGGTTATAACTACAAGGATATTTTTATTAAAATAAAACAGATTTTTATTAAAATATTCTTGTTAACACACTGCACAAAAATTTTATGGGCAGTCATTTTAGCGTCACCCCTCTGACAGTGTCATCCTCCCAAGTGACACCACTTACTATTGTAACCCCATATCAGAGCTGAGGAAAACTTGTCCATAGTCACACAGATACTTGAGCCCCCGAGGGCATGATTCCAAAGCCTGCCCTGAACTCAGCACACTTCACCGCCTCACTCAGTCACTCAGTCACTTACCCTTGCTGGAGACCTGAGTTCCCAAGATGAAAGCCTTGGGGCTGCCCTTAAGGAGCCAACCCTGTAACTGAGGACATCAGTGTCCCGGTTCGTGCCATCAGCTTGCTGTGTGACCTTAGAGCAAGTGTCAGCAGCCCCATTTACGGCATTATATGGGATGAGGGGTTGGACCCTCAGCGTCCTCCCTGAGATCTGATGACCCGTTGGGCCAGAAGGCACCTGCCACATCCATCAGTCAGGGTTTTTCTACTCCCTCTTCACCCGGGAAGCCCAAGTGCCCTGTGACAGCTGGCGAGATAATGAATGGTGCATGTTATTCTACCCACTGCGCCCAGCAATGACTGCTGGTATAGAAGGACAGTGCTCTCACTCTTGGGAGGCGGGGACCCTTTGGGAGCCCCCACCTCGACTGCCTCCTTAGCACCTTGCACTGGGCACAGAATCACACTTCTCTGACCCTCCAGAAAACAAACCAACATCCCTGCCATTGAGTCGATTTCTTCTCAAAACAACCCTGTAGAGTAGAATAGAACTGCACCATGGAACTTCCTGGTAGATTCAAACTGCTGACCTTTTGGTTAGCAGTGATAGCACTTAACCGCTACACCACCAGGATTTGTTCCCTGACTCCAACTCATGCAAATTGGAGTTAACTCACTGCTGGTGACCAAGCGCCCTTGTAACTGATAGCACGTTCATAATTGGAATAATCTTTGACACTCTGTTGATGGCTCTTTCCCCACCCCCACAGCTCTGTGACGAAGCTCAAACAGTGAAAGGTATTGATCTTCCAGAACTGAGCTGTGAGACCAAGATCAAAGCTGTGAGGAAGGAGAGAAGGTAGGGGACAGGGGCAGCTAGGTCTTATAATGAAATTACAGCCACTGTTCTCTTGGTAGCACTTCTTCCCTGACACCATGACAAATGACTTTCCAAGTGGCTGCATGTTTGTATTTCATTAGGACACTTTAGTCAAAAGATCAGTGATGTTTCTCAAACCTCTCTGCCGGTCCACAGGGGCAGGTAAGGCTGGTGAGAAGCCTGCTAGGATCTGGCTACAATTAGGCCTGATTCACAATGATCGTGCATGGATTTCTGAAGTGAGGCTGAAGCCGAGTGAGTTTAATTGGCCTCCTTGTTCCATCTTTGTGGGACGGAACCTTCTGTAATGAATTGGTTTATTCTCTGGGCAAATGAAGGTATCTGAAGGCAGGTTCAGCTTTTAACAAAGTGCAGTGAGAAGGAGAAGACAGAGGATTTTGTCGTCTGTATGCTTATCACTGACTTAGAAATTAGTTGTCAGGTCTTGGACTCCCCCTGAAATGCCAACTGTACAGGTCCAGCTCCTGACCAGCCTAGTGACCTCAGCAGCAACCTCTCTGGCTCCACTTTCCTCATCTCTATAACGGACAGAGCAATGGTGCCTCATCAGGGAGCTGTTTAGAGGCTTTAGAGATTTAATTCATGAAAAGTGATGGGTGGGTTCTAACACAAAGGGAACACCCACAGTCCTGAGGCCATTACTATAGTTAGACACCATCTACCAGTGAGCACCTACTGACTGCCAGACACTACACATGGGTCTCCTCTGCCTCATCTTGTGCAGTCCTCAAACTCACCTTACTAGGTCATTTCCATTCCAGAGAGGAGAGGGCTGAAGCCCATCGAGTTTAAGCAAATTGCCAAACAGGTGAGCTGGTTGCAAAGCTAGCTTTCAAGTCCAAGTGTGTCTGATGCCTCTACTCTGCTATCTTACTACTTAAGATGTGGTCATTAGACTAGCAACATCTGCGAATCTAGAAATGCCGACTTGGGCATACCCCAGACCTATGGAATCAGAAGCGGTAGTTTAACAAGGTCCCCAGGGCTTCGTGTGCTCATTTAATCCAGAACAGCCTATCGTGACCCACAGACCTTCAACCAGCCATCACATCTTCCTGAGTCCACAGTCACCCATATCATCCCTCCTCCTCATTCCTCTCCTCTGCCCCCCACTTCCAGCAGGCACAGCTGTCTTCTCACAACTCCTCCATACAGTGAGGTCTTCTCCCCTCTGCCTGGACACCTGCTGTCCCTTCTTGGTGAAGAGAGGCCTCTCAGAGTCTGTCCACCTGTGAGGACACAGCTGCTCCTGATACCCTCCTCAGCGTTCAGGTTCACGGTGAGTGGTCTGTGCTGACTGTTGGCCTCTAAGCATCTCACTCCAGCCTCCACCATTTTAATGGCTTTTCTGGCAGTGCTGAAGGGCACCATGATTGAGGGAGAGGTGGATCAGCTTTAGAGCAAGATAGACCTGGGTTCAAATCCTGATTCCTTGAAGCTCTGAGGTCTTAGGCTTAAACTCATCACCCTAACTGAAATTATGAGCCAGGTTGGGAGCAGGGCATAAAGGAATTGGGGGGGGGGACATGTAGGGGAGCTGGGGAAGTGTCCTCTTCTTTTATACAACTATGCACTTGGGTGGTTACTGGGGCTATTCTCCAAATAATTCCAATCTTGCCCCCTGTGAGTATATGGTAGGATGAGTCCTGGCCCTCTTGTCTGGGCAAGTTCATGTAACTACTATTGTCCAGTGGACTGTGAGCAGGAATGTCACTGCTTACTCCCAGGCCCAGCATTTAATAACTAGTGTGGGACCTTCAGAAATTCATGTCTCCTGCTGGCTTAAGTCGTATGAGACGGGGGCTGCTCTGTTACCAGGGTACCCGGGTAACCATAACAAACAGAATCTTACCCACCAACTCAGAACGGGCAGGTGCACAGCAGGAAACTGGCCTTTGGTCGTTTAAGTCACAATGCCCATTGCCATGACAGAACCTCCCCCACCCCCCTGCCCCAACTGATGGCCTCATAGTGACACCCTGTCTCCTTAGACACTGCATTCACTGCTCCAGTGGCTCTGATGATGCAGCCCCAGTGGGCCAGGGATCGGGAGGTCAACTTGCCTCTCAATTAAAGAGTCAAATGCCTACTATGTGCCAGGCCCTGTGCTGGGTATAGGGGACACAGAGCTGAATGAAATAGATCTTTCCCTTCAGGGGCTCAAGGCCAACAGCACAACATGCTGCTGGGGCAGCGACTAAGAACGTATGTGTGGAAAGCACTTCATACAGTGTGGGGAGAGCAGCTTGAGTGACACAGCAGTGCGTGTGTCTAAGTTTTTGTATGACAAACTGACTTGGATTGTAAACTTTCACTTAAAGCACAACAAATATATATATACATATAAAGGATTTCAAAAATGTGCTAAGAAACCATAGAGAAAGACAGTATAATATTAGGACTAGTAGCAGTGGGCTCTGAGTTTGGACAGCCTGTATTCAGGTCATAGTTTACACTTACAGGTGGTATACCCTTGGACAAATAACTCTTCTGTGCCTCGATTTGCTCTTCTTTAAAATGGGATAACAACAGCTTTGCCCCACAAGAGTGCTGTGAAAAGCATCCTAAGTTAGTGCATGCAAAGCTCATACAAGAGCACCTAGTACTTCCTAAGAGCTTAAAACATATTATTCATTGGAAACACAAGTATTAATTATTTTATATCTTATAAAAGGCTTGGAGGAAGCCTATAAGAGGGTGACAAGGATGGTGAAGTGATTCAAAATTATGTCATGAACAAGGATTTATCGGTTAGTTTTTGCCATAAAAACACTCTGTAAAAAAGTTTACTCCAAAAGTCAATGATTTAAAACAACTGTCCCAAGCCTGGAGTAGCTCTGCTGCATGCCTTTGTCATCCACCTGGGACCAGTGGGTCACCCAGGACAGAGGCACAAGGGTCAACTGTCCTGGTACATTCCCAGTCCCTGCTTGCAACACATCTGCTAACGTCACTTTGGCCAAAGCAAGTCATCTGACCAAGCCCCAAAGACAAGAGCTCAGGAAGTACTGTTTTCCTGGAAAGGTGGGAGAAACTAACAATGTACATCATAAAGGGTAGAGATGTGAGAGGGGATAAGAAGAACTGGATTCAGTAATTCAATGCACCACGTAAGGAGAAGGGAGGTATAAAGCTGGTAAAGAGAAGCTTCGCCAGGGAGTGAACCAAGCCTGTCTGCAGCTACCTCTGGCTCTCTCAGGATTGAGGGCACAGACTTTTACCCTGTGGCTCCAGTGGGAAGAAATGGTGAATGGAGCTGGAAGAAGCCAAATTTGCATAACATAGAGAAAATTTTCTGAAAACATCTAAGCATGTCATTCTTCTACTGGCGATCCTCCACAGGAATCCAAATTCCTCCCAAGCTTAAGCTTCTTGACGTGGCATTCCAGGCCCCTCAGGATCCAGCCCCACCTCTTCTCCAGCCTCCTTGTCCATCAAGCATCCTGACCCCCTTCAGTTCCGTGACTTCATCCTGCTCTCACACCTCCCAGATGCTGCCCCCAATATGCGCTCTTTTTTCTTCCTCATATGGCCAGCTTTCACTAAGTCTTCAGGACTAGCTGAGGGATCCCCAGCTCTCTGAAGCAGAGTTAGATGCGCCACCTCAGGATCCTGCTGTGTAGCCCCCAGACTCCTCCAGCAGAACCCTACCACTGTGTGTTGCAAGCGTCTGTTCACCTGACAGTCCTCCCAGTAGACAGGGTACACCCCTTTGGGGCAAGCATTAGTCCCACTCATCTGGAGTTAACACATAGTACCAAAAAACCAAACCAAACTCACTGCTGTCAAGTCCCACTCGTAGCAACCCTATATAGAGAGAACTGCTCCCACAGAGTTTCCAAGGAACACCTGGTGGATTCAAACTGCCAACATTTGGTTAGCAGCTGTAGCTGTTAACCACTGGGCCACCAGGGTTTCCTTAACACACGGTAGGGTTAAAAGAATGCTGTGGAATAAACAAGCTGCCACCACAGGCAGTGAGCTTCCCAGTCCCGAGGAAGTTTCAAGCACAGGCTGTGGAGAATCAATTCCAGCATCATTGAAAGTGGCTCAGTACAACAGATGACCAAGCAGAATGGAGCAGAGACGGAGGAGGAGTTTTGTAGGCAGCTGCAGCAGAGTGATTTTGTGGAGCCTCAGTGCTGCAGCCAGACTGCTTGAGTCTGTATACCAAGGAATCCACTTGATATCAGTGAGACTGAGAGCAGCTTAAAACCTGTGTCTCAGTGTCATCATCTATAAGTAATGATGACCAAGACCTTCCTCAGATGGTTATAAGGAAAATGCTAAGCTCCCCATAGATACCTGCTGTTATAATCAGCTAGGTCTGGGCTCAGATGGAGGCTCTGCCACTTCCTGGATAGGCATTTGTGGGTAAGTGACTCATTGCCTCTGAACCCTACCTCCCAGGGCTACGGTGAAGAGGAGGTGACGTCCTGCAGTAAAGTGCTTCGCCCGTGGCTCTATCCAGATGTGGAACCTGCAAAAGACTCCAGAGGCTCCACTTGGGGGGAGCCCACCAAGTTTCCCAAAGCCTGAGGAGCTGGCAGGAGGCAAGGCATGGATCTGTAAGAGAGGTAGTTGACTATGCCAGACAGGATGCAAGAAAAATCCCAGCCCTCACCACGTCCATCCGCGACACACACATCATTGATCCAAGCAGTCACTAGTCATGCAGTATATTGAATGTCTGGACAGGGCAGTGCCTTCGAGTGTAATTTGTGCCACACATACAATGGGTTCTGAAGCTGCTCTCCAGGCATGGTGACTGTGACTCACGGAGGCCACGAACAGGCACACTGGGAAGAGTAAGCTGCTCAGGAGCCTCCGTGGCAACTGAAGGGAAGCCAGTGTCTTAGTCATCTAATGCCTCTATAACAGAAATGCCATCAATGGATGGCTTTAGAAAGAGAAATTTCATTTTGTCACAGTCAGATACGCTACAAGTCCAAATTCAGGGCATCAGATCTAGGGGAAGGCTTTCTCTGCTGGCTTTGGAGGAAGGTCCTTGTCATCAATTTTCCACTAGACGGGGAGCTTCTGAGACACAGTAACCCCGGATCCAGAGGATAAGCTGTGCTCTTAGTACTGCCCTCTTGGTGGCACGTGGTCCCCAGCTCTCTGCTTGCTTCCCTTTCCTTTATAAACTAAGAGACTGCCACTAGGCACAGTACAGTGTAACACATTGAGTCCTGCCCCACCAACACAACCACTGCCCATATTCCCTTATTAATGTCCTAGAGCCTGAATGTATAACACACAAGAACATCACACAACAGCAGGCCTAGCCAAATTGCTACACATTTTTGGGAGGATACAACTCAATCCCTGATAGCCAGTGAGGGATTCCTAGAGAGGGATGAGGGGCATGCCCCTGAGGCAGGCACTGCAGCCAAAAGAAGGAGAAGAGGCTCCTCAAGGGGGGTTGTGAGCAGCCAGCCTAACAGGATATGTTCTGGTGTTTCGCACCTAGGCTCACTGCTTGGGTTCAAATCTCGGCTCCACCACTTACCAGCTGTATAACCACCCACAACCCAGATACTCAACCCCTCATGCCCTGAGTTTCCCCTACTGTACAAGGGAAGGGTTCCTGCATCATGGGGTCATTGTGTGGATGAGATAAGCTAATATGAGCAGTCTTTAAAACTGTGCCTCTGTATGGACAGCACCATGTGCATTTTTGCTGTTTTTGTTAATACCGTGGCCTGGAGAGGTTGGAGGGAAGGCTGAGTTGGAATTCTGGCCACCACTGGGTCCCTGTTATTTTACCTGCTTGTAACAAGAACCCCAGTTTTAACAGGCAGGGGTGGGTTAACCAGTAAGCAAGGTACACATGGGCTTACTTGGGCTTCCTTGCCAATTTGGACTGAACAGTTTCACTAGCGCACCTAACAACAACCACGTCAATGATCAGGTTCCCACTGTGGGCACCTGGAGCCAAATTCAGCTTAGATGCCAGTGACAGACGGTGTCAGGTGCACCTCAGAATCATCCCACCAGGTGAGTGGAGAGATTTGTCTATCTCTGACTTTCTCACCCTCAATCATCAGTTAAAGGATGTCCCCGAGGACATTGACTCCTGCCACTTGTGGCTTGGCTAGCTATGAAAAATCCTATTGAAGTCAAGTCCATTTTGACTCATAATGATCCTATAGGACAAATGATAATGACCACATGAGATTTCTAAGGAACGCCTGGTGGATTTGAACTGTCGCCCTTTTGATTAGCAGCTGTAGCTCTTAACCACAAGGCAACCAGGATTTTCTGCATATGGAAAGTGCTCAGAAAAAAGACACATAGGTGTGAAAGGTAGGAAGCTGTCAACCTCAGCAACAACTGTTCACTGAACCTGAAGGTGAGCCAAGGAGACATGAGTGGAGTATCAAAAGTGTCACTACAGTGATCTTGGAGCTCCATTGCAGTGAAATAATCCAGATGCCTGAGACCTTGGACCCTGTGACTACGGTTACCCTGAATGAACAAAACATGGCAAGTGCAGCCCCATTAGAAATTAGACTCCTTAAAATCCTTTCCAGCCTGAAACTTCAGTGTTCTCACCAGTGTCCACCAAAGTGGCTGTCATCTATATTCACCATGTGACACTCTGCCTTGTCTCTCTGGACCTTGTATCTACTTTCCCTTTGCCGTATAGTCCATGTCCCTGAGGTGGCTCAGAGAGGCTTCCCTAAAACCCCCTGCTCAATCCCTAAACCTCTATGTTTTCACCAGCTACAGAACTACACTGCCTGGCATGTAGAGGCTTCCAATCAACACTAGGAAGGTATATGAAGACTCTAGATAAACAGGCCAGACTCTTGCGGTTCACTTCTGCAAACATGGATAAGCATCCCGCCTCACCTCCAGCTCATGGGGGTTTGGAGGATCCAGCAAGATGGTGCATGTAGAGAGCTGGGCCAGCATCAGTTGCTCCAGTATCAAGGGAGTAAGGCCCTTGGAGCTTACACCACACTTCACAGCTCCGAAAGCGACTCCTGAAGGAGGTGGGGCTGTGCAGAAACCATCTGGTGCTTCTGCTGCCTGGTTGGTCCCTGGGGGGCTGGGAAGTGTCAGCTGTGTGTAGGACTGGACCACTCCAACCTGTCACAACACAAGGAGTGGCACCTTGTCAGCTGTATGAACCACAAACCTCCCAGCTCACAGAAACCTTTTCCTCCAAATTCACCAATAGTTGTGAGTAGGTCAGGACGGGAGCTGGCATCCTACAGCCCTGGGAGACCTCAATCCACGCTTCTGCCCTCTGGGTCTGAGCTGAGGCTGAGGCTGGTGTTTCCATGTGGGAAGGAAGGGAAGGAGAGTGGCATGGTGGGTAACAATGGATAGGACTGTGTGTGCTGAAGTCAGACTGCCTGCATTCTAGTTATAGTTCTGGTCCTAAGGCCCAGGATTCTAACACCTCTAGGCCTCTTTTCCGTGTCTGCAAGCTGAAGACAATACATAATAACACAGAATACATACCTATAATATAAAAATGTGGAGTAGTAATGAGAAGTGGCTCAGGAATTGGACTCCCAAGGTTAAGCCCCCGCTATAGTTATGAGATATAAGTAATCAATTTAACTTCTGTCTATAGTTATCCAAAACTTAGAGCTCCTAGAAGGTACTAAGATGTCACCTTTATGTAAACACCATTCCCACTGCCTAGAACAACAATCTTACTTCCCTGGATCAGTCAGTTAATCTTCAAGCTTCAGCTTGTTTACCAGCTCTTCTGGGAAGCCACCCTGAGCCCTCAAACTTCCTCTTGGGGGTTGCCCCACCTCCCCCACCTTTGATCCCAAAACATACATCCAAGTCTCCATCTATCACTGCACCAGCAGCAGAAAGTAATACTTTGACTACTAACTGCGAAGTCAGGAATTCCAACCCAACGGCCACTTCACAGGAGAAAAATGTGGCAATCTGCTCCCATAAAGATTACAGCCTAGGAAACCCTAGGGGCAGTTCTCCTCTGTTCTGTAGGGGTTACTGTGAGTGAGGACTGATTTGATGGCACAAGTGTAATGGACACTATTCTAGGAGCAGGAGATTCAGCATTAACCAGAAATTTCTGCCCTCCTAGAGCTGCTCTATTCTGTTGTACACTCGTCACATGTATACCTCCCCTCCACACTGCTGTCTGAGGTCTCAGAGTCTGACTGCTCCCCTGCGATACGGCATTGTGCCTGGCACATAAGAGGTGTTTGCTTGTTGGGTGAACAATCAGAGTGCCGATGCTGTCTAGGTTTCTGAATCATTTGCCTGGCTCAGCCCCAGGAAACTTACACTTCTACAATATTTGTGCTACAAGCATTAGAGAAGGTCTACAAGAGACTGAGGCTCAGAGAACAGGAGTGAGGAGCTCAGCTGAGACTGGGACACAGGAATTCTGCCAGGGAGGTGCTTTTGTAAGATCCTGATCACTGCTGTGGCAGCAGCAGCAGCAGCAGCAAGGCTGATGTTGCGGAAAGCAGTACATTTATCAGATCATGAAGGTGATGTGTTTTCCCTTAAACAATAATGACTGGACAAGATACGATGATGTTTATAAACGTGTTGAAAATATATTACCAGCACCTAAAGTCAAGAGGCTTAAATAGGAGGAAACCCTAGTGGTTTAGTGGTTAAGTCCCACAGCTACTTATCATAAGGTTGGCAGTTCAAATCCACCAGGCACTCCTTGGAAACTCCATGTGGCAAGTCCTACTCTGTCTATAGGGTCTCTATGAGTCAGAATCAACTGGATGGCAGTGGGCTTCGGTTTCTATTTTATTTGATGGCTCCAAATTACCAGTCACTGATATGGATAATTCTTAGGATGTTTTCCATAGTCGAGACAGGATCAGCACTCATACTGGTTATGCCTAATGGGAAATCACATGCATGGAGAGGGAAATAAAACCACCAGAAAAGTGATTTCAACACCAGACACTTAGTGTCTTCCTGAAGCTTCCAGTGTGGTCATTATGCAGGTTCAAATGTGACAAAGACATTCAGCCAAGAGGCTGATAAGAGTTTTGGTTTCTTCATGGTGAGTGATGTCCCCACAGAGTGGGTGGCCAGGTCTATGTCAGGACTGCAGTTGCAGTCAAGAGCCTCACCCAGCCCTCTTCCCCCATCTCATAACATTAAAATCACTAGTGTAACACACTTGTGCCAGAGAAAGTACCATTGGCTTATTATCCCTAACCACTCTCTCCATTGTACAGATGAGGAAATTAAGGCACAGGGAAAAAAAAAAACACCAAACCCATTGCCATCAAGTCAATTCCAACTCATAGCACCCCTACAGACAAAGTAGAATTGCCCCATAGAGTTTCCAAGAAACATTTGGTGGTTTTGAACTGCTGACCTTTTGGTAAGCAGGCATAGCACTTAACCACTAGGCCAAGGTTTCCAAGGTACAGAAGAGTTTGGTGATTTTTTGGAGGTTACACATCACAGAGGTGAGATCCATGCCATGTGCCATCCAGCGTCTGGCACAAATTTTACACACACACACACACAGAAAGCTCCAGATGCTTGAGCTAAGGCTGTTTGACTGTTCCTGATGTTGAACCAGTATGTGACCTGACATACAGACCCCAATCCAGCTGGTCCATCTAAGTTGTTTCCAAGCTCTCTTGGAAATGTGAGTACTAAAAAAGTACACACACTCTGGTGTCAGAGAGGCCTGGGTCTTACCAGCTAGGAAGGCTTGGAGAGTCGGTTACTCTGCCCTAGCCCCCTGGAACTATGGTGACTGAAAATGCCTCACACAGAGCAGAACATGTGGTCAACTCTCCATAAAGGCTCCTTCCTTCCTTCCTTCCCTCTCCCAGACTCCACAGCTCTCTGTGATGGACCAAGACAGGCATCAGGCCTCAGGGATCTGGTCATGGGCCAGATGAAATGAGAACGCCTGACAGAAATTAAGGAATGATTCACATCCACATATTTGCTTGTGCACCAACTAGGTGCCAGGATGCTGTAAGTACCTAACATGTGCTATCTTAATCTTCATAACAGCCCCACAGGCTAAGTACCATTGTTATCCTACAGGACAAGAGAAGTGAAAGGACTTCTGCAAGGTCATCTCCTAATACACAGTGGAGCCAGACCTTGAACCTAGGACTGTGGGGCTCGGAAGACCTATGCTCTTAATTATTCCACTGAGAAGACCCATGTTCCTAACTCCTTTCTCAATTGACCTGAACCTAGTACCTGAAACTCCATTGCCCATTCCTCTGAGAAGAAATCAGGTAAAATGTGTAAAAATGCCTACACAATGCCTGGGACTTCAGAAAGCCAAAGATTGGAGCCATGAGTACATGGCTTGTGAGCAAGCAGCACAACCATATGACGTGCTTGGATGCCCCTCTGAGACCTGGGGAGCCACCTGGCCAAAGCAGCCACTGTCCAATGCCCGCTCCTGGCCCCTCAGTGCTCACCCACGCCTTTGCTTAGCAAAACAAAGGTTTCAGGCCAAACTCTGACTAGAGGTGTACATAGAATCTCCTTTCTCTGAAAGAAAAAGAAATATCCCAGAGAGTGCTTATACAAAGAAAAGCATCATCCTGTCTCCATGGGAGACTGAGACTCATTTGTAAGCCTCAGAGAAGGTACAGCTCTGTCTGGCCATTCTTAGAAAGAAGTAGGTTAACATCAGTTGAAGTCACTGAACTTGTGTCGTCTTCGGAGTCAGGGTTCTCTGGAGTCAGGGTACATGTGGTGTCATGGTTGGAATTGTGTCCCCCCAAAAATGTGTGCAGCCAGGTGGCTGGGATATGGTTCCCAGTATCTTGGGACTGTCCTCCATTGTGTGGTTTTGCTAACCTGTATGTTAAAGGATTGGGGTGGGGCTGTGAATTCCTGCTGTGGGGGGAGTTTCTCTGGAGTATGGCTTGTCCCACCCTTAATGCTTTTAGCTTGCAAGGAATAAAAGGAAAAAGAAACAAAGGACAATTTGAGAACCTTGCTACCATCAAGCAAGCAGCACCGGGAGCAGAGCGCGTCCTTCAGACCAGAGGTTCTTGTGTGAGGACGCTCCCTGGACAAAGACTGATGCAATACCAGACTTTCCTCCAGAGCCAACAAGGGGAAAGTCTTTCCCTGGAGTGGACACCCTGAATATGGACTTGCAACCTACCGGACTGTGCAAGAATAAATCTTTCTTTGTTAAAGCCATCCACTCTGTGGTATTTCTGTTAGAGCAGCCTAGCTGACTAGAACATGTGGTAACTGGATGAATTTGACACTTTTATTGGGAGGAAAGGGGTACCAGGGTGGCATAAACAGCTAAGCACTCAGCTACTAATCCAAAGGTTGGAGGTTAGAATCCATCCAGAGGCTCTTTGGAAGAAAGACCTGGAGATCTATGGCCACTGAAAACCCTCTGAAGTGCAAGTTCTACTCTGAAATTCATGGGGTCACCATGAGTCACAACTGACTCCATGGCAACTGGTTTTATTGAGTTGGGTGGGAATGTATGATGGGAAATAGCTACCATTTGTCTTTATAAGTGTATAAGCAAGATTTACTCATCACACTTGAATTTGGTAGATCTCAATCCATCATCGTACATCAATGACTACACACAAAGTCAAATGCAGTGTTAAATCCAAAGCCCCAGAGAAAAGGGTTCTGTTCCCCAAGATGACCACATAAGCTTAACAATATGAAGATATAGAACATAGCAACATTAAAATTAGTACTAATTTACAGTAAATATCTTAGAAACCCTGGTGGCATAGTAGGTTAAATGCTACATCTGTTCACCAAAAGTTTGGTAGTTCAAATCTGCCAGGCGCTCCTTGGAAACTCTATGGGACAGTTCTACTCTGACCACTAGAGTCACTATGAGTTAGACCCAACTTATGGGCTCTGGGTTTGGTTTCTACAGTAAATACCTAGAGGCTCCTTTTAACTTACATAAAAACAGAATCAAGGAAGCTTTTTTGATTATCTAATCATTTTATGGCCTTCTAGAGTCAATGAACCAAAGAGAAAACCAAATCTGCACTCCCCATTCCATCAGTTTTAGGTGAGCCTGAGGCCTTTTCTTAGTGTCAAGGTAGATTTAAAAGTCCGTATTTCTTTAGTCTTCTTTACCGAAATTGTGTCTTTAACACTGGATGTTGTGTCTCTCTCCAGTCTTATGCACGAAGTTCCAGTAGATTTAATATTGGTATTCAAAGTCCAGTCAAATCCTTCAGATGCTCTTCAGATCAGTCAAAGTTAGGATTCTTGACATCTTCAAAGTGTGGAATCAGATTTGATGAAGACCTGTTTATTTTGCCTCACGATGTCAGACCTCTAGAAGTAATCTGGGTTGTATTTTAGAAGATGCATAGGAGGAGCGAAGATGTTTCTTGGCTTAACTCTGCTAATAGAAGAGATGGAGAAGAAGGGAGAGCGAAATCATGAAGATACTGACTGTAGACTGCAGAGCGATGGCACCATCCTTCGCACCGGCTTTTGTAGTTTGTGAATAAACTTCAGTAGGTAGGAGCAGCGCCAGAATCAGCAGCGCCAGCCCCAGCCCGACCAGCATCCTCCGGCCCATGTCCATTCTTGTCGTTGCTCACTGCTCTGAGGGCTGGAGGACCACTTAGCTCCAGGGCAGGGACAGGCAAACTGAAGATCACAGCAGTGTTTGTGGCCTTATAAACCAACAGCGTCATACTGAACCAGTTGCGTAACAATTCTGTGACGTCATAGTGTCCGCCCACTTGCCCGCCTACCAGCCGCACCGGCGCCCGCTTGCCCCGCCCAATAGCTTGTTTCCAGTGGGAGTGCCTGAATCCCTCGATTAGAAGCTTTAAGTTTCCACTGTCTTTTTTTCCAGTCTTTTTCAAATCCCATTACTTCCACCCCTACTCCAAGGTTGAAAGTTGGTATAGCACAGAGTATGAAAAGATTTTATACCGGAAGGTAACCGCTGTCAACATTTGGTATGCTTTTATATGGGTTGTACACCACACATGTATATGGGTTATATACATGGCTGCTACACAAAGATTGTACATCTGAATCCAGAATTTTGGCTTAGCGTTTGGCATGGGCATCTTCCTGTCGTTAAGATCTTTTAAAATAAACAATTAGTTTAAAAGGTTTCACATCGAACTGTGTCACATCCTCATCCTGTGTTGTTC
Organism: Heterohyrax brucei; assembly: GCA_028571685.1. NCBI lineage: Eukaryota > Metazoa > Chordata > Mammalia > Hyracoidea > Procaviidae > Heterohyrax > Heterohyrax brucei. The sequence goes on from CM053140.1 coordinate 60,898,812, forward strand.
AAAGTGTTCCCAGGTATTTTATGGGGAAGTCAGAAAAAAAACACACCAGGGTGTTAGTCCTCCTTGTTTCTGGCTGATGGGCTTTCTGTGTTTCCAACTGTTCTGCACTCGGTATGTATTTCTTTGGGGGTTGGACCAGCAGGCTGTTTTTGGAGAGGTGGCTGTTAGGTCTCGCCGAGCCCATTCCGACTCACAGTCACGGGGAAGAAACACCGCCGGGTCCTGCGCGGTCCTCACACTCACTGCCATGTTTGAGCCACTGCTGTTGTGGCCACTGTGTCAGTCCGTCTCATGGAAGATCTCCCTCTGTTCTGCTGGCCTTCTACTTCACCGAGCATGATGTCCTTCTCCAGGGACTGGGCCCCCTGATAACGTGTCCGAAGTATGTGAAATGAGGTCTCCCTATCCTGCTTCTAGGGAGCATGCCAGCTATTCTTCTAAGACTGATTTGTTCGTTCTTCTGGCAGTCATTGCTATTGTCAATATCCTTCTCCAATGTCAATTCAAAGGCATCAATTCTTCCTCATTCATTGTCCAACCAAGGCATAAATTGCTTTAAAAAAAAAAAGTGTTACAGCGCTGACATGCTACAGTATGCATGAGCCTTGAAAACATTATGGTGAGTGAAATAAGCCAGTCACAAAAGGACAAATAGTATATGATCCCAAATATATGAAATAGTTAGGATAGATAAATGGACAGAAGTAAAAGTTTGTTCAGGGTTACTAAGGGCAGAAGGGAAGAGTCATTGTTTAGGAATCACTGAGTTTCTATAAAATGTTTCTGATAGAAATTTGACAATTAGTGATGTTTACACAACATAATTGATGTAATTGGTGTCACTAAATTATATATGTAAAAAATGTTGAATTGGTACATGTATCTTTTTACAGCAATAAAAATTAAAAATTAAAAAAATTAAAAAGTGTTCTCCACAACTCTGAAGGGGAACCAGTCTTTTGGAGGGACTAAAATGGGTAAAAATGCTACCTTCATTAATATTTAAAATTTAGAGAATGCTTTATGATAGGAGGAAACCCTGGTGGCGAAGTAGCTTAAGTGCTGTGTCTGCTAACCAAAAGGTCAGGTACTCGCTGGGAACTTTATGGAGCAGTTCTCCTCTGACGTATAGAGTCTCTATGAGTCAGAACTGACTCGTTGGCCATCGGTGGGGTTTCTTCTAATACGAAGAGTAGCGTTGTGGGGTGCTGTTCTGACTCATAATGACCCTACCTACAGTAGCAGGAAATACTGCCTGGGTGTGCACCACCCTCACAACCGCTTTGTGGGAGCCCATTGTTGCAGCCACCGGGTCACTGTGTCGTGTTGAGGGTCTCCCTCTTTTTTGCTCACTCTCTACTGCTGAAGTTCAACAAAAATCTTTAAAACCTTTGCTTTGGATTTCTTATAACTCAAAGAGAAACTTTAAAGAACTCAATATCCTCTTTGACCTCTATTTTCTGAAATGTAAATATTTTCTTTAGACCCCAGAAAACAGAATCCTACGTTTTCTTTGCTTTTCCTATGTCACTGCTTCTCACCTCTACAGAAATCTCTCTCTCTTTTTCTGAATTTTTAGGGGACAGTCTAAGGAATTCTGTCACTGCTTGTTGGCCGTTTGGGAATGAGTTGCACATTAACTTGGTCTTTTCTTTTTTCAAGTCCTTTGGACTCGACGGCACTGGGCTGGGCTGGGTGCTGCAAACCGTTTCCATGCTTGGCTGCTAACCAAAACCTGGGGGACTCCAGTCCACCCGGAGGTACCTTAGAAGAAAGGCCCAGTGATCTGCTTCTGAAAAATTAGCCAGTGAAAACGCTGTAGAGTACGGTTCTGTTCTAATGCACATGTGGTTGCCATGAGTCAGACTTGACCTAGCAGCAGCTTGTACTCATTTCTGAGTTTCTCAGAGGAAAGTAGACACTGTGCTGCCATAGTGGTTAAGTGCTAGGGCTGCTAACCAGCAGGTCAGTAGTTCAAATACACCAGGCACTCCTTGCAAACTCAATGAGTCAATTCTGCCCAGTCACATAGGGCTGTCATGAATCAGAATCAACCCAACAGCAGTGGGTTTCTGTTGTTAGTATTTGTTTGTTCATTCATTCACTTTTGCTTGTTTTGAGAAAAATGATGTGAAGAGAGTAGCAGAGGTCGAGGGGGCAAATGTCTCCAGAGGGCAAGGGGGGCAGGGTTGCAAAGGCCGTCACTTTTCTGTAGACACCTGGGATGCTGTCTGCTTTGGTCCACATTAGGGTCAAACTGGAGCAGATGAGAATAACAATGAACTGGCTTTCCAACCAAGGGTATTTCAAGATCTGAGGATTCTCACTGACTTTCTCCCAAAGTTTTATTTGTTTGTTTGTTTTGCTATTTTGTAATAACTACTTTCAACCCACCTGCCCAGCTTCCAACTCCCTCCCCTTTCTAATAACTCAACAGCAAGCCGAGATGTGCATTTTGAGTAAGGGCGGGACTCCTCAGCCAAAGACAGGGCTTCCCCAGCGTGGCCAGGCCTTTTCCTTCTCTGCATTGTGCACTTGCTGCCCTGTGTCTTCCATCACAATGTGGAGTGAGTGCTTACCACTGTTGGTGACTGTCCAGCAACAGAGACCCTTTCTTGTGATCACGAGCAACAGAACCCGAAAATGCCAGAGGTTCTCTTTCCCAGTCTCTTTTGCAGCTTGGGTGCAATCATGAGATGAGGTTCCTCCAATCGGATGAGCCCACCTTTTAGGCTGACAGTTTTTCCACTTAAATTCGCCACAGCCAGTTTGTGTTGTGTCGGATAATGACCCTGACTGATATGCTACAGTTTTGCCTATTCAAAAATCTCCCCCTTTTAGGGCCAAGTTAAAATACTGCCTCCTCCAAGAAGCCTTTCTGATTCTTAGAATCAGGAATGATTCCTCTCATCATTAAATTTTCTTTTATGGTGTTGTCATGTCGGATCCGACTCGACGGCACTTGGCATGGTGTTGTAGTCCCTTGAGGGAGTGATACAGCACAGTCATTTTCTGACAATTACAAGGACTGCCAATTAAGTTCTCAAACTCACCCTAGAAAAAGTACTACATATCTCATTGCTGAATATCACCATGGTCACCTTCAAAGTACTTCCCTTGGGAAGCTACATACCGATGCCAGTACCTGGTCTACCTTTTAAAGCACTTTTGGAACTCTTTTTCTAGAATGACCATCAGAGCTGTTGTCATACAAGGTTTGACAAATAAATCCATGAACTTAATTGTTCTAAGTGCTACATACCTCATTGCTGACTATCACTAAGGTCACCCTGGAAGTACTCCTCTTGGGAAACTGTGCACCAACACTAGCCCCTAGGCTAACCCTCAAATCAGTTTTGGACCTCTTTCTGGAATGGCATTGCTCATGGTGGCAAAGTAGCAAGTTTGCAAATTTAATTGCATAGTTGTCAGAGAAGGAGTTTTTAGCCAGTAGCAGATAACTGTATTGGAACACCATCCCTACTCACCTGATCTGGCCCTCAGTGACTGTTTTCTTTACCCAGAAGATAAAGGAAATATTGAAAGAAGACTTTTTTTTACTGTAAGTTATAGTGTAGAATCCAAATTAATTTTGCATACCTGCCTACTTGAAACTCCATCTGCTCTCCCCACCCTGTGACAATACTTTCTTCCTTTTCAGTCTATACTTCTAGTAACCTCTTACCAAGCACCTGTCCCCTCCTTTTCACCCTATTCTCCCCCATCTAGAAAGAAACCAGTAGGACAGCCTCCTATAAATATATAAACCATAAGGTACACACACCACAAGCTCACACTGTGTTCCTGAGTCCAGTCCATTCTTGTCTGAAGAGTTGACCTCAGTACTGGTTTCGATCAGTGCCAGTAGCAAGTCTAGGGGTCACGGTCCCAGGGGATCCTCCAGGCTGTCAGACCATCAGTTCTGGTCTTTTAGTAGAGTTTTTGAACAGAAAACTTTTTTTTGTCATGTCTACATCAGGGACTCTATATTGTGTTCCCATTACGGCTGCCTGTGGTGGTTAGCCAGCCACCATCTGGTTTCCTGGTTTCATGCTGATACAGTCTCCCATTCATATGGATCTTTCTGTCTCCTGGCCTCAGTTTTCCTTGTGTCTTTGATGTTCTCAGTTATCATCTGTTCCAGATGGTTTAGGACCATTCCATGTACCTCAGATGGCAGCTTGCTAGCTTTTAAGACTCCAGAAACCACTTGCCAACATAGGGTGCAGAAGATTCTCTTAGTAAAAACTAGTTATTCCAATTGACCTTGAAGTCCCCTGAAAACATGGCCCCCAGACTCCTATCCCTGCTACTCTGTCCTTTGAAATACTGGGTTGAGCTTAGAAAACCTTTCAGTTTATGGTGCAGTTCAGTTATACTGATCTGCTCTCTACTGCATGTTGTCCCTTGCTTCCCCTAACCAAATTCCTTTTGACTACCTATGAACATCCCTTTCCCTCCCTCCCCACCCTTGTAGCCATCAAAGTCTTTTCTTCTGTACATAAGTCCATTTTTAAGTCTTCATAGCAGAGGTCACATATATATGTATATGTAGATTGCTTTGGGATAAAATAGACATTTTCACAATGTTAAATCTTCCTATATATGAGTAAGGTAGATTTCTCCACTTACAGAAGTCTCTTCTGGCTTCTAGCTGTAGGGTTTTGTAACTTTCTCTATATAGTCTCTTCTCTGGTTAGATTTGCTCCTAGATATTTTATCTTGAAAGGAACCCATTTTGATGACATTCAGGACATCAAGGGTAATATGATGACAGCTCTGATGGCCATTCCAAAAAAAGTTCCAAAATTGCTTTGAAGGGTGGACTAAGTGCTGTCATTGGCCCATAGCTTCCCCCGGGAATACTTCGCAGGTGACCATAGAGATATTCAGCAGTGAGATATGTAACACTTCTTCTAGGATGAGTTTACAAACTTAATTCGCAGTCCCTGTATTAAACTATTCTTTGTCTCTATTTTCTCATCTTCTGAAACGGGTTGATAATATCGCTATCTCAAAGGGCAATTTTAGGGTTAAGAGTGTTGGTATATATGTATGGGTAAAGCACTGGTCCAAAGTAAGCACTGCTCAGGTATTCCTATCACCTGTAGTTCCCTGAAGGACTCCCACCTTTTGTGATCTGACTTCTGTAAAGTGGCTCTTTAGGGATGTCTTAGTCATCTAGTGCTTCTATAACATCAATAATGCAAGTCGATGGCTTTAACAAAGAGAAATGTATTCTCTCACAGTCCAGTAGGCTACGAGTCCAAATTCAGGGCATCAGACCTAGGGGAAGGCTTTCTCTGCTAGCTCTGGAGAAAGCCCAACAGGGTATGTGTTGGATCGAAAAACAGAGTGGTTCACACCTAGACTCACTACGTGGTTTCAAATCTCAGCTCCATCACTTACCAACTGTGTAACCCCCACCTAAAGACCAGATATGCAACCCCTCATGTCCCTCAGTTTCCTCTACTATAACAGGGAACAGTTCCTGCATCATGGGGTGGTTGTGTGGATGAGATAAACTAGTAAGTGCGGTCTTTAAAACTGTGCCTCTGTATGGACAGCATCTTGTGTATTTTTGCTGCTTTTGTTAATCCTGTGGCCTGGGGTGGGTAGAGGGAAGGCTGAGTAGGAATTCTGGCCACCACTGGGCCCCTGCTGTTTTACCTGCTGGTAACAAGAACCCCAGTTCTAACAGGCAGGGGTGGGTAACCAGTAAGCAAAGCACATATGAGCTTACTTGTGCTTACTTGCTAATCTGTAGTAAACGGTTTCACCAGGACATCTAACAACAACCACGTCAATGATCAGGTTCCCACTGTGGGCACCTGGAGCCAAATTCAGATCAGATGCCAGTGAGAGACGGTGTCAGTCACACCTCAGAATCATCCCATCAGGCCTATCTCTGACTTTCTCACCCTTAGTCAGTGACTCTTACCACTTAGGGCTTCCCTGGCATATGGAAGAACTCATTGCAGTCAAGTCAGTTCTGATTCATAGTGACCTTATAGGACAGGGTAATGACCACATAACATTTCCAAGGAGCATCTGATGGATTTGACTTGTGGCCCTTTTTTGAGTAGCAGCTGTAGCTCTTAACCACTAGGCAACCAAGGTTTCCTGTATATGGAAAGTGCTCAGAAAAAAAGAGATACAGGTGTGCAAGGTAGGAAGCTGTCAATATCAGCAGCAACTGCTCACTGAACCTGAAGGTGAGTCAAGGAGACATGAGTGGATTGTCAACAATGTCTGCTACTCTGATCTTGACCTCTGAGCTCCATTTCTGTGAAATAAACCAGATGTCTCAGACCTTGGACCCTGTGACTACAATTACTCTGAATGACAATACATGGCAAGTGCAGCATCCATTGGCAATTAGACCCCTAAAATCCTTTCCAGCCTGAAAATTCAGTATTCTCACCAGTGTCCGCTGAGGTAACTGTCATCTATACTTGCCATGTGACACTCTGCCTTGTGTCTCTGGGCTTTGTGTCTCTTTCCCTTTGCTACATGGTCCACATTCCTGAGGTGACTCAGAGAGGCTTCCCTTAGACCCCTGCTCAATCCCTAAACCTCTATGTTTTCGCCAGTTACAGAACTACCCTGCCTGGCACACAGAGGCTTCAAATCAACGCTGGAAAGGTATATGAAGAGTCTAGATAAACAGGCCAGACCCTTGCAGGTTCACATCTGCAAACAGGGGTAAGCATCCCGCCTCACCTCCAGCTCATGAGGGCTTGGAGGATCCAGCAAGATGGTGCATGTAGAGAGCTGGGCCAGCATCAGTTGCTCCAGTATCAAGGGAGTAAGGCCCTTGGAGCTTACACCACACTTCACAGCTCCGAAAGCGACTCCTGAAGGAGGTGGGGCTGTGCAGAAACCATCTGGTGCTTCTGCTGCCTGGTTGGTCCCTGGGGGGCTGGGAAGTGTCAGCTGTGTGTAGGACTGAACCACTCCAACCTGTCACAACACAAGGAGTGGCACCTTGTCAGCTGTATGAACCACAAACCTCCCAGCTCACAGAAACCTTTTCCTCCAAATTCACCAGTAGTTGTGAGTAGATCAGGATGGGAGCTGGCATCCTACAGCCCTGGGAGACCTCAATCCATGCTTCTGCCCTCCGGGTCTGTGCTGAGGCTGAAGCTGAAGCTGGTGTTTCCATGTGGGCAAGAAGGGAACAAAAGTGGTATGGTGGGTAACAGTAGGTAGGATTGTGTGCTGAAGTCAGACTGCCTGCATTCTAGTCATATTTCTGTCCCCTTAGACCCCGGATTCTAACACCTCTAAGCCTCTTCCTTGGTAGCAAGCTGAAGACAATACATAATAAAATAAAATACATAACCTGGGAAACCCTGGTGGTGTGGTGGGTTAAGCGCTACCACTGCTAACCAAAAAGTCAGCAGTTGAAATCCACCAGGAGCTCCTTGAATACTCTATGGGGCAGTTCTACCCTGGCCTCTAGGGTTGACATGGGTCGGATCCGACTCGACGGCACTGGGTTGGATAGTTATGAGATGTAATCAATCTTTCTCTAGGGTTATACAGAATGTAGAGCTCCTAGAAGGTACCAAGCAGTCACCTCCACCTTTGTGACACACCATTCCCACTACCTGGAACAGCAATCCTTCCCTTTTGTGGATCAGTCAGTTAATCTTCAGCCCTCAGCTTGTATACCAGCTCTTCTAGGAAGCCACACTGGGCCCTCAAAACCCCCTCTTGGCTGCAAAAACACACCCAAGGCTCCACGTATCATTACACCAACAGCAGAAAGTATTCTTTTTACTGCTAACCAGGAAGCTGGACATTTGAATCTAGCAGCTGCTCCACTGTAGAAAAACTTGGCAATCTGCTCCTGTAAAAATTACAGCCTAGGGAACCCTAGGGGGCAGTTCTACTCTGTCCTGTAGGGGTCACTGTGAGTGAGGATCGACTCAAGGGCACGTGTAACAACAGCATATATCAGGCACTGTTCTAGGAGCTGGGAATTCAGCATTAAGCAGGAAATCCTGCCCTCATAGAGCTGCTCTATTCTGTTGTATACTCCTCACATGAATGCCTCCCCTCCATACTGCTGTTTGAGGTCTGGGAGTCTGACCGCTCCCCTCTGATACAGCAGTGTGCCTGGCACATAAGAAGTGCGTGTTTATTGAGTGAACAAATGGAGTCCTATCACTCTGTAGGTTTCTGAATCATTTGCCTGACTCAGCCCCAGGAAACTTACACTTCCAGAATATTCATGCTGCTAACATTAGAGAAGGGCGACGAGAAACCGAGGCTCAGAGAAGGGAGTGAGCAGCATAGCTGAGACTGGGACACAGGAATTCTAATTGTCAGGGAGGTGCTTCTGTAGAATCCTGATCACCACTGTGACTGCAACAGCAGCAGCAAGGCTGATGTTGCAGAAAAGCAGCAGATTTATCAGATGGTGAAGATGATGTGTTTTCCCTTAAACAATAATAACTGGACAAGATACACAGGTGTTTGTAAATGTGTTAAAAATGCATTACCAGCACATAAAGAGGCTTAAATGGGGGAAACCCTGGTGGTTTAGTGGTTAGGTCTCACAGCTGCTAGTCAGAAGTTTAGCAGTTCAAATCTACCAGGTGCTCCTTGGAAACTCCACGGGGCAAGTCCTACTCTGTCTATATGATCTTTATGATTGAGAATCAACTTGATGACAGTAGGTTTGTTTTTTAAAAACATTATTATTATTATTGGCTCCAAATTACCAGTCAGTGCTGTGGCTAATTCTTATGATGTTTTTCATACTTGAGACATAATCAGCACCCACCCTGGTTACACCTAACGGGAAATCACACATGTTAAGGAAAATAAACCCACCAGAAAAATGATTTCAACACCCGACTGTGTCTTCTTGAAACTTCCAGTGTGGTCAGTACACAAGTGCAAATGTGACCAGGACATTCAGCCAAGAGGCTGATAAGAGTTTTGGTTTTTTCATGGTGAGCAGTGTCCCCACATAGTGGGTGGCCAAGTCTATGTCAGGACTGCAATGGCAGTCAAGAGGCCCACCCAGCCCCACCCCCATCTCATGACATTACAATCACTATTGTAATGCACTTGTGCCAGGGAAAGTGCCATTGGCTCTGGTATCCCTGACCACCCTTTCCATCTTACAGATGAGGAAATTAAGGCACAAAAAATATTATCTCAAGTCGATTCCAATTCATAGCTACCCCACAGACAGAGAAGAACTGGCCCATAGAGTTTCCAAGGAGCACCTGGCGGACTGGAACTACTGACCTTTCAGTTAGTTCAGCAGTTTGGTTTCCAAGGCACAGAAGACTGCAGTAACACACACACATACACCCACACATGGAAAGCTCCAGATGCTTGAGCTGAGGCTGTTGGACTGTTCCTGATGTTGAACCAGCATGTGCCCTGACATGCAGACCCCACTCCAGCTGGTCCATCTAAGCTGTTTCCAAGCTTCTCTGGAAGTGTGAGTGCTAAAAAGTACATGCACCCTCGTGTCAGAGAGGCCTGGCTCGTACCACCTAGGAAGCCTTGGGGAGTGGCTTACCCTGCCATATCTGTCTGGCACTATGGTGACTAAAAATGCCTCATACAGAACAGAACAATCCTTATCTGCAGCCCTTTGCTCTCCCAGACTCTGCAATCCTTATCTGCAGCCCTCCAAGACAGGCATCGGGCCTCAGGGATCTGGTCATGGGCCAAATGAAATGAGAAAGCCTGACAGAAATTAAGGAGTGATTCACATCCACATATTTATTTACTTGAGTACCAACTAGGTGCCAGGAGGTTCTAGGTACTCAGCCTGTGTTATCTTAATCTTCACAACAGCCCCACAAGCTAAGTACCATTGTTATGCTATAAGAGAACAGTGAAGTGACTTCCCCAAGGTTGTCTGCTAATACTTAGTGGAGCAAGAACTTGAACCCAGGACTGTGAGGCTCAGAAGACCTATGCTCTTAACAATTTCACTAAGACCTATGTTCTTAACTATTCCACTTGGCTTTCTGAATTGACCTGAGCCTAGTACCTGAAATTCCACCACCCATACCTCTGAGGTAAGAAGTGTGAAAATGCCTACACAATGCCTGGGACTTCAGAAAGCCAAAGATTGGAGCCATGAGTACAGAGCCTTGTGAGCAAGCAGCACAACCATATGACGTGCTTGGATGCCCCTCTGAGACCTGGGGAGCCACCTGGCCAAAGCAGCCACTGTCCAATGCCTGCTCCTGGCCCCTCAGTGCTCACCCATGCTTTTGCTTATCAAAACAAAGGTTTCAGGCCAAACTCTGACTAGAGATATACATAGAATCTTTCTCTGAGAGAAGAGATATCCCAGAGAGCGCTTACGCAAAGAAAAGCATCATCTTGTCTTCACAGGAGACTGAGACAGATTGGTAAACCTCTGAGAAGGCACAGCTCTATCCAGCCATTCTTAGAAAGAAGCAGGTTAACATCAGCTGAAGTCACTGAACTTCTGTTGTCTTTGGAATTAAGGTTCTCTGGAGTCAGGGTACATGTGGTAACTGATGAATTTGACACTTTCATTGGGTGGAAAGGGGTACCTGGGTGGTATAAACAGCTAAGAACTCAGCTACTAATCTAAAGGTTGGAGGTTAGAATCCACCCAGAGACGCCTTGGAAGAAAGATGGAGATCTGAGCCCACTGAAAACTCTATGAGGTGCAAGTTCTACTCTGAAACTCATGAGGTAACCATGAGTTATAACTGACTCCATGGCAATGGGTTTTTTTAGTTGGGTGGGAATGTGTGATGGGAAATGTCTACTATTTGTCTTTATAAGTGTATAAGCATGAGTCGGATCCAACTCCGCGGCACTTGGCGGGCTTGGCAAGCAAAATTTACTCATCACACTTGAATTTGGGGTAGATTTTAATCCATCATCACCTTGACATAGGTCAATGACTACCAAGTCAAATGCAAAGTTAAATCCAAAGCCCCAGAGGAAAGAGTTCTGTTCCCAAGATGATCGTATATGCTTAACAATGTGAAGATATAGAACATAGCAACATTAAAATTAGTACTGATTTACACTAAATACCTAGAGGCTCCTTTTAACTTGCATGAAAAAAGAATCAGGGAAGCTTTTGTCAGTTATGTAATCATTTTATGGCCTTCTAGATTCAACAAACCAAAGAGAAAACCAACTCTCCATTCCCCATTCCATCAGTTTTAGGTCAAAGTGAGGTCTTTTCTTAGGGTCAAGGTAGATTTAAAAGTTCATATTTCTTTAATGAAATCATATCTTTAACACTGGATGTTGTCTCCAGTCCTGTGCATGAAGTTCCAGTAGATTTAATATTGGTATTATTTAAAGTCCAGTCAAACCCTTCAGATGCTCTTCAGATCAGTCAAATTTGGGATTCTCGACATCTTCATCTCGATGAAGACCTCTTGTTTTTCCTTAGGTCGCCAGACCTCTAGAAGCCATCTGTGTTTTCTTTTAGAAACAGCACAGTAGTGAAGGTAGCTCTTGGCTTAAGTCTGTTAATAAAAGAGACGGAAGAGAAAGGAGAGTGCAATCACCAGGACGCTGACTGTAGACTGCAGAGCACTGTCACCTCCGTTGGCTTGAGTGGGAGTGGGAGCTGGTGTAACTAGCTTTGAATGAACTTCAGTAGGTAGGAGCAATGCTAGAATCAGCAGCGCCAGCGCCAGCCCCAGCCCAACCAGCATCCCCCGGCCCATGTCCGCTCTGCTGTTGCTCCACACATCAGGCCCACTGCTCTGCGGGCGGGAGGAGCATTTGGCTCCCGGGCAGGGACAAGTAAACCGAGCGCAGCTGTGATAACCGCCTTATATACCAACGGGTCCACACTGACCCAATTGCTAACTACGCTGTGACGTCATAATGCCCGCCCACTTTGCCGCTCACTTGCCCCGCTTGCCCGGTCCGATAGCTTATTTCCCAGTGGACTCCCTAAACCTCTTAATTAGAAGTTTAAAGTTTCCACTGTCTTTTATCAAATCCTGTTACTTCCACCTGTACCCCAGTTCTTATAATTAATGCATGTTTGTTGTTGAAAGTTAGTAGAGCACAGAGTATGAAAAGAGATTTACACCAGGAGGTAACTGCTGTCGACATTCGGTGTGTTTTTATTTGGATTATATACATGTCTCCTACATAGAGATTGTACATTTGAATCCAGAATTTTGGCTTAGCGTTTGGCATGGGCATCTTCCTGTCATTAAGATCTTTTAAAATAAACAATTAGTTTAAAAGGTTGCACATCAAACTCTGTGTCACATCCTCATCCTGTGTTGTTCAAAGTGTTCCCATGTATTTTGTGGGGAGGTCAGGAAAAAAATACCCCAAGGTGTTAGTCTTCCTTGTTTCTGGCTGATGGGCTTTCTGTGTTTCCAACTGTTCTGCACTCGGTATGTATTTCTTTGGAGATTGGACCAGCAGGCTGTTTTTGGAGAGGTGGCTGTTAGTTCTCGCCGAGCCCATTCCGACTCACAGCCATGGGGAAGAAACACCGCCGGGTCCTGCGCGGTCCTCACACTCACTGCCATGTTTGAGCCACTGCTGTTGTGGCCACTGTGTCAGTCCGTCTCATGGAAGGTCTCCCTCTGTTCTGCTGGCCTTCTACTTCACCGAGCATGATGTCCTTCTCCAGGGACTGGGCCCCCTGATAACGTGTCCAAAGTATGTGAAATGAGGTCTCCCTATCCTGCTTCTAGGGAGCATGCCAGCTATTCTTCTAAGACCGATTTGTTCGTTCTTCTGGCAGTCATTGCTATTGTCAATATCCTTCTCCAATGTCAATTCAAAGGCATCAATTCTTCCTCTTTCATTGTCCAATCAAGGCATAACTTGGTTTAAAAAAGTGTTGTAGAGCTGACATGCTACAGTATGCATGAGCCTTGAAAACATTATGGTGAGTGAAATAAGCCAGTCACAAAAGGACAAATAGTATATGATCCCAAATATATGAAATAGTTAGGATAGATAAATGGACAGAAGTAAAAGTTTGTTCAGGGTTACTAAGGGCAGAAGGGAAGAGTCATTGTTTAGGAATCACTGAGTTTCTATAAAATGTTTCTGATAGAAATTTGACAATTAGTGATGTTTGCACAACCTAATGTAATTAGTGTCACTGAACTGTGTGTGTAAAAAATGTTAAATTGGTACATGTATCTTTTTACAGTGATAAAAATTAAACTTAAAAAAAGGTGTTCTCCACAGCTCTGAAGGGCAGCCAATCCTTTGCAAGGACTGGAACAGGTGAAAATACTACCTTCACTAGTGTATAAAATTTTGAGAATGTCTTCTATAGGAAGTTTAGTGTTCTCGGGGGCTGTTCAGACTCATTATGACCCCGCCCACAACAGTAGGAAGGCCTCTCCGGGTCTACACCAGCCTCACAATCGCTTTGTGGGAGCCCATTGTTGCAGGCACCAGCTCACTCTGTCATGTTGATGGTTTTTTGCTCACTCTCTGGTGCTGAAATCTAACAGAAGTTTTTAAAAACTTTGAATTTCTTATGGCTTGTTTTAGTTATCTGATACTGCTCCAACAGAAAATACCAGGAGTGGGTGGTTTTATGAAGAGAAACTTCACTGTCACCATTCGGTAAGCCACAAGTCCATTTACAAGTTTCAACTCCATTCAGTAAGAGAAACGACCACAGTCTGGTCGTCTGAGTTCAAACTGAAAAAGAGCATCTTGACACAGGAACCTCAGGGCCAAAGGACATGTTCTGCCTTCTTAGTGGTGTGAGGTTCCCCGCTAACTCTGCTCCCTTCTCTGCCTTCTATCCCACAGCCGGTAACTTGAGTCCTGCCTCACCAACACAGCTGCTGCCCATTCCCCTTCATCAACATCACAGAGGCAGGATTCACAAGCCATGGGAGGAATTGTACCCTACTGGGACTCATAGCCAAGTCAAATCAACACATACGTTTTTAGGGGGACACAATACAATCCAAGACATAGCTCAAAGAGAAACTTTAAAGTTACTCAATATCCTCTTTGATATTCATTTTCTAGAATGTAAGTATTTTCTTTATACCCCAGAAAATAGAATTCTATGTTTTCTTTGCTTTTTGGGTCACTGCTTCCTGCCTCCACAGGAATCTCTCTCTTTTCGTGGATTTTTAGGAGACAGTCTAAGGAATTCTGTGATTTCTTGTTGGTCACTTGGGAATGGGTTGCACGCTAACTGAGTTCGGTCTTTTTTGAGTCCCTTGGGTGCTACAAACCGTTTTCATGCTTGGTCGCTAACCAAAACCTGGGAGACTCCAGTCCACCCAGAGATGCCTCAGAAGAAAGACCCAGTAATTTGCTTCTGAAAAATCAGCCACTGGAAACCCTATAGAGCACGATTTGGCTCTGACCCGCATGTGGTCGCCGTGTATCAGAGTTGACTGAACAGCACCTGGTCCTTATTTTTTAGTTTCCTTGAGGAAAGTAGCAACCACGGTGGCCTAGTGGAGTGCTAGGGCTGCTGACCAACAGGTCAGTGATTCATATCCACCAGGTGCTCCTTGCAACCCTATGCGGCAGTTCTACCCAGTCACAGAGGGCTGTTATGAGTCAGAATCGACTTGACAGCAGTGGGTTTCTGTTGTTGTCATTTGTTTGTTTGTTCATTCATTCACTTCTGTTTGTTTTGAGGAAAGTGATATGAATAGAGTAGCAGAGGTAGAGGAGGCGAATGTCTCCAGAGGACAAGGGTGGCAGGGTTGGAAAGGCGGTCACTTTTCTGTAGGCACCTGGGATGCTGCCTGCTTTGGTCCACATTAGGGTCAAACTGGAGAAGATGAGAAGAATGATAAACTGGCTTTCCAACAAGAGTAATTTCAAGGTCTGAGAATTCTCACTGAGACATTGTTTCTCCCAAAGTTTTATTTGCCTGTTTTACTATTTTGTAACAACTACTCTCAACCCACTTGCCCAGCCCGCAGCTCCCTCCTCTTTCTAATAACTCAGCAGGGAGCTGAGGTGCATGTTTTGAGTAAGGACAGGACTCCTCAGCCAACGACAGGGCTTCCCCAGCATGGCCAGGCCTTTTCCCTCTCTGCATTGTGCACTTGCTGTCCTGTGTCTTCCACCACAATGTGGAGTGAGTGCTTACCCCTGTTGGTGACTGTCCAGCAACAGAGACCCTTTCTTGTGATCATGAGCAACAGAACCTGAAAATGCCAGAGGTTCTCTTTCCCAGTCTTCTTGCAGCTTGAGTGCAATCACAGGATGAGGTTCCTCCAGTCAGATGAGCCCACCTTTTAGGTTGACGGTTTTTCCACTTAAATTCACCACAGCCAGTTTGTGTTGTGTAAGATAATAACTTGATGGCAGTTGGGTTTTTTTTTTTTAAGATAATGACCCTGACTGATATGCTACAGTTTTGCCTATTCAAAAATCTCCCCCTTTTAGGGCCAAGTTAAAATACTGCCTCCTCCAAGAAGCCTTTTCTGATTCTTAGAATCGGGAATGATTCCTCTCGTCATTAAGTTTTCTTTTATGATGTTGTAGTCCCTTGAGGGAGTGATACAGCACAGTCATTTTCTAGAATAACCACTAAGAACAGGGACTGAGGAGCCAGCTCTGCCACTAATGTGACTTTGGACAGTTCCAAGGACTGCCAATTAAGTTCTCAAACTCACCTTAGAAAAAGTGCTACATATCTCATTGTTGAATATCACTATGGCCACCTTTGAGGTGCTCCTCTTGGGAAGATATGCATTGATACTAGTGTCTAGTCCACTCTTCAAAGCACTTTTGGAACTCTTGTTCTAAGTGCTACACACCATCTGTTGAATACCATAAGGCCACCTTGGAAGTACTCCCCTTGGGAAACTAGGCACTGACACCAGCATCTAGACCACCCCTCCCATCAATTTTGGAACTCTTCCTGAAATGACCATTGCTCCTACTGACAAGGTGGCAGGTTCACAAACTAAATTTTATAGTTTTCTGTGGCCAAGCCAAGTGCTATCGAGTCAGATCCGACTCATGGCGACCCTAAGGGCCAGGGTAGAACTGACCCCCAGAGTATTCAAGGAGTTTTCTGTGGGTATAGTTATTTGTTCACTACTTAAAAACGCACCCCCCCCCCCAAAAAAAAGTTTTCTGTGGGAGAGTTTTTAACTAGTGAACAAACAGCTGTACTGGAACACCCTCCCTACTCATCTAATCTGGGCCCTGATGACTTTTTTCTTTACCTGGAAGATAAAGGAAATATTGAAAGCAAGCCATTTTGATGACATTCGGGACATCAAGGGTAATATGATGACAGCTCTGATGGACATTCCAGAAAAAGTTTCCAAATTACTTTGAAGGTACAGCTAGGCTCTGGCATTGACGTATAGCTTGAAAGTGACTGTAGTGATATTCAGCAATGAAGTATGTAGCACTTTTTCTAGGATGAGTTCAAGAACTTCATTGGCAGTCTTCATATTAAACCATTCTATATCTCTATTTTCTCGTCTTTCAGACATAGTTAAGAACATCTCTGCCTCAAAGGGGTGTTTAGGATTAAGAGTGCTGATACATATGTATGGGTAACGCACTGAGAACAACGTCTCCTGGTCCACAGTATTTCTCACCAGCATTGACATCACCTTTGTCACTGTGGTCCTCTAGTTCCCTGAGTGACTCCCACCTTTTGTGACTCAACCTCTGTGAAGTAGCCCTTTAGGGATGTCTTAGTCACCTAGTGCTGCTGTAACAGGAATACCACAAGTGGATGGCTTTAACAAAGAGAAATCTATTTTCTCACAGTCCAGTAAGCTATGAGTCCAAATTCAGGGCATCAGCTCCAGGGGAAGGCTTTCTGTGTTGGCTCTGATGAAAGTCCTTGTTGTCAGTCTGCCCCTGGACTGGGAGCTTCTAAGGCACAGGGACCTCAGGTCCTTTTCAGACAATAGGCTCTGCTCCTGGCACTGCTTCTTTCTTGATGGTAAGAGGTCAGCAACTCTCTACTTGCTTCCCTTTCCTTTATATCCCAAGAGAATTGCCTCAAGGGGCAGTACAATCTTACACACTGAGTCCCGCCCCACCAACACAACCACTGCAGTTCTACCTCATTAGCATCACACAGGCATGCATTACAGCACTCAGGAACACCACACAATAGCAGGAATCAAGGCCTAGCCAAATTAATACAGTTTTGGTGTGGGGACACAGTTTAACCCATGACAAGGGACATGTCTCTCTTCCATAGTGGTGGCTTTCCCACAGTGCCAGTGCTCTCTGACACTAATCAATGAAATGCCCTTCCCAGGATCCAAGTCCTCAAGTATCTCCTCCTGAAGAATCTCATGTCCCCCTTCTTCTCACCATCTCCACTATGGTTCTCGTGGCTCTCATCTGTCACCTGAACTGTCACAGGGGTCTCTGAACTGATTTATTTGCTGCCAGAGCCTCTCTCCCTGGACCCACAAACCCATCCCTGAGCACATCCACCTGCTGAGCTGAGGAAGGGCAGTGAGTCCTTGTGGCCACGAGGTTAAGGTGCAGATCGCACCTGAGTTGAAGGCCTCTCCTGCTCTGACTCCTGTGATCCCACTTCCTGCGCTGTCTCCTCCTCCAGACGCAATGATGTTTCAGCTATCTGAATGCCTCCCAGTTCCCTGCAGTGCCTGGATCTCCTCTAAACTGGGCCTTGCACCGGCCAGTCCCTCAGCCTCTGTGTCCTCCCCATGCTCTGCTGATGAACCCTGCTCACTGTCTGGGACTCAGCCCACACGTGACCCCTGCAGGGCCAACCCTGACCTCTCTACTGAATGCCACCAGAGTAGGTGATCCACTCTGCTCCCTGCGATGGTCCGCAGAGCCCTAGGGCAGGGCCGGGGTGGTCTCCTCTGGAACCCTATGCGGCTTTACAGCCCAGGGCTGGCAGAGTAAGACCAGCTCCCAACTCTGCATCATGTGAGGACTCTCAGAGGCATTACATCTCAATACACCCAAGTCTAGGCTCACAAGCTTCCTACTTTCCACACCTAATACCTCCAAAGTCCGGTCTCCCCATGAATGACACCTCCTTGTAATCCCAGCCGGGATGCTGAATGTCATTCTTGACTCCTTCATTTTCTCCCTCACCTTCCAGTTCTGTCCCTTTCACCTGTAACATCCCAAGAATCCTCTCCTAGTCCTCGTGGCCTGTGACTCAGCCCGAGCCCACCCACCTCCGGCCTGGCTGCTCCCGTGTCCTCCGTCTGGTTCTGTTACCGTAAAACAGGGATTTGACCCACCTGCTGCAAAGCCAATATTGAAACAGGGGTAAGGTGAGTAGCAAGAGGCCTTTATCGGATGCCAGCATACAAGAGACAGAAGACAATGGGCTTCTCCCAAAATCTGTCTGCCTGTTGCAGACTAACCAGGTTTTGTACTGTCAGGGCTCAGACTTGATTGATTTGAAGAACATCACTTCTTGAGTTGATCAATGTCAGTTCTCCTTTCAGGTGGGTGAGTTGACCTCCTGTGAGTATTCTTGCGGGGTCTGTTGACACCACCCTGGTTTCAGTTACAAGGTGGGTCTCCGATGTCTGGTTGTCTGGTTCCAGGTCCCTAGGAAGCTCTGTGTTTCCTGTTTGGCTTCTCTAAGAGGAATATGAGTTAATTTTAAACTCCAGAGAACACGTAGAATAGGAGGGGAAAAACGGGAAGGAAATCCTAAATCACAATATCACCGAAGTACGTGAAAGTTAACTGTGTAAGTCACACCGGAACAATGCTACAGTTACCAAGGAAACTAGGACTCTACAATTCCTTTCTCTTCTTTCTCACGCTGCTCCTTTCAGTTTCACTCTGCCATCCCATCTGTGGTCCCCATCCTTTCCCCACAGTAGCCAGAGACTCTTTAATGCTGTCCCACTGCTCTCAGCTCAAGTCAGAGTCTGCCTGCAGCCTAGACACCCCAAAGCACCTGCCTTCATCTGGTCCTCCAACCCCCTCACCTAGTCCTCTGTCTGATGGTCCCCTCTCAGGTCCAGAATGTGTCCAGGACTCTTCAGCCTCAGAGGCCCTACACATTCTGCTCTCTTTCTCTGGAATTGTCTTCCACAAAGCTAAGGAGCACAGGACAGTCGACATGCCTTCTCTGCCCTTTGCTTGGGTCTACAGAAGCAGCAACTACTTAACTCTCATCCATTAGGCCCCAGCTCATTTGTTACCTCCTTCAGGAAACCCTCCCTGACCACATCTCCTCTCACCAGCTAGGCCAGTCTTCTTGGTTATAGAGTCTCCCAGAACGCAGTCCTCTCTTTCAGACTAACCTCAGTCTGTGATTCCCATTCAGCCCTGTGATTATTTAGTCAATAGCTCCTTCTTCCCCCAATAAGCTATAAAATTCCTGAGAAAAAGACTGTTTGGTTTTGTTCATCAGTGAATTCACAGTTTCCAATCTGACATATAGCAGGTGGTCATTAAGTATCTGCTTAGGAGAAAGATTTACAAGAATTAATGTTTAATAAGCACCTACTAGAGCCACTATGGAAACCCAGGTGTTTAAGAGCTAAGGGTGCTAAACAAAATGTTAGCAGTTAGGGTCCACCAGGTGCTCCTTTGGAAGCCATATGGGGCAGTTCTACACTGTCTTATAAGATGACTACAAGTCAGAACTGACTCAACAGCAGTGGGTTACGGTCACTACGAGTTGGAATTGATAAGACAACAACGGGGGTTGAGTTTTGATTCTTTTATATACCTGCCATGGACTGAACTGTGTCTGCTAAAAATGTGTGTAGCTATCGGGCTAGGCCTTGGTTCCAGGTATTATGTGGTATTCCTATATGCTGTAAAGCCTGCCTCCATGATGTTAGTGAGGGACATCCTCCCTCATTAACTGCAGTTGTGTTGGTGGGATAGGACTCAGCATGAAGGATTGTTCTGTGCCTTGAGGCAGTCTCTTGAGATAATCAAGGAAAGAAGCTAGCAAAGAGCTGAGGGGCATCAGACTACCAAGAAAGCAGTGCTGGGAGCAGAGTGCATGCTTTGTAAAGGACCCAGGGGCCCTGCATCTCAGGAGTTTCCAGTCCAGGGCAAGACAGATCACAAAAACCTTCCTCTTGAGCCAACAGAGAAAGCCTTCCCCTGGAGCCAAAGCCCTAAATTTGGACTTTCAGCCTACTGGACTGTGACAGAATAAAATTTGTCTTTTTAAAGCCATCTACTTGCCATATGCCTGTTAAAGCAGCGCTAGATGACTTAGACAGTCCCTGAGCGGTGCAGATGGTTAAGGTCTTCTGCTGCAAACTGAGAAGTTGGAGATTTGAGTCCATTCAGAGGGTCCTCTAAAGAAAGATCTGGTGATAAACTTCTGAAAATTAGCTTTTGAAAATCCTGTACAGTTCTGTTCTGACAGACATGGGCTCACAGCGAGTCAAGATGTGTGCTTGACAGTGACTGATTTACTGTGTACCACGCACATTAATGCGTAATCTGATTGGTTCTTCCCCAAGGCCCTGTGGTGTAGATGTAAATATGATACTCACAGCCAAGATAAGAAAACCAAGGCTCAGGGGTCAAGTAACTGGCCTTGACTTTCACATCCAGTCAGGGCCAGAGCTGTATCTCCAGCCCAGCTATATCTCTGACCCTTACCCACCTTATTTCAGGGCTGCTAAAAATGCTTCTAAAATCCTATTCTTACCTAACTATAGCTCTTACCATCCTGCATCATAATAGCCCATTTATGTGCTTGCCTCCCCCATCAGACTGTGAAGTCATGAGCACAGACTTCTGATTTGTACCCCTGTGTCCCCCAGCTCAGGGCCAAAGGGATTCCCCCCAGGCCCATGACGACTACAGGAGAGGAGGAAAGGCACTCAGCTCAAGTCCCAGACCATCTGTGCCTGACTGGCAGAGCCCAGCAGTGCCCAGAAATGCTGCTGTCACAGGCAGAGATGGAGGAGGCAATGCAGACAGCAGAGAATGCCCAGGTACCCACAGCTCTGGTGGGTCGACTGTGTGAGCTAGCAGGTGAGCTAGGCTCTGGGGCTGTCTGTGCCTGAAAGGCCATGAAGAGGTAGGTTCTTGGACATCGATGCACAGCAGTGCCCATGTTCCCCATTTAAACACTTCTAAAGAGCCAGGCAAAGAGCAGAATAGACACATCAGCTGCACTATTCCCCTGGGCTCCTCCAAAACTAACCCGGTGAGCTCTCTGCTGTACCTTAGAGAGTGTCTACCATGCCCAGGGGCTGTAGCAAATCACAGCATTCAGGAATCTTTAATCCCTTCTCAAATGCTTGGGCTCTTAGCACACAATCCCTCTCTAAATCAGCAGATAAGTAAATACTGGCAAGGTGCAAATTGGGTGAGGGGCAGGGATGTGGCACTGTGGGTAGAACATGGGGCTCTCACAGGTTGGCTGCTGCTCATTGGCCAGCAGATAAATGACCCTGGCTGGGCAGTGTGTGCCCATCAAACAGGGACATGGGAAAGAAGCGTCTTTGCCAGCCGTTAGAATGTCCGTTGGATGGGCTCCTATCACCAGGAGACAGATGTTTCTGCACAGTCTTTGCAGGCCGGTGAGCCCCAGGGCCTGACCCCCAAATCCTGGGTTTGAATCTGGCTGTACCATCTCTAGTCAGAGATCTGGTGAGTCCTGTCTCCTCTCTGAGCCACAGTTTGGAATGCTGGATCAACGTGGATGGGGCTGAAGGGAAAGAGCTGAAAGCTAAGCCTCAAAGGGCCTTAAAAGCCCCCTAAAGTTCTGCAATTTTGCTTCAGGAACAGCAGGGGGCCATGGACACCTTTAAACAGCTAGAACATAGGGTAGTTTTGCATTTCAAACACATCTCTCAGAAGCTTCATCTCAATCTCTCTGTGCTTGTGAGGAAGAAATGGTCAAGAGCTGCTAGAAAGCTCAGAGTGGAAGTGGCTCGGCGCCATCACCCAGGAAATGGCAGCAAATGTCATTGAGGGGACAGACGGTGGGTGGAATGGGAACCCAGACTAGTTGCTCTGGACACATGCCCTGTCTGCCCCCACTCCCTGTCACAGCACCAGCCCCTCCCTGGTTAGGGAGCTTAGGCCCAGCACTCAGCCAGCACATACACACCCCCCACGGCCACCTCAAGATGAGGCAGTGGTCACTATCCCTCCGCTTCACAGAAGGCAGAGCTGGGCTTCGGGGAGATTGTTGACTTCTGTGTCAATGTCCCAGACTTTGGAATACTGGAATAGGAGGCACTTTAGAGATTCATCCTCCTGGCCCATCTGTACTTCGTGGAGGGAAAACTCAGGCCCAGAGAAAAGTAGAGGCTTGCCAGAAGTGAACTGTCCGTTGATGAAGCAATTAATTCTCTTAATTAAACAGCTCGTGAAAAGCTCTGCTGTGGTGCCTGGCTAGTGTTCAAGGTTCTACAAAGACGGCTTCTCCTAGGCTGCCCTCACCCATCTCTGGCTGCGTAGTGCAGCTCCTGCCAGTGAGGGTATTTCAAATACCATCAAGACATAATTGAGGTATGGATGAATGATATCACAGGTAGTGAATCCCCCCAGCTCTGATGTGATGTCCAGTCCACTAGGGTGACTCTCTGCTCAGGGTGTGATCTGAGCCCCTGACTGATTGACAGCTGAGTCACGATCTGCCAGCTTCAAGCCCAGAGGCCTTGCTAGGGACTTAGAGGGCCTCACTGAAGGACTGGACCTGGACCCAGGGAGGGGTCAAATGTCTGCCCCAGCTGCAGGGGAGGGGGGACTGGCTGGGACGAAGGAGGGCTTTATGGTCCTGGATGGCACACGGAGCTGTGACCCCACGCTTTCACAGGGACTGCAGAGAAGGGAACTGGAGTGGCTGGTGGGGGAAGGTTGGAAGGGGGATGTAGGCAGGGGGTAGACCTGACAGCCAGGTCATGAGGGCCTAATTAGTGTAACTTGAGGGATTTCGTGTGCAGAAGGGAACACTGGGGACAGAGCCAGGAAGGGTAAGAAGAGCTGAGGAAGGACTTCAGGGAGCCGCGGCAGCGGCCCCAGGGACCCACCAGGACAGCAAGGAGGACTCAGAGAGGCAAACCTGGTGCTGTAGCTTTCTGATCACAGGCCAGTGCCTCCAGCCTGGTATGTCCACAGTGTTATCTCCCTAGAGTTTTGAAGAAGACAGCTGACAGCACCCCAAATTCCCCCCAGCAGGATAGGTCCTCTACTTTCAACTACCCTGCAGCTAAAAAGGCTCAGAGGACACCTGTATCCTTTTCTCATGGTATCTTGAAAAAAGAACTTGTGGAAATTCTTTCTCTCTCTGTGCTGCTTCTATGGTTCTGGACTTGGAGACAGCCAGCCTCCATCTGAGCTGCAGGTGAACAGTGGGCAAGGAACTTTAGTTACACAGGAGCGCAGAGCCTAAGGCCCTTCAGGTCAGGGACCATCAGAGACTTCCTCCTCCTCCCTTTCCTTCGCAGCTGCCCCGGGCACCCCTGTTGCCCTCCTCTCCCACTCCAGGTACAGACCACGAAGGTGATCTCCTCTGAAAGGAATTCTCTCCCCATCTATGCCAGGAGGAGCCGGGGACCTTGACCTCCTGGAAACAGATTGGTCCTGGGCCTGAGGACTGTACCACCTGAGTCATCTAGTGTAAACCTGAACTCACTTTTCGGGTGAGAAACTGAGGCCCACTGGAGGGAAGTGATTTTTCTCAGGGCCCCATCACAAGTTGGAGACGAGGTCGAGTTTTCTCTTTTCCTCTCACTTTTTCTCTGCCCTTTCCTGTTCCCCACTCTTTTTTCTTGTCTATTGTCCTTTTTCTTTCATGTCCTGTCCCAAGTCACACAGGGAACTACATTGTGACGTATCACAGGTCTCAGGAATCGGGCTGACCTGGGTTCAAGTGCCAGTCTCCCTCCTTCCTGACCACAGCATCTCACAGGAGTCTGAGAGCTTCTCAGAGCCTCAGGCCTCCCCTGGAAACAGGGTTAATCCAAGAACCTGTCCCATAGGATTCTGGGGAAGACTACAGGAGATAAGGTCTAGGAAGTGCTTAGCACTGTGTCTGGTCTACATTTAAACACTGACTCTTCACCGCTACCCTGTCCTCTCTCCCACCTTCCTTCCTTCCCTTCCATGCCAGGCATTTATTTCCAGAACCTTGAAGCCCTTCCCAAATCTCTGACCTTTAATTTACTCTTTGGAATGAGAATATTTTCTATTTCTCTTTCCCAGAGTGAGGCTGGTGGAGATTTTCCCTGGGAGTGTACCTGCCCTGCTAGAGGGGAAATACAGAGAGCAGTCCTGGATTTTGTGAACTCCATTATAGACTAAATTGTGCCCTCCCTAATATGTGTTGGAATCCTAACCCTTCTGCCTGCAGATGTCATCTAATCTAATATAATGTAATCACCTTCCATAATGCAGTATAATGTAAGGTAATCAACCATTTGAGGTTGTACCAGTGGAGGGTGAATCTTAAATCTTCTGAATGATAGAGAGCAGCATAAAAGGCATAGACAAATGAAAGTGAACAGTACATAGCTTGTCACTAAGATGTACACCCAGAAA
The DNA here is from genome assembly GCA_028571685.1 of Heterohyrax brucei. Lineage (NCBI taxonomy): Eukaryota > Metazoa > Chordata > Mammalia > Hyracoidea > Procaviidae > Heterohyrax > Heterohyrax brucei. The sequence continues at coordinate 60,923,274 of CM053140.1, forward strand.
AGGACCTTTTGATATTTTGATATTTTTGTCATTGTTGTTATGAGTCATAGTTATAGTGACCCTGTGTACAACACAACAAAACACTGCCCGGTCCTGCACCATCCTCACAATTGTTGTTAATGCCTGAGCCCACTTTTGCAGGAACTGTGTCAATCCAGTTCATTGATGGTCTTGCTCTTTTTCACTGACTCTCTACTGTACCAGGCATGATGTCCCTCCAGGGAATGAGCCTTTCTGACAACACGTCCAAAGTAGGTAAGACATAGTCTTCCCATCCTTGCATACAAGGAGCACTCTGCTTGTACTTCTTCCAGGACAGATTTGCTCATTCTTTTGGCAGTCCGTGGTGCATTCAATATTCTTTACCAACACCACAATTCAAAGGCGTTAATTCTTTTTCAGTCTTCTTCATTCACATGCACATGAGGCAATTGAAAATACCATGGCTTAGGTCAGGTGCACGTTAGTCTTCAAGGTGACATCTTTGCTTTTCAATACATTAAAGAGGTTCCGTTGCAGCAGATTTGACCAACGTGGTGCATCTTTTGATTTCTCGACTGCTGCTTCTATGCGTGTTGACTGTGGAGCCAGATAAAATGAAATCTCTGACAACCTCAATCTTTTCTCCATTTATCATGATGTTGCTTATTGGTCCAGATGTGAGAATTTTTGTTTTCTTGATGCTGAGATACAATCCATAATGAAGGCTGTGGTGTTTGATCTTTATCAACAAGCACTTGAAGTCATCTTCACTTCCAGCAAACAAGGCTGTGTCATCTACAGATGGAGGATTGTTAATGACTCTTCCTCCAAACATGATGTCTCATTCTTTATCAAAGAGTCCAGCTCATGGGTGATTTGCTCAGCATACAGATTGAATAGATAGGGTGATACAACTCTGGATACAACTCTGACACACACCTTTCCCGACTTTAGAACTTACAGTGTCCTCTCGTTCTGTTGGAACAACTGCTTCTTGATCCACATACAGATTCCTCAGAGCACAATTAGGTGTTCTGGAATTCCTATGTTGGGCAGTGTTATTCATAACTTGTTATGATCCACACAGTCAAATGCCTTTGCTTAGCCAATAAAACATATGTAAACATCTTTCTGATATTTTCTACTTTCAGCCAAGATCCATCTGGCATCAGCAATGATATCTTTAGTTCCACATCTTCTGAATCCATCCTAAATTTCTGGCAGTTTCTTGTCAATACACTGCTGAAGCTGCTTTTGAATGATCTTTGGCAAAATCTTACTCCTGTGTGGTATTAATGATATTGTTCAATGAAGGAAGCTAAGACACCATCATAACAACTGAGGCTTATTGAGCACTGTTAAGAGTTGAACTGTGCCCCACACACGGATATGTTAGAGTCCTAGCCCTCAGTGACTATGAACTTGACCCTATTTGGAAATAAGGTCTTTATAGTTGATTGGTTAACATAAGATCACACTGGTGTAGGATGGGCCCTAATGAAATGTGACTAGTGTCCTTATAAGGAGAAAAGCCTCAGAGAGAGAGACATACACAAGGAAGGGAAGACGGAAGTACGAAGACAGAGCCAGAGGCTGGAGTGATGCTGCCGTAAGCCAACAAGTATCTGCGACTACCAGCAGCTGAAAGAGACAGAGAGAATCTTGCCCTAGAGCCTGTAGAGGACGGCTGTGCTGACTCCCTGACTTGGAACTTCTGGTCTCCGCTACTGTGAGACACTAAATTTTTGTTTTAAGACATTTACTAATTTGTGATATTTTGTCTGGTAGCCATACTGTATGCTAGGCCACATTTAATCTAGTAAGAGCTCTGTGAAGTTGGTGCCAGAAGAATAAAACAAGGCACGAAGTAGCTCAGAAACAAGTTTAAGGTCACACAGCAAGCAAGGGCTGAAGCAGAGACAAAACTCATCTCTCTCTAACCCGAGAAATAGGCTTTCAACTGGGAGCAATGTTGCCCCCTAAAGGACATATGATAGTGTCTGGAAACAGTTTGATTGTCACTGCTCAGGAGTGCTACTGGAATAGAGGCCAGAAATGCTGCAAACCATCCTATAATGTACAGGACATCCCTACTCCAAAACAAAAAAGGAACTATCCAGGCCAAATGTCATTAGTGCTAAGGCTAAGCAACCTGCTCTAAACTTCAAGGCTCAGAAACCTACTGGTGAACTGAAGAAGTAGAGTATGAGCAGAGGAAGAACATTCCAGGCAGACACGACAGCAAAAACAAAGGTACAAGGAACACGCTGGGCATCTTTGAAGGGTCATTTGGTAAGGTTGAAGCCAAAGATTTAGATCCTGGAGCAAGAGAGGATGAGAATGGCTGGAGAGGGAGACTAGGTCTACGTCAGCAGGGACGGTTTAGTTGTAAGCGACAGAAAATCCAGCTCATCAAAGGAAATGTATTGACTCATCGTATAGGCTGTGCGAAGGTGGGGAAGGGTGGGTGGGGAGGGGGGCTAATCCCTGCTGACTGTAAGAAAAGAAAAAGAGCGTTCACATGAATGAGCACATACCAAGGGCTTACTACCTACCAGACACTGTTCTAAGCTTCTACGTGGATTGTCTCATTTATCCTCACAGCAACCCAATGAGGTAGATGATATTATTTCCAGTTTACAGGAGAAAGCAAGGATCAGAGGGGTTAGGTAACTTGCCCGGAGTCATGCAGCTAGTAGGTGGCAGAGACCTGACTTGAACTTCAGCCGCCTGACCCCAAGCCTGGGTCTTAAGTACTGTACTGCACCAACCTCCTATGCCACCTCCAGATCTGATCATGGGTGGCCTGGACTGCTGAGCTGTGTGGCTCCCTTCAGCAGGAAACGAGGAATCCTCAAGTGTTCCTAATGAGCGGTGTGACAGAGCTGTGCTTTTAAGATGTCGTGAAATAGGCCTGTGGGGTGGAAGGACTCGGCAGTGTCCAGGGAGGAGCCAGTGACAGCTGACTTGGGCAGGACAGTGGGGGGGGGGCCGGGGGGACATTGGGGTGTTCTTTGAAATGTCTCTGGCTGCTTGCCTTATACTGATGGAGCAAGTGGTGAGTGCAGGGAGGACGGAGTGATGACTGACTAAGAGGTTCTGAAGTTACCTCTAGATTTATATCATTTTCTGGGTCATCTCCCTCAACCCTGGCAGAGAGAAACCGGGCATGCCAGCCTTCCATCTGCTCATACCTTGAGGGGGAAGGGGAAGCCCGGCTGTGGGGAGGGCAGTGGCATTTCTTTTCCATGGCCAGCTGGGAGGCAGCAGGCCATCGCTCTTCCTCATTGCTGTCTATCTAGAGCTCTATGCCCACCTGCAGGCTCAGATCCTCAGGGATCGACGAGGGCCATTGGCCAATTCTTCTCTTTCTACCTCGGGCCTCCACATAGATTACAATAGATGCTATCAGCTGTGACTCAGTGGTGACCTCCTCCACAACAGAACCCAAAGTTGTCACGTACTGGATCGTCCTTGCAGTCCCAAGGCAGGGCCGTCCCTGCGGCTGCGGTGTCACCCCCCTCACCTATGTACTTCCTCACCCTCCTTGGCTCTCTACTTCACCAAACACAATGTCCACCTCCAGTGACTGACCTCTCCAAATGCCGTACCTGAAACAAGTCTGTTTTATTCCGTTGCGATCCATAGGGTTTTCATTGGCTAGTTTTAAGAAGTAGAGCACCAGGCCTTTCTTTCTAGTCTGTCTTACTCTGAAAGCTCCTCCAAACCCTGTCCACCATGGGCGATCCCATTCGTATTTGAAATATTGCTGTCATAGTTTCCGAGCAGCACACAAGCCACAGGCTGACAGACGGTAGCTTCTGTCTCAAAGAGGGTCAAATGACCAACTCTGCTTATTGATGGATTCAGCTGTCTTTTTGCACAGTGTATTGCCTCACACAAAAATCCACCAATGGATTCCACCGCCATCCCTCCACCTGCAGGTGGAGGCTGGCTGGCAATCCAGGTCAGATTCAAGGCTCCACCTGACCCTCAGCTTCATAACTGACCTGCTCCGTGAACCACGGAGAGAGGGAGAGCAGAGACCAGGTGCTCCTGCACCATCCCAGCCCCTCCGCCTCTAGCCCAGGCACCTGGATACTTCCCTGCTCCCAATCCTAAAAGCATCTCAACTACTAGTCCATTTAGAGCTCTTTCTTTTTAAAAACATGGTTTGTCCATTAATTCTTTGAACTAATCTTTCCTTTGTGCCTTTAGTTTTTTTTTTTTAATTGTGATTAAGTGAAAGTTTATAATCTACGTCAATTTGCCATACAAAATTCCGAGCCCCCACCTCCCTGCCACTCTATCTGCTCTCCTTACCCTGTGACAGTGCACTCTTCTTTTCCACTCTTCCAGTATCTACTCAACCAACATTTGTCCCCTCTGCATCCTCTCCTCTCCCCTCTCAAAAAATACCAGTAGAATAGCCTCCTATATATATGTTAAGCCATAAAGTACACACACCACCTGCATCACTCTGTGTCCCCAAGTCCAGTTCATTCTTTGTCTGAAGTATCGGCTTCAGTACCGGTTTCAGCCCTGGGCTAGCAGCAAGTCCAGAAGCCATGTTCCCAGGGCACCCTCAAGGTTGTCCAACCATCAAGTCTGGTCTTTTCACAGATCTCGATCTGCATACTCCTTTCTCTCGTGCTCTGTCAGGGGCTCTACATTGTGTTTCCTGTCACGACTGTCTTTGGTGGTAGCCAGGCACCATTTAATTGCCCTGTTCTCACGCTGATGCAGCCTCCCAGTCATATGCATACTTCTGTCTCCTGGGCTCATTTTTCCTTGCGTCTTTGATCTTCTTAGTTTTCATCTGTTTCAGGTGTGTTGGGACCAGTTGACATTACTTAGATGGCAGCTTATTGGCTTTTAAAACCCCAAGCACCACTCATTAATATGGGATGCAGAGATGGTGCCGTCACCACAAAAGGTAGCCATGATGGGGGACACAATGTAGAGTTCCTGACATAGCACAAGAAAAAGAGGTGTGCAGTTTAAGAACTCTACTAAAAGACCAGAATTGCTGGTCTGACAGCCTAGAGGATCCCCTGGGAACATGGCCCCTTGACTTGCTGCTAGCCCTGACCTGAAAATAGTACTGAAGTCAATTCTTCAGACAAGAATGGACTGGACTCAGGGACACAGTGTCAGCATGTGGTGTATGTAATTTATAGTTTTATACACTGATAGGAGGCTGTCCATCTGGTTTCTTTCTAGATAGGAGAGAAGGGGACAGGTGTTCATTCAGAAGATACTAGAAGAATGAAAAGGAGGAGTGTGTTGTCATAAAGTCAGGAGAGTAGACGGAGTTACAGATAGGTGAGCATGCAAAATTGATTTGCACTGTAGACTTTCACTTAAACACAATTATATATATATACATACAAAACATCTTAGACCGATATTAAAGCCTTAAAAAAATTGGATGCAGAATACTCTCTTAGAAAAAGGCTAGTTATCCCAGTTGACCTCAATGTCCCCCGAAAATTGGGTCCCTAGACTCCTGTCCAGCTACTCTGTCCCTTGAAATGTTGGGTTAAATTTAGAAAACCTTTTATCTTATGGTGTAGCCCAGTTACGCTGACCTGGATCTACTTCATGCTGTCACTCTTTTCACCTAACTGAATAAACCTCTCCCTCCCTCCCCACCCTTGTAGCCATCAAACAGTCTTTTCTTCTGTACATAGTCCATTTTTAAGTCCTCATAGCAGAGGTCTCATACAATATTTGTCCTTATGCTGCTGGCTAACTTCACTCAGCATAACATCTTCCAGTTGAAACCAGGTTATGATATGCTTCCTAAAATCATCATTGTTCTTATCATTGTATAGTGTTCCATTGTGTGTATGTACCATGGTTTCTTTCTCTGTTCATCTATTGATGGACACCTAGATTCATTCCATCATTTTGCTATTGTGGGCGGTGTAACAATAAACATTCTTGTGCATGTATCTGTTCATATGACTGCTCTTATTTCTGTAGGATATATTTCAAGCAGTGGGACTGCTGGATCATATGATATTTCTATTTCTAGCTTTTTAAGGAAGTGCCAAATTGCTTTCCAAGGAGGTTGTACCATTTTACATTCCCACTAGCAGTGTAGAAGAGTTCCAGTCTCTCCACAGCCTCTCCAACATTTGACGTTTTTGTGTTTTTTGATTAGTACCTACCTTGTTGGGATAAGATGCTATCTCACTGTAGTTTTGATTTGGATTTCTCTAATGATTAATGATTGAGAACATTTCTGAACGTCTTTTGGCTAGCTGAATGTCTTCTTTGCTGAAGTGTCTGTCCATGTCCTTTGCCTGTTGTTTAGTTGGGTTGTCTTGTTCTGGTTGATATTGTGCAGTACCTTGTAGATTATGGAAATTAGATGTGAACCTGAAACACAGTTGCCAAACATTTTTTTGCATTCTATAAGCAGTCTTTCAAATCTCTTGATAAAGTCTTTGGATGAACATAAGTGTTTGATTTAGTAGTTCCTATTTATCTATTTTCTCTCTGCCATTCACAGCTCTTTTGAAGAACTGGATGCTGCTCCACCAAGGTTCCATACATTCATTTTGTCATTCATTCATTCACTGAATACTGAAAGAGACTTAATGCTGTGTACGATACCCCAAGGAACACAGTAACAAGACAGGTCAAGTCCCGGCCCTCCTGTGGCTCTTGGTCCAGCTTTGCTCACAAAGGACTCAACATGCCCCACCAAGGCCCCTTCCCATCCCCTCTGAGCCTGTCCCTCTTCCTATGCCCCTATCTCCTTAAAGTTCCACCACTTCCCTAGGCCCCCAGCTCCAAACCCTTCCTTCTTCCCTCTCCCTTAACCTCCCTTGAAATCAACCACCAAGACCTGCTGCTCTAAATTTTGAGTTCCCCTGAAAGTCACACCTTCCCTTTTGGCTATAGCTCTGTCCTGATCCTGATTCATCTGACCACCTTTCTCTTAGACTCTCCCTGTGGGGCCAGAGGGAACATTTTCATGCAAATCTGAATTCGTTACCCACCCAGTGCACTATGGATCATTCACAACACCCTGCCCCCAATCTGGAACAAAGACCAGCTTCCATTCATTTCTCCAGGTTCACCTCTTGCCTCTCCCCCAGAATAGAAGTCACTGTCAAGACCAAGAGCAGCTGGCTGCTGCCTGGGAAAGGAGCCTAGTCACAGAGAGAAGCACTCTTACAGTTTCTGCACAACTAAATAGGATCCTATACATCAGCCTCCTGTGTGCTCATAAGCTGCCACAGCTGTGTTTCCTTAATCATTGGCTCAGAATCCTCTCCAGACCCAGGCTGGTAGCCCCCTTCCCAAATGCACCTGAGTCCCTGTCCCAGAGTCTCCATCCAGGCCTCATATGGATTTGGCTACCACACTCTAGGAAGGGACATTGACCACTGCCCTGCCCGGGCCAACTGAGCTGGTTGGAAAGTCCTTTCTGCTGAGCTAGACTGTGTCCCCCGGAGGTTCCTCTTGAAGGCCCTAGCTCTGCAGCTGTGAGCAATACAGATGTCGTGAATTGAATTGTGTCCCCCACCCCCTCATGTATATGTTGATTTGACACGGCTGGGAGTCCCAATATGGTGCCATTCCTCCCATGTGTTGTGAATCCTGCCTCTGTGATATGGACAATGGAGAATGGGCTGCAGTTGTGTTGGCGAGGCACGACTCAAGTTACCTACTGCGGGATATAAGGGAGAGAAGCAAGCATAGAGAGTTGGGAACCTCACACCACCAAAAAACCAGCACCAAGAGCACAGCACATCCTTTGGACTTGAGATTCCTGTACCAAGATGCTCTTGCCAGATTTTTGGACTCAGCCTACAAGACTGTGATAAATTCTCTTGCTGAATGGATTTCTGGCTTACCAGACAGGGACAAAAAAAGTTCTTTTTCATGATGATTTCCACTCATGGTATTTTCTGTTACATCAGTACCAGGTGACTAAGACAGCAGTACAAGTGGAGCTACCCACCTGACAGCTACATCTAGGTAACATCAACTACATCAAAGCAGCACCAGTAACAATCGCTAACACTTCTCAGGTGCTCTTTGCCTGCTAGAGGAGTTCACTGAGATCAGCTCACTGAACCTGAAAACAGCCTGGGAGGGAGGAGTTACTATTGTCCCATTGTGCAGGTAAGGAAACTGAGACTAGTAGAGGCAAAGGGGTTTGCTGAGGCCATGCAGCATTTGAGTGAGTGTTCAGTAAAGAGCAACTGGTGTTGCCTCTTCTCATTCCTGCTACCCTGGATCCTGCTACCCTGGATCCTGCTAACTTGCTGCTGGGGTCACTCTCTTAATTGTCTTAAAATCCTAGAGTGGTCCTGGGGGCCTTAGCTCACCTGTGCTAGGCCAGGGGAGGTTGTTAGGTGTGCTAAGCACAGATTATGTGGCCCTGAGTGAATAGAGTTTGGTGTTTCACAGCCTCATTTCTGTCTCATGAGGGCATCTGATGAGTCCCTTCCAGTCTCCCAAATTTCTCCCCAAGGAACCCAACTTCCTGCCTGGAGTCAGAGCCTCCACAACCTGGCAGTGTGGGGATGACTGACAGAGTCAGTGCAAGGGAGATTCCATTTTGTCACCTCCACAGGGACCCTGGGGCTCAGCCACTCCAGTCACTACATTTTCCCTCTTGTTCCTCCAACCTCCCCTATACCCTGTCCATGTGTCACAGCTCCTGAGTTCTTGTTGCTCTTGGAGATTTCATTTGAGCCAGGCCATTTCCAGTGGCCAAGGGAGGCCCGCAATCTCAGCACTGAGCTCCCTCTGTGTGATTTTGGGGGACAGATGGGTTCCCAAGACAGATTCAAGGTTCAGGGCCTTCAGCCCTTCCAGGAATACATGTCAGCACACCATGCTGAAAAGCTGTGCCATCCTCAGCCTGACCTCTTCTAGCCAGGTCCCTGCCCAGATGTGGAGAAGATTCCAGGAGACCTGCCTAACAGCAGGATCCAAACTGTCCAGCCCAAATGCCTCTGAAGACTCTTTTGTGTCTGGTTCTACAAGAAAAAAATTCTCAGTAGGTCTCTGAAAGCCTTACCCAGCCAGAGCTCAGCCTCTTTCCTAGCTTTGTGGCACTCCACCCTGCCCTCATTTTATGTTTCAGCAGCACACAGCTTCATTTAGTCTCATTGTATTGCTACACTGAACTCTTGCACCTTATACCCAGAATGCTCCTGTGTCTTCCTTTAACAGATAAAATCCTGCTTATTCAGAATTGAGCTAAATTACCACCTCCTTGACTGCTCTACACTATTACCATGTACCTTTAGAGAACCTGATAAGGCTGGAATTTTGCTTATTGTTATTATTTTGGTGTTATCCACTTTCATATGAATCTCCAGGAGGTCAGGAACTACATCTGATTTGACTCACAGTTGTATCCCTAGCACCCGATACAGTGTCAGATATGGTCCAGGGAATGTTATGAATCATCAGAGATGGGTATGAATAAGGTACCATTAGTATGAACAAGGTACCCGCGCTGTTGGCACAATGGTCTACAACTCGATAGCCACATGGGGCCCATGCCCACTATTGAAGCCAGCCTTGTTCTGCCTCCTCTGTATGTGAGGAGAGATTGTTTCACCCAATCCCCTTGTGTGAGTCACATCTTTTGTTGGTGACCTCAAACCTTGACTCTACGTTAACTAAACTCTCCCAACTTTCAGTTGGGTCCACAGGGTTGAAACACCCCGAAGCTAAACATTCAGAAGCAGAAAGCCAAGTTAAGGCCAGAAAAGAACACGAGTGTCATGGCTGAAAAAGTTCACAGCAGAAAGGGGGCCCCAGGGACACAGGCAAGGTGAAAGAAACAAAATGGACCTATCTCCTTCCCGCTCCCACTACCAGCCCCACCCCTATTCCCAGAAACAGTCCCTTTATCTACATTCCTGGCTATAGCAGAGCCTCCCTATTGCCCCATAATAAATGTTCATCTTCCTTCAGTAAAATGGGTTGCAGTAGAATAAATTCCAACTCACAGCAACCCCACATATGCCAGAATAATGTTCTGCAGGGTTTTTAATGACTGATTTTTCAGAAGTAGCTCACCAGGCCTTTCTTCTGAGATCTTCATGACAGACTTGAACTGCCAACCTTTCAATTAGTGGCTGAGCACAGAAACCACTGACACCACTTAGGGATCTCTTCTTTGGTAATAGAACTTCAAAATTCAGCTGATGGTTCAGTGGCAGAATTCTCCCCTTCTGCGCTGGAGGCTCAGGTTTAATTCCTAGGCAATACATTTCCTGTACCACTTTTACTCATCTGTCGGGGAAAGACTTGTGTATTATTGTGATGCTGCGCTGGTTTCAGCAGAGTGTCTAGACTAAGACAGACTAGGAAGATAAGTGTAATTCCAAAACTCAGCCTACTTCCCCAAATCAGCCAGTTGAAAACCCTGTTGATCACAATGGTCCAATTTACAGCCAATCATGGAGAAGGCACAGGACCAAGCAGTGTTTCACACCACTGTACATGAGATCCCCTCTAGTCAGAGGTCACCTTGAGTCAGGGACCAACTCAACAGCAGTTAACAGAAAGAACAACATGGGTCCAAACAATAAAAGACTACACTTCCAGTTCCCTCTGCTGCAAGGTATGCTTGCACATCTAAGTCCTGTCAACAACATGTGAGCAGAAGTCATGTATGTGCATGTGTATATGTGCATTGATTGTGTGTGCATACGCACCCGCACAACTTTTAGGTCATGTCCTTGAAAGGAGGGGCCCCCATGTGCTGTTTCTCCTTCTTTCTGACAGAAAGTTGGATGTGGAAGTGAAGCACATTTAATTAAGGGAAAGGGAATCCGTACCTCAAGAATGGTGGAGCAACACGGAACCGTCACATGGGCCCTAGATGACTACCACTAAAGAGCTTACGTAAAGAGAAGCCAGCCAAGCCAAGTGTCATAGAGTCAGATCCGACTCATGGCGACCCTAGAGACTTCAATATCGTCTAAGCCACTGATATACTGAGACTTATTAATGATATATTCATAATGTTGTAACTAAGGCAGTTACCACTTCCCAAAGTAGTTGAACTCCTCAGGAAAACTATGCAAATATTCTACGTCTCAGTTACCTATTGTTGCACAGAGCCCTGGTGACCAGCAGTTAAGAGCTCAGCTGCTAACCAAAAGGTCAGCAGTTCAAATCCACCAGCTACTGTTTGTAAACTCCATGGAGCAATTCAGCTCTCTCTTATAGGGTCTCCATACGTCAGAATCAACTCCATCACAATGAGTTTGGATATTATTACATGATAAACCATCCCCAAACTCAGTGGCTTAAAGAGCCTTTCATTCACGTTTTTGAGGGTCTGCAGTTTAGGCTGGGCTCAGCTAGGCTGTCCTCTAGCCTTGGCTGAGTTCCTTCATGTGCTTGTAGTCAGCTGCAGGGGAGCTAAGCATCTTTGCTTCCGGGGGAAGTCTGGGGACTGGCTGGCTACAGACTGGGAGGACTCGATCCAAAGGCCTCTCGTCCTCCAGCAGGCTAGCCTAGGAGTGTTATCAGTGTTGAGGAAAGGCTACAGGAGGCAGCAAACATCCAGAAGGGCTTTCAAGCCCCAGGCTGAGTACTAAGCCCACTGCCGCTGAATTGATTCCAACTCATAGTGATGCTATAGGACAGAGTAGAACTGCCCCCATAGAGTTTCCCAGGAGCACCTGGCAGATTTGAACTGCTGACCTGTTGGTTAGCAGCCATAGCACTTAACCACTACACCACTAGGGTTTCCAGGTTCAGTACTGGGGTATCATAATTTCCACTGCATTCTACTAGCCACAGATTCAAGGGGTGAGGAAAGAGCACCTCTTGATTAATGACGCTACCTCACTTCCTCAGGGCAGCTTTCCAAGGTGCATCCAATCCCCTGCCATAGGTACTCAGAACTCCTGGAGACCCTGTCATGAAATTCTTTGTATTCCACTACTAGTAATTCTCCCATGTTTTGTCTTCTTTAGTTGACTCAGCTCCACTAGGACAGGATCCTTATTTTCTTCCCCTTGGTTCCCCTAGGCCCTTACCCAGAGCCAGACTTGTAACAAGCACTCAATACAGGCTTGTGAATGAGTGAGTGAATGAATGAGTGAAAGAAATGGATGCTGCCGTTTGGCCGTGCCTCTCGAACTCTGTAGATAGGCAATGCGGATCGATGCACAGTTTCTTCCTTTCACAAATGTGTTCTGCTCTCCTGCAATCACTCACTGAGCACCCAGTATGTGCAGACCCTCTACTAGATGCTGGCCACACAGGGGGAGAAAACAGTATCACCCTAATTTTGGGGAAAACATGTTAGATGGGGACATGGCCAGTAGCACTGATGGACAGTTAACCAGCCTCAGCTGCAGTGGGTCTTTGAAGATCAGATAACAAGGATCGCCCCCTCAGAGTGGGGGAACTGAAGACTGTTGGCTCATTGACTGGCATTTGATAGAGGCATGTGGCATCCTCTGCCTGAGCTGGAGCTCCAGTGAGGCCACTGCTGCTCTGTGTGCCCTTGGGCAAGGCGCTCAGCCTCTCTGTGCCGCAGTTCCTCACCTGTGAAATGCTGCCTCTCAGGAGGATGAGGAAGATGACTTGTGTGAAGCGCGGGGCACTGGGCCTCGGTCACGGAGAACACTGATGTGTTAGCTACAGTTAGTGCTAGCAAGGGCACAGGGCCCCACATCGCCTCCTGGGCAGACATGAAGTACTTACCCTGCGGGGAATCTGGGGTCTCCTTTGGAGGTGGCCCTCCCAGTCAGCAGGTGGCATTCCCCACCTCAGCCCCTTCACAGCTGCCTCAGGTTTGGGCACGTCCCGTCCATGGAGCTGGGGGACGGAGAAGGAAGGCGAAGTTCAGTGCCACCAATGGGGATGACAGTCATGAACAGCTGGTGCTCCGCACTCCAGCAGCCCACCAGTCACAACACCTGAGAGGAGCGCTCTGGACAGACGGGCCCAGGGGTGGGTCCTCTTGCTGCAGGACCCTCTTTGACCCTCGTCACTCACCTGATAGAGCCATCAAATCAATCTAACATTTAGATAAGGGGGCCTTCAGTGGACGCTTTTCTGAAATGGCAAGGGTAATAAAAGAGAAAAATGGACCCGCTGGCACCAGATGGCCAACAAAGTAATTATGCAGCTGCAGTTCTGAGCGAGGATGCAGCCAGCAGAGGCACCTGCCCAGGTAATTCATCAGCCTCAGATTCATCTCCTAAAAGCCGACCACAGACTGACTTCATCCAGGTTCCCCAGGACACCTCTATGTAGATTTTTATCAAGATGGTTTTTCTCTGCCATCCCTGAGCAGGGAGACAGGTAGCCCACGAGGTGAAACAACTGAATATTGGTTTTATATCAATGAGCCAGAACAAAAAGAGACACTAGGCTGCTGGTGTCACTTCAAGCAAACGGGGAGTAAAGTAAGGCTTGGTGGTCTAGAAAGCATTGTATGCCTCAGTGTCCTCATCTGTAAAGTGGGAATAAGAGGAGTGGGATCATAGGTATCCACACTTTCTCTATTGTGGAAATCTTTTTGCACACACTGAGAAAATAAGCCACAGTGAAAATAAAAAAATGAAGGTCTGAGTGCTTGTCAGATTGCTGTTGGGGTTAAATGGCCTGAAGCTCACAACGCCCACAGCACAGGGCTGAACACACGAGACCTGTAGCTGTCAGCCCACTTCAGTTTTTCTGGCTGGTGGCCTTACACTTGCCTGTGTTGGAAGTCAAGGATCTTGGCCGGGATGTTGGCTGTGTGACCTTAGGCAAGGGAATTAACTTGTCTGAGCCTGGCCTGATTCATCTGTAAAATCAGAGCAACATTGTCTTCCAGTCCACAGGCAGGGGGTAGACTGAAAGAGCTTTACAGTCCATTTCCAATCCCTGAAGTCACCATTTGTGAGTCACTGTGGGACTGAGCCCTTGATACTAACACCTCGGAAGGACAGGAGATGGCCAGAGTGGTCCTTTCAGTTCTCCACAGCCCAGTGCTTCCAGTCACTCACTCATCCATTCCTTCCTTCAGGGTTAAAAACCTTACCAAAAAATTCCAGGACCAGACAGTTTTACTGCTGGGCACTACCAAACGGTTAAGGGAAAAATAATAGCAGTTCTACACAACCTCTTCCAGAACATAGAAGAGGGGGTAACACTTCCCAATTCATTTTGTATGAATATCACCTAATACGAAAACCAGACAAATATATTACCAAAGAGCTATTCCTTATCTTTAACAAAATATTAGCAAATGGAATTCAACAATATGTAAAAAGTCTAATACATCATGACCAAATGGGTTTTACTCTAGAAACACAAGGCTGTTTCAACATTTGAAAATCAATCATTAACAGAGTAGAGAAAAATATGATCATCTCAACAGATGCAGTAAGAAAATCATTTGACAAAATTCAGCATCCATTCATGATGAAATCTCTTAGCAAACTAGGAATAGAAGGGAACTTCTTCAACTTGATAAATGACATCTGTAGAAAACTGACACCTAACGTTACACTTGATAAAAGACTGCTTTCCCCTAAGATTAGGAATGGCAAAGACTTCCCCTGTATCCAGCTGTCACTGATGTCCTCACTACCCATCTCAGCTGCACTCAAGGCTCACAGACAGAAACCCACTCTATCACAGGGAAAATATATATATATATATATATACATATATGTATGTGTGTGTGTGTGTGTGTATGTGTGTATAAAAGGAAGGATAATCCTGCAAGCTGGCCCCAGGGATTCTAGGCCTCTGACTTCCAAGGCATAAGCTGGTTCTAAAGGAAAGCAGATGACCTCAGAGGTAAAATAACTATACAGGGACTGTGCCTGGCTGATGAAAGTTGGAGACATTCTAAAGGCTCCACTTCTTCCTCACTTGTCTCCTGCAAGCACGGATTGGACTTGCTTTCACAGGTCTCATCAAATGGCTTTTTGTGGTAATTTCAAAAGCCCTCAAGTCAACATATGACCCCATTTTTTGTGTGTAAAATACACCACTTTTATGGGATATGCCCAGTGGTGAGAAAGAGCAGGTGATCTCCCACCTCCAGGCAACCTTCTGTCTACAGTAAACCCTTCTGGTCCCCCAATCAGCCTGGGGCCCTGAAACACCTTTTCAGGTGGAATGGTTAACTGAATTTGCGGACGGTGCCATGGGTTTTGCAGAGCTATGCAGCAGCTCCCCAGGTACCATCTTCTTTAGCAGACCCCTGGTGGTCTAGTTGTTAAGTGCTACCACTGCTAACCAAAAGGTCAGCAGTTCACATCCGCTGGGCGCTCCTTGGAAACTCGACAGGGCAGCTGTACTCTGTCTATTAGTGTTGCTATGAATCAGAATCGACTTGATGGCAGTGAGATGAGCTTTTGGGGGGGGGATGTTCATGACAGTATGTCTAGGGTCAATTCCCCTTTGCACACAGGTCCTCTTCAGTTTTGTCTCCCATGTCAGTAACATCATTAGAGAGTTTAGGGGTCATGGATCATACCAGGTGACACTATCAGGGCGTGACACCAAAATGACTGCAAAATTTTTGTGCAGTACTTTTCAGCAGAAATTTATTAAACCTTAAACCCTGGTGGCGTAGTGGCTAAGTGCTACAGCTGCTAACCAAAAGATTGGCGGTTCAAATCTATCTGACACTCTTTGGAAACTCTACGGGGCCATTCTACTCTGTCCTATAGGGTGGCTATGAGTTGGAATTGACTCGACAGCAGTGAGGTTTTTTTGATAATGAGCTATAATAACAAAAACATTTTTCATAAGTTCAGCTTACCTGTACCTGTGTTAATTTACCCTTTGAACTTCCTAATTCAATCCCATCAGAGCAGCCACTATACCCAGTAACAATGAGGCTTCCAATCACGTGATTCCAATCATGTAACTTCAACTGCAGATGCTACAAGCACGGGCTGTCGTGTTCATTGCTGCCGGTGTTTTTTAGATTTTAGACAATGAGTTTATCAAATTTTCTGGTATTTTAGCTACAGTGTTGTGGTGATTGCTGTTTGTGAGCTATATCGATAACTTTTGAGAAAGAAGCAGTAATTAAAGTAAAAGCAGGAATGACATACGAGAATTATGATTTATGAGTAATACTGGTACTTGAAAACATAACTAAGGGTTCTGTATGGTCTGATACCAGAGAAAGTCTGTTGTGAGGTGACGCCATGAGTTACCACACTGACACCAATCCTAGTAACACCACTGCCCGCAGGGCCCAGCACAGTGCCCAGCATCAGTAGGAACTTGGGAAAATACTGTGGAATTGAACAGAACTTCCAACAGAAATTGAACATGTTTTTAAGCTTGCACTGAAAATCAAAGTCCTTTTCTGTGGGCCCCTGGAGAGTACAACATTTCAAGGAAAGCCTTGGCAAATCCTTTTGTAAAGTGCAACAAGTATGCCATGCCTTTGCACAGTAAATACTTCTTACTTGTGACACTGTGATTTTGTATGTATGGGTATGTATAGCTCCCAGATATACAAGAGTTGGAATTGACTCGTCAGCAGTGAGTTTGGTTTTGAGTTTGGGGGATGTATACATGCAACAGAAGCCTTGGTGACACAGTTAAGTGCTCAGCCACTAGCTGAAAGGTCGGCAGCACAAACTGACCCAATGCTTCTTTGGACTAAAATCTGACAATCTGCTCCTGTAAAGCTATAGACTAGAAAACCCTATGAGGCGGGGGCGGAGTCAAGACGGCGGACTAAGCCCACGTCTCCTTCTACCCCTCTGGAAACCAAGACCTGAACTGATAATCAAACGGAGCCTTCTGATCACCTAATCAGCCTCAGGACACAGCACAGGGCTGTTAATTGGTACTTCATACCACTAAGCGAAAAACCTCCTCTCTTTCGCTGACTCCCGCTCCTGGCTAGCCCCGGCTCTCACGGACGGAAGGTAAACGCACCGTTTTGACTTTTTTTTCCTCTCTCTGCTGGCGCGCAGAGCTGGGTCTTGCCTGGTGGCTGGACTCAGACACGCTGCTGGGGGGATAGGCAGGCAAAATTCCCATATTCTGAGAGTCAGGCTCGGGACTCTGTTAATCTAGACACTTTGAGCCTTTCGTTTTGTAGCTGCCTCAGCGGGGTTTGTGCGGAACTCCGCGGTCAGGGTGCAGGACGCCATGTTGGTACCGAGATTTTAGCGGGACCTCGTTCTTAGCCTGGGAGCCAGCGCCTGCAAATGGGACAGTGCTTCTCTGACAGAAAAGTAGTGATTTTGCACAGTGCTGCCTACGCTGGGGGCCCTGCAACAGAAGCAGAGGAATCACTACCTCTGGGCACCTTTAGCCCCCCTGTCTGCTGCCTGTGCGGAGGACGCCATCTTGGGTACGGTGGCCACAGCTGGACCTAATTCTTAGCTTGGGAGCCAGAGCCTGCCCACAGGAGAGCACTTTTCTATCACAAAACCAGTACTCGACGCAGTGTTGGCTAAGGCTAGGCCCTGACAGCAGAGGCCACCAGGGCAGTAGCATTGCTGTATTCTGAACTAGTTTGTTATCATCTGGGGTTGGATATAGTGGCGCTTACTTTGTCAGATGAGAAGAGGGACCTCTACACCTGAAAACCTAATTGACTTGTGAACTAGTCAGATACCTTTTGCTTTACATTTGAAGACAGCCTAGAGAAACATTTGCAGTCCATCCTCACAGTACCTCTTCCAGCCTCTATGTACTCACATGGGACCCAAAAAGCAACAGACAATTGTGGCATACAAGCAATCACTCATGGCTTCAGAAGGCTCCCAAACAAAGCAACCAAGGAGTTTTCCAGATGAAGAAACTTTTATGAAAGCAGCAGGAAGTGAATACAAATTGATTATACACAGAGCCCTTCTAGACCTTATACAAAATGCAGCAGAACAAAATGAAAAATTAAGCAAGTTGTTCAATCTGATGGAACACCAGTACTCTGAAATCCAGCAGATCAAGAAGAAAATCAAAGACACAGAAGCTTCCATGCAAACCCAAGAAAACAGAATGGAACAAATGGAAAAAAGAATTTCTGACTTGGAAGACAGAGCTACTGATGCCAGTGTCTAGGAGCAGAAATCAGAAAAAAGAAACGAGAAAAATGAAGGAACATTAAGAAGCATGTGGGACTCTATTAAGAGGAACAACCTTCGATTAATTGGAGTCCTTGAACAGGGGGAGACATCTGAGAACACAGAGAGTATTGTTGCTGAGCTGCCGAAAGAAAACTTGCCAGAAATCATGAAGGAAGAGAATATAGACATCTCAGATGCATATCGTACGCCACCCAATATAGATCTCAAAAGAAAGACTCCAAGACATATTATAATCAAGCTTAACAAAATGAAACACAAGCAGCAATTCTGAAAGGCAGCAAGACTCAAGGCAAAGCTAACATTCAGAGGGAAACCCTGTAGGCTCTCATCAGATTTCTCAGCAGAAACCATGCTGGCGCAGAGACAGTGGCACGACACATTCAAAGTCCTGAAGGAGGACAACTTCCAATCAAAAATTATGTTCTTGCAAAACTATCTTTCAAATACGAAAATGAAATTAAGACATTCCCAGATAAACAGAAACTCAGAGACTTTGTAAAAACCAAACCCAAACTACAAGAAATACTGAAAGAAGTTCTTGGCTTTGGCTTAGAAGAACAAAACCACTAACTTTATATTTTAGAACGACACGCTACTCAATACTCTACTCATTTAGGGAAGGCTCCAAAATAAATCACAGCTTTGATATGGAAAGAAGCAATCCAGTGATCATCATGAAAACTATGGTGTCATCATAATAAAAAGAGGGATGTACTACAGTTGTTATAGTCCTTCCAGATGGAGAGGAAGATGACAAGACTGGTAGTAACTAAAATTGGGTTTATAAATAGTTTATTAAGGGGGTTCATAGGGGCAGCTGTAAAGCACAACAAAGATGTATCATACCATTTCAAGAAATTGAACACACGTGTCTCAACAGCTATAAAACCAGCTCTGAAAAAGGTGAAAAATCAACTCACAAAAAAGAGTGTCCCAGAACAGACTAATAAGAACAACAGAGAAAACATCAACATAAAAATAAACATACCACAATGGCAGCAGTGAACACATACCTATCAATAATTACATTGAATATGAAAGGACTGAATGCTCCTGTAAAGAGACACCGAGTGTCATCTTGGATCAAAAGACACGACCCATCCATATGTTGTCTACAAGAAACTCACTTGAGACCTAAAGACAGGAGCAAACTGAAAATTAAAGGATGGAAGAATATATATCAAGCTAACAATGAACAAAGAAGAGCAGGGGTGGCAATTCTAATCTCAGACAAAATCAATTTTAATATCAAATCCACCATCGTGGACAAAGATGGACACTATTTATTGCTGAAAGGTTCAGTACACAAGCAAGACTTAACAATATTAAATATTTATGCACCTAATGTCAGAGCACCTAAATATGTCGAAGAAACACTGACTACGCTCAAAAGAGAGTTAGATGACTCCACAATAATAGTGGGAGACTTTAACACTCAACTCTCATTACTAGACAGATCATCTAGAAAAAAGCTCAGTAAAGATACAGAAGACCTCATTGACACAATTAGCCAACTAAGCCTCCTTGATATATACAGAGCTTTCCACCCATCAGCAGACAACTACAACTTCTTCTCCAGTGCACATGGAACATTCTCCAGAATTGACCACGTGTTAGGCCATAATGCAATGCTCAACAAAATCCATGCCATTGAATTACTGCAAAGCATCTTCTCAGATCATAAAGCCATAAAAGTTGAAATCAATAGCAGAAAAAACATAGATAGAAAGTGGAACTCTTGGAAACTGAACAACATCTTGCTCAAAAAAACATGGGTTATAAAGGAAATCAAGGATGAATTAAAGAAATTCATGGATTCCAATGAGAATGAAAACACTTCCTATCAGAACCTATGGGATACAGCCAAAGCAGTGCTCAGAGGTCTGTTTATCTCCATTAATGCGCACATCTGGAAAGAAGAAAGAAACCAAATCAAGGAACTAACTCTACAGCTTGAACAAGTAGAGGGAGAACATTGGAGGAACCCCTCGGGCACCAGAAGAAATGAGATCATAAAGATTAGAGCAGAGCTAAATGAATTAGAGAATAGAAAAACAATTGAAAAAATTGAAAAGACCAAAAGCTGGTTTTTTGAAAAGATCAACAAAATTGATAAACCACTGGCTAAACTTACTAAAGAAAAGCAGGAAAGGAAACAAATAACCCAAATCAGAAATGAGAGGGGAGTTGTCACCACAG
This sequence comes from Heterohyrax brucei, assembly GCA_028571685.1. Lineage (NCBI taxonomy): Eukaryota > Metazoa > Chordata > Mammalia > Hyracoidea > Procaviidae > Heterohyrax > Heterohyrax brucei. The sequence continues at coordinate 60,943,529 of CM053140.1, forward strand.
ATGCAACAGAAATCAAAAATATCATAACAGAATACTATGAAAGACTGTACTCTAACAAATTTGAAAACCTAGGGAAAATGGACAAATTCCTGGACTCATACCACCTACCCAAATTATCACAACGTGAAGCAGAAAAACTTAATAAACCCATCACAAAGGAAGAGATTGAAAAGGTCATCCAAACACTGCCAACCGAAAAAAGTCCAGTCCCAGATGGCTTCACGGCAGAATTCTACCAAGCATTTAGAGAAGAGTTATCCCCAATACTACTGAGACTATTTCATAGTATAGAAATAGATGGAGTACTCCCAAACTCATTCTATGAAGTCAGCATAACCCTGATACCTAAGCCAGGGAAAGATCCAACAAAGACAGAGAACTACAGACCAATATCACTCATGAACCTAGATGCAAAAATCTTCAACAAAATTCTTGCCAACAGAATACAACAACATATCAAGAAATTAATCCATCATGACCAAGTGGGATTCATACCAGGGATGCAAGGCTGGTTCAACATCAGGAAAACAATTAATGTGATTAACCACATAAATAACACCAAAGACAAGGATCACCTCATTTTGTTCATTGATGCCGAAAAGGCATTTGATAAAGTCCAACACCCATTCATGCTAAAAACTCTTAGCAAAATGGGCATAGACGGCAAATTCCTCCCAACACAATAAGGGCCATTTATACAAAGCCAATTGCCCACATCATCCTGAATGGACAGAGACTGAAAGACTTTCCGCTGAGATCAGGAACTAGACAAGGATGCCCACTGTCACCTCTCCTATTGAACATTATGCTAGAAGTTCTAACCAGAACAATTAGACAAGATGAAGAAATAAAGGGCATCTGCATTGGCAAAGAGGAAGTTAAAATCTCCCTGTTCGCAGATGATATGATTGTATATGCACAGAACCCCAAGGAATCTATAAGTAAGCTACTCAAACCGATAGAAGAGTTCAGCAAGGTCTCAGGATACAAGATCAACATAAGTAAATCAGTAGGATTCCTTTATACCAACAACAAGACTGTTAAGGAGGAGGTTATCAAATCAATACCATTTACGATAGCCCCTGAGAAGATAAAGTACCTAGGAATTAATCTAACCAGAGAAACAATAGGCCTTTACAAAGAGAACTACAAGCCCTTACTACAAGAAACTAAGAGAGACTTAGATAAATGGAAAAACCTACTCTGCTCATGGATAGGAAGACTTAACATTGTGAAAATGTCTTTTTTACCCAAAGCAATTTATTTATATAATGCAATCCCAATACAAGCTCCAGCATCATTTTTTAATGAGATGGAGAAACAAATCACCAATTTTGTTTGGAAAGGGAAGAAGCCCCGGATAAGTAAGGTACTACTAAAGAAGAAAACACTGGGAGGCCTCTCATTACCCGACCTTAGAACATACTACACTGCCACAGTGGTCAAAACAGCCTGGTACTGGTACAAGAAAAGACAGACTGATCAATGGAACAGAATTGAGACCCCAGAGATGACACCATCTGCCTATGAACAGCTGATATTCGACAAAGGCCCTAAGACATTAAACTGGGGTAAAAACAGCATCTTCAACAAATGGTGCTGGCAAAATTGGTTATCCATCTGCAATAAACTGAATCAAGATCGATATCTTACACCTTATACAAAAACCAACTCCAACTGGATAAAAGACCTAAATATGAAACCCAAAACGATAAAGCTCATCCAAGAAAAGGTAGGAACAACAATGGAAGTTTTAATACACAATGAGGGCAGACTCCAAAATCTGTCAAAGAAACCTCAATCAACAGAAGAGAAAATAGATAAATGAGAACTGTTAAGAATCAAACACTTTTGCTCATCCAAAGACTTTATTAATAGAATTAAAAGAACACCCACAGAATGGGAAAAAATATTTGGCAACTCTATGTCAGACCAATGCCTGATCTCCATGATCTATAAGATACTACAAAATATCAAGAAGAAGAAGATAAACCATCCAATTAAGCAATGGGCAAAGGAGATGGACAGACACTTCACTAAAGAGGAGATCCAGGCAGCCAAAAAACACATGTGGACGTGTTCACGATCTTTAGTTATTAAAGAAATTCAAATCAAGACAACAATGAGATACCATCTCACCCCAACAAGATTGGCCATGATCCAGAAAACACAAAACAACAAATGCTGGAGAGGCTGTGGAGAAAGTGGAACCCTCCTACACTGTTGGTGGGGTTGCAGAATCATCCAGCCTCTTTGGAAGGCAATCTGGCACTTCCTTAAAAAAATGGATATTGATATATCATTTCACCCAGTAATTCCACTACTTGGAATATATCCTACAGAATCAAGGCCTTTCACACCAACAGACACATGCACCAGAATGTTTATCGCAGCACAGTCCGTGATAGCAAAAAGATGGAATCAACCCAGATGCCCAACAATAGAAGAATGGATAGGTAAACTATGGTACATATACTCAATGGAGCACTACGCAATGATAAAGAATAACGATGATTCCAGGAAACATCTCCTAACCTGATTTCAACTGGAAGACATTATGTTGAGTGAAAGTAGTCAGCGACAAAAGGACAAATACTGTATGAGACCTCTACGATAAGATCTCAAAAACAGACTTGTGTATAGAAGAAAAGACTCTTTGACAGCTGCAAGGCACGGGAGGGAGGGAGAGGGAAGGGGGAGGGTTTAGTTCAGATAGTTACTAGTAATCTAGTTGGGAGAAAGCGGTGATAGCACACATTAGAAACAAGAACAACATTAAGTGGACTTCAGCATAACTTGAGTACTCCTTCCATCTTAACTCAATACTGCAAGGATAGAGTAGCTGGGGCGGGGGGCAGGGGACCATGCTCTTAGGCAAATTCCAGACCAATTGGCACAACTAGCGTTTTGCTAAGAGAGCTCTCTGCACCCCACATTGGTGAGTGGCATCTGGGGTCTTAAAAGCTGCCAAGCTGCCATCCGAGGACACAGCAAATGGTCCCAACTCAGCAGGAACAGATGCTCACCGAGGACCAAAATGACAACCAAGAAGACAGAGAGACCCACAAGAATGGGTGCCTACATCAACTTGGGACCGGAAGACCTGGATGGTGCCCAGCCACCACCAGTGATAGCCATGATGGAGCTCACAGAGAGGAGTCTCACTGGCAACACAAGAATAAAAAGGGGTGCATCATGAGATCTCCACTAAAAGACCTCAATTGATGGTCCAGCGGTTTGGGGGTTCCTCTGGCCCCTGGCCCTGATGCTGCCCATTACCATAAATTATAACAAAGGTCCACTCTTTGGACAGGAATGGATTGGACTTGGCAATGCAGAGTGACCATATATTGGAAGCACTTTATGGTTCTATGCATCTATAGGATATCATCTTGCTGACTTCTGGCTGGAGGAAGGGGAGTGGACGGAGAAGAGGGGAAAGGAGGCTGTTGGGAGGATGAGACATGTATTGAGCAGAGAGGAATAGTGTGCAGTCTCCGGACAGGGAGAGCACTGGAAGCTGCATATAGGTGGGCATGTAAATTTATACGTGAATGTACATTTTCACTCAGTTATGTTAAATAAAAATAAATAAATAAATAAAACCCTATGAGGCATTTGTGCTCTGGCATGTGAGGTCGCTATGAGTCAAAATCCACTAAACAGCACTAGTAACAATAACAACACACACACATATAAATAACCCACTGCCATCTAGTTAATTCTGACTCATAGAGAACCTATAAACAGAATAGAACTGCCCCACAGAACTCCCAACGAGCACTTGGCAGATTTTAACTGCTGACCTTCTGGTTAGCATCTGTAGCACTTAACCACTAGGCTACCAGGGTTTCCATATATATCTAGATGTTAATGGTAAATATATAACATAATACTACTATAAACCAAAAACCAAATCCATTGCTGTTGAGTTGATCCCAACTTATAGCAACCATGTAGGACAGAGTAGAACTGCTCGATAGAGTTTCTAAGAAGTACCTGGTAGATTTGGACTGCTGACCTTTTGGTTAGCAGATGTAGCACTTAACCACTATACCACCATATTTTCCAATATTACCATATAAATGTTAAATAGCAAAATATTAGATTAACAACATGATGACACACGAAGCCTCTCCCAGCTCTTCTGTCCAGCTCCATCACTCCAAAACACTCACTATTTTATTTGGTGCCTTACTTAAAAACTAGTCCCTGGGTAGTGGGAAAGCTTGAGAACTCAACCATTAGCCAAAAGGTTAGCAGTTCAAACCCATCCAGAGGCACTAGAAGACAGGCCTGGCAATCTGCTTCCAAAAAATCACTTTTCTTGAAAACATTAAGGAGTGCAGTTGTACTCTGCACATGAGGTCACCGTGAGCTGGAATTCGCTTGCTGGCAGCTAACAACCACAAGTCGAAACTTCTCAGGTTAGAAATATCTTGGTCTCTCAGGATCCGATATAATTCAATCATTTCTTCAGCACAATGAGGCAGAAAATTCAGGAAACCAAGAGACAAAATCTCGCCCAAAGGGTTTCTCTGTCCCTCTATTCCCTAGGAAATTCAGTGCCCAAAAACACAGCTCTTGCCTTACTCCTTCCACCCTCAGCCTGTATGGGCAGGTTGTTTAATTGGTCTGAGGCCCTAAAATATCTCCTATTACTAGATTTTGGGGAGCAGGTAATTGGATGTACAGCTGTCTGTAGCTCAGTCTCTGCCAGAAAGCTCAGGCAACTGCTCCACAATGGGGAAACTCGGACTCTTTTTACAGAAACAGGGTCCGTATTCGCACCTTCTCACAGCTCTTAACTCACTCGGAACACTGAGGAACGACAATGATTTTGTTTCCTATCCTGGATAGAAATGGTGAAAAGCAGAAAGACTCTTAGAACTCTATTTCTTTAAAAAGTTGCCAGGTAAACTCTTGGAGACTCAGTCACTCATGGTGACCTGGTGTGTGTCACAGCAGAACTGTGCCCCAGAGGGTTTTCACGGCTGTAACCAATCGGGAGAAGATCACCGGGCCTTTCTTCTGAGGCACCTGTGGATGGATACAAGCTAGCAACCCTTTGGTTAGTAGCCAAGTGATTCACTGGTTGTACCACTCAGGAACTCCGTGGAACTCTGTGCAAGAATGATGCATACGGCCTGTTTTCAAATAACATGTCTGCAAATTGTCCCATCAAGTGATAGGTCCTCTGTCTCTTCTCCTGCATCTGGACTAAGCTTAGGGGCTGGTCAACTGGTAAACTGTGGCATTCCCCAACATGCAGAGCCTGCTCACCCCCTCCCTGCAACCCCCAGAGTCTCACTGGGTATGACATCGGACTCAATGGCAGGATCATGTTTTCTAAACAGCCGCAGGGGAGGCCCCTCAGGTGCAGGCCCTCAGATACAGCTAGTTCCTCAAGTTCAGCTTGCCGAGGGTGAGCACAGCTGGGGAGAGCAAGTATAGAACACTCTTTCAAGGAGTATTGCTCCCGTAACGTGAAGCAAAGAAATGGGGCTGTGGAAGAACTGGGTTTTCTGATGACTAAAGAAGTAATGTATGCTTGTCTATTGATGGGAATGATCCCAGGAAGAGAGAAACATTGACTCAGGATGGGCAGTGACACTGGAGCCACATCCCTGAACAGACGAACAGGGAGGAAACTGCGCACGGGTGGCCTTGGATACGGCCCCATCCACCCTACAGCAAGTTAATTAATAACTTGATACCTCAGTTTCCTCATCTCTAAGATGGAGGAACTGGTAGCTACGTTACCGAGTTCTTACGAGGATGAAATGAGCTAATTTATGTGTAAACTATGCCTCGTAGAGTTTAAGAACAACCGTTGCTTTCAAGTTGATTGAGACTCATCGGCATCCCATGTGTGTCAGAGTCAAACCAAACCACAGGATTTTCAAGAGCTGATTTTTCCAGTCTTTCTTCCAAGGTGCCTCTCTGGCTGGACTCAACCCACCAACCTCTAGATTAGCATCTGAATGTGTTAATTGTTTGTATCATTTTTGCTGTTCTTATGCTTATCAGTGTCAGCACCACCATCCCTGGGGACCAGGTTGAATAATAAGCTCCTACATTTCTTCCAAGATAAAATTCCCATCTCCGGGCCTTGCTGGGTACCCTGGCTGCCCTAAGACTTGGGCCATAGTCTTGCTCATACTGGGCCCACTCCTCCTCACACACTTCCTGTCTCAGTGGCTCCCCAGAATTAAACCTTGCAACAAGGATTTTGAAAGGTGATCCCGGTAAGCATCAGGAGGAGTCAGGCAGTGAGACAGGGAAAGAAAGGAAGCCTTTCCTAATCAAAGTTGTGTCGTTGAACAGGACAGTTGTGGGCAACTGGTGCTTGACCTTCATGGGGCAATCTGGAAGGTGATGTAGAACACACCTCAGAGCTGTCACACTTGAGGGACAAGGAGACATAGTATCTACCTGAAACATCTCATCTTTATTGGCTGAGGGCTGGTCCTGGAACATCACCTCCCTGGCACTGCCAGCCTGCCCTGTGTGTTAGCCAAGAGGAAGTCTTCAAAGGGAGCATCAAGGCTGCTTGATGTAGGACTCTGTCAACAAGTCTGGAGCAAAGACTGTCAAGAGAATGAGGCTGTGATGGACACAGTACCTTCTGCACACCCTGGGTGCCCACAGCCTGGATGCCCACACCCTAGGTGCCCATGGTCTGGAGCCTCATTCTGATCTTCGCTGGGGACGTTGCTCCTTTTCTCAGACCCTGGGGACCCAGACTTCCACCCTTGAACACTCCTGAGCACCAATAATGGAAGGATCTCTACCTATCTGCAAGAGACACTCATGTACCACCCATCGCTTGACATCTGACTAGCCTGTCCAGCTATCTCTCACTTGTCACCAAATCAAACCCATTGCCATGAAGTCAATTCCAACTCACAGTTGCCCTATAGACAGAACAAAACTGTCCTATAGGGTTGCAAGGAGCAGCTGTTGGATTCAAACTGCGGGCTTTTCAGTTAGCAGCCAAGCCCTTAACCACTGCCAGGGCTCCCACTTGTCACCAGAGTCTACAAATGTTAGGTTCAGTTTCTCATCCATTCTGGCTGGGGCTTCCCCCTCAAGCCTTCCTGCCCACCTTGGTTGGAGAACCTTGTTCACACCTTTGTTTTTCCAAGTCTGCTATGTTTATCTCTGCCCTCCCTCCTGCTGCCACGTGGTGCCTGGAGCGTCCCCAGAGGATCATCTAAAGGAAGCATGAGAACCAATCACCACCCTTCTCCCAGCTAAACAAGTCATCCGGACACACAACCTGAGTGATCCCAGTAAGCATCAGTACCTGCTATATAGCAGGAACTGGGCTGAGATCTCGCCACAGACCCCGTGACACTCACACCTGTCTTATAAGCAGGATTCGTTGTTTCTGCTTTCCAGACACAGATACTGAGCATCTGAGAGACCGATCCTCATTCCAAGGTCACTCACATAACCCTAAAGAACCCTGAAGGGGTCCCTGTGGGAGGAGGGAGAGGACACACATCCCCTCCCTCTCACTACACCTGTCTGCAGAGAAGTGATTCTAAGGAACCGATGTACAACCCCATGCTGCTGTCCCCTCATAAGCCCTTGCGGGCCATTTGCTGTCACGGAATCATCCTATGAATCCTGCTGGGAAAGCCTCAGACCTTGTCTCCCAGACGGTGCCAGCCACCATCTGGCCTGCAGACACTGTTGTGAAACCCGCAGCCCTGCTGCCGCAGTGGTACTTGTTCAACCAACAGCTTTTGATGTGTTGTCTGCAGAGGGGCCTGCTCCACGTTGGACTTCATTTAAATTACAAGATGGCTTGTTATCAAAAATGATTCATGGAGGTCAAAATGCTTCAGGTGAAGATCTCTGTGGTGGGACTGCTGGACTGAGTCAAATATGTTTGCAGTCAAGTAGCCTTTTGGGTAAAAAGTAACACAGTAATGAAATTTTAATTCACTCTTATTTGTGTTAACTAACAGAGCCTGGGACTAAATTGCATGGACTGCCAAGGCCTGTCTCTGGAGGGGCAGCGGAGCCAGGCCAGTTTTGGAGGAGGAACTGCCCAACGTCTCAGGGACTAAAGAAGCCAGTGTGGCTGTGGGTACCATCCTGTTACTTCTGCTCTCCAGGAAGTCCACTGTCCTGTTTCCTGCTCTGGTTGGCCTGCAGGAAGTGAGCAGGAGGGAGAAACGGGTGTGGGAAGACTCAGAGAGCTTTGTGGAGGAAGCTTGTGGAAAAGACTGGGTAGTTCAGAGTCCAGCGGAACAAGCTAGGAATCTTGATTCTGTAATTTAACAAGCCGTGAGACCTCTGAGTCTCAGTTTCCCTATCTGCAAGATGGGGGCTGTAACTCCCATCTGTGTGGAAATGTCAATTATTTTCTCCCCACGCATCCCTGCAGAGCAATTAACTGCAGCTGGAAGCAGCTCAGCTGGAGTTTGGGGGGCTTGTTTCCAATCTTGTCTCTGTCCACAGCTCTCACACACAGAGACACGCACGCACACACACACACACACACACACACCCCATAAAAGAGCTGTAATGACCATCTGTGTAGGAATACCAATTCTTTTCTCCCTACACACCCCTCCTGGTCACGCACACTCCTGTTAAGTGGCTTGCTCCTGACGCCCCCAGTTTAACAGGCCTGGAGTGGACACCTCACCCACCCTGGACTAATCAGTTCCTCCCACCTGGGGATCTCTGTTTGGAGACAGAGCAACAAACAACTGTGGGAACCAATCACTTCAGCCGTGGGAGAGGCCACCATGCTGTCAGGGTCATGCTGGGTCACAGAGTTAGCAGAGAAGCCCACCTGCAGAGACAAAAACAGATGAGCAAAGGGAGCTAGAGATGAGTCCTCTTGCAGATGGCAGTCAGGAACAAAGACAGAGAGAGTCAGAGAGGGTCACTCTTGGGTGACCTTCAGGTCCCTTGATGCCTGGTGGATTTCTCTAGTTGGGGTCTGAGGAGTCTCCCACATTCTTATCCTAAACCCAGTTTCTATCTGAGCTTCTCTGAATGGTTCTGTGAGCCAATTAAGCTCGTTTCTGTTGCACGTGTCTGGATAAACCATTATTCTTCCACTTTTTTCTACTTCTCCGACTATAAAAAGATTGCCCAGTCTCATAGGTCTAAGTGGCTAATTCCAGACTCCAAACCCCTGACCACTGCCCCTCACTGTGCCTCCATTCCTGGATGTCATTTGTTTAGCTTTTAGGGTTTAATGTCACAACCACCCTGTGAGGACAGGACAGGTCAAATCACTGTACTCCACTAACAGATGACGGAGCAGGTCAGAGAAAGGAGGTGATTTGCCCAAAGCCACACAGCAGGGAAGTGATGGGGTCACAGTGGGAAGCTCTGTGTGTCTGACTCCTCCTCCAGTGCTCCCTCTCCTGTTCCTCTCACTCCCAACATCCCTCAGGGGGAAGGGCATTCTGGGAGCCCCTTTTCCCTGCAAGAGGTGGCCTCCCAGGCTCAGAGAGAAGCCTCCATTTGTGGCTTCCCCTGCCCTGGAAGCCTCTCCTCCTAGGTCTACGCCACACTTGGCACCCTCTCCCTCCTGAGAGATCCAGGACTATTATAACCCTAATGCTCTGGCTAGGAGAGACTCAATCCCAGAGGTAAACGGAAGAGAACTGCTTCTGATGATTCATGATAACCAGCTTCCTTCAGTATAAATGGAGTCGCTACTGAATCTCTGTTGTAATGAGCCATTAGCCTCTACCAGGGCTGAACACCAACTCAACCACTACACACGTCCCTGTGCCGCAGGTGTTGGCGGTATCACTCAGGGTAAACAGGCAGGTCCAGGGCTCAGGGCCCAAGCCACCAGGCCCAGTTGGGATCTGGGTTGTCAGGCATCAGTGGTTGGCAGAAGCTCCAAGAAGCAGGAGGCTGGGAACCCTTGATCCAATGAAGCCAAGCCCACCAAGTCCATGTCAGGGGCATGGCCGGGTGTTAGGGCGTCTCCCCATACCTCCTCCACCCAGGTTGCTGGCTCTGTACCCTACCCATAACCCGGCTTTAGTCCCTCTGCCTGGGTTGAAGGACTCGAGCTCCCAGGCCTGGACCACAGTTTCACCCCGGACTCTATCAGGGGCAACTTTCCAGCCTCAGCTCCATGCCCTGCCCCACATGGGAAATGTCCTCTGGCCCTGGCTTTGTGTGACCCACCTCTAAAGCCACCTGCAGAGCTGGGTCCAGCCAAGGATCCTCCATCCCTACCTGACCCTGCCAGAAGTCATACAGCATGGACAGAGAGAGCCATACTTTACCTAAGCCTCCAGCTAGAGCAGCTCCTGAATTGGACAAGCAGGTGTAACAACTTCCTTTGTGACAGCGTCGTCCAGTGGTTAGTGTACAAGCTTGGAGATCTATAACTGCAAAATAATGAAATAAAAACATGTGTTCAGTGGCTTGTTCCTGTCTGTTTCTCAGTTGGAATGTGTGTTCCAGGGGGCAAGGCCAACTGTTCATCACTGTGTCCTGATGGGTGGCCAGCACACACAACTGTTAACTGCCACCGAGGCAACCGGGCACTATCGTGATCTGTAGGGTTTTCATTGGTTAGTTTTTCCTAAGTAGATTACCGAGCCTTTCTTTCTAGCCCCTCTTGGTCTGGAAGGTCAGCTGAAGTCTATTCAGCCTCACAGCAACATGCAATCCTCCACTGACGGGGGAGTGGCGGTTAGGTACTTGAGCTGCATCAGCCAGAAAGTAAACCCAGGTCTTCCACTTGAAACATGAGAGGTTTTCCTCTGGACCACCAATGCCCCCAGCACACAGTCCGCCCTCAAAAAAACTTGTTAAATAAATGCATCAACAAAGTAATCTTTGTTATCCCATACTACTCAACGTGTGGTTCGCAGACCAGCAGTGTCAGATGGCCCACATCCTTATTAAGAATGCAGATTCTGGGGCCCCATCACAGCCCTCGGGGTTGAGGATCTGCACCTCTGTGAGACACCAGGTGTGTACATGGAAGACCAGAAGCTCCAGAGTCTCAGTCTGTGCCTCCCCTACCCCTTCTCCTCCACACTCTTTCATCAGGTTGCTTCCCAAGCCCCTGAAACCAGCCCAGGTGGGTTTCTTTTCCCCAAGGTTGCTGGAAAGATTAAGAGAGATTGCAGATCCAACACATTGGCTCCTTGGAAATACCTCTTCAATGGGGCTCTGTCTCTTCACTGTCTGGTCCAAACTCCGGCCAGGGCATCAACTCCACTCGGGGCAGCAGCTCATGTACTGCCACTGGAAGGTTCTGGAATCACAACACAGCCAGGCTGGGAACATACTTGTCAGGGAGAGCTTGGGCCCTGGTTGCCAGCTGAAGCCCTTGTCCTACTCTTCTAGCAATGGGGTGACCTATTCCTTGCTGTACAGCTGCTCCCCACTCACTTTTCCCATCGGGCTCTGCGGGTCTTTCCGAGCCCTGTCTGCCGCCCTCTGGGTAGCCCTTCCATGCAAGGAGGATCCCCCGGCCCCTCATTGCTAGGCTGGGCCACCTGACTGCCACCTATACTTTCACTCCTGAGTCCTCCCTGGCCTCCCCGTTATCCCCCTCTCTGACCAGATGTCCAGCAGGGCTCAAATCTCTCGTCTGCAGGTCCTGCCTGTTGAGCTGCTCACTGAGCTATGCAGCAAAGCCCTACCCAGCTCTAATGCTTTGGAACTCAGAGACCTGGGTTCCCTGTGGCCATCCTCTCCATCCTCAGCTCATTCCCCAGACACCTCAGGCCACACTGGCCTTGCCCCAGGGCCTGCCTCTCGGCTATGTTCTAGTCTCATCTGCCCATCTGATTTTCCACCCATACGATGGTCAAGTACCCAAACTTCACAGAGCCCTCCCAACCTCCTTCTTCACCCGTCTCTCCCACTACAAGTCATCACATCAAATGCTCAGGCCCGAAGTTCTGGGTCTTCCATCTCTCCTTCTCTTTCCCTTAGCCTACAACTTGTCTCTGGGGAAATTCTATCAATACTTTCTCCACCTCTTCCTCCTCCTCTTCCCCTACCTGCTCCCACCCCACCCAGGTCCCAATCCCACCATCTCTCCTCGGTGATTGCAGTCACCTCCTCCATGGTCTACAGCCTCCCCCTCACCCTGAGAGCTCTGGGTGACCCACAACAGCCTGAAAATCCTTTTAAAATATAAATCAGACCATAAAACTCCTGCTAGACCCTCCAGGACTTCCCACCTTACGTACAATCACCTCCTTTCTCCAGACTCAGTCCAGCAAGTCCGACGCTATCTGCCTCCACCCACCCTGATTCCACCTCCCGCCTCCTTGCTTGTTCTGCATTGGAGATCCTCTCTAAGGGACCCGGACATTGGTCAGTGGGGACTAGCTGGGCCCCTTCATGTTCAAACTAGCCAGTCTGTTTCAGGTAACCTCGGAGGGCCCAAGGCAGGAGGGAAATGTCACCTAAAGAGGGTGAACACTAAGAAAGTCAAGAGAGGAAGGGGTGAGCTCAGCAAACCTCAAAACTGGGTCAGTTCATGTATAATTGGGTAGGGAGGGTATCCTGGGGGTTCTTGATTTTTCTTTGGTCATTTTTCTTGTGCTATGAAATGTCTTCCTTTTGTAGCACCAGGTGACCTCCAAAGACAAAAGGGAGTGAACAGTGGGGTGATTGCAGGAGGGGCTGAGGATCTTAACAGCCAGCCAGAACACAGCAGGAAGATTCTTCTCTGCCCTCGGTTGTCCTTTTCGGACTCACGAGAGCTTTGAGAATGGAGAGACTGCTTCCCCTCTCATGAAATCAGCACTGGGCCTAGACCACCTCAGATGCCTCCTCCAGCTCTGGGATGCCACGATTAGCCTCACTCCCCCAGCCCTGGGCCTTTCACAAGTCTCATAACACAGGCGGGACTGCTGCCCAAGCCGGGGCCCTGTGCTGTCCACCCAACAGGTGATGCTAGCAATAGCCTCCATTCACCAGGTACCTCCCACCTAGTGGGCATCCTGAACCCACGGATCTAATGCCCCCAGCAGCCCTGTGAGGTGGATTTGTTATCCCCATCTTGTAGAAGGCTCAGGGAGGTTTCTGTGAAGCTGAGAACTGACCCTGCTCCAAAGCTCACACTCTTCTCCCAGCCCCACATGGACATTGGATCTGTGAGCTCCAGGCTGCCCTCATTTGCCAGGCCCTGATCTCAGCTTTCCCCTGCATGGTAATATGCACTTGTGGTTTCCCCCACCCTCATCCAGCCTCCCTGCCATTTATGGATTACTGATTGAGTTGTTATCTCGGTTTTGTTTTTGTTTTCGTGGGAGAGGACAGGAAGCTGCTCCTTTCTGGTCTCTTTCCTCCTGACATAAAAGGGCTCCACTCTGGTTCAGGACTGACTGTGCTATGTGACCCAAACCTGGTCAGTCATAGGTCTGCAACCCCCTGGCCCCATGTGGCTAGTACTCTGTAGAAAGAGACCAACAGTAAACCAACAAATGCGAGAACTGTCAGTTACGTTCACGAACTCATCCTACCAAAAGTGCTACGTACCTCATTGCTCTATACCCTTATAGTCACCTTCTACGCACTCCCTTTGGGAAGCTATGGACCAACACCAGCACCTAGTCCACCCTTCAAAGCAATTTTGGAACTCTTTTCTGGAATGGCCATCAGAGCTGTCATATTACCCTTAATGTCGAGAATGTCATCAAAATATCATCCTTTCAATATTGCCTTTATCTTCCAGTAAAGAAAAAATTCATTGGAGGCCAGATCAGTTGGGTATGGAGTATGTTCCAATACAGTTATTTGTTTACTGGCTAAAAACTCCCTCACAAACCACTATACAATTACATTCGCAAAGTTGCCACAGTGCCGTTGCGCACAACTGCTGTTCCAGAAAGAGCTCCAAAATTGCTTTGAAAGATGAACTAGGCACTGGCATCAGTGCATAGCTTCCCAAGGGGAGTACTTCAAAGGTGACCATGGTGATATTCAGCACAGAAGCATGTAGCACTTAGAACGATTAAGTTCATAGACTTAATTGTCAGATCTCACACACTTACTACAGGCCAGGTTTGTCAAATGACATATGTACTATGGGCCACACACACACGCAGTCATTTAGGCGTCACAACAGCTGTATGAGGTAGGCACTTTATCACCACATGTTACAGATAATGCACGTGCAGATGAGGGAGCCCTGGTGGTGCAGTGGTTAACCAAAAATCAGCAGTTCGAATCCACCAGCCACCCCTTGGAAACCCTGTGGGGCAATTCTACTCTGTCTATGGGATCACTTTGAATCAGAATCAATTTTATGGCAATGGGTTTGTTTTGGGGGTACAGATGAGAAACTGAGGCTCAGAGAAGTTGCATAAAGAGGTTCAAAGTCACATAGCTACTAGGCGGCAGAACTGGGATTTGAACTGAGACACCAAACGAACCCTGGTTGCACAGTGGTTCAGCTCTCGCTTCCTAACCATTAAGCCAGTAGCGCACATCCAGCAGCTGCTCCATGGGAAAGAAGATGTAGCAATCAGCATCCACAAAGATCTGTCACCTTGGCAATCCTGTGGGACAGTTCTGCTTGGTCCTAAAGGATCTCTGTGAGTTGGAAGCAACTCAAGGGCAGCAGAGTTAGCTGGTTGGCTGATTGGTTTTGTCTTGTGCTGTACTGCTGCTTCCTTGTAACAGATCAATTATGCCTGTTTCATAGATGAAGAAACTGAGACCCCATGGTGATTTGCCAAAGACGGCAGAGCTGGTATTTGAATACAGGTATGTGTAGCTCCAAAGCTTGAGCCTTGACAAATGAGCCTGGATCCTGGCTGGGACCTACTGTCTCTTGCATGTTCTCACTGACCCTGGCTGGGCCCCTCATTGAGCCCAGACTGAGAGCAACAATGTTATGGTCTCCTGCAGCCTCTACCTCTATGGCCTTGAGTCTCACTGCCATCTGCAGGCTGCAACTCCTGCACAAATCTGTCTGTTGGGTTTATGACAAGCCAACCAAGACTGCAGGTGACCCCAGGCCCTGGGCCCACGTTCTGTGTCCCACCTGTGCCTGCTGGGGTCTGGCGTTTGAACTCTGGCCTCACTTGTTAAATCTCATTAGCAGGTACTCCAGCTGTTGTCAGCCACAAGGTTCAAAGCCGGAAGCCCGCAAAAGCTTCCCCATGAGAATGAACAGCCCTTCCAGGGAGCATGCTGCCTAGAGAACGTGCCTCCCCTAGAGGTTTGGACACAGCTCAGGCCAAGCCTCCCTGTGCTACTAAGAGGGAGGTCCAAAAAGCAGAGACCCACACTGAACAGAGCCTAGCAGCCAGTGACAGACTCAGCACAGTCCCAGCCACAGCCGCTCTCCACCCACAGGCCTGGTCAGGCTTGAGGCAGGCAGTGGCTAGGCCAGACCTGAGTGTCCTGGCAGCAGCAGGGCAGCACTTTTGTCTCTGGTTAAGGGCACAGTTAGTGTCTGTCATTGGAGAATCAGAGTTTGTTGGTGTGACTTCCGAATGCCAAACCCCAGCAGGTACAGAGAGGAACACAGAGAGTGGATTGGGGTTTGCACAGGGGGCAGCAGTTACAGCAGATGCAGTGGTGACCACCCTGGCCCCAGGGCTCCCACCTTCACACCCCTGAAGACTGCTCTCTGCAAACATCCTGGCTTTCTGGGCCTCACACCTCCACTATAGCCTACGCAATGACATCCACTCACAGAACATAGCACCCCAACGTGTCAGAACAGCTCCAGACCTGCGCTTGGCTCTGAAAGGGCAGGACAGAAAGGCTTTTCCTCACAAGCTGACCCTCGGAGGGGGACAGACATCAGCTGACACGGATTCAAGTGGTGATATGCTAAGTCAGAAGAGTACATGCAAGGTGAGGGGACTGAGGCTACGGTGTGCCTGCGAGAGGCTGACAGGGCCTTGCTGGGTGCAGTGGGAGGGTAAGGACGAGGTTATGTTCTCCCGTGAGTCCCCAGTCCCGGCACAGGACCCAAAACATTACGTAACACCCTTGAAAGTTTTGCTGACTGAGCATCTCCTAGTTGTAAGCACCCTCCTAGGCCTCTTGTTGGTTAAGGAGTAGGCAGGAGGCTGGCCTCAGTTCCCCCATCTCTGTTATCCACATTGTCACCTTCCCCAGGAGTTAGGGTCCCTATATTTCCTTTTTGTCCAGTGTCTCCAGGGCTCATTTCTCAGCCTGTGGTGCCCAGGAGGGAGGAGGCAGAGTATAAACAAAGAGGACTGCAGAAGAGAGTGGGACCTGTCCCAACTGCCCTTCTCCAGGCAAAGCCATGGTCTCCTCCACACTGCAACCCCACAAAGGGAACTGGAGAGTGACCCAGACACCACCCCCCTGAAAGGAACAGATCCAAGAAGGGGACAAGAGCAGGAAACACCGACACAGAATAACTGATACAGTACAAAGCAGTCCCCTCGAGGACACAGGTGCTGTAGAAGAAACCAGCTCAGCTGTACATGGTCCCTCCTCATTGCCCATCTAGGTACACAGGCCTTCACATCCCTCACAGAGCTTGTTTCAAAGGGGTTGTTTCTCGCCGCTTGATAAAATGTAATTCACTTAAGGCTCTGTGATGGTTATTTTATGTCTCCAATGCATGCTTTTCACGGCAAGACCAATTCCAAGAGAACACAGTTGGTGCAAGGTAGCTCCATTAGCAGGAGCTAAATGGCCAATCGTTCAAGGAGGGGGCTTTGACTAAGCAAGACTCAGGAAAGATGAAAACTGCCTGGGCCATTCTGCCAGGAATCCTGCAGTGGCATTACAACCGCGCTTTACAAGTCTTCGTTATTCTTCCTCCAGCTGAAATTCAAGTTCATTTCAGAGCCCTGAGAAGATGATTAAAGGAGATTCAACCTAGAATGAGTTAGCCCTGAGCAGTGGATGAAGGGCCTCACCTGATCACCTCCTGGGGAAACAGCATCTGTTTCCAACAGCCCCTGCCAGGTGGGCACCAGGCATTCTCACATACACACGCAGTAGTGGGAACGAGGAAAATCAGAACGGCCACAGGCCATCAGGAGAGGGAAGCCAAGAGTGGGGGGTGTGGGGTCTGAGCCACCAGAGACCATTTCTGCAGGAAGAGAGAGGATTAGGGAGAGAGCAAAAGGAGCAGAGACAGCCTGCTAATTCTAGTGTGTTACTAGAGGCCCCGACTCTGAAGGTTTGAGTGCTGGAAGTGGGCACTGGTCCAGAGTCTCCTCTGATGCCAGAATTCCCTCCCTCAATGACAAAGTAAAACATAGAGTATTGATACATCTCACACACGTGAAACACACGGTCAGGAGGACCCAGTCCCTGGAGAAGGACATCACACTTGGTAAAGTAGACGGCCAGTGAAAAAGAAGACCCTCAAGGAGATGGATTGACATATTGGCTGCATCAGTGGGCTCAGGCGAAAAGGGAGTGTGATGATGGTACAGGACCAGGTGGTGTTTCACTCTTTTGTGTGTAGTGTTGCTATGAGTTAGAGCTGACCCAGCGGCACCTAACAACAATGATGCAACATCGACATCAACCCTCGGCTACGGCAACTTAAGTGTGCCTAGCCTGCCTCAGTGCTTTACATGTACCGCCTCATCGAAACTTCGCAATAACCCACTGAGGAAAGTACTCTTATCTCCACTTTACAGATGAGGAGACAAACTGTGGCTCATAGAGTTAGTCATTTGCCCTGAAGAAGTGTGATTTAAAGCCAGACCAGTTTCGTGTCCTAGTCTGAACACCTCACTTCATTACTAGACCCCAATAGGTAACAATTTAATTCCTCCTTGCACACTCCCAAGGGTGGGGAGCTTACTATCTATCAAGGTAGACCTCTCTGTCTCTAGGCACCTTTAAATGTTGGAAACTCCTTCCTTCAGGCCCCACTGAAGGTATCTACTTCCTCCTCTGCTCAGCAATTGAATACAACTCTAATCTTTCCAAGATCTTCTATCCCTGAGTTCCACAGTCCCACTCCTTCAGTGTTCCTCATCAACAACTCCTCTGATCAATCTTGAGTTTCCCATGCCATTTTACATTGTCTGACAAAGCTGGATGCAGTTATCCAGAGAAGTTCTGCCCAGGATGGGACCCAACAAAGGTTTTCTGTCTGCCCAAAGGATCCAGCAAGGGCAAAAACCAAACTCACTCAACTCCCATGCTGACTTCCTTGAATGAGGAGATTATCTGCCCCGGCACAGGATAGGTCATAGACAGCTGGGTGAATTGGGTGAACATTCTGATCCTGCATTCTTGTCCCCTGATTCTTGTTAGACGTGTGTCCTTGCAACAGAAGCTAGAAGTCTGAGTGATGAAATTTGAAGCCATTTGTGGTAGCTTAACTGTAAACTTGACAGCAGTTCCTCATGTTTCCCTGTGTCTGTGCCCTGTACAATATGATGACAATTTTTCTCATTAAGAAGTAAAATGTAGTTTCTTCGCTCCTAACTTGAGCTGGCCTTGTAACTTGCTTTGGCCAATAGAAGTAATAGACCACTTTGAGCTGCCTCTCAAAAGGACTTGTGTATTTCTCGTTTCTGTAACCTACCTTGACTATAAGAACAAGCCTGGAGGATGAGAGACCAGAGATCAGCTATCTGGCTGAAGCCATACTAAAACCATCATCTCCAGCCAACCTAGCTGACTAGGGATGCTAAAAAATTGCCAAGCCAAGAACCATCCAGCTGACCTATAGACTTTTACGCTAAATAAATGCTTATTACTTTAAGCAAATAGCTTTTGATTGTTTGTTATACAGCAATAGCTAACTGATAGATACACTTTATCTCTCAGATTCCACAGCTATTATTGCACTCATCCATTTTTCAACTCTGTATCTAGTACCTTGCTTCTCCCACATGGTCCCTTTACTGCCACTTTAGTGCAAAAGAAGAAGAAATTTCTTCCATATCTAAAGCGACCATAAAGAAAAATTCTGTTGCTAGAATTCATTTCTCCTTTCCAGTCATTCCTTCGTTCAGTCATTCCACAAGTGTTTATTGTGTATGTACTACGTGTTGAGGTACATGATTCCAGCCATCACATATCACACAGGGATACCAACACTAAACAAAGAATTGCAGAAGTAATTAAAAAATGGTAATAAACATAGTTTTTTTGCTCAGAGTTTGCATGAAGTATTCCAGGCTGAAATAAAGTTAGAGCTTCAATGTCTAGGCAAAATGCCCAAAGGTCACTTCACAGAAGAGCAGGTGCTTACCCTGAGGGAAATTCACACCCTGCTATGAGCCTCTGGGCTCACTCTGCTTGTTGGAAACATTGGCTCCAAATCACAGGAGCAGCTCCTAGGCCTGTGCCAAAGTCCATAGGATGGTGCTAGCATGCAGGAGGGGAACAGATGCTGTGGAAAACGGTGTGACAGTTCCTCAAAAAGTTAAACATAGGACTGCCACACAAAACTAAACCCACTGCTGTAGAGTCGAATCCGATTCATAGCAACTCTATAGGTCAGAGTACAACTGCCCTGCAGAGTTTCCAAGGAGTTCCCGGCAGATTTGAACTCCTGACCTTTTGGTTAGCAGACGTAGCACTTAGCCACTAGGGCTACCATATGACCCAGCATTTCCACTTCTAGGTATATACCCAAACTAATTGAAAGCAGGGACTCAAACAAAGTCCATAAAAAAATGAACAGGTAAATATTATTTAGTTATAGAGAGAATAAAATTCAGATATGTGCTACAATGTGGATGAGCTTTGAACAAATGTTGAGTGAAATAAGTTAGACACCAAGGACAACCATTGTATAAATTCACTTAAATGATATATCCAGAATAGCCAAGCGCTTAGAGACCACAGTTTTTAGTGATGACCAAGGGAGAGCTACTGCTCCAAATAGCAGTGGTTGTCAGTGAATTACACACACTAAAAAAAAAGTCAAAACGGTAAATGTTTTGTTACATATATTTCACCATAATAGTTTTTTTAAAGTAACTCACTCTCAAAAAAAAAAAAAAGAATAACTCACTCTCAAGAGGGAAAGTTGATCTCGAATGAGATCATCAGTGGAAAGGAGTGTACACAGTCTCTGATACATGCTTAACAAGTCAGTGCCCACTTCTTTGTAGATAAATTCACAGAAGACAGAGCATATAGGCATCAAAAGCTACTGTTATGTAGGCTGCTGTCAGTCTAAAATTCTATTCTTTTCTCTCAATTTTGGATTAAACCTCCAGCTGTTCACTCCTCTTTATAGAGAGTCCTCTTTTGTCCCCAGGAGGGTCTTTCTTTCACTCCTTTCCTTCACTTTGCAAGTATACACCTAGACAACACCTCCCAAACTTCTCCCCTCCCCCCCATTTCCCTCCTGTGCCATTTCCAGTGCTTTTACTTCTGTGTCCACATCTTCTCTCTTCCTTGCCTCACCTTTAGGCCTGGACTCTGTGTGATGATGCTGTGTGTTCATCTTCCTTACTTGGACAGAAACACTCAGGGATGACAGACATGAATGATCACTGTCATCTCTGTGTTCTTGGATCATCAGAGGCCCTCGGTAAGTGGCTGGTGACTGTGGGGTTTGGGGCTGGCCACCAGAAAAGGCAGTTGTGCTCTTCCACAAGCAACTGCCTGGCCCTTCACCAAGGACCAAACTTTGGCCAGATGTTCACAGGACCTCAGCCCACAACAGGTGGGACCAGGGTCTCTTGAGCATCTCCTGTGTGTTGGGAACTTGTCTTGTATTCACTGAATGCTCACAATAAGCTTATAGCATAGGAATTATCCATTTCTATTTTGTAGATAAAGTAGCTGAGACTCAGAGTAACTTGGATGAGGACTCATGGATAGTAAGCTTCTAAGCCAGGATTTATATCCAGGTCAGGCTGACTCCTAAGTGCACATAATTTCTTGTACCCTTTGTGGCTTCTTGCAGAGTCACAGAAACACCCTTCACCACCCAGCTGGGAGCTGTGGTTTTACAGACTCTTAGTGTATGAGACTTGCAAGGGAGTTCAAAGACAGGTCACCAAAAGGAGTCAGTGTGGGGCTCAGAGAGGTCTCTACACCCCAACTCAGACTGATCTAGGTACAAATCTTAGTTACAAGCTGCACTGTCATGTACATGCTACTTAAGGTCTTGGAGGCTCAGTTTCCTTATACTCAATTACTGTTGTTGGTAGCTGCTGTTGAATTGTTGCTGGCTCTCGAGAACCTCATGTGTAATGGAACAAAACGCTGCGCAGTCCTGTGCCATCTTCAGGATTGTTGGCCAGAGTCGGTTCCTATTCAACCTTATTTTCCAGCACTATATAGTACAATGTTCTGTTGCGATCCAGAAGCGTTCACCAACTGATTTTTGGAAGTAGACTGGCATGCCTTCTTTCCTAGTCTGTCTTAGTCTGTGAACTCTGATGAAACCTATGCACTATGAGAAGCCTGGCTGGTATTTGAAATACGTAGTTCAGCACATTTCCAGAGAGTTCGTCGAGGCTGGTCAGGTCTCTGCAGGAGCTATTTCACATCCCCATAATGACATTCATTAGTCTGTCTAACATCAATGCTATTTGAGGGTTAATATGCTTAACTTAATGAGGCATTTGTTTTTAGTTAGAAAACTATTGAAGAAACGTGTTTTCTCCTGATTAGCTACACTGCTGAATAGATTAATCCGAGACTAAGACAATGAATCTAACTAACTCATTTTTTTTTTTCCCTTTCAGGTGTGGTTGGGCTTGAATTAATTTGAATTAACATGGTCGTATCTTATGAGAGGAAAAAGGAAGAAGAATCCTGCTGGACTCTGTGACCTGTCATCCATTCACCTGTTCTTCCCCCTTTCTACTTACTAGCACCAAGGAAATTAAAAAGTCAATACCAGTGTATGAGGAGAGGAGAGAGTCCACAAATTCACCGTGGTGAAGAGGCCAGGCCTGTTTTTATCGTATCCCTGGGAACTGTGATGGGGTGTGGTTAACGTGTCTGGGTTACACAGGTTAGCCATAGAGAGTTTATTTCAAAGGTCAAGTCTGCCACTTGCCAGCTAAAAACTTTAAGTCAATTTTCTTCACCTTTGAGTCTCTACAACCTAAATTTATTTTTTCATATATATATTTTATTTATTCTTTGTGATTGAGTGAAAGTGTACACTCCAGTTTAAATTTGCATGCCCGCCTATGTGCAGCTCCTGCTCTCCTTGCCTGGTGACAGCACATTCCTCCTTTCTGTTCTATACATGTCATATTCTCTTAACAATCTCCTGTCCCCTCTTCTCCACACTCTCTACTACCCTCTAGTAAGAGACCAGTAAGATGACATCCTATAGCTGCATAGGACCATAAAGTGCACACACAACATGGTCACTCTGTGTCGCTGAGTCCACTCTATTCCTGTCCAAGAAGTTGACCTCGGTAACAATTTACAGACAGGGGCAGCATCAGGCCTAGGGGCCATGCTCCCAGGGAACTCCAAAGCCTTTGGACCATCAGTTGAGGTCTTTTAGTGGAGTTCTCAGGGTGCACCGCTTTTTATTTCCTTGTTGCCACTAAGACTGAACTTTGTGAGCCCCACTACGGCTATCACTGGTTGTGGCCGGGCACCATCTGGCTCTTCTGGTCACATGTTGATGTAGTCACCCACTCATGTGGGTCTTTTTGTCTTCTGGGTTCTCTTTTCCTCATGCTGTTGTTCTTGGTGATCATCTGTTCCTGCTGGGTTGGGCCCATTTGTCTACACCCTAGATTTAAAAATAATGATAAAGTTTTATTTCTTAGGTTGCTGAAAGGGTTGAATGCAACCACACATATAAACTGCCTGCGCAGTGAGTTCTCAGTGACTATGTAAAATGGAAATAAAAGGAGGAGACAGTACTATCAAGTTCGTCTAGTCTTTTACTTTCCACTCTCTTCATGTCTGTTTTCCCTGCTGCTGGTCTGGTCTCTCATGTGATCTGATTCTACCCATGAGTCTGAGCTATGGGGTGTCTCCTTCCAGGAAGGCAGAGTGATCACCCAGATGCAGATTACATAGCATATGATGAAAAACAGGTGAAATTGTGCACTGCAGATTAGTAGGTAAGCTTAAGTAAGCCTGTGCAAACCTTGCTTATTGTAAACCCATGTGTATCTTGCTCTCTGGTTAATCTGTCCATGTGATTGTCTGCCCCTTCAAACAGAGTTCACATGGACATGTTGAGTCAAACAAAAGAGAACTTGAGTTCAGTATCCCTAATGCTGAAATACCTTGAGTCTAGGGTATACACAGCCTCAAGACCTCAACTGGGAGAACATAGTCCTTGAGGCCTCCCACTCACCTTCTGGAAACTTCATTATATTGTGTTGTTTCTGTCTTATCTCCAAGGCACTTGCCATTTGAAATTCCTAAGGCTATGGGAAATGGGAGATACAGTGATATGGCACGGTAAGTCAAGAAAGAGAATAGAAAGATTGATTCTCGAAGAACAAGAATACTGCCTCTTCCACTTGGCCCTGGACACGTTATGGCAGGTTCTAGCCCTTTGTTTCTTCCAGAACCTTGCACAGCACCTATGCAACCCTAAAAACAAACAAATCCTTTGCTGTCAAGTTGAATCTGACTCATAGTGACCCCATGAAACAGAGAATAACTGCTCTATAGGATTTTGTAGGCCATAATCTTTACAATAGCAAATTGTCAGGTCTGTCTCCCATGGAGCTACCGTGGGTTCAAACTGACAATCTTTCAGTTAGCAGCCAAGTGCTTCACCATTGTGCAACCAGGACTCGAAGTGTAATAAACCAACATGATCCAAAGGAACCTCAGAGACCATCTCAGTTCAACAACATCTCTCAATATTTTACAATCGAAGGGCTGAACTGAGTAGTGAATTAGTTTGATAAAAAGATCACTGGGCTAAAGGGCCCAAGCCTTGAATGTGTTGTGTGACTTTGGGCAAAATACCTTCCCTCTGTGAGCTGGACAAGAGTCCTTGGGGTGCAAATGGTTAAGCACTCAACTAATAACCAGTGCAAACTGGACAGCTGATCACCTGCTCTAGCCCCGGGCCACACCCATCCTACATCTCTGCGTTTCCAGCTGGTGGAGTGCCGGGCACAGAGCATCTCCCTGGGCATGAATAGTACTAGAAGATTTGGAGGGAAATATTTTTATTAAAGCAAGAACACATGCATGAGGTAGAGACCCAAAATTCACACAGACTTTTAAGATAAGCCATCTGTCTTTAGAATGTTTTATTCATGGGGAGAAGTATTTCTGTCTATGAGCCTAGACACCCAAGAGAAGTGTTCGCTCTGCCCTTATCAATGTTATTACAGTATAAGTCACCTTGACCCTAACCTTAAGCTTGGACTTCACACTGCTTAGTCCTACACTAACCTCAGCTTAGAGTATTGAACCTTTCTAGACGCTAACTTGTCTGTGAGTCTAGTTCTGTCTTTACCATTGAAAACGGACAAAACCATCATCATTGGGTCAATTCTGATTCATAGCTACACTAGAGGACAGAGTACAACTGCCCCATAGGGTTTCCAAGTAGGTGCTAATGGATTCGAACTGCTGGCTCTTTGGCTAGCAGGCAGGCCCTACACTACACTAAGTGGGCTCTGATTCTAATCTCTCTCAACTAAAAACTCCCCTTGGACTCCTGAGGCTGAGCAAATAGACTTCTATTAGATACTTCTGAATTTGAGAGCCATCTTTGCCGGTGACTGATGATGCCCCTTCACTAAGTCTCCATGTTTTAATCTTTCAAATGTGATAATCACCTACTCATAGGAGCAAGTTAAACTGCTGTGAGGATTCATCAGATGAGATCATGCACACAGCATTCAAGGTAAGTTCCAGTACATGGCAATGAAAAAGTCCAGTACGTGGTAATGAATCAAAGAATTCTGGACACTGATCTAACTAGCAACTTTGATCTTGGCTTTGTTCTTAGCCCAACCCCGTCTCAGCCCTTCCCCAGCCTTCTCTCTGTGATGGTGATTGAAATCTAGAACCAAAGTTATACCCTGAAGCAGTCTCTGGATTTATCACATAGGAAGACAGACACTTCACACTGTCAGGGTACACCCCTTCCAGAACAAAATAATCCTCAAAAAAAGCAAGCACTATTGACAGAGAGCTGTGCAGAGGTCGGAGAGGAGCTCAGGTGATCAGCTCCTCTGGCCTTCAGAGTCTCTCTGCTTGACTGTCTGGGCTGGAGGCTGCAAGCCTGGTCAGTCACTTACCCTTTCTGGCCCTCACTTCCCTACCTCTAAAATCAAATACCTGGGCCTAAGTCTCTCAGTAGTACTTCCTGTTCTTCCAGGAGACTTTCATCACCACTAACTCCAAGGGGTGGATCATTTTTCATCTGTGGGAACTTTGCGACATCGTCTGCAGTTGTTGTTTGTTGTTAGTTGCCTTTCAGTCTATTCTGATTCACAGCAGAACTGCCCTCCACAGAGTTTTCAAGGCTGTGGCCTCTTGGAAGCTCATTGGCAGGTCTGTTTTCTGAGGCATCTCAGGATGGCTTCGAACCACTAACTTTTCAGCTAGTAGTTGAGTGCTTTAATCATTTGCACTGCAGAGGAACTCCCTCATTTTTATCTTATTTGCAGTCAGTAGTTCTCCAGGATGCGCTCCAAAGAGAAGCAGAAGCCTTGACTCTCCCACTCACCTGGATTTCTGTTTACTGAGGCTCTTGGACCTCTCCCTGACAGGGCAGTGATACAAGAATGACCAATGGCAAGAGGCTCAAGTTCAACTCCAGACTCTGACACTGACTCACCAAGTGGGGATGTCCATATCTTATCCTGGATGTGGTCAGTTCTCTCCTAGACTCTTAGAGCCTGCTAGTCTGTGAGGCATACATGGTGCTAAATACCCTCATCTGCCTGGAAGGGCATGCATGAAATTCAGAAACCCACTGCAGATGCCGTACTCTGCACCAGGTTCAGCAACTGATCTTGAGGATGTAAGGATGGTGCGATCCCCAGAGAGTTCTGAGTCTATGTGGAAGGGAATGACACGGAGTGAGGACCACAATTCTGTGGGCAAAAGTCTGGGGCAAGGGCAGCACAGGGTACCAAGAGACCAAACAGTTGTCATTTTGTGTGTTCAGGGGAACACTCCAGAAACCTGGACACGGCCTCTCTGTGGACTTACAATTTCCTCCACAACTGAACTGCTACAAGTCCTTGGAAATTCTTTTGCTCCCTGAGTCTGTTGCCTGCTCAGTAAAATCGAGGTCTCAGCTCCAACAGCACCTCCTTGAGAGGTTTCCTCAGACGCCATAACCCAGAGTAACACCTGGTTAACCGTTTCCACAAACAGATACATATTTCTGTTTTCTGTTTATTGTCTTATGTCCCTATGCCAAACATACCAAACATGACTCTTCTATCTATTCATCCAATAAGTATTTATTTGCCAGACAGTTTTAAAGCTGAGCCATCCAGCAGTGAACAAAGCACACAAAAAAAATCCTCTCTTTAGAGCTAACATTGTCTCTGAAGACACAGCAATGTTTGCTAACCATAAGGCCAGCAGTTTGAATCTGCCAGGTGTTCACTGGAAACTTGATGGAGCACTTCTATGCTGTTGTAAGGGGCTGCTGTGAGTCAGAATCAACTGGACAGCAATGGTTGTTGGCGTTTTGTTGTAATGATATACAAGTTAAATAAAACATGTATCATGTGTCAGATAGTTGTAAGTGATTTTGTCATTATTAGGTGCTGTGGAGTCCACTGCAAATCATAGTGACCATTAGGTACAGCAGAACAAAGCACTGCCCACTCCTGCTACATCCTCTCAGTAGTAGCTATGTTTGTGATCACCGCTGCAGCCACTATGTCTTTGTGGGTCTCCCTCTTCTTCTCCGACTGTCTGCTTTACCAAGAATGATGTCCCTCTGCAGGCACGAGGTCCTCCTACTAACATATCCAAAGTAAGCAAGACAAACTCTCACCATCCTCACTTCTAAGGAACAACCTGGCTGTATGTCTTCCAAGACATATTTGTTCACTCTTCTGGAAGCCCATGGGACCACCAACACCAGAATTTAAGTGCAGCGATTCTGCTTTAGTCTTCCTTTTTCATTGTCCAGCTTTCACATGCATACGAGACAACTGAAAATACCATGGCTTCAGTCAGGTGCACCTTAGTCTTTGCTTTTCAATACTTTAAAGAGGTCTTTTGCAGTAGATGTGCTCAATACAATGCACCATCTGATTTCTTGACTGCTGCCTCCATGGGTGTTGATTATAGATTCAAGTAAAATGAAATTCTTAACCACCTCCATCTTTTCTCCATTTCTCGTGATGCTGCTGTTGCTCCTTTCATGAGGATTTTTGTTTTCTTTATGTTGAGGAATAATCCATAGTCTTTGATCTTCTTCAGTAAGTGCTTCAAGTCTTCTTTACTTTCTGCAATCCAGGTTGTGTCATATTGTAGACTATTAATGTGTCTTCCTCCAATCCTGATGCCCCATTCTTCTTCATCTAGTTCAGCTTCCCAGATTACATGCTCAGCATATTGAATAGGTACATGAAAGGATACAACCACAGTGTGCCCTGTCAGGGACCGAATTGTGTTCTCCACAAAAATCTATGTCACAATTTAGCTAGGCCATAATGTCTGGTATTGTGTGACATCTTCCGTGCTGTAAATCCTGATTCTATGGTATTAATGAAGGAAGATACGCAGAAGTTGTGTTGGTGGCGCACAACTCAGTGTGTAGGGTTTTTTTTTGTATGCCTTGGGGCAGTCTCTTAAGATATAAAGAAGAGGAGCTAGCAATTTGGAGACCTCATACCACCAAGAAGCAGTGCCCAGAGCTGAGGGCATCCTTTAGAAAGGACCAGAGTCCCTGCGCCTCAGAAGCTTCCAGCCCAGGTGAAGATTGACAAACCCAGCAAAGAAAGTCTTCCCCTGGATGTGGTACCCTGAATCTGGACTTTTAGCCTACTGGACTGTGACAAAATAAAATTTCTCTTTTAAAGCCATTCCTTTGTGGTATCTCTGCTATAGCAGCGCTACTTGACCAAGACATGCACCTTTTCCTGTTGTAAGCCATGCAGTATCTTCTTGTTTGGTTTAATATATGTCATATATCAAATAATTGTAAATGATGAAATATATCAGGCAGAGTAGAGGGATAAATACTGTTGAGAGGAGTTTAGGTGCAATTTTATATGGGTGGTCAGGAAAGGCCTCACTGGGAAGGACTCATCTGAGGAAAGACCTGAAGAACATAAGGCGGTGAGCCTCGTGTGTAACTGGGGAGAGCATTCTATCCAGGCAGAGGGAACCACAATGGCAAAGGCCCTGAGGTAGGTGTGTGCCTGAACATACTCAAAGGACATCAAGGAAGCTGTGTGACTGGGGCAGAGTAAGGGAGGCGGATGCTCCAAGAGCCATGGAGATCTTAGGGTCCAGTGATGGAATACGACTCTACCCCGAGGGGACAGGAAGCTAGCACAAGGGAAGGACATGCTTGCCTGGCTTTTTTAAAATCTCTCTCCTGCTGCTCAGTGGAGAAGAGACCATGGGAAGCAAAAGGAGAATCACAGGGACATTTGGGCATCCCCTGAAATAACGCAGACAGTGCGTGACGGTGAGCCAAATCAGGGTGAGAGTGTGGAAGAGGCAGTCCGAACACAGCTGCCACCTTTCCCTGTGACCTCCGAGTGAACCTTGTGTTTAGGACCAAATGTGTCAACCTGACTTCTTGGATGGCATGAGAGTGTGGGCTGACTCTTTCCCAGGGTATCTTGACCCAAAACACATCCCTTAACAGCTGGCAGACTGTAAGTACATCCGTCCCCTCTTTTCCTGAGCACATGTCAAGATTTCCGGAAACTGCTTAGCTAAGTGTGTGCGTTATATGGTATCTGGCCAAATCTATTTCTATATCTGTTCCCAGTAGGGAAGGACAACGTCTCTCAATAGCAACATGAGAGGGATGAGCACAGAACACCAGCGCTACATCAGCTGCAGCGAGCGACCTACTAACCACAGGGAGCCCATGTCTGCTCTTGAAGCTGAACTTGGGTCTGTCTCCTATCTGTGGGAGTTAAGCATTGTTCCATCCAATGCTTCTACATAAATCATGCTTTTATTGGAGACATTGAATTTCACTCAACAATTTGGTGTAGCAAGTAGGGTCAATAGTTTAGTACAGCAGACAAGGTCAACAGAGAGCGTGAGAGTTAGAAATAATAAATTTTTTTAAATCACATATCACCATGCCTGACACACAGTAGGTGTTCAAGAGTTGGCAGCTATTATGATCAGTGTATAGAAGGTGCAGAGAAACCTGCAATGCAATCTCCTGGATGCCTGGTCTCATCTTTCTGCAGTCCAGTAACTGTATCCAGTCTCTCAGAGGGGATTAAAAAGATAAATTCTCAGCCAGCACAAAGAAATTGGCTATGACATGGTGCAGGGGTAAGTCACTTGCCAAGGTCTTTTCGGCAACAGAAAAAGACTAGAGGGCAAGATTATATAAGTGATAAAACACATTTCACACATTCGACAAGTCCTTGAAAGATGCACATTCAGAATATTTTTAAGGGTAAGGTAACCTTTAAAACCGATTTGCTCTTTCTAGGTTTAAAAAAAAAATGTTTGAGAGGAAAAATATATACGTGTGTAGTGATTTACATTTTCCCAGATTAAACCCTGGCCTGCTACAACAGGAGTTCCTGAAGAGCGCAAAAGGCTAAAAAACTGGCTGCAAACCAAAAAGTTAGTGATTTAAACTCACCCAGAGGTGCCTGCATGAAAGGCCTAATGGCCATCTGCTTCTGAAAGCTCACAACCTTGAAAACCCCACGGAGCACAGTTCTCCTCTGCAACACGTCTGTTGTCATGAGTTAGAATCAACTCAACAGCACTGGAATCAGAGCTCTTACAACACTATCAATGAGATTTCTAACTAAATATAATGGCATCAATAGCTTGCTGTGTTTATGTGACGACGTGCGTTCCTGTTACAGTGGAGACGACCATCATTTCAGATCAGAAAATCTGGCTAGGTGAAATGGAGGAGAGACTTTAAAAGCAAAAAAGAGCCCCAGAGAAATTTAGCCATTTGAAGATACCCATCCCGTGGGTTTGTTTTCTGTCTTGGGTGAGGATATCCGGAAAGAATCCCAAGACAAGATCAGAGGGGACCCCAGAGAGGTGAGAGGTAAAGCCCTCAGTACAGGCACATGGACCTGCATCTGGGACTCTTGCTGAGGGGTCTGGACTCTGCCTGCAGCCTTGCAGGGTGAC
This sequence comes from Heterohyrax brucei, assembly GCA_028571685.1. Taxonomy (NCBI): domain Eukaryota; kingdom Metazoa; phylum Chordata; class Mammalia; order Hyracoidea; family Procaviidae; genus Heterohyrax; species Heterohyrax brucei. The sequence continues at coordinate 60,973,709 of CM053140.1, forward strand.
CTTGAGCCCATTTTTCTTCGTTTCTGAGCCCCAAATTCCTCAACATGTGAAACAAAGGGGTTGAGTTGTTCAGGCTTTAAATATTCTTCTAAGGTCAAAAATATAGTCAAAGGTGAAGCTCTATAAACAAGATAGGAGTGAAGCACAGGCAGGAAGGATAATCCTGCTGAGTTTGGAACTTTGATTCAAAGAACAAAAGTGAGGAAAATGTCACTCTCAGTGAGCACTGGTTGACGAGCCCCTGTATGAAGGAGATGTCAGAGTTTATTAAGCAGTTTCTTCTCCATTGTCTCCGTAAATCCTTTCGATAGTCCCAGGAGGCAGGAATTACTCTCCCCATTTCCTGAATGCAGCACTTGACACTCAGATGGATGATGGATCCTGCCCAAAGTCCCATAGTTTTTAAGTCACCTGCCAGAACTGGACTCCAGAACCCCACATGGCCTCTCCCTATTCTAATTGCCCAAGTCCTGAATTCTCAATACAGAATACTGAGAAAGGTACCAAGACTGGTACTGTGCCTCTCTCTGGTGTCCCCAAGGGCTGAAGTTGGGAGTGATTGGAGCCATGCTTGAGCCCACTGTCACGTCCACCGTGGCAGTCCATGGCCTTGAGAGACTTCCTCTTTCTCGGTGACCCTCTACTTTTCCAAGCAGGCTGCCCTCCTGTAGGGAATCATCCCTTCTGATAACATGTCCAAAGCATGTGCGACAAAGTTTCACCATCTTTGCTTCTAAGGAATATTCTGGCTGTAACTCTTCTAAGACAGATTTGTTTGTTCTGTTCGGCAGTACGTGGTATATTCAGTATTTTTCACCAACACCACGATTCAAAGGCATCAATTCTTCCATCTTCCTTATTTGACCTCCAGCTTTAGCATGCATATAATGCAAATGAAAATACAAAGGCTTGGCTCAGGTGCGCCTTAATCTTCCCGGTGGCTTCTTTGCTTTTCAACATTTTGAAGAGTTCTTTTGCAGCAGATTTGCCCAATGCCATATGTCTTTGGATTTATTGAGTGCTGCTTCCTAAGGGTGTTTATTGTGAACCTAAGTAAAATTAAATCCTTGACAACTTACATCTTTTCTTCATGTATCATGATGTTGTGTATTAGTCCAGTTGTGAGGACTTCTGTCTTCTTTATGTTGAGGTGCAATCCATTCTGAAGGCTTTGGTCCCTGATCTTCATCAGTAAGTTCTTCAAGTCCTCTTCCCTTTCAACAAGCAAGGCTGTATCATCTCCATAATGCAGGTTGTTAGTGAGTCTTTCTCCAAGCTTGATGCCCCATTCCTCTTCATATAGTCCAGCTTCTCAGATTATTTGCTTGGCATACAGTTTGAGTGAGTATGGTGAAATGATACAATCCTGACACACTCCTTTGCTGACTTTAAATCCATGACGCAGGCCCGTGTTCAAACAACTGTCTCTCGATCTATGTACAGGCTCCCTATGAGCACAGTTAGGTGCACTGGAATTCCCATTCTTCCCAATGTCATTCATAATTTATTATGATCCACACAGTCAAATGCCTCTGCATCATCAATAAAACACAGGTAAACATCTTTCTGGTATTCTCTGCTTTCAGCCAGACATTGCAATAATATTCCTGGTTCAACATTCTTTTCTGAAACCAGCTTAAATTTCTGGCAGTTCCCTGCCGTTCTACTGCAGCAGCCACTGTTGAGCAATTTTGGCAAAAATTTTACTCTGTGTGATATTAACGATATGGTTCAATAATTGCTGCATTTGGTTGGATCACCTTAAAAGTAATAGACATTAAGAAGAATTTCTTCCAGTAAGTTGGCGAGGTAGTTGTCTTCCAAATCTTTTGGCCTAGGCAAGTGAGCACATCCACTCAGTGCTGCATCATTTGTTGAACCATCTCAACTGATATTTCATCAATTCCTGGAGCCTTGTGCTTTTCTAGTGCCTCCAGGGCAGTTTGGATCTCCTCTTTCAGTACCATGAGTTCCTGATCTTATGTTCCCTCCTAAGATGGTCAAATGTTGATGGATTCTTTTTGGTGTAGTGACTCCATGTATTCCTTCTATCTTCTTTTGATGCTTCCCACATCATTTAGTAATTTGTCTATAGAATCCTTCAGTATTGCAACTCGAAGCTTGAATTTTTTCTTCAGTTCTTTCAGCTTGAGAAATCCCAGGTATATTCTTCCATTTGGGTTTTCTATTACTAGGTCTTTACACAGGTCAGTACAACACTTTGTCTTCTCAAGCTGCCCTTTGAAATCATCTGTTCAGTTCTCTAACTTCATCATTTCTTCCTTTTGCTGCATCTGCTCAGCATTCAGGAGCAAGTTTCAGAGTCTCTTCTGGCATCTAATTGCATGTTTGATCAATTTCAGACTGCAGAAGCTGGTAAAAGTCTTCAATTTTTCATCTCTGGCGTTAGTGGTGGGTGTGTAAATTTGAGTAACAGTGGTGCAAACTAGCCTTCCTTGTAGGCATGTAGTTATTACCTTCTCCCTGGACAGCACTGCACTTCAGGCTAGATCTTAAAGGGTTCGTTTTGATGATGAATACAAAGCCATTCCTTGTCAAATTGTTCCCAGAATAGTAAACCGTATAGGACTGTTCATTTCAAAATGACCAATAGCGGTCCATTTTAGCTCACTAATGACAAAAATTTCAATGTTTATTTGTTCCATTGCATATTTACTATTTCTAATTTTGATACGTTCCACGTTCCAATTATTTAAATGATGTTTCACTTGTTCTCATTTTGAGTAGTGCCGCATCAGCAAATGAAGGTCTTGAAATCTTTACTCCGTCCACATCTTTAAGGTCAACTCTACTTTGAGGAGGCAGCACTTACTGAGTCACCTTTTGAATGCCTTCCAACCTAGGGAGCTCATCCCCTGACATGGTATCAGACAGGGTTTCCCTGCCGTTCGCACGGTTTTCACTGGCTGATTCTTTTCAGAAGTAGACCACCAGGTCCTCCACCCTGTCTTAGCCTGGAAGCTCAGAGCAAACCTTTCCACCACAGGTGACCCTGCTGGTACTGGAACACCAGTGGCGTAGCTTCCAGCATCACAGCAACGTTACAAGCCCCTACAGTATGACAAACTGACAGACGCAGGGGTGTATAAACAGGGAGATGGTGAACATGTTCCATCTGGATACGACAGGAATGTTAGGTTACATGGGAAATCCGTGTGAATACCCAAAAGCTGAAGCTCTGGCAAACCACAGTCTTCTCAGAGAAGCTTCCTGAAATGACTTCCTTTTGGATTTAACAAGACTATTAAACAAATATCAACTGAAGCTGGCTACTCCCCAGTATTAACTCTGAGCTCTTTGGAAAGAGCTAAATAGAATTGATTATATTGTTTTACCAATTCTGTTGCCTATAATTACCTATTACTAGTGAACTCCCAGCATGATTTCATAATTGCCATTTAAATAACCATTTACATTGTCTCCTTACAAACTAACCTTTGAAAGGTGTAATTAGTGTTGGCATGGGAAGGTTTTCTGTGTGGTCTGACAATTAGGAACAAGGTAGAAGCTGTCACTATGATTGCCTTGTGAGACTCAATAAGGACGTCATGTTGTGTAGAACTTGGGTAAGGAGGGGACTCAGAAGTCCTGAGTTCCGTGCTCCATCCATTCGGCCACATGACATTAAACAAGGCTTGCACCCATCTGGGCCTCAGTCCCTGTCATGGGTTGAATTGCATCCTCAAATAAGAGATGTTAAAGTCCTAACCCTTGGTACCTGTGAATACAACCTTATTCAGAAATTGAGTCTTTGCAGATGTGAACCAGTTCAGACACAGTCATGATGAATTAGGGTGAGCCTTAAATCCCCTATGACTGGTATGCTTATACAAAGAGGAACATTTAGACACAGAGACAGACCCAGGAAGAATGCCACATGAAGACAGAGGCTGAAACTGAAGTGACACGGGGTGAGTAAGGAACAGTGAGGATTGCCAGAAACCACGACCAGATGCTGGAAAAGTCAGCATGTCAGGGGCAGCATGACTCTGCTAACACCTTCATTCTGTACCTCTAGCCTCCAGAACCATGAGAGAACAGAGCTCTACTGTTTTAAGTCACCTTATTTGTGGTGCTTTGTTAAGGCAGCTCCAAGGAACTAATATTGTCCCCTTCCCTATAAAATGAAGATGGTTCCCCTAATTCCCAGCCTCCCTGGGGAACTGGAGGAATCTTATTCTAGTCGGGGTTTCTCACCGTCCCCACACCATACCCCCAGAGCACAGTGCATCTCTCATCTCATGGTGGCTGGGCTTTCTTTTGACATTGTTTCTCCCTCACTAGACTGAGAGCCAGGACGCAGCCTTGCTCCTCAGTGCAGTCTCAGCATGCAGTGTGGAGCCTAGCATGCGATAGATGCTCAGTAAGCACTGGGTGGAAGAATGAATGTATGCTCCTGCACGGAGTGTTTTGTAAGCTATCTTGACTTCCTTCTTGAACAATCATGGTCTGATCAACAGAAGGTCACTTTCCAAATATTCTCATGTCTGTTTACCGTGGTTGCCTTGATGGTATTCCAGTCCATTACTCATTTCATTAGACTCTATCTTCCTGATAATGGACTCTTTCCTCACTTCTACCTGATCTACTATTTAATTTACCATTGGAAGAACTTTTTCTAATTGCAGTAATTCTAGATTTTACTTTTAGAATTTCTCCTTTTTCCTAGGCTGCTTATTCTTTTTTATAATGTCTTCTTCTATTTTTGTGGTTTGTCTCTTTTCTTTTTTTAAATTACTTTAAATATAAATTATCTTACGGTTTCTATCAGAATTGCTCTATTATTTGAAATTCTGCTGTTTGTTTTTCTTTCTTTCTTTCTGGTTTTCATGACCTCTGATTCTCACTCGGGGTAAATTATTTTCCCCTTTGTTTTGTAATTTGGGATTTTGAGCTCTTCAATGGGGCCTGCTGTGTACAGCCTGAGCAGAGGGTATGCCATCCTGAATTATTCTGCACTGGCTTCTGTCAGATGCTCCTCAAGTATCACCAGCCTGAAATCAATTATATGTTCATTGCTTAACTTGAAAGTTTATAAACAGTCCCTGAACTATAAACTGAAACCACAAGCCCAGGCAAAGCACAGGCCTGCAGTCACTACCGCCCAACAGCTTCTCTGTCTTCCCAGACAACAAGCAAAACCTGACAAACACCCCTGTTATCTCCCAGTTCTTGGGAAAGGACTCATTTTTCTTATGTATTCCATCCTTGAGACTCAACTCTTTGAAGGTTCCAGCTTTGTGCAATTCCCAGTGATACACGAAGACAGCATTTCCTGTCACTGAATGACATTCGATCTAAGTTCTCAAGGAACCAAGAACTTCAGCCTCCCATACACGGCATGGCAGTTCACTTACTTCCGCTCCGTTTCTCTTCACCTCCTGGGAACAGCCCTTTTCTTTTTATTATACTTGATCAAATGTTTGGAGTGTTTGCTGAAGGAAGGTCTTGAAACGTGGAATTCAGAACCAGGACCTCAAGTGGGCCTGTGCCTTCTCGCACCCACCCCAGGCCCATCTGGGTTCACTGGGTCTACGGAGCATGTGGGACATCCAGGGTCAGGTTTTACAGAGAGATGCTGTATGGACACAGGTTTGGTGTACAACGTGTGCTCACTTTCAGCTGGCTTAGGCTGGGTTTTCCACAGAAGCAAAACAAGCAAAGCATATGTATGAGGTCTGAAAATTAAGCCCGTGAACTTAATTGTCCTAAGTGCCACATACCTTGTTGTTGAATATTACTATGGTCACCTTCAAAGGACTCCCCTTGGGAAGCTATGCACTGACGTGAGTGCCTAGTCCACCCTTCAAAGCTCTTTTTTGAATGTCCATTGCGTATGGTGGCATGGTGGCAAGTTCGCGACCTTAATTGTATAGCCAGTAAACAGATAACTATATTGGAACACCTTCCCTGCTCACTTAATCTGGCCCCCAGTGACGCAGAGGGAGGACTCAGAGATGACTGCAGGTGTATACCACCAGGTAGAGTGAGGGATGCTGGTGGCATAATTCAGATCTTATCCTAATTAATTAGTAATCATTATTATTAAAAAAAAAAAAGCCCATTGCCATCCGGTTGATTCTGATTCATGGAGACCCTATAGGATAGAGTAGAATTGCCCCATAGGGTTTCCAAAGCTATGATCACTATGGAATCAGACTGCTACATCTTTCTCCCATGGAGTGCCTGGTGGGTTTGAATCCCCAGAATTTCAATTGTCAGCTAAGCACTTTAACCACTGCACTACCCGTAATCCTGGTAACTACTATAGGTAGCATCTATGGAGAGATTTCTTGCACCAGGTTCTATTCTCTCTGTTAACTTATTTAATCCTTCTGACAAGCTCATTGTACCATGCAGTTGTTATCATTTCCATTTTACAGAAGAGAATACTAAGTCACAGAGGAGTAGAGCTGCCCAACGGAAACATGGATGGACTATGTATGTGAGACAGACTTGGAGGTCAGACAGGTCACAGTTCAGATCTCTGTTCGGTCCCTCAACAGCTATATGGCCTTGAGCAAGTGACTCCATGTCTGAGCTCTGTTTTGTTTTGTTTTGTTTTTTCTTTATAAAATAGGGGAAATGAAATATGATAGTTGCAGGACCTGAGGTATGGTAAGGGCTGGACACGAGAGTGCCATCTCCCTGCCTGAAGCCAGCACTAAGTCTCCTGCCAGCCAGTTCCAAGGATACCCAGAAAAGGATACTGGCTCCTCACTAAGAAAAGGGGGATTAAAGAGTTGTCTTCTCCCACTGTCACTTCTGGGGTCAGTTCCCTACCCAGACAGGTGGTAGTGGGCATTCCATGCCAGCCTTAAAACCTTCCAGCAGAGGTGCCAAATTTCCAGGGCTAGAGGCTAGACTCTCAGATGTAAGTATCTGTTTGATTACCTTTTAATGAAAAACACATTTCCATCCAAACTGAAATTATATTGTCAGCAGTTAATTATCACTTGTCAAATGAGTATGTGCCCAATTGTGGGTTTAATTTCCCTATAGGTTTGCAAAAGCTGTGTTCCTTTTATTTGATGAGGCTTCTCTAAATAAGAGACTCATTGTTAGAATTGTTGCTTTTTTTAAAAAAAAAAAGCAGTTAAGTTTTCTTTAATAAGAAGATTTCCTTGGCATCTGAGTCAGAGCTCTTTGCTAGTAGCAGGAAAATTACTCAGTGTGACTTAAACAAAGAAAAGTAAGAGGTACCAGGCTCCCAGCATGCGTCAGAGAACTTAAGGTTACGTGGGTCTGGAACCAGGAGCTAGAACTCCCTAACAGGACCCCTGGCAGCTCAGCTGGCCACCCGTCTGTCAGAGCCTGTGGGGTCTCCTCTCGGCTTCTCTCTGTGATGTTTTGTTCCTGTCCTGCTCCCATCCCCCTTCTAGGCCTCTCTGCTCATGTCGTAGAAATGACCGCCCATCCTCTCTTTGAATGAATGAAATACGCTTTGACAGAGCAGTGGCAGACGCGGGTTCATGACCACTCTCTGACTCTCGGTGACCTTACTCCCGTTCTCAAGTCATACTCTTGTGTGTGAAGCAAGGCCAGTGTCCACCCTGCCCATTTGTTATGTGGATTAAATGGTCTCATGTACACAAAGTGCTTAGCACAGGGCCAGTCACTGTCATCGTCATTACAGTGGCAGCACTGCAGTGCCCTGAGCAGCCTGGAGCCCCTGACTGGGTGGGGACACAGAGATGGGTGGATACGATCACTGTCTCTTAGATCCTCACTGGATGCTCAAGAGATCGAGTCAAGAGCCATGAGTTGCAGCTTCCCTGACTGTGGAATGAGGGAGTATGGCCAGTGTGCGCCTTAGAAATGAGGAAAGTGAGACCTCATCTTAATTACTCTGGACACATTGTCAGGAAAGACCAATTGCTAGAAAAGGCATCATGTTTGGTAATGTAGCCAGCCAAGTAGGCAAACCTGAGGGAAGTCCTCCAGGGATTAAAACTGCAGCCACAACAACGAGCTCAGCCAGACCAGTGGTGTTTGGTGCAGGCCCAGGTAACGTTCCATTCTATTACACATGAGGTCACCATGAGTCAGGGCCAACTCAATGGCAGCTGATGACAGTAACATCTGAACGGTAGCATTGTTGTAGAGACACAGAGAGATCGCAGCGTCTGGCACGTGCTCAGTGAACACTCCTTGGCTTTCTGGTAGAGGGTCTTGGCCATGAAAAGCAGCAGCAAGTGCCCAAAAATGAAGGAAGGAAGGAGAATAAATTCATGAAATTTTTCAGATGGTATACTAGATCATGTGGTCACCTAGCTTAACATCCTCTGGTTGTAACTTCACTTCGGGGTTCGTTGGCTGATGTCTGTTATTTTCAGATAGACAGGAAGCTCCATGAGGGCAAGAAATGAATTTCTGGTCATGATTCTCTCCCAAGCAGCTATCACAGGGCCTGGTACATTGATGTTTCTGCCGCTGTGACGGTGGCTAGTTGCCTTGGATAGCTGGCATCAATACCACGAATGAGCAGGCAAAGTGCTCAGCTCACCATCTGGAACATTCTACATTCTCAATAAACATTCATGTAATGTGACTATTCACTTTCTAATGTTCAGTGTGACTGCAGCAGGTGAGACAGTGGAGAGGAAGCTGAGGATGGGAAGCAAGACTGGAGAGTTGGTCAATCACCAGGTCTGAGTGTGAGCAAAGCCAAGAAGAGGCTTGGGGAGAGGTGGGGGTGGGCTGCCAGTCTAGATGACTTTATAGAAAGCAGTGACTCTGTGGGGCAGCAGAAAGACCCAATCCTGAAAGCAAGAAATGCAGACCTAAGAACTAACTCTGATGCAACACCAAGCACCTGCTCTCAGGCCTTAGTTTCTCTGTATACAGAGTCTCTGCAGCCCTGCCAGCACAGCCACCCCCAAGTCTCCAAAGGGCGTAGTAGCCCAATGTATTTTAGACAAGGATACAGAGCTGCCAGAACCTAGAGTGACTCATCATCTGGGCCAAGGAGCCAGAGCAGGAGGCATCTGGGCCTGTCAGCTCAGGAGCAGTGACTGGGGAGGGCAGGGTGTATGTTTGGGGTGCGGGCTCTGGGAACAGAAGCCATCCTCAGGTCCTGGGAATGTGAAGGTGCACCAACCTGGATTTCCTGCTTTTACAGCCCCCAGTCTAGTTAATTCTGCCATCATCATCTTTCTCTAAAGAGGACTAGTTGAGGACGGGGCATCCCAAAGAAGCTGACACACACAGCTCCACCACTCCTTTTGGTCCCACACTGCCTCATGGGCTTCCCATCCTGCTTCAGACCTGGGTTCTAGAATGGCCTTGCCTCTGACCTCAGCCAGGTGACTTCTCCCTGGGAAAAGTGAATACTGTGGTTGTCTCTCCAATATCCACTTCTTTAGGCAGCAGCCTTAACCCCACACCTAGCTCCAGGAATTGGTACTAAGGCTAAGCCATAAGCCAGACCATAGCCAATCAGCATAGATTCAGTTCAAGGGTAGGTACATTACTTTATTTTAGCCAATCAGGTAGAAGCCCAGAACTTTTTTATTCTGATTGGGGAGAGACTATGTCTTCTACTAAATGGAAATGATGGTACAAACTGATGGTACAACCATAAGAGATGCCAAACTTGAGATGAAGTTGGTACTGTGGAAGGCACAACAGAGGAACGGGAAAGTACTGGGTACTTAGTCACACAGCTGAGATGCTGGATCAATCCTTGCCTGAATCCCAGTTTACCTCTAGATCTACCTTATAGTTTAAGCCAGTGTGTGTTGGGTTTTCAGTTACCTGCACTAGGCCTTAGCTAACTCATCTATAACATGAATAAGTTACTCTCTGAAGGTGCTAGCATTCTCTGGCTCCACTAAACGATACTGAGAATCCAGGAGTTAGAATACCCCAAACCCCTGAGCAGGAAATCTTCAAGAAGTAAAACTCAGGGAGTGGTATCAGAGAAAAATTCATTCATTCATTCACTGAGCCAACAGGTTGACCACCTCCTATGTGCCAGGCTATGTGGAAGGTGAGGGGTTAACCTGCAAGAGAAACAACCCAGAAAAGGAAAAAGAATAATAAACCAGTAAATAAGACCATTTCAGAGAGTGCTAAGCTCTTGAAGACCAATAAAGGAGAGCAACGTGATGGAGAGTGACTCAGTTGTTGGGGGAACAGATACTACTTTTTCTTGAGTGGCCAGTCGGGTAAGGCGGGTTCCTCTCAGAGGATGTGTCACTTAAGGCCAAAACTTGAGTGAGGAGGAGGAGCAGCCATGCTAAAATCAGGACAGGGCATTTTCCAAAGAAAGAACAGTAAGTGCAAAGGCCCTAAGGCAGGAGGGAACAAATTTGCTATGACTGGGCAAAGGGCACTGAGACTGATTCGTGTCAGACTCAGTAGAAGTTGAGGACTGTTCATTACAGACCAGTCACTGTTATGAAAAACTTCATTTTTGTTAACTGAATCTTCTCCATAGCAGAAATGTCAATTATCAGCCTCAAGCCCCAAAGAATGACCACAAAAGTAGCAGTGATCACATCAGACAGCTCCTCAGTAAAGATGAATTTTGCTCAATGTACAACAGGACAGACTTTCAGTTTCATCTCTGATACATAAAGAGTGTGGGAACACTCCCATCCTTACAACAAGGAAAACCTGGAGAGACTGAAAATCGATGACTGTTCTTGGATTTATCAGAAAACTGAGTCCAGGGAAAACTGCCATTCTGACGTCTGGAGTTGTTCTGTTGTGTGCTGTTGAGTCATTTTCTACTCACAGCAACCCCATGTGACAGAGGAGACTGCCTGCCCCATTGGGTTGTCTTGGCTATAATCTTTGTGGAGGGTCTTTCTCTGGGGAGCTGCAGGGTGGATTAGAACAGCCAACCTTTTGGTTAGCAGCCAAGTGCTTAACTATCTGTACCACCGTGACTCCTTGAAATCTGCAGAGATCAGCTCTGTGTGTGGACAGGAGCAGAAGCTGCTGGAGCCGTATCCTGGTAGGCACATGTAAACGTGGCTGGAACCAATCACTGCGTGCAGACTAGCATGAAAGTGAAAAACTCCTTGAGGCCACAGTCTTAGGGGTATCCCAAACTGTCATGGTCTTTACCTCCAGAACCTCACCAAGTGTAACAAGGAAGAACTGGAAGTTTAAGCAAGGGCCTGGCCAACACTGTATAATTATCACTGCATTCAGCGATGGTGCCTGGAGCTGGGGACCAGCCGGATCAGGAAGAAGACACAGCAGGTGAACACTCCATGTGTTCACCTGAAGGAAAATGGCAGGAACTTCCTCCCATCACCCTAAAAATGTCCTTCTGACTTCCTGTCATGCCAGAAATTCTGTCATTAGAGTTTTCTTTCTTTGAGTCCTTTCTCCAGATGCAGAGACCCGCCGCTGAGTAACACTTGAAGATGCTTTTTGTATGCAACTCAGGTATGAGGACTGACAGAAAATCCGAAGAATTCATGTGGGTGAAGGATTGGAGGCAGGATTAAAACAGAAGTTATGGCACAGAGGGGGCACAGAATGCAACTGACTTATGCCCCCCAAATGAACAAGGTACAGCCTCCCACTCCCCAGGAGGAAGACACTTAAAACAGATATTCAGGGTGTGATGGAGTAAGGCCAGGGCTAGAAACGCAGTTAAGCACACAGCCCTCCAACACTCATCTGGCCCAGTTAATCAGAGTCCTCCAGGCTTCTAACATTCCCTGATGATGGATCCTGAGAACTAAGCCTCTCTCTGTCCCAAATTTTTCCTCTTCCTTTTCTGGGAAACTCCTCTGCTCTCAGTACACAGTCTGCTTGCTGTTTATACATGTACACCACATGGCCCCTATCCAATCCCATTTCTACATCTCTTCCCAGTGGGGTGGGAATTGAATCCCTCTGTTCCACAGCATGGAAACCCTGGTGGCATAAAGGTTAAATGCTACGATCTGCTAACCAAAACATCGGCAGTTCAAATCCACCAGACAGTCTTTGGAAACTCCGTGGAGCAGTTCTCTTCTGTCCTATGGGGTCATTATGGGTTGGAATCAACTTGACAGCAGTGGGTTTGGTTTTTGGTTTGGTATCCTGCAGCACAGGAGAGATGCATACACACCATCATGCCTGCATCTGTTGCTGGAGGAGTAAACTGCTGGCCACAGGGGACCAATACCTGGTATTAAAGCTACCTTTCTCTGTCTGTTCTCTTTGTTAAAAAAGCATTGCTCCTTCCAGACAGGCACTGTAAAACCACAACCTTACCAACCTGAAGAGAAGAGGCAGTCAGAGAAACTTCCCTGAGCAATGGCACAACGCACAATTGGCATGGTGACACAGAGCTGGAAGAATGTTTCAAGCAGCAGAAACAGTATGTGCAAAGGCCCAGAAGAATGTGAACCCACAGTATGGATGCCACACTGAAAGAAGCCCAGACGATAGGTAGGGACGTGGCGATACATGGTCCCAAGAGTCCTGTGGTGTCAGTGGGATGAAGAGGGCCTGGAGGGCACGGGCAGCAGTGGAACGAGAGCTTTATCCCAAGGGCAGCAGGAGCCAGACAAGGGTTAGGACCAGGGATGAGAGAGATCAGAACTGCAACCATGAAAGTCTCCCCAGATTGCAGTGTAGGAGACATGCCTGCAAAGCGGCTCCGAGTGCCCAGGCCACACCCAGCACATAAAGAAGGAATGAGTGATTGTGAAGACAAGGAAGCTATTTCAGGGGTCCAAGAGAGAGCTGATGGAGGTTACCCAAGGACACAGCAGTGGGCACTGAGAGAAGCAGGTGACCTGAGAGGAGTCTGCAAGGAAGAATGGACTGGATTGAGTGGTACATGTGTGTAATAATGTGTGTGTCTGTCTGTGTATGTCTGCGTATAGGATGAACATGCCTATGTATATTGGGGGAATTGTGAGTTGATGAGTTGTATGTATCTCTCTCTCTCTTTCTCTCTTTCAGTACATATGTGTGTATGTGTCTGTGTGTGTGTTGAGAGAGTGCTTAAATGTGAGTCCTGTGTACCTGTGTGTGTCTGTGTGTGCACTGCATGTCTCTCCACACCTACGTGCACATACAGAGAGCTCCGGGTAGAGCCCACAGGGATTCCCTAAGGCCCAGGACCCAGGAGAGCCTGAGTCCAGGACACCAGGCTCCTGGTCCAGTGCTCTGTCCACTGCCCACACTGCCCCCCATTATGGAGGAGGTCCGTCTGCCTCCAGCCCCACCTCTGCCCCGGCTCCTCTCCCTGTCCCCAGCTGTGACTGCCGTTAATGCTTTGCTGGTTTCCGATCATTTTCTGCAATTTGGGAAACAGTTTCTTCGGTTCACTGCAAAAGGTGCTCCCCTTCCCTTCCCTGGAGTTTCGGGAAAAGTGTCCCCTTGTAATTGAGCAAAGACAGGAGTAAGAAAAATGAAAAACCTTGGTAGGGGGAAAAGAAAGGCAGCCGCAGATCTGAGGATGATCGCAGGGAGGTGAGGAGAGTGAGTCTTTAACCAAATTATGTTTTAACTAAGGATGCGTTCTGTTCACTCCCTAATCACCAGCCTCACGATCTCCTGTGAGTCATACCAGAAAAGGGCAGTGCGTGACCAGACAACTCACGACAGCCTGTTAACCAGACCAGCTCCTCCAGCTCATTTCAGTCCTGGTCGGCAGAAGGGCTGGGGCTTCTGGAGAGTCCAGGCAGCTGTGACTGCTTAAGTCTGTCAGTAAATGAGGTGTTTGTCCAACACTGGCCCGCACCCTTATCCCTGTGATTTCCTCCTGCACCCCACAGAGGACCCTTGCTTCCCAAAGCTCTGATGGCCGCCCCCTTATAGCATCTCTACATACAGGTCCAGCCCCTAATATGTCTAAGCATCTGTAATTTATCCAATATAAGGCCAGATGCCAGGCATTTGTATAACTAAGGCAAACACAATCTGTCCCCATCAGATTTCCAGTCAAGTCAGTTGGGCTAACATTAAGCCAGAAAGTATGTAAATAATAAGCAACAGTGTAACGACCACACCAGGGACCTAGCCTCGTGGGGGTGGGGGGCAGGAGGGCTTCCTGGAGGAAGAGACACTTCTATGCAGAGACCTAAAGATTACAGAGTCATCAGGTGAGGTGCCACTGCATCAGGTGAGGCGCTGCAGCGGATGCTCCAGGCAGAGGGAACACATGTACCAAGGCTCAGGAGTCTGAGCGGCAGAAGAAAGACCAGGTGACTGGATCATCTTGAACAGGGGCGGAAGCAGGGCTGAGAGTGCAGAGGTGGGTAGAGCCATTCTTCCTGCCCCTGGGAGGTGCAACAGGAATGCAATGTTATACTAGTGTTGACAGAAGGTAACACAAGTTGTTACGCTGTGCTTCTAAAGTTCCTTTGGGAGATGTGTGGAGAAGGTTGGCTACCAGGGGTGAGAGGCAGATCTGCTGAAGAGTGGTAAGGAAACGTGGGACAGACAAGCCCACTGGGGAAGTGAGGACAAGGGTGCCTCAGACTATCCGAGCTGCTCCTGGTTTCCTGGGGTCTGTACATCCTGATCAGGACTCACCATAGAGCACAGAATAAAATAAGTGAACACAAATCTCCTACCCAAGAATGAAGGACATCAAAGACATGAGAAAAATATGAACCGAGGAAACAAAAGGGGCCGTATGATCCAGAGACTGCATCAGTATGAGACCAGAAGAACTAGATGGTGCCCAGCCACCAACAATGACTGCCCTGACAGGGAATACAACATAAAGTCCCTGACATAGGTGGAGAAAAGTGGGTGTGCAGAACTAGAACTCTGTTAAAAGACCAGACTCACTGGACTGTCAGACTGGGGGTTCCCCTGAGGACATGGCCCCGACTCTCTGTTAGTCCAGAGCTGAAACCAGTACCCAAGCCAAATCTTCAAACAGAGATTGGACTGGCATATAAGGTATAGTGTGATGCTGGTGAAGAGTGTGCTTTGGGGCTTAAATATATATAAGAGGCTCTCTGGGCAGCTCCTGGCCAGAGGTAAGATGAGAGGGTGGAGGGCACAGGAGTTGACTGAATGGATACAGGGAGTACAAGGCGGAAAGGAAGTGTGTGCTGTCTCAGGGTGGGGAGAGCTGCTCAAGTTGTGTAGTGATGTGTGTGCAGATTTTTATACGTCAAATTAACTTGGACTATAAACTTTCAGTTAAAGCACAGTAATTTTGTTTCTTTGTTTTTTAATGGACAGGAGAAAAAAAAACTCTTACCTAGTCACCTAACAGCTCTAGGAGTGTAATATTGATTGGAATACAGCAATGAGCACTGCTACCTTGGTATAGCTTTTAAAATGCTGAATGTAAATTGAATTTCAATGAGAAACTATTCCCCCTCCCCCCATCAAGTCAGCAAAGATACTCAATGTGGCAACAGTGTGGCCAGAGGGTCAGTCTCAGCTTGAAAATGTCAGCATGACCTTTCTGGAACATTCTGGAATGTTTATGCCTGCATAAGACCTGCCTTGGGCAGGGCTCCAACTCCAGCCCTGTACTCAGGCTGAGCGGTCGGGAACCCCAGCTTCACCACTTCTCGGTTACGTGTGCAAAGCAAGTTTCTGCATCAACCCAAGCCTGCTTCCTAGTGTGAAAAACATAGATAGTAGGAGTCTTTGTGGCTCAAACAGTTAAATATTCAAAGTTGATGGTTCGAACTCATCCAGAGGTGCCTCAAAAGATAAACCCTGGCAACCTGCTCCTGAAACGTTCACAGCAGTTCTACCCTGCACACACGGAGTCATTGTGACTTAAAATTCACTCAACAGCAACTAACAACAGTAGTGCCCCCTTTGCAGGGCTGCTGTGGGGTTAAACGAAGTGCTGTCTCATTCAGAGCAGTATCTTATGTGCTCCGTTCACTCGCTCCTTCAACACACATTTGCTGAGTGCCTCCTCTGGGCTGGCACAGTTCCTGGCATCAGGAAAATTGATGAAACCAAAAAACAGATGAAAATCCTGCTGTGAGGAGCTCAGATTCCAGGAGAAGACAGGCTCAGCTCATTAAGTAAGCAAACTGCAGAGGTGTAAGCTGGCAATAGCTGCAGAGAAAAACAGAGGAGGGTGTAAGGCAGCAGATGAGCTCCAGATCCAGGAAGAAGCCGGTGTGCCTGGAAGAGAGAACGAGTGGAAAGTGGGGTGAGATGGGGCTCAGAGGTGCTGGGGTGAGACTGTGCAGGGCTCTGGGGTGAGTGGATGTGAGCAGAGCCAGGGCAGAGGCAGGACCAGCTAGCAGGGGGCTGCACAGGACCAGGTGTGACAATGGGGCCCGAGGGGAGCCTGGAGAGGATAAGACAGCAGATCTGGGTATGTGGCAAGGTCAACAAAACAGGACTGGAGAATTATCCACTCAATAACTACTAGTAAATAACCTTTCTTTAAAACAAACCAAAACCCAGTGTCGTCGAGTCAATTCTGACTCATAGTGACCTATAGGTCAGAGCAGAACCAAGAAGCACCTGGCGGATTTGAACCACCAGCCTTTTGGCTGGCAGCCAGAGTACTTATCCACTACACCACCAGGGTTTCCAACCTTTGTTGAAAGCTCATGCTGTTTCACTAAGCATCTCCTGATAGGAATCTAGCCTGAAAAAATAGAAATTTAGAGAGCAATTCACAAATGAAGACAGCCATTGCAGTATTATTTATGACAGTAACAAAAAAATGGAAACTCTCTAACTTTGAAAAATGGTGTTTATTTGTATAATTTATGGCCCACCCATAAGATGGGCCATTTCCAAGAATATGTAATGAGATGGAAAACTAGTCAGACTAGAGTATCAGATCAGAAGAAGGCAAACTGTGTCACTAGTGTCAGATAAGAAAGAAGACACAGCCGGGGCTCACCAACGTCCAGTTACCCTTTAAGGCCCACAGGAGGACATATATCCGTGTCACCTTGATGTTCAGGGTGGCAGCGAGGCTTTCTTTGGCCAATGCTAAAAGGAAGTGGTGAGTATCCGTTGCAGGTGGGAGCATTTAAGAACCACTGGGTGACTTTCCTGTCCTTTCCTCCCTGTCACAGTGATAGTGGAAACACGTATTGAGATACTGGTACCCGGTGATGGTGGAGCCTCCATCAGCCAGGCTCTGAGTGTCCGCGATGGGCAAAGCCCTTCCTGCTGACCACGTGGACACACAGCAAGAGCAAGAAAGAACCTCTGTTGTTTGCGGAATGTTTGTTATTGCACCACATCCTAGCTTACCTCGACTGTTGGGCTAATGTGAACTCAATCATGAAAATATAACTGATGGCTCAGTGGTTAAGCGCTCGGCTGCTGACCAAAGGTCAGCAGTTTGAACCCACCAGCCACTCCTTGGAAACCCTATGGGAGCAGTTGTACTCTGTCCTATGGGACGGCTATGAATTAGAATCAACTCAACAGCAACAGGTTTATATTTGTATATGAAGTGAACAATGAACAAAGACATCAATATATCTGTGACTGTGAATCAACGGCAATGGGTTTTGTGGTCTTTTTTTTTTCCTTTAAATATATCTACTACCTTTAGGAAATAGGGTAGCAGGTGATTTATATAGTCTTTTATGTAAGTGCTGTTTCCAAATGCCTCACCGTAAGTACACATTGCTTATGTTAAAGGAAAGTGGACACTATTAAAAAGAACACTTCAGCCCTGGCTGAGGCCATCCACATCCCATGCTGCACCTCTCTCCCTCATCTCTGGCTCCTGGGACACTTAGCATCTGTCCTGCCCAATTAGCCCTTTATTACAAATCGTTTTGTTCCTTAATTGTCTGCCCTGCATAATTTAGCACAGTCATATACCTTCATGTTATCACACATTTAATGTAGTGTCTCTTGGCCTCAGTCTCTTCATCTCTAAGTGCAGCAGTGGCAGAAACAGATCTTTAGAGGCCCCTAAATGCCAACACTCCCTCGGAACAGGGAAAAATAGAAGGCAGCACTGCTTTGGCACTTACTGTGTGCAGACACTGTGCTAAGGACTTTGATATGTACTGGAGCATGGGACAACAAAACAGGATTCTTGTCCTCAAGTGGGAAAATAACAAGAGCAACGTAGCAGCCAGTACTCACTGAGGGCCCCCTATATACTGGTGCACATCACCTCAGGCCCTCACAGAATCCCACAGCAGATACTGTTTTACAAAGGAAGGATTCAAGGCACTAAGAGGAAAGGAATTTGCCTCAAGTGACACTCTCAAGGGAGTCCTAGAAATGTTATTTGAGCCCAGGGATTGTCCTCCAGCAGACTACCCTCACTGAATCCTCGCAATAATGCTGTGGGATCAATATTAGTGTGCCCATTTTACAGAGGGGAAAACCGACAAGGTTCACAGAGATTAAGTCACATTTCCAGAGTCACAGAGCAAGTCAGTGATGGAAGCTGAATTTAAACCTGGGTCTGTGACACTCTGAGGCCCCTTCTCCTTTCACTGCTCCGTGAGAGAGAAACCCAGGCAGGGTATGTGGTCCTCTAGGTGCAGGAGGGTCTGCCTACCTGAGTGCACTGGGGGCTGGAAAAATCACCAACCCTGAATCCACAACAGTGACAGAAATAACAGCCCCTTTCCATGGTGCTCACTGGAGATTGCTGAGAACGTTAGCATGTGTTATCTTGTCTAATTCTAGCTTCCACTCTGTAAAATAGGTGCTATTCCTACCTTCAACTTACTGTTGACAGGACTAAGCTCAGAAAGGTTAAGTAAC
Organism: Heterohyrax brucei; assembly: GCA_028571685.1. Lineage (NCBI taxonomy): Eukaryota > Metazoa > Chordata > Mammalia > Hyracoidea > Procaviidae > Heterohyrax > Heterohyrax brucei. The sequence goes on from CM053140.1 coordinate 60,992,381, forward strand.
TTGTCCAGCATCTTGCATCAGGGAAGTGATGGAGCCAAGACTAGAAACTATGGTCATCCAAAGCCTGTGGCTTAACCACTGGACGACACTGCCTCTCTCTACGTGTGTCTGGGACTGGAACACCATTATCAAGGATAGCGTCTCCTTTAATTAAGTCAGCCTGTGGAGGCAGAATGTAACAGCCTCACTTTTAAGTCAGAGATATATAGGGTCAAATACTGTCCTGAGAGCGCAGTCAAAGGGCAGAGGAAGTCTGGAACACAAACAGCCTGTGTCCCAGAGACCTGCAGGCACAGGCCAGCCAGGGGCAGAACAAGTGGCCTGAGTCTACCCATGAGAGCATGGAGGAGTCGCTTTGTAACCTTGTCACTGAGGCCAGTGTTATCATCTGGGCGGGGGCAGCAGACTCATCAGGCATAGCCATGGTGACTGACAGTTACCTAAGTGATGAAGGGCATAAGTCACCACACGACTAAATCCGGCTGGTGTTTATTACCTGCATAATTGTTCTAATTGCCGTTGTCATGAGTATTAACATTATCCCACAGCCTTAAGCTCAGAAAGTCTAGAGTGGACCCCAGAGGAGGGCGAGGACTTGGCGGATGGATGTGATTTAAAAGGGAGGCAGGAGGGTAACTCGAGGCTGCTGAGAGACTCAGGAAGGGGATGGAATGTCCACACCTAGGAGGGTGTCATTTCCCAGAGCCACCCAAGGCTGCACACACTGAATGTTAGAATCAGAGGTTGAATAAAGCAAAATGACAAAACACCATAGTCACTGGCCATATAAATATATAACATTAAGACAAGAGAATTATCAAAATCAGAGTCACAAAACAGTGAAGAATTGGGTACTTAAATGGGCCACTGTAGGACGCTAAGACCATCAGAGACTCTTGGTAACAGGACATCAGCATCTCGGACTCAGAAAAGAGATCCAGATTAAAGTCTTGGGTCTTCCTGTGAAAAACAAGGAAACTAGAGGCCTTGTTCGTAGAATTAAAAATACAATTGCCATCAGCTGATTCTGAGTCATAGCAGTCTCGTGAGTGTCAGAGCTGAACTTTGCTTCCTAGGGTTTTCAGTGGCTGATTTTAAGAAGCAGCTTGCCAGGCCTTCCTTCGTCCAGGTGGATTCAGATCAGCTATGAATGAAGCCCCTGTGGATCATAACAGAGTATTGGCCAGTAGAGGGCTAGGAGACGAGCCCAGCAGATTGGCAGATGCTTAGATAGCTGGTGGCCACAAAAACGGGACTTGAGCGTACTAATGACAGCGAACATGGTGGAGGACCTGGACAACAATTGTCTCTGTTATGTGTAATATCACCTGAGTCAGAGGCAGCAACTGACAACAGCAACAACAGAAGGAATGGAAAGAAAAAGAAGGTCCAGAGAGGAGGACAGGGCCGAGTTCTCACTGCAAGTATCCTTTTGATAAAGTTAACACAACCTGGAAATGATCACTGCTGGTGGCAAAAGCATTTCTTTAGATTAGTCAAAATTGATATTTTTTATGTCAAAAGCGATCAGGTATCAGGAATTTTGTGTGGTGGTTCAACGTAGTGCGGACATTTCTGCTATTGCTAGAGGTGCCTCAACTAGAGAGGTCAGAGGTCACCAGGCCCCATGAGCTGAGTCCCTCCGATGGAGCCCCCAGTTGATGTGATGACCAACCAATAAAACACCAGTGGCTGTTGACTCAGCTCTGAGCTGTGGCGGTGTCCTGTGTGTCAGAGCAGAGCTGTGCCCCACAGGGCTTTCAGAGGATGAATGCTTCACAAGTCCTTTACCAGGCCTTTCTTCCCAGGCCCTTCAGGGTGAATTCAAACTTCTGACCTTTCAGTTAACAGATGAGCACATTTTCTGTTTGCACCACTTAGGGACATTTGAGGACAGAAACATGAAAACAGCCCAGAAGGGACTAAGCCTGTGCCCCTACACTCCCTGTGATGCTCTCTCCCCCAGCATCCAGCACTCAACTCAGCTTCTTCCCAGAACCTAGAATTGGTGCCTTTATTTCCTCAGATCAGTTGAGGGAAGGGGCAAGGAAGCCCAGGAGAAGCTGCTCCATGCTCCCCCGCAGCTCAGTCCGTCCTTCCCAGCCTTGCCCCTAACCTAGCCCACAAGGTTCCAGTCCAGCCTCACCTTGCCCGAGCCCCTCGCTCTTCCCCAGCCACGCCTTTTCTCACCCTCTAAATCACCGAGCCCCTCCGGCCTCAGGGCCTTCTGCCTGATGCTCTTTCTGCTTTCTACCAACTGGTGAGCCCATGACCAGGCCAACTCTGTGACGGCCAGGGAGGTGGGTACAAGTCTGAGGGGGCACTGGCAGTGGTGATGGCCAAGGGTCCCCATGGGGCTGGGCTGACCCTTTGTGGCCCACTCACAGCATAGTGCTGGCAAGGAGCCTGTGTGCAGTCCTTAAGCTGTGATGTGCGCATCATTTTTGCATGTTTTGATAAATCTATAAATACAAAGTGTAATTATCCGTCATTATCATATGCTTATGTTCCACGTAGTGTATATTGTTTCCCCAAAGAATACAAGCTGCCAATTCATCCAAGGGACAGTGATGCCAGCCTGACAACCACATGACTAATGCCACTGCTGACCGGGATGTGACCATTCCTCATCCCGGGGACGGGCGACAGAGACAGTGAGCAAATCTCCCCATGCCAGAGGCAAGCTCTCAGGGCCAGGAGCACCGGAAGGGGCAGAGAACAGGGGAAGAGAGAGGTCGGCCCCAGCCACTGCCTAGACTGAGTCACAGTCAGTAGGTAGGAAGGGGTGACCTGAGCACCTACCCGTGCGGCCTGCACCCATGGGCCCACAGTGGGCAAGAGCCTGGCAGCTAGAATCTGAGAATCTGGGAGCAATCCTGTCCACCCTCACCTGGCGCAGGATCACCTCCCTGAGCTCAGTGTCCTCAGTGATAAAATATGAAGGAAAATGTCACTGTCTTCATAGGATGGTTGTGAAGATTAAATGAGATGGTGCCCACAAAGGGCTCCTGGCACATGTCAGAAAGCTCAAGAAAACGGAGAAGTAGTCAAAACTGCAGGCCACTGAGATAGATAAGGCTCTGCGTCTCCTTGGCTGGGCCATCATGCTCAGTGGTTGGGCAGTTATGACTCTCAGTGGTTGGGCAGTTATGATGCAATGTGGCAGCTGTGTAATCAGTCAACCACCTTCATAACAAGAACTGGTATAATGTGATCACCTCCATGATTAGGTCTGCTGCGAGCGGCCAATCAGCTGTAAAGGACTTTCCTTGGGGAGAGGAGGGGGCTGCATCCACTACATGTGGACTTTCTGGCAAAGCTTCTGGTTTTGCTCTCTGGATTCTGCATCTGACCTCAAGTTCGTGGGTCTTGAGCTAGCGGCTCACTTGCTCATCTTGGAATTCATCAGCCTCTGCAGCCTGTGACTCATAGCAACCCTCTAGACCGAGTGGAACTGCCCATAGAGTTTCCAGGGAGCTCCTGGCAGATTTGAACAACCAGCTTTCTGGGTAGCAGCCGCAGCACTTAACCAGTACACTATCAGTGTTGCTATGAGTCGGAATCAACTCAACAACAGTGGGTTTTTTAGGTTGTTTTGGTTTGGGTTTTGTTTTTGTTTTTGCTTCTGCTGCGTTTTGTTTTAGTGGTCTGCAGCCTGGGGAGCCAAAGGCCTGCGGTCTGACGTGCTGGCCTTGGGTATGTCAGCCCTTACAGCTCCATGAGTCAGTAGAAGATTCCAGCCTGACCCACAGACTCACAACTTTCTAGCCTCTGCAACCATGTGGGCTATTTCCTTGGAATAAATCTATCTTCATATATGTGTGTGTATATATATGCAAGGTCTGACAAGTCCGGGAACTTTTTTGTTCTAAGTGCTACGTACCTTATAGCTGAATTATCACTATGGTCACCTTCGAAGTTCTCCCCTTGGGAAGTTATGCACCAACACCGGTGCCTAATTCATCCTTCAAAGCAATTTTAAAACTCTTTCTTGAAAGGCCACTGTGCATGGTGACAAGTTTGCAAACTTAACTGTATAGCTGTCTGTGAGGAAGTTTTCCTCAATTCAGACTCATCGCAGTGCTGATGGTGTAAAGGTTAAGTGCCGTGGCTGCTACCCAGAAAGTTGGCAGTTCAAATCTGCCAGGACCTCCTTGGAAACTCTATGGGGCAGTTCTGCTCAGTTTAGAGGGTTGTTGTGAGTCACAGGCTGCAGAGGCTGATGAATTCCAAGATCAGCAAGCGAGCCACTAGCTCAAGCCAGTAAAGAAATAACTGGCTTAATAATTGTAGTACTTAGAACAATTAAGTTTGTGAACTTAGTGATCAGACCTCGTGTGTATGTGTGTGTGTCTGTCTGTCTGTCTGTCTGTGTGTGTATCCGTGTGTATTTTTGTGTGTGTCTGTGTGTGTGTCCATATGTGTAAACTCCTAAGCAAAAAGCAAAAACTCCTAAAGGCCTGTCGTCAAGTTTATTCCCACTCATAGCAACCTTACAGAACACAGTGAAACTCCCCCATGTGGTTTCCAAGGAGTGCCTGGTGGACTCAAACTGCCAACTTTTGGTGAAGTTTTTCTTCTCCAGAGAACCCAGCCAGTTTGCTTCTCCAGAGAACCTGGAGGAAGACAATTAACTGTTCCACTTGTAGAACTCTGATGGCATAGTGGTTAAGAGTTCAGTTGCTAACCAAAAGATTGGCAGTTTGAATCCACCAGCCGCTCCATGGAAACCCTTTGGGGCAGTTCTGCTCTGTCCTATGGAGTTGGAGTTCACTTGCCGCAAGGGGGTTTGGTTTGATTTTTTGGTGAATTTCTGTTGCCGTCACTCTCCCAGGAATGTTACAAAGTAGGTGCCGTGTGCCCATTTTACAGATGTGGCCTAATCACTGCATAGCTAACAGTCACAAACCGTCATCCACATGCCAGGTGATTACGAGCAGCATCCCCCTCTCATCCTGACAGCTTCCAGCGCTGTTCCCTTCCCTGCCTGCCTCGGGGGAGGTGGAGTCCTTCCCCAGATCTCTCAGGCAGCAGAAGACGGACACTCTGGAAGATAAGGCTTTGTGTGTTGTTATTGTCACCTAAAAACAATTGTGTGAGAAAGCAAACAGTGATCATTATGCCGGCAGCAATGCTTTGGTACCTTTTTGGGAGATAATGGAGGGCAGGGCCCAGGAGAAGAGGCCACCGAAGAAGGGGAGAGAGACCTTTAAGGTGTAAGGTTTTCAGGATTTCAGCTCCAGGTTTTGCAGGGAGACTGAATTAAGTATCATTTCAAATGAATTTGCCCTCAGAGTGAAAGATCTGTCTCCCTAAAATGCATTACTTTGACAGTTGGCTTCAAGGGGTTTGACAGAATTCGTTTTTCCAGCAAATGAGAGCAATCAAGGCCTGAAACAAAACACATTCCACTGTGAGAACTGTTAGCCACTTGATGTGATTGTATTTCAGCCAGAGTTGAGTTGTTTGGCCTCCTCTCTTCCCTTTCTTTCATCTTTGCCTCCCTCTCCCCTCTTTTCCTCCCTCCCCCTTGCCTCACCTCCTATTCTGCTGCTAACATGGGTTTGTTGGGGTCTCCTAAAGCCTACCCTATATTTAGAAATGGGAGGTAGTGTAAGGAGCATCTCAGTTCTCATGGAGCTTATGTGCCAGTGGATTAAACATAGAAAATAAGCAAATAAACCAAAAAGAAAAAACACCGTGAGTTTTGCTAAGAATGGAAAACAGGACTAAGGGGCACAGCAGGGAACTCAAGGCCTTCCTGGCCAGGCAACTACTAAGCAGAGATCAAAGGATGAGCGTGAGCCAACTCCAGGCCAAGGGAACAGCTAGCTTGCAGGCCCAGAGCTACAAAGGCGTGGCTCATCTGAGGAAACAGAGAGAGCCAGTGTGGGCTCAGATGCACCCACCCCCATGGAGTGAGCCCCTGGCAGCTCCGAAGGGGAGCTGTGCTCACCTAACCTCATTCTAAGCCAAGAGTCAGCAAGCTCTAGCCCACAGGACAGATCCGGCCTGCACCAGATTTTGCACAGTCAATGTGCTAGCAATGGGTTTTACATGTTTAAATGATTGAGGGAAAAAAAAATCAAAGACTACTATTTCATAATAGGTGACTATTTTATGAAATCCAAATTTCAGTATCCGTAACGTTTTATCAGAACAGTCTTGTCTAGCCAGGCCCCTTTAAGAAGTGCCCTCTCTCTCCTCCCTGCATTGCTCCTTGGAGGAAAGGCCCAGCATCCCCACAGACACACAGGCTTCTCCAGTTCCGAGGCAGCCAGGGCAGCAGGTAGCAGGCCGAGACTGCTGCAGGACCATGGCCCCTTAGCAGTCCCGTGTCCACACAAAGAGGGCTTAGACCACACCAAGGTGACACCTCTGACAGTTAAGGTTGTCTCTCAGCTTGGCTGCACAGGATCATCTGGTCTGGTACTCAGGATGTAATCTGATAGCATTTTAATGATGTAATCACCTCCATACTGAGATCTTGCATAATGTGATCACCTCCATGAAGGACTTTCTGGCAAAGCTCGCTGCCTTTTGCTTGCTCTGGATCCTACAGCTGACTCCTGTTCATCTGACCTGCAGTTCTTGGGACTTGAGATAGTAGCTTACCTGCTGTCTTTCACCCACCAATCTTGGGATTTGTTGGCCTCCACAGCCTGTGAGCCACACACCTGCTATCTAACGTTCCACTCTTAGATCAACAGCATCTACAACTGGGTGAGTAAAAAGAAGCCTCCATCCCGACCCACAACTTAGGACTTTCCAGGTTCTACAATCATGTGAGACATTTCTTTCATATAAATCCCCTTATCCTTTAATACTCTGCACTGGTTTTACTTCTCTAAAGAACCCAGCCTAGGACAGTGCCCATTAGCGGCAGGTCATCGGAGGATGCCTGGACTCACAGATTCTCCATTATGCCACACCCTCAGGCTCTTTGAAGCTCAGTTAATCTGAATTGTAAAGTCTTAGTGTACAGTGTCCTGCCCACTTGGGGTCCCCAGGCCACAGAATCAGAGTGGCTTAGACCCACAAATCCCCACAGCCACAGACCCTAGCGTTGCAGCCAAGGTCAGGGGTATGTAAACTACAGACAGGAAGTATCTTTAGACTCACAGGCCCTGAGACACACAGACTTTAGGAACTACCGACACTGGACTTGGACACGTCACTTTTATAGGACCCCTGTGAGGCCTGCCAGCCGGAAGCAAGAAAAAATGAGCCACTGAGCCTGCCAGCAGGAGTCCGGCAGGTAGAAACTTTGGGACCACAGCTGTGACAGATTTCAGAGGCCAGTGGGACCTCCTTCTGGGTGGGCCATGGCTCCAGGGAAAAGACAGGCAAGTCTGGTCTGTTCCTGGCCTGGGAAGAGCTGCCACCTCGAGGCTGGAGATGTCTAAACTGGGAGCATAATACTTTAGAGGTGCTAGATCTGCATATCCTGGAAGGCTTCCTGGAAGAGGTATGGTTGGAGCTGGGCCCAGCAGGAAGGTAGGATTAGGGCCTGAGATGAGGATCAAGAGTACAGTTGCTAGAAGAGGGTTCAGCGAGGAAGATGCTTCCAAGCAGAGGATGCAGTGTAAGCAATGCATGAGGTGTGTTTGAGTGACAGCAAGTATCCTGGAGAAACTGGCAAACCGTGGAAGAGATAAGAACAAAGAAGATGAGGCTGTAAAGGCAGCTGGAGGCTGACTGCCAAACCACATAATCAGAACTTTATCAAATGAGAGATATGATATCATGAAGGTGTTTTGATGAATGGAGAGGATAAAAAAAAAATCAAAAACCCACCAAACCCACTGCCAAAAATATTAAGCCCTGTTTATTGTTTACCAATCAAGCACTTCACAGATATTTCCCATTCATTTTTGTAACAGCCCATTTACAGATGGGAAATCGAGGTTGAAAAATTAAGTAACTCACTGGGTGAGAGAAGATGCCAGTCAAGGCACCTAGGTCTGTTTGACCCCAAGACCACTGTTCCAGAAAGATGACACCAAAGGGGGGGGACTTGAAGGGTGGGCCTGAAGGCAGGGAGTCACTAGGATGCTGCCCAGATGTCCAAGGGGCATGACCAAGTCTCGACAAAGGCAGAAGATATAGGAAGGAGAGGAAAGAGGTGGAGTATGACGGGGAAACAGCAAGCCACGAGAGCCAAGACAAACTCATCAAGAGTAAAGTTGAGACTGGAACAGACTTTGGGAAAGGGTTAGAGAATGAGGAATGGGGAGGGTGAAGGCCACATTTTCTGGTCACCAGAGCAGATCCCTAGTGGGCTGAGGATCCCAGTTCTGCTTCCGCTACAGACATTGCCCAGGATCCATGGAGAAGCTAAGAGGAGGAAACCCAAGCTATGGTTGGACAATTCTGCTCTTAATCAATCACTGATCCTCATTAGGACTAATTAACTGTTGTATAAACTATCACGGCATGTAATGATGTGCCGGAATAAACAATTGAGTGAGGTCTGTTGCAGGACCATAGGGGCACCATCACTGGGACAGGGACTTTCTCTGTGTCTTTGGATTTAATTTGGCTGAAACTCAATTTCAGTAAAATAAGCCAATACTGGCGTCTCCTCCAGAGCTGTGACGAGAATAGAGTGAGAGCCTGCAGGGAAAAGACCCCTTCCTGACCCACAGCAGTTGCTGAGCAAGCAAGAGTTCCCTTCTTATCCCTTCTAGAACACTCTTCTCCCCTTCACACCCATTTCCCTTACCCCAACAAATTAGTCACTATAATAAGATCCAGATTCACTGAGTCCCTTTTGCCAAGCTCTATGCTAAGCTCTCCATATCTTGTCTCTCACTGACTCTCATGGCCACTATAGGATCTGCTGTGGATCCCATTTTACAGATGAGGACAATGAAGTCCAGAGAGTAAAGTAATACGAAAAGTCACACAGCTGTAAGAAGTCAAATCCAGGACACACACCCAGCTTGATAGCCCCCCAAATTTATGCTTTTCTCTTGTAACACAGGCACCCCAACTGGATGAGGCCAGACCTTTGTTTCCAAGTTAAGGCAGTCCAGGGCCTGGCAGACCCTGCTATGGCTGACCCTCAGCAGGACGCAGTTTTCCGGCTGGACAGTGAACCCCTCATAGCCATCCTTGCTGCCTGAAATCAACACTTAGATGCTGCAAGTACAGGTTCAACATCACCCCAGCCAATAGGGGTATCAAGCAGAGTCTCCCCACAGCAGCCTCTCCAGGCAATTAAACAGGCAATTTATGATGCATAGCTTCGTATTAGCTGCACCAACAGCAATCTGAATGCCTCTCCTGATTAGAATTTGCCCCTTGAACAATTTCTTCCCCTCAGAGATACCCAAGTTCTCTGCTCTCCTCAGTTACCTGGCATCTCAGTCAGCAGTGCCTCAGGCCTGCCACCTCAGGCCTGCCACCCCACACCTGGGCTGGCCATGGGGGAGGCCGAAGCAAGCTGCTTGGCTCATAGTAGGCTCCCCAGGGACCTCTTACCCACATCCTCCATCCCCAGGTTCCTGGTGACAGCCAGAGACCGGAGCCAGAACACATGCACTGAAACCCCACTTTCTGTGCCCTAGGGCAGAGTACTCAATCTCTCTGTGCTGCTGTGTCCTCATCTGAAAAAACTACACTGTGCTAATTACTGTCACCATTACCAGTGCTCCCATCCCTCTGCTGCACTCCCCTGGCTACTCTTACCACCACTGCACCCTGCCTTGGCACCCACATTTTACCGCTGGATGTCTGCCCCAAGTCCCATAGGACGTCAGCTCCAAGGCACGACCCAGGGATGTCGCATTTCTCAGCAAGCTCGGGAAACCTGAACAGTCTTCAAGGTCAAAGGATGTGTCCTCAGAAAAAGTCGCTTTCTTTTTCTCTCCTTTGAGAGTAGTTAGACAGACAGCTCTGTCCCTGAGGCATCTCCTCATCACAGGCCTGTGAAGACAGGGAAACGACAGTCACCAAGCACCTGCAGTGCTCCAGGTTACAGATCGCCGGGCAGCTCTGAGAAAGGGATGCTGGTGCCCATTTCCCAGATGCTAAAACAGAGACTCCAGGAAGCGAAGTACCTCTCCAGGATAACACAGGGAGTGGTGGAGCCAGGATTCAACCCAGGTCTGCCTCACTCTACATTCCATGATTTCTCCATGCTCCACAGTGAGTGTTCCTGGTGAGTTCTATGTGCTCAGCACCAAGCTGGTCACCAAGGAGCTTCGGAGGTAAGTCAAACATGGGCCCTTCTCCTTGGCAACCTCCCCTCAACTACAGAAGCATGTGCACCTTGAAGCCAGGACCACCTTTCTCCTCCACCGGCAGGTCCTGAGCACCTGACCAGCCCACATCAAGCTTCCTCTTCCAGCTCCTTCCAGAACTCATGGAGGTAATAGTTACCTGTGTCTACCTCTCTGGGTCAACCAGATGGCATCTGGGGCTGAGGAAGCACCTGGGGCTAATGCCAGCAGCTGCTGCTGCAGGAGTGAGGGTGGGACTTGAGATGAGGCTGAGCAGACATACAGACACTCACCTGTTCCCTGGGTGGCCTGGGAAGGTCTCTACCCCACATGACAAGGTCAGTGCAATCACCCTGCGGGGCAGCTGGAGGTCCCCAGACAGCCTGCCCACCTCCTGTCACCTGCTCACCAGCTCACCTGCCTGCTCACCTCCTACAAACGTGCACATTCCCTATAAGTTAAGTGCTCACCTGCTATAGGCTCCTCTTCAGCCTGTCACCAGCTCCCACCTGCACGCTGCCACCAGTATGTTCGCTTATTTGCCAACTATTACGAGTACACGGCAGTGAACGCAGTAAGCACCTGAGGAGGCAGCAGGCAACTCAGGTACCTACAGGACCTGGCCCTGCACCCCACCCCAGCCCTGTACCCCACCCTAGCCCTGCACTCCAACCCAGCCTCAGCCTCAGAGCTCCCCACTTCCCCTCGTGTATCATCCAAGGTCGGGGAGCCTGCTTCCCCTGATGCCCTTCACTCTCCTCCTGGGCTGAGCCAAGGAGTTCACCGTCGTGTCCAGACCACCCCTGCTGATCACACTCTCAGTGGGGACCCACCAAGCTGCTTTGGCTGAATCTTACAAAAAATATCAAGTCTGAGTTCTGGCCCAAGAAGAAGGACCCACATGAGAAGGTCTGCCCAAGAGGGTCCCTGTGTATGAGATGGGTGTATTCCTGTTCCCTTCATGAATCCCGCCTTCTGCCCCTCTTCAGTCGAGAATCTTCTCTTCCCCCGCCCTGGCTGGCTACCCTTGCAGGCCACGCAGATGCTGGTCCTGCCCTCTCTCAGCCCCAGGAACTTGGTGCATTGATTGGGGACATGAGCTGTTACGTTAGGATCATTTGAGGGTCTCAGATGCTCAGTGCCACAAAGCCAATGGATGCCAGAGATTTCAGGGAGGGAGGAAAACTCAGAAAATGAGGGAGCAAAGAACAGGCATGTGTTGGGGAGACTATGCCACTGCTCAGACATGAAAGGAAGGTGTTCAATTTTGTCTTATTGCATTTCATTGGAATGTACATGTTGTAGCTGCTGCCTGCAAGCCTCAAATTACCCAGACAGAAAGCACAATGGAATACAATGGAGAATAGAAACACGTAGACCAAAAATGTTCCTGAAATTGGAATTATTTAGAGAGAAATAAAATCCAGGCTTGGAACAAAAGAGGTTGCTCAGCACCAGGGCTCTCAGCACTGATTCTGGGTCCCCATGGCCACTCTGCCATAGTCAGAAGGCCCAGACTGGCATCCTAGACTGGCCACCAATATGCTTGCTGACTTTGGGAAGGCCCTGCCCCACTGTGGGCCTCTTTCTCCATACGTTCTGCATCGTTTCTCAGTGTTTGCACTATTGACACTTTGGACTGGACAATTCTTTGTAGCAGGAGACTACTCCTGAGCATTATAGTATGCTGCTAAGGATGATGCTATAGGATGGGCGTATACCCATGAGATGCCAGGATCATTGCCGCCACCACCCCCAGTCACGACAACCAAAAATGTCTCCAGACTTTCCCAAATGTCCCCAGGGAGCAAAATCGTCTGATGGAGAAGTCTGAACCTGAATCCTCCGAGATGATGTCAAAGAGGGCAGAGCAAGAGGGAGTATCATAGATTGAATTATGCCCCCACAAAACACGTGTATCAATTTGGCTGAGCCATGACTCCTAGCATTGTATGATTGTCCCATTGCGTCATTTGATGGGATTTCCTGTGTATTGTAACTTCTATCACTATGATTTAATAAAATGGATTAACAGCAGTTACATTGATGAGGTCTGCAAGATTGAATAGTGTCTTAAGACAGTCTTTTGAGATATGAAAGATAAAATTGAGCAGAGAAGCACAGAAGCTGCATACCACCAAGAAAGCAGTGCCAAGAGCAGAGTATGTACTTTGGACCTGAGGTTCCCACACCAGGTGCTCCCAGAACAGGAAAACACTGATGACTAGGACCTTTCCCCAGAGAGAGAGCCTTCCCCTGGAACCAATGCCCTGAATTCGGACTTGTAGCTTCCTGGACTGTGAGAGAATAAACTTTTCTTTGTTAAAGCCAGAGCAGCACCAGATGACTGACACAGGGTCATAATGGACCCCAGCCCAGTGCAAACAGAGATTTAGAGACATCCACAAGGACATTTTATGCACCCCAGCAGAGCCCCTCGGTGAATCTGGGGCACAGAATATGTGACGAATCAGGGCAGCCATGCTGGGGCCAGGATAGTTGGGCAAAGAAGAATCTGAACTCCCCTTCCCTCCCTTCCAGGACTCTCTGTCTCCCCCAGAGGCCCTACCCCTGTGTTCTCTGCCCGGAAGATCCCCTTGCACTGCAGTGTGGTTGGCTGAGGAGTAGGGGGCGAGGTGCTCTGTCCCCTCAGAGCATCATCAGGGAGAACCTTGGCGGAAGGGCTCTTCCTGGAGCCTCCTGGTCCCAGATGCTGTCCATTCCTGAGTCTAGAAAACCACAGGAACAGAGAAGCTGAGGAGCCACCCAAGGTATAATGCCCAGCTCTGTATGTGTAAGTATGAAAGTGTCTGTGTGTGTGCACATGTACGAGAGAGAGTGATCAGTGCCTCAGTAACAGTGCACAGCAGGCAACAACTCACACTTTTTTTTTACGCTTTCAAGTCCCAATTATTTTCTGCTTTGAATTTTTTGCTGATACCCTGCATTTTCATTAATAGAAGCGTGCTGAATCATTGAGAGTTGTTTGAAGTTTTGGTAGGGAGTATAGATTATTTTCTTGCTCTCCTTAGATGAGAGTGATGTATGTCATACCACTAGTTCAACCCCCAGAACTCGCCCACCCCTGGTACCTATGTATATCCGCCCCCCAAAATTCTACTTCCCTGCCAAAAAATGCACCCACCTCACACTAGTCCATAAAAACAGTAATTTTGTCCACTCATTTCTTCATCCAGCAGACATTTACTGAGCACCTACTGTGTGGCAGGCTCTGTTTAAGGCACCCGCAGTACAGCCATGAACAACCACTGCTCTAACAGAAATACCACAGGTGGATGGCGTTACCGAAGAGCAGTTTATTCTCACACAGTTCAGGAGGCTACAAGCCTGAATTCAGGGTGTCAGCTCCAGGAGAGGGCTTCCCCTCTGTTGGCTCTAGAAGAAGGCCCTTGTGTCGCCTCAGTCTTTCTTTGGTCTGACAGCATCTCAGTGCAGGCACCTCAGGTCTGAAGGACACGCTCCACTCTGCATGCTGCTTTCTTAGTGGTATGAGAGCCCCCAACCCTCTGCTTGCTTCCTTTCCCTTTTATCTCTTGTAGGATAAAAGCTGGGACAAGCCACTCTCCAGGGAAACTCCCTTTACACCGGAGCAGGGAGGCACTCTTAGGAAGGTGTTGCAGTCTTGCTCTAAGCCTCTCTAACATAATCCAGTCTGTTAACCGCAGCCAGAAACTACGATTCACGGCATAAGCAAATCAAGAAGAGAGGGCAGTCACATATTACTGGGAATCATGGTCCTCCCAAATTATTACACACATTTTTGGGGGGACACCATTCAATCCATGACACCCTCTTCCCAAGGAAACCTAAAACCGTTGCCAGTGAGTTGATTCCTACTCACAGTGACCCAATAGTACAGACAAAAACTTCCCTGTAAGGTTTCCTAGGCTGTAATCTTTAAAAAAGCAGACTGCCACACCTTCCTCCCACAGAGCAGCCGGTGGGTTTGAAACGCCAGGGGGCCCTAGAGCCTGCAGAGGAAACCGCACTGTGTACCCGGATGTGCCTGACATTGCTGCAATGAAGACCAATAGCCTCAGCCGGCAGCGGACTGCCCCAGGCCCCTCTGCTCACACAGGTTCCCGTGTCACAAGCAGCCCCACCTCCAGGTTGGCCCTCACTGTCTGGGGTCCGGGGGGGGGGGGGGCAGGTCCATGGTGACCCCTGTGTGGCACGTGCCAGAATGGGATTCTGGTTTCCCAGAGCAGCCTCCTTGCCCTCTGTGAGGGAAGAAGCCAGAGTCCGGGAGGCTGGGCCGGAGTAGAGCCGCCTCCTTACCTTGAGAGGTGGTCCAGGCCAGGGAGCTCACTGCATTTCACTCAGCGTCTCCACGCTAGTGTCTCTGCCAATCCCTCAACACCACAGGAGATCAGCAGGCAGAGAGGACCTATCCTACTTCCAGCTGGGGAAACTGAGGCCCAGAGACAGAAAACAACTGACTTGAGATCAAAGAGCTGGTTTGGATATAGTCCTCAACTTGAGTCCCGTACTCTCCCACAAGCCCAGTCCTCCCAGCATGTACAGTGGGCCCTGAACTGGGAGGCAGGGAGTCTGGGCTCGAGTCCAATTGGCGATGAACGAATCTTGTGAACTTGCCAAGTTTCCACCACGCACGCTACTCCCCGCCCTTGCACAAGCGCTTAAGAGCTTGGTTCTGGCATTACACGGACCTAGGCTCAAATTCTGAAACTCCCTGCTAGGCAGCCTGTCCAGCTTCAGGTGCAATGCTTAGCCTCTCTGATCCCAGTGTCTTCATTTGCGAAAACGGACTAGTGAGCTTGCTTCCAGATGAAATGAAACAGCACAGGCAGCATTTAACACAGAGGAAGCACTCAGTAAATGTGTGTTGTTGCTGCTGCTGATGTTGTTGTTACAGTTCTACACCCCTTCTTCGTCCTTCAAAATGCAGACTAGTCAGGCTCCCTGCACGACAGCAGGTGCCATCACACTGTACTTCAGGGGGGAGAACTCTCTGGAGTTGTGCAGTGCATAGCCTGAGCAGCAGGACTTTGTGGCCTAGATTCCAAGACGCTTTTCTTGATTACCTGGGCTTGGTCAGGGGCCCCTCCCCTCCTACGTGGGGTAAACCCCACACACATACACATACCAGACTTCAAGCTCCTTGAGGGCAGGGACATGGTTCTGCCCATCTCTTCATCCCCAGGCCCAGCTAAGGGCCTGGTCCACAGCCTACCCACCCCCAAAGGAGTGCCAGAAATGGAGCTGGGCACCACTGAACTTGGACATTTAGCTAGCTCCCTGTGATGCAGGCAGGGAGGCAGGTACCTGGGAGAAGGAGTCTGGTTTAAGCAGCATCTAGGGCCACTGGGGCCTCTGTGTGTCCTGTGCTCCTGTGTTGGGCACCTTCTTGGGGCTGAGACCTGAGGGATAGTGACAAGGTGGCCAGATCAAGGGGAATGGACTAACCATAATAGCTAACTGTTGCATCTTCACTAGGTGCCAGTTCCAATTCTAAGAGCTTTATACCAAACATCCTCTGATCCCAGAGCTTAGCACAGGGCCTGACAATGAGGCAGTGCTCACTAAATGCTTGCTGTCAAGGACACAGTGTGATGGAGGTAGAGAGATTGTCCAGGGCTGGCAACGTGCACATGGAAACACGGTACGGGAGTGTCCACTCGAGGACAGAAGCTGGCATTTGTGGAGCAGCTGCCACCTGCCAGGCACTGGGCTCCAACTGCCCATGGGTGACCGCTGCGATGCAGGAGGAGTGTGCAGAGACGTCCCCAGTGAGGGACAGATGCTGCTTCAACAACAAAAAAGAAAAATGAAGTGCTCTAACTGAATGCTAGGAGACATGAAACAGGATTCTGGTATAAAAGGGCATCGAGAAAATCACAAAAATCAATAAAACTTCATGAAAAAAATATGACTGCCTGAATAATGAGGCAGGGTAAGTCAACAGAATTAAGCACAACGGAGAAAGGTCTCTACTCACCCCAGTTATTGGTTCTGAGACATCAAGTTGACAAAACAATGGCATTGAAATGAGGAAATGTATAACTTCCTAACGAAAGAGCCAGAAATCATCTAATGTGCTGATGAATGATTTCTGGGGGTCATCGGACTGATATCTCATCTGGACATATTCTGGACATGTAAGTGACTCCCAAAGACTCTATTAGGGTCCTTAGGAACAAAACTTGCAGCTGAACTTTTGGCCTGGCCCTGCTGGCCCTCTGCTCAAGGGTACAGAGCTCTATGTCCCCAGCACTATCTCTGGACCTGAGATCAGTCAGCCCCTGCCTCATGACATCCCAGGCTGCTCCCCAAATCCAGTGAGTTATTTTAGTCTCATGCATAGACCCTGCCTATGAGGAATCACTGACCTCACAGCTCCGCATCCCCTGTCCCTCCGTGTCCGACCTCAGCCCATCTCTCTCCCCTAAAGCAGTCAGGACACTGTCCTGATTGTCAAACTAATATTTAATAACAATATATCACCACCAGCAATTGCCACAGAGCTGATTCTGACTCACAGTGACCCCGTGTGTGTTAAAGTAGCCCTGTGCTCCACAGGGTTTTCAAAGGCTGACTGTCACCAGCCCTTTCCTCTGAGGTGTCCCTTAGGTGGACTCAAACCTCCAGCCTTTGGCTAGTAGCTCTGCATGGCAACACATTGTCGTTGTTGTTGTCAGGTGCCATCGAGTCAGTTCTGACTCATAGCGACCCTATGAACAACAGACTGAAACACTGCCTGGTCTTGCGCCGTGCCCACAAATGTTTTTATGCCTAAGCCCATTGTTACAGCCTCTGTGTCAATCCATCTTCTTCAAGGGTCTTCCTCTTTTGTGCTGACCCTCCACTCTACCAAGCATGACGTCCTTCTCCAGGGACTGATCCTTCCTAACAACATGTCTGAAGCGTATAAGACACAGTTTTGCTATCTTTGCTTCTAAGGAACACTCTGGTTGGACTTCCTCCAGAACAGATCTGTTTGTTCTTTTGGCAGTCCACGGTACATTCAACATTCTTCCCCATCCCCCCAATTGAAAGGCATCAATTCTTCCTCTTTCTTCCTTGTTCATTGTCTGGCTTCAGCATGCACACAATGCATTTGAAAATACCACGGCTTGCGGTCAGGCGCACTTTAGTCTTCATCGTGACATCTTTACCATAAGTTAAAGCCTGAATGAATAGGAAGACCCTCGGTGAGACAGATTGACCCAGCGGCTGCAACAGCAGGCTCAGACAAAGCAACAACTGTGTGGATGGTGTACAGCCGGGCAGTGTCTCATTCTGTTGCACAGGCAGTAACAAGGAATCAGAACTTACTCGACAGTGCTTAACTTCAACGACAACAGAGCCTGAACTTCAGAATCAGGGATCTGACTTCAGTCTCTTTGTGCATGACATGGTCAAGCCTCTTTACCAGTCTGTACTTCGGTTTCCTCACCTGTAAAGTGGGAGTCTTGATAGCCACTGTTATGGATTGAACTGTATCCCCCAAAACTGTGCATCAACTTGGCTAGGCCATGATTCCCAGTGTTGTGTGATTGGCCACCATTCATCGTCTGCTGTGACATTCCAGTGTGCTGTAAAACCTACCTCTGTGACATTAACAAGGCAGAACTCTGTCTACAAAATTTGGTTATGTCTTAAGTCAATGTCTTCTGAGAAGTAAAAGAGAGACTTGAACAGAAAAGGCTGGGAGACCTCCTGCCACCAATAAAGCAAAGCCAGAAGCAGAGTGTGTTCTTTGGAACCCAAGGCCTGCTCTGAAAAGCTCCTACACTCGGGGCAGATTGATGTCCAAGACCATTCTTCAGAGCCTGCGTAGAGAGAAAGCCTTCCCCTGGAGCTGGCCCCTGAATTCAGACTTCTAGCCTCCTAGACTGTGATAGAATAAGTTTCTGTTGGTTTAAGTCATTCTCTTGTGGTACTTCCATTATAATAGCACTAGGTAACTAAGACATTCCCCTAACAGGTGACAGTTAAATATGCTGTGTGTCAGGTGTTGAGCAGGGTGTTTGACACTTCACAGATGCTCAGAAAAGGCAGCCAACTCTTGTCACAGAGTTTAGCAGTTTACAGGGAGGACAGACATCACTGTTAGGTTCAAATCCACATTGCAGGTGTTTTCTTACTCTCTTCCTTTTTCTCAGGAATCCCTGGGTGGTACTAGCTGTTAGCACACTTGGCTGATAAACAAGTGTTGGTAGCTAGAGTCCACCAATCCTGGCAATCGACTTCCAAACCCTCAGCCATTGAAACCCTTATCAAGCACAGCTCTACACTGAAACACATGGAGTCTACCTTGAGTCACCAACAACTCAGCAGCAACTGGATTTGTCTGTTTTCCTTGTTTTCAGAGCCTGAAGGAGGCTAAAAGACCTCTGGCTATGCAGAGGATGCTACAGGGACAGTCAGCTGGGGTCTGTAGAGGGGAGAAGTGAGAGACCTCCTAGTTCTGAAGTTGCCAGGAACTTTCCACAGGGTTCAATTCTCTGCAAAGCCAGAGATCTTTCCAAGATCTGGAAAGAGAGGAGGAAGCTTGTTCCCTGCAGCATCATCCCCATGGCACTGGGAGAACTGTGTTTCTGCATCAAAAGCAGAGGCTGTGTCTTCAAGGGCCTCAGGATGAGCCCCACAAAAATGGATTTTTCTTAACCTCATTATCTTTCACTTCTCAGGGTTGGAGGTCACATCAATAACTTCCAGCTACCGCCCCCCAGCCTTGTGGCTATCTGCAGCAAGATTGCAAACCTGGTTTAAGAACTGTAAATCCATCTTCCCTCCCCTCTGGAAATCAATTGGAAACCCAGTTGCTAAATCCACGCTCAGTTTAGCAGCTCATAAATCAAAGGCCACTGTGGGCTCCAGCCGGGCTGGCTGAGGGTGCTCCAGGAGCCATCACCCTCAAGTCTAGTCTCCTCAGATCCTAGTCCCATCCAGGAACACAGGCAAACTGTGAGGACCTACCAGGGACAGGCCCGGAAAGCCATGAGCTGTGGAGACCCTCCAAGCCACGTGAGGCGTTCACACCCCAGCGGCCTGGGCTGGACGTCCCCAGCACTCACACAAAATCAAAATAACCAAACCCATTGTCATCAAGTCAATTCCAACTCAGAGCAAACCAGGCCAAGGAAAATCCCAGGAGACCTGCAGGGAAAGCCAAGAAGCACCTCTGGTCTCAGAACTGAACACTCAGGCCTCCTCACTCACTCACAGGCACTTAATCAAGCACCTACTCAGAGTATATCAAGCTCTAAAGTTGCCCAGGAATTTTCCTTAAAGTTCCCATGCCCTACACAGCCAGAGGACTTAAGGCAGAGCCTCCTCCAGGCCAGGAGGGAGGCAGAAAGTGGAGCTCATTACTGGATCTCCCCCTGGGTTGTCTTCCCTTGCAGCATCTAGAGACTGTGTGGGTACCAGGGATGGAGGTTTAGGATCGCTGAGCACTTGGTACACGGATGGGGGGTACATGCACTCCTCTGTCATTCTGTGTCTGTATAAGAGCAGCAGAATTCTTATACACCTGCTCATCCATCCACCTTGATCCCCCACCCCCACCCCTGCCCCAAGTCACCCTTCTCCTCTATAACCACTCCCAATAACAATCCACTCCTGTCTAGAAGACCTCCCTCTGTCCTCTGTTCCCTGATAAAAAATCTCTTCCTGCCCGTCACTGACTTCTGGGAGAGCAGCTTTGCTCACAATCAGCACCGTGACCCTTCACTGGATGCTCAGAGCACGATGGTGAACGAGTGACGGAGTCAGAGAGCAAGGGACTGAGAGAGCAAGCGCGTGAGAGAGTGAGTCAAGTGCAAGGGAGGGAATGAGTGCGTGAGAGGCAGTGAATAAGTGTACGGACAGCGAAGGGACGAGTGCGTGACAGTAAGTGCAAGACAAAGCGGGTAAACGGGTGAGCGAATGAGAAAATCAGTGACTGAGTGAGCGCAGGTGTGTGTGTGAGCCAATGAGTGACAGAAGGTGAGCAAATGAACGACAGCGCATTCACGAGTGGAGCAGTGAGAGTGAGTGGGTAAGGAGTGAGCGAGCGAGCGTGAGAGAGGGCGCATGCAGAGGGCAGCTGTCCCTGGATCATCTCCAACCCTCCTCTGTATAAACCTAGCCCCAAACTACTGAGGCACTGGCACTGCCTTTGAGGGCCGGGAAGACAAGAGGCCAAGAAAGACTGAGTAACTGGCTCAAGATGACCTCCCGAGATCTCAGACCTGCGTCTCCTGCCCAGGCCCTCCCCACCCTCACCTCCCCCTTTCCATGACCCTTGCCTTGCAAGCCCCTCAGCCAAACAGTATCGTCAGTCAAGGCCTTGGGATTATCCCTGCTCTGTCCCCCTAAACAGAGGCCAATTGCCTGGGACCCCCACTCCCTGTTGGGCTGCAATAAGAAAGATTGAGTGTGCAGATTGAAGGAGGTGAAGATCCTAATCAGACCCAGGATCTGGCCTGGACTAAAGAAGAACCCAGGCTATGGAGACAGGACTGAGGCTCACAACTGCACCCTAACGGGACCCCTCCCTTACCCCACTCCACCTTCCCGAGCACCAGAGTCCCATCTGAGGCCACAGTGCGTCATCTCATCTTCTCACACAGCCTGAGGGCAAGCATCTGCTATTAGTCCCAGATTTGGGGGATTTGTTCAGTGGAAGCAGCAGAAACCTGGCTCACTGGCAAGAAGGCTTGAACAGTAGGATGCAGCAGAGCCTTTAGGGAGCTGGAACCTGGATCAGACCCTGCAGGACTCTGCCTTCCCTCTCTGGGCTGGGCCAAATAGTTGTTGGGAGTCACGCCTTCAGCCACTGGAGTGGGCCAGACTTCTCACTGAGGTTTCAGCAAGGGGTTAGATGCCCATCGCTGTGGGCAAGGGCATGGGGGCCTGATGGGCCCAGCTCTGTTGCCCCTCCACCCTGTTATCCACCAATAAATCATGGCCAGGGGAGGAGGCAGGGTCAAGTAAAAGCTTCGGAGTCCCTCCTACTTGTCATGTGGAAAGAGACGGATGTACACAGCAGGAGGAGAGAGAGGCACTAGGCAGATGGCAATCCCCACTTCACAGAGGAGGAAACTGAGGCTTACAGAACAGAACAGAAAAATCTCACCTAAAGTCACAAAGTAAGTGGCAGAGCTGGGACTTGAACCCAGTTCCATTGTGCTCTGGAGTCGCTAACCGCTAGGAACACTGTTGCGTTCTGCAGCCTGAGACCCCTCAGAGGTCAGAGGGGGCTGCAGTGAGGTGAAGACCAAGTCTACAAGCCCTGAGCCCCAGATGCCAGGAAAGACAGGCACTCCACCCAGCTCCCCTCTGTCCCTCTCAGGACCTGCTGCATGAGCTCATCCAGGTTGTGGGGGCTGAGGCGGGGGCACCTTGTGAAGCTTCCGCGCTTCACAGCCCCGAAGCCAGTGCCAGTAAATTACTCCCAGTAATGGGAATGTTTGCTCAGGGAATTAAAGAGGCAGTAAACAGTTGCCAGAGTAATTAGACACGAACAGTGGACGTGCCAGGCCTTTCAACGCCCCCACGGATTAGAGCTTCCAACAATCTCTCTAGGCCGTGATGGAGGTAGGGATTCTGTGGACACTGGCCAGTGGGGCAACGTCAGACAGACAAGAGACTGTTGGGAAAATGCAGGTGAGGTGGGGCACGGACCAGAGGCTGAGGGGGGAGGAATGAGGGCAGAGATGAGGGGTGGGTGGGGATCAGGAAGAAACGCTTGCGTGGACACTTGGTCCTGCTTCCCCTTCAGATTCAGGAATCTGAATTCCAGCGAAGGCATCAGGGTAGGTGCGGTTCAGGACCTGCCTCCAGAGCCTCCCCAGGCTGTGTTGGTGGATAAACAGCAGCTGCCAGAAGTGCAAACACAGCTGGGCTCTGCAGCTAGCCACGCCCACAGTCCCAGCCACGAGGACTGGGCCACGGGGCACAGATGAAGTCAAACTCATCAGTGCAGATGGGCTGGAGGCTGCAGAGCAGGCTCAAGTGAGGAAACGGGGGAGCTTTGCAGACAGGCAGCAGCATGAGACGGTGCTTTGAATCTTCCTGGGACCAAACTGAAACCCTGGCCTTGCCACTCACTTGCTGTGAGACTCTAGGCAAGTTACTGATCTCCCTGAGCCTCAGGCCTGCAGTCTGTAGAAAGAGGGGTCACACTTGACGGTCTTTGAGTTCTGATTACCCAGGAGTCTGCAAGCAGCAGCTGTGAGCTAAAGAATCGGAGCCACACAGCCACACCAGGCCATGTGAGAGCACTTCCCAGGTGTCTCAGGGCCCAACCATTCTCTCCACCTGCAGTGCCCCAGCCCCTTTCCTTCTGTCCCGAGGAAAATATCCCCATCTCTCAAGCTCCTACTGCAGCTCACACTCTTTGACAGCCCACTTCTGCTCAAATGGCATGACTCTTCTCCCCAGAAGGCCCCCACCACCCCTACACACTCTCCACCCCTTCCCCACAGCACCAGTGAAGCCACTGACAGTTGCTGATGCTCATGGTGTCAGCCTTCACAGATTAACCCTCTTTGTCCCCACAAAACCACTGTGCGATATTATGACCCATCCCCATTTCACAGATGAGGAAACCTAGGCACAGAGAAAAGAGGGGATGAGACTCAGGGTCACACAGCTCATTCATATTTGACTCAGAACACACACTTGTGACCATTACCCTATGTCTCTCTTGTCACAATGCATCTTAATTGTCGTGTGCACATTTGTTATCCCAGTGGGGTGTAAACTCTTCCGAGGAAGAAAGAGAGAGTGTGTACTGCTCTGTGCTGGTGTCGCAAGCATTTGCGGGGTCATCCAGGTCACACGGTTGTCACATAATAGACGGATGTGACTGTGTGCCTGGCCCAGCACCTCGTGTCTTAGAATAAGTGATTGATCATGAGTCAAGAGACCCAGCTTCTAGGCCAGCCACTGACACTCTCTCCCTAAGTGATCAGAGGCCACGTGCCTCAGTTCTCCCATCTGTGAAATGAGTATTCATTAGATCTATAATGGCCGTTTCAGCATCCACGTGCTAAAAGATACAACCCAAGTGCACTTGAATCTATTGCCTCCTGCTAAGCAACGTTGGGGGAGGTGGTCACTTGGCATCTGTAGGCTGGGCTGACCTGCTTAACGAGAAGTCCTACCCCTCAGAGCCAAGGCTCCTTCCTTTCCCCACCTTGTTACAGGTATTTTGTGTTCAAGGTTGGACAGAAACTCCAAGGCCCCTTCAGGACTCCAGGACCTCTCAAGGTGACAAGGAGACTTACTTTCCCTTCCCTAGCCTATCCCACAGAGCAGGTGACAGGGTCTGAAGGTTAAGACTGTGTGTCAACTTGATTCTGCTGTGTTTCTCAATGATTGCGTGTGGTCACTCCCGTGATTATATGCACTGAGTGACCAATCAGTTTAAAGACAGTTTCCTTGGAGATATGGCCTGCATCCATATATAAGCAGATGTTCTGGCTTTTTGCTTACTCTGGATCCTGCGATTGCCTCCCATTCATCTGACTCCTGGCTCTTGGGACTTGAGCTATTAGCATATCTGCAAATCTTGGGATGCATAGGTCTTCACAGCCTGAGAGTGGGAGCTCTACTCTCCCACCTGCCAACCTTGAGTTCACCAGTTCCTGTGGCTACATGAATTGAGAGAAGCCTCCAGCCTGATCCACTGACTTGGGACATTCTAACCTCCATAACCATCTGAGCCTCTATAAATACCACAAGGAGAACTGATGAGTCCAGAAACAGCAGCAGATGAGCCTGAGTGTGTTGCCAAGACACCTGGAGCCATGTCAGCAATTCTGCTGGCCCCTTGGAGGATGACAAAGACTTCTTTGTCCTGCGCAGGCTAAACCTTCAGGTCTAGGACACAGACCTAGCAGGCAGGGTGGAGTGGAGGCTGAGGCAAGAGTAGGCCTCCAGCTGAGGAAAGCTGAGGAGAGCAGGCCGAAGAGAATGGGGTAAGAAGGACAATCATTAAAAGAAACTTTAAAATAATGCTAGAGTTTATTTCATTAATAGTCTCTTCATTACAAAAGCAATGCTCAGGCACCCTCAGACACTACTGGTGAGACTATAAATTGGTATCATATTTTGGAAGGCCATTAGCCCATACTGATCAAAGTTTAAATGCTTATGCCCCTCAATGCAGTTAACCCATATCTACAAATTTTCCCTACAGAAATATACATAAAGAAGCAGAAAAATATACATGTCAGAATATTCCCAACAGCCTTGTTTGTAATGGGGAGAAACAGAAAGTCACCCAAATATCTGTCCAGTGCTGAACTGGGTAATAGATCATGGGTCATCCACACAATGGAATGAAATGCAATTGTTTTGAAAAATGAGATGAATCTATATGTGTTGTCAGAGATACGTTTTCATGACAAATTATGGGGGGGTGGGAAATGCTGAGAAACAGTGTGAGCACACTCTTATAAAAACAAAAGACTCCAGAGGCCTGTGGGCCAAATGGCTAACAGTAATTGTGTTGAACTAAACAGAGGCGAGAGAGGAGGTGAGGAGATTCACTTTCTACAGTGGGCACTTCTGAAATGTTTGAAAGCTTCTGTTTACTTTTGTAGTTAGAAAAGCAACAATAATATAATCTTCATTATTAAAATTAAGTTAGGTCAATACAAGCCTGTAACTTTTAAAAAGTGGTTGTTTTTGTTTACAGTGTATTTTGGGTGGTGTTGTGTGTGTGCACGCACATGTGCGTGTGTTACTGTTCCTTTAAGTACATATTTTCAGTATGCAAAGGTATATTTTTAAGATCTGGTTTCATTTCCTTCAGCATCTTTAAATCAGTTTTTCATGCATAGTTATTATTATCTGTATGTATAACTTACTATCCTAGAATTTTTTTTTAACTTAGCATGATAGCGTTAAGCTTCTTCCACCCAGTATGAGTATAAACAATATTTTTAGTATCTTCAGAATGTGCTGGTGCACAGCTAAGTGAACCAAGCTAAAACTTGTGGAGAGAGGCGTTTTGGAGTCCCTAAGCCCTGGTGGTGTAGCGGTTAACTGCTACATCTGCTAACCATGAGGTCAGTAGTTCAAATCCACCAGGCGCTCCTTGGAAACTAGAGCTTCCAAAGAGCAGTTCTACTCTTCCCTATAGGGTTGCTATGAGTTGTACTCAACTCAACAGCACTGGGTTGCTGTGAGTTGAAATCAACAATTTCGGGTTTTTCTAGTCTACCTTATTTGGAGCCTTGACAGTACAGTGGTTAAGAGCTCAGCGATTAACCAAAAGGCTGGCAGTTCAAAACCATCACCCACTCCTTGGAAACCCTATGGAGCAGTTCTGCTCCATCCTAAGAGTCACTATGAATCAGAATCAACAGCACAAGTTTCGTTTTTTGGTTTTATACCTCACTTAGGATCCCTGTTGACACAGTGGCTTTAGTGCTCAGCTGCTGACTGAAGGTCATTGATTCAAACCCACCAGCCACTGTGCAGAAGAAAGATATGTCAGTCTGCTTCCATAAAGACTTATAACCTTGGAAAACCTACAAGACAGCTACAAGTCAGACTCGACTTGATGGCAGTGGGTTTGGTTTTGGTTTCATTGTACTTTATTTATGGAACAGGTCTACTCTGTAACACACAGTGTTGCCACAAGTCAGAATCCACTCAACGGTACAGGTATTCTTCACTTAGGGTGGTTCACATGGCTATTAACCGAAAGGTTGGTAGTTCAAGTGCGCCCAGAGCACCATGAAAGAAAGGCCTAGCAATCTACTTCCATGAGTTTAAAATCTTTTGCCAACGAGTCCATTCTGATGGAAGCAGATCACAAGGCCTTTCTTCCACGGCCCCACTGGATGGGTTGGATTAGTAGCCAATCACAGACCACTTGCAGCACCCAGGAACCTGTTACGGTGAGATTAGAGCCATTGAAAACTCCGTGGAGCACAGCTCTGCTACAACACACGTTAGCTCACTGTGAGTTGGCATCAGCTCAGCTGCACCTTGTTTTGGTGCCACATTGTAAAACTCACACACAAATATGTACATACGTAACCAGTTCACTGAATGCAGGAGAACAAATGACATGAGTTTCCCCCAACTCTGCCTTCAAATGTGCTCTGCGTAATCCACCCCCAACTGTTCACAGCCCATGATCCCCTTTGGCCAGGCCAGCAGCCCATGCAGCCAGTCCTGTCCACTTACCAGCATTCAAGGGACTAGGTTGGTCTAGCCCATGTCTGTCCCTGTTCCAGCTCAGGCCTGATAGGGTTCAGGGACTAATGCTGCTAAGTATAACAGGGAGACTGAGGGAATGGTCTGCTCACTCCCTCTTCTTCTCCTCCACCTCCCTGCTTCCCACTCCTCCAGGGTCCTGTAGGACAGGAGGTGAGCCACTGTCACGTTCCATAATCCGCATCCTTCACAGCTGCACTCCATTGTCTGGAAGGAGAGAGCAAAGGAAGGGAGTCCTTCATCTCAAGTCACTGCTGGAGAGAAGCCGTGTGCTCTACGGCCAAACCTGTCAAGTTTTCCTCCTTCTCACACTCCACCCACATCTGCCTGCTTGGCTACAGACACAGCCCCCTTCCCTGGAGAACTTCAAGAATCTATCCTCAGATAGGAAGCCCTGGTGGCATAATACTTAAGTGCCACCTCTGTTAACCAATAGGTCAGCAGTTTAAATCCACCAGGTGCTCCTTGGAAACCTATGGGACCATTCTTCGCTGTCCCATAGCATTGCTATGAGTCAGAATCAACTTGATGGCAGTGGATTGGGTTTGTTGCTGTTGTTGTTTGTTTGTTTGTTTGTTTGTTTATCAACAGATGCTTACTTTGCTAACTACCAAGGTCTTTATCCTTAAGATCTTTATTTGTGAGATTCTGTGAGTGGAGCAAATGGCTTGTACCTAACTGTTAACCTAAAGGTTGGTAGTTCTGACCCAACCAACAGCACTGCAGAAGAAAGGCCTGGTCATCTGCTTCCATAAAGATTACAGCCAAGAAATCTATGGAAATCAGTTCTCCCCTGTAACGTATAGTACCACCATGAGTGAGAATCAGTTCTGCTGTAGTGAGTCTGGTCTGTGCTTTTCTGTGTGGCAACAATACGTTTGAAATAGTAACCAAAGTGTTATTTCAGTTATTCCCAGTCATCTCTTGACTCTGGCCCTCCTTCAGATCACAGTTAGGACATTCTGGCCTTGTAGCCTGAAAGGATTTTCAGCATAAAACTGAGTATAAAGTGAATCTCTTCTGACTTTGGGATACAAAAATCCAGATCCCAAACAGAACAGGGAGGGCTTGGGGTGCAAACAAGGGATGTGAAGGACATACAGGGATACTGAGCAGGTTTGTCACGGGGGAGAGAAAGACGCCCCGGTCAGGGGAGTGAGGAGGTGGGAGGGACTTGCCGCAGGGGGCTCCAGTGCTGTCCCACCGTATCACCTTAGGGATCCAGTCTCCTCACTGATCTCCCTGATTCCACCTTGCCCCCTGTTGTAGATTGACATTATACACCCCAAAAATTTGTTGACACTGAGCTTCTGCTAAGGGTGATGGAAAAACTTTGAAATGGGTAGTGGTGATGGATACATGGCATGTAGAATGTAATTAATTTCGCTGAATGTTACATGTGGGAGTCTTTGGGAGGCACAAATGGTTAAAGGCTCATGCTCAATTTAAAAAGAATCCTACTGCTATCAAGTCCATTCCAATTCATAGTGACCCTACAAGACAGAATAGAACTGCCACATAGGGTTTCCAAGGCTGTAAGTCTTTACAGAAGCAGACTGTCACATCTTTCTCCTGCTGAGAGGCTGGTGACAGATCACTGACCTTTTAATTGGCAGTCAAACACTTAAGCACTTCAGCATCCCAGATACTATTTCAAAATCAAAGAACTAAGTATCCAAACTAAGGAGTTAGAAAAAGGATAGTAGAATAAACCTAAAGAAATGTAAGGAAAGAGGTAATATTGAGCAGAAAGACTAATAGACATAGAAATGAGAACAAACATTTATTCGGCACCTACTGTGTTCTAGGCACAATTCTGACATCAATCAATCTTCGC
Organism: Heterohyrax brucei; assembly: GCA_028571685.1. Classification (NCBI taxonomy): domain Eukaryota; kingdom Metazoa; phylum Chordata; class Mammalia; order Hyracoidea; family Procaviidae; genus Heterohyrax; species Heterohyrax brucei. Next base: position 61,020,653 of record CM053140.1, read on the forward strand.
AACAAGCACATGGAATGCATCTGTTTCCCGTCCATATTTGTATCGATGAGGAAACTGAGGCACAGAGCGGTTAAGGTAAACATACAGTGGAGAGTATCAAAAATGCCAAAAGCTGCTGGAGATTAAAGAGACATCCCTGATATGATTGAAATAAGAAGTCAAAAATGTAAACAGAGAGAGAAGACAAACAGCATTAACAACAGAAAAGAGACCATACCACAGAACTTTAGGAATTAAACAGACAGGTAAATCATGACATTATCAGGGACAGGTTCATCACAATAAATTTGAAAACAGATGAAACCAACTGTCTTAGTTATCTAGTGCTGCTACAACAGAATTTCCACAAATGGGAGGCTTTAAGAAATGGAAATTTATCTTCTCAAAGTTTACAAAGCTAGAAGTCAGAATTCTGAGTGCTGGCTCACAGGGAAGCCTTTCTGTCTCTGTTGGCTCTGGAGGAAGGTCCCTGTCAATCGGGACAGCTTCTTCTCAGGCACATCAGGTCTGCAGGCAGGTCTCTCCAGCCCTGAGCCCCTTGCCCCCTCCACTCCTTGGTCTAGTGTCTGTCCCGTTTAGGACAGTGCTGCAAGGCAATTCAGCTCCACTAATAGGCGCCCAGCGGCATTGCACCTTACCAGAAAGCCTCCTGCCTAAAGACACTCAGCTCTCCTGCTCCGTGGTCAGCTCCCACACCATCTGGCACTGGTCTCCTGGCTACGCTGCTACCATTTTTCTGCCGTTTTGCACCATGTCCAGTGTTACAGCTCTCTGTATCTCCTGGTTCCAGGAGGTTCTCAGTGCAGGGACTTTGGGCCCAAAGGACATGCTGTGTTTCCCACCTCGTCTTCTTGGTGATAGTGAAGTCCCTCTTCTCTCTCTATGTCTTACAAAAGGTGTGACTTGAGCAAGGCTGTGACTTCAATTCACCCCACACTGATCCCACCTCATTGACATATACCAAAAAACCAAACCAGTTGCCATCCTGTCAATTCTGACTCATAGTAACCCTATAGGAAAGAGTAGAAGTGTCCCACAGAGCTTCCAAGGAGCACCGGGGAGATTGCAACTGCTGGCCTTTTGATTAGCGTCCACAGCGCTCAACCACGACACCACCAGAGTTCCCAATAACATACAGAGGTTAGGATTTGCAACACATATCAGATCACAAAACAGAGAACAGCCACACAAGTTGACACACTATCTGGGGGGGGAACACAATTCAGTTCATGGTGGTGACATGTTCCTATAAAAACAAAACCCACTAAAACGAACTGAAAAAGGCATTTTAAACAGCTGAACAACCATATAGACATTCAAGGAGATACTTCCACACAGAGAAGACACTCAACTCAGATGGCTTTATAGTATGTTTTCTCAAATATCTCAGACAGGAAGAACTTCCAGTTTATGAAAGCAATAAAATCTTGACACCAAAACCAGATGAAAACAGTGTAACAAATGACAGTGTGACAACAGCAGACCAAATCCACACAAGAACATAAATCCAAACGTCTTAAACATAACGCTAACAGACAAAATCCAGCAGTGTATGAATAATCAACAGATCATGACCCAGGAATGCAAGGTTCTTTTATTATCTACCACACAATTAACTAACATATATCAACATTTGATGCGATTAAAAGAAAACCCATATGAATGTCTTGCCAGACAAAAACAAAATTCAGCATCTTCTCATGATAAAACTCCTAGCAAACTAAAAATAAAGTAGAACTTTCTTAACAGGATGAAAAGCTTTTACAAAAAACCTAGGAAACACTGGTGCCTCAGTGGCAGAACTCCCGTCTTCCACGCTAGAGACCAGGGTTAGATTCCCGGCCGGCGCACCTCACATGCGGCTACCACCCATCTGTTAGCAGAGGCATGTGTGTTGCTGTGATGCTGACCAGGTTGCCCCAGAACTTTCGGACTCAGACTAAGATAGACTAGGAAGAAAGGCTTGGCCTGAGCAGTGTTTTGTTCTATTGTGCACAGGGTTGTCACGAATCTGGGGATGTCATGATTTGAATTGTGTTCCCAAAAACACATTATCACCTTGACTAGGCCATGATTCCCAGTATTATGTGGTTGTCCTCTGTATCGTGACCTAATTTTCCTATGTTTTGTAAATCTTCATCTCTCCCAGCAGTTAAAGAGACATGATTAGATTATGTTAAAGAGGATTAGGGTGGGATGCAACCCTTTATTCAGGTCACAGACGGTATCTGATGTAAGGGCAGTTTCCCTGAGGTATGGCCTGTGCCACCTTTTATCTTACAAGAGATAAAAGAGAAAGAAGCAGAGAGATGGGGACCTCATGCCAGAAAGAAATAAATGTTAGGGACAGAGTGCATCCTTTGGACTCAGGGTCCCTGTGCTGAGAAATTGTTAGAGCAGAGAAAGAATTGGTGACAAGGATCTTCTTCCAAAACTGACAGAGAGAAAGCCTCCTCTTATAGCTGGTGCCCTGAACTTGGACTTCTAGCCTCAAATTCCTCTTCATTAAAGCCACCCACTTGTGGTATTTCTGTTACAGCAGCACCAGGTGCCTAAGACAGGGCCAACTCCATGGCAACTTACAACAATGGAAAACCTGTGGCAAGCGCTGGACAGCGTGGTTTTCCCCTTGGGGTCTGGAACAAGACAAGAGCATCTGTCACCACCACTTCTGGGAACGTTAGAAAGAAAAAGAAATGAAAGACATGAGGATTAGAAGAAAACTGTCACTATTTGTAGATGATATGGTCATCTGTGCGATAAGCATAGAAGAGCCTACAGATAAACAGAAATAATAAGAAAACACATTTGGTGGGTACAAAAGCAATTATGTTTCTATGCACTAGCCAAAGAAAAATGACACCATTTTTTTTTTTTTTTTAAAGTATAAAACACTCAGCAATAAAGTTAGTGAATTTAGTGAAAGTTGTGAAAGCCCTTTCTGGAGAAAATATATATATATACTTCACCCGTTTAATGCAGATTTTAGCACATGGCAGTCATTGGTGTGTATCCCCTTTTTCAGCCCTTCCATACACTTCAGGCATTTGTACTTCCAACTGAGGGAAAAAAGGACAATCAAATTTGCTAGGATTCTGTTTATTCAGTCTCACTGAAAAATTACCTTAAAAATAAAGCTTAGCATTGCATGATGCTTTGGAGTTCTCAAAACCTGTCATCTCCACTATCTTTCTTGTAGCAGGCAAGGGGGGGGGGCATTAATATTTCCATTTGCATTTCAGGAAATTGAGGCTTAGAAAGGTGATATAACTTGCAAAGAGATAGTAACCCGTGCAGGCAGGATCTGAACTCAGGTCTGTCTTATTCCAAGCTTGGGCTGCTTCCACCATGCTCTGCACTTCTTGAGGCAGAGCTCATTCATTAATTGATTCCATGTGTATTTATTAACACCATGCCAGGTGCCAGGACGCAGTAGTGATTCAGTTGTAGAATTTTTGCTTCCATACAGGAGACCTCGGTCCAGTTCTCGGCCAGTACATCTCATACATAGCTGCTACCTCATCTGTCAGTAGAGGCTTATGTATTGCTATGATTTGAATAGGTTTCAGCGGAACTTCCAGACTGAGAAGGACTAGGAAGAAAGACCTGGTGATCTACTTCCAAAAATCTGCCAGTGAAGAACTACCTAGTTCTATACCACTCTCACACTTTGCTCCTTTGTGCATGAGGCAGCCATGGATCCAGGGTCAGCTCAAGGACAGCCAAAAATGACAACAAGCAGTTCGGATAATGAACAAGATGCAACTTGCCCTCATGGAACTGAAAATCCGCAGAAAGATCATGAACAATTACCATCGTGCTATTGGAGCTGTTGGGGCTCAGAGTATCAGGCCAGGAAGGCTTCCTGGAGGAAAGGGTTTTCAATTCCAAATCAGAAATAGGAGCATGAGTTATCCTGACAAAAAGTGGGGAAACAGTAAGGTAGGAAACAGACAAAAAGGTGTTTCAGGCCATGAGAAGAGCATGTGCAAGGGCCTGGAGGAGAGAGAAGGTCAAGTGCCTGGACAGCACGGAGGATGGCATGGTGATGCCCAGACTGGGAGGCGGCAACGGGTGATGGGCAAGGACCAGCTCATGCAGAGCTGGCACGACAGGCCAGCAGGTTTGGATTTAGGTTGCTAGCCTCCAGAACCAAGAACAAATAAATTTCTGTTCTTCAAAGCTGTCTGCTCTCTGGTATTTTACTGTACTGTCCCTAGAAAACTGAGACAATACTCAAATAATCAAATCAATATCTGAAAAAAACCAGGAGGCTTTGTGCATGGCATTATCACCTGTATTAGCAGAAATCCTGGAACAGCCTAAACATCCACCTGAACGAGCCCCACTAAACAAATACTGGGGTCTCCAGCAAGTGAAGACCACTCAGGCACCAGAAACAAGGGCAAGAGCCATGCAGGGAAACATTTTCAAACGAATAGACCAGCTGCAAAATTATGCACATCATATAATCCTGCTGTTGTAAAAGAAAGATAATTTATTGTGCAATTAGAAAAAAAAAAGTATGCCAAATCCCTCAACATGAATGGAGGGGGAAGGGTGTCCTTTGGGAATCGTGGACATCTGGGTTCAGTCCCTGCTCTGGATCCAGCTAGGTGGCTTTAGGTGAAGTGGTACTCATCACTCTGAGCCCCATAAAAAAAAAAATGCCTCAGAGTTGACTCCTTGCGTGTGTCAGAGAGTAACTTCAGGCTATTGGGTTTTCAGTGGCCCATGTTTTGGAAGTAGATCGCTAACGCCTTTCTCCTGAAGCGCCTCTAAATGGACTCAGACCTCCAATCTTTCAGTAAATCTCTGAGTGCTTAACCTTTTATACTACTCAGAGATTCGTGATCCTTTTAAAAAAAAAAAATTCTTAAAAAAAAATTGCTAGATAGGGCCTGATTTATTGGTGGCTTTAGTTACCGCAGGTTCAGCTCCAACTCACGGTGACCTTATGTGTAACAGGATGGGAAGCTGCCTAGTCCTGGGCATCTTCATGACGGTTGGTCTGTTTGCATATTCTGTTGTGACTTCTGTGTAAACTCATCTCACTAAGGGCTTCCCTCATTCTCTGATCTTCTGTTTTACCCACATGTCCTTTACTACGGAGCTCTATTTACCCATTCTTAAAAAGGGTAAAGGCAAAATGAACTCTATAGCACTGATGTGAGGACTGGCAGTGAACCCAAAATTTTCGTCGCGGTGGGCACAACCCAGAAAGCTCATCCTGATTACTATTCTGCTATGTGCGTGCAGAACAATCCCATGATCCCACAGACTACGATTTGAACAGTGGGCTTGCATTACTTCCATAATTTACAAAAGCAAATAGAAATTAAAAGGAGAAAGCAATAACCCAGTCCAGCAGCTACCCATGGTGTGTCCATTTGGCTGGACTGTCCACCTGGTGCAGTCCTGACAAGAAGCTCCTGGCCTAGGGTGCCAGCCATTGAGAACTACAGGGTATGGGTGACTGTGCCTGGTGCTACCAACTCTCATCCTGAGAAAGTCACTTTTGGTTTCAAGCCTGTGATTATGGCGCAGCACAGGGGACACTAGCCAGGACCTCAGAGCTCAGTGAGAGACCAGTGGTGGACCCTCCCTCCCAGGGGCTCAGGAGCTGGCAGGATGAACAGGAGGTGAGTGACAAGTGCTCCATCACCTGCCAGAAAACTGTGGTTTAATATAGTTTTTCCTGCTGAGTGGCAGCCCAGGCTCTAGTGCATGAGATGTGTGGATAAAAGATGGAGCAAAGGGTGCTGAGACCATGACTCCCTGTCATTCTGCCAGCAGCTCTCCCAGAGACAAGCTGGCACATTAAGTCACTAAAGTCAACAAGGAAATGGATCTGGGCTGAAGGAAAGAGAGATTGAGAACCCCACAAAATTGGCCTTTCCTTTGTGGGTCGTGCGGTTCTGCTGCTGTTATATTTGGCAGACGGGGGTTCAGGCAAGGACAAGAGGCTCTACTCAGCTGTGGAGGGGCCTCCAGGCCACCAGCATTGCAGGCTGAGCCCCACTCAGGGTGCACCTACTATGTGCCAGGCCCTGTGCAGGCACCAGGCAGGTAGCAGGGTAAAGACAGCCCAGGATCATGTTCCCAGGGACAATCATGATAAACAACAACTACAAGAACAATAATAATAATACTACCGTTGCTCAATTAACTGTTAAGGGCTCAGCTCTGCACTAAGTGCTCTGCAAGCCTTTTCTCATTTCACCCTTACCACCACCCTCTGAAATAGGGTTTTGCAGAGAAGAAAACTGAGACTCAGAGAAGTTAAGCACATTATCCACTATGAAATACTCTATAAAGGCAAAGTTGGAGTCTGAACCCAGACCTTTCCCATCTCCACAGCCTAGACGTCAGTGCACAGCAAGATGAGCCATCTCTCTCTCTCTAGGACTGCTCTGGAATGCAGAGACCTGAGTGCAAGTCCCACAGCGTGGCATCAGGTGAGTCACTCATGGACTAATTAGCCCTGCTTTGGGTGGCATAGCAGATTAAGTGCCATGTCTGCTAACCAACAGGTTGGCTGTTCAAAGCCACCAGGCGCTCTTTGGAAACTCTATGGGCAGCTCTACTCTGACCTCTAGGGTCACTACGTGCTGGACCCAACTCAAAGGCAGCGGGCTATTTTTGTGTTGTTGTTACAGGTGAATGAGTTCCCGGGTAGTGCAAACGGTTAACAAGCTTGGCTGCTGACCAAAAGGCTGACAATCAGAGTCCACCCAGGGATGACTCATAAGAAAGGACAGGTGGTCTACTTCCAAAATAGCAGCCACTGAAAAAACCCTTTGGAGCTTAGTTCTACTCTGACCCACACAGGGTCCCCATGAGTCGAAGACGACGCACCAGCAGCTGTTTTTTTTAAGGGTATGTATTTGTACAATGTTAGGGAAAATGTAAAAGATCTTATATATTCATCCATCTGCTGTGTGCCTGGCACTGTGCTGAGCAGTGGACAAGACAGATGAGGTCCCTGCCCTCAGGGGATACACTCTGGAGAATTTGGTCACTTTGGGGAAATCAGGCCATTATCAAATAAAGCCCAATAAGCCTAAAGAGGTCAAAACTGTCACCTGAACACTCTCAGCTCCATAGGACAGCCAGGCTCAGACATCTACGAGCTGCCATCCCTGGGATGGGGTGGACGGGAGCATTCCTGGGGAAAGAATAGTTCCAGGGTGGAGATTGGAGGCAAAAGTCATTTCCATGCCTACCAGTAACTCTCACACCCAGCATTGGGCCCTATGCCCTGCCTTTTTCTCTACAAAGTAACAATTTGCCAACATTTCACTTTTAGAAAGCACACCAAATAACTCATTAAGTGTTACTTTGCGACACTGGGGCTATTGCTGCTGTGACTTCTAGAAACTTTTCTCTTTTTCACTGCCTGCTGTGACATCATGTCTACATGACCTGAATTTAAAGAACTACCTTTCCCTCTTGTCTCTCCTTCCATCCACCCTCATGTGGCTGCCTGGTTAATCCCCTGGAGCCCACACAGATGACATCACACCCTATGCAAGCCTACCACAGGCCCTGGGAAGCTTCTGGGATCCAAGCCCCTCACCCAACATCCTCAGTGTGCCACTTTTACCCCATCTCCTCAGAGCTTTGGACCCTCCTCTGTTCTTGCCCCTTCCTGGAGGACAGGGCTCTGTTGCCTCCGGGCAAACCCCGACCCGACCCAGGCCTCTGTTTCCCCGTCTCTACAGCGAGGTCCAGGCAGAAGAACCTCTAAAAGCAAGCGCAGAACTCCACTCAGTCTGGGGCCTCCACTCCCTGACTCACCCTGGGCCCCGCAAGGGCAGGACAGGCCTCCTTTATCTCATGTCCCTAGCACAGGACCTGGCACACAGTAGGGCATCACAGTGTGACTCTGAGCTGACTGTGGAGTCAGACAGACCCGGGCTGAAGGCCTGACCCTGCTCTTCCCTCACTCCTTGGCTCAGGCAGCAGTGAGGGCACCCTCCCCCCCACCCCCGGAGTCCTGCTGTGAGGCTCAAATGTGATGCTGCGTGTAAAGTTCTCAGCACAGGCCCACAGATGCTGAGTGTGCACTGAGCGTTAGTACTTAGTGTGGATGAGGACTTTCTGTGTGACCACTACTTCCTTCTGTTCCCTGCTTATTCTTTTATTCATTCATTCATCATTCCACACACAGGAATCGCCCACCTTCCTTGGGCCCGGCACGTTCCAGGCGTCAAGACTAGGGCAGTGAACAAGACAGACAGGGTCCCTCATTCTTGAGACTGACAGCCCAGTGACGATGAGGGTTGATAGCCAAATATGCAAACAAATCAAATATTGCAAGTTGTAAGAGACTTTTCTGAAACAGACGTTTCTTCTTTACCTAAGACTGGAAACCAAACAAACCCCAAGTCAGGTTCAGGCAGGCTCTGAGCCCTCAGTGATGGTTTATTCCTGGTGATGCAGGCAACTCCCTATACATGACATGACTCCCCTCTCCCTCTGTCTGCCAAGCAAGCTCCTGCTTATTTTCTAACACCCAGCACAGTGGAGCCAACTACAAATCAAATGCCTTCTGTGGCTGACCCTTTCCAGAAGCCTGCCCAGCTCACAATAACCCCTCTTCTCTAAGGAACATCCCACCCCCAGCTAGACTCTTACCCCCCACAGTCCTCTCCCTCCTACCCCCAAACCAAGGATGGGCCTGGCTGGTTTGTGATATGTGATCATGCTCCAATCACAGTCAAGTGGACACTTGACCCAAACCAAGCCCATTAGACTGGCAAGTAGGCCTGGGACCTCAGCGGCCGGGCCCTCAGTCCGCTGTGCCAGCGCCAAAGAGAAGACCACCATGCAGAGGAGGGGAAGGATGGAGCTGGGATGAGGGAGGAGTCTATGCCACCACCCCTACCCTATCCATAAGGAGATCCCCAGCTGTTCATTTAAACAGGTCCCAGAGGGCTTCTGGGCGCCCCTTTCCCACCTGAGAAGACAGATTTCACAGTCAGAAAGTACCCCCACCCACCCAATCCTGTCTTTATGAGGGTGGGAGTAAGAGGGACTGGAGACGGAGAGGTCTATAAGGGAGACCCAGTTCCCTGCAAGGACAATAAAGGTCACCCCTTGCTAGACCATTCTCACTGATTGAACTATGTTTCTCCCGTAATGTGTATAGCAATTTGGCTGGGCCATGAGCCTCAGGATTTTGTGATTGTCCTCCATTTTGTGATTTTCCCATCTTGTAAATCCTAATCTCTGCCTGCGGTTAGTGGATTGGATTATATTAAAGAAGATTAGGGTAAAACTGTAACAGCCTTCCTAAAGTCACCTCCTTGATCCAATGTAAAGAGAGTTTCCCTGGAGTGTTGCTTGCATCACCTTTTATCCTTTTATTCTACAAGAGATAAAAGGAAAGGGAATCAAGCAGAGAGCCGGAGACCTCATACCATCAAGTAAGCAGCACTGACAGCAGAGAGCGTCCTTCGTACCTGAAGTTCCTGTGCCAAGATGCTCTCAGACCAAAGGAAGACTGATGCAACAACACAAGGACCTTCCTCCAGAGCTGACAGAGACAGAGTGTGTCCCCCTGGAGCTGGTACCCTGAATGCAGGCTTCCAGCCTAGTGGACTGTGTGCAAATAAACTTTTCTTGGCTAAAGCCATCCACTTGTGTTACTTCTGTTAGAGCTGTACCAGATGACTAAGATAATCATTAATGTTAGTCTAATTACTCCAGGGACTCCAGGTAATGCTCTTAGCTACTAACCAAGGCTTGAGTCCACCCAGAGGCACCTCAGAAGAAAGTTCTGGTGATCTACTTCCAAAAATTCAGCCATCGAAACCCCTGAGGGGAATCCCCATCAAAATTCCAACAATCTTCTTTATAGGGGAAAAAAAATCCTCAACCTCATATGTAATGACAAGAGATGCCAAATAGTTACAGCAATGTTGAAACAAAAGTACTAAGTAGGAGGACTCACACTTCCTGATTTTAAAACATGCTAAACTGATACAGTAATCAAAACAGTGTAACAATAGACAAATAGACCAGTGGAATAAAATTTAGAGTACAGAAGTAAACCCACGTATCTACGGTCAAATGGTTTTTGAGAAGGGTTCTAAGTCCATTTGATGAGGAATGAAGAATCCCTTCAATAATCAGTGTTGGGAAAATTGGTTTTCCACATGCAAAACTTAAACAGAATGTATACCTAACACCACACACGAAAGACAAATTCAAAATAGATCAAAGACTTAAACGTTGAAACTAAACCATAAAATTCTTAGAAGAAAAATCAGGGTCAATGTTGTCAGACCTAGCTGTGAGCAATGAATTATCCAGTATAATAACAAGCACAAAGAGCAAAAGAAAATATAAATAAGTTAGACGTCATAAAAATTAAAAACTTTTGTTCATTAAAAGACTTGACCAAAAAAAATTAAATGACAAGCCACCAACTGGAAGAATAACTTCAGAAACCATGTTTCTAACAAGAACCTAGTAACCAAAATATATAGCAAAGTTTAATAACTTAACAAGGAGACAACTCAATCATAAAATGGACAAAAACTTGCATATACATCTCACCAAAGAGGATATCCAATGGCCATCCAGCACCTGGAAAGATGCTCAGCATCACTCGCCACCAGAGAGACGCAAATCACAACCCCAGTGAGATACCATTTTATTCTCACTAGGATGGCTAAGATCAAAAAAACAAAAACTGAAAGTAACAAATGTTGGCAAGGATGTGGGGAAATTTCAGTCCTTACCTACTGCTGGTAAGAATAGCTGTTGTGGTAACACATGGCAGTTCTTCAAAAAATACAAATAAACGTACCTATTATGACCCCACTGGCAATACTACTCCTCAGTGTACACCAAAAAAAGACATAAGAGCAGAGACTCAGAGACTGTACACCAACTTTCACTGCAGCTGTATTCACAAGGCCCCAAAGTGTAAACAACATAAATGTCCTTCAGCAGATGAAAGGAGAAACAAAATGTGGTGGTGGCATCATTATTAGGTGTCAACAAGTCAGTTCCAACTCACAGCGACCCTGTAGTACAGCAGTACAAAACACAGCCCGTCCTGCGCCACTCTCACAATCATTGTTAGGCTTCAGCCCATTGTGGTGGCCACCCGTATCAGCCTACCCCACTAGGGTCTTCCTCTTTTACACTAACCACCAACCTTGCTTCTAAGGACCGTTCTGACTGTACTTCTTCTGAGATAGATTTGTTCATTCTTTTGACAGTCTATGGTATATTTAATACCCTTCACCAACACCACAATTCAAAAGTGTCAACTCTTCGCTGGTCTTTCTAATTCATAGTCCAGCTTTCTCACTCACACGAGACAGTTGAAAACCCCATAGCTTGGGTGCAGTGCGCCACAGTCTTCAAGGTGACATCTCTGCTTTTTAACACTTTAAAGAGCTCTCTTGCCACAGGTTTGCCCAATTCAAGGAATCCTTTGATTCCTTGATTGCTGCTTCCATGGATCCAAGTAAAGTGAAATCTTTTGCAGATTCAGTCTTTTCTCCATTTATTATGCTGCTGCTCACTGATCTAGTCACAAAGAAGTTTGTTTTCTTGACACTGAGGTGCAATTCATATTGAAGCCTGTGGTCTTTGATCTTTATCAGGAAGTGCTTCAAGTCCTCTGCACTTTTAGCAAGCAAGATTATGTCATCTGCATATCACGAGTTGTTATACTCATCTTCCAGTCTTGATGCCATATTCTTCTTCGTGTCATCGAGCTTCTCAGATTATTTGTTCAGCACACAGACTGCAGAAGTACACTGAGAGGATACAACCCATGCAGTGGAATATTAGTCAGCCAGTAAGAGAAATTAAACTCTTGATACATGGAGGTGGAAGATTATATACTGGGCAAAATAACCCAATCACAAAAGGATTAACATTGTATGACCTCACTTAAATAAAAAGACAAATGTACAGAGACCAAAGTTTGTTAGTAGTTATCAGAGACAGGAGAGTGGTGCAAAGGGGAATATTGGTGATGGAAATATCATGTTGGTTAAGGGCAGGGTTCCACAGCCTGTCATTGTAATTGCTGTCAGTAAGTTGTACATCTGTAAAAAGTTGAACTGGTAAAAGTTGTGTGATAGCTATATTTACAACAGTGACAAAAAATGAGAGATAGAGTAGCTGCTGAGGCCGCTTATGTACAGCCAAAAAACCCATGGGATTTGATTTGGCTGTTTAAGGTCACAGTTTTATAGGACATTCAGTTAATCAGCCTAATAACATGTTCAGCACCTCGATTCTGCCTCCTACTTCCAAGTAGTTCTTGGGATCTTAAAAGCTTACAAGTGGCCATCCAAGGCATAATTAGTCTCTATTTGCCTAGAATTACAGAGGAAGGAGAGTCAGGAATAGGAGGAAGATATGGAATGTGTTTAAACTGACTCCATGGACAACTGTCTCCTTTGCCATGAGACCAGAAGAACTTGATGGTGCCCAGCTACCATTACCAAACATTTTGGTCAAAGAGTCAATAGAAGAATCCTGATCAAAATGTAGAACAGACCTTCAAATTCTCATGGACTCCAGATTTCTTGGAGCCATGAAGGCTGGATGAACTCCTGAAACTATTGCCCTGAAATGATCTTTAAAATATCCCCTGAAGTCTTCTTAAAGACAAACAGTAGTTCAGCTTAACCAGTACACTATGTCAGCCTTGAGCATTATATTCTCCTGAGAACTATCTATATAGGATCAAAGTGACAACAACAATTCAAATCACGGCACAGGAACCTTACCTGGCAGTGAGTTTGTGTTAACGAGAGAGAAACAACTCAGGAAAGGGGGGTGAAAATATTCTTATATTCTAAGAATATAATCAATGTCCCTAAATGGTACACTTAGAAACAGTTGAAATGGTGTATATTTTGCTGTGTGTAGTCAAAACAACAAATTATACAAAAAAGAAAACATTTAAACTCTCAAAAAAATAAAATACGCTATAGAGCACAACACTAGTGTAACACAGATGCAGTAGCCTTAAGTGGGAATCAGCTCAGTGGTGGTTTGATTACTACAGGTGGGAGGGGATGTCAAAGTCTAGAGTCCCTGGAGCCCTGGCTCCCCCACTGTTGGGAGGCAGCGAAGGGGGAAATGAGATGTGTCCCCATCTATCCAGCTGATGTCCCGGCTGCACAGCTCAGCTCAGCTCAGCTCACGGCGCTCCAGGGGCACGTAGAGAAAGTGAGGCCTGAGAGGGGGCGGGCCTGCACAGGGCAAGGTGGGCTGCGTGGGGCTCTGCGGGAAGCTGACTGTGCCCCACAACCTCAGGGGTTACAGCTGTGGGAGATGGAGAGAGAAAGAGGAGTGAGGGCTAGGAGGGGGTGGGACTTCTCTTGAAGAGAAGGAGCCGAGAATAGGGAGAAGAGAGGAGACTGCATCTTCCAGACACAGAGAGAGAACACAACCTTTAATTTAGTTTTTTAAAAACAGTTTCTAACAGCTCTTCATCTGGATGAGAAAGTTTTTAACTAGTAGTTTCTTAAATCCTATGTTTCTAAATTTGGCCTTTCTTGCTGCTCGTGTTTCATCCCCCACATCATACTCCTTTCAGTCCCCACTCCCAGTCTGGTCTGCCAGGCAGGAGGCCTTCACTCTCCCCTGGCGGGTCTATAGACTGATACAGGGGTGGACACAGAGTCTTTCCTAGGCTTTATCCTCTGACATCCAAGGGGAGGGGCCCCAAACTGGGAGAAAAGAATACTGAGTACGGGAGAGTCATTGACCGCTTCCCAGTTTGTGGCCTTGGGAAGGTCATGTCATCTCCATGGGCCTTAGTATTCTCATCTGTAAAATGGGAACAATAACTTGCAGAGCTTGTCAGGATTAGGAATTCAGTGGAAGGAAAACAAGACCCTACAGTGCCTCTCTGCAAAGACAGAGCAATATGAACAGCAGTTGGGAATATTTTGGCTACAAGTAACAGAAAAATACAATTTGAGCAGACTTAAGCAAAAACAAGAACTTACTGACTGCGGTGACTCAAACACAAGGAGTTCCAGCTTCCAGCTTGGCTTCATCCACTGAGTCCCCATGACACCCCCAGGACTCTTCTCTCACCTCTGACTTCTGGGGACTGGCCGCATCCTCAGGCTAACAGAGGGTAGTGGAGGTGAGAAGGTGCAGCCACAGAGCACCAGCATCCAGTGTCAGAGTCCCCCCAGCCGGCTCAGCACAAGTTCAAGCCAAAAATCAGATCAGTTGCTATGGAGTCAATTCTGACTCACGGTGACCCTTGTGTATTAGAGTAGAACCGGGCTGTAACTCTTCAGAAGCAGATCACCAAGCCTTTCCTCTGAAACACTTCTGGGTGGGTTTTAACCACTGGCCTTTCGTTTAGTAGCTGTGAACCTAACCATGCTCACCACCCAGGAACTCCTAGCACCAATCCAGGGGGTCACTAAATTAGAGAAAATTTGGGCCGTACCCCACTAAACCAAAGAACATTAGATGGAATGCTCTGACTGGATTAGGCCCACACCATGTGATTCACCCCGACAGCTAGAAATGACACCCTATTCCATGGACTGATATGCATGTGGGGGATGGACGTCAGGAGGCCAAAAAAGTGACAAATGGCTCCTGTGTGTGTTAGAATAAATTAGACACAAAGTGATATCCCAGACTGGACAAAAAACAGTGAAACTTGAATCAAGTCTGGAGTTCAAGTAATAGTAACATACCAACGCTTATTTCTAAATTTTGACAATTGCACCATGGTGATACAGGGTACCAGCATTAGAGGAAACTGAGTGATGGACGTCCAGCAGCTCTCTCTACTACCTTTGTAACTTGTTGGCAAAGTTAAATTTGTTTCTGAATTTAAAGTTATATTCCTTTCCTAGGGCTGCCGTAACAAAGGAGCCCTAGCAGCACGTAGTCACAAGCTTGGCTGCTAATCAAAAGGTTGGCAGTTCTGCTCTCTCCAACAGGTTAGTGTGAGTCAGAAGCGACTTAATGGCAGCGGGTTTGGGTTTTGATTGGGTTTGATGGCCTAAAAAGAATTTTATTCTCTCACAGTGCAGGAACTAGAAGTCTTAAAATCAAGGTTTCCCAGGGATGAATCCCTTTGGAAGGTCTGAGGAAGAAACTGTCTCATGCCTCTGGGGGTTGCTGGCAATCCTTGATGTTCCTTGGCTTATAGACCTGTCATTTCAGTTCCTGCCTTCATCACCTTCTCTGTGCATCTGTGTGTCCTTAGCAGCTTCTTACAGGGATATGCTCACTGGATTTGTTCTTGTTATTTTCAAGTCTATTTAGGGTTTCAACTCAGTATGAACAGGTTCCTGGGTAGCACAGATGGTCTACCCTAAACTGTCAGAAGTGCAGTTGTCAAGTGCTCTGCTAACACAAAGGTCAGCGGTTCAAACCCACTGGCCACTCCCTGGGAGAAAGATATGGCTTCCATAAAGATTACAGCCTAGAAAACCCCATGGAGCAGTTCTGCTCTGTCCTATAGGATCACTATGAGTTAGAATCGACTCCATGAGAATAGATTTGGCTTTCTGACCTGACTAACCAAAGGGTTGGTGGCTCAAACGCACCCAGCAACTATGTGAGAAAAAGTCTGTCATAAAGATGACAGCCTAGAAAGTTCTCTGGGGTAGTTCTTCCCTGATACAGGAAGTCACTGTCAGCTGAAACTGACTCAGCAGTACCTGAGAGCAACAACAGCAGTTGACCCAAAGGTTGCTGGTTTGGACTGACTGAGAAGTGCCCCATAAGAAAGTCCAGGTGATCTGCTCCTATAAAAAGATTACAGCCAAGAAAACGCTATGGAGCAGTTCTGCTCTGTAAAGCATGCGGTTTCTGTGAGAAACGTTGGAGCACCCTGGATACAGCTTCAGTCTCTCATGGCAACTGGCAGGCCAGTGTAAACCCACGTAGCCTGCGTGATAGAAGCAGGCCGCCTTACGCCTTATGAGGTCACCGATAGGTAGTTACCAGAGTGTTTTTCCAACGAACGCTCAAGAAATCCAATTTAAATTTACTTAGGGAGAGCAAGAATTTATTGAACAATTTTGTAAAACTCAGCACCCAAGCCCACAGGAGGAGGCTAGATGGAGAGGCATTCCTTACAAGCTGTTCTTGCACTCTAGCTCGCGAGTCCCTCCCTCGTTTCCTTAGCAGCCCATTGTCTTCTAAAGCTATAGGTCCAGCTTTCCACACAGGTTTTTCTCCCTGCTCCCCGCTCTCTTTCTCTTTAGGTTGGCTCATCTTAGCCTTTGTTCTGAAGATGGACCATTTTGAAATGTATTTCTCATAGTCTCCATGGGTCGGATTTGACTGGACAGCAACAGGCAACGCAGCATGGTCTCATCTCAATCCTAACCTCAATTACATCTGCAAAAACCCTACTTTCAAATAAGGCCACCTCCTGAAGTTCAGGCGAGATGTGGATTCGGGGGACACTATTCAACTCACTACAAAAGTTAAATTTTTTTAATGCCATAGGAAGCCCTCTAAAGGGTACCCTAGGGAGCTTACTCAGGTATCCCACAACGGAGCCACTCCTGAACACCTGCTCTTAGAGGGCCTCAACCACCGACCGCCACCCCACTTACCCCAGTGTGAGCCCAAAGAGAAACACAGCAGCCCCGAGACAGACAAGAAACACTTGTCCCCTTCCAGGTCTCCTGCCGACCACCTCACCCGCCCACATCTGAGGTGAGAGAAATAGAGGCCAAGGAAGCGCCCCTCCTGCAATCCCCGCAGCGCTCTCTGTGGGGACGGGGGGCAATGAGCCTACAACAAGTACCACATTTTTTTAAAGGGTTGAAACTGGGCCTTTTTATCCTTAAAGGTGTTTGGGAAGCTGTGAAATCTGCCCAGGATGTAGGCAGGAATCAGGAAGGAGAATGCCAGCTGACAACACTCGAAGGCAATGACAGAAGAAAAATAAAACTGTCTCTTGTTTGTACTCACCCAAAACAGTGACACCAATAACTAATGACTCTTCAAAGCCAGCTGCCATGTAGTTAGCTCCAACTCTTGGCAACCTCGTGTGTGTCAGAGTGGAACTGGGCTCTATCAGGTTTTCAACAGCTGCTTTTCAGAAACAGCCACGCCTTTCTTCTGAGGTGCCTCTGAGTGAACTCAAGCCACACAGCTTTCAATTTGCAGCTGAGTGTGTTAATCGTTTGCACTAGCCAAGACACCATAATGAATCTCAAGCGGGTAGTTACTGCATGCCAGGCCCTGTGCTAAGCTCTAACATGTTCTGTTACTAACCTGGAATCCTCCCAAACACACCCATTTTACAGAAACAGAACCTGAGGGGAACAGAAAGGAAGTGTCTTATGTAGCTGTGGTAAGAACAGAATGAGGCACATGTGGACAACACCTGGCCATTTAGGTGGGGACAGCATGTCCAATGTAACTCCTCTCCCCAGCGCCATCTTCATCCTGGAGGCCAGTGACTCTCAAGGTGCCAGGCTGCAGTGCTGGATCAGCAGCCTGAGCACCCCAGGGACTCTTCAGAAAGGCACTTTTTTTAACCAGATGCCAACTTACTGGATCAGAAACTCTGGGGTGAGCCCAGCAGTCTGCTTTTTTTAACAAGCCTTCCAGTGGATTCTGTGACAATACAAAAGAGTCAGAACCGCTGCTGTAGACCAAGGACCCCAAACCAAGGCTGAGCATCAGTGACCCAGGAAACTTTCTAAACACTCGGATTGCCAGTCCCAGTTTCCAAGGTTCTGATTCAGTTGGTCTAAGGTGGGTCCCATGGGGACATCGATGGTTCAGTGGTAGAATTCCCAATTTCCATGAAGGAGACCCTGTTTGATTCCTGGCCAATCTGCTTCATACACAGCCACCAGCTGTTAGTCAGGGGAATATTGTATGTGAGACAATGTCAAACAGACTAACAGTAGTAACAAAGGCATGGCAATCCAGGTCAGAAAATCAGTCAGTGAAAGCCCCATGGGTCACAATGATCAGGTCCTCAGCTGATCACGGGGGTGGCGCAGGACTGGGTAGTGATTTAGTCCATTGTGCGTGGAGTCACCATGGCTCACCGTGACTTGAGGACAGCTAACAACAGCAAAGCCCCAGGGCCTTCTGACCATCAGCCCCTTTTTGGACTGTGCTCCCCCGTGTCAACTCACCCCAGAGCCACTGAAAGTATGAAGCAGTGGACACTATGAAAGGTCTAAGAAGTGTGCAGCTGCCCTCAGCCCCTAATTTGGCCCTTATCCTGAGTGATAAATGTCTCCGGGCAGTGACTCCTTTTCAGGCCACAAAGAAGACTATTGTTCTCCCTTCTGCTCTGAATTTATTCAGTTTTCCACTCTTGGGATTGACAGAGATCCAGCTAGATTGGAAGGAAACAAGAAGACAAAATACATTTTTCCCTGCGATCCTGCAGCAGGTAGACACACACGCAGAACCCTCTTCCTGCTCTAAACCAACACTTAAAGTTCACCCTAGATAGTACAGTGCAGCCGTGACTTAAATCCCATAGACATTTACAGAGCAGTGCTAGGTCAGGCCTGCGCTCAGCTGGGCTGGGGGAGCAGCGAGAGCAGGGGGAGGTGGCAGACCGGGGTCCCCCTTGCCATCTGCCGGTCTGCGCACAGTTCCGTCTTGGCCATCCCTTCACAGCTTAGAGAACTTCTTTATCTCCTTGAGCTCCTTGGGTATAAAGGAAAAACCCTTCTTTGGGAAAAATGGGAGGCAGGGCCAAGCATAGCTCAATGGATGTGATAAGGATTAAATGAGGTAATTGTATAACATTTGCAGAGTGCTGTCGGCAGATAATGAGGAGCCTTTGTGGTGCAGTGGTTTAGTGCTCAGCTGCCAACCAAAACGTTGGTGTTTTGAACCCACCACCCGCTCAGCAGGAGTAAGATGTGGCAGTGCACCTCTGTAGGATTACAGCCTTGGAAACCCTACAGAGCAATCCCACTCTGCCCTATGGGGTCACTGAGTCAGAACGGCAGTGGGGTTGCTTTGGATTGGTACATAACTGCTTAGTAAAATGCATTTATTTATACCTTCTCATCCTCTTAACAGTAGAGTTAGGAGCCATCCAGGGGCCAGTATACTATCCCCAAGTCGGATCTGACTCAACAGCACTGGGTTTTTTTTTAAGTCACTGGGAGGCTCAGACAAGGGAGTCAAAAGTAGAAGTGTGACTTGAACTCAGGTCTGTGTGACTCCAAAGTCCAGGCACTTGGCACTGCCTGTTCTGCCTCAGCAACCTGGGGTTGGGAGCCTGAACTGGTGGTGTTGGAGCAGGACCGACCTTCGGGCAACTGAGCCTATGGCCAGACAGATCTGGAAAAGTGGGTCCAGGGTGCTAGGCAACGGTGGAAATCAGAGACCCCTTAGCCCAGCATTCAAGGTCCTTCATGATTTGGCCCACACTACACTTTGTTGGCTACTACCCTAAACTCTTCATGATCCCTATTTGCTGCTTCAATTGTGAACTGTGTTTTTCTCAAGATGCCTTTTTCCATCTTATCCATTTGGCAAATTCCCACTGATCCAGCAAAAACCCAGAAAAAGGCCTCCTTCTCTGAAATGCCTTCCTCTTTTCCTCTCCTCTGTTTCTGAAGCTTGTAGCTTCCTCTACACAAGTTCTTTTCAACTACATGGTGATGGATTGATTTATGCATCTACCTCACCTGGCAGAATAGCAGGACACAGACACTGGCAGGAGGCTGGCATGTACCCTCCAAGGCTAGAGCTATTAGCACACTGGGCACAATGTCTTTCGTTGCTGGGAAGTTGGAGGACTACAGACCAGCCCCCCACAGACCCTCAGCACTCTCTGGTGCCCCAAGAGAGGCAGGGAGTAAAACCAGGTCTTAACTGTCTCTGAGCTTCCCTGCCCATATACAAGAGGTTCTGGGAGTGCAAGGACTAAGGCCCCACGACAAGAACACTAACGTCCACACTCGGGGTACAACTAGTAGGGGCACCCGAACTCTTCTCCAGGTTTTCTGAGCTGAGATCAGTGACACCAAGAGGAGAAGAAAGCAGCCTCCATCCATGGGCAGAGCTGACAGGTTGGTTTTTGTGCCCGCCACATTAACCTACCCAAGGAATTTGCCAGTTGGGAGGGTAGAAAAGAAAATTACAAGGGACAAAAGTCTCTCAAGAGCAGGAGGGACTTGGAGCTGCCCAAATCCATCTTTTCCTGTTGCATGTAGTCATTCCCATTCACAGACTGGTGAGGCATAGCGATTGTCTGTTACAGCAGCTCCCAACCTGAGTCTCATTCTCCTAAACACCCCTGTAGCCTGGGGTCAGCAAGGACAGTGAGGCGGGAAAACCAGGCACTTTTCTCTATAGGATCCCAGGAATCACAGCCACATCCACAGCCCTGTAGCTCTTGAGTCTTGCACATAGCAGCTGCGTCTGGGGGCCATATGCACAGAAACACCGCTGCACTCTGCTGAACCCACATCTGTACCCTGGCCACGGAGAGCTCAGCAGCACATTTGATCTTTTCTCTTTTAACAAATCAGTATGTTTGCACCACAGTGGAGCAGTGTGGAAAGAATAATGTGTCCAGGCATCAGACGTATAAAACCCAACCTTCCATTCTGCAGATTGTATTGGTCTCACTTATGGTCACCCTCTTTGTACCCTCCCAGAGGTCACCCAGGACTGGCTGTGTGTTTCTTGAAGCCTTGTGTTTAAGTGCCCCACACAAACATGGAATGGCAGCTTTCTCTTCTGTCTCATATTTTCCCTCTTTCTCTCTCCTGCTACCTGTCTTGTTTCCCTTTGTTCCCCCTTGCCGCCTGTCACCTCTGAGAACGGGAAACAGGATCCAACAGTGGTGTGTATGGCTTTAAACAGGACTTAATTCTTCTGTATCAGAGCTTGGAGGTGGGGGCTTCCTAAGGGGACAATTAAGATGCTGGCCACAATTAACATCTCCCCATTGTCCAAAAACAGGACTTGTTCCAGGGCCTGGATTTCCTTTTAAAGAGATTTAGTACAGGAGATCCTGGAATTAGCAGATACCCGGCAAAGCATTAATTCCCGTGGAAGGAGGGGCCAAGCTGCCAAGAGAGTGATCGTTGAGGCAGTATTTGGGACACCCCCAAAAGGGGCTGCAGCCAGCCTGGCCCCCCTCTACCAGGATGACACAATGTTCAGGGCCTCGGAGGGAAGGAAGAAGGGGAGAGCCTTCCTAGGTGTTTCCCAGCTCACTGGATTTTTCTGACTCCACCCTCACCCCTGCTGCCTCAGTCAGGGTGTCGTGGTTAGGTGTTGCTGAGGAAGTTCTGACTCGTAGCTACCCTGAGTACAGCAGAACGGAACACTGACCAGTCCTGCGCCATACTCACAATCGTTGTTACAGTGGAGCCCATTGTTGCAGCCACGGTGTCACCAATCCCTTGCTGAGGGTCTTATTCTTTATCACTGACCCTCTACTTTACAAAGCATGGTGTCCTTCTCCAGGCACTGGTTCCTCCTGACAACATGTCCAGAATATGTAAGACATAGTCTTGCCATCCTTGCTTCTAAGGAGCAACTTGGCTGTAGTTCTTCCAAGACAGATCTGTTCGTTCTTCTGACAGTTCATGGTATAGTCAATATTCTACTCTAACACCACAATTCAAAGGCATCAAGTCTTCCGTCTTCTTTATTCATTGCCCAGCTTTCACATGCATATGATGTGATTGAAAATCCCAGGACTTGGGCCAGGCACACCTTAGTCTTCAAGGTGATGGCTTAGCTTTACATCACTTCAAAGAGCTCTTTTTCAGCAGATTTTCCCAGTGCAATGTGTCTTTTGATTTCTTGACTGCTGCTTCCATGGGTGTTGACTATAGACCCAAATAAAACAAAATCCTTGGCAATCTTTTCTCTGTTTATCATGATGGGCACATCATGAGGCTGAGAATGGGCCAGAGTCTCACCATGAAGCAGCAAGGCCCATGTCCAACCCCCAAATGGTTTGAGAGATGTTTCTGAGTCAGAGTGGAAAACTGTGTAGTGTGGGTGGGTAAAGAAAGGAAGAGGAAAGATGTCCCTACTCTTCTCCCCCTGTAAATCCAGTCCTAATGTCTTCTTATCCAAAGACATTCTCCCCACCCACTAATGCATGAGTCACCCCGTTCCTAACAGCTTACTGAAATGAGGATATACATGTATATATTAAAATAGAATACATAGTAAAGTGGAGTCTTGTCATAAACATAAGAATTGACTAAACTATGAATTGGCTAAAGTGTTAAAACACAAAATGGCTGTGCTTAAGCTAAGTAGCATTGTGAGAAAATGCAAAGTCATGGTGAGGAAGTGACAGTGAGAAAGACAACTGTCAGATGGACACGGCAGCAGGCGGTCAGAGCAATGCTAAAGAAAATAACCAATCAGAAAGATGTCAACAACTGAAGGTACCAGAAGATAAGACTTATCAACTGACTAATAACAAGAACCAAGTAAACAACTTGTATAAAAACCTAGCACTCTGGATTTGGGGTGCACAGTCCCTCTGGAGGTCTGTGCCCACTGGTCTGCTGCTGTGTTGTGACCTGATCCCGAGACCTTGTCTGCTTTCCCCTCAAGGGCTGGTTTGAGTTGGCTGCGACTGTTTCCCATTGGTGCCTGAACCTCCTGCCCTGTCCCTGCTGGTGGATCTACCTCTGAGACAACTTGTCACTCTCGTGATGTCTAAAAGGCCTGGCTCAAGTGACTGTGACAGTTGATGCCTGAGCTTCCTGTGCTGTCCCTGCCAGCTCCACCTCTGAGACACCTGTATGTCTAAATGGTGAGAGCACAGCCAATCTCCAAATTTCTTAGACTGAAATCTATTTTTAGGGAAGTGTATGCATAAGATGCACCCTGCAGTACCGGTGGGACCCGGCTGAACCTGTGTAGGTCTTAACTTATACAAAGGAGAGTTCTGAACTAATGTAAATATAGAAAAGATCTCTTAAGTAACCTAAGAGTATTTTTGTGTCCTGTTGCTAGCACCTTCCCCGTACGCTTAATTGTGTGTGCTTTGATTAAAGCTTATCATTAACCCCAAGTCCTGTAGTTGCATATTTTCCTCTCACAACCCCTGATACTTTTTGGGTGCTGATGACACTGACCCCATCTCTGGCCTCTTGGAAGGAGCGCTGGACTTGGTATCAAGGGCCCAGGCTGAACCTTAGCCCCTTCCTAGTTAACATTCCCCTGCCAAAAAAACAAAAAACTATTGCCACAGAGTTGATTCCAACTCTTAGCAACCCTGCAGGGCAGAACAGAACTGCAGCCTGCCATATCTTTCCTCAGCAAGCAACTGGTGGGGTCAAACCACGAACCCCTCAGTTAGCATCTGAGCCCTTAACCACTGCACCACCAGGGTGCCTTCCTTCCTAGCTGGTTGCCTTCACATCAGCTGTCAGAGCCTCAGTACCCTCCACAGTACATTGCAGGTAACAGTGGGCAAGGCAGGATTTCACTAAATCTGAGGATTTCTGGGTTATGGCGCATAAGGTGACTTAAGTGTCACGTGATCCAGTGAGTTAATGACTGGTCTTGACCTCAGACTCTGGCTTGGTTAGCTCTGTGACCTCCCCCAGAATCTGCTCTCTCTCGCCTGCTGCCATGTCTGTAAGTCTGTAGAGCGCACCGAGTTCGCTCCCTGGATTCCAAATATAAAACACAGGAAAACAGACTGGGATCCAGGGAGATAAAAAGCCTGGAGGGCAGAAATAGAAAGAAACATTGTCAGGAAGAAGCCAGGTGCCACAGCAAATCACACTTAGCCAGCAATAGGGAGCTGCATTCATAACTCCTTGGCTAACAGGACCTGCTAATTAAGCATGAAACCTCAGGAAATGTCAGTTCTGGAGGAAATTTTTTATTAATATTCATCTGAAGGCTTAGGTGTCAGGGAACCCTGTGGGAGAGCAGGTGGGGGTGGCTCACCCAGGAGGCACTAGGCCCTGGAGGTGAGAATGGGGGAGAGTGAGGCAGGGAGGGGACTGGGGTCTGAAAGCACACACAGTTTTGTGCACTGTCCCCAAGCTAGGTACTCCCACGCATGTCTCATTTCATAACCATGGCAATCTTGGGAAAAGAGGATTATTATCCACCCTTAGAGATGAGAAGATTGAGGCTTAGAATGGCACAGAGCCCTTTCTTGAATGACCTGATGGAGGGGTCTCACCCTGTGCCAAACCATGTGCCAACCAGAGGATCAGAGACAGCGTTATTACACTCCGGGCCCCTAATCCAGTGTGCGGGCAGACGATGATGGCTGTGCGATCCCATGGGATAAGCACAGGCAGATGTGGGAGATACAGGGCACCCCAACTCAGCCTGGCGCATCAGGGGCTTCCCTGAGGGGATGCTACCTACACTGAGACCTGAGGATGAGCAGGAATTAATCCCACCCGGAGGAGAAGGAGGGAGAGGTGTGTAGAAATTCAAAGTCCCAGGGGTAAGGCATGTTCAGGAAACTTCCAGCCGGGGTCCTCCACCTAAAGAATGACAGAATAGGGGCAGAGGTGGCAGCTGTGGACCGCGAGGAAGTGAGCATAGGTAAAGGTCGGGAGTAGGCATTCTAGGACCAAATCCTGGCTCTAACACAGCCTCGGGAGACCCTGGACAAGTCCCTGGTCCTCTCTGGGCTCAGTTTCACTGTTATTAAATGGGTATCTTAGTTATCTAGCACTGCAGTAACAGAAGTACCACAAGTGGGTGTCTTTACCAAAGAGAAATGTATTTTCTCCCAGTTTAGGAGGCTAGAAGTCCAAATTTAGGAAGCCAGTCCTAGGGGAAGGCTCCCCACCTCTCTCTCTGTCTCTCTCTCTGTCTCTCTCTCTGTCTCTCTCTCTCTCTCTCTCTCTCTCTCTCTGGGAAGCTCCTGTCTCTTTTCAGCTTGTATCCTTAGGTTTCTTGCAATCAAGTGACTTTATATCTTCCCCTCTGTTGGTGCCAGCTTGCTTGCTTAATCTGCTCTTACACGTCTCAGAAGAGATTGATTTATGGAACACCCTGCACCGAGGCTGTGTCATTAACATAACAAAGGAAATTCCTTCTCAAACGGAATTATAACCACAGACACCAGGTTAGGATTTACAACACCGCTTTTGGGGGGACACAATTCAATCCTTAATACTGGGGATGGTAGTAACAGCCCCCTCCCTCCTAGAGTGGTTCTGAGCTTTAAAGGAGCTAAGGAAGGGGTTTAGAAGAGATTCTGTCTGGTTGGAACCCCTGATGAGTATTTGCATTTCTAACAAGTTCTAAGGCAATGCTAATGCTGCTGGTCATGGACCACTTCTGAGACTCACTCAAACTCACTGCCATCAAGTTGATTCCAACTCACAGCAACCCTGTAGACAGTGTAGAACTGCCCCATAGCGTTTGCCACGAGTATTCCGTGAGTTTGAATCGCCGACCTTCCGGTTAGCAGCCGTAGAACTTAACCACTATGCCACCTGGGTTTCCAAAGAGCCCAAACCAAAAACCAACCCCACTGCCATGGAGTCAAGTCGATTCAAATGCATAGCGACCTGACAGTACAGAGCAGAACTGCCCCATGGCGTTTTCAAGGAGCAGCTGGTGGATTCCCACAGCCGACCTTTCCATCAGCCGCTGAGCTCTTAACCAGTGCACCACCAGGGCTCCACCAGCAGGGCGGTAGTCTTCCAATTTTGTTAGACATAAAGAATCACCCAGGGATCTTGTTCAAAGGTGATTCTGACTCAGTGCATCTGGAGTGGAAATGCTAATTCTCAGCAGGGGCTCAAACCAGAACAAACAGATTTGAAGCACTGGCTGTGGACAGTGCCAGGGGCACAGCAGAGCAGTCCGTGCTTCTGCCTTTATTACTTGCCTGATCCACAGTCTGCACACTCTGTCCAACACAGGCCTCAGTGTGGGGTGAGCAGACCCAGCAGCTCCCCTCCTGTCTCTTCAGCACAACAGCCTGGACTGTAGGAGACAGTTGGAGAGAACTGACAGGCAAATTGCCATTGAACAATCTTGATTTCTGTCCCTGGGGAGGAAGTGCCTTAAACTCATTTGTCACACTGACACAGGCCCCAAAGGTCCCTAAATCCAGGCCACCCACTCCCAACTGCTGACACGTCTGCCTCCCTCCTGACCCAACCCAAGGCAAAGGTGCCTCGGGTCCCAGAGCAGGGCTCACTCCTCCTTTTGCTCCTCTTCTTCCCCTGTGTGACATCAGGGATCAGCAGGCAGAACAGCCATCCTCCCCACTACACGCATGACTGCTCAAGGACCTGCTGTGACTCCTACCATCTGCTGCCATGAGCCATCACGTCTCCCTACATGTCAGCTTTCCCATTCAACTCTGCTTCCACGCCTTTCCCACAGAAAACCCCAGGCAAAGTGGGTCTGGACTGTGCTCCTGCACCTTCACCCAGCCTCACCCTGCAAGGTCTCCTTCCTGTGGTATTCCCTCCCTCTCTCCTCCCCTTTTTTCTCCTCCTGACAAACTCCTACACATCTTTCAAAGTCCAGATTCCATCTCTGTGCTGCAGCCTCTTCTAGGCAGACCATTCACTCCCTCAATTTTCCCCTAACGTAGTTGCTAGAGAGCATGTTCTGAACACATAACATGGGCCAAGTGATGTTGTCCTCAGTCTACTCCCTGTATCCCATCACTAATCCTCTCCATCCCCTGTGAGGTCGAGATCCTTGCCTCTGCTCTACTGATGAGGAAACTGAGGCTCAGAGAGGTGGTGTAACCTGCCTGAAGCCACAAAGCTAAGAAGTAAATGCAGCACCAATCTCTGTATGCTTTGTCATTATCTGTGTCCAAAGTTTCCCCCCAACTAGATAATAAGCAAAGGTAACAGTAATCAGTCCTGACAACAGTAATCAGTCTACTCTGCAGCCCCAGGACCTAGCCCCAACAGGGAAGGTTTGTCCAGCAAAGGCACAAGTGGGTGGATTCCCACCTCCCTGCCTGGTACCCTGCCCAGTCCTTTCTGTGGAGGGCGGCCCTCCCATCTTCACAGCCTGCCTCTTCAGGGATGCCCTGGGCTTTCCCAGAACATCTTTGTGCCCCTTTCCCATATGCCTATTTGGAGTTTTGCCGGCCCCCCACCCCCACTGAGTTGCACATTCCAGGAACAAGGTTTGCCTCATTTTGTCCCCCCAAGGGTCTGGCACAGGGCTGCACAAGAAAATGCTTGACCTCAGCAGGATTAAACCTGACACTCTAGTGTGCCCTAAATTGGGTCCATGGCAAATCCCACCACTGATGTCTGTAGCCCCAGCTCCCCCTGATTTACAACCCCCACCATGTTCCTCTGTAGGGGCCAGGGAAAGAACAGGGGCTCTGGAATCAAACAGACCATGGTCTCCAGTACACTCCTGCCACCTGAAGAGCTGAGTGACGTGGGACAAGTGGGTTCATCTCTTCGAGGTTGAGGTCCCCTTCAGACAAGTGAGAGTGGTCGTGGCCACCAGGGGATGGTGCCAAGACTGATGGAGTGGAGGACAGTAGGTGTTCAGTGAACGTAAATGCCCCCCCCGCCAGCCGCAGAGGCTGCCAACTCTGTCAAAGTGTGTCCCGTTCAGAGCAAGCAATTCAAAGCTTGTGAATGCATCCTTTGTTCAAGCAGCCCCGCACCCTTCCCCATTCCCACCTTCTCCACCACTGTAATCCCACCCAGCCCCAGCCCCAGCCCCGAGCCCACCTCAGCCTGCTTCTGCAAACAGAATTTGTCAGGTGTCTGTGGAGTTTTTTGCATCTATTACATAGACTAAAATCTCCCAGGATGTTTAAATTCCAATCTTTTTTTAATTTCCCACACATTCAAAGAGAAATTGGTTACATTTCAGCAAAGGTCACACATAAAACATCCTGCATAAGACAGGAAAAGGGGGTGAGGGTTCAGCTAGTAAGCAATGCCATTCATTAAGTAGGATCACAGTGTCCCCTTCCAACGAGGACATGCTCTGGATGGTACTCTGCTCCCTGCTCCCTCCAAAATGGGTGATTTAGGAACTCCCAGTTGGATGATGCTTACAGCAGAATGATGTATGTTCTATTGACTGAGCGCCTGCTTCCTTATACCCCCTCCCAACCTACACCCTGCAGTCGTGAGTGTCACTGTACCCACCGCGCAAATAAGGACACACAGTCCTGAAGCTGAAGGGACTCCCCCAAGATCACACAAAGCAGCAAGAGGTGGGGCTCTGATTCAAACCCAGGTCTGGGTGCCTGCAAAGCCCTTGCTCACGAAGAGAGCAGGGAAATCAGCCCAATCGAAGCAGGCTCCACTGGGCTTTGGGTCCAATCCAGTCCTCTGGTCATTTCCATATATTGGCATGCCAAGGCCTCAAATATAGGCAATAAATTTCATTAATTAGTGCAGCCAACCAGTGGGCATTTAGCTGCAGGATGCCCTCAGAGTATTGCAACACACACAGTGGGTTCTGGATTTGGTCTATCTGCCAACCTTCCTGGTCAGCCTCTCCTGTTCAGAAGTGAGACACTCAAGGGAAAAGGACTCCTTGACTTTCTGGAATAAAGAGCTTTGTTGTTTTGTGTTCTTACATCATAATACACTTAATAAAACAAGGACCATGAAGCACAAGCCGGACATGGGGCCTCTGCTCTTTGCAGCTGCCCCAGAGCCAGAACCTTCCCCTTCCCAAAGCCTTGTGGGAGCTCAGGCCACCCTCCCCAGAGATGTAAGCACTGCCAGGGCAGAGCAAGGGCAGGTGGCCTAGTCCAGGTCACATAGAGCCACAAAGATGCAGTGGGCTTCCCCCCAAGATGAGTTGCTGAACCCACCCTCCTGGATTCATCCTTTAATTAACTGTGGGGAAGGTACAGAACCAGGCAGGGTTTTGTTCTGTCACACAGAGGGTCACTGTGAGTGGGAACTGTCTCAACAACACCCAGCAAGAAGTCTGAGTAGCTAGGGTGCAGCAGCTGGAGGCAGAGATCCTGGGGCTATGTTAAAGACTAACTTAGGCCTCCTAAAAGTAGGTTGGATTCCTGGCTCTCGTACTTGCAGATGGAGCCCAGTTGGTTCAATGGTTAAGAGCTCAGCTGCTAACCAAAAGTTCCACAGTTCAAATCCACCAGTTACTTCCTTGGAAACCAGCTGCGGGCAATTGTACTGTGTCCTATAGGGTCACTATGAGTTGGAATCAGTTCAATGGCAACATGTTTGGTTTTTGTTGTTGCTGCTATTTTGGTACCCGTGGATGTGATAATGAGGTCATACCACTATAGGATGAATACTAAACCTAGTCATTTCTGAGTCATGAAAACAACCAGAATAGGCACAGACACACTCAAGGGGCAAACAGAGGTCAATGAACACCAAGAAACACCAGGGAACTGCAAAAAACTCCCAGGACTGCTGTCAAGGCAGAGCTTCCCTAAGAGCCAGCATCTCAATTCAGACTTCTAGCCTTCTGAACTCTGAGAAAATAGACTTCCGTTCTTTAAAGCCACCTGCCTGTGCTATTTCCGTTACAGCAGCACTAGGTGGCTAAGACAGACTATGTTGCCCAAAAGGCGCCCTGGGGGTACAGTAGCTAACGGCCCTGCTGCTCAGCTAAAGGTCTGTGGTTGGAACCCACCAGCCACTCAACGGGAGAAAGACGTGGCAGTCTGCTTCTGTAAAGACTGTTGTTGCTGGGTGCTATGGAGCCGGTTCCCACTCACAGCGGCCCTGTGTACGACAGAATAGAACACTGCCCGCTCCCGAGCCATCCTCACAATCATTGTTATGCTTGAGCCCGTTGTGGCAGCCACGGTGTCAGTCCACCTCCTTGAGGGTCCTCCTCTTTTTTGATGACCCTCTGCTTTACCAAGCATGATGACCTTCTCCTGGGACTAAAAATAAAAATCAAAAACTAGTCGCCATCAAGTTGATTCTGACTCATAACAGCACTATAAAACAGAACTGCCCAGATAGAGTTTTGAAGGAGCACCTGGTGGATTTGAACTCCCAACCTTTTGGTTAGCAGCTGTAACACTTCACCACTACACCATCAGGATTTCCCATCACGGACTGGTCCCTCCAAATAACATGTCCAAAGTATGTGAGAGCAAGTCTTGCCATCTTTGCTTCTAAGGAGCACTATGATTGAACTTCTTCCAAGACAGATTTGTTTGTTATTCTGGCAGTCCATGGTATATTCAGGATTCTTTGCTAACACCACAGTTTAAAGGCCTCAATTCTTCTTCACTCTTCTTTATTCATTGTCCAGCTTTCAAGAGTGAAACAAAGATTACAAACTTAGAAACCTTGTGGGGCAGTTCTGTTCTGTCCTGTAGGGTCAGAATCGACTTCACTGCAATGCTACCCCAATGAAAGCACATCTTTGTTCCTCATAACTCCCAGCACTTCAAGTGGCACAAGAGCAGTCACATGTTTTCTACCAGCCCAAACCAGAGTCATACCTGGAGCCAGGACTGTCAACCCGCTAGCTGGAGAGAGGCTGCACAGCTGGGTGGAGCAACCCCAGATCCAGGAATGAATGAGCACACGGAGGCAAGGAGGAACACAGGGACCGAGCTTGAATGAGTGGATGGAGAGAACGAGGGAGAGCAAGAATGAATGAATGCACTGAATAGATGACAGTGTGAATTGTTGAATGGAGGAAGGCAAGCCTTCCTGAGCAAACTAGGCCAGGGATCATATCCAACATATTACTATGACCCTGGTCTCATAGGACAACAAAAGTTGCTGGGTGCCACAAAAGGCTGGTACTGAACTACCAACCCGAAGGTTAGGAGTTGGAACCGCCCAGTGGTGCTACAAAAGAATAGGCTGGTGATCTGTTTCCATAAAGGTCACAGCCAAGAACACCCTGTGGAGCAGTCCTGCTCCGTAAAGCATGGTGTCACCGTGAGTTCTGATCAGCTTAACAGCAACAGGTTTGGTTTTTTGTTTGCTTGTTTCTGCTTGGTTATAGGAGAGAAAACTGGAGCACAGAGAGGTTAGAAACTCACTCAAGGTCACACAGCCAGTGTGGCTGGGGCTCCAGCGAGGCAGTCTGGTCGCAGGACCCAGACTCTTGCCCCCACACCCAATTCCACATCTAGCTGCTGGCTGCTTTTCCAGCTCTGCCCTGGGCTGATTTCACAGCTGCTGAAGCTCAGCTGAAGATTTGGCCCTCCTTCCAGGCTGCCACCCAGTCCCAGGGGCATTCAAAACAAATGTGATGAAATCTGGCTCCTACAGTGAGAATGGCACACGGATTCACCTTCAAATCATTCCATCTTGCTGTTGGCTGGAGTTTGGCTGGTAGCAGATTTTGCCTTTTCTGATGACTGTGCCAGTGATATTTTGCTTTCTCAACTTCCTGCCTCTTCAGGACTGGAGAAGTCCCATGGGGGGCTGGACAGGCTGCAGATGGACACCCAAGGAGTGGAAGAAGGTGTTATTTGCGTGAGATGTCATTGTCTGCACCTCCGCTGTCGCTATACCCCTCAAAAATCACTGTTTGGTCCAGGGGAGTTTAGTCTTCCTCTTGGCGTTCACTTGTTCTGCACATTAGACCCTTTAAGGTAGTTGGAGGAAGGCAGGGACTGGGGCCAGGGAAACTGGGGTAATTGAATCATGTACGGACAGATTTAGGCTCAGCATCAGCAGCCAAATCTGTCTAATAGTTGAAGAAGGTGCCATATCAGGTAGTGGCCTCCCCAGCCCCAGAAACATTCAAGTTACTCCAGGACAGTAAAGAGAGGGCTTCTGAATGACAGGGAGGAGCTGGACTGAGGACATATCCTGTGCTAATGAGCCTGACTGTGGAATTTCTCTTTCTACTCTAAGTTTCTCTCAATGGTTCTATATTGTTCCAGCTCTTTTGTGGAGAGATGCCTAAGTTCCGAGATTCTTTGAGCCTCTGAGTCCTTGAATACATCCGTGGTCCTTTAATTCTAAGAGTCTCAGAAGAGACAAGATGCTCAGATCCTGCAAATCAAAGATTCTATGAAAGCATCCTTGAGTCTATGAAAAACACTCTCTTTCCAAGAGTCTGTATATCTCAGATGTCATGAGTGGGTCTGAGAGACTTGAAAACCCTCCAACAATATAAGGGAAGTGTAGGATGGAGAATCCTGAGCTGCTTGCTTTCCACTATCCTGTTGCTGTTAGGTGCTATTGAATTGGTCCCGAGTCATGAGACCCAGTCAACAAGAGAACGAAGCAGTGCCTGATCCGCTACCATCCTTACAGTCACTGTCCCACTTGAGCCCATTATTGCAGCCACTGTGTCAACCCATCTCATTGAGAATCTTCCTTTTTTTCTACAACCCTTTGCTTTACCTAGTGTGATGTTCTTCTCTAGGGACAGTCCCGCCTAATAACACGCCCGGTGAGCATTCTGGCTGTAGTTTCTTCCAAGGCACAATTGTTCATTCTTCCGGCAGTCTATGGTATAGTCAGTATTCTTCACCAACACAGTAACTCAAAGGCATCAATTCTCCTTCAGTTTTCTTTATCCATTGTCCAGTTTTCACGTGCATATGAGGTGATTGAAAAGACCATGGCTTGGATCAGGTGTACCTCAGTCCTTAAAGAAACATCTTGACTTATTAACATTTTAAAGAAATCTTTTGCAGCTAATTTGCCTGACTCAGTGGGTCCTTTGATTCCTTGACCGCTGCTACCAGGGGCACTGGTTGTGGATCCAAATAAACTGAAATCCTTGACAACTTCAGTCTTTCCTCTGTTGCTCATATTGCTTATTGAGACAGTTGTGAAGATTTTTGTTTTCTTTATGTTGGGATCTAATCCTTTCTGAACACTGTGGTCTTTCATCTTCATCAGTGAGTACTTCAAGTCCTCTTCACTTTTATCAAGAAACTGGTGTCATCTGCATATCTCAGGTTGTAATTGGGTCTTCCTCCAATCTTGATGCCGCGTTCTTCTTCAGATAGCCCACCTTCTCAGATTATTTGCTCAGTAGACAGATTAAAGAACTATGGCGAAAGGACACAACTCTGACACACAGCTTTCTTGACTTTAAACTACCCGGCCTCCTTTTGTTCTGTTGGAGTGACTGCCTGTTGTTCTAAGTACAGATTCCTCATGAGCACAATTAAGTTTCTCAGAAGTGCCATTCTTCTCAGTGTTGCCCATAATTTGTTGTGATCCACATAGCTAAATGCCTTTGAATAGTAAATAAAACATAGGTAAGCACCTTTCTGGTATTCTCTGCTTCCAGCCAACACTCGTCCAGCATCAGCAATAATATCCTTCATTTCTTATCCTCTTCTGAATCTGGCTCGAATTTCTGACAGTTCCCTGTCAGTGTATGGCTGCAACCACTTTTGAACGATCTTGAGCAAAATTTCACTTGTGTGTGATGTTACTGATATTGTTTGGTGATTTCCATGTTTTGTTGAATCACCTTTCTTTGAAATGAGGGAAATATGGATCTCTTCCAGTCAGTTGCTCAGGTAGTAGTCTTGCAAATTTCTTGGCATAGATGAGTGAGCGCTTCCAGTGCTGCATCTATTTATTAAAGCATCTCAGTTCGTATTCCATCAGTTACTGGAGCTTTGTTTTCCACCAGTGCTCTCAGTGCATCTTGGACCTTTTCCTTCTGTACCATCAGTCCTTGATCATGTGCTGCCTCCTGAAATGGTTGAACATCAGCCAGTTTTTTTGGTACAGTGACTCTGTGTATTTCTTCCAACTTTTGATATTTCCTTCATCTTTTTAGTATTTTCCCCATTGTTGTTGTTGTTAGGTGCCATCAAGTCAATTTCAGCTCCCCGCAACCCTATAGGATGGAGTAAAACTGTCCCATAAAGTTTCTGATGACTGGCTGGTAGATTTGAACTGTCCACATTTTGGTTAGCAACTCAGCTCTTAACCACTATGATTTTCCCCATTGAATCTTCCAGTATTGCAACGGGAGGCTCGAATTTTGTCTTCAGGTCTTCCAGTTTGCGAAATGCCGAGCCTGTTCTTCCCTTTAGTTTTCTATCTCCATGCCATCACATACGTCATTATAATACTTTGTCTTCTCAAGCTGCTCTTTCAAATCTTCTGTTTTGCTCTTTTACTTCGTAATTTCTTCTTGCTTTAGGTATTGTACGTTCAACAGCAACTTTCAGAGTCTATTCTGACATTCATTTCGGTCTTTGCTTTCTTTCCTGTCTGTTTAGTAACTTCTTGCTTTCTTGGCATGTGATGTCCCTGATGTCATTCCATAACTTGCTGGTCTTCAGTTCTTAGTATCAAATCTGCTCTTGAGATGATCTCTATTCAGATGAGACATACTCAAGGTCATGCTTTGGCTCTTGTGAACTTGTTCTAATTTTCTTCAACTTCAACTTGGACTTGCATGGGAGCAATTGATGGTCTGTTCCAGTTAGCTCCTGGCCTTGTTCTGACTAACAGTGTTCAGCTTTTCCATCGTCTCTTTCCAGAGATATAGTTGATGTAATTCCTGTGTATCTATCCCATTCTTATTCCATTTGTATTCCTGTGTATTCCATTTTTCAATGTCTTAGAAGGAGGTTATTCAGTCATTTATCTCCAGAGACCACTTTGCATTGAAAACCAGAGAGACCTTGGGAATACCCAGTTCCATTCTCTTTCATCCTTCACTTGGTTCACCCCAGTCTCTTCTTTCAAGTACCCAGAGCCCTCTGGGTTGACTGCTCCAAAAGCCCTACTTTCAGTCCCCACAAATCCCCACAAACTCACCACTCACATACTCGCCCACCCTTGTCGGGTGTAGCACAAATCCACGATGCCCATCTCTACTGCAAGGGAGAAACACAGCTGTGATTGGCAGGTTAATTACTCTGCACCCAGAGCCGGAGGAGCACAGGCGAGATAAGAGAGGAGAGGCAGGGCCTTGGGGCCTGGCTGACTGACAGTGCCCATTGTTCTGCCTCTTGTGGTCCTCAGGGCCAGCCAGAATGTGCCCCTAAGTCAGGTCTTTGACTCAAGCCCCCAGACCATGTCTGGTGCCTCCAGTGGGGGAATACGTCTTCTGAAGCTAGAGCCATCTGCGGTCAGATGAGAACTGTGCAGCCTTATTACTGCTGTGTGCTGTTTTCCATTTCCCACTCCCAAGCTAAGGCAGCTGCATAGACACAGAGGCAGCTCCCTGGACACTGCCAGAGGGCACTCAGAGAGACGGTCTGGAGCCACAGAACCTAAGAGTGAGGAGTGACCAGAGCTTGGCAGGGAGGGAGGGATAGGAAGAAGACTGTGTCTTGAGCCCCAGCAGCATCCTAGACCCTGTGATGGACATTTCTCATACTCTGCCATAAGTAATTCTCACAGCAGGCCTAGGAAGTGCTGCTAATGTGCCCATTGTTGAGATGTGAAAACTGAGTGTCTCCGAGTGACATGCCTGAGTCACCAGCCGACTGGTGACAGGGCTGTTCTCATACAGGTCTGTCTGTTTCAAAGCACATGACTTTTCTTATGCCTCAGTCAACACAGACAAGAAGCAACCAACAGTTCTAAGCTTTCCATCAGGCATGGACCACTGAACTCAGGCCCATGGGGCCCAATGTTTAAAAAAGGGTCTGGACTAAGAGTGAGGAAACTGAGGCTCAACTCTGACACTCACTTCCTAGACGTGTGACCTTGGGTCTATAACAATACCCGTCAGCTGTAAAATGGGGTTGATGATCTCACACAAGGGTTAAAATGAGCCCTCTGTGCTTGCCAGACATAGAGGCCACTGATGGATGGGAGTTGAGGGAGGACCAGACACTGTGCTGGCTCTCTGCTTTTGGCTCCTTCCTTTGTTGGATATCTTCTAGTTCCTTTATACTTTTTCCATCCATCCATCTATCCATCCGTGCATCCATCCATGCATCCAGCCGGCCATACATCCATCAACACAATCACTTGCTCATTTAATCAGTATGAATTTTATCTGTCCTATGCCTAGCACTGGAGTGGGGAACACTGTAAGGAATAAGACACTGCCCTTGCCATCCAAAGGCCCTTCCAACCACAAGCAGAAGGATGACTGGTGACCATAACCGGAACACAGCTGTGAGAAGTCACCTAGGAAGGCATCCACTCCCCTGGTGACCCAGGCAGGACTGCAACGAGGGAGTAACTGAGCTGATCGCCAGTCTCTGCAAAGGGAGAAGGCCGACCCAGGCAGGAGGCACAGCACGAGCAAAACGATGAGGGGCCGAAAAGCCTGGCTTGTGCGAGGACCAGCAGGTCGTTCACCTTGGCTGGAGCTCAGGTAGAGCACGTACGTGGGAGCGTCTGGGGAGCCAGTGAAAAGGGAGAGGGGAAGACACCCAGAAGGACCAGACTGTGAACCTTGAACTCCAAGCCAAGGAAGTCAACTTGACCCCACCAGTAGTTACAAGCCACTGAAGGTTCTTGAGCAGGAGGATAGCAGGATAAAATTCTCTATTAGAAAGGACCGTTTAGCAGGGGTAAAGGGAAGAGATGAGAGGAGAGAGGAGTTAGGGAACCAGCTGAGAGACTGGTGCATCTCATCGTCCAGTACTTTCTGGGCCTCTTCTTATGCTGAGTTCCTGGCACAGGTGAGGACCCAGCTGGGCAATGGTCAGGGGTCAGTCCAGCCGAACTCAGTGCGCAGCTTTTGACCCAAAACACAAATTCACTCCATGTAACAGCTTAAGAGATTTCTGGAGTCACCTACCCCAGTTCCCACCTATACCCAAAGATGTCACACCACGGAGCCATCAAGCTCTGCTTCCACCCTGCTGGCCCCACTAGGACTCTCTGGGCTCCTTTCCCCTCCTCACTGTCCCCATCCCCCTCCCTGTCCAGCAGGTGACATAGTGGCGTGGCTTCCTTCTGCCGAGAGAAAATCCAAGCCTCAAAATAGGAAATCCCTAGACCTTTTTGTGTTGATGAAGACTGTTGACTGCTGAAACAATGAGCAAACCTGTCTTGAAAGTACAGCCAGAATGTTCCTCGGAAGCAGGGATGGCTAGACTATGTCTCACATACTTTGGATATGTTGTCAGGAAGGACCAGGCCCTGGAGAAGCACATCATGCTTGGTAAAGTAGAAAGTCGGTGAAGAATTGGAAGATTCTGAAGGAAATAGATTGACACAGTGGCTGTGACAGTGGGCTGGAGCATGACAATTGTGAGGGTGGTGCAGCACCCGGCAGTGCTTTGTTCTGACATGCGTAGGGTCCCTGAGAGGACGAACAGACTCAAAGGCACCTAACAACAACAACGACAACGTCTACTGGTATCAAATTCCAAAGAGCACCCACGGGCCCTCGCTGCCTCCTCCTGCAGACGGAGGGTGCGCCCTCTTGCTGACTGACACCCACCTGGCTCTCACCAGCCCCTCCCACCCGCCTCCACAGGGATGTCCGTCTGCCCAAGAAGGGGACCCATGTTGAGTGTAGTCACTATGGTAATCCACTTGGTTGAGGATCTTCTTTGAAATGCTAGAAACCAAAGATGTCTGTCTCAGTTACCTTGTCTTGCTATGACAGAAATGCCACACATGGGTGGCTTTAACAAATGGAATTTGTTCTCCCACAATTTAGGGGGCTAGAAGTCTGAATTCTGGGTGCCAGCTCCAGGGAGCAATTCTCTTTCACTCTCGGGGAAGGTCCTTGTCCCGTTGAACTTCTGTTTCTGTACCATCTTTCTGTGGCTTGGTATCTGTCTTACCCCGTCTCTGCTTCCTGCTTGCTTGCTTTTATCTTGTATCTCAAACAAGATTGACTCAAGACAGAGCCTCCACTGACCCTGTCTCGTTAACATACACACAACCCATTCCCAAATGGGTATGTAAGCACAGGCACAGAGATTAGGAATCACAGCACCTAGTTTTGAGGGTCACAGCTCAATTCACAACAATCACGTTGATTACAAGGGGCAGGTGACCCAAGACACGGTATTTTCAACCACCTCATACGCATGTGAACCCAGACAATGGATAAGGGAACTGAAGTGATGAGAATCAATGCACTTGAACAGTGGTGTTGGTGAAGACTGTCAGCGCTTACACAGACTGCCCGAAGAACCAACAGATGAGCCGTCTTGGAGGAAGAACGGTCAGAATGCTCCTTAAGGATGGCCGTGTCATCAGGAGGAAACTATCCCTGGAGAAGGACACCATGCTTGGTATCTACATACCTACCTACCCCTATCTTTCTTTCTATTTCTACTTATTTCTGTCTAGCCCTCTCCTTCCCCTCAGGGTTTAATCACACTCAAGTCTCCACTGACATATAACAAACCAACCTGAACTGGTTGCCCATCTCTTCCCTTTCACAGTCAAAGTTCCTACACCAGTCTGGTTGTCCACCCCAGCCACCTACTCCTCTGCCTGCTGCAGTCCTCATGACAATGCCCTCACCAATGCCACACTGGCCACCGCGTTGGTGTAGCCTGTGGGTGCCCCTCAGCTGTGGCTTAGCCTCTAGGCAGCACCCAACGAGTACCTCTCTTTCCTTCTGAAAACAATCTCATGGTGTTTCTCTTGGCCTGCAGGGTCCTTCTAATTTCCCTCTGAGTGCTCTGGCCACTCCTTGGCCTCCCATGCTCTTCCTCTCCCTGTCCCTTAATCCCAGTAATGTGGCCACAGCTGGTGGGCCCTGGGCTGAAGAAAAGCCAGCAGTCCACCCTCCTCGCCCATTTAGCCATCATCACAGCCCTGTGAGCCGCTGCAGCACATCCCCATGCTACAGATGTGGAAACTGAGGCTGGAAGTGATGTGACCTGCCCAAGTCCCCTCAGCCACAGCCCCAGCTAGATGGGACCCTGCAGCATGTGACTCCAGGGCTCACAGGCCACTTCAAGCTCCAGCTGCTTCTCCGGCCCTTGCATGCTTTTTGCCATCTCCAGCCTCCACCTGAGCAATACTGACTCCACCGTCCCCCTTTAAATTGATTTGAAATGGGCTCCCTTTTTTCAATTTTCTTCACCCTGAGCAATAACATCTGTGAAATCAAAGGTTCGATGTGCTAATTGCTTGTGGAGTTTTGTTTTTTTTTTTCCTGCTACCCATTAAAGTAAACATATGACTGGTGAAAATATATATAAATGCGTATCCATGCACCACTTGTTGTCACTGATCAGCCCTCAGGAAACAATCTTACTCCCTGAGGAACCTGGGCCTGCCACTTAGAGGGCTAGGAGCAGTGAGTGGAGGTGGCCGCTGGTGGGTAGTTGAGGCCCAGCCACTCCCAAACTGGCTCAGCCCAGGCTAGGGCAGAGACAGCTTCTCTTTCTCTTTGGGAGGCCTCCCTCTCCAGCTGTTCCCATGACAAACCTGGCAAAGGAAACCTCTGGGGCAGGTGGAGGCCAAACTGACCACAGACCCCTTGAAGGAAGACCCAGAGGAAAGGGGTCAAAAAAAGTGAGGCCCACCCCCACCCCCGTAGCCCCTGCAACAGAATAAACCAGAAGGCACTCACATATTCCCCTCAGCCCCACCCCCAGCCTCAGGAGCAGAACCTCCCAGCTCAGCACCACCCACAGGAGAGAGGCTGTGAGACACTTGCCATCCACTGGCCTGGGGCTCCTGCCAGGAATGATGAGAGGAAACTACAAGGGAAAATCTGATGGCAG
Source organism: Heterohyrax brucei (assembly GCA_028571685.1). Classification (NCBI taxonomy): domain Eukaryota; kingdom Metazoa; phylum Chordata; class Mammalia; order Hyracoidea; family Procaviidae; genus Heterohyrax; species Heterohyrax brucei. The sequence goes on from CM053140.1 coordinate 61,060,155, forward strand.
GAAGACGGAAAAACCCTGCCCAAATGGTGGCCACATGCCTAAGCAGCTTCGCCAACACGGGGGAGGGAGGCAACACGCAGAGAAGCTTCCAGGCAGGAGTGGAGGCTGACAGAAGCCAGAATCTGTGGAACCTATTGCCATCGAGTTGATCTGACTTATAGCAACCCCATAAAACAGAGCAGCGCTACCCCATAGAGTTTTTAAGGAGTGCCTGGTGGATTTGAACTGCCTACGTTTTGGTTAGCAGCCATAGCACTTAACCACTATACTACCAGGGTTTCCACAGAAGCCAGATGAGGGGTCTCTTCCACCACACATCATACAGGGGACATGACCAAGCTGGGAGAAGTCTACAGGTGGGGCCAGCAGGGTTGAAGCCCAATCTATGAACCCTTAACATCACCTGGAGAAAAAAATTGCTCTCCTGGTGTGACTCAGACAGGCTTGGGCTGGAATTCCACTGCAAGTTCCTTCTGCTCTCTGATCCTCAATTTGCCCCACCTGTAAAATGGGCTAGTCCTACCTCCTGAACTTGTAAGGAATCAATGAGGCTAGCACTGTTAAGGCAAGGCTTGAATTATGCCATTGCCATTAGGCGCCATTGAGATGTTTCTGACTCAGCGGGCCTGTGTACAACAGAACGAAACACTACCCAGTCCTGTGAGTCCTCACAGTCACTGCTACTTTTGAGCCCATCTGCAGCCACAGTGTCAATCCACCGTGAAGGCTGTGGTCTTTAATCTTCAGCAGCTTGAATCCATCTCATTGAGGGTCTTTCTGTTTTTTAGTGGCCCTCTACTTTATCAAGCAGGATGGCTTCCTCCAGGAGCTGGTTCTTTCTGATAACATTATCCAAAGTACAAAAGACAAAGTTTTGCCATCACTGCTTCTAAGGAACATCCTCGCTGTGCTTCTTCCAAAAAAGATTTGTTCCTCTGGCAGTCCACAGTATATTTAATATTCTTTCCCAACACCATAACTCAAAGACATCAAACTTCCTGTGGTCTCCCTTATTCATTGTCCAGCTTTCGTGTGTGTAGAGGCAGTTGAAAATACCCTGGCTTGGGTCAGGCACACCTTAGTCCTCAAAGTGACATCATTGCTTTTTAATGCTTTAAAGAGATCTTTTGCAGTAGATCTGCCCAGTGCAATAGATGGTTTGATTTCTTGACTGGCTCTTCCATGGGCATTGACTGTGGATCCTATTACAATAAGCACCGAGTGACATCATGCCCTATGCTCTGCACCTCACAAACATCATCTCAAGTCTCAACATTCCACCAAAGAAGGAATCATTCTCCCCATTTCCTAGATGAGCAAGCTGAGACCCCAAGAGATGCAGACACATGCCCAGTCACACAGCACATCAGGGACAAAGCCAGGTTCATACCCAGGTCTTCCTTTGGATTGCAGAGTCTCCATTGTCTTCCTGGTGTTTGGGAGACATACTTGGAACCCCCAGGCCATCTCTACTTGAATGTTTCTAACATCCCTTCTTTCCACCAGGCTGCAGCTGTATTTGACTCAGGCACTTACATCCTGATTTGGAGACAAAAGACTTGGCTATTTGCACACAGGGACGATAAGGACAGTAAGATACCTCCTCAAGGCACCCCTCTTTAGCCCCACTGTACCCCTAAAGGTCAGGTCTGAGCTGCCACCTCGAGTCCAGAAAAGTCTCTGGATGGGTCCCAAGAGACCAGAGATGCATGCACCCCAGGGCCTCACAGAGCGTCTCAGATCAAAGGACAGGAGGAAGGCAGGCTAGACTGGGAGAGGAGGCTACAGCCTTCTCCAGGCTAGCTACAGACCGTAGTCTGCACCGTGACAGAGGCTGCCACCTGTGTATGGAAGGGAGACAGGAAAGGGTCTAGGAAGGCAGTGAGGGAAAGGGATTAGATTAGCTACTGTTGAGGTGCCACAAGTGACAGGAACTGGCCCACCTCACGGGGACCATGGCTGAGCCCCATCCTCCGGCTGCTGTGCCCAGCCACCCCATTCCTAGACCAATGGTGCCATCATGTGGCTAGATTTTTCCATCACAGCCCCAGGCCTGCAATTCTAGCCCTACCAGTTCCTCACAGCTCCAAGGACCCAAGCAGTCCTCAAACTCATGTGTCTAGTGTCTTGGGTCCATTTCACAGATGGGAAAACTAAGACACAAAAAAGGCTTCCTAGGTAGCAGCAAAAGGGGGAGTAGGAACAGTGGGAACTTTGGATCCAACATGTCTGCCTTCAAATCCCAACTCCCCTGCACATAGCAAGGGAGCCCCTTCACAATTTAGAGCCTCGGTTTGTCATCGGTAAAGTGGGGGTGCTAGCTGTGGCAACCTTAAATGATACTTGCAAACTGTTAGGTCACATACAGGTTGTAAATACCTATTAACCGTTGTCTTCAAGTCGGTTCATCCTTATTTCATAGAAAAGTGCTTCCATCTGGCCGCAGGCCCCAGCCCCCAACAGCATCCAAGCTCAGGTGACAAACCTGGTCCAAGTTTACACTGGACTCCCCGAGGGCAAAGGCCAGTGCACTCTAACACCTCCCCAGCCTCTATACCGTCTAGTTCTATGTTCTTCAGGTTACTTCTGTAATTGAAACAATCCCGTATTTTGTTTGACCCCTCTTTTGTTGTCAGGCTCCCCATGAGAACGTTACACCCTCAAATATGTCACTGTTACATCACCAAGCTTGGCGCCAGCACTCAGCACTAAGTGGGTGCTCAGAAAACCTCTATGGGGTGTATGAATGAATGCATACAGTCGTTGAGCTCGCATCTCATGCCTAACGAGCTTAACTTGATCAAGATTTTGTCATTAGTACATTATACATTTTCACCACTGCATCCACGTGTCAGCGCACAGCAACATGGCTGCGCTAACTCACCTGCTGGCACTGTGACTGAGAGCAGTCATTCAGGAATCAGAGACGTAGCAGGTGGAGTCCTAACGGTCACTTTCTAGCTGAGGAGTACTGAGTATGTAACTGAAACTCTTGCTGCCTAGTGGAATGATAAGAGGAACCTCATAGGATGGATGTGGGAAATAAATCAAACGATCTATTCCATATCAAGTGCCCAGAACAGTGCCTGGTATGTAGCAGAGGCTCAGTGCACATTAGCCCTTATTAATTTGGCCTTAATATTCATATTTCTTTCCAGCACATTCCCCCATTTGTTCTTCTAACTGCCCTCTATCACAGTCACAGAACGGGAGGAGCCCACTACAGAGGACAGAGCTAAGGCTCTAAAGTCCAACCGGTAGGGTTCAAATCATGTCTGAGTAGCTACGTACTGTGCAGCTTCAGACAGGTTACCTGGTCTCTCTGAACCTCAGGTACCCCTCAGTGAACAAAACAGCAAGAGCCCCATTGAAGGGCTGGGGTAGGGACTTAACAAGCTAACATACATCAGGCTTCCAGTACATTGTACACCATTAATACATGGCTGCTGCTCTATGCATTACTGTTACTGCTTTACTTGTTCCTGTTCCATTTGTTGTAGTATTAAATAGCTAGAAGCTTCTTGAGAGCAGGTATGCCAAGCCAGCCAAGTGTCGTCGAGTCGGATCCGACTCAGCAAGTATAGTACCTTGGTAATCGTTTTCTCCCTGTAGCACATGGCTTGTCCCCTGCACACAGCAGGATCTCAGGAAGTATTTGAAGAATGAATGAACGACCTGAGGTTTTGAAGCCTGACCCCCACAGCAATGTTTCTGACTCTTGGAGAAGTGCGGTGAGCAAGACCCAAGCTAAGACCCCTGTACACCCCATTACCCTGGTCCATACCCTCTTTCACAGCCTGGTAAGTGCCACATCTTAGGCTTCCACTCTCCCAAGGGCAACCTTGCTCAAGTGAGTTCAGCTCTTCATGCCTCAGCCTCCCCATCCCAACAACGGCAACCCATTTATGGGGTCCTGTGTCTCTAGAGTGTGTTTCTGCATAATAGAAGAGTGATGAGAAGTGAGACAGTGAGCTCGGCAATAGCCAGACTGTGCAGCATCCACAGTATTAAGCTAAGCTTGAATTTTATCCAGGAAGCAAAAGAGTTGATTCTTGAGCAGGGACATGACTTGATCAGATGTGCACTATATGACTCATTCTGGTATGGATGTGAAGAAAGAGCTAAAGAACAAGAGCTCAAAGGTAGGGAAGCCAGTTAACAGATGACTGCTGTCACCCAACACAAGAAGAAAGGAATAGCACCTGCTTTGGCCACAGTGAGTTTCGCTTCAAGGGAGCAGTGTTCGGCAAAGAGCTCTGACTTTGGAGCAGAGATTCCAGGTCTCAAATTCTAGCTCTGCCACTCACTGACTGTGTGACACTTCACATCTAGTGGCCCTGGTTTCCCTGTCTGTGTAATGGATCTATAGACAGGATCACTGTAAAAGTTCAAATTAGAAAATATGTATAAATCACTGATGTGCATGATCACTCACCCAAGAGGTAACTTGAGTCTAATTTTGACTCCAAATATTCAAAACTTTCCACGCCACTGTGAGCAAAGTGGCCCCTCTTCGTGCCAGCACACCCCAAGGCTCTTGCCACCACTAGCAGGGAAGTCTCTGAGCACTCCTGTTTTCTCCCATATTAATTGCATTCAGATCTGGAACAGATGGGATGTTGGGATTCCACATCCCCACCACCACCACCACCACCCACCCTACAGACACACGTTTTCACAGAACAGTGGTCCAGGAAAAAAAAAATATGTAATTAAAAGAAGAGAAACACAAAACAATCCCCTTAGCGGGGACTGTCCCATCTCCCCTCCCTTGTAAATCTATTAATGAACTGTAATTGCAAATACAAATCCCTTACTGAAACCTGGTAACGATCCACTGTGGGGGCAAGAGACTCCCATTGTAGCCCCAGACCTGAGGGAAGAAAGCAAGGGGGAAAAGCCTAACTAGTCCTATTTATCTATCTACATATTATATGCAAATTACCTACATATGTGGGTGGGGTGCATGTGCATGTGTGCATATGTGTGCACGCATGCATGTGTGTGTGTGTGTGTTTAATCCTAGTTACCAACTAACTTACTGTCCGCAATAGACCGCAACTGCCCGGGGGAGACACTGGTTTTCCTGCTTTCTGGGACTTATTTCTAATCTTCTGTTAATCAAACCTAGATCCAAAAAACATGGAAATTGTATGGAGAGGATGGATTTCATGAGGAACTGGAGCAGATGTAGGGAGAATTGTGATGAGCTGACAACAGCAGTTGGATTTGAAAGACCCCAAGATGCTGACTCTTGCCTTCCTCAGACCCCAGTGACATGGGAACGCTCTGGCCTCACCCAGTGCGGGAAAGGACAAGATAGGACAAGGTAGGGAGGACGCAGTGTACGGCAGGTCTCTTCCCAGGCAGAGCTTCCAGCTGTCTCTGACCCATTTTCTTGGGAGTATCTTTTGTTCTGCACGCCAGCACCTAGGTCCTGGGCAGCTAGTTTTAGTCCCTTCCTTATCACCATGAGATGAATTGTGTCACCCCAAAACTGTGTAAAGCCATTTGACTAGGCCATGATTCCTGGTATTGTGTGAAGTTCCTCTACTCTACAAATCCTGCCTCTAGGATGTTAATGAGGAGGGATGGGCAGAGGTTGCGTTGGTGAGGCCGAACTCAATCTCTGAGACTGTATTGTACCTTAAGGCAATCTTTTGGGACCTAAAGGAAAGGGAAGCAAGCAGACAGATGGGGACTTCGCATCACCAAGAAAGAAGCAGTGCTGGGAACAGAGCACACCCCTTAAAAAGGACGTGGGGTCCCTGTGCCTCAGAAGTTCCCAGTCCAGGGGAAGTTTGAGTACAAGGACCTTCCACCACAGCCAGGAGAGAAGGCCTTCCCCTGGAGCTGATGCTTTCTGAATCTGGACTTGTAGACTACTGGACTGTGACAGAAGAAAATTTCTCTTTTTTAAAGCCATCCACTTGTGCTATCTCTGTTGTAGCAGCACTAGGTGACTTATCCCTGAGGATCCATTTCCTGCTCACCCTTCTCAGTTCTGGGCATCTCATGGAGCTGATTTGACTGTGGCTCCAGGGATTGGCGGTCCACAGTCCAAGCCTTGCATCCTCCTAGCCACAGTGACTGCCTCAGAGACAGGCACAGGACCCTGTCAGAGCCAAGGAGGCTGAATTTTGCGGACTTTGAGATTGAAAGATGTGGGTATGGAGCTGTGGGCCATGTCAAGGAAAGTCTGCCTGAGCATAGGCCCATCATGGCAAAGACTGGAGCTAAGAAGGGAGAGACACTGAGGCCTGATAACACTGCTGAGGCCAGCACCTCCCCAAAACTTGGAGTTGCATGATGCCATCTACCTCCTGCTGGTATTTAACTGCTTGGTGTGGAGTTTCTGTCACTTGCAGCCAAGAGCCCTAACCCACCGCAGCTCTGAGCCGTAGAATCCATGGTCCAGTCTGCTGGCTCCTGACCGGCTGCCTCTGCACCGGCTGCATCTTGCTTTCTTGCAGGCCCTGGATTTCCCAGGCAGGGATGTGGGAAACAGAAAAGTGCCCCCTCCAATGTAGCTGAACCCTGGGCACAAAAACCAAACCTGCTGCCATAGAGTCAATTCTGACTGATCACAACCCTGTAGCACAGGGTAGAACTACTTCATAGGGTTTCCAAGGAGCTGCAGGTAGAAATAACTGCCAACTTTTGGGTTAGCAGCCGGGCTCTTAACCACTGCACCACCAAGGTGCCAAACCACTGCCATTGATTCCAACTCATAGTGACCCTGTAGCTTTCTCTGCTGGTTGCTTTCATGAAAAATCTGGAGGCTCAAGCCCAGAAATCCCAGATCCAAACCCCTTTTAGCTCAGCCCAGACTGGGGCCTGAGCTGGGCCTGCCCAGGGCAGCAGGCACCAGCACAGCCCCACTCCACTGGCTCTAAGCCCTAAGATGTGGCTTCTCCTAACCTTTGGCCCTCCCTGGCACTGGACTATGGTCACATCACCCTGCCCAGCTCCTTCTCCAACCCCCAGCCTGCTTGGCAGGGCCCTCACTCTCTGCCTGGTCCCTACCAGTCTTGTCTTTAGGGCCCAAGACTGTTCCACCTCCCCTCAGGCACTGGTCCAGGACCAGATCCAGGTTAGAGACTTCTCCAGTACCAGTTCCAGCCTCTTCTGATGCTAAGTGCCTGAAAAGGAGGGTGGGGAAAGAGAAAGCCCCCTGCTGAACACCTACTATGTGCACAGAGCCTCACATTCTTTATCTCCGGCAGCAAAGTCAAGTATTTGTTACTGCTGATTCAGGCATTAACTCAGAGATCCAGGTTCCTCTACTTAGTCAGACATCAGGCCACCATCAGGAGATTTTCTCACCCATCTCTGCAAGTGAGGCTATAAACCCAGTCTCCCTGGTGGGTCAGCCACACAGCGCACGGCCCAGCAGGGTGAGCCTCAAAGCCACCGCATCTTCTTAGATGAGTGATGTAGATGCTTGGTCTCTGCCTGTCTCAGCTGCAGCCTCTTCTGAGGCTACCTCACACCCTATCTGAGTGTGGGAGCTGAAAGCACTGAGTCCTATTCCTAATAGGAGAACATGATCATGTCACGTCCTTGCTTAAAACTTTTCAGTGGCTTCCCACTACCCCGTGGATCAACCCCAGACCCTTAAAAAACCAGCACAGCATCTCCTGCCCAATCTGGCCTTTGGCTCTCTTCCCCTGGTGCTCTACAGCCATGGGGAGCCCAGTGCAGGCCCACAAAGGCCACCTGCCTTCCTGTCTCAAGGCTCTCTCCACACGCTGTTCCCTCCACTTGACATGCTCTTCCCATTCACTCTTTTCCCCTCTCTAGCCCCTAAAAGCTCACACTCAGATCCACCTCTTTCAGTGTGCCTTCCCATCTTTCCACTCCCCCACTGCTTGGTTAAAATCCAAACACTGCCGTCAAGTCAGTTCCAACTCGTGGCATGCCTGTCAGTCCCCAGAGAGCACGAATGGTTTGCACTTGACTGGTGACCTAAAGGTTTAACCCCTAGGTAGCATCGCAGAAGAAAGGCCTGGAAATCTGCTTCCATAAAGATGTGTGGTTCTTACTTGCCACAGAATCAATTTGAATTCATAAAGACCCCTCCAGCCCTCAAATCCCCCACATACCTACCTGTACTCATCTGCTCCAGAGGCCTCTGCAGGACTGGCCACGCTCCCCAGGAACAAGCACAGTAAAATAAGTGGCCGCATCTTGAGTATAACCTACACCAGTTTGTTTCCTGATTCCATCTCTAAGCCTGAATCTATCATTTCCCTTAGTTTCTCTCAAGATTAAGGACTAATGACAGCACTCGGCTTGGCTTGGCTATGTCCTCTGTGAAAAAACAACTGATAATAATTTAACTGCTTTAACAGAAAAACAAAGGAATCTGCTGGGAGATTATATGATAGCCAGATCACCTCCAGGCCCAAAACACCAATTAAGATGTCAACACATCCGAGACATGACCATTGTGACCACTTCATAGGACTCGAATCCTTATCCCCTCCACCTATAAAGACTTCAGCTAGTCTCCATTCCAGGGGTGCAGGTTTTGGAAGGATGAACCCCTCTATCTCCTTGCTGACCAGTGTGCAATGAAAGTCTTGCTTCTCACCTCACCCCTGTCTCAAATGTTGGCTGTTGGCAGCAGGCCGCACAAATTCCACTTAAGTTTGCAGTAACACCCCCAATCCCCCACTTCTCCAGATGCCCTCAGCACACAAGAGTAAGCTCATAATCACTCTGGGAGGTGGGTGCCATTGCGCCAGTCTCCCCGGGAAGCTGAGGTTAGTGGGTAAAGCGCTTGGTCCATAGCAGGAAGACACTGGGGGATCCACCACGGACACGCGACTCCTAAGCTCCCTGCTATAACCTTAGCATAAACATTTTCAGGGAACTCAGAGCTTGGAGGGCTGGTGTCCACCAGGTTCAGCCAGGTGGCCCTGGCACTTCTCTTTTGTTTTACTTTGTTAAAGAAGCACGAACAGCTTTTAGCCCTTGACACTTGGGGGATTTCCGCTCGTTCCCTCCACATCGCTGCATCGTTCTCTCCACTGAACTGATGAGGTGAGACCCTCAGGGACGTGAGTAACTGTTCAGGGTCACACACCAAGTGGTGGAAGTGGGGCTGGAGAATCACCTCCATGAAGACAAGGGCTTTCATCTGCTTTTCTGCTCCACTCCCAGGGCCTGCAGAGGGCCTGGCTTAGCTGTGGTCCAAATGTTTCCTGCCTGAGCGAGCAGGGGAGCTGGGCTGGCTGGCCCTGAAACTTACGTGCTCACCACCCTCCACCCTTCACCTCCTAAGCCCTGGCACAAGCAACTAGCTCTGCTCAAAGCAGAGACAAGTCCGTTCCCATCTTTGCCGCCTGGTGAAGCTGGGCGGTGGGTACCAGTGAACACACTGCAGGTGGGCCCAGCTCCCTGGGGAGGAGCAGAAGACATGCGGAGGGCAGTCTGCACATTTGGAGTGGTCTGCCTGCAATGCACGTGGAGTTGCCAGCTGTGGCACAGTCAATAGAGGGCAAGAAGCCACAGTATCTCAAGGGATGCCAGCACCAGAAAAGAGCCAGGAAGGTGTTGAGAAACTGGCAGGATGTGTCCCTGACGTGGCAGCAATGCCAGCCCCACTCTGGATGTTATGTCAGGGACCACCAGGCTGGGTGCTTCCCATACATTATGTCATGCATGCCCTGCAGCCTCCCAGAAGGTGGTAGTTGCATGTCTTTTCCACAGGCTTGGGTACAGACTGTTAGACTCAGAGAGGTGAAGGACCTTGCCATGTCACCAACCAGTAAATAGAAGGATGGGGTGGCAGCTGGAACCCAGGTTGATCTGGGCACTTCCCAGGACTGAGAGATGAGAACCAGGACACCAAGACTATCACTCAGGTAGGTCCTGCCACCTGTAAAATGGGTGACACTGATGCTATAACATAAGGTCATTGGAAGGATTAACCAGGGCCCTCAGTGCCACCATCATGAGAATTTCTTGCCTGTCCCTGCAAGTAGGGATTTAAACCTGGCCCACATGGGGGATCTGCTAAACTGTACATGACGCAGTGGGACCAGCCTGTAGGTCACCGTATCTCACTGGGTATGTGGCATGGATGCTTGATACCTGAGTGGAATGAAATGCAGGCGAGAGAAGAGCTGAGCATGGACACTCAACAGTGCATGAAACAGAGACTGCCTCAGCCCAGGTTAACTGTGCTGAGGTCTCCTGGGTATCTTGTATATGTCAAGCGTGGGCAGCATAGTCAGGCCTAATGGGGGGACCAGAGAGTGACCCATGTGGTAGATTAAAGATGGCCACAAATTCTTTGCTACTGTCCCCCCATCAGGAATAGAGCTTACCTTCCTGCCCCTTGAATGAGAATAACACTGGGCCAGTTCAAGCCTCAACCTGAAGAAGCTTGGGAAAGTACAGAATTGCTGTGTAAGAAGTCCAGAGCCCACGTGGGGGTGACGCTCTGAGACAACACGGAGACAGAGAGGGGCGTAGTCTTCCAGCTGTTATCACCAAAGCACCAGTCTGTGCATGAGCCACATTGGAGTCAAGCCCCACACAACTATAGACCAGTCAACACCCTGTGGAGTGCAAAACCAACCAACCAAGCCACGTCAGACACAGAATCATGAAACCAATAGGTTATTGTTTCAAGCCACTGTTTGGGGGCTGTTTGTTACACTGCACTGAGTAACTGAAACACTCTCGTACTCAAAAGCCACCAACAATCCAAGTAAATGCTGGTTTGCTCTTTCCTAGAAATGGAGGCTTCCAATCTCTGCCTTTTAGCACACCTGGAAGAAGGTGGTGACTTCCCAGCTCTAGAACTACAGCCAGATAACTAGGGTCCTCAAGTCTAAAACTCCAGACAAGAGATGATGATTGGCCAAATTTGGGTCAGGTGTCCACTAGGGACCAGTCAGCTAAAGCCAAGAGACAGAGTTCCATTACACCAGCAGGGCCACTGCTCCCCCCGACCACTCGTCCCCCCACCATGTATACGGAGAAAGGAGTGTGAGGACAATTGCAGGACAAAGGCAGCATGGGCTGAGCAGCCACACAAGAGGTCTGTGACACGGAGCCATCTCAGAGAGCAGAAAAGCCCGTAGTGCAAAACCTGGCCTAAAGAAAGGGCTCAGAGGAAAGTGCACAGAGTAGTGGTTGGATCTCGGGGGCAGAGGCTTCTCTGGTGCAATGTACTGGGGTGTTACTGTGATTATTGGGGATCTGGTGGTGTTGTTGCTCTGCCTCCCTGAACAGCATCTAAACAGATCTTTGGGGCTGCTCTGAGCTTGCTGTGAAAGCCTTTTACACGTTCTCAAAGATGAATCCAGTAATAACCCTAAAAATACTCCATTAAACAAGAATGGGTTCAGAAAATCATGCAAGTGCTGAGAGGTGAGGGTTTGAGAGGCTGGCGGGGCCCTGAGCTGGGAGAGGCAGGGGGTCTCATGGAGTGGCTGGTCGACCTCAGGCAGGGTTGGGAAGAGGGCACCATGGGGTCAGAAGTCTGTCCCTGGGGTAGTCCCTGAGATGGGGGGCTTAAGGGCTATGTCAGGGGATGGAGTGACAGCTACTGATGCCCAAAGAAGCAACAGAAAGGACTCCAGAAGGGAGGGAGGGAGGGGATGGGAACCAAAAGGACGGCGTCTCACACACCACCGTCTCCCAGTGCCCGGCACTGAGTATAGGCTCTGTGTTTGTTATATACATGAATGTGAAAATGAAAGAATGAATACGTTAGTAAACAAGTCCTATCTGGTGCCACTGTCCTCCTTCACAATGACCTTTTTTTTTTCTACAGTCCCTGGTTCAAGTCCTGTCTCTCCAGCCAATACACTACTGAGCAAGTTATAGTACCGCTCATGCTCAGTCTTCCTACCTGTAAAATGGGGGTGATATAAGTCTATTCTGCATAAGGTTACTTGGATGATGAAAGGAGATCATGTAAATGAAACTGTAGTTGAAAAGGCAGAACAGAGAGAAGCTGTTTAGCATGTCATGGCTGTCTTTACTGTTCCCACCAATGTTGTCATTATTGACATTACCATCACCCCTACCCTCACCCATCCTTTCTCCTCATCCCCAAATAACCACGCTGTCCCTAGCCCCACTCAGTGCTTAAATTAAATCACATTTAATTGTTTTTCAAAGGGGAGTGAAGACATCAGAAAAGAGATTCACAGCATTAGGAATCAAGAAAGGGTTAACTAAAAAAATAGGAATATATTAAGCCTTTGGTTAAAAAACATGCAAACGCATTCCCTGTCATACTCATCCCTGCATTCTCACTCATATACACACATTTCTGCTCCCATACACACACTCAGCCTTAGCCACACACACACACTTCTCACCCCCTAAACCAGGGGTTCCCAGGTGCTTGAAGGATGGCAAAGGCTGGGAAGCTGCATCCAGGACCCTGCCCCTCCACAGCACCCCCCTACAGACACACTAAAATGGCAAAGATAAGCTAAAGTTAGCGCTACTGGGGACACACGCAGGACTCTGAGCCACACTAAGGTCAGGGGATGGAAACGCCATGCAGTAGACAGGAGGTCTTAGATGATTCTGTTCTCCAGGATGGCCAGCCGTTTGCTCACCGCTTCCAGTAGCCCCAAGTCAAGGAGAGGCACAGGCTGACCATCACCTAGCAGTGAATAGAGTGGTATCTGTACTGGGGATCCCTACTTCCTATTTCTTCTAGATCATCCCTCTTCTAGAACTTTCTCTGACCCCCTACGCTGCTCTGCAGCCTGTGTTCTCTTGCCTCTGCCAAAACTTTTTCACCCACTGTCTCCAGAGTGGTGGTTCCCAAAGGCACAGTTAATCACCCCGAGCCCTGGTGCCTAGCCCTGTCTCTTCCAAGTTTAGCCCTCTGGGTTCCCTAACTATTCCTGACTGGGCCAGGGAAGCTGTCCACCTCAGCCACACCCCTGAGTGGGGGCTGCACTACTCATGTCACCCTGAGAAATGGGAGTCCACAGGGATCCAAGTGTTCCTGAATGAATCTAGAACTCTCTGTTGTGTCTGGGCCCTGTGTCTCACCTTTTGCCTCAGTTTTTCTGTTCATCCTCCAGATATTCTGCTTTTGATACAGAACGTCTAAGCAGTCAAATCTCAGACCTTCTTCAGTAGGAGATGGGCAAGGAGGAGCTCACCCCACCTCACCTTTGGGGGCATCTTCCCTGTTCTCTGCCCACAGGGCCCACCCCTGTTGCTCTTCCCCTTTCCCGCAGCAAAGGATATGCTTCCTGGTCAGGGCCTGCAGCAAGCCCTCCACTTCAGCCTGGAATTTCACCACAGACTCGCAGGCACATGGGTCCTCCTCTGGGGAGGGAGGATAAGCAGAGACAGAGAAAGAAGATGGTGAGTGGTTGACCCGGGAGGGGTCACCGCCCAAGGTCAGGACTAGAGAGTTATAGGGAGCCAGGTGCTGGAAATGCTGAGGAGGCTGACAGAGTCCTTGACACAGAGGTTGTAGAGTTAGGGGGAAGTCACTCCAAATGTCTTCACAGTTTCCTCCAAGCCGTGATAATAATCACTAAAAACAGTACCCATGCACTGAGGGCCTACCATGTGCAAGACACTGTTGGGGACCTCTTTGTTATCTTAGTGACTAACCACCCTGTGGGGTAGAAATCATTAACCCCATTTCACAGATGAAAAGGTTTGCCCGTGACCAACACCACCTATCAGCCCAAGCAAAAATGAGAACCCAGAAGTGTCTGCTGTGGAACCCACTCTTGACTTTAGGGAAGCAGCTGGTCACCAGGGAGGCTCAGGAAAGACAATAGGGTTTAAACTCCAACTACCCCAGTTATTAACAACAGCTCTACTCTCTGGCCTTAGTTTCCCATCTGTGCAATAGGGATAATAATGTTCCTACCAAATAGAATGAACTGCTTTCGTATTTGGAGGTCACTGGAGTCGTACTGGTGGCAGTAACCATCATACTGGTAGGTCCTCCCCTGGTTCTGTCCTCTTTGTGCCATTCCAGTCCCTTCTTTTTCCTGCTCACACCCGTCTTAGGATGATCCTATCCCCCACAAGGCCCCTCCTGCTCCTCCCACTGATGCCGGCCCTGACCTCGCTCACCCACACAGATCTTCTTCTGCAATTTCTTGCCAATCTGGTTGATGGTCTTATAGTCGGCTGAGTAGAAATAGTGCTCTGCCACAGGCTCCGAGGCAATTTCCCTCAACTCATCCTCCACTGCGTTGCCCACACCCACAGCAAACATTTTATAGCCTGTCAAGAGGAACAAGATCAGTAAGGCTAAACACAGGGTCAGGCAGCCATGGCTAAGCCTGCTGGGACAGCCGATACCACACACCTCCTGGTAGCAGCTTCAGGAATTGCAGGCACAGTGCCTCAGACAAAGAAACTGCAAATCCACATTTGTTGGGGAGCTACCACATGTCATACCCTGCTACTGGGAGCTTTGTAATACCACTTAACTCCCATAACGCTGTTCAGTGGTTATAATTACCCTCACTTAATGGGTGAAAAATTGAGGTTCAAGCTTGCCCCAAAGTTGGACTGCCTTCCAACAGCTGGTGTGTTCTTAGGAACAGAGTCAACCAGAAACAGAGGTCCACCTATAAAAGGGTCAGCAAAACAAACCACTTTTCTGGGGCCTCAATTTTGTCATCAGTATAAGAGAGGTGGACTAACCAATCCCTCCCCCATTCAAATTCACCTGGGTTTAGGGTGCTAATTAGAACAAACACCAAGATAAATTACAATGTAGCTGTTCAGTATGTGCTACTGGCCATTGGTGGGGTGCAGGGCCAGGCAGGCAGCACCTACCAAGGTCCTTGGCCTTCTTTGCAGCATCATTAATGTAGTCTTGGCTCCGGCCATCAGTGAAGACAATGCCCACCTTCTGAGCACTGGGCCTAGCTCCACTAGATAGCGTGAAGGAGTTGTCAATGAGGTACTTGAGGGCTGCCCCGGTCATGGTGCCCTTCTCCATGTAGGACATGTTCCTTACAGCCGCCTTGATGTCCTTCTTGGTGTGGAAGCGACCCAGTGGGAACTCCTGGCGCACAGAGCTCGAGTACTGCACCAGCCCCACCTGGGCCAACTTATCGGACACGTCCAGCGTGTCCACAATCTGGTTGATAAACTTCTTCACCAGTTCAAAGTTCTCTGGTCTCACACTCTTGGATCCATCGATGAGGAAGACCAGGTCAATGGCTGAGCCACCACCACTACTGCCACTACAGACTGGGGTGGGCAGGAAGGCAAGGGGATAAAGCTTAAGTGCATGGGCACCCATCCATACCATTTGCTGGGTATCCCCACCTGAGGCTCTGTCCTGGGTGAATCACAGGGATCATCCCATTTTGTCCTCAAAACTTCCTCTGTATATGAAATGAATCCCTTTATGTAGTCTTTGCCTTGGTTTGGGAAAAAATACCTTGAGAAACTTTTTCCCTAAGCCCCTAGGAGTTACCTTTGCCTTAGCTTTTATTCCAGATGGTTTATTACATTTCCTGGGTAAACTATAAACAACTTGGTTTGATACTTTTTGTCTGGTCCTGGGCTATACAACCTGCCCTGTGATGGGTACACTCCTCATAAAAAGCCAAGTGCCGTCGAGTCGTAGGGGTTGGTCAATAGACTATGCAAATGAGGTAAGTTGTAGGCTACTATGCAAATGAAGTATCTGAGGCCTACCACTGAGGCAGGTTTACTTAGTTCGTGGCTGCCAGCTGGGAGAGTCCATGAATTGAAATTGACAAGGTGTTGTTTATGTGTGCAGCCCACCCTACAGAAGTTCCCTGGAGACGGAAAGAAGTAGGAAGAGAGGCAGCAGAAAGAAGCAGAAGAGACAAAGGATGCTGGACACCTCCTCAAAGAGCATAGCATGGGGCAGGGACTGTAACAATGAAGACTAAGACAGGCCTGAAAGGCACCCATCAGGAGAGGGAGCAGTGAAAGACAGCAGGGCTAAAAAGAGCCTACCCTTGACAAGGCTAGCCAGGGAACCTGACACTGCCGCCACATACCAACATATTTTACTCCAGAATCTAACATTTTTCTAGGGATGACAAAGGTCATGGTTTACATTATAGAACACATGCGATATTAATAAGGTTACCAAGGGAACCTGATCTGCCACAGTCAACAGTGCTCCCTGGCAGTTTGTGATGCAAATATAAGTTCTTCCTGAAGGTTGTGATGCAGGTGTGAAGTGACTACAGCAGCCTCACACCCAATCAAAAACCAAGTTACTATCTCTGCCTCCCATCTATGACATCACCCCGTGCATTTGCCAAGAAAAAGCACCCCTAAAATCTATGCTGTGTGTTTTTCCACTCATGGAGACTGACCCATTTCCTCTGTGGAATGTACTTTCCCTTAATAAACTTTTCCGTCATTTGCTACCAAAAAGGAAGTATCCTTGTGTGATTTGGGGGAGGGGGAGCCCAGCGTGCCACCTGTTCCCCACCTCTCCCAACCACCATCCCCATATCCTCCCCTCACCGCCCCCATCAGGAGACCAAACTTGCTGCCTCAGTCACTGGAACCTGAATCTGAATCAGGTTACTCAGGGTCTAATCAGTTACACAACCTGACACCCTGAGGTGGCTGAGATGCACGCTGCAGGGTCCAGAGGAGCTGAGAGAGCTATCGTGCACCAAAGAAGGAAGGCTTTGCCTACATGCTTCCTGATCCTGATCCTGCGTTGTGCCCTGTTATTTTCTTAACAGGAAACCCTGGTGGTGAGTTAAGTGCTGCGTCTGCTAACCAAAAGGTCTGCAGTTCAAATCCCCCAGGTGCTCCTTGGAAACTCTGTGGGGCAGTTCTACCCTGATCTATAGGGTCACTATGAGTCAGAATTGACTCAACAGCAGTGGGTTTACTTTCTTAATAAGCCATTTAACTGTAAGTATTTTCTGTGAATTCTGTGTGGTCATTGCTGTGGATAACTGAACCAGAAGAGAAGCAGAGAGTCTGTGGGAGGGACAGCTGGTGTCAGCACTGGTTAAAAAAATAAATAAAGTCAGAGAATGACAGTATGTCTGACCTCCATGTCAGGGTGACCAGCTTTGGGTTGATAATGGTCATTATCCCTGCTGAAGTTAGGTTCTGACACTATTCCTGATTATTTTACACTCTATAAAGTAGCATTATTGTCCTCACTTTACTGCATTGGAAACCAAAAGTCTGAAAGCTGTTAAATCACACAGCTCAGAAGTTATGGTGTCAAAATTTGAACTCAAGACGGTGTGACTCCTCCCACCACACTAAACCCACCACCCACTGTGATAAAAACAGAACTTTCTGCAGACACCAAGCTTTTGGAGACTGGTCAGAGGCAAAGGGCAGGGAGGCTCAGTGGGCCTCCTGGGGAGTGGTCAACGCCCCATCAACCCAACCCTGCACCCCACCATCCCACCTCCCAGGGCTTGCCTGAGCCCAGCCCACTAACCATTGCAGGTCTTGCCGTCACTGTTTAGGGTAAAGCCCTCACGGCAGGCACAGGTGTAGGAGCCCAGGGAGCTGATGCACACCTGCTCACAGTCATGGTCTCCCGTGGCACAAAGGTCTGACACCACTGCGTGGACAAGGAAGCCTCAGAATCATGAAGCTTCAGACAGACCAACCAGGATACCCCTCATTGACCAGGGAGACCAGGCCCATTTGCACACTCAAAGAAACTAAGGCCCCCAACTGGATAGGGCCTAGGCCCTAGTGTCTCAGTCCAGGTCCTAGACATACTAAAATCCCTGAACTTCCCACTAAAAAAGGCAAAGACCACAGGAGGAAGGCCTTACAGTGCTTCCAGCAATGAACACAGCACATATTAGATGCTCAATAAATATTTGTTAAATACTGTTTGTTGAACACTGTATCATGTGCTGTCTCCTTGAATCCTCACTATGGCACATCCTCTTCTCATACCCATTTGACAAATGGGGAAAAGTCCTTGCTCTGGCCCATCCCACCCTTTCTAACTTTGCTCATGTCCCAAAGACTTCTCCACAAGCCCATCTTCCTTCGCCGATTGATTCAGAACCTTCTCCTGTCCTGTGCCCAGGCACCCCAATATTGGAAGATTTTGGGACTCATCACCACTGACTTCCAAAATATAAACACCCATAGCCTTTTTAGGAGCTCGTTACTTGGTTCTGGTCTCTCCTCGGTACCTGACAGGACCCTGTCACATATAAGATCTCCAGTCTCTGGGCATTTCCTCTCCCCACCTCCCCTTAACCCCTGACTGACGACCATCAGTACTTGGACTAGGCCCCGCCCCCGACCTGGCCCTGGCCCTGGCCCCGCCTCTGACCCTTCGTATCTTAGTCCTCTCCCAGCACAGACTATGGCCCCGCCCAGGCCCCACCCACGGAAGCTGACTCTTTATTGGCTTGGTCCGAACACCGCCCCTCCCTCTCCTCCGCCCCGCCCACGCCCCCTAGCGGTTGATCTCAGCCCTGGCCCCGTCGAGCCCCGCCTTGCTCCCACCCCCCCAGCCCTGGCTCCGCCCCTAAAGCCGACCAGCTGGTCCCAGCCTGGGCCAGATCACGCCCCGCCCCAGCCCTGATACTGACAACCTCAGCCCCGCCCCGTCAGACCCCTCCCTCCCACACCCCCCAACCGTAGACCCGCACCGCAGAAGGCCTCCTGGAACTTTTTGGATAGCTTCTCGATGACGCTGTAGCTCTCCACGTAGTCGACATGCTCATCCTGTGGCTCACTGGCGATCTGCCGCAGCGTGGCCTTGTCCACACGGCCCACTCCGATGGCGAATAGCTCAATGCCGCGGGCCTGTGCCCGCGCAGACACATCTCGCACACTGTCCTGGGGCCTCCCATCCGTCACCACGATGACCACCTGCGACACGCGGGGTGCATATGAAGACCAGGCCCTCCCTCCCCTTGGTGGGTTGGGGCCGCCCTTCAGCCAAGCCCTGAAGGACTGTTTACACGAGGATCCTGAGGCATGGAGAGGCAGAGTCCCTTACCCACAGGTGACACAGCTAGTTCGTTGCAGGCAGATTTGACTCCCCTGGAATTCCCCAGAAAAGAGAATTTGGCTAGCAAAAGAAGAAAAAAGGGTTTCATCTGACTGAGAGATGTGGCTGAAGTGTACCCCAACTGACTGAAAAAAAACAAACCAAACCCACTACCTGTCAAGTCAAGTCGGGTCCCATTCATAGTGACCTTAGAGGTCAAAATAGAACTGTTCCATAGAGTTTCCAAGGAGCATGTGGCGGATTCGAACTGCAGACCTTTTTAGTTAGCAGAAGTAGCACTTGACCACTATACCACCAGAGTTTCCCCATCTGACTGGGGCCTCTGGAAACAGGCAGGTCCACACCATAGGCAGGCAGCTCCAGAGAGCAGCTATGTTCACTGAAGGGCAAGGTCGTGTCAGTCGCCTTAGACCAGGAACCTCTGAGAGCAGATCTGGTGTTCTTTTCCACAACGGAAGGGCCTCTAAGAGTAGCCTCATGTCTCCTTCCTCAGGCTGGGAGCCTCTGAGGACACATGTGTGTCTCCACCCTCAGAATGGGTACCTCTGAAGTCAGATCCATGTGTCCTTCCTCAGAGTGGAGCCCCTGAGGGCAAGGCCATGCATGGCTCTCCGCTCTGACCAGGTACCTCTAAGGGCAAGGTCATGTCTCCTCCCTTAGGCTGGAACCTCTGAGGACATGTATGTGTCTGCACCATCACACTAGGTACCTCTGAGGGCAGAGCCTTGTCTCCCTCCCCAGTCTGGGGCCATTGAGGGCAAGTGTATTTCCATCTGCAGACTGGGTACCTTTCAGGATAAAGCCTTGTCTCCCCCTCAAATTGGGAATCGCTTAGGACCATAAGGAGGTGCTGGCAGACATACCCGAGTGAAAGCAACATAGACCGCGCCTTCTTGTGGAGCTCAGCACAGCTCCCCACAGTGGCCTGGCCAGGTGGAGCCCTACTCAGTGGTGGGTAGAGACTGACCCAGCCTACAAGGCTTGCTGACTCCCTAGTTGAGTCACACGTGTATCCAATGCCATGCAGTTCTACACTTTAACCACCAGAGAGAGGCCAAGGATCAGGAATGACGACATGCCTCCAGTCTGGAGGGTCCTCTTCTTTCTGCGAAGGTGCAGTTTCTTGATTTCAGAGAACATGACACAATGTTGCTCCCACATAGCTATAGCCCAACAAAACAGTAGCTGCAATCTTTTTCTGCCTCCACTCCCTGGTGTCACACATGCCCCTCCCATGGCGGAAAAGAACCTGTCTGCTCTCCAAGGCTTCTTTGATTATACTCTTAGGATAAGTAGAGAGGAGACCCTGGCTGGGGCTGAGTCTCTCCCTCCATCACCCCCTGCCTGAGGCTGCCCTGAAGCTGGAATTCTCAGGACTCTGGCCCCAGTCTGGGATTTGGCACTCAGCTTCCTTTGCTGCCTCTCTGCTTCTGACTTCTGGCTCTGCTCTGACTCCTGGGTTCCCTCTTTTGACCCAGGTGCTGGTCCACCCTATCCCGGTGACCTGCTGTAGAGTGGTGAAAGCAGTTGGTTAGAAACTCAGCTCCACAAGTTTCTTGAGCCTGTTTCCTCATCTGTAAAAAGCGGTTATGGTGAAGTTCAGGGTGGGATAATTCACGATTTAAAAAAAAAAAAAACCCGCAGCTGCCGAGTCAGGTCTGACTCATAGCGACCCTAGAGGTCAGAGTAGAACTGCCCCCCTAGAGTTTCCAAGATGCACCTGGCAGATTTGAACTGCCAACCTATTGGTTAGCAGACATAGCGGGGTTTCCAGAATTCATGATAAGACAACTCTTATTTTTAGTATCATTACCCTGCATCCCTTGGAGAGGGTTTCTGCACAATCTCTTTCTCTCCAGAAGCCTGGGCTCCTGTGATTGTCCACTCTGCATGCTGCCACAGGACCCCTGTCCCCCTGAGTGCCCACTGCCTCCCCTCCCCCAGCTTGGAGACTTTCACCTGCCACGTGGATCTTCCCACAGTTGAATTCCAGGCTGAAACCCCATGACTGGTGCCAGCTCCACCACCTGCTCCAGTACCTCTCTCTCCCCACTTGCTCACTCTGGGGTCTGGCCTGATTAGGGATGAGCTGGTTAACTGGACGTGTGACAGCCATAGGTGTCACCACCATCACCATCACCGCTTCTTTGTATTAGGATGGCCCCGGGCCACCACCTCCTTCCAACCACCACAACCCTCACCGCCTTCTACAGAGCCTCTCACCTTGGAACTTACAAGTGGCTGTCACAAAATAAGACTCGTGGACAGCCCGACTTGTCACTTCTTTGAGGAGTGTTAATGGCTGGGATTATATGCTATTGTCTGTGTGACTGCTTCAACCACTTAGTAGCTGGAAAAGTGGCTTAAGCTTCTCTTGCCAGAGGCCTCACTAACTGTGCAGTTCTGGGACCCACCTCCTGGGCCCCTGTCCTCAAACGATTACAAAATTTTTTTAAAAAATAGTCACCATCAAGTCAACTCCAACTCTCTGTCACCCTGTGTATTTCAGACTAGGGTTCTCAGTGGTTGTGATCTGTCCAAGGTAGATCACTAGGCATTTCTTCCAAGGGGCCTCTCAGTGAATCTGAACTCCCAGCCTTTCAGTTAAGAGCCAGTTGCTTAGCCACCCAGGACACCTACCTAATACTGGAAACTTCTTGTCATCAGGGCTGTTCCAACTCACAGTGACCATATAGGATGGAGTAGAACTGTCCCATAGGGTAATTTGTACAGAAGCAGACTTTCACATCTTTCTCCCATGGAGTGGCTGCTGGGTTCGAACCCCTGACCTTTTGGTTAGCAGCTGAGCGCTTAACCACAGTACCACCAGAGGTCCTGTAACTGTTGCATAATACACGGGGCTTATTAGGCACCAGGCACTATTCTGAACACATTAACTCATTTAGTCCTCACAACTGCCTTTTGAGAAAGTATTGTTACTATGTCCGTTTTAGAGATGAAGAAACTGAGGCATAGTGTGCTGAAATAACTAGCCCGGAATGTCAGCATGGTGGAGCAGGGTTTGAA
This sequence comes from Heterohyrax brucei, assembly GCA_028571685.1. Classification (NCBI taxonomy): domain Eukaryota; kingdom Metazoa; phylum Chordata; class Mammalia; order Hyracoidea; family Procaviidae; genus Heterohyrax; species Heterohyrax brucei. The sequence continues at coordinate 61,082,164 of CM053140.1, forward strand.
CCTAGACAGACTGTTACAGGAACTATACCCTTGACCAAGACCTCAGTGTCTGGCGTGTGTCTCTTCTGCCTTCAAGGAGCCCCGACTGGCTGGGGAGTAAGGTCACTACAGAAAGATCATCAAGTGCTCACCAAATGGTGAGTTCCTGCGGGCAGGCAGCTGGGTGAAGGTGGTTCTACAGACCTGAGTTCAAATTCCAGCTCTGCCACTTAGAAACTGATGAGCTCTACCAAATGCCAGATGACTTCCCCACTCTAACTTTCGTTTCCCCAACTTGTACAGTAACCGCCTCATGGGGCTGTCAGGAAAATGAAATAAGCACATGTAGGGAAAACTGTTAGCACTCCATGGGAACCCCATGGGGGCACTGCAAGGTGAGGAGCACATACCTTGCTGATGTCAGGGGGCCGGACTCGGCCACCCTCGCTATCACTTAAGACCTTGGTGACAGCAAACTGAATGGCCAGGCCGGTCATGGTGCCGGTGGACAGCGGCTGGATGCGGCGCACAGCCTGCAGCAGGGCAGCCTTGGAGCCGTGCGCGCGCAGCGGGAACTCCTGCTTCACGGAGCTGGCGTAGTTGACCAAGCCCACCCGGGTGGCATTGGGCCCTACGTCCAGAGACTCAATGACCTGGGACAGGAACTCCTTCACCTTTTCAAACTCCACAGGCCGCACGCTGCGCGAGCTGTCCACAACAAACACCAGGTCGGTGGGCCGCGTCCTGCACAGGTCCCCTGAGGGAGGGGGAGGAGGTGAGAAAGCAAAGAACAAGAGGCAGAGGTCAGGAGGGGGAGCTGTGAAAGAGAGAGAGCACCGGGCCTGTCTAGGTGGAGACCTGTGCCCCAGGCAGCATAGGCTGTGGACTCCAGCCAGGCTGCCTTGGCCCTCACTTCCACAGTGGACACACGGCTTAGCCCAGTGGAAAAGACCAAGGTTCGTATCCTGATCTTGGGTGAGTCACTTCACCTCTCTGAGCCTCAGTTTCCTCATCTGTACAACGAAGCAGATAATCCTCTTTTTACACGTGTTGAGGATGAGCAAAGACACAGGTAGGGTGCCAGCATGGACCTGGCCAGAGCAGGTCAGGGACAGACAAGGAGGCAATGGTCTTTCAGCAGCTTCTCAGGTTTCAGTCCAGAGATGCTGGCTGCAGCCACAGACATCAAACCAAAATCAAACCCATTTCCATCACATCTGGCCCGACTCATGGCAACCCCATGTGTTACAGAGCAGAAATGCTACATAAGGTTTTCTTGGCTGTTAGCATTAAGGAAGCAGACTGTCACCAGGAGGGGCTGAACCACCTTCTTTGGGTTAGTCTATGAGCGCAAACCTTTAGTACCATCCAAGCTGTCCTAAACAAGGGGGCAGCTATTTCCCTCAGCTGGGCAGGAGGGCACTGAGGGTGGGCCCTCCAGGGATGGGCATAGCATGGAGGGCAAAGCAGTGCCAGCTGACATGGCCTCTTTCATCTGAGCATCAAAGCAAATTATCAAAGCAGAACTAGTGTCCCTTGGCCTAGCAAAGCCTGAAGGCTGGTTTCTGAGGGCAAGGGTGAGGAGCAGGAATTCCTGGGGGCTGCTTTGGCAGCCTGACCAGGTGGGCCCCAAGATACACCTACAGGGAGACACCCTAGTGCTGGGAACTATGTAGAGATGGAGTGAGTTGGACCTCTGTTCAAGTCCTGGCTTAGCCACTCTGTGGACCTGAGCAGGTCACTGAACCTTTCCAAGCCTCAGTTTTCTCTTCTGTCTGATGGGAGAACAACACCTACTGCATCATGCTGTCGCTGGCCTGGGCCTGCAGCCAGGCAAAGCTCTATGCAAAGATCCTTCCCTAAAGGTTCCACACTGAATATGAGATGGGCAAAGTTGACTCCAAGTGAGGTACAGGGAGAGTCAGAGGACAAAAGGCATGCTGGGATGTCTCAAATCGCCAAGCCACAGTACCCTGGACTGAGACCCTTGGAGTTCCTCAGAGAACTTTAGAAACTGCCTCACAGCTGCATTCCTAGTTCCCACTAGCTGAGGCTCCAAATAGGTAAACTGAGGCCCAGAGAAAAGGAAGAATGTGACTATGCTGTAGAGCAGTAAACTCTGGGACCATCTCACTGTGTAACCTTAAGACAGTTCTCCCCACCAGCCTCAGCTTCCCCATCTGTGAAGAAACTACTGGACAGTCTAGGAGTCAGTACCTAAGGGTGTGGCCCGCAGAGGTCCCAATCCAGTATATGCTGAAGGGCTAGAGAAGTGGGGTGTAATTAGGTCTTGGCCCCCAAGATCTGCACTCATGAAAGAGCCATAAGCTCCATCCTGGGATCTGAGCAGCTTCAGAAGTCAGCAGACTCTGGGATAGCCTCTCCCCCAGTGACCCAGGGGTCCACAGTACTCTAAGGTAAATGGTCCCTGGGGGGCTGAGAAACTGCAGGGAAAGCTCAGAGGCTCCAGAAGGACACCCAGAGAGACCTATCCATGTTCCCCAACAGGACGGACTGAAGGTCACCCCTGCCTTGACCCTTGTCACTGTTACCATCTGTGTCTGCTCCTGTGCCAATCTGCTAGTCTCCCTGAACCTCTTCCCTTCCTGGAACCCATTTAGCCCTTCAGGCTGCTGGTCAGGAGCTGCTCCCCAAGAGGCCCCCATCTCACACAAACCCCCTCACCTCTGGACTGGGGGGCCAGGCCAACGGTGCCTGGGGCCTGGAGCAGCAGCAGGCCACAGAGTGCGAGACTGGCTCCAGAGATGACCCTCATGGTTCTGGCAGCTCAGGCAGAAGCGGGCAGAGTGGTGGGGGCCAGTGGGGGTCTGGTCTTATCAACCTTGCTGCCTGCCCAGCCTCCCAGTCAGGCGGCCCCCTGCTGACGTGGGGGCAGCTGGTCCTGGCCCCCACCCTCCAGGGGCGGGGCCCAGGCTGAATGGAGGTGTGTGTGCCTGGAGACGGAGGAAGCTGCCTGGCCTGGGATCCAGAGGCCCCTCCGACCACAAGGGCTCCATTGCCTGCAGAAGCAACCAGAGCTGCAACTGGAATTCAGGAAATCTCATGTGTGGTGGGTATGGCTTCCCCCAAAGAAAACAGTAGCCATCGAGTCAATTCCAACTCTGCTCCAACCTGTGCAGCCCCCAAGTGTGTCAGAGCCACACTGCTCCACAGGGGGTTTCAGTGAAGGATGTTTTTGAAGAAGATCGCAAGGCCTTTCTACCGAGATGTCTGTGGGTGGACTTGAACCAGCAACCCTTTGGGTAGCAGCCAAGCACATTAACCATTTGCACTACTCAGGAACTCAAGTCCTGGAATAGCTGAGTCCATGACCTCCTGCCCCATCTCTGCCCTGCACCCTCACCCAACACTAAAATTCTTCCCCCACTCACAATTCCAACCCCATTAAACACACTTCCACACTCCCGCCTCGCTGCCCACAGCCTCTCCATGTGCCCTCTGCTCTCCAACTGCGCCTGGGTTATTGGAGTTTGTTCTCAAAGTGCCCCAGGCCTTTGCACATCAAGGCCAGCTGCCACAAGGCGCTTCTCTCCTGCTAACTCTCTGCCAAGCAGAATCTTTTTAGATAGTAACTGGAGCTACCATGTGTGTTAGCTCTGCAAGGCAGTAGAAAAGACAGGTAGGAGCATAGATTAATAAACCATCTTACCTGGGTTTGAATGTTGGTTCTACCACGTATACCTGTGTGACTGTAGCCAAGCTGCTTCACCTCCCTATGCCTCAGAGTCTTCACTTGGAAACTGGGGTCATACAAGGAAGCAATGAGAGGACAGAAGTGGATGTGGGGTCAAAGGGGTATCATCTTTCCAGGGGACAGAATAGTAATACTCAAGATCTATACGTTTACTCTGTGTAAACTATACTACAATAAAAGGAAATGTGCTGATTTTCTTAAAAGTGATGGTGGGCACAGCAAACCCAACCAGCAGCTTCTACAATCCAGCAATAATGATGATAACAATCTCTCCCACAGTCAATGCAGCAAAGCCCCTCCATCTCTCGTGTTCTCCCAGCAGATTGAGTCTATTAACCTAGACCCAGACTGTTAGCCCATTTGTTGGATGAGAAAATTGAGACCCAGAGAAGTTCACTGAGTTACCAGATGTCACCTAGCCAGCTTAAGGGCAGAGCCAATTCTGGAACTCAGGCTTAAGCCCCTTCTGCACCATTTTTGGAGGACAAACAAGATAAAATCACTTCCCTCTGCTTTTTCCCCCTTGTTTCATCAGTTCACAATTCCTCCTCCTCCTCAATTCCAAAACTTAATTGAGGCTGGTTTCTTTTGTTTCTGTATCTTTTAAATCTAATTCTCTTCTCCAGAGATGCTACATGGTATGGTGGTCATGATTTTGTGAGTTCCCAAAATAGAGTTATAAAAATGTGCTTCCTGCCTCCCCCAGCAGCGTGCCAGCCCGTCAGAGCTGGCAAAGGTCTTGCCTGTCTCCGTCACCACTGCATCCTGGCACCAACATGGTGCCTGGCACAAGGTATACGTGAGCAAATGAAGAAATGAATGAGAAGAAACTAGTAAGACTCTGGTTCCATTTCCTTGTAGAGCCAGCAAGGGTCAGACTGGGGCCAGCGATGGTGACTGTGGCCTTGCTGGAAGTGACCAAGGAGAACGTGAGCTGGAGTTCACTCCTCCTTCCCTGACGAACAGGGTTGTGTCCTGCACTCGGTCCACAAAGCTCTCTTGGGCAGACCGCAGCTGGGCTTGTCAAACAGCTCTTTCAGTTCTGTCTCTGAATGGCAATTCTGTGGCCTCCTGGGAGGAACACAGGCGCCTTCTCTGTGTCACCCCCTGCTCGTTAGTGGAGGCGCAGAAATATGCTGCAGGTAAGTTCTCAGGAATAGAAATGGGCTTTAACACTCCAACCCAGCAGCAAGGGCTGGGACGGAAGAGAGCTAGAAGTTCAGCATATACATTAAGGAAAGAAAATAAATAGTTGTGTTTTTTAAAATGCAAAACATTTTGCCCTGGGATTCAAAATTGGGAACAGTGTGTCTGGTATCAGCCAGAGGGAAAATGCATGGAAGGGCCTTGTTCAGGACTGCTGACATGTCAGACAGGGCTCCAGCTGGTCCCTCTCTGTTTTCACATGCACTGGGTTTCCAGAAGCTCAGAGCCTTCAGTGTCTGACTCAAAAGAGGGTGCTTGTGATAAAAGAAGAGGCCCCTGGGCACAGCATGGCTCAGTGGGGAGGACACAGGGGTCCCACTCTCGTGCTCCCAACGTGACGGTCTTTTCCTGAAGAATTTACCCAGTTGTCTCTCTGTCCGATAACGAGAGGCACAATGACGTAGGACAGCATGTCTCCTGCTTTAACCTTCACCTGCCCCTCGTGGTTTTTGCTATATTCATAGCCCACCTCTGTTGTCATTTATTTAATCTTTCTTTTTCATTAACTTAAACTAACTCACTTTTACATTTTTTTATCATGGTAAGGTGTAGTTGTTAGTTGCTGTTGGGTCAGTGCCAGCTTGTGATGACCTTATGTACCAAGACAAAACCTTGCCCAGTCCCATATCATTCTCACGATTTCCAGCAGGTCTGAGTCCATCGTTGCGGCTAATGTGCAAGTCCCTTTCACTGAGAGTCTTCCCCCTTTTCCTTGCTGCCTCTGTGTAACCAAATAGGATGCACTTCTCCAGCCACTGACCTCTCCTGATGCTGTTCCAAAGCAAGCAGGTTGGACAATGTTCTATGTGATCTATAAAGTTTTTACTGGCTAATTTTCTCCTTTTATCTTCATTTTTCTTTATGCCAGAATAATATTTTATTGCAGGGATATACTGCATTTTGCTTACTCCCTCATTCGTCTATTAATGGACTTGTATGTTGTCTCTGCCTTTTGGCTGTTGTGAATAGTGTTGCTGTGAACACTGGTATACATCACTTTTTTTTTAAACTTCTCTTCCTAAGAAATAGTAGCCATGAAATCACTGGTTCGTGTGCAGTTTACATATTTATTCCAATACACATTTAAATAAATTAAAAACTAATTAAATTAAACTCTGCCGTCCACACATCACCAAAATATATTGCATATTAGGCCAGTGGCACAAGTGCCAGACTCTGAGGAATCCAGTGAAGTGAGAAGCTTTGGAATCAGACAGAGCTAGGTTTGATTCCCTGTTCTGTCACCAATCAGCTATGGTGGCTTCAAATAAACCCCTTCACTCTCTGTCTGCTTTGTAAAGCTTGAATCCTAATGCCAATGTCACAGGATAGTTGGGAGAATGAAATGTGATGAATATAAAATACCTACACAAAGTAGGCATGCCATATCTATGACGAAGGTTGTCACAATGCTTGCTTCCAGTCATCAGGATAGGACAGGCAAAGTCAGAGTAATAGGGGGTGGGGCTGAGATAGTGGAGAAGTCAGTGCACCCCGTGACCTCTCTAACAACAAAGACCAAACATAAAAAATAGACTGATTATATATGACATTCTAAGGGCCCTGAATATCAAAAGGAGAGTTAAGAAATGAGACTGAGTGACAGGGAAAGAAGAGTAGGTCTAGAAGTACCTAGGACTGGCCAGATATGACCTAGTGGGAATTGGCACTCTGCAGGTGGATAGGCTGCAGCAAGTGTGGTTAGGCAAGCAATGGCACTCTGAAAGCAGCTTCCACAGTGGGAGAGACCAAGAAGTGGAAAATCCACTAACACTTCAAGAATCAGTAGAAAGCATATTCAATCATCAAAAGCTAAGTAGCTTGCCTCTAGCCTATTGCACACAGGTCTAAAGCTTTCCTACAGGATAAACCTCTCTACCTTTTACCAACACTTCTCCCTCTATTCTCTGCGCAGCACCAGCTCTGGAGACTAATACATTCAGTGGGCAAGAAGTAGGACCCCTTATGCTCACCCTGTACCATTCTCCCAGACTTAGAGATGGAACAATTTAACAAACAGCAAGAAAAATAATTTGCAGCTTCCCGAAACCAGTAACTCAGAGAAGAAACAGTTCCTTTGCCTAGATGCAGGCATAAAGGGGTCCATGGACCTGGAATGCCCCTCATTTATGCATACATCTTGAAGAACTCATAGTCCAGGTGTCAACTCTATCCACCTATGCATTTTAAGGAACAGTAACACAGATTCCTCACAGACACTCACGGATGGCTGTCACACCCCAGCCTTTTTCAAAGTATGCAAGCAGATACCCATGCCTATACCAATCACCCTGCCCATCTAAGACTGTAAGGGAGAGCCTGCACCACATACTTGATGACCAACTACCTGGACACCTGAGTTGAATGCATACAAGAAAAGTATGAGCTCACATGTGTGGTAACAACTCTAACCACCTGGTTACAGAACGTTAGCACCTCAAAGGTGCCAATAATCAAACTAGCCCACACAGCCAACCTGTTTGGGGATTTCAAAACAAAATAAGAAGCTAGAACACAGTAAGAAGACATAAAATAAATGTAACAAGTTACTGATGGCTCTGAGACAACAGTCAGTATCGAATCACATAAACAGGTAGACCACAACAGCTTCAGAAAGTTCCCAAAGCAAAGACTCAAGACATTTTCCAGATGAAGAGAACTTCCTGGAATTAACCGAGGCAGAATACAAAAGAGTAATACTTAGAACACTTAAGAAGATCAGGCAAAACACAGTACAGCATAACAACACATTAAATAGACTGCAAGAAACTGCAGAGAGACATTATGCAGAAATTCAGAAGATTAACAACAAAATTACAGAATTAGACAACTCAATAGAAAGTGAAAGGAGCAGAAGTGAGGCAATAGAGGGCAGAATTCCAGAGACTGAAGATAAAGCACTTGAAACCAACATACATGAGGAAAAATCAAACAAAATATTTTTTTTAATGAAGAAACACTAACAATTATGTAGGACTCTATCAAGAGAAATAATCTACAGAGTGGAGTACCATAGCAGGGGAATAATAGAAAATGCAGAGAAAATTGTTAAAGATTTGATGACAGAAAATTTCCCTAATGTTATGAAAGACAAGAAAATATCCAAGATGGTCATCAAACTCCACACAAGGTAGGCCTCAAAAGAAAGACACCAAGACATATTATAAACCTGCCAAAACTGAAAACAAGGAGAGAATTTTAAAAGCAACTAGGGATAAATAAAAAATAATCTGTGAAAGAGGATCAATAGACTAAGCTCAGACTACTCAGCAGAAACCACACAGGTAAGAATGCAATGGGATGTAGTATACAAAGCCTTGAAGGAAAAAAAAATGCTAGCCAAGAATTATATATCCAGAAAAACTGTCTCTCAAATATGATGATGAAACTAGAACATTTCTAGGTAAACAGAAATTTAGGGAATTTGCAAAAACGAAACCAAAATTACAGGAGATACTAAAGGGTGTTCTTTCATTAGTAAATCAATAGCATCAGATAACAATCCAAGATTAGAATGAGGGACAGAGGAAAAAGATATCAACCCAGATAGGGAAATCACAAAAACAAAGTAAAGCTAAAACACTGAAAATAGGGAAACAGATACCAATATGTAAAAGATGACAACATTATAACGAAAAAGATGGACTAAAAAGTATGTAATCATAGTTCTTTCATATGGAGAGCAAATCAAGGCAATACGAACAAATAAAAGACTAGTTTATATTTAGAAAAATAGGGGTCAATACTAAGGATAGTATTTACATAGGAAATTAACGATCCTGCACATCAAAATGGAAACCCTGGTGGTATAGTAGTTAAGTACTATGTCTGCTAACCAAAAGGTCAGCAGTTCAAATCTACCAGGCACTCCTTAGAAACTCAACAGGGCAGTTCTATTCTGTCTATACGATCACCATGAGTCAGAATCGACTCAATGGCAGTGGGATTTTTGGTTTGACGGTACATTAAAATAAGAAAACAAGAAAAATATGAAGTCTCAGCAAATACGTAACCAACAACAATGAAAAGGATGAAAAGAAAACAAAGAAAAATGACTTAGCATAAAATACTAAGTAGAACAAGCTATCAAAATGACAGCACTAAACTCATACCTATCAATGATTATGATGAATGTAAGTGGATTAATGCACCAGTAAAGAGACAGAGTGTGACAGAATGGATTAAAAAATACATCCCTTCTATATGATACCTACAAGAGACACGTCTTAGACTTAAAGACACAAACTACAAGAACTCAAGAGATGGAAAAATATATATCAAGCAAACAACATTCAAAAAAGAATGAGAGTGGCAATATTCATTTCTGACAAAAATAGACTTTAAAGTAAAATCTACCACAATAGATAAGGAAGCACTACATAATGATTACAGGGTCAATAAACAGGAGGATGTAGCCATATTGAATAATTATGTACCCAATGATAAGGCTCCTAAATACATGAAACAAACTCTAACAGCATTGAAAAGAGAAATGAACAGCTCAACAATAATAGTAAGAGACTTCAACACAGCATTTTTGGTAGAGGGCAGAAAGTTCAGAAAGAAGTTCAGTAAAGACATGGAAGATCTAAATGCCACAATCAGCCAGTTTAACCTCATAGACAGGCACAGAACACTCCACCCAACAGCAGCCAAGTATACTTTCTTTTCTAACACATTCTCAGGTTCTCCAGAATAGATCACATACGAGGCCACAAAGTGAGCCTTAACAGAATCCATAACATCAAAATATTGTAAAGTAACTTTTGTGACCTTACAGCCATAAAATTAGAAGCCAGTAACAGAGAAAGCAAGGGGGGGGATGAAAACATATTCTAGCTGAGTCTCTGGGATACAGCAAAACCAGGGCTCAGAGGTCAACTTATTTCAACAACTGCACACGTCCTCCAAAGAAGAGACAGCCCAAATCAAAACATTAACCCTACATCTCAAACAAGTAGAGAGAAAGCAGCAAAGCTGTAGTAACAAGCTTCTAAAGAACAATGGCTGAACACAAGAGTTTATTTCCATCTCCTCCATAGTCCCTCCCCAAGACTATCCCAATCTTGCTGTCTTACTGCCTCCAAGTCCTTTGTTTCCAGCTGTGGGGACAAGAAAGACAAACCAACATGGAGAAGATGCACTCCCTGTTAAAAGGCTCAGACAAGGAGTGTATATGCAGCTCCATCCAGACGCGCAGGGGAATACTCGTGAGCATTTAGGGAGCAATGAGTCTTCACCACCTTCCCAAGAGAAAAGAGACTCCCTTGGCCCTAGACCACCCCTAGGTCAAAATACAGACTTAGCCAAGCATTCAGGGCTCTTCACTATCTATTTTCTACCATCTTTTCCAGTTCATTGCCAGTCTTTCTTTCTCCTCCCTCTCTCACACACACATGCATGGGCACACACATGCACATACTTAGTCATACCAAGCTTCTTACCTCTGAGCTTTGCATACGCTGTTTCCACCTTCTAGGTGCCCTCCCCTTTATCTAACCACCAGACCCCTGCTTATTCTTTAAGAACCAATTCTGAGTGGTTGCCAGGGGTGGGAGGGAAGGTGAGAGGGGTAGTCATCGTTGGGGAAGTAACGAGTTTCTGTTTATGGTGATGGGAAGTCTGACAAGGATTGTAGATGATGGTTGCACATGATGAATGTAATTGATGTCACTGAGTTGTGCAACTGTAAAAGGGTGAATTGGCAAATGTTGTGTTATATTTTTTACAACTAGAAAAGAATGTAAACAGCAACAGAAGAATGTAGAAAGATAAAGAACTGACTCAGAAACCAGGCATCTCCACCAGAGAATGAGTCTCTTCCTTCTCAGCCTTCTAACACATTCCCTTTCCTTAACTGGAGCAGGTTCCATGGTGGCTTTTACTTCCTGATTTCACTGACTCTTTCCCCATGAGACAACGAAAGTCTGGGAGACAGACTCTGTCTGTCCTTTGCAATAGCACATTGTCAGAGTCAAGGTTTTTACTTGTCATCAAGCCAACTCCAATTCACAGCAACAGGATATATACCGGAGCAAAATGTTGCCTGGCCCTGTGCTGTCTTCATGAACAGTGACATGTTTGGGCCCGTTGTGGTGGCCACTGTGTCAATCCATCTCATTGAAGGTTTCCTTCACTTTCACCAACCCTCTACCAAACATGATGTCTTTTTTCCGTGATTAGTCCAGAGTAAGCAAGCTGAAGCCTTACCATCTTCACTTCTACACAGCCTCCTGGTTGTATTTCTTCTAAGACTGATTTGTTCACCTATGGTATATTCAATATTTTTCACTGGCATCACAGTTCATGTGCATCAATTCTTCTTCTATGTTTTTCCTTGTCCAACTGTCACACACATATAGGACAATTGAAAAGACTGTGGTTTGAAAAGCATCTTACTCACCGGGGGAACATCTTGGATTTTAGATATTTAAAGACATCTTTTGTAGCAGATTTGCCCTAGGTGATGCGTTGTTTGATTTCTTGAACCACCACTTTCTTGGTGCTAAAATAAATCACCATTTATTGAACACTAACTGCAAAGGCAATGTTCTGTTGTTATCCGTACATTTTACTATAGGACATTGTCATCAGAATAAACAACTACTTGTTTTATTTTGGGAGCCCTGGTGGTGCAGTGGTTAAGTGCTCGGCTACTAACCAAAAGGTCAACAGTTCAAATCCACCAACTGCTCTTTGGAATCCCCGTGGGGAAGTTCTACTCTGTCTTACAGGGTCACTATGAGTTGGAATCAACTCCACAGCAAAAAGTTTGGGTTTTTTTTTGTTGTGTTTCAGTTCTATGTTGAAGAAATAAAAAACTTTGTCATCTCGGGCTCTGAGGAAAACTCAAAGATTATTTAGATCAATGTATTCAAGCCTGAACATCATGATATTCACCTGGAGATATTATTAAAAATACAGATCACACCTGTCTTGTTGCCTTCTTAGGGTCACAGAGTTAGTCCACCCCCTTAACATCAGATTTTGGAGATTTCAGTAGGGGATGGCTACTACTAATAGTCACCTTGGAAAAAGAAATGAGTGTTTACAGGAGAGAGTGTAGGTTTAGCCCTGGAAACTATAGCAGATCCTGCAGATGGCCCATCCTTTGGTCCTCTGAGTTCACCTACAGCTGCCGTGTGTGGTTCCCACACACACTGACAGTAAGCAAGCAGCCTGAGAATTTAACGTCCCCAGAGGCAACCTTCAACCAATGAGCAATAGGAGCTGTAGAAAAAGACCCCACTTTATCCACCTCCTACTAGACAGTTTGGGGAAGTAATCCTCATTGTTCCTCAGAGGGTCCCCAACAGGAGTGACCTGTAGTTTCCCGGAGCAGTGATGATCTGCTCATTTATACACTTTGTATTGGCTTTTCTTTCTTCCCTCCCTGTCTCACTTCTTTCATTTGTGTTTCTTGGAATTGCTTCCCAAAAAACTACCTACACCCAAAGGCTTGTCTCAGGACCTCCTTTGTGGAAACTCAAACTAAGATGAAGCTTTCTCAATCCCCTGTGGGGGTCGCCAGCAAGGGCACGTTTAAGGACTGCTGAGGCTGGAGGGATTTAGAGCTGGCCTCTGACAGGTGGGGCACGCTGAGTGCTAAGAAGGCAGGTTGTTTTGTTTCTGTTTTATTTTGAAGAAATATAAAACTTTGCCATCTCAGGCTCTGAGGTAAGCTCAAAGATTATCTAGACCAATGTATTTAAGCCTGAACATCATCATATTCTTCTGGAGATATTATTAAAAATTATTAAGTTATTATTAAAAATACAGATTCCACCTGTGTTGGTGCCTTCTTAGGGCCACAGGGCCGGTCCACCTGGGGCAGACGACTGGGGCGAGCTGGGGCTGGGGAGTCTCCAAGAAGTATCCTCATCTAGGTTACATGCAAGTTATGCTCTATTTCAGATTTCCTTCTGTCATCCACAAACTGTTGATAAAGTTTTGTTAAGGCTTTTCAAAGACCTCTTTAAAGTGTTAAAAAGCAAAGACGTTACCTTGAAGACTAAGGTACACCTGACCCAAGCCTTGGTGTGTTCAGTCATTTCAAATGCGTGTGAAAGCTGGACAATGAATAAGGCAGATCAAAAAAGAATTGACATCTTTGACTTACGGGTTGTCAAAGAATATTGACTATAGCATGGAGTGCCGGAAGAACACAGAAATCTGTCTTGGAACAAATACAGCCAGGATGTTCCTTAGAAGCAAGAAAGGAGAGACTACGTCTCACATACTGTGAACACATTGTCAGGAGGGATCAGTCCCTGGAGAATGACATCATGCTTAGTAAAGTGGAAAGTCACTGAAAAAGAAGAAGACCTTCAACAACATAGATTGACACAGTGGCTGCAAGAATGGACTCAAGTATAACAACAACTGGGAGCATGGTGCAAGACCGTACAGTGTTTTCATTCTGTTGTACATAGGGTTGCTGTGAGTCCAAACTCACTCGATAGCACCTAACAACAACAGAGAGGCTTTTTAAGAGAAAAATACAGACTCCCAGGCTTCATTCCAGACCTGGTGTATTTATGTTTCTAAGTTCTCCAGATGATTCTGGGGTGGCTGAACCAGACCTCATTCAACCTCTCCTATGAATCATAAAGTCTTTCCCTGTCTTTGAAAATTGTTGTCAGCCTATGAGGACTGCGAATTAAGTTTATGAATTCATCCTACAAAAAGTGCTACATACTTCATTGATGAATATCTCTACTGTCACCTCCAAAGTACTCTCCTTGAGCAGCTACGCACTGATGAGCGCCAAGTTCACCCTTCAAGGCAATTTTGAAACTCTTTTTCTGGAATTGAATGGCCACCAGAGCTGTCGTCGTATTACTCTTGATGTCCTGAATGTCATCAGAATGTCTTCCTTTTAATATTTCCTTTACCTTCAGGTAAAGAAAAAAGGCATTTGGGGCCATATCAGGCGAGTACGGGGAGTGTTCCAATAGTTATTTGTTTACTGGCTAAAAAAATCCTTCACAGACAACTATACAATTAAGTTCACGAACTTGCCACCATGTGCAATGGCCGTTCCAAAAAGAGTCCCAAAATTGCTTTGAAGAGTGGACTAGGTGCTGGCCTCAGTGCATAGCTTCCAAAGAGGAGTACTTTGAAGGTGACCATAGTGATATTCAGCAACGAAGTACGTGGTATTTAGAAAAATTAAGTTTGCGAACTTCATTGTCACACCTTACATGATGAAACTCATAACAGACTGGGAGCTCTGCCCATCAAAGTATTGCATCTTATCTTTATTCAGTTCTGAGGGGAGCAAGTCCTCCAATGTACCATGTTCAGCGACCTAAACATCATGGTCATGGCCCCATTGAGTCCACTCTTCCCTAGCGAAAACATCCTCATTTCCTACAACCATCACCAATACACAAGGATTTCAGCTCCTTGTCATCTCGGTACCTCTCCCAAAGGCATTTCCATCTGTGTCTTTTTCTCTCCGAGATTTGAGCTCTGAAATGAATATAATCTTCTAGGCAATAGAATAGATTATATTTACTCACCTTTTCTGCCAAGACTTGTTGTCAGTTGCTACTGAATTGGACCATGACTCAGAGTGACCCTGTGCTCACTGGAACAAAATGCTGCCCAGTCCTATGCCATCTGCATGATCAGTTGTGGATTGGACCGCTATGATCATTGGCTAATTTTCAGAAGTAGATCACCAGGCCTTTCCTCCTAGTCTGTCTTAGTCTAGAAGTTCCACTGTAACCTGTTCAGCATCACAGCAAAAAGCAAGTCTGCAATGCACGTTGACCAGGACTCAAATCCAGTCTCCCACATGGAGGGTGAGTCACCAACCTTTATTTATGCTTCCTGAAATCCACACTAGTTCCCCTCAACCTCAAGACAGAACCTCTGAGACACTAAAGGAGCGCATGAAGATGTGTCAACAGTGGTTAGCTCACCATTTCATCCTTCAATTTCAAATCTCTTGATCTACTCTGACCAGGACTGCAGGCACTCAGGATTGTTGCTGCTTCCAGTTTAAGGAGGAAAAAATAAAATTTCCTCCAAATGGTGAAGTGTATTAGTTTTCTGTTGCTGTGTAACAAATTAACACAAACTTAGCCACTTAAAATAGCAAACATTTATTAGCTCGTCACTTCTGTGGTCTGGGTACAACCCAATTGGATTCTCTGATCATGGTCTCAGAGGCTGAAATCAAAGTATCATCTGGGCTGCCTTCCTTTCTGAAGCTCAGGGTTCTCTTTCCAGCTCAAGTGGTGGCTGGCAGAATTCCGCTCCTTACGGCTCTAGGAATAATGCCTCTGTTCTCTTCCTGGCTGCCAGTCAAGGGCTGCTTCCAGCTCACAGAGGCTCACCACAGTTTCTTGCCATGTGGCCCCCTCCATAAACTCTTCCATGCCTCAAGTCTGTGTTGTTGTAAATCCTCTCTCTTCAGGAATGGTCCAGTCTCTTTTAAGTGTTCACCTAGTTAGACTCACCCAGGATAATCCCCTACTCTTAAAGTCAACTTTGCTGTAAAACATAATGTAATCACCAAAAAAACCTCAAAGCCACTGCTGCTGAGTTATTTCCAACTCATCGTGACCCTACTGACAGAGCAGAACTGCCCCACAGAGTTTCCAAGGAGCACCTGAGTAGATTTGGACTGTTGATCTTTGGGTGAGCAGCCATAGCACCTGACCACCACACCAGCAGAGTTTCCAACCTAATCACAGGAGCAACTATTCTGTCAAATTCACAGATTCCATCCACCCACCACCACCACCAGTCACCATTGATTCAACTCCAACTGGTGGCAATCCCATGTGTGTCAGAGTAGAGCTGCGCTCCACAGTGTTTTCAGTAGCCGAATTTTTTTGGAAGAGGATCACTAGGCCTTTCTTACAAAGTGCCTCTGAGTGGTCTCAACTCTTCAACCTTTTGATTAGCAGCTGAGCACATTAACCATTGCACCACCCAGGGACTCCATATCCACACACAAGGAGACAGAATTGTACAGGAGCCACCTTCAGTCATTGGGAGCCATTGTATAATTCTGCCTCTCACAGACGGCACAGCTAGATCTGGAGTGAGGGAGAAGGGTAGGAAAGGATGAGGACTGGAGCAAGAAGTCAGCACTTTTCAGTTTGGAGAAAGCTGTTTCAGATTCAGCGTGGGAAGAACTAGGCGATAACTAAATGTCCCACAGCCAGGTTGGTTGCGTTCACACTGTCTGGCCCAGGGCATTTGGTAAGGCACACCTTCCATGTCCTCCCCTCTAGGGCACCTTCAGTGACTCGGATAGTGGGGCAGAGCCCCCATGAGGAGCTCAGCCAGCTGGGAGCAAGGCCTGGTCTTGCTCTGACTCGCTGGGGACTCTGGGCACCTGAGGAGTGTGCTGCTGTCAACGTTGTCTTCACCAGGACATCCAACCCCAGGAAAGTGTAACCCTAACCTTTCCCCTGTCTCCTTGAGATGCCCTGATGTAATCTCTCCAGCTTGTACAGTGACCATCCAGCCATTGTCCTTGCTGCTTCCTTCTACCAACTGAGGTGCTTTAGGAAACCTCCACTTTCCCAAAACCCTCAAGTAGAAAGGCAGCAACAATGACATATAAAATCTAGCAAGTTGGCCCTGTCAAGATTAGGGCCAATCGTGTCTATCTTGTGAGTCCTGCATTCTCAGAGGTAGGATTGGGAATGCCCTCAGGCTCCTGTCACTCTCTGACATGTGGACATGTCTGCAGCCTTAGCCCAGGCTGTTTTTCAGCCTCAGACGTCCTCCTGCCTGAATGTCCCCCTTCACACGTGGAGCAGAAGCTGGAAGAGCAGGGTCCTGTCTGACTATCTGGGCCACTGGAGCAGGGGCAAAGCTGCCCCCAGATGGGCTGTTTATTTAGGCAGGAGTGGGGCCCAGCTGTGGCTTCCTGTGAGCCTACTGCCTATGGGAACACTCTTGGTGGCTAATTAGGGCCACTTACTCCTGAACTCTCTGAAGAGGCTGGAATGTGTGGGCTGGCTCCTGGACAGCCCGTCTGGTGGGTAGTGGCAGGGGCCTGCCGACACAGAGACACCCAGAAGCTGCTTTTTACACCACAAAAGAGGGATATGCCAACCAGAAACCCACGCTGGGCCCATTGGTTGGTCCTCCTGTGATTTCTTTACCCTGAGAATGGCCTCTGTTAACACTGAGAATATTTCATCACAAACTTGAGGCCTTCCCAGGGAGCCTGACCGGACAGGAATCTTTGGTCTCCCTGAAAGTTAGGCATGAGACTGCAAAGAGGAGCAACACACCCGCAGCCACAGGGTGAGGTTTCCTCACTTGCAGTGATAGTGTGCTCACCCCTGCAGCCCCAGGCAAGTGACAGTGGTTGCTGGGCTCCTCTTCCTGCCCATGCCCCATTGGGGCGTCTCTGGTATAAGGTGTCCCTTGTGATTCACAACTCCACATGTGGTGTCTCGGTCCCAGGCCCTCAGAAAGGTCAGGGAGACAGGAAGTCAGAGGCTAGAACAGGGCAAGGAGAGACACGCTTTCACCTGAGGGCATGTCCAGTGTCTGAGTGACCTACCGCTGCTGTAACAGAAATACCACAAGTGGTGCCTGTAACAAACAGAGATTATTTTCTCACAGTGTAGGAGGCTGAAAGCTTGAATTCGGGCACCAGCTCCAGGGCGATCTCCGTGGGCTCTGGCCCTAGAGTTCCTTGTTCCCTAGCATCTGTCTAGCCACCGCTGTGCTTGTTTCTCTCTGTGCCTGTTGTTGCAGTTGGATGTCATTGAGTCCATTCTGACTCATGTACTAAGTCTGTGTGACAACAGTGCAACTGCCTCAGAGGGTTTTCTGGGCTATAATCTCTAGGGGAGCAGATTGCCAGGTCTTCATTTTGGAGCCACCTGCTGTGGGGTTCTAAGCATTGACTTTTCAGCTAGCAGCCAAATGCATAACTGTTTCACTACCTGGGCTTCTTTCCGTGTGCCTAATCTGCTCGTTGTGCATCTCAAAAATCATTAGATTCAAGACGCTCTCTACACTGACATGGCCTCTTCAGCACAGTGAAGAAAACCCTGTTCCTAAACGGGATTACCTAGAGGGATATAACCAATTGCCACCCACTCAATTATTACTCACAGCAACGTTATAGCAACTCCATAGGACAGAGTAGAACTGCTCCATAGGATCGCTGTAAATTGGAATCAACTCAACTACAGAAGGTTCGGTTTGGGGGTTTTGGGGATATCTACGGAAGGAGGCCTGGTGGTGCAGTGGTTATGTTCTTGGCTGCTAACCAAGAGGCTGGTGATTTGCCCAGCGGCCTCTCAGTCTGCTTCTATAAAGATGGTTGTTGGACACCATTTAGTTGGTTCTAGCTCATAGAGACCCTGTGCATAATAGAAGGAAACACTGGGCTTCCAGATACACAAACTGCAAGTTGGGAATTGGAGTGAAATGAGGGCTTTGTGAGACAGACAGTCCCGAGAGCAAGAGGAGGTTGGCCAGATAATGCAAAAGAATGAGCAGAAGCTCGAATCAGGCCTATCAGAACAAAGCCCGAGCCCTGCCACTTGATCAATGGTGACTCAAGCAGGTGCCTTCCCTCCCTGACCTCAGGAATAGCCACGTGCAACCCCTGCCACATGGGGCCTTCCGGAGGATTCCTGCAAATGACATGCTCAAGTCTCCACTCATACACAGGGTCAGGTGGTTCCTGGTACCATCATGGACTTTAAGAAGCTCTCCGCTCAGTGACCCCAGGTCTGATTTTGTTGACTTCCTTACCTCTTGGAGACAGCGTGTCTGGCCTAGCTGCTCCCCCCACCCCTACCCAGCCCCTGCCCAGCCCTGCGCAGCCCCATTTTTCCTGGGGCCAGCTCCTTTCCGGCACCCAGCTCAGACTAGCCCCTTCAGTTGGTCTGAACTGCCCAGCCCCCGTCAAAGGACCCCTGTCTGAGCCTCAAATGGGGCATTGATAAGGGCTGCAATGAGGCCGCCCAGCCGATTGCGGATGCTTGGCTTGGCTGGGCCACACGAGCTTCCCCAAACCCAGCTATTTCCTGCTCCTCAAAGGCCCCCTCCCAGCCAGCCTGGCCACAGGGCACAATCCCCCTATACAGCTCAGCCTGTTCCTCGGCTCCAGGCCAGGGATGGGGGAGAAGAGAACGACAGGGGATCACATCAGCGTGTTCGGGTCTCTTTGGTCCTCCTTGGTGAGGACCAGATGATCCTCTCCTCCTGTGACCTCTGCTCCCAACCCTCAGTTGGTGGGGGCCCTCACAGTGGGGTCGGGGGGCTTTTACATATGGGTCTTCACAAGATTCAAGGGCTTGTCCAGCCTGGGGACCCATTCCCTCTCACAATCTCCACTTGGAGTGGACAAAAAAGTAATTGGTTTAAGCCCTATGTGACCTCAAGATAGTCACTTAATGAGTCTGGGCCTCAATTCCTCGCGTGTGACTGAAGAGAGCAGGAAACCACAGTCCATCTCTGTTAAATTCGGGTGTAATCAGTTACTTGGAGATTTGACAAGGAGCAAATAAAATCTGTGGAGAACCTGCCATCCCTAGGAAAAGCTGGTAACACCAGGAGGTTGTCAATATTTCTCAAATCTGTTGCCTTCTCCCCTTTCCCACAGGACAACTGCCCCAGCCTTCTTATGAGTCCCTGCCCGTGATGCCTTCCTTCCTAAAACATAAACCTAGCCCATCATTTCCCCGTCCAAAACCCTTCAAAGGTTCCCCCTGCCTCCAGAATAGTTTTCATTCTCTTTGACATGATGCTCAAGGCTCCACTGAGTCAGAATTGATTCGATGGCATTGAGGCTTTTTTGGTGCCAGTGACAGAGCTCAACTCACACTGCCCTTGGTGCTCCGCTGACCGCACTCAGGAGCAGAGTGCAGCATAGGGCTAAAACCTCAGTAGCTTAGCAACGCTGGGAGATGGATACAAGAAATGGAGAAATTATTGACAGAATTCGAGCCCTGGATCCAACCATGCCTGAAGTGAGACTCCCTGGACTTTTCATTTATGGGAGTCAAGAGTCCCTGCCACTTTTACCCACCTTCTCCCCGCCCCCCTCCCCCCTGATTCTCTAAGTTTTCTGCCTCTTGCAATCACTGCCTTCTTAAAAATGCCCTTCTTGTCTGGAGCCAGCCAAGGGGGCTTGCAGTCAAAACTCCTTCATGACCCATCTCAGAGGCCTGCCAGCCT
Source organism: Heterohyrax brucei (assembly GCA_028571685.1). NCBI lineage: Eukaryota > Metazoa > Chordata > Mammalia > Hyracoidea > Procaviidae > Heterohyrax > Heterohyrax brucei. Next base: position 61,102,241 of record CM053140.1, read on the forward strand.
TCTCTTCCACCCCTCCTGACTTGCAGCTCCACTGAGCTGCCCACCCCGCCCCGGTTCCCCTGCCACCTCCATGAAGGCCTTGCACACCCTGATCCTCAGCCTAGAACATCCTTTCCCACTTTGCTTACTGCTACCTGCTCATCCCTCAGGCTTGATGAAACCTCCTTCTGGAAGACTTCCCTGGCCCCCTTATCCTCTGTGCCCTTATAGCCCCAGACTTTCCCTACCATGGAGATGGCCAAAGGCTTATACCTGTTTATGGGATGTGTCCTCTACTGCAGATCCTAGGGGTGACCAGAGGTAGATCTGACCCATCACAGTCATCCCCAGGGGGCAGTGCAGGGCCTAGCTACAGGCAGGTGCTCTCCAGGTAAGAGGAGCTCACATCTGGTTTGGGAAATAGCACAGTGAATGGGTGAAACACACTTCATGATCATAAACAATGCGAGGTCGTGATGCTTAGTGTCTGGGCATGGTGAGTGTGTGTCTGGGTCTGGGTCTGGGTCTGGGTCTGTGTGTGTTGTGGTGATGCAGGCGGAAGGCAGCTCCACCTGCCTATACCATATTTCACAAAACATACTAGCCAGAGAGAAGCTTGTTGCTGCTTTATTGAAACTTCTTCCCTGTCCCACACAAAGCAATTAAACAAGGCGGTGTTGGCAGGGAGACCCTTGCCCAGCCCTCTCCCTCTATGCCCCCTCAGATATCCCAGAAAGCCTGCCTTCACAGATCAGCACCCTCAGGGGTCCTGGCCATCAGGAAGCAGGCAAGAGGGGGGACACCAGGGCCTCACCATCCTATTCCCACCACCAAACACAAGTCTGCACCCACAAAGGGTTTGCCTGCTTTGACTGAACTAAGCTGTGGATTTATTCCAACAAACAGATTTGTCAGATTTCCAGGCTCAATTTCTGCTTGACCACAAATTTACTGGGCAGAACGGACGTGCCTGTGACTGAATCAGTGGCAATCAATGGCCTGGCTGGTGGATTTGTGTGACTGAATTGACCTCCTTTCACAGAACCCACTGCTCTTTGATGGCACAGACCATGAGGTGACTGAACAGGCAATCATTTGGCTTTTAGCGGTGACAACACTTTAGCAGAAGAGCTGGTGTCTGAAGTGACTTTTATGATTCACACAACTGTTATTTCCTGCATCTAGCTGTTGTGTGATGGATCGCCAAATGTTTGACCAAATTTTTGTTTGACTTGACAATTATTCAGTAACTCAGAGGTACTGAATTAAGCAGAAGTGGTTACCAGTTGCTGGACTAGATTGAACGACCTGGGGACTAGTTTGATTGATTTTTTTCTTTTTCCCCACAGAATTTTATCACTATTCTAAACAGACTGGCAGCTGGCTGACTTGATCACTGCCTAAACAAGCTTTTTGAAGAAATTAACTATGTGTGTTTGTGTGTATATGTAGAGATAGATAGATAAATAGATACACACACATATGTACTATACATATAATATATATAATGGGGGATGGGTTATAATTATTTAACTTAATTGCTCTGTGTGAATTGTGTACAAAGCAATGCAATGGCTGTTTGGCCAAATTATTTTAATGAATTGACAAGCATGGTTTGCATTTGTCTGTTGTTTGGCTAAACTGGTCAAGTTGACAACTGTTTAACTGAGCTCACCAAATTTGGAAGAATCTGTTGATTAAACGAGTGTCAGAGTTGGTAAAAGCAAGCCCAGCGTTGTTGGACTGAATTTTGCAAAGAACCAAGGAGTCATTTAGTCAAAAAGATTGACTCAGTTATGAGCATTTCTCAGGGCCCACAGGAAGAGCAGGCCAGTGAGTGGGACACAAGCAGATTGTCCTGAAGTCAGCCAGCTGGTCCACTCAGGCACAGGGGCCAACAAAGCAAAGAAGCAGATTAGGAGGCAGCTCAGCCCCTCCAAGCACCACGGCTGGGGCCTGGTGACAGTCACACCTCTGAGTAGGGGGGTGGTGCTGGGTCCCCCTCTGGAGTCTTGGATGGCAGAGACAGGGCTTCCTCGTAGGATGGCAGGACAACCTGGGAGAGACAGAGTAACAAGGGCTGAGGATTGGCAAGAAAGATCCACACCTCAACCTGGAGTCAGGGGACCCATCCTCACAAATGGTAAAAGGAAGGAGCTGATGACAGCTGGTAACACGTATCAGGTCCTTCCTACGCACCAGGCATTGCACACGAGAGAGAAACCACACTGTCTGTCCCTAGAGTGTGCTTGCTTGCTTTTGCCTATTCAGCCCTAAGTTCCTGCTTTGATGACACTCTATTTTCCTTGGGAAAGCATTATGGTTTCAAAAGAACTGATCCCATCCCTCAGATGCAGGTGGTGGACATGTGACCTAGGCATGGCCACTGGAAGTGGAATTTCATCTCTGTGGCTATAGTCATGTCCGAGGACAGGCACGTGATGCAAGCAAGCTGGTTCCAACCATACTACTCCTGGAACTTTATTTTTCTGCTAGGGTTGCTGAGAGGATGTGATGTCAGTCTACTGGTTTTGGCAGCCATTTTGCAACCACGAGGAAAGGGCGAATTGAAAACAGAGCTAACACTGAGAAAAATAGAGACAAACAGTGGATGGGATGGGATTGTGTTCTTTTAAATTTCATAAGCTAATAAATTCTCACTTTTGCTTAAATCAGATTGACAGTGTTTCTGTCATCTGCAACCCAGTCTTGACTAATACAATCCTCATTTAACAGATGAGGAAATTAAGCTGCCAGTTATTTAAACCAATTGCACTTCTTTCCATTGCTTTCCTAGTTCAATCTCCTAAGCAAGCCTCTATCCTCTGTGCCAGGAAGGCCTCCCCTCCCCTTTCCCAGCTAGCTTGTCCTGACTGACCACCTAAAAGATGGTCAAGCGTTGCCTGTACCAGGAAGCCTGTCTGATGCACCAGATGAGGCCAGGCACCTGTGCTCCCATAGTCCCCGTACGGCACACCCAGTTGTGATTGGGTCTCTGGGTCTGGCTTCACTCTGATCTGTAGCTCCTCTAGGGTGAGGTGATGTCTCAGTTTTCAGAGGCAGTGACGAATGAGTAAATAACATTCCCAAACTCTCAGAGCTAAAGGAGATCTCCACGTTTCTTCTCGCCCTACTGTCCTCTCACAAGTGAGAAACTGAAGGGACCTGCCCCCAGATGACCTAGTGAGTGAGTGAATGGCAGAGCTGGGGCTTCACCAGGCTCACCTTGGGCAACACCTTGGAGCTGCTCCTCTCCTCAGCCGCATTCATGCACTTGATGAGTCGGTAGCACCTCCACACGCACTTGAACATGTAGACCTGGAAAAAGGCCCAGGTCAGATTCTACTTTGTGGACCCTCCTTGCCAGCCCAGCAGGTCTGTGACAGACACCAAGCACTTCCTGCAGGGAGGCACAGCTCACCCCAGAAGGCAGTGTCCAGTTACTGCTGCTGAGATCCTTTATTGTGGTGGGGGGAGGGAGCTCACCTGCTAGTTGCACACATTACAAGGCCGCCCCTTTTATGGTCTGCAGGTTCTTGGGACAAAACAAAAACCAAACCTTTGCAACTGAGACAGTTCTGACTCACAGAAACCCCTCGTGTTAGAAGTAGAACTGTGCTTCACACAGTTCTCATTGACTGTGATCTTACGGAAATAGTTCACCGAGACTTTCTTCCATGGAGCATCAGTGGGTGGATTTGAATCGCCAACATTTCAGTTACTAGCTGAGCACAGACCATTTATAGCACCCAGGGACCTACTCTCAGGGCTGGGGGTGTTATTTAGGGGTCTCACCCACCCACCAGCCTCTATGGCAATAGTCCTGCAGGTGTTGCTTGTTACCTTGGTGATGGGAAATTCACTACCTCCTGAAATCATCCCACCAATCTCAAGACAGATCTGGTGGTGGGAAAGTAACTCTTCAAAATTGCTTATGGTTTATTGTTTTTATAAAGTAGATTATAAAATAATGGCTCAACATTATCCCACAATTGAAAATGAAGAAAAATTTTATACATAGATGTATATATCTGTCAAGATGAGATTCTTTTTTTTTCTTTTAGTAGTTGACATTAGAATGAGGGAAAAGAACCTGCCTGTCTGGAAGAAACACACTGATAAGACTTCCATCACGGGGTGTGGAATCCCAAGGAGCAGGCTCATGGAACCAGAAACAGGCCCCTAAAATGCCTCCTGAATAAGGACAACATGTGCTGTCTTCCAGAGGGCCACTTGTTTTATAACACCCCACCGTGGGGTGTTAGTTATGCACCATGGGGCAAACATACATGTGCACAGAGTGAACAATAAAGGAACGAGGCTGAAGGTCCAGGCACAATTGAGTAGATGGGTGGGGACCAGCGGGACAGAGCGAGGCACAGAGAACATCCCCTCCCCAGAGGTAACCAAATAGAAGAGGGCTGGAGACACAGCGAGTACGGTGGGGACAGCGGGTGATCACCCAATGGACTGTGACAAATAAATCACATATTGATCTCCCCCATGAAGCCTTCAGGAAAGTTTTATTGCACACTCATTAATGCACTTGTGCTAGGTTCTTTGAGGAGGGTTTCAATGACATAAAGGCACTCTGGTGGCACAACAGTTAAGCACTCAATTGCTAACCAAAATGTTGGTGGTTCAAATTCACTCAGTGGCAGAAAGACCTGGAGATTGGCTCCTGTGAAGATTCCAGCCTAGAATACCCTGTGAGACAGTCCTACCCTGTCACATGGGGCTGCAATGAGTTGGAATCGACTCTAGGGCACCTAACAACAATAAGAAAAAGGAGGACAGCTGTGTTCCAGAAGGCAATAACAGCAAGGACAGTTGGGCCACCAGCATAGAGGGAAGACTGGAAAGAAGTAACCCAAGCATCAGCTGGGACATCCGCGAGTGATTGTGAAAGTTGGGCTGCTGTCTTCCGGCTGCTCCTCTGTGTTTCTGATGACATCTCTGCAGTGACCACATGTCGCTTTCGTGAGCAGAAAACAACAGTTTATAACTTTATAAAGTTCTTTCTGTTAAGCTGACTTTGGCCTCCCTGGGTTTTCAGGACACGGGTCCTGGTCCCATTTCCGGAATCCCACAGAACTCCCCTAAATCCTCTTTCCATGAGAGTCCTTCGAGTATTTAGAGACAACAGTCGTATCACCTTGAGCCACCTGGTTTCCAACCTCAGTAGCCCTAGTTCCCCTGACTCCCTCAGATGGGAGCACTTTCCTGCCTCTTGCCCCTCCAGGTGGTACTGCTGTAAGTATACTCCAGTCTGCTACCATCTCTCTAAAAGTAGACCTGAGACTAGACTCCAACCTCCAGGCCTGACCACCCAGAGAAAAATGAGACCATTTCCTTCTCTCCTTCTCATCTGTTCATGGGACCTTAGATCCCGTGTAGCACATTAAACTGTGAATGGGCAGAGCAGGATTATTGTGCCCATTATACAGATGAAACCTGAGGCCTAGAGAGGTGACCTGCTAAAAACCAACAACACAGCTACGAGAGTTGCATTGGGATTCAAACCCATGTCTGTCTGAGTCTGATTCTAGACAGAGCATATTTTCCAGCCCCAGGATCAGGGCTTCTCCAAGTTCTCCATGATGTCCCTGACACCTGAGCATGTGTGGACTTTGCAGGTCTACTTTCACTAGATGGGGTGTCCCAGAGGATTCTAGGAGGGGTTGGAGCAACTGGTGTAGGGAGGCCTGGAGGAAGGTGCTAAGAGCAGGAGAGAGCAGCAGAGGACACATTTCCCTGCCCTCTAACTGTCTGGCCTGTGTGGCCACTCACCTTTAGAATGAGGACCGTGATGAAGGCAATGGAGAAGATGATCATCATCTTGATGAACTGGCTATGAGACACACCCTCCTGGCTGGGGAGGTAATTCTGCAACAGATTTAGGGGGCCGTCAGTGCCTCCAGCCACAAGAACAGTAGCATCCACACCTCTAGGAACAGTGAGCCCATACTCAGCACCCTCAGGAGCACAGTGTGACACATTCATCACCTAGATCAACAGCCACCACAGCCTCTGGAAGCAGGCCCTAGCATTAGTCTCATTTGACAGGTAAAGGTATCAAGTGATGCAGATGTGTTGGTTCCCCCTCCAGGTGCCTTGACCAGGATGCTGGGTGCCAGCTGCCAGAGGACTAGGCTGTGCCCTTCTCTAGACTGCCTTGTTTGAAGGGAGCCACCTAATCCTGAGATGCCAGGCCCTCCTCCCTGTCCCTGGGACACCCTGTAGGCAGTGACAGACCAGTGAAAGCTATGTTACGCAGCCCCACTGCTCTGGCTGGGACAACCTCTGTGGCCTTTTTAAAGTATGTCCACACATTCTTTGACCCTCCTCCCTTCAAAATGTGGAACTTACTTCCCTTCCTCTTCTGTGTCAGCTGCACTCACTGACTCACTTCTAGTGAATAGAAGGAGCAGAAGTCAGGGTGCCACTATCTGAGACTAGATCATAAATGACATTGCAGTGTCCCCCTTGCTGCCCTTCTTCATTGGATCGCTCACCCGGGGGAAGCCAGCCGCCGTGCTGCGAGGGCACTTGAGCAGCCCTATTAACGGCGCACACGGTAAGGAAATGAGAAAAGAGCCAACAGCCTTGCGAGTTGATCCTTCACCTACTCAAATCTTCAGATATCTGCAGCCCCGATGACAATTTAAGTGAAGTCTCATGAAAAACCCTAGGCCATAGCAACTCAGCTAAGCCACTCCCAACTTCTCGATCTCAAAAACTGTGTGAGGTAATAAATATTTGTTGTTGTAATCCACTAAGTTTTGAGGTGGCATGTGATACAGTACTAAAAATCTAATATTATTTCCGTGGTTCAGTTCGCCATCCAGGGCTCTCCATGGGATCAGGCAGGGCTGCTGCTGAAGCCACAGCTGTGCCTAAGCTTCTTCCCTTTTCCTAGCTCCTCCCTTCACTCCCTTGAAGGTCTTTTCCAGAAAGTTCTCCCTCAACAGATCACTCAGACAAGAATCCTCTTCTCAGGCTCTGCTTCTAGGAAACCTGGCCTAAAACACTGAGGCACAGAAAAGTGATGTAACTTGTTCAAGGCCGCCCAGCACTGTGGGAGCAAAGCTCTGCCCAGACTCACCATGTGGTTCATGGACTTGAAGTTGAGATAGGTGGGCACTTCCATGTAGGAGCTGCAGAGGGTCATGATGCTCAGGCAGAAGTCCAGCAGCTTCAGGGTCATCAGCGGGACTTTGGATGGGCCCTGGGAGGACACAGATGAGGAAAAAGAAAGAAAGGTGAAAAATTAGACCCCACTGGAGAGCCCAGTTACTGCGGGGTACACAGCAGGTCCTCAGCTTGAGGCTGTCTTAGCTAGAGGGCACATCAGCCACTCGCAGTTCAGACCCTCGTGCAAAGAGAAATGGCAGCCAAGGAAGACGTTGACCTGAAGGCCGGTGGCAGACCTGGGACTGGATCAGCATCTCCTGCCTCCTGGCCCATGGCTCTCCCCCAGTGTGAACTCCTCGGCCTCCCCAAAGACAACAGCCTGGGGAATTACTCAAAGCACCTGCTGGGGAACTGAGTCACCGCTGGTGGCAGCCATCGTGAGCATTCCCACCGTGGGCCCTCGTCAACGCATTTAATCTTCTTCATCTCCTTCCTTCATCTTGGTGACAAAGGAGGGTGAAGACAGGGGCTAGGAAGGACGGGGACACTCGCCCTCTTCTGTGATGTCAGTTCACACGCAGCAGGCATTTACTGACTGCTGTTGCTCTTGTCGGGTGCCGTGGAGGCCATTTCAATTCATAGTGGCCCTATGCGACAGGGTGGAGCCGCCCCACAGGGCTTTCTAGACTGTAATCTTTGTGAGGCAGCCAGGGTCACTAAGAGCTCAGCTGCCAACCGAAAGGACAGCAGTTCAAAACCACCAGCCGTGCCTTGGAAACTCTATGGGGTAGGTTCTGCTCTGTCCTGTAAGGCCACTATGAGTGGGAACCAACTCAACAGCAACAGTATTTTGGTGGGGGGTGATCTTTATGGGAGCAGATTGCTGGATCTTTCTCCCACGAAGCCATTGGGTGGGTGTGAACCACCAAGTTTGCCATTAGCAGCCTAGAGCTCACCTATTGCACCACCACCCCGGTTGCACAGTGGTTAAGTATGGGCTGCTAATCAAGCTGTGTGAATACACCAGCCATTCTGTGGCAGAAAGATGTGGCAGTCTGTTTCTGTAAATACTCACAGCCTTGGAAACCCTATGGGGGCAGTTCTAGTCCATCCAATAGGGTGGTTGCAAGTCAGAATTGACTTCACAGCAGTGTGTTTTACTGTGGTCTAAGGAAGCCCCCACTATATGTCTTCCTGGTTTAATCTTCATAAGGACACATTGAAGAGATCCAATTATAGACACATTCCACAGATGAAGAAACTTGGGGTGGCTGGGAGAGGTTCAGGGACTTGTTCAAGGTCATCAACTAGAAAATGGCCAAGGCAGCTCCTAACCTCAGTGATCTGGTCCCCTCTGACCTGCCCAGACTGTACCTGGGCTCTGCTGGCTGGGAGAGGGCTGGGTACTCACGGCCCGGCTTCGAGAGGCAAACTTGAGGTAGGCTGGCAGCTCGATGTAGGAGCCCAGAAGGGTCAGCAGGCACAGGAGGAAGTCCATCACTTGCAGGGACAGGAAGGGCAGGAGGTACTTCTCTCGATTCTGAAAGGCAGGTCCATCACTGTTGGAGCACCCCTTTGTACAGCCAGTGGACACCCCATGTGCGCCCTTACCCGTAGCTCTCTTCCCTCCACCAGCTATGGCCTTCTCCCAAATCATCCCCCACCCCAGCTCAGCAAAGGTCACCCCACATGGGTCCATATGCCTTCCTCTCAGTGACACCCTGGGGGCAGGGAGAAGTCAAGACCCAGGTTCTGTGTCTTGGTGTTGCAGGACGCAGACGGTGTAAGGGAACTGGGCCTGCCTACTGGGATGCGTGTTTCAGGGCCTCGATAACCCAGTAAGGAAGGGCTTCTTGTCCATTTCACAAATGGAAAGGGACCAAAAAAAGTTTCCTGAAGGTAGAGACACCGGGCCAGGATCTACAGAGGTCATTAGGAACAGGCAAGAATGAAGCGGGGCCTCAGAAGCCCAGAGGGGAAGACAGCCTCACTGCCCAGGTGACCAGACCTTCTTCGGTGCCAGCCACACCCCGGGACACTGAATGCAGTTAAGAAGCCCTGGGGGCCGAGGGGAAAGGAGTTCCTCATTGGCAGAATGTTGAGCCACAGTCTGTCTCAACTCTCTCTCCAACTTCCTCTTGTGCCAAGAAACACTAGGCATCTCTGAGGGTCTATCTTCCCTGGTCAGACCATGAGTTACCCAAGAACTTTCCAGAGTGTGGGTATCACTCTAGGCACAGCACACCCTTGCTGGATGCAATTGAACCAGATGTGTCCACACTGGGTACTGCTTTAGCATCTTCTCATTCATTACAAATTCCAGTACTTTCTACCCCTTCTTTATGCTCTATCAAAATTCCCTGCCACAGTTGCAGCATCAAAGAATGTGAGTCATCGACTAGTTCTTGCTAAAGTGTCAACGACTGGCAGCAACCAGTGTGTAGAGCCCTCCACAGACCTGTACCTTAGCAAGACCCAGGGCCCCATCTTAAAGAGTCAGTGCTCATGTCAGGCCCACCTCCCACTCTCCCCCAACAGCCATTGCTGCCCACCCAGTGGGTGTGAAGAGGAGAGGACAGCAGGAGGGCAGGTGGGGCTCCTCCCTCCAGCCTTCCACAACACCTGGCTCCACCTCCTCCATCCCCACCCTGGGCCCTCACCTTAACCACACCAATGAGCAGGCTCAGGCTGATGATGAAGAGCATGATGATGAGCAGGAAGCTGGAGAGGAGGTCAGCTGCAAGACGAGAGAGAGCAGTGAGGGACCCGGAGGCACCCTGGGCACTCCCACTGGACTCCGAGGACCGGGGTTGGAGAACCACTGGTGTCGGGCTACAATAGCTAATGAGAGCCCAGATTCTGCCCTCAGGGAGTTCTGAGTGTCGGAGGGATACAAAGACAATAAAGAGAAAATTTCAGGGTACTGGGGAGCCTCTCATGAGGAGGTGGATTGTGAGCTGAGTGACATGGAGTCGTCCATGAAGCACTGGATGGAGGGGCCCAGAGACAAGGATGAGCTTGGTGGGGTCAGTGCAGCTGAAGTGTGATGAGTGAGGCAGCGTGTAGAGAGATGCCTCTGTGAAGAGTTTTGACTTGATTCTAGTGCGATGGGCAGTCAGTGATGGGTTTAAACAGGATAGCCCTGTTGTCACCCTTAGTAATTCACTGGGATTTCAAAGGACGATCCCATCCAGTCTCATTGAGTGGAGACAGGTAGAGTACACCCATTTTGCAAATGGGAAACCTGAGGCTCAAAGAGAGGTAAGGACTTGCTGGGGCCATTCAATCAAGAAGTAGCAGAGCTTCCAACAGGCTCTGTCCCAGGACAGAGGAGTCACTCCCTCTCCCCTACCTCTCCTTCCCCACCACCCTCAGCCGAGTACTCACCCCACTGGCCTCCTATAGACTTACCCATCCTGAGGTAGCCTGTCTGCGGGAACTTGCAGGAGGTCTTGCCGTGAGCCACCTCCACTGAGTGCTCGATGAATAGCAAGACACTCATGACCTGGCGGCAGAACAGAACATTAGTCAGCCTGGCCAGGGCCTATGCGACTCCGCCACACTGCCACCTCTCCCATAATAGTGTATTGTCAGGAGCCTATGGGCCAGATCAGTGCGATCCTTACAGATGACAACCGAAACTCATAATCCGGGTTCTTCCTCTCCCTGGCTGTGTGACCTTGGGCAAGTTACTTGACCTCTCTGTGCCATAATATTTCCTGATCTATAAACTCATCTGTTGTTGAGTCACTTCCAACTCATAGAGACTCTATAACAGAGAGTGGAACCACCTCATCGGGTTTCCAAGGCTGTGTAGTCTTTACAGAAGCCGATTGCCACATCTTTCTTCTGCAGAGCACCTCTGAAAGCAGCCAAGCACTTAACCACTGCACTACCAAGGCTCCTCTTCCCCTTCCGTAATACACTAGTGGCTACCTTAGAAGGTTGTTTGGAGGACTAAATGAGAATATCCATGAGAGCACTTAGAACTTTTGGGCTCTCATAAGCAGTAACCGTTATCACTGAAGGTCAAGTTTAGGGAGATGGTGGGAGAAGGAAGGCTCTGAGGTCTCTTGCTGGTTACTGGGGTGCTCCTCTGTACCCCCTTTTACAACAACAGGCTCTGGGCATCATGGGATCTTAGGTCTCAGCATCCAAGCATCACAGAGTGCCAAGTTCTACACCAGTAAATATTAGAGCCTAGAAAACCCTATGGGTCTACTCTGTCCTATAGGGTCACTATGAGTCAGCATCCACTCATTGGTAAACAACAACAACAATAACAATATTGTCTTCCTACAGCCCCAGTCATCACTTTGGACTTTACCCCACCTAGGAGATCACTGCTAACCCATAAAACCCCCAACCTCTCAAACCTGCCCTGAATGTTTTCCACAGGCCTGCAGCCCTGCCTACAATCCCATCACTAGCATCCCTCCACTGCTGTCCAACCTCCCCTTTCAAATAGCGGGTGACTTCAAGAAGGGATGCTCTGTGCACCACCCACACCGTCTTGGGGGGACTCCTCTTAATATCTCACCCATTTCACAGATGAGGAAAGCAAGGCCTGAAGAGCTAGGGCAGTTGTCCAAAGCCTCCCACCTTGTCATCTGTAGAGCCAGGATTTAAATCCAGGCCAGCAAGGCCAGATCCCATTCTCCTCACCCTCCACAGCCTGCCCAGCACCTCCCGGCCTCCTCCCATCCTCACTCCCACGTCAGCACTCCCATGCATGAGGAAAGGCACCCCTCTCCTGTCACCTCTGTAGTCTCCTCTTATTCCCTACAGCAGAAACCTAAGAATGTGGATGAAGCAGCAACAGCAGGCGCCAGAATGTACTTCTACTTTTGTAAAAACCACCCACGTTTAGAAAACATACTTGCCCTTCATCTAGTGCACTTCCTCACCAACTCTGTGAAGAGTACGGGCTGGGGAATGATTCTGTCTCCATTTGCCAGATGAGAACACTGAGGCTCAGAGCCTGACTCAGAACCCTTACCTGACTCCCAGCTTTTGGCTGGAAATATCAGCCCCCAAAAAGGAAGGAGGCTAGCATCCAGGGCCCAAGCAGCTGCCTAGAAACTAGAGAGAACTAACATGCATTGAACACATGTTGTCTGCTCATTCCTGCACACACAGACTTGTACTGCAATCCCCCAACACCCTGCAAGAGAAGTAATACTATGTCCATTTTACAGATGAGGCAATTGAGGCTGAGAGAAACTGAGAGATATATCCTTTGTCACACAGCTGGGAAGTGGCCCAGCTGAGATTTGAACTCTGTTGCTTCTGCTTCAGAGTCAGGACTCTACCCAGGGGTGGGCCAGTTGCTTTAGGATGAGCACTTAATCTCAAGAACTAGATGCCCATCCTCCCCTGGCAGCCAAGCCCAGCCCTGGCCACTCGGTGCTCACAGGCAGCAGCCAGGGCACGGGCAGCCTACTTCACTGCCTCCCTGCTACGTGACCCTGGCTGGTCCTGTCTCCTCCTTGACCTTGGTCTCCCCTCCAGTTAATGAGCATCACTCCCATCTGCACTCAGGGCAGTTGGGAGGGTCAATCACAGAGGTACAGGGAGGTCAGGGAGCAGAACTCCTGCAAACTTCAGCACTGCTGAGTCTTCTGCACCCCTGCCCACCCAGGGCCTGCACCCTGCTCACCATGGCCCTGACTAAGGACTATGTGCAGTTGCTGGAAATTACCTAGTTTGCCTCACAGTGCACGCTGGAACAGGTTGAGAAACCCCAGGAGTCTAGATTTCCCAGGCCGCGGGCCCTTACTTGCCCTTGTTCCCAAACAACCAACCACTCTAGGCCTGAGTCTCCTCATCTAAGAAATGTGGATAATGACCAGACCTGCTTCATAGGGTTGCCATGCCAATCAAAGGGCAAGCTCTACAAAGAGTAGGCACACAGCAAAAGGGACAGTATTCAATTATCTGTGTGGGCATTAACTCTCTCCCTTGTTTGTTCATCCTTAAATACTTTCTGAGCTCTACCACCTCTAGGCCCTGCCCAGGTAAGCCACCGGCCCTGGCCTATAGGTATCACAGTCTCCAAGGCAGCTTAGCAGGTCAACAGCCATTTCCATGGCTTAGGGAGCTGGCTGGGCACTGGGAGCTGAGCCTCTTTCCTTTCTCCTGGATCAGGGACTACTGTCTTCTAACCTTAGTGTCTTCTAACATCCGGCACCACAGATTAGAGGGGAGGCAGAAGGTGTGAGCCAGGCTCTATGATGGCCTTGCTCTGCATCCTTGGGCAGGTTTCTGCCCTCTCTGAGCCTCAGGGTTCTCATCTGGCAAGTAGAGATAGGGTCATTTCCTACCCTGTACCACACACGCGATTGTTGAGGAGACAAAGCAAAGGACTTGGGATCCCAAATAAGGGAATGATCACTGCTGTAAAGAAGTTACACAAGCAAGCAAACCCTGAGCATGGACTTGAAGGATAGTTTTCCAAAAGGGAGGTGGCTTAGTTATCTACTCTTGCTGTAACAAATATACTACAGGTGGATGACTTTAAAAAACAGAATTTATTGTCCCACAGTCTAGGAAGCTCGAAGTCCAGATTCAGCGCGCCTCTCCAGAGGAATGCTTTCCCTCTCTGCCAGCTCTGGGGAAGGTCCCTTGTCATCAGTCTTCCCCTGGTCTAGGAGTTTCTCGGCACAGGAATGCCGAATCCAAGCAACCTGCTCCACTCCCAGGTTTCCTTTCTTGGTTGTAATGAAGGCCCTCTCCTCTCTGTTTGATTCTCTGTTTTCTATCTCGTAAGATTACCCCAATACACAACCTAATCCTATAGACGAAGTCCTGCTTATTAACATCATAGAAGCTAGGACTTACAGCACGTGGGATAAAGACATCACATCACAAAATGATGAGCAACCACACAATACTGGCAATCACGGCCTAGGCAAGCTGACACACATTTTGAGGAGGGGGACACAATCCAATCCACAACAAGAAGAAAGAGAAATGTTCCAGGAAGAGGAAACAGTGTGTGCAAAGGTCCCGGAGCCTGGCAGTACAAGTTACGTTTGAAACCCTGCCAGGAACCTCAGCGGGCAGAAACTGAGACAGGAGAACATGAATCCCATGTCACCCACGGGGAAGTGAGGCCCAGCGACAGACAGTGACCAAGCTGAGATGACACCACAAGACCGTCGCAGAGCCAGGGCTCAGGCTGCCATACCACCTCCACCCCGGGCCCACTCTGCTCACCCCATCGCCATTCACATTCTCCGTTCCCCTTTTTTATCTTTTCCTTCTGCTTCAGCCTGGTTTCAGTTCTCAGTCCCATCCCTTCCTTTTAAACAACAAACACAACTTCCCTGCGTGGTAAGAGACGAGGCCATGAGGGCAGGATACTGCCCACTTGCTTTTCTGGGAGCAGCAAGGAGCCGCTAACGGCTTCAGCTGAAAGGGACGGGCGGGGTGTTGCCAGGGGAAGGGGCAGTGTTGACGCGGCCGTGGTACTGACGGCACCGATGGTGAGGCTGGGGGCTGTGAGAAGATGACAGTCAGGTGGGGGTGGCCAGGGCGCCGATGCTGGGAGGTGGAGATGCGCCGTCGTGACGTTGCTGCGGTAGTGACAGTGTTGACCTATGTGCTGCGGGAGGGGTCGGTGAAAATGCATGCGGCAGGGGTGGTGTCACTGCAGCGTAACAGCAGCCGAGACGCTGGGGGGTGATGACTGTTGGCAGTAAGAGCCGTGGCCAGGTGGGGAAGACGATGGCGGGACGATGATAGCACTGACGGCGTGGCGACGGTGGTAACACGATGACGATGATCCCGGCAAGGGTGAGAGAGGACACCAGACGCCCCAGTTCTGGGGCTCCCAGGCCAGTTCCAGGAAGGTGGGCCTACTCTCTTGGCCCTCCTTGGGGCTCAGGAACCACCTCTCAGAAGCAGGCAGGCAGAGACTTGCCCTCTGAGGTTTTCGGGGAATACACTTTACAGAAGAAGGGTACTGCCTGGGTGAGCCTCCGCTGTGTGCCAGCTGGCACCTGGGCATTTTCTGATCCATGAACTTCATGGAGCCCTCGTCACAGACCTGCGAGGCCAGGATTGTCCTCCACTGTGCTTGCAAGTGTTTGTATGTGACTAAGCAGATGCACAAGGAGGCTTGACTTTAACTCTTCCCCACAAGACAACGCAGTTTGCTAAGTGCGTCCCAAGTGCCACACTCCTTTCTGCCACCAACCCTTCCCCTGCCCCCGCAGAGCAGCTCCACACGGACCCTGCATCCTCCCTCTCTGGTGGTCTAGGCACTCGAGGGCTGTCCCACACTCAGGCTTCCCCCAAACTCAGTCCCACAGACCTCCCTTGCCCACCCTGCTTTCTCCAGGAAGCCCGGGGCTGTCTGAGAGGTGGATAGGAGAAGAGAACCGCTGCATCAGCGTCATAAGGAAGCCACCTTTAACACCCCCTTGCTTCCTGTCTCTGCTTATCAAATGAGACGGAGCTGAGTCCATCCCCCCCAGGCGCTATCTCCCCAGCCTCCTCCCCAGTGGTAACATTAAACAACTGCCAGAAGCCTGGACAACTGAGACTGCTGGGTATCTTATCATTGAATACACCTCTACAAGCCAGTTTCATTAGTCTCCCAAGAATGCCCCTTGTTGTTTTCCCAAGGTCTTTGCTCTCTTTCAAGTAACAGATGATAGATGTTTAGCCTCAAAGTTTCTTTTTTCCAGGACCTGTATCTCTAAGATGTTGTGTGTTCCATGTGACTTATTCTTCAGCACTGCTGGGTAACCTTCAGAGAACCAGCAGTACATTCTTTCTTTTATCACAAGATTGTAAATAGCATGTAAGCAAAAACCACTCTGCAACAGTTGCCCCAGTTTCTCTAGGACTGATTGCTTGTTTCAAACGTCTCTCTTTCTTTCTCACTCTTAATAACCAGTTGATCTCCTTCATTGTCAAAGTCTTATTGTTTTCAACACCAACAAGACCTGATACCATCCCAGTGCCCCATCTCCGGGGCCATACGCTTGCTTAGTGGCACCCCCAGCCCAGCTGCCACATTTCTTCCTCCCAGAACTTGAGCTACTCTCTTGAGGCTCCTGTCCTTCTCCACCCCCACTGTCATCTCCAGTCTACTCCCCACAGCCCCCGACCTCCTGCTGTGTGTGAGCGTGATCCCCTCTTCCCTCAGCTGGGCTCTGGGATTCAAAGACCCATGCAGCCATTTATCCCCATGTGATCTGGGCAGGTCACTTCATTTCTCTGCACCTTGGTTTCCCCTTCTGTAGAAAAGAGATAATAATCTGCCCACCTCATTGGTGGTTGTGAGGAGTACACGAGATGGCACATGACAGTTCTGAAGATGGTGACTCAGAAAGACAGATGGGCCAGCAGAAGTGCTTTGTGTGGCACCAAAATACCATGGCTCTGGCTGCTGTCTTCACGATTGCCCCCAACTACAAACAACTCTAATGTCCCTCAGCTGCAGAATGGACAAATGCATTGTAGTATTTTCATACAATAGAATCTATACAGCAACAAAAAACAATGAATTACTGCCACGTTCAGCACCACAGATGAAGTTCACAAACACATGGTGAGAGAAAGTAGCCAGACCCCCAAAGAGCCAGGACTGTCTAACTTCACTGCTATGCTGTTCTAGGACAGGCAATGCTCATAGCAGTCAGCTGGGAGCAAGGTAGTGACCAGAAGGGGGAGGGGCACCAGGGCCTCTGGGTGCTGCTCCTGCTCTAACGTCTTGGTCCGGGTGGAAGCGGCGTGGTTGTACTCACTTTGTAAAACTTCATCAGAATGCTCAACCCATGCGTGCACTTTTCTATACGTAATTTATGTATCAGTCAAAGGTTTACCAAAGTCAAACCACATCAACGCTGGCTATCATGTACTATGTGCCAAACCCTGGCTGAGCCTGCAGACTGGAGGACAGGACAGACAAGGGCCCTGCAGCTCAGTGTCAGGAGCCACGCTGGGATGGAACCCAGAGTGGGGGCACAAAGAGGGCTTCTTTAGATTTGTCCCAAGGATGAGGAAAATGGTGTTCCAGGCAGCACGAGCAAAGGCAAGAGTGGGTAAGACACATCCAGGCAACTGTAAGTGGTTTAACAAACTGTGATCTGGGGCCATCGGCAGTACCTGTGTGGCACAAACTGACAGCACTGTCAACACTACGGAGCATACTTTACTCTGACACACACGCAGAGGGGCCACATGTAGTGACTGACTCCACGGCAACTGGCTTTGTATGCCTGACATGCAGTAAGCTCTCCGAAAACGTTACTGTTGCGTCATGGGACAGGGTACAACAGTCAAAATTTTGGCTGGCAGAGAAGGCAGAAAAAGCACTCCAGGAACAAGGGACAGTTTGTACCAACCCCAGAGATCAGTGAGAGCAAGGTTCAGACGGTACTCTCTACAGTACGTGGTCAGGCGGTGCAGGGGCTGCACCAGACAGGGAACCCCTGACTCAGACCCTTGTGTCTGGGAGGGCAGCGCTTCCTCCTCTGCGCTCCTCCCTCCCCATCCTGGGCCGATTCTCCCGATGAGAGAAGACAAGGAAACCAGCCTTCTCAGAAGCACCGGGGCTGTGTGGATGGAATTCGTTTCACAGCCCAGTGACTCCCAGTGGTGGCGGTGTACTTGCAGGGGATAGGAGATCCTCAAATCTCCCTTTATATGCAGCTGTTGGGGGTTCTGGGCTGGCCTCCTTGGTTGGACCCTTCATCACCCTCACTTCCTGACTTCCTGGGGAGTCCCCTTCTGCCCCTCAGACTGTTTCCATGGACCATGATTTCCCTAATTACCATCAGAGCAAAGACCCACAACAGTCATCACAGTCATTGTGACGACTCTCACTGAGCATCTGTTCGATGCCAAGTCTTCCTCTAAACGCATAATGCCCCATCTCGCCCCAGCCTCAACTCAGCTCTGTGAAAACCCATCGCCATCAAGTCAATACTGACTCATTGCAACCCAACAGGACAGAGTAGAACTGCCTCCACAGAACTGCCACAGAGACACTAGTGGATTCAAACTGCCGACCTTGGGGTTAATACTCAAGCTGTTAATCATTGTGCCACCACAGCTCCCAGCTTTGGGAGGTAGCTTCTATTATTCTTCCCATTATTCCCCCACTTCACAGATGAAGAAATTGAGGCAGAGCCTTTACACAGGACCGAAATGTGGGCTCTGAGTTTCTAAGAACACAGGCAACTCCCACCCATGGCTGCAAAGAAGAATGCCCATCACTCACAGTGGAAGAGCCTGGGCCGGGAGCAAGACATTGGCTGTTGTTCATTTATCCCAGTCTGCCAAATCTCTTGGTCTCCCTGAGGCTCAGTTTCCTCTTCTGCAAAATAAGGCTCCAGGAGCAGCTGTAGTTTGTGGAGTGCTCACTGTGTGCCAGGTATGTTTCCTACCCACATAACAAAGTGGGTTTTACTTACCGACTGTGCAGGTCAGGGTACTGACCCCCATTGACAGAAGAGGAAACTGAGGCTGGGGGAAGACTGCTTTGATCTACAGCACTAGGCCTATAGCAGGGCTGAGGACTGAAAGGCCGGGGAGCCTGAAGAGCTCCTACCTCCACTTCCTGTCTCAGTCTTAGTTTTGTCCCCCTCACTGTCCCCAGCAGGGTGGTGTCCCCTGGGAGATGAGCACCAGCCACACAGTGAGCTTAGAACAAACTCCTAGCTCTGGGCTGCTACCCAGGGCTCAAAAGCCTCTCTTCCTAGGCAGCTGAGCCAGTGAAGAGGAGGAGGGGCCTCGGCCTGGCCGGGTTCTGCCCTCTACCGGGCAGGAGCCCCACTCCACCCCAAGAAGGCACCTCCTGAGCTTTGCTGCTCTAAGACACAGGCTGCCTGTGACTCATTGGGATACTCCAACCATGGGGACTCCTGATGAGAAGGACTACCACCCTCCCACTCCCAGAAGCTCCTTTCTTCTGACGTTGAGCCAGCATTGAGAAGGCAATGAGGTCAACCTGAGGTCTTGCTTGTTCTGGCCCACCCTATACAGTTAACTGACCACCAGCACTCAACCCAGCCCTGGTGTGGCAACAGGAATCAAATTTTTGTCCCCCAAAGACTCTGCATTCCACCTTCCCCCAGCTCTCATCTGTCCAGTGGGGCCAGCTGTCACGTCAAGGGGCTGTGTGAGCCTCTGCTGCTTTATAAGCCAGAGGGTGGGGCACATACCCCGAAGATGAGTGTAACTCAGTTCTGACCAGGGTCCCTGAGTCATGGTGCCACAGAGTGGCCCAGACTCTTTCTCTACCCCACCAGCTGCCCTTCGCACCAGGAGGGGCACAGAGCAGCAGTGTCAGAGAACAAGGTCCCTTTGCCTTAAATAGGGGCATCAGGCGTGAAGGTGGCAGGTTCTAGCAGATTCACATCTAGGGGGATTTCCCCACTTGACAGTTGGAGCCTATTTTTAGGTCCCAATCAGATGAACTTTCAAAAGACATGGACCCATAGGCAGCACTGGCTACAGCCCCCCCCCCATTCCTCCAAGGCCACATAGCCTCATTAACTCAGAGCAGTCACCCTTTTAAGGCAGCAACTACTGACTCCACTTAATAGATGAGGAAACTGAGGCCCAGAGAGTAAAGGCTCTTGCTCAAGTTCACACTGCCAGTAAGTGATGGAGACTGGTCTGAGATCTTCACGGTCATGACTCACAAGGCCCACAGCAGAGCAGAGACAGCCTGGGGTTTCTGAGAATCCTTAGGAGCAGCTCTCTCACTGGTTCATTCCTCAAGCTTGTGTGCTGTGGACAGGCGCCACTTGGAGCCATTGTTTTCTCATCTGCAAGATGGGAGGGTTGGGCCAAACAGAAGTCCTTTGATTTCCTTTTAGTTAGGTAGCCTGCAATAATGGGGGAGTTGGATCCAATCTCACCCAATTATCTCTGCAACCTCCTCTTCCAGCACACCTCTCAACTCAAAAAAAAAAAAAAAAAATCCAAAGCCATTGTGTGTCTAGCCAATTTTGACTCACAGCAACCACAGAGTAAACTGTCCCACAGGGTTTCCAAGGCTGTAATCTTTTACAGAAGCAGACTGCCACATCTTCCTCTAGAGAGGTGGATAGTGGCTTCAAGCCACCAACTTTCTGGTTAGTAGCTGTATGCTTAACCACTGCACCACCAGGACTCCTTAGCCCTGCCTCAGCTCTCCCTAAACCCCAGTTTTAGGAACCTCTTAGCAGTCATTTCCAAGGGTCATGTGGTCTTTTCTTCCTGCAAGCCATTGCTCATGCTGTCCCCTCTGCCTGGAATGCCCTTTTTCCCCAGCTTATCCAACTGAGGTCTTGCCCATCCTGAGGACTCAATATCCCCCAAAAAGCCTCTCCGCCCAGGCTAGTCTAAGGCCCATCATCTGTACCACCCCCCAACAGTCAGCACTGTCATCTCTCAAATCCACTTAGCACAGCTGTTCCTACCCCCTCGGGGGCAGAGACATAACCGGGTCCGGCCTTGTCCTGGCTCAGAACTGGACACATAGAAACATGCCTGAGAACTTAGTCACATTCAACTCAGGGCAATAGAGGCTGCTTTAAATAATAAACATTGTTTTGCATTGTTTTGCATTGTTTTTCCAATTTAAAAAGACAGTGTAAGTGAGCAACAAAATAAAGGAATATTGGATTATAAACCCAAGTATAAAATGAACAGCAGTAAGTCCATGCTGACTGGATAAATGAACAAATAGGGAAGAAGAAGTGAGTCTCCTGTGAGGAAGAATTACAAACAATTTCTGCAGATCTGCTGCCCTCAAGCAAGGGGAGCATAACACCCCACTCCCTAAATGGAGGCTTTGTGTGGTGACTGTCTTCCAAAAAGTACAGCATGGAAAGGGAGGGGGGAAAAGAGTGATGCTACTGGGTAGAAATCTACAAACACAACCTCAGCCTACTGAGCAAGGTCAACATCACCTATCATCAACATCAGTCATGTTGATGGTAAGTATTCTTGGGGTGCAGTGACGAGAACAGCGCTTTACCTCTGTGGTCTTCCTCCCCAGTGTCCCTAACCTCAGCCTAATCGTGAGAAGAACATCAGACAAATCCCAGCTGAGGGACATTCTACAGAATGCCTGGCCAGTACTCCTCTATACTAGCCAAAGCCATCGAAAACCAGGGAAGTTTGAGAAACAATCACAGTCAACAGGAGGTTATGGAGACATGACAACTAAATGCAATGTAGGACCCTGGAATAGAAAAGGGATGTTATGGCAAAGCTAAGGGAGGTTGGTGTCAACGGTTGACACGTTCGGTTGCTAACCAAAGGGTTGAAGGTTGAAGTCCACCCACAGGTACTTTGGAAGAAAGGCCTGGTGATCTACTTCAGAGAAATCACTCATTGAAAACCCTAAAAAGCACATTCTACTCTAATGGATACAGCCCTCCATGAGTCAGAATCAACTCCACAGCAATGGGTCAGAAGAAAAGCTGGGTAATCCACATCCAAAAAATCAGCCATTGAAAACCCTACGGATCAGAATGTTTCAGTCTGCAGCTGGTCACGGGAATGGCGTGTGGCTGGGTAGGGTTTCATTCTGTTGTGTGTGGTGTTGCCAGGGGTTGGGGCCAACTTGACGGCTGCTAGCAAGCAAATAGAATGCGAATAAAGAATAGACTTTAGCTAATAATAAAATATCAGTATTGGTTTATTAATTGTGGCAAATGTAAGATGTTAACAATAGGGAAGTAGGATGTGGGCTACACTGGAACTCTCTGTACTGTGTTCGCAGTTTTTCTGTGCATCCAAAGCTGTTCTAAAATTAAAATTTTACTTAGAAGAAGTAGTACATGCTCATTGTACCAAATATGAAAAGTACAGAAACATAGAAAAAAAGGAGTGTTTTCACAGCTCTCTAACCCAGAGACAACCACAGCTAGCAGCCCCTGACGCATTTCCTCCCATCTTGTTTTGATGTACCGTCTTTCTACATTGTTGAAGTCACAGCAGCTCTAAGTTTTTAAGCCAGACAATGAAATTCTGGTGACAGAATTTCAGGAAACCCGAGGAGGAGTGGGGAGGGAAGGAGCTATTTGGTGGCAAAAAGCCCTTCTGGTGGTCCCCACCTGCTGCCATAGACTTAGAACTTATTTGAGGTTGACAGATAAACCAGGACAAAAGAAGCCAATTTAAGAAAGTTCTCTGACTTCCCTCCTTGACCCATAGAAGCCTCTACAGAAACCCAGAGGGATTCTAAAGCACGCCTTCTAGCCAGGAGTTGGAAGCCTTCCCCATTGCATACATAAAAGTCCTCCTGTAATAACACCTCAAAGACTCATAAAGCATGGCACTGTCTCAGGGCACCAAGGGGCCCAATTTAGCCCTCCCCAGAGGGCCAAGTCCATGAATAGCTCACAGAGTGCAGGGTCGTCGCACATGGCTGCCTCCAGATGACGCAAGACGCCAGCTAGTCGACACATCTGTAGTCAGCTTCTTTTTTTCCGTCCAGATGTTGGAGACCCTATCGGCACACCTGCCATCCGATGGCTGTACCCCAGGAAAGTCCCAGCCCTTTCTGGGAATGAGCAGAAGCCTCTCACCAAGAGGGCAAGAGGAAGATTCCCTACTGGAATCAACAGGGGACCCTGGCCCAAAATCTGTGCTAGTGGTACAGCTTCCAGGCTTCTCCGTTTTCACGCTTTCTCCTGTTCTAGAATGTTCTGTGGCTCACATTATGGATATATCGCAGGTATAGCATCTAACATCAATTGGAAGCAATTCACTCCCTCCCCAGAGCACACTTGGCAATGTCTGCAACATTTTTCCTTCATAATAATCACCACCACTTGCTGTCCCACTGATCCTGATGCATGAAGACTCTGAGTATCAGGGTAGACCTGCGCTCCCTAGAGTTTTCAGTGGATGACATTTTGGAAGTAGAACACCAGGCTTTTCTTTCAAGGTGCTGCTAGGTAGATTTGAACCTCCAATCTTTCAGTCAGGTGCTGAGTACATTAATTGTTTATGCCACCAGGGTACTCCAGGAGACCTTTTTAGTTATCACAACTCAAGGGTAGGGGATGCCACTGGCACCTAGTGGATGCTGCTAAGCATCCTACAACTCACACGACAGCCCCTGTCATAAATCGTTGTTGTTAGGACCATGAAGCCAATTTTTGACTCATAGCAACCCCATGTGACAGAGCAGAACTGCCCTATAACGTTTTCCAGGCTGTAACCTTGATGGAAACAGACTGCTGGGTTTCTCCCCTGTAGACTCACTGGGTGAGTTCAAACCACCAAGCTTTCAGTTAGCAGCCTGTGCCCAATATGTCAATAAATAGCACACTATAAGTAAAGTCCAAAGTCTTTATTTTCACTCAAAGTCCTCCTCCCCCAACTAAAGCCTTCAGGTTGGTCTCTGTAGCACCCTTGCACAAGCCTTCACACCTCTGTGCACATGGCTCCTCCACCCATGTATCCACCCATATATCCTTCCTTTTCCCATGCTGCCCCCAACCTATCTTCTCTGCCCAAGGCACTGCCTCCAAGAAGTCTTCCCTGATCACTTGGGATGTATCCTTCCCCATCCACACTCCCTATAACCTAACTCCTCCTGCCAAAGGCATCACGTCTAAGAAGCCTTCCTTCATCACTCAGTCCACATAATTCTCCAGCTCTGTTGATGGAGACCCCTGACAGTATGATCTAGAAGAAACCACTACAGTCTCTAGTAAAGCGTAGGCAGAGCAGCTGGGCCCAGGCTGCCTGCACACTGATTTGCCATGGCCCACGCAGAAATTTTTTTAATGTCAATCTGTCACCAATGTCAGACGATGTCCCATAAAAGCCTGCGATTCCTGTTTCTCTCTGAGTAAGAAGAGCACCAGAACCACAGTCCTCCATGGCAACAGTTGGTAAAAAGGAGGGCAGCCACCAGGCTGATAGATCAAGCATGGGCTTTAGTCATCCGACCCCCTGCAGTCAGTTACATGACTTAAACCTGAATTTGAGCCCCCTTAGACCCCCTGGCCCCCTATTTTATAAATGAAGCCCAGAAAGCAGTTTGCACATGTTATCAGCAGAGCTGGGGTGAGGACCCAGAGCCTGCTTCCCACGGGGGAGCCTTGCACACTATACTGTCCCCCATGGAATGCTGCACCTTTTCAGAGTTCAAAGAGATGCCAAAGAGTTGATGCAGGATGGCAGCAGTGTCCTTCATCCCCTCAAGGTCATTCTTGGTGTGGAGGTGAGGATTTGAGCAACATGCGTGCAGAGTAGGATAGAGTGAGCCTGGAGCTCCCCCAGAAACCAGCAGCTTAGGATGTCCCAGCTGGACAGCATGTTAAGGGCAGTGGCACCATGTCTGACCTACACCGGGCCCACAGGGAACCACACAGAATGGGAGTCACAGCAAGGACTCAGACAGGCTGTGTGGCCATGGACCTCCCTGCATTTCTCTGAGCCCCTGACCCCCACATGTCACAGGTGTCGCTGCGGTAATGTAAGGGATGGCAGTAGATGGGAGTTTCTGTCCTGGTCCTGTTTTATCATATACTACACACACACATACGCATCACATCACACATAACACACACAATCACACAATATACACATAAATATATGTGATAACACACATACACACAACACAAACACACAAGGCACACATACCATACATGTCAAGCACTGCACATCATATGCCTATCAAACGTGTGCAAACCTTACATATACCCCACATACATACATCACATGATACATAACACACACACGCAAACATCGCACACACTTGTCACATGCATGTGCATGCACACACACACACACATATAGACACACACGCTGTGTGGATTCTTTGTAGGCGGGAGCCACCCGGGCTCTTCTCTCTCCTGGCTGCTCGTACCCCCTGTGCTCCTAGGGCCATGACATGTCTGTGGATAGGGACACTAAGAACAGAAAGCGGGAAAACTCAGATGTGATAGCAGGAAGGCCCTGGGAGCTGATCCATCTCAACCTCCTCTCCCGTTTCAAGGTCTGAAGGGGGAAATCAGCCTGCAGGGCCTCCCACGCCAGCCAGGACACAGCCAGGCTCACTGTGGGTGCCCATGGAGTCAGTGCTGACAGCCTCAGCAGTCACTGGTGAACCCTGGAGTCACCTCTCCCCATAATTCTAGTGTTCCTGCACTCCTGGGCCCTTCAACACCAACTTCAGTCACAGAATCAGGAATTCCAAGAAGCAAAGCACCTGAGTTTCTCTGCCCTCAGTCAGCAACTAGAGGCCCTACTGTGTGTGGGCACTGTGGGCTCCTGAAAGGGAAGTGTTACAGCCCTGACTAAGCTCTGACTACATACCAAGAACTACACGCCTACTTCTTAAATGTTCAAAGGCAGCAGTCACAATCCCCAGGCCACAGAACACTGAGTTGCGGAGACAGGGGATGACCATTTAGGCTCACACAGCTAACCATGGCAGAGCCCTGAGTCAAACCCAGGCCTGTCTGGCTCCAAATAATAACAACAGCAACAATACAGTGCTTACTAGGTATCAGGTAATGTTCCTGGTGGTAACTACCTTGATCCTCACAACAGCCCTGCAAAGTGGGTATTACTATTCTCATCCCCACTTTCTAAAGAAGGAAATTGAGGCTCAGAGAGGTTAAATAACTTGCTCAAGACTGCACAGCTAGAAAGTGGTGAGGCTAGTATTTGCATACAGGAGTCTGGAACCAGAGGCTGTGTGCTTAACCACAGAGTGGCATTGCCCCTGGGAAGGTTGAGCCCTCACCCCAGCCTTGCTGTCCCTGCCCGCGACAGGAAGCAGATGCAGCCAGGACTAAACAGTTGACAGCAGCTGACTGCAGCATGCTAGATTTAGGCTAGTTTTGAGGAAGCCCTTCCAGGCTAGTGAGAAAACTGTTAACCGCAGGCCTGAGTCACCCTGGGAGGAAGATTCCTGAGTCTGAGAGAGCTGGGTGTAGCCAGGAGCTGGGGTGTAGGGTGGGAGGAGGTTCTAGATGAGACAGAACCAAGACCCCCAACCTTCAGCCACCCCAACAGAGAGGAGCCTGCATCCCTGAAAGCAGGTGAATGGTGCAGAGCTCCGTGGTGGGCTAGAGGAAACAAAGACTAGCCTTCACACCACCAGCATCCAAAGAGGAACTACTGCTGGGCCATTATGTCCCGAGAGTTGCCTCAGAGCAGTAAGGGCCAAGCAGGTCGCCCTCTTTAGGATCACAAGACCTCCATTTGTCTTTGGTGGGAAGAAGGCCATGGTTGCGCCCAGCTGTCAGCGAAGAGGGCTCGCCCCACCTCCCTGATGAAAGCACAAAGGGGGAGCTACAAGAGACTCAGGCCCTGTCCCAGCCCCACAGGGCGACCAGGAGCTGTGTGGTGACCTGACCCCACAGCCTGGCACAACCCCTAACCCACATTTCTCCCAGATTCTTGGCTTCCCAAAGCATTTTCACACCTGCTACTTCATATGCTCCCAGATAATCCTATGGCTGTGCTTTCACCCCATTTTACAGAGGCAGAAAGAAGGGAACAGTGAAGGCTGGGAAGGAGGGCTTCCACTCCCACCACTCTCTGCCCCTGGGATAGCTGTAGCATCCCCTCCCACCATGTCACAGAGGGGAAACTGAGTCCCAGAAGAGGAAAGGAGCTTGTTGAGGTTCACACAGAAAGGTGGTGAACAGTGATCCTCATATTTAAGGGGTCTCTGTCAGTCAGAGGCTATGCCACCTTTCCCCCCATACATATACATACACACATACATACACAGTCACACACATGGACACACATTGATACACATACACACACACACACACCCCTCCCTGGGCCTGCTGCACACTCACCACATGGTAGATGGCCAGGGCAGTGGTGGCTATGCGGACATTGAAGCAGCAGCAGGTCTGACGGATGGCAGCTGTGCGGGGGGCCATGGCTCTGCTGTCCCCTCCTCTGAGGCACTGACAGGGAAGGAGTCAAGCGACTGGAGCAGGACAGAAAAAGGGAAGCTGCTGGCTGCCCTCCTAGCTTCCTTCCTGTCCCTTAGACAGGCAAGGGCAAGGTCGTCACAACTGGGGCGGGGCAGCTAGAAGGACTGGTGGGGGAAGGGCCACTGCCTGCCACCCAGACCCACAGCCTGGGCCTCCCCCACCCCAAGGGGGGCTTCTGAGGGAGGGAGGTCAGGCCCTTACATCATAGGTGGGTCCAGCACTTTCTCACACCCGGCTCACGGAATGTTTACCTCCAACCTTAGAAGCAGAGACTACGACCAAATCCATTTCCCAATGAAGAAGCACGTCCAAAGTAGCCAAGGCACTCACTCAGAATCATACAGCCATGGATGATGGCAGCGAGATTCAAACCCAGATCTGGCTGGCTGCAAAAATAGCCACTGTCCAGTAGTTATTTCCCACATTAGAATCATTCTAAGCTTATTTCTGGATTAACTCCTTGGTCCTCACCACAACTTTTTGAGAAAGATACTATTACTATCCCCATTTTATAAGTTAAGAAACTGAGGCCAGAGAGAGGAAATGATTTGTCCAAGGTCAAATACACATCTGTGAAGGAACAGGGATTTGAATCTGGGCTGGCTGGTTCCAGAGCACATTCCTTGGTGTAGCTGGTGGTCTTCCCACTCTACTGCCCCGCCTCAGAGAAAAGCCTGCTCTACCTGAGCTCTGAACAGGTGAGGAGGGCTCCAGACTAGGACAGAAGAACACTTACTAAGCGAATCCTTTACTGTGCATCAATCACGTTCCAGCCCAGGAGCTAGACCCTTCTTCTGACTGAATCATTAAATCCTCACAGCAATCCGGGAGACCCTCAGTCAAATCCCCCTTTGTGGGTCTCAAGAACCCCTGACACACACAGCCGAAGAGTTTTCCCCTCACTCTGGGGGAAAGTTGGAATTAATAAACCATGTACATTAAGCAAGCTAAGAGTCCCTGCAGGGCACCAGTGATTAACGGGCTTGACTGGAGGCACCCAGGGGTGTCTCGAAAGAAAAGCCTGGAGATCTATTTCTGAAATATCGGCTGCTGGAACTCTGTCTGGTGCAGTTCCATTCTGACCCACGTGGAGTCGCCGTGAGTCAGAGTCACCTCGACAGCAAGTGGTTTTTTCTCAAGCAAGCTATATTGGGACCTATATTCCTTTCTCATTTGATAAATTTTCCATGTTGTGATAAACGGAAGGGAATGGTAAGCGTTTGCAAGCTTTCTGTGAACAGGTCTGCTTTGTCCGTAGAGGGAGCTCACTTGCAGCACAAAGCTTCAGTGAGAACGGAGCTGGTTCTCCCACGAAGCCCCGCCCCCGCAAGAGATGCCGGAGTTAAGACTGGACACCACACGACCACAGCTCATCATTCGTGCACCGAGGGGCCGGGGGAGTGGTACATAAAAGCTCTTCAGGCAACACCTTCTCATCAGGATTTGTTCCACTGGATCCATAAAACTCAGCTGGTGAACTTGACCAAATCCTTCTGTACTTGCTAGGGAGGCCAAGGGGGCCTGCCTGCAAGCTTGAGGCTCTTGGGCTCCAAGCTGGAAGATGCCAGGATTCGGACTCAGGCCCTGTGGCTGTGGAACCCACACTCTTAACCACTGCACTGCACCGTCTTTCTGTGACATCAGAGAGCAGCAAGGCCTACTAAGAAAGAAAAGCAAGGCTTGAAAGTGAAGCAGGGCTTTTAGATGATCAGGGAGGGCCCCTCAGAAGAGGTGGCATTGTGCAGATCTAGGTGAACATCCCTCTCAACCTGCCCAGGAGTGGGACCCTTTGGTGGCAGGTGGACCAGCAAACACAAAGGCTCTGGGGAGGGAGGAAGGTTGGCATTGTCCAGGGCCCGGAAAGGCTGGACACAAGTAAAGCAGGGGCCAGTAGGGTCCTGAGGCCAGACTGGGGAGTCTGAGTTTGATTGGAATACTGCAGGGAAGCCATTTAAAAATGTAATGCTACCATAAATGGTAGCCATTAATAACATACTACTTGGCCAAAGCCATTTCCCAAAGAGAGGGAAGTGCCCACGGATGTTGTGTGAGCTCATTTTACAGGGTCTATGTGGATGAACATTTTTCATTTTCATAGTGATAAATTTATTTTAATGCACATTATAGAAATCTGCATAAGCAAGCCCATGAATTTGGTGATCTTTCCATTTATAGGAGTCATATAAAGTCTCATTTTAAAGCAGATGCACTTAAACAAGAAAGCAGTAAGGCGATTTGAGGACAAATGTTCAGAAAGCGACTGGCAAGCAGGCGTGTCACTACAGCAAGCACCTCAGAGGCAGTACAGGCATCGCTGCCTGCTGTGTGATCTTGAACAAGGCACTTGCCGTCTCTGAGCTGTTGTTCACACACCCACAGAGAAGCACAAGTTCTGCCAGCAGGGCTGCAGCGAGGGCACAATGAGGTCGTGGGCAATGCACTGTTGGCTTCCTCCCTCCCCTGCCTATCTTAGTTATCTGGTGCTGCTATGACAGCAATACCACAGGTGGGTGGCTTTAACAAACAGAACTGTTATTTTCTCACAGTTTAGGAGGCTGGAAGGCTGAATTCAGGGCAGTGGTGTTTTGGAGGAGAAGGCTTTCTCTGTCAGCTCTGGGGGAAAGTTTTTCCCACTTTTTGGCTCTGTACCTTGGTTCCTCGGCAAGCTTCATGTGGTGTGGCAACTTTTTTACCCCACCTGGGACTCCTTGCTTCTGTGTCTAATCTGCTCCTTTTCTATCTCAAATGTGATTGGCTTAAGACACACCCTACACTGACATGACCTTATTACTGTAACAAAGAAAACCTAATTCCCAAACAGGATTACATCCAAAATTAGCCCAAAAGATAAGATTTCAACAAATTTTGGAGGAGGGTACCCAATTCAATCCATTCTACTGTTCCACCACAATCACACTGCAGGGAACAGGCAGGGCTGGGATTTCAACCCACATCTATCTGATTCTGAGAACTAGGCTATGTTTCTGGAAGAGACCAGAGACAGCCCCTTCACAGGTAAATAGCATCTCCCAGGCACCATCTCCCTTCCAGAGGCACCAGAATATTGATGGGACAGTCGTTCCTCTCAGGTCACCAGCCCAAGCCCAGTGCTGCTCTCCCAGCAGGGTCCAGTCACAGCCTATAGCAATGGAAGCCCGATCATCTTATTTCCTTTCCCACCAGAACCCATGAATGGCAAAAAGAACTTTGTAGGTGTGATTAAGAATGTTGAGGTGGAGAAATTATCCTGGATTATCTGGCTAAATCCAATATAATCACGAGAGATCCTGGTAAGTGGAAGAAGTAGGCAGGAAGGCAAAGTCAGAGAGATACTAGAAGATGCTTCAAGCCAAGGAGTCCAGGCCGCTTCTGCAAGCTGAAAAGGGCATGGAAAGAGATTCTCCTCCAGAGGCTCCAGAAGGAATGCAGTCCTGTAGACACCTTGATTTTAGCCCAGTGACACCCATTTGGCACATTTAACCTCCAAAGTGTAAGATAATTGTATATTTGTGTTGTTCTAAGCCACATCATGCTTGGTAAGGTACAGTCAGCAAGGAAGAGGAAGACCCTCAACAAGATGCATTGACAAAAGGACTGCGACACTGGACTCAAGCCTACCAATGACTGGGCTCGGTGCTGGCCTGGGGAATGCTTTGTTCTGTTGTGCATAGGGTCATCATGAGTAGGGACCAACTTGATGGGGTCCAACAACAAGCTACTGAGTTTGTGGTAATTTGTCACTGCAGCCACAGGAAGCTAACACAGCCCCTCAGAGGAGGTCACAGCGGAACCCAGCTCCCTCTGACACTGGAGCCCAAACTCTCAGACTCACTGTTACACAGGGAGTCCACAGTCCCACCCCCATACAAAAAACTGTAGCCCTTGACTTCCTTGCTGTGTGACTTTGGGCTAGTTATGAACTTCTATGAGTTCATAAGTTATGAGCTTCTATTTCCTCCTGCATAGAGTGAGTGAGGACAGGATAGGAGTCCTGTTGGTGCAATGGTTAAGCATTTAGCTACTAACTGAAAAGCAGGCTGTTCCAACTCCCTGGCTCCGTGGGAGAAAAGACCTGCTGATCTGGTCCCACAAAGATTACAGCCCAGAAAACTC
This sequence comes from Heterohyrax brucei, assembly GCA_028571685.1. NCBI lineage: Eukaryota > Metazoa > Chordata > Mammalia > Hyracoidea > Procaviidae > Heterohyrax > Heterohyrax brucei. The sequence continues at coordinate 61,133,401 of CM053140.1, forward strand.
TAAGGGACAGTTCTACCCTATCTACAGGGTCACTGTGGGTCAGAATTGACTCAACAGACTACAACAACTAAGTAAAGATAGTGATGGTACCTGTCCCATTGGGGAACTCCTGGTTGGGTAGTGGTTAAGTGCTATGTCTGTTAACCAAAAGGTTGGCAGTCGAAATCCTCCAGACACTCCCTTGAAACTCTATGGAACAGTTCTACTCTGTCCTATAGGGTTGCTATGAGTCGGGATAGACTCAGCGGCAAAGGGTTTGGTTGTTTTGGATTATTGTATTGCTGGCGAGAATTAAATAAGAAAATACGTGCAAGTGGCAACCCTACTTCTGCTCTGCCCCTTTCTGCTCCATCTGATCACCCCCGAGCTTCTCCAGACAACCCTTTAGACTCTTATGGTTTAACTGGTGAAACTGCTGAAAATGTCAGACCCTCTGAACTTGTGAAGATGAGAGGAAATGCGTTCCCTGCCCCCACAGCCACAGCAAGGCGGGTGCAGGTCTGCTCCTGCGGCTGTGCCTGTAAAGGTTATTTCTGACAAAGGAGGCTTATAAGATTCCCCAACTTTAGGGATGATTTTGAGAGCCTGGAAAGTCCTCTTTCATCCTGAAAAAGTCTGTAATTCTGGTTGGTTGTCTTGCTTAATAACTGGCCGCCTCAGTGTACTGTTATTTAAATAGATGTCTCTGGTTCCTCAAATGCAGAGAATCTTGTGAGTTTTCTTTGTAAAATCTTGGAACTCCCCTCTTCACTCACACTCCTGGAGGTAAAAATAAAACCCATGACTGCCAGGTTTCCTATTTAAACAAAGGCTTCAAGAGTTTGTGTCATTTCAATAAACACAGGTAAAGTATGTAGAAGGGCTTGGCTCTTAGTAAGAACTCAACAATGGGTGCTATTTTAATCAGAAGTTTTGCTATTATTATTTCTGCCGTTGGGCCCTTGCCTGGCCAGTATCTCAGCTGAAACTCTCCTAGCCCCAGCCCAAGAGGAAGGCAGCAGAGAGGTATAGATGTGTACCTAGCAGACCAGAGAGGGCCCACCACAAGTCACACAGCTGGTCAGCAGCAGAGCCAGTTGAAGGGATGGCTGCTTGGAAGGCTGCTTGGCAGCCAAGTGTAGCCCTGGGGCTCTTGTCCCCAAGAGGCTTCTAAACACCTCCAGTTCCTGTCCCCTCACCCCCAGGCTAAAGGTGAGCTTCCTGTCAGACCACTGCCCTGTAATTACCTCCTGGCTGCTCCCACAACTTTAATCATGCCTTTGGGACAGAGACCTACGTGACTGAGAGCAGTGGCCTAGAAAATAGACACCAGATGGCATTTCCTCCCCTGCAAATGAAACCACAAGTGCAGAGACTGGGCCCAGAATTCTGGGGTCCCAAACCCATTCCCCTGTACTGGGCCAGTGCTAAAGGCTTCAGCCTGTAAAAGAGAGCTGGGGCTTGACCTCAAAGGGTCAGCCTGATGAGGGCAGCCCACAGACCTCTGGCTGATGCTCTGGGCAAGGCCAGGCACTCAGTCCCCAGGCAGGCAAGGGCCCCTAAGGCCATCTTCAGATACAGTCCTTCGAGGATGTTGCCCGTTAGCAGTCGGCCGCTGCAGCAGGTACATAATCCCACCATATACCCCTCTATGGATGCTGTTTCAGCCTCTGCAGGGATAACGCTCAGGCAGGATGAGGCTCCAGGGGTGATGGACTAACTGTTGGATGGGGTGATCCCCACAAAGAGCCTGAATACCACTGCCAACACCCTCCAGTTGAGTATCAACTCTGGGCACTCCCCATTGACCAGCATTATGTCCATGGGTGCTGCCAATGCTGACGGCGGGGAGCTGAGCACTGGGTCCAGAGCTGGGACACCCGGATCCAGTCTCTGCCCAGCCACAGCCTCTGTCCTAGGCTGCATGGTGCATAACCCCACGATGTGTCCAGGGTTACCGCGAGGACAAGAGAGCAGTCCTAATTTAGCATCCACCCCTAACAGTCCTCTCCTCCTCCCAGCTATGACTCTCACCCTTGGAAAGAACCTCAGAGTACCTACCTCCTGACAGTTGGTGACTAAAGCAACACACCTGTCATTAATGCCACAGTGAGGACTACCCCATTAGGGCCTTTCCTGTAAATAGGAGACTTTGAGTCAATAAAATTCAAAAACAAGAACAACAACCAAGCAACAAAAATTATAGTACCTGCTAAGAGCCAAGTCTGGATCTAAACCCTCGGAGAAGACAAAAAAACAGAAATCAAGAATTACCGTTTATTATTCTGACCATTCTGGCCAATGCATTCTTGAAGAACTTGTAGGACAACTATTAGTATCCTGATTGAAAATTAGCATCCTTTGCCCTAACTCCCTTCTTCCAGCCGGGAATGCAAACGCAATGTCTGGAGAAACAGCAGCCACTCTGGAGCGTGAGGACAGGAGCTCCATCCTAAGGATATTGGAAGAAAGAGACAGAAAGAGCCCAGGTCCCTGGTGGTGTCATAGAGCTTCTGTGCCAGCTCTGAGCCCCTCCCTCTGGGCATCTTGTAATATGAAAAAAAGATACCTTACCCCAGTCTCCTGATTTCATTCACCCCTGCAACATGAGGCCCGTTTTAGGGGCTGGGGGCACAGCAGTGAACAAGACAAAGTGCTTTCTCTCATGGTACAAACATTGTAGTGGGAAAGACAGGAAACAAGGAAACACATAAATAAGATTGTTTCAGCAAGTGATAATTCCCATTGCCTGGCTCTAAAGCCTGCCCAAGCTCAGTTGCTGGTCTTGACCAGAGCAAGGATTTACTTTGGGACTTCAGAACAGTCGCTTTCATACTCTAGCCTCTGTTTTTCTGTCTAAAATATCAGAAGGGGTCCTAATCAAAGCTCTTTGAGGCCCATCCCCTATTTAGTCAGGCCCTGGGGCCGGGCAGGTTCCTGTGGGCAGCTGCACGCAGGGACTGTCTGGGCCCCTTCCAGCCTGGCCAGGTTCTTGCTGCCCTGAAATTCCTCAGCTCTGGGTAAACAGCTGGGAGGCCCTGGTCAGCCAGCTCAGGCTCCTGACTGCAATCCTTTCAGGGCTGCCAAGAAATCTCTAGCAGCTGCTAAAAAGTCTGTCTCCGGCCAGCTGCGGGCTGAAGAGCTTGATTGTGACCAAGGTCTCTCCTTGCCAGCACTGGGTGTGGCCTCTGAGCAAATAAGGAGGCTAGGCCAAGAGAGAACCAGGCTGGACTCTGCAGATACCCTTTCTGCTGTGCTGGGGCCACTGTCTCTCTTCTGCATGCTCTAGCTGCTGCTTGGCCCCTGCCCAGGTCAGCCACTGAGACTCAACATGCCCTCCCCCACAGCACATACACATACACGCTTTCATCCACTCTGTACATATCAGACTAACTAACACCTTCTACTTCAGCATCCTCCTCCAGGGGGCAGTGTGGATGCCCTAATCTGGTAAGTGACTAGATCATCCCCTTATTCATTTATCAGATATTTATTGAGAGTTCCAGTCACTGTGCAGGGCCTGGGAATAAAGTAGAGGGTAAGACAAAGGCCCAGCCTACAAAAGGCTGCTTTTGAACTGCATGCCCATTGGAGGTCAGCCTCACTCATAAAAGCCGGGATCAGGGTTCACTGCTGCTTTATTGACAATAGCAAATAAAGGGGAACAGTTGAAATACCCATCGGTAGATGAATGTATAAGCAATCTGGGGTACAACATGTGCAATGGAATAGTACGCAGCCATAAAGAATGATGAGGAGTCCACGAAACATAACATGGATGGACCTACAGGGCCTAACACTGAGTGAAATAAGTCACGTGTATAAGGGCAATTATTGTATGATCCCTCTTTTACAAGAAGACAAGAGCAGACACAGAGAGACCAACATTCATTGGTGGTTACCAGGAAAGAAGGAAGGAAGGAGAAGTACAGTTTAGATCACAGACACTTGCTCTTTTTGGTGATAAGAGGAGTAGCACTGGATGTGGATGTAAGAAACCCAGCAAGCCCCAAGGAAAAGTGTTTGGGCACGCAGGGCTGGGTATAGACATTCAGTTATATCAGTAGGTACAGATGCAAACACAGGTAAGAACAGAAGTATCTATAAACAAAAATAAATAAATAAATAAAAATCCACTTCTGTCATGTTCATTCCAACTCACAGCAACCACATAGGGCAAAGCAGAACTGTCCCATAGAGATCCCAAGGAGCACTTGATGGATTCAAGCTGCCAACCCTGTGGTAGAACTTAACCACTGTACCACCAAGGTTTCCATAGAAATATCTATAAACCAAGAGACCAAACCCCCTGCTGCTGAGTCCATTCTGACTCATAGCCACACTACAGGACAGAGTAGACCTGCTCCTTAGAGTTTCCAAGGGATGCTTGGCGGATTCAAACTGCCGGTCTTTTGGTTAGCAGACAAAGCACTTAACCACTACACCATCAGGGTTTCCCAAAGTATCTATGCCAAGTGCCGTCGAGTCGGAGTATCTATAGGTACCCGTAAATAAAAACATGTGGCTCTGGACACATATCCATTAAGACAAAAATACAGATACTCCTCAGACATAACCAAACACTTTCCAAGGTTGCTTTCCTGGGTCTGAAAGCTTATGATCATATTCTCATGGAACAATTCAGTCAATTAGCATAATGTAGTTCATAAAACACTGTGGGCTCTGATCTAACCTATTGGTCTCTACTCTCCAGGAGAAAAGGAGTAAGAAGGCAACGAAAAGCTCAGAGAAGAAACAAGTTGATATGAGCCATGACCTCATCTACCCTGAGATCGTAAGAGCTGACTGGTGTCTGGCTACCACCGCTGACCATTCTGACTGGGGTCACAACAGCTAGTCCCAGATAGAACGGGAAGCCAGACAAACTGGAATGGTAGAGAACAAAGGGCTCCCTGGGACTGTCGCACTGAGACATCCTTTAAACTTAGAATGGAGCCTACTCCCTGAGACCACCTTTTAGTGAAATAGCAGAGTGGCAGACAAAATAAAGGATATTATGCATATGATAGGTGCTCTACTTAAGAACCACATGTATGAGATCGAATGGTCAACAGTGACAGAAAAGCAAAGGCAAGAAGATAAGGGGGCAGGGAAACCAGAGTGCTGGTGGAACAATCAGAAGAGGATTAAAGAGACTGTTAACACATTATGATAAGCTTAACAGTCACTGAAAGATCAGTACAGAAATTGTCAGATGGGAACTTAATTTGCTGTGTAAACTTCCACCAAACATTCAGTAAAATATTGTTTTTAAAAAAGGTGGAATCAGGGAATCTCCACCCATGCTCCTGCCCAGTCAAGGTTAACTCGAAGATGGGTGAGGCTGGGGCCACAGGTGGCACCCCGAAGACTCCAGCCAAAACCTAGTGGGGGGAGGCAGAGGCCAATGATAGTCAAACGTTACTGATAGATTCACAACACAGGTAATAATCCTTGTTAAGTAAAAAGCGTAATCGAGATGACCTTAAAATCCATTGCTGGGTCAGAAATGACTCATAGTGACCCTAGAGAACAGAACAGAACCACCTCATAGAGTTTCCAAGGAGTGCCTGGTGGATTCAAACTGCTGATTTATTCATTAGCATCTGTAGCATTTAACCACTACCCCACCAGGGCTTCCCAGATGACACTAGTAATCTAAAAATAGCTCATCCCCATTAAGGAAGAAGCTTCAGGCACCAGCAAAGTCCTCAGGCCCTGGAGAAAGGCACACCTGGCCAGTCTCACTATCCCTTTGCAGCTTCAGTTTCTCATCTCTAAAGTGGGGGTTACATCCCGTAGAATCACGGTGCAAATGAAGACCGTGATGCTGCCGCTGCACTGGCCAGGCAGCCCCCGGTCCCACAGAGCAGGGTGACTGTGAGCGTGTGTACCCTCTGAAGGGCACTCTCCACCCCAGCCCCTATGCCTCCACAGTGATCTCCTGGCCAAACAGGCTTAGAGTAGAAGACCTGAAGGTATCACTGGTGTCACCAGCCTCAGCTCTGCCCCGGTCCCAAACCCCCTTACCCTGAGAGGAAATGTGGGGGTGTTTGCGGTCGGAGAAGCACAGCGTTTCCCACCAGGGCTATCTGATGTTGCTGTTTTCCACCCCGCCCCATGCCTGCTTTGCTAAGCATTGTGGCTGTGGGTCTGGGGTAGGGGGCAGGGGAGGGAAAGTTGGGCCCCCTCCGAGAGGGAATCCCCAGGATGACAGAAGGTGGAGATAAAGCCCAGGGAAATGGAAGGGACAGCATTTCAGAGCACCTGCTGAGGGCTGGTTTTTCACAAACATAGTCACATTTCACCTCTGTGAAGGAAGTGCTGTTCTTGTCCCCATTTAATGGATGAAGAAACCGAGAGTTACAGAGGTAAATTGTCCAGTGAGAGTACTTTAGAACTGGGGTTCAGACTTGAAAACTTGTGTACTTTCCACCACACCTTGTAGCCTCCTGACACTGCTCAGGACTGAAAAGGAATTTTGAGAGATGCACTGGGAGTAAACTCTGCCTCCCAGGATGTCCCATTAGCTCCTCTCCCTGTAGGGAAAGGAGTACACTTGCCATTAACTTTTCTTCCCCCATTATCTGTTTTCTTTCCTTCTTACTTTTTTATGGTGGTAAACAATACATAGCAAAACATTTGCTCTTTGACCATGTTTACACGCACCATTCCATAACGTTGACTGCACTCACCATGCAGCGCAATTATCAAACCACCCACTTTCAGCTGTTACGTTTTTCATCATCCCTGAAAGAAACTCAGTGCCTCCAAGCAACAACTTCCCATTTCCATCTCCTTTGTCCCCTAGTAACCTTGAATAAACTTCTGCTTCTATGCCTTGGCCTATTATAGACATTTTGTGTAAGTGGGATTGTGTAACATTTGCCCCTTTCTAACTTAACTTCACTCAGAATAACATTTCCACAGTACAACCACATTGTACCATGTCCCAAAATGTCGTTTCTCTTTATGATTGAATAATACCCTATTGTATGGCTATCTCATATTCACCTGTCCAGTCATCTGTCGAGGGGCATTTGGGTTGTTCTGTTTTGACCACTTGCACACACACTTTTGGTCAACCACTTGGGTGTACACCCAGGAGCGGTATTTCTGAGTTGTAGGGCTATTTTATGAGTATCTTTGGAGGGCAACACCAAACTGTTTTCCACAATGGTTGCACTATTTAGATTCTTACCAGCAACAGGTGAACATCCCTACTTCTCTGTATCCATGCCAACACTTACCATTTTCTGCTTCCAGAACCATATTGAATAACAGTAGTGAAAGCAGGCATCATTGTCTTATTCCCGACCTTCGGAGGGAAGCTTTCAGTTTTTCTCCACAGAGTATGACATTAGCTGTGGGTGTTTTATAAACAACCAGTATCGTACTGAGGAACTTCCTTTTTATATCAAATTTGTTGAGGTTTATTATAATGAAAGGGTACTAAATATATCAAATGCCTTTTCTGCAATAACAGAGATTATTGTGGTTCTTTTCCTTCCTTTTATTAATGTGCTATATTAAACTGATTGATTTTATGATGAACCACCTTTGCATTTCTGGAATAAATCCCACTTGGTCATGGTATATAATCTTTTTAATATCCTATTAGATTCAACTTGCTAGTATTTTGTTGAATATTTTTTGCATCTGTACTCAAAGAATATTGGTCTATAGTTTCATTTTCTTGTGACTTTGTCTGGCTTTGATATCAGAGTAGCGTTAGCATGGTAGAATACATTAAATGTATTCCTTCCTCTTCTACTTTTTGGATTAGTTCAAGAAAAATTGGTGTCAGTTCATCTTTAAATGTTTGGTAGAATTCCCCAGTAAATCCTTATGGTCGAAGACTCTCTTTCATTGGGAAGTTTATCATTATTGATTCAATCTCTTCACTTGCTATAAGCCTATGGAGATTTTCTGTTTCTTCTTGAGACAATTTAGGTAGTTAGTATGTTTCTAGGAATTTTTTCTCTTTATCTGTATTATCTAAATTGTTGGTGTACAGTTGTTTATTGTATTTTCCTATAATCTTTCATTTTTTTAAATTTCTGTAGGGTCAGTAGTAATGTCTCCACTTTCATTTCTGATTTTAGTTATCTGTATCTTCTCTCTGTCTCTCCTTCTCTCTCTCTCTTTTTTTCTTAACCTTTGACAATCTAGCTCATTGATCTTTCATTGATGTTTTCAAAGAACTAACTTTTCTCTACCACTTTTGTGCTCTCTATTTCATTTATCTCCACTCTGGGTTTTGTTGTTTCCTTCTTTCTGGTAGCTTTGGGCCTAATTTGTCTTCTTTTTCTAGTCCCTCAACTTGTAAAATCAGAGTATTGACTTGAGAACTGTCAGTTAAAGTTGAAAGCTTTCTTACCATTTAAAAGTTGCTTTGTTCTTGATTCAGCATTCACTTAGTTGCTGCAGCCCTCAGTTGAGTTTCAGAGTTCTTGCAAAGTTGAGTCTACTGATTTCTGTTTGTTTTTCTTGGTGATCCTATCGGGGGATGGAAGTAGGGAACTGCTCACATCACTATCTTCCAAAAAGTATTGCCATCCACATTTATAAATTAATTTTTGAATAGATAACAAATTCACATAGTATAAAATTTAAAATATGCAAATTGTACATAAATTGCTCACCAGTATACAGTGAAAAGTAAGTATTCATTCTTTCTTTGTCCAGCAACTTCCCCATTACCCATCCCTGAGGCAACTGCTATTACCTTGCATCTGATGCTTCTTTCTAGAAATTCTATGCCTGTACAAGCACATTTATGTATATGCATGTGTGTGCATTTTCTTTCTCTTTATCAAAAATGATATCATATTTATACGTGTGTTATATCATATGTTCTTAGCAATGTTTTTTGGAGACTGTTTCATGTAAGTATATAAAGAGTATTCCTGTTCTTCATTACAGCTGCAGAGTGTGCCTTTGAGGAGCTCTTTTATAACTAAATAAATTTTAAACAATGTGTATTAGATTATTTCCAATAATACCACTGTACGCACATTGTTTTCACACGTTTGAGTACATGTGTAAGTGTGGTGCATTAACTACTTTTGCATGTGACCTTTCTAGCCATTGTCTTGTAAGTTACACTGAGGTGATGTGTGAAAGGGTAATTGTGGCCTCGCTAGGGGTTGGTCAGTTTTCTCTTAAAAGAGAGCCAAAACTCCAGAGCAAAGATGACAGCCCATCTCCACTAAACAAGGAAAGGTCTGCAGTAGAAACCAGCACAGAGGCCCACAGGAGACAGCATAGTGGGCTTTCTGACCCACAGAATGAGAAACTTAGTGCCTTCAGGCAGAGACCGAAGGCCAAGGAGAAGTCTATGCCTGACCCACAAATTTGGCATTTGCCAGCCTCCAAAACCTCATGAGCCATTTCCTTTACATGGTCCACTGGTTCTGTGATGCACTGCAAGGAATTAGGGAACCCAAAGACCAGAGGGAGTCTACTGAGTGGAGAGGGCCTGGTCAATGCTAGAGATGATAGAACGGAGTAGCAGCTGGGAAAAGCTAAACATTTGGAACACCTTTCACCTCTGCTTCACAGAACCAGCTTTGTGCCAATCCCCTTAAAAAAAATTTATGTTTAGTGAGATAAATTTCTAAAAGTTCAGTTGCTAAATGAGTTAACGTATACAAGTCCTCCAGTTTTGATCTATACTGACAAATTGCTTTTCATAGAAGATGCACCAATTAATACTTCCACCAATAGCAAGTTAACAAACTTTTTGATCTTTGGCAATACAATAGATACAAATTCTTTAGCATTATGGTTTAATTCCCTTTATGAGCGAGGTTAAGAATCTTCATATGTTTAGGTGCCAGTTGTACTTCTTTTTTAGAATTTGTCCAGATTCCTTGCTCATTTTTTTCTATTGGTTCTTGGTCTATTTCTGATTGATTTGAAGACAGTCTTTATGTAAGGAAGTTAATCTTTTGTCTGTAATATGAGTTACAGATATTTTTACCCAGTTCACTTTTGATTCGCTTATGAATTATTCTACCATTTGTCAAGAGTACTTATAAGTACTGATATTTCAAGTTACAGTTTTATTGTCTGTGGGTGCTACTGAATAAGTTCTGACTCATAGTGACCCTATGTACAACAGAATGAAATACTGCCCATTCCTGTGCTATGCCCATGGTCATTGGTATGCTTGAGCCCACTGTTGCAGCTGCTGTGTTAGTCTATGTCATTGAGGGATTTCCTCTTTTTCATTGCCCTCTACTTTACTGAACATGATGTCCCTCTCCACGGATTGATCCTTCCTGACAACATTTCCAAAGTATGTAAGACACAGTCTGGCCACCCTTGCTTCTAAGGAGCACTCCAGTTGTATTTCTTCTGAGCCAGATCTGTTCATTCTTTTGGCAGGCCATAAGCCAAGCCAAGTATATTCAATATTCTTTGCCAACATCACAGTTCAAAGGCATCAATTCTTCCTTATTTATTGTCCAGCTTTTGCATGCGTGTGCTATGACTGAAAATACCACGGCTTGGGTCAGACACACTTTAGTCTTCAAGGTAACATCTTTGCTTTTCAGCACTTTAAAAAATCTTTTGCAAACAATCTGACCAATGCAGTGTGTGTTTTAATTTCTTGACTGTTGTTGCTGTGGGTATTAATTGTGGATCCAAGTAAAATGAAGTCCTTGACAACCTTGGTCTTTTCTCCATTTATTGTGATGTCACTTATTGGTCCAGTTTTGAGGTTTTTGTTTTCTTAATGTTGACATGTAATCTAGTGAAGCTGTGGTGTTTGATTTTCCTCAGTAAGTGCTTCAAGTCCTCTTCACTTTTAGCAAGCAAGGTTGTGTCATCTGCATAATACAGGTTGGTAGTGAGTCTTCCTCCAATTCTGATCCCTCATTTCTCTTCATATAGTCCAGTTTCTCAGATTATTTGCTCAGCATTGAATAGGTATTGAAAGGATATAACCAGACACACACATTTCCTGCATTTTAACCATGCAGTGCTGCTTGTTCTTTTCAAACAACTGTCTCTTGATCCATATACAGATTCTTTAAGAGTTCGATTAAGTGTTCTGGAATTCACCTCTGCAATGTTAGCCATAATTTGTTACAATCCACGCAGTTAAATACCTTTGCATAGTCAATAAAACACAAGTAAACATCCTTCTGGTATTCTCTGCTTTCAGCCAAGATTCATCTGACATCAGCAATGATATCCCTTGTTCTACATCCCCTTCTGAGTACAGCCTGAATTTCTGGCAGTTCTCTATCAATATACTGTTGCAGCCACTTTTGGATGATCTCAAGCAAGATTTTACTTGCATGTGATATTAATGATATTGTTTTATAACTTCCACATTCAGCTGAATAACCTTTATTGGGAATAAGTACAAATATGGATCTCTCCCAGTCTATTGGCCAGTTCGCTGTCCTCCAAATTTCTTGGCATAGAGAAGTGAGCACTACCAGCACTGCATCCCTTTGTTAAAACATCTCAGTTGATGATCCATCAGTTCCTGGAGCCCTGTTTTTCACCAGTGTCTTCAATGCAGCTTCAAATTCTTCCTTCAGTATCATCAGTTCCTGATCGTATCTTAGTTCTTGAAATAGTTGAATGTGGACCAATTCTTTTTGGCATGATGACGTTGCATGTTCCTTCCATCTTCTTTTGATGCTTCCTGTGTTAGTACTTTCTCTATAGAATCCTTCACCGTTGCAACTCAAGGCTGGAATTTTTTCTTCAGTTATCTCAGCTTGAGAAATGCAGAGCATGTTCTTCCAGTTTGGTTTTCTGACTCCAGCTCTTAGCACATGTCATAATAATTTTCTTTGTCTTCTTGAGCCACTATTTGAAATCTTCCATTCAGTTAGTTTTCTTCAGCACTTCCTTATTTTGCTTTAGCTATTCAGCATTCAAGAGCAAGTTTCAGAGTCTCTTCTGACATCCAATCTGATCTTTTCTTTCTTTCCCATCTTTTTAGTGACCTATTTGTTTCCTTGCGTATGATGTCTTTAATGTCACTCCACAACTCATCTGGTCTCTGGTCATTAGTGTTCAATGCATCAAATCTGTTCTCGAGATGGTCTCTAAACTCGGTTGGGATGTACTCAAGTTTGTACTTCAGCTCTTGTGGATGTTTTCTAATTTTCTTCAGTTTCAGTTAGAACTTGCATATGAGCAGTTGAAGATCGGTACTATAATCTGCACCTAGCTTTATTCTGACTGGTGATATTGAGCTTTTCTATAGTTTTTTTCTGCAGATGTGGTGAGTTTGATTCCTATGTATTCCATCTGGTGAAGGCCATGTGTATAGTCACCCTTTATATTTGTGAAAAGGGTATTTGCAATGAAGAAGGCATTGGTCTGGCAAAACTCTATCATGAAACCTCTGGCATCACTTTTATTACCAAGGCCATATTTTCCAACTACTGAACCTTCTGATTTGTTTCCAACTTTTGCATTCCAATCACCAGTAGTAATCAATACATCTGAGTGTATATTTGATCAGTTTCATACCAAAGAAGTTGACAAAAATCTGTAATTTCTTCATCTTTGGCCTTAGTTGTTAGTGCATAAATTTAAATAACTTTTGAATTAACTGGTTTTCTCCACAGGCTTATAGAGATTATCCTATCACAGACAGCATTATACTTCAAGGCAGATCTTGATATGTTCTTTTTGACAATGACTGTAATACCATTCCTCTTCAAGTTGTCATTCTTGGCATAGTAGACCATAGGACTGTCCAGTTCGAAGCAGCCAATATCAGTCCCTTTCAGCTCACCAATGCCTAGGATATTTATGCATTCCATTTCATTTTTCACAATTTCCAATTTCTCTAGATTCACACTTCATACATTTCATGTTCCAGTTATTAATGGATGTTTGCAGCTGTTTCTTCTCATTCTGAGTGGTGCCACATTAGCAAATGAAGGTCCAGAAAGCTTGACTCCATCCACGTCATTCAGGCTGACTCTACTTTGAGGAGGCAGTTCTTTCCCAGTTGTTTTTCAGTGACTTCCAACCTAGCGGCTCATCTTTCAGCACTATATCAGACAGTATTCTCCTGCTATTCATAAGGTTTTCACTGGCTAATTCTTTTCAGAAGTAGACTACTGTCTCCTAGTCTGTCTTAGTCTGGAAGCTCCACTGAAACCTGTCCGCCACGGGTGACTCTGCTGGTTGTCTGAACACTGGTGGCATAGCTTCCAGCTTCACATCATGCAAGCCCCCATAGCATTACAGACTGACAGACTCTTGGGGTAAGTTATGATATCTGATTATAAAAACATTCTTCCACAACAAGGCTGGCCATAATCCAAAAAACACAAAACAACAAGTGCTGGAGAGGCTATGGAGAGATCGGAACTGTTCTACACTGCTGGTGGTATTGCAAAATAGTACAACCTCTTTGGAAAACAATTTCATGCTTCCTTAAAGAGCTGGGAATAGATTCACCATTTGATCAAGTAATCTCAGTGCTTGGAATATATCCTACAAAAACAAAGGCTGTCACATGAACAGATACATGCACATGAATGTTTATTGCAGTGCAGTCTACAGTAATAAAAGATAGAATCAACCTAGATGCCCGTCAGCAGATAAATGGATAAACAAACTATGGTACATATACTCAATAGAACACTATGCAATGATAAAGAACAATAATGATTTTAGGAAGCATCTCATAACCTCACTTCATTTGGAAGACATGATGCTTAGTGAAATCAGTCAGCAGCAAAAGGACAAATATTGTACGAGATCCCTGTGTAAGGACTTAAAAATAGACTTAGGTACAGAAGAAAAGACCCTTTGATGACTACAAGGGTGAGGAAGGAGGCAGACAGTTGGTCATAGATTAGACAGTTGATGGAAATTTGGTTGGGTGAAAGTAGTGACAGCACACAGTAGAAAGTAGATCAACTTAACGAGACTTCACCATAGACTGAAAACTCTTCTGACTTCAACCCAAAAAGGCAAGGATAGAGTAGCAGGGACAGAATTCTGGGGACCTTGCTTTCAGGGACACAGAGGTCAACTGACATAACTGGCCTATTGCTAAGAGACTCTTCTGTGCCTCATATTGATAGGTGGTGTCTAGAGTCTTAAAAGTTTTAGCACACTGCCATCTGAGGTACACCAAATGATCCCAACTCTTCTGGAAGAGATGATCACTGAGAACAACAAAGACAGAGGTAAAAAGAGCTCAGAATCAACATGAATGGGAGACCGTATCAACATGTGACCAGTTGGTGACTGGCCACCGCCAGAGACAGATGCAATGGGACACACAATGTAGAGTCCCTGTGGCAACAGAAGAAAAAGAGGGGTGCCGCTCAAAAACTCTACTAAAAGACCACAGCTGATGGTCCAACAGCCTGGAGGATCACCTGGGAGCATGGCTCCTAGACCTGCTGCTGCCCCTGGCCAGAAAACACTACTGAGGTCAACTCTTTGGACAAAAACAGACTGGACCTGGGGACACAGTGTAACCATATGGGGTGCGTACTTTATGATTCTCTGCATTTAAAGCAGGCTGTCCTACTGGTCTCTTTCTAGATAGGATAGAACAGGGTAGAGTGGAGGGGACAGGAACTTGTTAAGATGATACTAGAAATATATATAGAATGAGAAGGATGGGTGTGCTGTCCCCAGGCAAAGAGAGCACAAGGAGCTGCAGATAGGTATGCATGCAAAATTGATTTGGATCGTGTTCTTTCACTTAATCACAATAAAAATTTTTTTTAAATCCTCCATTTTTTTGTCTAGTGCTTTTGTGCTGTTGTTTTTGTGTTGTTCCCTCTTCTGTGTTATTTTTGTATTCTTGTTTGTACAGTATTTCAGGCCCTGGTTATGCTGTCTCTTCATCCTGTTTATATGTTAGTCAGGAGTAAGACTCTAGCAAGCAGGTGCAATGCTGAGCACAGGGTGGATATCCATAAATGTTTCTCTACTGAAATGACACAGGTCACCCTGGGTTACTGGAAGGGAAGTGGGGCTGATCACAGGCCACATGTTCTGGGAAGAGTACTACATGGACATCAGTTCTGCTTTTACTTGCTTTACGTCCAAATTTACTCTGTGTGCCTCAGTTTACCCCCTGGTAAAATAAAAGAGCCTTCACCCATAGATATTCTCTGGTTTTATCTCCTGGAAGGATGTTAAATGGGGAGAAAGGGAAATTTTAGAAGGAGGAGTAGTTGGGAGTTCTAGACCCACCTCTGTTCCTCTGTGACTGTGTGATCTTTGCCAAGTTTTTTCCCTTCCTGAGCTTCAGAATGAGAAGATTGTGTCAGATACTTGCTAAGGCTCCTTCTTGTTTCTCCATTTCTCATCTATTACTGAAATATTTATTCCTTGCACATGGAAGTCTGAGGTGTATGGCAAGCAGAGAAGGCTTCTAGGAGAAGGCAGGCCTCCAGGCAGGCCCTGATGTGCTGAGATCTGAATCTCTGATCCAGTCTGGAAGCTGAGGATGAAAGGAAGGATGTACATACGTATGAAGCAGCTGCTTTGTACCACGCTCTCTTACCTTACCACCCAGTGATCCAACAAGATTGTATTACTTCTCTCTCCTCCCATTTTACAGGTGAAGAAACCAAGGCTTCGAATGGTCAAGTAATTTGCCTAGGATCCTGAAACCAGTCAGTGGCCGAGCTGAGACTCAAACTCAGGGATAGGTGAAGCAGAAGCCAGCCCTTGGCTCCCTTGAGGGCTGAAGAGAACTGTCAGGATGTGCACAGTGACCAGCAGTCAGTGACATCTTGCGGTAGAAGGAAGGAGTGGAGGAAGCAGCTGGAGACGGCAGATAGGAGGCTGAAGAACAGGAACCCACAGACGAGGTACAAGATGGGCAGGACACAGTATGCACATCCCAGCACTTGGGTAGAACTCAGATGAAATCTTGGCCAGTCCAACATAAAGGCTAGACTGCGGACCACATCCCACCATACCCAGCTGGGCCCACTCGCTTCTCCTCAGGCTGGCATCTCACAGCTGAACCTTCCAGTGACCTCACGGATTTTCCCCAGCCAGGCCTCCTTCTTTATGGAAGTCAGGTGTGGGAGAGAACAACCAAAGGAGAGAGAGCCAGTGCTCTGTCTTTGTGTCTCACACCAGCACCACATGCAAAAACTCAGCAGGGCCTACACACTACCAGCACTTCCTATGGCTAGTGTAGCATTTTGTGGTTCTTCTACCCTGCATGCCTTCACATAAGGCACATACCTGTCGACCCTCCACAGTCTCCACCTCTCCCTATCGCTCACCCTGGTTGTATCACACAGCTACCTTCTTTATATGACCACTGAAGACTTTTGAGTTGGAAGGCCTGAGTTAAGAGATTCACATAAGGCCAGAGTTGGTACTTGGCAGGAAGTGGGGGATTTGGGGGTACAGAGAAGGAGTCAGAGTCAAGGAGTCACATCCCTCCAGTCCCACAGTAGAACTGGGCAGAGGCAGCACTGGAACTCTCCAACTCCCAGTGCAGTGCTCCCTGACCCGCCTTATGCTGCCTCCCAGAACACACACTGGAAGGGAAAGCACAGAGGACACAAAAGCTAGTTACTTAACTTGGGCCACTTCCTCTGTGGCCCAAGGTGAGTCCCTGCCACCTCTAGGCCTCAGTTTCTCCATCCACATGAGAGAGGCTGGGCCAGGACACAGAGCGCTCCTGTGAGCTCTTGAATCTGCATCTCCTCCCTCCCGGGAACTACGGAGGACAAAGCACACGTTCCCCAGGCTTGTTCTGCACAAGCTAATATTGACCCAAGGCTGTTTCCTTTGGCCAAGCTCAGAGTCTGTGTTTGCTCTGGCAGGACCCCAGCCTTGTCTGTGTCCCCCTGGGCTTCAGCTGGGCTGGTCAAGCTGAGAGACGCCAGGTAGTGGGGTATGCCTTGTAGGCTGAGGGGAAGACAGTCCTGGCCTCCCAGGAACCACAAAGAGGCCCAGGGCAGGATTTCACAACACTCTCACACCTTGCTTTTAAAGCTTTTAGTTTATTATTTTAAAACTAGGAACTGCCCAAACACGGTTATAAAACTTCTGGTCTTTTTTTAACACCCGTGTTTCACAAATGAACTCTTTTAGCACATCCCCAGAGCACACCACACACACAACAACGGTACATTCAACCTCACTTAGGAGTCACAGTCAGAACCTAAAATTAGGCCCTTCCTTAGAAAAATGGCTGAGTTTAGGGCTGGGCCAAGGAATAAGCAAGATAAGCCCAGGAGATATTGATTTATTTATTTATTTTTGCCAAGATGTAAGAAGTGCTCAAAGAACTATAGGGACGTGTTGGAAGGACACCAGTCAGCCTAAAGTGTGTCCCTCCAGTCCTTTTAAAGCATCAAAATAAATAACCATAGTACCAGATTATAACCCATTGACTGCAACAGGAAACCCTAAGTCCATAGTGTCATGAATAATCAAGCAATGAGCTGAAAGTTTAATGAGAAATAGGCTATTTCCACAGTCTTAAAGTACCTCCCACAAAAAGCTTTCTAATTAAAAACAGGGAAAGAGCAGCTCCGCAGTGGCACAGCTGCAAGTTTGACCCTCGGCAAGTGATCAAAGCAAGTTTCCTCAGGAACAGGACAAACTAAAATTGAAGGCCACCTGATAGGACGCGCTGAGAAGAGCCCAGCAACACTTCTGTGATGGTGTGGTTGTTGAGTGCCATCAAGTCAGTTCTGGCTCATGGTGAGCATACATACAGCACAACCAAACATGACCTGGTCCTGTGCCGTCTCGTGATGCGGGTATGTTTGAGTCCATTGTCGCTGCTGTTGTGTCAGTACATCTCACTGGGGTTTTTCCTCACTTTTGCTGGCCCTGTACTAAACAGGATGTCCTTTGCTAGTCTTTGGTCTTTCTCAGTGATAAGACTCATAGCAGTTCTGACTCATAGAGACCCTGTGTACTACAAACAAACCACTGCCCCATCCTGCGCCATGCCCGCCATCACTGGAATGCTCTATCCCATCGTTGCAGCCTCTGGGTCCAAAGCAAGCCAAAGCCTGACCCTCCTTGCTTCTGAGGTTGTATTTCTTCTCAGACTGCATGGCAAGGCATGTGCGATACGTACATACACCTAGGCCTAACCAAGAAGACACAAACCCCAAGCAAGGATCAGCCTACGAAAACACTGGCCTGTAATCCATAGCAGGGTCAAGGTCATGAAAGTTCAGAAGAGCAGGAGCTGTCCCAGACTGAAGAACACTGAAGAGGCCTGACACCTTAATGTGACCAAGAACCTTTGCTGGGAAGCCCATTGCTGGGACAAAAGAGAATCTTGGATGGAGTTTGAGAGTTAGATTAGTGATACGATGTTGCCAGGGTCCTGCCTCCCATGGTTGCCCTGTGTTTGCATGGGAGACTGACCTTGTCGGAAGGAAAGGGAGACTAAAATGTTCAGGGGTGATGGTGGACCATGTTAGCAACTCACTGTCTAACAGTTTGGGGGGAAACAGTGCTTTTCTTGAGCTATACTTGCAACTTTCCTATATGTTTGAGATTATTTAAACAATAAGGGAAGATAGCCAAAAGGTGGAGACAACCCAAGTGTTCATGAGCAGA
The DNA here is from genome assembly GCA_028571685.1 of Heterohyrax brucei. Lineage (NCBI taxonomy): Eukaryota > Metazoa > Chordata > Mammalia > Hyracoidea > Procaviidae > Heterohyrax > Heterohyrax brucei. The sequence continues at coordinate 61,151,950 of CM053140.1, forward strand.
TGAACTGAAAGATCAACTGTGGTGTAGACATGCAATGGCCTAGCATTCAGCCATAAAGGGACAGGTTTTCATACACACTGCGTCATGGATGAATCTTGAAAACACTGTTCTTTTTGTAGTTGTTAGGTGCCATTGAGTCGGTTCCCACTCACAGCAACCCTATGCGCCACAGAATGAATGTTGCCCAGTCTTGCACCATGCCTGCAGTCGTTGGTGTGCTTGAACCGATTGTCACAGCCACTCTGTCAACCTATCTTGTCGAGGGTCTTCCTCTTTTTCCCTAAAGGACAAATACCATAGGGTCCCATGGGAACATCTAGAACATGCCAACTCACAGAGACCCAAGTTCCATAGAGGTCACAGGGCCTGGGGACAGGGAGGATGGGGATTATTGCTTAAGGCATGCTGGGTTTCTGTTTGGGGTGATGAGCAACGTGCAGCACCAGATGGTGGCGACGGCTGCGTGACCCGGCGGATGTGATGAAGCTCACAGAGCTGTGCATTTAATAACAATTAAAATGACAGATTTTTCTTACACCTATTCCACTACAATAAAATTAAAAAACACAGTAATAACAGGGAGAGAAGATGGGCTTCATGGGCCAGAGCCAAGGTGCTCGGACAAGAGCCACGGAGAGGCACGAGGCCGCCTCGCCGTCAGCGGTGCCCCTCTGCTGCCCCTCCCTGTCCCTCTGCAATGATGTGAGAAATGGGGACCCAGAGAGGGCAAGTCCCTGAGAGGCATACGGGGAGTAGCAGGGAAGCCACTAAGATCCAGCTTCCCTCCTTCTCTGCCAGGCTCTCTGAAGCCTGCCGTTGATTCTGGCAGCAGCTGGTCCAATGGGTGGAGGAGGGTTGTCCCCACTCAGGAAATGCTGTGTCCACCTAGGTAAGTGTCTTTCCCTCTCTGGGCCTCTAAACCCAATCCCTCCTCTCTTGCTGGTTGCTTTCCCCTGAACAGTGGGTCAGATGACTTGAACTGGGCCAGTTCTGCCTCTGACACTCAGGATGACCTAGGGCCAGTCCCTAAATTCCGCTGCATTGGCTGTCTTTATCAGCACATAGGAGGGTAATATTGTAAAGTGTTCACCAGTGCTTCTTTCTCCAGAACTCCTGCTTCACCTCTCTGGCCCCAGGCTCCTCCTGCTCCATGCCCGCATCTGGCTAGCTAGACATGCTGCTGCCACAGGGAGGATGCGGAGAATGCAGACCACACAGAGGAGTCATGCTCAGTGGCAGTGAATTTCTAAGACCAGGCTCTGCCATGGCAGAGAAAACTCAGACACGCCTGATAACACAGAAAATCCTCCCCACCTGTGAGACAGACGGATTCTGGGGACATGGGAAGAGGGACCTCAGGGCACAGAAGAGAGCTGGGAGACTGGGGGTCCCGAGTCCCAGCCAGAATGATAGTTCCCCAGATGGTTCCAAAGACCCAACACAGAGGAGACCTGCACCCCCTACCCACACCCTCACCCCTCCCCCACCACCAACAGAAGCTGGGATGGAGAGCAGAGCTGTCGCCTACACAGGAGCCAGGGACGTGGCTGACTCCACGTTAGGATGCAGGAGCTGACTGGCGCCTGGGTGCCCAAGAAAGGCCCCAGGAGCTCTCCTCTCAAAGATGCAGGTGTCATCAAATGCCACTCTTGCACTGATGGTGGCACAGTACAGCACTACCATGGCCCTGGAAAACCAGTGGCTCTGAAGAAACATTGTGACCAGAAACCAGGAAGGACTCAGTCATGCCCTGTGAAGACCAGACAAATATGAGGACAGTGCAGGAGGCTGGCACGAGAGACAACATCACTAAGGGTCTGCAGTGCCCCTCCACCAGCACCGCAGAGCAACCTGAACCCCCGGACCTTAGGCACACCCTGGGGATGAGGCTTGGGGCTCACGAATGGGTCAAGCTGGTATTTTCATGGGATGAAAGCATGAAAGAGAATGAAGATCAGTTCAGCAAATAGAAAGAAAGCCACTTTCATCTCACACTTGAGTTTGCAAATTGAGGTTGCTACCTACTGTGTATTAAATGGTAATAAGAATGGACTCAGTGGGTGCTGGAGCCACCTCCTGCTGACTTCTGAGAGCCACATGTGCACCTGCCTTCCTCACTCTGGGCAGCCACCCCAGGAGGCAGCGTGGAAGTATTTACACCACGGAAATTGGCAAATATTTACAAACCACAGTTGTTGGGGTTTTGCTTTTGTCCTGTTTCCAGAGAACACCTCTGACTAGCACCAACCTGATAGGGTGTCATGGGCATTCAGCACAATGGCACCACTCCTGGCACACGGTAGATGTTCAATAAATGGGGATGGCAGCTGCTATGACCCTACTAGAGGGACAGGGCCTTGTTCCTTCCTCTTCTTATTGCTGGGGGTGGGGGCATCTTGAGCCCCATGACTCATCAAACCTGTCCTATGTGAGGACCCTGCATGGCCCAAGAAGACTTGGTCTTGAGGATGTTCCACTCCAAGATCTGAAAAAGACCGAGACTTGCCCAGGGTGGATACGGGGCCTTCTCTGACCCTCCCAGGTAAGCCAGGAGCACTGCTGCGTGAGGCAGGACCTTACAGGGAGCTGGTGACAGGAAATGGGCCCCTGGCTAGAGGGACAAAGCAGTGGGGACAAGGGAGAGGGGCCCCGGCGCCCTAGCACTCAGCGTAGCCAACCTTGTGTGCGCTGGACTACGTCTCAGAGGAACACTTAGAGCTGCTTTGCCTCGCCTCACAGGTTTCGTGTTTGTTTGCGATCAGCTGCAGAAACAAGGCTTTCTCCTGACCTCTGGCTGTGTTGCACGCCCCATCACACACTGTGGGGCCTCACAGACGGTGACATGGGGATTGTTTGTGTCTAGCGTGTTTATTTTGTCTTACTTTATTTTTATTTGGCTCGTGATGCCCCTAGCCAGCCGAGGGGCCACGTCACCAGGAGGAGTCAGGACACTTTATGATCCTGTGTCCACTCGGCCCAGCCCAGAGGTTAGGGAGTCCAGGACACACACCTGACTCTGGCTTCTGACCAGCCACAGAGCCCAGCAGAGCAACAAAACAGAGTAGGTGGGGGATTTTCATGCCTGCTTGTCCTGCCAGTTTGTTTGGACAAGGGCAGAGGGCGCTGGCCAGGATGTCCTGAAAGAACTCATGTGCCAGGGCTGGGAGTGGATCCCTCCATGGAAAGCATCAATCAACTCCTCATCGCTCTGAGGTCCAGGCTCCACATGGGCCTCTCAGAGTCTCCTGATGGAGTGGCTCTGATAGCAGGAGGTTCTGAAGCCACCCCCTTGCTTCCTAGTTGCCTCATGTAGAGATGGCAGCAGAGAAGAGAAAATTAAGCCATAGGAGCAGAACTAAGGCGTACCCAGTTCCTGTAAGAGTCAGGTACCATACTAAGTGCTTCCCATGGCTTTTACTTAATTCCTCTAACAGCTCTTTTATGAGGTTGGGCTACCATTGTCATCATCCTCATTGTGCACCTGAGCCAGCTGAGGCCCATGGTCACCTCTGTGTGCTGCGATACAAACACGTGCAGCCTGTGTGCCTAACCATCAGGCTATCCCACCACCTGAGCAACTGCCTGAGTAGCAAATGACAGTGTGCAGAAGAGCTGAGTAAGACTGTGAACTGATAACAAGCACAGTGGACGAAGCAGTGCTAAAGGGGGGTAGGTGGGTGGGTGGGTGGGTGGGTGGGTGGGTGGGTGGGTGAGTGGGTGAGTGGGTGAGTGGGTGAGTGGGTGAGTGGGTGAGTGGGTGAGTGGGTGAGTGGGTGAGTGGGTGAGTGGGTGAGTGAGTGGGTGCACAGGGAAAAGCAGGAAGGAGGGAAGGAATGAGCGAGTGGGTGTGTGGAATGAAGGCAGCAGCAGAAAGTTTAAAAATGCAACCCCAGCTTCAGTGGGAGCATGAGGGGAGACAATTTGGAGCCAGGCCTCGGCACAGGCAGGTTGAGCTGAGGAAAGGTAAAATGGTGAGGAGGAACTCTTGGTGGAAGAAACAGCCCTGGCAGAGGCAAAGAGGGCCCTGGGCAAAAGGGCTGCCTTGTACCCAGCCTTGTGGGCCACAGCGTGCTCAACACGGGCATCTCATTTCACTACCGAAGGACCACCTTCACATCACGCGGTGGCAGAGAGGCTGAGCAGTGCTTGAACACACGTCCTGGTAGGAAATCCTATACTCTTGCCAGGACTCAAGACTGCCCACTGAGAGGACCTGGAGGAGGCCAGGAACTACTACTGCCCTCCCTCCTTCTGCCCATAGGCGCATCACCTGTGGCCAGCGACCTCTGATGCATGGGTCTGAGGCTGGAGAATTTTCTCATCTTCCAAACTCCTCAAGGAGGAATCAGCCTGGGGCCTTTGGAAGACCTCTGACTTCAGACCCCAACAGATGGAGCCAGACTCTCAGCTCATGTTTGCTAATGATTCTGCCAACTTCACCAAGCCCATGGCCACCACACACAGGCCCTGCACATGAGCTTTCCGTCGTCTCAGTTTGTCCACCAGCTACCCACTGAGGGAAGTACTAGTGCTATCCCCATTTCACAGATGAGAAGACTGAGGCCCAGAGGTTAAATAACCTGAGCAAGTTCTTACAGCTATTAAGTGGCCAAGCTAGGAGCCTGGCCCCAGGCTGCTTGACACCGAAATTGTCATCAAATGCTTCCATTTCCGGGTGACCCTGAACATGTCCCTGAACCACTCCAAGCCTCTCTTCCTTCAAGACCACAATGACTCCTGTCTTGGGGGTTGGTAAAGCAGACAGTGAAACAATGCCTAGCATGGCTGCAGGTGTCTTGCCCTTTCCCATCTGATAGCAGACTGGCCCCTACGCCCCTACCTCCTTAACCTTCCACTGGGTCCCTGGGGCCAAGGACAAGGCCCATGCCACTCTGGCCCAGCAGTACAGGGGACCTGGAGAAGTGGAGCTGCTTTGGGGGCCCAGCTAACAGAAGGGACCAGGCAGCACAGGAACACAGGTTCACTTCATCCTGAGGCACAGCCAGCTAGATCCTCCCTGTCCCCTGGGACCCACTGGGGACTTGGGGTTTTCTTGCATCTGATTAGCATAAATTGGCAGCTGCCACCAGGAGGGAGGAATGCAGCATTCCCAGTACCCGTCTTGTTTTTGAACCTGGATGGAGCTCTGCTGAGGGCTCACCTTGTTCACTGGCAGCTGCATGTCAGGACTGGTGTTTGTGTACCCAACAGAGACCCACCCCACCCCACCCCAGGCAAGCCCACAACCCACAAGACCCCAACCCCAGCTCCAAAGATAACATGGCAGGGGACAGAGGCACAGGTAGGACACAGGACCCAAAGGAGACAGTGTCCTTGGACTCCCAGCCCTCCTCCCATCCACTAGTCTCCTTCAGTGCTGAGAGCACTCCCATCTAGGATGGTGAGGATGGAGGAAAACAGATGGACTAGACCCTTACCATCTTACAGAGCTTCCCAGGCTGGCTACACCCACAGAGACCTTTCAACTGAGCCACCAATCCAGTTCCCTGGGGATGCAGCTGGTCTACCCTGATTTTCTAAAGAAAGAGAAGAGGTGCTTCAATTCCGGGAGGACTACTGTGTGCTGCACCACGGCTAGGTGTCTTCTGGGTGCTCTCACTGAATCCTTGAAGAACTCCATGAGCAGCAGAAGGAACACAGACTGCTTTTGTCTGCCCATCCCTCCTGCTTCTGATAACTCTACAGCCTTCCTTTACACAGATGAAGAGCACAGGCTCTAAATCAAACTGCCTAGGTTCAAATCCCACTCTCACTACTCACCATCTCGGGTCCCTCTGCCTCATTCCACTCACCTGTAAAATGGGATCATAATGGGACCTTTCTCTATGCTTATCATGAGAATTACATGATGAGTGGATACACTTAAGGTCTCACGACAGTGCTGGCACGTGGGCAGTGTGGTATATTAGCTCTTCCTAATTTGGGCCCCATTTCAAGAGGTTCTGGTGAGGCTGCCAATTATAAGACCCCACTTCCCAACAACGAGGATGGACATGTAACCTAAATTTGGCCAACTGGAGTGTCTCATCTCCATGGCCAGTGACTGAGCTAGAAATAGACAAGCCTAGCCAATCCAACTGTCTCTGAGATAATGAATTGTGGTGCTGGTAGAGACACTCTCTCCCAAGAGTGTCAGAGCTGAGAAGATGTAAGCTGAATGCTACCTGTGGCTGCTGTCCCAACCTGCCACATCAAGGAAGCCTTTCTAACCCATTAGACAGTGAGGCCTCCACCCAGGGACAAGCAGAGCCAAGAAAGATGGAGAGCTGATTGAGACACCAAGAGAAATAGTGACTGACAGAGTGACTGACTGGCAGAGAGGGCAAGTCCTGTCATTCCCAGGCCAAGACCAGCAATATCCCTGGGCTTCCCAGACTGTGAGCCAGGACACTCCCTGTCATGGCTGAAATCCTACTTGCTGTTTTCAGCTGCCATTGAATAGGTTCCAACTCACGGTGACCTTGTGTGTACCAGGACAGCCCAGGGCTTGGTCCTGCGCCATCTCCATAATCTTTGATACATTTGAGTCCATTGGTGGGGCTACTATGCCAATCCATTTCACTGAAGATGTCCCTCGTCTTTGCTGACTATCAAACCTGATGTCCTCCTCTAGAGATTGGTCTTTCCTGAGAGGTGCCCAAAGGAAGCAAGACAAAGTCTCTCTCTATCCCATCTTTTGTTTTAATTGTGTTTTAGATGAAGTTTTACAGAGCAAACTAGTTTCTTATTAAACAATTAATACACATGTTGCTTTGTTGTATTAGCTGCCAACCCCACATTGTGTCAGCAGTCTCCCCTTCTCCACCTTGGGTTCCCCGTTACTAACTTTGCTCTCCCTTCCTGCCTTCTCATACTTACCTCTGCGTTGGTGTGCCCATTTAATTTCCTCTTGATTTATGAGCCTGTCTAACCTTTGACTGGCCAACCAACTGGAAGAGATCCATAGTTATGCATACTCCAAAGAAAGGGGAGCCAACCAAATGCAGAAATTATCAAACAGTGTCACTAATAATGGAAAACCTGGTGGTGTAGTAGGTCAAGGTCAGCAGCTCAAATCCACCAGGCACTCCTTGGAAACTCTGTGGGGCACATCTACTCTGACTGGTAGGGTCATTATGAGTTGGATGCAACTCAATGGCAGTGGGTTTTAGTATCATTAACAACACACATGTAAAATGTTGCTGAAGATCATTCAAAAGCAGCTGCTGCAGTATATTGACAAAGAACTACTGGAAATTCAAGCCAGATTCAGAAGAGGACATGGACCCAAGGATATCATTGCTAATTCAAATGGATGCTGGCCAAAAGCAGAGGATACCAGGAAGATGTTTACCTGTGTTTTATGGACTATACAAAGACATTACATATAATTAATTATGGATTGATAACACTATGAAAAATGAGAATTCCAGAACATTTTATTGTACTCATGAGGAACCTGTATATATATCAAGAAGCAGTCATTCCAACAGAACAAGGGGATACTGTATGGTTAAAATCAAGAACAGTGTGTGTCAGGGTTATACCCTTTCGCCATACCTAGTTAATCTGTATACTGAGCAAATAATCTGAGAAGGAGGACTCTGTGAAGATGAACACAGTATCAAGATTGGAGAGAGACTCATTAATAACCTGTGTTATGCAGATGACACTACCTTGCTTGCTGACAGTGAAGAGGATTTCAAGACTTACCAATGAAGATCAAAAACCACAGCCTTCTGTATGAATTGTACCTCAGCATCAAGAAAACACAAATTCTCACAACTGGACCAATAGGCAACATCATGATAAACAGAGAAAAGATTGAGGTGGTCAAGGATTCATTTTACTTGGATCCACAACGCACACTCGCAGAAGCAGCAGTCAAGAAATCATCACACTGGGAAAATCTGTGGCAAAAGGCCTCTTTGAAGCACTGAAATGCAAAAAGATCACCCTGAAGAATAAGGTGCACCTGATGCAAAGAACAATGTTTTCTACCACTTCACACATATGCAAAAGCTAGACAACGAATAAGAAAGACAGAAGGATTGACACCTTTGCATTGTGGTGTCAGAGAAGAATATTGACTCTATCACGGACTACCAGAAGAATGAACAAACCTGTCTTGGAGGGAGTACAACCAGAATGCTCCTTGGATTCAAGGACGGTGAAATTCTCACATATTTTAGACATGTTATCAAGAGGGATCCGTCCCTGGAGAGGGACACGATGCTTGGTAAAATAGAGGGTAGGGAGAAAGAGAATGACCCTCAACAACACAGACTGACACAGTAGCTGCAACAAAAGCCTCAAGCATAACAATGATCGCGGGCACGGTGCAGGACCAGGCAGTGTTCCGTTCTGTTGTGCGTAGGCCACTGTGAGTCAGAACCAGCTTGATGGCACCTAGCAACAAGAACAATCCGGCTGAAGGGTGATCCTTAAGAGTGACTTCAGCACAGAATTTGGAGGACATCCGAGGTCTTACTCTCGGAGTTTCTCCAGTCTCTATCAGGACAGTAAGCCTGGTCTTTTCGTGTGGGTTAGAATTTTGCTCTATATTTTTCTCCAAGTCTGTCTGGCATCCTCTACTGTGATCCCTGTCAGAGCAGAGGGTGGTGGGAACCAGGTGCCATCTAGTCGTGCTGGACTCTGCTGAGGGAGGCTCTGTAGCTGTGGTCTGTTAAGCCAACTGTAGTTGTTCCTAAGGAGCATTCTGGTTGTATTTCTTCTGAGAAAATCCTGAATAAACCAAGGTTTGTTATCTCTGTTGCACCCATGAGAAAATTGAGGCCCAGAGAGGTGGCGTGACCTGCCCAAGGTCTTATTTTTGAAAAGCTTAGGGAGCTCTGCTAGGCGGCAAAGGCAGTAAGTGGCGGAGTCAGGACCCAGCCCAGGCAGCCTGACCCCGAGCCCGGAGGAGGGTGGAAACCAGAAAGGGCAGGCAACCCTGCTGCTCATAGTCACCCTACGAACAGAGGAGAACTGCTCCTCAGAGTTTCCAAGGAGTGTCTGGCAGTTTCGAACTGCCAACCTTCTGTGAGCAGACACAGCACTTAACCACTACACCACCAGGGTCTCCTAGCCTGCACCTCAGCCCTCCATTTGGACGGCTGCCTAGGACAAGAGACAGAACCTGGTTAGAAGCCCAGCTCTGCGTGAGCTTGAACGACTCACTTTTCCTCTCTGAGCCCAATTTCCTCATCTGTCAAATGGAAATAATATCCTTAGCTTCACTATGTTGGAATAAAATGAAATTTCATACTGAAAACACCTAACACCTTTTTTCTCCAGTTGCTGTCAAATCATCTCTGATTCGTGTGACCCCAAGTGTGTCACAGTAGAACTGTGCCCATCAGGTTTTCAGTGGCTGATTTATTGGAAGTAGATCACCAGGCCTTTCTTTCAGGGCCCCTCTGGGTGGACTCAAATCGCCAGCCTTTCAGTTAGCAGCGCAGCGTGTTAACCAGTGCATCACCCAGCGACTCCAGCACATCTTTAGCACCCTCTAAGTGTTCACTTTCTCACTTCCCAAAATGGAACATCATTCGACCCTTCAGGAAGCCAAAATGACTCAGATGTAACAGGCCTTTCTAGAACCTGTTCTCAGTGGCTTTTCAAGGCGGGAGTGTAACCTCCGTTTCACAGATGGAGGCAACTGAGACTTACAGAAGTTTAGCAGCATGCCCCCAAGTCCCAGAGCTTCATAAAGGGATCTCTCAAACTTCTACCAAGTTGGCCCTAATCCCTGCCCCAGGATTCCTTGCAGCAAGAAACTAGAAGCCCGGGTGGGAGAGATGAGGATAGAGTAAGTGGCCTGGCACTGATGGAAGTCACCCACAGCCCGAGATGAGCCCTGAGAGTCCTGCGCGTCTTCCAGAGCCCTCCCGGCTCTGCCCTCTCGTCTCCCTCCCACTTCGGCCTCGATTCTGGGTTATGGCTCAATGGCTCCCCTGCTGGCCACTCATGGAACTCCATCCAAAGCAACTGGAAAACCCCAGGAAGGCACCACGGAGGCAGGTAAGCAGCCTGGGTTTTGGCTTCTTGACTTTTGGCAAGTGACTCCACCTCTCTGAACCTCGGTCTCCTCGTCTACCAAATGGGGATAAAAATAGTCCCTAGCTTGGATAATTAATGTAATAAAGAAAATAGTACTGCAATGTGCCAGGCACCCTGAATCTTGATCATGTATCTTGATTGTGGAGAGCTTGTGAAAACCTAGATCGCTGGGCCACAGCCCTGAGTTTGGATCCAGAGGGTCCTGTGTAGCCTTATAATTTGCATTTTTAATAAATTCCCAGATGATACTGATGCTTCCAAGCCCAGCGACTATATTTTGAGGATTACTGTCCTAGAACTTAGAAATTGTTCAGTATGTATTAGCTTAAAAATTAAATGTTCTGCATCCTGCTTTGGTGAGTAGTGTCTGGGATCTTAAAAGCTTATGCACAGTCATCTAAGATGCATCAATTGGTCCCAGTTCACCCGGAGCAAAGAAGGATGAAGAACACCAAAGACACAAGGGAAGTGTGAGCCCAAGAGAGAGAAAGGGCCACATAAAAGAGAGACTACACCAGCTTGAGACCAAACCAGCTGGTGACCAGCTGCCACCAATGAGCACCCTGACAGGGAGAACAACAAAGAGTCCCTAATGCAGCAGGATAAAGGTAAAATGTAGAACTTTATGGTCTGACTGAAATTACCGGAACCTCAGAAGACATGCCCCCCAGACTCTCTGTTAACCCAGAACTAAAACCATTCCCAAAGCTAACTCTTCACACGAAGATTAGATTGGACTATAAAACATAAAATAAGACTTGTGAAGAGTGTGCTTCTTTAGTTCAAGTAGACACACGAGACTAAATGGGCAGCGCCTGTCTGGAGGCAGTATGGGGAAGCAGAAGAGGACAGGAGTGGGTTGAACAGACCCAGAAAACACAGGGTGGAAAGGGAGAGTGTGCCGTTATAGGGATTCCAACAGATGTCACACAACAATGTGAGTACAAATTTTTGTATGACGAACTAACGCAAGCTGTGAACTTTCACCTAAAGCACAATAAAATTAAAAATTAAAAGAGCCACTGAGCTGAAACTTGCAGGAAGGGCATTCCTTCAAGGATGAGGATTAGTATCTCTGAGCACAGGAAACAGTGTGCGAGCCCAGCAGGGAGATCAAAGTCCCACGGGTGTCCCAAGGTAAGACAGGGGCTGAGGCCTAAGAGGTGAGCAGTGACCAGATCACTGAGGGCTCCTGAGGCTCAGTCTCCTCACCACAAAATGGGAGATGATACCACTCACCTCGTGGGGACAAGTTACACCGATTTCCAAGATAGGAGAATCAAGAAAGTAAATACCAGCCAGAGTCTCGGTTTCTCCGGGATGGGGATGTTGGTGGAACGCTGCCTCTTTAGACCAAAAATCTTCCTAGGGACTATAGCAACACCGCTTCCACCCACGCCCCTAAAAGGAAAGAAAGCTGTTTCCCTTCCAGAAAAGCCTCAGCCAATCCCCAGCCCGCGAGAAAACCTGGCTACTAGGGCCTGGACAGAGCAGTGTTCCCATGTAGCCACCAGAGGGCGCGCTGCACCAAAAAAAGCAGCATCTTTGCTTCCCCGGACGGAGCGAGAACCGCCGTCCTGGGACACTTTCCGGGCAAGAGGCTTCCTGTCGCGATGAAAGCTGCACCTCAGGTGGCGGACACACTAAGAATCACAGCCGCAGAGATGTCCCGAGTTGGAAGAAGCTTAAAATGGGGACCTTACCTAACAGAGTTAGACTGTCAGGACCCAGTCTCACCCCCTCCGATTTCAAGATGAATAGACACTGATAGTAATGAATCATCCTCCTCCTTGTAGGGCTACCTCAGTCAGGCATCTTTCATGTTTGTGGCGTCTCCGAATGTCATTCCACTCCTTGCCTGGCACTCCCTTGGTCTTGCACCCCAGGGCACGTGCCCCCTTCTATCTCCTCCTATCGACATACATACATCTCTGCCTCGTTACAGACACTGGCCAGCGGTCACAGGGCAGAGTACGAGCTGGAAAGCAGATAATCCACATCTCCTTCACCCCCACCCCCACTCCACTCCAACCCCTACACACACCTTCTACTTCTGTCCAGGTTCTGGAAAGACTGGCCCACACAGAGGCCAAGGGCCAAGGTCAAATGAAAGCATTGGGAGGGGGCTACAGCATTCCCAACATCTGCTTCAAGAGCAGGCTGTTCTCCCAGTATGCTGAGTCACAGGGAAACTGAGGGCCTGAGAAAGCAAGAGGCAGAGATTGATTCTGAGCAACTCAGGACTCAGAATCCCCCTGTTCCTCCAGGAGGCATGTTTGAGGACAATAGCCGCTGTGGTCACTGACTGTAAGCAGAGCAGGAAGCCACTGATCCGGGACTGTGGTGGGTAGGGCGCTGGGGTCAGCCCATCATATCCATAGAAGGAGGACTGTCTGAATGGTCCCTGGGGATTTCTCAGAGGTGTCAATCAGGCAGCTGGGAGCTGGGTAGGAGGTGTCTGAGGGCTCCATAGGTCTCTGCAGGGTCTCCCTCCTCTATACTAGCTCCCACCCCCACTTCCCACCTGAAGTCCCTGCTGAAGACAGCACCTTCTCTGTGTAGAATGAGAATCTTCCAAAAAAAAAAAAAACCCTCCTTTTTCTAGGAATCTATCTCCAGGAAGTCATTTGAAATGTCTTAGTCTGGATTTTCTAGAGGAACAAAGACCAGTGAAGCATATATAAATACGTACGTGGTCTGACAATTAAGTCTGCAGCTGAATATCACTATGGTCACCTTCAAAGTTTTTTTATGGAACAGCCATTGTTTACAGAATCACTGTAGCAAGTTCACAAACTTAATTATATAGTTGTCTGTAAGAGAGTTTTTAGCCAGTAAGGAAATAACTGAACTAGAACATCCTCCCTACTCATCTGATCTGGCCCCCAATGACTTTTTTCTTTACCCCAAAATACAGAAAATATTGAAAAGAAGATATTTTTATGACATTCAGGACATCAAGAGTAATATGATGACAGCTCCAATGGCCACTCCAGAAAGAGTCCCAAAATTGCTTTGAAGGGTGGAATAGGCACTGGCATCAGTGCATAGCTTTCCAATGGGAGTACACTGAAGGTGACTGCAGTGATAGTCAGCAGTGAGGTATGTAGCACTTTTTCTAGGAAGACTTCACTAAGTTAATTGAATTGGCAGCCTCATAGAAAGAGGATTTAGAAAAATGGCTCATGCAATTGTGGGATTAGCAAGTCTCAAATCTGTCGGTCAGGCAAGACGATGGAGACCTTTGCTGCCACACCTGATTGCAAGGGCTAACCAACCCAAAGTCTGCAGGTCAGGTGGCAGGCTGGGGGCCTCTGCTGGCTCAGGGTTACAGAAGTCATCAAATCCAAAGTCTGCAGGTCAGATGGCAGACTGGAGGCTTTCACAGACTTACATTCCAAGAACTGGAAGTCAAGCAACAAGAAGAGTGCAAGGCCAAGGCATCTCTAATCATCCAAAAAGAATAGAGTGGTCATCAAAGCACTTTGGTGCACAATCCCTTTCAATTCTCAGAACAACTCTACAACATAGGTAACAATTGTTTCATTCCTGCTTCACAGCTGGGGAAACAGAAGCCTGGACAAGAACAGTGGGTTTCTCAGTAGCAAACCAAAGAGAATACTATATTTCAAACTTCCCACAGCTCAGCCACTACGGCCCAGGCACTATGTACGTATTGTCTCTTGCAATCCTCCTGGCCACCATTCCAGGCAGCTAGATTTAAGACCCCATTTTCAGATGAGGAAAATGAAGCCCAGAGAGCAGTATCCTGATGTTCAGGCTTTCTGAGCTTACCATCACTACTCAGACCACAGATAGTGAAGGTACCTAAGGGAGCTACATCCCAAGCTGGAGCCAGGCCTCTTCAAGGGGAGCGGGGGAGGGCACTGAGTGGGGAAAGAGACTCACACGGAGAGGCCGCGACATCAGGCCAGGTAGGAACCTAGACTGGCACCTCAACACCTTTCCCAGCCAAGCTTCCATTTCCTTCTTGACTCTAGAGGCTGGAAAGCTAGGTCTCACTGTCTTAACCACTTGCCAATCAGGGTAGCCAGCATTCTGGCCGAGAGTAAGACTCTGCTGGGAAAGGCTTCATTTCTCAAATAAAAATACAAAGCTGTCCAAAGAAGAGACCTTTGACCTTTTCAGCCTTTCTGGCTGGAATACAAATGTGAACACTGGAGAAGCAGCAGCCACTTTTGGAACTATGAGGACAAAAAGCACACCTTAGGGACAGTAGAACAGAGGGAGCCTGGTCTCTGACAGTGTTGCCAGATTGCTGCGCCTGCCTGGGACTTCTCCTTATGTGAAAATCACAAACCCCTTAGTTCTTTCAACCACTGTTAACCAAGTTTCCTGTTATTTCTAGCCTATCTGAATTCTCATTCCTATGAGGTGAGTAGTGGAATCTTAAAGTTAAAATGATCCTTCTGAGAAGTAGCGGTGTGGCTTTGAACAAGGGACTGTGTTCTCAAGGCCTTCAATTCCTCATATGTAAAGCGGGCGTAACAAGTGTCCCTATGCAGTAGGTTATTGGGTTATTGGGAGGGTTAAACAGAGCCCAGAACAGAGCACATCCACATGAAGACCAGGTGTTGTTAGAACAAGAGAAGGAGGAGCAAAAGAGGAGCCAGGTAGACCCTGCCCTGCGCCTCCTCCCACCCACCCCACCCCCCACGCCCCTCCCTTCCTCTTTAGGGAAGGACATCTGGAGATGAGGTTTGATCAGGGGAAATTGAACAGTGACTCCTGACACAACAGTACCTTCCAGAGCCCCCAGACCTTTGACTCCTCTCCCCATCAGTGAAGTGCAAAGCTGGCAGACCCCATTAGCTAACCCACCTGATGGGGTGGGGAGACTATTTCTCAGCCAGGGCTGGCTGAACACACTAGGGATGCCAGCAGGACCCACCACATACACTCCAGCCTTCCAAGTCCCTCCCCCACTGCCCATCACAGGGCCAGCATTCCACTATTAGGAGCTGACAGCCTTGAAGGAACAGGATTTGGAATTTTCTGGGTCTTTGGACAGCTCCCCAGGCGACTGACTGGCAACCTGATGAAAAGCCATGGCTTTGAGGAAGCTCCAGAGGCTACTACTAAGGTGTAAGTGCCTTGGTTTAAGCTGCGGTCAGGTTGGGTGCCTGGGAGCAGGTGAGGAGAGGAGAAAGGGCCCACATCTCGAAGACATGCCTTGAGCCAGGCTATGGTGAGCACACATGTCCCTCACCTCATTGGTCAACCCAGAGATCCCATGAAGGAAGAATATTGTCCCTAAAATGAGACAAACAAGCCTCAGAAGAAGCAAGGGACCTGCCCAAGGGGATTCAGACCCAGCCTCTTTACTGCACAAATAATCCTGGGCTCTATTATCATGTGATGGCACCTGCCGTCCCCCCCTTGGGGACATCTACAAAGTATGAGAGTTAAGATATGACCTTGCATGACCTCCCTCCCAAGTCAGGAAATTAGATATATAGTAGGGAGTCTAAGAGAGTAGGCTCTGAGGCAGCCTGCCTGGGGCCAAGTGCCAGCTCCATCCCCCTTTATGTACAGGGTGTACTTGGGCTGGTGGCCTGACAGTGCTGTGCCTTCATTTGCCCATCTATAAAGTGGGGATAGCAATAGTCTTGTCTTCATAGGGTTATTGTGGGATTTACTGAGTCATACTGGGGCAGCATCCAGATCGGCTGGGTCCAGTACACAGTGAGGGCCGATGCTATTATTACTGGGACTCAGCCCTTGTCTTAGGCAGTGAGACCAGAGGCAGGTCCCTGTGAGAGGGTGAGGCAGGAAGTGGGGCTGGCACAGGCTCAGAAGAAGAGCTGAGCAGCAAGGTTGAAGAAGCATACACTTTCCTACCAATAACAACAACACTGATGACCATAATAGTAATAATAGTCTGCAGAACACAGGGCTCCATGCCCTTTGGCTCTGGCACAGTCCCATGACTTTCTGGGCAGATAAATCCCAGCTCGTCACTTCCTGGGTGCTCAAAGAGGCCCTTTGTCTGTCAGTGTCAGAAGCCAGGCCCAGCCCCACCAGGGCCTGATCAAACTGCAGTGCTGGTCCCAAGACAATGGGTCCTCAGACGAGCCAGACAGGCTCAGCTCTGCCCAGGACGTGGCTGCTGTCCTCTACCTTCTGCAGCCTGGGTGGCCAAGTGGGGCCTATGCCTAGCTGAGACCCGAAGCAGCAGAGGACAGAGGCCATGACCCATTGGAGGGGTGGGCAAGGGACTGTGGGCTTTTGATAAGGAGACAGCAGGAACTCAGCAGGGGTGCGCCTAGGCAGAGACTCCTGGAGTTCCCCATCGAATAGCCAGAAGGCATTTAAAACAAAAAATCAAAGTCCTCTAGTAGCTTCCGTTGCCCCAGACTAAACCGCAGCCCCCCCTCAGACCTGGAAGCCCTGCCTGGTGGTCTGTGATCTGGCCCTGCCAGCTCTCCCTCCACCCCACTCTGCCTTCTCCGTGTTTGTCAAACACTCCAGCCCCCTCCTCTCTTGGGCACTTGGCCTGAGGAACTTGCCTCCAAACAGCTGTTTCCCTGGCTCCCTTCTTTCACTCAGCCTTGGTTCAAAAACACATTCCCCGACCCCTGCCCTCCAACCTCCACCCCTCTTCATCATTATCTCCTCTTCTATAAGGACATCAGCTGTACTGGATTTCGGACCCACCCTAGTCCAGTGTAACTTCATCTTAACTGCGTCTGCAAAGACCATGTTTCCTAATGAAGTCACATTCTGAGAGGCCAGGAGGGCATGAATTTAGAGCGGGGGGGGGAGGGGGCACGTGATTTAATGCAGTACAGTGGCCTCCAATGAGAACCCAGGCCTCCTCCCCTCGCCCTTTCCCTCTCACCCCTCTGCTTAGCCACACAATCTCCTCGTCAGTCCCCGAACATGTCCAGGACATCTCCCTACTCTGGGCCATTACAGTTGCTGTTCCCTCTGCATGGAACACACACCTCACCGATCAGCATGGCAGCTCCCTCGTCTGTTCTGGCTTAAACTTCACTAGATCTGGGAACCTTGCCCTGAACAGCCTCACTTAAAATAACTGTGTCCCCCACTAACACTCCCCATCTGAATTTTTTTCCCACAGCACTTATCATCAACTGACATCCTCTCTGTCTGCCACCTCCCCTACAAGGATGACACTCCATGAGGACAAGGATTCCTGTTTTGTTCAACAACAGCACCTACCAGAGTGCCCGGCACCAAGCAGAGGTTCCCAAAACATCCACTGAGGGAATAAAGGATCAGCCAGGAGCCTGAGCTGCGTGCTACAGGGCAAGAATCAGTTTGCCAGGAGGTGGCGGGAAAAGACCTTCCCACAGAAGGAACAGCAGGGACCAGGCTGAGGCCTAAGAGCCTACATGTGCCCCAGGAGGCAGTGGGGGAGCGGGCAGACAGAGGAGAGGGCAAGTGAGAGTTTGGGGCTGGAGAGTTACACAAGGAGCCTGGTCATGAGGAGCATTTGTTCACTCCTTCATTCAATCTTTATTAAGCCCTGTGAGAAGACTGGGAGCCCTGGCAGCTCTGTGGTTAACGGCTCTACAGCTAACCAAAAGGTCAGCAGTTTGAATCCACCGGGTGCTCCTTGGAAACTCTATGGAGCAGTTCTCCTCTGCCCTATGGGGTTGCTATGAGTCAGAGTTGACTCAACGGCAGCAGGTTGAGTTTGGGGTCTTTATGAGGAATCCATCTGTCAGTTTGTCACACTGTGGTGGCTTGTGTGTTTCTGTGATGCTGGAAACTATGCCACCAGTACATCATATACCAGCTGGGCCACCAGTGGTAGACAGGTTTCAGCAGACCTTTCAGACTAAGACAGATGAGGAAGAAAGTCCTGAGTATCTACTTCCAAATAGCAGCCAGTGAAAACTCTCTGGATCACAAGAGAATATTGCCTGATCCAGCCTGGAAGAGGAGCATCCTGGGTCGGAAAGTGCTCAGAACACACAGTGGCTGAGCGATGAACTCAAACACACCTGTGGCCATAAAGCTGCAGGACAGACGAACGCAGCGAACAGCAATGGTGACAATAAAAAGCCAGGCCTCCTACCTGTCCAAACGGATGAGACTTAGGAAGGTCCTTGGGATCCACTGAGAGACACAGAGCAGGGGCAGCACATTGTACTGCTGGTCACAGTGTCGTGCATTAGGGGCTCCCGGTGCACCCTTGTAAATCCTGGAGGTGTCGTAGTTACCAGAAGGCGGGCAGTTCAAATCCACCAGGTGCTCCTTGAAACTCAAAGGGGTAGTAGTTCTTCTGTGTCCTACAGGGTCGCTATGACTTAGAATTGACTCAGCAACAGTGGGTTTGATGCTCATAGCATTGTCTCCCTGCAGGGCTGCCTGCTGTGCTGCTGCCTTCACTGCAGGGCAGACCTTCCCAGGTCTTGGGTAGAGCTCACTGGCTGAGGTGTCTCCTGGCCAGGCTGCACGGCAACAGCATCTCTGCTCCCTCAGCCTGTCCACCTGCGACCCTCCCAGTGTGTGACTCCCTAATCAGGGATATGACCCTTCCTGAGCTGGAAGAACCTCAGAGAATTCAACTCTCTCCTTTTCCAGATAGAACGTGGAGGACTATGGAGGATAAAGGGCTTATTCAAGATCATGCTGTGTCTTAATGCCAACTCTTATGCCCACAAGCAAAGACTGCTCAATCAGACTGGCTGAAAAAAAAAAGGAGGGGAGTTTTTACTCACGTAACGGAGATGTTTGAGGATAGGCAGAGTTGGATCCAAGCCTCAAACAATGACTGGCTCAACTTGGTACACATGCCATCCCTTGAACAAGTCACTTGTCCAGAGGTCCATAGGAGCCTCCGTTAGTCAAGTCAGCGTGTCATATGCCTCCTCCTGGGGTGGAGTTAAGAGGTATGGCAGTGTCAGCCCCATGTGACACCCCTTGAGAAAGGAGTGGCTAAGGACCCCAAAGGAAAATAAGAGTGCCAACACCAGAAAAAAAGGGGAGATGGAGGAAGGTGCCACTGCACCCAAGAATCAAGTGACTAAAATCAAGACCAGAACCTGGGCCATCTGACTCCCAGGCTGGCACCCACCAGGCTTTCCCAGGCTGATTCAGGAAGACTGACTTGACAGCAGCGCAGAGAACGCACTGGGGCAGGGTGGGGGGTGCAGGAGCTGAAGGTGGGCGGCCAGCAGGGAGGTTGTCTAGGCAAGAGGTAATGAGCCCCTTGACAGAAACTAATCAATCTCCCAACTCCCTGACTCACTTCCCCCCTTTGACACTTTGTTGCGGGAAACATCTGTCACTTCTTGGAGATGAATAGTACACCAACACCATTATTAATGTGTTTTTAAGTGGTGTTTAGAATCCACTTCATTTTAAATAAAAGAAACTACATAGATCTTTCCTGCCTTGTTTAGACCTGAGAGGCACAGGCATGACATGGCTGCTGCCCAAACAGGGTGACAGCTGGGCATTTCCACCGGTGCTGAGCCCGGAGCCAGTTCCACCATGGCCTGACAAAGGGCGAGGGAATGCACACTGAAATCAGAGACACCTAACGCTGGGGAAGGCGGGCCAAATGAGCAATTTCATCTACTGCCGGTGGGAGAGGGAGTGGGAGTGGGAGAGTCCACGAATATTTTTCTGGAAAGTCACCGAGAAGAATATTTTAATAGCTTTTTAGAGGTCTGTACCCTTCGGCCCAGATACCCCCACTTCTGGGAAGACTGCTTAGAGACACAAGGGGATATGTGAGAAAAGCTTTGAATGCTGAAGATGTTCATCGCAGTGTTGTTTAGGATGGTGTGAAATTGAAAATCACTGAAACATCCAACCAGAAGAAAGGGTTGTGGAAACTCAGGCAGGTCCCCACAACAGGGGCTGAGCATGAACAGAGACAGCGGCCTTATGAAGCGGCTCCTCCTGAGAGGAGCTGTGGGACTCACTCTTGAGAAGTGTTCTGTCCCTTGTTTACTAGCAAATGCTGGGCTCCTGAAGAGACATAGGACTGAGAGTTTGTAGGCCAGGGTGAGGCAGAACCTGGCTGGGGTGGGGTCCTGATGGGCAAGCAAATGAAAGTCAGCAGTAGCAGTGGGTGATAGGGACAAAGTGGCAGCCTATCCAAATGATGAGCATGAAGGACTTGCCTGTACCCTTGAGAAGGGAGCAGAACTCACCCAGGGCCTAGAACTCCTGCAGGAGGGGAGACTTAGAGCCAACAAGATTTGGGTGTTGAAGAAAATGCTGCTGGTGAGGCTTTCCTCAACTTAGGATTCTCAGAACCATGGAATCCAAAGAGGTCAGGGCTGGGAAGCACCTCCTTAGTTATCCAGTCCAAACCCCACCTGATACCGGAGTCCCTTGTCCACACAGCTCAACCAGGTACTTAAAGGCTTGGCCATTCCCAGCAACACGGAGTGAACTGCTCCATCAGGAAATTTATCCCTTAATTGAACATCTTTGACAGAGAGAGCATTCTGAAAGCTTAGCCAAAATCTATCTCTCTGTGAGTCCCCCTAATTACCCAGAGTTCTGCCCTTGGGTGCCTCGTAAGACACAACAGCACCCACTTTCTCTGGTTACTGTCTTCACTGCACAGATCAGCCTTCCCAGCACATTGTAGGTCAGCAGAAACCACGTATTCTTCCAAACTGCAGCATAATCCACACCTGTCGGATGACTAAAATTAAAAATACCAACACTACCAAGTGTTGGCAAGGATGTGGAGCAACCCAACTCTCGTACATTGCTGGTGAAGATGTAAAATAATTTTTTAAAAAAATTTGACAGTTTCTTGAAGAGTTATACACACACCTACCATGTGACTAGGCCACACCCCCGACAAAGGCTTGAGCATGAACATTCCTGAGAAGCTCTATTTATAATATTCAAAACTAGAAACAGCCTGAATGTCTATCAAAAGGTGAACAGAAAAACAAACTGCAGTAAAAAAGAACACACAATAACATGGGTGGAGCTTAAAAAGATGATGCTGAATGAAAGAAGCTAGACCCCAAAGTCTGCATGCAGTCTGATACCATCTGTACAAGCTCTAGAAAGGCAAACTGACTTACAGTGACCCAAAACAAGTCAGTATTTGCCGGAGGACGGCAGTGGCAGGAGGGGTGTGTTGCTACGATGAGTGAGCAAACTTCTGCAGGTGATGGAAAAGTCAGAAAACTTAATTGTAGTGGTGCTTTCACAGGTGTGCGATCAGTAACCAGTTGTCACTTAACTGAGTTCGACTCATGGTGACCCAAGTGTGGGCCTCTGTCAAAACTCATCAAATTGTACACTTCAAATATATACGATGCACTTATCCAAAAACTACACAAAACCTCTTAATGGAATGACTGACTGACTGTAGCTAAACTGAAGGCCTCCTGGATCTGCTTTGATGAACTCTGTAATCAGCACACGGATGGGC
Organism: Heterohyrax brucei; assembly: GCA_028571685.1. Taxonomy (NCBI): domain Eukaryota; kingdom Metazoa; phylum Chordata; class Mammalia; order Hyracoidea; family Procaviidae; genus Heterohyrax; species Heterohyrax brucei. The sequence continues at coordinate 61,173,419 of CM053140.1, forward strand.
CTAAGTGATGCTAACTGACCACTATGTCTTAAGTGGATTTTGATCTTGTTAATTTATGGCTCTGGAAACTCTCTTCCAATACTTTCCAAAGACCACCCACAAATTCCCAGGAGTTCAGGACCCAAGCCAGGGTCTCCTGAGTCTCAGGCCAGTTCTCCCTCAAACAGGATAAGAAGAACTAGAAATGGGTCTGCAAGCTGCTTAACACTGGTAATCGTATTTCCTGGATTAATCCCATTTAACACAGTTGAGTGTGTAATGGATAAGCCGGGAGAACATACAGCCTGTTTATTTATGGCAGGCGTCTGTTCTGACCAAGTAGGACCCATGCCAGTACAGTTGCCTTGTACCTTGATTGTTCCTCCTGGGCTAAGCATTCTGAGCTTTGGATGCAGCCCTGGGCTGGAATCCACGCACTACCACACGGGGAGACCTTGAGCAACACATTTAACCCCTCTGAGCTTAAGTTTCCTCCTCTGTAAGATGGGCATAAAAACATCCTCACAGTGTTACAGGGAAGATTGAATGGGAGAGTGTGAGAAACAGGCTCAGCACAGAATGTGGCACCTAGCAAAAACAACTGTTTTTGGTACCATTATTATTATTGATTCTCACAGCACCCCTTTAAAGTAAGTTCCTTTATTGTTTCCATTTTACAGATGAAGAACCTGAGGCCCAGAGAGGCAAAGCAATTTGCCCAAGATTGCACAGCAAATCAGTAGCAGAGCCAAACTTTGAACTCAAGTGTGGTCATGCCATGGCACCACACTGTCTCTTGCTTGGGTGGAGGCAGGTGCAACAAGGACTCTAAAACGAGTAGACACGAGAAAGTCCCACAAAACCTTATGGTTAGTTAGAGTCTGACCAGGCTGGTGTGGGCGAAGTCAAATTAGAAGTCTCCTCTCTGAGTCCTGGATTGCCACTTTGCATACCAGGAGAGCACACAGAACAGAGTCTGTGAGGAGGCATGAACCCCCCAACCCCAACATATCCCTGGGAGTGATCAGGCCTGTTCTGTCCAGCGGTGTTCAACCACCAAAGTCATTGATGTCTGCACTCACAACTGTGACTGGGTGGCTCAGTATGACCCAGGCCAGGTCCCCACCAATTTAGATCCCCCAAACCTACTCATAAGTTGGGGGAGTGGAGCCTGTCCAGCTCACACCATCCTACTTTCCAAAGTACTGAGATGCAGGTGATGCCTAGATGGAATGGGACCTTTGAGTGTACATAAGGGATGAGTCAAGGAGAATCCACTAGAGTAAGGCCCTGGCCCCCGGGAGGGGGTCACTATAGATCCCAATAGCCAGCCCAAGGGAAAGAAAGAATAATGGCTTTGGAGACAGCTAACCTGGATTTAAATCCTGCTCTGCTACTCATTAGCTCTGAGAGCCTGGACAACTCACTTCCTGTCTCTGTACCTCAGTCTCCTCATCTACCAAATGGGTACAATCACATCAACTTTATAGTATCCCATGGTGCTTACATATAACCATTTCTCTAAAGCAGGACTTTGGACCAGTTCATTCCAATTCAAACTCAGTTTGAAATTTGCGTTTCTAACAAGTTCCCTGCTAAGAATTTGTGTTCCCACCTCAGATATACTAAATTAGAATCTATACTTTAATAAAATCCCTAGATAGTTCTTACGTATAACTTTCTGGGACCTTGTGGAAATGCTCTGATGCTGCTCTAACAAGTTTCTCAGCAAGCCAACAGGTTTCCAGCACAGCCTCTGCCCCAGCAGGAGGCGGGGAGGGAAGAGCCCAAGGTCCCAGAAGGAGCAGGAAGACTTCTGCCTGGCACAACCGTTTTCTGGGCCAGACTGTCCCAGACCAAGTGTGGGGCCAGCCAGTCAGTCAGCTTATGAGTCCCTAGTAGGCCAGGACAGCAGATACTTGAGGGGTGAGAGGCTGCGGAGAGAGTACTTGGGTCTCTGTGGCAGGGTGGCATGATGGCTACACAAGTGAACTTTGGGGCTGAAGAGCCCTGCTATGATGCCCAGCTCTGCTGTGTGACACTGGACAAGTTACTTAATCTGTTTGGGCTTTGATTTGTTTACCTATCAACTGGCAGGAATAGTGGGGAGTCCCTCAGCAGAGCAAATAGTTAAATGCTTGACTACCAGCAAAAGCCTGGCAGTTCAAATGCACCCAGAGGCATCTTGGGCAAAAGACCTGGTGATCTTCTTCCAAAAGGGTCACCTCCTTGAAAATCCCATGGAGCAGTTCTACTCTATACACACTGGGTGGCCATGAGTCAGTGGCAACTAACAACAACGGGAATACTGGGGACAAGGGTTAATGGCATCATACACGCCCTTGGACATAGCAAGTACTAAAAGACAATGTGAGTCATTTTTGTCACGGACCCATAACAAGAAGGGACCTTTAGATACTGGGTATCCCATGGGTTGTAAAGTGACAGGCTATGAGCCCAAATGCAGCCACAAATGGAACTTGTTTGGCTCATACAATGTCTTTCTTTCTTTCTTTCTTTTTTAATTGTTGCCAACATTAAAAAATCAGATTTTGCATAAAAATCCAAATTTTATGCTTCTTTTGAAAAGTTCAAAGATTTGGCAAAACTAGGCCTGCATTCCGCCTGGTAACCACCAGCCAGAGCTGAGCAGCCCCTGGCCAGCACACTCCATTGCCAACTGTCTCCCCCTCAGTCCCTGCCCAGCCCCTACCGGCACCGGAGTTTGCACCCTCCTCTCATTCCCCGTCCCTCCAATCTGGTCCTGCACCTTCACCATGCACACAGGGAAATGGTCCTCTAACCAGGACAGAGATCCACCCAGAGCCACACAACCAGTCAGCAGCAGACCCGGGACCAGGCTCAGGTCACCCGGTTCCCTATCCTTCTTGAGTGCCAGTGACATGCCATGGACAGAAACTGATCTACGCCCCCAAACTCCTGAATCTCTTCTCCTAGCCTCAGTTTCTACGTCTATAAAATGGAAAGGACAATAATCCCTCCCTTGCAAGGTACAGTGAGACCAAAAGACTTCGTAGATGCAGGGCTGTCAGTGTGGTGCCCGGCAGCCAGTAACTGCTTGGTAAATATCAGCGCTTATTACACTGTCAATGGCTCCTGGCGTGTGTCGTGCATGGCCCACCTTCACACTGATTTTTCACAACGTCATTAAGTAGAGTGACCTCTCTCTACTTTACCCCATCTGACAGGTAAGGAAACCGAGGCTCAGAGGAGGATAAGTAAAACTCACATGGTCAGTGAGTGAAGGAGTCAGGATTTGAGATTCAAACCCTGAGTCAAGCCAGGACTGTTTGGCTCTCAAACTCTAGCTCTCCCCGTGCACTGGAGGCATCTGCACGGCCCCCATGCAATTACGGAGGGCCCACCACATGCTGGAGCCTCTGAGTGGTGGAAATGCTTGGCTGCTAACTGAAAGGTTGACCATTCAGGTCCATCCAGGGGTGCCTCAGAAGAAAGGGTTGGCAATCTACTACCAAAAAACCAGCCATTGAAAACCAGCCATGTAGCACAGTTCTACTCTGACATATATGGTTTCACCATGAATCAAAACTGATTCAACAGGGACTGTTATTTTCTTTCTTTCTTTCTTTTGGTACTACGTGTCAAGCTCTGTCTGTTGCAGGGAAGTGGCAGGGAACACAACAAACAAAGTCTGAAAGAGCTCACATCCTAGGGCTGACGTAGGGTGACTGATAATAAACAAATCACTCTGGTTCTGGCACAAGTTGGTGCTAGGCAGCAAAACAGATAGGTACTTTAGAATCACTGGCAGCAGGGCAGAAATCCTGACAGTGTGGTAGCTAAGTGCTACACCTGCTAATCAAAAACTTGGCAGTTCAAATCTACCAGGTGCTCCTTGGAAACTCTACGGGGTGGTTCTACTGTGTCCTATAGGGTCGCTATGAGTTGGAATCAACTCGACAGCAGTAGGTTTGGTTTTGGGACTTGGAGGCAGGGCAGCGGATGCCTTAGCTAGAGCAATCAGGGGGGTTTCCCTGCAGAGGTGACATTAAACAAGGTCCTGAGGCTGAGAAAGAACAAGCCACGCAACACCCGAACAGAGCTTTGATTACAAAGACTCCCAAGTGAAATGAGCTAGTGTTTCCCAGCACAAGAGAAATGCAAGTGTGGCTGGAGCAGAATGAGGAGGATGAAGCAAAAGGAGATGAAGTCAGAGAGGCAGGCTGGAGCTGAATGAGTAAGTAACAGAGTACTCAGTTTAAAAATAATAGCGCCTTCTTCATCCAGAGTGTAGTGGGTGCCAGGCACTGTGCTGGGTACTCTGCATCCTGTATCTCATTTCATTGTCCCCAGACATTGGTGAGCCACAGCTCATTCTCCCTGTTTGTCAGGCTAGGACATTGCAACTCAGACAGGAAGGGACTCAAAAGTCCACTTTTGCTGGAGGAGGTGAGCACAGGTCTCAACTGTGAACCAGCTTAATCCAGACTCTTTCTCCCACACCATCTGCCTGGGGACAGACTGAAGATCCACTGTACTCAGTGTGCTCAGAGCACAGCAAAGGATCATGCCCTGGCCTGGCTGGGCCTTTTCCTGGGGCAACAAGGCACTTACAGCTTCTGTCCCAGGCAGGCATGGACACACACAGACATCAATGCATGTGCACATATACTCACACACAGCAGCCTAGCCAGGAAGAAGGGCTGGGGATGGGGCAAGAGATGAATCAGGAGAGAAGGAAAAAACAGGCTGCAAACGAAGCCAGTGCCCAGGCACCAGCTGGCTGTGGACAGTCCTCCCCAGCAGACCCTCATCTCATTAAGAGGTGCAACCCATCACCCAGGCAGGAAGCCCAGGCAGCGTCTCTCGCGTGCTCCCCGCTTCTGATCTGCTCTCCAGCCTGTCCGTTTGGAAGCCACTTGGCTTCCACGTCCTTGTACCTCTGTGGCCCTGGCTCCCCAGGTAAGCCTCTTTTCTGCTTTAATGTCGCGGCTTTTCCACCCCTACCGTGTGCTGGAGAAAGAAGGGTGAGAGCTCACAGGATCTGAGGCCAACAGCTCTAAAGGAATGCCAGCCAGAGCTAGTGCGGTGATGTCACCAGCACAGGGCACCTGCTGACTGATGCCGACATCTCTCTCTCTCTCTCTCTCTCTCTCTCTCTCTCTCTCTCTCTCTCTCTCTCTCTCTCTCTCTCTGACGCACGCGCGCGCGCGCACACACACACACACACACACACACACACACGCACGCACGCACGCACGCACACGCACTGCAAGCTCCATTTCATGGCTATCAAGTTGCCTTTGGCACTGCTCCAAGACAAAACAGGAAATCCCCTGACTGAGCCAGCCAAATGGGGGTAAGCGGCAGGCTGAGACTATGAAACGCCCTCTTCCCTCTGCCCCCACCCCACCCCCGCAAACTGTAGCTCAGTTTCAAGGACCGGTCTTGGGGAGGAGCTCACCTCCCCATCCCAGGCACTGGGAGAGCTCAGCTTTGCATTCAAACCCTGAGTTCCTTAGCGGAGCAAACTCTCTGGCCTACAAAGGGTGTCATATCTCCATCTGAAAGTCAGGGGTGGCTGTTCTCTGAGGGTCCTCCCGGTATAGACGTTTCACGTTTTGTGGTTCTTTCTAAAAGACCCGGAGGTTGGGAGGATTCAAAGCCTAAGGTGCAGGCAACATGAAGGCCAGCAGGGGGCGCGCGCACATCGTTTACAGGCAGCTGCCTCCCGGAGGTGGATGGGGGCGGTTTCTAAGGACCAGTCCTGGCTTGGTATCTCCAAACCGGTCCTAGATTTCACACCACGTGGTTGCCCGGTCATGCCTCTGATCCTCCGCACAGGCTGTGCCTCTGCCGGACTGTCATGACCCCCTTGCCCAACTAATGAACAAGTGACCCTACAAGACTGAGTAAGATGTCTTGCCACCTGGAAAAGCCTTTCTGAACCCCTCTGGGCAGCCACCTCTCTCTCTGAGCTGCTTTATCTGGTCAGACACTGCGGGCCTGACCCTGTCCAGGGACCGATGTGTTGAAGGGTGGAGGGACAGATGCAAGAAAACCAGTTACAAATAATCCACAACGATCTCTAAAAGCAAGGAAGTTAAAGTGGGAAACACTGGAGTCTAAGGGACTGATGTGAGTGGACGTTTTGGACCAGGCATTCATGGTCTCGTTTAACCCACTGCCTCACAGTGCTCCTACAGGACAGAGTAGAACTGTTTCATAGGGTTTCCAAGGCCATAGATCTCCACTGGAGCAGACTGCCACATCTTTCCCCTGTGTAACGGCTGGTAGATTCTAACTGGAGACTTTGTGGCTAGCATCCAAGCACAGTAACTGCTCCTTTACTGGGGCTCCTTTCATCTTACTTAACGCTCACAAGCCCCCTTTTACAGAGGAGGAAGCTGAGACTTAAAAAGGGCAAGTAACTTTCCCAGTGCAAGAGGCAAGATTCAAACTCTAATCGGTATCACTCTTCATTCCCCTACTACCCAAACCCCAACTCCATGCTTCTTCCCTCTGTTCCCCCAGAAAGGTGACCTCAAGAAGCACACAAGTACAGACAAATCCAGAGCAAACTGAGTAGCCCTGGTCCCCTAGTGGTGGTGTAGTTAGCTGCTATAGCTGCTAACCAAAAGGTTGGAGGTTCGGATTCATCAAGCACTCCTTGGAAACTATGGGGCAGTTCTACTCTATCCTATATGGTTGCTATGAGTCGGCATCAACTCACCGGCAGTGGGTTTGGTTTTACTTATTTATTTGAGTTCTATCCTCACCCAAATTCTAACTCAGAGCCTAATTCTGATGCTGGTATTAAAAGTTAACATTTACAAAGTGCTTGCTGTGTGCCAAGTGCTTTGGGTGCAACATCTGTGTGCCGACAGCCCCCTCCCCACCCCCAGGATCTGTTCTGGTCCTGCTTGAATAAGGTCATGGTCATCCCACCCCACCTAGCTCTGACTCAGCTCCTCCTTTCTGGAAGGAGTCTCAGTAGCTCAGCATCTGAACACTACACAAGGCATATTATCCCCATTTTACAGATGAGGACAGTACAATTCTGGTAGGTTAAACATCTGCCCAACACAGCTAACAGGTAGCAGAAGTAGAATTCAAACCTGTGGCTGTCTTTCCAAAGCCCAAGTTCTTAATCATGACTTAAACTCACTCCCATGCATCCTCCAACAGAGGTTCCAAGTGACCTGTCTTGGCAGAACCTCAGATGGCCTGTCATCTCAAAAAATGTGAAATCACCTCCCTGCTCACGCCTCCAACAACCAGAGCCAAGGCCACTTCCCCAAGGCCTGGTTTCAGTTTGGTCTTCTGTGATTCACACCCAAGGACAAGGAGCAGGAGTGAAACACAGGGGTCCCCAAAGCCTTGCCTTAACCTGAGTTCTGACCCACACAGTTCTTTGTTCTGCTATTGGCTGTCTCTGGGCTTTGGGGAATCTTTCAGTAGCTCTGAGCTTTGGTGTCCTCATCTGTACAATGAAATAATAGTGTGAGCATCCCAGAAGGAAGGTAAAACTCCTGGCACATTCAGGGGCTCACTCAGTGTTATTTCCCATCCCTTGATCTTCCCAAGGCTGATCTAGAAACCCAGATATGGGCGACCTCCCGTTCATTCATTCATTGACTTATCAAACCTCTGGCCACAGCTGCTCCATGCTGGGCCCTGTGCTGGGAAGAAGAAACATCACTGAGGGTTGGTTATGTGGCTAATCTCACAGAGACCTAGCTGTGCCACTCACATGCTGTGTGACCTTGGGCAAGTCATGACACTTAATGTGTGCTTCTATTTATCATCTGCAAAATGAGAATAAGCCTGACACCTACCTCCACAATTATAAGAACTGGAAGTTATACCAAGGAAGTCTTAGCACAGCGTCCCGCTGGGTTATGGTAGCTTGGTGATTGTAGCTGTTTAGATATTATTGAGGAGTTTTTGAGGTATGACGGTAGAAAGGGACAATCAATCAAATAATTGTCATACAGCAGGATTACTGCTAATACCACAGCTGGACAAAGTGATGGGGGAACCCAGGAAAAGAAGCAATTAGCCCTGCCTGGGGAAATCAGGGAAGGCTGCCTACAAGAGGTGCCATTTAAAAGATAAGTAGGATTTCAGCAAGAGGATTCAAGAGGAAGGGCATTCCTGGCAGGGTAACTGCATTTACAGGGATTCTTGGGGGCCCAAGGAGATGCTCCATGGTTCTGGGAAGCTAGTTGGATCTGGGAAGTGTGTTGTCTGGGGAAGTCTGGACATATAGCTCAGAAGGTGGATGGGAGACGGTGAACTCCTTTGTTGGCCATCTGGAGAACAGGACCCTCCCGAGGAGCAAACAGATCCCATGAAGGTTTGTGAGCAGCACAGAGATAAGATCTTCCTGATAAAGATGACCCAGGTGACCAGGTAGTCTAGGAGGGCACAGGGGCAGGACAGGAGACAGAGACCACAAGGAAGCTGTACCTGAGGGGACCGAGGGAATGAGGGTGGCAGAGGACAGAGGCTTGGAGGGCTTAGAGACATTGTTCAGATGCTGAGCTACTGAGACTCCTTCCAGAAAGGAGGAGCTGAGTCAGAGCTAGGTGGGGTGGGATGACCATGACCTTATTCAAGCAGGACCAGAACAGATCCTGGGGGTGGGGAGGGGGCTGTCGGCACACTGAGTCACTCGTTTATTGGATTTCTGAGAACTCGCTACCCTCCCCCATACCCAGCAGCCAAAGCTGTTTCATTAAAGCCACATTGCCAGCCAGTGCAGGAGAAAGAACCCAGGCATGGAGCAGGTGACAGAGGGGAGAAGACATGGCCCTGGGAATTCTGAAAGTCACCCCTGGAAGGACTAGTGACCATGGTGGGGGCAGGAGCAGACAGTGGCTGGAGTCTTTGGTGAAGGTGTGGACACTGGAGCAGCACAACCTGCTTCAAACCCCAGCTTGGGCTTTACCCACTGTGTGACCTAGGGGCCATTCCTTAACTTCTCTGTACCCCAAAGGAGCTCATTGTAGGGCTTCCCTAAGACATAGGGTTGTTCTCCAGATTGTTAAATAAAACTGTAAAGTGCTGGGCCCACTACAGGCCCACAGTAAGGGTTAGGTACTACTGGTGGAGTTGAGGACGGAGTTACTTACCAGCTTCTAACTCTAACCCAGCCCCAGCCTTCAAAGCCTCCCCAAGATGAAATGCAAGCTCTCTGCATGGCATCAAGACACTGTTCTCCACATGTTCCTACTCCCTGTCCAGTCTCTCCCAGTAGCCCATCCCAGATCTTACCATCTGAACCTCCTGCATTCTCTCATACAATTTGTGATGTTTGTTCACACCTCACACCTCCACACATTTGAGATGGACATCCCCTTTACTTTACAGATCACCTTCTCCTGCTAAGAGGGCTCTCTTCTGGTCTGGGCTCCTCATCTCTCTGAGAAACTCCTCCTTGTTTCCCCACTGGGCTCCACTAAGTTTACCCCCCTCTGGCTTGGGGTGCCTTTCCTGCTCCCTTCCTTCCCCTCTGTCAGGAGGAGCTCCCACCTCCAGCTCCTGCTTTAGGCCCTGGGCTAACATCTCACCATTTATGGTTCATATGTTTACTGCCTTACGAGACCGAGGTCCCCTGAGGCTGGGGACTGGGTCCTCATTCTAGGGCCCAGCACACTGTGGGCATCAGCTCATCCTGGGTGACTAAGTGGGCACAGGAGAACTTACAGACCCTCACATAAGCAACCATTCAAACCTGCCCAGAGGCCTCCCAGAAGAAGGGACTGGTTACCTGCTTCCAAAAGGCCACAGCCTTGTAAAACCCTAGAGAGTGCAGTTCTGCTCTGCAACACATGCGGTCACCATGAGTTAAAATCAGCTCCATGGCGACCGGTTTAGTTTTTTGATTTTCCTATCAGGTGGGCTCTGTGCTGGCATTTTGCATGTGGCATCTCAATGGGCCCTCCCACCTGCCTTGTGAAGCAGGGGTACCATAATGCCCACCTTTGTGGCGGCTGGTGCTGTCAAGTCGGTCCTGAGCCATAGTGACCCTGTGTACAATGGAATAAAGCACTGCCCAAGCCTGTGCCACCCTCCCAAACATTGCTGTCTGAGCCCATTGCTGCAGCCACTGTGTGAAAGCCATCTTTTTGCTCATCTTCCAGATGAAGCAGTTGAGGCTCAGTGACAAGCAACTGTCCAAGCCAGCCAGGCAGGAAGAGGCAGAGATGAAAACACAAGTCTGACCTGCCCTCAGCTGAGCTCCTAACCACTACTCTGCCCTGCCTCAGGCAGTCTCGGGCTATTTGTTATCACCTTTGCTGGAAAAAGCCAGATAGAATCAGAAGACTTGCCTTCCAAGCCTGGCTCTCCTCACTGTCCTGCTCCGGAACCTTGAGCGAGTTCTGAGTAAACGCTCCCAGCCTGGTGTCTACGGCGGTGTGGGGTGAGACGGACGGCCACGCCTGTCCACGGCTGGTTGAGAGTTAAGTCAGGCACACAGAGGCGGTAGCAAAAGGCTCGTCTCCCCAGGGGGAGCTGTTGGTTTATTGCCAATACACATGATAGTCATTTAAAAAGGACATCCCCTGCATTTTACAGATTAAGAAACTGAGACTGCAAAAGCTGAAATGACTGGCCCAAGCTCACACACATAGTAAATGACAGAGCAGGGACGCAATGCATCACTTTCAGTGCCTGACCTAGTAAACAAAAAACCAACAAACAAACCAAAAACCAACCTGTAGTCATCAAGTCGAGTTCTGTTTGTAGTGACCCTATAGGAAAGAGTAGAACTGCCCTACAGTGTTTCCAAAGCGATAATCTTGACAGAAACAGACTGCCTCATCTTTCAGACGGTAGATTTGAACTGTTGACCTTTCAATTATTAGTCAAGTGCTTAAACATTGCACACCAGAACTCCTTCCAGACCTAGTGCTGTTGTTTTTGTTGTCCAGTGCCGTCAAGTCAGTTCTGACTCTGCAACCCTACACACAACAGAACAGAGGACTGCCTGGTCCTGGCAAGCATGATGCCCTTCTGCAGTGACTGGTCCCTCCTGGCAACGTGTCCGAAGTACCTGAGATGAAGTCTCACCATCCTGGCTTCTGAGGAACATTCTGGTTGCACTTCTCCCAAGATAGATCTGTCCATTTTTTTGTAAACCAAAGAAACCAAACTCATTGCCATCAAGTTGAAATGCACCTCATAACAGCCCCATTGGACAGATCAGAACTGCCCCATAGGGCTTCCAAGGCTATATATCTTTACAGAAGCAGACTTTCTTTTGCTGCATCTTTCTCCCACAGAGCAGCTGATGGGATTGAACCACTGACCTTTTGGTTAGCAGCCAAGTGCTTAATCACTGTGCCGCCAAGGTTCCCCATTCTTCTGGCAGGCCATGGTATATTCAATAGTCTTCACCAATCCCAGAATACAGATACATGAATTCTTCTTGGTTCTTCTTCATTCATTGTCCGTCTTTCTGGTCCATATGAGGAGACAGAAAATACCGTAGCTTGGATCAGTCACACCTTATTCCTCAAGGGGACATCTTTGCTTTTCCACACCTTAAAGATACTTTTTGTAGCAGATTTTCTCTATGCAGTATGTCTTTTGACTTTGTGACTGATGCTTTCATGATCATTGATTGTGGATCCAAGTAAAATGAAATCTTTGCAATTTCAGTCTTTTGTCTGTTTATCATGATGTTGCTTTTGGTCCAGTCATGAGTATTTTTGTTTTACTTATGTTAAACCCATTGCCCTCAAGTCAATTCCAACTCATACCAACTATAACACTGCCTCACACAGCTTCCAAGGACAGCGTGATGGATTAGAACGGCTCACTTTCTGGTTACAGACATTGCTCTTAGCCACCATGCCACCAGGGGTTCCTTCATGTCAAAGTATAGTCCATACTGAGGCCTGCAGTCTTTGATCTTCATTCGTAAGTGCTTCAAGTCCTCTTGGCGCTCTGCAAGCTGCTGAGGTTGTATCCTGTGCACATCTCGGGCCCTTAATGAGCCTTCCACTAATCCTGATGCCCTTTTCTTCTTCATATAGTCCAGCTCATAAGTATGGTGAACGGATACAACCCTGACACACACTTTCCCTGGTGTTAAACCATGCAGTGTCCTCTTGTTCTGTTGGAACAACTTGCCTCTTTAGTCTATGTACAGGTTTCACATGAGCGCAATTAAGTGTTCCCGGAATTCTCATTCTTCGTAATGTTATCCGTAACTTGTTATGATCCACATGGTTGAATGCCTTCGCATAGTCAATAAAACACAGGTAAACATCTTTCTAGTAGTCTCAGATCTAGTACCGCCCCTAAGTCTCTAGTCCTCACCCCTAAATCAGCACAGATGTCCTAGGGTGCCAGCCCAAGCAACAGCGCCACAAAAAAGTTAAAACCAGTGGGCTTTGCATCAAATCCAACTTCTGGAGACCCTGTGTGCTGACCTTCTGAGAGCAGACCACCAGGCATTTGCTACAAAGCTGCTTTGGGTAGGTTTGAATCACCAACCTTCCTGTTAGTAGCTGAGAGACATTTGCAACACCCAGGCAACAAGAGCCAACCGTTATTAATCATTTGGAGTCCCTGGGTGCAAATGATTAAGAGCTCAGCTGTCAGCCAAAATGTTGGTGATCTGAGTGCACCCAGAGGAGCCTTGGAAGAAAGACCTGGAGATCTACCTCCAGGGGAAGAAATTAGTCACTGAAAACCCTACAGAACACAGTTCTAGAGTGAGACACATGGAGTCGCCAGAATGACAGCAGCTGCTTTGGCGGCCTTGGGTAGGAATGGACTGGACAGGTTCAGTTTTCTGGGTTTTTTGTTTGTTTTGTTTGCTTGGTTTTTGTTACTAAGTATTTAGTGTGCCTGTTCTAAGCATGATACCCTACTAGCTCTTTTAACCCCTACAACCCTGACCAGGATGCTCTGCTTATCCTGCAGTGCGCAGAGGGGAAAACTGAGGCAAGGAGCCCTAAGTGACCTCTCCAAGTTCACACAGGGAGTAAGAGGCTGGGCCAGGATAAGAACAGGCCAGCTGACTCCAGACCCAGAGTCTCAGCCACAATTTAGAGGTCACCTGATAGGTAAACAATCAAGAGACCTGGCTGGAAGGCGGACCTGAGATGCTGGACAGCTACAAAGCCTGACCCTAAGTCAAAGACCCCAACCAAGCCTGAAGGCGAAGGCCTACCCCAACTCCCGCCCTCAGATCCAGAGACCCAGCGTGGGCAGAGGAAAAGAGGGAGGCACCGCCCACCCACTCCCGCCCTCTAGGCCGCCCCTGGCGGAGGTTAAGCTGCGCTTAGCTAGTCCCAAGGACTCCCCAGGGAGCGCCCCGGAAGCACCGTCGCGCATTTCATTAGTGACTTGGCCACCAGCTCATGTGCCTCATCTCGGCCCGCAGAGCCAGGGTGGGGGTTGGGGACTCGGATCCCCCATCCCCCATCCCCGCAGCCCACCTAGGTCCCCTGAGCGGGGCCGCCGAGTCCTCCCCAGAGCCTCGGCGCCAGGAGCCTCCCTGGCCATCTGCGGCACGCCGGCAGCTTCGCTTCCCGCTTAAATATCACCTCCCGCGGGACGCGTCTTCATTTATGCCTCCCTGGCCGAGCTCTGCGGAGCTGGGCTCCCGGCCAGGTCCTCCCGTGGGCCTTGCAAACTGAGCCCTGCCCTCACCCTGGAGCGCATGATCTGCAAGGGGAGGCAGCTCCGTCAACAGACAATTACCCTGGTGTGGAAGTGGGGTTTGGGTAATAAGATTAATGAAAATAATAGTTGGCATTGATGCAAGCTTTCTGTAGTCACCACTGAGAATTGCTTCAGCACATTAATTCAGAAAATTCTCCCACGACCTTCTGAGGAAGTGCTATGACTGGCTCCATTTGATAGACAAGAAAACTGAGGCCTGATACCATGCACCATTATACGGTGTGCACCCAGGCAGTGGGCATTTCCACCGCCAGCCACGACGCAGAAACAGTGACTGGTCCTTCACTGAGGTGGTGCCACGGCAGGCTTCTCATCTTTTGTGTGGGAGACCCAGATCCGCAGCTTCCTGGGCAGCCACTGCCTGTCTATCGCTGGAGGCCTGAGTGTTGCTGTCCTGTCGAACAGGTTTCACCGGATGGTCCTTACTAAGACAAACTAAGAAGAAAGGCCTGGCAACCTACTTCTGAAAATCAACTAGTGCAAACCCTATGGGTCATAACAGTTTCTTTAGCTATGGATCCTGGGGATGGCTCAGGACCTCACAATGCTTCCTTCAGTTGTGTGTAGGTTGCCATCAGGGGGAGATGAGAGCAGAGAGCAGCTAACAGCAGCAATATGTATGCCAAGCACCTACTTCATTTTAAACCTCACTGATTATGAAAGAAAATGATCTTATTATTTTGCATATCAAATCAGCTATGTAGATGCAAACAGCTATGTAGATGCCACACCCTTCTTCTCAGAAGGGGAGGTTAAGCCGGGCTTAGCATCTGGCTTTAAGCTGGATCCCAAATCCCCATTCTGGCCTCCAGACCAGACACCTGCCTGTGCCAGAGGCATGGGAGCAGACAGGGAGGTGTCAGGAAAGGTTTCCCTAGCAGGGGTGATGTTTGGACTGAGTCTTGAAGGGTGAGTAGGAGGTCCCCCGGGGAGACAGCAGTAACAGCATGTGGAAAGGTCAGAGACCTGAGGACAAATCTTGGTTATGCCTCTTAACTGCTGAGTGACTTTTGCCAAGTCTCTTCACCTCTCTGAGACTCATTTTCTTCTTCTGCAAAATAGACATCACACTGCCAAGGTTGTCAGGATTAAGCAATACCGTGCAGGTGAAAGTCCTTGCTCACCTGTCAGACGGGAGGCAGGGCGTGCCGCAGTGCGGAGCCCTCAGCCAGGATATGCTGTCCGGAGAGCTTATCAGCTCCTCGTGGAAATGGGTCTTCTCTGGTCGTGCAGAAGGTAGATGTGATACTCCTATGGAGGAAACTGAGGCACAGTGACATTAAGAACCACGCCCCAGAGCACACCATGGTGTGTGGCCAAGATGGGATTTGAACCACGATTCGCCTGACCTCAGATACTGTCACTGTTTCACTGTACCCCAAACTGGCCCATGTCCCCGCTGCACTGATGTGTCATCATTTCTTTAACCATTGTATTGTCATTGCACCTTGAATCTCTTTCAGTTTTGCATTTTTATAAGTAATGTTCAGCCGAACATCTTTGTGTGCAAGGCTACCCATAGTTTGCATTATTTGCCTAGTACCAAAATCCATCGCCTTTGAGTAGATTAGGACTCACAGCAACCCTGTAGGATAGAGTAGAACTGCTCCATAGAGTTTCCAAGGGCCGGCTGGGGATTCTGGTGGCCGACCTTTCAGTTAGCAGTCAAAGCATTTAACCACCACACCACCAAGCCTCCTCCTCTGGTACAGAATAGTCAGATAAGATTACCAGTACAGAGATAAGAACATACTGATGACTTTTGATAAATATTTGCAAGTTGTTTCCAAAAGGAATACCAGTTTGCAGTCCCGATTACCACATGTACAAGAACTATTTTTGCTGTATTCTCACCATGTCCTACTTTCTCAAATCTCCCAAATGTCCAAGAAGAAACATGGGCTCACACAGCTTTACTGCCTTCTAAAAATTATTACCAGTGACACTGAATGTTTTTAAGGACTGGAAACTTAACAGACCTATATCTGAAGCCATGGGCCCATCAGGAAAGAGTGGAGTCAGGTGTGATAGCACCAGAATAGAAGACATCTCTGTGTGGTGAATGGTTAAGAGGAACAATGTGTGATCAGAAGGGTGGGCAGGGCTTTCCTGAGCTTGGGGACCAGGCATGTGTTGCTTGCTCTTTCTGGAATACTCTTTGCTCGCTCCTCACAAGCTGTCTCCTTCTTATCAAACTTCAGCAGTCAGCTCAAATGTCACCTTCTCAGAGAGGCCCTCCCTGACCCCCACTGTCTGAAGGTGCTGGCCTCGGTCTCTGGGCAGCTTACTTGCATCTCAGTGCTCAGCACTACCTGAAAGTCTTATCAGTGGATTTATTCCCTGCTCTGTTTTTGCCTCAAGGCTGTGAGCCTGTTGAGCACAGGGACCTTTCTCCCTCGTCCTCCGCTGTGTTTCCAGTGCCTACAACAATGCTCTTAATTAATTAAGTAATTAAATGTTTCCACTTATGAGTCATCTTGCCATCCAGCAGTGCTATTCTGGTCTGCATCCACATGGCCCAGAGACAGAAAGGGTCCTTTTCTTGCACCCACCCCCACCAAGCCTCTCCCAACACCATTTGCACAAGCATGTGTGTGTGTGAGTGTGGGGGTGTGTGTGTGTGTGTGTGTGTGTGTGTGTGTGTGTTTACTTTCCTGAAATATGGGGCTACAAGAGGTCCTTACACAACTACATTGCTCAGGCTCACTCTCCCCTCATGGCTTTTTTCCCGGGTATCAGGACTTCCTTTCCCTTGGGCTGTGCCCCAGAATTCAGTTTCCCTTACTTTGTTGTACAGAACAGATTCACACTCTGATCTGACCTCCGGGCTTCCCTTTCCACATCTGGAGTAGCAGGGGAGGAAAACTGGCAAAGATTTGGGAAGTCCCCTGTTCTCTCCCCTTCCCCTCCTCAGCTCTGTCCCGCCAGGCTCTGTGCACCAACGGAAACCAGTTGCCTGAGTTGATTCATTGTGTGTCCAAGTGGAACTGTGTTGCCCCGGGGTTTTGATGAGTGGTTTTTCAGAAGTAGGTCACCAGGTCTTTCTTCTAAGGCATCTCAGGGTGGATTCAAACCACCAACCTTTCAATTAGTAACTAAGGGAGCACTTCGCCATTCACGCCACCCAGGGACTCCATGAGCAGCAAAGGAAGTTGCCTAGAATTCTATCTCCCCATGAGGCTGGCAATTTGAACCCACCCAGTGGCATCTCAGGAGACAAGCCTGGGAATCTGCTTCCCAGAGTCACAGCCATGAAGTCGTTGTAGAGCAGTGCTACCCTGCACACGTGGGGTCATCATGACTTAGAACCAATTTGACAGAACTAATGACAGTAATGTGAACTATGCTACCACCACCCTACCTCTTGCTTTAAAGTGGATTGGAAGTGGTAGAAACTGCTTTGGTTTTTAAGAATATTTTTTTGGTCTCTGCTACATGTCATGATGCAATTCATATTTCTCAAATCATATCATTCTATACTAACTAATACATTATACGTCTTCATTGGATTCTCCAAGGACCCTCATCCGCTCAGGAACTGTCTGACTCCAAATGGCAGGGACCACCTTCCTCCTTGCCTGCTCCACTGTGGGCAAGGCCTTGATGACTCGATGAGATGCCAAAAGTCGCCATGAGCATTCCACTGCCATTTCCACCGAGATCACCCACCTAAACTCCTGATAACCTCCTCACAAAAGCCCTGGGGGAGGATTCAAATGAGTGCTCCCATCCAGACGAAGGAGAAATTGTAAGGAACAGGTTGACCTGAAGGAGTGGTTAAAACTGCCAGGCAAAGCAAAGAAGTGACTCACAGCTAATGAGTATTGATTACAGAGAGGAAGTGGGTTAATTGAGTGAGTTAGTAAGTTGGTTGCTAAGGTAACATCTCACTTGAAAGAAAATCATCACCATGGTGAGTGCAAATATAGCTGGATAAGGACCAGAGTTTTTCTGGTTTTGGACAAACCTATGGAACGCAGAATAACTGGAAAGTGGTGGAGAATGAAAGCTTCAGGTCTCCTCTGAGGTGACCAAGGTGGCTTCCTTCCTACCACGCAGACAGCTGCAGGTGCGCCTAAGCCTGTCTTGTCATTGGATCTCATGGTACAGAGGACACAGGAGAGAAACCTGGAGTGGCTCTTTGTTGGTGACCGGAGATGGGCCGCAGTCAAGCTTTCAGTGGCTAGAAACAGTGAGCCTGAGCAGTGGGAGCTATTTTCCTGAGATTTCAAAGAAAAGCCAAGGTTTACCTGCATTCAAGTTGGTAACAGTTAAGTTTGGGAGAAAAGTGACAGTTTATGTCTAAGGTTACATTTCTTTATATTTTGCTCTACCTGTGACTAAGTTAAATGCTTAAAGTAAGCTACCAGAAAGATCAGAGCAAAAATGACACCCCAATCTAGCAAATCCTCAGTGCCTTGAGCTGTATGTTCTATTTAGTTTACCCTGTTTTCATACCCTTTACTTCCCTTCAGAAGCCCTGGTGGTGCAGTGGTTAAGTGCTACAGCTGCTAACCAGAAGGTCAGCAGTTCAAACCTACCAGCTGCTCCTTGGAAACTCTATGGGGCAATTCTACTCTGACCTATAGGATCACTATGAGTTGGAATCAACTCAGCAGTGGTGGATTTGTTGGTGGATTAGTTACTGCCCTCCACTTTGCTTTCTTTGATTATTTTTACCCTGTTGAATTCAGATAGTTTTTGGTAAGCCACATCAAATTGTTTTTGGAATGAAGCATGGTGGGCAGCTTTTCAGGGGAGCTTTTAGACTAAAACAGACTAGGAAGAAAGGCTGAGCAATCCACTTCCAAAAATTACTCAGTGAAAGCCCTGTGGACCACAACAGAACATTGTCTATCACAGGGCTAGAAGATGAACTTTCTAGATTGGAAGGCACTCAGAATACACAGTGTCCATACAGAGGACTTGAACCAGGGCAGAATTAAGACAGGTGAGGGAGCTATGGACTGAAAATCTGTGTTGCCCCCGCCCCCGCTTACTCATGCATTCAAGTGGGATATGTGAGTTATTGATAACCTCATTTATTGGATATAGAATACTAGCATGCACTGTGTCCTATACAACAGACAATTACAAAACTCACTTGATATGTAAAACTTTTCATGCTAGATAAATATTAATAATTTCAATACTTTGAGATGTTTGCAATGTTGGTATTACATGACTAATCATGGTAGCATTATATTAAATGTTTATTAGACTGTGCCTGCATGTGTGCCAAATATATTTTAAAGTTATAAATGTTAATTGTTTAAAAAACATAGGCCATATCTATGCTTTAATACTATACCGTTAAAAAGCAACTTGACTAAATTCACTGTAATGGTTGACTTAATCATGTTCCCTGGCTTTTGCTTATCATCTCAGACTAGACTTCCCATTGGTTGATCACCAAAACATACGCGAGGCATGCCCTTGTGTTTGTCCTGTGGCAAAGAGCACCGCTGGCCCTACTGGCTGGAGCTGCGGGATCAGCAGCACGCACGTGCAAGACAGTTCTCTCAGAATGGCTTAGAGACCTGTTAGCTCTTAATATACTCCACCCTTGCCCAGTAACCTCTCGTGTTGGATCCAGTTGCATATTAGGTGAATGTACCAAGCACCAGACTGAAAAATTCATCTTTGTCTCTCGCTTATTAGAAAGAAATAGTAAACTTCCAAGAGACTCACTGAAATAAAGAGCTTCAACTGTGTGGGAGGGGACTGCAGGACATCAGTGACGGTGTTGAAGTGGTAGGGACCTTATAGCTTAAATAACCTTCCCTGTGGGTGCCCTCATCACCTATCATGAATCTTATTTTCAATGGGGACATTCTCATGTGCTGAATCAAGGATCAGTTACACTTAGTGCCCTGCCAGTTCCCTTCCACTGTGGCACTTGCTTTTCCTTGTGTCCTGTCTGCTCAGCATCTATGGGTCTTGCTTTGGACAACTGGGCCCCTGTTTCGCTGATGCCCTGCAGAACTGCTTTACCTAGCTTATTGGGTCATCTGTCCCTGACTTCAACATACCAGTGATCATGAAGATGGTGCAGAATTGATTAACCCTTCATTCTAGTGTCACCATGAATCTGAGTCAACCAGATGGCAACTAACAACATAGAAAGGCAGATGGATGGGTGGACAGATAGATATGTGATTCCTATAAGTTATTATAATGCTAGGAAACCCTGGTGATATAGTAGGTTAAGTGTTACATCTGCTAACCAAAAGGTCAGCAGGTCAAATCCGCCAGGCACTCCTTGGAAACTCTATGGGGCAGTTCTACTCTGACCTATAGGATCGCTATGAATCAGACCTGACTCGACAGCAGTGGGTTTGGGTTATTATAATGATAATCTGTAGTTTTTTAACAGGAAAAATTGAAGTGACCTAGCCTGAGCTTTCTATCCCACCTCTTGTCTATCCCGCCTGGAATGGACCTTAGTGACAGACCTGTCGCAGTGTCTCCTGGTTACAATGAATGCAGCCCCAGAGTTAACACCTAAAAAGATATAACAGTCCTCAATTTGCAACTATCAAGGGAATGAAGCTGTCACAAGCGTCTGCCTGTAGCCCGTGTGGGAAGGTTAGCACAAAAAAAAAGAAAGAAAAGAAAAAGAAATAGCTGAGACTTATCTGTGTGAACTGACATGGTTGAAGTGTGATTTAATTATGACCATCAAAATCATGCGGGACTGCCACACGGAGGGCTGTGAGCCACTGTTCTCTGGCTCCTCTGAGACTAGAGCCAAAGGCAGGAGGGCAGCCAGCACAGCCCAGTGTCAGAATTCTTAATGCACAGAGCACATTTTAAATACCTTTAATGGCTTTTAGGATTACAAGCCACAGCTGTCACCTTGGTACACAGCCTTCCTGACATCTCTCTATGCACACACATACACAGATTGCCTAACAAAATTGAGTTTTAATGTACCTTTCTGAAACTTACTTTAATTTACATAATAATATGAACATCCATCCAATGATTATCTCCTGCAACATCATTTTAAAGTTGGCTTAGGAATCCTTTCTATGAATGGACTGTCTTTGATTTATTTGCTTCTTGTTGCACATTTAAGTGGGGTTTTTTGTGAGGGTGAGTTCAGGGGGAGTGTTTATCAGTTTTGTTTTGCTTGCTTGCTTGCTTTCTGTTTTGCTATTATAAACAAAGCTTCAAACAAAAATCCTTGTAATTGAATCACCAGCCCATCCGTGATTATGTGTGACTGAATAAATTCCCAGAGGTGAAATTTCTGGGTCAATTCACAAGCAAACTGTAAAGCTTTTCAGAGACATTTCCAAATTGCAGAAAGTTTTTAAAAATCCAGTTTCTATCCGGAAACCACTTGTTTTAAAAGGTAAGTATTTAAGCATCCACAGAGAAAATAAAGAAAATAATTTGAGTGTAAATATGAAAGCCAAACCATCTGCAGGCTCACTGTCCAGGTACAACGTCTGTGTTGGGCTCTGCCACCCTCTCTCTCTCTCCCTGTCTCGTTCTCTGCCTCTTTTTGTGTCTCTTTCCCTCTTTGCCTCTGTGTTTTCCTATGTATCTGTCAGCTCCTTGTCTCTCTGTCTCTCTTCTCCTCTCTTTCTCCTCTGCAGTTGGGTATATCTTGCTCAGTCTCCCTCTCTGTCTCTTTCTGTATTACGCAGCTTCTCTCTCCTGTGTCTCTTTGTCATTCTCCCTCAGTCTCTCTCTGCGCACCTGCCTCATGTGTCTCTCTCTCCTTCCCTTGTCTTTCTGTGTCTCACACTGTCTCTCCCTCTCTCTAACACAGCCAGGTCACATGCTTCACATGGTCCATAGCCTGATGCTTCCTTGCACTTAGGCAGAACTGGGCAACTGGCAGAGCATTTTCACATGTTATTATCACCCTTTTCCAGGTGAGACCCTGAGGCTCAGAGCAGCTGCTTCTTGCCCAGGGCCGACAGCTCATAAGACTCTCCAAGTCCAGAGCTTTCCACTGCCCCACAGTGCTGCTGCAACAGACGTCCAGCTGTGGTCCCCATGAAGCCAGCATCAGGCTGATGAGGGGATTTGGGCTGTCAAGTTCCTGTCTCTGCTTTGAACCCCAAAATCACACTTTCTCACATGTCCCAGCCCCAGCCAGACCCCAAGCTGTCCCAGCCACACTCTAGGACCACAAACACTTCATGCGTCCGCTGACAGAAACACTCAAACACCACACACTCCACCTTCCTGGCCCCACCCACAAAGGGGACTGGGAACAGGGGAGAAGCCCTGGGGCCACAGCCTGCACCTGCCCACCTGGGTGTCTCATTCTTACTGTCTGCAGACCTGACTCTTCTACTTTGCTGACCACCCCACCCCTCCCCACCCAGAAAAAGCCTTCCTTCTCCCTCCCCGTCTCCTCTCCTCATCAGGAGGACACACCACCTCCAGAGTAGCCTCTCAGGAAGCCGCACCTTTCCCCACCCTGAGTCGGGTTTAGGTCCCCACCTCAGGCCTCTCATGGTGCATCTTCTTGCTTCTAGCCCACAAGCTCATGTGTACTTTAAAAGGGCTTTCCCTGCTCTTCCTCACCCCATCTCACCCCAAAGCTAAGTCCTCCTGGACTCAGCGACTTTGTCACACCTGCCGTCGGCTCTCCAGGGCTTGGCACAATTGCCTGAGCATGGCACACACCGGGAAAGGTCTGCTGAATGAACGTCCTGGGCTCTGGCGGCCTCCTCCCCTCTCCCTGTCCCTGCCTTGGGCCCTTCCCTCTCCTGGGTCTCCTCTTGCCTCCGCCTGTCTCACTTGCCCTTCTCTTCTTCTTTAACATCATCAAGCCTCATTGCGCTAAATACTGTGTCTGCAGAAGTCCTGGTGGTGCAGTAGTTAAGCTCTCATCTGCTAAATGAAGGATGGGCGGTTGCAACCCATCAGCAGCTCTGCAGAAAAAGAGACCTGACAATCTCTTTCCATCAAGATTATAGCTTAAGAAGCCCTATGAGGCAGTTGTACTTGGTCCAATAGAGTTATTATCAGTTGTGATCAACTCAACAGCACACAACAACAGCACTACATCTACACTGCATAAAACCAAACTCACTGTTGTCAGGTCGATTCCAACTCATCACAGCCCTACAGGACAAGGTAGAATGGCCCCATAAAGTTTCCAAGGGGTGTCTAGTGGGTTAGAACTGCTGACCTTTTGGTTAGCAGCCATAGCACTTAACCAGTATACCTTCAGGGTTTTGACGTCTACCCTGGCAACTCTCAAACTTATGTCTGAAGTCTAGACCTCTTCCTCAAAGCCCAGACCTCCCTGTCTTCGTTCGGATGTCTCCCAGACATCTCAACCTTAGAAAAGAAAGTTTCTGTTGCCAGGTAGTTGCCAGTGCATGACCACCTCACTGCGCTCCTCAGGGCTTCCAGTGGCTGTGACCTCTGCGAAGAGCAGATCTCCAGGACCTTCTTCCGAGGCACCCCTGGGTGGTTTAGAGCCTCCGGTTTGCAGTCAATAGCCAAGAACGTAATCATTTCCACCACCTGGGAACTCCTCAGCCCTAACTCACCCAAAACTCAGTTTTGACCTTTCTCCCCCAAAGACAGCTGTCAAGCAGCCCACCCCAATACCACCTGGCTCATCAGTCTCAGTAAGCTATATCATCACCCACTCAGTCACTCCCTTCAGAAATTAGGAGCCACGCTTCTTCTTTGTTCCTTATCTCCAACTTACAGTCTGTCGTCAACTGCTGCCTATTCGGTACCCAGACTGTCTCAGGTTCAGCAGCTGAAACTCAAACTTCTCTCACCTTTGGGTCACCTAGCTGAGGCCATCTCCTAGCCAACTTGCATGCCCTCCAGGCTTCCACTCTTGCCCCTCTTCTGCCTATTACCCACACAGTATCCAGAGGGAGATCCTTCATACTTCAACCAGATCAGGTTCCTCTCTTACCTAGAACTTGCCAGTGGTTTTCATGCCCTTAGAATAAATCACCCAGTGCACCCCAGTCTGAGAGGCTTCGCTGTCTTGACCCCTGCCTGCCTCCCCTGCTCATCCCAGACCTCTCCTCATCAATACCACCTCCAAGCACCTCTGACTCCTCCCAGATCCATGACCTCCTCAAACCCATTGCCACCTCGAGGCCTTTGTCCATGCTGTCCCGACTGCCTGAGTCTCTCCTCCCTCTCCTGGCTGGATCTTCTCATCACTTGAATCTCTCATCTTTGTATGTTGCATCCTAGGAAGAAACTTCCCTGACCACTTACCTTCCCTAAAGGATGGACACACACACACACACACACACACACACATACACACACACACAATTCTCTAGCTCAACATCCTGCCTCAACATACAACTTACAACTATTTGTATTATATTTACTTGCTTTTTTTTTTCCTGTCTCTCCTAGTGGACTGTATTTTCTGTAAGGGCAGAACCTGGCCATCATGTAGTCAGTGCTCAATAAAAATTAACAAGCCAAATAATAAAGCTGTGAAGAACACAGCTTTGGTTTGAGAAGAATTTGCACTCTACTTCGGGCTCCGCTGTGGTATGTGATGTAGTGGCTGCTAATCAAAAAGTCAGCAGTCCAAACCTACTAGGTGCTCCTTGGAAACTCTATGGGGCATTTCTACTCTGTCCTCTAGGGTCACTAGGAGTTGCAATGGGGTACAGTAGCTGTCTGATCTCACTCAGAGTCCTTCAGTTTCTACACCCAGTGTCTTCAGTTATCAAATGAAAGCTCTCAAAGGGTTGTCATGGTCGTAAACAAGATGACATCAGTGTAGGTCTCAGCACACAGTGAGTGCTCAGTAAATGTAGATATTAGTTAACATGTAAATCTTTGTTGGATAGACATACCTCCTTATGAAGCATGGATTAAGAGACCATATTCAAGGTCACATGACTTATGAGTGTGGAGTTAGGGCTTCCCCCCAGGTCAGTCTGAAACAGGGTGTATATCAGGCCACTGTGTGTAGATGGTGGGTTTGAATGGACCAGGAGACAGAGAAGAGCAGGGTCTGGAATGAAACACAGTGGAGGGAATGCAGTACCTGGATCAGGTGGAACTGACCAGGCAGAGAAACAGAACAGGTGGAACATCAGGCAATGGCCACATAAACACTTGACCTCAATTTGTCTAAATGTAAGAGAACTTGAGTCTGATGCAGAATCCTGGAACCACTTGAAAGACCCTGCAGACTGGAATTATTGCCTTGCTGAGCTCCGGGACTCTCCCTGCCCCTGCCAAGACAGAAGGGTGGGGACTAAGGCAGCCAAGTGACCACCAGGGCATCTCCAGGATGCTAAGGCCGAGATGGCAACACATCAGCAGGTGGGCTGGGGTCCAGGCCCATCCTGGAAAAGGCCCGAGTTTCCATGGAGCCCATCACCATGGCAACCAAACCTCAGCATTAGGACTCCAGCAGAGCCAGGAAAGACAAGCTCCCTTCTTGTCCATATCCCAGGAGCCTACACGAGGGGGGTGGAGGGAAGTGGGACAATCAGGCTTTCTGAACCAGGAGGGGGGTGGGGCCCAGAGAAGTGGAGGTTGTCTTCCTGCTCAATGGGCCAGCCATAAACTACCAGAACGTGGCACCCTATTTCACGCCTCTCTGCCTTTGCACATGCTCTTCTGTTCCCTAGAATGCCCTCCCCTCCCTATACCCTTGTGTCTCTGGGACGATCCTGGCTTTCATTCTTGGCTCGCTTTTTACCCCCTGACCCTTCCGGCAGAGTTAGCCCTTCCCCCTGGGGCCACACAAAGTCCTTCATCCCTCACACATCCTCTTTGTGTCTGGCTCATCCAAGAGCTTGGGGGAGGATTGTAGCAGTTAGGAGTAGAGGCTCTGGAATCAGAGGGGCTGAGTTCAAATCCCAGCTTGGCCAGTAACAAGCTGTGTGATTCTAAGTAAGCCACTTTTCATCTCGGAGCCTTAGCTTCCTAATCTGCTTTTTTCCAACTGTGTGATTTTGGGCTGGTTTCCAGACCTCTCTGAGGCTTAGTGTCTTCATGTGAAAAGCAAGTTCCTAGATTTGAGGTGGCTGGTACCTGTTCAGCGCATAATCAGTGTCAGCAATGGTTCCTATCTGGTGATCATTGCTCCTCTGTCCCCTTGATGTAGACATCCCCAGGCTCATGCCCAGGCCCCCAACCCTGTTAGGAACCTGTTTGGAGTCCCTCCTCTGCCAGGAGTCCTGGTCTGGCATTGCTCATGCCTTCCAGAGCAAGAACTTTGAGAGGCACAAAGGATTCCCTGGCCTGGCACACAGCACAGTGCTAATATTTCCAGCCTGGCACTGGAGGGCTAGCACTGAGAAGGAGAGTAGATTCTCCAGGCTTCCTGACAGCAGGGCCCTCCTCTGGGTGGGTGGGGGCTAGGACAGGCACAGAATGGCTCTCTAGCTCTCTCTCTCTCTCGCTCTCTCTCACACACACACACGCATGCATGCATGCACACACATACATCCCACGTTCTCACCCAGTCTACCTCACACACCACATATAAACCTGATGGAGAGAAGAGCAAAGGCATTTCTGGTCACTATGGTCTGTGTCCTAGAGACTACACAGGACCCAAGTTCCTCCCAGACTGCTCCCTCCAGAGCCCAGCCCTGGATTCTCCACTGTTTATGAAGCAGACAAAGCTGTGCCCCTTTGCAGGCTCATCAACCTGTTCCAAGAAAAGCAAAAAAGCCAAGTCACCATCGAGACGACCGGGCCACTCTCTACCACTCTCTCCACTGTTAGAAGTACCTGGATAGCTGAGATCATGCAGACAGCACCCCTGGTCCTGGTCCTGCCCCCTCCCTCTGAATTCCCTGCTAGGGTCTCAGATCCTCCATTCCTTCCTGGGCATCAGAGTCCACAAGGCAAGGCCACACCCCTTTACTTCATGACTTCCCTCCATAAGCATCCTGAGAGGCAAGCCAAGTGTGTAGTCACCCCCACCTGGGCAGCGATGTTCCCCAAATCCCAGAGCTGATAGATCCCGGCTGGTGCCACATACTGTGATAACTGCTTTACCTATGTTATCTCCCTCGGTTCTCACCATAGCTCTACAAGGGAAGGGTTATGGATTGAATTTTGTCTGCCAGGACACACGTTGAAGTCTCAACCCCAAGACCTTTTTTGGAAATAGTGTCTCTGAAGGTGCTATCCTTTAATTTCACATGCGGTCACACTAGAGTAGGGTGGGCCCTAATCCAATCTGAATGGTGTCCTTATAAAACAGGAGAGGAGTCACAGAGACCCAGAGACACAATCAGAGGACAGAAGTCATGTGACCACAGAGTTGGAGTTCTGTTGCCTCCACAAGCCAAGGGAAGCCTGGGGTGACCAGAGCTGGAAGAGAGAAGAACACATCTTCCCTTAGAGTCTTTAGAGATAGCATGGTCCTGCTGGCACCCTGATTTTGGACTTTCTGCCCCCAGAACTGTGAGAGAATAAGTTTCTGTCATTTTAAGCAAACTCGGTTTGTGATACTTCGTTATGGCAGTTCCAGGAAACTAATCTGGGAGGTGGTCTTACATTCCCAACGGTACAGCCAGGGAAACTGCAGTACAGATAGGTTATAAGGAACAAGCTAAGACAGTGTCCAAGGCAGGGTTTGAATCAGCCATTGCAGGTACAGAGTTCAAACTCAATAACTCAATAGTACCTGATAGTGTCTCACATCAAACTGAGCCCTGCTGGACTTGAGGGGATTTAAAGAGTGACACCCAGTCCCCCTCCTCGGTTTAGAACAATGATTAGATACATGCAAGTGACCATCAGACGGTGAGAGGAATGCTAGCTTTGTTCAGTCATTCATTGCATACTTATTGCACACCTATTAGGTGCTCAGCCCCAAACTAGGCACAGGGGATATCACAATGAAAAAAAACAAACAAAACCCTGGGTCAGATGGAGCAGACCTGGCTGTTGCGGACACACAATCAACAAGCCAAAAGCAAGAGATAAGTAGTATGTTAGCAGTAAGTGTCAAGGAGAAAAAACAAAGCAGGAGAAGGGGCCTGGAAGGTGCCAACAGGGGAGAAGGGTTGCAATTTTAAAAAGCCAAGAGTGATATTCGAGTTAACATCTGAAACGATGAGAGTAAAACCATGTGTTTATCTGGGTGAAGAGCATTCTGGGTTGAGAAAACAGCAGACGCCCTGAGGCAGATGTGTACCTGGCAAGTCGTAAGATCGGCATGACTTGTGCAACTGAAATGAAATAAGAGAGGAGAAAGGTTGGCGTGAGGGTAGATGAGGTCAGAGGGGAACTGAATCTAAAATTTAAGGGCTCTGTGGGTCATTGTGAGAAATCTGGCTTATACTTAGATGAGATGGGAGCCACTGGGGCAATCTGATATAATGAATGGTGCTGCCTGGGAGATTAGACTTTAAGTCTGCAGTCAAATAGACTAGTGAACACCCCACTCCAGAATTAGACAGACTTATCTCTCCTCTAGGAGCCCTGGGGGCTCAGGGGTTAAGAGCTTGGCAACTAACCCATTTGAATCCACCAGCTGTTCCTTGGAAATCCTATTGCAGTTCTACCCCGTCCCATAGAGTCTCTATGAGTTGAAATCTACTTGACAGTAACAGGTTTCATTTGGTTTTTGTTAAGGAGTCCCTGGGTGGCACACAGAATTTGCTCACTCTGGGTAGTTGGAATTCACCTAGAGGCACAAGGAAGAAAGACCTGGTGATCTACTTCCAAAAAGTCACAGCCATTGAAAACCCTGGGAAGCACAGTTCCACTCTGAAATGCAGGGGGCTGCCACAAGTCAGAACTGACTCCAGAGTAACTGTTTCTTTTGTTCCTTTTTTGCTTTTAATTCTCCCTGTCTCTGGCAGTGCTGGGCAACCACAGATCTCCCCAGAGGAGCAGAATGAACCCACAGAGATTTCCCAGTATCCAAGAACCATCCAGGACACAGACCAACGGCAGGTAGACTGGGCTGATGAGAGACTCCCCGAAGCTGTCAGCTCTGGGTGATCAGTCCCTTTCCCCACAGCTAGGCCTGTCCCACCCTGGACAGGAGACAGGGAGGGGGCAGAGGACAGCTGCCAGGGTTACATGGTGGACCCCTTCCTCCCCACTACAGGTAAGTTTGACTACAAAAAGGCGGGTAACGAGGCTCCCACAGGTGTCAGGTGGTGGGGAGACTGCCAGAAAGGCACAGTGGGCTTTGATTCCTCTTTAAACCCAGCACAGCCACCAACTCCCTTCAACAGGAATGATAAGCTGTAGAGAACTATACAATCCGTAATCTGCTTCTTCATTTTAAGGAGAGGGAAACTGGAGGCCTGAGGAAAGGAGGGGCTTGCCCTTGGTCTCGGAGATAAGTGACAGAGCTGAGATTTGCACTCAGGTCCTTCTCACTCCACAGCCAGTGGCTCTTCCGTGTACCATTCCAGCCACTGCTGATTTGGCATTGACTCACGGCAACTTCATGAGTGTCAGGCTGGACCTGTGCTCTGCAGGGTTTCTGACAGCTGCAGTTTTCACAAGTGGATTATCAGGACTTTCTTCCAAGGCTCCCCTGGTGGCCTTGACCTTCCAACCTTTCAGCTGGCAGATGAGAGTGTAATTTAGGGTGGGACTAACATTTCAGCTGAGCCTGCAGCACCATCTATATTTGAAATTGTACAGGAAAATTTAAGAGGTAGAAGTCTGTTAGTATTAAAACTCATAAAGAATAAATACAATATAAATCTTTTACATCTAAGTATATAAAATGTAACTATAAAATAGTACCCACTTGTCGCCATGAGTAGGATCTGACTCAACAGCACTTGGCTTTTGGCTATCAGCATTTATCAGTACAGGTTATTATTCAGAATGATGGTGGCTAGCGCTGGTGAGGAACCACCACGTGCTACGCAGTGTGCCAAGCACACTACTATAAGAACCGTCTCACTGTTAGCTCACACTGCAGAAGACACTCAGCAGACCATCTCCCTTCACATTCCAGACTTTGGGTCTGCAACTCTTACACACTTCTTGAGATGATTTGGAGAAGTAATGCTCTCCAAAAGCTTTACTTCCCCCATGCCTCTTTTTATTCCTTACCATGCCTGGCTGGAGGAGCAAGTGGGTTCCAAGATGAGGGGCAAGACCACAGCCAGGATCCAAGACTCTTTCTCTCCTCAGTCAATCTCAGAGGCACCCAGCCCTGGGGGTCCTTGAGCTACCCCTTAACTAGTGATGAGGCCTTGGGCAAGCCACGTGAGTTCCAGGAACTTGGAGTTTCTCATCTGGAAAATGGAAATGAAATGATCTGTATTCAGTTGCTTTGAGGTCTAACTATGAGCAGGGACCCATGCAAGGCAGCTGAGTGTGTATACTGAATGGTCTGGTGATTAGTGGGCAAGAACTGGCCCCCATTCCTGTCAAAGAGCAGAAATAATAAGATGCAGTATATGGTAGTAGCTTTCAAAAAAATTACTGTACTTTTCAGTTTCTACATCAGTGGTTCTCTAACTTGAGCTGCAGCCCTGGTGAGCTTGTTAAAATAGTTTTAACAGAAACCCCAAGTTTCTGATTCAGCAGATCTGGGGTGGGCCTGAGAATTTGCATTCTAACAAGTTCCCAGGTGATGCCAAGGCTTCCTGGCCCAGGACGCAGATTTGGAGAGCTGCTGCTCTAGCTGAGAGCAGGAGGGTTCTCAGCCCTGGCTGCACATCGGCCTTAGCCTGAGGAGGCACTGAGGCCAGAGACTCTGATGTGACTGTTCAAGGGTGCAGTATCAGTGCTGGAAGTCTTCACAGCCCCCCGGACAATAAGGAGGTGCAGCTCCAGCTGAGACCGTTGCCTGCCCTCGGGTAGAGCAAGGGGAGCAACCAGATGCTGAGGAAGCAGCACCCGCCACGGCCACCAATTTGCTAAGAGCAGTCAGCTCTGGGGAGGAGGCTGACAAAGTTCTGTTACTGCAGCAATCATGACAAATTATAATAAAATATTAAGCTTGTTATTAAAATTTAAATAATCACTGTTAAACTTATAGGTGTCGAAGTCTGTTAACAATAATAAAAGCTAGCATTTCTGGGGCACTCACACAAGCCAGGAGTTCCTGGGTAGTGCAGATGATTAACACATTTGGCTGCTAATCGAAAGGTTGGCAGTTTATCCACCCAGAGGTGCCTCAGAAGAAAGGCCTGGAGATCTATTTCTGAAAACTCAACCACTGGAGGACAATTCTACTCTGACCCACATGCTGTCGCAGTGATCCAGAATTGACTGAACAGCAAGCGTTTTTTCTGGTTCATCCATGCCAACCACTGCCCCAAGTACCTCACATCTAAAAACTCATTTAATCCTCAGAACAACTCCAGGAGATGCTTGTAGAACTATCTGTAATTTACATTTTGTTCAAACTGACACACCAGAAGGTTGGGTCTCTCGAGCAGGTTCAAACAGCCAGAAAGTGACGGAGCTGAGATTAGAAAACAGGCTGCCTGCCTTGGGATCCATGCTCCTGGCCACTGTGCTAAGGAGAACGTGTTCTTGATTAACCTGCGAAATAAAGATTTTTTTTTTTAGTTAGGGGGTGGAAAATCCCATTTTGTGCCTACTCTTCGCTCAGGAAGCCTTTCAGGGGCATTAAGCCAAGTATGATATGATACAGACTTGGAAATAGTTGTTAGTTTACACTTTGCAACACACACTGACAATCCTTACTTTGCTTTAATAAATTTACTTCGCAATGCAATTCAATTAAACCAACAATCATTCAGTGTGCACCTTGTGACAGTCCCCAAGCCACAGCCTGAAGACATAGAGATGTTGGAACCTGGACATCCAGAGAGGAAGCAACCTGCTCAGGGACGGGCCAGGGCTGGGCCCAGACTTCCATCTAATGCTTTCACCTTTGAGGGACTGAGGGATGAACAAGGAAAGGGAGGCAGAGGTGCTGGAAAAAGCCAGCAGTGGTTCAGCAGCAGAATTCTTGTCTTCCAGGCAGCAGACCCAGGTCCTGACCCATACCTCATGTAACGCACTACCCCCTGTCAGTGGAGGCTTGTGTGTTGTTTTGGTGCCTAACAGATCTCAGCAGAGCTTCCAGACTAAGATGGACTAGGAAGAAAGATACAGAGATCTAGTTCCAAAAATTCCCAAGGAAACCCTATGGATCACAAATGTCTGATCCCCAATCTGTCATGGGAGATGGTGCAGCACTTGGCAGCATTTCATTCCATTGTTGTGGGGTCCCCATGATATTCAGGGGCCCACTCCATGACAGCTGACAATAATACCTCCTTTGGCAATTAGCCAGATCTCTAGTGGCTCACAGAGAAGACTCAGAGTTGGGCTGCCACAGGCCCAGAAAAGAGGGATGAGTTTACAGGCTTATGGGAGGAAGCAGATACTGCAGAACCTTTGACCTTGGCTTAGCTCATTTCAGCTTTCACATCTCATCCCTCCTCCACCCTAGCCAGGAATGCTTCTCCCCAAAAGAGACAATGACTACAGACACCCAGTAAGGTCATAACCAGGAGTCTAACTTCCCAACCTAACTCTGATTTGCACTCTCATCTCTAAATGAGGTTATACACACAATCCTTGTGTCTTCTCTGTTCCCACCATTCATCTGTAAATGCAAGCACAGTGAATGACCCCAATTTTTGTTACCCTGTTTTGGCACTTAAAAAAAAAAAAAGCTATATCCAGAAGTGTTTAAAAACAAAAGTGGCTCAGGCCTCTCACCACCTCCAGGACACTCTGATCATAGATCAGGGGACAGTAGTCCACTATCAGAGTTTCAACTATAACCTAGGACTTCTGACCACTAGCAAGGTCTCTTTGGGGTTCTAAAGGATACCCTCACCTTATAAACCTGCTCTTAAGTGTTCCAGTGTTTAAGAGGTCTCATACCTACCCATGGCTTCAGTCACCACTTTACATAGGTCACCTAAGCCCAGACCCTCCCAAAGGCAGCCTCACCCATATGTCCCATGGGTGCCTCAGACATGACTCTAAATTAAAGTCTTGTTCTACCTGTGTTCCCTACTCCAGATGCTGGCATCCTCATCCTTAGCTACTCAAGCTGGAAACAGAAATGGTACCCTAGGCACCTCCTTCTCCATCATCTCCACAGCCTGTAAACCAGTGAGGCCAACAAGTTCTATCTGTTTCTCCCGTCTCTTGATCCCACACTTTTTTCCCACCCACCACTGCACCAACATCAGCTTCAACATTTCACCCTTCATCTATTGAGAAAACCTTATCCTCTCCACTCTAAGTACCTACCATGGACCTGGCACTGTGTACTTGGTGTACTGGGATTCAGGGTTCAACAAGACAAGATTACAGTCACTAGTGTGACTGCATGAAACACATTTGGCCATGCCTTTTCCTTGCTCAGAACTCTTATGTGGCTTCCTTTTGGCCTTGGGATTAAATCCAAACTCCTCCCGGGACCAAGTCCAAAATTTGATCTGTACTCCTTGACTTTCCGCCCCCTATTGATCCTTCCAGACTGGTTTCAAGCCACACCACCACATCCAAGCTGACCTATCGGAACAAGCCACTGGCTGTTCTCGCAAACCCACAGCGCAAAGGGCACCTCCTCCACAGTCTTTCCCTGCCTGAGCCCCATGTCTCTCTGCTTCTCTCTTTTCTATCTCAAAAGAGATTGACATAACATACAACTTAATCCTTCCTCATTAACATAACTGTCACTAATCCCACCTCATTAACATCACAGAGATAAGAGAGCAAAATCGTATTAGAAGGCACAGTGGTGGACAATCACACAACACTGAGACGCATGCACTAGCCAAATGGACACACATTTTGGCGGGCACAACTCAATCCATAACATTCCATCCTTGGCTCCCCAAAATTCATGTCCTTGTCACATGTAAAGCACATTCACCTTATCAAGTGATTACCAAGGACAGGAGGAAGGGAGAAGAGAGGAGTTAGAGTGATGGAAATATCACATTGACAAAGAGCATTGCACAGCTGATTACTAGAATTGTTGTCAGTAGGTTGTATGCCTGTAAAATATTGAATTGGCAAAGGTTCTGTGATAGATGTATTTTAAATGAAAAAAAGAAAAACAAGTAGCCGCTGAGGTTACACATGTACAACCAAACACCTTCTGGGATTTGGTTCTTTGATTTGGAGGTTTAGGATCATGGTTTCATGGAACACCCCGGTTAGGTCTAACAACACGTTTAGCACTTCTATTCTACCTCCTAGTTCTTACCATAGCACCTGGGGTCTTAAGAGCTTGTATGCAGCCATCCAAAGCAAACCCTTATCTGGAGCAAGAGGAAGAAGAATAGTTAAAAATAGAATGAGGACGTGGGATGTGTGGCTAATTGCCTCCATGAACAACTGCATCCTTTGCCATAAGACCAGAAAAATTAGATGGTGCCCAGCTACCATTACTGGACATTTTGATCAAAGATTCCATAAGGAAATCCTGATCAAAAGCTGGAAAATGCAAAACAGAGTTTCAAATTCTCATGGACTCTAAACTTTCTGGAGCCATGGAAGGTGGATGAACCCCTGAAACTATTGGCCCTGATAAATCTTTATGTATTTATATTTTGTGCATTAAGTGAAAATTTAGAGAGCAATTAGTTTCCCACTCAATAGTTTGTACAGAAAGTGTTCTGTGGCATTGGCTTCATCTCCCACAATGTATCAGCACTCTCTCCATTTCTACTCTAGTTTCATTTCCTTTCATCCTGATTTTCTACCCATTCCTGCCTTTTCGTCTTTGCTTTTGAGCACATGTTGCCCTTTTGATCTCTTATAATTGCTTGTTCTCAGGAACATATTCCTGAGGTCTTGAAAGTTTGCAAGTGGCCATCCAAGGCACAACATTTGGTCTTTACTCACCCAGAGCAACAAAGGAAATAGGCGAGTCAGGAATAGAAGGAGGACATGGAATGTGTGGCTAATTACTCCATGAACAACTGCCTTGTTTGCCACGAGACCAGAACAACTGGATGGTTCCTGGCTAAAGAGGCTACAGAAGAGGTCAGCAAAATATGACCAAATCTTACCATTAGTGAACATTTTGACTAAAGAGTCTACAGAAGAGGTCAGCACAATATGACCGAATCAAAGTCCCAAAAGCTTCACTCCACATCCAAACTCCCTGAGGGGCCAAGTTTCTAGTCTAAGGGTTGGAGGACTGCTAGCTCAATCAGTGTAATCTAGTTTATAAAGAAAAGATTCTACATCACACTACAGTAAGTAGCATCTGGAGTCTTAAAAGCCTGTGAGCAGCCATCTAAGATGTGTCTGCTGGTCCCATTCTGGCTTGAGCAAAAGACAGTAAAGAAACCAGACACAAGGGAAAGATTAGTGCAAAGGACTAACGGAGCACAGCTACCACGGCTTTCACCAGCCTGAGCCTCAGACAACTAGAAGGTGCCCAGCTACCACCACCGACCGCCCTGGCAGGGGTCACTGAAGATGATCCCGGACAGAACAGGAGAAAAACTTAGAACGAAATTCCAAATATTCACCCCCCAGCCCCCAAAACAGACTTGCTCGTCTGTACAGCGACTGGAAAAACTTCAAGAGGATGCTCCCCAACTCCTTTTAATCCAGTACTGAAGGAGCTCCCGAGGTTCACCTTTCAGCCAAAGATCAGACAGTTCTACCAGGCAAACAATAACGCACGTGAGGAGCATGCATCATAGTTCAGTCACATATATGAGAGCAAAGTGGCACACCAGCCCGAAAACAAAGACGAGACGGCAAGAAGGGACACACCTCAGGGTTGGCAGGAATGTCACAAAATAACTTGTGTGTTGATTACTTAATAACTTGACCAGTAAACTTTCACCTAAAGTACAATTAAAAAAAGAAAAGAATTCTTATCAAAGATAAGAATTCTTATCAAAAGGAAGGAAATGCAGATCACAATTTTAAATTCTCATAGACTCTGCACTACCTGAAACCATGACTGTTGGATGAATCCCTGAAACTAGTACCCTGAGACATCTTTAAACCTTAAGCCAAAAATATCCCTTGACGTCATCTTAAATACAAACAATAGCTTAATTAGTAAAAAATGTCTGCCTTGAACATTAAGCTCTTCTAAGAACTATCCATAAAGGACCGAAATGACAACAGCAACTTGAGAGATCAGATAGGAACCTTAGAGGACAGTGAGTTGATGTCCCTGTGGGAGGAATAACTCACAAAAGGAGGGTAATAATGGTTCCACAACTCAAGAATGTCATCGGTGTCACTAAATGGTACATGCAGAACGAATCGGTGTGTATTTTGCTGTTATATTCTCAACTAAAATAAAATAAATTTAAGCCTATTCTTTCTCCAAGTCTGTCCTCTATGCTCTTTCTCTCATCAAAGCACGCAGCCTGTGGGTGACAAATCGACAAGAACAAATGTCTGGGGGGAGGGGGGCAGACCAGGGAAAGGTCCAGCCCAGGCTTCGCTGAGTTCTTGGGACTTGAGTCCCCGTGCCAGAGCTTTCCAACCAAGTTGGGAAGACGGTGCCCCTGAGACCGGCGAGGCCAGCTTTACAGTTTGAAGCAGTGAGTCACCTCCTGGCTGCAAGTCAAGGAGCTCTTAGGGCGTCCTTGTTTGGAGAGGCACCTGGCAGCAGGACTGGGGGGAGGGGACGGACAAGGGTACCTGAGACACTACAAAACAGGAGATCTGCTCAGGGACAGATCCCAATGCAGACACAGGGTCGTGTAGAAGGAGGCAGTGAGACAGATACAGAAGGACCAAGGCAACCGGCGACAGGAACAAGAAGCAGAGAGAGATGAGAAAGACCGACTTAGGGAGACCCAAAGCACAAAGGTGAGACAGAGAAACCTGGATGTGGAAGCAGACCAAACCTAAAGTGCAGAGCTTGGTCCCACAGTTCCCTGCTCACACTCTTTCCTCCTCTTTTCATCTCCCAGCTGCAACCCAGGACCCAGACGTGTGCGAAATTGGAGCCAATGAGCTGCAAGGCCTGGGCATTACCTCACCAGCACAGGCTGCCATTGGCTGTCCAAGCCGCCGGAGCGGGCTGTTGCTAGGACACCCCAGGCAGGCCTGGTGAAAGGACGATAGGGGAAGGCTCCCTTAGGAGATGCTCGCCTGCACCTCCTTCGAGTCCACGGCGGGGGGCGGGGGGGGGAGGGAGGGAGGGGAGCAGGGACACTTGCTCAGCCCCCAGGGGGAAAAATCAAGCTCCTGCTGCTATAGAATCCCTGAACTCCTCCACAAAGGCTTCCATTCAACCTTCTGTTATAGCCTGGCCCACAATCATGGAACCTGTACACCATCCCTGTATCTCGCAAACCGCAATGAGCGGCATCCACCTTCCGTGTCAGCCCTGCCGATACAGAGATGAGTATTCTTCCATCCCTGCCCTCAGGGATCCCCATGTTATCATGCAGACCCTCCAGTCCAAGGTCACTGGAAAGTACAAACTGTTTGCCTTGAGCTACTAGGCAAAAGGTTAGTGGTTCAAGTACACCCAGTAGCATACAGGAGAAAGACCTTACAGGTCTCCTTCCATAAAATTATGCAAAACAACAACAATAAAAAAAACGTGTTGCCCCAATGTTGCAACGATAGAGTAGCAGGGGCGGGATCTGGAGACCAATGGGCATAACCAGGCTATTGCTAAGACAGTCTCCTGCATCCCATATTGGTGAGTGGCATTTGGGGTCTTGAAAGCTAGCAAGCTGCCATGTGAGGTACACCAAATTGTCCCAACTCATCTGGAACAGATAATGACCAAGAACATCAAAGAAACCAGGAAAAAAACAGCTTAGGAGACAGAATGAGAGACTGTATCAACAGGTGACTGGAAGAACCAGATGATGCCTGGCCACCACAAACAGCTGTGATGGAGCACATGGTCTTGAGTCCCAACGGCAACATGAGAAAAAGAGGAATGCAGCTCAAGAACCCTACTAAAAGACCACAGTTGATGATCCAGTGGCCTGGGGGATCCCCTGGGAGCATAGCCCCAAGACCTGCTACTGCCCCTGACCAGAAAACATTACTAAAGTCAACTCTTCAGACAGAAAGGCACTGGATTCGGGGACACAATGTGACCATATGGTATGTGTACTTTATGGTTCTATGCGTTTATAGGAGGCTGTCCTACTGGGCTCTCTCTAGATGGGAGAGAAGAGGGTGGAGAGGAGGGAACAAGAGCTTGTTAAGAGGATACAACAAGTACAGAACGAAAAGGAGGAGTGTGCTGTCACCAGGTGAGGGGAGCAGAGGAGCTGCAGATAAGAGGGCATACAAAATTAATTTGGATTGTGTACTTCCACTTAATCACAATAAAAAAGAAAACTGTTGCTGATGAGTCAATGTTGACTCATGATGACCCATGTGTGTTGGAGTAAAACAGCATTCATGAAGTTTTTAGTAGCTGATTTTTCAAAAGTAGACCACCAGAACTTTCTTCCATGCTATGGAAATCCTGGTGGCATGGTGGGTTAAGTGCCACGTCTGCTAACTGAAAAGTTGGCAGTTCAAATCCTCCAGGCACTCCTTGGAAACTCTATAGGGCAGTTCTACTCTAACCTCTAGGGTTGCTGTGAATTCGACCTAACTCAATGGCAGTGGTTTTTTTAGTGGTATGGTTCAAAGTTCTACTTTCAAACATATGGACTTGCCATGAGTGGGAAAGGATGGGATGGCAATATGGATGCTAAGGACTAAAAGAAAGGGAAGAGGTAAGGCTGTGGGAACATAGAGGGAGAGTTCCTAATCCACCAGCCTGACCAGAAGGACTTCTGGGATGAAAGATGGCTGAGCTGGGACCTGATGGAGCTAACCAGATAATGAAAAGCGGAGAAGAAAATTTTAGGCAAAGGGGCAGCCTGTATGAAGCCCGGGAGACAAGACAAAGCAAGGAGCATTTAGGGAACCATGGCAGAGAATTAGGGGTGCAAGGACGGGACAGAAGGAAGAGTGAAGGGTTATGCTAAAAAAATGAAACAACACAAGACCCTAGAAGACTTAAGAGTCTTGCCAAGTGATCTTGAACCATATTCTTAGGGAAATGGAGGAATTTGAGGGGAACGGGTTATAATGAGGAAGATCATTATGCTGAGTGCTGTGTGTAGGATGGAATGACTGGGAGTAGGGAGACAGATTATCACAAGGACTGGTGAGAGATGAGGAGAAGAACTAAGACCCCAAAAATAAGTCATGAATTTTTCTTCATGGCAATGGGAAATTTGGCAAAGATTATGGGTGATAGCTGCACAACGTGATTAATTGATATCACTAAATTGTGTACCTGAAAAATGTGAAATTGTCAGATTGTTATGGATTGACTTGTGTCCCCCCAAAAATATGTGTAGCCATGTGGCTGGGCCATGATTCCCAGTATCTTCTGACTGTCCTCCATTTGGTGGTTTTCTTATACTGTATGTTAAAGGATTAGGGTGGGACTGTGAATCTGTTTATAAGATCACCTCCCCGCTCCACTGTAAAGGGAGTTTCCCTGGAGTATGGCTTGCCCCACCCTTAATGTTTTCATCCTACAAGAGATAAAAGGAAAGAGAAGCAGGCAGAGAATTGGGAACCTCATACCATCAAGAAAGCAGCACCGAGAACCCCAGAGATGACACCATCTGCCTATGAACTGTTGATATTCGACAAAGGCCCTAAGACATTAAACTGGGGTAAAAACAGTATCTTCAACAAATGGTGCTGCCAAAATTGGTTATCCATCTGCAATAAACTGAATCAAGATCCATATCTTACACCTTATACAAAAACCAACTCCAACTGGATAAAAGACCTAAATATCAAACCTAAAACGCTAAAGCTCATCCAAGAAAAGGTAGGAACAACAATGGAAGTTTTAATACACAATGAGGACAGACTCCAAAGTCTGTCAAACAAACCTCAATCAACAGAAGAGAAAATAGATAAATGGGAACTATTAAGAATCAAACACTTTTCCTCATCCAAAGACTTTATTAATAGAATTAAAAGAACACCCACAGAATGGGAAAAAATATTTGGCAACTCTATGTCAGACCGACGCCTGATCTCCATAATCTATAGGATACTACAAAATATCAAGAAGAAGAAGATAAACCATCCAATTAAGTGATGGGCAAAGGAGATGGACAGACACTTCACTAAAGTGGCTATCCAGGCAGCCAAAAAACACATGCGGACATGTTCACGATCTTTAGTTATTAAAGAAATTCAAATCAAGACAACAATGAGATACCATCTCACCCCAACAAGATTGGCCATGATCCAGAAAACACAAAACAACAAATGCTGGAGAGGCTGTGGAGAAAGTGGAACCCTCCTACACTGTTGGTGGGGTTGCAAAATGGTCCAGCCTCTTTGGAAGGCAATCTGGCGCTTCCTTAAAAAAATGGATATTGATATACCATTTGACCCAGTAATTCCACTACTTGGAATATATCCTACAGATTCAAGGCCTTTCACACCAATGGACACATGCACCAGAATGTTTATCGCAGCACAGTCCACAGTAGCAAAAAGATGGAATCAACCCAGATGCCCAACAACAGAAGAATGGATAGGTAAACTGAGTATATGTAAACATATACTCAATGGAGCACTACGCAATGATAAAGAATAACGATGATTCCAGGAAACATCTCCTAACCTGGTTTCAACTGGAAGACATTATGTTGAGTGAAAGTAGTCAGCGACAAAAGGACAAATACTGTATGAGACCTCTACGATAAGATCTCAAAAACAGACTTGTGTATAGAAGAAAAGACTCTTTGACAGCTGCAAGGGAGGGGAGGAAGGGAGGGCAGGGGGGAGGGTTTAGTTTAGATAGTTACTAGCAATCTAGCTGGGAGGAAGCGGTGACAGCACACATTAGGAACAAGAACAACATTAAGTGGACTTCAGCATAACTTGAGTACTCCTTCCATCTTAACTCAATATTGCAAGGATAGAGTAGCTGGGGCAGGGGGCGGGGGACCATGCTCTTGGGTGAATTCCAGGCCAATTGGCACAACTAGTGTTTTGCTAAGAGAGCTCTCTGCACCCCACGTTGGTGAGTGGCGTCTGGGGTCTTAAAAGCTGCCAAGCTGCCATCCGAGGACACAGCAAATGGCCCCAACTCAGCAGGAACGGATGCTCACCGAGCGCCAAAACGGCAGGCGGTAAAGACAACCGAGAAGACAGAGAGACCCACAAGAGTGGGTGCCTACATCGACTTGGGACCGGAAGAACCAGATGGTGCCTGGCCACCACCAGTGATAGCCACAATGGAGCTCACAGAGAGGAGCCTCACTGGCAACACAAGAATAAAAAGAGGTGCATCATGAGATCTCCACTAAAAGACCTCAATTGATGGTCCAGCGGTTTGGGGGTTACTCTGAGAGCATGGCCCCCTTCCCTGATGCTGCCCTCTCCCATAAATTATAGCAAAGGTCCACTCTTTGGACAATAATGGATTGGACTTGGCAAGGCAGAGTGACCATATATTGGAAGCACTTTATGGTTCTATACATCTATAGGATATCATCTTGCTGACCTCTGGCTGGAGGAAGGGGTGTGGACGAAGAGGAGGGGAAAGGAGACTGTTGGGAGGATGAGACAGGTATGGAGCAGAGAGGAATAGTGTGCTGTCACCGGACAGGGAGAGCAGTGGAAGTTGCATATAGGGGGGCATGTAAATTTACATGTGAATGTACATTTTCACTGGGTTATGTTAAATAAAAATAAAAATTAAAAAAAAAAGAAAGCAGCACCGAGAGAAGAGCGCATCCTTCAGACCTGAGGTTCCTAGCCCAAAATGCTCCCTGAACAAAGACTGATGCAATACCAGACTTTCCTCCAGAGCCAACAAAGGGGAAAGCCTTCCCCTGGAGCGGACATCCTGAATTTGGACTTGTAGCCTACCGGACTGTGTAAGAATAAACCTTCCTTTGTTAAAGCCATCCACTCCAGTATTTCTGTTAAAATAGCCCTAGCTGACTAAGACAGCAGATGTTGTCTTAAATCTATTTTTACAACAATAAAAAAATTATTTTTCAATAAACAAGTAAAGTAAAAATAAAAAGACCCCTAAGAGTGGAGATGGAGAGAACTAGACACAGAAAGAGGTCAGAAAGAGGTGGAGCCACAGGTCCAGTGATTGAGTGGATGTCACACACCTCACCTAGGAAGCATTAAGGACTTTTCTGGCAACGAGATCAGTTCATCACTCCCCTGTCCAAACAATGTCAGTATTGTGTGTATACAACTTTTGTTCAGAGAGTCATGCTACATTGAAAAGATGTCTGCTTCCGTTTGTACATCTGTGCCCAACACTTACACACACACACATATTCAGACTCTTACTCATCCAGCACTTGGCACAGGGTCTTCACAAGTGCAAGTCCACCAATGTTAAGCTGACATGCAGCCACACTACCAACCCCGTTATGTGTCCCATACCGCAGCCTCCATCATTCCTACCCTCCACGCACCTCTCCCACCTCTTACAGTCATGTTGTACCCTCCACCTGGGACCTGTGGTGCCCCTCCCTCATCTCTCCCTGCTGTCATTCCCTCAGCCAACAGGAAAAGTTGTGCATCTGTTGGATCCATTTCTGAAGAATGGTAGGACCCTATTTTCTGATTAGCACAGTCGTTGTAATGTAATCATGGGGTTACTGTGAGAATTAAATGAGGTTTGTGGCTTGGTACAATCAATCAGCTATAGTGATGACACTATTATTACTGGGTATTAGAGGAGAAAGGAGAGGCCCAGAGAGGACTCCAGCGGGGTGAAGCCCTACAGTAGGACATGGGACACTTCTGTAACTCATCACAAAGTGGTGCTTTGAATTTTCATTTGGTACATACACTGTTTCAAGAAAAACACAGGTCAAAGTACAATGGTGAGACAAGACTCGATTTTTGTCATAATGCCACACTAATACCATCAATACTTCACCTAAGTCTCTGATATGATGATTACAGATGTCTTCACCCAAGGAACAAATGTAGGACAATATAGCAGCTTCTTAAATGTCAAAAGAATCAATTGATATCTTACAAGCAAGGAATCTTTAGGATGTCAGAGCTGGTAGTGCCCTTCAAATCCTCTTACTCAACCTTTGGTCCCACAGTGACACAGCTGAGAGGCAAAATAAGGAGGTGTTTTAGGCACTGTAACTCCCAGTCTGGTAGACTTTTCCAATTCTGGTTTGCTTTGCAATCGAAGAGTTGTTAAAAGTCCTCCAGCTCAGGGTACACTTGGGACTTTCGCATGTGTCATTTTAAACATCCCTAACAACCTTTCAGTAAGCCATGGTGGTGTAGTGGTTAAGTACTATGGCTGCTAACCAAAAGGCTGGCAGTTCAAATCCACCAGATACTCCTTGGCAACTCTATGAGGCAGTTCTACTCTGTCTGTAGGGCACTGTGAATCAGAACAGACTTCACAGCAATGGGTTTGGTATTTTGCTTTAACAACCTTGCAAAGTAGGAATTATCATTCCCACTTGAAAGATATGGAAATTAAGGTTCAAAAAAAAAAAACAGAGACTCACTTAAGATTGCATAGCATTACTGGACTGAACTCAGGTCTGTCAGATTCCAAACTCGTGTTGCTGACATTGACAATGGGTTGACTCCAGGACAACTTGTTCTTGATTGCTGCAGTTGGCTGTGACTCATGATGATATTGTGTATAAATATCAGAAGGAAAAGTTTCCCATTCCTAAACCGCCTCCACAATCCTTGTCATATTTCAGCCAATTGTTGAGACTATTGTGTCAATCTACCTCCTTGAGGGTTTCCTTCTTTCTGGCTGAACCTCCATTTTACCAAATATGATTCCCTGTTTTAACGATTGATCTTTCCTGATGATGTATCCTAAGCACGCAAGGCGAAGTTTCACCATCTTCACTGTAAAGCACATTCTTGTGGTATTTCTTCTAAGACAGATTTGTTCATTCTTCTGGTAGTGTATAGTATATGCAGTATTCTTCACCAACACCACAATTTGAATGCATCAGTTATTCTTCTGTCTTCCTTTTTCATTTTCCAGCTTTCACATGCATATGAGGTGATTGAAAAGACGATGGCTTCAGTCTGGCACACCTTAATCATCAAAGTGAAATCTTTGCTTTTTAAAAC
This sequence comes from Heterohyrax brucei, assembly GCA_028571685.1. Classification (NCBI taxonomy): domain Eukaryota; kingdom Metazoa; phylum Chordata; class Mammalia; order Hyracoidea; family Procaviidae; genus Heterohyrax; species Heterohyrax brucei. The sequence goes on from CM053140.1 coordinate 61,217,132, forward strand.
TTTAAGGAGGTCTTTTGCAGCAGATTTGCCCAATGCAAAGCATTGTTTGATTTCTTAACTGCTGTTTCAAGGGCTGTGGGCATCAAAAAGAGTCACCAACACAATCAATGAAAGGAGAAGAGGAAAACCCTCAAATTGATGAAGACTAAAGAAGTCTTAGAATCATTTGCATGTTTGTGTTTTAACGTGGTTTGCCTGATTTAGTGGAATAGAAACTCCCCTCTAAAGTAATAACAGAACTCAGAGTTACACCACAAGCAGAGGGTCTAGAAAAGGACCACCTGGAGGCTGATATAGTCTTGAGTGCATATTCTGACTTAGATACCACTACCCTTATTCTCTGAATAAAGGGGTCTTAGAATAAAAAACAGAAGAGTAAGGTTTAACAAGATGTCCTTGCCAGTTGTGGTCTTGGGGTAGTAATAGACATGGGGTATCCTGTGGGAAGGACCCAAAGGGTAAGACCTACAAACCAGTCTCAGTAACAAATCTAACTCTGCTAACTTCATGTTTGCTGGCGTTCCCACAGCATAGTGCTCTGCAGTCTCTTCCATTGTGGCAGAGGAAAAGCAGTGTCTCTGAGCTTTAAAAGAGATGCCATTCTTTACTCCAGAGAAAAGGATGGTTCTCCATCTTCAAGAGGTTCTATTTCTAGCTCTGGAAAACACTATGACCGTATATAGACAAAAAATTGCTCTATCACTAGAAGCAGGGATACAGACAGACACCTGTACACCAGTGTGCATTGCTGCACCCTTCACGGTAGATAAAAAGTGGAAATTTCTGAAATGTGCATCAACAGGTGAATGGATAAACAAGGTGTGGCAACACAGGCAATGGAATATTAATCAGTAGGAGAAATGAAGTCTTGATGCATACCACAACGCGGACACATCTTAACGTCACACTGAGTGAAGTAAGTGGGCCACAAAAGGACAAACACGGTATGATCTCACTTACATCAGTAAATATATAGAATCAAGGCTTATTAGTGGTTACCAGGGGTGGGAGGGACAACAAAAGGGGGAGTTTTTGCATTGGGGGCATTGACTTTACGTTAATGGTGGTGGAATTGGTACTGAGAAGTATACTCACAAGGATTCAGTAATGCCTACTACATGCTAAATGTTGTTCTAAGAACTTGAGATATGAGACACTAACAGAGTCTCATCTTTAGATTCTAGGGGAGGAAACAAAACAACAAACATATTTTAAAAAAGGGGGGATTACTTTCAAGTGTGCCCAAATGCTCTAAAGGCAAACATAATGTGATAGAGAGTGCCAGGGGGTAGGGACGGAGGCCAGAGAATTACTTAGCAAGGACAGTCAGGGAAGGCCTCCTTGTGGGATATTTGAGTTGGGACATGAACAAGGAGGAAAAGAAAGTTATGTGACAGTCTGGAGAAAATATTTCAAGCATTCCTGCAAAGGCATAGGCCCTAAAACAGGTAAGAACTTGCCCACTCAAGGAACAGAATAAGGTTAGTGTGACCAAAGCATCATGAATGAAGGAGGAGAGTAGATGGGGTCAGAGAGGTCACTAGGGCAGGGGCACACAGGGCCTTTTAAGCCACATGAAGAATTTTGGACTGATTTCAACAATTACAGCACCTTATGGAGGGGATGGAAGGAATCTGATCTATAACCTGGTACTGCTGTTCTGGCAGTGGGACTCTGGCTGGATGGAAAGTCAAACACGGATAAAGTTAGGAGCTATTTGAGGAGTCCAGACTGGAGTTGATGGTGCTTGGAAGCAAGACAGGGAGCGGTGAGTGGGACTGGGATACATTTTACAGATAGAGTTGATGGGACGTACCAGTGGACTCTCTGCATGTTGGATGTGAGGGAAAGGGAGAAATTTTGAATCATCAAGGACTTTCAGCAACAGCCGGCTTGTTTTTTGAGACTGATCTTCCTGCTGAGGGCAAATAAAGATTCCTGATAAAATTTTGAAAGCTTCTTCTTCAAAGCAATGAAGAGCTGGAATGATAGTAAGGAATAACCAAGAAAAATTAGAAGGAAATACAAGAACTCGGAGAGCAAACTGACCATGGAAGCCAGTTTTTCTGCAAGGACATTGGCCAAGAAAAGTAAAGACTGAAAAAATCCACTGCCATTGAGTTGATTCCGACTCATAGTGACTCTATAGGACAGAGTAGATCAGCCCCACAGAGTTTCCAAGGAGCACCTGGAAGACTCAAACTGCCAACTTTTTGGTTAGCAGCCATAGCACTTAACTGCTATGCCACCAGGATTTCCTAAGAATAATAAGGAGCAGGCAAAAATAAACAATATCAAGAATTTTAAAACAAGAGCAATATGACGCATGCTGAAGATAATAAAAGGAAGAGAACATGATGAAAAACCATGCCAATAAATTTAAAATTTTAAGGAAAATGAACAAATTCCCAGGAAAAAAATATAAATTACCAATACTGACTGAAGGAAAAAAATTAGCATAATCACTTAAGAAAAGAGTTTGGCTTTTTTTTCTAGGAACATTAAAAATAGATACACATCCCACGACCAGCAACTATAACCCTAAGTATATACCTTAAACAAGTTCATGCATATGTGTATCATAATAATATTTTATAAGAATACTTACAGAAACACTGAAGCACTGTTCATAATAGCTGAAAATTGGAAATAACCCAAGCAGCCATCAAGAAGAGAACACATACATAAATTGTACCATAGCCATATAAAGGAATAATATGTGTTGTGCCATTACAATCTATTCCGCTCAATTCTGAAACCAGCTGAGTAAATCAGTACTTCTCCCTGTGATCCTAACCATCAGTGCTAGGTTAGGTCTTACAAATTTAAAGGGCACAATCCAGACTGCCAAATCTGCCCAAGACCTCAGACACCAGTCACAAGCTTGAAAGTTCCCATGATATCCTCCCTTCTGGCCAGTGGTCTACAAATTCAAGGGTTTCCCACTACCCCTTCAGGATGCCAGCTGTAAGCTCAGGGTTCCTTGTGGCTCCCTTCACTTTCGACCTGCTGGCTACAAACATGGGAATTTTCTGTACCCCTTCAGGATGCCAGTTGTAAGATCAGGGGCCCCCATGCCCCTTTCACTTCTGACCTGCTGACTCCATCTACTCCCTTGCATTTGAAAATTCTCTAGAATGACTCATAGAATTTAGGAAAGTGTTATATTTACAATCACAGTTTTATTACAGCAAAAAGGATACAAATGAAGAGACGCACAGGTGAGATATGGGAGGTTTCCCAACTCTGAATCTCTGTTTTCCTAAAAGGGATGAGCTAACCTCCCACATGTATCGATGTTTATCATCAAACCAGGAAGCCCGTGGAGCTTCTGTGTCCAGAATGTTTGTTGGGACCTCATTACTTAGGCATGACTGATTGAACTATGCCCCCTCCTTGGGGAGCCCAGCTGATATTTGTACTTGGATCTTTCTGGTGTAGCCAGCCAGTGTCCAGAAATCATCTTATTAGCATAAATGCTTAGGTGTGACTTGGAGCTCTCATCAATGACACTTCAGTCCCTAAGAAAATTTCCAGGGAAATCAAAGACAAAAACCAAATTCTTTAGGTAAAGTTGAATTCTTCACCCCAAAATATGCAACAATAAAAATGCACTAACTTCAGTTACACACAATTACAGCATTAGTGTTACAGGTGTAATCCTGAAAGGAAGAAAGACAACAGCAAAGAATGTATTCCATATGACTCTATCAAGTTCAAATATAAGCAAAACCAAAATACAAATTTCAGAATATATATATGTGTGTGTGTATAACTATACTTTCTATATGTAACTTCTCTTTCACAATTAAAAAAAAAGAGTTAAAAAGAGCTAGGCAACTGGATAAATAGTGGTGCCAATTTCAGATCTGGAGATCATTTCAGGACAGCAGGTGAAATGGGAAGATGGGCAATCAATAAACGAGAAATCTGTTTTGCCATATGAAGTCAGACATGCCCACCGGACCTTCAAGAGATCATTTGGAGCATGCAGTCAAGTACAGGATCTCATAAAAGAGATCCAGATTCTAGATTTCAATTGGTTAGAAGATATATATATATTTTTTGGTAGACATTTCTGAGAACTCACATCCAGGATATATAAAGGATTCCTACAAAAGAACAAGGAAGCTTGAATACAAAAGGCAAAAGACTTATTAAACAAACACACTAGATTTTAATACAAGAAATTACTCAACAGGGTCATTTTACTAAAATAAAATTCAATGCCCTGGAATGGTCCTCATTAACTTAAGACACTGATCTTTTCTAGGAAAGGAGCTGGGATGCAAGAAATTGAAAACATATATTATTGGTGAAGTCCCAGCCAAAAGGCAAGAGTTTAGAAATGCCAGTGTTGTGAATAACAGCATCTCACCACAGATGGAGGTCAACATATCAGATACCTGGGAAGCCACTGGTGACTAGGCCACCGTTGGTCTTAAGTGCCCTTAACTGGTATCCCCTTCTGCGCTCAAGAAAAGAAAGTCATCCTCACAGAAATGGATTGAATTGTGTCCCTCAAACATGTGTCCCCCCAAAATTGTATCCGTTTGGCTAGGCATAATTCCCTGTATTACGTGGTTGTCTTCCCCTTTATGATTGATGCAATTTTCCTGTGTGTTATAAATCCTTATCTCTGCCTGCGGTTAATGAGGCAAGAGTAGGTTATGTTAAAAAGGATTAGGATGGGATGAACTACCCTTGCTCAGTGACACCCCTGATCCAATGTAAAGTGAGTTTCCCTGGGATGTGGTCTGCATTACCTTTTATCTTATAAGACATAAAAGAGAGAAGTCAACAGAGAGACAGGGGGACCTCATACCACCAAGAGAGCAGCACTTGAGTAGAGCTTGTCCTTTGGACCCAAGGTTCTTGTGCTGGGAAGCTTCTACATGAAGGAAAAATTGATGACAAGGACCTTCCTCCACAGCCAACAGAGGCTGAAAGCCTTCCCCTGAAGCTGGCAACCTGAATCCAGACTTCTAGCCTCCTAGACTGTGCAAGAGTGAATCTCTGTTAAAGCCATCCACTTGCGGTATTTCTGTTACAGCAGCACTAGATGACTAAGCCACCCACTAGCACCATGTGCCTGAATTTTCTATGGAATAACCTTAGGTTTCATGGAGTATACTAATCTTATTTGGGGCAACAAATTTACAGGTCTGGGTACATATATTTCTTTTAAAATAACAAGGTGATGAAGAAATGAATCAAATCTATAACACTGATGCTTTTGCATAAATTGTATTTACAGTTGTAAAAAATTTAATAGTCTTTCTTTTGTCTTATGTGTGTTCTACTCCACGCCCCCTCCAACTTTAGAACAACTTAAACAACTAGTTCTGTGTGTAATTAGGTTCACAGTTTTTTACGTGCTTAGGAATAATTTATCTGTCATATTGTAAGACTCCCTCATCAGGTGTTTGAAGTGTTGGAATCAGATAAATTAAACTTGTAATTGTAGTTTGAAATATCTAAAGGAATTTGTTTAATTAAATGTGTAAACAGTGTTAAAAGTTTATGGGAATTTAACGCATCAGATCCATGAGTTAACTGAATATGAATCAATGAATGTGGTCTTGCTCTTGTATAAAAATTGCTAAGTTCATAAATAAAATATCAGGATCCATAAGTTGAGAGTAAAAGCTAAAGAAAGAGCTAGGTTCTAAGATCTATAACTTTAATAAATTAAATATTGATTGAAATGTAAGTAATTGTTATTATTCCTCACTAGCTGAATTCACATCTGAACAGTTTACAAAAATATGATGGTGCCCCAAACATACTACACAAACAGAAACTGTGTGATAATAAGCATGCCTGTGCTCACGGGTAAAAGCGTTTGTGTTACCCTTAAGTCCAGGTGGGAGGATGCAGCCGCCAGTGAATCTCAGTGAATCTCAGATCAAGGCTTATGCTTGATTATTTTCCATATATTTTCCTTGCTTCTGCCAGATACCTGGGGGCAGTCCCAGTTCAGGGTCAATTCATACAGTCTGTAGCATCTTTAACTTACCCTCCCCTGGTTGCTTACCTTGTAGCAGTGCCATTGTGATGCAGAAAGAAAATCTCCTTCATACCCTGCTCTGTGTATCAGTGTACACAAATCTACTCACCGATTGCTAAATAATTGGGTGATTGGGGTTTAAATATTTTATTTTAGGCAAAAATCTTCGCTTGGTTGACCCTGGATAAGTTGCAGAGCTTTCCCACATTTTTAAGATGGTTGAGCTCATTGGTTGGGGGTTTTAGATGGGATGGGAAAAGTGCGTAGGCTCCAAATGTTGGTTTCCAATACATGCTCAGGAACAGATTCAGTCTATGTGATGAGAAATAATTGTGCTTCCCTTCTGGGCAAAAAGCCCTTGTCAGAGAAGGCAGCCCTCACTTCTGTCACTGGAACACATCAGGGCTTGACAAGTAATTGACTTCTATCTGGTGGGAAGATTGGGCCTTGGTTGAGGAAGGGAGAGGCCCTGCCAGGTTTGACTTTAAGGTAACATGTCCACTAGCTTTATCAGAAAGACCAGCCCTGAGGTATCAGCCTTCACTTGGCTCATAATAAACTGGCATTTTAATTGCTCATTTGTTTTTCATTTTTGCATGTACAGGTATGTGGGAAATCCCAAAGGAGGAGGATTGATTGGCCAGAAGATGTCCTCCATTCCTGGGTCTTCCCTTGACTGCGTCACCGTAAACACACCACCAGCACCTCACCTACCTCCTAACAAGATGCTGATAGATGTTATTACAGACATTGAGAAATGACTCAGTTCTCCCTACTCAAAGAACAGGCTTTGGGGAAGTTTTCTGAAGGCCGAGGTTCAGTTCATAGAGTGTTAATACATGTTAGAGCTGGTGTGGGTATTAGCTTGAGCCATTTCTTTTAACCTTTATTTTTATAGATCTGGAAATTTGAGAGTCAGAGGAAGAACTGAGGTCTCCTGGGACACCGCATTAAGCATTGTCAGCCCCTGGACAGGCCGGTCTTGTCCTTCTCACTGCCTTGCATCAGATCTACATTAGAAGGTTTCTGCCTTCTAGGCACAGAGTCAATGCTAGAATCACTTACTTGCCTGCCCAAGAAATCTGGAAGAAAGCTACATGGCCAACAAACTGGAAGAATCCATATACATGCCCATTTCAAACAAAGGTCTGAAGGAATGTGAAAATCATCAAACAATATCATTAATTCACATGCAAGTAAAATTTTGCTGAAGATAATTTAAAAATGGTTGCAGCAGTACATCAACAGGGAACTGCCAGAAATTCAAGCTAGATTCAGAGAGGACTTGGAACCAGGGATATCACTGCTGATGTCAGATGGATCTTGGCTAAAAGCAGAGAATACTAGAAGTATGTTTACCTGTGTTTTATTGACTACACAAAGGCATTCAACTGTGTGGATCATAACAAACGATGAATCATTTTGCAAAGAATGGGAATCCCATAATACTTAATTGTGCTCATGAGGAAACTGTTCATAGACTAAAAGGCAGTTGTTTGAATGAAACTAGGAAATACTGTGTAGTTCAAAGTCAGAAAATAATCTGTTCTTTGACCATACTTATTCAATTTGTATGCTGAACAAATAATCCAAGAAGCTGGGCTACATGAAGAAGAAAGAGGCATCAGGACTGGAGAAAGACTCGTTAACAACCTTTGATAAGCAGAGGACACAACTGTGTTTGCTGAAAGCCGAGAGGACTTGAAACACTTAATAATAAAGATTAAAGACTATAGCTTTCAGTATCGATTATGCCTCGATATTAAAAAAAAAAAAAAAAATCTCACAACTGGACCAATAAGCAACATCATGAAAATGGAGAAAAGATTGAAATTGTCATAAATTTCATTGTATTTGGAGCTACAATCAATGCCCATGAAAGCAGCAGTCATGAAATTGCATTGGACACATCTTTCAAGGTAAAAAACAAAAACGTCAACTTGAGGACCAATATGTACCTGACCCAACTCATGATTATTTTCAGTAAGCTCATAGGTGAAAGCTGGACCATGAATAAGAAAGACTGAAGGAGACTGAATCAATGTATTAGGATTGTGATGTTGGTGAAGAATACTGAGTATGCCATGAGCTGATAGAAGAATAAATAAATCTGTCTTTAAAGAAGTACAGCCAGCATGCTCCTTAGAAGTAAGCTTTGCTAGACTTTGTCTCATATACTTTGGACATGTTACCAGGCATGACCAGTTCCAGCAGAACGAAGTCACACCTGGTAAAGTGAAGGGACAGCAGAAAGATAACCCTCAACAAGACAAGCTGACACGGTGGCTGCAAGAACAGACACAAATACAGCAATAATTGGGAGAATGCCTTAGGACCAGGCAGCAATTTGTTCTATTGTACCTGGGGTCACCACGAGTCAGAACCAACTCTTTGGTACCTAACAACATAACACCTTCTAGGTACCATGCTGGGGAACTTCACACACAGCATGGGCTTGGTTATTGCCATTTGTCACATGATACAGCTTCAATTTAGACTTTGTAAGTAACTTGTCCAAGAATCTCAGCCTAGTTCTGACAATGCCCAAGTCCTTATTTTTTTCCAATATCTACGTCTATGTACTTAAGGCGTGTGGTCAAGTTACTAGGAAGTTACCAACCAAATGATAAAAGGAGAAGATTTTAGCATTCTGGTTGACAAAAGAGGCTCTGAGGGCCTTTACAGCCATGTAGTTAATGCAGGTAATTCACCTGTAGAATTTTTCTTTGCAATAGCAAAATAACTCAACGAGTTTTCATTCTGATCTCTTGGACCTACAGCCTGATCATTTGGGAGCTGTCCTTTATCTGATTAAAACATGAATGAGCTTTGCCACTCTCTATCAGGGGGCTGGAACCAAGGAGAATGGGACTTGATGGAGTCTTGACAAGCACATGGAGACTCTGGAATATTGAACAGCCCAGATACCAGCATCCTTTGCCTCTGAAAGAGATGCCATCCTCTACTCTGGACAGAGAGATGGTCTTTCACTCTTGAATACTTGCCTACCTCTAGAAAACTTTATGACTATGAATATGGGGGAAATTTTTTCCGTTTCTGTTTCAAGAAAACTTTTAATCCCTAGCCTTGAAAGATTCTGTTTCTAAGTTTGGGAAATTTTCTGTCAACAGTTCTAGGAAATCTTCTGTCCATCACCCAGGAATACCCTCCATCCTTGGATCTAGGAAACGTTCCACCCTTGCATCTGGAAAACATTCCTTGACTCCATGAGCACAGGAAGACACTCAGCGCCAGCTCGGGAAATATCGCTCCTGAACCTGGAAATCACTTATTGCTGGCTCTAGGAGACACACCACCCTGAGCCGTCAGGGAAACACTGTCTGCATGGCTCTGAGAAATATTCTACCCCAGGGCTCTAGAAATTAAACCTTCAAAAAATCTTTCATCACAAGATCTAGAAAATCTGCTGTCCTTGTGTCTGAGTTTCCCAGTTCCCACAAGTAGATGGTTTTGAAGAACAGAAATTTATTTTTTATTTAAATTTATTAAATGTATTTTTGCCTCCACAGCTCCGGAGGCTGAAAGTCTGAATGAGGGTCTCAGCTATGTCAACCCCCTCCTGGTCAGTAGCCCTAAAGATGACCCGGTCCCTTGATGATCCTAACATGACACCCGTCTTCCCCTGTGGGTGTGTCTCTGCATCTAATCTGCTCCTTTTACAACTCAGAAATGACTAGATTTAGATCCCACCCTACTTGCATTGTCTAGTTAGCATAACAATGAAAACCCCATTTCCAATTCAGCAACGTATTTTGTGGGGACACAATTCAATCCATAGCACTTTGGTTGTGGAGAATTCCCATCCCTAAAACTGAAGAACTGTCCACCTCCAAATCTAGAGGTTTCTGAGCCCATGTTGGACTCTTGGTGAGATCAGGGTGGTTCTAGCAGAAGTGCTTACCAATTTTCATGGTATAAATATTCCCACCATGGCCAATTTCAAGTTATCAATGTGAAGTCACTGTAAGCAGATTTGAGAGGAGATATGTAGAAGTGCTACCACTGCTAACCAAAAGGTTGGCAGTTCAAATCCACCAGGTGCTCCTTGAAAATTCTGTGGGGCAGCTCTACTCTGTCCTATAGAGTCACTATGACTCAGAATCAACTAAATGACATTGGGTGTGGTTTTTCCTGTTTATGTATGGTCAATGACCCTTTGTGAGCCAACTCATTACAGTTTACTCTCCAAGAAGAAAGAATTCTGAGTCATGAGCATGAAGAATTCTGAGTTCCAGGATATGGAAGACTCTGAAACTTTGTTTGAGTTTAATGGATCCTAGGGTGAATCTGCAGGCCCTGAGATGTTATGTGGAAACCCTGGTGACGTAGTAATTAAGTGCTACATATGCCAACTGAAACATTGGCAGTTTGAATCCACCAGGTGCTCCTTGGAAACTCTATGGAGCAGTTCTACTCTGCCCTATAGAGTCACTATGAGTTGGAATCTATTCAGGAGTGGTGGGTTTGGTTTTTCTTTTTTTTTTCTTTTTTTTTTTTTTTGAGATGTTACACACACCAGTAATAGGCCCTGTGTATAGCAGGCATAAGGGGCTGGGGAGGAGTGGGCCTAACTAAAATGGAGAAGTCTGTATCAAGGACAAGTTTACCTCTGCCAACCTTACAGTCTCCGGAGGGCGGGCCTGGGATGCTGCCCAGGTTTATTAGAGAAAAGACATGCATCTAGAGCTGCCCCTTTTTTTGCCGGGAAAGGTGGCAGTTCCATCATACCTGGCTCAGAAGACACCCTGTCTGTAACAGCCTATGAAAGCCCCATCCCTAGCTCTGAACAGTGCCCCATCACAAGCTCTAGACAACACTCTATAAACAATGGCTGTAGAAAGGCTGTGCCCCATCTCTGGAAACCACTTTCTCTGCCACCCCAGGGAAGCCTCCCAGCAAACCTGCTTCTAGAGGACTCTCTGCTTTTAGCACCAGGAGGGCACGAGGGCTGCCTCAGTCCTGCCTCTGCAAAATATTTCTAACTTCGGAGAGCTCTTCCTGACAAATGCAGGAAAGCGCTTTGTGAAACTAAAAAACTGTGCCTGGCATGTGGCAGATGATCCACAAACATGTGTGGAATGAAGGAGTGGTCCTGGGATATCTCTGCAAATTGCAAAGCACAGCATGATCTTCAGATATTATTCTGACTGTGACCAAATAAAGCATTTATCAGGGCATTATGGGAAACTCTGTATTTCTCTCTAACGAGATCTTTTCCTTTTGCATTCCCGCCAGATGGGGAACATAAGGTCAGGCTCACAGTGGGCATCAACAAATGTTTGATAGGTGAATGGATGCATGGATGGATAAATGAGGGAACTGTGGACTGATGGATCACTGTGTGGATGATGAGTGAATGGGAAGACGGGTGGTGTGGCTGACACATCTGCCTGCTCAACAGCAACCTCCCTCTTCTTTGCCTTACCCCTCGCTAAACAGATCCCAACTTTGTTCAGCAGTGTTCAGCAGTCATGGAGTTAGGAGGAGACTGGGTTCCCTTCTCACATCTTATTTCATCTGAGACCATTCTCTTAGTCATTTAGTGCTGCTCTAACAGAAATGCCACAAGTGGATGGCTTTAACAAAGAGATATGTATTCTCTCACAGTCTAGTAAGCTGCAAGTCCAAATTCAGGGCATCAGCTCCAAGGGAAGGCTTTCTCTGTCCTTTGGCTCTGGAGGAAGGTCCTTATCATCAGTCTTCCCTTGACTTGGGAGCATGTCAATGCAAGAACCTCAAGTCCAAGTGATACATTCTGCTTCCAGTACTGCTTTCTTGGTGGTATAATATTCCCAACTCTCTGTTTACTTCCTTTTCCTTTTATCTCTTGTAAGATAAAAGAGTCACACCCCAGGGAAACTCCTTTTATGCTGAATCAGCGATGAGACCTAAACAAGGGTGTTGCATTCCATCCAGTTCTCTTTGACCACAGGCAGAGATTAGGATTAACACACATGCAAGTCACAAAACAGAGGACAACCAGACAACACTGGGAATCATGGTCCAACCAAGTTGACACATATTTGTTGGGAGAGGGACACAATTCAATCCATGACAACCCCCACAGCACTAATTTCTCCCTCGCCAGAGAGTTGCTTAGGAATTGCCAGCCATGTGATATAATTCTGGCCCAGGAGACGTAAAGAGGAAGTCCACTGGGGCTCTCCAGTATTCTTCATTAAAGAGTAAAAATGCACTCCTTCTGGCCTTTAAAGGCTGAAGTGCAAGAATAAGATGCTTAGAGATACTGGAGTCACCTTTCAGCTATGAAGACTGTCTTAGTCATCTAGTGCTGCTGTAACAGAAATACCACAAGCAGATGGATGACTTCAACAATGAGTAATTTGTTTCTTCACAGTTCAGTAGACTGCAAGTCCAAATTCAGGGTGTCAGCTCCAGAAGAATACTTTCTCTGTAGGTTCTGGAGGAAAGTCCTTGTGGTACATAAGTCTTCCCTTGGTCTGGGAACATCTCGGTGCAGGAATCTCAGGCTCCTGACACTGCTTTCTTCATGATGTGATATTTCTGTCTCTCTGCTCACCTCTCTCTTTCGTATCTGAAAAGAAATTGGCTTAAGACACTATCCAATCTTGTAGACCTCATCAATATAACTGCCACTAATCCATCTTGTTAGATTATTGTGATAGAATTTACAACACATTTTAGGAAAACCTCACCAAATGATGACCAATCACACAATACTTGGACCCATGGCCAAGCTAAGTTGACACACGCATATTTTGAGGGGGCACAATTCAAGGACTTAAGATGAATGACAAATCCTGACATTGATGACCACAGTGCAAAAATGTGGGAGAGTCTGGATCCTCAAAAGTTGCCCTTGAAGCACTCAATAGCCCAATGCTGAAATCACTTGACTTTAAGATTTCTTGTTATATGACACAATACATTTCTATTATTGTTTAGGTGTTTTTATGGGTGGATGGACAGATGGACAGACGGATGGATGGACGGATGGATGGATGGATGGAAATACAGATGGAAATACGGATGGATGGATGAACGGATGGGCGGATGGGCAGGTGGACGGGTGGGCGGGTGGATGGGTGGATGGGTGGATGGGTGGATGTATGCAAACTTGGATACTGAAATGCAACAGTAGAATTGCTGTCTCCCCCTAAAGCACTCACTCCAAAACATCCAAAGTCAGAACTGGCTGAGGAGAGTTGAGCTTCTCTAACACCTGACTCTAGAGTCTCATGCAGCTCCCTCCTTCATGTGCCCTGGGTTCACATATCAGACCAAGGACTTCTCTTCAGTCGCTGTCACCTGTCTAGCTGGGCTTATGTCTACCTGGTCCTTTGGTGTAGGGTCCTATCCTGTATAAAAAGCTCAAGAGAGTTTAAAAGGCAGCTTGATACAGTGGATTCAGCCAGTCCAGAGTCTGGACTGCCCTTATGTGGTATATGTCCATAGGCCAGTCCCTTTATCTACTTATGAATATCAGCCTTCTCATGTGCATACTGTGCATAACAGTGTCCACCTCACAGGGCTGCTATGAGGGTCCAAGGATGTAATGTTTGAAAGAACTCAGCACCATGCCTACCCTACAGGAAGTCCTCAACAAACATGAGTCTTCCTGAGTTATTCCTTTAGCCCAGTTGGTCACAGCCAGGTGTGCACGGGCTGTGGCCAGGCAGCAGCCGAAATGTGGATGCAAAGGAGCCCCAGGTCAGAAGAGGGTCCCCCATTATCCTATCCATCCACCCTGCTGTGTAAGGCTGCCTCAAGGCACTGCTCCTTGCAGCCAGTCACAGGGATTGTGGAAGGACTGAGGAACTGGCAAACTTCAATTATTTCCTCTTTTCTTGTGCTGCTGAACTTGACAGGATGTTGTGGTGACCTGGAGTCTCAGAGGCATACAGGTTCAGTCAGCTGGGCACGGGCCACCCCAGCTCTGCAGCCTCACTTCCTGTAGTGTCTGATGTCCACCCAGACAGAGACCACTCACGCTATCACTCTACCTGCAATTCACCTTCCTCTTGGAGCATTGTCTGATCCCTGAGATAGCCACTGTGCCCCATTCTTCCTCATCTCTTTCCCTCCACCTTCAAAATCCTTCATGATCTGTCCCCTTGTGACTCATCTTTTCCACACTCACGTGTGGCTCCAGCACGCTGGACCATCCACAGTAGCCACAGAGCCTAGCTTTCCCGCTTGCATGTCATGGACAGCATGTCCTTCGTAACTGATCAGGTATCCCCACCCCGCTCTTTCCTGTCGTCCTCTAAGGATCACCTCAAATGCCAAGCACTCCAGGAATGCTTTCCTGCTTCTCAAGCTGAACTGGACCACATGCAGGACACCAAAATCTTGCACCGACCACACACATCAAGATGCCTTTTCAGTTCTGCCTCCCCTACTAGGCCAGATATTACTTGAAATTAGAGAGCACGTAATACTGATCTCTGCATTGTCGGGCCTAAAACAGTGCCTGGCACGTAAGCAGCTCATTCATTCTTTCATACACTGACTGTTTATTCTATTTATCCAAGTGGTCCTCTGGGTGCTACATGAGGCTGTGCAGTGATAACAATGTCTTCAGCTTATCCTTGGTCCTGTGCACTCTTCAAAGCACTTGAACTCTATCCTGTGGTCAACATGATGCTCTCAGTCAAGCAGATTGACTCCTGGCTCTGAGAATTATTACCTTGTGTCCTTGGGCAAGTTACTGAATCCTCATGAGTCTTTGTTTCCTTATCTTAGCATTCATTCATTCCACAAACATCCATAGGGAAGCTACTTAAGGTTCTGTCCCGGGTGATATGGATACAAACATGAGTCAGAACTGATCTCTGCCTTGGAAGAGCTCACAGCTCAGGTGAAGAGGTGGACAATTTATTCCCCAGAGCATAATGACCCCAGCAGGGTTTAACACCAGAGGCTAGGGAGCTATGGGCTCCAGGAGAGCTTCCTGAAAGAGTGGGCACCCTAACCAAGCCCTATATGGAAGATATGATGTCTCATTTTTGATAACGTGAAAAAGATTTCACAGCATGTATAAAAGGGTCAGCATAGCACTAAGCACAGGGTGGGTGTGCATGAGCCTGATGTACTTTCTCTTTCCTGCAAAGGGATGTTTCTCCATTTTCCATGGGAAGAAGCTGCGTCTCTGAAAAGAGGATGACACATTCAAAGTGCCCCGAGAACTGCAGCGGGGCTGGAACCAGACTTCACCCCCTGTGCCTTCCTGAGCCCCCACTTATCCACAGAGCCTGGAATGTCCTCTTCAGATGCCCACCCAGGGTGACCATCCAACTAGGGTGCAGACAGAACCTGGATCAACCCCAACTCTCAGACAGCTCTTGCAAGATATTTTCATAATCACACTTCACTTTGATAAATAAAGGTAATTGTAGGACAATTAGACTCTCTTTTCTTCCACTGTCTTAATTGTAGTAAGATGTATGATGCTCCCTTGCACATCATTTTGCCAGGCTTATTTGAGGCTCTTCATCCGTGCCTCCCCATGCACTGTAGGAACAGTGATGGCTCAGAAGCCACTTCAGTGACATGCCTGGAAACTGACAGGCATTTCCCATGTGGCCCCTGACTGATCACTGTGGATGCCTCCTGTCACATGAAGAAGAGGGAGTCCCCTAGTAGATCATGGCCTGGTAAATGCCATCATCAATTACATGGCAATCATGCTCCTCAAAGCCCCAGTGTGAGAAACACGTAACTTGGAATCCCAGAATTCAAGTTCAAATTTCGCCTCTGTCACCAACTTGCTGTGTGACCTTAGACAAATCGGTTCCTACTTCTGAGCCTCAGTTATTTCAAATAGGGATGCTCATCCATAATGCTGTTACGGGTTGAACTGTGTCTCTCAAAACTGTGTGTCAGCTTAGTCATAATTCTCGGTATTGTACGGTTGTCTCCCATTTCATGACTGATGAAATTTTCCTATGTATTATAAAACCTAATCTCTGCCCATGATTAATGAGGCAAGTTTGTCAAGTCACATCACTGATTTGATATAAAGGGGGTTTTGGGGGGCATATATAGCCTGTGTCATATTTCGTCTCAGAAGAGAGAAAAAAGAGAGAGAGAGAGAGAGAAGTAAGCAGAGAGTTGAGGACCTCATACCACCAAGACCTCATGCCAGGAACGGAGTGCATTCTACAGAGCTGGGGTTCCTGCATGGAGAAATTCCTAGACCAAGGCAAGATGATGACAAGGATCTCCCTTCAGAGCCAACAGAGAGAGAAAGCCTTCTCCTGGAGCTGGTGCCCTGAAATCAGACTTCTAGCCTAGTAGACTGTGAGAGAATAAACTTATCTTTGTTAAAGCTATCCAATTGTTGTATTTCTGTTACAGCAGCACTATTTAACTAAGACATTATCAAATAAGACGATACATATGGTAAGGGTCCCCTCACAAAAAAGCAAACCAAACCCAGTGCCATTGAGTCGATTCTGACTATAGCAACCCTACTGACAGAGTAGAATTGCCCCAAAGAGTTTCCAAGGAGTGTCTGACAGATTTGAACTGCTGACCTTTTGGTTAGCAGCATAGCACTTAACCACTGCCCCACCAGGGTTTACTATGCTCCGCAAAGGGCTGAGTGAACATCACTCATATTCCACCTGTCCCCATTGCCCATCTCCATCCACACAATAAACAACCAAAACCTGACCAAAGGAGAGACAAGGACAAGCATCAAGAGAGACTCTTTGTATAGGGAGCTCAAAATTACACACTGTAACTCAGATGCACAGAGGAAAAGTAAATGTATCTTTCTATCTTACTTATAACTGGCCTCATATCATGTACACGCCCTATCCCACTGATAGCAGAGGAGGAGAAGACGGCCCCTTAATTGGCAAGTTCACTGCCGATTAAATATGACCACATCCTCTCCAGATTAATAAGGCCTTTCTGGGGTTAATTCAGTCTCCTGGAGTAAATGCTCAGTGTTTCAGGATTTCTCCCCCGTTATGGGTTAAATTGCACCCTCCCACCAGCCGAACCCGCGCCCCCCCACCCCATGAATGTGATATGGTTTGGAAACAGGATCTGAAGAGACGTTATCAGTTCACAGGAGATCATACTGGAGCAGGGCTGGTGTTTATGAAAAGGAAGAGACAAAGGAAAGAAGTCTGTGTCAAGACAGACAGATACTGAAGTTACACTGCAGCTGTAAGCCAAGGAGCTCCTGGGGCTAACAAAAGCTAGGAAAGGCTAGGGAGGATGTCACCTAGTGCCTTGAGAGACAGTATGGCCTTGCTGACTGCCTGAATTCAGACTGGAGTCCCTGGGTGTTGACAAAAAATCAACACACTGGGCTGCTTGCCAAATGGTCAATGGTTTGAGTCTACCACGAAGGGCCTCATAAGAAAGGCCTGGAGATCTACTTCTGAAAAATCAGCTGTTGGAAACCCTGTGGAGTGCAGTTCTGCCCAGACACACTGGGGCTGCCATGAGTAGGAATCAACTTGAGGGCAACTGGTTTGGTTTGGGCTTTGGTTGTGCACACTACATGGATCATGGGGACACAGCAGTGTTGGGGAAACCCCATCTAAATGGACACTTCCTCTACTGATATCATGTTTCTTCCCCCACAGCCCGACTCCTGCCCATGCTGGATAAGTGGCAGTTGGGAACACCAGCACTGATGTTCCAGGACCCTGTCCCAACTTATCTGGGATTTCTGGAATCTGTGGCCTCACCCCTACTATGAGCTGGTACCCAAGAGGGCAGATCCACGGCTGTATCCTTGGGGCCTATGCCATGTCCTCATCATTGTCTCCCCCTCCTATGCTGGCAGACCCTCCCTTTCAACTGCTTGTCTGGCAATAATTTCCCTTTCTTCATCCCCTTCATCTTCCCCACACTCCCCTGTGATCTCAGAGACAGCCAGGCTGGACTCTTGATATGCAAAGAGGACTTTGGGGATTTAGAAAGCCTTTTCCCCTCTCCCGACAAAGCCGGGCTTTCAAGACCATTATCTGGCTAAGGACTGCAGGATCCTATTTAGTCAGAGCCGAACATCAATTCTTTCCTTTTGTACTCCTGATCCCCAATCCTATTCCTCTATAAGACCCTGGATGCCTCTGGCTGAAAAGGAAGAGAGTCACATAAAAGCAGTTCAGAAAAGCACAGGTACATTAAAAATGTATCATTCCTGTTACACCAGACTCCCTGGATGGCTGAGTGAACAGAATCCTGAGAAAGAATCTTACCCACTCTCTTCCCTCGCCCACTTTGGAAGCCCAGAGAAGGCAAAGGTTTGTTTCGGGCCACACAGCAAGGCCGGGGCAAGGCAGGAACTGGAATCCATGTCCCCTAATGGTCACTCAAAAGATATTCTCAATATGTCTCCATTAAGGAAAAGGAGTTGTGGGTTGAATTGTATCCCTCCAAGATTTACATTGAAATCCTTACTCTCACACCTTTTAATGTGGTCTGGTTTGGAAATAGGGTACTTGAAGATGCTATTAGTTAAGTATTAGGGTCATGCTGGGATAAAACCAAACCAAACCAAACCCACTGCCATCGAGTTGATTTCAACTCATAGTGACATTATAGGACAGGGCAGAACTGCTCCATAGAATTTCCAAGGAGTGCCTGGGGGATTTGAACAGGCAACCTTTTGGTTAGTAGCTGTAGCACTTAACCACTACACTACCAGGGTTTCCCATATTCGAGCAGGTGCGTTTTATTACAGTATAAGTGGTGTCCTTACGAAAAGAGAATAGACACAGACAGGGAGACACAGAGGCAAGACAGCCATCTGAAGACAAAAGCAGGACTGGAACAATGCCCTCACGGCAAGGACTATCAGGGGCAACCAGAAGTTGGAAGAGACAAGAGAGAGAGCCTGCAGAGAGCTGCAGAGCCTGCAGAGCCTGCAGAGCCCCAGAGCCTGCAGAAAGCACTGCCCTATAGACCTCTTGGTTCAGACTTGCAGACTCCCAGACTTTGAGACAGTCCATTTCTATTTTTCTAATCCACTCAGTTTGTGATACTTTGTTAGGGCAGCCAAAGGAAATGTATTCCTTTGTCAGGGCTGCTGTGACAGAAATAGTCCAAGTGGGTGTCTGCAAGGAAAAGAAATTCTGCTCCCCCCACAACAGTTTAGGAGACTAGAAGTCCAAAGTGAAGCCCTCACCTCCAGAAGCAGAAGGCTCTCTCTGTCCATTCAGGGAAGAAATCCTTGTCTCAGTTTCTCTGGGTTCCTGTCATTCCTCGGTTCCTTTGGTGATCACTATACAGCATCTGTCCTTCATACTTGCTTGTCTTTGCATCTAATCTACTCCTTTTACATCTTGAGTCTGCAATGATACAGCCTCTTTAATATAACCCGAGAAATCCTACCTCCAAATGGAATTACATCAGCAAATTTAGGAGTTAGGATTTACAGTATGTAATGGGAGGGGGTAATATAATTCATAGCAGAAACTGATACAGGGTGTCACTGAGCACTTTCATCTCTGCACATCCTGTGTCTGGGCAGGTGCAGACACTCTGCAGCAGGATTCATGTTTGTCTTGCTCACCTGTACCTTCCTGTCACCCAGTGCAGGCTCTAGAACACAGTGGGTATGCGTGCATAAGGCAGTTATAGGAATGAACGGGACACCTCCTCCCAGGCTCACAAGGCTCCTGTGGGTTGCACCGGTGCCCCAATTGTGCGGCTCGATCCCGGTGCATTCCTCCAACCAGGTGCGTCCATGCCTCAGCTGGCTCTGCCTGAATGCATCTGCATTCCCTGGGCCAGCCACTGCTGGAGATGGAGTCCTCCCTCCCTTCAAAGCTTCTCCCACAACACGAGGCAATATGGACCTCTTACCCCTACCTTTGCTGTCTCCCCACCTTAAACTTACCATTGTCTTCCTGCACCTCAGTTTCCCCACCTTTAAATATGTATACTGTCTTGACCAGATGGTGGTTTTGGACTGTTTGTCACAATAGAAAAATGGAGCTGTTCTGTTTTAAGTAAGGAGATGGGTTCTCTCATTAAAAACAGACAAGCAAAAAACATTGCTGTGAAGTCGATTCCAATTCATAGTAACTCTATAGGTCAGAGTAGAACTGCCCCATAGAGTTTCCAAACAGCATCTGGTGGATTCAAACTCCCGACCTTTTGCTTAGCAGCCATAGTTCTTAACCACTATGCCCCCAGGGTTTCTAGTTCTCATAAAAACCAAAAACCAAAGCCATGATTGTCCAGTTAGTTCCTACTCATAGTGACCCTATAGGACAGAGTAGAAATTCCCCATAGAATTTCCAAGGAGCACCTGGTGGATTTGAACTGCTAACCTTTTGGTTAGCAGATGTAGCACTTAACCACTGCACCACCTGGGTTTCCAGTTCTCTCAGTGCCTGGAAAATTGAAAGTTAAATATATGTGTGTGTGTATATATATACATATATATATATATATATACACAACGGAATATATATTCCATTGACCAGACAAATATATAAGATACATGTGTCTGCTGTTGTTAGTTGGCCTTTGAGTTGATTTCCACTAGCAGTGACCCCATGTGTGCAAAGTCAACTGTTCCTTGGAATTTCCAAGGCTGTGGCCTCACGGAAGCAGACCACCAGGGCTGTCTTCTGAGGTCCACTGAGTGAGTTTAAACTGCCAACCTTTCAGCTAGCAGTCAAGTGCTTAACTATTTATGCCACCTGGGACTTGTGCATGTAGGGGTGTGGGGACAACTGCGTTTCAATCAATGGCTTGAAGATGAAATGCAGAATCTGAAAATCACTGAACTGGATGGTTTCTCAGAGTCCTTCCAATAGCCACTGACTAGAATTTATAATCTGAGATTCTTAAATCAGAATTACCTTCAGCTGCCTGTGTAATAAAGAAGTTTTTTAATTCCAAACAACAGCAAAAAGCTGAGCTGGGATTTAGACCAAAAAGGGACGTTTTTGTTTTCATCTAACAAGAATTCCAGAAGAAGGCAAACCTAGGCCGTGAGGGATACACACCAATGCCACTGGACTTCTTTCCTTCCCACTCACCCATCTTCAGCACATGACCTCAGTCTCAGGATCACAAAACAGCTGCTCTAGCTCCAGCATCTTGTGTTCCTGAGCCTTGTCTTCTCTGTGTTCTGGGCAGGAAGAAGGCAAAGAGGTAAAAGCCCGTGCCAGCTGAATGACCTCCCTTTAAAGGCTCTTCTGGAAGTCCTGAATCTGCTTAGATTTTCTGTGCTAGAAATTGTGTCACATGGCTTCCCAATATACTAGGGAGAATGGGAAAATATGGGCAATAAAGCCTAGGTTCTATGAAAAGAAAAGTGTAGCACCAAGGATCTGACTCATGGCAACCCTAGGGACCAGGGTAGAACTGACCCCCAGAGTATCCAAGGAGCGCCTGGTGGATTTGAACTACCGAAAAGTGTAGTAGGCAACTAACTATTGGGCCCTGAGAGGCCTGGGGCAGTTCCAGCCAGCCATTAATGTGTCCTGTGGCTTAGGACAGGCTTCCTCCTCATTCTAGGCCTCAATTTCCCCATTTCAGAATTGGGAGAACTGAACCAGACACTACAGTAATCTAGCTCTGATGGCCTAGTATAAATCCTGACTGCTCTGTGACCAGGGCTGGGTTACCTAACACCCCAGGGCCTCTGCTCATCTGTCAGCTGGCAGCTCACTTCCTAGGGTTGTGAGGATCGGACCAGCTGTTCTGTGTAAGGGGCTCAGAGGGAGTCTGAGGGAAAGCCTAAGAGCCACATTCATTAGGGAGGCTACAGCTGCTGCTGTTAGGTTTCCAAGAGTCCCTGCATCCCGAATTCTCCTTCTGACTACCCCTGGCTGCTGTGGAACCTGGAGCAGGTTCTTGCCCTCTCTGGGCCTCAGCAACCCATCCTGCAAAACGAGGGGCTGGACTGCATGCCGTCTAGAGCCCCAGTGGCTCTGAGACTTGCTCTCTGAAGCTGGGCTGAGCTGTGGACCAGGCAACAAATCCTTTCCTGGGGCAGGGGAAGGGGGCGTGGGAGGAAGGGGTCTGGTGGCTTCCCGTGTCAGGGCGGTGACCTGAGCTGTGTGGACTTCCTGTTTGCCAGAGGGAATCCAGGGCTTCTCCCGCTGCTCCCCTCTTCAATGGTGGAAACTGTCGCTGGGGCAACCTTTGCTGCATCATCTCCTCAGGGCTGCGGTGTGTGGGTGAGAAGCACCAGCCACAACTGCCCTTTGTCTCCTAGGATGCCGTCCCACTCTCTTCTCATCTTGCTTAATCTCTCTTCAGACTTCAGAGAGGGCCTGTGCACACTTTCCCAATTAGGAAACTGTGCCACAGGGAGGCAAGGCCTCTGGCCCAGGGTCCTGGGGCTGGTGATAGGTGGGGCTGGGATCGGTACCTGGATCTTCTGACAGCAGCCTCATTCAGGGCCCACAGCACAGAACAGACACTCCTGGGTCCCCAGATACTGAAAGAGCCCGGAGCTTAACCCTTCAGCAGTCTGACGACCTAGGATGTGACTGTCTTACCGCTACCACATCCCCTACTGACTCCCTACCTCCTTCTGGGCCCTTCTCTGCTTCTAACATGCACATATTGAGCAGCTTCCTAGTGCCTGGGGACACGGAGTCCCACCAGACAGTACTGAGGAACTCGGGCACCAGTAACCACAAAACTTAGCTGCCAGTGGGAGGAAGGGCTTTGGAGCACAGCAGTCCAAGTTCAACCCCTGACTCTGCTGCTTGCCAGACATGGGCCTTGGACTGGTGACTTTAACCTCTTTGAGCCTTGGTTTCCTCATCTGTGAAATGGGGCCGTGAGATAATACTTACATTGTTAGCCTGTAGTACAGAGTATATTAGTAATCCATACAAAATGCCCAGCCCTGAGTTATATTTACGGGAAGTACTCAAAAAGAGTAAGCTGTTAAAGTATAAGCTGTTACTTCTATTTGGTTCTCCTGCTCCAGTAATCAGCCCAGCTTTGATTGTCTGCTTGATGTCCAGCTCCTCTGGGCCCAAAGTCTTGACCTGTGCTCTTGAAACTTGCAATAGCCACAATAACAATATAAATAGTCAACATCTACTGAACACTCGCTGTATGCCAGGCACTGTCTATACATTAAACAAGTATCATTTCATTCCAGCCTCCTAACAGTTCTATGAGGTAGTGACTACTCTCACCCTCATTTTACAGAGGAGGAAACAGATTCAGAGAGGCTAAGGAGCTTGCCTGAGGTCACCAGCTAGAGGGAAGGTGGGACCTAACCCAGAAGTCCGACACAGAACTCTGAGCTACTCAGCCTTCCTTCCTCCTAACAGCAATCCCTGTGGCCAGGCCCCTCCAGCTCACCTGCCCACCTGACTGCCTCACCCTCCTCTTGCCCATTACTACAACTTTTCCCAAGTACCTGTCCCAGAGTGGACAGGTTCTACCGGGACCCTTGTCTCTACCTACCTCCAGCTCTGTGCACAGCTTCTCAGCTGTGTCCAGAACAAGAGGTTACATCTTAAGATGTACAGCCAGAGGAGAAGACAGACCAATCAGGGAAACAGCATAAGCCAAAATGCGGAGTCTGGGAGGGGTGAACCCTGTCAACACCAAGCAAGAATGATGGGAGATAAGGTAGGAAGTCAGGTTGCTTCTGGATATGGATACAGGGAGCCCAGGAAGAGTGTGGGGGCAGGGGAGGGACAGGGACAGGCTTCTACTCCAGAAACCATCCCTCTAGCAGTGCAGCCTGGATGGGGTGGCTGAAGAGGGCTGGAGGCTGTCCCTAGAGAGAACCACCCCAGACTTGGCTGCAGACGAAAGTCTTGTGGAGTAGTGTTTCTGGATGTGACACGGCCCCTCCAGCCTGGTTGCCAAGAAGGACCCCTGGCCAGGTAGCCATATCTGTCCTCATTAGTTACAAGGAGGCAGAGAGGTTACATGAGAGAACAGGGCCTGACCTGTCACATTCTGAGCCAAGTCCCTCGGAACAAGACAGATACCAGTAACAGCCAGCGTTTATTGAGCAGTTACAATGTGCCAGACACCATGGTACACATTCCATGTGGATTTATTTACTCTGATCAGCAACGCTGTGAGGCGGATGCTGTGTTATCCTAATTTTATAGATAAACACAACTGAGGGTAAGAGGCTTGCTAAGGTCCACCCCTCGTCTGTTAGTTTATTGTACTCTGGTGGCATGCACGTTGCTGTGACACCACCAGTATTTCAAATACCAGTAGGATCACCCAGGGTAGACAGACTTCAGCAATTCCAGACTAGTTTATCACAATCAATCCACTTTTGAAAATTGGCCAGTGAAAGCCCTATGGATCACCAGAATATCATCCGATGTAGTCCTAGAGGTTGGCAGGACCTACACAACAGCTGCAACAGGGGGCCAAACATACTGACGCTCATGAAGATGATGCAGGCCACACAACGTTTTGTCCTGTTACACATGAGGTCACCACGAGTCACAGCAGACTGGATGACAACTAACAAGGTCACAGTAAGTAAGAGTTGGACTTGGACTTGGACCACACAGCCAAGTCCAGAGCCATCCCTACACATCCAGCAAGAGCTGAGACACAGCCAGAGCTGGATGGCTAGTGGGTGGCGACAACGGACAATGCAGCTGTGACATCTGAAGTGTAACTTAAAAGGGCAGGCAAAAAGAACATCTCAGTGGGAACCAGCATGGGGAAATGACAGCTCAGAGGGCATGTCCCAAACTCAGAACCTGACAGTATAAAAACTCTGCTGCACTCTCTCCCCAACTTATTTACAACCCCCAGTGAGGGGTCCACAAATGACTAAGATTCAGTTTCTGCTACACTCAAAAATATGGACACTCAGTGCATAAATCCAGGCAAGTGATAAAACGGAAGGTTATATTTCTTATACACTATATTGTGACTTCATACTTGTTATCGTATTAAACCTGTTGCACGGATGAGGAAACTGAGACTTAGAATACATAGTGAAAATGTGCATGAACGAGCTTCAGGTTCCTGTCCACTGAGCTCACAATTTATTCAGTTCAGTTAGTAAACCTTGAAGCATAGCAGGACAAGCAGAGATTGGATATTCTGACAATTCCTAGATTCAAATCCTAACAATGTTTGCTGGGTGAGCTTTAGCAAATTGTCTCTCTGAACTTGTTTCTGTGTCTTTAAGATCACTAATAACACCCTCCTTCATTAATTAATCCATTCCACACACGCTTCTTGAGCATTTACTATGTGCCACACACTGTGCTAGCAACTGGGGATACCACAACGAAGAAACCTTTTGGGGGACACGGGGGTCAACTTAGCCTATGGGGCTGCTCAGTAAATGATGGACTTTTCCCCTCTGCTGTGTCCCTGTCAGCATGCACCACAGCTTCTGGCTTAGGGTCCTGCCCCTGCAGACATTGTATAAATACCTGTCCATGGAATTCTTAAGATGCTAGGACCAGAAGACAATGTTATTCATTCAGTGTTTCCCGAGAGACAGCTGATGGGAATTTTCCTCCCTGTCTCCTAAGTCCCGTTCCAAACCCCAGTACCTCTGTGTTTTCTAGAACTATTGGCCAGCAGGCTTGCCCCGCTGCCAGACGTATAGCCACGTGGGTAGAGATGGAAGTCACGGGACAGGGAGAAGGGGTGGGACCTGGCTCTCAGCCACGGCATGGACACAGGAAAGTCTCTGCATCTGGGAAGGGGAAGCCCCAGAAACCCATCCCAGACAGTCTGTTCAGATTGTGGGTCCCAGCCTTCCCCCTGTAGTGCAACCTCATCCAGAGGCAGCCCTGGGCAGGGCCACAGGGGGCCTCCAGCAGGCTGCTGTGTACATGTGTGTGAATACGGCTGTAACTCTATGTGGGCCTGTGTGTGTGTTTATGTGTGTATACCTGAAGGTGACCCAGACACAGAGAAGGTGCCCTAGACCACACACTCACATCACACAGTGGCGGACAAACACAAAACCTCCATAAACAAACAGCACACAGAGATCCACAGACACATACATACACCCAAACACCCAGACACACTCACAGCCACAGACACGCCACACATCTAGTCATTAGATTGATGCTGTTGAGTTGACTCCATCTCACGGTGACCTTGCGTATGACAAAGTGAGACATTGCCCAGTCCCGCACAATTTTTACCCTCGTCCGCATGTTCGTGTCCATCACTGAGGCTATTGATCCTCACTGTGTCTTGCTGCCTGCCTTCTTCCGCAAACGTAAGGTCCTCCTCCAGCACTTCCTCCTGCCTGAAGAGGTACGCAAAGCAAGGAAGTCAGACGAGGTTCTACGGTGGCTCCTGTTGGCTGATTTTCAGAAGCGGATCACCAGGATCCACAGACAGAGGAGGAGTGGAGAGAACGGAGGTCCCATCAGCATCGTTCCGGCCTCTGAGCCAGGTGCACCTGAACTGGCACCACCTCCCGCTTCTCAGGTGTAAGACCCAAGAGAGGCCTGTTTACACGTGTGCTGGGTGGGCTCTGTCACCTGCCAGTAGAGGAGACCTACCGAGAACTGTCCCTTTCGCATTCTCCTGCTCTCCTGCCTCTCCTTGCCCCTCACCATCTCCTCCCACCCCTGAACACCTTCCCACCACGAGCTCTGCCCCATCTAACTCAGACCCCTCCCCCAATCCATCCCCCAAGCAGGTTCCCCTCCCTCAGCTCTGCAAGAGCCACACTGCCTAGAGGGATATGCCCTAGGACTCCAATAGATTTCTTAAGGGGAGATTCTAGGCTGCTGTCTAGGCAGAAATCTGCCTCCAGGAGTAAACGTAAGGGACAGTGGCTGAAGACTGGCATAGACAGCAGGTATGCTGTGGGTCAGGCCTGGGGATCTCTTCCCCTTCTATGGTATCAGTCCCCCTCTGGTCATTCTGTCTCCAGTGTCTCCCCCCAAAAGGCATCCTCCAATTTAGCCAGGGAGATCTTCCAAAATGCAGATCTGACAGGGTCACTCCCCTTTCCACAGAACTCAGGCAGCTCTCTGTGCATTAGGGATAATAGCCTTCAGCCAAGCTGTTAGCTAGGATATAGGTTTAGTTTCTATAGCCAAAAATCAAAGTAACACTGTTTTAAACAAAAGAGAAATTTATTTCTCCTGTGGTGCCTTGCCTGTTGTCATGATGCTGGAAGTTTTGCCATTCATATTTCAAATATCAACAGGGTCACTCCTGTTAGACAGGTTTCAGCAGAGATTCTAGACTATTAAGATAGAGTGGGAAGAAAAGTCTAGCCATCTACTTCCCAAAATTAGCCAATGGAAATCTTATGGATCACAACAGAACACTGTCCAACTCACTCGCTTTGAACTTGCCATGAAGACGGATCAGTTGCAGGAGGAGGGTAGCTTGTTTGGGAAAGCTGAGTGCCAGTGAGGGTGAGGGAGAGCCTCGGTGAGATGGAGTGTGAAATAACTATAAGGATGAACTCAAACATGCAGGCCCCTGGGAGTGTGACACATTTCCAGGAAGTGTTGTCTTCTGTTGTACATAAGGTTCTGTGAGTTGCAGTCAACTTCATCACAGCTGTCTGTCTGCCTCTCTATCATAATTCACACATTAAGTGTCCAGGGCTCTGTGACTGTGTTCCTTGGCATCAAGGACCCAGGTTCCTTCCATCTTGTTGCTCCACCATTCCTGTCCTGTTGGCCTCACTCCTGTGATCTGGCCAATGAGAAGGGGAAAAGGCGGATTGGAGGGCACATCACTACTCTTGAAGGGAACAATCCTGAAACTGTCCTCAATATGCTGTCACATTGTATTGGTCACATCAGTCACATGGGCCCCACCCAGATACAAGAGAAATAGTCTTTTTCTTCTAGGCAGCTGTATCTTAGTACTGTGGAATAAAGATCGAATGGACACAGAGGATAGCCTGCAATCTCGCTATACAGCCTGGCTTCCAGGATCCTTCAGAGCCAGCCTTGTCAGCCCTGTTGGGGGGCTTCACACCTTTGCACATGCTGTGCACTTCCATCCTCCTCCCCTTTGCTACCTTCTGAGTGCCTGTTCATTTTGAAGGACACAGCTCAGGTGGCCTGTCCCTGGGAAACTTTCCTTCACCACCACCCTAGCCTGAATTAAGGGTCTCAGTGCTGTTGTACATGAGGGTTCACCTCCCATCTCAGACTGGAAACACCT
Source organism: Heterohyrax brucei (assembly GCA_028571685.1). Classification (NCBI taxonomy): domain Eukaryota; kingdom Metazoa; phylum Chordata; class Mammalia; order Hyracoidea; family Procaviidae; genus Heterohyrax; species Heterohyrax brucei. Next base: position 61,245,255 of record CM053140.1, read on the forward strand.
CCAGAGCAGGGACCACGGCTGATTCAATGTGGTATCCCACTGTCCACCACTAAGCCTGAAACAGGTGGGCATGGGGAAATGCAGAAAGAATGAAGGAGATGAACTGTTTGAATTAGCAGTTTGTAGTTGATAAATAACTACTGGCAGAACGAATGGCTCTGGACCTAGGAGGCACCTGCATGCGGATTTGAGTGGACCGGTGAGAATTCCTGGGAGTGGAATTCCTTCCACGCGTACTCCACGCTGCTCTCCCTGCCTGAACCACTCATCTCTGAGGCTGTCTAGCCCCAGCTCAGCATTAGGTCTCATCTTAAATGTTACTTCCTGGGAAACGCTTGCCCTGACTCAACCACAATCTCAACAGAGCTGCTACCCCAAGTCAAGGGCAGTCTCGTCCTCTGCTTTGGAGGTCCAGCTTACCTATGATGAAATAGGCTGCTCTGTCTGTCTGTGCACATGGCTGCCAGTTCCTGGAGGGTGGGATTGGGGGGAAGATCTCTTTCAGCCTGTGTCCCAAAGCCTGGCATTGGGCTTGGCATAAGGCATAGATCTGTTTGGTAAAAGTTATATGAGTGAACCTGGCCTCTTGAAGTTTATCTGAAAGGACTGGCACTTTTGTCCCAAGGAGAATCTGGGTAATGTTTGTAGTCTAAATGGATAGGTTGGCAGCCTCCACTCTACACCGAGAGTTTGTGCCCAAAGACACGTTAACTGAAGGATCCAGGAGACTGGGACCAAGGGGAAACAGCCCACAAGCTCCAGATTATAAGAGCCCTTGGCGAAACCCTGGTGAAGTAGTGATTAAGGGCTATGGCTACTACCAAAGAGATTGGCAGTTCAAATCCTGCAAGTGCTTCTTGGAAACTATAGGCAGTTTTACTCTGTCCCACAGGATTGCTATGAGTCAGAACTGACCTGATGGCAGCGGGTGTGGGTGTTATCAATACGTGTTGTCAGAGAAGAATGAAGCATTTGGGAACCACATCTCCATCTTTATTACTAGAAAGAGACATGGCCCACAGGAAGGCAGGAGTTAGCGTGGTATGGGTAGCCAGTAATTTGTGCCTCAGTTTCCCCACTAGGGAAAGACATAATAGTAGTACCTTCCTCATGGGATTTTTCTGAATAGTAATGGACTAATTCATGTAAACTGTTAATCCAGGGTTTGGGCCACTATGAGTGTTTGTAGATAATATTAAAGGCAATGAAAATATCCACGCTATGAAATCAGGCAAGCCTGAGAGGACCCCAGCTCCTTCTTTGCTAAGCCTCAATTTTCTCATCTATAAAATGGGAGTGCCAAAATCTAACCCAAAGGGCTTACAAAGCTGCAGTAAGACAGCATGTGATGGCCTTGGCACCATGCTTGGCAGCAGGAAATTCTCTCTCTGTCCCCCAAGACAGAAGGAAGAGGTGTGGGTGCCTGCCTGCCCTGCCTGTAGGCACAGAGGTCTGGTAAAGCAGGGAGGCTGCCTTGTGAATAATCTTGTTAATGGTAATCATCACCCTGATGCTCATTAATATAATAACACTGGGATCCCGGCCGCTGCCTGGCTCTGACACTCAACATCGCCTCTCATCTCTGCCTGGCAGGGGGTTCAGTAAACACTCATTACACACCAGTCTCCAGAGAGCAGCCAGAAAAAGCAGCTATTCCAGGCACACAGCTCAACTCTGGGCTGCAGGGTCTGCTTTTGGCAAGCATCATTGCACACACTCATACATACTCAGATGCAAACACGATAAAGACAGCCGGATACACAGAAACACACACACTTAGGTACACAGATATTCAGACATGCTTACGTACACACACTCTCAGGCACACACACACTCAGACACATACACACGTGACGAGAAACCCGCAAGCAGGCATGCACCCAGGCACACACATATTCAAACACACACAGCTGTGCAGTGCTTTCCAAGCACCTTGCTCACCACTAATAATAATTGCTTACAGTGACTGAGTTTACATTATAACAATGGCAGTGAAAACTTATTAAGCACTTCCCATTTGCCAGGCACTGTTCTCAGTGCTTCACTGGTATTAATTCGCTTAGTCTAAGTGAGTCTTCCTATTGTGTCCATGTGAGCAAACTGAGGCACTGGAAGGTTCCTGGACTCACTGACATCATCCATCGTTGAGTGGCAGAGCTGTAACCTGAATGCAGGAAGCCTGGCTCCTGAGCTTTGACCCTAAGCACTATACAATGGCTGCCTCAAAGAGCACTGGCTCATTCCATCCTCGCAGTGGGTCTCGGTGCTTATTCTCCCCATTGCACTAATGAGAACACTGGCTGGGAGAGGTGACATGGCCTGCCCAGGAACACACAGCTAAGACTTGGGGACCACGAGCTGTTTGACCTTAAAGCCTGCCATACTATTCTCCTGGGACAGAAGCGGGAAGGTGAAGATTATGCCTCTCTTAAAAACACTCAGACACAGAGAGATAAATGACTTGCTCAAGAGCACGCCAGGGTTGGTGAAAAGGCCTAGGACTAGCTCACGTACCTGAACCCCTTGATGTCCTCTTCCCTACCTCCCAGCCTCACCCACAACAATGAGGCCTGCTCATGCAGTCCTTAATGGCAGACACAGAAGTTGCTGGCTCAGTCACAGGAGGACTCAGCATTGGAGGGCCTTGCCCACCTAGGGCTCCCTCCAGGTGCTCTTCTTTGCCACCGCTTCCTAACAGTGCACATTTGGGCTTGAGCTTCCTCAAAACAGGGAGACAGACTGACACTTAGCGAACATTTGCAACCTTCTAGGACTCTTCTATGTGCTTTTCCATGTACCATTTCATTTTAAACTCATCACAGTTCAAGGAGGAAGTCCAAGCAGTCCACGATGTTTAAGATTCTGTTATTCTACAGGACTCTATGAATCCCACAGGGTCCATTATGAAACACTGTGTGATCCTAAAAAGATTCCATTAATGTTGGGATTCTCAAGGCCTGAAAGATGCCATGGGTCTATGAACTACAGGTTAATGTATTAATGAATTGGTGATTTGTTGAGCCTTGAGAGCAAAAGGCAATATTTCAGCTCTCAGCCAGTTTTGAAAGCCACCCGTGTCCACCCCCAGTCCATGGCACTCCCTCAACTCTGACATCAGGGCCAGTGAGGCAGAACAACCTCTCTCTCTGACAGCCTTGAGTCAAAGGCCAGTATGACTGTGGAGGCTGCTGGAGCATTTAGTGGGAGACTCAGCAGACAAAGGGCTCCATGGACCCGCCTCTGCTGCCCTGGCCTGGCCTCACACACAGTGGAAGGGCCTTCTGAGGCTGCACTCAGCCTACCCCTCCATCAGCAGAGACACCCAGAAATACAGCTGAGTTCAGTTGAGACCAGTACCTCCCTACCCAGAAGGGTTCCAAAAAGCAGAGCACAGAGGCAAGGAGCCTCTTGATTCTTCCTTAACAGTCCATCAGCCTGATGTAACTACCTTCGTTCATGTTGTTGTCCCTGACTAGCATCTCCTCCCCGCCTCCGCCACCTTCCCTTAAGGGCCAGGTCAAGTCCCACCTCCTCCAGTCTCAAGCATGGGATTCAAAGCTGTTCCTAACTCTGGTGCCACCCTTTCTGTCTAGCTTCACTTCCTGCCTCAAATCTATGCACTAAGGACTGGCCAGGTGAAGCTGGGGTCTGCCTTCTAGACATGTGCACCTGGACAGCCATTATGAGGCTAAAGCCACTGGGACCCTGCCTTGATCCCAAGAGACAGACACTGATGGCCTCCTGCCCCACTTCACTCTATCTCACATGTGCACACATGCACCTACATTCACACATGCACAAATACACTGCTACTGGAATTCCGTGGGGCTGCAGCACTGCGGTGGGCATTAGTACCATGGACAGGGGCAGGCTCTGGGTGCTACTAAAACCCGCCCACCTGCAAGCACGTCCTGGGGCAGGCACACATTTCATACACTTGGCAATTCTTAAATGCCAGCTGCATGCCCAGGCCCTGTAGTGATACAGGAGATGTCAGAGAAGAAGATGTTGATTGTCACTGCCCCCAAGGAACTTATAGTCTAAATGGGGAGCTGATCAGTTAGACATCAGACACTATCACTAGTGAATTCACCTGCCTCTCTGCAGGTGCCATCTTTACAAACCACAAATCTGACCATATCACCCCCTAAAGTATTCTATGACTGTACCCACACCTCTTTTTCTAAGGTAAATTCCAAACCATTTAGTATAACATTCAGGGCCCTTTCCCACTCAATCCCAGCCGCTCTCCTGCTCCCACTTTCCCTCATGAGCCCAGCACTCCAGCCCCGCTTCACTTCTCTCCTTCCCAAATCTACTTTTCTCACACTGTCCCTTCTTGTTTCCACAGAGAATTCCTATGCAGCCTGCAAAACGCTAACACCCTCTCCTCCAGGGAGCCCCGAACTTCACTCCTCTATACTCCAAGGGAGCTTTACACATGCTTCTGTATCACTTTGCACCACTGAGTTCTGAATTACCAATCCCCTGCCCCCCCCATGTCAAACAGAATTTAGCTATGTTTGTCTGGACCCACTAGAAGAGGCACAGTTGTCACCAGGCTTTCTAAGAAGAAGAGCTGGTTACCCATGATGTCAATAACACTTGTGTTTAACAATCTCAGACTTACTTGGAAGTCTAAAAATAAAGTCAAAGCTGTGCTTTTCATGTTGTGTTTTCACTCTAGAAATCTGTCTGCCTTGTCTCTGGGATGAGAGAACATTATTTATTATATAGCCCATCTGCCCAGTAATTGTGAGACTATGACTAAATCAAACCTAATCTGTAAGAGACCTTCCTCAAACACAGGATATAGCCTTGTCCCTCCAATGTCATCTCCCACTGTCAGGTATCTGATTCCACGCTGTAGTCCTTGCCTGTGGCTGCTGTAATCCAGTGCCATGAACTGGGTGCTAACAACAGAAACTTACCCTCTTACAGTTCCAGTGGTTAGCAGTCCACAACCAAGGTGTCAGAGAGTCTGATGGCTCTGAAGGCTCTAGGGAAGAAGCCCTCCTTACTTCTTCCAGTTTCTGGTGATCCTTTCTGGTGGCCCCAGGTATTCCTCGGCTGCTAGCATCCTATCAGTCTCTGCCACTGTGTTTACATGGCCATCTTCCCTCTGCATCTCTGTGTATGTTTATGTCTCTTGTCCTCTTTGTAGAAAGACACCACTCATTGGATGGGGGCCCAGCCTACTTCAATATGATCTCATGTTCACTAATTACATCTACAAAGACTCAATTCCCAAATAAGGTCATATTCACAGGTACTAGGGGTTAGACTTGAACATATTTTGGGGGAGGACACACTTCAACCTATAACACATGGCTGTCTTCCTCACCAGAGGCAGTGCATTCTCTGGGGGGCCAGGACGATGTGTCTTTTGTCTCCATGTACCTCGTACCTAGCACAGTGCCTGGCACACAGTAGACACTCATCAGTGTCTGGTGAATGACAAACAACCTAGAATGAAACACGTGGGCTTCAGGTCACATTGCCTGGGTTTAAATTTTCATTCAGCCGTGTGCCAGGTGTGTCATTTTAGACATACTTCTAACCTCTTAAAGAGGTCTCGGCTTTCTTTGTAAGATCATCATACCAACAGTGTATACCTCATGGGGTTATTGAAAGGTTAGCAGGTTCAAACCCTCCCCAGCGTCTCCACAAGAGAAAGTCCTGGTGATCTGCTTCTCTAAAAAATTACAGCCTAGAAAACCCTTTGGGGCAGTTCTACTCTTAGCAACATGGGGCCGCAATGAGTCAGCATTGACTAGATGGCACCCTGAACAATATTTTTGTTACTATTACTAGTTTCTGTTTGTTAGCCATCAAGTCAGCTCCCAACTCATGACAGCTGCCAACTCATGACAGCTCCCAACTCATGACAACTCCACACACAACATAACAAAGCTGCCCAGCCCTTTCCTGTCCCTAAGATTTGTTGTGCATGGGACCACTGTTTTCATCAGCTAATTTCCAGATATAGATTGGCAGGCCTTTCTTCCTAGTCTATCTTAATCTGGAAGCTCCAATTAAATGTGTTCGGCACTGCGGCTCCACACAGTCCTCCACTGACAATGCATGAGGGCTGTGTTGAGCACTGACTGGGAATTGAACCTGGGTCTCCTACACAGAAGGCAAGAGTTCTGCCGTGAACCACCACTGCCCTCCTACTGTCTCTACCAAAAACCAATGCCAAGTCTGTTACCATCAAGTCAATTTCTACCTCTAGTGAAAAGCAAAAACACTTGTGGAAGTGGCTAGCTACTGACACCATCGGTCATTACAACTTGGTATGAATAATTTCATTAGAGCCATGCACAAGAGCAGGTTTTAGTGAAAGGGGAGGGAACTAGACCCCTGAAGGTGCTGACCACATGGAAGTGGACGATGTGATGCCAGTGACAGTACTATACTTCAGACTCCACAACAGGGGCAGTGTGGAGGAGTGGTAAGAGCTCCACAGTAGGAGACAGACAACCCAAAACTACACTTAGTGATCATAGGACCTCAGGGCATTCCCATCCCTCTCTGAAAAGCAATCTCTTTCTTTCTTTTTTTTAAATGTTTCATTATGGAGTATTTAAAACACATACCTAGAGTAGATGGAATAGTGTAACGAACTCCCATGAACCTGTAGCTCAGCTTTTACCATCTTCAAATAAAGGCTCCTCTTACTTCCTCTATTCTCATACCACTCTTCCTTGGATTATCTTGAAACTAATCCCAGATCTCCTGTCATTCATCTGCAAATACTTCACTCTATCTCTGAAAGATAAGGACTCATTTTTTGTTGGTGGTGCTTGTTTGTTTGACATAATCATAGGGCCACTGTCACTTCTAAGAACACTGATAACGATTCCATAACATCAAGTACTCATTCAGTGTTGAGATTTCCAACTGTCTCATAACTGGCGTACTTTTTAGTTCACTTGAACCAGGATGTAAACCAGGTTCCCACACCGTGATTAGCTAACATGTCTTTTAAGTTTCTTATACTCTATAAATTCCCTTTCCATCTCTCTTTCTCCTTTCTTAAATTTTATTTCTTGAAGAAACTGGACTGTTTGTCCTGTACAGTGCCCCCACAGTGTGGGTTTTGCTTGTGGAGCAATGTCTTTCTCTGTAAAATGTTGTTGTTAGGTGCCGTCAAGTTGATTGCCAACTTACAGCAAACCTGTCTGAAAGACTTCTAGGCTGTAATCTTTGCTGAACAAATGGCCGGGTCTTTCTTGCTTGGAGCTGCAATGCCGTGTGTTAAGGCATCTTTTGAGTTTTTCAATATTCTGTTGCTTCTGTTTCTCTCATGATATAACTGAGGTCCAGAGACAGTTAGTAACCTGCCCACTCCCACACAGCTAGCTAATAGGAGAGGAGGAAACAGCTGGGAAAAAGAACTCCAACTTTAGGCACAGACTCATCAGCAAAGCCCTCTGCACTTTTACTGGCCTTAGGTCCCAACCTATCACAGGACCATCAGGCTGGTCTGTACTACATTTGAAGAGGAAGAAATTTCTAGAAGAAGTATTTGCAGGACATGGAGAGGTTTCCCTTGGATGAGGAGGCTTGTGACCATTCCTAGAGAGAATGAGGAACAGAGAAGAGAAACACTGGAGAGATAGAAGGACAGACTCCCCAACTAGCAGAATAATCCACTGACCCTCAGGTTGCCCAAGGTGTCACAAAAAGCTTGTGAGTGGAGCTGAGATATTCCCCCTGCAGAGCTGAAGGGAGTTCCCCCCAGCAGGGGGGCTCAAGGCCAGCTGTAAGGCCTCCCAGTTCCTTCTATCCAGTGGTCCTATCTGTTCCAATGCCACCACTGAAGATTGTGGGAGCTGAAGTTGACATGTCGGGCACTGTGCCAACTCTTTCCCCACTTACTCTTCACCACTCTCCATTCAGGGAGAACTGATAGCCCATTTAGGAGCCCTGGTGGCACAGCTGTTAAGTGCTCAGCTGCTAATGGAAAGGTCAACGATTTGCAGCCAGCAGCCACTCTACAAGAGAAAGACGCAGCAGTCAGCTTCCATAAAGATGACAGCCTTGGCAATCCTGTGGAGCAATTCTGCTCTGTCATATAGGGTTGCTGTCAATCAAAAGTCAACTCAACAGCAATGGGTTTGATGTTTTTGGTTAGTTCGTTTCACAGAAGAGAAAACTGAGGCTCACAGAAGCCAACTGGCTTGTCCAGAGCTAGGAAATGTTGCCATCTGGGTTTGAAACCAGGCCTGTCAGATCTCAAAGGCATCCTGCCTCAGCTGGTCTGATTCAGACAGTGTGTGGCCCCAAGATTCTACATTTGTGGTCTGAAACCAGAGTTCTTCTCCTGGGAGTGAACCACAGCCTGGCCCCACCCAACCACAGCCCCCACCCGGCCTCACCACAGCAGCTCCGTGGTTTCCCAAGTACTCGCAACCACCAGCAGCTTTTACCATAATGGTTCCCACGAGGAGTTACTGGTCGATTTTCCCTGCTTAGTTCTCAAACTCTTTTAAAGAGGAACGTGGCAGAGGCCCAGGTGGGGCTGTGGCTGCCCTCCCCAGTGGCCTCCACAGTGACTCACACACTTGCCATAACATACCATTTCAGCTTAATTTTATTTCCTCTTATAAATGGGCACAGCACAGGAAGTGTTAAAAAAAAAAAACAAAAAACAGTTCCTTCACAAGGCAGGGACAGGTGAGTGCCCACACTGGGGCAGCACCTTGGTCTTTTTCCACTTTCTTTTTCCTCCTCTTTTCCTTAAAATTTTGGCCATGAACTTCGGACAGGTACGGTTAATAAACAGGTTACAGGAAGAGCAAGGTCAGGGAAGACCCACGGGAGGGAAGACAAACGCCCACCCACCGTGGGCAGGGTTCTCAAGGGCTCTGTACAGAAGGGATGCACGGGAGGGGGCACTCTTCAGGGGGGCTCTCTGGAGCCTCGTTGTCTACGCAAAGTATTTACATGCATCACCACGCTAAGGCCAGTGCACCCGGGGGGTGGGAGGGGTGGGTGCTGCGACCATCAGCCCTCAGAGGGCAAGTCCAGGCCCAGTCTCAGTGTCCCTATAAGTCTGTACACAGTTTGTGGACTCCTATTTACAGACAGGATGCCTGGAAGGCAAATCCAGCGACGTGGTCGGCAGGAGAAGAAATTCAGCTGAGGCCTGGGGAGACAGCCACTCGTGCCCCCCACCCCGTATCTGTTCCCTGTGCCCAAGGGCCCCCACCTGGAGGCCTGGACAGTCAGGCTTGCCAACACCAGGGGATCTGATGGGAGCACTCAAGCCCCTGCTCACAGGCTCCCCCACCCAGGCCTGGTTACCACTAGATGCCCTCAGGTCTCAAAGTCTTTCAGGACTCCAGAGATCTCACACCTCCAGTCTCCAGTCCCTTGGACTCTAGAAGTCACAGCCAAGGGGTAGGGTGGCCGCTGCCCACCCCCACCCCCCAAGTCCTAGAATGGCCAATCCCCATCCCTCTAGGCCACAATTGGCCTTGTACTCTCAGGCAGTGAAGGCCTCAAGTGTTCTTAGGTCACACAACTCCCTCTCATTCTGAACCCTGATGCTCCCAGGAAATGCCAAGGCCCCACAGGCTCCCTACCTGGGGCACCAAGGTCTGGGATCTAGTTGGGCAGACCCTGCCCACATCACACCATGGACTGGCAAGTGAAGGCTCCTACCTACTCACTGCACTTTGGAGAGTGCCAGTTCACCTCTTGACTACGCTCTTGGATCGTTGGTCCCAATAGGGCTGGCCAGACCCGACTCAAGTGCATAGGGAAAAAGCCTAGCCATTGGTTTTGGGTCCAGAGCTTAATGGAAAAGAGCCTTGGCCTATTTGCTCAAAGCCTCGAAGCCCACATTGGAACCTAGCCCTCGAGATGAGAGAAGGTAGGCGCACTAGGCCCGATAACACTGACCAAGCCCCTCCACATCTACCCAGACCAGCCTAAAGCAACCCCAGGTCACCTCCCCTGTCCTGGACCCCACCCCACCTCCAGGGGCTCCCAGACCCAGCCTCCTCCGGGCTCCCGCTGGGTGTCCATGTCCTCCCTCCCTCCTCCATGCTCCCTGGTTTCTCAGCCTTGCACTGCCCAGGCTTTCTCACCAGAGCTCCTGCTCCCCAAGAAGCAAGGCACAGAGAGGTTGGGACTTGGGGTATCCTCCATCCCCTACCCCCCAGCCCTTCTGCTACAGATGTTCTGGGGCCCAGGATGCCTTTCCCCAGCCCCCTCCTCAAAGCCTGAGTTCCTAACAAGCTTCCAGGCCCTGCCAAGAGATTTGGGTATACAAGAAGGGGCCAGCCCAGGAGGGGGACGGACCCTGGAGAAGGCAGATTGGGGAAGGCCTCCCTAGAATCTCACCCTCCCTGCTTCAGGCACCTCCCACCCTCACCCTGCAGAAATCTGCTGCCTGGGAGTTCTGAAAAGGAAACAGAAATAAAACCTGGGATCCTGACTGAGGTCTGGTTGGGGGTGGGGTAGGTGTGAGCACCAGCCAATACAACTCACACCACATCCCTTAGGCTCCAAGTGCCCCAGGACCACACCTTCCACAAACAGGGATGCAACCCCACACTTAAGGGTACAGAAAGGGAGGCAGGCTGGGGGGCTATGACACCCCACCAACACCTGCTCTGCTGTCTCTAACCTCTGCCTCAAGGCCTGGGGCAGCCTATCTGTGACAAGCTGCTCCTAACTGTGGCCCCATCCAGCTTCAGCCACACCGCTGGGTTGTATGGCCCAAGAGGTGGGCACATGTCCATGAGGAGGGCACAGGTTGGCCCAGCAAGGCCAAGCACAGAGGGTGCAGAGAGGCCAGTCAGCAGGGCTGGCCTGCACAGGCACTTCGGAGACTTGGTGTTTCTGGGATGCTGAGTCAGCCCCTAGGTCAGAGCTGGAGGGAGGCAGGGAGAAGAAAGCCAGACTACATGCCCCCACCTGGGGCCTTTGGTCCTGGAAGGCCCAAGCACCCTCCACTGTCTGGGGCTGAGTCCAAGAATCAAGCCCTACCTCAGCCTTAGAGAAGCCCAACGCTCCTAGTCGGCTGAGGACGGGCCCCAAAAGGATCTCTTTGTGGGCTATAGTGGGGAGGGATGTAGGGACGGTGAGGCCAGGCCCAGTCCAGTGTGCAATGCCCTGAGGGGGCTTCTGGCAACAGCCCCCGACACCAGGCTTTATTCTAGGAAGGGCAAGTGCTTGCCGTCTTCCTTGATAGTGAGAAGGTTGTGGAGGGCAAAAGGGTACATCCACGTGGGACTGTGTCCAACACTGGCAGGGTGGGTGCCAAAGCGGTTGGTGTGGGTGGGGTGGTGTCAGGCGGAGCATGACAGGGCAACGTGGTGTGACCCAATATGGGCTGATTGTTCTGGCCTAATTTTACCTTCCTGTGAGCCTGAAAGCCAGAGACTAGGTGTATGGAGCCCCAATGTGAGTGTATGAGGGAAGCAGGGGGACAGAGAGACTGGGCAAGCCACACTGTCACTCTGACTGGTGACTTGTATTGTCATAATAATTTGGGGGCTGTAAGGAATGCAGGAGAATATTTGGGAGAGTGTGCACATGTGCACCTGCAAGAGGGAGTGGCTGGCAGTCAGGTTTGCAATGATTTTGCCTTGTGGCCATGTGACAGTATGTGACAGTGTGAGAGATGACTGTACAGAGCCCTCTAGAAAGAGGGACGTCAGGGCAGTCCCACCTCACCAGTGGGTATCCAGGCACCCTTGGGAAGCCGTATCATGAGGGGAAGACTCAGGAGTCTGTGGGTACATACATATGGGTGGGCTGGTGGGTGATCCCATTAACCCAGAAAGGCCAACACAGGACAGGCTGGGACAAGGGACACCCTCTCACCCAGGCATAACAGGGCATTGGGACAGAAGCAGGGCTGCCACGTCCAGGTGATTTCAAGGGTTAAGTTAGCCAAACGCTGGCTCTGGAAAGGAGCCCGAATGAGCTCTGTTCCTACAGGTGCTGCCATTGGGGGCTGGCTGGGGGAGGGCCTATCTCAAGCCCCACCTCTTCTTCCACCAGCCAATCAAAAACTTCCTTCCTGATGTCCAGCTGATGTGAAGTCCCAAGCCCAGGGCTGGTGGGGCACAGGAGATGAGCTCCTGAGGGCAAAGTCTGGAGCAGATGGCAGCTCCCTGCCCTTCAGGGAAGATCTACAGGAGGCTGGTAACCTGGACAGGCCTCCGGTGACAGGTCAGACAAGAGCTGGGGCCAGTCCCGTCATGGACCCAGTCCCAGGCCAGGCCTGGTGGAGTCCATGGGGACAGGGCAGAGGGCAGGCTGCGGCTGCAGGCAGGGCACTGCGGCTCTGCTAGGCATAGAACTCCTCCTGTTTGTCAGGCTTCTGGTAAGTGACGCTCGCCTGCTTGGGCTCCTCCAGTGTATAGCTGCCCTCGTCCTTCTTCTTCATGCGATAGATGAGCAGTGTGACCAGGAAGGCAGCAAAGAGGGCGCCCACAACCCCGCCCACAATCACAGCTGCAGAGAGAGAGGGCAGAGGTCAAGGCCCAGAGGCAGGTGCCACAAGGTAGAGCCTGAGGGGCAGCAAAGGGCTCTCGGGGCAGAGTAAACATGGGAGTCCCATACCTGAGTATGTGTTGACATGTAGATGGCTTCAGTACTAACAGGACCAGCACTGGCTCCCACTGACACACCCTCATTGCATGCCTGGCTCCCTCCTAGGTGCCTCACACTTACTGAATTCCCCCAGTGGCTGCTGTGCTCTTCACCCAGTGTAAGGACCCCTCAGTCATAAGATGCACCATTATTTCACACATGGCTAGCAAAAGACAAAACACTGCTTATTTGGGGGCGGTGCTGCTCAGTAGATTTTCACTCATATTAACCCCATATGGCAGCATACAACCACCCCATAGGGTTTTCATGGTTGTAATCTTTACAGGAGCAGATCAACACATCTTCCTCCTGCAGAGCTGACAGGTGGGTTCCAACAACCACTCTTCTGGCTAGCAGCCACATGCGTACCCATTGTTCCTCCGCCAAAGCTCCTTTAATTAAATAATGACACCTCCCCATTACAGAAGGTGTTATATGTGAGCCAGGCTAAGAGCCAAATGAATGCAACTGTGCACATTCTACAGGTGAGGAAAGGACATCCAGAAAGGTGAAGTACCTTGCCCGAGGTCACACTGTGCCTTAGTGGTGAGCCAGGATTTGGACCGAGCTCAGACTTTAGGAGATGCAGCTAGGGGTTGGGGGCAAGTCAACCCAAAGGAGAGATTAGGGTCCAGGAGGTGAGGTCAAAGGGGGTCAACCAGCATGGCATGGGGGAACAGGGGCCAGAGGGCAGTGAAGAAAGTGCTGGAGATGGAGACAAAGTCAGGGTCAGACCCTTGGATGGCAGAAGGTCAGGAAGTAATCAGAGGTCAGATCTGAGGGTCAGGTTCCCCATTTTCCCTTCCTATCTGGCTCCCAGGAAACCCACACCCTGGCCTCCCTCCTGGGTTCCTAGAGGACAAACTGAGGCCCACTAGCTGCCTCCATCTGGGCTCTTTGGTCCAAACCCCAAGGCTTACCTACGAGCACCTCCTTCCGCTCTAGGATACTCTTCTGAGGCAGCTGTGCCGCCGAGCTGCCCGAGTCGATGGCATTGTCCAGGAGGCCGGGGCCTGGACGAGCACCTTTGGGCAGCACCCCAGGTGGAGGCGAGGGCTTGGCTGCTGGCCCCCCCACAGCCACCACCTCATTGGCTGTGTCTGGCTGCGTGGTCTCCTCCTCTGGCAGCTCAAAGTCCCCACTGGGTCCCCCACTCACGGGCACCTCTGGCTCATCCTGGATCGTGGTCAGGAAGGACTCTGGAGTAGGGGTCTGCAGGGAAGGTGACATGAGAGCAGCAGCCAGGCCCCAGCATCCCCTGCCCCAGGCAGCACCTTCCCTGCCCCACCCCCAAAACTCACACACACCATACTGCTCCTTCGTTATATGCAAGGTGCTATACTAAGTGCATTTTACCCTTACAACATCCCTGTGAAGGAGGTATTACCATCACCAATTTACAGCACAGCACAGAGGCTCAGAGAGGTTAACTAATTTACCCAAGGTCACACAGCCAGTAAATTGTAGAACCAGAACTACCACCAAGTTGTGTCTAACTCTGTTTATAATCTCTAGGTAATGCTATGCTGCCTCTTCTCACTGTGGCCACATCCTGTCCCCATCCCATCCCCGGCAGTTGCTCATCTGGTTGCCTTAGTAACAATCCTTTGGGAATTTCTGTCAGGAGCCATTTAGGGATTGCTGGGTGCAGCTTCTGTGTGTTTGGATCTTGTCCCTGGTCTGTATGCCTGGGACAGAGGTGAGCCCCTTAGCCTAAGGGGGTCAGTCCAGTAACACAACCCATAGAATAGGATGCCCCTTGGGGACAGGTATCCAGAGAACCAGCCCAGTGACCACAACTCCTGATGGCTCCATACTGTAGAGTCAGGGCCAGAGCTGGTACTCATGACAGCAAAACAGGGGCAGTGGGAACCATCAGGGCTAGGCGTGGCCACTTCCCAGGTGGGTGTGGAGAAAACAGCCTGGTGTCTGGACAGTGCTCAGTGGCTACACCAGCAGCCTGGACCCTGGACGCCAGCCCCTTGGGCTCTGCGCCCTACCATTGTCTCCCCTTCCTGCTTGGCCACATCTCTGTGAAAACACCAGGCTGCCCCCGCTGCTGAGGGCAGTCACGGGCTGGGACTCATGTCCTGCTGGAGTCTGAGGACTAAGGAATGACTGAGGAGCTGGAGGAGGCTGACACTGACCTGGAGGGCAGCTCCACAGCCTAAGCCCTACCCTTAGGGCTCTTCTGGGCCACTGTCAACCTTCACCACCCACTCTTTGTATAGCATGCCCAGCAGGATCAGACTCGGTTCCCCATTTCCTTGTCAGGCACCCATCCCTGACTTTGCTGACCGTCTCTATCCTCTCCCCTTCAGCCTCCACCCCAGATACAAACCTGCTGGCACACACACTCTCACGCCCTCTCATACACACTCCAGGGTTCTGAGCTAACGGCTACGGAGGCCTGACTGGCTGGGAGACCTTGGGAACGTGGCTTCACCATCTGCACCTGCCTCATCTGTAAAATGAGTCCCATGTGTAGCACTGAGCCTAGCACACAGGGCATGCCACAAGCGTGGGCACAAATCATTCTCCCGTACAGCCCCGCTCGTAACCGCCCTCAGACTAATGGTGGTGACGATGGTGAGAACAGCAGCAATGACAACTGTGAAGACTTGAGCTCGTGGTTACCAAGCACCATCCTGAGCACTGTGGCTACATCTATTAATTTAATTCTCACAACTCCGTGATTTATGTTGTGTTACTTTCACCTTTTCACAGAGAAGAAACAGAGGTCTAGAAAGGATCTGGGACTTGCTGGCATTCACGTGGCCAGAAAACGGCATCGGGAGAATTTCAGTCCAGGTTGCCTGGCTCCTGCGTCTGCTTTTAACTAGAACACCACTAACACACACGCAAGCATCCAATTCCTCCCCCACATCTTGCCCAACATCCTAAACCCAACCACAGTGGTCCTGCTTTCTGTCTCCCTAGCCCCGACCCCAGCAGCTTGTCCATCCTCATCCCTCAGTCATCCTCTGGCCACACACCTCCACCCTCCCCGCCCCAGTCCGGCTCATTTCCAGGCCCTCCTGGTCCTCCCCCTGCCAGCTCCATCCTTCTTTCCAGGTCCAGACCCATCCTCCTCTGCTCTCACTTCCTGTCCTCTCAATTCCCTCACCTGAGCCACCTCTGTGGGTTCAGGTGCGATGGTCCCTAGAGGCAGGGTGCTCCTCTCGAGGACATCAGGCTCCTGTGTGGTCGTTGGCCTGGGAAGGGCTCTTGACCTGAAAGTGGCTGTACTGACCAGCCCAGGTGTTGGGGCCTCTGCGTCCAAGACAGCTACAGTGGTGGGAGGTGAGGGTGCTGCTGGGGTGGTAGCCCGGGCCGTGGCTGCTGTGGTCAGTGGAAGTGGCAGAAGCCTCCGCGTGCCAGTGGTCCTTACAACAGTGGTGGTGGCCGTGGAAGGAGGTGCCACAGGTGTGCTGGGGGCAGCAGTGGCCACCATGGTGGGCACGGCAGCCACAGTGGGTGCCCCTGTGGTTGTGGCAGCAGTGGCAGCCATGGTGGTAGCAGTGGTGGTGGCTCTCTGGCTGGGCTCTCCTGGGAGCTCCGTCATCACCAGGGTGCTGGTGGCTGGCTCTGGGGTGGGGCGCTCAGAAGGAAGTTCTTCCAGTGGGGTGCCCACAGGCTGGATGTCCGTGGTAGGCAACACGGCAGGGGTTGTAGACACTGCCAGGGCCACATCTGGGCTGAAGCGCATGGCTGTCTCGAGGCCCGATTCCTGCTCGAAGTCTGAGGAGGTAAGGGAGAGGGAGAGAGCTAGGGAGCGAGGGTCCCATGTAAGCAATGGCCATCAAAACTGGCGGTTCCCAATCCCCTCTCTTTGCCCAAATTCCCCCAGGATGAGATGAGAGAGAAGGAAGGCACAGCTTCACCAGAGGTTACCATTTGGCTAATAGACATTCCCCAAGTCCTCTCTGCCTAGTGCTAAGTTCTTTCTGGGGTCTCCTCTTCCGGGAAGCCTTTCCAGACTACTTCAGCCCACCCAGCCTGGAGCATCCATCAGGTCAGAGTCCAGCCTGCAGCAACTGAGGCCCAGCGGGTACAAAGCTCATTGAGAGCTGAAGAGGGCAGGCGAGTAGCATTCTGGGTAGAGAGTCAGATCCAGATACACCTCTACCACAAACACAAGATACTGGGTTCACTACAGGCTCCCACAAATGCACAGGGAGAGGGCAGTGGAAGGGCAAGTAGGGGGAGAAGCCCTTCCTACAAGGCAATGCTTAAACAACTTGACACAAAGCCAGGAATCATGAAGGGTCTTGTCAGGAAAGGAGAGACTACAGCCAATTTCCGGGGGCCTGAACCACGCAGAGAAGGGGTGTGGGAGGAGCCAGGAGGCTATCTCCTAGGACACCATCCTGGACCCTCACTGGGCCCAATCTCAGTCCCTTTTTTTTGCTACTTTCTAGAGTTCAGTGCCTGACGCCTATCCTATCTGAAACTCTCACATCTCACAGCACTTACAGACAAGAATACAGACACTCAACCAGGGAAACTAGCTTCTTAAAGGGCACACAGCTGTTAGGTAATGAAGCTGGGATTCGAACTTGTCCCTCTCCTGTCCCTGCTGTCACCATGCCCCCCCCCTTGGCTACAACTGATTGGTCCAGTGGAGGGCACCTGACCCAGGAGGAGCCGATCAAATAGCCTCTGCTGAAGATTTGCCATGACCACTGAAAACGAAACCAAGCTGGTGCTGTCCAGTCGACTCCGACCCTAAGATCCTGCAGGATGGAGTAGCACTATAGCTGAAATCTTTAGGAACCAGACTGTCACATTTTTCTCCCATGGAGCAGATTGCGGGTTTGAAGCATTGACTTTTCAGTTAGCAGCCCAGTGATTAACTGCTGTGCCACTCAGGCTCCCGAGAACTGCTAAATTCCCCTCCCCCCTGTAGTTGAATGGTAATTTGAAAACTGGGTTGTGAAGTGGTGGCTCTGTGTCCCTACTGAGACCAGAAGGCAGATAGCAGGGCTGCAGAGAGGTCATGAGGCCATGGAGAGTTCGGGGTCCTCCGGGCCCTGGTTCAGGTACCTGAGTGGGTCACCTGCTTGTCTTGTCATTGGGGTCTGTGAGGATGCCTGCCTGGCCTCCCTACAATGAAGCTGGCCTGTACTGCACAAGTGAGCCCAGTGGTGTCTGTTCCTCGCAAGCGAAGCTGCAGGTGGGGTACTAGGTACAGCTGCTCAGTGCCCCAGACGACAGGAGAGGGTACTTACAGCCCGAGCCGGACCCCGAGTAGAGGTCATCCAGTTCGTCATCGGGGAAGGAGTCATCGTCCCCAGAGCCCTCAAGGTCCACGGGTCTCTCAAAGTTTTCACTGCGCCAGCGCTGGGCCTGGGGAGGAGACAGGGTGCCTCAGTGCCTGAGGGCAGCAGCCTGGGCCCCCAGACAGGCAGAGGCACACGCACTGCAGGCCTCCAGGGGGACACAGAGAGCTGGGGGCAGGCCTGATGCCCTTCACTGCCTGCTGAAGGGTCCTCTTAACAGCCACCACTGGAGACCTCTGGTTCTTCACCCATTCCCTCACGGGAGCCACTGAGAGGCAGCATGCAGATTCAGGGCCAGAATGACTGGATTTGAATCCACCACTTCAATGTGTGAGCTGAGGCAAATGACTGCATCTCTCCAGGACTCTGCCGACCCACTAATAGTACCTGGGAGCTAAAAGAGTTGTGAGCATTCCATGTGCTAACGCCCCATGCAGCGCTGAGCATAGCCATAGCTCACATAGGTGTCTCGCACAGGCTACCTGTTACTCTCAGGGTGTGGTCAGGGTCACCACCTCCGTTCACAAGATCCCACGGATGGGGGTCCTCAAGATGGGGTGGGAGATGAAGTTCCTCAGGACCCCCTGACAGGTAAGAGTACTGAAGCACAGCTGCAAGGGTCACCAGACAGCAAGTGACATGAGACCCACCATCCCCCACCTCAAATCAGAATTAGCACCGTTAGATGGCCATGGGTACTGTGGAAATTTGAGTAGCCACGGTGGGAGAGGAGAAAGAAGAGGTGTAGCTCCAGCCTTGGCCCTGGGTCTTACCCAAAACAAGAAATCAGCTCTCTCACCAACCCATTCCCAAAGTATTTCGACACCCAAGTCAACTGACGGCCTGACTGCTACTCCCATGCCTGCCAAGAGGGTCTCTCAGGGGACAGTAGGGGTGAGAGGCCCTTCTCCCAGAGTCCAGTTCTCCAAGCCCAAGGGGAAAAATAAACACTGCCATCAAGTCGATTCTGACTGACAGCCCACCTAGAGGACAGAGTAGAACTGCCACATAGGATTTCCAAGAAGAGATCGGTAGATTCAGACTGCCAATCTTTTGATCAGCAGCCAAGCTCTTAACCACTGCCCCATCAAGGCTGCCCAGGCCTGACAGTCCTCCCAAAGCTGGAACCTGGGAAGGCTGGAAGCTGGGGCTTCTGGGCCCCTACTCCATCCTCACCTCCACATCAACCCTGGGGTTGGAGCCAGTGCCCATGACCTCAAAGGCAGGAGTGTTAACCCCCTGAGAGGGACAGACTTGGCCCTGCTCCTTGGCCCCTCCCAGCACAGCACACCTATACCCTACCACAGACTGGGCCCAGCCACAGTCCCTTGTCCCTGAACTTAATGCCTGGAGGCTTGGATAGGAACAACAGGGCATCTGGGTCTTAAATAACTGAAGTAGAGAAAGGCATCTCAGGCAGAGGGGACAGAATAAGAAAAGGCTCTGAGACAGGGAAGCATAATAGTTTGTGCTTGTGGAGCTGGCCCTCCCCACCCCTGCACACTCAGTCCCAGCCACTGAGGTCTCCTCTGTCCTGGCACATGCCTGATCTTCCCTGTCTCTTTCACTCATGCTGTTCCCGCTGCCTAGAACACCTTTCCTACCCATCCCCTGATCTCCCCACTTTTTTTCCAACTCACTCCAGCTCCTACACCACTTCTGGTGAGACACTCTCCTGCTCTAACCTGTCACAGCATCGTGGGCTTCCAAATCCACACATTCATCCCTATGTGAGATGTGGCTGGTTGTGGGTGTTTTAGTTCCATGGCTGTGCCCACCCCCATGAAACTACATGCTTGACAAAGGCAAGGACAGTATCTAGAGACCAGCATGGTGCCAGCATACATGCACACGCATGCACGCACACAGTAGGCACTCAAGAACTACTTGTTAGGGATGACTGCTGGGACAGGGGGATGTAAACAGTTCATGGGGCTGGTTTGGGTGGGGTGGAGCAGGGTGGGGCAGGAGTAGCCAGAGTGGAGGCTGGGAAGTTAGCTGGGCCCATCACAGAACGCTTCACCGGGGAAATGGGTCATTTTTAATGCTGGCTACATAGCAGAATTTCACGAAAGCTGAACTCAGTGAGTCAGCAGGTGGGAGGGTCGAGCCTGAGCATCTGTACTGTGTGACCTCCTGGACAGAAGCTGGAGCTGTGGGCAGCAGAGGGCCATAGAAGGTGTATGAGCAGGACAGGGCCTGGAGTGACACTCTGTTCTGTGTTCAGAATGACACACATCTGCCACTGATAGCCCCCATCTAGACATCTAGAGCGTGTGTGGAGTCAGGGACAGGTTGCCACAGAATTTCCATCCTGGCTTCTGGCCCCCAGCCTGGACCACCTGCTCCAAAGTCCCACCCCAATCAGCCAGGGCAGGAGGCCAGGAGTTACCCCCACCCCCCACCGCAACACACATACACACAGTCTCCAAGTAATGAATTAATCAGTATTTACTTGCTACCAGTGAGTCATGGAGTGGAACAATTAGCGTAATTGCTCCTGTGACTAATTGCTGGGTCTTCCTCCTTTTTAGATATTCCAGGAGCTCCAAGCAGCTATCGTCCAACTTTCCCCAGCTCCTGTGTCTATCCTCAGTGCCCAGAACAAATCCCCAGCACCCGAGGCTGAGGGACCAGAAGCTCCCTGCACTACCAGCCTCCACAACCTGGGCTAGCTAGCCACATCAGAGTCCCTGGAAGACACTGTGATCCTGCACTTCCAGTCCTTAGACAAGCAGCCTGAAGCCAGGGACCTATGGCTCCAGGCCAGGACCACAGTAAGGTGGGCCAGGGCAGGGAACAAGGGTTAGATTCCTGCTACTAGATGGCACTGGCTTCATAGCCCTTCCTCCACCCTTCCAGGCAGGGCAGGGAGTGGATTAGAGGCTTTGAGCTCAGAGGAGGGCTTCTAAGAGGTCTGTGATCCCTAGGAGCCCCAACCACAGGTGAATGTGGGGGCCAAATTAGGGAGTCCTTTTGGCTCGGCTGTGATTCTTCAGCGACTAAGGCCACACACCAGTCCCTAATGTTCTGTTCCCAGAAAGGCCTGCACAAATCCAAAGCATCCCCCAAAGGTGCCCAGAGACACACCCAGAGACACAGAGAGAACATAGCACCCCGGATACCTGACACGCACTCCTCTAAAGGCAACCACAGATAAACACTGCCAGCATGTTCCTTGGTGCAAACATGGGCATGCATAACAGCACGGGGCTTGGGGCTGAGGGCAGACATGTGCAGTTCTGAGGCTCAGAGACAAGCATGGAGCCTCCTGTGAAACCATCAGCCTTCATTCAGGTAGCTCTCACCTAGATACTATTCATCCCTAGCTCAGTAGCCATTGACATGACAACCGTTACCATGACGACCATCTCCTCCAAGCTAAGGACCAGGAGCTCCAGCTCCCCACAGAGATGTGGGGAAGCAGGAGAGCAAAAGATCTTGGAGGAAGAGAGGAAGAGTGAGGACAACAGGGAGAGCGGGGAGGAGGAGACATGGGGGACAGAGGCAGAGGACAGAGAGGAGCCAGGGGGCAGACGGACAGAGTAGAGAGACAGGAGCAGAGAGGTGGAAGAGAGACTGTGAGAGAGAGAGAGAAGGCGTGAGCGGGAGGTAGAGGGAGAGAATTCTCTCACATCTTAATTTAGCCTCAGCTGATCAGACAAAGCTGAGGAAGGGGCCACCTCAGTGATTTTCCAAACCTGTATCCAAGAGAACATTCCTTCTGAATAATAAACAGTTTCCCGACAAGAGGGAGGGGGGTGGCCAGTTACACAGCCACCTCTGAGCTCACCCTGGGAAACTCAACAGCAACTTAATGCTGGGGGCACCCAGTACCTGCAGCGCCCTGGGGTCCCATCTCACCAAGCCCCCAAGCTCTACCTTTCCTTGGGCCTACTGGGGGTCTCAGGCTGGTGGGGTCCCTACAGGACTGCTACAGGAGTGCTGGCAGCTGCAGCTCATAGGGGAGCACAAAGGAGAGGGGAGAGATTTAAATGGGCGAGGAGAACAGAGCAGGGAGGCAGCAGGGAAGCCTCAAAAGCCACAGTGTGTCAGTGCAGGAAGGTGACAAACAGCCTTTGACCCCCAAACGACCTCTTCAATTTGCATAATTCCATGCATAATTAGTATAATTATCCATGCAATCCCCTTAAAGGAGAACTGAATGCAAATGCTGCAGAATTCTGACAGCCCTTTCCTGGCCCTCACTGCACCCCCTTTCAGGTAAGCTCATACCCTCCTATGTCTGATACACAGGTACACACACTGTAAGTAACAGACAATGCAACTCAATATCCTCTTGTACAGAGAACACATCCCAGGACATACCTAGAGGTGTATCCCACAGAAACATACCTATACACACCCTTGCACACTGACATGCCCAGCACATACACACACACACACAACACATTTCAGCACACACCAACACACCGTACCCACTCACTACACCCTAACCACACAATTACACCTAGGGTCCCCAGGGACACACAACTGCATCCCTCTTGTCACCTAACACACCTCACACAAACCTCAGGGATACCCACAACCACACAGTTCACACACATACATCACCTGAAGCATACACAGGCCCACCGGTCAGAGTAAATCACACACTGCTTGAATATACTGCGTACCTTCAGGCACACTCTCTCACTAAGCCACAGACTCAACTTTTATACAACCATTTCTCTTGCTTGAGTCTCCATACCCCACACACAGCTGGTGAGACACAGGTGAGTGTGTCCACTGCAGAAGCACCTCCGCTTCTGCCTTCTGCCACCACAACCTCAGGGGGCAGACACCCTGCTTGGGGCTCCCTCAAGTAGCTGGGGAGGTCTGAGCACAGAGCTCCAGGAGGATTGCTCAGATTCTGCCTGGGCAGTCTCTGGATGCACTTCACCTTCACTGCTTCTTTTCATCCCCACAACCCCTCCCCCCAGGGCTTTCATGATACCTGTTTCACAGGTGCAAACACTGAGGCTGGCTGGGGTTTAGCAAGAAGTAGGGATGACAGCACAGGTCCTCTGGCTCACATGTCCTGGCCCTGACCACTGCAGGGCCACCCCCAGATCCTCTCATTCAGACTCCCCACCCCTGCCCCACACCCCCTGCACAACCTCAATTTAGAAATACCCACAGCCATGCACACACCCAATGCCATGCACGATATCCGCACACTCAGCGCATTGCAAACACACCGTGTTCTCCCAAACACCCACTCACATTCCTCCACATGCTCCTGCCTACATGTCCCTAAACAGGCCCCCTGCTGTGCTGCAATACACCCCCACCCTCAGATGTCCACCACCAGGTCCTAATAGCTGCACCACCCAGCTCCCTCCCTGAACACACACCATACAGGCACACACACACACATGAACGCACAGGGACTGCCCTCTGACACTTTCCCTCCCGGATACACACAAGTACACAACACTACGGTGACATGGTACCCTTCCCAACGAACTGATACCCTCTCATTGTCCATTTTTTCCTCACTGTCCCCCTCGCCACCACCCAATCTGGGAGGACCCACAGCCTTGCCCTACAGCAGTACCTCAGGCTCCCAGTCCAGATGGGACCAGGTCCAGCAGTAATCAGAGGGCTCCTCCCACTCAGCCCACCCTTACCCCACCTCCACAGAGACTTGGAGAAAGCAGGCATTGCCTCCCTGGCCTCCTTCCCTGAATCAGGTAGGTGCCAGGGAGTCCCATCAGTTCACAGAGCCCTTCCATCACCACTCCCATCACTTACTCTGAGACTGGAAAAGGGGAATGGATTCAGGGAGAAAGCCAAGTCATCTGCTTCCTGCCTCCAACCTACTTCTGAGCCCACTGGAGAAGTCTGGGGTCTGTATGCACAGCCTCCACTACCTTCCCCTCCTCATGAGCCTTTCCAGGAAAACAGAATAGCACAGAAGTTCCACCAGATTGAATTTGCTCCTGCTCCACCACTTAGTACCCAGAAAATGTTAGGCAAGCCACTGACCCTCTCACATCTCAGTTTTCACATCTGTAAAATGGGGCTAATAATAGCACTTTGCTCACAGAGTTGCTGTGAGGATTACTTCACATCACACAGGTGGGAGGAGCACAGGGACCAATGCCAAGAGCTGAATAAATGCAGCCGTGATTGCTGTTCGTTATATGTTCCATTTCTATTGTTCTATCTGAGGACTGTATCTCATTTAAGGTCCAGTATCCTTATGAGAGAAGTGCCCAGAGAAGTGAAGTGGCACCACTAGGGCCACACAGCAGGAAAGGGTGCAGAGAGACTGAATGAGATGGGGTGGAAGCACGAGTTATGGAAACAGACACATAAACTGGGTCAGCTGGCAGGGGGCCAGGAGCGCAGCCCCCTGCATAGCACTAGCCATGCTGCAAAAGCTAAGAATGAAGTCAAGTGTAATTAGTTCTGCCCAAGCTTCCTTCTCTAATTAGCCAGGCTGTGGTTCTAACTCTTCTGGTGACCAGAGATGCAGCAAGCAGGAGCCAAGCTGAGTTTTAGACTCAGACAGTTTTGAGTTCAAGTTCTAGCTCCACCACTTACTTGCTGGCTGACCTGGAGCAAGTTATTCTACATCTGTTGTTTGGTGTTGGTTAAATGGAGACAATGATGACACATGTCTCCTAGCGCTGCTGTGAGAATCAAGTGAGAGGACACGGGGAAGCGCTCAAGCTGCTGGCACCAGCCGTGCCCAGCAATCATTGGCTGTATGATCCTGACCCCCGTTTCTCACCCCAGGCCTCATCTTAAAGGCTAAACCAGACCTGGGAGACGACTGACCTCAGCTCCCTCTCTTACTGATGGGGAAACTGAGGCTGGGAGAGAGAGGAGACCTGTACTATCCCACCAAGGAGTGCCCAGGGGATGTAAGTGTTGCAAAGACACACAGTGACTGGCTGATCAACTCCTGGAAGTGGTGTCACCGAAGGAGGGGGGTCTCAGCAGAGCTCTCTGTCCTTGCAGGCTCTGTCCCCTCCAGCCCTGTCCCCAAAATGCCCTCTGTCCTGTGAGAACTCAGTGCCCCTCACGCTCACCAGCTCCACCCTGGAGACCCGGAGTGGCCCAGCAGGAATGTGGGCCAGGATCTGGGCAGCGAGGCAGCGAGGAGGCCGCACAATGGACAGCCTGGTGTGGAGGGGATGCCTCCCCCTCCCCGCATTCACAGCTGCCTGGCTGGGAGCCCAGCACCCCGACATTCACTGTGGAGGAAGTGAGGAGTGTGTCAGCTGCACCTGCAGGGAAGGGCCACAGAGCAAAGTCCCAGAGAGGGGTCCCAGGGAGGAGAAGGACAGAGAGGGGCAGGGAAGGGCTTAGGTGAACTTGACAAATGCCCACTCTGCTGTCAGTTGTCATTTCCAACTCATGGTCACCCCACGTGTGCAGAGCAGAACTGCTCCTCAGGGCTTTCAAGGCCAGGACCTTTGAGAAGCTGATCACTAGGCCTGTCTTCCACGGCCCCTCTGGGTAAGTTCAAACTGCTGGCCCTTCAACTAGTATTCAAGCGCTTAGCCATCTGAGCCACTGAGCGACTCCTATGCCCCTAAAAATTGAGCAAGCCCAGATGCACACTCACCTCTGTCTCCTCCTCCCACTTGTCCACACTCATACATTCACACACCCCAGGTCTTTCTACTATGCTTCTCTCTCCCAACAGTTTCCCCAAGGGCAGCTCCAAAGATAAAGACCCCTGATGTGGGCCCCGCCCAGCCAGTTGTTCTGCAAAGGACATCCTGATACCAGAGCCCTCCCCACCCCACACCCCTATTTCCACCATAGGCTCCAGCCATGCCACCCCATCACCACCCCCCCACCCTCCCTAGAATTCCATACCTGCCCCCATCCACAGGCTCTCCTGGGCCCAATGGGAGAGCAGCAGCATCCCCAGCCCAGGAGACTCCAGTCTAGAAACCAGGAAAAGTCTCTGTCACCCTTCCCTGCATTCCCATTTTTCCATTTGTAAAAGGAAAAAATGAAAGAAAAGTTGGGACAGAATGACCTTAGGATGTCTCTTGACTCAGGTATTCCAAGAATCCAGCCTAAGGATGAAAGAGATCCAGGGTGGTGTGATTTATAACAGGGGAATAGTGGAAATAACCTACACACCCAACAACAGGAAGCTAGGTAAACATACATCAGAGAACAATCACAACACTATCACGAAGCTACTGATGACTGTCTTTCCAAATCCATGCTATCTAAATGGGTCATTACAAGGTATAAATGCATCATGGAATAGTTTGGGTTTTGATCTGTTTCAAAGCAGCAAGGATAGGAATGCATCCTTAAGGACATGGGAGAAGATGGATGCTGCTCATTGGGAAGCAACCCAGTGTGGGCTGTGGACAGGATCCCACAGAAGGTTCCCCCTCTCACTACCTGCATAGCCTGAGGCCAAGCTAACTCTCACAATGGGTTTGTCGGTAAAACAAAGATAATAGCTCATACCTCATGGGGTTCACTGGAGGCATCTCAGCAAGCCTGCACATTAAGGAAATGCTCAATAAATGTTGGCTATTAATACTATTATCATCGTTATGTTTAAAAAATAGGTCACAAAATAGATGTAGAGCTTGATCTTGTTTTAATGAACTCACTTCCAAAGTGAATTTCTAAGCATGCTAACAGCTCCCAGAGGCTGTCTCCCCGTGATGGGATTGTGGGCAGCTTTGATTTTTCTCAGGACCTTTCTGTAGTTTCCAAATTTTCTGCCTCAAACTCTGGGCACTTTTCATTATTAGGAGATAAAAGGTCCTTTCAGAGTCCCCGTCTCTGCCCCTCTCTGGTCTGTGAGATTCCATGGACCCTCAGTTCTGCCAAGACCCCATGGGAGCCCTTCACGAGGAACGCTAGGAGGAGGCAGAGGGGCAAGCAGAAAGGAAACAAGTTTAAAAGCCGCTGAGGGAGCTGGCAGGCTCGCGCCAGTGCCGACGTAGCCATGTCTCACCAAGGATGGGCTGGCTTTACGACATCTGGTTCCCTCCCCTGGCATTGGCTGTCTGGGCAGCCACGCTGGCTCTGGCTCGCAGTGCCCAGACGCTCCGCCCACCCACTTCTCCCACCAGCTCAGTCCCTGCACGTCCCAGTCAGGGTACAGGCTGGCTGTACTGCCACTGCCCACTCCACCTCCTGCGCCTGGACAAAGAAGACACTTGCCTCCACCTGATCAATCCCAGCACCCTGCTCACTCACATCACCCTCCTGCATCACCCTCATGTGGCCCATTTATTCCTGTCCCCACTGAGGCCCTGTTTCCAGAACGAGCAGTGCCCACACTGCCCACATTAACGTATATTATGGCTTTAAAGCCACAGGGCTCTCTGGCCTCGCACATGCTGTTCCTACTGCCCTGGAACACTCTTCCCTACCACCTCTGCCTGGCCAGCATCCACTCAACCTGTATGACACAATGATGTTAATCCACACAATCACGTATGTTTATTATCTACTGTATGCCAGGTACTATTCTAGGCACTCAGGGTCCTGCAGTTGGCAAGACAGAGATGTCCTCCTGAAAGCCAGTTAACTCAAACAATGCCTCCCCAGTGAAGCCCTCCTGGATGTTACACACATGCCAGCTACTGCCCTGGATCAAATTAGGAAGTCCCTTCTCGGGGACTCTGTACTTCCACTGTGATCTCATTTAATCCTCTGGGAAGCATGTATTATTGTATCTGTTTACTGACGAGGAGGCTGAGGTTGCTAAGCTGCCTACGGGGGCATGATGTGAACCTGACCTCACTAACTCCAAACCCAGCACTCGGTCCACAGCAGCAACATTTCTCATGAGCCCCTGAGAGTGTATGCAGGAATCCTAGTGTGTGACAGATATGACGCTCTACTGGGCATCTTCCTGAAGGAGGCCTGGAGGCCATTCTGTCTCCTGCCAGGAACGGGGCAGCTAACACAGAGGAGCACTCACTATGTACCAGGTTCTTTATACATACATTATTTAGTATCAGAAAGGGTTATTATCCTCATTTAGCAGATGGGCAAACTGAAGTTCAGAGAGGTGAAACAACTGGCCTGAAGTCACATGGAACTGGAGACAGGATCTGAACCCAGGCCTAGCTGACCCCCAAGGACCATGTTCTTACTGTAGCACAATATACTCCAACATACTCTCACCCTTCACCAATCTCCCCCTCCCCTAGGAAGCTTTGCAAGGGCAGGCAAGTGTCAGTGCTCACACACACACACACACACACACACACACACACACACACACACAGGGAGACACCACCCTGCACAGAGACAGACAGGCTGGTTGGCTGAATGTGTGGGAATGAACAGAGAAGAGACGGCACTCAGCTGACAGGTGCTGGCTCAGGTGAGCAGCCCCACCCACCACCCTGATGACTCACCAGTAGGTGCCTCTGGGAGTGAGTCTCTAGACTCTAACCATCCTTGCCAACAGACAAACACACAAGGGCCCGCCCACTTCTGGGGCCCAGGGATCTCCGCGGAGCAGCCTAGTGTGGAGGAGTTAAGTACCAATATTGGCTTCCCTGTTCCACACTGGGGGCCCAGTTAAGTCCCATCTCCTCTCTGAGCCTGTTTGCCTGCCTACAAAAAAGAGCTAATGTTCCCGTCCCATTGAGATACCAGCTATAATAGCCCAAGCAGTTACTAGGTACTAGGACATGACACTGTCACGATCAAAGCTCAGTTCAAATGCCACCTCCTCAGAGAGGCCCTCCCTGACCAGCAACCCACCTAGATGACCTCCCAACCCTGGTAGTGTAGTGGTTTAAATGCTATTTCTGCTAACCAATAGGTCAGCAGTTCAAATCCACCAGCGCTCCACGGAAACTCTATGGGGCAGTTCTGCTCTGACCTCTAGTGTCGCTATGAGTCGGACCCGACCCGATGGCAGTGGGTTTACTCCATCACTGTCGTCACCAGGGTTACCATTTAGAACTCAGCATCGGCTGAAATTTGCATGTTTATTTACTTGTGTTCTTATTTCATGTCTGTCTACCCCTCTGACAGCAGCTTCTGAGGCCAATGACTGGGATGGCCACAGTCACACCTATATCCCCAGACCCCAGGACATTTCTGGAACATAACTTGACTCCATCAGTATTTGTTCACAGGGCACTATGACTGAAATCACCTTCCACCGGCCCATGTGACCACCCACTCCACCTCACCCCCAGCCACTGTGTGATCTCGAGCCAGGTCTTGCCCTCTCTGGGTATCTGTCTCTTATCTGTAAAACCAAAGAGGTCAACAAGGGCTCTGTTCAGTCCCTCCAAAGCCTATCCAGAAGCACTCCAAGTGAGCTGGGAGGAGGGAACAGCATCTGAGATTCATTCCAGCGTATCTGCCATAAAATGTCTATGCAAATTATATTGAAAAATATGCAGATCAGTAGACTTCCAGTGGTGCCTACAATCATGACCACTCTACAGCCAGGCCTGGGCTTGGTGGAGAGTAGTGTTTACTGAGCACCTACTAAGTGCCAAGGCCCTAACCTATGCTCCTTCATCTCATCCTCTCAGGAGCTAGGAAAAATGGCCCTCACTACCCCAGAGACGCAGGAAGGACAGGAGAGTTGCTGGAGTCACAGCAGTCACTCTGAGACTCAGGATGGAGCTAAAGGGGGCAAGACAGGTGGGGATTTGGAAGGTGGGCCAGTGGCTGGGAGAGCAGACAAAGGCCCCAAGGTGATGTGTCCAGGTCTCACACCTACAGGATCCCAGGGAACGTGGCACAAAGGACAGAGTAACCTCTGCCTAATCTTAAAGGCTACCTGAAGCCAGATGAGAGGGCTCCAGGAGCCTTACCAGCCCTGGGGTTTCTGCTGAACTGACCACTACCTCACCCCATCCTCACACCAAGCACACCTACAGACCCACTAGAGTCGTCCTGAGGCAGGCCCAGCCCTTCTCATTATTCCAGGAGACCAGAGCTCTGCCACCTCCCCCAAGTCTACCCCAGGCACAGGACAAGCAAACACACCAAAGGCACACAGCCCTTATATGTCCAGGATGCCCCACAGGCATGTGTGTGCACATGAGCACCCAGGTCTAGCCTCCTTAGGAGTTAGCCTGTGGTTTTCCTCACCCTCCTGTCTGCCAGGCTATTTATATCCAGCAGGAACTCACACAGAGTGGAGATGTGACTTCCTCCACCTCCAGCTTACAGCCAACCATCCCACTGGCTTCTGAGCCTGGCTTCAAGACAGGAGGAGCCAAACTCAGACGCCCTCACCACCATATCCCAAATTGACCACTGGGGCACAGAGCAAGAAGTCAGCCAAAAAGACTGGGGGAAGAGCTGGCAGAGCCCCCAGAGGCCTGCGTAGGGTGACACTTCCTCCTCAAGGCTGCCTCCAGCCCAAGGTTAGGATTACGGAGTCACCTCTGAGTCCTGGAATGCTGGCTGAGACCTTATAGTAAGCAAAGACTCTGGAACTAGAATCCTTGGGTACAAACCCTAACCCTGGGGCTCAGTTGCTATGTGACCCTAAGTAAGCAAGTTTACCTCTCTGGGCCTCAGTTACCTCTCTGGGCCTCAGTTTCCTCTCCTACAAAATGGCTACAACAGTATCAACCTCACTGACTGGGAGGATTAAAAGAGTCTCAGCTCAGGGCCTGGCTACTTTTTGGCGAGCTGTCTGGCCTCAGCCTCGCTCAGTTCCCCTGTCTGCAAATGGGCCAAAACCATTGGGTCACGAGAGCCACAGCACACAGGAGGGAGTCAGCATTTACAAATTTCCTTCCTCTGCTCCCACGGGTCCCATGACTCCTGATAACCTCTAGTTACTGTCCTGGAGAATCTTCACCTCCTGTCACTGAGCACCTACTATGTTCCAGGCTCCACAGGTAGGTTACAGACGTTACATCATGGAACCTTCAAACCAACTTATCAAGGCCCAAATCCTCTTCCCAATTTGGCAGTGAGCACCCTGCCTTGTACAGTGTTCTATACATATCCTGGGAATGGATGTAAGAATGAATGTGATTTAAAAAGAGAGAGAGAGAAAGGAATAATAATAAGTGTTGGTGAGGATGCGAAGAGACTGGATCCCTCATACACCCCTGGTGGGAATGTAAAACTTTCTAGTTGCTTTGGAAAACAGTCTAGCAGTTCCTCAAAATGTTAAACAGAGTTGTCATATGACCCAGCGATTCTCCTCCTAGGCATACACCCAAGAGAAATGAAAACATACGGCCACACAAAAAACTTGTACATAATATTCATAGCAGTATTATTCATAATATCCCAAAGTGGAAACAACTCAAGAGTCCATAACTGACAAATGGATAAACAGAATGTGATACATCCACACAACGCAATGAATGGAATATTGAGTCACAAAAAGTAATGAAGCACAGTACGT
This sequence comes from Heterohyrax brucei, assembly GCA_028571685.1. Lineage (NCBI taxonomy): Eukaryota > Metazoa > Chordata > Mammalia > Hyracoidea > Procaviidae > Heterohyrax > Heterohyrax brucei. The sequence goes on from CM053140.1 coordinate 61,276,509, forward strand.
GTCGTCACATGGGCTATAGGGTCGCTACGAGTCAGCAGCGACTCCAGGGCACATAGTAAGAGTACAAGGGCTGTGGGCGAGCCCTGGTGGTGCAGTGGTTAAGTGCTATCGCTGCTAACCAAAAGGTCAGCAGTGTGAATCTGCACTCCTTGAAAACTCTATGAGGCGGTTCTACTCTGTCCTGTAGGGTCTCGATGAGTGGGCATTGACTCAGTGGCAGTGGGTTTTGTTTTTTTTTTAAATAAGATTGCTATCAATCAGAATTGACTCAATGGTGGTGGTTTTCGTTTTGTTTTTCTTTTTTAGGGCTGTAAGGAGGGGTGATAAAAACATCCTAAAATTGATTGTGGTGATAGTTGCACAACTCTGAATGTACTAAAAACAAAATTATGTCCTTTAAATGACTGACTTGTATGTATACAAATTATATCTCAATTAAGCTGTTTTATAACATGAACAAATGTGAGACTGCAGTTCGCAGAGGGCGAGCAACACAGCAGAGCCTAGCCTCAAACACAGATCTTCTACAGAAGCCCACTGTTTTTCTTGACAGCACCCCTGTCCCATCCCAGCTCACTTCCTCTTTTGTCCTCAGTGTCCCCAGCCAAGTTCCAGTCTACCTTTGGATGAGCAAACATTTACTCTGCAGACCACAGGCCAGGAGGGGTCCAGCCCAGCAACGGCCTCATCTGAGCTTGTCAAAGGCCACTTTGTCAGGTGGCATCATTGAGAGGGGGAGGACTCAACTGTCAAAGTCCACTTTGTCAGGTGGGGCCATTGAGAGGGGGAGGGCTCAAGTCTGAGTGAGCCCAGGGGAGGGAGGCAATGCAGACTCAGGCTGGCTGTGGTCCCCCGCCTACCCACTTCCCCAGCCCCCAGCTCTGCCCTGGGTCCTTGTGGCTGGCAGGTGGCTACCCTCAGGAAGGGCCATGAAGACATGTCCAGGGAGGGTTCAGGAACCTGTCAGGACCCCAGTGGTGAACACACCTCAATGTGAAGGCAGCTATGCCTGCTGTTGCCATCCGTGGCTCTTAAGGCAGCCTGGAGAGTGGAGCTCTGCCCTGTCTCTGGGCTCACCTCACTGCCCTGTGCCACCTCCACTTGGCTCCTGGGCACCAGGCCCCCCAGCCCAGCTGGCAGCCACCAAGCCCCCAACTGGCTCCTACTCCTTATTCTCTTCAAAAAGCTTTTCCATCCTGAGTGCTGGGCCAAGGTGCAGCCTGCAGCCTTGTCGGGCCTTTATCAGGGAAGTGCTCGGTGCCTCTCTGCCACCCAACACCCCCGTTACACACACTCCCACACATATGACAATGGAGCAGGGCCAAGCAGGTGGTGTCACAGAGCCTTACAGCTCAGACTGCAAGAAGTGGGGGTCAGGGGAGACAGTGCAAATAGCATGAGCAGGGGGAGGCCTAGAACTCCACAAAGACTCCCAGCCCTTAGCCAGAGCTATAGAGTGGAGGGAGCCAGAGAACACCTCACTGTCACATCCCTCTCACCTGACATCCTCCACCGGCTTCCTGCAGGTCTAGCCGCATCCCTTGTGTCCTCTCCTGCCTCTCTTCAGCCCACAGCTATTGCACTCAGAGATGGTCCAAATGCCCCCTAGGGCTTTAAGGACCTTCAGTGCTCTAACTCCACCTGCCCTGCAGCCCTGGAATGGGGTATGGCCTCCATCTCCTCACATGCCATTTGAATGTAGCTTCTGGGGCCTCAGTAACCTGTCATCTCCACCAGGAAGCCCTCCCTGATCTTCTCAGGCAAGGCCAAAAGTCCAGCCATGGGTTCCTGCCATCAGAGCCCAAATCATACCAACTTAGTTCCCTTCCCTTCAGGGTGCTCCACCAGGACAGGATTGGCCCAGAGACCTGGGTACCTACCAGCCCCAGCACTGGGCCCCAGTGTACCCCCAGGGAGGCTGGGATGAATGAATCACAAATGATCCAGACCTGGAATAGACAGTGCCTGCCAGCAGAGAGTTGGGCTGGAAAATAGGAGCTCAGAGACTGGACATCAGGTAAGAGGCTATCATGAGAACCTATACTGTTCTTAAAACTCCAGAACAAAGATGGGGGAGGACACTGCTTCACATCACTATGGTGACAGAGGGCCTCTCCTTGCTATTCCCCTCACTATCAACATGACTGTCACCACCTCATGAGCACTGCAGGTACCCCAATCCCCACCAATACCTTGCAATATAATGGTTACCAGCCCAGATTTACAGAAGGGGACACAGGACTTAAGGAGGACACAGGTACAGTGACCTGCCCAAGGCCACCCATGTAACAAGGGGAAGTCCAAGTCAGAGCCCAATAAGGGCTGATACCCAGGCTACCCTCTTTCTACCATATATCACTGCTGCCACTTACAAAGCCATCCACCCACCTCAGCATGAGAGGGAAGGGAAGGGAGTTTGTATCATCTACTGAAATGAAGTGGGGTCTCAGTGAACCACACAGTGCCCTGGGTATTAAGGCTGTTACCCCCTCTTACCCTTTGCAGATGGCAGTCTTAGCTCTGAGCAATGGTCCATACTATCCCTCCCACCCAGAGTGCCCTGGCCACTCCTGGTCACACCTAGTGAGCTAACAGCATTTCCCAAAAGGAGCACTAACGTTGTACAGAACAGCTCCCCACTGCGTGGGACTGCTCTAGGCACTGTAGGCATTTAGCAGCTCTGGCCCCTGCCTGGCAAATGCCAACAGCACCTCATTATTGCAATGACCAGGATGCCCACACATATCTAAATGTTCCTGGACCTGACTCTCCTTCAATGCTTAGCCCAGGCCTCATACCTTCCTGAATGCTTTCATGCCCAATGACTGCTTTCCTCTCTGCTCAGAGCCCCCGATTCAGCATCTCCTGGTTGAACCCCATTTTTCCACTTAGTCCAGAAATGCTACAGCCACAATCATGGCTCCCTGGGGTGCCTCACCCTGATGCTTCTGATTAAACCACATTAGGCAGCTGGTTAATGAAGAGCCCACTTCCTCTGGCCTGTCACTTCATTTAGGGGTACACAGTTCTCCTTCCTCCCACCCCCATGCCAGCATGGCTGCAGCCAGGGTTTCTAGGCTACATGTAACTGAGGCTCTGAAGGAGGCAAACTTGAGGCAAGGGGCATATCTCTGGAGGTCAAGCAGAACAGGAAGCTCTGAGGCTCTGCCCTGCCCTGGCCTTAATCACCTCTAAGGAGGCCAGATGATTGGCTGCTCCTCTGGCCTGGGCTCCCCAGACCCTGGAATTAAGAGCTAGGATTAAGGCCGGACACATTTCTAGCAGCTCAGCACCCTAGTAACATGCACATGTGCACGCATGCATACACACACACACACACACACACACGGAGGCAAGCATAGTTGGGTGTTTCTGGGCTTGCTGTTAGCATGTATAGGTGTTTTTACATGTGTAAACCTGGGGGTCTTAGGAGAGCTTAAATGCCAGTCCGGGCCTGGGTATACGCATGCGTGAAAATACCCAAGGCTGTCTCTCTGTGTGTTAAGTGCGCACACGATGTGAATATGTAAATCTGTGTCCCTGCATGTGCACAGAGGAAAAAGACGTGTGCTCCTCTGTGTACACACACAGGTCTGAGCATGCACATTTCCAAGTGTGCGCCTGGTTCTCTGGAGGCAGAGGTCCCCCTCAGTCTGAGGCCATTCCAGGTTCCTCAGTCCTCCTTCCAGCAGCAGCTGATATTCTGGCCACGCACAATGTTGGGGTGGGTCCCTCCAGCTGAGGAGGGGGAGGCAGAAGTTTGGGGAGTCCTGACCCCCTCCCTCACTCTGGCCTCATATCCGAGTCATCAAAATAGCTGGAGATGAAGCCACAGAGAACAAGCGCCCTTCCCTACCCAGCCACCCAGGTTCCCTCCGCCCCAGTGCACCAACCTACATACAAGTAAAGCCCTTGCCCGAGCCAACACCCTCAACAGAAACACCCCCGCCTTCCAGGACAGCAAGGTGCCACCAAGCCAGGGCTACCCTCCAGAGGCTACACGAGGGCCCCTGAAGGAGCTATTCCACCCGCAGATGTCAGGCCATCTCTGGGCTCAGTCTCCTCATCTAACCTGCAAAATGGGAGGCTGCTTCCTGAGGCTCTTCACCCAAAATTTCACAGCTGTGCAGGTAAGGGGAACAGTATGCTCCAGGGCCAGGGGGATTAAGAAACCAAAGCAGAGCCCCTCACCCTGGGGAGGTACTCTCTGTGGCCTCAGTCTCATGGGCCTTGATCCCAGGAGAATCCTCAGGTCCCAGGCCCACTGAGTCACAGCTAAGGAAATGAGAAGTTCCAACCAGCCAGGGAGTAGGTGACAGCAGCCTCCCAGAGGTAGGGCAGGAAGATGGTGGGGGCAGGGAGGAAAAGAGAGGAGTTTCACACAAAGACAAGGAGGCAGGGGTGGGCAGGAGGGCTAACAGGGGAGAGGATGCAGAGCAGAGGTAGATGGTCTCTTATGAAAAAAGCCTGAGCCTCCAAAAACCCACTGAGTCCACCCTCCAGAAAGAAGGCAGTTCAAAATGAATTCGGAAAAACCTCACAGCCCTGAACCTCCCTGCTGGGGCCAGAAGGCTACATCTGGCAAGCCCACCACTCCCTGATGTCAAGGTGCCATTTCCTCTCCTTTCTCACGTTTGGGGTAACATGAGCACCCCCCCAAACTTTGAGGTCCTATGAGTAGGAGCTGGGAAGAAAGGAACACCGGGTGATAACCTAGAAGCAGAAGTGAAACAGGCTGGGGAGGGGAATGCACAAACTGAAACAATGTAGCAATGTCAGAATTTGGGGGAAATGAAACAAAGTACTATGTGCTAGAGTTGACTAGGGAGATGATGTAACGGGGGAGTAGCTGCTGTAACAATGTATCCAAGTGACTCTAAGGAGGTAACAATGTAACCCTGTGGGGGAACTAGATACTATGAAGCAATGTAACAGAACCGGAGCTGGGCGAGAATCCCAAGTACAGAAGAGGAATGAGGAGAGCTTGGGAATCCAGAAGGGAAGGCAGGGAAGAAGGGGCTGAAGTGGGCTCACTACGCTTGGCAAGCTTGGAGGGAGGAGCTGGCAAAGGCTTGCAGAGGTGATGTATGTGCTGGGTCTTGGAGGATAAACAGGAGTTCACTAGCAAAGAAAGGAATAGCCTGAGCAGAGGTAACAGCACAGGGCTAACATGTAGGGTAGACAGGCAATGGTACGTTCCACACCCAGAGAACTGCTAGGAAGTGTGGGGTATACACAGGATAGGGTAAGACCGGGAAAGTGCATGGAATGCCGTAACTGAAACAGACCTAGCATAGAGCCTTGGACATGAGAGTGAGAACAATCAAGGAAGCTTCCTGGAAGAGGACAGAAGGGATCTGGGCCTACAGGCAGGGCCAACCACAGACAAGTAAACAAAAAAAAAAAAGCAGGTACAGGGAACAGGGCCCTATAAAAGAGATTAAACAAGAAATCAAGGAAGCAGAGATGCAGAAAGATAGCTGCCACACCACAGGAAGATGGCCAAGGAACCAGGAATAAGAGACACAGCTCCTACTCCCAGCTCAGCCAGTAACATTTGGCAAGTCATTGGTACCTCTCTGAGCCTCAATTTTACATTTGTAAAATGAGAAGGCTGGACCAAGGATCGCAGAAGAGTCTCACTCTAACTAGAAATTGCTCCTCTGGCCTGTGGGACAATGAACAAATTGAACAAGTATTTCTAATGGCTCTTCCAACTAAAATCATCTCCAGTCTTCAGATCTTCCCCTAGCCCAGCTGGCCTCGGGCCATTGTCCAACATGGACAGGAAACAATGCAAAAAAAGACATGACCACGTGGAAACCACAGGTTCACTCGGCTTGGGCCAGGACGTCCCCCTCTCAGCCACACAGTTCAGTTACCTAGCAAAGACTGACTGGGCTTAAATTCATCATCTCTGGGCTACCACGTTTCATAGTTTGCAAAGCATGAAGCAGCATGGAGCAAAGCTGTGTGCTGGGAGGGACACTGGGTCCACATTGCTTCAGTTCTATTACAGACTGAATTGTGTCCCCCCCAAAATAAGTGTTGTAAATCCTAAGCCCTGGTGGCACAATGATTAAGTACTTAGCTGTTAACTGGAAAGTCCACAATTTCAACGCAGCAGCCTCTCCAAGAAAGAAAGAAATGGCGGTCTGATACTGTGAGGACTACAGTTTTGGAAAACATATAAGGGCCATTCTGCTCTGTCCTACAAGGTATAATTAACTCCACAAGCTTAATTGTTCATTGCTGAATACCACTACAGTCACTTTTGAAGTACTCCCCTTGGGAAGCTATGCACCAATTCTGGAACTCTTTCTGGAATGGCCATTGCTTACAGTGGCACAGTGGCAAATTCGCAAACTTAATTGTATAGTTGTCTGTGGGGGAGCTTTTAGCCAATAAACAAATAACTGGATTGAAACACTCTCCTTACTTACCTGTTGTGGCCCCCAATGACTTTTTCTTTACCTGAAGATAAAGGAAATATTGAAAAGAAGACACTTTGATGACATTCAAGACATCAAGGTTAATACAATGACAGCTCTAATGGCCATTCCAGAAAGTGTTCCAAAATTGCTTTGAACAGTGCACTAGGTTCTGGCATCGGTGAATGGTTTCCCAAGGGGAGTACTTCTAAGGTGACCATAGGGATATTCAGCAACAAGGTGTATAGCACTTTTTCTAGGATGGGTTCATGAACTTAATTAGCAGTCCTCATATAGGGTCACCGAGAGTCAGAATCTACTTGACGTTAAGGGGTTTGGTGTTTTTCTTCTCAATACCTGTGGTTATGATCATATTTGGAAATGGGCCTTCTTTGTTATGAGACAGATTCGTGTGGATTATGTGGTAAATCAATCTCTTTTGAGATATACAAGAGATTAAGAAAGGAAGCAGAAATGAGGGAAGAGTCTGACACGACCCCACATACAGATCACCAAGAAACCAGTGAGCAAGGACCTTCCCCTAGAGCCAGCACCCTGAATTCAGACTTTCTCTTAAACTATGTAAAAATAAATGTGTTTGTTAAACCTGGGCTATTTGTGTTACTATAGCACTCAATAACTAAGACAGGTTCAAATCCCAACAGTGCCCGTACTAATTCTGTGACCCTGGACAAGGTACTTAAGTGGTATACCTCAGTTGCCTGTTTTGTAAAGTGGAGGTAGCAATGGTGCCTTCCACATAAGGCTGTTGTAAGGATTAAAAGAGTTTTTATATAGAAGAATCTCTTGGGACAGTGTCTTGTATAGGCAGACATTCAACAGGCATAATTCAGTATTAACATTCTCTGTATCCACACTGTTGTTGGCATCTCACACCAGTCCCCTGAGCAGCCAGGCTGTACTCATTTTACAAAACAACACCCTTAACCTTTGGGACAGAATCCAAATGCTTTGGTTTAGATTCAAAGCCCACCTTGTGAGCCACTGGCCCTGTCCATTGGGGTCTTCCATGTGGAAGCCTATGAGGTTCAACTGCTCGGCCCCAGAAGAACTCACAGCCCAGCATCAGGCACCGAGGAGGTGCCCAGGGACTGCCCACTGAATGCATGAAATAGCACACTGTTGTTAAAAACTGCAGCTCCTGTGACAACGACTCCTCCATCCCCCCATCTCTCCTCCCCCAGAGGTGGACCCCATTCTCCACATACCGCCTCCCCCAGACTGGGAACTGCTATTCCCTAATAAACTCCTGAGCCTTTGTTCACCATGGTCCCTCATCCATCTCTGTCTATGTATGTGCTACCATCTTTAAGGCTGTGTACAAAGGACACCACCTCCACGGAGGTCTCTCTGATTCTCTAGAGTCAAAACCACCCATTTATCCCCCTCACTCAATCCTGCCCCAGATGGGTTTGTGGCCATCTGGATTTGTGGCTGATGCTCTCACATTAACTGGGAGCTCTCTGAGGTCCCAGACCAAGCTGAGGCAAGGCCAGATAGAGACCAGCACGGACCAGACAGAGAGGGTGTCAGTAAACCAGAGCCAAAATGACTGGCAAGTGGGCAGCAGACCGGGTACAAAGACTCAGATGCTGGACTCCCTGCTCAGTGCTCCTCTGATGCCTAGGCAATCAGAATCACTGCCCAGCCCCCAGCTGACTTGTGTTTGCCTGATCAGGTCCCAAGGGCTGGGGCAAGAGGTGGTGCTCAGACAGACAGGAAAGGAGCATCTGCCACCAAAGAAGGAACTGCAGAGAGGCCATGTGGAAGCAGCAGGCCACCCATCCTTCCTCCAGCCCAGATGGCCTGCCCTGTCTCCCAGCTGGGCCACCGTAGGTCACGCTCTATCCTCTCAACCTCAGGTCTTTCTCATGGCTCCTCAAATGTGAAGACTAGCAGGGCCCCTGGCCACCCAGTCTAATCTCCCCATTCTACAGGTGTGTAAGCGAAGGCTCTGAGAGGATAAAAACTTCCCATGGTTGCTTGACAAGCCAGTGGCAGACTCACTTCTGAAATGTAACAACCTTGAGGAAAGTATAATAATAAAATAAAAGTAATTCAGTGTCCATTTCCTTTTAATTAGCTGCCCCAAACTATGTAAGACACCATCCCTGACTCTACTCCTCCTGAGAGCCTGGCCAGTAGGAATTACTGGCCCCACAGCACAGAATGAGACACTAAAGCTGACAAGGGACCTTGTGCAGCTTCACTCTGCTCCCACTGGCAGAGATGGGATTTGAACCTACCTCCAAGTGGTGAGGGGAAGAACATAGAGAGAGGCATGCTTCCTACTTCTTATTAACATCTCCCCCTGAAACTTCCCACCAGTGTGACACCATTCCCAAGTACACCCCCCCAAGCAAGGTATGACTAGGCCAGACAAGACTCGGGGACACACCCGTAATCTGCCTGCACACCAACAGCCTCCAGCACAGGGCCCAGAATACAGCAGGTTCTCAGCAAATGCTCAGTGAATAAAGAAACTAATCCGTGAGTCAAAAGACAGGCTCTCACACAGCAACATGGTCCCCAGTCTGGCCTTGGTACCCCTAAACAATGAAGCATCTGGATAAGTACAGACTCCAGGCTCAGACTCTGGGTTTGAATTCTAGCTACTTACTGTCCCATCTTGGGCATGTTGCTCAACCTGCTGGGCATCTATGTTCCCATCTGCAAAACGGGGATAACAGCACCTACCTCATGGGGCCATGGTGGGAATAAACTGAGATAAAGAATGAAGACCACTTAGAACTCTCTGTGGTGTATGGCACACACACTGCACTGTAGCATGTCATTGTCATCATCATCTGTGCCTGTGTCTGTGTCCTTCACACAGGAAGCATCTTGAAGGCAGGAACCAGGTAAGATTCAATGGCAGAGCCCCCACCGCCAACAACAGTCTTGTTCTGAGAAGACAGTGAGCATGTGGTAGGTGGGCGGGTGTGTGAAGGGCAGGACTGCCATGGGCACCTACACCCAGCCATGGGCCCTGGAGATGGCAGCAGTGTGTGGATTCCATCAGACACCCCAGGAAGCAGGTATATCCTTCCTCAGCTCTTAGCACAATAAGACTCCCTCAGCCTTTGGGAGTGTTGTCTGTCCAGCCCCTACAAGCCCATAAGCCCCCCCACAAGTCCCAGCCCAGGGAGGGGACATGCCTAATGAGCCACCAGCAGTACCTACCGCCTCCCCCAATGCCCACAATAGAATTGGCAATCAGTTTGCTGCAATTAGATTTCCCAGATTCCACTGATGATTGATTCTAAATTACCCTCAATGAAGTCTGGGCTTGTGGACAGGGTGGGGGAACAGGATGGCTGGGAGTCCTGGCCAGCAGTGCCGGGGTTGTAGGAAGCTCTAGAGGAGCCTGGGCAGAGGCTGACCAATGAGGGAGGGGACAGCTGGACCAAAAGCCCAGAACCTCCTGGCCTATCTCAGAACGCAGATGGAGACCCTCCTCAGGGTTTTCCCCACCTCCACCCCATCCTGGGGGTCCAGACACTGGACTCAACCCGGCCTCCACCAGAGGAAACTGGCCCTGGAGGAGGTGTAACATCAGCAAGAGAACACACAGAACTCGGGGGGAGTTTTCTTTGGCTGTAGAAAGAGGCTACTGGCAGATGACTTAGTCTGAGCCTTCTGAATGAGGGAATGCCACCAACGTCCAAGAGGGGTCAGAAGGCTCAAAGCCATCACTGAAGGCTGGAGAGAGGGCCCCTTCTTGGGCAAGCCCAGGGCACTCCTGGGCTTCAGGGTCCCCATAACGTGGTGATGGCCGTGGGGCTGGTCATCTCTTTAGGGCTGTCCCACCTCTAAGGCTCAGTGCTGCAGTTTGCAAACATCAACAATCACCTACAGGGGTTCAGGGGGCGGTGGGCAGAGCCTGTGCAATGGAGGGGAGGCAGTCCAGGGGCTCCCTGCAGGGAGGGAATGTGAAGAACTCAGTATCACCCCATCCTGGGTGCCATGCTGCCAAGGGCAGGGTGTCTCTGAGGTTCCAGGACTGAAAGGGCCTGATGAGCAGCTGAGTCCAATCTGCTGCCTCCAGACCCAACTGCGGCTCCCAGAAACCAAATTAAATTCCCTAGGAACTCCTCTAGTCTGGCCGGAATCCTGCCTCTCCCATTGGTAGTCCTGGTCCACCTCCTCCCTCTTACGAAAGCCCCCACCTCCAGGGACCCGCTTTGGGTGACCCATGATCATTCAAAAGTGGTTCCCACACTCCAACAGCTCTGAAGTGAAACCCTAACCCCCACTACCTTCCACCACCACCAAAAACAATTTCTCAGTGAGGACAAGAGACAGGGAAAGAACACCAAGCCAGGTGCTTCACTACTTCATACCATTAATTCCCCAGTAACCCTCAGGGCAAAGACATTCTGGGCCTCATCTCAAAGAGAAGACTGAGACTCAAAGAAGGTAAAAGAACTTGCCAAGGTCACACACAAGGAACGGCAGAGCCAGGATTCTAATCCTGATTGGATGGACCTTGGGGCCCCAGCTCCTTCTGCAGCCTGAAGCTGCATCCTCTGGCTGGGAAGATCCCAGATGGAGCACCCAGGCTCTGGGAGGTGGGGGAAGGGGAGGACCCAGCGGTGGGGAGGAAACAGCTGAGGCCAGCTGGGACAGCAGGGGTGGTAGAACTCTCTGTACTGGGTAAAAGGGGCCAGTGCAGGTGCTCCTTGCCCTCTACCCTCACAGCCAGGTAGTGTAGGGACCATGCCATTTGTCAAAGACCACCCCCACTCCCACTGGACAGCTGGGCTCTCAGCCATTGCTGCTCTGACTCCCCTGTAATTACAGCTTCCTGTTTGGCACTGAGACTGGGCCTGGTCAGTGGGGGAGGGGAGTGGCCGCCCCTCTGGCCAGGCCTACTCTGGAGGAAGGGGGGCCGGAAGCGAAGGCTACCCAGCCTCCTGGAATCTTGGGAGGCTGAGAGTCAAGGAAAGGAGGGGGTCACTCAGTCAACAAATATATACCAGTTGCTGGCCTGGTGTTCCAGAATACGGGAGGATGTTAAGGGGTCAGAGATCTAGGAGACTGATCAAAAGGACAAGCCAGGTAGTCCAGGTCCAGCCTAGACCCTGCTCACTGCTGGGGCTGGGGGAGGTGAGGAGCAAAGGGCAGCTCCAGCCTCAGGCCACCCTCCCCCTCCCCACTACCAACACAAAATCACAGGCTCCAAGCAGCTGGGCTGGAGCCCAGAGCCACAACCTGTCTATCCCGCCCAGGCTGCTAGTGGCAGCACCCCGGCACTTAGACCGCAGGTCGGGCCCCACACGGCCCCCTGGCGCCTCTGAGCCCACGGGCACATGCCTTGGGCCCAGCAGGACCCTGGAGGCCTTGATGCACCCTCAACACCCCCGCCCCCCCCACACACAGGAGAAGAAACCGATCCCCAGCCCGGGATCCTAGGCTCACAGTCCTGGCCTCCTTCCTTCACTCACTCATTCCTTTGAGCCATTCGATTCTGTCCCAGGCACGAAGCCGGCAGCCACAGGGCCTGCCCCAGGGAGCATTCTGGCTCCTTTCTGGACTGCTGTGTGACCTATATCAAGTCGCAGCCCCTCTCTGAGCTTTAATCACTGTTAGACGAGAGACCTTTGGGTGCAGTGAGTTGTGCTGACAGGGACAGAGATGGGTTCTGCACAGTGACTTTCTACAGGCCAGCAGGAGTTAAAAGCAAGGCTGGCTGACTCTACAGAGAGTGAGCTTTCATCACTGGGGACATCTACACATGTCCAGGTAGATGGTCACTTCTCAGACCCCACTTGTTCCACATTCTGGAGACTCCCAACATTGCCTCTCTCCAGTGCTCTGACCATGTGACTCAGATACTCAGATACTCACACAGCACACATATAAACTCACAACAGCACATATTTAGTCACACACACTCATATATGCACGCACATGCACTCACACAACACACACATTCACAATTTCATACACACTCACCTACTCATACACGTGCACATACTCACACAACATAGCATACACTTTCATATGCATGCTCAGTTTACCCACTCACACATGTATGTACAACATTCACTCACCTACACTCACACATGTATACACACAACACACACTCGCTCCCATCCACTCACACTCTCACTCACATTATACACAGAGACTCACACATGTACACACACTCTCATACACACACAACCCCTCACAGTGTACAAAGCCCTCCCCGTATCTGTAGAGGGACCCATTTCACAGATGAGAGAAGCCTTGCAAGGCAGCGAAGGGGTGAGGGGTCCAAGTCAGGCACCGGGCAAGCCCCTTCCCCCTTCTGAAGCACATGACAAGGCCAGAAACTGCTTTTTACTCCAGTGGAGCTCACGCCACATCAATTCCCAACCCAACAGAACTAGAAAGAGCTCTTGAATTCACAGTTGCGAGTTCTGTGCTGCTCCCCAGAGAGCAAGAGGCATGAATCGAAGTTCTGCACGAGGATGTTACCCTGTCACAGTCCTGCAAGTCAAGTGACTTGTCTCCAGTTGACAAGGCTGAGGGTCAGGGCAGGCTAGAGCTTCCTCAGAGTCACACGGTGCCCACTTTCATAACTCAGCTCCCTCCTCCAGCCTCTCTCCTGGAGAGTTCAGTCTCCTGGGAGCCTGGGAGCCTGTGCTCAGCTCGTTCCCTCACCCCAGCAGGTGGATCCTGTTACTGTCCCCATTTTATAGAGGAGGAGGCTGAGACCCAGCGCCATCCCTCACCAGCAGTCATAAAGCAGCCTTGCCCCAGAGCCTGGGAGCTAACAGGCAGTAAACCTGTGTTGTGCCCTGGTGTTTGTCCCCCAGCTGCTAGAAGGGGAGACCTGTCACTCAGTGTTCCCAACTTCTTGTTTCGCCCATCTTCCCTCAGCAACCTAAGGCTCACAGTCAACCAGTGTGGCCTACAGGCAAGAGGGACGAGGGCTTTTAAAAGCTTGATGGAGGCAGAAAGGGGGCTACAACTTCCAGCCTGACTCTACCAGACCCTAGAAATGGGGTTTCAGAAGAACTTCCTGACTCAGTCACCTATTAAGTGCACTTTCCCTGCCATACACAGTTCCCTTACCTCAGCCATCTTCCTATAGAAGAGCAACCTTGTAAAAGAACACGAAAGCAACGTGTTGAGCACATCACCATGTTAATTCTTTCATACTCATATTTCCCCCTTCCTTCAGAGGTGGCAGTTAAGGCCCAGAGAAGTCAAGTAACTTTCACAAGGTCACACAGCCATCCATAAGAGTGTTCAAGCAAGTCAAAACAAAATCTAAAGTTCCTTCCAGCTCTGGGTTTCTAAAAGAGCATGTTCAAGAGTTAAAACTTCCAGAATCTCCACATCCCAAACCTTTCTGTGTGGTGGCTTCAGTATGTAGATGGAGGTAGTCCTGAAGACAGAGGTCTCTCAGTCTTCACCATTTGGTTGCTGGACCAGGAGGGCTTCCCAAAGGAGATGCCCGCTACAGACACCCACCCAACTCATCTGCATCATAAATGAAAACTGCTACCACGAGAGAAGCAGGTGCTCATGTCCCTCCCATACACACCCTCTCAGGCTGGCAGACCCAGTGGTCATCTGATCCCTTCCAGACCTGGAGCCAGTTCCTGGTCAGCCTAGTAACAGCCTTAGAAAACCTCATCACAATGACCACTCCAGGAGCCATCCTGGTGGGGGCTGTTCTATGCAACCTCAGTCTCTCCCACTGTAGTTGTCACCCTCTCTCTGGCATGACACTCTTGGCAACTGGGTACCACACATTCACCCTTTGCCTCCCAGGCCAGATGGGGCTCAAGAGCACTGATGACCCTTGAGCACCTGGCTCCTGAGAAAGTGCAACCTCCCCTGCCCCACCTGGAGCCCAAGCTCTTCCTCTCCCCCAAGCCAAGCCTATCACCTTGGCCTCTCAGACAAGATCCTGGAAGCTTGTTTGACCTGTCACTCCAATCTCGGGTCTGAACCACACCCCCCTCTACCCCCTCCTCAGATCCAGCAGCATCCCGCCCTAATGGGGCCCCTACTGTGCACCAGGCTGGATCGCCTCACAGGCTCATCCTCTCATGGGATGCAAAGCAGCCCTGCTGATGGGTGGAGAAGAGAACAGTTACTCCGCGAGGGAAGTGATCTGCCTAAGAACACACAGCCTAGGAGCCCTACGTGGCCTCTGAGTCTAGAACACTTTGTCTTGAGTCCCCTTTCCATTCATCTATACACTAAATGTTTGCTGAGCTCCTTTTGTCCATGAGCACACACATCTGCTCATTGAGGAAGACAGCAGTCCCATTTGCAGAGGGGAAAATGGAAGTTCAGAGATGAGACCACTTGCCCAAGGTCAGACTGTGAGTGAGCAGTGGTAGCAGAATTTGAACCTGAGGGGTGTGTGACTCACAACTCTTTGATTTCAAGAATGGTCTTTCAGAGATGTAGCTGAGAAAGTGACCCAAGCTGCTGAGACTGGCTTGAAGCTCTGTCTTTTCTGGGAGCCTCTACTCCTCACTCTACCTGGGACAGAGTTAGAGATGAGCACCTTACCAGTTCCCCTCTCCACCAGCTCCCAGGTAGGGAGGGGAGACAGGCAGACTATCATCCCAAGAAGCCTGTCCTCCCATTTTACGGATCCACAGACTGAAGTTTTCAGAGGCAAGGTGAGTACCCATGGATTACCTGAGAGGCCTGGACCCTTTTCTGCCTGGGGAATGGAAGACAGGCTTAGCATCTGGAATTACCCAAGGAGGTTGCACGTAGAAACCCACAGCCCACCCTAGCCCAGGTGCTGGACATATCCATGGGAGAGCTCACTGAGTAGATGGGTCCCTCAAAGGGAGAAAGTGGTCCTTTCTCCCTCCACTCTTCTGATGGAGCCAGGATCTGGGTCAAAGCCATGGCTGCTGTGGTCATTCAAGGGGACACTCAGGGGTCACCTCTTATACACCTCCACCTATACACGCTCAGTCCCCCTCAGTGATACACAGGCCGTGCACACGGTCACCCATGCACCTGTAGGTGAGTGTACACACATACACAAACACACACACATACACACAATCTCCCCAGGTCCAGGCCCATACCCACAGGGGTCTCTCCAACACCCACACCCCCTGCATGCACACAGCAGTGGCCAACAGCTGCCCAGCCCATCCACTAGGGCACACCATACACAATGGGTCACCGTCACCCGATAACACACACCCATCACCAGCACTCTCATAGGAAGGCACGCTGGCAGCCGCCCATCCCTGGTGGCCACATGCTCATCCTCCATGTCAAAGGCACACACCCCACAGGTCCCCCACAGGTCCTGGAACCCTTCAGTGAGGTGGACACACGCACCTACACAGGGTCACACTCACCCCTCGGGTCACCTTCACACAAGTCACCCTTCCCCTTGGACCTCTCTGGGGCTCCACTGCCCCCACAGCCATAGCAGCCACCAGCCAAGAGATATAATGCATATCCTCCTCCAGCAGGGGAATCTACCCGATCCCCTGAAACTGGACGCGGTCTGGGCACACCCACAAGGCAAAAAAGCCACGTTCACTCTGAGACCCACGGCACACCCCGCCCAGGTCCGGGCCCGCGCCCCGCAGCCCGCTGTCAGGCCTCCCCTCTCTTCTCGTACCCAAGCGGGGACCCTGCTCCGCCTCTGGAGAAGCGGACTCATGGAGCCACTTGTGGGGATAGTTGGTACTGATGACTAGCGTTCTGCTTCCCGCCCAAGCTTCCCCAAAAGAAGGGTGGATGACCCCAAAAGACGGGTAGATGACCCCCAAAAGATGACCGGAGGCGCAGGTGGCCTTCCCCCGCGAACACCAGAATGGGGGCGCCCACCGGGGCAGGGAGCGGAGAAGGGGCGCCCGAGGAAGCAGGTCAGATGGCCCTGGGGAAGGGGTTCGGATGGCGGTGGGGAAGGGGCGGGGTCCCAGGGCTGAAGCAGGGTGCGGGGAGGGGGGACGCCCGGCGCGGAAGGGTGCAGGGAGCTGGCGCAGGGGGCTGGGCGGGGGTCCGGCGCCGTCACTCACCCCCGCGGCGCGCCCCGCCAGCAGCAACAGCAGCAGCGGCGGCAAGAGCAGCCCGCGGGCTCCGGCCCCGTTGGCGGCCCCGGTTCCGGCGCCAGCCCCGCTGGTGGCCCCGGCACGGTGCGGCGGCCCGGGCTTCATGGCGGCGCGGGCGGGCTGCGGGCGGCGACGGCGGCGGGCGCCTTTGTTCCCAGGCGCGGCGCGCGGAGGCTGCTCGGCGCGGGGCCGGCGCTGCACGGACGCGGCTCTCGGCTCCGGCTCCGGCTCGGCGGCCCGGCTCCGCCTCGCAGCCTCCGCGCCCCCAGCAGCCGCGCCCGCAGGAAGCGTGCGCCGCCGCCGGGCCGCCCCCAGTGCGGGCGGGGCGGGAGGAGGGGCCGGGCCGGGGCGGGGCGGCCAGAGCACCCCCGTCGCTGTCGCCCCCCTCCCGGACCTGGCCGAAGGCCCCTCTCCCAACAGCCAGGCTCCCGCGCGCCTCCCACCGCCAGGCCCGGGCCGCATGCCCAGTGTCCCCTGCGCTGTCGCGCCCGGGCACACTGCGGCTGCCGGACCCCGGGGCCAGGCTACGGAGTGAGCCCCTGGGCTGGCGACCAGGGAGCAGGGACCTGCCTTGCTGAGCTGTGGTCTGAGGATGGAGGTGGCTCTCAGGCTGTCCCGAGGATTAAAAGACAAGCACCCTGCCTGGAAATGCCCTAGGACAGACATCGTTCATTGGGGGTCTCAGGAAATGGGCCGCATTTGTGTTCTAACTACTAGCCTCCTCCTTTTAGGGCAAGAGTCAAACATCTCTTCCAAGACTTCTGCCATCACGACTACCACCACCATGCCACCTCACACCAGTGTACTGGACGGACCAGGGGGTCATCCCAGACCATGGTCTTTGGTGCCCCGGCCACAGAAAAGCTATGTGACCTCAGACCAGATCTGGCCCTCTTCTGGGCCTCAGTCTTCCAACGCATCATGGGACTATTGACTTCTAAGCCCTGGCCCTGTGCATCTGTAGAGGAAAACCCCTGCTGGACCTGGAGCCACCTGTGACGCTAGGCATTCCCTACACCTCCCGACCTACTCTATGGTGACTAAGATGGCCATCGGCTGGGTTCTCACTTTGCCTCAGCCAAAACCCAAATGGGCTAGGCTGATGAGACCCCTACGCAGACGACGCCAGTCCCACCTGCCTTTTGGCTACCCCTGCCTGCCTCTTTTACATGACTCCTAAAGGTTTAGCCCACAAAAACTTGTGCGTCCCACCCTCAGATGCTAATCAAGACTGTGTCCCAGGTCTGCCACCTCTCTCACCCACTTAACCCGTGCACTCCCCGTGTGGTCTTTGGGCATGCTGTGAGCCTCCAGGACCCTCGAGTATAATTAGGTTCTTTCCAGTGCTGTCTGTGGTCTGTCCTGGAAGCCTAATTTACTGGAACCAATTAAAGTGTTTCCTTCAGTACAGGCTGTTGGTAAGATTAGACCACTCCCCTAGCTGGGGAGGTCTGGGACACTCTCTTGGCTTCACCTCTATTCGTAGGCTAGACTAACAGGAGCTCAAGAAACTGGCGCTAACCAACAAACCAAACCCATCACAGGAGAGTTGATTCCGACTCACGACTCAGAGCAACCCTTATAGAACCGTCCTGTCCCACAGAGTTTCCAAGAAGTGGCTGGTAGATTCTCCAACTTCTGACATTTTAGGTTATCAGACATAGGTCTTAACCATTGGACCACCAGGGCTCCTAGCCCTAAGCTGAGAGCCAGTAGTTGCTAGCCTAGGTAGGAGGTGCCCGCCTCCTTGCAGCCACCAAGGTGGGAAAAGCAGGAGGACAGCATTGAGGCATACTCCTCCCAGTTCTCTGACGCAGACCTTCCCCTAGCACCACTCTGAGTGGCCTCCCTTGACCTGGTGATCTCTTTGATCTTGTGTGGTCATTACGCGTTTTCTTCCATGGCCATTATCCCCATCTGACATCCCATGCACCTCAATGACTCCCTACCTTTCCCCCCAGCAGGGCAGGGGTTTGGGACTCGCCTTATTCATTACTCAGAAACCTTGGTGACATCAAAGTTAAGTGCTATGTCTGCTAATCAAACAGCTCAGGAGTCCAAATCCAACAGGCACTCCTTAGAAACTCAAGGGGCAGAGCTACTCTGTCCCATCAGGTTGCTGTGAGTCAGAATCAACTCAACTGCGGTGGCTTTTGGTTTTCTTTTCTTTTTTTTGGCTTTTGATTCACTATGTCCCCAACAGTAGAACAAGGCCTGACACGTAGTAGGTGCTCAATAGAAATCCGTGGAACAAATGAATATGTCTCCTGTTCACCTGAGCTCGTGCTCACCCACACACTTTTGGGGAGCGATAGGGAAATAAACATTCATTAAGCCCTGACGCACGCCAGGTGTGGTGCCCGGCACTGTACTGGGGCTATCTTGCTTCATACTCTTAGCAACTTCGTGAGGTCCAAAACCAAAAAATTCGTGGTTGTGGTGTTGAATCCAACTCACAGTGACCCTGTAGGACACAGCAGTACTGCCCCACGCGTGGGGTTTCCAGGTCTGTCAGTCTTTAGAGAAGCCAACTGCCGCAGCTTTCTCACAGGGGAGCAGCTAGTGAGTTTGAAGCACTGTCCTTCTGGTTAACAGCTGAGCATTTTAACCACTGTGACACCAGGGCTCCCTCTCCTGTCAGGTAGGCACTGTCAATATGTACTTCACAGAGGGGGAAACAGGCCTGGAGCGGAAGGTCATCTGCTAATGATGGCAGGCTGGAAGCCCTCCACCACCTTCCTCTCCGGCTCTGTGTGCTGGCACTCAGAGCAGGGTCTGCCATCAGTAAATAAGCATTTAATTGAAGTGAAACAGGAAAAATTGCCCCAGGAAATGGGAACAAAAATCAGGGTGTGTGGGAGCAAATGAGGTAGGGTACCTGCAAGGGGGTGTTCAGGCCTGTAAGAGCAGACTCCGGGGTCTTCTGGCATGGGGGGCATCCAGACTGTTCTTCAGGACCCATTGAAGGAGGTCCAGGGGACAGAGATCAGTGCAACCTAAGCTAGATTAGAAGGGGCTCCTGAGAGGGAGTGAGAGCTCTGTCCTGGAAGGGTATAAAAGACAAGATAGCTGCCCTGTAAGCTACAAGGACAGTCTCCATACACAAGGTGCTGAAGACAGAGACTTTCCTACCCTGAGATTCCAAAACTTCCTAGGAATTCTGAGGTCTCAGCCTCTGGAAATAACATCCCGAATCTTTGGAAATTCTGACCCATGAGTATCTTGGGGAGACCAGAGGGGAAGGATTGATGGAGCTGGGAGATGAAAGGGCTGGTTGTAGAGGAGCTAGAATGGCTTGGACTTGAAGATCTCAGGCTCTGGGCTGGGCAACTACCTGGGTTCCTATCCCACTTCGGCAGGTTATGGGTTGTGTGACCTTGGAAAAGTCACTTCTCTGAGCCTCAGATTCCCAAAAGTAATGTGGAGATAATGACCATATAGGGGTCATTCAGCAAATACATATTCCAAGCCTACTATGTGCCAGTCCCAGGGGGCTAGGCACCAGATTGTGTGGACTCTTGGCTGCTATTGTACTAAGAGTTGAAGAAAGATGGCTGGGGTGTTGCTTATAAAGGAAGCACTAGGAGAGAGAGAGCTACCTCCCAGGGGAACTGCCACGAGCCAAAAGAACAGATTTGTTCTGAGGTGCTCCCAAAGGGCAGAGCTAGGGCTGCAGGGTGAAGTGGGGTCCTACAAGGGGTCAGTTCCACATAAGAAAGGACTTTTGAATAGTTGGGCTACTGTGAGAGGAAGTGAGTCCCATGTCTCAGGAGGCATCTGAGGCTCAGAGAACTCTCTAGAAGGCAGACCACTAGGACAGTCTCCACACACAAGGTGTGTTTGGGGCATGACCCATCCCCAGAGGGTCCTGCCAGTTCTGAGACTCTGCTTCCGGAAGCAGCAGCACCCCTTCTCTGATGTCCTCACATCCTGGGGCAGGGAGGGGAATCGCTCAGCTGGACAGACCAGGAGTGCCACCTACTGCCCCTCACAGAAACTGGTCCCAACCAGAGCTGGGGCAAGTCTGTGTCCAGGGCCTCTCATCCTGCTTCTCACCCACCTGCTCTGAGTCCCCTGAAGCCCACAGATGCATACAACACCCACTCCACTCCCACCAGTGCATGTGTGTCCACCCACTCACCACAAGGCCTGCGCTCAGGGGCTCCCTTCACCCACCCATCACCACCCACACAGGCAGGGGTGCTGTCATTTTCTCCTGCCCACAGCCCTGTGCCTGGAGTGCACACACGCACGCTAACAAACACACACACACACATACACACACACACACTGGAGGAGCACTTGCTGCCCAGCTTGGTGCTACCTTCCAGTGGAGCTGGCACACTACGAGTGCCATCCATCCCCATGTTCATACCTTATTTCATCTCATTGTACACCTGGGCAAACTGGGGCTCAGAGAAGTTAAATGACTTGACCAGGTCACACAGTCAGTGAGTGGGAGAGGCAAGATTCCATCCAGGCAGTGTGATAGCAGAGCCCTGGCTTGTGACGCTGAGCTGTCACTCTTCTATCCCACCCGTAACCCCACACCCACTGCCCTGGGTTCAGGAAGGGGGCTTTGAGTCCTAACCAATCTCCCAAACAAAAGTGCCCTCCCAGCTCCCTCCTTGTGCTGGAGCAGTCACAGAGTTGAAACGCAAGTCTCCGCATCCCTTCTGCTGCCCCCAAATCCATCCTTGAATTGTGAGGGAACCCCCACCCTCCCTGCTCCCTCTCCAATTTCTGGTCTTCCCCAAGAGCCAGGAAGGAGGCCGGTGCTCAGCTACACTCCTGAGAAAGTCTGAGTGATGGCAGTTCTGGAGGCCAAATTCAAGAACTGAAACAAGATCCTGGGGAAAGTTCAAAGGTCCTCCGGAGGCCCCAGAAAGGTATGCTCTGGGGGAGGAGAAACAAAGGGAAGGGACTCAGGGAGAATCGAGGGTGCCTGACTCCCACCATGACCAGAAGCCCACAGACTGTTGGGAGGACGGTAGGGCCTATGGAGGGAGTGGCTGAGCAAGCAATGGGGAGTCTTGTCCTCCATGGCCGGGGGCCTCCTTACAGCTGAGGACTGGACGGATGTGACAGCCTCAGAGGACACTACCTCTGCCCAACATTGGACAAAGCAGGGAGAGCATGCTCCAAGGCACTCCACCCACCCTATGTGCTAGGCAAGTCCACACACCTGCCACCAAATCCTTCTCAGCTGGTGCTGGGCCCAGACCCGACTCAGATGGCAGAGGTCATCTGCTGTGGGATTCCCAGCCTCAACGGGACCCCCTGCAAGGCCGTCCCCATCTTGCTGAGAACACAGAAGCTCAGATGTGCCAGTGACACCCCTGGTCACACAGCTGGCAGCCATAGGGCCAGGCTATGAACCTAACCCTAACCTACATCTGTCAGCTGCAAACCTTGGAAGCTGGAGGCCCCTCAGGGCTGGACTTGAGGAGAAGAGAGTCAGTCAGATTCTGTCTGAGCTGACCAAATACAGAGTAGGATGGGGCTGGCCTTGCTGGGGTCACGGTGAGGCTGGCAGTCCCATAACAGAGACCCTCTGCCATCTGAGTCAGATCTGGGCCCAGCATCAGCAAGGGCTGCCTAAGGGGACAAGAGGGCTCTGGGACCTCAAGCTGGGTAGGGGCATCAACAGAGATAGCACCAGGCTTGGTGGGGCCTGAAGCTCTGACAACTTGAGAGAATCACAAAAAACAAAATCAGGAACAGAGCTTTAGAGGGGTGCTGTGCAAGTCAGAGAGCTTCCAGTTTAAGCTTCATTAAGTTCACAGGAAAAGTGGACTCTGAACAGAAACCATAGCCCAGCCAGACGCCACAGGGCAAGGCCAGCAAAGTCCGCAGGAGCACTGGGCAGGCTGAGGAGCTGGGTATCAAGAAGTGAATCTGGGACAGCTGCATGGTGGTGGTGACATCTCTCCTGAGACATGGAGGACAGATTGGGTGCTTTGAGGCGGCCACACAGAGGCTGAGCCCTGTCCAAGAGGAAGACCTCTGAGGTCTTGAGCTTGGGTCTGAGGTTTTGAACATCATTCAGGGCTTCAGACAGGACAGAGCGCATTCTGGCAAATTTGTCCACTATAACCTAGGATGAAGAGGACATGCAGGGCCTTTTCCTGACTTCCCCACCCCACCTTGCCTCAACTGTCCATTTTATGTTTGAAACAATTGAGGCTATAGGGTTCCTATGCATCTGAATCGAAGGCAAGAGTTTTTGTTCTTGTTTTTTAAGGTGTGGAATGCCTGGCCCAAGGTCACAGAGTCAACCTGTGGCAGAGCTGGGGCTAGAACCCAAGTCACTTCTCTCCCTGCCCCAGGAGTCTTCTCTCTTACCCACTCCCTTCTCCTGGAGCAGATGCCATGTTGTTGACAAATGCTCAGAATCTCTTGAGGTGGGATCATTCCCCGTAACCAAGATCCTCACTCAGTCCCAAGACCTCCCCTTTCCTGGCCTGTCCCATTCCAGCCAGTCCCCAGGCCTCCTCTGCTCCACCCCTGCCCCACCTCCCAACCCTTCCCCACGGCACTGGTTCTCAGGGACCAGCATACATGAAGGCCTCAGATCCCTCTACTTTGTCCCACCAAGGCCCCCCTTGTGCTCTTGTCTCCCAACCCAGCTTCAACTTCAAGCATCCTCACACCAGTTCCTGGGCCAACACCATCCATCCTAGGTCCACCGTCTCCTGCTCAGGCCATACCTCACTGTTGGGGCTGTCTGGTTGACAGCAGTCCAACCCCCTTTGAAGTCACCACTTGCCCCTCAGAGGGGTCATCCAGGTTTCTGGTCACCTTCCCCTGTGTCCTGGTCACTTTTCAGTTCCCAGTCCCTCTCACCCCACCTGGGATCCCACCACCCACACACATGTGCACATACAGAGCTCTCTTTCAGCATAGAGTACAGGCACCCCTCTCTTCCCTTTCCCAACAAACTCTCTTTCTGGCTTGGTGGCCTCCTGCCTCTGGGATTCCTCTCTAGTTTCTGGCTGCTAGTCCTCTACCTTCTTTGGGGACTGTGTCCTCTGGCTCACCGTCCAAGGTCAGGTTTCCACCTGCATGTCCTCCCCTTCCCTTTCTGTAGTCTCCCAGGGGCTGTCCTCAAGGCCTTCTTCCTGAGTTCTGTCCACAGCTAGACTTTCTCCAGGCCCAGATGTCTCTAGAGCCCTCCCTTCTTTTCACCGCTGGGGCCAGAGTCATGCCCAGGCCATCAGGCCTCTCTCAGCAGTAGCCCCTTGCTGGCCTCCAGCCTGCCTGCTCCCAACTCGCCATCCGTCTGCTCAGAGTCACATGAATACACACTGAGTAGGTCACCTGTCTCCTGTTTAAAGCCTCCATCCAAAGTCCAAATCAATGCCCTGGCTGTGCAGATCCTGTGAAACCTCTGTTCCTGTCTCTCTGTCTAGACTACTCTCCTTTTTGTCACTCTCACCACTGAACCCATGCTTGCTTTATAGTCATCCTTTGGGGCTTAGCACAAGAGTCCCTTCCTCCCAAACCCTCTCATATGCTCCAGGTTAAGGACAAGTAGCCCTCTGAGCACACACCAGACAGCTGTCTTCCCTGCCCCCCACTCCTGTCTGTGTGCAACATCTGGCACACAGTAGGGCTCCCTATCTTGTATCAGTGACAGTCTTCAGGCGTTGAAGTCTTCCCTTCTCTGTTCTTTTTTATAAGTCCTTCATATATGCATACATACTCTCATCCCATTTTATAGATGAGAAAACTGAGACTCAGAATAATAAAGCAACTTACCCAAGGTCATAAGCCTAAGAGATGACCTGAGGAGGAACAGGAGGAGCCCCAGACAGTGAGCATGTGTTCACAGCTTGCCTTCTCTGTGTAAAAGGCCAAGGGTACAGGAAAGGGGAGAGAGAAAAGAGCAGAGGCGGGAGGAGAGCACTGCCCCAGTGGCCACTCCACTAACACACCCATGTTTCTCAGAATAAATTGAACATTTGGAATCATTTTGTTGCAAGAGGGAGAAAAAAAAAGCATTCCTAAAAATATATTTTCTTTCTCACCTCATCCTGGGGCTAGAGCAGGCCAGCTGTGTGTTGATCAAAAAAGAATGTGCTGGGGAGTAGCCTAGGGTCTGGGGGTGAGGGGATGAGGAGACAGAGAGACTGAGGGATAGGATGACCCTTCTATCCCTGAAGCGCAGAGCCTAGGCACTGGGTCCCTCCCTCCTGCAACACTGCTGCCACTCAGATACTCAACATGCCTTGTTTTGGTTTGGTTTTCAAGATTCTTGGAGAGTCTCATCAAAGTCTCAGCCTGCATTTGTTGAGCACCTGCTGTGTGCCAGGAGAGTGCTCAACCACTCACCAGAGATTGGTGGCTCAGACCCACCTAGCAGTACCTTGGAACAACGACAGGCCTGGGGATCTGCCTCTGGCAGGTCACAGCCATGAAATTCACACAAAGCACAGTTCTACTCTGCAACACATGGCCACTGTGAGTCGAAATTGACTCTCTGGTGACTGCTTTGTCAAGCACGGATCTAGACACTGACATTTAAGGGTAAATGACAGGTAGTAAGCAAGTAACTGCATTCAGGGGACACGTCCCTCCCTGCTCTGTCCCTTAACATCTCACCTGGGGCTCAAGCTCCTCACTTGTAAATAGATGAGATCTGGGGAGCCAAGTCAGTCCCCAGCTCCCCACAGGCTGGAGCACAGCAGAGGGAAGAATGAGGAGAGGGCTAGGGGACTCTGGAGGTAAGACCTGGGTCTGCCACTTCTGGCTGGGTAACCCTGGGCCAGTTTCCTCCCTTGAAGCTGGAATGAATGACCATTCCTTCCTCAGAGGGTTGTGAGAGTGCTCAACACCCTCTCAGGGGGTGACCCACAGCCAGAACTCTGTCGGTCACTGTTTCTCGCTTGTTTTATTGTTGTAAATTGTAGATAGCACGATGTTTGCCAATGCAGCATTTTTCAAGTGTACAGTTCAGTGAGACCAATTATATCAGTCTTGTTGCACGACCATCACCAGCATCCGTGGCCAGATGCACCTACACAATGAACAGAATCTCAGTGCTTCTCCTTTCCCCCTCCCACCACCTCCAGTACTGCTATTAAACGCCGCTTTCTGTACATTTGGCTGTTCTGGGTGTTTCATGTTAGGGAGATCATATGATATTTGTCCTTCTGTGACTGACTAATTTCACTCAGCATAGTGGTTTCACGGTTCATCCTTGTTGTGGCAGGCATCTTGATTCATTTCCTCTCATGGCTGAAGACTAGTCTATGTATACGTATGCCACGTGTTCTCTATCCATTCTTCTGTTGAGGGACACTTAGTTTCTTCCTGTTGGCTATTGTGCAGCAGTGACCACTGCGGTCTGTCTTAGTCACCTAGTGCTGCTGTAACAGAAATACTGCCAAGTGGATGGCCTTAACAAAGAGAGATTTAGTCTCCCACAGTCTAGGCGGCTAGAAGTCCGCATTCTAGTCCCCAGCTCCAGGGGCAGACTTTCTCTCTGTTGGTTCTGGAGGAGAGTTCTTATCATCAGTCTGCCTTTAGCCTGGGAGTGTCTGAGCACAGGGACCTTAGGTCCAAAGGAGGTGCTCTGCCCCCAGCGCTGCCTTCTTGGTGGCATGAGATCCCCATGTCAGGGAGTCACTGACAGTCAGGACTCCACTGGTCACTGACTGGGATTTTATTGTTGTAAAAATATAGATAGGACAGTGTTTGCCAATTCAATATTTTTCACATGTACAGTGAGACCAGTTATATCTCGTGTTGTGCAGCCGTCACCAGCATCTCTGCTTGCTTCTGTCTTTTGTGTCTCAGAGATTGGCTGAAGACGCTCCCTACCCTTGTAGACCTCATCAACAAGGGCGTTACATTGATTACATCATAGCGATAGGATTTACAACACACAGGAAGTTCCCTCAGGTGACAAAATGGTAGACTGTCACACAAAACTGGGAATCACAGCCTAGCCCAGTTGACCAATATTTTGGGAGGACGCATTCAGTCCATGGCAGTGTTCATACATCTGTTTGCATTGCTGCTTCTAAGTCTCTTGGGTCCACGGTTCACTTCCTGAGTAGCTAACAAATCGTTTTCTACGGCAGCTGTACCATTTCAGCACTCCCATCAGCAGTGCACAAAGACCCCAGTTGCTCCACACCCTTATCAGCATTTACTGTTCTCCATTTTTTGTTTTTATTTTTATCTTAGCTGCCCTAGTGGGGGTGAAGTGGCATCTCACCATAGTTTCTCCCTACAGCTAATGATGGAACCCTAGTTGTGCAGTGGTTGAAAGTTCAGAGCTAACCAAAAGGCTGGCAGTTTGAATCCACCAGCAATTCCTTGGAAACCCTATGGGGCAGTTGTACTCTGTCCTGTAGAGCTGCTGTGAGTTGGAATAGGTTTGAAAGCAAGCGGTTTGGTTGGGTTTTTTTAAGGCTGACAATGCTGAGAATCTTTTCAAGTGCTCATCAGCTGTTCATACTTCCTCTTCAGTGAAATGTCTGTTCAGGTCCTTCAGAGTCACCACTCTTTTTAAGTCACTCCCTGTCTGCTACAACTGAGGCCTGGAATAGGTGGGCCAGGATACACCACTGGAACTAGGGAGACAGAGAGTGAGGAACTTAGTGGTGCTACCAGGCCCTGAAGCAGGATAGCTAGGGCCTCCTGAGGTCCCTGCTCCGGTCCTGCAAGGACATGCTTACACCCTGGGCTCCAAGGGGCACTGGGGAGTTTCTCCGAGTTCTGGTGATGGGTAGCTGGTAGGAGGGCGGGAACAGGGGCAGAAACAGACTTTCGAGGACTCTCACAGACTGGAGGGCAGGCTCTGCCTCACAGGGCCAGGCATGAGGTGTGAAATGGACATTCTGGTTTTTCTGGGACAATGCTAGTCTACACCAGTGTTTAAACTGTGTATCCGTTTCCTATTGCAGTTTAGTAAATCACCGCAAAGCCCAGTAGCTTGAAACAACAAACACACATTGCCTCACACCGTTTCTGTGGGGCAAGAATTTGAGAATGGCTTAGGTGGTGGTTCTAGTTCCAGCTTCCCTTTGGACTGTGGTCATGGAGCCTTGAGGGGAGGTAAAGGCTCTGCTCCCCAGAAGGCAGAGATGATGCCAGCCACAGGTACACATAGCGCCTCTCCATGCGGGCCTCCAGCAGGCTGCTTGAGTGTCCTCCAGCCTTGGTGATGGCTCCCCCAGGTGAGTGACCTCAGAGACAGCACCCTGGGAGCTACAGTGTCTGTGACCTCACCTTGGACAGCATGCTCCACATTTCCATGTGTCCTGTTGTTTCCACCATCAGCCGTAATCAGTGTGGGAGGGGAAGACACATCCAAAGCCCTAAGAGACCGAGCTACTGGGCTGAGAGCTGAGGACCATGGTCTCAGGGCATCTAGCTCAGCTAGGATAACACGTAAAGACAATGCTCTACATCCAACCGTAGTTAGGAGCGACTGGCGTTTTAAAGCCCACAAGCTGCCATCTGAGGCCCATCCATGAGTCTCATTGCTGCTGGAACAAAGGAGAACAATGACCAAAGGCACAAGGGGCAGATTAGTCCAAGAACTAACGGACCACAGCTACCACAGCCTCCAACTAGACGGTGCCTGACCACCGCCACCGACCGCTCGGGCAGGGATCACAAGAGAGGGTGCCAACAGAGCAGGAGAAATATGTAAACAAAATCCAAATTTGCTCACACACACAGACACACACAAATCCCTGGTTGCTAGCCTGACAGAGACTGGAGAAATCCCAGGAATGTGGCCCCGGAGACCCTTTTAACCCAGTATTAAAGTCACCCCTGATGTTTATTCTTCACCCAAAGCTTAGACAGATCTACAGGGCCAACAACAACATACGGAAAATGAGCTTCATAGTTCAACTGTATACTTGGGGGGACAAAAAAGCTTACACCCCAGGAAACCTTTATCAGGTAGCTCTATTCCACCACATGGGATTGCTATAAGTCAGAACTGACTCAGTGGCATCCAGTAACCTTTATAGCTTGATATGTGTCCAGCTCTGTCAAGTGCTATTCTCTGAATTAGTCCTTACACCAACCCTGTGAAGTAGGTCTCTTCTCATGTCCATTTTACAGATGAGGAAATGAATAGGAGGGTAAATGACCTATAAAGGTCACATAGGGCTGGGAGCTGGGATTTGAAACCAGGCAGCTAGTTTTCCGAAAGAGAGTTGTAAAGGCCAGGGATGTGGCCCAAGAAAAAGTCACCAGGATCTCCAGTTATATGAACAGAAGGATGAAGCTGCCCTGCTCAGCCCCAAACACTTGGCCTCACACTAGCCCTGTGAGGGTGACAGGGCTAAAGACTATCACTCCAGGCAACAGTTGGGAAAACCAGGGCCCAGATGAGCCCGAGATTTGCCAAAGGTCACACTGTGAGGCAAAGACAAAGCTGGAACATTTCAGCCAGGTCAGTGACCCTGCTCTCCCTGATCCCTCTTAGTCACAGCACTATGCCAACGGGATACTAGGAGAGGAACATGAGAAAGCAGCTTAGTCTCAAGGCAGCTGCCAGGCCTTGGTTCCTGGGTAAGACTCCTAACTCCACTCCTAGGCCTTCTGCAGAGAAAGCCATCCCAACCCTGATCCTGGAGCCCCAGAGGCCTTCCAAACATTATCAGTGAGTGTGTTCTGACCCATGGCAACCCCATGTGTGTCACAGCAGAACTGTGTTCCACAAGGCTTTCGGTGGCTGATTTTTCGTCAGTAGATCGCCAGGCCTTTCTTCTGATGCACATCTGGATGGATTTGAATGGCCTACCTTTCTGCCAGCAGTGTGGTGTGTGAATCATTTGCACCATTCAAGTGCCACCACCTTGGAAATCTTGTTGTTGCTGTTGTGTTGTTGCACATAATGACCCTATAGGACTGAGTAGACCTGCCCCATAGTTTGTTGGGCTGTAATCTGTACAGCCACAAATCACCAGGTCTTTTCCCCCATGGAGTCACTCTGGTGGTTCAAACAGTCTATCTCAGTTAGCAGCAAAGTACTAACCATTGTAAAACCTGGGCGGCTCTTCGGAAACCATGCTTTAGGCAGCAGCACCCTCGTGTGGCTATAGCTAGTAACTACATGAAGTAAAAATGAAAATGAAACCTTTTTCCCCTGCAAAAAGGATGCTTCACTTCTCAGTGTCTTATCTCCTTTAACCCCACTCTGGGCTTCAAAAGCAGACAACAGTTACAAGCGGGGCTGAAGAAATGTGGCAGTAGCAAAACGGAATAGACAGCACAGACCGGAGTCAGAAAACTTTGTGACCTTTACGGGTTACTGGCACACTGTGGTTTGGGAAAAACTCAGGTTCAAACTAATCTGTGTAGTAAATTTGTATCGACTCCCTACCTCACTAGGGAGCCCTGGTGGTGCAGTGGGTAAGCACTCGGCTGCCAACTACAAGGTCAACAGTTGGAACCTACCAGCCACACTACAGGAGAAAGATTTGACCTTGGAAACCCTGTGGGGCAACTCTGTTCTGTTCTATAGGGTTGCTATGATTAGGAATCAACTTGTGCCAACAGGTATCTTACTATGAGGCTTCCATGAGGATCAAAGGAATCATAAATATGATAAGCTGTAAAGCACTGCATCCAGGTTGAGGGTTATATAGTAGTGATGTGTGAAGAATCCACACTGGAGGGATTCTGGAACAGATCAGGAATGCAAGGCCCTGGCTGGTGGCAGCCCAGGACATTGCATCCTTGGGGAAGTCTAGATAGCAGTGGGAACAGAGACCATTCTGATGATAGGTAAACAGTGAGACCAGAACTCAGATCCGCAGAGGGAGGGGTCTGCCCACCCCACCTCCTCTCCCAATGCACCGAGCACAAGTTCTCATGCCCAGTCAGTCTGATCTGAAGATTTACCCAGGAAGCCTGAACCTCAGTGTCTCTGTCTGTGAAATGGGAATAGCACATTCTTCACAAGACCATTGTAAGAGATGAGAGCATGCAAAATCATCTCCTGGGTGCCCAGCACATAGTCAGTTCACAATAAACATTATGTCAACCTGAGGACAAAGATGGTTTTGTTCACCAAAACACAAGTCACTGAATAAGGGGAAAGTGAAAACAGGGTAGCATGTTAGATCCATGTACTAGGGACTGCTAAACTGCTGCATAATTTCATTGAATCCCCACAGTCCTTGAGGTTGTTGCTAGTTGCTGAGCTGGTTCTACCCATGGTGACCCCACATGGGGAAGAGTAGAACTGCTCCACAGCATTTTTAAAGCTGTGAACTTTCGGAAGCAGATTGCCAGGTTCCTTTTCTAAGGTGCTTCTACATGGGTTCCAATTACCAGCCTTTTGGCTAGCTGACCACTTAAATATTTGCATGTCCTGGCGTCACTGTTAACTACCACACAGGTGCTGTTATCTCACCAGCTTCAGAGAGAAAAGAAACTGGGCCTCAGAGAGATCACCAGATTATTAGAAACAGTTGGGATTAAATCCCAGGTTTGTCTCACTCAAAAGCCAGTTATTCACTCCAAGCCTCAAATACAACAGGCTTGAAATAAACACAAAAATGAAGACCTTCATTAAACACTAAGAAAACAAAAGTAAAAAGATAATGGAATGCAAATGACCATAGTTCAGAAAGGGAAAGAAAACCAGCATGTGCATGCCTACGTGTGCCAGGCCCTCAGCAGACATCATTCTAACTTCCCACAGCCCTGTGAGCCATTACCCCATTTTACAGAAGAAACCGGGGCTCAAACATCACAACATCAAGAGAAAATAGGAATGAGAAACAAACCCAAGCCTCCTTACTCTGTGCTTCAGCATGCTGCCTCTGCAAGGGCTTGCTAACTCCAACAGCCACAGCTGCCCTGATGAAATGGAAGGACCACTTGACTTGGAACTTGGCTAAATAGAAGTGTACCCAGGGGCACACAGGAAGCAGTGATATTCAGAGAACCATACACAGCACAGGTCACAACACCTCTAGCATGCTCCTGCAGCCCTGTATGCTGACCATCCCTGCTGTGTGAGGTAAGCCCATGTGTGCTACTGCAAGTGGGACAGTGATGGCTAAGGACCTGATTACACAGCTGCTGAACCAACCAACCACCCTTTACCCTTGGAATAGGACTCTTAAGTTCATTGTCTGTAACCACCTGAGGCTCCACTTTCAGATGACAAGCATCCCCACAATGAGGCCTCCCTGGCAGAGCCCATTCTACAGCTGCTGCTGTCAACCAATTTTTGTCAAAACTGCTTCTGCAGCAAAGGCGCTGGAGACAGTGGATGTCCTCAGGTACAGGCAACAGGAACCTTAAGGATTATTGAACCCTGGAGGAGGCTCCCCACTTGAGGGTGAGATAAACAAGCTGGTAGGTTGAAAGGGAGGCCCACCCGTCCAGGTACCCTATCTACTGCCTCCCCTAAGGGACCGGACGTGGTGAGCACTAACCCAGCAGGGAGACACCCGTAATTCTCTGGCTCTCAAATGCTGCACAGGCCAGAGGGGCGAAAGCTAGTGAACACACAGTACCCATAAAGAAAGGATTCAATTCCAGGGATGGCAGGGGCCCTAGAGGGCAAACACTCTGCTTTTTAAAGATAAGTTTCAAATGTGGATTTTTGTGTGGAATTTCTTGATTTTGATAGCACTAGTCAGGCTAAACTAAACACCTTCAAAAGAAAAACAGTAATAATTGAAGACGGGAAAAAAAAAGAGAGGCAAGCACAAGCAAGGAAAGGGTTGTCCAGGGACACAATACGGGGAACAACCAAAACCAAATCCAATGCCAGCAAGTCGATTCCGACTCACAGCTACCCTATACAGGGAGAAGGCGGTGTTAAATTAAAGCACAAACCCAGATTCCAAAGTTCTGTATTTTTTAAAATAAAGGTCACACATTGTTTAGAGACAATCTACACAAGAGTTACAAAAAATAGTTGCCCAGGCATAAGCATACACAGGTTTGTTAATTATACACATATGGTTACAAGTGTGCTTGCAAAAAAGTTCATTGGAAATATACACAAGGCTCTGGAAATGTACACCGTGTAGTGTTACAATTCTATATTCAAACAAGGAAAATTGACAGTATGTTACATTCACTTACAAGTAGACAAAATGCAAAATACAGTTCATCTTCTGTACAAAAAGGAAGGGCAATTCACACTTTACAAGGTGAGGGGGCTCTGATTGTAAGGAAAGCTAGGGCAGGGCTGAACGTTTGCACATCCTTTTGACTGTCACAAAATAAGCAAAACATTACTTTTTTAGGATTAAAAAAAACACGAGTGTGAACTGAATCATCGTGAATCACATTTAGAAAGGATCTCGCTGCTGCCTGACTAGATGACAAATAAAATCCAAGCTAAGTTTTTTCTTTCTAAACATTAACTAGGCTGTATAAAGAACATTTATTCCTTCAAAAGAAAAAAAATTTACTTCTGCTTGAAATTACAATTTACAATATACAACACTCTCCGCTACGACCATAAAAGGTGTGAATATACACTGAATGCACAGGGCTGGCTAATTTTCTTTTCTTACCAAAAAACGTGTTTATGTTGATTCAAACTTCTCCACATTTACATTACAGGTATACAAATGTACAATTGTACAATCAAAAGTATGTTCGACTACTAGGGTACATTATAGATACAGATTAGACATCAAAACAAGAAAATACTACAAATTTGTATATATGCAAAGTCTACACCAAGTATACACTATATATTTATAGAAGCAAGACCAAAAGCAGAGTTGGATTTTTTTTTCTCATGCTAAATAATCCGATTTTGCCTTTCAATGTTAACAGAAAAAAATCCAATAGGCAGTAAACAATTACACCCACCAAGCCTTCAAAGACATTCTGGGTGCTCACGTTTCCTCCTCAAAAGATAGACTACACTATCTTTGTTGGCATAATAGAGTCTCAAAAAAAAAAAATTTTTTTTAGAAGTTTCATAAACTTAATGTCATAAACTGGAGCTTTAGCAACTCTGAAACGTTTTTCATTATATATATATATATTTTTATAAACAGCGTTAAATGCCGGTTTGAGGTCATTTAACTAATATTCAAACTTCTAGATTTTTTTTTATTTTGTTTTTGTTTTTTACTAAAATGAGGAGGGGAAAGAGCTATTTGCAAAACTTGCCAGCAAGGCAAATGAGTTAAAAACCTTTTTTTCTTTTTTTTAAATCTTTTTTTTGTTAAACCAACCACCCCAAAAGTTTCCACACGTGGAATATAGATACAACAATGAATAAAATATGTGGCCTCCCATGTACATTGGTAACCTATGTACAAGTATCCTATACACCAGTAAAACAGCAGGGCAATTAGTCAATTAAAAAAAATAATTAGTACATGTTATGTGTAGTAAAATTAAACAAATTTACAAAGGCTTTTCCACTTGTGGATTTGATTCCTTTTTTAGAGGGGGGTCATCCTGGAGCAATCATTACCCATATTTCAGACTCAACACTAGAACATTTCCAGTTGCTGGTTAGATTCACCGGTGGGCCATTGAGGTCAGTGGGAGTCGGGCCATGGGGATACTGCCTCAGATAATACCATTAGGGGGGCCACAGATGGGCCCTAAGTCAACACCGTTCTTCATGTAGTATTTCTCCAGCTTGGCCAGGATGTGCTTGCCATATGTGTACTTGCGAAGAGTTGCGATGTGGGGTCGGATCTGGGAAGGAAGGACAGTTAGTGTTGTACCGGCGAGACAAGAGATGTAGTAAGCTCCCAGATCCAGCATGTATACCCGCCCACCCCACAGCAGTACCTTCCACAGGCACAGCAAGTCCCCTGCACTCTGAGCTTTCGTGACCTGTTAGGTAGGAGACGACCTCCTATCCTCAGAGCTGATGCAGGATGGCAGGGCCCTGGATGCTGGACCACTCCCACTGGTGCATCCAGACTAACCAACCATACCACACACTGCACTGCACTTCCCTGGAGGCACCTACACATGTCCCTCTGAACCCATTAGAGGGAGGACTCACAGCTCTCCTGACCTGTGGTGGTTTATTCCAGGGAATCATGAATCCTGAGCTCACAGGCAATCCTGTGTCTCCAGTTCACAGCAGAGAACAGAACCTATACTGTTCATTTACACTCATAATTACCCTTATGAAAGAGGTGTGAATATTACCTCCCATTTTACTGATGAGAACACAAGGGTACAGTGTGGTTAAGTTACTCATTCAAATAACCAGCTGGTAAAGGGTAGCAAGCTGTGTGAGCCCGAACTGTCTGGCTGCTCTAGAAATTTCTTCTCATCCCCACTGTGCACTGTGGCTCTGCCTACTGGGCCAGTCTCATAGCTCACCCACTCCAACTCCAGCTCTGGCTCACCTCTGTAAGCATTCTCTACTGTTGCCCTGGGAAATCCTGGGCTCCCCTGAGGCTTGAGGGAAGCCTCTCTCTCCTCTTCTGTGAGCTCATGGAGCTTCTACATAGCTCAGTGATAGCACAGAGCACTGTGTTTGCAATCACTTGCTCAACCATCAACCCTTCTATACAGACAGTGAAGGGCATGGCTTAGTAACCTTCTTCCCCATCCTAACTGGAACATGTACATGCCAACACAGGGAGCAAATGAGCCAGGGAGCACGTGTGTAGATGGATGTTCTCCACAATGAGAGGGCCATGGGGGCAGCAATTACTGTTTGTTTAACTGTATCCCCAAAGCAAGGAAGGGTCACACACATCCCACACAGGTCACAGACCAGTGTCAGACAGTATGCCCCACCTGCATGGGACACTACTGTCAATTCATCCTTAGTTCTAATCTTGACTGTGTGACTCAGCCCTAAACACATCCGTAAAAATGTGTTATTTACTCCCCATTTATGTCTGGGGTTGCAGTGAGGATTAATGTACCCAAATAATGATTTTGTCATTAGAACTTCAGGTTCAAGATGCTTCTCTTTGCTTTTAGTTAACCTCTCTCTAAAAACCAGTAAAATTTAACTCATTAATCTCTTTATAACCTGATACTGGCTACTGATAAGTCCAGATACTTAATCTTTATACGTTTTCTCTTCCAGACCAAAAAGAAAGAAAGAAACCTAGTGTAGGTCATACACACCCAAGTGGCTACACAGCAAGTAAAAAGCAATCTCCTGTTACTTCAGTGTTCTCTCCCTCTGGAAAGGACACCACCTAGCGCTCAACAGGTGAAAACCATGTAAGAAGATTCTTGGGATGCTTCTCTTCTCTCAGTCTACCAAGTACTAAGCCTCATCTACTTTAGTAGTAAATAATACTTAGTCACCCTAGTGCCATAGAGGTTAAGTGCTACATCTGCTAACCAAAAGGTTGGAGTTCAAGTCCACCAGGTGCTCCTTGGAAACCATGGCGCAGTTCTACTCTGCCTTAGAGGGTCCCTGTGAGTCAGAAATAATTCCATGGCAGTGGGTTTGCGTTTTGGAATACTTAGCGGTCAGTTCAAACAAACCCAAACCTGTTACCTGCTTAGCTGATTCCAACTCACAAGAGATCCTTCAGGACAGAGCAGAACGGCCCCATGGGGTTTCCAAAGAGAATCTGGGGGATTCAAACTGTACTTTTTGATTAGCAGCGAAGCTTTTAACCACTGTACTACCAGGTCTCTGTACTTAGTAGCAGAGTAGTAACCACATTCTAGCTCTCAATTCTTTTCACTTTAATCCTAAAACCATCTCCATTTCTTGCCTTGACTATTTTAACAGCCTTGCCTTTACTCCTCACTTCCTCCTCTCTTCTGCCAGCCACTCATCAACCATAACAATTTGTTTGAAATCTGATTTTTGTCACCACATTCCTGCCCCACTTAACTTCTTTTAGTTCTTTAAATACGCTGCCTTGCCTTGTTTCCAAGCCTTTACACAGCATGTTTCCCCTGCCTGACAAGGTTTAGGGTTCCAGTCAGATGGGAGCCTTGTTTGTATACCCACATTAGCAGAGAGGCGCCCTGCCACATTCTCCCGTAACTCCCCAGCATCACTGCAACTACCTGTGCACAATACTGTTGTGTTTATCAGTATAGTCCTGCTGAGAGCAGGGCCTAGTGCAGAGGGTGTGTTTAATGAGTATCTATTGGATGGATGGACAGAGAAGCGGTCAATTGCTGCTCGTCTCCAGCATTCCTCTCCGCCTTCACCAGGCACTGAGATCTATAAGCCTCACAACTCTATGGACTTTGCACTCGCTCAGCATTCAACTGTCATCACCAACATCAAAGCACTGTTTGTTTCTGTGCACTGCAGGTGGGTGCCTTGTCTGGCTCAGAACTTCAGTCCTTAACAAAGAGTCTCATTACCGCACTTTGTTCTCAGTGAGGGCAAGTGGGTCATCACTGCCAGACAATGCCCACCTCTTTAAACGACAAGGGCTGAGTGAGCTCAAGCCCAAAGGCTGAGGGTTCAGACCAGAAGCACCCCAAGGCTTGAGGCACCACCTGGCACAGACACAGCCACAGCATACCCTGCCTATAGGTTTGTTTTCCTTCCTCAGCCCTGCAGTCTTTGTGGGGCCAGCTGGATCCACTGTGTCTACTCCTGAATGCACGGGTCACACTCAGTTGCTTTCTGTGTCAGTTCCCAACTCCCAGCACCTGACAGTTCAGATTCCTGTTCCCTTTTCTCCTGCCTAGCTTCTCTTCAGCTTTGGTTTCTCCTGCAAACCTTTTCTCCAGGGTTCTGGGCCAGGTTAGGGTCCCCACTGACATGCCCATCACTACTTCACACTGTTCTTCCCACCAGATCATGCTCTCTGTGGATGGGGAAATCAGAGCTTAGGCATCTCTGTGTTGTCTGGCACAGAATGGGCATCAGGTCAGTGTGCCAGGTGGCCACTGCAGTAACCAAACACTTATTCAGTAACTGTTGGTTGATGTAATGAACAACAGAAAGGGATGGAAAAAAGGAAACAAACCTGTTGATCTGTTGGAATGATAAGCTTATCTCCCAGAGCATAGATCAGAGTGTTAGAAGCAAGCCTGAAGACAAGTGTAACATCTAACACAGAGTCTGAGACTCCTTCCCACTAGCAGGTTACCGACAGAGGAAGGGAACAATGGTCCCACTGGATAAAATAAAAAAGGGACAGCGCATGAGAAGGAGACCAGTGATAAAGGCCTGAAACAGAAGCAAGACGGCCATCCTCCTTTGTGTCTTAGATGTGAAGAACCTAAGGCCATCCACCATTCTCTCTGACTGACAACCTGGCCTACCTTATGCATGACAATTTTTCGCTGGGCTGGCTCTGCCACATCGATCATCTTCTGGACCACGTAATTGGCATACTGGTCCTTCATCATGGTGTATAAGGCACTGTGGGGACCGTCGTTCATGGTGCACACCTCATCAATGAGCACAGCACGCTCTGTACGTGAGGCGTGAGTGACACACTTCTCCACAACATTGCTGTAATGAGACAAATTCAGAAATAAAGCTTAGGAGAGGGCCTGCTTGTAGGCTGTGGCTCGTCCAGCTTCTGCCCAAATGACAGTGTCAGCACTGAGAGAGAACTAGTATTTTTAGAGAATTAATTCATCAACGATCTGGCTCTATGAGATTCTCTACCTTGGTTACCTGTGGCTTTGACTTTGAATCCTTTGAATCGTGGCTGAGGCCATGTCTTGGAGAATACCTCATCCCACCCTTAATTTAAACAGGTGCATGAAAGCATTCCAGGTAAGTTACAGGACCTAAAAAACCTTTGAAAATTTAGATTCTTTCTTCCCCTCTGTTAGCTTATTAATGAGACCAAACATACAGACATATTGCTTTATGTCTGTATCCCTAATGCCACGCACAGAAACTGGCACTTAAAAAAAGCACCAGACAGTATTACTGAGTGAAGGAATATCTTTGCCAAACCCACAGCATTCGTTTAACTGCCTCCTGTAACCTCATGAGAGTCAAAAAAAGAAAGATCTCCAGAGGTCTATCAGGATGTCACAACACTCCCATATGATGATACAAGAAGACTTCCTTTTCCTCATCTTCCTTCTATAGGACTGTGTTAAGCCCCTAGGATCCCACTAACTTCTCCCTTAGGAGAACAAGGAGTTAAGGTATTTCTAAGCTGGTTCAGAAAGCATGAAGGCAGTCACCATCTCCAAATGCTCAGGCACAGAACTCTTTACTTTTAAGAACTTTCCAGAACCAATAATCAGGACAGTTAATATTAAAACAGCTTGTCTGCTAACCATGTTGGGGACTGGCACTCATGACTATACGGATGAAGGACTCAATGCTTGGAACTAATCCAACATTCAAGAAAGCAAGCAGGCAAATCAGCTACCACCATCCAATCCCACTAGTCAGAGGATTCCACCTGACTGCACAACCAGTAGAGTCTTTCAAGTTTATTTCTAGTGATTCTGAACCGGCAGTTCCCAACCATCTGCAGTTAGAGAAATCAACCTAATGATCTGTGAATAGCTTTTTTTTTTCCTTAATGAAACAGAAAATAGTAAACACATACGTGAACTATAGAAAATATTATTTCAGCCATGTGTATTTGCACATGCCTGTGCATATAAAGTCAATGGTGTAAAATTTACTTTGTACTCAGGATCACCATCAAGAATGCCTGAAAATACTAATTTACTGGTTTAGTTCTATCCAAGTTCTGGCTCTTCAGTCATCTCTAACTTGCTATCAAGCTCATACAATGAAATTTACTCCTAATTTTGTATTTTTCAATTCTAGGATTTACATTTTTTAATTGCTACAGTTTCTAATTCTCTACTGACATTTCATACCTTATCATTCAATACAAGTCTATTTCCTTTACATCCTTGAATATAATGAAAATAGCTGTTTTATAATACTCTGCTAATCCCAACTGCTGGTCACATGGGAACTTGGCTTCACTGGTTTCCTTTTTTCTTGACTACAGATCACATTTTCCTGTTACCGAGACACTGTGAATGATACATGGCAGAAACTCAAGAGTTCTGTCATGTTTCTCCAAAGACTATTAATTTGTCCCCCTTTCTTTGGTGCAGTTAACTCCAATGAACCCAAATCAAACACATCTCTCATGTGGCAGGCAACCGCTGACATCTTAGTCCAATTTGTCTAGCCTCTGTTACTTCCAGCCTCCCACATGCAGGTCGGCCAGATAACTGAAGTTTACATTCGGGGCTTTTCCTCTTGGCTCCCTTCTCTTCTGAGATCTCTCCACCTCATTTTCCCACTGCTACAGTTGTCCCAAATTCTGTCCTCTGCTTCGACAAGCCAGTTACACTAGATTTGCCCATCTCGGTTTTATCACCCAGCATAAAGCTGGCAGGGGCCTACTCTCAGGGTAAAAGCTGTTAAAAATAGGCACTTTCCCCACCACAGTTTCCCTTCTTCCAGATATTAACCTCCCTCCAGTATCCACCTGCTTTGGTTCCTCTCTAGTGCCTTTGGGTATTTTTTTTTTTAATATTTTGTCTACCAAATACCAAACCCACTGCTATCTAGTCAATTCTGACTCATACCAACCCTACAGGTCAGAGTCGAACTGCTTCATCAAGTTTCCAACGAGCACCTGGCGAACCTGAACTGCCAACCGTCCTGGTTAACAGATCCAGCACTTAACCACTACACTACCAGGGTTTCCATTTTGTCTACAGCCACCTGTGAGATGGCTGGTCCCACAGGAGCTACTCAGTCATGACAAGAACCACAAATCTATTGTAGTATTAACACTTACACTGTCTCCAAGAGAGAAATTAAATGCAACTGGACAAGGGAGTAAACAGGGGAGTGAATCAAGGAAGAGACCCAGAAAGCCTCTGACCCGTTTCCCTAGTCCTGGTAACTATCTAAAAGAAGCAATGCTAGGTTTTAAGAGATGGCTCTGACAGAATTAGCTACTGAAACACTGGATGTATATGTGATTTATTTCTTTTCTCCATTTATAAGATTTCATAAGTTAAACAAATTTTGAGAATTATCAAGTCTGTACGAGTTGCACTTGACTTGAA
The DNA here is from genome assembly GCA_028571685.1 of Heterohyrax brucei. Lineage (NCBI taxonomy): Eukaryota > Metazoa > Chordata > Mammalia > Hyracoidea > Procaviidae > Heterohyrax > Heterohyrax brucei. The sequence continues at coordinate 61,316,956 of CM053140.1, forward strand.
ATTTATCCTAAAAACTAGAGACAGGAAGTATTTCAAAATCAGATGTTATGTGGGCAGTAGAACATCCAACATCCACTTAGAACACCATCAATGCCAAGGCAGGGCCACATGCATACTCGTGATCAGTTTCTTCTCTAATCTCTATTGCTGATAAATTACTAAACCACCTTCACAACCACGGAATAACTACTGCATTTCATTCCTGTCCCTGTACAATAAAAAGACTAAGAAAAGAGATTCTAGCAATAAGTGCTGTACGTACATATGGTAAACTGTCTCTTCACTGAGGCACTGAAAAGCAAACTGAGTAAAGAACAATTCACCAAAACAAGTTGACAAAGTATCCAGTTTCCCAAAGTGCAAAAATTACACTCACTAGAAACATATTCCTCCAGATTTCAAAGCGCCCACTAAGAGAAATCTATCGTTCAAGCTTTGTGGTAACTATTTGATGTTGTAAGCGATTTGAAAAAAAAGCACCATCCCTTTTCCCTACATCTGAAATACTATTTAATACATTCTCCTGGAAAACGCAGTTTGTGGAACTCAAGGCTCCTACCTTGCAAATTTGTGCTGACTCAACACAAGTACATTGCCTCGGATTTCTGCTACAATTTTGCTTTTATCTTCAGGGCGGCCATGCTCCAATACGTGTTGGATGACATAATTTCCATATTGATCCTGTCAAAAATGCAACAACAGAAGTAAAATTTTTGTAAAACCAGTTCTGTAGGTGACCTCAATCCTCCCTGCATTTAATCAATACCTATTCTCCTTGAAGCACCATGAAGATTTATGTGAACACTAATGAACATGTAAGAAATTTAAAAAATTAATATGTAGCAGCAATTTTTCTCTATCATTACAAAACGGAACACATCATTAGTGGGCAGGGGAATGCTTCTACATACATTGTTACATCCAAAAGTCCTATTTGGGCACTTTGTCAAGTACAATATATAACAAGTAGATCACCACTTAAAAGAGAAAAAAAAAAAAAAGAGATAGAGGAAAGGAGAGAAAGAGGAAGAAGAGAACAATAAAGAGCAATTTTTCTCTCAAACAGGAAGTTAAAAATGGTCCACCTGTACTTCTCTACCACAGATAAAAACTAGAAACAAACTATGTGCCCAAACAAACAGATACCTAGTTAAATAATAACACAAGAATACAATGGATGTATATGCTTATCTAAAGTGAAAGACACTTTATGGCAGTCAGTGTGCGACACAGAAAAAGAGGCAAAAATGACTAAGACATAAACCTTTTTACTTTAAGAAAAAAATGCCAACAACAAATGTTTTGCCTCTGGACAGTGGCATTACAGGTAATGTGTTCCTGTTCTGCATACATCACTATTTTTCAAGTGAATATTTAATACATGTGTACTTTACATCAACCATCCAAACAAACCAACAACAAAAAATGCTTCCATACATTATCATTACACATAGGAAATGCTGAAATGGTTTCAGCATGACACGGGGAAAGATTCTAGTGACAGAGACAGAAAAATCATCAAAGCTGCAAAGAAATCATCCACTGTTAATTAATTTGACAGTGATGAAGATGAGATCCAAAGAGATTAAATGGCCTGCCTAAGACATACGTAGTCCAGCACAGAGGGCCGGGACTCGAATCTCTGACTCCAAGGCCAAGGCTCCATTCATTACCGATATTCATAAGGTATAAACTAAGCAGCTGTAAGGGAAAACCCTGCCACCAAAGAGTCAATCAGCAAATCTTTCTAACACATTAACATTGAGCACTTGGAACAGACAGCTATGCTAACAAAACACACAAGCTCTGGGGCAACACAAGATTAAAGTGTTTACAGGTACTCTATCGGCAACTCTCACTACCTGTACAAGTTGCTCTGTATGCTGGTGAAGCTCCTCTAAAATAGGAAGTGTCTGGTCAGGGAGACAGTGCTCCAGGATCCTCTGGATTACTCGGCAGCCATAGGGATGCGTAGACAAAGCAAATACCTAGGGTGGACAAACAGAAGAAAGCAAGCTAAAAATGACAGCTGCCACTCTCAACACTTTAGTGTTAAACGTTTACATCCACTATCCCACTCACTTTCACTAAGACCCTGAGACATCGTCATGATTATTATTAGCACATAGATGAGAAAACTGAAGCCCAAGATTTCAATAACAGTGACAGAGTAAGGCTTCTATTTTCTAGTCTGACTCAAAGCCTGCCTTTAAAATCTCTCTACAAATAACAAGGTAGGTAAGGATGTGGGTATGGACGGGCATGTGTGTGCACACGTGCACGTGCACGTGCGTGCATGCATAAACATGAGTGCATGTTTGCCTATGCACGTGTGTGCATGCATAAACATGTGTGCACATATGTGCATAAGCCATATCCATTTCATAACTAATGAAAACAAAGATGCAGTTAAGAGTCCAGAGTATTAACCGACAACGTCTCCAAAAGACAGGATTAGAAACAGAGAAAAGAAGGGCTAGGAACAAATTCTGAATGCTTCCGCATGACCACGTGAGTCACACTGCAATGTTCTGAATGTGAGATGCTTTTCAGAAACAGGGATCCCTGGTGGCTCAGTGGTTATGTGATCTACTGCTAATCAGAGCTCGGCAGTCTCACACCATAGCTGCTCCTCAAAAGAAAGATGTCACAGTCTGCTTCCATGGAGAATTACAGCCTTGGAAAACCTATGGGGTCAGCTGGAACCAGACTCCACGGCAGTGAGTTGTTTGTTTTTAAAGCAGTTAATGAGAAAACAAATGTGCATGTATATGATTAAAATTAATCTTTATAAATGTATGGTAGCTTTAAACATATGATTATACAAACAGTATACTGACTGATTTTTGGCTCTGCTACATTTTAGCTTTATGCAAATGCTAGACACAGTATAAAGCAACTTGTTTCATCACTCAAAATTGTTTCCAATGTTCACTTACACTCCTATGAGTTTCTGTAGTCTATTCAGATGTGTTTACAAGGTGTTTTCTAAAAACCAAATCCCCTGTTGGTGTACATTTAGATAATCTTTTCTTATTACAGGTACAAGACTACTGGCAACATGTTTGTGTATGTTTTGTGATGTCCACATACAAACACTACTCCAGATACACACCTAGACCCCAAACCAAAATCCACTGCTCTCAAGTCAATTCCAACTCACAGCAACCCTACAGGACACAGCAGAACCGCCCCATGGTTACCAAGGATCACTTGGTGGATTCAAACTGATAACCGTCTGGTAAACAGCTGTAACACTTAACCACTGCACCACCAGGATTTCCAGAGCTAGACCAGGAGTGCTGAGTGACAAAAAATGTTAAGTGCTAAACTTTGAAAGATACATTAGTCTCCAAATGGTTGTGTCAACACATGTATGTCTATGTATACCTGTGTGTGTGTAAACATATATATATGTTTTTATCTCCACATTCCTGCTAACATTTAAACACTTCTAATAGGCTGAAAAAGTCTGTCATTTGTGGCTTTATTTTGTATCTTCCTAATTACTAATGGAATTATCACTTCATATGGTCTACTGGAAATCTGCGTTTCTTCTGTGAAACGTGCTTTGGGTGCAGGTTTGCATTAGTCTGTACTGTTCTTTTTGATTACAGAAGTTCTCAACATATTCTGGCTATCAACCTTTTGGCAATTTTGTGTTCTCACCCATTTGGTGGCTTCACTATTTCACTTTCTTTGTTATGTATTTTATGTATTTCAGTAAATTCAGGATCTTAATTTTAAAGTACATCAATCTACTCTTCCCCACCTCCACTAATTCAGGAACTCCCACTAACTCCCTGTACTCATGTCTGTAACCCACTTCTGCTTTAACTAAGCAAACTCTGAAACCTAAAGAAATCTAAAATCCCATTTTGATCTAGGTTTCATAGTATACAACTTCACCTGAAAATCTGCTTGGTTATTCCCATTATCTTTTTGCTTTTCTAATAAGAGACCACATTCACACACTCAAAAAGCAGGTAAGATATACTCTCCCATCCTACCCAACTTGTGAGAATGTGCATGTTTGGTAAAAGAAAGTAATTCAAAGACAATTTTGTTAACAGTTGTATCAGAAAATAGCAACTCTGCTTGAGAGTTCGTGCCAGCAGCAACACAATCAAAATCAACCTGAGGCCCATATACCCCCATATCCCGCCACCCCCGCCCCCACAAAAAAGTCAAGCAAGAATTACCTTGTCATTTTAAAAATACATTCCTTCACAGCTGATCTACGATATTAGTCAGGCAGATTATCTAACTCTTTTAAAGTGATTTGGAAACATTTAAATATTAACTTTGTGAGATGTAAAATTTAACCTTAAATTGCTGAAAGTGGTAACTTGAAGACAACAACTCTGGCAGCAGTGTCTCATGCCAGCTACAGCATCTGTCTTGATGGAGAGAAGAGCCACAGACAGTTAAGGGAAGAGACTTGGGAAGCTTAGGTAGGTACTTGCCATCACTGACAGGACTGCAATTCAGCACAGTCTAAAACACATCAAGCACCACAAATTCCGTCCTGGGCTGTGCTGTGCTGTGATTCCATCAGCTTCCTTCCCAAGTCACTTACCTGCCCTTTGAAGGCATCGATGATAAACTGCAGAGACTGGGGCTGTACACACTCAATGCACTTCTGAACCACGTGATTGCCATTCTGGTCTTTTACACACTTCAGGACATGGCCATCTAGCTCCCGAACCATCTCATTCTATTAGAGACAAAGAAAGCACCACCAGAATCAAAGCAAGCTAACACCTGGACAGAATCTTTTCCTTACCAAATAAAACCACTTGACAAGGACTGCAATGGTAATCAAAGTTAAGACAATTCAACTGTATCAAAATCTGGAAAAAAATTATGATTTTTTTTCCATGTTCATAATCTTCCTTTAACAATGACCAGCTCCCAAACCAAGTCCTCTAATTTGCAGATGACCTGCAGACATCTTAAAAGAGATGAGAACCTATGCAAAATACACCAGATAATTTCACTGACAATTCACTGTTTTTATTATGAAGATACTGAAAGTTATGTACAATTAATAATGATAGGAAATTAACATTTTTCTAGTGCTTGCTCTAGGCTAGACATATACCTCTAAGTGCTTTCACCTGTTTTAATTCCCTGTATTATCATTAACTATTCCAGGCTGTACTTTGCTTTGAGTCAGAATACCCCACTCAACAGAAGTCTCTGGCCCCCACCCGTTCCAGTGTTGTTGTACATAGAAAAGCCATGGCACAGATACATTAACCAAAAACAAACAAAAAAAGCCCAAACCCACTGCCCTCAAGTTGATTCTGACTCACAGCGACCCTAAAGACAGAGCAGAACTACCCTCCTGGCACAGCGGTTAAGTGCTACTGCTGCTAACTAGAAGGTCGGTAGGTCAAATCCACCAGGAGCTCCTTGGAAACTCAGACACATTAAAGGACATGTTAAATTACAGACTTAGAATGCCAAGATTCAAATTCAAGCAATCTGGCTCTAGTGCCTGGGCTCAGTCAGTAAATCAGACCACCAATTCTTTATCATTCCCTAGCCTTCTCCCTGCCCCGTACCTATGAAGAATTGAGACAGAGAGGTTAACTTAACTTATTTTAAAACTACATGTAAAGTACAACAGAATCTTAGTCAGGTTTCTGACTCTAACCTTTCTCTTTCCACCAGTCCAATGTATACAAAAATACCAGGAACAGTTTTCTTAACTGTTACTAAAAAGCGTCCAAATCAGGAAATACATGGCAGACAGAGAGAGTGGGAGAGATCAGTAGAGGTGATAACGGTACAGGAGGGATCCTGAGATTTTTACTGGAGTTCTCCCTGTCACTGGTCTCTCACATATCTTAATACTGAATGCCTGCACCATAACTGGGCCCTGGAAGCTGCAGCCTCCAATCTCTGCCTATTAGCTAGCTCCATGATGCTGATTCTGTCCTTAGGGTAGAAGACTATAAGCCAGTTTAGAATGGTGATGACTATGAATGCAATGCCTAAAATTCTAGAGATATTATGTCAATGCAAATAATAGATCACCTAACTAAAGAAATTCAAGATTACATTTGCAGTGGCTCAACAAGCAGATGCTAACAGACTTAGAGAAGCTTCTTAAAGTAATAAAAGTTAAGAGTTTATTCTAGAAACACAATTAAGAGTATCCAAAGAAAATTGTTATTTTTAAGAAGATAAAAGAAATACTTATAATTAAAATGAAGCAAAGATGGCTTCCTATTTTCCTGAGCCAAAAGAGTTCACCTTCATCTAAAACAATGAGCTTGTACTTAGAAAACAGTGAATTAGCAGAAAGAATAGTTCAGACCTAGAACAGGACATAAGAGAGAAACTAGATCAGTAAAAGATGCACAGAAATACAAGTAAAATTTCAGTGAAGTATCCAGTGTAGAAAAGAACACATTAGAGGAAAGGAGGTGAAAAACCACCACCAGTAGTAGACACATGTAAATATCCTGTGAGAAAACAGTGTAATGTGAAAAGTGGGCAACAAATCAGTATGTTATCATGTTCATGGGAGAAGACAAAGATGGAAAAAAACACCTGAAAAACTTTCACCGAGGAGACATTAAAGTCCAAAAAGATTAAGAAATGTCCATGTTCAAAAGAAATATGAAAACTCAACAGGAAAAACTCAACTACTCATGAAAAATTCCAGTGATAGCTAAAACACGTAACTGCCTGAAAACTAAAAACAGTTTCACAGCTTACAAGAACTACTTGACACACTGTCTTCTCACTAGTGTGTCTCCAGTAGTAAGCAACAAATGGTGGAACTCCACACTGCCACACATCTCCAGCATTCCTTCTGCCTCCACCAGACACTCAAGATCTATGAGCAGCACAACTTTATGGACTTTGCGGTCACTCAACTCTCATTTGTCATCACCAACATCAACGCACTGTTTCTGGGCACTGCAGGTAGGTGCCTTGTCTGGCTCAGAACTTTAGTCCTTAACAAAGATTCTCATTATCGAACTTTGTTCTCAGTGAGGGCAAGTGGGTCATCACTGCCAGACAATGCCCACCTCTTTAAATGACAACGGCTGAGCAAGCTCAAGCCCAAAGGCTGAGGGTTCAGACCAGAAGCACCCCAAGGCTTGAGGCACCACCTGGCACAGACACAGCCACAGCATACCCTGCCTATAGGTTTGTTTTCCTTCCTCAGCCCTGCAGTCTTTGTGGGGCCAGCTGGATCCACTGTGTCTACTCCTGAATGCACGGGTCACACTCAGTTGCTTTCTGTGTCAGTTCCCAACTCCCAGCACCTGACAGTTCAGATTCTTGTTCCCTTTTCTCCTACGTAGCTCCTCTTTAGCTTTAGCTTCTCCTGAAAACCTTTCCTCAAAGACCCTGAACAGTGTCAGGAACAACTTGTGGGTGTTTCCATAGCAGACAGTGGCTTCACCACTATCCCTGGTTGCTAGTGACAGAAAAACAGCATGGTGGAAGAGTCTGATTTCCTCTAACTCTGCAAGGGGGGAAGGAGAATCATAATCAACAGCCCAAGACCGAGAAGGCAGATATCAGACATACCTTCTCTCTCCCATAGCACTTTATTTCTCTGCTTGTTTTGATAATTAATTATAAAGGCCATACAGAAATCACAGAGCATACTCACAGTTATGGGGTTTATTAGGCGAGTTAAGAGGTTAAAATTCAGAACCAGGAAGGACTTGGGATACAGTTCTTTGATGAGAACAGTCTCTCTCTAGCCCTCAGCCCTTCAGTCTGACCTCAGGCAAGTGTTACAGAGCTCTTGACCTTCACCAGTACATGTCCAGAGGCATCCCACTACGGCCAGGAGGGCTCCTGCCTGAGGGTGCTCAGCTCTCTGACTCTGTGGGTCAGCATACCCACTGTAACTACCTTATTCCAAGAACAGGACAGTCCAATGTGCTCTCACGGTTCTTTCGCCGACACGTCTTTACCCCTGTTTCTTATTATCTCATTCTATTTCCAGTACTACAGCTCTGTCTTATTTTCTGGACCTAGGAAGTTCTCAGCATAGGGACCACGGGTCCAAAGGATGTGCCCCACTGCCATCTCTTCTTTCTTGGTGGTAGTGAGGTACCCCCCTTTTCACCTTTAGGTTGGACTAAACCTAGGGGGATGACAAAACTGAATGATCGCCTTTTTAGCATTTCATATACCTTGTTTGCATGGCCCCACTCCCCACAAGGGTGCCATGCACCTTATTCATATTGCTAGCAAGCTATCCTATCCTTTTGGTGGGGCACAGACATCTTATTTGCAGAGTCCCACCAAATCATTTGGTGGGAACTGAAGACAGTATCAGAAAAGGCCATGTAAAAGAGATCTAGTACACTGCAGCACCCCTACCAAATTGCCCTCTTTGTCAGTAGGAACTGGGTCTCAGTCATCTCTGTGAGTCCATCTCTATGTATGAGGTCAGTGTACCAGGCCAGGCCCTACATGACACACACTGGGAGAATGAATGAATATAGAGTGAAGACAAATGGCAGGTTGCTTGGATCAAAGCTTGATTTGTTGGGATGACCAATGCAGGTTTAAAAAAATTACCTATTTCAATTCTTGGCAAATGAAAAACCTACTCATAAAATTCCACCTATTAATGACTAAGTTCTAGTCAAAGAGAAGATTACTGGAAGCTACTGGTTTTACCACAGGACCCTTCATCCACTGTAAATTTACACAATGCATAGTTCATGCTTGCCATGCACAACAAAGCAGCCAAAAGCACATTAAAAAAAATTGTGAAAGACCGACAGATTTACACGGTTTACTACATGTATCATGAAGAAACATCACACACCAAGAGAAAATTAAAGGGGAAACTTACAATTACCTGCTGGTCTGCAGGGATAAACTCAAGAGCTTTCTGGATAACACGACAGCCATACATTTGCAGTGCCAGTGACAGGACATGGCCTCGAATCCGTTCTGCCAAAGCCAACTTCTGTTCAAGGCTGCCAAACTAGACATAATATGCAGGTCAACACCATTATTTAGAGAAGAAAGAAACCAGAGAGAGCATTCATTACTGTGCATCAGTCATTGGTATAATCTCTTTTAACCCTCTCACCTATGATTAACTAAACATTTTGTTTACAGAGCCTATGCTTTCTGGAGCCAGTAGTTCTCAATCTCTGCTCATAAGGAACCCTTGTGAATGTTACAAGACATTTCTCAGATCTACCGTAACAGTAGGTTCACGGCTATCATCTGGTGGCTAAGAAAACATGTCATTACCCAAAGCTGCCTGTTAATTTATTAATACCATTAAATTGACCTACGCACCATTAACCACCTAGAGAATTTATATTTAATCTTGAAAGTTTGTATATGTGGGGGACACTGTTTATCAGGTCTTTAAGCAAAGTCTGAAGAAGATGCAAGGACGTCTTGCAGTAAACCCATGGCACGTTATGTGCCTGAGGCTCACGGAGTGAAATGCTCTTCTTTCATTTACAATAAGCTTAAGCCAAAGCACAGATGGATATGCTATTTTGAAGTAGTCCTCTACCTCATTTCAAGAACTGATACAGTCTATTTATATAAGACCAGGGAAAGAATAATTTAGTAGGATCAAGAGAGAAGACTGTACAATGTTAAGACTCCACCAGACTGATCTTCCACCTTTAGCTTTGTATTTTAGTTTCAACAGCATAATCATGACACTGAAGGAGACTTTATGATCAGCTTGTCCAACCACCGTTTTCTTTCCTTCCATACAACTGAAGTTCAGGAAAGACCTCTCACATGCCCCAAATCACATAGCTATAATCCATTATTTATTGCATCTCTCCAAGCTACATCAGGCTCTAGAGCTGGAAACCTGTGTGTTTTTATATTGATGACAAAATGGCACTGAAAAGAGATTTTAAAATAAAAAATCTAATTTAAATTGGTTTCTGAGTCCATAGCTGGAGAATTCATGGTCCAAGTACTTAACTCTTCCTTAGAAAATTTACTGGATAAAGGCTCTAAGTCAACAAAAATTCTACAGGGATTTTTCTAAAATTTTACATTCACATAAAGCAAAGCAAACAAGCATATTGTCAAATTATTTTTGTTTTGCAAAAGGTAATGTGCAGCATTTCCCCCTTTGTAACAGAGACTTTTATCTCAGTGTTTGTTTGAGACCTTTCTGGATTCACACCTTGGGGCTGCTGACTCTCATGGACACTAAGATTAGAACAGTAAGCAAAAAATCCTGGCACTCCCTGATTGGTGAAACATTACTGAGAAAGAACACAGGGGAAGACCTCACACTACCTGACTGTAGAACTTACAATACCCACCACAATAGTCAAAACAGCCTGCTACTGGTACAGCAACAAATACATAGACCAATGAGCAAAAGTGAGAATCCAGACATCAAACCAGCCACCTCTGAGCAGCTGATATTTGACAAAGTCCATTAATTTACTATGGAAACCCTGGTGGCATATAAGTTAAGTTCTACAGCTGCTAACCAATAGGTTGGCAGTATGAATCCACGAGGCGCTCCTTGGAAACTCTAGGGACAGTTCTACTGTATCTCACAGGGCCACTATAAGTCAGAATTGACTTGATGGCAGTGCGTTTGGCTTGAGTTTGGGATTAACTGGGGGAAAAGACAGTCTCTTTTAATAAATGTTGCTGGCATAACTAGATATCCATCTGAAAAAAAACAAAACAAGACCCGTATCTCATATCACGCACAAAAAGTAACTCAAAATGGATCCAAGACTTACACATAAAATCTAAAATGATAAAGAACATGGAAGTAAAACTAAGGACAATGCTAGGAGCCCTAATACAAGGCATACAAAATAAAAATATTACTTACAATGCACAAACACCAGAAAATAAACCAGATAACTGGGTGCTCCTAAAAATCAAACACTTTTACTCATCCAAAGACTTCATCAAAAGAGTAAAAAGACAACCTACAGACTGGGGGGAAAAAACCTGTATACAACAAATTCGATTAGCATCTAATCTCTAAAATCCAGAGGACACTACAAAATCTCAACAACAAAAAGACAAGTAACTCAATTAAATCCTAGGAGAACAATACAGGCACGTCACTGAAGAAGACAGTCAGGTAGCTAACATATATACAAGGACACACTCACCATCATTAGACACTACAGAAATGCATAACAAAACCACAGTGAGATACCATCTCATCCTAACAAGCCTAGCATTAAGACAAAATAATAAATGTTAGAGAGGCTATAGAGAGATTGGAACACTCAGACACACTGCTGGTGGGAATGGAAAATGTTACAACCACTGCAGAAACTGATTTGGTGGGGACTGGAGAGAGTATTCAGTAACCAGACAACCAAAACCCACACCCACTGCCATCTAGTGACTTCCAACTCACAGTGACCCTATCGAACAGAACTCCCAATAGAGCTTCCAAGGAGCACCTGGCAGATATGAACTGCCAACCTTTTGGTTAGCAGCTATAACACTTAACAACCATGCCACTAGGGTTTCCTACTACATAGTTGATAAGAATTATCTTAGGTGAAGGAAAGGACAACAAACAATACAGGAGAAATCATCATAACTGGACTAAACCCAAAGCTAAGAAGTTTTCTGAATACAATTAGACATTTCAAGTAACAGAATGGCAGGGGTTGGGGGCCATGGTTTCAGGGGTCATCTAGGTCAACTGGAACAACAAAGTTTGTTAAGAAAATGTTCTGCATCCCATCTCAGTAAGTGGCATCAGGGATCTTAAAAGCTAGCAACTGGCTATCTGAGATGCATGAATTGGTCTGTACCCACCTGGAACAAAGGAGAACAAAGAGTACCAAAGCCACAAGAAAAATATGAGTTCAACAGACAGACACTCCATCAGCCTAAGACTAGAAGAACTAAATGGTACCTGGCTACCACCAATGACTACCCTAACAGATACCACAATAGAGAGTACCTAATGTAATGGGAGAAAAATGGTGTGCAGAACTTAAATTTTAGTAAAAAGGCCAGATGTGACGGTCTGAGACTGAACGGACACTAGAAGACACGGCCCGAGAACTGGAACCATTTCCACAGCCAACTTTTCAGACAAACATGAGACTGGACTATAAAACATAAAATGGTACTGGTGAGGTGCATGCTTCCTGGCGTAAGCAGATACATGAGACTAAATGTGCAGCAACTCTGGTCCAGAGGTGAAATGAGAAGACAGAGGGGGACAGGGCTGGTTGACTAGACACAGGAAATAAACAGGGTGCAGAAGAAAAGTATGCAGTCACATTGCAGGGAGAGCAACTAGGATCACAGAACAACATATGTATAAATTTTTGTATGAGAAACTGACTTGAATTGTAAACTTTCACTTAAAGCACAGTAAAAAACAGACTATAGGTAAAAAAAATTTTAAATCAAACAGAAAAAAAATCTTTATCTTTCTGAAATTTTAATTTAGCAGAGGAACCAAACATTAATAAAACAATCTCATTATTCCTTAACAAAACATAAGAAGGAACAAAGAACGGCCAAAGAATCACTCAACGAGAAGTGTTTAACAATCTCCATAACATTAGTTTATGAAGGAAAACACTGCAATTGGCGTTTAAAGGCAATTCTCTGAAGAGCCTTAAAAAGAAAATAAAACTTAATTTTTCAGAACACTTTGTGGTTTTGATGAAATTATATCAAACAATTATTTCCACTGAAAATGACATGTTTAGTGAAACTACTATCAGAAAGCATGCTAGTTCCTAAATGGGGACACTGGTTTTCATTTCAGAAGCAGACTGGTATCATCTGCTTGGGCATCTGAACCACACAGAATAGACAGACTGCTACTAAAGAATTCAAGAAACATTAAACAGGGGTGGAGTCAGAAAGGCAGACTAAGCACACGTCTCCCTATATTCCACTGGAAACCAAGACCTGAATTGATAATCAAATGGACACTTCTGATCACCTAATCAGCCCCAGGACACGGCACAGGGCTGTTAATTTGGACTTCAGACCACTGAGCGACTAACCTCCTCTCTTTCGCTGACTCCCACTCCTGGCTAGCCTTGGCTCTCACGGACGGAAGGTAAACACACCATTTTGACTTTTTTTTTCTCTGCCTTGGCCGGTAGGTAGAGCTGAGTCTTGCGCCTAAGGGCTAGACTCAGACCGACTGGTCGGGGAATAGGCAGGCGAAATTCCCATATTTTGAGAGTCAGGCTTAGGTCTCTGTTCATCTAGCCACTTTGGGGCTGTCTTTTTATCTCTGCCACAGTGGGGTTTGTATGGAATCACACTGCCAGTGTGCGGGACACCATGTTGGGTAAGGAGATTTTAGCGGGACCGAATTCTTAGCCTGGGAGCCAGCACCTGCAAATAGGACAGCGCTTCTCCAACAGAAAAGCAGTAATTTACACAGTGCTGCCTACGGTGGGGGCCCTGCAATGCACAGAAGCAGAGAAATCACTACATCTCGGCACCTTTAGACCCTCTATCTCTGCTGCATGTGTGCAGGGTGCCACCTTGGATACAGTGGCTGTAGCTGGACATAATTCTTAGCTTGGGAGCCAGAGCCTGCCCACAGGAAAGCGCTGTTCTACCAGAAAAGCAGTATTTTACACAGTGTCACCTAAAGCTGGGCCCTGACGGCAGAGGCCAACAGGGGAGTAGCATTGCTATATTCTGAACTAATCTGTATCATCTGGGTTTGGATACAGAGGTGCTTACTTTGCCAGCTGGGAAGAGGGACCGCTACACATGAAAACCTAATTGGTCAGATACCTTTTGCTTTACATTTTAAGACAGCCTAGAGAAACCACTGCAGTCCATCCTCGCAGTATCTCTTCCAGCCTCTACTTACTCATATGGGACCCAAAAACCAACAGACACTTGTGGCACACAAGAAATCACCCATGGCTTCAGAAGGCTCCCAAACAAAGCAACCAAGGAATTTTCCAGATGAAGAAACTTTTATGAAAGTATCAGAAAGTGAATACAAAATGATTATACACAGAGCCCTTCTGGACCTTATACAAAATGCAGTAGAACAAAAGGAGAAATTAAACAAGCTGTTCGATCTGATGGAATACCAGTACTCTGAAAGCGAACAGATCAAGAACAAAATCAAAGACATAGAAACTTCCACTCAAAGCCAAGAAAACAGAATGGAACAAATGGAAAAAAGAATTTCTGACTTGGAAGACAGAGCTACTGACGTCAGCGTCTATGAGGATAAATCAGAAAAAAGAAACAAGAAAAATGAAAAAACATAAAGAAGCAAGTGGGACTCTATTAAGAGGAACAACCTTCAATTAATTGGAGTCCCTGAACAGGACGAGACACCTGAGAACACAGAGAATATTGCTGCTGAGCTGCTGACAGAAAACTTGCCAGAAATCATGAAGGAAGAGAATATAGACATCTCAGATGCATATTGTACGCCACCCAATATAGATCTCAAAAGAAAGACTCCAAGACATATTATAATCAAGCTTGACAAAATGAAACATAAGCAGCAACTCTTAAAGGCAGCAAGACTCAAAGCAAAGCTAACATTCAGACAGAAACCCCATAGGCTTGAGTCAGATTTCTCAGCAGAAACCATGATGGCACGGAGACAGTGGTATGACACATTCAAAGCCTTGAAGGAGAAGAACTTCCAACCAAGAATTATACACCTTGCAAAACTATCTTTCAAATACGAACATGAAATTAAGACATTCCCAGATAAACAGAAACTCAAGAGACTTTGTAAAAACCAAACCAAAACTGTAAGAAATACTGAAAGAAGTTCTTGGCTCTGGCTTAGAAGAACAAAACCACTAACTTTGTATTTTAGAATGACACACTACTCAAAACTCTACTCAGTTAGGGAAGGCTCCAAAGTCAATCACAGCTTTCATATGGAAAGAAGCAATCCAGTCATTATCATGAAAACTATGGTGCCATCATATAAAAAGAGGGATTTACTATAGTTGTTCTAGTCCTTCCAGATGGAGAGGAAGATGTCAAGACTGGTAGTAATTAAAATTGGGTTTCTATGTAGTTTATTGAGGGGGATGATAGGGGGCAGCTGTAAAGCACATACCATTTCAAGAAATCTAACACAGGAGTCTCAACAACTATAAAAACAGCTCTGAAAAGGTGAAAAAAAATCAATTCACAAAAAAGAATGTCCCAGAACAGACTAATAAGAACAAAAGAGAAAACATCAATACAAAAATAAACATATCACAATGGCAGCACTGAACACATACCTATCAATAATTACACTAAACATGAATGGACTGAATTCTCCAATAAAGAGACATGAAGTGGCATCTTGGATCAAAAGACATGATCCATCCATATGTTGTCTACAAGAAACTCACTTGAGACCTAAAGATAGGATGGAAGAATATATATCAAGCTAACAATGAACAAAGAAGAGCAGGTGTGGTGACTCTAATCTCAGACAAAATGAATTTTAATGCAAAATCCACCATCAGGGACAAAGATGGACACTATTTATTGCTGAAAGGTTCAGTACACAGGCAAGACTTAACTATGTTAAATATTTATGCACCTAATATCAAAGTACCTAAGTACATCGAAGAAACACTGACTACACTCAAAAAACAGTGAGATGACCCCACAATAATAGTGGGAGACTTCAACACTCCATTCTCAAAACTGGACAGATCATCTAGAAAAAACCTCAGTAAAGATACAGAAGAGCTCATTGCCACAATTAACCAATAAAACCTCATTGATATATACAGAACTTTCCACCCATCAGCAGGCAACTACACTTTCTTCTCCAGTGCCCATGGAACATTCTCCAGAATTGAGCATGTGTTAGGACATAACGCAATTCTCTAGAAAATCCCTACTGCTGAATTACTGCAAAGCATCTTCTCAGATCATAAAGCCATAAAAGTCTAAATCAATAGCAGAAAAAACATAGCTAGAAAGTGGAACTCTTGGAAACTGAACAACATCTTGCTCAAAAAAAACATGGGTTATAAAAGAAATCAAAGATGAAATAAAGAAATTCATGGATTCCAATGAGAATGAAAACACTTCCTACCAGAACCTATGGGATACAGCCAAAGCAGTGCTCAGAGGTCTGTTTATCTCCATAAATGCACACATCTGGAAGAAAGAAACCAAATCAAGGAACTAACCCTACAGCTAGAACAAGTAGAAAGAGAACAACAGAGGAACCCCTTAGGCACCAGAAGAAATCAGATCATAAAGATTAGAGCAGAGCTAAATGAATTAGAGAATAGAAAAACAACTGAAAAAACTGAAAAGATCAAAAGCGGGTTTTTTGAAAAGATAAACAAAATTGACAAACCACTGGCTAAACCTACTAAAGAAAAGCAGGAAAGGAAACAAATAACCCAAATTAGAAATGAGAGGGGAGCTACTACCACAGATCCAACAGAAATCAAAAATATCATTGACAGAATACTATGAAAGACTGTACCCTAAGGAATTTGAAAACCTAGAGGAAATGGACAAATTCCTTGACTCATACCACCTACCCAAATTATCACAACATGAAGCAGAACAACTTAATAAACCCATCACAAAGGAAGAGATTGAAAATGTCACCAAAACACTGCCAACCAAAAAAAGCCCAGGCCCAGATGGCTTCACTGTAGAATTCTACAAAGTTCTTAGAGAAGAGTTATCTCCAATACTACTGAGACTATTTCACAGTATAGAAAAGGATGGAGTACTCCCAAATTCATTCTATAAAGCCAGCATAACCCTGATACCAAAGCCAGGGAAAGACCCAACAAAGAAGGAGAACTACAGACTGCTATCACTCATGAATTTAGATGCAAATATCTTCAATAAAATTCTTGCCAATAGAATACAACAACATACCAAAAAAAAAATCCATCCTGACCAAGTGGGATTCATACCAGGGATGCAAGGCAGGTTCAACATCAGAATAACAGTTAATGTGATTAACCACATAAATAACACAAAAGACAAGAATCACCTGATTTTGTCCATTGATGCAGAAAAGGCATTTGATAAAAAGTCCAACACTCATTCATGCTAAAAACTCTTAGCAAAATAGGCACAGACGGCAAATTCCTCAACACAATAAGGGCCATTTATACAAAGCCAATTGCCCACGTCATCCTGAATGGAGACAGACTGAAAGACTTTCCCTTGAGAAAAGGAACTAGACAAGGATGCCCACTCTCACCTCTCCTATTCAACATTGTACTAGAAGTTCTAGCCAGAGCAGTTAGACAACACCAAGAAATAAAGGGCATCTATATCAGCAAAGAAGTTAAAATCTCCCTGTTTGCAGATGATATGACTGTATATGCAGAGAATCCCAAAGAATCTATAAGTAAACTACTTAAACTGATAGAAGAGTTCAGCAAAGTCTCAGGATACGAGATAAACATAAGTGAATTAGTAGGATTCCTTTATACCAACAACAATCGTGTTAATGAAGACATCATCAAAGGAATACCATTTACTATAGTCCCTAAGAAGATAAAGTATCTAGGAATTAATCTAACCAGAGAAATAACAGACCTTTACAAAGAGAACTACAAGCCCTTACTACAGAAACTAAGAGAGACTTCTTCATCATTTTTTAATGAGATGGAGAAACAAATCACCAATTTTGTTTGGAAAGGGAAGAAGCCCCGGATAAGTAAGGTACTACTAAAGAAGAAGAACACACAGGGAGGCCTCTCATTACCCGACCTTAGAACATACTACACTGCCACAGTGGTCAAAACAGCCTAGTACTGGTACAAGAACAGACAGATCAATCAGTGGAACAGAATTGAGACCCCAGAGAAGACACCATCTGCCTATGAACAGTTGATATTCGACAAAGGCCCTAAAACATTAAACTGGGGTAAAAACAGTATCTTCAACAAATGGTGCTGGCAAAACTGGATATCCATGTGCAATAAACTGAAACAAGATCCATATCTTACACCTTATACAAAAACCAATTCCAACTGGATAAAAGACCTAAATATCAAACCTAAAACAATAAAGCTCATCCAAGAAAAGGTAGCAACATCAATGGAAGTTTTAATACACAATGTGGAAAGACTTCAAAATCTGTCGAACAAACTACAATCAACAGAAGAGAAACGGGATAAATGGGAACTATTAAGAATCAAACACTTTTACTCATCTAAGGACTTTATTAATAGAATTAAAAGAACACCTACAGAATGGGAAAAAATATTTGGAAACTCTATGTCAGACCAAAGTCTGATCACCATAATCTATAAGATACTACAAAATATCAGTAAGAAGAAGATAAATCATCCAATTAAGTGATGGGCAAAGGAGATGGCCAAGACATTTCTCTAAAGAGGAGATCCAGGAAGCCAAAAAACACATGTAGACATGTTCACGATCTTTAGTTATTAAAGAAACTCAGACCGAGACTACAATGAGATACCATCTCACCCCAACAAGGTTGGCCATGATCCAAAAAACACAAAACAACAAATGCTGGAGAGGCTGTGGAGAAAGTGGAACCCTTCTACACTGTTGGTGGGGTTGCAAAATGGTCCAGCCTCTTTGGAAAGCAATCTGGCGCTTCCTTAAAAAAATGGATATCGATATACCATTTGACCCAGTAATTCCACTACTTAGAATATATCCTACAGAATCAAGGCCTTTCACACCAACGGACACATGCACAAGAATGTTTATCACAGCACAGTCCACAACAGCAAAAAGATGGAATCAACCCAGATGCCCAACAACAGAAGAATGGATAGGTAAACTATGGTATATACACTTAATGGAGCACTACGCAATGATAAAGAGTAACGATGATTCCAGGAAACATCTCCTGACCTGGTTTCAACTGGAAGACATTACACTGAGAGAACGCAGTCAGCGACAAAAGGACAAATATTGTATGAGACCCCTACAATAAGATCTCATAAACAGACCTGTGTATAGAAGAAAAGACTCTTTGACAGCTGCAAGGGAGGGGAGGGAGGAAGAGCGAGAAGGGGAGGGTTTAGATTAGACAGTTGCTAGAAATCTGGTTAGGTGAAATCGGTGATAGCACACATTAGAAACAAGAACAATATTAAGTGGACTTTACTGTAACTTGAATACTCCTTCCATCTTAAACCAATACTGCAAGGACAGGGTAGCTGGGGTAGTGGGGCAGGGGACCACGCTCTTAGGTGAAATCAAGGCCAATTGGTACAACTAGCGTTTTGCCAAGAGAACTCTCTGCACCCCACAATGGTGAGTGGCGTCTGGGGTCTTAAAAGCTGCCAAGCGGCCATCCGAGGGCACAGCAAATGGTACCAACTCAGCAAATGGTCCCAACTCAGCTGGAACAGATGGTCACCGAGGACCAAAATGACATGGGGTAAAGACAACCCAGAAGATAGAGAGACCCACGTGAGTGGGTGCCTACATCGACTTGGGACCAGAAGAACCGGACGGTCCTTGGCCACCACCAGTGTTAGCCGCGATGGAGCTCACTAAGTTGAGTCTCACTGGCAACACAAGAATAAAAAGGGGTGCACCCTGAGATCTCCACTAAAAGACCTCAATTGATGGTCCAGCGGTTTCAGAGTTCCCCTGGGAGCGTGGCCCCTGGCCCTGATGCTGCCCTTGCCTATAAATTATAACAAAGGTCCACTCTTCGGACACAAGTGGAGTGGACTTGGTGATGCAGAGTGACCATATATTGGATGCACTTTATGGTTCTATGCATCTATAGGATATCATCCTGTTGACCTCTGGCTGGAGGAAGGAGAGTGTGTGGAGAGGAGGGGAAAGGAGGCTGTTGGGAGGACGAGACATGTATGGAGCAGAGAGGAAGAGTGTGCTGTTACCGGACAGGGAGAGCAGTGGAAACTGCAGATAGGTGGGCATGTAAATTTATACGGGAATGTACAATTTCACTCAGTCATATTCAATAAATAAAAAATAAAAAAGAAACACTGAACAGCTCTTCACAAAGACCACACACATTTGATTTTGAAAAATGGAATTGAAACTGCTGTTTTAAAAACACTCAAGAGAATCAAAATTCTCTAGAGACACCCTAAAGTCAAAGGACAGAGAGAACAAAGGCTTACTTCAAAGAACTTCTGAATGACATAATTTCCAAACACATCAACCATTAGCTGGTAAGCTGCCTGGAGGATTTCATTGAAGACAAGCTGGCGCTCAGCTGGTGTGGCACGCTCTAGTTTCAGCTGAATGAATCTGGAAGTGCAAAGAAAGAAGGACAGTCAAAGCATTTAAGGAACACTTCGAAAGAAATAAGGACAACTCAATTCAGACAACAGCTCTAGAAAATCTGTGTGTGTGTACAATGAGTTTTGTTTAAATTTAGCTCACTTAAAGGCATACTTTCTGAAAAGGAAAACAAAAGTACGAAGTATATACCTCTGAATTTAACTAAGTGTCCAAGGTATATTTAAATCTTAGTGCATTTCATTACAGTACGGCACATGCACAAAACTGTGTTTTGTGGAATGAAGGGAAAGATGAAAGAGGAGCAGGAAATGTGCTAAAAGGGGTAAAGGTGGAAATAACACATGGAAAACTCTTACTCCTTTAAAAGTCAGTCCCACATCAATGTTATTTTTCCTTTAAAAACCATCCCATATATATTAACTCATTCACATAAAGCAATATTCACAGAAGATGTGGTACAGAATTCCTTATTTTTTTACCCATAGGGTTTTCTAAAGTGGCCACTACTCAATATGCCTTTTCCAAGCGAGGTGACTATATTGGGAAAATCTCACCATTTCTGCAACAATCCTACACAATTTCAATTTGAGAACTCACCCTATAGTAAGCAAGAGGTAGGTTCTTTAGAAGCTGTCTCTCTGGGTATAATCAGAAGGAATGAAGAAAAAAAGGGAAACTAAGACAAAGAAGGGCCCATGCTGTCACCCTAGTCAAGATTTTTTTCCCCCAGGACCAAGGATCTCTTTCTCTGAAACACAGTAGACCATCCAAACAGGGAAAAATAATCCAAGCGAAATTCCATCTTTTACAATAACTACTTTTCTCTCACCTCTACACAGATTCTCACGTCTACACAGAGGAATAACAAAGAAAAGTGATGGTGCTCCCTTACTGCTAAGATCCAAACGTGTATCTGAATAATGTCTCTTTGAAATCAAAAGATGCTTTATAATGCTTTAAAATTATCACATGTATGTACATCTTTGTGCTGATGCTTCTGTTTCTTAAACTGTAGACACTGTGCGATTTTTCATGAACTAAGCACACCATAATTCTCTTGCAGAAAGGCAGGTGGCTGGCTGTAAGCATATGATACAAACTACAAAATAAATAATGGGAAGGATACTAAGAGGCATACTTTGTTCAAATGATTTCATGATAATTTAATGTGTACCTATCTAGGACATGGAATTTAAAGCATTAAGATTTCAGTTACCTTAAGTGCCAAAGCCAAGTCCTCACCTGGACCCATGCTGGTCTTGGGAAAATTCCATTATATGCCCAGCAATCTCTCGCAGTTGTAAATTGGGGTACCGATTATTTCGAAAATCTTCCAAGAGTCTGCTCCTGCCTGAGGGCATGACATCGGACATTCCATATCGCAAACGGGAGGAAGAAAAAAGGGTGCTGCTGGGGCTGAAGAGGCTGGAAGCACTGTTTGCACGGTACTTGGCTTCAGCGCCCGGCGCAGCAGAGATATATCTTCCACTGCCATTTGTGAGTCCTCCTGTTGGTTACAGAAAAATGGAACTCAAGAGCCATTCTTAAGAAATATTAAAAGAGGAAAAGGCATCCTATACATGGAAGCCTACATGATCTCTTATTTCTTTTCAATTCTGTTACTTGCATGTTAAAATTCAATTACATTAGTTTCACAAAGCTTCTTAGCTGAGAGGAAACCTTTGCACAAAGGTTAAGAAGGAAATGCTTTTTACAGCTGACAGTAGATGCTGGCAATTATGGACCACTACTTAATGCAGCCCTCATTAAGTATAATGGTGAAGAAGTGTGCCTCCTCTACGAACCCAGCAACCAACACCAGCTAAGGAATCAGACAACAATTAGAAAACGTAATGAGACATCCGTAGTTTCCACCCACTCTGAGTTCTATAGATTCCCTTTCTTCTCAAATATGCCCATTTCCCACCTGAATCCCTTCCAAAATATTATACCATCCAGACTAGTCTGTTTTATAGTTATTAATGCTTATGTGTGTCATCAAGTCAATTCTGACACACAACCCCAAGTGACAGAGTTGAAGGGTTTTTCCTATTGAGTAATCTTTCTGGAAGCAAATGGCAGGTCTTTCTCTTGTGGAGCTAATGGGTGGGTCTGACCTGCCAACTTTTCACTTAACACACAAGTACTTAACTGTTACACCACCATGGCTCCTTGTTTTACACAGCGATTTCCCCTCCAAAAAGCTTTATTTCAAGAAATGGCTTTGCTGCTAAACAGAAGTGTGAAAATCCCTAAGGCACCCCAGGTCAAGAATTAGAGACACGAGGTAGGAAAAAAGAAATATGATTAAATGCAAAGTTTTCAAGTTCTTCAACAGGAATGGGCAGCTCTTAGCAATTTCTTTTGGGGCAGACCCAGAAATAAATGTAGCACCAACAACTTGCATGTCATTGATGTTGCTCTTTTGACTGGTGTCAAGGGAATATTAACTATGAAGTCCTAGGAAGACAGAATAGAGATATGACCAAAAGGTTTTATCAAAATGGAAAGTATAATAAGTTATAATTGGTATTTAATATCAATAATCTTAACCTTTTTTTAAACTTTATATTGCACTACAAAAATTGGTGAATCTTTGTCCCTCCACCTCACTTCTTTTTTACAAAACAGCCGAATATATAACGAACATCACATAGCCACGAACAGCTCAGATGAGCAATTCAGGACCCATGAGAAAAGTCACATCAACATCAACTGCCAGTTAACCTCCTAAATTTAAATGAACATCTGATTTGGAGTTTAATGGTAACTACAAAAAGACACCTGACTTGGATTTCCCCACAGAATTCTAGGACCCAGCTTCAAAGTTTTGGAATGCAGTGAAAACTGATGGAGCCAAAAGGAAACTGCTCAAGGTTAAAGCCTAAAAACATTTACTTAGCTTTTATTTTAGGCCAGAACCTGTGCACAAAGTTTATCATATATACTTTCTATTGAACTCTCACTGGCAGTATGGAATAGGAGTTTTTAGTTCTTGTTACAGAATAGGCAGCTCAGGCCCAGTGACAAGCAATGCTTGTCCCAAAATACAACATACAGAATCTTCACAGCGAAAATTCATAACAGGGCTCTTGACTTCAGAGTCACGGTCTTTGCTATAAAATCAAACTCATTTTCTGAGCCAGTTACGTCATGTTTTGTTATAAATGACACTGCTATTCTTGTCAAACTACACAGTTTTTTTCAATCCAAATGCACAACATTTTAAGGAAGGGAAGAGGGAAGGTTTATATGAAAAGAGAACAGTAGCCATATAACTAACTGCTCTTCGTTCCATTTCAAAAACAGTTCTGCTTTCTTTTGTGTGCTGAGGGTTGTTTATTAGAGCTGGGGGAGAAATGAGCACAGAGGTAGTAATAAGGTAGGTTAGCAGGTACTTGAGTGTGCAACAAGGAATGTGCTTAGGAAAAAGAAGGGCACATACAGACAAAGTTTTGAAAATATTTTAAAAGTAACTTAAGAAACTGGCATTGGCAGTAGGACTTATGAGGAAAGGGGTAAATTAACAGAGAATTAAACCAAACTCTTAAAAGACCTAACAAATATATTAGTACAGAAGGTAGTCAGGTGTTTAGTAACAATGATGAAGGATGGAGCCGACCAACCCTGAATCCGGCCTACCCTCTTTACTCCCAGTTACATAAGCAAGTTAAGTGCAATACAAAGAAGAAAAGATACCGTTGTCTAAGTCATTGGTTAGATTTTCTGCTACTGCAGTCAAGAACATACAGACTAATCCGCACTACAACGATCTGGAATGAACAGTGGTTTGTATGTCTGCAATAAAAGTTACCCACTGGCTCTGAGCTGTTGTGTCTGGTCTTGCTGGATGCCAGAGACACACAGATGTGCAGTGCAGCAACATACACATACATCAGCACTGAGTGAATTCTGATTCATGGTAATTTCATGTGTGTCAGAGTGGAACTGTGCTCTGCACAGGGTTTTCAATGGCAGACTTTTTTTTTTAAGTTGGATCACCTAACATTTCTTCTAAAGCACCTCTGGGTGGACTTGGAATGCCAACAATTCAGTTAACAAGAGTGCCTAACCATTTGTGCCACCCAGGGACGGCCACACATACTCATACAGCTTTTGCTATCCAGAAAGGGAGACATATACCAATCTCTGAACAGTTGGGCAAGGGGGGCCCACCGGCATGCAGAGGAGGGGCTGGAGGAGCACCTTTCAGTTATTAAATTACAAGTGAAAAATTGACAGTTCACAGTCGTGTATCATGTTTGCATCATATAAAAACAAAATTTTTTAATCAAATCATTGTATAAAAGGAAATTTTTGTTTACAATTGCAGTTTTCTGTTTTGGTTTGTATTTGGTTTCTAACACTGGCAAATAACAGACAAACAGGAACTATTTACTGCCTCATGATGTTTCATTCAAAGAGATATCTGTAGTAATTTCACAAAATTTTATACAGTATTTTTTGATAGCAACAGATTTCATATGATTGTGTCCTAAGGCAGCTTACCCCACAGTGATTAAGGACTCAAATGCTTTAGTAAGCTATTAATAAAATGTACACTTCAACTGTTTAATAAAATTCTGCAAAAGGGTTTTCTGCCAGCAGCTATCTAGAATTCCACTACTACCACCACCATCCCCCTTTTGCCAACTACCTGCTTTTTGTACTCACTGATACAGTGTCCTGTTTCTTATCTCTAAAGAAAAACTGGCAAGGTTGTCTAACATCCAGCCATGTATTTAATACAGGCAAATGCAATACTGTTCATCAATCTACTCCCTAACATGACACCAAGGTCCCAATTAAAATAAGCCTACGGTTGATGGTTTTTAGTGCACAATCCACCTAACAGCAACTGGGGGACAACACAGAATACTAATGAATCCAAAATAAGTTAATTTTCACATGGCTAGTTTTACAGATGGTTTAAGTCTCAGAGAATCAGGTGAACAATTATAAAATACTACATTTCTATTCGGGACAGAGAAGTACCTAAAGGCATCTATCTGGCAAGCAAACAATCTAAAATTAGTACAGGTTATTGATCAGTCTGTGAGAAGTATCTACTTCAGTTCAGGACAAGATCCCAAAAAAGGTATTTTGTACTTGAGCTTTGCTTCTCTTAAAAGACCAAAAGCATATACAATCCTGAATTTAAAGGACAGAAAAAAATCAAATTGAAGAAGACAGCAATTCAGCCATGATAAAATCCACTGCACCTGGTGGGTCTCACCTCCTGATCTTCTTGTTAGCAGCCAGAGTACTTAATCAACCACTAGACAACCAGGGTTTCTTCTAGCATGCTAGTAAAACTAAATGTTTGGTAAAGCCATCCACTTGCAGTATTTTTGTTATAACAGACCTAGATAATTAAGACCCATGTATAAGGCACAAATGGGAGTTACAAATCTAGTTGCTATTTATATTAATAAACAATCACAATAATTGTGTATTCAGAAATACAATACACATTTAAAGCGAACAAATACTTGTAACATCTGCCTCTCATTAGTTACAAATATTTTCATTTTTATTACCAAGCACAGACATGCATGCATGTGTATGTGTGTAAGTATGAGGAGACAGAGCAGAGATTGACAGAGGGAAAGAGGGAGGAAGAATTTTTAAAAATTAGCAACTAACAACTTTATGCCAACAAACACTCAGATGAAATGGACCAGTTCCTAGAAAAGTCACAAATTATCAGAATAAAATGAAAATCTGAAATGATCTATGTAACAAGTAAGAAAATGAATCAGTATTTACAATTTTTTCCACAAGGAAGAGTCCAGGCCAAGATGGGTTCACTGGTGATTTTTTTCAAATATCTAAATACTCTTCCAGAAAACAAGGAAGATAGTATTACTTCCCAACACTTTCTGTAAGGTCACTATCACTCTGCTATCAAAGCTAGGAAAAGACACAACAACTACAGACTAATATCATTAACAAATACACATATTAACAAAGCAAAAACAAATTTAAAAAAATAGAGATCAAAACAAAGTGGGATTTATTCCTGGAATGAAAAATTGGGTTAACATCTGAAAATCAATTAACATACCACAGTCATAAAGTAAAGGACAAAAACTACATGATTGTCTCAACAGAAAAAGCACTCAACAAAATCTAGAACTCATTCATGATAAACACTCTTGACATACCTGCACTAGATACGGATTTCCTTAAGTGGATAAAAAGCACCTACAAGAAATCTACAATAATAATACTTAAAGGAGCTCTGGCAGTACAACAGTTGAGTGCCTGGCTGCTAAAACCAAAAGGTCAGACGTTAGAACCCACTAGCCACTCTGCAGGAGAAAAGACCTGGTAATCCACTTCCATAAAGACCACAGCCCAGAAAATCCTATGGGGCAATTCTATCTGTCCTACAGGGTCTCTATGAGTCTGAATCAACTTGATAGCACATAACAATAATCATCCTTAACGGTACAGGACTGAGGGTAAGGACGTCAGCTTTTGTATATTCTACTTAAACACTGTACAAGGTTTTAGCCAGGACAGTCACATAAGAAAAAGAAATACAAAGCATCCAGATTAGAAAGGAAAAAGTGTAACTGATTTTACTCACAGATTAAAAAAAACTTAAGAAAACCCTAAGCAATCCACTCAAAACTATCAGAATAGATACATAAGCACAAGATTTCAGGATATAAAATCAATACACAAAAAAACTATATTTCTACATGTAAATAATGAATAATCTGAAAATCAAAATTAGTTCCATTTCATTTACAACAGCATCCAAAAAAATTCTTAAGAATAAACTTAAGAAATGCAAGGCCTGTTGGGTAAAAATTACAAACCTTTGTCAAGGAAAATGGTGCTAGGACAGTTAGATATGCACAGGCAAAAAGGAAACCCTCACTGCACACTACATAGAAAATTTTACACTTAATTGTAACAGCTGAAACAATAAAACATTTAGAACAAAAACAGACAAAAACTTCCAGATCTTGGGTTAGGTAAAGACTTTTCAGATGCTATACCAAAAGCATGTTTCATAAAAGAAAAAACTGGTATACTAAATTTCATCAAAATTTGAAAACTTTATATTTCTAAAAACACCATTTAAAAAATGAAAACAAGAGAGGAATAGTGTGCTGTCAACGGGCAGGGAGAGCAGGAGAAGCTGCATATAAGTGGGCATGTAAATTTATATGGGAATGTACATTTTCACTCAGTCATAATTTAAAAAAAAAAAAAAAACAAAACATGAAAACACTAGCTAAAGACCGGAGTAAACGCAAAACATTCAATAAAGACCTCTCATCTGAAATACATAAAGGATACTTACAACTCAACATTAAGAAGATGACCATCCCAATCAAAAAATGGGCAAATGATACATACA
Organism: Heterohyrax brucei; assembly: GCA_028571685.1. Classification (NCBI taxonomy): domain Eukaryota; kingdom Metazoa; phylum Chordata; class Mammalia; order Hyracoidea; family Procaviidae; genus Heterohyrax; species Heterohyrax brucei. Next base: position 61,344,527 of record CM053140.1, read on the forward strand.
GACTTTTCACCACAGAAGATACTCGAGTGGCTCGTAAGCACATGAAAACACGCTAAACATCATTAGTCACTACCCACCCACTGCCACCAAGTTGGTTCCAACTCACAGTGACTCTACAAGTCAGAGTAGAACTGCCCATAGTTTCCAAAAAGTACCTGGCAGCTCTGAACCGGTTAGCAGATGTAGCACTTAACCACTACACCACCAATTAGTCAACAGGTACACAGAAATTAAAGTCACAGATACCATTTCACAATCACGAGAACACTTAAGTCAAAAATAGACAATAACACGTTGATGGAGATGTAAAAAACTAAAATATCATATATTGCTGACGAAATAGAAAATCAAGTAGCCAATTTGGAAAAGTATTACACTTTCTCAAAAATAATTAAACATAAAACTAACATACGACTCAGTAATTCCACTCCTATACATTTACTCAAGAAAAATAAAAACATATATCCATAGAAAGATGTCTATGCGAATGTTGATAGTAGTATCATTTCTTACAGCCAAAAACTAGAAATAACAAATGTCTATGACGTGGTGGGAAACACTAGTGGCTTAGTATATCCATACAGAGTGTGGTACATCCATATAACTAAGTCATCAAAAAAAAGAATAAACTACAGACATACATATTATGGATGAACCCCTCAAAGACATGAGCAGTGAAAAAATCCACACACAGTGCATGACTCTGTATTTATGAAATGTACAGAAAATACAAATTCATAGAGACAATCTGAGAGTAGGAATGGGGGTTCACTGTAAATGGGCACTAGGGATCTTAGAAGGGACAGGAAAAATGTTCTAAAACTCATTTATGATGATGGTTATACAACTCCAGAAGTTATTAAAAAATCAATGCACTGTACACTAGAAATAGATGAGCTTTAGGATGTGGAAAACGTAACTCAAAAATTTCTTAAAACATAAGTTCTGCCTTTAAACAATAAGTAATGGAAAAACATTAAAGGGTTTAAAGCAGGTACTCAGTAAGTGATAGAACAATGAAAGAAAGAAACTACCAAGCCAGCCAAGCCAAGTTCCGTCAAGTCGGATCCGACTCATGGTGAAACTACCAAGGAGATCACTAACATTTTTTGTGAATGTCCTAATCCACGCCTAACTACTCAGAGAAAGTGTGAAAATACATGAATTAGAGAGAAGATCCTCACGGATAAGACAGATGCAGGCTAGCATATGCACTTACCAACTATGTGGTATTAGCAAAGTCATTTAACCATGCTGAATTTAGGTTTCCATGAGTAAACACAATGAATATAAAACACTTGGTATGGTTGCTGGGGGCATTAATGACTAATTAATTAAGTAAGTAAGTAGGAAAAGCTATATTAGGTTAGCCCAATACATATGCCATCAAGAAATGTCAAGTTTCTTGCAACAAGATGTCTTTAGAGCCTTTGCATGGACCTATTAGAAACCAAGTAAAACATTTCCATTTTCCGCAGTTTAAGACTAACGCACAAAAGAATCCTTTCTCAGAGTCACAAATCTAGCCAAAGCAACACTTTATGTATGGAGACATAAAGGTTCTCACGAATGGCATGTATTTATGTACTACACCCAACAATGGGAAATTCAATACAAATGACACAGCTGAACTACTTAGAAGTTTTTCTTTTTTAAGGGAAAGATACATTTTAAAAAACAAGGCAAGTAGCAAAATCACCAAGACAAAAAACAACTCACACCAACATTACAGAGAAAACATGAATTAAGAAGAACACTTTATTTCATTAAATTGCTGATATATATATTGGAAAGATGAAAGGCACTGTGCAGGCAAGCAATGTTTCCAGCTCCATTTTCACACACCAAGAGTCATAACTTTTAGTTCTGGGATGGACAGACTATAGCTCACAAATCTGGCCTGCCACCTATTTTCTTAAAGAAAATTTTATTAGAAGATGGTCATAATCATTCTTTTATATTTCTGTCTGCCTCTCAGCCCCCCCCCAAAAATACTTGGAAACAGACACAGCTTAAATATTTAAACAAGGAGATAAGAAGGGAGATTTCTGAATCTAGTAATGTACTGGCACAAAAGATACCCTGAGCATACCATGTGACAGGATATACAGTGAAAACTGCATTTCTGGAGTTCAAAAACCTTAATTCTAAAACTGTTCAAATCTGAGACAACCTAGGCAAGGTATTTAAATTCTGAGACTCAGTTTTCTCACTTTTGTAACTCTCCCAGAACTGTTATAAATAGCACCTAACACCATTCAACACTAACAGGTAAAATCCACTCAGTAAATGTTAGTCCCTTCCTTCTAACAACCTATCGAACTGGAATTTTCAACTCCCCCTCCAGATTTTACATACAGCCCAATCTTCAAAAACAGGCATTCTCTCATCAAGAAACACTGTTGTACAATGCACACTATTCCTTTAACCAGTCATGATGGACCTCTCAATCAGGAAATGTTCCTATAACTTTTCTAATGTACTATCTGTGTTTAAGTTCTTACCATGTGAATTCTACAACTACATCTCTTACTGAGTGAACTTTCAGGATACACATACAGACACATATGAGTATGTATGTACCACAAAGACACAGTTTTTGCCTTAAAACTCACCTCTTTTATACTCAAAGATATCATTTAGTCCTAGAATACCGTGAGTTGTTGGAGTAAGCTCTATTATCCTACACCCTTCAAATTTTTGACTTCTGTCATGGTTTGAATTGTGTCCCCCCAAAAATGTGTGCAGCCATGTGGCTGGGATATGGTTCCCAGTATCTTGGAAATGTCCTCCATTGTGTGGTTTTGCTAACCTGTAGGTTAAAGGATTAGGGTGGGGCTGTGAATTCCTGCTATGGGGAAGTTTCCCTGGAGTATGGCTTGCCCCACCCTTAATGCTTTTAGCTTGCAAGGAATAAAAGGAAAAACAACCAAGGACAATTGGAGAACCTCGCTACCATCAAGCAAGCAGCACCGGGAGCAGAACGCGTCGTTCAGACCAGAGGTTCTTGCGTTAGGACGCTCCCTGGACAATGACTGATGCAATACTGGACTTTCCTCCAGAGCCGTCAAGGGGAAAGTCTTTCCCTGGAGCGGACACCCTGAATATGGACTCGCAACCTACCGGACTGTGTAAGAATAAATCTTTCTTTGTTAAAGCCATCCACTCTGTGGTATTTCTGTTAGAGCAGCCTAGCTGACTAAAACAACTTCTATACATCGTTTCTCTGCCTTTGCCTTTCCAAATTAAAGCATTCTATCCATTTTTATTCAGTTGTTATTTCTAACTCCATGAAGCCACTTTTAATCTTGCTGGTAAAGCAGAATCCTTTAGGTAAGGCGGTCATATATGTTGATTTGCCGAGACACTCCTGATTTAGACCTATCATCACAGAGTAATTGTGTAGCACCCCAGTTTTACTCTGGAAGAAACTCGGCTGGCATAGTGGTTAAGTGCTACAGCTGATAACCAACAGGTAGGCAGTCTGAATCACCAGGCACCCCTAAGAAACTCTATGGGACAGTTCTACCATGTCCTATAGGGTTGCTATGAGTCAGTACCAACTCAATAGCAATAGGTCATGTCTGGTCCCCCTCCATCCCCCAAAAATGTCTTGGTCTACACAATAAATTATATGGTCACCCTATTTTTAGGTCAAAATTTCCCCCTTGTATGAAATGAATCAGCACATCACAATCCAAATTAAAGAGAGAATGAAAAACAGGGAGAAGGGGAAGGTTCACACACCATATAGCACATGATCTGTTTCTATGAAAATATTGGAAAGATCTAGACATTTGCCACCAAAAATATTAATATAACTTTCTCTTCTTTCTTAGAACCTGCTGCTTAAGATCCTTTTTTGCTTCTTCATTTTCTACGATCCAGATGTTAACATTTTAAAATCTCATACATAAAATAAATACATGATATAAAAACATGCCTACACTCAAGTATACTGTGTAGTTTGGGTATATTTACAAAGTTTTTTTTTTTGGAAGAATCTAGCAGAAAAAAATTTTAAATGCCGAATGCAAAAAAAAAAGATATTAAACATAACACAGAGGGGTAAAGTCTCAAAAGAAATAAGGTAAATATTAATTGTAGTGGTATTTCAGGTGATGATGCTAGCAAGTCAATTCTTCTCTACTTAACTGTTTTCCAGCTTTACATAAATAAATGAGCCTGTACTATCACTACAATGAAAGCTATATGACAAGTAACCAAGGAACAAGATGTTTACACTAACACTGAAGTGAATATACAGGGGACGCAACCACACTTCTCTAAATTCAAAACTGCTGTGCTATCCAGGTTCAGCCTGAATAACGTGCAGTACTTAAGGAGGCACAGGACACTGCTAAGATAAGGGGTTGCCCTTTGCTTATGCACGGTACCTCTAAGGTCACTGGTGGCAAGAGATTTCTAGAGTTCAAGGTGGTGTTAGCGTAATGGTTCTTACCCAGGTTTAAGCTTGAAGAGGATCCATGTGAAGAGAGGGAAGGAGGTGGTGTCTGTGAATGTCCTGGTCCCTGACTAGGGAGAGGCATGCCCACGGGTCCAGGAGAGGAGGAAAAGCTAAGGCCGTTATAAAAACTGTGTCCAATGGGGGTCAAGCTGCTCGATGTCCTCTTATAAAGCTCACTGCTGCCAGTCAGGGAGTCACGGCGGGAGCCACTGCCAGTGTTGGAGTTTGCAACTAAAATGGAATTAAAACAATGCAGATAAGAACAGGCCTGTTCTTTGAAGAACAAGCCCAGTGACCTGTTCCTAACACTTTGATCCAGACTCCTTACCACCGCAAATGTTTGTCAGCAGAGACAGCCTAACTGTTAATGTAGCTGTTCTAGGGGCAAATACGGTAATAAAGAGGACATGGCTCAGGTTAACACAGAACTTCTGATAAAACCATCACATGTATGCCAAAATTTACCTTCCTTCTGTGTCAGATATTATGAAATAGGGTCTGGTTAAAATGCTCTGACGGCCACAGCTATGGAAAAGGTGAAAGAAAATGGGCTAGAAAGAATGCCTTTCATCAACCCAAAAGGTTCTAGTAGAAAAATGCAGTATAGAAAAAAAGATTCATAAATGGGATAATGCCCCACTACGTCTAAGATTTATATATGAAACTTTCCTCGATAGGTCCAATCAAGAGTTATTATGAGGTCCCCAATTCCAAATAGTATACTTTCTCTCACACACCCTTCTGTTTTGAGATTACATTGTCTTCCACCACTGTTAATTATCCCATTGTTTACTTTACTGCTTTCCTGCTTTTTTCTCCAAACAAACCATTAAAAATATTTTGTCCTTAGATCCTACCTCCCAGTTTCCCATAATGTCCACCTATTTCTTTACAAAAGACTGGAGAAAACTCATGTCTCTTTACAGCCTTCAAGCCAAGAACTCTGCTCAGACTTGACTGTGGGGTACTCTACTCTGATCTTTTAGCAAGTCCTCTTCCCTCAGTTTTTAAGATCCACTTCCACACTCCCCTCCATGTTCTTCCCAATGCCTGGGAATATCTTTCCTGGTATTCTAATCCCTGAATATATGAGTATAAACAAGGAGCAACAGGAGCATAAACCTGAAGTAGGCCTCTACTGTATAACTTGATTTCAACAGTCCATCATCTCAAAGATTTGTGGGACAGCCGGATTTCCACAGAGCTCAGTCCAAATCTGCCTGTGATACCTGTCCAGGGCTCCATGTACTGTCAGTGATCCATCACGATTATAAAAATAATGAAAATTCAGTTTTAATACTACATCAGTCTGATTTCTACCTGCTGTTCCAAACCCTCCAAGGGCTGATCCCAGAGTGGCGCCAAGAGAACTGCTACTTCCAAATCCCAAGGATGTGTTGGCAGGCTGGGCAGAGCCCTGGGAGAAGAGGGAGCTGCTCTGTGAGTTGCTGCTCAGAGAGTTGTTGCCGTAGAAAGAGCTGGATGCGAGGTTGTTACTGGGCTGCTGCTGGGGCTGGGGCTGAGGCTGCTGGGTTCCTAAAGGGCGAAATGGTCCATTTGTTGTTCCAGCAAGACCACTGGCTGCTCCATTTGCTGAAGCTGCGGCAGCTGCGACAGCTATGAAGAAGAAAAGGAAATCATTTGGCTACAAGAGGGACTGGCCACATTCCTAAAGTACACTTTTATCGTTTTTGAAAAATCTTTTAATACTACCTCATCTCTTCAAGGCAGACACAGCCTTTATATAGAATCTTCATAAAGATTCACCTGAACCTTTTAGCCACTATTTTAATTTGAATCCAAGATACTAGTGGAGCAAGTTCACTCTGATGGTAGCTTTAAGGCATGTGTAGAGTGATTCCCCAGACAAACATCAAATGTGCCCATTTTAAATATAACTGCTTCCTAAACTTCCACAATTCTACAAATATCTACACTGCGGTTTTTAGACCCATGATACCCACATACTCAAATTCCCCAAATGTCTACTATAACATTTTAGCATGCAGTTTCCTTTAGATGTTTCCCTACTGTTTATAAATTCAAATAACAGCAATATGGTGTTTACAGTAAAAACCCATTCCCCTGAAGACTTTTTACTGTCACTTCTCACTAGCCTCTCCCACTTTCCCTATTCCATTGCCCTCTGCCCTGCCCCCACATAATCCTCCCTCCCCCACCCTGAAAAAAAGAAGAGAAAAAGAAAAACATTACTTAAAATAATGACTTGGGTTTCTGTGAAATTAGTCTTGGACATCTGCCAAAAATGCCATTCCATGTGAGTAATCCAACTTCCTATGTTCTCAGTAGATCCAGTCCCTGCTGCTACCCAGATGGCACATGACCTCAAGAGGATTGGAATCTACTGAGGTCATTTGCTCCTTCTGATTCCCTCTTTGAAATACTATGAGGCAGAGCTACTATACTGACAATTGTCCAATAAAGTATATTTAAAAATACTTCAAGAATGCCATCCATCAGTCTCCTCTTTAAGATCTCTGACATAAGTCTACTAAGAGGTAAGTTCACCTGCTTGAGCAGCTGAGGAACTAATGATGACTGGAGCAGGAGCTACAAGTCGAACAGGAGCTCCAAGACCATTTCTCGCTCCTGCGTTCACTACAAGAGCACCAGTTTGGTCATAGTAAGCAGCAGGAGCCAAGACAGGATAACCTGGGAACATTAAGCCAACATACAAACACGTTATTACACAAACAAATGTCTCCTGGGCACCAGCATTATAAACAGTTATAAACTCAGCTTTGGGATCCGACAGACATGCATTTACATTCTGACCACATCACTTAATGGTTGTGTCACTCTGTATCCCTGGACATCCATTTCCTCACTTGTAAAATGAGGATGATAGTACCTATCTCATACAGTCCTTTCATAGATTAAATTAAAAGATGAATGTGAAGTATCTAGCATGATGTCTGGCAATTATTACCTGCTTACTAATGGGAAGATATTTTTATTATCTATCATCTCCCGAGTATTAAAAAAAGGAAATTTGGCAAGACAGGGAATACACGCTGTCTTCCAAGTGCTGCACACAGCAAGCAACTTTGGCAACATCAAAGGATGTGAGAGCTACCCAAGGGTATGACCATCAATGTATACTGACAATTTATATTTTCCTGCTGGACAAATAACTGAGAGAAATTGTTACAATAATCACGGTGCTTTCATGCCACATAATAATCTAAGCACAGACACCCTGCAAGTTTGCAGGGAAAATGCTGGGCAGCACTTAATTAACAAGAGCTTTGTAACAGCATATGAGATGAAATCTCCAAATCCTACTTTGAACCACATGAGAAACCACAGGTTATTTTCTGACAAACTAACAAAGCAAATAATTTAAGCCACCTCACTGAATTCATAAATGAATCAATTAATCTGGCTATGCTCCACAGCCAAAAAGGATCCTTAAACCTTGGGGCTGATACTTCACAAGGACCTATTTCTAAGGAAGACCTTCTAGCTACATTCAATCTAAAGCAAAGCACAGGAAGAGTTGACAGTGAGGTAAGAGCAATGTAGTTATTAAATTTTGCTGATATATGTTATCAGTCTCAGAAGTAGGCAGTAAAAAGCACACACCCTATTAGTTCAGAATACATGTTAAAATATAAGGGCTGACCTTATCAAAAGCCACGAGGAATTTGTACCTAATGATTCAGTTCAACACCATCAGCATAAATACCAAAGCTTTACCATGGCAGTAAAGTAATCTAGCTACTCCAATCCCTAAGCTTAGGGAGAATGCACATTATCACCAAACGAAAATAGCACACTGCAAGCATATCTCCAACATACAAAGAGGTAAGACTGGCTCAGAACAATGAGATGCTCTCATCAATGACCTACAGTCTAAGTGAGGGCAAGTGTGTCATCCTTGCCAAGTCCCCAAATCATGAGCCTAAGTGAGCTGAAAGCACATAGCATTCTCCTCTGAATCTCTTCCAACAAGCAAACTGCTTTTTGCCCTTGCCCTAGTAACAATAATGCAGCCTTACCTGGCACGCCTGCAGCTAGTCCTTGTCCAAATGCAAGGGCAGAATTCACTGCCGCAGCTGCCACTAGTGGATCTGTTTGCTGTCCCTGCTGATTCTGATTTGGAGTCAACGGACGCTGACTGGCTCCTCCACGAAGAACCTGGGAACAGTAAACAGAAGTACATCAATTAGTTTTCAGTACAGTATCTATGACCCAGCATGCATTCAGTATGGGTCAACTTTCAAAAATTAATAGTTGTAACATTTTCCCTAAATGGCATAGTATGGCATAGTTGTTAGGACACAAGCTCAATTAATAATGTTTCATATAGCAAAATCTCATTCTTCCATTCTAAACTTGCTACCTTTATAAGGGACCAAAACTGTACAGAAGTGATGATTCATTTATTACTCAAATATTAATGCCTACCACATGGAATGTATTACAGCAGTGAACCAGACACACAAAGTCCCTGCCCTCATGGAAATTTTATTCTAATGAAAGAGACAGAGAATAAACACATAATTACATAATGTCAGTGCTCTGACAAAAAGTAGAAGCAAAAGTGTGACGGGGGGTGGGAAGGTGTTTTAGATAGGATAAATAGGGATAATCTACTTGTATTTAAGTTAAATTATCTGTCTAAAAACCACGAAAGGCACTGTATTCTCTTTATAAAACCAAGAGAATATTTTCTTTACTCTTTAACTCTATTCCCATTCATCAAGGCCCAAATGGCCCCAAATGAGCTCACCAGATTTGATTTAGGAGGCTTCTGACCTGACTGTTTCTATTTCTCCTCTCATAAATTCCACAAACACGCAGCAATCTAAACGGAGATGAGTATTAGTCAAGAACACTGACATTTCAGTGTAGAATACCAGTTCTGTCTCTGTAAAAAAGGATCTACTTTTTATTAATGAAACACAGATATCAAGATGCTGGTAATGAATCTTATCTGAATGCTTGGAAGAATTTAATTCACAAGATCTATATACTCCACCATATAAAAAGGTGAAAGTCACAGATCAAGACTAACATTATCAAAGTCAGTGACAATGTGTTTCCCAATGTATTCAAATGCAAAGTTCTTATCAGATCACTTTCAACTAGGCCTGGTTATCTAAAAAAGCTTAAAAATTTATTTAAAAAACAAAACCTGGGTACAGATTATTATCGGCACAACTGAAACTATAAAGTAACAATAGTAAACAATTAAGTATTTATTAAATGAACATACGATGAACAACACTGTCCACACTGGCAGGGAGAGATGTGTGGACACACAATTTATGGAAAGTCTCTTACTTCCTCATCTATAAGTAGTGAAAGTAGAAAGTTCACCTTGTGGATTAGCTAGGAGGTTTAGAAACACTGTATCTGGGACACAAAATCTGGGTCCCTGCAGCTAATCCATAACCAACTATTATGCAATTTACTTCTTTTGTAATCTAATTGGTAATTGCTGTTAGACCAAAACTGCTGGACAGCAAAAAATCAGGGCAATGCAATTATTGTTTTCATTGGGCAGAGTGAACCAGACCTGTGTGGGAGAAAGAGGAGAAGGTACCCGAAAAGCCAAGAGGTACTCAAAACTACTGAAAAGTGCTATTTGAAGAGCAAAGCAATGTTTCCTTTTACCACTCTCTAGAAATCTGTCTGGTACCATTGAGCATAACTGAAAGTTCTTATAAAAACTGTGAGTTTCATATTTTAATTTCATCTAACAGTTATCAAATCTTAAAAATGTGACAGAACCAACTATACAAAGTTTGACAAGTAACACTTTAAAGTCTAACAAAATTAACAAAATGACTGAACACATATTTCGGGGGGGGGACCCACAGTTTTACAAGTTAATTTACTATCTATCTTAGCAATGTAGAAGCTATAAAATCTAAATGTTTGCAAAAGCACTGGTTCAAACACACTGTTTGAAAGTTACTGACAAAAATAATGCTAAACGGGGATATTCTGATCAATAATCATTCTTACTTCTATAGTTTCCCGTTATCCTTGATAGAATCATTAGTCTCACTCAGTCTACAAAGTTCAAGTCATCCTAAACTCCTCTCTCAGAATGTAATATTTAATATAAAATCTCTATAAATTTACCACTTCTGCATGACTTCAATCCAATGCTCAATTTTTTTTAAGTGTCAAAGAACCTTGAAGAAGGATCAAACAGGAATCAATAGTAAAATGAAATATTACCTGGAATGTCATTGACTCCCCCTAAAAGTTCCACAGATTAGATTTGGAATAGTTGGTGTGCCCAGAACAAAACAAATTTCTGCTAAAATGTTGAAGTCAAAAGTAATGTTTCTTGAAAGTCCCTCATTGAAGTTACTGTGTGACAAGGAAGTCGATATTAAAACTCTTGGAGACAACAACAACATGGGGGAAAGAGAACCCAGAAGACAAAAAGACCCATGTGAATGGGTGACTACATCAACATGTGACCATAACAACCAGATGGTGCCCAGCCTCCTCCAATGACAGCCATGATGCGGCCCACAACCTTGGGTCCCAGTGGCAACATGAGAAATAAAAAGAGGTGCACCCTGAGAACTCTACTAAAGGACAGCAATTGATGGTCTGAAAGCCTTGGGGTTCCCCTGGTAGCATGGCCCCTACACCTGACCATAAATCATTACTGAAGTCAACTCTCCTGACAGAAATGGATTGGACTTAGGGACACAGACTGACCATATCATGCGTGTACTTTATGGTTCTATGCATCTATAGGATGTCGCCCTACTGACCTCTTACTAGAGGGGAGCAGAGAGGGTACAGAGGAGGGAACAGGAGATTGTTAAGAGGATGTGACATGTATAGAACGGAAAGGAGTATGATGTCACTGGCCAAGGAGAGCAAAAGGAACTGCAGATAGGTGAGTATGCAAATTTAAACTGGATTGTACACTTTTACTCAATCACAATACAAAAAAAGGAAAAAAACTTTGAAAAAACTACAGCTAAAATAATGGCTGCTTATTAAAAACTAATGCTAAATTTTGCATAGTGGGGTTTGTAATCGTGAGTGACAAAAAAACTTTACAATGCAAATGATTATTATGCCTGTTTCATAGGTAAGATATCTACATTTAGAGAAGTTATACCATTTCTCCTTACTGTGACCAGTTAACAATATAGACAAGATCTCAGCCTTTCTATAACCCCAGATACAACAAATACAACAGAAAACATCCTATGCTCTGAAGATACTTGTACTCAGATCTTAGTAACCTTGTATTTGTGTGACCCTACGCACAAAAAATTACATTTCTCCTTTTTCAGTGAAGTTGTTTGATGAGCATAAGTGTTTAAGTTTTAGAAGATCCAATTTTCGTTATATTGCAGTGTTTGTGTATTGTTACTTATGCTTTATATTGTGTTAATACCATGTATTGTTGTTGTTGTTAGGTGCCATCAAGTTGGTTCTGACTCGTAGCAACCCTGTGAACAACAGAATGAAACACTGCTGGCTTTTGTGCCATGTCCACAATTGTTTTTATGCTTAAGCCAATTGTTGCAGCCAATGTGTCAATCCATCTCATCAAGAGGCTTCTCTATTTTGCTGACCCTCCACTCTACCAAGCACGATGTCCTTCTCCAGGGACAGATCTCTCCTGACAACATGTCCAAAGTATGTAAGACACAGTCTTGCCATCTTTGCTTCCAAGGAGCACTCTGGCTGTACTTCATCCAGAACAGATCTGTTGGTTCTTTTGGTGGTCCATGGTACATTCAACACTCTCCTCCAACACCACAATTCCAAGGCATCAATTCTTCTGTCTTCTTTGTTCACAGTCCATGTTTCACATGCATATGATGTGACTGAAAATACCATGGCTTGGGTCAGGCATGTTTTAGGCTTCAAGGTGACATCCTTCCTTTTGAATTCTTTGAAGAGCTCTTTTGCAGCAGATTTTCCCAGTGCACTGTATCTTTTGATTTCCTGACTGCTGCTTCCAAGGCCACTGATTGTGGACCCAAGTAAAAGGAAATCCTTGACAACCTCCATCTTTTCCCCATTTATGACAGTGTTGCTTACTGGTCCAGCTGTGAAGACGCTGAGGTGCAATTCATACTGAAGGCTGTAGTCCTTGATCTTCACCAGTAAATGCCTCAAATCTTCATTTCTGGCAAGTAAGGTGGTGTTGTCTGCATAACGCAGGTTTGTCAATGAGTCATCTTCCAATCCTGATGCCTCGTTCTTCTTCACAGAATCCAGCTTCTCGGATTATTTGCTCAGCATACAGATTAAAAAGGTATGGTGAAAGGATACAACCCTGACACACGCCTTTCCTCACCTTAAATCATGCAAAGTCCCATTGTTCTGTTCACACAACTGCCTCTTGATCCATATACAGATTCTTTAATAACTTAATACCATATACAGATACCTTAATACCCTAATACCACGTACTAAGGTCTCCAGAATTGACCTTATATTTTCTGCTATGATCTTTGTGGTTTTATATTTAGGTCTCTGATACAATGTAATTTGTCTTTGTATATGATGTGAGGTATGAGTCCTATTTCATTTTTTTGCAGAAGGATATTCAGTTTTGCCAGTACTATTTGTTTAGACTGTCTTTTCCCCCATTTGATGAATTTTGGGCCCTTGTGACTGCAGGTGGCTAGATTTACATCTGGATTCTCAATCTGGCTCCATAGGTCAATGGGCCTGTCATTTTACCAATACAAAGCTGTTTTAACTACCACAGCTGTACAGTAAGTTCTGAGGTCAGGTAGCTTCAGTCCTCCTACTTTATTCTTCTTCTTCAGTAGTGTCTTTCTTACTTATACAAGGCCTCTTTCCTTTTTTTTTTTTTAAATAAAGTTAATGGAACTTTCTCATCTCTTTAAAAGAATTTTGCCAGTATTTGAATCGGGATATCATTGTACACTGCTTTGGGTAGAACTGACATTTTCACAATGTTAAGTCTAACAATCTATGAATATGGCGTATTTTTCCATTTATGTAGGTATCTTATGGTTTCCTGCAGTAGTATTTTATAGTTTTATCTGTTAGGTCTTTTACATTCCTAGTTAGATATGTTTCTAAGAATTTTTTTTTTAGAGGCTATTATAAGTTATACTGTTTTCCTGATTTCTTTTCATAATTCCCTTCATTGGTATATATGAATCCAACAATAAAGAACAATGATAAATCTGAGAAGCATGCCACAATATGGGTGAATCTGGAGGGTTTTATGCTGAACAAAATACAATAATTACAAAAAGACAATGAAACTACTGTACAAACTCATGAAAAGGTTTACACACAAAAAAAGGCAAAATCTTTGATGGCTTCAAAGAAGAGGAAGATGGGAGGTAAAAATACTAACTAGACAATAGGTAAGTGATACCTTTCTAAAAGACCAAACTTAAGACAGTACACAGAGGGGACACCAGCACAACTAGCACGTCAGGGAAGCTCCACATCCAATCTCCCTGAGGGAATAAATTGTTGGGCTGAGGGTTATGGGAACCATCATCTAGGGGAACACTTAGCTCAATCAGCATAACATAGAACCAGATTCTACTTCGGTGAGCAGCAATCTAAGAGACTGGTCTCACCCTGTCTATAACAATGGAGAAGTAAGAAAACCAAAGACATAAGGGAAACGTCAGTATAAAGGACTACTGGATCACAACTATTGCAGCATCTACTAGACTGAATCGAACACAACCAGATGGCACCCAGCTACCACCAACAACTACTCTGAAAGAGATGATCACAAGAGAGCATTCTGGAGAGATCTTGAGAAAAACGTAGGAAAATAATTCCAAATCACACACACAAAAGACCAAACTTAGTAGTCTGACAGGGACTTGAGAAACCCCAAGAGTTATGGCCCTTCAGACATAGTTTTATAATGAAGTCACTCCTGAGGTTCACCTTCAGCCAAAGATTAGATAGGCCCATAAAACACAAAACAAGACTAAATGCACACACTGGCCCTGAAGCAAGTATGGACAGGTACAAGGGGACAAGAAACCTGGTAATGGGAAACCTAAGGTCAAGAGAAGGACAGTTGTTAACATGTGGGAGTTGGCAACCAGTGTCACAAATTTTCTAATGTACTGTCCAATAAGAAACTAGCCTGCTCTGTAAACCTTCATCTACAGTACAATAAAAAAAATTCCATTTCCACAATAGCAAAGCTGTAACTCACCTACCAGAATTAAAATGAAGAATAGAACTAATATGCAGAGCACTTAACTTTACACAGAAAACTTTGAGTTAATATTAGTTAATCCATCCATTGCATTAGAGCTATTTTAAAATATGGCAATTACTTCCAGCTTACAAAATGATTTGGCAGTCATTTAAACAGACCACCACATAACAAAAGAGAAGAAGATGGGAGGTAAAAACACTACCTAAACAACAGGTATGTGATAACTTCCTAAAAGAACGAACTTAAGACAGTACACAATCATGACACCAGCACAACTACCACAGAGCAAGGACATGGAAGCTCCACATCCAAATTCCCTGAGGGAATGAACTGCACGGCTGAGGGTTATGGGAACCATGGTCTAGGGAAATATAGACTGTCACAAACAAAAGCTACTAGGTAATGCATTTAATAGGGGTCACTCGTTCTGTTTACAAATTATACACCGAGGGGAGCAGAGTCAAGATGGCGGACTAAGCACACGTCTTCCTGTATCCCTCTGGAAACCAAGACCTGAACTGATAATCAAACGAAGTCTTCTGGTCACCTAGTGAGCCCCATGACATGGCACAGGGCTGTTAATTTGGACTTCATACCACTGAACAAAAAAACCTCCTCTCTTTCGCTGACTAGCCCTGGCTCTCATGGATTGAAGGTAACACACCATTTTGACTTTTTCTCTCTGTCTTGGCTGGCAGGCGGAGCTGGGTCTTGCCTAGTGGCTGGTCTCAAAGACACTGCTGGTGGGATAGGCAGGCAAAACTGCCATGTTTTGAGAGCCAGGCTTAGGACTCTGTTCATCTCACCACTTCAGACCTCTGCCACAGCACGGTTGGTATGGAAGCAGCGGTGCCTATGTGTGGGATACCATGTTGGATGCAGAGATTTTAGCGGGACCTAATTCTTATCCTGGGAGCCAGTGCCTGCCCACAGAACAGCGCTTTTCTGTCAGAAAAGCAGTAGTTTACACAATGTCGCCTATGGTGGGGGCCCGGCAACAGAGGCTCAGGACTCACTATGTCTTGGCACCTTTAGCCCCTCTTTCCACCTCTGCCACAGGGCAGTTTGTACAGAAGAGGCAGCAACCATGTGGAGGGTGCCATCTTAGATATGGTGGCTGCAGCTGGACCTAATTTTTAGCCTGAGAGTCAGAGCCTACATACAGGAAAGCACTTTCCTGCCAGAAAAGTAGTAGTTTGCACAGTGTCACCTAAGGGTGGATCCTGTCAGAAGAAGCCAACAGGGCAGTAGCATTGCTGTATTTTGAACTAGTTTGTATCATCTGAGGTTGGATACAGAGATGCTTACTTCGCCAGTCGGCAAGAATGACTTCTACACCTAAAAACCTGACTGCCTTGGGAGGTGGTCAGATGCCTTTCATTTTTCATTTTAAGACAGCCTAGAGAAACATCTGCAGTCCATAGTCATAGTATCTCTCCCAGCTTCTACTGATTCACATGAAACCCAAAAAGCAACAGATGCTTAAGAAAACGGCAAACAAGAAATCACCCATGGCTTCAGAAGGCTCCCAAATCAAACAACCAAGGAGTTTTCCAGATAAGGAAACTTTTCTGAAATTATCAGAAGGTGAATACAAAAGGATTATACACAAAGCCCTTCTAGACCTTATACAAAATGCAGTTGAATAAAATGAAAAATTAAGCAAGCTGTTCAGTCTGATGGAACGCCAGTACTCTGAAATCCAACAGATCAAGAACAAAATCAAAGACATAGAAACTTTCATTCAAAGCCAAGAAAACACAAAGCAACAAATGGAAAAAAGAATGTCTGACTTGGAAGACACCGCTACTGACACCAGCATCTGCGAGGCGTAATCAGAAAAAAGAAACAAGAAAAATGAGGAAGCTTTAAGAAGCATGTGGGACTGTATTAGAGGTACAACCTTCGATTAATTGGAGCCCCTGAACAGGACGAGACACCTGAGAACACAGAGAGTATCACTGCTGAACTGCTGACAGAAAACTTCCCAGAAATCATGAAGGAAGAGAATATAGACATCTCAGATGCATATTGTACGCCACCCAATATAGATCTCAAAAGAAAGACTCCAAGACACACTATAATCAAGCTTAGCAAAATGAAACACAAGCAGCAACTCTTAAAGGCAGCAAGACTCAAAGCAAAGCTAACATTCAGAGGGAAAGCCTGTAGGCTTTCATCAGATTTCTCAGCAGAAACCATGCTGGCATGGAGACAGTGGCATGACACATTGAAAGCCTTGAAGGAGAAGAACTTCCATTCAAGAATTTCATATCCTCCAAAACTATCTTTCAAATATGAAAATGAAATGAAGACATTCGCAGATACACCGAAACTCAAGAGACTTTGTAAAAACCAAACCAAATACTGAAAGAAGTTCTTACTCTGGCTTAGAAGAACAAAACCACTTGCTTTGTATTTTAGAAGGACACATTATCCAGAATCCTACTCAGTTACGGAAGGCTCCAAACTCAATCAAAGCTGAGAGAAATAATCCAGTGATTATCATGAAAACTGTAGTGCCATCATATTAAAAAGAAGGATGTACTACACTCATTATAGTCCTTCCAGATGGAGAGGAAGTTGACAAGACTGGTAGTAATTAAAATTGGGTTTATATATAGTTTATTAAGGAGGATCATAAGGGCAGCTGTAAAGCACAACAAAGATGCAACATACCATGTCAAGAAATGTAACACAGGAGTCTCAACAACTATAAAACCAGCTCTGAAAAAGGTGAAAAATCAACTTAGAAAAAAGAATGTCCCAGAATAGACTACTAAGAACAACAGAGAAAACATCAACATAAAAATAAACACATCACAATGGCAGCACTGAACACATACTCATCAATAATTACATTGAATGTGAATGGACTGAATGCTCCAGTAAAGAGACACTGGGTGACATCTTGCATCAAAAGACATGACCCATCCATATGTTGTCTACAAGAAACTCACTTGAGACTTAAAGACAGGAACAAACTGAAAACTAAAGGATGGAAGAATATATACTAAGCTAACAATGAACAAAGAAAAGCAGGTGTGGCAATTCTAATCTCAGATAAAATCAATTTTAATGTAAAATCCACCATCGTGGACAAAGATGGACACTATTTATTGCTGAAAGGTTCAGTACACAAGCAAGACTTAACAATACTAAATATTCATGCACCTAATATATCAGAGCACCTAAATACATCAAAGCAGCACTGATTACACTCAAAAAGGAATTAGATTACTCTACAATAATAGCGGGAGATTTCAACACGCCACTCTCAATACTGGACAGATCATCTAGAAAAAAGCTCAATAAAGATATAGAAGACCTTATTGCCACAATTAACCAACTAAACCTCATCGATATACACATAACTTTCTACTCATCAGCGGACAACTACACCTTCTTCTCCAGTTGCACATGGAACATTCTCCAGAACTGACCATGTGTTAGGACATAGCAATTCTCCACAAAATCCACACCACTGAAGTAATGCAAAGCATTAAAAGTCATAAAAGTCAAAATCAACAGCAGACAAAAACACAGATAGAAAATTATACACTGAATTCCCTTACAAATCTGGACCTCAAATTATATCTAATGCAAAGAAAATCACTTATCCTTACTATATAAATATTGACCCAGTATAAAATCTCTAAGAAATTCAAGACCTGTGATTTTCCAATAACTTGTGGAATCTAAAAAATTAAACATACCCTCTCTTAATCTGTTGACAAGCAAAGAATTCTTGTTTGTACCATATGTCAAATCATGTTGCTTTGACTTAAGAGACAACTTTAAGCTATTAAAGTCTAAATGTTCTTTCATTTGTCATTCAAAAATTCCATTTCTAAGACTTTACAGGAAAAGTTGCAGACATATGCAAATAGTATTAACCAGAGTCTCATTTACACCAAAACACTACTAAGTTAACTATCAAATAGTAACAGGCTGAATGCTTATTCAAGTGTTTACTCAGCTTGTTATTATTTGATATTTGTTACACACCTATGATGGATTTAAATGTAGCTTGTGAAGACGCAAGTCCAAAGAACATTAGTTAACTCACATGGATACTCGTGAAAACAGAATATAAAACCACGTGGACAGAATAAGAGATACCAAATGTATCAGTACTGGTTTTCCCTAAAACAAAATAACCAAACCGACTGCTAGGGAGTCAATCTTGACTCATAGTGACCCTAAAGGACACAGCAGAACTGCCTTGAGTTTCAAGACTATAATTGTTACAGAAGGAGACTGCCATATCATTGTCCCTTGAAGCAACTGGTAGGTCTGAACCGCCAATCTTTCAGTTAGCAGCCAAGGGCTTTAACCACTCTACTACCCTCTTGGTTGTTTTCTTCTGACTTGATGACTTACAGTGATTTCTTTCCCCCCAGTTTTTCCAGTTTACCATGATTTTTAGCAGTAAAAAGCTGCTACGCTAGTAATCAGGAAAAAAAGACACTATTAAAAAAAAAGATACTTAGTTTTGCAGTTAACTCTCCTTCCCCAATCCAAATTAAAAGCTCTTATTACTGTATTAAGATATCTGATGGGTTTAAAATTTATATACAATCAGTAAGTGGTATAAATAAGCAGTCTTGAGAACTAGTACCTCCCCTTTGGTGGAAAGCTACTTGCAAGGGCCGGAAGTAATCTGAGAATGGTGCTTAGCAGACAGCTATGGTATGCTAGTTAAGTTTTACTATCAGTTGAAGACTCACTTTGCCACTTGTTAGCTATGTTAACCTTAATTCAACAATCCTCTGACCAGTTCCTTCATCAGTGAATGAGCGGTATCATTACCCTGCCTAGTTAAACAGGAAGTATCTGATACAAAACAGTCATTCAGTAAGCAGATTTAAGTCTGAGCCTGAACTCAGAAACATACACAGAACTCACCTATTCACAGTGTTTCTCTGTTAGAAGCAACATTACTGTTTAATTATATGCAACAGCTAAGTCACACTGAAGGGTAAGTTTTGTTTGCATTACCTGTTGCTGCCCTTGCTGAGCCTGTGGGGTAGTCTGCTGGTTAGCAGAATTAGATGCTGCAGCGGCAGCGGCGGCCTGCTGCTGGAAAAGACTGGCAGGGTAGACTCCCCAGGGAGTAACTCCATAATACTGGTGAGGGACCACAGCCGGGCCTAAAAACAGCAAGAAAAAGATAAGGAACATTTATACTAGTAAGCATCATCTCGGGGTTTCCAAAGACTACATCCGACTCAGCAGGTCCACTACCAAGTATCAACTTGAGTATGCATACTCATTCTGACTATGAACTCTTTTTCAATTTTAAAAATAGAAAAAAATGACACAGAATGTCCCACAGCTAACTCTTCTAATGTCAGTACCATGCCCAAGGACGAAGGCAGTGAAGGACAAAGAAAGATGAAAAGGAAGACTGACTAACAGAAGTCAGAAGCAATAGGTTTAAGAACAGACGAAGGAATTCTCCTTGGTTAGGAAAAAGGCATGATGTTTCTGTTCCTGAGAGACACATTGGATAACTATAGACAAGGAATGTTGGAAGAGGAAGAAATGAAGAGTTCATGTGTTTAAAGGGAAAAGAACAACAGATTAAGTTCCATAACCCTTTCAATGGTTAAAAATGGCAGCTTGGGGGGGAGGGGGCGGAGTCAAAATGGCAGACTAAGCACAAGTCTCCCTCTATCCCTCTGGAAACCAAGACCTGAACTGATAATCAAATGGAGCCTTCTGATCACCTAATCAGCCCCAGGACACGGCACAGGGCTGTTAATTTGGACGTCAGAACACTGAGTGACTAACCTCCTCTCTTTCGCTGACTCCTGCTCCTGGCTAGCCCTGGCTCTCACACACTGAAGGTAAACGCATCATTTTGACTTTTTTTTTCTTCTTTCTTGGCCGGTGGGTGGAGCTGGGTCTTGCCTAGCGGCTAGACTCAGATGTGCTGCTGGGGGAATAGGCAGGCGAAATTCCCATATTTTGAGAGCCAGGCTTAGGACTCTGTTCATCTAGCCACTTTGAGGCTCTCTTTTTATCTCTGCCACAGCGGGGTTTGTACGGAATTTCACAGTCAGTGTGCGGGACACCATGTGGGGTAAGGAGATTTTAGCGGGACCGAATTCTTAGCCTGGGAGTCAGCACCTGCAAACAGGACAGCGCTTCTCCAACAGAAAAGCAGTAATTTACACAGTGCCACCTACAGTGGGGGACCTGCAACAGAAGCAGAGGAATCACGACCTGTCGGCACCTTTAGCCCCTCTATCTGCTGCCTGTGTAGAGGGTGCCATCTTGGATACAGTGGCTTCAGCTGGACCTAATTCTTAGCTTGGGAGCCACAGCCTGCCCACAGGAGAGTGTTTTTCTACCAGGAAAGCAGTACTTTACACAGTGTCGCCTAAGGCTGGGCCCTGTTAGCAGAGGCCAACAGGGCAGTAGCATTGCTGTATTCTGAACTAGTTTGTATCATCTGGGGTTGGATATACATATGCTTACTTTGCCAGTTGGGAAGAGGGACCGCTACACCTGAAAACCTGACTGACTTGGGAAGTGGTCAGATACCTTTTGTTTTACATTTTAAGACAGCCTAGAGAAACATCTGCAGTCCATCCTCACAGTATCTCTTCCAGCCTCTACTTACTCACATGGGACCCAAAAAGCAAGACACTTGTGGCATACAAGAAATCACCCATGGCTTCAGAAGGCTCCCAAACAAAGCAACCAAGGAGTTTTCCAGATGAAGAAACTTTTATGAAAGCATCAGAAAGTGAATACAAAATGATTATCTACAGAGCCCTTCTAGACCTTATACAAGATGCAGCAGAACAAAAAGAGAAATTAAACAAGCTGTTCAATCTGATGGAACACCAGTACTCTGAAAGGGAACAGATCAAGAACAAAATCAAAGACACAGAAACTTCCATGCAAAGCCAAGAAAACAGAATGGAACAAATGGAAAAATGGCGGCTAACGGCTCCTGAGATAACTGATAGGGACAGGAATCCTGAGGCTTCACTAACTCCAGAAGCAAGAAAATCTATCCTTTTTTTCCTGACAAAACCCAGAAACTCAACTGACACTGCATTGTTCAATCCTGCAACAGGTCTGGTTATCCTACATCCATTTTTAAAGTAGGACTACCAGCACCAAAGTCATTCCACACAAGTACATTCAGACACTACTAAACAAAAATTCAAATTTATGAACTCAAAGTTGAACAGATACACACACACACACACACACACACACATTCTGACTTGTCACAGACCTGCTGCTGAGTATCCTCAACAAAACTAAGCAATTACCTAGTCACTCTTTGGCAGCAACAACACATGCAGCCCCTACTGCAAAAGAGTAAGCAACAGGGAGATCACACAGAAGACAAAAACCAAAACATGGCAGAAATCTAAATCACAGATATCCCCTGATGAGGATGACGGCAAGAAACATTTATCACCAGGGCAAAGGCTAACAGTCGGCCTTTCAGCTCTGCTGAAACACATCTCAAATTTAAAACTTCTCAGTTAAAGACCAGAGGTAAGTATGTGTAATTCTGATTCACTGATAATAATAATCAGTGCCTTATACTGCATTTCCAAGGAGTTGCTTCAAATACTATGGCTACTTGGACATTATTCTGGAGAAACATAAAATATTCTTTGTTAAGTCAAAATAAATTAGTGCAAGTTTTTTGTTTCTCCATTTTAAGCTTCTTAAATAAGGTGGATTGAATCACCGTCCAAAAACATACTCTAAGATTTCTAACTTAGTATTTTCTACACCTGTGGGTTTAAGCCAAAATCAAGCTCAGTTTGTATGCATGGATGCCTACTGTGAAAGCAGACAAAACTATACCTCAGTGGAGAATAAAGGCATTACTTAGAAAAGCTATGTTAGAATCTTAACAGGTAAAAAGTTTTAAAAATACTGTAGACTTCTCAGAATCCGAGGCATCAAAAAATAACACCTACAAATTAAAGACGAAGAGTAAAACGAATCCAGGTTCCCCAGAAGCCAACAAACTGAATCTCATCTGAGCACAGACTTCTTTTAGAGACATTTACATGATCCTTTAAGTTTTCTCAACAGGCATTTGTACTCCTTAACCCTCATCACGTGGCCTATGATTGACTTTAAAAAAATACTCTAGGGTGCATGACTGATGTAGCTAGCCTTACCAGGATGCCTGTTTCAATTCTCTGTGACTGACACGACGTAAATTGAAAACTAAAGCCACTGTCATCAAGCAGATTCTGTCTCACAGTGACCTACAGAGAAAGACAGACTGTCTATCCCATGGGGTTTCCACGGCTGTACATCTTTACAGAAGCAGACTGCCACATCATTTTCCCACAAAGCAGCTGGTGTGTTAGAAGCACTGACTGACCTTTTGACTGGTGGCTGAGTGCTTTAACCACTGTGCCCCCAAGGAATAGACAATTCCATAATTTAAGTAGTTAACATTCTTTGGGAAAGTACATAAGTCATTTTCAGTCTGGTTCAAATGGCGAGTACAAACAGCAAGGTACTCTTTACCAAGTTATCACCTTGGTGAGGCCAAGTGTGTCGTCTCTACAACCAGTCGTGTATTTCAAGTAACATACATTAAGACAGTTAAAGAAAGCAGAGACAATTTAAGATAGTCAAGACACATCACATGATACATCATGTATGGGCATTCAATTTAGACCTGTTCACATCCTAACTCTACAACATTTAAATTCTATGACCTCAAACAAAACAACTCCCTGAACTCCAATTTCCTAATGTGTAAAATCATCCTCTGGAACAACTCACATGAAAACAAGCAATCAGCAAAATGTCTGGCAAAAAAGTGCTCAATCAATATTAATGAAAGTAAACAAAGATCATTCTAATATAAATAGCTTTCTATTTCTCCAAAGGCTAGGAAAGGAGAGGGAGCATACTAAGTATGTACCCATTACAACCTATGCCAAAATGTGAATATTTCTAAAGAAAATATTAAAGGAAGCTGTACTGCCTGAGTTGATAACTGCGAATTCTAAGTATATAATAAAAAATGAAATCTTAACAAAATTATTTAGTCAAGGTTCACAAGATTCAGAGGGATCTGCCCTCAAAAACATATTTACTTTGGAAGACATTTTGGTTTGTTCTAAGGCTGAATTTAATTCACCATACATTTCTGAACTCATAACAGAGACAGCAAGTGTGCCAATGCCAACTGTGCTGCAAAGCCACTTAATAGTGCCTGCTTTTGAAAGAGTTCTGTCTCCATGAAAAAGGGGAAAAGAGACACCCACATGTACATCCACAAGCAAGTAAATACAATGCAGTAATCAGTAATAAGGACAAAACAAGAAAGGTCAGCAAGAAAAGTCTTTCTAGGGATGACTAGCACAGCTAAGGACCACCCAGACAAAGAACCGGAAAAATTTACTACCCAGCGATAGAGGTCATACAAAGACACAGAAGCCTAAAGCAACACGGTATCTGCAGCAAACGAAAATCAGATGTATGATGTTAGCCAACCATAGTCAATTTCACAGGAAGACAGCGGTGAATGTGTTGAGATTCCCATGCACAAGCCACAGAGAAAGCTATAGACACAGTGGATCTCAACTCTAGCTAAATCCTTTAGTATTACTTGTTAACTCCCCCAAAATACCAACTCTCAGGGAAAACACCTAACTTGCCCAAGTAAGCAAGTTCTAGTGACCAGTCATGTTTGATCATTAGTGGCACATGTCATATCAGATAGATAAAAGGGTTTTCGGCAGAAAGGTGAAATAGTTAAGATCTATGTTTGGGACTGTCGGCTTGAAGAATATGGAAAGACAGAGTGAGAGCAAGAAGCAAATAAATGAGGGATACATAGATAGCAGCTGCAGAAGTCCAAATAAAGAGTACAAGAACCTGAGCTGTAACAGACTGAAGTAGCTGGAAAACCTGGGCAAGAAGGCAAACTCTAGAAATCTATATAAGCAACTGGTAGTTCCATGGTTTTAAAATAACTCCCAGGAGATACGTGACTAATCTTTACACAAGTTTAAGTAGGAGGTGCCCATGTTACAGGTAAGTAAAGATCTCAGCTAGTGGGTAGATGATACTGGATTATTAAAACAGGAATTTCCAGTGAAGACATGGATTTGGGAAAGAATATATAAAGAATACATGCCCATCTCAAACAACTTTTTAGCAGATGAAACAGTCCTTCACGCACTACAATGTCTCACCTAGTGTTGCTGCTGCAGCCAATCCAGCCGTGTATGGGTCCGTCCCTGGGGGAGCAGCACTGATGATGTATGGGTTAGGGACAAATGCAGCGGGTGCTAAACCTGCTGAAAACATACCTGTCAGTAAAAACAAAGTTGACTAAAACCACAGCCCTACCAAACACCTGCATGGTTTCGCTATCTGAAGAGACCTTTAAAGTATACAGCCCTCCCCCTCTACATACACACACAAATATAAAAGATGTACATAATAAAGTTTGTGTAAAAACTAAACTTTAACAACTGCTACAGGAAAAGGGCAAAGTTACTGTAAAAACCAAGAATTACAAGAGAATACTTTTTTAAAATGCTCAATGCATACTGCTTAGAAAACAGATTTATAAGAGCTACCTGCTACTTAATAAGATAAGCAGTTGATAAAATTGCAGACTATACAGCCCCCAAAAGGACAAAACTATTGTTACTTAATCTATGTCACCCAGTTGTATCACTACTGTGATAAACACTTTTAACTCCTGAAACAGGTGAAGTGGGGCAGTAACTAGATACTGAGAGAAGTCTTAAGAGCTGAGGTCTAGAAGATATACCAGAAATAGAGATCGTGGCTAGAGAAGTCTGGACAAGAGGAAGAGGTCATTTACTCTGAGAAATGTGCACTTTTATAGCCAGTCTAAACTGCTGAGTGGCAACATTGATAATGAGGGAGTGACCAGGCTTAGGGACTTACCAATGTGAGGTTGATGAGCAGCTGCTAGAGCATACTGCTGCTGCTGAGCAGCTGTCAACTGCTGGACAGCGAGTGCGTTAGGTCTTTGGAATAGCTGAGGTAAAAGAAAGAAAATGGTGTGGTTAAAGACACTGTCTCATTAAATAACTGCAAAATCTCTCAGTAAAAATGTCAAAAACCTTAAGCAAGATACTTTACACAAAAACAGATATTCTCATATTCTAATTCATCCCCATGGTATTGCGATGCTTTCACAGTTCTGTTTTCCCTCTCTCTTGACCTCCACTTTCATGAACCTAGTTCCTACTGGCTGACTGCTTCACAGATTACCTGCCCCATGAACCACAAACACACACGTATAAATTCTAATGGTTGTCAACAAGTTAGCAGGTCCTCCCCGACCAAGACACACTTAAAAATTAGACAACTGTACTACAAAATAACTTACCACATTACACCTATAGCTGTGATCTCCCTTCAGTTCTTTCTAAGCCCTCATCTATTCATACCCTGGAAATGAACCTAAATATTCATTTTATCCTCTGGGCTACATCTCAGGAAAACAGTAGCAGACAGCTTTTCCAACTAGCAGCTCATCCTAAAATTTTAATTTGGTAAAAGGTTGAAACTGAAGCTAAAGAGTAAAACAAACAGCTACTTGACTTTGGGAGCTCCCATATAGGTTACCTTTATATGCTGGGAATGAAACAGCAGAAGTATAGTTGCTGCTAGCAAAAATTAAGTAGGAGCTCAGACCTAGCACACTTTTCAGTTTCCAAGAAAATGAAGAGAGTTCACACAAGGCCTGGACACTAAGAATATCCCAAGATTCTATCTTAACACAAAATCAACTATTCTTTCATTCAACAAATATGAAGCAAGTAATACCTGCTAGGCACTGTGCAAGGAACTAGGGATACAACAGTGAATAAAACAACACACTGTTCCTGCGCTCACAGAGAGTATGTTTTAGTACAGATAGTACTGCTACACAAAAAGGGGGTGCCAGTAACCTGATTTGGGATTGCACTATGTGCCTTCTCCTTTCAAGAAGTCATACTGGAGACGTCATTATCTGCTGAAATTAGACTGACAGCACTTACTGAAGGGACCTCCCTGGATAGGACCTTCAACCTACCTGCTCTTTCTACAGGATTTTTCAACAGCTCAGCTGACATCACTGGATGATGTATAACAGACACCATGGATCTTGAATTACAGATGTCCTCATAAAGAGACCTGATTGTTTCAGACATTAGGAGATAATGTCATTCCACCAACTCAGCTTAATTATCGACAGGACTGAACTTACTGTTACCCTAGGCGGTGGAGACACTTTATCCTGTGATTTGGCTACTATATACCTCAAATATACAAGTAGGATGACTTTTAAGTAAAAAACAGAAGAATTTTATACACTGGTGAATAGTTCAAATGTCCTAGCCCATTTCACCTGTTAACTCCCTTTCTATACATTTAAAACCAGAGTCAATTGAGTCTTTCCTTTTACAGTATTAAGGTCAAAAGTTAAACATGGACAAATTACAGAAATACTTTAAAATTTATTTGCAAAGATTAATGTACAAAAAACTTCATTGTAGCAAAAAGGAAAAACATTACCTTAGAGGCATTCATTAAATATCAAATATTAAAGAGAAAACACTGGAATCATATCCAACATATCAAAACACTATTCACTCCAGGCAGGGAGCCAGTCACTACTATTGGGTAACCGTGATCTTGTGAATTTTCCAAGTTAGTTTTCCAACATTTTTAACTAAAGCAAATGTCTTATAACATTGATACTAACAGGGGGCAGTTCACCTAAGGAGAGCCAGGAAACAGAAAACAAGTAAAATAGTGAAAAGTGGATTTTCGATTATTCCCAAGGTTGCAAAAACATCTCGTAGGTTCACTAAATATCTACCACCTCTTCAATGGGCCTCTGGAATTTTCCTACCCTAAAATCTCACGAAACATTTAACATTTCAGACATCATGAATGCTAGCCTCCTTCCTTCTGTCCTTCTGTAAACAAATGAACTCATTTCATTCAACAAAGATTTCTGGAGCACCTATTACTAGCCAGCCACTGTGATATGGAGCTGGGAAAATAAAGATGTGTATTCAGAATATAACTCTTGGGGCTATCTTCACTTATCACCCAAACGGTAATCCAATGCCATTTCATTCTATTTGACTTATCCTCACTTCATATATATTTTAACATGACATATAATTCATTATATGCATGTGTACTACCACTCACCAAGTTACTATACTCTGAACATAGGAATTACTCTTTTAGCTAAAAACGTACAAGTCCTACAAGTGACTTCATGTAACCTATGTCTGAGAATTAATTACTATCTTAATGATTATGCTGATAAAGAACTCTCTTCCTGAGAGGGTTTTGCAGTCAACAATTTAACTAAAGCACATTATGCATCCACAGCGGCAGATGTGATTAGATATTACAGAATTCTGGCACACTCTGTGTGTAAATTGTCCAACGTCAACTGGGAAGACAGGCTATTCAAAACAAAATTGGGTAATTGGCAAGTGATGGAGTCCAAAGGATCCTGAAAAACTCATACAAATACCATCTGCCGGGCAAAGCATTCAGCTTTGTTAACATATTCATGACTCTCACAAAACAAGCCAATAACTCCGTAACTGAGAAACAATACTGTGAGATTCAGGGGAAAATGCTTAAAGTTGATATAATGATAACTGTACCATTAATGATCACAGTTCACTTGGGCAGAATTCATAAGTTGTTCAAAAGTCTGATTGTAGGGGAAAATAAATCAACTACTTCAAGCATTATCAGGGTTTCTAATAAGAAATAGGTGAAGATGTAATCTGGGAACTCAACAAGCAGGCTGGTTTGACTCCCTTATGTGTCACTTACAAAATTCTACAAGACTCTTATTCTAGAAAGAAATCCGGGCAGTGAAATTAAAGCAATATAAAACACCCAGCACCTTAATGACTGATGTCAGCTGACAGTGTATAAAAAGTAACTATTACTGTTATTACTGTTACTGTTATCAACATTAATTGTTGCTGGCATAAAAGCACTATTGTTCAGTTTTCTAAATCTGGAAACTAGAGTCTAAACACAGTTAGCAAACCTGAGGGACTGGCCCTCCCACAAAATGTAAAACATCTTGCCCAAACTGGCTTCTTCCCAAGCCAGTTCTATTGCCATTCTATCGCCAGACAGCCTGGGGTTTATATCACAGGGTTTGTATCACAGCACTATTACCTACTTGTTATGTAACTTTGGGAAAGTAATAACATGCTCTGTGCTTCACTCTCCTCCTCTATTAGAGACAAAGATATGCCTTATATGTATTAAAATTAATACATATAAAATGCTTTTTGCACATAACAATCTTCCTATTGAAAGCAGAAGGGCACCCTCACAGACACACTCCCTTCTGTGAGTTACCCTTTGCAACTCCTTCCTGTAGCAGGTGTCCCAGCATACCAAATGAAAGCAGAGGTCTCTTCTAAGTTAAAACCTCACTGGCTCATGTTCTCAGCAGAAGGTCATAAAGATAACAGGGGAAGGAGAAGCACTGTTTTTGTTTCTGTTGTTGTCAAGTACTTTTGATACTGGAATAGTCTTATTAGCAAAAGCTAAGAAGTTAAAGGTAAAACAACTTCAAAAATTTAAGAACATACTAAAAGATTTTTTGTTTCTAGTACAAGGCTAAAGAAAATAGCTTGGAGCTAGAAACCAGGTATTTGTATGGTTCGCGCTAGGGGGGAGCCCTGATGGCACACTGTTTTAAGCATTCAGCTCGTAACCAAGTCTGGCAGTGTGAATCCACCAGCTGCTCCTTGGAAAACCTTCAAGGTACTTCTACTCTGTCCTATAGGGCTGTTCTGAATCAGAATAGAGTCCGGGACAATAGGTTCGGGTTTTCTGGTTTGTACTAGATGACCTTCCACATGCCCCTTAACTTCAATGTCTAAATTTCCTCATCTGTAAAAATGTAAGAACCACCCTGCCTCATGAGGTGGTTGTTAGGATTCACAGAGAAAAGAAACAATGGTGGAAATTAGAAATATTTTAAGCATAATTCTGAAAACAATACATAATTTTAGAACCAGTCATCAGCGCACAATATTTGTGAATGCTTGCTTATGTTTGAAGTGTCAGGATCAAAGACCACTTTTGATCAGGTTACTTGAACCACTGCATGATCGTCTAGGTGATTTTTGGTTTAATAGGTACATTAAAAACCACATTGCCAAGTTCCAAAACTCAAAACATTCTCCAGACATTTCTTCAGCAGTAAAAAATCTGACTCCAAATAAATGATTTCTAATTAAGGTGGAAACATTACATGCAGTAAAACATGTCATTCTACCAAGTAAATTAATACCTTTTGGAGGAAAAAAATCCTATCTTAAAAAACATTACCACAAAGTCAAATAACAACAAAGTTAAGTTTCAACTGACCAAAATGCTAACCAAAATGAATTTTTTATCAGTAATTGCACAACACGACACTGAAAGAATACTCATCTCCTCTTGTAAATTAGGGAGCAAAAAGTCGAGAATATTAAATACCTACATTAGAACCTCACACACACTTGACCTTACAAGTATAACATTTAATCACTATCATACCTGTAAAAGCAATTTATGCCAATTACCTCTCCTATGTAAGCTGTGAAGGAAATCACAGTTAAACTATGATTTTCAGTAATTTGTTAAAATTCATGCTTAACAGACGAAAAACTTGGTACAACGTATAATTATTTTTTAAAACACGTGATCATGGGCTATTTTTAAATGAACTGAATCTGAAATTAAAAAACAAACGATAATAGCCCACTGCTGTCAAGTCAATTCTGATTCACAGCAACCCTACAGGACAGAGTAAAACTACCCCATGGGGTTTTCCAAGAAATAGCTGGTGGCTTTGAACTGTCAATCTTTGGTTAGCAGCTGAGCTCTCAACCACTTTGTCAAGAACATCACAGTCAATATGATAAAAATCTATACTACTGTAATGCTTGTATTGGTTTCTGTTACATACAGATATAAAGAAATCTGGTAAAAATTGCCTAAAATATATTTAGGGAAATATAAACAGCCAATTGTATAGCTCTTTATAAAAATACTTAATATCACTCAATCATCAAAACACAAACTAGTATGAAAACATTACGCAGGAACTTTACACCGCAGTCTTCCAAAATCAAGAAGACAATGGGAAAAAAGCAAGAAGGGGAGAACTTTTTAGAGGCATCAAACAGTCAAGCTGTCAAAACATACTAGAGTCTTCACCTTTGTACTTGGCGGAAAACTGCATCTTTATTTTCACTAACATCTACCTCAGACTTAGTATGCTCCTCAATTCTGACTGTCTGCAAGAAACCATATTAATGTTAACAATACACCTCTGACTTTATGATCAACAGAAGTCACATTTTTTCAAGTCACTTTACATTGTTACAACATCTCAAAACCTTCTGCTCACTATAATAACTATTAAAGATTATACCCAAACCGACTGCTGTTGCGACAATTACGACTCATACCTCTATTGCTATTTCATCTATCATACAAGGGAGCAAATACATAATAAAGCTTGTGTTTTAATATTGTGAAAACTATTTTATATAGTTTCCTTTGTAATCCCATTTCATATTGTGCATTTTAAACATTAATCTGAGAGGCTATCTAAACAGTTCACCTATTTGCTGAGGTTTCCATGACACGAAATATGGGTAACAACCCATGCTATAAACCAGCCTAGAAGGGTCAAGTTCAGACTGATGAACGGTAACTAAATAGTAATTAACTATTCCAAATCCAAAGTATCACAACTACCATTAAATCTATGATGAACTTATGCAAATTATCTCTTCCCTATTTTCACGCTGCTTCATACTGTATACCTCACTGTAAGGTGATATTAACTGTTTTATGAAACCAGCTTATTACACCAAATTAAAGTCCTGATTGAAGGGAATCAGGACACAAAAAGGAATTTTTTGCAGGGCAGAATGCCTCAAAATAAAAAAAAAATAAAGTTATTCTATCAGTTGTAAGACATAATTCAAAATTAAGAAAAATCATAGCTACAATTAGATCTCCTTCAACCACCACAATCCTTAGAACTGTCTGAGACTCATACCCGGCTGTCAAGGCCTCCAGTGACCTGGACTCAATTACCAAATGCACTTATTTCCTTGTCATTCTCTATACTCACTCTCTAGTCTAGCCAACCTATGACCATGCCAACCTGTTCTCTTGCCTGCAGCGATATCCCATCAATCTGTCCTTGCAATCTTGGTCCTCACCAAGACCTCCCCCATTGTCTGAAAACATTCTTGACAATCCAATTTAACACATAATTTCTCAACTGCTCCAAAACTGTTTCATGTATAATAGCCTTACTTTGAGCACTAGCTCTTATCGGTATGGGCAGAACCCACAGTTCTTGGAAAGCACAATAAATAGTCAACAGTTAACTAATTAACATGGGCTTAAGAAACAAAAACCCCAAATACTGTTGAGTCAGTTGTGACTCATGACAACCTCATGTGTTCCAGATTAAATTGCTCCATGGGGTTTTCTTGGCTGTAATCTTTATGGAAGCAGATCATCAAGGCTTTCTTCCACAGTACTGCTGGGTAGATTCAAACCACAAACCTTTAGGTTAGAAGTCCAGCACAAACCATGTGCACGACATGGTAACAGGGAAATCTTTAAAACCACTACAAAACTAACTCTGCACCAAAACATTAAAAAAGTCAAGCGACTCATGGGGACCCAAAACATTAACCCATGGTAATTAAATCACTTCACCTTATAAGATGTCTGTCATTCCCTTAAGGCAACAGACATTGCTTAGTATAACAAACAACACTATCTATTCAGCTTCACTGGTCTCTTTCTTCAGACCCAATTATCACCCAG
Source organism: Heterohyrax brucei (assembly GCA_028571685.1). NCBI lineage: Eukaryota > Metazoa > Chordata > Mammalia > Hyracoidea > Procaviidae > Heterohyrax > Heterohyrax brucei. The sequence goes on from CM053140.1 coordinate 61,377,073, forward strand.
GCTTATCAATGCTAGACTATCTACTGAACACATATCTGTTAATTTCCAATTTCAGGTTTATAATTTTCCTATTTCCTCAACTGGAATTTTTACTCTTTTCCTGGTACAAACAAAGCACAGTTCAAGACCCACATATTCCATAAGTCATTCCTTCCCCAGAGAACAAAATATACTCTCACTTCTCTCAGTTCCTAGGACATGGACACAAATGTTCTCATTACTTGTCATTGGGTCCTTCCTTAAAATTAAATGATCAAATGAATCACAAGGACTGAGAGTCACTCAAGAAAGCCTGTCCTATTCATGGAAGACATGTACAGCTGTAAATAAAAACAAAAATATGTGAACACAAGGTTGTAATTTACAGTCCACATGTCTTATATTTGTGTATATATTTTATACAAAATTCGACATCAAAAGAAATAAGTATGCTTTTCTGATGAGCAGGGGCCCATGGCTTTTGATGAGAAGGCAAGAGAAGGCTATGATCCTAAAAAAAGTTAAGTACTGATCCAAAAGGTAAATTTCCCAGATGTTATAAAGGCATGACTATTTGTATAAGGAAGCATAAGCTAGTGTGTTAGTTCTAAATGACCAGTGTATTAAAAATACTTGCTAGACCGCATGATCTCTGAGAAGGCTAATTTCAAATGATAATTTCTGAACCTATGTTAAATACAAGGAATGCTTTGAGGAGTTACAATAAAGAAAAAGGGAAAACTTGGTCTTCTAAAGCAATGACACTGCAGGGATAAGACCTAGTCTTTGCTCTCAAGAAGCTTACAGTCTAGGAATAGCTATTATGCGAGTAATCATAACACAAGACAAAATCCCAAAAAACCAAACCCGCTGCTATCGAGTGGATTCTTACTCATAGTAACCCTACAGGGCAGAGCAGAACTGCCCTACAGGGTTTCCAAGCAGTGCCTAGTGGATGTGAACAAACTGACCTTATGGTCAGCAGCCGTAGCTCTTAACCTACTGTGTGACCCAAGTTTCCTAACATCAAGAAGAACATGATAACTCAACGAATTCAAAGGAGACACACAATGTTAGCTTTTTAGTTTGGAGATAAAGAAAGTGATAGCACTGAACCTTGACGAATAAGGAAGATTTAATTGGCATAAATGGAAAAGAAAATGAAACATGACCAAAATCCAAAGGACAAGAAAAATCAGAGGGATAAAATACAAGAACAAAACACAGATTACCCGTAGTAAAGGGCTCCTTCCTATTTAACAACTACTGGTTCCTATGCCTTTGGAAGGTTGAAAGTCTTGCATATACTTATGCTTCCTGGGCCAATATTCCCAGACATGCTACTAGGGACTCCAGTACAAGAACGTATAAAACAATCTACTTAGAAAGCAAGAATTATGAGTTCACAGAACATAATCAAAACAATCACATAATAATACTGTATCTGTGCAACAATGACCCTAGCTTGCCACAGTTAAGGCATGTATAGGAAGTCAGAACCCAACAACAGTTTCATAAACACTTTCAATACCTGCTGAAATGGAATATGGGGCAAAGGCACATAGATGTTTGGATGGTATCGTTGATGCAATCACACTAACTATGCAAAAGCACATCTCTGTTTAAGCCCAAATTATTCGGCCTTTTTAAAAAAAAAAGATGAAATTATTTTTAAACCAGAGATGAATGTGTCAAAAATCAATACCACTTACAATATTACAAAGTAAAGAACAATTAAGTAAAAGAGAATTAGAATTCTGTTCACAAAAGATTGGCGACCCAGAGATAAACTTTTCTTCAAGTAAGAAGGTAAGAGCAGGTTAGACTGGAAGTTGAGAACCAAAAAGGGCCAGAGCTGCAACAGTTGCCAGAAAAGTCAAACCAAAAGGAGAATTCAAATAAAACTTGATATAACTAGGTTAAGGGATCCTGATTAGGACCAGCCTGAACTCAGACATCCCGAAGTACAAAATTTTATTAGTATCCTAAGCTAGACAAGTTAAAATCTATACAGTAATCACTATGCATTCCTATATTTGCTAGTGTGGTTCAAAAATAATTAATTCTAATACACCTTCATCACCACAAGCAATTTCTGGCTTCACTTTAAAACTGCTGTTTTAAGGCTTCATTGTGAAAAGGGCTGTAACACTTAAAGAAGACTGTTTCTGACAGGAAAGGAGGAAAAAAGTCAATTCTTATGGGGAGGGCGACATATTTACTGGCAACTACAGAAAGAAATGCAATTGATCTATCCGAGATTTATCTGACATGATGAGCAGTCACACCATCCCTTAAAAGTTTCTTTCTGTAACCTTCAAAACATAACTTTGTTACTCAGCTGTCCAAAGTTTACTTAATGAGCTGTTTGTGATAAAAACTTGAAAAGATCCAACTTGGTACAACTGCTCTCCAAAGAATATAAGCTAATTTCCCCATATGCAATTTTTAATCTTCAAAAATGAATTTCTTTCAAATCTTCTAAACTTCAATGTGAATTTCTAACCTTCCACACCTAGAAATTTATGTTCATCTTCCAGTTCAAAACTAATGATTATGAGAAATTCATGGCACATGAAACTGCTTGTAATACCAAGGCAAAACCTATGATACTGAATAAGCTCTGGAAACTATCTGCCTCTTTTATATAATCCAAGCAGATGATTTTCCTTTAAATACAAAAGGATCCATAAAACTCTCAGAGTTAATCATACTATGCTTCCATAAATGGAAGGCACATACAAAACATTCCAGGAACTTCTGAATCAAAGAAGCAAGCATTTGTTCTTTCTGTGTTTTCCCCAATCACATTCTCTTTTTAAAGGGGCACATCTGTTATCTGTAGTAACTGATTTAATGGAAAGACATGATTTATAGGACGGCCTGACACTGCACTCCTGACAATGGCAGATAACAGAGTTTACCATAATTTTTTTTAAAAAAGGCGTCGCAATCATATTAATCTTCAGAGATGCTAATTTTGCATTTTAGAGGGTTGTGTTACAAGAGGCAGCATACTTCTGAAGCCCTAGGTACAGCGAGGAGCAAGATAGTCTCTTGCCAGTAAACTCAGCACAGGAACCACTTTCTTGAGGGCAAAGACAACAGAGGCCTTGTGAACCTGTATCCAAGTACGGCTACAGATACTCTATAATAATGCCATCCCCCTTCCCCCCAATTTTAGTTACTTGAATAATGTGCTGGTTGGAGGGAGAATAAAGAGGGTGACAGAGACACACACAGTACCTGTTGTTGAGAATTGTAGTCAAAAAGTCCCACAGTTGCTGCTGCTGAGTCCACAGGTACCTGCGTGCCTGAATAATCAAACTGAAGAGGCTCCATGCCCACATGTTCCATGGGGTCCAAGGGGACACTCTGGGACTCCATGTTGGAGAAATCCTCCACAGGCTTGGCACCATTGGTGCTGGTCAGCTGGGCTAAGCCCTCAGAACCATTCTGGTTTGAACCCAGAAGATCCACTTCATTAGCTGAGTTCTGGCAATTACCAGGGGTACGGCTAAACAGAGAAAGTAAAGGGCATTAAACCTTATTTTGAGAGGGGAGGGACACTACAGCAACCCAAGCTAAGGACAATGTCCTTGACATAGCTCATTCATTATCAATACTACTTAGAAGTATTTCTGCAAAATAACCAGAGACCCTCTGGGTGCTTGCAGTGTGAAATCCTCTACTATGCCTCTTCTGTTGCTTGCCTTTTCATTACAATCCACCCCAAATATACATTAAATGCTATTAATTATGATCCTTTTAACCAAGGTGTCTAGATTTAGATGAATTGGGAGGGGGGAAAATACACAGCCTGTGACATCCATGAAAAAATAGTGCACCTGGGACATCCCATCTCAAAATTTAGACAACAAAATATGTTTCCCCAAAGCAACATCTACCCTCTAAAATTAAAGTCAATGGAAAAAGTATATTTCTCAGAGAAAACTTCACATCTGAGAATGATTCTAATAAAAAATCTTATGCATTATCTTGGTACTACTGATCAGTGATGAAATTGTCTTCTCTTCAAATAAACTAAAAAGAAACAAATAATCTTAAACTATTCTTCAGTAAATTAATAATCAAACACACCCCTGCTTAGGAGACCACTCTAAACTGTGAAAGTAAATATGAGACTATAATTTATCTTAGAAATGAGGACCTTCTGAGAGCAAAAAGGGCCAAAATTAATGATCATGCAGGGACACAAGACTAAACAAAGACTATCTTGAGTAACCTAGGGCATATGATATCCAATGTAAAAGGACTGCAACACTGTATGATCACAAGTCAGATTAATGTAATATGTCCCAGTAAAGAGTATATCCTGCAACCATACTCCAGACCCTTCATCCCTAGAACAAACTGTGAGCTGGTATAACTTAAAAGTATCCTTGTACATGCACATATGCACTCGCGCGCACAGGCACACATGCACACACCACCTGCCCCAGGAAGGTCAAATATCACCCAATACTGCTACAAACTGACTGAGATTCAGGGTGGAAAGGCCACTGTAGATAGACAGACCTGAGGTAAGTGCTTATTACTCTCTTCCTCCAATTTTCTTTCATTACACATACAAAATATAAAAATCAGATTAAGAATCCTGAACTGTAAGTGATGGTTCAAAATAATTTTAATTTTGGCTTCAGAAGACAAGCTACATATGCTTATATGCATATATACATGCACATTAGCTTTAGACTAACACTTCAATTATTCAAAATTAAATTTCCTACTGTAACAATTAATCATGGATTTTTATAGATTTTTAAAAATTATATGCCACAACTAAAGATTGCCTATACAACTGAGTATTTGCCAAATCTGGAAGACAAGTATACAATTTCTTGGCACAGACAATTAAGCACTTCCAGCACTGTATACAATATTAATTTAATATACTGTATACTAAATTATAAGGTAAAACTCACAAAGCATTTGAGACCTGAAACGGGATGAAAGGCATCCAAAGAGGGATATTAGGAACACGTCATTTAAACTGCATCTCTGGCTCTTTAAAATAAAGAAAATAATACCTGACCCACCTACCACCTATGAGACTCAGATCCACAAGTTCTCAACATTTTTCCCTGTACTCTCTAAATACTCTAGATGGATAGGACACACTTCAGTTAGCAAACATCACTCTCTCATACAGTCATTTGGTAGGCATTCACCCCCAGGTGATTTCAATCAAATGATTTGTATGAGATCATTCTGAAAACTTTAGAGTCTTACACAAATGTAAAAGCTACCATTGGTACAAAACAAGAGGCATTGCAACTTGTTAAAAAAAGAAAAAAATTCAACCCTATCAGTTAATTTACAGTCTTTGTGGCTTGGAGATACTAGATCAATTCTTTAAAGGAAATAATAGGCAAGAAGGGTAGAAGAGCTAAAAAATAAAAATAAGTCAAAACAAACAAACACCCACAGCTCCCATTCAAAAATCAAAGTGTAAAACATACAAACCTAAAATCTTTGACGTCTGCATCAATCCCATTCTGCACTGGCAAACCATTGGTCTTGTCCATCACATCACCCTCCTCCTTCAAATCTCCTAGCTTATCTCCATCAAACGTACCCTTGTTCTTCTTTTCACCTTTGTCGTTTTCATCACTGTCTGCATCCCTTGGGCCCTGTTTAAAAAATAGCTTCAGCTTCACTAATCATCATCAACTAATTAACAGTGGGCAACCACTGTTAGACACCAGACTACACTAGCTGCTAATTAGAACAGGATAGGGTCTCTGTACTCTCAGACATTACAATCTAATTAACAGACAACACTGAGGCAGGAACACTGCAGAAAGTCTTGCCAAATGAGGGACACAGACATACATTTAAGTTACAAGCATTTACAACAGTCTTATACCCAATATTCTACCACCCCATTTTATGCCTTTCTACCCAAAGCCTAGCCACAAATACATACCTTAGTCTCATTTCTCTACTCTCAAATCTAACTTTTTCTGAAATGGCAAGAATCCTAGTAAGCTCCAGGTATGGCAGTTATTAATACAGAGGGAAAATGTTAAGTCTATAAAAATAATTTCCTGTTTTTCTACTGTCCTATGTAAACTCTTTCCTTACATCCAAATACTGAGCCAAGTGCAGTCTAAAATCATTTTAACTCAATCACTCTGTTCTTTACCTTGGGATATATGCTCTGCCAATTTACATACTACCACCCAACTGCACTCTGTAAGTCTCACTGATTACTGTATTAACAATTCAATAACTCCTTAATGTTAATTGCTTTTTTCAAAACAAGTAAAAACCAACTGTGAAATTCTTGCACCAAGATGTTCTATTTATCTGCTACCTTCTGCTATCTGCCTATCTCATGCCACATTATTCTTGCATGTATGCGAGAACATGGTTAAGTAAAATATAAGAGAAGTAGAATTTATTTCTAAAGTGTTAAAGCTTAAAACTGCAAAGCCGAAATCTCTAGGCCTAAAAGAATTGATTTGCTACCAGACACATTTATGTCCTGTCTTCTAAGGAAAGTGAGTCCCCCTCCTCTTACTATGTCCTAGGTTAAGCCTTGACAGATGTGTCCAGCCTTCCTAAAGGAAAAGATTTAGAATTGTGACATGATACCAAATTCTTGCAAAATTTATCAAAGGGTAAACAACCTTTGCTTTTATAAAGCTTGCTTGTCCCCACCACTGATTCCTGGCAAAAAGAAGAAACAGAAACATGTGGACCAAATTAGAATTCCTGGCAAACACAAAGATCTAATCAACTAAAAGGTGATAGCTGCTTCAGTCATTTCCAGTCACCACAATCAAACTTCAGCGGTAGGAAATCAATAATGAAAGCTAGAGCAGCAGATAGTTGGGAGCAGGGTGACCGTGGGCAAGTCTACAGATGTAAAGCTAACAGATACTCCCAGAGTAGCTCTTAGAGATCACTGGCCCAAAAAGGGTGACTCATGAACCTTGAGATTCTTAAACGCTTGCTACTACTAGTTCAGTGCCAATTTTACTTTCAAAGTCATTCTCTGTTCAAAAGTGGGACAGAAAGAGAGTTCATGCCTAATATGAAAACACACACACACACAAGAAGGAACTTAGGAAGGATCTACAATTCAGCTTCATATGGCATCAAGATGGTAAATCACAGCTCTGGTAGCCATTAGAATGTGATCCTCTTTTAAAGTATGAGACTATTATTGGTTCCAAAGAAGTGAATGATAGCCAACTAAGCACCACACTGAGATCCAAAAGTGGATGTGAAAATATGACAGGGTTCTAAAGTCAAAAAGATCTTTAGAAATATCGAGGCAACAGCTCCCACCATCCTGCAAGTGTTTGAGAGAGGTTATGTACTCATTTTTATGAAAACACAGTACCAAATACAATGCCTAGCAGCCATGACCAAAAAATCCTACCACACTTAACTGCTGAAGTTAAGACTCTCCCATTCTCATTATACTACAGTGAAGCTCAGAAGGGAGTAACAGACCCAGATGACAACTCTGTCAATTTCAAAACGGTATTACAAGAATCATCCCACTGCCATGCCTAAGTAATCTTCCCCAAAGCCAACAAATTAGATCACTGGCCCAGGAGAAACAGCTCACCTCTAACTTCTCATAAGGAGCTCAAATGGTCTGCAGATATAATGAAGGAAAAAAGGAAGATAGAGAAGCTGTATTAAGTTTCACCAATAACCAAAAAGACCAGTGGAAAAGAAAACTCTTAAGTCCATCACCATTCTAAATTATGTTTGCCTAGTTATCCTTTACAGAGACTTGCTGAGAATCTGTTCAGCTCATCTATAAGCCAACTGATTTGCCTGTAAACTTAAGTCACTGATAGCTTCACTCCCAACTATATTGCCGAGGGATGAGTTTTAAATATTTTTCAGGGATTGGAATAAGATCCAATACTGTGTACATCCACAGGAAATATCGCTATCTGATTTCCCACTCTTAATAAGCTAAATTAATGTCGTGGTAGATTCTATTAGGGGAGAGGGACCCAAAGGAGACTTCCACTCACGAAGATGTACATCTATGATTTGTGTACTATCTTTGGATGAGTTCTCCAGAGAAGTATAACAACAATACATATATGCATACTGCTGTTGTTAGGTGCCACTGAGTCAATGCTGATTCATCATAGTGACCTATGTGCAGCAGAACGAAACACTGCCCAGTTCTGCACCTTCCACACAACCATTATGGTTGAGTCCACTGTTGTGGCCACAGTGTCAATCCTTCTCATTGAGGGTCCTCGTATTTATCAATGACCCTCCACTTTACCAAGCACTCCAGGGACAGATCCCTCCTGTAACACATCCAAAGTAATTTATGTGAGACCCAGGTTCACCATCCTTGCTTATAAGGACCATCTTGGCTATATTTCTTTCAAGAAAGATCTGTTCATTCTTTTGTCAGTCCATGGCACAGTCATATTCTTCACCAACACCATAACTAGAAGGTGTCGATTCTTCTTCGGTCTTCCGTATTCATTGTCCAGCTTTCACATGCATATGAGATGACTGAAAACACCATGGCTTGGGTCAGATGAGCCTTAGTCTTCAAGGTGACATCTTTGCTTCTACGTATTTAAAGAGGTCTTTTTCAGCAGATCTGTGAATACAATGTGTGGTTTAGATTTTTGCCTGCTGCTTCCATGGGTGTTGATTTTGGATCCGAATACAACGAAATCTCTGACAACTTCAATCTTTCCTTCAATTAACGTGATGTTGCTTACTGGTCCTGCTATTTTACTTTAAAGTATAATCCACAGTGGAGGCTGTATGTAGTCTTTGATCTTTGCCATCAAGTGCCTGAAGTCCTCTTCATTTTCATCAAGCAAGCTTGGGTCTTTCTGCATAACACTAGCCATTAATTAATCTTCATATAGATCAGCTTCTCAGATTATCTGCTCAGCATACAGTTTGAGTAAGTACAGCGAAAGGACACAATCCTGACGCATACCTTTCCTGACTTTAAACTATGCACTATCTCCTTGCTCTGTTCAAACCACTGCCCCCTGATCTATGTATGGGGTCTTCAGGAGTACAGTTATGTGTTTTGGAATTCCCATTATTTGAAATGTCATCCTTTGTTAATGATCCACAGAGTCAAATGTCTTTGGACAGCCAATAAAACACACATAAACATCTTCCTGGTATTCTCTGTTTTCAGCCAAGATCCACATGACTTAAGCAATGATATCCTTCATTTCATGTCTTTTGAATACAGGCTGCATTTCTAGCAGTTCCCTACTGATGTACTGCTGCAGCTTTTGAATGATCGTCAGCAAAATTTTACTTTGGGGTGATATTAGTGATACTGTGTGATAATTTCTGCATTCGGTCTGATCATCTTTCTTGGGAATGGGCATTATATATACAGATTTTGTCCAGCTGGTTGGCCAGGTAACTGTCTTCCCAATTTCTTGGCACAGACAATTAAGCACTTCCAGCACTGCATCAGTTTGTTGAAACATCCAAATTGATATTTTGTCAATTTCCAGAACCTTGTTTTTTTGCCAGTCCCTCCAGTGCAGCTTGGACTTCTTCCTTCAGTACCACTGGCTTCTGATCACGTGTTACTTCCTGAAATGGTTGAATGTCAAACCAATTCTTCTTGGTATAGTGACTCTCTATATGCATACACAGAGAACTATGCCTCAAGGAAATGACTCAATGCAGTTACAGAGACTGGCAAATTTCAAAGTGTGTACATTGGGTCACACTTGTTCTAACATGATACAACTATCATGTGTACAACTGAAAACTCACTAGTCCCCTTTATAGCTCATATTTTGAAATGAATAATAGAATAAGGGAGGAAATAAAAGATATTTGAGATACACACACACACACACACACACACACACACACACATTTATAATAAAACCAGGAAGAAATATTCATAACAATTAGTCTTTCTTTCTGCCACTGTTTATACAGTCCTAACTGATATTTAGAAATATCTCTGTCCATTACCCATTCTATGTTCCTTTTACCCTCAGCAAGCACTTCAGATGATCATGGTTCTTTGCCTGGAAGGGTGACCCAAACCTTCATTCCTGAAATGTATGAGTCAACGGAAGTCATATCAGAACTGAGTTGCTATATTTTTCCAGTGACAATCACAGGGCAGAGTAGTACCAAGGGATGCCTTAAGGGATCACCCGTCTTCCAGACATACTCTTTTTCACCTGCATTATACAACATCAATCTAATTTCCTCCTGGTACTCAGAGTCAATCACACCAGCCAGTATGGTAACTCCCTCTTTGCCTGTTACAGTTTTGAGAGGCCCAAAGTGGCCAGCTGGCATTCTTAACTTCCATTTCAGTTGAATCAGTGCTGTTTCATCAAGTGGGAACAATTCTCCCTTTGGAACTAAGATCTCTTGATCCACACAGCATACCGTCGAGGGGACAGGAAGTAGAATTTTTTTGAGTAGGTCAGTAGGGGTAATAGGGAGTAGTGGTGCCACTTCCTTCTCCACCCCTTAATTCCAGGAATCATGAATCCTGGCTATGGGAGAAACAGCATCATCTATAGTGGATGCAGGTTTAGAGTAAGCATTACCTCCTAGAGAACACTGCCCCAACCCTGCAAAGTACTGTCACCTAGCATGAAACATGTGATCACCAAGACCCTCACACCTCACCAGCACATGATTTACTGGTAGAGATATTTTACATCATTTCTATTGCCACCTCATCCCATGGATTAGCAGTGCCCTCTTTATTACTGAACAGTCATCAGTGCCTTTAAAACTAGTCAGACTTGAAAACCAATTTAGAAAATTCTTTCTTAAAAGATTTTGTTTCTCTACAACCACTTCCAGTACCAAAATGTCCTAGGCTGGGTTCTCTAAAGAAGCAAAACCAGTGAACTGGGTCAGTGAGAGAAAGAGCACGTGTGTGTGCGTGCATGCGTACCTGTGTATTTTATATACATAGAAAGAGACAGAGAATTTATCTCAAGGAAAACGGCTCATGCCATTGAAGAGGCTGACAAGTCCCAAGGCATCAGGCTGGAGGCTTCTCCTAACTCATGTAGCTGTAGGGGATGACAAACCCAAGACTGGTAGTTCAGTTGGTAGGCTACAGGGTCATGGGCTGTGGAGGCTAATGAATACAAGATTAGCAGGTAGGACAACTGGCTCACAGGTTGCAGAGACCAAAGGATCTGAAGATCAGCAAGTAAGACAGCAGGCCACAGGCTCACAGGTTGCAGAGCTAATAAAGCCCAACACTGGCAGGCAGCTGGCTCAGATCTCAAGAACTGGATGAAGACAGCAACTGGTCAGATGATGGCAAGCCAGATGCAAAACCCAGATCAAGCTAGCACACTTTGTGAGAATCTCTCTCTCTCTCTATGATAACACAGAGAGTGGCCAGCTGGCATTCTTAATGGTACAGGCCACATCCGAGTGAATTCCCCTCACAACTGACTGGATGATCACATTAGGTCATATTATGGACGGTGAGTACTTTACCACGTAACTGCCAAACTAAATCATTGTGCAACTGCAAACCACTAAGAATCATGGCCTAGAGAAGTTGACACACAATCTTAGCCATCATACGTACTTTTCATATTTCAATAAAAACTATTTAAAAGAAAAAAGTTCAGTAAATCAACAACGGCCATTAATAAAAATTAACATGAAATTTTATTTCTGAATGACAACGAAAGCACAAGTGGGAAGCAATCTATCAAAAGTGTTTCTGATTAAGAAACAGTACAGTGATATATAAAATAACCAAAGGTACACAGACCAAAGCTTATTAGTGGTTATCAGGGATGGAAGGGAGAAGAAAAGGAGGATTCATTGTTTAGGGGGCATTGAGTTTCCAGTAGCAGTAACTGAATAATCTGGAAAAGGACAGTAGTGGTAGTTGCACAACATGATGAATGTGAATCAATGTCATTAAATTGCACATGTAAAACTTTCTGAAATAGCTAAAATTTTGCTGTATATATTCTTGTTACAATAAAAAATTTTACATAAAAGTTGAGTGTGGTACATGAAGGTTCACTGTATTACCCTTCTGTCAGGTTTTAAAATTTACATAATAAAAATAAAAAATTAAAAAAAGAGACAATACAGGGCTCAGTAACATTAAAATGTCTCTTTAGAGATGTAAAGACCCTGCAGAAAGAAGTATAAACAGGCTGAGTTTATGGGTTTTAAAATTATTTAGTATTTAAAATAAGTTATCATACCTATGTGGTCTCTAAGAAAGTACTGATATGGGAAGCACAGAACCTACCATCTACCTCCCTAGTCACAGGACTTGGAACAGGTCACTTAACTTCTAAGTTTTAGCTTTCTCATCTATACAACAAGAGTACTTTTGGAGACAACAAGGTAGATATGAGAATAATGCATGTACAAAAGTTTGATCAAGGATAAAGTGTTTTATATAAATATTAGTTAAAGCCATAGTGTCGGATTTGAAATCTGAATGCCTGATCAAGTGGTATAACTCAACCTTACCCTGTTACAGTGCAGTAGTTGCAGTTGAGCATCACAATCGTTTTAAAATTTACAAGTGTCTGAACCTGTCCCCCAGTGATTCTGATTTAACTAGTTTATACAGGCTCCTGTAAATGTTATAAAGAGCTTCTTCTCTAGTAACACTGTTAAGCATCCAAAATTTGGAACTATTATATTTAAGTCCAATAAAAGCACCACGAAGGCAAGACCAAAGTTCTGCTTTGTTTCTTATATATCACCTAGCATGTAACAGCACTCAAAAAGCGTAAGTGAATGAATGAAAAAACAAAGATCAACAGCATCTTTTTATTTGGGGCTTTCTTTACATTAATGCTAGCTGTAGACCTCAAATATAGGCTTCAGCAGTGAGTGCTCGAAATTCACATGGCTAAGAAAGTTCTTCAAAGGTTCTGAGAAGTTCCAGATCTCTAGAGAGGCACAGGAAAGTGTTTCATTGCTAGGTATCATTGAACTTGAAGAAGAGAAGGCATAGGCAGAAGAACTCTGTACTGCTGCTATCAGAGCTCATGCATTTGTTATTTATTTTCCTCAAAAGATTTACATAAGGGGAAAATGATTTCACAGTCAATCTACTACCTCTGAATAAAATCGGAAGAATTAATTCTTCCTCTTATGGCAATGGCCTCTACTACAAAGTTTCATGTGGCACAAGTCAACAGTTAACAAGATTAGTGATTTTTCTCCTTTCTTTCTAAAAATAATTTTACCTGTTTGACACAGTGAGTCCAGAAACCATTAAGTAAAACCTTGGTTTCTCCTGCTCACACTTCTGTTTTTCACAACTGACAAAAAACTAAGTCAAGTTTCTTTCAAGCTCAGCAGCTTCTCTAACAAAAATTTTCAAATATTAAAAAATTAGTGAATTTGAAACTAGTTATGTGAACTCACTTTTTATACTTAACACATTAAATAAGAACTTAACTCAAAAATAAACTAGTAGAGGAAAATACAAAGCAATATAGTTACGAATTTAAATTAGTTTGCATCCAGGCTTTACCACTTTCCTGTAAAACACGTTTTTCTCATCTTTGAATTTACAGGGATGATAGTATCTACCTTAAAAGGGTTGTTCTGTTAAATACAGCACTTGTGAAAGTGCAATTCTTTAAAGATAAAATAGTTCCTAAACACACTTTATCCCACTCTTTTGTTTTTCCACTCCCTTTTTCACTGAAATATCCACCATCACCACACCTCTCCAACAAGGCATCAGGATTATTAGACATTTATTGTATTTCTCCCTGGAAAGAAATTTTCAAGGTCCCAACCAGTAGATTCTTTGTCCCACTGATTTTTATAAGTGTACAGAAGAAAGTCACCAATGACTACCACATTTGATTCAATCTGAGACACCAATACAAGGCATACCATTATTTTATATGCCACTTAAAAGAAAACTGCCTGGAGAGGAATAGTGTGCTGTCACCGGGCAGGGAGAGCAGTGGAAGCTGCATACGGGTGGGCATATAAATTTATACAGGAATGTACATGTTCACTCAGTCATAATAAAAAAAAAAAAGAAAAGAAAACTGCCTGCTCCTGCAGAGTTTTTGTTCTGTTGTGCATAGGGTCACTCTGAGTCAGAACGGACTCAATGCCACCTAACAGCTACAAAAAGGAAACACTGCCAACTAATGCATGACATACCGCGTCATTTAAAAGATGCATCCAAATTTCAAAATGCACAAAAGTAGTAGAAATGTACACTTTAGAAACAGTGTGATGTAGTATATGTCAGGAACTATGCACATGATGGAAACCCTGGTGGCATAGTGGGTAAGTGCTGTGGCTGCTAACCAAAAGGTAAGCATTTCAAATCCACCAGGCACTTCCTGGAAACCTCTATGCAGCAGTTCTACCCTGTACTGTAGGGTCACTGGGAGTCAGAATCAACTTTACAGCAATGGATTTTGGTTTAGTTTTGTGTGTACAAGTTAGGAGCCCTGGTGACACCGTGGTTAAGAGCTATGATCGCTAGCCAAAGGATCAGCAATTTGAACAAGCCACTTCTTGGAAACCCTGTGGACAGTTGTACTCTCTATAGGGTCACATGAGTTAGAATCAATTCAACAACAAGGGGTTTGGTTTTGCTTTACGCATATGATAAACTTGATGGTGCAGTTCTACTCCATTCTATGGTGTAGCCAGGAGTGAGAAACGACTCGATGGCAATGGGTTTGGTTTGGGGTTATGTACCTGATCCTCACCCAATTCCTTATACAGAGAAAGGTAAAAAGATCATTTCATTTTGCTGTAGCAACTACCAGATCCAAAAGGAAAAGGAATGGCTGTTATTCCAGAGATGAAGACAAAAAGAATGAGCTTCTAAAAAGTTTTATGTTTTTAAGTTTTTATCTAGTCAGTGTTTAAAGGCACTGCCAAGTAGAGCATATAGACTTATTGCTCAAGGGAAGCTTTATGTGAAGAGACTCTATAGACAAAATTTTTTAATTTTCTCTACAGCCTTTGGATAAATTAATCTCCCCCAAAATTATGTCTTACAACAGTGCTCATGAAACTTTAATGTGCATACAAATTACCTGGAGATCATGTCAAATTTCAGTACGCAGATTCAGTAGGTCTCAAGTAGAGTCTGAAATTATACATCAATTATGAGCTCTCAGGTAATGTAGATGTGACTGGTCCACTAACTTTGAGGAGTTTTTCATGTGTATTACAGCTACACTCATCACACAATTGTTAGGTTTTAAATATCTCCATTCTGCAGATGAGAAAAGTAGCTCTAGCTGGAGACTCCAATCCGTAACTTGTATCTGCATTACATTACAAAGTCTTTAAATAAAATCTGTTAAACTATCATTGGTTACTTAAAACAAATCCAGTGAAGACTAGGGAAACAAGTCATCAAGTTTCCTAGCTCAAATGAATTGCTAGCATGCATGCACTCTCCAGGTGAGAGAACAAGTCATCTCTACAGAAAAAATAGAAAGACCTTCCAAGTACTTTTTCCAAAAACCTTTTTTCTGAAGTTATTTTCACTACTCTATTCAAGGACAGAATGGTCTTCTCATTTTCCTAGTCACCATAATTCAGCAAGGCAGAAATTATGATCCACTTTCCTGACTTGTTAGACTTCAATCTATTTGAAAAATAACAGCTGGTATCCTCAAAGACTATTAACAGGTACTTAGATGGGCAATATAAAATGATGGCCCCAAAATTACAACAGTTACACCTGATTTTATGACCATCCTGAACTATGCTTTAAAAAAAAAAGCATTCAATGCCAGGAATAAATAAAGGATATAAAAAGAAAATATCAAGAAGAAACTCGACTCTGATTTAAGTAGTATTCAGAGTCTTCTTACTGTTCTGAACACTGCTACCCTGAAGTTTCTGGTTCTTATGTGGAACACTACCGCAAGTTTGCAGCAAGTAACTGAGAATACAATATTGTTAGATGCATTCTTGCCAGCCTGAAAGAATTCTTACCACAGAAGCCAAAACACTAAGCTGAGACCATGTGTACAATCAAATAAAGTCAAGAAAGCTAACCAGATAAACATCCCCAATGCAAAACACTTTAGTTCTAAATAAATAGCCTTTAATCAGAGGCTCGATTATCTGTTCTCAGTATCAGAGAATAACCTCTTAGTATGTTCCTTGAGGGCTGTCTTCACTGTGACATCAAAGTGATGTTTTCAGTTCTCAGGAAAAAAATGGGGCTGTGGGTGCCGGGTGCTCTGACCCATAAACTAACAATTACCACTCTTTAGAAAAATTGCCCACAATAAGCAGATATTCTGTCTACTCTGCCTCTGAAGTCAACTCTTTTATGGATAGGCTAGATTTAAAAGGGAGAGAAAATCATCTTTTTCAAGAACATGAAAACTATAACCATAAACTGATTCATGTTCCCATAATGAGAGCTACTGTCAGTTCCCATCCTAACCAGCATGCAGAGCAAAACCAGAAGAATAAAGAGAAGACAAGCAGCATACAACCGTTAAGGCTGATAAAGCAGCTGGTTTATTCCTCAGGCCTGTGTCTGCCAGAGCAACTGTATATGCCACCATAGTGGTCCACGTCCTGACCATCTCTCTTACACTGCTCCACAGATACAACTCAAGTCAAAATACGGGATAATATTTCATCAACCACAACTCTCCTTCTCAGAAGAAGCTAGAACACAGATTTGGAAATTTTTAATTTAGCTTTACACATACATGAGAAGTTCAATAAATAATGTCATTGGTAACAAACGAGCTGCCATCCAGTCAAATTCCAACTACAGCAACGCCATGTATGTGTGTCACAGCAGAACTGTCCTCCAAAGGGTTTTTAATGGCTGATTTTTCAGAGATCTATTACAAGGCCTTTCTTTGGAGGCATACGTATAGGTAGGATTTGAACTTCTAATCTTTCAGTTACCAATCAACTGCATTAAATCTTTACACTTTTTGACTCATCTATCCTAAAGTCTTAACCATTTCTGCTCACAGTACCATAAGAGGGCTAAAAATTACCAGTATCCTAAAACAACTAAGGATGCTACCCACCTTTACCAAAACAAATACAAGGAATTAAACGCAAAGGAAATAGCTTTTGTCATAAAAAAAATTCTTCAAACGACAAGTTAAAAAAAAAAGGTGGAGAGAAAGTCAATACCAGTGTTCTACCTTTCTCCTAGTTCCAATTATTTTTATGCCTCTACCAACTTCATAGTGACCCAGGAACATGCCATCTGGCTAATGTCCAAGAATTAGAGATTGGTCCCACAACATGATGGAGAATTCACAGCCAGAGGGGCACATGTTCCAGTTCACCACACTAGCAACTTATTAATGTTAATAATGAATTTGATCCAACAGTAAATAACAGTTATGGGCAGCAACTGAAGATAGTACTTTCTCAAACAACTTGGCATGCCTGAGATGAGGAAAGCATGGGGGACAGAAAAAGAGGTGAGCTGGGGATAATATTTAAAAGAGAGAAGTGACTCCATTCTTCCCATGGGATGACAGGCAAATGATAATCTGATTTGATCTCATTCCTCACATCCAAGGACTAGATTCTGTTCTTAACAAGCAGCATCTGGGGAAGTTTCAAATAAACGAAGCATTTGCCACCTGATTCATAGGCCACTAAATATGACCTAAGTCTCTGGATGGTCAAAAGACCCAGAAGCAATCAGATGAGTTTTAGAATGGCTAAAACTCCAGAACACCCCAGTTTAGTCCTTTGAACTTCCAAAGGGTTATTATAAAAATAGAAGATTCTTATCAGGCTAAATGCCTCATATCAAACTTCTAGACACAGGCATAAAAGAAATTCAATCTGGCCTCTTGATTTAAAGTTCTTCACTTAATTTTTTCCAGCCACAGACAGTACCAGTGGAAGCATCATCTGTGACATACCAAAGGTAAAGTGAATTCCATATGGACTCTGGGTACCTTAGATACAATCTGTTCTCTTCATGCCAACCAAGTAAGCAATCATTTAATTAATGTCTATAAACATTTTAAAGAAATGTAGTTTACACTTCCAGAAAGTGAATCAAAAATAAACTATTATTACTCTAGAGAAGCTTAAAGTGGAATGGGAAAATAGGACAAAGTGTCTGCTATCTAAAGCCAAAAAAGCACTGCCAATGAGTCTATTTCAACTCACAGCAACCCTAAAAACAGCTTTACAACAATAAAAATATTGAAGAACAAATGATATAAAACAAAGGAGGAAAGAGTTATAGAAACAAAATCATTAATATGATTTTCAGGAAAGAAGATCCCTTAAATGACTGCCAATAGACAGTATCAGCCAAAAACACTTCAGGGAGAAATGGCCTTGAAAGGGTACAAAAACAAGATGACTCAGAAGAAAAGGTAGGAAAAGAGATTCAGGGTACTACTCACACCCTTCCTAGCTATGACCTGGAAGATGAAACCAGTCACAGAATACAAAATGTTGAAGACTCAAATGGAAATGCATCTTCTAGATCTAGAAATATAGGAAAGACAGTGATTTAAGAATTAGTATTGAGAAAAGTTAATCAAAGATGCCTGAGGAAGACTATTTCAAATCTGAAAGGCAAGAACCCATAGATACAAAAAATAATAATCAGGGAAAAAAATCACAGATAAAAAACTCAGAACCTTTAACTTTCTGACAAGCCAAGCGTGAAGTAAAGCTATTCAAAGAAGGTCAATGTAATTCTATAATTAAAGCCTCACTGTCAAAATAAGAATGATCTCAAACATCTGATTCATTGTAAGGGTCCTTGGATCTTGACAAATCACTGCTCTCAGATCTGGAATTCCCGGCTGACACCTCAGCCTGCTTTCTTTTCCTTTTTAAAGTATTTTGCTTTAAACCCAAATGGTATTTTGTAGTACACCAATAAACTGAGATTCAGATTTCAGATGTTACCTAACATTTACTATCTATATGTCATGAAAAACATCATTTCTATTTTTTAATAAGTTTCATTTACATCTACGTTTACTGAGCTCTACTAAAATAAAAATGTTTTTAAATATTCTGTAATTAGTGCTACGAATAGCTAAGGAAACTAAACAGCCATATTTCGCTTTAGGAGAAAAAAAAAGAGAGAGAGAGATAGGAACAAGTTCCTCAAGCCAACTTACAAATCCTCCTTTTCTTAGACAGGAATCGCCCGGGGATGAGCTCAACACATACTCCACCATGCTAACGCCTAGTCCCCCACTCTCCGATCGTGGGGACAGTACAGAATTGACCTCACTGTTCACATGGAAACTCTGACCAGGTCTTCTCTGCACCATGATTGGCTGGGAAACTGAATGATCTACAAAAAAGATACACAAAGATGATACAGTGCAGCCAGAGGCTCAAACAAATTATGAGTGATGTCTCAGGGATAAACCGATGACTGGGAATCAGGAAACCTGCAGTGGTCAGCAAAGGCACATCTCCTATTACTTTTTTCCTTACATACGATATTTTACATAAACTAAGGAAACAGAATACACCTCATTTATCCAGGACAGCAGAGGAATACAGCACTTCACACAGCTAGTTTATCTAGCTAAAGTGATAAATTAATGGTGCCCTTCAAGCAGAATAATTTTCTTTTAATACATTTTATTGGGAATATTACTAAAACAAATGTGACTTTATTGCCCTTTAAAATATATATCTACACAACATAATCTCATCTTTTTCTTATGAGTCACTGTCATCATGAGGATCCATTCTTACATTGTGCTGTGACAGCACAGGACCACATCAGCTTTTGTGTGCTCTGTCTCCTCCTCCCTATCATCTGAAACTTGTTGCTGCCACTAGTGCGTCTGCCTCACCCTTCTCTAGGTGTAGTCTGTCAGAAGAATATCTGTATCCAAAGACTTGATTTGGCCCCAACCACATTTAAAGAGCTCATCCATACAAGGTACACCGGGGCAATGGGGAAAAAAGAACCCTGAACTTCAAATAGCAGGCATGGGTTTTCTAATTCAATGTTTGCTGACAGCAGTACAGAATAAGAAGTTATAACTGAAATTATTGTCATTTCAAAAAAGACTATTCCCTTGTGGCTAAAACATCAACAAAATACTGAAAGTTTGATTTTGTATTGATTATGCTTTAATAAATTATATTGTACAAGCTCCTTAACGGCAATAATACCATAGGACAGGAACACTGCTTGACATGCTTATGTCACTGATGTAAAATTCATGACTTGCCAAGTGCTATGAAAGGAGCTCTAAGACAGGAATAAATCACAGTACAGATGCTAGATCTAGATTACCTGATGTTCCCCAGGCACTGTCTCGCCATTGATCACCCAGGAATATTCCTTTTGGTCCATCTTTGCTGGATTCATCTGTTTCCCAAAACTTTTTACCTGGCAAGAGCTGCTGCAAATTAAAAATAATAGATGCTTTTAAAGAATTCATAAAGGATGAAAGTACAGCAGTCAACACTTTCTTTTAGACAAGGATACTGAAGATGCTCACATGCCCTGAAGGTCTTTAACCACAGTACTCTAACTACTGTGGTCAGAACAATACCACATATTTGGTAAAAATCATAAAGAGGCCTAAGGCAAGCAAAGGGGACACAGATCATACCATTACAATAGAGACTGAGCTTAAAAATCTAGAATTACTCACTTTAAAACCTACGCCAAGATTTTTAAAGAAGGAAAGAGTATTACCATTGGATCTATAAGCTAACTGTTTCCTAACAGGACTCCTTATGGAAAAAGTGAAGTGCCTACAGATACTAAAATACTCCACCTGTTATGTGTATTAACTTATAAAAGTTATGCAAGCTGGAGTTTGAACACAGATTTACTTATGCTAGAAGCAAAAGTCATCTCATTTATACACAGGTTCTAACTGTTAACAAATTACTTTCATCACAGAAAGAATTTTAAAAGTACTTCCCAACCACATTAATCTGTTCCAAGATTTTAGAAGACAGGAAAAGCTACTCCCCCATTACTGGAAGAGAAATAAAATCTCTCATCTACAGTTAATTTACACAATGCTTGTTAATGACATTAAAGTGACTTCACATTTCGTACTTTGTAGAAATGCAAGTATCATTGGCCACCAGCCAGCAGAAGAGCTGTAAACTGGCTTCAGCCAAAGAAACGTAAAGTACTTGTCAAGCAGAACACAGTACAGTCTTGCACAAGATCAAAGCATTAGTGACCCAGGTTATAAAGTAAAATTCCACTAAATCTTCCTTCTGGTCACGAGCTTTACTTACTAAAATGTACCCTCTTGTTCTAATTATGCTTGCATTTCAACTGCTATTACTCAAGAAACTCAGAAGTTTGAGATAATACTTAACCACTGTCTTTGAGCATATGAAAGTCACATCTAAAGACTTGAATTTCTTAGGACAGTGTAAAAACCAGAAAGCACAAACATGGAACATGCTCTTTGACACATTCCAATGTATAAATCAGATAATGGAGGAATATTAAGTGATAATGGAGGAATAAGTCTACACTGCTCTCATTAAAATGAAACTTTTTCAAATCCAGTTTCTGAGTTTCTCAGCACAATTTTAATTTATCCTTAAGTATCTCCACAGATTTATCTTATGGACATGAGTTACTATACAGTGCAAAGCAGTTTTTCACATGCTTTTCTTCATGCTCTAATATGTCTTCTAATCAGACAAAATACTCATTTTCATCTGCCAATTAACAGCACAGCCATATAGGTTTACTCACTTAATGATAAGCAGTTAATTCCTAGAATGTTTCTACAGTTCACTCCCTAAAGGAAACAAGGACGCAGTTGGTCTCTTAAACTTGAGAAGGTAACTTCAGGATGACTAAAAAAAAAAGGGGGGGTGGGGGGGGAGGACCAGACCAAAGACAAGCTGTGAAGTCAGGAAGCCCTGGACTAGGCAAATTTGATGAGGTTTCTCGGTTTGGGACAAATTTCTGAACTGCCCTGAGCTTCACTCTCTATTTCACTGTTGCAGAAATTATTTTTTAAGTTCTTGTGATGACTGAAGATATTACTCAGTACTTCACACAATGTCTGCCATACTGTGATTTATCAATAAATGGCAGTATATATTAATTATATGTATTCAGTGGCATTACAACACATCAAAATAGTTGTCAAATCACAGAAAGGACACCAAGAACTAACATAAACTATGTAAAAGACAATTTAAGAATTTTTGCTTCTACATTTTTCTTTCATCACAAAAATGGCCTCTGAGATTACAAACAGAATTTCTTTCCCCATAAGCTGCATACCACCCTTTTCAGCTAACATTCTGACTCTTCTCCTATTATTTTACAAGGAATGTGAGCAAACAGGAGTTGCTCTTTTGTAAATGTTAGCACACGGGATACTTCATTTGTTGATTAATTTTATATTCTGTGTAATAGTGGAGAGAGGGCAAAAATGATCAAAAATATTAATTCTCTTCCTTTTATTTTTACAGTGCTCATTCCTCTCCACAGAAACTCAAAAATCTTTATTCAAACTTAGGGAATAGCATCTGAAAGTACCAGCCACCACTCTGCCCAACTGCTCTGAAAGTTGTAGCCCTTGAGCTCAAGGCTTCAGAAAAGACTTCTGGGATCCTATCATTTTTTTCATTGCAGCTTTTTAGCTTGTCATAGCATGCAAAGCCAGCAGAAGCAGCTGAACATAAAAGCAAAGCTGTTTCCAGGCCAAATTCACTCAAAAGGGAGCAACAATGGAAGAAGTTTGTAGCCAGGGGCTTAAAACAGTAATAACTGAACTATGGAATATCTGACCCCATTACCAGTGAGTCAGCTCCAACCACAATAACCCCATGTGTGGCTCTGATGTATGTCAACAAAACTATACTCCTTAGGGTTTTCAACAGTTAAAATCTTGCAGAAGTGGGTCACCAGACCCTTCTGGCACAGTGCTACCTGGCAGATCTGAAATGTCAACCGTGTTGGGTTAGTAACTGAACACAAATCAAGTGCACCATGCAGGGACTTTCTTAACTAGTCCCTAGCTCAGACACCAAGATGCAACTATCTCTCCCACTATTAACAACTGATATAAATCCTAGATGGATGCTAGGAACAGCCAAAAAAGTACTAGAATTCCACATGGTTAGCAAAGAATCAGCAGTGAGGTATCAATTAACTATTGATAAACAGCAGTGAGTGAAAAGGCAAGTTTGAAAGAATTTGGAAAAAGGAAGTAGAAGAAGAAAGTGGCAGCATGCTGATTCAACGGAGCGATGGGAAGTATGAGGGGCTATGGTGCTCTTCAAACTGGGAAGAAAACACAATACTGGTCCAATATGCCCAGATAAAAGGCACAATCAAACTTGAGCAAAGTTTGTAAGAGTCTCCAAATATTACATACCAGTTGCCTTCAAGTTAACTCTGAACCATGGCAATCCCATGTGTCTCAGAGGAGAACTGTGCTCCACAGGAAAAGCTAATTTTTCAGGAGCAGATCGCATAGCCTTTATGCCAAGACACCTCTGTGTGGAGTGGAACCACCAACCTTTCAGTTGACAGACAAATGCAAAAACCATATGCACTATCCAGAGATTCCACAGAGTATCTGTTGTTACATATTGATGATTCTGACCCATAGCCACCTCATGCACTACACAATGAAACACTGCCCAGTCCTGTAGCACCCTCACAATCACTGCTTTGTTTGAGTTCACTGTTGCAGCCACCGTGTCAATTCGTCTCCTCGAGAGTCTTCCTCTTTTTCACCGGCCCTCTATTTTACCAAGCATGATGTCCTTCTCCAGGAACTGGACTCTCCTGATATGATGTCCAAAGTACATGAGAACACAGAGCCTAGGTTTCTGTTGCCTACAAAACATATCCATCCATCTATATTCCTCAGATGTTATGCTAAGCAGTTTCTGCAACGACCTCCAATGATTTCTCCCTCCTGATACTCACTACCCTATGTAACCTAGTAATTTAAGATTAAGATACAAACAGCTGTTTGTACTCTCTTTATCTTGTCCTCTTGTTTGCTCACTGTGAGGAAGTCAGCTGCTATCCTGGGAACTGTCCTATGGTGAGGCCAGCATGGCAAGGAAAAACAAAGTTATCTAGTCAAAAGTTTGTTAGGAATTGAAGTTCCCCATCCAAAAATCTGAGAAGAACTAACTCCTGGCAACATAAGCTTAGAGGCAAAGCCTTCCCTCATTGAGCCATGAAATGATGCAGTCCCAAATGACACCTTGTTTGCAGCCTGTGAGAGACCCTGAAATCAAGGACCCTGCAAAGCCATGTCTGAGTTCCTCACCTACACAAACTAGGAAGCTTAAACAATCATGTTTTAGGCCACTACATTCGTGGTTATACAACTGTCATACAACAGTTATAAACGCAGAGCTGTAAATACGTGGAGGGTGTGTTCTTACAATAAAAATATTTCTTCAGGAATCTGCTTTCAAGAAACACATTTTGTCCCATTTTTCATATATAAATCCAAGTGCTGGAAAAATCCACTTGAATTTGGAACGAAGTGATGAACTCCAATTCATTTTATGTTTTCCCATAATTTGTCAAATTACTGGCTTTTTAGGTTATACAAAATCAAATAGACTTAGACCTACTAAGCTTACTTAGAATTAGCAGCAATCATTTACACTCAAGAGTCAACTAAATCTACGAGACAGAGAGACCCACAAGAGTGGGTGCCTACATCGACTTGGAACCGGAGAAACTGGATGGTGCCCGGCCACCACCAGTGACAGCCACGATGGAACTCACAGAGAGGAGTCTCACTGGCAACACAAGAATAAAAAGGGGTGCATCCTGAGATCTCCACTAAAAGACCTCAACTGATAGTCCAACGGTTTCGGGGTTCCCCTGAGAGCATGGCCCCCGGCCCTGATGCTGCCCTTTCCCATAAATTATAACAAAGGTCCACTCTTTGGACAGGAATGGATTGGACTTGGCAATGCAGAGTGACCATATGTTGGAAGCATTTTATGGTTCTATACATCTATAGGATATCATCTTGCTGACCTCTGGCTGGAGGAAGGGGAGTGGATGGAGAGCAGGGGAAAGGAGGCTGTTGGGAGGATGAGACATGTATGGAGCAGAGAGGAATAGTGTGCAGTCACCGGACAGGGAGAGCAGTGGAAGCTGCATATAGGTGGGCATGTAAATTTATACGTGAATGTACATTTTCACTCAGTTATGTTAAATAAAAATAAAGAAAATAAAAAATAAAAAAAAATAAAAAGGGGTACATCCTGAGATCTCCACTAAAAGACCTCAACTGATGGTCCAGCGGTTTCGGGGTTCCCCTGAGAACATGGCCCCTGGCCCTGATGCTGCCCTTAACCATAAATCATAACAAAGGTCCACTCTTTGGACAGGAATGGACTGGACTTGGCAATGCAGAGTGACCCTATATTGGATGCGCTTTATGGTTCTATACATCTACAGGATATCATCCTGCTGACCTCTGGCTGGAGGAAGGAGAGTGTGTGGAGAGGAGGGGAAAGGAGGCTGTTGGGAGGATGAGACATGTATGGAGCAGAGAGGAATAGTGTGCTGTCACTGGACAGGGTGAGCAGTGGAAGCTGCATATAGGTGGGCATGTAAATTTTCACTTAGTCATGTTAAATTTTAAAAAAAAAAAGAGTCAACTAAAATAAAGACATCTGTTCAAATATGATATCAACAAGAGCTAAAATCTACCAAATTAGAAAACAAAGTGATAATGTGTTATCCAACTGTTATTTCAAATCCAAGGGAAACCTCTCTGGAGGTAACATCATCCACACCATTAGCTAGAACAGCCTGGCTCACCAACTCACTGCTATAAACACCAAGAGTTGCCAAAGCTTCACTGACAGCATACCTAAATTCACTTTTAAAAAATTTAAATGTAACTAGTCTATGAAAGGAAACTGATGGCACAGTGTTCAGCAGTTCAAATCCACTAGCACTCCTTGGAAACCCTGTAGGGTAATTCTACTCTCTCCTGCAGGGTTAGTATGAGTTAGAACTGACTCACTGGCAACAGGTTGGAGGATTTTTGTTTTTGTTTTCATTTTTTGGTTAGTGTATGAAAACTGAAGCCCTGGTAGCACAGCAGTCAGAGTGCTGGCTGGATTCCAACGGAATGGTGGGTGGTTTTAACCCGTCAGCTGCTCCCCAGAAGAAAGATATGGTAGTCTGCTTCTGTGAAGATATACCACCTTGGAAACTCTAAGGGGCAGTTCCCTGTCCTATAGGGTTGCCATGAGTCAGAATCACCAAGAAACTGGAGATAAAGATTGCCCTTTTACATGAGAAAAGGCCACAGATCACAGCAGAAGTTTATGAAGTTTACTTTAAAGAAAGATTAGGCAGTAAAAGATTTAAAAATTTGACAATTCTAAGGGAAAACAACAAGGGCCACAGAAGGAAAGTAAACCCAGAGAATCAGCCGCAGGCAGTATTATCCAGTAGACATGTTTAGGGAGAAGGTATATGCTACCCAAACAGGTCTGTTCCCACAAAAGCAATTAATACATCAGGTTCAATAGTAGCTTGATTACAGTGGACACTAAAAACATCCAAGTTAACCTCCTTGGCTTGGACGGCTTATCAAGCAGCCTTCATATGAGAACCTGGCTTCTTCCTGTAGCCAAGCATGCTAAGAGCTGACTATAATTATCCACTTCAGACTTATTATTTCTTTATAGACTAGTAAACAGCACGTTGCCTTTTGTACATTGGTCTCTTGTAGTTCCGGGTATTGTAGGTCAATCCAAAAATCCAACTACCTCTAGAATTAGTGATAAAGTCTATTTCAAGATCTAAAACTTGACACCTTGGGGTGGGCAGTTCCTAGCTTCCCCCACAACATAACTAGACCTTGTATACTTCGATGTAATGTCCCATTCCCAATATTGCCACTGTTTTTAATCTCTAAAAACACAGACACAACTATGTGTCTGTAAAACAAAAGAAGACTTTAAAAAGCTTATTCATAAAGTTCCTAGGGAACAAAACAGAAATCAACAGCTGATTTATAAGCAATGCTAGCCACATGTTTGAAGATACCTTAGTATTTTCTTTTTCCATCTAACAAAGACAATAATACACAGTCACACTTGCAATCAGCTGTCCAATCAACTCCTATTAATAACCTTTTAGACCCTCAACAATAAAGGGTTGAGAGCATCAAGAAATCTCCAGACTTCTCATTTTAAGATGTAGTGGGAAAAGCACAAGTGAGCAAGACAAAAAAAGCTACAGATCACAGGAAAAGTTCACGAAGTTCACTTTGAAGAAAGAGTAAGCAATAAAAGGTTTAAACTTTTTGAAATAAAAATAAATAAGTTTAAAAAACTGATTTCAAATCCCAGCTGATTCTAACTCCTCTAAGCTTCAGTTTTCTCATCTATAAAACAAAATGGTGTGACGATTAAATGAGATAAAATGTGGAAAGGACTGAAACAATGCTGAACTCATGGTAACCACTCAAAAACCTAGCTACTACTATTAAAGAACACAGTAACAGCCAAAAGATTTCATGCTATTAATGTTTCGACAATGAAATGCTCTTTGACACTCAGCTAGCGGGCAGAGAGAGTGCAGCATCCATAGCCCACTTCAGGACAAATTCCATAAAACGAAGAGCCCCAACAAAACACTACAGGCCCTGGTGGTGCCTTGATTAAGTGCTCAGCTGCTAACCAAGAGGTCACCCTTTTGAACCCACCAGTACCTCTGTAACAGAAAGATGAGGCGGACTGCTTCCCTAAAGATTACTGCCATGGAAACCCTACTGGAACAGAGTGAAATAAATGGCGGCCTCTTGAATATAATCTACACCATTTCACTTCTTAATTCTGTCTCTAAGCATGAGTCATTGTTTCCCTTAGTTTCTCTCAAGGTAAAGACTAATCTATGCTCTCTTTAGGATTGCAAAAAAAGAACTATTAATAATCTAAAATCATAAAAGCAAAACAAAGAAATCTGCATTGTGGCCTGGAACTTATATGATGGCCAGACCACTACTGGGCCCGAAATACCAACTAAGCTATCAAGGTATCTAGGACAACAGTAACTACCTAAGGAAGAAGTAACATCTTACAAATATCTAGGACTCATAAAACCCTACTCCCTTTCTCTATAAAATCTCTAGCTAGTCTCCATTTTGAGGAGACAGACTGAAGAAACCTACCCCCTCTGTCTCCTTGTGTATTGGTATATAATAACAAAAGACCTTGCTTCTCATCTCATCCATCTTGAAGACTGTTAGCGACAGGCAGCAGGAACTCCCCTTAGGTTTGTCGTAACACTATTGGGCAACTCTACTTTGAGGGTCACTATGAAGAATCAACTCATCAACAATGGGTAACAAAACACTGCAAGAAAAAAGGGATTACGGCTTAGAAGAAATTGAGACAAGGCAAAATGATTATTAAGGGCTGCTGTTGTCTGACTATACCACTACTAATATTCACATTGGGAAGTATCACTGAGGTTTGCAGGTGGGCACTTGATGGGAACTCCAACAACTATTCTGTGCACAAGAGGAGTAAAGTATTACTCAACCACATACGTAGAGGGGTACCACTCAGAGCACAGATTTGACTTCCTAAGAATTACTACTCAAGGGATGCAACAAACCCTATATGAAGGACCTGATCTGATCCTGTTGTTCGCTGACAACTCAAACAGAAGCTTAGATTCACTGGAATGTTGCCAGTGTAGGAGTTAAATGCCTGGCATTTATCTACATAGTAAGAAATGTTCTCTATAGTCCTTACATTACTCGGCAGTAGTGGGTTTGGATTTCTGGTGGTAAGAAATAGCCTCTCCAAAATCTTTTTTTAAAAATCTCTTTATAAATACTCTCATTATATTAAGAGAATCTGACATGAATTCAGAGAATGGAGTTTTAAGAACTCACTGAAACGAAGACTTGTTAGTGGTAACCACTGACAGTCACATATCTTAACCAGAGCTCTCATTCATGAAAATTTATATACATTTTTAAGTCCCTTCTCAAAACCTTAATTCTGTAGGGATTTATCTGGCCCTCTCTACCATAGAGGGTTGTTAAGAGTAAGTAAGAGCATACAAATGCTTTCATAAATACTACAAATCATACAGATATAAAAGTTATTACTAAATAATTAACAAGAAATCATTTTACCCCTATTAAAAATATGTAATAGTATAAATCAACATCCCCCACAGGCTTTAAAAAAAGAAGGTATATCCATTCATGTAGTCATTAATTAAGTGTGGTGGGATGTTGGATGACACTTCTGTAAAATATACTTTTATTACAATTTAGAATTTATTTTTTCTTAAGAAAAAGCGGTGTGCAGTTCAGGAACTCTACTAAAAGACCTGAGGTGATGGTTCCACAGCCTGGAGGGTCCCCTGGGAACATGGCCCCTAGGCATGCTGCTGGCCCTGACCAGAAACCGGTACTAAGGTCAACTCTTCAGAGAAGAATGGACTGGACTCAGGGCCACAGTGTGTACATATGGTGTGTGTACTTTACGGTTTTACACATTTATAGGAAGCTGTCCTACTGGTTTCTCTGTAGATGGGAGAGAAGAGGGTGAAAGGCAGGGGACAAGTGCTCATTAAGAGGAAACTAGAAGTATAGTGTGAAAAGGAAGAACGTGCTGTCACTGGATGGGGACTGCAGGTGGAGCTGCAGATAGACAGACATGCAAAATTGATCTGGACTGTATACTCTCACGTAATCACAATATAAATAAATAAATAATTTTTTGAGAATTTACTTTCCTTAAAAATTGAGATTATTTATGATAATACCAATTTATTACACATAAATAAGGGATTTTCTTTTAAGCAGACACAATTCACTTCAACATAATTTCAAAATACCAAAAGTTAGTGACAACTTCAGGGAGAATGCTCATGAAGGATGTTTAAAATATTTTTAACCAAACTTTCAATTAAAACTGCAACTTAAATAAGGAATGCTAAACATATTCAGCAGTTCCATCAAAACCAGTTATTTTTTAAATTAAATATAACTAAATACACAAATAAATAAAGCTGATTTTTAACTTTCTTTCAGTGATCTTTCAATTCTCCCTTCTCATTCTGTATGTACTCACTAAGCAAGTGTCCAGCATTCTTTTTAATCAGTTGCTCAACACTCATGTGTTAAGATTATCTGAAAATATTTCTGCCCTATTTCACTTAATTCAAATCACAAACTAAGAATCAGCATTTACTAGTTTCTTCACATTTCTCTTACTAAATATCACCACAGTGTGAACTTTGGCATCTAGTGATTACTGTTTAATATTTTTACCCTATATGGCAAGATGGTTACTAATTTTAAAAAACTGTTATATTAATGATCTCTTAACTAAATCTCTCCTTTGGTAAGACCTAGTAAGTCTCTTTAAAATATATATATATACATGTTTAATTTTTTATATCAGTGTAATTATGTAGTATATAAAATTAACTACTTTCCAAGGTTATTAAACTTTCTTCACAAGCACTGTTAATAGCTGTACCTAATCTCTTTTAATAACACTTCCACCACTAAGGTAGAAATCACAAAAAATCACTGAGGCCTGCTTAAGATGGAGGCAATCTGATCTCTTCCACATCAGGGGGTAAAGAAAAATAAAGACATCAGTTTTCTGGCTATTGAAAAAATTTAAAGGTTAAAGCATCTTTAGTGTTTACTGGTATCACAAAGTATTTGAACACACCCCAAAAAGCACTGCCTGCATTAGTCACTAGTGGAAAATAACAAAAGAAGTAGAATAAATTATTTACATAGTGTTCTAAACCACCATAAAACATATAAAATAGGAAAACGAAGGAAACAAAACCCTACCAGGAATCAAACTGATACAATTCTTGGGAAACATAAGATAAGCATACAGTAAAAACAAACAGAATAGCCATGGACATGGGGAAGCAGGAAGGAGAGGGTGAAAAAGTACACCTACTGACACTTGTCAGTGGGGCTTTATGGAACACAGTGAGGAGCTGAGCTCTAATCCAAACCATCCCAATCCAAATCCACTATCATTAAGCTGGTTTTGTCTCACAGCGACCCTGTAGGACAGAGTAGAACTGCCCCATAAAATTCCCAAGCTGCGAGACTTGATGAACAGCTGGTGGGTTCAAACCATCAACCTATACTACTTGGTCAGCAGCTGAGTACTTTAACCACTGTGCCCACTGTTCACCAGGGCACCTTTCAAATACAACCGGGAGCAACATGATACAAGTTCTTCTAAAAAGATAAATCTGTTTGCACAGTTGCCAAGCACCGTTAGTCTTTTAACTTGCTTCTTCTACACTGACATTTTAACAACTTGTTGCTTTTGTTACTCACCATCAAGTCAGTTTTACCTGGT
Organism: Heterohyrax brucei; assembly: GCA_028571685.1. Taxonomy (NCBI): domain Eukaryota; kingdom Metazoa; phylum Chordata; class Mammalia; order Hyracoidea; family Procaviidae; genus Heterohyrax; species Heterohyrax brucei. Next base: position 61,408,393 of record CM053140.1, read on the forward strand.
GGTAAGCCCATGTGTGCAGAGTAAAACCACTCCACAGGGTTTTCAAGGCTGTGATCTTAGAAGCAGATCACCAGGCCTGTCTTATGAGGGTCTCTGGGTGGGTTCAGACCACCAACCTTTTGGCTAAGTAGTCAACTGCTTAACCACTGGCACCATCCAGGGAAGTTAAAAGATAAATCTGACAGTCCTCTATGAAACGAGGTGAGAGGTTGGGAGGCTAAGTAAGAGATCAATGCAGTAATCTAGGCAAGAAATGGGAAGAGAAGGATCTATGGAAATGGGGGCAAGGAAGGAATAAACTGCTACTTAGATCCCTCTCTCAGTTTTCAGAGGACAAAAAAACTTCTGGAAATTTCTTCAGTCATGATTCTTACTTATCATTCTGTTACGAAGAACAAGAATGAAGCCACCCGTCTGGGGTCTTAAAAGCTGCCAAGCTGCCATCTGAGCTACACCCAATGGTCCCAACTCAGCAAGAACGGATGATCACCAAGGACCAAAATCATATGGGGGAAAGGGAACCCAGAAGACAGAGAGACCTACGTAAGTGCGTGACTACATCGACATGTGACCAGAAGAACCAGATGGTGCCCGGCCAACACCAGTGATAGCTGTAATGGGACTCACAAAGTTGGGTCTCACAGGCAACATGAGAATAAAAAGGGGTGCACCCTGAGATCTCCATTAAAAGACCACAAGTGATGGTCCAGGGGCTTCGGGGTTCCCCTGGGAGCATGGCCCCTGGCCCTGGTGCTGCCGCTCTCCATAAATCATAATGGAAGTCAACTCTGGACAGAAATGGATTGGATCTGGCAACACAGAGCGACCATATCGTGTGTGCACTTTATGGTTTCATGCATCTATAGGATGTCATCCTGCTTACCTCTTACTGCAGGTGGGGAAGAAGAGTGGAGAGGAGGGGATAGGAGACTGGTAGGAGGATATGACATGTACAGAATGGAGAGAAGGAATGTGCTGTCACCAGGCAGGGAGAGCAGAGAGCTGCACATAGGCGGGCATACAAATTTATACAGGAGTGTACATTTTCACTCAATCATAATAAAAAAAAAATTTATAAACATATGCCTTTGTAACACCAGTCACAATCCCTGCAAAGTGGCAGTACTCTCCCCCTTTCCACTCTGGGATGGCCCTGTCCTTGCCTACTTTCTCATCTTGCTTTTGGGCAGGAGTGGCCCATATGGTCTCGTACTGATTTACTAATAAAGAAGCATGTTCCTCAAAAAAAAAAAAAAAGGAAGCCACCAAGCATACTCAAGCCAATCGCCATTGAAGCTCTTTTAATCAGGAATCTTAAATAAACAGTCAGCTAAGTGCAAAAGGTTAGATGAAAATGTAATCTAAGTAGGGAAGAGTATGGTACTGCAAGTTTTATATTACCAACGGGTAAGGTTTTGAGGCTGCCATGAAGATTCAGCAAGATATTGGAAAAAGCAAAAATCACAAGCAAGTAGCATAAGAACAGTAGTTTTTAACTTGGGGACAACCATAAATTAGATAGAACCGTGAACTGCAAGCTTTTCAACTGGTAGCTATTGTTAAATTCCAAGGAAACTCTGGTGGCATATCGGTTAAGAGCCACAGCTACAAACCAAAAGTTTGGCAGTACAAATCCACCTGGCACTCCTCAGGAACTCTTCAGGGCAGTTCTACGCTTTCCTGTAGGGTTGCTTTGAGTCTGGATCAACTCAACGGCAACAGATTTGGTATGGGGGGGGGGGGGGGGGTGTTAAGCTCCAAATTGCACTTTTTGTACAGAATCACGTGTTTCCAAGTGTTCTTTTCATTTCTATTTCTTTGTTGAACATTTTATTATGGTTTGGGTGAAAGTTTACACTGCCAATTAGTTTTCCACTTCAATATTTTATACACATTTTGTGACATTAGTGGCAATTCTCTGAATGTGACAGCATCCTGCCCACTTCCTCCTTGAGTTCTCCAATTTCCATTCACCCATCTTTCCTGCACCTTCCTGCCTCCTGAGCTTTTGTTTTCACAGGCAGTTGCTGTCCTTCTGGTCTTGTGTGGTTGGTTGTACTTTACCACAACAAAGAACACAAATCCAGTCAACAACTTCATCCTCAACCAAGCACACACAAGACACGGTTCATACTTTCATTAAGTATGTTCTTTAAAAAAAAAAAAAAAATTCAGGGACTGTCTGCAGCCTCCAGCTCTTATGTTATTTTATAATAAATTAACCTGAACAAGCTCTATACCAATCTTTTCTCCACAGCACATTCCCAGCTGAATCCACTAAAGGAATTACTCATTACCTGGGGCCAACTCATAGCAACCCTCTAAGACAAACTAGAACTGCCTCAGAGTTTCCAAAGAGTAGCTGGTGGATTTGAACTGCCAACTTTTTGGTTAGCAGTCATAGCACTTAACCACTATGCCACCAGGGTTTCCACTGAAGGAATAGCTGTCTTTAGTCCCACTTAATAGTTACTGGAATAAAGTAAAAAAAAAAGCAGTACCAGAAGAGAGTCAAAGAAAACATCTACCATCTTTATAAAACTTGCCAGGCTGACAATAGAGTCTGTTCAGAAAATGATGAAATGCCCACGATAAATCAGACTTTTCTGCAGGATACAGACATATCATGTAAGGAAACAGAAGACTATGTTTTAAGTTACCTATAAATTAAGGTGGTAAGTTTTTCTATATGTGTAAACTGTATGGTTTGATCTATAGCATAACCACATTCATGTAACATCTACAGCTTATAATTTAAAAAAATAATTCTTTAATAATTACATAAATACTTGAGAACCCACCATGCTAAAGATAAACTCCCAGATCACAATAAGCCATGAAAAACCTACATTAGTCCATAATCAACCAACCTCCTCATAACCCCATAGCAGAAAGGAAATAGCTCATCTAAGAGGAGAAAGAGCCCTTCATCTCAAGACAGGACCCAATAATACTCAAACCTGTCCCCTTATCTAGTCACAGCCTCGCAAAAAAGACACAATGCTGTCGAGTCAATTCCAACGTGTAGCAACAGCCTCAGAGTATTTTTAATTATTGAACTGACAAGACAAGGATCTCAATATACCAGATATGGACAATGTCTTTTTCAGTAATTCCAAGAGATGAAAATTCCACAGGTACGGCTGCTATACACATCGAGAATATCAACAGAGAAAACAAATTACTACTACACACCTTCACTATAATGAACCACAACACAAATAATCAAAAGACAATAAATTATTATGGAGTGTGTAATTAACTGACCCAATGAACAACTGCCTATTTTGTCATGAAATCAGAAGAACTGGATGGTGCCTGGCTACCATTACCAAACATTTTGGTCAAAGAAGAATAGAATTTCAAATTCTCACAGACTTCAGGTTTCTGGAGTCATGAAGTGGGATGAACTCTGAAACTACAGCCCTATTGTTGTTGTCAGGCGCCATCAAGTCAGTTTCAATTCACAACCACCCTATGTACAAGAGAACCAAACACTGCCTGGTCCTGCACCATCCTCACAACCATTGTTATCTTTCAGCCTGCTGTTGCAGCTACTGTGTCAATCTATCTTGTTGAGGGTCTTCCTCTTTTTTGATGATCCTGTACCAAGCATAACGTCCTTCTCCAGGGACTAGTCCCTCCTAATAACAAAGTATGTGCAACAAAGTCTCACCATTTTCACTTTGTCCTGAGATAATCTTTAATCTTAAACCAAAAGTATCCCCTGAAGTTTTCTTAAAACCAAACAACAGTATAGCTTATCTAGTAAAACCAGCTGCCTTGAGCATTATGCTCTTTCGAAAACGATCTGTATGGGATCAAAGTGATGAACAAATGGAAAGATTACACAGGAATCCTAGGAATCAGTGAGTGTACGTTAATGGATGAAGATCTCAGAAAAGGATGGTGAGGATACTTACACAATTCCAAGAATGTAATGAATGCCACTAAATTGTATGCTTTGCTGTGTGTATTTCTCATCAACAAAATTTAAAAACAAAAAAGACAATGAATTTGGTTTCTCATTGGAGAAAGGACAGTAAACAAAACAGAATTACACAGTTACTGTAAGTTTAAGCAAAAAACATAACAAAACTAATTCCAGTTTCTAAATACTATTATGTCTGGCTGTATATATGCAATGAAGCTGTATCCCAGCAGTTGGTCCAGAGAAAATATCCTATAGTTACAACTACACTAAACAAAAGATCCTTTACAAAACATGCCTTTATATATATGATTCAACTTGGAAGATAACAGCATGTGATTTAATATTCAGCTATGCAGTCCATGGAGCCCTGGTGGTGCAACAGTTAAGGGCTTGGCTACTAAACAAAAGGTCAACAGTTCAAAGCCACCACTGCTCCTTAGAAACCCTATGGGGCAGTTCTATTCTGTCTAATAGGGTTACTGTCAGCTAGAGTCAACTTAACAGTAACAGGTTTTATGCACTCTACATTTTTACAGTATTTACTGAACAGTCTGAAACCATAAAAATTTGGAAAAAGCTGAATAAATGTTTTTCATTTCTGTCTATTCTTTATCCTCTCCTTTACAATCCCACATTCCCAAAAGAGGAAAAAGGAAAGAAACGTAATCTCAACAGATAATACAATCATTAAGTATTTACTGAATTGAACTGAGGTTCCCCATGAGAGGTGAAATACCCAATTCTGACGATTAACAGGAATCCGCGCTTAGAAAAAAATATTTACTAATATTTGATTCATTCAGCACAATGTATTACACAGCCACTGTTTACAGGGTACACTCACAGCTGAAGTCCCTGCCTTTGCAAACTTGTGTAGGAGCAAATGGATTTCATGAATATAAATCACTACACATAAAATAAATCAAGGCCTAAGATGACGTTAATCACCTGTTACTAGAGTGAACTCCCGGTCCATAGCTTTTGGTTGGTGTAAGCAAGAAAGCTTTTACAAAAAAGCTCACACCTGAAGCTCAGTTTTGAATAAAGTTACACTCTGAATATACAGAAATGAACAACAGGAAGACTCAAGATTTGAAGTGATAGAAACTTGAATTCAAACGGCAGCCCAAGATCACATTAATCTCTTTAAGACTTGTTTTACTCATCCATAAAAGGTGTCATAATATTGCTGTACCACTGTGAAGGCTGCATAAAATAAAGTACATGAAGTGAGCATCACAGTACCTGGCAAATCATATATACATGCTAAATATTAGGTAGCAGCTATTATATTTTTCTGAGCCTAACAAAAGAGAACTTGAAGTCAATTCACAACTTGACATTTATGACTTTAGCTTAAGTCACTTAACTTTAGGACTCATTTCCTTCATCTGAAACATGACAGGGGACTACTACAACTCAAGAACCTGCTGGGAGATTCACAGTAATAAAATCAGCACCATGGTGTCTTGAAAAGACATCATTGTATTATTGAAGTTATTTAGCTGATTTACCCTCTAATAAAGCATACTGATGTGGATTAAAGAATGACATTTTAGCCAAAGGAGAGTAAGAGGCGAGAAATTTAAGGAAAAGACTGATTACGCCATATGTGGATCACAGCCTGCTGCCAAAGAATAAGTTCTACTGTATTTAAACATTCTAAAATTGCTCAACACACATAGCAGCAGTGCAAGGCAGAAGGCAGACACGGTAGTGAGAAGGGTTCCACACAAAGTGACAGGTCAAAATTGGGAACCAGGTTCCAAATGTCAAGCGAACCTACATTCTCAGAGTTAGAAGACAACTTCTCCTACTTGTTCCCCCTAAAACCAATTACAATACTAAAATTATTATGAGATCCCAGGAACTTCTCCAAACGAGACTCATGAAGAGGTCAACAAAAATTCATTAACTAAAATCTCAATTCTCCAGGTCACTTGGCCTTGTTAGCTTATCTTCTGCTTAAGATAAACATTTCACTTGAAGAGTGAGATTTCAAAACCCTCAACAACCAAATGATATTGATACTAGGTTAAACAGAACTAGACTGCTTTTACCAGCGCAATCTGTACTGAAAATCACATTTGGGGGTAAGGGTGAGTTACAATGCTTACTTAGACATTTTTATAGTAATATCCCACAAGACTTATTAATCCTTCTTCCCCTCTGTAAGTTGAACAATTTTAATGGCAGGCACTATGTGTACTTTCCAAAACAATTCATTTTTGAGTCAGCTAAGCTATTCTTAAAAGACTCAAACTGCAAAGAATGTCAGCAGGACAGTCCTTCCAGAGCTGTGGATCCTAGAAACACATTTAGCTAACCAAAAGCTTCCAACTCTGTAAGTTGAACAATTTTAATGGCAGGCACTATGTGTACTTTCCAAAACAATTCATTTTCAAGTCAGCTAAGCTGTTCTTAAAAGACTCAAATTGCAAAGAACGTCAGCAGGACATAGTCCTTCCAGAGCTGTGGATCCTAGAAACACATTTAGCTAACCAAAAGCTTCCAACTCTATAAGACAATCTGTTTCCCATAATGGAAAGATGGGGAAAAGAATTTAAACAGACTTGGCCTCTACATTAGGCTCCCATTACTATCCTATGAGCACTTCAATGCCTGTGATAGCTGCAGACCTGGTGGATTAGTCACCTGGAGAACCCAGAAGCTACACAATTTCTAAATCACAGAGGGGAAGAAGTCATTCTAAAAGGGCATCCTTTAGATGCTCTGCTGCTATGCTAGAAAAAGGACCTATTCCTTTTTTTTTTTTTTTTAATTTCTAAAGACACAATAAGAGCAAGTCCCAAAGAGATAAGGCCTAAAAATGTCCTGGGAAACTATCTAGTCTAAATCTTTGTCTCACAGATAGAAAAGGGGGAAGTGGGAAGAAAATGAATGCCTGAGCAAAGGCTGAAAGCCATGACTTCTGGGTTCTTTCTAGGGTTATCTCTATCTCACTAAGTTTTACATTTCTTAGGGTTAACAGCTCCAAATTCTTACTAAATTCTTCCCTCTGCAAACCATTCCATTATCTCATACTTCTGGAAAGAAATACTATATAATATCTAACCAGAATCTACAGCTATAATTTAAATATACCTCACATTACCCTACTACCTGTGAACACTATTAGTCTGTATCACTCAATATATACAAGCTCTTTTCAGACTTCCTTACTTAAGTTTTCACATTTATCTATTACTAAGGTTTTCACATTTATTTATTACCAACGGTAAGTTCTCAAGTGTCACCTAAATGATCCCAACTCAGCAGGAACAGACGATCACCACGGACCAAAAAGATATGGGGGAAAGAGAAGCACAGAGAGACCCACATGAGTGGCTGACTACATCGACATGTGACCAGAAGAACCAGATGGTGCCCAGCCAACACTAGTGATAGCCACGATGGAGCTCACAACGTTGAGTCTCACTGGCAACACGAGAATAAAAAGGGGTGCACCCTAAGATCTCCACTAAAAGACCGCAACTGATGGTCCAGGGGCCTCGGGGCTACCCTGGGAGCATGGCCCCTGGCCCTGATGCTGCCCCTGTCCATAAATCATAATGGAGGTCAACTCTTCGGACAGGAATGGATTGGACTTGGTGACCATATCGTGTTCACACTTCGTGGTTTCACGCATCTATAGGATGTCATTCTGCTGATCTCTTACTGGAGGCAATGGGGGGTGGAGGTGGAGAGGAGGGGACAGGAGATTGGTAGGAGGATTTGACACGTACAGAACAGAGAAGTGTGCTGTCACACGGCAAGGAGAGCAGAAGGAGATGCATACAGGTGGGCATGCAAATTTATATGGGACTGTACATTTTCACTCAATCATAATAAAAAAAGTCACATATCTAAATACAGTCCACTTGTTATGAAAATAACCATACCATCTCTTAACTTCCCTGAAGTTGTCAAGTTTACTATACGTAAAACATTAAACAACATAAACGAAATAAAGAGTCTTGGTTTCTAAAAGTTGTAAAACCCAATCATGCAGAAACCGGTATCTTTCTGCCAAGGCTCTCAAAATATGTTCCAACCAGAACCCCCAGGATCGCACAGGACTGTGCAGCCTTTCGTTCCCTTGTGCATGGGGGCACCAAGAGTCAGAGGCCAAATTGACACAAATCCTCTTTGCAAATCCATCCTTCTCAGGATGGGGGCAGTGATAAAAATGCTCTTCCTACCAGTGCAGTAAATAAGTCACCCAAGATCATAAGCTAAGCTAAGCCAAAGCAAACACAGGGTCCCAAACAGGACAAAAGTCTAAGCTTTCCTCTGAAATAAAAAGATACTCTCTTAAATATTAAGCTATGTAATCTTTCATATGTAAATACAGGAAGTTATGTGTTTTTAAACTTCAGGATAAGGACACTAAGTTGAATAAAAGAGACAAGCAAGTTAATGAGATAAAATATTTGAAATTAATTTGTGCCCCCCCCCCAAACATCTTCCTATCTTCCTTCTTACTATGACTTTCTAGAATAGAAGGTAAGTCAAGTGCTTGTACTCTTGACTCCTTCACCTAAGAACAGCTGTACTTAAAGGCAGCCGGTAAGGCTCAAGGGTTATAGTTTAAGTAGCCACTTCTTCCCAAGATTTCTACTAAAAAAATGCTCTAAATCTTTCAAAGTGACCCCAAGAAGTAGTGGCTTTGAAGAAAAAGTGTTACCAAGAGCCAAGCAGTGCTAACTTTTAACGACTGGATCTCAAATGCTTGAAATGATGTCAGTTCTCTGAATTCTAAAGACATGCATTCTTGCACAGGTATTTTTACCCTAGTGAAGACGCAGGCACATAAAAGCACACAAACACACAAAACAACTGCAGCAAAAATATACCATGCCAAGCTTAAAAGTCCATGCAGCTTATCTGAACTTTTACTGATTGTTTATATGGTAAGTACTATAGTTACACGTGCAGTGTTCTCCTTCTCTACTCATAGACATTGTATTGCTAAAAGGAAAATTAATGAAGTTAAATCAGTCACAAGTTTCTTTTCTACATTTCTCTTTTGTGCTGCTCTGCCCTGTAAGGCTGTAAAAAATATTCCCTAAACCTGCCGCTACCCAAATGCTAACTACACTACAAGACTCTCCCAGTGCCTATGCCTCCCTCTCTAATGTTATCTCCAGCCATCATGTCACCTCTGATCACTCCTTTCTCCAAATTCCAACTAAGTATTTTCATTGTCTCTTTTCACGTGTCTTCATTACATCTTCAACGAGCTAAAGAGCTCCTTGAGTACAGAAAATTCATTCCATACTTAATCAGACTGTCCCCTTAGTATCTTCTGGGCTATGCTTTCAAAAAATAACTTCAGTAAATACCTGTACTTTGGGAGTAGGTATATAAAGTATTTCTTAAATTCTCACCCAAATATCTAGTTTTATAAAGCTTACTAAAATAAGACACCTTTACTTCTCAATTATTTTACAACTACTAGCTACTCTAATTAGGGCCATACACTTTAGACCAAAAGAAAGCAAGGTCCAAATCCCAGCTGTATAGATACTGCACCCTAGGCAACTTAATTCAACTCTTTCATCCCTTTACCTTATGCAGATAACAAACTGTCCTCACAGAGTTACAGATGAGAGAATATACCCAAAATCTTTAGCATATGCCTATGAAGTGCCCAACAAATGCTAGTTGCTGCTATTGTTGTTATAAATAACAACGGGATGATACAGTTACTGTTGGAGTACACTTCAGTATTTATCCACACCTACATCTAGTTCTGAGGAATTACATGTTTATTTAAAAAAAATAGCATTTCTAAAATTAAATGATTGAAAGAGAATTTTTGTTAACTTGTCACTGAAATAAAATTTAACCTCCATTAAGCTGTCACTTTTCTTCAGTTACCCTTAACAAGTCTTCAGAGATTATAAACTGCTGCTTATAAAAGAGCAACAGAGGATTTTATTTGCTTTATGTAATTGAATTTTTTTTAAAACATGAATTATTTTTCGGATCAGATCAGGTTAGAGTCACAGGGGCAGTGGGGAGCGAAATCGGGTTTCCCTCTCTGTACCTACATATCTGACACATACTCTGGGGGTCAGTTCTACCCTGGCCCCTAGGATCACCATGAGTCAGATCCGACTTGACAGCACTTGGCTTGGCTGTTAACTTTCCATTAACAGTTTGCTCCACAAGTTAGCTGATAAAAGTCTTCTATCAAATAATACATATGGTTTACTCATGTGTACTGCTGTAATGACATTAAACAGCCACAGGAAACACAAAGATACCTACAAATCCTTTCTTAAAGCTCCGGAGGAAAAATCATAACAAGTTAAAACCCCATGAACATGACAATGGACTCTGTGACCAGAACCTGATTCAGAAAAGTTGGAAACAAAACCTTGTAAAAAGGCAAAAATTTCAGGACCAAAACACTAACAGAGCTTAACTTGTCAGTGTTAAACCACACAGACAGTCAATGAATATCTGTTATAACCTTGCAAAAAAGAATTCTCTTACTGAACTTTGAATCCCCAGAACCTCGCACAGTGCCTGTATCAAAGAATATTTGTATCAGAGAATATTTGCTAAATCAAACTCAAATGCACTTAACAAGTGGCATAAATGAGAAACATAGACTACAGCAGTCCTCCCAGCTTTAAAACATTAAAATAAATGTGGGAGCTTAAATATACTAATTATACAAAAAATAAATTGATGAGAGAGCCAAAGGTTACTCTCTAGAGTAAGAGAGCCATAAGTAAATACCCTATCCTGTCAACTGGTACCATCTTAAGCAATTAATTCAGATGGCATACTCTTTACCATCAATATCTTCTTACAGTCAACAATTAGAAGAACCAAAAGTGGGCTATACCTCAGTAATCTATACTCCTTTTCAGAATCACAGTAGTCTTCCCTAGCAATATAAAAGATAACATAGTAAATTTTTTGTAAAATATTACAAAACAAGCCAAAATTCTTGCTCAGGCCTCTGCCTTCTTGAATTACTTCACCAGAAACTTAACCTCCCCTTTACAATGGAGCTCTAGGCAACATCATCAAAAAAGGCACTGTTCTAAAAATAGGTTATCAACATATTTTGATTAGCAGCATACCAATCTAAAACTCCCTTTCACTGCAAAAGAACCTAGCAACTAGAAAATGATGCAGAGGTTAAGTCATTACAGGCATATGTAACCATTTTTTAAACTTCTACTGCCTTAATTTACAACTTGTGCTCATGCTTTAAGTTGACTTCTTTAAAAACAAAAGACAGTAGGTCACGGTTAGCATTTTTCCTACAGAGATACAGACTTGGTAAAATTTACAATATACAAATTCCTACCATGAGGATAGCCACAAGGAAAGCAAGCACATACTTCTGGAGACTAGATTAGGACACATTTAATGCACGACAACTCCAGTCTTCTCTCTAAAACAAGCCCATTTTTGTGACACATCAGTTCACTTACCTCTCCCATTGTTCTTCCCTCCAGAGCAAGTGCTTGAAAATCATGATTCAGTTCATCCATAGAACGTACCTATTGTTTAGAGCAGAAGAAGGAAAAGTTTCAAGTCAGTACCCTCAATTTCACATACGTATAACAAACTAAATATTTTTCTACGTTTACATTCAAATAATGATGGAGACAATAATATTAATCAAACAACTGAGATTAAACATCCACTTACCTTTAACCATCAGGGTATAGGAATGCCCCTTACTTTCTACCCTCCCATACACTTTTGTTTTCAAAAGGGAAACAGAGAAATCAAACCATCATCACTAAGGATCCAGGAAAAAAAAAAAAAAAGGAAATCCTATCAAATAAGAATTATATTAGGTATTTCTCACACATTTTTAACTTAACAAGTAAAGACTAATATGATGAAAAATATTAACATTTGAACATGATTGTGTAATCTATACCTAGCTACAAAGTCAAAAGACCAGTGTCTCCACCCCAACTGTGAATAATAAGGACAAAGTAAACCACAAACAGCAGAAGAGACACTAGATAAATGGATACAACTAAGAATCAAACACTTTTGCTCATCCAAAGACTTTATTAATAGAATTAAAAGGTCACCTACAGAATGGGAAAAAATATTTGGCAACTACTGATGTCTGATCTCTATAAACTGTAAGGTACTACAAAATATCAACAAGAAAAAGATAAATCATCCAATTAAACACTTGGCAAAGGAGATGAACAGACACTACTCTGAAGATGAGATCCAGGCAGCCAAAAAACACATTCGGATATGCTCATGATCATAAGCTGTTAAAGAAATTCAAATCAAAACTACAATGAGATATACCATCTCACTTCAACAAGATTGGCCATGATCCAAAAAACACAAAACAACAAATGCTGGAGAGGCTGTGGAGAAAGTGGAACTCTCCTACACTGTTACTGGGGTTGTAAAATGGTCCAGCCTCTTTGGAAAGCAATCTGCCATTTCCTTAAAAAAATGGATATAGATATACCATTTGACCCAGTAATTCCACTACTTGGAACATATCCTACAGAATCAAGGCCATTCACACCAACGGCTACATGCACACGAATGTTTATCATAGCACAGTCCATGACAGCAAAAAGATGGAATCAACCCAGACGCCCAACAACAGAGGAGTGGATAGGTAAACTATTGTATATATACTCAACAGAACACTATACAATGATAAAGAACAATGATGATTTTAGGAAACATCTCATTACCTCATTTCAATTGGAGGACATTATGCTGAGTGAAAGCAGTCAGCAACAAAAGGACAAATATTGTATGAGGGCCCTACGATTAGAACTTAAAAACAGACTCACGCATAGAAGACTCTCTGACAGCTGCAAGGGCAGGGACCGCAAGAGGGCGACCGGCGGGGTAGGGAGGAGGTTTAGATTAGATAGTTGATAGAAATTTGGTTGGGTGAAATCTGTGACAGCACACATTAGGAAGAAGATCAATATTAACTGGACTTCAACATGACATAATTACCTCTCCCACCTTAACTCAATATCGCAAAGACAGAGTAGCTGCAGCAGGGGGCCAGGGACCATGCTTTCAAGGGAAATGAAGGCCAACTGGCACAACTAGCATTTTGTTGGGAGAGTCTTCTGCACTCGAAATCGGTGAGTGGTGTCTGGGGTCTTCAAAGCTGCCAAGCTGCCATCTGGGAGTACAGCAAATGATCCCAACTCAGCAGGAACAGATGACCACCAAGGACCAAAACAACATGAGGGAATGAGAACCCAAAGGACAGAGAGACCCATGTGAGTGGGTAACTACATCAACTTGTGAATGGAGGAATCAGATGGTGCCTGGCCACCGTGAGTAATAGCTGTGATGGAGTTCACACAGTTGGGTCTCACTGGCAATACAAGAATTAAATGGGGTGCACCTGAGATCTTCACTAAAAAACCACAATTGATAGCCCACAGGCTTCAGGGTTCCCCTGGGAGCACAGCCCCTGGTCCTGATGCTACAACTGCCCATAAATCTTAATGGAGGTCAACTCTTGGACAGAAATGGATTGGACTTGGCAACACAGTGATCATATCATGTGTGCACTTTATGGTCCTATGCATTTAAAGGATGTCGACCTGCTCACCGCTTACTGGAGGCAGGAGAGTAGGTGGAAAGGAGGGGATAAGAGATTGTTGGGAGGATAAGACACATATGGAGTGGAGAGGAAGACTGCTGACACCGGGCAGGGAGAGCAGTGGAAGCTGCATATAGGTGGGCATGTAAATTTATAAGAGAATGTACATTTTCACTTAAATCATAATAAATAAGTAAGGATAAATTAGAGGACTAATTTGGTCTAGCCCAGTTGTTTCTTTGATAAACCTCAACAGGTATTCTGCAAACAAAATAATCAAGAGCTGCAACATTTCTACACACCGAAAGATAACCTGTGAGTCGGCATAACCTCAAAAAGAAAATAACAGCAGATATCACAGGAATTCCTCTCAACCTTATTACCTATCATTCAATGTCCTCCTACCTACAGTACTGGAAACCCTGGTGCCTCATAGTTCAGTGCTACATCTGCTAACCAAAAGGTCTGCAATTCAAATCCACCAGACACTCCCCTTGGAAACTCTATGGAGTTCTACTCTGACCTATAGGGAGGGTCGCTATGAGTCGGAATCAACTCAACAGCAGTAGGTTTGATTTTGGTACCTACAGTATTAACTATCTGTTCAGGCTTCAATTTCCTACCAAAGTCATTAACTACAAGGTAATAGCAACACCAAGGAAGATGTGTGAAACAGATTATTCAAAACAATTACAATTCAAAAATCCTTGCTGTCCACTAATCTTCTGGTCTCCACCATGCCTTTCTTCTCAGGTATCTCTTGAACCTCAAACTTTTAATGAGCAATATTTATACCAGAGACACACACAAAACCACTGACAACAGGTCAGTTCTCACTATAGCAACCCTTTAGGACAGAGTAGAACTGTTCCATAGGGTTTCCAAGGAGCAGTTGGTGGATTCATAATGCTGACTGCTTGGTTAGCAGGTGTAGCTCTTAACCAACGCACCACATTGTTCTTGTTAGGTGCTGTCAATTTAGTTCAGACTCATAGCAACTCTATCGGTCTGAGTAGAACTGCCCCACAGAGTTTGCAAGGAGCACCTGGTGATTTGAATTTCTGACCTCTTGGTTTGCAGCAGTAACACTTGACCATTATGCCACCTTGTCAGGAATTAGTTAGGCATTCCAATTCAAAATTCACTACCCTTTCTATGTCACCAAGCTGCTTCCATGTCAGAACCTCCACAATTTTCCACCCCCAATATTCTCTTAAGAAAGAAAGAAAATTGCCTTCTATTTCTATTGTGGGCTTCTTGCCTTTGCTTTCCACTGCCTCTTCCCTTAACTTCAAAACTTATCCATCCTGTCCTCACAGCATTCCTTCCTGTACTCTCTTTCTTGCCACTTATTAACTGTTCTCTTGCATGTCTTCTCTTTTATTGTCTCTTCCCCAGGTACAGTCCTCCTTTCAAGGAGTCTCCTTCTGCCTCACCTACATAATGTAAGACTCTTACCCTACATACCACCCTCCTGCCACCTGTAGACAACCCAGAGCAGAACTTCATTTTCTGATGTTTTCTTTGCTAGTCACCCACTGTTAAAAAGACCAGTAAACCACATCATTCTCACAAATGTTTAATCAGAAACTTGTTTTGTCTATTAACAGGAGACTGGTATGTATGGTCATCAGCACTACACAGACTCTCTAGTCAAAATTCTCCCTAGGAAGCAAAACTGGAAACTTAAAATTAAACAAAAACATCATTTTACAAATCTGTATTTTAAGTCATATTCTAAAGTGCCTGCCCTCCCCATCATCCCTTGAGAAGCTCTACTTACCACACCCAAGCACATTTATCAGAATCAACAGGACGCCATGTCCTTCACTGTTAACCTCATCTAGAAAACTGAGCTAACATTAGCTACAAGTTCACTACAATGATTAAATGTGATAAAATGTCCAATATGTAGTAGGTACTTGTTCTATGAGTTGGAATTTGACTCAATGGCAGTGTGAGTTTGAGTTGCTTTTTTTCATTCAACCTTATTTCACAAATTATTCTGTCACTGAAGTCTCTTTCATACATTCATCCCTTCCTCCCCTACCCTCGAGTTAAATAGCAGAGGGCAACTTTAGTTTGTTTTTATTGAAGAAGAAAAGGCCCAGCGACTCTCCCATAGGTTCAGTATTTTTAATTACATAATCAGTATACGAGAAGTTGCTAGATCACTTGAAAGTCTAATCCATCTTTTCAAAACTTTTCAAAGTACGTATTTTTTTCTGGTTCTCAATTCCCAGCCAAATTATCAATTCAGAGAAACTTCATTCTCCATTCTCATCCATCCCCCAAAATCTCCAGCTCAAGCCCATGATCTTTCAGTTCTCATTTAAAAAAAAAAACTCAGTAAGGTAAAAACCATCTGCCATGAAGTCAATTTCCACTCATAGTGATCCTATATGACAAAGAACTGCCCAATGTGGCTTCCAAGGCTGTGAATCTTACAGACATGGACTGCCACAGTTTCTTTCCATGGAGCAGTTGGTAGGCTTAAATCATGGACCTTTCTGCACCCTAGGGCACCTCAGTCAGTTATCCTTTTAAAATTCTTTCATTTCACGGCTTCCAAACTACTATGGTCTCTTGATTCTCCCCCACCTCTTTGTTGAGCTTTTTTGTCTTTCTTTTTTCCAGTTACACTACATTTAACCAAAACACAGGCACAAAGGTACTCCAAATTCTAAGATAATGGCTCAAATTACTTACAAATCTATCAATTTTTCAAGTGGCCACTGTTGAGTAGGAGCAAAGTAGAGGAGACACCGTGATAAATTATGCAGTCCAGTATTTTAAAAAATTACAGAAAATGCAGGTCTTGACAGCATTCTGCTTCAGTTCTTGGCCTTGCACTCCTGTCCTTCGATTACTACCCTTAACTGCACACTATGTCTACAACGAATGTCCCTTTACTTGAGCCAGGCTAACCAATTCTATGTTGCTTGAACGGTAAAGCATGAGACATTAAGGATATCATTGAATTGGTATTTAATAAATCACATTAAATTTTCCATCTTGAGAGATGAACTCAAGAGTTATGCTGTGTACTTTGGTAAATTAAAGTTGAACAAATAAATACTTTTTTAGTATTCTGATTACAGGTATGTTTCAGGATACATCCCAGAAAGGGCAACTTCCAGATTCCCACCACCTCTGGCCACAGAAAACAGAATCAACAATACTTCCTCTGAATGGTCACACCCTTAGAATCTGGTGAGAAATGATTACCCAGGTCCAAATGGTCAGATTCTTCTCCTAACATCTGGTCAAGATAGCTTCAAAAAGATTAACTGAAAGTTCCTAAAGACTTGACAGTTGTAGCTATCTATCATTTGGGTCAAGTATAACTTTATAAGCAGGGCTTATTTGAGACTGATTTTGTCTTTCCTTGTATTCACTAATAGAAATGTGATAGTAGGAATAAGGTTTAAAAGAATTTCTTCCATAAAAAGTTTGTGGAAGAAAACAAACTATGGGTTTTCACAGCCAATGATCAAATTATAAGATAGCATACAGTTTTAAAAGATGTATAGCTTATACTACCAGTGAAAACTACCAATTTTTCAGAGGATAAAAACATCAGCTACTAGGCATGCCTATAGTGTCAAAGCTCTGTCGATTTGGGGCTGAGGGTTATGTAAAGGGAAAAAAGAATTTAACCTGTGGCTGATTTGCTCTTTGTCATGGTTAAGGTTATGTGTCAATTTGGCTATGCCATGACTCACTAGTTCGGCAGATACTGTGTGATCATCCTCTACTTTATGTTCTGGTGTGAACATAGTCAATTTGCTGAAAGAGGGGTTTCCTGTTCTGGCAAAGCTTGCCCTCTTCTCTCAACACTGCATTTGCCTTATCATACACTGACCTCTGGTTCTTGGGACATCAACTAGCAGCCTGCCACCTGCAAATTTTGGATTCCCAGCTCCTACAACCCTATGAATCAGCAGCCTGCCGCATGACCTGCAGGTTTGGGGTTTATCAGTCCCTGCAACCACATAAGTCAGGATAAGCCTCCAGTCTGCTGCTGACCCACGGATTTTAGACTTGTCAGCCTCCACAACTGAATGAGACATTCCCTTGAAACAAATCTCTCTGCACACATTTATATATACAATTCACTAGAGTTTTGTTCCTCTAGAGAACCCAGCCTCATACATTTAGTACTGGGAGTGGGGTGCTGCTCTAATAGATATCCAAAGTCTAGAAGCAGTTTCAGAATTGCATAATGGATAGAGGCTGGAAGAGTTGGAAAGTGCATAACTGCAAAAGCCTAGACTGCCTTGAAGAGACTACTGGTAGGATTACTAAATCAAGGGCAATTCTGATGAGGGCCCAGAAGGAAGTGAGGAGAGCAATAAATGATGCCTCTATAGTCTTAGAGAACATACATGGTACCAACAACACAAAGCTGCCAGAAATGTGAGTGGTGAATGATGAACATGTGACTGGACAATGGATAAAGGGTGATGCTTTTCATGCAGTGACAAAGAAGTTGTCTGAATTATGTTAAAAAGCTGGGTAAGGTGAAACGTGCAAAAGATGAGCTTAGGTATCTAGCTGAGTAGACATCTAAGCAAGATCCTAAAGCAGCCATGCAGATTCTCCTTGCCACTTACAGTAAAATGCAAGAAATGGACTCGAAAACAAAACAAAGAATCGGAAAATTCTAGTGTACAAACTAAGGAATGTGCCCTAGAATTTTCACCCAGGACACAGCTACACAATCTTCTGTTAAACATACAAGCCTGTGTCTAATGGATCTAGCCAATAATTACAGGAGAAAACCCTTAGCTTAGACTGAAAGAGACAGAGAAAGAACAAAAGAAGAGGAAGTTGTGAGAAAGAACAAAAGAAGAGGAAGTTGTTTGTCTCTTGGAATTCCCCACATAGGAAACAGGCCAAAGGAGCTACTGCATCTGCTGTCTTCCAAGAAAAGAAAAGAACTCTCCCTGGAGCAACTTGGAAATCAGAACAGGCTGCCTCACTATCAAAAGGTAGAGCCAAGGCCTCCCGAGTTTCCAGGAGTCAGATCTTCAGGAACTCTGTTCCAGAGCGTGAGGTAGCCATTCAGTATGGCCAAAAGGATGGGGCTGCTGCCAAAATCTGAGGGGTCAAGGCTTCTGTGTCCATGGGGCACAAGAATGGGCCTTGCTTAGGCTCAGGGGATAGGGTTACCAGTCAGATGAAGCAGGAGAATGGGACCACCCAAAACCAAAGCATCCGAGTTGTCTTCCCAGTGGACTTGGAAGACAAAACTGAAGCCCAGAATTCAGGGGTCTCCACCCAGCATCTAGAGGGCATGGCCAACACCAAGAGTCTGGAGGGCAGGGCCACTGCCTAGGCAGTTTCTGAGAAGAGGATTATTTTAAAAACCTGATAGCTGATGCAAATTTTTCTGCTGGGTTTTGAACTTGCTTGATGCCTGTTATCCTTTCTTCCCCTCTGATTTCCCCAATTTTTAATGTAAATGTCTACCTTGTTCCTGTTTCATCATGTACTTTGGTTGACGGAGAATGAGAAATTTTGCCCCAGGATGTAATACACCTAAAAGGCTCCCCCATATGTACCTGATTCAGATGATTCAAAAGATGAGATTTTGGATCTGAAGTTCATTTAAGACTTTTGGAATTAATGTCATGGGTTAAGTGCTCGGCAGCTAATGAAAAGGTTCATGGTTTGAACCTATCAACCACTTCACAGGAGCAAGATGTGGCAGTCTATTTTCTAAAGTATGGCCTTGGAAGTCCTGTGGGACAACTCTACACTTTCCTATCAGGTACCTATGAACTGGAATTGACCCAACAGCAATCGGTTTCATTTTTGGATAGGGTAAATGTGTTCTGCACACGAGAATGGCAAGAATGGGGGGGGGGGGGGGGCAAAGAGTCAAATGCTACAAATTGAACTGTGTTTCCAAAAGTACATATTGTAATTATTAGCCTCAAAAGGAACCCTGGTGGTGTAGTGGCTAAGTGCTACAGCTACTAACCTAAAGGTTAACAGGTGCTCCTTGGAAATTGTATGGGTCAGTTCTACTTGTTTCTTAAGGTCACTACAAGTTGAAATCAACTCCAAGGCAGTGGATTTGATTTTGGTTTAAGCCTGTGGTTATAATTCCACTTGAGAATGGACTGTCTTTGTTATGTTAATAAGGCAGGATTAGTGCAGGTATTTCTGGAGTCTATCTCTTCTGAGATATAAAGAGTAAACCATCGAGCAGAGCAGAAATGGAGAAGAGAGAGACCAAGCCATAGAAGACCACCCAGGAGCAGAAACTCAGAAGACATAAACACTTTCCTCCACAATGACTAAGAGAAAGCCTTCCCTAAGGGCTGGCACTCTCAATTCATACTTCTAGGCTGCTAAGCTGTGAGAAATGAGCTTCTATTTGTTAAAATCACACACTTGTGGTATTTGTTACTGCAGCACTAGTTAACTAAGACACTCTCCATTTCCGAAAGGCTAGGAGACGAAGAAAGGTAGATTAATGTTCAAAGACCACAGTACACATCTTTCTGCTTTCCTCTTAATCCCTAAAACAATGTTCACTAAGCAGCAAAATGGCACCATATCAAAAGCACCATGACAGTTTATCTTATCTCTCTAAAAATAATCTTGATACAATGTAGCACAGTATTAAACCCAAGATAGACTATATTTGTAATGTGAGAGACTGTACTTATTAATCTTAGTCCTAAGAGTTTGAAAACAGCAGAAATGGGACTGCTAAAGACAGTTTTTAAATGTTATTGTCCAGCTTAAAAAAATACTCAATGATGTTTTACTTGCCTTTCTGGAAAGAAAAATTTCACAGTATGAATCAATATTCATCCCCTGCTGCTAACCAAAAGGTCGGCAGTTCAAATTCACTAGGCACTACCTGGAAACTCTACAGAGCAGTTCTCTATCCTACCAAGTCACTATGAGTTGGAATGAATAGGACAGCAGTGAGTCTCCAAGTTTTGTTTTACGTTCTAGTAATTCTACTTTCAGGAAATTAGCCTAAGCAAATAATCAAAAATATGGGTAAAGACTGGTTAACAAAGATCTTCTTTATGGTACTTAAATTTGAAAACTGGTAAAAAGACTAAATGTAACAACAATTATTAAATACAGCAAACATTCATCTGTAAAATATCACGTATTCATTTTAAATACTTGTAAATTTTTAAACAGAAAATGCCTGTAAGAACACTAAGCCAGCCAAGCCAAGGGCCATCGAGTCAGTAGACTAAATATATATATACTATAAAAAGATACAGACACACAGTTTCACATGAATGAGACAACACAAAAGACTGAAAGATAATATACTCAGAAGTTAACCACTGAAAACTCTTCAGTAGTTTCTACTGCTTCTATAATGCCTATACAACAATAAAAAAGCACCTTCTGAAAATAAATGTAGCAAAATATACGAGGTCCTAAGAATAAATCTAACTAGGGATACAGAACACCTATGCAGAGAAAACCATAAAACACTACCACAAGTGATCAAATGACACCTTTATAAATGGAAAATGTAACATGCTCATGGACAGACTCAATGTTCTGAAAACAATGCTATCCAAAGTGATCTAAAAATATATAATACATTCCTGATCTAAATTCCAAAAGCATTCTTTAATGAGACTGAAAAACTAATCATCAACTTTATATAGAAAGGCAAGAGACAATGGAAAATTAAAACACTGCTGAAGAACAAAGATGGAGCCTCACACTACCACATCTTAGAACCTACTATATAGCCACGGTAGTCAAAACAACCTGGTACTACTACAACAGACTCACAGATCAACAGAACAGAATTGAGAAACCAGAAGAAAACCCATCCACCTACACACAGCTGATCTTCCACAAGTGACAAATTCAATTAAGTTGGAAAAAGGCAGTCTTGTTAACAAACGGTACTACCAAAACTGCATGCCACCTGTTAAAAAAAGAAGCAGGACCCTTTTCTCACACATACACAAAAACTAATCATGGGGAAAAATTAGGAACACCCACAACCTGTTGCCACTGGGTCAATTCTGACTCATAATGCCCTATGTAGTTTTCAAGGAGCAGCCAGCACACTCAAACTCCTGACCATCAGGTTAGCAGTGAAACTCTAAACCACATACCACCGTGGCTCCAGGGGACAACTATAAGATAAAACCAAAATTCAAACCAACTGCCATCAAGACAATTCCAAATCATAGCAGCCCTACGGACAGGGTAAAACTTTCCCACAGAGTTTGCAAGGAGCACCTGGAGGATTCAGTCTGCCAACCATTGGGTTAGGAGACATAACTCTTAACCACCATGGCACAAATGTTTCATAATACACGGTATAAATACTGAAAATGCAAAAAACAGCACAAGATAAACTAGATGAAACGTACCAAAAATTAAAGATTTGTATCTATCAAAATACTTCTATATAAGAGGAAAAAGAGACTCTACCCATTGATAAACTCTATGGGACAGTTCTACTCTGTCCAATAAGGTCACTGTGAGTTAGAATCAACTCAACAGCAAAGGGGTAGAATTTCTGCTTTTTTTTGGTGGGGTTTCTTGGTTAAAAAAAATACCCCCCTTCAGCTATGACATATCTGACATCTAAAATCTATAGAAAAGTTCAGTACTTAAACAACAAAAAGATAATCAATCCAATTAAAAATGGGGAAAGGATACAAGTAGATATACTTCATCAAAGAAGACATTCAGTTGGCTAACAAACACATAAAGAAACGCTTGCAGAAAACAGCCATTAGAGAGATGCAATAAGAGATTGTCACTTCACACAGACATTAATGGCACTACTCAAAAAACTGAAAATAACAAATGTTGGCAAGGCTGTAGAGAGACTAGAAGTCTTACGCACTGCTCACTGTTGTTGTTAGGTTCCAACTCAGAGCAATCCTATGTACAACAGAATGCAACAATGCCCAGTTCCGCACAATTTCCACAATCCTTGGTATGCCTGAGCCCATTGTTGCAGTCAACCCATGTGTCAACCCATCTTGTTGAGCGTCTTCCTCTTTTTTACTGACACTGTACCACGCAAGATGTCCTTCTCCTGGGACTGATTCCTCTCAGAACATGTCTGGAGTATTTACAACATAGTCCCATCCTCTTTCCTTCTAAGGAGCACTCTGGTTGTACTGGTTGTACTTCATTCAAGACAGATCTGTTTGTTCTTTTGGCAGTACATGGGATAGCCAATATTCTTCTCCACTACCACAATTCAAAGGTGTCACGTCTTCTCCTGTCTTCCTTATTCACTACGCAGCTTTCGTAGACTTAAGCTGTGACTGAAAATACCATGGCTTGGGTGAGATACACCTTAAACTTCAAGGTGACACCTCTGCTTTTCAACACTTGCAGCACTCGCCAGATGTGATGAATCCTTTGACTTCCTGACTGCTGCTTCCGTCAGTGTTGACTGTGGATTCAAGCAAAATGAAATCTTTGACAATCTGAAATTTTCCTCCATTTATCATGATATTGTTTATCGGTCCAGTTGTAAAGATTTTTGTTGTCTTTATGTTGAGGTGCAATCCGTACTGAAGACTTCATGAATGAGTGCTTCAAGTCCTCTTCACTTTCAGCAAGCAAGGGCTGTTACCTGCATAACTCAGGTTGTTAATGAGTCTTCATACAATCCTGATGCCTCATTCTTCTTCATATAATTCAGCTTCTCACATTATTTGTTTAGCACACAGACTGAATAGGTATGGTGAAAGGATATACCTCTGATGCACATTGTTCCTGACTTTAAACCATGACTGTCCCCTTGTTCTATTCAAACAACTGCCTTTTTGATCCATGTACAGATTCCTCCTGAGTACAACTAAGTGTTCTAGAATTACCATTCTTCACAATGTTATCCATAATTTGTTACAACCCACACGATCAAATGCCTTTTCAAGTCAATAAAATACAAACATCCTTCTGGTATTCTCTGCTTTCAGCCAAGATCCCTCTGACATCAGCAATGACAGCCCTGGTTCCATGTCCTCTTCTGAATCCAGCCTTTAATTTCTGGAATTTCCCTGTCAATAAATATACTGCTGCAGCCACTTCTGAAGGATTTTTAGCAGACTTTTACATGCAGTGATATTAAAGATATTGTTCAATGATTTCTGCATTCAGTTGGATCACCTTTTTGGGGAGCAGGCATAAATATGGATCTCTTCCAGGTTGCTGGCCAGGCAGCTGTTCTCTAAATGTCTTGGTATAGGCGAATGAGTACTTTCAGCACTGCATCCATTTGTTGATATGCCACCTCAACTGATTCCATCAATTCCTGAAGCCTTGTTTTTCACCAATGCCTTCAATGTAGCTTTGACTTCCTCCTTCAGTATCATCAGTTCCTTATCACATACGACATCTAAACATCAAGCAAGTATTTTGGGTTTAATGACTACATATTCCTTCCATCTTCTTTTGCTGCTTTCTTTGCCATCTAATATTTTCCCTGTAGAATCCCTCACTAATGTAACTCAAGCCTTCAGTTTTTTTCTTCAATTCTTCTCAGCTTGAGAAATGCACAGCATGTTCTTCCCTTTTCGCTTTCCGTCCTGAGCTCTTTGTACATGTAGTTATAATACTTTACTCTATCTTCTCGAGCCACCCTCCAATATCCTCTGTTCAGTTCTTTTATTTCATTGTTTCTTCCTTTTGCTTTAGCTACTTGACATCCAGTTTGGTCACTTTCCTGTTTTCTTAGTGATCTCTCGGTTTCTTCATGTATGATGTCCCTGATGTTATCCCACAAACTCACCTCATCTTCGGTCATTGCTGTTCAGTGCATCATATCTGTTCTTGACATGATCTCTAAACACAGGTGGGATATACTCAAGGTCATACTTTGGCTCTCATGGACTATTTCTAATTTTCTTCCGTTTCAGTTTAAACTTACATACATGCAATTGATGATTTGTGCCATAATTGGCACCTGGCCTTGTTTTGACTGATGATATTGGGCTTTTCCATCATCTCTTTCCACAGATGTAGTCATTTTCATTCCTATATATTCCATACGGCATGGTCCATGTGTATAGTTGCCAATTACGTTGGTGAAAAAAGGTATCTGCAATGAAGAAGTCATTGGTCTTGCAAAATTACTTTCATGCAATCACTGGCATCATTTTTCATTACCAAGGCCTTTTGCCAACTATCAATTCTCCTTTGCATTCGAATCATCAATTATTATCAAGGCTTCTTGACTGCACGTTAGATCAATTTAGCACCACATAAGTTGGTAAAAATCTTCAATTTCTTCATCTTCAGTCTTAGTGGTTGGTACATAAATTGGCAAAATAGTTGTATTAATTGGTCTTCCTTGTAGGCATATGTAACTGTCCTATCACTGACAGCACTGTATGTCAGCATAAATCTTGAAATGTAGCACTGTATGGCAGCATAAATCTCGAAATGTGCTTTTGAAAATGAATTTAATACTTCTTCAAGTTGTCAAAGCGGACCATATGATTTGGTTGTCTGATTCAAAATGGCAATACCAGTCCACTTCCACCCAACTAATACCTAGGATATTGATGTTTACACATATCATTTCATTTCTGATGATTTCGAATTTTTCTACACTCATACTTTATACATTCCACATTCCGATCACTGATTGATGTTTACATCTGTTTCTTCTCATTTTGTGTCATGACACACAGCAAATGAACATCCCCAAAGCTTGACTCCATCCACATCATTAAGGTCAACTCACCTTGAGGAGACAGCTCTTCCCCAGTTCTCTTCCAATCTGGGGGTTCACCTTCTGGCACTATAGCAAATAACATTCTGCTGCTACTCATAAGGTTTTCACTGACTAATTCTTTTCAGAAGTAGCCTGCTGGGTCCTTCTTCTTGGTTTGTCTTAGTCTGGAAGCTTCACTGAAGTCTGGCCACCATAGGTGACCCTGCTGATATATGAACACCAGTGGCACAGCTTCCAGCATGGCAGCAACATACAAGTCCCTACAGTACAACAAACTGACAGACACATGGTGGACACCACTGGTGGGAACATAAAATGGCCCAACTTTGGAAAACCGTACGGTCCGTCCTGAAAAACTTAGGAATACCACATAACTTAGCAATCCCAATGCTATGTATATCTCCTAAAGAAGTAACAGCTTTGACAGGAATAGACATGTGCACATCCATAATGATTGCAGCATTACTCTCAATAACAAAAAGATGGAAACAACTGAAGCCCCCATGTATCAACAAACTGTGGTACATACAGTCAACGGAGAACTTCTCAATGATAAAGAATAACAATGAATCCATAAAACACCTCACAATACACACGATTTGGGAGGACATTATGTTGAATGAAATAAGTCTCTCGCAAAAGACAAATATTGTATAACACAACAATTATAAAGAAACCAAAAATTTACTTGCAAGGAGTGGCTTTCTTTGATGGGATGAGGGCAGGTTACCAGACAGACAGAAGACACGTGTTAATTTTGGTGAAGGGAAAAGCAATGTATAAAAGGAGAAAGTAAAAAAAACATGATCAAGCCACGGGAGGACAATGAAAGGAATACAAGAAAAACAGGCAACATTTCTCTGTCTACAGAACAGACAAGCCTACAAATAATAGTATTAAGGAGTAGTACCTTACAAATGATACATATCTAGATAAATATGACAAAGAGTATAGCAGGGTATAAAAGAACACACTCATATCCAGCTGGAGGTTTGGTGCTGGGTATTTCTGCATACCTAACTGTAGGTGATGGTTATATACCAGTACAGACAATACAGTATAAAAGAACTACAGTTAGGGCAATATCTTAACACATAACGAAACATCTCAAGGAACAAAGTTCCTAGGCTCGAAAGATCAGAGCTGGGACACATCTACGTCAACTGATGCAACAGTACACAGAGGCAAAGTTACGCATCCTACTTTGGTGAGTATCTTCTGGGATCTTAAAAGCTTATGAGCGACCATCTAAGACAGAATTATCATTCTCTTACCATCAAAAGCAAAAGATAATCAAGAAAACCAAAGACCCAAGGGAGCAGTTATTTTAGGGGGAAGAAAAAAAAAAAAGGACTGTTAGACCACACGATGCACTGCCTACGCGATCCTGAGACCAGCAGGACTAGCTGGTGCCTGGCTACCACTAATGGTCACTCTGACTGGTATCATACCAGAGGGTCCTGGACAAAGAGGGACAAAAACTGTAGAAAAAAATCAAAGTCACAAAAAAGATTGGACTTACTGGTCTAAGAGAGACGGGAGGAACCCCTGAGACCATGGTCATAAGACACCCTTCTGAACTAGACCTGAAGATATTACCAGAGATCACCTTTAAGCGAAACCACCAACCCAAACCAAACCATTGCTGTCAAGTCAATTTTGACTCACAGCGACCATACAGGACAGAGCAGAATAGCCCACAGGGTCTCCAAGGCTGTCAATCTTTTTGGATGCAGACTGCCATCTTTGCCTGCAGAGCAGCTGGCGGGTTCCATTCACTAACCTCTCCATTAAATGCAATCACTTTAACCACTGTACCACCAGGATCCTTAATCCACAGATAGGCCCATAAAATAACACCACACGAGAGCAATGTGTTCCTTATAACAACCTATTATACAAAATTAAAAGGACAACGTTTGCTCAAAATCAAAGATGAGATGGCAGGCAGGGGTGGCAATACAGAATGAAAGGAAACAAATGACCTAGGATGT
The DNA here is from genome assembly GCA_028571685.1 of Heterohyrax brucei. Lineage (NCBI taxonomy): Eukaryota > Metazoa > Chordata > Mammalia > Hyracoidea > Procaviidae > Heterohyrax > Heterohyrax brucei. Next base: position 61,435,629 of record CM053140.1, read on the forward strand.
AATAAGGAGTAGGGCATGGAATAAGGAATGGAATAAGTTAAGGCACACTAGGATGGAATAAGGCACACTGTAGGGAATGAAACCAACATCAACATTCTATATACAAACTACTAAGGATGAAACTAATTTGTTCTATAAACTTTCACAATAAAAAAATTATACTCATGACACTATTAATACCTTTGAATCCAATAAACTCTTTCTAGAAACAGATCTTAATAAACAAAACACAAAATAAGTTTATATGCAAAGATATTCATTGTACAACTATTTTTAACAACAAGAAATATAAAGATTGGTAGGCTATACAATAGTAAATAAAAAGGTTCAGCTAGGTATGGTACATCCAATGACAGTTCTCAAGAAGAAAGCACATGAGCAGGAAGAGAAACAATGAGCCTTCTACAACATGCATAGTAACTGTTACAATAGCTAGCATTTACTGGCTACCTCCTTGGTGATGCTACCCATTGCTTAATTCTCAGCATATAAACTATTTCCTATTATCCTCTCACCAACTTCTTTTTTAAACAGAATAGGAAACTGAGGCAGACAACAGTTAAATAAATTGTCCGAAGTTACACAGACAGACTTACTCTACAAACTGATTCTTTAGCCAGAATTCTGTATTTGGGGTAAAATGTATTCAGGTATTCCAACTGTTCAGGCAATAAAGACAAAAGAAAATCTGATCCAGATCCAACAAAGCTGCCCTAGATGAAAGCCTGGTAGATCCAAGCATTAGGGAGGGAACTGTGCATGTCATCCTTCCACTCAGCTGTTTATCTGAAGGGATAACAACCACTTACACAGGAGGATTTGTCTCTGTAAATTCAAAGATGATCAAAAGGAAATAAATCATCATGAGACTACAGGGAAAAACTGCTTAATTAAGGAAAGGGAATCTTATCTTGAAGATTTAAGACTTTTGAAACTTAATTTACCATTGGAGGAGAGAACAAAGATAGACAGACAAATACACTAAGAAAATTATCTGAAATCCTCAAAAGAATACAAGCAGAGTGCTTCTGTGGAGCAGAAAATGTCTTTAAAGATCAGCAAAATAGGCTGAGACAAGCAAAACTGATAAAGAAAAACAGATGATTAAGATTAGGAAAGCCACAGAAAATTTAAAAATTCACAGCAAAATTAAAGTCCACAGGGCAATAAAGAGCAGTAAATCAATGATAACAAAAACCTGAGAATCACTCAATGCAGATAATAAACACTGTTTCATCCAAGTAATTGTCATCAGTGTGTCAGATACTGCCCTTTGACTAAATGTTGTTACTTCTTGTTTAAGGCGAGACAGGGGAGTGTGAAGAGCTAATCTATAGACAAAGAGAAAAAATTAGAGGACTCTACTTCTCACAAACAATACAAAGCTATGAAATGGCCAAAACATTATCTGCTGTCAAGATAAGTCCACAAATAGGAAATTATTAAAATACCTCAGAAACTTTAAAAAGAAAATATACAGACAACTTAAAAAAAAAAAAAAAACAACAAAACTAATAAACAAGAAAAAAGAGAAACTCAAGTGTCCATCAACAGACAATAAAACAACAGGTTTGGCCCACAGTCTATATTTCAACTCCTGGCTTAAAAATAAGCTTTTTCTAAAAATTTTCTAAGTGAATATGTGCAAAGTTAATGTTAACCCATAAATTAAACAAAAATATCTTTCAAATTTATAAGGAGGAACTGTTAGACACTCTTAAAAGGAAAAGGAAAAACCTATCAAACAATTTATTGGTAAGACAAATAATTATGGTCATACGAAATTAAGGTGAGAATAAAATCATATACTCTATTTAAAAAAAACAAACATCAGAAAATTTCTAAATAAAACCACAGTGATGTACCATTACACACCTATCAGTACAGGTAAAACAAAAAACAGTCAACACCAAATGCCTGTGGAGAATGCACAAAAACTACATCACTCAAACATCACTGTTGAGAGTATAAAATGGTACAACCACTCTGGCAAACAGTTCAGGAGTCAATGTCTTTAAAATACTAAAAATGCAACTACCATATTACCCCAGAATTGGATTACTGGGCATTTATCCCACACAAATAAAAATCTATATTCATACAGAAACTTACACATAAGTGTTTGTAACAGCCTTATTTTTAATAGCCAAAAACTGGACTCAGCCCAGATTAGCAGATAAACTGTGGTTCATCTACCCCAGGTAATGCTACCAAACAATAAAAGAGAAACAAACTATTGGTACATCCCACAACTCAGATAACTCTCCAGGCAGTTATGCTACTCCCCTCAAAATCCAACCCAAAGGTTATCACACTATATTATTCCATTTATATAACATTGTTGACAAGACAAAACTGTAGCAATGGAGGACAGACTATCAGGTGGGGTCAGGGCCTCATATGTAAGATGAATGTGGTGATAAAAAGCCAACATCAAGCTTGCCTGTGGTTCTGAAATTGTGCAGTAGCTTGACTGAGGTAATGAATACCTAAATATACACAAATGATAACACTGTGTTAGACTTAAAACATAACTGCTGTCATGGACTGAATTGTGTCCCCAAAAATTGTGTGTAGAAATTTGGCTAGGTCATGATTCGTGGAATTGTGGGATGTTCCTATACACTGTAAATCCTGCCGGTATGATACTAACGCAAGAGGACTGGTGGTTTGTATTAGGGAGGCAGGACTCAAATCTGTAAGAACTGTACTGTGCCTTGCAGCAGTCTCTTGGGACATAAAGAAAAGGGGAGCAAGCAGAGAGCTGGGAACCTCATATCACCAAGAAGCAGTGCCAGAAGCACTGTGTGTGTCCTTTCGAAAGGACTCAGGGTCCCTGAGCCTTAGAGCTCTGGACCCAGAGGAAGATAGATGACAAGAACTTTCTTCTGGAACAAAAAGAGAAAGTCGTCGCCTGGAGCTGATATCCTAAACTGGGACTTTTAACCTATATTCCTGTGAGAAAATAAATTCTGTTTGTTAAAGTCATCCACCTGTGGTGTTTCTGTTACAGCAGCACTGGATGGCTAAGACATACCTATACACATAAGCAAAACTGGGAAAGTCTGAATAGGGCTGGTTCAATTTTAACAATGTCAAAATGCTACACATATCATAATTGCTATGCAAAGTGTTATCACTGGAGAAAAGTGGACAAAGTACAAAGTATTACAATTGCACGCGGAACAATTATCTAAATAGAAATTTCAATAAAAATTATTGCTGCGAAGAAGTAACAATGGTCAAACTTAAAAATGAGAGCTCATGAAGAAGAAATAAAACAAGCAATCAAATAGATAGCCAAAGGACTCTTTCTCAAGCTGCAAAACAGACTGAAATATGCAGATCAAAAGGTCTTACCTATATAGTTCACAAAAAGTATATTCTAAGAAAACCTTCCTAAAGCTATAGAATGCTGTAAGTATCTCAACAGACAAGAAAAAAAAAAAACATTCAGTTTATCCTGTTCATAATCTACAGTTCATGGCCCAAAGATTTTATATCTTGTCACAATGTCCTTCTTGTATAAAGCTACAGAAAGACAAGGCATAAAAGAATAAAAAAAAGACACCTATATGCCCTCTTTCAAGTAATTACTGTACCAAGCACTCTAGCCAAGGAAGAACAGAATTAAAATTAAGCACACAAGATGGATAAACACACTGCAGTACAACCATATAACAAAACACAAACAGTTGTAATCAATTCCAACATATGGTGACTCCCCCGCCCCGAGGGTACAACTGTGCTCCATGGTTTTCAAATGGCTGATTTTTCTAACGTAGATAGCCAGAGCTTCTTGTGAGGTGTGGTTGAGTTGACAACCTAGGTGAGCCTAGCCCAGTGCCTATGGTCTTTTCAATTGCTACATATGCATGTAAAAGCTAGGTTAAAAAAAAAGAAGACAAAAGAAAAACTGATGCATATAAAACTGTGTTGTTGGCAAAGAGTACTTTATACAGGTCATCAGCAAAGACCAATAGCCAGAAAGATACCATGTTTTGGAAAAGCAAAGGGTCGATGAAAATGATGAAAATCTTCCATAAAGTAGACTGACACAACAGCTCAATAATAGGCTCAAATATACCAATAATCATGAAGATGCAGGAGCAGGCAACATTTCCTTTTGTTATACTTACAGTTACCATGAGTTGCAGTCCATCCTACTGTCACTAACAGCAGCCCTCATTAAGGGCATGGCAAATGTTTAAAAAAAAAAAAAAAAAGCTACTGAAAAAATTAAAGCAAAGACAACTGACAGTGTGAGATGAGAGGACCAATTTTACAGTATGAATGAGAGGATCAATGTTACAGTGTTCATTAAAGGCCTCACCAAGGTGGGGGGTCAGGGCCTCATATGGAAGGTAACTGTGGTTATAACATTTAAGCAAAGGACTTGAACAGTGACCTTGCTTAGATGGTGACATTTAAGCAAAGGATTTGAAGGAAGTAAAGGAACAAGCTTTTTAGACATCTGAGAAAAAATATTCAAACAAATGCAACTCTAAGTGCAAAACACTGAGGGCTGGAAAGCATGTCTGTGGCTCTATAAACAATAAAGACTGTCTTAATGTCATGCCAAATTATATCATAGTAATGAAAAGTTTAGACCTGGGCAGAAAGCACATCAGTGGCTGCTGGAGGAGAGAAGGCATTAAAAAATTTGCATCAGAGGAGTTCATCAACAAAGTGAAGAGAAGACCTAAAGAATGAGAGAAAATATTTGGAAATCATCCATCCAAAAAGGGTTTAATATCCAGATACATAACCCTCCAATTCCACTGCCACTGAGTCGATTCCAACTCATCAAGACCTTACAGGACAGAGTAGAACTGCTCCATAGTTTCCAAGGAGCACTTGGCAGATTCAAACTGCCGATCTTTTGGTTAGCAGACACAGCATTTAACTACTGCACACCTGGGTTTCCAGAATACATAAAGAACTCCTAAGTTCAACATAAGACAAACAACCCAATTTAAAAACGGGCAAAGGAGTTGAACAGACATTTCACCAAACAAGATATACAAAGGGCCTGCAAAAACATGAAAGGATGTTTGTATCATTCTTTATTAGGGAAATTCAAATTTAAACTACAGCTGTCACTTCACACCTACTCTAATGTCCATAATTTAAAAAATGGCAAACAACAGATGCCAGGAAGAATGCAGAGAAACAGGAACTCTCATCCACTGCTGGTAGGACTGTAAAATGATACAGCTGGTGTAGAAAACAATGTGGTGGCTTCTCAACAAATCAAACACAGAAGTCCATACAACACAGTAATCCCATCCTAGGTAGATAGCCAAAGAATTGAAAGCAGGGAACACAAACTGAAACCTGCATACCAATGTTCACTACATAGCTTAAAGAAAGAACTTAATATCCTTCAACAAATAAATGGATAAACAAAAGGTGGTATACCAAAAATCCAAATCAAACCCAGTGTTGTCCAGTTGATGCTGCCTCATAGTGATCCTACAGGATACAGTAAGACTGCTCACTTTCCAATGAGCACCTGGTAGAGTTGAACTGCCAATCTTCTGGTCAGCAGCCAAAGCACTTAACCACTATGTTACTAGGGTCTCCAAAAAGTGCTTTGTGTACACACAGTCTCTACCGTAAAACCTATATAAGGCCAAAACCTGTCAGAGAAGAAAAACACAAATATATTCCACTAAAACAAGCAATGGAAAAGTGTTAGGATCACATCCTATCAACAGTGGAACACTTGCAAGACCCACAAAAACAAAGCATTCCTGTAGAATTCTGGCTATCATAAGTTTCATTAAATACTATTCAGCCACAGAGGGAAAAAAAGCCTGATATATGTTACAACATGGATGAACCTTGAAATCATTATGCTGTCGCAAGAAGACAAAAACTCAGTGATCCTACCGACATGAAATACTCAAGTGTTTACACACCAAAGTTATTAGTGGTTATAAGGAGTGGAATGGAGGGAGAAGAGAGGTACTCAGTGCTTAGGGACAGTAAGCTTCTATGAAGGGTGATGAGAAAATATGGAACTATACAACGTTAATAGTTGAACACCACAATAAACATAGCTAATGTCACTGAACTATACATGTAAAAGCTGCTGAAATAGCAAATGATTTGTTAAATATATACTTAGTACAATCAAAAAAATAACTGTTTAAAACATTAAGCAAAGTGTTAAGAATACAACCCAGTAAAAACACTGCTAGGTATATATCTAAAAGACTTGAAAGCAGGAATCTGTACACTAACATTCACTGCAGCACTATTTTAAACAGCCAAAGCATGAAAACAATCCAAGTGTCCATCAACAGGCAAATAAACAAAACATGCTATATAAATGCAATTGAGTATTATTCAGCAATAAAGGGAAATGATGCTCTGATACATGGCTATCACTTGGATGAACCATGAAAACTTATTTTGCTGAGCAAAAACAAGTCAGACACAAAAGGAAAAATACTGTATGATCCAACACATATGAAATATCTAAACTAGGGAAATGCACAGACATCAAAGTTTATTGGTGCTCACCAGGGACTGAGAAGCCCCAGAGACACAGTGATTAAAGAACTTAGTTACTAACCTAAAGTTCAATGGTTCAAACCCACCTGCTCCATGGGAGAAAGATGTAAAAGTCAGCTTCTATAAAGATTTACAGTCTTGGAAAATCTGTCCAGGAGTGCTATGAGTTGGAATCAACTCAACAGCAGTGGGTACCAAAGGCTGGGAAGAGGGAGAAATGGAAGTTACTGTTCAATTAAGGGATACTAAATTTCTGTTTGGAGTGATCAAAAATATCTGGAAACAGATAATGCTAACAGTTGTACAGCATGGTGAATGTAATTAATGTCACTGAACTGCACACTCTGAAATGGTTGAGACAAAGTTACATATATCTTACCACAATAAAACTAATTTTAAAGAAGTATCTTACAATGCTGATTATTTCCAAAAATTACTCAATATTTAACACTATATGAAAATAAGTATTGAGAGCACTGAGGATTTTAGCTACACTTCTAACACTTATTTAAAAAAAAAATTTAATTGCTTAAAGTAACTTTGTTATTTTTCTAATTAAACAGTGAGAATGAACACACCGAAAGAATGGAATGGGAGCCATTAGAAAAAGATAATTACTGTCATTATCATTATTTTTTTATTGTGGTGACGGTTTCATGGGTATAAACTCTGATAAACTGAAACTATCAAATTATAAATTTAAAATATGTACATTTTCCATGTCAACTATATTTCAGTGAAGACTTTCTTTTTAATATAAAATATTAGCACAGGAGTATGAACAGGTATTTCAATAAAACAAATGATCAAGAAACTGATCCATGTGTATGTTGTAGTAGTCAGCTGTGCTGAGTAAGACCCAGATTCAAGGTGACCCCACACACAGGGAAAGAAATGCTGCTCTGGTCCAGATGTATCATCCTTATTACTGGTTATGAATCAGATCACTGCAAGTCATAGGGGTTTCAGTGGCTGCTTTTCAGAAGCAGACTACCAGGCCTCTCTTCCTAACCTGTCTTAGTTTGGAAGGTCCACTAAAACCTGTCCAACATCACAACAGGCAAGCCTTGCCTATATGATGGGTGATGGCTATGCATGAGAATCTACTGGCTAGGAACAGAACCCAGGTCTCCAACACTGTATGCAAGAATTCTGTCACTGAACCATTATCCCCAATCCACACAGTTTATGCTGTTGTTTTGGTTGCCATCATGTTGATTCCAACTCATGGTGAAACCATTTGGTATACAGTAAAACGGCTCCATGGGGCTTTTTCTGCTATAATCTTTACATAAGCAGATCACCAGTTCTTTTCTTTCACGCATGTCATGGATTGAATTGTGTCCCCCCAAACAAAAATATGTGTAGCCATGTGACTGGTCCATGATTCCCAGTATCTCGTGACTGTCCTCCACGTTGTGGTTTTCCTATGCTGCATGTTAAAGGATTAGGGTGGGGCTGTAAATCACTTCGTAGCATTACCTCCCTGCTCCACTGTAAAGGGAGTTTCCCTGGAGTATGGCTTGCCCCACCCTTAATCCTTTCATCAGGAAAGGGAAGCAGGCCGAGAATTGGGAACTTCACACCAATCAAGCAAGTAACATCAAGAGAACAGCCCCTCCTGCAGACCCGAGGTTCTTGCACCAAGATGCTCCCTGGACAGATACTGATATAATACCGGACTTTCCTCCAGAGCCAACAAGGGGAGAAATCTTTCACTGGAGTAGACATCCTGAATTTGGGCTTGTAGCCTACCAGACTCTGTAAGAATAAACCTTCCTTTGCTAAAGCCACCCGCTCTGTGGTGTTTCTGTTAGAGCAGCCCTAGCTGACTAAAACAACACACCACTGATTAGGTTGGAACCCCAACTGTTAGGCTAGCAGCCAAGTACAAAACACTTATGATACCTACAGAACAGTAATCCATGTATTTAAAAATCAAAGAACCAAACTCACTGCCATCAAGTAGATTCTAACTCACAGCAACCCTAAAGGATGACGCAGAACTGGCTCATTGGGTTTCCAAAGCTGTAATCATTACAGAAGCAGACTGTTACATCTTTCTGCCATAAAGCAGCTGGTGGGTTCAAACCACCAGCCTTTTGGTTAGCAGCCAAGCACTTAACCATAATTTATTATAAACAAGGTCTTTAAAAACAATAAATGGTGCTAGGATCATTAGTCACTCGTTTAATAAAATTAGTTACATCCTTATTTCCTACCATACAATACACAGAAATAAATTCCAGACGCAGATGAAAACAGGTGTTTGGGTGATGGATAGCCTAAGAGCACCAAGTCAATGAAGTCAAATGCATTTTAAAACCCCAGGTTTTGCAAAATACATAAATAAATAAAAATAAAGTTACAAGACAAATAGCAGTCCTATAAATCTAAGAAAAATAATATATGTGCCAAAAGAAAACATGTAGACAGAAAATTAAAAGAAATATAGACAGACATCAAACACTGGAAAAGTCATTAATACTACAATAAATTTTAAGTTACATTTTACTAAGAGCTTTGCATTTTTTTCTTTTTTTGCAATCAGTTTGGGGAGCAAATTTTTTCTCAAGTAAAAACGACAAGAGTAGGCGGACAGAGTCAAGATGGTGGACTAGATACACATCCCCTTAATTCCCTCTGAAATCTAAGGCCTGGACTGATAATTAAATGGAGCTTTCTGGGAAGGCTATGTTTAGCACAGTGTAGCCTTACAGGTGGGGCCCAGCAGGGGACAATAGCAGGGCAGCTTAAGGCTGTCAGTTTGGACTATATGCCACTAAAGGAGAAGCTTCTCCTTCAATGGGCCCAGCTCTCAATAAATACCAGCTCCCAGGGACTGAAAATAACTTGCTGTTTTTAACTTTTTTCCTTTTTGTTGGCCAGCAGGTAGTGGATGGACTAACCTGGCAGCTATGTTTAGCCACAGAGCTGAAGTGAACAGCGTGTAGAGAAACCACATTGTGAGAGCATGGCTCCAGACTCAGAGCACCACAGTCCCTTCACCACCTCTTTTTGGACTTCCATCACAGATTCCACTGTTTTGCAGCGGGCAGGACAGCTTGACTGGGATGCCATCTTGTTCAACTGGGAGGTGGACTTACCCAACCAGAGGCCTCAGCAGGGGCTAATTCCAAGGCTGGGAGGCACTGGCAGCCCAGGGAGTACTTTTCCAGCAGAAAAGCTGTGTTTGGCACAGTGTAACCTTACAGGTGGAACCTATCAGGGGATGATAGCAAAGCAGTAGGCTGTTCCTACTTTGAACTACATCACAGCATCTGGGGAAATCTAAAGAGATATCTCTGTCATCAGCCAAAGGAAGAGCCTGCCACCAGATGGCCTCACTACTTTTAGAAACTGTCATATAGCTTTTAGCTTTTTAAAATAAAACTGGAGAAATAACTGTGGTGCAGCCTGAAGGCATGTTTTCCAGTTTTTACTGACCCACATCATAGGGTCAGTTGATAGCCCCCCAGTGACTCCATAAGTAGGGTTCTGTCTTTGCCAGCCAGTAAGTGGAGCCTGCTACCCCAGAGAGTCCACTGGTACCAGTCATTAGAGTACACAGATGTGCCTCAGCTCCTGTTGAGGCAACACCAGAGAAATGAAACAGCCTCTTGATGTCCCAAAAGGAACAAACCCTAGTCAAGCATTTAAACAAACATCCAACCGTGGCTGCAGAAAACTCCCAAAATAACCAAAGAACTTCCCAGATGAAGAAGACTTTCTAAAACTACCAGAGGTCGAGTACAAAATAATTATATACAAAGCCCTCTGAGACATTATACAAAATACAGCAGAGAAAAATGAAAAATTAACTAAGCTGTTCAAACTGATGGAACATCGGCATTCTGAAATCCGACAGATCAATAACAAAATTACTGAATTAGACAATTAGACAGAATTCAAAAACTGGAAATTAGACTTACTGATCCTGAATACAGAGCTACAAACACCAGCATTTATGAGAAATCAGAGAAAAGAAACAAGAAAAATGAAGAAGCATTAAGAAACATGTGGCACTCTTATCAAGAGGAATAACCTATAATTAATTGGAATTCCTGAAAAGGGAGGAACTCTGAAAACACAGAAAGCACTGTTGTTGAGTTGCTGACAGAAAATGTCCCTGAAATTATGAAAGAGAACACAGGTACCCAAGATGTGTATTGAATGCCACTAAAAATAGACCCCCAAAAGAAAGAAACCAAGACATATTACAATCAAGCTTAACAAAATGAAACATAAGCAGAAACTCTTAAAGGCAGCGAGACACAAAGCAAAGCTAACATTCAGAGGGAAGTCCTGTAGGCTTTCATCTGACTTCTCGGTAGAAATGATGTTGGCACAGAGGCAGTGGGATGACACATTCAAATCCTTGAAGGAGAAAATTTCCAACTAAGAATTATATATTCTGCAAAAGTGTCTTCCAAATATGAAGATTAAATTAAGACATTCGCAGATAAACAGAAAACTTAGAGACTTTGTGAAAAACCAAACCAAAACGACAAAAAATAGTGGAAGAAGCTGTTTGCTTAGAAAAACACAACCACTTAAGTATATATTCAAAGAGGCAATGCAGGACACAACATTCAGAAACCTCCTCAGGGAAGGCACAAAACTCAATCAAAGCTATAATTTAAATGAGGGGATCCAGCAATCATATATGAAAACTAAGATACCATCACATTAAAAAAAAGGGCTATACTGTAGTACTTATAGTCCTCCAAGATGGAAAGCAAGTTTAACAAGATCTGTGTAAGTTAAAATTTGATTTAAACTTAGATAATTATGGGGGATCATAGGGGTAGCCACAAAGCACAATAAAAATGCAGCATACCAAAACAGAAACATTATACAGAGTCTCAAAAAACACAAAATCAAAACTGAAAAGGATGAAAAATCAACTCATAAAGAATGACTCACAACAGAACATTAAGAGCAACAGAGAAAACATCAACACAAAAATAAATACATCAAAATGACAGCACTGAACACATATCTATCAATAATAACACTGAATGTAAACACACCAAACGCTTCAGTAGAGATGACAAACGATATTTTGGATGAAAAGACATGCCCCATCTACGTGCTGCTTACAAGAAACTCACCTTAAACCTAAAGATATGAACAAACTGAAAATTAAAGAACAGAATAATATACACCAAGCTAACAATATTGAAAGAAGAGGTGGTATGGCAATACAAATCTCAGATAAAATAGACTTTAATGAAAATCCACCATCGTGGACAAGGATGGCCACTATTTACTGCTGAAAGGTTCAATACACAAGCAGGACTTAACAATATTAAATATTTATGTACCCAATACTACAGCATCTAAATACATCCAACTAACACTGACTACATGGAAAAATGAGATAGATCACTCCACAATAATAGTGGGAGACTTCAACACTCCCGCTTTCAGTATTGGACAGATCTTCTAGAAAAAAGCTTGGTAAAAACACAGAAGATCTTATTGCTACAATTAACCAATTAGACCTCATTGATAATATACAGAACCTTTTGCCCACCAACAGGTAACTACACCTTCTTCTCTAGTAACATATGGAACATGTTCCAAAATAGACCCATGTGTTAGAACACAAAGCAAATCCCAGCACAATCCAAACCACTAAATTATTGCAAAGCATCTTCCCAGACCACAAAGCTGTAGAAGTCTAAATCAATAGCAGAAAAAACAGAGAGAAATTGGAACTCACAGAAACCAAACAACACTTCGCTGAAAAAGCCATGGGTTACAGAAGAAATCAAGGATGAAATAAAGAAATTTATGGATTCGAATAAGAATGAAACACAGCCTATTAGAACCTATGGGATACAGCCAAAGCAGTGCTCAGAAGTCAATTTATCTCTATAACTGCATACATCTGGAAGAAGGGACCCCAAGCCAAAGAATTAACCCTATAGCTTGAAAAAGCAGAAAGAGAACAGAGGAACCCCTCAGGCACTTACTAGAGAAAAACAGGGGAGGAAACAACTCAAATAAGAAATTAGATGAGACATATCACAAAAGATCCAACAAAAATCAAAAGTATCATAACAGGATACTATGAAAGACTGTACTCTGACAGATTTGAAAACCCAGAGAAAATGGACAAATTCTTAGATTCATATCACCTACCAAAGTTATCACAAGGGGATGCAGAACAACTTAACAAACCCATCACAAAGCAGGAGATCGAAAAAGTCTTCAAAAAACGACCAATCAAAAAAAGCCCTGGCCCAGAATTCTACCAAGCTGTTGGCAGAAGAAGCAGAACAACTTAATAAACCCATCACAAAGCAAGAGATTGAAAAAGTCATCAAAAAACGACCAACCAAAAATCCTTGGCCCAGAATTCTACCCCCACAGAATTCCAATAAGCTTTTAGAGAAGAGTTAACTCCAATACTACTGAGACTATTTCACAGCATAGAAAGGGATAGAATACTCCCCAGTTCATTCTATGAAGCTACTATAACCCTGATACCAAAGCCAGGGAAAGATTCCATAAAAAAAAAAAAAAAAAAGGAGAATTACAGACCAATATCACTCATGAAACTTGATGCAAAAATCTTCAACAAAATCCTTGCCAACAGAATTCAACAATGTATCAAAAACATAATTCACCACAACCAAGTTGGATTCATACCAGGGATTCAAGGCTGGTTTAACATCAGAAAAACAATTAGTGTGATCAACCACATAAGTAACACAAACGATAATAATCACCTGATTTTGTCAATTGATGCAGAAAAGGCATTCAACCAAGTCCAACAGCCATTCATGATAACTCTAAGCAAAATACGAACAGAAGGCAAATTCCTCAACACAGTAAGGGCCATCTAAACAAAGCCAACCACCCACATCATCCTGAATGGAAAGAGACTGAAACAATCCCCCCTGAGAATGGGAACTAGACAAAGATGCCCACTCTTACTTCTCCTATTCAACATTGTACTAGAAGTTCTAGTCAGAACAGCTAGACAAGACAAAGAAATAAAGGGCATCTGCATCGGCGAAGACGTAAAATCTCCCTATTTGCAGATGATATGATTGTATACACAGAGAATCCTAAAGAATCCACAAGTAAAGTACTCAAACTAACAGAAGAGTTCAGCAAAGTATCAGGATACAAGCATAAGTAAATCAGTAGGATTCCTTTATACCAATAAAGAGATCATTAAAAAAGAAATCAGCAAATCCATACCATTTACTATAACCCCCAAGAAGACAAAATACCTAATAAATTTAAATAGAGAAATAAGAGATCTATACAAAGAGAACTACAAGAACTTACTGTAAGAAACTAAGACAGACTTACATAAATGGAGAAACTTATCCTGCTCATGGATAGCAACACTTAACATGGTGAAGATATCTACTGTACCCAAAGGAATCTACATATACAATGCTACCCCAATAAAAATTCCACTGACATTTTTAAATGAGATAGAGAAACAAATCACCAACTTTGTTTAGAAAGGGAAGAAACCCCAGACAGCCAAAGCACTAATGAACAAGAACACCACACTGAGAGGCCTCTTACTACCTGACTGCAGAAGCTATTACACTGCCACAGTAGAAAAAACAGCCTGGTGCTGGTACAAAAAGAGACATATAGACCAATGGAACAGACCTGAGACCCCAGAGATGTCATCCCCCTCCTATGAACAGTTTATACTCGACAAAGGCCCTGAGATTGTAAACTGGGGTAAAAACAGTCTCTTAACAAACAGTGCTGGGAAGGTTGGATATCCATTTGCAAAAAAACTGAAAGAAGACTCCAATCTCACACCTTACACGACAACCAACTCAAACTGGATCAAAGATATTAAGCATCAAACCTAAAACAATAAAGATCATGCAAGAAAAAATAGGATAAACAATGGAAGTTTTAATACACAATGCAGACAAACTTCAAAATCTAACAAACAAGGTACAATCAACAGAAGACAAAACAAAGGGGGACTACTAAGAATCAAATACTTTTGCTTATCCAAAGACTTTTTCAAAAGAATTAAAAAGACCACCTAAAGAATGGAAAAAAAATTATCTGGCAACTATATGTCAAACGACATTTGAGCTCCATAATCTATGAGATACTGCAAAATACCAACAAGGAAAAGGTAAATAACCCAATTACACATTGGACAAAGGAAATGGACAGACACTTCAACAAAGAGGATATCCAGGCAGCCAAATGACACATGAGGAACTGCTCACAATCATTAGCTGTTAAAGAAATCCAAATCAAAAGTATGATGAGATACCATCTCACACCAACAAGGCTGCCCACGATCCAAAAAACACAAAACAAATGCCAGAGAAATGTGGATAAACTGGAATTCTTCTACACTGCTGGTGGGACTACAAAACGGTACAAAAGGAGACGTGTGCTGTTAGCAGGCAAGGAGGGCAGAAGGAGCTGCAGATAGGCAGGTACGCAAATTTAACTTGGACTGTACACTTTCACTCAGTCACAGCAAAAAAAAAAAGACAAGAGTGAATCAGTCAATCACGAAAAGACACTGTTGTATCAGCTCACTTTCATAAGACAACAAGAAATGGTATACATACATAAACAAGTGCTCACTGATGGTTACCAGCAACCAAGGGGGAGAGAAATCACTCTCTAGATAGTGGACATTTGTTATTTTTGTTGATGGGAAAGGAAGCACTAAATGTGGGTGAAATATGCACAGTCTGACCAAGGTAAATAATCCCAGTAAGAAATACACAAGAGAAAAGAACATTTTTGGTAAAGACATGCAATTCTGCGACACTGTCAACAATAAAAAAAGGGGTTACACCACATTAGTGAGTAGTGTCCAGGGTCTTAAAAGCTATCAAGCTTCCATCCGAGGGTACAGCAAATGGTCCCAACTTAGCACAAATGGATGATAATCAAGGACCAAAACGACAGGGGGGAAAGAGAACCCAGAAGACACAGAGACCCACATGAGTGGGTAAATACTTCGAATTATGACCGGAAGAACCGGATGGTGCCCGGCCACCACCAGTGATAGTCGTGATGGAGCTCACAAAGTTGAGCATCACTGGCAACCCAATAAAAAGGGGTGCACTCTGAGCGCTCCACTAAAAGACTGCAACTGATGGTCCAAGGGCCTCGGAGTTCCCCTGGGAGCACGGCCCCTGGCCCTGATGATGCCCCTGTCCACAAATCATAATGGAGGTCGGGGTGGAGTCAAGATGGCAGACTAAGCACACGTCTCTTTCTATCCCTCTGGAAACCAAGACCTGAATTGACAATCAAACAGAGCCTTCTGAGCACCTAATCAGCCTCAGGACACAGCACAGAGCTGTTAGTTGGGACTTTATATCATTCAGCGAAAAATCTCCTCTCTTTCGCTGACTCCCACTGCTGGCTAGCCCCGGCTCTCACGGACGGAAGGTAAACACACCGTTTTGACTTTTTTTCCCTCGGTCTCGGCTGGCGGGCGGAGCTGGGCCTTGCCTGGCGGCTGGACTCAGACGCGCTGCTGGGGCGATAGGCCGGCGAAATTCCCATATTCTGAGAGCCAGGCTCGGGACTCTGTTAATCTAGACACTTTGAGCCTTTCGTTTTGTAGCTGCCTCAGTGGGGTTTGTGCGGAACTCCATGGTCAGGGTGCGGGACGCCATGTTGGTACCGAGATTTTAGCGGGACCTCGTTCTTAGCCTGGGAGCCAGCGCCTGCAAACGGGACAGCGCTTCTCTGTCAGAAAAGTAGTGATTTTGCATAGTGCTGCCTACATTGGGGGCCCTGCAACAGAAGCAGAGGAATCGCTGCCTCTGGGCATCTTTAGCCCCCCTGTCCCCTGCCTGTGTGGAGGACGCCATCTTGGGTACGGTGGCCACAGCTGGACCTAATTCTTAGCTTGGGAGCCAGACCCTGCCCACAAGAGAGCGCTTTTCTATCACAAAAGCAGTACTCGACGCAGTGTTGGATAAGGCTAGGCCCTGTCAGCAGAGGCCACCAGGGCACTAGCAGTGCTGTATTCTGAACTAGTTTGTTATCATCTGGGGTTGGATACAGTGGCGCTTACTTTGTCAGATGGGAAGAGGGACCTCTACACCTGAAAACCTGACTTGTGAACTGGTCAGATACCTTTTGCTTTACATTTGAAGACAGCCTAGAGAAACATATGCAATCCATCCTCACAGTACCTCTTCCAGCCTCTATATACTCACATGGGACCCAAAAAGCAACAGACAATTGTGGCATACAAGCAATCACTCATGGCTTCAGAAGGCTCCCAAACAAAGCAACCAAGGAGTTTGCCAGATGAAGAAACTTTTATGAAAGCATCAGTAAGTGAATACAAATTGATTATATACAGGGCCCTTCTAGACCTTATACAAAATGCAGCAGAACAAAATGAAAAATTAAGCAAGCTGTTCAATCTGATGGAACACCAGTACTCTGAAATCCAACAGATCAAGAAGAAAATCAAAGACATAGAAGCTTCCATGCAAACCCAAGAAAACAGAATGGAACAAATGGAAAAAAGAATTTCTGACTTGGAAGACAGAGCTACTGATGCCAGTGTCTATGAGCAGAAATCAGAAAAAAGAAACAAGAAAAATGAAGAAACATTAAGAAGTATGTGGGACTCTATTAAGAGGAACAACCTTCGATTAACTGGAGTCCCTGAACAGGGTGAGACATCTGAGAACACAGAGTATTGTTGCTGAGCTGCTGAAAGAAAACTTCCCAGAAATCATGAAGGAAGAGAATACAGACATCTCAGATGCATATCATAAGCCACCCAATATAGATCTCAAAAGAAAGACTCCAAGACATATTATAATCAAGCTTAACAAAATGAAACATAAGCAGCAACTCTTAAAGGCAGCAAGACTCAAGGCAAAGCTAACATTCAGAGGGAAACCCTGTAGGCTCTCGTCAGATTTCTCAGCAGAAACCATGCTGGCACAGAGACAGTGGCACGACACGTTCAAAGTCTTGAAGGAGAAGAACTTCCAACCAAGAATTATATATCCTGCAAAACTGTCTTTCAAACATGAAAATGAAATTAAGACATTTCCAGATAAACAGAAACTCGGAGACTTTGTAAAAACCAAACCCAAACTACAAGAAATACTGAAAGAAGTTCTTGGCTCTGGCTTAGAAGAACAAAACCACTAACTTTATATTTTAGAACGACACACTACTCAATACTCATTTAGGGAAGGCTCCAAAGTAAATCACAGCTTTGATTTGGAAAGAAGCAATCCAGTGATCATCATGAAAACTATGGTGTCATCATAGTACAAGAGGGATGTACTACAGTCGTTATAGTCCTTCCAGATGGAGAGGAAGATGACCAGACTGGTAGTAATTAAAATTGGGTTTATAAATAGTTTCTTAAGGGGGTTGATAGGGGCAGCTGTAAAGCACAACAAAGATGTATCATACCATTTCAAGAAATCTAACACACGAGTCTCAACAACTATAAAACCAGCTCTGAAAAAGGTGAAAAATCAACTCACAAAAGAGTGTCTCAGAACAGACTAATAAGAACAACAGAGAAAACATCAACATAAACATAAACATATCACAATGGCAGCAGTGAACACATACCTATCAACAATTACATTGAATGTAAATGGACTGAATGCTCCAGTAAAGAGACACCGAGTGTCATCTTGGATCAAAAGACACGACCCATCCATATGTTGTCTACAAGAAACTCACTTGAGACCTAAAGACAGGAACAAACTGAAAATTAAAGGATGGAAGAATATATATCAAGCTAACAATGAACAAAGAAGAGCAGGGCTGGCAATTCTAATCTCAGACAAAATCAACTTTAATGTCAAATCCACCATCGTGGACAAAGATGGACACTATTTACTGCTGAAAGGTTCAGTACACAAGCAAGACTTAACTATATTAAACATTTATGCACCTAATGTCAGAGCACCTAAATATGTCGAAGAAACACTGATTATGCTCAAAAGAGAGTTAGATGACTCCACAATAATAGTGGGACACTTTAACACTCCACTCTCATTACTAGATAGATCATCTAGAAAAAAGCTCAGTAAAGATACAGAAGACCTCACTGCCACAATTAACCAACTAAACCTCATTGATATATACAGAACTTTCCACCCATCAGCAGACAACTACACCTTCTTCTCCAGTGCACATGGAACATTCTCCAGAATTGACCACGTGATAGGCCATAATGTAATGCTCAACAAAATCCATACCACTGAATTATTGCAAAGCATCTTCTCAGATCATAAAGCCATCAAAGTTGAAATCAATAGCAGAAAAAACAGAGATAGAAAGTGGAACTCTTGGAAACTGAACAACATCTTGCTCAAAAAAAATGGGTTATAGAAGAAATCAGGGATCAATTAAAGAAATTCATGGATTCCAATGAGAACGAAAACACTTCCTACCAGAACCTATGGGATACAGCCAAAGCAGTGCTCAGAAGTCTGTTTATCTCCATAAATGCACACATCTGGAAGGAAGAAAGAAACCAAATCAAGTAACTAACTCTACAGCTTGAACAAGTAGAAAGAGAACAACAGAGGAACCCCTCGGGCACCGGAAGTAAGGAGATCATAGAGATTAGAGCAGAGCTAAATGAATTAGAGAATAGAAAAACAATTAAAAAAATTGAAAAGACCAAAATCTGGTTTTTTGAAAAGATCAACAAAATTGATAAACCACTGGCTAAACTTACTAAAGAAAAGCAGGAAAGGAAACAAATAACCCAAATTAGAAATGAGAAGGGAGTTGTCACCACAGATGCAACAGAAATCAAAAACATCATAACAGAATACTATGAAAGACTGCACTCTAACAGAAAACCTAGGGGAAATGGACCAATTCCTTGACTCATACCACCTACCCAAATTATCACAACGTGAAGCAGAACAACTTAATAAACCCATCACAAAGGAAGAGATTGAAAAGGTCATCAAAACACTGCCAACCCAAAAAAGTCCGGACCCAGATGGCTTCACGGTAGAATTCTACCAAACATTAGAGAAGAGTTATCCCCAATACTATTGAAACTATTTCACAGTATAGAAAGGGATGGAGTACTCCCAAACTCATTCTATGAGCCAGCATAACCCTGATACCTAAGCCCGGGAAAGATCCAACAAAGACAGAGAACTACAGACCGATATCACTAATGAACTTAGATGCAAAAATCTTCAACAAAATTCTTGCCAACAGAATACAACAACATATCAAGAAAATAATCCATCATGACCAAGTGGGATTCATACCAGGGATGCAGGGCTGGTTCAACATCAGGAAAACAATTAATGTGATTAACCACATAAATAACACAAAAGACAACGACCACCTGATTTTGTCCATTGATGCCGAAAAGGCATTTGACAAAGTCCAACACCCATTCATGTTAAAAACTCTTAGCAAAATGGGCATAGACGGCAAATTCCTCAACACAATAAGGGCTATTTATACAAAGCCAATTGCCCACATCATCCTGAATGGAGAGAGACTGAAGGACTTTCCCCTGAGATCAGGAACTAGACAAGGATGCCCACTGTCACCTCTCCTATTCAACATTGTGCTAGAAGTTCTAGCCAGAGCAATTAGACAAGACGAACAAATAAAGGGCATCTGCATCAGCAAAGAGGAAGTTAAAATCTCCCTGTTCGCAGATGATATGATTGTATATGTAGAGAACCCCAAGGAATCTATAAGTAAGTTACTCAAACTGATAGAAGAGTTCAGCAAAGTTTCAGTATACAAGATAAACATAAGTAAATCAGTAGGATTCCTTTATACCAACAACAAGACTGTTAAGGAGGAAATTATCAAATCTATACCATTTGTGACAGCCCCTAAGAAGATAAAGTACCTAGGAATTAATCTAACCAGAGAAACAACAGACCTTTACAAAGAGAACTACAAGCCCTTACTACAAGAAACTAAGAGAGACTTAGATGAATGGAAAAACCTACCCTGCTCATGGATAGGAAGACTTAACATTGTGAAAATGTCTATTTTACCCAAAGCAATTTATTTATATAATGCAATCCCAATACAAGTTCCAGCATCATTTTTTAATGAGATGGAGAAACAAATCACCAATTTTGTTTGGAAAAGGAAGAAGCCCCGGATAAGTAAGGTACTACTAAAGAAGAAGAACACACTGGGAGGCCTCTCATTACCCGACCTTAGAACGTACTACACTGCCACAGTGGTCAAAATAGCCTGGTACTGGTACAAGAACAGACAGACTGATCAATGGAACAGAATTGAGACCCCAGAGATGACACCATCTGCCTATGAACAGTTGATCTTCGACAAAGGCCCTAAGACATTAAACTGGGGTAAAAACAGCATCTTCAACAAATGGTGCTGGCAAAATTGGTTATCCATCTGCAATAAACTGAATCAATATCCATATCTTACACCTTATACAAAAACCAACTCCAACTGGATAAAAGACCTAAATATCAAACTTAAAACGATAAAGCTCATCCAAGAAAAGGCAGGAACAACAATGGAAGTTTTAATACACAATGAGGACAGACTCCAAAATCTGTCAAAGAAACCTCAATCAACAGAAGAGAAAGTAGATAAATGGGAACTATTAAGAATCAAACACTTTTGCTCATCCAAAGACTTTATTAATAGAATTAAAAGAACACTCACAGAGTGGGAAAAAATATTTGGCAACTCTATGTCAGATCGACGCCTGATCTCCATAATCTATAAGATACTACAAAATATCAATAAGAAGAAGATAAACCATCCAATTAAGCGATGGGCAAAGGAGATGGACAGATATTTCACTAAAGAGGAGATCCAGGCAGCCAAAAAACACATGCGGACATGTTCACGATCTTCAGCTATTAAAGAAATTCAAATCAAGACAACAATGAGATACCATCTCACCCCAACAAGATTGGCCATGATCCAGAAAACACAAAACAACAAATGCTGGAGAGGCTGTGGAGAAAGTGGAACCCTCCTACACTGTTGGTGGGGTTGCAATGTGGTCCAGCCTCTTAGGAAGGCAATCTGGCGCTTCCTTAAAATTAAGTGGATATAGATATACCATTTGACCCAGTAATTCCACTACTTGGAATATATCCTACAGATTCAAGGCCTTTCACACCAACGGACACATGCACCAGAATGTTTATCGCGGCACAGTCCACAATAGCAAAAAGGTGGAATCAACCCAGATGCCCAACAATAGAAGAATGGATAGGTAAACTGTGGTACATATACTCAATGGGGCACTACGCAATGATAAAGAATAACGATGATTCCAGGAAACATCTCCTAACCTGGTTTCAACTGGAAGACATTATGTTGAGTGAGAGTAGTCAGCAACAAAAGGACAAATACTGTATGAGACCTCTACGATAAGATCTCAAAAACAGACTTGTGTATAGAAGAAAAGACTCTTTGACAGCTGCAAGGGAGGGGAGAGAGGGAGGGAGGGCAAGGGGGGGAGGGCTTAGTTTAGGTAGTTACTAGAAATCTAGTTCGGAGAAAGCGGGGACAGCACACATTAGGAACAAGAACAACATTAAGTGGACTTCAGCATAACTTGAGTACTCCTTCCATATTGAGTCAATACTGCAAGGATAGAGTAGCTGGGGCGGGGGACGGGGGACCATGCTCTTAGGCGAATTCCAGGCCAATTGGCACAACTAGTGTTTTGCTAAGAGAGCTTTCTGCACCCCACATTGGTGAATGGTGTCTGGGGTCTTAAAAGCTGCCAAGCTGCCATCCGAGGACACAGCAAATGGTCCCAACTCAGCAAGAACGGATGCTCACCGAGGGCCAAAATGGCATGCGGTAAGGACAACCGAGAAGACAGAGAGACCCACAAGAGTGGGTGCCTACATCGACCTGGGACCGGAAGAACCGGATGGTGCCCGGCCACCACCAGTGATAGCCATGACGGAGCTCACAGAGAGGACCCTCAATGGCAACACAAGAATAAAAAGAGGTGCATCATGAGATCTCCACTAAAAGACCTCAATTGATGGTCCAGCGGTTTTGGGGTTCCTCTGAGAGCATGGCCCCCGGCCCTGATGCTGCCCGTTCCCATAAATTATAACAAAGGTCCACTCTTTGGACAGGAATGGAATGGACTTGGCAATGCAGAGTAACCATATGTTGGAAGCACTTTATGGTTCTATACATCTATAGGATATCATCTTGCTGACCTCTGGCTGGAGGAACGGGAGTGGACGTAGAGGAGGTGAAAGGAGACTGTTGGGAGGATGAGACATGTATGGAGCAGAGAGGAATAGTGTGCAGTCACCGGACAGGGAGAGCAGTGGAAGCTGCATATAGGGGGGCATGTAAATTTACATGTGAATGTACATTTTTACTCAGTTATGTTAAATAAGAAAAAAAATCATAATGGAAGTCAACTCTTACCAGGAATGGATTGGACTTAGCAACACAGAGTGAATATATCATGTGTGCACTTTATGGTCCTAGGTATCTATAGGATGTTGTCCTGCTGACCTCTTACTGGAGGAAGGAGAGTAGGTGGAGAGGAGTGGATAGGAGACTATTTGGAGGATAAGACAGGTATGGAGCAGAGAAGAAGAGTGTGCTGGCACTAGGCAGGGAAAGCAGTGGGAGCTGGAGCTGCATATAGGTGGGCATGCATTTTATACGGGAATGTACATTTTCATTTGATCATGATAAAAAAAAATGGGGTTACACATGCATTCATGTGTGTGGGTATATATGTGGGTACATATGTATGCTCATATAGATATATCTATATGTATGTGTGAAAAGGGGAGCCTTGGTGGTATAGTGGCTAAGCACTCAGCTGCTAACCAAAGTGTCAGCAGCTCAATCCCACCAACCTCTCCTCAGCAGGAAGATATGGCATTCTGCTTCCATACAAATTTATAGTTTTGAAAATCCTATGAGGCAGTTCCACTCTGTTCTATACAGCCACTATGAGTTGGAATCAACTAGACAGCAACACGTTCAGGGTTTTTTTAAAGTATACATACAGACAGGTACATCAGTATATGCATATATATTTATACATGTAGTAAACCACATAGGGGCACAGCTATGGACACTTAAACATAACCAAACACCTCACAAGACAGGCCTTCTGAGTCAGGAAGGTTAGGACCATAGTGTCACTGGACAGCTCCATCAACAGGCACACAGAGTTCATCGAGTTTATTTACTCAACTAGTTTGGTGGGGAAACCCTAGCGCCATAGTGGTTAAGTGCTACAGCTGCTAACCAAAGAATTGGCAGTTTGAATCCACCAGACACTTCTTGGAAACTATGTAGCAGTTCTACTCTGTCCTATAGGGTCACTGTGAGTCTGAACTGACTCCACAGCAACAGGTTCACTTTCCAGTTTTTAGTTTGGTAAGTACAGTCTGGGGTCTTAAAAGCTTACAAGCAGCCACCTATGCATGATTCAACTATTGGCCTCTATTCATCCAGAGCAAAAGAGAAAGAATGAAACCAAGGACTCAGGGAATGAAGAAACTAGTCTGCAAGATTAACAGTCTCTCTACACCAACCACAGCCTCATATACCCTGAGACTGGAAGAACCAAATGGTATCACTAAATGGTATGCAGCTACCACTACAGACTACTCTGATCAGAGCCACAACAGACATATCCTGACAGAATAGGGGGAAAGCATGGAACACAATCCATATTCACATACAGTTCAGAGATACTGGACCAGGTGAAACTGGAGTATTCTCCAAGAATATCATCTTGAGATACTGTTTAAGACTTGAACAGAAACTATCAGTGGAGATCACCTTTTAGATAAATAATGAAGTGGCTCATGAAATAAAGACTACCAATGCACCTTGAAAACAATTATCTATGAGACCAAATGGTGAACAACTACCCTTAAGCAAAGATCAGAAGGCAAAGCACAGGGAAACTATGTTACTGGGAAGAGAACCACCAGAATAGAATTAATGAGAATATTGATGCACGGTAAGAAGTATAACCAATGTCACTGAATAATCTGTATAGACACTGTTAAATGGGAACCTAATATGCTGTATATACACAAACAGTATTTTTTCTTTGCTTTTATTTTTTTAAATGAAAATGACCCAAGTTTGGCAAACACAAAGGACAAAGAACACCCATGCAGTGTTAGAGGAACTTTCAATTGGTACAACTGTCTGGAGAGCCATCTGGAAACACGCATTAAAATTTTAAATTTATCTTTTCTTTGATCCACCAATTTCTATAAGCTTATCCCAAATAAATGACTCTAGAGTACAAAGACATAAACTACAAAGATCTACTACAGTACGGTTTGGAATGTTAAAAACTGAAAACAACCTCACAATCCATCAGTCCTAGACAAGACGAATAAATTATCATATTTCCATGCACTGTGGTCTTTAAAAAGTACCCCTAGATATTTTTATTTACCTGGAAGGATGGACACAATGCGTTAAGGGAGAAAAGACAACCACCCAGTATACATACATAATATACAGTGTGTGTCTGTATATACATACACACATATATGATCTCATTTTGATAAAACTAAACCAACACACATTGTGAACCTGTCTCAGTTTATACATGTACATACAGTCCAGAAAGACGTGAACCAAACTGTTAAAAGTGGTTAACTCTGAATAGATGGAATTTTTTAAAAAACAATTAAGTGCTATTAAGAAAAACAAATTTTAAACAGAAAGCAGGTCAGTGATTGCTTAGGGCTGGGGGCTGTCAGAGAAACTGGAAATGACTGCTAATGGTTACAGGAATGCTTTCTGGGCTGATGAAAATATTTGAAAACTGACTGTGGTGACGGTTATACAACTGTGAAAATCACAAAAACCACTGAGTTGTACATTTTAAATCGGTGAACTGCATGATATATAAATTACATCTCAGTAAGGTTGTTATAAAAATTCTACATTAGAACAAAACCATAACCAAAATTTTGTATTTTAATGTTCAAGTGTGTACAATATACTAGTGCCAACAGAAACTTTAAACCCAAATAGTATCGTTTAAAAAGCTTCATGGGAAAAATAAATCACTAGTCTTAAGCACAGTTCAAAACAGTGACAATATAGGTGAAAACTATTATTTCCCTTCCATTTTCATAGGGCTACTATTTTCTTGAATGATGTTAGTGGAAGGAACCCTAGTGGCAGTGTGGCTAAAGCAATCAACTTCTAACTGAAAAGTCAGCAGATCAAAATCACCAGTGACTCCATGGGAGAAAGATATCTGCTTTCATTGAGATTTACCACCTTGGAAACCCCATGGGATTGCCTTGAGTCAGAATCAACTCAATGGCAGTAGGTTTGGGTAGATCGTAGAAGAGAATACTTCTGGGAACAGAAAGAAACCTTAAAAATCTATTTGGTTAGAAAAGTATGACACTGTATGCCAGCATTCAATGTGACTGGAAATAAAAACAAACTTTCAATGTTTTAAAAATTACGAAAAGTAAATCTTGTCTTACAGCCCTTTCTACTGCATATTGTGATATAGTTTTACAGTTCTTGGGTGGCACAATCAGTTATGCACTTGGTTGCTAACCAAAAGGCTGGAGGTTCAAGTCCACCCAGAGGCACCTGGGAAGAAAGGCCTGGCAACCTGCTTCTGAAAAATCACCCACTGGAGCATAATTCTACTCTGACACACAAGAGGTCATCATGAGTCAGAACTGACCAGACTGGAAACTAGGAAGAAAAAAAAAAATACAGTTTCAGAAAATCTCTATGTTTAAAAACAAACATAAAACTACAGCAGACTAGAACCAGAGCTGGATTAGTTAATGTAAATCAAGCACAAAACACCTTAGTATTGAAGACCTTACATTCTGTTACAGCTTATCAACTGAAAATGACAATCTGAATACTTTCCAAAGTGAAACTCTCTACTCAGTATCTTCCATAAGCTCTGATGACATAATTTATTTATTCATAATTTATAAGATCCATATTATTTGCCAGGTGCTGGAGTTAAAAAGCTGAAAAGTCTATGTTTCTTAACCAAGGCGCATGTTAGGATCACCAGGGAATGTCTTTAAAAAACACAGGAGCTGTGTCTCTTCACTGGAGAGTTTGATTCAGTGGGGCTGGACCTAGACCCAAGAATGTTTACTTAAATAGCTTCCTAACATCCAATGGTGAAGGAAAAAGGAAAAACTCAACACCAGTACAGGAACCTAAATGATGCAGTGCGATGTGTGCCAAATCTGATGGAGGCACCAACGGAGTTCACCCATTCTTGGACATAATAAAGGTGGAAGGTTTCTCAGATACAGATACTTCAGTTAATGCCGGAATGAGAAGGCAGCGACCAGGTGGATGAGGAGGGAAGGGAATTCCAAGCAAAGTAAACTGCATGACTAAAAATAGCACCACTGTGATGAGGAACTGCAGAACAAAAATAGCACATGGTTCAGAAAGCTACAAATATTTCAGTATAGCTGAAGAAAAGTGGCCAGAAAGCAGACTAGAGATGTAAGCTGGGCCAAAACATGAAAGGCCTACTACTATGCCATGCTGAGGAGCTTGAAGTTATACTAAAAGCAACAAGAAAACAGAAAGAAAAATAACAAAAAGTATTTGTTATGCAAAGCTGAGATATAATGAGACTTCCGTCTTTAGAAATACAGTGAAATCTGTGTAAGGCAGAAACTTGTCAGAGAAAGAAAACTACTTTCCACTAACAGAGAGTAACAGAAAACTGTTACCCTGTCAAAGGCAGAAAACTTGTGAGACCCAGAAAAACAAGTCCATCTTATTAAGTTCTGGCTCTAACAGGTTTCACTCTATCAATTTGGTAGCAGCATAGAAAAAAGCCAGGAGGGAGAAAAGGGTAGATCAAAGAAAACTAATTACGAAAAATACAGCAAATGTTCAGGCAAGAAAAATGAGCCTATCAAATAAGAAAATATGGATATAATCTTGGAACTGTTTTGAGACAGGAGGCACAAACGCAGAGTTTCATTTTAAACAGCATTAGGCCATTTACTGAGCACTCATTATATACCAAATACTAGGCCCCTGCAACTAATGGGCAAACTGAATTCTTTCCAGGGTCCCTAAATTGTAAGTGGATGAGCAGTGAGTAGTGCTTGAAAAGTATGATGTGTCTAAGAGGCATATGCATGTTTTAGGGAAAAACTGACTATTCCATAATAAATAATAGGTCTCCAAACAGATGGGTCTGGTGTAAAGCATGAGATAGTCATCTTCAACATGTATCAGCTGTGAGATCTTAAAACATGGTATCTAACTTTCTGACCCCACATTTCCTGATTCATAAAATGATAATGATAAAAAAATTAAAAAATAAACATTACTTTCAGCTACAAAAGGGAAGCACCCAATACTAAAATTACTTCTAGGTCACCGTGGATAATTCAACCTATTCCCATAAACTCGTTCAACACTTACCAAAGATTTCTGTTAAAACAGATATAATTAATGTGGGCAATCACTGCACTGGAAAGAAAGTGCAATTATTTCCAATAAGGATGTATCAATTACTCATTTCATTCAATATGGCAGACCAGGTGCCTAATAAAAGACTTTAACCCTACCAAAATTTGTTTTAGCCTTCAAAAATGTTAGCATTTCAATGTAGAAAATATAAGAAAAAAATTGCTTATAATCACCCTGTCTGCACAAATATTAACAATAACTTGTGGTATTTCCTGCCAATGCTCTATCCATTTATACCACTTAATAAATACAAACAGCTTAAAGCCCCTTTTTTAGATAAATTGACAAATGAAGGAATTGTAGTTACAATTACTCTTCATTTGGTTTGGGTCATCCAAACACACTACAGCCCACCTCAAAGCAGACACTCAATGGAGCCCTCACTTTTCTTTATAAATTCCTCTTCCCTTCATGAAGCTAAGTTTCTTCAGAGAAAGGACTATATATATATATCTATTTAATTGTTTTATACTTTACAAACTTCTGACCCATAAAAGCGGTATCCCTTAAAAGAACAGGGCTGAAGGGTGGAGTGCCCTGTCACAAGGTGGTGGGAAGAAAAGAGCTGCATAGTTGGTGTGTGTTTGGGGTTTTATACGGCAAATTGATTTGGATTGTAAACTTTCACTTAAAGCACAATAAAATACCCTTTTTTTTTTTTAAGTGGTATCCCCTTAACTTCAGCCAACTGGGGAAAAAGACAATTAGAATCAATAAACTCTTAACACATTAAAGAACTTTTTATGATTAACAGCAAGTTTTGGTGCTTTACCTTGAAAGAAAGATGTAGCTGTTTGGTTTCATAAAGATGTACACTCTTGGAAACCCTATGGGACAGTTCTACTCTGTCCTGTAGGGTTGCTATGAGTCAAAATTGACTCCAAAGTAATGGCTTTGGTTTTGCTTTTGGCTAGTGCTTTTAAATACATATAATAACTACATTAGGTTAATGAACTGTTTCCTTGTTAAAGTCCTTAGGGAGTACTTTTTAATCAAACAAAAATGATTTGTAATTAATTAACTGTATATGAAGTTTGCAAATCTCTGGAAACACTTGTTCTCTACAGTTTAAGCACTTCCCTTCCCAGGGTTACCATAAACAAGTTTATTTATGTTCTTAACCTGCCAACACTTTTTCACAGATAGAGAAGGCTTTTCTAGCTATGTCTCAGCAAAACTTGTCACTTGGAAAAATTCCAAATTCTTAAGGTAAACTTACAACTAATCCTCCTTGCTCTTGATTCCTCAAGCACTGGCACAGTAAAGCAATCTCTGCTATTTTTATATTTGTACATTGGCGATTTACACTTCTTTAAATATCTTTAGGTATCCAAGAGAAATGAAGCATATGTCCACACAAAAACTTGTACACAAGTGTTCACTCTGACATTATTCATGGTAACCAAAAAGTGGAATCAATAAAGGTTCATCAACTAACTGATCAAAGGAGAAATAAAATGCAGTCTATACCTACAGTAGAATGTTGTTCAGCAATAAAAAGAAATGAAATGCTGATACATGCTACACAGTGAATGCACCTTTAAAATATTAATGTAGGAAAAGTAATAGGACCACATACATATCCCATGTTTATATAATGTGCAGAACAGGCAAATCTACAGAAAAGGAAAGAGGTCAGCAGTTGGCAGGGACTGGATAGGGAAATATGGGAATGGGCAATGACTGCTAATGGGTATAGGATTTCTTTGGGCAGTGATAAAAGTGTTCTGGAGTCAGATAGTGGTGACAGTCGTACAACCTTGTGAAAATACTAAAAACCAGTGACCTGTACACTTTAAGTGGATGAATTACACCTTAAAAAGCTGTTATAAAAGTATCTCTGGAGTCCCCAATCTCTACAAACTGACAACCATTTTCTTGATGAGATTTATAAAAACTCTAAGGTATCTTAGCCACAAAAGCGCAATAAGTAGACAAATTATGTCTGTTAAATCTGGTGAGGCCAATAATGAGGCATTTGGAAATCAACAGCTCTGAAACTGTATTACACTAAAAAATAATAATAATAATAATATTTCTCTGGAGAAAGTCCAATAACTCCTTAACTGCAGGCTTTATCACAAATGTCATGTACACCTTTCTGGTCCAAATTCTTTCATCAAATTCCCAAGCATTAAATTCACTCATCCATCTTAATTCCAAAAGCTGACTGCCACTTCTCCCACTATAACAGCAGGAACAAAATCCTAGAACACTGCACAGCTACATACTGAGATTAAGCCCTAGTCCTACATGCACCCTCACTATATCCAAAGAAACTAAAGGTTTAAAAAAAGAGGGGGTGGGAAATCCCTAGATTTCTTTTTATTATTTACCAAGATTTGTTATTATTGGGAGCAAATGTAGCAATACAGAAACAATACAAACAATCATTAAAATGGCACCGGACTGGGCAGTGTTTTGTTCTTTTATATCACAGGTTGCCATGAGTCAGAGCCGGCTCAAGAGCAACTAACAACAGAAACAATAGAGGTTTTGGAGTCAAAACAGCAGAAACTCAAGTCTCCAACTTAGCTACCTACTACCTGTGTGATTATGGACAAGTCATAACACCATTCATTTGTAAAGTAGGTGCAAAAATTCTTTACTAGGTTGTTGAAAACGAGCTTATATACCTAAGACACAGAAAATACTCCCCACTTCACCATGCATACTTAGGCTGGCACATTTGTGCAAGGTAAATATCTACTCCCTAGAAGCCTATAATCTAAGTGACAACTTTGACAGACAAAATTAGTACAATCTATTCTTACTCCATCCTCAGCACTTATAACTCTTTTAGCAGTATGTTTATAAACAGAGTCCAATGTTTTTTTATGAGTGTTTAAGTCATTGCCCAAGAGCAAATACCTAAGCAATATACACTCTAAGAAAGAACTGCAACTTTTCTTTTTCTATCCACAGCACCCTGTACTTGAACTCAGCTTGTAGTGGAAGTGTTTGGCAAATGCCTTTGTCTGACAGAAAATGGAACACATATCAAAAAACGTGTCTTCTGCAAGTACAAAAAGGTATGATGAAAAATAAAGAAATAATAACTAATTTACAGCGCACAAAGCACTTCAACTACATACACAACTAAAATTTCAAACAGCCATTCCTTCTCTCCTTTGGTCACATGGTCATATGAATGCTCAGGGAAAATTCTATAACCCATCATTCTGGGACTTATTTCTAAATTTACTCCACTTTATTCTCATACCATATCCTATTTTCCCATTGTCCCATCTCATGAACACCTACCCTGTGATTTTTTTCCCCTTACTTCCACATCAAAAAACATTTTGAAGCAATCTGCAAGTTGCCAGCTCAGAGGCACATACAATCAAGTCCCATTCAGCATTAGAGAAGAACATCCGATGGAATCAACTTTTCTTTTTTAATTATGGAGTAACTCTCAAAGTTATAATCAATGACTTATCCAACAAGGTTCTAATCTCTAAAATCTACATAACACTTCAACACTTCAAGAAACAAAGACAAATAATCCAATTTTAAAAAGGGCAAAGCACAAGAAAAAGAGGTGTGCAGATCAAGAACTCTATTAAAAGACCAGATCTGATTGATGGTCAACAACCTGGAGGGTGCTTGAGAACATGGCCCCTAGACTTGCTGCTAGCCCGGAGCTGAAACCAGTACCGGAGCTAACACTTCAGACAAAGAATGGGCTGGACTCAGGGACACAGAGTGATGCATGTGGTGTGTATACTTTATGGTTTAATGTACATATGAAGCATCCTACTGGTTTCTTTTTAGAGAGGAAAGGAAGGAGCAGTGTTGGATGAGTGGATAAGTTGGCTGAGTGAAAAAGAAGTCTGCTGTCACAGGGTGAGGAAAACAGATCAACTTGCAGAGATGCAGGTACTTGGGGTTTTATATGGAAAACTGACTTGGATTGTAAACTTTCACTTGATCACACAAAAAAAGAAATTTTTTTTTAAGTTATTACCACCCTGCAAAACAAAAACAAAAGTGCAAAGGATATAAACACACATTTCAGCAAAGAAGACATTCGGGCAGCTAAAAGACACATTAAGAAATGCTCTCAATCACTGGCTATTAAAGAAATACAAATCAAAACTATTTAGTAAGATACCATCTCACACTGACAATACTGGCACTAACCTAAAAAGCATAAATGTTGGAGAAGTTGCAAAAAGACTTATGCACTGGTGGTGGGAATGTAAAATAGTATGATCACTTCAGAAAATGATATGGTACTTCTTTCAAAAGCTAGAAATAGAAGTATCATCTGATCCAGCAATCCCACTCCAAGGAATATACCCTAGAAAAATAAAAGCTCTCACACAAATAGACATACATGCCCAAATTCACTGCAGTACTACTCAAAACAGCAAAAAGATGGAAAGAACATTAAATGCCTAAAAACAAATGAATCGATAAAGGACGTATGGTACATACACACAATGGAATACTACTTGATGATAACAAACAACAGTCAGTTAAAAAAACTTATCACGTTACGGATGACTCTGGAGGACATTATGCTAAGTGACATCAATCAGTCACAAAAGGGCAAATATTATATTGAGACCACTCTTTTTTTTATGATTCAATGAAAATGTACATTCCCATATAAATTTGCATGCCCACCTATATGCAGCTCCCACTGCTCTCCCTGCCCAGTGACAGCACACTCCTCCTCTCTGCTCCATACATGTCTTATCCTCCCAACAATCTCCTATCCCTTCCTCTCCATCCACTCCCCTGCCTCCAGTAAGAGGTCAGCAGGACAACATCCTATAGATGCTAGAACCATAAAATGCATACATAATATGGTCACTCTGTGTCACCAAGTCCAATCCATTCCTGTAAGAAGAGGTGACCTCCATTATGATTTATGGACAGAGGCAGCATAAGGGCCAAGGGCCATGCTCCCAGAGGAATGCTGAGGCCCCTGGACCATCAACTGCAGTCTTTTAGTGGAGATCTCAGGGTGCACCCCTTCTTATTCTTGTGTTGCCAGTGAGACTCAACTTGGTGAGCTCCATCATGGCTATCACTGGTGGTGGCCGGGCATCATCTGGTTCTTCTGGTCACAAGTTGATGTAGTCACTCACTCACATGGGTCTCTATATTGAGACCACTCTTAAAAGTTTTACACATAGAAAAAATATTCTTTGACAGTTATGAGGGTGGGGAGAGGAAATCACTAACTAGATAGTAGGCACATGCTAACTCTAATGAAAGGAAAAACAAGACAAAGTTAAAAAGGGGAAGTCAGCAAAACTTAACCAATGCAAAGACATAAATCTCCTAGACATATCTAAATATCCTGAAGGACTGAATTGCTAGGGCTGGGAACCATAGTCTCAGGGGACACCTAGGTCAAATGGTATAACATAGTTCATAAAGAAAATGTTCTACACATCCTACTTTGAATAGTGTCTGGGGTCTTAAAAGCTTGTAAACAGCCATCTAAAATACATCTATTAGTCCCATTCCATCCACGGTAAACGAGAATGAACAGTGCTAAAGATAAAAGTAAAATGTTAAACCCAAAGGACTAAAGGACCACATGAACCCTGGCCTCTACCAGCCTCGGCACAGAACCTAGATGGTGCCTGGCTACTACTGATTGTTCTACCACGGATCAGAACACGGTCCCAGACAGACCAGGAGAAAAACATAATGGAATTCAAATTCACAAAAAAAGACCAGACTTACTGGTCTAACAGACTAGATGAACTCCCAAGTCCCTTGGCCTCTGGACATTCTGCTAACTCAGAACTGAAATTACTCCTGAAACCCACTTTTCAAAGATTGTTACTGCCTATAAAAAAACGGTAGCATACATGAGAAATATGCTTCTTGGATCAAATGAGCAAAGCTGCTCAAAAGTAAAATGTCAAGGCAGGAAGAGGCAAGGAATTGGTGAATGTACAAAGGTAACCCAGGACAGAAAGAGGGAAGAGTGCTGTCACATTGTGGGGATTGCAATCAATGTCACAAAACAGTATACATATACACTTTTGAACAAGAAACTAAACTGAACTGTAAATTTTCATCTAAAGCACCATTTATAAAACGGTATAATCAAAGAAGTCCTGCTAATGACCCTTTAGACAAAATGCATAGTATCAAGTTTTTGTGAACTCAAAATACTACACCATTTCAGATACAAGTATTGGTCTCTGCTTGTCTCAAGCAAAAGAGACAGAAGGAAACCAAAGACTCAAAGAAGAAACAGCTACAGGACTAATTAATAATCTACCATAACCATAGCCTCATCTTTCCTGATACCAGAAGAACTAGATAGTGCCCAACCATTCTGGACCTGGACCACAACAGATGATCACAGATAGAACAGGAGAAAAACGTAGGACAAAATTCACATTCTTAGAAAAGGTCAGACTTGCTCAACTGTTAGAAACTAGAAGAATCCCAGAGGTAGTTGCCCTGAAATACCCTTTAAACCATGCACTGAAACCACACCTGGAGGTCACCTTTCTGCTAAATAACAGATAGCCTCATAAAATAAAGACTATCACCCAAGACTGCCAGAAGAACAAACTATCTTGGAAAATGTACAGTGAGAATGCTCCTTAGAAATAGAAACACAGTCCACAATAGCAAAAAGGTGGAATCAACCCAGATGCCCAACAATAGAAGAATGGATAGGTAAACTGTGGTACATATACTCAATGGAGCACTACGCAATGATAAAGAATAACGATGATTCCAGGAAACATCTCCTAACCTGGTTTCAACTGGAAGACATTATGTTGACTGAGAGTAGTCAGCGACAAAAGGACAAATACTGTATGAGACCTCTACGATAAGATCTCAAAAACAGACTTGTGTATAGAAGAAAAGACTCTTTGACAGCTGCAAAGGAGGAGAGGGAGGGAGGGAGAGCAAGGGGGGGAGGGCTTAGTTTAGGTAGTTACTAGAAATCTAGTTGGGAGAAAGCGGTAACAGCACACATTAGGAACAAGAACATTAAGTGGACTTCAGCATAAATTGAGTACTCCTTCCATCTTAACTCAATACTGCAAGGATAGAGTAGCTGGGGCGGGGGGCGGGGGACCATGCTCTTAGGCGAATTCCAGGCCAATTGGCACAACTAGCATTTTGCTAAGAGAGCTCTCTGCACCCCACATTGGTGAGTGGCGTCTGGGGTCTTAAAAGCTGCCAAGCTGCCATCCAAGGACACAGCAAATGGTCCCAACTCAGCAGGAATGGATGCTCGCCGAGGGCCAGAACGGCATGCGGTAAAGACAACTGAGAAGACAGAGAGACCCACAAGAGTGGGTGCCTACATCGACCTGGGACCGGAAGAACCGGATGGTGCCCGGCCACCACCAGTGATAGCCATGACGGAGCTCACAGAGAGGAGCCTCACTGGCAACACAAGAATAAAAAGAGGTGCATCATGAGATCTCCACTAAAAGACCTCAATTGATGGTCCAGCGGTTTTGGGGTTCCTCTGAGAGCATGGCCCCCGGCCCTGATGCTGCCCGTTCCCATAAATTATAACAAAGGTCCACTCTTTGGACAGGAATGGATTGGACTTGGCAATGCAGAGTAACCATATATTGGAAGCACTTTATGGTTCTATACATCTATAGGATATCATCTTGCTGACCTCTGGCTGGAGGAAGGGGAGTGGACGGAGAGGAGAGGAAAGGAGACTGCTGGGAGGATGAGACATGTATGGAGCAGAGAGGAATAGTGTGCAGTCACCGGACAGGGAGAGCAGTGGAAGCTGCATATAGGGGGGCATGTAAATTTACATGTGAATGTACATTTTCACTCAGTTATGTTAAATAAAAATAAAAAAAAATTTTTTTTAAAAAGAAATAGAAACAAAGATGACAAGACTTCATCTCATATACTTTGGACATATTATCAGGGGAGATCAGTCCCTGGAGAAGGACACCATGCTGGGTAAAGCAGAGGATCAGTGAAAGAGAGGGAAGATCTTCAATGATATGGACTGACACAGTGGCTGTGACACTGAGCTCAAGCACACCAACCAACTGTGAAGGACGACACAGGACCAGGCAGTTTTATTCTGTTGTGTGTTGTATTCTGTTGTGCTATGAGTCAGAATCAATTCAAGAGAACCTAACAACAACCCATGAGTACTGTGTTCCCCAAATGCTCAATATTTGCTCTAAGTAAAAACGAGAAGGGTGGCAGGGAAGCTAGATTTAACAGAAACAGATTAGAATGGAAATAATAACAACACTGCTATATTACGAAAAATGCAAACTACGTCACTGAGCAACACGTATAGCAGCTTAAATGGAAACAATCTGGTGTGTAAACTTTCATTAAAAACAATAAATTACAAGTTCTAAGACTACAAGTGTAACTGTAACTGTATATATGTGTATGTGTGTGTATATATGAAAGAATGCATTACTCAGCCTCAATGTATGATGTTAACTAAATGCCAGGGGTCCACGCATGGTGCCTGGCCACTACCAAAGACTGCTCTTACAGGGAACTCAACAAAGAGCCCCTGACGGAGCAGGAGGAATGTGGGGTACAGAACTCAAACTCCAGAAAAAAGACGAGGCTTGATGGTCTGACCGACTGGAGAAGACTCTCCAGAAGACATGGCCCTCAGACCCTCTGTTAGCCCAGAACTGAAACCATTCTGGAAGCTAACTCAGCAGACAAAGATTAAATCAGTATACATATAGGACACAAAATGACACTGGTGAAGACTGCAATTCTTGGCTTGGGTAGATCAGGGGACTACTTGGGCAGCTCCTCTCCAGAGACAAGGGGGGCAAGAGCTGGTTAAATGGACGTGAAAATACGGGGTGAAGGGGAGGTACATGCTGTCACAGCATCAGGGGAGCAGGTAAAAATTACACGGCAAAGTGGAAGTCTTTGTATGAGAAACTGACTGGAACTGTAAACTTGCACTAAAACATAATGAATAAATAAATAAATGCCAGCGGCCCGAGTCTTGAGCTAAGCCATCTATGCAGGAAGACAGGGCAGTCATGGTCTAAAGGAATCAGCAAGGATAAAATAAAAGGCTCTCCAGGGAATATCCTTAGTTTGGGGAGAGTCTCTGAGTGATGTAATGGTTAATGGCTCAGCTGCTAATCAAAAAGTTGCTGGTTTACTTTATGGTTCTATACATCTATAGGATATCATCTTGCTGACCTCTGGCTGGAGGAAGGGGAGTGGACGGGGAGGAGGGGAAAGGAGACTGTTGGGAGGATGAGACATGTATGGAGCAGAGAGGAATAGTGTGCAGTCACCAGACAGGGAGAGCAGTGGAAGCTGCATATAGGGGGGCATGTAAATTTACATGTGAATGTACATTTTTACTCAGTTATGTTAAATAAAAATAAAAATTAAAAAAAAAGTTGCTGGTTTGAGGGCAGGGGGCAGGGGACCACGCTCTTAGGCGAAATCGAGGCCAACTGGCACAACTAGCATTTTGCTAAGAGAGCTCTCTGCACTCCACATTGGTGAGTGGCGTCTGGGGTCTTAAAAGCTGCCAAGCTGCCATCTGAGGACACAGCAAATGGGCCCAACTCAGCAGGAACGGATGCTCACCGAAGACCAAAATGACATGCGGTAGAGACAACCTAGAAAACAGAGAGACCCGCAAGAGTGGGTGCCTTCATCGACTTGGGACCAGAAGAACCGGATGGTACCCGGCCACCACCAGTGATAGCCATGATGGAGCTCACTAGGTTGACACAAGAATAAAAAGGGGTGCATCCTGAGATCTCCACTAAAAGACCTCAATTGATGGCCCAGCGGTTTCGGGGTTCCCCTGAGAGCATGGCCCCCAGCTCTGATGCTGCCCTTTCCCATAAATTATAACAAAGGTCCACTCTTTAGACAGGAATGGACTGGACTTGGCAATGCAGAGTGACCATATATTGTTTGCACTTTATGGTTCTATACATCTATAGGGTATCATCCTGCTGACCTCTGGCTGGAAGAAGGAGAGTGGGTGGAGAGGAGCGTAAAGGAGGCTGTTGGAGGATGAGACATGTATGGAGCAGAGAGGAATAGTGTGCTGTCATCAGACAGGGAGAGCAGTGGAAGCTGCATATAGGTGGGCATGTAAATTTATACGGGAATGTACATTTTCACTCAGTTATGTTAAATAAAAAAGAAAAAAAAAAGTTGCTGGTTTGAGTTCACCCAGAGATATTTTAGAATAAAAGCCTGGTGCTCCACTTCTGGAAAATCAGCCATTGGAAACACTATGGAGCACAGTTCTATTGTGACATACATAAACTCACTTCCACAGCAACTGGTGATTTTTAAGTTTGAGAAAGTTAAAACCTTTCAATGACAAAGTAAAGATAAACTTACAGCCATTGTAGGTTAAGAATGGTAAACATGTCAGAGGTCAGTGTCAACACACTACTGGAAGAAGGTGACACCAAATTAAAGAAAATGAAAGTACAAGCAGAATCAAAGAGAATATTTACCCACTGACTGAATTTTGCCTGGCTACCCAGAATTAGGAAACCTTGGTGGTGTAGTGGTTAAGGACTACAGCTGCTATCCAAAAAGCAGTAGTTCAAATCCACCAGGTGCTCCCTGGAAACTCTATGGGGCAGTTCTACTCTATCCCATAGGGTCACTATGAGTCAGAATTGACTTGAAGGCAGTGGGTTGTTGGTTTTGATTTATCTAGAATCATCTCTCACAGGCTGTATCCAAATAGTGCTGGCAAAGTGAGAAAGCTCCGTGGAACTGTCCTCTAAATTTCCTTTCCCTAGAGCAGAGCTGCTACCTATCCCAGCCTCTTACAATCCAGTACAGAGGCCACAGCTCAACCATGAGTCTTAACATTTTTTTCCATTTCATCAGCTACTTTATCTCAGAGCAGTTTACACAGAAAACAGTTCACTATAATAAAACAATTTCAAATGGAAAGACATGACCTTGGGCTTTGCATGATAATAAAACCTTTAATGTTATTCACAGAAAAAAAAATCTTAGGTGACAAAATTGTTAAAAATAAGTACATCACACCTTAAGATAACTACTCACCTAGATAAGATGCATAGCATTCTAGCGATACTCTACAGTATGCTGATCCACATTCATCTTAACTGTTAAGTAAAAATGTATTTGTACAGGCCAGAGAAAAATTCCCCAAGCTTCTTTCCTTCATTTGCCTACAACAACCTCAGTTTGGCCAAAAGATCAAGGTTTTGAGGTTTTTAACTATATTAAATGTATTTTTAAGTATTAAAGTTACACTTTAATAAAATTAAACTAAGCAATAATTCATTTATAGTTTTAACTATTACAATCTTAAATATATTTATATTTGTCATAGTAGAAAATATGGGATACAAAGACCAAAAGGAGTGCACACATAACTTTTTAAAAAATAAACATACAAACAAATCTGAATAGCTTTCCTCACCCCAAAATATTTTATGGTCTCTAAATTTCACCTAATTTTAGATGACTTATAGGATTTTTAAAGTATTACATATTACCTCAACACATTCTTAAGCTTTTGAGCTATATTTAAAGAGCCTCATGCTAAAAACCTGTCACATTTCACACTACGAAAATAAAACTTAAATACAACTGGTTCCTTAGTTTGGAGGGTTAAGGTTTCCTGGCATCCCAGTTAAGTGGCCTAATAATGTGTTTGGGATTTCTGTTCTACCTCCTAGTCCATTGTGTCACTCTGGGGTCTTAAAAACTTGAAAGCAGCCAACAAAGGTACAATAAACAGTCTCTGTTTACCTGGAGAAAGACAGAAAGGAGGAGAATCAGGAATAGGAAGAGGATTAAGAAAGTGTGGCTAACTGCCACAATGACAACTGCTTCCTCTGTCACAAGGCCAAAAGAACTGAGTAGTGCCCAGGTACCATTACTGAACATTTTGATCAAAGCTTCCACAGAAGGCTCCTGATCAAAAGGGGGAAATACAAAACAGAATGCCAAATTTTCTTGGACTTTCTACAGCTAAGGAGGTTTGGTGAACTCCTGAAACTATCGCCCTAACTAATCTTTTACCTTAAATCAACAATATCATCTCAGGCCTTCTTAAAACCAAACAACACTTCAGCTTACCTACAAAAGATTCTCTGCCTTGAGCATTATGCTCTTTTAAGAAAAGAACTATATGTATGGGATCACACTGACAACAGCAACTGCAAAGATTAGATAAGAACTTTAGGAGGCAATGAGTATATATTAACAGAGGTAGGAACAACTCAGAAAAGGAAGGTGTCACTGAATTGCACAAGCAGAAACGGCTGAATTAGTAGTGTATGTTCTGCTGTCTCAAAAACAAAACAAAACAAAAAAGTTTGGCTTAATTAGTAAATATCCACTTTGAACATTACAATCTTCTTAAAAAAAAACTAGCTGTACAGTATTACATTAACAGCAACTGGAAAGATTAGTTAGGAACTAAGGACAGTTAAGTTTGTGCTAACAGAGGAGGAACAACTTGGAAAGTCTGCGGGAATGGCTGCAAAACTGGAAAAAGATAGCAACATTACTGAATCATACACACAGAAACTGTTAGTGCATGTTTTGCTGTGCATATTCTTAACAACAAAATAAATTTTGAAAAACTTCAGTCATATATTTTAAGCACATTTTAAAGAGTTCATTACTAAAAGAGGGGAAAATTCAGCCATTAGAAGGATTTGCTAGAAAAATTCTACCTTCAGGCAGGGAAATTGTAACTTTAAAAGGTAAAAATGTAAAATAAAACAAAGAGACTATAAAAAAGTAATTGCTCTGAAAGTTATTAATAATGATAACTTCAAAATTCAGGCATGAAAATAAATCTCAAAAGTTTGTTTTCTAAAGGAAAAGGTAGTGTGTCAAGAACTTTCAAAGCAGCCAGATCTGGGATGAATTTCTAACTCTCTTCCTGACAGTACCAGTTTCTTCAGCAGTATAGAGTCATGATGAGAGAAATGGATGTAAAGTACCCAACACAAGAGTTTCCTTCCCTTCTAATACTGGCAGCTTGCATCATAGTCTACTGCGTTGTTCTTTTCATTTGTTCACTGGTAAATTTTAAACTTTACTCCATTATATCAAACGGCCTCTTGAAAAAAAAAAGCTAAGGAAGTAAACCTGCCAGCTTTGGCTCAGCAGTGTGGCAGAACTTGCTGGCAAACAATCACTTTATATTAAGTTATTCAGTCTCTACAGTAAAAGGGGCCTACAATTCTTACCTAGAACACATACAGAATATAAGCAAAACTCAAAAGAAATAAAAGGGCTTTAGCATTACTGCTCTTGCAGAAAAAAGACTTCTGCAATTGTAAGAGAAAACTCAGTATTCTTTGTGCTCCTCTCCATATTATCAAGTTTACAGTTCCTAAATTTCAAGTCGAATTCTGGCAAACAGTTCTTTGATCTTGCAGTGTACTTTGCTGTAATAGTTTTGATTTGTTTTTAAAGCTAAGGAGGAAAAAGTACATACACAGCTCGGGCTCTAGAATCAAAAGACCTGATTACAAAACCAGGTTCTATCTGGTAACTAAGCTTCAGTTTCTTCATCTCTCAAAACAGGACAGTATCTCCCTCCATAGAACTGTAATGAGGATTAAATACAGGTAAGGTACAGTCCCCATACATACTAAAAACCCAACCCGTTGTCATGAATCAATTCCAACTCATAGCAATATTACACAGTAGAACTGCCCTATAGTTTCCAAGGAGCAGTTGCTAGATTCAAACTGTCACCCTGGTTAGCACTCAAGTTTTGAACTTCTATACCAACACAGCTCCAAAACATACTAAGTGCTTATTAATAAATGTTTAACATTTATATTATCATCCAGAGTCCTGCTTATTATCATAAACATTAATAAGCACTTAACATGTACTGAAGCCATGGTAGCACAGCAGTTAAGAGCTCAGGCTACTAACCCAAAGGCTGGCAGCTCAAATCCACCAGCTGTTCTGGAAATCCTATGAGACAGTTCTACTCCATCCTATCAGGTTGCTGTGAGTCAGAACTGATTTGATGATAACACATCTTTCGTTCTATTATCATCAGGGGCATAGCAATTAGGAGCTATGACTGCTAACCAGCAGTCTGAATCCACTATGTGCTCTTTGGAAACTATGGGGCAGTTCTACTCCTTCCTTCAGAGTCGTTGTGTTGGGTTGGGCTGGGTTGGGTTGGATTAGACTTGGTTTATGATCAGACCTCACGGATCAGACATCTTCGTACCAATGACAGTGGTTGATGAGGGTAATGATTCTCAAGCTAGATTGGCCCCCTTCATTTCACATTGTCCGTTGCTAGGTGTCCTCCACCGACACTGCCATCTTTCTCTGGTTTACATTAATGCAAATCTGAAGGACTTCTGTTCTTCCCCCAAAATTTCAGAACACCTCCTGGGAAAGACAATGGAAAACACAATACTTCCTGCCCTATAATAGTTCAACCCAGGAAGTGAAATAAACACTTGAACTGGTAGGAAATTTTACTACTTTCTAACAACCACAGGATATCTACCACACGACTACATATGTGGCTCACAATTGCAACATTGCAAGTATCCCTCAAGTTTCCTTGTACTGCTCATTATCTCATGTGTTTGGCTCAACAGAACTGTTTTATAACACATGTCAATTCTAAACTGGGTCGTTCTGGCTCTCTAGATGGGAAACTGACTCAAAGGCAAAAGGGTTTAGTTTTTTGTTTAGATGAAAAATAGGTCTGCCATTTAACATTAACAATTTGCTAAACGACCTGTATAAAACTGCTCAGTAAATCAGATGTGATTCCTTGTGACAGGTGATAGTGCTCCATATTAAGGGAGAGCCCACAGTAAGCCTTCAAGAATTACTTTTGAGCTGCACAGCACAACCAGATCTTAGATCTTAAAGCTATGATAAAGACTGACCCCAAGTTTGATGTGCTCACTCATTTTTCCAGGGACCTAAGATTTCAACTTCAGTCACCAAATTCTGTACACACCTCGGTCTCATACTCTTCTCCATTTCTCACATCAGGGCTGTTGGAGTAGCTATCCAATTAGTTTCAGCTCTTATCCATTCTAATCCTCTACTGCCAATCCAATCTTCCAAAAACAACCCTGAATAAAAACCACTCCATGTATAAAACATTCTCAAAAACCCTGTTGCCTACTGGCCTAAATCTTAGACAGGCACTCAAAGGTCCTTATTTTGTGACCATGTCCTTTTTTCCCAATTTCACTTAAAGCCCAAAGGGTTAACAACTTATGTATTCAACAAATTTCTACTTAAGCTCTATCATATGCCAAACTCTAGAGGCTGGGATAATGAAACAAATTAATATTTCTACTACGGTAAAGAACTATGATACACAGGCTGCCGTTTTTGTAGTAGTAAGGGGACAGCACAACTGACAAGTCTGACTTAGAAGTGTGCTTGTGCCTGTTTCTTAAACAGGGGAAGTACTTGACAATTAGTGAAATATATCAGTTCTTTTTCCTAGTTACTTCTCCAGGACTGGCAATGTAAACAAATCATAAAAATTCCATCTATACTTTAACTAATCTGATTAAAACATTCTAATCCTTCCATCACACCAGGAAGTTAAACAAACCAGAACTGGCTAAATGCTCAGCAAAATACTATACTTGGATTCCAGCTATGGTTTCAAATCAGTAAGATTAAACATGTTAAAATTAACCAAAATGAAACAAGAGCTTAGAGCAAGAAGACACAGTTGGGTAATCCTAAAAGGTGCAACCACTCTTCTCTGACACAAAATACTAGAAACATCAGTTCTATTTCAAATAAATTTCTCACCTAAGATACATTAATTGGTCCCAACCCAAGTGGAACAAAAGAGAATGAAGGCCAGATTCCAGGAACCTGAGACTAAAGGAACTAGATGATGTCTGTCTGCCACCCATGACTGCCCTGACAGGGAACACAACAGAGAGTCCCTGACGGAACAGGAGAAAAGTGAAGTACAGAACTCAAATTCTAGTAAAAACACCAGACATAACGGTCTGACTGATGCTGGAAGGACCCCAGAAGACTTGGCCCCCAGACTCTGTTAGCCCAAAACTAAAACCATCCCAACATCAACTCTTCAGACAAAGATTAAACCAGACATAAAATGATTCTTGTAAAGAGCGTGCTTCTTACTCTTAGCTCAAGCAGACATACGAAACTAACTGGGCAGCTCCTGTTAAGAGTTAGAGATAAGAAAGCAGAAAGGGACAAGAGCTGGCTGAATGGACATGGAAACACAGAGTGGAAAGGAGGAGTGTACTGTCACATTACAGGGAGCGCAATTAGGGTCCCATAACGATGTGTGTAT
Organism: Heterohyrax brucei; assembly: GCA_028571685.1. Lineage (NCBI taxonomy): Eukaryota > Metazoa > Chordata > Mammalia > Hyracoidea > Procaviidae > Heterohyrax > Heterohyrax brucei. Next base: position 61,479,928 of record CM053140.1, read on the forward strand.
AAATTTTTTTATGAAACTATATTGAACTGTAAACTTCACTTAAGGCACAATAAAAAATAAATGTAAGTTAAAAAAGAAATCAAATAAATTTCACTTAAGCAGCTGGTTTATCAACTTCCTACTTTCAACTATAACATCTTAAATACAAAAGTTACTGGCACCCAACAGATAAGACTCTGAAACACACGTATCTGGCATATAAACAGCCCAACCAGTTCTGAAATAGATACATGTCAAGAGCGTAAAAACTATTCTTTGTTTAAAAAGTACTTCCATAAAAACAAATGTGCACACAAAAATCATTTTAAGTTTTTTTTTAAATGAATTGGTCACTTACAGTCTACCACTGGAATGATAAAAGACACAGTGACAATACTGGAACAATCATCATTTAAAACAAGTGACTGTTTAGACCAAACTAAATTAGCAGTTTAGGCTTTAAAGACATTAACTGAAAACAAAAATCCTAAGTGGACAGTGATTATAAAAGAATTTCAAAGCTGAAATAGTGAACTTATTTTTACCTGATGTTCTGCATGAATGTTATCCCCAGTAGGCCATCGATGTTTGCTATTATTATAGCCGCCTCCACCACTTCCTCCTCCCCCAAGCTGCTCACCATGCTGCCTCTGAAAGAAGTAGTCCACCATAGCGTCGTCCTGGGAACGGCCTGCAACTCCTATGGATCCTGGGACAGGGCTGGTGTGTGTCCCAGCTGCAAGAGCCTGATTTGCAGCTGGTTGTGGCTGCGCTTGCGACCCTGTTCCAGATGTCAAAACAACAGGCATGTTGGGATTAGCTGGTTCTTGAGGGTGATGTTTCAGGTGGGGGCTGAAAGAGTCCTGCCAAAGCACTGCTTTTCTCTTCAAGACACATGCAACGCTCATTCCACCAACACCTAAGAAGAAACAGGTTACAAATATTTATTATCTGTTTTTTTAAAGCATTCAGTAATTTAATACACATCAGTATAAAAATTTCAGTCCCACGTCTTTTGTAATATAATCATCTTGTTTCCACGGATCAGCTAGATGTTTTACAGTATATACACAAACGCCTAAACTAAAACCTACATTTTTAAGTTCTGAGTGTGTGTTTATGAAAATACTGGAAGGCACTCAAATCAGAACTCAATAATGCAAGGGAAACTTTTGTGCATACCTTCAAAACATAATATAGAACTAGGTATCAGTCAATCACTTCTCTACCCAAGTTATCTGTACCTTAAGCCAACTGAGGTAAATACTTATTAATGAATAGCAGCTTTTCAAAATGTCACAACTTTACAGCTGGAACAGATACATACCAACAAATCAAACAAAAACCTAAGGCCCATATATAATGAGCAATCACTCAGACTGTCTAAATATGAAAGAATCCTTTAATATGTCCAATATACACACAGGACACTCCTTGAAGAAACAAGATCCTCTAAACAAGAAGAGCAACACAATGTTCTTAGTCTGAACTTTTTCCTCAGCTGCCACTGACGAAAAAAATTCAAGACTTCTACTAATAACTTACAATTATAATTTTAAATATATCACTCTATTAGTACTTCATATCCTATAAACAGAAGATCAAACCAAATTCAAACACCTTATTGCTACAGAAAGTCTCACTGCAAAAAACCAAAGGCTTCAAAACACAACAATGTGGCAAGTATACTGCAGACATTACTTAATCATCTTGAAAACAATGAAAGGATTATTATCCCTACTTCACAGATGAAAACAAACAGGTCACATTTTTAAGTTGCTGAGCATATACTTGTTTCCCTTACCTTTGAGGTACAGAAAGATTATGTACAGAAAGGTGATGTACCCAAGGCCATTCAGCTTATAAATAGCAGAGAAGCAATTCAAACTTGAATCTATTTGTGCCCAAACCTAGTTTGTTCTTTCAAACCCCTTGCTACTCCCCAGTAATTCGATACAGAGTACTATTTCTCTCACCATGCATCTGCCACTCTGGAAGGATCTAGAGTCCTAAAATGTTACTATGAAACATTACTGTTTCTTACAACCAAAAGCACATTTGCTGCAAGATAGAACAGTTGTTATTCCTTGGCACTTTAAAAAAAAAAATACACAGTAATGAATCAGTTACCAATTAAAAACATGCCTCATCTACAGCCACCAGAGTCCAATCCCAAGGCCGACTATCAACCAACAGTCCAAGTCTACAAATGTCTTATCTCTTCCTAGCCCTACTATGACATTTCAAAAATGACCACAAAAAATTATGAGAAATTTATTATTTCTCTTCATGAAGACACAATGGAATTTGTAATTTCTCCAACACCTAATTTGGAAAAGTCTAGTTTCCGTTAATTCCAATCCATTAGAACCTTACTAGGGTACTGGGTTAGTCCAGCCAACGTATACTTTTGTGTCTGTTTTCATGAATGATAGAATCTTTCCCATGTTCAAGTGCCAAAACTGGAAAGTCATAGTTGTGTTTAACCGTCAGTCCCTGCAAAGTGCAAATCAGCCTTTTTTGTCTCATTTGCAAAAGAATTCATAACTCTCATTACCACTAGCAGCCTGTCCCATTTTCTTCTATCACGGAACCTCAATCTAACAGTATTTGTTCTAGAGCAGGCCAAAATCCATCAAGTTTTGCCAACTAAAACCAGCAGCAACCTCTCTGAGCCTGTTTCCTCATCTAGATAGTGGAAGAAATCCTTCGTCCGGTCTTCCTAAGTTTTTTTCTTTTTTAAGTCAAAATAAGATAACAGACATAAAACTTCTCCGTAAATTTACAGTCACCGTGATGAAGACCCCACTTAAGACAATGGAGCTCCAGTTCCTAAATTTCTAAAAGAGCAAAATGCAATCTTTTCTGAGATACAGGATGTGCCATAGTAGCTATTTAACCAGAATTTTTGCTATGAAAAAGATGTTGACCACTGAAACACACTGAAGACAACTTTACTCTAGAGAGGGATGGGGGTGGGGAGACGCCTATGAAAATGTTCAAAAGGAAACAATCAGCTTTTGTAAGGCTATCTCTTATGCCCTCAAACTTCCTGCTTTACCTACTGAGGCAAGGCCATTTCTCAAACAAGAGAAAACCTGGCAGAGGGAGTTTGAAAGTGAGCAAATACTTAAGCAATCAATATGGGTTTAGGGTAGTTTTGTAATATCTTGGCAACTACAACATAAAGCTTAAGAAATCAGTCACCTCAATATTAGAAAACATTTAAAGTGCTAAGCCCATTCAGGAAACTCACAAAGTTCACAAAAAAACTCTGCATATTGTTTAAATGTGATTTTTACAAATGATACATTATAAAAATAAACATTTTTAAGTAACTAGTATTAAGTGCTGATTCTAGCTCCTCTTCCAGTTTTGTGTTTATATCGTTGATTTTTTTTTAATATCACTAATATTTCACCTCAAAAGAACATGGTTTCATCTATCTACACGGCTCACCTTTTATTAAATGCTTGGTGGTTTAAAAGGTGTTATTTTTACCACACTGAACATTCTGTAATCATAAATTTATTTTAAAGCAGTTCATCTCATACTCAAGCTAAACAAATTCCAACTTCAAAAAACTGTGGCCTTGGACAAAATAAGTTCAACTGCAGCTAGGGTAAAAGAGTAACTCCTAGATGAGAATCCAATATTTCCCAAAGATCCAGATAAAAAAATCAACAGCTCCTATGAGTGTAAAAGTTAAAAGTAGCAATAGGTCAAAATGTTTGTTTCACTTAATAAAACTGCATCGGGAGCCACATATCCTTGTCTTGGTGATTCTGCAAGTATTTTCATTAAAAAAAAAAAAAACTAAAATTGCAAACCTATTGTTTCAGAAGTAACTGACTTTAAAACAGGACACCCACCCTCAACAAAAAACCAGCCTCAAGCTCCCATTCTTAATAATCTCAGTATGAGTAGGAAGTGAGTGAGGTGAATTGATAGCGACAGTTTAAGAATAGTTTTCTTAATTAGACAATGAAGGTTAACTTATGAGGAGGATAAAAAGCTCTCGTAATGTTGTGGGGAAGTAGGGGAGATGAAAATGGAAGAAGAAAGTTACGGGAGCGTACTGCTCACTTGGCGTGGGAGTGATACAGAGAAATGTAACAAAATGACCCGTGTTTACCAAGCACGTTTGTGAGAGCTGCAACTATCTAGTACTGTGTATCTGTTTTTGTTACTATTGCAGGAAGAACCCTGCTTTGGGGTTAAGGCAGACGTACAGCTCAGCGAGACTAAAAGGGGAAGGACCCACCAAAAACACCAGCTCTCACGGAAACAAAAGGCCACAAAGCACCCAGGAGCCTAAAAAGAGATCTGAAACTTCCTGATCGCCACTTCTCCACGTTTAAAGCTCACAAAGTTCCCCAACGGTGGTCTCCCCTGTGGACAAGGGACATGGTTGCTTCTGAAGCGATTTATTGTTCCTCCTGCTTCGGCGCTGCCACGGAAGCTCTAGAAGTCGAAGAAACCCAGGGTGGCACAGAATAACACTTCACGGCCACACAGAAGGCTCTGGGCTTCGCAAACCCATCAAAAAAGGAACCCGAAATGGCAACCCCAATCTTCGGGGGCTCCCAACAGGGCTGGGCAGAAATCCAGAGGCACGTCCATGCCCCGGGCCTGGGCCTAAACCTCCGGCATTTTCCTCGCTTCCACCCTGCTCCCCACCCCCTCCCTGGTTTGATAACAATAGGGGCCTTGCTGCTGACTCCAAAACATGTACGAGAAACAGCGAGTGAGAAGGCTCCGCCAGGGCCTCGGCGGCTTTTCCAAAGCCCTTCTCACCCCCCCAACCGCTCTCAAACCCCAATACGATGGGACAGTCTGCTCGCCAGGGGTCCGGAGCAGCGTTTGGGACCGGCGGAGTACGGATACTCACGGGCGGAGCGGTAGGATGAAGATGGATTTCAGCCCCCCGATCTTCTCTCTCCGGCGCTCTCGCTCCCCCTTACCTTTCACTCCGACAACATGGCGGCCCACTGGGGACTGGGCTGGCGCGGTGCATCATGGGATAGGCTCAGGCCCCGGCGCCGGCGGTGGCTGCGGCGTGTGCGGAGAAGGCTGGCTGCTCGGGAACAGGTTGCCTGGTTGCCATGCCAACCCGGGGCCTGTGTGAACTTGGGAAACTAGCAGGCAACACAACTGCTGAGCGCGCGAGGGCCCTCCCGCTGGGCGAGCGCGCGCCGCCGAGCGCGGCGGGTGTGGACGCCGTCGCCTGGCTCCCGAGCGCCCGCGGCCCTCGGCGCCAGGCTCCCCGCTCGGCACAGCGAAGGGCTGGATACCCGGGTCAAGCCGGTGACGGAGTTCTTAAGGGGTGCGGGACGCGACAGCGCCTCGTCCTCCGCGCCCTCGCAAGCTCACTCCGAAATGTGAACACTCCTTACGATCTGGCCGTAGAGGTGCTGCTTTCAAACCCTTTTGCTGTGCCTTTCTGACTCAGTGGCCATGTTTCATCTTCCTGCTTCCATTTCCCAATTCGTAAAATGACTTCCTACGTATTTTTATATTTATTTAACAGTTGCCAAGGAGCCCAGGTGGAGCAATGGTTAAGCCCTTGTCTGCTAACCGACAAGTTGATAGTTAGAACTCACTAGCTTCTCTGTGAGAAAAAGACATAGCAGTTTGCTTCTGTAAAGATCTATAGCCTTGGAAACCCCATGGGGCAGTTCTACTGTAAGCTGTAGGATCGTTGTGAGTCAAAATTTAGTTGTAGGCAAACGTCATGATGATTAAGTGCAGTAATAGGTGTCACTTGCTTACTATAGTGCCCGGGACTTGTAAACAGGCCTACTACTAATTTGTGCAAACCGTTAGTGCAAAGCAGTAGTACAGGACCTCGCTCAAAAATTTCAAGACCACGGCAGCAGAGCATTAAACCAAGAAGGGCCCGGTACAACTGCCCAGATCGAATGCCCCAGAACCAGTGTAGCTATTCTAATCGCAAACTAACCTCTTGATAGAGTGAAATGTAGGCAAACTAAAAAAACTCTAAAAGGCCAGAATATAGGAAAAAAAAAAGATGTAATTGGTGGCAGCTTATAGTCGTGAATCAAAATCCATAAATATAAGGGAAAAACTTGACCGACTTTCAATATCTGTGCAGTAAATGATGCCATCAACATGTAGAACAGACGAGAAAACGGCCCAAAATACTTGCAATATATGTGGTAAAGAAATGGTTAATATTAATGTTAAAAAAAACAACTTCTCTAATCATTTTTTTTTAAAATGAAGCAAACCTAAATAAACAACTACAGAAACAGAAAATCACAAATAGCCAATAAACATGTAAAAATGATAACTGGGCTGGGGAGTGGGAAAGCAGGAATGAATAAGGGTCAGCTAATAAACATGAGGTTTCTTTGGCGGTGTTGAAAATGTTCTCAAATTGTAATGATGGTTGCACAACTGTGTGAATATACTCAAAACCACCAAAGTGTATACTTTAAATGGGTAAATGTTATTTGTGAAATACATCTCAATAAAGCTGTAAAAAACAAAACATAACTAATAAAAGAAATACAGCTTTGAAATATAATAAATATGCTGTCAAAAAAGCAAGTGTTAACGTTCTGTTTTGGCAAGTGTACGAGATAATAGGCACTTATGTTGTTTAAATGATTTGAGCATATATTATTACCTTTATTTAAAAAAATAAATGAGATTTTTGTGTCTGAAAATGAAGAAAAGACTTCGAAGTTAGAGTGCTGCCACTTGTTAACTGTGTGACCTTGAGTCTCAGCTCTCCGAGTCTCTATCTCAACTGTAAAACAAGGCTGTCACTGTTCTCTTTACAGGGTAGTTATTAGGGTTGAATGAATGGCGTGACACAGGATTAAACAAATCTACTATCATCCCTGTCAAGTGGATTCAGACTGATAAAGACCCTACAGAGCAGAACTGCCCCAACAAGCCGCTGGTGTATTCAAAGTGCCAGCCTTTTGGTTAGCAGCCAAGCTCTTAACCACTACACCATCAGGGCTCCTGACATAGAATTAAAAACAACCGAAACAACCCATCAGGCCAATTCTGATTCATAGCAACCCTACAGGACAGAGTAGAACTGCCTCGTAGAGTTTCCAAGGAACACCTGGTGAATTTGAACTGTTGTCTTTTTGGTTCGCAGCAGTAGCACTTAACCACTACAGCATAGGATTAGCACTCAATAAATGAAGCTGTTTGATGGTTTTATGATCTTATATTCAGTTCCGAATCTCCAGAGACCAACATAGTGCATGACAATGAATGACTTCAACAGCCAGCTCTCAAATTCAGTCATTCTAAAAGTAGTATATTGTGTTCAGAGGATCCAGCTCTGGAACCAAAATGGTCTCTGTTGGGATCTGACCCCTATGCTTACTTAAGCTCTGGGAGCCTCTGTTTTTCTTTCTTGAAACAGAGAGTTAATAACATCATTAAACAAAATAAAGCAAATAAAGCTTTTAGCACCATGGGGCCTGTACACTTCAAAGTGATAGGTAGCCATGAAGAAAAGCAAACAGAGGAAACAGTAGGCATAAGAAAGTTACAGAGTTGCCACAACCTTCCCAGGCTCTATACTTTGTAATTTTCATTCTGAGATCCAAGAGTAAAATACTTACTGTTAGTCTGTAATTTTTAAGAGCTTCTAACATCAGTTTAATCACCACCATATGTGGCGGTGCCCCACTCAGACCCCTCCTCAATTAAATGATGCATTTTCAGTGGAATATTTATCAACCATCTTTGGCTCCCTAGAGGGATTGCTCTCAAAGTACCTGAGGCTCCTGCCTGGTCTAAAAATGACTCAATCTCTACCTCCAATAAATGCATGAGGCTGTCTTTTTACCAAATGCTTACTGTGCACTAGGCACTGTACTAAGATTCTATATTCATCACTTCATTAAAACTCCCCAAATACCTGTGATATGGACACATACCATCTCCATTTTAGCAGTAAACAAACAAACAAACAAAAAACCCAAACATGAAAATGCAAATGAACCAGATTTGCTTTTATTCAGACATAATGCCTAAAGTTATTTGCCAGGAGTTGCCTATGTAGGATGATGTGAAAATTATCCCTAAAATTTGCATCCTGAGATCTCCACTAAAAGACCTCAATTGATGGTCCAGCAGTTTCGGGGTTCCCCTGAGAGTAAGCTCCCCGGCCCTGATACTGCCCTTACCCATAAATTATAACGAAGGTCCGCTCTTGGGACAGGAAGGGATTGGGCTTGGCAATGCAAAGTGACCATATATTGGATGCACTTTATGGTTCTATACATCTATAGGATATCAGCCTGCTGACCTCTGGCTGGAGGAAAGAGAGTGGGTGGAGAGAAGGGGAAAGGAGACTGTTGGGAGGATGAGACATGTATGGAGCAGAGAAGAATAGTGTGCTGTCACCAGACAGGGAGAGCAGTGGAAGCTGCATGTAGGTGGGCATGTAAATTTATATGGGAATGTACATTTTCACTCAGTCATGTTAAATAAAAAATAAAAATTATCCCTAAAATTTGGTGGTGGTGGTGGCCATTAGGTGCTGGCTGATTGATTCTAACTCATAATAACTCATGTGCTGTCCTCATAATAGTAGGTGTACTTGATCCCATTGTTGCAGCCACTATGTCAATGCACTTTATCTAGGATCTTTCTTCTTTTTACTGACCCTCTGCTTTAGCAAGCATGCTGTCCTACAGGGGATTGGTTCTTTCCGGTAAAATCCAAAGTAAGCTAGACAGGGTGGTCAGTTCCACAGACTTACATTCCATCTTCCATACAAAATGATGTTGGCTAGTAAAGTTTCCTATAATGTGATAATCATAAGCTGAGTGGAAGACGTTCTCAAGCGGAGAATCGAGGTTACCTCAATTTTCTGGAAGGTAATTATGTTATCAATGTTATGTTGAATTGATTTTTCAATTGGGCTACTTCTGTGTTTTTATATCTGTAGACTCTCCCTTTCACTAGTCTGTCAGTTTGTCATGCTGTGGTGGCTGGAGTGTTGCTATGATGCTGGAAGCTATGCCTCCAGTAGGGTCACCCAGAGCAGGTTCCAGCAGAGCACCCAGACTAAGGCAGACAAGGAAGAAAGGCTTGGTGACCTACTCCCAAAATTAGCCAATGAAAACCCTGTGGAGCACCATATTGTCTAATATAGTGCTGGAAGATGAACCTTCCTGGGTTAGAAGACACTTAAAAATATACTCCGGCCACAAGGGACTGGAACATGCCAGATAATGAAAGTAGGAAGACCAGGCAAAGTGTGGTTCCTTTGTGCAGAGTGTCACTGTGAGTAGGAGCTGACTAGACAGCAACTAACAACAGCAACAGAGTCTTCCTTGGGGGCACTTCTGCTCATTGTTTTGGCGCTTGGGTGACAGTTATGTTGTAATAGTCCCATTGTCATTTTGTTTCCTAACAAATCTTGATGGTCAGAGTGCTTTTCCCACTGGAAGCAGAAGTTGGGAGCAACTAGGACTTCAGCAATGACAGCGTGGGTAATTCTGACCTACTTCCCACTGAAGAAGGCTAGAAAAACTGCGGGGGGTGGGGGAAATAAAACTTTTGCTTGAAATTGTTACAAAGCTAACAAGTTAGAGAACAATCACTGAGCCAGGAGAGAAACTAAAGGGCATGAACCCCACATTTAGGAATACTTTTCCAGCTGGAGCATTTTCTGAGCATAGCTAAGAAGCTGAGTAATACTTTTAATAGCTATGAGCAGTTAAGGGTACAGGGCCTGCCAGGGGTGAGGAAAGGCCTAGTGAACAATGTTCACTTTTGACTGGAATCCTGAAGGACTACCCTCAAAATAAAGATAAATAGAGTATACAAGCTTTTATAAGGATTACAATTCAGCTTCAGATTATCTCAAATTATTTCAAGGTGATCCCAGAGCCAGTGTCTCCATATGACCAGCAGTAAACAAAGTGAATCCTCTCTGGAGAAAGACGGGATCATCCTAATGTCTCAAAGTTGTTACTACAGACAACTTAGCAAGTACTATATTCAACTCAAAAGTAATAGTAATAATAATCACGCATACTAGAAGACAAGATCACATAAACACAACCAAGCAGAAACAATACACACTATAAAAGCACTTACAGGAACCTCAGATATCTGAGTCACCAGATCTTTTATTATGTTCAAGAAGATAAAACAGAAGGCTGAGAATTTTGACAGAAATTGGACAGTATACAAAATCACCAAATGGAAGTTCTATAACTGCAAAATGTGATAACAGAAATTGATAATTCAACAGATTGTGACTAACAGCAAATTAAAAACAGCTGAAAAGAGAAATAGCAGACTTGGAGACTGTTCAGAAGAAAATAACCTAAATGAAACATAAAAAGACAGATAGTAAAAAGAAAAAGAAAATTAACAGTCACAAAAGAGAGTCATTTAGAGAATGCAACTATTTAATACATACAAAATTGGAAGCCAGAGAAGAAGAAAGAACTGAGGAGAAGAAATATTTGCCATAAAAGGGTTTACTTTCCAAAATGAATGAAAAGCATAAAGCTCCAGATTCAGGAAGCAAGTATATGGATGAGAGTTGAGGGGAAAGTCATAGATCAAATCAGAGCAGTGCAAAAATTCCTGTTCAAAACAAAATTGAAGCAAATCCAATAAACATAAGAGACAGAGGAAGCAAGATTTATCGTTGACAAAGACGCCCAGAAAGAAAAACAAATATCTGAAGTAGAGAAAAGAGAAACTTTATTAATTAAAATTCTAGACAATATTACCACAGTGAGGTAGAAAATCCACCGGCATAATGAAAAAATGCAAAAGTACTTGCTTATTACTAGAAGATAAAGATACAGATAAATTTTAGGAATTAATAGGACTTAAACACACATGTGAGTTTTAAAGTAAGAGCAATAGCCGTGCAAATATAAATAGTATTTGTAACTTTTAACCTGTAGAAAAAAACTTGACCAGGAAATGAGGCAAAAATAAAGTATAGTAAGTAGGAAATATCAAAGGAAGAGTTTTAAGAGTAATTCCAGTAGATATAAAAGTGTTAAAAAACACCGAGAAGGACATAGACTCTATGATTGGATGACATTATAAGAATTAGTTGTCATCCAGTCCAATCCAAGATGTAGAGACCGCATTGTTGCAGGGGACAACTGCGCTCCAGAGGATTTTCATTAGCTTATTTTTTGCAAGCAAATCGTGGGGCTTCTCTTTCAAGATGCCTCTGAGTGAACTGTATGGTGAGGAGCCAAGAACATCAACCATCTGCACAACCCAGTAACTCCAAAATTACACAGTCAGCCACACTTAAAAACAAATACCAGCTAAATATAAACCTAAAGCAAGCTAGTATAGAACCCGAATATTTGATTATAAACTTATTGTCACTGGGTTGATTCCAACTTACAGTAACCCTGTAGGACAGAGTAGAACTGCCCCATATAGTTTTCCAAAGAGCACCTGGTAGATTCACTGGCAACCTTTTGGGTTGGTAGCCATAGTTCTTCACCACTATGCCACCAGGGTTTCCATATTTGATTTTACTTGTTAATATTTTAATAATGTTTTATTTCACATAAAAAATGTTAAGGTTAAAAATATAAGGGTAATGAAGTATTTTACATATTGGTGAAAGATTCAATAACCCACTGCTGTTGAGTCAATTCAGACTCATAGCAACCCTATAGACAGCATAGAACCACCCCATAGAGTTTCCAAGGAGCACCTGGCAGATTCAAATTGCCAACCTTTTGGTTATCAGCTATAGCACTTAACTATGCCACCAGGGTTTCCAAAAAATTCAGTAAACCTGGATATATAGCCATCATAAATCTATGTACCAAAAACAGAACCTCCAAACAGAGCAGTGTAACTGACAGAACTACAGGGGAAAATAGATCATAGTAGATATTTTAACATAATTCTTTCAGAATTGATAGATCAAGTAAACAAAAAAATCAGAACACCACAATAAAATCAACCTATTGGTTATATAAAAAACCCTGGTGGCGTAGTTGTTAAGTGCTATGTTTGGTAAGTGCTGTCTGTTAACCAAAAGGTCAAGAGTTTGAATCCACCAGATGCTCCTTGGAAACTCTATAGAGAAGTTCTATTCTGTCCTATAGGGTTGCTAGGAGTCAGAATCAACTCGATGGCAGTGGGTTTATTGGTTAAATATAGGACACTATTTCTAACCAACAGGTATCATAGTCTTTTTAAACATAAATAGAACACATTCAAAAATAGGACACACATTGAACTGTAATGGAAACCTCAAAATATTCCACAAATTAATAGCACACATACCATGTTCTCCAACCACAAGATGAAACATTAAAAACAGATGACAACTAAGAATTCTGTATGTGTGGAAACTAAATAACATCTTTTAAGGCACAGAAAGCAATTTTGCCTTTGCTCTAGGTTCCTGGGAACCTGACTATACACCTAAGGCTAATGAGTGAGGGCTGACCAGACCAAGAGACCAGCTGGTAGCCTGGGGTTGAATAGCCTCAGAAGGCATGGTGTCATCTATCACAGCCAGTGCGAGCCTGGAAACTCTAAGGCTCCGATGGGTTTCCTGGTTGGTGAAAGCATCAGCTCTGGGCAAGGGAAGTATATCCCTTGGAACATGGAAATTCTACATCGGGGACACTCTTTAACCTCATCCTAGGCACCCCCTCATTCCTTTTTGGTCATGTTAACTCCATAGTCCTAGGTATGAAATACTCTCCATGAGATTTTGAGAGTCATTCCAGCAAAGTATCAAATGAGAAGGCCAGTAGAAGCCAGCATGTCAGGAAGTAAGGGTGTTCCATGGGCTCCTGAGCTTGTGGTTGGAATCTGCCCATTTAACAGTCTGAAGGATGGTGTCCTTTTCACTGGGAGCTCTGACCCAGCTTCAGCTAGTTAGATTCAGAGAAGTGCCATGCGGGCAGCTGGTCTTAAGAAAAGTGTCCTTCCAACTTGTGAACTCTTCTCTAGCTCCAGATGGCTAGAACTGGAAAGACTGTGCTGCATGGGTAGCTGGTGACAAGGATGGAGAAGTGGGAAAGTGATGACTGGATCAAAATTCGCATTTTGGGGATTGACTTCATGCTGATCCGTACCACACAGTGGGCAACAAAGGTGGAATTTTCCCCTTAGTGTAGTTAGCTATGAGGAGGGGATTTACCACTGAGCCCTTGACTTGGTGCACATATTATTACATAACTATTGAGTTTTAAATAAAATTATAAAGGAAATTACTTAGGAATAAATAATAGTGAAGACATTACATATCAAAATTTGTGGGGCAACGCATATGCAGTACCTGGTGGGAAGCATATAACTTTAAATACATTTTTTAAAAATGAGAGTTGTTCAAAATGAACAGGCTAAACACTGTGCTCAAGAAGTAAAAAATAATTACAGAAAAAGCACAAAGGAAAGATGAGAACCATGTGGATTTTATGAGAGAAAGCTAAGGAAATAATAACACAGAAAGAAAAACAGCAAAAGATTTATTGGCTATTACCATCTGTGGAGATACCCATGATCAATTCTACAAGTTTACAGAACTTTTTTTAATTGTTGAAAATCATGGGACACAATCTATTCACAGTGTAGCTGTGAATTCAGCAGACTGTAACTGTGTTTCTGGCATTAAAACTATGTTATCCAGAATGTGAACAATTGTGAAGAAATAATGAAAACTGAAAAAACTGCCCAAGTATTTAAAAGGAATATAATAGTGTATGAGAATGCCAACACTTAGAAATGATTAATGGATCTTTATGCTAATGTGTAGGTTTCTGTAGTCAATTCACGTGATTGAAAAATGTGAGTCATTATTTTCAACACCAAAAAAAGTGGATTTTTGTCAATGTGGTGCTGTCTACGTATTTGGATGAGGCATTTTTAGAAACATTTAACTTTGTTGTTGACCTAACACTGCTTCCTTATGATTATTGACTCAGAGTAATATAACTGAAGTCACAAATTAAAACATAGGTGTCATTCTCAGCATATCCAATTACTGCTGTCGCTACAGGAATACGGTTACTATAATGGATGACATTTTCAAATGTTCTTCCTTATGCTGACCCAGCATTAATTTGCCTTATGTTGACCCAGCATCCAGTGTCCCTTTACCTGGCATATCCATGAAAACTTCCTATAGATAGCTCCTAGGAAAACCTCACTTTGTATACAGAATTTTATTTGGGGTGTGTGCATGTACCTGTGATTTTTTTTTTTTTTGAACATTAACAATCTACATGTAGTGTGAAGATGTCTGGGAGTTAAAAATTCATTATGCACCAAAATTCTTCAAAATTTTGATAAACATGTAGCAAAATTGAGGTGAAAATTCAATAAACTATGTCCGAGATCAATCAGTTCCACATCCCATCTGCCTATTGTATTTGGGTTAGCCATTTTCTTCTAGGTTATTTAAAAAAAAACAAAACTAAATTTGTCCTTTTTTGTAGTTACTTATAAATTTTAGTTTTATTATTAAACAGGCAAAATTAAAAAGAAATCTGAAGACACATAAAGAAAACATAATTTAACTTCCACTTTGGTTTTATTTTATCGGAATGTAGGAGTAACTTAGCTGAAAATGAAAAGATCCCATTTGCAACAACATTGTCAAAACACCAGAGTGATTTTCCTGTTTAGAATGAAGTGATGTAATGTCTGGGATCTGCTTCAAAATAAACTGGGGTGGGGGAAGTAGTTGAAGGTATAAATGAAATAAGAATGGCTCTAAATCAATAATTGTTGAAGCTGTACAATGAATATAGGGGAGTCATGCTGTACTAAAAGACTAAGAATGGTCAAGATCTAAAAAACTTTTCATTATAGAAATGTCAGACGTATATAAGTTAAAAACTCAAAAAATAAAATGAAGTCTTAACTATGCCTGGTCTTCTGCTGTTAACATATACGTTTTAGAAGCAGTTTGTCAATTGAATCTTGTTGGATTTGAATTGGAAATATATTGCATCTATAGATCACTTTATGGAGAACTGACCTTTTTCTGATTATTACATCTTCCTACTGTAAATACAGGGTAACTCTTTTTAAGGTCTTTAATGTGTTTTAGTAAAGTTTTATAATTCTCTATAGGTTTTAAACCTCTTTTGATCAATTTATTCTTGAGAATATCATAGTTCTGGTGACATTTTAATGGCTTCTTTATATAATTATATCATGGAGTTATTACTGTTGTATAGAATCACAACTGACATTTGTGTATTGACTTTATAACTAGACATCTTACTATTTTCTTCTGTTACTCAAACAACCTGTTGGTAGAGTCTTTTGTGTTTTCTTTTACGAAAATAATCATATCATCTGAGTAAAAGACAGTTTTATTTCTTCCTTTCCAATATTTATGCCTTGAACAAGCAGACCAATGAAATAAAATGGAAATCCATGTATGTATGAGAACTTACTGTACAAGAAAGGCAGCAACAACAACTAGTGGGGAAGGGGTGGTTGGTGAAGCTGGAGTTGGGAAAACTGAATCACGATAAACTTGATAACTACCTAACACTATGTACATACAAAAATCGACTACCCACAGAATAAAGACCTAAGTGTGAAAGACCAAAATCTTGAGTTAATCAAAGAAAGTATAAAATCAAAAAACCTGTTGCCACGGGGTTGATTCGAATTCACTGGGCAGGGTAGAACTGTGCCGTAGAATTTCCAAGGAGGGCTTGGTGGATTTTAACTGCCAGCTGTTCAGTTACCAGCCACAGCACTTAACCACTACACCACCAGAATTTCCAAAAAAAAGTGTTGAAAAAGAAAAAAACTTGTTGCCGTAGAGTCGATTCTAACTCATAGTGACCCTACAGGACAGAGTAGAACTGTCCCATAGTTTCCAAGGAGCACCTGGTAGATTAAAACTGCCAGCCTTTTGGTTAGCAGCAGTAGCACTTCAACCACTACGTTACCAGGGTTTCTGAAGAAAGTATTGGAGAATATATTTGTAAACTAGGAGTGGGTATTTCTTAAATAAAATTTAACTTGAAAGTGCACATCATTTTGATTATATTAAAATAAAGAATTTCTATTGAAAGCATGATACTAAGAAAGTTAAAAGACAAAGAAATCATGGGAGAAGATACTTGTAGTAATTAAAATTGACAATAGGCTGAAAAACAAGGAATTCTTGCAAATTATTCGCAAGGGACATGAACAATTTACAGAGGAAGAAAAGCAAAAGGCTAATAAGCATATGAAGAGATGTTTGAGTTTATTAGTCATCAAGAAATGCAAATTAGAACCCTGATGAAATACTACTTCACACTATTAGACTAGCAAAAAGAAAACCAGAAAATCTGAATGATGGCAGGGAGGGGCATGCAGGATCTCTCAGGCCCTGCTGGTCAGAGGGCAGATTGGTGCAGCCCATTTTGGGGATCAGCAGATCCAAACTAGATCACATTAAGGAAAAGTACATCCTGTGATCCCGCAGGAAACCTGGTGCCATAGCGGTTAAGTGCAATGTCTGCTAATCAAAAGGTCGGTGGTTTGATTCCATTAGGCACTCCTTGGAAACTCTCTGGAGTAGTTCTCCTCAGTGCTCTGGGGTCACTATGAATAGGAATTGACTCAATGGCAGTGGGTTGGGTATGATCCAGCAGGGAATCAATGGTGATTCAGTGATAGAACTCTCACCTGTGCTAGTGACCTGGGCTTGATTCCTGGCCGTATTGTCTCATATGCAGCTGATACCTGTCAGCTCCTATGATGCTGAGCAGGTCTCAGCAGAGCTTCAATTCTATTGTGCAGAGTCACCGTGAGTCAAGGGCTGAATCAATGACAGCTAACAAGAACAACAGGACCCAGTAATTTGTCTCCTGTCATAGGTCCTAAATAAATGTTTGCAAAGATCGTAACAGTGAGATGTACGAGGAGATTCATTATTACCTTGTTTGTGTCTGCCAAGACCATGAGGCACTGGGTGGTTATCACTGGGGGAATATGTGGAAAATATAGGGTGGATGCATATCACATTTCAGTGAGAAGGAATTGACTACTTACATACATATTGTTATAAAGGAAGATGTGGTGGCATAGAGATTTAAGAGCTGTGGCTACTAATCAAAAGGTTGATATTTTGAATCCACAAGACACTCCTTGAAAACCACAAGAAGCAATTCTACTCTGTCATATAGGGTCATTATGAGTCTGAATCGGCTCAATGGCAGTGGGTTTGGTTGTTTTTTCTTTTTTTAATTATGGGGAAAAATTTGAAGAGACACAGTCTCATTCTCATAAGGTAAACCTGAACATACAAAAACATTACAGTAAAACCTGTGAAAACCAGAATCTGTATAAGGTGGAAATCTGTCAGAGAAGGAAAACTCAGATATTTTCCACCAGTAGAGTGTGATAGAAAGTGTTAGATTGCATTCTGTCAAAGCAGAAAACTTGTGAGACTCAGTTCTAGTTCTCAAGGTTTCACTGTATTATTAGCATATTATTGTAATTTAATATTTAACTACAATTCTAATGATGTACATTAAATTACTATCTTTGAAGGGAAGGGAAGAGGCAAGGGGATAGGAACGGCAAGAAGAGAGATGTTGTTTCGGCAGCAGTGGGAAGAACTCCATTCTTAAAGAAGCCAGAATGAAAACAAAGAGGTGAGATGCATGCTAGAAAAGCTAAATGGGTAGCTTTGCTCTTAAAAGTTTCCCAGATAGTCAAATAAAGAATTTGGCTGTCAGGCATCCCCGGATGGCACAAACACACTCTGCCACTACCCTGGTGGCGTAGTGGTTAAGTGTAGCTACAAGGTCAGCAGTTCAAATCCCCCAGGCACATCTTGAAAACAATGGGACAGTTCTACTCTGATCTATAGGGTCACTATGAATCAGCATTGACTCAACACACTGCACTTGGTTTTTGGTTTATTACTAACCAAAAGGGTGGCACTGTAAGTCCAACTAGAGGCATCTGGAAGGAAAACTCAGCTGATCTACTTCTTAAAGATCACAACCATCAAAAACCCTATGGAGTACAGTGCTACTGTGCAACACATGAGGTCACGATGAGTCAGAATTGACTTGACAGCAGCTGGTTGGGACCTGTGGGTAGAATGACTGGATGTCTAGTTTACCCAGGAATGTCTTGGTTTACTTTAGTTGTGTCCAAAAATAGCACTTCCTTTCACTCCTGATTGGGGTGATAAATGTTAGGGTCACTGTAGCTTTGGGATGCATTACTGAATGAAGCCAAGGTGTTTGTCTTCAAGGAGATTAAATTCCAGGCTGGAGAAAAATACAATAAACAATAAACATAATGAATAAGGAAATTGTGTATTATGTTGGAGATTGACAGGTGTCAAATAAAAATGAAATAAGCACATTTTAGGATAAGAAGATAGAATGACTCAAGCATGTTAGGGTAGGAGAGAGCATCACAGGTTGTAGCATTCAAACAGGGTGATCAAGGTAGGAGGACCTCAATGAAAAAGTAAGATTTAAACAAAGATTTGAGGGAATTGGCCAAGATTTTCTCCAGTGGAAGAGCAGTCCAAGTAGTGGGAACAAACTCTTACAAAGGCCCTGAAGTGGAAACAGAGAACAACGGGGAGCAAAGGACAAATAAGAGGTCAGCTGACCCAAAAGAGTATCAGGGGTCACTGGAAAGGCTAAGATGAGTAGCCATTGCAGGACTGGCATGATCTGACTTATGTTTCCAAAAGAACCATGTTGGCTGTTGTGTTGGGGATAGTCTAAGGGGACAAACACAGAGATCTGTTAGGAGGCTGCTTACAGGAATTCAGAAAAAGAGATGATAGTGGCTTGGACAAAGTGGCTTTGGTGGAGATAATAAGAAGAGGTTGAATTCTGGACTTTTTTTTTTGGTGTAAGAATATACAGCCTACTTAAAATATTCAAAAGCAAAAATGTCACTTTGACATTTGGTATTTTTAGTTGTCTCACATGAATGCAAATACCAAACAATGAATGAGGAAGACCAAAAAAGAGTTCTATGTATTTGAATTATGGTATCAGTAAAAAATATTGACTATGCCATGGACTGCTAGAAGAACAAACAAATCTGTCTTGGAAGAAGTGCAACCAAAATATTCCTTAGAAGTCAGGATGGCAAGACCTTGTCTCACTCACTTTTGTTGGATCTGGAGAAGGACATCACAGTTGGTAAAGTAGAGAGGCATCAGAAAAGACGATGATGACCTTCAGTGAAGTGGATTGACACAGTCGCTACAACAACAGCCTCAAGATATCTACTGCTGCAAGAGTAGTGCAGGACCCAGCAGTGTTTTGTGCTGTTGTACATGGGGTTGCTAAGAGATGGAACCAACAGATGTCAGCTGAAAACAACATACACAGCCAACATACTCAGCCAAGGTTACACTATTTCTACAATTTCTACATGAGCAGTACAATGATATTGATTACATCTTTCAAGCTGTGCTACCATTCTTACTCTTTTTCCAAAATACTCCAAGACTGCGGTCTTAAACTCACTTCCCCCAGAGCGAGCCTCCCATATAACCTTTCAAGTTGACAATTTGATCCGACGTAGATAATTCTTTAAAAGAGCACAACACTCAGAGCAAATGTACTTTACTAATTAAAATAAGCTCTTTGGGAGAGTTTAAAGAAGACTTCAGGGAACAGTTTTGGTTGAAAGTATAAGTGTAAAGATTATGTCAGAGCAATAATTTTGGAGGTTCATTCAGCCTCAATGACTCCGCAAACTCTGGATTCCGTTGTGATTCTTAATATGTTTTAATGTTGAGTTAATGCAATTCTTAAATAAGTAAACGGTTGAATGGGAAGAGGGAGAGAAAAGAAAGGAATGAAAGCCATTAGCATGCCAAGGTAGGCAAGATAATCAGCTGGTCCTCCGTGGGTACAGGCAATGGGAATAAAGATGTACATTGTCTGTAGTTTTAAAAAATAACTAAATGTTGGTCTGTTGCTTATTATTTTGTACCAGCAACACTAAGCAATGTCCAAAGAATTATAAAATATTTCTCTCCATGTGGCAGACCACCCCACCAGCACCCTTAACCTTAGTATGTCACTAGGATGACTTGAGGGTATTTGGCTTGGCTTGGCAATGGAAAATTGTCCTCAATTTTGTTGAGGAAAGTTATGGGAGGAACAAACTGTTGGGGAAGGAGAGATAAGGAGTTCAGTTTTGATCATTTAAAATCTGAGATGTCTGTTCAACCTTCAAGCAGTACTGTTGAATAGACAGAACAGTATATCTGGAGTTCAAAAAAGAGAACTGAATAAGGGAGTTGCTGGCATGTAAATGCTATTTAAAACCTGGGACGAGATAAGATAAGCAAGGGAGTGAATGTAGATAGAGAAGAGAATAGGACAGAGGTTGAACACTAGGAGACGCCTACTTTAAAATGTCTGGCAGAAAGGGAAATTAAACCAGTTGCCACAGAATTGATTCCAGTCATAGAGACCTCGTGTGTGTGGAGCAGACCTGCCTTCCATAAGCGTTTTAAGGCCCAGGCCTTTCTTCTTAAGTGTCTCCGAGTGGATTCAAAATGCCAAGCTTTTGGTTAGTAGTTAGGAACCCTAGGCAGAAGGGGAGGGTGCTATGAAGAGACAAAGATGATGTGATGAACAGAAAACCAAAAAAAAGAAAGTGTATCAAGAAGAAAAAGAGTGCTTTGATGTATCAAACAAGAGGAGAATCTAGAATTAACCACTGAATTTAAAAGTAGAGGTCACTAGTGAGTGACTTAAGCAAGGGCTGGGTCAGTGGAACATTGGAGGCAAAACCAGGGTGAAGTAGAATTAAAATGCAATAGAAGGAGAGGAATCAGAGTAAGTGGAAACCATTGTTTGGAGATTGGCTTTCAAGGTTCCGTCACTTTTGGGGGGAAAATCCCGGTAGTGTCGTGTTCAATACTATGCTTGCTAACCAAAAGGCCAGCAGTTCAAATCCACCAGGCACTCCTTGGAAACTCTATAGGGCAGTTCTACTTTGTCCTGCTGGGTCACTATGAGTTGGAATCCAACTTGAAGGTGATGAGTTCTTTGGAACTGCTGGAGGGTGGAGCAAAGAAAACCTTTTTTTAAAAAAAAAAGAAGTAGAATGTGAACTGATAGAAATTACTCAGCAGAGAAAAGAAGTCGATGTAGGAGACAGAGGAAGAATCGCTGGAAAGATGTTCACAAGAAGGGAGGAAGATGAGATCTAGTGGCTCAGAGGAGAGGCTGGCTTAAATAGAAACAAAGAAAGATCATCCATGGTAGCCAGCGGGGAGACATGTAAGAAAGCGTAAATTCTGAAATGTTTGTTAGATCCTTTCTTTAACTAAATCTTCATTCTGAAGTCCAGCATAAGTCCAAGTTCTATGTTATAGTTTAGCAAAATGTTGGGTGATAGATGAAATAATATTATTATTTTTACTTCTTTATTTTCAACAAGTTGAAGCCCCTCTCCATTAGCTTACCACACTCTGTCTTCCTCTTCACAGTGGAAAGGCTTGAAAAGTTTGTCCATGGGTATTGTTTCTGTTTCCTTGCTTCATTAACTACTTAAATCTTCCTTCCACTCTCACTACACCAACTAAATCTCTCGTTGCTAAACATGGCTCTGTCCTCAGTCTCCTTAATCTCTCACTTGACCTTGCTGTCTTGTTCAAACTTTTTCTTTCTTTCCTTCCAGTAATACCATTCCCTGTTTGACCTTCTTCCTAGACTTACCTCCTTTATCTGTGTAATGGACATTGGTGACCATGCTATTGCGTACCTAACTTCCACTCCCCTTTCAAATGCTAAGAACATCTCCATTTTCCTGTGGGAAACATCCTTCCACCATGCACAGCTCTCTTGTTTCAGGGAGTGCTAGTCCCACTCCCAACATAGCATAAACTTATGACCCAGGCCTGGCCAATCAGAGTACAGAAAATACATAGTAACTCAATAAAAACCTTTGAAGTTATCCCTTGGAACTACTAGGAAACAACTCTGTAGTTCACATGGGCAGTAGTACACTGGCAGGATAGAAGCCTGAAGCTATGGTCGCTTTGTTTGCCACTCAGTGGGAAGACTTTGCCTGAGAAGAAAGCTAACCTTGAAGAAATCAAAACCAAGAGATGGTGAGGGACAGTGACCTGATGATGTTAAGGCCATTCAGTTATACCTGAAAACCAGTTCTTCTAAGTCAATAAAGTCTTTCCTTTTTTGGTATAAGTCAGTTCATTTGTTACTGTATCACTTGACGCTGAAAGAATCTTGAATGATAAAGCCTCCATCTCACATGTCACTGTTACACAGGTTTTTACCCTGGATTCCGTTACCAATCTTTCCTTCAGAGATTTCGTATGTGCAGTTACAGCTTACATATACTAACAAAGCTCAAATTTAACTCTACAGACAGATGTCCCACCCCAGAGCCAGGCTTTCATGGCCTCCAGTTAATTATTGGAGACTCCCACATGGATAGCCTGTGGACACTGAAAAATCCGTGTGTCTACACCTTTCTTCACCGTATTCCTCCTTGTCTCCAGAGAGTGCTGTGAGTCCCATCAACATTCAAACAGTAACCAGGAAAATTATACTAGACTTCTGTCTGTGTCATCTAATCAGCCCATAAACATCAGATAACTGACACTTCTCTTACCCAAAATCCTTCCTTCAATCCACTACAGAGTGTGAGGCAAAGATTAAATGAGATAACTAATGTAGTGTTTAGAACAAGGTCTGAAATACAGTAGTAAGTCTATCTTGCTGTGTCTCCCATTAAGTCCAGACACCAAGGGGTGGGAAGGATGTGTCTTCAAATCTCAGGAATGCAGCTAAGGTTCTGGCATGCTCACTGAATGAGTAAATGGTTAAGGAATTGGCAGACAGAGATAAACTATGCTGTAGCACTGAGGAAGCAGGAGTATGAACCAATCGAGAAGCTTCCAAAGATGGAACAGACAAACCAAGATGGTTCCGTGTTACTGGAGGCAAGGCAGGAGTGAGCTTGGGTAGGTAAGGTAGGCAATAAGGCCCAATGCCTCAGGAGATCAGAGCAAAGGAACATGGGAGAGACTTCTGATTACGCATAAGCTTTGCAGAGAGTCCTTCAGGCTTCACCCAACTCCTTCTTCTCCTCTGCCTTTCTGCCACCTCCTGGGTTTTACCTCCTCCCAGTGGTTAAATCAACAAGTAAAGTGGTTGAGTCATATCAACCTCATGTGTGTCAGAATTGTGCTCCATAGCCTGATATGGGGGGCAAGTAGGTCTCCACACCTTTTTTTCCAGGCACATCAGGGTGAACTTGAACTTCCAACCTTAAAGTTAGCACCCGATGGCACTAACCATTTGTACCACCCAGGAAGGATGAAAGAGTGTCCCTCACTTGAGAATGGTGTTGTCTTTCATGTCACCAACTATTATCCTCTGATAGTTTCTGCAGCAGAGCCTCTGGACATGGTTGTTAAGGTCGTACACTGCAGAACATCTAAAGGGATGCCATTCACCTAGATATATTTACTATTTTAATTATAATATCCCTGACTGCAAAGATAAGTGGCTTACATAATTACTGCAACAATTTTCAAGCATACATTAATGTTTTTTTCTCAGAGTCAGCATAAATCATTCCATTATAAAAAGATTCCTCTACTATCATCTAAAATCACATAATAAATAAGAGCTGCTTTGTAGACTGAACATTGATCAGAGATTATCTTACAAAAAAAGAAAAAGGTAACTGATGTCAGTATCTTAGCCAAATATGGTATATTTTATCTTTCTATTCATATCATATGTTGCTTGTTTTCTGTATCAGAATGTTACTGTTAAGTTTCCAAATAAACTTGAAAGTACTTTCATTATGAGAAAAATTACAATGTAATAATTAGCCCTAATCTACCTACAAAGTAACATTCACATAGAAATAACTTAAAGATTATTATATAAAGATCAGCTAACCATTATTTTAGATGATATTAGCGCAACAAGGTTTTCAAAGTGATCTTCAGTTGTTTATGTGTTAATATGTAAATTTTATTTTCACCAACATTACCTATTGTTAAAATTTATTACTATGTACTGTACACATTTAAATGTTATCATATAATAAAATACTAAGTCATGAAATTATTTCTTTCCAAACATTAGAAAAACTTAATTTTTTAAATTATGATTAAGTGAAAGTTTACAGTCCAAGTCAATTTGCCATATAAAACCCCAAGCACCTGCCTCTGTGCAACTCTATCTGCTCTCCTCACCCTGTGACAGCACATTCTTTTTTTCTGCTCTTTACTTCCAGTTTCTATTCAACCAATTCTTGTCTGGTCCTCTCCACTGTCTCCTCTCCCCTCTAAAAAGAAACCAGTAGGACAGCCTTATACGTATATGAAACTGTCAAGTACACATACCACTGTATCACTATGTGTTCCCAAGTCTGGTCCATTCTTTGTCTGAAGTGTTGGCTTCAGTAGTGGTTTCTGATCTCAGCTAACAGCAAGTCTAGGGGCCATGTTCTCAGGGGACCTTAAAATGTGTTAGATAGACAAGTCTAGCCTTTTAGTAGAGTTCTAGATCTCCACAGCCCTTTCACTCATGTTACATCAGGGACTCTACATTGTGTTCCCTGTCAGGGCTGTCTTTGGTAGTGGTTAAGCACCATCCTGTTCTCCAGCTGATGAAGTGTCCCAATCACATGGGTTCCCTTCTCTCTCGTGGGCTCATTCTTCCTTGTGTCTTTAACGTTTTCCAGATGGGCTGGGACCAACTGATGTTCCTTAGATGGCAGCTTGCTGGCTTTTAAGACCCTAGGCACCATTTACCAACATGGGGTGCAGAAGACTTAGAAAAAGACTAGTTATGATGATTGACCTTGGTGTCCCCTAAATTATGGTCCCCAGACCCATAGAAAAGCTTTTTTTCAAATTAGAAAAGGAAATTGAAAAGCTGTTAGAAAAGAAACTTTACTTACTGTATATATATATATGCATATTCGTGTGTGTGTGTGTGCATATGTATATGGTTACTTACAATGATACAGGCATTGTTTTAAGCATTTTATAAATATTAACACATTTAATTCTAATCTTGTAAGGTGGTTATGATTATCTTCATTTTATAGATGAGGAAATTAAGATGCAGTAGGTTAAGTAATTTACCAAATTTCACACATCTAGTAAAGATTTTCATTTATACATCTGTTTCCACTGATCGCATCCTGAAAAATTCTTCTGGATCACTGGATCCCTGGTGAAATTAAATGGAATGGAAGAGAAAAGGAAATGCTTAAGAGATGGCAGTTTAGTAAAACTATCATTGATGGAACAAGAGGTAAGCTTACCTTCAGCTTCCATGCACTATACCTGATACACATTTAAAAAGAGAGTCAATTTTGACTTGTAGTGACCCTATTGGACAGAGTAGAACTGCCCCATAGAATTTCCAGGGAGCCCCTAGTGGATCTGATCTGCCTGTCTTTTGGTTAGCAGCCACAGCACTTAACCACTAAGCCACCAGGGTTTCCCCATGCCTGACAAATTTCAAGAAAAGCTAGAAAAGCGAGCAAAAAAGAATTCAGTAAACTAAAACCCCTTCCTACGTATTCAGACACCTGACACAAAATCTGCATAATAAACACCAACTCAATTGGAATAATCTATCTCTGGTAATAAATTTAAAGTTTCTAAATAACAGCACAGATAGAAAGGTTTTGGAAACCCAACACTCACAATTCTAGACCAAAAAATTGCTGTATCTTGGTTACCTGATTCTACCTCAAGGGATTCATATTACATTACAGAAACTTTGTAGATTGTAAAAAATCAAATCAGCACTAAATTGAGAATGATTACAGAGATTGGCAGAGTCTATTGCATATCTCTAATAAACATGAAGAAAGTGAAACACACGCCAACCAAACTGAAACCTAATCTCTAAAATATATATAACCATGCAGAAATGGGAAAAAACTTAAATGCCGCTAATGAACACGTGATACTCACGATTCAGTTTTTGGCAAGAGAGTATCTAAAGTTTAGAAGCTCATCCAGGAAAGTTAACGAGTGTGAATATTGGAGTTTTCTTTATTTGGCAGGAACCATAGCAAAATTTGAAATAATTATGGCAGAATATTTATGCAACATATAAACATTGACACAAAATAATATTACACATTGTTTAGGGATTCAAAGGCAAAGCTAGATGATTAAAACTATAGATACAATGAATAAGATCATGTTGATAAAGAAATGTTAGACATTAGTCAATTATTTCAAATATAATTCTAAGAAAAAGGTACGTAGAATGCATAACAATTGTTTTAGATTTGTTGATTTCCACAATGCAGATATTTCTACATATGAATAGTTGGTGAACTTTCTTTGAATAGATGAACTGATTATACAAGGATTTTACCATTCCCAGTAGACTACTTACAGAACTTAACCTAGACAAAAATAACTCAAGGGACCAGGAACGTGACAACACAACAAAAATGTGTGGAAAACCACAGTGACGTCAACAGCTCTAGGAAAATCAGCTTTATGTATTCTTAAACTTTGTAGTGAACAATGTGCTAAAAAATTCTTTTGACATCAATGACTCTTTTTTTATCACATAGAAATTATCAAACAAAATTTCAGTTTTTTGTTTTATTGCACTTGAAGTGAAAGTTTAGAGTTCAACTCAGTTTCTCAACCCAAAACTCATACACCCATTGTTGTGTGACCCTAGTTTACTCTCCCTACCCTGTGACAGCACATTCCTCCCCCCCACTCTGTGTTTACTGTTCCATTCAACCAGCTCCTGTCCCTTTCCTTCCTGGCACCTTGCCTCCAGACAGATGTTGTCTATTTAGTTTCACGTACCTGCTTGAGACTAGAAGCACACTCTTCACCGGTATCATTTTATGTCTTGTAGGAATTATCAAGTGAAATTTCAGTTTTCATGAAGTGCTAGGTGTTTCTACGATAAATCTGAAGTCAGTGTTGAAGCCACAGCGGAAGAGTCAGGTAGATGCCATCACGTCACTACAAACTCAACAGGCAGGATGCAAAGATTTTTTTTTTAGGTATTGTTAAGTATATTAAACAAAGAAGCAGACTTTGGAATACAAAATATGTACTAGCAAATTTCAACCTTTAAATGTTTTACTTAGGGCTAATTTAACATGATATTAGGAAAAATGTTGTAAGTAAACCACGTTGTTATTAAGTGCCCTCGATTCGGTTCCATTTCTTAGTGACTCCATGTACAACAGAACGAAACACTGCCGATCTAAATCCGCTCTTACATTCACCACTGTGTCTGTGTCTGTTATGGCAGCCACCGTGTGAATCCGTTGAAGGTCTTCATCTTTTTCACTGACCCTTGACTTCACCAAGCATGATGTCCTTCTGCAGAAACCAGTTTCTTTTGATGACATGTCTGAAATACTTCAGACAAAGTCTTGTCATTACCGATTCCAAGGAGTACTCTGACCCTACTTCTAAGGCAGACTTGCTTTTTCTGTATATGCAGTATTCTTTGTTGTTGTTGTTAGGTGACTCCCAGGTGGTTCTGACTTACAGCAACCATATGAAACAGAACAAAACACTGCCCAGTTCTGCACC
Source organism: Heterohyrax brucei (assembly GCA_028571685.1). NCBI lineage: Eukaryota > Metazoa > Chordata > Mammalia > Hyracoidea > Procaviidae > Heterohyrax > Heterohyrax brucei. The sequence goes on from CM053140.1 coordinate 61,507,469, forward strand.
ATGCCCACAGAGGTTGCTACGCTGAGCCCATTGTTGCAGCCACTGTGTCAGTCTGTCTCTTTGAAGGTCTTCCACTTCTTTGCTGATCCTCCACTCTACCAGGTTTCATGTCCTTCTCCAGAGTCTTATCGCCACTGACAGTGTGTCTAAAGTATGTAAAATGTAGTCTTGCTTATCTTTTAAGGACCACTCTGGATATACCTCTTCCAAGACAGATCTGTTTGTTCTTTTCTGGTTCATGCTATATTCAATATTTTTCTCCAATACCATAATTCAGAGGTGTTGATTTTTCTTCTGTCTTCCTTATTCATTGTCCAGCTTTCACATGTGTGTGATGCAACTGAAAAACACAGTGGCGTAAGTCGCGCACACCTTAGTCTTTAATGTGATGTCCTTGATTTCAACACTTCAAAGAGGTCTTTGCAGCAGACTTGCCCAGTGCAATGCACCATTTGTTTTCTTGGCTGCTGCTTCCATGGGCATTGATTGTGGGTTCAAGTAAAATGAAATCCTTGACAAACTCATTTTTTTTCTCTGTTTATCATAATGTTGCTTACTGGTCCAGGTGTGAGGATTTTTCTTTTCCTTATGTTGAGATGTAATCCATGCTGAAGAGGGGAGAAGGGGTCTTTGGTTTCCATCACTAAGTGCTTCAAGTCCTCTTTACTCTCAGCAAGCAAGGTTGTGTCATCTGCATAACACAGGTTGTTAATGAATCTTCCTCCAACACTGATGCCTCATTCTTCTTCATGTAGTCCAGTTTCTCAGATTATTTGTTCAGCCTACAGATTGAATACATTGGGTGAAAAGATACAGTTCTGATGCACACCTTTCCTGACTTATATATTTATCACAAATCTAAAGTCAGGCCATGTATTGCCCCCTTTTTCTGTTCAAACAACTGCCTGTTGATACATGTAGAAATTTCTCATGATCACAGTTAAGTGTTCTGGAATTCCCATTCTCCACAATGTTATCCATAATTTGTTATGATCCACACAGTAGAATACTTTCCCACAGTCAACAAAACACAGGTATTTTTCCAGTATTCTCTGCTTCCATTCAAGATCCATCTGACATCAGCAATGATATCCTTGTTTCCACATCCTCTTCTGAATCTGGCTTGAAGTTCAGGCAGTTGTCAATCAGTATACTGTTGCAGATGCTTGTGAATGATCTTCAGCAAAATTTTGCTTGCATGTGATATCAACAATATTGTTTGGTAAATTTTCACATTTGGCTGGATGACCTTTTTTGGGAATATGTGTAAATGTGGATCTATTCCAGTCAGTTGGCCAGGTAGTTGTCTTGCAAATTTCGTGGCATAGACAACTGATCACTTTCAGTGCTATATACATTTGTTGAAACATCTCAATTGATATTCCTTCAATTCTCAGAGCTTTGTCTTTTGCCAATGCTCTCAGTGCAGCTTAAACTTCTTCCTTCAGTGCCATTGGCTCCTGATCACATGCTACTTCTTCAAATGTGTGAACACTGACCAATTCTTTTTGGTATAATGACTGTGTATTCCTTCCGCCTTCTTTTGAGTTCTTCCTTCTAGTCTGTCTTAGTCTGGAAGCTCAGCTGAAACCTGTCTGTCAAGGGTGACCCTGCTATTATCAGAATACTGGTGGCACAGCTTCCAGCATCACAGCAACACACAAGCCTCCACGGTATAACAAACTCACATACATGGGGACAGTTATTTTAGACAGATAGAGAGATAGGTATATAGATAGATATACATATACAAGTATGAAAACCCTGGTGACATAGTGGTTAAGACATGTCTGCTAACCAAAAGGTTGGGAGTGTGTGTGTGTATATATATATGTATATATACGTATGTATATGTGTATATACATATACATATACACATATGTGTATATAAGATCAGAGTACTCCTTGGAGTAGTGGAATCAATGACGGTGAGATTGTCTCACGCCTCTTGGACATATATAAATGTGTGTGTGTATATATGTATGCTGGCTCCAACAGTAACATTTTTTTTATTGTGATTAAGTGAAAGTACACAATCCAAATCAAATCTGCATGCCTGCCTATCTGCAGCTCCTTCTGCTTTCCTTGCCCAGTGACAGCTCACTTCTCCTTATCATTCTATACTTGTTGTATTCTCTTAACAATCTCCTGTCCCCTCCTCTCTACCATCTCCTCTCCCATCTCAAGAAAGAGATGATAGGACAGCATCCTATAAATGCATTGAGCCATAAAGTATACACACCACACAGTCACACTCTGTCCCCAAATCCAGTCCATTTTTGTCCAAAGAGTTGACCTCAGTAGTATTTTCTGGATAGGGGCTACAGCAGGTCTAGGGGCCATGTTCCCAGGGGATCCCCCAGGCCATTGGACTATCAACTGTTGTCTTTTAGTAGAGTTCTGAAACTGCACCCCTCTTTTTCTTGTGTTGCCTCTTGGACCCAACATTGTGTGCCCCATCACAGCTGTCTTTGGCAGTGACCAGGCACTATCTGGTTCTTCACACAATAGTAACATTCTTGAAAGAAAAGTTTATGATGCTGGAAAAATACCCTGGTTTCTTCAGTGTTTTAATTCAGACAATATGCAGAACTTGAAGAATTATGATAAATATGGACTGCTGCAACTCTACAAAAACATACACTTAAAATTCACCGCATACATAGAAATAAGTGATTTTGATGAGACACCAGGGTTTGTTTTCTAAAACTCTAGTATGACTACTATCATGAACTGAAATGTGTGTAGCCGGTGGGCTGGACCATGATTTCCAGCATTATGGGGTTGTTCTGCATTTTGTGATTTTCCTATACCATAAATCCTTATCTCTGTCTGTGGCTAATGGACTGGATTATGTTAACTAGGATTAGGGTGGGACTGTAACATCCTTATTAATGGAGTTTCCTAGAATGTGGCTCGTGCTACCTTTTATCCTGCAAGAGATACAAGGAACGGGAAGGAAACATAAAGCTTGGGACTTCATGCCATCAAGAAAGCAGCACAGGGAGCAGAACTTAACCTTTGGACCCAGAGTTCTTGCACTGACATGCACGGGTCAAATTCAACCCCCTTCACCACCACCACTGGACTTGTTTTTGCAAAACCAGTAAACTAATAATAGCTTTAACATTTTTAAATGGTTAAAAAAGAAAAAGATTGAAGTAAAAATACTATTTCTTAAAATACAAAAATTCTATGAAATTCAAATTTCAGTGTCCCTAAGTAATTCCAGGAAACCTTGGTAGCAAAGTGGTTAAGAAGAAAAGCTGTTAACCAAAAGACCAGCATTCTGAATCCACCAGGTAATCCTTGGAAACTCCATAGGGCAGTTCTACTCTGTCCTATAGTGTTGTTATGAGTTGGAATTGACTCTAGATCAACTGTCTTTTTATTTTTAAAATAATTTCAGAACCATTAATTGTGGTTATGTGGGACATGCACATAGGCCAAGAGATAGTCAAACAGAACAAGGGGACAGTAAGTAGTTTAAAATCAGAAAATATGTGTCAGCATTGTATATTTTACAATTCTTGTTCAGTCTGCAAGCTGAGCAAGTAATCCAATAAACTGTACTATATGAAGAAAGATGCAGCATCAGGATTGGAGGAAGGCTTATCAATAATCTGTAATATGCAGAGGAGACAACCTTGCTTGCTGAAAGTGAAGAGGACTTGAAGCACTTACTGATGAAGGTCAAAGGTTAAAGCCTTCGGTATGGACTGCACTTCAATGTAAAGGTAAAAAACAAATCTTCACAAATGGACTAATGAGCGACATTATGATAAATGGGAAAAAGACTGAAGTTGTCAAAAAAAAAATCAAACTAATTACTGTGGAGTCAGCTCAGAACAGGATGGCCCCATAGAGTCTCCAAAGAGTCCCTGGTGGATTTGAACTGGTGAACTTTTGGTTAGAAGCCACAGCACTTAACTGTTATGCCACCAGGGTTTCCTGAAGTTGTCTAGGGTTTTATTCGTAATCTACATCCATGAAAGTAACGGTCAACAGATCAAACCATGCATTGCATTGGACAAATCTGCCTCAACAGACCTCTTTAAAATGTTAAAAAGCAAAGATACCACTTTGAGGACTAAGGCTCACCTGACTCAAGCACCTCACATGCATATGAAATCATCTCATATGCACGGGAAAGCTGGACAATAAATAAGGAAGACTGAAGAGCAGTTGATGCTTTTGAATTACCGCACTGGTAAAGAACATTGACTACAGACTGACGGAAGAATGAACAAATCTGTCTTGGAATAGGTACAACTAGAATACTCCTTAGAAGCAAGGATGGAGAGACTCCTTCTCATGTACTTTGAACATGTTATCAGGAGGAATCAGTTCCTGGAGAAGGACATCACGCTTGGTAAATTAGAGGGTCAGTGAAAAAGAAGACCTTCAGCAAGACAGATTGACACAGTGATGGCAACAATGAGCAGAAACCTAGCTATGACTGTGAGGAAGGTGTGGGACCAGGCAGTGTCTCAGGCTGTTGTGCAAAGGACAACTATGAGGCAGAACTAACTCGAGGGCCCCTAACAACACAACAACAAATAATGTTTTGTTGGAATACAGCCACATCCATATGCTTGAATATTATTTGTGACTGATTTTATGCTTCAACGGCAGAGTTGTATACCTTGCCACAGACTATATGGCCCACAAAGCCTAAGATGCTTATTATTTGGCCCTTTACAAATATAATTTGCAAATTTTGCTCTAAAAGGCACCCTACTGCTAGTGGGAATACAAAATGGTACAACCATTTGGAATAAGATATAGTTCTTCCTTAAAAAGCTAGAAATAGAAATACCATACCATCTAGCAACTCCACTCCTAGGGATATATTCTAGAGAAATAAGAGCCATGACAGGAATAGACATATGCATACCTATGTTCACTGCAACATGATTCACCACAGCAAAAAGAAGGAAACAACCTAGATGCCTATCAACAGATGAGTGGATAAACAAACTATGGTATGACAGTGTTCTACACAGCAGTGAAGAACAGCGATGCATCTGTGAAGCATCTCACAATGTGGATGAATCTGGAGAGCATTATGCTGAATGAAATAGGATAATTACAAGAGGAAAAATGTTGTATGAGGCCACTATTATTAAAAACTAAGGAAAAGGTTTACACGCAAAGAGAAACAATCTTTGATGGTTATTAGGAAGGGGAGGGAAAAGCACTAAATAGACAATACTGGGGAAAGCAGCAAAACTTGGTTAAAGCAAGCTCCTGGAAGCTCCAGAGAAAAAGCCACACTCCCTGAGGGACTTAATTACTGGGCTGAGGACTAGCAATCATGTCTCAGGGAGCATCTACTCAACTGGCATAAAAGTTCACAAAGAAAATATTTGCATTGTACTTTGATGAACGGTGTCCAGGGTCTTAAAAGCTTGAGAGCAGTCGTCTAATACGCTCCACTGGTCCTATCCCATCTGGAACAAGGAAGAATGAAAAAAAAACAAAGATACAAGGGAAAGATTAGTCCAAAGGATTAATAGACACAACTATCACAGCCTCTACCAGACTGAGTCCAGCACAACTGGGTAATGCCTGGATGCCACCACTGACTGCTCTGACAAGAATCACAGCAGAGTATCTTGGATGGAATAGGAGAAAAATGTAGAACAAGACTCTAATTCACATCTACCCACCTGCTTACCCACCCAGACACACAATCTAGATATAATTGCCTGACAGTGATGGGAGAAACCCCAAAAATATGGAATCTGAGCTCTGTTATAATTCAATGCTGAAGTCACTGCTGAGATTCACCCTTCAGCCAAAGATTAGACAGCACCATAAAACAAAATGAGACTAAATGGGTACACCATTAGCAAGGATGAAAATGCAGGAGGGTCAGGAAAGCTGGTAATGAGTAACTCTAAGTCAAAAAGGAGACAGTGTTGACATGTCATGGGGGTAGCACTCGATGTTGCAAAATAATATGCGTATTAATTGTTTAATGAGGAACTAAGTTGCTTGGTAAAACTTTATCTAAAATACAATTCACAAAACATTTTTTGAAACAAAACAGTTCAAATATTTTTGAAGTGTAATTTGCAAAGCAGCTTTCTGAAGGGATGTGATCGTTAAGGTTGCCTGTCAACTTGACTGGGCCATGATTCTCAGTAGTTTGGCAGTTATGATGTAGTCTGGCAGTTGTATAATAATGTAATGACCTTCATAATGAGATTTGATATTATTTGATCATCTCCATGATGGATCTGTTATAAGTAGCCAGTCAGTCAAAAGGGAGCTTCTTTGGGGGTGTGGCCTGCATCCAATATAGGTAGACTTTTTGGCAAGGCTCCCAAGCTTCTGCTCACACTGGCTCCTGCTCATCTAACCTCTGGTTCCTAAGACAAGCTAGCAGCTCACCTGTGTGTCTCAGGATTTGTCAGCTTCCAAAGTCTGTGACCAAGAACACGCTAGCTTTCTTGCCAGTTTGGGTATTTATCAGCTTCTACAGCCTGTGAGCCAGAGGCCTGTTGTCTGACCTGCTGATCTTGAGTTCACCAGCTCCTGCAGCTACATGAGTCAGAAGAAACACAGACTTGGGACTTTCCGCCCTCTACAACCCCATAAGCCATTTCCTTGATATAGATCTCTCTCACATATATATGTATATATATACACACTTCAGTGGTTTTCTTCTCTAGAGAACTCAGCCTAAAAGCATGGAATATAATAACAAAGGCCCCAGTGCTCTCTTTGACTGCCTGGCCACCATTGAGAGGTGTCACCAGGGAAGTCAGAGCTTAACCTACAACATTTAGCTGTTCAGCCCAGGCTTTTCTGGAACTGAAGCAGGAAAAACAGCTCTTCCCCAGGCTAAGAAGGAAATGACTCTCCCACAAAATGCTTGACCCTGGACCCTGCTGTAGAATTGCATGACTATATGACTAGCAGAAAATCTTGAGAATTTTGGAGTACAAAGCCTGCTTTTCCTAAGGCTATCTGCTTTACTAGAACATCACTGCTGTACTCAACAGCTAGCAAAACCCTGGTAAGATTAAGAAGGGACCTGTTCCCAGCTCCCTCCCCTTCTCTTTTTGCCTCAGAATCTGTGATCAGGTTTGGTTTCTGAAACAGGGCAGACTGGAAGGACTGAGCAGGCATTGAACAGTCAGGCTCTGGAATCAGGCCAATGGATACAATTTAAACCCCTGCTGGATTACCTCAATTTCCTCAACTGTAAAATGGCACTAGTGTTCCCCGTACTACTTGCCTCATCTACATGCTTGATGACACATTAACTTACTGACTCTGATAACCAGACTGAACTAGGCCCCAGATGGGATCACTTGTGCTGAGTCTCACATCAGTAAATGTAAACCTGAATTTTTATTTCATGTTGTCATGGATTGAATTGTGTCTCCCCAAAATTACCTGTCAGTTTAGCTAGCCTATTATTTCCATTGTTGTATGATAGTTCACCATTATGTCATGGGATGTGATTTTCCTATGAGTATAAATTCTATCACTGTGATTTAATAGATGGATTGTGTTGTTATTAGTTAACTTCCAGTTGGTTTCTACTCATAAAGACCTAATGTGCAACAGAAGGAAACACTGCCCCATCTTGCACCATATCCACAATCATTTCTATATTAAACCCATTGTTGCGGCCACTGTGTTAGTCCCCCTCGTCGAGGGTCTTACTCTTTTGCACTGACCCTGTGCTCTACCAAGCATGATGTCCTTCTCTAGGAGCTGATCCTTCCTGACAACATGTCCAAAGTGTGTAACACACAGTCTTTCCATTTTTGCTTCTCTGGTTGTACTTCTTCCAAAGCAGATCTGTTTGTTCTTTTGGAGGTCCAGGGTACATTCAACATTCTTCTCCAGTACCACAATTCAAAGACATCAATTCTTCTTCTGTCTTCTTTGTTCATTGTCCAGGTTTCACATGCATACGATGCAACTGAGAATACCATGGCTTGGGTCAGTCACACTCTACTCTTCAAGGCGACATCTTTACTTTTCAACACTTAAAAGAGATCCTTGGCAGCAGATTTTCCCAATGCAATGCGTGGTTTGATTTCTTGACTGATGCTTCCACAGGCATTGATTGCAGACCCAAGTAAAATGAAATCCTTGACAACCTCAATTCTTTCTCCATTTATGATAATGTTGCTTACTGATCCAGTAGTGAGGATTTTTGTTTCCTTGATGCTGAGGTACAATCCACACTGAAGGCTGTGGCCCTTGTTCTTCATCAGTGTTTCAAATCTTCTTCACTTCCAGCAAGTAAGGTGATGTTGTCTTCATAATGCAAGTTGTTAATGAGTCATCCTCCAATCCTGATACTGCATTCTTATTTGTATAATCCAGCTTCACAGATTATTTGCTTGTCATACAGATTAAAAAGATATAGTGAAAGGATACAACCCTGACACACACTTTTCCTGACTTTAAATCATATAGCGTCCATTTGTTCTGTTCTGTTCAAACAACTGCCTCTTAATCCATGTACAGATTCCTTAAGAGCACAATTAAGTATTCTGGAATTTGCATTTTACACAATATTAGCCATAATTTGTTATGATCTGTACAGTTCAGTGCCTTTCTGTAGTCAACAAAACACAGGTAAACATCTTTCTGGTATTCTCTGCTTTCAGCCAAGGTCTGTCAGACATCAGCAATGATATCCCTGGTTCCACAGCCTCTGCTGAATTCAGCTTGAATTTCTGGCAGTTCCTTGTCAATATGCTGTTGCGGGAGGCATAAAGACAGAGGGATTAGCAGCAGCAGTAATATTGATAAAATCTATAGGACTAGATGGTGTCTTAAGGCAATCTCTTCTGAGATATAAAAGGGACAAGCAAGTAGAGAGACATGGGGACCTTATGCCACCCAGAAGGCAATGGTGGGATCACCATGCATCCTTCGGCTCTGAGGTTCCATGCTGAGATGCTTCTAGACCAAAGGAAGACTAATTCAACACAAAGACCTTCATCCAGAGCTTACAGAGAGTGCCTTACCTTAGAGCCAGCACCCTGAGTTAGGACTTCTAGTCTACCGAACTGTGAGAGAATTAAATTCTCTTTGTTAAAGACATTCACTTTGGGTATTTCTCTTACAGCATCACTGGAAGACTAAAACCTCCAAAATCCAAACCCACTGCAGTCAGGATGATTCCAACTTGTAGTGACCCTATAGGGACACGTGTAAAAGCCTAGCTTTCTACAATGACATTCAAACCAAAGCATTCTCCAGGAGACAGAAACCTAAGACAGCCAATCAGGACTGCCAGTGGTTACAAAAGTTTCTCTGCTTGTCCTGTGCTGCAGAACTCTGGTCTGACTTTCAGATCAGTTTCCTATAAAATACAGCTTATGTTCATACACCAGTTTAATATTGTGGAAATTTTGTTTTTAACAACCCTGACCACAACCTCACAAGGGAAGTACTATTATCATCTTTATTTTATGGAGAAACGTGAGGCACAGAGAGGCTAAGAAAGTTATTAAAGTCATACAGCTAGTAAATGACAGAGCTGAGCCCTGAACTCCACCAACATGGCACCACTAAGTTCTACTGGCCCTATGAGAAGGCAGAATTATCAGAGAATCTCTGCTAGGGATAAACAAGGTAAGTGCCTTGTGCAGAGCCTGGAATTTAATAAGCTCTCAGCAAACATAAGCCCATTGTTATCAGCCATCTCATTCCTTCAGAATTCTGAAGTAGCCATAGCCTTGGCCCTGGTTGCACAAACATAGTACTGCCCTAGGTGTTAAAGAATAGAATTACTGTGTAAGAAAACAACAAAAAAAAAAAAAAAAAAGAAAAGAAAGAAAAGGAAATCAGATGAAAGACAGAGGGTAAAAGAGAAAAAGAAAAAAGAAAATAGCTGGTGATTCAGGCCAATTTAATAAATTTTTCTCTTTAGTGTTTTTATCTTATTAAATAACATTAAGGATTCATTAATTGCCTTTTTTTCCCCTAAGTTAAATTCTATTGTGTGCTCATTGTAAATATTTCAAGCAAAACAAATTTAAAAAAAGTGAAAGTTTCTCACCCCACATCTGTTGTTGCACAATCTGGTTTTTTCATCCAGTGAAACATCCCAGACTGCACATTTGGATCGCCTCTGTTCCTTTTAACAGCTGCACAGTATTCCACAATATAACTGATTCCTGGATTCCCCCTTATTTATTGGACATTTACTTTGTTTCTAATTTTCTTTTCACTATTTCAGCTATGTCCTCATTGGTTATTTGTTGTTTTGTAAAAATATCTTCATCCATGTGGAAGTATTTCTCAATGATAGATTCTTAGAAACATGAATACAAAATTCATGCTTTCACTGAGTGAGTTAAGTGTTGACTGTGGTCCTGTTATGCCAAGCAATCTTTTTGGGTGCTGGGAATAAAACAGTGGCCACACCAGAGGAGGTCCTTACCTCTTGTGGATCTTACGTTTTTCCGTGGTGACATGGAGAGAAAGCGAATAATTCTAGTGGTAAAGAATACAGTCAAGTTGCCCTTTAAAATAGTCAGCCAGTTTCAAGTCCACTAGAAAAGTACAAGAGGGCCTGTATATGCACATACCATTACCCGTCTGTCAGTTTGTCACACTGTAGTGGCTTGTGTTTTGCTGTGATGTTGTATGGCAATTGTATTCCAAATACCTGCAGGATTATCCATTTTGGACGTTTCAGCTGAGTTTCCAGACTAAGACAGACTAAGAAGAAAAACCTGGTGATCCACTTTTGAAAGTTTAACCCTATGAATCAAAACAGAATACTGTATGGAACAGTGCTGGAAGGTGATCCACCTAGGCTGGAAAGTGCTCAAAATGCATGGTGGCCACAACAGTGAACTCAAGCACACCAATGAGATGGCACAGAATCTGGGAATACTTTGTTGTGTTGTAAATAGGTTGCCATTAGTCAGAGTCAACACAACAACAATAACACATGCGCACACATAACCCTACCAGTACAGGCTTTCATTAACTTTTTTTTTATTACTGTGATTGACTGAAAGCGTACAATCCAATTTAAACTTGCATGCCCGCCTATCTATGCCTCCCTCCGCTCTCCTTGCCTGGTGACAGCACACTCCTCCTTTCCGTCCTGTATGTGTCATAATCTCTTGACAGTCTCCTCTCCACTCTCTCTACTCCCCTCTAGTTAAGAGGCCGGTAGGATGGCATCCTATAGATGCATAAAACCATAAAGTACACACAGTGTATCACTCTGTGTCTCCGAGTCCAATCCATTTCTGTCCGAAGAATTGATCTCTGTAATGATTTATGATCAGGGCAACATCAGGTCAAAGGAACCCCCAGGCCTTTGGACTGTCAACTGTGGTCTTTCAGTGCAGTTATTAAGGTGCACCCCTTTTTTTCCTCATGTCTCATTAACTATTTTTATATTTGTTTATCTCATCAATGAAAACATTTTATTTCTTAGATTTTGTATGTCTTCGAGTAGTAGGGATGTTGAACATTCTTTTTATGTTTCTCAGCCATTGCTTCTGTGAATTTGCCTATTGATATTCTTTACTTCTTTTTCTACTAAGCTATTTACTTATAGGTGCTCTGTGTTTACAATATGTGTATATGTTACCTATGTGACTGTATTTACACCTATCTGCCATTTGTTTTTTTAACTTGGTCTCAGATGTCTCTGCCATATGGAAGTTTAAATATTTTCTTCTCATCATTCAGTTTTATCTGTTTTTGTAAACTGTGACTTGTGACTTTTTGTCTGAGTTAGGAATGCCTTCCTCAACTCCACATTATAAACTAGATCATACATTTTTTCCTAACTTTGAGAGTTTTAGGTTTAACATTGCAATCTCTTGTAGTAGCATATGCCCCCTATCTTTTATGCAGCCTCTGAGAACTTGGTGGGACCCTAAAATTTGACTGTCCTGGTGCTGAGGTTGATGCATACAGAGTCTTAGTAATCTAGTGCTGCTATAATGGAAGCACCACAAATGGGCGGCTTGATCAGACATCAATTTGTTTTCTCACATTTTAGGAAACCAGATCTTGGTTCTGGAGGAAGGCCCATTTCTCTCCTGGGCAATCATATCTTTTCCCTGATCTCTGCTCACTTGTTTACATTTAATCTTTTTTACATCTCAAAAGAAATTGACTCAAGATACACCCTACACTATTGCTGTCTTATTCACACAACAAAGACAACCTATTCCCAAATGGAATTATGACCACAGACATAGAGGTTAGGATTTACAATACATTTTTTGGCAGGGGGGGGACACATGTCAATCCATAACACTAAGCAGTACTCACACGAACCACTTTCCTTACAATCTTGCAAACAATCACTTAGTGGCACCATCGAGCTCTCGACTACTAGCTGAAAGTTCGGTGGTTCAAACTCACCTGGAGGTGCCTTGAAAGACAGGCCTGGTGGACTGCTTCTGAAGGCCACAGCCTTGAGAACCCTGTGGAGCGGTTCCACTCTGCACGTGCGAGGGGACGCCGTGCAACGGAATCAATCCGACGACAATTAACAACAGCTGTGAGAAAGCACCCCTTCAGCCTGGCATCAGACAAACCCATAAAACCCACCCTTTGTTTTGGGTCCCTGTTTCTCTCAGTGCTTCTCGTCCTTCACTAGAAACTACAGGTTCACTCACATCCTTGTCCAGCCTCTTCACTTGCACAGGGCACACCATTTCTACCACAGCAGGCTTCTCCCCCCTCAGCCTGGGAACTTCCTCAGGGCTTAGATCTCAGGAGCTAATTCCTGTAGCCAAGGCCTGGGAGACAGTAGACACCCCATAAATATTTATTGAATGAATTTGTACACAAATAAATAAACTGAGTGACTACTACATGCACTTGGCTTTTATATACACCACCTTCACTTGGCTTTTATATACACCACCTTCATTTATACATTTTTCTAATTACAAACTAATACATGATTACTACACAATATTTACAATTTACAATTACAGTTTACAGCGGAACAGCAAGCATACCATGCAACCCTACTCCTTAGGAATAACCACTGAGGACAGTTTGATGATTTGAATATTTTGATTCCTACAACAGCTATGCAAAATTAAGGTTTTCATTGTTGTTTTGTTCACAAAATAGGTTTTATCATCCCCATTTTCCAGTTGCAGGAACTGAAGCTCAGAGCAGTGGCACAATTTGACAGCAGGTCACAGACCTGGTAAGTGGTTGAGACAGAATTCATAGGACCAGCAATCTGGTTCCAGAGCCTTTGCTCTGTTCACTGAGCCCTCCTGCCATTCACACATTAACAAATGAAAGAACCTGGAGGCTTTTGTCAGAATAAATGGACTAATAGGCTACGCAGCCAGCAACACCTGGTGCACTGCAGACTGCTAAAAGTAGTCCTCTGTTGTGGATCATGGATTTGCTACTTTCCATCTTCCAGAGATCCTAGCATCCTGGAATTTGATGCATAACCCAGAATCTCCCTTAGTCTTCTTGAAGAACCAGATCCTGGATAATGTGTTAACCAGTGGAGGAGGCTGTAGACTTAGCGTTGAGAGACTGGGGTGGTGGGAGAAGACCTAAACAGAGTTCCAGAGATGATGGTCCTGGTCCTGGTTCTGCCAGTCACTTGTTGTTTGACCTCAGGAAAGTGGCTTCACCTCTCTGAGTCACCACACATCTGTAAAATGGGAATAATAACACTTGCTGTCAGTGAGTGGAGGGCTATCCAGAGGTGACGGGCACAACAGTGGGAACACTAAAGGCCTCCTGCTCCTAAAGCTCCTGAGCTTCCTACACTCATTGTGCTTATTATTCTGTACTGGAAACATCTTTTTCTAAGTCTGGCATCCCTGAGAGGAGAAGAGGAAGGACTCTCACACATATAAATGTCAGGTCCTACAGATACTTTAGGCTTGTTTCACAAGGTGAGTAAGCTTGCAAGCTCTACAAACAGACTGCCTCAGTTTAAATGCCAATTCTGACACTTAATTGCATGATTTGGGAAAGTCATTTAACCTCTCTCTGAGTTTCTTTCAGTTTCTTCACCTGTAAAATGAGAATAAGGACCACACATACCTTATACCAAGGGAAGATTTATAGAGCCATGACGTGATGGATTTGGAGCAGGAGTCAGTAACTGTAGCCTATGGGCACATATGGTCTGCTGCCTGTTTTCATACAGCTCAAGAGCTAAACATTCGCCAATTGAACATTTTTTACATGTACAGTTTAGTGATATCAATTACATTAATCATGCTGTGTAACTGTCTTAGTCATTTAGTGCTGCTATAAACAGAAATAACCACAAGTGCTTGGTCTTAACAAAGAGAAATTTATTTCCTCACAGTAAACTAGGCTAAAAGTCCAAATTAAGAGCATCAGCTCCAGAGGAAGGCTTTCTCTGTCTGCTCTGGAAGAAGGTCCTTCTCATCAATCCTCCCCTAGACTAGGAGCTTCTCAGGCACAGGAACCCCAGGTCTGTAGGGCGCACTCTGCTCCTGGCACTGCTTTCTTGGTGGTATGAGGTCCTGCTATCTATCTCCTCACTTCTTTGTTTTATATCCCAAGAGATTGCCTCAAGACACAATAACCCATTGCTGTGGAGTTGGTCCTGACTCACAGCGACCCTAGAGGGCAGAGAAAAACTGCCCCATAGAGTTTCCAAGGAGCACCTGGCAGATCTGCACTGCCAACCTTTTGGTTAGCAGACATAGCACTTAACCCACTGCACCACCAGGGTTTCCCAAGACAATACAGTCTTATAAAATGCGTCCTCACCAATACAGCTGCAGCCCATCCTCCATCATTAACATCACAGAGGCAGGATGTACAACACAGAGGAAAATCACTCGATACCAGGAATGATGGTCCAGTCAAACTGATACACACATTTTTGGAAGGACATAGTTCAGGACGGTAACCATCATCAATATCCATTTACCAAATTTTCTGTCCTTATAAACAAAAATTTAATGCTTCCTAAACAATGACTCCTCCTTTTCTTTCCCTTCCATCACGAGTAAGCACTAATTATCTTTCTTCTCTATACATTTACCTATTTTTATTATTTTATATAACTGAGATCATACAATTATTTGTCCTTCTGTGACTTCAATAGGTATGTTTTCAAGGTTCATCCATGTTGTAGCATGTATCAGGATTTCATCTCTTTATAGCTGAGTAATATTCCATTGTGTGTGTGTGTGTGTGTGTGTGTGTGTGTAGTTTTGTTTATTCATTTATCTGTTGATGGATATTCAGTTTCTTACCACCTTTTGATGATTGTAAATAGTGCTACAACAAACACTGGTGTACATGTGTCTTTTTGTCAAGTCACTTGAGTAAACAGGAGCAGAATTGCTATATCTCACGGTGATTCTATTTTTAACTTTTTGAGGCACTGCCAAGCTGTTTTTCACAATGGCAGGACCATCTCGCATTACCACCAGCAATGTGAGGGCTCTAGTTTGTTCATACCCTTGCCAATACTTGTTGTTTTTCCTTTTCTTTTTTTAATTTTAATTTTGCTATCCTGATAGAAGTGAAGTGGTATCTCAGTGTGATTTTGATTTACATATCTATAACAGTTAATGACCTTGAGCAATAGAATGGTGTTTTACATTTTTAATTTCATCAAAATATTTGTGGAGATTTGTTTTCTCTCTTGTTATACAAGTACTTACATAATATCCTGAATTTTGCTCCTTAGCCTGTAAATCTTACAGTATTTACTGACTCTTTACAGAAAAATTTGTCTGATCTCTGGCTTAGAACATTGTCTGCCTCTTAGGAGCTGCTGAGTAAATGCTAACTATTATTACAATGATAAGAGGTATATGTTTAACTTCATTTTTACAGAAGGTGAAATTTAAGTTTAGAGACAGGAAAAAGGTGCAGCAGTCTGTTTGCTTGGAAACTCTGTGGGGTGGTTCTACTGTGCCCTGTAGGGCCACTATGACTTGAAATAGACTCCACAGCAATGGGTTTAAGTGACAATTAAATGCAATAAATGATCCTGAATTAGCTCCTGGACCTGGAAAGAAATAACTCTAAAAGACATTATTGGTGCATTTGGTAAAATCTGAAGATAGACTCACAGATTAGGAAGTAGCATTATATTAATGTTAAATTTCTTGACTAATAAGTTTTCTGTGATTATTTGAGAATGTCTTTGTTGTATATATATCTAACACATCTATATAATCTACATATACAGAGAAGGCATGACACAGAGAGACTAGAAGAGAGAATTATTTAGGGCAAAATATTTAAAAAAAGATAAATCTGAAATTTCTTGTATTGTTCTTACAACTTTTCTCTAAGCCTGAAGCTACATCAAAATAAATAGTCATTTTTAAAAAAGATGCCACACCACATGGTTTCACACCTGAATTCTAATCCTTAAAAATTAAACCTAGTTCTATTTTAGATCACAAGACTGAAAGTCTCACCGTTTATTTTATATAACTGGCATAGCCATAATATGTAAACTTGATAAAGAAGCACATAAAGCTACATAGCAAATTCACATTACCTGTATGTAAAAATTCTCAATAAAAATCTCAGCGATTCAAATCCAGCAAGAAGAATATTGGACTATTGCCAAGGA
The DNA here is from genome assembly GCA_028571685.1 of Heterohyrax brucei. Lineage (NCBI taxonomy): Eukaryota > Metazoa > Chordata > Mammalia > Hyracoidea > Procaviidae > Heterohyrax > Heterohyrax brucei. The sequence continues at coordinate 61,524,051 of CM053140.1, forward strand.
GGGTTCACTGTGAGAATGTTCAATATCAGGGAATACATTAATATAAATCAAGGTAGAAAGCCCTTAAGATTATATTAATTGAGACTGAAAGGACATTTCATAATATTCATCAGTTTCCAATAACAATTCATAATTAAAATATGGATAAATGAAATCACTTGTTCATTGCGACTCGAGCTATAATTTGTAATAGCCTAAAAATGGAAACTGGAAACTACCCAAATGTTCATCAAAAGAACTGAGAAGCATATGTACTGAATATATACTTTAAATAAATATATGTGTGTGTATATGTATGTATACATGTGTGTATAGATACATACACATATTTAATATATTAAATATACTTATTTAATATATTTATTTAATAATATTCCTCCTTTAGGAAATACCGTATCCCTGCTCGATCCTTTATTCCTAGAACACATCAATCACATCCTCACCTCAGGACCTTTATTCTTACTGTTACCTCTGCAAGAATATTCTTCCAGTAATTAACAAGATTCAAGTCACTGGTCTAATGCCATCCAATGGGAGAGGCCTCCCCTACCTGAATATCTAAAATTGCCCTTCTGGTTACTCTCTATCTCTAAGCCTGTTTTACTTTAGCAACCCCTGATATATTTGTTCATTATTATCTTCTATATTTTCCCATCTAAGATCTCTGAGGACAAGGACGTTCATCTAATTTTTTGTATGTGTCCTGAGTGCCAACAACAGTCCTTGGCCCATAGAAGGTATTCAACAGATGTTTGTCAAATTAAAGAAAGATATTTTCATTAACATAGACTCTAGATTTTAGATAAATTGTTGGATTAATAAGAGAAATAGGTAAGGAGGATGAATACAAGTAGACATGAGAAAATCAATAATTTTCATTTGTTCTCTCAAGAAGCAATTAGAAAAACAATTCTGGAGAGCCACACAATTTAAAGAAATGACTGCACTTAACTGTAGAAAAGTATAAAGTCTTATGGAAGGATATAAGAGTGAAACAAATGAAAAAATACAATTATTTCAGATTTTATGTGGAAAAATAAATATTTGAGGCTAACAAAACTAAAAAAGAATAAAATGGGGCCTTGTGTTATTAGATAATAAATTTACAATAAAGAAGTAAATAATATTATAATTGAATGAATACATTAGATATTATAAAAGTAGAAGAACCAAGTGAAATTCACAAATAGATTTGCCACACATCTGTCAGTTTGTCATACTGTAGGGGCTTGTGTGTCCCCACAATGCTGGAAGCTATGCCACTGGAATCCAGATACCATCAGGGTGACCCATGGTAGACAGGTTTCAGCTGAGCTTCCAGACTAAGACAGACTAGGAAGGAGGACCCAGTAGTCTACTTCTGAGAAGAATTAACCAGTGAAAACCTTGTGAATAGCAGCAGAACATTGTCAGGTATTAAAAAAAAAAAAACCCACTGCCTTCAAGTTGATTCCAACTTATAAGTGTCCCTACAGGACAGAATAGAATGGCCCTGCAGAGTTTCCAAGGAGTGCCTGGCCGACTTGAACAGCTGACCTTCTGGTTAGCAACTGTAGCATTTAACCACTATGCCAGTAGGATTTCCATTGTCAGATAAAGTGCTGGAAAATGAGGCCCCCAGATTGGAAGGCACTCAAAAGACAACTGAGGAAGAGCTGCATTTTGAAAGTAGAGTCAATCTTAATGATGTGGATGTAGCCAAGCTTTTGGGACCTTCATTTGATGATGCAGCGTGACTCAAAATGAGAAGAAACAGCTGTAAAAATCCATTAGTCATCAGAATGTGAAATGTATGAACTACAAATCTAGAAGAATTGGAAATCATCAAAAACAAAATGGAACACATAAAGATTACCGTTCTAGGCATTAGTGGGCTGAAACGAACTGCTGTGGCCATCCTGAATCAGATAATCATGGTCTACTATGTCAAGAATGACAAACTGAAGAGAACGATGTTGCATTCATTGTCAAAAAGAACATTTCAAAGCTGCAAGGGAGAGGAGGGAGGGAGGGTGAAGGGGGGAGGGCTTAGATTAGATAGTTGCTAGAAATCTGGTTGGGAGAAATCGGTGATAGCACACATTAGAAACAAGGACAACATTAAGTGGACTTCAGCATAACCTGAGTACTCCTTCCATCTTAACCCAATATTGCAAGGACAGGGTAGCTGGGGAAGTGGGGGAGGGGACCATGCTCTTAGGTGAAATCGAGGCCAATTGGCACAACTAGCATTTTGCTAAGAGGGTTCTCTGCACCCCACACTGGTGAGTGGCATCTGGTGTCTTAAAAGCTGCCAAGCTGCCATCCGAGGACACAGCAGATGGTCCCAACTCAGCAGGAACGGATGCCCACCGAGGACCAAAACGACATGCGGTAAAGACAACCTAGAAGATAGGGAGACCCACAGGAGTGGGTGCTTACATCGATTTGGGGCCGGAAGAATCGGATGGTGCCTGGCCAGTGATAGCCACAATGGAGCTCACAGCGGTGAGTCTCACTGGCAACACAAGAATAAAAAGGGGTGCATCCTGAGATCTCCACTAAAAGACCTCAATTGATGGTCCAGCGGTTTTGGGATTCCCCTGAGAGCATGGCCCCCTGCCCTGATGCTGCCCTTACCCATAAATCATAACGAAGGTCCACTCTTTGGACAGGAATCGATTGGACTTGGCAATGCAGAGTGACCATATATTGGATGCACTTTATGGTTCTATACATCTATAGGATATCAGCCTGCTGACCTCTGGCTGGAGGAAGGAGAGTGGGTGGAGAGCAGGGGAAAGGAGGCTGTAGGGAGGATGAGACATGTATGGAGCAGAGAAGAATAGTGTGCTGTCATCGGACAAGGAGAGCAGTGGAAGCTGCATATAGGTGGGCATGCAAATTTATACGGGATTGTACATTTTCACTCAGTCATATTAAATTAAAAAAAAAAAAGAAAGAACAATTCAAGATCTATCCTGAAGTACCATGCTGAACACTGTTAGTGGTGGGATAATATCTAGACATTTACAATGAAGAACACTTAATATGACTATCATTCAAATTTATGCAGCAACCACTAAGGCCAAAGATGAAGGAACTGAAGATATTTACTAGCTTCTGTAGTTTGAAACTGATCCAACACACAATTAGTATGCATTGATAATTACTGGTGACCAGAATGTGAAAGTTAGAAACAAAGGATAATCCAATGCCATGGAGTCGCTTCTGACTCATAACGAGTGAGGGACCTCATAAGACAGAGTAGAATTGCCCCATAGAGTTTCCAAGGAGCACCTGGTAGATTCGAACTGCCAGCCTTTTGGTTAGCAGACTTAGCACTTAACCGCTGCACCACCAGCATTTCCAAGAGGAAGCCTGGTGTTAGAAATATGGCCCTGGTGATGGAGAGGACTCTGGAGAGCACATGATAGAATTTTACAAGACCAACCACTTCTTCAATGCGAATAATTGTCTTCACCAGTGTAAATAGCAAACCTACATGTGGACCTCATTGGATGGAACACGCAGGAATCAAATCCACTCCATCAGTCTGGAAAAATTACAGCCAAGAAAATGCTGTGGAGCTCAGTCTACTCTGTAACACACATGGAAGGAAGGAAGTGCTGTCTCAATAGCCACTAACCACAGCACAACTGGTCTATTCTAGGAAATAACACAGCTGATTTTTCCACTTTTCATTAAATAAAAAGTGAATTCCAGATGGACTAAGGATTTAAGTATGAAAAATAAAACCACGTAAATTTCAGAAGAAAGATTAGGGGAACATGTGTATAACCTAGGGCTTTGGGGTATTCTTGTGTGTAAGTGAAAGTTGACAATTACAGTTGGTTTCTCGTACAAAAACTTACACACGTTTCATGTGAAGGTAGCTGCTCTCCCCACACTATGGCAGTACACTCTTCCCCTTCCACCCGTATTTCTCACGTCCATTTGAGCAGCTCCCGTATGCCTGTGACATTTCTCTGGGATATTCTTTTAAACAAGATTGGCAATTAAGAAACTTTAACTAAAAGATATATTCATCACATAAGAATTTAAATGCAGAATAAAAACAAAGTCAAAGGACCAATATCTGACTGATAAAATGCCTGTAACTGGGATTCCAAATAGAAGAGTTCATCTAACTTAATTGTAGAGATCTTATAAATTTTTTTTTTTTTTTTTTTTTTTTAAGGCAAGCCCTCTAAAATCTCTGGGAAAGAATTCTAAGACAATTTACATCAAAAGAATACATATTGTGTGATCCCACTTACATGAACTATTTAGAACAGACAAATATTTAGAGATCAAACTTTATTAGTGGTTGCGGGAGGTGGGGAGAAGGACTCTACTTAGGGGACCCTCAGCTTCTATGAAAGGTGATGGAAACTTGGGAATGAGCGTTGTGTGATGGATGAACAACATGGTGAACAAAACTAATGCGGCTAAACTATCTACTGTGAAGATTGTTGAAATGGCAAATGTTTCCTTACATATAAATTGACCACAGTCACTAAAAAAGGAATGTGAAGAGGCAATTTACATAAGAGAAAGTCCGAATAGTCAATAAACATAAAAAAATGTACACCCTTTGGAATCATCAAATAAATGCAAATTTAAATATTAGTAAGAAACTACGTTTTGTCTTTCAGTTCAATAAAAATTGAAGAGTGATCACACCATTTCTTAACAAGGCTGTGAGAACTGACAGCACTACCGCTTTTTCAGTAACATGTGAAGTATCTACCACAAGCATTTTGTCCATTTGGAAATGCATCCAATAGAAACAAAGACACAATAAGTCAGCAGATACACAAGAATGGTAATTACAATATTGTTTGCAGGGCAAAAACAAATCTTAAAAAACCCTGAACCCTTGCCCATAATCATAACGAAGGTCCACTCTTCAGACACAAATGGATTTGACTTGGCAATGCAGAGTGACCATACATTGGTCTGTGTATCTATAGGATATCATCCTGCTAATCTCTGGCTGCAGGAAGGGGAATGGGTGAAGAGGAGGGGAAAGGAGACCATTGGGAGGATGAGACATGTATGGAGCAGAGAGGAATAGTGTGCTGTCGCCAGGCAGGGAGAGCAGTGGAAGCTGCATATAGGTGGGCATGTAAATTTATACGGGAATGTACATTTTCACTCAGCCACAATAAATAAAAAATAAAAAATAAAAAAAAACCAAGAGAATAAAAAAAAACCCTGAAAACAACTTAAATGGCTGAATAAACAGTAGCACATCCAGTTTTGATTTTGCAACTATTTTAAAAAAAGAGCTCCAGTCATTGACTAGAAAGATTTCCATGTTGTGTTGTCATTTAAGAAAAGCAAATTGCATGGAAATGCATATGATCCTGTTGTTGATAAAAATTCTCCACAAATCCCGCATCTATGAATATGTTATATGGATGGTATGAGTATGCGGAAGGGAAAGACATGGAAGAACAGGTGTTACAGTGTTCAGAATGTTAAAATTGACTACTTTCAGGCAGGAGAAGTTGGAATGAGAGAGGGAGAGATGAGATTTTTTTCCAAGAAAAGTTATTAATTAGTGAAATAAAGACAATAATATAATTGTTCTTGAAGAAATATGACAATTATGTTCACAGAAAAGTATGGGAACGATCCATTGCTTTAGCAGTTTGTTTAAATTAAGTGTGGAATAGAAGTATCTCCAGAAAAATAAAGGGTAGACACAAAATAGTGCTGTATATGTGTCTAAGCTATAGTTTGTCAAGTGAAAACAGCAGGTTACATACAGTATATTAGAACCTTTTCTATTTATGGAGCCCTGGTGGCACAGTGGAAACCCACCTGGTGTAGTGATGAAGTGCTGTGATTGCTCACCGAAAGGTTGGCGGTTAGAATCTACCAGGTGCTCCTAGGAAACTCAGTGGGGAAGTTCTATTCTTCATTAAAGGGTCACTCTGAGTGGAAATTGACTTGATGGCAATGAGTTTGTTTGTTTGTTTGTTTTTAGTGGCTCAGTGGTGAAGAGCTCAGCTCCTAACCAAAAGATGGACACCTCAAATCTATCAACCACTCCTTTGAAACTCTATGGGACAATTCTATTCTGTCCTACTGGGTCCCTAGGAATTGGAATTAACTCAAAGGCAAGGAGTTTTTTATCCTATTTATACATTTGTATGTAACTAAAAGGTGGTCACAATGGATACAGGCAAGGAATTAGCATGGTTATAACAGTGTTTGTGGGATTTAGGATAGCTCTTAGTTGTTGTGTGCCCTCAACTGGATTCCCGTTAATACTGACCCTATGGGACAGCTTGCCCCATAGGGTTTTCAAGGCTATAATCTTTATAGAAAGAGCCCTGCTGGTGCAATGAGTACGTGCATGGCTAGTGTTTTAGTTATCTAGTGCAGCTCTAACAGAAAATACCTTGAGTAGAAGTCTTCATGAAAAGAAATTTTACTGTCAAAGTCTGATAAGCCACAAATCCATTTACAAGATGTAAATCCATTCAATAAGAGAAATTATCATAGTCCAGTAGGCTGAGTCCAAATTCAACAAGAGCATCTCAGTACAGAAACCTCAGGTCCAGAAGACGAGCCCTGCTCTCGGTGCAGGTATGAGGTTCCTGACTTAACTCCGTTCACTTCTCTCCATTATATCCCACAAGCTGACAGCTTGAGGCCTACCTCACCAACACAGCTGCTGCCCACTCTCTCTCCGCAACATTACAGAGCAGGATTCACAACACTTGGGAGGAATCACACCACATTGGGACTCATAGCCGAGTCAAATGACTACATACATTTTTGGGGGGACATAATACCCATGACAGTTGGTAACAGAAAGGTCAGCAGTTGAAACCCACCAGCCACTCGACAGAAGAAAGATGTCAACCTACTTCCATAAAGATCAACAGCCTTGAAAACCCTATGGGGCAGTGCTACTCCACGTTACAGGGTTGCTGTGGGCCAGAATCCGCTCAACGGCAACTGATGTTTGGTTTGAATCCCTGTCGAAGCAGACGGCCTCATCTTTCTCCCGAGGAGCAGACGGTGGGTTGGCAGCTGAGTGCTTGAATGATGTGCCACCAAGACCCCTTACAATGGTCATTTAGCAGCTCCTCACCTTTAATTTTGCTTGGCAGTATTTTCTAACTTTTCTAAATGACCTCCAAATCTGAGAAGAAAGATAAGGACAGTGAGATAAGTTCAGAACAAAGAACAACACTTAACTAAGGAATCATGAAACAGAGAATGAAAAAGAAAAAATATTTTAGTGCCTCAGAGACGGTCTTAATAACAGTTACCCTGAAATGATAGGAATGGGGCCCTTAATCTGCACATTTCCAGAATGCAAATTTCATTCCCTCCTCATGTCTTCAACCCCTACAGGGTTTCTGCGAATTAGAATCAACTCGATGGCAATGGGTGTGGTATGGGTTCTCCTGTCTCCTTCACCTAGACCCCAGTATGGAGCAGGGACCTTTATTAGGTCACAAAAAGTGCCACGTACACATTACGTTTACATAACTAGAAGTTGCCCTAGGGGTTTTTTCCTTGTCAAAGCAGCTCGGTCCCTAGATGTCTAATTCTGTCCTTCCAGGCTGAGAAACAAGCAGCAATTCTTGCCAAATAAAAAATTAAGGTCTGTCTCACCAGACAGCCTTCTACATTATTAACAGGTAAGAGAACATTAAAACCTGCCCGGTCCTGCCCTTTGCTAACTCTGCCCCCAGAGCCTAGGAGAATCAGAAGTCTGAGTTTCACAGCGTTCATGGAGTACTTAGCGCTCAGTGGGATGTCCTTCGAGGCATTTTCATGAACCACTGCTTATACTGTAATAGTAACTCAGACCCTAACTCAGTATGCCTCGGTGTGCCCTCTTCTTAGTTTCTGAGGGCCAAACTCCAGAGTGTGAGCAACGTGCTTAAGGTGGGTTACTAGTGGGTTACTGCTCTCAGATCAGAGACTAATCTGGTGTGCCTTCTCACTTAACTATTTAGGAATGCCTAGCCCTGAAAACCCTTGTGGTGTAGTGGTTAAGTGCTATGGCGGATAACCAAAAGGTTGGCAGTTCAAATCTACCAGATGCTCCAGGGAAACTAACTCTGTGGAGCAGTTCTACTCTGACCTATTGGGTCACTATGAGTCAGAGCCAACTCAGCAGCATTGGGTTTGGTTTTTGATTATCCCTGGAAACTCTGGTGATGTAGTAGTTAAGTGCTACAGCTGCTAGCCAAAGGTCAGCAGTTCAAATCCTCCTGGTGCTCCTTGGAAACTTCATGGGCAGTTTTTCTCTGTGCTGTAGGGTCACTATGAGTTTGAATTGACTCAACAGCATCGGGCTTTTTTTTATCTCTAGAAAGGAAACACTGGTGGTGTCATGGATAAGCGCTAACTAAGGCTGCTAACTGAAAGATCGACGGTTCAAATCCACCACACACTCCTTGGAAACTCTATGGGTCAGTTCAACTCTGTCATATGGAGTCTCTTACAATTCGGAATCAATGATGGCACTGGGTTTCTTTTTTTTTTTTATTTTTATTTTAGTCCCTAGGAAAAGACTTTATGCTTGGCAAAGTAGAAGGTCAGTGAAAATGAGGGAGATAGAGAAGGAACGACACAATAGCTCAAACGATTGACTTCAGCGTCGTGAAGATCATGAGAAAATGGACAATGTTTCATTCTGTTAAACACAAGGTGGTCACCAGTCAGAACCAAGTCGAGTGACAACTAGCAACAACAATAGCATTTAGGAATGCTCATCGGATTGTAGATGGTTCCGTGCCGAAAAGGGGCGTCGGCGTGGAGGTTGTCACTGGTGGTGTGCCGGTGTTTAAAGACCAGCTTCCTGGGGCGATCAAACAGTTCTGGTTTTAGCATTTGTCATTTTCTGTGGTGTTAGTGCTCCTTCCAGGGTCAGTTTCAAGCTACTGACTTGATGACTATCATAAATTTAACAGTAGGTTCTTATAAACTGAGCCAAGTCAATTGCAGGACACCAGTCTAATCTCAGAGCTGTGACCCTTTATAGTTCCTGCACTCTTCCTGAGGACATACGTACACACCCAAGGTTCCAGATCAAATCCTGCCTCTGTCCCACCTTAACAGGACCTTTCTGGGCCTCAGTTCCCTCACCTATAAAATTGGAAGAATAATACCTGGCAAAGTTATCTTGGGAAATAAGTAATATCCATCAAGTATTTGACACTCAACAGTTTGCACTCAACTATTAACCTAAAGCTTGGCAGTTTGAACCCAGTTAGCAGTGCCTCAGAAGAAAGGCCTAGTAATCTGCTTCCATAAAGATGACAGCGAAGAAAACCGTATGGAGCAGTCCCACTCTGTAACACGTGGGGTCCCCCCGAGTCTGAATTGAGTTTGATTATTAGTTGGGATGTATTGGCTGCCTGGGATGAGTGTGGGAGAGCTCTACAGGAAGGGGCATGAGGGGACTACCAGGGGTGTTGGAAATGCTCTGTACCTTGAGAAGGGTTTGTATGTAAGGTGTGTATGCCTTTGCCAAAACTCAATCATACACTTACTGTCTGTCTTAGTTACCTAGTGCTGCCCTAATACAAATACAAACTAAAGAACAGAAATTTATTTTTCATATTCAGGAAGCTAGAAGTCTGAATTCAGGGTGTGGCTTTATGAGAAAGTCCTTCCTTGTCAGCTTCCAGGAGCTGCTAGCAATCCTGTCTCTTCTGTTTCTCTCAGTCCCCTCTGTGTGTTTCTGTGTCCATCCTGCTTTTTGAGAAGTAATTCAGTTTCAAGTCCACCCTACTCAAGTGTGACCCAGTTAAGATAACAAAGAAAACTCTATTTCCAAACAGTATTACACATATACAGGTATAAAACCAAACCCATTGCTGTTGAGTCGACCATTGAGTTGATTTTATATCATAGCAACTCATTGGCTTCTATTGGACTGCTCCATGGGGTTCCCAAGGCTATAAATTCATGGAAGCTGACTGTCACGTCTTTCTCCCACAGAGTGGCTGGGAGATTCAAACTGCAGACCCTCCAACTAGCAGCTGAGCGCTTTACCCATTGCACCACCAGAACTCTTTATTTCTAGGTATTTGGGATAGGGTTTAAATATGTATTTTGAGGGGAAATTATACTTTTATTAAAACATGAAAAAAATGTAGGGGGAGGGGAACGGTTATAGATCTAGAAGTCAGGATTTAATCCAGACTTTCACTGTCCAACAGACACTCATCTCCGATGATGTGACTCAGATGAAAAATCTCATCTACTAGAACAGGCTGTCAGAACATTTTCCCAGGACAGAGCCACAGGCTGAGGCCCTGGGTGAAGCTGATCTGATAAACACAGTAATCAACCCGAGTACACGCCTTTGAAAACCATTATGCAACGTCTTCCTGCTTCCTGGATTCCTCCAGCCAGCGCCTTGGTGTACAGAGCTGCATCTGACCCTCCTCAGACCGCTGGCATCTGCAACCTGACCATAGACAGTTGCCAAGAGACCAAAGGCTTAGCAACCCCAAAGGAAACCTGTCCTGCAATATCAACAGGGGAAAAAAAATGTTGGAAACTTTTTCCCTGAACAGAAACCAAGAAGATCTGGCCCTCTTTATGCCCTCTCCTATGAAAAAGATTAAAAAATAAAACAATGCCACAAGATGAGAAGAAATTTTGTCCCATCCTTTAGAAGATCCTAATCTAATGTGGTTTACTGAGTTATGTTCTGTGAATAAGCAATTACAGTGGAAATGTTTAAACATCTCATTATAATGAACTTAAAATTTTTTTTGACAGTAAAGAATAGAAGAGCAATTGGTTATCATTTTTTATCATTAGGAGTAACATGTTTATAGTGTTTCCACATTTTTCTGAAGAAATAATAAAAAATTACATAATACTAATTTGAGAAAAAAATATCTCAACAAAGTTGTTGTTGTCCGGCAGACTGATACCAAAACAAAATATGTTCCTCACTCTAGGACACATTTTGTGATGCTCTGCATTTATCAAATGCAATTCTGAGGAAAAGCGACTTTCAGATAAAATATTAGAATATAAATTCTCTACTGCCTTTAAAATAAGAAACATATAAATAAGTTGGTCACATATGCTGAATTTATTCTGTTGGTGAACACAGCTTTTCCATTTCAAAGACAACCAGAAAGAATTTTCAATAGTCAGTATGTTATAAAAAAAACCACCAAGCGACATTTAGGAAAATATGATTTTTAAATAGCTTGTCTTTATTTTTCCTTTGAAAGTACATATGTGTTGAGGGATATGATTTATGCCAGAAATTGATACCATGATTTAAGTGCCTGAATAAGCACCAAAAATGTTGCTTGCATTTTCTCCTGGGGGAAACTAAATTAGATGCTGTGTTTTCAGATGTTATTTGGTTTAAGAAGTGGGTAATCTCTAATTTACTTTCCGGTTTCTCTTTCTGCCCAAATATGCCTTGATGGGTAACAAACCAGAGGGTAGTAAAAGGAACCAAAAGTAATACACGGTACTGTCATTAGGAAGCAGAAATATATCAAACAGATATGGAAAAAAAAATCTCTGAACAAACAAATAGAAATCATAATAGGTAAACAGGCAGAGTCATAAGAAGATCTTAGATGGTTAGGGTTACAGGCTAAGGGAGTCTTGGGAAGTGATTTAGTCTGCTGTGAAATGAGCAGTAAGTTCTTTGTTCCTGGTGACTGCAGTTGCTACAGGCTGGCTTTCAGGGACCTTGGACCTCAGGCCTACAGAGTGTAACCTGAGTGCCTGTTTTGTAACCCTCATGGCGCTCAGATTCCTAAACCAGTGCATGTGTGCTGATGCAATGCTGTCAGCATGGGATGGACTGCAATGGGGGACAGTGACAGCCACAGAGGGGCCGTCGGTTGTGTGTAAAATGGCAGAGTCCACAGTTTCTCCACTCAGGGCTGAATCGAATGCACACTCACAAGCTGAATATTATTTACTGCTTTTGCAAAATTGTTCCACCTTGTAACATGTTACTGGAGGCACTAAAAAACACAAATGCTAGCAAGTGGTTCTCAGGTGATTTGTGTGTATGTATGTGTAAAACCTTTTCTTCCTATGCTTTCACAATTTTTATTCCCTGTCAGTCTTTCATAAAGAACAAGACTTGTAAAAAGATTACAGCTATATTTTAGGTTTAACACGTCTTTATAAAGCTTTGTATATTGCCACATTTTAATATTAATAGCATGTGCTTTCCAAAATGCTTATGAAATTGTAGGTGAACTGTCACTAGACTCTAGAGCATTCTTTATTGTTTTATCCTAACACCATTCAATTTCAGGTTAAAAAAAAAAGATAACACCACAAAATGAATGGAGAATATAGTAAGGAAAGGGAGAGAAAGAAATGAAGAGATATGAAGCTACACTGACAGCATCTAACAGGCACTCTGAAGCCCTTGGATAACGCCAATTGTTCATGCACTGGGCTGTGTTAACCATTTGGAAATCTGAGTCCACTAAGAGGTGCCATGGAAGAAAAGCCTGGCAATCCAAAAAATTGGCCATTTAAAACTCTGTGGACAATTTACTGAAAAGTCAGCCATTGAAAACCCTATGAAGCACACTGTTCATAGGTGTGGGTCAACTTGAATGAGAATCAACCTGATACACCGGTGACTGGTGCTGGGCAAGAATTTCCGACCTTATTTTGGACCAAAAGAATCAAACCCAAATCCACTGCCAAGTCATTTCTGACTCACAGTGACCCTATAGAACAGAGCAGAACTGCTCCATAGTTTCCAGGGAGTGCCTGGTGGGTTTGAACTGCCTACATTTTGGTTAGCAGCTGTAGCACTTAAGTACTATGCCACCAAGATTTCCCATTTTGGACCACAGAGTTAAATCTCTGCAGAAGAAGGAGGTGATGAGCTCATCTGAATAAATTCGGGGCCTGCCCTTCCTGGTGCTGCTTCTTCCTGCCTGCTTTTGATGGTGGCCTCTAGGTACTTGGCCAGAGTTCTTGGGACCACAGCCTTGGGGGTTTTCAGCCCATCAGCAGAGGGTCTATTCTGTCTTGTTGCCTAAGGGCAGATGCACGGTTGATGGGAACTCCATCTGAGTCCTGCCTACAACCACCAGTAAGGCTTACTGGAGCAGGATTTGCTGCCTGAAAAACAGGCATTAGGGTGCTCTGTGACCTGGGACGTAGGGTGGTGATAGTCTAGACCATTAGTGACAGGCTTTGTCCATTTATTTATCACATTCTAGAAGGAGCTGCCTGGGGGAACACAATTTTCTAAACAGGAAACTATTGCAATAAAACAATAAATTGCAAGAGAGAGGGGAACAAAAACAAAAAAACCTCTATGCAGTCAAATCTGCTCAACAGCAACTATTTTTTGGTTTGTTGTTTGTTTTTAAAACAGGTACCTCAGGAGTTGAGAATGAGGAGCATGGCCGAGAGGCAATATTTGAAGAAGTAAGAGCTGCAGATTTTTCCAGAAGAGAAAATAGTAGTCTTCGAATTAAAAATACCTAAGTACTAAGGAGCTTCCATAAAAATAACTCATCATTGGGGTTCCCCTGGAAGCGTGACCCCTGGCCCTGATGCTGCCCTTGCCCATAAATCATAACGAAAATCCACTCTTTGGACACGAATGGATTGGACTTGGCAATGCAGAGTGACCATATATTGGAAGCACTTTATGGTTCTATACAGCTATAGGATATCATCCTGCTGACCTCTGGCTGGAGGAAGGAGAGTGGTTGGAGAGGAGGGGAAAGGAGGCTGTTGGGAGGATGAGACATGTATGGAACAGAGAGCAATAGTGTGCTGTCACCAGACAGGGAGAGCAGTGGAAGCTGCATATAGGTGGGCGTGTAAATTTATACGGGAATGTACATTTTCACTCAGTCATATTAAACAATAAAATAAAATAAAATAAAATAACTCATCAAACCCGTTGACCTGATTGCAATAGAATAACCCCTGAAAGGGTTGGGATTGGCATGATGTTCAAAGCAGATTTTAGCCTTAGTTGTAATGTATAAATTTTTTATAAGGAAACTGTGTATTTTATGTGCAGTTAAGAACTGTTCCTGAAAGGACCCAAAATGAGTACTGTCCAGTCTGTTCCTACTCATACTGACCTTATAGAAGAGAGTAGAACTGTCCCTAGGGTTTCTGAGCCTGTAATTTTGATGGAAGCTGAATCTTTCTACCTTGGAGCAGCGGGTGGGTTCAGGCCTTCTGGTGAGCAGCCAAATGCTTAGCCACTGAACCAGCCGGCCCCCTTTTAAAAAGATCAGACTAGTCTTGCATTCTGAGCTCCAAACTAGGAAGCCTATCACTTGGAAGCCAGGGACAGCACTTTTGAACGAAACACCTGAGTCACCACATATGATAGCTGCCTTCAAGGAGCCAAATCCAGAGGAAGAGACAGAGCCCCAGACAAGTGCACCGCGGAAACTCCCAAAATAGATGGAGACATGACTGCTGGCGGCTCCAGCTCCTGCTTACTGTGCGCCGATGGTACAGCAGGTGCTTAATGAGCAGGAACCGGCTTAAACCTGTCCTTCTCAACTGTTCGGTGATGCCGGGCTGGGCGGTCACATTGTTGCCACCTTATAAAGAATCTGCATAAGGAATCTTTATGAGGGTTAGAAAGAGTGAGGTACTTGGTTGGGGATAAGGTCACACGAAAGTAATAATAATCCACCACTATCTGCTGCCGTCAAGTCCATTTTGACCCCCAGTGACACCAAGTGTCACAGTAGAACCGTAGAATTTTCAACGGTGATTGTTCAGTAGCACATTGCCAGGCCTTTCTTCCAAGATTCTCTGGGTGAATGTGAACTCCTCCCCTTTCAACTAGCACTCTGTATGTCCCACTCAAGGATTACAGTAATAGCTATGGCTGACGTTAGTCATTGTTGGCTACCTGACAGGTATGGTTCTAAGAACTTGTTACATGCACTTTTGACTCATTTAAGCCTCACTGCAATCTTGCGGGATGAAATTAGTTTCCCCCGTTTTACAGATGAGCAACTAAAGCCCAGTTATATTAAGACCTTGTCCAAACTCACTCTGCAAGTAAGTGGTAGAGCTAGGGTCCAAATTCCAATTAATTATGTATTACTGTACATAAGTAGCTGGGACACAGAGGAAGCACATGAGGATGAGGGATGCAGGGAGGAGGAAGGGGGTAGGAGACATTTAAGTGGGCCTTAGAAGATGAAAGACACCCTGGTGGTATAGTGGTTAAGTGCTGCGGCTGCTAACCAAAAGGTCTGCAGCTTCAACCCACCAAACGCTCCTTAGAAACAGTAAGGGGCAGTTCTACTCTGATCTGTAGGGTTGCTGTGCGTTGGAATCAGCTCATCTGGCAGTGAGTTTGCAGGATTGATAGGATTTTGCCAACACTGGGAGAAAAGGCATTCAGAGAGAAGACAAAGCTTGGGCAAGCAAGGTGTTGGGATTAGAGGTGACCTCCAGGGAGTGTTGGAGTAGGAATGTGAGCAGGATAGGAGCATTCTAGGGAAGGAAGTATCTCTGACAGTCTCTCATGTATTTGAGCTTTACTCTGAGATTGTGGACAAATAAGGGGTAGTTGTGGTTCAGTGGCAGGACTCTCCTTCCATGCAGGAGACTGTGGCTTGATTTCTGGCCAGTACACCTCATGTGCAGCCACTGCCCATCTGTCAGAGAAGGTTGTGTGTTGCTATGATGCTGACCAAGTTTCACTGAACTTCCAGACTGGGACAGACTAAGAAAAAAGGCCTAGCAATCTACTCCTGAAAATCCACCCATGAAAACCCAGTGGATCACAAGTCCGTTCTACAACCCATGACGGGGATGTTACTGAATCATGCAGTGTTTACTTCTATTGTGAATACGGTCAGGGATCAACTCCGTAGCAACAAACAACAACCTGAATAAGTAACCCTCCAGCTCTGTGCTCAGTATCTTCATCGATGCAGTGGAGATGGTAACAGGACTTACCTTAAAGGCCTACTGGTGGTGCAGTGGTTAAGTGCTATGGCTGCTAACCAAAAGGCAGGCGGTTCGAATCCACCAGGTGCTCCTTGGAAACTCTCTGAGGCAGTTCTACTCTGTCCTATAGGGTCGCTATGAGTCGGCTATGGACTTGACGGCAATGGGTTTTGTTTTTTGTTTGTTTGTTTGCTTAAAGGCCCACCTAGTTGTTGCTATGTTTGAGATAATGCCCTGAGAGCACTTTCATAGTGCTTCACATAGCATAAATGTTCACTCAATATCAGCTGTAAGTATTAATTATTACCCAGCCAAGTGTGTAGTCACCACTTTACATTTCTGTACTAGTCACAGCTCTGTTTTAAGTGGTTAAAGCTCAGGTTAGACAAATTATGTTTTGGAAGGCTCACATCACTATGGAAAGTGCAAGGATTGAGCTGGGTCTCAGTAACAGCTAGACTCAGGGGCTCAGATACTGCCAAATTTCTCATCTGTTTCTCTCTGCCTGAATCTTTCACTCTTTCTTACTGTTTCAAGTACATGTTACAATCTTGGCGGATAGCAGCTACAGAATCATTACCATCTACCAGGAAGCCATGGTTATTGGTTCTAGTCCTGGTTGTAAACTACCAGTAGGGAGGCCCTGATGTGACGTGGCCGAGAAGGTGAGGTTCTATAAGACTAGGGAGCATCCACTTGAAATGCATCGTGTATATATGTAGGTGAGTAGGGTCAGGAACATTCTCGGAAACAGTGTAGGTGTAGCCATAAATAGCCAAAACAACAGAGTTCACCCTCATGACACCTGCTTCCCAAACCTGTACCTCCCTGTATGTATTGCTTTTTCCCATAGTAACAGAATCAACACCCTTAGTTTACAAAGATGTAACAGTGAGATAAGACCGCAAGCACATTCATGTGTGTATTTCTCCACTGAACACAGGTTTGGGAAACTTCTTCTTCTCTCTGAAAGGTGGTAACATCTTCTTTTTGTCCCCATTGTTCCTTAATTGTGCGATAGTATAAATTGTTGCTATTAGGAGCTGTTGAGTCAGTTCTGACTCACACAACAAAATGAAACACTGCTGATTTCCTCACCATCTTCACAATTGTTGCTGTGTTTGAGCTCATTTTTTGCAGTCATTGTGTCAGTCTGTCTCGAGCGTTTTCCTCTTTTTCACGGACCCTCTGCTCCAGCAAGCATGATGTCCTTCTGTGGGGACTGATCCTTCCTGACAACACGTCCAGAACAAGTGAGACAAAGTTTGTCATCCTTGCTTCTAAGTAGTATTCTGGCTGTACTTTTTCCAGGACATACTTATTCATTCTTCTGGTAGTCTGTGCTTTGTTCAATATTCTTTGCCGATACCATAACTCAAAGGCATCAATTCTTATGCAGTCTTCCTTATTCATTGTCCAGCTTTCACGTGCATATGAGATGATTGAAAAGACCATGGCTTGGGTCAGAAATACATTAGTATTCAAAGTAACATCTGCAGTCTTCAATGCTTTAAAGATGTCTTTTGCGGCAAATTTGCCCAATGCAATATGTTGTTTGTTTCTTGACAGCTGCTTCTACGGTGTTGATTTTGGATTCAAATAAAATGAAATCTCTGACAGCTTCAATCTTTTCTCTGCTTATTATGATGTTACTTGTTGGTTTAGTGGTGAGGATTTTTATTTTCTCGATATCGAGGTTTAATCTGTCCTAAAGGCTGTATTATTTGATCTTCATCAGTAAATGTTTCAAGTCTTCTTCACTTTCAGCAAGCAAGGTTATGTAGTCTTCGCATCACAAGTTGTTAAGGAGTCTATCTGCAACACTTTTCCTGACTTTAAACCATGCAGTGTCCCCTTGTTCTCTTCAAACAACCACCTTTTGATCTACGTACAGGTTCCCCATGAGCACAATTAAGTGTTCCTGAATTCCTGTTCTTCACAATGTCACTCTTAACTTGTTATGATCCACACAGTGAATGCCTTTGTATAGCCAATGAAACACAGGTAAACATCTGTCATGCACTGGATTGTGTCCCCCCAAAATAAGTGTGCTGATTTGGCTAGGCAATGACTCCCAGTAGTATGTGGTTGTCCACCATTTGTCATCTGATGTGATTTTTTTCTACCTCTATGACATTAATAAGGTAGGATGGGCAGCAGTTGTGTTAGTGAGATAGAACTCAATCTCCAAGAGTGGATTGTGTGTTGGGGCAATCCCTTTGGGGGTAAGAAAGAGAGAAGTGAGCACAGAGACAGGAGGATTCATACCAAGAAGGCAGAGTCAGAAGCAAAGTGCATCCTTTGCACTCGCATTTCTGTGTGGAGAAACTCTTAGTTAGGTGAAGACTGATGAGAGGGAACTTTTCACCAGTGCCAACAGAAAGAGAAAGCTTTTGCCTGCAGCTAACACCCTGAATTTGGACTTCTAGCTTACTCTAATGTGAGGAAATAAATTTCTCTTTGTTAAAGCCATCTGTTCATGGCATTTCTGTCATAGCAGCACTAGATAACCAAGACAACATCTTTGTGGTATTCTCTAATTTCGGCCAGGATCCATCTAACACCAGAAATGATATGACTGTTTCCACATCTTCTTCTGAATCTGGCTTGAATTTCTAGCAATTCCTTCTCCAACCTACAGCTGCAACTGCTTTTGAATGATTGTCAGCAAAATTTTACTTATGTGTGATATTAAGGAACCCTTGACTGCATAGTGGTTAAATGCTATGTCTGCCAACCAAAAGATCGGCAGTTCAAATCCACTAGGTTCTCCTTGATCTACAGGGTCGCTATAAGAAGGAATCAACTCAGTGGCAGTAGATTTGATTTTAGGGTTTTGTGATATTAACGACATTGTTCTGTGGTTTCCGTTCTGGGTTAGATAACTTTTCTTTGAAATAGGCATAAATATGGATCTCTTCCAGTTGGTTGGCCAGGTAGCTGTGCTCCAAATTTCTTGCCATAGCTGAGTAAACATTTCAGTACCACATCTGTTTGTTGAGACAGCTCAGCTGGTATTCCCTCATTTCCATGAGCCTTGAATATAACTTTGCATAGATCTATTTTCATCCAATTTTCTGAGCACGGCAGGTAAGTGCTACATCTGCTAACCAAAGGATTGGCAGTTCAGATCTATCAGGCTCTCCTTGGAAACTCTATGGGGCAGTTCTACTCTGTCCAGTAGGGTCGCTATGAGTTGGAACTCAAAGGCAGTGGGTTTGGTTTTGTTTTTTTTTCAATGGACCACACTGTCAAGCCAAGTGCTGTCGAGTCGGACCACACTAGGGTAACCAATATGCTTTCAAGTTCTGTCATGGGTTGAATTGTGTCTCCCCAAAACAGGTGTGGCCATGTGGCTGGGCCATGACTCCCAGTATTTTGTGATTGTCCTCTGTTTTGTGATTTTCCTATACTGTATGTTAAAGGATTAGGGTGGGACCATAAATCCCTTTATAAGATCACCTCTCTGCTCTGCTGTAAAGAGAGTTTCCCTGGAGTGTGGCTTGCCCACCCTTAATCCTTTCAGCCTGCAAGAATAAAAGGAAAGAGAAACAGGCTGAGAATTGGGAACTTCACACCACCAAGAAAGCAGCACCAGGAGAAGAGCGCATCCTTTAGACCTGAGGTTCCTGCACCAAGACTCTCCCTGGACAAAGACTTACGTAATACCGGACTTTCCTCCAGAGCCAACAAGGAGGAAAGCCTTCCCTGGAGCAGACATCCTGAATTTAGACTTGTAGCCTACCAGACTGTGTAAGAATAAACTTTCCTTTGTTAAAGCCATCCACTTCGTGGTTGTGGTATTTCTGTTAGAGCAGCACTAGCTGACTAAAACAAGTTCTAAACTGCTTATTTGATGATTTTCTCTCTTTGTGTTCTTTCTCTATGGAACTTCTAAAGTTCAGTTGCCAGGCCTCTTGGGCTCACCTTCTAATTTTCTGATAATTTCTCTCCGGTTTTCCATCTTTTTGTCATTTTTCTCTCATTTCTGCAGCATTTCTTTAACTTAATATTCAAATCTTCTAATCTTTCATAGTTATTGTCATAATTTTGATTTCAACAGCTGTTTTAGGCATGTGTAAGAAACATTATTTTATAAAGAAAAAAGGTTTGAATTTTTTAAAGAGCCTCTACGTGTAAAATAATGTTTTGCTTTTTTATTTCTTGATGTTTTATTTTCTAGTTTTTTATTGTGATTAAGTCAAAGTATACAATCAAAATTAAATTTGTGTGCCCTCCTAACTGCAGCTTCTTCTGGTCTCCTTGCCTAGTGATAACACATTCCTCCTTTTCATTCTATACTTGTCATATCTTCTTAACAATCTCCTTCCCCCACCCCCACTATCTCCTCTCCCTTCTAGAAAGAGACCAGTAGGACAGCATCTTATAAATGCATAGAACCATATGGTACACACACCATATGGTCACATTTTGTCCCCAAGTCCAGTCCATTTTTGTCCAAAGAGTTGACCTCAGTAGTGTTTTCCGGACCAGGGCAGTAGCAGGTCTAGGGGCCGTGCTTCAAGGGGATCCCCTCAGGCCATCAGATCATCAGTTGTGGTCATTTAGTAGAGTTCTTGAGCTGTACCCCTCTTTTTCTCATGTTGCCACAGGAACTCAACACTGTATGCCCTGTTTGGTGGTTTCCGGGCACCTTGTGGTTTCCGGGTACCTTGTGGTTCTCCTGGTCACATGCTGATACTGTCTCCGAGTCCTTCTGTCTCCTGGGCTCTTTTTCCTCATGTCTTTGTTGTTCTTGTTGATCATGAGTCGGGACCATTTAGTGTAAGTTTCACTTTTTATGACATTGGTTTTCACCATATATGCTATAGCTCAAGAAAGTAGTTTCAACTTCACATAATGTGTAACTAAAACCAAAATATCTTTGGATGATTGTTAAATTGTTTACTTTAGTGGCTTGCATGGAACCAGCCAACTAGGCAACATCATGTTTGGAAGCAATGGAAATAAGAAAGATGTTAGTTTGGCATCAAGTGATGCCATTAGGAACCATACTAACAACATATCAGCTAACTGAACACTAAGAAAACTGTAAAACAAAAAAAGAAAAAAAAATGCTTTCACTGCACATAGATAGCTCAACAGATTTTGTGGTTGTTATAAGTTGCCATTGAGTTGCTGCCAACTCATGGTGACTCTGTGTGTACAGGGTAGAACCACTCCATAGGGTTTTCAAGGTTGTGACCCTTCACAAGCAGACTACAAGCAGGCTACATGCCTCTGAGTGGGTTCCAGCTGCCAACACTTTGGCTAGTAATCGTGTAATTAACCATTTGTACCATCCAGGGGCCACCTCTACAGGTTTTAGTGACTAACATGTTCATGTAGTACTGGTTAGAACCCCCAAGGAGAAATGTCTAGAACATCCAACTTCCAAGACAATCTACTGGAAAGGAAATATTCAAATTGGTAATAAGTACTTCGGAGGTAACAAACACTTGGGAAATATATACAGCATTTTGTGAATACTGTGTAAGTCTGAGTACTGTGTAGTTCTACATCACCAATGCCTTCTGGGAAACCTAAGAGCCAGGTAACCCATTGTCTTATTCTCAGAAAAGCTTTCCTGTGTAAGTATGTAAACATTTGCCTATAGAGTTGAATTCTGTATTAAATGAAGTTCTCAAAAATGGTGAATCTAAGAAAAATAAATCTCTACAATTTTTTCTGTTTAACATCAGAATGTCATATTTTCATTCCAAAGTATAAGGGCTTGTCTTAGTGATCTAGGGCTCCTATAAATAGAAACATCACAAGCAGATGGTTTCAAAAAACAGAAACTTATTTCCCCACAATTTAGGAGCCTAGAGGTCTGAATTCAGGGTGCTGGATTTAGGGGAAGGCTTTCTGTCTTTGTCCGCTCTTGGGAAAGGTCCTTGTTCCTTGATCCTTGGTGATCTTCATGTGGCATGGTATTTATCTTCCCCCATCTCTCTTCTCTTTGCCCTAAGCTGCCCATTTTACATCTCAGAAGTGGCTGGCTTAAAAATACCCTACACTTATATCTCCTTTTAATATAATAAGGAAAACCCATTCCCAAATGAGATGATAACCCACTGGTGTCCAGTCGATTCCCACCCTTAATGACCCTGTAAGAACAGAGCGTAACTGCTGCATGGAGTTTTCAAGGAGCGGCTGACTGATGTGAACTACTGGCCTGTTGATTAGTAGACATAGCACTCAACCAGTGCACCACAGGTAAAGGTATCTGGGTTTACAATATATGTTTTAGAGGGGACACAGTTCACAACAGGGCTGTTCAAGGACAAGTTTATAACTCAAATAAACCACTTTCAATAAATACTTCTTTTCTTATTGAAAGTTAATTGTTGTCTTTTAAGATGTTTTTATTTAATTGACATTTTGGAGGGGGGGATCTTATGGAACTGAGCCAAAAGTTACAAAGATGGCACAAAAATATTTAACCAGTAGTGGTTAAATAGATTCAAGGCAAAAATTATCTTTGGGAAAACAAGATGGAAGGTGACGTCTGGGTGAGGAATAGATTGAGAGAGGTATCTACGTGTCTGTTGCTGCTGTTAGGTGTCATTAAGTCAGTTCCAACTCATAGAACCCTGTGTACAAAGGAACAAATGAAACACTGTCCAGTCCTGTGCCATCCTTGAACTCATTGCTGAAGTCCTGTGTCAATCCATCTCTTGAGAGTCTTCCTCTTGTGCTGACCCTCTGTAAAGCATGATGTCTTTCTCCGGGGATAGATTCCCTCCTGACAACATGTCCAAAGGGTGTGAGACGTAGTCTTGCCATCCTTGCTTCTAACTAACTCCTCCAAAATAATGTTACAACAAGACTCACTTTCCCAGTCCTACCCTTACACAAGGCAGAACCACGTGGTCCCATCATCTCCTGAGCTTTGGAGCATGCTGCAGTGAACTTAGGGGTTTTCTCAGCTTTTCCTTGACTGATTTAAGGTTCAACTCAATCACTTTTCATCTCATTTTAGCGAGAAAGCCCAAATATTAAACTGTGTTTTTAATCTGTCACATTTAACTGAAAATTGTGATTTTTCAAACTGTTTTTTTTAAACCAGAGAACTTTTTCTTCAGAGGGAAATCACTATAAAGTCTTATACTAAAGAGAAAAAGTTGAGCAGCTTTGGTAGGGATGAGGTGTTCTCCACATTGGTTGTTCTTTTATCTGAGTCACTAGTGGATCTCCAGGCGGAAGTTTCATTTGATTTGATTTGTCCCAATGGGTGCCAGCAGTTGTGCCATTTTTCCTAAGCCTGCCTTCCCAGCCAGTGAGCTTGGAAGTGTGCTATTAGTTCCTGAGAACAGGAAGGCGGAAGCCAGCTCTCTGCCTCCAGAGAGCCCCTGTTTCTGTGGTGGAGACAGACATGTATATAAAGAATTAGGATGTTTCAGGTCAATTGCGGGGGAGAAATGGAGAGAGGAATCAGCAGAAGTCTGTCTTCCAGTTGTTAGTAACCAAAAGCCATTCAAACTCATTTAAGCAGAAAGGCTTGAAAAGGTTTGTTAGAAGGAAACAGGTGGACACAATGGTTTCCCAGGCCAAGACATACAGACCCAGCAACCAGCAAGGCCTTGGTGAAGAAGTCTCTCTGTTTGCATCTGTCCTTTGAAAGTCACATGGGCAGCTTCTGTTTTCTCTGTGAATCACCCTTGTAGCCATCCATGACTATTCTTCTCTACACTCATTCAATCTGTCAGCATGTTCTGTCAGCTCTATCTGTAAAGCAGTCTATGTGCAGAATCTCACCCTTCTTGTCAACTCCACCACTATCTCTCTGGTCTAAGCCACTCTTACTTCATGCCTGGACACTTGCAGTAGTCCTCTTGCTTCCTAGTGAATCATTCTAAACACTGCACCCAGAATGATTGTACTTTAAATAGTAAGTCGGATCATGTCACATCTGTACCCCAAATTTTCCAACGGCTTTTTCCATTCAGAGGAAAACTTGGAGTCCCTGCAGTGGCTACAAGGCCATACACAATCCACCAAAACCAAAATTTGTTGTCGCTGAATCAAGTCTGACTGATAGCAACACTATAGGACCCAGTGGAAACCCTGGTGGCATAGTAGTTAAGTACTATGTCTGCTAACCAAAAGGTCAGCAGTCTAGATCTGCCAGGTGCTCCTTGGAAGCTCCATGGAGCAGTTCTCCTCTGTCCTATAGGGTCACTATGAGTTGGAATAGACTCGACAGCACTGGATTTGGCTTTTTTGGTTTTAGACAATATCCCATAAGGCTTTTAAGGCTGTAAATCTCTATGCAAACAGACTGCAAATCTCGCACCCCCAGAGCTACTGGTGAATTCGAACCACCAACCTTTCAGTTGGCAGCTGAATGCTTACCCAGTGTACCACTATGGCTCCTATTTTCTACACAATCCAGGCCCTACAATTTCTCTGTCCTTATCTCTCACTAAAGAGCCTACTCTACGAGGCAGGGCAGTTCTACTCCGTTCTATGGGATTGTTTGCTATGAGTAGAAATAGGGGTTTCTCATGTCTTGTTTTGTTTTAACTCCTACTATGCCTCAGCTCACTTTGTTTCTGCCATGGCAGTCACCAGGCAGCTCCCACCTCAAAGCATTTGCTCTTGCTGTTTCTCTTCTCTGGTTTGTTCCTTCCCTTTTTTCATATCTTTACCCAAATGCTACCTTCTTAATGAACACTTCCTTGGACACCTTAACATTTCAGTAACTGTCTTTGCTAATTGTCTCTACTCCACTAAAATATCAGCTCCATGAAGGCAGAGATTTTTGTGTTCATGTTTTACTGATACAGTCTCAGAGTTAGAACACAAATGGATGAACAGCAGCTGAACATCAATAAAAAAAATTGTTGAATGAATGAAAGCCTATGTCCCCTTTTCTCTCTGTAGCCTGTCTTTCATGTATTTTTTCTTTATTTCTTCTTTTTGAACATTTAGTATTAAGTTGCTGGGCTGGCTTAGGAGCTCTGTGACCAATTCCAAATTCTTAGCACCAAGACTGGTTGGTCTGGTGTGAGTCAGGACAGCTGGACCAATCAGCTACAGTCATGTGGTGGAGCCATACACACACCCTTCTCTGTCATAGAGGATCAGCTCTCGGGCCATCAGGGCTCCAGGCTGGGAAAAAAAATAATAATAACAACAAACTAACAGAAAAAAAAGGGAATCAAGTCAGTCTGGACTCAAGACAGCGCTGTGTGTCATGGTAGAGCTGTGCCCCACAGAGGGTGATTGTTTGGAAGTAAATGAACTGGCTTTTCTTCTGAGGTGCTTCTGGGTGGATCACCCTTTTGTTAGCAGCTGAACCCATTAACCATTTATACCACCCAAGAAATCCTTGGGCTAGACAGATCACCCCAAAATGGATCTGTGAATGAGAAGAAGTAGCTTAAATTTTACCAATTTTACCTAGAAAGTAGTAACATGCAATTTCAATCTTTTAAACCAGAAAAAAAAGCATGCATTGGCTGCTTTTACGTTTGTGGCAAAAATGCTGGTCAGGTTTCCTGTTGTACTCAACGTCCCCATTTGGCCCAGGCACCCCAGCTCCTTAGAGAGGAACGGCTCAGAAGGGTCCCTGATTTAAGGGAAGACAATCTTCTGAAGTGAGCAAAGAGGCATAAAGCCTGCAGTAGGCTGCTGGAGGCTCCACAGTGGAAAGGACCTGATGTGGAGTCAACCGTTGAGAGGCCACAGTGACAGCAAAACGGCAACTTACAGCGAGTACTGGAAGTTGGTCTATGGAGAAAAGAACCCAGGAGGCCTGTATCAATTTCCTGTTGCTGTTGTTGCTACTGTGTGGTCAACTCTGACTCATGGCAACTTCACGTACAATAGAAGGAAACACTGCCCAGTCCTGCGTCATCCTCACAACTGATAGCGTGTGTGAGTCCATCACTGCAGCCACTGCACCGCCAATCCCTCTCACCAAAGGTCTCCCTTCCCCTTGCCGGTCCTCTACTTCACCCAGCATTGCTCTCTTCCAATCAGTCCCTCCTGATCACTTGTCCCAGGCAAGTGAGTCAGACAATGTTATGTGGTGATCCTTAAGACTTTCTTTGACTAATTTTCAGAAGCAGTTCACCAGACCTTTTTTCCCTGTCTGTCTTAGTCTGATACCTCCTTTCAAACCTTGCCATCATTCACAACTCCTGCGCTTGACATGCACCTGGCTTGCTTTCCAGTATCACAGTGACATGCCAGCCACCAGCAGGACAAACTGACAGACCTACAGAGGCCATAACAAAGTACCACAAACTGGGTGGCTAATAAGAACAGATACTCATTGTCTCGTGGCTCTCTAGGCTAGAAGTCTGAATGCAGTGTTGACAGGACCATGATCTTTCTAAAGGCGTTAGAGGATAATCCTTGTCTTCCGCTAGTTGGTCTGGTTTGAATCAAGTGTTCACTCTCTCTGAACCAATCAGAAATGGTCCTGAAGGTAGAGTCATATACACACTCTTCACCACAGTAGGGGCCAGTTCTCAGAGCACCAGGACCCTGGACTGGAAAAAACAGCATAAAACAGAACCAGTTGCTGTCAACTTGATTCCAGCTCATGGTGACTCCATGTGTGCAGAGTAGAACTGCACTACATTGAATTTTCAAAGTCATAACCCCTCAGAAGTAGATCACCAGGTCTGTCTTCTGAGGCTCCTCTGATGGGGTTTGAAGGGCTTAGCTGTCTGTACCACCCAGGGACCTGCAAATTGGCTCTATCAGGACAAGCATTCATTAGCTTGCAGCTGCAATGTAACTCTGTTGTCACATGGAGTTCTTTCCTCTGCATCCCTTCTCTTTTATAAGGAAAACACTGAGATTGGATTAGGACCCCACCTACATGTACTCCGTATGACCTCTGAAACCTAGCTGATAACATCTTCTGGATGATCCTACCTTCAAACAAGATTACATTCATGGATGCCAACAGTTAAGACTTCAACCTACCTTTTAGTGGATACAGTTCCACCCATAACAAGGACTATGAGCAAAGCAAAGAGACAGTATTGCCTCTGAGAGAGAAACAGAGATAAGATGTCTGAGAGCTTTCCAGTTTTTTCTTTCATTCTTTAGCAACCATTTGTTGAGTAGCTCTTCCTTGTGTGAAACTGCGCTAGTTGTTCCAGATACAGATGAATGAGACAGAAGGGGGCCTTCCCTTGGTGGAGTTTGGACTCCAGTAAGGGAGAAAGACATGAAACAGGTAGACACATGGATAGCTAATTCATCAATTAGCAGCATGATTAGCCATGCGAATTCATGACATGACTAATCACTTATGAGTGCTCCACAGGTAAAATACTGCGTGCTATGAAGACACGCGGCTTGGTAAGTCACCCAACCTGGAGCCTCACAAAAAGCTTTTCTGCTGGGATTTCAAGGACAAGTTAAGAATTAGCCAGGCAAAAAGAGAGGAGAAAAATATTCTAGGAAGAAGAAACCAGCTGTACAAAGGCTCTGAGGTAGTGAAGAATATGGGTGCATTTGGGTAAGTGCGAGGGTCTTGTATGGTAGATGGGGGGGTAGCAAGAGGAGACCAGTACGGATGAGACAGGAGTCGGGGCAGGGCCAGGCAGCAGTAAAGGGTGTGGATTTTATTCCAACTACAGTGGGAAGCATATGCAAATGCCCTAAAGAAGAGAGCATGATGTCACAAGCGGTTTAGGAAGGTCACCCTGGAAATAAGTCTAGGTGTGCTGAACTGGAAAGACATTCAAGACATATTCTTAAATGACAAAATCAGGTAACCATATGAAACACACAGAGTTACCCCAGCTATGAAAAAACACGGTGACAAAATAAAAGTTCAAAGGAAAACATATAAAAGATTACCTTCTTTATAACTGATAACACAACTGACCCTCTCAGGGAAGAGGTGACTTGGGAGTTGTGAAACTGAACATCACTTTGTGCTCAGTTTTGTTCAGATCTTATGATAGCTGCTGTTGGGTGCAATCCAGCTGGTTCTGACTCACAGTGACCTCATGGGAGAGACTAGAACTGCCCCCATTGGATTTTCTAGATGGTGGTATTTATGGAAGTAGATAATCAGGTCTTCACCCCACAGAGCCACTGGGTGGGACTGAACCGCCAGCATTTCAGTAGACACCCTAGTGTTTAGACACTGTGACCCTGGGACTCCTATAATGATCATAAATGTCTGTGTTACTTGTGTAATTAAATCAGTAGACCCATAAGCAAATAAATCAATCCTGTTTTAATAAAAGCAAATAAACAGGTTGGGGTTTCTAGAAGCAATCTCCAAAAGAGAGATTCTGGTACAAGTGAATTATTCAGGAAAAACTGGTAAGGCGTGAGAGAAACAGGACAGGGAAGGAGCAGGAGACAAACAAGGGTGTGAGTTCAAAGTCCTGAGTAAGTTCATCCGGATCTAACCTGGCAACTGTCTTGCCCTGAGGCAAGGGTGCACAGCTCTCCTCTCCATTCCCGTGTCAGCCATTGGCTACGGGGGTGGGTGGTGGGGAGAGGGCAGGCACTCCTAGCTGCTTCCAGCTCTCTGCCCTCCCAGGCAAAGTGGCTCCAGTCATCTGAAGACGAAGGTGTGGTCTAGTGGCAACTAAAGAACCAAAACTTAGGAAGCATAGACAGAAGTGGTAAAAGAGATCCAGTGGCCATCAGCAGTGTCCACTGCATGTTTGTTTTTAAAAGGAACACTGCTGGCTACTGCAGTGTGGTAGTGGATATAGAGAGCTGCCGGGGTATAGGCAGATGAGTCAGGAGATGCTTGGAATGGCCTAGGCAAGATAAAACGGTGAGCGGGTCCATCAGGGCAGCACATGTTTAGAAAGAGGTTGAGCAATTTCTGTGAAGACTGGGGTTCCTTCCTGCAGTTCCCTGAATCTTTCCACAACTCCCTTTTTTATCTGATCTAAGTTGAATGGGACTCAGCTTTGTGCAACCAACGACTATGCGCCAGGTCTCTAGCAAATGCCTTACTAGGTCGGAAGCTGACTGGTACTTGCATTGGCTTTCTTGAGACACATCATTTAATCATAGCATCAATCAAAAACAGAAAGGGCAGGGAGCTAGATGCAGTTAAGCTATGTTAAGGTCTTTTACATCTAATATGTCTAAAATCAGCCCTGTGGTTTTATGGTTAAACCTTCGTCCCCACATCCATTCCACACCTAGCTGATATATCCAAGCAAATCATGGGAATCCCATCCCCTTTGTCAGCTATGGTTTAATAATGGTCATATGGCCCATTCTGTGCAATAGGACCTGAGGAGGATCTGCTGGAGAGCTTCTAGGAAGTGGTTTCCCCTGGAACAGCCAGGAGGAGATCCAAACTGTCTTCTTTCTCTGTGTATGCTTGCACTGAGTGTTGCAACTACAACCCTGTCTTTCAACCAGCCTAAGGATGAAGTCAGCGCTGAGACTGGCATTGCAGAGAGATGGCCAGATCTGAGTCCTTGCATGCATTGTGGAGCCACTGAGTCAGCGAACTCAAAAGGCCTGCCTACCTTTGGTCCTTCTTAGTGTAAAACAATGTCTCTATTGTTTAAGCCGGTTTGAGTTAGGCTTTCTGCTCTGTACAGCAGAATGCCCTGTAACAGATTTATGCAGATACACTGGGTTCTCCCTGTCTATTTGCCCATTACCAGCTTTCTACCTATATACAGTTTTCATAACTGCGCTGCTGAATTTTGGATCAATACGTAAAATGCATTTACCGTGCTTCACCTGAGGATGCATACTGTTGTGATGATGTTTGGCAGACAGGAGGCTGAGATGGGTAACAATTTTAGCTGGTGCTCAGGAAAGATTGTGTCTTAACTGTAACATGTAACACCTTGGCTTTCTGAGTATCTGAGAGAACATGGTGAGCACAGAACGTTGTTCTTCTCAAACAGTAAAACCCTACTGAAGGCACCTGACTCAGAAGGATACCTGTACGTTGTAGATATCCTTCAATGTCAAGTTTCTGAGGTCATGATTGTACTTAATTATTTCTCATTTGTGCAGTGTGATTCTCTGTCTTCTAATCCTTTCAAGGTTTTCACCAAAAATTCTTTAAAACTAAAACACGAAGTAAACTCAAAAAGATAACGAATGAA
Source organism: Heterohyrax brucei (assembly GCA_028571685.1). NCBI lineage: Eukaryota > Metazoa > Chordata > Mammalia > Hyracoidea > Procaviidae > Heterohyrax > Heterohyrax brucei. Next base: position 61,554,056 of record CM053140.1, read on the forward strand.
CCACTCTTATATGACAATGCTGTCTGTTACTAACAGGGGTTTAAGGAGCTCAAAAGTGTCAGGCTCTGGGCTTGAATCCAGGCCTGTTAGTCTCCAAAATCTGGCCTCTTTCCAGAGATAACTAGACACAATTTCTTTACATATATATTTTTTATTTATTTATTGTGACTGAGTGAAAATGTACAATCCAGTTTAAATTTGCATGCCCACCTATGTGCAGCTCCTACTACTCTCCTTGCTTGGTGACAGCACACTTCACTTTTCTGTTCTATACATATCATTCCTCTTAACAATCTCCTGTCCCCTCTTCTCCACCCTCTGCACCCTTCTCTAGTAAGAGGCCAGTAGGATGTCATCCTGCAGATGCATAGAATCATAAAGCGCACACGCGATATGGTCACTCTGTGTTGCCAAGTCCAATCTATTCCTGTCCAAGGAGTTAACCCCAGTAATGATATATGGACAGGGGCAGCATTAGGACTAGGGACCACACTCCCAGGGGAACCCCAAGGCCTTTGGACTATCAACTGTAGTCTTTTAGTGGAGTTCTCAGGGTGCACCCCTTTTTATTCTCGTGTTGCCACTTAGACTCAACTTTGTAAGCCCCATCATGGCTGTCACTAGTGGTGGCTGGGTATCATCTGGTTCTTCTGGTCACATGTTGATGTAGTCACCCATTCACGTTGCTCTTTCTGTCTTCTGGGTTCTCTTCCCTCATGTTGTTTTGATACTTGGTGATCCTCTGTTCCTGTTGAGTTGGGACCATTTGGCAGCATGCTAGCTTTTAAGACCCCAGACACCACTCACCAACATGGGGTGCAGAAGACTCTCTTAGCAATAGGCTAGTTATGCCAATTGGCCTTGATATCCCCTGAGAGCATGGTCCCTGGACCCCTGCCCCTGCTACCCTGTCCTTGCAATATTGGGTTAAGACTGGGAGAGTATTCATGTCATGTTGAAATCCAGTTAAATTGATCTTCTTTCTAATGTGTGCTGTCACTGATTTCACCCAACCAATTTTCTGTCAACTGTCTGATCTATAACTAGCCCTCTTCCTCCCTCCCTCCCTCCCCTCCCTTGCAGCCATCAGAGTCTTTTCTTCTGTACATGAGTCTGTTTTTAAGTCCTTATCGTAGGAGTCTCATACAATATTTGTCCTTGTGCCGCTGACTAATTTCACTCAACATAATGTCTTCCAATTGAAACCAAGTTATGAAGTGCTTCCTAAAATTATCATTGTTCTTTATCATTGCATAGTGTTCCACTGAGTATGTATACCATAGTTAATTTATCCATTCATCTGTTGAGCATCTGGGTTGATTCCATCTTTTTGCTATTGTGGACTGTGCTGCAATAAACATTCATGCACATGTATCTATGTGGGTGAAGGCCCTTGCTTCTGTAGGATATATTCCAAGCAGTGGGATTACAGGGTCTAATGGTATATCTATTGCCAGCTTTTTAAGGAAGCACCAGATTGCATTCCAAAGAGGTTGTACCATTTTGCAATCCCACCAGTAGTGTAGGAGTGTTCCAGTTTCTCCACAGCCTCTCCAGCATTTGTTGTTCTGTTTTTTTTGATCGTGGCCAACCTTGTTGGAGTAAGATGATATTTCATCGTAGTTTTGATTTGAATTTCTTTAATAACTAATGATTGCAAACAATTCCACATGTGTCTTTTGGCTGCTTGGATATTCTCTTTAGTGAAGTGTCTGACCATCTCCTTTGCCCATCACTTAATTGGATTATTTGTCCTTGTCTTGTTTATATTTTATAGTACCTTATAGATTATGGAGATCAAATGTCAGTGTGACGTATAATTGCCAAACATTTTTTCCCATTCTGTAGGCAGTCTTCTAATTCTTTTGATAAAGTCTTTGGATGAGCAAAAATGTTTGATTCTTAGTAGCTCCCATTTATCTATTTTCTCTTTTGTTGACCATGCTTTGTTTGACAGATTTTGAAATCTGTCTACATTGTGTATTAAAGCTTCTATTATTGATCTCATTTTTTTTGGATGAGCTTTACTGTTTTAGGTTTGATATTTAGGTCTTTTATCCAGTTTGAGTTGGTTTTTGTGTAAGGTGTGAGATATGGGTCTTGTTTCAATTTTTTGCAGATGGATATCCAACTTTGCCAGCACCGTTTGTTAAACAGACTGTTTTCACCCTGGTTTAAAATCTTATGGTCTTTGTTGAATATCAGTTGTTCATAGGAGGATAGCGGCATCTCTGGGGTCTCAGCTCTGTTCATTCGTCTTTTTTTGTACCAGTACCAGGCTGTTTTGACAACTGTGGCTGAGTAATAGGTTCTAAAGTTGGGTAGTGAGTGTCTTTCTAGTGTGTTCTTCTTCTTCAGTAGTGCTTTATTTATCTGGAGCTTCTTCCTTTTCCAAACAAAGTTGGTGATTTGTTTCTCCATCTCATTAAAAAATGTCACAGGAATTTGTACTGGGATTGTATTATATAAGTAGATTGCTTTGGGTAAAATAGAGATTTTCACAATGCTAAGTCTTCCTATCCATGAGTAGGGTAGTTTTCTCCATTTATGTAGGTTTCTCTTAGTTTCTTGCAGTAAGGTCATGTAGCTCTCTTTGTAAAGGTCTCTTATTTCTCTAGTTAGACCTATCCCTAGATATTTTATCTTCTTGGGGGCAACACAATTTCTTAAGTTCAACTGCATAAAGCCATGATGGAATGGTTAATAGTCCCTGAAGATGTTTGCTGCACCTGTTGGCCTAGAATGCCTTCCATATTCTTTTGTGGCTAGAACCTCCTCTTTATAAGGAACCTGAGTATGTGATTTGACTGATGCTGATTATGACATATTTCTTTCTTGAAAGAAACACAGCCAGAATGCTGATACCTTGTACTACGTACTTTGAATGTGTTATCAGGAAGAGTCAGTCACTGGAGAAGGACATCGTGGTTGGTAAAGTAAGGGTCAGTGAAAGAGAAGAAGTCCCTCAACAAGATGCATTGACACGGTGGCTGTAGCAATGGACTCAACCATACCAAAGATGTGACAATGGTGCAGGATCAGACGATGTTTCCTTCTGTTGTACACAGGGTCGCAGTGAGTGCGAACTGACTTAACAGTACACAATAGGAGTGAGCACATGATCACAGGCTGCATATTGGTTCAGGAAAGGATGAACTGTTGCCTCTCACTGAGCCAACTGGAGTCCTCTCGAGATACTTCCTCCCAGAGCTATTGGAGAAAATTATTTCTGTTTCCTGAAGTTGCTGTACTAAGTTAAATCTTGGGCTGCCAGAAGCCATCTTACCTTCCACATCAAGATCCTGTAAAGCAAGAGAAATGGAGAAGTTGAGGATGCCATTTGAGCATCCGAATTCAGCTACACATAAAGCAAATAAATTCTCTTTCTTTGGTTCTTTTCTTGTTCCTTGTTTTAACTTTATTCTTTCATTTATTTATTTCATGACTGTGCTTTAGGTAAATGTCTACAGCTCAAGTTAATCTCTCACTCAAAAATTTACACACACACTATTTTGTGACATGTATTTCATGACAATCTCCGTGACAGGGAACAACCTGATCCCTCCATCCACACTGTGTTTCCTGTGTCCATTTGCCTAGCCCCTGTCCCTTCCTGCCTTCTCATCCCACCCCTGGACAGAGTCACACATGTAGCCTCAAACACGTGATGGAACCAAAAAGTAGGCTCCCTGTGTGTATCAATTCTTTGCCCTATAGGCCTGTCCAATCACTCAGCCCAGGGAATGATTTCAGTTCTGGGTTAGTAGAGTGTTTAGGGTCACAGTTGTGTTTTTGTTTTTGTTTAATATTTTATTGTGCTTTTAAGTGCAAGTTTACAATCCAAGTCAATTTGCCATATAAAACCACACACACACTGCTGTACAACTGTAAGTTCTCCCAACCACTACCAGTTGGCCCCCATGATAGCACACTCCTCTTTTTCTCCTTTCCTCATTTCCTTCTTTTTACCTGTATTTCCCATATCCATTCAACCAACTCCTGTGCCCCTCCACCCTCTTATCTCTTCTTCAGACAGGAGCTGCTCAGACAGCCTAAAGTATATATTTAAGCTAAAAAGCACACACTTCTCCAGCATCACTCTATGTCTTATAGTCCAGTCTAATCTTTGTCTGAAGATTTGGCTTCAGTACTATTTTCAGTTCTGGGTTAACAGAGTCCAAATCCAGGGGCTGTGCCCTCAGGGGTCCCTCCAGTCTATCGGACCAGCAGGTCTGGTCTTTTAATAGAGTTCTACTTCTGTGCAACCTTTTTTCTCTGGCTACATTGCATTCTCTGTCAGGACAGTCATTAGTTGTGGCCAATCACCATCTCTAGTCCTTCTGGTCTCACTCTGATGTAGTCTCTGGATCATATGGCATCTTCTGTCTCCTAGGCTAATATTTTCCTCATGTCTTTAATGTCCTTTGTTGTCCTTTGCTCCAGGTGGATTGGGATCAACTGATGCTACCTAGACAACTGCTTGCTAGTTTTTGAGACCCCAGACACTGCTCACCAAAGTGGGATGTAGAACATTTTCTTTTTGAACTATGTTATGCCTCTTGGTCTCGATGTCCTCTGAGGCTATGTTTGCCAGCTTCCAGGCCCAGATTCTTCATCCCTCCAGGTGTTTGGATGTGTCTACAAAACTTCTATAATTTTTGCTTTGGTCCAGCTGAGCTGACTTCCCCTATATTGTGTATTGTTCTTCCCTTCACCAAAGTTGATGCTTGTCTACTATCTAGTGATTTCCCCTTTCCTTCCCTTCCCATCCTTGTGTCCATCAAAGAATTTTTTTTCTGTGTATAAACCTTTTTCTAAGTTCTTACAAAAGTAGTTTCATACAATATTTGTCTTTTTGTGACTGACTTATTTCACTCAGCACAACGCCCTCTGATTCATCTGTGCTGTGAGTTGTTTCTCAGATTAAGTGTTCACCAATTTTTTTGTTTTTTATCATTGCTTAGTGTTCCATTGTGTGCATATGTCATAATTTGTTTATCCATTCACCCGTTGATGGGCACTTAAGTTGCTTCCTCTTTTTTGCTATTGTGTATAGTATGTAAGAGTTCCAATCTCTTCACAACCACTTCAACATTTATTATTTTCTGGTTTTTAGATTAATTCAGGTATTGTTGGAGTGAAATGGTATCTCATTGTAGTTTTGATATGCATTTTTCTAATAAGCCAAGCCAAGTGCCGTCGAGTCGGATAGTTAGCTGGAAACCCTGGTGGTATGGTGCTTAAATGCTACCTCTGCTAACCAAGATGTTGGCAGTTCAAATCCACCAGGTGCCCCTTGGAAACTCTATGAAACAGTTTTACTTTGTCCTATAGGGTCACCAGGAATTGGAATCCACTCAATGGCAGAGGGTGGAATAGGTGGCTAGTGATTGGAAACCCTGGTAACCCTAGTAAAGTGGTTAAGTGCTACAGTTACTAACTAAAAGGCTAGCAGTTCAAGTCCACTAGGTGCTCCTTGGAAATTCTATGGGGCAGTTCTACTCTATCCGATAGGGTCCTTAGGAGTTGGAATCAACTCAGCAGCAATAGGCTTGGTTTTGGGAACAGCTAGTGATTATGAGCATTCCCTCATGTGTCGTCTAGCCATCTGAATGCCTTCTGTGGTGAAACGCCAGTTCATATCCTTTGCCCATTTTTTAGCTGGATTATTTCAAGTTTTCTATTTTCTTTTTGTGAATTTCTGCTACTTTTAAAAGAAAAAAGCCTTTGCATTTATCATAGCCCCTGATACTGACATACACACATGCTCTCTGAATCTCTCATATACATGAAGTTCTTCCCACTGTTTAACTCAGCCTCATTACTAAGTAAGTGCTTACTTGAAAAATTCAGGATGCTGCCCAATTTCCATAGATGTCATTTGGAAGTCACTGGAAGAGGTGGTTGGGATCTGACCCTTTGGGGTGCTCCTGAGACTTGGAATCAAAAGGCTTCTGGTTCAAAGGCTTCAAGGAAGAGTAAAAAAATTAATGAGAGCCAGACAGGGAAGTGATACTGATGTGGTGGAATTTTACAATTGTGTCCTGTAGGCTTTGGCGTTAGAGTGACTTAATCTGCATCCTGTTCCACCACTTACTCTCTTTATAGCAGTTCACTTCTCCTCTCAAAACCTCAGTTCCCTCAGTTGCAAAATTGTCCTGGTAACAAGGCAACTCCAAAGGTTTGTTTTTAATATTAGTGAGATGAAAGACCTAAACCAAGACTCATTTCAATTTCCGTAAGACAGAATCTCAAATCAAACTAACTTCAAGCGTTAAAAAGCAATATATTGGCTTAGATAACTGGAAAGTCCAGTCCCAGCTGAAACAAGGGACTAAAATAATGTTATCAAGAGTAAGGCTCTAGGCTCTTTCATTTTTTTGCTCTGGCTCCGTGTTCAAACAGGCCACACCAAATCACGCTAATTCTTTCCCATTTTTTTCCGTGATCAAATTGGGTTTATCCCAGGAATGTGAGACGAGGTTAACACTAAAAATCAATCAATGTATACAACAACAAATTGAAGTAGAAAAGTCGTATAATCAACACAAAAGAAAAAAAAGAAAAAAAAGTCCAAGTGGCCATAAATGATAGAATACAATGAAGTACTATACGCTAGTGACAGTGAACTAACAGTAGCTAAATGCCTCCTCAAAATGGATCTTACAAATATAACACTGAGCAAAAGAAGCAATACATCAAAGACTGCCAGAGTACGATTCCACTGTACACAAAATTTCTTTTTCCTTTGAGTGTTTTTTTTTCAGTTGAGTTTGAAAATGGGTATGTTATCTGTAATCTAGCTGTTGGTTGATCTTCTTTTGCTTTAGGATAACAGCCTGAAATTAACATTTCATAATGAAGAATACTAATGTTATTTTTTTTTTTAATATTTTATTGTGTTTTTAGGTGAAAGTTTACATAGCAAGATAGGTTCCTTTAATAAATTCTATATAACTTGTTCCATGACATTTGTTACATTTTTCACAGTGTGTCAACATTCTTGTTTATTTTCATTCTTTTTTTCTATTTCCATTAATCTAGCTTCCTTGACTCTCTTTAGCTTTTCTTGTTTGTTTTGGGGTAAATGTTGACCCTTTGGCTTTATACAGTTGATTAAAGGCTTCATGGAAGAATTAAAAAAATAATAGTGAGTGCCGGATAGGGAAGTGATACTGACATGGGGGAATTTTACAGTTATGTCCTGTAGGCTTTGGGGTCAGAGTGACTTGATATGAATCCTGTTTGCACCACTGACTCTTTTTATGGCAAATCACTTTTCCTCTCTAAACCTCAGTTTTCTCAATTGCAAAATTGAAAAATGTATTCCTGGGTGGTACTGTTTATTTCACAAGCCAATCTGTTATTTGAATGAAAGATAACCATTGAAAGTAGCTTCAGTTCTAAGTTCAAAGAGTGTTTTAGGGCAGTAGTTTCAAGGAATCCTCTAATTTCTGCCAGTCCTGCAAGTCTGGCCTTTTGTGGGAATTTGAATTTTGTTCTGCATTTTTCTCGTGTTCTAACTAGGACTTTCTATTGTAGCTCTGATCATAACAGTCAGCAACGATAGATGGGCACCATCTAGCTCTTCTGGTTCCAGGCTAGATGAGGCCATGGTTCATGGGTATTAATTCTGTGGACTACTTTCTTCTTTGGTTCTTTGAGTTCCTTCATTCTCCTTTGTTCCAGATAAGACCAACAGTTGTATCTTAAACAGCTACTCACAAGCTTTTAAGACCTCATTTGCTGAAATTTCACTGCTTCTTACTACAATTACAGCCCTAGTCCAAACCATCGTTGTCTACCTTGATGACTACAACAGGCTTTGAACCAGTCCCCCTTCTCCTTTTCCCCAGTCTCATTTTCATACATCAGTTAGTGATCTTTTCAAAATGTGAGTCCACAAATTTGACCATCACTGGCAACACAAGAATAAAAAGAGGTGCACTCTGAGATCTCTGTTAAAAGACCACAATTGATGGTCCAGTGTCTTCAGGGTTTCCCTGGAAGCATGGCCCCTGGCCCTGATGCTGCCCTGGCCCATAAATCATAATGGAGGTCAACTCTTTGGATAGGAATGGATTGGATTTGGTGACTCAGAATGACCATATAGTATGTGCACTTTCTGGTTCTATGAATCTATAGATGTCATCCTGCTGACCTCTTGCTGGAGGCAGAGGAGAGGGTGGAGAAGAGGAAATAAGAGATTGTTAGGAGGATATGACCTGTACAGAACAGAGAGGAAGAGTGCGCTGTCACCAGGCAGGGAGAACAGTGGGAGCTGCACATAGGCAGGCATGTAAATTTATATGGAAATGTACACTTTCACTCAATCATAATTTTAAAAAAGACAAAAAATGTGAATACAACTATCAGATGTGAATCACAAAAACATGAGCAGCAAAAGACAAAATAGATAACTCAGACTTTGTTCAGATTACTTTTGTTCATCAAAGGACTTTCTCAAACACAGCAAATGGTCCCAACTCAGCAGGAATGGATGCTCACTAAGGATCAAAATGACATGGGGTAAAGACAGCCCAGAAGATAGACAGACCCACATGAGTTGGTGCCTACATCGACTTGGGACCGGAAGAACCGGATGGCACCCGGCCACCACCAGTGATAGTCGCGTTGGAGCTCACTAAGTTGAGTCTCACTGGCAACACAAGAATAAAATGGGGTGCATCCTGAGACCTCCACTAAAAGACCTCAATTGATGGTCCAGTGGTTTTGGGGTTCCCCTGAGAGCATGGCCCCTGGCCCTGATGCTGCCCTTGCCCATAAATCACAACGAAGGTCCACTCTTTAGACACGAATGGGTTGAACTTGGCAATGCAGAGTGACTATATATTGGATGCACTTTGCTGGAGGAAGGACAGTGGGAGGAGAGAAGGGGAAAGGAGACTGTTGGGAGGATGAGACATGTATGGAGCAGAGAGAAATAGTGTGCTGTCACCAGACAAGGAGAGCAGTGGAAGCTGGGAATATACATTTTCACTCAGTCATATTAAATAAATAAATAAAAGATTATCCTTTCTCCACTGGGGAAAAAAAAAGACTTTATCAACAAAATTAAAAGTTAACCTACAGATTGGAAGAAAATTTTTAGGAAGTGTATATCCAATAAGCATTTAATAACCAAAATACATATAAAAGTCTACAATTTAACAACAAAATGACAAGCAACCCAATTAGAAAATGGGCAAGGGACTTGAACATTTCACCAAATGGTATTCAAATGGTCAACAAGTGCATGAAAAGATGATTAACCTCATTAACAATCAGGGAGATGCAAATCAAGACCATAATAAGATACCACCTCAGCCTTATGAAAATGGCAGACTTTTTAAAAAAGAAAACAATAGATGTTATCTAGGTTATAGAGAAACTGGAGCCTTTGTCCATTGCTGGTGGGAACATAAAATGGTAAAACACTGTGGGAAACAATTTGGTGATTCTTTAAAGACTTAAACATGGAACTACCATATGACAGCCATCCTGATCCTAGGTATACACCCAAAAGTCATGAAAGCAGAAACCTGTCCACCAATGTCCTTTGCAGTACCTTTCACAATATCCAAAAGATGGAAACTGCCAAAATGTCCATTGACAGATAAGTGAATAAACAAAACGTAGTATATACATACTGGAATATTAGTCATAAAGAGAGATGAATTCCAGATAAACGCTACAATATGGTACACCTTAGAAACATTGTGCTGGGCAAAATAAGTCAGTTGTAAAAGGACAAATACTGTATGATCTCCGTTATGTGAAATAAAGAAATAAGCAAAGATAATTGTTACCAGGGGTGAGAGGGAGAGAAAAAGAGGTAGTTTTTCTTTGGAGGGCATTGAGTTTGTCTTAATGGTGGCTGACTACGGAAAAAGACAGCAGGAATAGCTGTACGGCATTGAGAATGTAATCAATGCCACTGCATTGTAAATGTAGTAACTATTGTTTTGGCAAGTGTTTTGCTGTATATTTTTGAACACACACAAAAGTGAATCAGATCACATGACCCATTTGCTCAAAACTTTCCCGTAGCTTCTCAGAGCAAAATTCAAACCCCTCTCCACATTCCACCGAAAACAAAATCCAAACCAATTTCACTGACATAGATTCTGACTCACAGTGACCCTAACCAACAGAGTAGAACCGCCCCTTAAGGTTTCCAAGGCTATAATCTTTACAGAGGAACCCTGGTGGTGGATGCAGTGGTTAAGAGTTATGACTGCTAACCATCAGGTCAGCAGTTGAAATCCAGCAACTGCTCCTTTGAAATCCTACAGAACAGCTGCACTCTATCCTGTAGAGTCACTGTGAGTCAGAAGCAACTTAACAGGTTTTGTTTTTGTTTAAATAGGTAAGATTTACAGAAACAGGCTGCATGTCTTTCTCTTGGGGATCTGATGGATTCAAACCATCAACCTCTTTGTTAGCAGATGAGCTCTTTAACCACTGTATCACTAGGGCTCCTTCATGTCCTTCCAGGCCCCTCCCTCAAACTGCCCTCTCTAAACACATCCCCTAACTCCCTCCTCTTTCACTTTACTGCACTGGCCTTTCTTATTTTTCTTATACAAGTAGATTTCCCCTCTACTAGCAATTCACCCCTGTGGCTCAGTTTCTCACTTTACTGATCTCTGATCTCCTCTCTCCTAGGCTCCAATCCTCACATCCACAAGCCTAGCAAGACTGCCTTTCGTTGTCCCAAATTGTGCTCTGGGAACATCCGTGAAGCAATCCCTGTTATCAAGGATGCTCCAATTGGTTAAGCTTCAGTCACGTGCTCACCTGAAATTAATGGAAGTGTGAGCTGAGTGAAAGAAGGCAATTCCCTAGAGAAAAAAATGGGGTTCTGTTACAGAAGGCTGAAGAAATGCTGGGCATCAGAAACAACAGATGTCTGCTAGCTTCATTGTTTGCACACACCTGACACATAGGAAGTGTTCAATTAAAAAAAGAAAAACATAGCCAGCTTGCACTGCCTATAGGAACCCCTGGGGATCATCTTCATCAAGATCCATTCATTTAATAAGCTTTTATTGATACCATTTCCAGGCTTGGTCCAAAGGGACTCTCCCTTGAGTTAAAATGTGATAATCTCTAGAAGTGTCTGGCATTCATTCAACAATATTTATTGGGCTTTTATTAGAATTGGAAAGTAGCTTAGATGACAGCTGTGAACACCACAGACAAGTTCCTTTCCTCCTGGGGATTATATTCCAGTGGGAAAAAAGAAATAGTGAAAAAGAAAGCTTAAATCAAATGTAGACAAGCTACTCATAAAGCTGGTATTTTCTAAGGAGAAAAATTGAGTGACTTGGGACTCTTTTGTAGAATAGCTTTTTGTATCTTTGGAAGTATGTACCAGTATTATTTTCCAAAATATTAATTTCATTATTATAAATACACTCTTTAGAATAGCTAAAAGTAAAAAGACTGACAATGTCAAATACTCAGGAGGATGAGAAGCAACTAGAACTCTCACACATTGCTGACAGGAACATAATATGTTGTCACCCTTTACAGAACTATTTGGCAGGTTTTTATAAACATAAATCTACCCCATGACTCAAGAATTCCACTCCTTTAGCTATGGTGATAGAAATTGAAATAGTGGTTGCCTGTGGTGAGAGTGGAGGTAGAACTTATTGGGTATGGGTCCATGGGAACTTGCTAGGAATCTGGAAATTTTCTGTAAAAGATGTGAGTTACAGGAGTGTTTGCATTCCTCAGAACTCATAGAACCTCATGTTTAAGGTATGTGCATTTAATTGACTTTAAATTATGAATCAAAAAAACATTTTTTAATGGAATTGCAAGGGTTTGAATAGAGGAAGTTACTGTATATCATGAGAATGTATAACAAAGGGTTTCCTTACTGAGAAAGTGAGATTTCAAAGATTGTGCAAGGTATGCTAGGGAGAGGGGTAAACTCAATACATCAATGTTAGCTATTCTTCACTGGGAATCTTCCAAAACAGAGAATCTGTTGTGGACTGAATCATGTCCCCAGAAATCTGTACTGAAATCCTGGCTTCCATGCCCGTAGATGGGAAGCCTAGTAGCATAGTGGTTGAGAGTTCGGCTGCTAGCTGCCATTTGAGTTACACCAAATGATCCCATCTCAGCAGGAAGGATGATCAATGATCTCGAAGGACTAAAACAACAGGGGGAAAGAGAACCCAGAAGACAGAGAGACCCCTGTGAGCAGATGACTACACGAACATGTGACTGAAAGAACCAGATGGTGCCCGGCCACCACCAGTGATAGCTGTAACGGGGCTCACAAAGTTGAGTCTCACTGGCAACACAAAAGTAAAAAGGGGTTCGCTGTGAGATCTCCACTAAAAGACCACAACTGATTGTCCAGGGGCCTCGGGGTTCCCCTGGGGGCATGGCCCCTGGCCCTGATGCTGTCCCTGTCCATAAATCACAATGGAGGTCAACTCTTTAGACAGAAATGGATTGGACTTGGTGACACAGAGTGACCATATCATGTGTGCACTTTATGGTTCTGTGCATCTATAGGATGTCATCCACCTGACCTTTTATTGGATGTGAGGTAGAGGGTTGAGAGGAGGGTATGATAGGAGATTGTTAGGAGGATATGACATGTACAGAACAGGGAGGAGGAGTGTACTGTCGCTGGCCAGGGAGAGCAGTGGGAGCCGCTCATTGGTCGGTATGCAAATTTATATGGGATTGTATATTTTCACTCAATCATAATAAAATAAATTTTAAAAAAGAGTTTGGCTCCTAACCAAAAGGTCAGTAGTCCAAATCTGCCAACAGCTACTTGGAAACCTTATGGGGCAGTTCTACTCTGTACTACGGAACTGCTGTGAGTCAGCATTGACTCCTTGACAACAACAGGTTTTGTGTTTTTGGCCTGTGGATGTGAGGTAATGTAGTCAATCATATTGTCAGTCTTATTGGGTCGGTGTGGGTGACGTTGTTGTTAGGTGTCCTCAAGTCAGTTCCTACTCATAGTGCCCCCGTGCACAACAGAAGGAAATGCTGCCCGGTCTTGTGCCGTGCCCACAATCGTTTTTATGTTTAGCCCACTGGTGCAGCCACTGTGTCAATCCATCTCATTGAGGGTCGTCTTCTTTTTTGTTGACCCTCCACTCTACCAAGCATGATGTCTTTCTCCAGGGACTGAACCCTCCTGGCAACATGTCCAAAGTATGTAAGATGCAGTCTCACTATCTTGGCTTCCGAGGAGCACTCTGGTTGTACTTATTCCAGAACAAATCTGTTTGTTCTTTTTTGGCAGTCTACGGGACATTCAATGCTCATCTCCAACACCACAATTAAAAGGCAGTGTGGCTAATAAGCCCTATCATTCTGAGTTATGTAAGGTGCAGCACAGACACAGAGACAAGCTCCCTGAGAAAATACTCTTTAATAGCCCAGATACTACTTGCGGTATCTGAGTTACAGTTGCACCAGTTCACTAAGGAGGAATCTACCCTTCACTTCGTACCTCTAGCTCTCATACTCCTGTTTTCACATTTAATTTAATGTTCACAGTGATATCAGCACTCTGGCTCTCATTTTACAAAAGAGGAAACTGAAGGAAGTCACAGGACCTGCTCAAGGCCGACAGCTAGGACCTGGCAGAAGCTAGGCTTTAGGGCTGCCTATTTGGTGTCAATTTCTCGAGACTTAACCTGAAATAGTAACCGCAGACTTCCCTGGTAGGGAGGGCTGACACGAAGGAATGCCCCCGTGAACAATGGAAGGCTCGGCTGTCGCGCCCGCCCACCCCACCTCCCCAGGCGCCAGCCTCCTGGTCTCGAGAGAGTGGGGAGGGGGTGGGGCGCCAAGGTCTGGCTCCACCACGCTGAGTCAGCCGCTTTCGGGACCGGCCAGTTGGCTCCAGAACAAAGCCAGGCCATGGGGCTGGAGGGCGGGGTCCAAGCCGGAGGAGCGGGGAGCTGGGAGCGGCGCGCTCCGGGGGGTGATGGGAGGACAAGCCAAGCTGGGCGGGACAGGACTGGGGCGGGAACCTGAACTGGGGAGGAGGGGATGGGGTGCCGCAGGACTGGGAGGCGAGGTCGAGCCAGGGAAAAGCGAGGCACCCAGGGATGAGACCCGAGCTATGGAGAGAGGGCCTGGGACTGACGTCCATGGGCAAGTCTGAGTCAGCTAGAGGGGGCAGAGAGCGGCAAGAGGGACGGTCCTGAGAAGAACATGGCTGGAGGCAGTGCCTGAGTCGGGGGGTGGTGGGAGGGGAGGGGGCTGGAAAGCCCGACGGACTGCTGGGAGACAGGGCGAGACCCGTCTGCAGGAGGCAAGGAGTCTGCGGGGAGCCCAACCAGAAAAAAGTTGAGCTGTCGGGGGATGGAGAAGAATCCGAACCTGGCGAGAGCGGGAAGGGGTCCCTGGCGGAATAAGAGCGCGGAACCCTATCTGGGGAAGACAGAGGCCTGGGTGAGGCGCCCCCAGCCGGAGAAAGGGGAGCAGCGAGGGGCGGGGATGAAGGCGGGGCACTAGCCAGGGAAGAGAGAGCCGTAGCGGGTGGGGAGGGGAGAGTTGGACGGAACTCTACCTAGGGGAGGCTAAGAGCTGGATAGCGGGCCCAAGACCAGGGCTGGGGTGGTGAGGGGCGGGACTTGCGGGAGTTAGCGCTTCCGCTTGGCTCCGGCTGCTTCCAATAAACGGCTCTCTCCGCAGCGCCACCTGCTGGTCTCTGCCAAGCACACCAGCTCTGAGTGAGCCGATCCCAAGCTCTGCGGCTCAACGGTGGGTCCCGTAGCAAGTCTATCTCTTTCTTGAGGCTGTCCGTTCATCTATGAAATCACATCGTTCGCAGGGTCGTTCTGAGAGTGGGTTGGGAATGGACGTGCAGAGGAAAATATTCATCATCACCTTTGTTGCTGTGTGTCTTCCAGGCGACTCTAGTTCGTGGTGAACCTATAGAAAGTAGAATCATCACCATGGAGGTCTGCAGGCTGATAGCTAGTGGTTAAATACTACGTCTGCTAACTAAAAGGTCAGTAGTTCAAATCTACTAGGCGCTCCTTGGAAATTCTATGGGGCAGTTCTACTCTGACCTGCAAGGTCACTGTGAGTCAGAACTGACTTGATGGCTGTGGGTGTGGTTTCTTTTGTTGTTGTTTACGCTTTTCTGCAGCAGATTACCAGCTCTTTTCTCCTGGGGAGCTGCTAGTATACTGGAACCACTGTCCTTCCAGTTTGTAGCTGAGCACTTAACTATTGCACTGCCATGGCTCCTTATCATCACTTTAACATTCGTTTTGTACTTACTAGGGAAAATTGCACTAATAGCTTTACACACATACTTTCTTTTATTCCACATGATAGTCTTATAAAATAGATGATGTTGTTAGATGCCCTTGAGCCAGTTAGGACTCCTAGAAACCCTGTGCACAACAGAAACAAACCCTGCCTGGTCCTGTGCTATCCTCACAATTGTTATGGTTGAGCCCACTGTGGTAGCCCCTGTGTCTATCCATCTCATTAAGGTCCTTCCTCTCTTTCACTGACCCTCTACTTTTAACAATTATGATGTCTTCCTCCAAAGTCTGGTCCCTTCTGATTAAATGTCCAAAGTATGTGAGATGAAGTCTCACCATCCTTGCTTCTAATCAGCATTCTGGCTATCCTTTTTCCAAGACAGATTTATTTGCTCTACCAGCCATCCATGGCATATTCAATATTCTTCACCAACACTATAATTCAAAGGCATCCGTTCTTCCTCCGTCTGCTTTATTCATTGTCCAACTTGCACGGTCATCAGAGGTAATCGAAAACTCCATGACTTGGTCAGGCATACCTTACTCCTTTATGAGAATGAGGTAATCATCCACATTTACTGCTGAGAAAACTGAGCTTCAGAAGAGCTTATGTGCAATGCCCAGATTCACATAGCTAGCAAATGGCAGAACCAGGACTTAAATCAGAGCCTGATTTAGCAGTTTGGAAGTCTTTCTGAACCTCCTGTCTGATTTTTCATTTACTTAGTCATGTACTGAAAAACTCTTATTGTTCACCTGTTCTTTGATGAGCAAGTTATAGTTGCCACACATATCAAGCTTACAGTTTAGTTGGAAGACAGTGAACAACTGATGATAACAACTGAATCAATTAAAATTGTGATATGTACCTTTGTGGAAAAGTATAGGGAACTATATGAGCAAAAAACAAGGGAACTAATCTAGACAGAGCAGTGATTGTAACTGAGTGCCAGATTCTATGATAAACCCCTTATAATTTAAGTGGGTCTCTTGCCCCCTTAAGATCTAAAAAAAAAACCAAACCCACTGTCATCAAGTTGATTCCAACTCATAGTGACCCTATAGAACTGACTTACAAAGTTTCCAAGAAGCATACGGTGGGTTTGTTTGACTATTAACTGGGATCCTATCAGCAGCAAGTAACAGAAACCTAGTACAAACCCACCCTGCCGCCCCCTAACACACACACAAAAAAGAGAGGAGGATTTACTGGCAAACTCTAGGAAGTATACTAGCATTAAGTATGGATGGGTCCAGGGGCTCAGGAGAGATTTTCAGCACTCTGTCTCTCTCATTGTCTCTCCATTCTCTGCCATGCAGCCAAGCAAAATGACTAAGAATAGATCTAGGTTTTCATTGACGTTTCAGCTCTCAGTCCCAGAAAAGAAGAAAACGTATGGTCCAATGGCTCCCACTTAAGAAAAACCTTGGGAGGAATCTGATTGGCTTGATTTAGGCCATGTGCCTGTCCCTAACCAAAATTCTCTGAACTCTGATTGGCCAGGTGTGAGCCACATGCCCTTTCAGGAAGTAAAAGGGAGGTCTTCAGTTTCTGCCCCTACCTAAACCATATAAAATGGTGCTGGATCACTGATCTATCCACTTCAAAATCCCACTCCATGTAGAGGTCCAAAAGCCCTCCTTAAATTTTCTGAGAACTCACTTTCTTGTAGACATCCCTACCTCTGGGCAGTGTTTTCTGTGGTAGCTCAATCCACTGTCTCATTCAGACTAAACACACATCTCTCTAAATCCCTCTGGAAACCAAGACCTGAACTGATAACTAAACAGAGGCTTCTAGACACCCAGTGAGCCCTAGGACATAGCACAGGGCTGTTAATTTGGACTTCATACCACTGAGCAGAAAACTTCCTCTGTTTTGCTGACCCCTGGCTCTCTGTGAGTGCTGGCTTTCATAGGTTGAGGGTAACTTGCCATTTTAACTTTTTTTCTCTGTTTTGGATGGCAAGTGAAGCTGGGACTTGACTGGCAGCTAGTCTTGGGTGCACTGTTGGTGGGATAGGCGGGTGACATTGCCACACGTTGAGAGCCCAGCTTCATACTCTGTGCATCTCGGCACCTTTGGCCTCTCTTTCTGCCTCTGCCATTGCATGGCCTGTTCCATGGCAGGTAGAGAGCTTGTGTGGGATGCCATCTTGTTCCACTGGGAAGTGGATATACCCATATGGAGACCTCAGCTGGACTTAATTCCTAGGCTGAGAGGTAGGACCTGCCCAAAGAAGAGAACTTTTCTGGCAGAAAAGTAGTATTCTATACAGTGTTGCACAGTGTTGCCTATGGCTGGAGCCTGGCAGCAGAGGCCAGCATGGCAGTAGCCCTTCTGTATTTTGAACTAGTTTGTAACATCTTGGATTGGCTATAGAGGTGCTTACTTTGCCAGCTTGGAAGAGGGACCTGTATACCTGAAAACCTGACTGACTTTGGAGTTCTTAGATACCTTTTACCTTTCATTTTAAGATGGCCTAGAGAAACAACTGCAGTCCATCCTCACAGCATCTCTTGCAGCCTCTATTGACTCACATGATGCCCCCAAAGCAAAAAAACTCAATAAAAGCATAACAAAGAAATCACCCCTCACTTCAGAAGGCCCCCAAAAGAATGAACTAAAGAGCTACCCAGATGTAGAAAGCTTTCTGAAACTATCAGAAGGTGAATACAAAAGGATTATATAGAGAGTCCTCCTAAACCTTATATGAAATGCAGCAGAGCAAAATGAAAAATTAAGCAAGCTGTTTGATCTGATGGAACACCAGTACTCTGAAATCCAACAGATCAAGAACAAAATCAAAGAGATAGAAATGTCAATTCAAAGCCAAGAAAACAGAATGGAACAAATGGAAAATAGACTTTCTGACTTGGAAGACAGAGCTACTGACTCCAGCATCTATGAGGAGAAATCAGAAAAATGAAGAAGCGTTAAGAAGCATGTGGTACTCTATTAAGAGGAACAATCTACAATTAATTGGAGTTCCTGAACAGGGCAAGACACCTGAGAACACAGAGAGTATTGTGGCTGAGCCGCTGACAGAAAACTTCCCAGAAATTATGAAAGAAGAGAATATAGATATCCAAGATACATATCAAATGCCACTGAATATAGATCTCAAAAGAAAGACCCCAAGACATATTATAATCAAGCTTAACAAAATGAAACATAAGCAGAAACTCTTAAAGGCAGTAAGACTCAAAGCAAAGCTAACTTTCAGAGGGAAACCCTGTAGGCTTTCATTGGATTTCTCAGAGAAACAATGCTGGCAGAGACAGTGGCGTGATACATTTGAAGCCTTGAAGGAGAAGAACTTATATATCCTGCAAAACTCTTTCAAATATGAAAATGAAATTAAGACATTCACAGATAAACAGAAACTCAGAGACTGTAAAAAACAAACCAAAGCTACAAGAAAGAATCTCTTGACTTAAGAGAACAGAACCACTGAATTTATATTTTAGAAGCAAATTCAAGACACATCACCCAGAAACCTACTCAGTTGGGGAAGGCGCCAAACTCAATCAAACCTATAATAGTGAAAGAAATGATCCAGTGATCATATCATGAAAGCTATGATGTCATTATATTAAAAAGAGGGATGTACTACAGTTGTTATAGTCCTTCCAGATGGAGAGGAAGCTAATAAGACTGGTGGTAATTAAAATTGGGTTTATACATAGTTTATTAAGGGGGATCATAAGGGCAGCTGTAAGTCACAATAAAGGTGCAACATATCAAATCAAGAAACATAATACAGGAGTCTCAATAACCACAAAACCAACCCTGAAAAAGGTGAAAAATCAACTCACAAAGAAGACTGTCCCAGAACAGATTAATAAGAACAGAGGAAACATCAACACAAAAATAAACATATCACAATGACAGCAGTGAACACATACCTATCAATAATTACATTGAATGAGAATGGGCTGAACCATCCAGTAAAGAGACATCGAATGACATCTTGGATCGAAAGACATGACCCATCCATATGTTGCCTACAACAAACTCAACTCAGGGTTAAAGATATAAACAACCTGAAAATTAAAGAGTGGAATGATGTATATCAAACTAACAATACATAAAGAGTAGGTGTGGCAATTCTAATCTCAGATAAAATAGATTTTAATGTAAAATCTACCATCATGAACAAGAATGGATACTATCTATTGCTGAAAGGTTCAATACACAGCCCAAAGCCAAGTGCCGTCGATATACCTAATATTAGAGCATCTAAATACATCAAAGAAACACTGACTACACTTAAAAAATGAGATAGATCACTCCACAATAATAGTGGGAGACTTAAACACTCCACTCTCAATATTGGAGAGATGGTCTAGAAAAAAGCTCAGTAAAGATACAGAAGACCTTATTGCCACAATGAACCAACTAGACCTCATCGACTTATACGGAACTTTCTATCAGTGGACAACTATACCTTCTTCTTCAATGATAAAGAACAACAGTGATTTTAGGAAACATCTCATAACCTGGTTTCAAGTGGAGGACATTATGCTGAGTGAAAGTGGTCACTGACAAAAGGACAAATACTGTATGAGAACCCTATGATAAGAACTTAAAAGCAGACTCATGCATAGAACAAAAACTCTTTGACAGCTACAAGGGTGGGGAGGGAAGGAGGGTAAGGGGCAGAGAGTTTAGATTAGATAGTTTATAGAAATTTGGTTGGGTGAAATCAGTGAAAGCACACATTATAAAGAAGATCAATATTAACTGGACTTTAAAAATAACATCATTACTTCTCCCATCTTAACCTGATATTGCAGGGACACAGTAGCTGGGCTGGGGGGCCAAGGACCATGCTCTCAGGGGAAATTGAGGCCAATTGGCACAACTAGTGTTTTGCTAAGAGAGCCTTGTGCACCCCACATTGGTGAGTGGTATCTGGGTTCTTAAAAGCTGCCAAGCTGCCACCTAAGGGTACAGCAGATGGTCCCAGCTCAACAGGAACAGATGATCACCATGGACGAAAATGACATGGGGGAAAGAGAACCCAGAAGTCAGAGAGACCCACATGAGTGGGTGACTACATCGACTTGTGACCAGAAGAACTGGATGGTGCCCACCTCCCACCAGTGATAGCTGTGACAGAGCTCACAAAGTTGAGTCTCGCTGGCAACACAAGAATAAAAAGGGGTGCACCCTGAGATCTCCACTAAAAGACCGCAACTGATGGTCCAGGGGCCTCAAAGTTCCCCTGGGAGCACGGCCCCTGGCCCTGATGCTGCCACTGCCCATAAATCATAACGGAGGTCAAGTCTCTGGACAGGAATGGATTGGACTTGGTGACACAGAGTGACCATATCATGTGTACACTTTATGGTTCTGTGCATCTATAGGATGTCATCCTGCTGACCTCATACTGGAGGCGGGGGAGTGGATAGAGAGGAGGGGATAGGAGATTGTTGGGAGGACAAGACATGTATGGAGCAGAGAGGAAGAGTGTGCTGGACAGGGACAGGACAGGGAGAGCAGGGGGAGCTGCATATAGGTGGACACGCAAATTGCTATGGGAATGTATATTTTCACTCAATCACAGTAAAAAAAATGTTAAGCTCAATATGATAATCAATACTTGAAGTTACCTAACTTGCATGGATTCTGTACCACAACAGTTCCTTGCGTTGTTAGTGGGGAGTGGGGAGGCTAGAGGGACTGGCAAACACAAAAAAAGCAAAAGTAACAACAAACTGTGTCTAGCAACACAAATGGAATATATGTGTGCTACACTTCAGTGACAATGTTCCACTGCTATTCAGAAGACCTTAGAAGAATTGAAGTCTTTGAATTGTGGTAAGGTGAAAAATGATGACTTCTCAAGATTCATAAATAAATTTTTACTTAAAATGCAAAAGCAAACAAACAAAAAATCACATAATTTGGAAAGATCACCTGGAACATTCCTATGTATGAAGGTTAAGGTTGCATGTCAGCCTGGTTGGCCCATGAGCTTCAGTGTTTGGACAGTTATAATGTAGTTTGGTAGCTACTAGTAATGCAATCACCTCCACGATGAGATCATGTAATCACCTCCATGACTGCAGGCAATCAGCTGAAGGAGAGTTTCCTTAGGGGTGTGGCCTGCATCTAACATAGGTGGCCTTTCTGGCAAAGCTCATTGGCTGTTTTTCGCTCTGGATCCTGCAGCTGGCTCCAGTTCATCTGACCTCTGATTCTTGACCCTCTGGTTCTGACCTCTTGGGACCTGAGCTAGCAGCTTACCTGTCCACGTTAGGATTCATCAGTTTCCTCAGACTTTGAGCCAGAGGCCTGCTGTCAAGACAGAGTAATTGATGCATTTGAACTGCAGTGTTCTCAAAGAATATTGAAAATACCATGGACTTGGCTTCACCAGACCCTGAAGCTATGTAAAGTCAGGAGACACCTCCAGCTTGACCCACAGACTTGTAATGTTCCAGCTTCTACAAACATGTAAGCTATTTCCTTGACATAAACCTCTCTTATGTATATTTATATACTTCCAGTTTTGTTTCTCTAGAGAACCAAGCCTAAGACATTACGTAAAAGAAGAACTAGGGGCCCAACAAGATACAAAGTATGCCACCTTTTGTGCAAGAAAGGGAAAAGAATAATATATTTTACATTTTGCAATGATGACTTTTTCCCTCAGGCAAACTAGCAACTCCAGACACTTTTGCATGTATTAGGCAAGTTTCTTACAGCTACTTTAAAATGATTTCATACTCAAACAAATGTATACAAATAATATATTTTAACATTTTATATATTTCTACATCTTACAAAACAAAATTTTTTAAATATTATGCTCTGTAATTGTTTTTTGTGTGGTATTTTACGAAACAATACCTGAGGTGCATGCTTGGTTTGTCAGGGCACATATCATAATAAAAAACACATTACAGTAGTCCTCAAAGCTTTGAAAATACTCCTCCAGTTTCTGAGACATTCTGCATAATGGCCCTGCCCTCCAGGCTCTAGGTACTGGCCACAGTCTCTGGATTCTGACTGGAGACCCCTGGCCCTGTGCTACAACTCTGCCTAGAAAGGCTCACTTGGACAGCAACTCTGCCCCTTCAGCTTTAGGTGCACCCTAAGCGCAACTGAGTAGCAATTCCACCCTTACAAAGACAGAAAGCCCTGGCTCCACCCTTTCAAACCCCTGAGGTCATGGCCACACCCTTTGAGACTGGGACAGCTCAGATTCTCGCTGTTTGTCTCTTCAGCTTCTTCTTCCTGTGGCTGCATAGCCTGGGCCTCAGGCCTACACCTGCCCTGCCCGGGCAAGTGTTCTAAAGCTCTGTAGCTCCACTCTTGCTAGAAAGCCTCCTGCACAAAGGCACTTAAAGATTTTTGCAGAAAACAATATGTCGAGGCATATTGATCTGCTCGATCCATGCCACCCATGTATTTTATGTAAGTTATTATAATATTACGTTTCTTGACATTGACTTCCACACCACCTCGTAAAATCCTTTTCACAGTAGTCATTCCTGCGTTATCCCAAGAAGTCAAACAAGTGACAAGTCCTTTTATCTTTCCACGCTAGAAATAGAGTGTTATCTTTTCGATACGCTGCCGTGGATTTTTTTTAGGAATTT
Source organism: Heterohyrax brucei (assembly GCA_028571685.1). Classification (NCBI taxonomy): domain Eukaryota; kingdom Metazoa; phylum Chordata; class Mammalia; order Hyracoidea; family Procaviidae; genus Heterohyrax; species Heterohyrax brucei. The sequence goes on from CM053140.1 coordinate 61,576,945, forward strand.
TGGGTTTTTTTATTTTGCTTGGTAATTCCTTTCTATTTGTTAAGATCATCCTGGTTAAAAACAACAATTGTCCCCACTCAGTCACCCGAGACACGCCTCTCGAGTTATCTCATGAAATGTTGTGGTGCCTGAGAGGGGCCTCTCGAGTACAGAGGGTTTATATTTAATTTTAAAAAAATCACTGGCTAGTGATTTTTTAAAATTAAAATGTTCCTACGACACAGTGGTTAAGAGCTATGGCATGTGTGGCTGCTAACCAAATGGTGGGCAATTCAAATCTACCAGCCACTCCTTAGAAACCCTATAGAACAATTCTATTCCATCCTACAGGGTCACTATGAGTCAGAATTGACTCAATGGCAATCGGTTTGATTTTTTGTTATAGACAATTATGTGAAGAATAATGTAGAAAGACAATTATAAAGTAATTTTGAATAACTTAATAGACACATTATACTCAAAGGTACTCTTGGTTAGCCAGCCACTAGATAACTTTCACTGGCAACCTTACCCAAAGACCCTTCTGATTTTAGGAGGAGGAAACCCAAAGTCAAACAAGAACAAAGGAATGCATTGACTCACGTGACTAAAAGATCCAAGTGAGACTATCACTTCAGTCCTGGCTGGAGCCAGGTGCATGCATGATATCAACAGGACACTGTTAGTTTCCATCTCTCAGCTCAAGTCCCTTCTGTGGTGGCTTTATTCTTAAGCAGCTCTTTCTACAAGATGTCAAAGATGCCTTCCAGGAGCTTCAAGGGGGACATCCTACTGGCTGAATAATTCCCATGCAAAGGAAGTATCTCTTTATCAATGCTTCAGCAAAAATCCAAGGTAGGACTCTCACTGATCTTAGCTAGCCTGGCCATAAACCGACCAAAAGAGAAGGAAGTGGATTGCTTTTCCTTGGCACAGGGATTAAGAATACGGGAGCAATTGTTCTCCCAAAGGGAAATTGGTATTGTTATAAAAACATGGAGAACAGATGCCAACCAGAGAAGAGCAGCAGCTGGCCTCACTCCCCCTGCCATTTCTTGGAATTCTTGTATCTTGTGTCCCTTTGCCTATCCTTACTCTCTTCTTTCGCCTCTCTCCCTGGGCAAAGAACTGAAGTAAATGCTTCCTGTTTTTTAAATGCAGAAAATACTAATGTCACTCTTTTTTTTCTCCTCTCAGGGTCTCATTTTCTATCTCAAACATTTATTGAGCTATTTTTACAAAATCCGTTCCTTGCCTGTGAGGAGTTTGGTTGCCAGATGTTACAAAACTGTGGCATAAAGAATCTGGTCTTACTCAAAGAAAGGTCTGGATCTGGCCTTTGCCTTTGCCTTTGCCTTTGCCTTTGCCTGCTGGGACATCATCTATGTCATAACTATTTTTGCTTGGGCCAGGGACTGTCCATACCAGAAAGACCAGGAGTGGGACTCAGGATGGTGACTTGTGGTGTCACTGAACCTAGAGAACAAGCTCAAATACTATTAATACATCAGTCATGCCTATGTAATGCAGTCCTCCAAAATGCCAGAACACCAGGACTCAGCTAAGCTTCCCTGGTTGGCAATACTCTGTGCATATTGTCACTCGTGAAGCAGCAGTCAAGAAATTAAAAAAGAAAAATTGCATAGGGCAAATCTGCTGCAAAGGGCCTCTTTAAAATTTTAAAAAAGCAAAGATGTCACTTTAATGAGTAAGATGCCCCTTACCAAAGCTGTAGTATTTCCAAATTCCTGATATGCATGAAAAAGTTAGGTAATGGAAAATCAAGACAGAATAATTGATGCATTTGAACTGTGGTGTTGGCGAAGAATACTGAAAATACCACAGACTGCCGAAAGAGTGAATAAATCAGTCTTAGAAGAAGTACAGCCAGAATACTCCTTGGTGATGAGGATGGTGACTTCAACTTGCTTGCTTTAGACATGTCATCGCCAAAGCCAAGTGCCGTGGTCAGGAAAGACCAAATGCTGGGAAAGGACATCATACTTGGTAGAGGGCCAGTGAAAAGGAGGAAATCCCTCACTGAGATGAACTGACACACTAGCTTCAACAGGGGGTCCAACACACCAATGGTCATGAAGATGATGCAGGACCAGGCAATGTTTCATTCTGTTACGCACAAGATCACCATGACAGCAACTAACAGCAATAGCAACAACAGTACCACACACTGGCACTTAATGAGTAGAATGTGTCCTGACTCCATGGTGAGAGGATAATAGCAGCTCTGCCGCTGGTGCTTTCCCTGGGCTCCCCTCTTGACTGATTTTAATCTGTATCCTTTCCCTATAACAAACTTTATCCACAAGCATAAAAGCATTCAGTGAGTTCTACAATTTCTTTTCATTTTATTTTTTTATTTTTTTATTTTTATTTGACATGACTGAGTGAAAATGTATATTCATGTATAAATTTACATGTCCACCTATATGCAGCTTCCGCTACTCTCCCTGTCCGGTGACTGCACACTATTCCTCTCTGCTTCATACATGTCTCATCCTCCCAACAGCCTCCTTTCCCCTCCTCTCCATCCACTCCCCTTCCTCCAGCCAGAGGTCAGCAAGATAATATCCTATAGATGTATAGAACCATAAAGTGCTTCCAATATATGGTCACTCTGCATTGCCAAGTCCAATCCATTCCTGTCCAAAGAGTGGACCTTTGTTATAATTTATGGGAAAGGGCAGCATCAGGGCCGGGGGCAATGCTCTCAGAGGAACCCCAAAACCGCTGGACCATCAATTGAGGTCTTTTAGTGGAGATCTCAGGATGCACCCCTTTTTATTCTTATGTTGCCAGTGAGACTCCTCTCTGTGAGCTCCATCGTGGCTATCACTGGTGGTGGCCAGGCACCATCCGGTTCTTCCAGTCCCAAGTCGATGTAGGCACCCACTCTTGTGGGTCTCTCTGTCTTCTCAGTTGTCTTTACCGCATGTCATTTTGGTCCTTGGTGAGCATCCATTCCTGCTGAGTTGGGACCATTTGCTGTGTCCTCGGATGGCAGCTTGACAGCTTTTAAGACCCCAGACACCACTCACCAATGTGGGGTGCAGAGAGCTCTCTTAGCAAAATGCTAGTTGTGCCAGTTGGCCTGGAATTCACCTAACAGCATGGTCCCCCGCCCCCGCCCCAGCTACTCTGTCCTTGCAGTATTAAGATGGAAGGAGTACTCAAGTTATGCTGAAGTCCACTTAATGTTGTTCTTGTTTCTAATGTGTGCTATCGCCGCTTTCTCCCAACTAGATTTCTAGTAACTATCTAAACTAAACCCTCCCCCCTTACCTTCCCTCCCTCCCCTCCCTTGCAGCTGTCAAAGAGTCTTTTCTCCTATACACAAGTCTGTTTTTGAGATCTTATCGTAGAGGTCTCATACAGTATTTGTCCCTTTGTCACTGACTACTTTCACTCAACATAATGTCTTCCAGTTGAAACCAGGTTAGGAGATGTTTCCTGGAATCATCGTTATTCTTTATCATTGCGTAGTGCTCCGTTGAGTGTATGTACCATAGTTTACCTGTCCATTCTATTGTTGGGCATCTGGGTTGATTCCATCTTTTTGCTATCATGGACTGTGCTGCGGTAAATATTCTGGTGCATGTGTCTGTTGGTGTGAAAGGCCTTGATTCTGTAGGATATATTCCAAGTAGTGGAATTACTGGGTCAAATGGTATATCAATATCCATTTTTTTAAGAAAGCGTCAGATTGCCTTCCAAAGAGGCTGGACGATTCTGCAACCCCACCAACAGTGTAGGAGGGTTCCACTTTCTCCACAGCCTCTCCAGCATTTGTTGTTTCATGTTTTCTGGATCATGGCCAATCTTGTTGGGGTGAGATGGTATCTCATTGTTGTCTTGATTTGAATTTCTTTAATAACTAAAGATCGTGAACATGTCCGCATGTATTTTTTGGCTGCCTGGAGCTCATCTTTAGTGAAGTGTCTGTCCATCTCCTTTGCCCATCGCTTAATTGGATGGTTTATCTTCTTCTTCTTGATATTTTGTAGTATCCTACAGATTATGGAGATCAGGCATCGATCTGACATAGAGTTGCCAAATATTTTTTCCCATTCTGTGGGTGTTCTTTTAATTCTATTAATAAAGTCTTTGGATGGGCAAAAGTGTTTGATTCTTAATAGTTCCCATTTATCTATTGTCTCTTCTGTTGATTGAGGTTTCTTTGACAGATTTTGGAGTCTGTCCTCATTGTGTATTAAAACTTGCATTGCTGTTCCTGTCTTTTCTTGGATGAGCTTTATCGTTTTAGGTTTGATATTTAGGTCTTTTATCCAGTTGGAGTTGGTTTTTGTATAAGGTGTAAGATATGGATCTTGATTCAGTTTATTGCAGATGGATAACCAATTTTGCCAGCACCATTTGTTGAAGATACTGTTTTTACCCCTGTTTAATGTCTTAGGGCCTTTGTTGAATATCAACTGTTCATAGGCAGATGGTGTCATCTCTGTGGTCTCACTTCTGTTCCATTGATCCATCTGTCTGTTCTTGTACCAGTACCAGGCTGTTTTGACCACTGTGGCAGTATAGTATGTTCTAAGGTCGGGTAATGAGAGGCCTCCCAGTGTGTTCTTCTTCTTTAGTAGTACCTTACTTATCCGGGGCTTCTTCCCATTCCAAACAAAATTGGTGATTTGTTTCTCCATCTCATTAAAAAATGTTGCTGGAACTTGTATTTGGATTGCATTATATAAATAAATTGCTTTGGGTAAAATAGACATTTTCACAATGTGAAGTCTTCCTATCCATGAGCAGGGTAGGTTTTTCCATTCATCTAAGTCTCTCTTAGTTTCTTGTAGTAAGGGCTTGTAGTTCTCTTTGTAAAGGTCTGTTGTTTCTCTGGTTAGATTAATTCCTAGGTACTTTATCTTCTCAGGGGCTATCGTAAATGGTATTGATTTGATAACTTCCTCCTTAACAGTCTCGTTGTTGGTATAAAGGAATCCTACTGATTTACTTATGTTTATCTTGTATCCCGAGACCTTGCTGAACTCTTCTATCAGTTTGAATAGCTTACTTATAAATTCCTTGGGGTTCTCTGCATATACAATCATATCGTCTGCAAACAGGGAGATTTTAACTTCCTCTTTGCCGATGCAGATGCCCTTTATTTCTTCGTCTTGTCTAATTGCTCTGGCTAGAACTTCTAGCACGATGTTGAATAGGAGAGGTGACAGTGGGCATCCTTGTCTAGTTCCTGATCTCAAGGGAAAGTCTTTCAGTCTCTCCATTCAGGATGGTGTGGGCAATTGGCTTTGTATAAATGGCCCTTATTGTGTTGAGGAATTTGCTGTCTATGCCCATTTTGCTAAGAGTTTTTAGCATGAATGGGTGTTGGACTTTATCAAATGCCTTTTCTGCATCAATGGACAAAATCAGGTGATCCTTGTCTTTTGTGTTATTTATGTGGTTAATCACATTAATTGTTTTCCTGATGTTGAACCAGCCCTGCATCCCTGGTATGAATCCCACTTGGTCATGATGGATTATTTTCTTGATATGTTGTTGTATTCTATTGGCAAGAATTTTGTTGAAGATTTTTGCATCTAGTTTCATGAGTGATATCTATCTGTAGTTCTCTTTCTTTGTTGGGTCTTTCCCTGGCTTAGGTATCAGGGTTATGGTGGCTTCATAGAATGAGTTTGGGAGTACTCCATCCCTTTCTATACATGTTTCTTAATGTTTCTTCATTTTTCTTGTTTCTTTTTTCTGATTTCTGCTCATGGACGCTGGCATTAGTAGCTCTGTCTTCCAAGTCTGAAATTCTTTTTTCCATTTGTTCCATTCTGTTTTCTTGGGTTTGCATGGAAGTTTCTATGTCTTTGATTTTCTTCTTGATCTGTTGGATTTCAGAATACTAGTGTTCCATCAGATCGAACAACTTACTTAATTTTTCATTTTGTTCTCCTGCACTTTGTATAAGGTCTAGAAGGGCTCTGTATATAATCAATTTGTATTCACTTCCTGATGCTTTCATAAAAGTTTCTTCATCTGGAAAACTCTTTGGTTGCTTTGTTTGGGAGCCTTTTGAAGCCATGAGTGATTGCTTGTATGCCACAATTCTCTGTTGCTTTTTGGATCCCATGTGAGTATATACAGGCTGGAAAAGGTACTGTGAGGATGGATTGCAAATGTTTCTCTAGGCTGTCTTCAAATGTAAAGCAAAAGGTATCTGACCAATTCACAAGTCAGTTAGGTTTTCAGGTGTAGAGGTCCCTCTTCTCATCTGACAAAGTAAGCGCCACTATATCCAATCCCAGATGATAACAAACTAGTTCAGAATACAGCAATGCTACTGCCCTGTTGGCCTCTGCTGACAGGGCCCAGCCTTAGCTAACACTGTGTCGAGTACTGGTTTTGTGATAGAAAAGCTCTCTCCTGTGGGCAGGCTCTGGCTCCCAAGCTAAGAATTAGGTCCAGCTGCGGCCACCGTATCCAAGATGGTGTCCTCCACACAGGCAGCAGACAGAGGGGCTAAAGGTGCCGAGAGGTAGTGATTCCTCTGCTTCTGTTGCAGGGCCCCCAACGTAGGCAGCACTGTGCAAAATCACTACTTTTCTGTTGGAGAAGCACTGTCCCGTTTGCAGGCGCTGGCTCCCAGGCTAAGAACGAGGTCCCGCTAAAATCTCGGTACCGACATGGCATCCCACACACTGACCGTGAAGCTCCGCACAAACCCCACTGAGGCAGCTACAAAACGAAAGGCTCAAAGTGGCTAGATTAACAGAGTCCCGAGCCTGGCTCTCAGAATATGGGAACTTCGCCTGCCTATCCCCCCAGCAGCGCGTCTGAGTCCAGCCGCCAGGCAAGACCCAGCTCTGCCTGCCAGCCGAGACAGAGGAAAAAATAGTCAAAATGGTGTGTTTACCTTCGGTCCATGATAGCTGGGGCTAGCCAGGAGCGGGAGTCAGTGAAAGAGAGGAAGTTTTTCGCTGAGTGGTATGAAGTCCCAATTAACAGCTCTGTGCTGTGTCCTGAGGCTGATTAGGTGATCAGAAGGCTCTGTTTGATTGTCAGTTCAGGTCTTGGTTTCCAGAGGGATATAAGGAGACGTGGGCTTAGTCCGCCATCTTGACTCCACCCCCTGCAATTTCTTATAACAAATTATCAAACCTGAAGGTAGTTTGGGGAACCCCTTGAGCCTGGAATTGATGTCAGAAGTGAGGACAATTTTGAGACTCTTTACCACAGACTCCTTTTAGTTGGCCTGAATCCTTGCAGAAACAGAGCCCCAAAGCCTGGTCTACCTGCATTTCTTCACTACCTCCTACTGAAGGCTACGTCATTATTTCTTCTTTGTAACTGCTATAGAACTTAGTGCCTATACTCTTTGACTTCAGATTAAGCATTATTTTGACACATTCTGGGTTTAAAAAATAAAAAGGCCCAAATCAAACGAGTTATTGTTGAGATGATTCTGACTTACTGTGACTCCATGTGTGTAGAATACAACTTTACTCCACAGGATTTCAAGGCTATAGTTGTTTGGAAGCAGATCACCAGACCTTTCTTCTCAGATGTCTCTGGGTGAATTCAAACTGTCAATCTTTTAGCTAATAGTCGGGCACATAACCATTTTTTCCCTAAATTTTATTTTGTTGTTGTTGATGAGAATATACATGTAAAACACACACCAGTTCAAGTTTCCCCAAGTATAATTCAGAGACATTGATTACATTCTTAAAGTTGTGCGACCATTCTTAACCCCCTTTCCTGAGTTGTTCCTTTCTCTTTAATGTAAACTCATTGCCCCCTAAAGCCCTATCTAATCTTTAGAGTTTCTGTTGTCAATTTGATTCCATATAGATATGAAGTCTGACAAGTAAGTTAGTGAGCTAATCCTAGAAAAAGTGCTACCTACCTCATTGCTGAGTGTTACTGTGCTCACCTTTGAAGTACTCTTCTTGGAAAGCTATGCACCCATGCCAGTGCCTAGTCCACCCTTCAAAGCAATTTGAAACTCTTTTTCTGGAATGGCCATCAGAGCTGTCATTGGTATATTACCCTTGATGTCCTGGATGTCATCAAAATGCCTTCCTTTCAGTATTTCCTTTACTTTGGGTAAAGAAAAAAGTCACTGGGGTCCAGATCAGGTGAGTAGGGAGGGTGTTCCTGTACAGTTATTTGTTTACTGGTTAAAAACTCCCTGAAAGACAACTATAGAGTTAGGTTCATGAACTGGCCACCATACCACCATGCATGATGGCTATTCCAGAAAGAGTTCCAAAGGTGCTTTGAAGGGTGGACTAGGTGCTGACATTGGTGCATAGCTTCCCAAGGGCAGTAGTTCAAAGGTGGCTGTAGCAATATTCAGCAATGAGGTACACAGCACTTAGAAGAAATAAGTTTGTGGACTTAATTGTCAGACTTCCCAGTTCTTAAAGGTGTGTAATGCTCAAGGCAGATGATTTTACTAGTTAAGCTAAACAATGGTTAAATTTTAGGATGACTTCCCCTGAGGTCATGTAGCCATTTGTACTGCCCAGGGGTGCCATATGTTCTGGGTTATGACTTCATTAACAGATATTGGCTGAGTTCCTCCCTCTCATGGATTGGAGGATGAGTATGCAGATATATAGCCTACTCATTAAAGAAACATTTGCTGTGTTTCTGTTATGTGCTAAGTAAAACTATTTGGTAAGCATAAAAGATCCTGATTTTGCCCTTATGGGAATTTACCACCTGAAAGGGAAACTGATAACAGACATGAAACAGAAATGAGTATATAATTGTGAGTACTACAAAGAAGGGTAGGATGGTCTGAAAACTTCTAATCAGGGACCCTGACCTGGTTATTTCTCTCAGAGAAATGTGCGATTTGAGATCTGAAGGATGAAAGATTAATTAGACAAAATAGAGGGAAGAGCATTTTAGATGGGAGAACCTCCAACATGCAAAGTCCTTGGGGTGCAAAGGACCATGGCATATTCAGTGACCTACAAGAAGCCCAGTGGGGTACATCCAAACAAGAGTGAGAACTGCAGGAGATAAGGGTGAAATGATTGTCAAGGGCTAGTGGATTTTCCCAAAATTCACTGTCAGAGGAGACAGCAAGTGTGCACCAATCTACCATTTGTGTATCTGTGTATCAATTAAAGGAGGTAATGTGTTAAAGAGCATGTGTGATTGATTGAATCATGTGTTCCAGAATGATGCATTGTAAATCCTAACCTCTATGCCTGTGGTTATAATCCCGTTTGAAAATGGGTTGTCTGTGTTATCTTAATGAGTCAGGGTTAGTGTACAGTATATTTTGAGTCAATCTGTTTTGAGACATAAACAGATTAAACAAATAAGCAGAAGAGAGATGGGGTAAGACAGGTGCCAAGACACATGGAGATCTCCAAGGGACCAGGAAGCAGAAGCCGAAGACAAGGGCATTCCTCTAGAGCCAATAGAGAGGGACAAGCAGTCCCCTAGAGCCTGCACTGTGAATTCAGACATCTAGCCTCCTAAACTGTGAGAAATTAAAGTCATCTACTAGTGATATTTCTGTTACAGCAGCACTAATACGCAGACAGCATAATAGTGTGTAACACATACCAGATCATCAATAAATAGCAGCTTCTACCAGAAGAACCAGGTGGTGCCTGGCCACCACCAAAGACATCCTTGATAGGGGACACAATGCAGTGTTCCTGATGTACCATGAAAAAAAGAGGGGTACAGATCAATAACTCCACTAAAAGAAGAGAATTGACGGCCCAACAGCCTGGGGAGTTCCCTAGGAACATGGCCCCTAGACCTACCGCTGACCCAGACCTGAAACCAGTACTGAGGTCAACACTTTAGACAAAGAATGGACTGGACTTGAGGACACGAAGTGAGGATGTGGTGTGTGTACTTTATTGTTGGTTTTATACATTTGTAGGAGGCTGTCCTAGTTTCTTTCTAGAGGGGAGAAGAGAGGGTAGAGAGGAGGGGACAGGTGTTTGTTAAGAGGATAAGGAGGAATGTGCTGTCACAGGTTTAGGAGAGCAGACAGTTGCAGAGAGGTAGGCATGCAAAACTGACTTGGACTGTATACTCTCACTTAATCATAATAATAAAAATTAAAAAGTGAAAGTAAAAAAAAATAGTAGCTTCTAATACTGTTTGAAACCCTGGTGGTATAATGTTTAGACTACAGCTGCTAATCAAAAGGTCAGCAGTTTGAATCCACCAGTCACTCCTTGGAAACTCTGTGGGGGCAGTTCCACTCAGTTCTATAGGGTCACTATAAATTGAAATTGACTCAACAGCAATATGTTTGGTTTTGATGTGTGATAAATGTTGAACTCAGGAAGCATCAAAAGAAGAGAAAGAAATACAGAGTTACCGTACCAAAAAGAGTTGGTCAACATTCAGTCCTTTTAGGAGTTAGCATGTGATCAAAAACTGTTGCTGTTTAAAAGAAGAAGTCCAAGCTGTACTGAAGACACTAACAACAAACAAAACTCCTGGAATTGACAGAATGGATTCAACAAATGGATACAGTGTTGGAAGTGCTCCCTCATCTATGCCAAGAAATTTGGAAGAGAGCTACCCAGCCAACTGATTGGAAGAGATCCATATTTGTGCCCACTCCAAAGAAAGGTAATCCAACAGAATGTGGAAGTTATCCAACAATATCATTAATATCACATGCAAGCAAAATCTTTGCTAAAGATCATTCAAAAGCAGCTGCAGCAGTATATTGACAGGGAACTGCCAGAAATTCAAGCCAGATTCAGAAGAGGACATGAAAAAGGTGATATCATTGATGATGCCAGATAGCTCTTGGCTGAAAGCAGAGAATACCAGAAAGATATCTGCCTGTGTTTTCTCGGCTGTGCAAAGACATTCAGCTGTGTGGATTGTAACAATTTATGGATGACATTGCAAAGGATAGGAATTCCAGAACACTTAATTGTTTTCATGAGAAAACTGTACATAAATCAGGAGGCAATTATTCAAACAGAACAAGGAGATACTGTGTGGTTTAAAGACAGGAAAAATATATGTCAGAGTAGTATCCTTTCTCCATACTTAATCAGTCTGTACGCTCAGCAAATAATCTGAGAAAACTGGACTGTATGTAGAAGAACAGGGCATCAGGTCGAAGGAAGATTCATTTAACAACCTTTGATATGCAGATGACACAAACTTGGTTTCTAAAAGCAAAGATTTGAAGCACTTACCTGATGAAGACCAAAGACTACAGCCTTCGGTATGGATTACACCTCAATGTGAAGAAAATAAAAATTCTCACAGCTAAGCCAATAAGCAACATCATGTAAATGGAAAAAAGATTGAAGTTGTCAAGAATTTCATTTTACTTGGATCCACAGTCAACACCCATGGAAGAAGCAGCAATCAAGAAACGAAACGACATATTGCATTGGTCAAATCTGCTACAAAAGACCTCTTTGAGGTATTGAAAAATAAAGATGTCACTTTAAGGACTAAAGTGTGCCTGACCCAATCCACAATATTTTCAATTGCCTTATATGCATGGGAAAGCTGAACAATGATTAAGGAAGACCAAGGAAGAATTGATCTTTGAATTATGGCATAGGTGAAGAATACTGTGTATACCGTGGATTTCCAGAAGAAAGAACAAGTCTGCCTTAGAAGTACAACCAGAGAGCTCGTTGGAAGCAAGGATAGCAAGATTTCCATCTCAGGTGCTTTGGGAATGTTATCAAGAGGAATCAGTCTCTGGCACGGGACATCATGCTTGGTAAGTTAGAGAGGATCCATGGAAAAGAGAGATACCCTCAACAAGATAGATTGACACAGTGGCTGCAACGATGGGCTCAAACATTAGCAATGATTGTGAGGATGGCACAGGATCGGGCAACATTTCATCCGGTTGGAAGCAGGGTTGCTACACGTTGGAATTTACTCACAGTACTAACAACAAACACGACTAATCTGGCCTCACCCAACTAATTCACTCTCTCTGATGCCTGACCCTGCTGCCAAGTCAATTCAGACTCATAGTGACCCTCTCTGATGCTTAGTGAGTTCCTAATTACCCTCTGAGGTTCTGCTCAATTGTTCCCTCCTCCAAGAAGCCTTCTCTGAGCTCACTTAGCTGACTTATTGAAACAGGAGGGAAGCTTTAGACACCCCAGTTTTAAAAAGGGAAGTTAAAACAGACAGCAAAGATTTCATTCTCTTTGTAAAATTCACTTGTCTTTTCTCCTGTCTTAAAACTCCCTGGCCCTGGTGCCAAAGCCCATCACCCACAAAGACCTCTGTGAGCAAAGCCACAAGCCTATGTGATGGCAGGCGGATGCATCTCACCCCTGACATATTTCTGGCCGTATATTTTTCATCCTAATTAAACTCTCCTCAAAAATACCCCCTCATCTCCCGGCACAAGGACAAACAGTGAGCTCGGGAACACCCAGCCCGGGAATGCCAAGGCCGGCCCAGCCCCGCTGACTTCCCCCAGCTGCACATCCCCCCCATGTGAAAAGAATTACCCTTAGAACAGTTTAAAAAAGGCATAGGGTGGGGGACGGTAGATGTTTACTGTCCCCACAGGAAGAGATAAAATAAAGAGTAAAGTAGGAACAAATAGAGATTATAACCTTTAGACCCCTCCTCCTGTACCTTTTAACCTTGAGGTATTGGTAGGGCTGATTGAGCTCGGGGCATAATTTTGTTTTCACTGTCAATTATCACCACAACACACCTGCCTCGGGCCATTAATCTAGAAGGCCTTGACAATTAACAAGAAAAAGACCACGAGGTTTCGGTTTCAAGTTAGCTAATAGCTTATGTGGTCAGAGGGCAGGGTGAAAAATCACATCACCTCAAGTTAGCCAATAGCTTGTGTGGTCAGGGGGCAGGGTGCAAATCACGTCACTTCGACTATGAAAATAAAGACAGACAGACCTTTTTGGGCTGCCATTTTTCTCCAAAAACTCTTTCCTGTCTCTCTCAATTCATTTCCTCGCCGATGCCGTTTCCCTCCCTCCATGGGGCCCCCAAAAAGTTGTCGGGGCTGGCTCCTGGCACCCTGGCAGAAAGTTACCCATTTAATTGACAGGGGCCACAGAAATAATGTCTTTGCAGTTTTTCACAGGTCTTTAGAAACAGATAAATGAACCAGTGGAAGATCTAAGCACCATTCGGGACCTCCAACCAAAAGCAGTCCAGATCCCTGCTCCTGATGAATATCTTCAAAGGACTCCTGAGCTCCCCAAATGGATACCCCTCTTCACCCCTATTCAATTACATTGTTTCTCTGGCATGGGCACCAATATCTGTACTTAATTTTGCATGCAACCCCTTGCTCTCTTTTAAATATGCTTCTATCACCTGATGATTCTTTGAGCGGGATCTGATGGGGAGAATTCTTCCTGCTCCCTGTGTCTTATAGGCACAGTAATAAACTTTTCTTTTGATCCCTCACCCTAAAACGTGTCTGAGAGGTTGGCTTTTGGGGGAAGGTAAAAAGAACCTTGAGTTTGTCCAGTAACCTTATTAGCTCTCACCCTATGCTCCTAAGTCCCTCCAAAAGGCCTCTGTTAAAGAAGAGCTGATTCCACTGTGTGCTTACCATGTATTAGACACTTCCATTGGACTATGACTCCTCTAGGGCAGGGATTATTAACTCAGGTTGTATTGGAGCTCTTGGACTCTGAGGTTTAACAAGATCCTTTATTCATCTTTTCTCACATTCTACTGAGGTCCATAGCACTTTTGAGACATTTGCATAATCCTAGGATGCCTTAGGAAGACAGAGTTTGGGTTCTTGTGGTCAGCTAAGAATTTGAGTTCTTATTTGCATTTAATTAGTTCTATTCATAAAAACATTTTTTCTCCTGTTTGTCCTTCCCTGGTACATACTTCTTGAAAACAGATTAGAACTCAGCCTCTTTCTCTGATTTCCGCAGATCCTACTTATACAGGCCACTGACTTCTCTGAAGACTTGACAAGGTCCAGAGAGGGTTTCTGTCATAGTTGTCTAGAGATATGATAACTGAAATAGCATATGTGGGAGACTTTGAAAAACAGAAATTTGCTTTTTTGCAGTGTAGGAGTTTGGAAGTCTGAATTCAGGGTTCCAGCTCTAGGGGAAGTCTTTCTCCCGCTGTTGGCTCTGGAAGGAAGTCTTTGCCTCTCTGACCTTTTGCTCCCAGATGAACTTGCATCTGTCTTCCCCATCTGTGTCTCTCTTTTGCTGGGTACTATCTTTCATCTATCAAAGGAGACTGACTCCAGTCACACCCCACACATCCTGTCTGATTTACATAACTGACAGCCCACTCCCAAGTGGAATTACAATCACAAACATAGAGATGAGAATTTACAACACACACTGGGAGGGGAGGCCAAGCCAAGCCAAGAGTTCATGGTGACCCTAGGGGCCAGGGTAGAACTGACCCCCAGAGTATTCAAGGAGGGGAGGAGGCACTGTTAAATCCACAGCAGTTTCAGCATCTGAATTTCATCCTCATTTTGTTCTGCTTCAGTAGCTTGTGAGTTTCCTTCCCAGGATTTGTCACAATTTGTAATTATTTGACTTCTACTTGTTTATTTTGTCTGCTTCCTCTTGGAATGCAACTAGGGGCTGAGCTTGTTCTGTTGTTCACAGTGTTTGGCACCAGTAGAATGAATGAATATAAATACTAAACATCTCTCTTAAAAGTTCTTTGTCCACTGGGGAGTTTTCATCATGCACCTCACTCCCTTGAAGCTTCCGCAGTCCTTTCCCTGTCCCTTTCTCACCTTTCTTATCATTTTAGCCCACCAAAACATCAAACCAAACCCACTGCCATCCAAATGATTCCAACTCATAGCAATCTAGAGGGTGGAGTAGAACTGCTTCACAGAGTTACCAAGGAGCACCGGGCAGACTAACTGCAGACCTCTTCCTTAGCAGGCATAGCACTTAACCACTATGCCCCCAGGGTTTCCTTTTATCCCCCAGGGCCTCCAAAATTCTTCTCACCTTTTGAGCCAAACATTTTCTCTTCTTTCTGGTCTAGTTCTCTCCCCAAACCATCTGCACATCCAGTGCCTCTGCAGAACTCAAGAGTCAAAGGGCCTGTATAGGAGGACCTCTACTCTAGGACAGAACTGTGGCTGTAAATCATCCTCTCTCCCCGCCACTGTCATTCTATCTTGGTGCCCAAAACAGGGCCCGGCACAGAGCAGGAGCTGAGGCTATGTGCACTCTGTTAAATTTAGGTGTGTGGGGGTAGGGAGACTAGAGGGCATTCCTTTGCCATGAATTACCATAACAATGACCAAAAAATTCTTTACAAATCCATCAGGAGGTAGGGCCAATGATTTTTCTCCTTTAATTTGGGCTGGCAGTTGTCTGCTTTGACCCGTAGAAGATGGCTAGAAGTGACACCATGCCAGTCCCAAGCCTAGACAGCAGTGGGTTTGATTATTTATTTATCTTTACTCTAAATAGTGGTTCTCAAACAAGGGCAATTTTGCCCTCCCCCCCAAAGACATTTGAAAATGTGTGGAGACAGTTTGGGTTGTCATAATTTGGTGTAAGGGAGGTCTTGTTATTGGCAGCTAGTGGAGACAGGCCGGAGATGCTGCTAAATAAGCATCCTATAGTGTATAGGATAGCCCTCTACAATGAAGGGTTACCTGACAAAGTGGCAACAGTGCTGAGGTGGAGAAACTCTGGTCTAGGGAAACTTATACCTTTCCCTCTGGGCCATCTCAGGAGGCCCAGCCTGAGTTGTCACCTGAGAGAAGTTAACTCCTCTTTGTAGCCTCTGCAGCCACCAGCTGACCTGCTGACAAGGATGGGGACAGTGTGGCCTGTAACCAGAGCTCTCTGGGTCAACAATATTAGATAGTCAATACATGCTTTTTGGCTTGAAACACAAAGCAGTACTTGTCTTTCTGTTAAGCTCTTGCTTCAATTAGCCTGGAGGCTCCTCCAGAACTGGAATGTGTATGAAGGACTCCACAGTCACTGTCAGGAAAGTAGAGGGCTTCCTGTCGCTTCAAGTGTGCAAGTTGGAATTCCATGACCAATGTTAATGTAATACCAGGAAAAGGTGAAAGGCACAGGATTTTATGCCAGAAAGATCCTGATTCAGGTACCAGCCTTACGATTTACTGGCTGTGTGACCTTGGGCAAGGTATGTAACCCGAGTCTCCATTCCTCATTTATGAACTGCAGATAATAATAGGACCGACCTTATACGGTTGTTGTGAGGATCAAATCACAGAATTTATGCACCATGTCTGGCAGATGATGAGCATTCTGAAAATGTTGGCTATTATTAACTAGGATGGAAACCCTGCTGGTGTAGTGGGTTAACTGATACATCTGCTAACCAAAAGGTCAGCAGTTCAAATCCTCCAGGCCATCCTTGGAAACTCTATGATACAGTTCTACTCTGACCTCTAGGGTCACTATGAGTTGGACCTGACTTGATGGCAGTGGGTTTGGTTTTAGTTATTATTAGGATATGCAAAAGGTAATCAGTTTCAGTTAAACGATTTCCAAGGTTTCCTCTAAATTTTGGCCTGGAAGAATGTTCTCTCTGCACTTACCTTCCAAACCTCCTCCTTTTTATCCTTCAAGTTGTAGTTTAAGTGCTACCTCTTCTGTGAAATCACCCCTGACTCTTCCCTTCTCCTAGGCTCCTGCCGTGATTCCCCGCCCCACCCCAGCCTTGTCTCTCTGTTATAACATCTATTCTATTTTTTCTACTACATTTTTTGTATAAAATCTCCTCCCACATAGTCTGAGAGCTGCCCTAGGGCAGGGGCTAGGTCGCATCCATCTCTGTCAACCAGCACCAGGACTCAGACATGGGGGAGAGGCAATAAACATTCACAGAATGAACTTCTGTGTCTGATTATAGTAGGTCCAGGCTTCTTCCATAAATATTTATGAAGTGTCTCTCATGTGCCGAGAAGCATGAACTCTCTGCTGAGGAGCAGATCGTCTTTCCCTCATTGCTTCCAGGTTTTGAGCTTTCAAATCCAGGTCACAGGAAGGAGCGGACACATGGAAGAGACAAGGAAAAAGAGACTAACAGCCGATTTCTTCTGCACATTTTTTTTTGGTTTCTTAAAAGTAATGAAGGAGTATTAGAATAACAATCAGCGTTTGCAGATGGTTTCAAAATATGTCCCCAAATTCTCTGACAACTCTTTCTTCAAGAGGTGGAACCTAACTGCTCTCCCTTTCAGTGTGAACTGGACCTAGTGACTCACTTCTAATGGGTAGAACGTGAAGGAAGTGATGCTGTGTGACTCCCCAGACTGGGTTTCCTCTTTGCTCCCTCTCTCTCCCTCTGACCAGTTGCTCTGGAGCTCACTAGCTGCCATGTGGTGAGCACATTCAAGCAGCCCTCTGGAGAGGTCCTCACACAAGAGAATTGAGGCCTCTGGCCAGACCCTGCTGGCACAGTGGTTAAGTGCTACTTCTGTTAACCAAAAAGTCAGCAGTTTGAATCTACCAGGCACTCCTTGGAGCAGTTGTACTCTGTCCTACAAGCTGGCTGTGAGTCTAAATCAACTCAGTGGCAGTGGGTTTGGGTTTGGGGCCAAGAGCCGTATAAGTAAGCAACCGTGGAAGTGGATCCCCGAGCCTCCGTCAAGCCCTCATTTATCTGCCAAAGTCCTAACTCCAACCTCGTGACTGACTCTGAGGCAACACCACCCAGGAAAACTGCTCTTGGATTTCTGACCCACGGAGATTATGATACATGTTTGCTTATGTAAGGCACTAAATTCTGGGGTAATTTGTCCTGCAGCAATAGAAAGCTAATAGAATTCCTTAAGTCTTAGAGCAGTAGTTCTCCCCCTGGCAGGGCATCAGACCTCCCCATGAGGCAACATGCACAGGGACTCAGAGTAAGCTCAGGAGTCGGGGTGTCTGGAATTGAATGCTGGCTGTTCTGCTTACCAGCTGGTGATTTTTTTTTTAAGCATTCTTTTTTATTTTTTATTTATTTATTTAAAATTTTTATTTAATATAATTGAGTGAAAATGTACATTCTCGTATAAATTTACATACCCACCTATATGCAGCTTCCACTGCTCTCCCTGTCTGGTGACTGCACACTATTGCTCTCTGCTCCATATATGTCTCGTTCTCCCAACAGACTCTTTTTTCCCTCCTCTCCACCCACTCTCCTTCCTCCAGCCAGAGGTCAGCAGGATGACATCCTATAGATGCATAGAACCATAAAGTGCATCCAATATACGGTCACTGCATCGCCAAGTCCAATCCATTCCTGTCCGAAGCATGGACCTTTGTTATGATTTATGGGAAAGGGCAGCATCAGGGCGAGGGGCCATGCTCCCAGGGGAACTCCAAAACCACTGGACCATCAATTGACGTCTTTTAGTGGGGATCTCAGGGTGCACCCCTTTTTATTCTTGTGTTGCCAGCGAGACTCAACTTAGTGAGCTCCATTGCGGCTATCACTCGTGGTGGCCGGGCACCATCTGGTTCTTCCAGTCCCAAGTCGATGTAGGCACCCACTCATGTGGGTCTCTTTGTCTTCTGGATTGTCTTTCCCCCATGTCATTTTGGTCCCAGGTGAGCATCCGTTCCTGCTGAGTTGGGACCATTTGCTGTGCCCTTGGGTGGCAGCTTGACAGCTTTTAAGACCCCAGACGCCACTCACCAACATGGGGTGCAGAGAGCCCTCTTAGCAAAATGCTAGTTGTGTCAATTGGCCTCGCTTTTGCCTAGGAGTGTGGTCCCCTGCACCCTGCCCCAGCTACTCTATCCTTGCAATATTGGGTTAAGATGGAAGGAGTACTCAAGTTATGCTGAAGTCCACTTAATGTTGTTCTTGTTTCTAATGTGTGCTATCACTGCTTTCTCCCAACTAGATTTCTAGTAACTATCTAAACTAAGCCCTCCCCCCCTCAGCCCCCCTCCCTCCCCTCCATTGCAGCTGTCAGAGTCTTTTCTTCTATACACAAGTCTGTTTTTGAGATCTTGTCGTAGAGGTCTCATACAATATTTGTCCTTTTGTCGCTGACTACTTTCACTCAACATAATGTCTTCCAGCTGAAACCAGGTCATGAGATGTTTCCTGAAGTCATTGTTGTTCTTTATCATTGCATAGTGCTCCATTGAGTATATATACCATAGTTTACCTATCCATTCTTCTGTTGTTGGGCATCTGGGTTGATTCCATCTTTTTGCTATCATGGACTGTGCTGCGATAAACATTCTGGTGCATGTGTCTGTTGATGTGAAAGGCCTTGATTCTGTAGGATATATTCCAAGTAGTGGAATTACTGAGTCAAATGGTATATCGATATCCATTTTTTTAAGGAAGCGCCAGGTTGCTTTCCAAAGAGGCTGGACCATTTTGCATCCCACCAACAGTGTAGGAGGGTTCCGCTTTCTCCACAGCCTCTCCAGCATTTGTTGTTTTGTGTTTTTTGGATCATGGCCAACCTTGTTGGGGTGAGATGGTATCTCATTGTTGTCTTGATTTGAATTTCTTTGATAACTAAAGATAGTGAACGTGTCCGCATGTGTTTTTTGGCTGCCTGGATCTCTTCTTTAGTGAAATGTCTGTCCATCTCCTTTGCCCATCGCTTAATTGTATGGTTTATCTTCTTCTTGTTGATATTTTGTAGTATCTTATAGATTATGGAAATCATGTGTCAGTCTGACATAGAGTTTCCAAATATTTTTTCCCATTCTGTAGGTGTTCTTTTAATTCTATTAATAAAGTCTTCAGATGAGCAAAAGTGTTTAATTTTTAATAGATCCCATTTATCTATTTTCTCTTCTGATGATTGTAGTTTGTTTCACAGATTTTGGAGTCTGTCCATATTGTGTATTAAAACTTCCAATGTTCTTACTACCTTTTCTTGTATGAGCTTTATCATTTTAGGTTTGATATTTAGATCTTTTTCCAGTTGGAGTTGGTTTTTGTATAAGGTGTAAGATATGGATCTTGTTTCAGTTTCTTGCAGATGGATATCCAATTTTGCCAGCACCATTTGTTGAAGATACTGTTTTTACCCCAGTTTAATGTCTTAGGGCCTTTGTCGAATATCAGTTGTTCATAGGCAGATGCTGTCATCTCTGGGGTCTCAGTTCTGTTCCACTGATCAATCTGTCCTTATACCAGTACCAGGCTGTTTTGACCACTGTGGCAGTGTAATATGTTCTAAAGTCAGGTAATGAGAGGCCTCCCAGTGTGTTCTTCTTCTTTAGTAGTACCTTGCTTAACCGGGGCTTCTTCCCTTTCCAAACAAAATTGGTGATTTGTTTCTCCATCTCATTAAAAAATGTCACTGGAACTTGTATTGGGATTGCATTATATAAATAGATTGCTTTGGGTAAAATAGACATTTTCACAATATTAAGTCTTCCTATCCATGAGCAGGGTAGGTTTTTCCATTTATCTAAGTCTCTCTTAGTTTCTTGTAGTAAGGGCTTGTAGTTCTCTTTGTAAAGGTCTGTTATTTCTCTGGTTAGATTAATTCCTAGGTACTTTATCTTCTCAGGGGCTATCATAAATGGTATTGATTTGTTAATTTCCTCCTTAACAGTCTCGTTGTTGGTATAAAGGAATCCTACTGGTTTACTTATTTTTATCTTGTATCCTGAGACTTTGCTGAACTTTTCTATCAGTTTGAGTAGTTTACGTATAGGTTCCTTGGGAGTCTCTGCATATCCACTCATATCATCTGCAAACAGGGAGATTTTAACTTCCTCTTTGCCAATGCAGATGCCCTTTATTTCTTGGTCTTGTCTAATTGCTCTTGCCAAAACTTCTAGCACAGTGTTGAATAGAAGTGGTGAGAGTGGGCATCCTTGTCTAGTTCCTGATCTCAAGGGAAAGTCTTTCAGTCTCTCTCCATTCAGGATGATGTGGGCAATTGGCTTTGTATAAATGGCCCTTATTGTGTTGAGGAATTTGCCATCTATGCTCATTTTGCTAAGAGTTTTTAGCATGAATGGGTGTTGGACTTTATCAAATGCCTTTTCTTCATCAATGGACAAAATCAGGTGATCCTTGTCTTTTGTGTTATTTATGTGGTTAATCACATTAATTGTTTTCCTGATGTTGAACCAGCCCTGCATCCCTGGTATGAATCCCACTTGGTCATGATGGATTATTTTCTTGATATGTTGTTGTATTCTATTGGCAAGAATTTTGTTGAAGATTTTTGCATCTAGTTTCATGAGTGATATCGGTCTGTAGTTCTCTTTCTTTGTTGGGTCTTTCCCTGGCTTAGGTATCAGGGTTATGCTGGCTTCATAGAATGAGTTTGGGAGTACTCCATCCCTTTCTATACTGTGAAATAGTTTCAGTAGTATTGGAGATAACTCTTCTCTAAATGCTTGGTAGAATTCTGCAGTGAAGCCATCTGGACCTGGACTTTTTTTGGTTGGCAGTGTTTTGATGACCTTTTCAATCTCTTCCTTTGTGATGGGTTTATTAAGTTGTTCTGCTTCACGTTGTGATAATTTGGGTAGGTGGTATGAGTCAAGGAATTGGTCCATTTCCCCTAGGTTTTCAAATTTGTTAGAGTACAGTCTTTCATAATATTCTGTTATGATATTTTTGATTTCTGTTGCATCTGTGGTGACAACTCCCCTCTCATTTCTAATTTGGGTTATTTGTTATCTTTCCTGCTTTCTTTAGTAAGTTTAGCCAGTGATTTGTCAATTTTGTTGATCTTCTCAAAAAACCAGCTTTTGGTCTTTTCAATTTTTTCAGTTTTTCTATTCTCTAATTCATTTAGCTCTGCTCTAATCTCTATGATCTCATTTCTTCTGGTGCCCGAAGGGTTCCTCTGTTGTTCTCTTTCTACTTGTTCAAGCTGTAGGGTTCGTTCCTTGATTTGGTTTCTTTCTTCCTTCCAGATGTGTGCATTTATTGAGATAGACAGACCTCTGAGCACTGCTTTGGCTGTATACCATAGGTTCTGGTAGGAAGTGTTTTCATTCTCATTGGAATCCATGAATTTCTTTAATTCATCCTTGATTTCCTCTGTAATCCATGTTTTTTTGAGCAAGATGTTGTTCAGTTTCCAAGAGTTCCACTTTCTATCTATGTTTTTTCTGCTATTGATTTCAACTTTTATGGGTTTATGATCTGAGAAGATGCTTTGCAGTAATTCAATAGTATGGATTTTGTTGAGCATTGCATTATGGCCTATCACATGGTCAATTCTGGAGAATGTTCCATGTGCACTGGAGAAGAAGGTGTAGTTGTCTGCTGATGGGTGGAAAGTTCTGTATATATCAATGAGGTTTAGTTGGTTAATTGTGGCAGTGAGGTCTTCTGTATCTTTACTGAGTTTTTTTCTAGATGATCTGTCTAGTATTGAGAGTGGAGTGTTGAGGTCTCCCACTTTTATGGTGGAGTCATTTAACTCTTTTTTGAGTGTACTCAGTGTTTCTTTGACGTATTTAGGTGCTCTGATATTAGGTGCATAAATATTTAATATAGTTAATTCTTGCTTGTGTACTGAACCTTTCAGCAATAAATAGTGTCCATCTTTGTCCACGATGGTGGATTTGACATTAAAATTGATTTTGTCTGAGATTAGAATTGCCACTCCTGCTCTTCTTTGTTCATTGTTAGCTTGGTGTATATTCTTCCAACCTTTAATTTTCAGTTTGTTCCTGTCTTTAGGTCTCAAGTGAGTTTCTTATAGACAACATATGGATGGGTCATGTCTTTTGATCCAAGATGTCACTCGATGTCTCTTTACTGGAGCATTCAGTCCATTCACATTCAATGTAATTATTGATGGGTATGTGTTCAGTGCTGCCATTGTGATGTGTTTATTTTTATGTTGATGTTTTCTCTGTTGTTCTTATTAGTCTGTTCTGGGACTCTCTTTTTTGTGAGTTGATTTTTCACCTTTTTCAGAGCTGGTTTTGTGGATGTTGAGACTCCTGTGTTACATTTCTTGAAATGATATGATACATCTTTGTTGTGCTTTACAGCTGCCCCTATGATCCCCCTTAATAAACTATATATACACCCAATTTTAATTACTACCAGTCTTGTCATCTTCCTCTCCATCTGGAAGGACTATAACAACTGTAGTACATCCCTCTTTTTAATATGATGACACCATAGTTTTCATGATAATCTCTGGATTGCTTCTTTCCTTATCAAAGCTGTGATTGGCTTTGGAGCATTCCCTGAGTAGAGTTTTGAGTAGTAAAGTCGTTCTAAAATATAAAGTTAATGGTTTCGTTCTTCTAAGCCAGAGCCAGGAACTTCTTTCAATATTTCTTGTAGTTTTGGTTTGGTTTTTACAAAGTCTCTGAGTTTCTGTTTATCTGGGAATGTCTTAATTTCATTTTCGTATTTGAAAGATAGTTTTGCAGGATATATAATTCTTGGTTGGAAGTTCTTCTCCTTCAAGGCTTTGAATGTGTCATGCCACTGTCTCTGTGCCAGCATGGTTTCTGCTGAGAAATCTGACGAGAGCCTACAGGGTTTCTCTCTGAATGTTAGCTTTGCTTTGAGTCTTGCTGCCTTTAAGAGTTGCTTCTTGTGTTTCATTTTGTTGAGCTTGATTATAACATGTCTTGGAGTCTTTCTTTTGAGATCTATATTGGGTGGCGTACGATATGCATCTGAGATGTCTATGTTCTCTTCCTTCATGATTTCTGGGAAGTTTTCTGTCAGCAGCTCAGCAACGATATTCTCTGTGTTTTCAGATGTCTCACCCTGTTCAGAGACTCCAATTAATCGAAAGTTGTTCCTCTTAATTGAGTCCCACATGTTTCTTAATGTTTCTTCATTTTTCTTGTTTCTTTTTTCTGATTTCTGCTCATAGATGCTGGCCTCAGTAGCTCTGTCTTCCAAGTCAGAAATTCTTTTTTCTATTTGTTCCATTCTGGTTTTTTGGCTTTGCATTGAAGTTTCTATGTCTTTGATTTTGTTCTTGATCTGTTGGATTTCAGAATACTGGTGTTCCATCAGATCGAACAACTTGCTTAATTTTTCATTTTGTTCTCCTGCATTTTGTATAAGGTCTAGAAGGGCTCTGTATATAATCATTTTATATTCACTTTCTGATGCTTTCATAAAAGTTTCTTCATCTGGAAAACTCCTTAGTTGCTTTGTTTGGGAGCCTTCTGAAGCCATGGCTGATTTCTTGTGTGCCACAAGTGTCTGTTGCTTTTTGGGATCCATGTGAGTATGTAGAGGCTGGAAGAGGTACTGTGAGGATGGACTGCAGATGTTTCTCTAGGCTGTCTTAAAATGTAAAGCAAAAGATATCTGACTACTTCACAAGTCAGTTATGTTTTCAGATGTAGAGGTCCCTCATCTCAACTGGCAAAGTAAGTGCCACTATATCCACCCCCAGATGATACAAACTAGTTCAGAATACAGCAATGCTACTGCCCTGGTGGCCTCTGCTGACAGGGCCTGGCTTTAGATGACACTGTTTTGCTTTTCTGATAGAAAAGCGCTCTCCTGTGGGCAGGCTCTGGCTCCCAAGCTAAGAATTAGGTCCAGCTGCGGCCACCGTATCCAAGATGGCGTCCTCCACACAGGCAGCAGACAGAAGGGCTAAAGGTGCCGAGAGTTAGTGATTCCTCTGATTCTGTTCCAGGGCCCCAAAGCAGGTGGCACTAGGTAAATTACTGCTTTTCTGTCGGAGAAGCACTGTCCTGTTTGCAAGCGCTGGCTCCCAGGCTAAGAATGAGGTCCTGCTAGAATCTCCGTATCCAACATGGCATCCCGCACACTGACTGTGAAACTCCGTACAAACGCCGCTGAGGCAGATATAAAACAACATGCTCAAAGTGTCTAGACTAACAGAGTCTCAAGCCTGGCTCTCAAAATATGGGAATTTTGCCTGCCTGTCCGCCCAGCAGCGTGTCTGAGTCTAGCCACTAGGCAAGACCCTGCTCCCCCTGCCGACCAAGACAGAGGGAAAAAAAAGTCAAAATGGTGCGTTTACCTTCTGTCTGTGAGACCCAGGGCTAGCCAGGCACGGGAGTCAATGTAAGAGAGGAGGTTTTTCGCTCAGTAGTATGAAGTCCAAAGTAACAGCCCTGTGCCGTGTCCTGGGGCTGATTAGGTGACCAGAAGACTCTGTTTGATTATCAGTTCAGGTCTTGGTTTCCAGAGGGATATAAGGAGACGTGTGCTTAGTCCGCCATCTTGACTCCGCCTCCTTGGTGATATTTAATAAATGACTTAACTCCTATTAGCTTAAGTTTCTCCCTTTATACAGAGACAGCTGCCATCGAGTGGGCTCTGACTCATAGTGACCTTAGGTACAACAGAATGAAATGCTGTCACCCTCTTGGTCTTGCATCACCCTCATGATCACCAGCGTGTTCAAATGCATTCTTGCAACTGTCATACCAGTCCAGCTCACCGAGGGGTTTCCTGACCTTTGCTGGCTCTCTCCTTCACCCAAAGTATGTCATCTTTCAGTGTCTGATCCCTCTTGATGACATGTTCAAAACAAGCAAGTCAGATAAAGATCTGTGTGAGCCACAAGATTTTCATTGGGTACTTTTTGGAAGCAGATCACCAGGCCTTTCTTCCTACTCTTAGCCTGGAAGTTCCATTGAAATCTGCCTATTATGGGTGCCTGTCGTGGATTGAATTCTGTCCCCCCAAAAATATGTGTAGCCATGTGGCTGGGCCATGATTCCCAGTATCTTGTGACTGCCCTCCATTTTGTGGTTTTCCTATGCTTTATGTTAAAGGATTAAGGTGGGACTGTAAATCCCTTTATAAGATCACCTCCCTGCTCCACTGTCAATGGAGTTTCCTTTGACAGGAAACCTAATCCTTTCATCCTGCAAGAGATAAAAGGAAAGGGAAGCAGGCAGAGAATTGGGAACCTCATACCATCAAGCAAGCAGCACTGGGAGAAGAGCATGTCCTTCAGACCTGAGGTTCCTGCGCCAAGACGCTCCCTGGACAAAGACTGATGCAATATCTGACTTTCCTCCTGAGCCGACAAGGGGAAAGCCTTCCCCTGGAGCAGATACCCTGAATATGGACTTGTAGCCTACCGGACCGTGTAAGAATAAACCTTCCTTTGTTAAAGCCATCCACTCTGTGGTATTTCTGTTAGAGCAGCCTAGCTGACTAAAACAGTGCCCTTGCTGGTATCTGAGATAGCAGTGGTGTAGCTTCCAGCATTATAGTAGTAAGCAAGCCACTACAGTACAAGAAACTAAAGATAGTGGTATTCTTTCTTAGGATTGTTAGAAAGACTAGACAAGAAAATAGACATAAATTCTGCCTAGAATACAAGCTGTAAGAGAGGAAGCTAGGCTCTTGTGTGTCTTGTTTATTGCTATAGCTTCACTTTTTAGAATAGTATCTGATACATTGTAGGTTTTCAGTAAACCTTTCTTGGCCGAGAATGAAATTAATAAACTCACGGACAGTCCAAAACTTCTAGTTAGTATCCGTTCTCTGGTTTTCCTTCTACTTCATGCCTCAGGCTTCCCTGCTGATTCTTCTTAGATTTCTCCAACTCTAAATGTAACAATGCCTCAGAACTCGGCCTTCAGCCCTCTTCTCTGTCTGCACTCTCTCCCTTGATGATCTTATCTATTCTCAAGTCTTAAAATGTGACCTCAACACTAACGCTTACCAACATCTTCAGCCCAGAGCTCTCCGCTGAACTCATCTCTTACACCCAACTACCTCCTTAACATTTCCACTGGATGTCTAACAGATATCTCAAATGTAACAGGTCTGGTACCCAAATCCCTCCCAAAGCCTGCTCTGACGGCTGTCATCTTCATTCATCTCCACGGCCATTCCACTCTTCTAACTTGCTCAGTCCTTAACTCCTCTCACTCACATCCCAAATCCAACCAAATGACAAACTGTGTTGACACTATCCTCAAAACATATTTGGAATTCAGTCTTCTCCACTTCTCTTCCTCCACTGACGCCACTGCAACTGAGCCACCAGCATCCAATCTGGATTATTGCAATGACTTCCTGTCTCTTGGCTTCCGCCCTTGATCACCCTCAATCTATTCTCCACAGAGAAAAGCTCTTCCTCTCGCACTCAGATGAAAAGCTGAAGTCCTTAAAATTTCCTTCAAGGTCAATACAATGTCTGATGTCCTCTCCCTGACCTTTTTTTCTTTCTGACTTCATCTCCTATTACTGTCCCCTTTCCTTGCCCTGAACCTGCCACACCGGCCTCTTTCATTTCTTCCAATCCTCAGGCAAGCTCCTGCTTCATGGCCTTTGCATCTGTTATTTTCTTCACTTTCTGCCTAACCTTCTTCAGGCCATTTATCTAAAATCTGTCTCAGGAAGACCTTCCCTAACCGACCTGACATCCAGTTTACTAGAATCAGTCCCTGTCCCACATTCCTTTTCCCTGCTCTGTTTTTTCTCCATGACATTTAGCTGATATTGCATACATTTTACTTGTTTGTTGTACGTCTACTCCCAATAGTCATATTCCATGAAGACAGGTATTAGAATCTGTTTTATTCACTGCTGTATCTGGCACATAGTATGTGCTTAATAAATATTTTAAGGATAAATTCAGATGCTTGGACCTCAGTGGTATGTAGGTGGAGCTCAGGAATCTGATTTTAAAAAGGTACCCCCAACCAGGTTTGAGAACCCTATCCCAGAACGTCAGATGCCTGGTGATGCAGTCATTACAAGCTCATCTGCTAACTAAAAAGTCAGCAGTTCAAATCTATCAGCCACTCTTTGGAAACCCTATAGAGCAGTTCTTCTCTGTCCCCTGTGGTCACTACAGGTTTGCTATGAGTTGGAATTAACTCAATAGCAATGGCTTTGATTTATCCAAGAATGTCATCAGTGAAGAAGGACATTGTCATGGATTGAAATGGGTCCCCCCAACCCCAATATCTTGTCAATTTGGCTAGGTGATGATATCCAGTATTGTAGGACTATCATTTTGTCATCTGATGTGATTTCCCTATGTGTTGTAAATCCTATCACTGGTGTAATAAAAGATAAGCTGCAGTTATATTGATGAGATCTGCAAGCTTAGGTAATGTCTTAAGTCAATCTCTTTTGAGATATAAAAAAAAGAAGCAAGCAGAGAGACACAGGGACTTCATGCCCCAAGAATGGAGAGCAGGAGTGCATATCCTTTGGACCCGTGGTCTCTGCGCTGAGAAACTCTTCTTTCAAGGACAGATTGATGAGCTAAACATGCACTTGCAGCCTACTAGACTGTGAAATAAATTTTTCTTTGTTAAAGCCATTCACCTGTGGTATTTCTGTTATAGCAGCACTAGATGACTAAGACACATGTGAACATCTCAAAGTCTATTCCCCTCATTTCACAGCTGACTTCACTGAGGTCAGAGGAATTTCCCACATTATATGTGGAGTCAAAGGGCAGAGAAAAGACTAGCAAGTCAGTGTTAAATGCCCAGTGCAGGGCTCTTTCTACAGCTCCAACTTGCCTGTGCCTGCTCAATCTAGTTCCAGAGACTGAGTCACTGTGGCTGAAGTAGCACTGAGCAGAGTGTGGCTCCCAGTGCCAAGGTGGGGGTGGGGCAGTGTGGTTGCTGTTCTGCAGTTGACTTGCAACTCACAGTAACCCTGTTACAGAGAACTGTCCTACAAGGTTATCTATGCTTCTGGGGAGCTGCCCTCATTTCCACCAAGAGACCAAAGATGAGGCTGGGGTGTGGAAAGGCAGAGTTTGGGACTCACCTCCCCCATTTTTGAAAAGCCCTCCCTTCTTGGAACTTTGCTTTTGACCAAGCTAACCTGGGGCCTGGATTTGCCTCCAAATCCCCCCTCATTTTCAGATGGAGGCTGGATACATTCAGAAGATAGGTGATGATTTCAGTAGTTACCCCCACTTCATGACACAGGAAACAGGCTCAGAGGGGTGAAGCAACCTTCCCAAGGTTACCCCCAGCGTGAAATTACACCAATGCTTTATTTCAAGAGTTGCACGTGTCCCTTGAATTGGTTTATCCATTAAAAACAAAACAAACAAAAAAACAACTGTAAGACTCTTAGTAATAAATAAATGGAATTGAGTTAATTATAATTCAGCCTGGGTGAATTTTAAAATTGAGTTCTTCTATGAGGTGGGGTGTAGTGCTGGGAGGCACAATTTGGTGGGGGCACTGTGACAATCGAGCAGGTAGAGTTCTAAAAATACTTGAATGTGTCTTTACTCTGGTCCCAAAGTTTTCAAGCTTGAATCACCTGAGGCACTTGTGAAAAACCCAGATTCCCATCTTTCCTGGACTCAGTGCCTTTGGGATGGGGCTGAGGAATCTGGATTTTAAGGAATTCTTGGGCTCTGCAAGTTTGAGACTACTGCCCCCTGGTTCAGTACCCTGTTTGAGTATTGAATCTTCTTTTAATGTGAAATGAGGTCTTGGTACTGGGTTCTCTCTCATCCCTAACAGGTTTGGAAGTAGCAAGACCTAATTCAAACACACCGAGAAAACCCTAGTATATCTACAAATCCCAGTAGACTGTCACACTTGCCCCGTACACCTTGGGGAATTCATATCCTGTTGCTTCAAAGAATGCTTTTGTATCTTTGTGATTGGATACCTTTACAATTCCAACATCTATCTGTTTTTCATACCATGGTGAGCTTGCATGTTGCTATGATGCCACAAGCTATGCCACCACTGTTTCAAGCACCATTAGGTTTACCCACAGTAGACAAGTTTCAAGACAGCTTCCAGAGTAAGTCTAAGAAGAAAGGCCTAGTGATCTACTTTAAAAGATCAATCACTGAAAACCCTACAGACCACCACAGAATATTGTCTGAAATAGTGCTGGAGGATGAGCCCCGCTTGGAAGGCCCTTGGATTACACAGAGGACATAACAAGAAACCTAAGTGTACCAACGATTATGAAGAAGGTACAGAACCAGGTACTCTTGTTTTCTGTTGTACAGGAGCTGTAGCTGAGTCGACAGAAACTAACAACCACCATTATCACTCAGCAGTTACTTGGAAGAGGTCTGCAGTACCCAGATTATTCTAATGTGTAGAGGTTGTGTGAGACAGCCCCAGTCTGTGGAGAGCTGGGCAGAGCTTCATGGAGTTTTGTGGGAAGACCAGACTGACTGGCTCCGCCACTGAGCAGTAAATTTGGGATTTGGACTGAGGACTACTTGACCCACCCCCTCTTCACTCTGGCAGCAGCCCTTCCAAGTTTACACGAGTAGAACTGCAAATACATGCTTGGGCCCTTGACCTCATGGTCAATCCCTCCACCCTCCGTGAAGGCATGTTTACACATGTGAGAGACTCTAGGCCTCCTCCAGATACAACACTGTGGTGTCGAGTTGGTTCCAACTGATAGTACAGTAGAATAAAACACTGCCTGGTCCTGTGCCATCCCCACAGTCATTATGCTTGTGCCCATGTTGCCACCACTGTGTCAGTCCATCTCCTTGAGGGTCTTCCTCTTTTTTCATACTCTACATCACCAAACAAGACATCCTTCTCCAGGGACGGGGCTCTCCTGAAAACATGTTCAAAGTACATAAGAAAGTCTAACAATCCTCCCTTCTACAAAGCATTATGTCTGTTCTTCCTCCGAGAGAGATTTGTTCATTCTTCTGGCAGTCCATATTCCAATACTCTTACCAACAACATAATTCAAAAGCATCATTTCTTCTTCAGTTTTCCACCTTCATTGTCCAGCTTTCACATGCACATGAGGCAATCGTAAATACCATTGGCACCTTAGTCCTCAAAGTGACATCTTTGTTTTTTAACACTTTAAAGAGGTCTTTTTACAGCAGATTTGACCAATACAATGACATCTGATTTCTTGACTGTGGCTTCTGTGGGTGTTGATTGTGGATCCAAATAAAATGACACAAAACTGCTTCCTGCTTTCTTCACAAAATTTACAGTCTGGAACCTTGCTGCTATCTCTAACGGGTAGTTCTAGTTGAATAACTCATGTTCAAAATCCTTCAACAGCTTGCCACCGCCTCACATCAGGCTGACCTACTCTGGCTTGATACAACTGCCATATCTGGATACAGGAAGCCCTGTGGTGTTATAGTTAAGAATGCAGTCACTACATGAAAGCTCAATGGTTTTAACTCATCAGGAGAAAAGATTTAGTGATCTGCTCCCATAAAGATTTACCAACTAGGAAACCTGATGGGGGCTGTTCTGCTCTGTCCTTTAGGGCTGCTATGAGTGTGAGTCTACCTTACAGCCAACAACAAAAATACCTGGATACAGAATCTCTGAGTAGTAAAAACAGTTGAGATGTTTAGCTGCTAACCAAAAGGTTGAAAGTTCAAGTCCAGCCAGAGTCACCTCAGAAGCAAGGCCTGGAGATCTACTTCTGAAAAGTCAGCCATGGAAAATCCTACACAGCAGTTTTACTTGGACATACATGGGGTCTCCATGAGTCAGAGATCACTTGACAGCAACTGAAGCACCTGAATACAAATCCTTCCCCGTGGGAGGTAGAAGAATGGACCACAGAGATGCCCATCCTAATCCCCAATATTACATGACAAAAGAACTTTTACAGATGTGATTAAAATAAGGACCTTGAGGTGGGGGAAGGTTATCCTGAATTATCTCAGCAGGCCCAATTCAGTCACCTGAGTCCTTAAAAGGAGACAAGTTTTCTGAGCTGTTGGCAGAGATGTGAAGGTGGGAGACTGGTCAGAGAGATGCTGCTGGCTTTGATGATGGAGTAGGGAGAGGCATGAACCAAGGAATGCAGGCAGCCTCCAGAAGTTAGAAAGCACACGGGAGCCACTCTCTTCTAGAGCTTCCAGAAGGAATGTCACCCTGTTAATACTGCCATGTTAGCCTAGTAAAACCCCCAAACAATAAATTTTTATTTGTTTAAGTCCCTCAAGTGGTAATTTTCTAGGGCAGCAACAGAAACGAACACAAATCCACAGAAGCTTCTTCCAGTCAATTAAATCTCTTGCTCTTCTTCCCCCCAAACACCATGGGTTCTCCTGCCTCCACACTTTGGCTCGTGCTGTTGTCCTTGCCCAGGGTATTCAAATCTGCTCTCTCATCTGAACTCCATATGGGCTTCAGTATCGACTGCCTGGTACTAGCATTCAGCCTTCTGCCTATAATCCTGGGAGTCTGCCAAATAAACTAAAAAAATCCCACTGCTGTTGAGTCAGTTCCAGTTCACAGAGTAGGACAGAGGAGAACCACCCCCACAGAGTTTCCAAGAAACACCTCATGAATTTGAACTGCCAACCCTTTGGTTAATAGCCATAGTTCTTAACTACTATGCCATCAGGGTTTCCAATAGGCCATAAATTCCTCAGGGGCAATTCTGTGTCTTATTTCCCTGGGACCCCAGTAGCTGTGTGTTGTTCACGGTCAGGAGTGGTCAGTAGGTGTCTACATAAAGGAACTAGGGTACCTGTATGTAAGAACAGGTTCTTATCCCATGTTTGCATTGGGACCTCTTGGAGATCCTTGACAAAAATACCAATTCTACCAAGTAAGAGCAGGAGGGAGCTCCATATGTATCACAGGGGAAAGATTTCCAAGTTTCAGTGTCAAGTGAAAAAAAACCAAGGGCAGAACATGTTGCAATTTGTGTCAAAAACAAAAAATATTTGTATAAATTTTAAAATAACTATTTATGCAAAAGGTTCCTGGGTAGTGGAAATGATTTGTCCTTGACTTCTAACCTACAAGTTCATGGCTGGAACCCACTCAGTGGTGCCAAAGAAAGGCCTGGTGATCTACTTCAGTAAAGATTATAGCAAAGAAAACTCTATAGAGTAACTCTACACTGTAGTGCATCATGAGTCAGATTCAATTTCATGGTAACCCACTGGGTTTTATTTATGGAAAAACAGAAAAAAAGGTGGTTGTTGTTGTTGGTAGGTGCCATCGAGTCTATTTTGACTCATACAGACCCCAAATGACCCAGTAGGACTGTCCTATAGGTTTCCTTGGCTATAATCTTTATGGAAACAGATCACCAGGTCTTTCTCCCACTGAGCTGCTCTGTAGGACTGAACTGCCAACCTTCCAACTAGCAGCCAAGCTTGCTTAGCCATTTGCATCCCCTCAGCTCCTTGAAAAAGAGGTAAGGGTATATAACATGAAGATGCAGGAAAGGGGCCACGAGTTAAGGAATGCCATATATGCATATTACCTGGTCAAAAAAAAAATTGATTCCTGGACTGTAATCCCAGGAAAAGACCCTTTATGTCCTTGGTGGGATGCAGCAATCTATCTAAAGCACTGTCTCACAGCTTAGCTGAAGTCATACAACTGAATTGTTAGGAAGAGTAGAGTCAAGGTGAAAAGAGTATTTGGAAGCATAAACTTAAAATGCACTTAATCAGAAAGAAATAGGAAGGTCTCTCAGGAATTGTGAAGCCAGGTATGGGAACCCAGTGATTCAGTCCAAACTCTGTTACATGGATGAGGATAGAGAAAACCATAAAACCAAACCCAGTGCTGCTGAGGCGATTCCGAGTCATAGTGACCTTATAGGACAGAGTAGAACTGCCTCATAAGAGTTTCCAAGGAGCACCTGGCAGATGTGAACTACCGACCTTTTGGTCAGCATACCTAGCACTTAAACCACTGCGCCATCAGTGTTTCTGAAGATAGAGAGGGAGAGTAGTTTGTCCAAAGCCACCCAGCTGGAGGAAGCAAATGAGTTTGCCAGGCTGTTTGATAGTGGGGGTGACCAACATCAACCCCACACATGCCCATCCTTGTCGAGGGAAATCTTCCTTAGAAAGGTCCCACTGACTCACAGAGCAGAAGGACAGGAAAATAGAGAAGAAAATGCCATCTTTAATCAACCCACCTGCACAAAGGCCCAGGGAACATTCCTGTATCATGAGGTTCCAGTGAGAAGAGAACCTGGTCCCCTTGCAAAAACCATCTTATAAAAACAAAAGGCTTCAAAGCACCAGTGGCTAAACCTGTTGAGTAGAAAGAGGGATAGGGGTGGGGCGGGAATGGGGAAAAATGACAGCTGGCTGGGGCTGCTAGGAGAGGGAGCTGGGGGCAGGAGCTGGCACAGCCTGCAGGGAACTGGTCCCCTCTGGAGCTGTGTCCACCAGCTGGCTGGGCCGACCATCTAGGACCTCAGTGCTCCTGGTGGGCTGCAGCACTGCTGGGGCTGGCTCCGTGGTACAGCGCTGCAGATGGGACGGGGTAGTGGGGGTATGGTCCTAGCTCCAGTATATTTGGCCTTAAAAACAAAACAAAACCCAATCCACTGCCGTTGAGTTGCTTCTGACTCATAGTGATCCTACAGACAGAGTAGAACTACCCCATACAGTTTACAAGGAGCACCTGGTGGATTTGAATTGCAGACCTTTTTGTTGGCAACTATAGCATTCAATCTCTACACCACCAGGGTTTCCTATTTGGCTTACAGAGTAGGAAATATTAGGTCCAGCAATGGAGGGCGAGGGCAGAGTGGTCTCTATGGACAGGCTCAGGTGTGCAAACAGTTTGCACTGTCGGGGCTCCCTCAGTTTTTTCTGTGCATTCCATCATCTTCATAACATAGGGCCACTCCCATTTCACAGAATGGTATGCTGAAGCCTGCCTGTTCTACTCCAGGACTCACCATCTTGTGAGTCTTCTGCACAGCACTCACAACCTGTGCACAGATTACAAGATACTCAGGGTTGTCTGTGGAAGTAGGCAGGAAGAATGAGCTCTCACTTCTACATTACTCCAAGGAAGGGTGAGGGTACCTGCCCTCCCGATACCTCCCATAACCTGCACCCCGAGTCTTCCTCTTTAAAATGCCTCAGGGCTTCAAAAGTTGCCTCCGGACACTGGAGTGGTTATTGGAGTGATCTGTGAACACTTCCACCCTAGACCCATAGCCCTCACAACTGGTGAGATGGAAGATGCCTTCCAGAGCTGACGGACTTGCTGAAGGGCAGGGGATCATAGGTGCAGCCAACCCCACTTCAGTGACCTGAAAGTGGCTGGACAGTTCGGTCATAGCTCCCTGTTAGTATGGAAGAGAGCTTGAAAGGTTTGCCAAGGCTGGTCAGAGGCAGAGTCTAAGAAGGCTTCCCTGGGGGCTGAATTCAGGGCTCTGGGCTCCATTCACATGGTTCCCAACAAGAGAATGGGTATATTGCTTTAAGAGAGACACTGGCAAGTGATGGCAGTGATGTGCGTATGTGTTGGAGATACATGGGTTCTAGTGTCCAAGCTAGAAAGGGTTTGGAAATGGAATTCTGAGACCAGCCTCTGGCTTCTGGATTTTGAAACAACACAAAGTGCATTGTATTGAAGGCCTGGCTCCACCAATCACCTAACTGTGTGGCCTCAAGCAAGCTGCTATACATCCCTAGACCTCAGTTTCCATAAATGCAAAATGGGAGTAATGTCAGTCTAGCCCAAGAAATCAAGAGCTAAATGAGGCTACAAAGTTCCACCTGTTAAGGGATTATTTAAACTATTCAAGGTGGGAAACTAAGACCCAGAGAAGACAAAGTTTTGCTAAATGTCACACAGAGAATGAGTGATGGAGTTGTGATTAGAAACTAGGACTCCTGCTCTCAGTTCACGGTATCTTTCCCCAGGGCTGGTGGTGAATATGTGGTGAGTCTGTCCCTCCTGCTGTTTGTCTCTGGACAGAAAACAGGATGTGGGGTGAAGGGTGAAATGTAGAGGCAGGAGGAGAAGGAAGGGAGGCTCCAGCACACACCGAGGCTGCGATAAAAAAATACAAACTCCGCGACCTCCCTCCCCGGCCCCGCACCACCCCTGACATCCGGGCTGCAAAGGGCCAAGTCCAAGTCCACGTCTACATCGCTGGCGGCAAACCCAGGTCGCGTGCACGCGCAGGCTGCAGTCTCTCCGCCAGCCACCAGGGGACGCGCCTGCCTTCTTAGCCGGAGCTGGCGGTTCGCTGTCAGCCCAGCTGCCACAGGCGCGGCGCCGGGGGAGGGCGTGGGGCAGAAGCTACCCTGACCTGCAGGAAACAAAGACGGGCTGGGAGTTAGGGAGAAGACCTGGAAGGTACCTGGAGGTGGAGAGACAAGGCTGCTGTCCCTCCTCCTCCCTCCCCTTCCTTCCCCAACACCAACATTTCTGTCCTCTCCACCCGACTTTGCCCCTCGCGGTGACTCACGTGTATAGAGGCTGCAGTTGTAAATGCGACGTCTTCTGGGGCGCCTGGTAACCATAGGAGTCAAAGCCACCAATGAAGTCAACTGGAAACAGAGAGGTGGGGCATGATTAGGGTGTGTCTGGGGAGGGGCCAAGGTATGGGGAAGAATTAGTGAGATAGGATCGCCATCACCTAGAAACGAAGCCAGAGAAGCTGGGGAGGTGTAGCTCTGAGGGCCAGACCCCAAGGAGCCTAGTGGAGAAGCCAAATCAGCTGTGTGGGTCAAGGCCCTGAAACGGTGAAGTCTGAGGGTCAGGTGGGTTTATCAGGGAGTAGAACTTTGAGGACAGGGTGGGGCAAGAATGAGAAGGCACTGGGCCAGCAGAGATGGGGTTGTAGAGCCCTCAGAGGGGCAGGGTTCACGTGAGGCGAATATGAGGGCGGTATTGGGGCCATGGAACAGGTCCCTGGACTTCAGGGCACTAGCCCACAATGGACTGGCTACACAGGTGCCCACCGACTCCTGTCATCTCTAGTTTCCCTTCAGAGGGGCCCCTGGCCAATTCGGAGTCCCTCCCACCGTAGTCTGTTTGGGCCCTGTCCAAGGTGCTGAAGCCGCAGGGTGGCCGCGGCCAAGCCTCCCCACTTCCCTAGGGGCGCAGCACTCACAGCTGTCCTCCTCCTCCAGGAACACTTTGCTCACGTAGCAGGCAAACACGAAGCCAAACAGCTGGGGGAGGAGACAGCACGTCAGGGAGGAAAGAAGGAGAAGAAAGCCCTTCCTTGACAGAGGGTCAAGATGAAGGCAAACCCATAACAACTTCAAGTCAGATGATTGCCCCTTAAAGTCAAACATACTGGGTTTCATTCTCCGCTCTGAGACTGTGCATTTGAGCAAATAATTACTTCAGTTCATTGGACAAGGAATTACTTGGGCAATACAGCACTGGATTGTTAAGACGATTATGTGATATTATATGTGTAATGTCACAGGATTTGCCCAGAGTACTTCCTCTAGAAATGTGAACTATTGCTACTGAGGAACCACTGTCACATTTTAATAGCCATTCTCTTGTTTTATTCTGAAAGCTCTATGAGGTGGACATTGTCATTCCTCCTTGCAAACAAAGAAAAAACTGAGAGGGCAAGTGAGTTGTTCAAGGTCACACCTCAGGGATATTGGTGATTCAGACCTGGGAATGACTCATGGTAGGATACATCATCCTAGTTATTAGATCTGCTTACTCTTTGCATGGGGGGTGGTACAAGGTATGGACTCAGGCCTGGGAAGGATACACAAGCTGGAAGAAGCAGACTCATCCCCCTCTTAACTAGGGCTTGTCAAAGGGGCTGGATTGGAAGCCTCCACCTCTAGGGGCTCAGGGGAGGGTTTTCAGAGAGCAGGACAGGGGGACTCACTGCCAGAAAGATCTGCAGGGCACTGCTGAGTGCCTCGATGTAGGGATAGTCAAGCAGGCAGCCAGTAACAGAGATGACATGGTGGTCCTCCAGGGCCAGGCGGGAGTTCAGGACAGGTGTTACCAGGCAGCCTGGACCGTTCTCCATCCACCAAGAGCGGTGCAGTGATGTGTTGAAGGTCATGATGAAGTCCCGGTCCTGGGGGCAAAAGGGCCTGGGATACTGAGCAGGGAGAAGAGAGGGATACTCCCCAGATTCCAGGAGATCCTATATAACACCTACTTCACACTTGAACGGTTGTAACAGCCTCCTCACCTGTCCTGATAGTGAAGAACATGGAGTCTGCATCTGTAATTCCACCTCTGGCCAGTAGGTGGCACTTGATGACCATGTCACTTTTCTATAGCTATGGAAGGAGCTACTGCTGACCTACAGAAACCCCCAAATTTCAGGGCTGGATTGGGCATTTCCCCATAGGTGAAATCCTCAGTACAGGCCCTTTAACTGCTCATCTTGTCTCTACTGCTGTCCCTGAGTGGGACCCTCAAACAGCTCATTTCTTTGATTCCGGGTTTTCCCATTTACTAAAGTGAGATGGAGCTAATTTAAGTCAAAAGTTCTTACTCAGGGGTGGGAGCCACTGATTCACTAATCCACTCATTCACTTACTCAGTCGACCATTGTCACTGTGTGCTGATCAGTGCTAACCACTTAAATGTGTGATATCATTTCTTCCCCTCGGCAACCACATGAAATTGGTGAAGTTATTTCCACTTGATAGACAAGGAAACAGAAGCTCTGAGAGGTTAAGCCATTTGTAGGAAATGTGAGAGCTTGGACTTGAATCTAGCAGGCTCAAACTACAAAGCCAATGCTCTTACACTTTTTTGCCTCCCTTAACTCTGAAAAGGGAAGTTGCGGCCTCCTGGGCTTGCTCTTCTCCAAGCTAAATACTCCCCACTTACTGGAACAGTTTTTCATGTTACATAAACCAAATCTGTTGCTGTTGAGTTGATTCTGACTCACAGTGACCCTACAGGACAAGCAGAACTATTGCCATAGGGATTCCAAGGCTGTATTCTCTACAGAAGGAGACTGCCACATCCTTCTCTTGAGGAGCAGTGGATGGATTCAAACCACCAACCTTTTGGTTAGTAGCTGAGCGCTTAACCACTGTGCCACCATGGATCCTCCCATATGACATAAAACCAAAGCCAAACCCAACCTGTTGCCCTTGAGTCGATTCTGACTCATAGTAACTCCACAGGACAGAGCAGAACTGCCCCATAAGGATTTTTAAGGAGTGGTTGGTGCATTGAAGTGCCGACTTTTTTGGTGAGCACCATGTTTCCCAGAGAACACAGTTCCCTCAGTTTGCCCTGAACAAATGCTAACTAGCCTCTTATCCTTTGACAAACTATTGATTAGCACTGCACCCAACTCTCTGTGGTCCGGGTAATAAAAGTGCCATGGCATATTCTGCACTCCTTGCTCTGAAAATTCTGCCTCCACTAATGGGGCCTAAAAGTACCTTCTGGGACCCATATACTACTGGTTTTTACTGACCTTAGGGCCAACTGAGATCCCCAGCCCATCTTCACACAAACTCTCTTCAGCCTTATCTGCACCACCATTTTTTTAAAGAAATGGGGCAGGGAGGAGGCTGGAGAGCACAGATTACTGGGGTATGTAGAGGAAGGTTTCTTAGACAGATGATGCCCCAGATCCACTACACTTGGAGCTCTTGGTAGGGGCTGGGAAAGCCCTATCCTATGGCACTGACAGGCCTGAGGCTTACCTGGGACAGCTGTCCAACCTCCAGGTAGAAGCAGATGATAAATGTATTCCAGCCAACCCAGAGCACCAGCCAGGCTGCATACTGGGGAAAGCAGAGGTGGGATCAGGGTAGGGACTGGGGTTAGTGGGGATGGGGTATCTCAATGGAGACACAGCTCAAGGATCGAGGGCTTTTACAGGGGAATTATGACAAGACCTCATTCAGGTTGCACTTTACAGTTTACAAATCATTTTTACATCCACTAGTCCTTCTAACAGCCCTGCAAGGTTGGCAATATCCTTGCTTTAGAGATAGGTTACTTAAGTCCAGAGAGGTTTAAGTTGACCAAGACCACACAACTAGAAGAGGTAGAGCTGATGGCTAACTCTATCCACTCTGCAGAGACCACCACCCACTGGAGCAGCAATCTCTAGAATGTATCAGAATCACCTGGGGAGTTGGATAAAAATGCACTGTCTAGGGTTCTACCTCAGGATCAAATGATTTTAAATCTCTAAGATGGAGCTTGGGAGTTTGTTAAACAATCCCTAGGAAACTGTGACATGGATGACACTTTCAGAAACAGATTGCAGACGCTAAGCCATTAGAAGGCAAGGACCTTGCCTTCTACTCATCACTGCAGTGTGATGCCTAGCACACAGCAGGCACTCAGCAATTGATGGAGCCACTACTAGCTATAAGAACTGCTACAGAAAGTGTTGCATGTTAGCAGGCGGTGGGAATTAGGATGTCAGAAGGTCTGAGGCAGAGGGCAGACATTTTCCAGAGGGAG
This sequence comes from Heterohyrax brucei, assembly GCA_028571685.1. Taxonomy (NCBI): domain Eukaryota; kingdom Metazoa; phylum Chordata; class Mammalia; order Hyracoidea; family Procaviidae; genus Heterohyrax; species Heterohyrax brucei. The sequence continues at coordinate 61,616,949 of CM053140.1, forward strand.
GTAGGAGGAATGTGAAACCCCTTCACTTCCTAGGAAGAAGCCTTAATTCTTAACAGTGGTTGTGATCCTTTGTGAGAAGGTAAGTAGAGGCAGATGTTTACTGGATGTTGGGAGCTCCAGATCTAAAGAGACAGGAAGTTATCCCACAGCCTTGTGCCTGAGTATGAAAGTCCGGCATCATCACACACATGGCTGTAGCTGGGAAATCCAGGATACAAGGGACGAGGGAGGTAGGGGCAGGACAACAAGTGGGGCCTAGAGACAGGCTGGGGAAAGGAGATCATGCTGAGGCCACAAAAATGGAAAGGGAGTTCCAGCCTGGGCCCTGGAAGGTCTCACTATGTCACTCCTCTCTCTCCCCTCCTTGCTCTAGAAACTAACCTGAGTGACCCAGGCCAGCATCTGCAGCCCCAGCAATCCTTCCACTTGGCTGTCTGGGGAGGACAGGGGCAGAAGGGTCTCCTGCATCCCAGATGTGGCCAGTTCTGGGAAAAGAGCAGCCCACCCATGGCCAAGAGTTAGAGAGAAAGTTAGAGGAGCTTTGGGAGCAGGTTATTTCCACTCAAGTTCTGTGCTTGTGATTTCAGCGGCTGTCACCTGGCAGACAGTGATATTCACAGTGGTGCCTGGGGCTTACCTGAGAACCAGAAAGAAGGGTTCTCTTACCTCTGGTGAGAAAGGACTTTGGGAGGGCCTTGTTCACTTGGCCCTTGGAGCTCAGCCTGTGGGAGGTGGAGGAAGGCCCTAGAATGAGTATGAGTGGGCTCTGGTGACAGCATGACTTTGTGTGTCATCGTCATTGTGGGTGTCAACATTTACATAGTAACTCTACCCACAAGCCTTTTTCCTCAAGAGAAGCAGGTAAATGGATCACTGAGAAACTGCAGAGGACATGGATGAATTTAGCTGAAAACAGAAACTTGACAGAGACCATGTGGGCCAGGGCTTCGAATAAGAAAGGGAGCTGGTGACAAAACCTGACTCCTGGGATTGGAGTGTAGGTAGACACTGACCTCAAAGCCACACTAGCCACTCTAGACCAGATCCTCAATCCTGAAGGGTCAAATCCATCATGACAATCAGCTGACAATAATATGCCTCTGGGAAAAAAGACAAGGTCTCTCCCTGGTTCCCCTGTCATTTTGGCTTACTGAGGCAGCATGGTGACATGGCAAAAGCCTTCCCTCTGGTTCTGATGCTGTAACTGGCTCTGCCACTTATTAGCTGTGTGACCTTAGGAAACTTTGTAACTCTTCTGAGCCTCAGCTTCCTCATCTGGAAAATGGAATGGTAAGACACACCTCACGGAACTGTTGTAAGGAGGAAAAAAAAGCATGCAAAACTTAGCAGTGTGCCTGGCACATGATAGGCACTCACCAAATGACATATTTTGTTAATATTTAAATTGTCTCTCTCTAGAAAAATACCAACCTTGTCTCCACTGAGCAAAGATGCATTGGGGTTTGGGCATCTACCCCACCAGCCAGGCTGGAGCCAAGACAGAGCAGGGGACTGGGTGCCCAGTGTTGGGGGGCAGTTGTAGCTGGAGGAGCAGGGAGTGGCAGGGAGGAGGAGCAAGGAGAAGAGGCCAGCTTGGGGAGAGGTTTGGTGAGCCGTACCAGAATGAGGTACCGGGAGCGGTACTGCACCGTGCCAAAGATGCCCAGGATGACTGCCATGATGTGCAGGAAGTTAGCGAGGATAGGGGCCCACTGGTAGCCCAGGAAGTCAAAGATCTGCCGTTCCAGTGCAGCCACCTGTGGGGAGACAGAAACCTGAGGCCATGGTCACAGGGACTCCTCCTTGACCCTATGGAAGAGGTGACACCAGTTACCATGGTGATGAGGAACCATGACCTGATGGTACATGAGTCCTGGAGTCATCCAGCCTCTGAGTACCAAAGGGATGCTGGCAGCTGGGGGCAAACTTGATGGTGGGAGTGGGTGCAGAGCCTTGGTCATCACTTTGGGACAGGCTAAAGAGATTTGGGAGCCAGGGTTTTGAAAATCTTCTCCAAGGATGCCCTCCCCACCAGCAGCTCAAGCTCTTGTGCCTTCCCCATGTGGAGCCATCAGCTAGTGGGGTTAGGATCCAGACCCTCCCTCCCAGCCTAAGCCCAAACCCAAGAGCTAAGCCATGGACCCGAAGGTCCCAGGGAAGTCCCTGAACTGAAGTCATCTCTTCCAAAGACCTTTCTCCAGAGGTTGCCCTGGCTCATGTATTGTGAATCCTTTCTGTCATCCAGGGGTTACAGAGAAAGGGCTTTTCTTCGCTCCAGTTCTCCGAGGGAGCTGCAGGAGACTGCAAAATTCTTCAGTCTAGCTGTCCCCATTTCCATGCTCTTTGGTAGCACCCTTCCACACCAGCACTGTGCCTGGTCATATTCTGCAAACTGTGGCAAACATGATAAAAGCAAAGGCTTGACAAATACTTACACAATGGACATTGCCCACTTGCTTTACTTCTAACACAGAGACCACTTTGTGAACAAGCCCAAGTTGACCCACTGGAGGATGAGCGGCTGCCTGGAAGAGAAGGGAGGCAATCCCGCTCACAGCCAGTCACCCATCCAACACAGGAGCAAGGCTATCCTAGGCCATTCAGAAACTAGCCAACTCACCAGCAGACCACAGACACATGAGAGCCCAGACTAAAAGAATCTCCCGGCTGATCCACAGAACCATGAATTAAATAAAATAGTTGTTTTAAACTACTAAGTTCTGATCTGTTATGCAGCAAATGCTAACTAATATAGGAATCAATCAACACCCCTTCCAAGCAGTGTCTTGGTTCAGTCTTTCTGCCGATGCATTTAGGAATAAAGGTGCCACAGATACTCACGCTCTTTAACTGTCCAACATTCAATCTTCTGGGGACAGACAGTACCTCTGTTTAGAGAACTACCTCCCATACACTCTGTCCCAGTTCCTTGGGTGAAGCTGACTCCATTTCTAGTTTCTAGGGTGGGCATGTGATCTTGGGCTAACCAAGTAATCAAAGGTAGGGTGTTTGGTTCAGGGATGGGCATCTACCCTGGGTCCTGGCCCTGAGAGCCACCCTAGATATTTGCTGGAGCAATCAGGAAAGCGATGCTCTCTAACTGCCATGATACCCGAACAGGTGTGGTGTTAGCTTAAAGCTGCTGATAGCTGCCTTTGTCACCTCAGGGGGCAGCCTGCCTAAGGAGGAAGCCACAACTGAGGGACAGATAATGAGGGAGCAAGATTGAACAAGTGAGAGTAGTGGCTTTGTGATACTGTTTTAGGTCCTGCATCTAGCCATGCTTAAAGCTAGTTCTCACCTCTTGTACTACTGATTTCTGTCGCTTGCAATCAAGACTTTTGAGTAAAATAGAGACACAGAGAACCAGAGAAAGGGGGGAAGATTCTAATGACGTGAGAAGGTTCCAGAAACCTTTTTCCTGGCAGGGAGGCAAGAGGTAGAGCTGATGCTGCCACACAGATGGCAAAGCTTGGATAGAGATCAAGGAAGCTGCACACTTGGGCAAAGAGGGTGAGGGGAGCCTGGTGGTGCCAGGACCAATCCTGGCACCTACTCATCTAGCGTCAGTGTGCCACTTGCTAGTGACTCCTCCTAAGGCCTGCAAAGTGTAAAAGTGCTGTCCAAGTTTATCTCTTACTGGATACTCCTTAGCAGAAAGGTAGGGCCAGGATCAGTCTCTTATTTTGAAGAGAACACAAGGCTCAGAGAGGCGAAGTGACCTGCCCAAGGTCACACAGCAGGTTGATGGCACAGCCAGGCAGCCATTCTGCCTTTCCCTGCCACCTGTCTCCTCTTGGCACAGACACATCACTTTTCCCAGTTGGAGCTGGCCTAAGAGCCAAGAGGTGGAAGGCCTACCACTGTCTCCCTGGTGACGTTAAGCAGGCCACCCTCCCCTGGGTCTCAGGCTCCTTTTCCATACATAGAGGGAACTGGACTAGATGCTATCCAAGGGTCCTTCCAGCTTCAACAGCCATAGCCTCCTGGCCCTGAGACAGAAACTCCCCAGGCTTTTCAGGGCCTACTGCCAAGGTCTCTGTGTGCTGTTTCCTCTCCTGAAGGCTCCTCCCTCACTTCTGTTCTTTCCGTTTCCACCCTGACCCTAAAGCCACGGGAGCTCTGACGATGTGGGGCCAGCTTGATGCTCTTGCTGAGCTTTCAAACCTTGTTCTAGGGGAAGAGGTCCCCATCAGAGGATGGAGAAGAACACTGTGACAGAGATGCCCAGGCTAATGGTGTAGCTTGAGGTACAGCCTGCCAGATACGCACATATAATACATGACATCACCATCACCCTTCCCAGCCCCTGCTCAAGGCCCTTCTGTGTTCCCCATGGCCTCACTGACAGACTGGTAGTTTAAAATGAAGAAGATGACAAAACTCTGGAGTCACTTAAACTCCAAGTTCAAACCCCAGCTCTGCTGTGTAACTTAGGGCAAGTTACTTCCTTCTCTGAGCTTATTTCTTTGACTATACATAAACTCTTTGTGGTCCAACTGACTCTGACTCATAGTGACTCTACAGGACAGAGTCAAACTGCCCCACAGGGTTTCCAAGCAGCAGCCAGTGGATCTCAACTGCCAACTTCCTGGTTAGCAGCCAAGCTCTTCACTATACCACCAGGGTTCCTTGACTATAAATAGGGAAGGTAATTGCTGTTCCGAGTTGTGACAGCATGGAACATTACATAAACTAGCAGTTGGACCTAATAAACAACAAAAGCCAGTGCCATCAAGTTATTTTTGACTCATAGTGGCCCTACAGAGCAGAGTAGAATGGTCCTATAGGGTTTCTCAGACTGTACTCTTGAAGGAAGCAGATGCCACATTTTCTCCTACAGAGTGTCTGGTGGGTTCAAACCATCAACCACTCAGTTAGTAGCTGAGTGCTTTAAACACTGTGCCACTAGGGCTCCTTGGCTTATTAAACGGAGGCTAACTCATTAGAAAATTTATTTAAGCTTTTTATTTGACAGTGAAGGCTTGCTAGGAAAGGGCTCAATCCTTTATTCTTTCGGCTCCTGTCCCCAGCAGCTGAAGTGATACTCGATGACCCACCTCCCCTTCCTTTTCCTCTTCTCTAAGTTCCCCTTGGTCTTCATGGTGCAGCTCAATTCCCCCTTTTCTAGAAAGATCTCTCAGACCACTCTGGCCTAAAGCAATCTCTCCCTCCAGTGAATCTCTGTCTTTGTCACTCCAAGGGTACTGAGCAACCACCTAGCCATCCCTCCAGCCTGCCATTCACCAATCATTCATCCACATTCCACATACTGTCATTTATCCATTCATCTAACACCCATCCATCCAACATCTGACATTCCCTCTCGTAGCAGAGGTCCTCACTCATTCATCCACAAACACTGCGGTCGAGCTCTGATATGGCACCGGGATGCTCACGTAGTAAGTTGTGGTTCCCACTCTTTCGGAACTCAGAGTCTAATAGAGGAGATGCATGGGACATCAGACAGTGAGAAAGCAGTGTCGTCCGTGCTACAACCCAGGCCTGCGGGATGCTGTCTCTCCAATGGTAAGTACAGAGGTAGATTTTAAATATACCTTTATTTAACAAAAATTGAGATTCAGGGTCCTATGCATAATCTCATTTCTAAAGCTATTGGTATATTCAGTTAGAAAACCAAGTATCTTAGGATTTCCACTTCTGCAACAGTGACGTGCAGATAATTAACAAAATAAGGATGAACACAAAACAGGAGAAAAACTTGACCCATCTAGCTCAGATGGGGTAACCTGAGGGTTGTGACGACTGTCAGTCGCCTCTGGCTTTGGTGTGTCTTTGGGAGGGATGGTGTGGAAGCAATAGCAACCTATTGTACCATTTCAACTCTGTAACAATTTCAACTGGATGTTTATACCCGGTCAGCCTGCAAGTAGGGCAGGATAGCTTCTGGAATCTCTCTCCTCAATGGGTGAGTATGAAATCTCCTGCCAGCAAGGGATGCAGCCTTCTCTCTCGGCCACCTCCTCACCCCAACCCTCCTACTCCACCAAGTGCTTTTTCTAAAATACGAATCTGATTGGGCCACTCTCCCTTCAGCGTATTCCAGGGAGCTTGGGACAAACCTGATGACATCTGGGCCCACCAATATCCCAGGCATGCAGGCTCCCAGTCACCCATAGCCCAGCTATGCAAACTGAGTCTCCTTATTGTTAGTCCCTGAGACACCAAGCCACCTACGTCTCAAAGGCCTGTCATCATGTGTCAATGCCCAAAGAGTAAGTTACACACCTCTGACCCTCAGTCCTCTATGCTTTGTGATGCTTTCTCCTGATCCAGCCTCTTGGACCCCTTTCATATGTCCCTACAAAACCAGAAAGAGCTCCTACATCCTCAGAGTCTTCCCTGGAAAAAAATTTAGCCACAGTATCCTATACACAATCTCCGTTATAAAGTTATTAGTATTTTCAATTAGAAAACCATCTCAAATATCTCAGGGCTTTGGCAGATAATGAACGAATAATGATTAACACACAATATCCTTTGCACGTCCCACCCAAGGATGCAGCTTGCCGTGTAGCCTTCTTGAGAGACTCTGCTTCTCTTCTCTCATCCCATGTTCCTCGGGCCCAAAGGTGGGGTTGCTATCCTCTGGGGTCCCAAGCTGCTTTGACCTTCCCCTGCATTCCTCTTGATCCGTGGTCACATCCTGGGCTGTGCCATCATCTTTAACTGTTCTGCCTCCAGGTCATCTCTAGGACAGGCTTCTCTCTAACTACTCCATCTCACTTCCCAGCAGCCTTCGTGATGATGGCTGTGGTCCCTGGTATCATCAGGTTTCCACTTCTGCCCCTCCGTTGTCTCCCATTCCACAGACCTTGCCTCTCATCACATCCCAGCTCGCCCTGCTGGGATCCCACGACCTATGACTTCTAGGGGATCCCTGAGCTTTTCCCACAGTCCAACTTCCTTGCTCCTCTGCCTTTTTATCACATCTGTCAGGAAATTCCTCACCTGGATAAACTATTATTTGTTTGCCCTGTGTCCACAAAGCAGCCAGATGTTTACGGGGAAAGTCAACTTGCCTAGGCCATGATTCCCAGTATTATATGGTTGCCCTCCATTTTGTGATCTGGTGTAATTATCCTATAATGTTACTGAGGCAGGATTAGAGGCAGGTATGTGTAATCCACAGGATTAGGTTGAATCTTGAGTTGAATCTCTATCAAGATATAAAAAAGAGAGGCAAGCAGAGAAGAGAGGGACCTGATATCACCAAGAAAGAAGAACCAGGGGGAAAGCACATCCTTTGGACCCAGGTCCTTGTGCTAGAAACTGCTAGATCCAATGGAAGATTGACGACAAGGAGCTTCCCCCAGAGCCAACAAGAGGGAGAAAACCTTTCCCTGGAGCTGATGCCCTGAATTTAGGCTTCTAGCTTCCCAGATTGTGAAAGAATAAAATTCTGTTAAGACCATCCACTTGTGGTATTTGTTATAGCAGCACCAGATGACTAAGACACTCCCTCATAATGTTATGAGGAGTCAGTATGGTGTAAAGTTTTATTCCTCTGCGGCACTCCCTGACCTCCCTCCTTGCTCGACTTTTTTCCATAGCCCTCATCGGCAGCTAACATGCCACCCTCTCTGTATTTACTATCTCCTGCATTAGAAGGCAGGCTCCTCGAGGGCAGGGAGTTCTGCTTTTGCTGCTAACTGCTGTACTTTCAGTGATGATAACAGTGCTTGGAACATTGCAGGCGCTAAAACTAAAACTCATTCTCTGCCCTTGCTGACACCTCTTGTGATCCTGGTGCAGCTCAACTGTGGGTGCAGCCCAGGTACCTAAATATTAGAGTGACTCAAGGCCACATCCTGGTCCTTCATTTGCTATGCATCCTAGGAAACCTGGCCACCCACTCATGCCTCAGCCTCCACCCCTTTATAACCAACTGCCCTGCTAGATGCTATAAATGCCATACTCCCAAACCTGGTCCATTTCCATACTGGGGCCCACATCCATCCTGCTGTATGAGCTAGAAAACCACACCTCTCTGGTCCCTCAAACCCACAACCAGCCTGCCATCAAGCCCTGGCTCTTTGCTCTTCTAAACTCACACCTGGTCAGTTTTCTCCATCCACCTTCATCCTCATCTGGCTGACGGCAACGCCAATCTCCTCTCTCCAGTCTACTTCAGCCTAACCAGCCCTCTCCTTCCCAGAATGAAGCCTCCACGGGGCTCCCCAGCGGCTCCTCCCCCTGCCCTCCGCTCCCTGCCCCCACCCCTGATTATTTATTTATCTATCGGGTAGCTGCCAGCTGAGGGGGATGCAGTTGCCATGGGAACCTTCAGCCCCAGTCAGGGCTGCCTCTTTTCTCGGTAGGATGCTCTTGTCTGTCTTGACGGCCAACTCCAGGAACTCAACACCAGGTGGGGTGGGGGCAAGGGATGAATAATACAGATGGTCCCACCCCAGCTCCAGGAAGCTGGCTGGGGGAGAATACAGGGGCTGGGCTCCAGGCCACTGAACCCATCAGAAGCCTCCTGTGACCAAGCCCTTGCCAGCCAATTCTGCAAGTCAACTACTTTCCTGGCCCAAATTCCAGCCATGTTGCCACAGGGCCTTTAGACACAGAAGTCAGGCTGTCTGGGGAATGGCAAATGTGGTGCCCCTGAAGTTTCTGGAGAAGGGTTTAGTCCAGCTTCTTACTGACTTCAGTTCATGGAGGAGAGAGGGTGGAAGAGCTCTGGGGTCAGTGAATCGCTAAGTCACATATGAGACCTTGGGCAAGTTACAGCCCCTCTCCGAGCCCCTCAGTTTCCTCACTAGTAAAATGTGCTGAGGATTCAGACAATACATGTAGGACCCTCAGCCCAGCACTAGCAGAGTCTACACTCAGTATATGGTAGCAGCTTCCTTGCACCCCTAAACTTAAGCCCTTCTTTTCCCAATGGACTTCAGAGACAGCTGGCAAAATTAAAGTCTACTCAGTCCCTCAAGCGTGAAATGAGGCAGTGGGATTGCAGCCACAGACAGGAGAGCTGGAGGGGCCCCTGGAGATGAGCTGGTCCAACCCGCTCATTAGGGTGGAGTGGAGGGTCTTTTCCCCTTCCTGAGCTCTGTCCCTATCTGAAATTAATGCCCTGGGAGGATAAACTGAAATAAACATCCAAGGATAGATTAAAATGGGCATGGTACTGGAGACCAGGTGGTCTTTGGCAGGGTCAGGGAAGATGGATCTACTACAGACTCCATTCAGTGAACAATTATCTCTTGAGCACCTACTGTGTGCTATGTGCCAGGCTAGGCCATGGGTCAGGTGCAGGGTGTATGACGGTGAACAAGCTGGTGTGGCTCCTGTCTCAGTTAACTCAAGAGTTGAGACAGATACTAAGATCCTCTGGGAGCTGATGGGGTGGCTCTCTCAGGTTCCAGACCCACTACTTAGGACCTGTGGAAGCACCTCCCACATCCCAGCGCGCGCGCGCGCGCGCACACACACACACACACACACACACACTCCCTCTCTCCTCCCTTCCCATGACTTCCCCGTGTCTTCCACCTCCCTCTGACCCAATCCAGATCTCACTGTAGGGAACTGTTTCCCAGTAAATCTCATCCTGGGGACAGTCCTCAAGCTGGGATCTTGCCCTTGGTGCCCAGTATAGAGCCTGGAATACAATTAGTTCTGAATAATAACATGTACTAACATGGGAAAATGGTTAAGTCGATGACTGTTAACTGAAAAAAACAGGCTCCAGAACAGCGTGATTCCAGCGGTGTTAAAAAAAAAAAAAAAAAAAGCCTCCAAAGATACCAAGGGCACATAACTGTTTGTAAATTCAGAATAAAGAGCCTGGGAAACACACGACAAAGACAAATGGTTGCTTATGAGAAGCTGTCTCTAGGGAGTGGGAATGAGAAGGGAGACTTAATTTTTAAACAGATGTACTTTTATATTTCCGAAAAATTGTAACAACAAAGTTGTTATTTTTTTTAAACTAAAAAAAAAAAAATGTTCCAAAGTTTTGACTTATAGCTTGGACTACATGAACGAACACCTGAGCAATTAAGGGGATCTGAGGTCCCCTTCTCCTCTACTGCTCATGTGCTATGTGACTGTGGACAAGTCTCTCCTACACTGGGCCTCGTCTGTGCAATGGAGACCTCTGCAGCTTCGAACTGCCACGCAGGTAGGCCTGCTGTTCCTTCGGCCTGCTTACCTGCAGGAGAACTGACCTGGGGGCCCACAGCCTGGGTCATCACAGCCCGACTTCCCCCTGCCTGACTACACCAAGATGTCACCTTTCTTCCTCCAGGGTCTGTCAACCAAGGGCACCCATTTCTGGTGGCCCTAGTATGGCCACCTTGACATGAAGATTCTTCCCTTACAGAGGAAGCTCAGATGGTCACCCGAGTTTCCTGAGGTCACACAGACAAGGAAGTGGGAGAGCCAGGATCTGGGTCCTTGTCTTGACACCCACTGTTCTTCCTCCACCCCTAGTACAGCCGGGGAGGAGGATCAAAGAGCCTCTCCTGAGTCACCCAGCCCAACCTCCTATGGACAGTGACTGAACAGCTCACGTTTATTCACCTCCTCTGCTGTGCTGGATGCTGTTCTGTGAACTCCACTGTGAATGCAGTGGACTCAGTTCCTGTCCTCATGGGGATGACAGTCCCACCCCGTCCCTCCTCAGTGCAGGCACCAGTAACATCCATCCGGACCCAGAGAGCTGGGCAGAAAAAGAGGGGCAAGAAGTTCTTTCAGTTTAAACCACAACAATGCTAGAAGGAGATTAATAACATCTCTCAATGGGCCAAGGAGTCCCCAGTTGATGCAGATTGTTAAGTTCAGAGATGTTGGAGGTTGGAAGTTTGAGTCTCCCCAGAGGTGCCTTGGAAGGAAGTCGTGGCAATTTTCCTCAGAAAGACAACAGCTTTTGAAAACTCTACGAAGCATAATTCTAAGTGTTAACTGGTCTTTCGTTTTCTTAACAGGTCAGAATTTTAGGCTCACTGAACACTTCTTGTATATTAGACCACATGCTCAAGGTATATTCCTTAATCCTACTTCTACTGATAAGGAGGGAAACTGAGGCCCAGAGAAGTGAAGGGGCTTGCCCAAGAGGGCACAGAAGAGCTCAGACTCCAACAATACCTGTTTGGGGGCCAAGCCCTCACCCTCCCCACCACGTGGCTCTGAGCCTGTTTGCACGCCCCCACATCTGAGCATCTCCCCCTTTACAGTCCCGCTGCAAAGTGTTTTGCAGCGCTACCCTCCTCCCCCAGTCCTGCTCTTTTCTCCTCAGGACAGAACCCCACACCCTCTCACCCGCAGTCTGCCATCTGTCCCTTAGACAAGAAGTCTGTCCTCACACCCTCCTGCCATGGCCCAGCCCTCAGCCTCAGCTGGGCCTGGGGGAGCTAGGGAGCAGCTGGTCACTACCTTCCTGGTAATTAGCCCTTAGAGACCATGTCTTGGAGCTATTCTGTTCTTGGCAGGGCTTTGAACCAGTTCTTCCTAGGTTGAAACACCTGCTTAGAATTTGCATCTCTAACAAGACCCCAAGTGATGCTAATACTGCCGATTAGGGAGCAGTTCTGGGAACCACAGCAGAGCAGAGGTTCTCAAAATTTATGACACTTAAAAATTATCTGGAGATCTTGTTAAAATGTGGATTCTGACTCAGTATATCTAGGAATGGAAAGGCAAATTCTCAACAGGAGTTAGAACTGGAATGAACTGGTTCAAACCCCTGGTTCTTAGAGCTGTACAGTTCCCAGAGGCCCAGGACCATCTCAGCAGGTGATCCTAGCTCGCCCTGGACAGATCAGGAGGGAGCATTTGGGCCAGCCTGTTTCCATAGCAATTCACCTTACTTCAGTGAGACGACTACTGGCCCATCCTCCATCCTTCCCAGCTGGAGGGCTCCTGAGGCCTCTTCTGGGCAGATCTATCTCTCTACACCTCAGAGGTGGCAGCTCAATTAAAATAATGTCCTTCCCATAGGGGTCTAATCAGCATTTATCTACATTAGTTTGCATAAACTCTGGGCCAAGAAGCCCAGGGCACAAGCAAAGGGAACTCTAAAACCATCAAAGGGCCATCTACCCCTACAGGCCCCAGTGACTCTGCCACTCACTTTCCTCCTCTGCAGAAGGGAGACAGGGACAGCTGTTTCATGGTAGTGCTGAAAGAACTGAAGGGTCTTCTAGATTCATTTCCAAGCCCAGACCTTGTTCCCCCGACCCTCACCCTATCTCCACTCTTGGAGCTCCTTGTTTTACGCCTCTGGGGCGGACCCCTATCATAAAGAAGATCCAGAAATGCCAGCGGGAGCCAGTGAGACTGTTCCTTGGATCTGGGGCTACTGTGCCATCTGCCTCCCACCAGGCCTTTCCTCTCCCTGATTTCTGGGTCTGGCAGTAAGTGGACTGGAAGCTCAAGAAGACTTTTCCCAGCACCACCTTGTGCTGAAGATCACCAAGGAAGAGAGGCATTCGCCCTGGCTCGGCCCCCAGCAGCACCCAGGACACTGCTGGGAAAACCATGAGAGGCGGTTTAGGCCAGAGGAGTAGACGGCACACTCTGGAGTCAGACTGCTTAGGCTTAGTCACTGGTGTTGTCACTCAGCAGCTGTGCAACCTTGGGTTTTGTCTTCCACATAAGTCTCAGTTTCCCTGTCTATAAAACAGGGATAACAGCAGCATCCACACTTCCTGAATTTGTTGTAAAAATTAAATGAAATAATGTATATCAAGTACCTGGCATAGTAAGCGCTATTACTATGTTACTTATTACTATTAAAATAATGATGTTGTTGCTAAGTGCCAGTCAGTCGATTCCTACTCACAGTGACCCTAAAGGACAGAGCAGAACTGTCCCGTGGTGTTTGCAAGGAGCAGCTCATGGATCTGAACTTGGGACCTTTTGGTCAGCAGCTTGAGCTCTTAACCACTGTACCATCAGCCCTCCATTAAAACAACTGTAATAACTAGGAAAAAAACTGGGACCCCTGGAAGGCTAAGGAAGGCCTCACAGAGGAGGTAATTTTGAAATTTGGCCTTGAATTGACTATAATAACAAAAGATCGGACACACTGGAGGCTCCTCAGAAAAGGGCACCATAAATTACGGTACCAGCATACCCTGGACTACAATGGTAGCCATCACATCGTGGTATGGGAAGACAGGCTGCAGAACTACCCTTCTGCCCGTCTGTTGTACTGCGGAGGCCTGCCTGTTACAGCGATGCTGGCGGCTACATCCCTGGTACTTCAGTGGAGCTTCCAGGCTATGACAGTCTAGGAAGAAAGGCCTGGCAATCTACTTCCAAAAATCAGCCAGTGAAAACCATATGAGCCACAACAGAACATTATCCAATACAGTGCTGGAAGTTATGAACCCCTAGCTTGGAAATGGCCACAGTGGCCATAACAAAGAACTCAGACGGCACTGGACTGGGCAGTTTCATTCTGTAGTGCACAGGGCCACCGTGAATTAGAGACAATACCACAACAACTTAGAGCTGCAACAGCAGAACCACCACATAATTCTACTGTGAAGATGAAGAAAAAAGAATCATCAAACTATGAACTCAGGGGAGTAGAATTATGGCAGCTTTTGAGAGTCAGACAGATATACTTCTGCAATGCTTTTACATTGAGGAGTAACAGTTTTATACGGAACATTAAAAGAACAAAGTGCTATGTGACAAATGAGATGGGAAAAACCCCATATGAGTGAGTGGAGTAACCAACTGTTCTAGGTTGCCTGGACAGAGGGTTTCCCAGGTCACAGGACTTTTAATGCTAAAAGCAGGGAATTCCCAGGTGTCTTAGTTATCTACTGCTCTAACAGAAATACCACAAGTGCATGGTTTTAATAAATAGAAATTTTATTCTGTTACAGTCCTGTAGGCTACAAGTCCAAAATCAGTGCATTACCTCTGAGGAAGGCTTCCTCGGTTGGTACTGGAGGAAAGTCTTTGTTGTCAATTTTCCCCTGGACTGGAAGTTTCTGAAGCTCAGGGACCCTGGGTCCTTTCCAAATGATACACTCTGCTCCAAGCACTGCTTCTTTCTTGACAGTAGAAGGTCCCCAACTCTGTTTGTTTCCTGTTCCTTTATATCCCAAAAGATTGCCTCAAGGCACAGTACAATTTTACACGAGTCCTGGCCCCACCAACACAACCACTGCCTATCCTCCCTTGTTAACATCACAGAGGCAAGGTTTACAACACACAGGAACATCACACAGTGCCTAGAATCACAGCCTAGTCAAATTGCTAAACACATTTTTTTCAGGGGATACACTTCAATCCATGATACCAGGTAAACCTAGACACACTGATCACCCTAGGTGTGGGGAAATACAGGGGACTTGGGGACCTTAGGCAGCTGTGGAGGATGAAGCGAGAGGTGGCGGGGGTGGGGAGATGTGGCTAAGTCTTGGAACCAGAGGTTTATTCTGGTGGCCCCTAGAAGCCAGGGATGAGTTAAGCAGGTGGACATGAAAGCTGGGTGCTTTGGACACAGAGCTCTCTGGCTGGACAAGATGGACAGGCTGGAGATAGGTCATCAGGTGGAGATGCTGAGGTCTTGGCATGCTGAGGACAGGGACCGGAACTCCTTCTTTGTTCTCAGGGTCCCTCTCTCCCAGGACCACCATCCACTCTGCCTCTGCCCACATCTCGCATCTAAACTGATGGAACTGCTGGTTCCATCCCCCATCCACCAGGACTCCCAGGAGACTCAGTAGTGGACACTGAAGGACATCCTCCAAAGGGAAGCACTCAGGACAAGGATGCAGGGGAAGAGAAGCCAGGTCAGGAAAACACAGCAAAAACAAGGCTCTCCCAGGAGATGCTGGCTGCAGACAAATGAACACTTGGATAAACAAAATGGTGATTAATCAGTTTCCCCAGTTAAGTACAATGAACGATGCCACATAATTAAGCCAAAAACTCGCGGCATAAAGCACTTTAATGGAGCAGGCACTCAGGAAGGGAGAATTAATTAAGGCAGTTTGCAGAATTTCAAGAGTTGCTAGAAAGGTGAAGGTGGTGGGTGGGGAAGACCAGGCTGACAACAACAAACAGGTGTTAACAAGTGACCAAGGCCAGACAGCCCCGGGGTCAGCAGCTCAGGCCCTGGAATCAGGCAGGTCTGAGACTGAGAGCCAGTTCTCACTGTTAAACTGTGCCATACAGGAAAGTCACCTCCAGGAGCCTCAGGTCCCTCATCTGTAAAGTGGGAATAATAATATCTGAGGTTGTAGAAGACTTTGCACCCAGTAAGTATTTAATAAATTATGACTGGTTGGGCATATCACTTTCTCTCTCTGGACCTTAATAATGTGTGGATAATAAGGTCCTGACTTCTTCACGGGTTAAGTTGGAGAATCAAATAAGATCACAATCATGAAAGCAATTTATACACTATAATGTGATTTTTACATTGCAATGTGCTGTGCCCACAGCAGCCATTATTACTAGTCCTTTGTCTCATACCAAGGTCAGGGTCTTGTTTGTTCCCTGAAAGCTGAGCACCACAGTGGTTAAAAGTGTGGTCCAGAAGCCACACTACCTGGGTTTGCATTCTGACTTAACGCTTATTAGTGAGCCGTGTGACCTTTGGCAAATTACATAATCTCTCTGTGCTTCAATTTCTCCATCTGTAAAATGGGGCTGATGATAACAGTATGGATCTCTTACGGTTCTCGGGAAGATTTCATGAATGAACATATGTAAAATGTGTAGAACACTGCCTGGCTCATAGCCACACAAGCGTTAGCTGTGATGACTGTTACCTATGGCTGAAGGAGAAGGGATCACAGTTGTCCTCATTTGAAGGACCTTTTGGAGCCAAGTAGCACTTTCCCCACCTATCCCATTCATCCTGACAGCTTCCTGGCCTAACCCGGCCCTTGTTCTGCCCTAGTTGTTTCTGGTAAATATATACCAGCAAAAACTCCACCATTTCACCTATTTCTACATGTACAGTTCAATGACAATGATGACATTCTCAAGTGGTACAGCCATTCTTGCTATCACTTTCTGAATTATACTGCCATTAACATAAAGTTACTGCCCCCTAAGTTTATCATCTAATCTTCCAAGCTGCTGTTATCATTTGCTCTAAACTGAAAAAACTCACGCCTGTTGCCACTGAGTGAATTCCAACTTGCAGTGGCCCTGTAGGGCAGAGTAGAACTGTCCCACAGGGTTTTCCAGAAGTGCCTGGTAGATTCAAACTGCTGACTTTTCGGTTAGCGGCCATAGCTCTTAACCACTGTGCCACCAGGGTTTTCCAATTTGATAGGACAAAGATAGTTCTTTAAAAGAGTACGATGATCAAGACACATATTCTTTACTAATTAATCTGAACTACTGTTTGGTTCAGGAAACTCTGGTGGTGTAAAGGCCAAGGGCCATGACTGCAAACCAAAAGGTCAGCAGTCTGAATCTATCAGACACGCCTTAAAAACTCTGTGGGTTGGTGAGTGGTGTCTGGGGTCTTAAAAGCTGCCAAGCTGCCATCCGAGGACACAGCAAATGGTCCCAACTCAGCAGGAAAGGATGCTCACCGAGGACCAAAATGACATGCAGTAAAGACAACCGAGAAGACAGAGAGACCCGCAAGAGTGGGTACCTTCATCAACTTGGGACCGGAAGAACCGGATGGTGCCCAGCCACCACCAGTGATAGCCACGATGGAGCTCGCAGAGAGGAGTCTCACTGGCAACACAAGAATAAAAAGGGTGCATCCTGAGATCTCCACTGAAAGACCTCAATTGATGGTCCAGTGGTTTCGGGGTTCCCCTGAGAGCATGGCCCCCGGCCCTGATGCTGCCCTTACTCATAAATCATAATGAAGGTCCACTGTTTGGACAGGAATGGGTTGGGCTTGGCAATGCAGAGTGACCATATATTGGAAGCACTTTATGGTTCTATACATCTATAGGATATCATCCTACTGACCTCTGGCTGGAGGAAGGAGAGTGGGTGGAGAGGAGGGGAAAGGAGGCTGTTGGGAGGATGAGACATGTATGGAGCAGAGAGGAATAGTGTGCTGTCAACCGGGCAGGAAGAGCAGTGGAAGCTGCTTATAGGTGGGCATGTAAATTTATATGGGAATGTACATTTTCAGTCAGTCATATTAAATAAATAAAAAAAAACCTCTGTGGGGCAGTTCTACTTTGTCCCACAGGGTCACCATAAGTTGAACTAGACTTGATGGCAACAGGTTTGTTCGTCTGTTATGGTTTAGTTCAAAGAATATTTCAGAGGATAGTTTCAGTTTGAGGTTTAATGTTTAAAAATTATCTCAGTGTCCACAATGTAGAGTCCCTGAAATAACACAAGAAAAAGAGGTGTGCAGATCAAGAACTCTATTTTTTTAAATATATATATATGTATATATATACACATATATATTTATTACGATTGAGTGAAAATGTACATTCCCGTATGAACTTACATGCCCACCTATATGCCGCTCCCACTGCTCTCCCTGCCCGGTGACAGCACATTATTCCTCTCTGCTCCATACATGTCTCGTCTTCCCAACAGTTTACTCTCCCCTCCACTTCACCCACACCCCTTACTCCAGCCAGAGGTCCACAAGATGATGATATCCTATAGATGCATAGAACCATAAAGTGCATCCAATATGTGGTCTCTCTGCATCGCCAAGTCCAATCCATTCATGAAGAACTCTTTTAAAAGACCAGAACTGATGGTCCAATTATCTGGGGGGTCCCCTGAAAACATGGCCCCTAGACTTGCTGCTGCCCCAGACCTGAAACCCGTACGGAGGTCAACACTTCAGACAAAGAATGGACTGGACCTGGGGACACAGAGTGAGCATGTGCTGTGTGTACATTATGGTTTTATACATTTATAGTAGGCTGTCCTACTGGTTTCTTTCTAGAGGGGAGAAGAGGAGGAGAGGAGGGGACAGGTATGTGTTTGGAGGATACTATAGCAGTGAAGAGTACAAAGAAGGAGTGTGCTGTCACAGGGTGGGGAGAGCAGACAGAGTTGTACAGATGGGCATGAAAAATTGACTTTGACTGTATACTTTCACTTAATCATAATAAAAACAATTATCTTGGTGTCCAGAAGAACTAGATGGTACCCGGCCACCACCAAAGACAGCCCTGATAGGGGACACAATATAAAGTTTCTAATGTAGCATGAGAAAAAGGGTTATGGAGATCATGACCTCTATTAAAAGACAAGACCTGATGGTCCAGCAACCTGGAAGGTCCCCTGAGAACCTGGCCCCTCGACTTGTTGCTAGCCCAGAGCTGAAACCAGTGCTGAAGCCAACACTTCAGACAAAGAATGGACTGGACTTGGGGACACAGAAGGATGCATGTGGTATGTGTAGTTTATGGTTTAATATATATGTGAGGCTGTCCTACTGGTTTCTTTTTAGAGGGAGGAGAAGGTGGAGAGGAGGGGACAAGTGTTGGTTGAGTAGATACTGGAAGAGTGAAAAAAAGAGAGAGTGTGTGGTCACAGGACGAGGAGAGAAGATAAAGTTGCAGAGGTGGGTACGTGGGTTTTATACCACATATTGATTTGGACTGTAAGCTTTCATTTAATCATAATAAAAAATTTTTAAAATTATTTCAGTGTAATAGTTTTAAGGGTTCATCCACTCTTCACAGCTACAGAAGATTTGGATTCTACTGAGAATGTGAGATCTTAGTTCTCATTGTTTCACCTGTAGATCAGTATTCTTCCATAGAATCTCTGATCTAAGCATTTGGTAAGGGTGGTCAGACTTCATGCAATCCTTCCAGTCCCATGGCACGAGAGGCAATTGTTCAGGGGCAACCAGACACACATCCTGATTCCTCCTCTGATTCCTTCCTCTCCTATTCCAGGTAAATGGAGACCAACTGTTGTAGCTTGGATGGCCTGCTTGCAAGCTTTTAAGACATCAGGCACTATGCAAGAAGCTCGGATCTATCCTTATTCTTCTCACTTACTTCCCCAGCCTGCATGGATGCTGACTCTGTTCCTCTGGGCACATGAAGAAACAGTCCTTGGCCTGCCTTCAAGGTAATTCCAGGTCAGGGGACACAGACAACTGACCTCAAGTGAAACTGACACAGCCTCCTCATGTACACTGAGCCGTCCTGATCCAGCACTTTATATCCATTCCTTTACTGGCATCTCTCAACTCTAGGTTAGGTGTCATTTTACATTTGTGGAAACTGAGGCTCAGTTCAACACAGGCTTTGGGTCACCCAGGAAGTAAGTGGTAGAGTCAGGATTTGAACACAGACCCGCTGGGCTCCAAAGCCTGCCTTCCTGCCACTGCCCCTCAGTGCTTCTCCACTAGCATTCTGGGTCCACAAATAGCTACCGGGCCCCCACGGCATCACCCACATGCCTGACTCCCCACACTGCTAAAGCCCACAGCCCTCCTAATGGATGTGCCAGTGTCACGACGACAGCTAAGATGGACTCTGTTCAAATCCCAGCTCTGTCATTTATCAGCCATGTGACCTCTGGCAAATGTCTAAACCTTCCTAAGCCTCTGTTTGCTCATCTATAAAAATGGAAAAGAATAAAACCAACCTCTCAGCATTGTTGTAAGACACAAAGCATGATGCCTAGCACTGGAGAAGCACCTGAAAAATGTCATTCTCTCTTCCCCCCAAGTCTTAATTCTTCCATTCCTCCTCCCCCAACTTCCCATGCCAGCTTCTGACCTGGTCTGGTCTAGCTCTGCCTCTCTCTGCTAAAGCTTTCTGACTCTTTTTGTGAAGGTTTCTTTCACTCTGTCTAGAGCTCTTTCTGCCTTGCCAGTCAGCTGTAGAAAATCTGTTCTGCAACGTTTGCTCACCCCTCAAGCTGGAGGCGATACCCCTGGGGTGAGGGCACCAGCTTGGGACACACCAGGGCTCACTAGATCTCTGGAGTTAACCCAAAATTCACTCACAGGCCCTTGTGCAGGCCTTGGGAAACTGCAGGTGTTAAATACACAGTTAGCTGGGCTGCAGGGCGCTCTCAAAACACAACCTTGAAGCTGAGCTGATGCTTCCTCCTTGCGGCCCAGGCTGACCTGGCCTTTGAGAGCAGTCAGCCCTCTATAGCACAGCAGCTTCAACAAACACCAAATGAGATGCCTCTAGACAAACGCCTCCCAATTTCCAGTGCCTTCTCCTGACTCCTGCTGTTCTCGCTCCTTACCCAAGTCTGGCATGGGTCTCTGACATCTGGTCTGACTTAAGAGAATTATGATTTAAGTAAGACCTTGGGCAAATCTTTTGATCTTTCAGGGCCTCAGTTGCCTCATCTGTAAAATCCAAATTGTAACCTCCTCTTCTGTTTGCCTCCGGGGTGGTGGGGTGGACCCCACAGGAACCATTACGCTCTCTGCTAGGAAAGGAGGGTGAGATGGGTTATACAACTCAGACATGTAATCAATTTCACCAAACAGTATGTGTAGAAACTGTTGAATTGCCGTATAGTATACATCTACTCTCAAAAACAACAAAATAAATGTAAAGAAAAAAAGAACCACACACAAACAAAAAAGTTCTCAAGAGGGGAGACCCCTGGGGGCTGTCACAGGAAGTCTATCCAGCCTGGGCCAAGAGAAGCAGCAGCAGAGTGCAGGTCCCCTCCCCACACAATCCAGGACCCCCTGAAGTAGACTCCCTGGAGGTGCTGTCTGCTGCTGAAAGGGAGCTCCCAGAAGTCTGATTTGTTATTGTTGTTGTTTGTTTTTTAATTTTGCCTTCCTTTTTATTGTAAAATATACAAATAACACAACACTAGCCAATTCAATGTTTTTCATTTGTTTTCATTTGTTTTTCATTTCACTTACCCTCATCATGCTGTGCAACCACCATCAGTGTCTGTGACCACATTTTCCATCTCCGTAAACAGAAGCTCAACACTTCCTGAACAACGACCCCTCATCCCCTCCTCTCACCCCTGATGACCACCAATAGAACTTCACTCTCTATACAGCTCCTTAGTCTAGCTATTTCATCCAAGTGAGATCCTATACTATTTGCCCTTTGGTGACTGACTCCTGGAAGTCTGCTTTAACTTAAGGAATTCATATCTGGCATTCTACTCTGACAAAGATATGGCCTTTTCCTTGGCTCAGATACCCCAAATCAGGATAGAATCAAGGCTTTGCAGAGATACACTAGTCTTTATTCTCAGCATCTCCCACTCTCAACCCAGTGGGTACTGGAACTATAGCCAGAGAAGCCAGCCAGCAGACTGGGTGCGAAGCTTGACCTCAGCACTATGCCACAGGTTACACAACTATTAACTACTCAACGCTGCTGAGCCTGTTTCTGCATCTGAAAAGGGGATCATTTACAATGGAACCCATTCTATGGATCAAGCCAGGACTGAGGCTGAGAATGGTAGAGAAACAGTCCAAGCCTGAGATTAAGGATATGGGTGGCTAGAATCACTGTAGAAAGGATTTTGGCAAGGCTGGACTCTAGTATTATTGGTCCTTTTCCTTCTTAGCTCATTTATTCAACCAATAAACATTTATTAAATGCTGAGCACAATGCTAGACCCTGAAGACAAGGTGGTGAGCAAAAGCACAAAAGGTACAGTCCCTTTCATAACATAAACACTCAACACACCAAGGTTATAAGGGAAGTTCCTCAACCAAATTAAGGACATTTATGAAAAAATCACAGCTAAAATCATACCCAATGGTTAAAAAAAGGAAAGCTTTCCTCCTAAGATCATGAAGAAGACAAAGCTGTTGGTGCTTGCCACTTTTAGTCAACACCATACTGGAGGATGCAGTCAAGACAATTAAGCAAGAAAAACAAATAAAAGGCATCCATGCTTGGTAAAGTAGAGAGTCAGCGAAAACTAGGAAGATCCTCAATAAGATAGGTTGACATAGTGGTTGCAACAATGGGTACAAGCATAACAACAACTGTGAGGATGGCAGAGGGCTGGGCAGTGTTTCATTCTGTCATTTATATGGTAGCTATGAGTTGAAACAAACTTGGCAGTATCTAACAACAGCAACATGTTGGAAAGTAAGAAGTAAATCTGTCTGTCTTCCCTGAAGACATGGTCTTATACACACACACACAGTTAGAGCTAAAAAATTCAGCAAGGCTCTAGATAAAAGATCAACATACAAAAATTGGTTGTATTTCTGTATACTGGCAATGAACAATCCAAAAAGGAAGTTAAGAAAATAATTCCATTTACAACAGCTTTAAAAAGAATAAAACATTTGGAAATAAATTTAATATAAAAGGGCAAGACATATACAGTGAAAAGTACAAAGCATTATTGAAAGAAATTACAAGAATATCTAAATAGAAGAGTCCTGGGTGGTTAAGTGCTCAACTACTAGCCAAATGATTGATGGTCTGAACCTACTCAGAGGCACTCAGAAGACAGGACTGGCTGTTTCTTCCGAAGGCTCACAGTCTTGAAAAACCCTTAGAAGAAAATATAGAGGTGAAGTTTCGAGGTCTTGTTTTTGACAATGGATTTTTAGATACAACACCAAAAGCATGAGCAACAAAAGAAAAAACAGAAAAACCGGACTTCGTCAAAATTAACAACTTGCCTGCACCTAAGGACACTATCAAGAAAGTAAAGCAATCACCCACAGAATAAGAAAAAAATACTTGCAAATCATTAATTGCTAAGTGGCTAGTGTGCAGAACATATAAAGACTCTTAGCACTCAACAATAAGAAAGATAAAAATCCAATTAAAAAATGAGCAAAACTTTGAATAGAAATTTCTCCACGGCTGAGCCATAAGCACACTAAAAGACCCTCAGTAGCAGCAGGGAAATGCAAATCAAAACCGTGATGAGATACCACTTCACACCCACTAGGACAGCTACAATCAAGTGTCTGGTGAGGATGTGGAGAAAGTGGAACCCTCCTGCACTGCCGGTGGGAGTGCAAAATGGTGCAGCTGCTAGGGAAATCAGTTTGGCAGCTCCTCAAAAATTAAACATAGGGTTACCATATGTTCCGGCAATTCCACCTGAGAGAACTGGAAACAGGTGTTCAAACAAAAACTTATACGCAAAGGTCCAGTGACATATTATTCTCAACAGTCAAAGAGTGGAAACAGCCCAAATACCTGCCAGCCAATAACTAGATACACATAACATGGTATATCCATACAATGGAACATTATCCATCCATAAAAACAGTGAAACCCTGACATGCTACAATGTGGATGAAACCTGATGAAAGAAGCCAGGCATGTATGTTGTATGACCTGATTTATATGAAGTGTTCAGAATAGGCAAATCTATAGACACAAAGTAGCCCCAGTGGCACAGTGGTTGAGAGCTCAGTTACTAATAGGTAAGCAGTGTGAATCTACCACCCACTCCTTGGAAGCCCTATGGGGCAGTTCTACTCTGTTCTATAAGGTTGCTATGAGTTGGATCAACTCAACAGCAGTGGGACTTTTTGCTTTTTGTTTCTTTTTTTGGTACAAGAGACAAAAAAAGGTTAGTGATTGCCAGGAGCTACAAAGACAGGGAGATAAGAAGTGACTGCTAACTAATTGGGGCTTTCTTTCTGGGGTGATGAAAGTGTTCAGGAATTAGACAGTGATGATGGTTACAGAGCCTTGTGAATGCACTAAAAATCACTGAACTGTATACTTTAGAGTGATGTATTTCATGGTTTATGAATTATATCTCAACTAAATTAAAAAGAAACAAAACAATAACAAAGCAAAACAAACAACAGACACAGCACCTACCTTCCTGGACCTTACATTCAGTGGGGAGGGAAAGACACTAATCAAACAGTGCCCAAACACATACATGCACACAAGCATGTGTGTGGGTACACACATATGCACACAGCAAAATTACTACTGTGCTAAGTGCTCTGAAAGAGGGTGGTCTGATGGGAGTGGTCAGGGAAGACCTCCCTGAGAAAGTGATGCTGAAGCTAAAACCTGAAGGCAGAAGGGTCAACAAGGAAAGGAGAAGAGAAGATTGAGGCTGGGGAAAGCAAATGGTTGTGTAATTGGCTGGTGACTGTTAAGTGGAGGTTTGAATCTACCCAGAGTTGAGCCTAAGAAAGGCCTGGTGATCTACTAAAAAAAATCAGCCACTGAAAACTCTATGTAGCACAGTTCTAGTGTGACACACACACACGGGGTCTCCAGGAGTCAGAATCAACTCAATCATGGCTGTTGGAGCAGGAGTGTGAGGTAGCGGGGCACCACTGGATAAGGCTGGGAAGGGCTACTACACCCTAATACAAACACATCAGGTCTGAGGCTGAGCAGGGAAGCAGCCTGGGCTGAGGAGAGGGCACCAGGCACCCTGCCTGCCTCCTCTGGCCAAGCATCATACTAGTGGCTATTGCAGGGATGAAGGGCTTCACATCCAGTTCTGGAAGGAGTAATGGGGTAGGGAAGTCTCATTTTGGCTGAGGCAACCCAATGAAGGAAGAAATCCCAACGCCCAGACTTTTTTAGTGACATCTCCTGTATCAAAGCTCCCAAGAAGGAAGTACTGATTAAAAACCATCTTCACTGCCATGGTAACAGCAAGCACTCTGACTGCCCCTCCTTCTGACTACAAGCCTGGTGGAGAAATCTGCCTAGCAACAGCAGTAGGCGTCAGGAACCAGTGGGCAAAGATACGCAACAGCCCTTCCCCACTAGGGCCTGGGGATCCCCCTCCCATTATTAGTCCCAGCCTTGGCTCTCATCCTAGCTTCACCACTTCTCCTTCCAGCAGCCAACATCTGGAGGCCCTTCACAGCTCAGATTGTGATTTATGCCACCACCTTGTGATGCGGGATTACTAGCTCCACTGGACAGAGGAGGACACTAAGGCTCACAGAGGTGCTGTGTCCTCCTTTTGTACTGCCCTTATTCTCCCCTAAAGTATGAATGTCTGTTTATCTGCACATCTCCAGCCTGATTTACCCCTAATGTTCCTAGGCCCAGCAAGGAGTAGGCAGTGGTAAGCCAAAATCAAACTCACTGCCACTGAGCTGATTCCGACTCACAGTGACCCTACTGGACAGAGTAGAACTGCACCATATAGTTTCCAAGGAGCACCTGGCAGTCAACCTCCTGACCTCCTGGTGAGCAGCTGCAGCACTTAACCACTATGCCACTCGGGAAACGTCAGTGGTATGAAGAAATAAAGGGATGAAGGGAATGTAACTCCCTCACAGCCCCTATTCCAGTCATCCTCCAGTTCTGGAGGTTCACTATTCTTGTCTGGCCCAAGAAAGCATCTTGGGAAGGGTCATTTCCAGCTGCAGCTGTAAGAAGGGAATGCTGGACCCCAGAAGACATGCCTCCCAGACTCTGTTAGCCCAAAGTCGAAACATTCCTGAAGCCAACTCTTCAGACAAAGACTGGACTGGACTATAAGACATAAAATGATACTGGTGAAGAGTTTGCTTCTTGGCTTAAGTAGATGCATGAGACAGACTAACTGGGCAGCCTCTGTCCAGGGGCAAGATGAGAGTGCAGAGAGATACTGGAGCTGGGTGGACACCAGAAATAGAGTGGAAAGGAGGAGTGTGCTGTCACAGCATGGGGAGAGCAGCTAGTTATATATGAGTGTGTGTGTAAGTTTTTGTATGACAAACTGACTTGAGTTGTAAACTTTCACTTACATAACAACAAGCTACAAATACATTTTTTTTAAAAAAATGACATGGGACCACTGGAGAGGCTCTGCCCGGGACTCAGTCCCAGGCTTCGGGGGTGGTCTCTCCATGTGGCCGGGCTGAAGAACTGCCCTTCAAAACACCTGGCTCTGAATCTCAGTACAAGTGTTACTAACACCGGCCAGTATTTTATGTATACTTATTCTGTGCCAGGCTTTGTGCCGAGCACTCTGTGTGCACTGCCTCATCAGCTATGGATGTGGGAAGGGTCATCACTCTACTTCTACAGAGGACCACTCAGGCACAGGGAGGGTGAGTTCTGTGCCTGGAATCACAAGCTGGAAGAGCCAGATCCTAGAGCTTAGCTCTTAATCAGCTCCCCACAGGTCTCTGTGCAGCCCCAGGCTACTGTTTCTCCCCCCCTGCCTTCCATCCTCTACTCCCTAAACAGGTTGGGAAGATTACAGGGGATGGCAGGGGAGCATGAGGAGGAATGGGAGTAGTGGAGCCCCCTTAGGGAATCACTTCCTGGCCCTAGGCCAGAAGGCAGCGGCCAGAACCTGCCAGAAGGAGTGGTGTGCTATCTGCACCTAGGAGCTGATGGGGAGGGAGGGCCCCTTCCTGGGGACTGGGCCACCCAGATCTTCAAATCCAGGGCTTACAGGAGGAATGAAAAGG
Organism: Heterohyrax brucei; assembly: GCA_028571685.1. Taxonomy (NCBI): domain Eukaryota; kingdom Metazoa; phylum Chordata; class Mammalia; order Hyracoidea; family Procaviidae; genus Heterohyrax; species Heterohyrax brucei. The sequence continues at coordinate 61,643,230 of CM053140.1, forward strand.
AACAACGTATTAAGTGCCTACTTTGTGTATATGCAGAGTATAGGACTTTACAGGTGGCTTTTCACTTGATTGGAAACCCTGGTGGTGTGGTAGTGGTTAAGTGCTACAAAAGGTCAGCAGTTTGAATCCACCAGGTGCTCCTTCAAAACCCCATAGGGCAGTTCTACTCCATCCTACAGGGTCCCTATGAGTTTGAATTGACTCAACAGCAATCGGTTGGGTTTTCTTGATTTCACTTGATCCCAGGATGACACTGACCCATTCCAACTCATAGCACTCCCACAGGACAGAGCAGAACTGCCCCACAGGGTTTCCAAGGCTATAATCTTTATGGAAGCAGACTGCCTCATCTTTCTCCTGCAGGGCACCCAGTTGGTTCAAACCACTGACCTTCTGGCTAGCACCTGAGTGCTTTAACCACTGCACAAACAAGGCTCCTCCAGGATGGTGCTAATGCATTGCCACTGAGTCAGTGCAAACTCATAATGACCCTATAAGACAGAGTAGAACCCCTGCCCCATAGGGTTGCCAAGGCACAGATGGTAGATTTCGACTGAAGACCTTGTGGCTAGCAATTCAGCTCTTAATTACTGCACCACCAAGGCTCCAAGGATGACACTAGGAAGTAACAGCAGCTCACACTTATATGCCAATGATCATGCACGTGCTCAACACACTCTGACCCATTTAAAATCCTCACCGAAACCTGCTAGGTAGAGATCAAGATCATCCTCGCTTTGCACATGGGCAAACAGAAGCACTGAGAAGTACTCACCCAAGGTCACATGGACAAGGAGGATTTGAACCCAGGTCCTCTAGCTCCAGACATGATGTGTTTAACAGACTGACAATGCTGCTAGGAGAGGTGGTACGGCCATGTGCCAGAGGAGGAAAGCAGGCCCTTGCTTCAGGTCATGTAGCTTACATGCATAGTCTGAATTCGGTTTGAACCCTGTCTCCGGGGAACAGGCACCCTTGCCACTACTCTCCACCAATCCCCAAGCCTCGGACATCTGAGATGGCCCCAGGAGAAAGGCATGTGCTGCTCATAAACACTGAGACAATCAGGCAAGGCCTCGCTGCAGACTCTTGCCCACGGCAACTCAAAACTGAGCAGAGAGGAGCTGAGTGCTTCTACTCACCTGGGGGAGCTCATTTTTGTTCAGGTATTTTTGTCTGGCATCTGAAATCACACACTCAATCACAATTCTTCCCAGAAATGGCACTGGCCTGCTTGCTGGGAGCAGTCCTTGAAGGGTCCAGATGCTAGGCTCACTGTCCCCTCCTAGGCACTGAAGAAAAGAGACAAATTGGACCCACAGGGTCGCACTGCCTCTCTGGGCCTCAGTGTACCCATCTATACCAAGTGCTGGATGGATGGATGGTCTTGGAGAACCTCCCCACTCCAGTATTCCAGGAGGCCTCAGTTAGCAGTGACTACTCATAACTACTGCTAAGTGCCTTCTTGACACACCTACCCTCCAAAATATCCCACTGCTCACTGAGGCCAATGGGCATAATGAGCCTATTGCTAAGACAGTCTTCTGTACCCCATATCGGTGAGTGGTGTCTGGAATCTTAAAAGGTAACAAGCTGCCACTTGAGGTTCACCAATTGGTTCCAACTCATCTGGAACAGATGATCACCAAGAACAAAGACATGAGGAAAAAGAGCCCAGGAGACAGAATATGAATGGGAGACTGTATCAACATGTGACCAGAAGAACCACATGGTGCCTGGCCACCACCAAAAACAGCCGTGATGGGGCACACAGTGTTGAGTCCCTGTGACAACTTGAGAAAAAGAGTGCTCAGCTCAAGAACTTGACCACAAGACCACAAATGATGGTCCGACGGCCTGGGGGTTCCCTTGGGAGCATGGCCCCTAGACCTGCTGCTGCCCCTACCAAGAAAACACTACTGAGGTCAACTCTTTGGAGAAAAATGGTCTGGACTTGAGGACACAATGTGATCATATGGTGTGTGTGCTTTATGGTTCTATGCATTTATAGGATGCTGTCCTACTGGTCTCTTTCTAGATGGGAGAGAAGAGGGTGGAGAGGAGGGGACAGGAGATTGTTGGGAGAATATAACAAGTACAGAATGAAAAGGAGGAATGTGCTGTCACCAGGCAAGGAGAGCAGAAGGAGCTGTAGAATGGTGGTTATGTGAAATTGATTTGGATTGTATACTTTCACTTAATCACACACACACACACACACACACACAAATCCCACTGTTGTCAAGTCAATTCCAATTCACAGTGACCCTATGAGATAGAGTAGAACTGCTCCATAGAATTTCCAAGGAATGCTTGGCAGAGTCAAACTGCTGACCTTTTGGTTAGGAGGCGTAGTACTTAACCACTATGCAACCTACCCTCTTAAACCAAACCCAAACCCACTGTCATCAAGTTGATTCTTACTCCTAAAAACCCTGTAGACAGAGTAGAATTGCCCTCTAGTTTCCAAGTAGCATTTAGAGGATTTGAACTGTCGACTTTTTGATTAGCAGCCATAGCACTGAACTACTATGCCACCAGGGTTTCCACCTACCCTCTAAGAACCCACTAATGATGCGTGGTAACCTAACTACAGTATGAACCAAGTGCCAGGGTGCTGTGCCCATGCTTTCACGGGGTCCTCTCACTGAAGCTGCTCTGCAACCCCAAGTGGCAGCTGCGATCATTGCCATCTTACAGGTGTAGAAACTTGGCTCAGAGGGGCTGTGCCTTTCCTGTGCTCACACTCCCAGGCAGCAGCAGAAGCAGGACTTCAGTGCCTTCAGTTTCCTCTCCTGTAAAATGAGAGGCAATTTCACCATCACCTGGTGCAGCTGGGAAGGTGAATACGGATCATGTTCATCAAGGATTTGGTCATAGCAGGCCTTGAAAAACCAAGCCTGCCACCTCCTCGTGCCCCTGCTGCCTCTTCCATCAGACCTGGGGCACTGACTAGCCCCGTCTGTCATGCACAGTATGATTCACAGGCTGGGCCCCAGACAGCCTCTCACTTCATCTGAGAATCCTTGCATCCCTCCCTGGTGGCCTGTCTTAAGGATGACAGTTAGCGGCAGCTTGGGGATGGCAGCTCACTCAGATCGCTCACGGGGCTGCTGACCAACAGACAGCTGGTGTGACAGGCTGGAGCAGCGGCATTGCCCTCAAGGCAGATCAGGCACCCCAGGAACGGCTGCTTGCACAGCTCCCCCAGGTCCAGACCCTTCTCTAATGCTGGGAGGCAGCACACAGAGATTGAGGCAAGAGTACAAATGAAGCCTACACACTATGGATCTGAATATTTAAAAGTTACAAAGTAAGCTAACATTCTGTCTTCCTGCCTAGACACAACGGCCTGGAAGGCCAGGCTTGAATTTCAGTTGCCCCAGCCCCTCAGAAGCCCGTACAGGATGACAGTAGCACATGGGGAAAGCCAGCCCTGGCTAGCAGCCTGCCCACCTTCTCTTTCCATTTCTGACACCATCTGGAAACCAAAGGCCTCGGGCACAGGTCTGAGCACTTCAACACACGTGTAAGAGACATCCACATCTGCCGCACCCCGACAACTGCCCTCCTCTATTGTTGGGCCTGGGGGTGCACATGCATCCCAGCACCAAATGGTCCTGTGGAAGAACCGCACTGGTACTGAAAGTGGGCTTGAGGCAGTTTGGACAGAGGATTCTGGGATCCTGGACATCCAGAGTGGGGTCTAAGGTGGGATTTAAACTAGAAATCTAGGATCAAATCCCAGTTCTGTCAAGTGCCCACTCTGTAACTGCGGCCCAGTGAATTCCCCTGTTGAGTCTCATTTCTTCATCTGTAAAAGAAGGATGACAGTTTCTGTCCTGTGGGGTTAGGGTAAAGAAGAAATGCAGTCAAGTCTATGACAAAGTTTGTGTCTGGTTTACGCACACTGTTCACCTTCACTCTTCCTGCCATCTCTAAGAAGACTTCTCCATCACATCAGGCAGATCCCTCACTGTCTTCTTTTCCTGTGTGTCACTGTGAGTTGCCACTGAGTTGGCTCCAACTTATGGGACAAAACCCTGCCCAGTTCTGCATCATCCTCAGAGCTGCTGGTATGCTGGGGTCCACCGATAAGGCCACTGTTGTCTTCCAACCTCAGATGCTCATCCTCCAACACTGTAGATCACCAGACCTCTTTTCCTAGTTTATCTTAGTTTGGAAACACTGTTGAAACCTGTTCACTGAGGGTGACCCAGTTGGTATGTGAAATGCTGGTGAGCTTGAGCATCAGAACAACACTTACAGCACCACATTACAATAAACTGACAGACGGGTGGTGGTTTTCCAGCAGAGTACTCACCACATACCAACAGGATGAGGTGACCATCAGCCTCTCCTCAACAGCAAGTGAGTACTTTGAGGCCAAGGACTTCGCCACCGCTATGCTGTATTCCTAGTGCCCAGCACAGTGCTCAGCACAAAGTAAGCATCGAGTAAACACACAACACGAGGCTTTCTTATTATTTGCTTGGAGTTTCTATCTGATCATGGGGTTCATCCTAGCCTCACACATTCAGCATGTCCTCTAGGGGACCGACTCTGTGCCAGACTCTGAGGTCAAGGTGGTTCAGGTGTCTCCAGGTCTCAGGTTTCTCACAGTCTAGGGAGAGGAATTAGATGTAGACATAGAAATGGAATTAACAAACATGTGACACCTGCCATGATGGAGGTGCGTGGCGCCAGTTACCACAAGGGCCCAGAGGACAGAGTCGCTGTGTGGTGGGCATGCTCCAGAGAGGAAATGAAGGATTAGCTGGCCTCAAGGAGATAAAATGAGTCCCTAGTGGCACAAATGGTTAAGCACTTGAATTCTAGGCCAAAAGTCAGTGGGTCAAACCCACCTACAGGTGCCTTGGAAGACAGGCTTGGTGATCTGCCTCCAAAGGTCTCAATCCTGAAAACCCTACAGAACACAGCTGTACTCTGCACACACGGTCATCATGAATCTGAGTTAACCTGGCAACTAACAAGGACATAAACAGAGTTCCTGCATGGAGCAGGTAGTTAATGCACCCAGCTACTAACCAAAAGGCTAGAGGTTCAAGTCTACCCAGAGGCACCTTGGGAGGAAGGCCTAGTATCTACCGAAAAATCAGTCACTGAAAACTCTATAGAACACGGTTCTGCTGATACACATGGGGTCACCATGAGGCAGATTCTCAACTCAAAGGGCAACCAGTTTTTTGGATTTAAGGAGCTAATGAAAGAATGGTATTCCAGAGGCAGGGGCAGCAAAGGTAAAGGCACAGAGGTGTTAAAGGCTTGGTGTGCTTGGGTCAATGTGGCCAAAGACAAGGACGTGGAAGAGATGGGAGTTGAGACTGACAGGTAAGCCTGGACCAGCTTGCAGATCCCACAAGTCTAGATCAATAACCCTTGGTGTGCCGCTTCCAGACCAGCAGCAGCAGCATCACTTGCAACTTGTCGGAAATGGAAATTCTCAGGCCCTGCCACAGTCCTACTAAATCACAAACCCTGAGTAGGCCCAGCAATCTGCATGTGACCAAGCCTCCACGGGATTCTGACATTGGCTAAAGTTAGAGAACCACTGCATCATCCTGAAGGCAGTGAGGAGCCACAAACTAGCTTGAACAGCAGCGGGAGACAGGATCAGAACCACTCCAGATTACGATCACTGGTCAGCGGGTGAAGGGGATGGCTCCAGCCTGGGAAGGTCTGATAACTGACTCACACTGGAAAGCTGGCCCCACGTGGACCCTCACCTGCAGCTACACGGAACCACAGTGGGCCACAGAACAATCTATCTTCATGTGAGAGGGAAGGGGCCACTGGGAAGTCAGAGATCCATGCTGGCCACAGAGCCTGTTGTCAGGGCGACCACCTGTCAGAGGAAGGCGGTAGGGCCCCAGAGAAGGTCAATGAAGGGAAGCCAGTTGCCATGGCAACATACTCTCAGGTGGGACAGGTTAGGGAAGCGGGAGAGCCTAGTTGTCCCCCGGAACCCCACCTCATTTCCAGCTGGAGGCACCACTGGCCCACAGTCCCAAATTGTTCCTCTGACCTTACCCAGCCCATCATCCCCTCCTCTGTCCATCTAGGCCCAAGAGCTGTTTCTTCCCCTCCCCATCCAGAAGCCACACTTTTTATCAAACAGCCTAAGGGCTGGGAGGCTGTCACCTTGGTTACAGCCTAGACTTCTGTATCCAGGGTAACCCCCTCTCAAGAGGCTGGAGACTTTTATCTGCCAAGCCTTCACCTTCCTTTGCCAAGGCTGGGGCTAGAGGCTAGGGCAGTGACCCAGGCCAGCGGCAGGGTCACTGAAGATCCACTGGATCTTCAGTGGCACAGGGTGAGACGAGGAATAGGAAGATTCAGTGTGCTACTGCCAACCAGGAGGTTTGTGTTTCTAAAGTGGCACATTAAACAGCTTTCAAGTCCCCCCAGGGAGGAAGCTCAGAACAACTGGGGCCCAACTGAGATTTCAGGAGAGGGGAAAAGCGAGGAAGCAAACCAAGCCCTCAGTCAAACCTGGTGAAAAGCCAAGTGTAGGGCTCTGGACTCCAGGAGGCCTGGTTTTGAGTCTTGCATCAACACTGCGTTATCTTGGGTCGCTGCTAGAGTGAAGCGAGAAAATGCATCTGAAGGGGGAAGCTGATGCCTGGCACCTTCCTGCATCTTCTCATCCTTTTCTTCGGGTGGGAGAAGAGAAAGGTGCACCCACCCTTGAGGGTGGTCTCTCCTTGCTGGCGGTGGGGGGCAGTAGCTCTGAGTCAGAAATGCTCTACTATTTGTTATTATTACTATTGACCATGTGGAAGTGTATGGAGCTCTGCCTGGTGCAGTGCTTCCTCCAGGTAATTTACATCTCCTGTTGCTGTACTCTTCATCTGCTACAATCTGCTAAAGGAATGGTTTTTAAAAAGCAGGAGCTATGTTTTCCTTCTTGGTTCTCCCACAACACCCGGCCCAATCCCCTGCAGGGAGCACCCAAGAAGCTCAATGTGGAAGGGACTTATAGGCTGGGAGGAGGTGGGGGGGGGGAGATTATTCAATAGGCAAGGTAAGCACTGTCCTTACCTTGCTTACTAGATCATCTTTAGTGAACAATTGCACATTTTTCAGCATAGCAAAGATTCTGCTTCCAAGTATGACTGCCACCTGTGTCTCTCCCAACCCCACAGCACTTCCCTATAGAATCAAAGCCTCTTTTCAAATTTACAGTCCCTGCCAGAGGTAAGCATGGGCTTACTTCTGCTAATTTACTAATCTGTAGTGAATAATTTCACTACAGATGATCTGGTAAGCAAAGTAGGCACCATATTTACCTTGCCTATTGGATAATCTGCCCCAAACCAGAATCAAACCAGACCTGTTGCTGTCAAGTTGATTTGGACTCCTAGTGACCCCGTGGGGGAGAGCAGAACTGTTCCCATAGTTTCCAAGGAGCACCTGGTGAATTCGAACTGGCCACCTTTCATTGTCAATTGTAACACTTAACCACTACACAGCTACGGTTTCCAAATCCACCCCTGGAGACTTGCAAATCATCTACTGTACCTCAGGACATGGGGCAAAAAGCTCTCCTCCTGAGTCTTAGGCATTTGAACGCCTCCAGGGATGAGGCACTTATTTCCCACCAAAGCTGGACCCTTATCCAGGTCTCCAGAGAGGCTGAGCTCCACGGGCCAGCAGTCACTGAATGGGCAGCTAGAGGCGTTGAGACTACAGGGAACTCCCGGGGCCACCCCCTACACGTCCCAGTCACCCCCCCTTCCCTCCCGCTGATAGCTGATAATAGGAGTGGTTCTAATTATGCTCTAATTGCTTTCTTCCAGGCAGTTTCTCTGGAGCCAAGGAGTTCAGAGTTCATGAATAAATGAAGAAGGAGGAAGTGGGAAGGGATGTTTATTGATCCACAAATCTTTACATGCCAGTGTCGGCCCCAAAAATGCGTGAGCACACAGCTGCATGCAGTTTTGCATCCACACACCACAGTCCCCAAACCTCTTGCTCCAGTGGAACAGTGGAGTGTAAAAGGAAGGTAACCAATAGGAAGAAGTGTCCTAAACTGTTGTTGGGCCCCAACTCTACCTCTGCTTTACACCACGGTCTTAGAAAAACCACATTTCTGGGTCTTGGCTTTCTCAGCTACATAGTGTTGGGGTGAAGCTGATGTCAGACAGGCCCCCACTTGAGGAATTCAGACTTGAATGTAGCATGTCACCCTAAGAAGACTTCTAGATAGGACCCTGAGCTGTGCAGAGTTGGTACCACCCCCAACTGTCCCCTCCATCAGGATGCCTGATTCCCTAGTAAGAACCAGCAGAGTGGTTGGAGGCTCCAGAGATAGGGCAGGAGGAACACCCACACTTGAGTGACACCTCCACACTGGTGGGACACCTGGTGAAGAAGCACAGAGGCTCTGGAGTCAGGTGTTGTCTCCTCTGCCACTCAGTAAGGCCCTGGGCAAGGCACTTCAGCTTTAGAGCTTGGTCACTTCATTCATTTGTTAAGTGGGAATCACAGATTACATGTTATGAAGTGCCACCCAGGCACATAATGGCCTTCTCTGAGTACTTGGCACACAAGAAGCATTTGATAACTGGTAGTCTTTATTAGGAGACTCTGGCGGCACAGTGGTTAGAAGCTACAGCTGCTAGCCAAAAGGTCAGCAGTTTGAATCCATCAGCTCCTTGGAAACTCTATGGGGCAGTTCTAAGTTCTACTCTGTCCTGTAGGGTTGCTATGAGTTGAAATCCACTTGACAGCAGTGGGTTTGGTTTTTTTTTAAGTTGTTATTATAGATTCCCTGGGTGGTGCAAATGCTCAACACACTCAGCTGCTAACTGAACTGTTGGTGGTTTGAGACCACCAGGGATGCCTTAGAAGGAGAAGTCTGGTGATTTCCTTCCTGAAGATCATAGCCAATGAAAAGGCTGTGGAGCACAGCTCTACTCCGCACACACGGAGTGGCCACGAATTGATTCAAGAAACTCAATGGCACTTGATTTAAGTTGTTACTACTAATGTTTTCAACAGCTCTCCATGGCAGCTTTTCCAAGATCACACATTAAGCTGCAGAATGTGAAACCGGGCCGATACGACTCTGAAGCCTCCGTGCCCCAGTCTTTCTTCTCTACTCAGCCTGATTCACGCGTGTCCCCAGGACTGGTACACAGCGGTTGTTAGGTGCCTTCATAGTAGGTTCTGATTCATAAGTAACATTATGTGCAGCACAATGAAGCACTGCTGAGTGCTCACCATCCTCGAAATCATCACCATGCTTGAGCCCGTGGTTGCAGCCACTGGGTCAATTCATCTTGTTGAGGGTGTTCCTCTTTTTCATTAACCCTCACTTTACCAAGCACAGTGTCCCTTCTCCAGGAACTGATCCCTCTTGACAACATGTCCGAAGTAAATGAGGCCAAGTCGCACCATCCTTGCTTCTAATGAGCATTCTGGCTGTACTTCTTTCAACACAGACTTGTTCATTCTTCCGGCAGTCATGGGAGTATTCAATATTCTTCATCAACACCTTAACTCAAAGGCATCAATTCTTCTTCAGTCTTCCTTATTCACTGTCCAGCTTTCCCATGCATATGAGGTGACTGAAAATATCATGGTTTGGGTCAGGTGTATCTTAGTCCTCAAAGTAACACCTTTGCTTTTCAACAACTTAAAGAGTCCTTTTGGAGCAGATTTGCCCTATGTAATACGTTGTTTGATTTCTTGACTGCTGCTTCCATGGGTGTTGATTGTGGATCCAAGTAAAATGAAATCTTTGACAACCTCAATCTTTTCTTCATTTATCATGATGTTGCTCATTGGTCCAGTTATGAGCATTTTTGTTTTCTTTATGTTGAGGTGCAATCCATACTGTAGGCTGTGATCTTTGATCTTCACCAGTAAGTGCTTCAAGTCCTCTTCAATTTCAGCAAGGAAAGTTATGTCATCTGCATACTGCAGGTTGTTAATGAGTCTTCCACCAACTTGACGCTGTATTCTACTTCATATAGCCCAGTGTATTAGGTTGAGTTCTCTAGAGAAGCAACACCAATAAAGCATATAAATAGATATATAGAGAGATTTATATCAAGGAAATGGTTCACATTCCAAGTCTGTGGATCAAGATAGAGCCTTCTCCTGATTTACGTAACCACAGGAGCTGGTGAACCCAAAATCGGGAGATTAAGCAGCACAGTCTCTTGTTCACAGGCTCCACAAGACAGCAGGTAAGCTGCTAGCTCAAGTCCCAAAAACTAGAAGTCAGAAGAACAGGAGCCAGCTGCAGAACCCAGATGAAGCAAAAGTCTATACACCTTGCCAGAAGGTCCACTTGGGTTTGATATGGGCCACACCTCCAAGAAAACTCCCTTTCAACTGACTGCTCACAGCAGATCCCATCATTGAGGGGATCACATTATCATACAACTGCCAAACTACATCATAACTGCCACATGACTGACAATCATGGCCCAGCCACGTCAATATACATCCTTAATGATCACAATCCAGCTTCTTGGATTATCTGCTCAGCATACAAAGTTTGGTGAAAGGACACAACGTTGATACAAACTTTGCTCACTTTAAACCATATCGTATCCTCTTGTTCTGTTCAAATTACTGCCTCTTAATCTATGTATAGGTTCCTTATGAGCACAATTAAGTGTCCTAGAATTCCCATTCTTCAAAATTTGATTCATAATTCGCTATGATGTACACAATCAAATACATTTGCATAGTCAATAAAGCACAGGTGAACATCTTTCTAGTATCCTCTGCTTTTAGCAAGAATCCACCTGACATCAGCAATGATATCCTTTGTTCCACGGTTCTTCTGAATCCAGCTTGAAATTCTGGCAGTTCCCAGTGTTGACAGACCACTGCAGCTGCCTTTGAATGATATTCAAGAAATTTTTTGTGTGTGTGATGTTAATAACTGTGAGATCATTTCCACATTCTGCTGAATCACCTTTCTTTGGAATTCATATAAACATGGATCTCTTCCAGTTGGTTGGTCAGGAAGCTGCCTTCCAAATTCTTGTCACAGACAAGTGAGCACCTCCAGTGCTGCATCTGTTTGCCGAAACATCTCAACTGATATTCTGTCAATTCCAGGAGCCTTCTTTTTCACCAGTCCAGTGCGGCTTGTGGCTCTTCCTTCAGTACCATGGGCTCTGGATCATATGCTGTCTCCTGAAATGGCTGAAGGCTGACAGTTCTTTTCAGCACAGTGACACTGTGTATCCCTTTCATCTCCTTTTGATGCTTCCTGTGTTACTGAATATTTTCCCTGTAGAATCCTTTGATATTGCAACTCAAGGCTTGAATTTTTTCTTCAGCTCTTTCAACTGGAGAAACACTGTGTGTTCTTCTCTTTTGATTTTTTTACCTCCAGGTCTTTGCACATGGCATTCTAATATTGTACTCTGTCTTCTCAAATCACCCTTTGAAATCTTCTGTTCAGCTATTTTACCTCCTCACTCCTTTCATTTGCTTTAGCTACTCTACCTATTCAAGAGCAAGTTTCAAAGTCTCCTCTGACATCCATTTTGGTCTTTTCTTTCTTTCCTATCTTTTCAAATGAGCTTTTTTTTTCTTCATGTATGATATCCTCAGCATCATCCCACACATCTTCTGGTTATCAGTTGTTAGTGTTCAATGCATCAAATCTATTCTTGAGATGGTCTCTACATTCAGGCAGGATCTACTCAAGGCTTTACTCCAGCTCTTGTGGACTGTTTTTTCTTCAGCTTTAACTTGAACTTGCACAGGAGCAACTGATGCTCTGTTCTGCAGTCAGCCTCTGGCCTTGTTCTGACTGTCGATATTGAGCTTTTCCATCATCTCTATCCACAGACATAGTCGATTTGGTTCTTTAGAGAGACAGAAACCAAGTCAATTTGTCCAAGATCATGCATTAAGCAGGATTTAAAACCTGGCCCATCTGACTCTGAAGCTTCTGTGCCCCTGCCTTGCTTCTCCACTGAGAATGATCCATGGCACACAGTAGGTCTCCATAAATAGTTAGCTAGACGATACAGAAACAGAGCCAAAAAATGAGTTCACACATGAGTTTCACAAATAGGCCCTACTTCAGAGAGTATGGTGTTGGTGGGCTGATGGAGAGAGAATAGGACTATGATTTCTTTCAAGGCCAAAGAGAAGTGCTAGGTATCAGGTACCTCCACCTCCTCAGTGGCCAGGGCCAGTCTGCTTCCCACCATAGGTAAAGATGATGAGATCCTTTAGAGACGCTCATTGAAAGGACTCTTTTCACCCATTCATGACTTCAACTAAGCAACCAGTTATGAATCCTGGCTTTTAGTATCAACTAGGCCCTGCTCTGCCATTCACGGAGTTGCTGCTGTGTGACTCGGGGCAAGTGGCTTCAGGTCTTGGTGCCCAGAGATCCATCTAGGAAAAGGGGATAACAATGTTCTACCTTTAGGGCTATTGCAAGGAGGCTAAGACATGGCACATGTGCAGTTATGTGGCATAGAGATTAAGAGGGGGGACTCTGGAATCAGATTGTCTGGGTTTGTATGCCAGCTCTGCTACTAAGCCTGACATAACTGCTCTTAGACTCAGGTTTTGAGAAATGGGAATTCTGTAAAATGGGGATAATAACTGTACCTACCATACAAGGGTATATTGAGGATGCATGAGTAACCACAGAAAAAGCACTTACAACAGTATGAGGCACGTCATAAACGCTCAATAAGCCTGTTAGAATACACCTCATAGACCCTGTAGTCCATTTAACATATAGGGAAACAGAGCAGCAGAATGGGGCTGGACTTGCCCAAGGTCACAGGGCCAGTTCATGGCAATGCCAGGCCTATCAGGGAGCCAGATGTATGCACGGTCCCTACTTGAGGTCTCAGCTTCCCCAGAAGTATGAGATGCTTGAATGAATAACAACAAGACCATTCACAGCACCTTAGGCATCCTGCTCATGGCTTAAAGCCTCCAGGATTGAAATCCCCTTCTCGATCCTCTCTGGAAGCTCCAAGGCTGGCCTGAACAAATGGGACTCCCAGGAGGGTGTATCAGAGGGCAGGGAGGGCTAGCCTGCCTTCTTGGCCTGCTAGCTGGTCCCTCCACTCCAGGCCTGGCTGCAGAAGCCTCCAAAGCAATCCAGGGGCCCGGGACCAGAACATCATTTGTCAGTCCTGTATGGTGGTAGCGGGCCTGTCTCCATGGCAACAATGCAGTGTGAAGGCATCCTGGCATCATTAGGGAGCGCACTGAGTAGTATAAACAGAGGCTGCAGTAGATTACATGCCTTTTATGAGCAGTCTTGGGCTCTGAGCACTGGTAATTATGGCTAATTGTGCATTTAATTGTGTAATTGAAAATCCCCATCTTTGGTTCAGGCTGGGGCTGCAGAATCCTACCCCTCCCCAAAATAAAATTCCAGGGATGTCTTTTCTTCTAGGGCAAGGGGTGGCCAGAGCAGGCAAGGATGTAAAATGCCTACAGACTCCCATTTTCACCACATCCTGTGACAGGGGCTCAGCCAGGCTCTGTGATTTGGGGTAGGGTGGAGGCAGAGATCACAGAATATTAATTCTGCAAAGGCCATCCACCAGTTCTTCAATGGGCAGGTGGGAAAGTGAGATCAGAGACCAGGAGAGCCTGGCTGAGGTCATGCAACTTCTGGGAGCTGGGCCAGCACTGACATGGGTTCTGAAGCCAGAGAGACTGGAGTTCAAGGCATGGCTCTGCTGCTTGCCAGCCATTTGACCTTTGAGCAAATGCACGCTTCAAGTTTCCTCATATATAATGTGGAGATCACAACAGTCTCTACCAGTCTCTACAAAGATGCTCCTTGTTCTCATTACTCACAGTAGATTGCATCCCATGCCATTGGCACTGTCCTTCCAGGACGTAAAGACAACGTCTTGTGGCATCCAGGAAACTGGATCACCATTAAACCCATTACATGGTTAAATGGTCACACATCCTACATATAAATAGCTTTGTAATCACTAACCTGGTACAAGGAACTCGCCACCTGCTTATTGTCCCCACCCCTGAAGAGCCTCTGTAGACAGGCAGCCTGAAAACCACTGATGGAATTCAACACCTCCTCCACCGCCTCATTTTAGACTGTAGTGAATGAGGCTCAGAGCAGACAGGGGCAGCGAGTGAGTGCCATCACCCTAGGACTCAGATTGGCAGCTGCGGGCATATTGTACCTTAAGGAGACACAGGTGGCATAGTGGTTAAGTGCTACAATTGCTAACCAAAAAGTCAGCAGTTTAACTCTGCCAGGTGCTCCTTGGAAACTCTACAGAGCAGTTCTACTCTGTCCTATAGGGTCACTATGAGTCGGAATCGACTCAACAGCCGTGGGTTTTTGTTTTTTTAAGGAGACTCAGCACCCAGAACTGGATCCAGCACATTATGAGTGCTTCCTAACTCTGACTTATGGGTGGTTGTCGTTGGATGTCTTTGAGTCATAGGGACCCTACAGGACAGAGTAGCACTGCCCCTTAGGGTTTCCTAGGCTATAATCTTTACAGAAGGAGCCCTGGTGGTACAGTGGTTAAAGTACTCAGTTGTTAACCACAAGGGTGGCAATTTGAACTTACCAGCCACTGTTTAGAAGAAAGATGTGGCTGTCTGCTTCCATAAAAGTTGCTACAGCCTTGGTAGCATAAGAAAAAGAGATGGGCAGCTCAAGAACTCTACTAAAAGACCATAACTGATGGTCTGACAGCCTGGACGGTCCCCTAGGAACATGGCCCCTAGACCTGCTGCTGGTCCTGACGGGAAACCAGTACTGAGGTCAATTCTTCAGACAAGAATGGACTGGAATCAGGTTCACAGTGTAACCATATGGTGTGTGTACTTTATGGTTCTATACATATATAGGGGGCTGTCCTACTAGTTTCCTTCTAAATGAGAGAGGAGAAGGTGGAGAGGAGGGGACAGGTGCTCATTAAGAGGATACTATAAATATAGAGAGAAAAGGAGGAATATGCTGTCACTGGATGAGGAGAGCAGATGGAGCTGCAGATAGGCGGGCATGAAAAATTTATTTGGATTGTATGCTTTCACTTAATCACAATAAAAAATTGCTAAGGCCTTGGAAACCCTGTGGAGCAGTCCTACTTTGTCCTGTAGGGTCACTGTGAGTCTGAATCAACTCAGTGACTATGTTTTCTTTTTTTTTTACTGCACTTTAGATGAAGTTCTCAAAACAAGCTAGTTTCTCATCAAACAATTAATATACATACTGTTTATAACATTTGTTGCCTACCCCATGAGTGTCAATGCTCTTCCTTTCTCAACTTTGGGTTCCCCATTACCAGCTTTGCTGTCCCTTCCTGCCTTCTCATCACTGCCCTGGGCTAGTATGCACCTCTAGTCTCGTTTGGTTATATGCCCTTTCTAATCCTTGGCTGGAGGGTGAACCTCAAGAGTGGCTTCATTACTGAACTATAAGGGTGCCTAGAGGCCATACACTTGGGATTTCTCTCCAGTCTCTGTCAGATTAATAAGTATGGTCTTTTTATTTTTTTATGAGTTTGAATTTCATTCTCTATTTTTCTCCAACTCTGTCTAGAAACCTCTATTGTGATCCCCCATCAGAGCAGCTGGTGGTGACAGCTGGACAACCATCTAGTTGTACTAGTCTCAGTCTGGTGGAGGCTGTGGTAGTTGTGGTCCATTAGTCCCTTGAACTAATCTTTCTCAGGTAATGTTTTCATGAGCAGATAGCCAGGTCTTTTCTTCCTCGGAGTTTCAGGGTACATTAGACTGCCAACCTTTTGGTTAGCAGCCAAATGCTTAACCACTATACCACCAGGGCTCCTTTTGGGTTATGGCTAGCTGGCTGCAATTTTTACACACTAACCCACGAGTATTTAGTGTTTCTGGAGTTCAGGAAAGTTACCTGTGGAGGTTATAGGTTAATGGCTGGTGAGAGCCTTTTGACTCAGAAGTTCTGTGGTCTACGACTTGATTTTATACTCCATATGTCATGTGAGCATTTGGGATACACGGACACTTAGACTGATAGAGGAAAGAAGTCATGCGAGTCTCTGACATCTGACACCCAGCTGTAAAGCCTTGAGCAGGCCATCAAAGGTACCACAGGCGCTAATATCTTTCTCAGTCACTACTGCCTTCAGCAAGTTGGGCCAATGGGCAGTAACTCTCTCTCTACCTAGGAAGGAAAGGAGGCCTTTGTTGATTCAGAGATGAAAGGGTCCTTTGAGTCTGACTCTCTCCCTTTAGAGAGGGGAACACTGAGGCCCAGAGAAAGCCAAGTCTTCCTCTTTTGTTTCCTTAGTGCCAGGCCCTGTGCTCAGAGCTCTCCCTGCAACATCTCATGTCACCCTCCTCACAGTCTAATAAGATGGGTGTCACTATCCCCATTTTACAGAAAAGAAGACAGGTACCATGAGGCTACACTGCTCCAATTTAGGCCTTCTGCTGGTTTAGAAAAGGGACATGTCCCATTTCTGACATCCCTGGATGCAGATTCTTGGAATGTCCTGTCTCGTTTATCACGCAGTTGGGAATGGTAAGAGTATGAACCTTTTATTAGCTCCTCCTCAGCATATTTTATCCCAAAGGAATCTCCCAACAACTCTCTGAGACGATTATGCTGATTTTAGAGATGAAGGGATGGATGCTCAGAGAGGTCCTGTCTTGTCCAAGGTCACCGAGCTACAAAATGGCAGACTGGAATTCAAAGCCCAGCCCAACTCCAAAGCCCAAGCTCTCCCTACTCCACCTTCTTGCCTCTTGGTGTGTCAGCTGCTCAGACAGGCAGGGCCAGGTGCCCTAGGCAACCCTTTAAAATCTGCAACCACAGTCAACAATCTTTCTGAAACCTCAGCACTCTTTCTCTGTCCACTGGCAGGAACATGTGTCCTGGTGAGGCTTGCTTGGCTGCCTAGGCTTTCCCTAGGCTTTCCCTAGGCTTTCCCATCTGTCTCTAGGTCAGGGCAGAAGAGGGTGAGGACATCGGAAATTAGCTTTTAGAAACTCACCTCTGGTCTCAGCCTGTCCTCCTGTCACCCACCCTCCCTGAAACCACAGAACAGATTCCAGTACTCAGAATAGACTGTCTCTGCTTGGCCCAGATTTTATAACAACAGTTCTCAAATCCCTTCTCCTCAATCATTACTCTGAATCCCAGGTTGCATTTTCTGTTTCCTTAGTAATAAGTCACGTCACTCCTCTGAGCCTCAGTATGTCCACCAATAAACGGGTACAATCACCATGCCCACCTCATAAGGTTGTTACGAGAACTGACAAGTTCTCAAAACAGGTTTGTTTCTTTCCTGGATAACTTCTTCCTCAACCTGGATTATGGCTGCCTTCAGTGCAATACAGGGTTTGGGGTAGGACAAGATAGCTGGGGTTCAGAAGATTTGGTATCTAGTTACAAACACTTATAGCTGAGGACAGACTTTGATCCCCACAGCATCCCCATAATGCAGCATTCAGGGTAGAGGATGTCCAGTCCCAGATCTGGGTTGGAAACCTCATTCTGTATCTCATATGTATATGGACATGGATAAGTGAGACAGTAACAACAAGAGACAAAGTATCTGAAGTGCCTAGCAAAGCACCTGGCTAAAAGCAGACACCAAACAATAGGAAGTTATTATTATTAATAAACCAAAACCAAACCCACTGCCATTGAATAAATTCCCACTCACAGCAACCCTATATAGTAGAGTAGAACCTATGTAGAAACTCTCCATAGAGTTTCCAAGGAGCACCTGGCTGATGTGAACTGCTGACCTTCTGGTTAGTAGACATAGCCCTTAACCACTATGGCACTAGGGTTTCCACTATTAATAGTTCCTACCAAGCCTCACATTTTCCAAACAAAGAACCAGGGCTCAAAGTGTTTATGGGAATGATTCTGGTCATTAAAATCTTTAATCCAGGCAGAGTTGCAGGCTAAAGAGACTTACCAAGTCTCTAGGCAAACAGTCACAGCTAGCCATAGACAGAGCCCAATCAATAGAAAGGGATATCCTGTTTGGTGGTGTCAAGGAAAAAGGAGGAAAACCTTCAGGGCGATGGACTGACCCCACAGCCGCAATCCTGGATTCAAACACACGAATGACCATGAAGAGAGTGCAGGACCAGGTAATGTTTCATCCTGCTAGACATCAGCTTGCCATGAGTCAGAGCTGACTTGCTGGCCACTAGCCACACCCACAGGGATCCCTTCCCAGGATAAGGTACTGTGCTCAGTGCGACCTGGCCATCATCTCACTGGACCCTCCAGCTGTCATGGGGTAGCATCTGTTTTGTTGTTCTGACTTCTTTACAGGCAAGAATTTAGAAGCTCAGATATGGTAAGGGACTTCCTGGAAGTTTTAAAGCAAGGTAGCAATATCTGATCCAAGACAGCGCTCCTCACCCACGTCAGGGCTCAGAGCAGCTGCCATTTATGGAGTGCTTATTTAAAATTAAAAAAAAAAAAAGACAAACCCGGCAAAGAGTAGAACCAGAGCTACCCCTCGACCATTCCCTAGGCTCTCTTCTCCACTCCACCTTGCTCTGCCTATCTCTTAAGAGCCTTGAGGCCTGTGCTTGGCCTCAGTCTGTCTATCTGCAAAAAGGAGTGGTCACCTCTGCCCCATACTGTCCAAAGGGATGTATGAGTGGAAAGCAGCCAGTGCCCCAGCTAGTGCCATGCTCCTGACTCTAAAGGATCTGGAGGGACACTTTATAACCAGCCTAGCCCAAGGACCTCAACCACTCAGAGCAGAGCCAGACCCTCCTGTGGAAGTGGAGAGATTGCAGACGCAGCTGCTTGGCAGCACAGGTCCCCACTAGAGCAGTCTCCCTCCAGCCTGCCCCACCACTACTGCTAATAACGACATCAGTCAGGTTGACCACGTTTCACACCATTACTTGCAGCTCAGTCGGAAGTGACACATTTCCACCCTCACCTGCCAGCTTCCAGAAAGCAGAGAGCTTTCCAGAAAGGAAAAGAACGAAACCTGTGTTTTCTGAGTGCCTTCTACACGTGAGGCACTTAAATGCACACAGCAAGGTGCTCTGTGAGGTAGGGTTGATGGTTCCCCTTTTACAGAGAAGCAGGTCCAGGGGACTAAACGCATGTGTCCAAGGTCACACAGAGCTGGGACAGGAACAGTCACGGCAGTGATGTGTCACGGTGCACTCAGCTGGCTCACAGTGCCTGGCACTGTGCATGATCCTAAGGAAGTATTATTATTTTCATACTCTGATGAGCACACCGAGGCTTGGAGTAGTGGATAGACTGAGCCTGCACACCGGTTACCGGTGAGCTGCACACTGGTTAACGGTGAGCTGCACACTGGTTAACGGTGAGCAGCGGAGAGCTCAGGGGGAAGGCAGGGTCGCTCACTGTGTGGCACACTGGCACCCTAGTTCCATCAATGAGTAAAGTAATGACTTTGATCAGATCTCATCAACTCATTGAGTCTCAGTTTCCTCACCTGAAAAAGGAGTTAATAAAAGTGTCTCTCTTGTTGCGTGAAATAAAAAGAAGATGGATAAAAACAGTTAACTAGCTAAGGTTTATTGATCATTTAACATGCACCGGGCACTTTGCCAAGCACTCTACATATGTAAGCTCATTTGGTTAAATGAGGTGATGCATATAAAGTGCTGAGCACAGGACTCCAGAAACGGGAGTAATAATGATGATGATGAAAGAACTGACGATGACTCCCTTGAGCAAACGCCAGTTTGTCCTCTTACAGGAAGAAGAGAATGGGCTGTAAGGTTTCAGGAAGGAGGTGGACCAGGAAGGAAGGGGAAGGTAGGTCTGGGCGGAGGAGGGAAAAGGGAAACACATACTTGTTAGAGAGTCAATAGAGTTAATAAGGTTGTCAAGACAATGCAGCAAATAGAACGTGGGAAAGCAAGGAACCCAACAGCTTCTACAGAATGGAACCAGAGATGCACCAAAACCTCCATGCCAACCGACACAGCATCCAAAAGCCTTAGGAGGGCAGAGCTAACAGGCCTTTAAAGAGTCAAACCAATGATTCTTCCCAATTTACAGATGGAAAAGCTGAGGTCTACACTGAGGAAAGGCAACTGGGGTGGCACAAATGGTTTGTTCTTGGCTATCAACTGAAAAGCTGTCAGTTCAAATCCACCCAAAAGCACCAAAAAACAAAGGCCTGGTAATCTGCATCCATCTGTTTCCAAGAAAACCCTACAGCAGTTCTACTCTGCAACACTTGAGGTTGCCACCTGTCAGAATCAATTTGACAGCTTTGGGTTTTTTGATTTACATTGGGGAAGAGACTTGCCCAAGTCAAAGGGTCAGTGTCAAAGCCAGGCTTGAATTCAGGCCCCCTGCCTGTCAGTTTAGTGCCCAGCTACCTGCCACTTCCCACAATACAGTGTACAGGGGGCACCCAGATATGTCTGGGGCACAATTCCAGGACAGCATCCCATGGGATAAAATCATTAAGATAATGACAATAAAAAAAGATAGTTTATCAAGTACTCACTATGCCTGGCACAGTGCTAAATTTATTACATGCATTTAATCCTCAAAACTACCCTAAGAATTACAAACTGCTTTGATAAGCAGTTTGGCAATCTCTGTTTAACAGGTGACAAAACTGGGGCTCACACAGTGAGGAAACGACAGAGTTAGGACTCAAACCTAGGTCTGTCCTGACAGACCCCAGAACCCCATCTACTACTCTACACTAGTCTACCTGAATGGCAAAGCCCCCTACGGCTTCCCTGCCCAGCAGAGCCTCACACCTACTCCATCACTGGAAGCAAGTCTCTCCCAGCTGCAAAAGACTGTTTAGAATTGACCGTTTCACTGTCACAATTGAACCTCATTCGATAAAGAAAAGTTACATAGTTCCTCCTCTTAAGTTTCCAGCTGGAGAACATTCAACAGCCTCTCCCCTCCCCTGTCCGTTCATCTCGGATGAGAAAACAGAGGCTGTCTTCTCGCCTCAGGCTGATGACCTCACATTCCAGGTGTACAGTACAGGCACAGAAGCTGCCAGGCTTCAGGGGCCCCTGGAAGTTAGATGCATCTGCAGGGACCCACCTTACAATCAGTCCCTAGCTTAAGAACCCTGGGTAAGTTACTCCACCTCATCTATAAAAGACCAATAATTACAATAATAGCTTTACAGGGTGGATTATAAAGTCTCTGGGTGGCACAAAGAATTTGTGTTCAGATGCTAACCTAAAGACTGATGGTTGGAAGCCACACAGCAGCTCTGTGCAAGAAAGCCCTGGGGATCTGCTCCCATGAAGATTACAGCCAAGAAAACCCGATGGAACTCAGTTCTACTGTGTAACACATGGGGTCACCGTAAGACAGAATCAAATCAATGGCAATGGGTTTGGTTTTATTTGGCCAGGAGGCTTAAATAAGTTAATACAGACATAAACATTTACAAGAACACCTGGTACCCAGCATGTATTCTCCAAAGACAACCATTGTGACTGTCATCACGAGAAGCAGCAAGGGAACAAACCAGTAACAGTGCTTACCTTTGGGGAGTAGGATGGAGCACAAAGGGAAGGAATCTTATTTTATCTTCTGCTGTCTGATGATATATTGATTTACTCAGTTCTACCATATGTGTGTTCTACTTTTCCAATTAAAGGAAAGAAAGAAAAACTAGTTAAAATGTAAAACCAAACAGAAAAAAAGAACTTACAAGGCATTTGCTGAAAGGTTTCAACATTTTTTGGCATCTTTTGTCATCCCAGTAGATAAAGCAAGGCACTTCTACTACCAGCCAGGAGTTGCTAAATAAGTGAGCCGTTCATTTATTCTACAAATATTAATGGAGGGCAAGGCACTGCTCCAGATGCTGGTGATTTAAGGGGACAAAACTGACAATCTTGGTCCTTCTGGAATTTCCATTCTACCTAGTCTTAATTACTCCCCTTTGTCAGCCTCGGGGATCAACAGCATACAGTGGCAGACTGAGGTGGCCTAACCAGGAAAGTCACTTGCCCAGCACCCCAGAGCTGGGGACAGGGCTGTGATCCTCAGAGCTCAAGACAGCATGTCTGTGGGTGGCAAATTTGGGGTTGGGGTCCCCCAGAGACAGGATAAAGCCAACAGAAAGCTTCACTCTGCAGGATCACATGCACCTTATGGTAAGAGGTGGAGGGAGCTGGCCAGAATGAAGACCCAGGTCTTGGAGCCTAGCAACAGTGAGGCAGAGGCTTCCCCAACTCCTGCTCAGACCTGAGTTCAGATGGTGGAGGCCCCCATGCCCCTCTGCCCAGAGAAATACAGCTTCAAAGCCGCTACCTGTGGGTTTCAGCTACAGAGTAGGCAGGAGACCTGTTTTTCCTTATATGCCTCCCAACACCCAGGGACTGACTTGAGGACAGGCTTCTCAGCCCCACACTCACTGCACTGGCCTGAGACATGGTCCTCAGCACTCTAAGCTGGGGGTGGGCATAATGTCCCCTGCTACTTCAGTGGTCCCAGGGCACCCAACTGTCCCCACCCCTCCAGTGCCCAACAGGGCTGAGGAGATGGAACGCCTGTCCCCACCCATGTTGCCCTGGAGGAACAGACGCCTGAAGAGACACCCATGGCCACAGTGGGCAGAGCCAAAGCAGGTATCGGGTTCTAATGACAGGCAGGGTCATGACCTGGCAACTCCTGTGACCCTCTTCAGGAAGGTGGCTCTCCACTCTCAGGCCTGCCCAGTCAGGAGGGCAGGAAGAAACAGAGACGGCACAAAGGAGGGGTGAACGGTTCTTGAAGTCCAAGACCCCAATATGCACAGTGAAGAGGGATATGAAATGATCAGAGGTCTAGAGACACACTGAGGAGAAATCCAGCAAGGGACACACAGGAGCAGAGACTTTGTGAGAACACTCACATGGGGGCGGAGGCCAGAAACAGATACCAGGAGGAAGACCCACGCAAGGAGCAATTCAGAGGGAAACGCGCGGTAGCGACCTCCACTGATCCAATGGCCAGCCTCAGATACATCCTCAGTCTGAGAGAGCCTTAGCCCCACAGCGCATCCCCAACAAGGGGCGACTCATCCAACACAGGGCAGGCGCGCAGAGCCCCAAGAGCCGGACGGGCCTGGGACTCCCGCACAGGACGTACTCAGGGAACAGGGGAGCGCGGGGCACGGCGGCGAGAAGCGCACACAAAGAGACAGCCGGACCTGCAGGAGCAGGCTCCGCCCGTCCTCTCCTTGACTCCAGACCACCCCCGACCCAGGCACTCGCAGCAGGAACACACGTACAAGCACCCCATCCCACTCGCACGCCCCAAGCCCCCGCCCCGCCGCCCCACCCCGCCCCGGCCGCTCTGGCGTCCGGCGCTCACCAGCTGCAGGCAGCAGAAGGCGACAAGCGTGCAGCGCCCGCTGCACTTGCCCATGGCTTCGGGGGCCGCGCGGGCCGCCCGCCGCGTTGCCCCCTCTGGCTTGGTGGCCGCCGCCTGGTCCGCACCGCGCGGGCTCCGCGCCTCCCCGCTGGGCGCCCCGGGCGGCGGGGCCGGGCGCCTAGGGCCGGTGCCGGGAGCGCTGGGTCCTCAAGGCTGGGGCTGGCCGCCCACGCTCCGAGCCCATGGTCCGTCCGCCCGCGCTCTGGCTTCGCCGCGCCGCGCCTCCTTTGTTTGACCGGCCGGCAGCCAGGCGCGCCTCCTGCCCCGGGGCGACTGGGGGAGAGCGCCGAGCGCAGTCACCAAACGCAGCGCAGTACTGCCCAGCTGGGGCAGCCGCCCGGGCGCTCGGCGGCCCCAGCTTCCCGGCCCCACCACGTGGCTCCGCCGCCACCACCTTAAGGGAGGGAGGGGAGGGAAAAGAGGGGTGGGGCGGGGCAGCTGCGGGAGAGGAGGGGAGGAGGGTTAAGGAGGAAGAGTGCTGGGGGAGAGCAGAGAGTGAAGGGAAGAGCGCCGGCTGGGGCCTGACAACTCTGGACGAGACCTGGACTTTTGCATCTTACTCACTGTGTGACCTTGGGAAAAGCAGATCACCTCTCTCAGCCTCAGTTTTCCCACTAACAAAGTCGAAATAACGATGTTTCCTTCACCGCTGATGTGAGGATGAAATGTGTTCCTGTGAGTACAGTGCTTGGCCCTGTCCCTCCCATGCTGGCATCCCTAGGGCTCTGGAGCTTTTCTCTGTCCACCTGTCTCTATGGCCTCAGGGTTCAAACCTTGGCTTCCACCCCCTCCCCCCATCTGCTTCTCAATCCAGGCACCCCCCACCCCCGTCCCTCCACCCCCACCCCCCGCTCTTGCCTGGCCACATTGCCTTCTGTTCATTATGCTTTCTTCTGGGGCTTCTGGGATCTGGAGATAAGGCCCCTCGAGCTTCACTGCCGAGAAAACAGGCAGGTACTGAGGGGTAGCCAGCAAAGAGATGATGGCAGAGGTCTGGAATCAGCCCCTAATCCAGACTGCAGTGGAGAGGGAGTTAAAAAGCCTTGCTGGTGGAAGGCTGCCTTCTCCAAGCCACCTCCAAAAGCACTCAAATACAACACATCCCCAATCCCTTTAATCATTCCTACCCTACATCCCAACTTCTTATACTCATCTTGGAGCTTAGCATCACCCAAGAGGAAACCCCCAGATCACCCTCAGGATCTCCCTATCTCATCCGGTCCATCATCACATTGTGTAGTTTCCTAACTACTATCAATGAAACACCTATTGCCAAGATCCTTGGGTGGTGCAAATGGTTTGCACCAGACTACATGAAAGTTTGGTGGTTTGAACCTACCCAGATGCACCTGGGAAGGAAGATCTGGCAATCTGCTTCCAAAAGGTCGTAGCCTTGACAACCCCATGGAATAGTTCTACTGTGCAACACGTGTGGAACAGACTTGACAACAGCTGGTTTTGAGGAGCTCTGGTTACATAGTGGTTAAAGTGCTTAACTGCTACCAAAAGTGGTGAGAATCTACCAATCACTCTGTGGAAGAAAGATGTCACAGTCAGCTTCTATAAAGTTTACAGTCTTGGAAACTATGCGGCAGTTCTACTCTGCCCTATAGGATCACTGTGAGTCAGAACCAGTGGCAGTTTGGTAGGGGATTTACTAACCTAAAGGTTGATGATTCGAATTCATCCACAGGTACTGTTGAAGAAAGGCCTGGCAGTCTACTTCTTTAAAGATTATAGCCAAGGACACTTCGTGGAGTAGTTTTACTCTGTAACATGTGAGGTTACCATGAGTCGGAATCAACTCCACAGCCACAGGTTTGGGTTTTTTGTTTTGTTTTGTTTACTATGTGCCAGGTTCTCGGTAGGAAATAAAAGATGAACCAAACACATAATCTCTGCCCTCATTGTGTGAGCAACCTGGTGAAGGACTGTCATTCAAGCAAGCAAACATACAAATAAATACATAGTTATGAATTCTGATGAGTGCCTTAAAGGAAAATAAATGGTGTAAGAGAATAAAGAGGGTGCATAATTTAGATTTGGGGGCCAGGAAACACCTTCTCAAGGAAGTGACATTGATGCTGAGGGGACAACAGGAGGAAAGAAGGAGTAAGGAAGAAGACAATAGGGCTCTGTGACAAAAAAAAAAAACCAAACAGGATACTGCTCATTTCTTTCCCTGCTCTCTGCTCTCACTGGCCCCCTGATTCTTAACCACTGCTAAGATGTGGTGGTTAAGGCCCAGGGTTCTGGACCCAAACTCAGCAATGCTGCTTTTGCTGCTTACTTTGGAAACCCTCAAATGCTAGCTCAGATTTTTATGTTGTACCCATACTGATTAATTTGTGGGGCCCCATGCAAAAGGAAAATACAGAGCTCCTTGTTAAAAAGTTAAGAACTTCAAGATGGTGACAAGGTCCCACAATTAACTCTGCAAACTTAATTGTTCTAAGTGCTACATACCTCGCTGTTGAGTATCACTGTGGTCACCTTCGGAGTACTCCCCTTGTGGAGCTATGCTCTGACACCAGTGTCTAGTTTGCCCTTCAAAGCAGTTTTGGAACTCTTTCTGGAATGGCTTTTGTGGATGGTAGCATACTGCATAGTCTTTGAAGGGGTTTTTAGCCAATAAACAAGTAACTGTATTGGAACACCTCCCACTCACCTGATTTGCCCTTCAGTGACTTTTTTCTTTACCTGAAGATACAGGAAACACTGAAGACATTCTGATGACATTCAGGACATCAAGGATAATGTGACAACAGCTCTGATGGCCATTGGCAAGAGAGTGCAAAATTCCTTTGAAGGGTTAACTAGGTGTTGGCATTGGTGTATAGCTTCCCAAGGGGAGTACTCTGAAGATGACTTTCGTGATATTTAGCAATGAGGTATGTAGCACTTTTCTAGGATGAGTTTGCAAACTTAATTGGTAGTCCTCGTATACTAGTGGGTTTGGCTGGGATTCTGACCAGCCATTCCATGACTGTGTCATGTCATGCCCAGGACACCACTTGTCATGCCCAGGACATCACTTGGCCTGGCTGAGTCACTCTTAACTCTGTCCTATAGGACCTGGGATGGTATGTCTGACCTCAGCAGAACTAAGTAGCCTCTGCTTCTAGGTCATACCTTCTTAGTCTGAAGTCTGATCCTGATGAATCCACACACACATCTTGAGATGCTTATTCATGCTTTTCACAGTTTTCTTCCTGCAAGAAATGCATCTCTCAGTCAAATTCTCAGCCCAGGAAACTCCTAGTCATCTTTCAAAACTCAGCTCCAGTGTCCTTTCCTCCAGGAGGCAGGCCATTCTTGACACTTCACCACCTACACGAAGTGCCCCCTCTTAGGCTGACACTCTATTACAGCTTTTACTGGGAGTCACTGTACTTGGCTAATTTTGTTTCCATTTTCCCCAGTAGACTGTGAGCTCCGTGAGAACAGCGGCTGTGACATAGATTATCTCTATGTCTCATGGGGCATGGAACGTGGCAGGAGCACATGTGTGATGAATGAATGATCCACATGGCTCCCTTCCTCACAACCTCGGGCCCCAGCATACCTTGCACCCCCTTTACCACCTTGAAAGCCAGAGGTCTGAGGGGAAGGCAGCCTGAGAGCAGAAAGAGATAGACATCTGTGGCAGTCGAGTAGGGGTGGGCTGGGGCTAAGAGCTGGTGATGGCAGCAGGAAGCACCTGCAGTAGTCTACGTGAAGGGTGACTAAGCCCTAGGCTAGGGACAGTGACATAGAGTAAAGGACAGAGATGCTTCAGAAAGTACCCACGCTTCCTGAAGTGAGAGGGTAGAGTAAGGGTAAGTCCTACACAGGGGTGTGGTGGGAGCTGATGAAATGATGTGATTTGTGGAATGTTAGGAAACTCCTCCTCTACCCTAAACCAAAAATCTTCACAATGCCTGAGTCTTCCACTGTTAGTCTCCCAGGGTCTAAAGCAGTGAAGACTTTGGAGAGTGTTCACTCATAAGATAGCTGAATGTTAAACCTAATAATTCCCCCTGCTTTCAAGTCAGAAGTTTGAACACACTAACTCATGATACAAAAGCACAAAACTAGTTGCTATAGAGTCAACTCATCTCATGGAGACTCTATGTGTGTTGCAGTAGGACTGTGCTCCACAGGGTTCTCAGTGGCTGATTTTTTGGAAAGTAGATCGCTAGGCCTTTCTTCTGAGGCACCTGTGAATCTCCAGTCTTTTAGGTAGTAGCTGAGAGTGTTAACAGTTTGCATCATCCACAGACTCCTCACTAATTACAGCCAACACTTATTAAGCACTGTCTGAAACCCTGGTGGCATAGCGGTTAAGTGCTATAGCTGCTAACTAAAAGGTCAGCAGTTCAAATGCACCAGGTGCTCCTTGGAAACTCAACAGGGCAGTTCTACTCTGTCCTCTAGGGTCACTATGAGTTAGAATTGACTCGACAGCAGTGCATTTGGTTTGGTGGGGTCAGGAACTGTTCTAAGCAATTTCCATGCCTTAACTCATTAAACTTCATAAAAACCCATTTTCTAGATGAGGAAACTGAGCTCAGAGAGGTTAAATCATTTACCCAGGGTTATACAACAAGGAAGTGGCAAAATCAGGATTTGGACTCAGGCAGAGCTACTTCATCTATACTATTCTTTTACCATTTCTACTGTTTCAAACACTCCTAACTTAACAGCAGACCCTTTTCTTCAAAAGAAATTATACATTTCTAAAACAGGAAAAAGTGAGACTACTCAGGCTAAATAGGGGAAGAAGGGCAGCAACCTGCTCCTTCAGCCTGTCCTTATCTCCCTTGAAGGAGTCCAGGCCAACACCTCAGTCCAAGATCTCCATGGAACACAGTTGGAAAATGGCTGACCTAGATGCTTTTCAAGGTGTTGCTGT
Source organism: Heterohyrax brucei (assembly GCA_028571685.1). NCBI lineage: Eukaryota > Metazoa > Chordata > Mammalia > Hyracoidea > Procaviidae > Heterohyrax > Heterohyrax brucei. Next base: position 61,671,501 of record CM053140.1, read on the forward strand.
TTTAAAAAGAGGAAAGCTAAAAATGGGGAGACTCTGAAGCACTGAGAGGCTAAGTGAGTCCCCTCAAGTCATACAGCATGTTAGTGACAGCTGAATCTGAAGACTTCCAAGTCAATTCAGTTCCATTAATGTGCCAGGCACTGAGCTAGGAGCTCTGGAACCAGAAACGAACAGGACACCCTTCAGGTGTCCTTGGGATGAAGGCATGGGGGTGAGCACACTGGCCAACAGTGTGCCTATTTTCTTAATCTAGCAGCTTCACCATTTGCCTTTCCTCCCCACTCCTTGGTGGCATCTAAGTTTGTGACTCTTGGGTCTGTGGAAGAGACACATAAAGATATAATTACAAGCAATATGTAGAAACACAACAGTGTCTATGAGGTCTACAAACAGAATGATGGAATGACTAACTCTGCTTGGGCTCAGCTAGTGAAGCAAAGGTGATGCATAAAATATAGGTTGCCAGACAGAAAAGAATGAGCAAATAGACTAGATAGTAGCTAAGAATTAGGTTAGGTGAAGGGAGCGACAGTATGTAGCAGGAGGGAGGTTAGCACAGCTAGTACACCACAAGTTAAAGAGATTTCCTAAATGTAACCTAATATTTTAGGGGACAGAGTAGCAGGGACAGGGGTCTAGTGACTATGGTTTCAGGGGATATCTAGGTCAATTGGCACAACTAAATTTTGGGGTAGGAGTTGAATTTTACCTTCTGTATAGCATTTATTATTATTATTGTTACAACTAAGTGAAAGTATGCAATCCAAATCAACTTTGCATGCCTGCCTATCTGCAACTCCATCTGCCCTTCTCAGCCTGTAACAGCACACTCCTCCCTTTCACTCTTTACTTATAGTATTGTCTTAATGACAACCAAATTTTTTTAAGAAAATGTTCTGCATCCCACTGTGGTGAGTGGTGTCTGGGGTCTTAAAAGCTAGCAAGTGGCCATTCAGAGGAGAATGAAGGACATCAAAGACATGAGGAAGATATGAGGCCAGGAGTCGGAAGGTGGTATATGGTATGGATACTTCACCAGCATGAGACCAGAAGAACTAGATGGTGCCCAGCCACCATCAACGACTGCCCTGAGAGGGAACACAATGTAAAAGCTCTGATGTGGCAGGTGAAAAACGGTTGTGCAGAACTAGACCTCTCTATTAAAAGACAGGACTTGATGGTCTGACAGACTGGAAGCCCCCTGGAAGATGTGGTCCCCAGATTCTCTGTTAGCCCCAAGATGCAAACCAGTATTGAAGGCAGTTCATCAGACAAAGATTGGACTGGACTACAAGACCTACAGTGATGCTGATGAAGAATGTGCTTCTCGGCTGAAATATATACATGAGGCTGCCTGAGCAGCTCCTGTCCAGAGGTGAGATGGGAGGGTGGAGGGGACAGGAGCTGGTTGGTTATGGGAAGTAGAGGGTGGGAAGTAGGAGTGTGCTGTCACAGGGTAGCTAAAGCAGCTAGAGTTGTGCAGGGTTTTACATGGCAGATAGACTGTAAACTTTAAAGCACAATAATATATTTTTTTAAAAAGGATGAGCAAACAGCTATGCCTAACTACAGGTATATTTCAGAACAGCAATCCCTTCTTTTCCATATCTTCTGCCCCTGTTTTTCACTTCTTGTTACCTCCTTAGGCAGTGCACACAGGACACTTAGCAGCTAACTGAAAGGTTGGAGGTTTCAGTCAACCCAGAGGAACCTCAGCAGAAAGGCCTGGTGATCTGTTTCTGAAAAGTCAGCCATTAAATACTCTGTGGAACGCTGTTTTTCTCTGACACACATGGAGTTGCCATGGATTACAGTTGACTCAGCAAGTGGTTTACTTGTTTGGGGCTTGCCCCACTTCTCTCCAGCTGACTTCCTTGCAAATCTTCTCATTTATTAACTCAGATCTGGAGAAAATTCTTAAAAGGGGAAAAAATTCTCTGATAAGAAAAAAATGGTTGAGGAAGGGACAGGACATGTATGAATGGGCAGGTTCTGGGTCAGAAAACCCTGAACAACTCTGATGGCAGTCAAAGCTTGTAGAAAATTCTACTCTCCTTGATGGGGAAATTCCTAGTGTGAAATGTATTAACAACCAAGATGGATCTTCCTTTCCACTAATGCTTGGATGCTACCTGGGCTTTCAGTTAAACTCTGTCCTCAGGCCAGCTGAGCTGAGGACAGTGAGAGACGGCAGGAGGCCCCTGCAGTCCACTCCGGATTTCACTGGGGCTTCATTATACAAGCTTGTTACACTGAGCTTGTCTGGGGACCAACTGGGAATAAGAAGACAGACGGGGTCAGCTTAGGCCTGGTCCTTCCAATTGGTCCCAAATGCTCTGAGGGGATTCTCAAGCCCCTGCTGGCTTCCCATACCTTTCCCTCTCCACAAGCCCTGACCCAAGTGTCCTTCTCAATCTTATAAAAAGGGTGTTTTAAAATTATAGATGAGTAGGGCTGGAAAGGACCTTAGAGATTCTCTACCCTGGTTCACAAACGCTAGGCCACCTGCATCTGAATCAGTACCCCCTCCTAGCTGGATGAACTTAGGTGAAATGTCTGGGTATGGGCACTTTTCATCTTTTCCTCAGTGACTGACGAATAGCTCCAATCTCGGAACCCATGAAACAGAAATCCCTGTCAAATGGTCATCTAGCTTCTGCTTGCATACTTCTAGCGTCGAGGAGCTCCCTACCATTCAATCCATGAAAGGTCTGATTCGGCTTTTTTTGATTTTCTTTCTATTGTGATTAAGTGGAAGTTTATAACCCAAGTCAATCTGCCACAAGAAACCCCAAGCGCTGCCTCTCTGCCACTCTGTCTGCTCTCCTTGCCCTGTGACAGTGTGCCTTTCCACTCCGCTCTTCCAGTATGACTCCACCGGCACTTGTGCCCTCCTCTCCACCCCCTCCTCCCCACTCTAAAAAGAGGTAGGATAGCCTCATACAAACCATAAAGTACACACACCACCTTCATCAGCCCTCTTTCACTGCGGAAATCTGCCTTCTGATAATTCACTTGTCTTGGTTCTGCACACTGAGGCCTACCGGAATGAGTGTTCCTTTCTTTCCAAGCTAGTCTTGTCAATGTTTGAAGACCGTAGTTTTGTCTGTCTTCTTTAGTTCCTACAACTGTTTGCCATGATAACCTCTTTAGAGGGCACCCAGAGCCCAAGGCCATCCTTACATGTGGTAGTATTCAGCTGTGAAAGACACCGCTGCTGGTTCCCTCTCTATAGGACGAAACCCAGTGCTGCCAATCTGGCTTTCAAAGCCCCTCACAATCTGGCTCCAGCACTTTCCAAGGTTCCTACTCATTTGTCACTGCTTCAACATGCTGTTACCACCACGCGCTATGTCGCTTTGGAATGCTCCAGATTCTGTGATCTGTGTTTTTGCCCACACTGTCTTCCCCACCTAGGCTGTACTTACCTTCCTCTTGACTCCTTCCTTCTCCCCAATTTCTGGTTCTCCTTTAAGATTCATCAAGAGTCAGTTCCTCAGTAAAACGTTGTCTAGCTGTTCCTACTCTCTGTCTCCCAATGTGTAGGTACGTCTCTGACAGCGTGCTATCGATTGTGTTTGAATTGCTTATGTATCTGTTTCTCAAACAAGTGCATGTGACATACAAAGCACAGGATAAATGGGGTCCACCTTCTTGGGATGTCAGTTTTACTTGGTGTTCAGCCAGTCAAAACTTTCATTGAAGTAACATGAGCACAGTTATATTATGAAGGAGTACATAAAAATCATGTATTTAAAAGTCAATTTCATTAGAGAAAAGGTAAGGGGAGTGTTGTGTATTAAGAGAAACGAGAGATGGGAGTCAAATGCATGAAGCTGGACTGGATTCCAGATTGAAAAAATGAGCTGAGGCATTTTTTAAATTTTTTTATTTAACATAACTGAGTGAAAATGTACATTCACGTATAAATTTACATGCCCACCTATATGCAGCTTCCACTGCTCTCCCTGTCCGGTGACTGCACACTATTCCTCTCTGCTCCATACATGTCTCATCCTCCCAACAGTCTCCTTTCCCCTCCTCTCCGTCCACTCCCCTTCCTCCAGCCAGAGGTCAGCAAGATGATATCCTGGGCATTTTTGACATAAATGATCATTAGATGGTGTTAAGAAATTACTGTTAATTTTCTTAGGTGTGTTAATGGTATCGTGGTTATGCAGAACGTTCTTAGGAGATGTCTGCTGGAGTTATTTAAGAGTACTTGGGAGTAAACAATTGTATCTGCATCTTTCAGTGGCCACTGAAACTGTACATGGATATATGTGTGGGTATAGATATATGTGTGTATATACATATGTGTATGTAGATATATGTATATACATACATCCATATATGTATAGGGTCCTGGTGGTGCAGTGGTTGAGAGTTTGTCTGTTAACCAAAGGGCTGCCAGTTCAGATGCACCAGCCATTCCTTGGAAACTCTATGGGGCAATTTTCTGTCCTATAGGGTGGCTATGAGTTGGAATTCACTCGATGTCAACACGTTTGGTTTTTGATCTCTATATAGTTATATATGTAAGTTGCTGAATTGCTAAATTTAGATGGAAAATATATTCATTATATTAACCTTTCAAAGCTTATGTCTGAAGCTTTCATAATAAAAAGTTAGGGGGAATCATGTTATACAGATTCAAGGTAATTAATTCTGGGTTTATAAGGACACTTACAAGGGAGAGGTCCCAATGAGTAATTCTCTTCCACCCTTCTGAAGCTTCCCCCAGTCTGTGAACCCTCAAAGAGGCTTTGACTCAAGTCATTTCTGTATTCTCAGAGTTCAGCACAGGACCTACCACAACCCAAACCCAAACCCAAACCCACTGCTGTCGAGTCGATTCCAACTCATGGCAACCCTATAGGACAGAGTAGAACAACTGCATAGTTTCCAATGAGCCTCCAGTGAATTTGAACTGCCGGCCTTGTGGTTAGCAGATGTAGCACTTAACCACTATGCCATGAGGGTTTTCTGGACCTGCCAGAGAGGGGTGTTAAATAAATGTTCCCAGCATAAGAACAATTAACCTAGGTTCCAGGTCTACGGCTACCATGATATGCATGTGACGTTGGGAAAACTGTTTCCTCTTTGTGAATCCAGGTTGACGAGGTGACCTGCGGGCTTACACAGTCCTGCAAGCTCTAGTATCTCTACATGCTATTCTAAACAAAGTCCCACAGTCCCACCAAGCAGAGCTGACTGCAGTGGGTCAGTCTCTGTTCACTGGCCAGAACCTTAGAAGCTTTAACTCAGTCACGGGCTTTTGGAGAAGCGTTTTCTAGCTCATATCGTGAACTGGTCCAAGAAGGTGGTCTCAAGAGTCAAGGGGTGACAGGTGAAGTCAGTTTGGCTTTAAGCTGCCCCCCTGGCTATAGTGACAGCCACTGCATCCTCAACCTTGGTTGCACATGTAATCATCTAAGTAAGCTTTAAAAAAATACCAAGGCTTCTGGATAGTTTAGGTCTGGTTTGAACCCTTGCCCCAAAGTGGCATCTGTAAAAAGTTCTTGGGGCTGGGAAGTGGGGGTAGGGGAGGAGTGTCTTGTTAAAATGTAGGTTTAGATTCAGTTAATGTAGGGTAGAAATGCAAGTTACTCTCCTTCAACCTGTTGCCCCATATGTAAGAATCAAGTGAGGTACTGTACGTACAGCACTAAGTCAAAAAGAACAGCTATTAAGGACAATTCATGAGTAAGCAGAAGCCTCTGTGGCTCTGCTACAGAAGATAAATTTTCTGGGCCTTTACAGCAGTGGTTCTCAATCTGGCATCTTCACCACCTGGAGGACTTGTTAAACCAGAGATTGCTGAATAACACCTCCCTGCCCCGAACTTCTCCAGCCAAGTTTTGACTTGGAAGTTCTTGGATGTTAGAACTTACATTTCTAACAAGTTCTCAGGTGATGCTGCTGGTCCAGGGATCACATGTTAAGAATCAACACTTTTTATCAGTGGCTTTCAATAGGAGCACTGATGACATTTTGAAGCACCTAATTATTTGAACATCTCTGGCTTCTCTATTCATTAGATGAAGGTAGCACTTCCTCAGTTATTACAATAAAAAATGTCTCCATATTCAGACTGGAAGATCTAGATGCTGCCTGGCTACCACCAATGACTGCCCAGACAGGGAACTCAACAGAAAGTTCCTGATGGAATGGGAGAAACATGGGTTGCAGAACTCAAAGTCTAGTAAAAAGAGCAGCCTTGATGGTCTGACAGACTCCCCAGAAGACATGGCCCCAAGACTGTCAGCCTAGAACTGAAACCATCCCTGAAGCCAACTTTTCAGGCAAAGATCGAACTGTTCTATAAGACAAAAAAATGATACTGGTGAACAGTGTGCTTCGTGGCTTAAGCAGATACAGGAGACTAACTGGGCAGTTCCTGTCTAGAGGCGAGGCAGCACGGGGGATAGGATTTGGTTGAATGGACATGGGAAACACAGGGTGGAGAGGAGGAGTATACTTCAGTGTGGGGAGAGCAACTAGGGTCACAGAACAAAGGGTAAGTTTTTGTTTAAGAAACTGACTCGTTTTGTAAACTTTCACTTAAAATCCACCCAAAAAAAGTCTCTATGTTCCCTGGGGGACAAAATTACCCATAGTTGGAAACCATGTTTTAGAAGGACGTAAATTAAAGAAGTATCTAAGCATCCAGGTGGGTTGCAGAGGCAAGTGTGGCAAAGAAGTTGAAGCCTAGAAATGAGATGAGTTTAAGTCTAGCCCATGGCTTGATGCAGAGAGGGTCGGCACCAACCTAGCGCTTTTTTTAAGAGAAAGATCATTAGGGGTCTTCGGTACAGAGGGCAGGCTTAGCGCTCAGACTTGGCCTCATTTTGTCCCACAGCCTGGCTTCTCTCTGTCCTGGGACATCAGCTGTCAAGCCCCAAGGTCTCTTTGAAATAGCACTCGTATGGTAACCCAGCCTGAAAGCCCTTCCCTAAGGCTCAACTGCCTGCAACCCCACACTTGTCAGAGCTTTCTCTGTCTCACCTGTTTCCCATTCACCTACCTTGCGACAGAGATTAACAAGTACCAGACTCTAGGTCTTCAAACAACTCTTGACAGCTTCTAGTTGCTACCCAGGTCCCTTGTCTCCAGCCAAGATTGTTCTCTGAAACCAGCAACTCTGCCTATCATCTGTTTGCTTGGAATGGCACACAACATCTGGAAACCTGGGTCTGGCTCCTTACGAGTTTCATCTCTGCACAACTCCACGAGACTCATGAAGGTGTCTGAGGATCTACAAATGGTTAAGAGCTCAGGCTGGTTCGAAGTTCAAATCTATCAACTGCTCCTCAGAAACCCTATGGGGCAGTTCTACTATGTCCCATAGGGTGGCTGTCAGTTGGAATTGACTCGCCAGCATACAATAACTGAGAAGGGTCAACCATTCATGTACAACCAGGGGAAGCAGGTGGGGGAAGACAGCACTAACTTGAGTTTTGATGGGTTACCTTGTAAATAAACTGTTCAGAGGGTTAGGAGTAGATGGATTACAGCTACAGGCTAGGAGAAAGAGCAATTATATTGATACCAAAACCTATATGGAAAAAGGCCTGATGATACTGCCTACAAAACTCAACCATCCAGCAAAAAAGAAATTTGGCTTTTTAAGTGCCAACAGTATCAAGTGCTAGAGACTGTGGAAGTCATAAAGGGAAATTAACTGAAAACCAGAGATGCCATTACTCATTCGGGAGCAATCTATCTTTCCCAAAGTGAGAACACAATTTGCACTCTCCGGGGATGTTTTATATTTAAATCTTTATTCCCCAGGCTCAGGGCCCCTACTCCCTTTAAATTCTAAGTGGTGCTGTTATTTCCTGCTAATGGTTCCTACCCAGCCTTCAGAAGGCGGCACTTGGGAGGACTGAAGAAGCTGAGGTTAAAGGAAATCCCTAGCAGTCTCCAGGGCCTGAGCGCTTCCCAATCATTGTCAACTTCTCAAGGGACTGGCAGGTTTTTAGAAGTTCAGGATCAAGCTTCAAGCCTTGCTGTTTTATCCTAAGTCTAGAATGATAGTGGTGGGGGCTGGGGGACTGGGCTAATGTTATGTGGATGTGATGTTTTAGAGGGTTTAGGGAGTAAACTGTGAAAGTGCTGGAGGTATGTAGAGCAGTTTGCATCCCATCTTTGGCCAAATTTCTCCTGGTTAATGACATGACCGTATGTATGTATTTATTTGCTCAGCCCAGGAATCTAGGAGTCACTACCTCCTCTGGGGAGATCCCACTATGCACTGTATATTAACGGCTCTGTGCCACTCCACAATAAGGAAACCAGTTTCACTTTATTTAACCCAATCTTTCCCAAACTTATTTGTGCATGAGATCTTTATTCCCCAAAGTATCTAACAACACATGTGGGAAATAGTGTCCTGTGCAATATGCTTTAGGAGACCTTAAACTACAGGATGAAGTACATGAAGCATAAGCTCTTGGGATCTGGCCCTCCGTAATTCTGCAACTTTACTGTCTGCTGCCCCCACCTCCAGGTACTCTGTGCCTACTCTTTCTTCAAAAGCACATGCTCTTTGTCCACCTGATGAAGCCCTACTCATTCTCCAAGTCCTCATCTAAGCATAATCACAGAATGCATGGAACTTCCTTTACTCTCCCAGGCACAATAAATTGTTTCCTCCTGTGTTTCGAGTACACTTTATTTAAACTTCATTCGCTGTATTAAAAGTAATTGTTTCGATAGCTTTGCTATCCTGTTGGTTCCTTCATTAATGAATGAGGTAAATCTTTCACATGTGCTCACTTAAAAAAGTAATCGATTTAAGATGATCTTTTCTATTGGCCTATGCATCTCCTAAAATGGCAAGGATAGTGCTGTATTTATCTCTGCCCTAGCAACAATGATCACTCCTGTCACATAATAGGTGTTGGTGTGTTACTGAATGACTGTGCCAGAAACCAATGATAATGCCCTCCCTCCCTTACAACTGAAGAAAAACAGAGATGAAGATTTGTGAGCTAAAGGCATAAAATCAAACATGCTCAGAATGGGCAGGGACTGTGTCGACCTCTTTGTCCTGAGATATGTGATTTAAAAAAGACACACTCCAATCTCCAGTGCCAGATGGGATTCATTAGTGCCCGTCTGTGTGCTGGACACCGTCACCTATGATCCAGGGAGACAGTAACCTGTCCTAGGGGAAAAGGCAACTAATAGCATTTCTTAATGTCCCTGTCAGTATAGGAAAAGACAGACACATAAAACAGAATCATTAAAAAGTTTCAGACAGTGTCAAGGTCCAACTCCACCTAAAGGTTCTCATACTCGTTTTGAAGCTGAGTTTGGTGCAGCATTCCAGGCAATTTCACTTCTCCTGAGACTGCCCCCCACACGTGCACCTCAGGAGCCCTGATGTGTAGGCAGTATAGACAGTGCTGCTCTGAAATGAGCTTCTGGCAGGAGGCAGAGTAGCCACAGGCTCTGTTCATTAAAGAGCGTGTGCAAGTTAGTACACAGGAACGTGGGTCTGGCAGACCTTATTACCTCTTGGCTGCTCAGTTTCTAGGAGGAGATAAGTGTTTGTTATTAATTATTATTTTCTGTCTGTTACTTTCACGGGAGTGAGTAAACCTCAAAACATGGAAAGTGGGGGAAAAAAATCCAAGTAAACAGCTTCTTAGAAATTTAAGTGGCCACATCATGTCTTGGTCTGGTTTACAACAATCAAGCCTTAAAGAAAAGACAGTAATAAATCCAATCCACATGGCTGCTGCAAAAAGGCATCTATTCGGCTTTTAATACAAAATGACTCAGAGAAACACAAGAAGAAAATATACAAAGCAGTTACTGAATTAAAAACAAAAAACTCCAACCATAAAAGCTAACAAGTTTCAGTCACATTCTCTGTCTTCAGTCTGGATTTGGAAACAGGAAACTACAAACTATGAACCAATGTCAGTCCTTTTAAAGAAGTTTTATTTTAAAAAACAAAATAAAAAAACAGTCCCTAAAATCTGGCAAGTGGTTTTCAGAGGCCACTGGGAGCTTGCCTTAATCATCCTGGTGAAATGGGTTATATCTGGTTACTGGAATACGACCACCTCCTCCTCTCTTTCTTGCTAGTAATTGTCTTCATCTGAAAGGAGGACGCTGGCCTGGGCACCGTTTGTTGCCACTTACACAGTCTGAGGTCTCAAGGTCAAGCCAAGCCGTCTTGGATTCTTGCCTTCCGAATCTTCACTGAATCTCCCCCATATACAGTCTCTTGTCACTGGATGCTGAGAGAACTGAAGTGAACAGAACAGAGAAGATAACTGGAAATAATGAAGGCTCAAAGGAGACTTTGCTGTTCAAGGGCTCTTGTGTCAAGAGCCAATTGTGATAGAGAAGAGCAATTGGATTTAGCTTGAATCCTGCTCCACCTAAACACCATTCACAAGAAACTACAGTCTGGCTTTTCAATCCAAGTCCTCTCAAAACCATGAAGGGTGACCATGCTTTGCGAAAAACCCCATCAGGCTCTAATTCCTGATGTCCCTTATCCGCCAAGGAGTCCTTGGGCAGTGCAAATGGTTAGGTGTTCAACTAGCATGTGAAAGACTGGCAGTTCAGACCCACTCAGAGGGGAGTTGGAAGACAGACCTGGTGATCTGCTTCTGAAAGGTCACACACAGCCTTGAAAACATGAGAACTTCCACTCTACATACATGGGGGTGTTGTGAGTTGGAATCCACTTGATGGCAGTTAACAACAACTTGTCAATCAAACCCTAAGAAAAAAGCTGCCTCAGTCATTCCAGAAACAGGAATCAATGTCTGTGCCAGTTGTTTTGCAAACGTGTTTCCGGTTATATTTAGTCCTGGAGAAAGTTAAACATTCTCCTTAAATTCAAGGCCCTACATTATTTGGTTTATCTAGCTAATGAAATTTAAGTAAATCTGCAATTTAGATCTTAATATAAGAAACAACATTCTTTTCTCCAAACACATCATTGAAGCAAGTGAACACAACAGAACTAGAAATAAATATATTAACCAACCTCCTTTTGAAAAGGAGAGAAAAATGGAACATTACTCTTACCTTCACCACTTAAGGCAACATGGTGAGCCTGTCAGCAATACCCATAAAGACACTGCATAGGAACTCTATCCTAAGAGAGATGTCTATCTCTGCTTGTGTGTTACCATAAACCCTCTGGGGAGATTCCCACAGCTTCGCTTTCCCCACAGTCAGAACTGACTTACTGATAGGCTCATCAGGATGGAAAGCCACTTCATTGATGGAGCCAGCATGGCCAGGCAGCTTATACAGAATTCTTCTACTTGTGGTATCCCACACATACACAAACCTGCAAAGTATCACGACAAAGGTAAGGCCTCCAAAAGCTGGTGGTAGGGCAGAGGCATGAAGCATGGTTTTTAACCATTTTTAAGTATACAGTTCAGTTCATACTAGCTGTATACCTTGTGACGCTGTACAATTATCGTTGCTATTTATTTTCCAGGAGACCTGGTAGTGCAGTGGTTAGGAGCTATGGCTGCTAACCAAACGGTAGGCAGTTTGAATCTACTAGTCACTCCTTGGAAACCCTATAGAGCAGTTCTACTCTGTCCTATAGTGCTGTTATGAGTTGGAACTGACTTGATGCCAGTTGGTTTGGTTTTGTTTGTTATTTATTTTTAAAACTTTACCACCCCAATAAACCCCAGAAACCGAGTATCCCTTCCTTATGTATTAACTGGTCACTTCCCTTCCTACTCCCCCAATTAACCAAAAACCAAGCTAAACCCACTGCTGCTGAGTTGATTCCAACTCACAGTGACCACAGAACAGAGAACTGTTCCACAGAGTTTCCAAGGAGCACCTGATGGATTTGTACTGCAGACCTTTTGGTTAGTAGCTACAGCACTTATCCACTATGCCACTAGGATTTCCACTCCCCTAAGAGCACCCTGTCATCATTAATGAACTTTGGTATCTACCATTTGCCTATTTCACATATTTCATGTAGGTGGGATCATACAATATTTGTCCTTTTGTGTCTGACATTTCATTTAGCATAATGATATCAAAGTTTATTCATGCTGTAGTATATACATCAGAACTTTATTTCTCTTGATGGCTGAATAATATCAAGCCATCAGTTTTTAAGGTAAATGGAAGCAACAATTTACTTACTCACCCACATTTATTGAATGTGCTTTCCTTTTAGAAACTAAGAACAGGGTTTGATTTACGATATGGACTCTACCCTTAAGTAAATGAGTGACAAAGTAGGAATAGCTAAAAATACAAGCGTTACTGGTCTTTTCAAGTAAAAGCTGAAATACGAAAGAATATAGCAAGAAGCAAGAGTTTGTCCTACATACCCCACAAAGATCTCCTTCAAAGAGCATTCAGTATAATTAGGTTGTAGTTAATCTTATATTCATTGTCTTAAAGTAACCCAGCTCACAGCATGTTGCAGACCCATCTAGACTTACTTAGTATTTTACTGAGAACACTGAGCTCAGAAAGACACAGGGAATTTCTGCAACCTAAGCCTAACCTAAATCTTGCCTGAATTCACGGGCAGAAGAAATCTAGAATTCTAGAATGAGAGGGGGCCAATAAAACTCAGCTAGGTGAAACCCTTCACTTTATAGACAAGAAAACTAAGGTACCGTGACTTTTCCAAGATAACACAGCTCATCAGTGGCTCAGGGAAAGAACTAAAATACGTTCCAGCATTGTCCTTTTACATCCTCAAACATCCTGGCACAAAAAGTTCCTCTGACACTCGATCTTCCTTAAGTCATTTTAGTTGGAGGTTAAAATAAAGAGATATTCTCTTCACATGGTTAACTTTAAAGAGCTGGTACGTTTCAAGCAAGTTACAAAAATTATTTACATATTTATTTTGTTCAATCAATACCTGAGGGAGTATACTCACCAGTTCTTGATTATAAAACACCAAGCTCTGATCCAACATTATACTTTGGTCTAAAATGCAAATAAGCAAGAGCTTTTTAACTACACTGTTCAGCTTTCAAGGGCTAGGCTCTATAGGAACTACATAAAGGTTCCAAGCAAGATGGAATAAGGAGAGCCATCTGCCTATAGACTCTTTGGCTCTGATGTGCATACCCTACTACTGTCTCCTTTCCTGCCAAGTGCGAACAACTGCTCCTCAATGATCCAGCTAGGGGAAAGAACAGAGCCTTGGTGCCCTCTGGAGTCACAAGGACCTAGGTTTGAATCTCAATGCAGCAATTCACTAGCTAATAAACTGTCGATATTTAATTTCTCTTCATTTGATATAATAATAGAGACACTACTGATCTCAGTTTTTTCTGAAAGAAATGAGAGAATATATGCAAAGTGCCTAGCACACAGAATTAATGGCAGCTGGACCTCTACCCGGACCTCTAGGGTCACTATGAGTTGGTCCCAACTTGATGGCAGTGGGTTTTTTTTAATTGTTAAAATGAATAGATTATCAAAACAAAATCCCATGAAGTCAAAAGATCAAGAAATCACTCATGGCAGAGACACTGGCCAGGCTTCCTATAGTCCTTTATAAAACTTCCGAAAGGTCTCAAGTCTGAATATAGGGGATGATTTTCAAGTGGAGAGGAAATATGCCAAATTCAGGCCAAGCTGAAAAGCAGTTTGCTGAGAAGGAAGTATACATTTCTCAGGTATGTAAAAGCTAGCAGAACCCCAGATCTCCAAGGGCTTACTTCAAGGCCTTACTCTCAATGGCTGCCAATTAGAGGCTAAATTTAGAGGGGTTCCTTGTCCTCCTCTTACTCTGGCATGGCAACCTTCAGCAGGAACCTGGCTCTTTATGTAACAGAGCTGCTGCTGATTGGGGGCTAATTGACAAGGTGGCCTGTGAAATCTGGTCAACCCTCAGCAGGTAGAGAGGCAAGTTCTCCCCAGACTAGAGCTGTATTTCCACTTGTAAAGTTTAAAGGAACAGTGGGAAGGCTAAGGTGGGGAGAGGAGACTGCAAATCAGAAAGGGCCACTGTTAGAAACAAACTACTCTTGTCAGAAAAAAAAAAACTTACTCTACAAATACAGTTTAAAAACTTAATCTTTGTTAAAAATTATATAAAAATACTTAGAATGGTTGCTAATTTATCAGAATTCAAGATGCCTTATCCTGCAGGCCTTTTTCTCAAGGTCTTCTTTAGTAATCTGACTAACTGAAAATCTCTTTGATTTCTTCTTGAAAACAGTTCTTTAAGACCCAGGACTTAAAACATCACTGTGGTGCTGTTTCAGAAAATCCTTGAGTACTTGCTCATTTTCCCTAGCATTAAACTTGTCAGGGTGGGAAAAGGATCATGGAGTTGTCAGGTGTGTCAGCTGTTCACCAACAGAAAGACGTGGGACAGAATGCAAGTGAGTCTTCTCTATCGCACTGTCTGGGTTATCAGCGAAATCCATTCCTAAATGTTAAGTCTTTAAGTCGAGTCTGTAGGTAAGTTGGAACAGGTGCATACAGTTCTTATTTAGCCTTTATTCTTATTTAGTGCACAAAAAAGCTCAGCTTTAAAAGCTACATATGCAGCAAGTGAAGTGATTGTGAATCGATTGTGAGTGGCAGTTGGTTCAATCATTTCAAAGTAAAGGTAAATTTTACATAATATTAACAGGCAAGTATAAGTTGTCCATAAATTGGATGTCCATAAGCCAAACAGGAGAAAGCCCTGGAACATGCCGAAAACCCTAGCTAGCTCAGGAAAGGATTTCTGTTGATAGAATGGTGCTTGTTTTGGCAGACAGCAGGAGACTCACTAAAGTGGAGAAAAGTAGGGTTACACTAAAAAGGATTAAGACATTTCCAAGCGGTAGCTAAACCTGGGATTTGCCATCAGCGAGATTCATTATTCTTGACTATCTCATATCTATATTCTATCAGTCCTGGTATCTGAACACCCTATTCAACCTGTGACTCCCTCCCAAGTATAGGTACCATGGACATACTACATGCAACACAGCATCTGACAAAAGAATTCTCTCCTCTCACAAAAAAGAACGTCCCAGGAAAGAATTCTCTCCCTATATTTGTAGTTCATCACACAATGACTGAGTCAGTTTAAATTTGCACTTAAGAAAGTCTCAGTCTCTCACCTCAGCTGAGGGTTGAAAAACACCTAACCCACAAGTTGCCATGCAATAGTCACAGCACTTTTCACACTGAGTCTGATCTATCTCTGACTCATCTTCAACATCAGCAGTCATCACTGCTCAGCTGATAAGTAGGGTTAAGTATGACTGCCATCCCTGAGCTAGGAATTCATTCATGCAATACCTCAGTAAGTGCTGCCAAGAAAATGTCAAGCTCTTCCTTGGGTTCAAAGATGACTAAGACCCAGTCCTTAACCACTAGGAGCAAAGAAATGAGTGGTGGTTCCCCACTGTGTTTGTCGGGCTGTAAGATGTAATAAATGTTAACAAGGTTAGCTGTATAAAGTGTGAAAACAGTACAGGAAAAAGAGCAACTGGTTACACTGGGGGGAGAAGATAGGGACATAGCACTGCTTACTAGAGACATATAGGAGTTTAGATAATGAAAAAGAGCAGATATGAGAGCACTCTTGGAGGTAAGAACACATGATCAACTACAGATATAGGGAGAGAATTATTTTGTCAGATGCAAGCTGAGTTGGAATAGGAAAAGTTCCATATAAATGAAGCACTGTAATCATGGGGGGGAGGGGGGAGTGCTCATTACATATTTCAATGGACTGAAGTGTGGCAAGAGATGCATCTGAGAATGGAAACCAGTGCCACATTATGAGTTGAATTTTATCTTAGTGGCCAAGGGAATTCAACAGAAACAAAGAAAATTTTTTTACCTTTCAGGTCTAAAACTCATCAACAGAGGATGGCAATGACATGTTTATTTGACATGATCTTTAAAGCCTTCATACTGCATTGCTGAGTACAGCTATAACTCTATGTCTGCTCTAGCACGGTATCTGCACTTCATGTATTAAACATAAGATACCTGCAGGGCTACATCATTCGTTATCCCATACCCAGTAATCCTTACCTGTCAGCCGAGCCAGCTGCTATTTTGCTTCCATCAGGTGACCAAGAACACCTCAGAAGATTCTGCAATGAATAAGCAGGAATCCACTCAGTAGCAATATACCCAAACTCTTCTTTACTATAGAACCGTTGAGAGACTTTCGATTTCCTAAGTACAGTTTTAATTATTCTCCCCAGAAAGACCAGCAGGTATCTTACACTATGTGGTCCCAAATAGCATACTCTATTATTTCACAACATATAAAAACTATCTGTAGAAAATGTTTAATGCACAGGTAATTAGAGTGGACCTGGCCACAATTTTTTTCTGAAGCTTACAAAAGGAGGTTCCCATTGCTGCACTTAGCTTGATTCTCATTACATTTTTTTTGTAAAAATAAAACCAAACCCAACAACATTAAGATTTGATTTATACAGAGAAACTGAATTTCAAGGAGCCCTCAAATGAAAAACTATCTCTACTAACAATAGAGATTTACACTGGGAGAAAGTAGCTTTCAATAGAACTGCCTTGGGAATTGGAAGGTTTGGAAAAAATGTCTGTCTCTCAGAACTAGGCTGTGGTGCTTACTGAGGAGAGGACGTAGTCTTAGGGCTCTAACAGCTGGTCACTGGGAGATTAAGGGAAACTATCTGGGTAACAGCCATGGGAGCCTGGGTCTCACATAAAACACTGACTTGAGGGTCAAAGTTTCCAAGGAATCAAAAAGACAGGAGTGTCATGTTGATGGTAGACTGAAGCTAGAGTCTTTAGTTTGAGGACTGGCCCCATTACTACCTATATGATTGCCTTTTTCCCTAAGCTTCTCTTAGTCTTACTTCCAGTGAGAACAGTTCTGATGGGGAACAGTGGTACTGGAATACAGCCTCTTCTTAGCAGAGCAAATGCTCTCTATTCTTGTTTGCCACGCAGAACTCACCTTTTCAAAATTGTGCACATTTCCTTGAAATATCTTCACACATCTCTCTTTGGGGGCAAATGGCCGGACATCCCAGACTCGCACTGTGAAACAAATCCACACAAAGAAACCACCCCAAGAGCTATCAGCCAGAGGCTTCCTGAGATCCTGAGAATCTGCTTGAAACTAGTATCATGTCAACAACAGATGCTGTTTCCTGGTTGGAGGAGGTCCAACACAGCACATGAGGCACTTGCTGCCAGGTAAGGTTCACTTTTTTTCTGGGAGTGAAATACATCCAAATCCCATGAACAGAGGCTAAGGCAGAGGGAAGCTGAGGGAGGAGGAGGGGAAACGTACAACATATCACTGGGGACTTGCAGTGGGAAAAAGTAGAGTGTGACACTAATTCAGCAAAACATTCTGCATTGATTCCTTGCCAACTCAAAGAGGTACACTGAACAGAGCTTCAATATGACAATCTACATACCACTGACGACTGTGACAATAACCTATAAAAACCAAACTGAGCAGTGATCTTTCCTAATGTCGCACCTGACAGCCTAGACTTGAACAGTCAAATATTTCAGAAGAGCACTAATTCTACTGCCGTGTGTAAGAGTGACCTTAGATAAACAGGGAGGTTCTTTGTCTCTTGGTTTCGTCTTCTTTAAGATGGAGAGAGTACCATTTGTATTTTAAGGATCAAATGAGATGTATATGAAAGGACTCTAATAAACAATTTATCATTTTATTATGCAACTGTACCAAGAAATTCTAATTATTTTAATAACAACTTATGGAATCTTATCTTTCCTCACTGAATGATGCTAGTAAAACGTACTTCAATTCCTGAGAATCTTGTGAGACTGTATACCAGGAAGCACTTCCAGACTTCTCTATATTAAACACTTATTTCAACAAGTCAGCTTCCTTTTTTCGCTACAGTAAACCCATCTTTCCACCCTACAACTCAGAAAACAACCCAAGCTGTGTATGACTGTGTGAATGCACACAGAATGGCGGGAAGTTTTAATGAGGACCTCCTGTCACACCAAAGTTTTTGGAATGGGGAAGGAAGACATTCTGGCAGAATACGCACAACTGAGTTATCAACAGGCTTACTGAACACCAAGTTTGGTGATCCCAGAAAATGAGCTAGAGCTGCACTGCATGGTATCTTCAGATTCATCTTCCTTGATAAAGTGATCACTAAGTTTCTTGCACCCTGTGTGGATCTATATGCCAGTGCTGCAATGGTTCTTAAAGGTAAAGTCTACTTGTCTTATTTTAATAGTGTAAAAATTATGTCCTGAGAAAATAAGTGTTATGTGTAAAGTTGCTCAAGGACGAGCTGACAGATCTGGGTCTAGAATCCTGGCTTCTTGACTATCTGGTCTGAAGTGTTTTATTTTTTTTACAACCTATTTTTCTAATTGCCCAGGTAGAAACCTGTGAGTAGTCCTTGACTCTTTCTGTTGCCCCTCATTTATCCTGACATTGTGTTCTACCACCCAATGTCCACTTTATTTAGGCATGATATTGACTGAGTGCTTGGGAAGTATTCCCCTCCAAAGTTACCTGTATTGTCCATTGCATTGGACAAGAGATAAGAGCCTTCAGAACTTAAACTCAGGCCAGTCACTGAATCTGCATGGCCTCTCATGGTATAGGTTAACTTGTTTTGGCGCAGATCCCAGACCTGCGAAGACAAAAACATGCTCCCAGAAATCAAATTGAGAACAGCAAAGAAAGAGTTACTCAACAGTCAACTGCCTGGAGAAACTGACATCTTTTCTTAATCTGGCTCTGGGCCAATTATTACTTTATTACAAAACACAGGATTTCTGTCAAAAAGGAAAAGTCATTGCCTTTCTAAACACCAAGCCAAAAGTTAATGTTTGACTAGATAGATATAAAACTAATGAGTGTCAAATACTAAGAAAAATCTTAAAAAAGAATAACAGAGCTAATAGAGATTTTCAAATCATAACAAAATACATTAGGTATTAAAGAAAAAACTAAGTAATGTTTAAAACATTTAGGCTATGATTTCTAGCCATTAAAAATGAATTATTAGAACAACTTAAAAATAAGTAAACATGTCATTTGAAAAGGCATTAAAACTACATACGAAATGTATATACATAGACAACAACTGTAAGGCAATGTGCAAAAACATAGAAGCTTACAATTTTTCTTTTAATGTATGTATATATGTGTATGTATGCATACAAATGGAAAAACATTTTCATTAAAAGAAGAATAATTATTACAGATTCACTAAGGCCTGGGTAGGAAAGGCAAGATGAACAAGTCAGTTGGAAATCATCTAAATATCAAACAGGGAAGATAAATAGTAAGTTATGGCTCATAAACACATTGCAGTACAATGAATTCTCACGTAGGAAATGGCACACCAGAGGAGAAAGAACGGGGCCTCGGGACTACATTGAACAAGTCTCTGTCACTTAGAGCTGTGGTGTCACTGGGCCACTCAACCTTTCTGTGCCTATTTCCTGGTCTGTAAGATGTGGCTAACAATACCTACTCATTACAGGTGTTGTGAAGACTACAAACAGAATTCTTAGAATATGCTTGGCACACAGCAAGTGCTCAATAATTGCCAGCTATTAGTATGCAGCACCTAAAAATAACTCTGAAGACCACACACAAAAATGTTTATATGATACATTATTAAGCAAAAAAGGAAAATGCAGAACAGTATTTGTATTCATATTCACAGAGATTACAATTATGTAAAACATATACTAAAACGGAGAGAAACAGTCTCGAATGTCCTATGAAAATAGAAGAGCAATTTTGTTAAGATCATAACTATTACACAAAACTTTCCCAAAATTTTATTTAATGCTGCCACGTAGTTCTAGATGAATTGTTTTTTTGCTGTTCCTTTAACCAAGGCACTTTCCCTCATCGAGAAAGGAATTAGGTGTTGTACGTCAAAGCAATACATAAGATAAGACAACTCCATGTTCCCCATCAATAAGTTACTCATGTGTGGAGCCCAATACACTTTATATACAATCATTTTTGTGTCAGAATGTTTGCTGCCTCAATAATCAGGAAAGCTTAAAATGACTGACATTTTTCTCAAGCTGCTCTTCTTCCTCTTTAGAGGAGGCACTGTTGAAATCTTTAGTTTTTCAACAACTCTGAAAGAATGCAATCTGCTGTGTTCCACAGAGGTTGTATGCTACCTGCAGACTGTCCTCTTTAAGGCCTGCACCCCTTCCCTTGTTTGTGCAGGGCCAGAACCTATCTAGGATTTGCACAGAAAGAGTAAGTGTGGCATTAATTGAAGTAAAAGACTTTTAAACTGTCCTATCAGCTCTTCAGTGAACATCTGGGCAGACACTAGTGGAGATGAAAGTCACAATCCCTGCTCTCAAGGAGCTTTCAGTCTAATAAAGAAAACAAATACATAAACAATGATGAGGCAACTATAAGGTAACGTAGTAGAGAGCACAGGGATTAATTCTCTTGTGGAATGGGGATGAGGATGAGGAAGGAAAACTTTCAGAAGATGAAGTGCATGAGCAGGGTCTGGTAGAAGGCAAGGATATGTTTTATTTAGAAAAAGTGGAAGAGTAGCTCTAGGCAAAGGTAATGTGTGAGAGCAGAGACATGAGAACACTGCTGGACTGTACAGAATGAGATAAGGAGTGGCAGCAGATGATACTTGAGAGGTAGGCAGGTAGAAGCCAGCTCAGGGAAGATTTTCAACGCCTAGTTAAAGAGCTTGGACTTTATTTTACACCCTTACTAAGGAGCCACAGAACGGTATAAAGTAGGGAATGAACTGGTAAAATCTGTATTCTAAAAAGATCCTTCTGGCCTGAATAGTTGAAAGAATGATACTAGAGGCTGGGGAATGAACGAGAGTCTATTCTATTTTCTTAGCTGCTACATTAAAAAATGCAAACACTAAACAAAGAAATAACAACTAAACTCCCACTCTGACCAGAGCTCAGGTTTACAGGAAATGCCAAGCAACTACCAGCTAGGCCTCTCAGGCAACAAGCAGTTGCATGTTTTCTTCTTTTGTCATTTTCTTCACACTCTCCAATCTTGCCCTCAGGATGAAAGTTTCAAAAGGATGACAGGACAACACATTTAATGACAAACATACATGGAACTTGTTCACCTTATCTTTTAAAAGGAGTCCTGTTTCCTGTTTGTTCTCCATTTCTTAGACCAGACAACACTGAAACAGACTGAGGAGCAAGCAATTATACAATGAGGCAGTGCAGTGGTTTGTCAATCAAGTGCTCAGGATTGATAAGCCTGAAGTGCTTATTAACTGACTAAGGCAACATGACAGTGGAAAAGATTCCAGTCCCTCTGGAGGTCAGGTTCTGATCCGGGCTGCACCACTGACCAAGTGATTGACTATGTGACCTTGGCCAAATCGTTTAAATTCTTCGTGCTTCCCTTTGATCAACTACTAAAGAAAGGACGGACTGGGAAACGTCTTGACTTTATTGACATATACAGATCTTTTTTTTCCATTAGCAGATAAGTATACCTTCTTCTCCAATGCGCATGGAACATTCTCCAGAATAGACCATGTGTTAGGTCATAAAGCAGTTTTCTATAAAATCCAAACCACTGATTTACTACAAAGTATCTTCTCAGACTACACAGCTATAAAAGTTGAAATCAGTAACAGAAAACTCATAGGTAGAAATTCAAACTTATGGAAACTGAACAACACTTTGCTCAAAAAGTCTTCAATTATAGAAAAAATTAAGGACAAGATAAAGAAATTTACGGAATCAAATGAGAATGAAAACACATCCTACCAGAATCTATGGGATACAGCAAAAGCAGTGCTCAGAGGTCAGTTTATCTCTATAAGTGCACACATCCGGAAAGAAGAAAGGGTCCAAATTAAACAATTAACCTTACAGCTTGATCAAGTAGAAAAAAAGCAACAAAAGAACCCCTCAGGCACCAGAAGAAAACAGATTATAAGGACAGAGCAGAACTAAATGAATTAGAGAATAGAAACAATTGGAAAAAAAAAAAATCAAACCAAAAGCTGGTTCTTTGAAAAGATCAACAGAATTGATAAATCATTGGCTAAACTTACAAAAGAAAAACAGCAGAAGATACAAATAACTCAGTTAAGAAATGAGATGTGAGTAGTTACAACAGACCCAGCTGAAATAAAAAAATACCATAACAGAATACTATTAAAGGCTGTACTCTAACAGGTTTGAAAACCTATGCGAAATGGACAAATTTCTAGATTCATATCACTTACGAAGATTATTGCAAGAAATCTATCACCTTAATAAATGTACCACAAAGGAAGAGATTGAAAAAGCCATCAAAAATCTACCAACCAAAAAAAGTCCTGGCCCAGATGGCTTCACCAGAGAATTCTACCAAACCTTTAGAGAAGAGTTAACTGTTATACTATTGAGGCTATTTCACCCCATAGAAAGGGATGGAATACTCCCAAATTCATTCTATGAAGCCAGCATAACACTGATACCAAAGCTAGGGAAAGATCCCACAAAAAAAGAAAATTACAGACCAATGTCACCACATTAATAATACAAAAGATAAGAATCACTTGATTTTGTCAATTGATGCAGAAAGGCATTTGATAAAGTTCAACACTGGTTCATGCTTAAAACTCTCAGAAAAATAGAAATAGAAGGGATGTTCCTCAACGCAATCAGTAGCATCTATGCAAAGCCAACTGTCTTCATCATCCTGAATGTTGCAAGACTGAAAGAATTCCCTCTGAGAACGGGAACTAGACAAGGATGCCCACTCTCCACTTCTATTCAACATTGTGCTATAAGTTCTAGCCAGAGCAATTAGACAAGACAAAGAAATAAAGGGCATCCATATCAGCAATGAGGAAGTAAAAATCTCCCTATTTGCAGATGATCTGATTGTTTATACAGAGAATCCAAAGGAATCCATAGGTAAACTATTGGAACTAATACAGGAGTTTAGCAAAGTAATGGGATACAAGATAAACATAAGTAAATCAGTAGGATTCCTTTATACCAACAGTGAGATTATTAAAGAAGAAATCACCAAATCAGTTCCATTCTCTATAGCCCCCCAAAAGATAAAATACCCAGAAATAAATCTAACTAGAGAAATAAGAGATTCTTACAAAGAGAATTACAAGACCTTATTACAAGAAACTAAGAGAGACTTACATAAGTGGAGTAATCTACCCTGTTCATGGATAGGAAGACTGAACATTGTGAAAGGGTCTATTTTGCCCAAAGCAATCTGCTTATATAATGCAATCCCAATACAAATTTCAGTGACATTTTTTAATGAGATGGAGAAACAAATTATCAACTTTGGAAAGGGAAGAAGCCTCAGATAAGTAAAGCACTATTGAAGAAGAAGAACACACTGGGAGGCCTCTCACTACCTGACTTTAGAATCTATTACACTGCCATAGTAGTCAAAACAGCATGGTGCTGGTACAAAAAGAGACATATACACCAATGGCGCAGAGTTGAGACCCCAGAGATGCCACCATCCTCCCATGAACAGTTGATATTCGACAAAGGCCCCAAGATTTTAAACTGGGGTAGGAACGGTCTCTTTAACAAATGGTGCTGGCAAAATTGGATAGCCATCTGCAAAAAAACTGAAATAAGACCCATATCTCCCACCTTATACAAAAACCAAATCAAACTGAATAAAAGACATAAACACCTAATCTAAAATGATACACCTAAAGACCTGATCTAAAATGATAAAGCTCATCCCAGATTGAACAGAATCAACAATGGAAGTTTTAATATACAGTGCAGACAGACTTCAAAATCTGACAAACAAAGCACATTCAACAGAAAATAGACAAATGGGAACTATTAACAATCAAACACTTTTGCTCATCCAAAGACTTCGTCAAAAGAATCAAAAGACCACTCACAGAATGGGAAAAAATATTTGGCAACTCTATGTCAGACCAACATCAGATCTCCATAATCTAACAACACATGCAGAATTGCTCACGATCATTAGCTATCAAAGAAATTCATATCAAACTACAATGAGATACTGTCTCATCCCAACAAGGTTGGCCATGATCCAAAAAACACAAAACAACAAATGCTGGAGAGGCTGTGGAGAAACTGGAACTCTCCTACACTGCTGGTGGGACTGCAAAATGGTACCACCTCTTTGGAAAATAGTCTGGCGTTTTCTTAAACAGCTGGAGATAGATATACCATTTGATCCTGTAATTGCACTGCTCGGAACTTATCCCACAGAAACAAAGATTGTCACACGAACAGACACAGGTACATGAATGTTTGCTGCAACACAGTCCACAATAGCAAAAGGCTGGAATCAACCCCGATGCCCATCAACAGATGAATGGATAAGCAAACTATGGTACATATACTCAATGGAACACTATGCTATGATAAAAAACAATGACAATTTTAGAAAACATCTCATAACACGGTCTTATTTGGAAGAGATCATGCTGAATGAAATCAAAAGGACAAATTTTTTATGAGACCCCTGTTATAAAGACTTAATAAGAGAATTATCCACAGACGAAAATGATTGTGTTGGCTACATGGGTGGGTGGGGGACTGAGGGTTTATCATAGATTAGATAATTGATAGATGTAGAAATTTTATTATCTTACTGTAATTAATAAAGTTAAAAAATAAAAATAACTGTAAAGTAGCGTGTATAAAAAAAGAAAACATCTAAGGTTTCTTTCAGGTTTATACTCTGTGAGTCTATTTCTGATTGAAAAGGAGCCTCACCTTCACATTTTACAAGAAATTTATGAAGGCCTGGGACACTTAACACTGCTGTGTCCAGCTGCTGTTATTCTCAGAAACACTAAGTATGTAAAAACAGAGTGTTAGATAGTGACAAGATGGCAATTCTAACATCATCTCATATTTTCCTAGTGTAAGGTTATATGGTAGGCACATAAAGTCATATAGTTAGCAATTAAGTGGCAGAATCAGAACAATTCTAAGAAGAAGGTAAGAGGGATGTACCAGAGAGCTACTAGAAGCAGGGCCTAGGAAATCTCTGAAGAGGAGACAGGGGCTGAGACTGGAAGACAGGAGTGAGTCAGCCATGTGAGTATCTGGACAGAGGGCATTCCAGGCAAAGGAATAAACTACATATTAAAAAAAAAAGGCATCATATGAGAGTTTATCTAAAATGTGAATATTAATATGTTTATATACAAAATTCTACCTTCAGGAAAAAATAAAGGAAATACATTGAAATTTCAATATTTCAATAGGTACTAAATTTGGATGATGATTACAAGTAATTTATTTTTCTTTTTACATTTTCTTAAATGATTACCTTTATTAGGGAAAACATTTTAATTGTAATAAACAGTTATCTTAATTTTATGTAATTTTACTCTGAGTAAAGTTCATTTGTCAAATATACATTTGAATGCAATTTTTACATCTCCGCAAATTTTTAGAGTAAACACAATAAGCAAATTAGGAAAATCTATACTGATTTTTAGTTTGGACAACAGGATATACCATGCAGTACACAAATAGGGAGCTCCCAGAGCTGACAACAGAAGGCAGTGAGCGTGATCAGGTAAAAAATAAGGAGGCCACAGCCTTGGGAGTACCATGTACAGTGCTGACAAAAACAGTCCCTGAAAATGAAGCACTGGCAGAAAAGTGTGAATGTTTGAAACTAGACATTTTTAAATTTAGAAAGATAATGACTATGAGGCTATGATGTAAACTTATAAAATATAC
Organism: Heterohyrax brucei; assembly: GCA_028571685.1. NCBI lineage: Eukaryota > Metazoa > Chordata > Mammalia > Hyracoidea > Procaviidae > Heterohyrax > Heterohyrax brucei. The sequence continues at coordinate 61,697,199 of CM053140.1, forward strand.
AGGGTAGCCAGGATCTAGTTCAGCAAATTTTATAAAACTACAGCCAAGGGCGAGCCCAAAAAATTACAACGGACAATGCTTTAGAAAAACATAGTGCTGCTCATAACTTCTGTAGACATTGGACAGTATTTATAACTCTCCATTAGTTTATGTCCCTGTGAGATAAATTCTGATTGAGAGTAAAATTGGTATACATCAACAAATCCACAGATACTACTTACCCTAAGCAGGTATAACCTATGGTGTGTCTGAGGAAACGGAAAATCTTCAAATCCTAAAGGGCCTGGGCATATATACCCTCAGGACTAGAAACCAACTAAGTATATGTGTCTACAGAAGGCCCAGAAGCAGTCTAAAGAACCCAGGAAGAGGTCACACTACTTGTGGTAAAAAGACTTTACTAGTGCAAGAGTAATATTTTTAGGTCAGTCTCTAAACATTGTGGAGATGAGGGCAATCAAAATCTCAAGGTAAAAAATAGAAACAACAGAAAACCTAGTCTCAAAGGTTACATATTATATGACTCCAGTTACCTGACAGTCTGGAAAACAAAGAAATTACAAGGACAAAGAACAAATCAGTAGTTGCTAGGGTTAGGCATGTGGAAATGATATGACTACAAAAAGAGGTACTGTGGAATTGGGGGAAGTACGGAATTATTCTGCATCTCCTTTATGGTAGTGATTCCATGCAAGTGTTAAAACTCGTAAGACTATACACCAAATAAAGCTAATTTCACCATTTACCTTTAAGTATATATTAAAAAGTATAAAAATTATCACAGTTTGATGGTACTAACTCACTTTCATGTGCTAAGAAACTCTCTAGTGATTCTGATGCCGTGGGTCCCCAAACTTCACTCTGGGACTACACTAGCTATTAAGATAATCTAAGTCCCTGTGTTCTAATTCTACATTCTCCAAATATAGGGGAAAAGGTATGGCAAGATAAGTTCAATTTTGAAAATGGTGAATAGTCAAGTGGGGATACTGAGTGGTTATATACCAGGAAACAAGATTTGGGCTGCCAACACAGGCCTGACAGTTATCAGCACAGAGTGACAATCAAAGCTATGGACACTGATAAAGTTGTCCAGGAAAAACGTATATAGTAAGAAGACTGTTTAGAAAGAATGTTAGGGAATAATGACATTTAAAGACCACATATAGTAGCTTGTAGAAGTATTTGAGAAGGTGCCAGAGGTAAAAAGTTATGTTGTCAAAGAATTCAGGAAAGACAGGTCATGTGAAATGCTGGTTACAAAAAAAAAAGGACTCCAAAGATCTACTGGCTTTAGCAACAGAGATCAGTGGTGATCTGGAAAAGACCAGTTTCAATGGCAACAACGAAGGTAGAGGCAGAAAACTGAGGAGCAATAAGGAACTGAGGAATGAATGGGAGGTAGAGAAGACAGGATGGCAAAATCTTTAGAGTATTTATCATAGAGGGTAAGAAACTAAGAGACTATGGAACCACAGTTTGGGTTTTGAATTGAGATTCCATTACTTACTGACTCTATAGCCCAAGGTAAGTTGTTATATTTCTCTATAGCTTAGTCTCTTACGTGTGAAATAACACTGTTCAGTCAATACCGACTCACAGCAATCCAAAATCACAGCACAGAACTGTCCGATAGGGTTTCCTTGGTTGTAATCTTTACAGAAGGAGACTATCAAGTCTTTTTTCCTGTGGAGCCACTGGCGGATCTGAACTGCCAATCAGAGAGGAAGAAACTGAAAATAAGAATCAGGAAAATTCATAGTGTGAAATCCCTAAGAAGGGAAGGAGAGCCGAAATCCTTCCATTTAAGGTACTGTCTTTAGACAAAAGTAAGGATGCCTCATCCATAGTCTCATGGATTGAACTGTGCTCTCTCAAATATGTGTCAACTTGGTTAGGCCATGATTCCTAGTACTGTGTGGTTGTGATTTTGTGATTGATGTGATTTTCCCATGTGTTGTAAATCCTCATCTCTGGCTGTGGTTAACAAGGCATGATCAGATTATGTTAAAGAGGATCACAGTCTGATGTAACACCGCTATTCAGGTCACATCCCTGACTCAATGCAAAGGAGGCTTCCCTGGGCCTGTATCACCTTCTATCTTACAAGATAAAAGGAAACGGTAGTAAGCAGACAACAGGGACCCTCATATTACCCAGAAAGCAGTGCTGAGAGCACAGTGTGTCCTTTGGCTCCAAGGTCCCAGTGCGGAGAAACTCCTAGACTACAGGAAGACTGATGACAAGACAAGGACCTTCTTCCACAGGCAAGAGAGAGAGAGCCTTCCCCTAGAGCTAACACCCTGAATTCAGACTTCTAGCCTAATATCAGACCTTGAGAGAATAATTTTCTTTCTGTTAAAGCCATCTACTTGTGCTATTTCTGTTACAGCAGCACTAGAAAACTAAGATACAGAGTGACAGCAAGACACACAGAAAGGAATACACTGCAGTTTCTAAGCGGGCAACACAGAAAGTTGAGTATTAACCTACATTTACTATACTCTCAATGAAGAAGAAGTGAGGTCATAGTCTTTGAGATCCTCCAGAAAGTCAGTAAGTAAAAACAGACACAAAATGCATAACACCAAAATAACACCTCACATTTATTGGCACTTATAATGTGGCGTGATTAATTCTTTTCATCTATGGTATTCCTAGCCATAGGCTTGGAACCTGTACAAAGGGGTCTGTGTGAGAGGGCTACTGTGGCCCACCAAGGGTATTGGTCAGTTTTGCCTTAAAAGTGAGCCAATTCTACAGCAGAGAGGAAGAGCATATCACCACTAAGAATGGAGAAACCTGGCAGCATGAGATGGTGAGGTGGGCTTTCTAGGGCATGGAGAGAGAAGCTAAGTGCCCTTGAACAGGGGCCCAGGGACAAGGAGAGGTGTGCCTACGAGAGACTGTCTTGAGTGGTCCTGAACCAATGTATAACTATTACTTCCCTAATAAACCCCATAACTGTGAGTTTGGTCAGTGAGTTGTGTGTGGTCAGTGCAATGAATTACTGACTTCAGTTAAGAGTGCTGCGGGAGGGACATCTGGTGTAGAACTGGTAGAGATGGTGGAGAGAGGAGGCACGTCTGCCCTCTACCTCACAGGAATCAGCCTTAGGCTATTGATCTCGGTCCTCCTTCTCCTTTGTGGGATTGCAGGTCAGACACAGTCTCCACACTGTTTTTACACTTATTATGTCTAGGAAAGAAACCCTGATGACATAGTGTTAAGTGCTATAGGTCAGCAGTTCAAGTCTTCTAGGTGCTCCTTGGAAACTCTATGGGGCAGTTCTAATCTGTTTATAGGGTCACTAAGTCAGAATCCACTCAATGGCAGTAGGTTTTGGGGTGTCTAGAAACTTTGCTAGGTGCAGTAATGCATTATTTTATTTAATCTCCACAACAATCGAGAAAACAGAGCCTTAGCTATATCTTTCGAAAACTTCCTTCTCATGTTCTCAAAAAAAAAGACTACATGGAAAAGATCAGGACAAGCACAAATACATTCACTTCTATCAGATGTTCCATTAGATCAAAATAATTTTTAAAAATTGATTTGGGATGTCTTTAGGTAGGGGACTGCAGTCTTCATTTCACACAGGGATTTCACATTATCTGTTTGTTTTGAAGGCATTTATACGAGCTGCAATGCAAGCCTTCACTGACGAAGTCAATGAGGATAGGAAAGAATGAAAGACCCAAGTTATTACTTCCTTTCAACAGGTGTTAAGTGCAAAGGTACCACAATCTCAGAAGTTTAAAAACGTTCACTCTGTGAATGGAGACAAGTGATAGAGAACAATTAAGCATGAAACATACCTTGATATCATTGTCTATGCCACCAGAAATTATCTGATCACTTGTGTCATTGAAAGTCACAGCTAACACCTGGTAGGTGTTCTGAAATGTTTGGATGGCTGCTTTCTTACGGATGTCCCAAAGCTGAAACAAAGGAACAGGAGTCTGTTAGTAACATCACTCTAAGATATAACTGGACAGTATATCCTGAAGTTCAAGGACTTTGTGGAGGTGAGCATATCACTAAAAAGGGCCCCACTGAGAAATTTTTCTGGATACGAGGTCCGACAATTAAGTTCTAACTGTTACATACCTCACCACTGAGCATCACTATGGTCACCTTTGAAGTACTCCCCTGGGGAAGCTATGCACCAAAGCCAGTGTCTAGTCTACCCTTCAAAGCAATTTTGGAATTCTTTCTGGAATAGCTATTGTGCATGGTGGCATGGCGACAAGTTCGTGAATTAACTGTATAGTTGTCTGTGAGGGAGTTTTTAGCCAGTAAACAAGTAACTGTATTGGAACACCCTCCCTGCTCACCAGATCTGGCCCAGTGACTTTCTTCTTTACCTGAAGATAAAAGAAATCCTGAAAGAAAGACATTCTGATGACATTCAGGACATTGAGGGTAATATAATGACAGCTCTGATGGCACTGCAGAAAAAGAGTTCCCAAATTGCTTTGAGGGGAGGACTAGGCACAGGCATCAGTGCATAGTTTCCCCAGGGGAGTACTTCGAAGGTGACCATAGTGATATTCCACAATGAGGTATGTAGCACTCTTTCTAGGATGAGTTCATGAACTTAACTGGCAATCCCTGTATGTGAAAAGATTGGTGGAACAAATCACTTCAGTTATATGTCCAGATTCCCTTGCTAAAATTTAAATAAACAGTTTAGCAACATGTTTTAGAATGGAATTCCCTCTACCTGCTTAGTCTGTATATTTTTAGGACAGTAAGGATATTAGATAAGTGTTTTTCAAACTGCAGATCCTAACTCATGAGTGGGCTGCAACCCACATTGAAAAAAAAAAAACACGCAAACAAACAAAACCTCCCAACATTGTAGAGGAGGGTAAGTCAGTGAAAATGGAGTACAGAACTGCAAAAAGGAGGCCTAATGACAGAGAGTACAGTGCTTGGCTGCTAACATAAAGGTTGGCAGTTTGAAACCACCAGCTGCTCTGCAGGAGAAAAGACTTATTTATCGGCTCCTGTGAATATCATAGTCTAGCAAACCCTACGATGGGGCAGTTGTACCTTGCCAGGGTCACCAGGTATCAGAATTCACTAGACGACACACAACAACAACAGTACTGGAGGGAGCAGAACAGATCTCATTTTCAGAGATTTTAGTTGTTTCTTTGGACTTCTCTAGCTCCCTAAATGGCCAACTCAAAAGCCTTATCTTTACCATGCCAACCTTAAAACTCTCCAATGAGAAATAAGGGGAAGGGTACAGTGTTTGTCACACACATTTTAAGGCATATATGTTAGCAGCTTCTACTTGGGTCAAGGAATAACTGTTGGGGCAAACAAAGTTGTTGCTGTTGTTAGGTGCTGTTGAGTTAGTTTTAACCCAAAGCAATCCTAGCACAACAGAATGACATATGAAATACGTCTTGGTCCTGTACCATCCTCAGCATCACTGTTAAGACTGAACCCACCATTGTGGCCACTATGTCAATCCATCTCATTGAGGATCTTTCTCCTTTTTGCCATCATCTACTTTACAAAGCATGATACTCTTCTATACATAAACAGGTAAACAACAGACAACCCAAAACTTGGGAAGAAAAGTCTGGGGAATGAGATGCTTTGGAAACAAAGGTTTTGAAAAGCTCACACATTTTACCGGTAATCTGGAAAGCCACACGCATGGCTAGGGCTGGGCCCAAGGTCTGAAGAGACCTCAGAAGGCCCAAAGCTCTCACTTCTGGCTGACCTTAAAGTGCACAAGCTGGTAGTGAAATCTAAAGCAGTGGTATAAATTGCCTGGTTGAGTGCTGAAGGTGTGTCCCCAAACACACATAGACACACACATCAGTCTGTCAAGACTGGGAGTTTTATTTTTGGCTCCAGGCATTTAATTTCAATTAAGATTACTCAGTTTGAGGAATAGAGGCGGGAAAAAAAAAGGAACAAAGGAAAACAAAGAGTGTCTAAGAGACCTGGTGGGAAAGGGACACCATCAAGCATGCCACCATATGCATAGTAGGAATTCCACAATAAAAATAAGAGACAATGGGGCAGAAAAAAAAATGTATGCAGAAACAATGTTAAAATACTTCCAAAATATGATGAGAAATATGAACCTATATATTCAAGAAGGTCAATGACTTTCAAGTGGCAAAAACTCAAAAGATAGCCATCATAAGACACACAATCCTACTGCTGAAAGCTAAACACAGAGAATCCTGACAGCAGCAACTGAGAAGTGACTCATCTTGTATAAGGATCATCAATAAGATTAACAGCTAATGTTTCACCAGAAGCCATGCAGACTAGAAATGAGTGGGGTGACATATCCAAAGTGCTTATAAAAGCTATCTACCAGGAAATTTACATCTAGCAAAATGGACCACAACTACCATAGCTTCTACCAGATTGAGGCCAGCATATTTAGATGGTACCCATATACCACCATCAACTGCTCTGATGGGGATAATAATAGAGAGCCCTGGACACAGCTAGACAAAAATGTAGAACAAAATTCTAATTCACAAAAAAAGACCAGATTTACCGGTCTGATAGCCACTGGAGAAACCCTGAGAGTATGCCCAAGACACAGTTTTAGCTCAGTACTAAAGTCACTCTTGAGGTTCGCCCTTCAGCCAAAGATTAGATAGGCCCATTAAGCAAAATGAGACTGAAAACGCACATCAGTCAAGGGACATGGATGAGAAGGCAAGAGGGGTCATAAAAGCTGGTAATCGGGAACTCAAGATTGAGTGTTGACATGTTGTGGGCTTGGCAACGAATACCACAAAATAATAATGCATATTAATTTTTTAATGAGACACTAGTTTGCTCTGGGAACCTTCACCTAAAGCACAATAATAAAAATGATGAAAAAATTAAGACATTCCTAGATAAACAAAAACTCAGGGAGTTTATTACCACTAGATCTTCCCTACAAGAAATGCTAAAGAGTCCTTTAGTAATGCTTCTGTTATACCTCCTAGCTTGTTGCGTAGTCCCCGGGGTCTTAAGCGTGTAAGCGCTATCCAAGGCACGACAAGGGATCTCTATTCACCTAAAGCAACACAGGAAGAAGTGTCAGGAATAGGAAGAGCCCATGCAATGTGTGGCTAACTGCCTCCGTAACAGAATAATACTCACTCTTCTCTACCCTACATGGAACATTCTCCAGGACAGATCGATCATAGGTTAGGTCACAAAACGAGTATGAATAAATTTGAGAAGACAAAAGTCATACAAAGTATCTTTCTGACTACAGTGGAATAAAATTAAAAATCAAAAGCGCAAGGATCTCTGGAAAATTCACAAGTACATGGAAGTTAAGCAAACTGTTAAAAAACCAACAGGTCAAAGAAGAAATTACATAGGAAATTAGAAAACAATTTTGACCACATATATGAACTTCACCAGATAGTATACACAGCAATCAAATTGACAGCATTTGTGGAGATGGTAGAAAAGCTCAACATTAGCAATCAGAATAAGGTTGGGAAAAACTGAAACAGACCATTAGTTGCTCACATGCAAGTACAGGCTGAACACAAAGAAAATCTGAACACATCCATGAGGGCCAAAAGTATGACCTTGAATATATTCCACCTGCATTTAGGGACCATCTCAAGAATACATTTGATGCATGGAACACTAATGAGCAAAGACCAGACCAGCTGTGGAATGACATGAAAGACATCATACAAGAAGACAGCAAGAGGTCATTCAAAAGATAAGAGAGGAAAAAAAGAACAAAATGGTTGTCAGAAGAGACTCTAAAACTTGCCCTTGAATGCTGAATAGCTAAAACACATGGAAATGATGAAATACAAGAGATGAACAGAAGATTTCAGAAGGCTCAAGAAGACAAAGTGTTACAATGACATGTGCAAAGAGCTGGAGAGACACAAACCAAAAGAGAAGAACACACTTGGCATTTCACAAGCTGAATGAACTAAAGAAAAATTTCTAGCCTCTGGTTGCAAAACTGAAAAATTCTAGGGAAATATGACATTGCTTATCGGTTCAGTTGCGAGGAGTTTTGTTTTTTGACGTGAAGGTGCAGTCCATACCAAAGACACTATCTTTGATCTGCACTAGAGAAAACTATCAGAGGTAGAATACAAAAGGTTAATATTTAGAACTTTTCAAGAGATGAGGAAGGTGATGAGGCAAAATGCAGCAGAGCATAATGATAAAGTGAATAAGCTGAAAGAGAGCATATAGTGGCAAGAATTAGAAATTCAGAAAATTAAGATAAACTTACTGAATTAGACAACTCAACTGAAAGTCAAAGAAGAAGAACTGAGGCAATGGAAGGCTAAATTAGTGAGACTGAAGATAAAGCACACGTCATCAACAAATTTGAGGAAAAATCTGACAATGAGAATTAGGAAAAAAACAAAACAAAACACTAAGAATTATGTGGGACTCTACGAAGAGGAATAATCTATGAATGACTGGAGTACCAGAACAGGAGAGAATAACAGAAAACAGAATTGTTGAAGATTTGCTTACAGAAAACTTCCCAGATAACATGAAAGATGAGAAGATACCTATTTAAGATGCTCATTGAGCTCCATACAAGGTAGATCCCAAGAAAGACACCAAGGCATATTATAATCACACTTGCCAAAATCAAGGATAAGGAGATACTTTTACAAGTGGCTAGGGATAAACAAACTGTAACCTATAGAGGAGAATCAATAGGACTAAGCTCAGAAGACTCATTATAATGATACAGACAAGAAAGCAATGGGATGACATACACAAACCCTTGAAGGAAACAACTGCCAGCCAAAAAATACATATTCAGCAAAACTGTCTCTCAAATATGATGGTTAAAATCAGTACATTTCCAGATACACAGAAGTTTAGGGAATTTTCAAAAACCAAACCAAAATTGCAAGAAACACTAAATGGAGTCCTTTAGTTAGAAAATCAATAATACTAGATAACAATCCAAGAGCAGAACACAGAGTAACTGGATATCAACCTAAACAGGGTAATTACAAAAACGACTCATAGGGGAAATACTGAAAATAGGGAAACACAGATGTCATTACGTAAACATTATAATAAAGAAGAGGAACCAAAAAGAAAATGCAGTCATGGAGAAGAAGTGGCAGCAACACAAACAAATTAAAGACTGGTTTAAATTTAGAAAAATAGGGGTAAATATTAAGGTAATCAAAAAGGAAATTAGCAATCTTCTGTATCAAATTAAAAAACAAGAAAAAACATGTACATTCAGCAACTACAACACCACTAACATTGAAAAAGATGAAAACACATAAAAGACCCAGCACAAAAAATTAAAGGAAATAAGAGAAATGTTTACAACACACAAAAAAAGACATCAAAATGATAGCACTAAGCTCTTACCTATCAATAATCACATTGAATGTAAATGGACTAAATGGACCAACTAAAGAGAAGGACGATGGCAGACTGGATACAAAAATATGACCCACTATATGCTGCCTACAGGAGACACACCTTAGACTCAAAGACATGAACAAACCACAACTCAAAGGATGGGAAAAAAAATAATAAGCTAACAGCATTAAACATAGATAAAGAGGAACATTATATAATGATTAAGGGATCAATACTCCAGTAGGACATACAGATATACTTGATAGGGCTTCAAAATACACAAAATGAACACTAACCACATTGAAAACAGGAACAGAAACACAGTAACAGTAGGAAATGTCAACATACTACTCAAAGGACAGAACACCTAGAAAAAAGCTTAATAAACACACATAAGATTCAAATGTCACAATCAACCAACTAGACCTCATAGATACATGCAGACCACTGTACCCAACAGCAACCAAGTGTACTTTATCAATGCACATGGAACATTCTCCAGAATTGACCATATATCAGGCCACAAAGCAATCCTTAATAAAACTCACAGCACTGAAATATTACAAAGCATCTTTTCAGACTATGAAAACTTGAACACTAGAAATCAATAAAAGAAAAAGAAAAAATCAAACAGAAATGGAATTGAATACCTTGCTCAAAAATGACTGGGTTACAGAAGAACTCAAGGATAGAATAAAGAAATTCATAGAATCAAATGAGAATGAAAATACATCCTACTGGAACCTATGGGACACCGCAAAAGTAGTACTCAGAGGTTTATCTCAGTAAATGCACACACCCCAAAGACAGGGCCCAAATCAAAGAATTAACTGTACAACCTGAACAAGTTGAAAGACAGCAGCAAAAGAACTTCTTGGACACCAGAAGAAAACAAATAGTAAAAATTAAAGCACAACTAAATGAATTAGGCAACAGAAAAATGATTAAAAGAGTTAAGAAGATCAAAAGCTCTTTTTTAAAAGATCAAAAGAACTGATAAACCATTGGTGTAACAGACAAAAGAAAAACAGGACAGGAAGTGAGTAACTCAAATAAATGGCATGTGTAGTATCACAACAGACCCAACTGAAATTGAAAGAATCATAACAGAATACCATGAAAAACTGTACTCTAATAAATCCAAAAATCTAAAGGAAATGGAAAATTTCAGAAATATATCACACATACCGAAACTAGTACAAACAGACATAGAACAACTAAACTCATTACAAAAGAAGAGAATGAAAAGTTAATTAAGAAACTCCCAATTGAAAAAAGCCCTGGCTTGGGCAGATTCACTGGAGAATTCTACCAAACTTTTAGAAAAACTTATACCACTACTGTTAAAGGTATTCCAAAGCACAGAAAAGGATGGAACACTCCCAAATTCACTTCATGAAGCCAATATAACCCTAATACCAAAACCAGGGAAAGACAGCACAAAAAAAAGAAAATTACATCCCAATATCTCTCATGAACTTAGGTGCACAAGTCCTCAAAAAAAAAATTATACCATCAGAATTCAACAACATATCAAAAAATAATTCACCATGACCAAGTGGGATTCATACCACGGATGCAGGCATGGTTCTATATTAGAAAAACAATGTGATCTATCACATAAAAGAAACACTTGATTTCATCAACTGATTCAGAAAAGGCATTTGACAAACTGCAACACCCATCTGCATCTAGTCAAAGCCAGTAGCCAGTATCATCCTAAATGGAGAGAGTCTAAAAGTATTTCTCCTGAGGATAGGAAGTAGACAAGGATGATCACTGTCATTACACTTATTCAACACCATCCTGGAGGTTCTAGCCAGATAAACCAGGCAAGATAAACAAATAAGGTGTATCCACATTGTTAAAGAAGAAGTAAAAGTATCTCTATTTGCAGACAATATTACCTTATACCTATATAGGAAACCCTCAAGAATCCACAAAAAACTACTGGAGCTAATAGAAGAGTTCAGCAAAGTCTCAAAATACACAATAAACATACATAAATCACTGGATTCCTTTATATCAACAAAGAGACCATCAAAGAAGAAATTGCCAAATTAATATCATTTACAACAGCCCCTAAGAAGACAAAATACCTAGGCATAAATCTAACCAGAGATGTAAAAATCCTATACAAACAAAATTACAAGACTCTACTGCAAGAAACCAAAAGAGACCTAAGTAAGTGGAGAAACATACCTTACTCATGGATAGGAAGACTTAATATCATGAGAGTGTTTGTTCTACACAAAGCAATCCATAGATATGATCCAATACAAATTTCAAAAGCATTTCTTAATGAGACCGAGAAACAAATAACCAACTTAACATGGAAATGTAGAAAGCCCTGGATAAGTAAAGCATTACTGAAGACGAAGAACCAAACGGGAGGCCTCACATTACGACTTCAGAATCTATTATATTGCTACGGTAGTTACACAGCCTGGTATTGGTACAAAAACAGTATCTGAATACTGAGGGCATCGCTTCCAGCATCACAGCAACACACAAGCCCCCACAGTGCAAGAAACTGATAGACACATGGGGGACACTATGCTTGGCAAAGTAGGGGGTCAGTGAAAAAGACAAAGACCCTCAACAGGATGGATTTAAACAGCAGCTCCAACTACTGGCTTAAGCACAAAAATGACTGTGAGCATGGCACATGACAAGACACTGTTTTGTCCTGTTGTACACACAGTCACTATGAATCAAAACTGACTTGATGGCACCTAACAACAGTTTTTTTTTTAAGTGGTAAACAGAATTTAAAAGGCAAGACCTGGACAATAGGTATGCTCACTGCTTTGGCCTATTCTTTTTCCTAAACCCTCTAAGGGGACAGTGAGGCAAAATATAGATACACACACGTCAATACACTCAGACCTATATATCTATTTTTTCCTATATCTACCTATTTATATACTGAAAGTCAGGAATCATATCAATTTGAATCCAACACAGTAAGATTCGTTCAAGTTTTCCCCCTTTCTGTATTGATACCACCTTTCTCTGAAAACGAGAATGAGACTCAACTATAGTATACCAGCTCACGAATTTTGAACTTTGAACCCATTCCTTCTCTGAGCAAAGTATTATGTGGCCTCAAGTGATCAGGCACAGAAACCATTTAGAGGAAAAACACTTCAAAGCATGGAACCCTACATGACAATACAAAACAATGATGGACCCGCAAAACATCTCGCAGCATGAATGTGTCTGGAGGGCATCGTGCTGAGTGAAATAAGTCGATCAAAAAAGGACAAAACACTGTATGAGACCACGATTATATGAAAAGGTTTAAACACAAGAAAAAAATAATTTTTGATGGTTATGAGGGAGGGGAAGAAACACTAAACAGACAATAAATAAGTGGTAACTTTGTGATGGGTAAGATAGTACACAGTATTTGGGAAGCAAGCAGAACTGACCAAGGCAGGGTCATGGAAGCTTCATAGGCATATCCAAACTCCCTGAGGGACTGAATTACTAGGCTGAGGACTATGGTCTCAAGTGACATCTACTCAACTGGCACAGCAGTTTATAAAGAAAATGTTCTACATCCTACTATAGGCAGCAGTAGCATCTGGGGTTTTAAAGCTTGTGAGTGGCCATTTAAGATACTCTATCGGTCTCACGCTGTATGGAGCAAGGGGGAACAAAGAAAACTAAAGACTCAAGGGAACAATTACTCCAAACAACTACTGGACTATGTCTACCTTGGCCTCTACCAGAATGAGTCCAGCACAACTACAAACAGTGCCCACCTACTACTACCAGCTGCAGTGACAAAGATCAGGATAGAGTCCCGGATACTGGTGGAGAAGAATGTAGAACAAAATTCACACTCACACACAGAAAAAGGATCAGGCTTACTGGTCTGACAGACTAGAGACACCCTTTTTTAACTCACTACTTAAGTCACTCCTGAGGTTCACCTTCAAGTAAAGATCTGATAGGCCCATAAAGCAAACAGTAATATGCATAGCTGAACCACATATGAGACTAAATCTGCACAACAGGCCAGGGGTAAGGATGAAAAAGCAAGAGGGTAGAGAAAGATGGATGAATGGAAATGGGGAATCCAAGGTCGGGGATGGGAGAGTGTTGACATGTCATGGGGTTGGCAATCAATGTCACAAAACACTCTGCATATTAACTGTTTAATGAAAAACTAGTTTGTTGTAAACTTTCATGAAAAGCCCAGGTAAAAGAAGTATTAAAGCAGATAACCTAGTATGTCTGAATTACAGCCTTTAATTATGGAAAACAGCATATTCACTTCAAAAAGAAATAGTCCAAAGTTTAGTGTGATTTAGTAACTCCTTGTTCAGTCAATAAAATACCACCCTAGGGTCCAAAACCAATGCCAAAGAATAAAATGGCTGCTACGACAAAGCAATGTGTCTTTGTACGTGCTCTTGGGACAAGTTACTATTGCTAGGTCTCATTTTCCAAATGACGATGCTGGGCAAGATCAATGGTTTTCAAACATGAGAGACTCGTTACATTTAAATAATCTGCAAATCATGTTAAAAACTCTGATTCCCATTCTAGACCTAATGAATCTTTGGGTATTTTTAACAGGTTCTTCAGCTGGTTCTGAAATGAAGATAGGTTGAAAGCCATTGGATTAAATATAACTTAGAAAAACCACTGCCACTGAATTGATTCTGATACATAGGACAGCACAGAAGTGCCCCAGAACTGTGCCTGGTGGCTTTGAACTGCTAACTTTTTGCTTAGCAGATGTGGTACTTAACCACAATGCCACTAGGGTCTCCTAACACCATTTAGCTTTCTATATATTTTCCATAATCTTACAACTTTATAAAGCACATGTGATAGTGTCACCGTTCTAAAGAGTAAGAAACTAAGGCTCAGAAACAGGAACTGTCTGAAGTCACACAATTAAGGAAACAGCTGAACAAAAAATCCAACCTGGTTGGTTCATTTTAATCCAGGTAACAATTTCTTCTACAGTTCTAACATTATTCTGTGTTTTTTTTTTATTGTGATTAAGTGAAAGTACAAAATCCCAATGAATTTTGCAGAATTTTAACAACTGTTCTCTAGTTCTTAAAACATTTCCTACTGCTTTAATCTTATTTTTAAAAGGAGAAAAATTTCAAGTGTTTTGTCTTGAGAAATGATTCCTAAAACAAAGCTGTGGAGAAGAGGGTGCAGAACAAGATAAGGCTCACATGAAATCACCTCAGAAACTGGAACACACAGCAGCACCCACCTTAACCGTACCATCATCACTGCCAGTACAGACAAGCTGAGGACCTCTTCTGGCTGGGTAACAGGAATTCACAAAGGAAGTATGTCCCTTCAGTCTTTTAACCCTCTCGCCTGTCTCACTATCCCACACAGCCACAGTTTTATCTGTGGATGCTGAGAAGAGCATACTAGAAGAGGAAGAACAAAAATAAAATAAGTAAATTAACTGATGACAACAGCCATCTATCTTTCCTACTTGCTAAAATTCTGACAGTTTTGGCCATGATGCTATCACTTCTTAGAATACCCTACCCTAACTACAAAAGCCCTACTCATGCTCTAGGCCCTATTAGAGGATCTACTCAATGAAGGTTTAAAAAATATCCTTCTCTGACTCTTCATGACATATATCTAATATGGCAGTTGTCTTTATCTTTGTTCCTGTTTTGTGATAGGTTAAGATTTTATACATAAGACATACTCCATCTGGAAATGTGTAATTACTCCCTGTTGCTACAGAGTTAAAACTGTCACAATGGTGGACCTGATAGTTGTCCAACTCCAACCTTTTCTTCAAAAATCAAAGCTTTAATTTTACCTGGAGTGCCTTTTTTACTTTAACATCAGGAGGAAAAACGTATATAATGGCTACATACGAGTTGACTACAACATCCTCAGATTTTTGAGGGTAGAGGCATAAAAATGAAAACTTACTAAAATGTGTAATAATGAAATTAACTTTTTATAATCAAATTTGTGTATTATCAATAGGTATTCTATAATTACAGTCATTAAAATGATTATGATAAACAGAGATGTTGAGTAAGTATAAGGAAGAAAAAAGCAGCAAACAAGACTGTACACACAGCTCTAACAAACACATAAAACCAAATACTTTTAAGTAGAAAATAGGTTTGAGGGAATCATCATAATGCTAACAGTGATTATCTTTTGAGTGGAAGGAATATGAGAGTTTTTTTTCTCCTATCTTTCTGCTTTTTGGGGGTTCTCAAAATAAATATTTTATTACTTTTAATGAAAACAAGTTAAGTTCCACACATAAAAATCACATTTTGCTTCATGTTTTAAGAAGAAAACAAGTTTGTCTGGGCTGGTAATATGGTAGATGACACATATATTGCACACATGGAACATTTTACTTGGGGTGACACAAGGATAAGGTAGTGTCCCAAAATGCACGGTCTCCTGAGACACGAAACTCAAGGACGACAGGTAAAATAATGCCGAAAAGAATTAGGATGAGAAGCAGCTGCCCTTGCATTATGCAGAATACTCACCTGCCATCTGTGTTATAGTGCAGTTCCATCACGGCTCCACTGTGTCCTTTCAATGTGGCATAGTTATCACAGTCACCATAGACATTCCACAATACTGTTAGGAAAAGAGGAGTTTCATCTCACAATGGGACAAATCATCCCAGAAAGAAAGTCAAATATAAGATGAAATGAATCTTTTGGCTCTTTCCTGACAACTCTGTCTCAGGTGAATGACATGTCTTCACTACCCATTTTGATTTAGATGCTCTAGCTCTGTGCTTCTTAAATTTGCTGGTGGTCAAGCATCTGGAAGGCATGGGAATCTTCGCACAATCTCCATGAAATACTGACATTCTTAATTTCATCAAACAAACTGGGAATGGTTTTGCTGGCTGGAAAAAAGAACCACTGCATATATGTCTTATATCATCTATATGGTTGCTTTTCAACAACACTCATCAAAAGTCTATCTGTGCTAGACCAAGCTCCTTATGGGCAGGAACTGTTTATCTGTTGAGCTTAGGTCTCTTGTCTTGCCAAGTCAGTTCAAAATTTGCCTTAATAAGGAGGATATTCTTAACCTAGAGAAACTTACTTTCCAACTAATTATATAATTCCTTCTGTATTTACCACACAGACCCTAAATTCTACATCCAAGATCATTCAACATTTTCATGCTCCACTTTATTATGTTAGCCATGTAGTTCGTTATGTTGTCTCACCTTTAGAAATTAAGAACATCGAGAATACTTCCTCCTATGGTACCCAACATCTTAAAAATAATAACCACTTGGCAGAGAGCAATAAAATCAGATTAAAAAATTATGCCTTACATATCAGTCGGTCAAATCCTGCAGATGCCAAGGTGGATCCATTGGGGTGAAACTTGCAACAGTACACTTCTCCTTCATGTCCTGACAGCAGCATGATTGGAGCTTGAAGGGAGGAACACCTTGGAGGCCCCTAAACAAAAGATATACCGAATGCTACAGACCGAACTAGGCCTCTTCAAAATATCTGCCAATTTAACTGGGCCATGATTCCCAGTGTTGTGATTGTCTACCACTTTGTGTGATTTTCCTGTATGCTGTGAATTCTATCATTATTATGTTATAAGGCAGATTAGCTGGAGTTATATTGATGAGAGCTGTACGATTATAGTGTCTTAAGCCCATCTTTTCTCTTTTTTGACAGAAAAGCTAGCACAGACACGGGGACATCACACTACCAGGAAAGCAATGCCAGGAGCAGAGTGCATCTTCCGGACACAGGGTCCATGAGCCTGAGAAGCTCCCTGACCAAATGTTAAGACTGACGACAGAGATCTTCTGCCAGAGCAGAGAGAGAGAGAGAGAAGTATTCCTCTGGAGCTGATGCTGTGAATTTGGGTTTGTAGCGTACTAGACTATGAGAGAATTTCTGTGACAGCAGCACTAGACAACCAAGATAGAATTTAGTACCAAGAGTAGGGTAGCTGCTCTAAAAGACACCTAAAATGTGTAAGCTGTATTGAAACTGTGAGTGAACAGAGGACTAGATGTAGCAGTAGAGAAGTAGCAACAGCTGTGGCATAAAACAGGCAGCAGCAGAACCAAAGAGACCACTGCCACACAAAGCACAGAAGCTAAACCACAGAGAGCGCCAGGTGCACATGTTCAAGAGGCTTCCTGGCAGAATGGGATTAGGCCTGCTGACCCACGGTGTAAAACAGCTGAGTGCCTTCCGGCTGAAGTTACTGGCAGAGTTGGGTGCCTCCAGGCATTTAGCGGCAGAGCTTTGGAACACTTGTCCCGGCAGGGCAGATGGAGGCCTGAGGAGCCAAGGGGCCAAGAAACCAAGAAGCAGAAGCTGAAGAGACAAACACACCAAGCTGAGCTGCCTTAGTGCCAATATGTGTCCCTGACTTCTGGAGTTTCAAAGTGTGGAGCCATGGCCTCTAGCATTACTAAGGGTGGAGTTACCACTCAGATGACTAGGAGAATGGTGCCCCTAAAGCGGGGGGAGTAAAACTGCTATCCCAGAGGGCCTAGAGGTAGAGCTGAAGTCTAGGGACAAGAGGCCTCCACTCTGAACCTGGAGAGTGTGGCCAATACCTACAGTTTGGAGGGCTAGGCTATTGTGTGAACGGTCTCAGAGAATAGAATATTATTTTCAAACCCTTGAGGGTTAATACAATGTGTTCTGCTAACTTGCTTGGCGCCTGTTATGCCTTCTTTCCCTCCAAATTCGTGTTCATGAAATATGTAAGACTAGACAGTGTTTAAAGCTAATCTCTTTTAAGATGTGAAAAAGGAAATCTAGCAGACACTGGGGCCTCATACCACCAAGAAAGCAGTACCAAGAGCAGAATGTGCCTTTTGGACATGTGGTTCTTCTGCTAAGATGCTCCCAGAACAAAAGAAGACTTTCCTC
Source organism: Heterohyrax brucei (assembly GCA_028571685.1). NCBI lineage: Eukaryota > Metazoa > Chordata > Mammalia > Hyracoidea > Procaviidae > Heterohyrax > Heterohyrax brucei. The sequence goes on from CM053140.1 coordinate 61,715,483, forward strand.
CAGGGATGACACAGAAAGCAAGCCTTCCCCTGGAATGAGTGCCCTGAATTTGGACTTTCAGTGTCTACTGGACTATAAGAGAATAAACTTCTCTTTGTTAAAGCCATCTACTTGTGATATTTCTGTTATTATAGCAGCACTACATGTCCAAGACACATAATAACCATTGCATACAGGCAAAGAAGGCTACACAAAAGGGATTGAGGGGAAGAGGAAATAATGATTGCGCGGCTTTCTGCTTTTCTCATATCACTCATGCCTCCAATTTGATTCTCTGCTCTGGGACTCTCCAATGTCTACCCATCATACCAATCATCTTCCTATCTCACTCTGCTCCTGTCACATAACCCACTCATAGCTCTATACATTTGTAATTTTCTCTACCTGGAACCTCTTTTCCCAGATCTTCCCATGTTTGGCTGCATTCAAATGTTTCCTCCTCAGAAAATCCTTTCTTGATCAACCTCAAGTAGAGTCACGGCACTCCCATTTATATTCCATTAAACATACCGTATGTCTTTACAGTACTTATCATTATCTGAAATAACTTTGTTATGGATTTGTTTATATACTTGGTGTGTTATCCCAGTAGACCAAAAGATCCACTAATGCAGGCATCTTGCCTGTAACATCATTCAACACTATATTCCTATTATATGCCACATTTAATGAGTAACTGAACTGAGCTTTTAACTACCTTACAGAGTAAGGATTACCAGAGAAAATAAGTTTAATTATGTCTTTGGACAATAAGCCCATGCTTGAGCAACTCACTTCCTAAACCTCATTAATCAAATAGGAATAATTCCCAAATCTCTGCGGTTTCCAGTTTGTTCAAAAAAAAATACCATGTGCCAGGAACTGTTCTAGGTACTGGGGAAGTAGCAATAAACTAAATAAACAGTGAAGCTCACATTCTAATGGGAAGGAGGGAAGAAGGGAAACAAGTAAAATATATGGAGGTTGGGAGTCTAGGGTGGTGTAAGTGGTTAATGTGCTTGGGTGCTAAGCTGAAAGTTGTTGGTTCAAGCCTACCTAGAAGTAAGGACTGGCTATCTATTTCCCCAAAATCAGTCACTGAAAAACACTATGGAACACAGTTCTACTCTGACACACACTAGGTTACCATGAATCAGAAAGAAAACAGCTCTACTCTGACACACACTGGGTCACCATGAATCAGAATCAAGTTGATGGCAATTGGTTTATCTGCTATGAAGAAAAACAAAGCAGAGAGTATGGGGTTATTGCAACATAGAGCATGAGGTATTGCAACATAAAATAGAATGGTCAGGAAAATACTCACTGAAAAATGACATCTGAGCAATGATTCAAAGGAGCTAAGAGTGTATACCATGTAGATATGTGGCAGAAGAGTATTCTGGCAGTGGAAATAACAAATACAAAGGCTCTGAGTCAGGAGAATAGATGCCATTGCGGCTGGAGTGATTGAGCAAAGGATGACTGGTAGACAAAAGTAGTAAAGGGAAAGAGGGCAAAACAGTATAAAGATTTTGATATTTACTCTGAATGAAGCAGGTCACTAAAGTTTTCAGTAGATGACTAAAGATCTGATTTACCTTTTATGAAGATTTCTCTGGCTGCTGACTGTAGATAAAAAAGCAGAAATAGGAATACCAGTTAGAACCTGGTCTACTGCAATAATCCCTGATAAGAAAACAGCTTTATCTAGGAGGTCACGATGGAGGAAAGCGGTAAAAGTGGTAGCACTTCTGGACAATGAGGGTAGTGTCAGTGGAATTTACTGATGGGTTGGTTGAAGAGTCAGGAGAGAGAACACATACATCCTCTCATCTGTATCTTACAACACTACAGTAGGAGAGGGTGATCATTACTGCTATCTTACAACAAGTGTAATCAGGAACACAGATTCCAGTTAGATTGCTTGGGTTCAAAATCTATTTCTATATGCATAGCTATGTTCCTGTAGCACTATTCATAATACCAAAAAGATGGAAACAACCTAGGTGCCATCAACGGAAGAATGGATAAACAAAATGTGAACACATATAATGGAATATCAAGCAGTCATAAAGAACAACAAGTTTTCAAAACAGATTATAACATGGATGAAACTGGAGGACATGTTGAATGAAATAAGTCAATCATAAAAAGACAACTACTGTATGAGCTCGCTATGATAAAAAGACAAGAACTGGCAGACATACTGAAAAAAATGTTCACTGGTGGTTACCAGAGATAGGAAGGGTGGGGGAGAGATCACTCTCTAGATTACAGATACTCTTTGCTTTAGAGGATGGGAAATGTAATGTGGGTGAAATACAGAGTTGGACCAAGGCAAATGATGTCTCTAAGAAGCATGCAAGAAAAAAGGATATTTTTTGGTAAATGCTAGGACATGTACAACTGTGCAATAACTAAATAACAAGAGTGTAGATACATGTGTACACATATCCAAGTGTACAGATATGTATATGTATCTATGTACCCCCAAACTCATTGCTGTCTACTCAACTTTGACTCACAGTGACCCTTATACAACAGAGTAGAGCAGACCTACTAGGTTTCCAAGGAGTGCCTGGTGGATTTGAACCGCTGATCTTTCGGTTAGCAGCCACAGCATTTAATCACTACACTACCATATTTTCCTTGTATGTATGTAAGTGGGCGTGTATGTTAAAGCTATGGCTGTTAATCCAAAGGTCAGTAGTTTGAATGTGTGAAGAGCTCCTTGGACATCCTATGGGGCAGTTCTACTCTGTTCTTACAGTTGCTCTGAGACAATGAACTTGATTGCAACAGGTTCCTTTTTTTTTAAATGCAGCTGTGTATATGTAAGTATGCATCCAAATTTATTTATATACACAATAAAGCACATGAGGGCATAAACATAAATGATTGTAAACATGTTGTGGGATTGGTTCATGGGGTCAGAAGGCTTAGGACCATTGTCTTGTGGCATAACTTGGTCAACTGGCATAACAAGGTACTTAAAATTTATGTTCTACATCCTAGTTTTGAGAAATAGCATCCTGGGCCTTAAAAGCTTGTCAGGGGCCATCTAAGATACAACTATTGGTCTATACTCTAGACTTCCTGGAACAGTCAATACTGCAGGACACCTCAAGACTAATACACTGGGGTTACTTTTAAACCTTGAACCAAAACTATTCCATGAGGTCACTTTTTAGTTAAGTAATAGGTTGGCTCATAAAATAAGCAGTATTATCTGTGAGTACCATGCTCCTTTAAAAACTCATCTATGTGAGATTAAACGGTCAACACTTACTCATTCTCTCCCTTAGAAAACAAGAACAGCGTGCACATTGCATAGCAACCAAATCTTCTGACCAGCAGAGGTGGAAGCAGCAGTGTCCAGCTCAAAGATGATGGCTAGTGCCACTCTGAATGTGTCATTCTCCAGTCTGGGTGACAATCGAATATCTTAATAAGGCTCCTGACAGAGTTCACTAGGCCTCGTCTAGGTCTCCCACCTCAGGAGTTCTACTCATAATTTTTTCCCATTCTGTTTTACCCAAATTTTAAAAATTCAGGTGTGTTCCAATAATGTGTCCTCAGCTGTGGCTGAACTAGTTCAAAGCCCTGATAACAAGAAAGTAGCCACAGTGTAAAATATAACCAGGATCACTAACAAATTTTGTACACACTGTTACATGGGAACCTAATCTGCTGTGTAAACTTTAACCAAAAATACAACATTATTTTAAAGAAAAAAATGTTTCTGTCACTAAGTAAGTCTGTTTTTCTACCTGCAAAATTGGGTAATAGTTCATAACTCTTAAGATACTACCAATATTAGCAGAGATTACATATACAAAACACTCAACACAAGAGCTCAATAAATGTTAGCTAATGTTAATAATACTGTTACCGTCGTTAAAAGCCCTTGAGTCAGTTCTGACTCACAACAACCTCATACACAACAAAAGGACACACTGCCCAGTCTTGGACCATCCTCACAATTGTTGCTGTTTGAGGCCACTGTTGCATCCAATGTGTTAATCCATCTTGTTGAGGGTCTTCTGCTTTTTCACTGACCCTCTACTAAGCATGGCATCTTTCTCCAGGGAATGGCGCCTTCTGGTAACACGGGCAAACTAAGCCAGACATGTACAAACTGAGACAAAGTTTCACTATATTTACTTCTAAGGAGCATTCTGGCTACACTTATTCCAGACAGATGTTTGTACTTCTGGCAGTCCAGGGTATATTCAGTATTCTTCACCAACAGCATAGTTCAAATGCATCAATTCTTCTTTGATCTTCCTTACTCCTTGTCTAGCTTCTGCAAGCACATGAGGCCACTAAAAATACCACAGCTTGCCTTAGACATATCTTAGCCTTCAAAGTGACATCTTTGCTTTTTCATGAAAGGTCTTCTGCAGATTTTAATTGATACTTTCACAGTACTAGCACTAAATAGTTCATAATACTAGTGTAAAGAAATAGAACAGTTGAAAAAGAAAAAAACTACTTGCCCTAAGTTCCAAAGCGAGCCAGTGTCATTCATTCGCTCTATAAACTTTTACCGAATGTTCATTCTATGCTGGATCCCTCTACATTTTATTGTCATTGAAGACGCTGAAAACGAGGTGTCGAACAGGACGACATATACTGAACATCCGCAGGTTGTCGGGCGCGTTTACAGAGTTTACAGCTTTAACCCCATATACAGATTCTCTCACCTCCCGCCAGTGTGAAGAAAGGCCGGTCTGGGACCACCTGGTGCTGGTGCTGTGCTCCGAGGAAAAAGAAGACGAGCTGAGGGCCGAAGGCCGCTTACTCCTTCACTTACCGCTTGCAGCAAAGCTCCTTGCTGTTGCCCCGCTCCGGGGCCCGATCCTGCCGCTCCCAACAGCAAGTCATGCCTCTGCCTTTTAACTGGGACCAGGGGTAACTCGGGGCCCTTTCGCTTCTGCTGTTCTATCATGGCGGCAGCCACTCTACTCAGTGCCGGCACTGACCGCGCCGACCCTTACAGGGACCAAATGATTGGTTCCTATTTAGTCCTTCCCCCAAACTTCCGGCTTGGAGAAACCAATTATCTTCCAATTCTCTCAGAGGCGCACTCTGGGTGTCTACTGTTACTGGGCTGTTCTTCCTGACGTCACGAGGATACTACTCCAGGATTGGCGGATGCAGCTGGTGTCCCGCCTAGGCGCGCTGTGTCTTCTGGGGGAAGCTCTCTGACTAGGTTTCGCACAGTGCTGCAGCTGGCCGACCTCGGACGGATACTGAGTGAGTTTAAGCAAGATGGGGTTGGCTGCCCAGTTGTGTAGGTGGCACTTGGGTAATGAGGTCTGAAGGTGCAGACTGAAAAGGGTGGGAAGCAGGCGCGAGTTCGTAGCCTTGGTAAGTAGCCTGGATTCTCAGGCAGGAGCAGAGCTTTGGAGTCTCTGGAGGCGGTACTCAGACCCTGCGGATTTCCTGGGGGTCCTCGCTGCTGAGTAGTTCAGCCAACGGTTATTTGTGTCCAGCCGAGTGCGGGCACGCCCGGGGAGAAAAGGCCTGTCTCCCTAGCTCCACCAGTGTCCTGTCTGACCGAGGGGGTGAAACTTGTTTCTGCCTCTGATTCTGCGGCTTTTTGTTAGGGCCTACTGTATGCCTCAGAGAGACCAAGATGAAGAAAATGTTTGCCTCTTGCTTCTGGAGAACGCAGTATTATTGAGAAATTTGAACCCCCCTACCCATTTTCTCAGTCATCCAACGGATATGTATTATGCGAAGCATTGAGGATACCGTGTGAACCTCAGGGAGTTTGTGTCTGGTGGGGAGAAAAGTAAGTGCTGCCAGGAGAGGTACCTAGTCCTTTGGGTGCCTAAAATAAGCAAGAAGGCCTCTTTGAGGAAAAGAAGGTTGAGCTGGTACAAATCGAGTGAAGGGGAGTATAGCAAGATGAAGTTGAGCGTGGTTAGAAGGTCAGAATTTGCAGAAATTCATAGCTTTAAGACTGATGAATGGGCAGTTACAGAGGGTTTTGAGAGTGGCTTGATCTCTGACTTAGTGGTGTGACTAGATTGGAGGGGTGCTCTAGGGGATGCAGATAGACCACTTGGAATATACAGTAGTTTTCTGAGAGATATTGGCAAGGAGGATTGGGACGGTATTGAGATTTATAGGAGATGAAGTGAATAGAACCTGCTGATAGATTGGATTCAGGGAGTGAAGAGAGGGGAATCGAAGATAATGCTTAGATTTCTGGCTTCTAGAGCTGAATAGTGTTAACATTCGCTGAGGTCAGGAGCACTAAAAGATAAATACTGAGTAGAGATTAGGCTATTGCTCATTGTTGTTGAGTTTCGGGGGGAGGTCGTGATATCTAGGAGGCAGTTTGAAATAAGATTTTGGAGCTCGGAAGACGTATTTGTTTTGGGAATATAAATTTGGGAATAATATAGGTGACATGAGTCAGAGCCATAGGCAAATTCATCTAGGTCAGAACCTTGGGTAATTCTAATGTTTAATGGCCAAGAATTGGAAGTTAAGCCTATAGGAGCACAGAGACGAAACACATAGAGAAAAGAACTAGTGGAATCTTTCAAAAGTGAGGGAATGGTCTGTGACAGAAATTTCTGGAATTTAACATGAATAGAAAGTGTTTATTGGATTTATCATTGAGCTCGTGGTAACTTTAATGAGAATTACTGTGTTGGTGTGTGTTTTAGTCAGCTAAGGCTGCTCTAACAGAAATACCACAGAGTGGATGACTTTAATAAAGGAAAACTTATTCTTACATAGTCTGGTAGGCTGCAAGTGTATATTCAGAGTGTCCACTCCAGGGGAAGGCTTTACCCCTTGTCGGCTTTGGAGGAAAGTCCAGTATTGCATCAGTCTTTGTCCAGGGAGCATCTTGGTGCAGGAACCTCAGGTCTGAAGGGTGCATTGTTCTCCTGGTGCTGCTTTCCTTTTTTTTTTAATTTAACATGACTGAGTGAAAATGTACCTTCCCGTATAAATTTACATGCCCACCTATATGCAGCTTCCACTGCTCTCCCTGTCCAGTGACAGCACACTATTCCTCTCTGCTCCATACATGTCTCATCCTCCCAACAGCCTCCTTTCTGCTCCTCTCCACCCACTCCTTCCTCCAGCCAGAGGTCAGCAGGATGATATCCTATAGATGTATAGAACCATAAAGTGCAACCAATATATGGTCACTGTGCATTGCCAAGTCCAATCCATTCCTGTCCAAAGAGTGGACCTTTGTTATCGGTGCTGCTTTCTTGATGGTACGAGGTTCCCAATTCTCTGCCTGCTTCTCTGAGCTTTCTGTCTTGTAGGATGAAAGGATTAAGGGTGGGGCAAACCATACTCCAGGGAAATTCCCTTCACAGTGGAGCAGGGAGGTAATCCTCCCTGAAGGGATTTACAGCCCCACTCTAATCCCTTAATATACACTTTAGGAAAACCACAGAATGGAGGACAGTCACAAGATACTGGGAATCATGACCCAGCCACATGGCTACACATGTTTTTGGGGGGACACGGTTCAATCCATGACAGTGTGGTATGGCCAAAAGTAGAAAAGAGTCAAAGATTGAGGAAATTAATCTAGACAATATTTTTTTAAGGGATGATTGTGAATGTGGCACTCAAAGATGACAAGGGTTCACCGGGGACCAAATTGAGAGCATAATAGAAAAATTTAATACACAAGAGAGTAAATGGATCATCTGTGGTGTCAAATTTCTGAGAAAATGGGCCTAAAGTATAGGTAGGTAGAGGGAGCAAACTTAGGAAGATGGACAATTTCTCTGTTTAACATAATGGAATAAAGGAAACCTGTAGATAGAAGTTGTTTGTATGTTTGGTATTATAAGAGGAGTTCCTGTTTTATGGCGTTTGTTTTCTCTGTGAAGTAGGAGTTGGAATCACAGAGTGATGGGGGCAGAGATTTGAAACTATTGCAGAAGATTTGAAAGTTGTTGTAGAATGTGGGAGAATGATTTTACAGAGAAATACAGGATTTCCAGCCAGAGTTAAGGGCCCATTTTTTTTTCTAATTTTTTTTATTATGACTGAGCGAAAATGTACAATCCTGTATAAATTTGCATGCCTGCCTATGTGCAGCTTCCACCACTCTCCCTGTCCAGTGACAGCACACTCCTCCTCTCTGTTCTGTGCATGTCATCTCCTAACAATCTCCTATCCCCTCCTCTCCACCCTCTGTCCTGCCTGTAGTAAGAGGTCAGCAGGATGACATCCTATAGATGCATGAAACCATAAAGTGCACACATGATTTAGTCACCCTGTGTCGCCAAGTCCAATCCATTCCTATCTGAAGAGTTGACCTCCATTACAATTTATGGACGGGGTAGCATCAGGGCCAGGGGCCGTGCTCCCAGGGGATCCTCAAGGCCCCTAGACCATCAGTTGCGGTCTTTTAGTGGACTTCTCAGGGTACACCCCTTTCATTCTCATGTTGCCAGTGAGACTCAACTTTGTGAGCACCATCACGGCTATCACTGATGGTGGCTAGGCACCTTCTGGTTCTTCTGGTCACATGTCGATGTAGTCACCCACTCACATGAGTCTCTCTGTCTTCCGAGTTCTCTTTCCCCCGTGTTGTTTTGGTCCTTAGTGGTCATCTGTTCCTGCTGAGTTGGAACCATTTGATGTACCACAGCTTGGCGGCTTTTAAGAGTGCAGACGTAAGGGCCCATTTTGAGACTGCAGATTATAATTTTTTCAGAAACACTACACTAAATTTAGGTTAGGTGTGAAGAAAACATATCTGGATATGGCGATTTGATTTGGCTGTAGATTTGGCTCACATAACATACATTCCAACCTGTATTATGCTTTTTCTTAGTGAAGGGGCTAGAAAACTAAAACCTATTTTGTAGACTCTTGCAGTTGAGGTAAGAATTGTATTTGGAGCTGAGCTAAATGTGGAGAGAAGCCAAATTTAAGGCATCCAGTTTTGCAGCATTTATGGCAGAGGCAGTGAGTTTTTCCAGTTAACGGTTTACTGGCTTGGTGATTTTATGCAGTTATTGCCAAAGGTTCTTGATTTGAGTGGCAAAGATGGTACTACCGGGTCTGACAATGAAGTCCATGAACTTAATTGTTCTAAGTGCTGTATACCTCATTGCTGAATATCACTACAGTCACCTTTAAAATACTTACCTAGGGAAGTTATACACTGATGCAAACGCCTAGTCCACCCATCAGAGAAATTTTGGAACCCTTTCTGGAATGGTCATTGCACATGGTGGCATGGTGGTAAGTTTGCAAACTTAATTGTATAGGTTTCTGTGAGGGAGTTTTTATCCAGTAAACCAATAACTGTATTGGAATACCCTCCCTGCTCACCGGATCTGGCCCCCAGTGACTATTTTCTTTATCCAGAGATAAAGGAAATATTGAAAGGAGGTATTTGGATGACATTCAGGACATTAGGGTTAATAAAATGACAGCTTTGATGGCCATTCCAGAAAAAGAGTTCTGGAAGGTGCTAGTGTAAGTGCATAGCTTCCCAAGGGGAGTACTTTGAAGGTGACTAGTGATAATCAGCAATGAGGTATGTAGAACTTTTTCTAGGATGAGTTCACAAACTGAATTATCAGTTTTCATATGCTGTAGGTTAGATGTTCCTGGAGAGTGTGTCAGAATGTGCTCCTGTCACCCTTCCAGTAATTTTGAAAGCTGCATAATACCTGGCAATAAATCTCTTCTGCTTAGTTTAGCTATGGTTGACACTGTTGACTGCAGCTGTTCCGCACCAGGGTAGGGGTACTGCCACATAGGTAAGCTATAGATGGGTAAAGAGAATTAAGGGTATTATTTGAATGATGGACTGGAATCTAGATTGGTTATGGAGGAAAGTGACAAAAAGTCAGATGACTTATAGAGGCCAGTAGGTTCTGATGTGGTCAAAGAACAGCATTCTTTGCTTGGAGATACCCATTTATCCTTAATGGCATAATTAGTTGTCACCTGTTAATTCTCTGCTTCTCCTGGGTCTTTCCTCTGTTTCTTGTGTGTTCATTACTTTGAACCGAGACAGACATTACTTTCACATTTCTCACACTGCGTGGCAACTGGTTTCACCATCATCTCTACCACAGTGGGAGATTTTTAAAGATAGGACTGTGTTGAAAAGGGTGGTTTAGTGGCACCTGTTCTTAGCCCTTGGGATTGTCTGAGATTTGTTTCTTTCCAGCTGTGTGGTTTTGGACAAGTTACTTCATTTCTGTAAAATAGAGATAGTTATTTTGTAGAATTGTTTTAAGGATTAAAACTAGGTTTGTAAGGTACCTAGCACAAGGTCTGGCATATAAGCATCTGTACATATTGCACTGAGTTGATGAGTTAACAATTTAAAATAAGTTAACATTAAGTACTTTAGTGTTTTCAGCAGCCACTTATAAATTTCTGTGTGCTTTCTGCTTTATTAGACAGTGGAGATTTAGGGCTGGGGAATAAGGTGATGAGCGAAACAAGGGCATGCTCACAAGAATTTTATAATCTAAAAAGGGAGGAAAACATGTTCACAATAGGATTCTAGGATTTAAATCCTATCTCCACCATTCATAGTTTGTAATCTTGAGCAAGTTATTTAGCTTCTCTTTTGTCTTAGTTTCATCATCTGTAAAATGGCAGTGATAATTGCCTATCTCATAGAATGGTCAAGAAGAGGATTAAGTTAGTTAAGGTAAGTAAAGCTCTTTGATTAATACATGGCAAATAGGAAGCACTCAAATTTTAACTATTATTATTAGAGTACTTGGAAAGGACCTTAAAAATTATTGCCTCAAAGAATGGTGTGAGGTAGTAGAGTAAGTCCTGGTTGTGGAATCTAGTGCAAACATTGCTGTCAGAAGCCTTTGTCAAATCACCTGACTTCTTTTAGCCTCAATTTAAGTTAAAAAAAAAAAGAGCTTAATAAGATGTGTAAGCCCTTTCAACTTTTTCATTTTATAAGCCCATCTTTTGTGCTTTTCCTGACTTTTTATTATTCTTCCTCGTCTCTGCTTTTGACGAGTTTTTTAATGTGTATGGCTGGGGCTTGGACAGGAAGAAGCATCTGTATAAGATAGTGAACTTGTAAAGAAAGAAGCATTTGTCTAAGACATTTACTCTAGAAGTTTGGTAGGAAGGGGAAAGGTTAGGCCACCGATTTGGCCTCTGATAGTCTCTTATCTGCTAGCATATCCAACATGTATTGTAGGACTCAAATACCTTTTCTTCCTGTGTCGTTTAGACACCAGAATGCTTTTCCTGTTCTTTCTTTATGTCTGCTTGAGTAAGCTCTGTTAATTTGTCCAAGAAATCTGAGTACCAACTGTGTATCAGGCAATTTATTTATTTAGCCTCAAGATTAGATAAGAAATGGTCCTTGGTTTCATGTTTAAATGAATGAATCCAGACTCTGCTCATCCTTGCCTTCTTCATGAATGATGCCCTTCTGATTATTCCATATTGATTTCTCTAAGGTTGGAACCGACTGAGTGTTAGATCTCCACTCTACAAAATTTAAACATGGAATGTGTTTTCTTTTCGGGGCAGTATATTGTAATGGTTAACAATGCAGGTTTTGGAGTTATTCTTTGTTCATATTCCAATGTTAACTGACTCCCTGTCAATTTTTTTACTTAAGTTAAAGTTAAATTAACATCCCTTTAACTCCCTGAGGCTTTTAGTTAGTTATTAGGTGTTATCTAGTCAATTTCAACTCATAGAGATCCCATGTACAACATAACGCCTGGTCCTATGCATCCTCTTCTCAGAATTGTTGCCATGCTTAATCCTAGTTAAACCCACCACTGTCGAGTCAGGTCTGATTCATGGTGACCCTATAGGTCAGAATACAACTGCCCCATAGAGTTTCTAAGGAGTCCCTGTTGAATTTGAACTGCTGACATTTTGGTTAGCAGACATGACACTTAACTTGCTATACCAGGAGGGTTTCCAGCTCCTAGTTAATCTTGTTAAATAATAACAAAGAAAAATCTAAATTGAAACAAACTTGAAAACAACAACAAAAATCTGAGCCAGGTCAATATGGCCATACATGAAATGAATTTCCAAAGGCATCCTGCTGGCATGTTGGTTATGTTCTATGTCTGCTAACCATGAGATTGGCAATTGAAATCCACTGGACGCTCCTTGGAAACTCTGTGGGGCAGTTCTAGTCTGTCCTGTAGAGTTGCTATGAGTTGAAATTATCTCGACAGCAGTGGGTTTGGTTTTTTTTTCCTTGGTAGAGTATCTCACTAATTTAATATTTTTCTACAAATTCTTTATTGCTTTTTAGGAGGGAGAACAGGATGTGAGTATTATTTTTCTTCCAAATTTTTTTTTTTAAACTGTGAAAGAATCACAGTTGTGGAGGTGTAGTATAAATAACTATATGATAGGGAGGAAAGTGGTCAAAAAGTTATGTTGCTGAGCTGTTGCCTCATCACACCTGAATAGTTTGGTTTTTCCTACAAATAAGGACATCCTTCTACATAATCACAGTATACTGGTAAAATGAGAAAATTAACATCGCATTACTTACTTTAATTGTAAGGCCCTCCAGTCCGTGTTCAGGCTCTGATTGTCCATTCTGGGCCACCCCAATGTATGGGCACCCTCATCAGTTACCCTCCTCTTCTTTACACTGGATTGCTCCTCGTTTTTTTAAGTTTATATTGTACTTTGCATTAAGATTTGCAAAACAAACTATTTTCTCATTGAACAGTGTACATTTTGCTTTATGGCAATGGTTAACAGTCCCACAACTTGTTAGCACTGTCTCTTCTCAGTGCTGGGTTCCCTGTTACCAGCTTCCCTGTCCCCTTCTTCCTCTGGTCCTTGCCCTGGGCTGGTGTGCACCTTTAGTGTTGTTTTCTTGTATAAACCTGTTTAATCTTTTGCTGAAGTGTGAATCTCAAGAGTGACTTCATTACTGAGCTGGAAAGGTGTCTGAGGGCCACACATCAGGGTTTCTGAAGTCTCTGTCAGGCCAGCAAGTCTGGTCTCTTATGTGAGTTAGAATTTTGTTCTACATTTTTTTTCCACCTCTGTTTTGGGACCCTCTTGTGTTCCCTGTTACAGCAGTCAGTGGTGATAGCCGTGAGTTGCTCCTCTTGCAGATTTCCTTCACATCCAGCACTGACTATGCCCCAACTCTGGGCCACCATTCCTCTGTTGTACCCTCTCTCCTTTGACTTTCCTTGATCTCCCCTGTGCTTTAGGAAGGAGCAGAAGAATAACTGGGTCTTTGTTGCTTACCTACATTGTGCAGCTGTTTAACATGCCCAAGTGAAATGAAGTACTTAGGGAAGATTTTTGTGCCTTTATAACTATGGCAAGGCAACCCTTAATGGTACAAGTAAATTCATAAGGATAGAATTGCACCATTTGGGGTGGTCATATCTTACTGGACTGTATCTCCAAATTTTTTGAACATTTTTTTTTTAAACAGAATTTTTCCCACTGAAACATCACACAGAAGCTTAATATATAAATGAGATCAAAGCAGAATATGGTTTAGTAGGCCTTCTTTCCGTAACACCCCCTTACCCCTACCATGGCCCAGTTGAAAACTAGAAGAGCAAGTAGGAATCAACAGTATTCAACCTCTGCGTAATTCCTGAGGATAGGCTTCTACCCATCTGAATGCTCTAGGATAGTACTTCCCTAACTCTTAATTCTTCAGGGGTCCTACCACCCCCAACATTTGAATGGAGGCCTCCTCCTTCTGGTTTCGTTGGCAGCCTAGAGCCCTGCCTCTTTGGCTTTCTTCCTGAACCCTTTTGTAACCTATATATTTCAGAACTGGCTTTTTAAAAATAAACCTGAATTGCCTGAGGAGCCTCTGGATAATTTCTGCAGAACCCCAGGGCTTCATAGAACATAATTAGAAACTTCTTAAATGCCATCTTAAAAAATGGCAACTTTCTGCTTTCCTGAAATTGCAAACCTGTCACTGTTGTATTCCTAGACTTTCCTTCAAAGATGCACGCCATTTCCCTTCTTGAAAACACACACAGGGTTTTTCATACTACAAGAGGAGGAAGGAGGAGAATTTTAAACTCAGCTATTCATTCATCAGAACAGAAATCTGTGAGGAACAACTGAAGGTCGTTTTCACTTCCATTACACTTTCCTTGGCCTTTATGTAGAGAGGACAGGTGATAAAACAGATTGACCAAAGACGTTTGAGTTCAGTTTAGATGCCCCAGCTCTTGATCCTTCTGTAGATTCTGTATCTCACTAATACTACAAGGGTTGACAGACTAATACAGTTCTCTTCATAGAACCATTAACCTCAGGTTAATAACTCCTGTTCTGGGGTGTGAGGTGAGGGGTTCTAGGCAAAGAGAAGGAAGGACACAAAATGAGACTCGTAAGTGGAAGAGACAGGATCCAAGTAGGTTTTGATACCTGCAGGTTAGCAGATTGGGTTCACTTGGCATTTCATTTAGCCTGTTTACTGGCCAGTTCTTAACAGTTGACAAAGCTGCTTTCATTCTATCTGTGTGCTTCTGGTAAAGTACTGAAAACCTACTTTGGTGGCTTAAACAGAAAAGAGCAAGTTTATTATAAGAACACAAAGTTGTCTCATGGAACTCAAAGATAGGGCTGTTCTGGGTCTTGGGGTGGTCTTTGAACAACGTTTTGGAAGCCTAATACTGCCACAAACCCAAGTGGGGTTTGACCTGTATGTCACAAACAGCCAGTCTTTGAGATCGGCGAGATGAGAAGTGAGAGATTTTATTATGCACTGCTGGGGAAGGAGACAGAGTGGATATTTCCTCCACGTTTGCCTCCTCTCAGAGAAAAAGATTGCAGGCTTTATAGTCTCAAGGCTAAGTAGGAAGCTATGATTATGCAAGAGTTTTTGTTTTTTTTTAACTTACTGTGATTGAATAAAAGTGTACAGTCTGGTTTAAATTCGTGTGCCCACTTATGTGCAGCTCCTACTGCTCTCTTTGCCTGGTAACAGCATATTACTCCTTTTTGTTGTATACAAGTCATACCCTCATAACAATCACCTGTCCCCTCTTCTCCACTCCCATCTAGTAAGAGGCCAGTTGAGCGACATCCTGTAGATACATAGAACCATAAAGTGCACACACAATATGGTCACTGTATGTCACCAAGCCCAATCCATTCCTGTCTGAGGAGTTGACCTCAGTAATGATTTATGATCAGTGGTGGCTTCAGGTCTAGGGGCCATGCTCCCAGGGGAACCCCTAGGCCTTTGGACCTTTAATTGTGGTCTTTCAGTGGAGTTCTCAGGGTGCACCCCTTCTTATTCTTGTATTGCCACTGGGACTCAACTTTGTGAGCCCCGTCACGGCTGTCACTGGAGGTGGCCAGGCACCATCTGGTTCTTGTGGTCACATGTTGATGTAGTCACCCATTCACATGGGTGACTGTTTTCTGCATTATCTTTTCCCCATGTCATTTTTGTCCTTGGTGATCATCTATTCCTGCTGAATTGGGACCATTTGGTGTACCTCAGATGGCAGCTTGCTAGCATTTAAGACCTCAGATGCCACTCACCCATATGGGGTGGAGAGGACTCTCTTTCCTAAGAGCATGGTCTGCAGACTTCTCCCACTGCTACTCTGTCCTTACCTGTTGGGTTAAGATGGGAAGAGTTTTCAGGTTATGTTGAAGTCCAGTTAAATTGATCTTCTCTGTAATGTGTGCTATCACGGATTTCACTCAACCAAATTTCTGTCAACTATCTAATCTATAACCAGTCCTCTCCCTCCCTCCTTCCCCTCACTTGCAGCCATCAAAGAGTCTTTTCTTCTGTACATGAGTCAGTTTTCAAGTCCTTATAATAGGGGTCTCACACCATATTTGTCCTTGTGCCGCTGACTATTTCACTCAACATGATGGGTAGAAAGTTTTGTATATGTTGCTGTATTTATTTTTGTGTTGATGTGTTCTCTGTTGCTGTTACTATTCCGTTCTGGGACATTCTTCTTTATGGGTTGCTTTTTCACCCTTTTCAGTGTTGGTTTTGTGTTTGTTGAGACTCCTGTATTGTGTTTCTTGTTTTGATATGTCACTTCTTTGTTGTGCTTTGTGGCTACTCCTATGCTCCCCCTTAATAATGTATGTTTAAGCCGGTTTTAACTCCTTAGTATCTTGTTAACTTCCTTTCCATCTGGACAGACTATAACTACTGTAATATATCCCTCTTTTTAATGTGATGGTATTGTAGTTTTCATGATGTGATCACTGGATCATTTCCTTTAGTATTATAGCTTTAGTTGGGATTTTGTGCCTTCCCTAACTGAGCAGGTTTCTGGATGATGTGTCCTATATTGTCTCCTAAAATACAGAGTTAATGGTTTTGTTCTTCTAAGCCAAGACCTTCTTTCAGTATTTCTTGTAGCTTTGGTTTGGGTTTTACAAAGTCTTTGAATTTCTGTTTATCTGCAAAGGTATTAATTTCATTTTTGTATTTGAAAGACAGTTTTGCAGGATATATAATTCTTGGTTGAAAGTTTTTTTCCTTCAAGGCTTTGATGTGCTACCCCACTGCTGCCGTGCCAACATGGTTTCTGCCAAGAAGTCAGACAAATGTTAGCCTTGCTTTCAGTCTCACTGCCTTTAAGAGTTTCTGCTTATGTTTCATTTTGTTAAGCTTGATTGGCTTTGGCTGATTATAATATGTCTTGGAGTCTTTCTTTTGGGGTCTGTATTATATGGCGATTGATACACATCTTGGATATCTATGTTCTCTTCTTTCATAATTACAGGGAAGTTTCCTGTCAGCAAGTCAACAATAATCCTCTCTGTGTTTTCAGGTGTCCCTTCCTGTTCAGAAACTCCAATTAATCATAGATTTTTTCCTCTTGATAGAGTCCCACATGTTTCTTAATGCTTCTTCATTTGTCTTGTGTCTTTTCTGTAATTTCTCCTCATAAATGCTGGTGTCAGTAGTTGTGTCTCCCAAGTCAGAAGGTCTGCTTTCCATTTGTTCAGTCCTCTTCTTTTGACTTTGAATTGAGTTTTCTGATTCTTTAATTTTGTTATTGGTCTGTTGGATTTCAGAGTGCTGGAGTTCCATCAGTTTGAACAGCTTGCTTAATTTTTGATTTTGGTTTGCTAAATTTTGTGTAATGTCTAGGAGGACTCTATATATAATTCTTCTGTACTCGAACTCTGAAAGTTTCAGAAAGGTTTCGTCATCTGGGAAGTTCTTTGGTTCTTTCTTTTTGGAGCTTTTTAGAGCCATGGTTAGATTTTTTCCTTAAGTGTCAGCCTAAGGTCTGTTGCTTTTTGGTCGTCTAGAGGTTGCTTAGTTTCTCTGGTGTTGCCTTAATAGGAGCTGAAGTAGAAGTTGATCACCAGTCACCTCTGTGCTCCAGCAACTGGGCCAAGTGGAATCTCTGTGATAGCGGGCTCCACCTCCTGGCTGACAAGGACACAGCCCTACTTATGGAGTCACGAGGAGGCTGTCAACTGACCCTATGTTGTGGGTCAGTCAAGACTGGAAGAGATGCCGTCAGGCTGCACCACAGTTATTTCTCTACATGGTCTTATTTTGAAAGGTAAAAGCTATCTGACAGCTTCCAAAAACAGTCAGGCTTTCAGGTGTACAAGCCCCTCTTTCCAGGTAGCAGTGGAGGCACCTCTGTATCCATAGATACTGTGATCTAGTTCAAAGTATAGAGAGGCTACTGCCCTGGAGTCATCAAGTGCCAGGCCCTACCCAAAGTGTCAGCTGTGCTAAACACAGCTTTTCTTCTGGGGAACTGCTCCCCAGGCAGGCTCTGCCTCCTAGCCTGGGAATTAGCCCCTGCTGAGGCCTCTGTTTGGGTAGGTCTGCCTCCCAGCTGGACAAGATGGTGTCCCACAGAGGCTCTCCCGCCGCTGTGAAATAGCCGAATCAATGGCAGAGGTTTGGAGTCCAGAGCCAGGCTCTCAAAGTGTGGCTATTCTACCTGCTGGTCACATCAACAGTGTGGTAGAACTTTGCTGCCAGTTAAGCCCAGTCGCTACCACAGGCTAACAGAAAGGAGAAAAGTTAAAGCCGGTAGTTACATTCAGTCTGCGAGAGCTGGCCATTCAACAAGGGTAGGGGTCAGGAAAAGAGAAGTTTCATGTTCAGTGGCATATAGTCCAAAATGATAGTCCTATGCCATGTCCTAGGGCTCACTGGGTGTCCAGAAGGCTCCGTTTAATTATGAATCTTGACCTTAGTTCCCAGAGGGAGTTAAGGAGATATATGTCTAGTCCCCATTTGATTCCGCCCCCCATCAAGAGTTTTTTTCAGAAAGGGGTGTAGTTTCTAGAGAAGTAGGTGGTAACAAGTAATGAGGTTGTATGTATAGCTGGGCACCAAGATGGATTCTGTTGCAGAGGTTTCTGGGAACTGGAGCAGGACTTATTATGGGTTGCTGTACTTGCGTGGTTTCTTCCTTCCCAGTTGGAATCTCCTGGTCAGGGTGCCCAAGTGCTCCCAGGGGAAGGTCGTGTAGCAGTTAAGTGGTTTCTCTTTAGGCATGTTCAGCAAACTGTTTCTAGCCAGCCAGCTCCTGCAAAAGCAACTCAAGGACACTGGTTAGCTACTTTAAGTAACTCCTTTTATCTTTCAAGAAGGTCTTGTAGCAGTCAAGCAGTTTCTCTCTAGGCATGTTGAGCAAACTGTTTCTAGCTGGCCAGCTTCGGCAAAAGCAACTCAAGGACATTGGTTGGTTACTTTAAGTAACTCATTTTATCTTTCAAGGATGTGGCAGGGTCAAGACAGGGTTGTTTTGTTTCAGATGATTATTATTTTGTCTCTCATGTTTCACATTATCTTTGGTTTACATCAGTCCTGCTGACCCATTTTCCTATCTCAAGAAGAGTAACTACAAGCAGGGAGATAAGGGTAAGTGGGGTGAGGGTCTCATCTTTTGGTGTTAGTTAACTACGAAAAATGTTATCAATTGTTTTTGAAATTCCTATGATGGGAAGCTTAAGGAAGAAAAACATAATGTTAGTATAATATACAAAAAGGTGAATATAATTTTTCTTATGTCTGCCATCAGTTCGATTTTCTCTTATTCCTGTGGGTTTTTTGGGGGGCGGGGGGCAAGTGAGGAGATCCAGTTGTTGGATATAATAAATCAGGAATGCATTCCAAAAGTAGGACATGAAATGTTCATCTGAAATTGAGGGAAGTTAGCAGGGAGATGAGGAGAGAAGAAATTACATTGCTGTGAAATCCCAGAAATAGTAGAACTTCAAGACTTACTGGTATCAAGTCAAACTGGGAGGTCATGAAAAAGAATTGAAGACAGTGCCATTTATCTTTTTTTAAAAAAATATTTTATTGTTCTTTAACTGCAGTTTTACAGCCTAAGTCAGTTAGCCATATAAAATCCTGTACTCAAGACATATAACTCTAGTTGCCCTCCCCATGCTGTGACAGCACACTCCTCCTTTCCACCTTGTGCTTTGCATATCCTTTCCACCAGTTCCTGTTGTCCTCTACCCTCTTGTCTCACCTCTGGACAGGAGCTGCTCAGACAGCCTTGTCTAGTGCCATTTATCCTTATCTAGCAGTGGTTTATCCTGCTGGGTAAAGGAGCATGGTTAAGAGCCATTTAAAAACAAACAAACAGAAAACTAAACTCACTGCCATCAAGTTGGTTTCAACCTATAGCAACCCTATTGACGGAGTAGAACTGCCCTATAGAATTTCCAAAGAGCACCTGGTGAATTTGAATGCAGACCTTCTGTTTAGCAGCTGTAGCACTTAACTACTACACCACCATGGCTTCTTAAGAGCCATTAGAGATTGCTGATTTCCTTTCTGTTCAAAACAGATGAAAACAGTATCTCTAAGGTCTCTTCCAACTCTAAGCTCTTAAGACTTGCTGCTGTAGTGACATCAGTGTCACCTGGGAGTGTGTTAGAAATGTGCAATCTAGGGCACTACCCCAGACCTAATGAATCATTGTCTACACTTTCACGTGATTCATATGCATGAGTGCATTGTATTTTAAGTACAAGTTTACAATCAAAGTCAGTTTGCCATACAAAATCTTTTAGTCAAAATATGCAACTCTAGCTGCTCTCGCCACCCTGTGACAGCATACTCTTCCTTTCCACCCTGTACTTCCCATATCTGTTCGACCAACTCCTGTCTTCCTCTTCCTCCTCATCTCACCTCTGGACAGGAGTTTCAGAATGAAAGGGGCCACTCACCTAGTAAAGTGTGAAAAAGTGACTTCACTTCAAGATGCAAACAACCTGTTAATTCATCTTTCCTGTTTCCTGGTGCTCTGTAGAAACCTGTTGCTGTTGAGTTGATTCTAAATTGTGGAGACTCCATAGAACATAGTAAAACTGCCCTATAGAGTTTCTGAGGAGTGGCTGGTGATTTTGAACTGTTGATCATTTGGTTACCAGTTGAACTGTTAACTACTGTGCCACCAGGGCTCCTTGAAATGAGCAGGAATGTAAAAAAGACAAGATCTACAGTAGCATAGGAAATGGTACTATCAGCAAACCTAAATATTTGATGAACTTCTGAAAGATATGAATGAGATGTGGTTGGGTTGAAGGAAAAAATGAATCTGTACCAAAACTTTCCAGGCTCAATTTAAGACATTTGTAGCAAGAATATGAGAAAATCAGCTGTAGGGGGTGGAGGTTGCCTTATCCTGTGTTCTCTAGAGAAACAAAACCAGTAAAGCATATAAATTTATATAGAGAGAGATTTTTATGAAAGAATTGGTGCACACATATGCAGAAGCTGGAATGACCCATGTCCTTGGGTCAGAATAGAGCCTTCTGATTTATATAGCTACAGGGACTTGTGAACCCAAGACTGACAGGTTGTAGAACAAGGCTCTTGCTCACAGGGTGTGAGAATTGGCAGATCCTAAGGTTGGCAGGCAAGACTGAAAGTGAGATGCTAGCTCAAGTCCCAAGAACTGGTCAGATGAACAGGAGCTAGCTGCAGTATCCAGATCAAGCAAAAGTCTATAAGCCTTACCAGAAAATCCAATGCAGACCACATGCCCAAGAGAACTCCCTTAAACTGATTGGCTACTCATCATGGAGGTGATCACATATCAGATCTCATCATAGATGTGAACACAACATTATGTAACTGTCAAACCACTGAGAATCATGGCCTAGCCAACTTGACACGCAACCTTACCCAACACAGATGTAGAGGTAGAGGAGAGCACTGAAAGTTTTTAGCAATTCAGAGATGTTCTCCCCTAAATTGGAATTTGTGAAAGATTCCAAATGTGGGAGATCTTGCCAGGGAGAAGGGAGGTCAAAACCCAACTAATTTTACTATAGGTGGTATATAGCAGTTAATAGTGTTGCCTCTGGAGGGAGACCTTGGTTGAGCTATCTAGAATACAACTGTTGGTCTCTGTCAGGAGCAAAAGAGAAAGAAGGAAACCAAAGTCTCAAGAAACTAGTCAGCAGGACTGATAGCCTATGTGAGCCATGACCTCATTTACTGTGAAACCAGAAGAGCAGAGCCACAATGGATGGACTCTTGTGGAATGGGAGAAAAACATGGAACAGAACTCCAAGAGTCCACACTTACTGGCCCAGTTGAGACTAGAGGATTCTCTAAGACTGTTGCCCTGAGATATACTTTAAACCTTGAACTGTTCCCCTAAAGTCACTCTTTAGCAAAGTAACATATCGGCACACGAAATAAAGTATATTATGTATGAGTATGGTGCTCAGTTAAAAAGCTATATGAAAAGGCCAACAATTACTGTAAAAGAAAGATGAGAAGACAAGGAGGAAGGAAGCTAGAGGACTGGAAACAGAACAGCTAGAAAGCAGTTAAAATATTGACACGTGACCCGTTGCGAAAAATGTAGCTATTGTCAGTGAACAATTTGTGTGGAAACTGTTAAATGAGAACCTAATTTGCTGTGTAAACTTTCAAAACACAATGTTATTAAAAAAAAAAAAAGATCTCAATTGAAATTCCAGTTCTCATTACTTACTAGCTGTGAAACTTTGAGTAAGCTGTATAACTCCTGTGCTTTGGTGTCATCATCTGTAAAGTAGGATGAATAGATTTATTGTGAGGTTTAAATGAGGTAATTTGTTTTAATTTGCTGTTCTCTTTTTTGAAGTCACTTCAGATTTAATGCCTAGCATAGTGGTTCAGGACATGTTATCAGGAGGAATTAGTCCCTAGAGAATCACTTCATGCTTGGTGAAGTACAGGGTCAGTGGACAAGATGAAGACCCTCAATAAATTGGCTTGACACGGTGACTGCAACAATGTGCTCAAACATAACAACATGAGGGTGGTGCAGGACTGAGCAGTATTTCCTTCTGTGGTACACAGGGTTGCTATAAGAAAGAACCAACTAGATGACACCAGCAAGAACAGCAGTGGTTCTTATTAGAGCATGGATTGTGGGGGTCTTCTCTTTAACAGTTTGACTCCACTGTTTGCTAGCTTTTGGACATAGGCCTTGTAGTGTAACTTCTGGCAGCCTTGGTTTTCTCATCTATATAATACGATAATAATGGAACCTACATCTAGAATTTGGGGGATTAAATGAGATATGCAGGCACTTGGACACAGTAGGGAGCCTCTGGCACAGTGGTTAAGAACTTGGCTGCTAACCAAAAGGTTGGCAGTTCAAATCCACCTGCCACTCCTTGGAAACTCTGTCCTATAAGCTCTTCACAAGTTAGAATCAACTTGATGATGATGGGTTTCATGCTTGATAACTGTTAGCTACTAATAATTACTGTTGTCATTCTGTGTTTTTTGTTTTTCGAGATACATTTTATCACAAACGCACATGCCAAAAACCTTCTGTTGTCCAAAAAAACAAATAAAAACAATAACTAAAATACCAGTAGACTAATGGCTTAAGTAACACATTGAAAAGGAATTAGATACTGAATTTGGGTCTCCGAAACTCCCTACAGTTAGAGTTGATGCTAAGCCTGAGATTTGGATGAAAATACATAGTGTGAAATACACTATGTGAAAACACATAGTGTGAAATCTAATGGTATTATTCTGTAGAGATTAGCTGTGGATTCTCTGCTCATTGTTCTTTAATGCCCGTGTCTCTCTAATTGTTGTTTGTCTGATTTCTTTATGACAGGATACTTGAATTATTAGTCTTAGCAAAAGAGAAATGGAGGAACCATAGAACATTAAGGATGAATTCAGGAAGGCCCGAGACCATGGAAAACTTGCCCGCTCTCTATACTATTTTCCAAGGAGAGGTATGTTGTTTTGTAATTTGAACCTGCCACCTAAATAGTAAAACCCAGATTCAGGGTGAAAAACAGCTGGATTTGGAGCTCCTGACCATGTGAGATTATCTTGAGCATTACAGTTGAACAGGAATGCCTGGTGCAACCATTTGGCTACCATACATACCTTCTGTCAGCTCTGGACTCTTAACTTTACACTTGACATCTTCATTTGAATACCTTACAGCATCTCAAATTTATGTTTTAAATTGAATTCTTGATTTTTTTTCTCACCAAACCTGTTCCACTTCTAGTCTTTTTTCTGTCTCAGCAAGTGGAGCCACTGTCCATTCAGATACCCAAGCTAGAAATCTGGACATCATCTTGTTTTCCCTTCTTAATTTGATCTTGATTTTCCTTCCTTCTCTAGCCCGTCTATAAACTCTATCATTTCTACCTCCTAAGTATATCTCCAGTCTGTATACTGCTCTACCCTCTTGCCATTCCTTTATTTGAAGGTCTCCTCCATCTCTGAAGTGACCTGTATCTTTTATGACTTCTTTCCATTTGTTCTTCACAGTATAGCCAGAATAGCATTTTAAAAACACAGATTGGACCATTCTGCAGCTACTCAACAGCTTCGGATGCTTCTCATACTTCTTGAATGGATCCAAACTTGTTTTCATGGCGCCTACATGACTTGGCTTCTGCCTATTGTGACAATGTTGAATTGTTCTGCTCTATTCGTACTGCAGCCGTGGTAGCCTCCTAACAGCTCTTGCTTCCTCCATCCTTAGATCTCAGCCTTGGTATTGTCCCTTAGAGGCCTTTCTTTTTTCACTTACATTAATGAGTGTACCCTGTTTTTGTTTACATACTTGTTTACTGTTTACTGTCTGCCTTCCTCATAAGACTTTTAAGTTACAGCAGGGCAGAGCTGTGTGTGTTTCGTTCACTACTGTCTATAAAAAGGAAACCCTGGTGGCATAATGATTGAAGTGCTACATCTGCTAACCAAAAAGTCACCAGTTTGAATCCACCAGGTGCTCCTTGGAAACTAGGGAGAGGTTCTTCTGCATCCTGTAGGGTCACAATGAGTCAGAATAGACTCGACGGCAGTGGGTTTGGTTTCAGTTTGAATCTATCACAAGCAGAAGTGGGTGGGTAGAAAATAGTAGGTACTGAATACGTTTTTGATGACTAAATGAATGATCAGCCTTTGAAAGAGAAGACATTATGCTTATTTAGAGAGCAGAGACTTTGGAACAAGATAGAACCTGAGTTCTAGGCCCAGATCATTTACTTACTAAATGAGCCCAGTTTTTTCACTTGTTATCTGGGATTGCCATAATGGTTAAATCAGCTAACATCTATATATATAACATGATACCTGAGACAGAGTAGTTGCTCTTGAAAGTTATCTTCCTCGTCTTGAAGTAATAGTGAAGCAAAAAATTTCAGTCCCGTATCTTTTGAGTGCTTCTAGTATTTTAACTATATCGTTCTTAGGGAATTCTTGCTCTATGGCTGACAAAAGTTTTATTTTCTAATACTGTCAGTTTTCTGAGGCCAGACTTTGTGACTATCAGTGTTTATAAATACTTGTGGCTCTTGACTCTGTTAAGTTGAAACCAACTTAGGACAAACAAGACACGAAGGATAATAACACTAACAAATAGTAAACAGTTCTGCTTTGTTAGAACCTCTGTCGTCTTTCTTGAAAGCTCAGGGTCTTCCCAAGGGTTGGTGAAGTACCAGGGCTCAGAAAAAGGAAGTGACAGCACTGGAGGTGAAAGGACTTCTGTGATCATGAAGCCCTCACTTGTCAGGTATACATGAAAGAGACAGGTGAGCACTCTGCCCTCCACAGACTGACTCGGAGTTCTAGTGAAGTGGCAACTGACTGACAGCGAGTTCTTGGATGAGACAAAGCTTGAACTAATGCTTCGTTTTATATTTTATTTTACTATCAAGGCAGAATGTTATCAGAGAGTACCTTACAGTTCTAGTTTAGTATTTCAGGGGCACTGTTAGAAAAAATAAAGTTTTGAAGTGACTAGAATTAGAGAAAGAGAAATTTCATGACAAATTGGAAAGAAGAAACTACTTTCAGGATATTCATTCTGCAAGCCTTTACTGAGTATCTAATAATTGCAAAGAAGATACCTAGTTACTTTGTAATTAAAATCAATTTTTTAAAGCAACAACATATCAAACACAATTAAATCTTTTTCTATTGTGACTAAGTGAAAGTATACAATCTAAATTAAATTTACATGCCCACCTATCTTCAGCTCCCTCTGCTTTCCTTGCCCAGTGACAGCATACTCCTCATCACTGTATACTTGTTGCATTCTCTTAACCATCTCCTGTCCTCTCCTTTTGACTCTCTCCTCTCTCAGCTAGAAAGAGACCAGTAGGACAGCATCCTATAAGTGCATAGAACCATTAAGTGTGCACACCATATGGTAACATTGTCAAACACGGTTTTTTAAAGCAACAACATATCAAACACTTTCACATATTCTGTCACCTTGAATCTCTTTAAAGAAGTTATTGTTAGCTCCACCACGTGGATAAGGAAAAGTCTTCTTAGAGGTTAAGTGGCTCAGGTCACCTGATTAAAAATTGGCAAAGCTGAAATTCTAAATCGATTTCTTTTTCCCAGTCCACTTACTACTAGACTGTAGCTGGGATTACCTAGCTGGCATAAACCCATGGAGGAATCAAATGGCCCTCAGGAGAATTCTTTTAACTGAATTAATAGGCAGAAGGTAGATGGTAAGTTTGACTGTTCCACTGTCATTTGTTTGCACCTTTGCTATGGCATCACAGACTGCCTTTTATTAGTGTTACTTACATATGTGTCTGTCTCCTCCACTAAATTGTGAGTTATTAGAGAACAGGGGCCCTGGTTGTCTCATTTATCTTGGTAACTAATTCAGGTTTATTTTAAAATAGACTGGATGTCTTTTTCCTTGAGTTGCTCTTGTGTCACAGTAGCTGACATAGTATCTTACGTATGGCACGTAAGTAAGTAAATGTTTGAATAAAGTTGAGTCCAAGTCTTTTGTGACCAGATATCCTTGAAAAAACTGGTGGAGTAGCCCATATCCTAGCATTTCTTCTCTTACTGGACTTAGCAAGAATGGGGTCCAGTCACTGAATAGCTAGAAGCCAGTATTCATTCTTCTTTTGTCCTCTGAGAGTCATTTTGGTGTCAGAATCTTTTAAACATGGTAGTGGGTGCAGGAACAGCAGGTGGGAGTTGAGATTTAGCCTAGCCCTGCGGCAGCCCAAGAAATGTTGAGGGGAAACTGGTATGGGAAAGGTGGAAATAACACTGGATTAGAAAAACAAACTTCTGTATCTGCTTCTTTTCTAACTTCGCATCTGTGGGCAAATAATGTCTCTGAGCCTTAAATTCCTCACTTGTGTTATGAGAGTAATTAGTTCCAAGACCTGTACAACCTCTAATCTGAAGATGGTATGTTTATTTCACCCAAACCCTGAGTTCAGTTGAGATAATTACTGGATTTTTTTCCCTAAGCCATTTGCCTAATTATTTGGGGGGCACCACATAGACTGTGATCATCTATGGCAGGTGCCGTCCTGTTCATTTTATCTCTGATTGCACCCTGGGAGATACGGCGATAGAAACGTGGTGCTAGAAATAGGCAAGAATGCCTTTTCCTAACTGAGCAGTGGAATGCATTCATTCTGGAGCATATTAACCTTTTCTTTTGGGAGAGACAAAATTAAGGCCTATCATGATATTTACTTGAAAGACTATGATGTGACACTGGAGCTTCAGGATAGAAAAGTGAGGTCGTCTTAATTTACAGCAGCAAGTGATTTGGACTCCAGCTTCCAGATGCTGCTTTTCAGTTTGCTAGATAATTATATTCTTTAATGATATTGTTGTACAATATGAGACATCTCATCTGTCTTCCTAGAACCGTGGAGCAAAATTAGTTAGAGTACCTTCATTGTACCCAAAAAGGAGGACTTTGATTTTATTGTAATTAAAAATGGAAATTCTTATCTTCTTTACCCATATGACCCTGTGTTATGGAGAACAATTTGCTTTATGAACTTGGGTAGGCACTTTGTGTCTTTAGTCTTCAGTTTCCTTACGTCTAAGAAGACAGGATTGGACCTTGCTTTTAAGTACCAGTAGCTGCTTGATTGTTACTGTATCTTTGGGACCATCTGGTTCCTATCCCAGATTAAAGATGTTAAGAGTAAAACTTTTTGGTGCTTAGTCATTCTTACTGGTGAATGACCTTGGATATCTTGATCAAGTACTATACCCCAATAACCCCATTAAAAAATGGGGAGAATGAAAGTTTGTACGTATTTCCTAACACTGAAGTGAATAATGATGACATTTGGTGAAATAGAAGCCAATGAGTTAGGAGTCAATAGACCGAGATTCTGTACCTAGCTTATGTCTAATTCAGTTGTGCTTTTCTGCCAGTCACAGATCTTTTTCTTTTTCTTTTTTCGCTTGTGCATTAGGTGAAGGTTTACAACTCATTAATTTCTCATACAAAAATTTTTATACGTGTATTATTATGTGACCCTAGTTGCGATGCCCATAATGTGACTGCATACTTCCCATTTGCACCCTGAGTTTCCTGTGTCCATTCAGCTAACACATGTTCTTTTCTGCCTTCTTATCTAGCCTCTAGACAGGAGCTACCCATTTAGTCTCGTGTATCTACTTGAACTAAGAAGCACACACTTCTTGAGTATTATTTCGTGTTTTAGATAGTCCAGTCTGATCTTTGTCTGAAGAGTTGTTTTGAAAATGATTTTAGTTCTGGGTTAACAGAAAGTCTGGGACCATGTGTTCAGGGGTTCCAGTAGTCTCAGTGAGACCATTAAATCTGGTCTCTTTATTACAATTTGACTTCTGCATCCTACTTTTTCTCTTGTTCTGTCCGAGACTGTTGAGTTCCCTGTCAGGGCAGTCATGGGTGGTAGCTGGCCAACATCTAGTTCTTCTGGTCTCAGACTGACGCTACCAGTTACTAGTCTTTTATGCTTCATTATCTCAAGTATAAATTATTAAAAACTTAACAATTTATTGTGTGTATGTTTGGTGCCCACATATTGGTGCAGGGCATTTTATTTATATCATCTATTACCTGCAGCAACAAAATGAGTATAAGTGGGAATTTGGTGAGTTGTATTTAAGATTCCACAGATGGAAATGGTGGAGCTGGGGCAACAAAATGAGTATAAGTGGGAATTTGACGAGTTATATTTAAGATTCCACAGATGGAAATGGTGGAGCTGGGATTAGAAGCATCATCTTTTACTCCAAAGCTCTTGCTATTTTTACAGTTTGCTGTTCTACCCCATCTGCCATGTAGAGACCTACTGTAAACACTAATTGCTGCTAGAAACAAAAAAGATACCAGATGTCATGTTGCAGAAACCTACAGACAGGGAAAAATTTTTGACTGACAATTCCTGCAGAGCCCTAATCTCTGACATCTACAGGAAAGTTAATACCTTTACAACAAAAAGACAAATAATCCAGTTTAAAAATGTGCAGAGGAAGTGAATAGATACTTGACCACAGAAGATGTTCATTTGGCTACCAGACACATCAGGGAATGCACAGGATCACTAGCTATTAGAGAAAGGTGTATCAGAACCACAGTGAGATACTGTCTCACGCTGGTATTACTACCATGAATCAAAAAAATAGAAAACAAATATGGGAGAGGCTGTGGTGAGATTGGACTCTTATGCACTGCTGTTGGGATTTCAAAATAGTACCGCCACTTCGGAAAACGATATGACACTTCCTTAGAAAGCTGGATATAGAAATACCAGATGATCTAGGAATCCCATTCCTAGGAATATACCCTAGAGAAATAAGAGCTGTTATGCGAATAGACATATGCACCCCATGTTTATTACAACATTGTTCACAGTAGCAAAAAGGTGGAAACAACCTAGATGCCCATCAACAGATGAATGGATAAACAAACTGTGGTACATACAGTGGAGTGCTGTGCCATGATAAAGTGCAGTGATGAATGTGCAAAGCATCTCACAGCATGGATGAATCTGGGGGGTATTATGTTTGGTGAAATAATTGAGTCACAAAAGGACAAATATTGTATGAACCCACTGCTACAAAAACTCATGAAACCAGTTTACTCACAAAAAACAAATACTCTCTGATGGTTATAAGGAAGGGAAGGGAAGGGGATGGAAAAGAAAAGCACTAAATAGACAACAGATAAGTGGACACTTTGGTGAAAGATAAGACAGCACGCAGTACTGGGGAAGCCAGCACAGCATGTCCAAGGCAAGGTCATGTAAGCTCCATAGACACATCTGGACTTTCTGAGAAACTGAATTACTGGAATGAGGGCTATGGGAGATCATAGTCTCAGGGGACATGTAGCTCAGTTGGTATAATGTAGTTTATAAAGAAAATGTTCTGTATTTTATTTTAGTGAGTAGTATCTGGGATATTAAAAGCTTGTGAGTGGCTGTCTTAGATACTCCACTGGTCTCATCCCATCAGGAGCAAAGGAGAGTGACGAAAAGGGAAAGATTTGTCCGAAGGACCAATGGACCACAACTAACACCACCTCCATCGTACCAACTCTAGTACCACTAGATGGTGCCTGGCTACCACCACCATCTGCTGTGATGGGAATCATCGTGGAGGGTCCCAGACAGAGCTGGAGAAAAACGTAGAATAAAATTGTAACATACAAAAGAAGACCAGCCTTAACTGGCTGTCATGGATTGAATTATGTACCCCCAGAAATGTGTGTAGCAATTTGGTTGGGCCATTATTCCTGGTATTGTGTGATGTTCCTCCATGTTGTAAATTCTGCCTATATGATGTGAGTGAGGCAGGATGAGGGAAAGTTGTGTTGGTGGGGCAGGACTCAATGTGTAAGATTGTTGCATGCCTTAAGGCAGTCTCCTGAGATATAAAGGAAAGAAGCTAGCAGAGAGAGGTGGGGACCTCATGTCATTAAGAATGCAGCCCCAAGAGCAGAGCATGGCCGTCAGACCTGAGGTTTCCGGTGCCACAATGCTTTCAGATCAAAAAAAAGACTGAAGCAACACAAGGACCTTCCTCCAGAGCTGATAAAGAGGGAAGGCCTTTCCCTGGAGCTGACACCTGAATTTGGACTTGTAGCCTATTGGCCTATCGAAGAATAAACTTTTCTTATTAAAGCCATCTACTCAGTGGCATTTCTGTTAGAGCAGTACCAGATAACTAAAACTAAAACTGAGCTGGTGGGGTGCTGCTCTAACAGATACCTAAAATGTGGAAGTGGTTTTGAAACTGTGAATGAGTAGAAGACTCAGAAAGAAATGAAGAGAACTGTTAACACCAGAAAAGGCCTGACAGATGTTGAGAAGCAGCAGTGAACCGAGACCACAGAAAGAAGCCAACCCAAGGAGTGAGAGAGCCAGCAGGAGGCTTCCTGGCAGAGTGGGGTGCCTCTGAGCACTTAACGGTGAAGCTATAGAGCTTTAGAACACTTGCCCTGGCTGGGCAGTGGTCAACCATAGAAAGCAGAAGCTGAAGAGATGTGGAGCATGAGAAGTTGAGCGGCCTCCGTCTTAAAAGGTATGGCTGTGACTTCAGGGATCTCAAAGGGTGGAGCCATGGTCTCTTGTGTTTCGAAGGGTGCAGTTGCTACTTGATTGGGTTTAGAAAATGGTCTGTTTAAAGCTTAGGGAGCAGAGTTGCTGTTCCAGTGGGCCTAGAAGGCAAAGCTTTAGGCCAGGGCCTAGTGGCCTCCATTCAGAATCTGAAGAGTGTGGCCATTACGTAGAGTCTGGAGGGCAAGGCTAATGTGTAAATTTTCTCAGAGAACAGACGATTAGTTTTGAAGCCTTCAGGGCTAGTGTAATATATTTTGCTAACTTGCTTGGTGTCTGTAGAGGAGATGTAACTGTCCAGCACAAAACAACTAATTAAAGGCCCTAAAAAGAATGAAGTTGATACGTGTAAGATGATTTAGAATATTTTGCAAATAATAATTTAGTGATAAGTGCAGTACATAGTAGTAAATTTAATCCCAGTCCACAGCTGTAGGGGTGGGCTAGAGGACACAAGGGAAGGAGAGGGGTAGAGCTTGGGATAATGATACCTGGCAGAACTCCTAGACCTTTCATTACTAATGTTTGTCATTGCCTGTTAAGTAGACCTATCAAGCTTCTAAATTCCCCATTTAAGATTAGGTCTGTAAAAGAGTTGAGACTATCTTTAACTCTGATTGCATCTTTTCAGATTCTTTTAGATGTCGTGTGTATTGGCCTTTTCTCTAATTGTCTTAAGAAGATCCAAGTCTTGGGTTTGGAGTAAAATAGAACATGTTATGTTGGCCGTTTTTTTTTTTTTTTAATTGTATTTTAAGTGAAAGTTTATAATTCAAATTAGTGTCTCCTACAAAAACTTGCATACATTGTTATGTGACCCTAGCTGCTCTCTTTATACTGTAACAGCACAACTCATCTCCACCCTGTACTTCACATGTCTATTCACCCAGCTCCTGTCTCCTTCTGACTCTCATCTCACCTCCAGGCAGGAACTACAGAGTTAATCTCTTGTATCTACTTAAGCCAAAAAGTGCATGCTTCACCAGCATCATTTTATGTTTTTTAGACCAGTTCAGTCTTTATCTGAAGAGACGGCTTTGGGAGCAGTTTCTGTTTGGGGCTAACAGAGATTTGGGGGCCAGGTCTTCTGGGGACCCTACAATCTGTCTGACCAAATCTGGTCTTTTTACTAGAATTTGAGTTCTGTACCCCATGTTTCTTCTACTCTGTCAGGGACTCTGTTGAATTTCCTGTCAGGGCAGGTATTGGTGTTCGTCACCAACTAGTTCTTCCAGTCTAATGCTAATGTAGTCTCTGATTTCCAAGGCCCTTTTGGTCTTCTGGGCTATTTTTGTTGTGTCTTTGATGTTCATTCCTCTTTGCTGTGGGTGGGTTAGGGCTAACTGGTGCTTCACTGATGGTCACTTAACTAGTACTTAAGACGGTAGACATCAGTCACCAAAAGGATGCAAAACGTTTTCTTAATAAACTTTGTTTTGCCAGTTGACCTAGATGTCCCCTGAAATCATGATCCCTGGACCCTCGTTCCTTTTGCTGTGTCCTCTGTCAAAGTGTTTGGTTGTATTTAGGACACGTTGTAGCTTTTGGTTTAGTCTGGTTGTGCTGACTTATCTTCCAGTGTGTGTGGTCCCTCATTTCTCCTAAAATAATGCTTGCCAGCCAAGTGCTGTCAAGTACAATAATGCTTATGTACTATCTAATTAGTGAATGCCCCTTTCCCTATCTCCCCATCCTCATAATCATCAAAGACTATTTTTCTTCTGTGTTTAACCTTTTCTTAAGTCCTTATAATAGTGATCTCATAAAATATTTGTCCTTTTGTGACTAATCTCATTCACTATAATGCCTTCCAGATTCCTGCATGTTATGTTTCCTGAATTCATCATATTTTTTTCATTCTGTGACTATACCATAGTTTGTTTATCCATTCATCAGTTGATGGGCATCTAGGTTGATTCCATCTTTTTACTGTTGTGGACAGTGCTGTGATGAACAACAGTGTACATATACCTAGTCGTGTGACAGCTCTTATTTCTCTAGGATATATTCCAAGGATTGGGATTACTGGATTGCATGGTATTTCTATTTTTAGCTCTTTTTTGTTAAAGAAAAGCCATATCAATTTCCAAAGCGGTTGTACCATTTTGTCTTCCCATCAATAGTGTATAAATGTTTCAGTCTCTCTACAGCCTCTCCAACATTTATTATTTTGTATATTTTGGATTAATGCCGGCCTTGTTGGGATGAGATGGTATCTTATGGTAGTTTTGATTTACATTTCTCTAGTGGCTAATATTCATGACCTATTCCTCATGTATGTGTTAGCCACCTGGAGGTCTTCTTTGGTGAAGTGCCTGTTCATATCCTGTGCCTGATTTTTTAAAAAAAATTTTTATCCTCCCACATGAGTCGGTGCCTACATCGACTTGGGACCGGAAGAACTGGATGGTGCCTGGCCATCACCATTGATAGCCACGATGGAGTTCACTAAGTTGAGTCTCACTGGCAACACAAGAATAAAAAGGGGTGCATCTTGAGATCTCCACTAAAAGACCTCAACTGATGGTCCAGCGGCTTCGGGGTTCCCCAGAGAACATGGCCCCCGGCCCTGATGCTGCCCTTACCCATAAATTATAACAAAGGTCCACTCTTTGGACAGGAATGGATTGGACTTGGCAATGCAGAGTGACCATATACTGGATGCACATT
This sequence comes from Heterohyrax brucei, assembly GCA_028571685.1. Lineage (NCBI taxonomy): Eukaryota > Metazoa > Chordata > Mammalia > Hyracoidea > Procaviidae > Heterohyrax > Heterohyrax brucei. The sequence continues at coordinate 61,748,969 of CM053140.1, forward strand.
ATGGTTCTGTGCATCTATAGTATATCATCCTGCTGACCTCTGGCTGGAGGAAGGAGAGTGGGTGGAGAGGAGGGGAAAGAAGGCTGTTGGGAGGATTAGACATGTATGGAGCAGAGAGGAATAGTGTGCTGTCACCCAACAGGGAGAGCAGTGGAAGCTGCATATAGGTGGGCATGTAAATTTATACGGGAATGTACATTTTCACTCAGTCATATTAAATAAAAAAAAAAATTTATCCTATTTGACAGTTTGCAATCCAAGTCAATTTTCCATATAAAACCCCAAGTACCAGCCTCTCTGCAACTATCTGCTCTCCTCACCCTGTGACAGCACACTCTTTTTCACTCTTTACTTCCAGCATCCACTCAACCAACCCTTGTCCCCTCCTCTCTACCCTCTCCTGTCCCCCTTTAAAAGAAACCACGAGGACAGCCACATATATGTATTAAACAATAAGTATACACACTACATGCATCTCTCTGTGTCCCCAAGTCCAGTCCATTCCTTGAACCGTTGACTTCAGTACTGCTTTCAGCTCTGGACTAGCAGCAAATCTAGGGGCCATGTTCTCAGGGGACACTTTAGGTTGTCAGACCATCAGTTCTGGTCTTTCAGTAGAGTTCTTGACCTGCATACTACTTTTTCTTGTGCTTAATCTTCAGTCTCACTAATTTAGCCTTCCATTGCCTCAGTTCTGCTCCTTTGACTTTCTACTGAGTTGTTTAATTCTGTAATTTTAATTTCCTGAATTTCTAATTCTTGCTGCTGTATGCTTTCTTTTAGCATGTTCGGTTGTCATTATACTCTGCTGCGTTTTGCCTCATCTCCTTCCTCATCTGTTGAAGAGTTCTAAATATAAATCTTTTGTGTTCTGTTTCTGATAGTTGTAGGAAGTTCTTTACTTCTGGAAAATTTGATGCTTTGTTTTGGGAACTTTCTGAAGAAATCATAGTTTGCTTCTTTAAGTGCTTTGATATACACTGAGCCATCAGTAAATTGTATTTATGTTTTCCGACTGTTTTCTAGCTTCTTGTTTTGAAATGTACAGATAGGCTTGTCATGTGAGAGTTTGGCTATTGTTGTCGTTGAAGCTCTAATTTTCTTTCACAAGGTGGGTTAGATCTGTTATTAGACATATGAGCCCAAGAGCTCATTTATTTTTCTCATATGAATTCAGCTAAGTGTCTAGATAATTGATCTCCAAGTATGTGGTGCAGGCTCTTCGCCTGTTGTTCTAGATGGGCGTGGGTGATTGGTATAGGCACAGGTGTCTTCCTGCAGCTTCTGAGAAAGGCAGGGGACTAACAGCCATCCCTGAGTGTCTGTGATAATGTCATATCCCCCTGTGCCTGAATCTCAGTGAAGGCATAGTTTCTGCCCTGATTTTTATGGCTTAGGTGAGTCGACAGAATTCCCCACTTGCTTCCTGAGTTTGGTAAATTGTTTCCACTGTGAGTCGCGGAGAATTACTTTGGATGGGCTTAAAGAGTCCTATTTTTGTCTCAGTTAATGGCATCAGATTCTATAGCCATGTGCAGAACAGAAAAGGAAGGAGTAGAATGGTTCAGGGTGCACTTGAGGAGTTCTACTTCCGGCTCAGTTAATGGTGTCAGACTTACACCAGGCATAGTGTGAAGAAGTTAGAGGGGTAAACTGCTGGGAAAGAATCAGATCCACATGTGGTTGATAATATGCAAAGACTTAGCCTTCAGTGTCTTGTGCTATCTCTCACTGACTGGAGGTGCGAGTGGATTCTAAAGAGAGTCATTCTTGCTGAGGAGGACACCCACCAACCTCCATGGCTCAGCCTCCCAGTAGGTGGCTGTGGCCATTTCCCAGCAGGTCAAGTCTGTGGAATCCTATGTGCTTCTGCATGGTTGCTCAGTCTAATTTCTCAACTCTCCTTTAGATGTGTAGGGCTCCTAGGATGTCATATTTACTGGATTCATTTGTTCTTTCGAGTCTTTTTTTGTTACAGGGGTCATGGGAAGCGTCCATCTGCTCTGCCACCTTGACCCCATCTTCTGTTACGATTTTTTCAATTTCATTTGGGTCTGTTGTAATAGGGCTCATCTCATTTCTTATTTGAATTATGTGCTTCCTGTCCTGTTTCTCTTTTGTCAGTTTGGCCAGTGGTTTATTGATTTTGTTGATCTTTATAGGGAAACAGCTTTTGGTTTTATTAGGTCTTTTGTATATTGTCTGTTTTGATTTGAAATTTAAGAAATAGGGATGTCCTGTATGACTCATCCCACCTTATTAAAATTCTATGAAGTGTGACTTTACTATTAGAGTTTCTTCTGTTTGCTTCCTTCATTTATTTACCTTCTTTAGGGATTTTGATTGGAGTAGAATTTGGGCATTCCTAGGTATCATCATGCCATCTGACACACTGTGTTCTCACCAGTGTTTTTAATGTGTACACAGATACCTGTCAGTCTGAATTTCAAAAAGAGCTAAAAGAATGTTTGGTAGGCTATCAACATTTAGGCAGTTTTGTAGTAGACAGAGGCAGTCAGTATCAAGTAGAAATTTGAGGAGACTAGGTTAAATGCCACGAAAGAGTGGTTCTCATTTGTGTGACATATTGATTTTTTTCTTTATAGGTTGCTATGGTGACAGACTATGGAGCCTTTATCAAAATCCCAGGCTGTCGGAAACAAGGTGGGGAGCCTATAACTTGAAATTCCCATTTCATTCTCTCTGTGTACATTCTCTGCTGTCACCGAAGTGCATCCTAATTATATAGGTTCTACATTTTTCTGACAGTAGGGATTTTATTGGTGGAGATATGAATACAGGCAGGTAATGACAGTTCTCTTTGATCAGGCCTTAGCTCAAGAGATGATAATGCTGTCTTATTTGGGAAAAGGACTGGAATATAGCTACTTGAGTTCACTTCTGAAACCATCTATTCGCTAGACTTCACTTGTGATCCTAGGCAAATCACTTACCCTCTTTGGACTTAGAATTTGGGGAATAGCAAATTACTTCTTCTGTGAGGCTGACGTTATGAGTTCTGTAGTTTATGGTATATGAAAAGGAAATAGTATTATAACCAATTCAGATATACATTTGCGTATATGTAATGCTTTGCATTGTTTTGGAAATCCTGGTGGTGTAGTGGTTAAGTGCTACATCTGCTGATTGTAAGATTGGTGGTTCAGATCTGCCAGGCACTTCTTGGAAACTCAGTGGGGCAGTTCTACTCTGTCATATAAAGTTGCTACAACTTGGAATCAACTCCAGAGCACTGGGTTTGGTTTTAGATTTTTATATTATTTTCGTAAGTTGATAGGCATCTGTTGAGCATTTTTGGAGAATCCTTTTCTCATCTGTATTTTTGTTTCTTGAAACAATTCTATTAAATAGTAAAAGTAGGCTCTGTAGGTTAGTGACTTGCCCCAAGTGCCATAGCTAGGTCATAGGTATAGTCAGGTCATAGTGTAGTCATAAGCCCTTGCATTAAAGTAAATCAAACTTTTTAATGTAAAAAAAAAGCAGCATTAAGAGTATTGGAAGAAAATGTAGAAAAATGTTTGACTACATAATAGTAAAAAATCATATAAACAAAGTCAAGTTGGAAAAAAGTGTCTTCAGTACATACAACAAAATGTTAAAGAAGGAAAAGATAAGACAGTTCACAGAAAAAAATACCATTTGTCAGTAAACATATTAAAATATATTCTCAGTATTAATTAAAAAAGAACTTTAGTAATTCATACCATCAGATACTCTTCATCAATAAAAAGAATGAAGGTGAAGCATTAATGGATGGAGTAATTATCCAATCTCCAGAGAATTACACTGAGTGCAATAGCCAGTCCCAAAAGAGTACACACACAGTATTATTTCATTTAAATATCACTTTCTTAAAAAATATATTGGGTTCTAATTTATGTACCACATATTTCATCAGTTTAAAATAGAATATTGTTTTTTGATATATTTACATTTTTCTAATCATCACTATTTTTGTAATCTATTTAGAGAACAGTTTCATTATTCCAGAAGGAAACCTTAGGCTCATTAGCAGTCATTCCTAATGCCTCCCTTTTTCCCGGTGTTAATCCAAACCCACTGCCAATGAGTCAATTCTAACTCATAGCAACCCTGTAGGATAGAATAGAACTGCTTCATAGAGTTTCTAAGGAGTGTCTGGTGGATTTGAACTGCCAATGTTTTGGTTAGCAGACATAGCACTTAACTGCTACACCACAAGGGTTTCCTTCCCACTCTTAGGCAACCACTAATGTACTTTGTATTTGCATAATTTGAACCTTTTTTATAAATGGAATCATGCAATGGGTACTCTTTTTGTGACTGGCTTCGTTCATTTAGAATGGTGTTTTCATGGTTCTAATTGTGCTTTAACATGTATTAGCTCTTACATTCCTTTTTTTGTCGTTACAAAATATGGTATGGATAAACCACGTTTTGTTTTCTGTTCCTCAGTTGAAGGACATTTGGGTGATTTCTGCTTTTCTTGCTTTTATGAATAATGTATTTGAACATTTTTGATACAGATTTTTGTGTCGATGGTTCCATTTCTCTTGATTATGTAACTAGGAATGGAATTGCTAGGTACAGAAATGCTTATTTTAGCTTTTAAAAAAAAAAATTTTTTTTAAATTGTGTTCCCTCCTGCTTTTTCTTCCCTGCCCCTGGGCTGGTGTGCCCCATTGATTCTCATTTTGTTTTATAAGACTTTTGTATAACATTTTGAGGAAATGCCAGACTGTTTCGCAATGTGATTTTTGTTGGTGTTAGGTGACATCCAGTTCTTATATCCATTTAGGTATTTTCTTGGTGGTATTCCATAACTCTTATGTCTTTGGTCATTACTGTTCAATACGTCAAATCTATTCTTCGTATAGTCTCTGAATTCAGGTGGGCTATACTTAGCTGTTCTAGTGAGAGTGAAATTGTGTCTCTTGGGGTTTTGATCTGTATCTCTCTGACAACTGGTAATGCTGAGCAAGTTTTCATGTGTTTGGTCACAATTTCAATATCCTCTTTGGGAAAATATGTATTCAAGCTCTTTGCCGATTTTCTGATTGGGTTATTTGTCATTTTGATGTTGTCAAAGTTTTATATTCATTTTGCTTTTTAGGTTCATTCTTGTTGGTTATATGGTTTCCAAGGTTTTCTCCTAGTTGGTAACTTTTCATTTTTTGGTAGTCTTTTGATGAACAAAAGTGTTTAATTTTTGTGAGGTCCCATTTATTTTTGTCTGTTGTTTGTGCTTTTGTTAGTATGTTAGAACCCATAGTTAAAAACTAGGCTAGACGGTATTGCCTCTGTTGGTTCTTGTAAGAAGTTGTATGGTTTTAGTTTGTGCATTTAGGTTCTTAGTCCATTTTGAATTTGTTTCTTGGTATGATGTAAGGCATGGATCCTTTTCTTTTTTTTCCCGTGTAGAAATCCAGTTTTCTAAACTTTTATTGAGCAGACCCTTCTTTCCCATTGATAAACTGACCACTCTTGTCAAAAATCAGTTGACTGTAGATGGTTAGGTTTATTTGTGGACTCTTAATTGTATTCCATTGGTCTGTTTGTCAGTTCTTATATCAATGCCACTGTTTTGTTTATTATTGCTATAGAGTATATTTTAAAATCAGGAAATATGAGTCATTCTACTTTTTCTGTTTCAGCATTGCTTTAGCTGTTTGGGGTCGCTTGCCATGTTATATAAAGTTGAGGACTGTTTTTTCTATAAAGAAGGCTCTGGGAATCTTGATACGGATTGTGTTAGGTTTGCAGATCACTTTGGGTGGTATTGGCATCTTAACAATATTAACATGAACATGAGACATCTTTCTGTTTGTTTCCTTTTTAATCTTTTTCAGCAGTGTTTTATAGTTTTCATCATATAAAGTCCATATTTATGTTCCTGGTTAGATTTATTCCTGGGTGTTTTATTCTCTGAGATGTTATTATAAATGAGATTGATTCCCTAATTTCCCTTTCAGGTTTCTCATTGATGATGTATAGAAACCCAACTGATTTTTGTTTGTTGCTCTTGTACCATGTATCTTTGCTAGATTCCTGTATTAGCTTTAGAAATTTTCTTGTAAACTCTGAGATTTTTTGTATAGATGATCATGTCATCTGTGAATAGAGATAATTGTACTTTTTCCTTTCCAATCTGGACACCTTTTATTTCTTTCCTCATCTTATTGCTCCAGGTAGGATGTCTAATACAATATTGAATAGAGACGGTGAGTGGGCACATTTGTCTTGTTCCTAATTTTGAGGGGAAAGCTCCCAGTTTTTCTCCAATTAATATGATGTTGGCTCTTGACTTTTCATGTATGCTCTGAATCGTATCAAGGAATTTCTCTTCTAGTCTAGTCACCGTTAGGGTCCTAATTAAGGAAGGATGTTGGATTTTACTGGTGCTTTCTCTGCATCCATAGAAATGGTTGTATGGTTACTATGTATAGTACAGTTAGCCACATGTTACCATTAGGATAAATTGGGTAGAGGGTATATAAGACCTCTCAGTATTTCTTACAACTATGGTACATCTAAATCTATAATGATTTCATAATAAAAATTTTTGAAAAGTAATTTAAAACATTTATAGGTCTTTGAAACTGTGACACTAATAGATACTAAAAAGATTGCTGTTAAAAAGTGTAATAATGTACACTTTTGTTCACTATTGGGAGCATAAATGTTACAGACTTTGCCCATATCTGGTAACATTTTTCAGGTGCCTACCCTTTAACTCAAGCATAGCAATGATTGTGAGGTTGGCCTGGGACCAAGCGGTATTTGGGCCTGTTACATACAGGGTGGCTGACAATAATAAGTCTTTTAGCACAGCACTTTTTGGGGGGGGATTTAGCTTATAGAAGAGAATTAGATAAAGTATATACATTTTTGCAATGGACTGTGATGGTGATAAAAAGGATAACTGTATTTCTAAGTCACTTTGATGCTGGTGCCTTCTTTATCTTATCAGAAAAAGTGGAAGATTTTTACGCAGTTACAGCATGTTGCTGATGATAGTAGTTGAAAGACGCCATTAATTATAAGAAGTATGTCAATTTCAGAGATGTTATTATTGCTGTATGTTCAAGAGAGGGGTGCATCTTAGGATGGAAGAAACAGGGTAGATCTCAGTTAATTGGCTAGGAAATATGTAAAAGATGATAAATGAGAAAAGGCATTTGTATCAGAGTTTGTATGCCATGACCCTTTCTACTTGTTTGAAGTATGTGCATGAATGCCTACATATTTTAAAAACTATAGCATATGTTAATATCAAAGTCTGTAAGAATATTCAGTCACTTTTTAGTACTGATCATCTCTGAGGGGTGGGGTTTTCTAGGGGAAGTATGTATGTAGAAGATGGACTATCACTTTTTTTTCTTTTAATAAAAATTTTCTGAAAAATAAAGTCCAGTAGCTGATCTTTGGCTAATAAAGCCATACCTGGCCTTGGAGACTGCTGTGTTGCCAGTGGCATATCTGTATTAGAAGCAGCTTACCACTAATTTGAAAGCAGGTCATCAGCAGTCTATAGTAAAGCGTCTCCTTCTTATGTTGGCTGGAATATGACTAGATAGAGTTCTTCCCCATCCTTATAGGATTTGCACCTTTTCCAGTCTGAAGACAGATTTTCTTGTTAGTATACTTGCTATGACTACTAGTGCCTGAAAGTCACATCCTTACTTGGCTATATATATGACACTTTGGGGATGAGGTGGGGATTTAAGGCCTGCCACCTTCTAGTAATCCTTCTTCAACTCAGTTGTGACCAGACCCTATCAGGCATTTCCTCTGATTGTGGCTGACAGGTTAGAAGTGACTCTGTCAGTCTGTCAGCTGTTCTGAGCCAAACCTAGGGGGAGAGCTCATTTATTGGATAACACTGGGCAGTTGATTTTCTGAACTGTGTCTTAGCTTCTCTGAAAGTAAAGGGGGAAGACTATTTATTAAGTCCTGTCCTAAAAGGACTGGGTTATGAAACAATTCTGATCTGATTAAATCTTAACATTTTTAATTCAGGGGGGAAAAAAATAGGAAAAACCCATTTATGTCAATTCAAATTCATAGCAACCCTATAGGACAGAGTAGAATTGCCTCATATGATTTCCAAGGAGAGTCTGGTGGATTCAAACTGCTGATCTTTTGGTTATCAGCTGTAACTCTGGTAGACCCTAATTTGAATTCATTTTCCCCACCTATTCTCAGAATTCTTTAACCACTACAGAGTTCAAGATCCCTTCTTAAGTATTCTGGGGAAACCAAAACTTTCTGTGATGATAGAAATATTCTATACCTGTGCTGTTCAGTATAATAGTCACAGAATCTTTAATTTTATTTATTTTAATTAAATTTAAAACAGCTACAGATGGCTAGTAACTATGGTAGTAGGTAGAGCAGCCCTGCTTGTAAATTTTTTTTTACTATCTTCTGCTCACCATCACTAAATTTTGAGAATGGAAGTTGTTGTTAAAGGCTATAGGGTGTCTGTAACACTGCATTGTTCATGGTAGTTCAGATATTTTTATCAGTGAAGTCAGTTTAGCAAATATTTATTTATTGAGTTATGTTTTCTGGTCATAGCAGTAGGTGGGAAAACAGGAAACAAAACAAAACAAAACAAAACCATCGCCTCTGCTACCCTCAGATTGTTCACATTCTGGAAGTAGAAATAAATTCCAACATAATATAAGGTTGTACTTAGTCCAGGGAGCTGTGGAAGAGTTACGCTATTTGATGAGAGAGGGACTAGAAGAGTGCCTGAGGCATAATTCATTAAATTTTATTAAATGAGTAAATATGTAGTCCCAGCTCCACCATTGAGTAGTTTCTTGACTTGGGCACGTTGCTTGGTCTTTGAACCTTAGTTTTGTCACCTATGAAATGGGAATGCCTTGCATATTTTAGACTCTTGAGTTTTGTGATTGGCAGGTTTATGTTTTATTCAACCTTGAAACCATTTTGCCTGCAATATAAAGGGCATTTTAAGGAGGAAAGGTGTGTGTCAGGGTTGTATCCTTTCACCATACCTTCTCACTTTGAGTGCTGAGCATATAATCCAAGAAGCTGGACAATATGAAGAATGGGCATCAGGACTGGAAGAAGACTTACGTTGCTTGCTGAAAATGGAGAGGACTTGAAGCACTTACTAATTGTCTTAGTCACCTGGTACTGCACCAACGGTAAATACCACAAGTGAAAGGCTTCACAAGGAGTAGCTTTTATTGTCACAGTCCAGTAAACCTCAAATCCATTGGCAAATTACGAGTCCATTCAGTAAGAGAAGTTATCACAGTCTGGTAGGATAAGTCCAAATCCAGTGAGAGCATCTCGGCACAGGAACCTCAGGTCCAAAGGACATGCTCTTCTCTTGGTGGTGTGAGGTTCCTGGCTTCCTCGCCTCACTTCTCTCCCTTAAAACCCACAAGCTTGTAGCTTGAGACCTGCGCCACTAACACAGCTGTTACCCATTTTCCATCATCAGTGTCACAGAAGCAGGATTCACAGTACATGGGAAGAAGGGTACCATATTGGGACTCATAGCCTAATCACATCAACATGTACATTTTTGTGGGGACACATTTCAATCCATGACACTGATGAAGATCAAAGACCACAGCCTTCAGTGTTGACTGCATCTCAACATCAAGAAAGCAGAAAATATCACAAGTAAACCGATAGGCAGCATCACAATGAATGGAGAAAAGATTGTCAAGGATTTCATTTTACTTGAATCCGTAATCAACACTTACGGAAACAACAGTCAAGATATGAAAAGACTTCATTGCTGCAAAAGACCTCTTTAAAGTGTTGGAGAGCAAGAGCATCACCTTGAAGACCAAAGTGCGCCTGACCCAAGGCATGATGTTTTCAGTCATTTTATGTGCACACCAAAGCTGGATGGTGAATTAGGGAGACTAAAGGAGAATTAAAGCCTTTGAATTGTGGTGTTGGCAAAGAATATTGAATATATTATGGACTGCCAAAAGAATGAAGAAATTTGTATTGAAAGACATGTGAGAAAGAGGAAGACCCTCAAGATGAATTAATACAGTGGCTGCAACAATGGCCATAAGCGTAACAGTGGTTGAGAGGACGGCACTGGATCAGGCAGTGTTTCTTTTTGTTGTACACATACTTGCTATGAGTTGGAACCAACTCAACAGCACCTAGCAAAAACAGTAGATGTTTGAATGATCTGTAACCCAAACAAATTAAAGGACTGGGAAAGAAAAAAAAAATCCACTGCTGTCAAGTCGGGTCCGACTCACAGCGACCCTAGAGGTTAAAGAAGAACTATCCCATAGAGTTTCCAAGGAGTGCCTGGCGGATTTGAACCACCAGCCTTTCGGTTAGCAGACATAACATTTAACTCACTACGACACCAGGGTTTCTGGGAAAGATTGGAAAACACTTTATTACCTTATGTGCCTATGTTATTGTTTTCTTATACCATTGATTGGAGACAACTTAATTGAAAAATCAGGAGAGGAAATTCATACCTCCTAAAGGTTAAAAAAAAAAATTGCCTTTGCCACTTTTAGGCTACAGCTGTCTTCTGGTTTGAAATTTTCACCTCTTTGTTACTAGTGGAAATTATGGAAGAAGTGAATGTTGAATGTTGAACCTGTTAGGAGAACAATTTTAAGAAGACTGCAATAGGCTTCCTCTGCTTCTCTTATTTCCAAGTTACCAGAATTTTTTTTTTTAACTGATGGACACACAGATAGGACTCATTCTTTTTAAATATCATGTTGGGTTTGAAGAAAATAATGATGGACTTGATATGTTGTAAGAGCATTTATGGCTGAAGTCAGAAATCAGGCACAAACTGCTATGAAGAACAACTTCCACAGGGCCTGGCAAGCAGAGTATTTTTGTCTGTCTGTTTCTCTTTGGAGAGTGTGCTAAAGCAGAGTTAGATGTATTATCACTGTAGATGAGATCACCTTTTACTTCAGTTGAAATGGTAGGATAAGATCAGTAATAAAGAAAGAAGTAGGGATATACAAGTATAATTTGGAGACCTGATAGGCTCATATTTGAATTATAGTTTTGTTATTTAACAACTTTGACAGTTGTCTTAACTTCTAGACTAGACTGTTTCTGATCTGCAAAATGAAAGATGTAAACCTGTATCACAGGGTTTATGTGAGGATTAAATGAATGTATGCCTGTAAAGTGTTTAGTAAGGTACTTGGCACAGAGTGCGGGCCTCTCAATGGTTTTACTATGTGCCTTCTACTGAATATACGTAATCCAGCTGTTGATAATATGTGGGTATGTTTAGGGCAGAGGGCAGATAACAAAATAAAGCACCTCCCAAGAGTTCAGGCTGCCTCCTGAGAATGAAACTAGTGAAAACCCTGTATAGAGTATGGATTAGCCACAGATAGAAACATCAGATGAAATTGCTTTTAAATATGTAGCTGAAGATGTGAGTACTCAAGACTGAAGTGATAATCTGGAGATAATCCCAGAAAAGGAGATTGGAATGAAATTAAAATTTAGTAGACAGAAATCTAATTGATTGTATCTTACTGTTTAGAGAAGATTAAGTGAACAGGTTGAGGGCTGTCAGCCTGGAACACAATAAAAGAAAGCCTGAGAGCCTGAATTTGGCATTGCTTATTTTTTCTTATCTATGGCAGAAATATCTAGGGGCTGGATTCTTTTGTGAGAAATGATAGCCCAGTAAACCATCCTGGAATGGAAAAATATCTCAGAGCATTTGTCTTTGTTTTGTTTGGATTCCATGTTGGAGCAATTCCTAATCACTAATTTTTTCACCATAAGCCGGAGTTGACTTGATGGCAACCAACAACGATAATAATTTAATTTTTCAGGTCTTTGATACTGGGGCCAGCAGGTTATTTTAATTAGATATAGACTGGAAACCTTCCAGGTATTAGACAGGTATACCTTCTAATGTAAATCAGTAAATTAGTTTCTTAGGTCTATCGTTGAACCAATCCCTAGACTGACAATCTGATTAATATATTTTAATATGTAAGCATCTGTATGCTCAAGACTTCCAAATTTATATCTCCAGCCCATACTCCTCCTCTGAGTTAAACACTTATATATCCACCTGTCTACCTAATAGTCCATTCAAGACTTAGTGTTAGACCATATCTCGTATTTAATTCACCTTGTAAGATGAAGCTTTTTGATATTAAGCCACTGATGTCTTAACTCTAAAAATCCAGTATCCCAGCATAACTATTTTTATATTCCCTTTGGTCTCTCTCTTAGTTATCTAGTGTTACTGTAACAGAAATACCTTAAATGGATAGCTTTAGCAAACAAAAATTTATTTACACACAGTTTTTAGGAGGCTAGAAGCCCAAATTTGAGGCCCTGGCTCTGGGTGAAGGTTCTCTGTCTGCCTTGTTTTTTTTTTAGTTTGTCTTCCTTGGCAGTCTCCACATGGCATCATTCCTTCCCTGTTTGTGCTTCGTTGCTTCTGTGCCTAATCTACTCCTCTTATATCTCAGAAGTAATTGACTTAAAACACACCCTACTTAATAGGCCTCGTTAATGTAACTAAACCCTATTCCCAAATGGGGTTACAGCCACAGGTATTGTGGTTAAGATTTACCACATATAATCTGTGAGGATATAATTCAGTACGTCAGAGACATAATTTTATACAATTGCTGTATGCTGTACATACTGTTTAAATTTTTGTTTTTAATACTTTTATGATTAAATGCTACATGCTAAATGTATAAACCTGTTACTGTTGAGTTGATTCTGACTCATAGTGACCATATAGGAGAGGGTAGAACTGCCCCTTAGGAGCTGTAGCACTTAACCTGTTTGCCACCAGGGTGACTGCTGAATATATAGAAACCAGAAATTACTAGTGGTTATTGGAGTGAATGGGAGGGAGAAAGGAGTTTTTGTTGGGAGGGGGATGAGGTTGTTAATGGTGGTAGAGTGACTTAGAGAAGCGTAGTGAGAATAGTTGTATGACTTGCTGCATGTAATCAGTGTTACTGAATTGCTAAGCCAAGTGACTAAATTATACATGTAGAAATGTTTGAGTCAGTGCATATTTAGTTACATACACTTTCATCACCAAAAGTACTTCATGCTTATAGAAACAGAGAGAAACAAAAGAAAACTATCGTGATATAGTACTACCACACAGAGCTAGACACTATTAACAATTAGGTATATTTCGCTGTATATAGTTTAACATGTTTAAATTAAGTAAGATTATACCCTGTGTATAAATGTCACAGTTTCTTACACTTAGTGATGCTGAAGCATTTCTCCATTTTTTAAAATACTTTTAAAAAGCATTTAAATGACTTTATTGTATCGTTCAGGTGTACCACATACTCATTTTAAATAGTTTCCAACTTTTTACTGTTATGCTTGGAGAAAATGCCATGTTTATCCAGGGCAGAGATATCTGGACCAAAAATATATCATACTTTGGGATCAAGTGGGGGAAGGGCAAAGGTCAATACCATAATGTTTTAGTTTGTGATAGCATAATAAGTAGATCTTTCTGTTTCAGGAAAGGAAGATAAAATGTTCTCCCAACTATATGAGATTCAGCATTAGTGTTTTTCACAACTTTCATTAGCAATATAGGCAAGAGGCAAATTCTGACTATTAGAGGACAGTTGCAGCAATAGAAGTGTTCCAGTGAAAAGTTTCACATCTCTTTTTGGGGATCTGAATTTCCTCTCCTGACTCTGATTAGGCATGAATGGTCATTCTGTCATGTGGGATGAGGTATGGGTGACAGCCAGATTTTATTTATCCAGTTTGGAGATTATGTGGTGGTCTGAAATTACAAACATGAGTATATAATGTGATATATATAAGACCTTTCAGGGACCCTGGACTTACTTGGAGAGATAAGTTAGCACCACAGAATCAGCTAGAGTAGCTGTGAGAGACCCTGTGACATGGACAGGGAAGCAGTGACTTCCAGTAGAAGCTCCAGATAGAAAGCCAGACACTGAGTAGCACCCATGTGCAGATGGGTAGATACCCTTGTGCACGCACATGAGAGACAGAATGTAAAGAATCTGCCTGATTTTAGGGAGGGTGGTTATTGTAGACATACATCTTTGTTTGCCTCATCACTTTTTTCTTTAGGTTATACTCCTAGTTTATGTTCACTCAGAGTAATTGCTTATGATATTAATTTTCTCCAGAAGAGAAATAATTTTCTCTATTATGATGTCATTTGAAAATAATGAATTAGCTTCTAATTCTACCCTAGTGTAGCCATTGTTAGCATTTTGTATCTTCTCTTGCTTTCTTTGTATTTGTTTTCTAAACATTTGAAATCAAATCTTACAGTTTTGTGTTTGCTGTCTTTTAGTGTGAGAAAATGCCAGATGCTCGTTGTACGTACTCAGTAATACTAAGGAATGAATTACTGACAGTTTACATAATCTTTTGAATACCATTTTTAGTGAGCCAGTGAGTGACTATATAATAAATAGTTGACTTAACCATCACCCTTTTATTGGATATGAGGTTTCTAATTTTTTCTATTTAAAAAATATATTGCTTATTTTGATAGAGATAACTTTTCCTGATGTATGTATCTATTCCTTAGAATAAGAAAAACTGTTTCTTTAAAACAGATTTCCAGAGCTGATTGTGGGTCAAGTTAATTATTAGAACTCTTTTTATTTTTTAATGATTGAATGAGAATGCACATTCCCATATAAATTTGTGTGCTTACCTATGTGCAGCTTCCACTGCTCTCCCTGCACAGTGGCAGTACACTTTTTTTCTCTGCTCCATACATGTCTTATCTTCCCAACAGTCTCCTACCTTCTCCTCTCCACCCATTCCCCTTGCTCCGGTATGAGGTCAACAGGACAACCTCATATAGATGCCTAGAACCGTAAAGTACCCACACAATAAGGTCCCTCTGTGTCACCAAGTCCAATCCATTGCTGTCCGTAAAGTTGACCTTTGTTATGATTTATGGACAGGGGCCATGCTCCCAGGGGAACCCTGAAGTCCCTGGACCATCAGTTGTGGTCTTTTAGTGGAGATCTCACAGTATACCTCTATTTATACTTCTGTTGACAGTGAGACTCAACTTTGTGAGCTCCGTCGTGGCTATCACTGGTGGTGGCCGGGCACCATCAGGTTCTTCCTGTCAGAAGTCGATGTAGACATCCACTCACGTGGGTCTTTCTGTCTTCCGGATTCTCTTTCTCCCATGTCGTTATGGACCTTGATGATACCTGTTCCTGCTGAGTTGGGACCATTTGCTGTACCCTCAGATGGCAGCTTGGCAGCTTTTAAGACCCCAGACGCCACTTACCAGTGTGAGGTGTGGAGAATCCTCATTAGCAAAACGCTAGTTGTGCCAGTTGGCCTCGATTTCCCCCGAGAGCGTGGTCCCCGGCCCCCTGTCCCAGCTACTCTGTCTTTGCAATATTGGGTTAAAATGGGAGGAGAACACAAGTTATGTTGAAGTCCCGTTAATACTGATCTTCTTTCTAATGTGTGCTGTCACCAGTTTCACCCAACCAAATTTCTAGCAACTGTCTAATCTAAACCCCCCCCACCCTCCTGCCCTCTCCTTCCTTGCAGCTGTCAAAGAGTCTTTTCTGTTATGCATGAGTCTGCTTGTAAGTTCTTATCGTAGGGGTCTCATGCAAAATTTGCCCTTCTGTCGGTAACTACTTTCATTCAACGTAAATGTCCTCTAGTTGAAACCAGGTTAAGAGATGTTTCCTGCTATCATCATTGTTCTTTATCATTGCATAGTGTTCCATTGAGAATATATACCATAGTTTAGCTATCCATTCTTCTGTTGTTGGGCGTCTGAGTTGATTCCATCTTTTTGCTGTTGTAGACTGTGCTGCTATGAGCATTTGTGTGCATGTATCACAGTGAAAGGCCTTGAATCTGTAGGATATATTCCAAGTAGTGGAATTACTGGGTCAAATGGCATATCGATGTCCATTTTTTTAAGGAAGCGCCAGATTGCCTTCCAAAGAGGCTGGACCATTTTGTAACCCCACCAACAGTGTAGGAGGGTTCCACTTTCTCCACAGCCTCTCCAGCATTTGTTGTTTTGTGTTTTCTGGATCATGGCCAATCTTGTTGGGGTGAGATGGTATCTCATTGTCGTCTGGATTTGAATTTCTTTAATAGCTAAAGATCGTGAACATGTCCGCATGTGTTTTTTGGCTGCCTGGATCTCCTCTTTAGTGAAATGTCTGTCCATCTCCTTTGCCCATTGCTTATTGGATGGTTTATCTTCTTCTTACTGGTATTTTGTAGTATCTTATAGATTACGGAGATCAGGCGTTGGTCTGACACAGAGTTGCCAAATATTTTTTCCCATTCTGTGGGTGTTCTTTTAACTCTATTATTCAAGTCTTTGGATGAGCAAAAGTGTTTGATTCTTAATAGTTCCCATTTATCTATTTTCTCTTCTGTTGATTGTGTCATCATTCTTGATATCCATTGTGAAATGATTTCCAGGAGTTTAAACTAGCCCTAGCAATACTTCTTTCTTTCTTTTTAAAAATATTTTATTGTGCCTTGGAAATGCTGGTGGTGTAGTGGTTAAGTGCTACTACTGCTAGCTAGAAGGTTGGCAGAACAGATCTGCTAGGTGCTCCTTGGAAACTCTATGGTGCAGTTCCACTCTGTAGGGTCCTATGAGTCGGAATCAGGAGACTATATCAGCACGGGAGCAGAAGAACTAGATCATGCCTGGCCATTACCGGTGACTGTCCAGACAGAGAACACAATGTAGAGTCCCTGATGTAGCAGGAGAAAAATGGGGTGCAGATCTAGTACTCTGTTAAAAGACTAGAACTGATGATCTGACAGCTTAGAGGGTCCCCTGAGAACATAGCCTGTGACTTGATGCTGACACAGAGCTGAAGCCAGTGCTGAAGTCAACAGTCCAGACAAAAATTGGACTGGATTATAAGACTGGTAAGTGGTATCTGGGGTCTTAAAAGCTAGCAAGCTGCCGTTTAAGGAGCATAAATTGGTCCCAGTCCACCTAGAGCAGAGGAGATTAAAGGATATCAAAGACATGGGGAAAATATGAGTCCCCATTTATCTATTTTGTCTTCTGGTGTTTCTGCATTGTTAGTAATTTTTGTAAGCTGATTATGCCAGGAGACAGAAGGACCCCAGACCCCTGCCCATGCTACTCTGACATTCAAAATGTTGGGTCATATTTAGGAAACCTCTCAGCCTTTGGTGCAGTACAGCTGTGTTAATCTGCCTTCTACTGCATACTATCACTTCCTTCACTTAACTCCTTTCTACTATCTAGTCTATGAATACCTCCTCCTTTGTACCATCAGAAGCTCTTTTCTTCAGTGATTAAGCCTTTTCCTGAGGTCTTTTAACAGTTTTCTCATAAAATATGTGTGCTTTTGCAACTGACTAATTTCACTCAGCATAATGTCTTCCAGATGACTCCATGTGATCAGATGTTTCCCAAGATCATGGTTGTTCTTTATCATTGCATTGTATCATGTGAACATACCACAGTTTCTTTATCCATTCATAGGTTGATGGGCACTTAGGTTGGTTCTTTCTGCTGTTGTGAACAGTGATGCAATAAACATTGATGTGCATGTATCTATTTATGTGAGAACCCTTATTTCTGTAGGATATATTTCAAGCAGTGGAATTGCGGAGTCATACAGTATTTCTATTTCTGGCTTTCTATGAAAGCACCAAATTGATTTCCAAAATGTTTGTACCATGTTACATTCCCACCAGTTGTATAGATGAGTTCCAGTCTCTCCACAACCTCTCTGACATTTATTGTTTTGTGTCGTTTGGATTGTCAGCCATGTTGGGGGTGAGATGGATTTCTCTAATGGCTAATGGTCGTAAACCTTTCTTCAGGTATCTGTTAGCATCCTAGGTGTTGTCTTTGGTGAAGTGCGTGTTTATACTGTTTGTCCATGTGTTAATTGAGGTTTTGCAGTACCTTGTGGATTGTGGAGGTTAGACACCAATCAAATTCTTAGTTGCCAAAAATTTTACCCCAGTCTGTCTTGGTGAAGTCTTTAGATGAACCTAAGTGTTTGGCTTTTATGAGTCCCCATTTATCTATTTTGTCTTTTGGTGTTTCTGCATTGTTAGTAATTTTTGTAAGCTGATTATACCATGTATTAGGGCTCCCAGCATTGTACCAGTTTTTTCTTCCATGATCTTTATCATTTTAGATTTGATATTTAGGTGTTTGATCCATTTTGAGTTAGTTTTTGTGCATAGTATGAGACATGGGTATTATTTCAATTTTTGTAGGTGGCTGTCCAGTTTTGCCAACACCATTTGTTGAAGAGACTGTTTTTTTCCTGAGTTCATGGACTTTGGGCTTTTGTGAAACACCAGCTGCTCATAGGTGGATGGTGTTATGTCTGGATTTTCTATTCTCTTCCGTTGCTTTGTGTATCTTTTTATGCAGTATCAAGCTGTTTTGACTACCATGACAGTGTAATAGGTTCTAAGGTCAGGTAATGTGAGGCCTCCCATTTTGTTCTTCTTCATTACTGCTTTATTTATCCAGAGTTCCTCCCTTTCCATGTGAAGTTGGTGGTTTGGTTTTCCGTCTCATTAAAAAATGACACTGGAATTTGTGTTGGAATTGCACTGTATATGTAGATGACTTTGGGTAGAATAGACATTTTCATTATGTTAAGTCTTCCTATCTATGAGCAAGGTAGATTACTCCACTTACATAGGTGTCTTTTGGTTTCTTTTTTTTTTCTTTTTATTTAACATAACTGAGTGAAAATGTACATTCACATGTAAATTTACATGCCCTCCTATATGCAGCTTCCGCTGCTCTCCCTGTCCGGTGACTGCACACTATTCCTCTCTGCTCCATACATGTCTCATCCTCCCAACAGTCTCCTTTCCCCTCCTCTCCGTCCACTCCCCTTCCTCCAGCCAGAGGTCAGCAAGATGATATCCTATAGATGTATAGAACCATAAAGTGCTTCCAACATATGGTTACTCTGCATTGCCAAGTCCATTCCATTCCTGTCCAAAGAGTGGACCTTTGTTATAATTTATGGGAACGGGCAGCATCAGGGCCGGGGGCCATGCTCTCAGAGGAACCCCAAAACCACTGGACCATCAATTGAGGTCTTTTAGTGGGGATCTCATGATGCACCTCTTTTTATTCTTGTGTTGCCAGTGAGGCTCCTCTCTGTGAGCTCCATCATGGCTATCACTGGTGGTGGCCGGGCACCATCCGGTTCTTCCGGTCCCAGGTCGATGTAGGCACCCACTCTTGTGGGTCTCTCTGTCTTCTCGGTTGTCTTTACCGCATGCCATTTTGGCCCTCGGTGAGCATCCGTTCCTGCTGAGTTGGGACCATTTGCTGTGTCCTCGGATGGCAGCTTGGCAGCTTTTAAGACCCCAGACACCACTCACCAATGTGGGGTGCAGAGAGCTCTCTTAGCAAAACGCTAGTTGTGCCAATTGGCCTGGAATTCGCCTAAGAGCATGGTCCCCCGCCCCCCGCCCCAGCTACTCTATCCTTGCAGTATTGAGTTAAGATGGAAGGAGTACTCAAGTTATGCTGAAGTCCACTTAATGTTGTTTTTGTTCCTAATGTGTGCTGTCACCGCTTTCTCCCAACTCGATTTCTAGTAACTACCTAAACTAAACCCTCCCCCCCTCGCCCTCCCTCCCTCCCCTCCCTTGCAGCTGTCAAAGAGTCTTTTCTTCTATACACGAGTCTGTTTTTGAGATCTTATCGTAGAGGTCTCATACAGTATTTGTCCTTTTGTCGCTGACTACTCTCACTCAACATAATGTCTTCCAGTTGAAACCAGGTTAGGAGGTGTTTCCTGGAATCATCGTTATTCTTTATCATTGCGTACTGCTCCATTGAGTATATGTACCACAGTTTACCTATCCATTCTTCTATTGTTGGGCATCTGGATTGATTCCACCTTTTTGCTATTGTGGACTGTGCCGCGATAAACATTCTGGTACATGTGTCCGTTGGTGTGAAAGGCCTTGAATCTGTAGGATATATTCCAAGTAGTGGAATTACTAGGTCAAATGGTATATCAATATCCATTTTTTTAAGGAAGCGCCAGATTGCCTTCCAAAGAGGCTGGACCATTTTGCAACCCCACCAACAGTGTAGGAGGGTTCCACTTTCTCCACAGCCTCTCCAGCATTTGTTGTTTCATGTTTTCTGGATCATGGCCAATCTTGTTGGGGTGAGATGGTATCTCATTGTTGTCTTGATTTGAATTTCTTTAATAGCTAAAGATCGTGAACATGTCCGCATGTGTTTTTTGGCTGCCTGGATCTCCTCTTTAGTGAAGTATCTGTCCATCTCCTTTGCCCATCGCTTAATTGGATGGTTTATCTTCTTATTGATATTTTGTAGTATCTTATAGATTATGGAGATCAGGCATCGATCTGACATAGAGTTGCCAAATATTTTTTCCCACTCTGTGGGTGTTCTTTTAATTCTATTAATAAAGTCTTTGGATGAGCAAAAGTGTTTGATTCTTAATAGTTCCCATTTATCTACTTTCTCTTCTGTTGATTGAGGTTTATTTGACAGATTTTGGAGTCTGTCCTCATTGTGTATTAAAACTTCCATTGTTGTTCCTACCTTTTCTTGGATGAGCTTTATCATTTTAGGTTTGATATTTAGGTCTTTTATCCAGTTGGAGTTGGTTTTTGTATAAGGTGTAAGATATGGATCTTGATTCAGTTTATTGCAGATGGATAACCAATTTTGCCAACACCATTTGTTGAAGATACTGTTTTTACCCCTGTTTAATGTCTTAGGGCCTTTGTTGAATATCAACTGTTCATAGGCAGATGGTGTCATCTCTGGGGTCTCAATTCTGTTCCATTGATCAGTCTGTCTGTGTCTTTTGGTTTCTTGCAGTACAGTCTTGTAGTTTTCTTTGTATAGGACTTTTACATCTCTGGTTAGATTTATTCCTCGGTATTTTATTGTCTTGGGGGCTGTTATAAATGGTAGTGATTTGGTGAGTTCCTCTTTGATGGTCTCTTTGTTGGTATAAAGAAATCCCACTGATTTATTTATGTTTATCTTAATTCCTGATACTTTGCTGAACTCTTCTATTAGTTCTAGTAGTTTTTTTGTGGATTCTTGAGGGTTTTCTGTGTATAAGATCATTTCATCTCCAGATAGAGATGCTTTCACTTCTACCTTGCCAGTTTGGATCCCTCTATTTCTTCACTTGTCTGGTTACTTTATTTCACTATACCCTCACTGTCATTGAAGTTGTGGTAGTGCAGTGGTTAAGAATTTGGATGTTACCCAAAAGGTTGGCAGTTGAAATCCACCAGCTGCTCCTTGCAAACTTTATGGGGCACCTCTACTCTGTCTTCTAGGGTCACTGTAAGTCAGAATCAGCTTGATGGCAATTGGTTTGGTGTTTATGATTTTACATTTATAAACTTTTGTATTTTAGGCCCAGAGGTTTTTGTCTCTATGATTTTTTTTAGAAAAATATTCCAGTGATTAGTTACAGTGTTCTTATATCAAGGATATAAACATCTTTATAGGCTTTGCTTTCAAAGAATTTTACCAGTGTGTAATTCTACGAGTATTTTGTGCATGTAGTAATTGTGTCATATCTTTGCTAGCACTGAGCAATTTAAATAATGTTTGCTAGTTGGTTAGGTACACAAGACTGTTTCACATTGTCTTAATTTGCAGTTTCAAATTAATGAAGATTTTTCTGTGAAACATTTTATTTTTCATTTGCATTCCCAGCTGTCATCTTCTCCTTACCCACTTACTGATAGTGTGTATACCCTGTGCTTCATTTTATTTCTCTTTGTGCCCAGGTCTTGTCCACCGAACTCACATGTCATCCTGTCGGGTAGATAAGCCCTCTGAGATAGTAGATGTTGGAGACAAAGTGTGGGTGAAGCTCATTGGCCGAGAGGTAAAGCTTTGTACAGTTTTCATGTAGTTAGAAACAATTACAAATCACTGGGGTTTTCCTGGTTCTTTAGGATGATGTGTATGTATTGTTAATTGTAGCAGATAGTCTCATTTTTGAATCATACCACTGCAGTCTGCCTTGAACGTAAACCTTCTGGCTTCCGTCCTGTAAACTTGAAAGGAAGAGTGTAGACTACAGTAACTGAATGTTTGTAAAACTTCCCTCCTTGAAGCTCATTGAAATGTGAGTGGGAGGAAAAAAGAAAAAGAAAAAGAAAGAAAGAGAAAAGAAAACATTCTGTGACATCAGTCTTTATCACAAACTTCAAAAAATATCTGTCAGGGGTACTTTGGTTTGGACCCAAGAGAAAAAAGACACATGGAGTTGACATTTGTTTCTGCTAGTCTCTGGTACCATGCAGCATGGAAGGGGTGAGAAGTGTCTGTAGGATCCTATTAGCAGCTCACTTTTTGTATGAATGTACAACAAAATTGTGCTCTTCTAGCAGAGAATAGCAGGGAAGAGAGACCTGAAAGAAAAGTCATTCAGTAATATTTGAGTGCTGACTAGGTACTAGGTTCCAAGGATACAAGAATGAACTAGACATAAATGATTCCAGCTGTCATGGAGAAGACTGAAAATATAAACTAACCTAGATATAAAATAATTGCAAATTGTAAGTGTTGTGATGAATTCAAACAATACTGGAGGTAGATTTAAATACAGTAGTCAGGAAAGGCTCTGTAGGAAGATGGAAGGTGAGCTCAGGCTCACAGGAGAAGGAACTAGTCGTGAAAAGTTAGGTTAAGAATATTCCAAGCAAAGAGAATAGCTGATGCAAAGACCCTGAAATGACAAAGTCTATTGTAGCTTACAAGTGTCTTCAGGATTACAGAAGCTCTAGACCAATTCTAAAAGAAGATCTAGTTTGTGGAGCATTCTAAAACCCATTCTGGGGTTATAGAGCTCTGAACTGATTGCCATGCTTACCCGGAAGAGACTGCCTTTATGTTCTTCCAGGTTATTTCCACTGACCTTGGATTTCTTGCCAGCCATTTCTGTCTATCTCAGAGGGACAGGAAGGACGTGAAGACCCATTTCTTAGAAATCTCTTGCTGCAGGGTCTGTATGTTAAGTTTATTTTCTCATGCAGGGTTCCCAGCATGATACCTTATTCATTAGAGGAGCTCAACAGTTATTCATTATGCTGGTAAAGGCTTTGATTCTTAGATAATTGTAGACTAGCAGTTTCTAGATGTCCTGAGAGCTTTTGGTGATGTTGTTTTTGTCTTTTTCAGATGAAAAATGATAGGATAAAAGTGTCCCTTTCCATGAAAGTTGTCAACCAAGGGACTGGGAAAGACCTGGATCCCAACAACGTTATCATTGAGTAGGTAAAAGATTTGCAAAGGCTAAAACAATTCTGCTTCTCAAAACAGAATGCCCTAGTAAGTCAGACTGAACTAAGAAGATATTTTTTATAGACTGTGAAATTTACAAGTTATGTAAACTTGTATAATCTTTGCTTTTTATAGCTATAAAGTATAGATAATTTTTTACTTCATAGAGATCTAAGAGCACAGGTAATTACCATGTTATATTCGTAGCATAGAGGTCTTCCATCAGTGATTTTGTTCCCGTAGTCTCTTTCTACTTCAGCCCTTTAACCATTTAGCTAACAAGCATTCATGAAGTACCTATTATTTGCCTGTCTCCCAGTGATTTCTGTGCTGGGGCTGTAAAAGGTAGAGACTACGTGAGGGAAAAGTAGGATAATCTAGGAGTGACTCCCACTAACCAAACCCACTGCCACCGAGTCAGTTCTGACTAATAGCAACCCTATAGGTCAGAGTGGAACTGTCCTTTAAAGTTTCCAAGGAGCGCCTGGCAGATTTGAACTACTCACCTTTTGGTTAGCAGATGTAGTGCTTAACCACTGTACCTCCAGGGTTTCCAGTGGATTTTAAATTCTGGCATCTTGGCTATATGCTGTTTTGTGAACACAGAACACTTCTTTCAGTAGGTTCTTCTGATCTTTAATACAGGAATAGAAGTTGTTTTTTTTTTTTTTAATAGTAACGTCTGATTTTATGAGGAATTTGCTGTCTGTTCCAAAGCCTGTTTTGGATATATGTCAGTGATTTTTAACCAGGGTCTCCTGAGCCTCTGAGACTTCTTGAAAGGGTCTTAGGGGTTATATGAATAACTTCTGCCTTGGGTAACTGATTGCAGCACAAAGGCTGTTTCAAGCCATAGGTTTGAAGCAGAAACCAGAGATTTCCTGTCCAATATCCACTTATCCTTTGTGTTCCCAAACCCCATGTTTTCATGAATTAGATGCCATTGCAGTGAATCGCACTCCTGACTTCAGTTGTAAGAGGGTAAGAGTAGTATTAGTACCAGTAGTATCAGAGCCTGTCAAACTTCAAGGGCTTAACGAGATTCAAGATCAGCACAAGGCTGATCCCTGTGTGTGTAGCTCAGATGTACCTCCAGTCTTTAGCCTTTGTACCAATTCTGACACCAGCCACTCTCCCACAGCACTCTTTACTACTCTTCTGGGTTGAATAATCCATTGCAGGGGCCATATAGAACTCACAGACTGTGTTTACAGTTACGAGGTTTATTAAGGAAGTAACAGGGTATACCTTAGGATCAGGATCAGTAGGCTATAACTTAGGATCAGGAAGCTTGCAAGCAGAGTCACCCTTCACTGCAGGACAGCTCTCTTGGCCTTTCTGTGCCCCCCTGCAACTGTCTCTCTCTCTCCCTCTTTCTCCCTCTTTTTCCCTGTCTCTCACAGGACAGGCCTTTTGTTGGACCCCTCAGGACAGGCTCCTCTCAGCACTCTGAGGATGTACTCCTGTTGGTCCTGTTCTCTGTCTCTGCTAGTTCTACTGTGGAGGCCCTTCTTGGCTTGTTGCCACCAGGTCTGCTACTGGGCTTCTTCCAAGTTTCTCACTGTCTTCAGTGTTATGTAGCCATTTACCTATATGGTAAGTCTTGTAGTAGGTTCCTTGCTCCTCTTTCTCTTCTTCCTGCTTCTTTCTGACTCGAAAACCACTATGGGGTTGGCTGCCTGTATACACAAGTTCATGGCAGTTTCAGAGCCCTGCCTCGAAGGGCCACAAACTGACCATTCGCCTGTTCTTAGGCCAGAGACACTTTATTAGCATAATGGAACATGGATTATTTCATTTGGGTTGTCTATTGACCAATCACTGCAAGGTGCATGGTAATCAAAGGACAAGATGCAACTCAAGACTAGAAAAAAGTATTAAACCAAGTTGCTTACAGCTTGCCCAGAAATTGTCAGTCAACCTGGACAAAAGTAAAAAACTGTCTGAGGTGAAAAAGCAGGGCGAAAGTAGCTCCTCAGGACTTAGAGGAAAAAAATCCCTCGAGCTATTTTTCCAAAGAACCAAGGCAAAGGCCGACCATCTTGTTGGTAGGTGTCATCAAGTCAGTTGTGACTCATAGCGACGATGTGTGTACAACAGAACAAAACACTGCCTGGTCCCACTCCATCCTCACAGTCATTGTTATCCTTGAGTCCATTGTTGTAGGCACAGTGTCAGTTCATCTCATTGAAAATCTTTCTCTTTTTTTGTTGACCTTCTTTACCAAGCATGATATCCTTCTATAAGGCCTTGCCCTTCCCAATAATATATGCAAAGTGCATGAGGCGAAGTCTCGCCATCCTTCCTTCTAAGGCCATGCTTCTTCCAATACAGATTTCTTCATTCTACTGGCAATCCATGGTGTGTTCAGTTTTCTTTGCTGGCACTGTAATTCTAAGGCATCAGATCTCTGTGGTCCTGATTTGTTATCTGCCTTTTGCATGCATATGAGGTGATTGAAAATATCATTGGCTTGGGGCAAGTACACGTTAGTCTTCAAAGTGACCTCTTTGCTTTTTAACACTTCAACGAGGTCTTTTGCAGCAGCTTTGCCCAGGACAATTAGTCATTTGATTTCTTGACTGCTGCTTCCATGGATGTTGCTTGTGGATTGAAGTAAAATAAAGGCATCACAGCTTCAGCCTTTTGTCAGTTTATTATGATGTTGCTTATTGGTCCAGTGATGAGTTTTTTGTTTTCTTTAAGTTGAGGTGTAATCCATACTGAAGGTTGTAGTCTTTTATCTTCATCAGTAAATGCTGCATGTCCTCTTTGCTTTCAGCAAGTAAAGTTGTATCATCTACATTTGACAGGTTGTTAATGAGTCTTCCCCTGGTCCTGATGCTGTATTCTTCTTTGTATAGTCCAGCTTCTCAGTTTATTTGCTCAGCATACATAAAGGCCACATGAAGGAACTTGTTTCATCACAGAGGTTTATGAACAGTTTTTAGGATATCAGAAAGCCAGCCAAAATCGTGCATTTATTCTTAGGCTATGAATAAATCTTTTTGTTGTTTTTGACAAGAATATGTCCATTGTGTGTCCATTATGCTAATCAAGTATTCTCAGTGGCAGTTGTATCAGTGTGTATAAATGAAAGAGAGAAAAATAATTTTTTTTTTTTAGTGACATCTTGATAAAAAGTTTAGAAACTAGAGCAACATCACTCTGAATGTGAGGGAATTTTAGCTATGGAAGGGAAGTGGTATTTATTGAGTATTTGCTGTGTGCCAAGCATTATGCAGGCAGATTACATGCATTAGTGCATCTGCTTCTTAACAACAGCATGCAAAGTGCTGTTAGTCCCATTTTACTGTATATTCTTCACATGTAGCTTGGTGCCTGATAATGAGTAAATGGCTGATGGTTACATAGGAAATTATATGGATGTAAGGGTTTTAATTTTGGTCTTTCTGATGCTAAAGCTAGGGCCTTTTCATGAAATGGTACTTCTAGCTGTTTCTGTGACTTGTAGGGTTTTTCATATTTCTGTTATTTAGTCTGTAAGTAGTGATATGTTTGTAGGACTGATTACTGATAAAACACTTTCCAGTTAGAGTTGAAATACCTTTTAACTCTGAGCTCAGAAATGTTATTTTTGTGGATATTTACTGATAGCATTGTAATACATTGCTTCTGCTCCAAGTAATCCTATGCTATACAGACTCATTAAAAAGCAGTGACATTTGCTAAAGCCACCTTTGTAAGGATAAAATATTAAATAGGTAAGAACTTCTGGTAAAAACCAGCTAGCTCAAACAGTAGTTTTGTTTTCCCGTGTGTATATGGGTCTATGCTTTAGGTGAAAAATTAGTTTCTCATCAAACAGTACACATATTGTGACATAGGTTGTCAACCCTGTGATGTGTTAGTATTCCCTCCCTTCTGAACCTTGGGTTCCCATTTCCATTTACCCAGCTTTCTTGTCCCTTCCTGTGTTTTTACCTTGGCCCCTGGGCTGCTGTGCAAATTTAGTCTCATATACATGGATGAACTGCTTGTGTTATTGTTTGTATAATAGGCTTGTGTAGTCTTTGGCTAAAGGGTGAAGCTCAGGAGTGACTTTAGGACTGAATTAAAACAGTACCTATGGGCCATATTCTTGGAGTTTCTGTAGTCTCTGTCAGACAGGTAAATGGGTTTTTTTTTTGTGAATTTGAATTTTGTTCTACAGTTTTCTTCCTGTCTTCCCAGGACTCTTTATTTTGATTCCTGTCAGAGCAGTTGGTGGTGGTAGTGGGGCATCATACAGCTGTGCTGGACTCGATCTGGTAGAGGCTGTGGTAGTCATCGTCTATAGTTCCTTGGACTAATCTCTCCCATTTATCTATGGTTTTCCTCATTCTCCCTTGCTGTAGACAGGGGGAGCCCCGTAGATATACCTTAGGTAGCCACTTTTTTAATTGTGATTCGGTGAAAGTATACAATCCAAATTAGATTTGCATGTCCACCTATCTGCAGCTCCCTCTGCTGTCCTTGCCTGGTGACAGCACACTCTTTCTTATTCTATACTTGTCATGTCCTCTTAATCAGTTGATCCCTCCTCTCCTATCTAGAAAGAGACTAGTAGGACAGCATCCTATAAATGCCAAGAACCATAAAGTACATGTACCATATGGTCACATTGTGTCCCTGAGTCGACTCCATTTTTGTCCGAAGAGTTGACCTCAGTAGTGTTTTCTGGTCAGGGGCAGCAGCGGGTCTAAGGGCTGTGCTCCCAGAGGATCCCCCAGGCCATTGGACTGTCATTTGTAGTCTTTTAGTAAAGTTCTTGAGCTGCACCCCTGTTTTTCTCGTGTTGCCACAGGGACTCAACATTGTGTGCCCCATCATAGCTGTCTTTGGTGGTGGCTGGGCACCATCTGGTTTTTCTGGTCACATATTGATACAGTCTCTCATTCACATGTGTCCCCTGTCTCCTGGGTTCTTTTTTCCTTGTGTCTTTGTTCTCAGTGTTCATCTGTTCCAGATGAGTTGGGACCATTTGGTGTACCTCAGATGGCAGCTTGCTAGCTTTTAAGACCCCAGATGCCACTCACCAATATGGAGTGCAGAAAACTCTCAGCAATAGGCTAGTTATACTAAGTGGCCCTGATGTCCCCCAAGAGCATAGTCTCCAGACCCCACCCCTGCTACTCTATCCTTGTGATACTGGGTTAAGATTAGAAGCGTTTCCAGTTTATGGTGAAGTCCAGTTAAGTTGATCTGCTGTGTGCTGTTACTGCTTTCACCTAACCAAATTTCTATCAACTGTCTAATCTATGACCAACCCTCTCCCTCCCTCCTCACCCTTGTAGTCATCAAAGAGTCTTCTCTAAAGGAATCCAAATCAAAACTACAGTGAGAGAGGTGACTGGTGATCAACTTCCTTCTCAGACTGCGGCTCAACTCCTGTTAAGGCAACACCAGAGAAACTAAACAACCTCTAGAAGCCCAAGAAGCAACAAACCCTGGCTTAGACACTTAAAGAAAAATCCACCCATGGCTCCAGAAAGCTCCCCAAAGAAAGAACCAACCCAGATGAAACTATCAGAGGTCCAGTACAAAAGACATGATACAAAAAACCACAATGAGATACCGTCTCATTCCAACAAGGTTGGCCATGATCCAGAAAACACAACAAATGCTGGAGAGGCTGTGGAGAAGTTGGTACCCTCCTGCACTGCTGGTGGGATTGTAAAATGGTACAGACTCTTTGATGGCTATAAGGGAGAGGAGGGAAGGAGGGAGAGAGTTGGTTGAAGATTAGATTAGTTGACAGAAATTTGGGTGGGTGAAGGCAGTGACAGTACACATTAGAAAGAAGATCAATTTAACTGGACTTCAGCATAACTTGAAAACTCTTCTAATCTCAACCCAATATTGAAAGGATAGAATAGCAGGGGTGGGGGTCTGGGGACCATGCTCTCAGAGGACATCAAGACCAATTGGCATAACTAGTCTATTGCTAAGAGAGTCTTCTGCACCCCATATTGGTGAGTGGCATCTGGGGTCTTAAAAGCTAGCAAGCTGCCATCACCAAATGGTCCCAACTCAGATCAGATGACCACCAAGGACAGCAAAAATGTGAGGGAAAAAAGTCCAGAAGACAGAAGGACCCACATGTATGAGTGATTGTATCTACATGTGACCAGAAGAATCAGATGGTGCCCAACCACCACCAGTAACAGCCTTGATGGGGCACACAATGTCATGTCTCAGTGGCAACATGAGAAAAAGAGGGGTGCACCTCACGAACTCACTAAAAGACCGCAATTGATGGTCCAAAGGTCTGGGAGTTGCCCTGGGAGCATGGCTCCTGGATCATCTGCTGCCCCAATCATAAATCATTACTGAGGTCAACTCTTTGGACAGGGGTAGATTGGACTTGGGGACACAAAGTGACCATATGATGTGTCTACTTTATGATTCTGTGCATCTACAGGATGGTGTCCAATTAGCCTCTTAACTAGAAGGGAGAGGAGAGGGTGGAGAGGAGGGGACAGGAGAGTGTTAAGAGGATATGACATGTATAGAACAGAAAGGAAGAGTGTGCTTCACCAGGCAAGGAGAGCAGAAGAAGCTGCAGATAGGCGTGCAGGCAAATTTAACTTGAATTATATGCTTTCACTCAATCACAATAAAAAAAAAGTCTTTTCTTCTGTACCTAAGCCTACTTTTAAATCCTTATAGTAGAGGTCTCATACAATATTTATCCTTTTGCAGCTGACTAATTTCACTCAGCATAATGTCTTCTGATTGAAACCAGGTTATGAGATGCTTCCTAAAATCATCATTGTTCTTTATCACTGCATAATGTTCCACTGAGTATATGTACCATAGTTTGTTTATTCATTTGTCTGTTGATGGGCATCTGGGTTGATTCCACTTTTTTGCTATTGTGAACAGTGCTGCAGTAAACGTTTGTGTGGATGTATCTGTTTGTGTGGCAGCTTTGATATATTGTGAGCAGTGGGACTACTGGATCTATTTCCAGCTTTTTAAGGAAGTGCCAGAGTGCTTTCCAAAGAGGTTGTCCCATTTTGCAATCCCATTGGCAGTGTAGGAGAGTTCCCATGTCTCCACAGCTTCTCTAGAATTTGTTGTTTTGTGATTTGGGGATCATGGCAAACCTTGCTGGGGTGAGATGGTATCTTGTAGTTTTGATTTGGATTTGTCTCACAGCTGATGATTGTGAGCATTTCCTCATGCTGCAGTGAACATGAGTGTGTATGCATCTATTTATGTGATGGCTTGTTCTTCTGTAGGATGTATTCCTAGGAGTGCAATTGGTAGATGAAACAGTAACTTTTGTTATAAACTATTTCTGTAGCTTTGGGAAACAAGTATGGCGTAGTGGAATGATTACAGATTTTAAAGTTAATCTTGAATAGGAAAGAGTCGTAGTTCTGACCCAAAGTAAATATGAGCTTGAGCAAATTATTTAACCTCTCTGAACCCCAGCTTCCTTACTTTGAGGTGAAAATACTGATGTTTACTTCTCAGAAATGATAGGATAATTTAAGTAAAATCTTAAAGAACCTTGCTGAGTACCTAGTCTGTAGTAGATATTTAGTGTACCTACTTGTAATTACTATTTTAAAATGGCTCTTTGTTTTTCCTCTAATAGCAAAGATTGTCATATCTTTTCTCCTGAAAGAATGTGTAAGACACACAGGCATAGGCACTACTTGTATTTTTCTTGTCTCCCATGGTGCCTGACTCATAGCAGTCACTTGTTGTTAGCTGCCTTAAAGTCAGATGCTGA
The DNA here is from genome assembly GCA_028571685.1 of Heterohyrax brucei. Taxonomy (NCBI): domain Eukaryota; kingdom Metazoa; phylum Chordata; class Mammalia; order Hyracoidea; family Procaviidae; genus Heterohyrax; species Heterohyrax brucei. Next base: position 61,780,051 of record CM053140.1, read on the forward strand.
TTCGTGGCAACCCAGTGAACAGTGGGAGTGGATCATTGTGATTCATAGGGTTTTCAATGCTGATTTTATTTTTGAAATAGATTTGAAAGTAGATTGCCATTCCTTTCTTTCCTAATATAGAAGCTCTGCTGAAGCCTGTTCTGTATCATAGCAATAACCGTACCTGTATTCACAGAATTTGGCTGTGCTTGAGATGGAATGGCCAGGAACTGAACCTGAGTCTTCTGTGTGGAAGGCAAGAATTCTGCCACTGAACCACCACTGTTTATTAAGCATCTGTTTTCTGTGAGGTACAATGGAAATACCAAGGTTTCTGCCTAAAGACCTTACTGACTAGGGTAGTGAGACAGTCATGCAAATACTCTTAATACAAGGCAACATATAATAAATTTTTAAAAATGGTTTAAATAGTTTGTTGATTCTGACTTACAAGAATGATTTAAAGAAAGGGCTGTGTTAATCACAGTTTTGGACTGTGGTGATTAGAGGGTGGTGGCACCTGAGCTTGGTCTTGAAAAATGAATAACATTCTGTCAAGCAACAGAAGAAGGAATGGTATTCCAGGCAAAAGAAATGGTCTGAGGAAAGGCACGAGGCAGGAAAACACATGGTATGGCTGGAGAGTCTTGTTTAATGAAAGAAGAGGGTATGATCAGCTACTAGAATAGAAAGCTAGAAAGATACGCTGGAGTCAGGTTGTGGAAGGCCTTCAGTATCAGTTGAAGAATATGGATTTCTGTAAAAGCCTGTGAGCAGGAGAGGCTCCCTGTCAGATCAGTCTCTCCAGGCACCCTGTTCTTTAGCCTCACCCTCATGTGTTCACTGTCCTCGTGCTGTCTCCTGCCTGCTTTTATTTTTCATCAGTATCTGTCTTTTATGTCATCCCATCAAGCCCCAGAGAATTAACGAAGTCACCTAATTGATGAACCTGTAAATGGAAAGGAGGTAAAAGGCCATTTCTAGTTAGGCATAGCCAGCATAGTACAGTCTTTAGGCAGAGCGCTCTATGACTTATCACGCTATAATTATCTATTATATGTTTCCTTGTGCTGCTAGACTGTATGAGCTCTTTGAGAACAAAGCCCATGTCCCATGCCTTTTTGTATGCTTATTCTTAACACTAGTAATAACACTGGCACTTGTCACTGAGTAAATGACCCACTCACTGCTGTTGAGTCAATTCTGACTATAGCAACCCTATAAGACAGAGTAGAACTGCACTGTAAAGAGTTTCCAAGGAGCACGTGGTAGATTTGAACTGCTGACCTTGTGGTGGGCAGCCGTAGCACTTAACCACTACACCACCAAGGTTTCCTATCACTTAGTAGTCGTTTAAATATTAATTGAACTGAAAAAAAAAAAGATTTATCTGACAATTTGTACTGAGTGGATTGGATGAGAAATTGGAGACAGGGAAACCAGTGAGGAGATTATTATTTTCTAGGTGAAATACGAGAAAGTCTAAACTGTCATGATGGTACTGAGAACAGAAACAGAGGTATGTGGATGAGAGAGATGTGTTGAATTCAGTGTTAGGTGGGGGTGTGATTTGACTTGCAGTTCGTTAGAATCCACAAAGTACTGAAGTTAAGTGTAGCGCACAACTGCATGAAACACAGCTGTAACTCTTACAAATAAGGACATCTGAAAACTGCACAGTATACTTGCCCAAGTTAGGTTCCAAGTTTCTACCTTGGTTTTTGTTACTTCACTCTTTGGTTGGAAGGGGTCCTCTCCCAGAGTCCATATCAGACAGTTGACCCTCTATCCCTTGAGTAGGATTCTTCTATGGCAAAAGGCAAAAATTTTAATAGGCATTTTCAAAACTTAAATTATATTCACTGTTAAGTTAGGCAGCCATTAGTCATACATGGCTGTTTGTTTTTGTTTGTTTCCTATTCAGACTTAAAATTAAATACCCCATTTCTCAGCCATGTTGTCCACATTGTAAGTGCTTAGTAGCCACATGTTGAAACAGTAACAGTTTGTGTAAATTTTTAATCATTATAGGAAGTTCTGTTGAATAGCAGTGCTGCTAGATAGCTAGATTTCCAAAGTATGGGAGATGAGGTATTGCCATCCTTCTAAGAAGTATTCTGGCTGTAATTCTTCCAAGACAGATTTGTTCATTGTAGCTGTTGTTGTTGTTAGGAACCGTGAAGTCAATTCTGACTCATAGCAACCCTGTGTACATCAGAACAAAACATTGTTCAGTCTTGTGCCATGTCCACAATTGTTTTTTTTATCTCGTGGTTTTTTTTTTTTTTTATTTAACATAACTGAGTGAAAATGTACATTCTCGTATAAATTTACATGCCCACCTATATGCAGCTTCCACTGCTCTCCCTGTCCTGCTCCATACATGTCTCATCCTCCCAATAGCCTCCTTTCCCCTCCTCTCCGTCCACTCCCCTTCCTCCAGCCAGAGGTCAGCAAGATGATATCCTATAGATGTATAGAAACATAAAGTGCTTCCAATATATGGTCACTCTGCATTGCCAAGTCCAATCCATTCCTGTCCAAAGAGTGGACTTTTGTTATAATTTATGGGAAAGGGCAGCATCAGGGCTGGGGGCCATGCCCTCAGAGGAACCCCCAAACCACTGGACCATCAATTGAGGTCTTTTAGTGGAGATCTCATGATGCACCTCTTTTTATTCTTGGGTTGCCAGTGAGACTCAACCTAGTGAGCTCCATCATGGCTATCACTGGTGGTGGCCGGGCACCGTCCAGTTCTTCTGGTCCCAAGTTGATGTAGGCACCCACTCTTGTGGGTCTCTCTGTGTTCTCGGTTGTCTTTACCACATGTCATTTTGGTCCTCGGTGAGCATCCGTTCCTGCTGAGTTGGGCTCATTTGCTGTGTCCTCGGATGGCAGCTTAGCTTTTAAGACCCCAGACGCCACTCACCAATGTGGGGTGCAGAGAGCTCTTTTAGCAAAACGCTGGTTGTGCCAATTGGCCTGGAATTCGCCTAAGAGCATGGTCCCCCGCCCCCCGCCCCAGCTACTCTATCCTTGCAGTATTGAGTTAAGATGGAAGGAGTACTCAGGTTATGCTGAAGTCCACTTAATGTTGTTCTTGTTTCTAATGTGTGCTATCATCGCTTTCTCCCAACTCGATTTCCAGTAACTATCTAAACTAAACCCTCCCCCACTTACCCTCCCTCCCTCCCCTCCCTTGCAGCTGTCAAAGAGTCTTCCTCTATACACAAGTCTGTTTTTGAGATCTTATCGTAGAGGTCTCATACAGTATTTGTCCCTTTGTCGCTGACTACTTTCACTCAACATAATGTCTTCCAGTTGAAACCAGGTTAGGAGATGTTTCCTGGAATCATCGTTATTCTTTATCATTGTGTAGTGCTCCATTGAGTATATGTACCATGGTTTACCTATCCATTCTTCTATTGTTGGGCATCTGCATTGATTCCATCTTTTTGCTATCGTGGACTGTGCTGAGGTAAACATTCTGGTGCATGTGTCCGTTGGTGTGAAAGGCCTTGATTCTGTAGGATATATTCCAAGTAGTGGAATTACTGGGTCAAATGGTATATTGATATCCATTTTTTTAAGGAAGCACCAGATGGCTTTCCAAAGAGGCTGGACCATTTTGCAACCCCACCAACAGTGTAGGAGGGTTCCACTTTCTCCACAGCCTCTCCAGCATTTGTTGTTTTGTGTTTTCTGGATCATGGCCAATCTTGTTGGGGTGAGATAGTATCTCATTGTTGTCTTGATTTGAATTTCTTTAATAACTAAAGATTGTGAACATGTCCGCATGTGTTTTTTGGCTGCCCGGATCTCCTCTTTAGTGAAGTGTCTGCCCATCTCCTTTGCCCATCGCTTAATTGGATGGTTTATCTTCTTCTTATTGATATTTTGTAGTATGTTATAGATTATGGAGATCAGGCGTCGGTCTGACATAGAGTTGCCAAATATTTTTTCCCATTCTGTGGGTGTTCTTTTAATTCTATTAATAAAGTCTTTGGATGAGCAAAAGTGTTTGATTCTTAATAGTTCCCATTTATCTATTTTCTCTTCTGTTGATTGAGGTTTCTTTGACAGACTTTGGAGTCTGTCCTCATTGTGTATTAAAGCTTCCATTGTTGTTCCTACCTTTTCTTGGATGAGCTTTATCGTTTTAGGTTTGATATTTAGGTCTTTTATCCAGTTGGAGTTGGTTTTTGTATAAGGTGTAAGATATGGATCTTGATTCAGTTTATTGCAGATGGATAACCAATTTTGCCAGCACCATTTGTTGAAGATACTGTTTTTACCCCTGTTTAATGTCTTAGGGCCTTTGTCGAATATCAACTGTTCATAGGCAGATGGTGTCATCTCTGGGGTCTCAATTCTGTTCCATTGATCCATCTATCTGTTCTTAAACCAGTACCAGGCTGTTTTGACCACTGTGGCAGTGTCCACAATTGTTTTTATGCATAAGCTCATTGTAGTAGCCACTGTGTCAGTCCATCTCATTGAGGATGTTTATCTTTGTTGCTGATCCTCTTGTCTACCAAGCATGATGTCCTTCTCCAAGGACTGAACCCTCCTGACAATATGTCCAGAGTAGGGAAGGTGTGGTCTTTCCATCTTTGCTTCTAAAGAGTACTCTGGTTGTCCTTCTTCTGGAACAGGTCTGTTTCTTCTTTTGCAGTCCATAGTACATTCAGCAGTCTTCTCCAACACTGCAATTCAGAGGCATTAGTTCCTCTTCTGTGTTCCTTATTCATTGTCCAGCTTTCGCATGTGTATGATACAATTGAAAATACCATGGCTTGGGTCAGGTGCACCTTAGCCTTCAAGGTGACATCTTTACTTTTCAATAGTTTAAAGAAGTCCTTGGCAGCAGATTTTCCCAATGCAATGCATCTTTTGATTTCTTTTTTTTGTTTATTATGATTGCATGAAAATGTACATTCCCGTGTAAATTTGCATGCCCACGTATATGCAGCTCCCACTGCTCTCCCTGCCCTGCAACAGCACACTCTTCCTCCCTGCTCCATACATGTCTCATCCTCCCAACAATCTCGTATCTCCTCCTCTCTACCCACTCCCCTTCCTCCAGTACAAGGTCAGCAGGACGACATCCTGTAGATGCATAGAACCATAAAGTGCACACATGATATGGTCACTGTGTGTCACCAGGTCCAATCCATTCCTGTCTGAGAGTTGACCTCCATTATGATTTATGACAGGGGCAGCATCAGGACCAGGGACCATGTTCCCAGAGGAACTCTGAAGCCTGTGGACCATGGATTGTGGTCTTTTAATGCAGGTCTCAGGGTATACCCCTTTTTATTTTTGTGTTGCCAGCAAGACTCAACTTTGTGAGCTCCATCACAGCTATCATTGGTGATGGCTGGGCACCATCTGGTTCTTCCAGTCACAAGTCAATGTGGTCACCCACTTACGTGGGTCTGTGTCTTCTGGGTTCTCTTTCACCCATATCATTTTTGTCCTTGCTGATCATCTGTTCCGCTAAGTTGATGTACCCCCAGATGGCAGCTTGTCAGCTTTTAAGACCTCAGATGCCACCCACCAATGTGGAGTGCAGAGGGCTCTCTTAGCAAAATGCTAATTGTGCCAGTTGGCCTTGATTTCCCCTGAGAGCGTGGTCCCGGGCTCCTTGCCCAGCTACTCTGTCCTTGTAATATTGGATTAAGATGGGAGAAGTACTCATGTTCTGTTGAAGTCCAGTTAATAATTAATTTTCTTTCTAATGTATGCTGTCATAGATTTCACCCAGCCAAATTTCTATCAACTGTCTAAACCTTCCCCACCTCTCACTCTTCCTCCTTCCCCACCCGTGCAGCTGTTAAAGAGTCTTTTCTGCTATGCATGAGTCTGTTTTTAAGTTCTTATTGTAGGGGTCTCATACAATATTTGTACTTTTGTCACTGACTGCTTTCACTCAACATAATGCCCTCCAATTGAAACCAGGTTATGAGGTGTTTCGTAAAATCATGTTGTTCTTTATCACTGTGTAATGTTTCATTGAGTATATATACCGTAGTTTACCTTTCCGTTCCTCTGTTGTTGGGCGTCTGGATTCATTCTATCTTTTTGCTATTGTGGACTGTGCTGCAATAAACACTTGTGTGCATGTATCAGTTAGTGTGAATGGCCTTGATTCTGTAGCATATATTCTGAGCGGTGAATTACTGGGTCAAATGGTGTATCTGTATCCAGCTTTTTAAGGTAGCGCTAGATTGTTTTCCAAAGAGGTTGAACCATTTTGCAATCCCACCAACAGTGTAGGAGAGTTCCAATTTCTCCACAGCCTTTCCAGCTTTATCTTTTGATTTCTTAACTGTAGCTTCCAAGGGCATTATTGATTGTGGACCCCAGTAAAAAGAAATCTGTGGCAACCTCAGTCCTTTCTGTACTTGTCCAGTTGTGAGGATTTTTGTTTTCTTGATGTTCAGTTGCAATCCATACTGAAAACTGTGGTCCTTGATCGTTATCAGTGTTTCAAATCATCTTCACTTTGAGCAAGCAGGGTTGTGTCATCTGCATGACACAGGTTATTAATGAGTCTTCTTCCAATCCTGATGCTTCATTCTTCTTCATATAGCTCAACTCCTTGGATTATTTGCTCGGTATACAGATTGAAAAGATATAGCAAAAGGATACAACCCTGATGCACACCTTTCTGGACTTTACATCATGCAGTGTTCCCTGTTCTGTTTGCACAGCTGCCTCTTGATTCACATACAGATTCCTTAAAAGCGTAGTTAAGTGTTCTGGAATTTCTACATTATGCAATGTTAGCCATAATTAGTTATGATCCACGTTGTTGAATGCCTTTGTATAGTTAATGAAACACAGGTAAATATCTTTCTGGTACTTGCTGCTTTCAGCCCAGGATCCATCTGACATCAGCAGTGATATGCCTGGTTTTATGTCCTCGTCTGAATCTGGCTTGACTTTCTGGCCGTTCCCTGTCAATATATTGTTGCAGTTACTTTTGATTGATTTTGAACAAAATTTTACTTTCGTGTGATATTAGTAGTACTGTTTGGTAATCTCTACATTTGGTTGGATCACCTTTCTTGGGAATAGGCATAAATACGTATTTCTTCCAGTTGATTCACCATATTGTTATCCTCCAAATTTGTTGGCATAGATGAGTGAGCACTTCCCACATTGCATACATTTGTTGAAATATCTCAGTTGATATCCCGTCAATTCCTGGAGCACTGTTTTTTGTCAGTGCCTTCAGTGAAGCTTTGGCTTCTTCCTTCAGTACCATTGATTCCAGATCATGTGCTACCTCTTTAGATGGCTGAACGTTGACCAGTTCTTTCTGGTGTAATGACTTTGTGTATCCTTTTCATGTTCTTTTGATGCTTCCTGAGTTGTTCAGTGTTTTTTCTGTAGAATCCTTTCCTGTTGCAGCTCGAGGCTTGTCTGTCAGTTTATCATACTGTGGGGCTTGCATGTTGCTGTGCTGCTGTAATGCTGTAAGCTGTGCCACTGGTATGTAGAGACTAGCAAGGTTACTCATGGTGGACAAGTTTCAGCTGAGCTTCCAGACTAAGACAGACTAGGAAGAAAGATCTGGCAGTGTACTTCTGAAAACAATTAGCCAGTGAAAACCTTATCAGTAGCAGCAGAACAGTGTCAGATATAGTGCCAGAAATGAGCCCCCCAAGTTGGAAGACACTCAGAAGATGATTGGGGAAGAGCTGTCTCCTCAAAGTAGAATCGACCTTAATGACGTAGATGGAGTAAAGCTTTCGAGATCTTCATTTGCTGATGTGACACGACTCAAAATGAGAAGAAGCAGCTCAAACATCCATTAATAATTGCAATATGGAATGTACAGTGTATGAATCTAGGAAAGTTGGAAATTATAGAAGATGAAATGGAATGCATAAACATCAACACGTTAGGCATTAGTGAGCTGAAATGGACCAGTATTGGCCATTTTGAATCAGTTGGTCGTATGATCTACTATTCCAAGAATGAAAACTTAAAGAGGAATGGTGTTGAGTTCATTGTCAAAAAGAACATTTCAAAATCTGTCCTGAAGTACCGTGCTGTCAGTGATAGGATAATATCCATATGCCTAAAAGGAAGTCCAGTTAATCTGACTATTACTCAGATTTACACACCAATCACTAAGGTGAAGTATGAAGACACTGAAGATTTTTACCAGCTTCTGTAGTCCAAAACTGATCAAACATGCAATCAGGATGCATTGATAATTACTGGTGATTGGAATGCAAAGGTTGGAAACGAAGAAGGGTTGGTAGTTGGAAAATACAGCCTTACTGATAGCAATGATGCTGGAGATTGTGTGATAGGATTTTCTGTGACCAACAACTTCTTCATTGCAATTATCTTTTTAACCAACACAACTAGTGACTGTACACATAGACCTCACCAGATGGAAAACAAATTAGCTACATCTGTGGAAAAAGAGAATGAAAAAGCTCCATATCAGCAGTCAAAACAAGATCAGGTGGTGACTATGGTACAGACCATTAGTTGCTCATATGCAATTTCAAACTGAAACTGAAGAAAATGTATATGATCTTGAGTAGGGTTGCTGTGAGTTGGATCTGACTCGACGGCACTTGACTTTTTGGCTGAGTATATCTCCCCTGAGTTTAGAGATCATTCAAGAATAGATTTGATGTGTTGAACACTGATGACTGAAGACCAGACAAATTGTGGAATGACATCAAAGACATTATCCATGAAGAAAGCATGAGGTAATTGAAAAGACCAGAAAGAAAGAAAAGACCAAATTGAATATCTGCAGACTCTGAAACTTGTTTTCAGAGGCTGAGCAGCTGAAGCAAAAGGAAGAAGTGATGAAGAAAAAAATGAGTAGAAGATTCTAGAGGGCAGCTCGAGAAGACAAAGTACGGTATTATAGTGACCTGTGCAGAGAGCTGGAAATTGAAAACCAAAAGGGAAGAACGTGTTCTTCATTTCTCAAGCTAAAGAACTGAAAAAAATTTCAAGCCTTGAGTTCCTCTAGCAGTACATGGGTATATTCAGTATTCTTTTCCAGCATCATAATTCAGAGATGTCACCTCTTCAGCATTTATCACTCATTGTCCAGCTTTCACATGCATGTGTGGCAGTTGAAAATGCCGTGACTTAGCTCAAGCATACTTTAGTCCCAGAAGTGACCTCTTTGCTTTTCAATACTTTTAAGAGGTCTTCAGCAGATTTGCCCATTGTATTGTATTGTTTGATTTCTTCACTGCTGCTTCAATGGGCGTTAATTATGTATCAAGGTAATCTGAAATCCTTGACTACTTCAGTCTTTTCTCCATTTATTGTGATGTTGCTTACTGGTTCATTTGTGAGGATTTTTGTTTTCTTTATGTTTAGGTATAACCTGTAGTGGAGGCTGTAGTCTTTTATCATCATCAGTAAGTGCTTCATGTACTGCTTACATTCAGCCAACTCCTCTGAGAAAGATTGGACTGGACTGTAAAACATAAAATGGTACTGGCAAAGATGCACTTCTTGGCTTAAGTAGATACATGATGTTAACTGGGTAGCTCCTGGCCAAAGGCAAGATGAGAGTGCAGAGGGAAATAGGAACTGGTTGTAAGGGCACGAGAGATACAACGTGGAAAGGAATAGTATGCTGTCACAGTGTGGGGAGAACAGCTAGAATTACATAACAATGTGTGTAAGTTTTTGTGTAACAAATTAACTTGTATTGTGAACTTTCACTTAAAGCACAGTAATTTTTTTTTAATCTGCGTCACTTTTAACAATCAAAGTTGTGTTATCTGGGTAACACAAGTTGTTGCTCAATTTTCATCCAGTCCTGATGCCGCATTCTTCTTCCTTCAGTCCAGCTTCTTGGATAACTTGCTCCGCATACAGAGTGAATAGGTATGGTGAAAGGATATAGCCCTGACACATACCTTTCCTGATTTTAACCAGGTAGTATCCCCTTGTCCTATTCTAATCAATGTTTCTTGGTCTGTGTACAGCTTCTAGGTAAGGACAGTTAAGTATTTTGAAATTCCCTGTCTTTGTAGTGTTATCCTCAATTTATGATCCATACAAATGCCTTTGCATAATCATTAAGACACTGGTAAACGGTTTTTTCGTATTATCTGCTTTTAATCAGGAACCATCTGACATAAGCAGTAATAACCCTTGTTTTATAGCCTCGTCTGAATTCAGCTTCAATTTTCGGCAGTTCTCTATAGATGAACTGCTGTAACTGCTTTTGAGTTTTTCAGCAAAATTATACTTGTGTGTGATATTAGTGCTATTTTTCAATAAGTTCCATATTCTGTTGTATCATCTTTTCTTTGGAGTGGGCATAAATATGAATCTCTTCCAGTTGGTTGGTAAGGTAACTGTCTTCTGAATTTCTTGACATAGACGAATGAGCACTTTGAGTGCTTCATCGGTTTGTTGAAACATGTCAGTTTAGTATTGCATCAGTTCCTGGAGCCTTGGTTTTTGCCAGTGTCTTCAGTGCAGCTTATACGTATTTCTTCAGTACTGTTGGTTCTTGATGGTATACCACTTCCTGAAATGGTTGAACATCAACCAGTTCTTTTTGGTAGAGAGACACTGTGTTCCTTCTGTCTTCTTTTGATGCTTCCTGTGTCATTTATTATTTTACCCATAGAATCTTTTAGTATTACAACTTGAGGTTTAAATTTTCTCTGTTCTTTTAGCTTGAGAAGTGCTGAGCATGTTCTTACCTTTTGATTTCTATGCAGAACTTTCACATTATTATAATGCTTGGTCTTCTTGAGCTGCCTTTTGAATCTTGTGTTCAGCTCTTTTACTTGATCATTTTTTCCATTTACTTCAGCTTGTCAACTTTCAAAACCAAGTTTCAGTCCCTTCTGCCTCCATTTCATTCCTGCCTTTCTAGTGACCACTTGCTTTCTTCATGCGTGAAGTCCTTGATGACATTCCACAGCTTATCTGGTCGAGGTCTTTAGTGTTCAGTGTGTCAGATCTATTCTTGAGATGGTCTCTAAACTCAGATGAGTTACCAGTCCACTTTGACTCTCATGGACTTGTTCTGATTTTCATCAGTTTAAGCTTGAACCTGCATATAGTCAGTTGATGGTCTGTTCCGTGTTTGGCTCCTGGTCTTGTTCTGACTGATGAGATTTTGAGCATTTCCATTGTGTCTTTCCCATAGATGTAGTCAGTTTCATTCCTGTTTATCCAATCCCTTGAGGTTCCCATGTATAGTGGCCATTTATGTTGCTGAAAAGAATATTTGCAGTGAAGAAATGATTAGTCTTGCAAAATTCTGTCATGTTATCTCTGACATTTCTCTCACTAAGGCCATATTTTCCAAGTACTGATCCTTCTTCTTTGTTTCTGACTTTCACATTCCAATCATCAGTAATTATCAGTGTGTCTTGATTGCGTGTTTCATCAATTTCTGACTGCAGATTGTGTAGAAATTGTTAAGTGGGAACCTAATTTGCTATGTTAATCTTTACTGGAAACACAATAAGATACTATTTAAAAGATAAAAATGATGAGAGGGTAAAAGGCCGTTAAAGTGCATTAGAGTAATGAACACTGGGTGTGGCAGCAGGGAGCATTTCATAGAGAAGAAGATATTTGAGATGAGCTTTGAAGAATACATTGGACACAACATAGAGTATCTGCATCCTCTTGTGAGCCTGCATGCCTTATGGAACTGTAAACTAAGTTATATGAAGGTGTTGCCTTGTTCTGCATTGATAGTTCTGTATTTTTCTGGGTTTTTGTAATAAAATATTTGTTTTTTTTCTGGACTTGAGTGACCTGGGAAGTTGCTTGACAGTCTTAAGTGAAGTCAGAGTTCAAAGTTAAAGAGGTGCAACAAATAAACAAAACAACCCACTGCCATCAAGTTAGGTCCAACTCATAGCAACTCCAGAGGTCAGAATAGAACTGCCCCGTAGAATTTCCAAGGAGTGCTTGGCAGTTTTGAACTGCCAACCTTTCGGTTAGCAGATATAGCATTTAACCCAGTACGCCACTAGGGTTTCCAAAAAGGTACAGGTAAATAAAAAATATTTTGGGGAAAAAAGCAAAGAAATTGCAACAAACTTTTTTTTTTCTTTTTTCTTTAACATGACTGAGTGAAAATGTACATTCCCGTATAAATTTACATGCCCACCTATATGCAGCTTCCACTGCTCTCCCTGCCCGGTTACAGTACACTATTCCTCTCTGCTCCATATATATCTCATCCTCCCAACAGCCTCCTTTCCGCTCCTCTCCACCCACTCACCTTCCTCCAGGCAGAGGTCAGCAGGATGATATCCTATAGATGTATAGAACCATAAAGTGCGACCAATATATGGTCACTCTGCATTGCCAAGTCCAATCCATTCCTGTCCAAAGAGTGGACCTTTGTTATAGTTTATGGGTAAGGGCAGCATCAGGGCCGGGGACCATACTTACAGGGGAACCCCGAAACCGCTGGACCATCAATTGAGGTCTTTTAGTGGAGATCTCATGATGCACCCCTTTTTATTCTTGGGTTGCCAGTGAGACTCAACCTAGTGAGCTCCATTGTGGCTATCACTGGTGGTGGCCGGGCACCATCCAGTTCTTCTGGTCCCAAGTCAATGAAGGCACCCACTCTTGTGGGTCTCTCTGTCTTCTAGGTTGTCTTTACCACATGTCATTTTGGTCCTCAGTGAGCATCTGTTCCTGCTGAGTTGGGCCCATTTGCTGTGTCCTCGGATGGCAGCTTAGCGTTTAAGACCCCAGACGCCACTCACCAATGTGGGGTGCAGAGAGCTCTCTTAGCAAAACGCTAGTTGTGCCAATTGGCCTCAATTTCGCCTAGGAGCATGGTCCCCTGCCCCTGCCGCAGCTACTCTATCCTTGCAATATTAGGTTAAGATGGAAGGAGTACTCAGGTTATGCTGAAGTCCACTTAATGTTGTTCTTGTTTCTAATGTGTGCTATCACCACTTTCTCCCAACCAGATTTCTAGCAACTATCTAAACTAAATGCTCCCCCCCTCCTCCTCCCTCCCTCCCCTCCCTTGCAGCTGTCAAAGAGTCTTCTCTTCTATACACAGGTCTTTTTGAGATCTCATCGTAGAGCTCTCATACAGTATTTGTCCCTTTGTCGCTGACTACTTTCACTCAACATAATGTCTTCCAGTTGAAACCAGGTTAGGAGATGTTTCCTGGAATCATCGTTATTCTTTATCATTGTGTAGTGCTCCATTGAGTATATGTACCATAGTTTACCTATCCATTCTTCTGTTGTTGGGCATCTGCGTTGATTCCATCTTTTTCCTATCGTGGACTGTGCTGCGATAAACGTTCTTGTGCATGTGTCCGTTGGTGTGAAAGGCCTTGATTCTGTAGGATATATTCCAAGTAACGGAATTACTGGGTCAAATGGTATATCGATATCCATTTTTTTAAGGAAGCACCAGATTATTTTCCAAAGAGGCTGGACCATTTTGCAACCCCACCAACAGTGTAGGAGGGTTCCACTTTCTCCACAGCCTCTCCAGCATTTGTTGTTTTGTGTTTTCTGGATCATTGCCAATCTTGTTGCAACAAACTTTTGTATAGTTATTATGTTGGAGGTCTTGGACTAGGTGCTGAGGAAATGAACACAAGTAAGGTATTGTAATTTACAAGGCTCACAGTTTAGAGAAGAGACATGTAAATATATGGTTCAGTAGAGTATAGTATGTTCTAGGTAAAGTGTGTATAAGGTACATTTGACATTCCAGTGAGACAGTGAGATCCAGCGTGATACTCTTCAGTTAAATATTTTTTCGAAAATCTACTCTGTAGGTACTGTGTATTACAGTAGTGGTAAAATGTTAAGGGCTCTGACAACTAGGATGCTTCTCTGGGCTGGTAGGAGTGTACGTTGGTGATAATAAAACCATAGACGACAAAAAGTACGTCGAAAACAGGTTGGCAGTTCCTATTAAAGTTGATATTCTAAGACCCAGAGGCTCCACTTCGAGGTATATACCAGACAGAAATCTATACATATTTTCACCAAAGGATAGGTACTAGATGGTTTATAGAAGCACTATGTATAATAGAAATTACTATGTATTCATCAATGTAGAATATCTGTACAGCATGGAGAACAAATGATCCACAGCTCTTCACAAGATAAAGGAATCCTATAAAGATAATGTTAAGCAATTGAAGTCAGATAGAGAAGGGCCCATACTGTGTGGTTCCATTTATATTATTTACAAAAAGAGATAAAACTAATCCATGCTGGTGAGAAATCAAAATGGTGGTTACCCTTAGGGTAGGTGTATGACTGCATGCTGGGCTAAGAAATTTGTACTTGATTTTCTATGAAGCATTTAAAAGTTTTATAAACCCACGAGTGACCTGGTTAAGGATCGTAGGGAGTTTAGCAGAAGAGGCATAATGTCATTCAAAATTGTTAGTTTAGAGCTTTGTCCTCAATGAAAAAGCTGGGCTATTTCATGCTGTTGCTTTTATTGCTTGTCTTCTTTTCCCAGCACTTTATCTTCTTCTCCTTGTCAAAAACAATGGAAAACCGACGTACATTGCCCTGTAGTATCTTAGGCCACATCTCTTAAAAGGGGCCAACAGTATCCTTTTCGTTACAGGCAAGAAGAGAGGCGGCGACGGTCCTTCCAGGATTACACTGGGCAGAAGATCACCCTTGAGGCTGTCCTAAACACTACTTGCAAGAAGTGTGGCTGCAAAGGTAAGGTGAAGTCTCAACCCTTGTAGTCTTTCTCTGCTTGTGAATGGACCCTTGACAGGATGAAGGAAACAGTGCAGTGGGTATTCTGCTCATCCTGGTTTTTAGCCAAGCCTTGACCTCTTCTGCTCCTACCATTACGCCCACCAGACTCAGGTCAGAGATGGGAGTTTGTGACTTGATGCTTTTCTCTGTTTTCTTTTCTGAATCCTCCCTCTGTCAGATACTACACTACCACTACCGCTACCACTCCCCCATATCTCCAGCTAATGACCTGCCTTGGCAAAGTCCCCATTTATTATGCTAGGGTAAGATTGTTAGATTATGATTGACATCTTAAGTTTTATCTCAAGGGACCTGCTGCAAAAATGAAGGGACTTGGAAATATACTTCTTCAGGATCTAAGCTAAACTCTTATTTGTCTTTATCTCTTTTAACTTCAGGGTTCTGAGTACAAAATCCTTTTAGTAATAAGAACACAGGATAGTCATTTCATTTTAGTTCTGTTTCTTCAAGTTTCCTCTAGTCTTACTCAAATATTAAAGAGCTCTTTCAGCCTGGCTTCCTTTGTTGGAGCTATAATGAGAGAGACTGCCAGCTTCTCATTTACAGAGTGACCTCAATTTGTCACCTCTTCTGCCTAGCCATCCACTTGCCCTGCTTTGTTGATTTTTTTCCAAAGACTGGTAGCAGATTTGTGGCCTAGTTGAGTTTTTTAAGCCCCTGTTTATTATTAATGTAGTAAGAGGAAGGGAAAATTAAAGAGAATACCTCTTTAGGAGAATTGTGGGAGCACTGTAGATACTTGGAAAATTCTATGTTATATTACCCTTCCAGGAATCTTTTAGCCGATGGACCAATAGTTGCAAAGCAGTTCATGCATAGCTTTTTTGATTGATTTATTTATTGTATTTTAAGTGAAAATTTACAATTCAGGTCAGTTTCTCTTACAGAAACTGATACTTTGTTCTGTTCTCCCCATACTGTGACAGTACCCTCCTCCCTTCTACTCTGAGTTTCCCGTGACCATTCAGCCATTTCCTGTCTCTGTCTTCTCATCTCACCTCTGGACAGGAACTGACAGTTAATCTCTTGTATCTACTTAAGCCAAGAAGCACACTCTTCACCAGTATCATTTTATGTCTTATAGACCAGTTCAGTCTTTGTCTGAGGAGCTGGCTTCTTGAATGGTTTCAGTGTTGGGCTAACAGAGAGTCAGAGGGTTATGTCTTGCAGGGACCCTCCAGTCTGTTCAGACTGTCAAGTCTAGTCTTTTTACTAGAGTTCGAGCTCTGCGTCCCACATTTCTTCCAAGCCATGAGAGACTCTGTTGAATTCCATGTAAGAGAAATCATTGGTAGTAGCCAGGTACCGTCTAGTTCTTGTGGTCTCATGCTGATATAGTATCTGGTTTACGAGGCCCTTTCTGTCTCTTTGACTCTTGAATTTTCCTTACGTCTTTGGTGTTCTTCATTCTTCTTTGCCCAAGTGTGTTGGGACCAACTGATGCTTCTTTAATAGCTGCCTGGTAGCTTTTAAGACCCCAGAAGCCACTCACCAGAGTGGGATTCAGAATATTTCTTTTTTTTCCTTTTTGTTGTGAATTTAGAGCAATTTTATAGTCTAAATCATGTGCCATGTAACACCCAGAACTTTCAACTCTCTTCTCTTCTTGGTGATTCCTCCCTGTTCCCACTCCCCACGTGACAGCATGCTTCCCCTTTTGTTTGGAACTACTGTGACCTTTTGATAAAGGTCTAGCCGTCCTCACCAAATCAACTTAGCTCCAGCAAAGTGTCCCTCAGATAGTGTCATGTACATTTTTAAAGATTTGTTCGCCTCCAGTGTCACTCTGTGTTTTGTATGGTCCAGGTCAGTTTTTGTTTGGGGAGCTGGCCCCCAGTGCTGGATACAGTTTGGGGTTAGAGAGTCTGGGGCCATGCTCCTGAGGGCCCTCCATTCAGAAGGACCATCAGGTGTGGTCTTTTGGTAGAGTTCTAGCTCTTCCCTCTACTCCATCACCTGCTGTATCCAGAGCTCCGTTCCATGTACCCCATCCGAGCTGTCATTGGTGGTAGCTGGGCATTATCTAGTTCTTCTGGTCCCATGCTAAAGCAGGCTGTGACTCATATGGCCCCTTCCATGTGGTGGGCTCGTATTTTTCTCCTATCCTTGATGACTTCCATTTGCTCCAGGTCCGGGTGGACTGGGACCATGTAGTGCTATTTGGATGGCAGCTTGCTAGCTTTGAAGAGCCCAGTTGCCACTCTCTCACATGGTATGTGGAATAGTATCTTGAGAGAGGGAGAGAGAAAAACCTTGGTTATCCCAGTTTGACTGGATGTCCCCTGAGAGCGTAGCTCCCGATCCCAGACCTGTTTCTCTGTTCTTCCAAAGAGGTGGTCCACATTAAGGAGGCAATTTGGTTTTGAAGTTGAGTAGTTATGGGTACCCAACTTCTAGTGCATGCTGCACATCCTGCACCCATTCCTAATCCTAACCACTATTAAATTTGTAAAAAATCCCTCTCCCTTCCTGCCCCCCAATAACTGTCAAATATTGTTTTATACTGTGGTTATATGATTAGTTACATTCTTATAATAATGGTCTCATACAAAATTTGACCTTTTGTGTCTGGCTGATTTCACTCAGCATAATTTCTTATAGATAGTCCCGTGTTTACAGATATTACTCTAAGCTTTCATTGTTTCTTATTGTATAGTATTCCATTATATGAATATACCACGCTTTGTTTAACCATTCATCTGTTGATCGGCAGCTAGGTTGTTTCCAACTTTCTGCTGTTGTGCAGAGAGCTGCAATAAACATTGATGTGCAAGTATCTGCTTGAGTGGTAATCATTATTTCTTGGGGATATATTCCAAGGAGTGGGATTGCTGGATCATGTGGTATTTCTATTTCTAGTTTTTTAAGAAAGCGCCAAATCGATTTCCATGGTGGTTGAACCATTTTACAGTCCCACCAGCAATGTAGAAGAGTTTTCCACATCCTCGCCAACATTTATTTATTATCTGTGTTTTTTGGATTATTGCCATCTTTGTTGGGGTGAGATAATATCTCATTGTGGTTTTAATTTGGATTTCTCTAATGGCTAGTGATTGTAAACATTTCCTCATGTATCTGTTGGCAATCTGTATGTCTTCTTTGGTGAGTGTCTGCTCATGTTGTTTGCCCATTTTTTAATTGGGTTGTGTGTCTTGTTGAGGTTTTGCAGTATCTTGTAGATTAAAGAGATTAGATTGAAGAGTTCCCAATTAATCTATTTTCATTTCTGATGACTGAAGGTTGTTGGTGGTTTTTGGTAGACTGTTGATGCTATGAATTAGTACTTCCATCATCTTCCCAGTTTTTCCTTTCAAGAATTTTATTGTTTTAGCTTTTACGTTTGGGTCTTTGATCCATTTTAAATTAGTTTTTGTGCATGGTGTGAGATAAGGGTCTTGTTTCATTTTTCGCAGGTGGATATCTAATTATGCCAATACCATTTGTTGAAGAGATACTGCCTTTACCCCAATTCACTGTCTTTGGGCCTTTATCAAATATCAGTTGTTCATAAGTGGATGAAGTTATATTTGGATTTTTCATTCTGTTCCATTGTTACATGTGTCTGGTGTTGTGCCATTACCAAGCTGCCTTGACTACTATGACAGTGTAGTAGGTTTTTAAGGTCAGGAAGGGTGAGGCCTTCCACTTGTTCCTCTTCTTGAGTAATAATTTACGTATCTGTGGCTTCCTTCCTTTCTGTATGAAGTTGGTGATTTGTTTCTCCATCTTGTTAAAAAAATGTCATTGGAAATTGAATTGGGATGCATTGTATGTGTAGATTGCTTTGGGTAGTATAGACTATTTCACAATGTTAAGTATTCCTATCCAGGAGCAAGGTAGATTTCTCCACTTGTGTAAGTAATTTTTCGTTTCTTGAATTAGTGACATGTAGTTTTCTTTGTATGAGTCTTCTACATCTCTGGTTAGATATATCCCCAAGTATATCTTATCATCTTCGGGGCTATAGTAAATGGTAATGATCTAGTGATTTCTTTGTCTCTTGGTTGTTGTAAAGGAATCCCACTGATTTATATATGTTTGTCTTGTATCCTGATAATTTGCTGAAGTCTTCCATTAGATCCAGTAGTTTTTTGGACGATTCTTTAGGGTTTTCTGTGTATAAGATCCTGTCATCTGCAAATAATGATACTTTGACTTTTTCTCTGCCAAGGTGGTGTAGTGGGTTAAGTGCTACATCTACTAACCACAACATTGGCAGTTAAAGTCTGCTAGGCACTCCTCAGAAACTCTGTGGGGCAGTTCTGCCGTGACCTATAGGGTCGCTATTAGTCAGACCCAACTCAGTGGCAGTGGGTTGCCAATTTGGAGGCCCGTTATTTCTTTATCATGTCTAATTGCTCTGGCTAAGATGTCAGAACAATGTTGAATACAAGTGGTGACAGTGTGCATCCTTGTCTAGTACCTGTTGTTAAGGGGCATGTTTCTAACTTTTCTCTGTTAAGGGTAATGTTTTAGTTTAGTGTAGTTAGTTTAGTGTAGATGGCCTTTATTATGCTGAGGAACTTCCCTTCTATTCCTGTTTTTTGAGAGTTTTTAACATGAATGTGTGTTGGACTTTATCAAATGCCTTTTCTGTGTTTATTGATAAAATCAGGTGATTCTTTTATTTTATGTGGTTGATTACATTAATTGTTTTCCTTATGTTAAACCATCCCTGCATCTGTGATATGAATCCTACTTGGTCATGATGAGCTATTTTTTTTTGATATATTGTTGAATTCTGTTAGCTAGGATTTTGTTAGGGATTTTTGTGTCTTAAGTTCATGAAAGATACTGGTCTATAATTTTCCTTTCTTGGGCTGTCTTTACCTGGTTTTGGTATCAGGGTTAAACTAGCTTCATAGATGGGAGTATTCCATCCTTTTCTACACTCTGAAATACCTGCAGAGGTAGTGGTGTTAACTCTTCTCTGAACATTTGATAGAATTCTGCAGTGAAGTCATCCAGGCCAGGGCTTTTTCTGGATGGGAGTTTTTTAATTACCTTTTCAATTTCTTCTTTTGTAATGGGTTTGTTTAGTTGTTCTGTCTCTGATTTTACTAGTTTAGGTAGGTGGTATTTTTCCAGAAACTTGTCCATTTTCTCTAAATTTCCAAATTTATTAGAGTATAATTTTTCATAGTATTCTTGTATCATTCTTTTAATTTCAGCGGGGTCCATTGTGATGATGCCCATCTCGTCTCTAATTTGGATTATGTGTTTCTTCTCCTGTTTTCCTTTTGTCAGTTTGGCCAATGACTTACGAATTTTGTTGATCTTTTTGAAAAAGCAGCTTTTGGACTTGTCAGCTCACTCTTTCATTTTTCTATTTTCTATTTCATTTATTTCTGCTTTAGTTTTAATAATTTGCTTTATTCTGAAGCTTGATGGCTTCTTTTGCTGAAATCTTTTCTAGTTGTTCAAGTTGATGAGTTGACTCTTTGCTTTGTGCCGTTTCTTCTTTTGGGGTGTGTGTTTTTTTTGAGATGAATTGACCTCTGAGCACTGCTGTTGCTGTGTCCCATAGATTTTGGTTGGATGTGTCTTCATTCTCATTTGATTCTATAAAATTCTTTATTGCATCTTTGATTTCTTCTCCTACCAAGTAGTTCTTGAGCAAAATGTTATTCAGTCTCCATGTTTTTTATTTAATTTGCATCTTTTTTCTGTTTTTGGTTTCTAGTTTTATGGCTTTTTAGTCTGAGAAGGAGCTTTGTTTTTATTTCAGTATTTTGAATTTTGTTGAGTATTACTCTGTGACCTAATATGTGGTCAATTCTGGAGAATGTTCCATGAATACTGGAAAATGAAATATACTTGGGGCACTTGGCTTGGCTTGGCTAGCTTCAGTTAGGTGAAGTGTTCTGAATATGTCTGTAAGGTCAAGTTGATTGATTGTAGCACTTAGATCCTCTGTGTGTTTATTAAGCTTTTTTTCGGGATGTTGTGTCTTTTACTGAGAGTGGTCTTTTGAAGTCTTCTGCTATTATTGTGGAGCTGTCTGTTTATGTTTTCAGTGCAAATAGTGTTTGTTTTATATATTTTGGAGCCTTGTCATTGGGTGCATAGATACTTAGTATGGTTATGTCTTCCTGTTGAACTACACCTTTGACCATTAGATAGTGACCCTCTTTATATCATATGGTGAATTTAACTTTAAAGTCTGTTTTGTCAGAGATTAGTATTGTCACTTCTGCTGTTTTTAGAGTGTGATTAGCCTGGTATATTTTTTTCCAATCTTTGAGTTATAGTTTGTTTGTGTCTTTGAGTTGAAGTTATGTCTCCTGTAAGCAGCATATAGATGGATCACATTTTTTTATACAATCTGTAGCTCTTCTTCTGTGAATTGGTGCATTTAGTCCATTTACATTTAGTGTGATTATTGATAAATACGATGTTAGCATTGTCATTTTAATACCTTTTTTTAGGTGGTGTAGACAGTTCCTGTGCTGCATTCCATTTTCTGTGCTGAGTCTGTTTGCTTTATGTATTTTCTTTTAGTGGCTTTCAGTGCTTGTTTTCTTGAAATTATGACTTTGTATGTAGCTTTTTGATGTGTAGAATTACACGTTCCTTTTGCAGTTACTGCCGTAGTCCCTTTTATTAAACTAAAAGTAGTCCAAACTTCAGTGTCTGTGTATCTCCTTGTATTCCTCCACATCTGGAAGGTCTATGTGTACCTTTCTTTGACCCTCTTTTTCATACAGTGTAGTCATCAATTACATCTTGAGATCTCTGAATTTCTATTTTTTTGTGATTTGGTTTCAGTTATCATTTCTGGATTTCCTTTCATGATAAATTATCTAGATGCTCTGTTGAGTGCTGAATGTTTAAGTTATATATCTAATGCTATTGATTTTCTAATCAAAGAACTTTCTTTAATATTTCTTGTAATTTTGGTTTGGTTCTTACAGATTCTCTAAATTTCTGTTGATCTGTGAAAGTCTTAATTTCATCTTCATATTTGAGAGACAGTTTTGCGGGATATATTATTCTCAGTTGACAATTTTTTCCTTCAGGGCTTTGTATATGTTATTCCACTGTCTTCTGGCCAGCATTGTTTCAATCTTAATAATATTCCTTATAGGCTGTTTTTTGCTTGTTTCTGGCTGCCTTCCATAGTTTCTGCTTGTTTCTAGTTTTATTGAGCTTGGTTATGATATGCCTTGGTATATTTCTTTTAGGATCTATCTTGAGAGGGGTTCGATGAGCAGTCACCCCCCTCCCCCAGGGTCCTGTGAACCCAAGCCTCCGAGGCACACTTGGCTCCAGCGGCTGCCCAATCACTGGTGTGATCGCCTAACTTTTCTAGGGTAGCCTGAGATCAGGCCACTGAGGCGCGTTGGGTTCCAGTGGCTGCCAGGACAATCACTCTCCTTCCCATGGGTCAGTTGAGCCCAGTTCTCCCTAGCACACGTCTTACCAATGGCTTTCTAGCCATTGGGGTAATCTCTCCCCTCCTCCTGGTTCACCTAGGCCCAAGCCTTCCCAATGCACGCAGCACTAATGGTTGTCTAGCCACTGGTGATCACTGCCTTTCCCCCATGGTCTCCTGAGCCCAGAACATCCGAGAGCCTATGGCTCCAGTGGCTGCCCAGCTGCTTCCCTCCCCCCAGGTCACTTCAGCTCGGACTGCCCTGGTGTACTTGGCTTCAGTGGCTGACTAGGCACTGGGGTAATCTCTTCCCTCCTCCTGGTTGGTTCACCTAAGCCAAAGCCTTCCTGGTACATGCAGCAGTAATGGCTGTGTAGCTGCTGGCATTCACTGCCCTTCCTCACGTTCATCTGAGCCCAAGTCTCCCTGGCACATGTCTCTAATGGCTGCCCAGCTGCTGGGGGGATCACTTCAGATCTGCCTGGTTGCCTCAGCCCAAGCCTCAGGGGCCTGTGTGGCTCCAGTCCTCTCTCAGCCATGGATGTATTCTCTCAGCACTCCCGGCCCCAGACTGGGAGTCCAGAGCTTCCTGACTCACTGGCTCCAAGGCTGGTCTCAGGTCTGTTAGCAGCAGGGCTGTTTACTCCGCACTCCCCAGGTCCTGCGATCTCATGCTCCATAGCTGTGGGGCACCTGAACCCAGGCCTGCCAGTCCCACACAGGACTAGTGCCTGCTGTGCAGAGCGCACTGTGTGCTCCCTTCACCTCTACGCTCTTCTGCCTATTGCCCTGGGATGCTGACAGCCCTGGTCTCCTGTCCCTGCATTCTCTGCCCCACCTCCCTGCTCCTTCAGCCAAGGCTTCCTGGCCCCTTGCCACTCCAAGTCATCACCAGGCCACCTGACTAGTGGGTCTGTCGGGGCACTGACTGATAGCCAGCCTTGTTGCAGAGTATTCTAACCTGCACAGGGGTCTTTAGGTTTGGGCTGTGGGCTGAGGCTCTGATGCTTAGGCTGGGGCAGGTCTCTAGTCAAATTCAGGGTTGCTCCAGCCCTTGTTTCCTGGCTCTGCTTGCATGCTAAGATTTACTGAAGGTGGGTTTTCTCCTGGCCTGGGTTGCTTTCAGTTTGCAGAGAATCTCCACCCAGGCCACATTGTTTTGTTCAAGGTGGTTCAGGAGTCCTGAGATCTTCCTTTCACTCTGTTTGTATTTAGGGTTCTCTAAGCACAGTTTAGTCCTTCTAGATTGCTGTATTTGGTGGATTTCATTAATTTTGAGGTTCTTAGTTCGAGGATTTAGCAGGGCCGTGTTGTTACTCTGCCATCTTGGCTCCACCCCCTAGAATATTTCTTAATAAACATTATTATCCTTGACCTAGGTACCCCATGAAACTATGGTCCCCAGAAATCTGCCCCTGCTTCCTGGTCCCTCAGTGTGTTTGGTTGTATTTAGAAAATTCTCAGCTTTTGTTTAGTCTGGTTATCACACATAGCTTTTTGATAGTTCCTCTGTATCCCTGAGACGGGATCTAAAACAAACTCAGACAAACAGTTCAATAGAACATAGTATCTGCAAAGGGCCCTTGATAGCACAGTAGGTTTAGAAGAGTGAGAGGTCGTCTTAATTTCACCTCATGTCTACCAGGTGTTAGTTGAGGCAGAAGAGAATAATTAGAAATGGAATTTAGCCAAGTCACCAAAGGTAATAAATACCAAAGGTGGTTGATTTGGTTGCAGCAGAAAAGAGCACCAGGCCAGGGAGCATGGCGCCTAGGGAAAGCTTTAGTTCTGCTGCTCTTGTGTGTGACCTAGAGCTCCTTCTCTACTCTGGGCCTTCATAATGCTCTGCACTAGAGAGTGTTGGGTGTGATGTTCTCTAAGGCCCTTGAACAGGCGTGACAATCTGTGAATATTCAGTGCCCTTAGGTGCCTCTGCGTGTGTTGGCTTGGATATGAATGCCTCCATCCCGTCACCTTCCTGAGAGCTAGCTTTCTTTAGAGCCTGGCCTACCACTCAGCTCCCTCGGCTAAACATTCTGCTCTCTGAAACAGCCTATTATTGTCAGGAATAAGTTCCAAAAAAAAAGCTTTAAGAATTAATAAGCATTGTTGCTAATCGAGGGCAGCACAAGCCTGCATCTTCATATCCTGAGAAGTACCATTGTACCCACAGCTCTAGGACTGGCTGCTAGTCTGGCTGTGGTTGAGTGAGCAATGCCATCTTGAAGTGACAGGAAATCTGCTCTAAGTGACTTTGGCAGTACCTCCATAACCAACTAGCCACTTTCAGCAGCCTCTGGGGAAGGTCCGCTGGCCAAGAAGAGAGACTACTTTGTCCTGTCCTATCTTTCCTACTTCTCTTCACAGGCCACTTTGCAAAGGATTGTTTCATGCAGCCAGGTGGGACCAAATACTCTCTGATACCTGATGAGGAAGAGGAGAAGGAAGAGGCAAAGTCAGTAGAGTTTGAGAAGCCTGACTCTATGAAGAATTCTAGAAAAAGAAAGAAGGTGAATACTATCTTGCTTTTACTTCATGTATCATATTTTTCTAAGTTTTAAAATGAAAATATGCTATTTGCAGAAATTTTGGAAATACTGAAAAACATGAAGAAGAAAACTTCGATTCCCTGTAGTATATCCACCACTAGAAAGTGTAGTCCAACCTTTTTTCTGTGTAATAAATATAGACATAGAGGTAGCCAAACATACATATGAACACAAAATTATGGTCATACTAGGTATAGTTCACTTTCTACTCTTTACATGTTACTTTCAAAAGCATTTTCTAGTATCCTGAAGTGTTGTTCAAAAACTGTATTTAAGACCAGACTTAATGATCTGGCAGAAGCTGAAGGATCTCCAGAAACTGTGACCCCTGGATGCTTTGTTAATCTAGAACTAAAACCATTCCCAAGGCCCATTCTGCAGACAAAGATTATATAGACCTGTGAAACAAAAAATAACACATATGAGGAATGTGCTTCTTAGTTCAATCAAATATGTAAGATCAAATGGGCATCTTATAGATGCATAAGACCATAAAGTACACACACCAGAATGAGAAGGCAGGAAGGGACAGGAACTAGACAAATGGACACAAGGAATCTGGGATGGAAAAGGGGGCAGTGATGACACATTGTGGAAATTGCAACAGTGTCAGAACAGTGTGTGTATAAATTTTTGAAAGAGGAATTAATGAGCTGTAAACTTTCACCTAAAGTACAATTAAAAAAAAAAATTAAGACCTATGTGATATTCTACCCTATGTATATGTGATTTATTTAATCATTTCCCTATTGGTAGATATCTGGGTTACGTCCAGTCACTGGTGATACATTTTATCAGATTGCCCTCTAGCAAGTACTTTCTGACCCCTGGCAGAATGTAAAAGTGCCTGTCTCTCTGAGTTCTGTCTCTTGTTTGCTATAGGGCAATTCATAAAACAGACATTGTGGTCCAGAAAGTGCTACACAGACAGGAAATAAAACAACAGTGTCATAGTTTGGACAGGAAGTAGCTTTTCTTGTGTTGTGTAGTATTTTTCTAACTGTGACCAGTTATTTGTTTTTTCAGGCTTTGGAAAATTTTGTTGAGTAGTCTTTATTTTTTAAATTGTGATTAAGTGAAAGTATACAATCCAAATTAAATTTGCATGCCCACCTATTTGCAGCTCCTTCTGCTCTCCTTGCACGGTGATAGCACACTCCTCCTTTTCGTTCTATGTGTGTTGTATCCTCTTAACAATCTCCTGCCTTCTCCTTTTTCTCCTCTCCCTTCTAGTAAGAGACCAGTAGGACAGCATCTTATAGATGCATAAGACCATAAAGTACACACACCATATGGTCACATGATGTTCCCAAGTCTAGTCCATTTCTGTCCAAAGATTTGACCTCAGTAATTTTTTCTTGTCAGGGGCAACAGCAGGTATGGGGACCATGCTGTCAGGGGGACCCCTAGGCTGCTGGAAGAATGATCATTTTTTGCCAGGAGTTGTGCAAACCTAATGAGTGCAGATCCTTGTCCTTAGTAGGTGCTACCTGTGAATTAAGTATTATCTTCCTTTATAGGTGAGAAAAAGGCTCAGTGTACCATTTTAAGAATTAACCAAGTATATGAGTAATGATTTATTGGTCTTTTATTGATATGCTTACTGACTGGTGTTCCTCCCTGGGTGATCACATCTCTCGTAAGAGTTTACCTGCCTGATGCCTTTCACATCCCTATGTAGTGTCCCGCAGGTATGTCAGACTTCGGCTCAGAGTTTGACAAACCTAGTTTGAAGCCCTTCTATGCTACTTACTAGCAGTGTGAATTTAGGCTAAGTTCAGTTTCTTAGTTTTCAAATTGAGATTCCTGTGCTGTTTGATAACTGTTTTTTGAGATGCCCAGCTCTCAAAAACAGATGTAGAATACTGACAGGTACTTAAGGGCAATCAGTTTTGACTGTCAAGACAGTTACCTCTTCTTCAGCACTTCCACTGCAGCGCACCCTGTTTCTGTCCTCATTTCTATTACTTGTTTTAATGGCAACGACACACTCTCAGTCTCCCATTAAGGAAAACAGTGTGCCATTTTTTTCTCTCTGCTGTCTATTTCATATCTAGTCACTTACAAAATCCTGCCAGTAACTTTTTAAGTATCTCAAAATTCTAGTCCTTTCTCACATTCCTACTGTTATTGTGTACTGTATCTCCTTGCACCTCTCACTCACATTCAGAATATTGAACTAGCCTAGAAAGTTTTCTTAAAACAGTATTTACCCCCTCTTTAGGTACCAAACCCACAGGGCCTAGATCTACGCATCTCATTTTTTTCGCAGTACCCTCTTTATCTTGTTGCTTGTTTCTGTCCATTGTTGGTTTCCTACCCTGCTTTAACTCAATGTTGGAGTGTTCCAGGGCTTTCTTAAGACTCCTGTCTTCTATGTCTCCATTCTTCCCAGGTAATCTCATTCTGTCCAATGGTTTGAAATACAATCCACATGATAACTATAAGTATTTATATTCTTACTTTTGTCCATATCTGTATTTCTGTCTGACTTTGTCTGGAACTCCAGATTTAGATGTTAAACTAATAAGCTTTGCTCAAAGAGCTGTTTCTCAGAGAAGACTTTCCTAATTTCCGTGTTTAGTATATTGGGCTGTCAGTCAAGACACTCTATTCCATCAGTGAATGTTAAGGAATTGTTCTTCTGGGGGTGGTAGAAGGTGGTACAAAAGAAGCTGGGTTGTGGAGTCAGACAGCCTAGGTTCTTATCTCTGCCACCTCGTGACGACAAGAACCTAGGCCAATTATTAAACTTCTCTGAGTCTCTGTTTCCGTATTTGTAAAATAAAAATAATAAGCATCTACCTAATAGTGTTATTATACCTAGGTCATGCATGTAATGCAGAGAACAGGGCCTGGTGTGCAGTAAAGGTCCAGAGAATGTCAGCTACTGTTAATTGCTGGTTGAGAGCAGATACTTTGTGGTCAGAGAGACTGGGTTCAAGTACAGAATTTGCTACACAGTAAATACTCATCCTCATCAAACAAAGGAAAAAATAACTCACCCAGGAGTCCCTAGGTAGTACAAACAGTTAAGTGCTCGATTTCTAGCCAAAAGGTTGATGGGTCACACCCAGCAAGATGTGCCTTCTGCAAGGCGACAGGTTTAAAAACCCTGTAAAATGGTTCTACCTTGCACACATGGAGTCCCGATGATTGGAATTGACTTGGTGGTGGCCAACCACAACAAGTATTCAGTAAGTGGTAGCTGTTACTATTATAGGAGCATTGATGGCGCAGTGGTTGACTACTCAACTGCTAACTAAAAGGTCAGCGGTTTGAACCCACAAGCCACTCCACAGGAGAAAAATGTAGCAGTCACCTTCTGTGTAGATTACAGCCTTGAAAACTGTCAGGAAGTTCTTCTGTGTCCTATAGGGTGGAATTCAGCTGAGTGGCAGTGAGTTTGTTTTTTATTACTAGGGAAATGACCACCTAGCCATTTAGTTATGTTAAACATTTGAGTTTGTTTCTTTTAAAAAAAATCCTATAGATGATAATTCTGTGATTATCTCTATAGATTTTTTTCCATATTTGAAAATACTACTGAAATTATTACTTTAGGGTAGTTTTCTACCTGCTGTTGTTGTTAGGTGCCATTGTGTCACTTCTAACTCACAGTGACCCTGTACAACAGGGTAAAACTACTCCATGGGTTTCCAAGGCTGGAATCTTTAGAAGAAGACTGCTACATCTTTCTTTCTTGGAGTGGTGGGTGGGTGTCTTAGGCTGGGTTTTCCAGGGAAGTAAAACCAGTAACACGTGTATGTACAAGGAAAGATTTATATACAAAGTACAAGGAAAGATTTACACATAAAGGAAACTGCCAGCGCAATTGCAGAAGCTGAACATCTCAAGTCCTGGCACAAGCCTCACAAGGTCAGCAGGTCAGAGACCAGAGTTCTAGATCACTGGTTGTGTAGATAGGTGGATTCCAAGCTGGCAGTGAAATGGAACTGCAGAGGCTGGTGAACCCAGGATCAGCAGGTCAGGGAACAGGACTCTCAAGCACCAGCTGTAAGGGTTGATGAATCCAACAGCTGCTAGTTCAGGTCCAGGAACCAGATGCCAAAAAAGAGAGCAGGAGCTGCTGGCTACATAAACAGACCAGCAGTAGATGGTGGAAGGTGGAGAGATGACAGCTAAGGGATGGAAAGTCACCACAGGTGGACCTGCCACTTGATACAACAGCCAAACATGAAGTAGCCAAGTTGACGTAGTCCTCACCACAACAGTCCACCCCTTGTCAGCTTGGCGTCTGCACACATCTCAAGTTACCATCCAGTCTCTGAAGGAATACAATTACAACATCATACTTATGTCTAACATGACATAACTTAACACATGTACAACTGAAAATGCATAAGTCCATTTACATCTTATGTTTCATAAGTAAACAAAAATATCTGATACACACATACAAAGCAGAAATACTCATAACAATTACAGTCCTCATTTCTGCAACTGGTCACATGGCTGTAGCTGATATTTAGAACTACCTTCTTCTACAGCCCATTCTGTATTCCCTTTGCCCTCAGCAAGTACCTCAGCTGGTTGTGGTTCCTTGCCTGGTGAGGTGACCCAAACCTTCATTCCTGAAGGGTCTGTCTGGGCTATTAGCAGTCATTTTGGAATTGGGTTGCTGTAGTTTTCCATTGACCTCAATCACAGGACATGGTAGTACTAGGAGGCATCCTAAGGAATCGCCTGCATTCCAAACATACTCTTCTTTACCTCCGTTATGTAATGTCAATCCAATTTTATCTTCATAGTCAGGATCAATCACATCGGCCAGTATTGTAACTCCCCTCTTTGTCTGTTGATCTAGAAGCACAAGGAGCCCAAAATGGCCTGGTGGCAATTTTAGCTTCCAGTTCAGTGGAATTGTTGATATGTCTCCAGGTGACAGCATTCCTCCCTTTGGAACTAAGACATTTAGACCTGCAGAGCATAAGGACATAGAGACAGGAAGCAAAAATCTTGCAAGTGGTTCACTAGGGATAACAGAGTTGTGCCACTCCCGTTTCCACCCCTTGATTCCTGGACCATGAATCCTGGCTATGGGAGAAACAGCACCATATCGGACACTGGTTTAGAGCATATACAGCCTCCTGGAGAACATTTCCTCAACCCTGCAAGATATTGTAGCTGGCAGTGTAACTGTGTCTTCAGGAGGCCTTTCCGTCGTTCTGTCAAGCCAGCTGCTTCAGGATGATGGGGAACATGGTAAGACCAGTGAATTCCATCAGCATGGGCCCACTGCCACACTTTGTTTCCTGTGAAGTGAGTTCCTTGATTAGAGGCAATGCTGTGTGGGATACCATGATGGTGGATAAGGCATTTTGTGAATCCACAGATGGTAGTTTTTGCAGAAGCATGATGTGCTAGGAAGACAAATCCATATCCAGAGTAAGTATCTATTCCAGTAAGGACAAAACGCTTCCCTTTCCATGATGGAAGCAGTCCAGTGTAGTCAACTTGCCACCAGGTTCCCGGCTGATCACCTCAAGGAACAGTGCCATATCGAGAACTCAGTGTTGGTCTCTGCTGCTGGCAGATTGGGCACTCAGCAGTAGCTGTAGCCAAGTCACCCTTGGTGAGTGTGAGTCCATGTTGCTGGACCCATGCATAACTGCTATCCCTGCCACCATGGCTACTTTGTTCCTGAACCCATTGAGCAGTGACAGGGGTAGCCAGGGAAAGAGGATGATTGGTTCCCACATAACATGTCATCTTATCCACTTGACTGTTAAACTCATCCTCTGCTGAGGTCACTCTCTGATGAGCATTTACATGAGACACAAATATCTTTCCTTCTTTGGCCCATTCAGAGAAGTCTGTCCACATACCTCTTCCACATAAACCCTTGTCTCCAGTTTTCCAGTCGTGTTCCTTCGAAGTCCCTGACCAGCCAGTCAAGCCATAGGCCACAGCCCATGAATCAGTATACAGCCTCACATCTGGCCATTTCTCCTTCCAAGCAAAGCGAACAACCAGATGCACTGCTTGAAGTTCTGCCCATTGGGAGGATTTGCTTTCACCTCTGTCCTTCAGGGAGGTCCCAGAAAGGGGCTGTAGTGCTGCTGCTGTCCACTTCTGAGTGCTCCCAGCATATTGCGCAGAACCATCTGTAAACCAGGCAAGAGTTGTCTCTTCCTCAGTCAGCTAGTCATAAGGAACTCCCCATGAGGCCATAGGTGCAAACTGGGAGGTGGAAGGTAGTGTTACAGGAGTAGAGACCATGGGCGTTTGGGCTACTTCCTCATGCAACTTACTTGTACCTTCAGGTCCTGCATGGGCCCAATCTCATATATACCACTTCCATTTAATGATGGAGTGCTGCTGTGCTCATTCGATTTTATGACCCTGTGGGTAGGATAACACCCAGTTCATGATAGGCAGCTTAGGACACATGATAACTTGGTGTCCCATAAGCGTTCAGTCTCTACTAAGGCCCAGTAACAAGCCAAAAGCTGTTTTTCCAAAGGAGAGTAGTTATTTGCAGAGGATGGCAGAGCTTTGCTCCAAAATCCTAAAGGTCTGCACTGTGATTCAGCAATAGGGGCCTGTCAAAGACTGAACAGCATCTGTATCTGCTACTGCCACTTCAAGCACCATTGGATCAGCTGGGTTAGATGGCCCAAGTGGCAGAGCAGCCTGCACAGTGGCCTGAACTTGTTGCAGAGCCTTCTCTTGTTCTGGGCCACACTCAAAAGTAGCAGCCTTTTGAGTCACATGATAAATAGGCCAAAGTAGCATACCCAAATGAGGACTGTGTTGCCGCCAAAATCCAAAGAGACCCACTAGGCGCTGTGCCTCTTTTTAAGTTGTCAGAGCAGCCAGGTGCAGTAACTTACTCACTTCAGAAGGAATATCATGATATGCCCCACAGTGGGTTTGAACTATCAGTCTTTCAGTCAACAGCTGAGCATTTAACCACTGTGCCACCAAGGCACTTTTTATCTTACAGTTGTTGTTAGGTGCCATTCAATGTGTTCCAACTTACATTGACCTGTGTACAACAGAACGAAGCACTGTCCAGTCCTGTGTTATCTTCACTGTTGTTATGCCTGAGGCCATTGTTGAAGCCACTGTGTCAGTCTGTCTAGCTGAGAGCCTTCCCCTTTTTTTGCTGTCCTATTTTACCAGGCATTTTGTCCTACAGGGAATGGTCCCTTCTAATAACATGTCCAAAGTATTCGAGATGAATTCTTACCATTCTTGCCTCCAGGGAGCATTCTGGCTGCACTTCTTTCAAGACATCTCTTCATTCTCCTGTTAGTCCATAGTATAATCCATGTTCTTCACCAGCACCACAGTTCAAAGGCATCAGTTCTTTGGTCTGCCTTATTCATTGTTCAGCTTCCACATATATATGAGGTGACTGAAAACACCATTGCTTGGGCTAGACACACCGTAGTCCTTAAAGGGGCATCTATGCTTTTTAACACTTGGAAGAGATCTTTTACACCAGATTTGCGGAATACAGCATGTCCTTTGATTTCTTGTCTGCTGCGTCCATGGACAGTGATTGTGGATCCGAGTAAAGTGAAATCCTTGACAACTTCAGTGTTTTCTCTGTTTGTCATGATATTGTTTATTGGTCTAGTGAGGATTTTTGTTTTCTTTATGTTCAAGTGTAATCCATACTGAAGGCTGTAGTCCTTCAGTAAGTGCTTCAGTTCTCCACTTTTAGTAAAAAAGGTTGTGTCATCCACATGTCTCAGTTTATTAATGAGTCTTCCACCAATCTTAGTGCCGTATTATTCTCATATAGTCTAGCTTCTCTGAATATTCTCTGAATATTTACAAATTGATTAAGTATGATGAAAGGATACAACCCTGAGGTACTTAACCTTTCCTGTCATTAAACCGTGCAGTATCCCCTTTGTTTTTTTCTAATGACTACCTCTTTATCTATGTATAGGTACCTCATGAGCACAACTGATTGTTCTATAATTCTCATTCTTTACAGTGTTGTCTATAATTTGTTATATGATCTACGTATTTAAATGCTTTTGCATAGACAATTAAACAAACCCCTTTCTGCTATTCTCTGCTTTAGCCAAGATCCATCTGACATCAGCAGTGATATCCCTTGTTCCATAGCCTCTTCTGAATCCAGCATGACTTTCTGGCAGTTATCTGTCCATGTATTGGTGCAACACCTTTTGAGTGATTTTCAGCAGAATTTTATTTTTGTGTAATATTAATGGTATCGTTCAATAGTTTTCACAGTTAGTTGGATCATCTTTCTTTGGAATAAGTCAAAATACGGATTTTTTTTTTCCAGTAGACTGGTGAGAAGGCTCTCTTCCAAATTTCTTGGCATATATGAGTGAGCACTTTCAGTGCTGCATCCATTTGTTGAAACATCTGATTTGATGTTATGTCAATTCCTAGAGCCCTGTTTTTCTCTAACACTTACCATGTAGCTTAAACTTATTCTTTCATTATTATTGGTTCTTGATCATGTACTACCTAATGATCATGTGCCACCTCCTGAACTTAGACCAATTCTTTTTGGCACAGTGGCTCTTGATATTCTTTCCTTCTTCTTTTGCTGGTTCCTATGTTGTTTAATATTTTCCTCATAGAATTCTTGAGTATTGTAACTTGACACTTGAATTTTTTCTTCAGTTCAGTTTGAGAAATGCGAAGTATTTTCTTCCCTTTTGGCTTTCTCACTCCAGGTGTTTGCACATGTCATTATAACACTTTGTTTTCTCAAGCCACCCTTTGAAATCTTCTGTTCAGCTCTTTTACTTCATCATTTCTGCCTTTCACTTTAAGCTACTGTAAGTTCAGGCACAACTTTCAGAGTCTCTTCTGACATTGTTTTGGTCTCTTCTTTCTTTCCTGTCTTTTTAATGATCTCTTGCTTTCTTCATGTATGATGCCCTTGATGTCTTCCCACTGTTCCTCTCGTCTTCAGTCATTAGTGGTCAGTGCTTCAGATTCTATTCTTGAGATAGTCTCTAAATTCAGATAGGATGTACTCAAGGTTGTATTTTTGGTTCTAATTTTTCTTTAATTTCAGCTGGAACTTGCATGTGAGCAGTTCATGATGTCTTCCACATTCAACTCTGGACTTGTTTTGGCTGAGGATATTGAACATTTCCATCATCTGTTTCTATAGATGTAGTTGATTTGATTCTTATGTATTTCATCCAGAGCTGTCTCCTCATTTAACTTGCAAAGTATATAGGCCAATGATTCCACCAGACCAAAATTCATGCCAAATGGTAACTTTCTGGGGATGAAACAGACGTTCTTGAATCTCCACTGGATTCTGATGACTCCAAATGCACCAGTTTTGTTTGTTAACAAAACCATTCATCCAAAAACAGGTCTCATCACTGAAGATTATTTTTCAGCCAAAAGCAGGGCCAACTTCTAGTTACTCCCCAGCCCAGTCAGCAAATGTATGGTGCAGTCTGTGGTCATTGGACTTCAGTTCTTGAATTAAAACAATTTTGTAAGGGTAAATCTTCTAGTCCAGATGCAGAACCCACCAAACAGTGGTCAACTAAAGACCAAGTTGTTGTGCTCAGTGAGAAATTGGGTTAGATGGATTCTTGGTTACACTTTGACGAATGGTGGTGATGTTTTCATTGGAACATGCAGCTCACTGATGTACAGGCGTTGTCTGATTGGCAGCAGACTCAGTTGTCTCAAATTTTTTAATTTAAACTTCAAGTTGTTCTCTGGATGAGATGATTGTGTGCATCATAAACGTCATGTAATTCATTGAATGTGTGGCGAACATAACATCCATTTTGATAGTAAACTTATATTCTATGTGTTGTGGAATCATGTAACTTTTCATGGCTATTTGTCAAAATTAAAAAATGTGATAAATGTGGCTGCTATAACTTCACAAATATCGTTGCTGTGAGCTGTCAAAGTAAGATACCTTATTGGAAGATGTGTTATATAGTCACCATTTATGTTGTTGGAAGTGAAGAAGTTGTTGGTCTTACAAAATTGTATCATGTGAGTTCTGGAATCATTTTTATTACTAAGGCTGTATTTTCCAACTGCCAATCCTTTGTTTACAATTTTTAGATTCCAGACACCATCAGTTGTCAATGTGTCTTGATTGTATGTTTGATCAATTTCAGACTGGAGAAGTTGGTAAAAATCTTCAATTTCTTCATATTTGGCTTAGTTGCTAGTGGATAAATTTAAATAATAGTCATATTAACTGATCTGCCCTGTAGGCATTTGGATGTTATCCTATCACTGACAGTGTTCATGATCTGTCCTTCAGTATAGATCTTAAAAATGTTCATTTTCATGATAACTGGGATGCCATTCCATTTCAGTTTGTCACTTCTGGCATAGAAGACCATATGATTGTCTGATTCAGAACAGCTAATACTAGTCCATTTCAGCTCACTAATGCCTAGGATATCGATGTTTATGTGTTCTATTGCATTTTTCACTGTTTCCAGTTTTCCTAGATTTATACTTGTTACATTCCACAACCTCACTCCTTCTCCAGTTATCATAATGTTGCTTACTGATCCAATTAAGCATTTTTGTTTTCTGATATTGAGGTGCAATCTATACTGAAGGTTGTGGTCTTCAATCTTCATCACTAAATGTTTCCAATCTTCTTCACTTGGCCAGGCAAGGTCATATCATCTGCCTAACACAGGTTGTTAGTGACTCTTCCTCCAATCCTGATGTCTCATTCTTCTCCATATAGTCCAGCTTCTCTGATTATGTGCTTGGCATACAGATTGAAAAGATGTGGTGAGAGGATACAACCCTGATGCACACCTTTCCTGACTTTAAACCAGGCAGTGTCACCTTGTTCTTTTCTCACGATTGCCTCTTGATCCATGTACAGATTCCTTAAAAACACAATTAAGTGTTCTGCTTCTTTACAAGTGTGTTTTCTTATCCTGCTTTTTCTTCTGGTATGGTGTGGAAGAGAATGGCTAATGTAGAGCATTTAAGACAGGACAAGGTGGCATGTTGGGGAGCCAGAAAATGGCCCAGGATAAAAGAAGAATGTCACCTGTTCCAAATAATGCCTAGCACGTAATGGGTGCTCACAAACTACACCATTATCCTTTCTAGCCATGGCTCCTTGGGTTCCTTCATTCAGTGAGATCTGCTATCATAGAGGAACAGAGACTGACTCCTGCTGTTGCCGCTTGGTCATACCAAAGGAGCAGGGGCAAAGTTAAGAGATTGTCCTAGGCTTGAGTCCCCACCTCTTTTCATCATGCATACATGTGTTGAATGCATGACCTTATCCAAAAATCTAGAATCCATTGGTTTAAGTTCTGTATGCCTATTCAGTACCCTGACAATTTTTGTCTCAGTATCTGAAAATTGCAAGTGATTTTTATTGGGCATAATTAGAGTGAGATAAAACTGTGTAGTGAATGGAAATGTGATATGAAGTGGTTGGTGAAATAGGAATAAAAGTTTTTGTTATAGGCATGGATAATCTTTCCATGAACTTGTGATCTGTTCCTTGGTGACCTCCTCCGTTTACCGTATGCTGTCATGGGCTTTCTTTTTTTTTTTTTAATTTTTATTTAACATAACTGAGTGAAAATGTACATTCACATGTAAATTTACATGCCCCCCTATATGCAGCTTCCACTGCTCTCCCTGTCCGGTGACTGCACACTATTCCTCTCTGCTCTATACATGTCTCATCCTCCCAACAGCCTCCTTTCCCCTCCTCTCCATCCACTCCCCTTCCTCCAGCCAGAGGTCAGCAAGATGATATCCTATAGATGTATAGAACCATAAAGTGCTTCCAATATATGGTTACTCTGCATTGCCAAGTCCATTCCATTCATGTCCAAAGAGTGGACCTTTGTTATAATTTATGGGAATGGGCAGCATCAGGGCCGGGGGCCATGCTCTCAGAGGAACCCCAAAACCGCTGGACCATCAATTGAGGTCTTTTAGTGGGGATCTCATGATGCACCTCTTTTTATTCTTGTGTTGCCAGTGAGGCTCCTCTCTGTGAGCTCCGTCATGGCTATCACTGGTGGTGGCTGGGCACCATCCGGTTCTTCCGGTCCCAGGTCGATGTAGGCACCCACTCTTGTGGGTCTCTCTGTCTTCTCGGTTGTCTTTACCGCATGCCATTTTGGCCCTTGGTGAGCATCCGTTCCTTCTGAGTTGGGACCATTTGCCGTGTCCTCGGATGGCAGCTTGGCAGCTTTTAAGACCCCAGACGCCACTCACCAATGTGGGGTGCAGAGAGCTCTCTTAGCAAAACGCTAGTTGTGCCAATTGGCCTGGAATTCGTGTCATGGGCTTTCTTAAGGCATTGATACATCATGAGGAAAAATGGTGCTTCAAGGATCAGGCTGACCACTGACTATAATGAAGTTCATCTATATTTGATCCAGTATATAATTTTCTCATTTTAATGTGATTACTGCAATTGCTGTCTGCTGTACCATACACAGAAGAAGAAGAATAGCCATTTCTTGGCTGTGGGACTGGCTCTGTCCCATTGTCTGAACTCTGTCTGGTTCCCATCTAGAAAGCTATCTTGTACTTCTTCAGACGTAATTGATTTCTCATGCTCAGGTGTACATGGAATTTTTTGGTACATTTCATGTACCACTTATGTGGACTGTGTGGTATCTTCATGAGTCTTGTCCATGACTGATTTGTTGGCTCATGATCCCTGATTTCTGATCTCATGCAACTACTGAGACAAATCAAGTAATGATATTTATGACTTATGGAATGTGCTCAATAAATATTTGTTGAATGAAAGTAC
Organism: Heterohyrax brucei; assembly: GCA_028571685.1. NCBI lineage: Eukaryota > Metazoa > Chordata > Mammalia > Hyracoidea > Procaviidae > Heterohyrax > Heterohyrax brucei. The sequence continues at coordinate 61,817,495 of CM053140.1, forward strand.
TGTGTGATTATAAAGAAGTTATTCTTTACTTTGTTTAATAAAGTTGACTCGAGTTGGGAGGGGATTGTGCCAGGCTCCACTACTGAGTGTGTTTACTGTCCATCCCCCCAGCATAGGCATTGTACCAGTGGGTGTTCTCTATTTGTCTGAATTATATTATGAATCTTTGTGTTCTCCTTATCTCCTCAGCAACACCGTATGTAACTGTAATGCTTCAAAGTCTTTGTGGTTAATAAAGTTCAGTAAATATTTGAGAGTTGATTGATACACCTTTTTTCTTCTGGTCCTACCCTTTCATTTCTAGCTTATAGTAAGCTAGTGCCTTAAAGCAGGTTCTAGCCAGGAATTATCACCTATCCCACTTCCCAAATGTTTACCCTAGAGATTCAAGAACTCTTCAAGTCTGAATGAACATATACTTGCTTTCTTGTTTTCTCACTAGCTAAATCTTTGTCTTTTGTTGCAAGGTGCTAATTTAAGTACTACCTTTAATATGTTAAGGCAGGGTTTTAAAAAGCATCCGCTTTGTGACTCAACTTGAGTCAAACCCAAGTTATACCTCTTAATGTGTGATCTTGGGCAAGTCACTTCATCTCTCGGAGGTCACTCCAGTTTTTTTCCCTGAAAATGGAGGAAAATTATACCCATTTTATAGATTTGTTTGGAAGGTTAGATGAGATAATGATGCCAGGTGCTCATCGTAGCATCTAGCAAGTTACGCACTCAGGGTTATTTACTTTATTCTTTATCATTTTTGTTGTTCTCTTACACTTGGCTGGCTCTGTCCCATTTCCGAACTAGAGAGAAAATGGCTGGGGCCCTTGCTGTAGCAAGAGCGATGTGCTTTCCTCTGAGAGTGGTCTTGGAGGCATTTGAACAGTGGCTTCTTTCTCATACCTCTTCTAGCCTGCTCACCACTGACATAACCCCTTGGTCCCTTTTTTGCCATTCATCCTCAATCCTACTTCTCTTGGAATTGCAGTTTAGGGACCATGCAACTAGTTTCTCCAGGCCGTTCATCTTCCTGCCTTCTCCCCTGACACGTTTCTTGAACTGTGACTCCTGAAGTCATTGTTGTGTAGCTCAAGGCTAGAAGTAAACTGAAGATGATGCCACCTGCTGGTAGGTTGGGTTTTTATTGGGTTCAGGCTGTAATGGAGCTTTTGCATCAAAACTGATGTCTAGGAGAAGGCCATCTCCCTGCCAAGTCCTCCTTGATAAGTAGAGACCACCTTCCAGCATGCTGGGATTCTCAGGTGATTATTTCTGTGATAACAAGATAAGGGGTTCGGAAAACTCTAAACTGTAAGACTCTGTCTAGATGTACAGGAATGTTATTATTCACCTTCCTCATTTATTCATCCAGGCTAACTCAAGCGTGGAGGCAATCACTACCAGATGTAAACTCTGCTTATTTAACTTTCCCAGGACTCCACCTAAAGGGCAGAAACTCATGAGGCTTCCAGAATCCCTTTTTCCTTAATGGGCTTTCATAGTCTTATCATCCAGGAAGGTGCAGTAACATAGAGCAAACCATAGATTTGCCAGTTGTCACCCCCTCCTGGCTGTGATTTCTTCATCATGGTACTATGGGCCTGGGAAGCTTTTTTCCTTTTCTAAACTCTATTAGAGACCCCAGGAAATAATTTGGTCTAATCTATCCCCAGAACTTTTTAACTCATCTGCTGTAAAAAGTCGACAGTCTCTGAGACATCTAGAAATTCAGATTTCTGTGAAATGAGAGAAGAATATTTATGGCTACTACTGAGTACCTATACCATATATTAGGTAATGTAGTTAATGCTTTTCTTGTTTAATATTCTTCATATCCTTTCAAGTAGGTGTTTATCATTTCCATTTTAGTCAAAAGACAACTGAGATTCAAAAAAAGTTGAATGACTTGTCTCAAGTTACCCAACTAGTAAGTGACAGTCTGGAATTTGAAGTTAATTTTCTCATATTCTAAAGGTGTTCTGACCACCACACTGTGAAGCTTCCTGTATGCTGCAGAGGAAAACTCATGAGATTTCCAGTCACACAATCTACATTCAAGTCTCAGCTTTGCCTGTGTGATGTGGGACAGTAGCTCTCAACCTCTCCAGGCTACAATTGTTCATCAGTAAGAGGGAAACAGTCTTTTCTACCTCACTGTGGTAAATAAAGGCAATTCAGTGGCAGAGGGCATTTGAATTCACAAAGCCAGGGACTCTGGTTCTTTTGCAATATTCAGAGAGCATATGCTCTACAGACTCTCTTGCTTTTTGCATCCCTGAAGGCATACCAGTGATTTAGAAGAATAATAGTAGGTACTAGATATGTGCATTTCACTGAATATAACTTACACTGTCCCATTAAATCTTCACCACATCCGTATTATTCTCATTTTATGTTTGAGAAGACTAGACATCAGTGAGGTAAAATGACTTACTCAGGGTTACAAGGCAGTAAGTAGTAGAGCCAGAACTCTAGGTCTGTCTGACACCTGATTCTGCTCTTTCCCTTATTTCTCACAGCCAGCTCCTAAAATCTGAGGTATCAATCACTCAGAAAAACCAACAGCTTTTAGGATGCTAGTGGAAATCCCAGAAGAGGAACAGGAACCTCATGCCCTTCAGCTCTCCTTTTCTTCCCCTAGTCCTCCCCTTGTTGAGTAAATATAAACCAGAAACTCACTGCCGTTGAGTCAGTTCCAACTCAGCAACTCTGTAGGCCAGAGCAGAACTGCTTATATACTCCTTTCCAAGGAGCACCTGGGTGGATTTGAACTGTCAGCCTTTTGGTTAGCAGCCATAAGCACTTAACCTCTACACCACCAGGGTTTCCTGAATCAATATAGATATTTGGAACTCAAGGAAAAGGCTTTTGCAGTGACTGAAAATTTCCCTGACACTTTGTAGAAGCCTGAGAACCTGTCTCCCATACCTTGTTTGGGTTTATGGTGTTATTTTGGTGGCATGGAGAGACCCCTGCTTTAAGTGTAGAGGCTGGAGTTCAAACCCCAATTGCACACTGATAATTTTTCAAAAATTCTGAGATTACTTTATCTGTATAACTTTTTGAAGTTGTTGTAAAGGTTAGAGGTGAGAAATATTCAAGGCTAGCAGATAGAGGCTCCTTAATTGATGGCAGCAGAATCTTCATAAAAATGAGGCTGGGGATCAGGAGCTCTATATTTATCACTCTCTTATTTTGTGACTTTGGACAAGCAGGGGCTGTCTCTAAATAGACTAGGTGATCTTTAAGGGCTACTTCAATATTTACTATCCTGCTTTATAAAAATGAAAAGTAATAGATGCTTTTTTCTTTTTTTAAAATCAGAATTATATAAAGTAAAAGTGAAAACCCCTGTCCTTGCCCACTCAGTTCGTTCCCTAGAGATAACACTTGTTACAAATATGCTGTGTCATTTCCAATGTTTTCTGTATTATATACAGAGGTGCATTAATATTTATGTACACATTATATGTGTGTATACTTGTTATGGAGCCAGCTCCAGCTTATGGCCACCTTAGGTGTAACAGAACGAAGCATTGCCTGGTCACACCATCTCCATGACCGTCAGTCTCTTTGAGCCCATTGATGCATCTGTTGTGTTCATTCCAATCTCATTGAGGGTTTCCCTCATTTTTGTTCCTGTCTCTTTTTCTGTCTACCCTAACATACTGGAATCCTCAATAGATACTCTGCTGTGGCTTGATTTTTTCATTTATTCCCCCTCCCCCCCGTTTTACAAATTTTTGTTGAAAATATACAGTGAAACAAACACCAATTGAAGAATTTCTACAGGTGCAGTTCAGTAATTATATTTCTCAAGTTGTACAACCATTCTCAGCCTCCTTTTCCCAGTGTTCCTCCTCCCGTTAACAGGAACTCACTGTCTCCTAACCTTCCTGTCTGACGTTTTGGATTGCTGGTGTCAGGTTGGTCCCATGTAGATAGTTCTTTAAAAGAGCACAGTACTCAAAGCAGGCATACTTGACTAATTAACCTAAACTATTTGGTTTAAAGATGATGTCAGGGAAATTTTTTTTTTTAATTGAACTCTAGATGAAGGTTTACAGAACAAACTAGCTTCTCAAAAAACAGTGCACATAACTGTTTTATGACATGGGTTAACAATCCCACAAGACATGCCGTCACTTTCCTTTCTTGACCTTGAGTTCCCTATTACCAGCTTTCCTGTCCCCTCCTGCCTTCTTGTCCTTGCTCCTGGGCTGGCATGCACCTTCAGTCTCATTTTGTTTTATGGACCTGTCTAATACTTGTCTGAAGGATGAACCACAGGAGTGACTTCATTCCTGAGCTAAAAAAGGTGCCCAGAGCGCATACTCTTGGGGTTTTTCTAGTCTGTGAGACTGGTAAGTCTAGTTGTTTTTCTGAGTTAGAATTTTGTTCCACATTTTTTTCCAGCTCCGTCTGAACTGTCTGTTGTGATCCCTGTTAGAGCAGTCCGTGGTGCTGCACTCAGTCTGGTGGTGTCTGTGCTAGTTGTGGTTCATTAGTCCTTTGGACTGTCTTCCCCTTGTATCTTTAGTTTTCTTCATTCGTCCTTGTTACTGAAGAGGTGAGACCAATGGAGTGTCTTAGACAGCCACCCACAGGCTTTTAATTGGACAGTTTTTTGTTGTCATTACTTATACTATTTTTAATAACTATGTGTTATCCCATTGTAAAAATCTAATTTAAGTGGTTCTTTGTTGATTACATGTCATGATTTTTTGAAGAAAATATACATGCTAATGTTTTAAAATTTTCTTTTCAGGAAAAGAAGAAAAAGAAACACAGAGACAGGAAGTCGTCTGACTCTGACAGTTCAGACTCTGAGAGTGAAACAGGCAAGAGGGCGAGGCATACATCAAAAGATAGCAAAGCAGCAAAGAAAAAGAAGAAGAAGAAGAAGCACAAGAAGAAACACAAGGAGTGAGAAGAGAAAGATTGGAGGGGGTGGTTGAGAGAATAAGGGACCAAGAGCTTTGTCCCTTGAAGCCCTTGGCCCTGAAAAGACCTCCCACCCCATTGACTTCTCTCCCATGGGAGATGGCTTTCCCTCATGCAGCAGGCATGATTGGGAGTTAGATGTCAAGAGCAGCTTCCTGAATGAGTTGTTTCCTTATCACTGCTGGTCCCATCGCAAATGAACTCTGCAGCTTACCCATGCATTCACCCAACATCATTTGGCAGGAGATCCCATTGCCCTCTCCAGCTGCCACTGCCAGAGCTGGATTCCTGTATAGGAGCCCAAGCTAGAGCCACAGGTACTGCTGTGGGATGTGTCTGGCTGTAGTCAGAAACAGAGCAATTGGCCTCTCCCTGCTGGTCTGTCCTGGGCTGACTGGTAGGTAATCCTTGTTGCATCCAGCATGGGAACAGAGAGAGACCAGAAGCGTGAGGGAGAGCACACTAAGAAGTGGTGCTCACTTTTTCCATTCTCTGTACCATGGCTCTATTCTGTACAAGTGACAGCCAGTGGCCACAACCAGAAAATGATTGCAGTGACTGAGCCTATGACATTCTGCCAAACCACCGCACCAGATAGCCCAAGCCAAGATCATTGCCCTACTTTGTATTTACTACTGTGCAAGTCAATTCTACTTCAGGTCTCTGCTTAAAGTCCTGGCATTTGACAGAAATGTGTTTGATTTTAAACCTACTAAAGGTTCTTACTCCTTTAATTCCTCTTCCTGGGTAACTTACAGACTTAAGGTCACGGCACCTACTTTAGTCGAGAACCATTTAATATGATACGTTATATGTTGGAGAGTAGCCCAGTTCCAGTACAGAGCCTGGGGCACTAGCAGGTCACAGCCTTCTTGGGAGATCACGTATAAGCCCTCTTCTCTAATAATAAGATGACCTTATGCCCCCCGAGTTGATCAGAGAACCAGTGAGAATTTATAACCACGAGTGGTGGCCTGAGCATAGAGCAGAGCTCAGCAGTCATCTTGGCCAGTGGTCATTTTCTTCCACCACTATGGCACTAGCCTGGATACAGTGTCCTGAGTCTTTGGGTTCTAAAAAAGGAAAAGACAAAAACATTCACAGAAGAACTGCCCAAATCCGGGAGCATTCAGTGTGGGATGGATGCACTGGGGAAGCCTCGCCACTGGGCTAGCTTATTTGACCATGAGGGCAACAGAAAGGCAAGGTGTAGGTATAGATGTTTTATTACTGAATGGCTAAGGTGACTGCTGACTACCACGTCCCTGAGACTTTTCATTTGTCTACCATTCAATGTTTCTTGCTCTGTCCACGGGCCGGCGCACAGGGGAAGCTGACTCCAAAGTCATGTCACCAAAGGCAGAAGGCAGTGGGCTGGCTTTGAGCTTTGCTTTATTGGCGTCAGAGCACCCTCTGGATACAGTTTAGAAAAAGAACAAGCATACACAAAGGGAACCAGAGCCAGAGTGATCCCAGAAAAATTCCCCAAAGTGGATTTATAAAAAATGCCAGAAAAAAAAGGAGGCAGTCGGGTGCTGAGTCCAGTGGTAGCTGATGGGCAGAGCAGACAGTGGAGGAGCGGGCCGGCTCAGGCCCCTTTCTCATAGGTGCGAGTGCTGACCGTGTTGCCATGGGTGAGCGTCTGGAAGGAGAGACAGTTAGGTGAGGGCTGTGGTGGGGCATTCTCCATCCTGATGGGAAGAGCCCTTGATCTTCATCATGGAGATAAGCGTTTACTGAGTGCTTATGTGCCGGGCACTTCACATACATTTTTTTCTTATCCATATACCCAGTTTTTAGGATAGGCATTATAATTCTCATTTTAGAGACTTGGAAAAAAGAGCCTTGAGAGAGAAAGTAACTTGGGCAAGATTCCAGTTTCTCTCTTTGCCCTGAACCATTCACTTTCCTTCATCCTTGGTATTTAAGACAGTGCCTGGCACACAGTAGACAAACAGGGGAATTAAAATGTCTTGACTCTTGAGAAAGGACTGTGCTGGACCACTAACTCTATTCCCTCTTCCCCAAGCTTAGGGTAGTGCCAGAGCCCTAGCACCCATCATCCAGTCTGGCTTCTTAGAGCTAGACTCGTGGCCTTAAACTTCCTGGGAGAATACAGTCCAGTTGCATTTGGTCCTGCATTTCTGTATCTGCATCTCATTACTAACTGTTCTGTAGAGACACCTGCCGCTCGTGTGTTCAGTAAAGCAGCTAGCTTGGTACACTGACTCAGGAAAGTCTAAAGATGCATAAATCTGAGGCCCCATGTGGTTACGAGGCAGAGACCACGGGTGGCTGTTACTTCTGTCTCTGGATCTGGGGATGTGAGTCAAGGCTACATTATCTGGGTGAAGTCCTCAGGATAGTCTCTAAAGACAATCCACTGGCCTAGTTATGTCACTTCCGACCCAACAGCAAGGTAATTCCAATAGGCCAGTACATGGAAAGCACTGAGGAGGTGCTGAGATGAGGCAGAAAGGGCTGCACTGTCACCTAGAGGCTCCATCACTGGTCTGTCTGTGCCCGAAGGCTTTGCATGTGACAGTACAGTTCTAGGGGGAGAAAGGAAGGGAGTGCTGTGACGAGAGGGGACCCTGGGGTCATATTTGGCCCTGCTTTCTCTTTCTCCCTCTCACTGAGACTGAGGCAGAGTGGCAGCATAAAAGGAGGAAACTAAGGTTACAGAGCACCTGCTGTGTTCCTCGCAGCATGCTGGTGCTTTGTGCTGTATACGTGTGCCATCTGCATCAGTCCTCCCAGTAGCCCCACAAGTTTCATGGTAATACTCACTTTTTGGACCCTGAAATGTTGGCGTGTCCAGGGCCATGCAGCTTATAAACAAATTTGAGCCTATGCATGGCTGAGTCCAAAACCACCACAAAGAAAATTCCCACCTAATGCCACCCTGACGCTGCCTCCATCCTTCACTGTCCCAGTTCCATTGTTCCCAGAGAAGGATCTTGGCTTTTTAAAACACACTTGGCTGAAGGGGCAGTGTATTAGTGACCAGTTAGGTGAGGCTCCAAAGCTGTCCATCTTACCAGGATGAGTTTCCCGTCGCTTAGTTCCCGAACAAGTGTTGTCTCTTGTCCATCCCACTTCTGTAGGTGGACAAGTTTGCCTCCATCCAGTGTTACAGTAGACTGTAGAAAGAGAGGAGAGGCCTGATTCGTGCCCTCAGCTGGGACTAGAAGGGAGGATGGGGATGGTCACTGGGCCCTCAGAGGACTCAACCTCTGACCCTGATCAGTGATGGTGCCAGGATCAGAGCTCAGGCTACCTGCCTCCATCCTAGCCTGGAGGATGTCTGGTTCACCTCCAGCCTTTGCTCCACTACTGCCTGGACTGGGGGAAGGGCCTTTAGGTGTTGGCAGTCAGGAAGAGGCAGGCAGTAGGGGGAAGCCAGACAGTCTGGTTCTGAAAAGCATCACCACCCCTCGACATGGGCATTTAGACATCTTGTAGTCTAAAAGATGCCCCAGCTCCTCTAAGATACAGGGGGCATGTATCAGCCTATATCCCTGGGAAGTACTGGCTGAGGAATGGCAGTCCTGAGAGATTGCTCTCCAGCCTCGTGGTTACCACACATAACGTCTAACAGTCACACCCCTGGTGATGAGAAGTATTGGAAAATTTGACTTCTTATCCCTCTTTTACATCCATATCATTTGACTCTGTCAGCTGACAAATAGGAAGCAACTGCAGCGTCTCAGGGTTGAAAGCTTTTGAAGTATTCCACTTCCCAAGGTCAAATGTACACTTAAGTCCCTGAGCTCTTCCAGCCTGAATCTGCTGGTTCCCAATTGGCAGCTCTCCCAGATATTTATTCTCTAGGAATTTGGGGGCTCTGTGCCAGGCTTTGGGACCCTGACTGGGCAGGGTTCGGCAGGGGAATCTGAGAAGCTGCGTGTACACGTGTGCATGTGTGGTAGAGAAACAGGGAGGGGCTCACTTATCTCCTGGAGTGGTGTCCTCACCACCACCTTCCTCCTGATTCTCATTCCTCAGCTTTGTCTCCACTCTAAGCAGACTGGTTTGGGCTTGGGTGCCCCCTGGGGGACTATTATTGGATTTAACTGGAGTTCTTTGCCTCTTGAGGTAGCAGGCAAGTCCAAAGAGGTAGGAGAATGCATTGAGACAGCCACTGTATCCAAAGCTGGCAGTCTGCATTGGATAAGGTGGCTGTCAGCTTCATCTAGGACCCTGGGCTGGGCTCCAGTTTCTCTTTCTCTATAAAAAGACCAGACCCTCTCCTGTCTTGTGGACAGCTGTAGGGAAGGAGAGACCGCTAAGAGGGTGGATGAGTGAAACTGGGAGGATACTGCTCTAGGGGGATACACTGTAGAAGTCAGATCCCCTTAGCTCTCTCTCTCCTATGCCTGGCCCAGGGCTAGAAAGCCTGTTGCAAGCTACTAAGACAGCCACAGCAGCTGGACAGAGCCCTGGGACTGAGGGCCTAAGACTGGTGGGAAGACACTGCAAACACCCAAAAAGATGTTAATGCCCCATCCTGGAACCTTGTAACTCTTCCTGCCTGTCAGCTTGCAGCAAAAGAACTTGTTGAAGGTCACTGGTCAAGCCCAGGAGTTGGGAGTTGGAGAAGAGGAAGCATTTGTGTAGGTCTCAGCCTGTTGTCCCTAGCTGCCTCTTTTGCTGCCAGAGGCCAAGATGACCTTGCCACTAAGTGGAGGGCCCTGATTTCTGGGCATTATTCCCAAAGCACTTCAGGTCACAGTCATGACCATGTAACTCCCCCTATCTATAGAAGGGGACAGAAACCTAGAGCTATTGCATGTCTTGTACAAGGTCATCCAGCTGGAGATGGCGTAGACATTGAGGTCAGAAGAGCATCTTAGTTCTGTGCTGCCCACAAAGCTTTTTGTGCTGGCACTACCAGAGGCAGCTAGTGGATGATTGCTGATAAGTAAGGGAGGAAAACAGAAGACCTAACATGCCCTTGGCTTCTGGGACTTTCCAGCACTACACAGGTTTCCTGAACCTTGTGTCATTTTAATCCCCTGTAATAGTCTGCCCTCAGAGTGCAATGACAGGTAGCCAAAGCAGTCAGTCTTTTGTCCTCAGGGTCCTTCCACCCTGCACTGCAGTACCCCTTACCCTGACTCACCTTGACCTTCCTGTCATCTGCTGTGGTCTCATCAAACTCCACTCCTAGCTTGAAGCTGATCTCCGTGTTCTTGAAGGTGCTCTGTGTCTTTATGGTGATGGTGTCCCCATTCACTTCGATGATTGTGGTAGGCTTGGTCATGTTAGCCACCTGCCTGGTAGCAAAACCCACACCTGAGGAAAGGGGGAAGGTCACAAACATGAGCTGGAGTTGGGAGGCAGGTACAAGGAACTCAATGAGCAACTCTTAGGCCAGGTGTAAGGAAGAGAGTCTTTGCATGGCCATGGTTTTAAATTCAGTCTTCCCGCTTTGCTGTGTGCAGTGAACAGAGATGTGATCCCATTCAGTAGGTGGGAAACTTCAGGCATGGCCACTGCAAGCCAGTGGCAGAACTGGAATTAGGATAAACTACCATCTTTTAAAAGCCTCCTGTATGCTAAGTACTGTACATGCATTATCTATTTCATTCTTTCCATCCTCCCTAGAGGGTTATCTCCATTTTACAGATGGAAAAACTGAGATAATATTGAAGCTCAGGGTCACACATCTGGGATGCAAACTCAGAACTGTTTGATTCCAAAGCCCACTTAGCTGCTCAGCTGTAATGCCTCCCAAGGCTGGAGTACAGGGCTTCCTTGGAGGGTACCTGAGCAACTGTCAGTCACAGGCAAAGGAATGTGGCATCTGCCTGCAAAAGCCTGAGGAACAAGGCATATTCAACCTGAAACCTGAGGAGCATTGGTGGTCTTGTCCTCATACCTGGCAACAGTGCATTTTCAAAGCCTCCTATTAGCCACTATCCGGAATGTAGGTAGAAGGGGAATGTTCACCCCCTTGCACAGACTTAGAAGATGCCTACAGTGGTATCCACTGTGGGCGCAGTCAGGACTCAAATGCTGCTTTCCCACCTTCTAGTCTAATGCTCAGTGGGCACTCCCATCCTGTCCCAAGCATAGCTTCACTGGGAGTGGCCTGCCACCAAGTAAGGAAGAGCTTTGAAGCAAAGTCTTCATCTCTTCAGGTTGTGGCTTCTGTGGACATTTGTCCTTCGGCCACCAACCTCCCATCATGACCGCTCTGCCCCTCTGCTCTCAGCAGCCTATGCTGAGCTGTTCTCTAAGGCAGAGGTAAGGTAAGAGGCAGCCAATGTGAAGTAGTGTGTGTACCATCCCCAGATGTGCCTGGCACATTTTACCCGGCAGCCAACTCTCATGAACATCATTCTGGCTTCCCCTGTGCCAGCCAGGGGGTTGAGGAGAACTTTATTGCTGGGGACTTCAGAAGAAGGCTGCCACCAACTCCATCTAATCTGATTTATCCAAAAGCCCCCAAAGGTACACTTTATCTCCATTTTACAAATGAAGCTCAGAGTGAAATAACTTGCCCAAAGTCACACCTGGATTTGAATCTAGGATTAACTAGCTCCAAAATGTTTGTCATTCCTCTGGGCCATTGTGTCTCCAGGACACAGTCTATGCACCAAGGTCAGCAGGTTCCTGGGCCAGGTTGGGCCTCTTTGCCCCTTACCCCCAAATTCAGAGTCAGGCCGGTCACAGCACAAAGCAGGCCCCGGGCCACAGCGGGAACTCTGCTTTCTTAGGATTCACCCAGAGGTGCAGTGTTTGAGGAATGGGGCTACTGTGGAGTGAGTGAGCAGCTGAGCTGAGAGAAAGTAAAAACCAGACTGACAGAATTCTGGTGTCTACAGAAGAGCTGGCTTCTACTTAGAAATGGAGCTAAAGCTATTTATTGAGAGAGGTAAGGAGGGTCTTTTCCCCTCGTAGAGCCTCACCCATTTTGTGCAGTGAGGAAGGAAGCCTAGATGGAATCTTAGGCTCCTTAACATTAGGGCTGCCCAAAGGCTGTAGGTTTTTAGGAATATGGTTCGCTAGCCCATGGTGGGGCAGAATAAAAGAACAAGAGTGTTAACAATGTTGCAGCCCAGTTTAGGACTTGGCTCTTTGGTCCGAATGTCCACTATGGGAACCTTTGGGAGGAAGAAGTAAACTTGGTTATTCCAGATTCTCCCCCAGCTGCCCAGCCCCTGTGCTTCTCCAAGAATGGCTGCCTTCCTGGAGTCACTGGGCAAGTACCCAGAATAGAGTATGGGCAGTTTAGAGCTTTGGCCTCAAGAGCCAACACTTCTTGGGCCCATTGCATAAAAGGGTTAGGAGCAGAAGCAAGAGCTTCATTAGGGGATATGCAGCAGTCCAGCCCTCTGCCCTGTGAGTAAGGTAAGGAGCTGGTTTCCCATGTCCTAGCCACCTGCTCCATCTAAACATAAGTCTGGAGTGGAAAGGCTGGGGTTAAAGAGCTAAGTAAATCTCCACTTCCAGGGTCTGTGGAGTAGTAGGAAGAACTCTGGATGGACAGCTCTAGAAACACAGATTTTCATATCAGTTGTGTTGTGGAATTGCTATGAATTTCTGTTCCCTCATCTCTTGAACAAAGCAAGGTTTGAAGATATCCAAGGCTCTCACCTTTGTAAGATTCTTGAGTCTTTATTCTTACCCATCCCTAACACCACAGCTATCTCTACCTTCCTAGGCCCTACATCTTTAAATAGGGCATGACCTTGTTTTGGGACCCTCTACTACACCCCAGAAGTCCAAGCAGCTTTCTGTACTTCTTGGCAAAGGATGCCCAGAGCCCCTAGCTGGTACAGATATGTGATTAATGCAATTGACTGCTAACTGAAAGGTTACAAGTTTGAGTCCATCCAGGGCACCTCAGCATAAAAGCCTGGCAATCTACTAACAAAAAAATGAGCCTCTGAAAACACTGACACATGGAGTCACTGAAAGTTGGAATCAACTCAAAGGCAAATGTTTCTTTTTAAGGAATGGTGAGCCTTGGGATGAAAAATTTGCCCAGCTGGTAAGCAGCCCTCTTGCACTGCCCTAGCACAGGCTCACTGACAGTGATTAACCCTTTAGTGACCCCATGAATTTTCTGCTTTGAATTTTGTGTTGATGCCATGTGTTTCCATTAACAAACATACTGAATCACTGAGTGTCTGAATTTTTAGTAAATACTACGGATTTTTTTTTTTTTTTTTCGCTCTCCCACAAGTGTACCTGAATATTTAGTGGTACATATAGGATTGCTATGAGTTGGACCCAACTCCATGGCAGTGGCTGACTTTGGCATAAGTACTGCTAATTATGCCCTGGAAAACCTGGTGGCATAATGGTTAAGTGCTACGTCTGCCAACCAAAAGGTTGGCAGTTTGAATCCGCTAGGTGTTTCTGGAAACTCTATGGGGCAGTTTTATTTTGTCTTACAGGGCCCCTATGAGTCAGAATCGACTCAACAGCAGTGGTTTAAATAAGCCCCAGAATCACCACTTATTACGTACATGTAATAAAGATTTTTTAAATTTCTACTTTTCCTGCCAAAAGTCAGACACTTCATATAAACCATGTAAAAATTAATTTGAGGCGCATGTCTGTTTCTTAGCTTACAGCAGCCATAAACGTGCCTCTTGCTGCAGCAGCTTCCCAATAAACCCCCGAGGCTGAAGAAGTTCATGGTCGTGCTATGTACCACGAGCATTATTACATACCACTGCAGGACATGCTGGTTACATACCACTTCAGTACAAGGTCAGAGAGGAGCTGGTGAGAAAGGGCATCCTCCACTTACAATCCTTCTCTCAACCCAATATGGAGGGGCAGGGATTCTTGCTTATCTGAGCCGGCCCTACCTCACCTCCTCCCGTATCTGATTCATGTTCCCCACCAGGTCTCATTCCTAGGCAAGTCCTACTTTTGGCTATAGTGGAATTCCACCCCACCCCACCCCTCTTCCGATGCTCACCAAAATCTATCACCGTGGAGTTGATTCCCACTCCTACGGAGCCAAACAGCACAGTAGAACTGCCTCATAAGGTTCTAAGGCGCGGCTGGTGGATTTGAATTGCCGATCTCTTGGTCAGCAGCCAAGCCCTTAACTACTGAGGCACAATTCCTAACCAATTCATTGTCCTGTTCTTTTTTTCCCCTATCTAGCGTCCCACCTCAGCCGTTAATGCCCTCCTTTTATCCAATCCCTCCCCGCTGTCCTTTAGAGCATATACCCCTCTGCCTTAAAAGCGCTTCCTGGCTTCCATATGGACAAGCATAGCTGCCTCCTTTCTGCGCCTGCCTCACCAGGTGTCCCTCTCGGGGGTTCAAACCATGGAGGCTCCCTTCTAATAGGCTCCCGCATGCCCCAGCGTCGACTGCCACCTTTTAGTCCTCCTGCTTCCCAGCCTTTATCAGGAGGGATGCAGCCGACAGGCAAGACAGCATGTAGGAGAGGACCTGCCAAACTATCCCCAGCTCAGCATCCCGAGCCCGCTCACCGAGTGACTTCATGTAGTCATCGAAATTCTTGCTATCCACTAGCTTCCAGGTGCCTGCAAAGGCTTCCACCATGGCGAGACTGGGCTAGGAAAGAGACAAGAAAACACGAGTGCGATGACTGCGAACCGTAGCTCTCAGCCTGAAGTGGGGCTTTAAATAGTCTTTGCGTCACGTGACAAGGCGTGACCCACGCCCCCCGGCTCCCGAAATAGGAAGCGGGAGGCAGGCGCTGGCGAGCAGGGGCTAGTCGCGCGTCTCCAGCCTGCTGAGGGGGAGGGGGCCTGGCGGTAGCGCACAGCTCGCCTGAGTCAGCCTCTGCCCCTGGAGGATTTGTTCCAGTCCCCAGCCTCCAGGCACTCCTTCGGAATCTGAAAAGGAAGCGAATGGGATACGGTACCCAGGAGGTAGGGCGCACGAGTTGGGACCAGAGCAGAGATGAGAGGCTGGAGGAGAAAGGAAACTCCCCCTTTGGGTTGATGCCCGGGCTGGAGAAAGCCCTGGTGGACTCGGGCGGCGCAGGCATCATTGTCCTCATTTTACAGGTGAAGGGAGTGGACCGGGCCACAAGGAATAGGAGGAGGAAGTTAATTAACGCCCAGATTGCAAACCTGGTCTATCTGGCGCGAGAGGCTCGACTGCCCGCTGGTGGGGCGAACACGGCTGAGTTGCCCCTGTCCCGCCACCTCCTCTGGGCCAGAGCTTGACCCGTCTCCTCCCCGCCAGACACGTGCTCGCCCCCCCCCCCCGAGGAATGTCTCGTGCGGGCACCTTTTCAGAGCACAGTCCTGCACCTGCCCTCCAAGTGCTGCAGGTTTTTCTGACCTCCTAGTGCAGCACCGAGCTTCTGCTCAGGTTGTACCCTGTCCGAAACCCTCCTCAGAAATTCTCTACCCTCAGCCAGCTCCTCCCTGCCCTTTCTCTGACCTCTGCATACAAGCGAGCCTGCAATTTTCTAGAACTTTAATAAGATCCATCGTATATGGTGTTCTTATCGCATGATGAGAGCTTAAGTACATTGTCACACTGAACTGAGTCTATGAACTAGGTGCCTTCACATGAAGAAAACCGAAACGAAACCCATTGCTATTCAGTCGATTCCGACTCATGGTGACCTTGTAGGACAGGGTAGAAGTGTTCCGTAGGGTTTCCAAGGCTGTAATGTTTAGGAAGCAGACTGCCACGTCTTTCTTCTGAAGAGCAACTGGTGGATTCGAACTACCAACCTGTTAATCAGCAGGTGAAAACTGAACCACTGTCTCATCAGGGTTCCTGAGAAAATTGAAATGACAGTTTGTGCTAAGCCCTGGCTAAGGCCCTGGAGACAAAAATCCAAACCCACTGATGTTGAGTCTATTCCAACTTACAGTGACTCTACAAAACAGAGTAGAATTGCCTCATTAGGCTTCCTTAGAGTGGCTGGCGGATTTGAACTGCTGACTTTTGGTTAGCAGTCATGGCACTTAACCACTACACCACCAGAAAACCAAAAACCCACTGCTGTTGAGTTGATTCTGACTCACAGTGACCCTATAGGTCAAAGTAGAGTTGCTTCATGGAGTGTCCAAGGAGCACACTGCTGACCTTTTGGTTAGCAGACATAGCACTTAACCACTATGCCATCAGAGTGTCTATGCCACCAGGGTTTCCACACTACCAAGGATCCTGTTAATAAGACACACAGTCTGTAGTTTACAAATTCCAAGAGAGGCAGACACAAAATTAGGGTGGTGACTTAATGGGACACTTGTCCTGATGCGGGTGTTCAGGGAACAGACCATTTTCCAGAGAAAATAAGGCACAAGCGAATTCTTGCTGGAGACAAGGAGGTCCTACATTGTAGGGTATGTTGCAGCACTGATCCTTTGTGGAGTAGAGGCCCACCCAGGGTGGACATGTGCCACATACACACAGTGTGGCAGGCCTTCCTTCCTGAGCTTCTGCTTCTTCGTATGGACGTGAAGAACATCTGTCCCTTCTTCTCATCACCTGGCTGTTCTGGGAAGGAGCCAGGGAGGAAGAGCATTTTCTTTCCATAAGGCCTTGGTTCTTGTTTGTGCCAGAGTTACAGGACAGGCCTCAGGGCTGGGCTTGGAGCCCTGGTGACCTTTCCGCTGGAGAAGGTGCAGGGTATGTGACTCTTAGGTACAAGACCTCCTCTCTCAAAGACCCAGGGGCCAGAACTGTGACCTTACATGGTTCTTGCCGTGCAATGGTGGAGAGCTTGGGCTAGACCAAGTCACTGGCAGGAAGATCAATGTGCAGTCCTGATTCCATTGTGTAGCTCACACTACTCTGAAATCTTTAAAGTGGATATAATAACAGCATTTATCTCAGAGAAGTATTGGTGGCATGGGGGGCTGGGTCAAATGAGATAATGGTGAGCATGATAGACTTGGTAACTGCCAGCTGCTGCTACCACTGCTGATTTTATTATCCTCTCTGGATAGCACAGGACACCAAAGACTTAGTCTCAGCCCAGCCCCTTATACAAGGCAAATTGCTTGGCTTCTCTGATCCTCAGTATACTGATTTCTGAGACAGGATTAGAAATTACTGCAATTGTGAGGAAGTCTTCTGTCCTGTTGCCTCCTCGGTTAAGCCCTGCCCCTCTATTGAATAGTATGGTGCTTTGAGAAACTTGAGACTCACTGCCTACCCTGTCCTACCCACATCTCAGCATGCTTAGACCGATCATCAAGATCGGCTCCCAAGACTCACCTCTTCGTTATTCTGAGTACCTGCATCCTCCTTGCACTGTTATGCTTCCCAGTTGGGGGGAAGAGGAGCAAGGAGGAGAGGATGTAAGTCCTGTCCTTATTATCACTCCTCTTTCCTACCCTGGGCAGATCCAGATGTGGATATAACATTTGGCAGACAGCCAAGAGCAGAGTCTCCTCAGCCCTGCTCTATGGTGATGTCAGTTCTATGTTTCCACAGCAACCACAGGCTGGGAAAATGGAGAAGAGATATGGGTAACCAGGGGAGAGCCAATAAGATGGGCTGGCAGTACCGGGTGATTCGTGGGGCCATGGGGAGGGGGAAAAGAGGGGCCTGCTTTGCATCATCAGCTCCTCCCTGGACCCTCCCTGCCATCTGGATGCCTCAGCTAGGGAATGTTACAGGGAAGATCCAAGAGGCAGAGGCCAAAGAAGCTCAGCTGAAGGTATCACTAACCCACGGATATGGAGACTTTCCTTTTGCCCCTATAGAACCTAAGTTTGTGGGTGCTCATGCCTCTGCTATCCCCAGTGCTTGCAACTGGCATTTTGTGTCTTTTGGTGGTGATAGTGGTGGGGCTGTCTGTCTCTGCCTGCCACAGAACCATCAACTCTTGAGGCAACCCTTCTGTCACCCTCTATACCCTAACCCTTGATGCATGGTGTATTTGGAAACTATATCTTTGCAAAGAAGCCTAGATTTAAATCCCAGGTCTGCCACTTTCTGACTGGAGGCTGAAAGCAAGCCCTTTTCCCTTCCAAGGCTCTTTTTCTCCCAAAAGAAGGAAGATCATCTACTGTTCAGCAATAGGCTGAGCATTAAGAAATAAAGTATGAAATGCCTAACACATTCTTAGTAATCAGGCAATGGTTATCTCCCTTGCCCTCTGGGCCTCCACTCCTGGGCAGTTGTCCCAGAAGTGCAGGAACAATGAGTCAAAGCCCTTTGAGATCCTGATCAATAGAAAAGGGTGCAAGAATATTGTCAGCTCCTCACTATCCTCTCCTTTCTTTAGAATAATTCGTTCATTGCACTAATTTCAGCTGAGCACCTCTTCTGCATAGGCACTATCCTGAGGTTGGTGGGGATCAGGCTGAAGCCCTTACCTAGCTCACAATACAGGGGGATTTCAGCCACAGTGGGTGGAATGGAGTGTTCTTTCTGCCACTAGGAAATTTGCTTCTGAGAGTTCTAGATCCTGTGAGTCACAGAAAAGACATAATGGCCAAAGTAGGGGTTTACTCAACACCCTTTTCCTTTGAAGAAACTGCTGCCCATGGCAGATGCTCCCTGGAAGGAGGACAACGGTCTTCTTTGTCCGAGGGTGGTAGATGTAGGAGGTTGGGTGCAGCTCAAAGTAGAGGGGCAGTTGTATAGGCCTTCCCAGAAACAGCTGGCCTCCCTGTTGGTGGCAGAATAAAACCAAGTTTCTTTTGGTCTCGTGTGGAATGCTGGTCTAATTTATTACTGAATTCTTGTGTGTGTGTGTATGTGTGAGTGTGTTTTAAGTGAAAGCTTACAATTCAAGTTAGTTTCTCATACAAAAACCTACAATCAACTTTGCCATGTGACCTTAGCTGTTCTCCCCACCCTGTGACAGCGTTCAACCAGCTCCCATACCCTTCTTTCTTCTCATCTAGCCTCCATCAACACAGGAGCTGCCCATGTTCCTGGATTCTTGTTTGAAGAACCACACCAGTTGGTGTGGAGTCATGTCAGAGTGGACCAGTGTGCCACAGGGTTTCAGTTGCTGATTCTGGGGGAGTAGATCACCAGGCCTGTCTTCTGAGGTGTCTCTTCGTGGATCTGAACCTCCAACTATTTGGTTAGCAGACAAGTGCATTAACCATTTGTACGACCCACGGACTTTATTCTGGAACCAAAAAAAAAAAAAGAAAGAAAGAAAGGAAAACCCACTGAATCTGGCAAATAGTTGTTGTGACTTGCCACCGAGTCTGTTGTGACTTGCCACCGAGTCTGTTATGACTCATGGTGACCCCATGTGTGGAGAGTACAACTAACCCATGAGGTTTCTGAGCCTGTAACCTTTCAGATGCAAATTGCCAAGCCTGCTTTACAAAGTTCTGGGTGGATTTCAATCACCAACCTTTCACTAGCAGTCAAGTGCTTAAGTGTTGACACCACCCAGGAGCTCCTGGCAAATAGGGTTCAGTTGTGAATGAATGGGTGGATGAGTGACTGAATCAGTGGATCTGTCTACTTCTGTAGCCTTAGAGACTCTGGAGTGAGACTCACTTGGCTTCCAGTCCTTACTCTTACTTAGAGATCAGCTATAAGACCTGGAGTGATTCTGTATCTTTGAGATCTGTTACTTTATCTGCACAAAAGCACATCACAATCTCTGCCTACCCCGACTTCCAGGGCCCTAGGAAGATAAGGTGGGAAGTTCAGGAGCACAATACAAAGGTTAGTTGTTTCTCTTGTGTGTCTGGGAAAGCCTGCCTTCCTGGCTGCCCAACACCCTCCACACAAAGCTCCATCCCCTCCCACGGACCCTGGCCAGTTCTCTGGGCCCTGCCTGCCTCTCTGCAGCCACACTGATCTTTTCGTGCCTCAACAGAGTCCTGTTTTTCCCTCTTGCCTGATGCTATTTGCCTAGAATGTTCTTCCTCCCTAGCCTCTGTGTTCTTAATCAGCTCTTGCTCATTTTTCAGGCTTCAGCTTAACTGTCCCTGCCTCCAGAAAGCCCCATTGTGGCTATCATAGCTCTTATCCTGCTTTCATGTTGCCCATTTGTTTCAGAGCCTCTCTTTCTCATTACACTGGAGGCCCTACAAAGGTCTGGACGAGGTAGGTATTGCTCTCCATATATTTCCAGTGCCCGGCACAGGGCCTGGTAGTATGTATGGAGTAGAATCTCTCTCTAGAGCAAAGAAAAGGTACTTGTCCTCCGCAGGCTTCTCTCCTGGTAAAAATTCTAGTCCCTCTCTGCCCTTCTCTGTTTCTCTCAACTTTCTTGCTGCCAAAGTATCCTGTCTGTGTCTCCTTTCTCCCCTCCCCGAGGGCCAGGCAACTGGGCCGTTTTGTGGTGTGGTGGGCCCCAAGTCTTCTCTCAAGTGAGAGGTGCCCTTCTGGGAGCGTCTGTGCAGCCTGGAAGGCAAAAGTAGTTCTTTGGGGGGATTTACCAGAAATTGTAGCTCAGGAAAGGAGGGTAAAGATAGAGTGAGCAGCCCCTACTTGTCTGTCAGTGGAGGCTTGCTTGTTGCTGTGATGCTGGAAACCGTGCTACTGGATTATAGGTACCAGCAGGGTCACACATCGTAGACAACTTTCAGCTGAGTTTCCAGACTAAGACAGACTAGGAAGAAGGACCTGGAACTCTACTTATAAAAAGAATTAGCCAGGGGAAACATTATAAATAGCAGCTGAACATTGTCAGATATGGTGCTGGAAAGTAAGCTCCCCAGGTTGGAAGGTAATCGGAAGACAACTGGGGAAGAGCTGCCTCCTCAATGTAGAGTTGACTTTAATGATGTGGATGGAGTAAGGCCTTCAGGATCTTCTTTTGCTGATGTGGCATGACTCAAAATGAGAAGAAACAGCTGCAAACATCCATTAATAACTGGGACATGGAATGTATGAAGTATGAATTTAGGAAAATTGGAAATCATCAAAAATGAAATAGAACACATAACATTGGTATCCTAGGCATTAGTGAGCTGAAATGGACTGGTTGTGGCCATTTTGAATCAAACAATCATATAGTGTACTATTGTGGCAATAAAACCTTGAAGAGGGACAGTGTTGCATTCATCATTTCAAGAACATATCAAGATCTGTCGTGAGGTACAGTGCTGTCAGTGATAGGATAATATCCATATGCCTACAAGGAAGGCCAGTTCCTATGGCTATTAGTCAAATTTACGCACCAACCACTAAGGCCAAAGATGAGGAGATTGAAGACTTTTTACCAGCTTCTGCAGTCTGAAATTGATCAAACATGCAATCAGGATACATTGATAGTTACTGGTGGCTGGAATGCAGAAGTTGGAAATGAAGAAGGATCAGCAGTTGGAAAATACGGCCTTGGTGATAAAAATAATGCCAAAGATCACATGATAGAATTTTGCAAGGCTAACAACTTCTTCATTGCAGATACCTTTTTTAACCAACACAAGTGGCAACTGTACACATAGACCTCACCACATGGAATACACAGGAACCAAATCAACTACATCTGTGGAAAAAGACATTGGAAAAGCTCCATATCATCAGTCAGAACAAGACCAGGTGCTGACTGTGGCACAGATCATTAATTACTCATACGTAAATTCAAATTGAAACTGGAGAAAATTGGAACAAGCCCACAAGAGCCTAAGTATGACCTCGAGTATATATGTCCATCCTGAGTTTAAAGACCATCTCAAGAACAGATTTGATGTGTTGATCACTAATCATCAAAGACCAGACAAATTGTGGAATGACATCAAAGACATCATCCATGAAGAGAGCAAGAGGCCGTTAAAAAAACAAGAAAGAAAAGACCAAACTGGACATCAAAAGCGACTGAAACCTGCTCTCAAACACTGAGCAGCTAAAGCAAAAGGAAGGAATGGCAAAGTAAACGATCTAAGCAGAAGATTTCAAAGAGCAGCTTGAGAAGACAAAATCAAGTATTACAATGACATGTGCAAAGAGCTGGAAATGGAAAACCAGAAGGGAAGAACACGTTCTGCATTTCTTAAGCTAAAAGAACTGAAGAAAAATTCAAGCCTCAAGTTGCAATAGTGAAGGATTCTACAGGGAAAATATTAAATGACTGAGAGAGCATCAAAAGAAGATGGAAGAAATACACAGAGTCATTATACCAGAAAGAACAGGTTGATGTTCAGCCATTTGAAGAGATAGCATATGACCTGGAACTGATGCTACTGAAGGAAGAAGTCAAAACTGCACTGAAGGCATTGGCAAAAACAAGTCTCCAGGAATTGATAGAATATCAACTGAGATATTTCAACAAACAGGTGCAACACTGGAAATGCTCACTCATCTATGCCAAGAAATTTGGAGGACAGCTACCTGGCCAACTGACTGGAAGAGATCCATATTTATGTCCATTTCCAAATAAAGGTGATCCAACCAAATGCAGAAATTACTGAACAATAGCATTAATATCACATGCAAGTAAAATTTTGCTCAAGATCACTCAAAAGTGACTACAACAGTATATTGACAAGGAACTGCCAGAAATTCAAGCTGGATTCAGAAGAGGACGTGGAACCGGGGATATCATTGCTGATGTCAGATGGATCTTGGCTGAAAGCAGCAAGTACCAGAAAAATGTTTACCTGTGTTTCATTGACTATGCAAAGGCATTTGACTGTGTGGATCATAATAAGTTATGGCTAGCATTGTGGAGAATGGGAATTCCAGAACACCTAATTGTGCTCTTAAGGAATCTGTATATGGATCTTAAGGAATCTATACGGATCAAGAAGCAGTAGTACAAGCAGAACAAGAGGACACTGTGTAGTTTAAAGTCAGGAAAGGTGTTTGTCCGGGTTGTATCCTTTCACCATACCTTTTCAGTCTGTATGCTGAGCAAATAATCTGAGAAGCTGGATTATATGAAGAAGAACAAGGCATCAGGATTGGAGGATGACTCATTAACAACCTATGTTCCTTGGACAACACCACCTTACTTGCTGGAGTGGAGAAGATTTGAAACACTTACTGATGAAAATCAAGGACCACAGCTTTCAGTATGGATTGCACCTCAACATCAAGAAAACAAAAATGCTCAGAACTGGACCAGGAAGGAAAATCTTCATAAATGGAGAAAGGATTGAGGTTGTCAAGGACTTCATTTTACTTGGGTCTACAATCAGTGTCCATGGACGCAGCAATCAGAAGTCAAACGATGCACTGCATTAGAAAAATCTGCTGCCAAGGACCTCTTTAAAGTATTGAAAAGTAGAGCTATCACCTTGAAGACTAAGGTGCGCCTGACCCAAACCATGGTATTTTCAATCACATCATATATATGTGACCCCTAGTGTCGCCATGAGTTGGATCCGACTCGACGGCACTTGGCTTGGCTTGGCTTGGCATATATATGTGAAAGCTGGACAATGAACAAAGAAAACAGAAAAAAGGATCGATGCCTTTGAATTGTGGTGTTAGAGAAGAATGTTGAATGTGTGATGGACCGCCAAAAGAACAAACATCTGTTGTGGAAGAAGTACAACCAGAGTGCTCCTTGGAAGCAAAGATGGCTTGACTGTGTTTTACCAACTTTGGACATGTTATCAGGGAAGATCAGTCCCTGGAATAGGAAATCATGCTTGGTAGAGTGGAGGGTCAGCAAAAAAGAGGAAGACCCTTGACGAGATGGATTAACACAGTGGCCACAATAATGGGCTTAAGCGTAAAAACAATTGTGAATGTGGCACCAAACTGGGCCGTGTTTCATTCTGTTGTGCTTACAGGGTCGCTGTGAGCCAGAAGTGACTCAGCAGCACCTAACAACAACAACATAGCTCACCTAGATCCCAGACACAGGGCCACCCCAGCTCGCCTCTGCAAAAATGCAAATGATATCCACGTGTCATGTGTACCCACCATCCCCTCTCCTGGCACCAAGCAGTTCAGTGGTGTCTTAGTACTCCTCTAACAGAAAATACCATGAGTGGAAGATCTCACGAGGAGAAGCTTTTATTTCCACAGTCCAGTAAGCTACAAATCCATTCCTAAGCTTCAAGTCCATTCAATATGAAAAATCATCACAGTCCAGTAAGCTGAGTCCACATCCAGTGAGAGCATCTCGGCACAGGAACCTCGGGTCCAAAGGATATGCTCTGCTCTTGGTGCTTCTCTCTCGGTGGTATGAGGTTCCCAACTTCCTCAGCTCACTTCTCTCCCTTATATTCCACAAGCTTGTAGCTTGGGTGCTGCCTCACTAACACAACTGCAAACCATTCTCCATCATCAGTATCACAGAGGCAGGATTCACAACACATGGGAGGAAGGGCACCATGTTGGAACACCAAACCAATTCAAATCAACACATACATTTTTTGGGGGACACAATTCAATCCATGACAAGTGGTCACCCTCAGGGGCCTACCTGTCTAAGTTTTTTGAAGGATTCAGGCAGCTCCAGGAGCCGTAATGGCATCTGTTTAGTGTGGACAGATGACTACTATATGTGCTGAGTGAGAAGACACTGGGGGCTGGTAAAGGGGCACCTTGGCCTCAGTCTGGGGGCAGGTGTATTCCAGGAAGCCTGACTTGGCCTGTTTTAGGAGTCTGGGATCTTGGAGGCTGGCTGGGGGTCTGGTAATAGTGGACAACATCACTGGGCTAGTTATGGGGCTGATATAGTAAAAGCACTAGATAGGAAAAGGGTGGAGCCCTATGTGCAGGAAGGACTGGGTGCTCTGGTGGGAGACCAGGATTGCAGCTGGGAGAGAGAATTCTCTTTCTAGACATAGGTGAGAATACTAGGAGATAGGAAGGAAAGGATCATGGTCAGGAGTGGGATGAGGGCCAATAAGTATGTTTGTCCTCCCGGTAAGGGGCCCTTCAGTGCAAGGCTAAGAAAAGCACAGCGTGACATCAGGCTCTGAGAGTCTGGTTTATGCCTGGCTACACCTCTTCTCTCCATTTGCCAAACCAGTGTATGACCTGTTGCAGGTGTGGAAAAACCACTCGTAGAGCAGTTGGGAGACAAGAGCTTGTCTATACTTGATGCCAGCTGTGTGGCCTTCTACAGATCAACCCCTTGGTGCCTTTTGCCAACCCTGCACAATGCAGATGGTAATGTCTATGCGGAAGGTTGTTGGGAGGAATGAGAGAGTCAGTGTGGAGAAGGCTTCTGTACTCGGAAGTGCTCTGTAGAAAACGATTCCTCTCTGTATCTTAGTGCTGCTGTAACAGAAATACCATGCATGGGAGGCTTTAATGAACAGAAATTTATTTCTCACAGTTCAGGAGACTGGAAGTCCAAATTCAGGGCACCAGGTGAAGACTCTCAGGTGAAGAGTCTGTCGGCTCTAGGGGACAGTCCTCATCTCTTTTCATCTTCTGTTCTTTGGCTCCTTGAGGATCTTTGGGGGAATCTTCCTGCATCTGTGTTTCCTTGCTTCTGTATCTAATCTGTTCCTTCTATATCTCAGAAGTGACTGGTTTAAGACACACTCCACAGTGATGTGGTCTAATTAACATAACAAAGAAAATCCTATTCTCAATGAGATTACATCCACAGGTATGTTGTTGTTGTTGTTACGTGCCGTTGAGCTGGTTCTGACTCAAAGCAACCCTATAGGACAGAGTAGAACTGCCCCAGAGGGTTTCCAAGGAGTGCCTGGCGGATTTGAACTGCTGACCTGTTGGTTTACAGCCGTGGCGCTTCACCACTACATGACCTAACCTAAATCATTGCTGTGGAGTTCGTTTCAACTCATAGCGATTAGATTTACAAAACATACACTGAGAGGACACCATTCATTCTATAGTGATTGTTTGCACTGATACAGTGCTTAAGAGCTTTGTTCTTAAGTCATCCTCACAACAACCCACTGAGATAGATGCCAGCCCCAGTTTACAGGTGAATGTCGGGATTTAAACCCAGGTAGACTGGATATAGAGTTTCTATGGCTGAATCACTATCTACACTGACTTTCCCTGTGACAGTCTCAGTTCTGCCTTGCTTTGTGACCTTGGGCAGTCTCTTTCCTTCAGTGTACCCTACTCCATGGTAGGGGGTTGGGCCAGATGAGCGCTTCAGTCCTCCAAGCTCTGGCATGTCGTGGGTGGTTCTGGAGGGAGTCTTCCAAGTGGGGAAGAGGACAAGGAAGGGACTGTGTGTGCCAGGTGTAGCCACAGAATATCAACTTTTCCAGTGTTCCTACTCCAAGCCTGCTTGCTCATCAGTGGGGAGGCTGACAGGCTCCCCTTTGCCCTACAAGCTGTGGGCCAATGCAGCAGGTGATGCTCAGCCTTAGCCTAAAATACTCACTGGTCACTGAAGGACACAGAGGTATGAATGCAAAGATAACTCGCCAACAGTACAGAGCCTATTCTGCCTCTACTAGCCAACCCCAGAGGGCTGGTTGCCCGCTCAGCAGGAGCACGGCCTGCCTGAGCCACACTCGTCAGTCTCCATTGCCCATCCTGGACCCCACCCCTACCCGCTGTGTCAGTTTATCTAGGCATCAGGCCTAGTCTGGGCGCCAGGGATAGGGCTATTTCTAGATGTCCTTTCAAATCCTTGGCCTGGGCAGCCAGCCAGTTCAGGCCATTCACACGTTTGCTCAATCACTTATTGGACTTGACTGCCACTGGATTGGTGCTTGGCCTATGCTGGGTACTGCCAACAAACAGATGACCCAAACTTGGTCCTAGCCATCATAGCAAAGTGGGAGGTAGGTGCATCTGCAGACCATGACAATACAGAAAGCCACAGAGGGCTGTGCACAGGTCTTGGGAGACCAGAGAAGGGGCCAGTCACCCTCTCAGGAGGGTCAGGCAAGGTTTCATGCTGGATGTGCCCTTTGGGCTGGTTTTGAAGGATACAAAGGAGTTTCCCAGCTGTAGGGAGAGAAATTGGAAAGGCAGAGGAAGAGGGAATGGTTAGGAAAGGATGTGTTATTCCTGATCGTTAGCCTGGGATGAGAGCAGAGGATGAAAGTGGCAACTGATGGGGCTGGGAAGATTGTTTGGAGCTAGATAGGGAAAGGCTTTGAACATCATCGAGGAAGCTGGCCTTTCATCTGAAGCAGGAAATCATGGAGGGTTTTGAGCAGGACAGTGCCATGTTCTGATTCATATTTCGGAAAGAGTTCTCTGGCTGTTGTGTGGAGGATTGCAGAGCAGCTGGAGGCTGTACAGCCGCTCCAGCCTGCAGGGTCCATCCAGGGTGGCTCACCACATTCACGTTGCCACCAGCAGGAACGGCAGGGCACACCTCTCCTCATTAAATTGCTGACCTGGTCACTGTACACACGGCTTCTTTCTGGGCCAGAAGGTATCACACATTCACATCCACTTGCAAGGGAGACAGGGGAAACAGGATCTTTATTCTCAGCTGCCTGTTACTGTAGAAAAAGGAGAGAATGAACATCAAGGCCTGCAGGTGTCTGCCACAGTCATGATAAAGGCTCTCTCCGTAATCAGATTTCCTGAGGTGAAGGCTGGTCTTGTCACTTACCAGCTGTGTGGGCAAGTTACTTAGTTGCTGTGCCTCAGCTGCTTCGTCTGAGGCCTCAGTAAGATCACACATACCAGGAGTGTACAGCATGGCACACAGCGGGGCCCAGAGCTGTTTTGGGTTTCTGAGAGAAGAGGGTATTCTGGGGACAAGTTTTGCCTGGGTCTGAGGGTAGATCTGATGCACCCATATGGGTTTGATGTCTGACCAGGGCAGCCAAAGCAATGACCTGTGCCCTTCAGTCCCCTTCTCCCAAACCCCATGGTTTAGCTGATGCAAAGGACACTGGGAGCAGGACAGGGGGTCCTGGGAAGAGAAAGCAGGATCAAGTCTTGAGGGGGTTCAAGAATGAATGGCTCAATAAAAACTACCCTGGATCCAGGAGCTGCAGAGGAAGCCCAGCCTAGAGTCCCTTTGCCCTATTGCACGGGGAAAATTCTCCTGGGACCAGGGGGAGGGGCCTAGTCTTGACTCAAGGTAACTTGAAGCAAGACTCAAACTCACAGGCTTCTGGCTAGGTTACTTTTCTCTGGATCGTGATCTTCCAAACAGGAAGCTGGGGATTACTTAGTCCTGCTTTTCCGCCTGTGGCTGTGAAGATTAGATGCAGTCCTTTGGCAATAACAACAGTTTTTAGTTGCTGAATGATGTCTCATAGCTGGTGATAGAAACTGCAATGGCCAATAGAAACTGCTTATCCACAGGATGGCGTCAAAAAACAAACCAAACCCACTGCCATCGAGTTGGGTCCAACTCATAGTGACCCTAGAGGCCAGAGTAGAACTGACCCAAGAGTTTCCATGGAGTGCCTGGCAAGTTTGAACTGCTGACCTTTTGGTTAGCAGATGTAGCACTTAAGCCACTATGCCACCAGGGTATCTTATGGGATTGGATAAGAGAACTACAGTAGTAGGAGAGAAGGGCGCAGGAGGATAGGGTGTGAGCAAGGAGAGGGGGATGAGAACAGCTTCAGGGAAAATGCAGAGTGGCAAGATGGAGCACTCAAAACAAAAAAAAAAACCCACTGTGACTGATAGCAACCCTACTAACAGAGTTTTCAAGGAGCACATGACGGATTTGATGCACTTAACCACTACACCACCAGGGTTTCGGTGGTGGCTCAGGGCCAGGGACAATGAGAAGCTTCAGGTGATGGGTTAGGATCACGGAGGGCTATTGCTCTGACTTCCAGAGTCAGCTTTGAAGGGTCAAAACCAAGAACAAACCCACTGCCATCAAGTCAGTTGTGACTCATAGTGGCTCTATAGGATGTAGTAGGACTGCCCCATAGAGTTTCCAAGGAGCACCTGATAGATTTGAACTGCCAACCTTTTCATTAGCAGTTGTATCACTTAATCACTGTGCCACCAGGGTTTGGAAGGTCATATGGTAGAAAATTACTCATGGTAGAGTGATATGGACCTGGGTTAAAATCCTTTTTGCCCAATTTCTTACCCGTATGCCTTATTCGTCCCTTTTCCAGAGCACATGATAAGCGCCAACATAAAACGGATCTGCTGTCAGGGTTTTAACTGATGCTCAGACTCAGCCCCTCGGTGGGCCTTCTTGAGGCCTTCCCCATTCAGCCCTGCTTGCAGAGAATCTGAAAGACAGCATGGAGGGAGGAAGGAATGCAGGGAGGAGACTGGATCCCATTGCCGTGCTATGTGACCCCAGACAAAACCATTTGCCCTTCAGAATTCAATCTTCCTACCTGAATCCCCAGAAGGAAGAACTGTGGTTTTGAGAAGTCTTTTTATACCACAGGATCCTAACTTCAAACAAATTCTTAGGTGGAAGTCCAGGAGATAAAACAAAAAGGAGATGCATTAGTGGGGGGCCTGAAACCTGCTAGGGGACCCTGGGCAGGCCAGTTTAAAGAGTGCCAGGATGGAGATCCTCCAAGCTTCTCCTACCCCAAAGCTCTGGCTGCCCAACCTGCCCCAGCCTGTTGCCAAAGAGTGGACAGAGCACCCCAAGGTTGTTCTTCCCCCGCTTGGGAGCCAGCACTACCCACTCACCCATCCCACGTAGAAATATTGGTCCTACCACCCCTAGTCCCTAGGCTGGAGGGAGGGGCCCCAGGGAGAGCCCTCAGATGCCAGGGCCCTTACCAGGAGAGTTTGGAGTCTGGAGGAAGAAGTAGAGAAGGAAGAAGTCTGAAGAATTACAGATTTGGAGTTAGGAGACCCCTGAGGGCACCTGGCTAAGGGATCTGGAGCTGGCCCTGTACCTCTCTGGGCCTCAGTTTCCCCATATGTTTAAGGAGGAGCAAGTAAAGATTGTGCTATTGGTGATGTTTCTCATTTCTTCTATAGTTCAGAGGGTGATGATGGTGAGCACAACAGCAGAGGCATAGGTTGGGGAGATGACATGGTTGCAGTTTGAACCTAGGCTAGGTCACTAAATCAGTGTGTGTTGTCCCCTCTCAAGGCTGCACAGGCTCCAATCTGTCAAACAGTGCCAGATGTTCTTGGATCCAAGAGTCAGTGACTGTGCCTGGAGCTGGAAACTGGGACAGGGGCTTGGGGCTGTGGCCGGGCCGGGGGTCAAGATGTGACGTAAGGGCCTCTCTCCCCAGACCAGGACGCTGTCACAGGAAGGATATATATGCTGGAGGGAGCCTAATGGTCATAACGTCCAACCTCTTTGTTCTACAGATGGGAAAACTGAGGCTTAGAAAGTGGAAACTCGTTGTCAAGGGTCTCAGCATGGGTCAGAGGCAGAGTCAGAACCAGAACCAGTGCTTCTGACCACCTGTTTCGGCATCCCTCACAGATGCGGAGGTGTGGGGACTAGCCTAATCAGGGAAGTGGGGAGACGTCTCCTGGACCCCTTCTAGGGTGGACAAGAGACCAAGATACCACATGTGAAGATTCTGACATACAGTGTGAGTTCAGTCAATGCAGATTCCTTTCCTCTGCCCTGACTGTGGATGTCCTGTGCTCTCCCTAGGACTGGCAAGCTCAGGGGTCCCCAAAGCCCATATTCTCAGAAATTAAGGAAAATGAATTCGTTCTGACAAAAATTATTTCAATAGTTATTATGTTTTGTAGTATGTGAGCTGATAGACAGTTTCCAAGATCCTTCTGGTAACTTAAAATCTTGGACTGAGTTTAGATTAATGGATATAAAGCTATCCAGATGTGTGCTGTTAAAAAGAAAAAAAAAGAGAGAGAGAGCAAATTTTTTTTTTTAATGATTGAATGAAAATGTACATTCCCATATAAATTTGCATGCTCACCTTTATTCAGCTCCCACTATTCTCCCTGCCCGGTGATAGCACACTCTTCCTCTCTGCTCCATACATGACCTGTCTTCCCAGCAGTCTCCTATCCCCTCCTCCCTCCAGTAAGAGGTCAGCAGGATGATACCCTATAGATGCACAGAATCATAAAGTGCCCACAAAACATGGTCACTCTGCATCACCAAGTCCAATCCATTGCTGTCCGAACAGCTGACCTTCATTATGATTTATGGACAGGGGCAGCATCAGGGCCAGGGGCCACGCGAGAGAGAGCAAAAGTTTGTCTTACATAAAAAGACTGGTTCTTCCAAAATGAGAAAGAGGAAGGTGTAGGACAAAACCCTCAATGGATATGGAAGGTTGTAGAAGGTTTGTGGAAAAGGAATATTATGTATTATAGCCAAAGCTAGCTAAGATTTGATAGGTTTACCAGACTGTAAAAAGAGTTTTGGTATTAAATAGTATACTGACGCAAAACTAGAATTTAATTTCTCTCTGATAAAATGGTAGAATTTTCTTGAATTGTTGGGTTGGCCTTAGTAAGAGAGGGAAACCCTGATGGCATAGTGATGAAATGCTATGTCCGCTAACCAAAAGCTCAGCATTTCAAATCTCCCAGATGCTTCTTGGAAACTCTATGGAGCAGTTCTGCTCTGTTCTATAGGGTCACTATGAGTCAGAATCAACTCAGTGGCATTGAGCTTGGTTTAGTTTCTTAGTAAAAGATTGTAAAACATTACCTTATCCTATTCTGCCTAGAAGACAAATATTTTGTTTTATTAGAATAATTTCCTGAGTTTACACTGTCCTTATCATGTCCTTGATTGTTTAAGGCTTTTGAAAGAGGTAAGATTTTTACAATCACGTTACCTCCAATATTTACTTTTAAAATCTTTTATTGTCATTCTGGTTAATAGGTGTTCAAGTGTTGCTCATTGATTCATCATCCTGTTGAATCAGATGTCAAACTCTCCTGATGTTTTAAATATTTTAAAATATATTGTTTCTCTCCCCCAAATGATATTTTTTATTCCTAAAACTTATTTTTTTTGAGATTTCTTAGAGGGTCCTTGGAAAATCACAAAGGTTTCATTGCCTTCAGTTTGTAAAAAGAGGGGTACTAGAAATAATTAGGTTTGTTTGATATAAGCTGTATGGGAAGTGTTAGCAAATCAGAAGCAGTGCCTAGCCTTTTCTAGGTTTAATTTGTAGGAGTGAAATGTTATTAATACATTTCAGAACCTGTATAAAGCTCCTAGAGGTCTGTCCGTGATGTGTCTTGGAGCTCCTTTGCCTGGTGATTAGACACAGTGTACTGTTATCAACCACACTTTTGGTTTTGAAAGTTGTTGCATGCCACAGAAATAACCAAACTTCTTTGTTAATTGTTTATTTTTGTAGTGAATTCTCATCATATCTTTCACATTAAAAATTACTGGTAAGATGTTAACCATGGCCAATGACATCTACAATAGTATTTTATTCTGACTATTTCCTGAAGGGGCTTGCAGTCAGCCATAGCTCATAGTATTTCAACAAAAGGGGCTGTCTCAGAGTCTCTTGGAACAGACTAGGACAGCTATTTTGGGCATAGGCTTCTAATGACATTGCTTAAATAAATTTGAGACCATATTGCTAGACCAAATCAGGATTTCTATAACTTTCATGGAGAAGCTGATGGATTTGTGCCATTGTAAACCCAAGATCATAAACAGAAATTAATGACATTATTTGATGCAGTGATTTAGTTTACTCGCAAATAAAATCTTCGTTAAAATTTTTATAACTTAACCCTAGAATCTGTTATTTAACAATAGTAACTCACTTAAGCTCCACAACCCTATTTTATAGATGCAGAAACTGAGGTGAAGAAAACTTAAGTCAGTTGCCTTGCCCAAGATCATATAGTTACAATTTATTGACAGTTACTAAGGGAGCTGGATTTGAACTCAGGCTGTTCTGTCGGTTATTGACACAATATGCTCTGTCAGTTACTGATGTGACTGTAACCAAGAGGGTATGCCAGGCACTGTGGACATAGTGGTTCCAGGCATGCCCTTGAATTGCTCAGAGCCCCTGTGAAATGAAGAAAAAGAAAGATTGTGATGCAGCATGTGAGGCTCAGTATCATCAGTCAGGACAAGGCCAGGGGCCAACTGGGGAACAGACCACTAATTGCTCATGTGAAAGTTCAAATCAAAGCTAAAGAAAATTAGAATAAGTCCAATGACAGCAAAAGTATGACCTTGGATTATGTCTCACTTGAATTTAGAAACCACCACACATTTAATGCTAATGAAAGATCAGAGGAGCTGTGAGATGACATCAAGATCATACATGAAGAAGCAAAAGGTCGTCACAAAGACACGAAAGACAGAAAAAACCAAAATGGATGTCAAAAGAGATTCTGAAACTTGCCTTTGAATGTATAATAGCTAAAGCAAATGGAAAAAACTGAAGTAAAAGAGCTAAACAATATTTCAAAGGGTAGCTTGAGAAACAAAGTGAAATGTTATTATGAAATACACAAAGACCTAGAGTTAGAAGACTGAAAGAGAAGCACAAATTCAGCATTTTTCAAGCTGAAACAACTACCAGAAAAATTCAAGCCTCAAGTTGTAATACTGAGGGTTTTTATGGGCAATTTTTTTTTATCGTTACTAAGTCAATATATATAATCCAAATCAATTTTGCATGCCCACCTATCTGCAGTTCTATCTGCTCTCCTCACTCAGTAACAGCATAATCCTCCTTTTTATGCTATATTTCTAGTATCCTCATCAAGAACTGAGGGTACTGAAAGAAAAAGTCCATGCTGCACTAAAGACACTGGTGAAAAACAAGGCTCCAGAAATCAACAGAATACCAACTGAAACGTTTCAACAAACAGATGCAACATTAGAAGTGCTCAGTCGTCTATGCCAAGAAATTTGGAAGACAGCTTCCTGGCCATCCAACTGGAAGAGATCCATATGTATGTTTATTCCAAAAAGTGGTGATCAAGCAGAATGTGGAAATTACTGAACAATATCATTAATATCACACCCAAGTAAAATTTTGCTGAAGATTATTCAAAGGTGATTACAACAGCACCTCTACAGGGAACTGCCAGAAATGCATACTAGATTCAAAAGAGGATATAAGATGGATCTTGGTCAAAAAGAGAGAATACCAGACTATGAAAAGGCATTAGACAGTGTGAATAATAAAAAATTATGGAAAACATTGCAGAGAATGGAAATTCTCAAACATTTAATTACATTCATGCAGAACCTGTACATAGATGAAGAAGCAATAGTTCAAACAGAACAAGGGAATACTGGATGGCTTTAAGTCAGGAAAGGTATGAAGCAGGATTATACTGTTTCAGCGCATGAGGACTGGCAATTAAGTACTTGGACTCATCCTAGAGAAAGTGCTACATACCTCATTGCTAAATATCACTATGATCACCTTTGAAGTACTCCCCTTGGGAAGCTATGCAGCAATGCCACCACACTAGTTCACCTTTCAAAGCAATTTTGGAACCCTTTTTCTGGACTGGCCATCAGAGCTGTCTTCATATTACCATTGATATCCTGAAAGTCATCAAAAGTTCTTCCTTTCAATGTTTCCTTTATCTTTGTGTTAAGAAAAAAGTCACTGGGGGCCAGATCAGGTAAGTAGCGAAGGTGTTCCAATACAGTTATTTGTTTACTGGCCAAAAACTCCCTCACAGACAACTGTGCAATTAAGTTGGTGAATGGGCCACCACGCCACTGTGTGCAATGGTCATTCCAGAAAGAGTTCTAAAATTGCTTTGAAGGGTAGACAAAGCTCTGGCATTGATGCATAGCTTCCCAGGGGGAGTACTTTGAACGTGATACTCAGCAAAGGGGTATGTAGCCCTCAGAACAATTAAGTTTGCAGACTTATTTGTTGGACCTCATACTTATTTAAACCGTATGCTGACTAGATAATCCAAGAAGGTGGACTGTAGGAAGAAAAACTCATCATCAAGATTGGAGAAAGTCTCATTAACAACCCGCTTTATGCAGATCATTCAGCCTTGCTTATTGCAAGTGAAGAGGACTTGAAGCACTTACTAATGAATATCAAAGATTGTGGGCTTCATATGGATTGCACCTCAACATTCTTTCCTTACAAAGAAAAATAATCTTCACAACTGGACCAGTGAGCCACATCAAGATAAACAGAGAAAACACTGAAGTTGCCAAGGATTTCAGTTCACTTTGATGCGTATACCTGGAAGCAGCAATCAAGAAATCGAACAACGAAACCAGGGACACAAGGAAAATATTGGTCCAAATGACTAGTGGACCATGTGAACCACAAGCTCCACCAGCCTGAGCCCAGAAGAACTAGATGGTGCCTGACTGCCACTACCAGCCACTCTGACAGGAATCACGATAGAGAACTTGGACAGAGCAGGAGAAAAATATGACATAAAATTCAAATTCACAAAAAAGACTGGACTTACTGGTCTGACAGAGATGGGAGGAACCCCCAAGACTGTGGCCCTTAGACAGACATCCGGCCAGCTTAGCAATGAATCCACTCCTGAGGTCCACCTTTGAACCCAAAATTAGACAGGCCTATGAAACCCTGGTGGTGTAGCAGGTTAACTGTTACGTCTACTGACCAAAAGGTCAGCAGTTCAAATCTGCCAGGCACTCCTTGGAAACTCTATGGGGCAGTTCTACTCTGACCTATAGGGTTGCTATGAGTCAGACCCAACTTGACAGCAGTAGGTAGATGAAACAAACAATAGGAAGCATGAGGAATGTGCTTCTTAGAAGTTCAATCAGGTATATGAGACCAAATGGGCAACACCCCCCCCCAAAAGCAAAGACAAGAAGGCAGGATGGATGGGTAAACTGGATGCATGGATGTAGGCAACCCAGAGTAGAAAGGGGAGAGTGCTGCCACATTGCAGGATTGCAATAAATTTCACAAAACAATTAATGTGTAAATTTTTGAACGAGAAACTAATTTGCACCTAAAGCATCACACACGCACACATTCACACAAATCAAGCAACAGTGGATTGGGAAAATTGCTGCAAAAGACCTCTGTCAACTGCTAAAAAGCAAAGATGTCGCTATGAGGACTAACGTGAACCTAACCCAAGCCACAGTGTTTTCAGTCACCTCATATGCACACAAAAACTGTACAGTGAATAAGGAAGACGAAAGAATAATTAACACCTTTGAATTTGGTGAGAAGGAAGGGGGGACATGGGCTAGGCAGGCATTCCACCAGGTTTACATTAAAGTAGGTCCTATGTGAGGCCAGTTAGACGACCAGAACCTACTGCAGGGTAGGTTTCCTTTCATTCCCATTGGTGAGGCAGTACTCTCTAGATTTGGTCAAGAGCTACCTGCAGGGTTACCCACTATTTGACCATGTGCACAAGGATGTTGAACATACCATGGACTACCAAAAGAACAAATAAGACCCATCTTGAAAGAAGTACAACCAGAATTCTCCTTGAAAGTGAGAATGGCAAGACTTCATCTCCTATACTTTGTACATCAAAAGAGGGCAGTCTCTGGGGAAGAACATCGTGGTGGTACAAAGTAAGTTAGGGAAAAGGGGAAAGACCCTCAACAAGATGGATTGACCCAGTGGTTGCAATGAGGCTCAAGTGTAGCAACGGTTTTGAGGGTGGCAAAGGACTGGGCAGTGTGTTGTTCTGTTTCACATAGGGTGTCTGTAAGTCAGGACCAACTTAAACGACCTCTAACAGCAATATGACACAGCATCACTAAGCTGTGGTCCAAGGACAGATTCAAGTGCCTCAGGATGATCACTAGACTGGAGAAATCAAGAATTATTTTCTTTTATTATAATCTTAATATTCCTTTTTGTAAACCAAACTGTCAAATTACGTTATTGAGGTACCTTTCACCTATGTTGTTAAGCCAACAGTGTACGTGGTCAAATAGTGGGTAACCCTGCAGGTGGCTGTTGACCAAATCTAGAGAGAACTGTCTCACCAATGGGAATGAAAGAAAACCCACTCTGCGGTAGGTTCTGGTTGTCTAACTGGTCTCACATAAGACCCAGTTTAATGTAAGCCTGGTGAAATGCCTGCCTAGCCCATGCCCCACCTTCCTTCTCTGAAAGCTGACTCTCCCAAGTAGATGTAGCCCCTGAGACCATGTTTATATGATACTCCTTTCCCTGGCTTTGGATGACTGGTCCAGGAATACTTACCTGACCCAGTGGGCCAATCAGGTCCTTTGTCTGGGAATTATGGGTAGGCGTTTCAGCTGGTTTGGACTGGTACCCTGAACTAAGAGCAGGTGTACTGGCGAGCTGTGAAGCAACTGGCTTCACCTTCACTGCTGTGTGCAGAAAAGAAAAAAGACAGAAAGCTGTGTACAGGAGAAAAGAAGAACAAAATAGGGGTGGAGGATGCGTGTGGGTTGGTGGCTGGGGAGAAGGGAGTGGGAAGGAGCTGCCAAGTCACAAAGATTGAACATTCCTATTTGCTGATGGCCACCATTGCTCTTCTTTCCCTACTACTTTACCATGTTGTCTTTGGGTGCCTTCAATCTGTTCCCCCTTAAAGTGACCCTGTGTACAACAGAACAAAACACCATCAGGTTACATCCCATCCTCATAGTCTTCATTATGTTTGAGCCCATTGTTGCAACCACTGTGTCCGCCTATCTCATAGAGGGTCTTACTCTTTCTCCATGACCCTCCAACTTACCAAGCATGATGTCCCTGTCCAGAAACTAATCCTTACTGATAATATGTTCGAAGCATATGGGAAGAAGAATCACTATCTTTTCTTCCAAGAAGCACTCTGGATATACTTCTTCCAGGACAAACTTATTTGTTCTTCTGGCAGTCCATGATACATTCAGTGTTCCTCACCAATATTGCTATTCAAAGGCATTAATTCCTCTTTGGTCTTCCTTATTCATATCTCAGCTTTTCGAGTGTGAACCTGTAGAAAATATCATGGCTACAGTCAGGTTCACCTTAGTCCTCAGAGTGACATCTTTGCTTTTCAACACTTTAAAAAGGTCTTTTGCAGAGTGTTTACCCAACATAATACATTGGTTCTTGACTGCTTCTTTCATGGGCATTGATTGTGGATCCAAGTAAAAGGAGATCCTTGATAACTTCGATCATTTCTCTGCTTATCATGATGTTGCTTACTGGTCCAGTTGTGATGATTTTTGTTTCCTTAATGTTGTGGTGTAATCTATACTGAAGGCTGTGGTCTTTGTTCTTCGTCAGTAAGTGCTTCAAGTCTTCTTCATTTTCAGCAAGCAAGGTTGTGTCATCTGTATAGCACAGGTTGTTAATAGGTCTTTATCTGATCTTAATGTTGCATTTTCCATGCAGTGTAGCTTCTTGTATTATTTACATAACATGTTGTCATTGTTGTTAGGTGCCATCAAGTTGATTCTGACTCATAGCAATCCTATGCACAGCAAAATGAGACACCGCTCGGTCTTGTGCCATATTCACAATTGTTTTTGTGCTTAAGTCCATTGTTGCAACCACTGTGTCAGTCCATCTTGCTGAGCGTCTTCCTCTTTTTTCTCTGACCCTCCACTCTACCAAGCATGCTGTCCTTCTCCAGGGACTGATCCTTCCTGACAGCATGTCGAAAGTATGTAAGACGCAGTCTTGCCATCTTTGCTTCCAAGGAGCTCTCTGGTTGTACTTCTTCCAGAACAGATCTCTTTGTTCTTTTGGATGTCCACTGTACATTCAACGTTCTTCTCCAACACCACAATTCAAAGGTTATCAATTTTTCTTCTGTCTTTTTTGTTCATTGTCCAGGTTTCCACATGCATATCATGCAATTGAAAATACTGTGGCTTGAATAAGTATGGTGAAAGGATACAATCCTGACACACGCCTTTCCTGATTTTAAATCATGTAGTATTCTCTCCTTCTGTTTGCACTACTGCTTCTTGGCCTATGTACAGGCTCTACATGAGCACAGTTGTTTGCAAACTTATCTATGATTTTTTGTGATCCACACAGCTGAATGCCTTTGCATAGTCAATAAAACACAGGTAAACACCTTTCTAGTATTCTCTTCTTTCAGCCAAGATCCATCTGACATCAGCAATGATATCTCTTATTCCAAGTCCTCTTCTGAATCTGGCTTGAATTTATGGCAGTTCTGTTGATATACTGCTGCAACTGCTTTTGAATGACCTTCAGTAAAATATTACTTGTGTAGTGCTTTAGTGACACTGTTTGATAGTTTCTGCATTCTGTTGGATCACTTTTCTTTGGTGTGGGCATAAGTATGGATCTCTTCCAGTTGGTTGGCCAACGAGCTGTCTTCTAAATTTTTTGGCATGCCTAAGTGAGCACCTCCAGCACTGCATCAGTTTGTTGAAGCACCTCATTTGGTATTCTGTCAATTCCTGGAACCTTGTTTTTTTGCAATGCTGTCAGTGCAGCTTGGACTTTGGCCTTCAGTACCATTGGCTTTTGATCATATGCTACCTCCTGAAATGACTGAATGCTGATCAGTTCTTTTTGGTATGATGACTCTGTATTTCTTCCATCTTCTCTTGATGCTTCCTGCATTGTTGAATACTTTGCCCACAGAATCCTGTTGTTAGCTGCTGTCAGACTCATTTTTGCTGCTTTCAGCTGCTGTAACATGGGGACCCCTCATGTTACAGAACAGACTGCTCCATAGAGTTTTCTTGGTTGTGATCTGCATGGAGGACAAGTGCCAGGCCTCTCTCCCTTGGAGCTGGCAGATGGGTTCAAATTGCTGATGCTTTCGGTTAGCAGCTGATGGCTAACTGCTTGTGCCATCCAGGGTCCTTCAGTCCTGATTACTCTTGTTTTTTGTTTCAACTAGCTTGAGTAGGTTCCTGTTGCACGCAGCCAAACAGCCTTAACTGAGACAGCTAAGTTGGAAAAAGTCAAACCAAACCTAAGTACAAGAAAGCTCCAGAATGTGTTGGTTTTATTGTCATTGCTGAGTGTGACAGATCTCAAATCTAGAGCCACCCGTGTGGCAGTTAGTGTCCTCAGTGAAAGCGCAAAACCATCTATCTGTCCTGAAAATATTTCCAGTGGTTGAGATCACTTCCTCAAGGAGACATTTGTTTTGAAAAGGACTTTATTAAACCTAGATTTGTCCAGTGGTGTGCTTTTGAATGTATGACAACTGGCTCTTCAAAAATCCAAATGTGTGTATTATATGTATGTACATATAGGGATTATAAAGTTTATTGGTATCAAGGGTATGTGGTATAAGATTTACCGATAGTACTATATACAACACTGTTGGTTGTAAATTCCATGTAGCTAATTGATTCTCACAGAATGCTCTTGTTATTTCTCGCTGAATTCTGGTATCTGTAACCAGCTCATGGTTGTCATTCCACTATATTTTGAAGTGGAGTTGCACCCCAGTTGGCTTACTCTTTTCCTAATAAATGTATTGACATTCAACCTGATCTGTGATTTGCTGTTACACTAGCTTCTACCTGCTACAAGTCTATTCACTATGCTCAAACCTCTTTCAACTTCAGCATTTGGACATGACAAACTGTTGAGTTTAACCTGCATTAACGTTCTATCCACCACTTCTTCAGTTTAGAAATCAACAAAAGAACAAATTAAACACTGATTTGTAGTGTTGAATGCTTGTGTGGTAAATCCTTTCATGAAGGCTGATGTTAAGCTACAAAAGTGGTGTCACACAGCTGGAAAGAGAAGTGCAGAAGCATCCCCTATATAATAGCTCTAACGCAAAGCTACAACAGACCTAGAAAACCTCGAGAGCACAGGTGATAATGAAATGTAGCAAAATCACGCCCAACTACTGGGTTTTCAGTATTTCTTACCTTTATTTTAACAGAATTTATTAATTATAAACATATAATTGAATTTTTAATAATGACTGTTCCCATAGCCCTGTTGTGCAGTGGTTAAGCACTCAGCTCCTAACCAAAAGGCCAAAGGTTTAAATTTGCTGGGCTGTCTTTGGAAACTCTTTGGGGACAGTTCTATTCTGTCCTGTAGGGTCACTATCAGTCAGAATCTACTTCAAGGCAAGGGGTCTGTTTTTTTTCTTTGTTGTTGTTCAATATCTGGTTTGCAAAATTCCTGATAATTTAACAATTGGTTCTTGCAAACTAGTACAAGCCAGCTCTGGGTCATGGTCATGGCTGGATTTGTCCCAAACCAAAGGCATCCCATGGGACATTTGTCAACAGAAGATCTACCCTGACTAGAGAGACCATGAAGAAGCCATTTGCCTAGGTAAGTTTGAGCTGGTTTATGCCTTGAAGAAGACTCGTGAAGCAATGACTGTCCACTATCACAGGAGGAACATTTCGACACCATTTGATATGACTGTTTTGATTCTACCACATCAAAATGTAAGCCAGACAAATGTAAGAGAGTTGTTTTTCGTTATTACATGCTCAGCAGACATACCGACTCTTGGCCTCAGCCTGTCTCTGCACCCCACCCAGTCTCTGAGACACATTCCACTCATCACTGCCATCAGTGGCCTTATTGCTGCCTCAGGTCTTTCCACCCCCATGAAAACTTGCTTGTTTTCTTTCCAGTGAGAAGTCAGGACTTTGACTAATACTTTTGTACAAGTCAACGTGACTGTAAAGAGTGTTTAATTTTGAAAAAGTATGTTGTCCATTTATAATCCTCCTCACCCTTCAAAACTCTGCCCATGTGTCACTTCCTTGGTGATACTCTATTTCCCTACAATCTTATGGCTATGATGTATCTCTATTCCTGTTGTTACTTGTTCAGACTAGAGTATGAATATTTGTTTATGAGTTAGTCCCCTCCACAAGGCTGTAAATTTTTCCTCAAGGGCAAGGACTATGCCTGTCTCACATACTGTTGTGTGACCAGTGTCCACTGCAGGACTCGGCGCCAAGTGCCAGTATGTTACATTTTAAACCCGAACATATATTCAGTACTACGTGGCTTCCCATTATCCCTGGGAGATTATTTTGAGCTGCCTTTCCTTCAAGGAGCTCTGCCTGGGACCCCTTGCTTCTCCTCTTAATCCGCTTGAACACATCGTTCTCGCTTTGGTGTGCCATGGCAGAAGGGGCCTTGAGGCCATTTGGTCCCACTGACTTGTCCTGCAGATGTGGAAACTGTGACTAGGAGGTGGGGGGATGGACAGGGACTTGCCTAAGCCCACGGTTCAGTAATGCCATAAAAACCAAGTCTTATACCTTCCAGGTCAGGGCTCAGACTATAATTTCCTTCTTAGCGATTAGGACACTGAGAGCCAGACAGGGAAAGGTGAGCACAGGTTCAGGCAGCAAGTGAGGGGCAGAGTCAGAGTCTGGGAATTCTCCTGGTACACCCACATCACGTAGGTGGCCGTCGTTTTCCTCCTGGGGACTTGAAATAGGGCTCGTTAGTACCTCCTCCATGAATTCAGAACCAGGGGGCAGGAGAGGTGGTTCCCTAGTCGTGCTCTGCAAACTGATGGAGGCATGCACCAGTTTGTCCACCAGGGAGCACTATAGAGCCTTGCATGGAGAGCATCCTGGCTCACAGAGGCTTCGGAGCTCCGTTTTATCGGTACTGGTACCAGACGGGAAACTTAAGAACCAGAAGGGA
The DNA here is from genome assembly GCA_028571685.1 of Heterohyrax brucei. Taxonomy (NCBI): domain Eukaryota; kingdom Metazoa; phylum Chordata; class Mammalia; order Hyracoidea; family Procaviidae; genus Heterohyrax; species Heterohyrax brucei. The sequence goes on from CM053140.1 coordinate 61,859,653, forward strand.
GAGGGACTTGCTGGGGGTCACCCTGGGAGCTCGAGACAGACCCTGGCCTCCCAACACCACTCAGAGGCATCGCTGTGCGACTAAATCACCCAGATCCCACCTACGGACAAGATCTTTTTCTCTTCCTGGTCAGCAGCCTTCAGGGAAGGCGGCGCTGAGCGGGCTGGGCTGAGCCAAAGCCCTGGCTGGCACGGTAGGGCTCCTTCAGGGTACAGTGACCAGCGCTGAGTCATACCCCACCTCATCTCCTCTGTCCAAGGACCCCCATGCCTTACCACACCCCGGCCCCGCCCTCTCCCCACATCAGCACATGCCTTTGTGGTTTACAAAACACTGGCCTCCTCTGCTTGTGATCTTTGTGAGTGAAGATGAAGAGAGTGGGCCTGGATTGGCCAGACCTGGTTCCAGTCTCGTTCCAGCTACCAACTGGCTGTGTGGCCTCCAGTAGTAAGCCATGTCTTCTCTTTCTGCCTCTGTTTTCTGCTCTGTAAAATGGGGGTAACAGTAATTCCCATCTCACAGGATTAAGAGGATTAAGTGCGGTAACACATCAAGTCCTTGGAAGGAGGTTAAGTGGGCACTTATCGTGGCTGAAAACTGGAGTTCTGGCGGTACAGTGATTAAAGCACTGGGTTGCTAACCAAAATATCAGCGGTTGGAAGCCACCAGCCACTCTGTGGGCGAAAGATATGACTGTTTGCTTCCATAGAGATTATGTTCTTGAAAACCCGATGGGGCAGTTCTACCCTGTGCTATAGGGCTACTATGAGTCATGGCATGGGTTTGGCTTTTTGGTTTACATCCTGTACAAGAGTCCTGGGTGAGAGGTTGTACTGCCTGTGCCTTACTGGTGACAGAACTGAGACTCAGAGAGGCCACGTGGTCAGCAGTAATAATGTCACTTTATGTTTGAGTGCCAGGTATGATGGTCAGGCCATGATTTAGGGCACAAGAAGTAGAAGTTTATTTTTCTTCAATCCAGGACTGTGTCTAAGTTGAGTGGAGGTGAATTGATGTACAGCCATGGCTTGGGTGAGCCCATGCATTGTTCGGGTCATGTATCCTCACAGGTCACCTTGGAAACATTCTTGTCCCTTTTGCTTTGAATGGCCCTTCCAGGGCTGATGTCTTCCACACCTTTTCCAAGTTATACTAGAAGGCAAGGGAATATCTGCAGAGTTGGGGTCATGCTGTCTGGGTCATTGGGATCATGCTGGCAGGGTCACTGCGGTCAGTCTTCCTCTGGCCACTGTTCCCAGGCTCTGCTCCAGGGGTAGACGCAGAACCCTCGTGCAGTCTCCCTATGTGCATCATGCTGTTGTTCTCACTCTCCTTCCAACCTAGAGAAGACTTTTTCTACTTCATGTAACCCTATCTGCTTGAGTAAGGAGGGAGATAATGGGAAAAGAGCAAAATACCAGGAGAGAAACGGATGGATTAACTGATTAATTACTTCAGTGCATACTGCTGTAGCATTGTTTTTTTAATAGCAGACATTGATCTAGGCCGTGGTGGGGAAGACTTGCAGCTATGAGCCAGGAGACATGAACATTGTTCTCAGGAAGGATGGGAGGTGATGGAAAATGTTGGTTATTGTTGTTGTTGCTGTTAGGTGCTGTCAAGTCCATTCTAACTCATAGCGACCCAACAGAACAAAAACTGCTCGGCTCTGTGCCACACTCAGAACGTGCACTGTGTTTGAGCCCATTGTTGCAACCACTGTCTCAGTCCATCTCACCATGTATTTTATCAAGCATGCTGTCGTTCTCCAGGGACGTGTCACCCCTGAAAATGTGTCCAAAGTAAGTGAGACGAAGTCTTGTCCTCTTCACTTCCAGGTAGCATTCAGGCTGTACTTCTTCCAAGACAGATGTGTCCTTTCTTCCGGCAGTCCATGGTATATTCAATATTCTTCATTAACACCGTGATTCAAAATCTCAGGCACTGTCCAACTTTCCCATGCGTATGAGGCATTTGAAAATACCATGGCTTGGGTCCATCACATCTTAGTCCTCAAAGTGATGTCTTTGCTTTTTTTAACACCTTTTTAATTTTGTTTTTTAATTGTGGTTAAGTGAAAGTATACAGTCCAAATCGGTTTTGCATGCTCACCTACCTGCAGCTCCTTCTGCTCTCCCCATGGGGTGACAGCACACTCCTCCTTTTCACTCTGTACATCTAGTTTCCACTTAACAAGCATCTGTCCCCCTCCCCCACTCCTATCTTGAAATAGACCAGTAGGACAGCCTCCTGTAAATGCATAGAACCATAAAGTATGCACACCATATGTTCACACTGTGTCCTGGAGCCCAGTCCATTCTTGTCTGAAGAGTTGACTCATTACTGGTGTCTGGTCAGGGACAGCAGCAGATCCAGGGGCCGTGTTCCCAGGGGATCCTCCAGGCTGTGAGACTATCAGTTCAGGTCTTTTAGTAGAGTTCTTGGGCTGTACTGCAATTTTTCTCATGTTGCATCAGGGACTCAACATTGTGTTCCCCATCATGGCTGTGTTTGGTGGTGCCCAGGCGCCATCTGGTTCTTCTGGTCTCATGCTGATGCAGTCTCCCATTCATACAGATCCTTCTGCCTCCTGGGCTCTTCTTTCCTTATGTCTTTGATTTTCTTGGTGATCGTCTGTTCCAGATGAGTTGGGACCATATGGTGTACTTCAGATGGCAGCTTGCTAGCTTATAAGACCCCAGATGCCACTCTCCAATCTGGGGTGCAGAAGACTCTCTTAGCAATAGACTAGTTATGCCAGTTAGCCTCGATGTCCCTGCTACTCTTCTTTGAAATATTGGGTTGAGTTTAGAAAACCTTTCAGTTTATGGTGAAGTGAAGTCTAGTTAAGTCGATCTGCTTCCACTGTGTGCTGTCACTGCTTTCACCTAACCAAATTCCTATTGGCTATCTAATCTATGATCAACTGTCTCCCTCTCTCCCCACCCTTGTAGCCATCAAAGAGTCTTTTCTTCTGTATGTAAATCTGTGTTTAATTCCTTATAGGAGGGATCTCATATAATATTTGTCTTTTTGCTGTTGACTGATTTCACTTGGTGTAATGTCTTCCAGTGGAAACCAGGTTATGAGATGCTTCCTAAAATCATCATTGTTCTACATCATTCCATAGTGTTCCGTTGAGCATATGATCATGGTTTATTTATCCATGCATCTGTTGATGAATCTAGGCATCTAGGTTGATTCCATTTCTTTGCTATTGTGAACTGTGCTGCAATAAACATTTGTGTGCATGTATCTGTTCGTGTGATAGCCTTCATTTCTGTAGAATATGTTCTGAGCAGTGGGATTACCGGATCAAATGGTATTTCTATTTCTAGCTCTTTAAGGCAGTGCCAGATTGCTTTCCAAAGAGGTTGTACCATTTTGCAATCCCACCAGCAGTGTAGGAGAGTTCCAATCTTTCTGAAGCCTCTCCAGCATTTGTTGTTTTGTGTTTTTTGGATTATGGCCAATCTTGCTGGGCCGAGATGGTATCTCATTGTAGTTTTGATTGGATTGCTCTAATAATTACTGATCACAAGCATTTCCTCATGTGTCTTTTGGCTGCCTGGATGTCTTCTTTGGTGAAGTGTTTGCCCGTCTCATTTGCCCACTGCTTACCTGCGTTATTTAACTTTTCCTTGAGGATATTTCGCAGTACTTTGTAGATTATGGAAATCAGACGTTAGTCTGACGTATAGTTGCCAAATAGATTTTCCCAATCCGTAGGCAGTCTTTTAACTTTCTGGATAAAGTCTTTGATTCTTAGTTCCCGTTTATCTATTTTCTCTTCTGTTGTATGTACTTTGCTCATCATTTGTTAACACGTCTAAGAAGTCATTTGCAGAAGATTTTCCCATTGCAATGCATCGTTTGGTTTCTCAACTGCTGCTTCCGTGCACATTGACTGTGGATTCGAGTAAAATGAAATCTTTGCAACTTCAGTATTTTCTTCATTTAAAATTATGTTGCTAATTGACACAGTTGTGAGGATTTTTGTTTTCTTTATGTTGAGATATATTCTATACTGAAGGCTATACAGTCTTTGATCTTCATCAGTAAGTGCTTCAAATCCTCTTCACTTTCCGCAGATTGTGTAAGTACGGTGAAAGGATACAGCTCTAATGCACACCTTTCCTGACTTGAAGCCTCACAGTATCCTCTTTTTCTGTTTGAGCTACTGCCTTTTGATCTATGTATCAGTTCCTCATGAGCACAAATAAGTGTTCTTGAATCGCTGTTCTCTGCAATGTTATCCATAACTTGTGTGATCTACGGAGTGAATGCCTTAACACAGCAATAAACACAGGTAAGGTAAACATATTTCTGGTGTTCTCTGATTTCAGCAGAATCAATCTGACTTAAGCAATGAAATCCATGGTTCTACGTGCTCTGAATCTGGCTTGAGTTTCTGGCAGGTCCCTGTCGATGTATTGCTGCAGTAATTTTTGAATGATCTTCAGTAAAATTTTACTTGTGTGTGATTTTACTTATACTGTTTGACAATGTCCACATTCTGTTGGATCACCTTTCTTTGGAGTGGGCACAAATATAGGTCTCTTTCAGTTGGTTGGCCAGGTAACTCTCTTCTAATTTCTTCGCCATGGATGAGTGAACACTTCCAGCATTACATTCTTTGTTGAAACATCTCAGTTGCTATTGTATCCAGCCTTGTTTTCCACCTGTGTGTTCAGTGCAGCTTGGAGTTCTTCCTTTAGTACCATTATATTCTATTTATGCCATGAATTAGGGCTACTAGCATTGTCTCTGTTTTTTCCTCCGTGATCTTTATTGTTTTAGGTTTTATATTTAGGTCATTGATCTAATTTTCCACCAGTTTTTGTGCATGGTGTAGGATATGGGTCTTGTTTCATCTTGTTGCAGATGGATATTCAGTTATGCCAGCACCATTTGTTAAAGAGACTGTCTTTGCTCCAGTTAGTAGACTGTGGGCCTTTGTCAAATATCAGATACTCATAGGTGAATGATTTGACATCTGAATTCCCAATTCTGTTCCATTGGTCTACGTATCTGTTGTTGTACTAGTGCCAAGTTGTTTTGACTACTGTGGTGGTAAAATAGGTTCTAAAATCAGAGACTATAAGGTTTCCCACTGTATTCCACTTCAGTAATGTTGCATTTCATTTTTGGTGACTTCCAGTTGGTTGGCCAGGTAACTCTCTTCTAATTTCTTCGCCATGGATGAGTGAACACTTCCAGCATTACATTCTTTGTTGAAACATCTCAGTTGCTATTGTATCCAGCCTTGTTTTCCACCTGTGTGTTCAGTGCAGCTTGGAGTTCTTCCTTTAGTACCATTATATTCTATTTATGCCATGAATTAGGGCTACTAGCATTGTCTCTGTTTTTTCCATAATGGCTGGCATTTACAGAACCCTAGGTCACTGGGTGATGCAAATGATTTGCACTTGACTAATAATTTAAAATTTGGTGGTTCACATTGGTGAGTGGCATCTGGGGTCTTAAAAGCTGCCAAGCTGCCGTCTGAGGGTACAGCAAATGGTCCCAACTCAGCAGGAACAGATGCTCACTGGACCAAAACGACATGGGGGAAAGAGAACCCAGAGGACAGAGAGACCCACATGAGTAGGTGTCTACATCGACTGTTGACAGGAAGACCCAGATGAACTGGTGCCCAGCCACCACCGATGATAGCTGTAATGGAGCTCGCAAAGTTGAGTCTCACTGGCAACACAAGAATAAAAAAGGGTGCATCCTGAGATCTCCACTAACAGACTGCAATTGATGGTCCAGGGGCTTCAGGGTTCCCCTGGAAGTATGACCCCTGGCCCTGATGCTGCCCAGTCCATAATTCATAATGTAGGTCCACTCTTCGGACAGGAATGAATTGGACTTGGCGACGCAGAGTGACCATATCTTGGGTGCACTTTATGGTTCTATGCATCTATAGGATATTATCCTGCTGACTTCTTACTGGAGGAAGGGGAGTGGGTGGAGAGGAGGGGAAAGGAGACTGTTGGGAGATGGGACATGTATAGAGCAGAGAGGAAGAGTGTGCTGTCACTGGGCAGGGAGAGCAGTAGACACTGCGTATAGGTGGGCATGCAAATTTATATGGGAAGGTATATTTTCATTCAATCATGATAAAAAAAAATTTGGTGGTTCAAACCCATTCAGCTACACTGTAGGGCAATAGCCTAGCTATCTTTGTTCAGAAAGATTACACCTAAGGAAACCCTTTGGAGAAGTTCTACTATATAAAACATTGAGTCACTGTGAGTCAGAATCAACGCAGTGGCAGCTAACAACAACTGGGTGCCTACTATATGCCACTATCTGTCTCTTAATGGGCATGCAGCAACAGTTTGCATGTTACTGTGAAGAGACTATGCCACTAGCATTTCAAATGCCATTGGGGACATCCATGGTAGACAGGTTTCAGTGGAACGTCCAGCTTAGACATATCAGGAAGAAAGACTTGCAGATCTACTGCCAAATACTAGCCAATGGAAATTTTAGGGATCTTAATAGAATATTGCCTGATACCATGTTGAAAAATGAGCCCTGTGGGTTGGAAGACACTGTACAACGGCTGCAATGGTGGACTTAAGCACGTGAATGATCATGAAGGTGATGCTGAACAAGGCGACGTTTTGTTATATTGTACTCAGGGTCACCACGAATTAAAGTCACTGCAACAGCTGCTAACAGCAGCAATGCTATATGCTAGGCTCTGTGTCATCTCATTCACTCCTTCCAACAGTGCAATGGTATATAAGTACTACAATTATTTCACTTTACAGGTAAGAAGCAGAGACAGAGTTCAATAACTTGTCCACACTAGTAGCTAATGCAGACGGTATTCCAACCCAGTAGCCTGAAAACAAAATGAGGTCATGGGATGGAGAAAGGCTGCTTTGTCTTCTTTGGTGAAGTGTCTGTTCATATCCTTTGCCCATTTTTAAATTGCGTTACTTTGTCTTTTTGTTGTTGAAGTAGTTTACAGACTTTAGAGATGAGGTCCTTGTTAAATATGTTGTTGCCAGTGTCTTTTTTCTCAGTCTGTACATTCTCTTTTTACCCTTTAAAAATATACATATTATTTAAAAGTATATCAATTTGTTATACAAATCTCCCCTGTCCCACAATAATATGTAGTACCATGTGACAACACACTGCTCATTCCACTCTGTATTTCCCGTGTCCATTCAAAAAAGCTCTTGTTCCCTTTCACCCTCTCATCTTGCTTCCGAACAGGAGTGGCCCAGTTAGCCTCATTATATACTTAAGCCAAGAAACCCTTTTTTTGCCAGTATCAGTTTTAGTCTTATACTGTAATCCACTCTTTTTATGAAGAGCTGGCTTTGGGAATGATTTCATTTCTGGGCTAGTGGAAAGTCCAGGTCTGCGTCTTCTGGGGACTCTCCAAGGCTAGTCTTTTGAATAGAGTTATAGTTCTTCTGATCCCATGCTGGTGCAGTCTCTAGGTAATATGGCTCTTTCTGTCTCTCCAGCTCATATTTTCTCTATGTCTTTAATATCTTTCATTGTCCTCTGCTCCAAGAGGGGTGGGACCAATTGCTGCTACTTAAATGGCCATTTGCTAGCTTTTAAGACCCCAGATGTTACTGCCCCCACTACTTGGTCCTTCAAAGTGTTGGGCTAGATTTAGGAAACCTCTTAGCTTTTGGTTTAGTCCAGTTGTGCTGATGTCCCTTCTATTGTGTGCTGTCCCTCCCTTCACTTAACCCAATTCCTGTCTACTGTCTAATCAATGAATACACTTTTCCCTCTCTACCCACTCTTGTAACCATCAAGGACTATTTTCTTCTATTAAAACCTTTTCTTGAGTCCTTATAATAGTGGTCTCAAACAATATTTGTCCTTTTGCAACTGACTAATTTTACTCAGCACAATGTCTTCCAGATTCCTCTGTGTTACGAGGTGTTTCCCAGGAGCATCATTGTTCTTTATCATTGCATAGTATTCCATTGTGTGAATATATCATAGTTTTCTAATCCATTCGTCTGTTGATGGGAACCTAGGCTGACTCTATCTTTCTACTGTTGTGGACAGTGCTGCAATTAACATTGGTGTGCATGTAACTGTTTGTGTGGTGGTTCTTATTTCTCTAGGACATATTCCAATAAGTGGGATTGCTGGATTGTATGGTATTTCTATTTCTAGCTTTTTAAAAAACACCAAATCAATTTCCAAAGTGGTTATACCATTTTACATTCCCACCAGCAGTGTAGAACTGTTCCAGTCTCTCCACAACCTCTCTAATGTTTATTATGTTGTGTTTAGAATTAATGTTAGCCTTGTTGGGGTGAAATGGTATGTCATTGTAGTTTTGATTTGGATTTCTGTAATAATTAATGATCATGAGCATTTCCTCATGTATCTGTTAGCTATCTGAATGTCTTCTTTTGTGAAGTGCCTGTTCATATCCTTTGCCCATTTTTTAATTGGGTTGTTTTTTTCTTGTTGAGGTTTTGCAGTATGTTGTAGATTAAGGAGATTAGATTCTGATTGGATTTGTTATAGCCACAATTTTTTCATAGTCTGTATGTTGTCATTTTACTCTTTTGGTGAAGTCTTTGGATGAACATCAGTGTTTGATTTTTAGTAGTTCCCAGTTACCTATTTTCTCTTCTGGTGTTTGTGCATTATTAGTAATGTTTTACATTTTGTTTATGCTGTGTATTAGGGTTCCCAGTGTTGTCCCTATTTTTTCTTCCATGATCTTTATATTTTTAGATTTGATACCTAGGTCTTTGATCCATTCCACTTTGAGTTAGCTTTTGTGCATGGTGTGAGATGTAGGTCTTGTTTCATGTTTTTGCAGATGGATATTCAGTTATGCCAGCACCATTTGTTAAAGAGACTGTCCTTTTTTTTTCTCAATTTATGGATCTGGGGCTTATGTTCAGTATCAGCTATGCAGAGATGGATGATGTTAGGTCTGGATTCTCAGTTTTGTTCCACTGGTCTATGTACCTGTTTTTGTACCAGTACCAGGCTGTTTTGACTACTGTGGTGGTGTAATAGGTATGGGGTCTCGAACTTTGTTCTTCTGTTTTTCTTGTCTGGGGCTTCTTCCTTTTCCACATAAAGGTGGTGATTTGTTTCTCCATCTCATTAAAAAAATCTGTTGGAATTTGTGTTGGGATTGCATTGTATCTGTGGGTAGTTCAGACATTTTCATGATGTTGAGTTTTCCTACACATGAACAAGGTAGGCTTCCCAACTTATGTCAGTCTCTTTTGATTTCTTGCAGTAGCATCCTGTGATTTTCTTCGTATAGGTCTTTTATGTTTCTGGTTAGATTTATGCGTCAGTATTTTCTCTTTTGGGGAGCTTTTGTAAATGGCATTGATTTGGTGATTTCCTCTTTGATGATGTAAAAGGATCCTCTTTGTTGGTGTAAAAGAATCCAACTGATTTTTGTATGTTTATTTTGTATCCTGACACTTCATTGAACTCTTCTATTAGTTCCAGTAGTTTTTTGTTGTGGATTCTTTAGGATTTTCTGTGTATAAGATCATATCATCTGCAAATAGAGATACGTTTTCCCTATTTTGCTGAAGTCTTTGGATGAGCAAAAGTGTTTAATTTTTAAGAACTCCCAGTTATCTAGAACATATTATTGTGTTTGTGCATTATTAGTTTTGGTTTATATTCTATTTATGATAAGTGTTGTGGCCCCTAGTGTTGCCCGTATTTTTTTCTTCCATGATCTTTATCATTTTAGGCTTTATATTTAAGTCTTTAACTTATTCTGAGTTAGTTTTTAGTATGGTATGGGGTATAGATTCTATTTCAGCTTTTTACAGGTGGACATCTAGTTTTTCCAGCACCACTAATTAAAAAGACTGTTTTTTCCCCCACTTAATGGGCTTTGCTCCTTTGTTGAAGATCAGCTGTCCATAGGTGGTTGGTTTTATGTCTGGGCTCCCAATTCTGTTCCATTACTCTGTGTGTTTGTCATTGTACTAGGACGTTTTGACTACTGTGACTGTATGTATAATAGGTTCTGAAATTAGGTAGTGTGAGGCCTCCTACTTTGTTCTTTTTCTTCCATAGTGCTTCACTTATCTGGGACCTTTTTCCATGTAAAATTGGTGATTATTTTATTAAAGAATGTTGTTGGTATTTGGATTGAGATTGCATTGTATCTGTAGATTGCTTTGGGTAGAATTGGCATTTTACAATATTGAGTTTTCCTATCCATGATCATGGTGTGTTTTTCTATTTATGTAGGTCTTTTTTGATTTTTTGAGGTAGAGTTTTGTAGTTTTCTTTGTATAAGTCTTTCACATCTCTGGTTAAGTTTATTTCTAAGCATTTTATCTTTATAAGGCTATTATAAATGGTATTGTTTCCTGATTTCCTTTTCAAAGTTCTCTTTGTCAGTGTTTTGAAATCCAGTTGATTTTTGTGTAAAGATCTCGTATCTTTCTACTCTGCTGAATATTTCTGTTAGTTCCAGTAGTTTTTTGTAGAATCTTTGGGATTCTCTATGTATAGTATTGTACCATATGTAAATAGTAATAATTTTATTTCTTCTTTTCCAATTTGCATGTCTTCTTTGCCTCACTGTTCTAGCTAGTACTTCCAGCACAATGTTAAATAAAAGTAGTGATAGAGACCATCTTTGTCTTGTTCTCGTTCTGACAGAATGCTTTCAGCTTCACTCTGTTGAGAAGAAGGTTGGCTATTGATTTTGTATGTTGTTGTTTGTAGGTGCCACTGGCTTGTTTTCAACTCATAGTGACCCTGTGGGCCACAGATGGAAGCACTGCACAGTCCTACACCATGCCCACAATCACAGTTATGCTTGAGCGCATTGGGCAGCCAGTATGTCAATCCATCTTGTTAGTAGTATTTCTCTTTTTTGCTGACTCTGTACTTTACCAAGCATAATGTCCTTCTCCAGGGGCTGGTCCCTCCTGACAACATGTCCAAAGTATGTAAGGCGTAGTCTTGCCACCCTTGTGTTTAAGGAGCATTCTAGTTGTATGTCTTCCAGGACAAATTTGTTTGTTCTTTTCGTGGTCCATGGTGTAGTCAATATTCTTTGCCAACACCACAATTAAAATGTGTCAGTTCTTCTTCAGTTTTGCTTATTTGTTATCTTGCCTTCGAATGCATATGATGCAATTGAAAATACCTTGGCTTGGGTCAATCATACCTTAGTCTTCAAGGTGATATTTTTGCTTTTTAACACTTTAAAGAGATATTTTGCAGCAGATCTGCCCAGTGCCATATGTCATTTGATTTCTTGACTGCTGTTTCCATGGGCATAGATTGTGTATCCAAGTAAAATGAAATCCTTGATAACTTCAATCATTTCTCCATTTATCATGATGTTGCTTATTAGTCCAGTTGTGAGGATTTTTTTTTTAATTTTGAAGTCTGTAGTCTCTGATCTTTATCAGTACATGCTTGAAGTTGTCTTCACTTTTAGCAAGCAAAGTTGTGTCATCTGCATAATGCAATTTGTTAATGAGTTTTCTTCCAGTCGTGATGCCCTGTTCTTCATATAGTCCATCTGATCAGATTATTTGTTCAGGATACAGATTGAATAGGTATAGTGAAAAGATATAACTCTGATGCACACACTTTCTGACTTTAAATCACACAGCGTCTCCTGGTTGTGTCTGGACAACTGCCTGTTGATCTATGTACAGATTCTTCATGAGTACCTTTAAGTATTTTGGAATTTCCATTCTTCAAAACATTATCCGTAATTTGTTACAATCCACACAGTCGAACACCTTTGCATAGTCAATAAAACACAGGTAAACTTCTTCCTGGTATTCTCCGCTTTTAGTCAAAATCCATCTGACATCAGCAATGATATTCCTGATTCCATGTCCTCTTCTAAATCTAACTTGCATTTCTGACAGTTCCTAGTCAATGTACTACTAAAGCCATTTTTGAAGTCTTCACTAAAATTTTGCTTGCATGTGATGTTAATGATAAACCAACAACCAAACCCACTGCCGCTGAGATGATTCTGACTTGTAGTGATCCTATGGGACAGAGTAGAACTGCCCCATAGAGTTACCAAGGAGTGTCTGGTGGATTCCAACTGCCAGCCTTTTGGTTAGCCATGATAGCACTTAAACACTATGCTAAAAGGGTTGATATTAATGATATTGTTTGATAATTTTCACATTTGGTTGGAGCACCTTTCTTGCAAATAAGCATAAATAAGGATCTCTTCAAGTCAGTTGTCCAGATGGTTGTCTTCCAAATTTTCTGGCATAGACAAGTGGGCATTTCCAGCACTGCTTTTGGTTTGTTGAAACACATCAGCTGATTTTCCACCAATCCCTGGAGTCTTGTTTATTCCCAATGCCTTCAGCACAGCTCAGATTTCTTCCTTCAGTACCGCCAGTTCCTGATCATATGCGACCTCTTGAAATGGTTGAATCTTGATCAAATCTTTTTGGTATAATGAATCTGTGTATGTCTTCCATCTTCTTTTGATGCTGCCTGAGTCATTTAATATTTTCCTCCTAGAATCCATCATGGTTGCAACTCAGGCTTGAATTTTTTTCATCAGTTCTGTCAGCTTGAGAAATGCTAAACATGTTCTTTTCTTTGATTTTCTAGCTCCAGCTCTTTGCACATATCATTGTAATCCATTATTTTGTCTTCTCAAACCATCCTTTGAAATCTGTTTTTCAGTCTTTTTACTTTGTCATCTCTTCCTTTTGCTTTAACTACTCGGTGCTTAACAGCAAATTTCAGTCTCTTCTGACATCCGTTTTGTTCTTTTCTTTCCTTCATGTCTTTTTAAGACCTGCTTTCTTCATGTATGGTATTCTTCATGTCATTCCACATTTCATCTGTCTTCAGTCATTGGTGTTCAGTGTGTCAAAGCTATTCTTGAGTTGGTCTCTAATTTCAGTGGGATATTCTCAAGGTCATATTTTATCTCCCATGGACTTGTTCTAATATTTTTCAGTTTAAACTTGAAATTGCATATGAGCAGTTGGTGGTCTGTTCCACAGTCAGTCTCTGACCTTGTCCTGACTGATAATATGAGCCTTTCTACCATGTCTTTCCACAGATATAGTCAATTTGATTCTTGTATCTTCCATCTGGTGAAGTCCACATGTATAGTCACCACTGGTGTTGGTGAGGAAAATTATTTGCAATGAGGAAGTCACTGGTTTTGTGAAATTCTATTGTGCGACCTTTACCATTGTTCCTATCACCGAGGCTTATTTTTCAGCTACAGATCCTTATTCTTCATTTCCCACTTTTGTGTTACAATCACAAAAGTAGTTATCAAAGCATCTTGATTGCATGCTTGGTCTATTTCAGACTGCAGAAGCTGGTAAAAGTATTCAATTTCTTCATCTTAATGGTTGATGTGTAAATCTGAATAATGGTTGAATCAGTCTGGCTTCCTTGTAGGCATATGGATATTATCTTGTCACTGACAGCACTCTACTTTAGGATAGATGTTGAAAAGTTCATTCTGATGATTAATGCAACTCCACTTATCTTCAGGTTGCCATTCATGGCATGGTAGACCATACAACTGTCTGATTTAAAATGGCCTCTATGAGTCTATTTCAGCTCACAAATGTCTAGGACAGCTGTATTTACGTGTTCCATTTCATTTCCAATGATTTCTAGTTTTCCTGGATTCACAGTTTGTACATTCCGTGCTCTAATTATTAATCGATGTTAATAGCTGTTTCTGCTCATTTAGAGTTGGACAATATCAGCAGATGAAAGTCCCAAAAGCTTGATGGCTTCCCTTCAATAAAGTCAACTGTACCTTGAGGAGGCAGCTCCTCCCCAGTCGTCTTCTAACCTGGAGGCCTCAACTTCTAGTATCATGTCAGATAATGTTCCACTGCTATTCATAAGATTTTTTTTGGCCAATTGTTTCAGAAGAAGGACTGCTAGGTCCTTCTTCCTTGATTTTGTATCCCAGTCCAAGCCAAACCTGATGCCATTGAGTAGTGTCTGACTCGTAGTGACCCTATAAACAGAATAGAACTGCCCTATAGAGTTTCCAATGAGCACCTGGTGGATTTGAACTGCTGACCTCTGGTTAATAGTCATAGCACTTAACCACTACACTACCAGTGTTTCCTGATTTTCTACAAAAAACCCCAAACCAAACCCACTGCCACTGAGTCAGATCCAACTCATAGTGACCTTAGAGGTCACAGGAGAACTGCTCCACAGAGTTTCCAAGGAGTGTCTGGTGGATTTGAGCTGCCAACCTTTTGGTCAGCACATGTAGCACTTAACTCACTACTCCAACAGGGTTGTATAGATGCCCTTTATTATGCTGAGAAATTTCCCTTCTATTTTATTTTACTGAGAGTTTTTTTTTTTTTTGTTGTTTCATCAGGAATGGATGTTGGGCTTTATGAAATACCTTTTCTGTATTGGTTGAGATGATTGTGTGATTTTCATTTTACTTATGGGGTGGATTGAGTTGACTGATTTTCTAACATTGTACCATCCTTGCATGAATCCCACCTGGTTTGATGTATTATTTTCTGATATAGTGCTGAATTGCATTGGTTAGAATTTTGTTGAGAATTTTTACATCTATATGTTCATGAGAGATATTGGTCTGTAGTTTTCTATTCTTTGTAGTGTATCAGCCTGACTTTTGGATCAGGATTATGCTGGCTTCATAGAATGAATTTAGGAGTACTCCTTTTTCTATGCTCTGAAATAGTTTGTGTAGCACTGATCTGAGCTCTTCTCTGTTTGGTAGAAGTCTCCAGTGAAACTGTTTGGACCAGGGCTTTTTGAGGAAGAAAGGGAGAGTTTTTAAAATTACCTCTTCTGTCTCTACTCTTGTTATGAGTCTGTTCAGATTTTCAGCCTCAGTTAGTATTTAAGTAGGTAGTGTGTTTCTAGAAATTTGTCCATTTCCTCCAGGTTCTCAAATTTATTGGAGTACAATTTTTGGTAATGTTCTGTTATGATCTTTTTTATTTCAGTTGGGTCTGTCGTAATGTCCCCACCTGATTCCTTTTAATTTTATCTTTATTGTGATTAAGTGGAAGTTTACAATTCAAGTCAATTTGTTGTATAAAACCCTGAACACATGCCTCTATGCAACTCTATCTGCTCTCCTCACCCTGTGACAGCACACTCCTCCTTTCCACTTTGTACTTCCAGTATTTATTCAACCAACACTGGTGCCTGTCTCTCCACCCTTCCTCTCACCTCTAGAGAGGAGTTGGTCCGGCAGTCTCATATATGAGGACTGACAATCAAGTTTGCAAAAGCATATCGCTACAGTCACCTTTGAAGTATTCCCCTTGGGAAGCTGTGAATTGGTGCCAGCACCTAGTTGACTCTTCAGAGCAATTTTGGAACTGTTTTTGGAATGGCCATCAGAGCTATTATTGTATTACCCTTGATGTCCTAAATGCCATCCAAATGTCTTCCTTTTAGTATTTTCTTGATCTTTGGGTAAAGAAAAAAGTCATTGGGGAATAGATCAGGTGAGTAGGGAGGGTGTTCCAATATAGTTATTTGTTTACTGGCTAAAAACGCCCTTACAGACAACTATACAGTTGAGTTTGCAAACTTACCACTATGCTACTGTACACAATGACCGTTCCAGAAAGAGTTCTGAAATAGCTTTGAAGGGTGAACTAAGCACTGGAGTCAGTGCATAGGGAGAAAAATCAGAGAGTATGTAAGGTTTGAGCAATGAGAGTTTGCAAGCACTTTGCTTGTGACACTCTGGTGAAAATCCTGTGCAGCAATTCTCAGTTTAGCTTTCCCACCAAGAAAGACTCACTCTTCTCACTCACTGCTGTTGCTCTTGGCTTCCAGTCACTCCCATGTTCCATAGGTGCCACTGTCCTCAGCTCAGTTTCCCAGCTAAGTTTCCCTCTCACATACCACTGCCCTGTATGGCTACTGGCCCCAGCAGTGCTCTCTGGTGCAGCTGTCCCAAGCTCAGCTTCCCTGCCCAGAAAGATGGGCTCCACTCCTGTGTTGCTGCCCTGCTTCCATGCCAGCAGAAACAGGCCCTTCAGTGGCTGCCAATCCAATTTTGACAAAGGTGGTTGTTCCCTTTCCTGTTGCCCAGTCCAATCTCTTAGCTTTCTGCCTGATCTTGGGGCTCCTAGAATGTCCTATTTCTTCCATTCAGTTGTTTTTCAAATTCTCTATTGTTAGAGGAATCAGAGGAAATGTGTGGCTAGTCCACCATCTTAGCCTCACCTCTCCTCCCTGTCTCCTTTTTTGAGTTATTTGCTTCCTTTCTTTTTTTCTTTTACAGTTTGACCAGAGGTTTGCTGATTTTGTTGATCTTTTCAAAGAACCAACTTTTGTTGATTCTTCCTGTTGTTTTCCCGTTCTTTATTTCACTTTTTTTTTCCTCTAATCTTTATTTCTTTTCTTTTTATTGACTGTGGGCCTCTTTTCACTGTACTCTGTTTGTTCTAATTGTAGTGGCAATGTTTTGATTTTGGTCCTTTTATTTTTTATTTGTTCTTTTTAAGAGGTTTTTAGTTTTTAAATAGATTTTATTGCCGTTTAAGTACAAGTATACATTCTATATCAATTTGCCATATAACGTTTGGAACTCACACCACTCTTCTACTCTAACTGCTCTTCCTTCCTTTCCCCACCTTCCCATGACAACACTCCCCCTTATCATCCAGAAGTTCTCATGCCATTTGATTAAGACATGTCCCCCTTCACCCTATCTTCTTGCCTCCAGCAATGAGCTTCTCAGACAGCTTCCGTGTATCTATTTAAGTCCAAAAGTTTGTTCTGTGCCAGGAGCACTGCATGTCTTATATAATCCGATTCAGTCTTTGCCTGGGGAGGTGGCATCCTTGCTGGATGTGGTTTGGAGTTAGAGAGTCTGGGGCCATGCTTTCAGGGGGCCCTTCAGACTGATGGACCATCAACTATGGTCATTTGGTGGAGTTCTAATTCTGCGCACTTATGTTTTTCCTGCTACATCAAGGGCTCTATATTGTGCACCTCATCTTGGCATTCATCGGTGGCGGCCAGGCACCATCTGAGTCTTCTGATCCTGTGTTAAAGTAGTCTCTGGATTATATGGCACCTTCTAGCAGCTGGGCTTGTATTTTCATCCTATCCTTGATGTCTTCTGTTTAGTACTGGTCCAGGTGGATTGGGACCAGTTGGTGCTACTTAGATGGCAGCTTGTTAGCTTTTAAGACCTGAGACACCATCACCCAAGTGGTATGCATTACATTTTCATGCACCTGCTCCAGGGAATCATTGGCAGTGGCCAAGCACTATCTAGTTCTTCAGGTCCCATGCTGAGGCAGATTCTGGCTTGTATGGCTCCTTTCACTTGGTGGGTTAATATTTTCTTCCTGTCCTTGATGTCCACCATTTACCTCTCGTCCAGGTGAGTTGGGACCAATTAATGCTTGTTAGATGTCAGCTTGTTTGCTTTTAAGACTCCAGATGCCACTCACCCAAGTGATATGCAGAACATTTTCTTAGGACAAAAAGAGAAAAGAAAAAGGAAAAAAAGAAAGGAACAAAAGAAGGAGGGAAAGAGGGAGGGAGGGAGGGAGGGAGGAAAGAAAGAAGGAAGGAAGGAAAGAAGGAAGAACTTGGGTATGCCAGTTCATCTAGATGCCCCCTGAGAGTGTGGTCCCATGACTCCAGACCCTGTTATTCTGTCCTTCCCAAGAGATAGGTTGCATTTGGGGAACAGTTTAGTTTTGGAATTTAGTAGTAGTGGGTACTACCTTTCTATTATGTGCTGCCATACTCTATGCCCAACCCTAGTCCTAACCTCTATCTAGTTTGTAGAAATCCCTCTCCCTCCCCACCTCTGTAACCGTCAATAATGGATTTCTTGTGTGCTAACATGATTTGTTGCATCCTTATATTAATGATCTCATACAATGTTTATCCTTTTGTGTCTGGCTAATTTCGCTCAGTATAATGTCCTCCAGATGATCCCATGTTATCAGATATTTCTCTAAGCCATCATTGTTTCTTATCATTGCATAATATTTTACTGTACATATATACCTTAGTTTGTTTAACACTTCAGCTGTTGATGGGCATCTAGGTTGCTTCCATCTTTTTACTGTTGTGGAGAGAGCTGCAATAGACATTGGCATGCACGTACCTGTTTTAATGGCATCCCTTATTTCTCTGGGGCATATTTCAAGGAGTAGGATTGCTGGATCATGTTGTATTTCTGTTTCTAGTTTTTTAAGAAAGCACCAAATCCATTTCCAATGTGGTTGCACCATTTTACACTTGCACTAACAGTGTAGAAGGATAGAAGAGTTCCAATCTGTCCACATCCTCTCCAGCATTTATTATTTTGTGTTTTTTATATAACTCCCAGCCTTGTTGGGGTGAGATGATATTTCATTGTAGTTTTTATTTGGATTTCTCTAATGGCTAGTGATCGTGAGCATTTCCTCATATATCTGTTGGTATCTTGTATGACTTCTTTAGGGAAGTGGCTGTTCATGTCCTTTGCCTACTTTTTAATTGGGTTGTCTCTGTTTTTCTGGTTGTAGTTTTGCAGTAATCTTGTAGATTAGAGAGATCAGATTTCGATTTGAGGTATGATAGCCAAAAATTGTTTCCCACTCTATAGGTGGTCTTTTTATCCTTTTGTTGAAGGCTTTGGATGAACACAAATTTTTTTATTTTTAAGAGTTCCCATCTGTCTATTTTTATTTCTGGTATTTGAGGATTATTGGTGATTTTTTTGTAGATTCTTAATGCCATGGGTTAGGGCTTGCATTGTCTTTCCAATTTTTTCTTCCAAGATTTTTATTGTTCTGAGTTTTATATTTAGGTCTTTAATCCATTTTGAGCTGCTTTTGTGCATGGTGTGAGATAAGGATCTTGTTTTGATTTTTTGCAGATGGATGTCCAGTTATGCCAACACCATTTGTTGAAAAGACTGTCTTTTCCCCAGCTCACATTGTTTGGGCCTTTATCAAATATTAGTTACTCATAGCTGGACAGTGTTGTATTTGGATTCTCAATTCTGTTCCATTGGTGTATGTATCTGTATTTATGCCAATACCAGGCAGTCTTGACTATTGTGGCAGTGTAGTAGGTTTTAAGATGAGGTAATGTGAGGCTTCCGACTTTGTTCTTCTTTAGTCAAGTTTTACTTATCCATGACTTCTTCCCTTTCCATATGAAGTTGGTGATTTGTTTCTCCAACTCATTAAAGAATGCTATCGGGATTTGTGTTGGCATTACATTGTATGTATAAATCGCTTTGGGTAGAATAGTCATTTTCACAATGTTGAGTCTTTCTATTCAAGAGCAAGATAGGTTTCTCCACTTATGTAGGTCACTTTCAGTTTCTTGCAGTAGAGTCTTGGAGTTTTCTTAATATAGGTCTTTTACACCTCTGGTTAGGTTTATTCCTAAGTATTTTATCATCTTGGAGGCTATAGTAAATGGTAATATTTTTGAAATTTCCTCTTTGATTGTCTCTTTGTTGGTGTAAAGGGATACTACTGGTTTATGTATGTTTATGTTATATCCTGATACTTTGCTGAAGGCTTCTATTAGATTCAGTCATTTTGGGGTAGATTCTTTAGGGTTTTCTGTGTCTGCCAGCCAAGTGCTGTCGAGCTGGATCCAACTCATGGCAAGGATCATGTTATATGCAAATAGTGATACTTTAACTTCTTCTTTACTGATCTGAATGCCTCTGATTTCTTTTTCATGCTTAATTGCTCTGGCTAGGACCTCCAGAACAATGCTGAATAAAAGTTGTGACAGTGGGCATCTTTGTCTGGTACCTGTTCTTCAGGAGAATGTTTCAATTTCTCTCCATTCAGAACGACTTTGGCTGTTTGTTTCGTGTACATGCTGTTAGAGATTTTTGGATGCAGTGGGTTTTGTTTAATCAAAATTATGTAGTAGAAGAAAAACCAGAGAAAGGAAAAAAAAGAAAAAGGAAGAGTTTATTTGCATCCAGGGCGGCTTTACAGAGTTCGCAGATGGGAGTCTGTAGAACTGCCCGCTGGCTTGGGGGTTGGGGATTTGTAAAGGGGTGGCAGTGGACCTTGTTGAGGACAGTGCTGAGGACAGTGCCCATGGCAATGATGACAGTGCCTGTGGAAAGTAGCCAGTGGGGTTGTGGATGATTAGTTGCTTAATTAACATAGGGGGGTATTGTTTTAGTGGAGTGAGGTAAGAAGAGGTCTAGTTGAGCCTATGGGGAAGAAGTGTTAGCTAGTCAGCCTGGGCAGCTAGTCTCATTTCAATGAAATTTCCAGAATAGCTGGCGGATGAAATGTTTTGACTCGGGCCATTCCAGGAATGGTTGGGGTGGGGGGTTGGGTTTCAGCCTAACATTCTGGCCTTTTTGGTGGTAAAGGATGAAGAATTCAATCTTTGTCTACTTCCTGCTGAGCGTGGGTGGAGTCAGGTTACAGGCTGGAGTTGGTGAGGGGTGGGCTGGTGGGCAGACGGGCATAGAAATGTAGCAGTAGTTGGTTTACGGTGACTCTGGACATCTCTTTTATGC
The DNA here is from genome assembly GCA_028571685.1 of Heterohyrax brucei. Classification (NCBI taxonomy): domain Eukaryota; kingdom Metazoa; phylum Chordata; class Mammalia; order Hyracoidea; family Procaviidae; genus Heterohyrax; species Heterohyrax brucei. Next base: position 61,880,159 of record CM053140.1, read on the forward strand.
AGTTTTTCAGGAACCTGAGAAAACAAGGGGCAAAAAGAAAAAAACAGGCTTATTAGTATTAGGGGCCCAGTGAGGAGGATGAACCACGCCATTAATGGTGACTGGAACCAGTCAAATGGGGATGTTGTGGCTTGGTGTTTCTTCAGCTCTTCACTCAGGCAAGGCAAGGTACCGAGATTCTGTTCTATTTGGCCAGTTTTGTTGATGTAGTAACAGCGTTCTTCTCTCAGGAAGAGACAGGTTCCTCCTTTTTTTTGGCTGTAAGTAGGTCTAAGGCTCTTCGATTCTGTAAAGTAACTTGGGCCACAGAAGTTAATTGTCGCTGTAGGGATGCTAGGGAGTTGGCAGTGGCTTCAAAAGCTATTTGTAGGTTTTTTTGGAAGTCTTGAGCTGAGATTATGCTGTGTCCAAGGGCTCCACCAGCAAACACGGTGGCTGAGACTGTGGATGCAAAGGTGAGGCCTATCATGATGGGTAGAAAGGCAGCTCTTCATTCGGGGGTTAGGTGTTAGCCAGGCAAGTTCAGACTCAGTATACAGAGTTAGTTGGGGAACCAGGGTGACCAGGAGGCAAGGTCCTGTTGTGGTAGAGTTTAGGCACTTCCGTAGAGTTCCATTACACAAAAAGTAGGTCCGGTGTTGGGCCAGCTTGGTTTCATATGGTAATATGTCGGGTGCAGGAGGGAAGTGCTGTGGTTATGATGTTCTTGGTTATGAAGCAGATTCAGGGAGGTTGCATCTGATTGTTGATTTCAGGCTCCCAGAGTGGCACTTGTAATGTAGGAGTGGTGCAGGAGTGGGTGTTTGAGGAGGTAGGGGCTGGGTGGATGTAGTTAATTGGAACTTCTGCCAGTAGGGGGTGCTGAAGTGAAGCACAGAGGACGCAGTTGGTGATGTTGGGTAGGGTTTGTAAGCGGTTAAAAACTAATAGGGTGTGTTCGATGATTTGTGTCCAGGAGGATAATTGAGTTGTACGTGGTTTGTTGAGAATCTGGCTTTCTAGAGCTTGTTTGTTTTCAGCAATATTTTGTGATATTAGGGTTAGGGATGGGGTCAGTTGTTCATATTCTCGAGAGATATGTAGGGTTCCAGTGGGTCGGGAGTCAAGTGTGGTTTGGTGGGTGCATCTATGACTCCTGAGACCCACCTAAGTTTCCAAGGATCTGATATGTGTATGTAGTAACTATTATTGTAGTAATTTGGAAATTTTATTAACCCCCCCCATATCAGTCATCACCATAGTATATTTTGCAGGAGTAGTAAGGACACCCCCATATGTCTCAGGCCACCGCAGGCAATGATTTTGAGTCTGTTCAGAGAGGAAACAGGTGGCCATGAACTTGGACCCTGGTGTGATTTCAATTGTGATGGGAGAGCAGCAACCCTGTGCGTTGCAGCTATCAGAGCCTGTAAGGCGAGACATGGAGGAGCCTCCTGTGGAATAACGGATTTTAAATCTCCAGGCATAGCCTGTGGGGGTTTCAGCTCATACTGGAATTGGGTGGATTAGTGATCCAACTAAAACTAAGAGAGCTAGGGCTCACGGGTTGGCAGGTATATGAGTCATGATCGTCTGGGGCTCTCTTCACCCGTGAAAGGTGGTGCCAGGATTGGTCTCCCAGGAGTTTTACGGCTGTGGAAGTAGTTAGAATGACAGTATGTGGGCCTGTTCACCGGGGTTGTAGGGGTTTGGGATGTAAAGTTTTCAGAAATACCACATCTCCTGGGTGTAGGCGGTCAGTTGTCTGTGATGTAGAGTTAACAGGTAGAGGCTATGGAAGGTACTGGTTTGTGTGTTCTCACAGGAGCTGTCTAAGAAGAGAGAGATAAGGGAGGTAATCAGCCAAAAGGAGACTTTGTAACGGCAGGTTGTGATTAAGGAGGATGGGTCGGCCGTACATCAACTACAAAAGGACTAAGGAAGGTGGGCTTGCGGGGCCTGGCCTGTATTCGAGTTAGGGCGAGTGGGAGGAGGTTTACCCAAGATTGGCAGAGTTCTAATGACAGTTTGGCAAGGTGGGTTTTGATGAGGCCGTTAGTCCTTTCTACTTTGCCTGGTGATTGGGGTCGATAGGGGATGTGGAGTTTCCACTGGATTCCCAGGGTGGTGGAAACCTGTTGGACCACTTTGGAGGTGAAGGCTGGCCCGTTATCAGACTGTATAGAGGAGGGTAGTCTGAATCGGGGAATGATGTGAGTTATTAAAATGTCAGCAGCTATAGTAGCAGTTTCACCTTTAGTTGGAAAGGCTTCTACCCAGCTGGTAAGGGTGTCAATTAGAGTGAAGCGGTCCTTTAAAGATTTGTGTGTTGGCATGTGGGTAAAGTCGATTTGCCAGTCTTGGCCTGGAGGGTGTCCTCTCATTTGGTGGGTAGGGAACGTGGGTTTGAGGCCCCGCTGGTGGTTGGTGGTCTGACAGGTGACACAGGAGGAGCAGACAGCTTCTACAGTTGGAGTGAGGGAGGACGAGAGGAGCAGTGGTTGTAAGAAGTGTTTTAAAGCTTCACTATCTATGTGTAGTGAATTGTGTATAAGGGTGATAAAGCCTATAACTTGTGTTTCTAGGATTACTAGTTTGTTATCTTTGTGGATCCACCCTTCAGGGGAGATTGAGGCTCCCTTTTTTGCCAGAAAACCTGTTCTTCATCAGAGTATTGTGGTGTAAGGGTGGGAGGTGACAGGAATAGGACAGGGGCTGGGAGGGGTTGGCTCTCTTGTGTTAAGTTGCAGGCTATCTTATCTGCCCTGCTGTTTCCTTGTGTAACTGTGGAGTTGTCGGATTGATGGCCTTGCAATGTATGATGGCTACACAGGTGGGGAGCTGGAGGGCCTCTAAGAGGTGGATGATGAGTTTTGTGTTTATGATTGGTTATGATAGGAAGCCTTGCTATTTCCAAATGGAGGTGTGGCAGTGGGCTATTAGGAAAGCATAGTTGGAGTCTGTGTAAATATTAGCTGTTTTGTCTTTTGAGACATGGAAGGCCCTGGTGAGAGCAATAAGCTCAGCCTTTGGGAGGTAGTTCCTTCTGGGAGAGTGGCTGCCTCTGTGGTTTCAGTGAGGGTGACTACTGCATAGGCTGCCCATCTCCATCCCTGAGTGTCTGTTGTAGAGCTGTCATCCACGAAGAGGATGAGGTCTGGCTGGGGTAGGGGTTGGTCTGTAAGATTTGGAGGGGGGCGGGCCCCAGGGCTTTGGTTATGTCAATGCATGAGTGTGTGTTTGTGAGTGTTTCAGGGTTTGTTGGTGTGGGCAGTAAGGTGGTTGAGTTTAAGGATGGAGACTGGGCTAGGGAGATTTCAGGGTTGTCAATAAAAAATAAGTGAAGCTGTTGTATATGGGAGTGTGAAAGGGGTGATGATGAGTGATGAGTGAGGAGATTCTGCAGCAGGTGAGGTGAGAAGACTTGTAGGGGCTGGTGGAGAGTCAGTCTGGGAGCTTTTTGTGTCAGTATAGCTGTGGGAGCTAAGGCCTGCAGGCAAGGTTGCCAGCCTTTGGTGGTAGGGTCTAATTGTTTTGAGAGATATGCAATCAGGGTGAATGTGGGGCCTAGGGGTTGGGTGAGGACTCCTAGGGCAATTCCCTTCTTTTCATCAGTAAACAGGAGGAACTGTTTGCTGGGATTAGGAAGGTGGAGGGGAGGTGATTGTAGGAGGTGGTTGAGAAGGTTGTAAAAGACCTGTTTGACTATCTGCGGTGACTGTAAGGGGCCCACTGGAGTTTTTTTTTGTAGCTTCATATAGTGGCTTGGCAATTGTGGAATAGTCAGGGATCCAGTGGTGGAAGAATCCCACCAGTCCCAGGAAGGAAAGAATTTGGTCTGCTGTTGTGGGTGGTAGTATGTTCTGTAAGGCCTGTACTCTGTCTGATGTTAGTGTGCGAGTGGTTGGTGTGAGTTGAAGGCCTAGGTATTTGACTGAAGTGGTGGAGAGTTGGGCTTTAGACGGAGAGACTCGGTAGCCCTTGTTTGCCAAGAAGTTGAGGAGTTGGGCTGTGTGTAAGACTGAGTAGTCCAGGGATGGGCTGCATAAGAGTAAATCATCCACATACTGTAGGAGGGTACTGGGAGAGAGTATGCATTCGCTGAGGTCTTTGGCCAGGGCCTGTCGGATCCGACTCGACGGCACTTGGCTGGCTTGGCTGTCTGAAGAGGTGGGGGCTTTCCCTAAATCCCTGAGGTAGGACAGTCCAGGTGAGTTGGCTTGCCGAGTGTTGAAATGAGGAAGGGCCCGGTAAAAATTGGAGGTATTGAAGAAAGCCCCAGGAAACAACTTAATAGCAGAAAATACCATAGAATAATCCTACCTTTATCTTACAAAACACTGTCACAAGACAAGCCTGGGGGCAACCTTGCAAGTGACAGCCTGCAAGTGACCCCTAGACCTTGACCACATTTTACAACTAATAGGAGTTAACCAATCAATGTAAAGGTCAGTTTACCCTCTCTACTTTGCAATCTCACGGCTTAAATACTGGGCGCTGAGGAAACTCCCCGTCGCCCCCTGCTCTGTGTAGCTTGGGGTGCGTCCCTGGTGCACCAGTATTTTTCCTATTGGGCATATTTTTAAATAAAATTTAACCTTTAAAGTAATAGTGTCGCATCTTGAAAATCGCGGACCCTAACATTTGGGGGCTCTCCCGGGATTTCAAGAGCGACCTCTGCGGCCGGCCGATCTCGTTTGGACCTCACCGGTGAGTCTGGGTATTGTCTGTCTGTGCTCGAGCTCTGGTTCTGGGACTCACTAAGAGAGAATCTGGACGCAGAACTGCTCTCTTTAGTCGGAGGTTGGGGGACGCCTCAGCTCTCCATCTGGGTGGGCACCGCTGGTTCCTTTTTGGTTCTGCGGCCTGTAAATCCCGCGTCTGGTTTTTGTTTCCTTTCTTCTGTGACCGGTCTGTGTCTGTCTGATTGTGTTGTTTGTCCTGATTGTTACTTTTGCCTCCATGTCTGTGTCTGTTCTGGATATTGTCTGTCTGTGCTCGAGCTCTGGTTCTGGGACTCACTAAGAGAGAATCTGGACGCAGAACTGCTCTCTTGAGTCGGAGGTTGGGGGACGCCTCAGCTCTCCATCTGGGCGGGCACCGCTGGTTCCTTTTTTGGTTCTGCGGCCTGTAAATCCCGCATCTGGTTTTTGTTTTGTTTCTTCCGAGACTGGTCTGTGTCTGTTCCGTTGTCTGTTTGATTGTGTTGTTTGTCCTGATTGTTACTTTTGCCACCATGGGGCAATCTTCTTCTCACTCTGTAACACCCCTAGACCTATTCCTTAACCACTTTCAGATTTCCAGAAACGAGCCCGAGACTTCGGCAAGGTGCGATCAGGAAAACTCTGCACACTTTGTAATCTGGAATGGCCGGCTTTTGGTACTGGATGGCCACCCACGGGATCCCTAGACATTAAAACAAACCCACTCTGTTTTTCAGGACATCTTTGGCAATCCGGGTCACCCTGACCAAATGCCATACATTGTTGCTTGGCAAGACCTCCTCAGGCGGTCACCTGTGTGGCTACAACCCTATGTTCCCCCTAAACAACCTCCTACAACCCTGGCGGCTCAGGGCTCCTCAAAACCCCAGCCAGCTTCCCTTCCTCCATCTGATTCCTTTAACTGAGTCTCCCACTTCCCTGCCCGCCTGTTCCCGTTTCTCCTCCTGCCGCCACCAGGGCTGAGGGAGCCAAAGGCAGTCTCCGTGGCCTGTATAGGGTCCCTGCAGACCTCCAGTCCCGACTGCTCCCCGGACCCCCGCCACTTCTGCAGCACCACCTTCCTCTGATCTCCAGAGCCCAGCCCATACCCGCTCAGGTCGATCTTTTAAACCACGTATAGAAGCCTCCCTCATATTTTCCCCTTGCGAGCTATAGGGCACATGACTGAGGCTGGGACCCCCTTCTTGGTCTATACTCCTTCTACAACCTCTGATCTTTGCAATTGGAGAATGCTGAATCCCCCTTTTTCTGAAAAACCTCAAACCTTGATATATCTCTTAGAAACCATCTTTGTAACACACCAGCCCCACTTGGGAAGACATATAGCAACTTCTCCAAGCCCTCTTTACCACTGAGGAGAGGACTAACATTGTTTCCCTAGCCAGAAAACACGTGCCATGAGATGATGGAAACTTTACTCGTGGTTTAGATGAGATTAACCACGCTTTTCCCCTGACCCGCCCAAATTGGGACCCAAACACCACTGCAGGTAAGCAGCGCCTAACTGTCTACCGCCAGATTCTTATGGGGGGGTCTCCGGGCCGCCGCTGGGTGCCCCACAAATTTGTCTAAAGTAACACAGGTAATTCAGGAACCCTCAGAATCCCCAGCAGCCTTTCTGGAATGACTGATGGAGACATACCGCACAGATACTCCTATTGACCCTGAGTCTCCCAAAAATCAACGGGCCATTAACATAGCCTTCGTGGGACAGTCAGCCCTGACATCAAAAGAAAAAAAGTACAAAAAATAGAAGGATTCGAAGGAAAGAATCTATCCGAGCTGAACCGCGAGCTACCAGAAGACAAACAAGCCAAAAAGGTAAGCAGAATCCTCCTGGTAGAAGCCCAGGGCCACACGCCGCTGCGCCCTTGGGAGAAGAAACCGGATCAGACGAGGAAGCCAGGAAAGCCTCCCCTGCAGAGAAACCAGTGTGCTACTACAAGGAAACTGGACATTGGAAGGGTGAGTGCCCCTAAAGAAAGCCCCCTCCGAAGGTTCTTAACCTAGAGGCCTGAGGGCGTCAGGGCTCACCAGGCCTGCCCCCAAGCCCAGGGTAACCTTAAAAATAGGGGGACAGCCAGCAGAATTCATGGTCAACACCAGGGCTAGCAACTCAGTTCTAATTGAACCCCTAGGACCTGTAACTGAAACCAAAACCCTAGCACGAGGAGCTACTGGGGTTAATGCCTACTCATGAACTGACGAACGATCTGGGAGCTAAGACTGTTTCCCTCTCCTTTATAGTAATGTCTGAATGCCCGTACTCTTTACTTGGAAGAGACTTGTTATCAAAAATGCAGGTGACTATCTGCTTCGCTGGGGATCATGCTTACCTGACACCCCAAGTCAATGTGATAGCCCCTTTAGAGGAAGAATACAGATTTTATGATGGTTCTGACAGGGGCCCCTGCTCTATCCTCGTGATATCAGTGAATCAATTGATCAAAGAGATTCCTCAGGTTTGGGCTGAAAACAACTCCCCAGGGCTGGCCAAACACCAACCACTGGTTATAGTGACTTTAAAACCATCTGCCAGCCCGATTCAGGTGCCACAGTACCCCATTGTGCCAGAAGTGAAGAGAGGGACCAGGGCCCACATTCAAAGACTCAGAAAACATGGAATACTGATGCCCTGCCAGTCGCCCTGGAATACTCCTCTCCTGCCGGTGAGGAAGGCAGGAGGGCTGGACTCCAGACCAGTCCTAACCCATACACTCTCCTGAGCTCTCTGTCACCAGAACACCAGGTGTATTCAGTGCTGGATTTAAAGGATGCATTCTTCAGTAAACCTCTGAGCCCGCAGAGTCAGCCCCTCTTCACCTTCGAATGGCAGGACCCAGAAGATGGTTCCAGCGGGCAGCTGACCTGGACTGCGTGCCACAAGGGTTCAAGAACTCTCCCACCATCTTTGAGGCCCTTCATCAGGACTTACGTGAGTACAGGTATCAGTGGCCTGACATTTCCCTTCTACAATATGTAGATGACTTACTACTCGGGGCACCCGATGAAGACACTTGTTTAAAGGACACCAAGTCCCTGTTAACTCTCTTGGAGAAATTGGGATATCGAGTCTCTGCTAAAAAGACACAGGTCTATGTCCAGGAGGCGACTTACTTGAGTTTCCAATTCAAGGGGGGACAATACTCCCTATCCAAAGCAAGAAAACAGATTATCCTTGGGATTCCCACCCCGTGTATGCTGCGGCAGGTGAGGGAGTTCCTGGGATCCGCTGGGTTCTGCCAACCCTGGATCCCAGGATTTGCAGAGATAATGCGCCCCCTATACGAGCTGACCCGAGGAAAGGAAAAGAATTTTATATGGACTAAAGAAACAACAAGTTTTCCAGACTATAAAGAAGTCGCTCCTGGAGGCACCAGCATTGGCATTAAAATAAAAGAATAGCCCAGGGAGTCCTTACTCAGACACTCGGCCCATGGAAAAGGCCGGTGGCCTGTCTGTCTAAACAGCTAGACCCAGTGGCCTCAGGATGGCCAAGGTGCCTTAGAATTGTTGCAGCCACCGCTCAACTAGCAAAAGACTCTGATAAAACTGACTATGGGACAGCCCCTGACCATCACTACTTCCAATGCCATCGAGGGAGTCTTGCGTAGCCCGCCTCATAAATGGATTTCCAATGCCCGGCTAACCCACTACCAGTCTTCATTACTAGATCAGCCCCCAGCTGTGTTTGCTTCTAGCTCAGCCTTCAACCCAGCAACATTGCTGCCTGATCTGGACCTGGAGGCCGAAGCGCATGACTGCACTGAGGTGCTTAGCCAACAGCATGGACTTCGCCGAGATCTTACGGACGCTCTCTTGCGGGACCCTGATCTCACTGTGTTCACTGACGGGAGCAGTTTTATCAGGGATGGCACCAGGTACACAGGGGCAGCGGTGGTAGCCGACGATCGGGAACATCAGTGCAACAGGCTGCCCTCAGCGGAGGCTGCGCTGGCCGGGCGCCTGCCCCTGCTGCGCGGCCTCAGCGGCCTTCTCAACGCCAGCGGGGGCTCGTGGCGGGAGCTGGAGTGTGTCTACAGCCAGCACAGCTGCACCCATGACGAGCTGAGCCACACAGCCCGAGTTCTGGACAGACCCCGCCACAGCGCTGGCATTGCCAACGCGGGCCCCGTCGCTGGCCCCGCCGCTCCACGCTGCCCAGTCAATCTTGACACTACATTAGCAGTGCTGTACAAGGAGATGTTGCCTACAGGTGGGACTACGAGAACTGGACATGTCGCTGCTGTGCCAGCTGTGAGGTCTGTATGAGTCAATCCAGGACTATAAGCACCTGTGCCAAGACCTGAGCCTGTGCCAGGATTTGCCCTTGTCCCTGCACTCTGACAGCTCCTACCCACCAGATCCGGCCTCTCAGATGACGAGGAGCCTCCTGACGCCAGCCTGTCTCCTGACTCGCCACCCCTCACTGTGCCCCAGACGCACAATGCCCGTGACCAGTGGCTACGAGATGCCTACCACGTCATCGGGCTGAAACAATGGAAGCCCGAGGCAATAACCTAGCCAACCAAGCAGCTAAGGAAGCTGCCCTCAGCTTCCTGGAGATCAGTTCTATCCAGCTCCCCGAGCCAACCCTTCCCGAGGAGCCCACCTAGAAGAGAAGAAAGGATGACACTATATTTCGGGAGGGCTCCCCATTCTCCCTCAAAAATTGGAAGAGAAGCTCGTCCGCCAGATCCACCAGACCACCCATCTGGGAGCAACAAAATCCAAGAACTTCTATCTCCAAGGTACTATATACCCTAGCTACCCTGGTTGGCTAAAGGAATAACGCACACCTGCCAAGCCTGCCAGGCCACTAATGCAAGCAGCTCCGGTAAGGCCCACCAAGGTAAGAGAGAAAGAGGCACTATGCCTGCAGTACATTGAGAACTGGACTTCACTGAAATTAAGCCCAGCAGATACGGATATAAGAACCTTTTAGTTTTCATAGACACATTGTCTGGGAGAGAGACAGCACAAGTAGTTTCAAAAAAAAAAAAAAAAACTCCTGGAAGAAGTCATACCTAGGTTTCGGGGGTTCTGTTGATGCTAGGATCAGACAATGGCCCTGCCTTTATGGCCATAGTCTCTCAGTGAGTAACATCTGTTCTGGGGATTAATTGGAAACTACATTGTGCCTATCACCCCCAGAGTTCAGGACAGGTAGAGAGGATGAACCAGACCCTTGAGGAGACCTTAACCAAATTGACCCTAGAAACTGGCGGTGACTGGACGGCCCTGCTTCCCTTTGCCTTAATGCGTCTGTGTAATTCTCCCTACCCCCAAGGCCTTATGCCCTGTGAAATTGTTTTCGGGAGGCCACACCCCTCTGCCCTAAACCAAGGGATGACATACTTGCTGAAATTTCTAATCATGACCTGCTTAAGTCCCTCCAGGCCCTGCAGAAAACTCAAGATCTGCTTTTCCCCTTGTCGAGACGCCTCCACGATCTCCCTCCTGTAAAGCCACATCAGTTTCAGCCGGGGGTCTAGTCTGGGTCCTGAGACACTGAAAGGAGACTTTGGAGCCCTGTTGGAAAGGACCCCACACAGTAATCCTGACAACCCCCACTGCCGTCAAGGTTGACAGGATCCGGCCCTGAGTCTGTCACTCCCATCTACCTTCAATGGAAGGTGCGACAACATACTGGCCCTGAAGCTACTCCAAGGAACCTCCCCTGGCAAGCTCAAGAACTGACCCTAACTGGCCCTCCCGAGGTGACTTCACCAGTTTTTCACCTTGATTCATGTGACCTTGTGGGGGGTTCTATAGGCTCACAGCTTAAGAAAGACCCATACCCGGTTTGTCCACACGAACACTCATAAATACTGGGGGATGTATACATGCTGATGGGTGGGGGTGTGCTACTAACTGCCTCATGCAACAACAGGCTAAGAAACAATTTTACGTCTGTCCCGGGGCTAGTGTCTATGGATCATATGGAGGAACAAATGATTATTTCTGTTATACATGGGACTGTGAAACCAATGCACCCGGGATCAGGGAAAATAGGGGACTTCATTAGGATCAGTTGAGTCTCTGTTCTGCTGGTCTCCGTGGCTGATCACCCTTGTCACTGCGTTAACAGGACCACTTGTCCTCTTCACCTTAACTTTAAAACTGTGGGTCCCTACATTCTAAATTACTTAAGAGAAAAACTAGCCAGTTCCTGGTCCTAAAACATCAGCCCCAACACCAGACCTACCACCCCCTGACCAGCCAGGACCTTGATCAGCCTGGCACCCACTCAGAGTCTAAGATTTGACTCTGGAATAAGAATTCAAGGGGGGAATGTTGAAATGAGGAAGGGCCCGGTAAAAATTGGAGGTATTGAAGAAAGCCCCAGGAAACAACTTAATAGCAGAAAATACCATAGAATAATCTTACCTTTATCTTACAAAACACTGTCACAAGACAAGCCTGGGGGCAACCTTGCAAGTGACAGCCTGCAAGTGACCCCTAGACCTTGACCACATTTTACAACTAATAGGAGTTAACCAATCAATGTAAAGGTCAGTTCACCCTCCCTACTTTGCAATCTCACGGCTTAAATACTGGGCGCTGAGGAAACTCCCCGTCGCCCCCTGCTCTGTGTAGCTTGGGGTGCGTCCCTGGTGCACCAGTATTTTTCCTATTGGGCATATGTTTTAATAAAATTTAACCTTTAAAGTAATAGTGTCGCATCTTGAAAATCGCGGACCCTAACACCGAGTGAGTGTCTGGGTCTTCTCACATAAAAGCAAATAGATTATATGAGGATGGGTCAAGGGGAATTGTAAAGAAAGCATCTTTGAGGTCTAGTACAGAAAAGTGGGTGGCTGAAGTAGGGATATTAGATAGGAGCATGTATGGATTAGGGACAACAGGATGCAATGGAACTACTGCTTCACTGATGAAACCCAGATCTTATACTAGCCTGTAAGTGCCGTCAGACTTTTGTACTGGCAGGATAGGGATGTTGTATGGTGAGTGGGTGTGTATTAAGACACACTTTGTGAGTAGTCTCTGGATGACGGGTTTTAGTCCCCTACTGTGAGTGGGGGAGATGGGAAATTGTGGTCTGGACAGGAAGTGTGAGAGGTTTTTTAGTTGTATGATGATGGGCTGGTGATGGGTGACAATAGTTGGGGTTGAGGTATCCCAAACTTTAGGGTCTATGTGGTCTGGGGGTAGGGGAAGTTTGGGTAGGTGAGGGGGTTCAGCTATTAAAGATAGTATGAGGGAAGCTGAGGGGTCTGAAGTAACCTGTACTGTGGTTCCTAGTTTAGAGAGGAGGTCTCTGCCTAGGAGCGGAGTGGGGCAGGAGGGCGTGATTAGGAAGGAGTGTGTTAGGATTTTATTGTCTATCAGGCATGAAATGGGTCCCATTGCTGGTGGGTTAGAGGGCTGTCCGTCAATTCCCATGACTGAGATTGGGGAAGAATATGTTAGACCTGAGTAGCAGGGGAGAGCAGAATAGACAGCCCTCGTGTCAATTAAAAGCAATACTGACTTACCCGCTACCTTGAGAGTTACCCTGGGCTCAGCGAGAGTGATCGGGGTCAATGAGCTGGGGCTCCTTCAGTCTTCAGCTGCTAGTCCCAGGACAGCCAGCGGCAGGTCTGGGGATGGAGAGGGTGGCCCCCCATGGTTCTTCACAGAGGGACAATCACTCTTTCTATGGCCCCACTGACCACATGCTGGGCCTGGAGTGGTGGGCGGCCATGGTTGTGGACCAAGTTTGGCCCAGTGTCCTTCTTTGCTGCATTTGAAGCACGCTCCTGGTGGAGTGCGGCTTGGAGTGTTCTTCTTTGTCTCATTTGCCGGTCTCAGGGTTGCCATCAAGGCTTGGCCCTGTAAGTGTGCCTTTCGGTGGGTTTGGGTTTCCTCATCTGCCTCTGCCCGCTCTTCTCGGGTGTTAAAGACTTTAAAGGCCATATTAACCAGATCTCGTATGGGAGTTTGGGGACCGTCCTCAGCCTTTTTTAGTTTTTTCCTGATGTCTGGGGCAGACTGTGTTATTGAAGTGGGTTGCTAAGACTGGCTCCTGCTGGGGAGGTAGGATCTAGGCGAGTATATTGGGTAAGTGCCTTGGTGAGGCGGTTGAGAAAGGCAGCAGGATTTTCATCTGCATGTTGGGTAATTTCTCTAGTTTGTTCAAGTTTACTGCCTTGTGGGATATGTTTTGTAGTCCAGCTAGGGCGCACTGAACCATTTTGTCTCTCTGAGTAGGGCCACTATGCCCAGATTGGGTGTCTGTTTGGTAATCCCAGCCTGGGTCTTGCCCCGGAACTGCCTCTAAGCCCACTGGCATGGCTGTGTCTGTTAGGTGGACATGTTCTCGGTCAGCCCTGAGGACCCTCTCCCTTTTGTCTGTGTTTAGGGTAGAAGAGAGAAGGACCCACAGGTCGTGCCAAGTTAAGTCATAGTTCTGTGTAAGGTAATGGAATTCTTTTATGTAATTGGTAGTGTCGTTTGAGAAGGAGCCTAACCTCTTTTCAATTTGGGAAATGTCTGTTACAGAGAAAGGGACGTGAACTAGGGTCACTCCCTCAGTTCCCGCCACTTCGTGTAGGGGACAAAGGAGAGGCTGGCTTTGTGTAGGCTGGCTCTGCTGCTGGGAGTGGGTGTGGCTGCTGACTGGGGAGAGTAAAGGAGGGCTGGGTATGGTGGTGTCTGGGGATGTGGGTGGAGGTAATGGTGGGGGAGCTGTTGGGTGTGTCAGCTCGGGGTAGGATGGGGGTCTCTGGGGTGGAGTTGAGAGAGACTCCGGTGAGTCAGAGAATGAAGAGGTTAGTTTGGGTTGGGAGTTGGGTTCCATTTGGTCTATCTCTTTGTTAGCTTGAGTGGCGGTTTCTCTGGCTAAGAGGATTTGAGTGGTATTATATGTGGAGAGGAGTGAAGGACAGGAGCGCAGATAGAGAAAGGCTTAGATGCAGGGGACTTCCAGCCATTTGCCTGTGCGCTGACAAAAGTTGTTGAGGTCCATTAGCAGTCTGTAATCAAAGGTTCCCTGTTTGGGCCATTTAGGCCCATTATCTAGTGGGTACTGAGGCCGGGTGGTGGTGCAATAAAAGATTAGGCACTTAGGGCACAGGTCTTGAGCTAACCCCAGAGTCTGGAGGTTATATAGGAGGCAGCCCAAAGGGGTGGACAGGTTGGGCTTTGAGTTCTGGTTTCCCATGGTTCTGGGCCCCATGGAAAGAACCTTCTGAAGAGAGTGACGTCGCACTCATTCAGAAAGGGTCTCATAGATGGACAGTTGCAGAGGTCACAGGGGACGTCTCCCAACTGTGTTTTTCTGAGACTCAAGCCTAACTGCTGTGGAGGTGCCTCTGACATGCTACCATGGTTTTCTGGACAGTCAGGGGGGCAGAGACACTGGAAGGGTGGACATTAGGTGGACCAGAACTTGCCCAGGATCCAACCGGAGTGAGAGGGGTTTTAGGAGGGTGGGTTGGGGAGAGGATGGGTCTGGTTGAGGGGATTGGTTACTTACCCTAAGTGGTGAGTGGAGGAGGCCAGAGGTTCTGGTTCATCCGAGGAAGAATAGGGAAGTGGGGAGAAGGTCAGGAGAGAGAATGAGACAAAGGGTGGGGTGGGCACATGGCCACAGCCCCTCCTGGGTTTGGGCACCAAATGTTAGAGATTTTTTGTTTTGGATGTAGTGGGTTTTGTTTAATTGGAGTTATGTAGCAGAAGAAAAACCAGAGAGAGGAAAAGAAAGAAAAAGGAAGAGTTTATTTCCGTCCAGGGCAGCTTCACAGAGTTCTCAGATGGGAGTCTGTAGAACTGTGTGCTGGCCCAGGGGTTGGGGTTTATAAAGGGGTGGCAGCGGACCTTGTTGAGGACAGTGCTGAGGACAGCGCCGTGGCAATGATGACAGTGCCCGTGGAAAGTAGCCAATGGGGTTGTGGGCAATTAGTGTCCCTTAATTAACATGGAGGGTATCATTTTAGTGGAGTGAGGTGAGAAGAGGTCTAGTTGAGCCTATGGGGAAGAAGTGTTAGCTAGTCGGCCTGGGCAGCTAGTCTCATTTCAGTGAAATTTCTGGAATAGCTGGCTGATGAAATGTTTTGACTCGGGCCATTCCGGGAGTGGTTGGGGGAGAGGGGCTTGGGTTTCAGCCTAACAGATGCCCCTTATTATGTAGAGGAATTTCTCTTCTACTCCTATGTTGCTGAGGGGTTTTAGCATTAACGGGTCCTGAGCCTTATCAAATACCTTTTCTGCATCTACTGATAGAATTAAGTGGTTCTTGTCTTTTGTTTACGTGGTTGATTACATTAATTTCTTTTCTAATGTTGAACTATCCCTGCATCCCTGGTATAAATCCTGCGTGGTCATGGTGAACTATTTTTCTGACATGTTGCTGAATTCTGTAGCTGGGACTTTGTTGAGGACTTTTGCATCTATGTTCATGTGACATACTGGTGTGTAATTTTCCTTTCCAGTGCTGTCTTTACCTGGTTTTGATCTCAGAGTTATATTAGCTTCATAGAATGAATCTGGGAGTATTCCATCTTTTTCTATGCTCTGGAATACCTTTAGTAGCAGTGGTGTTAACTCTTCTCTGAATGTTTGGTAGAATTTTCCAGTGAAGCCCACTGGGTCAGGACTTTTTTCAGTTGGGAGTTTTTAAATTACCTTTTCAATCTCTTGTGATGGGTTTATTTAGTTGTTCAATGTCTGTTTGTACTAGTTTTGGTAGGCAGTGTTTTTTAGAAAATGATCCATTTCTTCTAGGTTTTCAAATTTATTAAAATATAGGGTTTTTTTGTAGTATTCTGTTCCGATTCTTTTAATTTTGTTTGGGTCTGTTGTGATCCTTTTTATTTTTTATGTGTATATTTACTGCTGTAAATTGGCCTCTGAGCACTGCCTTTACTGTGTCTCTAAGGTCTTGGTGTATATTTTTATTTACATTTGATTTGGGGAATGTTTTGTTTCCCTCCCTGATTTCTTCTATTATCCAATCATTTTTAAGCAGGATGTTATTCAGTTTCTGTGCATTTTATTTTTTTCCTTGCCTTTCCTGCTATTAGACAAGGTGATATCTGAGCCAAGACTTACCTAATGATAACAGGCAGCCATGTCTAGACCTAAGGGCCAAGGACTGCAGGTAGAGGGAATATCAAGTATGAAGACCTGAGATGGGAATTAACTTGATCCTGTCAAGGGCCAGAAAGGAGGTCCCTGAGGCTAGAGCAACAGGAATGAAGAGGAGATAGTGACAGAACATGAGAGGAGGAAGAGACAAACCCAGATTGCAAAGGGCCTTGTTGACTCTGTGAGGAATATAAAACCTGTCAGGGTTTTGTAGCTGTCTGTCCCTCTTCCCTAGCTCTGGGCAGGGTAAAGCCCTACACCTATAAATCCCACCAGGTCAGTAACTCTCTGTCCTGGCCAGAGCACCCACTGCATGGGCCACCTCCAACTTCCTGTTGGCCCTGTGACCCTGATGACCTTCCAGTTTCAAGGGACAGATGGCCAGAGGGTGATCTGGGACACAGGGTCTAGGACCAAGAGACGCTCTTTCAGAGGTGTGAGAGAATTTCTGACTCCTGAGTCAGAAGCCCTGAGATTGTCCCAGAGATGTAAAGGCACTTTGACTGGGGCCATTAAAATTTCCAAATCTTAATAGCTTGGTCTTCAGCCAAGCTGCCCCACTGACTCTCTTATCTTCCTGGCCTGACCTTCTGCTAACCTCCCAATGATAGATAGTGTATCCTCTGAGGGCCCTAATCTGTGCCTTCTCTTCTGGATTCCAGGGCTTTCTCTCTGTCCCTCATCAGAGGAACAGTTCCTCCCAAGGACCAGGCATTGATCTCATCCTTCACACTTCTCCAGGTCCCAGAGGTTTAGCTGAGGTTACTGCAGTCACAGTTACCAGGGCCTCAGGTCCTGTGCATGGTGAATTGTCATCCATGGATAACTTTGCCCATACTGTTCACTCTACTTGGAATGCTCTTTTAACTTCTATTTACATAGAAAATTCCTTCTGCCATGTAAGAGGTCTCCGAGTGGCACAAATGGTGATCAACTAGTAACTAAAGGCCGTAGGTTTGAGCTAGGGACAGATTACTCAGTAAGCAAGGTAAGCACGGCTTTACTTGTATGTATTTATTAATCTGTAGTGATCAGTTTGTAATCTATCCCTGACAGGGATTCTAAACTTGAAAAGAGGCTTTAATTATGTGGGAAGATGCTGTGGGATTGGGACAGAAATAGAAGCAGAAGCTTGGTGAAGTGGAAAAGTATGTAATTGTTCACTACTGATTAGTAGGTAAGCCCACGCTTACCTTGCTCATTGGGTAATCCACCACAAGTTTGAACATACTCAGTGGTGCCATAGAAGAAAGTCTGGCAATCTACCTCCATAAAGATTACAGCTAAGAATGTTCTAGTCTGTAATAAATGGATCACTATGAGTCAAGGTCGGCTTAACAGCAATGGATTTGGTTTTTTTGGGTTTTGTTCTGCAAGGTGCAGCTTAGATGTCATTCCTTCTGTTCGTCCATTCTTTTACTTCATTTCGTTAACATTTGTATTCATTAATGGACTATACCTTTATTTCATTCATACAATTCCACCATCCTTCCGTCTGTCTCTTGCCAGTCACTGAGGCACCAGAAAGGGCAGGATCAATTCTGAGGTCAAGGAGTTTATTGTCCTGGCTGAGTGGCAGAGGGTCAACAAACAGAACTGCCTACGTAATTTGCAGGGGCAGCTTCAGAATGAAAACATGAGCCCTTTGCTCATAAATTATTAAGAATTTCAAAACAGTAACAACAGAGCTTTAAACCAAGTGCAGAGCCCTGTGTGACTGCACATGTCACACACCAATGAAGCTGGCACTGTAAACAAGTCACTGAATCACAGAGATGTGGGGAGTGAGCCAGAAGTCACTAGGAAGGAGATGATATGAATGATTGCCAAGTCAATAATAGGCCAAAGGCCACTTGGCTCCTTTTGGAAACTGCAAGTTGTCCAGAAAATGGTGAGAAATGGTCAGAGGAAACTTTGGCGTCAACCATGTAGGGCCCAGAGGGCCGTATTAGGTAGCTGAGTCTTCAGTCACGAGTAGTGGAACCACTCATAATTCCAAACAAAGGAGTAGTATTTCTCTTTTAAAAAAGATCATTCTGGAACCAGATAAGAAATAACAAACACTGATAAACATGTGAAAAAATGTCCAACTTCACAAAAACAAAACAGAAACAACTGCTGTCAAGTCTAACTTGTGGTAGCCCCTGTATGTCACAGTAGAACCATGTTCCACAGTTTTCGATATTTGAAAGATGGTCACCAGGTCTTTATTCCAAGCTTCCTCTGGATGGATCTAAACCCGCATCCCTTCAGTTAACAGCTGAGCACGTTAACCAGTTCCTCCAGAGAGTAATCCCAGATGTTAACTTCAACTTCAGTAAGGAACCAAGAAAAATCAATGCAGAAACCGTCAAAAAAGCTTTCCAAATCCACCATCTGTTGTGAAACATCTCTGCCAACATGCGGATTTTTGTAAAAACCTTAATGGGGAAGATTATCACTCTCAAGGTTGAATGCTCAGATACAAGTGAAAATCTAAAGGCTAAGATCCAGGATAAGGGGGGAATTTCTCTTGTTCTGCAGGGATCTTTGCTGGCAAGTGACTGAAAGATGGACGTACCTAGTCTGACTGCAACATTCGAAAGGAGCCGACTCCTCATCTTGTGTAAGAGACTTTATGGTGGTGCCAGGAGAAGGAAGGAGTCTTATGCTACTCCCAAGAATAATCAGCAAAAGAGAAAGAAGTTCAAGCTGGCCGTCCTCAAATACCATAACGTGGGTGAGGTGGCAAAATTAGTCACCTTTGTTGGATGTGCCCTTCACATGAACATGACTATGGCCAGATGCTTTGATAGACATCATTATGGCAAGTGTTGTCTGACCTATTGCTTTAACAAACCAGAAGACAAGTACTTTATATGTGGGTTAGTAAAAAGCAGGAACTAAAAAAAAAAAGCAAAAAAACAGGATACAAAGGCAAAAAAAAAGTTTTTTTAAATACAGTGCTGGTAAAAATGGTGAAAAGAAAACTCTCCCCCTTATGGAAGGCTTACAAATCAGTGCAATTCTCTGGTGCTGCTATGCTTGGAAAGCCCTGAAAATGAGCATTCTAACATATATTAGGAAGGATGTTTAAGATTCTTGCTTCCAAGGCTGCTTTTGTGGGGTCGGGTGCTGGTGGCCAAGAGCAGGGAAAGGAGGAGAGTTTGCTTTCCATTGTACACATTTTAGGACTTTATACCACGTGTGTAAATTACCTGTGCAAAGAATTTTAAATGTACATTCTTTAACCTGAAGCCCTGATCGCGCAGTGTTTAAAACAATCAAGTGCTAACCGAAACGCTGATGGTATGAAACCACCAGCATCTCTGTGGGAAGAGCAATGTGGTAGTCTGCCTCCATAAAGATTTACAGCCTTGAAAACCCCACAGGATTGCAATGAGTTGGAATTGATTTGATGGCTGTGAGTATTAACTAGATAACCCCACTCCTGTGAGCTGTCCCTAAACCAACCAAAAAACAAATCGTCAAATTGATTCCCACTCACAGTGACACTATAAGACAGAAACTCACAGAGGTTCTAAGGCTGTAAGCAGACTGCCTCGTCTGTCTCCTGCAGAGTGGCTGGTGGGTCTGAATGACTGACATTTGGGTCAGCATGTGAGTGCTTAAACACTGTGTCACTGGGGCTCTTTGAGGTATTTCTAGAGGTGTACAAGCCTGTTGTCACAGCATTACTTACATTACTCAGAAGTTGGAAATGACTTTAATTTACATACATCAGGCTCATACTGTACCGTTGTCCCCAGAAGTACTGAGAGGGGTATTGGTGTGCTTTGAGCCATGGACTAAATATGGTATACATTCACAGGGAGTTGGTTTTATTTGATGATAATTTAAAACCAAATTTTTATATTAAAATAAACATGGTACTTCGTACCATTAAGCAACAACAACAAAATTAAACCAAAACAAGAACAAAACTTGCTGTCAATTGGTTTGACATGTGGCAGTCCCACCTGTTATAAAGCAGAACTGCTCCATAGAGTTTTCTTGGCTGGAATCTTTATAGAAGCAGATTGCTAGCCCTTTCTCCCTTGGAGCCACTGGGTAAGTTCAAATCACCAGCCTTTAGGCTATCAACCAATCACAAACCACCTGTACTACCCAGGGACCTTCACACATGGACTTTCACTTGGGATGGAAACCTTGATGGTGTAGCAGTTAAGTGCCATGTCTGCTAACCAAAAGGTCAGTAGTTGAAATCCACCAGCTGCTCCTAGAAAACTTGATGGAGCAGTTCTGCTCTGTCCTGTTGGGTTGCTATGAGTGAGAATCAACTCTACAATGATGGGTTTAGTTTTGAGTTTGAGCTGGAATCGACAGCAGTGAGTTCGTTTGTTTGTTAGCTCCAATGTTGCAGGATTCTCAGCACTGCTGAGAATCACCAGGTTTGTCTGCTGCCTGGTGGGTGGATGGGGCCCTGGCTGCAGACAGACTTTCCTCCCTGCTGTGTCACCAGGCACCCTTCCCTGAACTCGGTGGCCCCAGGAAGGACCTTGGGGAGGCTCCTAGAAATGAAAGGCTACAGTTAACTACCTGCTGCTTCCTCTTTAGGACTTTAGCAGCCAGGTCAGGGCACCCTCTCCACACCTAGAGTGAAGGTGGGGTGAGGACTAATGATGGCCTGCCGAGAACTTCATTGTCCTGATGAAACAGGCCCTGCTCCGAGGCCCAGCCTGATTACAGGGAGCACGGCGTTTCCCTTCCTCAGGGCCAGGCCTGGCCTCGCAGCAGTCCCTGCATGCCCAGCTGTTTAGGGGTAGCTGTAGAGACAGGCAGGCCTGAGGAGTTTGGGACTGCAGCTGTCACAGTGCACTGATTGGCCTTGGGTCTGGAGTAACAGCTGCAACTCGTGGTGAAGCCAGAAGGCTCATGCGTGGTTCTTGTCTGGGAGTAAATGGTAATGGCCACTGCTGTTTAAAATTCTAATATGTTCATTGTATGCCAAGCACTGGACATGGATTTATGTCTTTACTTGTCACACAGCCCAAGGAGATGGTATTGCTACCCCGATTTTACATGTGAGCAGACTCAGGCTTGGAGAGCCATGCTACAGGCTGAGCAGGTGGCAGGCGGCCCAACCTGAAGTGGGTCCTGGTTCTGTACTGACGTTGGGCCTCTCATCCACTGGCTTCTGGAGTTCACTGGGACTTTCCTTGGTGAGCCTCTTGATGGAGGGCAAAAACTGGGACCTGGTGGGTAGGCACCCACCTGCCTTGCCCTACTTACCCTAGGTAGCTCCTCTTATACTTGCTTATCATTTCTGCTTCAAAACATTGTACTAAAGTCACTGATATAGTTGAACCTATTTATTCTACAGATGGGGAAACTGAGTCCCAGAGAGGGCTACCCTATGTGTCCATGGCAGAGGTGGAATTAGAACCAGGGTCCTGCCTCCCAGTTGTGAGCTATTTCTGGTGCCCATGTGGCCTTCTAGTTCCTGTGTGTGACCTGCCCTGCAGGAGAGCACTCTGCGGTCTCACCTGCTGGTTGTCTGGAGGCAGGTGACTGCAGGAGGTGGATGAAGTAGGGGATCAGGGCTGCAGGGAGCAGAACCCAGTCTGGGGCTTGGTCCTAGCTCTGGCAGAGACTTAACTGTGTGACCTTGGTGGCTGCCTTGTCTCCAAGCCTCAGTTTCCCCATCCCTACAATGAGAGGGTACTGACAGCTTGGGTCTTATCAGGGGAGGATGGGGGCCAAGGCAGGGGATAATGAACCTATGGCGAAGAAGAAAGGAGCCTCTTGGAACCTCACTTTGCCCCACCTTCCTGCAGGAAACACCGAGTTTCAACCACCCACGCTCCTGCTGCTGGCCCAGGGACGCCGCTTCGCCTAAGCGTTTCCAAGCCACAGATGACAGAGTTCCTGGTCCCCAGGACTGCCTGGGGGGTGGGGTGGCAGTGGCTTTCTGCGGCTGAGGACAGCCCCCTCACCCCAGGAACAGTGTCAGCCTCATGGGAGCTTGGAAGAGGCTGAGCTCCACCAATGGGCACTCTCGTGAATGTGACCCAGCCACGTGCATGCACATAGTCCCCACGTGTGCACATAGACACACACGGGCCCAAGCGCCGACTCTCCAGGGCTGAGAGAGGCCCAGGGCACTTCTGTGTTTTCAAGCCTCCTGGTGTAAGCAATTCACGATAGGCTGCTAACTTGGGGGGTGGAGATTTGAACCCTCCCAGTGGTGCTGCAGAAGAGAGGCCTGGAGATCTGATTACAGCCAAGAAAACCCCATGGAGCAGTTCCACTCTGTAACACATGGGATTGCCATGAGTAGAAATCAACTTGATGGCCATGGGTTTGGGTTTTATTTATTTATTTTGTAAATTAAAAGAAAAAAATTGCCTAATTATCATGGCCATGGGTAGGCATGTTTAGATGTTCTCATTTTACAAATTAATGTGTTTAATACACACACACAAACATAAATCCAATGCTATGCAATAGAGAAGTACACAAGATTCACAGAAATTACATAGGTTAGGAGTTCACAGCGCTGTGTGGTATGGGATGGGATCAGTTTAAAAGGATGTGAGAAGCTTTCTGTTCTTTCCATCATGTTCATGATTCTCTGGGATTAGAGATCCAGTCCACTTTGAGTGTATATTTTTTCTAATACTTTATTATGAAAAATTTCAAACATCCAGAAAATGAACACATGTATATGTACCACCTGGTATCTACAACTAACATTTGAAATAATTTGCTTTATCATACATCCATACATCTGTCCATTCGTCTATTACCTATCTCTCTATCCATCAGTCTCATTTTTTTATTTCTCCTTAGTCTAAATTTGAGGATTGAGAATGTATACTCCATACACATGTCACATACTCGAACACCACATGTGCAAACACCAGACGCAGTTACGCATGTGCACATACACAACCTTTCCCTGCAATGCCCAGGCATTCATGGCAGACCCTTGATGTCTTCCCCACCGCACCCTACATATCCTTCCCTTTTCCACTTCCATCACAGTCTTCACCGACACCCCTGCGGTATCACTGCATCTGAGGAGCAAGGCCACCAGACTTTTTACCCCAGGAGAGCAGGGCCATATCAGCCTTGTTCATGCCTCATCCCCCACACTTGGCACATAGCTGCCCCTTCTAGATGCTGGTCAAAAAAAAAAAAGGAGGTAGAGATACAGATACTGGGTGACCTCAGGACTCACCTCTCACATGTGCTTGTATGTGTGTATCCATGCACACACAAGACACAGTGCACACATCCATGCTCACACTCACATCATGCCAGTGTCTGCACACATGTGAATATACACTGTGTGCACCACCCACCTACCTGTTTCCACACTTTTCAGGTGGGGTTACTTGCAGGACTTGGGTCCTTTCCCTAGGCCTTGGTCACCGAGGCCACCATGGGCTCATCTGCTGAGGCCCAGTGATAAAGAGGGCTCACATGGGGTCCAAATGTAGCTCTCAGGACTTCTCAGTTGGCCTTGGGCATTTGAGCAGCAGGGGTTAAAAGCACCAGTACTAGAATCAGACAAAACCTGGATTCTGGTCTTCACTCTGCCATTTAATCACTGTGTACTTCACATATATGATTTGTGTGGAAGTTACTTAAAAGCATCAGTTTTCTTATCTGTTATGCCAGAGAGAAGGAATCTCTACCTTAAATGTATCTTACCTGAGATACTTAGCCAGTGCCTGACATGTTATACGCACTTAAAAATGGTAGCAGTGGGTATTATTGTTGTTAATTTCTTATAATTTCAGCTTTTATCCGTCTGGGAGGGAGGGCAGTCTTGATTAAGGAGAGCCTATGGGGAGAGCAGGTAACTGCCAATAACTGCCAATAACACCTCTCCCCAGGTGCTCTCCCAGTCCCAAGCCCTCATTATCCCACATGCATATTCATAAAGGACTGCCTCAGCCTTGCCCTGTAAGTGGGCCAGATGCAGGAAGTGGAGGCCAGTGCAGAGAGGGAGACCTGGGGGACAAGAGGCTTGAAGTCAGATCATCTAAGTCCTCATGGACGGGAGAATGGTGAGCAGGGGTGGGAAGAGAATGGATTGGGAGGCATTACATGTACTAGTGATTTGGGCAGGGGTTGGTTCTTGTATTGCAGATTGGGAAACTGAGGCCCCGTGATCAGAATAGAGAACCCTCATAGTGAGTGCTCCAAGAAGCCTGCTGCCTTTAGGACTTGGAGAGTTGAGCATCTCTCTGAGCTGAGCAACGGGCACAGAGGAGTGGAACAGTTGACTCCTGCATCTTTCTCTCAGTGGGCATAGTTTAATAGTTAGTCAGAAGACCTCTTGTGGCCCTGAATCCCAACCCTTTGGTGAGTCTGAGTGACCCCCCAAGGTTGTGTAGCTGACTGTGTCCTTGTCTTTGGGGGTATAAGAGAGGCAGTTTGGTCCCCAGAGCTGCAAGTCTTAAACTGGAGAGAAAGGCTGATGGTCTAGTCAGGACACCAGGAAATGAGCCCTTTTGGATACACATCCTCATTTCATCTCCATCATGATCTCTGAGACAGCTGGGGCAAAACGATTTTCTCCACTTTACAGATGAGAAGTGTGAGACTGAGAGAGGAAGAGTCACCAGGACAAAACTACACAGTGAGTTATTTGCAGAGCGGGTCAGCCCTCCATATAGGGTGAGGAGGGGGATATGATAGCCCTGCTCCTCTTGGGTAGGGGTGGGGACATGGAAGCGGCAGCATATTACCTGCTCTGGAAATTTTCATTCTAAGGTCAGAGGGGCTGTCTCTTTATACCTGTAATCATATCCCTCCCTCCCTCCTTTCCTATAACTGCCTATTCCTTGGGACACTTTCTTGGATGCTCACAGCTAGATGTGATGAAGTTAAGCAGGATCACCACCCCACATCAGGGAGGGGATGGAGGCACCCAGGGGTGAAGTGGCTGGTCCGCAGGGCAGGGGCTATGATAGAACAGGAATCTCAGGTCCGGGTCACTTTCTACTATACCACATGGGAGAGGAATGGAAAGTTTGGCTCCTGGGGCAGAAGTGACAGTGGGCGCTGACCCTGAGGTAGGAAGGCTGCATGTGACAAGGGCTCCCTTCAGGCTTAGTTTGCACTGAAGATACATAAGCTGGGAGATGCCTGATTTTCCTGGGCAGCTAGTCTTGGCAGCCGAGACTCTTGCTAAGTTCTGAACGCCGTAATTTGTCTCCTCAGTATTGCGCCCCACCCCCAGTCTTCCCTGTGCCCACAACTGCTGCTGTAGTGTGGTCCCTAAGATCATCTTCCTCCTCCGCCTCCCCCTGCTTTTAAGAAAGATTCTAAAGGGCCCGTGCTGAGAGAGTCTTCTTTTTCCAAGGAATTTTCATTCACAAAGGAGACAAAGCCATAAGTTAGAACAGTGCATTTAATAGTGGCAT
Source organism: Heterohyrax brucei (assembly GCA_028571685.1). Lineage (NCBI taxonomy): Eukaryota > Metazoa > Chordata > Mammalia > Hyracoidea > Procaviidae > Heterohyrax > Heterohyrax brucei. Next base: position 61,905,333 of record CM053140.1, read on the forward strand.
TTCAGACTTGGGGGATTGCTGAGTAGGAGGGAAGTGCTAGGTGCTTGAGGAAACTGGGCTTGTGGTAAAAATTCATTCATTCACTCATTCAACAAGGCTTTTAAAAAAACAAAACCCACTGCCATCAAGTTAATTGTGACTCATAGTGGCCCTATAGGACAGAGCAGAACTGCCCCACAGAGTTTCCAAGGAGCACTTGAACTGCTAACCTTTTGGGTAGTAGCCATAACTCTCAACAACTAAGCCACCAGGGTTTTCAATAAGTCTTTACTTCTACCACATGCCAGGCAGAGCACTGCCAGTGCAGTCGTTTAAGAGCTCGGTTGCTACCCGAAAGGTCAGCAGTGTGAATCCACCAGGTGTTCCTTGGAAACCCTATGGGGCAGCTCTACTCTGTCCTGTAGGGTCACTAGGAACCAAAATTGACTCGACAGCAATGTTTTCTTTTGTTGTTGTTGTTGTTATATGCCAGAAAAAGGAAACCCTGGTTGTACAGTGGTTAAAGTGCTCAGCTGCTAAACAAAAGGGCAGCACTTTGAGTCCACCAGCTGCTCTGTGGGAGAAAGATGCGGCTGTCTTCTGTCAAGATTTATAGTCTCAGAAACCCTATGGGGTAGTCCTACTGTGTCCTATAGGGTCACCATGAGTTGGAATTGACTTAACGGCAATGGTTTTTGTTTTGTTTTTTGGCATATGCCAAAGGAGGCCTGATGGTGCAGTGTTTTGGGGGGAGGTGTACCACAGCCTGTTGGAAAACCTGGTGGTGTAGTTAAGTGCTACAGCTGCTAATCTAAAGGTCAGCAGTTTGAATCCACCAGGAGCTTCTTGGAAACTCTATGGGGCAGTTGTAGTCTGTCCTATAGGGTCACTGTGAGTCAGACTCAATGGCAGTGGGGTTAGTTTTTGTTTTCTTTGGAGTTGTGCCCAGGGGGGTGGAGGAATGGGAGAGCCAGGTATGAATAAAACAGTCCTCAGGTGACTCAAAGCCTGAAGGGTCCAGTATATCGAAAGACAGAATAGACAAGTGGGACTAGATATTGTCACCTCCTCTTTCCAAGAGAGGCAGTGAGATGTTTGGCACTGGCCCCAGGGTCTGAGGTCAAGGCCAGCCCGTGGTCTCCAAGTACTGCCATTTATGAGGTGTGCAGCCTTGAGCAACAAAGACAACAACCACAATAATCAGTCAACATTTATTCAGTGTTTCATTCATGTATCAAGTCATTTTACTTCTTTAAGCCTCAGTTTCTCCATATGTAGATTGAGGGAGGGAAATTAATGTACTTCTTAGAGTCATGAGGCTTGGATGGGACCACGTGGGTTGGAAGAGCTTTGGACATGCTTGAGCTCCATGGTGACCTCAGTGATTTGTGAGGCTATATTGGAGGCTTGTATTGTTTTGGAAACACAAGCAAAGCAGGAGGATATTTCTTCCTAATGATGCCAGGGAATGGGCTGGGGTGGGTGGCTGGTCTCCTTATCAAGAAGATATGAAATGTGAGAGGGTAGAAAGGAGAACAAGAGGAAGAAGACTTTTCCAGGAGGAGGGTGCTGTGTAGGTGAAAGTGTGGAGGAGGGCAAGTGTGGGGTGTGTTTGTGGAACAGTCCTGGCACCATTAATAGTTAAGCTGGTGCCCACCCCATGAATCACCTAAGGATGCAGTCAGGCCGGATTTTTGGCCCTGGGGCCAGCTGTGAGGCACACAGCTAGAGTTGTTTGGGAAAAGGGCTGGAGGGTTAACTGAAAGTAATTACAGAGCCCTTCCTCCGAGTCTCTCCCCCTATGGAGGGAGGGTCTGCCTGGAATGTGACTCACTTAGCCCTTCTGACCTCTTTCTTTGGGGGGCATGGATTGAGCATCCTGGAAGCACTGAGCACCCAAGTGGAAGTGGCTGTGAGCAGCTTGTGGTCCCAGACCAACCACTGGGAGTCAGTAGGGTGAAAAATGGGTGGGTGGAGAGGAGGATGAAGCTTAAAGAATGTGAGGGTGGGGTTTTATGAAGGCTACACGGAGCTCACATTTGTCAAGCACCCACTTTATGTTGCCCCACTTACCCCTGTGACAGCTCTATGAAGTAGGTACTATTATACCCTCATTTTACAGATGGGGAGACTGAGGCTCACAGAGGTGAAGTGATTTGCCCAAGGTCTTTACCCAGTCATTCATCATTCAACACATATGCATTAAGCACAGGCTCTGTGCCAAGAGTTGGGGGGCCAGTGGGAACCAGTGTTTGATCTTTGCCCTTAGGGCTGACAGAGTCGTGAGGGCACTCCGAAGCCTACCTGCATCACGAATCTAGATCTTATTAATTCCAAACCCTCCCTTTGGGCCGGAACACGAGCCCGGAGCCTGAATCTACACTTGTGAGGCTCCGGCAGTCGCCCGAGGCCCATGAGCTTTCTCTTCCCATGGCCCCGCCCCGCGCACCTGTTCCAGGTGAGAGAGCAAGTCAGCCCGAAGTGGCCCCGAGCGCGCCGCCGGAAAGCGTCGAGCGTTTTCGGCAGGTGGGGCGGGGCCGGGGCGGGGCCAGCCGAGCACCCGGGAGTCTGGCGGGATCCCAGGCCCTCGCATTGCTGGCACTGGAGCACCGCCACCATGGGAGCCTGCCTGGGAGTCTGCTCCCTGCTCAGCTGCGTGAGTCCCATCCCAGCGTCTCCGGCCACCGGCACCGCTGGCACCTTCTTTGGCCCGTCACTTTTTTCTTCTGTCTCCGAAGAGTTTCTTTTTCCTTCCTTAAAACTTATCTTTCGGGGTCCGCACCCGCCTCCTCGCCCCAAGGACCCCCTCTCCAACTTGGTACCTCTTTGCCCCCTTCTGCGCCATCCTGGACCTGCGGGCGCCCTGAGCAGCTGGCGTCCGGGCTCGGGTTACTGCGGGGGAGGGGCTGGGCAGCGCTGGGGGCGGGGGAGGGGAGTGCCCTCGGTAGGCGCCCTTCCAGGAATTAAGGAGACTGAGACCCCGATCCGGGAGAGGGGCTGAGCGCCGGGGCCTCACCCGGCCAGCGGCCCCGCCTCACCCAACTTGGAGCTCGCTGAGTGCGTCTTCTCTGGCCTCTCCGCCTGGGCGTGCGGACTGTACCCTGCCGGGCCCCGGTCGCTCTCTGCCCCTGTGTCCGTCTGTCTGTCTCCCTCTGGCAGCCCGTTCGTCTGTCTGGCTCACTGTCCATTTGTATTTGCCTGATATCTGTCTGTTGGTCTGACTGTCTTTCTTTCTTTGTAGTCTCTCCATCTGTCATTGTCTGCCTCTCTAGCTATGTGTCAGTCCACCTACCTGTCTTTGTGCGTGCTTGCCTCTGTCCCGCTCGGGCTAGCTTACGCTAACTCCTGGGCACTTCCCCAGCCAGCCCCAGACCCTTACCCCCTAGGCCCCTGCGCTGAGATGGGGCGGGGAGAGAGCCCTGTGTGGCCTTTCTATGCCACCCTTGGGTGAAGTTGGGGCGGGTCGCTGGGGACAACCTGAGCCAACTCTAGGCTGGAGACCAGGGATTTGGGAAGGGCTGCAGTTGGGGAGGCCAGTGGTAACTGTACTCCTGGAGTCAGGGGCCTGGGCTGAGTAGCGTCTGGCTCTGTTTTGGGGCTGCAGCCAGCACAGGGGAGGGGCTTCAGGCAGACCCGACCCCGACCGGGAGGCCCCCTCTCCTTTTCCTTTTCCCAGCCTCCCAGCCCCCTCTCCTTTTCCTGTTCCCCTCATTAAATCTTTCTGAGGCTCATTCAGACAGCCCCTCCTCCTCTGACTCCACACAAAGAGAACCAAAAGGAAGAGGGGGGTCCATGGCTGCTGCTGAATCTTAGACTTTCCTTTGTCCCTCGTTTGTGTGTGTGCTTGGGTAGGGGTGTGGGGTGGAGAGCTGGGGACCTGAAGATTTACCCCATAGTCCATCCTGAGTATGAGGTCTGCACTGGGAGGCTAGGAGGGGCCCCCTGATCAAGTCTCTTGTCCCCGTGGACCTCTGTTTCCCCATCTGTAAAGTCTGCCATGTGTGGAAGAGAAGGAACCAAAGCTGGTCCCTGGCAAAGCCAAGGTTTGAGCTGAGTCTGGTTGGTGAGGGAAAGCTGGTGAGGAAGGGAAAACTCCCTTGGACTTGATCAAATTTCTATTTGGTGAAGTCTGGTGAGGCTCGGAAAACTAGTGGTGTGGCGGTTAAGTGCTACAGCTGCTAATCAAAAGTGTGGCATTTCAAATCTGCCAGGTGCTCCTTGGAAACTCCATCGAAGAGTTCTGCTTTGTCTATAGGGTTGCTGTGCGTCAGAATCAACTCAATGGCAATGGGTTTTTTGAGTTTTGGGTGAGGCTGAGGCCCTGGCTGGGCCTGCCTGAGGTGGGTGATGTTGAGGGGAGATCTGCCAATCTCCTATACCTCCATCTCCCCGTCTGCAAATTGGGGACAGTAACAATACCTCCCTGATAATGCTTTTGAGAAGGTTGAATGGAATAAGGCTTGTAAAGCACCCAGCATGGTTCCTGGCATAGAGTGAGTGCTCAGACATGAGGGCTACTGTCATTATAATTTAGGAAAGGTGGATGGAGATTTCATACTAGAGATATAAAGAGCTAGACCCTGGTCTCTGAGTCACACAGGGCACCTGACCAGTCTGCATGTACCCTCATTTTACAGATGGAGAAATGTGGGCCCGGAGAGGTTAGTTGACTTGCCTAAGGATGCACAGTGAGGGATGGGGAACTGCACAGTCTGGATTAAAATCTGATTCCCGGCCCACACATCCTTTCCTTTCCCACATCCTGGGTGCCTGAAGGATTGGGCTGGCCCAGGGTAGAATGGGGAAATTATTCAGTGAGTTTCTCATATCTGCCAGGGACTTGCCCTGCCTTTCAGTCCCTTGCCTTGGGGTTCTAGCCTCTGACATTTACTGAGCCCCAACTATATGCCAGGCACTGTGCTGAGCCTTCACCCATGTTATCCCTTTGATGCTCTCCCAGCCTTGCTGAAGTGGGGTTTTGCTGTGTATGGGAGATAAGATGGGCCTTCAAGGGCCTAGGAGTCATCAGGAAGCCAGCAGATGGCCAGCTGGGTGGTCAGCAAATGTTCAGGGAGAGCCTTCTACATGAGTGTGTGAGGTGCTTGGATCCTGGCTTAGCCTCTTCTCAGTGCGTGGCCACGGGCAGCCACTTTGCTTCTCTGACCCTCTGTCTCCTTGTCTGTGAAGTGCAGATAACAAAGGTATCTGCTTCTCAGAATGTTGTTAAGGATAAAGTGGGACTGAGCACACTAACATGCTTGACAAGAAGCTGGCATGCAGTGGTCACTCTGTAAATGCCCCAGAGTGGTAAATTCCTCAAGACATGTTAGGAAGTAGTGAGGCTGTCTGACTGCAGAGCCTGAGCTCTGAGCTACTTTACTGCCCTGTCCTCCACCCCATTTTATAGATGAGAAGACTGAGGGGAGAATAGACTTGCCTAAGGTTAGGGACAGAGCCGGGGTTGGGGACCTGTCTTCTTAGCAACACATTGGGAAATAAATGTGTATTGTGTAGTTTGGGACTGACCTCTTCTCTCTTGTGTTTTATCTAGTCCTGGGGTTCAGCTAACTTATGGAGTTGTTCATGAAGTATGCAGGGAGAGCCCCATCATTACCCTGGGCCAGTTTGTTTCTAACAAGAGAATTAACTAAACTGAGGCTCCAGCCTGACAACTTCTCCCACCCCAAACCACTCCTGGACCCAGAGCTGCCCAGCAGGGGCCCCACTTGCCTTGCGAGGCAGTGAGCTCCTCGGCAGTGGCAGCATACAAGCAGCAGAAGGGTGGCTGGCTCTTTCAGGTGGTTCTTCACTGGAGGAAGGCTGGGCTGGCTGAATGTCTAGAAACCTTGCAGCATTAAGACTTTAAGACCCAGGATTCTTCAGGTTTTGTGAGTTCTCCTTTAGGGGAACCTGGGCTGCTGCTAAGTAAGACTCAGCCGCTGGGACCACTGGGACCGTTCTGGTGGTTTTCTCATTGTTTCTTCGTCCCCTCCCCTGGCCCACCCTCAGTGCGTTTTTCTGGGAGGGGTGAGGGAGAATGGTTGTAATCTCAGGGCAAAAGCAAGTTTCCAGTCTGCGGTGGCTGCTCACGTTATGTCATAAACACCCCTCCGTGTTCTCTGCTGGCTAGCGATTTTCATCTGCAACATTCCAGGGAGTCAGTGGGCCACCACTGTCTCTTGCTGTTGGAATTTTATTTGCAGTTTCATGAGATTCTGATAACTAAATGCTTTGGGTTTACTTTAGTTTTCCTCTTTATTTAAAATATTTAATTTGGGGTACTTATAAAATTAACCTTATCCAAAAAACCAAACCAAACCTATTGCCCTGTCAAGTTGATTTTGATTCATAGTAACCCTACAGGACAGAGTAGAACTGCCTCATAGGGTTTCCAAGGAGCAGCTGGTGGATTCAAACTGCTGATGTTTTGATTAGCAACTGAGCTCTTAACCCACAATTTTATTGATGTGTAAATTCCACAAATAAAATGCACCCATTTTAAGCATTTACATACAGATCTCCAGTCATCAGAGAATTCTCTATCACAGGAGCACTGTGATACGTTGATGGGCATTTAGTCATTTCTCCTGTTATTTCTGTGTTATAAATGGTCAACTTCCTTGTGTGCATGTGTACTCATATCCGTCCATACTCAGTAGTTTCTGGCTGTAAGAGCTATGTGGTAACAGCTTCCTGTAGGAGGGATCCCCAGAGGTGGAGCAATGAGGTCAAAGTGTACGAATGTTTCTAAGGAGATTCTGCTTCCCCCTGGAATCAGCTGGGACCTGCTATATGTTCTCTCCCTGATCTGGCCTCTCTGGCTGCCAGCTGGGCCCTTGGAAGTGTTACAGTTTCTGGTGCCAGGAGCACCTGGATGTTAATTTCCAAGACCTGCAGTGAATTGAAAGGCCCAGCTTCCAGCCTCTACTGTGTCTACAGTGTCCCAAATAGACATGGTAACAAGCCAGAGTCAGGGCTTGACCTGGGTACCTGGGCGCCTGATTCCTGGGAGCAGTATCTATCAGCCTTCCTTGGTTTTCTCTGTCCTTGCAGGGACTGCTTGTGTCACTGCGGTGTTTTGAAATGACCTGTGACTGCCTTCAGTGAGCTAGCGGGCTGACAAGTAGCACTGATCTGTGGACAGAGCCAGGGCTTTGGTACAGGCAGACCTGTGTTGAAATCCCAGTTCCTCAGCTGACATGCTGTATGACCTTGGTCATGTCACCTCTCTGAGCTTCCCCATTGATAGGGAGGCTGTAGCAGCACTGACAGTGTCAGAAAGGCTTACTGTAGATCAAATACTTGCCATTGTGCCTGGAACTGAGTAACCTTTGGTACCATTATTATTTAAAGCCCTAGGACTGTAACTTGCTGTGTGACCTCTGGGCAAGTTTTTTTTAACCTCTCTGGTCTCAGTTTTCTGATCTGTAAAAGGTGCTTGATAACCTGCTCTATCTGATAACCAGAATGCACTTTGTGGTTACAGGACCCATTTCTGGTGACATTTGTGTATCTCGTCACTTCCCAGTGGTGGCCATGGGTGGGGAAGGCAGGGCTTGAGATCTGTGAGGTGGAAGACCCGGCTTTGATTTGGACCACATTTCACTGAGCATCGCTGCTGGACTTGACTGCGTGGGTGATAGAGAGACGGCGAGAAGGAGGCTCCTGGGCATTTCTAGTCTGGGAGAGAAGTAAGGAGTAGACGGAAGGTAGCTGTACCTCAAGTTAGACTGTGTTATATGCCTTGTCACAGTCCAGAAAGAAGGCTGTGGGTTTTCAGCCTATTCTCCACAAAAGTAATTTAAAAAATTTTTTTTTATTTAATATAACTGAGTGAAAAATGTACATTCCTGCAACAAAAGTAATTTTTTAAAAATGGAAGCTTATTCCTGTTATTCTTGTCTTAAAACTTTCAAGTGCACACCTGATGCAGTTAGGATGAAAACCAGAGTTCTGTACATAGCTGCCAGGACCAGCATGATCTGGCCTGTGTCAACCTGACCGGCTTTCCTGCTCATGGCTAACCTTCCATTCAGGAAGCTTTAGCCACAAAGCTTCTTCCTATTCCTCAAATGCTGTCCACTCCTGCTGGCCTCAGAGCCTTTTCAAGCTCTGTTCTCTCTTATAGGACATGCTTTACTCCCCTTTCATCTGGCAAGTGCCTCCTCATTCTTCAGCTCTCTGTTCATATGTTACTTCTTGAGGGGGGAATATGTTCCCTGACCTCTCTTCCCCTATCTAAACTAGGGTTCCCCATTAGTCACTCTTGTGGCAGCTTATGGCACTTGTCATTATTTGTTTAATGTCTTTCTTGCCCGTGGAACCTCCAGAAAGTGGGGACTTTTCTCTTGCTTATGAAACTCTTAAATATCCCATTGAGGAGTTGGGGCTGCTTAAAAAATGCCCAAAACCAAACTTATTGCTGTAAAGTCCAACTGATGGTGACTCTGTAAGACAGAGGAGAATTGCCCTAGGCACTTTCCAAGGAGCAGCTAGTAGATTTGAACTGCCTACCTTTCAGTTAGCAGCCAAGCTCTTAATCACTCCACTACCAGGACTTAGGGACTGTTAAAGGGAAGGTGAGTAGCTGATTCAAAGGCTAGGCTGTGATTCCACATCCCAGAGGCGTGAGTCTCCAGTTGTGAATGGTGCAATATCCTCAGCATCTAAACGGTTTCAGCCAGCTGGAGGGAAAGGCCTGGCACCTGCTTGGCTGAGGAGCCAGGAAGGGAAAGGATTAGACCACCACCTGCTGTCCAGAAATGGTACAGCCCCAAAGTGAGGAAATAGCCACTCCCCGAGAATAATATACCACAGTGAACAAAACAGACAAAAATCCCTGCCCTCCTGGAGTTTACCTGCTAGAAAAGAGAGACAGACAAATACATAAATATAATGTATATCATCTGATTTCAAGTTCATCATCCTATTTTGAATTCTGTCACCTGTTCTCACAACTGCCCTGTGAGAAATAGATACCCCTGAGTCTCATTTTGTAGAAGAGGAAACTGAGGTTCAGAGAGTTTGAGTGAGTTGTACAAAGCCACACAGCTGATCAGCGACAAAGCTGACCTGAATTTTTTTTCCTATCACTCTGCTTCCCTGGGAGACTCTCCCCTGCCATCACACACATGGGCATGCGCGTGCACACAAGCACAAACATGCCCCTTGCTCTCTCCGAAGCCGTGGTAACACCACAGATACACCTGAGTTTGCATCTTGGTTCTGCTGCTGTCTGGCTCAGTGACTGTGTGACCCAGCTTCTCTGAGGCTTGGTTTCCTCAGCCCCTCCACCGCACCTTGGGCTTGAGAGTTAAGTGTGTGTTAGATATGTACTCCCGTTCGGACAGATGGAGAGACGTTCACTGGGCAGGTGGTGGGTGCTGTGTGCTGGGACGCTAAGGGAAGAGGAGGCAGAGTAACAGGTGTGCCTTGCCCTCCCTGCAGGCGTCCTGCCTCTGTGGCTCTGCCCCATGCATCCTCTGTGGCTGCTGTCCCGCCAGCCGCAACTCCACCGTGAGCCGCCTGGTATTTACCGTCTTCCTCTTCCTGGGGGTGCTGGTGTCCATCATCATGCTGAGCCCGGGTGTGGAGAGTCAGCTCCACAAGGTGAGAGTTGGTGGGGAGGTAGGGGGAGCAGTCTGCCAGGCCTCCCTCTAATGGGGGCTCAGCTGCCCCGGGCCAAAGGGCCTAGCCTGGGGGTCACAGATGATCAAGGAGAGGTGGGTAGAAGTGTTGGGGTACTGATGCTCCAAAGGTTGGAGCATAATAGGGGGTGTTTCTCTATGTAGGTGGGATGTTTGACCCTCACATGGGGATTCTTATTTCTCATAAGCCACGGGCCCCTCAGAAAATGTTATTAATCCTTATGGCTCCTCAGACATTGGCTGGGGCTGTTCTTCACCCCTTTAATGATGAAGCCCTGTTTGGGACTTCTAATTCTTACCTTCATAGCCTAGCAGGGAGATCCTTTCAGCCTGGCATAGACCCAGGGAACACTTAGGCTAGTGGTTCTCCAGTTTTAGTGTGTGTAAAGTATGAGTCACCTCAGGGGTGGGGGAAGTTATTAGAAAGGCAGAGGCTCAGACTCCATCCTAACCAGTAGCAGGCAGGTTGACTGTGACTCATGACCACCCCATGTGTGTGAGAGTAGGACTGTGCTCCGTGGGGCATCTTTTGGAAGAAGATCACAGGCCTTCCTTCCAAGATGCCTCTCGGTGGGCTTGAACCGTCTGCCTTTAGGTTGGCAGCAAGTGCCTTAGGTGAGCACGCAGGGCCTCCAGACCCCACCTTAGAGGTTCTGAATCTATAGGATAGGGGCCCCAGGATCTCCACTGTCCCCAAGCACTACAAGGGATTCTGCTGGAAGGAGGGGGAGTGGTGGAGGCTGCTCAGGGAAATCCTGGCTCAGACACCACAATTCACTCCTGAGGTTAAGGGGTGAAAACAGGGAGATGCATAATAACAAGATGTAACAAGCACATCTGCCTCTCGTGGAAGCTCCCTCCTCAGACTTCAGCAGCACATTGGGGTAGGGGCTTGGGAGTAGGAAAAGAGATGGGGGGCAGTGGAGAGGGGGAGCCTCCTGGCTGGCCTTGGATTGGTTCTGCGTGGTGAGGGCTTCAGGCTGCTCTTTCTCCACAGCTGCCCTGGGTGTGCGAGGAGGGGCCCCAGAACCTCGTCGTCCTGCAGGGCCACATCGACTGTGGCTCCCTGCTAGGCTACCGTGCCGTCTATCGCATGTGCTTCGCCACGGCTGCCTTCTTCTTCCTTTTCACCCTGCTCATGATCTGTGTGCGCAGTAGCCGGGATCCCCGGGCTGCTATCCAGAATGGGTGAGAGAGGGGCCCTGACCCACACCTGGGGACCCTTCTCCACAGATTTCCCTTCCTCTGCTTGCCTCCAGGGAGTCCCAGACCCTATTCTCAGTCTCAGGAGCCACCAGAGCTGGGAGGGTGCAACATGGGTCAGCTCATTCAGTTATTCCCATTTCTCATATGAGGAAAAGAAAGCCCAGAAAGGGTAACAACTCACCTAAGGCCACACAGAACTTCAGTACCAAGGCTGGGTCCAGAGCCCAGGTGACCCTCCTTATCTGTGCCTTGGCCCCTCCCTCTGCCTTGAGGGGTTGGTTCTAGGACCAGGACAGTCCTTTTGTGCCCCTCAGTCAGAACATTCCTCTTCACCTCTGCTGGTACCTGTTCTGTGGGGCTGGGGGTCCTGGGGTCCTAGCCTGGTCTGGCCTCCAGGTTCCTTCTCCCAGCCCAGCTCTTTTCTCCATTCCTTCCGTGCACCTACTACAGGTTTTGGTTCTTCAAGTTCCTGGTCCTCGTGGGCATCACTGTGGGTGCCTTCTACATCCCTGATGGCTCCTTCACCAACAGTAGGTGGAATTGGGGGCAAGTGGAGGGTTCCAGGTAGGGGAGCATTGGTGGGGGCTGCCCTGGCATACAGCCCCCAGGTCGCAGCTTGGTCCTCACCCTCCACCCACAAGAAACGGCACTGGTGGCCTCCACTGCTTGGCTACATGGTATTTGGTACCTTGGGGTGGGGTGGGGGGCTACCTCATCCTAACCACACCCTGCCATACTGTCCGTGCATTGCTCAGGGCTCCTAAAGGGCAGCGCCTTTGCTTCTGTTCATGATGCAGTGCATCACTAATGAATAACTGTGTGTGGGAGAGGGAGACCACAGGGGTGCCTGTCTCCAGGCTGCTGCCCCCCTCTTCCTGGTGGATCTCCATGCCTCACTCTCCTCTCCCACCCCCAGTCTGGTTCTACTTCGGTGTCGTGGGCTCTTTTCTCTTCATTCTCATCCAGCTGGTGCTGTTGATTGACTTTGCACACTCCTGGAACCAGCAGTGGCTGTGCAAGGCTGAGGAGCGTGACTCCCGTGCCTGGTATGCAGGTCAGTGCCCCTGCCTGGCCTCGGCATGGGGAGAATGCAAAGTCAGGGCCTGAGTGGGGCTACCTGAGGGCCAGGGCAGAGCGGGGGAGGCAGAAGTTAGACGGGAACCTAGAGGGCATCTTGAGCAAACTCCTGACTTTGGGCAGGAGATGGAGGTGGGGAAAGGAGGGTCCTGGGGTGACTTTAGAGAGTTAGATGAGAGCTGACCTGGAAAGGCTCGGGGTGGTGGGGGAGGGTCGGTGGTCATCTGGTCCAGTGGTTCCTGCAGTAATGGTGAATAAGGCCCCTTTAGTGATATTCAAAGTCCTTAGGTAGTACAAACGGTTTGCTCTCAGCTGCTAATTGAAAGACTGGCCATTCAAACTCACCCAGTGATCTGTGTAAGAAAGCCCTCGTCATCTGCTTCCATAGGAATTATAATCCTAAGGAACAGTTCTGCTCTGTAACACATGGGGTTGCTGTGAGTCTGAATTGACTTGAGGACAGCAGGCACCGGGCAATGGGGGGCGTGGTATGCAGACCAAACTGCAAACAGCGCTTGGTCTGTGAAACTGCTGAGGCCTGGGGCAGAGGATGCTCTGAGCAACTGGCCTGTTTCACACACCTGGTTTCCACACCAGTGGGAAGGAAAGGCAGATGTATGTGATGTCTTGGCTGACAGGGTCTATTTTTGATACATTCAGTTAATTCCGATGTTTTATGCAAGAAAGGACCTGGTGTTATTGCTGCTTTACGTTCAATCTCTGCTGGCATTTCAAGAGCCGTGTGCAGGTGGCCTGGCAGTGACCATCACCACAGGATGGAAGGGAGGGGGCACCAACCGCAGCCCTGTGTCTGGCCTCCCATTCTCCCTCCCTTGGGCAGAAAGAACTTGATGCACACTGGGAGGCCACCATATGCACATGGCAGTGTTCTGTCATTTGCACACGTTCTGATTAAAAAACAAATTATACCTGGGGGGAAAAAAAAAAACTTCCTCAGCAGACTGCCATTCGTCTTTGTTATGTGCTGTCAAGCAAATTTGGATTCACAGTGACCCCATGTGACAAGTAGAACTGCCCCACAGGATTTTCTGGCTGTAACCTTTACGGGAGCAGCATACCAGATCTTTCTTCTGTGGAGCTGCTCCGTGGGTTTGAACTGCCAGCCTTGCACGTAGCTGCTGAGCACTTTAACACTTTTGCTCAGGGATCATGCCATTCACCTAGTCCATTTTAATAAGACTCTTGTGTGCATTGTATTTATTTTTATGGATGTCTTATTTATAGCAATGACATCATTTTAGTTCCAGAGTTGCGTGGATGGGGCAGAAATCACAAGGGTTGGTGAATGAAAGTTAGGAAGTGCTGATGTCATTCCTCGGGCGAGAAGAATGCGGCTCAGAGAGGGGGCAGGATTGCTCCATGCGCTCCTGCTCCCGTGGGGCTGGGGATCCTTGTGCCTCCTGCCTCCGCTCACTCGTGGCCCCTCCCGCCCAGGTCTCTTCTTCTTCACCCTTCTTTTCTACGTGCTGTCCATTGCAGCCGTGGCGCTGCTCTTCATCTACTACACTGAGCCTGGCGCCTGCCACGAAGGCAAAGTCTTCATTAGCCTCAACCTCACCCTCTGTGTCTGTGTCTCCATTGTCGCCGTCCTGCCCAAGATCCAGGTGAGCCTGCCCGTCCCTACCCAGGGTATGCGGCCCCCTCTGGGATCTTGGGAGGCCCAGGAAGGGGCTCTCAGTTTGGGTTCAGATGGTGGGCTCCCAAGGCAGCCTCCCTCCATTGGAGTCTGGGCTTATATCTATATGCTGGGTATCTTTGGAAAAGTGTCTTGACCCCTCTGTGTCTCTCTTCTCAAATGTAAAATGGGATAATACGTATTATTTGGAGTTACTCTCAGGATTGAAATCACAGTTGTGAAGCACATGGAATAGCGCTTGGCATATTGGTATCAATCAGACATTAGCTATTGTTACCATTGTTTTTATGGGAATCAGAACATTAGGGAGAGTCACTGAGTGACTTGAGTAGGAGTGTGGATGGCTCAGTTCCATAGTTTCTGGGCCCAGACCTTCTAGGACAATGAGTGGAGGCTCCTGAAGTTCCCTTCTTTGGTTGAGAAAGTCCTGTAAGTCCAGTGGCACTTCAGTTTGGAATTTCAGCCCAATGGAGGTTTCCAGCACAGCTTAGGCAGTCTTTGGGTCTGCTGGGCAGAAAGGTTGGAGACCGCCCTTCTATTCCGTTTTCCAATGGGAAGATTGAAGCCCAGAGAAGGTAATGTCCCTGTCTTAGGCCACATAGCAATTTGTGTTAATTCAGCAAATTCCCCGTGAGCACCTACTGTGTACCAGGCTGTCTTCTAGATGTTGAAGATAGAGCTGTGAGGAAGAGCAGAAGAAAGGTTAATAATAGCTGACAATCAGTGGCATCCATCGTGTCTTTAGTCCCCGCTTTACAAATAAAGAAATAGGGGCTTAGAGAAGTAGAGACTTGCTGGGGGTCACTTGGCTAGTAAAGAGGGCAGTTGAGATTTGAACCCAACAGGCTGGTTCCAGAACCTGTGTTCATAATCATAAGGTTTAGACTTCTATTTTCAGGTGTGGGTGTGCAGCTAGGTGCAGGGATAGACAAACATTAAGAAGAGTATGATAAATGAGGCAATTTTGGATAATAAATGCTATATGGAAAATAAAAGGCTATGTCCTAAGGGTGGGTGGAGTACCAAGGGAGGGAGCTGCTGTAGTCAGGGCTTTCTGACCAAGCCTAACTGAGAGTCCTGTTTGAGCCCCAAAGAGGGGCTGCCATCTCAGAGAGATGGAGAACCATGTCAGGGAAAAGGCACAGCAGATGCAAAGGCCCTGCGGTAAGAAAGAGTTTGACTGCTTCTAAGGAAAAAGGAGGCCACTGTGGCTGGAATGTAGGTAATAGGGAGGAGTGTGGCAGTGGATCAGGTACAGATGACAGTGGGGGCAAACAAGAGGGTAGTGAGACCCTGCTCTTGAGGTGTCTTCAAGAGGAGAGGAAGGCGGGTAATTAGAGGCATAATAGAAGAAAGAAGAAGAATTTGGATCCTACTTTTGGATGGGCAAAGTAGGTAGTAGGTGGCCTGATTGGTGTGTTCTCCCAGAGGGGCCTGCAAGTGGCTGTAGGATGATGAGAGTTTTGGAGGTCCCCCGGTTGGGAATGAGGTGACTGGGTTGGGTTGGGGTGTCTCTGGGCCTAGCAGGGGTCTTACCTGGGAACTTGCTTCTTGCCAGGACGCTCAGCCCAACTCGGGTCTGCTGCAGGCCTCGGTCATCACACTCTACACCATGTTTGTCACCTGGTTGGCCCTGTCCAGTGTCCCAGGTGAGTGCAGGTCAGGGCTCAAGGAGGCCTAGCCTTGTTCCTGAGCTAGTAAAGAGGAGCTGCAGGCCCCTAGAGGTAGTAAGGACACCCAGCTTCAGCCCGTTCTGAAATCAGTCCTTGAGGAAGATCGGGGACCTTATATGTTCTTGGAGCTCTCTGTTGTTTTGTATGTGCTGGTCATTGCTGGGATTGTCTGGTTGATCATCTGTCTGGCTGTCCCTTTGAGTTGGCTTTCTGCCCATCCTTGGGGCTACGTGGCTACTTTGACATGGCCTGTGTGGCCTGAGGGTGACTGTGCTTCCATCCCCAGACCAGAAATGCAACCCTCACCTTCCAAGCCAATTTGGCAATGGGACAGTCCTGGCAGGCTCTGAGAGTTATGTGACCCAGTGGTGGGATGCACCAAGCATCGTGGGGCTCATCATCTTCCTCCTGTGTACCCTGTTCATCAGGTATGGTGGGGGTCTGTTCTCTGGGCAAGGGTTATGATTGGGGGCCCAGAGCTGGAAGGGAGAGTAGGAGGCAGGAGCGTGAACACCAAGCTGAAAGGTGTTCTCAGCCAGCGGCATGTCCAGTCTGCACATTGTGCTGGTGGGAAACGGAGACCCTCAGAGGGCTCACTGAGAGTCCAGGGTCTAGGCCCTGTGTTCCCAGCTCAGATTCAAGTACAGGAAGCTGTAGGATCAAGAGCCTGGCTCAGAAAGGTCACTACTGTGTCACGGGAGGCAAGTGGTTTAACCTCTCTGAGCTTTAGTTGCCTTCCCAGTAACCTCCATTGCTGAGGATGGCTGTGACAGCACAGTGAGAGCTGTGATCATATTTAAGATCGCACAGGCACTCATATTTAAGGGACATCTTAGTGAGTGCTCATCTGTTGGACTCAAGCCAGGCTTCTTGGGATTCAGCCTGGCATTGCCATTTACTAGCTATGAGATTTTAGGCAAATTATCTAATGTCTCTGTTCCTCAATTGTCCTGTCTGTAAAATGGGGCTAACAATAGTAACTACTGCATTAGGTTGTTGGAGGGTTGTAGATGAGTTAATATGTATAAAACACTTTAAAAGGAAAATGTTAAGTAGTAGGTGGTATAGAAATGTCTGCAGTTATTTCAAGTAGTAGGCGCTATGTAAGTGTTGGCTATTATTTTAGGCAGTAGGGGCTCTATAAATGTTTACTGTTATTTCAAGTCACTGTGAACATTTCTACAACTGGATGGTATGAGTGCCTGCTTTGTAAGTACCACTAGATCATAATGTTAAGACTAATTATTATTCACACTGAGTCCAGCAGACTTGTAGTTTGTCTTGCCATGGCCCAGCATTTTCCCCAAGTGCCACTTTCTTCGTCTATCCTTTACTCTCCTACAGAGTCTTTGTATTGCACTTAACCTCCCCCGCAAGCACCTACCGTGGGCAGTACCTGTTTTCCTAAGAGCAGTACACCTGCCTCTGGACTCCTGGTCTGGAACATTTCGAGGCAGCTTTTCACATTTTGTTTTGTATAAGTCTTTTTTTCAGATAATTTTCTTCAAGTCACATCTGTGCAGTTCACAAACTTCTGTCTTCATTGTCACCTCATTTGACTCCTTTTTCAACCTAGAAAGACCTATACTAATTCCATTTTACAGATGAGGAGACTGAGACTCAGGAAGGAGTGGCCATGAGCTGTTGTGTCTGAGCACACAGTGACTGTGGAACTCGAGCATGCTTGTTCTGATCTCCACCCCAGGCACTGTAGCTGCTTCTTAATGCTCCCCTACTCACACCTCCTATACTCACACTGTAGCTACTTGGTAGCACTTCTGGTTTGGGCACAGTTCCTCAAACACAGGAAGCAGAGAAATATCAGCAGCTCCCTGGGAACACTGTCCACTGATGGCTGTCCCACCAGCTCTCTCTCTCTCTATCGTGCAGATATGGGCTCACATGCAGTAGGTGTCAGCAGGTATTTGATGATTGCTTGGAAGAGTGGTCCGACCACTTGGCAGAGGGGCCAGCTAAAGTCAGCAGGGGGTGATTTCTCCACTTGATGGTGTGGGGTTGGAATCTCAAGTTTTCTCCTTTTGCCTTTTTTTTGCAATCCAAGATGTTTTTCTTCAAAATTATATATATGTCTCACTATCAAATCACTGTTATAAATATCAAGACCTCATTATAGAAAAACAGCAATATACAGTTATTATCATTTTTGTATCAGTAAGCAGGAAGAGGAGGTAATTGGTAAAAGATGAAAAAGAAAGCTTAAAGTAATGGCATATGAGCATTATTAATTATAAACATCACTAATTAAAAAGTACCTGGTATGGTGCTTGATAATAGTAGATTCTCAGCCATTGTATATCCGCTCCTAAGTTTATGACTATCTCGTTATCTGATGTTTTGCATTTACAAAAGTAAAGAAGAGCTACTGTCTATTTTGGTGGGTAATGACATCCGGTGCTAATGAATGCTGAGATGCGAGGTCAGAGTCATGCTGGTCATGACGGTAAGGTTATGTGTCACCTTGGCTGGGCCATGATTCTCAGTGTTTTGGCAGTTATGTAGTGATGGGATTTGGCATCTATGTGATGATATAAAGATTCTCCATTGTGTGATCTGATATGGTTGTCCCCTATTTTTGCACGATGACCTGCTCTTTGAAACCTAGCCATGTTGATAAATGAGGAGTGGGTTTAATAGTGACTGTTTATTTGGTTTATACTTTGTGCCAAGTATAGTGCTAGGGACTTTACATGAATCGTTCCAGTTAATCCTCCCAGCAAACCTAAAAGGGAAATAACATTATCCTTGACTTTTACAGATGAGAAGTTAGAGGTTTAGAGAGGTTAAGTGCCTTGCGCCAGGTCGCAGAGCAAGTAGAGGTAGAGTTGAGAGTCAAAGCAGTTAACTCCTGGCCCAGGTAACTCCTAACCACCAGGCCCAGTGTTGTTATGACCAATGCGGTGGTTCATGAGGCCCTTTGCCACAGCCTGTTTACCCACCTCGGGCAACGACAGCCCTGATGGCCCGTCCTCCTGGTGCCCCCTGCAGTGTGCGTTCCTCAGACCACCGGCAAGTGAACAGCCTGATGCAGACAGAGGACTGCCCACCCATACTAGGGGCCACCCAGCAGCAGCAGGTGGAGGTCTGTGAAGGCCGGGCCTATGACAATGAGCAGGACGGCGTCACCTACAGCTACTCCTTCTTCCACTTCTGCCTGGTCCTTGCCTCCCTGCACATCATGATGACGCTCACCAACTGGTACAGGTGTGTGCACTTGGTCGGACACTGGTAAACCTGAGGTGCCTGGGGTGGGTGTGCCACACGCTTCCTCTCCTTTTCCCATCTCTAAGTTTTTTCTGATGCCTAAACGAGTCTTGGGGTATCTCTCTACTACCCTCCATAAAGCCTGCTGTTTCACCGCAGTTGACCTTACCTGCTCAGATGCTGGCCCTTGACTAAGTGGCTAACAGTTGGGGTCACAGTGAGTGGACAAGAGCCTGTGCAGGGCAGGCAGGGTTAATGGGATCAGGGATGGTGACTCGGGCTATGGGGTCAAATTCAGTTTGGAATTAGGGTGTGAGGGTTAGAATCAAAGTCACAGGATCAAAAATAGAAGTCATGAGGTCAAGGTTGGCCTGGAATTAGGGTCATGTGAAGTCATGAATTTGCTATTTAGTTAAAATTGGAGTTAGGATGCCAAAAAGCCTAAATTGAAACATTAAAATTAAGGAGTCAAGATCAAGATAATCAGATCAGGACTAGGGTCACAGGGTCAAGGGTTAGAAGTGAGGTTAGAGGTATCAGAAATGGGATTGTAAGATCAGGAGTCAGGACTGGAGTCACATGAAAGTTGAGAATCAAAGTTAGGGGTCAGGACTAACGTCAGGAGTTCCAGGGACTGGGTTATGGACTTGGTATCCTGAGGTTAGGACCAGGAGTTAGGTCATAATTTGGGGGGGCTAGAATGGGCTACAAAGTCAAGGGTCAGGACTATGGCCACAATCTAGAACAGGGGTCAAGGTTGGAATTGATGTCAGGAATTAGTCTTGTGATAAAAGGTCAAGAACTATGTCAAGGTCACAAGGCCAAGTGCCAACACTGAGGACAAAAATGGTAGAGATGAAGACTAGGGCTACAGGCCTGTTGGGTGTCATCAAGTCTATTTTGACTCCTATCGACCCTACAGGGCAGGGCAGAACTGCCTCAAAGGCCTTCCTGCACTCGTCTTCAAGAGGGCAGATCCTCAGGTCTTTCTGCCTGCTGAGCTGCTGGCTAGGTTCGAACCACCAACCTTTCAATTAGTAGCTGAGCACATAACCATTATGCCACCGGGACTTAAGGATAAGAGGCAGACTTGAAGTCAGGGGTGACAGCTGTTGTCGTAAGGTCAGGGGCCAGGACTGAGGTCACAAGACGGAGGGCAGGCTCACAGCAACGGCGATGTGTTGCAGACCCAACGAGACCTGGAAGATGATCAGCACGTGGATCGCAGTGTGGGTGAAGATCTGCGCCAGCTGGGCGGGGCTGCTCCTCTACTTGTGGACCCTGGTTGCCCCCCTCCTCCTGCCCAACCGAGACTTCAGCTGAGGCAGCTTCCTCAACTCCCCCACCTGGTGCCTGGGGTCTCGGTGACAGCCAGGCCTCTCCTCCTCTCTACATCTACTTCCAGGACTTGCCCCGAGCTGGGCCCCATGGTTTAGTGCCTTCGATGTCAGGAGGACCAGGCTCATGCCTGAGACCACCCTCCTGCTACTCCAGCCCCATGGAGCTGCCTCTACTCTTGCCTCCTGACTGCCCACACCCACCCTTTTTAGGGAAAAGGGTCCTTGTTCTCAGGCTCCCCAGACAAGGTGCTGAAGGAGAGAGCTGCTCAGAGTTCAGGGAGCACTCACCGTGATGGGTGTCTGAGCCCCTGGACTCCGTGCCTTATCAAGTTTTAGACTTCACCCAATAAACAAGTCTCTGTACATGTCTTCCCATGCTCTGTGCCCCCTCCCCCTCAGCATGGAGCTCTGGGCCTCACCTCTGGGGCCAGGCCAGTGTGGGGTCTGGGGATGGAGTGTGAAAGGCCAGGTAGAGGAGCCTGGGCTTTATCCCCTGGGTCATGGTGGGGGCGGGGGGGTGGCACAGTCAAGGAGGGAGAGGTAGACCAGTGCTCTGAAAATAGCATTTTGGGGAGCAGGAAATGGGGTCTGGAGAAAGGGGGACCAGTAGGAAGCTGGGAGAGTCCATGTGAGGGGTGGCGATGCCGGAGTTGGGGTGGTAGGGAGGACGTGGTGCTTCCCAACTGCCTGTCCACCTCTGACTCACCGCCAGGCTTCTGCAGAGGAGCTCACCACCAGCTTCTTCTTCCCTCCCTCGTAGTAAAACTGGTACCTGCTCTGAGCCAGGTGCCATGAGGGACCCAGTGTACCATGGGGAAGAGTGAGCACTCTGGAGTTGACCAAGCTGGCCTTGATCCTGGCTACATCATGGCGCTATGGGGCTCTAGACAGATCCTCTACCTCTCTGGACCTGGATTCCTCATTCATCAGACAGGGAAAATGCCACCCATGTGAAAGCTGTTGTGAGGGTCTGGTGAGGCAGCTTGTGCAAAGTGCCTGGCCCAGAGAGTGTTTAGTCATGTCACTGCCCATCCTGAAAAGCACAGTGGTGTGGGGGATGGATAGGCTCCTGGCAAGGGCCGCAGGCCTGGTCCAGGTGTTGTGACAACTGCGGAGCATTCGCCCCTTCTGCTGGCAGGTATAACAAACATGGATGTGGTAGGCAGGGACATGCCCACTTCTCAAGAGCTCCTGGACTGTGGAGGAGTGGGCAGCGATGGAGATGGCACCAGTGCTCTGGGGTCACTGAGGAGGCGCCTGACACGGGCTGCCATCAGGACCGACATCCTGGAGAATGAGCATAAGTTATATAATGCCAGGAGGAGTGTGGGCCGGAGAGTTGGGCCAGGGTAAAATCAGATATCATCCCAAGGGCAAAGGGAAGCCATTGGGCATTGCGGGGCGGAGGGTGGACAGTAAATCTGACTGTCGGGCTGATCATGGGGAGCCCCCATGCATTAACAGCAGGGCAGGGATGTGGTCAGATTGGTATTTCAGAAAGATTTCCCAGAATGGAGCAGAGGGTGGAGTGGCTAGAAGCTGGTGCCAGGGCCCACGGCAGAGGGCAGGGGGGCCCGAGGAAGGTACCTTGCCCATGGGGCAGATCTTGCAGATGCCCTTGGCTCCTGGTACCTTTGAGCTAAAGGAGACCACTCTCCATAGGGGGCAAATCTGAGATCTTCCTTCAACACAAGATACCTCACTTTTTCCTTATTCCACATTGTGCTCCCCAGTAACCATTTTTTTAAAAAAATGATTTTTCAGAGCATTTCAGGTTTACAGAAAAATTGTGCAGGAGTTCCCATGGGCTCCTCCCTCCTGCACACACGTCTCTTTCCTAGCATTTGTGTGATGAACCAATATTGATGATTATTATTATTAATGCAAACAAACAAGAAAACCCCAAAACCCATTGCCATGCTTCCAACTCAGCAACCCTATAAACAGTAGAACTGCCCCATCGAGTTCCCAAGGAGCACCCGGTGGATTTGAATGGCCAGCCTTTTTGGTTAACAGCTTCAGGTTTTGATAAATGCTTGTCTATATTCACTCTTACCATATCCTATAGGGTAGTCTCACTGTCTTAAACCAATAACCTTTTTTATACTTTCATAAAAGTAGGCCATTTTGTCCTGCTTAGCCGGTATTTCTCGGAGTGTTCACTTAGCAGGTATGGACAGAGTGTTAGAATGGGCCAGGATCTAGGCTGGGGCAGGTTTGGTGGAAGAGGAGGCAGGGCCAAGCTATGAGGAGCCTGGAATAAAATGGCACATGTGTGGTCTCTGTTCTGGAGGCCAGAAGCCTGATACCAGGTGTTGGCTGTGCTGATTCTTTCTGAGGCTCTGAAGGAAAATTTTCTTCATGCCTCTCTCCTGGGCTCTAGCGATGGCCTGCAGCTCCTGGCATTCTTTGGCCTGTAGACACCTCATTCCCATGTCTGCCTCCCTGTCTATGTCACCGCTCACTGGATTAAGACTCACTGTACTCCGGTAGGACCTCGTGCTAGCTGATAACATCGTCAAAGACCCTACTTCCAAACAAGTCACATTCACAGGCGCTGGGGCTTAGGACGTCAACATATCTTTTGAGAGGACACAATTCAACTCATAATACTGGCTAAGGAGTTGCAGGTCCCAGTTTAGAGTCACCACCTCTGAGAAGCCTTCTCTGATCCCTAAGGCAGGGTGAAGGGTTCTCTCATGGTGTTCCTTCAGCCCCTGTTCTTTCTTCCAGCAGGGCATTGATCATCCTCATAGACCTGGCAATTAGGGTGGCGGAACTAGGGGACCGTGTCGGGCCTGACCAGCTGTGTGCTCTGAGGCTGGCGGCCCCCCTTGCCTCCTGCTGCCTCAGCACCATGGCTGCTCATATTCCCTGCCCTCTACCCCCATCCTTCCACCACCTTCTCTTCTTCATGCTTTCCTCTGTCTCCCCTCTCTCCTTCATCACTTTCCCTCCTTGTTAGTCTGTGAGACAAGGCCCAAGAACCCCAGCTCCTCTGATAGGCTAGGTGTAATGGGGAAAGGGCTCCCATGGACCCTGAGGGCCCAACAGACAGTGGCTGTGACTGCTGCTCCGTTCTCGGGCACCTGCTGCCCCAGTTTCAGGCCTGGGCTGTACTCAATGCAGAGACCCTAGTGGCAGCCGTAGTAACTTCGGGCCCACGGTGTGAAATGAGTATCTGGGCAGAGCTAGTGTACAGCCAGAGACTTGGGGGGAATGGAGGCACTGTGGAATAGGAGTACTGGATCTTAGAGCCTGAACTTGGCTGTGGTTCTGCTGGTGTCACTGTCTCATTCTGTGATTTTAGACAAGTTGGCTACTCTCTCTGAGACTCAGCTGCAGCTTCTATAAAATGTCAGTGATAGCTGTTCTGTGCTCTTGAAAGCACTGTGCCGTGGACATTGTGGCCAGCCAGCAGACAGCCCCAACGTGTGTCTCCCTTACCTACCTCCATGCGAAAGGCTAGAAGAGCCAGTTAGTCCATTTTCAGCTTCCCCAGGCACCTGACAACACTCTAGGTAATTAGGGCTAAGTAGAAATACTAATGAGTTTCTGCTTTCCTGTGCAAGGCACCACTCCTTCCCCTTTTTCCTATTTGGGTACAAACGTAGCACCTGGAATTTCAGCAGCTATCTTGTAATGTAACATTGAGGTCACAAGTCTGATATGAGAAGCAAACAATGACGAGGATCCAAAAAAAAAAGAAAAAAAAAGCCATATTTGTTGGCAATCAAATCAATTCCAACTTACAGTGACGCATAGGACAGAGTAGAATTTCCCCATAGAGTTTCCAAGGAATGCTTGGTGGATTTGAACTGCTGACCTTTTGGCTAGCAGTTGTAGCACTTAACCACTACACCACTAAGACTTTCTATAACAGTACTGAAAAGTTGGAAGAGTCTGAGTCCCTAATGCACTTTTGAGCTTCTGTATCGCTCTGCAATGCCTGACTTCAGACCAAGGCCTCAATCAAGTTCATTTTGGTTCAAACTCTGCTGAGAGTTTGAAGTTCTATCAAGTCTGCAGGTGATGCTAATGGTGCTGGTAATTCTGAGAGATGGTTCTCAGAACTGGTCCCTAAAAGCAGCATTAGCATCACGTGGGGACTCCTGATGCTAATGTGATGCAGTTGTTCTAAGAATTTATTGTACATAAGCTGGTCGACAGATGAATGGATAAATGACTTATGGTATATACTCACATAGTATCAGATACTGCCTAACAATAAATAACAATAGTGAATCTGTGAAATATTTCACAACTTGGATGAATCTAGAGGGCATTATGCTGAGTCAACTATGTCAATCACAGAAGGACAAACACTGCATCACACCACGATTATAAAAACTAAAGAAAAGGTTCACATACAGAAAGAAATCATCCTTGATAATTACAGGGAGGGGAGAGTTGGAGAGGGGAAATTACTAACTAGATAGTAGATGAGCATTAACTTTGGTGAAAAGAAAGACAATATACATTTTGGAGAAGTCAGTAAAAGTTGATCAAGCCAAAGAAGACACTTAGAGGAACACAAGGGAAAAATAGGCAATGTCAGTAAATTCTATGGCATGTGAGGTCCAACAATTTAAGTCCACGAACTTAATTGTTCTAAGTGCTACATACCTCATTCCTGAACATCACCATGGTCACCTTCAAAGTACTCCCCCTGGGAAGCTATACACCAACGCCAGTGCCTAGTCTATCCCTCAAAGCAATTTTGGAACTCTTTCTGGAATGGCCATTGGCACGATGGCATGTTGGCAAGTAACTGTATAGTTGTCTGTGAAGGAGTTCTTGGCCAGTAGACATGTAATTGTAGTGGAACACACTTCCTACTCACCTGATCTTCCCCCAAATGCCTTTTTTCTTTACCCAAAGATAAAGGAAATATTGAAAAGAGGACATTTTGATGACATTCAGGACATCAAAAGTAATATGATGACAGCTCTGATGGCCATTCCAGAAAGAGTTCCAAAATTGCTTTGAAGGGTGAACTAGGTGCTGGCATTGGTTCATAGCTTCCCAAGGGGAGTACTTCAAAGGTGACCATAGTGATAATTCAGCAGTGAGGTAGGTAGCACTTTTTCTAGAATGAGTTTGTGAACTTAATTTGGCAGTACTTGTGTACAACCTTACTGGTAGCTCAGTTGTTAAAAGCTCAGCTGCTAACCAAAAGCTCAACAGTTCAACGCTGAACAGGGGAAGGACATATAGGAGTACACACACACAAACATATACACACACATACAGGTTAGGTAGTGGATATTTTTACACATGTTTTTGTGTGTGCAGCATATATATTCATATATATGGTACAGTACGAAGGGGCACTGACATAGGATCTTCCCAGTCACATCCAAACACCTTGAGGGACTGAGTTACTGGGAATGAGAGCTAGAGACTACGGTCTTGGGGAACATCTGGTTCATTTGGCATATTTCATAAAGACAATGTTCTACATTCTACTTTGGTGAGTAGCATCTAGGATCTTAAAAGCTTGTGAGTGGCCATCTAGGATGTATCTATTTGTCCTGTCCTTGTGGAGCAAAGGAGAATGAAGAAAACAAAAGACAAAAGTAAGATCTTAGTCCAAAGGAGTAACAGACCACATGAACCACAGCCTTCACCAGTCTGAGCCAAGAAGAACTAGATGGTGCCCAGCTACCACCAACAACCATTGCCGGGAGCCAGCCATGGCAGAGTCTGGGTTCATAGAGGGAGGGGCACTGTCGGCAAAAGAATGAGACTGAGGCAACCAGGAATCTGAAGACTAGCAGCCTGTCAAGGCCTGTCTTTCTTTATTTTTATAATCAATGAGGTAACTGCTCTTTGATCACGTAAGCTATTGGTTCGTAAGGAGTTGATATCTCGTGGTCTCTCTTCATGTTAATTATTAGGGTCTTCTCTGTTAGCAGTAAAGAACTGATACATTGTGGTCTTTTTTCATGTTAATCATTAGGGCCTTTTAGGTAATGGCCCAAGACAAATATATTGTGATTATAGTCAACAGTGAAAATAAAGCTATACCTTGAGCTCAATCAGTTCTATCCTCGAGGTCAAAGGTGCAGGAAGGAGGGATAGACTCATCTTAAAAGTTAATCTGACTGTCTCTATTTGTTGCTTCTTTGCTCTTTCTTATCTTTTCCTGTGGGGACAGTAAGCGCCCACCATCCCCCACTTTAAGCCTCTCTTAAACTGTTCTAAGAAGGGTATTTCTTTAGTGTTTGTCTATTTGCCATACCAAATATAATAAACTTGGAAGCCTATCTGTCTTCCTGATGTAGGGAGTGGAAAGGCTGTGTGTGATGTCGTCCCTGGGGAGCTTTCCAGGGCTTTTTTGCAATCTTGCATTTCACATGTGGAGGGGGAAGTGCAGATGGGGGAAGCCAGTGGGGCTGGGCGTTCCCAGACTGGGCGTTCTCTGGCTCAGCGTCTGTCCTTGTGCCAGGAGATGAGAGGGTATTTTTGAGGAAAGTTTAGTAGGATAAAAAAATATCATCAGGGAGAGTATGGCCAGAAAATGTCAGGGGTGAGATAAGTCCGCCCGCCATCACATAGGCTTGTAACTTTGTTCACAGAGGTCTTTGTGGGTGACGGGCCTCGGCAAACCACACTGACAGGGATCACCATAGAGGGTCCCAGACAAGCAGGAGAACATGCAAATTCACAAAAAAAGACCAGATCTATTAGCCTGCCAGAGACTATGGCCCCTAGACACCCTTCTGACTCAGAACTGAAACCACTCCTGAAGTTCACCTTCCAGCCAAAGGTTAGACAGGCCTATGAAATAAACACTAACAGGTGCCAGGAATGTGCTTCTTAGATTAGTCAAGTATATGAGACCAAATGGCTAACACTCGCCTAAATGCAAAGACAAGGAGGCAAAAAGGGCGGGAAAGCTGGGTGAGTAGAAATGAGGAATTTGGGGTGAAAAGGGAGAAAGTGCTGACACATTGCACGGATTACAACCAGTGTCACAAAACAATTTGTGTGTAAATTCTTGAGTGAGAAACCAGTCTCTGTAAACTTACACCTAAAGCGCTATATACATACATACATACATAAATGCATGTATGCCTATAAATCAACTGAGAATCTTGTTAAAATGTAGATTCTGGTTCAGTGTATCTGGAAGTGGAAATGCAAAACCTCAATAGCGGTTCACACAAGAATGAGCTCTGCTCCAGACTTCTATGATGTAAGGAAAACAAATCTCAATGCATTTAAGGCCCTGTTAGTTAGATATTATGTTCCTTACAGCCCAATGTATTTATAACTGATATAACACTGAGAATGTTATCAATTTAAGTGATAATAAAAATAACAGTAGAATCTTGTCCCCATTACTCAGGATTACTGGGTTAATAGTGTAGCATGTTGGACAAAAGATAGATACACATGCATATACATACATGCACGTCTATACATAAAGCATGTGTATTATATATGTGCTTATATAATATTGTTTAGTCATGGACCAATAACATGAAACTTGCATCCCCAAAATGGAGAGCACTAAGAGACTGCAGAAAGAGGGGTAACTCCAGCATGATGGCAAAGGAGTTTATTAGGAAGCCTTACAAACTCAGAAAGTCCTGGGTGGCCATACAACCAAAGCAGATCTCTGCACTCTGAAGTGAGAAGGCAGAAGTTTTATAGTGGTGGCGGAGGATAGTGGCTACAAGCCAGGGGCTTACATTAAGAAAGACTGAGCAAATGGCAGTAAACTAGCAGACCACATGAGGGTGCTTGTTTAGGGCTCCCCAAGCCTGTTGGCTTTTCAGTACATCAGTCTGGCATGTTCCCTCTCTTGTGCCATAGTATGAGAGACCCCATTCCCCTTCCCACACAGATACGGCAGTCGGAGCACCCAGGTTCTATAATACGGTGCCCATGCATGTGCAAAAATCAGAGAAAGTTACCAAGTGCTCAGAAAAGGAGGGAAGCTTCCCTGATAAGAAGAAACTTGGAGAGAGAAGGTGACTCAGGTCTCAGGCTTCTTATCAGAGACTGCTCTGGGCCCAAGGCCTTGACTTAGGCAACTTGAATGGGAGGTGTCTTGGTTATCCGGTGCTGCTGTAACCAAAATAGCACAAGTGGATGTCTTTAACAAAGAAAAATTTATTCTCTCATGGTTTAGGAAGCTGGAAGTCCAAATTCACAGTGCCAGCTTCAGAAGAAGGCTTTCTCTCTCTGTCCGCTCTGTGAAAAGGTCCTTGTCATCAATCCTCCCCTACTCTAGAAGTTTGCCAGCACAGGGACTCTGCGGTCCAAGGGACACACTGTTCCCCTGGCTCTTGTTTCTTGGTGGTATGAGACGTGGTCCCCATGTCTCTCTGTTCTCTATCTTTTATATCTGAAAAGTGATAGGCTTGAGACACAATCTAATCTTCTAGACTGAGTCCTGGCTCAGTAACATAACTACCAGTAACCTATCATATTAACTTGACAGAGAGAGGATGTACACCACATAGGTAAATCACATCAGACAGCAAACTGGTAGATAATCACATAACACCAAGAACCCTGGCCTAACCAAATTAGCACACATAGCTGTGGGATGATGCAATTCAATCCACGACAGGAGGTATAGAAGCAGACCATTACCCCAAGAAATACACATATATACATGTTAGCAGTGGAATAGGCAAAGTAAATGGCAGCATCTTAAGCAAAACCTGCATCATTTTGTATAGTTCTGTCTCCAAGCATGAGTCCGTTGTTTCTCTCAAGTGAAAGATTAATTTGTGCTGTCTTTAGGGCTGTGGAGAAACAAGTGATGATAATCTAAAAACCATAAAAGAAAAACAAAGGAATCTGCACAGTTGTACAGTGGCCAGTTTGTGAACTTCATCGTGTAGTTGTCTGTGAAGGAGTTTTTGGCCAGTAAACATGTAACTGTATTGGAACACCCTCTCTACTCACCTGATCTGGCTCATAATGCCTTTTTTCTTTACCTGAAGATAAAGAAATATTGAAAGGAAGACATTTTGATGACATTCAGGACATCAAGCCTAATATAATGACAGCTCTGATGGCCATTCCAGAAAAAGAGTTTTAAAATCACTTTGAAGGATGGGCTTTGGTGCATGGCTTCCCAAGAGGAGTATTTCAAAGGTGACTGTAGTGATAACAATGAGGTATGTAGCACTTTTTCTAGGATGAGTTCATGAACTTAATTGGCAGTCCTCATATCTCTGCCCATAGATGCCAGGATGGCAAGATGTTGTCTTGCGTACTTTAGACATCTTGTCAGGAGGGATCAGTCTCTGAAGAAGGGCATCATGCTTGGTAAAGCAGAGGGTCAAGGGAAAAGAGGACGACCCCCAACAAGATGGACTGCCAAAGTGTCTGCAACAGTGGGCTTCAGTGCAGTAATGATTGTGCAGATGTCGCAGGACCAGGCAGTGTTGCCTTCTATTGAATGTGAGTTTGTTATGAGTTAGAACTGACTTCATGGCACCTAGCAACAACAACAATGTATTGTCTGTAACATAGTTGCTGTTGAGTTGATTCTGATTCTTCGTGACCCATGTGTTTCAGAGTAGAACTGCACGGGGGGATTTTCAATGGCTCTGATCCTTTGGAAGTAGGTCACCAGCCCTGTACTTCTGAGGTGCCACTGGGTGAAGTCAAACTGCCATCTTTTAAGTTAGTAATTGAATGCTTGACCATTTGTACCACCCAGGGATTCCATATTGCCTGTGGATACTGTCAATTATTAAATAAATATTATTGACTATTTGTGCCTGGTGCAAAACCTTTCTGAGAACAAATGAGTCAAATGATCAGCTGGGCTTGGTACAAACCTTGACCGAACCATGGAAGAATTTCAAGGTGTTCTAACTGCAGAGATGTTCCAAAAGGAACAACTTAACAGTTAAAAATGTTTTTGACTTGCCATGGCAAAAACAATCAAAGCCATCACCGTTAATTCTGACTCATAGCAACCCTGTGACAGAGTAGAACTCCCAACATACGGTTTCCAAGGAGCAACTGATGGATTTGAACTGCCAGCTTTTTGATTAGCAGACAAATGCTTAAGCACTTGGCCACCAAGCATACTTACAAAACCAATAACAGGACGATGCCTGCTTTGTAAAGTCCCTCCCTCCCATTGTCATACTGGAAGTCCTCTAACTGCTTTAAAAACCCTAAACTTGCAGCTACTTGAACAAACACCTTGCTGCTTTCTGCTTGAATACTCCCAATTGGAGAAGAGCTTCTCACTCAATAACTCTGTTAGCTTTCATGGACTTGTTAACAATTCCTCTTTTCTTTCAATAAACAGTAATACATTGTAAAAAATTTTTAAAAAGATTCCACTGAGTCAGCACTGATTCCTGTGGTTCAGAATAGAACAATCCACAGGGTGTCAACGGCTGTGGCTTTTCAAAGGTAGGCTGCCAGGCCTTTCTTCTGAAGCAGGCTGGGTAAATTCGAGCCACCAGCCTTTCAATTAATAGGCAAATGTTTAACCACTTGTACCATACGGGGACTACCAGCAATACAGACATATGTAGTGAAACTATAAGAACAGATGTGGTAGTGATGCCCACCAATTTAAAGATTACCTTTTGGGGAAGAAGGAAAGAGGTGTTGGCCACAGGACCCCTAACCCTAACTCTAACCAGCACTGGGTGCTGAATGTGCGGAGATTCCCTCATTCCTGAATCCAAGGGGATCCTTGCTCTGTTATCTGTCAGGTATGAATTTGCTCTTAGGACTTTGGGCAAGCACCAGAATCTCTCTAGACTTCAGTTTTCCCACCTAGGAAATGAACTAGAGCTCTTTCCCGTAGAGATTAGCAGACTCAAGAAGATCCAATCTTTTTTTAATCCTTTTTTTTAAAATTAGGCTTTAGATGAAGGTTTACAGAGCAAAGTAGTTTCTCACTAAATAATACACATATTGTTTTGTGACATTGGTTGTCAACCCCAAGACATGTCAACACTCTGACCTTTTTGACCTTGGGTTCCCCATCACCAGCTCTCCTGTTCCCTCCTGCCTTCTCATCCTTGCCCCTGAGCGAACATGCCCATTTAGATTGTTTTATTTTATGGGCCTGTTTAATCTTTGGCTGAAGGATGAACCTCAGGAGTGACTTCAGGACTGAGTTAAAAGGGTCTCCAGGGGCCATATTCTCAGAATTTCTCCTGCCTCTGTCAGACCAGTAAGTATGGTCTTTTTTTGTGAACTAGAATTTTGTTCTACATTTTTCCCCTACTCTGTCCAGAACCCTCTATTGTGATTCTTGTCAGAGCAGGCACTGGTGGTATCCAGGTGTTATTTAGTTGTGATGGACTCAGTCTGGTGGAGGCCATGGTAGTTGCAGTCCATTAATTCTTTGGACTAATCTTTCCCAAGTCTTTGGTTTTCTTCATTCTCCCTTGTTCCAGACGGGGTGGGACCAGTGGAACTTTTAGACAGCTGCTGTCAAACTTTCAAGACCCTGGACACTACTCATGGAATTTTTACGATGTGGAACGTTTTCTTTATAAGCCATGTTATACCAGTTGAGCTAGATGGTCCCCAAGACCGCTATCACTAGCCCTCAGCCCAGTAATTAAGTTCCTCAGGGGGTTTGTTTACATGTGTCTGTGAAGCTTCTATGACCTTGCTTTGCTCAAGTTGTACTGACTTCCCTAGTACTGTGAACTGTCTTACCCTTTGCTAAAGTTACCACTTGTCTGTTAATAGTTAATGTTTTTCCCTCTCCTCCCCTATAACCATCAAAGATTGTTTCTTCTGTGTGTAAACCTTTTCACCACTTTTTATTATAGTGATCTCATACAGTAGTCTTTCGAACTGTTGCTTTGAGTCTTCAGTTTTCTTCATTCTCCTCTGCTTCCAGTGGGAAGAGACCAATAGCTGGTTCTTAGACAGCCACTTGAAAACTTTTAAGATGCCAGACACTGCTCACTAGATTAGGATGTGGAGTATAATCTTTATGAACTGTGTTTTGCCGTTTGATCTAGATGTCCTTAGCCTTTGTGCCCACTAGTTCAGTCCCGTTTCTTAACTGTTCTCCACATATGCTCTGTTACGTGTACAATTATTCATGCAGCATTTACAAATACGTATGCAGAAATATCCACAGCCGTACCTATCTATGTACATGGTTATACTCCAGTATGACCTCCCTCACCTGTTTAGCATACATATTTGTGTATGTATCTGATCACAAATTATTGGCTATTACTGTTGTTGCAGGATTGTGTATGTTATAGCATTTACTGTAGTTGCTCTTTATTCTTGCATGCCTCTCAGTGTCTTCCTCTGCCTTGATCATGTTGTGCTGACCTCCCCCATGTTGTGGGTGCCTTATCCTTCACTTAATTAACACATTTGTACTATCTACTTGGGAAACCCTGGTGGCGTAGTGGGCTAAGTGCTATGTCTGCTAACTGAGAAGTCAGCAGTTCAAATCTGCCAGGCACTCCTGGGAAACTCTGTAGGGAAGCTCTACTCTGAGCTCTAGGGTTGCTATGAGTCGGACCTGACTCGATGCCAGTGAGTTTGGTTTTTGGTTACTATTAGTCAGTGATTCTCCCTGTATCTGCCTCCAAAATCTGCTTTCAAAAAGTCACAGCCTTGAAAAGCCTATAGAGGGCAATACGACACTGAACACATGATTGCCAGAAATTGATGGCAATTTTTCTCTTTTCTTTTTTTGCTTTGTTATTAACAGGTAGGGGCCCTGGTGATGCAGTGGTTAAGACCCTGGCTGCTAACTAAAAGATGGGCAGTCCAACCCACGAGCGGCTCCATGGGTGAAAAATGTGGCAATCTGTTTCTGTAAAGATTACTGCCCAGGCAGCCCCAGAGTGGGGAGCAGATGGTCTCTGGAAGAAATCTATGGTCGGGGCATCCCTGGAGAACCCCCTGCCAAAAAGAGAGAGCTAGCCAGGCCAGTGTCTCCCAGCACGCACCCAAAGACTCCTTCCCAAGGGCTCAGAGAGCTAGCTGAATAAGGAGGGTCCAGTCTCCCACGGGAACGATGCAGGGCTCAGTCAGAGGGACGACTGCTGAGAGCCCCCATACCCTGGCCTGAGGTGACTCGTACGGCGCCCCATATCCCAAGACAGAGAAGGGAGATCCTGGAGACCCACGGAAACCTCCCAGCTTTCTGCTTCTCCCAAGACCTCTCACAAAGAGGGCAGGGACTGCCGGGAGACTGGGCAGAACGAACAAGGCTCTCCCCCACCTAATGGGAGTCTTCTCTTGAGATGCCGGCCGATAGCGCCCTACCTCTGCGGCCAGCAGGTGCAGAAGCCCCCTTGGCCCTGAGGATGGGGCCCAGGACAGGAAGAGACCGTTCCCCCGAGAAGACCTTCTGGTAGCTCAGATACAGCGGCGGAAAAGCGCTGTCTCCAGCTGTGGGAGCCTTGCCGAGGAAAACGGCAGCGAGGGACAACCTCAGCCCTTCGAAAGCCAAAGCCATCCCAACGCCACCTAAAGGGTCTTCAGCAGTGGGAATCCGCTCCACGGCTCCGGCTTCTCCACTCCCTCCCGGCCCCCCAGGCAAGGATGCCGGCATCCAAGAACAAGCCTTCTGCGGAAGAAAGTGGCCGCCGAGGTGGGGAGCCGGGCACACTTCTGCCCCGATGGGAACAAGGGAAAAGGCCAGAGGCCTTTGGCAATGCCACCTGGCACTTAACGTCCAGAGCTGAGATCCTACAGAGCACGGTAGGCAGCCTTCCTGGCTTCTTGGAAGACAGCCCGGAGCAATGCGAGTCCCCAGGCGCGGACATTCGACAAAGGCCCAGGCCACCCAAAGGTGGAGCAGACAGTCTCTTGAACAAATCAACGGTCTGGGAGTCCCTGGAAATCCCCAAGCCGAAAAGAGAGAGCCAACCAGGCCCGTGGGTCACAGCACACACCAAAAGACTCCTTCCAAGTGATCAGAGAACTGAAGGTCCGATCTCCGGCGGGAAAGATCATGGGTGTAGTCCTAAGGAGGACTGCTGAGAGCCCTCATACCAAGGCATAGGGATATTGACATTTTGAAATATCTTATAGATTGTGGAAATCAGATATCGATGCAATATGTAGCTGCCAAATATTTTTTATCTTCTGTAGATATTCTTTTAACTCTCCTGGTAAAGTCTTTGGATGAGCATAAGTATTTGACTCTTAGTAGTTCCCATTTACCTATTTTCTATTGTTCATGCATAGTTGATCATATTTTATAGTTTTTGTAAGCTGTGTATTAGAACTTCTATTGTTGACTCTATTTTTTTCTTGTATGATCTTTATCATTTCAGGTTTGATATTTAGGTCTTTGATCCATTTTGAGTTAGTTTTTATGTAAGGTGTGAGATACGGGTCTTGTTTTCGTTTTTTGCATATAGATATTCATTTTTGCCAATACCATTTGTTAAAGAAACTGTTTTTACCCCAGCTTGCAACCTTTGGGCTTTTGTTGAATATTAGCTGTTCGTAAGACAATGGTGACATTTCTGCGGTGTCAATTGTGTTTCTTTAGTCTATGTGTCTCTCTTTGTACTGGTACCAGGCTGTTTTGACTCCCATAGTAGTGTAATAGGTTCTAAGGTCAGGTAGTGGTAGACTTCCCACTGTGTTTGTCTTCTTTAGTAGTGTTTTACTTATCCGGGGTTTCTTTCTCCACTTACCTAAGTCTCTTTTGGTTTCTTAGCATATAGTCTTGTAATTGTCTTTGTACAGGTCTCTTACATCTCTGGTTAGATTTAGTCCTAGGTATTTTATCTTCCTGGGGGCTATAGTCAATGGGATTGATTTAGTAATTTCCTCTTTGATGATCTTTTTATTGCTGTAAAGGAATCCAAAGGATTTATTTGTGTTTATCTTATATCCTGATGCTTTGTTGAACTCTTCTATTCCAGTAGTTTATGGATTCTTTAGGGCTCTTTGTGTATATGATCATATCATCTGCAAATAGGGATATTTTTTACTTCTTGTTTACCAATACAGATGCCCTTCATTTCTTTGTCTTGTCTAATTTCTCTGGCTAGAACCTCTAGCACAATGTTGAATATGAGTGGTGACAGTGGGCATCTTTGTCTAGTTCCCGTTCTCAGGGGAAATTCTTTCAGTCTCTATGCATTCAGAATGATGTAGGCGGTTGGCTTTGCACAGATGCCCCTTATTGCATTGAGGAATTTCCATTCTATTCCTATATTACTGAGAGTTTTAGACATGAATGGTGTTGGGCTCTGTCAACTGCATTTTCTACATCAATTGACAAAAATCAGGTGATTTCTATCTTTTGAGTTATTTGTGTGGTTGATGATATTAATTTTTTGTGATGTTGAGCCAGCCTTGCATCCCTGGTGTGAATCCAACTTGGTGATGATGAATTACCTTTTTTGATATGTTGTTGAATTCTATTGGCTGGAATTTTGTTGAAGATTTTTGCATCTAGGTTCATGAGTGATATTGTTCTGTGATTTTCTTTTCTTGTGGGATCTTTCCCTGACTTGGGTATCAGGGTTATGCTGGCTTCATAGAATGAATTTGGGAGTGTTCTGTCCTTTTCTGTGGTGTGAAACAGCCTCAGTAGTATTGGAGTTAACTTGTCTCTAAAAGTTTTGGTAGAATTCTCTGGTGAAGCCATCTGGGCCAGGACTTTTTCTGGTTGGTAGTTTTTGGATTACTTTTTCAGTCTCTTCTTTTGTGATGGGTTTATTAAGCTGTTTTACTTCTCCTTGTGATAGCTTTGGTACATGATGTAATTCTAGAGATTTATCCATTTCCTCTAGCATTTCAAATCTGTCAGACTATAGTTTTCCATAGTATTCTGTTATGATACTTTTGATTTTGATTTTCTACATTATGACATTTCCCATCTCATTTCTCATTTGGGTAATTTGTTTCCTCTTCAGTTTTCCTTTGTAAGTTCAGCCAATGGTTTATCAATGTTGTTAATCTTTTCAAAAAATCACCTTTTGGTTATGTTAATTCTTTCAACTGTTTTTCTATCCTCTAATTCATCTGGTTCTGCTCTAATCTTTATTATCTGTTTTCTTCTGATATCTGAGGGGTTCTTTTGTTGCTCTCTTTCTGCTTGTTTAAGTGGTAGGGTTAATTCTTTGGTTTGGGCCCTTTCTTCATTCTGGATGTGTGCACTGATAGATATAAATTGACCTCTGAGCACTGCTTTGGCTGTATCCCATAGGTTCTGGTAGGATGCATTTTCATTCTTTTGATTCCATTAATTTATTTATTGTGTCTTTGATTTCTTCTATAACTCATGGATTTTTGTACAATGTGTTGTTCAGTCTTCACAAGTTCAAATTTCTGCCTACATTTTTTTTGCTATTGATTTCAACTTTTATGACTTTATGGTCAAAGAATATGCTTTGCAATATTACAATGATTTCAATTTTGTTGAGGCTTGTTTGATGACTTAATATGTGATCTATCCTGGACAATGTTCCATGTGCATTGGAAAAGAAGGTGTACTTATTGGTTGTTGGGTAAAAACTTCTGTATGTGTTGATGACATCTAGTTGATTGATTGTTGCAATAAGATTGTCTGTATCTTTACTGAATTTTTTTTCTGGATGATTTGTCCATTACTGAAAGGCAAGAGTCAAAGTCTCCAACTCTTAATGTGGAGTGCTCTGTCTCATTTGTCGATGATGTGCACATTTGATTGATGTATTTAGATTCTCTAGTATTGGGTGTGTAGATATTTAATATTGTTATATCCGCTTAGGTATTGAACCTTTTAGCAATAAATAGTGACCATCCTTGTCCATGATGGTGGACTTTACATTAAAATCTATTTTATCTGAGATAAAAATTGCCACTCCTGCTCTTCTTTGTATGTTGTTAACTTGGTATATATTTCTCCATCCTTTGATTTTCAGTTTGTTTATATGTTTGAGTCTAAGGTATGTTTCTTGTAAGCAACATATAGATAGATAATGTTTTTTGATCCAAGCTGTTACTCTCTGCCTCTTTAATGGAGCGTTCAATCCATTTACATTCAGTGTAATTATTGATAGGTATGTGTTCAGCGCCACCATTTTGGTGCATTTACTTTTGTGTTGTTCATGTTTTCATTGTTCCTCTTAACATTCTGTTCTGAGTCATTTTTCTTAATGGGTTTACTTTTCATGTTTTTCATTTGTTGATTTTATGTTTGTTGAGACTCTTGTATTTCTTGTTTTGATATGTGACCTTGTTAGTTTGCTTTTTGGTTACTCCTTTGATCCCCTTTAATTTTCTGTTTAAACCAATCTTTAACTTTTTTATATCTTCTTAATTTCATCTCCATCTGAAAGGATTATATCTACTAGAATATATCCCTCTTTATAATATAATGATGTCCTAGTTTTTGTGTTTCATCACTGGTTCCCTACTTTTAATATTTTAGCTTTTCTTAAGCTTAGTGACTTCCGTCATTGAGTAGGACTCTGAATGTTGTGTCCTGCATTACATCCTTAATTATACATTTGATGTTACTGTTTTTCTAAAAGAGCTTCTTTCAGTATTGCTTGTAGTTTTTGCTTGGTTTTTACAAAGTCTCTAAGCTTCCGTTTATTTGAGAGCGTCTTAATTTCATGGTCATATTTGAGGACAACTTTGCAGAATATATAATTCTTGGTTGGAAGTTTTTCTCCTTCCAGGCTTTGTATGTGTCATCCCACTGTCTTCTTGTCAACATGATTTCTGCCAAGAAGTCAGATGAAAGCCTACCAGGCTTCCCTTTGTACATTAGTTTTGCTTTAAGCCTCACTGCCTTTAAGAGCTTCTCTTTGTGTTTCATTTTATTAAGCCTGATTATGTCTTGGTATCTTTATTTTGGGGTCTAGTTTTTGTGGTGTTTGATTAGCATCTTGAATGTCTGTGTTCTCTTCTTTCATGATTTCAGGGGAGTTTTCTGTTGACATCTCTTCAGCAATTCTCTCTGTATTTTCTGCTATCCCTCCCTGTTCAGGAACCCCAGTTATTTGTAGACTATTCCTCTCGATAGAGTCACACATGCTTCTTACTGCCTCTTCATTTTTCTCATTTCTTTTATCTGATTTCTCCTCATGAATGCTGGTGTCAGTTGCTTTATCTTCAAGCTCATTGATTCCTCATTCCAATTCCTCCATCCTGCTCTTTTAGCTTTGAACTGAATTGTCTAATTCTGTAATTTATTATTTAGCTGCTGGATTTCAGATCATTGATGTTCTAGCAGTTCATATAGTTTACTTAATTTTTCATTTTATTCTACTGCATTTTGCTTAATTTCTAGAAGGGCACTATACATGATTCCTTTGTATTCTACCTCTGATAATTTTAGAAAGTCTTCTTCATCTGGGGAGATTTTGATTCTATATTTTAGGAGTTTTATGGAGCCATGGCCATCTGCTTCTTTAAATGGTTAGATATTGATTGTTGTCTTCAAGCTATCAAGAAGCTGTTCGGTTTCTCTGGTGTTCCACTGAATAAGAAGAGAGTAAGGGCACTGCTAGATTTGGTTGCCAGCTGCTGCTGTGTTTTCTAGGTACAGCTGACTTAGGTATAGTTCCTCTGGCAATACAGACTGTCAGGTCCCGTGATGCTGCTTGGTTTAGTGGCTGGCCCCAGCTGGGCCCTCAGAAGTGGCAGGCCCCTCCTCCTGGCTGCTAAAGTTAGAAAGCTACTTGTGCTACTTTCCATAATTACAGCAGTTGAGACTACGGTGTAGCTCACAGAAGAGAGGAGAGAAGGATGCCTCCACACTCAGTTGCTAGAGATCACTGCATTCTCTAGATGTGTTTGTCTTAAACACTGCTTTTCTGCTGAGAGGGACACTGTCCAGCAGCCACTGAAAGCAACTGGGCCCTCAGGGGTGGCAGGCCCACCTCTTGGCTGGCAAAGATGGTGCCCTACTTATGGAGTCTCTGGGGTGCCATCAGCTGACACTATGATGTGGCTTGGTGAGGGTGGTAGAAGTGGCACCATTACACTCAGGCACCTGTCACCACTGTTATCTCTAGCCACTCCTATCATAAAAGCTGCCTTTCTGCTGACAGTGGCATTGACCAGCTGCAGCCTAAAACAGTTGGGCCTTCAGGGGTGGCAGGCCCTGTCTCCTGTGTGACAGAGATGATGCCTTATAGGTAGTCCTCAGATCAGATTATGTGACTCCAGTAAGGGAGGAGTTAGGGCACTGCCACACTAGTCTACCAGCCCCTACCACATTTTGTAGGTACATTTGTCTTACAAACAGCTTTTCTGCTGGGAGAAACACTATCCAGACAGCCACTGTTGTTCAGCATGAGAATTAGCCCCAGCTGAGACCTCAGGCATGGCAAAATCCATGTCTCAGCTGACCAAGATGGCATCTCATCCAAGCCACCTCTGCTGCAGTGAGTCAGCAGGAGCTGTGGCTCAGCTCAGAAAAGAGAAGAGGGACAGACACAGGCACCTTTGGTCATCTACTGGGCTCTCTAAATGTGGTTGTCCCAAGCACAGTCTCTCTGCTGCAGGATACACTGTTTACTTAAGTGCTGCAGTTCAGTGTAGTAGCTGACATGTGCCAGGCTCACAGGCTTGGCTGTTCCAGTCTCAGCCTCCCCATTAAGAAAGAAGGCATCTGTACCTGCGATACCCTTAAGTGATGCACCAGACTCAGGGCGCTCAGTGCACTGCACTGCTACCTCACCTCTGATGGAAGTAGTTTCTCCCTTCATGTCACCCAGTTCAGTCTCACAACCCTACGCCAGATGCTGGGTTACCTAGAATATCCATACTGCTCCATTCATTTATTTTTCTAGGCCTTAATTCTCAGAGAGAATGAAGGAGACATGTGTCTAGTCTGCCATCTTGGCCATGCCCATCATACATTCTTAATTGTTTTCTTATATTACAATCCTGAATGTTTAGTTGCTGGATCAAAGTGTGTATTATCCCTCTAGGATTTCCTAGGCTGAAATCTTTATGGGAGGGGATGGCAAGGACTTTTCTATAATACAGTCATAGAGTAGCTGGTGTGTTCAAATGTCTGACCTTTCAGTTAGCAGTGAAGTTCTTAACCATTAAGCTGCCAGGGCTCCTTATATAATATATACATGATGACTCCATCATCTGTCCTGGTGTAAGTTGAATGACTTCTTTAAAATATTTCAATATTATTGCATTTTATTATCAATATCTTTATAAATCTGATCTTTATTTCTCTTTGGGAGTTAGCATGAGGCTGATAAGATCAACAAATTATGCACTGCAACACTGTATTAATTGTGTTGCTAACAATAGATGTACCAAAAAAAAAAAAAAAGGAAATTCTGGTTACTTGAACATGTTTTAAGTCATGGAGTATCTGTATATTTCAAAAAGTCCATTCTGTACTTACTGAACCAACTTATACTCTCACTAAAGACCCCTAGTAGCTACTAAGGTCAGCAGTTCAAATCCAGAAGCTGCTCTTTGGATATCCATGGGACAGTTCTACCCTGTGACATAGAATTATTATAAGTAGGAACTGACTCAATCATAGTGAAATTTTTTATTAGAGTGTGTGAACACTTTTTCTTACTCTAAATAGCACTGTTTATTTTTTTATTATAATTTGAGATCTTATTTTGATTTTTTTCAGTAAGAGTCTGAAAGCAAGGGAAAACAGTCAAACATGTGGACACTGAACAACACTTTGCTCTAAAAACTACTGAGTTACAGAAGAAACTAAGGACTACATAAATTCACAGGATCAAATGAGAATGAAAACACATCCCACCAAAACCTTTAGGATACAGCAAATGCAGAGCTCAGAAGTCAATATATAGCAATAAATGCATACATCCCAAAAGAACTCAAGCATTAACCCTACAACACAAACAAATAGAAAAAGAGTAGCAAAGGAAGTCCTAGTCACCATAAGAAAGCAAATAATTAAAATCAAAACAGAATTAAATAAATCAAAAAATAGAAAAATAATTGAAAGGGTTAACCAGACCAAAAGCTCTTCTTTGAAAAGATCAACAAAATTGATAAACCACCGGCCAAACTGACCAAAGAAAAACAGGAGAGGAAGCAAATAAACCTAGTAAGAAATGAGACACAACAGACACAACTGAAGAGTTAGACTGACTACTCTGTCATACTTTTGGTCATTTATATTTCTCTTTTGTGAATGGCTTGTTGATTTGTTTTTCACATTTTTGTGTGGTGTTCTTCATATTTATTTTTGTACTGATTTCATAGGAATTGTCACCCATTAAAAACATTAACTAAATAAGATGAGGGCAGTTCAATGCGTGATTTCTCACAGTGTAGTGTCATGCTACCTTGCACAGATCCACTGGAAAATTCACTTTAAGGACTGACCAAAACCAAACCCATTGCTGTTGAGTTGATTCTGACTCAACAACACCATAGGGCAGGGTAGAACTGTCCTACAGAGTTTCCAAGGAGCACCTAGTGGGTATGAACTGACGACTTTTGGTTAGCTGCTGCAGCACTGAACCAGAGTTTTCTCTGTAGAGC
Organism: Heterohyrax brucei; assembly: GCA_028571685.1. Classification (NCBI taxonomy): domain Eukaryota; kingdom Metazoa; phylum Chordata; class Mammalia; order Hyracoidea; family Procaviidae; genus Heterohyrax; species Heterohyrax brucei. The sequence goes on from CM053140.1 coordinate 61,946,584, forward strand.
TTCTGTAGAGCTTCTGTAGAGCTTCTGTAGAGCTTCTCAAATATATTTAACATTATTAAGGTGATAGTTCTTTGGTGTCCGTATTGTCCCCTAGTGTATAAACCTCACTCACTTAGCATCGTCATAAAGCAGAAGTTTACACTCAGGCTCAAATGTTAGATTTTTGTTTGAGTGTAATTTGGCCCAGCTGCTCACTGTTACAGGTCAGTAGATGAATTCTGCCTGGACATCAAGTCCTCAATGCTTGTCTTCTCCCTGTAGGAGATAAGACCATACTTAGCTTGCCAGAGAGAAATAGGCAAGCTTGCAGACCCAGGAGAGGCCCCAATCCTGCCTCTGATGTCACACCAGAAATAAGTACAGCTGTTCTCTTCTATCTCTTGCCAGAAGATATTTCCTTCCTTCCTATTAAGGAAATTTTGTCTTGATTTTACCTGTCTGTGGAAAAACCATGCTCTTTAGTTAAAAACTAACATGTTAAGGTAGAAAAATATCTCTCCTTGGTTTCACCTCTAGAACTAGAAAGTTCTAGAAACCTGGTTGGTAATGGTATAAACATACACAGTATACAGTGTTTATACTCAACTGTTGGGGCAGTGGTATTTCAGTCACTGACTTCTCACCTGTCATGTGGGAAACCTGAATTCAATTCCTGGCCAGTGTACCTCAAGGGTAGCCACAACTCATTTGCCAGTGGAGGCTTGTGTGTTGCTCTAATGCAGAGGTTTCAGCAGAGTTTCCATACTAAGATAGAGTAGGAAGGAAGGCCTGGAAACCTACTGTAAAAATATCAGCCAGTGAAAACCCTGTGGATCACAATGGTCTAATCCCACTGTGCATGGTTCACCATGACTCAGGGGCTAAAAAATGACAACCTACTAAATTTAAAGCAGGCAAGCAAGAGTGTTTACAGTGCAGACTGTAGTGTAGAATCAGAGTTCAAATCCCAGTTCCATCACTTACTGATAAATAGCTTTGACATACGGCTTAGCTTTCTAAATTTCAGCTTTCTTGTCTATATTATGGCAATAGTGTTAAAACCTAAGTTATGTAGGTTAGCTGAAATAGTCCACCTAAACATTCTGGCCCAACAAGTATTATACCCATATTATCTTTAATCCTGATTTCTCTATCTCATTCCAGAGCAGAGGCAGATCTTTATGTATCAGTCTTTCCATAACAGTCGGAAGGGGCATACTTGGTCGTATAATTTTTTCTCAAACACTGTAATTTTAAAGAAATCTAGTTTGATCAAAAGGGCTTTTCTTATTTGTCTTAGATATGTTATCAGGTTTTTGTTTGTTTGTTTGTTTTTTAAAAAAAACTGCACCACAGAGGATGAGTCTGGCAACCATGAATTACCCAATAGCAGTTGCCATAGCTTCAAGGAAGAAGCAGAAAGCAAGTCTCATGAACGTTGACTGAAACACAGGGAGTCAATAGCTCCTGCAGTTAAATAATGACCGGTCTTATATTTTTGCACACTCTAAGACACGAATGACTGCCAGCACCTAGATAAGCACTGCTGTGCCTTTGATAAGGAAATCTCAAAGAACCCGTCAGCACCAGGGAAATGATCCCTCATGCTGTCAGTGTTTTACTGTGAAAGGAGGTGTGGCAAAGGTCTCCCTTCTTCAGCACTGCAGATGATTTCATGTCACAATTTTCATCATATTCCATGTTATGTTTATCTTCTCATAATGTTAGGAACAATCTTTCTGGTAAAGAGAAGACAGATGATGCAAACATGCCCAGATTTCTGAATAATTGTAAGAATGATGGAAGAGGGAGTACAAATTCATGAAGTCGTTGATGCCTTCTCCCACCTGAATAAGGATGTTTTCACTGATAGATGGTTATAATCTGTAAAATGGGATGTCACCATTATTAAAGGGTTTCATCACCCTTATTAAAAGCTAATGACATCTAGTTAAGCACATTTGGCTTTGAATTCTGCCTCTGCTCCTTAGAGACTGTGCAGATCTGTTAATTATTTAGTATCTCTGACCCTCAGCTTTCTCATCTGCAAACTGAAGATAATATTTCTGTTAAGGTTTTGGAGTCCTGGTGGCACAGCAGTTAAGAACTATAGCTGCTCACTAAAAGGTCAGAAGTTCACATCTACCAGGCACTTCTTGGTGTGGCAGTTCTACTCTGTCCTGTAAGGTCATTCTGATTTTGAATTAACTCTACCACATTGGGTTTGATTTTTTGTATTGAGTTTTCAGCAGAGCTTCTCAATTAAGACAGGCTAGGAACAAAGTCCTGGTAGTCTACTTTAGAAAATCAGCTCATGAAACCACTATTTATAGAAAGTCTCCTTGTGTTGTATATAGGGTCACCATGAGTCAGGGGCCAACTCGCTGGCAGTTAACACTGAATATCCTATTTACATGACAGGATTATTATTTCTATTAGAGACAATATATACTAAATGGTCAGCAGAGTATGTGACATGTAGTTGATCTTTTTGGTAGGCTGAATAATGGTCTCCCAAAGATGTCCATATCCTAATCCGTGGAACATGTGAATGTTACTTTTACAGCAAAAGAGACTTTAGGTGAGTGACTAAGGACCTTCAGATGAAGATTCTGAATTATACAGGTGAGCCTGATGTAATCACAAATCACAAATCCTTACAGGCAGGAGGATCAGAATGAGGAGTCACTTTAAAAGGCAATGTGGTCGTGGAAGCAGAGATTAGAGTGATGCAGCCACAAGCCCAGCAACGCAGATAGTCTCTAGAGAAGCAACAGGCATGGAATAAATCATACCCTGGAGCCTTCAGAAGGAAGCCTTACTGCCAACATCTTGGTTTTAGCTTTAGGAGACTCTTTTTATACTTCTTGCCTCCAGAACTGTAAAAGAAAACATTTATCATTTTAAGCACTAAATTTGGGGCAATCTGTTACAGAGGCAACAGGAAACTAATACAACTTTATACAAATGGTGGTTATTTTTATTATCCAGCACAAAAGTACTCAGAATTACCAAAAAAAAAAAGAAATTAATTATAAAGTATGAAGTGAAACTTTCCTTGCTAGTGCTTATATTTTGTCCTAGACTCCCTAAATTGTTTCCCCCATATTCTATAAATATTTTTAACTGGGCACATGTCTCTTGAACCAGGGACTACATTTCTTCCTAGGATATAATTGAATTAGAAGTTAATACTAGAATGGTCTCTGGAAAATTCCCAAATTATTGGAAAATAAATAGGACACTTCCAAATAACTCATAGGTAGGGAATAAATAACAGTGTAAACTAGGAAGTGTTTTGAACTGAAAATGAAAACAACCATATCAAATTGTATGAGATGCTGCTAAAGCAAGACTCAGAGGGAACTTTTTAGCACTAGATGCTTATTTTAGAAAAAAGTCTCAAAATGTAACCATAGCATCTATCTTAAAGAAGGAGACAAACAAAAAAAGAAACTCAAAGTACATTAAAAAAAAAAAAGGATATAATAAAAAATCAGGACAGAAGGCAATTAAATAGAAAACAGACAAAACAGAAAGTTGAGGACACTAAAAGCCAGTTCTTTGAAAAGGGGAATACAATTAATAAATGTCAGTTGGAGGTCTCACACTACCTGATACGAGAACCTATAACACTGCCACAGTAGCCAAGATAGCCTGGTACTGGTACAAAAAGAGACAGACAGACAGACCAATGGAACAGATTGGAGACTCCGGAAATGTTACCATCCTCTGATGAATGGTTGATACTTGACAGAGGCCCTAAAATTGTAAGCTGGGGTAAAAACTGTCTCTTCAACAAATGGTGCTTGCAAAATTGGATATCCATCTGCAAAAAACTGAAACAAGATCCATATCTCACACCTTACACAAAAACAAACTCTAAATGGATCAAAGACCTAAATATCAAACCTAAAATGATAAAGATCATGCAAGAAAAAAAAGGCTCAACAATGGATATTCTACTACACAGGTGAGATAGACTTCAAAATCTGACAAAGCAAAATCAACAGAAGAGAAAATATGTAAATGAGATCTACTAAGAATCAAACACTTTTGCTCATCCGAAGACTTTATCAGAATAAGTTAAAAGACCACCTACAGAAGAGGAAATAATACTGGGCAACTACATGTCGAGCCGTCATCTGATGTCCATAATCTATAAGATTATGCAAAATATCAACAAGAAAAAGGTAAATAACTCAATTAAACGATGGGCAAAGGAGATGGGCAGACACTTTACTAGAGAGGACATCCAGGTAGCCAAAAAGCACATAAAGAAATATTTACGATCATTAGCTATCAGAGAAATACAAACCAAACTAAAATGACATACCATCTCACCATAACATAGTTGGCCATAATCCAAAAAATATAAAACAACAAATGCTGGAGAAGATGTGGAGAGATTGGAACTCTCTTATACTGCTGGTAGGATTGCAAAATAATAGAACCTTTTTGGAAAACAATCTGGTGCTTCCTTTAAAAGCTGGAAATAGGTATACTGTTTCATCCAGTAATCTCACTGCTTGGAATTTATCCTACAGAAACAAAAGCTGTCACATGAACAGGCACATGCACAAGAATGTTGACTGCAGCACAGTCCATAATAGCTAAAAGATGGAATCAATCCAGATGCCCATCAACAGATGAATGGATAAACAAACTATGGTACATATGTACAATGGAACACTATGCAATGATAAAGAACAATGATGATTTTAGGAAGCACCTCATAACCTAGTTTCAACTGGAAGACATTATGCTGGGTGAAATCAGTCAGCGGCACAAGGACAAATATCGTATGAGACCCCTGCTATAAAGACTTAAAAATAGACTTATGTACAGAAGAAAAAAGTCTTGGTTGGCTATAAGGGAGGGGAGGGGAGAGGAGGGTTTACCATAGATTAGATAGTTGGTAGTGATTAGAAATTTTGTTCATTTACTGTATCCTCGGGGGGGGGGAAGTAACCGTAAACTTGTTCAAAGTGGAGAGACCTTGAAAGAGTGTTAAACCTGTATTTGCACTGTGCAAATTTCTGTTATATTTTAAATTCAGTCTTTGGAAATAATTATTTATAATTGCAGTTATCACTGATCTTGTTATATGTGATACAGCTGCTTATATTTTTGTAAAGATGTATATATTGTATAGCTATATATTCATTTTATCAAAAAAAGAAAAAAAAGAACGAAAGGGAGAAAAAGAGAAAAGATACACATCACCAACAGCAGGAATAAGAGCGTTCACATCATTACAGATACTACAATATCAAAAGGCTATTAGGGAGTATTGCAAATAACTTCGTACCAATAAATTTTATAACTTTGGTGAAACCTAGAAATTCCTCAAAGATCACAAACTACAAACCTGAAGAGGTAAGAGGCAATATAAAAGCCACATATCTATTAAATAAATTCAATTTGTAGTTAAAAGCCTTTCCACAGGTAATATCCAGGTCCAGCTGGCTTCAGTGACAAAGTCTATCAAATATTTACGTAAATATTAACAGTTCTACCCAAACTTTTCCAAAAATTGAGGACTGAATATTTTCCAGGTCAATCTATGAGGCCAGGGTTAGTCTGTGCTAAACCTTAAACAGTCGTTATGAGGAAAGAAAACCACAGGGAAACATCCCTCATGAACATAAACGCAAAATTCCTTTAAAAATGTTAGCAAGTCAAAACTAACAATATATAAAAATGATAACACATCATGACAAAGAGGGGTTTATCCTAGGAATGCAAGGCTGATTTAACATTCAGTCTTTGTAATTCACCATATTAACAGACTAAAATATATATGTTGTGGATTGAATTGTGTTTCCAAAAAAATAGCCAAGCCGAGTGGCGTCGAGTTGGATCGATTCATGAAATGCGTATAGAAATTTGGCTGGGCCACGAGTTCTGGTGTTCTATGTGCCGTAAACCCTGCCTCTGTGATCTTAATGAGGGTGGATAGAGGGCATTTGTGTTGGTGGGATAGGACTTAGTGTGTAAGATTGTATTATGCCTTGAGGCAATCTCTTGAGATAAAAGAAAGAAGTTAGCAGAGAGATTAGGGGACCTCATATCACCAATAAGCAGTGCGGGGAGCTGAGTCTATCCTTTGGAAGGGCTGGGGTCCCTCTGCCTCAGAAGCTTCCAGTCCAGGGAAGATTGATGACAAGGACCTTCCTTCCGAGTCAGCAGAGAAAGCGCTACCCTGGAGCTGACATCTCAAATTTGGACTTGAGCTTACTGGACTATGACAAATAAAATTTCTCTTTTTAAAGCCATCTGCTTAGGGTATTCTGTTCAAAAAGCACTACTGAGAAAGAAAGAAAAAGCTTTTAAGAAGATACCACTTAAATTCCAGAAGGCCTGGGTGCAAGGCTTGTGAGCCAGTGAATGAGTGATTATAAACAGCCAAAAATGGCTGGCATGCATGACATCAGATCCTCGAAAATGATGGGTCTGGCCTGTGGAACGTGACCCACACCCAGGCCTATGTGCTGTCTTCCTTGAGAGGTGAATTCACCTGAGGCAGTGGCCTTTGTTACACTGTTTAGGTAAGAAGGCACCAGTCTGCTTTGTGAGGAACTTCCCAAACCCTATTCGAATCAGTGCCTGCTTTCTGCCTGACGTCTACCTAAATTAGGGTTGGGGTGTCAGACACCAGCTTCCGCCCGGCCCCTATAGGAATCCTGAGATAAGCTCAGTTTCTAAGGAGAAGGTGAAAGTTCGGATGCCTCTCTCCAGCACCAGCCCAGGATGCTCCCTCCTCCCCACCGTAGAAATCCTTAATAAGCCTGGTTTCTAAGGAGAGGGTAGCTTCTTCAGATGTAACTTAATGCTAACTGCTTATCTAGTGCCTCTTTAAGTATACTGGGCCAATAAGAATGCAATATGAAAATTTGTATACTTGTAACTGCCATTTAAGAGAATATATGGAAATTCCTTTGTCTGCTTTCTTGGAAAAACGTATTAACAGATATGTCTGATAACAGAACAGGGCACATGGCTATTTTTCGGACATGAATCCATCCACTGCACTGCTAGCTAATAAACAGCTTCTTCCTCTACAAACAAAGTGGTGTTTGAGGTGCTTTCTGCTCTGTGGGCCAAACTTACCTTTTTCCTGCTACACTACATGATCATCTCAATAGGTGGAAATAAAGCATTTGATAAATAAAGGTCCGATGCTCATTTCTGATAAAAATTAGGAACACAGGGATCTTTCTCAGCATGACAAAGGCCATCTAGGAACTTAGTTTATCAATAAAGAAGAAGATCCTCAGTGAGATTAGCTGATCCAGTAGCTGCATGGGCTCAAACATAGAAATGGTTGTGAGGACAGCGAGCTTCACAGAATGAATTTGGAAGTATTTTCTCCCTTTCCGTGTTGTGAAATACCTTTAGTAATAGTGGTGATAACTCCTCTCTTAAAAGTTTGCTAGAATTCTGTGGTGAAGCCATCTGCACCAGGACTTTTCTGTTTGAGAGTTTTTAAACTACCTTTTCAACCTCACCTTGTATGACGAGTTTATTAAGTTGTTCTACATCTGATTGTGTTAGCTTTGGTAGGTAGTTTGTTTCTAGAAATTTGTCCACTTCCTCTGGATTTTCGAATTTATTCAGTATAATTTTTCACGGTATTTATTGATATGATTTTTAAAAACTCAATTGGATCAGTTGTGGTATCACCCATCTCATTCCTTATTCGAGTTCCTTGTTCTCTCTCCTGTATTTCTTTTGTCAGTATGGCCAGTGGTTTGTCAACTTCGTTGATCTTTTCAAAATACCGGCTTTTGATCTTGTTAACTCTTTCAATTGTTTTTGTATTCTCTAACTCATTTATTTCTGCTCTTATTTTTATTCCGACTCGACGGCACTTGGCTTGGCTTGGCTGGCTTATTTTTATTACCCATTTTCTTCCAGTGTTTGAGGGATTCTTTTGTCATTCTCTTTATACTTGTTCAAGTTGTAGGATTAATTCTTTGATCTGGGCCCTTTTTTTAAAATGATGTGTACATTTACTGAGATGAATTTACCTCTAAGCACTGCTTTTACTGTGTCCTATGAGTTCCCAAGGGTATTGGAGCACAATGTTGTTCAGTTTTCCAAGTGTTCGATTTTTGGTGCTTCTTTTTTCTACTGTTAGTTTCAACTTTTATGGCTTTATGTTCTAAGAAGAAGCTTTGCGATATTTCAGTGTCTTGGATTTTGTTAAAACTTGCTCTATGGTCTAATACATTATCTATTCTGGAAAATGCTCCTTGTGCATTAGAAAAGAAGGTATACTTGTCTGTTGATGGGTGGAATGTTCTGTACAGATCTATGAAGTCGAGATGGTTGGTTGTGGCATGCAGGTTTTCCATGTCTTTACTGCGCTTCTTTCTACTTGTGTCCATCACCCAAATTGGTGTATTTAAGTCTCTTACTGCTTTTATGGAACTGTCTATCTCGTCTTCTAGTGATGCTGGAGTTTGTTTGGTGTATTTAACAGCTCTGTCTTTGGGGGTGTAAATATTTAATACGGTTATGTCCTCCAAATGTGCTGGAACTTAAAGCAGTATATAGTGACCTTCCTTACACACTGTGGTGGATTTTACTTTAAAGTCTATTTTATCTGAAATTAATATTGCTACACCTGCTCTTTTTAGAATGTTTTTCACTTGGTGTATATTTTTCCATCCCTCTAGGTTTTAGTTTGTTTGTATCTTTAAGTCTAAGGTGAATCTCCTATAAGCAGCATGTGGACTGGTCATGTTTTTTCAACCATTCTGTCATTCTTTGTCTTTTTATAGGTACATTTAATCCATTTACATACAATGTAATTATTTATATGTATGAATTTAGTGCTGTCATTGTGATGCCTGTTTTTAGTAGTTGTTGAGACATACTTTGTTCCACTTAGTTTTATGTTTCTCTGTTCTTTGTGGGTTCCCTTTCCATCATTTTTTTGTTGTTTTTATATCTGCTGGGACTTTCTGATTTTGATGTGTATGACTGATAGTTCTCTTTGTGGTTATCCTTATGTTTATCCCTAGTGTTCTAAGTTTAAACCAGTCTTTAATTTCATTGTACCTCCTTAACTTCCTCTTCATCTGAAAGAAATGTGAACACATCAATTTATTCCTCTTATAGCACAATGTTGTTATCATTTACTCACTGAGATGTCTGTTTCCTTATTTTAGTATTTTAGGTTTAGTTTATTTTGGTGGATTCCCTGTTTGTACTGATATTTGGATGCTCCATCCTGGTGTGTATTTGTGAGTATATGTTGAATGTTATTGATTTTCTAGTCAAAGAACTTCCTTCAGTATTTCCTGTAATTCTGGTTTGGATTTGCAAATTCTCTAAACTTCTGTTTATCTGAGAATGTCCTAATTTTGCTGTCATAGCTGAGAGGCAGTTTTGCAAAATACATATTTCTTGGTTGGTGGGTTTTTTTTCTTCAAGGCTTTGTATATGTCACCCCATTGCCTCCATGCCAACATCATTTCAGCTATGTAATCAGAGCTAATTCTTAGAGACTGACCTTTGTACATTATTTTTTGTGTCTGTCTTAAAGCATTTAAAACTTGATGCTTATCCTTAGTTCTGTTAAAATTGATGTTATATGTTTTGGTGTCTTTCTTTGGGGGTCAAGCTTGTGTGGAATTCCATGAGCATCTTGGATAGAGATTGTCTTGTCTTTCTTAATATCAGAGAATTTTTCTATCAAGATATCCTCAATGATTCTCTCTGTATTTTCTGGAATCCCACTCTGTTCTGGAAGTCCAGTCAGTCAGAGATTACCCCTCTTGATAGACTTCTATATGACTCTCAATGAGTCTTCATTTTTGTAAAAATCTTTTTCTGATTTTTCCTTCAATATGTTGGTGTCAGTTGTTTTGCTTTCAGTCTCACTGATTCTGCATTCTTTTGCCTCCATTCAGCTCCTTTGGTATTTTTAGTGAGCTGTCTAAATTATCATTTATGTTTGTTAATCTGTTGAGTTTCAGATTTTTGTTGCTCAAGCATTCCTTGCAGCCTATTTAATTTTTCAGTGTGCCCTATTGCAGTTTGTCTAATTTCCTTCCTAATATCTATGAAAGCTCGAACTGTAACTCTTCTGTATTCTACCTCTGATAGTTGTAGGAATTCTTCTTCATCTGGAACATTTTTTAGTTCTTTGTTTTGAGAGCTTTCTGAAGACATGGTGGTCTGCTTCTTTAAATGATTTGAAATATATTGCTGCCTCCAAGCCATTAGAAGACTGTTTTAATTTCAGTCATTGTGTTTCAAACTAAGTGCATGTCTATACAGATATTTAGGTTTTTAAGTGTTGAAATAGAGTTGTCATGTGTGCTGTATTATTGATTGGAGCTGCAGAAATTTTGAAACCCCATCACTAGGTTGTTAGTCTTGTACCTAGGCTTGGAGGCCCCAGCATTACTTTACTTGTGTGTGTTCAGGCCAGCCACTGAGTCAGATGGCCCCCAAGAGTACAGTGTCTATGGGGGAATGAAGAGTAGCGTAGGCCCAGGTTGCTGGCTGTGCAGGCTGTGACAGGCAAGGTGCCCACCCTTGCCCACCCACACACCCAGAAAGGTGAGTGTTCTGCAGATCTGAGCATAGGGAAACCACCTGCTTCTGCCTTCAGCCTCCTTTGTTAGGTGCTGACTGCAGTTTTAGGTACTGTGTCAGAGTCTGGCCCCCAGCGCAACACAGAAAGGAAAGGAAAGGTGTGCCTGATGGATAGAGAGAGACACTGTGCCCCAAAGAAGCAGACCACCATGGCTTCAGAAAACTCTCAAAACAAAGAACTAAAAAATGTTCCAGAAGAAGAACTCCTACAACTACCAGAGGTAGAATACAAAAGAGTTACAGTTCAAGCTCTCACAGATATCAGGAAGGAAATTAGACCAAGTGTAACAGGGCACATTGAAAAACTAAACAGGCTGCAAGAAATACTTGAACAACCAAGACCTGAAATTCAACAGATTAACACACATCTGTCTGAACTTATCTTTTAGTGTTCAGATGGGAGAATGCTGCAGTCTGTTGGTGTGTCTGTCTGAGGCTTGGTTTCTGTGCTGAGGAAAATGCTCTCCTGATGTCTCTGAGTTCTTTGTGTGGCTGTGTTCCTGGGTACTGGATTAGTTTGTGGTGCTGGTGCAGGGGTCCTCCTGGGGAGTGCTGATTTGTCCTGTCTGCACACTCAACTCTCTGTTGGCCAGCTCGTTCCCCTGGATTCCCTCTGGTGATTAAGGATCCAAGGGTGTCCTTTTGAATTTGTTAAAAGTTGTTTTTCCGTGTCTTTCTTGTTAAAGAGATTGGAGGACAGCTCTGGTTACTAGGCCATGTTAGCCCCACCTCTATAATAGTCTTTTATGTACTGTATGTATCCATCTGTAACTTGTTTTTGTTACTCAACATTAGTCTTGAAATTTTTCCAAGAGCTAGACATTTAAGTCTATTCTTTTCAACATCTATGTAGTATTCCATTGTATGAATATTAATGCCATTTATGGACTCTTTTATTGATGGACATTTAGATTATCTCTAGTTTTTTACTATTACCAACATTGCCGCAATAAATATCTTTGTGTGTGTCTCTTTGTACAAGCAAATGTATGAGGGCTATGAGTAGGTATTAACTTGATGTTGCTGGGTTTGGTTTTATGGTTGTCAAAAGTGAGCGGTAACAGAAAAGTGTCCTGTCAATGGGTACACCTGGGACAAGATTTTGGTCCCCTCTGCTCTTGAGGCAGATTGATGAGACCTGAGGCAACTAGAGTATGTGGACTTTGACTTGAGCAGCCTTAGCCAGCAAGCAGCATCTATACATAATATATATGATAGTGTCACATGCCATGTGCATGTGCAAAGAGGCTTGTCTGACATAAATGAGCTCATTCAATATTCACGATAACCCTGTGAAAAAAGTTGTATAATTATTTCCATTTGACAGATGAGGAAGCTGAAGAATAAAAAGAAGTTAAGTAATTTGACTAGGATAAACCATTGGTAAGTGGTAGAAATAGTGATTAATTACTATTTGCTGTAAAATGGTAGTGCTTCCCTAGGTAAGTACTAGGAGAAGAATTGCTAGGTTCAGGAATAAGTATATATTGATAATTCTATCTTCAGACTTTTAGATAATCTCATCTGGGTCTTCAAGAAGATTATACTTATTTACAACTTCTACCAGCATTGTTTGAGATTTTCTTGTGCTGTGAAAATGGTATCTTAATTATTTTGTTTGTTTTTTCCTCTAATTTATTCTCAGCTTGAACACATTTTTATAAGGTTTGTTTTCTTTGCTGTTTATGCTTTCTTACTCTGTCACTTGATCCTTCATGTATCTATGCATTTCTTCCTTCCTCCCTCCCTCCCTCTCTTCTTCCCTCCTTCCTTCCTTCCTGTCACGGATCAAACTGTGTTCCCCCCAAAATGTGTGTGCTGGTCTGGCTGGGTGTTGTGTAATGTTCCCCGTGCTGTAAATCCTGCCCTATGATGTTAATGAGGGTGAATGGGCAGCAATTGTGTTGGTGGGGCAGGTCTCACTGTATAAGATTGTAGTTTGTCTTGAGATAGTCTCTTGAAATACAAAAGAAAGAATCTAGCAGAGAAATTTGGGGACTTCATACCATCAAGAAAGCAACTGGGAGCTGAGCGTGTCCTTTGGAAAGGATTGGGGTCCCTGTGCCTCAGAAGCTTGCAGTCCAGAGACAGCTGAGAAAGCATTCCACTGGAGCTGATGCCTTGAATTTGGATTTTTAGCTTACTGGACTGTAGCAAATAAAATTTCTCTTTTTGAAGCCATCCAGCTACGGTATTTCTGTTATAGAAGTACCAGGTGGCTAAAATACTTTCTAATTTCTGGAGTTGTGTATGTATTCTGTATCCTTTGTGATATATTCTTCACATGTATCTTTTCTCAGTTGTCAAAAACAGATATACTGAATTATAGTTAAAAAAAAAAAGAAAAAACCAGCAAAGAGTGGCTTTAGTCATGCTGTATTCTAAGAAAACCTACAGTCTTTGTATACTGGTTCAGTAAATTTGAGCGGTATCAGTGAAGTCATAATCAGAAAGTTCATCTTCCCTAAGTGGATACATCTAATTAACTTACCATGACAAACATAACTGATATCTTTAAAGGAAAAGCATCCATGATTTCCCTTAGCAAACATTTTCTGACACACAAAATAAGCTACCTATTATTGGAATCACTAGAACAAAAGATTTTGATATTATAGAAAATCTGTCTGTTTCACTAGACAGACTTTGAAACTTGATATGATGCATGCTAAGTACAGATTTAAGTCCTGTGGTAGTACTAGTAGTGGTGTGGATATTAGGGAGAGTAGAAGAGTGCTTCCAGACGTAGGAAATAGCCAGTACAAAGAGCCTGAGGCAGGAGAATGCCTGATGTGATTCAGGATAAACAAGGAGATTGGTATAGCTAGGAACACAGGAGTGAAAGAGGCTACAAAAAAAAAAGGGAAGACACAGGAGGCTGGACAGTGTAGGGTCTGGCTAGGCACAGCAAGAAAGAAATAGAGGATAAGAAACAAGGCTTTCTTACAGAAGAATTTCAAACTATATATATATATATATACTATATATATATATATATATATATATATAGTATGGATGCATAACCCTCCAGGAAGTGTAGTTCGATCCACCTCTCACTGGAGGACTAGACTTAACAGAAACACTGGCTTTGAGAAGATAAAGAAGTAATATTTTAAAATATTGAAAGACAATGCCTTTGAACCCAGAATTTCATGGTTCTGAGTCAGAGCTATTAGAAGTTTTGGGGGAAGAGTGCCATGTAGTAAGTTGAATGGTGGCTTCCAAAAAACATGACTGTGTCCTAATTTCTAGAACTTGTGAATGCTAGTTTGTTTAGAAAGATATAGTTTGTTTAGCAGATATAATTAAGTTAAAGATCTTGAAGTGGGTCCTATGTCCAATAACAGGTATTTTTATAAGAGGCGGAGAGGTATTTGAGACAGACAGGAGAAGACAGAGACACACAAAGGAGAAGGCATGTCGAGACAGAGACAGGAGTGATGCATCTGCAAGCCGAGGAATGCCAAGATTTTTGACAGCTGCCAAAAGCTAGGACAGAAGCATAGAACAGATTCTGTCTCAGAGCTTTGAGAAGGAACCGATTCTGCAGACACTTGATTTCAAGAGTTCTGACCTACAGAACTGTGAAAGAATAACTTTTTGTTGTTTTAAACTGCCTCTTTGTTGTACTGTGTTCAGCAGCCACAGGAAACGAGTACAGCAGTCCCGTCGGGGTAGGGCCTGAAGGGTCACAGAAAGGGCTCTGATTCTACTTGGAATGGCATGGGGAATTCTTGTAAGGTTTTAAGCAGAAGAAGGACATGAATCTGACTTATGTTTTATATAGATAAAGCCAATTAATTTAGCCAACACATAATCCCTCTGCCTCATACCTTTTTAAAGATCAGTCATGTGGGAGAAGTAGTCAGGTAGCTTTGTTTTAAGCTGAGGCAAAAATTTTGCAAGGAAAAGGTGGGCTGGTGAGATCGTTTTCTTATTTGCAAGACTGCTTTAAAGGTCCACAGATCTTTCACAGGATCAAGAATAAAAGAAAAAGAATTCCAAATTACATATGCCTCTTTTCATGGATTCAGTTGTGTCCCCTCAAAACATATGTCACGTTGGTTGATTCATGATTTCTGGTATTATGTGGTTGTCCTCCATTTTGCAATTTTTCTGTTTTGTAAACCGTAATCTGTGCCTGTGGTTAAAGAGGATTAGGATGGGATGTAACACCTTTGCTCGGGTCGCATCCCTGATCCAATGTAGAAGGAGTTTCCCTGGGTTGTGGCCTGTACCACCATTTACTTTACAAGAGATGAAAAATCAGCAGAGAGCTGGGGACTTCATACCACCAAAAAAGGAGTGCCAGGAGAAGAGTGCGTCTTTGGGACCTGGTGATGAAAGCAATTGTAATACTCTCTCCTTGGATACTAAGGGAGGCTTATGCTGTGGATCAGATTGAATTCACTCTGTATCCAGGTGTTACCCCAAACCTAGTCCAGGGAATGATTGATGGCTATGACCTTCCTCCAGAGCCAACAGAAAGAGACATGTTTCCCATGGAGCTGACCCCTGAATTCAAGCTTCTAGCCTACTAGGCTGCGAGAACATAAATTTCTCCTTGTTAAGCCATTAACTTGTGGTATTTCTGTTACAGCATCACTAGATGACTAAAATACTTCCCTAATCAATGTGGCATATATCCTTGACAGGTATGGAATGTGCACTTGGAGAGATCAGTCTTCCTTAAAGAGCTCCATTTGATGACATCTGAAGGACAGGTCTGCATAACAAAAACTGTCCTGCAGTTACCTCGAAATTCGGTCAGTCCTCCAACAAGAACGAAGCAGTTGCATCACAGAGCAGTTTTTTAAACCACTGAGTGGCCTTGAGGCATATAGTTATAGCCCTGATGCACCCAGTGAGGAGTGCAGAGTCCCAGCTGTCTCCCACAACCAGGTGAGCATGGAAGAGCAGTCAGCGGGTGCCTGGCTCAGAGGCTACCTGTACCACGTAGTCTTAACAGCAGAGTAAAGTAATGGTGAGGAAGGCAGTGCTAACAGAAGCTCTTGTAACCTACACATCCTCATCTCGCTCTGGTGGGAACTCACATTTCTCTGGACGTACTCGTGCGGAAAGAACGTGTTCTCAATCAGCAAGGAAGTATTTCCAAGAACACTTGACATCCTCAAATGCCAGAGATGGTGATGAAAGCAATTGTAATACTTTCTCCTTGTATACTAAGGGAGGATTATGCTGTGGATCAGACCGAAGTCACTCCATATCCAGGTGTTACCTCAAACCTAAGTGGAGAGTTCATGCCACCTGCTGCAAAAAGCCAATTTTGAGACAGGGGTGAAATGAGAAGCAAGACGTTTATTGCATGCTGGTAGGCAAGGAGACAGAGGGGATCATTTCTCCAAAATCTGATTCCTCCAAATGAAGATTAACTGGAAGTTTTATAGAAAAAGGGAATAAGGTTTTACGAGTCCTAGGAATTTGTGGAAAGTTAATTCTTCTTTGGGTGGTCACAGTGGTCTCTTCCCAGATGTGTTGATATCTTAATTGGTATTTTGTGCCCAGAGCTTTTCATCTGTGCAATTGCTGCCCAGGTTGAGGTTCTCATTATTTTTTGCCCAGATTATTGAAACCATATTCTGGTACTCTTCTGTCTAGCACCCCTTAAACATACACTTTACATACCTATAAAAGTGGTTTATCTAGAACAGGACATTTAGACAGAGGAGAGTCTGGCATCAGACTGAATATGGAGGGTGTTCTATGACCAGGAAAACTAACATATCCTTTATTATACGTATATTGGATACAGTTGAAAGAATTGGGAGGATGCTTTAAAGATCAAAGTGAACTTCCACAGAATGCAGAGGACGGCTTTTTCCCCCTTTTGCCTTTTTAATTTTTTTTTTAATTTCGATGTTTATGTAATGTTTGGAGATAAAATTTAATACAGTGAAACGTACAGATCTAACATATGCAATTTGAGAAACATTTTATAGATTATTGCTGGGTGCTGTCCAGTTGATTCTAATTCTTAGTGACCCTTTATTGCTGTGGGAAAAACGGAAGTTTACAAACTACTATTAAATAAAACTCCGGGGAGCAAGGGTTACTCTGAACACCAATAACTGTTAGAGGAAGGGCCTTTAATTAGAGTCAGTGGAACGCAGTGGACTGAGTCCAGAAATGGCTGTGTTCCCCATCCCTCAAATTCTAGGGTTTATAAATGTTTTACAGAGAGTTCAAATAAATTTTCATACAGCATTCCTATTGGTATTAGTAGTTTTACAAATTACCATTCTACCTTCTGACTGGTGTTAACAGTTACAAAGACAAAAAGCAAATCTTAAATTATGAAGAGGGAGCTCTCCTATTTCTGTGAGTCAAACTGCTCACAGGAACACTTGCGTAGGGATTTTGTTGTGCCAGGAATCGCCAGGCTCTCAGGCTCCTGGTGCTTTCAAAAGAAGCTCTAACTCTTCAAGTTTGAAGCTCTCAGGCTTCTGATATTTTAGGAAAGGCTATAATTCTTCAGGCTTTCCTCTCTCATCATGACGTAGTAGAACTGTCCCCATAGGACTTTCTTGACCTTAATGGAAACAAATGGAAACAAATTGCCAGGCTGCAAAGTCACTAGATGGATTCAAACTGCCAACATTTTGGTTAGTAGCTGAGAACTTCACTATCTGCACCATCAGGACTACCAGGGCTCCTTTATATAGACTTTTTTACACAATATTTTGCCTGCAAGTACAGACAGGTTCACTTTCTTTCCAATACTTATGCCCTTTTATTGGTTCGTTTAGCTTTGGCTAGGACTTCTAGTACCATGTTGAGTACAAGTGGCAAAAATGGCTTTGTTCTTAATTTTAGGTAGAAAATTTAGATGGTTCATCATTTAATATGATGATAACTGTAGGTTTTCCATAGATGCCCTTTACCAAGTTGGGGAAATTCCTTTCTATTCCTAGTTAGCTGAGAGAAGATTTTCTTTTAAAGCATGAATGGTTCCTAAATTTTGTCAAATGTTATTGAGTTGATTATATATTTTTTCTCATTTATTCTGTTAATGTGATGAATTACAATAATTGAGTTTCAGATGATAAATCATTGGTATTATCCTTTCTGTGCTGCTGGATTCAATTTGCTAATATTTTGTTAAGGATCTTTGCATCTAAGTTTGTGAGGGACATTGGTTGGCCTTTAATTTTCTTTTTTTTCAGTGCTACCAAAATTCACTATCAGAATATTCCTGGTCATATAAAATAGGTCTGAGTGTGTTTAGGATTGGTGTTATTTCTTTCCTAATTGTTAGCGATAATTCCTAAGTGAAACCACCTGATAACATTTTCAAACTCAGTGAGGCAAAGACTTGTCATCCTCATTTCCAAGGAGTACTTTAGTTGTACTTCCTTCAAAACAGGCTTGTTCACTTTTCTGGCAGTCCATGCTATATTCACTATTCTTTGCCAACATCCTAAATCAAAGACATCAATTCTTTTTCAGTCTTTATTTATCATCCAGTTTTTACATGCATATGAAGTGATTATTATGCCTTGGGTTAGAGATAGGTACACCTTAAGTCCTCAAAGTGACGTCTTTGCTTTTTAACATTTTAAAGAGTTACTATTTTTTTTTTAACAGCAAATTTGCCAACACAGGACACCATTTGATTTCCAGACTCCTGCTACTGGGGCCATTAGTTGTGTATCCAAGTAGAATGAAACCCTCGACAAATTCAAATGCAAAATTTTCTTTCTTTATTATAATGTTGCTCATTGGTCCAGCTGTGAAAATTTTATTTTCTTTGTGTTGAGGTATAATCCATACTGAAGGCTATAGTCTTTATTTATTTAATTACAATTGAACGAAAATATACATTCCCATATAAATTTGCATGCTAACCTACGTGCAGCTTCCACTGCTCTCCCTGCACAGTGACAGCACACTCTTCCTCTCTGCTCCATACATGACTTATCTTCCCAACAGTCTCCTATCTTCTCCTCTTCACCCATTCCCCTTCCTCCAGTATGAAGTCAACAGGACGACCTCCTACAGATGCCTAGAACCATAAAGTACCCACACAATATGGTCACTCTGCGTCACCAAGTCCAATCCATTGCTGTCCGAAAAGTTGACCTTCATTATGATTTATGGACAGAGGCAGCATCAGGGCCAGGGGCCCTGCTCCTAGAACTCCGAGGCCCCTGGACCATCAGTTGCGGTTTTTTAGTGGAGATCTCAGGGTGCACCCCTATTTATACTTGTGTTGCCAGTGAGACTCAACTTTGTGAGCTCCATCGTGGCTATTATTGGTAGTAGCCAGGCGTCATCTGGTTCTTCCAGACACAAGTTGATGTAGACATCCACTCATGTGGGTCTCTCTGTCTTCCGGATTCTCTTTCCCCCATGTCATTATGGACCTTGGTGATCGTCTGTTCCTGCTGAGTTGGGACCATTTGCTGTACCCTCAGATGGCAGCTTGCCAGCTTTTAAGACCTCAGACGCCACTCATCAATGTGGGATGCGGAGAGACCTCACTAGCAAAATGTTAGTTGTGCCAATCGAACTCGATTTCCCCTGAGAGCACAGTCCCTGGCTCCCTACCCCAGCTACTCTGTCCTTGCAATATTGGGTTAAGATAGGAGGAATACACAAGTTGTGTTGAAGTTCTGTTAATATTGATCTTCTTACTAATGTGTGCTGTCACCAATTTCACCCAGCCAAATTTCTACCAACTATCTAAGCCCTCCCTCCTCACCCTCCCACCCCCCATACCCTTGCAGTCATCAAAGAGTCTTTTCTGTTGTGCATGAGTCTGCTTTTAAGTTCTTATCGTAGGGGTCTCATACAGTATTTGTCCTCAAAGGCTGTAGTCTTTGATCTTCATCAGTAAATGCTTCAAGTCCTCTTTGCTTTCAACAAGCAAGGTTGCATCATCTGTATATTGCAGGTTGTTAATGAGGCTTGCACCAATTTTGATGCCACATTCTTCCCCATATTGTTTAGCTTCCTGGATTATTTGGTCAGCACATATACTGAATAAATTCAGTGAAATGATGTAACCATAACACACAGCTTTCATGATTTTAAACAATGCAGTATCCACTTGTTCTGTTCAAATGACTACCTCTTGATCTATGTGTATGTACAGATTTCCCAGGAGCACAACTAAGTTCTGGAATTCTCCATTCTTCACAATGTTGTACATGATTTGTTATGATCTACACAGTTGAATGCCTTCTCATAGTCAATAAAACACAGGTAAATCTCTCTCTGATATCCCCTGCTTTCGCCAAGACCCACTTGAAATTGGCCATGCTATTCTTGGTTCCAAGTTCTCTTCTGAAGCCATCTTAATTTTCTGTCAGTTCTCTGTAGGTATACTGCTGCAACCACTTTTGAATGATCTTTGGTAAAATTTTATTTGTGTTTGATATTAATTCTATTGGTCAATAATTCCTGCATTCTGTTGTATCATCTTTCTTTGAAATGGGCAGAAGTTGAGATCTCTTTGGGGGGACAATATGGAAGGTTATCATACTCAGGCCTTCTGGCTAAGAATGATTCAGCAGCCAAGGCTGGCCAGCTGGGAGCAGGCCTTCCAGCTGGAAAGGATTAAGCAACAGTTACATAACTTGTTTATAACCTTGAAGCCCCTGTATCTGGCTGCTGGCTAACTTTGTGTAAAACAGTATATAAGGTCAGTTCTAGCATTCTAACTTTGTTTAGTGCAGGCCACTTTGGATCCATGTTCCAAGCAAACAAACTCCTTGAGCTGCAACAGTAAATCCAGACTCTCTCCTTACTGCACCATGTCAGTAAATTCAGCCTGATTTATCTTTATGTTCCTTTCATCATGATCTCACACCTTGAATATCCATTACCACATAGTTTCCTCAGATTTCTGATAAATCAGAAAAATTATGCACTTTTTTGATGATTAGCATGCTTCCTTGTGGGGTCATATTTTGCACTCACTCTTTGGGACTAATTGGGACTTGAGGAGGCATGGCAAAAGCAGTTCCTAAGGAGAATCAGCAATGCCTTGAGGACAGCTGCCTCAGGAAAGACCATTGCAAGTTTTTCAGTCAAAACAGGGTTAACTACTTCAGACAAGTGTGGAAAGGCTGCTTCTACTAGCCAAGAAGTTTCAGCAGGATTCAGGGACTCAATGTCCCCATTACAGTTTTTACAAGCCCCTTCCTTCCCAATCAATTCCCTCACTGTAACAGAAAACACCTCCCAGGTGGGAATTCAGTTTCCATGGTAATTCAGCAACTTTGAATGAGCCGCTGGGTTAGAGTGTTAGAAATCTCAGCCCTGAGGCTGCTGGAGGTAAAAAGATCATCTTTTTTATTTTTAGTTTTTGAAATTGTGTTTTAGGTGAACCTTTACAGAGTAGTTTCTCATTCAACAAGTAATACGTGTGTTGTTTGGTGACATTGGCTGCCAGCCCCACAAAGTATCAACACTGTTTTTTCAACCTAGTGTTTCCCATTGTCACCTTTCTTGCCTCCTCCTGTCTTTTCGTCCTTGTCCCTGGGCTAGTGCGCCCATTGATATTCCTTTTGTTTCATGAGCCTGTCTAATCCTTGGCTGAAGGATAAACCACTGGAGTGATTTCATTACTGAGCTATAAGGGTATCTGGGGGATATATTCTTGGGGGATCTCCCGTCAGTGTCAGATCAGCAAGTCTGGTCTTTGTGTGTGTGTGTGTGTGTGTGTCTGTGAGTTGGAATTTTATTCTACACTTTTCTTCAGCTCTGTCCAGGAGCATCTGTCATGATCCCTGTCACAAAAGTCAATGATGGTAGCTGGTCACCCTCTAGTGGTGCTGGACTCAGTCTGGTGGTGGCTGTGGTAGTTGTGGTCTATACAGCCTTTGGACTAATCTTTCCCTTTATGTCTGGTTTTCTTCATTCTCCCTTGCTCCAGACAGGGTGAGACAAGTGGAGAATCTTAGATGGAAGCTCAGACACTTGTATGACTTCAGATGCTACCCAATGATGCAGAACATTTTCTTTGTAAACTGCGTTACGCTAATTGAGCTAGACGGTCCCTGAGACCATGTTTCCCATAGCCCTGGGCCCAATAATTTGATCCCTCAGGTGGTTTGGATGTGTTCGTGGAACTGCCTTGACCTTACCTTTGAAAAGATGTGCTGGCTTCCCCAATACTGTGTACTGTCTCTGAGAGAGGAAAGCCTGAAGAGTTACAGCCTTTCCTAAAATACCAGAAGCCTGAGGGCTTCAAACCTGAAGAGTTACAGCCTTGTGAAAAGCACCAGGAGCCTGGAAGCCTGGCACAAGAGAAACCTCCACACAAGTGCTTCCTGGGAGCAGTTCGATCCCAGAAGAAAGGAAAGCCCCTCCTCACAATTTAAGAATTTGCTTATCTTTATCTTTGTAACCACGTTAACACCAGTTAGGTAAAACAATAATCTGTAAAATTACTATGCCAATGAAATTGCACGAAAATTTGTAAACCTGTAGTTGCCATTTGGAAGAATGTTTGAAAATTCCTTTGTTTACTTCTTTGAGAAAATGTATAAATGGGTACGTTTCATAACAGAACGGGGTGAGCAGCTATTCTTCAGACTTGAGTCTGACTGCAGCACTGCCGGAAATAAATCATCTTCTTAAAGGCAAAACGGTATTTGAAGTGTTTACTGCTCTGCGGGCCAAACTGGTCTTCTTCCTGCAACATCTTAACCTTCACTCAAGTTGCCACTTACCTATTGTGTACTCTTGTACACTTACCTGTTGTGTTTACCCTCTCGTCCTTTCTCCACTTATAACCATCGGAGATTGTTTCTTTTTGTGTATAAACTTTTTTCATGAGTTTTTATAGTAGTGGGCTCATACAGTATTTGTCCTTTTGAGATTATTTCACTCATAATGCCCTCTAGATTCATCCAGGTTGTGAGATGCTTGGCAGATGCATCCTTGGTTTTTGTTGTTGACTAGTACTCCGTTCCTGATCATATGCTACCTCTTCAAATGGCTGAACATTGACCAGTTCTTTCTGTTGTAGTGACTCTGTGTATTTTTCCTGAGTTATTTAATATTTTCCCTATAGAATCCTTCACTATTGCAATTCAATAAATTTTTTCTTCAGTTATTTCAGTTTGAGAAATGCAGAACGTGTTCCTCCCCTTTGGTTTTTCCATTCCCAGCTCTTTGCACACGTCATTGTAGGACTTCGTTTTGTCTTCTTAAGCTGCCCTTTGAAATCTTCTCTTCAGTTCTTTTACTTCATCATTCCTTCCTTTTGCTTTGGCTGCTCAACATTCTAGTACAAGTTTCAGAGTCTCTTCTGACATCCAGTTTGGTCTATTCTTTTTTTCCTGTCTTGTTAGCGACCTCTTGTTTTCTTCGCAGATGATGTCTTTCCACAATTTGTCTGGTTTTCTGTCACTAGTGTTCAACACATCAAATCTGTTCTAGAGATGGTCTCTAACTTCTGATGACATATACTCAAGATCATACTTTGGCTCTAGCAGACTTATTCTAGTTTTCTTCTTTTTCACTTTGAATTTGCATAAGAGCAACTAATGGTCTGTGCCGCAGTGAGCAGCTGGTCTTGTTCTGACTGCTGATGTGGAGCTTTTCCATCACCTTTTTCCACAGATGTAGTTGATTTGATTCCTGTACATTCCATCTGGTGAGGTCCATGTTTACAGTCACCATTTGTGTTGGTGAAAAAAGGTATTTGCAATGATATCATTGGTCTCGTATGAATGGTAGACTCTGTCAACATGAGACCAGAAAAACCAGATGGTGCCTGGCCACCACCAAAGGCAGCCACAATGGGGGACACAATGTAGAGTCCCTGAGGCAACATGAGGGAAAGAGGGATGCAACTCAAGAACTCTACTAAAAAGCCACAATTTATGGTCCAACAACCTGGAGGGTCCCCTGGGAACACAACCCCTGGACCTGCTGCTGGCCTTGATCTGACACTAGTGCTGAGATCAACTCTTTGGATAAGAATGGACTGGACTTGAGGACAAAGTGTGAGCATGTAGTGTGTATACTTTATGGTTTTATACATTTATAGGTGGCTACCCTACTGGTTTCTTTCTAGGTGGGAGAGAAGAGGGTAGAGAGGAGGGAACATATGCTCATCAACAGGATATTAGAAACATAGAGTGGAAAAGAGCTTTGTGCTGTTACTGGGCAAGGAGAGCAGATGGAGCTGCAGATAGGTGGAGCATGCAAAATTGATTTGGATTCTGTATTGTCACTTAATCACAATAAAAGAAAAAAAGAAGTCATTGGTCTTGCCAAATTCTATCATGTGATCTCTGGCTTTGTTTCTATCACCAAGGCCATATTTTCAAGCCAACAATCCTTTGTTTCCAACTTTTCCATTCCAATCACCACTAATTATTAATGCATTATGACTGCATGTTTGATCAATTTCAGACTGCAGAAGCTGGTAAAAATCTTCAATTTCTGCATTATACCAGAGAGAAATGGTCGAGGTTCAACCATTTGAAGCATATGATCAGGAACTGACGGTACTGAAGGAAGAATTCAAAGCTGCACCAAAGGCATTGGCAAAAAACAAAGCTCCAGAAATTTATGGAATATTAATTGAGATATTTCAGTCAATGGAAGAAGCACTGGAAGTGCTCAGTCATCTATGCCAAGAAATTTGGAGGACAGCTACTTGGCCAGCTGGCTGGAAGAGATCCATATCTATGCCCATTCCCAATAAAGGTGATCCAACCAAATATGGAAATCACCCAAGGTTATCATTAATGTCACACCCAAGTAAATTTTGTTCAAGATCATTCAAAAGTGACTGCAATGGTATATCGACAAAGGAACTGCCAGAAATTCAAGCCAGATTCAGAAGAGAATATGGAACCAGGGATATCATTGTTGATGTCAGATGGACCTTGGCTGAAAGCAGAGGATACCAGAAAGATGTTTCCCTGTGTTTCATTGACTATGCAGAGGCATTCAACTGTACGGACCACAACAAATTATGGCTAACATTGTGGAGAATGGGAGTTCCAGAACACTTAATTTTGCTTTTAAGGAATCTATACATGAATCAAGAGGCAGTGATGTGAACAGAACAAGGGGACACTTACAAAATTTAAAGTCAGGAAAGGTATGCATTAGGATTGCATACCAAGCAAAGAATCCGAGAAGCTGGACTATATGAAGAAGAACAAGGCATCAGGATTGGAGGAATACTCATTAACACCTGCATTATGCAGATGACACAACCCTGCTTGCTGGAAGTGAAGAGGATTTGATACATTTATGGATGAAGCTCCAAGACTACAACCTTCAGTGTGGATTACATCTCAACATCCAGAAAGCAAAAATCCTCACAACTAGACCAATAAGCAACATCATGACAAGTGGAGAAAGCAATGAGGTTGTCAAGGATTTCATTTTACTTTGGTCCACAATCAATGACCCTGGAAGCAGCAGTCATGAAATCAAAAGACTCATTGTATTGGGAAAATTTGCTTCCAAGTATTGAAAATTTGCTTAAAGTATTGAGAAGTAAGACTGTGACTTTGAAGACTAAGGTGCACTCGACCCAAGCCATGGCATTTTCAATCGCATCTTATGCACATGAAAGCTGGACAAAGAATAAGGAAGACAGAAGAACTGATGCCTTTAAAATGTGATGTTGGAGAAGAATATTGAATGTACCACGGACTGCCAAAAGAACAAACATGGGTTCTGGAAGAAGTATGGTGAGACTGTGTCTTACATACTTTGGACATGTTGTCAGGAGGGCTCAGTCCCTGCAGAAGAACACCAAACTTGGTAGAGTGGAGGGTCAGCAAAACAGAAGACCCTCAAAGAGATGTACTGACACAGTGGCTGCAATGATAGACTTAAGCACAAAAACAATTCTGGACATGGTGCGAGACCAAGCAATGTTTCTTTCTTTTGTGCCTATGAGTTCTTTTGTCACTATGAGTTGGGCCTAATGGCACCTAACAACACATGACAACAGCAGTAGTATTCCATTGTGTATGTGTACTATAGTTTATTTATCCATTCATCTGTTGCTAGGCACCTAGGTTGTTATCATCTTTTTGTTACTGTGAACAATGCTACAAGGCACATGGGTATCGTATGTCTATTCCAGTGATGGCTCTCATTTCTCTAGAAAATTCCTAGGAATGGGATTGCTCTATCACATGGTATTTCTATTTCTGGCTTTTTAAGGGAGCATCATATTGTTTTCCAAAATGATGGTACCATTTTTCATTCCCACCAGCAGTGTCTAAGAGTTACTACCTCCCCACAGCTTGCTATTTTCTGTTGTTTGTTTGTTTTTGGTTTGCGCCATTTATGTCAGTGTGAGGTAGTATCTCATTGCAGTTTTGATTTACATTTCTCTAGTGGCTGAAAACCCTAGTGACAGTGGTTAAGTGCTCAGCCTGCTAACAAAAGAGATGGTGGTTCAAATCTGCCAGGTGTTCCTTGGAACTCTATGGCGCAGTTCTATTCTCACCTGTAGGGTTGCTAGGAATCAGAATCAACTTGACAGCAGTGGGCTGTCTGTTAGCAGGTTGAATGCCTTCTCTGGTGAACTGTATGTTCATGTTTTGCCAACTTTTTAATTGATTGATTTGTGTTTTTTTTTGTTGTAGAGGTGCTGGATTTTCCTGTAGAGTTTGGAGATTAGACCTGTGTCAGATATGTTTTAGCCAAAGTTTTTCCAAGTTTGTAATTCTCTTTTTACTCTTTGATAAAGTCTTTTACATTTTTTTCATTATGATTAAGTGAAAGTATGTAATCTAAGTCGGTTTGGATACCTGTCTCCCTACATCTCTGTCTGCTCTCCCATCTGGTGATAGCACAATGTTCTTTTTCACTGCTTACTTCTAGTGTCCTCTCAGTGAACACCTGTCCCCTCCTCTCCACCTTCTTCTCTCCCATCTAGAAAGAAACCAGTAGAACAGCCTTCTATAAGTGTATAAAACCACAAAGTACACACACCACATGCTCACCCTGTGTCTCTCAGTCCAGTCTGTTCTTTGTCTGAAATGTTGACATCAGTACTGATTTCGGGTCTGGGACAGCAGTAAGTCTAGGGCCACAGTCCAAAGGGACTCTGCAGGTTGTCAGACCATCAATTCTTTCAGTAGAGTTCTTGATCTGCATACCTATTTTTCTCAGGCTACATCAGGGACTCTACACTGTGTCCCCTATCCAGGCTGTTAGTGGTGGCCAGACACCATCTGATTCTTCTGGTCTCATGCTGATGTAGTCACCCAATAATATGAGTGTTTCTGTCTGCTGCTCTCGTTTTCCCTTGCGTCTTTGATGTTCTCAGTTGTCATTTGTTTCAGGTAAATTGGGACCAACTGCTGTTCCTCAGATCACTGCTTGCTGGCTTTTAAGACACAGACACCATTCAACAACTTGAGGTGCAGAAGACTCTCTTAGTAAAAGGCTAGTTATGCCAATTGACCACAATGTCCCCTGAAAACATGGTCCACAGGCCCATATCCCTGCTACTCCATGCTTTGCATTGTTGGGTTGAACTTAGAAAACTTTTTAGTTTAAGGTGTAGTCCAATTATGCTGACCTATGTTGTATGGAGCGCTGTCACACCCTTCACATACCCCAATTCTTATCAACTATCTAATCTATGAACAACTCTCTCTCTCCCTCCCCACTCTTGAGCCATCAAAGAGTCTTTTCTTCTGTGTGCAAGTCCTTATAATAGTGGTCTCTTACAGTACTTGTCGTTTCACAGCTGATTGTTTTCAGTCAACATCGTGTCTTCTAGTTGATGCTTCTAGAGATGCTTCCTAAAATCATCATTGTTCTTTATCATTGCATTGTTTTCTATTTTGCATATATCCCATAGTTTTTTTATCTATATATCTGTTGATGGGCACCTAGGTTGATTTCACCTTTTTGCTGTTGTGAACTGTGCTACAATAAACATTCATGTGCATGTGACAGCACTTATTTCTGTAGGATAAATATCAAGAGGTGAGACTACTGGATCATATGGTATTTCTATTTCTAGTTTTTTTTTAAATACTGATCGTCTTACTAATGTGTGCTGTCACCAATTTCACTCAACCAAATTTCTAACAGCTATCTAATCTAAACCCTCCCCCCTCGCACTCCTGCCATCCCCACCTTAGCCATCAAAGATTCTTTTCTGTTATGCACAAGTCCGCTTTTAAGTTCTTATTGTAGGGGTCTCATGCAATATTTGTCCTTCTGTCGCTGACTACTTTCACTCAACATAATGTCTTCCAGTTGAAACCAGGTTAAGAGGTGTTTCCTGCTATCATCGTTGTTCTTTATCATTGCATAGTGTTCCATTGAGTATACATACTACAGTTCACCTATCCATTCCTCTGTTGTTGGGCATCTGGGTTGATTCCTTCTTTTTGCTATTGTGAACTGTGCTGTGATGAACATTTGTGTGCATGTATCAGTTGGTTGTGAATGGCCTTGATTCTGTAGGATATATTCTAAGCGGTGGAATTACTGGGTGAAATGGTACATCTATATCCATTATTTTAAGGTAGTGCCAGATTGCTTTCCAAAGAGGTTGCACCATTTTGCAATCCTGCCAACAGTGTAGGAGAGTTCCAGTCTCTCCACAGCCTCTCCAGCATTTAGTGTTTTGCATTTTTTGGATTATGGCCAACCTTGTTGGGGTGACATGGTATCTTATTGTCATTTTGATTTGAATTTCTTTAATATCTAATAGTTCCAATCTCTTCACAGCCTCTCCAGTATTTGTTGTTTTGTGTTTATTGGATTATTGTCAACCTCTTTGGAGTGAGATAGTATCTCATGGTAGTTTTGATTTGGATTTCTCTAATAGCTAATAATTGTGAGCATTTCCTCATGTGTCTTTTGGCTGCCTGGATGTCTTCTTTGGTAAAGTGTCTGTCAGTGTCCTTTGCCTATTGTTTAGCTAGGTTATTTACTTTTGCCTTGTTGATATTTTGTAGCACCTTGTAGATTCTGGAGATCAGATGTCAGTATAACATGTAGTTGCCAAATATGTTTTCCCATTCTGTAGGTGGTCTTTCAATTCTTTCGATAAAGTCTTTGAATGAGCAAAAGTGTTTGATTCTTAGTAGTTCTCAATTATCTATTTTCTCTTCTGTCGATCATGCTTTGTTTGTCAGATTTTGAAGTTTGACTAGATTGTGTATTGGAACTTTCATTATTGATGTTATTTTTTGCATGATTTTTAGGTTTGATACTTACTTAGGTCTTTGGTCATTTTGTGTTAATTTTTGTGTAAGTAATGAGAAATGGGTCTTGTTTCAGTTTTTTTGCAAATGGATATCCAATTTTGCCAACATCACTTATTAAACAGACTGTTTTGACCCAAGTTTACAATCTTAGGGCCTTTGACAAATATCAACTCTTCATAAGAGGATGGCGGCATCTCTGGGGTCTCAGCTTTGTTCCATTGGCCTACATATCTCTTTTTGTACCTGGTACTGTACCAGTACCACACTGTTTTGACTACTGTGTCAGTGTAATAGGTTCTAAAGTTGGGTAATGTGAGACCTCCCACTGTGTTCCTCTTCTTCAGTAGTGCTTTACTTATCTGGGGTTTCTTCCCTTTCCAGACAAAGTTGTTGGTTTGTTTCTCCATCTCATTAAAAAAATGACACTGGAATTTTTGGGGGGATTCATTGTACACGTAGATGGCTTTGGGTAAAATAGACGTTTTCATAATGTTAAGTCTTCCAGTCCATGAACAGGGAAGATTTCTCCATTTATGTAAGTCTCTCTTCATTTCTCGCAGTAAGGTCTTGTAGTTCTCTTTGTTCTCTTTTATTTCTCTAGTTAGATTTATTTCTAGATATTTTATCTTCCTGAGGGCTATAGTAAATGGTATTGATGTGATTTCTTCTTTGATGATCTGTGTTGGCATAAAGGAACTCCACTGATTTACTTATGTTTGTCTTTTATCCTAATACTTTGCTGAACTCTTCCTTTAGCTCCAGAAGTTTATTTATGGATTCTTTGAGATTCTCTGGATATACAATCACATCATCTGCAAATGAGATTTTCACTTCATCTTTTCCTATGTGGATGTCCTTTGTTTTTTGGTCTTGTCTAATTGCTCTGGCTAGAATCTCAAGTACAATGCTGAACAGAAGTGGTGACAGTGGGCATACTTGTCTAGTTTCTGTTGTCAAGGAGAATTCCGTCACTCTCTCTGATGTAGGTGGTTGGCTTTGCAAAGATGCCCCTTATTGTGTCGAGGAATTTCCCTTTTATTCCTATTTTTCTGAGAGTTTTCAGCATGAATGGGTGTTGGACTTTGTCAAATGCCTCATCTGCATCAATTGACAAAATCAGGTGATTCTTACCTTTAGTGCTATTTATGTAGTTGATCACATTAATTGTTTTTCTGATGTTGAACCAGCCTTGCATCCCGGATATGAATCCATCTCAGTCATGATGAATTTATTTATTTATTTTGTTGATATATTGTTGAATTATATTGGCTAGGATTTTGTTGAAGATTTTTGCATCTAGATTCATCAGTTATATTTGTCTGTAATTTTCTTTTCTAGTGGGCTCTTTCCCTGGCTTTGGTGTCAGGGTTATACTGGCCTCACAGAATGACCTAGGGAGCACTTCACCCGTTTCTATGCTGTGAAATAGTTTCAGCAGCACTGGAATTAACTCCTCTCTAAAAGCTTGCTAGAATTCTCCAGTGAAACCATCTGTGCCATTTCTTTCTCGGGTTGGTAGTTTGTTTTGTTATGTTTTCAATTTTTTCCTTTGTGATGGGTTCATTAAGTTATTCTAACTCTCCTTGTGATAATTTTGGTAAGTAACATGAATCTAAAAATTTGTCAGTTTCCTCTAGGTTTTCAAATCTGTTAGAGTACAGTTTATCGTAGTACTCTGTTAGGCTACTTTTGATTTCAGTTGTGTCTGTGGTGATATCTCCCATCTCATTTCTTATTTGGGTTATTTGTTTCCTCTCCTGTTTTTCTTTTGTA
This sequence comes from Heterohyrax brucei, assembly GCA_028571685.1. Lineage (NCBI taxonomy): Eukaryota > Metazoa > Chordata > Mammalia > Hyracoidea > Procaviidae > Heterohyrax > Heterohyrax brucei. The sequence goes on from CM053140.1 coordinate 61,977,138, forward strand.
AGTTTAGCCAGTAGTTTATCAATTGTGTTGATCTTAAGAAAAAAACAAAAACAAAAAAACCAGCTTTCAGTTTTGTTATGTTTTTCAATTGTTCCCCTATTCTCTAACTCATTTATTTCTGCTCTAATCTTTATTGTCTCTTTTATTCTGGGGCCTGAGGGGTTCCTCTGTTTTTCTCTCTCTACATGTTGAAGCTGTAGGGTTAATTCTTTGGTTTGGTTTGGGTCCTTTGTTCATTCCAGATGTGTGTATTTGTGGAGAAAAACTGACCTCTGAGTACTGCTTTGGCTGTATCCCATAGGTTCTGGTAGGATGTGTTTTCAGTCTCATTTGATTCCATAAATTTCTTTATTTTGTCCTAGATTTCTTCTATAACCCACGGATTTTTGAACAAAGTGTTGTTTGCTTTCCATGACTCCAAATTTCTACCTATGTTTTTTCTGCTATTGATTTCAACTTTTATGGCTGTCATGGACTGAATTGTGTCCTCTCCCCACCAAAATGTATGTGGTAATTTCACTTGACTAGGAATCCTAATATGGTGCCATTCTTCTCATGTGTTGTGGATCCTGACTCTCTGATATTGATGACGGATAATGGGCTGCAGTTGTATTAGTGAGGCAGGACTGAAGTTACAGACTTGTGGGATATAAGGGAGAGAAGTGATCAGAGGAAGCTGGGAACCTCATACCAGCAAGAGAGCGGTACCGAGAGCAGAGCATGTCTTTTGGATCTGGGATTCCTGTGCTGAGATTCTCTCACTGAATTTGAACTCAGCCTACCAGAAGTGATGACTTCTCATGTTGAAAGGACCTATAACTGGCAAATGTATTTGTGGCTTACTGAGCTCTGACAACATAAGTTTCTACTCATGAATCCTTCCACTTGTGGTATTTTCTGTTAGAGCAGTACAGGTGACTAAAACAATGGCTTTATGGCTTGAGAAGATGCTTTGTAATAATGCAATGGTTTGTATTTCATTGAGATTTGCTTTATGTCTTAACACATGGCCTATTCTGGAAAATGTTCCATGAACACTGGGAAAGAAGGTGTACTTATCTGTTGATGGGTAAAAAGTTCTGTATGTGTTGATGAGGTCTAGTTGGTTAATTGTTGCAATAGGATCTTCTGCATCTTTACTGAGCTTTTTTCTGGATGGTCTGTCCATTACTGAAAGTGGAGTGTTGAGGTCTCCAACAATCATTGTGGAGTAATCGATCTCATTTTTTCAATGTTGTCAGTGTTTGTTCAATCTATTTGGATGCTCTGGTGCTGGGTGCAGAAATATTTAATATTATTATGTCCTTTTACATATTGAAACTTTCAGCAATAGTGACCATTCTTGTCCACAATGGTGGATTTTATATTAAAGTCTATTTTATATGAGATTATTGTTGACACTCCTGTTCTTCTTTGTATGTCGTTGGCTTGGTATATATTCTTCATCCTTTAATTTTCAGTTTGTTAATGTCTTTGAGTTTAAGACGTGTTTCTTGTAGGCAACATATAGGTGGATTGTCTTTTCATCCAGGATGTTGCTCGCTGTCTCTTTATTGGAGGATTCACTCTGTTTACATTCAGTGTAATTATCGATAGGTGTGTGTTTAGTGCTATTATTTTGATTCATTTATTTCTGTGTTATTGGTGTTTTATATGTTGCTCTTACTATTCCGTTCTGGGTCATTCTTTTTTATGGGTTGACTTTTCATCTTTTTCAGTGTTGGCTTTGTTTGTTGTGACTCCTGTGTTATGTTTCTTCTTTTGATATGTCACGTTGTTATTAGCTTTGCGGCTATCCCTATGATCTCCCTTACTATTCTAAGTTTAAACCAGTCTTTAACTTCTGCAAACCTTTTTAATTTCCTCTCCATCTGAAATGGTTATGACTGCTGTAATATATCCCTCTTTTTAGTGTGATGATGTCATAGTTTTTCTGCTATGATTACTGGTTCCCTTCTTTTAATATTGTAGGTTTGATTGGGTTTTGTGACTTCTCTAACTGAGTAGGTTTCTGGATGCTATGTCCTGCATTGCCTCCTTAAGTATACACTTAATATGTTTGTTTTTCTAAGTAAAAAACTTCTTTCAGTATTTCTTGTGGTTTTTATTTGATTTTTACTAAGTCTCTAAGCTTCTGTTTATCTACAAATGTTGTAATTTCACTGTCCTATTTGAGAGACAATTTTACAGGATGTATAACTCTTGGTTGGAAGTTTTGTCCTTCAAGACTTTGAATGTGTCATCCCACTGCTTCCTTGCCAACATCATTGCTGCTGAGAAGTCAGATGGAAGCCTATAGGGCTACCCTCTGAATGTTAGCTTTGCTTTGAGCTTCCCTGCCTTTAAGAGCTTCTGTTTAGGTTTCATTTTATTAAGCTTGCTTATATTGTATCTTTGTGTCTTTCTTTTAGGGTCTAGTTTTTGTGGTGTTTGATACACATCTTGGAAATCTATATTCTCTTTGTAATTTCATGGATGTTTTCTGTCAGCAACTCTACAACAATGCTTTCTGTATTTTCAGTTATCCCTGCCTATTCAGGAACTCCAATTATTTATAGAATATTCCTCTCAATAGTGTCCCACATATTTCTTAATGTTTCTTCTTTTTTCTTATTTCTGTTCTCTGATTTCTCTTTGTAAATGCTGATGTCAATTGCTCCATCCTCAGGCTCACTAACTCGGGCCTCCAAGTCCTCAGTTCTGCTGGCTTTGGACTGAATTGTCTAATTCTGTAATTTTTTTACAGACTGGCTGGATTTCAGATCCTTAATGTTCCATCAGTTCAAATAGCTTGCTTAATTTTTCATTTCATTCTGCTGCATTTTGTTTAGTCTCTAGTAGAACTCTCTATATAATTCGTTTGTCCTCAACCTCCAATAGTTTCAGAAAGTCTTCTTCATCTGGAAAGGTTTTTTTTTTTTGATTCTCTATTTTAGTAGTTTTCTGGAGCCTTGGCAGACTGTTTCTTTAAATGGTTTGCTAGCCATGAGTCGGATCCAACTCGACAGCACTTGGCGTATGGATTGTTGCCTTTGTGCCATCTAGAAGCTGTTGGTTTGTCTGGTGTTACCTCAGCAGGAATTGAGGTGTAGTTCTAAGAGGAACTGTTTTAGTTAGCTAGGGCTGCTCTAACAAATATCACAGAGTGGATGCCTTTAACAAAGGAAGGTTTATTCTTACACAATCCATTAGGCTGCAAGCCCAAATTCGAGATGTCTGCTCCAGGGGATGTCTTTCCCCCTTGTTACTCTGGAGGAAAGTTCAGTATTGCATCAGTCTTTGTCCAGGGAGCATCTTGGCACCAGAACCTCAGGTCTGAAAGATGTGCTCTTCTCCTAGTGCTGCTTTCTTCCTTTTTTTTTTTATTTAACATAACTGAGTGAAAATGTACATTCACGTATAAATTTACATGCCCACCTATATGCAGCTTCCACTGCTCTCCCTGTCCGGTGACTGCACACTATTTCTCTCTGCTCCCTACATGTCTCATCCTCCCATCAGCCTCCTTCCCCCTCCTCTCCGTCCACTCCCCTTCCTCCAGCCAGAGGTCAGCAAAATGATACCCTATAGATGTATAGAACAATAAAGTGCTTCCAATATATGGTCACTCTGCATTGCCAAGTCCAATCCATTCCTGTCCAAAGAGTGGACCTTTGTTATAATTTATGGGAAAGGGCAGCATCAGGGCCAGGGGACATGCTCTCAGAGGAACCCCAAAACCGCTGGACCATCAATTGAGGTCTTTTAGTGGAGATCTCATGATGCACCCCTTTTTATTCTTGTGTTGCCACTGAGACTCCTCTCTGTGTGCTCCATTGTGGCTATCACTGGTGGTGGCCGGGCACCATCCGGTTCTTCCAGTCCCAAGTCGATGTAGGCATCCACTCTTGTGGGTCTCTCTGTCTTCTTGGTTGTCTTTACCGCATGTCATTTTGGTCCTCGGTGAGCATCTGTTCCTGCTGAGTTGGGACCACTTGCTGTGTCCTCGGATGGCAGCTTGGCAGCTTTTAAGACCCCAGACGCCACTCACCAATGTGGGGTGTAGTGCTGCTTTCTTGATGGTGTGAAGTTCCTAATTCTCTGCCTTCTTCCCTTTCCTTTTATCTCTTGCAGGATGAAAGGATTAAAGGTGGAGCAAGCCATACTCCAGGGAAATTCCCTTTACAGTGGAGTAGAGAGGTGAACTTATAAAAGGATTTACAGTCCCACTGTAATCCTTTAACATACAGCACAGCAAATTCATAAAATGGAGGACAATCATAGAATTCAGGGAATCATGGTCACATGGCTACACCTATTTCTGGGGAGACACAATTCAATCCATGACAGGGGCATTGGTCACTAGCTGCCTCTGTGTACTCTAGTGACTGGCCCCAGGTGGACTCTCTGGGGCTATTGCTCTGCCTCCTGACTGGCAAAGATGGTGCCGTACTTTTGGTGTCACTTGGGGCCATCAGAGGATGCTATAATGTGGGTCAGTGAAAGGTGGAGGAGATGCTGCCAGGCCACTCAGCAGTCAGTTCTCCAGGTGGTGTAATTTAAAAAAGATACTTAGCTGTTAAGCCAGGAGCTGTGGAATGACTGCTAAAATCAGTCAGGCCCTCAAGGGTGGCAGGTCTTGCCTTCTGGCTGGCAATAAAAGCACCTCATAGACTGACTCAAGATCCTATGATGTGGTTCTTAGTAGGGAGGGGTTAGGGCCTTGCTGCCATTCTCTGCTGGGCCCCACCCATACTTCTAGCCACCACAATCTTAAACACAGTTCTGCTGGAGAAGCACTTTTCCAAGCAGGCACTGCTGCTTAGTTTCAGAATTAGCCCTAGCTAAGACCTCTGGTTTGGTGACTCCACATCCCAGCTGACAAAGATGGCATCTCACCTGAGCTGCCCTTCCTGTCGTGAAACAGCAGAATCTGTCTCCCAGCTCACAAAAGGGAGGGTGGATGGGCAGCGGTGCCCTGAGTCAGCAGCCAGGCTCTCAGTATGTGGCTATCACAAGCACAATGTCCCTCCTGTGCTATACGCTGCTTACTTAAGCACCATAACTCAGCGTATTAGCTGGTTGATGCTCAGTTCCCACCTCTTGGATAACAGTGATGGTGTCAGTACCTGCAGTCCTCCCAAATGGTGAGTCAGCAGAAGCAGGACTCAGCACTGCTGCTTTGTCTTTGAGAGAGGTAGTTACCCCATTACTGGCATGAAGTCCAATCTGACATCCCTATGCCAGACCCTAGGGCATCCCAGATGTCCATTCTGCTCTGCTCAGTTATCATTCCAGGCCTTAGTCCTCAGAGGGATTTCGGGAGATTGTGTCTAGTCCACTGTCTTGTCCCTGCCCCTGTCTTTTTCTTGTTGATACTTTGCAGCACCTTGTAGATTACAGAAATAAGATGGCAATCTGATATGTAGTTGCCAGATACTCTTTCACATTCTGTAGGCAGTCTTTTAACTCTCCTGATAGTCTTTGGATAAGCCTAAGTGTTTGATTTTTGGTATTTCCCATTTATCTATTTCCTCTTCTGCTGTTTGTGTGTTGTTGGTCAGTTTTTACAGTCAGTCTAAGCTGTGTATTAGAACTTCCTTTCTTGTTCCTATTTTTTCTTCCATAGTCTGTATTGTTCTAGGTTTGATGTTTAGGTCTTTGACCTATTTTGAGTTAGTTTTTCTGAAAGGTGTGAGATATGGGTCTTGTCTCAGTTTTTGCAAATGGATACCCATATCCAATTTTTCAAACACCATTTGTTAAAGAAACCGCTTTCACCCCAGTTTACAACCTCTGGGACTTCATTGAATATCAACTGTTCATAGGAGGGTGGTGATATTTCTGGATTCTCTATTCTATTCCATTGGTCTATATATCTGATTTTGTACCAGTACCAGGCTGTTCTGACTACTGCAAAATAGGCTCTAAGGTCAGGTAGTGTGAGGCCTCTCACTGTGTTCCTCTTTTTCAGTAATGTCTTACTTATCTGGGGTTTCTTCCATTTGCAAACGAAGTTCGTGATGTGTTTCTCCATCTCATTAAAACATGACACTGGAATTGGTATTGAGATTGCAGTGTATATGTAGATCATTTGGGGTAGAACAGACATTTTCAAAATGTTAAGTCTTGCTATCCATGAACAAGGTATGTTTGTCCGCTTATGTAGGACTCTTTTGGTTTTCTGCAGTAAGTTCTTTTTAGTTTTCTCTATATAGGTCTCTTACATCTCTGTTTAGATTTATTCATAGGTATTTTATATTCTTGGGGGCTATTGTAAATGATATTGATTTGGTGATTTCCTTTTTGATGATTCTGTTCATTGGTGTAAAGGAATCCTACTGAAGTATTTGTTCATCTTGAATCCTGATATTTTGCTGAATTCCTTTATTAGTTCGAGCAGTTTGTTTACAGATTCTTTAGGGTTTTCTGTATATACAATCATATCGTCTGTAAACAGGGATACTTTTATTTTTTCTTTACCAATGCGAATGCCTTTTATTTCTTTGTCTCGTCTCATTGCTCTGTCTAGAACCTCTAGCACAATGTGGAATAGAAGTGGTAACAGTGGGCATCCTTCTCTTTTTCCCTTTCTCAGATGGATTTCTTTCAGTTTCCATTCAGGATGGATGATGCTGGCAATTGGCTTTGCATAGATGACCCTTATTGCATTGAGGGATGTCCCTTCAATTCCTATTTTGCTGAGAGTTTTTAACACGAATGGGTGTTGGACTTTGTCACATGTCTTTTGTGCATCAACTGATAAAAGCAAGTGATTCTTATCCTTTGTATTATTTATGTGGTTGATCACATTAATTGGCTTTTTGATGCTGAAGCAAACTTACATCCCTGGTATGAATTCTACTTGGTCATCCTTAATTTTTCTTTCTTTTTTTTTAATGTGTTATTGCATTTTATTGGCTAGGATTTTGTTGAAGATTTTTGTGTCTAGGTTCATGAGTGATATTGGTGACCCCCAGAGTGTTCATGAGTGATATTGGTTTGTAATTTTCTTTTTTGTGGGGTCTTTACTTGGCTTTGGTATCAGGGTTATGCTGCTTCATAGAATGAATTTGGGAATGTTCTCTACATTTCTATGTTGTGAAATAGCTTCAGCAGTATTGGAATTAACTCATCTCTAAAAGTTTGGTAGAATTCTCTACAGAAGCCGTCTGAGCCAGAACTTTTTTGGTTGATATATATATATATATATTATTACTTTTTCAATCTCTTCTTTTGTGATGGGTTTATTAAATTGTTCTACTTCTCTTTGTGATAATTTTGGTAGGTGATGCCAATTTAAAAAATTGCCCATTTCTTCTAGGCTTTCAGATCTGTTAGAGTACAGTTTTTCATAGTATTCTCTTATGACCTTTTAATTTAGGTTGGGTCTTTTGTGACATCTCCTGTCCCATTTCTTAATTAAGATTATTTGTTTCCTCTCTTGTTTTTCTTTTGTGAGTCTAACCATTGGTTTATCAATTTTGTTGATCTTTTCAAAAAAATAGCTTTTAGTTCTGTTAATTCTTTCAGTTGGTTTTGTATTCTCTAGTTTATTTAGTTCTGCTCTAATTTTTGTTATCTGTTTTCTTCTGGTGCCCAAAGAGTTCTTTTGTTGTTATCTTTCTGTTTGAGTTGTAAGGTTAATTTTTTGGTTCGGGCCCATTTCTTCATTCTGGATGTATGCATTTATAGAGATAAATTGACCTCTGAGCACTCTTTTGCTGTATCCCATAGGTTCTTTGTAGAATGTGTTTTCATTCTCATCTGATTCCATGAATTTCTTTATTGCATCCTTGATTTCTTGTATAACCCATGAATTTTTGAACAAGGTGTTGTTCAGTTACCATCAATTCGAATTTCAACCCATGTTTTTTCTACTGTTCATTTCAACTTTTATGGCTGTATGGTCTGAGAAGATCCTTTACAATAACTGAATGGTTTGGATTTTGTTGAGACTTGCTTTATAGGCTGATTGATGGTCTATTCCCAAGAATGTTCCAAGTGTGTTGGAAAAGAAGGTATACGTCTCCGTTGTTGGGTAAAAAGTTCTCTGTATATTTATGAGCTTGAGTTAGTTGATTGTCTCAGCAATATCCCGTGTATCTTTACTGAGATTTTTCCTGGGTGATCTGTCCATTACTGAAAGTGGTGTGTTGAAATCTCCTACTATTGTTGTAGAGTGATCTATCTCATTTTTCAACGTCATCAGCATTTGTTAGAGGTATTTAGGTGCTCTGAGATTGGATGTACAAATATTTAATATTGTTATATCCTCCTTTCATTGAAACTTTAAGCAATAAATAGTGACCATCCTTGTTTACAATTGTGGATTTTACTTTAAAATCTATTTTACCTGAGATTAACATTGGCACTCCTGCTCTTTGCATGTTGTTAACTTGCTATATATTTTTCCATCCTTTACATTTCAGTTTGTTTATATCTTTGAGTCTAAAGTATGTTTCTTGTAAGCAGTATATAGATGAATTGTATTTTTTGATCCCACTTGTTACTCTCTGTCTCTTTATTGGAGCATTCAATTCATTTACTTTCAGCGTAATTACCGATACACATGTATTTAGTGCTGTCATTTTGGTGCCTTTGTTTTTCTGTTGTTGACATTTTCTTTGTTCCATTTCATATTTTGTAGTGATTCATTTTCTTTATGGGGTTTCTTTTCATCCTTTTCAATGTTGGTTTTGTTTCATTGAGACTTCTGTATTGTGTTTCTTTTTTGATATGCAGTATTCATAGTTTGCTTTGTAGCTACTCCACTGTTCCTCCCTTATGTTCTAAGTTTAAAACAATCTTTAACTTCTTTGTATCTCCTTGATTGTCTCTACATCTGAAAGGTCTATGAATACAATAATATATCTGTCTTTATAGTGTAATGTTGTCAAGTATATGTGTTGAGATCTCTTTTTCCCTGATTTTAATATTTTAGCTTTGTGGCTTCCCTAACTAATTAGGACCCTGGATATTATATCCTGCTTTGCATCCTTGAGTACACCTTTAGTTTTATTGATTTTCTAATTGAAGAACTTCCTTCAGTATTCCTTTTTTTCAAAAGAATTTTATTTATTTATTACAGTAAATGAATAAAATTTCTAACATCAACTGTTTTATTTATGATAAACTCTCACCATCCCCATCCTTGTAGCCATCAAAGAGTTTTTGCTTCTGTAGATAATTCTATTTTTAAGTCCTTAAAACAGAGGTTTCATATAATATTTGTCCTTTTGCACTGACTGATTTCACTCAGCATAATGTCTTCCTGTTGAAACCATGTTGTAATATGTTTTCTAAAATCATCATAGTTTTTTATCATAGCATAGTGATCCATTGAGTATATGTACCATAGTTTGTTTATTCATTCATCTATTGATGGACATCTGGGTTGATCCCATCTTTTTGCTATTGTGGACTGCGTTGCAATAAACATTCTCGTGCATGTCTGTTCATGAGACAGCCTTTGTTTCTGAAGGATAAATTCCAAGCAGTGGGATTACTAGATCAAATGGTGTATCCATTTCCAGCTTTTTAAGGAAGCACCTGATTGCTATCCAAAGAGGTTGTACCAGTTTGCATTTCCACCAACAGTGTAGGAGAGTTTCAATCTCTCCACAGCCTCTCCAGCATTTATCGTTTTGAGTTTTTTGGATCGTGGCCAACCTTGTTGGGGTGAGATGGTATCTCCCTCTGGTTTTGATTTGGATTTCTCAGATAGCTAACAATCGTGAGGGTTTCCTCATGTGTCTTTTGGCTTCCTGGATGTCCTCTCTAGTGAAGTGTCTACCCATCTCCTTTGTCCATCATTTAATTGGGTTATTTACCCTGTTCTTGTTGACATTTTGCAGAATCTTGTAGATTATGGAGATCACATGGCAGTCTGACATGTAGTTGCCAAATAGTTTTTCCCATTTTGTAGGTGGTCTTTTAACTTTTTTGATAAAGTCTTTGGATGAGCAAAACTGTTTGATTCTTAATGTTCCCATTTATCTATTTTCTGTTCTGTTAACTGTGCTTTGTTTGTTAGATTTTGAAGTCTAAGCTATGTATTAGAATATTTATCATTGATTCTGTTTTTTCTTGCGTGATCTTTATCATTTTAGGTTTGATATTTAGGTCTTTGATCCATTCTGAGTTTGTGTGTAAGCTGTGAGATATTGGTCTTTTTTCAGGTTTTTTTGCAGATGGATATCCCATTTTCCCAATACCGTTGGTTGAAGAGACTGTTTTTATCCCTATTTACAGTCTTGGGGCCTTTGCCTGATATCAATTGTTCATAAGAGTATAGTGATATCTCTGTGGTCTCTACTCTATTCCATCAGTCTATGTGTCTCTTTTTGTACCAGTACCAGGCTGTTTTGACTACTGTGGCAGTGTAAGAGGTTCTAAAGTTGGATAGTATGAGGCTTCCCACTGTGTTCCTCTTCTTCAGTAGTGCTTTACTTAGCTGAGGTTTCTTCCCTTTCCAAACAAAGTTGGTGATATGTTTCTGCATCTCATTGAAAAATATCACTGGAATTTGTACTGAGATTACATTGTAGAAGTAGATCCTTTTAGGTCAAATAGACATTTCGACAGTGTTAATTCTTCCTATCCATGAGCAGAGTAGTTTTCTCCAATTACGTAAGTCTTTTTTCAATTGTTCTTCTATTCTTTAATTCATTTAGTTCTGCTCTATTCTTTATGGTCTGTTTTCTTCTGGTGTCTGAGGCGTTCCTCTGTTGTTCTCTCTCTACTTGTTCAAGCTGTAGAGTCAGTTCTTTGATTTGGTTTCTTTCTTTGTTCCAGATGTGTGCATTTATAGAGATAAACTGACCTCTGAGCACTGCTTCAGCTGTATCCCATAGGTTCTGGTAGGAAATGTTTTCATTTTCTTTGGAATCCACAAATTTCTTTATTTCATTTTTGATTTCTTCTATAACCCATGGTTTTTTGAGCAAGGTTTTGTTCAGTTTCCATGAATTCAACTTTCTATCTATGTTTTTTCTGCTATTGATTTTGACTTTTATGGCTTTATGATCCGAGAAGATGCTATGCATTAATTCAATGATATGGATTTTGTTGAAAATTGCTTTATGTCCTAACACATGGTCTATTCTGGAGAATGTTCCATGTGCACTGGAGAAGAAAGTGTAGTTGTCCACTGATGGATAGAATGTCGATGAGATCTAGTGGGTTAATTGTGGCAATAAGATCTTCTGTGTCTTTACTGAGCTTTTTTCTGGACGATTTGCCCAATATTGAGAGTGGAATATTGAAGTCTCTTACTATTATTGTGGAGTGATCTATCTCCTTTTTGAGTGTAGTCAGTGTTTCTTTGACGTATTTATGTGTTCTAATATTAGGTGCATAAATATTCAACATTGTTAAGTCCTTCTTGTGTATTGAACCTTTCAGCAATAAATAGTGTCCATCCTTGTCCATGATGGATTTTATATTAAAATCAATTTTATCTGAGATTAGAGTTGCCACACCTGTTCTTCTTTGTTCATTGTTAGCTTGATATATATTCTTCCATACTTTAATTTTCAGTTTGTTCATATATTTAGGTTTAAGGTGAGTTGCTTGTAGGCAACATATAGATGGGCCGTGTCTTTTGATCCAAGATGTCACTTTACTGGAACATTCGGTCCATTCACATTCAATGTAATTATTGATAGGTATGTGTTCAGTACTGCCATTGTGATATGTTTATTTTTGTGTTGTTGTTTTCTCTGTTGTTCTTATTAATCTGTTCTGTGACCTTCTTTGTGAGCTGATTTTTCACCTTTTTCATGGTTGGTTTTGTGGTTGTTGAGACTCCTGTATTGCATTTCTTGATATGGTATGTTGCTTCTTTATTGTGCTTTACAGCTGCCCCATGATCCGCCTAATAAACTATCTATAAACTCAATTTTGATTGCTACCAGTCTTGTCAGCTCCCTCTCCATTTGGAAGGATTATAATGACTATGGTACATCCCTCTTTTTAATATGATGACATCATAGTTTACATGATATGATCACTAAATCATTTCTTTCACTATTATAGTTTTGATTTTGTTTGGAGCCTTCCCTAACTGAGTAGGATTCTGGATAATGTGTCTTTCTAAAATATAAAGTTAGTGGTTTTGTTCTTCTAAGCCAAGAGATTCTTTCAGTATTTCTTGTAGTTTGGTTTGGTTTCTATGAAGTCTCTGAGTTTCTGTTTATCTGCAAATACCTCCATTTCATTTTCATATTTCAAAGATAGTTTTGCAGGATATATAATTCTTGGTTGGAAGTTCTTCTCCTTCAAGGCTTTGAATGTGTCATGCCACTGTCTCCGTGCCAGCATGGTTTCTGCTGAGAAATCTGACAAAAGCCTACAAGGTTTCCCTCTGAATGTTAGCTTTGCTTTGAGTCTTTCTGCCTTTAAGAGTTTCTGCTTATGTTTCATTTTGTTGAGCTTGATTATAATATGTCTTGGAGTCTTTCTATTGAGATCTATGTTAAGTGGTGTTCAATATGTATCTTAGACATTTATATTCTCTTCTTTCATAATTTCTGGGAAGCTTTCTGTCAGCAGCTCAGCAACAACACTCTCTGTGTTCTCAGGTGTCTCTCTCTGTTCAGGAACTCCAGTTAATCATAAATTGTTCATCTTAATAGAGTCCCATATGCTTCTTAATGCTTCATCACTTGTTTCTTTTTTCTGATTTCTCCTCATAGAAGCTGGAGTCAGTAGCTCTGTCTTCCAAATCAGAAATTCTCTTTTCTATTTGTTCCATTCTGTTTTCTTGGCTTTGAATTGAATTTTCTGCACCTTTGATTTTGTTCTTGATCTCTTGGATTTCCAAGTACTGATGTTCCATCAGATTGAACAGCTTGCTTAATTTTTCATTTTGCTCTGCTGCATTTTGTATAAGGTCTTGGAGGGCTCTCTATATAATCCTTTTGTATTCACCTTCTGATAGTTTCGGAAAAGCTTCTTCATTTGGGAAGTTCTGAGGTGGTTTCTTTTGGGGCCTTCTGATGCCATGGGTGATTTCCGGGTTACCATGTTCTCCAAAGTTTGTTGCTTTTTGGCCTTCATGTGAGTTAATACAGGCTGGGAGAGATGCTGTAAAGATGGACCACAGTTGTTTCTCTCATTTTAAAATGAGAAGTAAAAAGTGTTTGACAACTTCCAAAGTCAGTCAGGTTTTCAGGTGTATATGGCCCTCTTCCCAGCTGGCAAAGTAAGCACCTCTATATGTTATAAACTAGCTCAAAATATAGAAAGGCTATTGGCCTGCTGACCTCTACTATTGGGCCCCATGTGTAGGCAATACTGTGTAGACTTCCGCTTTTCACCTGAAAAAGCAGTCTCTTCTGGGTAGGCACTACCTCTCATCCCAGGAATTAGGTCCAGCTAAGGCTTCCATATGGATGACTCCACCTCTCAGCAAAACAAGATGGCTTCCCGCACAAGCTTGCCACCTTGCCAGGACAGGCTCCCAGACGAGAAGCCTGGAGTGCTGAGACGTCGAGAGTCCACAGCTTCCACCACTGGGCCCCAGTCCATGCGACACTGTGCAAAACACAGCCTCCCTGCTGGAAAAGCACTCTCCCCCGGCAGGCACCACCTCCCAGCCTAGGAACCAAGTCTTGCCAGGGACTCTGCCTGGGCTTCTCCGTTTCCCAGTGGTTCAAGATGGCATCCCACACAAGTGTGTCTGTATGGCTACCACATGGCAGAAGCAGAAAGATAGGCCAGAGGAGCCAAGAAGTATAGAGTCCAAAGCCAGGCTCTCAGAATGTGGCAATTATGGTTGCCAGTCCCACCAGCAGTGCGTCCAAGACCAGAAGCTAGTCAGGTTGCAGCTCTGCCCACCAGCAAAGACAGAGGACAAAAAATCAAAATGGTTTCCTTTGGTCTGTGCAAGCCTGTGCTCACCAAGAGTGGGGTCAGTGAAAGAGAAGAGGTTTTGCGTTCAGTGGTATGAAGTCCAAATTAACAGCCTTATGCTGCACCCTAGGGCTCACTAGGTGTACAGAAGGCTCTGTTTAATTATCACTTCAGGTCTTGGTTTCCAGAGGGATTTAGGGAGATGTGCATTTAGTCTGCCATTTTGACTCTGCCCATAAGTCTTTTTTGGTTTATTGCAGTCAGGCTTTGTAGTTCTCTCTGTATAGGTCTCTTATTTCTCTAGCTAGATTTATTCCTCAGTATTTTATCTTCTTAGGGGCTATATAGTAAATTGTGTTGATTTGAAGATTTCCTCTTTGTTGATCTCTTTGTTGGTATACAGGAATCCTACTGATTTAGTTATGTTTATCTTGAATCCTGATAGTTTGGTGGATTCTTCTATTAGTTCCAGTAATTTATTTATAGATTCCTTAGGATTCTCTGTATATACAATCATAGCATCTGTGAATAGGGAAATTTTTACTTCTTCACTGTCAATGCGGACTCCCTTTATTTCTTTTGTCTTGCCTAATGGCTCTGGCTAGAACTTCTAGTAGTGTTGAGTAGAAGTGGTCGGAGTGGGCATCCTTGCATAGTTCCCATTCTAAAGGGGAATTCTTTCAGTCTTTCACCATTCAGGATGGTGAAGACAGCTGGCTTTGTATAAATGGCACTAGTCACATTGAGGAATTTCCCCTCTCTTCCTACTTCACTGAAAATTTTTAGCATGAATGGATGTTGCATTTTGTCAAATGTCTTTGCTGCATCAATTGAAAAGATCCGGTGATTCTTATCTCTTGTGTTAATTAAGTGGTTGATAACATGAATTGTTTTTCTGGTGTTGAGCCAGCTTTACTTCCCTAGAATGAAACCAACTTGGTCATCATGAGTAATTTTTCTGATATGCTGTGGAATTCTATTGGCTAGGATTTTGTCGAAGATTTTTGCATCTAGATTCATGAATGATACTAGTGTGTAATTTTCTTTTTTAGTGGAATCTTTCCCTGGCTTTAGTATCAGGGTTATGCTGGCTTCATAGAATGAATTTGGGAGTATCCCATCCCTTTCTATGGTGTGAAATAGCCTCAATAGTATCAGAGTTAAATCTTCTCTAATAGTTTGGTAGAATTCTCTGGTGAAGTGGTCTGGACTAAGAGTTTTTTTGGTTGGCAGTTTTTGATAACTTTTTAATCTCTTCCTTTGTGAAAGGTTTATTAAGTTGATCTATTCTCCTTGTGATGATCTTGGTGGGTGATGTAAAATCTAGAAATTTGTCCATTTCCTGTAGCTTTTGAAATCTGTTAAAGTACAGACTTTCGTAGTACTCTGTTACAATACTTTTGATTTCAGCTGTGTCTTCAGTATTGTAATTTTGGTTTGGTTTTTGCAGTCTCTAAGCTTATGTTATCCGAGAATGTCCTAAATGTCACCGTAACATTTGAAAGACAATTTTTCAGAATATATAATTCTTGATTTGAAGTTTCTTTGCTTCAAGGCTTTCTGAGTTTCACCCCATTGTCTTCAAGCCACCATGGTTTCGGCTGTATAGTTGAAACTCAGTCTAAGGAACTCTTTTATAAGTCAATTTTGGTTTAAGCTTAGCTGCATTTAAGAGCCACTCCTTATGTTTCATTTTATTAAGTGTGATTGTGACATCTTTTGTTGTCTTTGTTTTGGGATCTACCTTTTGTTGAGTTTGATGAGCATCTTGGATGTGTATCTTCTCTTCTTTTGTGATGTTGGGGAAGTTCTTCTGTCAGCAACTCTTCAACAATTGTCTGCATCTTCTGGTATCCCTCCCTGTTCTGGAACTCCAATTACTCATAAATGGTTCATCTTGACAGAGTCCCACATAATTCTTAGTGTTTCTTCATTTTTCTTGATTCTTTTATCTGATTTCTCCTCATAAGTGCTGATGTCAGTTACTTTATGTTCACTCTCACTGGTTCTGCATTCCATTCCCCCAGTCCTGCCCCTTTGGCTTTCAGTCTTCTAACTGTGTGATTTTTTTATTTATTAGTTTGGATTAATCCAGATTTCAGATCTTTGTTGTTCTTGCAATTCATTTTGTTTTGCTGCGTGATCCAGAAGGGCTCTAAAGATAATTATTTTTTATTCTACCTCCAATAATTTCAGGAATACTTCTTCATATTGGAAGTCCTTTGGTTCTTTATTTGGTGAGTGTTCCAGATCCATAGTGGTCTGCTTCTTTCAATCGTTACATATTGATTGTTGTCTTCAAGGCATCAGACAGGTATGCAGCTTCTCATGCTAGCCGCAGCTATGGTGTAGCTCAGAGAAGGGGGGGGAAGGACACTGCTGTACTTAGCCACCAGCCACTGCTGTGTTCTCTAGACATGGTTGTCTTAAGTACAGCTTCTCTGTTAAGAGAGATGCTGTTCAGTCAGGTGCTGCTGCTCAGGATGGCAGCTAGTACCAGCTCAATTTTCACGTGTGTCAGGTTCTGCCTCCTAGCTGACAAAGATGGCACCCTACTTGTGCAGTCTCTGTGGAGCTGTTCCTGCAGACACTATGGCATAGCTCAGAGAAGGGAGGGGGACAGGGCACAGCTGTACTTGGCATTAGCTACCACCTTGTTCTCTAGGTGCGACTGTCTTAAAAAACAGCTTGACTGCTGAGAGAGGCACTGTCCAGTCAGGCACTGCTGCTCAGCATGGCAGCTGGCCCGAGCTCAGGCCTCAGGCATGGCAGACCCTGTCTCCCAGCTGACAAAGATGGCGTCCTACTTGTGCCACCCCTTCTGTGATGTGACAGCAGAATCTGTGGTGAAGCTCAGAGAAGAGAACAGGGAAGGGCAATGCTGCACTTGGCTGCCAGGTATCTCTGGGTTCTCTGAATGTGGTTGTCGTAAGTACAGCCTGTCTGCTGAAACAGATACTGTGCACTTAGGCACTGCTGCTCAGCATGGCAGCTGGCCCCAGCCAGGCTCTCAGGTGCAGGAGCCACAGTTTCAGTCTCCTGGCTGTTAAAGATGGTGTTTGAACCTGCAAGCCTCTCTGCCACCGTGTCAGCAGCAGCAAGAACCTTTGTAGTGCTGTCTCTCCTCTGACAAAAGTAATTTCCTCCTCCCTGTCCCCAGTCCAATCTCACAATTTTCTGACTGATCTTGGTGCTCCGGAAACGTCCATTCTTTTCCATTCAGTTATTTTTCTGGGCCTTATTTCTTAGACAGAATCAAGGAGATGTGTGAGTAGTCTGCCACTGTGGTCCTGCCTCTCTGTTCTCTTGATGGTTAAGATTGTACATCACTTTGGCTAGGCCATGACTCTCAATGTTTTGGCAGTTGTATAATGTGATGAATTCCCAATTCAGATCTGACATGTGATCACCCCCATGATGGCGTCTGCTTCGAGTAGCCAGTCAGTTAAAAGGAAGTTTCCTTGGAAGTGTAGAGTGCATCAGAATATAAGCAGGCATTCTGGCAAGGCTAGAGAGCTTTTGCTGGTTCTGGATCTTGCACCTGGCTCCTGTTCATCTTTGGTTCTTAGCATGTGAGCTAGCCACCCACCTATGGTCTTGCCTATCTTGAAATTTGACCACCTTCATACCCTCTGAGCAAAAGCCCTGCTCTTCAACCTGCTGCTGTTGTTGCTCTACCAACACAATTGCTGCCCATCTACCCTCATTAGCATTATGAAGGCAGGAATTCTAACATGGGAGGAATACCACACAATATCAGGAATTATGACATAGCCAAGTTGTTACAGATTTTTTAGGGAACCTATTCAATCCATGACACTATCTTCAATTGCTCCAAATTTGCTCCTAAAACCTTCTGCTCATTTCTGAAATCTTTTTGTTGGATTTCTAATTGCTGTTTTTGTGTGATTTCTACTCGTATTTATTTTGACATTTTGTTCCTTTATGGTGTTCCTGATTTTTTCCGTTACTTTGTCTATATTTTCAATGATCTTTTCTATTTTTTCTTTATTTTGTCTATATTTTCCTTTTCTGTTGAAGTGCCCTGAATATTAGTTACAAATTCCCTGTGAGTTAATTCCAGCACCTTTTCTTCCAGCATAAAGTCACAGGACGCTTTATTTTTGTAACTGCCTGGATCCATTCTATCTTATGGGTTAGTTTTTAACAAGTTTTGATATTGCCTTGTGGCTTGGGGATATTCAGGAATTATTTTCTTCATTTGTTGAGTGCAGACTTGACTCTTTTATCCTGCTTTTTTGTTTTATTTGGTTATGTCTGTGTAGGCAGGCTGGATGTGTTTTGTTGCTTGCTCACCTGTGGCATGATACTTCTCACACCTTGTGTAGGTAGGTAGGACTAGTCACTTAGCTATGGTGCACCCGGGTGGGTCAAGTGAGGGTGGCGGGGTGGAGCTGTCTTGCAGTTCAGGACAGGGTTCAGGTAAACACTCTGGTACATCTCATGGGCATGACACTTGGCTCACAATAAAGATAGGCTATAGGGAAAGGATAGCATGTGATATGCAGAGCTGAGTGGGTGGATGAAAGAGGAGAAATGAGGAAACATGCAAAAAAAATTTTTAGCAAAAGCAAAAAATGAGTTTACAAAAAAGAAAAAAACACGGTTGTACAGTGGGATTGAGTAGGTAAGGGTAGGACCAATAACACATGCTTATGTTCTGGTGGCTCTCTAGCTGACTAGCATGGCTTGGCCTACTGGGTTGTCCACAGGTTTAAGTAGGCAGGAGAAAAGAAAGAGGAGAAAAAGAAGTAGCCAACAATTGAACAAATAAAAAGAAAGTAATAAAAAAATAAACACACAAGAACAAAAAATATGGTAGTAGGTGTGCCAGTGTCAGGGGCAAGACAGAACTGGGGTGGTGGAGACTGATGTCTGTCTTACTGGGTGACACTGAGTATGCCAGTGTCTGATCTCCTCTAAATTCAGCAGGTGGAAGGAGAATCAATGTCAACAGCCCAGGGCATACCTCCTTTTTGCAGCATCTTTACCAATTCTGACATCAACTGTCCCTCCCGCAGTGCTCTCTACTGTGTTCAGTAATTCACTGCAATGGTCACACAGAACTTACAGCTAATATTCATAATTATGGGGTTTATAGGTAGGTAACAGGTTTTCAGAATGGGGAACACTGGGGACAGTTCTTCCATCAGGGCAGCCTCTTTTTAGCTATGTTCAAAGGCAAGCCCCTTCCTGGCCCTAGGCCTCTGCCCAAAGGCAGTCTGATTTCTCTCTCAAGGAGCCAGGAAACCTACTGCATTGTCTCCTGCTACAGAGTCTCTGCTGCCACCACTTCATACCCTCTTAGGTTTAGGGTTCACTCCCTCTGTTGGTCTCCTGCCACCAGGAACTTAGTGTAGGGATGCTGGGTTCAAAGGACTTGCTAGCTCCTGGCTGTTCTCCCTTAATGGTGGTGGGATTCTTATTTTTCCTGCCACTGAGAGGCTCATTTCAAACATAGCAATATGGCAAAACTGACTAATACCCTTGGTGGGCCTCAGTTACCCTGCCACACGGTCCCACCCAATCACTTGAGTGGGGGTTACAAACTGTGGCTTGAAAGGCCACACAAAAGTGATTCTATCACAGTACACTTAGTATTTCTTGCAGTACAGGTCTGTTGACTAATTCTCAGCTTTTGCTTATATGAAAATGTTCTTATATCACTCCTTTGAAAAACAATTTTGTTAAATAGAGAACTTATCCTATATGATTTCAATCTTTTAAAATTTTTAAAAATCTTAATTCCAGAGCCTGACCTTAGAGTGGGCAGATGAAACATTTGCTATAGTCAAAGGTTATGGCAGGAATTTTGAGGAGTTAAAATTGCTAATTTCTAGGGAAGATAGAGGTGGAAATTTGCCAACATGGACCCACACAGGCTGATATGAGTCACCACTTTCAAGTCATTGGTTTTAGAGTTATAACGGACCCTAAAGCACCCAACACTTTTCAATGGAGAAAACTGAAGTATGGAAAGAACTTGTTCAGAATCAACAGAGACTGACCAACCTGACAAACACATTCCTGAACACTCTGGAATGTCCCTAGCAAGACCTAGAAGACCTGACAGGGAAAAAATGGTCCCAAGGTCCAGAGGCAATATTTCATCTTTATCCATTATTTGGATAAAACCTCTGCGGGCAATCACCATACACCATTGCTGACCCTCAAAACAAGTGGCAAGAAGCGGTGATGGATACTAGGTGTTGACAGCTACTCTCAAAGGAAGACATCCAGATAATTAACCCACAAAGTCTCGAACCACCAGATTTTGGACACAATATTAAGCACAGTTTTTCTGATTTGTTGCCTACTTAGTTTATTTTCAGAAACCCTGGTGGCATAGTGGGTTAAGTGCTACATCTGCTAACCAAAAGTTAAGCAGTTCAAGTCTGCCAGGTACCCCTTGGAAACCCTATGAAGCAGTTCTACCCTGATCTCTAAGGTCACTGTGAGTTGGATTGCAGTGGGTCTGTTTTTGTTTTTGTTTTTTAGTTTACTTTCAAGCTTTTATAGGCCCGAATGTACAAGACCAGGGGTATGATTATGAATGACAGTGGGATTTACTGATTTAAGTTCCATCAGGTATGTTTATTTCTCTTTTCAGGTATTGATATGTATATTAGAGATGTTTATTTATGTGTTATTGATTTAAAACTTCAGAGAAACTAAATGTTATAAAACTATATGATCTTCAATGTCTTCAGAAACCAAAATGCATATTAACAATTTCCCTGCATCAGACACATCACAGCAATATCTGTAGAGCCTTTGGAACCTCTTGAGATCTATAGATATTCTAGGTTAGAGCAGTTTAGTTTAGAGTTATAATCCTCAACAGCTGAATCAGGAAATCAGGAAACCATATTTTGGATGTACCCCATGCTAAGGGTAGAGAGAAGTAGATACCCCTTTTGTAACATTTTGGTATAATATTAGGCGATCTAGGGACAAATATCCAAGCAGGGACTTGAACCCTGGACCTTCTGATTAAAAATCTGATACTTTTAACTAATCTATTTCTGAGAGTCTTCTGAGTGGCATCTGGGACCTTAAACTGCCATCTGAGGTACACCAAATGGTCCAAAATCATCTGGAATGGATGATCACTGAGAACAACAAAGATAGGATGAAAAAAAGCCCGGGAGACAGAAAGACCCATATGAATGGGAGACTATCAACATGAGACCAGAAGAACCAGATAGTGCCTGGCCACGACCAAAGACGGCTGTGACGGGAGACAAAATGTAGAGTTCCTGAGATGGTATGAGAAAAAGAGGTGTGCAGCCCTAGAACTCTGCTAAAAGACTGGAACTGATGGTCCCGCAGCAGGAAAAAAGTTCAGCCCGCAGAGCAGAAAGCACCTCAAACACCAGAGGAAGATGTATTTATTAGCCTGCAGTGCGGTCGATGGACTCATGTCCAGAAAAATAGCCACGCACACTAGTCCATTACCAGACATATCTATTTATACATATTTCCAAGAAAGCAGACAAAGGAATTTCCATATATTTTCCTAATTGGCAGTTACAGGTATCCAGATTTTCACATGGCATTTCTATTGCCCAAGGGTACTTAAAGAGGCACTAGATAAGCAGTTAGCATTAAGTTACACGAGAAGAAGCTACCCGCTTTTCAGAAACTGGGCTTATCAAGGATTTCTATGGAAAGATGAGAGAGTATCCTAGGCTAGTGCCAGAGATAGGCATCTGGACTTTTACCTTCTCCTTAAAAACCGGGCTTTTCTCTAAGACTTCTATAGGGGGAGGAGGGGAGCTGGTGTCTCTGATACCCCAACTCTAATTTAGATATCAGGCAGCTCATTTTTGTTTAGTGAACAGAACAGGTATACATGCAGTAAAGCAGGCATGGAATAGGGCTTGGGAAGGTCCTCACAAAGCAAACTGGTGCCTTTTTATCTAAACAGCATAACAAAGGCTACTTTCTCAGGTGAATTCACCTTTCAAGGAGGAAAGCACACAGGCCTGGGCATGGGTATACCAGCTAGTGAGCCAGCACAGGCAGTCTGGTAACCAAACCAGCTCAGCAGCACAACCAGCTAGACAGCCAGCCCAGACAGCCAGGTAGACCAGCCAGCCAGGCAGTACAGGCAGCCCAGACGCCCAGCTTGCAAGTACAGTAAGCCAGTCCGGGAGACCAGCCAGTGCTGCAGTGAAGCCAGCCTGGCAGCCAATCCAGTGAGACAGAGCAGCCCACCAGTCAGCCTAGACAGCTGGTCAACCAGCCAGCCAGGTCAACAAGCCAACCAGCTAACCCAGAGAGGCAGGCGGCCCAGCTTGCAAGTACAGTGAGCAAGCCCCGTAGCGCAGCCAGCCCAGCCATGGAGCCAGCCTGACAGAGCAGGCAGGCAGATAGTCCAACTGGCATGACAGTGGAGCCAGACTGGCAGCCCAGCCAACTAGGTAGACTCACCAGCCAGACAGTGTAGTAAGCCCAGCTGCCCAGGTAGCTTGGGAGCCCAGCCTGTGAGTCCGCCATGGAAGCCCGGTATACCAGCCAGCCCGACCCTAAATCAAACCCCAACCCTAAGCCCCTAAGCTCTAACCCTAACCTGCGAACCGTAATCCCCTAACCCTAACTCCAATTGCAACCTCTAATCATAACCCTAACCCAAATCATAACCCTACCTGCTACCCCTAACCTAGGAACCCCCTGATCCCCTAACCCTAACTGTCTAAACATAACTCAAACCCTAAGCCCAACTGCATCCCCAAACCCAACTCTAACCCCTAACTCTAACCCCTAACCCTTACCCTCACCCTCACTCTAACTCTTCTAACCCTAACCCTACCCCCAATCCTAACCCTTGAACGAAAATCCTAACCCTAATCCTAACCCCTAATCCCAACCCTGAACTCTAACCATGACCCCAACCCTAAATTGTAATCCCCTGACCCTCTAACCCTAACCCCTGTGCTAACCCACGAACCCTCACGCCTCCTGGAGCTTACCTTCTAGCTGCAGGCCAGGTTCACAATAAAGAAGACAACACATGCAAACCAGTTTTGAATCAAGATTTTAATTATTTACAGGATCCGTGTTACCTGGCACACAGTACCAAACACATTAAAATCTAAACCAAGCCAAAAAATAAAATAAAGCCATCACTTCTCTTAAGTCAACCAGGACTCACAGCAACCCCACAGAACCAAGCAGAACTACCCCATAGGGTTCCGAGAAGGTGACTCTTTATGGAAGTGACTGCCACACCTTTCTCCTCGAGTGGCTGCTGCCTTAGCAGGGCAGTGTGGACACCCCATCAGCGGTCACAAAGAGCACAACATGGGCTCCCAGGGCTCCAAGTCCGCTGGGGGGTCCTCTCCTAGCTTCCACCCAGTCCACCTCACAAGGGGTATCCTCCACCATCAGAGGGGCTGGGCCCTCCCTACCCTCACTCCTGGTGGACCCTAAGGTGCACGTCAGGGGGCAGGTGGCAAATTAGGGGTGGGCACTCCTCCCGAGGGGCTGCCGTGGAGGCCACAGTCTGCACTGCCCTGGGCCTGCACTCCAAGCCCTAGCAGATGGGCCCGGGGGGCCTCAGGCCACCCCTCCCCCAGCCTGGCCCACAAACCTGCTGGACAGGTTTAAGGCCTTCCCCCCTCAAGACCTCAGTGGGCCCACGACCCTGGGCTGGGTCCTTCTGCCACACCCCTTCAAGCTCCTGGGACAGAGGGAAGTGGGTGGCTGAATTTTCCCCACCTGTGGTAGTGTGAATCCCACCAAGTCACTGTCTATCCGGAGCCTGCCGCGCATGCTAGTTCTAGGTGGGTCCTTTGGTCAGGTCCCCCATGTGCTCCAGGCCATGGCCCTTACCCCTTGGGAATCCCTGCAGGTAGGAGCAGGAGGCACCAGGAGGGTGCTGCTGCTGCCTTCTGTCAGGGATGGGGACCTGGCACCCCAGGTCCTTTAAAGCCTTGTCAGGTACCTGGAACACATTGAGGCCTGGGGGGGCACAATCAGGGACCCAGATGCCAGAAGGTGGGGTTACAGCAGTGGACAGAGGGCTCAGAAGCATCCCTCCAGAGCTCCCACCTCACGGGCTCACAGTAGCAGGAGACATGCATCTCCCTCTGACTGCCTCAAGACTTCACAGGGCCCATGGGTCCAACCAGGAAGCAGGTCCCCCAACTGGGGTCCCCGTGTCTCCTACCTTTCAGAAAGCACAGAATTAGAACAGCAAGAAACCCCAACTCTGCTCCACACTTGGACCTTCATGGCCTCCTGAGGCATCAGGGCCCTGGGCCGGGTCACCTGGTTGCTGCCCCACTTACTGGCACAGGTGAGGGGGCTAGTGAGGGAGCATGAAGGGAGAAGGCCGGGGTGGAGGAGCCAGGAAAAAGATTAAGTGTGGGAAGTGAGGTGAGAAGGATGGGGCGGGAGGGGAGGGGTCAGCATCAGGGCCCTGGGTGGGGTCACCTATACGCCAGCCCACTCACTGGCACAGGTGAGGGGGCTAGTGAGGGAGCATGAAGGGAGGAGAGAGAGGTTGAGGAGCCTAGAGAAGGGTCACGTATGGGAAGGGAGGTGAGAAAGATGACCAGGTGTGGAGGTTAAGGTGGGGGAAGATGTGGGGGGCTTATGTTGCCAGTGAGGACACAGGAGGTTTCAGAAGGCCCAAGTGTGAGCAGTTAAGGACCAGGCGCTAGGGTCTTGAAGGTACCTAACAACAAGAACCAGAATACAATGAAATGTAATACAGTGCTGTGGTAAGAAATAGTGAGGAAACAAAAATAAAGACATGAACTTCACTGTGTTTCCAATGACTCTCACCATCATGCTACAGAACAAACAAAAAGTCAGCCAAAGCAAATTAAAATACAAAACCTTAATATAGAATTTTCAAGCTACAGAGGAAAACAGCTGCAGAGAATTTTTAATCCTATTTACATATGGGTGTGGCAATTCTGGAACTATCTGCATGTTAGGTCACTGAAGAGACCTAGTAGTGCAGTGGTTAAGTCCTTAGCTGCTAACAGAAAGGTCAGCTGTTCGAATTCAGTGTCTACTGTACAAAGATGTGGCCACTGGCTTCTCCAAAGATTACAGCCTTGGAAACCCTGTGGGGTGGCTCCACTGTGTCCTATAGGGTTGCTAAGAGTTGGGACCAACTAGGTGCAACAGGTTAGGTATTTTGGGTTTGGGTTATTATAATTAGACAATCGATTAAATCTACTGATACAGCTGAAACCTCGGGTTTCCTACACTGGACAAAGGGGCTACAGATACTACAGGAGGGAGGAGAAGATAGTTCCCAGGTTGTTAGATTAGAATTGAAATGATAGGCATCAGTTCACAATGTGCACATACGTGTTTGAGGAAAACAAAACTCTAACGACATAAACAACATCATGATAAATGGTGAAGAAATACAAGTTTTCCTACTAGCATAGTAGTGAACTTTTCAGGATATATTTAAAAAATAATTATTTCAAATAAAGAGAGCATCTTCTACAGCAGATGTGGTGAAGTCAATTACTGGTATAATTGCCTTCTGGTCATTGCCTTCTTAGAGCCACAAAATGACATCATGAAAGTAAGGTGCTTCTGGCCCATCAAGGAGGCTGGACAGCTCTGATAATGCCAATGAGGTACATGGAACCCTTGGAGGCGGGAACACGCACCTCATGAGAGGAATAGTGAGCTCTGCCATCCCGCTAGCCTTCACGGGAGCCAATCCCAGAAGGGGAAGGGAGACCTCGCTGCCATCAAGAAGAGCCCAGAATGGAGTATGTCGTTGGGACCCAGCATCCTGGAGCTGAGACATTCCGAAGTCCTGAAGACGGAGAAACCGGTAACTTGGGAGTTGGCATAAAATGACAAGAAGTGTAGCTGAGAAAGGGCAGTAGCAGAACCAGAAGACAGCATGACCCCGGCCCTACAACCCTGACAATAATCCTGAAAACCTAACCCTGGCCCTGACCCTCACCCTGACAAGACCTGAACCCAAAACTAACTCTAGTCCTAACTAACCCTCTGGGCATCTTCCACTCTCCTGCTCCCAGGGGGTCTATGCTGTGTCCAGCTGCAAACACTGCACCTTCCCTTTCTGGACCCTGCCTCCTGGCTGGCTTCACTCAGTGGAAGCTGACAGTGTGAAGTCATGTCTGAAACAATGTGAGTACTTTCTGGCCCGACACCGTTGCTAGGTACACAGTTGACAGCACTGTGTAAGTAGGGGTACACATCCCCACTAAGGGGCTCCACGGAGATGCTGTGCTCTGAATCCATTAGACACTTCCTTGCTGACAACCTTGCCACACAAGTACAGGGACTACTGGTCTCAGGCAGATATTCCTCCCTTGGGCTCACTGCCCTCTAACCCGGTTTCCGTGGAGTCTGCTCCATCTCGCAGTGACACTAAAGATGTCACGGCAGAACTGTGCTCCACAGCGTTTTCAGGGAATGATTTCTCAGAAGTAGATCACCACGTCTTTCTTCCAAGGCACCTTTGGGTGGACGCAGACCACCCATCTTCTGGTTGGCATCTGAGAACTCCACCATTTGCACCACCCAGGGGCTCCCCATTTCCTCCTGGGGTCCACACAAATCTCTGCCAGACCATGCCTGTCTCTCCTCTTGAAACTGACCGTGTCAGTCTTCGCCGACGGCTTTATTGATCAAGGCCCAAGTCACAAGAACAAATGAGTGCAGTTGTAGATGAGACACTGTCAAGAGGGGCAGCAAGGGGCATGTTAAGACCAAAATCCATATCTCACATGGTATAGCGTCACTCTTCCCATTCCTGCCATCCTCCTCTGTCCAAGTCGATGTCTCTGGCACAGCTGGCTGCACTAGGGTTCCAGACTGAAATCTTGCATAGGAAGAGAAGGAAAACACAAGCCTGAATGGTCTCCCTGCCCGTCAGTGCCAAGATACCCAACTGCTCTTTAACACCCGTGTTTCCTCCCTCCAGATGGTTCTAACCCTCCGTGGACTCCTGAAGATGGAGCTCGGACCTTCCTTCTTGTCTCCGTTCCCAGCAAGGCACAGATGATGCGCGCCACTTCTGCGCTCAAATCCGGGGCTGACAATCCTGACCCTGAACGTCAGCGATTCCGCGGCCAGCCACGCGAGGGCGTGCAAACAACCCTTTCTGCCCACCGGGCGCGGACAGCGGGAAATCCGCCGCTGAAGAAATCCTGACACTGAATGTCAGCGATTCGGCAGATGGCCACAAGAGGGCGTGCTAAAAGCCCGTTCTGCCCACCTGACCCTCAAGCGTGGGAAACCCCCGGTGCTGGGCCTGGTGGCACCTAGGTTCGGTTCCCACGTGTTCTGCAGCATCCACCATCCCAGGGATGAACCAAACCGGCACTGAGTCAGCAGTGAGGACAGCATTCCCTCTTCATTGCCCAAACTGCGGAAGAGGGGTCTCTGCCGGCTTCTCCCAGATGCTTTTCTCCCATAGCAAGCACAGAACCACTGTTTCTAGACTGTTTGCACGTATTGTGTTCTCTATTCTCTGAAATACTCGAACAGGACCTATGCAAACGGTTGACACTCCTCTACTAGCCTAGAGATCAGTAGTCTGAACCTGCCCCAGAGCAGTGTTGAAGAAAGGCCTGGGGATCAGCTTTTATAAAGATGGCACCCAAGAATACTCTGTAGACCACAGCCGTGCTCTGTGACAAAGGGGATCAGAATCCACTGGGCAACAACTGGTTTGGTGGTTTCGAGTTTTGTTTTTGTTTCGTGGATTGTAGGTGTTTGTTTTGCTTGACAAGCATATCCATTTGTTGATGTCTTGGCTCAGCTGAAATTGCTGTATGCTGTAGTATTTTTTTATGGATTCAGTATCGTTAATTGGGGAGAATCTCCATGGATTCAGAGAGGGGAAGAGCATGTATGATCACAAAACGAGTATATGAAATATTGCCACCTTCTAGTTGAGTCAACAGGGTACATGCCCAGTATCAGGGTGAGCCCTAGCCAGAAATCCAGGGAGAAACTGAACATAAGTGTCCTCATAGACATGTTTTTATTAAAGTTTATAGTGAATATTTGGTCCTACAATATTAGTTGAACAAAAGTTGAAAACTTTCTAAGTAGATATATTGAAAGAAACATTACTTTAAATTTATAAATTAAAAAATAAGGATTATATAAAAATAATTATTATTTTTTTCCAACTCAGTACTCCAAACTCACTGCTACCAAGTCAATTCTGACTTTTAGTGACCCTACAGGACAGAGTAGAACTGCTGCAGAGAGTTTTCAAGGAGCACCTGGCAGATGTGAACGGCTGACCTTTTGGCTAGCAGCCATAGCACTTAGCCACTATGCCACCAAGGGTTTCCATTTTGTTCTAAAGCCATCATTTGTCATAATGGGACTTCCCTAGCCTTATTGTTGTTAGTGGCCTTTACGTACATTTCTAGGCATGTTGTTGTTGTTAGTTGCCATCGAGTCAGTCCTGACCCACGGTGACCCTGTGTAAAACAGAGCAAAACCCGGTCCAGTCCTGCACCACCTTCACAATCGTTAAGCAGAACTCGTTGTTGTAGCTGCTCTGCCAGTCTACTTTATGGAGGGTCTTCCTCTTTGTCACTGACTGTCAAGCACGACGTCCTTGTCCAGAGATGCAGCCCTTCTGACAACATGTCCAAAGTATGTGAGATGCAGTCTCGCCGTCTTTACTTCCAAGAAGCACTCTGCTTGCAGATTTGTTCATTCTTTTCACAGTTCGTGTTCGGTATTCAAGGTTCTCCAACACCACAATTCAAAAGCGTCAATTCTCCTCTGATCTTCCTTATTCCTCATCCAGCTTTCACATGAATAGGAGGTGACTGTAAACACCATGACTCGGGTCTGATGGAGATTCTCCCCAGTTACGCTTCAAGGTGACAGCTTTGCTTTTCAACACTTTTGGCAGCTGATTTGCCCGATGCTGTGCGATTTTGATTTTTCAACTGCTGCTTCCATGGGCATCGATGGTGGATCCAAGTAAAATGAATTCCTTGACAACTTTATCTTTTCTCTACCATGATGCCATTTATAGGTCTGGTAGCGAGGATTTGGGTTTTCTTGATGTGGAGGTGTAATCCATACTGAAGCCTGCAGTCTCTGATGTTCATCAATAAGTCAAGTCCTCTTCACTTCCAGCAGGCAAAGTTGAGTCTTCTGCGTCATACAGCTTGTTAAGAAGTCTTCCTCCAGTCCTGATGCCTCTTTCTACTTCATAGAGGACAACTTCTTGGGTTACTTGCTCAGCATACAGAGTGAACAGGTATGGTGAAAGGATACACTCCTGGCTCACAACTTTCTTGACTTTAAACTACTCGGTATCACCTTGTTTTATTCAAATAACCACCTCCTGGTCTACGTACAGATTCCTCGTGAGCACAGTTACGTGTTATCCACAATTTTTTTATGATCTAAACCATCAGATGCCTTTAAAACAGTGTAAAGATCTTTCTGATATTCTCGCTTTCAGCTAGGATCCATCTGATATCAGCCATAATATCTGTGGTTCCATGTCCTCTTTTGAATCTGGCTTGAATTTCTGGCAGTTTCCTATCTATGTATTACTACAGCTGCTCTTGAATGATCTTCAGCAAAATTGGACTTGTGTGTGATACTTATGATAGTTATAGATGGTTTCCACATTTGGTGAGATAATCTTTCTTGGAACTATACAGAACTATGGATCTCATGCATTTGGTTGGCAAGACAGCGGTCTTCTATATTTCTTGGCGTAACCCAGTGAGTGCTTCCAGCACTGCATCCCCTTGTTGGAACATTTCAGTCAGTAGTTTCCACTTCTCCCCCCAACAAGGTTGCCGTGCATCCAAGACTCAGCCCTTTGCGGAAGAAAGTGGCCGCCAAGGAGGAGGGCCTGGGACCCTTCCTCACTTATGAGAGGAAGAGAACAGGCCAGAGAGAGGCCTTTGGGAAGGCCACCAGGCACTTCCTCCCAGAACTGAGAACTGACAGAGCATGGGCAGCAGCCCTCCTGGCTTCTGGGGAGACAGCCCGGAGCCTTGAGAGCCACCACCCGATTCACCATCAACATTTTTTTTTACGTTCCAGGTAGGTCTTGATTTCTGGTTCGCTGGAATGAAAAACAAGGCAAGATGTGGTCCCAAGGGGGAGTAGTACCACTATGGCTGACCCAAAACTTTTGGAATTGCATTTGCTGGATCTAGGATCCCCACAGATCTTGAATCTTGGGATAGGAAGCCACCAATGTCAGATTCTTGATGGTGTGCTGGGCTTACTCAGTGGGGATTGGGACTCTTCGTGATCTGTCCGCTGCCACTAACAACTAAAGCTGGCACTGAGGAATAAGAAGCCAGGAGTCAGTCAGAGGAGGAAGGTAGATACAGCAAGTTGCCAGTCTGTGGAGGCTGTCCTCAGCGGGATCTGTTCTGTGCCCAAAGGCCTCAACTGAAGCAGATTTTCCAACTACTGGCATATACTTTCCCTGAAAGTGCTATAAACCTGGCTGTGGCCAGAGAGCAGTTGTCATGAGCACCCTGAGACCCCTTCCTGGTTTCTGGCAACTTTCCCAACGGACAGTTAGTTGGTCATAGAAGGATGGAAAAATCATGTCTGTACTCCCCAAGAATCCTTCATGTCCCATTATGTGGTAAACTCTACCCACACACATCAGGAGAAAAAAGAGTTGGTGGAAAATAAGATGTTGTTTTAAGTCCTGGTTCGGCAAGAAAATTTTTAAAAATGACAAAGATTTTGAAGGTGAAGAGAGTTGCAGAGAAGCTAAGGATTATTTTGTTTGAAGGAAGAGACTGAAAAAATGTTTTACTACTGTGAATAATTTGGGGTAACCTCACTGGCTACAAGTCGAGTTTTCAAATGTGAGTAACTATCTTTAAAATGTCTGTTCTCTCCTGGCAAGTGGTTGTGTCTTGAGTAAACTCTCAGTTACTGAAACACTAACCGGGGCCACAGGGTGCGGATTCTCTTGGGGGAGATGTTTCAAAGGATCAAAAATGTTTCAGTACTTGGGAATCTACCTCATAAACAAATTATTAAAAATACTTAATTGTATCCTGTGATTTCCATTTTTAAGATTATAAACATTTTTTAATTTTAATTTTTTGTTGTGTTGTGAAAAAAAAATCTACAAATAGAAAAGCAGAAAGAAAACTGTAATAAATACCCATACACCCACCAATGAGATAAAAATTAGTCAACATTTTATCGTATTTCCTCTGTATAGCCCACACAGGGGGGAGAGCCAGGGCGTGGGGGATGGGAAATGACTGGACACTGAGTGATACAAGCTGGCTCGCTTCTCCACTCACTGGAACCTACAGCAAGATCTTTAAATCTGCGGTGGAGGGCAAGGGACCCTCACAGCAGAGACCAGCTCACTCCCCGTGTCATCTTACAGCCTGGGTGCTATTTCCAGATCGGCAGATGGTTTGCTGAGTGATCTGGGCTTCAGTTTTCCTGTCTATAAAGTGGAAGTTTTTCTGTCTGATGGTCTCTGACCTTGACCCAGAGTGACCTCCCCCTGTGCACCTATTCTTGTGGGCAGACCTAGGAGGGTTGGCTCTCCTGACCTGAGAAGTTTGGGCTGTGTAGGCAGGGTGGCCATTTAGCCTCCCCTGAGGTCTGGACTGGGTTCTGCTCCTGCTACAGGCATTTATCTGAAGCCCCAGGACCAGCATCAATCTTGATCACCTGGGCCATACCTGAGGAAGCAGGTCACAATGGGTACAGGGTAAGTCCAGGTGTGGAGTGGGGGCCACAGAGTGCAGTCCTAACTGTAGAAACCACGGGACCCGGCTTAGGCTGATCTCACTTCCATCTCAGAGATCTCTGACCAGCATTGCATCAGTGGCTGCTCTAGCGAGCACAGGTCCAGTACATTTGGTGACCTTGAGTGAGTCCTTTCCTCTCTTGGATCTCTTTGTCTGTAAAATGGGAGTTTGGACTGGAAAATCTCCAAAGTCGTAGCTCTGATGTCCTCTGATCTAAAGGTGCTTTGTCTTTTCTGTACCTTTGTTTTCTTATCTATAAATGGGAACATGTGTATGGAACAGCCTGGAAGCTCAGGTGTGCCAGGAGGGGGGGTGGGACAAGAAGGGGACAGTCCTGTGCTAGTTTAAGGCTGGGATGGCATCTGGTTCCAGAGACACCCCTTTGACTGTTGACCCACCAAAGCCAACATGTCTTTCTGGCTCTGGATTCTGATCTGTCTCTGGGACCTGTCCCAGGAGGTAGAGAACTGAAAAGCTGATGTCTCTATTGGAGCAAAATGGAGCAAGGAGCCACTGGTGTCCTGTATATTCTAGGCTGGTCCTTCTTCCACCCCTCTACTACCTGCCTCTGAGTGCAAGCTCTGAAGAGCACATACACTGCCCCAGGAACCCACTGGAGGCAGCACCTTGTACTCAGATCCTGCCAGGCTGGAGGGCCTCTCTAGCATAGTCTCGGGGGTACTGTCTTAAGTCAGGCAGGGAGAAAGGGAGGTTTGGCCAGCTCTCAAATCATATGTGGAACTTCTGGAACCATCTTTGGTTACATTTGGGCTGATTCTGACCCTGAGCTTTCTCAGCTATGGCCCTGCTCTCCCCATTCTCTTTAGTCTTCCCCCTCCCCAGTCCTCATCAGGGGTGCTTGAGGGGACTCTTTGGAAGCGACTTCCATAAGTTATAACAAGAAAACGAACTACTGATCATTTATGCAAAAGGATGCAGACCAGGTTTGCCTGATTTATACTCTGTAGTATTAGGGTTTGACACTGATCTATGTCATCAAATTCATCCTGCCTCTTCTCTTTTTCTCAGTAAGACTGGAGCTCACTTCTCAGTCTACGACTGTCTGGTATCTGCACTTCCTCCGTGGCTCTGATAGTTGCCTCTCTGCTGGCTGCTCCCACATCTCTCGCTCCAGCTTTAAATCCCGCTTGCCCTCAGGCCTGTGTATCCAGTTGATTCACCTCCCCCAGGATGTCCCATAGGCCCCTCACACACATCACATCTGAAACTGTGCTCATCTTTGGTCCCCCTATCAGAGAATGGCCACTCTGCCACCAGGCCGGCCAGCCCAAAACCTGGGCTCTGTCCTTGACTTGGTCTTGTCTCTCACATCTCTCTTCAATGGGAAGTTCAGGTGGCAATAAGAGAGAATCCAGGGTCTCCCTCTTTTTCCTCTGGCCTTGGGTGACTTCTTAAGCAGTAGCTCTGTCTCCTTCATGGCAGCAGTTCCTCTTGGTTGGCCCCAGCCTCTGGCCTCCAGTAGTGGCACCTGCTCCCTTGTCCCACCAGCCTAGAAAAGGGGTGGCCTTCTTCCATCAAGCACTCTGAAGAGGGTATTTTTATTATCCCTTCTTGAAAAAGAGGCTTACAGAGGTGACTTGATTTGCACATGGTCACACAGCTGGTAAGTGACAGCTGTAACTCAGCTGGGGACTGACCATACCATGCCTTTCCAGAGTGGCACTCTCACCTACCCCCGGAAGACCCAGTCTCCTGGGCCGGCATCTCAGCACAGGGCTTTCACCAGGAGACTTTGGCTTGTCCTCAATTCCTTTCTTGGCCTCCAGGGGGCAGCAGCTCGCAGGGAATGTGGACGGTTGAGGTTGCCGGCTCTGGCCAAGGACGCCTGCGTGGAGGGCCTCGCCGCTGATGCTTGCTCACAGAGGCAGATTTATCAGAAAGCTAACGAAGCTTGAACTGCAGGCCCTTCATGCTCTCAGATCCCTTTCAAGGCCCAGGGGCCGAGTCATAGCAATTTTTCTATTAATAATTTTGCATTTTTCCCTTAAATTTTAGAGGGTCCCCAATCTGTATACCTTCAGATGCCACAAAACACCTCAGAGCTGTAAAAGAACCATTGACATGTGATCGATTCCAACTTGTAGTGACCCTGTAGGGCAGAGTGTAAGTGCCCAACAGGGTTCCCAAGGAAGCAGACTGCCACATTTTTCTTCTGCAGAACAACTGACCTCTTGATTAGCAGCTGAGCGCTTAACCATTGCACCACCAGGGCCCCTTCTCAAGGTTCTAGGGGCTTTGATTTGGCAGTCTGTATTAATATTAAAGCCACACATACTCTTAGACCTAGTGTAGGGTGAAGAATTAACTTCACCCAAAGAGATTGTCTTTTTTCCCTTCCACGTGGAAGGTAACCATGAAACTCTTGGGATTTCTCATGTGATTCAAATGTCTTATTATTCATGGAGGCCTCCTGGTCACACTTGGTGGTTTATGCTAATCAAGTAAACCATGGAGGGGTCTGGCCACACCAGAAAGAGCCACCAGGTAATATCAGCCTGACCTCCAGGATGGGAAGGGGGCTGGAGGTTGAATTCAGTCCTGTAGCCTATGATTCAGTCAGTCATGACTTAGGCAGTGAAACTCAGGACCTCGAAGCCTCGGTGAGCTTCTTTGATTGACAACACATCAATGTGTGGGGAGGGTGACATGTACTGACTCACAGCGAAAGGGCACTTTGTGTCTGGGACCCTCCAAGACCACCTCCTAGTTTCTCTTCTGTTACATACTTTTTTTGCTATAGTAAACATGTCATTGTAAGTATAGCACTGTTGAATTTCGTGATTCATTGAGACGAATTATCTAATTGAGTTTATAGCCGGTTGACCAGAAGGGTGTGCATGCTGGGGACTCTTGAACTTGTGGCTGGTGTCACAAAAGGGGTATAGTGTCCTCCAAATTTGTAGCCAGAAGCACTGGTGGGCTGGGGACCTGTGGGCTTGAAGCCAGTGGCTAAAGTGAGGTCAGTCAGATGGAAGCCTGTGCTCTCAGCCTGTGAAATCTGACCTAACTCCGGGTGGTTAGTGTCAGAACTGCGTTACGCCAGCAACCCCGCTCCTGGAATCTGTGGCATAAAAACACAAGCACATAAGGGTTTAAATACAAAAACATTTAGTTGGTCAAATTGTTTACAAAAACAAAACTGGGAACAGAATGAGTGCCCTTCCAGACAGGAATAATGGTCCGTGTCTCAGTTACCTGGTTCTGTCACCACAGGAAAGCTTCAAGCCAGTGGCTTTAAAGGACACAAGTTAGTTCCTCACAATATGGGACACTGAAAGTCTAAAGATGGGGCATGGCTCTAGGGGGAGGTCCCTTCTTGTTTATTTCAGCTTCCAGTAGCCGCTGGCCATCACTGGTGTTCCTTGACTTACAGCTTAATCTGTCTCTACCATCCGTCTCCCTCTCCCCTCTGTGGGTCTCTGCGTCTACTCTGCTCTTTTGATAACTGCAAGGTGGTTAGGACCCACTCCACTCTGTTATCGCTTCATTAACATAACAAAATAAGCTCCTGTCTGCAAACATAATACATTGGTAGATATAAAACCTAGGTGTAAAGCCAAAACCAAACCTACTGCTGTTGAGTCAATTCAGACTCACATTCACGTTAATAGGACAGTGTGAAACTGCTCACATAGAGTTTCCAAGGCATACCTGGCAGATTTGTACTACCAACCTTTTATTTAACAGCTGTAGCACTTAGTCACTATGCAACCCGGGTTTTTGGAGATGATACAATTTAATCCATAGCAGCTAAATAAATTGTAACACTTCCTTACTTGAAATAGTGTGAAAACCCAAACTCACTGCTGTTTAGTAGATTCCAACTTATAACAGCTCTAGAGTACAGAACAGAACTGCCCAACAGGGTTTCCAAGGCTTTAATCTTTACAGAAGCAGATTTCTAGGTGTTTCTACCCTGGAGCAGCTGGTTCGAACTCTCAACTTTGGAAGAGTATATAGATGAAATCTTCATGTATTAATAGAATAATATACAGCCATAAAATGGAGCTTCAGAGCTAGATCAGTTGATTTGGAGGGATTTTTATGCTGTGTTGTAAGTGCGAATAGAAAGACACAGAGAAATGTATAGTTCGTAATATGAATCTATTTTTATTAAGAGAAACTCTGGGTGGTGCAAGTGGCTAAGTGCTTAGCTACTAATAGAAAGGTTTGCAGTTCAAATCTTCCAAGAGGCACCTCAGAAGAAAGACCTTGCAACTACTTCCAATACATCATAGCCATTGAAAACTCTGTGGAGTGCAGTTCCACTCTGATACACACAAGATTGCTGTGAGTCAGGATTGACATAACAGTAGCTGGTAGCTTTTGGTTGTTTCTTAAACGACAAAAATTATATATATATATCATTGCCATCAAGTTGACTCCAACCTATAGTGACACAGTGACCCTACAGGACAGAGTAGAACTGCCCCATAGGATTTCCAAGTTGTGACTGGTGGACTTGAACTGCTGATCTTTTGATAAGCAGCCAAGCTCTTAACCACTGTACCACAAAGGCTCTGTATATGCAGGTTAGTGTGTCTATACACACAAGTATATGATTGTACGAAGTCCTGGTGGTGCAGGGGTTATGAAACTTGGCTGCTAACCAAGAGAACAGCAGTTCAAACCCACCTGTTGCTCCTTGGAAACCCTAGGGAGCAGTTCTACTCTGCCCTATAGGGTCATTATGAGTCAGAATTGACTCAATGGCTATATATATTTGGTTTTATGTGAACCTGATGATTTTTATGCAAGGATACATAGAAGTTGGTTAAAGTAAATTACCTGGATAGCGTGGAAGGAAAGGAAGAATGGAAAGAGATAAGAGGAGGAAAACTGACTAATTTTTAAAAAATACAGACTGTGTGTTTTAGGGTCCCAGTGATGTGATCCTAAGTATCCGTGTGTGTTAGCTGATGAAAAAGATACATATAAGGCTAGTCCCCAAACAGTAGCTTAGAGTTGGAGCAGCTCATGAAGCTAGTCCCCTAGTATTTGAATGGGAGAGATCAGAAGAAGAAACTCAGGTGGTTTTAACACATTCTTAAAAAAATTCTCGAGTGTTTGGATTTATTACAAAGAGCGTATACTATTTACATAAACCAAAAAAAACTATTTTTATTGTTTAATTAAATAGAAACTCTATCGTTTTATGTACAAAGTCTCTATCTGCAAGATTTTTCTTCCTTTTATCTCCATCCTAGGGATGAGCAAGCTGGGACTTAGGGATCCAAGTTCTCAAAAACTGAAGAGGGTGTGGGAGTAAGAGTCAAGCCCAGGGATCCACACCAAGTTCCTGTCTCCTGCGTCCTGCATCCCAACAGTGTAATTCTGGAGTCAGATAAACTAGGGTTCGAATCCTGCCACACATTGTGGTGTCACTGCCAGCTGGGCATCAGCGTCACTCAACAAGGGCCTGGCTCACACTCTGTTCTCCGTGAAGCCGTAAAAGCATTGCTGTCAGCCAGGCCTGCTTCCTGACTCTGAGCCTCCACCTAGGTGCTGCCTGAGGCCTGTCTCAAGGCCAACCCCTGAAACCTCTCTCATCTCCCACAAGCTGATTCATCCTCA
The DNA here is from genome assembly GCA_028571685.1 of Heterohyrax brucei. Lineage (NCBI taxonomy): Eukaryota > Metazoa > Chordata > Mammalia > Hyracoidea > Procaviidae > Heterohyrax > Heterohyrax brucei. The sequence continues at coordinate 62,014,343 of CM053140.1, forward strand.
GGGTGGCTTGACCCGCTTCCCCGCAACTTGCAAAGGTGATTTTATCTTGCTATGTATGCAGGCCAGTCACAAAGGAAGCAGACATCTTCTTCGTTCTTTCCAGACTGTAACCCAGAGCTTCCCTACTCCCTGATTCCTGGGGTCACTCACGGCTGACTTTGAACACGCATTTAAGAGGCAGTAGTGGCGCCATAGTAGTTAAGTGCTACATCTGCTAACCAAAAGGTTGGCAGTTCAGATCTACCAGATGCTCCTTGGAAACTCTATCAAGCAGTTCTACTCTGTGCTATAGGGTTGTAATGAGTCAGAATGGACTTGATGGTGGTAGATTTGGTTTTGTCTAGTGGTTGACGTTTTCTGAGCCACACAGCTTATCAGCTCTTAGCCTTTAGACTACGGAGTCCATGAACGTCCCCAATCCTCCACACAGTCAGCTGGGAACTTAGGCCAGTTCTCTAAACCTTTGATTTCAATTCCCCCAGAAAAAAATGGTAATAATAAAACCCTGACTGCATTGCCCAAAAACATGCATCCTTGCCTCAGAGCTAGACCTGGTCTGCCTCACTGCCTCCCACCTGACACTGTGCTCATGGGCCTGGCTCAGAGCTGGAGTTCCTCATACGTGTTGAAGGTCCCAGAAAGATGTCCCAGAAAGCCAGGGCACAAGTCCTGCTGGGCTGACTCAGGGGAAGGTGGCTGTATTCCCGTGGGGCATCCCCAGTCAGGAATGAGTTGGGGGGTGATCCTCTAGGATGACTCTGTCTCCAGCCTCCTTCCCAGCAGGGTCACCCCGTGCAGCTGAGTCACTGCATTGAGGTCTTGCCTCAATGAATCCTTATTCTGATTTTATGCAAAGAGCCTCAGGTGTGACCAAGGCAGACTCTTTGAGACTTTGGGTTACACAACCTCCAGACACGTAGAAGGTGGATGGAGCAGTGGGGCTGGAACTGGGTGTTTGGTCCTGAGCAGGGTTAATTCGGATGGCAGGAGTATGGTCTGTAGATTGCTAAAAGGCTGCCATGGAGAAGGTTTTTTGTTTTTTTTCTCTCTCTGTAGTGCATTCACTTTTATTTTAATTTACTTGCTTTTTAAAAGTTTTAAATGGAATTAATTCTGATATACTGTTTAAACATAAAATAGTACTGAAAGATTCATAGTGAAAATTGGCAAATACTTGTCCTATGCTCTCCATACTCTGGTCTAATGTTTCTCAAACTCAGCTCATACTTGGGGAACTTTAAAAAAATACCAATCCCCGTGTCTCATCCTCACAGGTGCTGATGTGATCGGGTTGGCATGAGGCCTGGGCTTCAGGAACGCAGGTAGCTCCCCAGGTGATTCTAAAGTGCAGCCGAGATTGAGAACTGTCCCCCAAACTTTTCTCCAGAAACTAGTTATTTCTTTATTTTCTCTCAAATTTATTAATTATAATTTTGTGCTATTCTTTTTTTGACTTATCACGTTATATACTTTTGGATTATCAAAGGGGTTCTGACCTCAAAAGAGTTTTAAGGACCCTTGGTTACATCATCTTTAAAGGTCCCTTTAGCTCCGACATCATTCCCTCAAGCAGCAGAAGCAAATGTCGTTTACTTAAACGTTTACCGTGTTTGCTTACTATGACAGATGTGTTCAAATTTCTGACTGAAATTGTGGATTTGGCTATTTCTCTTTATAATTTTGTAAATTTTTTGCTTTATGTGTTTTGAATCTATGCTATTAGATGTGTGTGAACTTAAGACTGGTATATATTCCAGAAAAAACCCTGGTGGCATAGTGGTTAGGTGCTACATCTGCTAACCAAAAGGTCAGCAGTTTGAATCTGCCAGGTGCTCCTTGGAAACTCTATGGGGCAGTTCTTCTTTGTCCTATAGGGCTGCTATGAGTCAGCATCGACTTGAGGACACTGGGTTTGGTTTTTTTTTTAATATATTCCTGAAAAAATGAAATGTCCCCCTTTATATTTGAGAGCCTACATTTAGAGTACAGTGACACTGAATATCTTCTGGTTAGTGTTTGCATGGTGTTCATATTTTTATTTTCAACTATTCTGTGACTATATTTTATATGTATTTCTTGTAAGCAGAATATAATTGGCTTAGCGTTTTCCCTAGTCTGATAATCACTGCTTTTTAATTGGAGCATTTAGTCCATTTCCATTTAATATGATCACTGATACATTTGTTTAAACCTACCATCTTACATAGCGTTTTCTATTTGTTTTCCCTGCCTTGCATTTATTTTTGTTCCCCCCCTCTCTCTTTTTTTCTTTCAAACTGATTACTTTTTATTATTTCAATCCTTCTTCCATTAGCTTGGAAGCCTTTTTTTTTTAAAACAGTTTTTTACTATATTGCTGATTGTCAGAGGTTACTCATCAAAGTGTGTTAGAGTCTGACACTAAATTACTCTTTTACCCTCTAATTACACGAAGGAGCCCTGGTGGTGCAATGGTTAAATGTGTGGCTGCTAATCAGAAGGCTGGCATTTCAATCCCGTGAGTTGTGCTGTGGGAGTTGGATGTAGCAGTCTGCTTCTGTAAAGGCTGCAGTGTTGGGAAGTCCATGGGGCAGTTCCACGGGGTGATTATGGGTCAAAATTGACTCAATGGTACCGGGTTTTATTAGGGGTCACACAACAAAGTCTTAAAACACCAACAACCAAACCATCCCCTCCTCTGAATTACTTGCTATTATTACTGTGATTTTTTGAATGTTTACAGCTGCTTCTTCTCATTTTGAGCCATGGTACATCAGCAAATGAAGACCCCCAGAGCTTGACTCCATCCACGTTATTCAGGCCAACTCTGCTTGGAGGAGGCAGCTTTTCCTAGTCATCTTTTGAGTGCCTTCCAACACGGGAGACCTATCTCCAGGTCCTATGTCAGACAATATTCTGCTGCAATTTGTAAGGTTTTCACCAGCTAATTCTTTTAAGAAGTAGACTGCTGGTTCCCTCTTCCTAGACTGTCTTAATCTGGAAGCTCAGCTGAAACCTCACTCCCATCGGTGATTCTGTTGGTACCTGAAGACCGGTAGTATAGCTTCCAATATCACAGCAACCCACAAGCCCCTACCGGGCAGCATCCTCAGAGACATCTGGTGACAGAATGTTCTTTGGAATCAGAATGCTCCTTAGAAGCAAGGATGGCTACATTGTGTCTTACACATTTCAGGCATTTTATCAGGAGACCCCAGCCCATGGAGAAGGACATCATGCTTGGTAAGGTACAAGGTGAGCAGAAAAGAAGAAGACCCACAGTGAGACGAACTGACACAGTGGCTGCAACAATGGGCTTCAGGCATAACAATTGTGAGCATGGTACAGCACCAGGCAGTGTATTGTTCTGGTGTGCATGGGTCGCTATGAGTTGGAACCTAACAACAACAATATTATCATGAATTTTACATATGTATATATTTGAAAACACCCCAGATCATATAATTATTGCTTGAAAATTAATATTCAGTTAGACCCATTCAGATATTTACCTTCTTCACCTTTGATCTGTAATCTGGGATTATTTCCTTCTACCTGAAAAACATCTTTTAATATTCCCTTTAGGGTGGGGGCGTTGGCTGGAACTCACAGTTTTTATTTGTTTGAAAATGTCTTTGTTTACTCTTTCACTATTTTGCAGATTTTAAACTCTTGACTAAGAGATTTCTTGAAGTATGTAAAAGTACAGAGTGTAATGTTCATGAACCCATCATCCGTTTTAAGCAACCATAGATGTTTACGATGCTTATTTTATCTACATCCACATGCGCCAGCCACCTATACTTTATGTTTCTGTGGGGCATTTTATTTTTTTATTTTTATTTAACATAACCGAGTGAAAATGTACATTCACGTATAAATTTACATGCCCACCTATATGCAGCTTCCAGTGCTCTCCCTGTCCGGTGACTGCACGCTATTCCTTTCTGCTCCGTACATGTGTCGTCCTCCCAACAGCCTCCTTTCCCCTCCTCTCCGTCCACTCCCCTTCCTCCAGCCAGAGGTCAGCAAGATGATATCCTATAGATGTATAGAACCATAAAGTGCTTCCAATATATGGTCACTCTGCATTGCCAAGTCCAATCCATTCCTGTCCAAAGAGTGGACCTTTGTTATAATTTATGGGAAAGGGCAGCATCAGGGCCGGGGGCCATGCTCTCAGAGGAACCCCAAAACAACTGGACCATCAACTGAGGTCTTTTAGTGGAGATCTCATGATGTACCCCTTTTTATTCTTGTGTTGCCAGTGAGACTCCTCTCTGTGAGCTCCATTGTGGCTATCGCTGGTGGTGGCCAGGCACCATCTGGTTCTTCCGATCCCAAGTCGATGTAGGTACCCACTCTTGTGGGTCTCTCTGTCTTCTTGGTTGTCTTTACCACATGTCATTTTGGTCCTTGGTAAGCATCCGTTCCTGCTGAGTTGGGACCATTTTCTGTGTCCTCAGATGGCAGCTTGGTGGCTTTTAAGACCCCAGACACCACTCACCAATGTGGGGTGCAGAGAGTGTGGGGCATTTTTAAATAAAGACTTCATTTCAAACTTTCAAGTGAACCTCATCAAGGGATATTTTTGTCATGTAAGCTTTATGTAACCATGCAGATTGAGGATCTGGATGTCATTGACAGTTCAGGGACTTTCTACATGCTGCTTGCCCATTCTCAGCTTGTGAGGTTGTCCAATCGGTGCTTGTCATCTTATGGTCAAAATGAATCATGGCAAGTGACAGTACCATTATCACATTCAACAAAATTAAAAATTGCTTAACAGAATTTAATATCCAATCCATATTTAATTTTCCCTATCCCTAAAATTGTCTTTTCACAATTGGTTCATTTGAATCAGTAGCTAAATAAGGTCCACTAATGATATATTTTTTAATTTTTTAATTTTAATTTAATATAACTGAATGAAAATGTACATTCCTATATAAATTTACATGCCCTTATATGCAGCTTCCACTGCTCTCCCTGTCCGGTGACTGCACACTATTCCTCTCTGCTCCATACATGTCTCATCCTCCCAACAGCCTCCTTTCCCCTCCTCTCCACCCACTCTCCTTCCTCCAGCCAGAGGTCAGCAGGATGATATCCTATAGATGTATAGAACCATAAAGTGCATCCAATATATAGTCACTCTGCATAGCCAAGTCCAATCCATTCCTGTCCAAAGAGTGAAACTTCATTATGATTTATGGGCAAGGGCAGCATCAGGGCCAGGGGCTATGCTCTCAGGGAAACCCTGAAACCATTGGACTATCAGTTGAGGTCTTTTAGTGGAGATCTCACGGTGCACCCCTTTTTATTCTTGTGTTACCAGTGAGACTCAACCTGGTGAGCTCCATCGCAGCTATCACTGGTGGTGGCCAGGCACCATACGGATCTTCCGGTCCCAAGTCGATGTAGGTACCCACTCATGTGGGTCTCTCTATCTTCAGGGTTGTCTTTACCCCATGCTGTTTTGGTCCTCGGTGAGCATCCGTTCCTGCTGAGTTGGGACCATTTGCTGTGTCCTCGGATGGCAGCTTGGTGGCTTTTAAGACCCCAGACACCACTCACCAATGTGGGGTGCAGAGAGCTCTCTTAGCAAAACGCTAGTTGTGCCAATTGGCCTCGATTTCGCCTAAGAGCGTGGTCCCCTGCCCTCGGCCCCAGCTGCTCTATCCTTGCAATATTGGGTTAAGATGGAAGGAGTCCTCAAGTTATGCTGAAGTCCACTTAATGTTGTTCTTGTTTCTAATGTGTGCTATCACCGATTTCTCCCAACCAGATTTCTAGCAACTATCTAATCTAAACCCTCCCCCCTGCCCTTGCAGCTGTCAAAGAGTCTTTTCTTCTATACACAAGTCTGTTTTTGAGATCTTATCGTAGAGGTCTCATACAATATTTGTCCTTTTGTCACTGACTACTTTCACTCAACATAACGTCTTCCAGTTGAAACCAGGTTAGGAGATGTTTCCTGGAATCATCGTTGTTCTTTATCATTGCGTAGTGCTCCATTGAGTATATGTACCATAGTTTACCTATCCATTCTTCTGTTGTCGGGCATCTGGGTTGATTCCATCTTTTTGCTATCGTGGACTGTGCAGCTATAAACATTCTGGTGCATGTGTCCGTTGGTGTGAAAGGCCTTGATTCCAAGTAGTGGAATTACTGGGTCAAATGGCACTCATGGTATTTAATGTTATGATCTCTAATCCTCTTTAACTCTCTAGTAATGCAAATTAATCCCCCTCTCTGCTAGTTTTTTTCTTGGTTCCGTTGACTCTGAGGAAACTGGTCAACTATTCTGTAGATTTTTCACATTTTGCGTTTTGAATGTGATTGATTGTTTCTTCATATTGTCTTATAACTCATTTTTTTTACTCCCCATATGGGTAGCATTGTGAAGAGTGGATTCTAGAACACTTACTTGTGTTCATGAGAAAACTATATGTACACAGATCAAGAGGCAGTTGTTGGAACAAAGCAAGGGGATACTACATGGTTTAAAGTTAGGAAAGGTGTGCATCAGGGTTGTATCCTTGTTTATTCCATCTGGATGCACAGCAAGTAATCAGAGTAGACGGACTATATGAAGAAGAATGCAGCATCTGCACTGGAATAAGACATTAACAACTTATGTTATGCAAATAACACAACCTTGATTGCGGGAAGCGGAGAGGACTTAAAGCGCTTACTGATAACGGTCAAAGACCACAGCCCGCAGTATGGATTACACCTCAGATAAAGAAAACAAAACTCCTCACAACCAGACCAATAGGCAACATCGTGGTAAACGAAGAAAAGATTGAAGTCAAGGACTTCATTTTACTTGGATCCACAATCAATACTCATGGAAATAGCAGTCAAAACAAACAACACACCGGATTGGCAAATCTGCTGCAAGTGACCTCTTAAAATGTAAGGATGTCATGTTGACAAATAAGGTGAGCCTGACCCAGCACCTGTTTGAATTATATCCCCTCAAAAAAATGTGTATAGCAATTTGGGTAGGCCATGGTTCCGGGTATTGTATGATGTTCCTGTATATTATAAGGAGGATACGCTGTGGTTGTATTGGTGAGGCAGTACTCAGTCTGTAAGACCGTATTATGCCTTGAGGCAATCTTTTGGGACATAAGGAAATGGAAGCAAGCAGAGAGCTGGGTACCTCGTACCGTGAGAAGAGAAGTGGTGCCGGTTGCAGAGCGTGTCCTTTGGAACTGGGGTCCTTGAGCCTCAGGAGCTCCCGGTGCAGGGGAAGATTGACAACAAGACCTTCCTCTAGCACCAATGAAGAATGACGTCTTCTGCAGGTGATGCCCTGAATTCGGACTTTTAGCCTTCTGTTCTGTGAGAAAATAAATTTGTCTTCATTAAAAGCACCTGCTTGTTGTATTTCTGTTGTAGCGGCACTAGACAACTAAGACAGTGCTTGTCAGAAGCTAGGATGACAACACTTTTTCTCACACTTTAGACATGGTATCAGGAGAGGCCAGTCACTGGAGAAAGACATCACACTGGTAAAGGAAAGGGTCAGCAAAAAAGAAGACCCTCCACAAAGTGGACTGACACAAGAGGCCACCCTGGGCACAAGCATACTGGTAGTCATGAGGCTGTTGCAGAAGTGGGCAGTAGTTCATTCTGCTGTGTGTTGGGATGCTATGAGTCAGAACTGACTCAGTGGCCCCTAACAACAGCAAAATTCTTTTAAAGTGAAAGCTAGAACTAAACTTAACAGGTGATACCTCATAAACCCTGCTGCATCACACTGAAAGGCACATGATGTCCAGTTGTCCTACTTTTAATCATGGTGACATCTATGCCTAAATTTACAGTGATGATCTTACTCCTTAACTGCAAAGTTCTCCGTCAGCCTTCCACTTTCATAGTCACACAACTGATTGAAAACTATTGCTTTTCATTAGAGGTAAAAAAAAAAAAAAAAAAAAAAAAGGCAATTTTTCTGTTTGTTTCTGCATTTAGAAACTAGAATTCTGTGTAAAAGAGTTTTTGTTTATTCATTTTGGCTATTTAATTGCCCTAAATTGCAGTTCAACCTAAAAAAAGAAAAACCTACTGCTGTCGAGTCGATTCTGACTCATAGCTACCCCATAGGACAGAGTAGAACTTCTCCATCGAGTTTCCAAGGAATGGCTGGTGTATTCCTTTTGGTTAGCAGTCGCACTTAACCACTATGCCAAAATTGCAGTTAGATTGGATAAGTGCTTAATTCTTTTCTTTTGCTGTTGTTGTTAGGTGCCATCAAGTCAGTTCTGCCTCATAGCAACTCTATAAACAACAGAACAAAACACTGCCCAGACTTGTGCCACATCCAAAATTGTTTTTATGCTTAAGTCCATTGTTGCGGCCACTGTGTCAATCCATCTCATCAAGGGTCTTCCTCTTTTTCACAGACATTACACTCTACCAATCATGATGTCCTTCTCCAGGGACTGATCCTTCCTGACAACATGTCCAAAGTATGTAAGATACAGTCCTGCCATCTTTGCTTCTAAGGAGCACTCTGGTTAGACTTCTTCCAGAACTGATCTGTCTGTTCTTTTGGCGATCCATCATACATTCAACATTCTTCTCCAACACCACAATTCAAAGACATCAGTTCTTCTTCTGTCTTCTTTGTTCGTTATCCAGCTTTCACATGCATATGATGCAACTGAAAATTCCATGACTTGGGTCAGGCGCACTTTAGTCTTCAAGGTAATGTCTTTACTTTTGAATACTTTAAAGAGGTTTGTAGCAGATTTGCCAATACAATGAGTATTTTGACTTCTTGACTGCTGCTTTAACAGGTGTTGATTATGGACTCAAGTATAATGAAATCCTTGACAACCTCAGTCCTTTCTCCATTTATGACCATGTTGCTTGCTGGTCCGCTTGTGAGGATTTTTATTTTCTTGATGTTGAGGTGCGACCCTTGATCTTCATCAGAAAGCGTTTAAAATCTTCTTCACTTACAGTAAGTAAGGTGATGTCATCTGCAGAACACAGATTGTTAATGAGTCATCCTCCAATCCTGATGCCTCGTTCTTCATAGTATCCAGCTTCTTGTATTATTTGCTCAGTTTACAGATTAAAAAGACATGGTGAAAGGTTACAACCCTGAAGCACACCTTTCCTGGCTTTAAACCATGCAGTGTCCCCTTGTTCTGTTTGCACAACTGCCTCTTGATCCATATACAGATTCCTTAAGAGCACCAGTAGGTGTTCTGGAATTCCCATTCTCTGCAGTGTTAGCCATAACTCATTATGAGCCACACAATTGAATGCCTTTGCATAGTCAGTGAAACACAAGTAAACATCTTTCTGGTATTCTCTGCTTTCAGCCAAGATCCATCTGACATCAGCAGTGATCTCCCTGGTTCCATGTCCTCTTCTGAATCCAGCTTGAATTTCTGACAGTTCCTTGTCAACATACTGTCACAGTTGTTTCTGAATGATCTTGAGCAAAGTTTCACTTGTGTGTGATACTAATGATACTGTTCAGTAATTTCCACATTCAGCTGGATCACCTTTCTTTGGAATGGGCATAAATATGGATCTCTTCCAGTCAGTTGGTTGGGTATCTGTCCTCCAAAGTTCTTGGCATAGATGAGTGAGCACTTCCAGAGCTGCATCTGAAATGACGTTCCATCAATTCCTGGAACCTTGTTTTTTGCCAATGCCTTCAATGCAGCTTCGACTTCTTCCTGCAGTACCATTGGTTGCTGATCATATGCTACCTCTTCAAATGGCTGAACATCGACTGGATCTTTCTGGTATAATGACTGTGTATTCCTTCCATCGTCTTTTGATGTTCTCTGAGTCATTTAACAATTTCCATGTAGAATCCTTCACTATTGCAACTTGTGGCTTGAATTTTTTCTTCAGTTCTTTCAGCTTGAGAAATGCAGAACATGTTCTTCCCTTCTGATGTTCCATTTCCAGTTCTTTGCACATGCCAGTGTAATACTTTCTTTTGTCTCCTCAAGCTGCTCTTTGAAATCTTCTCTTTAGGTTTTTTACTTCGCCATTCTGTCCTTTTGCTTTAGCTGCTCAATGTTCAAGAGCAAGTTTTAGAATCTCTTATGACATCTGACTTGGTGTTTTCTTTCTTTCCTGTCTTTTTAATGACCTCTTGCTCTCTTCATGGATGATGTCTTTGGTGTTATTTCACAACTTGTCTTGTCTTCGGTCATTAGTGATCAACACATCAAATCTATTCTCGAGATGGTCTTTAAACTTAGGAGGGATATACACAAACTCTCATGGACTCGTTCTAATTTTCTTCAGTTTTGTTTTGAATTTGCATATGAGCAATTGATGATCTGTGCCACAGTCAGCATTCAGTCTTGTTCGGACTGCTGATATGGAGCTTTTCCGTTGTCTTTTTCCACAGATGTAGTCAATTTGGTTCCTGTGTATTCCATCTGGTGAGGTCCATGTGTACAGTAGCTGTTTGTGTATTGGTTAAAAAAGGTATTTGCAATGAAGAAGTTGTTAGTTTTGCAAAATTCTGTCATGCAATCTCCAGCGTTATTTCTATCTCCAAGGCTGTATCTTCCAACTACTGATCCTTCTTATTTGTTTCCAGTCACCAGCAATTCTGAAAGCGTCCTGATTGCAAGTTTGATCAGTTTCAGACTGCAGAAGCCGGTAAAAATCTTCAGTCTCTTCATCTTTGGCCTTAGTGATTGGTGTGTAAATTTGAATAATAGTTGTATTAACTGGCCTTCCTTGTAGGCATATTGATATTATCCTGTCACTGACAGCATTGTACTTCAGGATAGGTCAGTCTTGAAATGTTCTTTTTGATGATTAATACAACACCATTCCTCTTCAAATTTTTGTTCCCAGCATAGTAGACCACATGATTGTCAGAGACCCAAACCAGTCCATTTCAGCTCACTAACGCCCAGGATCTCAATGTTTATGCATTCCATTTCATTTTTGACAATTTCTGTTTTTCCTAGATTCATACTTCATACATTCCATGTCCTGATTATTAATGGATGTTTGCAGCTGTTTCTTCTTATTTTGAGTTGTACCACATCAGCAGACGAAGATCCCGAAGACCTTACTCTATCCGCATCATAAAGGTCAACTCACCTTTGAGGAGGCAGCTCTTCCCCAGTCATCTGCCGACTGCCTTCCAACATCGGGGGCTTATTTTTCTGGCACCATATCTGACAATGTTTGGTTGCTATTCATAAGGTTTTCCCGGGCTTATTCCTTTCAGAAGTAGATTGAATAGCCCTTCTGCCTAGTCTTAGTCTAGAAGCTCCGCTGAAACTTGTCTATCATGAGTGACTCTACTGTACCTATATACCAGTGGCATAGCTTCCGGCATCACTGTGACAAGTGAGCCTCCACTGACAGACAAGTGGGGGCTGCTCACTCTCTCTTAACCCTCCTTACCTGATGCTGTTATCCTCCTTACCTTTTCCTTTAGTTTTCAATTTTCAGAGGAACGAGTAGATGGCCTAACTCTCCTAGCATTATCCAATAACTTTAATTTTTCCTTTCTTCTTCTGCACCTACTCTTCTCTTTCACCTTCTGGCTTGATGCAGAAGAGTCAGTGGAAGATTTTGAAGATGTAGAGTCTTCAAAAAGGAAGTTGTCTGAGGCACTAAAAGACTGCATGGAGCTGATTTCACCCAAGGACCTAGGAAAGAGTGGGACTGTGGTGGGAATGAGAAATAAGTTTTCATTGTGGTATGTGCTTTATTACAACATGGAGCCCATCCTCACTGATACAGCTTATTACACTTCTCATTTCTTTCTCTTTCCATGACTGTTCTTTTTCCACAGAATAGTGTTCTTTTTTCATGCACCCCTCTCTCCCTCCTTCCGTCTCTCTCTCACTACTTACTTGTATTTCTTCCACCTTTAGTTTTTCATGCAGGGCAAAGTTGAGGTTTATCAAAACCGCAGATCCCTTTCCATGCCTCCCTACTTCCTGCTGTTGTCCCCCAGAGGCCATCATTTTGTACTGTGTTAGACGTTTCTCCTGAACCCCTAATAGCAAGCTTGAGATCTTCATGACATTTCTTTGAACATTGCATACTGACTTTATATAGAGGCATGATCTTCTGTTCTTTTATATTTCTCCACATCCTCTCTTGAGTCTTTCCAATATATTTTATTATAATTCTAGTTAAATTCATAGGCAGCACACACTGTATACTGTACATACAGATAGTATTTATTACCCAGTTAAGGAGAACAATACAATCATTTTCTTTTATATAACTTCCCTCTCTCCTCTCCTGGGTTAGGGGTTCTCACCCTTAGCACTATTGACATTTTAGGACAGGTAACTGTTGTCTTTTGCAGGGCACTTGTCACATCATATTCCAGAATACTCCCACTCCTCCAATAAGGACAATCAAAAGTGTCTCCTGACAGTGCAAACATCAGCTGAGGGACAAAATCTCCTCTGGCTGGGAAACACTGACCTAGAATTTATGATGTGATTTATTCTAATAGAGAAGCACTTACTGACGAAGATCAAAGACCACAGCCTTCAGTATAAATTACACTTCAACATCAAGAAAAAAAAAAACTTCACATCTGGACCAATAAGCAACATGATGATAAGCAGAGAAAAGATTGATATTGTGAAAGATTTCATTTTACTTAGATCCACATGAATGCCTATGGAAGCAGGAGTCTAATCAAATGACATGTTGAATTGGTTAACTCTGCTACAAAAGACCTCTTTAAAGAGGTGAAAAGCAAAGACATAGCTTAAAGACTAAGGTGCACCTGACTCAAGTCGTGGTGTTTTCAGTTGCCTCATATGCATGAGAAAGCTGGGCAATGAACAAGGATGACTGAAGGGGAAGTGATGCTTTTGAATTACAGTATTGGTAGAAAATGTTGAGTACACTATATACTTCTGGAAGAACAGAAAAATTTGTGTTGGAAAATGTACAGCCAGAATGTTCCTTAGAAGCAAGAATGGCAAAACTTGATCTCATGTGGTTTGGACATGTTATCAAAAGGGAGCAGTCCCTGGAGAAGGACATCATGCTAGGTAGAGGTTCACTTAAATAAAGGAAGACATTTGACAAGATGGATTGGTACAGTCACTGCAACATTGGGATCAAGCATAACAATTATGACTGGGCAGTGTTTCCTTCTGTTGTACGTGGGATCGCTATGAGTCAAACCAATTCAGCAGCAGCTAACAACAATAGTGTAGTGTTCTATAAATCTATCATAAAATATTCTAGACTGTTCCTTCAGTTAGAGAATGACTTGTAATTAGATACATTGGCCGTCTGTTTTATGTATGTATATATTCTTCTGTGCCTTGCTACTTTCACTCAATATTATGTAAGTATCATTCATGTTGCCTCCAGATGTAGTGTACTTTTTCATTGCTGTGTAGAGTAGAATGGCATGGTATGAAAATACATAATTTATTTCTCCATTCTGTCAATGATGGATATTCGGGTCATTTTCAGTTTTTAGGTAATACGAATAATGCTGCCATAAGTGTTCTTATAAACACATTTTGATGAATATGTGTACGTTTTTCTGTTTGGTAAACCTGAAAGTAGAATTGACAAGTTATAGGACATGTGTATGTTTAGCTTCACTGGACATTGCCAGTTCCAACAGGTTCTTCTTTTCCTTGTCAATTTACATTCCCATCAACAATATATGAGAGTTCCAATTCTTTCATATCATGGATTGAACTGGGTCCCCCCAAAAATGTATATAGCCACTTGACTGGCCCATGATTCCCAATATTTTGTGATTTTCCTATGTTGTATAGTAAAGAGCATTAGGGTGGGATTGTAAATCCCTACCTAAGAGTACCATCCAGCTCTAACATAAAGGGAGTTTCCCTGGAATGTGGCTTGTACCACCCTTTATCCTTTTGCCTCTTGTAAGATAAAAGGAAAGAAAAGCAGCCAGAGAACTGGGAACTTCACACCATCAAACAAGCAGCACCAGGAGGACAGCATGTCCTTCAGACCTCAGGTTCCGGCACCAAGATGCTCCCCGACCAAGGACTGACACAGTACAAGGACTTTCCTCCAGAGCCAACAGAGGGGAAAGCTTCCCCTGGAGCAGACACCCTGAATTCAGACTTACAGCCTACTGGACTATGTAAGAACAAACTTTTCTTTGCTAAAGCCATCCCCTTTGTGGTCTTTCTGTCAAGAGCACAACCAGATGATTAAAGCACTCCACATCTCATCATCACTTGTTACTGTCTGTCACTTTCATTTTATCCATACTGGTGAATGTTAGAGGTATCTTTCTGATTTACCTTTTCGTGATGACTATTATTAGTGTTATTAATAATAACATTCTCAAACATAACAGCAATTTGGGCCTGGTGCATGCCCAGACAGTGTTTCATTCTGTTGTACATATGGTCCCTACGAGTCAGAACTAGCTTGATGGCACCTAACAATGCAACAACAACAATGATAACATTGGGCACTGTGATTACCACTACGGTTGTGTTTCAGCTCGGCTGAGCTGGGAGTCTCAGTAGGTTGACACTCGAATGATGATTTGATCACCTCCGTGATGAGATTTGATACAATACGATCACTTCCATGGTGGGAATCTTCTGTGAGTAGCCAATCAGTTGAAAGGGACTTTCCTTGGAGGTGTGCCCTGCATCCAACATAGGCGGACTTTCTGGCAAGCTTCACACTGGATCCTGCAACTGGCTCTTGTTTGTTTGACCTCTGGTTCTTGGGACTTGAGTTAGCAGCTTGTCCACCATCTCACTTGTTGATCTCGGAATTCATCGATCCTCACCACCTGTGAGCCAGCCCTGCTGTCTGACTTGCTGATCTTGGGTTTGCCAGGCCCTGCAGCTCTGTTTAGCAGGCAAAGCATTCAGCCTGACCCACAGAGTTGGGCTATTCTAGCCTTTACAATCATACGAGTCATTTCCTTAATATAAATCTCTATATATAAGTTTATGTGCTTTACTGGTTCTGCTCCTCTAAAGAGCCCAGGACAGGAACTGTTTCACATAGTTACCCACTTGAATGTCCAAGTTCTTTGTGCATTTTTTCTATTCAGTTGTTTGCCTTTTTTCATGATTCACGGAAGTTCTTTATATATTCTGGACACAAGTCCTTTTTATTCTTTATTTTATGTGTGGTTATATTTATGTGTATTTTTTCCTTCTCTTAATAGTGTCTTTTGATGAACAGAGGGTAGAGACGGCGATAACTAGATATAGCCTTCAGCCTTTCCTCTGTTGACATGAGAAAGTCAGCTCTGCCATGGCCTAGTCAAGGAACCAAAAGCTTTGGAATTTATGGGAAATATTTATTATTATTATTATGATTAAGTGAAAGTATACAATCCAAATCAATTTTGTATGCCCGCCTACCTGCAGCTCCATCTGCTCTCCTCACCCACTGACAGCACACTCCTCCTTTTCACACTGTACTTGTAGTATCCTCTTAACAGAGCACTTGTCCCCTCCTCTCCACCCTCTTTTCCGTCTAGAAAGAAACCAGTAGGACAGCCTCCTATAAATGTATAAAACCATAAAATACACATACCATATGCTCACACTATATCCATAAGTCCAGTCCATTCCTGTCTGAAGAGCCGACCTCAGCAATGGTTTCAGGTCAGGGCCAGGAGCAGGTCTAGGGACCATGTTCCCAGGGGATTCTCCAGGCTGTTGGACCATCAATTTTGGTCTTTTAGTAGAGTTCTTAAACTGCACACCTCTGTTTCTCCTGTTGCCTCAGGGACTCTACATTGTGTCCCCCATCACAGATGCCTTTGGTGGTGGCTGGACACCATCTGGTTCTTCTGGTCTTATGCTGATAAAGTTTCCCATTCATATGGGTCCTTCTGTCTCCTGGGCTCATTTTTCCTTATGTCTCTTATGTTCTTGGTCATCATCTGTTCCAGATGGTTGGGACCATTCGGTGCATCTCAGAGGGCAGCTTGCTAGCTTTTGAGACCCCAGGTGCCACTCACCAATCTGGGGTGCAGAAGACTCTCTTAGTAAAAGACTAGTTATGCCAGTTGACCTCGATGTCCCCTGAAAACTTGGTCCCCAGACCCTATCCCTACTGCTGTATCCTTTGAAATATTGGGTTGAGTTTAGAAAATCTTTCAGTTTATGATGTAGTCCAGTTATGCCAATCTGCTGTCTACTTCATGCTGACACTCCCTTCACCTAGTCAAATTCCTGTTGACTACCTGATCTATGAACATCCTTCTCCCTCCCTCCTCACCCTTGTAGCCATCAAAGAGTGTTTTCTTCTGTACAAAAGTCCATTTTTAAGTCCTTATAATACAGGTCTCATACAATACTTGTCATTTTGCAGCTGACTAATTTGTCTCAACATGTTTTCTAGTTGAAATCAGGTTATGAGATGCTTCCTAAAATCATCATTGTTCTTTATTATTGCATAGTTTTCCATTGTGTATATGTACCATAGTTTGTTTATCCGTTCATCTGTTGATGGGCGTCTAGGTTGATTCCATCTTTTGGCTGTTGTGGACAGTGCTGCAATAAACATTCATGTATATATATCTGTTTGTGTGACTGTCTTTATTTCTGTAGGATATATTCTGAGCAGTAGGATTGCTGGATCCTACGGTATTTCTATTTCTAGCATTTTAAGGAAGCACCAAATTGTTTTCCAAAGAGGTTGTGCCATTTTGGAATCCCACCAGCAGTGTAGGAGAGTTCCAGTCTCTCCACAGCTTCTCCAGAATTTGTTGTTTTGTGTTTTCTGGATTATTGTCAACCTTGTTGGGGTGAGATAGTATCTCATTGTAGTTATTATTATTATTATTATTGTGATTAAGTGAAAGTATAAAATCCAAATTAAATTTGCATGCCGTCCTATCTGCAGCTTCTTCTGCTCTTCTTGCCTGGTAACAGCACACTCCTCCTTTCTGTTCTATACATGCCATGTCCTCTTAACAATCTCCTGTTGCCTCCTCTCCACCCTCCCTTAATAAAAGGCCAGTAGGACAGCATCCTATAGATTCATAGAATCATGAAGTACGCACACCATATGGTCACATTGCATCCCCAAGTCCAGTCCATTCCTGTTCAAAGAGTTGATCTAAGTGTGTGTTCTGGTCAGGGGCAGCATCAGGTCCAGGGCCCATGCTGTCAGGGGAAGCCCCAGGCCCTTGTACCATCAGTTGCAGTCTGTTAATGGAGTTCTGGAGGTGCACTCCTCTTTTACTTATGCTCCCTCTGGGACTCAACATTGTGTGCCCCACCACGGCTGTCTTTGGTGGTGGCTGGGCACCATCTGGTTCTTCTGGTCACCTGTTGATACAGCCACCCATTTATATGGGTCCTTCTGTCTTCTGGGCTCTTTTTCTCTCATGTCTTTGTTGTCCTTGGTGGTCATCTAGTCCAGCCTAGTTGGTACCACTTGGTGTACCTCATATGGCAGCTTGCTAGCTTGCTAGCTTTCAAGACACCACTCACAAATATGGGGTGCAGAAGATTCTCTTAGCAGTAGGCTAGTTAAGCCAATTGGCTTCAATGTCCCCTGAGAGCATGGTCCCCAGACTCCTGCCCCTGCTACTCTATACTTGCAATATTGAATTAAGATTAGAAGAGTTTTCAGTTTATTTGAAGTCGTTAAGTTGTTCTTCTTTCTATTGTGTGCTGTCACTGCTTTCACCCAACCAAATTTCTATCAACTATCTAACCTATGACCAGCCCTCTCCCTACCTCCCCTCCCTCGCAGCTGTCAAAGAGTCTTTTCTTCTGTACATGGATCTGTTTTTAAGTCCTTATAGTAAAGGCCTCATACAGTATTTGTCCTTGTGATACTGACTGACTACACTCAGTATAATGTCTTCCAACTGAAAACAGGTTATGAGATGTTACCTAAAATCATCATTGTTCGTTATCATTGCATAGTGTTCCATTGAATATATATATATGTACCATAGTTTATTTATACATTCATCAGTTGTTGGGCAGCTGGGTTGATTCCATCTTTAAGCTATTGTGGACTGTGCTGCAATAAACATTCTGAGCAAGGTGTTGTTTTGTTGTGATGAGTTGAAATTTCTACCCATGTTCTTTCTGCTATTGAGTGCAACTTTTATGGTTTTATGGTCCAAGAAGATGCTTTGCAATAATTCTATGGGTTGGATTTCGTTGAGACTCGCTTTAGGACCTAATACACAGTCTATTCTGGAAAATGTTCCATGTGCATTGGAAAAGAAAGTGTACTTATCTGTTGTTGGGTAAAAAGTTCAGTAGATGTTGATGAGGTCTAGTCAGTTGATTGTTGCAATAACATCTTCTGTGTTTTTCCTGAGCTTTTTTCTGGATGATCTGTCCTTTACTGAAAGTGGAAAATTGAAGTCTCCTACTATTATTGTAGAGTGATCTATCTTGTTTTTCAATGTTGTCAACGTTTGTTTGATGTATTTAGATGCTCTGGTATTGGGTGCATAAATATTTAATGTTGTTATAGCCTGCTTACATATTGAACTTCAAGCAATAGTGACCATCCTTGTCCACGATGGTGTATTTTTACATTAAAATCTATTTTATCTGAGATTAGTATTACCACTTCTGCTCTTCTTCATATATTGTTAGCTTGGTATATATTATTCTATCCTTTGATTTTCAGTTTGTTCATATCTTTAAGTCTAAAGTGTGCTTCTTATAAGCAACATATAGAAGGATCGTATTTTTTGATCCAAATCGTTACTCTCTGCCTCTTTATTGAAGCATTCAATCCATTTACATTCAGTGTAGTCATTGATAGATATGTGTTTAGTGCTGTCATTTTAGTGGCTTTAGTTTTGTGTTGTTGTTCCACTTAATATTCTGTTCTAGGTTGTTTTTCTTTAAGGGTTTTCTTTTCATCCTTTTCAGTGCTGCTTTTGTGTCTGTTTCTTGTTTTGATACTTAGTGTTCTTAGTTTGCTTTGTAGCTACTCTTTAGATCCCCCTTAATGTTCTAAGTTTAAAAAACAATCTTTATCTGTGTATCTCCTAACTTTATCAACATCTTAAAGGGCTACAACTACTGTAATATATCCCTCCTTATAGTGTTATGATGTCATGGTTTACATGTTAATATTTCTGGTTCCTTACTTTTAATATTTTAGCTTTGAATGAGCTTTCCCTAACCGAGTAGGACTCTGGATGCTGCCCCTGCATTGCATCCTTGAGTATACATCTGATGTTATTGATTTTCTAAATGAAGAGCTTCTTCCAATATTTCTTGTAGGTTTGGTTTTTGCAAAGTCTCTAGCTTCTGTTTATCTGAGAATGTCTTAATTTCACCATCATCCTCTAGGGTCGCTATGAGTTGGACCCAACTCAATGGCAGTGTTTTTTTGTTTGTTTGTTTGTTTGTTTCATTTGACAGACAATTTTGTAGGATCTATAATTCTTGGTTAGAAGTTTTTCTTCTTCAAGGCTTTATATGTATCATCCCACTGCCTTCTTGCCAACATGGTTTCTGCAGAGTAGTCAGATGAAATCCTATAGGCCTTCCCTTTGTACATTAGTTTTGCCTTATGCCTAGCTGCCTTTAAGAGCCTTTCTTTATATTTCATTTTATTAAGCTCGATTATAATATGTCTTGGTGTCTTTCTTTTGGGGTCTCCCTTTTGTGGTGTTTGATAAGCATCTTGAATATCTATGTTCTCTTCTTTCATGATGTCAGGGGAGTTTTCTGTCAGCAACTCTTTAACAATTCTCTCTCTATTTTTTGCTATCCCTCTCTGTTTAGAAAATCCAGTTATTCATAGATTATTCCTCTTGATAGAGCTTCTTTCAGTATTTGTTTCCTTGGTTTAAGATTTAGAAGACCTCACTTCAAATCTTATCTTTGCTAGGTACTTGTTATAAGATCTTGAACTTCCTGAGCGATGTCACCCTTCTGAGCATTTATTTTCCCGTCTCTAAAATGGAGATGCTATATTATACTGTTACAGAGTTGTAGGGAGGATTAATGAGATAACCCATTATGCAGCCCTTCTTCCCTCTCTGTCTTTGGGACCACCTAGACCCCTTCATGGTGGTTGACCTAGGCATGCTGGCCAACTGCCACCAGATCTTCCTCTAAAACCTGCTGAGGTTCTCACCTGTCTATGCTATGAAGTACAACAGCAGTCCCTGGGTGCTGTGTGTACTGGCTGCCCTGGGTACTGGCTTTGACTGTGCCAGCTAGGTAAGCTGTGCCTGCTGCCAACTGCTTCCTTCATGGGCTCTGCTTACCCCTAGGGAGCATCCAGTGGTCAGGATTCCTGGCATGGGGACTGCCATACCTAGAACAGTTGTGGGATGGGCAGCACTGACTAATTGTTTCTGAATGAGTGAATGACTGAATGAATGAGTGAGTCAGTGAACAAAAGAATTCTCTGTAGACAACCTTCCCTGGGTCCACAGACTCAGACAGACAGCCCAAGACAATGAATGCACAGAGCACAGATCCTGTTTCTGTCCTGGCCCAGCCAATTCAGTTTTCTGGGCCTCAGTTTCTCCCTCTTCAAAATGGGGCCAGCTATGCTTTTCTTAGTCTAGAAGACTACATGGCACAATAGTGCTCAATCAAGGGCAGCCCCTTTGGGCCATGTCCAGAGTTCCTGTACCCTAAGCGTATGAGAGGCATGAGACAGCTCCCAAATCTGGCTTTCCCCCATGTCAGGTGGAGCTGGGCAGGTGCTGAGCGTGGGGGCAGCCCCGTCACGCATTATCTACGCCCACCCCTGCAAGCCCATCTTCCGCATCCAGTATGCTGCTTTCCATGGGGTGCAGCTTGTAGTCTTTGACAGCCAGGAGGAGCTGCTCAAGGTAGCCCAGCATCACCCTGGCACAGGCTGAGACCAGCAGGGGGACAGGTACGTGGGGTAGGTCGAGTGAGGGGCATTAGGCCTGGGGTTCTGACACTTGGTGTTGAGCCTCAGCAAGCAGCAAGCTGTGGTCATGTGTGGTGCCTAGGAGAGGCCCAGCAGTCAAGACCAATGCCTTCGCTGGTACTTGGTGTGAAAGGAGAACTGTCTGTGTCTGTGCTGGAGGCAGACAGGGCCTGGCACCAGGTGATGTCACAGAGAGTGCATTCCCAATGGAGTCACAGAGATCAGGGCTCAAATCTCAGATCCATTTGTCACATGCTGTGTGGTCTTGATCTTAGGCAAGTTACTTGAGATCTCTGGTTGTGTAACACGAAGGCAGGTGGAAAGTGTTTGTAAATGTATCGTTCCCCACCTGGTCTATCCTGGCAGAAGGCTGGAAGGAGTGTCTGTTCCTTCTTAGGAAACCCAGGGACTAAACTGCCCAGAGGCAATAGGCAGGAATGGTGGGATGGTGAAGGAGGGAGGGTGAGACAGTGGAGGAAGTCAGGGTGACCGTCAAGCCCCCAGGCCTGGAGCTCCTATGCCTAAGCCCCACTGCTGACTTTCCTCCCCTCCCCTAGAGTGCTCCTCCAGCTGGAGGCCGAGAACTGTGAGAGCATCTTCCCACTGAGTGGCAAGTTCGGGGACAGTCTGGAGGTGTGCGCACAGCTGCTTACCTCTGCCAAGGAGCTATGGCTGGCAGTGGTCAGAACCACTTGAGCAGACGTGGCAAGAGTCAGGGATTCTGTATTCCTAGCTTGTGTGGAAACTGTGGTGGCATAGTGGTTGAGAGCTACAGCTGCTAACCAAAAGACTGGCAGTTCAAATCTATCAGGTGCTCCTTGAAAACTCTGTGAGGAAAGTTCTACCCTGTCTTTTAGGGTCACTACGAGTTGGAATTGATGAGAGTAAGTCTGAGTTTTTTTTGTTTTCTTCTGCAAGGTCTCTGGTTGCCTGTGGCCTCTTTGGGCCTGCATACTGTTCCATTTGTCTGAAGACATGGGAGCCGGATGTCATCACTAACTAGGGTAACAGAGCAAGACACTGGTCTCAGCTGCAGAATTTAAAAGGAAGCCAAACCTTGAGCTATTAAAAAGCAATTAATTATATTTTGACATTTTAATACACTTCATTTGCTTAGAGCAGTTTCCGTTTTCCAAAAACTGCACAAAGTACAGAGCAATATGCTACTCTCCGTCTGCACGCAGTTTCTCCTGTCATTAATATCCTGCCTCCCTCTGGGACATTTGCTGTAGCTGTTGGTTGGTAGTTGTTAGGTGCTGCGGAGTCGGTTCTGATTCATAGTGACCATATGAGCAATGGAACAGGACTATATACAACAGAATAAAACACAGCCCGGTCCTGTGCCTGTTGAGCCACTTGTTGTAGCCAACAGGTCATTGTTACAGTTAACGAACCGTTATTGATATATTATTATTAACTAAGGGCCAGAGTTTGCAATCTGGCTCATTTTGTGTATTACATGGTCCTATTGGTTTTGACAAATGTATAACGTCATGTTTCCACCATTACAGTATGATGTAGAAAATTCCTTTGCCCTGAAATGCCCTGGGAGCCCTGGTGGTGCAGTGGTTACAAGCTTGGCTGCTAACCAAAACGTTAGCAGTCAAATCCACCAGCTGCTCCTTGGAAACCCTAAGAGGCAGCTCTGCTCTGTCCTATAAGGTCACTATGAGTCAGTGCGACTTAACAGCAATACAGCTGGGTTTTTGGAGGTTTAAAATGCCCTGTATTTCACTTAGTCATCCCTCCCCCAACCCCTCCACCCACCACCACTGACACCCACAGTCTCCCCAAGTCCCTGGCCACCATTGAGCTTTTCACTGCCCAGAATATCACGTACTCGGGAGCAGACACCACACAGCTTTCCCAGACAGGCTTCTTTTGCTGTGTCCTTTTCTCTTAATCTCCAGTACAGCTTAATACTGCACTGTTATTGATCCTGCTTTTATTTAAAAGGCTTATGCTCTGTTCATCACAGATGTTTTTGCACTCACTTTGGTTTTTACACTAGTGCATTACATGTTGTTTGTCCTGATTACTTGGTGTCTGGCACTCCCTTCT
Organism: Heterohyrax brucei; assembly: GCA_028571685.1. Classification (NCBI taxonomy): domain Eukaryota; kingdom Metazoa; phylum Chordata; class Mammalia; order Hyracoidea; family Procaviidae; genus Heterohyrax; species Heterohyrax brucei. Next base: position 62,037,251 of record CM053140.1, read on the forward strand.
ATGCTGCTTGTGAGGTGAGTGCCTCACTTGCCTTACCCTAGTCCTGGCCCTGATTGGTTCCTCAGCATCCCCTGCCCTGCCTCAGCCCACCTGCCCAATGCCATTGACTCGAGTCCAACTCATAGTGACCCTAGAGGTCGGAGTAGAACTGCCCCATAGAGTTTCCAAAGAGGCACTGCAATTTGAAATACCACGAATCCTCCAGAGAAGAGAAGGGAAACCTGCTGCAGTTAAGAGAGATGACAGCCACGTAACTATATGTCCCACAGTGGAAGGATTATCATGTGAATCTCTGGGGACCTCTATGTGCATGTCCAAGACTGAGACTGACATTTATGTGGGTGCCACATGGCCCAGTGCACTCATGGGTGCAGAGGTGTTTGTCTCCACATGTTACCTGTGTCTGTGCTGCCCCTAGGTGGGGTTTCTGAATGCCAGTCTCTCCATGCTGACTCTTGCATTTCCACTGTATTCTTCCATGAGCCCAGCTTACACGTGGGCTCTGACTGCTGGTCACCTCAGAGCTATGCCCGTGCCATTGCTGACTGCCAGAGCATAATTTGAGATGAGCCGCAGGGCTGGGCATGCCATGGACCTTCTGGACAATAGAAGGGGCTTCCCTGGAGTGGAGACCTCCAATCCCATGTCTGAGGAGGTAAGAGAGTTGACCAGTCAGGTAGGAGCTTGCTATCCCCCAAGCCCAGGGAACATTCTACCTTGGCTGACTGAGTGTTGGCTTAAGTAGTCCAAAATTGAGACATTTCAGGGTGCCACAGTGTGTATGCTTGCTATGAGACCTTGGGCATGTTACTTCCCTTCTCTGGGCCACAGTTTCTACCTCAGTTTCCTCCTCTGAAAAATGGGGAAGATAATACCACTGATAACACTATCCCAGGGTAGGCTAATAGGACCGTCCCAGGAAGAATGGTGGTGCATGTAAGTCCCTCCCCCCGCACAGGGACCAGCACACGTTAGGAGGTGGGTTTGAGTCTGTGCCTGCAGATGGTGAGAGAGATAGAGATCAACACTGTCCTGGCCCAGGGCCTCCCCAAGGGAAGCCACATTGAGATCATTGCAGAGTCTGGCCGTTTCTATGCACAGTCTGTCTGCACAGCCGCTGTCAACATCACTGCCTAAAAGGCTGTGATGGAGCCCAGTGGGTGAGGCAAGATGGTGCTGGGGAGTGGGGGACAGCCCAGGATGGGCAGAGGGTCTGGGCTCCACCCCTGAGTGCCTAACTAGTAGGAAACAAGCATCCAGTTGGGTTTTGGAATGAATTAGCATCACTCTTCTGTTGTTCTTAAATAAACCAGGAGGTAGAGAGCCAAGACCAAGGGTCTTCCTTCTTTGTGAGTAACCCATGACTCTATACTGCATTTACGGAGGAAAGGTCACAGGACACAACGCAGGAAGTGACACACAGACACACACTGATGTGCTCCTTACAACTTTCACCAGCAAATTCTTTCAGCAAGCCATTTAAAAAAATTTCTTTTTACTGTGATTAAGTGAAAATTTATAATCTAATTTTGCTTAGCCACCTCCCCACAATTCTACCTACTCTCCTCACCCTGTAACAGTACCTTCTTCTTTTTCACTCTTTCCTTCCAGTATCCACTCAACCGACACTTGTCCCTTCCATTCTACCCTTTCATCTCCCCTCTGTAAAGAAACCAGTTGACAGCCTCATATATCTATTAAACCATTAAGTGCACACGACACATGCGTCACTCTGTGTCCCTGAGTCCAGGCAACTTCGTCTGAAGTATTGGCTTCAGTACTGGTTTCAGGCCTGGGCTAGCAACAAGTCTAGGGGTTATGCTTTCAGGGGACCCTCCAGGCTGTTTAACAGAGTTCTTGATCTGCACACCTCTTTTTCTAGTGCCACATCGGGGACTCTACACTGGGTTCCCTGTCAGCACCGTCGTTGGTAGTAGCCAGACACCATCTAGTTCTTCTGGTCTCCTGCTTGCTGTAGGCGCCCAGTCATGTGGGTCTTTCTGTCTCCTGGGCTCATTTTTCCTCATGTCTTTGATGTTCTCTGTTGTCATCTGTTCCGGGGGGGTGGGACTAATTGATGTTCCTCAGATGGCAGTTTGCTGGCTTTTAAGACCCAGATGCCACTCACCAGAATAGGGTGCAGAAGAGTCTCTTAGCAAAAGACTATTTATGCCGATTGATCTCAATGTCCCCTGAGAACATGGTCCCCAGACCCCGGTCCCTGCTACTCTGTCCTTTGAAATGTTAGGTTGAATTTAGAAAACCTTTTAAAAGTTTATGACCTAGTCCAGTCATCAGCAAGCCATTTTCTAAACTAAAAACAAACAAACTATTGCAGTTGAGCCAATTCTGACTCCTAACAACCCTATAGGACGGGGTAGGATTGCCCCACACAGTTTCCAAGGCTGTAATCTTTTTTTTTAATTTTAATTTTTATTTAACATAACTGAGTGAAAATGTACATTCACATATAAATTTACATGCCCACCTATATGCAGCTTCCACTGCTCTCCATGTCTGCTGACAGCACACTATTCCTCTCTGCTCCATACATGTCTCATCCTCCCAACAGCCTCCTTTCCCCTCCTCTCCAACCGCTCTCCTTCCTCCAGCCAGAGGTCAGCAAGATGATATCCTATAGATGTATAGAACCATAAAGTGCTTCCAATATATGGTCACTCTGCATTGCCAAGTCCAATCCATTCCTGTCCAAAGAGTGGAACTTTGTTATAATTTATGGAAAAGGGCAGCATCAGGGCCAGGGGCCATGCTCTCAGGGGAACCCTGAAACCACTGGACCGTCAGTTGAGGTTTACCAAGACTGTAATCTTCACAGAACCCAAATGCTCCATCTTTCTTCTATGGAGCATCTGGTGGATTGGAATACCCAACCTTCTGGTTAGCAGCTGAACCCCAAACCACTGCACCAACTGGGCTTCTCAAGTGTTTTCCAGCAGATGCAAATTTTTATAACCAAAAATATACAGTGAATATAAATTCTTGCAATAGATCCACAAAGGCAGTACTGCAGTTAGCATGGCCTCCAGGTTAAGGCTCACCCCACAGGACAAGAAGCACCCTGTGACCGCAGAGGCTGGCCACTTCCCTTAGCGTGTTGGTTATTTTTGCAGAGTGGGATGGAGGAGGGTGTGTGCTCACAAAGCAAATCAGTCAGAAATTCAGTTTCATGAGGAGGTAGAGAATATTAGTACATCCAACCTACTGGATTAACGTTCTTTATTCTTTATGGCTCGATGATAACTTGCATGTTTTTATAAATCATTTAATCTCCTCCCTTATCCTTTTGACAAATGACTGGCCTGGTGCTTTGTAGTCCCAAAGACGCTTGTGCCAACTGATATCTTTTCCTCACCATGTGTCTCATATGATTGCAGCCAAAATTTAATGACAATCTAAATTAGAATTATTCACAGCTTCTTATTTTCTATTTCCCCAATCACAAGAGCTGTGAATTATTAACTGTCTATTACCTGTGAGGAAACCCTGGTGGCATAGTGGTTAAGTGCTGTCTCTGCTGACTAAGAAAAGGTCAGCTGTCTGAATCCACCAGATGCTCCTTGGAAACGCTATGGGGCAATTCTACTCTGCTCAATAGGGTCACTGTGAGTCGGAATCGACTCAAGAGCAATGAGTTTTGGTTTATTATGTGTGAAGCACAAATTTTCTCATTTCTATGCAGCAATCCTGTAAGGTGATTTGGGCCCATGCTCATGTCAGAGGTGGAGATATTGAGGCTCAGAGACAGAAGGTGACTTGTCCGAGATAACCAAGCTAGGAAGCAGGACAGCTGTAAGTAATCTGTCTGACTCCAAAGTTTATGGGCTTCTCCGTGCACGACAAGCTGAGGCACAGTGAGTCTCAGCCTCAGGGCAGCCACGACTAATTCTTTCTAGGACTACCTTGGGGACAAATGAGGCTGTGGCCACAGGGAACAAGCCTCAGTGATGACAGCTAGGAGAGTGGGGAGGAGATGGGATGACTGCCACTGGGGAGAAGACAGGGGGGAGATGATTCAGTAGAGACAATTCAGAAAGACCTGGCATTTAAGTGGCAACTGAAATGCCCCCAGTGGTAAAGAATTCAGTCTAAAATCCTGAGCTTAGATTTAAGAAGGCAACAGGGTGAGGACTTGACTTGATAGTAGCTCATATCCAAAGCATCTGGGGGTCATAAGTGACCACCAGCTCCATATGCTTCAGGAGTGGGGTGGATACTACATTTTAGTAATATCGATAGAGGTAGAGCATTCAAACGAAAGGCGATGAGAACGCAGCTGTAGTGTGTTTGTCCAAGCTCCATTCTGAGGGAGGCGACTGATAAATGAGCACATCCTGGAGGAGCAGCCGGCGTGGAACCGTGTCATGAAAAGGTCCTTTACTCCACACTTGGCCTCACATGGCAGATGCTGGGAACCTGGTTTGCATGAAAAGTGAAGGACGTGGGACCTGTGCTCTGGAGATGAGTTCCAGCCCTGCTACTTTCTCCTGATGTGCCCTCTGGAAGACTCCGTTTCCTGCTTGCACGGTTGTTAAGAGATATAAATGAGTTAACCCCATGCAGAGAGCTCAGAACAGTGCCTGGGCTACAGCTTATCATTTGGTGGGCGTGGGGGTGCTTGTTGCTCGGATAGGGCTGAGCAGAGGGGCAGTGAGAGGGCAGGCCCCTAGCCATGCATGGAATTAAGCATCAGGGAGGGCTTCCTGGAGCAGGAGACATTTAGTCTGACCAGGAAAAGACAAGTAAGAGTTATCCAGTGCCAAGCAGAGGAGCAGAGGCAATGGGCCTCTCCCCTGGGTGCTGGTGGTCAGGTACTGAGAGGGGCTGATGATACCTGGTCTATCACAGCTGAGTCCTGCCCTCTTCACACTCCCAGGTGGCCACCAGAAACTGCTGTACTATCTCAGTGAGGGTTGCTACAGTGCCTTCTGTAATCTCTTGAGGGAGTCTGTACCCAGGACACCCATCATGGTGAAGGTGATGGCCTCCTCGTGTGGCATCAATGACTCTCAGCCCTGAGACCACTGATGCAGCCCCAGGATCCTACTGCCAGGTGGCATGATGTAGGCTCTCAGAGACCCTCCTGGCTCTGCAGAGTCTTTACTTCCTGCACCTCCACCCCTACCCCACCCCTAGTGTGGACAAGGCCTGGCACACTGTGCCTACATTACTTGCGTGGGCTCTTCTCTGTCTGTATTTCCTTATTGATTGACACCTGTGCAGTAGGTAGCTGGGTGTACTAGTGCACTGTCTGTATAGATGTGTGTGCATCTGCCTGGATATGTGAGTTGCCATGGACACTTTTTGCCATAGATTCTAGGTGTTTATATTTCCAGAATTTCTGAATGTCAGAAACAAAGGGGACTTAAAGGGGAAGTTCTCAAACTTTACTTCACATTCAAATTACTTGGGAATCTTTAAAAGATCCCGAAGCCCAGGCCAAACCCCAGATCACTTAAATCAGAATTTCACAGGGGTTGGAACCCAGGCACAGTGTTTTTTAAAAATTGCCCCAGAAGATTCCAACATGCAGCCAAGTTTGAGACCCAGACTTTAAGTGATCATTGGATAAAACCATCCCATTGTATAGATGGGAAAAATGCAATTTCATGTGTGTCTGTCGTTGTGACTCAGTAGGTCTGTGATGTGTCACTGGACTACAAGCTTTGTGAGCGTAGGGTCTTTGTTTAGCTCAAGATGTGTATCTCAAATGCGGAGACCAGTGCCTGCAACACAGCAACCCTGGGTGATGTAAACGGCCCACACAGAGGTACCAGTCCACCCAGAGGTACCTCTGAAGAAAGGCCTGGTGATCTGCTTCTGAAAAGTTGGCCACCAAAAACTGGGAAGCCAAGTCCTATTCTGACATACGTGGGGTCACCCTGGCAATTAACAACAAAAACAGTGACTGAGGGGCTTGTTCTTGCTGTTGTATTCTCACTTGTGCCCCAGGGGCTCCCCCTGACTGCTCAAGGGAGGCAGGGCAGGGCCCTTTCTTCTCTGAGCCTTTTCCCCTCTTGCTCCCTGCAGGAGCTGGACTCAGGGCCACCCCTCCTCCCCGGCCCCCTGTACAGCCCATGTGAGATGCTTCTCCAAGGAGAAGGTGCAGCTGCCCGAGCTAGACGTGCGTGGCTGGCTCGTCTTCCCCTCAGTGGGTGCCTACTCTTCAGTCATGAGCTCCACCTTCCACGATTTCCTGCCTGCCTCCGTCTGCTATGCCCTGGGCCTGAGCTCAGGTGTCCGGAGAGAGGGCAGGGAGTGGGGCACAGGGGGGCCCTTATCAGGATGTGAGCTTGATAAGCGGGCTGATGATGGTCCCAGACTAGAAAAGAGCCTGGCACTCCCTGCAGTGGCCCACCGGAGCTCAGGTCCCAGGGGGTCTGGCTGATTTATGATGCTAGCCACTACCTATGGTAATAATCCTATTATACTGCCTCCCTAGGTGAGTCCAGGAAGTCCCTGCCCAGGCAGCTTGGACCCAGCAGATGCCCCGGAACCAGTGCCAGCCACATGCCCTGTCTGACCCTTGGCCCTATGGCCAGGACCGCTTAGTGCTGGGCAGCTGACACTACCTCCTGGCTCCTAGAGTGGGACCATGGCCCAGAAGCTTGAGCTGCTACAGTGAACGTTCCCCTGAAATTATGTCCTAGAATGTGGGGCAGCCTTCACTGACCAGTGTCTGGGTTCTCGTGTTCATTTGGTGATCCCTACAATGTTCCAGAAAGAGTTACACGAGCTGTCCATACCTCGTCTAGTAAATAGGCTTTGAGTCTGACAGGCTTGGAGGGACTCCAGGTTCCACCACCACAGCAATGTGACACAGCCTCAGTTTCCTCATCTGTGAAGTGAGGGTAATTCACATGACCCTCACGGGGTTGCTGAGAGGATTAGACCAGACAATGCAAATCCTTTTCAAGGTCGGTTCATGACTCTGTCGCTGGCTAGCCTGGGCCCTGGGCCTCTCAGAGACCCTCTGACCCGATCGTCTGGGCATCCTGACGGACCGTGCCCAACATCTGGCCACACAGTTAATGGACCAGGCCAGAGGTGGGGTGCTGGGCATATGAGGGGTCTTAGTTCTGGCTCTGGCCTCTGGAAACTCCCATTTGAAGGCTGGTTGGACAAGATATGAAGATGGGCAACTCTGAAATAGGACATTTCAGAAACAATATTTGGTGAACTCCAAGCAGAAAAAGAAAGTGTCCAAAAGGGAAGGGTGTTGGCAGAGGCAGGGGCCGGGGGTGTGGCAAGATGACCAGTCATGTGGCTGCATTGTGTGAAGGGGAAGTGGTCTCAAGCCCCAGAGGTATCTCCTGTGTTTCTTTCATCCTGTCCTGAACTGGGCACCCTCTGACCCACAGCTTTTCCAATGAGGCAAAGGTCCAACAGAGTCAATGCTGCCATCTCGTCATTGCATGTCCAGCTCAGCCAAGGCCAGAAGGAATTTCCCAACATCCTTGGGCTGAAGAGAATTCTCCAGATATCCAAGGACAGAGACCCAGCTACAGATGCTCCCTGAGGAAGCCATAAGGCTCAGATGACCTTCACGTCAGCACGTTCTTCATTCGTCTCCTAACACAGCCTGTAAATCCCAGGGCAGAAATGTCCACTCTGGCCCTCAGAGTCTTTGGAAGTACAAATATGAGTGGGCTTTATGAAAACAGAAAGTTTTACTCACAGACAAGAGCTGGTGCTTTGTTTGTTCAATGGGTGTTGTCTTGTGTGATTATGAATTACCATCAGTCTATGCATCCACTCATCAATGCAAACGTGAGGGCCTAGCTTATGCCTGGCCTTGCTCTAGGCACGGACAACACAGAAGCCATCAAGACAGGAAAGGGACCATAAAGCGTACAAGTAAATGAGAAAATCAAAGCAAAGTGATAAGAGCTTGTCATGGGTTGAATTGTGTCCCCCCAAAAATATGTGCAGTTGTGTGGCTGGGACATGATTCCCAGTATCTTGGGACTGTCCTCCATTCTGTGGTTCACTAAACTGTATGCTAAAGGAGCTGTAAATTCCTGCATAGGATTACTTCCTTGCTCTGCTGTGGGGTAGTTTCCCCGGAGTATGGCTTGCCCCACCCTTAATGCTTTTAGCTTGCAAGGAATAAAAGGAAAAAGAAACAAGGACAATTTGAGAACCTCGCTACCATCAAGCAAGCAGCACCAGGAGCAGAGCGTGTCCTTCAGACCAGAGTTTCTTGCGTGAGGACGCTCCCTGGACAAAGACTGATGCAATACTGGACTTTCCTCCAGAGCCAACAAGGGGAAAGTCTTTCCCTGGAGCGGACACCCTGAATATGGACTTGCAACCTACCGGACTGTGTAAGAATAAATCTTTCTTTGTTCAAGCCATCCACTCTGTGGTATTTCTGTTAGAGCAGCCTAGCTGACTAAAACAGAATTGGTACCGTGGGAGTGGGGTGCTGCTCTAGCAAATACCTAAAATGTGGAAGCCACTTTGAAACTGCGAATGGATAGAAGATTCAGAAGGAACGAAGAAGGCGCAGATGGTGAGAAACAATAGAGGACCGGCAGCAGCAGAACCAGAGGCAGCGCTGGAGCCGACCTGTGGAGTGAGAGAGGTCAGTGCCTGTGCAGAGTTTTCCTCGCGGAACGGGGTGTCTCTGGGCACTTAAATCGGTGGAGCTGGCCTTGCTGACCCACGGAGTGAGAGAGTTGAGTGCCTTTGGGCAGGACGATTTCCAGCAAGAGTGGGGTGCCTCCGGTCACTTAAACCAGTGGAGCTACAGAGCTTTGGAACAGTTGCCCGGCAGGGCAGATGTGGGCCTGAGGCCCAGGCCATGCGGCCATAGGAAGCTGAAGCTGAAGAGGCAGGTAGCGTGAGAAGCTGAGCTGCCTCAGTCTCAAGAGGTATGGCCATGACCTCAGGGGTTTGAAAGGGTGGAACCATGGCGTGCTGTGTTCGTAAGGGTGGAATTGCCACTCAGTTGGGCTTAGGGTGCTCCTAAAGCCAATGGGACAGAGTTTCTGTCCAAGTGGGCCTTGTAGGCAAAGTTGTAGCACGGGGCTGGAGGTCTCCACTCAGAAACCTGAGAGTGTGGCCAATACCTAGAGTCTGGAGAGCATTGCTGTTGTGTAGAATGTCTCAAAAAATATAAGAGTATTTCCAAAGCTTTGAGGGCTAATGTAATGTGTTCTGTTAACTTGCCTGTTGCCTGTTAATGCCTTCTAAGTTTCACAGATGTAGAAGAGTTTTTGTATTTTGGACTTGGAACTGATTTAAGACTTCTGTTATATGGATGGACATAATTTTGCTATGGTGAGATGAATGTGTTAAATGTTTCTGTGATGTGATTTTTGGGTTGTCAAAGGGTGGGATGTCATAGGTTGAATTGTGTCCCCCCAAAAATATGTGCAGCTGTGTGGCTGGGACATGATTCCCAGTATCTTGGGACTGTCCTCCATTCTGTGGTTCACTAAACTGTATGCTAAAGGAGCTGTAAATTCCTGCATAGGATTACTTCCCTGTCCTGCTGTAGGGGGAGTTTCCCTGGAGTTTGCCCCACCCTTAATGCTTTTAGCTTGCAAGGAATAAAAGGAAAAAGAAACAAGGACAATTTGAGAACCTCTCTACCATCAAGCAAGCAGCACCAGGAGCAGAGCGTGTCCTTCAGACCAGAGGTTCTTGTGTGAGGACGCTCCCTGGACAAAGACTGATGCAATACCGGACTTTCCTCCAGAGCCGACAAGGGGAAAGTCTTTCCCTGGAGCGGACACCCTGAATATGGACTTGCAACCTACCGGACTGTGTAAGAATAAATCTTTCTTTGTTAAAGCCATCCACTCTGTGGTATTTCTGTTAGAGCAGCCTAGCTGACTAAAACAGAGCTACAGAGAAAAATAAAACAGGGCAGGACCAGATGAACGTATTTTCACTCCCTGGTCAGAGGACACTGGCAGCTCCCTTTAAAAGCACCAGGAAACAGTTGATTTATTCATTTATTTTATTTCAAATAATAAATTGTGGAAAGTAATGTACTAAAAGTATAATCAAACCCTTGTCAATGAACTCTTCCTGTTAACTTCTGACTCCCGATGGCCCCATGTCCTGCTTCCATCCAGGGTGCTTTCAGGGCCCCTCACAGGGCTGCACTCGGGATGCACACCTTGTATGTTGTCTAGCATCACCCAGGGGTTCCAACCATGGTTGTAAACATTTTGTGTGAGGTTAACACAGTGCTTAGTTTCTTAAATATGGGAGAAATTTCTACAACTCAGTTTTGCTCACCCTCCTTACACCACAGTGTCACGGCAATACACTGAGTCCTGGCCTTCCTTCACTGGTGTTCAGTGCATCAGATCTGTTCTTAAGATGAGCTCTAAATTTAGGTGGGAGACCCTTCAGGTTGTGTTTTGGCTCTTGTAGACTTGTTTTACTTTTCTTCAGCTTGGACTTGAACTTGTATATGAGCAATTGATGGTCCGTTTTGCAGTCAGCCAAGAGCCTCGTTCTGACTGATGGTGTGGAGCGTCATCATCTCTTTCCACCAGTTTGATTCCTGTGTACTCCATCTGGGGAGATCTCTCTACATGTTCACTGTTGATGTCGAAAAAGTATTTCCAGTGAAGAGTTCATTGGTTTTACAAAATTCTATCATGCGATCTCCAGCATTGTTTCTGGCACTAAGGCCATGTCTTCCAGCTACCAATCCTTCTCTGTTTCCAACTTTTGCATTCCAGTCACCAGTAATTATCAATGCTTCTTGATGGCATGTTTTATCAATTTCAGACCACCAGCTAGCCACTGCTGTCGAGTAGATTCCAACTCATAGCAACCCTATAGGCAGAAGTTGGTAAAAATCTTGTTTCTTCATCTTTGGCCTTAGTGGTTGGTGCATAAACTTGAATAATGGTCATATTAACTGATCTTCCTGGTAGGCATGTGGAGATTATCTTATCATTGACAGTGTTCATTTTACTTCCACACAGATCTTGAATGTTCTTTCTGATAGCAAATACAATGCTGTTTCTCATCAATTTGTCATTTCCAACATAGTAGACCGTATGATTGTCCAGTTCAAAATGGCCAATACCAGGTTTGTTTCAGCTCACTGATACCTGGTATATCAATCTTCAAGAGTTCCATTTCATCTTTTACAGCTTCCAGTTTTCCTAGATTCACGCTTTGTACATTCCATATTCCAATTACTAATTGATCTTTGTAGCTGTTTCTTCTCATTTTGAGTTGTGCCACATCAGCAAATGAAAGTCTTGAAAGCTTGACTCCATCCAGGTCATTACAGTTGACTTAGACAAGGTGGCTTTTCTCCGGTCATATTTTGAGTGACTTCCAACCTGAAAGACTCATTTCCAGCATGACATGGGACAATGTTCTGCCATTGGTCTATAAAGGTTTCACTGGACAATTTTTTCAGAAGTAGCTCACTGGGTCCTTCTTCCTGGTCTGTCTTAAGTCTGGAAGCTTCTTTTAAACCTGCCCACCATGGGTGACCCTGCTGGTATTTGAAATACCAGTGGCATAGCTTCCAGTATCTCAGCAACAAGGAAGCCACCACAGTGCAGCAAACTGGCAGAAGAGTGGAAACCTGTTGTCTTAAGTCATCTGATGCTACTCTAACAGAAATGCCATGAATGGATATCTTCAGCAAGGAAAGTTTATTCTTACACAATCTGGTAGGCTACAAGTTCAAATTCAGGGTGTCCACTCCAGGAGAAGACTTTCATTCTTTGTTGATTCTGGAAGAAGTTCCTTGTGTTGCATCAATCTTTGGTCAGGGAGCATCTTGGCACAGGAACCTTGGGTCTAAAGGACACGCTGTACTCCTGGTGCTGCTTTCTTGATTGTATGAGGTTCCCAACTACCTGCTTGCCTCCCTTTCCTTTTATCTGTTGTAGGATAAAAGGTGGTGCAAGCCACACTCTAGGGAAACTCACTCTACAATGGAATAGGGAGGCAATCTTAGGAAGGGTTTTACAGTTCTACCCTAATCCTCTTTAACATAAAATCCAGCCTAGTAACCACAGGCAGAGATTAGGATTTATAGCACAGGAAAATCACAAAATTGAGGGCAGCCACACAGTATTAGGAATCAAGGCCCAGCCAAATTACTGCATACATTTTTGGGGGAACATAATTCAATCTATGACATTTATGTTAACTACTTAATATTTACTTTTCTGTAATAACACTTTAGTCAGTAAGTTTTTTATGTATATATAACATGAAGAAACGCTGATAGTGTAGTAGTTAAGTGCTAGGGCTTCTAACCAAAAAGGCGACAGTTCAAACCCACCAGGTGCTCCTCAGAAACTCTATGGGGCAGTTCCACTCTGTCCTACAGGGTCATTAGGGGTCAGAAGTGACTCAATAGCAATGGGTTTTGGTTTGGTTTGGTATCCAACATGACACTCCATTACACTTAGTGCCCCAAAGGATTGCCTGTATAGCTGGAGGGAACCATGTAGTTAGCTGGTCAGAGAGTTTCAGGCATTGGAAACTGCAAGTTCAAAGACCCAGGATGGAGGGTGATGGCCATGTTTAAAAAAAAACAGCCAAGGAGACCAGTGTGAGTGAGCAGAGTGGCTGGGATGAGGCAGGAGATAGGTCCCAGGGGCTGATCTTGGCAAAATTTATATCTAGACCCCAATTCAACACAGTCCGAGTAAGGTAGGAAGCCACTAGAAGGTTTAGAGTAGGTGAGTGTGGCTGAGTGCAGGAGAGAATGCAGCAAGTCTGGTGAGGAGGCTACTGCATCAATTCAAGCAAAAACGTTGGGGGCTTGGAGACGAGCGGGGCTGGTGGAGGCAGTGAGAAGCAGTCAGGTTCAGAACAGATCTAAAAGGTCCGCCATAACCATTTGCTGAGGAATTTAATGTCAAGGTATGAGGCAAATTGTTATGGTAGACCTTTCAGATCTACTCTGAACCTGCCAAATTACATCACAACTGGCAAACCACCGAGAATCACAGCCCAGCCAAGTTAACACACAACCTTTACAACCACTGAGGGTTAAAATCAGGAGCTCAGTTTTGGATAAGTGTAAGAAGCCATATTAAACTTCTACACGGAGTCAGTTACAAGACTCAGGTGGAGGTCAGGAGGGGAGATACAAACAGGGGAGTCATGGCCAACGGATGGACTTCTTACTCCTGGGTCAGATGAGACAGTTGGGCAGACAGCATCTGTAAGATAAGTCATCGAAGCTCAGGGAAGAAGTGTTTGAAGAAGAAAGGAAGGCTCAGTTGTGTCCAGTGCTTCTCAGAGGTGAGCGAGATGAGGGCTGAGGATGGACTCGGGGAGAATGGAGGCCACTAGAGATCCCAACCAGGGGGTTCAGCGGCCATGGAAGGCTGACTGCTTGGGGTCTAGTTAGAAATAGAGAGAGGGGAAGGAGGCAGAGAAGGCGTGGTGGTGAGGTGTGGGCCACTCTTCCGGGGGAGTACGCCACCCAAGAGCAGATAAATGGGAGGGTAGCTGGAAGTGAATACAGGCTTAAGGGAGAATTTGCTTAAGTTATCATAGCTTGCCTACAGGCTGATGAGAGTGATCGGTAGACCAAAAACCAAACCAAACTCCCTGACCTCAAGTTGAGTCTAACTTGTAGCGACCCCGTAGGAAAGAGCAGAACCACTCCGTAGGATTTTCAAGGAGTACGTGTGAACTGCTAACCTTCCGGTTAGCAGACGTAGCACTTAACCACTATGCCATCAGGGTTTCCAGTGCAGACAATAATTTAAGATGCAGGAGAGAAAGGTGAGAACTGGCAGAGTGAAATCCTAGGGTAGGAAAAAGGAGTGAAGTCACGTGCTTGAGGGGAGGGTGTGTACAGGTCAGAGTGTGAGCTGGAAGGAACAGCTTACGGCAGGCTCTGGTTGCTGGGGGATTTGGCATTGAGAGAATATTAAGGTCACTTCTGACACTTTTTTTTTGCTCCAAGAAATAGGAAACTACACTATGGCTGAGAGCAAGGAGACAGGAGGGGGTCTTGGTGACTTGAGGAGAGAGGTTTGTGGGTGTCAGTTGTACGGTGCGGCCAGTCAGTCATCTGGTGCCATTTTTGGCTTCTGCGATGTTCTGCTGTGTGGGTACAGGTGCAGAATGCATGGAGCAGCGGGACAGAGGCAAAGAGGTGCCGGCTAGGCTTTGATGAGAGTTGGTGGGGTTCTCCATCGATCCAGACCCCACCTATTGCTGGCTATATCATGGCCCCTGCAGTTCTCAAAGCCTTGTCCTGCTCCTGTGTGTAGTCCTCACACAGCCTCTATCCACTGGAGATGCACAGTGAGCTGATGGGATCATAACGCCTCCCCATTTTAAAAAAGTAAATTTCCCTGGATCACCTAGCCAGTAAGCAGCAGAGGTGGGATTTAGATTTAAATGCTGGGTCTGTGGAAGCAGGGGCATGTACGTTATGCTTAAGAAAGCCGTGGATCCCAGATGGTGCAAATAAATGAGATTTGGCTCTTATGGGATCAAACTCAGGTATCTTAAGCAGGAGAGTCCCTGGGTGGTGTAAATGGTTAACACATTCAGCTGCTAATCAAGAGGTTGGAGGTTCAAGTCCACCCAGAGGCACCTCAGAAGAAAGTCCTGGCAATCTATGTCAAAAAAGTCAGCCATTAAAAACTCTGTGGAGCACAGCCCTGCTCTGAGACATAGCAGACCCCTATGAATTGGAGTGAACTCCAAGGCAAGCTGGTTTTATGCTGAGTACCGGAAACCTCGATGGTATAGTGGGTTAAGAGCTACAGTCACTAACCAAGAGGTCACCAGGAACTTCTTGGAAACTGTATCAGGCCGTTCTACTCTGTTCTATAGGGTTGCTACCAGTCGGAATTTACTGGAGAGCAGTGGATTCTGGTTTTCCCCAGTGCTGTAGTGTTGTGTCTGCTAATCAAAAGGTGGACAATTCAGATCTGCCAGGGACTCTTTGAAAACTCTGTGGGGCAGTTCTACTCTGACCCGCGAAGTCCTTAAGAGTCGGAATCGACTCTACAGCAGTGACTTTTGTCTTTTTGGCTTCAGCCTAGGCAGCATCATGGTTCAACCACGGAGACTTGCTACCACCTGCTGGCTGACATCAGTACTGCATCCAAATGGATCTTGACTAACGAAGGATTCACGATCTGAAACTAACTACGGCTAGCTGAAAACAGCTAAATAGGAGTTGTTCTCCCTATTTTGACAAATGAGAAAATGGAAGTCCAGAGAGGTGACTTAATAAAGCTACCTGTATTCACCTGCTATATCGATTTAGTTGTTCATTCAGTCAATAAATACTGAACACTTATTGCGTGCCAGCCACTGCTACGGGCACTGGAGTTTCAGCAGGAATAAGATACGAGAGGTTATTGTGTGGGAACAGATCACAGCCCAACACGGGGCCCAAGGTAAACTAGCAACATGTTATTAAACAGTGATGTGTATTGTGAAGGAATGAGAGAGCATGCCGTTGAGAGAGTTGGTGGCCAGGAGATGACATTTGAGGAGAAATCCGGATGGGGCAGAAGATTAGGAAAAGACTCTCCAGCAAGAAGGAAGAGCACCAGGAGGGCTCCGAGGTGCTCTAAGCTTTGGGTGGTTTCAGGAGCGGGAAGGAGGCCAGTGAAACAGAGCTGGTTCCTCATCTCTGCCCACACCTTTGTCCACTGCCATGGTCTCTGCCTTCCACACTCTACGTAGACCCTTCTCTTGGAGAACTTGCCGCTGACCTTCTCTTCAATCAGTCAACCCTAGCTTTCTCTCAGCCCTCACCTTCCTTGCTGGGCTGTTTGTGTTTCGCATAGCTGATCACTCCCTCCCAGGAATGCTCCTATCACCAGCGGTAGAGAGAAACTATTATTATTCTTTTGTGACAAGAATAAATATTAAAAATATAAAGCTTGATAATCAACACAGATGTTTCTGGTTGATGGAACCCATTGACATTTATGTTAAAAACAACATCAGGAAATGATGGTACATGGAGTCCATGGTGAAGGTTGACACTTTCCAGATTTGGGAAAACATCACTTTGGAGAGAAGCATCCAGATGTAACTAGCCTTTGGCATTGATCTAAAAAATACAACATCGTAAATGCAGGAGAGCCTGTGGAGAGACTGGAACATTTACACACTACTGGTGGGGACGTAAAATGGCATAACTATTTTGGAAATAAATTTGGTGCTGTCTTTAAAAGCTAGAAATAAAAACACTACATGATCCAGTCATCTCACTCCTTGAAATATACCCTAGAGAAATAAGAGCTGTTACATGAATAGATATATACACAACAATTTTCATCACAGTGCTGTTCACAGTAGCAAAAAGAATCAACGTGAGTGTCCATCGACCGATGAATGAATAAACAAATGATGGTATATTCACATGATGGAATACTATGCAATGGTAAAGAACAACAATGAATTCATGAAACATCTCACAATACGGAGGCATCCGGAAGGTTTTATGCTGAGTGAAATTAGTTGCAAAAAGACAAATATTGCATGAAACCACTGTTATAAGGACTCAAGAAAAGGTTTAAACACAGAAGAAAACAGTTTTTGATGTTTACTGGAGTGGGGAAGGAGAGAGGGGTATTCACTAACTAGATGGTAGATAAGAATTATTTAACGTGAAGGGAAGGACAATGTATAGTACAGGTGAAGTCAGCACAACTGGACTAAACCAAAAGCTAAGATGATTCCCAATTACAATTAAATGCTTTGAGGCAGACATTAGCAGGGGTATCAGTCTGGGAACCATGGTTTCAGGGGGATGTCTGGGTCAATTGGTGTAAGAAAGTTTATTAAGAAAATGTTCTGCATCCCACTTTGGTAAGTGGTGTCTGGGGTCTTAAAAACCAGCAAATAGCCATCTAAGAAGTATCAATCGGTCAAAACCCACCCCGGCAAAGGAAAACAAACACAAAGACCTAAGAAAAATACGAGCCCAAGAGACGGATAGGGCCTCATAAACCCTCAAGAGTACATCAGCACGAGACTGGAAGAACCAGATGGTGTCTGGCTACCACAAATGACTGCCCAATTTTATTTGCAACAATGACTCATCCTTGCAGCAGATGGGCCCCCAAGCACACACCACATGGGGGGCTTAACAAAGAGTCCCTGATGGAGCAGCAAAATGCGGGGTACAGAACAGGAACTCTAGTGAAAAGACCACCCTTGATGGTCTGACACACTGGAGGGTCCCTGGAAGACATAGTTCCTGGATTCTTCTTTAGCTCAGAAGTGAAATCCTTCCTGAAGCCAACTGTTACACACCAAGATTGAACAGGTCTATAAGATGTAAAATGATGCTGGGGAAGTATATGCTTCTCGGCTTCAGTAGATGCAGGAGACTAACTAGGCAGTTCCTGTCCAGAAGTGAGATATGAAGATAGAGGGGATCGGGAGTCGAATGAATGAACAGGGAAAACACAGGAGAGAGGGGAGGAGTGTGCTATCACAGTGTGGAGAGAGGAGGTAGGGTGACATAACAATATGTACTAGTTTTTGTATGAGAAACTCACTTGAATTGTAAACTTTCATTTCAAGTAAAATTTAAAAATGATGTAATCAGCCTTGCTTGTAGCCGTTGGCATGTTGTGTGTGCTGGGGGCCTGTTTGCTGCAAGGGTGAGACATTCTTGCAAATAAAATAAATATTTGTAAGTTTATATATGTTGTGTGCTCTATGGAAATCCTGTGGGTGGTAATCTAAGAAATAGCAAGTCTGGGAAGCAAAATAAATTCCTAAATTGGCAATTTTGACATATTACACAAATATAATCCAATTATACTATCTAGTGTTTTCCAGTGTTTGAATATTTGCTATAGGTTACAGTTCTTTATAAAGCAAAATGGCCAAGTGCCAAGTGCCATCGAGTCGGATCCGACTCATGGCGACCCTTTACTTTCATATATAAAAAAGGAAACTTACACGAAGCAACACACACCCTAGTGCCCAGCTCGGAAGCGTGTTTGGACACACCGTTAACAGTTTTAAGGACATCAACACAAAGTAAAATGAAATTTTCTACATCTGGAATATTTACCATAAATTTAAGATCAAGACTGCTGGATAGAACGATTAATGCTTTGTTTGAAATTTTTATTTCAAGAATAACAAATATTAAATATTTGTGATATTATCTTTCAATTTTGTTTTAATGGTTTTATTTAACATTTAAGTCTCAGCTGCTAGCCCCACAGATCAGCAGTTTAAAACCAGCAGCTGCTCCTTTGAAATCATGAATGGGCAGTCCTGCTCCATCCTGTGTCCTCTATGGTAGCTAAAGACCCCGGGTCATAGTGGTTAAGAGCTGTGGCTGCTAACCAAGAGGCTGGCTGTTGGAATCCACCACATGCTCCCTGGAAACCCTGTGGGGCAGTTCTACTCTGTCCTTTAGGGTGGCTGTGAGTTGGAATCAACTCTTGGAAGTTTTGTTTTTTTAAGGCCACTTTCTGTAATGTTGTCTGCTATTAAGGGTCTACTTAAGGTAGAGAAACCTTGGCTGTGTAGTGGTTAATTGCTATGGCTGCTAACTAGAAGGCCAGCAGTTCAAACACAACAGGTGCTCCTAGGAAACTCTATGGGGCAGTTTCCCTCTGTCTATAGGGTCATTATGAGTTGGAATCAACTCAACAGCATTGAGTTCGATTTTATATGTACATACACACATATAGGGTCGCCATGAGTGGGATCCAACTCAACGGCACTTGGCTTTGGCTTGGCTACATATATATACATACAGACATATATATATATATACATATATATACATATAGACATATATATATAGACATATATATATACATATATATACATACAGACATACGTACATATATATATATAAAGTAGGGTCACTTTTGCATGTTACTGAAGTGTACCATTATACTATATTGGTTCACAATAACAACAAACCATGCAGTTATTATATAGTTGTTTGATTATGTTTTTTTTTTTTAATGGAAAACCTCTGAGATTTTAGTATAGAACTCTAACAGAAAAATGTTCACTGTTCACTATTAGGGTCAATCACGATTTTTCTAAAAAACATGTCAGATGTCAGCAAAAACACAATATTTTCTGAATTTTGACTTCTCTTACTTCACCCCCAAAGACTGACATCTGTTGGGAATTTGGAAACACTGTTGAAGCCTTGCTGCTGTAGCGTCTCCTGACCTACATGTGGGCCCAACCCAAAGCCACTGTCCTAATTTCCAGACCTTTGTCGTCTCTTTGCTGGAACCATGAGTCAGAAGCAGCCTGCAGGCTCCCCAGGCCGTCTTCCATGCTGTTGAGAGCCATCTCCTTAGTTGTGCAAGATCCTTCCTGGCTTTCCAGTACCTTCTCCGATGCTTCTCAGCCTGCATGCTTGAACTGCTGCTACTTCAATAACTTCTGGGGGTTTCTGTCTTTTATTAACAGCTATGAAACAAAAACAAAAACAACTCACTGTTGTAGAGTCATTTCCGACTCACAGCAACCCTGTGTAGATCAGAGTAAACTACCCCATAGAGTTTCCAAGGAGTGCCTGATGGATTTGAACTGCCCACCTTCTGATTGGCAGATGTAGCACTTAATTAACCACTATGCCACCAGGGTTTCCCTAATAGCTCTATTAATGTGTAACTGACACACCACACAGTTTAACCACTTAAAGTATTCAATTCAGTGAGTTTTAGCATATTCAGTATATGGGCAAACATCACCACAGTTGGCTGTACAACATTTTATTCATCTCTAAAAGGATTGTTTTCAGTCGTTAGAGTTCCCTGCAATTACACAGGAATTATAGAATCAGCTTATCAATCTCTATAGAAAAGTCCACCAGAGCTCTGGTAGGCATTGGCTTGAATCTGAAGATCAATTTGGCGGGCACTGACATCTTAACAATGTTAAGTTTTCCAATCCATGAATATAGAACATTTTTCTACTTATTTAGAATTTTTATTTCTCTCAGCAGTGTTTTGCAGTTTTCAAAGTGTGAGTTTTGCATTTCTTTTGTTAAATATACAGCTAAGTATGTTTTTCTTCTTGATGCTGTTGTGAGTAGAACTGCTTTCCTGATTTCGTTTTCAGATTATCCAGGGGGTTTCTTAAAGGTAGCGATTTGAGCGCTAAATCTAAATCTCCGGGGGTTGAAGCCTAGGACTCTATATGTTTAACAAGACTTAATGGCTAAATATGACACAAATACAGAAAACTGTGTAGAATAAATGAACACATTAATAAACCATTATAAGGCAAGCACTCCTATAACCTCCAAAACTTTGCTGTACACCCTGGAAACTCTCTGCATGCCCCTCTCCCGATCAAAACCCCTTTCTACTCTCCATCCTGGAGAGCAATCATCACCCAGACTTGTGTGGTTTCCCTTTGTCCAGTTTGGTTTTTCTAATACGTCTTCTAAATCTTCTTTCATCTTTGTGTTTTATTTTTTATTTAACATAACTGAGTGAAAATGTACATTCCTGTATAAATTTACATACCCACCTATATGCAGCTTCCACTGCTCTCCCTGCCCGGTGACAGCACACTATTCCTCTCTGCTCCATACATGTCTCATTCTCCCAACAGTCTCTTTTTTCCCTCCTCTCCACCCACTTTCCTTCCTCCAGCCAGAGGTCAGCAGGATGACATCCTATAGATGTATAGAACCATAAAGTGCAACCAATATATGGTCACTGCATCGCCAAGCCCAATCCATTCCTGTCCAAAGCGTGGACCTTTGTTATGATTTATGGTCAAGGGCAGCATCAGGGCGAGGGGCCATGCTCCCAGGGGAACCCAGAAAGCACTGGACCATCAATTGAGGTCTTTTAGTGGGGATGTCAGGGTGCACTCCTTTTTATTCTTGTGTTGCCAGTGAGACTCAACTTAGTGAGCTCCATCGCGGCTATCACTGGTGGTGGCCGGGCACCATCCGGTTCTTCCGGTCCCAAGTCGATGTAGGCACCCACTGATGTGGGTCTCTTTGTCTTCTGGATTGTCTTTCCCCCATGTCATTTTGGTCCTCGGTGAGCATCCATTCCTGCTGAGTTGGGACCATTTGCTGTGTCCTCGGATGGCAGCTTGGCAGCTTTTAAGACCCCAGACGCCACTCACCAACGTGGGGTGCAGAGAGCCCTCTTAGCAAAACGCTAGTTGTGCCAATTGTCCTCGCTTTCGCCTAAGAGCATGGTCTCCCGCCCCCTGCCCCAGCTACTCCATCCTTGCAATGTTGGATTAAGATGGAAGGAGTACTCATGTTATGTTTAAGTCCACTTAATATTGTTCTTGTTTCTAATGTGTGCTATCACCAATTTCACCCAACCAGATACCTAGCAACTATCTAATCTAAACCCTCCTCCCTTCCCTTCCTCCCCTCCCTTGCAGCTATCAAAGAGTCTTTTCCTCTATACACAAGTCTGTTTTTGAGATCTTATCATGGAGGTCTCATACAATATTTGTCCTTTTGTCGCTGACTACTTTCACTCAACATAATGTCTTCTAGTTGAAACCAGGTTAGGAGATGTTTCCTGGAATCATCGTTGTTCTTTATCATTGCGTAGTGCTCCATTGAGTCTATGTACCACAGTTTACCTATCCATGCTTCTATGGTTGGGCATCTGGGTTGATTCCATCTTTTTGCTATCATGGACTGTGCTGTAATAAACATTCTGGTGCATGTGTCCATTGGTGTGAAAGGCCTTGATTCTGTAGGATATATTCCAAGTAGTGGAATTACTGGGTCGAATGGTATATCAATACTCATTTTTTTAAGGAAGTGCCAGATTGCTTTCCAAAGAGGCTGGACCATTTTGCAACTTCACCAACAGTGTAGGAGGGTTCCACTTTCTCCACAGCCTCTCCAGCATTTGTTGTTTTGTGTTTTTTGGATCATGAATCTTTGTGTTTTATAAAAATCTTGTTTAACCTTTGTTTCCTTTTTCTTCTTGTGATTCACTTGTTAATCAGATCAGACCATTTGTCCTCTCCCACAGTAGCATTGCTAATTGCATCCCCATGGCATAGATTGGAAACCCTGGAAGCTCCGTGTTTAAGAGCTGCTCACCAAAAGGTCATCAGTTCAAATCCACCAGGTGCTCCTTGGAAACTCTATGGGGCAGTTCTACCCTGTCCTATAGGGTCACCATGAGTCAGAATCAACTTGACAACAACAGGTTTGTTTGGGGGGGGCTGTGATTTAGCACATTTCTCTCTCCTCTGAATTTCCTGTTAATTGGTAATCAGAGCTTGAGGTTTCATCAGACCCGGATTTGACTTTTTTATCTGTTGGACAAGCCTAGGAGCTGCGTGGACATCCTGAGAAGGTTCCTGTTGCTGTATTCCTTCTCTTGTCTTGTGATTTCCTGCCCCAGATCTGGAATCAGTCCCATCTCTTGATTAAATACATAGGAATGGAATTGCTAATCCTTAAGGTAGACAAATGTTTAACTTTCTAAGAAACTCCTAAAGAGTTGTCACAGGTGGTCTACGGGTACAGGCTTGTTTACGACTCCTATGTGTCTCAGGAATGCATAGTAGTTTCAATTGCTCTGAATCTTGCTGATATTTGAAATAATTCATCTTTGTTTATTTGCTTTTAGTCATTCTAATGGTAAGAAGCTGTATGCTTTATTACGGCCTCAGTTTGAGGTTCATTTCCAGTTTCCTGGTAACCAGTGATCCCGAGCACGTCTTCATCTGCCCGTAGGCCATTTGCATACCTTCGTTTGTGAAATGTCTTTCCAAGTCTTGTTTCAGCTGTGTCTTACTGTGTAACAAACCATCCCAAAAATCAGTGACTTAAGTCAAAACCATTTATTATTTCACTCTTTTGCAATCAGAACCGGCCTCATCCAGGCAGTTCTTTCATTCTGTGAAATGCTGGCAACAAGCCCTTTGTTAGGTATAAACACCATGAATATTTTTCCAAGTCCATGGTTTGCCTGGTCATTATCTTTAAGGTCTCTCTTAAGAACACGTATTTATAATTTGGATGAAGTCCAATCTATAATTTTTTTTCTTTTATGAATTAATGCTCCAAGAAATTTTTGCCAACTTAAAGTTGCAAAGATACTCTCTTGTGTTTTCTACTAGAATCTTCATGATTCTAGCTTTTTCATTTGGGTTTGTCATTGATTTCAAATTAATTTTTGTTTATTGAGAAAAATAGTGATTGAGGTTATTAATATTTTTTCCATATGGAAACACTATGTGTTAATAAGACTTTTTTCATTCCCTATTGAATTAACTTGACACATTGGTCAAAAATCTATTGATCCTACACTTACTATTATAAACGGTATTTTTTATTTCATTTTCCAGTTGGTTGTGGCTAGTGTCCAGAGCCCTGGTGGCACAGTGGTGAAGACCTTACCTGCTAACCAAAAGGTCTGCATTTCAAATCTACCAGCCGCTCCCTGGAAATCCTATGGGTCAGAGTCTTAGTCACCTAGCACTGCTATAACAGAAATACCACAAGTAGACAGCTTCAACAAACATAAAGTTATTCTCTCATAGTCTAGTAGGCTAGAAATCCAAATTCAGGGTGTCAATTCTAGGGGAAAGCTTTCCTATCAGCTCAGGAGGAAGATCCTGGTGATCAGTTTTCCCCTGGAATAGTAGAATGGTACACCTAAAGCCAAGGGAGCAGAGTTTCCATTCCACTGGGCCTGGAAAGCAGAGATGAAGCCCAGGGCCAACAAGCCTCTACTCTGAATCTGGAGAGTGTGGCCAATACCTGGAGTCCAGAGGGCAGGGCTGTGGTACAAATGGTCTTGGAGAACCGGGGATTGTTTTCAAGCTTTGAGGGCTAAAGCAATGTGTTCTGCTGACTTGCTTGATGCATATTATGTCTTCTCCACACCCCCACAAATTTCTCATTTGTGGAGAAAATACCTACCTTGTGGTTGTTATACCATTGTGCTTTAAAAGCAGATAACTGGTTTTCTAGATTCCACAGACGAAGAGAAATTTTTGAATTTTAGACTTAGAGTTGATTTGAGACTTTTGCACATGAGGGTGTGAATATACTTTACATGTGGCAAGGATATGAATTTGGGGTGGGGGTGGGGCCCAAGGATAGAGTATCATGAATTGAATTATTTTCCTCCCCAAGTATGTTAAACTTAGTTAGGCCATGATTCCCAGTATTATGTGATTGTCCACCATTTTGTCATTTAATGAGCTTTTCTTATGTGTTGTCAAGTCTATCATCTAGGGTTACAGGAAATTATCTTGATGAGATCTACAAGACTTGATAGTGTCTTAAGCCAATCTCTTGTAAGCTATAAAAGAGATAAGGGAGCAGAAAGATGCAGTGACCTCACACCACCAAGAAAGCAGTCCCAGAGCTGGACTCATCCCCTGGAACCTGGGGTTTCCTGCTGAGAGAAGCTTCCAGAAGAAAGTTGATGACAAAGATCTTCCCCTAAAGCTGAGGCCCTGGATTTGGACTTCTAGCCTATTAGAGTATGAGAAAACAAATTTTTCTTTGTGAAAGCCATCCATTTATGGTATTCCTATTATAGCAGCACTAGATGACTAAAACAGTTGCTATGAGTTAGAACTGGCTTGACGGCACTTAATAATAACAGATACTCAGATACCGAAGGAATTTTTGTACTAACTTCAGGAGCCCTGCTGACACAGTGGGTAAGCACTTAGCTGCTAACTGGAAGGTCAGAGCTTTCGACTTACCAGCTGCTCTTTGGGTAGAAGAAGTGGTCATTTGCTTCCATAAAGATTTTTGGCCTTGGAAACCCTATGGAGCAATTCTACTTTGTCCCACGGGGTCACTATGAGTTGTAACTCACTCCACAGCAATGGGCTTTGGTTTTGTATTAACTTTGTATCCCATGATGTTGCTAAATTCATTGTTTAGTAGTTTTTTGTCTTTGGTTTTTTTTTTAGATTCTGTAGAGTTTATTCTACATACAATCATGTATGGAAAAATGATGATTTCACTACTTTGCTTTCCAATTTTTGTGCCTTTTTCCCTCCTTCCTTTATTGAACTGGTTGGAACTCTTTAATATGATGTCAGACAGAAGTGGTAGAAGCAAAATATTTACTTTGTTCCTGATCTTAGCAGAAATGTTCAGTGTTTTACCATTAAAAATAATGTCGATTATAGGTTTCTTTTTTTTTTTTTTTTTTTTTTTGGTAAATCAACGGATTCCTTCTATTCCTAGTTTACTGATGTATTTTCTTTTTTAATAACGAGTGCGAACTAGTTAAGAAAATGTTTTTCGGCATGTATTGAGATTTATTTACATATTTAGCCTATTAAGGTGGTGTCTTATTAATCTAGGACTGCTATAACAGAAATAGCACAAGTGGAAGGCTTTAACAAACAGAAGTTCATTCTCTCACAGTGTAAGAAGCTAGAAGTCTGAGTCTGAATTCAGGGCACCAACTCTAGGGGAAGCTTTCTCTTTGTCAGCTCTGGAGGAAGAACCTTGCCACAAATCTTGCTCTGGTCAAGGAGCCTCTCTGTGCAGGAGAGTCCAAAGGACGAGCTTAGCTCCCACTGCTACTGTCTTGGTGATGTAAGGTCCCGTGTCTCTCTGCTTGCTGGAAGAGATCATATTTATGCCTATTCCCGTGAAAGGTGATCCCACTGAATGTGGAAATTATCCAATAATACCATTAATAACACGTATGAGTAAAATTTTGCTAAAGATCATTCAAAAGTGGCTGTAGCAGTATATGGACAGGATATTGCCAGAAATTCAAGCCAGATTCAGAAGAGGACATGGAACAGGAAATATCATTGTTGATGTCAGATGGATCCTGTCTCAAGGAAGAGAATACCTGAAAGATGTTTACTTGTGTTTTATTGACCATGTAAAGGCATTCAACTACGTGGATCATAACAAATTATGGATGGCATTGAAATGAATAAGGATTCTAGAATACTTAATCATACTCATGAGGAATCTGTGCACTGATCAAAAAGCAGGTGTTGGAGTAGAACAAGGGGACACTGCATGGTTTAAAGTCAGGAAAGGTATGCATCAGAGTTGTATCCTTTCACCATATTTATTCAGTCTGTATGCTGAGCTAACAATCTGAGAAGCTGGACTATATGAAGAAGAACAGGGTATCAGAACTAGAGGAAGACTCACTAACAACCTGCTTTATGCAGCTGTCATAACCTTGCTTACTGAATGTGAAGAGGACTTAAAGCACTTACTGGTAAAGATTAAAGACTACAGTCTTGCATGCAGAGTACACTACAACCTTAAAAAAAAATTCTCACAACTAGACCAATAAGCAACATCATGATAAATGGAGAAAAGACTAATGTTGTCAAGGATTTCATTTTACTTGGATCCACAACCAACATCCATGGAAGCAGCAATCAAGAAATCACAAGTTTCACAGCATTTGGGGAAATCTGCTACAAGGGACCATTTTAAAGTATTAAAAAGTGAAGATGCCACATTGAAGATTAAAGTGAGCCTGACCCAAGCCAGGGTGGTTTCACTCACCTTACAAGGTGTGACAATGAAGTTCACTCATCCTAGAAAAAGTGCTACATATCTCATCGCTGAATATCACTACGGTCACTTTTGAAGCACTCCCCTTGGAAAGCCCTGCACTAATACCAGCACCTAGTCCAGCCCTCAAAGCAATTTTGGAACTCTTTTTCTGGATTGGCCACCAGAGCTGTTGCCGTATTACCTTTGATGTCCTGTATGTCATCAGTATGTCTTCTTTTCAATATTTCCCTTATCTTCAGGTAAAGAAAAAAGTCATTGGGGGCCAGAGCAGGTGAGTAGAGAGGGTGTTCCAATACAGTTATTTGTTTACTGGTTAAAAACTCCTTCACAAACAACTATACAATTAGGTTCATGAACTTGCCACCATGCCGCCGTGTGCAATGGCCATTCCAGAGACTTCTGAAACTGCTTTAAAGGGTGGACTAGGCACTGGAGTCAATGCATACCTTCCCAAGAGGAGTACTTCAAAAGTGACTGTAGTGATACTCAGCAATGAGATATGTAGCACTTAGAACAATTAAGTTTGCGGACTTAATTGTCAAACCTCATGTGTGAGTGCAAAAGCTGAATGACGGATAAGGAAGACCAAGGAAGAATTGACATCTTCGAGTTGTGGTGTTGGCGAAGATTATTTGAATGTACCAGAGACTGCCAAAAGAATGAGCAATTGACGGACTTGGAAAAAGTACATACAACCAGAATGTTCCTTAGAAGCAAGGATGGCAAGACTACAACTCACACGCTTTGAATGTATTACCAGGAGAAGTTAGTCCCTGGAGAAGGACATGCTTGTGACCTCAGTGCTCTGCAATGTGGGTAACTGAGAGCTTGACATAACTAATGCCATAGTGATACTCTAAATAATCTATTAGGTTCTTCCTTCCTCTTTCTCTCTCTCCTTCCTTACTTCTTCTTTTTTTTTTTAAATCGGCTACACTGTCCTGTGCACTGGCATCTTCCCAAAGAGATACGGAGTCCTCTTGCCTCCTGTGGGCTTTGTCTCCCTCCTCTTCTTTGCTCTCTTGAGAAATGGCCTTCAACCTGGGAGACAGCACCTAGGGAAGCTGCCTGGTATTTTTGTATCTACAACTTTCTTTCTTGCTCCTTATCTCAGTCAGAATGGACTTACCAAGCCAGTTCTACTAGCTGAGGAATTTTTATATAAGTTTTGTCTTCTCCTGTTACAAACATACAGATTAGAGTCCAGATGTCCAGCATACGTATCTGTAGTTTGACAAAGAGTTTCTGGTGGTTATTTTGAGATGTATACAGTTATCTGTGGGCCGCATGCTTAAAAACATGAAGTAATCCTTGCCAAAGTGATACATAAACTCCTATGTAAAAATTGTCTTTTGAGGCTCCATGAAGAACAGTCTCTGGTGGTATCATAACTCCTAATACACGTTCATCCTCTTTCTGACATGGAGCGCGTTTCGCTGGCTCCACTGCTCCAGGGCATGGACCCAAATTGAGTATCATTCTGCTTGATCAGCAAAAATGAAGAAGACCCTCACAAGATGAATGAACACAGTGGTTGCAACAGTGATTGAGAGGACGATGCAGGACCCGGCGGTGTTTTGTTCTGTGGTATATAGGGTTGCTATCAGTCTGAACCGACTCGATGGCACCTAGCAACAATGCTAATTTGATTTCCAAACATTTAGTGGTTTTCTAGCATCTCTGTTTCCTATCTGTCTTTTATTGCTCTCTAACTTAGTTGAACTGTAAGCAGAAACACAAGCATGTTGATGTTGAGTCAAGTCAGACTCATAACAACCCTACAGGGCAGAATAGAACTGGCCCATAGGGTTTCCAAAGAGCAGCTGGTAGATTCGAAGTGCCAACTTTTTTGGCCAGCAGCTGGACTCTTAACCACTGTGTCTGTCACAAGGCTGTGAGTAGAAACATAACCTATATGATTTCAGTACTTTGAAATTAGTTGAGACTTTCTTTATGGCTTAGAGGTTGACTGGTTTTGGTAAATCATTCATCTAAACTTGAAAATCATGTGCAGTCTACATATCAGTATGTGTCAGTCAAATCAAGTTGAATCAAGTTGGCTAGTCAATTCTCACCAATTTTTTGTTTGATTCAGTTTCTGAGAATATTGTGTTAGAATCTCCAGCTATGGTTGTGCATTTGTCTATTTCCCCTTCTAGTCTCAACAAATTTTGCCTAATATATTTTTAGGTTGTGTTTTTTTGGTGCACACCAGTTTAGAACTTTTGTGTCTTCCTGTTAAACTGGCTTTTATCATAATTATGAATCTTTATCTCTGGTAATACATTTTTCCTTAAGCCAGCTTATCTGGTATTACTGTAGTGCCAACAGTTCTACTTGGCTTTAGTGTTTGAATGCTGTATCTTTTTTGTTTTTACATCCTTATGTTTTCAACTTTCTGTGTGCTTATATTCAAAGTGTGTTTCTTACAAATTAAATATAATTGCCATCCTTGGCTCTAAGGTGTGTTCCAGCTATATTTCTTCTAAAACTGATTTGTTCATTTTTCCAGACTACGGTATAGTCAGTGCTCTTTGGCAGCACCACAATTTAAATGCATCAATTCTTCTTCTGTCTTCCTTTTTATTGTCTATTTTTCACACACATATGAGGTGACTGAAAAGACTACAGTTTGGGCCATCTTGGTCATCAAAGTGGAAACCAGGGTGGTGTGGTGGTGTGGTTAAGGGCTATGTCTAACCAAAAGGCTGGCAGTTTGAATCTGCCAGAGCTCCTTGGAAACCTTATGGGGCAGTTCTGCTCTGTCCTATACGGTCTCTGTGAGTCAGAATTGACTCAGTGACACTGTGTTTGGTTTTTGGGTTTTTTAGTCATCAAAGTGACTTAAAAAAAAAAAAAAACTTTAAAGAGGTCTTTTGCAGTAGATTTACCCAACATAATACGTCATTTGATTTCTTGACTGCTACTTTTATGGGCACTAATTGTTGATCCAAGCGGAATAAAAATCTTGACAATTCCAATATTTTCTCATTTATCATGATGTTGCTTATGAGGCTAGATGCGAGGAATCTGTTTTCTTTACACTCAGGTGTAATTTACATTGAAGACCATGGTCTTTGACCTCTTCAGTGTTTCAGACTGTCTTCATTTTTGGCAAGCAAGGTGGTGTTATCTGCATAGCATAGGTCGTTAATGAGTTCTCCTTCAGTCTTGATGCCTTATTCATAAATCAATATGTCTTCCTGATGAATTGATTCATTTATTATTGTACAATGGCCCTTTATATCTCTAATGTTACTTATTGCCTTAAAATCGACATTGTCTGATATTAATATTAATTTTTTGGTTAGTAGATCTCACCCTGGTGGTATAGTGGTGAAGCATGATGGCTGCTAACTAAAAGGTCAGCAGTTCAAATCTACCAGGTGCTCCTTAGAAATGCTACTGGTTAGTTCTACTCTGTCTTATAAGGATGTTGTGAGTCAGAACTGACTCGAGGGCAACAGGTTCTTGTTAGTTTTAGATTTAGATTTAGATTTAATTCTCGGTTTCTGTTGTTTCACTGTTTCCTAGAAGCTTGACTTGGCCCACTTAACTTGTTGAAGGCTGGAGTTCATCAACACCTTTACTCAACGCAAAAGCCACCGCCATCGAGTCGATTCCAATTCCTAGTGACTCTACAGAACAGAGTAGAATCACCCCACAGAGTTTCCAAGGAGTACCTGGCAGATTTGAACTGCTAGTCTTTTGGTTAGCAGACATAACACTTGACCACTATGCCACCGGGCTTTCCATTAAACGATATAAGGACTTTATAAAACTTTTACTCCATTTATCAACCTCCTGACTTATTAACAATTTTTGTCACGTATTTTAATTCTGTATTGTTTTCTGTTTGAAACACAAGATACCATCATTGTTTTACACAGTCAAGGTTCACTTAGGTTACACACATATTTTGCCATTTTCATTACTCATTTGCTCAGCATTTTGCATTGTATTCAATGATCTGAGTAACCTAGTCTGATATTACCAGGAAACAGAAGTCTGCCAGATCCCAGACTATACTTTACAGAGGTGGAAACTGGGGCTCAGAGAGGTGAGGCCACTGGGCCAGTGATAAGTGGAGCCAGGCTACGAACTGAGCACAGTTTGATGCTAAATCTGTGTGTGTGTTCCCTGCCCCGAGCAGTGCCCTCTCTAGTCTTGGTTTCTCCATACATAATAACAAAGTCAGGCCAGATGGCCTCGGTGGGTCCATGAGAACCAGACAGTCTCATGCCAGGATTCCAAGGCTTTTGATTATCTGAGACCCACTGAGCCTCCCTACCTCCTTCCATTCAGCAACTTGCTCTGCTTGGCCCTGAAGCCTGAGCTAGCCATGGAGAACTACAAGATCAACCACGAGGGGGCAGGGATAACGCAGAGAAGGCCCAGGGCCTGTGCTGACTGCACTGCCAAGGGCTTATTTCTTCAAGGGGGTCTTTTCTCCTCACTGTCAGAGTAAAGGGTAAATGATTTAGCCTAGGATTCAGTTCCCAGTTTCTCTTCTGCTTCTTTTTATCTCATTCATCAAACTCTGGCTGATGTCTCCTCAGGAGCCAAGGAGATAATAAACCCCTTGACTGACCTCATCGTCCAACAATCCTTCTCTCCAGGCTAGAGTTTGGCTGATTCTCACCTCCCTGTCTTTGCTTCCTGCTGTTCTCTACACAGGAGCCCTGGTGGCACAGTGGTTAAACACTCAGCTGCTAACTGAAAGGTCAGTAGTTTCAAGTCACCAACCACTCTAAGGTAGAAAGATGTGACAGTCTGCTTTCATAAAGATTTCCAGCCTTGGAAAACCCTCTGGGGTAGTTCTGCTTAGTCCTATAGGACCATCATGAGTCAGAATCTATTTTATGGCAATGGGTTTGGGTTTGGGTTTCCCTAAACCTTCTCTCCCACCATCACTGACAGTACATTTCCCCTCATCTTTAACACTCAGCTGAGTGCCGACTCTTCCCCAGGGCTTTCCGATACCCGCGTCAGAATCCGCTTCGCACTCCGCCAGGCGCCCACTCGGTCTGCATCCACCACCACCCGAGTTCTGGTCTGGCCGTATGTATGTTTCCATCTCAGACTGGAAGCCCCCTGGGTGGGGCTGGGTCCTCCCCTATTCAGGCCCCCTCTGCCAACCTGACATACAATGAGTGCAAGAGGGAACTGGGAAGGTTTGACCACTGGGATTTCTGGCGGGACTGGAGTGGGGCGGAGCCTAAGATCCAGAGGGCACCACCTTGGCAGTTCCGCTCTTTCCCCAAACCTCATTTTTGGGGGAACTCAGCTTTGCACTCACTTCTGTGGAGACATCAAGAGAAGTTTCCAGTCCCAAAAATCAGTGGATAAAAAAGTGAAATCTTAAAAGCACCAGGAGAAATCACTAACTTTTGCCTTCAAAAAAACGTGCTATAACTGAAAACCAGAAGCCAAAAAGAAAAAGAAATATAGCTTTTGAAGAACTGCTACCTCAATCCTTGGGAGAGAATGTGAATTTAAAACGCACTGAGATTCCTTCTTTCACCTATCAGCTTGGCAAAAATCCGAAAGTGTGACGACACTGGGGAACTAGGCAGGCTCATCATTGTTGGTGGAAGGGGGATTCTTCAGCATCACCCCTATAGGGACAAGTTAGAAATATCAATAAAATAACAAATACATTCTTGAAGTTCACTCTTCAACCGAAGGTCAGACAGTACTATAAAATAAAAACAATAACACACATAAGGAACAGGCTTTTCAGTTCAAACACGGATATGGAACCAAAAGGGCACCACCTTCCCAGAAACAATGAAGAGAAGGCAGGAAGGGACAGGACTAATGGCTGGGATGAGAAACAGGGAACTGAGGTGTGGAATGAGAGGATGTTGACAAATACTGGGGACAGCAACCAGGATCACAAAGCAATTTGTGTATCAATTGTTGAATGAGAGATTAATTTACTCTGCAAATAAAGTCTCGCCTAAAGCACAATAAAAGAAAATAATTTCTTTTAAAAAATCGCGTATATATTTGCGGGAGGCAACCTAAGGTAACCTCAATGATCTTTCCCCTTGTGTGACCTCTTGTCCTTGAATGTGAGCAGAACTTGAGAACACAATGTTCTATCACTCAGTGACCCTATGCCATTATATGACAAAAGGGATTTTGCAGATTTAAGTAAGTTCTCAATCACTGACTTTAAGATAGGGGTATAATCCTTGGGGTGGGGTGTAGGGGGAAGCCTTGAACCAATTAGGTGAACCCTCGATAAGCAGAGAATTTTTTCTGGTTGGTGACAGAGATTTGAAGTATGAGAAGGATTCACAGCACTATTTCTGGCTTGAAGATGGGGAAGCCACATGCAGGGAAGATGGGTGTCATTTCGAAGCCTAGGGGCCCATCTGACAATGAACAAGAAATCAGGAACCTCAGTTCTACAACCACAAGAAGCTAAATTCTGGCAACAATAAGAAAGAGTTAGACAGCAGATTTTATCCCAGCACTTTCAGGTGAGAGCGTAGTGCTGCAGACACCTTGATTTCAGACTCACGGTAACCTGAGCAGAGAACCCAAGTTATCCTGAGCAAAGAACCCAAGGTACCCCGAGCAGAGAACTTGCATTACCGAAACAGAGAACTCACAGTACTTGGAGCAGAGAATTCAGTCACATCATGCCAGACTTCTGACCTACAGAATAGACAGCTAATATATTGGCATGTTGTAAGTCCCAAATTTGCGGTGATTTGTTATATGGCTATAGAAAACTTATACAATATGTTTCAACACAGCGATGCACTTCTGGTAATTTATTCTACAAATATACAGACACATGAAACAATGTCTGTACAAATTATTACAGCATTGTTTGTGATATTAATAAAGAACTGGAAATATCTCAAGTTGTCCATCAACAGGAAACTGGTTAAATAAATTATTCAATCTATGCAATAAAATATTATGTGGTGATGTAAAAGATTAAAGACATTATGAACTGGTGGGAAAAGATATCTGAGGTGTGTGATTGTGAGTAAAGAGGCAGCACAGTGTTTCTACTTCGTTGTCTTATACGTAAAACTCAGATAAGACTGTATATATTAATTTTTTAATGTGTAGAAAAATTTTGCAAGAATATATGAGATACTAATAAAAAACTGGTGCCCTGTAGGGGGTTAGGACTGTTGTTAGGTACTCTGAGTCAGTTCCAACTCATGACAACCGTGCATACAACAGAAGGAAACACTGCCCGGTCCCGCTCCACCTCACAAGTGTCACGCTTGAGCCCACTGTTGCAGCCACCTTGTCAGTTCATCTCATTGAGGATCTTCCTCTTTTTTGCTGACTCTCTGTTTTACCAAGCATAGTGTCCTTCTCCGGGGACTGGTCCCTCCTGGTAACATGTCTCAAGTACGTGAGATGAAGTCTCACCATCCTTGCTTTTAGGGAGCATTCTGGCTGTACTTCTTCCCAGACAGACTTCTTTCCTCTTCTGGAGGTCCAAGGTACATGCAGTATTCTTCGCCAAAGAGTCTAGGAGTCAGAATATCGCAAACGGGAGACAGGGACAGAAGCAGGTTTCTTTACCGTATGCTTCTTATAGATATTTTTGAACCATGAGAATGTATTAGATATAGTAAATTTGAATAAAAACAGTTGTTTTCAAAAGAAAATGGGGCACCATTCTGGAGCTGGGCCTCAGCCAGCTCCCTTGTCCTGCCCCCCATGGGTTGCTTCTGAGGCATGCCCTATGTGAAGCCCTTGATCTTGGCATCCCCCCTCACCCTTCCTTCTTTCCCAGGGAACTAGAATCAAGAGTTCAGTCTTGGCTCTACTCTCACTGGCTGTATCTGGGTGAGTTTTCCCCCCCAGCACTCAGTTTTCTCATCAGTGGAATGGGGATAACAATACTTCATGGGATAGCTAGGAGATTGAGTGAGATACTCTGTGTTAAGAAGCTACATCACTGAAGGTACCCAGCCGGTAGTAGATGCTCAAGTCACAACTGAGATGTGGGAAAGACCATTCCATGCAGTGGGAGTTTAGCAAACAGATACTTAAAAAAAAAAAAAAAAAAAAAAAACAGCAGTAGTTGCTATTGAGTCACTTTTAACTAATGGGAACTCTCCATGTGTCAGCGTAGAACTTCTCCATAGTGTTCTCAAGGCTGTGACCTTTCAGAACCAGATGGCCAGGCCTGTCTTCAGAGGCTCCTCTGGGTGGGTTTGAACTGCCAACCTTTTGGCTCATAGTCAAGTGCTTAATGGTTTGTACCACCCAGTAGATGGACAAGGAATGATGGCTCACTTCCCCTTCCCGCCCACTCGCTGAGTGACTATGACCCATTTCCACCCCTTGTCTGCCTGCTTCTTTCACTGCAAGACAAGAGCATTGACTCTGTGTGTACTCTGTGATTTATGTGAGTTTAGGGCACTGGGCAGCCAAGGAGGGCACTCGCTCATTTCAGACATGGTTTAGTGAGGCCCAGAGGGGGTGGCGACTTCCTCAGGGTCACACAGCACTCCAGAGGCAGAGCCAGGACTGGGAAGAGAGCACCTCACTCCCAGCCAGGCCCTTGACCTACATACCTCTCCTGCCCAAGTACTTTTTGTGACCGTACAGCCATGTAGTGACACAGGGGAGTCTCCCTCCCTGGGACTCTCTGTATCTTTTTTTGGTTGCTGAAGCAGGAACAGAAAATCTTAGTTAATACAGAAAAGCTGCCACACACCCTTAAGTGAAGGGATCCTCTCCCCTGTGGGCCCAAGTCTCACCCAGTTGTCTCCTCTGGATCCTCACCAGCATCTATCCCCAACAGCAGGAAGCATTTATGGTTGTCCCTGCTGTCAAGTCGGCTCCACTCTCAGCAGCCTTATGTATAATGAAATGAAACACAGCCCATTTCTTGGCCATCTTCATGACTGTGGTACATTTGGGTCCATTGTTTCAGCTATCATGTCAACGCAGCCCACTGACAATTTCTCTTGTTTCCTCTGATCTTATACTTGCCCAGACGCAATGTTCTTTTCTAGCAACTGGTCTTTCCTGACAAACTGACCTAAGTAAGCCAACTGTAAAACCAAAAGCAAAACCCACTGTTCTTGAGTCATTTCCAACTCCTGGTGACCCGGTAGGTCAGAGTAGTTACAGAAGCAGACTGCTACATCTGTCTCCCACGGAGCCACTGTTGAGTTCAAGCCACTGACATTTCCTTTTTCTATTTAATATTTTATTGTGTTTTAAACGAAAGTTTACAATCCAAGTCAATTTGGCAGACAAAACCCTATACCCCTACTGCTGTGCAACTCCAGCTACTCTCCCACCCAGTGACAGTACACTCCTTTCCACCCTGTACTTCCTGTACCCATTCAATCAACTCTTGTCCCTGCCCCCATCTCATCTCTAGACAAGAGCTACTCTGACAGCCTCAAGTATATACATATACATACACGTATACATACATATGTATATAAACCAAACCCACTGCTGTCAAGTCGATTCTGACTCATAGCAACCCTGTATATATATATATATATATATATATATATATATATGTATACATATATGTATTAGTCAGCTGGTGCTGCTCTAACAGAAACACCACCAAGTGGATGCTTTTAGCAAAGACAAGTTTATTCTTACATGGTGCAGTAGGTTACAAGTCTGCATTTAGGATGTCTACTTGAGCAGAAGGCTTTTCCTCTGCCAGCTCTGGAGGAAAGTCCTTGTGTTGCATCAGTCTCTGGTCACAGAGCATCTTGGGGCAGGAACCTCAGGTGTGAAGGACTCATTCTACTCCCGGTGCTGCTTTCTTGATGGTGTGAGGTTCCCGACTCTCTACTTGCTTCTCTTTCCTTCTGTCTCTTGTAGGATAAAAGGCAGAGCAAGCCACAATCCCAGGAAACTCCACTGGAGCAGAGAGATGACCTTAGGAAGGGATTTACGTTCTCATCCTAATGCTCTCTAATATAATCCACTCTGTTAGCTACAGGCAGAGATTAGGATGTATAGCACAATAAAATCACAAAATATAGGAAATGATGTCTAAACCAAATGAGTACTCACATTTTAGGGGGGACACAGTTCAATGTATAGCAATACGTATATATATATATATTTTATTATTATTAAGTGCAAGTATACAATCCAAACCAATTTTGCGTGCCCACCTATCTGCAACCCTATCTGCTCTCCTCACTGTGTGACAGCATACTTCTCCTCTTCATTCTTTACCTTTAGTATCATCTTAATAAACACCTGTCCCCTCCTCTCTACCCTCTCCTTTCCATACAGGAAACCAGTAGGTCAGCCTCCTATAAATGTATAAAACCATAAAAAGTACACACATCACATGCTCACACTGTGTCCCCGAGTCCAGTCCATTCTTGTCTGAAAAGCTGACCTCAGCACCGGATTCAGGTTTGGGCCAGCAGCAAGTCTAGGGGCCATGTTGCCAGGAGACCCTCAGGCTGACAGCCTCATGTATATATTTAAGCCAAGAAGCCCACTCTTTACCAGTGTCACTTGGTGTCTCATAATCCAGTCCAATCTTTGTCTGAAGAGTTGGCTTCAGTACTGGTTTCAGCTCTGAGCTCACAGAGAATCCAGGGGCCACATCCTCAGGGGACCGTCAAAGAGAGTGTCTTAATAGAGTTCTAGTCCTGTACCACCATTTTTATCCTTCTGTGTTAGGGACTTCTACATGTGACCCCTCTCAGAGCAGTCTTTGGTGGTGGCCAGGCACCATCTGGTTCTTC
The DNA here is from genome assembly GCA_028571685.1 of Heterohyrax brucei. NCBI lineage: Eukaryota > Metazoa > Chordata > Mammalia > Hyracoidea > Procaviidae > Heterohyrax > Heterohyrax brucei. The sequence continues at coordinate 62,074,466 of CM053140.1, forward strand.
TGGTCTCAGGCTCATGTAGTTTCCGGATCATATGGCCCTTTATGTCTCCTGGTCTCATACTTTCCTCATGTCTTTGATGTCCTTCATTCTCCTGTGCTCCGGGTGGATTGGGACCAACTGATGCTATTTAGATGGCCGCTTTCTGGCTTTTAAGACCCCATGGTCTCTCACCAAATGGGACGTGGAACATTTCCTTTAGAAAAAGACTCAGTTATGTCAATTGACCTAGAAGTCCTCTGACTCCACAGTCTCCAAACCTCTGCCTGCTACTCTGTCCTCCAACAAACCACCGACATTTCCATAGCAGCCAAGTGCTTAACCACTGCACTACTTGGGCTCCTTTTAAGCAAGTCATAGTGTGACACAGGAAACCCTGGTGGTGTTGTGGCTGAGTGCTGCAACTGCTAACAAAAAGGTCAGCAGTTAAAATCTGCCAGGTGCTCTTAGGGAACTCCACGGGGCAGTTCTACTCTGTCCTATAGGGTCAGTATGAGTCACAATTGACTCAACAGCAGTAGCTTTTGGCTTTAGGGTGACAGTAACATTTTGCAGGTGTTCCCTGGAGAGGGTACTCCTAGATTGGCAGAAGAAGGAAATGGTTCTGGTGTTGAGGGTAGAGCCAAGGAGAGGCTAGGGTGTCCTTGTCCTCTAGCCCAGGTGCTAGAGTGACCCTGCCCACAACGGCCCCTACCTTACAGCCCTAATGCTCACCTGCAGCATCTTCCTACCTCCCAACACTATGTCTTCACACCTGGCCCTGCCGCTTCCCCTCCCTGGAACCGGGGTTCCTCGAGTTCCAACAACCTTCTAGATCCTCAGGGGCTCCAGCAGCAAGTCTTGCCCCTGGGTTTCAGGACAGTCCTCAGAATCCGTGGCCAGTGTAGCCCATCTCTTGTTTAATTCGTGTGTCTGGTTGGTTTCTGACATTTGAGCCTTGACCTGACATATGTACTCACGGTGCTGAATTTTAGCAAATACTGACTGCAGCTGATTGTGTTTCTAACAGGAAACTGTGTCTTTGTCTTTCTTCAGTGTGGACTTGGTCCTCTGCTGGTGCGCTGCCGCTCACTTTTGGGAGATACTAAATCTGTTGGTTACTGGTCAGGCTGGTGCACCCAGAGAATAGGTACCCCTTATCTGTGCAGGGGCTTACACAGTCCAGACAGATGATGCCAAGCCTATTTGGACTGATTTCATGCGGTTATGGTCCAGGTTAGGAGGCCTGGAGGTGCAGTGGTTAAGAGCTTGGCTGTTAACTACAAAGGTCTACGGTTTTAATCTACCAGCTACTTGTTGGGAACCCTACAGGGCGGTCCTATGCTCTTATGGGGTCACCATGAGTCACAATTGACTCAACAGTAATGGGTGATTTTTTTTTTTTTTTAATTCTAGGTTGACCCCAGAGGTTACCATCAGTTTACGTTAGTTTCGTCTAGTTTTAACTGGTTTGGCCCAGTTTATATCAGTTTGAGTCTACTTGGTTCAAATAGGGTTTGACCGTTCTCAGTCAATTTAGTCTATTTTGATTTGGGTTAGTTCAATAACAGTAGACATTTACCTTGCACTTATGATATGTCATCCTTGTTGGTCCGAAATGCTTCCCTTATATCAATTCATATACTCCTCAATACAACCCTGCACGTAGGGACTAGTATTGGTGTCTTAATTTTACACATAGAGAAACTGAGGCACAGAGCACTCAGGTTACTTGCTTCAGGCTACATGGGTACTGAGCACTGGAGCCAAGATTTGAACTTACTCCATCGGGCTACTGAGCCTGTGCTCAGTGCTATGTGGCTTAGTTATCTAGCGCTGTTCAGTAACTGAGAAAATCCTGGTTGCATGGTGGTTAAGGGCTGCAGCTGCTTATTAAAATGCTGGTGGTTTGAATCCACCAGGTGCTCCTTGGAAACCACATGTGCAGTTCTACTCTGTCTTACAGGGTTGCTGTGAGTTGGAATCCACTTGATGGCAAGTTCAGTCTGTTTGTTATAACAGAGGAAACTCTAGTGGCATAGTGGTTAAGTACCACGGCTACTAACCAAAAGGTCAGCAATTCAAAGCCACCAGGTGCTTCTTGGAAACTCTATGGGGGCAGTTGCACTCTGTCCTGCAAAGTGGCTATGAATCAGAAATCAATGGATTTGGTTTGGGTTGGTTATAACAGAAATACCACAAGTGGGTGACTTTGACAAATAGAAATTTATTTTCTCATAGTTTAGAGCCTGGAAGTTCAAAATCAGGGCACTGACTCCAGGAGAAGACCTTCTCTGTCAGCTCTAAAGGAAGTTCCTTGTCTTTTTGGGATCTGCTCTTGGCCAGTCTTCAGGTGGCTTGGCATTCCTCCCTCCTCTCGCTCCCCTCCCCTCGAGCCACCAGCTCTGCTCTACTCCCTTGTTTAATCTCTTTTCTATCTCATGGGATTGACCCAAGGCACAGTCTACACTAACATTGCCTCATTCACCTAAGAGACAACCCATTCTGAAACTGGATTATAACCACAATCATAAACCCACTGCTGCCAAGTCAATTCTGACTCATAGTGACCCTACGGCACAGAGAGTTTCCAGGGATTAGAACTGCTGACATTTTGGTTAGCAGCCATAACACTTAACCAAGCTCTGCACAACCAGGGTTTTCCACAAGCATAAAGACTTGGACTTATAACACACACCTTGTCGGGTAGTGGGCGCAGTTCATTCCACAGCAGTGTGCTCTTTCACTGCAGTGAGTCTGCTTCAACCGCTTCAAGATGACTTGCTACTGTCTGAGCCAGCTCTGCTCATACCAGCATGGGCTGCTGTGTGCGAGCTTGATCTGCATACAGCCTTCAAGTTAGCCATTCCAACAGACAGTCCCAGGCTTCCAGGACCCTTGAAACAGAAGACCGCCGGAGTGTCTCTAGTGGGCTTGAGCATGATACCTGCTTCTCACTGAACCTTGTACCTTTCATCCCTTCTCGTTTCCTGCCTCTTTCCAGCTGTATCTTGCTCCCTCTCCACTGAAAAAATAGAAACCAGGGGGAAGCTCTCTTATCTTTGTGTAACTAATTCTACGCACCCGCCTCCTTGTCTCTCTGTCTCTGCCCCTGTTAAAGGCCAACTCTATCTCCCTGTGCTTGGGATCCCCTGCCTCTTGCCTATGAAGGCCTTTGCTCCTTGGTAATCCCCTATCTTCTCATTATCATTTGCTCCTCTTCTAAGGGCCATTCCCATCAGCACAGTGACACACCTCTGTATCTGCCATATTTGGACAAAACTCTTCCTTAACCTCATATTACTTTCCAGCCAATGCCCCACTTCCCTGCTCCCCTTCCCACTAAAACTCTCCATGAAGCTGCCTAAGCTGTTCTCTCCGATCCACTAACTCCCACTGTCTGCCTAGTCACCCATTCTTCCCTCTCTCTTCCACTGTGGCTGTGACGGTCAAAGTTGCCCCCAGTGCCCTTTTGTTGCCAGATCTAGTGACCACTTCTCGGTCTTCGGTTTATTCAGTCTCTGAGCAGCGTTCTACATCGGTGATCTCTCCTTCCTCAAGATACTCTCTTCTTCTGGTTTCTTCTTCCTTTTTTTTAAATTATGGTAAAAATAGGCACAATGAAACATAGACCAGTTCAACAATTTCAACATGTGTGATTCAATGACATTATTTTTTTCACATTGTACAGCCATTATCACTGTTCTTCAGCAAATCGCTCCACCACCATTAACGTAACTTCAGTGCGCCCTAAACAAAACTCCCCCTTTTCCCCTCCTTCCTATCCCTGATGACCACTACTAACCTTTGGTTTCTATGTATTTGTTTATTTCATATAAATGACAGAGTATTTGTCCTCACGCAACTGACTTATGTCACTCACCACCTTGGTTTCAAGGCTCATCCATGCTGCAGCCTGCATCAGGACCTCACTGTGCTTCATGGCTGAGTGATATTCCACTAACACCTAAGTGGCGTCATGATTAAGCACTTGGCTGCTAATCTAAAGGTTGATAGTTTGAACCCACCCAGGCACTCCAAAGAAAAAAGACCTGGCAATCTGCTTCCATAAAGATTGTTACATTGTTGTTATTAGGTGCCATCAACTAGGTTCTCACTCATAGCGACCCTCTGCACAATGGAACGAGACACTGCCCAGGCCTTTACCATGCCCACAATCGTTTTTATGCTGACATCCATTGTTGCAACCACTGTGTCAATCCACCTCATTGAAGGTCTTCCTCTATTTCTGTGACCTCCACTCTACCAAGCACGATGTCCTTCTCCAGGGACTGATCCTACTTGACAACATGCCCAAAGTATATAAGACACAGTCTCACCATCTCTGCTTCCAAGGAGACTCTAGTTGTATATCTTCCAGAACAGATCTGTTTGTTCTTTCGGCAGTCCGTGTTATATCCAATATTCCACTCTAACACCGCGACTCAAAGGCATTGATTCTGCTTCTGTCTTCCTTGTTCACTGTCCAGCAATCACACACACATGATGTGATTGAAAATATCAGGGCTTGGGTCAGGTGCATCTTAGTCCTCAAGATGACATCTTTATTTTTCTTCTTCCCACTGCCGTAGACCCGATTCCAACTCATAGGAACCCTATGGGACAGACTAGAACTGCTTCATAGAGTTTCCAAGGAGCACCTGGAGGATGTGAACTGCCAACCTTTTGATTAGCAGATGTAGCACTTAACCACTATGCCAGCAGGGTTTCCCCTTAAAGATCACAGCCAAGAAAACCTTATTAGGCAATTTTCACTCAGGCATATAGAGTCATTCTAAGAATCCACTCAATGGCACCCAAGAGCAACCAAACAATAGTTCACTGTGTGTGTAGACCACATTTTGTTTATCCATTCATCTATTGCTGGGGTTTTTGGTTGCTTCCACCTTTTGACTATTATGAAACGTGCTGCAATGAATGTTGGTATACAAGTTTCTGTCTGGTTCCTGCTTCTGGTGGCTCCTGGACACTGCTGTCACTGGCTGATCTCCTACCTCCCTGTCCACGCCTGACCAGTGCTGCCCCCTCCTCTCCACCAAACTTTTTTTTTAAATTGTGATTCAGCTGAAGTGTACACTCCAGTCTAAAGTTGCATGCCCACCTATCTGCAGCTCCTTCTGCTCTCCTTGCCTGGTGATCGCACACTCCTCCTTTCTGTTCTATACATTTCATATCCTCTTAACAATCTCCTGTCCCCACCTTTCAACCCTCCCCACTCCTCTCTAGTAAGAAGCCAGTAGGATGATGTCCTGTAGATTCTGTTTTAGTCAGCTAGTGCTGCTCTAACAGAAATATCACAGAGTGGATGGTTTTAACAAAGGAAGATTTATTCTTACACAGTCCGGTATGCTACAAGTCCAAATTCAGAATGTCTGCTCCAGGAGAAAGCTTTCTCCCTTGTTGGCTCTGGAGGAAAGTCCAGTATTGCATCAGTCTTTGTCCAGGGAGCATCTTGGCGCAGGAACCTCAGGTCTGAAGGACACACTCTTCTCCCGGTGCTGCTTTCTTGATGGTGTGAGGTTCTCAATTCTCTGCCTGCTTCCCTTTCGTTTTGTCTCTTGTAGGCTGAAAGGATTAAGGGTGGAACAAGCCATACTCCAAGGAAACTCCCTTTACAGTGGAGCATGGAGGTGATCTTATAAAAGGATTTATGCCCCCACCATAATACCTTAACATACAGCGCAGCAAAATCACAAAACGGAGGACAATCGTAGAATACAGGGAATCATGGCCCAGCCACATGGTTACACATATTTTTGAGGGGACACAATTCAGTACATGACAGATGCATAGAACCATAAAGTGCAGACATGATATTGTCACTCTGTGTCCCCAAGTCCAATCTATTCCTGTTCAAAGAATTGACCTCAGTAATGATTTATGATTAGGGGCAGCATCAGGTCTAGATGCTATGCTCCCAGGGAATCCCCAGGCCTTTGGACCATCAATTGTGGTCTTTCAGTGGAGTTCTTAGGGTGCATCTCTTTTTATTTTCTCACCTTGCCACTGGGACTCAACAGTGGGAGCCCCAGCACAGCTGTCATTCGTGGTAGCCGAGCACCATCTGGTTCTTCTGGTCACATGTTGATGTAGTCACTCATTCACATGAGTCTTCCAGTCTTCTGGGTTCTCTTTCCCCCATGTCACTGTTATCCTTGGTGATCGTCTGTTCCAGCTGAGTTGGGACCATCTGGTGTACCTCAGATGGCAGCTCGCTAGCTTTTAAGACCCTAGAGGCCACTCACGAATATGGGGTACAGAAGACTCTCTTAGCAATAGGCTAGTTATGCCAGTTGGCTTCCATGTCCCCTGAGAACATGTACACCAAACTTTTAATGTGGGAGTGTTCCAAGGCTTAGTCTTCAACTCTCTTCCTGGGTCTGAGCCAGGAACCAGCATAGGTCGCTTCTATCACACTGTCCTGGTCAAAGCAGCCCCAGAGCCTGTCTGAGTTCAAGGGAGGGAGCAGGGACCACCTCTCAATGGGAGGAGAAGCAAAGAATTGAGCCCACCAAGCCAGAAACCCACAAAGAAGCCTGCCTGGATGCCTCTTGTCTGTCACCCATCACATCTGATCCTTCAGCAAGTACCATCAATTCCACCTCCAGGATATGTCTCCTGAAGGCCACTTTTCTCGCTGTCTGTTGCCACCAGCCTCCTTCAAGCCTCAGCATCTCTGGCCTGAATTACACCAACGCCTCCCAGCTGTCCTCTCTGCATCCCTTTTTTGTTGTTAGGTGTAGTAGAGTGAGTTCCAGTTCACGGCCACCTGACGTACAAGAAGAAGAAACACTGCCCAGTCCTGTGTCTCCCTCACAGTTGTTACGTTTGAGCCCATGCATCTGTCCACTTTCACCCTGTAATAATCAACTCTCCAGGGAGCAGTCCGAGGGGGCTTTTGAACATGGAGATCAGTTTCCATCCCTGCCATGTTTACATCTTTTCAGTGGCTTAGAATACAAGTCAAGCTGCTGACATGACTGATGTGGTTGCAGCCCACCTCCTGCCCTCTACTCGCTCCTCTGCCTGCTCGTTCCCTCTATCTAGCCCACCACTCAGGGCTCCCCTCTGTTCGTGAGGTGTGGGGTCTGCTTTCTGGAACACCCTTTCCCGGGCTCGTGGAAGGGCTGCCTCCTCGTCCTTCAGGTCTCAGCTCAAACGCCATCTCTTCTCTGAGACCTCCCTGACCACCTCATTCATTCAGACTCCTGTGACTTGTGTTTATCTTTGTAACACTTTCCTTTTGTTATGACTTATTGATAGCTTTGTTTGCTTATCTGTCACTCTTCTCATTGAAGTGAAGAAACTGTATCTGTTTGCTGGGGTCCTGAGTGGCTCTCTGGTAAACTGGACATGTACGGGGCTTGGAGTTGTGACACCCAGGACTGAGTCTGGGATCCAGGCCAGGCTTAATGCTTTAACACGTTGGGAGGTGCCGGTGCAATCCAGGCTAGGAGTGCTCAGGGCTGAACTAGGCTGGCAGCAACAGACAGCAAGAGAAGTGACTCTATGGAGACAACCCTGACACTTGGCACTTAGCACAGAGCTGGCACATAGTAAGTGCTTAACAAATGTTTGTCGAATAAATGAGAAAAATCAAAGTGTACAGTGTGCTATGGCAGGGTGCAATACCCTGCCACATGGCCCCAAAGAGTGTCTCAAGCTCCAGCATGCCATGGCCACGCAATGTTCTGTCACACAGCCCTGCACACAATGCTTTTTGTGGCACAATCGGACAGGCCCCAGGAAAGCCCAATCCATCAGAACATGGCCCAGCATGCTACAGCATTAAGCTTGGCCTGGATCCTAGACTCAGTCCTGGGCATCACTGCTCCAAGTTCTTGCCACAAGGGACCACACAAGACCCCAGCCTTAGCTGGAATGCTTTTTTGAACCCAAACACATGAACCCTTGGGTTCCAAGTAGTGGGTCCCTGGCTAGGAAGCTGGGTTGAGCAGAGTCTGTGTGCCCATGTCTCAGCCTCAGGGACGCACAATAGGTCTTTGTCTTCCCAGAAGGCCCTGCTCAGCCGCCAGAGGAGAATGGCCCATTCTGAAGACCTAGAGCAGCTGTGAGGGTTGAAAGGACCTCTGGACTCCCAGGACTTGGGAGGGGGGAGACAGGGGACAGGCTCCTTGCTCTTCTGTGTGACTTTAGACATGTCACTGCCCCTAACTGGGTTGCCTCCTTCTGCAGAAAGAAGAGAGCACACAAGGGTCTCCAGAGAGCATTTGGTACAACTGAAAAACCAAGGCTCAGAGACAGGCAGTGGCTGCTCCAGGAAATCACTGCAGAGGCCAGGACTCCTGGCTCCCAGGAACGCTGAAGGGCTGGCAGGGTGGGGGGTGGGGATGTAAGTCCTGCTGAGTGTCTTCTCACCTGTTCTCTGCCTCAGGCCCTTGGGCAAGGCCCTGTTCTGGACATAAGATAGAGAATGAGTCACCAGGAAGGACAGGGTCAGGGAAAAGGAAAGTGGGGTATCCAGGCCCCCTCCCCTGGCCCTGCCCTTTCCCTTTCCTTCTTGGCCAAGGAATCCAATGAGTCACGAGATTGCACTGGAGCAGGCTCAGCGCCAAGCTCAGAGACCATGGAGGGACTAGGAGCTGTGCTCTTGGTTCTGCTCTCTTCCCCAGTCTGTGTCCCTCCCTTTTACGCACAGACAGAGTGATAAGCATAAGCAGACAGCTGGAACACCCAAAGAGACACACATCCACACACCTACACGGATGCCTAGCAAGGCAGACAAGCAGACCCAGACAAACAGACAAGGACAGTCACATAGAGGTATGCACAGACATACAAGCCAACAGGTATACACGCACAGGCAAAACACTACACTGGCAGACAGACAGACCCATAACTGACACAGAAACAAGCATCCAGACAGATTATACCTACACACAAATACACAGGCACATAGTAGACGGAAAGATAAACAGAGAAGTAGACTCAGCCAGACACATACACATACACATGGAGAAACGTGCCACAGAAACAGATGCTCAAATACACACTCATGCATACAGAAACACACAAAACACAGATTCACACAAGTAGACTGCAAGGCGTGATTTGGGCAAGTCCCATCCCCTAAGCCCCTGGCCCAGAACCACACAGAAACTGGTCCATACAGAAGGGCACCAGGGGAATGAGCCCTTCTGAAGGAAGTTTCCATCTCCCACCTAAAGATAGAACATTCACCAATGCTGAGAGGTCTGCCTTGCAGCAAGATGAATGGCAGCTAGATATGAAAAGGAACTTCCCAACCAGGAAGGTGTTGAGACTTGTAGTGGGTGACTAAGGATAACTGGGGAAGCGAGTAGAGTTTGGTGGGTAGGGAGCCTGTGCTCTGCTGAGGTTTTGTCTTCCCGGGTTCTGTAGACAGCAGATGGGCTAGCTCCCTGGTTAGAAAATGCAGGGGACCTAGAACGCTAACTCTCCCCCCACTCCCACCAGGTCAGGACCCCTTTGATGACTCATACTCAGTGCCCCATGGCAGGGGGTAACCCAGCCACAGATGCCCGTTGTCCTGGTTCCCCTCCCCTCCCTCAGGGCTGGCCAGCTGAGGATGTCCCCTAGGCTGGGAGGGAGTACAGGAGGTCAGTGAGAGGGAAAAGGGACTCCGGCTTTTCCCTCCGGGGCAGCATGTGCAGCTCAGGCCATAGGACAGGGAGTATCTGTCCAGGTGTGGTCTCCTCTCATCCTCCCTGCTGTTGCAGTCCTCTGGCCTAGGCCCAAGCTGCTGTCAGGGAGGGTATTGCGCAATGGGGAGGTAAAAGGTGACGGCAGGCCTGGCGGGACAGAAGCTTCATTGTTTGGGGCCCAGGCTGGCCTGGGCAAAGGAAGGGTTTATGCCTCACCCGGGTAAGGGGTGGTACTCTGCAGACGGTGCCAGCTGGCAGGCTCTTGCCATTGGGCCCTCAGAGGAGGACAGGTGCCAAGCAGGATGCCCTTGGGGTTGGTGGGGGAGTGCTCAGTGGGGTGCCCGTGTAGACTGGGGAGGGCAGACCCAGAGAGGGGTAATAGGGCCCAGAGACACAGGGCCAAGCCAAGAAGCAGCCCTCACAGCGCACACATATCCCTCCCTCCAGGGTCCTAAATCGTCCTCCACCAGATTCCAATCATTCCTGTGAACTGAGGTGGCTTGGGGCAGCTCTAAGCCTGGGGGGGGGGCGGTGGCACAGTGAAGAGGGGTGTGTGTGTCAGAAGGGGTGCTTAAAGAGTTTTGTCACTTGCACCTACTCCATCGTTTTCCAGCTCGGACTTAACAAATTTCGGTCCACAGCCTAGAGCTGCACCATTCTCTAGCTCCTCTCTCTGTGCAAGACCCTCCGTGAAAGCCACCGGGTAGTCCCTCCTAGTGTCTGACTACAATCTTTTCTGCTTCATTTGGAGTTTCACCCCCTGAGGGAAAGGTTCCCTGGAGACTTAGCAAGGACAGTCACATGCTCGGCATTCCCGCCCGTCTCCCCACCCCCATCCACCCCCACCCCCGCCCCATCCCTCTCTCGACTCCCCCTCGGCTATCTTCCACCGCCCGGCTTCCGAGCTGTGGGTTACTTCAGGTGCAGACAGCCCGCTCCTCCCTCCGGCAGGCAGTTCGGGCCGTGGAGGAAGGCGAGCAGGCGTGGCGGCGGCGGGGCGGGGCGGGTACAAAAGGCGATCCCGTCCTGGCTCCTCGATTGACTCCGGTGCGGTCGTTGGTCTTTTTTCCCAGAGGAGGAGGCAGCAGCGTGTGGGGCAGCCAGAGCCCAGCCCACACTCCTCACCAGGTAGGGACGCTCCCCTGTATAGAGGGGAAAGGTGTAGACGGAGGGGAACCCAGAGAGGAAGAGGGAGCAGCCAGAGGGACCAATGCAGAGCGAGAAGGACAGCAGGACAGAGAAGGGACAGGAAAGACAGAGGGAGAGGCATAAGGCACAAAGTCAAGGGCCCAAGTTAGGACTAGAGTCTGACAGAGGACAGAAGACTCAGGGCTGGAAAGGAGACCTTGGCGTAGATGGATGGGTTGGTACCATGTGGGGAGTACCAAGAATGCCACACCCTGTCTTCTTGTCCTTAAAGGTCCCTACGCAGTCCAGGGAGGGTCTTTATTTCTCCCCCAGTTCTACCTTCCTCCTCCTTCACCCTGTCTCCCAAGGACTCAGGAATTGGGGTCTCTGGACTTGGACTCTGTACAGCCCCAGGAAGCTGGGAGATTGGGCTCTGGGGTGTCAGAAGGTGTCTGCTGCCCTCTACCTCTGATTCATGACCTCTGCCCTTCCCGGGCCCAGGAGGCACCATGTGGCGATGTCCACTGGGGCTGCTGTTATTATTGTTGCTGCTTGCCAGTGAGGTGGCCCTGGGCACCCGGCGGGGTCGTGGGCGACGGGAGCTAGCACCAGGTCTGCACCTTCGGGGCATCCGCGATGCGGGCGGCAGGTACTGCCAGGAGCAGGACCTGTGCTGCCGTGGCCGTGCTGACGACTGCGCCTTGCCCTACCTGGGCGCAACCTGTTACTGTGACCTCTTCTGCAACCGCACCATCTCCGACTGCTGCCCTGACTTCTGGGACTTCTGCCTCGGCGTGCCACCCCCTTTTCCCCCCATCCAAGGTGGGCACCAAGAAGGCCAGGTGGGTGGGTCACCTTGTCAAGTTAGGAGCAAGGCTATTGCACTGACATTTCCAGGGATGGCTAAGAATCAGAGAATAAGACTCTGCCTCACTCCCTGTCCCTCCTGTCCCACTTGAATCTCTCCAGCAAGACTGGGAGAGAAAGAGAAGATCCTTGGTCAGTGGGATTTTAAGTTGACCAGAGGAAAGGCAGTCTCCTGTCCTTTCTCCCAGTCTTGTCTCCATTCTGGACATGGAAGGTGCTGGCCCCGCCTGCTGACTCACTATCAGGCTGATAAAGCACACAAGGTTAGTCAGTCATCGGAGCCAATCCTCTGCCTTTGTTGGGGCTCTCCACCCCAGAGACGGCTGGTCACTACCTGGGAAGTGGATCAAATCTGTCTTTCCTTCCAGCCCTCTCTGCACTGACGTGCACTTGCCTCTGCCCAATAGGAGAATCACTTGAATTCCTTCCCACAATTCCATAGGCCTTTGGGCTGGGAGACTGCATACCTGGGTTATCATCCCAAAGTACTGTATTATCTCGGGGGAGTTGTACCATTTCTGGGCCTCCGCTTCCCCATGCCTCTCACGTTGCCATCTCCAAGTTCATTTAATGGCAAAGGATCCCAGGTACTAGTATCCTAAGTGAAACAAAAGGGATCCCAGCTGGAGTCACTGATGATGAACTTCTCAAGTAGCAGTTGGTGTATGGCCCTGCAAGAGATGGGTTTAGTTTCAGTGATGGCTGGCTGAGATCGACAGGGAGTACGTGTGACTGAGATGACCTTGGGAGTTGACCACTGAGTTGCAAGGAGGAGTCAGGGTACCCCCAACCCTCTGTGGACCTGGCCACCCACTACTCTTCTTCTTCCCACTAGGATGTATGCATGGGGGCCGTGTCTATCCAATCTTGGGAACCTACTGGGACAACTGTAACCGATGGTAAGTGTTTGGGGTGTGGAGGGGGCTCACCTGATGAGCCTTGTGGCCCACAGACTTGTTTCTAATTCTGTCACAGCTTCTCACTTACTCTGAGCAAGTCCTTTCACTTCTCTGAGCCTCAGTTTCCTCATCTGTTAACAACAGAATTTCATCAGTGACAATGTCAACTTGTATAATGACATTCCCCAGGAGTGGTCAGCCATGGATGCCTGGTCCCATGTGCTGTACCTGTGTACCTGAGCTGAGAGTCATTCCCTATTCCTCCCAACCATTCCTGCTATCACAGGAGCGTCCAAGAAGTGGGGGCCGGGAAGGAAACCTCTGGGCAGCATCCGCTGCCCTGGGCCGGATGAGGGTCAGGGATGGCTGAGCTGGCAGCCAGCCAGCCTGCAAGCAGGGCCTTCCCTGGAATGTGTCCTTTCCCCGTCCTCTCTGAGGCCAGGCCAGGCCCAGCAGGAGAAAGAAGGACTCACGGGTGTCCCCTCACACCCCACTTCCAGCCCAACTCAACAAAATGCCTGAGATGCGAAGTGGAGAAAAGGTGTATAGGAAGCCTTGAATGCCACCATAGAAATACTGGAGACCCTGCATCCCCACCCCCCACCCCCATTCCCTGAGAGGCCCCAGGGGAGAGGGAAACTTTTTGGAATGCAATGTGCACATAAGCTGTTTCCATTGCCTCACTGGAATAAGAGGTGCCTGGGTCACAGTGAGAGGAGGGACTTGTGGCTTTCAGTGTAGTATCTGGGTAAGAGAATGTGTGTGTGCGTGTTTGCACAGTGTGAGCACACGTGAACTGTGTGCGTGTGTTCAGGAAGATGGAGGATACCTGCATGACCCTACTGGTCCCGACAGCTTGCCTCTGGAGGGGTTAACCCCTGTCCACTTCTACCCTGGGCCTGGCCTCAGAGGCCCCCTCTGGAATGCTGAGACCTGCTGCCACCAGTCTTGTCTGGTCCCACTTGGGCAGCCCTGGGGTGAGGAAGAGGTGGCAGGAAAGGCTGACCAGCCCACTGCCCCACTGAGGCAGCTTGGTGTGGCTGTTTCTCTGAGTGTTTCTGCAGCACCTGCCAGGGTGTGTGGACCCCCAGGGATGCTGGAGAGGGGCTGCTGCCTGAGGGTAGTGGGAAAGGGAGGGCCAGGAGAGCCCTGTCTCCCTCAAAGACAGATGGTCTTCCAGCCCTCCCTGAAAGTGCCCCAGCCCGCTCCTGGGCCAGCCACACTGGCTCTTGGTTTCCCTTGGAGGCTCCTTAAAAGGCAACAGTGGAGGAGGGAGCCTCAGGCCGACTTGGAAGGAAGCAATTTAGCATCTTGTCGCGTAGCAGAGTTCTAAGCTTGTGAAAGCGTCAGAGAATTCCTAAAATTCATCTCATCAGTCAACAGCTATTTATTGAAGACCTACTGTGTTCCAAGCCCACGGAGCACAGCCAGAACAAGACAGGCACAGTCCTGGATCTGCCGGAGCTTCTAGTCTCATGGAAAGCACACAGAAGAACTACAGTCACAAATAAATATACAATTACAACTTGGAGCTGGCCCGAGTCGGAAGTGACTCAACAGCATCGGGTATTACGGCCAGCAGGCAGCTCTGCTCTGTTAACATGGAGCCACCGTGACTGGGGATCAGTTTGAAGGCAGTGGGTACTGTGATAAGGGAAAAGAGAGAATAAATGGGAGAATCTTAGTTTCCAGTTGGGAGGAGGATAGGAAGCCCTCTCCAAGGAAAGGGCACGCGTGCTAACCTAAGGGGGATGAATCTAAGAGAAGGCCAGGCAAACGGCATGGGCACCCGGGAGGCAGGGCTGAAGACCTTGTGGGCAAAGTCGAGCACGGGGAGGGAAGCCCTGGAGGGGATGCTGTGTCACATTCCAGGGGCTGTGTAAGCTGTGTAGAAGATTTTGTCATTTGTCCTGCGTGTTGTGGCAACCCACTGAGAGAGCACACAATCTGATATACATGTTCACAGATCTCTCTGGCTTCAGGGTCCGTAGGGAGTGGATTACGGGATGTCTGGCAGGGGAGTCAGCGGGAGGCCGAGGCCCAGTTAGGAGACCATTGCTGGGGTTCACGTGAGAGGTGATGTGGACAGCAGTTGAGTGGTGAGAGACGGACGGATTCCAGAGTCTTCCGTGAGGTGTCATCCACAGGACGAGCTGATGGACTGGATACGAGATCTGACACTTAAGGCCATGAACTTAATTGTCCCAAGTGCTACAGACCTCACTGCTACATATCACTACGGTCACCTTCCAAGTACTCTCTTTGGGAAGCTATGCAATGACAGCAGGGTCTAGCCCACCCTTCAGAGCAATTTTGGAATTCTTTCTGCAATGACGATTATGCACAGTGGCAAGGTGGCAAGTCCTCAAACTTAACTGTATGGTTGTCTGTGAGGGAGTTTTTAGCCAGTAAACAAATAACTGGATTGAAACACCCTCCCTACTCACCTGATCTGGCCCCCAGTGACTTTTTCTTTACCCGAAGACAAAGGAAATATTGAAAGGGAGACATTTTGATGACATTCAGGGCAGCAAGGGTAATACGAAGACAGCTCTGATGGCCATTCCAGAGAGAGTTCCAAAATTGCTTTGAAGGGTGGACTAAGCGCTGGCATCAGTGCATAGCTTCCCAAGGGGAGTGCTCTGAAGGTAAATGTGAGGTATGAGGTTTGTAGCACTTTTCCTAGGATGAGTTCGTGAACTCAACCGTCAGACCTCTTAAGTCTGAAACTCCAGAGCAGTGAGGGCTGAAGGCTCCAGTAATGAGAACAAAGGTAACAGACAGCCCTCTGTGCATCTAAGATGGGCTGGGCCCTGTGCCACCTGCTTTGTAAGCCTCACCTCATTTTATCCCTGGAAGATGGTTTCTTCCCCTTGCTGTTGGGTTGATTCCAATTTATAGCAACCCATAGGACAGAGTAGAACTGCCACATAGAATCTCCCAGGCTGCCATCTTTATGGAAGCAAGACTGCCACATCTTCCTCCCTCAGAGCAGTTGGTGAGTCTGGTGGGTCCAAAACACCAACCTTTCGGTTAGCAGTTGAGTACTTTAACCACTGCACCACCAAGTTCTTTGTGGTACTCTTAATATTCTCATTTTAAAGACAAGAACACTGAGGCAGAGGAAGTTTTTAAATAACTTGCCTGAGGTCACATGACTTGTCAGCTGGAATTGGAATCTAGGATTTGAATTCCGGTACCCATGTTCATAACCATTTCACTGTATCGCCTCAATCATTTATTCACTTAACAAATATTTATTGTGTGCTTATTAGACAAAAAAAACCCAAACCTGTTGCCATCAAGTCACTTCCAACTCATAGCAACCCCATATGACAAAGTAGAACTGCCCCATAGAGTCTCCAAAGAGTGCCTGGTGGACTTGAACTGCTCACCTTGTGGTTAGAAGCCATTAGCACTTAACTGCTATGCCACTAGGGCTTCTCCACGCCTAATAGATACCAAGAAACCCTGGTGACATGGTGGCTAAGTGCTACAACTGCTAACTAAAAGGTTAGCAGTTCAAATCCACCAGCCGCACCTTAGAAACTCTATGGGACAGTTTTTTTCTGTCCTATAGGGTCACTATGATTCAGAATTGACTCAATGGCAATATTTTATTAGATACCAATACCCAAACCAAGCACACTGCTCTTGAGTTGACTGGGACTCGTAGTGACTCTGTAGGACACAGTAGAATTGCCTGACAGGATTTCCAAAGAGCGGCTGGTGGATTTGAACTGCCAAGCTACCAGGGCTCTGTGCTCAATAAATTATGGGGTGGAAGGTTTAGGCTCTGTCTTTCTGGGCACTGAATACACCAAAAAAAAAAATAGCTACACTCAAGGAATTTTGGAGTTTATGAGGAAACAGGTATAAAGAATATAAATAACTATATAATATGTCAGAAAGTAATATATACTAAAGAGAAAAATAAAATTGGGAAGGTAGATAGGAGGTATGGAGAAGTCCAAGTTTAAAATGGAGTGTTCAGGGAAGGCTTCTCTGAGAAGGTAACATTTGAGCAAAGCCTTGGAAGAGGTGAAAGGGAGCTGTGGGGATATGGGAGGAGGAGCAGCTCAAAGAGCCTGGGGCAGGAGAATGCTGTTGTGCCAGAGGAACTACACAAGGCCACCACGGAGCCACAGGAACCTAGGACCAGGAGTGATCCCGGATGGCACAGATGATGCAAGAAGGCATTTTTTTTTGGTGGTTTTTGTCCATCATGGTAAGAACTTTGGCTCTTACTCTGCAGTGCAAAGCCAGTAGAGGCTTTGGGCAGAGGAGTGACACGATATGATTTAGGTTTAACAAGGGTCACTCTGCGTTAAAAATATACTGAAGGAGGTGGGGGCCAGGGCAGAAGCCAAGAAGAATGAGGCTCCAGCAGCAATCCGGGTGAAAGGTAGTTGGATCAGGACTGCAGGCAGGGAATGAGATGTGACTGGAGTTCCGGATGTGTTCTTAAAGCAGAGTCAAAGCATCTGCCAATGATTGGATCAGCACATGAGGGAAAGAGAGGGGTCCACCTGAGCTCCGGCAAGGATGGGGTTGCCGTTTTCTGAAACTGTGAGAGAAGCAGGCTTGGGAGTGGGGGAGAGGAGGAACTGGGTGTGGGATGTGTTAAGTCTGACATGTTGTTAGATACCCAGTGGTGATGGTGAGTGGAAGGAAGACCCTTGGATCTGGAGTTCAGGGAAAGGTCTAGGCTGCAGATGGAAATTCAAGAATTATCAGCAGGCAGTTGACACTTAGAGCCACAAGTCTCAATGAGATCATCCAGGAATTCTCCATAGACACTGGTCCAGAATCCCAAGCCCATGGTGACCTCTGAGATGTCTTCCCTTTAAAGGGTCCCCAGTGTCCACTTACTCCTTCTTTTCTTTCTCTTACCAGTACCTGCCAGGAGAAAGGACAGTGGGAGTGTGACCAGGAGCCATGCCTGGTGGACCAAGACATGATCAATGCCATCAACCAGGGGAATTATGGGTGAGAGAGCCCTGAAATACCCACAGGACACACACACGCACACACACAAACTCACTCTGCCCACGTTGCATGTCCTGATGCACCCAAACTGAGACATTATT
This sequence comes from Heterohyrax brucei, assembly GCA_028571685.1. Lineage (NCBI taxonomy): Eukaryota > Metazoa > Chordata > Mammalia > Hyracoidea > Procaviidae > Heterohyrax > Heterohyrax brucei. Next base: position 62,092,091 of record CM053140.1, read on the forward strand.
CACAAGTCCCTGAGTGGCACAGTTAAGCGCCTCGCTACCAGCCAAAAAAGTTGGTGATCTGAACTTACCCAGTGGAGCCATGGAATAAAGACTTAGCAACCTACTTCTGAAAGGCCACAGACATGAAAACCTCATAAGGCAGTCCTACTCTGACGCACATGGGGTCACTGTGCATCAGTTTGACCTGACAGTAACTGTTTGGTTACAACTTAGCTAGTGGCATCTCTCCCACCCACATGCATATGCCCCAAGACTCCCCAACCCTACCAGGTCTGTGACCCTCTTCCGTCCTCTTTCGCCCAGGTGGCAGGCTGGGAACCACAGTGCCTTCTGGGGCATGACCCTGGATGAGGGCATTCGCTACCGCCTGGGCACCATCCGCCCGTCTTCCTCTGTCATGAACATGAACGAGATTCACGTGAGTCCACTCTTGCCCACAAGCCTGCCATCTAACCTAAGACCTGGAACTCTGGCACCCTGTGCCCTGGACCTGTCCCCTACTGCCAGGCTGTCCCTGTGTGTAATAAAATGGGCTGCTCTGGAAGAACTGAGGCTCAAATTCTGAGTTTTGTTCCTCCAGCATGAGTCCCTTCCTGGCTTCCCCAGCCTGGGAAAAATGCTACTGGTCCCAGAATGGCTAGGTCAGAGCCCAAGAGGACAGGAGATCATCTTGGTATTATGGGAAGGGAGGGACAGACACTCCTCCAGCTCTGGCAAGAGCAGCAATTCTCGGAAACAAGTGCTGACTCAGCGGAACCCCAAGGGAGAAGGGGGCTTCTAGAACATTCTGGAGGGGGAAATGGATACAGACTGAACAGCCCAAGACGGGGAAGAGAACTTCAGCAGGATGGGCCTAGGATGTGTGCTGGAGGATCTTGTATCCATCAGGGTCGGGTAGGGAGGAGGTATGGATGGCATAAGTGGACCTCCTTGTAGAAGGACCTCAGTCCAAAGCTCGGGTGACTGAACTCTGCCCTTAGTCCCCTGGGCTTCTGGCTATTTTCTGCCTCCTGCTGTTTGCCTTGGCAGCCTGCCTGGTCACGGGACCCTACTGCTTCTTCCCTCCCCTGCCCTTTAGGGCCTCGGCCTGAAGCCCAAGGTCTTGGTGGGAAGAAGGATGCAGCACATCAGAAGGGGCAGAAGAGGAAAGAGGCAGGGTTTACAGTGGAAAGGCTGGGGACTCTGGCCTGGCTACTTCCCTGCTCTTGGCCTCAGTTGCCACATCTGTCATATAACACTAGTTATCCTCCACCTGGTATGTGGAGGCACTAGATGGAGCTTGGTTTTTCCACTCAAGTCAAAGTTGAAAGCTGCAACCCTTCAGCTGCAGGAGGATTCCAGATCAAACTGAAGAAGTCCCTGGGGTCTCGGAAGCCAGCCCCTAAGGGTCAGCCAGTGCAGGAGCAGGAGGCAGATGGAATGACCTTTGCTTTGCAGACAGTGCTGGGCCCAGGGGAAGTGCTGCCTGTGGCCTTTGAGGCTTCTGAGAAGTGGCCCAACCTGATCCATGAGCCGCTCGATCAGGGAGATTGTGCGGGCTCCTGGGCCTTCTCCACAGCAGGTATGACCTGGGGCAGGGGCTGGTGAGTTGGGAAAGGAAGGTGAAGGCCAGAGCCCCCTGACCACTCCTCTGCCTCCCCCACCAGCTGTGGCATCTGATCGAGTCTCAATCCATTCTCTGGGGCACATGACACCCATCTTGTCACCCCAGAACCTGCTGTCTTGTGACACCCACAACCAGCAGGGCTGCCGCGGTGGTCGTCTTGATGGTGCCTGGTGGTTCCTGCGACGCCGAGGGTGAGCAGCCAGAGGCGTTGGCAAGGCAGAGGGCCTGAGGCTGGGACCCTCGGGACCCTGCGGGAAGGGCCTGGCCCATGCTGCACAGTGCTCACTCTGCCATTGCTCCTTCCTGCTGCCCCTCCAGGGTTGTATCTGACCACTGCTACCCATTCTCAGGCCACGAGCGGGACAAGGCAGGCCCCGCGCCACGCTGCATGATGCACAGCCGGCCCATGGGTCGGGGCAAGCGCCAGGCCACTTCCCGCTGCCCTAACAGCCATGTCCATGGCAATGACATCTACCAGGTCACTCCTGTCTACCGCCTGGGCACCAATGTAAGTCGGCACTTGGATGAGGGGTCAGAGGCAGGAGAGCGATTCAGTCAGCCGCTGGTCCTTGAAGAGTCCTCTTCCCCCACTTTCCCCACCCTCTAGGAGAAGGAGATCATGAAGGAGCTGATGGAGAATGGCCCTGTCCAAGGTAATCCCCGTTCTTGTCTCCTGGTTCCAGAAGCTTATGCCTGCTTGACACTGGGCACAGTACGCACAGTTGGCTGTACAGTGTTGAGCAGTATTCCAGTGGGATCGGGAGTGGGAAGGCACTATGTCTTCTCCCCATGGGCAGCACTTGGACAGGGGCCGTTACAATCTTAGTACCCAGAGACCCTGGGATTGGACATGCATCCCTAGACCCCTTCATTGGTATCTATGCTGATGGGCAGGGCCGGCTCCCACTTTGACCTCTGCCCGTAGCACTCATGGAGGTGCACGAGGACTTCTTCTTGTACCGGGGCGGCATCTACAGCCACACACCAGTCAGCCATGGCCGGCCGGAGCAATACCGCAAGCACGGGACCCACTCAGTCAAGATCACAGGGTGAGAGGCCTGGCGGGAGGAGGAGGCCTGGGGCAGCAGGGGCTGCACTGGCCTTGAATCCTTACAGTGTGTCCACAAAGCCAGGACTGCTCTCCCATCCCAAAGAGGAAAAAACAGAAGGGGAGACTTACCCTGGGCCACTCTGAGAGTTGGGAGGCCTTCAAAGGTTTTCTAGGAACTGTCTCTTCCTCACACACCGGGATAAAAATAAGCCCTGTGAAATATAGACAAGTGTTCAAGAGAAGCTCAACCTCTCCCCACCTCAGCACTTGTCCCAATTCTGCCTGACTCTGAGTGACCTGGGCAGGTCCCTTGCCTAGCCCTCAGTTTCCCCATCTGACATAATGGGAGATGTTAGACTGATTGATATTAATTGTCCAGTCAGTGAAAGGCTGTCTGAAGTTGGAAGCTGGAGTTACCATCTAAGTTAACCTCACTCTCTGAGCCTCCTCCTTTTGGTCCCTGGTACCCACCCCTCCCTGGTTCCCCAAGTGAGAACACAGGACAGAGACATGGCAGTCAGGCAGATGTGTGAGGTCCCAGAGAACTGGTTCCCACGGTGTAAGTTCCTGGAGGACCCGGGCCCAAGTCCGGTTGTATCCTTTCATCCTCAGCCCTTCCACTGCCCTTCTCCAGCGCTGGGCTTGGGCGAACCCTCTGCAGATGTGGAGACGGGGGGTAGGGCAGACAGGGACAGATAATTGCCCAGGTCACAAGCTTCTTACCAAATTATCAAAGGTAGCAGGGCCTTAGATTGGGAAGGCGCTGACCCCTGAGAGCGTGAATCAGCTCCTTCCCCATTGCGGCGCCCCCTACAGGTGGGGAGAGGAGACACTGCCGGATGGAAGGACGCTTAAATACTGGGTGAGTGTCTGCCTCACGCACTGAGGCCACTGTTTTTTATCCCTGGTCCCTTCTTCTCCAAGTCCTCCTGTTATTCTTCTCACGTCTTCTCCTCATCCCCAGACGGCGGCGAACTCATGGGGCCCAACTTGGGGCGAGAGAGGCCACTTCCGTATCGTGCGCGGCGCCAACGAGTGCGACATCGAGAGCTTCGTGCTGGGCGTGTGGGGCCGCGTGGGCATGGAGGACATGGGCCATCACTGAGACCACAGGCACCACCCGGACCCGGCCTGGGATTCCAGCCGACGGGCGGCTGGCGGAAGAGCTTTCCGGGGCGCCGCAACCCCCACCTTGCGCTACCGAACTGCCAGCGCCGGCGGGCGCCACGAAACTAATCCCGGCGCGCAGGTTCCGCTGACGCAGCGCTGGGGCCTGAGAACGGCGGGCAAGCGGGGCTGAAGGAGCCCCCCAGACCTCCCAGCGGGGACAGAAGAGGACCTGGCCTGGGGACCACGGGAGTGGGGGCTTGCAGATCCCAGCCCCAGCCGCCCCCATCCAAGACCACTTAAACCAGGACACACAGAATCTCCAGCCACTATCCCACCTTCCCCCTTCACCCGTTATTCTTATTCTCCAAAGATATTTATTTTTCTTTTCACTGTTTTAAAATAAAACCAAAGTACTGAAAACTACAGTACCTCAGAGCCTCTGGGAATGGATAGTCAGGAAGTTGGGGAAGTTGGCATATGGGTTAGACAGCAGAAAGAACTGCCCGGGGCGCTGCTGGCTGGCAGTGTGGATGTACTAGAAATCTTTGCGCTCCATTCAGCCCTGATTGTCAGGGCTCAGGGCATTGACCTACTTGGAGGCGGGGCATGGATGGCATGGCCTTTGTCCCCCAGAGAAGAGTGGGAGAAGAGTGGACCTGTGGGAACCACCTTTCAGACGCTGAGTTAGCACTGCCTGAGGAAGGAGGCACCCCACCAACTGGCAGAACTGGCGCCAGTGCCCAGCAGGCAAGGGGGGCATAGCCCTACAGAAGCCACAGCCTCTGTCTCTGCACATCAGCCTCTCCAAGCCACCCAGCCGAGGGCCCTTTTCCTTCCCCTGCCCCAGGCCAAGCGGGGCTTGCCCCACCCGCCTGCTCGCACCCCGCACCCCAGGCTCTCAGTGCCAGTGAAATAAGCCCAGGCCTCAGCTTGGCTTTGAAAGCCATTAGGATCTGCCCTGCCAGTCTCCACACCAGCTTCTTCACCTTGTACCCAGGCAACTGGAGTCCTTACTGCTCTCGAATGTCCACTTCCCAGAAAGACCACCTGGCATTTGTACATGCTGTTTCCTCTGGTCATGTGGCGCCTTTGCCCCACTCCTGTTTCACATCCCACTGTAGTATTGTTCCTTTGGTCAGTGCCTACTGGGGACTACTGATGTGCTGGGCCCTGTGCAAGAGAGCCAAACCACTCCAAGCCCATGGAGGACAGGTTAGATACCCTCCCTGAGCTCATCTGCACATTGCCCTCTGGCTGGAATCTCCCCTGTCTGGTGCTTCTCCCTTCACACTGGAAGCTCCTGCGGACAGGGATGGGAGGCCAGGGTGAGGGTAGTCCAGAGACCTATGTTGGACCCTGACACAGGGTAGCATTACAGTGTGCGGAATGATGGGCGAATATGACCATTCTGTCCTCTCTACTTCCCGACAGCTCAGCCCCATTTCTCTGGGTACATATGCCCTTCACTTCCAGGCACCCAGAGGTTATCCCCAGGGACAGGGATTCCCGAGCTGAAGAATAGCTCAGACACCTTCCTTCCTGATGGAGAAGCAAGAGTAAGCTAGAGGCCTTGAGGGGACGTAGTGGGGTGATCCTCCTGTCAGGGATGTTTCCCCAGGCAGGAGCTCCTCTGGGCCTACAGAGTCCCCTGGGCATCACCTGAAAGGAATGTGGGGCCGGCTGATAAGCGAAGCCTTTGTTTGGTTTCCTGTTTGCCAGAACGTCCTGAGCCAGCTCCCCAGGGCCAGGGTGGCCTGCCCATCCCCAAGAAGCCAAGGCCAGACAGGCCCCTGGGGACGAGCTGAGGACTACGGCAGAACTACACCCCCCCCCCACTCCCACCCTGCTGGAAAAATCCTCATCCTGACTGCTTGACCTGGGGAGGCTGGAATATTTCTGCAAGGACTCATGGCGGAAGTTCTGTGAGGAGGAAAGGGAAAGGGCGTGTCCCAGTTTCATAGCTCCAGCTCAGCCCACAGCTCTCCTGTGTGGGCTCTGCCATCGTCCCTGCTTCCCCCTTCCCTCTTCCTTCTCTCACAATTCCACTCCTTTCCCACCCCCGTGTATCTAAGCAAGTGCCCGTGGGGGTTGCGTCAGTAACCTCCATCAGCCTCCTTCATCCTCTGATGTTGATAAGGAACATATTGTTCTAAAAAGAGTGACACAAACCACAAGACAACTCCTCCCCCAGCCGGGTTACTGTCCTGGTCCATTTATAGAGAAATCCTAGGGTCCCACCCCTTGCTGTGTGTCCTAGGGTAGGTCTTTCCTCTCTCTGGGCCAGGAGCCGAGGTCATTAGACAAAGCTGCATTTGCGCTCTGGTTCTCTTGGTTCCCCACTGGCTGCATGTAATCTTGGATCCCTGGTGGTGCAGTGGTTACAAATTTGGCTGCTAACCAAAAGTCAGCAGTCTGAATCCACCAGCCTGCTCCTTGGAAAACCTAGGGGAAGTTCCACTCTGTCCTGTAGGCTTGCTGTGAGCTGGGTTTTCTGTGTAATCTTGGGCGGATTTCTTGAACACACAGAACCTCTGCTTTCCGTCTTTAACTGGGAATAGCAGTACTCACCTACCAGGTGGGGAGTCCCTGAGTGGAGCAAACTGTTAATGGCCTTGGCTGCTAACAAAAAGGCTGAAGGTGCACGGGCACTCAGAAGCCCCTCGGAAGAAAAGCCTGGCAATCTTCTTCCAAAAACTAAGCTACTGAAAACCCTGTGGAACTCAATTCTGTTCTGATGCCCGTGTGGCGTCACCATGAGTAGGAATCAACTCTACGGCAACCGGTGCTAGACTGGCACTGGTGTCTGGTGGGGTTGTTGGAAGGAATAAACGAGGCAAGGCATACAAAACATTTAGCTGAGTACTTGGTGATTACTAACGACTCAGTAAATGGTAATAGCTAGGATCATTTCAAGGGGATTGGACTTGATAATAAAAAGGATTTTCATAATGAGCTAAAAATCTATTGAGTGCTTAATCACGGGTTTCGTCTAGCACATTGTTCTAAGTGCTTTGCATATATTATCACAGAAACTCTTCATGAAAAAAGAAAAAGCTTTCCTGATTTTGCAGATAAGAGAATGGAAGCATCAGAGCTTAACAGTACTGACCGAGATTGTAGTACTGACCGAGTGGTAGTCCAGCATCTCTCACCCAGCACTTCCCCTGTCTAGCAAACTCTTATTCATCCATCAAAGCCCAAAACAAAAACGAAACCCACTGCCATCAAGTTGATTCTGACTCACAGCAACCCTGTAGGTCAGAGTAGAACTGCCCCACGCAGTTTCCAAAGAGCACCTGGCAGATTTGACTGCCAACCTTTTGGTTACCAGACATAGCACTTAACCCACTATGCCACCTTTCAAAGCCCAGTGTCTCTCAACTGTTGTTCCTTAGGAATGCCTCCCTCTGGACCTCCGGGGACCCCAGAATACATGCCTGGCATATGGAGTGCCTCTTGACAACTTCTCCCGCTAACAAAGGGATAGGGCAGGAATGTTTTTATCCTCAGCCTGATCTTTTCCTGTCCACCAAATGTTCCACTTATACATTCATTCTGGACTGCTAGGGCTCTGTGGGGTCCCAAGGCACCTGACTGCAGTTTCCCAGGAGCTTCTGAGTCACATTATTTCAAGAGTATTGATGCCTCACATCTTCCTGGTATTTTGCCAACTCCCCACTCCTGCTGCGTGCCCATTAAGGGAAAGGAATCTATGCCTACTGAGCCTGCACTGGGCCAGGCTTTCAACTGGGTGCTTCACATGCTTTAGCTCATTTGATCCTACAAGCATCTTAGAAAGAAGTGTAGCTTTAGAAACCCAACACCAGCCAGCCAGAATCTAAAGGAGGGGTGAACCTTTAAACTACGGGGAGGGTTAGTGGACTCAGGTGCAGCCGGAACCAGAGGCCTAAATACTGCCAGGACTCGTCCTTTCTCTCCCACTCTCTCTCTCTATCTCTCTTTAATGCCTTTCATTCTATAAACTCACTGTCACGAGGAAGGAGATGTGACCAATGGCAACTCCTGAGCTTCCCATCCATAGCCATTTTCTCAGTTCTAGTTCAAAATAATTTAAAAAACCAGGGAAGTCTTATGACCGGCGTGCTGCAGTCAGGTGTCCACCTGTGGACCAATCATAGATGACCTAGGGACAAGATCATGGAAGCCTGGAAACAGCCTTTGCTGAAATACAATGTATCTTAGTCATCTAGTGCTGCTATAACAGAAATACCACAAGATAGCTTTAAAAAGAGAAATTTTGTCACAGTCCAGTAGGCTACAAGTCCAAATTCAGGGTGTCGGCTCAGGGAACGGCTTTCTTTACTGGCTCTGGAGGGAGGTCCTTTTCATCAGTCTTTCCCTGGACTGGAAGATTTTGAGGCTCAGGGACCCTAGTCCTTTCCAGAGAAGGTGCTCAGCTCCTGGCACTGCTTTCTTGGTAATATGACCTCCCCAATCTTTCTGTCAATTTATCTCTTTTATCTCAAGAGATTGCCTCAAGGCACAACGCAGTTTTATACATTGAGTTCTATCCCAGCAACACAACTGCCCTCCCCCTCTTCCTTATTAACATCATAGAAGCAGAGTTTACAACATATAAGAACATCACACAATACCAGGAATCAGGGCCTAACCGAATTGCTACATACATTTTTGGGATGACACAATTCAATCCGTGACACACTGGTTGGAAACAAAGGAAATCTCCAGAGAAGGAAAAGCTGCTGTTCCAGGGCAAAGAAGAGATTCTGCGAGATCACAGATATAGGTCCACAAACTCAGGGCTATTGTGGAAACCCTGATAGTGTGGTGGTTAAGTGTTACGGCTGCTAAGCAAAAGGTTGGCAGTTCAAATCTGCCAGGCACTCCTTGAAAACTCTATGGGTCAGTTCTATTCTGTCGTATATGGTCTCTATGAGCCAAAATCAACTCAAGAGGTGGTGGATTTATTTTAGGGACGACCGTTACCTCCATTTTACAGACGAGGAGATAGAGACTCTGGGAGAGGATGTGACTTGTCCTGCTGGATACAGACCATGCTAGATTCCAATGGAATGAGGATTCCTCTCCCGGCTTCTTCCTGATGATAGATTCCTGGGGCCTTGGAAATACCTTTGCTGGAGTTCCACGCACCCACCTGGTGGAAATTCCACGGCTCTGACACCAACACCCTGGGGCAACCTCTTTCCAGCGTAATACCAGGCTGAGTATCTGCAGGCCTTCCATGAAGTTCCCTGCTTTTGTGTGAGAGGTGACAGCATAAGCCTGTCTATGGGACAGGATGAGATGGCCCACAGAAAGAATATGGCAATTGACGGATCAGAGAGAGGGGTAACAGGTGAGCCATATGGCTAAGAACTGTTATTACCTCCCATTTTAGGAGAAAACTGAGAGGAGGGGTAGTAGTTCAGTTACTCGCCCATGGACACACAGCTAAGAAGTGGTGGGTGTGGGAAATGCTGCTGGCACCCTGAATACCATGTCGGTCCCTCTCAGCAAGTGGCAGGTAGGCATAAGCCCCTGCTAGACCTTACCCCAGGGTCTGGGGCAGACCACCTTGTTCCTTATGAGGTCGCTGGTAGGTTATTACCATGGTCTCTTTACCCAGTGAATGCTCAAGAAATCCAGTTAGCCAGATCAAGGCTTTATTAGTCAATTTTGCAAAATGGGGCACACAAGCCCACAAAGGAAAGGAAGGGGGCAGTGCACGTGCAAGCAGTTCCTTACCAACCTTGTAGCTCCTAATTCGCGGGTCCCCCCCCCGTCCCTCACTGCCTGAGTACTGTGGGGCGAACGATCTCTCCGGAATGTTGCCGAAGTCTTATCACTCCCTTTCTTGTTTCCCGAAAAGGTTTCCCCTCCTCCCCTAGTTCATCCTGTTTGTACACACACGTATCTTAAGTGCATGGGCTTTGTGGCTGCCACGTCAACTAACACTTAGCATCCTGGGTCAACTGAGTAACTTATTTTGTTCCCTTTATTCTGAAAACAGACCAGTTTGAAATTTATTTCTCACAGTGGGAACCTCATTTGTCAGGCTCCAGTGCTTCGGCTTTCCCTAAACTATAACTGGGTACACACACAGCCCCTCTTCTTGTACGCAAGCAGTTCTTTGTTTCCCCAACTCTGTGCATAGGTGACAAGGACTTGGAGTTTGGGGCTTACAGAAGCTGGTGATCAGAGCGCATTTGGGAGAGAAATCAGTAACAGGTGGGCTTGGCCTGGGGCTGCGGAAAGGTGTCAGGTTCTGCAGAGTGCCAGTCATATCTCTGCTCACCCTGAACAGTCAATAGGGAAGCCTCCTCCTGACTCCCCAGGACAGACACTGGCCACCCTCTGAGCCCCTCCCCTCACCCCACATCCTCCAGCACAGCACAGCCATCATCCATGCCTTCCCTGACTGTGTCTCACCTTCTCTATGCTTTCAATGGCCCCAAACAGCACTTGGCGTAGAAGAGAAGCAGGAGCTGCTTGTTGGGAGAGTGCAGAAATAACTGGATGGGTGGACGGAAGGACGGATGGACGAATGCATGGATGGACCAACTGACAGTCAGGTGGACAAATGACTCACGTACGCGGGCCGTGAGGCAGTGTCGACTTGGTAGCAGTGCCCCCTGGTGGCTGGATCCGCACCTCACTCCCACTGTAGCAGAGAAACAGCATACTAGGTCCACAAAACAACCTGTTGTGGTGGAATCAATTCCGTCTCACGGTGACCCTATAAGACGGAGTGGAATTGCCCCATAGGGTTTCCAAGGAGCACCCGGTGGATTCGAACTGCTGACCTTTTGGTTAGGCAGCTGATCTCTTAACCACTACGCCACAGCAGAGAGGAGTGGCAAAGAAAGAGGCTCTGTGCAGACTCCTAGGAACTGGGCACCGGCTCTGTGCTGACCTTTCACATACGTCCTCTGACCGAGTCACCATAGCTGCTCTGTGAGCCAGGCAAGTCCTGGAGACTGACTCAAGGGCACAAAGCAAGAAGAGACAGAGCTGGGAACTGATCTCAGTCTGTCTGCCTCCAGAAGTCAACTCACTGCTATGGCCCCACTCCTCAACCCTCACCCAGATGTCATGCTCCAGCTGGCCAGAAAAGGGTTAGTGTTCGACTTTAAGGTCACCTCGTGGCACTACTGTCTACTTACTTTTCCTCAGACTCCCTTGTCTCTCCTCAGTGTACATACCTCCCTCAGAAAGCCCCAGATTCAGAGCCAAACAGACCCAGGTTCAAATTCCAGCTCCCCTGGACTCCCTGAAACTTACTTTCCTCTCTGGGCCTCAGTTTCCCACTCCCTAAAACAGGAACAGTGACCCCTGTTGTTTCTGTGTGGGAGCATCACAGATGGAGGATTTAGCTACTAACGAGGCCATGAGGGAAATGGAAGCCTAAAGGGCCAGAGCACAGATATGTGAAAACACCTTCCAGGGCCTGAGACTGACTCTGGATCCTGCAAAAGCTGATACACCACAGGGAAAGGACTCACCCATCCAAAGTAGTAAACATCCACATCAAAGGTGAGTCCTCTCAATCCCCGGATGTGGAGGCTTGTCCGACAAGTGGCCAAGATGAGCCTTGCGTTGAGATGGACACAGGGAATGTTACGACGGGCTGCGAGTGGTTCCTTTCCCCATGACAGATGGCATTCAAGGGACCTGGATATGATAGGATCTCAGCCTGAGCGAAGTCTCACTGCTTTGGGGCCTAGGTGGGTACCTGAGTGAATCAGGCATGCCAGAGAAGTGGGACGAGCGTGCCAGGCACATGTTAGAAAGTACATACTTGCCTGAAGGCACTCAGAATCAAAGGCTTAAAAACCAGATGCCAGCCCACATCAGCCAGACACCTAACAGAAAGCAGATGACACACTCTAATTAGGAGAATTTGGACCATTTATTTTCAAAAGTACTAGTTACTAAACAGTGTATAGGAAAATCACAAGAGAAAGTACAGGAATTTGGGGCTGCAAGCAGGCTTTCATCTTTCCTGGCCTGCAGGCAGCAGGATGGGAGAGGGGACCAGAGCTCTTAAGGACAGGGTTAGGTGGAGAGGAAGTGGCTTCACAGTGAACTGAGCGCAGGGAATGTCATGGCTTGAATTGTGTCCTCCCAAAATAGGTGTAGCCACATGGCTGGGCCATGATTCCCAGTATCTTGTGACTGTCTACCATTTTGTGGTTTTCCTATGCTGCATGTTAAAGGATTGGGGTGGGACTGTAAATCCCTTCCGAAGATCACCTCCCTGCTCCATTGTAAAGACAGTTTCCCTGAGTATGACTTGTCCTACCCTTAATCCTTTCATCCTACAAGAGATAAAAAAGGAAAGGGAAGCAAGCAGAGAATTGGAAACCTCATACCATCAAGCAAGCAAGCAGCACCAGGAGAAGAGTGCATCCTTCAGACCTGAGGTTCCTGCACCAAGATGCTCCCTGGACAAAGACTGATGCAATACCAGACTTTCCTCCAGAGCAAACAACATGGAAAGTCTTCCCCTGGAGCGGACATCCCAAATTTGGACTTGTAGTCTACTGGACTGTGTAAGAATAAACTTTCATTTGTTAAAGCCATCCACTCTGTGGTATTTCTGTTACAGCAGCCCTAGGTGACTAAAACAGAATAAATGCCCCAACTCCGTCTTCTTCCCTTCCACTCAGCTCCTGCTGGGCTCCCCACTTACCAAGTCCCTCAAAAACCTAGAGGTCAGGGAACTTAGCTATGAATTCTTACAGGAACAAGAAGGAAACTTCTATCTGATTTCACCTAATTTTTTTAAGGTCTTTTACAACAACAGCTTAACCTGTAACCTAACCGACTAACCCTCATAAAAAGAAACATCTGTCAAGAAGATCATGTACTTATATGTATCTGGAACCACATCTTCATTTTGGTTCAAAAAAAAAAACAAGACCGTGGAATGCAAAGCTGGCTGAATTGCAAAGAATGTTTGTGACATTTACAAGTCATAAACAAAGTGGAGAATTTTAGTTAAATGCTCTTAAAATTAATGGATGAAATAAAAAGAAGAAGAAGAGTAAAGATCCAGAAGTTTAAACAATATAATTAAGGAAACTACCAGATAAGCATAGACCTGCCACCCCACAAACACAGAACATTCATTGTTTTTCAAATACTACATACTTGGCTATAAAGAAAGTTGAAAAGCTTTTCTCAAAGAGCCAGTATCATTCAACTATGTTCTCTAATTCCAATGTAATAAAATTATGAATCAAAAGCTGGCTAAGAAAATTCAATAGGTTTGGTAACTTAAAAACTCACTTATAAATAATTCACAGGGTGAGGGGACAATTATAATGGAAATGACAAGATATTCAGGACTATGTGACAAGCTAATGTGGAACTTAGAGGAAAAATTATAGCCTTGAATGAATTTATTAAAAATAAGAAGGATTGGCAACCAATAAATAAACCATTCAACTCAAGACTCTAAGAAGAGACAAAGAGACAGCATGAGCAGAGGAAGGAAATACTAAAGATAAAGCAGCAAACAACAAAATGCTGAGCTTTTAAAAGACTTACTAAAACAAATAATTAGTCCACAATGCACAATAACAAAAAGGATATAAGTAGAAATGTGCTCAAAGTTTTTAGAAATCACCAGAAAATACTCTGAGGACCTCGAATTCTGGCATGATATCAGCCTAAGACAATATGAAAAATCCAGGAAATAAATTCAGAAGGAAGTAGTAGTTTGCAAGAAGAAATGAAGAGAAAAAATTTAAAAATTACTAAACACATGGGAAATTCAAACAGGCACATTTGGGGAATAAACAAATGAGACTGAAAATACTGACCAGTAATAAAATGACAGCCAGGAAGCAGCGATCAGCATTAAAAATTCTTCTATGGTCTTTGGTAGTTCTGGGGAAGATGCTGGTTAACTTTAGATTTTGTTAACTGAAGTGTGCATGTTCAAAATTTAAGGATGAGAGATAAAAGAATACACTATGTGTCTGTCAGTTCACTGTGTGGTGGTGGCTTATTTGTTACTGTGATACTGGAAGCTATGCCACCTGTATTTCAAATACCAGCAGGGTCATCCAAGGTAGACAAGTTTCAATGGAGCGTCCAGACTAAGACAGACTAGAAAGAAGGCCTTGGCAGTCTACTTCTGAAAAGAATTAACCAGTGAAAACCTTATGAATAGCAGCAGAAGATGAGCCTGTCAGATTGGAAGGCACTCAAAATACAGCTAGGGAAGAGCTGTCTCTCAAAGTAGCTGTTAGGTGCCAGCTAGTTGGGTCTGACACGTAGCTATCCTGTGTAAAACAGAACGAAACATTGCCTGGTCCTGCGCCATGCCCATGATCGTTTCTATGCTTAAGTCCATTGCTGCAGCGACGGTGTCAATCAATGTCCTTGGGGGTTTTCCTCTTTTTTGCCGACCCTTCACTCTACCAAGCATGATGTCCTTCTCCAGCGATCGAGCCTTCCTGACAACATGTCCATGTATGTAAGGCACAGTCTTGCCATTCCTGTGTCCAAGGAGCACTCTGACTGTACTTCTTCCAGAACAGATCTGTTTGTTCTTTTGGCAATATATGGTACATTCACTATTCTTCTCCAACAGTACCATTCAAAGGCATCAGTTCTTCTGTCTTCTTTATTCACTGTCCAGCTTTAGCATGCATGTGATGTGAGTGAAAATACAATGGCTTGGGGCAGGTGCACTTTAATTTTCAAGGCAACATCTTTACTTTTTAACACTTTAAAGAGTTCCTTTGTAGCAGATGTTCCCAATGTCTTTCAATTTCTTGACTGCTGCTTCCATGGATGTTGACTGTGGAACCAAGTAAAATGAAATCCCTGACATCCTCCACCCTTTCTCCATTTATCATATGTTGCTTACTGGTCCAGCTGAGAGGATTTTTGTTTTCTTGATGTTGAGGTGCAATCTATACTGAAGGTTGTGGCCTTTGAGCTTCGTGAGTAAGTATTTCAGATCCTCTTCTCTTCCAGCAAGCAATGTTGTGTTGTCTGCATAATGCAGGTTGTTAATGAGTCATCCTCCAATCCTTATAACTATTCTTCTTCATATAGTCCGTGTTCTCAGACCATTTGTTCAGCACACAGATTGAAAAGGTATAGAGAAAGGGTACAACCCTAACGCACACCTGTCCTGCCTTTAGGCCAAGCAGTGTATCCTTGTGCTGTTTGCACCACTGCCTCTTGATCTGTCTACAGATTCCTTAAAAGCACAATTAAGTATTCTGGAATTCCAATTCTCTACAACATTATCCATAATTTGTTATGATCTATACAGTTAAATGCCTTTGCATAACAATGAAACACAGGTGAACATCTTTGGTATTCTCTGCTTTCAGCCAAGATCCATCTGACATCAGCATTGATATCCTGGTTCCTCATCCTCGTCTGAATCTGGCTTGAAGTTCTGGCAGTCCCCTGCTGATATATCATTGCTGTAGCTTTTGAATTATCCTGAGCACAATTTTACTTGCATGTGGTATTAATGATATTGTTCCATAGTTTCTGCATTCAGTTGGATCACCTTTCTTGGGAACAGGCATAAATATGGATCTCTTCCAGTTGGAAACACTGATGGTATAGTGGTTAAGTGCCACGGCTGCTAACCAAAAGGTCAGCAGTTCAAACACACCCAGGCACTCATTGGAAACCCAATAAGGCAGTTCTACTCTGTCCTATAAGGTTGCTACGAGTTGGAATAAACTCAATGACAATGGGTTTCTTTTGGTTTTCCAATTGTTTGGCCAGGTAGGTGTCCTCCAAATTTCTTGGCATAGACCATGAACCACTTCCAGCACTGCATCCATTTGTTGAAACATCACAATCGATAGTCCATCAGTTTCTGGAAACTTATCTTTCACCAATACCTTCAATGCAGCTTCAACTTCTTCCTTCAGTACCCTAGGTTCCTGATCATATGCTACCTCTTGAAATGGTTGAACTTTGACCAGTTCTTTCTGGTTTAGTGACTGTGTATACTTCCATCTTCTTTTGATGCTTCCTGAGTTGTTTTGTATTTTCCCTATAGAATCCTTCACTAGTGCAGCTTGAGGCTTGAAAGTTTTCTTTAGTTCTTTCAGCTTGAGAAACACAAAGTGTTCTTCCTTTTGATTTTTCTATCTCCAGCTTTTCTCACACGTCATCATAATACTTTGCTTTGTCTTCTTGAGCTGTTCTTTAAAATCTTCTGTTCCGTTCTTTTACTTTGTCAGTTCTTGCTTTTGCTTTAGCTACTCAAAGTTCAAGAGAAAGTTTCGGGTTCTCTTCCACATCCATTTTGGTGATTTCTTTCTTTCCTGTCATTTTAATGACCTCTTGCTTTCTTCATGGGTGATGTCTTTGATATCATTCCACTACTTGTCTGGTCCAGTCATTAGTGTTCAGCACGTCAAATCTGTTCTTGAGATTGTCTCTAAACCCAGGTGGGATATATTCAAGGTCATACTTTGGCTCTCACAGGCTTGTTCTAATTTTTTTCAGTTTCAGTTTGAACTTGCATGTGAGCAACTGATGGTCTGTGCCACAGTCAGCCCCTGGTCTTGTTCTGACTGTTGACATGAGCTTTTCCATCACCTTTTTCCACATACCTAGTCAATTTGACTCTTGTGTATTCCATCTGGTAAGGTCACTGTGTATAGTCTCCATTTATGTTGGCAAAAAAGTGTATTTGCAATGAAGAAGTTGTTGGTCTTGTAAAATTCTATCACATGCTCTCCAGCATCATTTCTATCACCAAGGTCATATTTTCCAACTACTGATCCTTCTTTGTTTCCAACTTTTGCATTTCAATCACCAGAAATTATCAATGCATCCTAATTGCATGTTCGATCAATTCCAGACTGCAGAAGCTAGTAAAAATCTTCAATTTTCTTATCTTTGGCCTTAGTGTTTGGTATGCAAATTTAAATAATAGCCATATGATGTTTGTGTTCCACTTCATTTTTGAAGAGTTTAAATTTTCCTAAATTCATGCTTTGTACATGCCATGTCCCAATTGTTAATGGATGTTTGCAATTGTTTCTTCTCATTTTGAGTTGTGCCACATCAAGGTCTTGAAAGTGTTGCTTCATCCACATCATTAAGGTCAACCCTACTTTGGGGAGTCACCTCTTTCCCAGCCATTTTTGAGTGCTTCCAACCTGGGGGGCTCACCTTCTAGCTCTGACAATGTGCTGCTGTTATTCATGCTATTTCACTGACAAATTCTTTTCATAAGTAGATTGCTGGGTTCTTCTTCCTAGTTTATCTTAGTCTGGAGGCTCAGGTGAAACTTGTCTGCTATCGGTGATCCTGCTGATATCTAAATACGGGGGGCATAGCATCACAGCAAGCCCCCACAGTGTGACAAACTGACAGACAAGTGGGGCTCTTGAACACAGAGCAGCTAAAATGAACAGAAGAAATGAAGTAAAAGAGCTGAATGTAAGCTTTCAAAGGGCAGCTCGAGAACACAAAGTAAGACGGTCTTCCAATTAGGATGTTCTAGTTTTGACGGCTCATGACAGCAATAGTTTTGAAACTGTAGTGGCCGTATTTATCTTTTTTGTCTTGACACACAGCCATGAAAAGTTATGTAATTCTGCAATGCGTAGAAATTATTAAAGTTTATTATCAAAATGGTGTTCCATTTGCCAAATATTCCTCATGTTACATGAAATTTATGATGTGCATAATCATCCCATTGAGAGAACAATTAGATGTTTAATCAAAAATTTGAGACAACTGAGTCTGTTGTCAATCAGACAACATCTGTGTGTCAACGAAACACATTCTCCAGTGACAACAAACCCTTGTCAGAGTGTACTTGAGAATCCATCCCAATCGATTTCTCACTGAACACAAGAACTGAGCCTTTCATCAACCACAATTTGGCAGATTTTTCATCTGGACTTGAAGGTTTACTCTTACAAAATTGTTTTAACTCAAGAACTGAAGTCCAATGACCATAGGTTGTGCTGTACATTTGCTGACTGGACTCTGGAACAACTGGAAGTTGACCCTGCTTTTGGCCAAAAAATCATCTTCAGCAACGAGGCCCATTTTGGGTGAATGGTTTTGTTAGAAAATAGAACTGTCACATTTGGAGTGATGACAATCCAGTGGAGATTTAAGAGCATCCACTTCATCCCCAAAAAGCTTCCATTTAATTTGGATTTTGGTCTGGCAGAATCACTGGCCCTTATTTTTTCCCAGATGAATGAGAAGAAGCTGTGACTGTCAGTGGCAAAAGATAGCGGGCTGTGATAACTGGTTGTTATTGGTCCCGTTTGGAAGGTGTTGCATCAGCCATTTACTCAAAGTTCCTCTCCACACTTAATATCATCAAATGTACTTCAAAATAATGAAACAAAACTGTGTCATTTACACAACTTGTTTTATTCAAGTTCAAAGACACCCTTATTGGAAGAATTTTTACTATAATGATATGTGCAAAGTCATGGAGACAGAAAACCAAAAGAGAAGAACACACTTGGTAATCTCAAGCTGAAACAACTGAAGAAAAAAATTCAAGCCTCAAGTTGCAATACTGAAGGATTCTGTGGACAAAATACTAAATGACGTGGGAAGCAGCAAACGAAGATGGAAGGAATACACAGAGCCACTGTGACAAAAAGATTTGATTGACCTTCAACCATTTCAGGGTGGGGAATATGATCAAGAACCGGCAGTACTGTAGGAAGAAATCCAAACTGCACTGAAGGCCCTGGAGAACAACAAAGCTCCGGTAATTGACAGAACACCAACTGAGATGTTTCAGCAAACAAGGGCTGCTCTAGAGGTGTCACCTACACCACGAAATTCAGAAGACAGTTGCCTGACCAACTGACTGGAAGAGATCCACATCTGTGGCTATTCCAAGCAAAGATGATTGAACAGAATCTGAAAATTATTGAACAATATCATTAATACCATACACATATAAAATTTTGCTGAAGATAATTAAGAACCAAATGCAGATGCACATCTACAGGGAACTGCCAGAAATTCAAGTTGGATTCAAAAGAGGGCATGAAACAAGAGACATGATTGTTGATGTCAGATGGAACTTTGCTGAAAGCAGAGGATACTGGAAAGATATTTCCTTATGTTTTATTGTCTACACAAAGGCATTAAACTGTGTGGATCTTAACGATTTACAGACAACATTCTGAAGAATGGAATTCCAGAACATTTAATTGTACTCATGAAAAACCTGTGCATAGACCAAGAGGCAGTCATTTGAACATAACAAAAGGATACTGCGTGGTTTAAAATCGGGAAAGATGCAGGTCAGGTTTGTATTCTTTCACCATATTTATTCTATCTGTAGGCTGAGCAAATGACCCAAGAAGCTGGACCACATGATGGAGAAGTTGGTATCAAGACTGGAGGAAGATGCATTCACAACCTGTGGTATGTAGATGGCACAACTTGCTTGCTGAAAATGAAGAGAACTTGAAGTACTTACTGATGAAGATCAAAGATCACAACCCTCAGTATGGATTACACCTCGGCATAAAGAAAACAAAAATCATCACAAGTCGACCGATAAGCAACATCATAATAAACAGAGAAAAGATTGAACTTGCCAAGGATTTCATTTTATTTGGATACACACAATTAATGCTCATGGTAGCAACAGTCAAGAAATCAAACAACACATTGCATTATGCAAATATGCTGCGAAAGACGTTGAAAAGCAATGTCACTTTGAGGACCACAATGTGTCTGACCCAAGCCATGAGGTTTTCAGTTGCCTCATATACATGCAAAAGGTATAAGAATAAGGAAGATAGAAGAAGGATTGATGCCTTTGAACTATGGTGTTGGCAAAGAATATAGAATATACAAGGTATTTCCAGAAGAATGAACAAATCTGTCTCAGAAGAACAGTCAGAATGCTTCTTGGATGTGAGGATGGTGAAACTTCATGTAGTGTACTTTGGAGATCTTATCAGGAGGGACCTGTCTGTGAAGAGGGACATCATGCCTTTTAAGGTAGAGGATCAGCAAAAAAGAGGGAGACCTTCGGCAAGACGGATTGACACAGTGGCTGCAACAATTGGGCTCAAACATACAATGACTGTAAGGTGGTGCAGAACTGGGCAGTGTTTCGTTCTGTTATACATAGAATCTGTATGAATCCGAACTGACTCAAGGTCACCTAGCAACTACAACAATAAAAGAATAGCAATAGAATGTATTCCAAACCAAAAACAAGAGCAGAAACAGGGAATGAAGAAAATCCCATCAATCCACAACAGGGCAAGAAATGACAAATAAAAGAAGCAAAGAACAAGCTTGGTGTTTTTGCCAGTTTTCAAGATACATCCTCGCCCCACCATCTCTACCTGCAGAATTCACACCCTTGTTTAGTCCTCTCCCATTGTCTGTGGCTGGTCTAGTAATTCATTTCTGGACCAACACATTAAGGCAAAAGTGATGATTGACCAGTGATGGCATGTCACTTCCCAGCAGGGCCAGTTTTATGGGCATGCAAGCTGTTCCACTGAGTCACCCTCGGAGGGCTTCGTGCTTAATTAAATGCTCTGCTGTTGCCAACCTGAAATTCTCAATAAATTATTAACAAAGGGCCTCACTGATTATGTAGGTACCCTGCTGTCAAGAATAGGTTGTAAATAGAGTTACAGTATGCCCAACCATTTTGAATTTCATATAAGCAATGAATAATTTGTTACGTGTTCCATGCAAACACTGAAATGTCCGAAATTTAAATTTAACTTGGCATTCTGTATTTCCATTTGTTCAGTCTGACAGCTCTATTATAAAAACATTGTTGCTTCTACTTTGATTGCACTCTCAAACTCTCCGCTTCGGGTCACTCCCTCTGGGGACGCCGTGTTGCGAGCTGGCCTACAGAAGAGCCAGCACTGTGAGGAAATGAAGCCACCTGCCCACCACCGTGTGAAGGAGCTTACAAGGAGGTCCTCCAGGCCATTCTGATGTCCACCTGCAGCTCTGGCTGACAGCTTAACAGCGGCCTCCTGAGGGAGCCTGAGCTGGAAGCATCTAGCTACACTGCTCCCAGCTTCCTGACCCTAAGAAGCTGTTCAAGGTAATAAATTGTTGTTTTAAACTGCTTGGTTTGGGGGTCATCTATTACACAGCAATGACAACTAAGTGCTGCTATTTGTCTTTAAGTCAGTCCTCAACTAGTGGCAACAGCATGTACAATGGAACAAAACACCGCTCAAGGCTGCAGCATCCTCATTATCAGCCAAGGCCTGGACCCATGGTGACCCAGGGGGTTTCAATTACCTGATTTTTAGAAGTGCGTTGCCAGTGCTCCCTTCCTGGTCAACTTAGGCAGCTCTGCTGAAACCTGTCCAATGTTATAACAACACATACACCTTCGCCACCAGATGGGCAGCGGCTACGCAGAGCTACAGAACTGAACCCAGATCTCCTGCATAAGGCGAGAATTCTACCACTAAACCACCAAAGCTGAAGAACACAAAATAAAGTGGTAGAAATAATTCAGTAATGTCAGCAATCACCAAAAGGTAAATGAACTAATTTCACATCAGGTAACAGATTATCAGCTTGGATGAAAATGCAAAATCCAGATATATGGTGTTCATGAGAGACACACCTAAAACATAAAAGTATGGAAACATGAGAACAAAGGCATGAAAATGATACCACGGATAACGGCAGGCACTGCCTAAGGCCTAATCTATAGCTGGCCCCAAACGTTTGGACTGTATGTACTACAGAATCCTGATTTTTTTCAGGTAGCAGCCAGAAATCTGTTGGTCCCATGAGATGTGACTCTACCACCCCCAGCCCTCCTTCTGTTAGCAGCCATAGCACTTAACCACTATGTCACCAGGGTTTCTATCTCTACTGCAGCCCTGGTTTATTTCTCTTCAAGTAAAAGTACCACCCACAAGGGACAAATTGTGACTGGTCTAAGCCAATAATGGAATCTCATTTCTCTTGGCCAGTGATGAGTGGAAGGGTGCTGATGTAATCCAATTCCGGAATTTGAGATGAAAGGAAAACTCTACTGGGAAGTGATTTTTCCCTTTCTTCCTTCTTCTACCTGGTACACGGACACAATGTGTGAAAGTGCAGCAGCATTTTTGTAATCTTAAAGTGACAAACATAAGCTAAGGGTCAACAGCCTCACACCAGTGGCCAGGAAAAATAGAACAAGCCTGGGTATTGATGGCACCACAGAGCAGCTAAAACAATGTCAACAACGACCTAACTCTGACAATTTGTTACTTAAAGGAAAAAAAAGAAATGTTGCCATCAAGTCAATTCCGACTCATGGTGAGCCCTTGTGTTACAGTGTAGAAGTGCTCCATAGGGTTTTCTTGACTCTAGTCTTTACAGAACCAGATTGCCAGGACTTTCTCTGTGCCACTACTGAGTGGTTTCCAATCATCAACCTGTAGGTTGATAAAAAAAACAAAACAAAAAAACCTCTTGCCCTGGAGTTCATTCCAACTCATAGAGACCCTATAGGACAGAGTAGAACTGCTCCATAGAGTTTCCAAGGAATGTGTGGTGGATTTGAACTGCCGATCTTCTAATTAGCAACCATAGCACTTAACCACTATGCCACCAGGAATTCCACATAGGTTAATAGTTGTACACAAATTGTTTGCACTACCCAGGGACCTATTTAAAGGAAAAATGCCCCAGTTTGCTTCAGCTGCTAAAATTGGGTTTTGTTACTTGCATCTAATTGCATTCCTATCAGATACATCAGGCAAATAGCAATCAAAAGAAAGCTGGTGTTGCTTTAGAAATATCAGACAAAATGGACTTTAAGTTAAAATGCATCATTAGGGATAAGAGGATGCTTGCAGAACAATTACCAAAGCAACGCTATAATTCTGAACTCAGATTATGTAAAGCGGAATCAGCAAACTTTTTCTGTAAAGTGTCAGGTAATAAATATTTTAGGCTTTTTAGGTTGTGCAATCTCTGTCTCAGTTACTCAGCTTGCCCACTGTAGCATGAAAGCAGCCTTTGACAACATCTAAATGAATATTTGTGGCCGTGTTCCAATAAAACTCTGTCTGCAAAAACAAAGAGTGAGCCAGAGTTGGTCCACAAACTGTCGTTTGATGACTCCTGATATAAAGCAAAACTGGGGAAAATTTCAGGGAGAGGTGGACAGATCCACAGTCCTCCTGAGAATGTTACCTGTCCTTTCTGAGTGGCTACTAGAGCCAGCAGCCACAAGAAAATGAGTGTCTGCATAACACAGTTAAGAAGCTTGATCAAACCATAAAGCTAGGCGCACTTTTCAAGGAAGCAGGGAACATTTAGAAAAATTGACCCCACGTGAAGAAAATCTCCACAAAGACTACCTTCTCTGATTACAATACAGCAAAATTAGAAAACTATAACAGAAAGATAACCAAGTCCCTTGTGTTTGAAAACTAAAGATCACATTTCCAAATATTTTTAACAGGATGATGAAAATCTAGACAATATTAGGAATCAGATAAATAATGAAAGCACTACATTTTGAAACTGGAATACAGCTAAAACAAGCCTTGAGGGGAAATGTATACCCTTAAATACATGCATTAAATAAGAATAAAGATTAAAAATAAAGATCTAATTGCAGATTAGTGAAATGAGCATCCAATTCAGGATATTAAAGAAAGGACAACATAATAATCTTTCTCCCTCTTCAAAAATATTTAGCAGGAAATAATGATAAAAGTCAATGAAATGGAAAACAAAGACATAATAGAGATGATCAGCAAAACAAAAAACTAATAAGCTAGATATGTTTCTGACAAGACTGATTTAAAAAAGAGAAGGCCTAAATAAACAACATTAGGAGGTGGAGTCAAGATGGCGGACTAAGGACACGTCTCCTTCTATCCCTCTGGAAACCAAGACCTGAATTGACAATCAAACAGAGTCTTCTGAGCACCTAATCAGCCTCAGGACATGGCACAGAGCTGTTAATTGGGACTTTATACCATTCAGCGAAAAATCTTCTCTCTTTCGCTGACTCCCGCTCCTGGCTAGCCCTGGCTCTCACGGACGGAAGGTAAACGCACCATTTTGACTTTTTTTTTCCTCGGTCTCGGCTGGTGGGCGGAGCTGGGCCTTGCCCGGCGGCTGGACTCAGGCGCGCTGCTGGGGGGATAGGCAGGCGAAATTCCCATATTCTGAGAGCCAGGCTCGGGACTCTGTTAACCTAGACACTTTGAGCCTTTCGTTTTGTAGCTGCCTCAGCGGGGTTTGTGCGGAGCTCCGCGGTCAGGGTGCGGGACGCCATGTTGCTACCGAGATTTTAGCGGGACCTCGTTCTTAGCCTGGGAGCCAGCGCCTGCAAACGGGACAGCGCTTCTCCGTCACAAAAGTAGTGATTTTGCATAGTGCTGCCTACGTTGGGGGCCCTGCAACAGAGGCAGAGGAATCGCTGCCTCTGGGCATCTTTAGCCCCCCTGTCTGCTGCCTGTGTGGAGGACGCCATCTTGGGTACGGTGGCCGCAGCTGGACCTAATTCTTAGCTTGGGAGCCAGACCCTGCCCACAAGAGAGCGCTTTTCTATCACAAAACCAGTACTCGAGGCAGTGTTGGATAAGGCTAGGCCCTGTCAGCAGAGGCCACCAGGGCACTAGCAGTGCTGTATTCTGAACTAGTTTGTTATCATCTGGGGTTGGATACAGTGGCGCTTACTGTGTCAGATGGGAAGAGGGACCTCTACACCTGAAAACCTAACTGACTTGTGAACTGGTCAGATACCTTTTGCTTTACATTTGAAGACAGCCTAGAGAAACATTTGCAATCCATCCTCACAGTACCTCTTCCAGCCTCTATATACTCACATGGGACCCAAAAAGCAACAGACAATTGTGGCATACAAGCAATCACTCATGGCTTCAGAAGGCTCCCAAACAAAGCAACCAAGGAGTTTTCCAGATGAAGAAACTTTTATGAAAGCATCAGGAAGTGAATACAAATTGATTATATACAGGGCCCTTCTAGACCTTATACAAAATGCAGCAGAACAAAATGAAAAATTAAGCAAGTTGTTCGATCTGATGGAACACCAGTACTCTGAAATCCAACAGATCAAGAAGAAAATCAAAGACATAGAAACTTCCATGCAAAGCCAAGAAAACAGAATGGAACAAATGGAAAAAAGAATTTCTGACTTGGAAGACAAAGCTACTGATGCCAGTGTCTATGAGCAGAAATCAGAAAAAAGAAACAAGAAAAATGAAGAAACATTAAGAAGCATGTGGGACTCTATTAAGAGGAACAACCTTCGATTAATTGGAGTCCCTGAACAGGGTGAGACATCTGAGAACACAGAGAGTATTGTCGCTGAGCTGCTGAAAGAAAACTTCCCAGAAATCATGAAGGAAGAGAATATAGACATCTCAGATGCATATCGTACGCCACCCAACATAGATCTCAAAAGAAAGACTCCAAGACATATTATAATCAAGCTTAACAAAATGAAACATAAGCAGCAACTCTTAAAGGCAGCAAGACTCAAGGCAAAGCTAACATTCAGAGGGAAACCCTGTAGGCTCTCGTCAGATTTCTCAGCAGAAACCATGCTGGCACGGAGACAGTGGCACAACACATTCAAAGTCTTGAAAGAGAAGAACTTCCAACCAAGAATTATATATCCTGCAAAACTGTCTTTCAAACATGAAAATGAAATTAAGACATTTCCAGATAAACAGAAACTCAGAGACTTTGTAAAAACCAAACCCAAACTACAAGAAATACTGAAAGAAGTTCTTGGCTTTGGCTTAGAAGAACGAAACCACTAACTTTATATTTTAGAACAACACACTACTCAATACTCATTTAGGGAAGGCTCCAAAGTAAATCACAGCTTTGATTTGGAAAGAAGCAATCCAGTGATCATCATGAAAACTATGGTGTCATCATAATAAAAGAGGGATGTACTACAGTTGTTATAGTCCTTCCAGATGGAGAGGAAGATGACCAGACTGGTAGTAATTAAAATTGGGTTTATAGTTTATTAAGGGGGTTCATAGGGGCAGCTGTAAAGCACAACAAAGATGTATCATACCATTTCAAGAAATCTAACACACGAGTCTCAACAACTATAAAACCAGCTCTGAAAAAGGTGAAAAATCAACTCACAAAAAAGAGTGTCTCAGAACAGACTAATAAGAACAACAGAGAAAACATCAACATAAAAATAAACAACATTAGGTATAAAAAACAAGATTTACTATACAGAGATTTTTTAAATTACTGGAACATTTACAAATAAATTTTTAAATGTAGTTGTAGTAGATAAGTCTATAAAATGTAACTATGAAAACTGACTTTAAAAACACAAATGAAAACTAAATAATAACTGTTAAACCATTGTTCAGAGTGTTCTGTTTTAAATCTTATGAATCTCTTTTGGATCTATCATTATTGAACCTTTTTTATTGTTAATATTTATTCATTTGTGCCTTTTCTTTTTCTTTTATTTTCACTTGTGATTAAGAGAAACTACACAATCCAAATTAAAATTACATGCCCACCTATCTGCAGCTCCTTCTACTCTGCTTTCCCAATGTCAGCACGTTCCTCCTTTTCATTCTATGCTTTTCATATCCTCTTAACAATCGTCAGTCCCCTCCTCTCCCATCTAGAAAGAGACCAGTAGGACAGCCTCCTATAAATGCATAGAGCCATAAAGCACACACACCATATGGCCACATTGTGTCCCCGAGTCCAGTCTAGTCCTGTCTGAAGGGTTGACCTCTAATGTTTTCTGGTCAGGGGCAGCAGCAGGTCTAGGGGCCACACTCTCAGGGGAACCCCCAGGCTGCTGGACCATCAATTGCGGTCTTTTAGTGGAGTTCTTGAGGTGCACTCCTCTTTTTCTCATGTTGCCACTGGACTCAACATTGTGTGCTCCATCATGGCTCTCTTTGGTGGTGGCTGGGCACCATCTGGTTCTTCTGGTCGCATGTTGATACAGTCACCTATTCAGATGAGTCCTTCTATCTCCTGGGCTTTTTTCCCCTCGTGTCTTTGTTGTTCCTAGTGATCATCTGTTCCAGATGATTTGGGACAATTTGGTGTACCTGAGATGGTAGCTTGCTGGCTTTTAGGACCCCCAGATGCCACTCAGCACTATGGTGTGTAGAAGACTGTCTTAGCAATAGGCTAGTTATACCAGTTGGCCTTGATGTCTGTCTTTTTTTAAAAATCAAGTTTAAGTTTGACTACTCCTTTCAAAGAAGCAAATTTGGCAGCATTAATCCCTCAATTGTATCTTTGTTTCTTTTTTTATTATTAATTTTACTCTTTATCTTGCCCTTTGTTCTACTTTTATTGGATTTATTCTATTGTTGCTTCTATTTCCTAAGTTAGATCAAAATACAAAGTATTTTCAGTACCCCAGTCAATAACTACCCCTACCTCTCAAAGGTAACTGTTTTAGCCAGCTAGTGCTACTCTAACAGAAATACCACAGGGTGGATAGCTTTAACAAAGGGAAGTTTATTCTTACACAGTTCGATTGGCTACAAGACCAAATTCAGGATGTCCACTCCAGGGAAAGACTTTCCCCCTTGCCATATCTGGAGGAAAGTCCTTGTGTTGCACCAGTGTTTGTTCAGGGAGCATCTTGGCACAGGAACCTGAGGTCTGAAGGACATGCTCTACTTTTGACGCTGCTTTCTTGATTGTGTGAGGTTCCCGATTCTCTGCTTGCTTCCCTTTCCTTTTATCTCTTGCAGGATGAAAGGATAAAGGGTGGTACAAGCCACACTCCATGGAAATCCCCTTTACAGTGGAGCAGGGAGGCGATCCTATGAAGTGATTTACAGTCCCACCCTAATCCTTTAACATACAACATAGGAAAATGACAAAAAGGAGGACAATCACAAAAGATTGGAAATCACGGCCAAGCCACACGGTTACACATATTCTGGGGGTGGGGTGGTGGACACAATTGAATCCATGACAGTGACCACAGTCCCAATTTCTATCACAATAGGATAGTTCTGCCTGCTTTCAAATTTCATACAAATGAAATTATAGAGTCCTTGCTTTTTCTGGCTTCTTTCACTCAACATCAAGCCTGTAAGGTTCAACTATGTTGTTACGTGTTACAGTAGCTGTGTGTGTGAATGTGTATGATCCAGCATCCCATTGTCTGAATAGACTACAATTTATTTGCTCATCCAACGATAGATGAATATATGTATTATTTCCAGAAGTGTGCTTTCAAATTTCCAAATAAAAGGAAATTGCTTATCTATTAGTTACAGAATCCTAACTTAATTATATTTTGATCATAGAATATGATGTATATGATTGCAATTCTTGAAAGTAGCTGGGACCATGTTTGTGGCCTGGTATTTTGGTCATGCTCAAGAAGAATAAGTGTTGAGAGTTGGATCCTTTTTATGTTAATAAGTCGAACTGGTTAACTGTACTGTTCGAATCTTCCATGACTTCATTAATCAATCCATAATTAAGAGGGGAATAGAGAGGTGATCAGAACTTGGACAAATAATGAGAAGTATCCCTGAGCATGCTGTTGTAGGCTGGGTTCTCTAAAGAAGCAGAACCAGTAAAGCATACAAATACCTATGTGTTATTATTAGGTGGCATCAAGTTGGTTCCAATTCACAGCTACCCCACATGCAACGGAATGTAACGCTGCTTGCTCCTGCATCTTCCTTACGACGGTTGTTATGTCGCAGCCCACTGATGTAGCCACTGTGCTGATCCATCTCATTGAGGGTCTTCCTCTTTTTCACTGACCTTCTATCAAACATGAATTCCTTCTCAGTGACTGGCGCCTCCTGATAACATATCCAAAGTATGTGAGATAAAGTCTCACCATCATTGTTTCTAATGAGCATTCTGGCTGTATTTCTTCCAGGACAGATTTGTTCATTCTTCTGGCACTCCATAGCATGTTCAGCGTTCTTCACCAACACCATAATTCAAAGACATTAACTCTTCTTAGTCACCCTTACTCACTGTCTAGCTGTCACATGAATGTGAGGTGACTGAAAACACTGTGGCTTGGGTCAGATGCACTTTAGTCCTTAGAGTGACATCTTTTTTTTTTTCTTTTTTAAGGCAGTATTTTGCAGCAGATTTGTCCAATGTAGTATGTTGTTTGATTTCTCAACTGCTGTTTCCATAAGTGTTGATTATGGATCCAAGAAAAATGAAATCCTTGAGAACTTCAATCTTTACTCTGTTTATCATAATGCTGCTTTGGGGCCCAGTTGTGAGGATTTTTCCTTTTCTTGTACTGAGGTATAATCCATATTGAAGGCTGTGGTCTTTGATCTTTATCAGTAAGTACTTCAAGTTCTCTTCACTTTTAACAAGTAAGGTTGTGTCATCTGCATAATGCAGGTGGTTAATGAGTTTTCTCCTAGTCAGGATCCCAGGTTCTTCATATAGTCTGGCTTCTTAGATTATTTGCTTAACACAGGGATTGAATAAATATGATGACACACACCTTTTCTGACACTAAACCACACAGTTGCCCCTTTTTCTGTCTTTTGGTCTATGCGCAGGTTCTCAAGAACACAATTAAGTGTTCTGGAATTCTCATTCTTCACAATGTTATCCACAATTGTAATGATCCACACAGTCAAATGCCTTGCACAGTCAATAAAACACAACAAAATATCTTTCTGGTATTCTCTATATACATTTAAAAAAAAAAAAAAAAAAAAAACAGTGCCGTTGACTCTGGTCTGACTCATGGCGACCCTAGAGACCAGAGAATTTATGTAAAGGAAATGGCTCAGAAGACTGTAAAGGCACAACATCCCAAATCTGTGGGTCAAGCTGGAGGTTTCTCGTGATTCACTAGCTGCAGGGGCCAGTGAACCCAGGATTGGCAAGTTAGACAGCAAACCTCCAGCTCACAGGCTTTGAAGAGCTTGGAATC
Source organism: Heterohyrax brucei (assembly GCA_028571685.1). Classification (NCBI taxonomy): domain Eukaryota; kingdom Metazoa; phylum Chordata; class Mammalia; order Hyracoidea; family Procaviidae; genus Heterohyrax; species Heterohyrax brucei. Next base: position 62,121,755 of record CM053140.1, read on the forward strand.
CAAGGATCAGGAGCCAGATGGCAGATAAGCTGATAGCACAAGTCCCCAGAACCAGCGGTCAGAAGAACAGGAGTCACTGCAGGATTTAGTGCAGGCAAAAGCCAGGGAGCCTTGCCAGAAAGCCCATCTATTTTGGATGCAAGCCACACCTTCAAGGAAACTCTCTTTCAACTGATTGGCTACTCACAGCAGAGCCCATCATGGAAGTGATCACATATCAAATTTCAGCATGGAAGTTGTCTTTCTGGCTTCTCTAGAGAAGTGAAATCAGTGAAGTGTATAAATATATAGAGGGAGATTTTTGTCAAGGAAATGCCTCTGGAGGCTGTAGAAACTGGAACATTCCAAGTCTGTGGATCAGGGTAGAGGCTTTTCCTGATTCATGTAGGGGTTGGTGAACTCAAGACCGGCAGATCAGAGAGCAAGGCTGTTTCTCACCAGCTGCAAAGATAGATGAATCCGAGGACGGGCAGCAAGACTGCTAGCTCAAGTCCTGAGAACTGAAGCTCAGAACAGGAGCCAGCTTCAGGATCTAGCGTGAGCAACAGCCCCCAAGCCTTGCAGAATGTCCGTCTATATTTGATGGAGTCCACACATCCAATGAAACTTCCTTTTGACTGACTGGCTACTCATAGCAGATCCCATCATGGAAGTGATTTCAACATCATACTACTGTCAAACCACTGAGAATCGTGGCCCAGGCAAGTTGATGCACAACCTTAACAATCACACGTGCCTATGTGGTTCTTCATTTTATGGGACAGGGCCAGAGTAGGAAAACAAGATGCATGGCCCTGAGCCTCTGGGTTACCCTTGCCCCAGGCCTCATAAATATTAGGGAAAGACCTATAAATCACACGGTTCCAGTTCATTCGTTTTAACTACCTGTTGTATAACTTTACCATGATTTACTTAAACATTATTCTCATTTCCTATTTTTCACTACACACAATGTGGTAAAGAGCACTCTTGCATAAGTCTGTTGCTCAGTGGTTAAGCACTAAGCTATTAAATGAAAGCTTGGTGATTCCAACCCAAGCAACTTGGTTTCATAAAGATTTACAGCCTGGGAAACTCTATGGGACACTTCTACTCTATCCTATAGAGTCACTATGAGTCAGAATCAACTTGACAGCAGTGGGCACATGTACAAGAGTTAGTGTGTATGTCTAGAAGTGCATTACTGGATCAGAGGATGTATATTTGTTGGGCTTTGCTAGATTTTGCCAAATTGCTCTTCAAAATGGTTGTAATTTAAACTTTTTTAAAGCATTAACAAGAATTCCCATTGTTCCACACATTAACCAGCACTTAATATGGTGAATCTGAAAATGCTCCCAATCTTTGAAATTATCAATTTAAGGTGTGAACTTGTATCCTCCCTTTGTTTTAACTTACATTCCAATATATGCATGTACAGTTAAACATAATTTACGCCTTCATGTTGTTTATCTCTGCCTATTTCTAATAGGTAATATTAACATCTCTCACTTATTTTTCTATTGAACTGCTTGTCACTTTTAATTGATCTGTGGCATTTCTTTAGCAGTAGTGGTCCTCTGTTATATTAGTAGCCTAGATACTAATGCTTTGTTTGTTGTATGCACTACATATTTATTGTCTTAATCTTGTGGTTTGGCTTTTCATTTTGTTTATCATATTTTTGCTACACAGTAGAATTTCAATGTAGCCGAATCTATCACAAATCTTTGTGCTTCTTGTGGCTTAAGAAATCTTTACAGTTTGTTGTTGCTGTTATGTGTCTCGAATCAGTTCTGACCCAAAGTGATCTGATGCACAGCAGAACGAAACCCTACCTGGTCCTACGTCATCTGCACACTTGTTGCTACACTGGAGCCCCTTGCTGCAGCTGCTGTGTCAGTCCATCTTGCTGAGGGTCTTCCTCTTTGTCGCTAACCCCCTGCTTTACCAAGTTCCCACAGTCCGATGAACAGACAGACATATAGGGGATTTACGCCTTCAAGTATAGAAAACATTTTCAATGAAGAGTTTTAGGTTTTGTTTCTAATATTTACATTTATAGTCTCTCTGAATTGACTTTTAGAATGGAATGATGTTAAAGGTACAGTGCTCTTTTTGCACAGGTGGAAAACAAATATCCCTACTATCGTTTATTGGAGGGGACCCTGGTTTAAAGGGCACTTGACGTCTGTTGAACTACTGGTCTTTACGGTTCTATTTCTGAGATCTTGACTTTCCCCCATTTGCTTATTTGTATATTCCTCAGCCAATATCTCCCTGTCTTCATAACTTTAGTTTTATAGTAAGTCTTGATAACTAGAGGGTGATTTTCCTCAGTTTGTTCATTTGATTCAAAATTGCCTACACAGCTATTTGTTCTTTCTTGTAACTTTAAGATATACTTGATGGGTTTCCCAAAATATATTTTTAAACCTTTATGTATTTTTATGAAAATTGAAATAAATTTGTAGGTTAATTTGAAGAGAATTGACATCTTTACAACCGAGCCTTTCCTTTCACAAGCAATGTATAATTTGCCATTTATTCAGGTGGTCATGAATGAGATGACCCCAAAATCTTCCTTTTTCCTATTGTCCTTGTCTGCGTTGGATATCAAGGTTATACAAGCCATGTAAAATGCAGGGGATAGTTTCCCTATTAAAAAAAAAAATTTTTTTTTTGGAGCTGTTTGTATAAGGTATAGGCTGTCTGCCCCTGAGTATATGCCCAAAGGAGAAAGTACCTGAGCCCAAACTACATGACTGTAATAGCCACTTACGGTTTCCCAGAATCCATTTCCTTCTAATGGCCAAGGTGTTGCAACTCGGTGAAGCTCACTTGTTTCGCTGCTTGATTCTTAGGAGGAGTTCTCTCTTCAAGGGGTCTCCCTGATCCCTGCGAACACACTGGCAGCATGTTTAGACATGCCAGGATGCCAAAGGTGGACAGAAGAGGCATGACTGAGGCTGTGAAACGGAGGTCAAATCATCTACCTTCCCAGGCAGTGGTGGCCCAGACTGAGGTTCAGATAGCAGACTCTTTAACTTTCATCTAAGCTAAGGGGTCCCACTTTACATCAACATAATAAAAGTGCTATTTTTGTCTTCCATAATTACTAATTACTGGTTTTCTCAATATGTTCAGAATCTGGGTGAGGAAGACCCTCTTGGAAGCCCAAACAGGCAGGTGCAAAGAAAATGTTCAGACAATTGATTAGACAGTAATCAATCAGGAAACTTATGGCAATGTTCTACAAAAAACAGCACACACTCCACCACTGTGGATAAAATATAGCATTAGAGGAATAAGTGGAGATTAGAATAGGCAGAGGCTAGAAAATAGAACTACCAAATTATAGACTATAGTAGATATAAATATAACATCAAACCTACAACTTTGCAGACATAGTGTAGGGCCCTCATGAGGACATCATGTCTACAGAGCAGAACCACACTCCATGTGGTTTTCAAGGCTGTGACCTTTCAGAAGCAGATCACCAGGCCTTTCCTCAGTAGCACCTCTGGGTGTGTTGGAACAGCCAAACTTTCAGTTAGTAGTTGAGCACTTAACCAACTGCACCACCCTGGGACTCCATAGTATATATAGCACTAGGATAGTCAGTTAAAAGAAACATAAAACCATGAAGTAAATAATAACGTAAGTAGTAAACAGATACGACAAAAGTTGAGATGGCAATATGAGAATAACCAAAGTTTGGGAAATACTCAGGTGAAGACCTCTTTAGTAAATAACAAGCCAGTATCAGTCCTTCTCACCAACTCCCTCTCCATCCCAACACACACATCAGGAACATACAGTAAGGAGGACAGACTAAAAACAAAGAAGGATTTTCTAAAGAAATCAAGCGATCTTTTTGAAAAGGACTAGGGTTCCTACTGGGATAGTGGGTGTCTAGAGTGAATTTCTTCTTTTTTTGGCCCATGGTTGGAATAAGTACAAGGTCCAACAATTATGTCCACGAACTTAATTTTTCTACGTGCTGCCATACCACATTGCTAAATACTACTACAGTCACCTTTGAAGTATACTCCCTCTGAGAAGCTATGTGCTGACACCAGGACTTAGTCCACCCTTCAAAGCAATTTTGAAACTCTTTCTGGAATGGCCATTGCACACATTGGCACAGTGGCAAGTTCGTGAAATTAATTTGTGTAGTTGTCTGTGAGGCAGTTTTCTACCAGCAAACAAATTACTGTGTTGGAACCCTCTCCCTACTCATCCAATCTGGCCTCAGTGACTTTTTTCTTTACCCAAAGATAAATGAAATATTGAAAGGAAGATATTTTGATGACATTCAGGACACCAAGTGTAATATCACAATGACAGCTCTGATGGCCATTCCAGAAAAAGAGTTTCCAAATTGTTTTGAAGAGTGGACTAGGTGCTGGTGTCAGCGCACAGCTTCCCAAGGGTAGTACTTCGAAAGTGACCATACTGATAAACAGTGTAGAGGTATGTAGCACTTTTTCTAGGATGAATTCACAAACTTAATCATCAGACCTCATATAAAGACAAATGAAAGGTATTTTCAGACAGGCAAAGATTCAGAAAGCTTTCCTTGTATGCATCCCCTTTAAAACTGTTATTTGAAGATGCACAACTTATACTCCAGCAAAGTGGAACCATATTCTGAGAGAGAGAGAGGGAACAGATCCACCAAATGTGGAATGAACCCAGGAGTACAATGAATCAAAAGACCAGAGGGCCATAAAGCCGTTGGTCAAAATTAGAACCAGAAGTCAGAGAGCTCTAAGAAGAAGCCTTTAAGAAGAAAATGGGCTTCATTCAACAAATAACGCAATTAAGAAGCTGGAAGATTTTAATGACCTGATTAAAAAGGCATGTGTTTCTTTTCTCAAGAAGAAAAGAGAAAAGCAATTAGAAACTCCAGGAGAAAGAAAAGTTGTACAAGAATGTCATAGCCCAAACACAATGTGAATTAAAATGTGTACGCAACTTTGGGTATCTGAGGAGTGTAGGAGAATCCATCTGAAGTCTGGAGTATTTCCCTTCAAACAGCATTTGAACAATATGATTCTAATTTCTTCCCTCTGCATCCTAGGATGCTCAGTAGACAATAATGTTTTACACATGCATAATATTTTTAAAACCATTTTATTGATTTTCAATTTGCGGAATTTGGAGATGGTCAACACATAAAGCCAAAAGCATTTTTATTATGGATGTAGACCTAAATGCCAATATAGTGGCTTGAAGAGCGGTGTTAACAGAAAGGAGGGTGAAAATCATAAAGGATGTCTCATTTCGTACAGTGGGAAGTCAAGAGATACTGTATGCAATTCATGGAAGAAGAAAGAACAGCCAGAAGAGTATTTAACCAAAGTCTGCAGGGGAGGTACCATCGCTAAATTGTGTCAGACCCTGTTCATTCTTCAATATCCACTTCCCCTCCTTCCTTGAGTCCTTCATCCTGCACATTTTAGCTGGGTCTGCCGCAATTCCCCATGCCTTGCCTATGGAGGGACTGACTTCTCTTTGGCTCTGGACCATCTTCTCAAGGAAGTTTATATAGTAGCCATGCTTGGGAGATGGAGTTGATTTCTCCTTCTGTGGCAAAGGCAGGTTTTCTTATGGTCCACAATACTAAATATAATGTCTCCCTCTGCAGCAAACTTTGGGAATTCAGGTTTCCTAATCTCCCAGAGAAAATGTCTATTTCCCAGCCTCCCATGCAGCTAGGTGTGACAAGGTGCCTGAATTGAGGCCCAACAGCTGGATGCAAACAGAAGTGATGGTCTTTAACTGAAAAACATATGCCTTCTACACCCTGCTACCCTTCTGGAGAGTTCTGGTGGCACAGTGGTTAAAGCACTTGGTTGCTAACCAAAAGGTCAGTGGTTCGAACTCACTCCATGGAATAAAATGTAGCAATTTGCTTTTGTAATGACTTACAGCCTTGGAAACCCTATGAGGTGGTTCTACTCTGTCCTATAACGGGGTCACTATGGGTCAGAATCAACTCAGTGGCACACAACTACCCTTCTGAAGAGCCCAGGTGATAGGAGCAGTTTGTGACTGGCTGCTAACCACCAGCTCCTTCATGGAAGAAAGCCCTGGTGAACTGCTTCCTTAAAAGACGACACCTAATAAAACCCTGTGGAGCAGTTCTACTGGGTGTGAGTCAGAGCTGACTCAACAACAATGAGTTTGGTTTTTTGGAGGGAGGGGCACTACCCTTCTGTACAGGGTCACCAGGAATCATGGCTGACTCAAAGTCTGCTAAAGTCTACACTACCCTATGCACTAGCTGAGACACTGATAGGACCAGCCACCTCAGACCCAGAGCTTTTCCCATGAGTAATAGTGAACATGCACGTATATGTTAGCTCTCTGTCAGGCGCTTTTCTAAGCACTCTGCGTGTATTAATTCATTTAACCTAATCAGGTTGTGTATTAGTTTCTTTTTGCTGCGGTAGCAAATTACCTTAAATTTAGTGGCTTAAAACAATGCAAATTTATTCTCAAAGTTCGGAAGTCAGAACTCCAACATGAATCTTACAAGGCTAAATCAAGGCACCAGAAGGGCCACATTCCTTCTGGAGACTCTAGAGGAGAAATCGCCCACTGCCGTTTTCAGCTTCTAGAGGCTGCCTACAGTTCTTGGCTCCTGGTCCCTCCCAGTTCCGGCATCACCTCAGTTCTTGCATCTGCCCTGACGTCTTCTTTCTGACCTGCCTGCCTCCCTCTTAGAAGAACCTCTGTGATTCATCAGACCCGCCCACAAATACAGGCTAGTTTCCCCACCTCTAGATCCTTAATTTAATCACGTGCAACATTCCTTTTGCCACATAAGGTAACATTTTGACCGGTTCTGGGGCTTCAGAAGTGGACATCACTGCGGGGTCACTATTCAGCTGACCACACAGGTAAAATGACTAGATCACACAATAGCGAGCGGCAGAGCTGGGGTTCTAACTCAAGTCTTTCTGGCCCCAAAGCCCATGCTGTTAACCTCCATTCCACACAAGACTTGCCACGCTGAGAGTTTAGTTTGTTTTCTCTTGGTTCACATGCACTGTTGTCGTCGGGCGCCAGTTCATTCGGTCCTTTGCCGTGCCTCCGCATGCTGATGTGCTAACACATCTGACTCCTCTCCTAAGCCTCAGCCTACCCAGGAGGGCTCCCTCTCCATACTCCATCTGTGTTTGTTGAGTGAATATGTGAGTGAGTGAGCAGATAACAGGCTTCTTCTGTCTTCAGCTTCTCAAACTCACACCCGTTGCTCCCGCCCCCCACCCCCCCAACTTGGATGCTCTCCTAGCTTTTGAAGTCACCAAAGAAGCCTGATTCTGGGCCTGAACCCTGGTCTCCCGGTGTACACTGGTCCCCTTCAAGTCACCCAAACCCTGAAGGGGCACTGGCCCTCCCCTACATTGCCAGGAGCTCCGAGGCCAGTCCTATGGGGTTCAAGGACTAAACAACCACAGCTGCCTCAGCAGTCCCTACTCCCACCCTGACTCAAAATCCCCCTTCAGGTGCACAGCCTGGTCCCTGCTCACCCGCTCATGTCCTGCCCTGCCCCACTGCTTGTTTCTTGATCTCTGTTTTTCTCAAAAGCACCTCTGCCCTGCCACAGTGTCCCCGCCCACACACCCAGGTCTGCAGCAGTGTTAGCTACTTGAAAACCCAATTATGCTTCCATTACTCTGTCCTAGCCAGACAGAGGTTACTGTAAGTCACACCAGAACTGGGAGGGAGGGGGACGTGGCACCTGGGGCCAAGGCCCAGGCTGACACTTGAAGATGGATGTGACAGGGACTTGTGGCTCTGAATCTCAGGATTAGATCAAAAAGGCTGGGCCTGGCTGGTTCCAAGAAACAGGTCATGTGGCACCAGTTGACAGACAGCCAAGGCTTCAAGGTGGCCCTCCCTGGACATAGAAGGCTCAAGAGTTGAGGTGCTAGCCTGAGAATGGAGGACATGTGATCTCTGGGTCCATTTCCTGGGCAGGGCGCTTTGCCAGGAGCCTCCTGAGGCCAGTTCTGTGTGGCCCAAGGACCAAACAACCACAGCTCCTTTAGTGTGTCTCCCGCAGCATCACTGTCCTGCAGGGAGCCCCCAGGACTCCCTCTAGGCAGACACCTGGGACCTCTCTCTTGTGCAGGCTCCCCTCCCACATGCTCATGGTGGAGAGGAGAAGTCTAGGCCAAATAACTGGGCTCTCCTGCCCTCTGCCCAGGTACCTGCCCTCTGACTCAGGGATTCAGATTCAGGATCAGAGGGTTTGGGGGGCCCCAAGGCTTCCGCTTGGCCAGGATCTGACAGGAGAAGAAAAGAGACCTGCCTCAGGTGGAAGGAGTCACTCATGATCCCCTTGTCCTGAGGAGCTGCTATCTCTGGGGTAACAAGGGGGATAAACTGGGAATCCCTCTAAAGGGTAGACAGAACTGGCTCTGAGAGCTGGATGTTATGGATATAGCGGGATCCTCAACCATGATGCCCTACATAGACACATATACACCCCAGTGTGTGATGTTGGGGTGGCCAGAGGGACTACTTGCTCCACTCCAACCCAGGGCATCCCCCAAACCCTGGATGAGGTAGTTCTGGGCTCTGGGCTGGGCTCCACACCAGGCCCTGGGCTTGCTAGGCTTGGCGGGTGCCCTCTGCCCACGCAGAGACTCAGGGTCTGTATCTGTCACATCACCTCCTTGTTTGCTGCAGCTGACACCCGCATGTGGCTGCACAGTCTGCCTTCCATCCCCCATGTTCTGCAGCCCCCTCCTCTACCCCCCCAATCAGTGGGAGCTCTACGATGGGGAGGGAGATGATGAGTCATTGCCATAGGGGCAGATGGAGCGGGCTGCACACACACTCACGGAGCTGTGAACACAAAGGCATGTGCACACGCACATTTCCACACTGAAATACACAGAGAGGTAAGTGCTAGTTGCACATGCAGACACACACACACACATTCATCACAGACAAATACTAACATACAGAGAGATATGTCCCACCCATGGCCACCTCTAGTCACCAACTCAGAGCAAGTCATCTACCCACTGGCACAATCTAAACACAGAGATTCCCCAGGCACCACAGCCCTCATTGAAATACAGAGAAACACACACAAATACATATGCACCGGTGCACATGCGTGTACACACACACACTGGCCAGCCAGTCCTCCTTTGGGTAACCTCATCTATTCCCCTACCTCTGCCAACCTGAGGCAGGCAGGGCAGAGCTACAGCAACCCACAGACCCATCACCTACTGTGCAACTGTCATGTCTGCCCAAGGACAAAGTTCTGCCTTTGGTTTCTCATCAGGCTTTCCTCATGGGAGGCAGCACATTTGTTCTGCAAAGGTGAGGGAGACCATTGCCTGCCTCCACCCAATCCAGTTCCTACCAGGTCTTTGTCTAACAGCACATACTAGCTGCTTTGTGGAAAAGGGCTTTCACTGCAATAGGGAAGATGGAGCCTATACCTCAGGCAGGAACAACCTCCCAGGAGGAAGGAGAGTGTCAGAGGGTGAGGTCTGAAGTGTTCTGAAGGTCTTATCCTGAGACAGATCCTACTCTGATGCCCAGGAGGCCACCTGTTACCTACCTGTGATTTCCAGAAGGTTCTACCTTTGTTACTCCCTGCTTCCTTTCTCTGCCCTACCTCCTCCTCTTTCAGCACTCCCTCCCACTCCCACTCTAACCCCCTACACCCTCCTCCATCCGTGCTACTACCTTGCAGAGCTAGCTTCTCATTCTCCAGATCTCCTGAGAAATGCGGATGCACCTACTGGAAGAAGCTTGTCCTGATGCCCTGGCTGGATCCATATGCTCTCTGAGCCCCCATGGCCCCTGTGTCCCCTCACAGCTGTCATCATGCCACTGGTTACGGGCCTGCCTCCTGCCAGCCAACCTGAGAATGTTTGGAGGGTAGGGTGCAGCTGCCTGGTGAGGGAGGCAGGCAGATCTGCAGTGGAGCACAGGCTTGAATCCTAGCTGTGCCTTTGCAGAGTGACCCTGGGCAAGTCACTGAGTCTTGGGAATCGAATGTTCTCATCTGCGAAATGGGAACAGTAACCACCACTCAAGGGGGTGATAATGCCTCAGGTAGACTGTATAAACAGCAGCTGTATTATTACGGCTCATGGCCTGACCTAGGTAGGGCTGGAGTATAGCATAGAAAATATTTGTTGAATTAATTAACCCCACTCACCCCCATCCTCAATTGCCATCCCAGCCTTGGAGGGAAAAAGTAGACATGCAAATAGAAGGTCTGGGGACAGGCAGATTCGGAGACTGCAAGTTTGGCATGCAGGGCCTTCCGGGATCCTTGGGAGCTTCTCCAGCAGCAACCAGAGCTCGGCTAGAGACTGACCCACCTGTGCCATTATCCAGTCAGCAAGGTGAGGTTTCCAGGAGAGGGGGCTGGGATCCACCCTGCACTGTGGTCCTCTGTGGCTTTGCAGCCCGCCGGCACACAGTAGGTGCCCTCTGCAGGTGGAGCGGACGGCGGCCTGAATGTCGAACGAACATGGGTAGCATGAATGAACGGACGGACGCATGAATGGAGGTGGGTGGGATGCAAGCGTGAAGTGGGAGGTGACCAGACACGGGCATCTTTCCCTCCGCCCTCCCAGACCTGGGCTGGGAGACACTCAGAGGAGACTGGCCGGGGCTCCCGTCCCTCCTGTCCTCCCTCGCCGGCGTCGCACAGCCCGCAGGAGTCTGTAGGCGCCGGAGCCACGGTCTGCACCCGCCGGAGGCGGCCCCGCGCTCAGCTCAGAGGCTCAGCCAGGCAGCACAGCCGGAGCCGTGGTTGCCGGGCCCTCTCCCCTTCCCCTGCCATCAGGACAGGAGGCGAAGTTCCGGGGGTAAGGGTCGAGGGCCAGCAATCGAGGACGCCAGGGCCCAAGAACCAACAGGTGCGGGACCCGGGGGGCCCCAGGTCCGGGGCGGGGGTTCCAAAGGATCTGAGGCAGTGGATGGGGGAACCAAGGGTCTCCAGGGGATAATGTGTGTGCTGGAAAGCTGGGACCCTAGCTGGCGCTGCTCTCCACCCCGCAGCCTCCCCGGAACCCCCTGCGTCCTGCCCTGCCCCGCAACCCTTCGCAGTTCTCAGATGCAGGGAAGTCTCCCTGAGGGAGAGGGTCGGCTGACGTCTTGGCAGCGGACATGAAGAAGTCCCATGACCCTCCCCCAGGGGTCTCCAGGGACCAGCGACCCTCCCTCACACGCCGGGGGCCATCCCTGGCCAGCCTGGGAAGGACGTATAGGAGCGTGGAAGGAGACAGAAGCCGGGAGGCAGGCCGGATTTATGAATGGGGAGAGCGTCCCGCGCGCCGGCCCAGCGACACCTGGCGACCGCTGGGGGCATCGCGACCCCGGGCACAGAGGGGCTCCAGGGGGTTTGAGGGGCCCGGCGGCTAGGCGACGGCCCTTCCCTAGCTCCCAGGGAAGTCACCAGTCCCTCCCCGTCTCTACTCAGGGGGTGAGGAGAGGAGGGACTGACAGAATGTGGGGGCGGGAGGGAGAGAGAGAGTGTGTGTGTGTGTGTCCGCGCGCTCGCGCGTGCGTGTGTCAGTGAATGTGTGTGTGTGTGTGTGTGCGCGCGCGCGCGCGTGAGCTCGCAAAGAGAGGAATAGAGAGAGCATCCCCTGGCTAGAGGAGGACAGGTCTGGCGGGAGGGGCCTGGGTCTCTCTTGCCTCCCTAGACCTTTTTTCAGCCAAAATCTGGGCCTCCGAACTGAGTCGAAGAGATATGTACAATCAGGGTAACTTGCCCCTTCCAAATCTGTGGTTTAGGGTGGCTTTAGTAGCTTTGTGACCTTGAGCAAAGGGATGCAACCTCTGTAAGCTTCCATCTCTTTGGCTGCAAAGAGGGCTTTCTGATTAATTGCAGCCCGCAACTTCCGTGAGGTCGCTTCCCACGCTAGATTCTGGGCGAAGCACTAAACCTGCACTAGAGCTCAGTATTCCTCTTTGTGGCCGTGCGACGTAGGTACAGTTATCACTCCATTTGATAGACGGGAAAATCAAGGCAGAAATGGGCGAAGTAAGTCACCTCAAAGCGACATAACTGGTGTCCGCGGAATTTAAGGGGAACCGGATTCTTTCACCGATTTCAGCCTCACCCTCAACACACACGAGTACGAGAATTCAGAGGGAAGCTCCCTACAAGTGCCTGACACACCGTTAATGTTCCCTTTCTTCCTTCAGCAGGTTTGGGGCTGGAATCCCAAGGACCTAGGCGCAGACTCCGGCCCACTGAAGGGAACCGGCGGAGGCCGGGCTCGGGCTCCCCTCCCACCGCTGAGCCCAGTATGTCCCTCCCCCGCGGCGGCTCCTGAGCTCATGGAGTTCTCTGCCACCCCAGAGGCCCAGACAGGGGTCCCCACTGGGAGTGGGGAGACTTCCCCCGCTCCCCTCGACTACGAAGATGAGTTTCTGCGCTACCTGTGGCGCGATTATCTCTACCCCAAGCAATACGAGTGGGTGCTCATCGCGGCCTACGTGGCAGTGTTTCTGGTGGCCCTAGTGGGCAACGCTCTGGGTAGGTCCTGGTCTAGCCCAGTGGTGCTGTGGCCCTCCCCTAGGGACTGGAGAGGGCCCTGGGCCTCTGCGGCCCCTCTTACCCCTTACTACCTGCGGTGGAGGGAGGGTGCCCGTTGACGGGACCAGCCAGAATGGGTGCGGCTCTGTCTCTGTCTTCACCGTGTCCCTCCCTGGCTCTACCCTGCAGTTTGCCTGGCGGTGTGGCGTAACCACCACTTGAGAACTGTCACCAACTACTTCATTGTCAACCTTTCCCTGGCTGATGTGCTGGTGACGGCCATCTGCCTGCCAGCTAGCCTGCTAGTAGACATCACAGAGTCCTGGCTGTTTGGCCATGCCCTCTGCAAGGTCATCCCGTATTTACAGGTGAGCTCTGCCCCAGCACCCCTCACCAGCACCCTGTCACACCACCACAACCACCACGGCCGCAGTGACCCTCAGACTTGTCTTTCAGACAGGCCATGGTGCCTTAAGACCTCTGCATGTCATCTTGTACTGCCAGCAGAGACATGGCCCTGGAGGACACAGACACAGCCCCACATGTTCACACAGATCCTCTTCTGTGCAACCCCACAGACACGTGCACAGCTACGTGTGGACACGTGTACAGTCTCATCCAGGGACACAGATACACAGAGGAACAGGCACACAGGCCATACACACACACACTCACACATGCACACATGTACATGTGTTCGGCAAACTCCAGAATCCCAAGGGAGCAGATCTGAGGGGGCCTGAAGGAGCCCTGGTAGCATCCTGGTTAAGCACTCAGGCTGCTAACCAACAAGTCAGTGGTTTAAACTACCTAGTGGCTCCAGCAGGGAAAAGACCTATTAATCTGTACCCATAAAGATTACAACCTGGGAAATCCTATGGAGAAGCTCTACTCTGTCTTAATATAGGGTAACTAAGAATCAGAGTTGACTCTACAACACACAACTACTGGTGGAGACAGTCTCCTCCCCTCCCTGGCCCTGGTCATCCCTCTCCCAGCAGTGGAGTCGGGATACACGGAGAAGGCCAGTCCACACAGGGTTAGTCGGATGGAGGGAGGGGATGACACGGGGCCAATGTGGCTTCTCAGTTGCATCCTTTAATTCTGTTTCTACACCCCAGAGGTTAGAAGGCATGCCTGGAGTCAGTGTCCCCACCTCTAACTGAGGCTCATCTCTGCCTCCCAGACGAGAACAGTCTGGGGAATGGATGATATTCCACGGCAAACAGAAATGCCTTTCATATTTCCCCATTTTGAGATTTTCCGTAAAACTGATTAACTCTCTTGACCCTGAGGATAAAGAAATACAAGTGAGAAAATTCACCTTGGTTAAGTTACTTTAACTTTTCTGGGCCTTGGTTTCCTCATCCGTAATGCAGAGGTAATAATAATACCTGCCTTGTAAGGTTGTTGTGAGGATAAGAGGAATAGTACCTGGCACATTTTAAGTTCTACAAATGTAAGTTCCTATTTTTAACTGTAGAGGAGCACGTGCTATGTGCCAGGATCAAGGTGGACATTTTCCATACATGTTTTCATTTCATCTCACAAGAACCCTGCCAGGCATTCCCATTCTACAGATGACTTTCAGAGAAGGTGACTGACTTGCTCAAATTCACACAGTGTTTTAGTCAGCTAGGGCTGCTCTAACAGAAATACCACAGAGTGGATGGCTTTAACAAAGAAAGATTTATTCTTACACAGTCCGGTAGGTTGCAAGTCCATATTCAGGGTGTCCGCTCCAGGGAAAGACTTTCCCCTTGACGGCTCTGGAGGAAAGTCCGGTATTGCATCAGTCATTGTCCAGGGAGCGTCCTCACACAAGAACCTCTGGTCTGAAGGACGTGCTCTGCTCCCGGTGCTGCTTGCTTGATGGTAGCGAGGTTCTCAAATTGTCCTTGGTTGTTTTTCCTTTTATTCCTTGCAAGCTAAAAGCATTAAGGGTGGGGCAAGCTATACTCCAGGGAAACTTCCCCATAGCAGGAATTCACAGCCCCACCCTAATCCTTTAACCTACAGGTTAGCAAAACCACACAATGGAGGACATTTCCAAGATACTGGGAACCATATCCCAGCCACATGGCTGCACACATTTTTGGGGGGACACAATTCAAACCATGACACACAGTAAATAGTAGAGTTAGAATTTGCACTGTGCCTCACTGCTCTGTGTATCTGGCTGTGAGTCCCCTCACTCACCTCCCCTGTGTCTCCATGTGGTCCCCAAGAGGACTGACACTGTGTCCCCATGGGGCAGGCGGTGTCTGTGTCAGTGGCAGTACTGACCCTCAGCTTCATTGCCCTGGACCGCTGGTATGCCATCTGCCACCCGCTGTTGTTCAAGAGCACCGCCCGGCGTGCTCGTGGCTCCATCCTGGGCATCTGGGCTGTGTCACTGGCCATCATGGTGCCCCAGGCTGCTGTCATGGAGTGCAGCAGTGTGCTGCCTGAGTTAGCCAACCGCACCCGGCTCTTCTCTGTCTGCGACGAGCGCTGGGCAGGTAATGGTGGGAGCCTGGGGCAGGCATCTCTGAGATGAGTGCCTCCAGTGCATGTGGCTGGCATCTAGCTCGGGGCACTGCCAGGGTGGGCACCCCTAGGTTGGGTCTCTCCCAAGAGGACACCTTAGACTAGGCATCTACCTGGTGCACTCCAGGGTAAGTTAAGTGTTCGTAATGGACGTTCTGAAGCAGACATCTACTAGGGCTGCCTCCAGGGTGGGTGCCCCCTGAGTGACATCTGCTGGGGGTTCTTCCAGGTTGGGCAACTCCAGAACCTGTCTTCTGCCATAGTGACTGTATGTATGTGTCCCCAAGTCTCATGTGGACTGTAGCCTGGGCAGGGTACATTACTAACCAAGTCAGGCTCGAACTCTCAGGTTGGCCTAACATTTGCATCTCTTGGTCCCTGCAGATGACCTGTACCCCAAGATCTACCACAGTTGCTTCTTCATTGTCACCTACTTGGCCCCGCTGGGCCTCATGGCCATGGCCTATTTCCAGATCTTCCGCAAGCTCTGGGGCCGTCAGGTGAGACTCTGGTGACACTGTCTGGGTTGGGAGGGGTTGGTGGGCATTGGCATAAGGGAGTAGACAGTCTCCTGCCCTCAGCAGGACTGTCCTGCTACAACCAGAGAGAGGCAAGGTCCGGGAATGTGTGGAACTCAAGGCCAAAGCATTCGTGCCTGAGCTGGCACTGAATAGTAAGTAACACGTTATAATATTAGCAGTTATCATTTACTGTACTGTTCTTACCCAACTAGTCTTGCATCTTAGTAATCTTTCAAAGTATGTATTGTTATCTGCATGCTGTTATTATCTCTATTTACTACATGAGAAAGCTGAGATTCAGAGAGGCAAAGCAACTTCCTAAAATTACTCAGCAAGTAAGTAGAAGATCAGAGATTAAAACCCCGACCTGTGGGATTCCAGTGATGAATTCGGTGCCAGAATGATAATCACAACAGCAGCTCTGCCCTGCCTAACAAATGAGGTGCTTTGTACACAAACACAACCATCTAGCAAAAGTAGCCACATTATCGTGTTACAAGTGCTAGGTGAGAGCAAGCAGCCTGCTAAAGCCAGTGAGTGGCAGCTTTCCTGGTATGACCCCCAGAGGTTTGATGTTTTGGGAGGGTGGGAGTTGCTCAGTAGTGAGAGTGAGTCCTGGGTCAGGGCATGCATGAGCAGCAAGGATGCGGCCAAATGTGACCAGCTCTGGAAGGAATGCTCCTACTCTGGGACGCTGCTGACATTCCACAGACAGTTCTGCCCCATGCCCAGGCCACACAGGCTGGTGGGTGGTGGAATCAGACTGGCTCAGGCCCAGGCCCTGCCTTCGAGGAATGCCCAGTATAATGGAGCCCTTTCTGGCTGGCCAGCCTGGCAGTGCACCAAACACCTGGCCATCTGCTGTTCATAGCTTCCAGCCAAGTCAGGCAGAAGGGATTATCACCAGCTAACAGTCAGAGAAACTGAGGCTCAGAAAAGGAACAGTATGCTGGCCAAAGTCATACAGCTCACAGATAGTTGGGCTGACCCTAGACCCCAAGTTTCCTGAACTCTAGCTCCATGCCACTCTTGTGGGTGACTTGAGTGTCCAGTGGTGGGAGAGGTTTTCAGGGTACCTGTGGTGGCTCCAAGAACCTAGAATCTCCCTAGGCTTATAAACACCAACTTAGGCAGGGACCTGTGCTCTGAGTCCCAGGCCATCTCCTGCTGCCATCTGCGCACACCATGCCCAGCCTCCCCAGAGTCTGCAAAGGCCACCCCTACCATACTCCCAAAGATGGAGACAGATTTCAGAAGGATGGATAGACAGCTGAGAGGTCACATCCTGGGGCCTTGTCAAGGGCTGCCTTGTATTGGCAGTGTGACTCAGGCAGGTCCCCAACCATTCCCCACAGTGTTAAGAGGCGTTTTACAAGGATCTAATGGAGAATGAAAATAATTGTTGATCCTCCAGTCCCAAGTGTCAGTCTTTAATATGAGGTTCCTTGCCATGGAAACCCTAGTGGTATAGTGGTTAAGTACTATAGCTGCTAACCAAAAGGTCAGCAGTTCAAATCTGCCAGGTGCTCCTTGGAAACCCATAGTGTTGCTAAGAGTTGGAATCAACTAAACAGAAGTGGTTTGAGTCCTACTGTAAAAGGAGCCGTGGTGGCAAAGTGGTTAAACATTTGGCTGCTAATCAAGAGGTTAACAGTCTGAACCCACCAACTGCTCCACAGAAGAAAGATGTGGCAGTCTGCTTCTGTAAAGATTAGTCTTGGAGACTGTAGGAGGCAGCTCTACTCTATCCTGTAAGGTGGCTATGAGTCAGAATCAAATAGATGGCAACAGGTTTTACCTATCGCAAAGGCTTGTTCCCTTCACCCATCCCCTACCCCAGGGTTCATTCCAGAGCCCAAACCAAAAGAAACCTAGAGCAGGACCCAGCAAAAGAGAGACCCTCCCAGAGCCCTGCCCACCGCTGCTGTCTCTGTCTGCTGGACAGATCCCAGGCACCACCTTGGCCCTGGTGAGGAACTGGAAAAGGCCCTCAGGCCAGCTGGAGGAGCTGGGCCAGGGCCTGAGCACAGAGCCCCAGCCCCGGGCACGGGCCTTCCTGGCCGAGGTGAAGCAGATGCGTGCTCGGAGAAAGACGGCCAAGATGCTGATGGTGGTGCTGCTAGTCTTTGCCCTCTGCTACCTGCCCATCAGTGTCCTCAATGTCCTCAAGAGGTGAGAGTGTGATGGGAGTGGTTGGGGTCTGGGAAGAAATCCAAGGGTCAGAAGAAGGAGCTTTGTGCTTTGGAAGAAGACCAAGCTCTACCACTTATCTACTATGTGGCCTGGGGGCAGGCCAGTCCTCCTCACTGGGCCCCTGAACCTCAAGTCTCCTCCTCTGTAAAATGGGAGTAATAAGTCCTTACGTCCAAGGTTGTTTGTGGGAATTCATCGATTCATTCAACTGTCAAGTTCTAGGGGCTGAGGATACAGTGGTGAGGAAGACATCATCCCTGCCTTTGTGGAGGTTACATTCTAAGATGAAGGGAAAGAAAGAAATAGAAAAACACGCAATATATGAACTATAATGCCAGGCAGTGATAACTACCAATGGAGAAAAATAAAGAGGCAAGAGAGTATGACAGAGGTTGAGTTGGGTTTGGTTTTAGATAACCAGTGAGCCACTGAGTTGACTCTAATTCATGTGTCAGAGTACTGCTGTGCTCCACAGGGTTTTCAGAGGCAGATTTTCAGAAGCAAATCACTAGGCTTTTCCTCTAAGGTACCTCTGGGTGGACTCAAACCTCTAACTTTTTAGTTAGCAGAGGAGCACATTTTACAGCACCCAGGACTCCAATTTCAGATACAAAGGTTTCTGTTTCCGTTTTTTCTTTATTAAAAAGGCCTCTCTGAGGAGTGGACATTTGAACAAAGGCTTGAAGAGAGTGAGGGATCTAGCTTTGCAGGCAGGTACCTGGAGGAATAGCACTCTAGGCAAAGGGAAGAGTAAGTGCAAAGATCCTGAGGCAGGAGTTTGGCCTGTTCAAGGAACAGCAAGATTGTCTGCAGGGCAGTATTACCCGTGGCCCCTCCTGGGTTCTCAGCACAAGACTGGTCCACTGAGGGAGTCTGCCCCCTCTGTGGGGCAGACTGTAGCACACTGTGCTCCAGGCACCAGGCTCCAGCTCAGCAGCCGGGAGTCCTCTCTGTGAAGTACTCTGACAGCAATTATCTCAATAGCTTCAGAAGAGGCTGCTGAGCCCCACAGGTGATGAGAATTGCCTAGGGGCACCGCAGTGAGAGCCCACAGAATACGGGAAAGAACATGGGTTATCTGACACTAGACTATCTCAGTTTGAGTTTGTTCTTGGCCAGTTTCTAGACACATTGGTTTACCTCTTTGAGCCTCAGTCTCCTCATCTGGAAAATGGGTAATGTCTACAGCTCATTACATTACTGTGAGGATGAATGAGAAAGTAGATGTGGGATCCTGGGGATCAGATAGTGATTAAGCAGATGTACCCCAGTCCCTCTCCCCAGGCCCACCCATGGTCACACTCCTCTTTGTGCCTGGGAACCCCCAAACTGGTCAAGGCCCCAGGAAGAGACCAGCTGGCAGATGGAAGCAGGCAGTGGGAACCCTTGTACTTTATGCCCTACAGCCTAAGCCCTGTGGGCAACTCCCCTCTCCTCCTGTCCTCATCCTTTGCATTTCTCATACCCTTGACCCTGGCCCTAGGGTGTTTGGGATGTTCCGGCAAGCCAGTGACCGAGAAGCCATCTATGCCTGCTTCACCTTCTCCCACTGGCTGGTGTATGCCAACAGCGCTGCCAACCCCATCATCTACAACTTCCTCAGTGGTGAGTAGGCCAGAGAGTCGAGGGGTTGTGGGTGGCTAGCAGCCCCCAGGCTGAACAATTCCCCCAAACTCAATTCAGCATACAAAGAAGGGATGGGATCAGGGGAAGGATATACCGGCTCTCACCTAGGGATTGTGATCCTGCTCTGGGAAATCTCACTCTCAAGGAAGACGTGGCCTTGCCCAGGTCCGAGCGACAGGTGTTACCCCAACAGTGGCCAAAGAAAGCTGGCCAACACCCAGGATTCAGTTTTGCAGGTGATATTGATCAGGTACAAGGGCAGGTTACCAGCAGAGGCAGCCCAGGGCAGGAAAGGACTATCCCTTGCCCAGCTAGACACACACTGGCAGGGTGGCTGGACTCTTGGGGACTACCCCTGGGTCCATCTGCCTCAACACCAGCCCTCTCCCCCTGCAAGTCTATGGACCCCTACATCTCTAGGCCTCCTCTCTCCTGTCCCATACTCCCCACTACCATCTCAGAGTGGTAATGTCCCAGTCCTTTAGACTCAGCTTGGCAGAAGTGTGACTCACCAGACCTCTGGCTTTGGGGCACAGACAAGGACTCAGATGAAAATTACCCCCAAATCAGAGATGTAGTGAGTCACACTTCTGCTGAGCTGAGTGTTTGAGCCTAGACACAATCTTTGTGAAAAGGTTAAAAGGCTTAAGAAGGGGTCACAGGGTAATATTGTAACCCTCAGTGAGGCTCAGCAAAGGCTGGCTGGCTGGCTGGTCTCCAGCTCAGAGGAGAGAATGTGAGCAGGGATGTGTTTGCAGCAGAGAAAATGTCAGCAGGGCTTCCCGGCGTGCGTTCCTTTGCTTTGTCTGCTACGTGCTTGGCCCTGGGCTGGGTACCAGAGGCTTGCACGATGATGGACCGCCACCAGAGGTTTCAGTTCCAGACAGTCTGTTTCCCTGGCATGCTGCTGCTCAAAAGGTGGTCACGGCAGTCCCTCCTTCCTCATCCCTGGCTAACATCCCTGGGTAACAGCAAGGGATTTAGATTTAGAACCAAGTTCATTGTCTGGCCAGGTGATCTTGGGCAAGCCACTGAGCCTCTGTGAGTCTCATCTGTGGAGTCAGGATGAAGGACTCCAGCCTCTCAGGCTGTTGGATGACTTAGGGGGACA
Organism: Heterohyrax brucei; assembly: GCA_028571685.1. NCBI lineage: Eukaryota > Metazoa > Chordata > Mammalia > Hyracoidea > Procaviidae > Heterohyrax > Heterohyrax brucei. Next base: position 62,142,258 of record CM053140.1, read on the forward strand.
GAGGCTGAGACACCCAGCACAGTACCTGGCAGTGTGAACTCTGTGCGCAAGCCTCCTGCTGTTGTTTTCATCATGACAGATGAGGTGGGGAAAGCCACCAGAGTCCTCTCTGCATACAGGCCAAGACGTGCAGAGGTGACCTGAGGCCCCTGAGCCAGACACCTCATTTTGAACCAGGTTCTGAGCCAGAGGGCAACCAAAGAATCAGATGAAAGTGCATTTTTCTTTGGGAACCTACTTTGGGGCTCTCTGCATCTCAGCCCTCCATGCTCTCCCACTCACCTACAGACACCTTGGCTGGAACTGCATGGGTGGCCCTGGGCCCCAGGTCCCTGCCTGCAGTGTCTCCTCATGGCTGTCTTTTCTCTCCCAACCAAGGCAAGTTCCGGGAGCAGTTTAAGGCTGCCTTCTCCTGCTGCCTGCCAGGCCTGCATCCCTGCGGCCCTCTGAAGGCCACCAGCCCTCGATCCTCTGCCGGCCACAAGTCCTTGTCCTTGCAGAGCCGGTGCTCTGTCTCCAGAGTCTCTGAGCACGTGGTACTCACCAGCGTCACCACGGTGCTCCGTTGATGGAGGGCTGCCCTGGAGTCTCCAGATGTAACCTCTTCCCTGCCAGTGCCACTGCTGTGAGGACAGCTGTGCAGTGTTAGCGACTGCTGGATGAGTGAGGCCAGGCCCCGGTCCCGGTTTTCTGCCTGTGTGACTCTTGGCAGTCACTTCCCATCTCTGAGTTTGTGTCCCTGAAACAGGGCTGATGTGACAATCACCCATGCTAAAAAAGCGGAAAGCTCTTGGTAAACTGGGAAGCATTGTGGATAAGATCATCACATATTACTCTCACTTGGCCGTGACCCACAGTCTCATCCATCTATATCGTCCTTCTACAACTTGGTCTTCTTCCCAAAGATCCCTCTCCTTCCCAATTACAAGCCTTCCGAGGAGTCTGCTGTAAAGGCCCCAGCAGACATTTCTGTCTGGCTCAGTGACTCCCTAAAGCCCAGGGCTGCACCTGGCTGGCTGCTCAGCTTTCGATGGTCAGATCTGGGCCCAGTCCTTCTCCAGTGGTAGCATGAGCACAGTCCCACCCTCACCAGGTGCCCAAGTACACGAACTGCAGCTGGAACCTACTGGCTTTGTGACGTGACAAAACACTCCATGTGGCCATTTGGTATGGAGGCCAGCAGCCCAAAGCAACTGAAATTAAAAGCCTGGCACTGAATGTTCCCTTTCCTTGTCATTGCACAAGACCTGTGCGGCTTAGGTTAGCAGCATAGGAAGGTGGGAAGCTGGGGGCAGGGAAGACAAGGCACTGAAATGCTATTATCTGTGACCACGTTCACCCTCACCCTCCCACCGAGCCCAATGGACTCATCGCCAGGCCTCAGAACACACACAGTGCCGCCTCCTAGGGCAGTGCCAACCCTCTGATGCCAGGGCCTCAATCCCCAACAGGTCGGTGTGCTGCCTGGCCTGACGGACCGCAGATGGTAACGTGGGGGTGGGGAGGCAGGTAGCCAGCAGGGTTAACTAACTGATCTACTGCTATCTTCACCTTCTTGGAAGTCAGGGCTTGCATTTCCTTTCTGTGAACTCACAGGATAAAAAGAGAAAGACACAGACTTGGCCAGACATGCTCCATCTGCCACCAGGATGATCAGAGGGCTGCTGGAGGGCTTGCTCCTTATTGCCAAAGCAGGACAGGGTGCAGAGTCTGAAGTGCTGCTCCTCTGACAGGAACCAAGACATCTGGCAGGAGCTGGGCAGACCGTGCCCAATACCAGTTCTGCTTCATGTGATTAATGGAGCCATGGGCTGCCCTGAATCACACCTGCTAAGAAGGGGGGCCCAAAACACTGTCCTGCCAGGGGGGCACCCTGTTTTCCTGGCACATGTGACAGGCCTGGCCCATGTACACCCCCCACTTCAAAATGACACAACAGCCCAGCTCTCCATGGGCCATCTGCTGTTGTTACCAGGTGGCATGGGCTATCCTGCCCATTCTATACTCTCACTGGCCTCGGGACCCAAAGCTTTCAGAAGGCTGCAGTAGGGCTTGGAGGTACAGTGCGTGTGTGAGGTGTGGGGGATGACTCCCAAGTTCAGAACCAACCATGCCTACAAGGGCCAACCCGGGTCCTGGGTTCCTCAGCCCCAGCTGAGCCCAAGGGCAGGGTGGGCACCTACGATTGGCATCCTTCTGAAAAGGAGTTTTAACAGGCAACTGGCTCAAGGGCAGCAAAGATGCAACCGAAGCTTCTCCTCATGGCTGCAGTTGTACTGTACCCTCTGCTGGTTGCCCCCAGCACCACTGCCCTAGGCATCTACTTTGGAGGACTCAGATGAACAAGAGACAATTCAGGGGAGGCAACCAGGATGACAAAGGGGATTGAAATCTTTCAGAAGAGCCTGTGGTTATCCAGCCTAGGGATGGAGGAACCTGGGGGAAATACAGCAGTCTCCAGAGATCTAGAAAGTTCATGGACAGAAAGGGGTGATGTATATTCTAGGTGGCCAGGAAGAGAAAACTGGAACCAACAAGTGGCGACTGCAAGGTGGCAGGATTCAGAATGTACAGCAGGAAAGATTTTCTGCCAGTCAAGGAGAAAACAGGCTGCCTGGCAAGGCAGTGAGTTCTCTGTCACTGGAATTCGGCCGAGGCTGGCTGCACAGCACTGCACGGGGCTGGCCTTTGGCAGCTAGATCCCATCTCCTACAGCAGCTCAGAGGAGAGGGCTGAGCAGGCCAAGCCCAACATACTTGCTGAGCCCCACTGAGCTGCAACAGTCAAGCTACTTCCCCAACCACTCACTGCAGGAACAGGAGCCCTGCTTAGGGCCTCAAGCTCTTACCTTCATCTCAGAAAGCCAAAGGATAATCATAACCACTCTCCATGATAAGGCCCCCTAGGCAAACTAAACTGTCTGGTGTCTTGGCTTTTGATTGAAATTATATCAGCTCACTGTAGGCTTGTTATCACGCTGATCAGAAGCTCCAGCTAGCACATACATATGTCCATGCTTAAGAAAAATGGGAGGAAAAGGTACACTTTAGTAAGCGGAGTTTGTCTGGAAGATAAAACCAGGGCCTGAGTTAATAAAAAGAGTACACTGTGAAAAGATCAGGGTGCCTGCTCATGTGCCTCTTGCCCAGAACGCCAGCCATAAACCTGCTATGATACAGTCTGCTTCTGGAACTGCCCTCCCTCTCTTGCAGGCTGCATAGAACAGTACCTGGCCAACCCTGCAGTCAACCTGCTGTCCTTCAACTTCACCCTGGCAAATGACAGCAGCCCCACTTGGGTCATGGCCCCCCTGAGCACCTCTCTTCTGCAGGGTCTGATATACAGCATGTGCTTAGTCAATGCATGAGGAAATAAACAGGCTACTGAATGGAAGAACGTATGAACCCATAGCTGGGAAGACATGACAGAAATGTGAAACTCCAGAGCGTCATTCTTTATTTGAAGCCCCAAATGAAAAGAGGGCAAATATAAAAATTAAAATAAAAACATTGGCTGGTGGCAACTGTCCCCTGGGGACTGAAGCCAAGCAGAGCATGGCAGTCAAATGAGAATCCAAGCTGGGAAAGCAGTAGCCTGGCCAAATACACCCATGGAATTCAATGTGCAAGTGCCCCATGCAGGGACAGCCTCCAGGCAGCTAGATGGTAACACACAGGACCTGAAGGCACAGGCAGTGGTGGTGGTGAAGTCAAACACACTGGTCCCGCGGGCAAATCCCTCTCACGCTTGGTCAGATTCCACCGTGGAGAAACTGGGCTCATCGGACAGGACAGCACAGGAGAGGGAACACAGGTGCTAATAAGGGTGGGATGAGCACTGCCAACTGGTGTAAGGGTGGAGAAGAGACAGCTAGACGCCTGAACCCTAAACTTACTGCAGTCACTGTCCTCTCCTGCTCCTGGTGCAGGGCTATGCCATTTAGATGCTGAGGGTTCATTCGACGTCTAGTCCTTGCCTTGTGTCTCACCCTACCTTTGTGGCCTCAGCCTAGGGCTTGTGGCTACAGCACAGGACTCTCAACCCTCTTTGAGAACAGGCAAGGGAGCATCTTTCTAAGAAGGGCAGGAAAAGGACAGAAACAACATGATTCTCCCCGGAAAGGTCCCTAGCGCACGCCACACTACAGACAGGCAGGGTCAGAGCATCCGAGTGGCTGTCATGGTGACGAAGTCCTCGAAGCTGAGCCGAATGTTGCCCTGTACAGCAGTGTCCTTCTCCCTGAAGGCCTCAGTCAGCACCTGCAGCTGGGTGCACACCTGGATGAAGCGGTCCAACTGCATGGAGGGATTGGCGGAGCGTGGACAGTAGCGGGAGACCAGGAGCTGTGTGAACTGGGGGCTCAGGTTGTAGCCCATCTGGGACAGAGCTGGAGAGGAGGGGCACACAGAACGGACACATGAAGATCTACTGTGAGCACCTCTATTACCAGCTCCAGTGGAGCACAGCAGCTCAGGGACTTCCAGGGGATCGGCACAGAAGCATAAACAGGACCCAAGTCCCAGGGGTTGGTCTAAGATCTGAGGAACAAATCAGGGGTTCTGTCCGGGTGCTCCCCTAACCCAGAGGGCCTTCATCCTTCATTCTCCAAATCTCCATTATTTTCTGTTCACTCAAATGCTCATGGGGTCCCAGGAGTGACACTGGTCTCTCCATGCTCATCTTTGACTCAGCTGCATTGAAGAGGAAGACTGAGCCCCTAGCCACCATGCCTGGGACAGACATTAGAAGCACTGCAGCCCAGCTCTTAGGGCCTACTCTGCAGTCAGTCTCTTGGCAGGTCATGTAAACTTACCATCCCCCCGTCTGATCATCTTTAAAACAGGGATAATAATTATACTGAACTCCCTCCAAAAAACATACCCAGTGCCTTCAAGTTGATTCCAACTCATTCTGACCCTACAGGACAGAGCAGAACTGCTGCACAGTTTCCAAGGAGCACTTCATGGATCTGAACTGCTGACCTTTTGCTTAGCAATTGTGGCACTGAACCACTACACCACCAGCGTTTCCAATTACACTGATGGTTCTAGTCAAAATTGAGTGAGATGATTACGTAAAGCACTTAGCACAGTGCCTGGCACAAAATAATCACTCAAAGTGTTACTTGTTAAAAATAATAAAATTAGCATCATCTTCCTAGGTGAGGCTGTAGGCAGTTCCATGGTCACAGCCCAGTGCTGCTTCCCTAGTTCCTCTACCTTGTGAGCTCACCCCCTCCCACAGGTCCCCTTAGTCCGAATGAAATCTATAGCCAGGGATATGCACTGGGTCCTCTGGGAAGCCCCTTCTCCTTTCTAAGTGATCATGGCTCTGTCAGGCCCTCATACCTCCATCAACTCACCAGATAGCATGAGCCCAGGCTGCAGAATCTAGCACTATAGGCTGCAGTATCTGAACCACAACTGTGACCTCTGCTTATCTTATCCAACTGCAACTTTTTAAAAGTGTCTGGGTACTGACACTGCACAGGAACTCATCTTATATTAGAGCTGAATATTAGAACCCCATCGTTCTGGGGACTCATGCAAGGTTCCTTCCATTATACATGCCAGAAGCCAGAGAAGAAAGTGCCACACAAGGCTCACATGCTGCTGGTCTCAGTGCCCTGGGGTGCCGACTTGCTAACTCTAAGGCTACCTGCCCACTGCGATCGTCTCAACTAGCACTGCTGGGAGTCCTATCACTAGGGAGTCCAGCTCTGATTTTGAATCCAACTGCTTCCCTGTCTGGGTCTTGGCTCAATACCCCAGCCAGGTCACAGAACGGACTGGGGACAAGCCCATGCTGAGGGCAGCATTCTGTAGTACAGCCTGCACATTCAGGGACACAGGCTAGGGAAACTCCTTCACTCTGTCTTAGGGTGAGAAACGTCCAACTCTGCCCAGCCCACCATGCCCCTGCCATAGCCCTCACCTTGCTGCAGCTCCGTGTAGCTGATGGAGCCTGAACGGTCCCGGTCATACTGCTGGAAGAGGTTCTTCCACTGCTGGATGAATTTCCATAGGGCTGAGAAACCATAGACATCGATGCGGCCTGACTTGGTCTTGTCAAACATATCTGTGGAAAAGATGAGAGAGGGAAGATGGCTTTGAAACTGAGGGCCAGAGTCTTCAGGTACCACTAAGGCAGCCCTTCTCCCCGGGCTAAAGTAGGAGATGTCCATGGAAGCACAGCCCTTGAGCCCAGTTCTCTCTTACCTGAGATATACCCTCACCAAGTGTTATGCCACTCTGCACCTCAGCCACCCTTCAGCCCCACCCTATCCAGAGCAGCATCCAGAATTTTCTCTGCAGGCTTGGTAGCAAAGCATCAGGATGCTGATCTACACCAGTGTCCTTCCTGGCAATACCTACTGGAACAGGGAATCCCATACTACTGCAAAATGGGAAACTGACAGAGCAGTGTCTAGAACCTGAGAAAAGCTAAGCGACACAGCTCTCAGTCTGGGAATCTAACCTTGAGCACAGCTTCTTCCTTGCAATCCTCCCTAGCTAACAGCAACTCTTCCATCAGAACAGCCAACCACCCACCTGCTATCAGCTCAAGCCCTGGGAAGGGCTGGGACTCACTTATCATCATGAGACATGTCTCATCATTGAATGATGACCAGTTGGAATTGACCAGTGCCTGCTTCAGCTCCTTGATGGAGATGTAGCCACTGTGATCGGAGTCCACTGACTGAAACCAGGAGTAGGCCTCAGGATCCACATTGGGAGGGACACCACCTGGAGGAAGAGGTACCCATAAGGCAGCCACACCCAGGTCCAAGGGCCAATCGAGGCATCTGAGAAATGCTGGGGAGAGCAGGGCTCCATGCCTCCTTGGCTACAGGTTTCCCTGAAAATGTCTACAAATCCATCCATCCTCTGCTTCCCATCAAGCCCACATTCTCACTCTGACAGAAGACAGCCTTTAGTGCTTACTGATAAGTATTTGTGGTTCATTTCTTCAGGTGTTTTCCTATACTTCTGCAGTCACTTCTCTATTTGATTTTAAATTTCTACGGATCAGGAGTTCCTGGGTGCCACAAACGGTTAAGTATATGACTACTAGCTAAAAGCCTGGAGGTTTGAATCTACCCAGAGGTGCCATGGAAGATAAGACCTAGAGATTTGCTTCTGAAAGGAAACAGCCTTGAAAACCTAATGAGCACAATTCTACTCTGCACACATGGGGTTGCCATGAGTTGGGATCCATTTGAGACAACTAACAATAACAAACAGGGACTTGCCCCCTCCATCAGCAGGAAGAAGTCACTGAAAAGGAGAATTTTCATCTTCCCCACAGACTGGGAGCCCCAAAACTTTTTCTGAGCACCTAACATGTGGAGACCAGACACAAGTATCTTAAGAGTGACAGCAGCAGGGGACACTCTGGCAGGAACCATGTCTGACTCCACCCTATTTCCCTGTACCTGGCACAATGGACATTTGACATCTCCTATTAGGAGCTGCCACTGTATGCGAGGCCCCTAGTTCCACCTTTCCTCACTCCCCAACATCTTCAAGCACACTCCCACCTCCAATCTCCTGGACACACCCGACACTCTCTTAAGTCCCAGACATCCAAAGAGCTACCCAGTACCATCAGTTCCACGCACAGCTATTTCCTTCTCCCTGTTCCCACTGCCCCTGCCGTAGTGCAAACACCTCCCATGTGGACCACTGTAGACCACTGTAACAAACCGAAGTCCTCACCAAATCACTGTCACAGCCACCCTTCACTTGCAGCAAAAATGAACTTTGTAAAATCTCTGTTCTCATCAACTGCTCCTTACTTAAACATAAAACTCTTCCGAGGCTCCTTGTTGCTTATAAAATACAATCTAGCATTCTCAGGACAACAATCAGGAGCCCTCACATGGGGTCCACCCTTGCTTCCTTCTCCAGCTCTGCCACCCACTTTACTCCCTTTAATCCCCTCATGACCCTGTCCCAGCCCCAGCAAGGCATATACTTTACATACACTCCCACTCCAAGTTTTTGTTCACCTACCTGCTCCCTGGGCCTTACATCTGCCTCTCCCTCATCTCTTGGTCTCCACTTCCTGTCCAACCTTCAAGGCCTAAATCAAATGCTGTTCCCTCCATGAAGCGCTCCCCACTCCTGCTATGGACACATCTCCTCCCTCTCTTCTGCAGCCGCTCCCTTCCCCACCTCTCTTCTGGCTCTGATCACTATCCACCGTGTACATGTTTCCATTTCCTCCCACGCCAGACTGGAAACAAGTCAAGGGTGGCATCCCAGCCTAACTCAACTCAAGATCCCCAAGACCTAGCACAGAGTTAGGCACAGGAAAGGAAAACACCAATCCGTCTTCATGAGAATCCATGCACTGGCTCTGGAGTCAGCCTCGTGGTTCAGATTTCCCATTTAATGATCTTAGTGAAGTTACTTAAACTCACTGTGCCTCAGTGTTCTTATCTGTAAGATGCAGGCAATAGCAACATCTATTTCACAAGGTTATGGTAAAGATTAAATGAGTTAATACATGAAAACACTTCAATCAGCACCTGTTATGACCTAAGTACTCTACAGCTGTTGATCATTAAGTTTTATTCACGGTTAAAGCAGCTCATTTGGAAAGGTAAGTAGGGGTGGGCTGGTGGGGGGTGGTAAGGGGAGAACGTGGCAGATGAAAGTGGAAGAACTGAGAAAGCAACCCAGGAGAAAGCCAGAGTTACACGGTACTGGTAAAGCTAATCACCACCAATGGGCCACCTTCCCGCATGGAAGTAAGAGAGATGGTTGTGAGCAGCTGTGGAGCAGAGAAGTCCTACCTCTCCCAAATGGAGAAGCCACAGAAAGGTTTGCTTGACCTCCTCTGAAGGGGAAATCCCCACCGTCCTAAAACAGCAGCTGTGTCCTGTGGGAACAAGTACCCACAGCCCAATGCAGGACAGTCTCTGTAACGTGTGGTCTGGTGGCTTGTGTGCAGGTTAATAGCTCAGGATATGGAATCAAAGCCCATTCCAAATCCTGGCTCTGTCTGTTCCAGCTTGTGATATCTTAGGTAAACTGTTTACTTTTCCGAGTACCGTTTTCCCTGTTCCTACAGTGAGCTTCCTTCTCTCAGCTGTTGTGATGAGTAAATGACACAACAGCAAAATAATATTTAGCAAAGAGCTTGTCAGTCAGACACATTTCCACAGAGGAAGGGACATTTCAGCTGGGTCTGAAAGGGTGACAAGGCATCTAGATAGACAGAAGAAAGGCATGTGGCAAAGGCAGGGAGAGTGTTGAGAGACTCCTCAGAGTCTTGGGCCGATGGAAGGCAAGGAAGGATGGCAGGTGAGGAGGCTGGAAATGCCTTCAAGTGCCTTAGGATCCTCCCTGTGAGCACTGGGGTACCTTCAACAGCTTTTAAGTGGGAAGGGCTATGGTCAAGCCTGTCTGCCAGAGCAGGATTCTCAAACTATATCCTGGTTTGAGCAAGACTAAGGGGTAGCCTCTAGATGGCCCTGATGCAGATGATATATAAATCACACTTCAAGAGGCACAGTTCTGGAGTGCCACCAGCTGCACCAGAAAGGAGGCAGGCAGCCAGGTAGGGGGAAGCTGCTGCAGAAGGTGAGCAGCTACAGAGATCAATTCTGGCCTCAGGACCCTCACAGCTAGGGGTCGCATCTCTGCAATGACCTCATGTGGGTTCAGAGACGAGATTTTTCAAAAGATGAAGAAATATACCTTGTAGGTGCTGAGCTGAAAGCAAACAGCCAGAAGTCTGGACTCTGAAAAGATAAATGTCCCCGACTCACAGTGCTCAGAACCCCAAGGTTGAAGCATCTCCCTCCAGGCTACCTGCTGGGTACAGATGCTGCTAAGATGCTGGTTTCCCAGCAGGGCCAGCCCCTGGAGGCCCTGCAGGTGCAAATCAGTCGTCCAACTTCCCTTGCTGGTGACTGGGCTTTCCGGAAACAGCCATTCTGGGAAGAACTGACTGAAATCAGTTTGAGGGGAAGCAAGGGGCTAGGTACCCACTTTCTCTGCCCCCTGACACTACTCAGAAATCTTCACTGAAGCCCCCACCCAGAATTTTCAACTTCTCCTGGATACCCAGCCCCTGGTCCCACATCCTGTCTAGAACCTTACCTTTAGTAGCTCCACTCGTTATCCACTCCCCATCCCACCCCCTTCTCCCAGCTGTCTCAGTATTTAGTAGTAAGGCCCTTGCCACATCTGCTATCACACTGAATGCTAAACACCTATTGGTAAAACTTCTTTGGTGATAATGCCCTAGAAAGGCACTCTCACAGAACATTTTAAACATACAGTTAACAAAAACTACTGTTTATTACATCTTTAGCATGTGTCAGAAACTGTACCCAGTGCTTACCTGCACCTTCTCATTTAATCCTTCTATTAACACTGAGGTAGTGGCATTACCCCCATTTTACAGATGTGAACACTGATGTCTGAAGAGGCGTAAAGAAGCGAAGTAACCTGATCAAGTCAGTAAATGACTTTATCTCAAAAGACAACTAGAGATATCAATAACTAGACTATTTCGCCCTTCTACAGAGTGCCAATCTCCTTCACACAGGAGTGGGGTTTCTCCCTATGGTGGACTGTATTATTGCCTTTAATTATTTGCTAATGTCCACTTCCCTGTAAGCACTGCACATACTCTCCCACCGGTCAGTGAAGAGTCCTCCTCCAGCAGACTAAACACTCCCACCCTATGGAGCATGACCAGGGGAGGACCTCTGCCCAACAGAATGTGAGTGGACAGGACGGCCAGCACTTCAGAGCAGTAGCTTTAAGAGGCATCATGTGTCTTGGTAGCCCTCCTGTTGTTTTCCCTGCCATGAGGTCAGCAGGTCCCAAATAGGCTGCTCCTTCAGTCTCGGTCCCAGAACAAAGAGACACACAGAAGAGAACTTCAGCAGCCAACCCACAGCTACCAATGTGTAAGTAACAATAAACAAGCAAGAGTGAGAAACGTTTCTTACTGTAAGCCAAAGGGATTTGAGGTTGCTGTTACTACAGCACAGCTAACAGCTATCTCCTTCTGCTGACTGGCAAGCTAAGGCTGAATACGAGATGCCATGAGGCCAGAGACCAGGCTGCCTGTGCAGCCACAGGAAGGGCAAGTGTAGGCCCTCGGTAACTCTGAACCAGGTCAGGGGAAACTGAAGTTGAAGATCTCCACTTACCTGGAGGAGGCCCCTGCCCATAAGGCCCGGGCTGCTGGGCACTGTAAGAGTTGGGAGGTGGCTGACTATAGGGGCTCCCTGGGGCTGCACCACCATACGGTCCTCCTGGAGTTCCAGAGGGAAGTCCCCCAGGGTTGGGGTGTCCATAGGGTCCTCCACCAGCTGATGGTCCGTAAGGACCCCCAGGGGCAGGTCCTCCATAAGCGCCACCAGGGGGTACCCCACTTCCATACTGCCCCCCACCATGTGGCGGCCCAGGGTAGTAGCTACCCGGAGGGGCGCCAGGTGCTTGTCCTGCAGCTCCTGGGCAGCCCTGTGGGAAGAGCAAGGTCTCAGTTAGAATGATGAGGCTAACCGCAACCACAGCAGGCACCTTGCAGTCAGAAAGCACTTCCGCTGTCATTCTTTGCACTCACCCTGCAGGCAGCGCAATGATACACTGCTCAGATGGGGCCCTGAGGCTTCTGGAGGAGCTGTGACATACCCAAAGTCACACTGCCAGTGACTTGCAGAGTCAGTGCTGGAATCTTACCGTCTGGATTCCCTTTTTCCCCACACCAAGGGGCTCCATGAGGGCTGGGATCATGCCTGGTTTACCACTGTACCCCCAGCCCGCTGGCCCCCATGCACAAACAAACTGGATGCTCAGTAAGCATTATTATGAGTCAGCAGGCAAATAAACTGCACAGAATCACAAAGCTTTGCCCTGTGGCATCCAGCTTTAGCTGCACAATCCATAGCACCAATGTGCTCTCCACCACCCAGCCACTGATCCTCATCAGTATAATCAATGTATCCAGAGCAGGACTCACCTAGCGCCTGTCTTCCTCCCCTACTCTACCTCAAGGAGCTAACATACTTCCCCACCCTCACTCACTCACAGCTCTGTGGGGCTGGCAGGGAGAGCTGGTCCCTCAGGCAATTTAGTACACAGTAGTTACAAGTCCAAATGACCCAGTTCAAGTTTTGCCACTTAGTAACTGTACTAAGGAGGTACCACCCTAAGTCTTAGCACTCTATTCTATAAGATAGGAATAACAGGAGTTCTACCTTCCAGGTTGTAAATGAGTGAAGTGAAACCACCCAACTGAAGCACTTTAACACAGGACCCCCAACACAGTAAGTACTCAACACACATTACCTACTAATAACAGCCCCTGCTAGAGGCAGAATCTCAGACCCAGAAAAGTCCAGACACCATGGAGGGGCTGACATTTGCACCTCAGAGCATACATGGAGCATTCCCTCTCTGGTTTTCTCCCTGCCGGCATCCCTGAGGCTCACAGTGCTCAGTTCCCTCTGTCTAAATGGCTGGCACAGAGCATGGCACAACACAGCCCAACACACGTGCAGACAAGCTCAAGAAACACAGAGAGCACCTGGGCCTGGCTGTGATGGCAGTACCATCTAGACATGTTCTAGGTCAACCTCTAAGGCACACCAGTGGCCTAGCCACAGACAGCCTGGCCTTTCTCTCTTTACTGTGTCTGACAGCTTTTGAAACAGTTAACCCAGAGGCTAAGGCCAAATGCACATTTCATCGAAAGACAGGACCACGGAAGGGAGGCTTCTTGGGGTACGGCCAGCAGCAGGGCTTCCACCTCACCACTCAGCATCACAGGAGCTCTTATTTCGATGGAAGCCTCCATCATTAGGAACAAGACTCCGCTGCAGACAATGGAGTCACAGACAGACCTTGGTTCAAAATCTGCTTTCACCAACTGAGTGCATGACCTTGACTCAGAAGCTTAATCTTGTTTCTTCACAAGTAAAATATTACAGTTCTTTTCTCGTTGGACTGTTCTACAGATTACAAGAAATGCAAGCAGCAGACTTTTGCTAGTTTAACTTTTAGTGAAAGAATCCTTTTTGATAAAATAATTAAGACTGATAAGCTACTTTGGCCAAAGCAAGAGCATCAGGGTAGAATCAGGGTGTTGACCACATGGGGTCCCCTCTCTTACTTGATTCTGACAGGCTCTGCAAAGCCCTCATCGTGACTCCAAAGACAATTTGAAATCACTAATAAGAAAAATGGGCCTTACAACAGCACCTGGCATAAAGCAAGCAAACAATAAAGCATAGCTGCTGTTGTTATTACTGCACTAATTATTATCAGTAGAGTCCTGGGCCAGGTAAATTCTGTAAGGTAAACTCTATAAAGGTGACAGAAAAGTCATCCCAGCCCTAAATGAGCTCACAGTTAAGAGAAGAGGCCTGGAAACAAACACTCTCTAGAACATCTACAAACAACAGGAGGCAAGTGGCATTGAAAATGGACCTCAGCCATAGGCCATGGGACTGCAGACAAAGGAGGGTGAAATCAGTGAGGTTTCTGCAAGAAAGTGGCATTTGAGCTGGAACCTGAAGAAGGAGCAGGATTCCCAGGGGACTTGAGGAGCTATGACAGGATCGGGGGTGTGGGGTAACTATGCGGCCAGTCATTCAACCTCCTCATTTTATATACAGGGAAACTAACGCCCAGAGAGCACAGCCCAAGTCACACTGCGAGTTGGAGGCAGAGATGGGACAAGACGCCAACCCAGCCCCCATGTAATGGCTCCCACTGCCTCCTGCTACAGTGCTCCTTCCTTGAGCAACAGAGCACAGATTCACTGTAGGACAGCAAGGTAGGTGGGGGCTCTGCAGCGTCTGGGGACATGCAGAGAGCACGACGGACACCAAGCCAGGAAGCAGCATCTCCACTCTACATCCACGTCCCCTAAGCAAGGCTATAAACTGTACCCAACCAAGGACACCTGAGGTACAGCCCTCCCACCTGAGTCAACACCTCCAGTCAGCAAAGCAGGTACAACCAGGCAGGTGTGTGACCTTCCTGCTACCACATTCCAGGGACCTGCAGGGTCTGGTGCAGTCTGGCAGCAACTAAACCCTTTCCTTTCTGGCTCGAATCAGAGCCCTCATTTACAATGTATGACATTTAAGTTTGCAAGCTCATTCTAGGAAAAAAGCTACATACCTCATTGCTAAATATCACTACAGTCACCTTCAAAGTACTCCCCTTGGCAAGCTAGACACTGATGCCAGCACCTAGTGAATCCTTCAAAGCAATTTTAGAACTCTTCTGGAATGACCATCAAAGCTATCATCATATTACCCTTGATGTCCTGAATGTCATCAAAATGCCTTCCTTTCAATATTTCCTTTATCTTCAGGTAAAGAAAAAAGTCACTGGGGGCCAGATCAGATGAGTGGGGAAGGTGTTCCAATCCAGTTACTTGCTTACTGGCTAAAAACTCCCCTACAGACAACCATACAGTTAAGTCTGCAAACTTGCCATCGTGCCACTATGTGCAGTGGCCATTCCAGAAACAGTCCCAAAATTTCTTTGAAAGGTGGAGTAGGCACTGGTGTCAGTGCATAGCTTCCCAAGGGAAGAACTTCGAAGGTGACTACAGTGATATCCAGCAATAAGGCATGTAGCACTTAGAACAATTAGGTTTGTGGACTTAATTGTTGGACCTCGTATACAGTTCACAAGCCACTTCCATATGCACAAGCACTACTTGCCCAATCCTGCCAACAATCCCCTGATGAAGAAGAGGAAGACAGATGTTAATAGGCATATTTTTCAGATGAAGGAAGTGACTTGCATGGGTGTTTTAAGGACTTCATTCAGCAAGCATTTAGGGTGACAGTACTGTTCCAGGCTCTGTGCTAAGCCTGGCAGTACAAAACCAACAGGGGCCCTGTCCTTGGGAAGCACACAGATAATTATCCTACAATCTGATCAGCACCAACAAAAATACCTATTCATATTCTGTGAAGCACGCACTGACTGAGAGATTTTTTTGTTTGTTGAGTGAATGAATGAGCAATCAGGCAAACGAATGGAGAGGGTCAGAGAAGGCTCCTGGAAGATGTAGCAGTGATACCGGAGCTGGACCTTAAGGCATAGCCGCTCCCCAAAAGGCAGGTGGGAGGGGCACCCTAGCCAGAGGGAGAATTAAGCAAAGCCACAAACCACTGGGCAGGTAGAGTGTGGGCAGAAAATGGGGCAAAGGGCTGGGCCAAGAAGAAGGCACGAGGTAAACCTAGAAAGACAGCCTGTCTCCATACTCCTCAGCCAAGTACCTCTCCTGTGGCATGTCAGTTAGCCGGCTGAGGTATCAGTGTTGGTGGAGGTGTACGTCTCTCCATCTCCTCCACTAACAGTGAGCCCCCGCCCCAAGGAAAACACTGGGCCTCATTCATCACAGTGCCCCCAGGCCAGCACAATGCCTGGCACCTGCAAGCCTCCATCAATATTTGAACAAATAAACAGCATTCTAGAGTTTGGGCTTTAAGCTGGAGGAAGCAGAGCATCACGGAAGCATCTCCAATTGGGGAGGAACATGATCAGAGCCTTGTTTAGAGAATCAATCAGCAGAGGTGAGGGGGATGAGCTGGTGGGGGAGGTAGGAGCCCAGGTGCCGGACAGACGAGGCTTGAACCAGACAGCTGACTTTAAGAAGGGAGAAGAGGGTGGATGCTGAAGCTGTTTCAGAGGCAGACCAGACATGACTTGGTGACTAATTAGATTGGGAAGAGGTGGAGGAGGGAGTGAGGAAAAGGCTGTGTAAAGAATGACTCAGGTTTCTAGCTTGCACAAAAAGAGAAAGCAGAGCCAGGGCCCCATCTAAGGCAGAATCCGGGCTGGGGAGGAAGGCTGGGGAGATGGCAAACTGGTTTCCAGAGCCACCAAGTTGTCAAGAAAGGTCTGAACCAGAAATGAAAACCAGAATCTGTGACTCCACATTCCTCTATCCTACTCTATGCTGCCAATCCTTTGAAGAGTTTTCCCAGAAGTATTTCACACCGAGGGGAGCGAGGGGAGCGGAGGAGAGGGCAAGAAGAGTTCATTGTTTCCAAAGCACCACAGAAAAACTATCTCTGGGTCTTGAGCAAGGAGCCTGGTGGTGCAAGAGCTCAGCTGCTAACCGAAAGGCCGGCAGCTCAAACCTACCAAGCAGCACCACAGGAGAAAGACCTGGCAAGCGCCGATAAAGACTAAGCAAACAGAAAAGCAAACCCATTACTACTGAGTAGATACCAATTCATAGTGACCCTATAGCACACACTAAAACTGCCCTATAGAGTTTCCAAGGAGTGCCTGGTGAATTCAAACTGCGGATCTCTTGGTTAGCACCCGTAGCGCTTAACCAGTAGGTCACCTGAGTTTCCCAATAAAGATTACAGCTTAGAAAACCCTATGAGGCAGTTCTGCTGTCACATGTGGTTGTTATGAGTTGAAACTGACTCAATGGCCTACAACAACAGCAAGTCTTTTACTAATTAAAAATAAGCTATATTTAATATATTGGTGGTGGGTAGAGTACGCAAAGGCGGCACTAACGTACATGGAGGTTTTCCTAGGTGATTCCAGTCCAACTGGCTCTTGTTGATCCTCAGTCTTGTGAGGTGTTATTATCCCCAATTTACAGATGACGAAATTGAACTTCAGATAGTTTAATAATATGTCATTGTAACTGGCATAATAGTTTATAAAGAAGACATTCTATATGCTACTTCAGTGAGTAGCATCTAAGGATACTCTACTGGTCTCACCCCATCTGGAGCAAAGGAGAGTGGAGAAAACCAAAGACACAAGGGAAAGATAGCCCAAAGACTAACAGATCACAGCTAACACAGGCTCCACCAGACTGAGTCCAGCACAGCCAGATAGTGTCCAGCTACCACCACTGTCTGCTCTAACAGGCATGACAACAGAGGGTCACAGAGAGAACGGAAGAAAAATGCAGAACAAAATTCTAACTCATAAAAAAAGACTAGACTTAATTATCTGACAGAGACAGGAGAAACCTCAAGAGTACAGCCCCTAGGTGCCCTTTTAACTCACTCCTGAGGTTCACTCTTCAACCAAAGATTAGAAAGGCCCATAGAAAAGAAAAGGAGACTAAATGGGAATACAAGACAGATGGGGAAAGGAAAGCTGGTAATGGGAAACTTAGGTCAATAAGGGGAGAGTCTTGACATGTCATGGAGTTGGCAACCAGTGTCATAAAACAATATGGGCATCTAGTTTGCTCTGTAAACCCTCATTTGAAGGACAATAAAATAATAATAAAGGTGCCAGTGATCAGGCAGCTAGAGTGGGGCAAGTTGGGCTTTCAGATGATGTCTATGTAACTCAGAAGAATCTTTTCTTCTTTCCCCAGCACCAGACTCAGAAGCCACAGATTGGAAGAGACCTCAAACACCCTCCAGTGAACTCTCAGTTGATGATGGAATCTCTGCGAGACCACCCAGAAACTCTGTTTGCATGCCTACAAGCAGTGGACAGCTCTCCCTCTCAAGTAGCTCACTCAAAAAGTTCTGTATTTTCTTTTGGCTTTAAGCGTTCATTCTTCTATCCCCAACATCTTTGTGAAGTTCAGAGGCATGAAAAGTTGGTCCACAATGAGTCCTACAGGGAAGGGAAGAGTATGCATAATAGAAAGATGCCAATGTCCCCAGAGCTACCCCTTTACCAAGTGCCTGCTGGAGGAGGCAGGAGCCATGCTAGTGGGATAACAGTCTCAAGAGGACAGGAGTGATTGAAACAACCAAGAGCAGAGCCTCCTAGAATATTGAACAGCCAGAAACGTGCAACCAATAAACAATGAGCCAAGAATTGTCCCAAGACTTCAATTACCTCCTCTGCTGACACTCCACAATCTCTCTCCAGCTTCCTATCTTTTGAGCTGCAGATCCACGTCCTCCAGACATTCCTGCCAAAATCTATTCCTCTTACTCTATTCTCATCCCAGTACCTCCTTCTGTCCAGTCACCCAAACCTAACATCCTAGTGGCCCCCAGGGCACCTCCCCCTTCCTCCCCTCTTTCACCTCAGTCTTCACAACTCTACCTCCCAAACACCTCTCCATTCCACCCACTTCTCTCTATCCTCCCTGGGCCACTGTTCTCTCTAGCCTAGATTATTTCAACAGCTTTAAAAACTGGCCCCCCTTGCCTCCAGTGTCCCTACTTCCTTCCCATCACAGTGCTAGCTCCAAAGCACAAATGGGACAAAACCTGCTACTCTTAAGATAAAGTCCACACCCCCCAGAAAGGAACACAGACCGTCAGGGATCTGGCCATTGCTCGCTTGCCTTTCTGGTCTCATTTATTGTCCGTTGTCCTTTTCTGCTTTAGTTCAACTGATCTTCTTCAAGTTCCTCCCAAGTCCCGGGCTCTCTTCCTTCCTTCCTGGCTTTTCTACACACCATTCCTTCTTCTGTAATACCTCTCCTTTCTTCATCTAATTTATTCAGATGATTTAATTTTGGACTTAAATGTCGCTTCCTTTAAGAAGTCCCTTGCACCCATACGCTAAGCATCCTTCCAGTGCTTTCCTAGTACCTTATGCTTACCCCATTAAACACTCAGCACACTGATCCGACGAGGTATCCCTCAGCCATCTGAAGTGCCTGCTTATGCCACAAACCACAGCAAGACCTTACTTGATTATCTCACTTAATCTTTGCACTGAGGTTGGTACTGTTTTGACTCCATTTTAAAGAAGGAGAAACCAAGCCTCATTTTTGCAAGAAACTTCTGCAAGAAAGTTTGAAACCCAGAGCTGGGATTCAAAGCTAAAGCCAACCGGGCTCAGAGACCAAACTTTTAAGCATGGAAATCCACCATGTTGGCTCCCCAGATGGGCCAAAAGGGCTTGGTTTTTATTGCTCCAACACTCTATATCTAGGCTAGAGCGCCCCAAGGCTGGAGACAATGGAAAGTTATAGGTTTTACTTCTAACAACAGGCTAGAAACCTCTGGGACAACTGTGTGTATCTACACCGGCTGGGGGCAGACAGGGGAGAGTGGAGGCCAGGCACTGACAGAACCTTTGGGTACTTTAAAACAACCTATCTTCCTCCTTAGATACTTTGGACCCGGAGCTGGAGAGGCACGTAAAGGTATGGTGGGGGGAGGGAGGGACAGCGGGAAGGGGCTTTTTTTTTCTTTTTCTCCTCCAGACACTTTCTCTTTGAGCTGCTGTTCAACAATTCACTTCAAGCATAAGCCCAGGCTAGATGGCACGGTAACAGCAATCACAGCAGCAAAAGCTGCTGAATACATACCGCGAATTGGCAATGTGCCAAGTTCCCTATAGGCTTCATCTCACTTCATCCTCACCTCAATCGCGCTGAGTGCTGTGCGGTGCCAAGTGGATTCCAACTCCAAGTGACTGTACATGAGACAAGAACTACCCTATAGGGTTGTCAGGTATAATTGTTATGGCAGCAGATTGCCAGATCTTTTCTCCTGCGGAGCCTCTGGTGGGTTCAGATAGGTTAGTAGCCAAGCATGTAACTACTGTGCCACCACAGCTATGAAGTATGAATTCTTTTTTACAGGTGTGGACACTGAAGCTCAAAGCCCTTATGTGGTTCTTCCAAGAGTATAAAACTAGTAAGCAGTAGAGTTAGAATTCTAACTCAGAATTAGAATCTAACCCAGTTAGAATTCTGTCTAACCTGGAAGCTCAGACTCTTAATTTCTATTATCACTGCTTTTAGGATGCATAGATACTACCCAAAAAGCTTAAAATGCATATTCTTGGATCTTTCCCAGGGACAGAATAGGTCTGAGGTGGGCCCAGAGTTGTGAGATTTAACAAGAGCCCAGTGGATCCTGATGCAGAAGACCTCTGAGAAACAATGTACTGTAGTAATATGTTACAAACTGTCTTCCACAAGAACACTCAAAAAAAACCAAAAAACCACTGCCATCGAGTCAGTTCCAACTCATATCGACCCTATAGGGCAGAGTACAACTGCCCCATAGAGCTTTCAAGAAGCACCTGGAAGATGTGAACTGCTGACCTTTTGGTTAACAGACACAGCACTTAACCACTATGCAACCAGGGTTTCCAGAGGGACACTAGTGTTTTTTTTGTGACACAGAAACATTTGTATCACAGAAAGGCTAACTGGTACGGAAAAAACGTGGAAAGAAAGTTCCATGAACTAAGTAAATTTAAAAAAACACTACCCCACTTTATTCCTTTCTGGCAGACACACCAATACACATTAGCAAATAAGGCATTCTAAGACGTCCTGTAGTGAACAGGCCTTTCCAGCTATATTTAACAGAGTATTTCCAAACTTATTTAACTACAGAAACACCTGACAAGACTCAGGAAACAGAACAGAGCTTGAGAAACACTGCTCAGCTAAACTTCCTCCTAACCTTGCACACTAGCTTTGCTCCTTCCCACCACTGCAAAGCGTGCAGTGGAAGGGGTTCTAGGCTCTTGTCCTGCACAACCGAGATAGCACAGGCTTAAAAGTTAGGTGAACTGTACAGGGCTGCACTGGCTTGAAGAGTTCTTGCTACATCTTTTGTACATGACTAGACTCTGTCACCACTGCCGGTTTGTCACACTGTTGCACACTACTAAGCTGCTGGAAGCTATGCCACCAGAATTTCATAGGATTAGGGTCACCCAACGTGGACAGGTTTCAGCACAGCTTCTAGACTAAAACTAGGAAAACAGGCATGACGGTCTACTTTCACAAATTAGTCAATAAAAACCCTGTGGGTCACAACAGAATACTGCGCACGACAGTGCTGGAAGAACCCTGGTAGTGCAATGGTTAAGAGCTCAGCTGCTTACCCAAAGGTCGGCAGTTTGAATCCACCAGCCGATTCCTGCAAACTCTATGGGGCAGTTCTACTCTGCCCTATAAGGTCACTACAAGTCAAAATGGACTCAACAGCAACAGGTCGGGTTATAGTACTGGAAGACGAGCCCCCAGGATGGCAGGCACTACACAACAGCCCCAACAATGGACTCAAACATACCAACAATCATGAAGACAGTACAGGACCACATGCCACTTTGTTATGTTGTACACAGGACTGCCATGAATCAGAGCTGACTTGAGGGCAACTAAAAACATACTCAGGTGAGTGCTCTGTAACACCCACCAGTTCTTTTCCCAGTTTTTCCTGTGTGTATTTTATTTCCTAAACTACTATGTGAACTTGGGAACTGAGGACCTTCTTTGGATTTGTTTCCTCCTCTGTAAATTTGAGGGCCTTCCCAGCACTGCCCTTGTAAGACTGTAATTAAAATCATACTACTAAAAGGTAACACTACTTTTGCCCTATACCAAATGTTTTACATGCATTATCTCTTTATTATCCATAACAGCTCTATGAGGTAGGCCCTATTATTTGGCCTTATTTTGCAGAGAAAGAAACTTTAGCTCAGAAAGCCAAAATAATCTGCCAGAGGGTTCAACGCTATTTAAATAACGTTGTTATTGTTAGGTGTCATTGAGTCGATTCCGACTCATAGTGACTGCACAACAGAACGAAACACTGCCCAGTCTTGCACCATGTCCACAATCATTTTTTATGCTTACGCCCATTGTTGCAGCCACTATGTCAGTCCATCTTGCTCCTCTTTTTCACTGATCCTCCACTCTACCAGGCACTGATCGTTCCTGACATGTGAAAGTATGTAAGATGCAGTCTCATCATCTTTACTTCCAAGGAGAACTCTGGCTGTAATTCTTCCAGATCTGTTTGTTCTTTTGGTGGTCCGTGGTACATTCAATATTCTTCTCCAACACCACAATTCAAAGGCATCAATTCTTCTTCTGTCTTCTTTGTTCACTGTCCAGCTTTCAACACATATGGTGTGACTGAAAATATCATGGCTTGGGTCAGATGCACCTTAGTCTTCAAGGTGACATCTTTACTTTTCAATACTTTAAAGAGGACTTTTGCACCAGATTTTCCCAATCAAATGCACCTTTTAATTTCCTAACTGCTGCTTCCAAGGGCACTGACTGTAGAACCAAGTAAAATGACATCCTTTGACAACTTCAATCCTTTCTCCATTTATCATGATATTGCTTACTGGTCCAGTTGTGATAATTTTTATTTTTTTGATGTTGAGGTACAATCCATGCTGAAGGTTGTGGTCTTGGATCTTCATCAGTGTTTCAAATCCACTTCCAGCACACAAGGTGGTGCCATGTGCATAACTCAGGTTGTTAATGAGTTTTCCCACTCCTAACGCCTCGTTCTTCATATAATCCAGCTTCTCAGGTTGTCTGGCATACAGATGGAAAAGGTATGGTGAAAGGATACAACCCTAAGGCACACCTTTCCTGACCTGAAACCATGCAGTGCCTCCTTGTTCTGTTGGCAGGACTGTCTCTTGATCCACGTACAGATTCCTTAAGAGCACAATTAAGTGTCCCGGAATTCCTATTCTCCACAGTATTAGCCACGATTTGTTATGATCCACACAGCTGAAAGCCTTTGCACAGTCAACGGTACACAGGTAGACATGTTTCTAGTATTCTCTACTTTTAGCTAAGAGCCATCTGCCATCAGCAATGATATCCCTGGTTCCACATCCTGTTCTGAATCCAGCTTGAATTTCTGGAAGTTCCTTGTCAATATACTGTTGCAGTTTAAATCTTGAGCAAAATTTTACTTGTGTGTGATATTAATGATATTTTTTTGGTAATTTCTGCATTCGGCTTAACTACCTTTCTTTGGAATGGGCATAAATTTATGGATCTCTTCCAGTCAGTTGGCCAAGTAGCCTACTGTCTGATTGCAAACTGCACCTAAGCACCTCACTATATTATCACAACAGAATTCTGGCCACAGAATCATCTTCTGGTGGTGTTCTCAGCTGGGACAAGATGCGGTAACAAGAAGGCTAGAAGTATTCGCAGCCTGCCCCTGCCCCATGTTCTCAGCTCTGCTGCCTAATTTCCTGGGGACTTGACGTAAATTCTGTGTATCTCTGGCTTTTACTTTTCTTATTTGTGAAATGGAAACCCTGGTGGTGCAGTGGTTTAGTGCTACATTTGCTAACCAAAAGGTGGATAGTTCAAATTCACCAGGTGCCCCTTGGAAACTCTATGGAGCACTTCTACTCTGTTGTATAAGGTGACTAAGAGTCGGAAGCAACTCAATGGCAGTGAGTTTGGCTTTTGCATATGTAAAATAGAAGTGTTGGACTAAGCAGTTCAAATGAGCTCATTTGTGGAGCCTGCTAAAACCAGTTTATCCTCAACATTCTGAGCAGGACGTCTAGGATGGATCTGGGAACATATTTTTATCCAACGCTCAATATGACAGCGATGGAACTAGTCCTCTAAACTTCGACCCCGCCCAGTACATCCGCCGAAGCCTCGAAACGACGCAGGATCCAACGCCTGGCCCAGTCCGGATCTGCGGCATCCAATGTTCCCAAATCCTTGCGTGCTCAACGTCAGAGGGTGCGCAACGCGACCTCCCAGACTCCCGGCCTGCGGGGGGGGGGAGGGGGTTGGACAGGCACGAGTGACTGTCCCTTTTCCCTTCTCTACCCCGCAAACCCTAGCTGAAGCGAAACTTAGCGCGGGAATGCCGCGGAGAAAGAAGAGAAAGAAAAGCCGACGACTTCCGGACGTGCATCTACGAGCCCTCACACACTCACCTGCCCGTAAGGATAGCTGGCCATGGCGACTCTGACGTCACACGTCGGAGAGGGTGGGACCTCCCGCCCTCCAATCCACCCTTCGCATGTGTCTGGGGGCGGGCCCGCTTCTGACTGGATGTCCACTACTGTCAATCCGGAGGGCAGCCGGTCGGCGGATGTGAGGGTGGTGACAGGGTCTGGAACTTCCCGGAGAGGTCTGAGGAGATAAAGAATGTGTGGAAATTTCCGGAGGTCTTGGTTGGTGGCTGGCTCTCCTGTTCTTCCCCTTCTTAGCCTAGAGTAGTTCCCCTGGCTGCTCAGGCCCTTGTTTTCAGTGAGAAATCTGGTGGGGGTGTTGCCGCAGCGGCCATGTTATAACCTGGCAAATGGGACGCATGATTGCGGCGTTGTAGCTGTCGTCATGCTACGTTGCTGTCCGTGGAGGGCTCTGGCGGTTACCTTGACAACCAAGGCCTCCTAGGAGAGATGGAAGCAGATGGCAGAAGTTTGTTTAATGTGAAGACACCCCGGTGCCAACTAGTAGCATGGGGTTAATTAGAGACCCTTTAGTCTTTGGAGAAGAAAATTTCAAACCATCACACCTAGAGGAAAATTAGATTATCTTGTGCTTTTACTGTAGCCCTGGTGGTACAGTGGTTAAGCGCTAGACAGCTAACCATAAGATGAGCAGTTCGAAACCACCAGCTGCTCCAGTCTGTTCTCTAAGCTCGTTATGAGTTGCAATCGACTTGACAGTAATGGGGGTTTTGTTCCTTTATTTAATAAAGGAGTAAACTCAGGTCCAGAGAAGCAATGATTTGCCCTATTTTGCAGTCGCATAGTGGCAGAGTGTGGGCCTAGAACCAGAGTCAATGGATACCCTGTTCTCGGCAGTAAAGTCTTGTCTGTGCCCCATAAAATCTCGGTTACTAAGTGACCACACAGCAACATGTGCTACGCCTTTTCCAAGAAGCCCCTAACCATGGTTTATACTGTACACATGTGTACTTGTTTGGATAATTTGAGTTCTCCCACGTAAACCAGATTTGTGTCTGTTTTTGCTCACCATTCTATCTCTGGTACCTAGCACAGTGCCTGAAACCATTTTTTTAAATAAATAAAATAGTGTTACTTGGTGTTATCCAGTCCATCCCAACTGTCTGGCGAGCTGGCCAGCACAAATCATGCTCCTTTCCTGTCCAGCAGGCTACAATGACTCCTTTTCATCCACACCTATAAAATAGGGTCCCGGGCCTGACCAGCCAGGGGGCCTACTCTAGTTTAGGCAAAGGAAGAACAAGCAGTCCAGACTCTTCACAATCTGGCCCAAGCTCATCTTTCTGATCACTTCTTATGGCCACTATCTGTCTTCTACTCTGCACCTCCTCTGCTCGATCCCACCATTCAGCACTTTTGATTTGGAACTAGGATCTTGATTTTACCACTAACTTGATGACCTTGGGCAAGTTTCTTAATCTCTCTGAGCCAGTTTTCTCAGCTGTGAGAAACACAAACATGTAAAGAGATTTTGAAAAATGAGGTTATTGCACCTGCTGATGCTGAAACCACTTCTTTCAGCAAACCCAGCAGCCTTTCCATCTCCCGGGCCCCTCCTCCACATAATCCTCCCACATTTCCCGGCATTCCAGAGTTTGTCACTCTCTTTCCTGACTCCCTTTGTACTTGGTACTGACACTGTGCTATACATCAGCTTGCCTGGTATAAGCGTTCTCTTTGATTTCCAGCCCCCACCTCCCCTCCCACACACACAAACCTGTTTCTTTTCTCCTTTATCTCAGAAAATTCATCCGGTTGTTCAGGTTGAATATTTAGGCTCGTTCTTGAGTTCTCTTTTCATCTTCCTTCCCTGCCCCACACTCAGCTTGCATTTGCACTAAATAGACCCACATCTGCCCTGCCTTTTCTTCCCTGTTTGCACTATCACCTTAGTCCAAGAAACCATCATCTGTGGCCTGTATGGCTACAACAGCCTCCCGCCAAGGCCACTGCTTGCACTCTTGCTGCCCTCCCACTCTGTCCTTCATAGCACAGACAGAATGATCATCTCAAAATATGAAGCAGATAGTGTCATTCTTGGGCTTAAATTGCCATTACTCTTACAATAAAATCTGAATTCATCCGTGTGGCCTTCACTGTCCTACATGACCTAATAATGAAATCTGAAATCACCTTTATGACCTCCATGGCACTACGTGAGCTAGACTGCCTGTGCTACACCCTCACTTCCTGCCGCTGCTGTCCTCAGGTCAGTCATGGTGCCTGCTCTCTGATGCTGGGACAGAACAAGCTCATTCTTTGCATGAGCTCTAAGGTCTGTCTGGAATGCTCTTTCCTCGGCTCTTTATGGCTGGGTCCTCCTTGTCATTCAGGTCTCAGTTCCAACATCGCTTCCTTGTGCATTCCTTGACGACACACACACACACGTGAGCACACACTCCAGTCAGCTATTATGCCTTACTTTTTCGTATTTGTCACTATTTGAATTGTCCTCTGTAAGGTTCACATTTATATTTTAAGGTTTACATGTATATGTAGGATACTCCTTTTCTTACTTACTCCTCTATACCCAGCACCTAGAATAGTCTCTGGCATGAAGTTGTTACTGGAAAAAAACCCAGTCACAGATTTGTGCTGCCCGTCACCACTGAGCCAAACACAGAGACAGGAACTGAATCTTTTTAGAGCACTTTATTCAGATTGCTGGTGATCTGAGGAGATGGTGGATTAGTACCCTTAAACCCACCTTAACATCTCTGTCAAGGCTGGCAAGTGTTATAGAAGAGTTTAGGGAAGGGAAAGGGGTTAGGTGAGGGATGTAGACATACAGGTGTCCAGAGGAGGAGGGGTTGGTGGAGAAATATAGCTTCTTCATTTTAAGATGAGTTGTCCTTGACTCTGGAGATTGGCTACATTTTTTTCAGGAACTGTGTTGTTTATCTGGGTAGTAAGTTGCAGATTGGTGTCACTCTGTTGGATCACCAGTCAAGAATAGTTTTACGGGCCTGGGAAAACAGTCTCAAAATCTTTATGAATACCTGTCATAAGGGAGGTTACAATTTTATGTGTCAGCATTCCTAAAGGAAAAAGCAGGTTTAAGTGTTAAGAAAGAAGCTACCTAAGAATTTTCCACAGCTATTAACACTATCAAATTCGTTAGTGATTATTATCATATATTGAGAGTTTATCAAGGCCAAGCATTACCCTAAGTACTACGTGTTCAATTTTCATCACAATCCTTTAAGGTAAATATTATGACTCATTTAAAATGAGAAGCTGAGGCTTGAGAGAAGCTAGCCAAGCCAAGTGCCATCAAGTCAAGTGATTTCTTTAATATTAAGTAGATAATAAAGAAATCATCAGTTGAACCCAGGTCCATACCCTTTTGACTACTTAGTATTTGGTAGCTGATGAAGTCATGTTTTCTTTACCTTCATAACCCTCCCAGTCCAAATAATACTGGTGGGACTGAGTTGCAAAATCTCTGAAAAGAGAGCGTCCTGATATCTGGGCTAAACTCAAGGAAACATTTGCTAGGAGAGAATGTAAGTGACACCTGACCTGCAAACTAGGATCATGTGACATGTACTCATTTATTCCACAAATACATGTACATACTGAGTTCCCACCTCTTCCCAGGCTTTGTTCTAGGCACTGAAGTTGGTAGCTGAATTGGACTGGATAATATCTTGAAACACTAATTTCTTCACATGCCAAACTGTCTCTCCCCCAGCACCTTCTGTGTGGCAAAGGCCTCTTAGGAGAACTTTCTGCTGGAGTTCTGTGTTATTTGGGGGCAATCATCTATTACTTGGGGCAGTCATGTCTCAGGTAGAGATCAGCGTAAGCCAGTGTCTCCAGACAGAAGAACAAGCTCAGACTGTGTTTATTTTGGACAGGCTGTGTGAAAGGGAGAGAACAATCTCCCAAAGACTGAAAAACAATCAACTTGTTTCCAAAGCTTCAACTACCTGAGGCAGACAGAGGTGGGTGGGGAAGTTCCTGTTATTATTTCAGCTTTAGCCTAAGGGGAAAACTTGGATTCTAGCCTTTTTTAGAGCACAGAGTACTTTCCTGAGCTCCTGGAAGCCTCTGGCTGACCCATTAGAGGAGAGGCAGAGCTTGGTAATGGAAGGTCCATCCACGTGAAAATATTGCCTCCCCTGGAGACACATCATCCCCCTGCCTCCTGGCTCTGCTTCAAGCTCCAGTTGCTTACTGAGAAGGCATACCAACACCTGACCAATTATTATGGAATTAATTCTCTCTGATTCCAACTAGATCCAATTCCCAAATTTAAATTCTAGTTGGACATTGTGGATTAGAGGGTGAGATGCAGCTTTCCACGGAACCGACAGAACAATAAGAACAGCAGACTTCGCAATTTGGCTGCATTCCCTCTCCGTTTTGGAATCATATGGAGAGTCCGTTTATATATTCTATACCCATAAATTATTAAGGACAGCAACAAAAATACTCTTGCAAGAGGTTAACACACCACATGTAAAAAAAGAGTCTAAATAGACTGTTGAATTTTAATGACAGGGGAAGTATTATGACAAACAGCCAGATTTAAACTCCAGAAGGCATCAAATTTGGGATTTTTTCTCTTCAGAACGAATATGCAGCAACTTTCCTTCGTCTTAGGAAATTCTGGTGGGTGTAGTGGTTGAGTGCTACAGCTGCTAACCAAAAGTCCGGCAGTTCGAATCCACCAGACACTCCTTGCAAATGCTATGGGGCAGTTCTACTCTGTTCTACAGGGTTGCTATGAGTTGAAATCAACTTGACGGCAGTGGGTTTGGTTTTTCAGTTGGTTTCCTTCATCTTACAGAGCCGAGGGTCTCAAGTTACGGACACTCCAATGCATTCTTCACATTGCCGTCGGTGAACTCACTATTAGGTAAACCTGACTCACCACATCCTTACGTAAAACCTAATGGTGGCTCCCCACCGTGTCCTTCCTCTTCAAGCTCCAGATTCCAATCGTCTGCAGTCCCTCTGCATGCTGGGCTCAGTCACCTCTGGTTCTTGGCACATGTTCTTCTCTCTCCCTAGGTCCATCTGTCTGTTTTCCCTCTGTCTGGACATGGTTGAGTCCTCCAGCTGTGTGCTCCCCTGCCACATAGTACTGTCCCATCAGCCCATTTTATAGTAATTACCTGTTTAACTGTCTGCTGTCCCCATAGACACTGTGGGGACAGGAACCATATCCAACTTGTTTACCTCTAAATCCCAGAGCCTAGCACAGTTCCTGGCACTTGAGTAGAAAGAGGAAATAGACTCATCAAGTTAGAGTTTGCCAATCTGAATAATCTGCATATTGCCTTAAAAGCCTGGAATAGACCATGAAGAGAGAAAATAACGGGGGTGAGAGGGTGAGGATGAGGACAATGCGAAAATTCCCTAAAAGAACTGGAAGGCAAGCATCCTTCCTTTCTCTCTGTTCAGCTTCCCCAGCTTCTGAACTTACAAGCAAGACCTGCAGATTTTTTGCTGATCATGGCAACAGGAGGGACTATAAAATTCAGTTTTCCATCTGGTTCTTCGTGGTCTAAGAAAATATAGCAGTTTCAAACCCAGGGAGAAAAGTACTCAAATCTTGAAAGCTTAAACCTAACCTGTCATAGACTTCCCTAAGAGTAGTACGGATTTGACTCTGGAAAAAGAGTGGAGACAGTGTCCTTTACTCCATAAGGATTCCCTGTGGCCCTCAGAGGGGATAAGTTTGATGTTCCCTCATAATGATTTTCCCCTCTGGCCTTCAAAGCCAGTCTGCTTGGTGCAACAGCTGGTCGTTGCTTCTCTTCCTTTCTACTCCTGCCAGCATGCTCATCACGAGGCCCATCACCAGTTAGCATGCAGCAGCCTGGGCTGAAAGTGGAAGCTGGCCTTCCAATGGGAGAGCTTTAACATCTGTCTTTATCCATTATCCAAAACCTGCTTGCTACTTCAATGAGAAGAGAATGTGTTTGCTTTTTAATATTTTATGTTAGGACCAGGGTTAACTGAGAATTGCTGGCGAGGATGAACTGAGAATGGACTCCTTTATCTAAAGGCATCGTGTGAACCATTCAGACATGCTCAGGAATCTGCCTGGTTTCATTCCTCTGCCACTGGCCTACCTTGCTCCTGGCAGGCAAGAAAAGAGGGCAAAGGTTCTGAAAAAAGCCAGCAGTAGGCTGGGCTGATGGTATTTGAGGCCTTATAAGAACAGAGAATTTTCAGAAAGGTGCTGGAAATGCCAGTTCTGGAGAGACTTGACAGTTGGTTTGAAGGCTCCCAGCAGTTTGGATAAGCATGTGAAATTTGGGTGCATTCTGAGCCTGTTCTGTGATTCCTTTGAAGTATATGCAACTCAAATAATCCTTCCAGAAAGCCAAGGCCAGCAAAGAGGCATTCTTTGGAAGTCTTTCAGGACGTGCTGTTGCTTTCTCATAGTCCATCAGGGCAAGAGAAAGTAGAGAAGCAGCAGCCTGAGACAGAATGTTTTAGTAATGTTCTATTGGCTATCTTTTTTGTTTGTTTTTCCCCAGTCTTTACATAGATGGAGACAGTAGATAGATCACCAAACTCCCAGGGGACTTGGGAGACCAGGAGCTTAGATCTGATCTAACTTGGCTGTGGCTCCTGTGCAGTTGATGCCATCAGTCTGGTTTCAGAAGGCCTAGGCTAAGATGTATGAGAAAAGCACTACACAGGTTACAATAGTAATAGACAACAAAAAGTGCCATTTTCTGTCCAGAAAGTCACTGCCTCTGGTGAGCTGACAACAGGGCCATGGATTGGTACAAGTAGAAGTCCCCATCTTGCTTCCTGGAGAAGCATTCTCCAATGGCCTCGACCAGTAGCTGGAGCCAATCTTTCCCATTTGCACACCCTCTCTGATCGAGGAATTACTGGAGCATCAAGAAAAGAATGTGTACGTGGAAGTGCTTCCAGGCACTTCAGCACACTGAATGGAATTTCCAAGGTGCAACCTGGTTTGGCTTTGGGTCACACATGTAAGAGGGATTCAGACAGCATGGGTGGGGTACCTAACACCAGCTTCTTTAGGGGTGCAAATGGTAGTGGGTCTTTCTGAGCTGGAAGTGGAGTTCTCAAACCTCCCTTTGGCTTACTTGCAGGGGGCTGAGGGTAGGCTGAATGATGCTCCCTCTCTAACTTGCCAGAAGTGTGCTATAAAGGACAGGATACCAGGTCCAGAGGACCAAAGGGTGGCTCAGAAACACCTGGAGAGAAAAGCTGAGCAGCATCCCACAACTCCATTGGCAGGCCACAGACAATGAGGGAAACACTTGTTGACCTTGGGACCAAAAGACAAAAGGAGAAGGAAGACAGGGAACTGCAGTTGCAGCACCAGGGAAACCCCACTGCAGGTGGGACTGCAGATAGTTCTTAGTTTTTTATTGTTAAAAAAAAATATTAACAATATTAAAAAATAAAAACATTCATAACTCATCACAGAGTCCTGGAAGCTTTGGCATTTGTTTTCAATGGAGTCCTTCATCTAATGGTGAGGGGTGATCTCAGCCAAAAGGCCCCTTCATGGTTTTCATGGGTGGGTACTGTTGCTCCATTGGCATGGCCCCAAAGCAGTCAGAGGGATTACAGTGGCCAGTCTTGCCCGGTTGGCCAATGGGGCCTGGGGGCCCAGGGATGCCAGGGATGCCTTGCTGGCCCATTGGTCCAGTTGGACCCATCTTGCCATACCCTGGAGGACCTTGGGGACCTAGGAGGTGAAGAATTAAAGAAGGAAAAACAAGAGACACAAATCAGAATAATGATCATAATAAACAGTGCCTTACATTTGATGAGTATTTCTCAGGTTACAACGTGTTTTCATGAAAACGTGATCCGAGCCTCACATTAATTCAACAATAGCCACAATAAAAATGAGGTTATTAGGTGCCCCCAACATTGCCCAGTCCTGGACCATCCTCACAATCCTTTCTTGAGCTTACTGTTGCAGCCACTGTGTGAGTCTATCTCATTGAGGGTCTTCCTCTTTTTGGCTGACCCACTGCTTTACCAAGCATGACGTCCTTCTCCAGACACTGGTCCCTCATAACACAACCCAAGTATGTGAGACAAAATGATCATTCTGGCTGCACTCATACTAAGACAGATTTCTCCATTCTTCTGGCAGTTCATAGTATATTCAATATTGTTGACCAATACCATAGCTCAAAGGCATCAGTTCTTCTTTGGTCTTCATTCATTGTCCAGCTTTTACATGAACATGAGGTAACTGAAAATGTCACAGCTGGGGTCAGGTGCAGCCTAGTCCTCAAGGTGGCATCTTTGCTTTTTTAATACTTTAAAGAAGTCTTTTCCAGCAGATTTGCCCAATAACCAAAAAAAAAAAAAAAAAAAAAAAACCCACTGCTGTTGAGTCCAGTCTGACTCATAGTGACCCCAGAGATCAGAAGGGAACTGCTCCATTGAGTTTCCAAGAAGCACCTGGTGGATTTGAACTGCTGACCTTTTGGTTAGCAGATGCAGCACTTAACCCACTACGCCACCAGGGTTTCTAGCCCAACACAATTGCTGCTATTACGCCAGGCACTGGGATAAGTGCTTTTCTACGCACATTTCACTTAATCAACACAACAATTTCCCAAGAAAGGAACCTTGTTCTGTGGATGAGGACGAAGTCTGAGAGGTCACCCATGTGGTAAGTGGTGAAGCTGCACTTAGAGCCAGGTCACTGTGCTTTGGCCATCCTCTTTTGGATTATACAACCAAGCTTGCATCTTAGAGAAGCACTCTCAGGGGTTCGGTGACCTCTTCAAGGTTACATGGCCAAGAAGATTCCAAGTAGGATTCGAATTTGCATTCCCTGGTCCATATCCTGTCCATCTCTTTTCCACTGTGCCATGCTATCACAGCTTAAGACTTGAGGGCAGAGACTGGCCCTTCCACATTTTTCTCTCCCTGACAGGTACAAGCACTGAGTCTTGCACCCAGCAGTGTTACCATGAAGGTTGTTGATTGGCCTGTAGTTATTTAGGGTTCTACACGATTATATTGTAGACAGAACATAAAGAAAGCTCTCTGCCTCCAGTACTGGCTTTTCATACCTGGGGGGCCAGGGAGACCAGTTTCTCCTGCAATGCCAACACCAGTGTCTCCCTTTTCACCTTTGGTGCCTGGCAATCCTGGGACAAGGGAAATAAAATAAGTTTTATTCCTGGGAAAAAAAATGAGATACCCACTGGGATTATTTGAAACACACACAACTACTATATTCACAACAGACCTCAGGTAAGGTTCACACCTGTCCTAGAGAGCTACATGGGCCCCTCAGGGGTCCAGATGACAGAGGTACCTCTCATTCCTGGCAAGCCCTGCCGTCCTTCTCTGCCAATCTGCCCAGGGAGCCCAGGAGATCCAGGAGCGCCAGGCCGGCCTGGGGAACCATCCTTCCCTGGGGGCCCCGGTCGTCCCGGAGCTGCTGCCATCTCCACGGGGAACTGCATTCTGGAGGTGTAGTAAGCCATCCTCTCTGCAAGAAAAGGCAAGGACAAGCCACAGGGTGTCGGGAGGGACCCAGAATGACTGAAGATACTGCAAACAGGCCACCAGCATGGAACCCAAAGCAGCCTTTCTTCAGGGAGATGTCAGGGCAAGGAATAGGGGAGCTGATCTCCTCAGTGGTCTCCAGTGTCCTTGTGTCCATACTGCTTCTGATGGCGATCTTTTTGGAGCCCAGATCTGATCACAGCATCTCTCTCCTTGAATATCCTTTATTGGTTCACCACTGGTTTCAGGATCAAGTCCAGAATCCTTGCCTGGCATTCAAAGTGCTCCCAAGCTTTGTGGGGATATGCATGTTTGGAAAGAATGTGAAATCCTGCTTACCCTGACCTTGCCTGTGTCTAGATAGGGACTTGTCTTGAGGATGGCAAAAGCCTGGCAAAAGCCCTTGAGACAAGTTTAGTCTTGGTGGACTAGAAAACCAAGATGTGCTGAAAACAGCATTTACTGAGACTAGTTCAAGGACTTCCCCTCCCCCCCTCCCTGGGAACTCCTGTTCTTTTGAAGTAAGGAACACTGATAAGATGCCTTTTCTCACTTTCTCAGCACAAGCTTGTTTACTTTGCTCAATAAAAGCTGGTGGGTTAAACAAACTGGTGTCAGTCTCTACTTGCAGGAGAGTGTCTCTTTTCTGCCCACAGCAAACTTATAGTGTGATTTTTCAACCTCGGCCTCTCACACTCATCACACCTGTAAGTGGTGTCCCATCTCACACCTGTAAGTGGTGTCCCGTGTTAATCACACCAACAGCTGGTGTCCTGCGTGTATCACGCCAACAAAGCTTGACATTAAGCCCCTTTGGGACAGGGTCCACATTATCCCAGTACTGTATCCCTAGCCCCAGCACATCAAGGGGGACTCCACAAATGCACAGAGGGCTCTTATACAGAGAACACTGGAAAGAGGTTTTTAAAAGCCTCCAACCATCCTACAACTGCTGCTTGTCCCTCTATTTAGGTCCTACTTCATGCTGCTTGGCAGGAGAGCAATATGCCTGTCTGTGTCCTCTGTTCAAATAGGGGCTCACGGATGCCAGGAGGGAATCATTTTATCTCTGAATGCAGCAGGTGACAGGGAAGGTCTGAAGTATAACTGCACGTATGCCTGCCAACCCCCCTGGGGTGTATTTGTTGTTCGGGGTGGGCAATGAGCTTTAAAGAAAAAGGAGGCCCAGGCAGGGTGGGGAAGCAGCCGGGAAGGACCATGGACACCCACCGCCACCCAGCCTCCATCCGCCTGCCAATTACCATCAAACATTTTAATGATCTCTTGTCTGATGAACCTCTTGATTTCATCATAATTCACCATGTCTCCCTGAAGAAAGAGAAGAAAACTTGTCTTGATTATACTTCAAAGCCTGGGGCTTTCCACCTGGGAATAGACTTCCACAGAAAGCAAGCATGGGGAGGAGGATCCCTGAAATGGTACCAAAGATTCTGTACACAAGTGCATCTTTCTGGGGAGGTAGTCCCACAACCCCTGCCCCTGCCCTGCCACTCTCACACACACAGTTAAGAACCACCATTAGGGGGATGATGCTCTTGCCTGCAGAACGTCAATGGAAGTTTCTGAAATGACCCATGCTCCACCCCACAGGGCTGTCTGTGGGCTGTGTCCCTGACTGCTAGCCTTTTTCCACTTACCATGGAGCCAGGCAAACCAGGCAATCCAGGGCTCCCCGCGGGGCCTGGTGATCCAGGGTGGCCTCTCTCTCCAGCAGGACCGGGTGGCCCAACAGGCCCCATGGAGCCACTCTTGCCAGGTCCCCCAGGCATCCCAGCTCTCCCCTTCTCTCCTGCCTGGCCCTTCTGCCCTGAAGGCCCTGGATCACCCTGCAAGGACAAGAAGTCACAGTTCAGCATGGCCAACTACCGTCAAGTCTACCTCACGATGTCTTGGCAATTAGTCCTTTCATAGCATCTCCCTCTGAAGGCCCACCCTGCCTCATTTCACTCTTGCCATTCACCCTCTGGAAACCGTGGTTGCATAGTGGTCAAGTGCTACAGCTGCTAATCAGAAGGTTAGCAGTTCAAATCCATCATGCACTCCTTGGAAACTCTATAGGGCATTTCTATTCTATCTATAGGGTCACTATGAGTCAGAATCAACAGAACAGCAGTGGGCTTATTCACACTCTACACTGCCCCAGGGCAGTCCTTGTAGAAAACTGTCCTCAGGTGTTACTCCCTGCTTAGAAATTCTGGTATCTCTCCACTGCCCTCAAGATAAGGCCCAGTTCCTTGACCAGATATTTAAAAGCCATTCCTGACCTGGTGCTCATCATACCTTCTCCAGCCTCACCCCTCTGCCTTTACACCTCCAGCCACACCTCACTGGTTATAATTCTCCAACTCTGTCCTCACCGCCTTTATAGAGGCAGTTCCATGGCTTGGGAAGAAGTCTTCCCCACTTCTCCTCAGCTGCAACGGTCCTGTTCTGCAGCTTCCCCTGATTCCTCAGGCCGAGCTGGGTCCTCCTACCCTCTGATCCCACAATGCTATCTTGTCCTCTTCTGTCAAACTTGACAGGCTGTGGCATAACCAGGACTGGATGACAGTGAGTACCTATTGGTCAGGAACCTCTATTTATTTACCCAGGACCAAGACAGAGGGCCTGGAACATAACAAGATCAAGTGGATGCTCTTAGAATGAGTAAATAAATGACTCACTCGATTAATTAATGAGTCAATGAACTAGAGCTTTCCATTCCCCCAACCACAACTAGGAAGACCTGGTGGTGTGTAGTTAAGCTGTATCTGTGAACTAAAAGGTCAGCAGTTCAAATCTACCAGGTATTTCTTGGAAACTCTGTTGAGCAGTTCTGCAGTGCAGTTCTACTCTGTCCTGTAGTGCCACTGCGAGTCGGAATCCACTAGGCAGCAGTAGGTTTGGTTTAGGACCACAACTAAGAACCCTGGAGGAGCCTCAGGTGACAAGTTTTCAGAGGCAAGGCTGCTCCAAGTCCTGCCAGCTGGCCTTCCTGTGTCTCTG
The DNA here is from genome assembly GCA_028571685.1 of Heterohyrax brucei. NCBI lineage: Eukaryota > Metazoa > Chordata > Mammalia > Hyracoidea > Procaviidae > Heterohyrax > Heterohyrax brucei. Next base: position 62,178,425 of record CM053140.1, read on the forward strand.
CTCCAAGACTGAAGTCATAGCTCAGATCTAGATTTAGTCAACTTACAAGCTTCTCCCTCAGACACAGGCAATGACCACTTACCTTTGGCCCTGGAGGTCCATAGAGTCCCTGTTTTCCAGGGGGTCCCTAGAAGAAAGTGGAAGTCAGAGGTCAAGGCAAAAGTCAAGGGTCAAGTACAGGCAGCAACCCTGAGCCATCCTGGGGAGGCAGGTGCAGTGGAAGGACCACCTTCACAACCCCACACCCCCAGGATGTGTCCAGCCAGGCTGTGATTGTAAGAAATGATGACAGCCTCCTTCCAACAAAGGGACTGACAGACTCAAGGAAGAATGATGTCCCTGGGACATGGCCTTGTTTGATCACGTTGGTTGGGTCCCTTATTATAGACAAAATGAGGTGACAAGTCAGAATGAGAGGGCTGATCTATGACATATTGTGGGGCCTGATAACAGCTGGTGCCCAGGAAACATCTATTTGGAGCTTATCATTATTATAGTTTCTTTTGATCAGGTATATGGTAAAAAACAGATAAGTTCCCCAATTCTTTTCCAGTTAGCTATGTATCTGTCCAGAGAGAGTCTGCACATGCTGAATGGACAAAAAGGAGTCAAGGCAAGATGGGGAGCAGGAAGCAGCACCCCAAGGGAAAAGGGGAAGCCTAGCACAAAAGTACCTCTTTGCCAGGTTCACCATCTGAGCCAGGTTCACCCTGGGGAGTGGAGAGAATGGGTGATGAGACGAACTCCAGCCTTCCTTGGGGCCACATGCCTCACCTTGCCCACAGGGTACAACTGCCTCATAAGGACCCACCATCCTCCGGTCCTCACCCTCTGACACTCTGGGCGTGGACCATGTAAACTTAACCCCCAGTACTAGCTCCACTTCATATCCCAGTCTGGTGCCAGACTGCAGTGGACACCTCCTGGCTACCCCCATCTGTGATCTCTACGCAGGAGGAGCAGACTATAACCGCCTGGCCCTTTGCTTGAGACCTGGGCACCTCACACACCTCCTGGCTCTGCATATAGTGTGCTTGCTGAGTGAAAGCATGAACTGTAAACAGGATTTCTCTGTCCTCCTGTGAGGTCCTGGAGATTGGCCAGGGTGACCTGAGCCTGCTCCCTTCCCCAGGACAGGAGAGGCTGCCCCTTCTGGTGGGATGCTGGGAAAAAGGGTTCTGATTGAAGCCATGGTAAAGTCATCCTGGGGTGCTGGAGGCTCCTGAGCCTGCCAGCGTGGAGGGAGGGGGAGCAGAGGACCTGCTCAGGAGCCTTGGCAGGAATCAGAGTGAGGAGGAGTAGCAGGACTGAGGCTCCTGACAGAAAGGCTGACCAACCATCCTCACACCAACTGGACATTTTCCCCATTCAGGCCACCAACTCAGGGTCAGGCAGGGACCTTAGTTAGTCATTGTGACTGCTCCCAGAAGACAGTCTGCTTTGGTGAAAGCATCCTGGCCTGGGGGCTAGGAAAGCTGAGACTCTATCAGCTCTTCCAGAAAACTTTTGGCCCCGAGGCTGGCTGTTGTGCCCCCCCAATATGGTTCACCTGTCAGGTACTTCTGAAAGAGGCAGTATTGCCAAGTCGCTAAGGACACAAGTCCTGGAATCAGGCAGACTGGGGACCCAGATCTCTTTCACTTACTAGCTGCATGATTCTGAGCAACCTAGTTAATCTTGCTGAGCTTCAGTTTCATCATCTGCAAAATGGGGACACAGAGACCTACTAAATAGGGTTGTGGTACATATTTAATGGCAAAATACATGCCGAGCACTTAGCTCACTTAGGTCCAGCACACGGTCAGTGACCAATATATCCTAACTCTTAGTGTAAACATTAGCTGAGACCAAGGAGTGGTTTGTGGGAAGCTGAGAAAACTACAGCCGCAGGTTTCTGGTTCCTGACATTTACAAAGGTAGTCTGTGGTTACCAACAAGCTCCCCTGGGGAAGGGGCAGAGGCAGAAGAGGGCCCAGGTCTCCTCTGTCCAATGAGGGAGCAGCATAAACAAGGCTGCGGTTGGTCCATCACAGGGGCAGTGATCTTGTGTGTTGTTGGCCCAGTGCTAGCTCCGGAGCTTGTCTTTTCTTCCCAAAAAGATGTGATCTGTAGCCGAAAGCTCCATCCTGCCCTCTTGCTAGGCTCTTGGCCCCTGACTGCCTCTTCCTCCCTGGAGAGCCCAGATTTGCAGTGCTGAACTCCACTGGCAAAGCCAACTCTTTCCCTATGGGGCTGTGCTATGGGATGCAGGGTCTTACTGGGGGGCCAGGGTGTCCAGGTGGGCCAGGCTGGCCTGGAATGCCTGCAAGGCCTCTTTCTCCAGTGGCTCCTCTGTCTCCTTTCAGGCCCTGGAGGACAGGAAGATGGATGATGAAGGGTAAGGGGAAGGAACGAGTAGGCTCCCACATAGCTGGAGGCAGACACCCCATCGTGTGCTGGAGACCATGTGTCCCACCTTCCAAGCCCCAAGGGGGACGTTGTGCTGTCTGAACTTGCAGCAAGTCCCTCACATGGCCTCCAGCCCCTTCTGAAGGGCTTCAATGCATCCCAGTGGGGGAGATCTTTGGAGGTAGGACAGGCAGGGAGCAGGGAAGGAGGAGGATGGGACAGTGTTCCCACTCCCTCCTGCCTCTTGTGGAGAGCAGGACAAAACTCCTGGGGCAGAGGGACAAAGGAGCATGGCACTTACCAGTGCTGAAATCCCAGCTGGCCCTGGCTGGCCTGGAGGCCCTGGTGGCCCCTAAAGAGAAATAAGTCAACAGGATGGAAAGAGCCAATAGGGTGTCAGCAGCCCCGGGGAGGCGGGGCTGACAGCAGGAACAGGGCCTGAAGGTCAGCAGCTCCATTCACTCCCCGAGCCCTTTCTCCTCTTCGGTCCCGCAGTTGGGCAGCCAGAAGATTCCTAGAGCCCAGGGCTGCAGCGCCCTTCACTCCTCCTGCCTTCAGGGATCTGCTTAAGTGGTGATCTGGGAGACAACAGGCAGAGGCCAAGAACAGGGGACACATAAGAGTCAACTAGGTGGCCCTGGTGTCTCTTGAGGCCTCCTGCTTCCTACAGGCAGCCATGCCTCCTACCTGGTCTGTGGGAGGAGTGAAGACTCAGAACTGGGTCTGAGTAGCAGCAGAGGGAAGGCCAGGGATACAGCACGGATCCCAGTGTCCCCATACATCCACTCTGTAGCCTGGCACCAGGCCCTCTCAGCTGGTCTCCTACTACCCACCTTGCACTTGACAGCAATGGGACTCCTCATGGTTTGTTGAAAACACCCAAGATGCTCCCACCCTGTCAGGGCTGGGCTATTTCTGAAATGTCACCTCCCAGCTTCCCCCATACACATTCTTGCCTTGGAGACACAGGTCACATGTCCTCTCCCTTGTCAGAGGTAAACCCCAGGTCATTCATCTCTCAAAGCATTTCCCTCCATATTCAGAGAATGAATGTTCCAGAGCCATGAACTCTGTTCTACTCCTCCCAAGTCTTCTGGGACGGAAAATTCCAGCACTGGGACAGCCAGAAAAGAGGCAGAACCCTGCACCCTCATCTACAGCCCCCCATGAGCCTCTGATGAGGACACTATGCAGAGTGTATGACCCTTTCGTCATCTGTAACCTGAGGGGACCGGGCTGGGATTACTCATTCAGGGCCTCTGGACACTGTGAGATCTGTAAACACAGTAACATGCTCCTGAGATTCACATTTTTGGTCACAAACTAATTTCAGTATTTCAAAAAGCCTCCTGAAAATGGTAGAGCCAGCCACATGGGGCTGCAATAAGACACCTGGGTGTTATTCAGCTCAGCACTGTCATACTGATCAAAGGCATCAATTGGCAGTCGCCTATGTTATTGATGAGTAGACAGGAAATTCTTTATTGCTTAATAAATGTACTCTCCAGATCACCCTGTCTCTGTAAATGATACCACCCATTCAGTCAGCTGCCCAAGCAAATACAGGAGTTCTCCCTTTTTACCACTGCCCCCCAAGTCCAGGTAATCAGCAAGTTCTCTAGTGGTTAAGTGTTACTTCTGCTAACCAAAAGGTCAGCAGTTCAAATCCACCAGGCACTCCTTGGAAACTCTGTGGGGCAGTTCTACTCTGTCCTTTAGGGTTGCTATGAGTTGGAATTGACTCAGTGGCACTGGGTTTGTTTTTCCTCTTCTTTTCTATCTCTAAGTATGTCCTGAAGCGGTCCACTGCTCCCTGCTCCACCGCAGCAAAGACCTCCTCATTCACATTCTTGCTTCCTGTTGCACAACCCCTCCAAAACTCCACCCCATCCCTATCCCCACCCCTAACAATCCCTAGGGTCGTCTTCTCTGAGCTCACCTCACCCCATCCTGCCCCCACCATTCTTGCACTACCCATCAGCCACACCGGTCTTCTTGGGGTTCAGCAAGCACACCAACTCCTCCCTGCCATGGGCTCTCAGTACCAGTTGCTCCTCCACATGTGACACTCTCCGGGCAGACTGCTCAATAGCCAGCTTATTCTCATCTTGCCTCAAATCAAATGTCAGTTCTCTGGCAATTGCTTCTCTAAAGCCGCACCCCACCCGCAGGTTCTCCCTGTAGTGTTGCCCGATACGTTCCTCGTTAATGCATCGGTCTGTTGTGCCCACATGAAAGCTCTGTGAGGTCGGGGGACCTCGTCTCCCTGGTTAGTGCTGAGGCCCCAGTGCCTGGACTCGTGCTTCATGTGGAGCAGGTGCCCAAGAAATACTTGTTGAGTAACTGAATGCCCCTTGTTGGGTAAGTAAACTCTAATGTGCACAAAAAAATAAGAAATTGAGGAAAAGCCCCTGGACTGCTGAGCCTGGAGTCTGTTATAGAGCCAGCACTGCTCCTGGGGTGGGCTCTTTTACCAGCTTGCCCACCACCACCCTACCCCAAAGGAACCCTAACTCTCAGAGACTAAAACCATTTAAGACAGTTTCACTCACAAGATGGCCTGGAGGGCCAGGTCTTCCTTGAGGTCCCATGGCACCAGGCTCACCCTGCAAGAGTCAAAGAAAGGAACGACACAGAGACAGACTTACTTGTGACACTTGACTGTTAGCTGGAGAGGGATGAGCACAGCAGCCTCCCAGGATCTGAGGGAATGGCCTTGCCCCACAAGTGTGGCCCTGTTTTTCCAGGTTGGTGACTCAACAGCCTCTGGGGAAGGTCACCCCTCAGAAGAGGAAGAAGACTGAAGACATACAGTGTTGGGTGAAATGTCCCCAGAAGGTCTAGAAGACAAGGTCCTTACCTCTGCTCCAGGCCGGCCACTGATGCCAGGCGGACCCGGTTTGCCACAGTCACCCTAGAAGACAGACAGGCAGCTAGAGCTCGCAGACCTCCACTTGGCACCCCCTACACCAAGCTGAGCCTGCAGTGATTGAAGAGACCCTGCCACCTGCCTTGGCTCTGGCCAGAGGCCCTTGATGCTCTTAGGCCAGCAGACAGAGAAGCCCTGACCCAATATGCCAGGAACTGATGGCTTCAGGAGGCTTGGTTGTTGGGCTGGCATCTCAGTCAAGGGTCAGTTGGCACCTCTGCCCCAGCTAGACTGCCAAGTCTATCTGGGGTCAGGCCTCAAAGAGAGCAGAGAAAACCTATCTGGCAGAAGACAGCAGGGCCTCACCTTAGGTCCTGGGAGGCCAGGATGTCCTGTTTTCCCTTTGAAGCCCTGGAAGAAAAGACAGGGGTCTGTCATGCTTGTTTGTTCCTCCTCTCAACCAGAGGCCTCACCCCACTTCCCCCTCCTCAGGTTAAACCAAAGTCATAACATGACATCCACCGAAGATCTGGACTTGAGCTGCCCACCTCCACTGAGGCAGAGCCTGCAACTTCTCAGTCTTTGGGGCCACTGAGTTCCCAGGCCCTTCTTGCAGTTCAACTTACCGGAGGCCCCATGAGTCCTGGGGTGCCGGCGGGACCAGGCTCCCCCTAGAAAAAGAGACCAGGGGCACTGAGGCAAGAGTCTTGCCCAACTTATATCTAACTGATTCACTACTGTCCTCCCATTTCTCCAACTGTCCCCACCCAGCTACCCTGGAATTCAGGGACTGCCACGCAGGGCAGGGGTAAGAGTTCAAGACTGGCTATGGATGCTGGGTGAATCATGGCCCCATGTTAGGCCTTAGTTCTTCTTATTTGGGGTACAGAAGGGGTTGAAATTGATGTTCTGCCTGATGTTCTGCTATTTGCCATGTCCCAAGACTGGTTTTCCAAGCTGGAGCTTGCCTCAAATTCTTCCATACCTACAGCCTGATTCTGACACTCAGCCTAGTTTCTCTGGCTGGATATAAATTTGTTCCCCTCGTAGTCCTGCCTTTGGTGAAGCCCAGCATATCCAACCAGGTTAAGGCCACCAGGAAAAGTGAGAAACCAAGTGGATCTAAGTGCCATCAGGGAGGTAGAGTGTGGTAGGAGGCAGATACAGGGAAGGTAAGCACTCCCTGGCAATGACGGGGGGACACTTGAGTTCTCTTCATCCTGGTTTCCTGGACTTGGCTCCCGGAGAAGGAAGGAGAAGAAGGGGTCACCCGCCCTCCTCAGCTGTCATCTTACCCTCACGCCAGGCTTGCCGTCCTTCCCATCCAGACCATCTAAGCCAGTGGGGCCCTGGAGACAGGAAAAAGAAGTTCTGCATGCCCATACTGAAGGCCTAGGAAGTGGGAGGTCTGACCCAGCTCCTCAACCTTCTCCACCTCTCACCCAGCTCCTACCTTTATGAAACACACACACAAGCACACACACACACACACACACACACATATTGACACGACACACCTATCAGGCCGAGGGCCCCACACTCACCTGAATCCCCGGAGGTCCCGGTGGCCCAGGAGAACCAGGCAAGCCTGGTGGGCCTCGCATCCCTTCGCTGCCCTGAAAAACAGTCCCCCAACGTAGTCAGTTCCTCCTGGGGACTAGGTTCTTGGTGAGAGGGAGGAAGTCTGGTGATTACTGGCTTCTAACCCCATTTCTGTCCTGGCCTCACTAGGAAGATTCTGCCTACCCGCCCAAAGCGTCTACTTTCATCCGCAAAGGATTCCCCTTCCCAGCTGCTCCATGGGGAAGGGATAGACCCTATTCAATGTCTTCTTCAGGACCAACCCAGGCACTGGCCCAGTCACTCAACAATCTGTACTAAACTGAGAACACATTCAGTCCACACTGGTCCCAGCAGTGTGCCAAGCACGGTGTGGGCTCTGATGTCCCCAAGAGGAATAAAGGAGGAGCTGTTTTCCAGGAGTTCAGTCTGGTGAGGTGCCTGGTCCACCACCATCAAAGACAATGTAGGGGTCTATGTGGAATAAGGGGTTAGAGTAAGAAAGGTCACACAAGGTCACCAGATGTTAGATGTCTCAGATTTTGGCATGTGAAGAAGAAAAGGGCATGCCAGAGGGAATCACAGAGAAAGGACAAAGGTTTGGAAGTGGTAACGTGGCTGACTCAGCCAGGGGAGTGGAGGAGGCCTGTGTGAGAGCGCGGTGCTGCAGAGGCAGCTGGGGGCTTAGCACCCGATGGGAACAGGCTCTGAATGTCATGCTAAACTTTATTCAGCAGAATGGGGGCTTGAAAACTGTACTTCTCAGTGTCCTGGGAGTTCCTTGAGGAGCCTTGATGGCTGGGGATACAAAGTGAGGGCCCAGAAGGTAGGGCTCCAGTACCCCTACCCTTGCCTTAGGCTGATCACCACCACTTATCTCTGTTCTAGAGACTGAGACTTAAGACAGGACTCGGACTAGGCACAGGGGAACCACTGAAGTTCAAAGCAGAGGTGTGATGCAGCAGAAGTGTGAATTAGACTGTTCACTACAGAGGGGAGGGGGAGGCAAGTAGGCCAGCGGGGAGAGGGTGGCTTCCTTGGAGTAGCAACCATGGAATGGTTGAGGGGAAGAGTTGAGACCCAGCAAAGGGGTAAAAGAACTCGAGGGGGTATTGTAATACCATCAGAAACCAGGAGGGGTCAGCACAGCCCCAGGAAACACCAGCCCCCACTGGGACCTGGGGCTGAGAACCACTGGCCAGATGTTTGGGACTCTCCACAATGACCGGCCTAAGGAGAGCAGGCAGCCTTGGGACACTGAGCCAGCTGGCTCTGACCCATTGGGCTCCACTCAGGTCTGCCATAGAGAAGGGGAGGGGCTGACACCAACCACTGCCCCTAAAATGGCCCTGGCTCTGGGGAGGCAATGAGGGCCCCGGGGGAGGCAGTGAGGGCCTCAGGGGAGGCAGTGGGGGCTCTGGGGCTCTCCTGTGCTATGAGGGAAGTCTCAGCTCTACCCCTAACTGGATATGCACCGTGGGCTGTCCCTGCCTGTCTAGGCCTGTTTGCTCAAGTGTACAATGAGAATTTAGCCCAGGGTGGCCCCTTGTCCTGGCATCTTCCAGCTCTGAGGCACTGTGCAGTGTATGTTTTAGAAGAGGTTCCCCCCAACCACAGCTAGCCCGCAGGCCTCCTGCCCCTCCCTTGGGGCCATGGTCAGAAGTCACTCTGAGTGCCTCTTACCCTTCCCCATCTATCGATCACATCTGGGAAGCCAGAGGTTGGGCTGAGACAGGGATGTCAGCCCCAAACCAAGACAGAGCTCTGTCTCCAAAGCACATCAAGCCAGACCAGTCTGGGGCTCCTCAAAGCTGCTGCTCCTTCCCACCCTTGTCACCAGATCACAGGCCACCCCTTCCCTCCCTGGGTCTTTAGGGATCCCTGAGCATGGCCACCTGGGAAGCCCACCCCCTTTCCAGGCTATCTTCCTCTGATGTTGGACCCAGAAAGCAAACACTCAGAGGTCCTCCCACTGTGGGGCAAAGCGGGGCTCCCACTCTCCCAGGCTTCCTCTTGCCCTCAGCTCCTTGTAATTCTCCTTGAGGAACTGAAGCTGGTCCATGCTGGCCTGTGTGCACCGCATTCCAGTCATCCACCTTTCACTAGTGCCCTCCTCTGTGTCTTCCCCACCCATCCTGCCTGCCTTCCCCCTCCCCAGCAGATGGGGACCTGAGCTGCACAGAGCCTGGCAGGAATCCAGGGCCCAGCTCCAACACCCAGGAGCCCACTGGCCTGCCCAGCCACTGCTGCTGCCCTGCAGTGGGCCCCATCCTGAAGGTCTCTTTCTCTAGAACTCAGTCTATGAATTCCCCAAAGGCCTCAGGCTAGGGTTGGGAGAGGGCTTAAAGGGCTCAGCTCTCCATCCTTTGGCTAGCTCCCAGTCCTGCTCACCTTCTCTGCTTGGGGGCCAGGTGGGCCAGCTGCTCCAGGTTTGCCTGGGAGTCCAGGGGGGCCCTATATCAACAAAAGGACAGGCAGGAATGACAGTCGTCCTGGAGGGGGCAGTACCCCCTTCTTTCTCCCTCCTGTTCGTGTTGTTGCTGGTTGCAGTGATGATTCTGCCTCACGGAGACCCCGTGTGTGCAGAACACAACTGAGCCGTAGGTTTTAAGGCTGTGACCTCTCAGAAGCAGATGGCCAGGACTGACTTCCAAGGTGATGCTGGGTGGGTTCAAACTGCCAACCTCTTAGCTAGTAGTCAAAAGGCTACCCATTTGTACCACCAAGGGACTCTGCTGTTTGTGTGACACTGTTGCTAACACAGCAGACACTGGACTTCTTAGAAACACTATCAAGGAGAGCTGAGTCTAGCTCCCTGGCCAGCTGGGCTGTGGCCCAACCAGAAGGCCCTGCTCTCTAGGTCCTGGCTCCTGGAATCGGATCTGGCCACACAGGCCATCCCCCCTGTTTCTTCCTTCCCCTCTCCAGGCCCATCCTTGCCGCCCAGCCTGGCCTGGTCGGGCCTGCTCCTCCCCAACAGGACAGCATCAGACAGGGCAAGCTTTGTGTCTCCACTCACCGGCAGGCCAGGAAAGCCTGGCTGGCCTTGAAATCCCTGTGGGAAGAAGCACGGGTCAGTTCACTATAACGCCTCCTTTCTCCTGCCTAGCTGCCCAGGTGGAAAGAATAACAGGGTAAGGCAGCCCCAAGTGCCAAGGGCCTGTGCAGGGAGGTAAGCCAGCCCTCCTCACTGACCAAGATGACTTCAGATGAGACTCTGGGCGAGCAACAGGAGGTTACAACTTCAGGATGGGTGGGGGTGAAGAGGCTTCAGCTGGTCACACCTCCATAGATGAAGGTGCCGCCAGGGCAGAGGACCCAACTCCTTCCCTGCCTCCCCATGGCCAAGACAGATGCTTAGTTCCAGCCACCTACTTACCTGGTCACCCTTCTGCCCTGAGTTGCCTTGGGGTCCTCTCTCTCCACGGGGACCCTGTCACCCACAGAGAACAACGCAGGTAGAACCCAATCTTCCTTCTCACAGACTCTAGGGCAGGCCCAGGAGTCCCCATGTCCACAATTCCCTGCCCCCTCCTCACTTACCGCTGGGCCTTGGGGACCTGGGATGCCATCAGATCCTGGGGGGCCCTGGGAACACATATGATCAGAATTAGTCACATTGGCTGGAGCGAGTGGGAGGCAGGGACATGGAGGAATGGCACATAGCAGGAGCAGGAGGAATTCTAAGTTGGCAGGACCCCTGCCCCGGTCCCCACCTCTCCTGCCTGCTACTGAACCAGTCTCCCCAGGAATCCCACTGCTCCTAGCTGACTCCAGGGCAGCCAGCAAACAGCCACCTCTCCCGTCCTCAGCACAGCTCTCTGACTATATCACTATTTTGCTCAAAAACCTTGCAGGGCTCCCTCAGTTAACTGAATGAGGGGCACAGTACCCACCAATGCTGGGTTTTGTCACCTGGCGCCAACGGCCCTTTCCTGCTTCATGTCTCCCTCCCTTTCTTGTCTTCTGCTTTAATCTGCTCAGTCTGCACTGTTTCCTGAACTTGCTCTAGGCATCCACAGCTCAGAGCCTTCCCACATGCCGTCCCCTTTAATCTGGAAGTGTTCCCCCCGCCCTTCCAGGCCTCTTGAAACCTTAACAAGTCATCAGGTGGCTCCAGCTGGTCCTATGGGGCCCCTGCCCAAGGCATTCTCTGGGACACACAACTGCAGGCTCCTTCCCTCACTCTGTTTGGGTCTCAGCTCAAACTCCACCTCCTCAGCTAGCTTCCTCATGCTCCATCTAAACCGTAGCCTGCCCAAGGCCCCAGCCCCTGGCCCACTCCCCTGCCTTCCCTGGACTTCTCCCCTCAGAATGCACATGTGCTTGTGACGTGAACTCCTTGAGGGAAGGGGCCTGCCTGTGTTGTTCACCAGTGTCTCCAGAAAAGAGTCTGGCACCCAGCAGGCGAGCAGAAAACATTCACTACCAAGTAAATACGTGACAGGTTTGCTGAAAGTCACTGCTGCCGCAAGACTAGTCCTCATCTGGCTGACCCCAGGCTGAGATTTGTCACCTCAGACAAATCCAAGTTTGTCACCGGAGGGACTTGGATCCCAGTCCAGGCTCTACCACTAAGTAGGAACAGGGCCTGGAATACACGGCCAATAAAGCAACCTTTCCCGGGGTGGAGGGCACCGTGGAACCTGGTGGAGAGGCCAGCCCCGGCTCTCGCTGGCCTGCCCATGAGCAGGGGAGGAAGAGGGACTTTGCCAGCTGACTCCTGGCACCACTGCCCCCCCCCCCCCCCCCCGGCAGCCCCAGCCAGTCCTCTCCACGAAATCAGTGCCTGCTGGGATTCTCCTCACAGTCTCCACCTCTGCAGCAACCAGCCTGCACTGACTGCCTGAGATGCAGGTGGAGCAGCTCAGGGGCAGAGGAAGCAGGGGTCACGGTCTCCTTCTTCACAGGCGGCTAGGAACATCTCCAGTCTGGTGACTGAGGCAGTAGGGAGGGGAATAGCTCTCGTGGAAGCCCTCCCAGCCACCCGTCCCCCACTGAGCTGCAACTCACCGATTCTCCCTTCTCTCCTGGAGGTCCGGCATAGCCCCGCTCCCCCTTGATGCCCTGAGAAGCAAGCAGAGACGGAATTAACCCTGTGGCCTGCCCTTCATGGCTCTAATGCAAGGGGCAGAAACTGCAGCTGGCACCCAGACTGTCACTTACAGGCAGATGGGACCCAGGAAGTAGCTGGGAGGAAAAATATTGACTGTACCCAGAGTACCTCTGTGGTCCTACCCGCCACTACTATGCCTCAGTGGACAGTAAGGACACCCCGATCCAGCAGGCTGCTGCCTGGGAGTGGCATCTCTGTGCTGTCTCCCCAGCTCTCCCAACCCCCACGAGAAGGCAGGCTTAGAGCTTAATGCATCTGGGGTCTCCTAGGGTGCTCTGAGAGTCTCGCCCTCAGTGTGCAGCAGCTGGAAGAGGCCCCTAAAAGTGGAGGGCCTTCCAAGGAGGCCCACACATCATAGGATCGGTGCCTAAGGCAGAGGCAGAAATGCTTGGAAAGGAGGGAGATGGACTTGCAGGGTGACTGCTGATAAATGCCCAAGCTGATCCTATTGATCACTGCCCAAAGGCTCTGATACCCCCAGGGCCAGGATCCCCTTACTCACAGGCAGCCCCGGTGGGCCCATGGCACCTGGGTAACCAGGCTGCCCTGGAGGACCCTGCAAAGAAAAATCAACATAATGGACCAGCCCCTTGCCCGCAACAGGTCTGTTTCTACCTCCTTGAGCAAAAGGATGCCATGCCCAGAAAACTGGGAGCTGTCACCCAGCAGGTGTCCACCCACCCCACTGCACTGGTCGATTTCCCTAAGCCCCAGTTTCCTCAGCTGTGACCACCACCAGCAGGCTTGGGGCTAAGTGACCAGCACCAGCCTGATAGGGACCCTGGGTGCTAAGGAGAGGAGAAGAAAGGTCACGGGACGACGATTCAGGGAGCGGAGGTGGAAGGAGCAAGTGAGGGCTGCAGGCAGAGGGCAGAAGAACAGGCCCAGGTATGCAGGAGAGGTGGCAGGTGACCAGGAATCAGGTACAGGGAGATCCGCCTCCTCCACCTCCAACAGAACCAGAGCTGAAGGGTGGAGTGTCAGTAGAAGGTATCCCTTCCATCTGCACTCAGCAGCCACCCCCAAGGCCCAGCGCCTGTCTCCATTCCCACAAGCCTCTTCTTACCGGCTCGCCCTTGTCTCCTGTCAGGCCTGGGAGGCCTCGCTCTCCTTGAAGACCCTTGGAGGGAAAAATCATGAAAAACTGCAGGGATGGCAGTCCCTACCCAGCCCCAGACTCCTTCTCCCTGCTCTGTAGCCCTCTGTTTCCACACTAGGAAAAATGTGAGTTGCTGGTGACCCATAAGATCCCTAGCAAGGTGACTGCAGCAGTATAAGTCCTCATGTCTGAATGCCTCTCAGGAGCCTACTCCCCAGATGGTTTAGGGCCCCCAGGTGGGGGATGCTCAGCAGATACCTCTCAGGCAAGAGACTGTCACTGGTATTCTCCACAAGGGTAACTCTGAGGTGCAACTTTAAGAAGGTGACAGACGTACATTCCCCCTGAGGGGCAGCTGTCAGGACAGGTGCCCCAGAGTGATGCTCCCCATCAAAATGTATCACCAGATACCCAACACTTACCTGTCCAAGCCATACCCAAACCAAAACACACTTTCTTTTAGGGATACAGGGAGAAACACAGGAAGGCTCCCTTCGGAGTAGTCTCTGTCACTTTGTAGAGTGGAGGGGATCTCAATCTCCATCAGAGCTGGGGCCACCACCTTCATTTCTCACCTTGGCCTCATCGAGTCACCATGACATCACAGCACCATGTCTACCCCTTCTCCCAGATGCCCTCAGGACATGGAGCCCACATCTTTCCACAACACAAGACAGATGGCTAGACGGACAGATGGCCCCTTCACCCAAGCAAGCAGAAACAGACAAGGTCCTGCCACAAATGAGGACGTGGGGACAGATGGAGCTGTGACAAGGAGGGGCCCTGCTCCCTGAGCTCCATCACCAGGCCCGGGAGGAGAGGAGCCAGGCCGCAGGAACACACAACCTGACAAACAGGAGGTTAGTTTCCATGACCCAGAGGGAGCAACAGCGAGGATGGGGTAATTTAAACACACCTGTGACAGTGACAAGGCAGAGCAATTAACGACACCTGGCAGAAGGAGGAGGCCAAGGCACCAGCCACAGAGGGCCAGGGCCCCACAACACCCAGAAACCCCACTGGCTGATATCACATCCCTAGCTTTGGAGCAGACTGGGACTGGAGCCAAGGCAGGGGAGAGGAAGAGGAGGAAGCTGAGAGTTTCCTCAAGGATGACGGGAAAGGTGTAGGCATGGCTGCCTTGAAGTCCTAGGGTGCCTCTGGCCAGCCCTGCCAAGTAGCAGGGCACTGAACCTGTGCCAGCCTGCAATGTGAAGCCCTAAAGCTTTGGCATCTCTGCTGGGCTCTGGGCCAGATGCCTGGCAGGGCCCCAAGAACTACTTTCAGCAAATCTTCAGTCAACACCAAAGGTGGGAGAAGCAGGAGGCAAAAGTGAGAAGGGGAAGAATAAATGGGCCCCAAGAGGCACCAGCTTAAAATAAAAGGGTAAAGCAGCTCAGTGGGACTTAGGGAGAATGATGTGGGGTTGTGGACCAGAAGTGAAAAAGGAGGTAAAAGAGAGTATGAGAGGAAGAAAGCAGAAGAGAGGAAGAGGAAAAAATGGATGGAAGTAGACGTCCAAGCTGCTGGGACCTCAGGGAGCCTGTGTCGTTAGCTACCATGCCTGAAGGGGGACAACAGGACACAATGAGGAGGGAGGTGAGGGCACAACAGGATGGGAGACACGAAAAAGCCACAGAGAACTGGGTGGCAGGTGAGGGGAAGGAGTGCTAGGTTCTTACAGGCAATCCGGGGGAGCCAACAGCACCAGGAAAACCTGGGGGGCCCTGGTGGGAGAAACAGGCAGGTCACATCTCACAGGAACAGTAAGCTGGGCAGTCTGAGGCTGGGGTCATGGGGAGAGGAGCTGGTAGGAATATTTTCAAGAGCCACTAGAAAAGAGAGTTGTTGATGGCTAGGTCCAGAAGACCTTTCCTCCCGCTCCTGGCTCCAGGAAGAACTGGCTCAGCGGTCAGCAGAAATGGGACACACACTTAGAGTCAGACAGCCCTCCCCCAGGCTAGTGGGATACCCTGGTTGGAGTGGAAGCCCGTTTCCTTCTGTCTTGTCCAGAGTGCCTGTCACATGACTGCCATATAAATGACTCTAAGATGGCTCGCACCAGCTATTTTTCTACGAAGTAGGCATTTTCAGCTCTTCCAATCTCTCCTAGTCAGGTCTATTTTCCTGCTGTATCAGCACCACAGACACTCCAGGGTAGATGGCCCTGGCCTGGCCTCCGTAGACTTGTCCTAGAGCTACCACTCCAAAGCAACAGAGGGCAGGTCCATCTCAGCTCCTGGCCCCTATAGGGACTGGTGTCATGAGGGACATGAAGTGATCTGGCCAGACTGTCACACGCCTCCCTGGCTGCTGAGACCATGAACAAGACACCTAGGCACTTTTGCCCAGGACAGCCTAGGTCCATTGTGCAAAACAGCACAGTTACGGGGCAGCAGGGAAGCATACATAGATCTGCCTCTCCTAAGCAGGACCACTGCTGGGCAGCAGGGCAGAGCAGACTGATTCCAGATGACTTATGGTGAAAGGGAGGCAGTTCTCTCTTTCTGCCCTGCCCAGCGTCCTGCGGACAAGGCAGGAAAATGGTATCTAGGTGCTGTGATCCCTTTGAGAGGTTCATAAGCAGGCCAGGAAACCACAGATACTTACAATGGGACCTGGAAGACCTGGAGAACCCCTCATGCCAGGCGGACCCTGCAAAAGAAACCAAGGAAAATGGGGTAAAGGGCCCCAAAGGACCTTGGTCTCAGCAGGCCTTCCTCTCTGCTCCCTATAATCAGAGTCAACAGAGGGCAGCTGATGTCGAGGCAGGACCATGGTATTAAAAAGACCTTTTGTTCCATTCTTTCGACCTGTTGTTATGTACCAGGTGTTGGTCTAAGTGTTGGGGCCACGGCCATAAACAAAACAGGTAACAACCCCTTCCTCACAAAGCTTACATCTAGAAGGAAAGGTGGACAGTAACAAGGGCTGGGACATAGTTGGTGTTTGACAGATGCCCATCAAGTGTTCCAAGAATGAGATCAATACACAGTATGTCAGATGATGACGAGTGTGGGGGACTCGGAGGTCTGGGGTAATTGTGGAGGATCCAGTTTTTAAAAGGACGGGCAGAGAAGACAGCATTTGAGCAAAGAGCTGAAGAAGGAAAGAATGAGCCATGGAGAAGGGTGTCCCAGGCAGAGGAAGCGGCTAGGCTGTGGGGAAGAAGAACAGCGAGGAGGCCAGCTCAGCAGATGGGGTCAGAAAGGTAAGGCCTTGGTGACAACTAAAGCACTTCCAGGACAGACGGGAGCCACTGCAGGGACCAAGTTGAGGCCTGGCAGGAACGAAGCAGCTATCAGGTAACCGAGGGCTGCATAAATGGCAGCACCAGCCCCTCGGGGTACTGTCTGGAGAGGGTCTCACCTCTTCTCCTCTCTGGCCTGGTAGTCCTGGAGGACCAGGTAGTCCAGGGCTCCCAACACAGTCAGGGTCTCCTTCAATGTTGTCCCCCTGGAGTGCGGATGCAGATACTGGGAGTGAGCAGCAGGGCCCCTCCACAAGGGGTGCAGGGCAGAGGCAAAGATGGGACAAGAGGTCTGCTCACCCGGGCCTCCTCAGCTCGTGGGCGCTCCCGCTCCATGAAGCACTGCAAGGGGCAGTGGGAGACGTTCTATCAGGGGAGGGCAGCCAGGGAGCTCTCCCCACAGAAAGGGCTGCCCCCAGCCCGGGCCCCTACCCGTGCACAGTTGTCAAGGCCTGGCACACCAGGGATGCCCTGGTCTCCCTTCTCCCCTTTCTCCAGGATGGACACTGGGCGGGCCGTCTGCCCCTGGGCGCAGTCCCCACAGATGCTCTGATGAGAAAAAGGGGAGGGCCATGGGGCATAGGTCAGAGTAAGCTAGGGTAGGCAACTCTACTCAGACACTAGAGCCAGGGGTGCCTTGCCTGGCAGGCCTCCCCCAATCCCATGCTCTCCACCCCCAGCCCTGCAGCAGCTCTGCCCCATCCTCAGGGGACTCAATTCTGACAACTGGCTTCGAGTTTTCTCCAAGAAGCTTGGGTAGGGCCAAGCCAAAGCCACTTTCCCAGACAGGCGTGTGGGAGGAGGTGGAGGGGCCTGCAGAGGGACCATCTGTGCCCGCTGTTCTTGCAACCTGCACCCACTGTGAGGACAAGCAACGAGGAGTTGGTCTGGAAAGGTTGGCTCCAAATGCCAGCTTCTCTGCCCAAGGGACAAAGGAAACTGCTACAGGAGGAGTCAAGCACTTAGCAGGTGCTCCCTAGGATGGGGCCTGCCCTCCATTCCCCAACTGCTCAAGCCTCCTGATCAGCCAGGCCTGGACTTAACATAGGGTTTTAACCTTATTTGGGTCACAGATTCCTCAGAGTTTGGTGGAAAT
Source organism: Heterohyrax brucei (assembly GCA_028571685.1). NCBI lineage: Eukaryota > Metazoa > Chordata > Mammalia > Hyracoidea > Procaviidae > Heterohyrax > Heterohyrax brucei. The sequence goes on from CM053140.1 coordinate 62,195,803, forward strand.
GAGAGGTCCTCTTCCCCAAAAAATAAAACTGACTAGTAAAAATTGGCTTATAATTTCAGAGAACTCAGGGAGCCTGGAGTCTCTCCATGGATGGGCAGAGTGTCCATGGACCCATGGTGGGAACCCCTACTCTAACCTTCACTGTTCACTGCAAAGTTCAAGGATAATGACTGTCATTTACATGGCATCCATGTGCCAGACACTGAAATAGGCCCTAGAAAATTATCATGTTAAATCCTGACAACACAGTGAGGCAAGCAATCCTATAAGTATTCTGGAGATTAGAGAGTTGACATTCAATGAGGTGGTATGACTTGTCAAGGGTGAGTGGGAGCCTGGATTGAGCCCTGGTCTGTGTGAGGCCAATGCTCGTGCTCTCTCCAGGAACCCAGGCTCCTTCAAGGCTATGACGTAAACCCATGTGCTGACTGCAGCTCTCGGTCAGCACCTGCTCGGGTGCCATCTGACCTCTTCTCCAGACTGCACTCACTTCCTGTCTGGAGCCTTCGGCTGAGCACTTGATTTAGAAGCCAACAGATGAACTGCCACAGGGAGAAATGTCAATTCTGCATCTGCAGTCAAACAATCACCTGCCCAGGGCCAGGGCTTGGGAGAGCCCAAGCTGGCACAGCCTAGGCCAGAAGAGCTCGGTTTTGCTGCCATGACCCCACTGTGACCCATCATGTAACTGCTGCCAAGTGGTTAATCCAGCCTCAGGCTGCTTCTGAAAGCACCTGCGGTCCAGAGTAAGGCCAGGGCGGGCAGTCCCCATAATCTGCACTGCCTGCAGCCAAGAAGAGCCACTGGGATAGCAGGATGTCCACAGCACTGGCTAGTCAGTGTCAGAAGAAGGTTGTCAGGACAAGGGGATTCTGGGGACTATGACATGAGAGGACCCCGAGGATGCTGAGCTGCAGGAATGTGAGGGTATCTGGAGGTGAACTGAGCAGTTACTATGCTCCTGTCTCTAGATGAATAAGGAAGGACTATGTGGTCCTTGGAAACTCTGGTGGCTTAATAATTAAGTGCCATAGCTGCTAACCAAAACATTAGCAGTTTGAATCCACCAGGTGCACCTTGGAAACTATGCGGCAGTTCTACTCTGACCTATAGGGTTGCTATGAGTTAGAATCAACTCGAGGGTAGCAGGATGCAGCCCTTGTAGGGGAGGGGCTCCAGGGAAATCCCCATTTAGCTTTGGAGGCCACACCGGGCCACAACCCTCATCCAGTCTGGATGTTGCCCATAGGCCCCAGCACAGGCCCAATCTGCCACCAGGCCCCAAATCTATTTTTCATACCACTAAAATTCCTTCTCAAATCCCATCTCTCTCTGAATTCTTTCTGGCCTGACCAGAGATGGGCTGAAGCCTTCTTCTAGATCCCCTCCCAGTCTCATCACTGAGCATGACCTTCACAGTCCCTGGCCCACCACCCAAGGGGTGGTGCACCCTCATCCCTCTGCTTTGGAAGCTGCCGAGCGCTGCCCAGCCTGACCAGAGTGGCACTGGGCCTCACTTCTGGCCTTACCCTGTACAGGCCTCAGCCCCAGCTGCTGCAGGCCATTTCCAGGGTTGGATTTTGCTAGCAGCATCTACCGCAAGAATACCTTCACAGGATCATCACGCACCCAGCCGGCGTTGAGTGAGGGTTTGTTACAGTCCAGGCTCCGTGCTAGGTCCTCTTAGGCAGAGGCTTGTGAGCTCTCTGTAGGTGTCACATAGCTGAGCCCTTATTGTGAAAATCCCCTAAGGACACTCCCTGCTCCCAGTTCCTGCTCCTTTCTCTCCTACCCTCTTACCTTAAGGAGTTGCTGTTCAATGGGCAAGGATCCCTGAAAGAGACAGACACCTGGACTCAGGCAGTTGATCAGAAGAAAAGAGAGACCTAGGGGACGAGGGCGAGCCTCGGGAAATGTCCTTCCATCCTGGCTTCTCTCAGCCTCAGGAGACAGAGAGATGAAAGGCCCTGACTGTAGCTAAAGGAACAGCGCAGCAGGCATAGCCTTGGAAAGGGCAGGAAGGGGGACAGACAGTGAGGCTGGGCCCATACCTACCAATTCTGCGGTCAACCCAGGCTCTCCTGGCAAACCGTTGATTCCAGGTACTCCCTGCAGCCAAGGAGAGACAGAGTGCATGGACTTCTCCCCCCAGCCCTCCAGACCGCCTTATATCTTTCTCATCATCCCTGCTGCCTCTCCCCTCAGTCTGCAAAGCTGACAGCCTTGCTGAGCACAAGCAAAGCATCCAGATCCTTGGAATGGGAAGCCAGCGAGGCCCAGGGGGTGAACCCTAAAACTAGTCCAGCAGGGAGTTTTTCTCTGTAGGTCAGGGAAGCTTAGAAATTGGACAGCAGGTCTTCTATGTAAGTAACTATTTTTGTGTGTAAGTGCAAAGAGCTTTCTCTGTATATTGTTATACAGATGTTGTTTCCATCTTAAAATGGAAAAAAAGAAAAAAAAAGAGCTCAGAGAGGGTAAGCAACTTGCCGAAGGTTGCAGAGAGAGCAAAGCATAGAGCAGAAATTCAGAGTAAGGATCAACAGCTTCTGATCCCTCTTAACCACTGTTTCAGCCGGAACACCTGTGCATGCTCCAAAAGTGGGTGCTTGGGAGTCAGATCCACCTAGCTGCAAAACCTAACTATAACATCTGGAGTCCCTGAGTGATGAAAACAGTTTACGCACTCAGTTGCTAGCCAAAAGTTCAAGATTCCAACCCACCCAGAGGTGCCTCAGAAGACAGACTGGTGATCTTCTCCCAAAAGGTCAGAGCCTATGGAGTGCAATTCTACCCTAACACACACGGGCTCATCGTGAGTTGAAACTGACCTGAGATCAACTGGTAGTGGTGGTGGCATAATGTTTGACAGGTTACTTTAAAAAATTCCATGCCAGTGAGCTGTCACATAGTAAGAAGAGCAACTAGGGTCACATAACAACCTGTGTCTAAGTTTTTGTTTGAGAAACTGACTTGAATTGTAAATTTGCACTGAAAGCACAATTAAAAAAAAGAGGAAAACTTGTGCCTCAGTTTCCTGATCTGCAGAACAGAAATGTTTATTAGGAGGCTTTAAGGAGATAATGACTGTAAGAAGCTTAGGATAGAGCCTGGCACCCAGGATGCTCATGTTAAATGTTTGCTGTGCAGACTCTCTCTTCCCTTTAGAGATTCACAATGGCATTTGCATATTAAATACTATTCCGTGGAGGCAGGGAGTGTGTTACTTTTTAAACCTCTCGTTGCCAGACACGGAGGAGGAGAGCACTGAATACGCCTGAGTAAACGCCGGCACGGCTCCCCTGCTCCGGCTATACAGGATTCCTTGGCTCGCTCCGAGATCTGGCCTCCCTTCAAGTCCTAGCTCCCGGCAACAGAAAAACGTCACCTCCCCCCCACCCCCCCCCCCACTGTCAGCCCTCCCAGATTTCAGGCTGGGCATTCCTCGGCCTGAGTCAAACCTGCAGCCAGCCCCCACCAGGCCGCCTCCTGCACCCCCACTCGCCATCACCCAGCCCTGCTCATTCTGTATCTTAAATTAGTCACCGTGTGTAAAATGCTTAGAACAGTGCCTTGCGAGTATTCATTAGTATCGTTGTCATTGTTAGTTGCTTACGGTGACTCCATGTGTTACAGAACTACTCCACAAGGGTTTCTTGGCTATCATCTAAGAGAAGCAGGCTCTTTGCCTTTTCCTTTGTGGTACTCCTAAACCAAAAAAACCCAACCCCACTGCCATCGAGTCAATTCTGACTCATAACTGGCCCACAGGGTTTCCAAGGAGCAGCTGGTGAATCCAAACTGCCAAACTTTTGGTTGGCAGACACCTAACCACTGTGCCACCGGGGCTCTGTGGCACTCCTGCGTGGGCTCAAACCCCTAACGCTGTATCTGGCCCCTGCTCTGCTCTTCACTGCCCTGTATTAGCTCAAGCCTGGTACTTTGTGCTTCTTTCTTGCTCTCCCAGAATCAAATCCCCACCTGTTCTGCTATAGAAACAGGGCCTCAAACCAGTCTGAACTGGTTCAGTCATGGCTGATAAAATGAAACTGAAATAAACCTAAATTTTTATAATTTGGGTAATCTGCAATGGGAAAAATTATGGCTTGAAACCCTGGAATGGGAGATTTGGTAGAGGAGCAGTGAGCCTTTTCAGGAACCTGAAGAGTCAGACTGGATTACTGACAGGTCTGTAGACAGCAACACACACTCAGAGCTGTTCAGTCAGCTGCTGTCTTTGAGGGAAGCATCTCTGCTTCCCAATCTGTGCAAAATCCAACAGACAAAAGATTTCGTTGCTATACAGTGCTTACATGGCCCCTGTTTCCTAACAGGGAGACTAAATTTCTAGCAGACCTTGGACCCACAATTCTGGTTTACCTAAATTCTAAACATTTGGGTCTGTTCTGGTGTTGCTTCTTCAGCCATGACTGAACTAGAAAGAACTGGTTTGAAGCCCTGTGTAGAAAGGAAGAGTATACGGCCTGGAGTCAGATCCTCCTGCATTTAAACCTAATCTCAACTGCCTATGAGCTCTATAGCCTCAGCTAAATTCCTTAACCTCTGTGCCTTAGTCTTTTCATCTGTGAAACGAATGAGGATTAAATGAGGTGACAGGGCTGGTGACCATGGGCAAGTACTGTATCTCAGAACCTGTTTCTGCTACTGAGAGAGGAGGTACAGGCCCCCTGCAGATTTCCATTTTTTGGCAACACTGCAGGACACCAAGGGACACTTAGCAAAGGCATGGCTGGCCCATGGGGGACTGAGAGTGGCCCCAAGTTCAGGGCTCCCAGCGAACAGAGAGACTGCCATCAGCAATGGTGGCTCTCCAGAGCAGATCTCAGCCCCTGTGTGGCAGGGCAGGCTCTGCCTGGGGTCAGGTGGAATGCATAAAAACTGTGCAAAGGGCAGAGAGGATAGAAAGCTTCCATGTGATTCCACTCTTCTTTGTTCTCCCTCTTTTCAGGAAATACTCTTCCAGGAGCTGGGAGCCCAATCCTGGAAGCTACTATCTGTGTTTCCCAGGACCTCCAGAAAATGTCGCCTGGTATGCAAATACTGAGGAAGTCCTCAATGGCAGTGGAGAAAGCAGAAGTGCTCTGGCTCTGCATGGGGCAGACCCCACCCAGTGCTGCCACTTCTTAGCCAGGTGACCTTGGACAAGATACTTCAAGACTGTCAGTGTGCCAGCTATAACCTGGGATAATATGCTCTTCCTACTGAGGTTGCAAAAGAACTGGTGTAAACCAATAATAGTGATAGTAGTAATGATGGCTAGTATTTCCTGAGTACTTACTATCCACCTGGCAGACTTCTATGCACTGGGATACGTTAATTCATTTAATACTCACAAAAGCCTTCTGATATAGGTAGTATAGTCATCTCCACGCAACAAATAAAGGAACGGAGATGCAGAGATGTTAAGCTACTTGGCCAGCATCACACATCCAGCACACGGCAGAGCCAGACTCTGATTCAAGTCACTTCGCCTTTAGAATCCAGGCTCTAATCATAGTGCCGTACTGATCTCCACGTCTGCTTCTCTCCCCCACTGTATCTGGCCTCCTTGCTGTTCCCCAAACATAGCAGGCGCATTCCCACCTCCTGGCCTTTGCATCTGCTGTTTTCTCTGCCAGGAATGTTCTCCCTCCAGATGCTCATCAGGCTCACTCCTCACTTCCTTCAAATCTTGACTCAAATGTCATTTTCTTGTCTGTAAACCTCATCTTTCTTGCCCTCCTCCCATTTTTATCCCCCTTCCCTGCTGAACTTTCTCCTGAGCACGTATCATTTTTTAGCGCACCATGTATTTTCTTGATCAGTCTTGTTTACTGTCTCTCTCTCTCTCCTACCGACATGCATGCTTCCAAGAGAGCAAGAATTTCTACCTGTTTGGGCCACTGCTATATCTCCAGCACTGAAACCAGTGTCTAGAAAGCAGCAGATGTGCAAGAGTATCTGTTACACAGTTATAAGCTGAAGGTAGCTCCAAAGCTGCAGAATTCTGAGTAAAAGATCTCTATCTGACCCAGATTCTAGGTTCCTGATAGTAGCAAGGCCCGAGCTTGACACTGCCAGTGGGATGGCTCTGCTTACACATGACAGGGCTTCCTCAAAAAGGGGGCTAGGGTGCCCACAGTCCACTCTAAGAGGTCAGGAGGTCCTCCAGGCCACCCTGGCAGCAGGAATCCAGGAAGTAAGAAATTGTATGCCTGAGGCAGCACAGCACCCTTGGGTCCAGCTAGGAGGAGCACCCTGACAGCATCAGACTCCCAGATTCCCAGGGTCTTATTCTCTCCTCCTTTTACCTGCAGCCCAGGCATTCCAGGGGGGCCTGGTGGTCCTGGGACACCTGGGGGACCCTGAGGGAGAAAAGGAAGAATCAGACCCGGAAGAGAGCTCTGCCCTGTCGCCGGGCAGTGGAGCAGTATGGACAAGCCGCAGGGCACTGGCGGGCAGAGAGGAGAGGCAGAGAGACAGGCGACACACACCTGCGGGCCCGGCTGCCAGGAACTGCCCATCCAAAGTCCCGGAGCACCCTGGGTGGGAGTGGGGGTCGCAAAAGAAGGGGAGAGGTTATAGGCAATGTCCACACCAAGCGCAGGGCTACATGAGGAGGCGATCAGCTGGGGCGCAAAGCCCTGCGGAGCCCTTGGCACGGTGGGCGTCAGGCAGGAAGTCAGGCTTCTCCCCCAGATTGGGGGTTAGGCTCTGAGCACCACTTACCGGCATGCCAGTGAAGATGGGGTCTCCCCTAGAGGGGCAGGAGCACTCCCCTGGTTCACCCTGGAAATACAGAAGCCTTCATTAGAGAGTGGGAAAGAGTGGCTTTAAAGGATCTGCCCTTGGGCAATCTGTACAACTTCTCTCAACCTCAGTCTCTTCAACCGTGAAATGGGGATCATAATAACAAACACACAGACTATCACGAGGATGAAACGGATTGACGCATCCAGAATTCCCACCACTTAGTAAGCACTCAGCGAAAGATAGTTCCTGTTATTACTGTTGTCTTCCACTGTATATCCTTATCTGTGGCTGCACACGTGTTCTTGCCTCCAGCTGCAGCTCCACATGCCCTGGCCCAACCTGGCTTTTGTGTGCTTCTCTCCCTGTCCTTCCTCTCTTTGCCATCTCCGCACCAGTCCTTCCCATCTCAGTTTCTGTCCCTCAGTCTGGCTCATCCTCATTTAAGCAGCTGCCCTCGCGGGGACATTGGAGCTCTCTGGGTCTCCTGTGATCCTAGCTGAGCCCTGGGCCAGCAACCACACAATACGGCAAGCCTTTCAGGCCCTGCTCCCTGACACCAAGGTGCTGGTGGGTGGTACGAAGGCCAGGATGGTTTCTCAGCTCCTGTCCCCCAGTCCTGGGCAGCGACCCTGTGCATGCCCCTTTGGTCTAGGTTTCCCTGGGTGGTAGTACTGTAGGGGCTGCTAATTCCCCTGGAGTTGTAGTCCCAGTTCCTTGTGACTTACCTTCTCTCCCCGAGATCCCTTTTCGCCCTGCAGGGAGAAAACACAGCGAGTTGAGTAGAGAGAGGAGCTAAGGACAGCTGTGGCTTCTGGCTGCCCTGAGACTCTGTACTCACTGGCATCCCTCTGGCTCCTGGAAGCCCGCTCTGTCCTTGCTGCCCATCACGGCCCTGAAGAGAAAGAGCCCAGGCTCAGTGGATGAGGATAGGCAGCAGCCAGCCATCTGGCCTACCTGCAGAGAAGGATGGCATGACAAACAGAAGCAACCCCCTACCCTCTGGAGCCCAAGCCCCATGCTCGGGTTCTGGAGGACAAACTTAGGCACAAGAGGCAAGAGAAGGATGCAAGGGGGACAAAGACTGACATTTCCTCAGTCCTTGCAGGTGCGCATGTGGCCCAAGGACTGTTCGAGAGCACTGACTAGAAGCCCCACTCCTGCAAAGCAGTGTTGTCATTTTATAGGTGAGGAAACTGAGGCTTGAAGAAATTTCAGACTAGGCCCAAGAACACAACTGCACCTGGGTCTGTCCAGCCCCAAAGCTCTTCCTCCTCCTCTCTACCTCCAGCAGGTACTTGACATACATTCCGTCTGTCACAAAAGTCATCCTAGTTGATTTAATTGGGAAGTAGGAATTTCAGCCCCTGTTTTACTGATACAGAGTCAGAGACTCTGGTGTGTCACTGGGCTAAGGTCACACAAGCAATGAGCATATGACCAGGAAGGAAGGCCCCCTAGGTCAGATTCAGCTTGAAGAAAGAAGGCCTGGAGAACATTCCTGGACAGGACCAGCTTAAGCAAAGACACAAAAGCTGCTGAGGCTCCGAAGGCCAGCCTGGCAGAATGGAGGTCATTGTGAAGGCTGTCTTCCTGTAGGACACTCGCTTTTTTACTGGGAGGACAGGACTATATCTCTGCCTTTACTTGGGACTCCTGGGGACAGCATGATCCTGACTGTCCAGCTCTGCTGGTAACACAGACTGGCTCTGCAAGCTTTGGGACGCCCCTGCCTGCTTTGGGCTTTGGGCTTTGGTACATCCTGGTAAGGAAACCATGGGTTGTTCCTAAAGCAAGTGGAATTTCTCTAGGGATCCCTAAGGATAGAAGAGGATATGTATGGTTCACTGGGTGATTTTCAACCTCGCCAAAAGCCCAAGAAAAATTATACATCCACCCACGACCCAGCAGGCACAGACCGACTGAAAGGTAGAATTTCTTTGATTTCGTCTAGAATTATATCATCTTGTAAAATTCTAGTGGGTTCATGTGGTGCAGAAGCTGCCCCTTACATGAGTCTTTCATGAACAGAGATGAGAAAATGCATGTATTATTACTTAATCTGTGCAATTTGTTCAACAGACACATCTACGAGAATTGCTGGGTGGGAACATTAATAAAGAAGAGGTCCTTGAGGGTAATGAGGGTGGAAGCTGCTGATGGAGCTCTCCCCTGTCCAGCATGGCAGCCATTAGCCACATGTAGCTATTTAAAGTAATAAAAATTTAGTAATATTTGAAAATTCAGGTCCCCAGTTGCACCAGCCCAATTTCAAGTGTGCGATAGCCGCATGCGTCTAATGGTTACCAGCTTGGATGGCAAGGAATAGACAGTTCTACTGGGCAGCACTGGTGTAGCTGATCCCTAATGACTCTAAGGCTTGAAGAAGGAGGGTGGTTAATATACAGGCTTTGAGTCAGACAGACCTGGGTTCAAGTCCTGGCTCTGCCTCCTCACCGTGTGGGTGTGGGCATCAGTTTCCTTGTCTGTGCCATGGGGACAAAAGCCCTGGTGGCACAGTAGTTTAAACGCTGTAGCTGCTAGCCAAGATGTTGAATCCACCGGTCGCTCCTTGGCAACTCTATGGGGCAGTTCTACTTTGCCCTGTGGGGTTGCTAGGAGTCGGAATCGACGAGACAATAGACAGTTTGGTTTGGGGTTTTATAGTGTTGTAGTGAGGATTAAGTGAATTGCTGTGTATTTAGAGATTAGCACAGGGCCCTGGCACAGCTATTGCTCAAAACACTGATGGCGATCATACTGTTTTTATTCCTGGATTCTCCCCATTCAGCAGTCTTCCCTCCTCTGAGGTAGGGCAGAGGTGAGTCCACTCTTCTCTCTGTGCCCTCTTTCCAGCAATGTCCTTAGGGACAGCCTCACTCCACAAGGACAAGGGAGCCCAGAGGGGACCCTTACCGGAGGCCCAGACACATTGGCACCAGGAGGTCCTGCAGGTCCAGTGGCTCCTTTCACACCTGGAGGTCCCTGTGGATGAGGGGTACAAATTTGAAGCTGGCTACAACTCAGCAGTTGGGACAAATCAGGCCAGGCCTTGGGCAGCCCACCAGTGAGTACCACTCAGCTCCTGTGTTTTCTGCACCCACCACCAGAGTCCCCTGAGGCACTGCAAGCCCAGTGCCCAAGAAGGCACAGGCTCACCTTGGCACCCTTCTCTCCAGTGGGGCCCGGTGGTCCCTGGGGTCCTGGAAGCCCCTGCAGATGGAAGTGCAGTTAGTCATCCCTCATCCTAGAGTGGCCCCCTCTTGTCCCTAACTACTTCCAGGCCCAAAGGCAGACGTACCTGAATGCCAGGCAAACCCTGGGCTCCAGGCAACCCCTGCAAGTCAGAAAGAGAAAACTAGGAAACAGCAGCCTGGCTAACCTGGTCAGGGGTGGGGCATCTGCTAACACAAACTCAGGAAAATTCCCCAAGAAGACCCTAAGAACCAGAGAGGCAGGAGAATGGACAAAGCCAAGGTCCCTGACAAGAGCAATGGCAGAGCAGGGCTGCTACCCCACCCCTCCCTGAACCTGTGCCCATGAGCATCTGGGGTAGTCAGAGATCTGTGGTCATTGGGGCAGATGAGAGTTGGTAGCTGGCTAATGGAAGCGGGCAGGGGGAGAAGTCAGCAGGCAGAGGTAAGGCTGGAGACTCACCCGGGGCCCCTGGACTTCCCTTCCTGGAGGCCCTGGCTCTCCCTGAAGAGGCAGAAGAGCAAACTCTGGTTCAGTGTTCCCCCACACCCCTCACCTCTGTCTCCAGACCCTTCCCCAGCCCCTTCTTACCCTCTTCCACCACCGCCCTCTCCTGACACTGTCACTCATCTCCATTTTCCACTCCAGGCCCACTGTTCTCATCTCCCACCACCCCCTCACCCACACATAGCTGGAGTCCAGACCCCATAGTCACACCTACCTGTGTCCCCTTCAGTCCTGGAGGTCCCTGAACTCCTGGCAGACCTGGCTGACCCTAAAAAGCACAAGGTAGCCCATGAAGTCCCCACAAGAGAAAAGGAGGGCAGGAGGAAGAGATGGCAAAGCCCAGGCAGAGAGAGGACACAGGACAGGCAGACAAACTCACCGGTTTGCCGGGCCTGCCCACACCTTCAGAGCCTGGCTCTCCTTTGGGGCCGGGCTTTCCCGGTAGTCCAGCCATGTCAACCATCGCTCCCTGCAGGCTGGGGCAGGCAGTGCAGCCATCACCCTGGGCAGAGACAGGTAGGGCCCGGAGCATGAGAGCAGAGCTGGCAGCCAGGCCAGGAGGAGACATCAGAAAGGGGTACTGGTGCCCTCTGAGAGCTCTGCCTCTTTGCTACCCCCACTTCACCCTGGGAAACGAAGCAGGCTCCTGTGCTACTAGCTCTCCTCCTTCCTGCCTCAGAGAAGAGCTGAGGAACCTCCGCGCAGTAATCCTCTAAGGCTCACAGCCCAAGCCTGCTCCTGATCCCACAGTTCTTCCTCTCATGAGCATCCTATCTTATTTCCTGTAATTCATGCGGCAACCTGCACCTTGCCTGACTGACCTTTTGTCCTTTTGGCCCTGCAGGGCCCCGAACCCCAGGGTCTCCGGATAGTCCTGGTTGCCCTGTGGTGCCTGGTATTCCAGGGTCTCCAGGATTCCCAGCATCACCCTGTAAAGAGTAGGGGTCAAGGAGGGCAAAGGGGGCAGGTTACTCTCTTGGGACCTGTAAGCACTTGCAGCCCTTTGCTGGGGCTCACAGCTGCAGCTGGGAAGGGAGTGGGGAGTAGCCCCAGGCCATCAGGAAAGGAGATGGGGCAAACTGAGAAGAGGTGGTTGGGACAGCCCACCTAGGGGCCCACTGAGGCTCTCACCTTCTGCCCCTTCATCCCTCGCTCTCCAGCCTTGCCCTGAGGAGAAAGCATTTCTGTGAATGTGTCTTTTCATTCCAGGCACTCCTAAGTGCCCGGCACTGTACTAGACTCAGAAGATGCAGCAGCAGTAAAGAAAACAAACACCTCCGCTCACAGCCTACTGGGGCAGTATTGCATAGGTTAAGAGAGTAGACTCCATCCAGACTCCCTGCCTGGGTAACCCTGGGCAAGTTGCTCAACCTCTCTGTGCCTCAGTTTCTACATCTGCCAAATGGGGATGATAAAACTAGTAGAAGGTTCTAGCCAATAGGCTTCTTATGAGGATCAGATGAGCTGATATACGTGAAGCAGTGCTTGGCATGCAGTATTTACTGAATCAGCATCTGCTATTGTTATTAAAGCAATAACAATAACAACCATGGTAGTAGCTGCCATCTCCTAAATGCTTACTGTGTGCTGACAAGCATTTCACAGGCGTCTTTACTGAGTTCTACAACAACACTATGTGTAGGACACAGAGGTGGCAAGAAGAGAAATAAAGATCTAGTAGAAGGCAAAGCTGAGGTCTGATCCCAGGTCTGCCTGCTCCCAGGCTGCTACTCTTTGCGCCCACTCCACATGCTGTGTCCCAGGGTAACAGCAGAGGCCTGTCAGGCTCACTGTCTCTGGAAACAGAGGCAGTGACCCCTGCACACAACCCCACCTACTCCCCCACTGCCCAGGGAACCTGGCCCAAAAGTACCGGAACTCACTGGTTTTCCTGGCAGGCTGAGGCCTGGAGGCCCCGGCTCTCCCTTCTTTCCAGGTGGGCCAGGCAGAGCCACCACATGGCCATCCCCATCCTGAGCCCTGGACAAGACTGTGCATGGCTCACAAGGCTCCCCCTGCCAAACAATGACGTGAGGTGAGGGGTTCACAGACCCTGGTACTCCGTGCACCAGGACCAGGCTCAGAATCTGGAGCCACGGAATGTAGCCTGGTCCTGATGGCCCCTGTGGTGGGCATCGGGTATCTCAGGAGAGACCGGGGAAAACAGGTGAGGGACGAAGACAGGGGCCAAGTTGTTGGGGGTCTTGAATGCCATGGAAGGAGCCAGACTTTGCTCTATTGGCAGAGAGGAGCCTCTAAAAGTTTGAAGTCCAGCAAGGTGGACACATGTTTACAAAGCTCATCCTGGCTGCAACATGGAGAACGTCCTCAGACTCACCTTCTCCCCTTTGGTTCCAGCTGGTCCCACTGGCCCTGGTAGCCCCTACACAAGAAGAAGCCATACTGATGCCCAACATTGTCCAGGCACTGCAGGGGCACAGCCCAGATCCACCAGCTCCCCATTGGTGGATAGCACCCCCCTCTTTGTCCTTCTTCCCTGAGCAGCTGCCATCTGAAGTATACTTACTGGACTGCCAGCTGGTCCTGTGTCCCCAAAAGTACCCTGAGAGTAAATCAGTGAATAAAGGGTCAAAGGGGGCGTGGGGTATAGGGCCAGAGCAAACCCAAGCCCAGAGCTATAGCACAGCCTGTTGAGACCTCCAGACCACAGGCTTTTTCCCTGGCTAGGGAAACTGAAACCCAGAGAAGGAAGAAGATTCTACAAGGTCAGCTGTTCCAGTCCATGCAACCCAAGGCCATGTTTCTGGTCCCAGCCTTGTGTTATAGAATCCTAGCTCCGAGCCCATACTTGACCCAGCACACCAAGGGCATTAATTCATTTCACCAACATCTGTCCCTAGGAGTCCTACCCGAGCAGGCACCAAGACAGACACCAGATATGTAGCAGGGAACAACATGGACAAAAAATCTCGCGGCATTTATATACCTAGAAAAAGTCACTCTAAAAGTAACTATAACTTTAGTAATAATAACTTTAGAGTGGTGAGTGTTATGAAGGAAATAAAAGAGGATGAGCTAGAGTAAGTGAGGGAGTCATTTTAGATAGGGTAGCCAGAGGCGTCTCAAACATCGTTACCACCAGGAAGATGAGAATAAGATAAGCCAAAGAGAGAACGGGAGAGCCAGAGAGGATACAGGAGTCCTGGTTGATGAGAAAAGTCAGCGTGCTCAGCTGCCAATCCAAAGGTTGATGGTTTGAGTCCACCTGGAGGCACTGATGAAAAAAGTCTGGTAATCTACTTCCAAAAAATCAGCCACTGGAAACTCCATGGAACTCAGTTTTACTGACATCCATGGCATTGCCGTGAGTCAGAAGAACCAATGTGACAATAGCTAGCAGAGAGAGGGAACATTCGCGGGGACTAAACCTAAGGAGCCTTGATGTACTTCAGAACACACTGAGGGCCAGTATGGCTAAGACAAAGTCAGCAGTGGGGAGAAGAGCACCAGATGAGTTTGGCAAGGCAGGCAGGGGCTAGATCGTCCAGCGTCTTTTTAGACATAGCAGGACCTTGGTACAAAGCAAGTCACTGAAGGATACTACACAGGGAAGTGAAGATCCAGAGCTACAGGAGGCAGGTCAGAGGAGAGGCAGCCACCTACAACCAGGTGGTGTGACGGTGGAGATGGAGAGAAGCCGAGAGTGTGGGCAGAACTGTCAGGACTTGCTGATGAGCCGGAAGAAGTAGGTGACACGGAGAAAGGAGAAGTCAAGGGTGATGACTGGAGTCACACTCAAGGAACTGGGATGGCCATTTACTGAAAATGAGAAGATTTTAAGAAGTAGGGGTGGGCCAAAGCTCCATTTGAGACAAGACAAGTGTAATTCACCTGTAAGAGTTGAGTCTGAGCAAATGCTTCAGTGTTTCTCACACTTAAGCCCTGTACACGCACAGAGGCCCCAACATCTGTGTAACACTGCATTATAAGTTAGTTCAGCACTGTCATCTGTCTCCATTAACATGGGCATAGGGACTGGGGGCCCCAGCCACTTAATTACAGATGCAGTTACAGATTCTGGAACCAGACTTCTGGGCTCAGATCCCAGCTCTGCGACCAAACACCTGTGTGGCCTTCAGCAATTTATTTGACCTCTCTGGGTCTCTGTTTTCTCATTTGTAAAATAGGAATAATGGCATACTGACTCCTTAAGGTTTGGGGAGGAAAATACAAGTTAACAGAGGCACATGCACTTGGAACAATACCCAGCATATTGTACATGATGTACAAAAAGAAAACCCAAATTTGTCGCCACCACATCAATTCCTACTCGTAGCAATCCTAGAGGAGTAGAACTGACCCATATGGTTTACAAGGAGCACCTGGTGGATATGAACTGTTGACCTTTTGGTTAGCAGCCATAGCTCTTAACCATGATGCCACCAGTTTCCAGAAATGTTAAATACAATTTTGTTATTAGCAGCCATAGCTCTTAACCATAATGCCACCAGTTTCCAGAAATGTTAAATACAATTTTGTTGTAAGTTGGTCTTGAATGTGTTTAATTGCTTTAGATTGCATCCAAATAAAAATACACATT
The DNA here is from genome assembly GCA_028571685.1 of Heterohyrax brucei. Classification (NCBI taxonomy): domain Eukaryota; kingdom Metazoa; phylum Chordata; class Mammalia; order Hyracoidea; family Procaviidae; genus Heterohyrax; species Heterohyrax brucei. The sequence goes on from CM053140.1 coordinate 62,210,813, forward strand.
AAGGAATTAGAGAATTGAAGTGCTGTCATGAATAAGTTGAATGCCAGTTCCCACTGGGGTGAACTTACACATGTATTTCACTATGAATTTACAGTCTGTTCTCTTGTCTTGATCACCCCTCCCCTGCAGACACCTTGCCCTGCCCGTCCGTGTCAAGTAGCCCTAGTACCCCTGATGTCTCACCCAGTTCTCACCTTCTCTCCTTTTAGCCCTGGAGCTCCAACTTTCCCCTGAAAAACAACCATTTCAGAGTCACAGCATTCCCCTGACTTCCATCCCTCCAACACCGCAGAGGTCCCAATATCCACGCACAGAGAGCAAGGCAAGCTTAGAATGACGGGTCCTATAACCCGTGAGTAGCAGGACAGTTACTTCAGTTATGCAACTAGGCACTCTGGTTCTATCAAGGAGTTCCACGGCAAGCAGCCAGGGACACTGCAGGGACGGAGGGAGAGGCCAGCCTGCAGGCCTGGGACACCTGCTTCCTGGTTGCCCTCCTGGCCCCTGCCCTGAGACTTGGGACCTCAAGAGCTAGGGAGGCCATCAGCACGGCAAGGATGGGCTGGGCTGGAAGTGAACTATCACTTACTGGAAGGCCAGGCAAGCCAAAGCCAGGGGAGCCCACGTTGCTTGTGGCCTCCGTAGAGGGTCTGAGTTGCTGGGCTTCCACACCTAAGTTGCAGGGTAAGCAGGACTCGCCCTAGGCATGGAAAAGAAGAAATCAGAAAGGCTCCCAGGTAGCTGGAGGGGAGCAGCTGGGGGCTGGGGTTCCCTCACCTTCTCTCCTTTGATGCCTTGGATGCCAGGTTCTCCCTGTGGGGGAAATATGGTTTGTGGGCTGAGACCAGGTATACTGGGGCACACCAAACTTGCTGGCCATAGATGAAGACAGAATGTCATCCACCACAAACCCTTCAAATACCCAGATGTCCCCATGGGGTTCAAGGCCAGCAGCTCAGAGAGAGGGCTCATCAACCCATGTAACAGATGGGAAAATGGGGCCAGGACTGAGACTTCCCAGTAGAAAGTCCTTGGACATACCCGATCACCTTTTTGTCCAACAGTTCTCAGGTCCTCCTGAAAGACAGGGTCTGTGAGCAAGGCGGGTGGGGAGTCCAGGACAGGACTCCTGCCCCAGCTCTGCCCACTCCTTTCCCCTACCCCAAACCAAAACCCACTACCAGGTGGAAGGCATAGGCACACTCACAGGAAGGATTGGTCCCACCCCAGCTCGCTTAAAAGGCATCTTGGAGCTTCCTAAAGAGCCCTGGTAGGTTGCCATGGAGACTCAGGTGATCCTCTAGCCCAGTCCTAGGCTCTATGGTTTGGCTTTCTCCCTTCCCACAGTACAAACTTGACCCTCTGCTCACAATCTCTCTATGGTCAAGATAAGTATTCAGTCTCTCTGCCCAACTTCTCTCTGCGATCACGCCCCCATTTTCAGGGGGTGGGGAGGGTCCCTTAGTGGCCACCACGGACACTCACCCTGGCTGGTGCAGGATTGCCTGGTTCCCCCTTGGGCCCTGGCTTTCCAGGCAGCCCCATGAAGTTCTGAATCCCTTCAGGCAGTGTCGGACACACTTCACAGGGGTCTCCCTAGCCAGGAGGAGAGAGAGGCCATGGGTACAGAGTGGGACTGAGAACCTGGGAAAGGAAGGAACTCGGTGCCCGCCCCAGCTGTGGACACAGGTGGACAAGTGCCTTGCCTACAACATCTAAGTGAACAGTGAGATCTTGTTCAACTCACTCATTCACTCAACTTATGTTTCCTGGACATCACAAAACTACATCTTCACAATAAACCAAAAGGGATTATTGTGCCCCCCAGATGGAGAAACTCACACTAAGTGAGAAGCTAACTGACCTGCCCAAGTTCACAATTCGTGTGTGCAATCAGGGTTTAAACCCAGCGATCAACTCCCAAGCATGCTCTTTATTTATCAATCACTTACGTTCATCACAGAACAAAGCAGGTTGGGAGGAGGGGACTGCCCTGAGGACATTCTAGCATGACTTCATGCTCAATCTCGCTCAATCTCAGGGAGGAGCTCTAACTCCCACCCCAATTTAGGGCACCCAAACCTGGAACTTACCTTCTCTCCCTTCAGCCCTGGTACCCCTGGTTTCCCCTATTGAAGAAAACGCAGTGGGCTTTAGTGACAAGACAGAGGGACCCTGGTATGTCCAAAGAGGGCCCAATGCCCCAGCCCTCCTCCTTCCAGAGGCCCTGGCAGAGCCAATATAGACATGGTGGGCAGTGACCACCCTCCCCCACTGGACTGGGGTCACTTACAGGCTTCCCAGCAGGACCTTCCTTTCCTGGCACCCCAGAGCTGCCCTGTGGTCAGAAGGAAAGATTACAAGGAGATACTCCTGGTTGAACTGACCTCAGCCCTTTGACCTCTTCCACAACATCCCACCCCCTCTTCCAGCAGGGTGGTCTCTGCCAAATCTCCCATCTCTATTGGATCCATATGGCCGACAAACGCTCTCTGTTGTCTCCTTTTCTTGTCTAAGCCAAGCCCTTGGGGTTGCAAAGGAAGGGAGAAAATAAGGCTTTCTGTACCCCTTCCCTGATGTAACAGGTTAAATGGTGACCCCAGAGAAACCGTTGCGAACAGACAGATGGACAGACATTGCCACAGCTTCCTGCTTAAGTCACAAGGCCCTTAAAGGAGTTTGCCCTTCCAGTTAAGATCATTTTGGTCATTACTAGATTAAAGCTTGCCTGTCCCCATGCCTGGAGCCCCAGGCCAAGGTTCCTGCCTCAGCAAGTCCTGAGTTGGGAGCAGAGGCTACCACCAAGGGCCTAGCGAATGCCTGGCCCTTTCCCCCAGACACACCTGCTGCCCAGCTGCCCCATGCACCTGGTCTCCTGCCTGTGCTTACCTTATCTCCCTTAGGGCCTGGTGGGCCACCTGGATCTCCCTGAAAGCAGAAACAGGCTCAAGTATTGGCTTTCTAGGGGCCTCTCACTGCAGTGAGAGTTTCCAGATCTTCTGCCCTAGGCCCTTCCCTCAACCAGGACTCCCAGGCCAGAGCTTAATGCCCCCTACCCACAGGCCAGGGCAGAAGAGAGGTCTGTGAGGAAAGGACAACAGGTAGAGTACAAGAGTACTTACAGGGGTCCCGGGTAGTCCTATCCCAGGGGGTCCAGGAAGGCCAGGGGGCCCAGGCTCCCCTGCCAGTCCCTCAGGCCCAACAAAGCCAGGGTCTCCCTGACACAGGTATAATGTGGGTATAAGACAGCTGCTACTCAGCCTCACCATCCACTCTCCACCCCACAGACAGCACAACTCACCTTCTGCCCCTTGGGACCAATGACACAGATCTCTCCTGGCCGGCCCTGTGAGCAAGGAGGGGATGTAGGAACAGTGGAGGCCTAGCACATTCCTGAGGCATCAATAACTGCCAGGACAGGTAAATACCCACTTGCTGCCCCTCTGCAAAGCCAGATCCCACCTCTGGTACCCCCAAGCCACCCAATGTCAACCCAAGGTGTTTGAAGTCAGAGGCTCTAGGCTGGGGGTCAGGAGGCCTGCGTGCAGGGTCTTTGTTGCCCATTCCCTGCTGCACCTCCTGGGCACAGCTCCTCCCCTCCCTAGGCCTCAGTTCTAGGTGTGAACAAGGGGACAGGAGCTGGGTTTCTGTGCTTATTCTCCAGCATTTCTAGACCCCAAACTCCTATGTTGGGGGCTGTGATTGGGGAGGGTCCCCAGCATCGTACATCTAGGCCTGGCTTCCCCGGCGTGCCCCTGATGCCTCCGTCTCCCTTCTCGCCTTTCTGGCCCTGGGGAAGAAAGAGGCAAAAAGACTAGAGTTGAGGGCAGGGACTGGAAGGACCAGAGTAGCTGCCTTCTAGACCCCTGGTCTCTATTTGAGACTGAATGACTTCAGTCACTTTGGGAGGGTAGACAACAGAAAGAACTTTTCCAAACTTGCCAGGTTACTCATTCAGGGAATCTGGGTGGGAATCTAGACAAGGCAGGAAGACAGGGAGGGATGAGGATACCACTAGCCTTGTACCCACTGATCCCACCCTCTAGTCTCAGAAAATTAGAAATCAGGTTTCCCAGGAAGAATTTGGACAACTCTCTCTCATGCATTTGGGCCCCCAGCCCTCCCCAGTACCCACCCCTCCAAATCCAGGCCAACTACCTTCTGTCCTATTGAGCCTGGAAGTCCTGAGGGTCCCTGAGATGAGGAATGGGACACAGAAGGAGGAACGAGGAAAAGATGGTGAGGCTTAGTCAGTTCTCTGCCACCCCATCCCCATCCCCAGCCCCAAACTCACCAAGGCTCCTGACTCCCCCTTCTCTCCCTTTGGGCCTTCTGCACACTGAGCAAAAAGACAAATGCTGAAAGGGGCTCAGAGCTACCTTGCTGAGGGCACAGCCCCCACCTCAGGGACTGACCCCACACTGGCCCTGAAGTAGTTGTTACTCTAGGTGTTACCTGTAGTGGGGCATCCGGGGAGATCCGAACACAGTCACTGCCCTGGAGAGATGGAACAGAGGATGTGGGGAGGGGTGCTTTGGGAAGGATCATCACCAGTTGTCATTATGTAACTGACTCATGGCAATTCGGTGTGTGTCTGAGTGAAAATGCGCTCCACAGGGTTTACCCTGGCTAGTTTTTCAGAAGTAGATCACCAGGCCTTTCTTCCAAGGTGCCTCTGGATAGACTCAAACCTCTGACCTTTCAATTAGCAGCCAAGTGCATTAACCATTTGTACCCCACAGGGACTTTGAGGATAGGCCCAGGAATCCCCCAGTCCCAGGTATCCCTGGAAAATAGAAGCTTCCACACACTAAGTTCTAGAAAGACCCTGGCCCTCATCTTACGTTTGGGGCAGGATACAGACTTCCAGGTAGGAGGATGAGGTGGTGGCCCATCATCCTGTTCTACCCCCAGGCACCACAGCAAAGAGTCCTGCAGTGGGCATGGCTGAGGCACTTACCGGGGCTCCCTTCTCTCCTTTGGGGCCTGATGGACCAGGCAGGCCCCGTTCACCTTTCCCTCCCTGTGGGTAAGACAAGAAAAGCAGCTAGGACCAGGGTGGGCATATGGAAGCCTCAAAAAAGCTCCCCACCCCTACTTCCTCCCTGTCTCCTCCACCCACTCAACACACATGTAAATGTGCACACACTCAGTGCCCAGCCCCCACCATGCACACAGCATACGGATTCCATATGCATTCCTACACATGCAACTCCCCCGAAGGCTATATTTGGCAAATATACAGTCTCATAAATAAAAAGGGTGTCTCTTCCCCACCTCCATCTCCAAGCACACAGCTCACACGCCAGCACCCCCGAAGGCTCACTCACATACACATGTGAATGGACACATGGGACGGCGGAAACCCTGACGACTGAGTGTCAGCCTGCCTAAATTCACAGCCTGCCTCCAACACCTGCTAATGTGTGACTTAGGGCAAGCCACATGCCCTCTCTGGGCCTCAGTTTCCCCATCAGTAAAATGGGAATCATGCCAGCACCTAGCTCATGGGGCTGAAGCAAGGTCAAGATGTGATGCCACATGGAAGCTCAACTCAGAGCCTGGCACACAGTCAGTGCTCATGTGAAGGTGGTTCCATAATTACATGATACATTCACAAGCTCAGTGTCACATGTGCACATGTGCTGCCTGCCCCCTCACACACAAGCCCACATGAGTATAGGTTCACCTCCTTCTGCCCTGTGGGTTATACATGTGGCCCAGTGATGCCTGTAGCCACACCCACACATAACCGAAACATCCAGTCACACACATGTTGTCACAGCTGGGCCTTGGCTTCCCGTGCAGTAAAATGATAGTACTCAGCCCACAGGGTGCTAAAGAAGGTTCGGGAAGGTAACAGATGTATCCAAGTGGCCCAGATCCTGGCCACAGTACAGCCTCACAAAAGGGAAGCTCTTAACATCCTTTAACACACACACACACAATCATCCCACACACAGCCATGTCCAGGCTCAGATAACCATAATATAAACATAGTCACAGAGTCACATGCTCCAGGGCCATCAAACAGGGAAGGAGTGTCCTGTTCTCTGCCTGGGACTCACCTTGGGACCAGAAGGACCAAGTGTAACCTTAAGAGACAGAGGAGAGAACATTAGCCTCAAACAGAGAGAAGAAAACCAAGGGCCCAGAGGGGCCATGCAATTTAGCCGAGGTCACACAGCATGGTGGCAGGATCAGCAGCCTCAATCCCAGCCCCTGTTCACCAACTTTATTTTCTAAATCTGTACAACTTGCAGAGGGATCTTATCTTCCTCCTTTAACCTGCCTGGCTTTGACTGTCTCTGCCCCAAGTTATTAGGAAAATAATGGCTATCCAGTTATGGCAGTAACCACTCCACCTCTAAGGGCTATCAGCCTTCCCAGACTTAGAGGACCTGAAGGGTGAGAGGGAGAGGCAGCAGAGGGGGCATCAGGAGGCACAGTCAGGGGGCTTGGAGTTGAGTGGAGCTGGGGCTGTGTCTTGAGTGGGCCAACATGGCATGGCGACTCAGAATGTCAGGCTGTGGGAAAGCAGTGACTCATGCTGCCCACGGAAGAGGCAGAGTTGGTTACCAGATGGGCTTACAGTGAGCCCCTCTTCCCTGGTCATTGTGGACCCCCAGAGGGAGGCTGGACCAGGCCAGCTGGAGCAGGGAGAGGAAGGGCAGATGCAAAGGCTTGCAGCAAATGTGTGGTTTTAGGGGCCAGCGTGGGCTGTGGACCCTAGGCCAGCCCTTGTCTCTGTCTAGGCCCCCTCAAGATGACTCAGAAAGCCTTCCCAGTAGACCAGGCCTGGGGCCTTTTGTGAATAGGAAGCTTGGATCAGCAATTAAGGTCCCGACCTTGCTTAGCCACTATCCACCACCACCACTCCACCCCGGGTCCCAGCACACAGCCCAGATCACAGTGCACAAGGCCTCCCTTCCTGCAGTCCTGGCGTGGCAGGGCTGGGCATCAGGGTCAAGCCCAGTTTTAGAGGACACACAGGGGTTAATGTGAATGTTGACAAAGGCTCTCTTGTTTTAAACCAGGAAGCTGCCACCCAACCTGCACCACGCCCACTCCCAGCCTTGCCTGCCCAGATGCCCAAGTCCCACCCACCCTGCACACCTTCCATTCACTCACATTGCTCTCCTGGGCACCATAGACACAGGGGGGGCACTGGTGGGGAAGAGCAAAGCCAGAAGGTCAATTCTGAGTTCCCAGGATCAGCCCTCCCTGTCCTCATGTCCCCCCTAGCCCTCAGAATACCACATGTGCTCCAGGTAGAGTCTCAGGCCAGCATGAAGACAGGAAGCCTTGCCTGCCAACTCACACCAACCCAGACCTAGAGCCACTTTTCAGTCGAGGCAGCTGAAGCCAGATGAGGTCCAGATGCCAGGGTTCTGTGAATCAGGCCTGGTCTGTCCCCAAGAAGCCTGTGGCCATTTCCCATCAACTCAACAGGGGTGTCCAGGGCTTCCCCTCCTCCAGAGAGATGCAATAGGCAGACAAGGCCCAGTGTCAGGCTCCCAAGGAAGCCTGGGAGCTGTGTGGTCATCTAGCCACCCCTAAACTCAGGTTCCAGTGCCTTAGAGCCTTTCCAAAAGTACTTCTGCTGCCACCTCTTCAACTGAGACCTTTTTGACAGTCCAGATGACAGCTTACCTCATCAGCTGCCATCTCCTGATGGGCCTGGGAAGAGGGAGGGCACAGGAATGGCAGGAAAGTGAGAGGGTCAAGCACTGCTTCCAACATCCTTACCCAGTACCACTAGGGATAGGTATCCTAGGTACGACCAGAGTGCTGTCTGATCTGTACCCATTCATCCTTTTTTCCCAGCTCTGCCTCATCTCAGGGGCTTACAGAGGGCAGAGGGGGCAGAGCAAGGGCTCCTGCTATTTCAACCATATCTACCTTTGTTCCCCTTTCTGCCTTCTGGCTGATTCTTCCTGACAGCTGGGCATCCACCTGGTAAGATAAAACATAGAGGAGCCCTTGAAAAAGGAGACATTCTGGGGCCTACACTGGAAAGGGGCACCCAGGCAGAAGGCAGGGACCCCAGCTACCCCTCAACCTGACATCCGGAGCTTCCCAGGGCACCAAGGCCCATTCAGGCTCCTGTGGCCTCTCCCACAAGCCCTCATTCCTCTTCTTCCTTACCCGCCTTCATCTTCCCCCCATCCACGTGATGTCGGAGAAAACAAGGCCATGAATCAATGGGATCCTGTGTTTCTGTAGCCAAGGACTGGGCATGGTGCCCAGGTGGGCAAGGAGGCTGCCCAGGCTGGGACATGGCTAAGGGAAGGCTGGGTTTCCCTAATACCTTCAGAAAGCCTGGCCATGGGCTGGGCATTGAAACAGCCTTGCATTGCCCAGGGCTGGGCCCAAGAGAGTCAGCAGGCCCTGGGGGCCGCATTATGGCCTGGCTTCAGACCCAGGTATCCCCGTCTTAGAGGAATGGTTTGAGTTTTGGGTGGCAAAGATAGATGGACATAACTCTCAACAGGAAAGTGGGCACAGGGTCACCCAGTGAGCTGTTTCCTAGCCTCTATGAATCCCAGGCAAGGCTCCCAGTGCCCTTCCTGCACTGGGCACATGGGTGGCAGGGCTCAGTCAGATTCAAGGAGCGCAGTCTTATGCTTGCCTGTGCCCATCCACTCACCTTGCTGTTTTGTGGCTCCTCCAGGCAGAAGCAGCGGGTGTAGACCTTGCCCTCAGTCTGTGGATTGATCTCAATGAGCTCATTGTTCTGGGTGTCCCGGCGGGCCTTAGAAGTCTCTGGAGGGCACTGTTAAGTGTAGGGAGGGGGCAGGGTCAGTTCAGAAAGCAGACACCTCCTCATGCCCTCATGCTAAAATTCCAAGGCATCCCCTTCCTGCCCCCACTCCTGTCTCCAGCACACCATCCCTTGGATGGTGTCCCTCTAGCTACACCAGGGTCAGACCACTCACCCCTCCTGGTGAAATCTCACAGCAGCCCTCCTCCAGGGTAAATTCTGGGTCACAGTAGATGTGTGCCTGCTGAAGGTCAAACTGCGGGGCATGCGCAAGTTAGTTTTATTTCATTTTCTCAAACAGCCCAGGGTCCCACTGAGGCACAGAGGTGACTCTGCCCCAGGTTTTAACCTTAGAGGATTTCCAGTCTGGCCTGAGAGACAACCGAAGCTACAACTGTCTTGGAACCTGGGTAGCGCAAGTGGTTTGTGACTGACTGGCTGCTAACTCAAAGGAAGGTGCTTCAAACCCACCCAGCTGCTCTGCAGAAGAAAGGCCTGGCAAACTGCTTTTGTAAAGACGACAGCCAATAAAACCCTACTCTGTAACACATGGGGTTGTCATGAGTCGAGACTGACTCAATAGCTGCCAGCAACAGCAAGATGGCTTAGAGGGACAGCTCAGCAGAGACAAAAATACAGCTATCACTAAAGGCAGAGTGCAACCGCACAGGCAGGAATGAAAGGATATGAAGGATAGAAGGGAACACTATTCCTTCTGGCCCAGGGCAACAGGAAGGAGGAAGTTCCACTCAAGCTGGGCAATGCAGGACACAGGCAAAGGCACGGAGCTGTGAAAGCATGAGGTAAGCTGGATGAGTAGGGTGCACGGACCAGAGCAGAGCTGCACAGAGGGACAAAGGAAGATGCTGCTGAAGACACTCATAGGGACCAGATCATGAAGGGTATTCATGGCAGATTAACACATTTAGGCTGCATCTGGAGGACAGCGGGGAGCCACAGAGGATGCTGGTTAGAAATGGACTGCAGGGAGCTCCATCAGACTGGCAGAAGGCAGGAGCCGAGGCTGGGGAACAACCTAGTACTCACCGAGACAGGCTTGCCCTGTTCAGCATCCAGGCCCAGAAATACATGGCCCACAGGCTTCATGGGTAGCCGGGGCCCCAGAGGCTGGGAGAAGGCCGAGGTGCAGTCCACATGCACAGAGGCCACACGTCCAGCCACGCTCAGCACCAGCTTGTGCCAGCGCAGGTCAAAGAGCTGGGGTACTGGGAAAATGCAGGACACAAAGTCACCATCTTGGCCCCGGGCCCGGAGCTCCAGGCTCCGCTCTTGGCTGTTGACTTCTAGGGAAATCTGTGTGGAATCGGGAAATGGGGTAGGATAGAGAATCAGAACCCCAGAGTTATGGCATGGCAAAGCCAAGGCCCCTCAAACTCATGTCACAGGTAGGGCAAACTGAGGCCCAGAAAGGGAAGCAAAGCAGCTGGGGTCACAGAGCAGTACATACTGAAAGAACGGGACAGTTACTGGGAGCAGACTTGAGGGCAGGCAATGGGCTGGAGTGAGGAGGGTCCAGCAATCATAAGCTAGGATGGAAGCTGGGCTAGACTGTTACTGCCTGAGTCCCAAGAGGTCAGTAAGGGTGAGGGCTGGGGGTGGGGCCCAGCAGACTCACCTGTGGGTACCCATCTCCATCAGTTACTTGAAACAAGTACCACGTGTCCCGGCAGGTCTGTTTCTTCAGCAGTAATGTCAGGACCAAGGCAAACTCATCTGGGAGGCCTCGAGGGAACACACGCCTGAAGGCAGAGCAGGGAAGATGCCCCAAGGCTCAGGCAAGGTCCTGACCAGTGCCCCCTGGGGTCTGGGGAGCCTAATATAAGACACACACAGGTGCACACATGCCGACACACACATACACCCTCCTTCACTCTACACACACGTCCTGAGGGCTGACTGTGTGCCAGGGATCGGTCTAACCCCTGGAGACAGCAGTGAAAAGACAGAGAAGGTGTGGCCTGCATGAAGCCTTCATTCTGGTTAATTAAAGAATCCCCAGAATGATTATTTCATGACCATTGTGGTGTGGTGTCCTGGGGAGAGTAATAGGGCCTGGGATGTGGCAGAAAGTGATGTTTCAGCTCAGCCACTGGTCCTTTTGATCAGTCTTCATAAAAAGAGTAAACGAGGGAAAGGTGAGTTCTCCTGGAAGAGGAAACAGCCAGGTGAGCTCTCCTGTGGGCAGAAAGGTGCTGAAACATAGTGGAGAAGGTTCAGCATGACTAGTCCAGCAAAAAAGGAAGTGGAATACTGCGGAAGTTGAGGCTGGAGAATTTAGCAGCAGCCAGATCACACACGGATTTGTAGAAATTCAGACTTCACACAGGGGCACACACACATGCACACACTCAGACACACATGACACTTGCTAGGCTCCCATCCCCATCTTGGGCTTCTCGCAAGGCTCATAGGAGGCAGACCTGTCCCCACCAGCTGCTTGCCAGAGACAGGGAAGGGAAACAGGGTGTGTCTGCCAGCACCCCATCTACCCACCCTGAAGTCCCAGAGGTGGAGGTCAGGTTGACATGTGATGGGGTAGTGATAAAATGACCCACAGAAGGGCTTCTGGACCCCACATCTGAAGTTTCTGGGGAAGCGTGACTGAGGTTGGTATTGATCACCAGTGGTCAGGATTGGGTCTTTACCGCAAAGGCTGGGTCACTGGGGCTGCCCCCAGCCTCAGGATGAGAGGCCCTTTGGGGTTACGGATCTTCTTGATGGCAGATGTTTTCATGAGGTTGAGTCGGTGGATGAGGTTGAAGCCTTCAGGAGAGACAGCAGATGCAGAGCTCAGCTGGGCAGGTGAGGAGGGGTACAGGCCACAGCAGAAAGAGGGTGGAGAGGGGACAGCGGCATGAGGCAGGCACTCACCTGTCATGTTGGATGATAAGTCACTGCTGTGTTCCAATTTGAGCCCTTCTTGCTGTGAAGGTGGGCACTGCTCACCTGGAAGAGAATTGGAGGGGGATATCAGGTGGGCTCAAGTTGAGGTAGCTACATAGCTAGACTCTTAGGCAATCTGAGAAGGAGCATGTTTATAGTCCACAATCTGGACCTTCAGCCAAGCCCTGCCTTGGGGCTGCTTACACCCCTTGTTTTCTAACCCTGGCTACCGTGGCTGCCAGGAGGAACCCCATCATACAGTTAGGAAGACTGAGGCCTGCAGTCAAGAGACCTGCCACCAGGTGAGTTTATAGCTGAAAAGGACCAGAATTCCTGGGACTTCAGTCTCCCAAGAACACAAGTCAGGGGCCAAGCAAGCAAGAGAGAGAACGACAGAGCTCTGGGCAGCCCAAGAGCTCCTTCCAGCTACATCCACCCCGAGGAGAGGTAGAAGAACACTATCGGAGCAAGAAAACATCAGGTTCTGTTATGTTATACACAGTTTCATGTGCACATCTGTACATGTGTGAGTTATAGATGTCCATGTCACCAGAAATGCCACTGGCAGCTGGTACCTGTGTTCTCAGCGGTGAGTAGGGCTCAAGTTCCCAAGTCTAGAGCAGAAAAACAGGACACACACATATCTGAGCCAACAGAATCATCTTTCACCTGGATAGCTACCTTGGGAAGTAGTAAGAAGACACGGAGGGGACCACAAGCACAAAGGGCCAATCATGGCCCTGAGGCTCTCTCCAGACAGAGCACATTGAAGGGGATAAGGACTCCCAGAACAGGCAACAGCTTAATTCAGGTCTTTAAAGCCCTGAAGGAATAGGTGGGCAATCATAGACCTGCTTCTTCTCTGGTGATGTCTGAGCAGAGTGGGAGGTAGGGGAAGTACTACAGTAGGAGGGATAGAGGCTGGATCCTAAAAGGTCTTTCCATCTGTGCTGATAGCGTAGCTGAGACAAGGCAGTGAAGACAGCTCCCAGAAGCTGGGTACTAGATTTCCTGGCTGGCCTGACAGGAGGAAAGAACCCTGGGTCTCCAGGCCCAATGCCCCCACTGGAGTCCCCCTCCCCCAGATCTGGCCAGAAAGACCATCACTGTCTTCAGCATCTGCAGCAGCAATGGGTGACTCACCGCTTGGCCACAGGCCCAGATTCCTTACAGATGTTGAAACTCTCTGCCCAAGCTCCCCCCACCCCCCGCCGCCCAGAGGACCTGGTGAGGAGAGGAGAGCAAGGCTCACACACACACATGCAGATACACATATGTGCACACCCATATGCAGCACCCACAACCTGTATGGCCTCACATGCATCCTGGGGGCACATTCCCTGTCATCTGCATCTTGGCTTCCCTGACTCCTTGGGCTGGATTTGGGTTCTAGGAGTTCTGTTCCTGTTCAGCTGGACAGCTGAGCTACCAAGTCGCCTGGAGGGCACCCATTAGGGCTGGGAAAGGTGCCCGGCCAACTTCCCTTGGCTTTGAGCCCTGGAAAGCGGCGCCCTCTTTCCCATCCAGTGTCTGGGCCCTGGGGCGGGCCCTCTATCCAAGGTCCACGGCCAGCCGCAGAAGAAGAGGAGGAGGAGCCCGTGGGCTGGAGGATGGATTCTTCACCACGAAAAGGATTGGCCTGACCTAGGCCTCATTCAAGATGTGACTTCCTTCTACAGGGACAGCTCATTGTCTCATCCCACCCCCTGCTCCTGCTAGCACTCTGTGCACAGGGTAGGTGTATGTACTGGGGTGGGGTAGAGGCTGTTGTGTCACACACAGAGACACAGGGATACATACAGAGACACTGGGATACATACACACAGACACTCAGAGACACATAGACACACACAGGCAGAAACACTGCAGCTTACCCTTGCACAGGCTTGCATATTCCAACACCCTGGGCCACCCCAACTCTCCCACAAATGTTCACATGACCCAAAGGCAGGGTCACATAAGTGCACAGGATCCCAGGACATCTAGAAGCCAGTCACAAGCCTATGACACCCTGACCCTCCTGTGTTATCTCACCTGTGTATGCCCCATGGCTGCAGATGGTCCAGAGACTGAGCAGCCATAGGCCAGGAGCCCAAGATGCCCACATCCTGGTCCAGAGAGGTCAGCCACAGCCACAGCACCTGAAAACCATAGAGGCTGGGAGGTGGAGTCCTGAGCTCACCCATGGGTGAGAAGAGGCCAGTCATCCACAGGCCCAGGCACTGGTATAGTGTGGCAGGAGGTATGGCCACGTGTCAGTCTCTCTCAGGGACCCATCCATAGCCCTTGGGCTAGGTTTGGGCATGAGTGATATTCAAAATATTTAACCACTGGTATGGCACAAACACAGACACAGAGCAGACTGCTGGCAGGAGCACTGACACAGGGTCCAGGCAGCACTCGACGGTGCCAGTGGATAATTGCTGGATAATGGAAAGGTTTTGAGGGTCCTGGAAGGCCAGAGCGTTGGAATAGTGAAGGGGGCTGGAGGCAGAGCCTGTTTACCAAGACACTTGGAAGTATTTCAGTATTTTAACAGCCCATGCACTGTACTGATATATACCAGCCTGGCTGCTGTCCAGCTGCACCCAGGCTGCCCTGCCAGACACCCACAAGGTCAGAGGCTGCCAACTGGGTGACTGTCCTGGCAGGCATCACAGGATCGCATGTGGGCCAAGAAACCTTCCCCATAGGTACAGTGGACTAGAGGGCAGGTCACAGGACTCGGGACCTGATTGCCAGCCTCTCCTGCTGATGGATGCACGTCTTTTAGTTTTATTAAACCCTGATGGATGGGCCCAGATAAATCAATGCAGGCTCAGCAAGCAGCCAGTAGAGCCATACATCATCCGGCCTCCCCTGGGACAGGCAACTTGACACAGACACACAGAGCCATGCCCACGTCCACAAGACAGATACACAGGCGTATATACACATAGAGACATTTATGCCCGTGTGTACACGCTGGCATGCTACGACACACAGAGATGCACGCACACCAATATACAGAAACTTATCAGTTTACACATAAACACAGGCAGCCTATGTCCACCCCTCCTTAGGCCTTCCTGTCAGGAAGTTCTCATGCAAGTCTGATCTCATTCCCTCCAGATGTAACAGAATCCTATTCACCCTCCCTCAGTCCTGGATAGGGAGTAAGGACAGAAAAAGCCCCACACCCCAATGTATTCAGAGACAAAACTCCAATCTTCTCTCTCTGGGGAAGAACTGGACCCCTATGCTTCTCACTCCCCATCACAGCAGTGCGCACACCCCATCTCTCAAACCCTATCCTGGCCTCCTCCTCCTGCCAGTCAATGAAAGGGCTGCCAGATGTGGAAACCATGTGGCTGCATGTGGAGGCGTGAACACACATGGACTCATGTCCCCTTCTGATTTCCCATCTCTGGCCTCCACTCCCCAGACCCCAGCCAGGTAGAGACCTACAGGGATAGAGGAAGAAACGTCTCCCACAAGATGATCATCCCCACACATAAGGCATAGAGAGATTTGGGAGCAGGAAGAAACAGAACCAAATGAAGCTCACAGCTCCTCTGGCTAGACAGGGGACTTAAGCCCAGAGAGGGAAAGCCACGTATCCCAGATAACACAGCAAGCTAAAGGCAAAAGGGACTCCGTGGCCCAGAGACCCTGGGGCAGCCCACTGCACCCCCACTTACCAGTGGCCGGGAGCCCCCACCTTACTGAGAAATCCAGGCAGCCCAGGGCACGTCAGCCACGTAAGGCAGGGCCCAGATTGCTCAGACCTGCCGGGGTTCTCTATTTCTCCAGGCCGAGGGTTCCCGGCTTCCCCCGAATCGAAGAGTTCTCCCGGCCCAGCATTGCCTGGCGCACTCCTGGCTGGGACTGCCGGCCACGCCGGGTGGGGGAGAGGAGGCGGGTCCAGGGGGCTGGGGACCTGCCAGGGCCGCTAATGGAACACAGCTGGACCGTCCGGCCTGATCGAGAGGGTGGCGGGCCGGGAAGGGGCTCCAGCGGCAGCGGCCGAGGAGGCAGGACGCGCAGCCCTGCTCCGGGATGCTCCGCGCCCGCCCCTCCCACTTCCCCGCCAGGTGAGCGAGAGCAAGGCGGGACCCTGCGTGCCCAGAGCTGTCCTGGAAGGGGGCTCCGCGGGTAGGCTGGAAGGCAGGCCCCGCCCTTAAGAGCCAGGCCTGGAACTTGAAGGGCCTCCCTGGTGCCACCCCTTCACCTCCCCCCGGCCGGGCCCCCCAGAAGGCTGGGAGGTGGAGACCCTCCTCCCCGGTTCCGTGGCACCCGTGACTGACGTGGCTGCCTCCCAAAGCTCTGTGGTCAGCTTTTCCAGTTGCTCAGCCTAACATTCCCAGTCAGTCTGTCCCTCTGTCTGCACTAACAGGGGGAAGGAACACGGGTGTGTGTGTGTATACGTGTGCGTGTGTGCGCGCGCGCGCGTGCGTGTGCACGTGTGTGGGGGCGTGCATGTGCATGTGTGTGTGAATGAGAGCACTGAATGAGGCTCCTTATTCCTACTTATTTCATGTGGTTAACCCGGTGTGTGTGTGTGCCCGCTCGAGCGCAAGCACTCAATGAGTCTCCTTATTCCTCCTTATTCCATGAGGTTAAATCCAAACCAAATAAGACTTTCCAGGATGGAGTAGCACTGTCCCTTAGGGTTTCCAAGGCTGTAAATCTTGACACAGGCAGGCTGTGGCAGAGAGGCCGGTGAGTTTCATTCAACCACCAACCTTTCAGTTAGCCACCAAATGCTTGACCACTGCACCACCATGGCTCCATCTCCGTGAAATTAGAAGTGTTCATAGCCCTATCCATCACTGTAGTTTTGTGGCTAAGAACTTATTATTTAACTATGCCTTCCTTTCTAGTCTATAAAATGGGATAATGATTATACAGTTGTTGTGAGCAGGAAATGAGTTAAAATTCTTTAGAAGTACTTAGCATACAGGGTCTGGCATACAGGCCATACTCTCTGTTACTATTATTATTATTGCTATCCCTAGTGAAGAGGGGTGTGTGGTCTGGGAGTCAAGCTTATGCTTCAGCGATGGCGAAGGGGTCACTTCGTATTCAGGGTCCAAAGAAGTGAGAGGAATTGAAGTTGAATGAGAGACTGGACTTCTGAGGAGAGAGGAGGTAACGTTTCCAGTCGGCCCAGAGACTGGGGATGACCACCCTTGGAGGTTGCGGGTAAATTTCTAGGCACTGAAGCTAAGAAGCCATGGAGAAGTAGATTCAAGAGTACTATGAGTGGTAGGAGTGGGTATGGAGACTGAGCGGGGAGAAACTGGGGTGCTCGGAAGTGGAGAAGAATCCTGTAGCAACATGGTATAGTGGTAGCCATATGGCCTCATCTAACCCCAGCTGGGATGGGAGAAGGCCTGGGATTTCCCGCCTCAGGGCCCAGAGGCGCTGAGTCAGCGGAAATCCCAACCACGGCCACAGAGGCGCCCCAATGTGGTCCCTGCTCGGAGTCTAGCTCAGATGTGGTGGTGGGGCCTGGGAAGTGCTGAGCTAAACAGGCGGGAAG
Source organism: Heterohyrax brucei (assembly GCA_028571685.1). Taxonomy (NCBI): domain Eukaryota; kingdom Metazoa; phylum Chordata; class Mammalia; order Hyracoidea; family Procaviidae; genus Heterohyrax; species Heterohyrax brucei. Next base: position 62,228,005 of record CM053140.1, read on the forward strand.
TGGAAGGGGCGGGACTTTGTGGGTGCTCCGGCCTGAGGCCTGAGTAGGCACAGGCCAGTTCTTCTCAAGGGGATGCCACTCCAGTGGTGAGCACTTGGGAAATAATGAGAAACACATATAGGGTAGGCTTTGTTCTAAGAACTTCACATATGTTAGTGAACTCCTTTAACCCTCACAACCCCATGAAGCAGAATTGCATTCTTTGCCCCACTTTATGGATAGGAAAACCTGGAGCATAGTAACCTTGCAACTTGCCCAAGATCACAGAGCTAATCAGTCCAGAGCTGGAACCCACCTCTAGAAAACATGTATGAGCTTATAACCACTGTGCCGTCCTGGGCAACTCTTGCCCTCCCGTATTTTTGTCTAAGATCTGGGTTCTCCCAGGCAGGAGGGGGTGGCTGGGCCCAGAGTAGCCAGAGTCAGGGATGGAGGAACATAAGAAGGAGCCTAGATGTCTTCCCACAGCACCCCAGGGGTGCTCACAAACAGTCACACCCAGGACACTCCCTATAGCTGGATACACTATCAGAGACACGGCATAGAAATGTGCCTATGTTTCCCCATCCCTCCAACACATATGTGCATGCACACAGAAGCATGTAGTCAGATACACTGTCTCACAGAACACGCATGGGCAGGCTCTGCAGGCATATGTAGATACTTACAAGGTCCTACAATGAAGCCGGCAAATTTAATTGTCTGAGTGCTACATATCTCATTGCTGAATATCACTATTGCCACCTTTGAAGCACTCCCCTTCAGAAGCTATGCACCAATGCCAGCACCTAGTTTGCCCTTCAGAACAGTTTTGGAACTCTTTGTGGAATGGCCAGTGTACACAGTGGCACAGTGGCAAGCTCACAAACTTAATCGTATAGCTGTCCTGTGAGAAAGTTTTTAGCCAATAAACAAATAACTGTATTGCAACATCCTCCCTACTCACCTGATCTCACCTCCAATGACTTTTCTTTACCCAAAGATAAAGGAAATAAGAAAGGAAGACATTTTGATGACATTCAGGACATTAGGGGTAATATGATGACTACTCTGATGGCCATTCCAGAAAGAGTCCCAAAATTACTTTGAAGGATGGACTAGGTGCTGGCATTGGTGCATAGCTTCCCAAGGGGAGTGCTTTGAAGGTGACCATAGTGATATTCAGCAATGAGGTATGTAGCACTTTTTCCAGGATGAGTTCACAAATTTAGCTGGCTGTCCTCATATGTTCACACAGACACATGCACACACATTTTACATCTCCACATAAACAGGTACATAGAGACACATTATGAGCACAGATGAATCCACATAAGCAGACAAATATACTCTCAGACATGCTCAAACACAGGCAAGTGCATAATTCTCAGAATGCACCCATATAGGTCTTTATTTACTTGGATATGCACACTCAAACGCATGCATGTACACATATGCACAGAAACACATGCCTATAGATATAATGATTCATATGTGCAAGTACAGACGTGCAAGTACAGACCTACAGCACACAGACACACAAGTGGCCATGCAGACTCAGCCCCCACAGAAGCATCACTCAGGCAGGGACACGCTGACACACATACGTGCAGCAGCTCTGCTGACACATTTACGTGCATTTGGCCCCACAAAGCTGTGCACACCAGCAAGCAGGGGATCCCGTGGGGCTGGGCTCAGTGCCTTCACCCCAGATGGCATCACCACGAGGTAATCAACTCTGCTAATCGCCGCCAGCTGCCCTGGAGCCTGCCTGCCATTGCCAGGCGGGGATGCCAAGGCCTCCTGGGTCGGGGTAGTATGCCCAGATGTCAGATAGTGCCCAAGGGCTCATCCGCCCCACTGCCCCAGCTGCCTACTGGGGAATCCTCATCTGGCAAGAGCAGCACCTGGGGCTGGGAGATGGTGCAGAGCCAGGGACAGGGCCTGGTTTCAGGATGGGCCCATGTGCCCATGCAGCCAGGCACAGGTGTTTTGAATGTCATAGCCTAGTGCAATGGACCTAGCCTCCCTGTGCATGTGAACACACCTGGAGCCTAGCACATATGCACAAAGGCACAAGCACACATGCACACATGCACACACACACAGGCTTTCATGACCAAAACAGACCTCTTGATTAGATCTGTTGTTCCCTGATTTCCCCATCCCAGTAAATGCCACCACAACTCACTAAATTGCTCAAGCAGAAATCTAAGCGTCATCCTTGGCTTCTCCCTTTCCTCTATCACCCCCATCCAATCCGGTGGATACTGTCCCCCAAACCTGGCTGACATCCACCCATTTCTTTGCATTTCCATGGCTGCCATCCTCACCCAAGCCACTGTCATATTTTGTCTGCACTGTTGCAAGACCCAACTTCATTTCCCTGCTCCCTCATAGCCTCTACTTCAATGTCCCACCCAGCAGCCAGCCAGAACTTTCCAACCTGGATCAGTAATGTCACCTTCACACTCAAATGCTCCAGTTCTCATTTCACCCAGAAGACAATCCAGAAGCTTCCCTTGCCCTGTCTAATCTTCTGTGATCTGGTCTTTGCCTTCCTGTCCAGATGCCTGGCCCCAAAAGCTGTAGCCCCACGGGCTGCCCCTCTGGGACCTAAATAAAACTGGTTTTCCCCCAGGGCTTCTGCCCTGATGCTTCCCTCTGTATAGAGGGACTTTTCCCTCATCTTTGCTGGCTCAGCCCCCATCTCATAAGTCACCTCTTCCAAACGGCTTTCCCTGACTGCCAGATCCACAGGAACCCCCCCAGTCACTCTCTATCACGTCTCCCTGTCTCAAATCTCTACATGTGGCCACTGTTAGTCGCCATCCAGTCGGCTTCTGCTCAAGCAGGCTGTGTGTATAACAGAATGACACGTTTCCTGGTCCTGCACCATCACCATATAGTCTTAGATACATTTAAGCCTATTTGTTGAGGCTACTGTGCTAATCCACCTCATTGAGGTCTTTCCTTGTTTTTGCTGACCCTCGACTTCACCAGCATGCTGTCCTTTTCTAGTGATTGGTGTTATCCATAGGGTTTTCATTGGCTAATGTCTGGAAACCATGGTAACTTAGTGGTTAAGTGCTACGGCTGCTACCCAAAAGGTCAGCGGTGCAAATGCACCAGATGCTCTTGGAAACTCAATGGGGTGGTTCTACTCCGACATCTAGGGACACTATGAGTTGGAATCAACTCAACGGCTGTGAGTTTGTGATTTTTGGAATGTTTCAAGTAGATCACCAGGCCTTTCTTCCTAGTCTGTCCTAGTCTGGACACTGTGAGGAAACCTGTTCACCGTGGGTGACCCTTCTGGTATTTGAAATACCAGTGGCACATAATTTCAAGTATCACAGCAACACACAAGTCACCACAGTATGACAAACAAACCGCAGTCTGCCAAAAAAAAAAAAGGAGCTCTGGTATTTTTCTGTTTGTTAGTTCTTTCTCTACTAATAAGCACAGAGGTTCCCTGAGGGGCATTGCCCACCCTTACTTACTGACCTACAGCTGAGCCTGGCACCTCACAGCCACCCACCAGGGAATTAGAAAAATACACACAAGCACTGTCCAAGTTCTCGGACATAGACATACACCTCACCAGTACCCACATGAGGCCCAACACAAACACACATGTGAATGTACATGTACTCAGAGATACGAGCACGCACACATGCACACACACCCATAGGCAGCATCTGGGACATAGAGGAGCAGCTGAGATCAGAGGACCAGTGTCCTGCTGCCTGGCTCAGTCTCTCTAGGTCTCTCTGTCCTGTCTCTGTTTCTCTCCCAGCTGTTTCTTACTGTCTCTGTCCTCTTTCTCTGTGTGTCTGTGTCCCTAGACCTCTCTGGTCTCTGGTTTTCTGATAACTCTGGCGTTCTTTTCTCTTTCTGTGCCTGTCCTCTGTTCAATCCTCATTGCCTTTGTCTCTCTGTTTCTAACTCTTCCATCTCTCTCTGTTTTAGGATCTGTCTCTCTGCTTTCTATGTCTCTGTCTCTTGCCTCTATCTTTCTGGGATTTTGTTTTTTATTTTCTGTGTCTTCATATCTCTGTCTTCTATCTCCCTTTATCTCTTAACTTCCCTGTTCCTGTCTCTTGGCTTCCATATGTATCTCTCTGCACCCTATGTGTTTCTTTCTGTCTCTAGCTCTGCCTGTGTCTGGTTCTGTGCCTGGGCCACTATCTCTCTGACTCTGTATCTCTGCATCTCTGGCTCTCTGTCTGTCTCTCATCCTCCCTCCCTCTTCTAGTCCTAAATCAGCCTTCCGACCACGTCTGCATGGCTGTCAGCGTCCCTGTGGCAGGGAGACCCATCTTTCACCTCTGGCTGGCAGATTTATGGTCCCAGTGTGCAGGCCAGTGCCCCACCTCCCCTGCAGCTGCACAATGAGCTGCACACCAACACCAGCGTTCCTGGTGCTTCAGCTAGCTACAGAAGCCCAGTCCGTGTACCTGGCTTCTAGTTCACAGCACTGGGCACCTGTGTGGTTAATTTGCCCTGGAGATTCTGGAGCGCTGAGCCCAGATCCTGTTGGGCACTGCTGTGCTGCACCAGTGGTCAGGGCATGTGGGAGAAAGGGAGAAGATACCGGGAATCCTGGGCCCCAGCCTTGTTGACCCCTGGGCTCTGCTCACCTACTGTGAGAGAAATGGAGAGGTGGCAGACACAAAAGTCCTGGGTTCCAGCCTTCTTTCTCCTCACTATGTGACCCTGGGTCCCAGTCTCCCCATGAGGGAAACTGTGGCAACCTAGTCTCTGTTTAAGCCACCTAATCTGGTGATTAAATCACCTTGCCTGACTGGTGTACCTCAGTGATTTTCAGCCAGGAGTGATTTTGCTCCCAGAGGACATTTGGCGGTGTCTGGAGACATTTTTGCTTGTCACAGCTTGAGGATGTGTGCTGCTGGCATTCCCAGGATAGAGGCTGGAGATATGCTGAACATTTATAATGCGCAGGACAACCCCCACAACAAAGTCATCCAGACCGAAATGGCAATGGTATGAGGTTGCACAACCCCAAGGGGAAGATTTTGCTTCTCAAAATTCCCACACTCTGACCTCCTTCAAACTCTTAATCATATTGCGACCAGAACCGAGTGACGACCTTTGAAAGACTTGGGGCACCAGTGTTGGATCCCTGCTCTGCCTTTAATGTTAGCAGCTAGCACTTACTGGGGAGTCTCCGGGTAGTGCAAACAGTTAATATGCTTGCCGACTAACCAAAAGGTTGGCAGTTTGGGGCTGCCCAGAGGCACCTTAGAAGAAAGGCCTGAAAATCTACTTTCAGCAGCGTCGGCCACTGAAATCCCTGTGGAGTACAGTTTCACTCTGACACACATGGGACTGCCATGAGTCGGAAACCATGCTACAGAGACTGGGTAACATTTTCTGAGCTCATCTAAAGTGCCAAACACTAAATACAGATACTCATTTTAGTCTCCTAACAACCATATGTGACCTAGAAACTATAACCATCCCCAGTCTAAACTAAAAAAACAAAGTCCCAAGCCCATTGCTGTTGAGTTCATTCTGACTCACAGCAACCACCTAGGACAGAGTAGAACTGCTTCATAGGGTTTCCAAGGAGCAGTTGGTGGATTCGAACTGCCATCCTTTTGGTTAGCAGCCATAGCTCTTAACCACTGCACCACCAGGGCTCCCCATTCTAAAGATGAAGAAATGGGCAGAGAGAAGGTAAGCAAGTAACTCAATTCTCACAGCAGGTAAGGATGGAGCCTCGGTTTGAACTGATCCTCTGGAGACAGGCCCAAAGGGCAGGATTCTCTCTGGAAAAGAATACTCACAGCAGAGCGCTCTCTGAGCCCCCATTCTTTCACCCCTCAGATGGAGTCCATTACCTCATTTAACAAACCTAGGAGGTAAGGCACTGTTCTCCCCCTCCATTTAACAGGCTAAGACAGTGAAGATCAAGATGTAAGTCTCAAGATTGAGGGGCTGGCAAGTGGTAAAGTAGATACTTGAACTCAGCTCTGCCTAGCCCTGGAGCCCTGCAGCCCCCCAAGTACCATCACCTGGGAGACTCATTAAACACAGGTTGGTAGGCCCTATCCCCAGCATTTCTGGTTCAGTAGAATCTGCTTTTCTAACAAGTTCCCAAGGGATGCTGATACTGATGGTCCAGGGACCACACTTAGAGACATTTCTGAAAAGTATAAAATAGATTTTTTTCATGAAGAAGCCTAAATAACAACATCTAATGTATAGAGAAATGAAGCCAACTGGAATATTTGTCAGCCTCAACCATTCAGAAACAGTGTTTGACATTGGTATTTGAAGACAGAGGTGAGGTGGTTGGAAGGTAGGGAAGAGCCCCCTGCTGGGGACCTGAGTTCAAGTGCAGGGTCTACCCAGATCGGTTGTTTGGCCTTGGGAGGGACCCTGCCCTTTAGAAACAAGGGAGGGCTGGACTTGGGAATTGTTGTACCGCTTTTATTCCCCAAATCCTGCAGTAGAGCACAGTATTACATCACCTGGACCTGGGTTCAAATCCCAGCTCCAGATCTTGCCAGCTCTGTAATTTGGGAATATCACTTAACCTCTTCATCTGGAAAGCAGGGATAGTGGCAGTATTTATCACATAGTGTTGTTGAAAGGATTAATGAAGTAAGGACACAGAGAAAGACCCTGTCATGGTACTGGCACCTAGTTTTGTTGAATCAGCCCCATCTCATGGTGATCCCACGTATGGTAGAATGAAACACTGCCTGGTCCTGAGCCATTGCCGAACAATCAATTATGAATAGGAATGTTGTGATCCATAGGGTTTTCACTGGCTAATTTTCCTAATTAGATCATCAGACCTTTTCAATCTAGTCCATCTTCGTCTGGAAGCTCCGCTTGAAACCCGTTCGGCACTCTAGCAGCAGGCAAGTATCTACTGTCGGATGAGTGCTGGCTGCATGTGTGGTGTACTAGCCAGGAATCATACCAGGGTCTTCTGCAAGGAAGGCACCTAGTAAGACCTGGAGGAGCTAATTTTGCTACTGTTTTGTCTCCAGATCCTATGACAGTGATTAGGTACATTATAAATATTTGTAACATGAAGGAAGAAAGGGTCCCCAGCCCCTTCTGGGGAAAAACTGCCCTCCACAGAGTGCAAGCCAGGGAGTCTCTAGGGGCTGAGTCATGGTAAAGAAGGAAAATTCAGGGACTTGCTGGCTAATGATCCCTCACAAGGTGACTCCCTGACTCGACATCCAAACGAGGGCAAAGGACTAGTATGTCCTCCACTGCCTGCTGGCCACCTCCCCAAGCCTGCACAGGGAGGTACATATAGACACCTCAGAACAGGCTCAAGAGGGGCAGTGGGCTAATAGCCACATCTTTGTTGTAGCTGTTAGATGCCCTCGAATTTGTTCTGACACATAGTGACCCTGTGCACAACAGAAGGAAACATGACCTGGTCCTGTGCCATGCCCACAATCATTTTTACACTTAAGCCCATTGTTGCAACCACTGTGTCAATCTATCTTGTTGAGGGTCTTTCTTTTTGCTGACCAAGCATGCTGTCCTTCTCCAGGGATTGATCCCTCCTGATAACAAGTCCAAAGTATGTAAGGCACAGTCTCACCATTCTTGCTCCCAAGGAGCACTCTGGTTGTACTTCTTCCAGGACAAACCTGTTTGCTCCTTTGGCAGTCCATGGTAAATTAAATATTCTTCTCCAACACCACCATTCAATGGCATGAATTCTTCTCCTGTCTTCCTTATTCACTGTCTAACTTTAGCACACATATGATGTGATTGAAAATACCATGGCTTAGGTCAGGCACACTGTAGTCTTCAACTGGACACCTTTACTTTTCGACACTTTAAAGAGGTCTTTTGCTGCAGATCTTCCCAGTGCAATGTGTCTTTTGATTTCTTGACTTCTGCTTCCATGGGTGTTGACTCTGGAACCAAATAAAATGAAATCCCTGACAACCTCAGTCTTTTCTCCATTTATTGTGATATTGCTTACTGGTCCAGTTGTGAGGATTTTTGTTTTCACACCTCTAGGGCATTCCAAAACGTCCCTGTCCCATAACACAGGCCCTCTTAGAATAGGAGTGAGGGTGAGCTCAGGCTGGACCAGCCCACTCGGCAGCGGTAAGCACCCACAGCTCCACCCTACTCCTTGTGATCCCTGCCTTTTGGGGCAAGAGTTGGCTTCCCGAGGCCTTGGCTGGACGGTTTGTAGTCCCTTACCCAGACTTTCGTTTGGTACCGAACAACTGAAGTCAGCCCTGTTATGCTGTGTCACTTTGAGACAATCCCTGGGCCTTTCTAGGCCTTCATTTCTTTACCAGTAAAACTCAAACAAGAGCCCCAGGTAGTGGCTAAGAATTAGGGGCTCCTGTCCTAATACTTGGGTTCAAATCTCACCTTTCCCACTTAACTGCTATGTGACTTCATAGACAAATCACCTCACCTCTTGGAGTTGGTAGAGTAGAATTGTCCCTAACTCACAAGGATGCTGCAAGTGTTACGTAACACGACACACTTAAAGTGCTGAGCACGGGTCCTGAAACTCAGCGCATGCCAGCTATTTTGCACTTACTCTGACAGTGTATAACCTTCACCACCACACCACACGCACTCTTTTGGTTGACCTCCCCTGCCCCCCATACATTTAGCCTGGAGTGTCTTCATCTTTCTTCTCACTTGGACAAGGGGAGCAGATAATGAGGAACGTCTCTCAGAGAATGTTAGGTCTGAACAGAAACTTAGGGGAGGGAGGAGTATAATTAACGATGTGCCATCAATTTGTTTACGTGTCTTTGTGCCCTGCTAGACTGTAAACCCCAGGAAAAGCTGGTGTTGCTACTGTTTTATTCCCAGAGCCTGTGACAGATGTCTGCAGCAAGAATGGAGGATGGTGACCCCTTTCAGGGGGGGAAGTCCCCTCTACATGGTGCAAGCCTGGGAGTCTTCTGGGGCTAAGGCGTGCTAAGAAGGGAAATTTCGGGGACTCAGGATTCTTTCTTAGCATGCAAGAGCCTCAGATGGTTGGAATGGTAAATTCTTCGAAGCCTGGAATCTCTGGGCGGAGAGAGGCTTTGGCTGCTGCCCAGCCCCACCTCCTCCCAGCAGTGCCCAGGGCTGGGGCTGGCAAGCTGGACAACCTGGCCAGGAAGGGAAACTTAAGGAGTGGGGGGAGGGAAGAGAGAGTTCAGGGTGAAAACCCCAGCTCTTTCATCAAGGCAGAAAATAAAATCAAAGCTCCGAGATGGTTTCATTCTAGCTGTGTCACTTCCTGGCTTTGTTCTCTTAGGCAAATTGCTTCATGTCGCTGAGCTCTAGTTTCCATATCTGTAAAATGGGGTGATGATAATAACACCTAATCACGTGAAATTGTTCTGAGGATTAAATGTGATAATGCACGAAACTAAGCCAAACCCATAATAATGTTAACTCTTATTAACATTATTGTTATTTGGGTGAGCTAGTGATTCACCAGGGACTTTTGTCCTGTACCTCACAGCCACTTTTCTCCCCGACAGTCTGCCAGGCAGAGTGTACCCTCCTCATTCTCAGTAACCAAAAGTACTTTGTCTCACTGATGACTGAGGCTGGGCAGGCACATGGGTTCAGTCAATTGCACGGGATAGTCACAGAAAGACGCTGGTCAGTAGAACATACCCAAGTCAGGGAAAGACAGACAAGCCTACTTGGGACAGATCTCTGCCTCCACTTCCTACAGACTGTGCAACTCTGGCAAGTAGCTTAACCCCACTGAGCCTCAACTCCCCAACAGTAAATTGAAAAGTATAACAGTACCTTCTTTATGTGTTAAAAAAACAAAAACAAAACAGCCAAACACAGATGTTCTCACCACACAGTATTTACAACTCATGTTGTGAGAATAAGACCCTGCTGCGGGTTTCACTATTTACATAGCTGAGCTCGTGTAGCTTCGAGAGGTGGATGACATTTTCAACAGACGGAAAATAGGATTGTCCTTGAAGAGACCTAAATAACCAATAATATACAAAGAAATAAAGCCGGATGGGATATTCGTCAGACTTGACCATTCGGAAATGGTGTTTACACTGGTGTTTGGACACAGGAGGTGAGGTGGTTAGGAAGCTGGTGAGAAGCCCCAGCTGGGGACCTAGGCTCTAGCCCTGTGTCCACCCTGACACTTTATCTGGCTTTGGGAGGGTCCTGCCCTTTAGCAACAAGGGAAGGCTGAAATTGGGGATCCCTGGGCCCTTTCTATTCCTCAAGTTTGAGGGCCTTAAACCCATAAAACCCAAGTAAGCTTCCTCCACTAATGAGGTGAGGTAAACGAAGCCAGCCTGAAGCCCACCGTGTCCCCCTATTCAGGTCCAGAATAGATCACAGGATACAGTGTTCCATACCCACTCAAGCTCACCCATCACCTTCGCTGAGCCTCTCCAGGAAGTGCACACACAAACATCCATACCACACCACACCCATCTTCCTCTGCGCAGCCCCAAGGGAAGGAACCCAGGCGCCAGAGGTGGTAACTGAGGTAGTAACTGACTCGCTGAGTGGGACTGAGCCAGACTTCCGTAACTCCCAATACACCACTACTGCTTTTTAAAAAGCATTTTAATCTTTAGGACAATCCTAAATATGTGTCGTTATTCCCATGTCACAAATGAATGAGCCACAAAACTGGCTGGCATCCCCAACTTTGTTACAGGTGAGGAAGCAGACCTCGGAAGTTATGCAAGTTGTGTGTTAAGAGACAGAGCTAGGATTTGATAACTAGAGCTATCGCGGCACACTCTGCTGTATGACGAGCCTCTTCCTCTCTTTAGGACTCAGTTTCATCATCTGTAGAATGGGAGTGTCAGCTTGAGACATCTAAGATCTAAGCTGGGACTTCCGCTGCTCCAAGCCTAGGTCCCCACCTAGTAACACAGACCAGTCCGTGGGCCTGAGCAAGAGAAAGGGGCAGGTGCAGGCCTGACGGTCCTGTCAGGCAGGGGCACCGCCGCCAGACGCACAAAAACAATCCAATAAATCAGGCCGGGAACTTCTAATCCTTTCCGGCTGTGGTTGCTACTGCTTGCCCGGTGTCGGCCACCATTGCCTGGCCCGTTCCCCGGACCTGGGAGGGCTCACGGCACAGCCAAGAGCGCCGAATCAGGCCAACAGAGTCAGAGCGAAATCTGGCCATCAAGGCTGTCTCAACTCCCGTTGAGGGGGCGGGGGACCTCCCGGCAGGGTGACTCAGGCCTCCCAGATCCCCCTCCTGGGTGGGCATGATCCAGATCCTTGGTCTATTTTTAGAGCGGGCTGCAGGCCTGAGCGCAGAGGGCCAGAGAAGGGAGAGTCACGTGGGGGCGCAGGCGCCTGACCAGCTCCCTAACATCCAGGCCCAAGCCCCAGGCCCTCCATCTGTCTCTCCAGAAAGGACTGGAAGCACTTTGGGGGGAGGGTCATCAGCTGCAAAAGGGGTGAGAAGCAGGCCCAGAGTATGCTCTCCCCTTCCTTCCCCATCTAGCAAGGCCTGGCACTCCAGGGAACTGGGTGTGGCCTCTACCAGAGAGTGACTTCTTTTAAAGTGGGGCCAGCAAACTTCCCTTGGTTGGGCTGTCTGGTTATTTACTGGATTAGGGGCCAGGGTGGGCGGGGCCCCAAACAACCAATGCGGGAGGCTCCGGAGGCCGCCCTTCGGCCACGCCTCAAGCCCCTCCCCCCGATCTGACCCCGCCCCTCAGTTGGTTTTGCGTCTGCTCTGGCCTTGGGCCACGCCCATGGCCTAAATGCCTTCCGTGAATCCACCCCAGACCCCGCCTCCTGTCGGTTCCACCTACCCCCGGCCAGTCTTAGATCCTGTTATTAAAATCCCTATGTGATCGCTTGGGACTGGAGCTGGGCTTGGCTCGGGGGACAGGGAATAAGTGAGAGGAAGAGGAGTCTCTTCTCCAAGTGTGCGGTTGGGGGGAGAAAGACGAGGGGAGTGGCGACAATGGCACCACTGATCAGGAAACCTCGAGGGTGCAGGACGTTTCTTTGAGAGCCGGCCAGTTTTGGAGACTGACATGACTGAGGCGGCCCCAAGTACTGAAACGACCTGTATACCTCAGCACTAAGAGAACCACCGAGGGCCTGTACAGGGGTCACTGGCACAGAGAGACTGTTGCCTGTAACTACCACTGAGTCCTCGAGACTGAAGCCTCAGTCTTGGAGAGTGCAGGCAGCTGCTAATCCAAAACACTAGAGCTCTGGTGGCCTGGTGAGGGGTGCAGGGACTTGGTGAGGGTGGTGGGCGCAAATCGAAGCCCATCCCTCTGGAGGAAGGAGCGGGAGGCAGAGCTAAGTCTCCCGGCACCAGCCCTCCATCTAGTGGGAAGTTTGGGAATGTCGGAATGCCGGGGTGGGGGAGGGGAGCGCCCTTCAGCCCCCCCCCTCCCCACTCCTGCCTCTTCCTGAATGTCCAGTTTTCCCACCCACACCACCGTCCTCCCCAGTCTGCTCCATCTTGGGAATTCACCCCAGAGAGAAACAGGAGACATCCTCTATGCTATCCTCTCCTCTGTCCCCCAACTCCAAGTCCTGAGTTCTGTCCCTTCTTCATCAGTATCTCTGGAATCTATCGTCTTCCCTGTATGGGACCGCCACCATCGTTCACCTGGAACCCTGTGGCACCTGCCAGCATTCTGCCTGCAACCTTTCCCCACCCGTTCTCCACAAGCCAAGCCATCTGTCTCAAACAGAAATTGGAGGATGCCACTTCCTTGACTAGACTTTTCCAACGGCTTCTCCTGCTCAAGATAAAATCCAAACCTTGGCCTGGGACTTCGAGGCTCTCTACCAGCCAGCCCCAACTTCTTCATTCCCAGCCACTCTCACCTTCAGCTTTAACTCCTTCCTGGACAACCTCCTCTAGATGTCCCACGGGAACTGAGACTCACAAGCACTTTCTACAAGTTTTAGTTCCTCACACACTCTGCTCTCACCATGAAAGCTTCACACCTCCTGTTCTTTTTCCCTAGAACACTTTTTCTGGCCTAATCCTTGGTGTCTTTAGGGTGCCCCTCCTGGGGAGGCCTTTCCTGACCCCTAGGTGTGAGTCAGGTGCTCCTTGCCTGAGCTCCCAGGGCCACCAGTACATACCTGCGCCTCTTAGAGCACTCACCACTTGACTTCTCATATTTACTCTCATGGCAGGAGAGTTTATGGAGATATTAATTGGTTCACTCCCCTGTACGTTCCTCTCCCGGTTCCAAGTTGCTACCAATCCTTTTGATTTTCATAGCCTCAGGGAATGAACACAAAAGCCCCTTGAAGTCTCATGGCTCGTCCTGATTTTTGAAAAGGCTAAACTCCTGGAAGCAACTGTGCTAGGTGTCCCCAAGGCATTGGAGGGAAGAGGGAAGACAAGACTGTGGGGGCAGTGATGAAGGAGAGACAGCAGCTAGCTGCAGGGGGCAAGGATGGGAGACCTGTGAGTGATAGGGACCTGTGCCTACCATTCTGTCCGCAACATGTGACATGGGCGATGAGTGGTGGAGAGGCTAGAGCCTGGCACTTGCTTCACCAATGATGCCACTATCCCAAAGTAGCAGAGAAATAGCCAAGTCACTCGACCTTGAGGGATGATGTGGTCTAGAACAGCGGGCATCTCTGTGGCTACCAGTGTAGATCAAAGACAGGAGGTACCTCCTACATGCTCAGGTGCAGGTGGGGCTGGCAGATCCTTTAGACTAAACTTTGACTGGGTGGCAGGGGGGGCGGTGTAGGCAATAAGTGGTGAGAGAATTTTCAGCCACCTTGTAGGAAAGGGCTCAGAGTGAATCAATGGAGTTGATTTAAACTGAATACAGAAGTAGGGTGTTTCTTACACCCTCGAGCCTGTGGGCCAAGATTTCTACCTGCTACACTTGTCTGTAGGTATACAAGGCTGGGACTGTGTGTCTCATTCAAAATTATATCCCCAGCATCCAGCAAGGTGACTACCATACAGTAAGTGCTCAGAATGTATCTGTTGAATCCATCTGTCCTTGGTAGCTAAAGAAATCCAACTTTGGCCTGTTTAAAGCCTTCAGTGATTCCCTGCTGCCTTCACAATAGAATCCATACCCCTGTCATGGGCCCTGAACCCGCCTCCCTCTGCAGCCTCACTCTCTGCAGCCCATCCTGCCTGTACTCTCCTCTCCGCCTTGTACTGTACTATTGCAATTCCCCACACTTGCCAGGTTGTTTCCTGTCTCTGTGCCTTTCCTTACATGGCACCCTCTGCCTGGAGTGCCCTTTCCCCTTTCTTTGCCTGCTGAGATTTCAATTCGCCTCCAAAGCCTGGAGCAAGTGTTGCTTTCTTTCAGAAGCCTTCCCTAACAACGTCCCCTTCAGGGGGAGAGCCCACCTGCTGCAGGGGCCTATTGCTCATGCATCCACATCCTCTCCCCCCTCCTTTTCCATCTCCTGTTTCTCAGAGTGTGGGCTTCTCCGTTGTAGTGAGCCCCTCGTGCCACCAGGTATACCACACAGGCTCAATAAATGTTCGCTGAGTGAGACACTCGAGACCTGAGCTTTAGCCCTGATCCTCCACTAGGCATGGTGTGGCCTCAAGAAGCCTCTCCCTTCTGTGGGCCTCGGTTTCCATACAGTGGAGGAAGTGTGACTCAATGGTCTCTAAGGGCCCTTCCTTCCCTCTACTGGGCTCAGAAGTGATGATGTGTAAAATATTATGCACCTGTGCGCACTGCAGGTCAGGACACGCAGGGCATGTTCAGACAGGCAGCTGCACAGATAGCACCTGTGTGCGGCCACCTGTGTGCAAGTCTCTGCCGAAACATCTGCAAGTGACATACACAAAAGTGTACTTGGCCTTCTGAATGAACATAGATGCTCTGCCCTCCCAACCCCCATCCTCAATCAGCTCTTGGCCCTGACAGTGAAAAATCCAGCAGCAGCCTGGGCTTCCTATCCAGCAGTGAGTTAGTATTCAAGGAATGTGCCTTCTGCAATATGAATGCCCTGAGGCTGGTGTCCTATGGGGCTCACTGCTTCCCAAGCCTATACTCGCAGTATCACCCCCTCTGCGCCCTCCCCATACTTGTGCACACACACAGTCTGCCTAGGGCAGAGAAGAGGGCCAGACCTTCAGCTCTACTTCCTGGACACCCCAACTAGATGTCCTACAGGAACCCTAGACTCTACATTTGTGTGTTTGTTCATTCATTCATTCATTCAACAATAGTAAGTTCCTATCTTGTGCCTGAAAACCCTGGTGGTGTCGTGGTTAAGTGCTATGGCTGCTAACCAAAAGATCAGCAGCTCAAGTCCACCAGGTGCTCCTTAGAAACTGTATGAAGCCTACTCTGTCTATAGGATTACCATACATTGAA
The DNA here is from genome assembly GCA_028571685.1 of Heterohyrax brucei. NCBI lineage: Eukaryota > Metazoa > Chordata > Mammalia > Hyracoidea > Procaviidae > Heterohyrax > Heterohyrax brucei. The sequence goes on from CM053140.1 coordinate 62,243,322, forward strand.
TTGACTCAACAGCAGTGGTTTTTTTTTGTTTGTTTGTTTTAATCTTGTAGAAATCTTGATGGCATAGTGGCTAAATGCTATGTCTGCTAATCAAAAGGTCCAACAGTTCAGATGCCTCAGGCGCTCCTTGGAAACTCTATGAGGCAGTTCTACTCTGACCTATAGGGGTCGCTATGAGTTGGAATCAACCCAATGGCAGTGGCTTTGGCTTTTTTGGCTATCTTGTGCCAGGCAATGGTAAGTCCAGCAGTAAATACAACCCTGTTCTGTCTTCAAAGGCTCACAGTTTGGTGAGGAAGACAGACAATAAACAGGAAACACAGGTGATTTCAGATGGTGAGAAACAGGGTTATGGAAGGAAACAGGGTGATATGATTAAAAAAATAAAGACTCAGAGGGGAAAAGGGTAGTTACGGAAAGATTGTGAGGAGGTGATAACAGAGTGTCGATTAAAAGAGGAGTGACCAACAAATCAGATCGCCGGGGTAACAGTGTTTCAAGGGGAAAATACAGCAAGTGCAAAGGCCCTGGGATAGGAAAAACAACGACATTTTTTCAAGGAGCAGAAAGGAGGTCATGTGGCTGGAGGTCAGTCAGTGGGGAAAAGCAGCAGGAGACATAGTCAAGATGCTGGGTAGAGGCCAGGTCATACCTACCTCATGGGCTGTGGTGAGGAGCCTGGACTTTATTCTAAGAGCAATGAAAAGCTGCTGGATTATTTGTGTAGGTGAAAGAAAAGCCTCCCCTTTCCCTGCCCTTCCTTCTTGGTCTCCTTCTTACAATGAGGACTAGAAAAGTGCTACATACCTCGTTGCTACAGCCACCTTCAAAGTACTCCCCACGGGAAGCTATGCACCGATGTCAACACCTAGTGCACCCTTCTAAGCAATTTTGGAACTCTTTTTCTGGAATGCCCATCAGAGCTGTCATCATATTACCCTTGATGTCCTGAATGTCATCAAAATGTCTTCCTGTCAGTATTTCCTTTATCTTCAGGAAAAGAAAAAAGTCACTGGGGGGCCAGATCAGGTGAGTAGGGAGAGTGTTCCAATCCAGCTGTTTGTTTACTGGCTAAAAACTCCCTCACAAACAACTATACAATTAAGTTCGTAAAGTTGTCACCATGCCATCATACCACCACGGGCAATGGCCATTCCAGAAAGTTCCAAAATTGCTTTGAAGAGGGAACTACATGCTGGCATCGCTGCATAGCTTCCCAAGGGGAATACTTCGAAGGTGAGTGTAGTGATACTCAGCAATGAGGTATACAGCACTTAGAACAATTAAGTATATGAACTTAATTTGTCAGACCTCGTATGTCTTCATCATCTTTACATTGTCAGTAACCAGCCCAGAGCCCAGCATGAGGTTGGCATCTAACAGTGTTTGTTGGGAAATAAACCGAGTCAGGCTCTCCTGGCTCAGGACTAAACTGAATGGCACAGAGTGGGTCAGCTGGTCCAGTGAAGGATCCATTGGTAGCTTGGGACAGGGGTCAGCTTGAGCCAGATTAAGACATTTATATTCCCTGCCCATTAAAGAGTCTGGTGTTCCCCATACATAAATCATGATAGAAAACCACTAATTCACGAAGTATAATTTTTACATGTATGTTGAAAACTATTTCTTTTTGGATTTCCCAGTTGCAAAATTCTGGATCAGTTCATTGAAGCAGAATGTCTTTTTCCTGCTTATGTGCATGAATACATGTGTGTGCTATGCCTTGCTGGTGTGCCAGGTGAATAGTCTGCCCATTGGGCCACCAGTGCTAGGAGACAGGCCTGGATCAAATGTCACCTCGGTGACATGGTCTTGGAGCATGGACTCAGGAAAACAAGGTTTATCAAAGGGCCTTCCTGGCCCAGGCCTGACACCAAGAGGCCCCATGGGAAGTAGAAGACAGCAGGACTACGGGTAGTTGCTCAGTGTGGGGTACTTTGCTAAGGAACACCTCCTTAGTCCACCAAGGCCTTTCCCTGCTGTTCGTGGCCCTTTCAAAACTGTATGAAGTGGCCAAAGGCCTAAAAGTCTTCTCATAGGAAACAAAGGCTCAGAGAGGTTATTTAACTTGCCCAGGGTCACACAGCAAGTCAAGGATTGAACTGAGTCTTCAGCCTAATTCTAGCCCCCAAAGGAGGCCCTGCTCCGTTTCTGAGGGTGGTGGGGGTAGGCTGGGGGAGGATGCCAAGAGGCATAGCCCACAGCACAAAGAGCAGAGGTGGGTCCATGTCTTCTTTGGGGCAGGTCTTGCTCTATCCTGGCTCCCTCTTTGCTGCCCAGGTGGGCTTTAAGCCTCTAGGCTCCTCGCTGGGGCCCAGAAATGGGCCCTGGTCTCAAGGTACTCATGTGGGTTCCATATGAGCAGAGCACTGGCACCCAGGATGGACTAGAAGCCTGAGCTGGCACAGCCTTGAGTTCCAGGTCTCAGGATTTGCTCTGATGTCTCTCCCCTGGTAGTGCATCCCAGGCTCTATCTTTCCATGTTACTGCTCTCACTCAGTCCATCCTCCACCTCAGCTGCTCTGCATCTGCACCCCACATAAGATTAGACTCAGCTGCCACTGGGAGAAAAGTTGACCTCTCTGCCTGCCCAGGGAAAGGGCTCAGGGAATTCAGACAATACAGATCAGTGATTCTCAGGAAGAATGGGACACTGGTTGGCTCAGGGAAGCACCCCCATGTAGTCCAGTCTTCCTGCACTAACTCCACTTCTGCCTTCACTGGGCCCCAGCAGCCCCTACTGTTGGGTAGGAAGTGACAAATGAACCTTTGGAAGTGGAAGGGGAAAAGCGGATGATCGATGGCATTAACATGGTGACCAAATTAAATATTGACTTTCTTGGTTGACTCTAGGGATGCCTGGATTGATGGCTGGGGTTGGGCTGTGCCACCACAGGGGATGGGAACACACCAGCCCAGAACAGTCCCTGTGGGGAGCTGAGGCTTGTGGGGGAGTGCTGAGCATGCTCCTACTTGCTCAGGAGGAGCACGGACAAGGGCTTAGAGAGCCTGGGGCCCCGCATGTGTCTCTCCATCTTGTGCCCTGGGAGCCTCCCATGGAGTCCAGAGTGCCTTCTTCCAGAAGTCTTAAAGTTGAGTTTGGTTGAATGCTTACCCACCTGTTCCTCACCCCCACCTCACCTTCAGAAGCTGTGGCTGGCCTGAAACCCAGCGAATGAGCAGAATGTATCTCTCTGAAGATATCCATTTCAGGGCCTCAGGACCTGTCCCCCACAGTGGTGGGGCTGGTTATTTTTGGTCCATCATTATGTAGGATCTTGCAGAGGGGTAAGGGCAGCCTCCCCGTTCCTGGACACCTTCCATCATCCTCTCCAGCTAATGCACCCTCAGAGCCAACAGTAGACCCTGACCTGCCCCTCCCCCTTCTTATAGCTCCACTTTAAGAGGTACCCACACGGTGTTTGTTTCTTTACCACCCACCCACTCTACAGCCCACTCTGATCTGGCTTCCTGCTGTGTCAGTACTCCAGCCCAGGCGCTCTCTTGAGTTCCAGTCCTGTGTGTCCAATAGCCTACTTCCAATGTGACATCTTCCCTTGGCCATCTCAAAGGTATCTCAAGGGAGATGATTGGGATTTGATAGATGTAATCAAGTTAAAATAAGGTCAGGCCCAAGGTCAAACTCACAATCATCTCCCCCAAAGCAGGTTTTCTTCCTGTGCACCTCCAGGGTCACCTCCATCCATTCAGGTGTCCAAGATAGAAGCCTGATTCACACCAGGGGCTGACATTCTACCCATAACAGACATATAGATTCCATTTCCCTCTCCATAGCACTCTTCTAGTTTCCTTCAGAAGGATGGTCTCCTTACTGATTTCTCAACATCCACTCACTTGTCAGTACATATATACCCACTCATTTCCCAACCAGCAACCAGAGAAGTCCTGTTAATATAGAACACTGATCACATCAGTCCCTTACTGTAGTCCTAAGTTTCTGCAGGGCCTGCTGATCTCCCTAACTCCATCTCCTGTATCTCTGTTTCTCATTTTCTATGATCTGGCCACATTAACCTTCAGTTTCTGGCACATTCCATGCTCCTTCTACCCCATGGCCTTTGCACATACAGTTCCTTCTGTCTATACTACCCCTGCCCATCCTATCAACTGTGTCTACATAACACCAACCTACCCCCAGAGTTGAGATGAAGCATCACTTTCTCCTGATGCCTTAGTCTGCAATGAATTGCTTTGTTATCTGCTCCTTTCTTTCAGTTTGTAGTTAAACATCCATCCATGTGCTGCTTGAAGTCTGTTTCCTTCACCAGACCATGACCTCCATGAATAGACATGATGTGTATTGTTCTTTTATTCTTAACTCCCAGCACATTGCTTGGTATGTAGGAGGTAGTTGTAGTGGTTGAGTTGTGTACCCCTAAAAGATATGTTGAATTCTTGTTCCTATAAATACGGCTTTTGGGGAAATAGTGCCTTTGCAGATGTAATCAAGTTAAGGTCATAAACAACCCAAAAAATCCTGTTGCCATTGAGTCAATTCCAACTTATAGTGACCCTATAGGACAGAGTAGAACTGTCCCACAGAGTTTCCAAAGAGCAGTCAGTGGATTTGAACTGCTGACCTTTTAGTCAGTAGTCAAGTGTTTAACCGTGCACCACCATGGCTCCCTCACCGTACTGAAGTGGGCCCTAGATCCAACGACTCATGTCTTTGTGAGATCTGGACAGACAGACACAGGACACAAGGATACGCACAGGGAGGGTCATGTGAAGATAGAGGCAGAGACTGGAGTTATGCTGCCACAAGCCAAGGAATGCAAGGATTGTGAGCTACCACCAGAAGCTGGAAGCAGCAAGGAAGGATTCTTCCTTGCCTCCACCTGGATTTCAGACTTCTAGCATTTGTTGTTTTAAACCACCAAGTTTGGGGTAATTTCTTATGGCAGCCCAAGGAAACCAACACAGTACTCAGTATTATGGGAGATGAACTGTTTCTCCACCCCTAGACCCATCCCTCCTGCTGTGTTCCCATCCCAGTAAAGACATGACTCTCCACCCATTTATCGAAGCCATAACCCACAGTATCATCTTTGACATCATCTGTTCCTACGCAGCTCCTGCATTCATCTAATCTTGTTGCTTCTACTCTTGCATGTCTCCGGAAGCCGTTTCTTCCACAGGCCTGCTACACTTAGACCTGCTCCATAAAGTTTGCAAGGAGTACCTGGTGGATTTGAACTGCCCACCTTCTGGTTAGCAGTTCTAACAATCACTATACCACCAGGGCTTCCTGAATTTCCATAGCTGTCTCTATTTCCCTTTTAGACTATCCTGTTTCTTTTGTATAGTGTTGTTTCTTGCTTAAAGGCTTCCTATGCCTCCCTTACAGGACAAAATCTAAACTCATTACTCAGGTGTTTGAGGCCCTTTGCAAGCTGGCTCCAACATACTTCTCTGGTCTTCTTCACCAATGGTCTCATCCTCCCACCAGAAGATGCTGTCTCCTTCTTGAGCACCCAGTGTGTGTATGAGTGTTTGTTTCTGTGCCTTTGCTCATGCCATTTCTCACATCTAAAACAGCCTCTGCATCCTCCTTCCTCCAGTCTATCTATATTCACTTCCTCCAGGAAACCTTCCCCAATGAAAGATTATCTTGGTTTCCTCTTCTGAAAAACTACAGCACTCCCGACTTACTGTCTGTACCAAATCTCATACATAGGATCACTTAGGAGGATAAGATTCTAAAACATCAGAGCTGGAAGCAGCTTCAGAAATCTTCTAGCCCAGTCATCTCCACGGGCATCCCACCTTATTTTCTAACTGAGGCCTACAGAGGAGAAGTGATGTCCTCAGGGTCTTCTTCCCTGTCCGACACTTTCCTCCTTTGTGTATGTCTCTGGACTCCCCACAGAAAAAGGATCCCTAGTTCGAGTGTGTGGGCCAGGGGAGGAAGACCCTGAGGAACCACTTCTCCTCTGTGGTGGTTAAGTGCTACATCTGCTGGGAGTTCAGATCTGCCAAGCACTCCTTGGAAACTCAATGGGGCAGTTCTTCTCTGACCTGTAACACTGCTGTGAGTTGGATTTGACTTGATGGCAAAGGCTGGCAGTGAGGGATGGATGATGCTTCCCCTTTCTCAAAGAGCACAGCCCAGCCCTGCAATCTCCTCTGCGCTGTATATGGGTTTCAAGGGCCTGAGTGGGCCCCTGGAGGGGTTGAAGGAGAAATATATGAGGTTCTGATAGGCCCTAAGAAAGCCCCCAAATGGGGGACCCCAAAAGCTGCCAGGGTTGGCATCAGGAAGCCTGGAGAGAAAGGAGTCCAGAGAGGCAGAAGTCAGCTGCTTCCTATACCCAGGCCACTTCATTGCCTTTTAATTGGTACCTAATGGAAGTGAATTAAACCCAATTGCATTTTAATGTGTGTATCCATCGTGGAAACCCTGGTGGTGTAGTGGGTTAAGCACTACATCTACTAACCAAAAGGTCAGCAGTTCAAATCTGCCAGGCACTCCTTGGAAACTCTATGGGGCAGTTCTACCCTGACCTATAGGATCGCTGTGAGGTGAACTCAACGGCAGTGGGTTTGGTTTTTAATTTTTTTATTCATTGTGCCAATCTGAACCTGCCTCTCCTCTCCTGGATCAGGGCTACAGGTGGGGGAAAGGGTGATAAGTTGAAGGTGTGGTGAGTGAAATGGGTGTCATGGATTGAAGTGAGTCCCCAAAAAACATGTGTAGTAATTTGGCTGGGCTATGATTCCCAATATTGTGTGATTGTCCTCCATTTTGTGATTTTTCTGTGCTGTAAATCCTAATCTCTGCCTGTAGTTAGTAGACTGGATTATGTTAATGATTAGGGTGGGACTGTGACAACTTTCCTAAAGTCACCTCTTTGTTGCAACGTAAAAGGAGTCTCCTGGAATGTGGCTTGCACCACCTTTTATCCTACAAGAGATAAAAGAGAAGCAAGCAGAGAGTTGGGGACCTCATACCACCAAGAAAGCAGTACTGAGAGCACAGTGCATCCCTCAGATCTGAGGCTTCTGCACCAAGTCTCAAACCAAAGACAGACTGATGAAACACAAGGACCTTTCCTCCAGAGCCAACACAGAGGGAAAGTCTTCCTTCCCCTGGAGTGGACACTCTGAATTCAGACTTGTAGCCTACTAGACTGCATAATAAACTTTTCTTTGTTAAAGCCATCTACTCATAGTATTTCTGTTAGAGCAGTACCAGATGACTAAGACAATGGGGGTACCCTTCTGCCAGGCTTTCTGAGGTAAGGCTAATCCGATCTACAAGTCTCAAGAAGCTTCCCAAAAAAACCCTGCCATTGATTCTGACTCATAGCAATCCTATAAGACAGAGTAGAACTGCCTCATATAGTTTACAGGAAGCGCTATACTCCTTGCCCTGCCTGGCTCAGGGAATATTCAAGATTCCAGGAACACTCAGGATCCACTTCATACTGGCACTCTTCTGGGAATTTTCCTTACATCTCCCTGAGCCTGGGGTAAGGGTACCTCCATTGTCTTAGTCATCTGGCACTGCTCTAACAAATACCATGAGTGGATGACTTTAAAAAAGAAAAGGTCCTTTTCTAACAGAATACTGATTTGCTCAAGGTCATTGCCTTTCTCTTTCCAGAGATGTGTTGTCCAATATTGTAGATACCAGCCACATTTGGCTACTGAATACTTGGAAGGTGGCTAGACTGAATTGAGAGTGCGCTATACTGTGCAACATACACTAGATTTCAAAGACTTATTGGAGAGAAAAGAATGTAAAATACTTCATTAGTATTTTTTATGTTAATCATATGTTGAAATACTATTTTTATATAGTTAAATATATTAAAATTAATTTCACCTGTTGCTTTACTTTTTAAAGTGATTAGTACAAAATTTAGAATTCTGTCTGCAGTGTGCAATGTTTTTATTGGACATTCCCCTAGGGTCTGGTCTCATGAAAGGACGGGTGACCTGCCCATCTTGGACCCTGCCACAGTCTGGACGGTCACAGTTTGGCTGAGCCTCTTAGGTTGGTTCCTTGTCCCTTGGGAGGGTAGCTCATCCCTTTCAGCACTCTGGACAGCAGTCAGGGCGGGCTTCCCTTTTGTGCTCCTAGGGTAGCACATAGTGCTGGAAGGACTGACGTGGGGATTGATAATTAACATTAGCAAAAATGCTCCCTATGGATGAGTGCAAGTCACGCTCCAGCTGCCCTGTGAAGAGACATGGATAGGGATTATCGTTATCCCCATTTTCAGGGATGAGGAAACTGATGCTCAGAAGGATGAGTGCATTCCATCTATGAACTCAGTCAAGATCCCCTGATGCCTGCTCCACATGGCGCCCTGAGCTGATGCACAGACCTGAACCAGGCAGACACAGATAAGAGCAATTCTGTGTGATCAGTGTGATACAAGTGTGAGCCCAGGAACAGGGAACACAACAAGTGCTGCCAGCTTGGGGGAGAGGGAAGTTCGGGGTCAGATCACAGAGGCGGGCACTTGGCTTGATCTGGAAGGATGCCTAGGAGCTTACCACATTAGTGGGGAGGGCACTGCAGTTTATAAGCACAGGCACACACTTCGAGAGTCAGCAGAGGCAGGCAATGACCACATCTAGGCTAATTCAAAGAGCCATGGAGGCTTCAGAGCAGGGTGGTGGCCTGGCCAGAGATCTGCATTTTGGAAAGTTCTCACTTGGGCCATGTGGATGAAGGTCTGAGAACTGAAGGCAGACAGAATGAGGATACAGTGAAGCATTCAAGTTCAGAGAAGAAATGACATATATTAGGTGTTCACCCAGATGGAAGGTATATCAGCTACCTTATTGTATGGATGAGGAAACGTGAGTCTGACATGGTTCAACAACCTGTAAGGTCACACAGCAAGTCAGTGCCCAGGGGAACAGGGATTGAGGGCAGGGATAAACACAGCTCCTACCCCAAGGTAGCTCTATCCTTGCCCACTGAAGTGGACAAAGCCTTACAGAGCCTCTGCTGGCAGCTGTGGTTGCTGTTTGAGCAGGATTAGCAAGGTGAACACAGAACCTGTTCCTCAAAACCATAAGCAAAGCAAGAAAACTCTACATGGGGGCAATTCACACAGCAGCTTGCCCATGGCTAGGGAGGAGACAGACTGAAAGACGGGGTTTGAGTGAGGGCAGGAGGCACCTGTATACAGAAATGCCTGGTTGAGGAAACGGGGTGGGATCTGCTAGTGCAAGGTGAAGGACTAGTGGCTTGTCAACATAAGCCAATCATCCCTCCTGGGGTACAGCCCCTGTCTTTTGGAGACCTGTCTCCTTCCCAAGGGGACTGCTAATCACCGTGCTCTATCCCCACCCGAGGCCAATAAGAGCACTTCCTTGGGAGTTTTCTAATTGCAGTTCAAGGGAGTTTCTTGCTCTCTGGGGGATAAGTTGAGTGATGAGAGCCGGGAGGAGGAAGCCTGGTACCTCCCTGTCCCCACTCCACAGATGAGGGAGCCTGCCTGAAAGAATGAAGCTGACACATGAAGAACTGCTGGGAGGGAACAGAACATCTGGCAGCACTCTGCCCATGCATCTCAGCTGGCCCACCATGGTGCTGGCCGCAGCTTGTATTCCGGAATGAGCACAGCCCATTTGCCTCAATTGGCTGGCATCGGGATTCTGCTACTCCTGACCACAAGTTCCATGCAGTCATTTCTAAGCTGTCTGGGAACAGGAGTGGTAAACACATGCCCTCTCTGTGCCTCAATTTCCTCATCTGTAGAATGGGGAGTCACAATACCTACTTTTAAGAGTCAAATAAGGTGGTGCCTGAGTGAATGGTTTGTAGAACAGGTGCTGTGGCTGCCCCAGGGGAGGAAGGAGGAGGGAGCACCCACAGAGCTGAGGACCTGGGAAATGCTGGAGCCAAGACCACAGTGCTGAGAGGACTCCATCAGCTCCTACAGCCAGCAGAATTTCGGCAAGTCTGAGTGGAAGCCTGGGCCCTCAGGGACTGCAGCTCTCTTACAGAGGGCCCTCATCCTTCCTCTGGCCCCTTGAAGCTCCACCAGCCCCTTCTCCCTCCCTCTGACATGCTGGCTACCCCCCAATCACTTGCCCCTATTGTCTGCTCTCTGAGAGCCTGGATCTGCATTGCAGAGTCCCTGTAGGGAGAGACCAGGGCTGCCCACGCTGCCAAGTGGCCAGGCCAGCAGCCACATCTGTGACCCCCACTAAGTATGGCCCTGCTGATTTGCTGCCTACCCAGAGAAGAGCTACAGTGCACAGTGCAGGGTGTTTCAGCATGCTGACCCTAATCTCCTTCTTCCTGGGGGCCTGGTAGCTGAGGAACGGCCCATTTACTCAGGGGCATGAAGAACACTTCCAACAGTGAGTCTCCACCTCTGCCTTCTGTCATATAGGCAGCCAGGCTCCCTTACTGGATGGAGATGGTGTACCTCCTACCCACCCCTCCACACAGGTCCCGAGCCCTGGCTCAGCAGCTGTGAAGGTTGGGTCCCAAGAAGCTGAGCTCCAATTCCTGTTCTAACAGGGAGAAGGTGAGAAAGAGGTAGGAGGGTGGGCCCCAGCACCCAGTAAGCCTGAGCTTCCTATCCCAGCTGAAGGCCTGGGAAACGCTGGAGCCAAGACCACAGTGCTGAGAGGACTCCATCAGCTCCTACAGCCAGCAGAATTGGGGTGAGACTGAGAGGAAGCCTGGGCCATCAGGACTGTAGCAGTCTTACGGAGGGCCCTCATCCTTTCTCTGGCTCCTTTAAGCTCCACCAGCACCTTCCCCCTCCCTCTGGCACGCTGGCCACCCCCTCAATCCCTTGCCTCTGACTGTGCCCTTGGGCGAGACACTTCCCTCTGGCCACACTTTCCTGTTCACAGACTGAAGAATCTAAAATCTTTCAGCCAGGTTGTTGGGAGGAGTAAGGGGCCATGTGTGTGAAGCTCCTAACAGAAGATACCAAGTAATGATAGTTAAAATGTAGACAGCCTATTCTGTGCCAGTCCACTAAACTTCCTTGGTTCCAGACCGGGCAGTCAGGCTCCTGGACCTCAGTGAATGGCTACCATGGTCATTGAAGCTACCAGCAAAAGCCAGACACAAGAGGCCCTGTCACACCTTCCCAATCTGCTCACAGAGGAAGAATCTGACTGTGGGCACCTGAAGTCAAAGACGGGGTCAGGGCCCAGGCCTCCCCATTCTGGTCAGGGCTGACCCCATCACAAAACAGATGAGATCAAGTACGGTGATCCTGGAAGACAGAGGGGCAAAGCGGGGGCTCCAGGGATGGGCCTTCAGCTGGGGAAAGCAAACATCTCAGCAGCAGAATCCACAGAGTGAAGTTTATTCCCAACAAAGGTCCCCTCCCCCCTCCCCAGCCCGGGAAGGGACAAACAGGCTGGGACGAAGATGGGACTCCAGTGGCTGAGGGTCGTCCAAGAAACAGGGCAGGACCCTGGACCCCAGGCCACGCCAGGTGTGGCACCCCTAGCCCGGATGAGTCTACTTGCCTCCCTGCCCAGCCCTTGGGAGAGGGGAGGGGGCGCTGGCTCCTGGGCTGTTCCAAAGTGGAGTGTGAAAATAGAGAGATATATATATTTATACGCAGTGGGCAGTCTGGCATGGCACTCACACCTCTGTCTGGAAGTCGCCGTCTGGTGGCTCTGTGGGCTCCCAGGCTGCTGCCCGGTGCAGGGTCAGCCGCTCTCGGGGCTTGGAGGGCAGTGAGCCTAATGTCATCGACTTGAAGGTGCTCCAGCTCTGGTGTCGCCGCTGTTGGGACAGGCCAGGACGCTCCCCTGGGCTGGGCTTTTCCTGTGGGAGAGTGGGAAGGGCCCATGGAGATGGGCCAGTACCTCTCAGCCATTGTACAGAGAAACAAACTGAGGACGCCCAGAGAGGGCCAGGGATGCCTGAAGTTACAAAGTCCTTGCCTAGTACCAATAGATACCAGCCAAAAGGCTAGTGGTTCGAACCCACCCAGAGGTACCTCAGAAGACAAGCCTGGTGATCTGCTTCCAAAAATCCTATACAGTGGTTCTACTCTGCACGCATGAGGTTGCCAGGAGCTGGAATCAACTGATGGCCACTAAAGGCAAAGCAAGTAGGCGCCAAAGGTAGGGTTTGAATCCAGATCCACCAGGCTGCAGAGCTGAGGTTCCTGATCCTATGCCCTGTGGTACACTGTAACCACAGCTCCCATCTGGACACCATCCCTCAAGATCCAGATGGAGTCCCATCAGTGCCCATTGTCTGTGGCCTCTCCTACCCCTTGAAGTTTGAGAACTGTAGCTCATCCCGGGGGAGAACGGACGAGACTGGCCAGGCCAGAGAGCAGAGCCAGGACGGAATGAGTCCCCTGGAATACACCATACCCCCTCAGCCCAGATGCTTACACTGAACACAGTCTGCCTGGCCACCCATCCAAGGACATACTCCATCATTTCTCCCTCTACCAAGAGGAACAGCCGTCAGAACCCAACCTGAGCAGCCACTGGCTGGGCCCAGGCCTCGTGTACCAGGTCCAGCCCTGAGCTTCAAGGAGTTCAGCTACAGGGAGGAGCCCTCACCTTGGCTGTAGACTGGCTACGGTAACGGTCAAATGTGTGGAACTTCTGGTTGAGCTCGTGGTAGAGTTCCGAGTGCCGTTTCCGGGTGTGCATCACCTTCTAGGAGCCATAAGGTATCAGAAGAGGTGCTCTCCACCACACAGTACCGTGACTCCCATCAAGGACAAAGGACAGAGCATTCTGGGCTCCCTGCTGCTGGCCTGCCTGCTGCTGACCCCTCTGGGATGATGCCTAGCTCTCTCTTCACCCCAGAACCACAGGCTGGGGCAGGGAGCAAATGCTGGGAAGATCTCATAGAAAACACAGGCTTGGGATCCTGGGGTCAGGCTGTGCGAGGAGGCTTGGGCCCTTTCTAGGAGTGGCAGTGCAACTCTCCAGGAACAGAAACCACAGATGCCCCTTACCACACACACACTGTCACTGCTTACCTCGAAGTCCAGGTCCGAGTACCGTAATTTCTTCCGCTGGGAAGGTGCAACAAGAGGCGGGGAAGGAGGAGAAAGCCTTTCACCCCACGAAAGGGCTGTAAAGCCAGGAAACCTGGCACCCCAGGGGTCTGCCCACTGCTCCTTTCCCCCAGCCCAGACCCAGAACTGCAGGCAGTGTTCATAAAGCAGAAGCATGCAGCTGTGGGCCCCAGGGATGAGGTACTGGGGCACCACCCCTGCCCCTGGCCTCAGCTCAGGCCCTAGGCCCACATCCCCTTCTGGGCTGCAAAGTACACATACCAAGCTGCAGGCAGACACTCCCAGAGAGCACTACAGACAGAAAAATGCACACAGGCCAAATGTCACCACAGAGACTGCCTATGCAGCAGGGACACAGATTCCCACGTGGGATCTGGAGCAGATGCTCACTCCTCTGTGAACTGGATTCTACTCTGTCCTGCTCTATCTTCCCATTCTCTCTGCCAGCTACAGGCTCCCCTGTAGAACCTGTGGAACCTTCTACTTCCGCAAATACAGGACTGAGATTTTCTGAAACCTTCTTTGATTCTACCTTGTCCCTTTTCCAGCCAAACCAGGCCCTGCCTCCCTGGCCCTTACTCATTCAAATGCATCTTCATGGCCCCAACAACTACACAGTGTCCCTGCTGCTCAAGGACAAGGCCTTAGAGTTCTGGAAGGTTGGCAGTGAGAGGACTCATGAGACCAAGACCCCATTCCCCACGCTACAGTTCAGGGAGGGGAAGCGACTGGCCTTAAATCTCTCAGTAGGCAAGGTAAGATCACAAGTCTGGACCTCCCCAGTCCTGGGCCCCACTGGACATGCTTACCCTCACTGCCATCCAAGACACCACATGCTTGGCTTTCCTCCTACTTCCCTGTCTGCACTTTTCCTGAGGTCCAGCCTGGCTTCTCTAACACAGGCCCTCGCCATCTCCCCTAGGACCCAGTCCTGCACCTCACCATTCATATGGCATCATCCCCACTCCTGGCCACATGTCACTTTCCTGAAGCACCAGAACACCCTCTGCCCTCCCATGCCCCACAGGCACCAAAAACACTGCTTCTGCTCAACTGAATAAACCCATATGCCCCACCCTCAAACCTGTACCCCTACCTCTGTCCTGTCGCCAATGCACCCAACAGAATTCTAGACCTTGTCTAGGATCCCTCCGAAAACTGCCACCATTATTGCTATGTCCCGTATGAGGGCCTAACACAGGCCCCTCCTCCTGACCCCACTGCAGGCAGGTGTCACAGAATAAAACCTGCTGATGCTGAGCGCACCCCTCCCCAAGGCCATTTCCAAGTTTTCAATCTTTGTTACATCTTCCTGTTTTTGCCATCTGTAGCAGGAGCAAGCACCAAATGTTCAAGATACAGTTTGGGGAAAAACTAAACTTGCAAATGCTCTAGCTGCTTCTTTTTTTCTTTTTTTTTTAATGCGGAGGATGGAAGCCAGCTTCTGAGGGTAAACTTGAGCAGCCATGACCGCTGCCCCTTCCTTGCCCACATTTCCCTCGTCCCTCCAATTCCAGTTCTAGAGCACCTGAGAGCAGGTCACTACCACTTGCTTGTCCCCAGCATCAGCCTGGGGCTGAGTACTCTGCCAGGAGCAGGTCTGAGGTGGCCAGAGGGAAGGGAAGTGCTCACAGAAAATACACAAAGGTGTACAGAGGGCCTTGCAGTTTCTCAGGAAGAGACAGTTTATGGCCACTGGCCTTGGGCAGTGCTGGCGCCCTGGTGGCACAGTGGTTAAGAGCTAGGCTGTTAGCCAAAAGGTTAGCAGTTCAAATCCCCGAGCACTCCTTAGAAACCTTATTCTGTCTCAGTTCTACTCCGTCCTATAGGGTTTCTATAAATTGGAATCAACTTGATTGCTACGGGCTATGGGCAGTACCACAAGCTGCGTGCAGGGATAATAACAGCAGAAATTTCCAATATCCAGCATTTCCTACCTGCTCCACACAGACTCAACTAAACTCTACAAAGGGCTACTACAAACTCTAAAAAGGAGAAAACTGAGGCTCAGAGAGATTAAATGATATGGCAAGATGTTACCGGTACCCAGTGATCCCAGGTCTGAACTAAGATCTCTTTAACTTGGAGGCCCAGATTTTTAATCCCGTTGTGTGGCTTCCCTGTAATGTGTACCTTGCCTGAGCTACAGTCTTTTTAAAGGAGGACCATTCTAACCTGTTACCCCAAAGCAGGCACCAAAGCAAGAGTGAGTGAATCAAGAGGTGCACTCTCAGTGTGGAAAGTGTAAGCCCACCTGAGGACTTCAGAGAAACTGGGATATGCCTGGTGCTGCCAGGGCACCCTGGACAATATGCTTGGCAATCTGCTTTTGAAAGGTCTAGAAAACTAAGCCACTGCAGTCAAGTCGATTCTGACTTATGGGGACCCACGTGTTACAGAGTAGAACAGCTCCACGGGGTTTTCTTGGTTGTCATCTTCATGGAGACAGAGCACCAGACATTTCTTCCATGGAACTGCTGAGTGAGTTCAAACAGCCATCAAACTGTGTGTGTCACTGTTGCCTGAAAACCCAATGGAGTAGTTCTACTCTGCACACATGGGGTTGCCATGGGCTAGAATCAACTTGACAGGAAATCACAAGAACAAGTCATGAGCACTGCGTGAGAAATATGCAGCATACATGCTCCCAGTGACTTTGGACAAAAGTGCTGCTCTGGGGAGACCGACCACTGTCCCTTCCCAGATACAGTCTGTGACTCAGATAGGTCCAGCCATATAGTAGCAGGCCTCCCGCCCCTACCCATGGCTCTACTCCCCCTCACCTCCAGGGAGCCCAGCTTCATGGTGGAACCCGGCACGGTGCGGGGCATAGTCCGGCTGCGCTCCCCAGGCTCGGGCACTTGGCGGGCACTGGGTGTTGGTGGTGGTTGAAAGGTCATCCCATAAGGGTTTTGCAGAGACCCATAGGCAGGGCCCAGGCCCAGGCTGGAGTGGTCCACAGACAAGAAGCTGGGGTAGCCTTCAGTGTGAGCCAGTGTCTTGGCAGCCCTCCGAGGGGTGCCCTCGGGCCGGGACCGTGGGGGCTCCTCCCCAGCTCCACCCCCACCACCAGGCTGCAGGCTCAAAGTCCGCCGGGGCAGCACCATGTAGTCCCCCTCGGAGCCCGGCTCAGCTGGCCGCAGCCACGTGAGGTCCAACTGCCTCAGGCCGCCCTCCCCACACATGTACACAGGGTTGGCCTCCTGGGGGGGCGGCGGCTCCCCCAGCCCTGGTGAGGCTGCCATGGGCACCAGGATGTTCCCAGGGAGTGGTGAGAAGCTGAGGCCACCCTCAGGGCCCATGAGGCAGGACTTGGGCTCCTCATCCTCGTCCAGGGACAGGCGGGACAGTGTGCCCGTAATGGTGGATGGGTTGCAAGTGTTGACCTCCTTGAACAGAACTGGGGACAGGAGTGGGAGGGAAGGGTGAATTCTGGGAAAGAGGAACCCCCAGATGCCCTTACCCAGCTAGGTGGGTTCCAAGCCCCCGAGCTTAGATGGAGGAAAAAACTGAGCCCTAGAGAGATCACTGGGGTGCTGGCACTCTCAAGGCTGTTGGTCTTCTCTCCCACACAAGAGGGGGTGAGAACAGGACAAGAATCTGAGCCAAGACTCAACTCTTATGGTGTCCTGTGCAGGTCCTGACCTCTGACCCCAGAGCCCCAAAGATGTCAAAAGGACCTTAGTACCCTCCCCTCTTCAGCTACTCCCCAAGGGGCAGAACTGCAAAGAGATCCCCTAAGAATCACGGAAATGATAACATAATGTAACAATCTTATGTGCCAAGCACCCTGATAAAGGCTTGATGACTGCTAATTTGTTTAGGCCTCCCACCCATGCTGGGAGGTACTCTCTACAGGTGTAGTAGTGGAGGCTCAAAGAGCTTTAGTTGCTTGCTCAAGGTAATACAGTCAATGGGGTCCACAGCCTTGAATCCAAATCAGGGCTGTCTGACTCCAGGCTGGACTCTGAGCAGACTCCCTTAAAGGCCTCTTATGACAGGATTTGGGGCTCCCCTTTGGGCCTATTCCCAGGACCTTTCTCTACTCTGCCCCACAGACTCACCTGTCTGACAAGCCAGATCCACATCCTTTTCAAAGTCTGACTATAGGCAGAGAGGGAGAGAGCAGGTGGGCAGAGGGAGGGCAGAGGGAGGGCCAATGTAGCAGGGTGGGACAGAGCTCATCCCTCCCTACCCACCTCTGCTCAGCTGGCCTGCCAGACAGGCTGTCCAAGGAATTTCCCCAACAGAACCCAAAGGGACCCCAGATAGGATCTATTCCAGCCCTACCTGATAGATGGGGAAACTGAAGCAGTGAAGGGGCAGGACTTGGCCAGCATCACCCAGCTGTTAGTATCTGAGCCTGAACCAAACCCAGTCTCTGTCCCCTCCCTGGATGGAGAGGTAAGTGGCCCAGGGTAGAGGTGTAGAGGGGCACCTAGAATCTACCCCATGCCTGCCCAGTCTCCTCACTCACCAAGATCTGCAGCTGCCCGTTCTTACACGAGTCAGGGGAGTCCTCACTCTCATCGGCCCGGCATACACCCATCTGGCACTTGACCACATCCTGGACCTGGGGAGCAGAGGGTGCCTGTTGGGTCTGAGGCCAACCACAGGGACCCTGCCATAACAGACTATGCCTCCTATCCCAGGCACCCAGGCAGGTGGGCTTGGAGGAAGAACCGACAGCAAAGAAGGAGATAACACCTGGGTTGGACCAGAAGCAGGAGGAATCCCAGGAGACCAGAAGGACAAGGAAACAGTTAGGGTGCAGTTTATACGGCTTGGGGCTTTCATAGCTCCGGCACCAAGGGCTGTGCAGCTGGAGATCTGAAGCTGGGCTTTGAGATGCTGTCCCCTCTGTAACCCCACTGGTCCCTCCCTGGGCCTCAATGCTCCTCATCCACACAATGGGCAAGAGAAGGGCAGGGATGGCAGCGGGCAGTGAGGCCCAGCCCCACCTCTCGGCGCAGGAAACAGTGCACAGCAGTGATGACAAAGCCCTGTGCGGAGTTGAAGACAGCAAAAAGGGCCTGGAAGAGGACGGAGCGGCGGTCTGTCATGGCCAGGACAGCAGACATCCAAGTGAGCGCCAGCAGGGGCAGCACTACGCAGGAACTCCACAGTGAGGCCCTGAGGGGAACAGCAGCAGAGCATCCCTCAGAGTGACACTCCAGGGGACAAGGTGGGCTGGGCCTTGGCCTCCACCCTGCTGGGAGCCTCAAACTGACCGAGACTGGTACAGCCCCAAGTGCCAGGACCTCAGGAATGTCCCCCAGCAGAGAGGGGCTGAGGAGCCAGAGACACAGAGTGGAGACAGGAAATGGAGAGCTGTGGGACACAGCCAGGACAAGAAGAGGTAGGAGGGACAGACACACAAACACAGTGAGACTGAGTGGGAGACCGAGGCAGCACTGGGGGACAGAGGTGGAGCAGGTACAAGGAGACAGGGCGAGGGAAGAGGAGGAGGCTGACAGATGCAGTTGCCAGGAGTTTCGGCCTCAATTTGCACAGATTCACCTGGGGAGCTTTTCAAATCTGCCTGGCCCTGGGCTGCCTCCCCAGAGGGTGTGATTCAGAGACTGGGAGAAGAGGAGAGGAAGACGGACAGAGAGAGATGACAGCCACAGTAAGAGAGCATGAGACAGACACAGAGACAGACGGACTGACAGATAATACAGGCTGAGCACATCAAGGATGTAATAGGGCACAAATATTTGCGGAGAAGGTGAGACTGGGGCCAGGCCAGAGATGCAGAGACTTTCCTCTCAGTTCCCCAGGGAAGAGGCCTCCGGGCCCCTCCCTGGAGCCACTCAGGGGACCTGGGCAGAGAGAATACAGCTGGGACTGCAGGCAAAGGGCAGGCAGAGCCAAACCCGAATGTCTAGCCTCTTGTCAGGAGAGGGCAGGGAAGAAAGGCAGATGGGCCCTGGCATGGAGGCACCAGCCCCTCCATTTTCCTTCCCGCCCCAGCTACACCCCACAAGGGCACAGTAAGGCCAGCCTTGCCCTACTGAACCAGATGCCACCCCCAAGTGGTACAGCAGGTATGTCAAGCAGGCACAGTTTGAGACAGAGCAGAGGGCAGCTCTGGTCTGCAGAGGTGGCCAAGGAAAGCCAAGGCAAAAGCCAGGCAAGGGGTCAAGACCTGCCCTAGGGACAGCAGTTCAGCCTGGCAAGGGGTGACACAGTAGTCTCTGCAGATCCTGGGGGCAGAGCCAAGAGCACCAGGAGGCTAATCACAGTAGCTACGAGCTACCATTGATTAACCACCAAGTCTTGGCCTAGCCCTACAGTGAACACTTTACACACATTATTTCACATCATGATCAAAACAACTCCAAGAAAAAGCATGGGGATTATTACCCCAATTTACAGATGAGGAAACTGGAGTTTGCCCAGCTAGGCAGAAAGGCAGAGCTGGGACACAAACGCAGCTTGACTGACTCCAAAGCCCAAGGCCTTAACTCCACGTTCAGACAGACTGGCTCAGAGCGGCAGGTGCCAGTTCCAAGAACAAGGGAGCTTTCTACTTGTGGAACTTCCCCTCAATGGTGCCAGCCGCCTCCAGAGGCAGTGAGCTCCCTGACCCTGGAGGTGTGTGAAAAAAAGCAGACCCACTGTCCAGGGCAACTCAGGTGGATTTCTGACTCTAGACGGAAGGTTGTGTCTGAGGCCCTTGTGGGTTCCTTCTCCTTCACAGGGCTGAGATGTTAAGATTCTTGGCTGCCAGGGGATCGCAGCGAAATCATTCTCTACCTCCCTGACTATCTCCGATTAACAGTGGGAGGCAATGGCTCTGAAATTCTGTCTCAGAGCCTGTGACAGATGACAAGACTCGATGATTCACGTATTTTAACATTCTCGGCTTCTGATTGTCTTATTCCAAGATTCTATCATTCTAATTCTAAGGTTCCATGGCTTAAAAATTCAAGTGTCTAAGATTCTAGGAGCCTCTGGGAGGTGAGGGAATGCCTGGATAGAACACAGGCCAGGGGTGGGGGTAGGGGTGGGGGCAGGGGTGGGTATAGGGACCCAGTGTCCTTGGAGACAGACACTCACTCCCTGTTGCCCTGGTCACCTGATGCCAAGACCTTGAGAGTGTGCGGCAGTAAAAGAGGTGGGGCCAAGCTTGCTGGGCATGGGGCTGACATCCCGCCTCCCCCCACCGCAGGCACTGCCCCCCACTCCTTTGCCCACCCCCACCCCCACCATCCCCCTGGGGGCACAACTAACATGGCATTCCTGGCCGAGGCTGAGCTGAGCAGGGGGCTGGGGACCGCTCCACACGCTGAGCAGGGGAGGAGCAGGCTGGCCCAGGGGCACCGCTCCGACCTCGGGGGGCGGCACAGACACGGGAGAAGGGGAAACACACGGGAAGCCGGGAGGGTACAGGGGCGGAATGCACCCGAGTCAGGGGGAGGGGGGAGGGCAGATGAGAGAGAGAGAGCTGAGTTAGGGTGGGTGAGGGGCTGCAGCTGAGCACTCCAGCTGCCCACCTGGCCTGCGCCCTTGGGGCACCAAGGTCGGGGAGCCCCAGTCAGTTGGCCTCCTCAAGCCTGAGTCTCTGAGAGAGCCCGCAGCCCTCCCTCCCTGCATTGTTC
Organism: Heterohyrax brucei; assembly: GCA_028571685.1. Lineage (NCBI taxonomy): Eukaryota > Metazoa > Chordata > Mammalia > Hyracoidea > Procaviidae > Heterohyrax > Heterohyrax brucei. Next base: position 62,263,936 of record CM053140.1, read on the forward strand.
CCCCAAGGCCGAGTCACAGCACCCTCCTTACCCAGCCCTCTGCTTCTTGGATTTGTCTGAGATGCCATCCCGAGCCATGAGCTTGTTGAAGACGATGATTCCAATGAGCATATTCACCTGGGGCCCCGTGGGGGTGGGGATGGGGGAAGACAGCATCACCATGTGCCCTCCTGGTAAGGGAACCCCCAGGTGCAGGCAGGAGGTAGAGGGAGAGACAGGGCAAGCCCCTGGGGCCACACCTTCCCAGAATACTGACAGGGCCACATACCAGGACAATGACAGCTGCAGGACCAACAAAGGCATAGAGCAGGCCACCTTCCAGGGAGAGCCAGCAGCTGGAGTGGACGGAGGAGAGGGCATGTCAGACACTCAGCAGGCTCCCCTCCCACACTCATACACCCCCCTAGCAGCACAGTCCCTCCAGGCTGTGCCATACCCCCATCTTCAATGGTGACTGAGTCCCAGACAGGGTTAGAGTGAAGCACTGGCCCCTGCTGAGCCTCAGTTTCCCCTCCAACAAAGGCCAAGAATATCAGAGCTGGCCATCATGGGAACAAAACAAGGCTGTCCCCAGAGCTAGCTGGTTCTTAAAGATGAGCCGATCCTAGTGCATCTTTTTCCAGTCAGGGAGACTGAGGCTCAGAGTTGGGAGGGTTTTACCCAAAGTCTCCCAGCAGGCAGAGGCCAAGATTTCCACTTGAGAAGACCCAATTCCACGAGCAGGCCCCAATGACCCTGATCATCTACCATGGGAGGCCCACGTACTAGCTGGAGGTACCGTATCCCTTGGTGCGGGTAAAGCCAACAGACACGGCCACCACCAGGGCAGGCAGACCTGGGGAACAAGGGGGAGCCAGAGTGAGATGGTCCTTTCATCCTCCCAGATGGAAGCCCAGCAGTCCCCACGCCCAGTGGCAGAGCCTAGCAATAGCGCTGCTCACCCCAGCCCAGGCAGAGGAAGCGCTTGCGAACGAGGCGAGTACGCATCCGGCCGATGACAGCCAGGTAGGACTGCCAGGCCTCAGTGAGCACCCAGCAAAAAGAGGAGAGGAAGAAGAAGTGCAGGAAGGCGGCTGTCATGGTGCACACACCCTGCAGGGAGAAGGGAAGGGAGGGTGTGGTCCCGAGCAGCCGCCAGGGCAGGAGGCGCCAGGCTTCCCACGCCCGCTCTTGGGCGCTGCCACGGTCGCCCACCCGAGCCCTGCCCCCTACAGAGCCCTGCCAGGTGGCCCCGCCTTTCTGCACCCACACACAGCACGACACGGGCCTGGTGACACGCACACAGTACTCAGCATCCGGGGAGGCGGGCAGGCAGGCTGCCTACGCACAGACAGGCCTTGCAGGGAGGGGGACAGACAGGACTACCACCACGTCACAGCCAGGCGGGCCCCACGCCTGGGACTCATGGTGCTGGCACTGTGCAGAGACCAATGGGCAGAGGGAGCAGGTAGTACAGGCCATCCACATGCAGGTGGCAAAGGAGGCCTCGTGCAGGCTCCCACATGTCGCAGACAGAAAGAGGCCCAGGCTCTGCAAATACCATCCACCCAACACACACACACACAGGCACTCACACAGGCACTCAGCACATATCCGCATTCACAGATATACATGCTCATCCCTCAAGTACACACACACTCTCTCCAACACCCTCAAGTATGCTCACACACACTTTACACACACCCCCTCACCCCGAGACATGGCCCAAGTGTACACAAACATTCATCACTAAGTATCTACAACAAATACATGCACTATGACCTGCCAACACTACACTGGCACCCCCTGGCACCCCCCAGGAGCCTGCACCTGCCTTGCTCAGCACCCGGGACTGGCCCACGAGGATCAGGATATTAGATGCCAGGATGGACAGGCAGAAGTTCAGCAAGATGATGGAGCGTTCAGATTTTATGAACCTGGAGGGCACAGTAAGTACAGACAAGGAGCTGGCTGCCTGGCCAACCTGAAGTGGCTACCCTCCTCCCACCCAGCACCAGGCCTACCTCCAGAAGGCAGCATAGATGGCGAGCAGGGTGAGCAGCGCCATGCAGGACACAGCACAGCCAATCACAAGGGGCACCGAGGGGGAGCCCGCCAGCTCCAGTGTCTGGGGAAGGCGAACAGACACTTAGATGGACTGCTGAGAAGGGGTGCCTGCCACTCTCCCCACACGTTGTCTAGTAGAGACTGGCAACTGCGTCTTCCTCATGCCCCCAAGAAGAAGGACATGCACCACTGTATTCTCATGGGCACAGGGCAGAACCAGTCCCACAGGTGGATGCATCTACACGCAGCCACCACACTCTTCCACACACGTGTGCAGTATACACACTTGCACGAGCTCACCCGCTGTTCACACAATCCCAAGCACAGGTCACGCATGAGCACCGTCACAGGTACACAGAATTCCCCGTGCACTCACCCAAATGCACCTGTACAGATGCACATTTGGAAACCCACAGGTGCTGCCAGCATGCTCACAGACAGTGGCTAGCAGCTGGGGCCTCCTCCCTGCACCAGCCCAGGCACCCTCTTCCACTCACCAGGTCCTTGGGTGGCTGGGCCAGCACAGCAAAGGTGGACAGGTGCTGGCACTGACAGCGGGTGTGGGCTGCCTGGGTCTCCAGTGTCTGGCAGTTCTCAGTGTCCCAGTCCCCTGAGCTGGCATCTCTTGGGTGAAGGGACAGGTGGAGTGAGCCCCCAGCCCAGCTCCGTGGCCCTCTTCTCGTCACTGACTACCACCCAAAGGCAGGTGAAATCCAGAGCAAGATCACATCCAAAAACCAGGTAGCTGGGAGTCCCAGGATGAGCCCTCAGTCCCTTAGGCCCAAATGGCACAAGGAAACCTCTGGCCTTCCTGGCAGGACATCCCTTTCTATTGGAGGGATCCGAGGGCCTCACCCCTCCCACCCGGAGGCCCCATCCAACTCACACTCTGGAGTAGTCCCAGCTGGCACAGTGGGGATCTGTGGTGCCCTGGGGAACAGAAGATGAGTGTGGGCCAGGGGCACCCCACTCCCGACCACTATCCATCCTGCATGGCAGGTCTGCCCTGCTCAGAAGTTCAGCTTGCCACTGGCAGCAAATCGCCTCCCCATCAGACACTCCTTTGGCTGCAGGTGCTGAGGCATGCCCAGGGTCGCAGTCTGGGCCCCACTCACGTTGATGATGTAGGAGAGCTCCACTGTGATGAGGGGCTCAGCTGGGGGCTGTGTGGGGGGCCGCACAGTTACTGTCATCACCCGGGACGTGACCGCTAGCGGGGGCCTGGGGGCAGATACTGAGGTAAGCTCTTGCCAGCAGCTGCCCAGACCCAGTCAGGAACCCTGACGATGCTCTGGATGGGGGTTGCCAGGGGCCAGTGCTAGGGGCCAATGCCCATGGAAGACCCAGAGCTCACTGGAGCCCCCGACTCTGAGTGAGGTCCAGAACTCAGCTCACTCCTCGCCAGACCTTACCAAAGGCCCAGGAAGCTACATGGACATTTTTGAGAAGCATCTTTGTCCTGAACCAGGCAAGGGGTCCCTGAGGGTGCCGGAGGCTACAGACACATCTCTGTAGTCAGCACAGGCTCCTTCATCCTTGCTCTTGCCTGGGTCTTGCTGGACTTACCGCACCCTTACCACTCCCTCCCTGGGACTCACCTGGGGGGTGGTAGGATGAGGCCGAGGGTGCGGTAGAGCACAGCACCAATCACAAAGTAGGAGGATTCATCAGGGTCTGCTGGGAGGAGGCGTTGGTGGGAGAAGCCTGGGCCCGTTGGCATGGTGCCTGGGCCCCTCCCCCGGCTGGGGCTGCCAGTGGCCCCAGGGGTAGCTGGCTTCCCCGGGGAGGTGAGGCTGAGCACCTCCTTGGGCAGGAAGAGACGGTCCTCTGAATGCCGCACCCAGTCCTTCATGCCGCGGCGGCCCCTCATGGGGAACGTGATGTCGCTGGACACAGCTGATATGGGCTCTCGCTGAATGCTGATCACTGTGGGTGGGGGTTGGGGTGGGCAGGCAGCACCAGAGAAGGAAAAAAGACACAGACAAGGAGCCAGAGACAGGTGTGGGACAGGCACCAGGGAAGGTTGGTACAAACAGAAGCAGGTACAAAGCATGGGGAATGTGGGGCATATAACGGATAACACAGAGATGAAGGGCAAGAAGAAATAGGGAAAGACACAAAAAGGGTAAATGCAGAGCCACATGGCCCAGAGAAAGAGAGGGGAAAATGACAAAATGCCTTAAAATGACCCTCCTTCCCAGCAGCCTAGGCTCCCACCATGTGCAGCCCCACAGCCCACCACACCCTCTTGTACCAAGGTTGTCCGTGACAATCAGAGAGCTCTGGAAAGCCTTGAGGGCATCGCCCACCAGGTGAATGAAGTCCTCCACGACACGGAGCAGGTGCACAGAGCCAGGGGACACCTGGAAACAGAGAACGTGTAAATGTCCAAGGTGGAGTGGATCATGTGGGGAGAAGCCTGGAAGCCCAGCCCCTCACCTGCTGGGCATCATCCCACTTGTCCTTGTTCTCTGCATCCACCATGAAGCTCACCACCTGGAAGAAGCGCTGGGGAAACAGCAGTTAGCGTGAGGGGGTGCTGGACACAGGGGAAGGGCTTCCCCACGCTGTCACACTTGCCACCCCCAGAAGACTCTGCCATGGGCCATGACATCTCCCTCAGGCTGGGGCTTCTCCCCACTCAGTCCTCCTTCCTCCCAGTGGGGTGGAGCAGCACCTGCACGTCATCAGCTGAGGGCACATAAGTGGCCCTCTTGAAGGTGTCAGTGACATTCCTCAAAATGTCCACAGAGAAGAGCAGGTCCCCACTGTAGTAGGTGCGCCGGGCCAGTAGCTCCTGCAGGCTGCGCACCACCTGTGACATGCCCTCACCTGCCAGCATGCGCTGCCCCTTGGCCAGGTGCTCCCGCAGCTGCAGTGAGAGGGGAACTGCAGTCACCAGGAGTGTCAGCAGCTGGGATGGGCTCTCACCCACCGCACTCCATCCCAACCACTGCCTGCCTCCAGATGGAGGGAGAGAGGGTGAGGAGCAGAGAGAGATGCTCAAAGGTGCTCAGAGGGAGACCAAGTCTAAGAAAGGGACCCACAAAGAGAGAGAATCCCAGAAAGTACTTTAGAAAAGACTGAAATAGAAACACCTAGAGAAAGAAGGTGCTCAGATGTACATATCAAAGATGCCAAGCACTGGATGAGAACTGGGTATCTCTCCACCCCACAGGGGTTATGCACACAGACAGACACGCACACAGTCCCAAACACAAGCCCCAAATGCAAAGGCACAACAAATACTCAGTTACAGTCGAACAGGTATACACAGGTCACAGTCACTGATACCACTCCTGCCCCAGCCCTGGGCTGGGCACTAGGGACACAATATATTTCGCTTTATCCCTCCCTCAAACAGCCATTGAGTGCTGACACAGACACCTAGATGAGCACTCATAACACAACGGCTGAGAAGCCTGAGGGGCTGCAGGAGCATGGTTAAGGAAAGGCACTGGAGATTTGGGCCTTGAGGTACGAGTAGAAGTTCAACAGCAAGGAGCAGCAGAGCACGGCTAAAGTGGGCACAGCATAAGCCAAGGCATGGGGGCATGAAGACTCCAGTTTCCTTGGCTCCTGCCAGAGTCTAGTACAGACCCAGTGTAGCCCCATCCAGCAGGGCACACTTACTGACAAGTACAGGTAGCGGTACTCATGGGAAATGCAGCGGGCAAAGCTGGGCAGCCCCCAGTATGCCACACCCTGGGCACTGAGGAGACAGCGGCGGCTGGCAGATCCTGCAGGGGAAGAAAGAACAGAGGGCTCTCATCCACCTCCCCCTACACTCAGGTGGAAGGCTCACAGAGGCTAAGGACTCAGACAGGAGAGCTGCCTGCAGCCTACCTGAGGCGTTGGGGGGGCACTTGTTATAGATGATCTCACCAGCAGCTGCTTTCTTCCATGTCATCAGCATCACGTACTCATCCCGGCACATCTCATGGAAGGCTGTGGGGGCAGAGGGACGGGTTCAGGGAGGCCCAGATGCTTTCCCTCCCCCCGTGAGGTCACGCTGGACAGTACCTGGACACCTCTTCTCACTGCAGGGCTTCACCTCCTCACCAGTGCCTTCGCAGGGGTAGCCCTGCGTGCCTGTGGCCTGGCACATGCGGAAGCGACGCTGCCAGCCTGTGTCACATGTCTTGGAGCACAGGCTCCACGAGTTCCACGGCCCCCACTTGCCATCAGCAGCTGCAGGAGATGGGTGGTGTGAATAGCCCCAGGTACCCCTGGGTTTGGGCTACCACCTGCTACCCCTATAGTGAACACTCACCCGGGCACTCAAGGCTGCTGCACTCGCGGGTGTCGGTGAGGGCACCTGAGCATGTGGCCCAGGCTGGGCCTGCCACACTGCACTTCCGGCTGCGCTGCTGGGTCCCATTGGCACAGGATGCAGAACATGGGCCCCACGGACCCCATTCTAGCCACTGGCCTTCCACTGCATGGGGAGACAAAAGCAGGGGTGGCTGTTGAGCAGGTGTGTAAGGAACAGGGGACAGAGCACTGCAAGGGGACATTAGCCTGCTGGGAGTTCAGGCTTAAGCCAGGCCAGTCCCATGGAGGGGAGTGAATGAAGGGAGCTGGAGTGAGCAGGTGGTGCCTGAGCCTCATACCACCTGCCTGTCACCAGCTGCTGGAACAGGGGATACCTCGGCACTCACCACTGAGCCATGTACTCTTGTCTCTTGGCTAATGAACCTGGCTATAGAGGTGCCCACTGATCTCTGCTCATACTTTAGCCTAGCTTCAGAATCCCTCACAGCCTAGCTGGCCATCAGCACCAAAGAGAAATGACCAGCAAGCGCAGTCTGAGACTTAGGGGATGGGGTGCTGTATGGGGTCACAATGGAACATCCCCAAGTCTGGGCTAAGAGTCACCTCCCACTCTGGCAGATATACTCTTTCCAACCTCCCCATGCTTGGTCAGAGCTCCAGGGATCCCCAGGGGCACTGGACCTGACTGCCTCCCCTGGGCCTCCCGACCCCCACCAGGCTGGGCAGCGCCCGCCTGAAAGCCCACGGGCGCTACTGACCCGGGCAAGCAGCCATACTGCAGAGCTTAGTCTGCAGCTCAGGACCCTCGCAGGCCTTGCCGCCGTGCTGGGGGGGCACACACGTCCGCATCCGGCTCCGAGACCCCCGCCCGCAGCTGCGGGAGCACAGGCTCCAGGACCCCCACTCCTCCCACACGCCGTGCACTGCAAGGAAGCACGTGGCCGGTGGCTGGGCTGCACCTTGGCTCCACCCATTGCCAGTACCTGCCCATCCACCCACCAATCAGGAGCTCTGCAGCTCTGCAACTGCTCCTCATTGGTTCTGCCCTGAGTTCTGTTGCCAGGGAGATTTCTCAAGGCCCCAGGACTTCGCCCTTTGAAGGGAAGGGAAGGGAAGGTAGCCCGAGTGGACAGCCCGACAGGGAAACTGGCCCAACTTGAGAGGAGAGCCAGGGGTCTCCCTCTCCTGAGGGCACAGGAAAGGCCCCAAGATCCATCCAATCCCCTTCCCGCCCCCAGCCTCAGAGCCTGAATCCAACATGGCAGGCCTGGGGCAGGAGAAGGGCCCCTCCCTGTCCCAAGTGCATGGACACATGAATAGACAAGAACATCTATACAGACACCAATACAGAGAGCTCTCACCCAGGCACACAATCACCAACACGGCGAGCTCTCACCCAGGCACACAGTTTTGTCCCTGTCCACTACACCCTATCCCAGCCCTTTACAAGTGCCTGTCACACCCCCAAGCACCACACAACCTCTCCCCAGATAGGCCCTGCTCTAAACCAAAGCCAGCGGCCCTGCGGTCCGGCCACTACCTCTCAGAAGGGACAGACCAGCTGAAGCTGCCCTTCCCCTTTACAGTCAACCACCTGTCACCAGAAGGCACATGGCAGAGGCTCAAGGACTACATGTTTAATTGAGGAAAGCAAGTGTCTAGAGGATGCTCCCAGGGGAGCAGAGTGCAGGGTGCCTAGGGGAGGCAGGGGGTGGTGAGGGAAGGCATCATTTAAAATGAAACAACAATAAATTTAAAAAGGCATTTATCTTATGTCCTGAAGGACAGGCTGACTTTCAATAGCCAAGATGGCAAAGGGAGGAAGCGAAGATAACAAGTCAATGCAAGGAGGCTGGATAGTGCAGGAGGAGCTGGTGTGACCAGAGCTGGAACATGGAGGGCAGCAAGGGTGAGATTAGCTGTGAGTCCTGGGACTTGGACACTAGGGATATGTCCAGAACTGAGACTACCAGAGTGGACTCTGGTCTGACTCACCTATGACCCCATGCCTAGAACAGGGCCATGCATGGCATAGGAGTCTGTCAAATTTGATGACTGAAAGGAGGAGGCTGCCAACCATCTCTGGCAGATTAGACTGCTCAAGTCCCAGGCAGTACCTAGCCCTGCAGGCAGACCAGGTGGGGAGCGGGGCGGGCATACCTGGGCAGGTAGCTGAATTGTTGCAGGGCCGGGTCTCCCGCAGGGGCCCACTGCACAAGGTCCCATAGGGGGAGGACACACAGGAGCGGGTCCGCACCTGCAGACCCTGCCCACATGTCAGGGAACACACGCTCCACGGGGACCACTCCTCAGCTGCCGGGTCACCTACGAGAGAGGGACAGCGTCGGCCGCAGGGGACACTTCCCAAGCACTCAGCCTCATGGCAGGGGAGAAAGTACCAGTAAGGTGGGTGCAGGCACTTGAGTAATCCTTCTACCCTGACCCCAAGTGACAGGCTCTTCAGAAAGCAACCCAGCTCTACCCACAGGCCTCGTGTGGCAGAGAGATGTGACTGAGCTCCAGGACATAGACAGACGGGCACACGCCAAGCACACATGCCACCAGATGCCACACATTCGGGCCCCCCGCCAAAGGGAGGCGGGCCCGAGTTACCTGTCTGTGCCATGTATAGCCCAGGCTCATCTGCAGACCTTGGCCACTGGGTTTTCACCTTCGGTTCCTCTTCCGGCTCCTCACCTGGAACACGAAGGTGATGGCATGGGCTCAGCAAAGGCCAGCACTGTCCTGCCAGCGTGGCGCAGAGAGGGTAGCCCTGCCTGTCTTCAGTCTAGGGGTCTAGAACTGACTGCAGGTGAGACTGAGAAAACAGTGTGTCCAGTCCCCTGCCCTCACCATCACTCTATTATAGAAGGAAGAGGAAAACTGAGGCTCAGGACCTGCCAAAACCTCACAATCATCTTTGCTTCCCCCTGCCTCAACCAGACCCAGGGAAGAGTGGAGGGGAGTGGTCACTTACATCAGTGAGCTTGGGTGAAGTTCTGTGCCTAGTCTTTTCCATACTGTATCTCTTTAGTGCTCTCACTTGGAAGTAGGTTCCATCATCTCTGTTTATCATGCCAGAGAGGGGAAATGACTTCTCCAAGGCCACACAGCTCAGACAGCCGAAGTCTGAAGCTTATACTCTTCCCCTCTCACAGGACTGATTCCTAAGGCTGGCAGTACAGCCCAGGTGGGTAGCAGGGACCACACTCAAGCCTGCCTCTGCACCACTGTTCATGTCAAGCCAGACGTCGGGTCCTGGGTGCAGATTCTGTTCCACAAGCAGCACTGGACCGTGGCCTGGAGCCACATGTCAGAATGCCATTCTCCTGAGACCCAAGGGCCTGGGGCACATATCTATGTCCAACAGACCTTCTTCCAGCTGTTCCTGTGGCCAGGACAGCAGCAGGTGCTTCAAGAAGCAGTGACTGCTTGGGTCCAGCATTACCAGGCTCTTGTCTGCCCTGATTTTTGTGTCTGGCCTAGGCCCCAGAAGTTCCACCAACCCTGGAGGAAAGGCTGGGAGCTCTGTATCGCCAAAGCCTGCTCCTCCTGCACAGACCTGAGCTTATTCCAGGCCTACCCCCATGCACTAAGAGTGGGGGAGGCACGAGTGCACACGGAGGCTGCTGGGCAGGGGGGACTGGAACAGCATTTAGGGACAGGGCTCAGTCCATGCTCTTCTAGACTAGAAGGTCCTCTTCTCCCCAACCCCAGGACCTCTTCTGTTTCTGAAAGCCAGACCAGCACTGTGAAGGGGCACTCTGAGTTTGAATAGCTCCAAGAGTCCCTGAGTGGTACAAATAATTAAGCACTCAACTACTAGCTCAACAGTTGGTGGTCTGACTCCACTCACAGGGGCTCGGAAGACAGGTCTGGCAATCTGCTTCCAGGACCAGTTATACTTTGCACACACAGGGTTGCCACACATCGGAATCAACTTGATGGCAGCTAATGACAACCATAAAGAGGGCTGTACCCCTCCTGCCCCTGCCACCCAGTCCCAAGTAGGCACCTGAGAGAAAGTACTTCCTGACAAGGCATGAGAAGGGTTACCTTGGGCAAACTCACTGCCCAGAGGGACCTCAACCACCACCCCACCCAGCTTCCAGTCCCATTAACTGTAGTGTCATTCCCTCCACTTCAGCTACCCAGTACCAGGGCCTACTCCACATCCCTGAACTTCTCATCCATCATTAGATCTGGTCCCCAGGACAATTTGGGGTCAGGCAACCCTGGATTCTATCCAGGGCTTGGACACTGGCCAGCTATGTGAACCTGGGCCTGTCTCTTCACCTCTCTGATCCTGCTTTCCCCTCTGTAGAATAATCACAAGTCCCCCATCTCAAAGGCTGATGCAAGAACTCTCTGCCATGAGGCTGTGAAGCCTCAGCACTGCGCTTGGCCCTTGTGAGTGCTCAGAAGGCAGCTACTCTCAGGTTTATTTTTGTCACCTCCCCTTCCCTTCTAACCTTCAACCTCCTGCCCCCTCACATGCCCTGCTTCAGCCTCCTTTGTGTAGTGTCTGTGATCTCTCCTAGCTATACTTCAAGCCCTGCCTCCACTGGGATCGCAGAGAATGTGCCAGCGCTGTGCCTGCCAGCTCCTGAGCCCCCTCACCCAGCCCTCTACCACACCCGCTCAGCCAGTCCCCAGACCTGGAGCCTGGTGACAAGCTGCCTTCCCCACTCCCACCCCCGGGCTGCTAAAGAAATCCACAGCTGTGCCAACTGGCAACATGACAGACTCAGCGACTTCACGTCTGCCGAGTGTCCAGGGCTCCTCGGCAGCCCTGCTCAGCTACCTTCCTTCCCCATGACCCACCAGGGCCATGCAGACCTTGACCTCTCCCCTCAAGCCCATCCCCCCACCTCTCAGCAACCTCATTCACAGAGAAGGCAGAAGTTATAACTTCTTGCCCTGTACCTCCAACTTCAAACCTATCTGTAGCATGCCAGCCTGACTTCCCTGTCAACCTCTTCTCCCCACAAAGGACAGCCCCTCTACCTGGTCCTGTACCCTCTTCCTGCCACCCTCCTAAGGAGTTCCATCCACTGGGCCTTCTCTTACCAACACTTTATCAGCATTCTTTCTTCCTGGTGGCCCATGACCTACCTGGGCCTCCTCCATGATGGGAGAGCCCTCCTTTAGCCTTCACCCTCCTCTGACCACTGCCCACGTTTCTCATCACCATCAAAAGAACGGTCCACAAGCTGGCACTCCAGTTTCTCACCTGCCACTCACTTCCTGGCTCAAATGTCACCTCCCCTGTTAATCCACTGCACTCTGGCATCCGCCTGCATCTCTGGCTGAAACTGTTCTTGACAAAGTCATCAGCACCCTGCTTGTTGCTAAGTCTTGTGGACACTTCGCAGCCTGGTCTCTCTTGACTCTTCAACAGCATGAAAGACTTCCTTCTCTCATTCTCCTGATTTCTTCCTGCCTCTCAGGCTACTCTGTCCTAGTGTCCTTGATTTGGCCTGGCTTCCTCCTGCTTTCCCATCAGGCATCCAATTTTGGCTCTCTGCTCACTGTACATCCACCTCCAAGGCTAGTTAGCTGCTCCGAACCACTGCTCCTGGGTCGTTACCCCCAGCCCCTGCCTCTTCCGTGCTCCGTTCCTAGAGGCTCCTGCCTCTGGAACAGTTCTCCTGAAGGGCTCTTAGCATAACAGGATCATCGTCATGCTGGGAAGAGAGGAGACAATAGATGGAGCTCCCTGTGAAGGTAGCAGAATGAGGGTGCAAGCTCAGCATAGCAGGGTCATCATTTCCTCCCCACTTGGAACCTGCTTGTTCCCTGTCTCCAGTGCCTGGAAAACTCCTGTTTGTCCTTTAAAACCCATCTCAAATGTCCTCTCTTCTGTAAAACTTTCCCTACTCCCTAGACAGGAATTGGCTACCTTCTCTTCTACATGCCCTTTCATCATACACGGTTCTCCTGTCTTCTGTCTGAACCCCCACTCCTGTGAGTTGTTGGGGCGGAAGACAGTGTGTGAGTCACTTCCCTGACCCCAGTGAATGCCAGCACAGAACGCAGCCCAAGGATGTATCAGCAACACCAGTGATCACACTGCCCCTCGCTTTCTCATTCCCCACAGAGTCACTGGAAACAGCCATTCGTAACCTTGACTCCGCATGTAGGAATACCTGTTCTGCCCACCAGCACCAGCATCACAAATGGTATGATGAGCCAGACTAAGTCACCAGTACTTCAAAGACAGAGCTCTGGAGCCTTCACCTACATGAACCCATGCCTGATACCCACTTATGAATCAACACTCAGGAGATACTGTCCCACCTGTTGCAGGTCCAGTGGAGAGGCCTCTCATCAAGCTCTTGTCTCAGCATCTTGTCCATCACCATGGGTCTGTGGCAACCCCCTTCAACCCATCCCCTGGCTTATCTAAAAAGGAAATGTAGGGGACCAGCCTGACCCGTTTGTCACAGATTGACACTGGTGCCTGTGCTTCCTGTGTTCCTGTCAACCACACATGAACCATTTGCTGTCCAGTCCCATAATCTAGCCAGAAGTGGTGTCCATGGTTTCCAGAATCTACCATATTTGAAAATCCGAGCATGTCCCCAGTTCCAGCTCTTAGGCACCTCTCCCAACTCCCAACGGTGGCTTCGAAGCCCCTGTACTGGGCTAGAGAGGGGAATGAATATGCCCAAAGCTACCAGCTGGAGCCTACGATGAGCAACCCTCCCGTCCATACTCAGCCCATGCCCCACAAATGAGAGGCCAACAATTGATTCCCCTCAACTGAACAATCTGAAGGCCATTCCCCCTGAAAGGGGAGGCAAGACAGAGAAAATCAACAGCGTCATTTACTGAGTGAAACATTTATTCAACGTAGGCCACATGAGGAACCCAATCAGCTCTGGGTCCAAAATGGGGGGAGCCAGAGAGGAAGTTGAGCCAGGCCAGGTCCGGGAGGACACACAAGGGTCCAGGAAGGGGATCAGATGCCCCTAACCCACCCCCTACCTGAGTGTCTGCCTCGTGAGCTTAGCTGGGTGTTGACCAGCCTGCAGTCTGATACGCTGTCTGGAACATGCTTCTCCCACTCAGCCACTCTTTACACGTTTGTCTCCTTTTTAATATAGTAACGCTTAGTAAACAACTCCTATTTGCCAGTCACTGTGCACTCTGTGTCATCTTGTTGAATCCTCATTAGGACCAGTTTCCCCTATTTTACTAACGAAGAACGAGAGTCAAAAAGGCAACAGGCTGCGGTGGGATTCTAATCCAGGCCTGCAGTGACTGTGACCAAATACAGCTCAACTCTGGCCTTCCCCAGTTCCCATGGGCACTGAGTCATTGCCCTTCCTCCAAAGCCCCTGTACTTGTTTTATCATCCTGTCTTCCCATCATTTTCTAATTATTCCTTTGCATGTCTGGTCCCCTCCCCACCAGGATGTGAGCTTGGTCTCTCTCCTCTGTCGCCTCCAAAATGATCCTCAGGGACCCCAGCTCCAGCCGTATGGCTATCCTTGCTGAGGAGCCTTCAGTGGCTCCCCTACTGCCAGAGCCTACAGTGTAAACCTCGGAGCCCCTGCTGACCCATCCAGCCCTGCTTTCCCTTCCTACCATGCAACCAAGCACACCAGAAGACCAGGTGGGTCAGCCAGAACGGCATACATTTTGGAGACAGGCGGGTGTGGGTTTAGCTTTGTGGTGCTGCTGCATGCCCTTGGGCAAGTCACCTCATCTCTCTGAGCTTCAGATGCTTCAAATGAAAATACGGACACTTCTGTTACACAGGCTCACTGCGAGGATTAAATGAGACAAGAGATACGGACTGCCAGGAGCACAGTAAGTTCACAGTCAAAATGAGTTGTCATCCCCTTTTTTTAATCCCTTAAACATGCAAATGTTTTCCTCCCTCTACACATCTGCTAATGCTTATTCTCTTCCCTTGGAACACTCTTCCTCCATCTCCATACCGAAATCTTTTACATGCCAAATGCCACCTCCTCCAGGAAGCCCTCCTCGGTTGGCCACACAGAAGTCTGGGCATGCTGGCCTCTTCTTCATGGCTTGGGCCCCAGGCTTCCCTCTGTTATGTCTAAGAGTATCCTAGGCTCATCCTTCCTGGGGACCCTGAGGGAGAGTCTCAATTTCCCTGGCCCCTCTCACAGGCAGGGCATAGCCCTAGGCAGCCAGACACAGGACAGGCACTCAGCAGCTTGGACTAGCTATCCCTCAGGGTTCCTCTGACTCAAACACATAGCAACTACCTTGTCTCAGACCCTGACACCAGTGGGCAGGGGCACACAAGCTCTTTACTCCTTGAGCAGAACCAGATACTTGCTACTCTCAGATCCACGGACCCTGCCCCCCAAATTCCACAGTCCAGCCCCTCAGCCTCCTTTGTCATGAACATGTTAAAAATAACCACAACAATCATAGCGTTTCCATAGGGAGAGAGCATTACCGTTAACAAAGCAGTCCTCCCCCCAGGGCTTTCTGCATCTTCCCTGAGAGGGGCACTGGCTGATCCCTTTGAAACTGGGCTCTGTCCCATCCTCCATGGCTCCCCTCCGCAGCAGCACTCGCAGGCCCCACAATGCATCAGAATCCTGGTGGTTCAGGAGTGGGAGGAGGGAAGAGGCCTTTGAAAATTTCAGGCTCTGCTCCTGCAGTTCAATGTAACCCCCATGAGACCTCTGAAGCAGCCCTGGTGGTGCAGTGGTTAAAGGACTCGGCTGCTAACGGAGAGGTAGGTGGTTCGAACCCATTGGCAGATATGTGGGAGAAAGATGTGGCCGTTGGCTTCCACAGAGATTTACAGTACTGGAAACCCTGTGGGGCAGTTCTACTCTCTCCTTCAGGGTTATTGTGAGTTGAAATCTACTCAACAGCAATGATTCTATGAGATCTATGAGACCAGGCACCCAGAGGTCAATTCCCCTCCCAATGACTCTTCCTCCCCATGACCCACTGTCAGCCTGTCTACCCAGCCTCTCATGAGAGCTAGCCGGATCCCTGCTGCCTCCCTCACGTAACCAGGAGCTCCTCAAGAGTAGGGACCACATACTGCCTCCCCCAAGACACTCATCTTCTTGCTGTCTTCAGTAAAGCCCTCAACCAACAGCACAAGGTGCTGCAGCCTTGGTGCAGCAGTCAAGGCTGGTCCATGTCCTTAGCCCCAGCTCCCACCACTAAGGCTACCGTCCAGCAGCTCCGTCTACTTATAGCTCTCTGCATTTGGCATGTTTCACACCTCCACGCCTTTGCACAGGCTGTTTCCGCTACCTCAAAAGCCCTTCTCCATCTCGTCTGCCTCGTGCAGGGTTTCCCGCAGCGTGGGGTGGGAGATGACTTTGGGTGGCTAACAAACACACCATTAAATAACATGAGACAATGGACTAAGGGAGTTAGCCCCTTTCCAGATCTCTTGTAATTAATTAGGGTGACTATTTGCCAATTTACCCAAGATAGTCTGATTTACACATGCTGGCCTGATGTAATTAATAGTACCTACCTATGTCAACCACACTTAGAACCTCCAGCACCCCTGTTTAGATGACGTTATTTGATCACCTTACTTTACATCCTCCCAAGTGCATGAAAGATAAAGTCTGTGTGGTGCTAGGCTTTAACACATCTCCAACACTTGCTAATTTCTCTTTCTAACAAATTGAGAGGAGGAAACAGCATCTAGCTGGGATTCAATAAGGCTGCTTTGTTTTCACTATGGTTGTTTCTTTGGTTATCTTCTATTTAGGGTAAGAGATATTCTTTCGCCACTTAGGAAACAAAGTTCCTTTTTAGATGTGTTAAATTTAAAAAGTGATTCTATTTAAAGAAAAACTTCACAGGCTAGTGAATTTCTATTCCCTCCTCAAAACTCAACACAGAGTCACTTTTTTTAGACACTTTTCCCCTTCATGGTTTAATCCTTCACTCTCCCGCCCCTCTTGACATCAACACATGTACAATCCTACCTATTACACTAATTATGATGGCATAGTAACTATTTATTAGGGATCAACCATGTGCCCGGCCCTGTGCTAAGCACACTACCCACATTCTCTTGTTTATTCCTCCTCATTGCCTTGTGGAATAGCCCCTCACTGTCCCCCTTATTAGTTGTTAGCTGCCACCAACCGGGCCCCTGGCTAGTGGCAACCCCATGCATAATGGAACAAAAGGCTGCCCAGCCTTTTGTGCCCTCTCCATAGTCAGTTGCACATTCGACTACTGGTGTGATCCACAGCGTTTTCAATGGCTCATTTTAAGAAGATCACCAGGTCTCCCTTCCCAGTCTTATTTTAGTGTGGAAGCGTCACTGAAAAGTCTTCAGCTTCATAGTGCCTCCAGTGACAGACAGGGGTTGCTGCACATGAGGTACATTGGCCAGGAATAGAATCTGGATCCCTTGCATGGAAGACAAGAATTCTACTACTGAGCAACAATGCCTCATCCCCTTTAGACAGATGAAGAAATGGGGGTAAAGTAACTTGTCCACATCCACACAGCCAGTTAAGTGATGGAGTCAGGAACTGAATAGGGGCTTGGCAACTTTAGTCTGTCACCTTGACCAGCACTACAGACCATGGCACACTCTCCCCCACCACAACTCCAGTCTCCTTCCTCTCAGGTCTTGTTGACCCATAGCTGGTCCACGGCCTGGCACCATCTCATCCAGACAAAAACATAAAGATGTGTGGAATGGACTGGCGGGAGCTCAGTCCCAGCTGAAGATGTCCAGGGCAGTGCATAGACATCTTTGGTGGCCCATAGAGCTCCGAGCCAAAGGCACACACACTGGAAACTCAGGAGAGCTCTGGCTAGAAGGGCCTGCGAGGAAATGCTTCAGCAAGGGCTGTCCTCCCCTACCCTACCCTGAGGGAAGCCCTGCTTCCTCACTGTCTGAGCCCACAACAGGCAGGTCGGTAGAGCCTCACTTCCCACTACCAGACCAGTCTGGCAAACAGAGTGCAGCAAAGGAGACAGGCCAATTTTGGGGCTGGGTGGGTAGGTTGCTTTCTAGGAGGGACGGGGCTTGAGATGTGCTTGTAAGGATGGAAGCTCCAGCTAATCAAAGGCAAACAGTGCTCGAGATGAAAGAAACAGCTCAAGCAAAAAGAGACCTGAAAGTAGGGTCTCGGGGGGCAGTGATGAGCCCTGACTGTACAGTATTAAAGTGAAATCTGACACAGCTGGGCCCAGGGTATGACTTCAATGCCAGGCTAAGGAGTGTGGACAACAATGGGGAGTCACTGGTAACTGAATCAGGGAAATGGCCCACAGAGAACTAGAATTCTGAGGCCCCAAGAGGGACAGTATTTTGTCTAAGGCACACAGCAGCTGTAGCAGAGCCGGGATTTGAGCTCACGCTGCCTCCCAGTCCTAACACTCAGGAGACACCAAGCTCAACTAGTTGCCCATGGCCTCAGAAAGGAGCCTGGATGAAGCAGTGCGTGGGCTAGCAGCACCTGGCACCCAAGGGTGGAGTAGTATCCCTGGGGAGAGGTAGGGAGTGTGGCA
Organism: Heterohyrax brucei; assembly: GCA_028571685.1. NCBI lineage: Eukaryota > Metazoa > Chordata > Mammalia > Hyracoidea > Procaviidae > Heterohyrax > Heterohyrax brucei. Next base: position 62,281,756 of record CM053140.1, read on the forward strand.
AAGGAAGGAAAGGGTTTCTCCCCATTGTTACCCTCCAGGATGGAGAGGCAGTAAGCAGAACCTCATGCTGGTGGTGGGCTCCCGGGAGCTGGGCTCTGCAGCTGGTCCTCCCTCAGCAACACACCTCCCTGCCCCAGCCCCAGCCAGCCTCCGTACCAGTCCTCTGCCGAGCTCCTTCCTGCCTGCCTTCCCTTTCTTCCCTTCCCACCCCCCCTTCCCCCCCCCCCCCGCTTAACAGATTGCGGCAGCAAGATGGCACAAATTTATGGCTCAACTCACCAAAAATAACAAGAGATCTATCAAAGGCAGTTTGCGTGAAATTAACAGGCGTCTGTACCCTCTTGTCAATAGCACTTGGCGCTGAGGCAGGCCTAGGCACCAGTGCCCCATCACTGCCCATCAGCTCCCAGCTGAGCCACTCTTACATCCCCAACTAATGTGGCCAATCAGGAGGTCCTGGAGAAAGCAAGCACACCCTCCACTCAGTGTCTTAGCAGAGGGACAGACTAGGAGTCTTACTCCTGCTCACCTCAGACCTCAGGAATCTTGCTCTCAGTCTGGCAGTTCCACGTGCCAGCCTACTCTCCTGCAGCAGGTACATGTGTCCAGCTGGCCCAGGTGGAGAGGTGAGGGCATGGAGGCAAGGCCAAGGACTTGGCCAAAGGTGCCATCAGGCACACAGTGCTCTGGTCCCTGACAATGCCACCAACCTTCAGACATTCCTGCTACATGGGACAAACTAAGCCAGGCATCTGCTACCTGTGTGCTAGCATCAGTCTGCTCATAGAGGATGAATAGGAAGGAAGAAGTGACAGAGAGGAAGAAGAGAGAGGAAGGGAACGGGTGAGCATGATTCAGGGCACTAGTGTACGACATGAGCCCATGGCTGATGCCACATCACCCCACATACCTGCCCAGATAGGCCATCCCTACAAGGCAGCCCCATGGAGAAATCTTAAGACACGCCAAGTAGGACAAGAGGTCAGGCTTGGGAACAGCTCTGAGTCCCAGCTGAAGGCTCCCTGTTCAGACACAATGCTGGACCTCACACCCGAGAATAATCAGGTGTCCCATCTCCATCCTTCTCCAGTCCAGAGGCCCTTTCAGAGGCTCTGAGGACAGTGGGCAGCCACAGTCAGGACATCTTTCTCATCACAGGCCCTCAGTGACCCCCAAAGACACCTCGGCTACCAACCAACTCCTGCTTCCGGCTTCCCAGCTGGCTGCCCCTGGCTCTGTGCTCCACGTGGCAGCGTGCCCAGATGGTACCCGCCCATGAGGGCAGAGCCTTGCTCCATCTACTGCAGCCCACTGGGCTGAGGGACTCCAGGGAAAGTCAGACAAAAGAAGCCGCCCTCAGCTGAGCACCATAGAGGAGGTCCTTCAGAGTGATAGGCAGTGGCCGCCAGGCAGGAAGAGCCATAAACCTTCTGATATACGCCTGGCACTCTCCGCCCAGTGTTCTACAAAGAAGCGGAATTCAATTTCTTCCTGCAGGCACTAAATCCCAGGCCGGCCTCCAGGGCCCATAACCTGCCCACGGCCTGGCTGTCACTCGGACGGCTTCATTGACCGCTGTTAGAGGGCAAGCTGGCCTGAGGGAGAGGCCAGAGCAGAGCCACTGACTGGACACAATGCTCCCTGTCTCGTGGGCAGTCCTCACTTTCCCACAGCACTAGCTGTTGGCATGCTACCCATCCCCTCTAGTTAAATCATAGAAATACCTGCCCATTTTACAGATAAAGGAACTGAAGTCCAAAAGCATAAAGGAATCTGTTCAAGATGACAGCCAAAGATACTGTGTAATTCCAGGGCTCTGGCATCCAAAGAGGAAACTCTGGTGGCATAGTGGTTAAGTGCCGCAGCTTCTAACAAGAAGGTCAGCAGTTCAAATCTGCCAGGAATTCCTTGGAAACTCAATGGGGCAGTTTTACTCTGTCTACAGTGTCACTGTGAGTCAGAATCGACTCGACAACACGGTTTGTCTGGTGTTTTGTTTTTGGTTTTGGCATCCGAACAAGAAGTAAAATGCTCATCTCACCCTTTCAGGCGTCCTAGCAGCCATTTGACCAGACCCCTGTCTCCTCATAAATGTATTCCTCCTGGGGAAATCCAGACACCTCTCCTGACTTCCACTCCTGTGTCCTTGATTACCACAACAGCCCAGTCCTTGTTATTGCGGCTGGGGAAACTGAGACCCAGAAAGGACCCGAGTTGGGAACCAGATCCCAGACCTGCCTCCATTCTACCCTGTGTCCTTGGCCACTGCTCCCTATCAAGCCATCTGGCCAGTCCCTGGCCCAGCACTATTCAGTAGGCTTGGAAGATTCCGCTTATGATCTCGGGGCCTTGAGGCTGCAGGAAGGAGGGCAGGTGGAAGGCTACCATGGCTGAGGGGGTGGGGCAGGAGTGGGAGCAGGCGGGACTCAAGGGCTCGTGGAGCTTTTGCCCAGTCAGCAGGAAGCTCTAGCAGCTGGCAGCCTCAGTCCCAGAAGACATGGGCCCAGAGCGGGGAGACAAGGGACACTGGGAGCCAAGCCAGCCCAGTGCTCCAAGGCCACCACAAAGCTCAGGCTTCTTCACCCAGCCACTCTTCCTCACCCTCCTCTGCCCTGACCCTGGGGCCACTGCCAAAAATCACTGACCCATGTCGGTGGGAACATGTCCCTATTCCACTGCCTATTCCAGCCTAAAGGGAAACTTGTCAACTTGTAGTGCAGGACCTGCCATGGTCACTCCTGGCTTTGGATATTTGTACATGCTGCTCCCTCTGCCTGGAACACCCTCACCATTCCTTTGTTTTGGCACACTTCCACAGGTCCTTCCAATCTTTGCTTCCAAATTGCTTCCTTCAGAAGCCTTCCCTGATTACCCAGTTAGGGTGTTCCCTCCCGTGTTTATACTGATCACTCTGTATTATCTCATCTGCACCCACATTCTCCACCTGAGGCTACAAACTCTTCAAGGGTGAGGTCTGACCCCAACCCCTCTCAGTGACCCCAACATCCAGCAAGACTGGGCACCAAGGGACATCAGTCAGCGACTATATGAGTAGCCCTGGCAGCTACCTGGATGGACACCAGCGGGCACCCACAGGGCTCTGAGATACCCTTCCAGAGGGCCCCACTAACACTCACCATATTTCATCTCAGTTGTGAACAGGTCATTGCTGCTTCCAGAGTGCAAGTCGGCCTCAGCGGGAGGAGCTGGACCTCCGGGCACCAGGGCATTGGACAGAGTGTGCGCGGCAGGAGGACCTGAAGGTGTGGCGGTGGCAGGGCTGACACCTGCCTCACCAGGGCAGCTGCAGCCCGGCTGGGCAAAGCCACAGGCCCTGCCTGCAGCACGGCCACACTCTTCGCTCCAGCGGCAGAGCACACCACAGGTGAACTGGCTGGAGTTGTTGTTGTTGATCAGCAGGACCTCGACGAAGCGGAAGGCCAGGGCGGCGGGCGCCAGCAGGCGCGGGGCCTCCGAGGGCTCGGCAGAGAGGCACAGCTGCACAAAGTTCTTGTCAAAGTGCAGGAAGGTGAAGGGGCTGGAGCCACCGCACAGCTCCAACCCTGCGGCCGCCTCCTCTTCCTCCGGCTGCCCCACCTCTGGGCCTGCCTGGCCCGCCGCCTCCTCGGGGCTTGGCCGCAGACAGGTGAAGTTGACCAGGTAGTGGTCCAGGGGCAGCAGGCGGGGGGCAAAGTGGGTGCACACCTGCTCCTGGCGGTTAAAGCGCAGGTAGAGGGAGTACTTGGTAGGGTCGGGGTTCTCCAGGGTCCAGGAGCAGCCCGAGGCGATGGTTGGAAAGAGGTCCTGCAGTGAGAAGGCCCCGTAGAGCACACCTGAGGCCAGGGCAGAGCAGGCACTGGGGGCAGGGTCAAAGGCGGCGGCCAGGCGCAGGGACAGAATCACAGACAGTAAGAGGGGACAGGCTGGGGTCATCCTATGTCCCTTGCCCTGTGGAGAAAGACAGTGGTCAGTGTGCTGCCCAGGCTCTGGACCTTCTGTAGCTAGCTAGCTATAAGGAGAGGGCCCTTGGTTAAGACCATGTTCTTTTAAGTCCCCTGTGCCCACCTGTATGACATCAGAACAAGGGGCTTGACCTCTCTGAACCTCAGTTTCCTTACCTCTAAAATGCAGTAGTGATAGTACCTATCTCACAGGCTTCTTACGAGGATTAAACAAGTTATGTCAGGAAAAGAGCTCCACAGAGTGCCTGCAGTCTGGTAAGAGTTTCACCAACATGAGTTGCTATTGTTACTGTTATTCCAGGGTTCCTTACAGTCTACCCCATCAACCACAAGGATCTCAGCCTGGCATTCAGGTCCAGGCCCATCCCCCTTATCCCATCTTTATTCTCCCTAACTGACACTCAGTGACAGTGCATCGTGATAAACTGTGAGGTGTCACGTGTAATCCAGCAATAATTGTCAAAGTGGTGATGTTTGACAATGATTTGCTTTTTTATAAATCAAAGCACTTCAAGGTGATTCGCAAACAACGTCACTGGCACTCATTTGCTCTACTGAGTGAGAGAGAAAGGGATGGGTTATCATCAGAGTGCCAGGGACTGCAAATAACCAAGGTCATGCCCATGGAGGGTACTGCAAATATGAACTTCACATGTATCGCTGCTTTGAGGTTCCTGGTAGAAACAAGAGGGGCACCAGGAAAGGCGTCCTGGGCTTGAACCCCATTCCAGCTGGCAGTCTACTGCCTGGAAGACCCTTGTAAGCCTTGGCTTTCTCATCTGCAAAATGGAACAATAATTTCCTCCTCTTCCCTTTTTCTTCCACTCCTGACCATGTAGGGTTATCCTCCCAGGCCTGGCTTAGGGCTTGCTTCCCCCTAGCAAGGTTATCTATTAGCTTCCACAACCCTTGCCTCAAAGTCCACATCACCCAATCATGACCTCTGTTGTAGTTCTTTGTTGCAGAGTAGAACTCCTCCATAGTTTTCAAGGCTGTGACCTTTTAGGAATAGATGTCCAAGTCTATCTTCCAAGGTGTCTCTAATGTGGGTTTGAACTGCCAACCTTCTGGTCAGCAGTTCAGTGCTTAACCATCCTTTCACAAGCTCTATTCTTTAGTATTTTCCCAAGGCTAGCTTGCTCATCTCATGAGTCTTCAAGGTCCTAAGAGTGGGGACCAGAGCTTACAGATTTCTATCTCTCCCCAAAGTGTCTTCACTAAGCTGAGCTCTTAGTGAACTTACTCAGGGTGTTGGAGGGCAACTCAGACCCAAGTCCTGACGTGATATACACACTCACACAGGCCAAAGTGGACAAGGGGGTTGGGGCAGCAGATCTGTCAATGTCCTCTCAGGTTGGAGCCACTGCCCACAGCCTGCCCAGGCTCTACCCTCAGTAGTCCAGAAACTCGAGCCTGGCCCCTGGTCTGACTGAGGGATCTACACTCCTTCTCTCCTCTGCGCCCACAGCCAAGCCCACAGCCGTGACCAGGCTCCTAAGACCTAGCTGTTCACGTGATAGGAGAAAAAGTCAGGCTCTGAGAGGGGAAGTAACACCCAAGACGGCACAACACCACTGGTTACGCTGCGACCGGAATCCAGAACCTAAGGCCCCAGCCAACGCTTCTCTCTCTCTCTCTTTCACCAGTAGCCTCTTGCTTTTTCCCTTTCCTTGCTGCTCAGGCTTCAGGCCAGATGGACAAGCTATTACCTCTGGGAACTGAATTACAAACAGGATAATTCACAAATGTGGCTAAATTGTCCCAAGACACAGCTGTTCCCCAGGAGAGATTTCCCCTTGGCTACTGAGGAGTCTAAATAGTGGCTGGGAGTAAAGAGGGCACCCAGGAACTACCCTTTACTGTCAAGTCAATTTCAATTCTTTGCCACCCTATAGGACAGAGAACTGCCCCGTAGGGTTTCCAACAAGAGGCTGGTAGATTCAAGCTGCTGTTTCTTTAGCAGCCATAGCACTTACCCAGCGGGCCACCAGGGCTCCACCCAGGAACTAGAACTCCAGAATCCTTATCCCTGTACAGCATTAGAGGTCCTCTCTGCCCCAGATCTCATATGCTGTGCCTGTAAGGTAGCCCAAGCCGTAGCCACAAAAAGGCCCTCTGTCCCCAGCCCCACCCCACCCGCAGCCATATAGTGTCAGGGAAAGCAAGGAAGGAAGCTCAGCACCGACTTACTTACTGGGAGAAGTACCTTCCAATCTCCTCCAAAGCCCTACCTGGCATTGTTGGCAGAAGCCAGAATGGGCTGTGTGTCCCCAGCCCCTCTATCCAAATCACTCCCACTTTCTACTCCTCCCCCACCCCACAGCTGAAAAAGGAATGAGACCCCTAGTCTTCCCCATACCGTAACATGCCTGTCCTGAACTGCTCAGCCCACCCAGCCTGCTGAGGCACAGGCAAAGTCCGCAGCTGATGATGAGTGACACCAAATCCCCCTGCTGCCCCCAATTATTTTTAAGCAGGCTGCAAAATTCAGGCCACGGCTGTAGCTCATGGAAAGGGGGGGGCTCATTATAACTGGCTTCCCCTCCCCCACTGACAGCAGGCGAGGGAAGCTCTTCACACACACCATCACATGTGGTCTTGAACATCCTTGTGCCCTGAAGACATGCACACCAAAGCATGTGTGCACTGGCGTATGTACAGACAGGCACTCACAAGTGTTCTGCACATGAACAGGCAGACACGCACACAGGTCGGTACAGACCACAGATGCATGAACTAACGTTCACGTAGAGTGCACACACTCAGGCATACAAGGGTGTAAAGTGTCAGACATTTGTGCACATGCACAGAGATGCAAATATACTCTCAAGAATACACACAGGTACTTGGCCCTTAGGGGCTCTGTATATGGCAGCCTGACCTGTTGTTCCTACCTCTGTGTTCCTGAAATTGCGAGCTTGGCCCCCCAGCCCCACCTCCGTAGCTCCAGCCCATCAAGAAGCATTAAGTCCACTTCTGCAGAGCCACAGCTTGGCTTCTTCAGAATGGGGCCACCTCTAAACCCAGCCCAAGCCCCCTCCTTCACTCAGTCCTCTTCAGACACACCTTTCAGACACCTTCTAGGATTTCTACCCTGTGTAGTTACGACCCTCATTGTTCCTGCGGCAACATAAGATCCTGTAGGGGTTCCTTTTTATATCACTCCCCATCCCATTAACAAGAGAAGGAACTCAATCTCAAAACTAGGCCAGAATCAGCCAGTGATACATTCTAAAACCTCCTGGGTGTGTATGGCCAAGGACTGCTCTCCTCCCACACTGACCCAAAGCCAATTCCCTGAGCCACCCCCCTATAAGCGAAACTAGAAAAATGACCTAGAAGAATCTCCATCTCGCAGACAGCCCAGGTGATTATGAGCCATATGACTAACCTCCCCGAGCCTCTGTTCTCCCTCTGTGGGACACAGACTATAATCTCTGTCCTCAGGACTGCATACTCCTTCTCCTTCAGCCTCCTGACCATTCCCAGCAGGTGCCTGACACATGGTGGGCTCTTCTCCCTTTTCTCAGAACCTCACAACTCTCTCCTTCCCGCTGAAACTGAGATCACTGCTGCCTCTGGGAAAGCTGAACTACAAGAGTGGCTTTCCCACCTCCAAGCCCAGACCACAAACCACTCCACAAGAGCTAGACAGCAGAGGTGCGGAGATGGGTTCTGAGGAGGAGATTCCTGGGTCAGAAGGGAGGCTGATGGAGAGGAAGATCAAAAGGCCTCCTCCTCAGGACTCTGGCTGAGCTGAGCGAAGGGCTGGTCTCTGTCATCTCTGGGACCCTCTTCTCTGGCTAAGAGCTCACTCCACCTCATGGCCTCCTTCCTCAGCACACCCAAGGAGCGCACTATCTGCCCGAGAACACTCAGGCCCTTACTCCGTGTGTCCTTCCTCCAGGAACCGCCCAGCCTCGGGCTTCCCTTCGGCGCCCAACTGCTTTTGAAGCAGCCAAAGTGGCCAGACTAGACTGGGGAGAATGGAAGGAAGGGGGGACTACAGCGGCTGGGGAGGGAGGCCTCAGGGCAAGGGCTGGGTCTCTGAGATCCCAGGACTGACCTCGTCATTGATCAGGGGCAGGGGGCCGCTGGGAGCAGGCTTCGGGCGAAGGAGAAGCCGTGGTGGGGCGTGGGCGCGGCGGCTGCGAGCACATCCGTCGCGTTTATCCACCTGGCAGCTCCAATTCGCCTGCCCGTCACTCACCCTCCGCCTCCTGGGTGCTCGCTGCCCGTCCGGGCCCAGGTGGCTACACGGGCAAGGACCCCCCACTCGAGGCCTCTGGGTTCCCTGCCTGCGCACCCTGGCCAGGGGGCGGGGTCCTCAAGGGCCCCCTCTCCAGGAACCTCTGGGATCCTACAGTGAGCACATCCTCCCCGGTGCCTCCGGAGCTGGTGGGCGGGACTGAGCGGAGAGGGTGACCCCCCCCCTTCGGCGCTGCTTACCCTCGGACTGGCAGAGACCCGTTCCACCCTCCTCCCGGGGGTCTCTCCGAGGCAGGGGCCTCCAGGGGCCTTCCCTAAACCACAGGAATAAAGGTGGGCAGACGGGGTGAACAACTGGGTCTGCCTGCAACCCCCGGGGGCGGTGCCGCGCGGGCGGCGGGAGAGGGGGCGGTGACTCAGCCGCCCTCCGCCTGCCTCCCCGGAACTTTGCAGCAGCTGGAGCAGCCGTTGCTACAGGAACCGAAAGCTTTTGTTCCCCGATGTCTAGGCTGCCCCGGCAGCCGGGTGGCTGGGAGGCTGCCCACTCCCAGGTGGGACTCAGGTCCAGCTACACTGTTCACAGGACTTTCAGCCGAGCAGACGTCACAGGTTTGAGGCCCATCTCTTCCCCTTATCCATCCTTCACCAACCCCTTCCTGCCAAAGCCAGGTTTCTTCAAAAGTGCAGGGCTCTCAGGCCAGGCAGCCCTGTAACTCCCTCCTAAAGAGCTATCCCTCTGCACAGTAGCCTGGGAAGTTCCTGATGGTGTCTGACCTCCCAGGAGGAGACGGAAGCTCCTCTGTGGTGCAGGGCATTCCCCCTTCCACTAAGGCAGGCTGCCTTTGGGGGCCTTGACATAGGTTTCCTCCTCTTACTTACCCTACCTTCTCAACCGCTACACCAGAACTGGGACCTTGGAGACAAAGCCTGGCATTTACTGATACTCCTCTGGCTGGATTGCATCCCCAAGAAGTCCAGTGGGATGACGCAGGGTGGGAGGGAGGGCAAACAGTCACAGGCTGCCTAGACCCACTGAAACCAATAGGACTGAAGGTATTTTCTGGCTTTATTACTCTGGAAGTTGGTTGAGGTATATTTCTCCCCTAGAATTCAGAGTACAAAGTGGGGGAGGAGAGAGGGGACTGAATTTGGCCTTGAAAAGAAACAGACCAACACACCTATCGTTTCTGAGCACTGCAAAGTGCCCAACACTCTACACAATCTCATTTCATTCTTTCAGCAACTACATGCAGCAGTGATCACTGACCCATTTTACAGAGGGGCAACTGAGGCTCCGAAAGATTAAGTAGCTTGCCCAGGTCACACAACCTTTGAACCCCGATCATGTGGCCAAAGGTTGAGTTCGAAGGTGGATCATGTGGCCAAAGGTTGGGTTCCTAGCTAATCAACTCCATTACCTGGGTGCTGGGAGGCTGGGAAGTGGGCAGAGACCAGCCGGGACCTCACTTTGTGTTACAGAAATGCCTACCACATATACACACTCCCAGGCTAGGCCTTGGGGGTGGAGAACAGAAAGCAGGAGGAGAAGTAGGAGAGAAGGCAGAAAAAGAGAGCAGAGGGGAAGACATCCTCTGCTGACTTGGTCCAGAGAAGGTCCTCCCTCACTCCCCTCCTCACCAGTGCACACCTCATGCTGAGTTCATACTGCTCTACTCCATCTTGGGCAGCACAGGGGACACTCCCCAGGTGCCTGCTCTATCGCAGGGTCAGGCGCACTCCACTGCAGCCTGCATACTCCATACCCAAGCCAGTCAGAGCCTGCCTTTGCCCACACTTCCCACCTCGCTGGGACAGCCACAGGGTATACACGGGATCCCAAGGGCACCTGCCCAAGCCCAACCAGATCCCACTGAAGCCAGGGGGCCACTCCTACTGGCCTGTGCCTGATGGCCTCAAAGGATTCCTGATTTGCTTTTGGGGGTGAGCCCTCCACCCCATCCCACTCTCAGAGCAAGTGAGCTGACCGGGAACGTCGGGCACAGGTAGCACGAGGGGGCACACTGCCTCGCCCACCAATCTCATTTACCTAGGGACTTCCCAGTAACAATCCTGCAGCCACCGCTGCTGCTCCTGGCTGCGGAAACGAGGGGTTGCCCAAGGGAGGAAAAGGGGCGGGCCGCGGGCAGGGGGCGCCAGAGGACGCCCGGGGGCCCGGCTGGCAGCTGGTGAGGCGGGCAGGCAGGCGGCATCTCCCAGCTCGGGCACCCCTCCCCCCCGCGAACATCAGACCCATCGCCCGCTCTGCACCGGCCGCGTCGCCGAGGACTTCCTGCAGCCGTGCCCTCGGACTGAGCTGACTGCAGGAGTGGCCGACAACTTGACAGCCTACAACCCCCAAGTCATGACGGCCCCCGGGGCTGCGGGAGGGTGCATCTGACGCTTGGTTCCATGCCGGGGTTGGAAGGAGTCGGGGAATGGACAGACTCCTGCCTAAGATGGACACAGGGGAGCCAGGGATGCGGGTCCAGGCGTGATCTGGGTGTACGGGAGGGGGCTCTAAGCAGACACTGGGGACATGGCCCAAAGTCCAGGCTAGGGGGGAGGGGACTTGCAGCAGAGATTGGCTAGGGAAGGCGGGACTCCAGGCAGATATGGGGGGAGGGGGCACTCGGGGCAGAAATGGAAGGGATGCACAGTCGGGGTACCGGCGTAGGGGAAGGCAGTAACTATAGACAGACATAGATGGGAACGAGAACGACTCTGGGCAGAGGTGAAATGGGGAGTGGGGAGCAGGGTCCGGCACCCAGACTAGGAATGGAGATGGAGGAAGACACAGTCGAGCTGCAGGTTGGAGAGAGGAGCTATAATCAAGGCGGAGGCGCACTGCCGAGATCGGGGCTGAGATAGGGAGAGCCTCGAGATCGTGATGGGGGTACTGTTTGGGTCAGGATTTGGGGGCTTTCAGCAGAGATGGGCAAGGGGATCGGTCCAGGTTGAGGGAGGAGGAGGGCGGAGGAAAAGGGACTCATCAGAGATGAAGGGGGCCTTGGTCCCAGGCTTGAGAGTTCCCGGATAGATGCGGGTGGGTGGGTGCTGAACGAACTCGGTCCTGGAGGGGGGGAAATTCAGCAGAGATCGGCTGTGAAAGCGCCCCGAGTTCGGGCTGGTGCGGAAACTCGGGACCGCGCCAGTGAGCTCCTTGCGCCGCCGGGTCGGGGTCTGGGGCCATGCACTCACCTGGGCGCCGTCAGCAGCAGGAGCGGGGGCCGGCGCTGGCGGAGGCTGCCACGGGGCGCAAGTTTGCCATCCCTGAGGCGGGGGCCGGGCCGGGCGCGGGGCAGCTCGCGACAGCCACGCCGATGGCCGAGGCTCCCGCTCCGCGGAGCGGCGGGTGCAGAAAAGGCGCGGCGGAGCAGTGTCGGGCGGGCGGGCAGCAGGCGCCGGGCCGGGCGCGGGCTTCTGCCACCGCCGCCGCCGCCTCCTCGCTGCGCCGCCCCCCGCTCCCCTACCCCGCGCGCCGCCCGCGCCTCGCGCCGCCTCCTATTTGCGGGCGGCGGCCGCAGCCCCAGGCCCCAAAAGCCGAAGCCGCATCCTCCTCGGTCTCCTCGCGCCGCCGCCACTGCCAAGCCAGATTCCTCCGGCCGCTCCGGCCGCTGCCCGCAGCGCGCGCGGGGCCGAGTGACGGCCGAGGCGGGACGCGGCGCCTGCGCGGGCCGGGCCCGGGTGGGGGCGCGCGCCGGGCCGGGCGAGAGGAGCCGCCGGGGAAGGGGCGGGGGGCGGGGGCGACGCGCACCGCCTCCTGTTAAAGGGGGAGCAGCGCCAGCCGAGCCCAGCGCACCCTCCTTCTCCCCCTCCCTGGGCCCCGGGCGCCGGCGCGGGAGAAGCCCCGGGTAAGCCCTCGCCCCGCCCGCGGCCTCCTGGACTGCAGGTTGTGGCAATCCGTGACGCCCCTCCAGTGATACCCTGAGCCAGAGTCATCTTGTGCAGCAAGGGTCTCCAAGGCCCTAGGGCTGAAGCAGGAGCCACCGCCCCCACCATGGGCAGTGCATATTGCATACCCTTGTGCATGCAAGTGTCACTCATGTGCTCTGAACTTTGCATATGCTTATGCATACAGGTGCTCTTTGTGTGCACTGCAATGTTGCCTGTCACTGTGCATGCAAGTGTCATACACATGCAGCGTGTTAACATGTGTTCAGACCGTGATTGCTTATTGCTTGTTCCTGTGCATATAAATAGTTTATGTGTGCAAGGTTACAAGTGCCACATGTGTGGTGTGTGTCATGGGTCACTCATATGTAGGAGCTACATGTAAGCTGCAGTGTGGTATGTTTGGTGCATACTCTGGTGTAAACTCTGCAATGTTGCATGTCTTTAGGCACAGGGATGCTGCACGTGTGCAATGTGTTACATGTTTTCTCAAATGTCTGTGTATTCTCACAAGTGCCTTTCCGTGTGCTGGGATGCCCCTATGTTGCATCTGTTTGTGTAGAAGCAGCAAAAATGTACACATCTACCCTACTCCCCATCCTGCACTGTGTGTACGGACTGGTGGGTGGAGCCTAAGCCCTCATGGTTCAGGGGGTGTCTTGGGAGACACCCATGCCTCAGGGCCCTGGTTGAGTGGTTTGTGGCCTGGGCATGTTGCCACGAGAAAGGTGGGAAGACCGGGGGCACACCACTGTGGCCAAAGACAAGTCGGTTAATCAGATGGCTCTGGTCAGAGAAGTGCAGCTGTGGTCTAAGCAGAACCCAGCAGGGGGCACCTTTGCAGTAAGGGTGGGAAGGCCTCGGGAACCTTTTTGAAGATTCTCTGGTGGGGAGGGGATCAACCCTGGAGGACAAAAAAGACCCCAGTCCACCCACATCCAACTCCACCTCTTTACTGAGGCCCCCTGAGTTGTGTCACACCAGAGATTAGAACAGGACAGAAAGACCCCACATGTCCCCAAGGACAAGACAAGGAAAAGGCAGACAGAACCACCCGTGTTCCCTCTGTCTGTCCCTCCCCCTCCGGCAGTCTCTGTGACATTTGTTGTGAGTGATTGTGAGAGATTATCGACTTTAATGGAAAGAGGTAATAAGGGGCAATGAAGAAATCTCACCTGTCACCTTAAGGGAATTTATGAGGCAGTAAGAAGAGAGGAGGAGGACCAGGCTGGCACCTTCCCTTTCCCCGTGGGAGCCCAAGGAGGCCTGGGCCTTGGACCTAACACTGGCAGGCAGGGCTCCTGGATTCTTCCTGGGTACCTGCTGCTACTGTGAAAGCTGAGCTAGGCAGACCTCTCCATCTGCAATGTGTGCTGAGAGATGCATGGGGGACAGTGGGTGTCTGAGCTGAGACCCTGGGCCCCCTCTTAGGCACTGTGATGGGGAGTGCAGTTACTGGGATTAGGGCCTCAAGGAGATAGGCAGAGTGGTCAGGACAAGGGGTACCCTTAAGGATGCAACAACAGGCCCTTAGGAGCCTCCACGACCATCTACTCCAGAGATTTAGCTGCCCCCCTTCCCCTCTTATAAGAAGCTTACCTCCCTTCTTATGAATATTTATGATAATTAGCATACTGGAGACCCAGCGCCCAGAGAAACCTAGGCAAGTGTCTGGCAGCTGGATCCCTGAAGCCCTCCTCAAACCCAGGATGCAACTGAGATGGGGGTAATAGGTAGGGTTGGCTCCAGATAGACCATTGTTTGGTCTGCTTTTCTGTTCCTTGCTAGCTCTCTGACTTCTTGCACTCACCCAGCCACAAAATTGTGTGCCCTAGGAAAAACAGGTGGTCAGACAGGGTGATGGACTGCCAAAGATATTACCCCATCCCCAAGGACTCCTGAGGGCAGAGTGGGGAGGTCAACAGGGCTATGGGATCTGGGTAAACAGGGCAGGACCTCCTCCCTGGCTCTCCCTGGAGGTGCCACCTTCCATTAGGGCTTCCCCAACTCCTTTCCCAGGAGCTCCAGCCCTTCCAGACTCTTGCTGGCAATAATGCCGCCTGCAGGGAAGGACTGTGGAGTAATTACAAACCGTTTCCACATTCAAATCCAGCTGGTTTAGGAGAAATTACTTCTTTGATGGCCCTGGAAGGGGTGGGAAAAGCAAGCCTTAGGCCTAGGAGGAACCTCCAGAAGAAGGGAGCAGAGGCTGGGTAAGGGAAGGTCCACCAACCTGTGTGAGTGTAAAAGGCTTGGAGGGAGTGAGAGAGCATCTCCTCTTCCCCTCTCTGGCCTTCTAGCACATGGGGCCAAGGACAAGGACCCCAGCCCTTTAGACCCCGGGGGGGGGGCTTCCCCTAGAGCCTCTGATAGGATGGAGGCCCCCCCACCCCAGAGGAGCAACTAGAGGCCAAGTTCTCTTTCCTATTCTCACACTGACTGCCGGGTGACCTTGAGAAAGCGTCTTCAGCTTTTCTGGGCCTCTCTTACCTTATCTATGAAATGGTATAAATGACATCAATCTGGGCTCCCATAAGAGAAAAGAGAGGGAGCAGCAAGCATCATGCCCCTCCCCAAAAGGGGTCTTTATCAATAATAATCTTAAACCTCACTGATGTAGAGTTGATTCTGACTCATAGTGACCCTGTAGTACAGAATAGAACCTCCCCATACGGTTTCCAAGGCTGAAATCTTTATGGAAGCAGACTATCACATGTTTCTCCTGAGTGGTGGCCTGGGGGTATGAACCATAAACCTTTTGGTTAACTGATGAACAATTTAAATGCTGTCCTTTTAATAATTATTACCAATTGATTAGTATTTTTGTTAACAACAGCCACCAACAACTCTAGAGGCAGTGCAACCCTCAAAGCCTGAGTCACAGGGCAGCTCAGGAGAGGGCTGTGGTTTGGGGAAGAAGCTCCCCAGCCTCACTTGCTTGGCCTCAGCCCTGCCTCCCACTGGGCAAGCCACTGTTACGCTTCATTGCCCTTTAAATAGATGAGAAAATGTTCTTCTTCCTTTCCCAATGATTTATTTGGCCTACAGCCTGGGCAGGTTTCCTTCTAGCAGATGGGATCTAGGAGCACCCCTCACTCAGCCCCTGCCCACGACTGCCACTAGGCCAGCACCTCTACCATCACCCAAAGATCTGAGTACTAAGGTCTCTTTCTAGACCCCCACTCTTACTCCCAGACATCTATAAGAGTTCCTAGTGTGTCCCACAGACACCCACGTCTTCTCATCGGGGTCGGCCCCACATCTCATATGACCAACACCTCAGTACTTGGACATCATGGAGGTTATCGTGAAAAGATGCAGTAGCCTTGTCTGTGGTAAGTGCTGCACAGCTAGCTTCTATCCTGCTGCAGATACTAAGTGGGTTAGGAGTCAGGGGCAACCCAAGCTGGTGTTCATCCCTTTCTTAGTACTCTGCATTGAGGAGAGAAGGCAGTAGTAGTTGCTTCCCAACCAGATCTTCCCAGGTCAATTCCAGGTTTGCATGAGCAGTACCTATCTTCTGACCCCTGGGGCAGAGACTGGAGAAGCCCTTTAGAGTCCTGGGTGATCTTCACATACAGGTCTTACACTGAGAGGTGCACACAAGTGTTTATAGAGCCTGGAAGCAAGAGGGTGGCTTCATTCGTTCCTTCAACAATTATTTCTTGAGTGCTTGCTGTTTTAGGCACTGGGATCCAGGCCATCAGCAAGTTCAGTGGTTCTACCTCCAAATATATCCCAAGTCGAACCACTGTTCACATCCCCACTGCCAACACTTGAGTCTGAGCCACCATCACCCAGCGTCTGCACTCTCCCTTAACCAGTCCCAGTGTCACACTCCTACCCCATGCCACTCCAGCCCATTCTCCTGGAGCCAACAGAGCCATCCTTCAAAATCACTCCAGTGGCTTCCCAAGGCCCTTAGCATCAAAAACAAAGGCCTTCCAGAGCCTGCATGATCCAGCCCCAGCCCACCTCTCCAGACACATCTCTGCTCCCCAACCCACACAGCATGCCCCGGTCACAGAGACCTTCCTATTTTTCCTCTAGCTCTTCCATGGCTGATACTTTCTTATCACAGAGATCTAAGCACCAACGTCATCTCCTCCAGGGGCATCCCCTGACCATCCTGACCACATGTCTAAAGCAGCCCTGCACCCTGAGTCCCTGTATCCCATTGTTACTGTTAGTCTTCCAGTCGACTCTGACTCATGGTGACCCCATGTGTTTGGGCCCTGTTTTATTTGCTTCCTAGCACTCAATACTCTGCAAATACTTGTTCATTTATCCACATGCCACCTGTCTCCCCTGCTGGACTGTGATATTCACGAAGGCAGAGACTTCATCCATCCATTCACAGCTGGATCTCCTGGCACCTAGAACTATGACAAGCATATAGGTACTCAATAAATTCCAACTGAGTGGCACTTGGCTTTGGCTGGCTAAATGAATGAATGCATACATGAGTGAATGAATGAGTGGTGAGAAGGCAGGGAGAGACTGTCATTTCAGTATACGGTCCATGATTGATGCTCGCTGTAAACCAGTGTTTCAATTTCCTATGTGATGAACCAGAAAGTGTTCAGGTGCTAGGTCACACACCTGGGTGCTGCCTCTGTCCCTCACTGGCTGTGGGACCTTGGATGAGGCACTTAGGTTCTCCAAGCTTCAGTTTTCTCTTCTGTGAAATGGAAATAATGATCCCAACCTGGCAGAGCCAATGAGGTGACATGATAGATGTGGAAGGCATTGCACAGTGCCAGGCCCTGGGAGGTGTCATCTCCATGAGTGTGGGTCCCTTTGAGACTTACTCATGGCAGAGAGCTGTTCCAAGCTCGGGGAACATGGAGATGATTCAAACTGGGTCTCTGCCCTTCAGCAGAGAGGCGAGCCAGCAGGAACTCTCACAGCCAGAGGTCAGTGCAACAAGGGAGGCAGCAGAAGCCAGGGTACTGCCCATGTGACTAGGATGTGTGTATGTGTGATCCCTGCAGGGCAACAGACCCATTTCTCTGTGGAATCTTCTCTCCTTACTTGGAAAGCTCTTTCTTTTCTGCCTTCCATGTCTGTGTAAATACACACATGCATGTACACACATACACATATACGGATTCATGTATAGAAAAACTCATATTCACACACTAACCTGCCCCCAGACATACATACGTGAATGAGAAACACAGGTATATGAATAACCACACACACACACGCACACACACAATCCCAGGACACAATATACCTCCGTTTTCCTGGCCTAGCAGGGATTCTCTGGCTTATCTATCAGTTATGTCACCTTCTGCTCTAAACTAAGATCAGAAATAACCCTGTCTGACTGACATCAGGTAGCCCAGGCTCTCGCCTTTGTAAGTCCTCCCTAGGGTCTAATTCCACACCTTCCAGCTATAGGCCTTTAGGACAAGTAGTCTGGCAGCCTCTCTAGATGCCCACAGATGACAGCACAGTACCCTGTCCATGCCCCAAGGCTAGGTAGCTGAGAAGAGCTGCTTTCAGTTTCCTGCCAGGGAGGAAGGGAAAGGGGAACCCCTCAGAGATAGGCTAGAACACTTTCTGGGCACAGGGTACCCTGGCAGTACAGGGCCAGTGAGTTGCCACCCACTGGAATGCCCTAGGCTCTCTCCCCCAGGCTCTGAGCCACCTGGAACCCGCTGGACTTGGCTTGTGCCAAGCAGGACACAACATGTATAGCCGCCAGGATCAGGTGACCTAGAGGTCTAGGGGGACCAGTTCATCCTGTGAAGTCCTCTGTGGGCCTGACACTGGCCAGCTGCTTTTCACTTATTGTTAGACTTAACTCTCAGAATCCCTTAAATTGCTATACCAATTACTGTAAAGTGGGCTCCAGCTCATGGTGACCCCACTGTGTCAGAGCAGAACTGTGCCCCATAGAGGTTTCAGTGGCTGGTTTTTCTGAAGTAGGTCACTAGGCCTTTCTTCCAAGGTACCTCTGGGTGAACTCTGACCTCCACTCTTTCAGTTAGCAGCCAAGGGCATTAACCATTTGTTCCACCAGCCCCTTGAAACTGGCACAGTCATCTCCATTTCAGACATGAGTAAACTGGCTTAGAGAGAGGCAAGGAGAGAACTCGTGCCTCTACCTTATTTAGTGTTCGCTTCAGGCCCTATCTTAGTCCTGTGGTATCTTCCTTGTCACCCCTCAGAAGGTAGACTAGTTGCCACCTGTGAAAAACAGTTTATTTCCGGATTAGAATTGATCTTCCAGAGAAGACCAGCTCCCTCAGGGTAAGAGATTTTGGATGGGCAAGGGGGCTGATTCCAGGGCCTTGCCCCTGCAAGGAGAGGGTGAGACTGAATGCCCAGATTTTGAGGGCGGCAACCAGGGTTGCTGAGGGTGTTCCAAAGGACAACATACACCAGCACTGACAGTCACATGCCTCCGTGGCAGGCACAACCCCGCTCCTCAGGGACACCGGAGCATGCTGACAGCACTCCACGTCAGACCTCTCCCTTGAACATACACAGTCTCCTGTCAGTGGTACAGGAATCTCTGCTGGGTGTTGGAGTGGCCTGGTCTCACTGCCAACCTGGTACGATCCTGATCTCAAGGGAGGCTTGGGAGTCAGCCTTGTCTGGGGGGTCGGAGAGAAGGTGCCTGACTGTTGTGCTTGGAGGAGAAGCCCTAGAGAGCAGAGCCGAGCGAGTGTTCTGCGTGTCAGAGTGGGAGTGAGTGGGGCTGAGCTTGGGTACATGTGTGGGTGGTTGTGTGCGTCAATGTGGTGGGGGGAGTATGTGTGTGTGTGTGTGTGTGTGTGTGTGTGGTGTGCCTGTGAGCAGGCCGTGTATGTGTCTGTCTAGGCCTTGTACGTCAGGAGCCTGGGCCCAGCACTGGGGATCTCTGCTGTGGGTGTCTTCGTATGCAGGGTATGTAGATTTTCATGCATTCCTTTTTCAGTGTGTGTGGTGTAATGTAGAGTATGTACATGTGTGTGACACTGGGGGTTGTGGATGCACTCAGTGTCTACAAGAATGTGAGGTACGTTCACAGGGCACTCCTGTGTTTCACTGGAGTTTGTGTGCACCTCGAGTGCAGGGAGTTCTTCTGTGTTCAGTGTGTGCTTGAGTTGCATACATGCATGTATACACACGTGTGCATACATGTTTGGAGAGGGGAAGTGTTTTCTGGCCTGTGTGTCTGTGCTTTTGTGTGGGATGTATGGCAATGTGTGGTATGTCCCTATGTTTGGGGTGCTAACAGGACCTCAAGTTTGACAGCAGGTCAGTGTCTCTATGTCTGTGTGAGGTTGTGGGCTGGAGTACTGCAAATATGGGTACAGGTGAGGGCTGAGGATTAGTGGTCCCCGTGTGCCTACAGATCACTACTCTGTCCTTACAACTCTTGTCTTTGGGGCCTTTCTCAACTAATCCTTCCCAGAAAGTCTCCTCCTGCTCCCAGGTTGAGAACTTGGCCCTCAGCTCCAACCAGCTTAGCCAGCCCTGCTCTGCCCTCCTGGGGGTCACCCTCCTAAGGGAACCCACATACCACCTGGGTCACGCAGGTGGTCACGCAGTGGGGAGAACCAAGGGCTCCTTCTCCCCTTCTCCTACCTGCCCTCATCAACACCACAGTGGCTGCCTACAAGCCCCAGGCACTGCCTGGGTCTCCCCTGAAACGAATTTTAATTTCTGCTCCAGGCAGGTGGAGTAATAAGTACCCCCCCACACCATGTCAGCTTGCTGGCCACAGGTGCCACAAGGCCACAAGTGCCACAAGGCCACAAGGCGGTAGAGGAAAACAAGGATTTGAATTTCAAAGGCAAGGGGGCCCAAGGGCTTCTGTGTCTTCTGATTGTGTGTGTAACGCTAGTGTATCCGCCAATGTGCAGCTGCATGTGTGGCCGTAGGTGAGTGAGCTTCTTTTGTGACAGTGCCTCTGTGGGGGCATGTGTGAGCCCTTGTGTGGGCTGCGAGTGTGACTGTCAGTGAGCTCGAGTGTGGTTCTGTGAGAGGGTGTTAGTGTGTCTGTGCCTCGTGGGCAAGCATTTGCTTTGGCGAATGTGTCTGTATGAATGTAACCGTGTCTTTGTGTGTCCCTGTTCTGTCCCCTGCATGTGTCTGTAAATGTTAATATGTTTATGTACTTGTGTGTTTGTATCACTGTGTGGACATCCTCAGGGGAGTAAGGGTGTGTCAGTGTGTCTCTGAGTAACCTACATGTAGGCGAGCGTTTACATCTGAGTGTGTTTCTCTGAGTCTAGGTGGGCGCGTGTTTGTAGGAATGAGTCTGTATAGGCGTGTCTGCCTCTATGTGTCCGGGTTCCAGCCACTCCCTGTGTCTGTGAGTGTGTGAGTATGCATCAGTGAGTTTGTGTGCTTGGGTGTCATGTTATTGTGTGTGTAAGTACTTGAGTTCACAGGTGTCACTGCTAGTGTCCAGCTGTTGGAGTGCATCTGAGTTTGAGGGTCGGGACACAGCGCTTGTGAGCGAGCCTGGAGTTGGGTAAAGCAGTTCTGCCCCCTCATTACGGCCTTTTTGTACCCTGTGCTGTGTGCCTGCTCCTCTGGCCCTCCCTGGAAGTGGGAAGGGACCAGGTGAGAACCTGTCTCCTTGAAGGGACTCTGGGCAACATGGGCTAGGGTTTGAGAGGCAAGCTGGCCTGCCTCCAGTGTAGGGTACCCTCTCCAAAGCCACTGCTTCCTGAGCTGCTCCCAGACCAACCCGAGCAGGTGCTCAGTTGGCTCTTGGGGAGGCAATGGACCGAGAGGATGGGCCGTTAGCAAGAGGGGCCAAGGGGCACTGATTTCAGGCTCTCACAAAGCTGAGGGCACGAGGGCAGTTCATGCTTCTTGGGTAATGGGTCTGCTGCTGTGAGATATTAGTAGTCCTGTGGTTGCACTGGAGCCTCAGGCTAGAGTGCACAGGAAGGACTGCTGGGACTGCAGGCTGGTCCTGAGAAGGCACATCTGGAACAGGCACAGGTGTGGACACATGTGCGTGCTGCTGCAACTCAGGCACACCCAGGCATGTCCCCAATCATACCTCATGCACTCAGGAGTCAGGGATAGTCCCTGACACCTACGAGTGGACACACACATAGGCAAGGTTGTGCGCATACTTCACACTCTCATGAACATCCCACTTCCCATAGGTCTTGGACTCTGCTGGGTGATGAAGGAGAATAGGGGGTTTATTTAGAGTGATCAGGGAAGATGTCTTTGAGAGGGTGACATCTGAGCAGAGACGTGAGGGATATTTGGAGGAAGAGCTATCCAAATAGGGGAAACTGCAAGTGCAAAGGCCCTGAGGGGGAGGATGCCATTTACTCAGAGGGAGGAAGGCTTGTGGGAAGTCGATTAGTTCTATTTTGGACATGCTGCACTGAGGTGCCTTCAGGACATCCAGGGATGGTGACCAGGAAACATAAGGTAACTTGGGTAAAGGCAGGGATTAAGGAGAATGGAACCCTGGAAACCAGTGCCATAGGAGAGGTTAGGGAGTGACTGTGGGAAGAGGAATGGAGAACAACCTAAGGCATCACAGCCAATTTCCAGGAGGCTGACTGGACGGCACTTGGCTTTGGCTTTGGCTGCTATAGGTCCTGAGTTGGGGAGGGACCCATGTGACCAAAACGGCATCCCTAGAAGGGTCCTGGTACCAGTTGCTCCTTCTTTCAGCCTTGCCTGGGCCCTCACCATCTCCTCTTTTGCCCAACTGTCCTAAAGCTGAAACAGGCTAGGTTGTAGACAGGGGTCTCCTTCTGGTTGGCTTGTGTAGTCCCCTGGAGCCCCTCTGCTATCATGCTAGCCATCAGAGACAACCAGACTGCCATGAGTTACTCGTGCCTCTAGCTGGAGACTGGGTCCTCAACCAACTCTGCAGTCCCCTCTCAGCTGTTACCAGTCCTGTGGAGCAGAAGAGCCTGGAGACTGAAGGTCTGGGTTACAGACTTCTTAGGTGGTCTCTGAGCCTCAGTTTCTGCTTGTGTCGGACTTTGAAGGAACACTCTAAGCAGGGCCTTCTAGCCCTAACATGATCAGAATCTCTCAGGCTTTCTGACCACACTTCAGGTGGGTTCAAGGGTATGCTGGTAACTGATTAACAACCGGCTTTGGTGGGAAGCATACAGCCCTGATTTGTAGCGTTTGCCAATTTCCATGGTGTAAATCCTCCCACGATGGCCAATTGAAGTTATCCATGTAAAGTCAACAGGCTGGCAAAGTTCCTAAATATTTAACAATTAGCTCTCACAAGCTGGTATGAGCCAGTTCCAGAATATTTGTCAAACCCGTTCCAGAGAGACGGGACGAGGCCAACACAAAAAACAAACAAAAAAACCCAAAAACCCAGAGCCCGGAGAGGTGAGGGACGCCACCGGAGATGGGAGGAGGAGAAAAATGAGGCTCTCCAGCCTCCTGATCTTGTCCATCCATTGTGCCTCCAGCTCTAACCTTGTGGCCCTCTGCCCCTGTACTTCCTACTCAAAAGGTAGGCTGGTATCCAGACTTCCACCCACTTGCCCTGCCTTCCTCCAAAAGTGGCTTCACTCTCTGGACACAAGCCAGACAGCCATCCTGACCCATAGCCAGGCCATGGCTGTGGTCAATCATAGACAGGTGATCTGGGTGCCTGACCTAATTGCCACCAGCCATGGGACAACCTCCCCTTCTCTATCCATGACGTAAGAGACAAGCGGTCCTCTCCGAAGGCCTTTTGAGCTAAGGGTTTCTGCAATTTCTATCATTCTCTGTATCAGCCCTGGTGGCAGCTCAGACACACATTTCTCCAGCCTCTGAACCCCCTCCTCGCTCTAGAGGCCCCCCACTGTCTCTGGCTCCCCAGGCTCCCCGATAAGGGGCCCAACTAATTACATTAGGATTTCATGCCAATTAGCAAACAATTACATGGGCAAATTGGTGCCTAATTTGGAGCAATAAGAACAGCTCCACTGGCCGAGGAGAGATGGCTGTAGATGACACTCTTCACCTGACCTGGTCCCCATTAGGGCCCCTGAATGATGACAGCTAGGTTTCCTGCTCTGGCCTGGGCCTAAGCCTGCAGTTGTCCTTTAAGAATCTTTACCAAACTGTTTATGCCAATTACATGTCTATGCTGAACTAAAGACGTAGAGTGAAGAGAGGAGAGAAGGTGAGAAATGGGGGCAGCTAGGAGCCACGGCAGACCAGTTTGGCTTCACCGAGGAGGTGGGAGGATTGGGGAAGGCAGAAAGGAGGGAAGATGGTGTGGGGGAGGTGCAGTAATTAACATGAACAAAGATTTGGATGCTGCGGTGTATTACATGAGCACGGGGCTATGAGAGACCAGTTGGTCCAAAGCACAGCATGGTGGGAGGAGATGTGGCTGCGGAGGTAGACAGGAGATGCTGTTCCAGAGAATTTCAATGTTCTCCTGCAGGCCTTTGGAGCCACTGGGGACTCAGGACTGGGGGAAAGGACTGTGCTAAGACTCAGTTTAGGCTTCAGACCTGGGATCACCAGAAAACATAATTCTACCTACAGCCTGCCATGGGGTCCCATCTAGTCTCCCCACTTAACATCTCTGGAGCCCTTGCCTTTGTTCAGGACCATGAGCCCGTAACAGCAGCTGTCTCCCATCCTCTCTCTGTGTTCTCCAAATGATCACCCAAAGGCACATACCCAACCATGTTCCTCCTCTCTGTAAACCCTCAACGGCTCCCCCATGCCCTCACGATAAAGTGTAAACTCTGTATCTCAGCATTCAGTGCCCTTCCCCACTGGGTCACTGCTGACCTCCCCAGCTTTCCTGCTCTTCCTACTTTCACGTCTACGTCACACCTCAAGAATTAGACACTTGATCCTACCAGGCTCTATCATACCTCCAAGCCTCAAACATACTGTTCCTTTACCTGGATTGCTCTCCATCCTGCCTTCCGTGTGCCTCCTGTGCCTCCCAGATTCTCTTTGAAGCACCAATTCTTCTCTCCTCTGGGCTCCCTTTGTACCTCCTTCTTGTGTGGCATCTGTCCTTCTGTATCATATTGTTGTAACTAGTTGCTGTAGAGTTGATTCTGACTCATAGTGACCCTATAAAACATAATAGAACTGCCCCATAAGGTTTACAAAGCTGTAAATCTTTACAGAAGCCGACTGCCCTATCTTTTTCCACTGAGCAGGTGGTGGATTTGAACTACCACCCTTTTGGTTAGCAGCTGAGCACATACCCACTGTGCCACTCAGGCTCCTTCCCTGTGCCACAGCTGTCTGCACCATGGTCTGCCTCTCTCACTTGGACTCAGAGCTGCTCATGGGCCCATGGCCGATTTATTTGCTGTCTCCTTTATCCAGTACAGAAAGTGAGAAGACAAAGGGATAAGATAAAGGTATTTTCCCCTGAGGACAGTGGGGAAACTGAGGAGGGACCCAGAGAAATATTCATGAATCTGGAGGATGCTTCATTTGGGAAGGAAAGCTGGGTCAGCCTACAGTCCTTTGCCCATTGCAGCTAAGTCCTGCTGCCATCCCCTCCAGCCTTTTTTTTGCACACCCTCAGGAAGCCTTGAAGTAGTCCACTTCAATCCACTCTCATCCTGGTGTTTTCACCCCTGCTTTCAACAAATAAGATAAAGAACCTAAGGATTTCCCCCCAAATTAAGGCAGTTCTCATGAGGCCAGTGACAGAATAGATTGAATTACAATATGAAGGACTATGGGCAGACTCAAGGAAGAATCTCCTGACTATCAAGGCTGAGCCCCTGAAGTGATCCCTAAAGGAATGACCACTGGGGAAGGCAGGTGACTGGTCTGTTCAAGGGAGGCCAGGCAGAAGCCAGGGATGGGACGCAGACCTTTCTGGAGACAGGGGATGACCTGGCTGACTTCCCTGGGAGCTTGGCTCTCACTCAATGGGCTGACACTCTGTCTCAAAGCCCATCAGTCACATTAATTACCAAGAAAAAGCCAATTTCTCCTCATTTCCAGACAACAAATGACAGTGCCATTAGGCTGGTAATATGCAGAGAAATTGTGCGTGTCTGTCTTGGAATACATCCTAAACTAGGATGGGTAAGGATGCCCCCCACAAAGGTTGTCTCTGAGACACTCCCTGTGGCAGAAAGCCAATCACAAGATGAGATACTGTGTGCCAGAGCAGAGGTACTTGCGCCCTCTGTTCAATGGATACCAATGGTGCTGACTAAGCCACACTAGGCAATGGCATGAGTAACAGCCCAGAATATACAAACCCTGATGGATATGAACAGAGCCAGTGATTCCCCTAGTAGAATTACACAAAGACAAGAACCTCTTTGTCTCAGCTGAACTTGAACTCAAGCCTGTCTGCCTCCATGCTTCTTCCCAGTTTTGCCCAGAACCTTTGCCCTCAGCTCCTTGCCCACTCTAAACCAAGAAGCATCTGGGCACTGTCATGTCTCTGGGAGGGAAGAGGTGTCCATTCCCACATATTTCTTTCTTTTCAAGCAAAGCCAACCCCCTAAATATGACAAAACACCTTCTCTCTGGCCCTTCAACAACAGTTGCCAGCCACAGCTCACAGCCTTTCACAAGTGTCTTCACATTCTTCATTGTATTTAATCCTTACTCAGTCCCCCTTCACAGAGGAGGAAACTGAGGCCCAGAGAGCCAAAGTGATGTGCCTAAGCTCCAATCTCAGAGCTAAGCTTGACCCCAGTCCCAAAGCTCTGGGTGAAGACAGAGTCCTTGGTTCAATCCAAGCAGTATTCTAGAACACACGTTATTCAGGAATGAATTTCCCAACTAACAAGGTGTGCAGGGGCTAACTTCTGCTTACTCACTAATCTGTAGTGCACAATTTCACATGGACTTCTTCACAAATGTGGTGAAAAATAGGTGAAATTGTGCACTACAGGTTGTAAACTAACATAATTAAACCTGTGCATAACTTCCTTACTGCAAGCTGGTGCATACTGCGTTTCCTGGTTAGTCTGCCTCAACTATGTGCCAGCTTCTGATAGAATTAGATACAAACAGACCCTGCCCTCAAGATCTCAGGTTGGCAAGGGAGAAGCAGGATGTAAAAATATAATTACAGTTCAGCACGATTCATGCATGACACAAAAGAAGAGATACAAAAGGTTTATCCCCACCAGTAATCAAAGAAATGCAAATTAAAACAATACAATGCCATTTTTACCCACTGAAATTAATAGTTTTTTTTCTTCTTTTAAGACAGCTCCAGTGTTAGTGAGAACTAGAATACAGGGTGCACTCAGACTCAGCCAATGGGAGGGTAAATTGGAAAAGCTTTTCTGGAAGGCCATCAGTGTCAAGAGCTTTAAAGGCAGACAGACCCTTTGGTCCCATTAATCTACCCTTAGCAATTCAACTCAAGAAATAACCGAAGATGTTAAAAAAAAAAGAACCATGTACTAGGATGCTTATAGCCGTTATTTATAACCATGAAAAATCACAACCAACATAAATGTCTAGCAATAGAGGGTTGGTTAAATAAATTATGATACCATCCATATAAAAGAATACTACGCAGCCATTAAAAGTCATGTTCTTGAAGAATTTTTAATCCTGAGAAATAGTCACTACAGGGTGATAAGTGAAACAAAGCAAGAAACAAACTGTACATAGAGGATGGTCTTAGCTTTGTAAAGAAAATATTTAAGCAAGGCGTTTGAAGAAAGTCTGGTAGGACACAACCCAAGAGTTACCTGAGAGGATTATGGGTGATTTGTGTTTCATTTTATGCTTTTCTATTTCTTCCAAATCTACACATTTTCAGAAAAAAGTCATTAGAAGTGAATGCCCTAGAGAGGGGAAGGCCAGCCCAAGATGCCATGGGAACACAGAGGAGAGGGTCCTCACCTAGCCTAGGTGAGGTCAGGGAAGACTTCCTGGTGGAGGTGATGCCTGCACTGTCTCTTTCAATGAGTAAGCGTTATCTACTGGAGGACTGGTGTTCTAGGCATAGAAAACAGTTATTGCAAAGGTACTGAGGCAGGAGATCCTGCCCTCTTCTGGAAACTTAGCTTGTGGGGCTAGGTAAAGGGGCAACAGGTAGAGTACAGGAGGTACGCAGGGACTTTGCCTTAGAGCTTAGAGTGTGCCCTTAGTACACAGTGGAGCACTGATGGACTGCAAGCAGGGTGTGCGTGCATGCGTGCGTGTGTGTGTGTGTGTGTGTGTGTGTGTGTGTGTGTGTGTTGTGTTACGTTTTAGGAAGACTGTCACGGCTCCAGAGTGCACAGGACACGGGACAGGGGCATGGGAAGTTGGGGGGGGGTAGGAGGGAGTAAGACATGATGCCTAGAAACCGGAAGATGGTTAGGAGTCTGTTGCATCATCTGGTTGAGAGAGGGGCTGGCCTAGGTAGGGCAGTGGTGACAGAGAGACAGAGAGGAGGGGCCAGCTGGAGCAATGATTGTGAGGAGATTTGACAGGACTTGGTGATTAATTGGAGGGCAGGGACAGGAAGAAGAGAAGACTCTGCTCTGACAGTGACTGCAGCACATGTATACACATACACACACACAGAATTAGACTGCACAATTTCAGGAGTGGCTTTCTCCCCCATTTTCCAATAATGGGCAGATTGGGGCTTATTTGTTATCTGGCTGCATATCCTGGAAGAAGTTGACCTTGGCTCCATCACTACACCCAGACTGATAGGCTGCTTCCCTCTGGGCACCTCTGCACTCCTAGCCTGCAGCCCTGGGAGGTGGGGGCCGGCAGGGTGAAGGGGACACTCTTAGAGAGAGGAGAGGCACCAAGAGGGCCGTGTGTAGGAAGGCCACAGACACAGACACGCTGTCACATACACTGTCACACACAAGGACACAAATCTCCATAAATACAGCACAGTTACACATGGAAATCCTGACAATCAAGTCTCAGGCAGAGGTGTACAACCAGAGACACAGCTGGACAGAGACTGTCAGACACAGGGCAGGCCACACACACAGCTACACACCCACAGACAGCCCCGGACACAGTCAGCCCCAGGCTGGGTCTCACACACAGGCCATTGTGCTCAGCTGGAGCCCCCAAGGTCCTCTCAGTGGCGCAACCCCCAGCCCCACCCCCCTTCTCCCTCCTCGAGGAGGACAGGACAGAGAGTTGGCAGAGGGGCCCAGCACAGGGGACTGGCACAGGAACCAGCAGCCAAACGGGGCAGACGGGAGGGAGGCCTCTGAGAAGGGGTTGCCAAGGCAACAGGCTCCTGCAGAACCAACCAGAGGCTTAGATTCTCGACTCTTATTTTTAGAAGTTGGGCCTGGACTGGTTGGGCCAGCCAGCCGGCCAGGTTGCCCCGGGCAGTGCCCATGGGTACAGACACAAGCCTCAACCACTCTGAGGGGTTCTGGTTGGCACTGGCCATGTCCAGGCTTCTTGGATATATTCCTAGACCTCTTCTCCAGAGTCTTGCCCTGGGGAGGGTCCTCATTCCCTTATTTCTTCACAGAGACCCAAGGTCCTTCCTTGCAGAACCCTCCACCCTCCAGGCTCAGGTGATGAGCACAGCCCTCCAACTGCAGCCTGTGAATGTCTATCTGTGGCTTAATTTATGGGGAAGGGGATGTAGAAGGGTGATTGAATGTGCACGTGTGTGTGCATTTGAGGAGGCGCTCTGACCTTCCACTTCATGTATGAGACAGAGACACACAGAGAGTGAGAAACAGATGTGACAGTCTACTTCTGTAAAGATTTACAGGCTTGGAAACCCTATGGGGCAGCTCTACTCAGTCCTGTAGGGTCACTATGAGCCAGAATTGACTCAATAGTACTAGGTTTGGGGGTTTTGTTGGTGGTAGTTTTATAGGAGCAAAACAGAAGTCTCCTCTATCTCCTGGTTCCATTCACCCCACCCCCACCCCAACCTCCACCCCTGCCTGGATCTCTTAAAGGTAGGGGAAGGGGCAGAGGTCTTAGCGGGGACAGGCCTGAGTCTTAGTGCCCTCCCTTGTCCAGAGCTCCCTATGTCTGAGCAGGTAACGGCTGAGGGGAACAGAAGGGTGGTGGCAAGGACAGAGAGAGACCGACAGGCCCAGGTGGACAGAGAGAGATGGGGTGGGAGTGGTGGTTCAGAGCAGGCTGGAGCTGACTTTATGGTGACTCCTCCAGCTGCTGGGGATTTCTCTGCTAATCTGGGACTTCTCTGCTTGCATCTCATTTGCCTATATTTGCATAACAAGGGCCTAACTGGCACCAGAGATCGAAATTTCTGGCCTGGGTACTTGTGTGAAAGAGGGGCCTCTAGAGAGTGAGCAGGAATCCTGGGCCAGGGAGACAGAGGTGGGGCTGACAAAGTTCCATCTACTCCCAAGAGCTCCACCTCTTCCCTAACCCCTGGTGCAGAAGTGGTGGGTTTCAGTGGAAGCAGGGTGGGGAGGTGTGACAAGAGTCAGAATCAAGTGATCCTTGACAGCCTCCAGCACCCAGCAGGGAACTGGGCATACAGCATTCCCATGGGTGGGAAGGGATTGAATTTTCTAAGGGCTGAGCTGGTGGTGGAGTCAGCGGTGTCAGGAATAAAACTCTGTTGCTTCTCATCTCCCTCGGCCCCCACTAGTCTGGTTGAGAGCTGACGCTCAGTGTTTGGATTCATATCTGAGATCTGCCACTTGCTAGCTCCATTACCTTCAGACCTGGACAACCAGAGTGCATGCCTTGAGCTCCCCACTTTAATGGCCCCATCCTGGCCCTTTTCTGCATGGAATGATGAATTTAAAGGTTGTATTCACCTGCAGCTCCAGCCCCATTCTACCCTACACTTCAGGTACCTGGAACATAGAATTCCTTGCCCAAACAGTCCCAAGCTACTACCGAAACCATCCTCAGGTCCATGGGGTGGTTCTTTCCCAGAAGTGTGGACCAAGCAGAGACTTGAATGTCGGGGCCTCCACAGGCATGCACACAAGGCTCCCTGTGGTGCAGAACGGAGCCTGATGAGATGAGAAAGGAGGTAGTAGAAGGCCAGGGTCCTTTGCATTCTTGACCCAGGCTGTGCAAATGTTTGGGTGACAAGCTGTTTGACTTTGAGCAAGTTCCTTAACCTCACCATGTCCCCAAGTGGATTTAATAATAGTACTCACTTTACAGGGTTGTTCTGAGGATAAAATGAGTTAATCCATGTAAGGCACTTAAAACAGTACCTGCACAGAGTTAACAGCGTGTAAGTGTTCACTATTATTGTCTATTATCCTGGGATTTGGCCTTTTTCCTCCAGCTGGAGAGGCAGCTCTTTCACTTTGAGAGAGCTGGGGACATCCTCTGTTTACTTTTATTCTCCTCCTTCTGAGCCCAGATTCCCCTTCTCTCTTTCCCCAGATCCTACATCACCAGACCAAGATGCCAGGAGGGCAGCCAAGTCATTGCACTGAACATAATAGTTTGTGTAAAATCCTTAGTTGGATGAGTGAATGAATGAATAGAAAACAAAGAGTCAATGAGTGAAAGTCAAACAGAAGGCTGGATTGACTGACAGAAGGGTAGACTGACAGGCTGATGTTTTGTCTTTGGAGGCCTCAGATCTGTTGCCCAGAACAACACCACTGTTCCATTTTCATTAGGTAGTGGGAAGCTAAGCTGGGAGCTAGGGGGTTGGCCAGTCTCTGAAAGGTCAACCCTGGCTGGTGAGCAGCTCAGCCCTATAGAAGGGACACCTCACCTATGGGTGCGGCGGGGAGTGTCTGCTGGTGTGGCTGGGTCCTTGGTGTCTTGCAGATGTCTGGACAGGTGTAGGAGTCTCCATGTCTCTCTGTGTATCTCTTAGGACCTCCTTCCTGCCTAACACAGGAAAGGCCCTGGAACAGGGCTCATTGGAGTCTGGGGGAAGGTTGGTGAACCTCACTGCCTCCATATTTATACCCCTGCCCCGGTCTGGCAAAGCCAGCCCTCAGTGTGCCCACCTGTCAGCCAGCAGGTTAGTGGTGATGGAGAGATCCCCTGGGGCCCCTTGACCTCCACCATCTGGGGAGGCTGGTGTTGGGGGGAAGAAAGGACCTGTCTCAGGATCCCCCTCTGGCTCTCAGGCTTGGCACTAGACTCATCTCAGAGAGTGATGGGTACGTGAGGGCGTGGGAGTGTAGGTATGTGTAAGTCGAGCTGCACACGTGGCCTGTGTGTATGTGTGGTGATCTCTGTTGGGATGGTAGGTTTAGGTGTGACTGTGAGTAGGCTTATGTGTTTGCATTCATGACTGTGTGTCTATGTTTATAAATCTGTGTGGCTGTGTCCTTATCATTTGGGGTTTCTGTATATGAAGATGAATGTCCCAGACTGTGGTTTAACTGCATGGGTTGGGGTCTGGGTGTTTTCCAAGGAAGCTCCAGGCATGAGAAGGGTGGGATTAGGATTAGGATTAGGGTTTGATAAGAAGGTGACCATTCTCAGTGAATTCTTACTACAGCTTTCAACCTGGGGAGATTAAGCCCCAGATTCATTTCTTTAAAAACTGCTCTCATTTCTGTCCTCTTACCTGCGTGAGGTCCAATGGTCCTGAGCCCCACCAAAGAAGCTGGAAGTCCCTGTGAAGGAGACCAAGTCAGCCTGAGGAATCCTATAAGACTTTGGCCTGACTTCAAGCCCCCGCTCCTTGGCGTTGGATCCTGGTTTCAGGCATCATCAGTCTTAGGCTCCTTGGGGAAGCCCCCACAGAGACATTTTTCCTCACAACCCAGACTCAGGATGGTCACGTGGTCACTTGAAGATACCTGCAAAACCATTCTCATGTAAAGTCACCTACTTACTAGGCGTGGGCATTGACCCAGCCTCACATATGAACAGATGACCACATGTATAATCATAGATCTTCCAGACACAAGTGTACATACACATATGGGCACATGTGTGTTCACACACAGAAACATGCATCAATTCTTGCAAGTACACATTGCTTAGAATTACACTCACGCAGACATGCTTACACATGCTGTCCTTTATGTGTCCCTTCCCGCCCTCACTCCAGTTCTCTTGGTCCAGTACCCTCCCCCACTATGGGTGACCCTTTGGGATGACCCTTTGCAAGGTCAGCATCAAAGAAGGGCAGGTGTGCATATACTTCTGTGACCTCCTGCTGATGCAGCTGCACGTGTCTACACGGGTAAGTTGGCGTATCTGAGTGTCACTGTGTGGTAGTCTGTGTGCCTCTAGCTCTGTGTATAACAGGGGGATTGTCACCATGACACTCTGTGGGGTTTTTTCTACATCTGTGCATAGTTCTGGATGTGTGTACCCATCTGTGGGAATGTGTGTGACAGTGGGAGATGCATGTTATCTCTGTGACTACATTTTCTGAACCATCTTTTGAAGTGTATTTGTTAAGTCTGTGGATACATTTGTGTATCTGTGCATGTCCCATGTGTATGTGGCCCAGAATCCACAGGGCGGCTGGGTTGGCTCCCCTCCCGGCAGAGGCTCTGGCCTGGGGCGGGGCTGGGCGGGACTGGCCTGAATCCCCCTGTCATTGACAGTCGTATTTACAGAGCTCCGAGTAGGACATAATTGCTTCTATTAATCTTTCTCCGGTTGTTAATTGCTCACTTATCGGGTTGTGTATTATGCCGACTGTTGCTCTTAATTCGCCTCCATAGCTGCAGGTGTTTGCTGCCTTATTAACTGTTAATCGGAGCGGCTAGGGATGGAGACTTAATTGGCCCCCAGAGTGGGACACAGGCTCACAGGCAGGCCAGCCGGGCACTGCCAGGCTTGCAGCCTGTCCCTGGAACCCTTACCTGTGAAGACAGGTGGCTCCCAGGGAAGGAGCTGGCCCACTGCCATCCTCTGGCAGGCATCAGTGGTGTATATAGTGGGCAGCGTTGCAACTTCAGGGCATGGCTCTCATGCCATCCTACCTCTTCTGGAAGCCAACTGACCAATCAAAATATAGTTTCTATACCTCTTCCCTATCACCAATGGTCTTCCTCTACCCAAGATAGAAACCAACTTCATTTATTTTAATTATCTGAATCTAATTAAGAGCTAAGAGACCAATACAAAGAAGAGAAACAGCCCTTCCTCCCTGACCCTTGTAGTCAAGGCTGTCAACGTCACAGAGACACTGGGAGAAAACAGGACAAGAAGATGGAGCTTCCACCAGAGCAGGAAGGGTACAAGTTAGTCTCAGGAAGGATTTCCCAGGTGTTGAGGTGGATATCTAGAGCAAGTGCAGCCCAAACAAGAACAAGAATTTCTAGGAGGAGACCTAGGGCTCCAACCCAACCTTCACAGGGTCCCTTCCCACCCCCACCTCCACCCTGGCTTACATAGCCCCAAGGACAGGGAACTGCAGGTGTGAGAGAGCTCTCAAGCTGACTTTGCCCCTCAGTCACAGCAGAGGAGTCCCCTTGACCATATTGGAAGCCGAGGTCAAGACAGGGCAAGGGAGTGGCCCCAGGACCCCCTGTCTTCTCTGGTAAAGACTCAGACATGTGATTCCTTCCTACTCCATCCCCGGCATCTCAGCCCCTACCTCCTCAGCTTCAGGTTAGAGCCTTCCAACCTCAGTTGCTACTGCTGTGCCAACTTTAGACAGCAATACAGGGTTTCTGGAAACAACTCTCTCTCTCTTTCTCTCTCTCTCTCTCTGTGTGTGTGTGTTGGGAGAGAGGATGCCCACACTTTACCAACCTGGCCTCCAGCCTCCAAGCAGGACAAATAAGCAAACCAATAGTTTTCACTCAACTACAGTCTGCCATGACATCTGGAAGTTCTTCCTGGTGTCTAATTGCCATCTCTTGAGCTGCAAAGGAAGTTAATCTGCTTTGGTTGGGTTCTAAGAGGAGCTGAGGCTCTTATGAGGAAGGAAGAAAGCTACTACTGAGTGCCTGCTGTGAGCTAGACCGGCAGTAAGTGCATGCAAAAGTGGCATCTCATTGAATCCACCCTCACACAACCTGGTGAGTTAGGGATTGTCTTTGTTTGGTGGTATGAGTTGATCCTGACTCATAGCAACCCCATATGACAGAGTAGAACTGTTCATAGGATGTACCTCATTTACAGAGAAGGAAACCAAGGCATGGAGAGGAGAACTAAAATTGTCCGAGGCCACAGTCAAGAAAAAGCAGCACTGGGATTTCAACCAGGCCTAGTGTTACCTGGGGGGTTGGGGTGTTTCTGGGCAGGGATCTTGGGTGGATTCATGCTAAGCGTTTAATAAGAGGAGACGACAGCTGGGAACCAGTGGTCACTACTATGGCTGTCCCACCCACTCCAAATCTGGTTAACACCGGTAAACCAACCTCTTGCGCATGCGCAGTTAACCTGCCCATCAAGAGGGATGAGGGAGCTGCCCAGGGATAGTTGCTCAAACAAGTTCCAGCTCCGCCTCTACGTTAATAACATGCAGATATATGTAAATATACACAAGCCACTGACCAAACGTTTGGGAGCAATGAGGGATGACACAGGTGCGCTTCTATGGAAACCTAAACGCGACCCCCACCTCTCAGACAAGCAGGCTACAGACACCGTGCCCAAAGACCCAGGGTTCCTCGCTCCAGAGCCCAGAGGTTCACGGAGCCTCACAGGGTGTCAACCGGGAAACCCTCAGAGTCTGCGTCTAGCTCAGGGAACCAATGGCCCGTAGTAGGGCACTGGAGTCGCCCACAAAGGCAGGCTGCAGACAGTTATGGGGGGAAAAGCGATGAGATCCTTGCCAGCCTAGACGATCTTCCCGTAAAACCTAGGGGTCTAGGTAGCCCTTCAGATCCCTGGCGATGCCTCCTCGGGCCTAGCAACACAAGCCCCGCCCAGCGTTGCTTAGCAACGTCCATCCAGCCTAGCAACTGTCAAATCACGCCCCCTAGAAACACCCAGCCTAATCGGAGCTTTCCGGCCTCCCCAGAGGGAAGTAAGGCGGAGGATCGTGGGCTGGGGCCAAAATGCATAGGTCAATGCTGTGCAGACTCTAGCCTTGAGGCAAGCTGCAGGATTTCAGGAGCCAGCTATAAACATCTATGCGAGTTTAGAGGAACGTGCTTTCATCCCTATTTACAGAAGGGAAAACTGAAGCTCCAAGAAGAAGCCACTGCCCGGAATACATAGTTTGTTCTTCCCTAAATGTCCCAGGAAGGCAACAAACTTCACAAGGCGCAGGAATCTCTCCAGTTTTCGCCAGAGGAAGTCCTGGGTCTGTGGTTGGCGACGGGGGAGGGCGGATGTGTACAGTCCTATCCCTCCACACCACCAACTGCATTAGGAAAATGACCCAAGTTGCAGACTAAGAATCAGAGCCGCAGGTTTACATGGTAATTTGTGTTATTTGCATATGGCGCGGAGGCTGTGGCACCCTTCCAAGCCGGAAAAATTTCCACTGGAACCCCGCCCCCCTCCTCCGGTTCACCTGTCCAGGCTCCCCGAATCTGATCCCCCTCCACCCCCGCGTCCAACCCCTCCCCAAGAAATTCTCACCCAGCCCCCAGCTCTGTCTCCCATCCTGTGAACCCCGGCCACCATCCCAAGGGCAAGGGCCCCCTCTGCTGCCCGCCGGGGGTAGGGCAGCTGCAGAGCTTGGGCAGAGAAGCAGGATTCCCCACCCCCACTCACCATCTCCCCACTCTAGTCCTGCAGTGTCCCGGGTGAGGCTGGGACGTGTATAGACTTCGATAGGAGGTGGGCAGGGGTAGGCCCCTTCAGACCCGGGACTACATGTGAGGTCCTGCCAGAGGTCCCCATCCCCCATCCACAAGAGTACACCCCTTCAGACCTGAGCTAAAAGTGGGGTCCTGACGAAGTCTTCATCCCCCACCTAGGCCCTGCTTCCCTACACTGGTCAATCAGCCAAGGGGCAGTTATTTACCCTGTCAGCCCTTCCAACGTACACCTCACACTGAGACAGTGTACACTTCAGGTCCAAGGCAAGACAGTACCCCTCAAACCCACCCTGAACGCCCACCTCCAAGTGTCTGGGAGTGACAGCAGCTAGAGGGAAAGAAGACCCCACTGGATCTCCTACTTCCCACAACAGGGCATGCAAGCAGACAGACACACATACACAAAGATACATGCACACAGACCCACACAGATGCACAGAGGCACAGAGACTATGATGGAGTTATGTACGACACCCAGTTCTCCAAAGGAAAAAAATCTTGGTAACGGGAAAATTTCAAAACCATTCCAACTTGTTCTTTTTCTCTCTAGCAATTTCTGGTGGCTGTCCATTCAGGAGTTCTTGAGTGGTACAAACAGTTAAGTGCCTGGCTGCTAACTAAAATGCTGGCAGTTGGGTGGAAAGGAGGGGAAAGGAGACTGTTGGGAGGATAGGACATGTATGGAGCAGAGAGGAGAGGTGTGCTGTCACCCAACAGGGAGAGCAGTGGGAGCTGCATATAGGTGAGCACGTGAATTTATATGGGAATGTACATTTTCATTCAGTCGTAATTTTAAAAAAAGAAAGAAAAAAAAACAAAAGGCTGGCAGTTATGGTCCACCTAGAGGTATCTGGGAAGAAAGGCCTGGTGATCTACTTCTGAAAAATCAGCCACTGAAAAACCCTGTGGTGCACAGTTCTACTCCGACACATATGGCGCCACCATTTGTCAGAATCAACTCCATGCCAACTAGTTTTTAAATTGGTACCCTTCCAATATCCCCTGCCCGTTTTTTCTCTCCCACTCTTTTCTCCCTGCTAATTGAAAATACTTACAAAATGCTTCCATTGCCATTATGGCAACAGCTGTGCCCTGGGGCACAGAGATGGCTCAAGACCTCAGACAGGCAACTCACGAGGCTCCAGCACTTAGCTCTGCTACACGTGTGCAGAGCAAGCACAGGGCAAGCAGGGCAAGACACACCCACCCAACCCGCACTTGACCTCCTGCAGATGCAGGAGATCTCTCCTGACCAGTCAGCAGATTCAGCCCCACATTTATCCAACTCTTTATTGAACCAAAAATCAACACCAAACAGGCTGCAGAACAAGAAATCCAGACAGGTGGGTTATGCTGACCCTCCTCTTCCTCCACCCCTGCCTCTCTCCTTGAAACATCCCAGGTTTCAGCACCAATGAAGAGATCAAGACCCCTATTCTGGTGGGTGATGGAGAGTCAGACCTCTCTGGGAATGGGCACTCAGGGTTCCAAGGAGGAGTTAGGGGCTTGGCCAGGGACATCAGGAGCTTGTAGGGGACTGGCAGCTGAGGCCAGGAATTGCAGAGGCAGATGCAGCAGAGGTTGGTGGCAGGAGTTCCTGACTTGGGAGCCACAGTGAAGCCTGGAGCTGGTGGCTCATGGTCACCAGAGATTCAAGGTGCTGCAGCAGGGCTTGGTGGGGACAGGAGGCCCTGTGGAGGTGCTGGCCATGGCCAAAGCAGCGGCCAGCTGGTGCTGCCGAAGAGGGGTTCCAGGAGTGGTACCCACCTGGCCCTGGAGGCCACTGCCCTTGCCCAGGGCGCTGAGAGGCTTCAGACTCTCTCCATGGTCTGCCCCTGCCTCTGGAAGACCTTGGCCAAGCACAGATGCCCCTTGGGGCCAGCTTGTCATTGCCCTGGCTCTGCTGTTGGTCTCCCCTGAGAGAAGAAGAGCCTTTCAGGGCCACATCCTGACTCCTGTCCCCCGACTGGTACCACCTTGTCTCCACTTTGTTGTTGAAGGAGACCGTCTTGTGAACCTTCTCCTTCAAGGGACTGGAGCCTGCTGTATCTGGCAACCCCGCCTTAGGGAGCAGCACAGCCAATAGAAGACTTGAATGAGTGACTTCCAGGCCTGGGAAGAGAGGGAGAGACAGCAAGGAGATACTGAGGCCTGGTGAGAAAGAGCACATGGCCCCCAGAAGCTGCATTCTTGGCTGCAGCAGGACTGGAAGTTAGACTTCAAGAAGAACATTCCAGCAGAGAAGCCTGTGAGATACTAGGAAAAGTAGGTGGGTAAACCTGTCTCAGAAGATTTGGTCTCGGCATGGGAAAGGGTTCGCCTGGCTGAAGGTGAGTCCCAGATGGTCTGACCTCAAGAGTTTACCTCATTGTCCCTAGGACAGGCAGCACTTTGCTCAGGGAATAGGTACAGTCCCCTCCTCCTCAAGCTGCCTTCCCGGAACCTTAGCGGCTTCCCAACCCTGTACAAATGCCATGCTTGGCCCAGCGTGTTGTTGTTGTTAGCCACCGACCTACGGCGACCCCACACACAGTGCAACAAAACACTGCCCAGTCCTCTGTGATTCGTAAAGTTTTCATTTACTGATTTTCAGCAGTAGGTCACCAGGCCTTGCTCCCTACTTCCTCTCTGGGAGCTCCACTGAAGCCCCTTCAGCACTGCAGCAGTATGCATATCTTCACCGACAGACAGTGGCCATGTACGAGGTGTGCTGGCCAGGAATCAAACCCGGGAATCCACGCGAAAAGCAAGAATTCTATCGCAGATGATCAGCGCACCACCAGCCTAGCACAACTGTGGTGGAAACTTCTCTTCCTCCTGCCTTAGTGGATGCTTTCAGTCAAATGTGTGTGGATGTGTTTCTGTCTTTCTGTGCCTGGATCAGATGTGGCTGTCCCCTTAGTTTCTATTCAGGGCCATCCAACAGACAGGCAGAGTGGTGTAATGGTTAGAAGCCCAGTTGCCTGGTGGTTAGGAGCCTAGTCTGTGGAGCTGTGCTGCCTGGGTATGAAACCCAGCTCTGCTATTGCCTAGCTAGTTGACCTTGGACAAGTCACTTTCCCTCTCCCCACCTCAATTTTCACATCTGTGAAATGGAGAAATAGTATTACTTGCATAGGGTTCTTTTGAGGCTTAAATGAATATAGGAAAGGCTTTTAGAGCAACACACATAGTCAGCAAGACACTGCAAAAGGTATGGGTAGGAGCTCCTGGCCTGGGGGCCATGGTGAGGCTTGGGGCTAATGGCTCATAGTCACCAGAAATTCCAGGTGCTAGAGTAGGGCTTGTGGGAACTGGAGACCCTGTGGAGGTGCTGGCCACAGTGCAGCTGAAGGGGGGTTCCAGGAATGGCACCTGCCTGGCTTATACAAATATGAGCCATTACTGTTACTGTGTCCTGAGTTTCGTTCTGACATATGAAATGGGTGGCTGTGTCAATAATGCCTGATCTGGTCACCCAGGGAAGGCAGGGACTGGTACGGGTACTGAGCACTCACCTGGGCCGCCAAGAGGGCGCAACCTGGCAGGCAGGGGCTGGAAGGCGGGCAGGGGCAGCAGGACCACCCCCATGTGGTCCACAGCTGCCAGGCAATGGCGCTGCTTATTGTTGAGGTAGGAATAGAGCAGGCGGCAGTTCTGGGTGTCCCGAGCCCCCTGTGGGCACAGTCTGACCACACTGACATCCTACGGCCACAGGAAGGACAGCAGTTTTAGGAGCAGCCACCCCTTGCTCCTGCAAACACCTCCGGTCTCATCTAAACCTCCAAGAACCCTGTAGGGAGCTCCCATTGTACAGCACAGAATACAGAGGGACTTCCCAGGGTCACGTGATAAGGCTGGAGTCCTGCTGGAAACCAGACCGAGTCTCCCCAGAACCAGTCCTGGGCCCCAGAGGTGAAGAGAGAGGGAAACGGGGGCAATTTAACTGAGTGCCCTCAAAAAGCATGTCTTGGAATCCTAACCCCTATACCTGCTGATGTAATCCCATCTGGGAACGGGGTTTTCTTTGTTATGTTAATGTAGCCATGTCAGTGTCACATTATGTCCTAAACCTAGTCATTTCTGAGATTTAAAGGCAGACAACAGCAGGTACAAACAGGGATGAGGAGAGGGAGACAGATGCTGCATGAAGAATACCCAGGGCACAGAAGCTAAAAGAATCAAGGGCCCCCTCCCAGCTCCTTCCCCCTTCCTGAGAAATGACAGGGACAGAGCCTTTCCCTATATCCAGGGCCCTGAATTCCAACTTCTAGTCTCCCAAATGGTGAGAAAATCAATTTCTGCTCCTTAAAGACACTCACTGGTGGTATTTATGTTAGAGCAGCACTGGGACACTAAGGTGCTAACAGAAAAGGTGATGCCCAAGGGTGGTCAGTTACCTTGGCCTCAGCCAGGCAGATGCTGGCCAGCAGGTCCCAGACAGTGTTGGGGGCAATGCAGCCAGCTGACCGGATCACCTCTGGCAGGGCCTAGAGGCAGGTAGGATGGCCAGTCAGCCCCGAGGTTTCCCCCTGCTGGGGCAGACTCAATACCAACCACCTGGAATGTTGCAGACCTGGGTGAGGAGGCTGGGTGGGCAGGATGTCAGGATCCTCAGTGGCTGCCTGCCTGCCCAGGAAGCAGTCACTGCCCCTGGAAGCCTCCAGCCTGGCCAGGCCCATCTCCTACAGCTGATGGCAGAAAACCCTTCTACCCTCCAGCAGCCTCCCAGCCTCCCAGCCTTCCAACACTTTATCTGGTCACTCAGTCACTCAGCAATCACTCCTAAAACCCTCCTTTGGGCAGGGTGGGGAGGGCAGACTCCTCTCCCAGGCGCTTGGTGCCTTGACTCCGTCATGTGAGTCTCTGCACAAGTGGGGCTGCAGTATCATTTGCTCCCATGCCCGGCACACAAGCTGGCACAAAGGGTTCTGATGGCTTGTTGTAGAGTAAATAAGTGAGTAAAAGAATGAACGAATGAAGTATGACTCACCGGTGGGGCTGGCTAGTGTGTGAAGGGGTACCTGGCACCCAGAACAGGAGTACCTGAATGAGCCGACAGCTGTGCCCAGAGACCAGCTGGGCCTTGGCCCGGAACCGCTTGATGGAGAACATGTCTAAAGCCCCCTCCCAGGGTGGTTGGCTGGCTGGGGCCTTTGGGGGCCGAGCAGGTATCAGGGGCCTAGAGAGACAGAGAGACAGGGCCAGGCAGTACAAGCCACCAGGACTTTCCCCAGAGTCTCTGCCCCAGCTTCTCCTCACTTTCTTTCTAGAGCACAGCCGAATCTACCCATTAGTCCAATCATGGCCTTGTGCAGGACGGTCCAGTAGGCTGGGATGATTTGCTCCATTGCACAGATGGGGAAACTAAGGCCCACACAGGCAGTACGGCTTTCCCAAGGTCACACAACTGGTGCTCTCCCCCCATTGCCCACTTCCCTGTCCCTGGCTCCATACCTGTTCTGGGTATCTGTGGGAGGCTTCTCCTTGTTTGGGGGCCTCTCAGGAGAAGACACAGGGGCTGGGCTTAGGACTCTCTGGAAGATATTGTCCCCTCTCCTCCTGGTGGCTTCAAAGTAGTCTGGCAACTCACATGAAGGCGTACACCCTGCAAAGAGGAGAGGCAGGAGCTCAAAGAGGCAGACAGTGAGCCTGAAGCCAGCCCAGGCTCTTCTGGAGGTGTTCTGAGGCATGGACACCCCCACCCTGACACACACTCCCAAGGCCAGAGATCCCTGTTGCTGCTGAAGCCCTAGTTTGCCCACCACCCCTGCATCAACCCCTGTGCCTCCACACCAACCCCTGCACCCCCTCTTACCCTTGCAGATTTGACAGTTAGGGTCTAGGAAGTGGTGGTCGTGCTGGTCCACAGTGTCCCCTGATGCGGTGGGCAGGGCCAGCGGGCTGCTCTCTATGGGCACTGTGGGTCCCTGTGAGACACAGGAGAGAACTGGAGGTTGGTAAGGTGGCTGGGAACATCGGGGCCCTCCATGGGTAGGGGGCTTCAGGGGTACAGCTTATTTTATCTTAACAAACTATACATTCTTTCATTACCTGCATAGAAAAACTGAAAAGAAAAAAGATCCTCTTGTCTCCCCACCCAGAGACAATGGTTGATACTCTGGGTATTCCTATATAATAGTTTTCTATACTGACAGGGCAGGATAAGGTCCTTTTTACTAAAGTAGCTGGAATCAAATATTCAACTTTATAGTCATTGGTCTTAGTCATTGGGCACTGCTCTAACAGAAATACCACAAGTAGATGTCTTTAGCAAAGAGAAGTTTATTCTGTCCTAGTCCAGTAGGCTACAAGTCTGAATTCAGGACACCAGCTCCAGGGGAAGGCTTTCTCTGTCAGCTCTGGAGGAAGGTCCTTGTGTTGCATCAGCCTTCCTTAGATAGGGGAACATCTCAAGCCCAGGAATCTCAGGTCCGAAGGATGGGCTCTACTCCCAACACTGCTTTCTTGTTGGTATGAGGTCCCCATGTCTTTCTGCTGGTGTCTCTCTCTTATATCTCAAAGGAGCTTGGCTTAAGACATAATCCAGTCTTGTAGATCTCTTCAGTGTAACTGCTGCTAATCCATTTTACTCAATCACAGTGATAGAATTTATGACATGCAGGAAAATGTCATCAGATGGTGGGCAGTCACACAATCATGGAAATCATGGCCTCATCAAGTTGATACATACATTTTAGGGGGACATAGCTCAACCAATGACATCATTAATCGCAGCAGAAGCGTCTGCTGCACTGAGGAAGTGGGCTACAGTTTACACGTCACCTCCGCTGCTGGACATGTGGGTCATTTCCAGTTTTTCAGGATTATAAACAGCACCAAGGCCATCTTTATGAAGAAAGATTTTTCCTCAACTTCAAATTATTCTTTAGGATAAGTTCCCAGAAGCTGATGAAGAAAATCAAGGAGAAGGAATATTTTTGACTCTTGATGTCCACTGCCAAAATGACAGATCACTTTTTATCCTCTCACAGTAGAAATAGCTTTAAACAGAACCATAGCATGCACTGACACACACACGCATGCACACGCATGTGTGTGCATGCACACACACACATACAGTACTGATATATATGTATACGAGGTCTGACAATTAAGTTTGTGAATTTGCCACTATGCACTTACATTGGCAGCACTGTACAAACAACTCAGTAAGGTTTCAAAACCTTGGTATATCAGTATCTCACAGCTGTGCTGGTGTTGACATGTGGTGGTGTCTTCCTGAGTAGTGTTCATTATTGTTGTTGTGTGTTTTTGTGTGCCATCACGAGAATGCCAGAGCTTGAATCAGAGCAATGAACAAACATTAAATTTGTTAAACTTGGCAAGAGTGGAAGTGAAATCAGGGACATGTTAGTCCAAGTTTACAGGAATGATGTCGTGAAGAAAACAGTGTACAAATGGATTAAATGTTTTCCTGAGGCAAAAGAAAGCGTCACTGATGAAGAGAAGTCAGGGAGGCCAGTAAAGAGTGGAACTGAAGAAAACACTGCAACAATTCATTGAATCATGCATCAAAATCATGAGCTGACTGTGAGAAGCATAGAAGACCATAAACACCAATAGGGAAACAGGAAAATCTCAGCACAAGAAAGTTGTGCAAAAATGGTCCCAAAGGAGCTCACCAATGAACAAAAAAAGCAAAGGAGAGTTGAAGTTTGCCAAGACCTTTTGGAGAGGCAAGATGATGTTTGGAGCCACGTTATCATTGGTAGTGAAACATGGGTGTACCAATAGGACCTTGAAACAAGGTATCAAAGTGCACAAAGGAAGTCAGCCAATTCTCCACGACCAAAAAGTTCCTCAGTCCAAATCAACAGTCAAAAGAATGTTGCTAGCCTTTTTTTTTATTATTTAATATGACTGAGTGAAAATGTACATTCCCATATAAATTTACATGCCCACCTATATGCAGCTTCCACTGCTCTCCCTGTCCGGTGACTGCACACTATTCCTCTCTGCTCCATACATGTCTCATCCTCCCAACAGCCTCCTTTCCCCTCCTCTCCATCCACTCCCCTTCCTCCAGCCAGAGGTCAGCAGGATGATATCCTATAGATGTATAGAACCATAAAGTGCATACAATATATGGTCACTCTGCATTGCCAAGTCCAATCCATTCCTGTCCAAAGAGTGGACCTTCATTATGATTTATGGGTAAGGGCAGCATCAGGGCCAGGGGCCATGCTCTCAAGGGAACCCTGAAACCGCTGGACCATCAATTGAGGTCTTTCAGTGGAGATCTCAGGATGCCCCCCTTTTTATTCTTATGTTGCCAGTGAGACTCCTCTCTGTGAGCTCCATCGTGGCTATCACTGGTGGTGGCCGGGCACTATCCGGTTCTTCCAGTCCCAAGTCGATGTAGGCACCTACTCATGTGGGTCTCTCTATCTTCTGGGTTGTCTTTACCCCATGTCATTTTGGTCCTTGGTAAGCATCTGTTCCTGCTGAGTTGGGACCATTTGCTGTGTCCTCGGATGGCAGCTTGGCAGCTTTTAAGACCCCAGACACCACTCACCAATGTGGGGTGCAGAGAGCTCTCTTAGCAAAACGCTAGTTGTGCCAATTGGCCTCGATTTCGCCCAAGAGCATGGTCCCCTGCCCGCTGCCCCAGCTACTCTATCCTTGCAATACTGGGTTAAGATAGAAGGAGTATTCAAGTTATGCTGAAGTCCACTTAATGTTGTTCTTGTTTCTAATGTGTGCTATCACCGATTTCTCCCAACCAGATTTCTAGCAACTATCTAATCTAAACCCTTCCCCCCCTTGCAACTGTCAAAGAGTCTTTTCTTCTATACACAAGTCTGTTTTTGAGATCTTATCGTAGAGGTCTCATACAATATTTGTCCTTTTGTCGCTGACTACTTTCACTCAACATAATGTCTTCCAGTTGAAACCAGGTTAGGAGATGTTTCCTGGAATCATCGTTATTCTTTATCACTGCGTAGTCTCCATTGAGTATATGTACCACAGTTTACCTATCCATTCTTCTGTTGTTGGGCATCTGGGTTGATTCCATCTTTTTGCTATCGTGGACTGTGCTGCGATAAACATTCTGGTGCATGTGTCCATTGGTGTGAAAGGCCTTGAATCTGTAGGATATATTCCAAGTTGTGGAATTACTGGGTCAAATGGTATATTGATATCCATTTTTTTAAGGAAGCACCAGATTGCCTTCCAAAGAGGCTGGACCATTTTGCAACCCCACCAACAGTGTAGGAAGGTTCCACTTCCTCCACAGCCTCTCCAGCATTTGTTGTTTTGTGTTTTTTGGATCATGGCCAATCTTGTTGGGGTGAGATGGTATCTCACTGTCGTCTTGATTTGAATTTCTTTAAT
Organism: Heterohyrax brucei; assembly: GCA_028571685.1. Classification (NCBI taxonomy): domain Eukaryota; kingdom Metazoa; phylum Chordata; class Mammalia; order Hyracoidea; family Procaviidae; genus Heterohyrax; species Heterohyrax brucei. The sequence goes on from CM053140.1 coordinate 62,326,691, forward strand.
AACTAAAGATCGTGAACATGTCTGCATGTGTTTTTGGCTGCCTGGATCTCCTCTTTAGTGAGGTGTCTGTCCGTCTCCTTTGCCCGTCACTTACTTGTTGCTAACCTTTTGATACCAAGAGGGATTGTTCATTATGAATTTGTACCAGCTGGACAGTTAACTAAGGGTACTATTTGGAAGTGCTGACAAGGCTGCATGAAAAAGTTAGATGAAAATGACCTGAACTTTTCACCAGCAACTCAAGACTCCTGTATCACAACAGTGCAGCAGCTCACATAGCACAGTCTGTGAGGAAGTTTTTAGCCTGTAAACAAATAGCTGTATTGCAACACCCTACCTACTCACCTCATCTGGCCCCTAGTCACTTTTTTCTTTACCTGAAGATAAAGGAAATATTGAAAGGAAGACATTTTGATAACATTCAGGACATCAAGGTAATATCACAACAGCTCTGATGGCCATTCCAGAAAAATATTTCCAAGACGGCTTTGAAGGGTAGACTAGGCACCGGATCGGTGCACAGCTTCCCAAGGAGAGCACTTCAAAAGTAACTGTAATGATATTCAGCAATGAGGAATGTAGCACTTTTTCTAGGGTGAGTTCACCAACCTACTTGTCATGCCTTGCATAATACACGCCAGTAACCAGTTACCACTGAATCAATCCTGATTTATGGCAACCCCATGTATCTCAGAGTTAACTGTGCTCCATAGGGTTTTCAATGGTTAATTTTTTTATTGTGATTAAGTGAAAGTTTACAATCCAAGTCAATTTGCCATATAAAACTCTGAATATACGTTTCTACGCCAATCTATCTGCTCTTCACTCCGTGACAGCACATCACTCCTTTCTACTCTGTACTTCCAGTATTCATTCAACTAATACCTGTCCTCTCCTCTTCACCCTCCCTTTCATCTCTAGAGAGGAGCTGGTTGGACAGCATCATATATATATTCCAGCCAAGAAGTACATACATCACCTGCATCACTCTATGTCCCGTGTTCCAGTCCAATCTTTATCTGAAGAGTTGGCTTCAATACTGGTTTCAGCTCTGGGCTAGCAGCAAGTCCAGAGGCCACGCTCTCAGGGGACCCTCCAGGATGTCAGAAAATCAAGTTTGGTCTTTCAATAGAATTCTAGATCTTCACTCCCCTTTTCCTTGTGCTGTATCAGGAGCTCTACCCTGTGTTCCCCGTCAGGGCAGTCTCTGGTGGTGGTCAGCTGCCATCTAGTTCTTCTGGTCCCAGGCTGATGTAGTCTCCCAATCACATAGGCCCTTCTATCTCCTGGACTCACATTTTCCTCATGTCTTTGATGCTTTTGGTTTTCATCTGCTCCAAGTGGACTGGGACAAACTGATGCTCCTCAGATGGCAGCTTGCTGGCTTTTAAGACCCCAGACACCAATGGCTAATGTTTTTGGAGTAGATTACCAGACAGATCTTTCTTCCAAGCTGCCTCTGGGTGGACTTGAACCTCCAACCTTTCCGGTTAGCAGCCAAGCACGTCAACCTTTTTGTACCACCTAGAAATACATATATGTGTGTGTGTGCATATATATGTATAGATATTTATACACATGCATATATACTTATATCCACTCCTCACTTATTTATATGGTTAGGTTCCAAAGACCAGGTCATTATATGAAAATTGGCAATGCATAGATGATGGCAAATCCCCAAATCTGCAGATCAGGCAGCAGGGCTGCTGGCTCACATCCCAAGAACTGGAGGTTAGATAAGGACAAGTCAGATGCAGAATACAGGGTCCAGAGCAACAATGAGACTTGCTGAAACATCCAGTTATACTAAATGCATGCCACACACCCAAAGAAACGTGAAGCTACTCACATCAGATCACAAAATGAAGGATGACTACATCGTTATATAAGTGCCAAGTTACATCACTACATAACTACCAAACCACTGAGCAGTACTGCACAGCCAAGCTGACATAACAGTAACCATGACTACCAGTGTTGCTCTTACCTCGAGTTCATTACTGCTAGACATATATCATTAACGTGCAAAATAGGTATAAAATACATTTTTTACTATTGTCATAATATAAAATGTCAGATAATGAAACAGTCGAGGAATGGATGTATTTTGCTGTACACACATATACATATGTATGTATATGTGTATAAAACCCAAAATCTGAACGAAATGCCTTCAACTGAATTCCAACTCATAATGACAGTGTGTGACAGAAAACTGCTCCATGGAGCTTCCAAGGAGCAGCTGTTGGATTTGAACTGCTGACTTTTTGGTTAGCAGCCATAGCATGCCATAGCACCACCATATATATATCTATATGCGTAGATACACACACACACACACACACACACACACACACAATGCTTTATATATATAGGCAGTTCCTGGATTATGAATGAGCTCATTCCTAAATTTGTCTTTAAGTTGCATTTGTGGATAAGTCAAAACACGTATGGTTCAGATCTAATATCAGCTAGTCAAGTTTGGCTTAGTACACAGTATACAGTGTACCTTTCTATGCATAAAAACATTAAAAAAAACACCTTCAGATACACTAAGACATCTTTACCATAATAAAACAGTTAACAATAATGTTTTGGTGAGCACTGCAAAGTAGCATTCATTTGTTATTACAAACGATTTTACATGCTTCACATTTTTAATAGGCTTTATGGGAGTTAGCTCATAATTACAGGTTATAAATAAATCAGACATTTCCAACCTAAGGACTACCTGTTTATAAGGAGCCTTAGTGGTGCACCAGTTAAGCACTCAGCCACTAACCAAAAGGTTGGCAGTTCAAAACCACCAGTCCCTCAGTGGGAAAAGGATGTGGCAGGCTGCTCCTGTAAAGGTAACAGCCTTGGAAACCTACAGAGCAGTTCTTTTCTGTCCTATAGGGTCACTGTGAGTCAGAATCAACTTGATGGCAATGGGTTTTGGATTTGGTTATGTGTATATATATATATATATACACACACACACACACATATATATATACATATATATATCATGCTCATTGTAAAATATTCAAACCACAGCAAAATGCATAAGAAAAGAATAAGCATTGCTTTAGGAAGAACACTCAGATTTTGAAACTACCTTGCCTCATAAACCACCTGCACAGCAGTGCCAAAGCAGAGGTTTTGGATGACAGCCTGGGTTCAAATCTCAGCTCTGCCAAATGCACATTGCATGACTTTGGGCAAATGACTTCAGGTTCCTCATCCATAAAATGGGCATAACAACAGCAGCTACCTCATAGTTCACTGTGAGGTTTGGATGAAGCGCTATGTGTAAAAGAAGCACATAGTAGATGTCCAGTGAAGAGTAAAGATCATCATGTATTATTTTCTCATTGCCTACCCTGTCACTCTCTTCTCTCCTTTTCTGTTGAGGCTGAGGGCTTCTCTCCATTTGGACCTGGTACCTCCCCTACATTCACACTCAGTTTCTTCAGTGGTGCTGGTTGCAGAAGCAGCCACACCATCACAGGGCTTCTTGGCACAGGCCTGGACATGTGGGGAACAGGGAATTCTGTTTGTCATGTTCACCACTGCCCCAGTGCCTAGAACTGTGCCTGGCACATAATAGGTGCTCAATAAACATGTTCTCAGTCAATAAACACGTACTGAGTCAAAGGGGCTTTCCCTGCACCCCACATCCAAGATATGGCCAATTGGACCACGGTGAAAGCTGATCCACGAGTCACTCAACTGCAGCCTGGGCTGAGCCTGAGTGGCTGCCTTCTGAGGGCAACCCAGGCAAGCCAATGCACAGTGCTGATAGGCTGCAGGAAGCACAGTTGACAGGTGCTAGATGGGGGAGCCAAAGTAGAGGGAAGGGCAGGACGGATGCCAAGTTCCCCAGCAACAAGAGGAGACCTAGACTATGGTCACTCCTGGTGGCTTTTTAGGTCCCAGGGCAAGTTTCAGGAGGCCTGCTGCACCAGCTGTGTTGGGGTTCTCGATGGTGTCCTACCTGGGGTGTCCCTAGCCCTTCCACTGAACAGAAGAGGTCTCCATTCCCTCATAGAGAAGTCTGATCATCATGTTTCCAACCAAAGATCCAGACAGGACGTCTGAGGTGGGGGAAAGTGTGGCGGTGGTGTTAGGACTGACAGCCACTCTCACGAGGGTACCTCAAGGTTGGTCAAGGAAGAAGGAGACCAGCACCAAAGAGGTACCGCCAAGCTCTGTGCAGGTGGCTGGATCTCACTCCATCCTCACCTGGACCCTGTGCAGTGATGATCAGTCAGTAAGGTGGGCATCAGGGTGGTCAGGCGACTTGCCAAAGGCCAGACAGCCAGAGAGCTGAGGAGCGGAATTCTGGGACACAGGTCCCACCTGGAGCCAGGTCAGGGTCACACTTACCGCCAGATCCTCCAGGGTCAGCATCTGGTCATTATCCCGTGGGATCTCCACCTCCCCCTTGTGGGTCAGTTTGGTGGCTGGGAGGCTGCACAGCTCCTGCTGCTGCTGCTCAATGATCTCCAGGCACTAGGGGGTGCGGAAACCCAAGCTTAGCTGGATTAAGGGGTCTTTGGTTACTGAGTGTCTACCTTCCATCCCGGAGGCCCCTCTTTGTGGCTTCCCCTCTGTGTCAGCCCTTCCCCGCCTCCACACTGACAAGCTTTGGAGTCAGACAGCCTGAGTTCATTTCTTCCCGTTATTCACCTCACCTGGAGTGCCATCCTCCCTCAGCCCTACCTCCCCATATCTCACTCATTCACCCTTCAACTCAAACCCTGCCTCCTCTAGAAAGCCCTCCTGGATTGGTCTTCAGCCACAAGTCAGTTCTACCTCTGACTCTATCCCATCATCTGCCCTGAGACGGGTGTGGTGTAGTTGAAAGAGTGCAGGTTCTGGAGTCCCAGCTAGGCCATTAATCAAGAGCCACAAGGCAGTCTGACCTTGCAGAAGCCACTTTGGCACTCTAAACCTCAGTCTATCTGTTCCCTGGAACTAAGTTGAGAGTATTATGTATATTAAATAACATCTGTACAAAGCCTGACAATTAAGTCCACGGACTGAATTGTTCTAAGTGCTGCATACCTCATTGCTGACTCTCACTATAGTCACCTTTGAAGTACTCCCCTTGGGAAGCTCCTAGTCCATGCCTCAAAGCAATTTTGGAACTCTATCTGGAACGGTGATTGCACATGGTGGCACACTGGCAAGCTTGCAAATTTAACTGGACAAATGTCTGTGGGGCAGTTTTTAGCCAGTAAACAAATAACTGTATTGGAACACCCTCCCTACTTACCTGATCTGGCCCTCAATGACTCTTTTCTTTATCCGAAGATACACGAAATATTGAAAGGAAGACATTTTGATGACATTCAGGACATCAAGGGTAATATGACAACAGCTCTGATGGCCATTCCAGAAAGAGGTTCAAAATTACTGGGAAGGGTAGGCTAGGTGCTGGCATCAGTGCATAGCTTCCTAAGAGGAGTACTTCGAAGGGACCACAGTGACATGCAACAATGAGGTATGCAGCACTTCTTCTAGGATGAGTCCGCGAACTTAATTGGCAGTCCTTGTATGGTGCTCAGAGTGCTGGTTGATTCTTATTGTGATACTTATTGTTGCTCAACGTCATTCTGCCTGAAATGTTTCAACGCCTGCTGAAGACAGAGCTCCTAGCCTTCCCAGCAGGGCGGCCTCAAGGAGTATGACCTGTGTACTCACACAGTGCCCCCACACTTAGAAAGGTCCTGTGCTTGCTTTCATGTTCTGTGAGCACCATGTTGAAATTCTTCCTAATTTTTTAACCAGGGGCCCTGCATTTTCATGTTTCACTGAAAATTACACAGCTGGTCCTGCCCCCTGGCCTCCAGTGTCTAGACAGACGCTCAGCCTATTGTGGATGCTGCTGGTGCACCTCATGGCCTCTAGTTATTAATTCTAATCAGCCCAGTGTCTTCCAGAGCAGAGGCCTTACTGCGCCCCCTCCTCCCCACTGGCCCCAGGCCCCAGACCACTCTGTCCCCCTCTCAGCCACACACCACCACTAGGCAAGCATTCCCCAAAGCGTGCTCAGTCCCCACACCTGCCTTGACCTTAGCAGTCCTCAGGCTAGGAGAGACCATGGACACAGGGTGTATGACACTGAGAAGTGCGGGATCCATGAGGCCTCTCACTTCCGGTCTTTGCAGGATTCCTCAGAGTGGGAAGGGGACGACCCCTCACGGGTGGTTGATGACGACCTTGACTCCAGACTCTGAGCCATCATCACTGGCCTTGCCTCCCCACTCCCCACACACAGCCCAGCTCAATAGACAACCAAGTGGAAAGTGTGGCACCTTGACCCACCTCTCCACCCCCAATCCTTTCATTGCTCCCTCTTTTCCTATTTTTCCTGTGGGGAGGGTCTCTCTGCTTCTCTTTCCATCTGCCATCTCTTTTTCTCTTTTCTTGTTTCCAAGTTTCACTTTGTTTCTCTTACACTTCTTTGTCCTTCTGTCTTCCTTTTCAGCCTGCTTACTCTCTTTCTCTCTCTCCCTGTTCCATCCTTGGGTCACCATGCCTGCATCCCATCTCCTTTGTCCAGTCTCCTTCTCCAACACAACAGCTCACCCTTTTCTCCTCCTGGTCCCGCCAGCGGGCCAGTTCTTGGGGGGCCAGCTGGGCTGAGTTCATCCGCACCAGGCTGTGGGGAGTGACATCTCCGTGGACCACTCTGATGAACAGGTCCTGCAAGGGCAAGGGGACGTGGGCTGCACTTATACTCCAAGGGCACCCATCTCAACATCCTGCCCAGTGACCAGGATTGTGCAGCCTAAGGGAAAGGCTGGCCCAGCTGGCAGCCCCACTCACCGGGTTCCGGGGGTCACGCAGGTTGAACACCAGGCTGCGGTACTTGGCCTTGTAGCGGCTGTTGGTGTCTTGTGTCAGGTCAAAAAGGGCTGCCTCGATGTGGGCGGCGATGCTCACCACAGCCTTTTCACTCAGCTCCAGCTGTGGGAGCTCCTGAAGGCTAAGAAGTTCAAAGATAGGGTTATGGGAACTGAGTCTGTGGGGCCATCTGGGCACTCAGCCTGAGAAGAGCTCTGGGGGACAGGAGGATTGGGGTGTTGTGGGCTGTCATGGATTGCTCTGTGTCCCCCCCAAAAATCTATGTATTGATTTGACTCAGCTATGAGTCCCAATATGGTGTGATTCTTCCCATGTGCTGTGAATCCTGCCTCTGTGATGAGGGAGAACGGACAGCAGTGTGTTGGTGACACAGGTCTCAAGCTACCAGCTTGTGGGATATAAAGGAGAGAAGTGAGCAGGGTTAAGTGGGGAATCTCATACCACCAAGAGGCAGCACTGAGATCAGAGCACATCGTCTGGACCTGAGGTTCCTGTGCCGAGATGCTCTCATAGAATTTGGACTCAGCCTCCCAGACTGTGATAATTTCTCCTGCTAAATGGCCTTATAACTCATGAACAGATTTGTGGCTTACTGGATGGTGACAGTAAAATTTCTTTTCATGAAGCCTTCCACTCACGGTATTTTCTGTTAGAGTAGTACCAGGTGACTAAAACAATTTGTTACTGGGAGTGAGGTACTGCTGTAATGGATACCTGAAATGTGGAAGCTTTTTTGAAACTCAATGAATGGAAGAAGGAACCCAAGAGAACTACTAGCATCTGAGAAGGCAGCAGATGGTGAGAAAAGCAGCAGCAGCAGTGAACTAGCAGTAGCAGAACCAAGAGCCAACCTACGGAGTGAGAATGCTGCATGCCTGTGTGCAGGCAGATTCCTGGCAGAATGGGGTCCCTCTGGGCACTTATCAGTAGGTATACGCTTGCCAACCCATGGAGTGAGAGAGCTGAGTACCTGTGTGCAGGAGGCTTGCTGGCAGAGTGGGGTGCCTCAAGGCACTTAAACGTATGGCGCTATAGAACTTCGGAACACTTGCCCCAGAGGGCAGATGCAGGCTTGAGGCCCAAGCCATGAGGCCACAGAAGATGAAGAGACACGGTTGAGGAACAGCTGAGCTGCCTCAGTCTCAAAACACATGGCCATGACCTGAAGAGTTCCTAAGGGTGGGGCAGTGGCCTCTGGGGCTTCAAAGAGTGGGGTGCCTAAGGCCAAGGGCACAGAGTTGCTGTACCAGGAAGCAACAGAATTGCTGTACCTGGGAGGCAGAGCTGAAGCCCAGGGACATCCACTGAGAATCTGGAGAGTATGGCCAATACCCAGAGTCTGAAGGGAAGCGTCGTAAAATGTCTCAGTCTAGAATATTATTTTTGAAGCCAGAAAGGCTAATGTAAAGTGTTCTATTAATTTGCATGGTGTCTGTTATATCTTGGCACTTAGCTTCGCTGTTACGCCTTTCCCTACAATTTCTCCATTGGTAATGAAAATGTGTAATATGTGTCTGCCTGTTATGTTACTGTATTGGGGGAAGATAACACACGTTCTGGATTTCACAGTTGAAGAGGTATTCACGGATTTTGGACTTGGACACTTTTGCCATACTATGAATGAATATATTCTGCATGTTATAGTGACATGATTTGGGAGGCCAAAGGGTAGAGTGTCATGGATTGCACTATACCCCCAAAAATGTACATACTGATTTGACTCAGCTATGAGTCCCAGTATGGTGTGATTCCTCCCATGTGTTGTGAATTCTGCCTCTGTGATGAGGGAGATGGGCAGCAGTTGTGTTGGTGAGGCAGGACTCAAGCTACCAGCTTGTGGGACTTAAGGGAGAGAAGTCAGCAGAATAAGTGGGGAACCTCACACCACCAAGACGGCAGCACCGAGAGCAGAGCACAACCTTTGGTCCTGAGGTTCCTATGCCAAGATGCACTCATGGAATTTGGACTCAGCCTACCAGACTGATAATTTATCCTATTGAACGAACTTGTAATTCATGAATGGATTTGTGGCTTACTGGACGATGACAATAAAATTTCTCTTCATGAAGTCTTCCCCTCATGGTATTTTCTGTTAGAGCAGTAAATGGGTGACTAAAACATGGGCCAACTCCACTTTCTTTCCTGGGCATTTTTCCTACATGTACCATTGATTCTCATCCCAACCCTGTTATGAAGGACTATTCTCTTTCTCCATTTACAGATGGGAAGACTGAGGTTCAGAGAAGATAAGGGGCTTACTCAAGGTGACACGGTTAGTGGCAAAGTCAAGATTTGAATCCAGACCTGGCTCACTCCTCGGCCCAGGATCCATCCTGGAGGCGATGGAACTGGGGTACGGGGAGGGACGGAAGCCTGAGGGTAAAGCTTCATTCCAGGAGGAGACAGAGCCTTCCTGGCCTGGAAGTCAGGAGACCCTGGATGTAATGCTGAAGCTGCCACTGACATGCTACATTGTCTTTGCCAAGTCCTTCTGTTTGAGCCTTGATCTCACCATCTGTATAAAACAGCTCTAGGCTCAGCTCTGACACTGTCCCAGCAGAGTCTCACTGTATCTTAAAGTGCTGTTGTGGGGAACTCAGCAGAGGCTGCAGTGGCTTAACAGGACAGCTCAACCCTGAAGCCAGAGACCCAGGTTCACATATCAACTCTCCATGGCCAGGTGGATGGGAATGTGACTTCATCGCTACAAAATGGGATTAGTCAGACACACAGCAGTCCTATAACACGGCATGGCATGGTCCCCTTTGACTATTAAAGACCCGAAGCCCATGGAGCCCTGGGAGGTGGTGACATGTGGCAGCACTCCTGTTAGAGGGTCATGGATTTCAAGGAAGTGCGGAGCACAGCTTACCGACTCTGCAACACCTCCTGTATGGCATGGACCACAGTGCCCCGTATCCTGGTATCCAGGGATGGCTTCTCCTGTTGGGTCCAAGGCTGAGCTGCAGGAAGAAAGAGTCCCGGGCTCCCAGAGGGTGCTCAAGAGCACAGGCAGGGGGGAGAACAATGTTGAGGAGCTCAGGCATGCAAGGCAGCCATCCCACCCTTAGGGGCCCAGGCAGCTAAAAGCCCCATATGCCCTTGGAGAAAGACTGTTAGCTGATTGGGGAAGAGTGGGGAAGAATCCTAGGGGACTCAGGATCTGGGGACCAGAAGTTGGGCCCAAACCCTCCTCATTAGTCCCTGGAAGAGAATGACCCCTCACCTGAGTCTTCCCCCAGCCCTTCTTCCCCAGGTTCCTCCTCTTCAGCCTGGATTGCTCCACAGTGTAGAAGCAGGGCCTGAGAGGGAGAGGTGAGGAACTGGGGTTGCCCCTCTGGGCCTAGCCTCCTGCCCCCTGAGGATGATTACCTGCCCTGAGCTGCCTCCCTCCTCCCACCTGCTCCTCAGCCATGCTCCAGTGAGGGACACCAGTGTCTGCAGCACAAGTACTCACCCCTGGACACGCCACACTGGTCTCCTGAATGGGGGCCTTCTCCTGCAAGATAAAGAGGACACAGCCAAGAAGGTAGGGTCTCTGAGGTGCAGGGAATGGCTTTTGGATGGTAGAAGGTCATATAACCCCATGCTGTCCGCCTGAAGGAGACAGCTAGAGGACCCCAATGTGGCAGACACACTGGTCTGCCAGGACCAAAGGCTGCCTGTCTCTCCCCAAGATCCTGTAGGCCTAGCCTCTCCCAGTGCATAGGCCTGGGGCCCAGCAGATCTAGGGTCCAACCCCAACTCAAGCTATTTTCTGTGTGACCAAGAGCTAGTCATTCCCTCTTTGAGCCTTGGTGACATCTCTGTGAACTGGGAGTGAAGGCACCCACTTAGCAGGAAAAAGAAACAGGATAAAACAACATTTGTATGTAAAGGACCCCACTGTGTACCTGGTACCCAGTGAGGCTCTGGGCTGCGGGCCTTGTCTTCTCTCTGGGCCTCTGGTTTGGTGGGGCTGACATGACCTCCATCATGTTCTCCAGAGCCTCCAGCTTTAGAGGCTGCGTCCCTCCTGTCTGGTTGTAGCTGATGGCCCCCAGGAGCCGGATCATTGTCCCAGAACCAAACTGCAGGGAGAGAACTTTAGAGCTGAGAAGCATCGGCAGCCGCTCCTCCCCCTCAGATCCTCTTCTCACCTGTGACTGATTAATGTTGCTCTCCCCCACTGGGTTATCTGCTCCACGAGAACAGGGAAGATGTTTGTCTTTGTCCCTGCTGTATCCCCAATACCTAGAAAAAGTCTGGAATATAACAGGTTCAAAAACTATTTGCTGACTGCCAGCCTCCTGTCCCAAGGAGAGGCACCTGACTTCTTTCCCATCCTTTTGCTTTCCCCTCTCACCCCAGCCATGTTCAGAGTTAACAGGACCCTCTGCTGAGACTTGTCTAACCCTCCTGCTGACGAGACATGCATTTCATCTGGGGAGACATAGCCTGTTCTGACTCTGTTTCCTCCTCCAAGATCTGTCATGTTCCTTTTTAGGGGTCACTGATTTGTTCTTGCCTTTCCCCTGAAGCAGCTACACGGTATCTATTGTTATCTATTATCCTTCCTGTAAAGCTCTCAATCATGCCCTCTATCGCCCCTGAGAGAAAACCCTTCATGACCATTCAAGGTGCAGTGTGGTTTTTAGTCTTCTAACAAACTACAGAATCTATCCTGGTGCCCTTTCTGCTATGGTTGCCAGGAAGCTCAATGTTGACTTTAAGTCTAGCAGTAACAGTTTTCTAAGGCGGGCAGATGAAGAAGGGGTTATTGCAACAAAATTTTCCCTTCTCTTTCCTCTCTAAGTTTTTAATCCCACTTTGAAGTATGCTTTGGTTCTTTTCTAATTACTGCAAACCACAGGGAATTGTTTTGGAAGCAAGTATGTCTGAAAATTTATCCTTAAATGAATTATCATGAAATGATCATGTTCTAAGGATCAGGGAAACTGTGACCTAGTATCACAGGGGGAGGGGAACACTCAGACGCACTGGAGGAGAGTAGGCCAGTGGGAACAGGACTGCATCTACTGGAGAGGACCCTTCCTCCTCCCTGCCAGCCCTGGGGAAAGGGAGGAAGAATAGGAATAAAAAAGAAAAAACCTACATAACACACGTGCTTCACTCCACGGGGCATTTCCTCTTCCTCCTTAGAGAGAAAGAGGATGCAGAAATTAGAATCCAGAGGGTCCAGTGACCTCATGGAGGAAATTCACACTGACAGCATTCACAAAGGGAGAAAGATGTATGTTCAGTTTTCACTGGGTTGGCATTTATAACAAGTACAATCCAATGTCCATCAAAGGGAGAATGGTTAATAAATGATGACACGGCATATGGATTCTGTATAGCCATTAAAATGGTGAGAGAATCATAATAAAATATACCACTTACCAGGGGCTTATACAGTGGCCAGCCCCAAGGAAGCATATCACATGCGATTTCATGAAGATCTCAGAGCACCACAATGAGGTATGTACTATTATTATTCCCATTTTACAGATGATAAAACTGAGGCTCCAAGAGGCTCTGAAAGGTCCTATATCTATTAAGCAACAGAACTAGGATTAGAACCTAGTTCTGGCTGACTGTACAGCGTAGGCACTTAACTCCTGGGCTAAACTGAGAAACAGCCCTGAGAGCACTGACCGACACAGAAAGAACTGTGAAAACATGTCCTGATATATTATTAGGATAAAAAAAGAGGGAAGAAATGGCTACAGAACAGTATCTGCTGCATAAGTCCATTTACGTAAATACATATTTATAGATGCATAATGGAGATTATCTCTGGGGAATAAAATTCCAGGGAGACTTTCACTTTCTACTTATAAACATGTAGATATTTATGTGATTCAAAATGAGCATGTATTTCTTTTGTAATAGGAAGCATATTTTTTATTAAAACCAGGTTCAGAACAGTCTGTGTAGTCTGCCACCATTAGAATTAAAAACAGAAAATGAATTTCTAGACTTATATTTACTTGAATATGCATAACATATTCAGAAGCATCCACAGAGCCTAACAACTAAGGCCAGTAGGGAAGCGGCCAAGGGGTGGGAAGGAGACTTTTCACCTTTTTCTTTTTTTAAACCATGCAAATGAATCAACCATCCAAAAAGTAAACTGAAACAACAACAATAAAAAAAAATCATTGCTGGCAAGTAGGCAAGTAGATTCTGCTCATGGCAACCCCATGTGTGAAAAGAAGAGGAGGGAAAGAAAACAGGACACATTTGGGAAGAAAGGAAAGATATTAAGACTTAACTGCTGGGTGCCATAAGCTGACTCTAACTCATAGTAACCCTACCCACCCACTGCCACTGAGTCAGGTCCGACTTACAGAGACCCTAGAGACCCTATGGGACAGAGTAATACGGCCCCCATGGGGTTTTCTAGACTGTAATTTACAGGATCTCTATGAGTCAGATTCGACTACAAAGGTTTGTTTTTCAGAGTCTGTTTTGTAATCTTTACAGAAGCAGATTTCCAGGTCTTTTCTCCTGGGGAGCCCCCTTTTTGAACTGTCAACCTTTCTGTTAGCAGCTGGGCGCTAACCACTGCACCACTAGGGCTCTTTATATTAAGAATAGCCCTTTACAACTTAAAGTCTTTTGGCTGGCCCCATCTCAGGATTACACCAGGCTAATGAGGCTCAGAAACAACAGGCAGCAGCATCAGAACAGCAAAAACTTCATATACTGAACTTATCAGACCATAAAATAAATAGTCATAATATGCATACAGAGACAAAAGGAAGGGTCAAACATATGAGTGAAGGAGAAAAAAAACACACAAAATGACTAAGCAGATTAGGTTGAGAACCAAATGTAACTTCTGGAAATGAAAATATAATCATAATAATTAAAATTTAAAACTCACTGGGTAGCTTTAATAGCATATTAGATACAGCTGAAATGAGTTAGTGAACTGGAAGATACATTTTCAAAAACGACCCAGAATATTTACAGCCCAGGGAATCAGAGACAAAAGCTAGAGTGAGAAGGACTAATTAATCTTAAGGAAGCCCCAGAAGGAGAGAGAATGGAACAGAGGCAGTCTAAGAATTTTTAAAGAGGCAGACTAAGAATTTTCCAGAATTGATAAAAGATACCAATTCACAGATTCAAAGAGTTCAGTGAATTCCAAACAAGGTAAATAGAAATTAATCCACACGTAGACGCATTACGGTGAAACTGCTGAACACCAGTGATAACAAGAGCTTAAAAGCAGGAGATAAAATAATAGGTGACACTTTAATAGCACTTAAAATGGGCTACCACGGTTTTGACTACCTCACATGTTAGTTATTTTAATCCTCACCATAACTCTATGAGGCTGGTACTGGTACTATTACTGCCTCCCTTTTACAGAAGAGGAAACTGATGCACAGAGAGGTTAATTAGCTTGTCCAGTATCACACAGCTTGTAAACCAGTGAGGTGAATTGCAAATCCAGATAACCTGATTCCAGAGGCCACACCTTTAATCAGCAGGCTGTAATCTCTCACTAGAATACATTTTACTAACAAAGAAATGGTAATTAAATAGTATCTCAATGGTAATAATGAAAGGCAAAACATAGTGGAATAATACTTTCAGTGTGCTTAAAGACAATAACTATCAATTGCAAACCCAGGCAAAACACTTGTCAAGAATTATGATGAAAGACAGTGCAAGGAAAAGCAAAAGGTTTTGTTTGTTTTTCTTTTTGAACTATAATTCAGATGAAGATTTACAGAACAAACTAGCTTCTCATTAAATAATTTATATACATATTGTTTTATGACACTGGTTACCAACCCCATGACATCAGCACTCTCCTTTCTCACTCTTGGGGTCCCTATTACCAGCTTTTCTGAACCCTTCTGCCTTCTAGTCCTTGCCCTGGGTTGGTGTGCCCCTTTAGTCTTGTATTGTTTTATGGTCCTCTCCAATCTTTGGGTAAAGGGTGAACTTCAAGAGTGACTTCAGTACTGAGATAAAAGGGAGTCCACGGGCCATACTCTTAGTTTCCAGTTTTAGTTTTTCTTGATAACTTTTCTCAATAAACAAATTTTAAAGGATGAACTTAAGGCAGAACGAAGGAAAAATGACCCCAGATGGAAAATCTAAGATGTAAGAAGGAATTTTGAGCAAAGAAAATTATAAATGTCATTAAATCTAAATAAACACTGATTACACAAAACTATAGCAACTGTATAATTTGTGGGATAAAACAACAATACAGGGCTGATTTCCTGGATAACAACAGCACATAAATTGAGAAGGTGTATGGTTGGAATTAACACATTCCAAGGTTTTTGTATAATTTTGTTGTTGCTGTTGATTGCTGTTGCGTCAGCTCCAACACATGGTGACCTCATGTGTAACACAATGAAACACTGCCTGATCCTGCATCATCTCTGTGCTCACTGTTATACTTGAGCCCACTGTTATGGCTGTTGTGTCAATCTCATACTCTTGTTTTTACTGATTCATGCTTTACTGTACGTGGTTTTCTTTTTCCAGCAATAGGTCTTTCCTGATGACATGTCCAAACTAAGCAAGCCAAAGACTCAGCATTCTCAATTTGTGTATTCTAGAAAACTTCCAAACTACTAGAAGGATAAAAAGGAAAAAGCAAAAATAATCAACCTAAAAGGAGGCAATAAAAAGGAGGTGAGTATAGAAAATGCAGGACACATGCAAAGCAAAATAAGATGGTAGGAAGGTAGCCAAATAAATTAGTAACTAAAACAAAGGCAGATAGACTAATGCTTCAGATACATACAAAAATTATCAGACCTTTAAAGAAATCAGATCCAATTATACCCATTTCTAAAAATCAACCATGCACAAAAGATTAAAAAAAATAGAATAACATGTAAATAGGCAAATATCTACAAAATTCAGTTAGTTTAGCTATGTTAATATCAGATAAAACAGACTTCAAAGTAAAAAATAATTAGAGGCAAAGACCTTGCTACATAATGATAAACAAGTCACCATAAAAACAACTCTAAATTTGCATGCATCTAATAACATAATTTCAAAAAAATGTAAAGCAAAAATTGACAGGACTGTAGGAAAAAAGGAAACCTCACCATTAAAGTAAGAAATTTTAATATATTTCTTTTTTCCCCAGTTTTCCACATTCTTTTAGTATATTTCTCTATTTCACCAATCAAGCTGACAAAATAATAAGTCCTCTTAAAAAACTCTGAAAGCCAGAAGTAGTGGGATGATACAAAGTGCTGAAGGTAAAAAAAAAAAAATTGTCACCATCCGAGAATCCTGTACCTAAGCAAAACTGTCCTTCAAAACTGAGGGTGAAATTAGGACAATCCCAGATAAGCAAAAGGTGTGGGAGTCTGTTACTACCAGCCTACCAAACAGAAATACTAAAGGAATTCCTTTAGTATGAAAAATGAAGACACTAGATAAGTAACTTGAAGTCATATTAAAAAAATAAGGCTCTTCAGTAAATATAATTTCAAGGGCAAACATAAAGACCAGTATTGCTGTACTTGGTAACTGTATTTGTTATGTTATACATGATACAAAGGACAGATGTATAAATAATAATCATGAATGTATCATACTGGGCACATAATGTATAAAGATGCAACTGTGACATCAACAACATAGAGGGAAAAGTAGTACAGGAACAGAATCTTTGTTATTTAAGTTAAAATAAAAACACAAACCCATTGTTGTAGAGTCGATTCCAACTCACAGCAATCCCGTAAGACGGAGTAGAACTGCCTCTCTGGTTTTCCAAGGAGTGGTTGGTAGATTCAAACTACCAATGTTTTGGTTAGCAGCTGAACTCTTAGCCACTGCTCCACCACTCCAACATGTCAGTTGCCTTTGAGGTGGTTCTGACTCACGTGACCCCACGTACAACAGAAGGAAACACTGCCCAGTCCTACGCCGCCTTCACAGTCATCGGTATGCTAGAGTCCCTTGCTATGATACCGTGTGTTCTCAGTGCCTTCCAACCTCAGGGCTCATCTTTCAGCACCAACTCAGGTGACAGTCTCTTGTGATCTGTAGAGTTTTCACTGACTAATTTTTTAAAGTAGATTACCAGGCCTTCTTCCTAGTCTGGAAGCTCCACCGAAACTTGTCCCCCCCCCCCCCCCGCCCGGTGATCCTGATGGTATCTGAAACACCACTGGCATAGTTTCTATATCAGTAAATTGACAAACTGTTATCATTAGGTGCCATTGAGTTGGTTCTGACTCACAGCAATGCTACATGTACAACAGAAAAAAACACTGCCCAGCCCTGTGTTACCATCACAATTGTTGCTGTGTTTTAGTCCATCACAGCAGCCACTGTGTCAACCCATCTTGCTCAGGGTGGTGACAATTTAAACTCGGTTGCTATAAACTTGGGATAGTAAATGTATTCCCCATGGTAAACACAAAGAAAATTATTTTAAAAATATACACAAAGAGAAGTGAGAAGGTATTTTAGTCATTTGCTCCTGTTCACGAGCAGAAGGCTTAAACAAAGGAAAGTTTATTCTTACACAGTCCAGTAGGCTACAAGTCCAAATTCAGGATGTCTGCTCCAGGGGAAGGCTTTTCCCCTTATTGGCTCTGGAGGGAAGTCCTTGTGCTGCATCAGTCTTTGGTCAGGGAGCATCTTGGCACATGAACCTTGGGTCTGATGGACATGTCCTTCTCCTAGTGCTGCTTTCTTGATTATGAGGTTCCAATTTTCTGCTTGCTTCCCTTTCCTTTTATCTCTTGTAAAATAAAAGGACAAAGGGTGGTACAAGCTACACTCCAGGGAAAGTTCTCTTTACATAGGAGCAGGGAGGTGACCTTAGGAAGGGATTTACAGTCCCACCCTAATCCTCTCTAACATAATCTACTCTTAACCACAGACATAGATTGGGATTTACAGCATCAGAAAATCACAATATGGAGGGCAATCACAGAAAACAAGGAATCCTGGCCCAGCCAAATTATTAAACATATTTTGAGAGGACACAATTCAATCGCAACAGAAGGGAATCACAATGGTTCAGTACAAAAATATCAAATACATACATAAAAAAGGCACTACTGGAGGAAATAAATACCAAAAAAAGCATAAGACATAGAAAACAAACAGCAAAATGGTAGAAGTAAGTCCTTCTTCATTAGTAATTACATGTGAATGGATTACCCTCTCCAATCAAAAGGCACAGTTCATCAGAATGGATAGGAAAAAATGACCCAACTACAACTGTCTGCAAGAGACCCTTTTTAAATCAAAAACTTAGAAGTGAAAAGGTAGAAAAAACATCACATGCAAATAGAAACCAAAAGAGAGCTTAAGTGGCCACACTACTATCAGATGAAACAGACTTTCAGTCAAAAACTGTTATCAAAAAAACCAAACCCACTGCCATTGAGGTGATACCCACTGATGGTAACCTTACAGACAGAGAAGAACCGCTCCACAGTTTCCAAGGAGCGCCTGACCGATTCAAACTGCTGACCTTCTGGTTACAGCCATAGCACTTAACCACTGTACCACCTTTCCAAAAACCATTATAAGAGACAAAAAAGGGACATTATATAATAGTAAAAGGGTAAATTCATCAAGAAGACATAATAATTGTAAATATATGTATACATCTGACAGCATGGAGCCTGATGGTACAGTGGTTAAGAAATTGGCCACTCATGATGGGGCACACAATGTTGAGTTCCAGTGGCAACATGCGAAAAGAGGGGTGCACCTCAAAAACTCCACTAAAAGATCTCAACTGATGGTCTGAAGGCCTGGGGATTCTCTTGGGAGCATGGCCTCTAGACCTGCTGCTGCCCCTGACCAGAAAACATTACTGAAGTCAACCCTTCAGACAGGAATAGACTGGACTCGGGGACACACTGTGACCATATGGTACGTGTACTTTATGGTTCTATGCATTTATAGGATGCTGTCCTACTGGGAGGCAGTGGAGAGGGTGGAGACAAGGGGACAGGACATCGTTAAGAGGATATGACATATATAAAACAAAAGGGCGGAGTGTGCTGTCACTGGGCAAGAAGAGCAGAAGGAGCTACAGACAGGCAGGCTTGCAAATTTAATTTGAATTGTATGCTTCCACTTAATTACAATAAAAAAAAAAAGAAAGAAATCAGCTGCTAACCAAAAGGCCAGCAGTTCGAATCCACCAGCCACTTCTTAGAAATGCTATGGGGCGGTTCTACTGTGTCCTATAAGGTCAGTGTAAGTCAGAATCGACTGGAGGACAACAGGTTTTTTTTTGTTTTTGTTGTTTTTAACAGCAGAGGCCTAAAACATATGAAGCAAATACTGATAGAACTAAAAAGAGAAATAGACAGTTCTACAGTTAACAGTTGGAGATTTCAACACCCCACTTTCAATAATGGATAGAACACCTGGAAAGAATATCAACAAAAAAAATGAAAGACTCAAATGACACTATAAACCAACTAGACCTAACAGACAGTTACAGAATCTTTCACCCAACTACAGTAGGATATATGAGGTCTGACAATTGAGTCTGTGAACTCAGATGTTCTAAGTGCTGCATACCTCATTGTTGAATATCGCTACAGTCATCTCTGAAACACTCCCCTTAGAAAGCTATACACCGACGCCAATGCCCAGTCTACCCATCAAAGCAATTTTGGAACTCCTTCTGGAATGGTCATTGTACACAGTGGCATGGTGGCAAGTTCGCAAACTTACCTGTATAGTTGTCTGTGAGTGAGTTTTTAGCCAGTAAACAAATAACTGTGTTGGAACACCCTCCCTACTCACCTGATCTGGCCCCCAGTGACTTTTTTCTTTACCCGAAGACAAAGGAAATACTGACAGGAAGACATCTGGATGACATTCAGGACATAAAGAGCAATGCAATGACAGCCCTGATGGCCATTCCAGGAAAAGAGTTCCAAAAATGCTTTGAAGGGTGGACTAGGTATTGGTGTCAGTGCATAGCTTCCCAAGGAGAGTACCTTGAAGGTGACCATAGTGATATCTAGCAATGAGGTATGTAGCACTTTTTCTAGGATGAATTCACCAACTTATCTGGCAGACCATAAACATTCTTCTCCAACTAACAGAATCATTCCCCACGCACTGATGGCAGTGCCTAGTCCACTCTTCAAAGCAATTTTGGAACTCTTTTTCTCGAATGGCCATCAAGGCTGTCACTGCATTACCCTTTACATCCTGAATGTCATCAAAACGTCTTCCTGTCATTCCCCAGGATGGATCGTATCTTAGGTCACCAAACTTGCCTCAGTAAGTTTAAAAAGATTGAAATTATACAAAGTATCTTCTCTGTGGTGACATGGAATGAAGCTGGAAATCAATAACAGAAGAAAAACTAGAAATTTCACCAAATGTGGAATCTAAGCAACATGCTATTGACCAGTGGGTCAAAGAAAAAAAAATCCCAACGGCAATTAGAAAATGCTGAGAGATGCACGGGGTCTCTAGGTGGTGCGAACCACTCATAGGCTGGGCTGCTGACTGAAAGGATGGAGGTGCAAGTTCACCCAGAGGAGCCTTGGATGAAAGGCCTGGTAATCTACTGCAAAAACTAACCAGCCATTGAAAATCCTAAGAAGCACGACTCTACCCTGACCCACATGGCATTGCCGTGAGTTTAGAGTCCACGAAGAGGCAACTGTTGTTAGAGGCTGTGGTTGTCACTTGCCAGTGGAGTTGATTCCCCTTCATAGCGTCCCTATAGGACAGAGTAGAACAGCCCCATAGGGTTTCCTAGGCTGTAAAGAACAGAGCTCCAGGTCGTTTCACCTCTGAGCAGCTGGTGAGTTCCAACCACCCTTTCACCTGCCAGTTAACCAAATGCTTAATCACTGGGCCACCAGGACTCTTTCATTAGAGACTGAAGGAATGATAATGACAATACAACATACCAAAACCTATGGGATGCAGTGACGACTACAGCCAGGGGAAATTTATAGCTGCAAACACCTACACTTAAAAAGAAGACAGAGGAGGGGATGGTGTGGGGCTGAGGCAGGGGAGTGAACTCGGAGTGTGTAGGAGTGCATGGGGCCTGGCCCACACTGCTCAGTCTCCGCTTGTGGCTGAGGAGGGCGGTAGTGTCAGCAACTTAATCTATGCAGGCAGGCTGCAGCAGCGTCAACAGGGGCCACATGTCCTCAGGGATGATGGCTAAGCCCTGGATGCCAAGACGGCAGCAAAACTCATTTTACAGAGGAGGATACAGGGTTCCATGGCACGGACTCACCTACCGTGTTCTTCAAGCTTCCAGCCCACCTCAGATCCAAATGCAGTGTTATTCCCAGGATGTCGAGATCCTGAAGCCACCTCCTGCCTCGCCAGCCCCTTCCTGCTCCTCACTCTACCCTAGCCTCCCAAGCAATTGCTTTCTGGTCATCTCCTCTTACCACTGCCCCTTCGCTGTCAGTCTTGTGGCTCTACTGACCTCCCTCCTGGTGAAGAGCCACCTGGTCCCACTGCCCACCTTCTTCCTTGCCATCCACTGGCACTTTCTTGAAGGGAGGCCTGAAAAGATGCCAGCAGCCTGCGTCCTCATCCAGCCAACATCTGGCTTCTACCTTGACTCTTCTGCACCTGTATATCCTGCTGTGTGATGAACAGAGACCAGAACTAGCATTATAAGGCAACTCTAGTGAGGATTCAGCCTTACACAATTTTTCTAGTAAGGCCAAGAAGCATAGGAAACCGTGGTTGTTGATGTCTAATAAAAGAAACCACAAGTTTGCGGCCAAAAAAAAAAGAAGAAGATGGACAGCTGCCACTGAATCAACTCTGATTAGTGGCAATCTGCCTCATTCTCACAGTTGCCAGCATGCTTGAGTCCATCATTTCAGCTACTGGGCTAACGCATCTCAGTGAGGATCTGCCACACCCTCGGTGTCCCTCCACTTCACCAAACCTAATGTCCTCCTCTAGCAACTGGTCCTTCCCAGTGACATGTCCAAAGCAAGTTGGTCAAACAATGTTCTGTTGTGATCCATTTGTTTTCATGGGCTAATATTTAGAAATTTATCATCAGGTCCTTCTTTCCAATCCATCTTAGTCTGGAAGTTCCATTGAAACCTGTCCATCACGTTTGACACTGCTGGCACTTGAAACACCTCTGGCATAACTTCCAACAACACACAAGTCACTATAGTGCAACCAGTTAACAGACAGGTGGTGGAATCAGTGGCCACCAAGTTATTTTGACTCATGGCAACCCTATTCAATGTCAGAGTAGAACTGGGCTTCACAGGATGTTTAATGGCTGATTTGGGGGGAAAGTAGACTGCCAGGCCTTTTTTCCTGAGGTGACTGTAGGTGGACTGGAACCTGCAATGTTACCTTTAACAGTCAAATTTTTAACTGTCTGTACCATCCAGAGACTCATTTAGCCAGAGTGGCACAACAGGTAAATGTTTAGCTACCAATCAAAAGTCTGGCAATTTGAATCCATCGTGTGGATCTGCCACAGAAAGAGCTGGTGATCTGCTCCTGTAAAGACCACAGCCTAGAAAACTCTATGGGGTAGTTCTGCTCTGTCTCATGGGGTCGATAGGAGTCTGAATCAACTTGATGGCACCACCAACAACAGTAACAAGACACTCCTTCTGTCCTGAGGAACTAGGTAAGGAAGAGCAACTAACATCCAAAGCAATAAAAAGGAATGAGATAATAAAGATTAGAGCAGAGATAAAGGAAATAGAGAAAAGGAAGACAAATAAAATTGATGTTGGTGATTTGAGAAGATGAACAAAACTGACAGAACCTCTCGCTAGCCTGAGAAAGAAAAAAGAGAAAAGCCAATAGTAACTAAAAGCAGAAATGAAAACAGCAACATTGTCAACCTTAAGGAATTAAAAGGATAGTACGAGAATTCTACGAGCAATTACATACAAACAAACTAGATAACCTAGATGACATGGATAAATTCCTAGAAATATACAAACCACCAAAATTGGATCAAAAAGAAAGAAATCCTCAACAGAGCTGTCACATAAGAGATAAAAATAACAATAAAAAGTTCCCAACAAAGGAAAATCCAGGACTAGAAGTCTTCACTGGTGAATTCTACCGAATCTTTAAGGAAGAATTAGCATGAGTTCTTCTCAAACTAGTCAAAAATAAAAGAAGGAACGGTTTCTAATTCATGCTATGAAGCCACCATGATCCTGATAAAAAAGCCAGATAACGACTCCACAAGAATACTACAAACCAAATCCCTTATGAATATAGATACAAATATCCTCAACAAAATACTAGCAAACAGACTTCAACAGCACATTAAACTCTCTCTATACCAGGACCAAGTTGGGTTAATCCCAGGAAGGCAAAGGTGGTTCAACAGAAGAACACTGATCAATAAACCACATTAATAGAAGGATGAAGAGGGGGAAAACCCCACAGGCTCATCTTACAAAGGCATCCGACAAAATCCAACATCTTTCATGGTAAAAGTACTCAGAAAAACAGGAACACGTGGTGAGAATGAGATGATGATAAAAAGACAGTATATAAAAACCTGTGGATATAGTTAAAATGAACACTAAAGTTCATATGTAGCTTTAAATGATTTTATTAGAAAGGAAAAACAGGCAGAAAATTAACAGACTGAGCATCGTTGTTGCCAAAGGTGCTATAAAATAACAGAATAAAATAAAAGATGAAGGAAGAAATTAAAGCTAAAAACAAAAACGAAATGGAAAACAGACAATGAGAAGGTTGACAGAGCCAAAAATTCAGTTTTGAAAAAACTAATGAACAATAAATTCTACGACAAAACTCGCTAAGGAAAAAACAAACAAACAAACAAAAAAAACAAAACAGTGTTTGAAATGAATAATTACGAAAGCACAGACATTCAAATGATAATTTTGAAAAGAGACTACGGTAAAAACTTTTTGCCAACATGTCAATATGAAAACTTAGAACTGAAACGTGTCTAGAAAAATGTAACTTACTAAAATTGACACAAGAAAAAAAATGAATAAACCTATCACCACTAGATAAATTTTATCAGTAAGTAAAAATCTTCCCTAAAGAAAGTATCAGTCCAGCTGGTTTCGCTACAGATTATACCAAACGTCCAAAGAACAAATTACTCCAATCTTATACAAATTATTCTAGAGAGCAGAAAAAGACTCTGCAAATCATTCTCTGAGACTAGCACAACCTTGACATCAAAACCTACGAAGGACCATCTGCAAGCAAGTATTTCAGGCCAATTCACTTATCTATACAAATGCAAAAATTCTAAACCAATTATACCCACAAAACATAAAAAAAGATACAATATTAAGAAGTTGGGTTTATTTAGGAACACTAAAAAAAAAAGCCAACTAAATTCACTGTGCTAATAGAGGATAAAATTTATACAATTACCTCAATAAATGCAGAAAATACGTTTGCTAAAATGCAACATGCGTTTAGAATAATTAGGAGGAATAGAAGGGATTATCCTTAACCTGTTAAATAGCATCTGCAGAAAAACGTAACAAACATCATATTTATGGTGAAATGACAATAGCAATCAATCTAGTACCAGGCAAAAGTCCCTGGTACCACGACATCTATCTAATACTACTCACCACCCATCTGTTACTTTGTCATATTGCGGTGGCTTTCATGTTGCTATGATTCTGTAACCTATGCTACCATGGAAGTATTTCAGAACCAGCAGGGTCACCCATGGTGAACAAGTTTCAACATAGCTTTGATACTAAGACTAGTAAGAAAGACCTGGTGAGCGACTTCTGAAAATTAGCCAAAGAAAACCTTACGGATTTGACAGAATACTGTCTGCAGTGTTGCAAGATGAGCCCCGAGGTTGAAAGGCATTACACCGTAACCACAAGGAAGACTCAGACATACCGATGACCATGAAGATGGTGCAGGACTGGGCAATGTTTCGTTCTGTCATTTACAAGGTCACCGCGAGTCAGCATCGACCTGACAGCAACTAACAAAAACATTCAGTATGACACTAAATCTCTTACCTAGCACAGTGAAGAAAGTGGGGAAAAAGGACTTTGGAAAGGAGGTAACAAAGTTTTCATTACTTGCAGCTTATGTGATTGTCTACAAAGAAAACCAACAAAATCCTAATAAATTATTTAAATTAATAGAAGGGTTCAGCAAGATTACTGGATACAAAGTCAATAAACAAAATTAATGGCATTTCTATAAGCCAATGACAAACAGAAGATGTAATTTTTACAAATTACCATTTTACAAGAACATCAGAAAAATATCAAGTAGTACAGTAAAGCTTGCAAAGGCCAGAATCTGGTAAGGCAGGAACTTGTCAGAGAAGGAAAACTCGAATACTGTGCACTAAAATGAGCCACAGAAAAGTGGGAGGACTGCAGCCTGTCAAAGGTGGAAAACTTGCGAGACATGGAAAAACAAGGCAGTCCCATTAAGCTCCAGTTCTGAAAGGTTTCACTGTGAAAACATTTCATGCCTTCTCGTGGGAAGGATACACCACAACCTACGAAGCTGTTGTTGGCTGTGAGGTGCTGTCAAGTCAGTTTCCACTCAGAGCGACCCTGTGTACAACGGAAGAAAACCCTGCCCAGACATGGGCCGGCCTCACAATATTTGATGTTGCAGCCACTGTGTCAGCTCTTCTGGTCGAGGGTCTTCCTCTTTTTCACTGACCCTCTCCTTTACCACGCAGGAGGAACTGGTCCCTCCTGACAATACAGTCTAAGTATTTGTGACCCAGTCCCACTGTTCTTGCTTCTAAGGGACATTCCGGCTGTACTGCTCCCAAGACCAGTTTTTTTGTTCTTCTGGCACTCCATGGTATATTAAACATTCTTCACAAACACCATAATTCAAATGCCCCAATCCTTCAGTCTTCATTCATTGCCTAGCTTTCATATGCATAGGAGACAACTGAAAACACCCCGGCCTGGGGTCAGGCGCACCTCAGTCCTGAGAGTGGCATCTTACCTTTTCAATATTTTGTTGCTGCTGTTGTCAGGTGCTGTCCAGTCAGTTCCAACTCACAGCAACCACATGTACAACAGAAGGAAACACTCCTCGGTCCTATGTTGTCCTCACAACCATTGCTACGTTTCAGCCCATTGTTGCAGCCACTATGTCGATCCATCTCATTGAGAGTCTTCCCCTTTCTCACTGACCCTCTGCCAAGGATGACGACCCTTTCCAGGGACTAGTTCTTCCTAATGACAGGTCCACAGTATGTGAGACACAGTCTTGTCAGCCCTGCTTCTAATGAGCATTCTGGCTGTGCTTTTTCTGGAACAGATGTGTTCATTCTTTTGGTGGTCCATGGTCCATTCAATATTCTTCACCAACACCATAATTCAAAGGCATTGATTCTTCTTTGTTCTTCCTTATTAACTGTCCAGATTTCACACGCTTATTGTTGCAGCAGATTGGCCCAGGGCACCTTAGTCCTCAAAGTGACATCTTTGCTTTTCAACACTTATTTTTACAGCAGATTGGCCCAGTGCAACACATCATTTGATTTTCTGATTGCTGCTTCCATGGGCATTGATTGTGGATTCAAGTAAAATGAAATTCTTGACGACTTCAATCTTTTCTCCATTTATCACAATGTTGTTTATTGTTGCTGTGATGATTTTTATTTATGTTGAGGTATAATCCGTACTTAAAGCTATAACCCTTGATCTTTATCAGTTAAGTGTTTCAAATCCCCTTCAGTTTCAGCCAGCAAGACTGCACTGTCTGCATATCCCAGGTTGCTAAATGAGTCTTCAGCCACTCTTGATCCCATGTTCTTCATATGCCACAGCTTCTCTATTTGCTCAGTTTATAGCTGAATAAGCATGGTCAAAGGATACAACCCTGAGACACATCTATGCTGATTTTAAGCCACTCAGTATCCCCTCGTTCTGTTCAAACAACTGCTTCTTGGTCGATGCACAAGGTTCTACAAGAGCACAAGTGTTCTGGTATTTATATTCTTTGTAATGTAATTCATAATTTGTTATGATCCACACAGTTGAATGCCTTTGCATAGTCAATAAAACACAAGTAAGCATATTTCTGGTATTCTCTGCTTCTCAACTCTGACATCAGCTATGATATCCCTTGTTCTACAACCTCTTTTGAAATTGGCTTGAATTTCTGGAAGTTTCCTGTCAATGTATGGCTGCAATAGTTTCTTAATTATTTTCAACAGAATTTTACTTGAATATGATAGTAACAATACTGTTCAATAATTTCTGAATTTTGTTGGATCACTTTTCCTTGGAATGGGCACAAATATGGATCTCTTCCAGTAGATGACCAAGTAGTTGTCTTTCAAATGTCTTGGCATAAACGAGTGCTTTTAGCATTGCATGCATTTGTTGAAACATCTCAACTGATAGTTTGTCAATTCATGGAGCCCTGCTTTTTGCCAATGCCTTCAGCACACTCTGTACTTCTTTCTTCAATGTCACTGGTACTTGACCACAGGCTACCTCCTGAAACGGTAGAATACTGGCCAATTCTTTTTGGTACAGGGAGTCTCTACTCATTCTGTCTTCTTTTGGTGCATCAGTCCAATATTTTGCCCACAGAATCCTTCAACACTGCACCTTGAGGCTTCACTTCTGTCTTCAGCCCTTTTAGCTTTAGAAACACTGAACATATTCTTTCCTTTTGGTTTTCTAACTCCAGGTTTTTGCAAATTACATTATAATACTTTTGTCTTCTCGAGCTGCCCTTCAAAATCTTCTGTTCAGTTCTTGTGTGTCACCATTTCTTTCCTTCACTTTGACTACTTTCAGAGTCTCTTCTGACATTCACTTTGGTCTTTTCTTTCCTGTCTTTTTAATGACATCTTGCTTTCTTCATGTATGACGTCATTGATGTCATTCCACAACTTGTCTGGTCTTTGATCATTAGTGTTGAATGCATCAAATCTATTCTTGAGATGATCTCTAAATTCACATGGGATATACCCAAGGTTGTACTTTGGTTACCATGGACTTTTTTTAATTTTCTTTAGCCTATGACTGCCTATGAATGAGTCAGGCCAAAGCACAGAACCTGAATCTGATTAGATCTTTGGATACAAGCACCAATTCACAGTAAATACAGGTGCCAAAATAGTAAGTTTAACTATGCTACAGGGATGCAAAAAACTATGTAAGAAGGAAGGGAGAGAGGAAGTGAGAAAAGAAGGAGGGAGGAGAAGAAAGAAGGTGGTAGGGAGGGGAGGAAGGGATGCATAGAGGGATGGAGGGAGGGAGGAAATGAAGAGGGAGAGAAGGGGAAAGAAGAAAAGAAGGGAAGGACAGAGGGAGAGAGGGAGGGAAGGAAAGAAGGAAACTGATTTCTTCAAAAAAATTGCAAAAAAAAAAAGATGTTTGGAAGAAAGGCCTAGAAACTAACGGACACTTGAAAGACATAAACCTATTGGAAAGTGTGGACTTTGTACCCTGAATTTAAAAAAGACAAAGTGTAAAAATAAATTATGACCTTCATAAAACTATTGGGAAATTTGAACACTGACTGAACATTTGATGATACTGCAGAATTTTTATTAAGACATGATAACATGACTGTATTTTTTAAAGGAGTATATTATCTTTTGGAGACATAAACTAAAATATCTATGGATGAAATGAAGTGATATCAGGGATTTGCTTCCAAATAATTCTGGGTGGGGGAGTGGAGTGAATGTTGGTACAGACAGTATGGATGGGGCGGGGTTAGTTACGGGTCCATGGTTCCTAGGGGGAGAAGTACAGGGAGTTTATTCCAGGGATTTGTAAATTTTTTCTATAAGGAGTCAGAAAATATTTTAGGCTTGTGGGATACGTAATCTCTAGTCCCCAGGTGGTACAAGTGGTTAATGCGCTCAGCTACGAACCAAAAAGCTGGACATTCAAGTCCACAAAGGGATGCCTTGGCAGAAAGGCCTAATGACAAGCTTCAAAAATGAGCCACTAAAAGCCCTCTGGAGCACAGCTCTCCTCTGACCCACGCGGGGCTGCCGTGAGCCAGAGTCAACTCTGGGGCAACGGGTTTTTGTTTTTTTTAAATCACAGGTACTCAACTCTGTCATTACAGCATGGAGTCAGCCACAGACAATAAGGAAACAAATGGCTGTGCCTGTGTTCCCAGAAAACTTACAAAAACAGGTGGCCAGCACAAAGCCATCATTTGCTGTGGGATTCAAACCCCTTAGCCAAACTCCATGGCTCACAGCACCAATGCTGGAGTCCTAGCCTGAATTCAAAACTGCCTGACCTTGAGTCTGTCACTTGGTTTCTCTGAGTCGATGTGATTATAAGGATTAAATGAGACGACTTCTATGAAGTTCCTCATGTGCAGGAAGCTCTCAGCAAAAAGAGCTATTCTTAGGTTGCCCATTGGCTAGGAAGACACGCTCCACCCCGACAACTCTTATTCCCCTACTCCCACCCCTCCTGACCTTTTCCAACTGCAGACAGGGTATATTGAGCCTGCGAGTCTAGACGGGGTGGTAGGAACTGTGTGCCTTCCTGGTTGTGATGGGCCAACTGAGGACAGAGCATGGACACTGGTAGAGTAGCTGTGCCAGCCTTCTGTCCCTGCCCCACAAGGTGACTGCAGCCTCACTGGCCACTATAGGGTTCAGGGCAGAAGACAGTCCCACTATTCCCCCAAGAGCCTCTACTTTTAGTGAGAAGAATACATGAGCAGCCTCTTATCACATTTCCAGCAGCTCTGGGGCCTAGCTTATTCTCCCATTTCACAGAGGAAGAAACTAAGGTTCAAAGATGAGACATTTTAGAGTCATCCTGTAGTAAGAGGCAGAGCCTAACCTTGAAACTGTCTCTACTCCTACCACAGGCCAGGCTGCCCCCAAGGAAAGGTGCCAGAGCCCTCAGAGGGGTCCAGGCCAGCCAGGCACTACATCCACGGTTGCTGCCACCTCCCTCAGCCCTGCCCCAATCACGGCCGTCACAGCTCAGCCTTAGTCCTCCTGAAGCTGCACCCACTGCGATGACAATAGGTTGTCTGGGGAGCTGTGGGAAGGCAGACTCTATCCACGTGCTAAGGACGGGCCTGGAGGAGAGGAGCCAGGAGCTGCGTCCAGTCAAGGAACCTGTTTCCTCCCCAAAGGCTGCAGACAGGCCCCAAAAGGCTGCAGACCCAGGAACCCATTTCTAATTCAATAATCTGAAATAAGGGGAAGCCAGGTCCTCAAGGATGTAGGGGGGGAAAAAAAGCCATTGCTGTCACATTGATTCCAATTCGTAGTGACCCTAGAGGACACAGTACAACTATTCCACAGGGTCTGCAAAGAGCAGCTGGTGAATTCAAACCACTGACGTTTTTGTTGACAGATGTAGCTCGCAACCACTGTACCGCCAGGGCTCCTTGTTACTTAGAGCAGGAAAAATTGTGTATTTCAGCAACAGGTAACATTTTTGAGTGCTGTTTTCCTTGCATCAGGCATTGTGTTAAATGTCAAACACATTTAAACACATTAAATACACGTAAATGTCAAACACCGTCTTACTGACTCCTCATCACTCCCTCTGTGAGCTTTGGACTCTTAATATCCCTATGCTGCAGATGTGGGCATTGCACTTAGAAAGCTGAAGTCACTAGTCTAGGTCATTCGGCAAGCAGCAAAGCCAAGACTGAGTGCCAACCCATAGGTCTCCAGGGCTCATGTTCTACCCTACACATCAGTGGTAGGAAATGAGAAAAGCCAAGTTACAGTCCATCCTCTCATGCCAACAGTGCTCTGTGGCTGCAAAGAGTTAAGTCTACAGACACGACACAGGGCTCAGGAAAGCACCAATTTGGCAGAACAATATTCACCAGCTTGAAAAGTTCTTCAAATATTACAAGCTTAAAAAAACAAAATGCATGGTACCCGGCCACCACCAGTGACAGTCATGATGGGGCACACAACGTCGAGTTACAGTGGCAACATGAGAAAAAGAGGGGTGCATCTCAAGAACTCTACTAAAAGACCGAAATTGATGGTCCAAAGGCCTGGGGGTTCCCCTGGGAGCATGGCCCCTAGACCTGCTACTGCCCCAACCAGAAAACATTACTGAGGTCAAGTCTTTGGACAAGGAATGGATTGGACTTGGGGACACAAGGTGACCATTTCATGTGTGTACTTTATGGTTTTATGAATCTATAAGATGCTATCCTACTGGCCTCTTACTAGAAGGCAGAGGAGAGGGTAGAGGAGAGGACAGGAGATTGTTAAGAGGATACGACAGGTATAGAATGGAAAGGAGGAGTGTGCTGTCACCAGGCAAGGAGAGCAGAAGGATCCACAGATAAGCGGGCATGCAAATTTAATTTGGATTATATGCATTCACTCAATCACAATTAAAAAAAAAAAAGCAAGACCCAGAACAAAAAGGGATATAGTAAATGCCTACTTTTACATAAAAGCGTTCAGTGTGTAGATATTCATATACGACCATAGTGACATTCAGCAAAGAGGTGTGTTCAAACAATTAAGTTTGTGGACTTAATTGTTGCACCTTGTATACATGTTGTTGTTCGCTGCCACTGAGTCAGCTCTGACATGAAACACTGACTATTCCCCGTGCCACCATCTAAATTGTTGGCACACTCAAGTCCATTGGGTAGCCACTGAGTATTTTGAATGCCTCCCAACCTAGGACTCATTGTCCAGCAGTAGAGTGAACAATAGCTAGTTGTGACCCACAGGCTTTCACTGGCTAACATTTGGAAGACTGTCAACAAGTCTTTCATCCTAGCCTGGAAGCTCCACTGAAACCTGGCCACAAGTGACCCTGCTGGCATCTGAAATACCAGTGGCACTGCTTCCAGCATCACAGCAACACAAAAGCTACTGCAGCAGGATAAACTGACAGCTGGTGGTCATACACACACTAATACTGTTGAGTCTATACAGACTCCCAGGGACTCCGTCTGAGTCAGAATAGAACTGTGCTCCATACAGCTTTCAGTGGCTGAGGTTCTGGAAGTAGAATACCAAACTTTTCCTCTGAGACACCTCTGGTTAGGCTCAAAGCTCCAATCTTTTGGTTCATGATTTCTCCAGCTGGAAATATGAGGCTGATGCTCATAAGGCGACTGCTAACATTAAGTGAAAAGCAAATGCAATGTAAATTAAGCAATTTACCTTGTTTGTTATGTTGTGCTAGGCACATTATATTATCCCAAAATCTCATTTGATCCTCAAAACAAGCCTATTAGATTGGCATTTTGTTTCTGACAGTTGCCATCAAGTCAGCGCTAATTCATGGTGACCCCATGTATACAGAGTAGAAAAGCTCCACCGGGTTTTCACAACCGAGACGTTTTGGAAGCAGGTCCCCAGATCTGTCTTCCAACGTACCTCTGAGTGGGCTCGAACTGTCAATCTTTAGGCTAGTAATTGTCACTTAATCACTGGCACCACTGAGGGACTCCTTTAGCCTGGCATTAACATACTGTTACCACACAAGAAGAAATTTAGACGAGTGATATCTCAAGGTCACTCAACTAAGAAATGAGTAGAAGCAAAAATCTGAATCCAGGGCTCACTGACCCCAAAAGATAATAACAGGAATTCAGCAAATGTAATTTTGTTTCCCTTGTCCTGACCTTGGTGGACTTCAGTTTACTCTTCTATAAATCAGGTATGAGGAATGTGTTCACCAGCAGCCCATCCAGTTCAAGATCCCACTTTGACGAGTGGTGTCTGAGGTCTTAAAAAGGTTATGAGAGGCTATCTAAGATACATGAAGTGGCCCCGTCCCACTCAGAGCAAAGGAGAATGAAGAAAAGTGAAGACACAAGAGAAATACTAGGGAGTCACAATGGCAGACTAAGCACACGTCTCATTATATCCCTTTGGAAACCAAGACCTGAACTGATAATCAAACGGAGCCTTGTGGTCACCTAGTGAGCCCCCAGGACATGGCACAGGGATGTTAATTTGGACTTCATACCACTAAATGAAAATTCTCCTGTCTTTCACTGACTCCCACTCCTGGCTAGCCCTGGCTCTCACAGACTGAAGGTAACACACCACTGTGATTTTTTTTTCTCTGTCTTGGCCAGCAGGCGGAGCTGGGTCTTGCCTAGCGGCTAGTCTCAGATGCACTACTGGTGGGATAGGCAGGTGAAATTACCATATTTTGAGAGCCAGGCTTAGGACTCTGTACACTTAGCCACTTTGGGCCTGTCTTTTTATCTCTGCCACAGCAGGGTTTGCATGGAATTGCACTGTTGGGTACAGAGATTTTAGCAGGACCTAATTCTTAGCCTGGGAGCCAGTGCCTGCAAACAGGACAGTGCTTCTCCAATAGAAAGGCAGTAATTTACACAGTGTCGCCTACGGTGGGGGCCCTGCAACAGAAGCAGAGGAATCACGACCTGTCGGCATCTTTAGCCCCTCTATCTTCTGCCTGTGTTCAGGGCACCATCTTGGATATGGTGGCTGCAGCTGGACCTGATTCTTAGCTTGGGAGCCAGAGCCTGCCCCCAGGAGAGCACTTCTCTACCAGAAAAGCAGTACTTTACACAGTGTTGCCTAAGGCTGGGCCCTATCAGCACAAGCCAACAGGGCAGTAGCATTGCTGTATTCTGAACTAGTTTGTATCATCTGGGATTGGATATAGAGGTGCTCACTTTGCCAGTTGGGAAGAGGGACCTCTACACCTGAATATCTGGCTGACTTGGGAAGCAGTCAGATACCTTTTGCTTTACATTTTAAGACAGTCTAGAGAAACATCTGTAGTCCATCCTCACAGTATCTCTTCCAGCCTCTGCTTACTCACATGGGTCCCAAAAAGCAACAGACACTTGTGGCACACAAGAAATCACCCATGGCTTCAAAAGGCTTCCAAACAAAGCAACCAAGGAGTTTTCCAAATGAAGAAACTTTTATGAAAGTATCAGAAAGTAAATACAAAATAATTATATACAGAGCCCTTCTAGACCTTATATAAAATGCAGCAGAACAAAAAGAGAACTTAAACAAGCTGTTCAATGTGATGGAACACGAGTACTCTGAAATCCAACAGATCAACAACAAAATCAAAGACATAGAAACTTCAATGCAAAGCCAAGAAAACAGAATGGAACAAATGGAAAAAAGAATTTCTGACTTGGAAGACAGAGCTACTGACACCAGCGTCCATGAGCAGAAATCAGAAAAAAAGAAACAAGAAAAATGAAGAAGCTTGTGGGATTCTATTAAGAGCAACAACTTTCAATTACTTGGAGTCCCTGAACAGGGTGAAACATCTGAGAACACAGAGAGTATCGTTGCTGAGCTGCTGACAGAAAACTTCCCAGAAATCATGAAGGAAGAGAATACAGACATCTCAGATGCATATTGTGTGCCACCCAATATAGATCTCAAAACAAAGATTCCAAGATATATTATAATCAAGCTTAACAAAATGAAACATAAGCAGCAACCCTTAAAGGCAGCAAGACTCAAAGCAAAGCTAACATTCAGAGGGAAACCCTGTAGGCTCTCATCAGATTTCTCAGCAGAAACCACGCTGGCACAGAGACAGTGGCATGACACATTCAAAGCCTTGAAGGAGAAGAACTTCCAACCAAGGATTATATATCCTGCAAAACTATCTTTCAAATACAAAAATGAAATTAAGACATTCCCAGATAAACAGAAACTCGGAGACTTTGTAAAAACCAAACCCAAACTACAAGAAATACTGAAAGAAGTTCTTGGCTCTGGCTTAGAAGAATGAAACCACTAACTTTATATTTTAGAATGACACACTACTCAAAACTCTACTCATTTAAGGGAGGCTCCAAAGTCAATCACACCTTTAATACAGAAAGAAGCAATCCAGTGATCATCATGAAAACTATGGTGCCATCATATTAAAAAGAGGGATGTATTACAGTCGTTACAGTCCTTCCAGATGAAGAGGAAGATGACAAGACTGGTAGTAATTAAAATTGGGTTTATATATAGTTTATTAAGGGAAATCATAGGGGTAGGCGTAAAGCAGAACAAAGATATATCATACCATTTCAAGAAATGTAACATAGGAGTCTCAACAACACAAAACTAGCTCTGAAAAAGGTGAAAAATCAATTCACAAAAAAGAATGTCCCAGAACAGACTAATAAAAACAACAGAGAAAACATCAACACAAAAATACACATGTCACAATGGCAGCAGTGAACACATACCTATCAATAATTACATTGAATGTGAATGGACTGAATGCTCCAGTAAAGAGACATTGAGTGACATCTTGGATCAAAAGACATGACCCATCCATATGTTGTCTACAAGAAACTCACTTGAGACCTAAAAATAGGAACAAACTGAAAATTAAAGGATGGAAGAATATATCTCAAGCTAACAATGAACAAAGAAGAGCAGGTGTGGCAATTCTAATCTCAGACAAAATCAATTTTAATGTAATATCCACCATCGTAGACAAAGATGGACACTATTTATTGCTGAAAGGTTTAGTACACAAGCAAGACTTAACTATATTAAATATTTATGCACCTAATGTCAGAGCACCTAAATAAGTCGAAGAAACACTGACTACACTCAAAAAAGAGTTAGATCACTCCACAATAATAGTGGAAGACTTCAACACTCCATTCTCAATACTGGACAGATCATCTAGAAAAAAGCTCAGTAAAGACACAGAAGACCTCATTGCCACAATTAACCAACTAAACCTCATTGATATATACAGAACTTTCCACCCATCAGGAGACAACTATACCTTCTTCTCCAGTGCACATGGAACATTCTCCAGAATTGACCATGTGTTAGGACATAATGCAATTTTCAACAAAATCCATACAACTGAATTACTGCAAAGCATCTTCTCAGATCATAAAGCCATAAAAGTCGAAATCAATAGCAGAAAAAACATAGATAGAAAGTGGAACTCTTGGAAACTGAACAACATCTTGCTCAAAAAAAACATGAGTTATAGAAGAAATCAAGGATGAAATAAATTCATGGATTCCAATGAGAACAAAAACACTTCCTACCAGAACCTATGGGATACAGCCAAAGCAGTGCTCAGAGGTCAGTTTATCTCCATCAATGCACACATCTGGAAGAAAGAAAGAAACCAAATCAAAGAACTAACCCTACACTTTGAACAAGTAGGGAGAGAACAACAGAGGAACCCCTCAGGCACCAGAAGAAACCAGATCATAAAGATTAGAGTAGAATTAAATGAATTACAAAACAGGAAAATAAATGAAAAAATTGAAAAGACCAAAAGCTGTTTTTTTGAAAAGATCAACAAAATTGACAAACCACTGGCTAAACTTACTAAAGAAAAACAGGAAAGGAAACAAATAACTCAAATAAGAAATGAGAGGGAAATTGTCACAAGAGATCCAACAGAAATAAAAAATATCATAACAGAATACTATGAAAGACTATAACAAATTTGAAAACTTAGAGGAAATAGACAACTTCCTTGATTCATATCACCTACCCAAATTATCACAACGTGAAGCAGAACAACTTAATAAACCCATCACAAAGCAAGAGTCTGAAAATGTCATCAAAAAAACTGCCAACCAAAAAGAGCCTGGGCCCAGATGGCTTCACTGCAGAATTCTACCAAGCTTTTAGAGAAGAGTTATCTCCAATACTACTGAGACTATTTCACACTATAGAAAGGGATGGAGTACTCCCAAACTCATTCTATGAAGCCAGCATAACCCTGATATGAAAGCCAGGGAAAGACCCAACCAAAAAGGAGAACTACAGACCAATATCACTCACAAATCTAGATGCAAAAATTTTCAAAAAAATTCTTGCCAATAGAATACAACAATTTATCAAGAAAATAATCTATCATGACTAAGTTGGATTCATATCAGGGGTGCAAGGCTGGTTCAACATCAGAAAAACAATTAATGTGATTAACCACATAAATAACACAAAAGACAAGAATCACCTGATTTTGTCCATTGATGCAGAAAAGGCATTTGATAAAGTCCACCACCCATTCATGCTAAAAACTGTTAGCAAAATAGGCATAGACAGAAAATTCCTCAATGCAATAAGGGCCATTTATACAAGCCATCCTGAATGGAGACAGACTGAAAGAGTTTCCCTTGAGAACAAGAACTAGACAAGGATCCCACTCTGACCTCTCCTATTCAACATTGTACTAGAAGTTCTAGCCAGAGCAATTACACAAAATCAAGAAATAAAGAGCATCTGCATCAGCAAAGAATAAGTTAAAATCTCCCTGTTTGCAGATGATATGATTGTATATGCAGAGAATCCCAAAGAATCTATAAATAAACTACTCAAACTGATAGAAGAGTTCAGCAAAGTCTCCGGATACAAGATAAATGTAAGTAAGTCAGTAGGATTCCTTTATACCAACAACGAGACAGTGAATGAAGAAATCATCAAATCAATACCATTTACTATAGCCCCTAAGAAGCTAAAGTACCTAGGAATTAATCTAACCAGAGATATAACAGACCTTTACAAAGGGAACTACAAGCCCTACTACAAGAAACTAAGAGAGACTTAAGATAAATGGAGAAACCCACGCTGCTCATGGATAGGAAGACTTAACATTGTGAATATGTCTATTTTACTCAAAGCAATCTACTTATATAATGCAATCCCAATACAAGTTCCAGTGTCATTTTTAAAGAGATGGAGAAACAAATCACCAATTTTGTTTGGAAACGGAAGAAACCCCAGATAAGTAAAGTACTACTAAAAAGAACACACTGGGGGGCCTCTCATTACCCCACCTTAGAACATACTACACTGCCACAGTGGTGAAAACAACCTGGTACTGGTACTGGAACAGACAGATCGATCAATGGAACAGAACTGAGACCCCAGAGATGACACCATCTGCCTACGAACAGTTGATATTCGACAAAGCCCCTAAGACATTAAACTGGGGTAAAAACAGTATCTTTAATAAATGGTGCTGGCAAAATTGGATATCCATCTGCAAGAAATTGAAATAAGATCCATATCTTACACCTTATATAAAAACCAACTCCAACTGGATAAAAGACCGAAATATCAAACCTAAAATGATAAAGCTCATCCAAGAAAAGGTAGGAACAACAATGGAAGTTTTAATACACAATGTGGACAAACTCCAAAATCTGTCATACAAACCACAGTCAACAGAAGAGAAAATAGATAAATGGGAACTATTAAGAATTAAACACTTTTACTCATCCAAAGACTTTATCAAAAAAAGTTAAACGACTGCTTACAGAATGGGAAAAAATATTTGGCAACTATATGTCAAACTGATGCCTGATCTCTATAATCTATAAGGTACTACAAAATATCAATAAGACGACGACAAATCATCCAATTAAGCAATGAGCAAAGGAGGTGGACAGACATTTCTCTAAAGAGGAGATCCAGGCAGCCAAAAAACACATGTGGGCATGTTCACGATCTTTAGTTATTAAAGAAATTCAAATCAAGACAACAATAAGATACCATCTCACCCAACAAGGTTGGCCATGATCCAAGAAACACAAAACAACAAATGCTGGAGAGGCTGTGGGGAAAGCGGAACTCTCCTACACTGTTAGTGGGGTTGCAAAATGGTCCAGCCTCTTTGGAAAGCAATCTGGCGCTTCCTTAAAAAAAATGGATATAGATATACCATTTGACTCAGTAATTCCACTGCCTGGAATATATCCTACAGAATCAAGGCCATTCACACCAACAGATACATGCACAAGAATATTTATCTCAGCACAGTCCATGATAGCAAAAAGATGGAATCAAGCCAGATGCCCAGCAACAGAGGAATGGATAGGTAAACTATGGTATATATACTCAGTGGAACACTAGACAATGATAAAGAACAATGATGATTCCAG
This sequence comes from Heterohyrax brucei, assembly GCA_028571685.1. Taxonomy (NCBI): domain Eukaryota; kingdom Metazoa; phylum Chordata; class Mammalia; order Hyracoidea; family Procaviidae; genus Heterohyrax; species Heterohyrax brucei. The sequence continues at coordinate 62,365,364 of CM053140.1, forward strand.
GAAACATAACCTGGTTTCCACTGGAAGACATTATGTTCAGTGAAAGTAGTCAGCAACAAAAGGACAAATATCATATGAGAGCCCTACAATAGTAACTCAAAAATAGACTTATGCACAGAAGACTCTTTGACAGCTGCAAGGGAGGGGAGGGTTTAGATTACATAGTTGGTAGAAACTTGGCTGGGTGAAATCGGTGACAGCACACATTAGAAACAAGAATAATATTAAGTGGAGTTCGGCATAACTTGAGTACTCCTTCCATCTTAACCCAATAATGCAAGAACAGAGTAGCTCGGGCGGGGGGCCGGGGACCATGCTCTTAGGTGAAATTGAGGCCAATTGGCACAACTAGCATTTTACTACGAGGGCTCTCTGCACCCCACATTGGTCAGTGGCATCTGGGCTCTTAAAAGCTGCCAAGCTGCTATCCAAGGGCACAGCAAATGGTTCCAACTCAGCAGGAGCAGATGCTCACCGAAGACCAAAACGACAACCCAGAAGACAGAGAGACCCACATGAGGGGGTGCCTACATTGACTTGGGACCAGAAGAACTGGATGGTGCCCAGCCACCACCAGTGATTGCCGCGATGGAGTTCACAAAGTTGAGTCTCACTGGCAACACAAGAATAAAAAAGGGTGCACCCTGAGATCTCCACTAAAAGACTGCAACTGATGGTCCAGCAGCTTCGGAGTTCCCCTGGGAGCACGGCCCCTGGCCCTGATGCTGCCCTTGCCCACGGATCATAACGAAGGTACACTCTTCAGACAGCAATGGATTGGACTTGGCGACACAGAGTGACCATATATTGGGTGCACTTTATGGTTCTATGTATCTATAGGATTTCATCCTGGTGACCTCTGGCTGGAGGAAGAAGAATGGGTGGAGAGGAAGAGAAAGGAGACTGTTGGGAGGATGAGACATGTATGGAGAAGAGAGGAACAGTGTGCTGTCACTGGGCAGGGAGAGTAGTGGAAGCTGCATATAGGTGGGCATGCAAATTTATATGGGAATGTACATTTTCACTCAGAAAAAAAAAAAAAATACTAGCCCAAAGAACTAAAGGATCAAATTAACCAGAGACTCCATCAACCTGAGAGCAGAAGAGCTAGATGGTGCCTGGCTACCACCAATGGCTGCCCTGATAGAGAACACGACAGAGAGTCTCAAACAGGGTAGGAGAATGAAGAACAGTACTCAGATTCACGTAAAAAGACGACACTTAATGATCTGACAGAGACTGGATGAACCTCTCCAACTATGGCCTCCAAACACACAGCTAGCCCCAAACTGAAACCATTCCCAGGGCCCACTCCAGACAACGATTAGGCAGGGCCATAAGACAAAAGATAATACCCATGAGGAATGGGCTTCTTTGCTCAGTCAGGTATATGAGACCAGATGGGCAGGTTCAGTTCAAAAGCAGAATGAGAAGGCAGGAAGAAACAGAAACTGGTTGAATGGACACAGGGAGCCTGGGGTATAAAGAGGGAGTGTGTTGTCACATTGGAGGACCGCAACTAATGTCACAAAACAATATGTGTATGAATTTTTAAATGAGAAATTAACTTGAGCTGTAAACTTTCTCCTAAAGCACAATAATCAATAAATACAAATTAACTTAAAAAGAAGCCATTCAGCTTAGTTTTATTACATTCCACCAGCAAGCATGATGCTGGGAAATGGCCTGGCCTCCCCTATCCCACCTCTAAGACACTGCTTACCAGTTTGAGGCAGGTGCTTAGGCTGGGTTCCTCTGACTGGTTGTGACTGGAGTTACCCGGGCTTCCATCTGTAACCCTCCTCAATATGACACACCTCGATCTTCTTGATCCCTTGACTGCGCCTACGTCGGCCTTGCTGGCTGCAGGCTCCAGAGGGGCACTGAGATTGGCCCAGGGTTCCGGAGAGCTGACACAGGTGACAGAAGAAGCAGGGAGTACTTGATCCCACCTCCCCAGGGACCTTGGCTGAGCCTTGACTTCCAGCTCCTCCTGGCTATGCGAAGAGGTAGAGCCATTGTCACTGCCAGTCCCCACAAGGTGCTCGGCTTCTTTCAACTCTGTAGGAGTCTCTCCAGATCCAGTCTCTCTCAGGCACAGTGTAGGGCTCTGTAGAGGATCCTCTGGGGTTGGCCTGAGGGCCTTCATTTTACTGGGCAGCAGGAGACTAACAGGACCACGTGGGCTGATCGGCTGTACCCTATCCCCTGCAGTGGGCAAATACTCAAAGTTCTCAGTGCTGAGGCACGTCCCACCCAACTGACCCTCAAATCTCCAGACCCAGACCCAAGTATCTTTAACAGAAAGGATTGTGAGGAACTCCTGAGGACTCCAGGTTAGTGCCTTGCCTCACCAGGCTTTCACCAAGCCACAGGAAGCCCCCAGCCACCTCCCTGCCCTCTGGGAAGACCCACACACCCTGCATCTCTTCATGACCCCCTTCAGGGGCTGGGCCTTGTCACAAAGACAGGCCCCTTTCTGGGGCTCCTCTCTGCTGAAGGTAGGGCTCTTCCATCACACCCTAGAGAACTCACCCTGCCTTCTCCAGCCTCTCTGAGCCTGGCAACCTACCTCCTCCACCCCTGCTGGCCTCTCCCTGACAACCAGAGCACTCAGTGACATGCTAACATTCTGGGCCAACTCCAGTTAAGGCATCAGGCAGTGAAAGCTGGGGCCTCCTGGAGGCCACGCCTCTCCTCAGCTGGCACTGTGGGCAGAGTCTGGAAGGAGGAGTCACATCCTGGCTCTGTTCCACAGCTGTCAGCTCCAGAACCACCACATGGGCCCTGGTGCCAGACCCCTCAGCCCCAGGCTGGCCTGACCAAACCCCCAGCCCAGGAGCTAATACCTGGATAGGCTTCTTCTGTAAGGATCCTCTTCCTGCTGCCAGTGCACACTCTGGCCCCAGAGGTCCCTTCCAGCCTGTCCAGTGCAGGAACATGCACGGAGCCAACTCCTTCCATGTCCTCCCGGAAAAGCCCAGAGGGGCCTTGGCGTCTGAGAACAGGGTCCTCTGTGAGAGCCCTCTGTGGCCCTCTCCTGGAACGTGTCTGTCTACCTGCAGGGGCCAAAAGCAGAAGGCAAGAGACCTCATGAGGAGGTTCTGAGTGCCCAGTCCACTCAAGACACTACGCCAGTAGGAATCTGGGAGGCAGCCTTTCTTCCAGATGGCATCCCTAGGCCCTGGAGACCACAAGAGACAACACCGAGGATGAGTCCCCTAACAGGTCCTATCACCCACGACGCGGGGCGGAACTCCTGCCTCTGCCTCCGCCTCCAAAAAGAGTCGAACTACAGCAACCTTGAAGGTCCTCCCATCTGCGAGAGTTTACACCCTTGCTTCCCATTAGTAACAATGGGAACCCTGGTGGCGTAGCAGTTAAGAGCTGCAGCTGCTAACAAAGGTTTGGCGGTTCCAATTCTACCTGGCCCTCCTTGGACATCTACGGAGCAATTCTACCCTGTGCTATAGGGTTACAATGAGTCGGAATTCACTCACTGGCAAGGGTTACAGGTGGTAACAGTTGCCATTATCAATTACCAGTGTGCATTATTTCATTTCATGTTGGCAACCACAGGTGAGGACGTTTAGATTCAGAGACGTTAAGTGATTGGTCCAAAGACACACATGAAGTGCAGGAGCCAGGATTCTCTCCCTCACTCAAGGCCTAGCTCTAAACTACTGGGAGCAGACACTGAATGGGGGTTAATTCTCAACCTCCCTTCCCTCCCTCTCCTGTGGGTCCTGTTCCAACAGACACCCCACCTGGATTCCCTGCTTGACCTGCACAGCCCCCACCGCCCAGGCAACCCAACCTGAGCCGGCCAGTCCCACTCACCTGCGGTCCCTGGCTCCCCCCTCTGGGTTCCAACCCAGAAGCTAGAAAGAGGCTCGGATCATGTGATGCCGGGGAGCAGAGGGGGGGATGGGGGTGGAGCCTCTGGTGATGCGGACCGGCTCTTCGCTCGGCATTCTGATGACCGGGCCCGGCAGGGGGCGCTCGTTCCCTCCCGAGGGCACCAAAACCCGAAGAGGCCAAACCCGTTGCCTTCTAGACGATTCCAACTCATGTGACCCTATAGGAAAGAGTAGGACTGTCTATAGTGTTTCCGAGGAGCACCTGGTGGATTCGATTGGAAGTGGAGAAGCCCGAGGCCTTTTGGTTAGCAGCCGTAGCCCTTAACTACTACAACACCAAGGTTTGCCCCAAGGCACCTAGTAGTGCCAATTGTGTGGGCTTTCAGTCCAATCTCAAAGAGGGGTAGGAGCCATAAGAGGAGATGAGTAGGGAGAATGGGACTGGGCTAAATAAAATATAGGATTGTTTGTTAAAAGAAAAAAAAATCCAACTGCAGCATGTTTAAGTCAGAAAGCTATCATGATCTGCCTGTCAGGGTAACAAGTCAGGTTCAGACTTGGGATTGGAATGTCATCAGTGACCACAGTGGGAAACTGTGAATTGCTGTTTCCCCAATAATCCATGGACACCACCTCTGCTGTACACTGAGTTCCCATTAGTGCATGAATTTGTTTCTTGGCTCTCTGTTCCATGTTCTTAATCAGTCGGTCTATTCTTGACCAGTATCCTATTGTCTGAGTTCTGGAGGTGAGGATACATCTTGACATCCAACTTAGTTTCTATTTTTCATGTCTTAGCTGTCTGTATACCTGTCTTCTTCCATATGAACTGAGGAATCATTTTGTCAAATTCCTTGCAGGAAAAAAAAAAACAAAAAACAAGCCAGCCAAGAGCCGTCAAGTCGGATCCGAATCATGGTGACCCTAGGGGGCCAGGGTAGAACTGACCCCCAGAGTATTTAAGGAGCGCCTGGTGGAAAACACACACACACACACACACACACACACACACACACACACACACACACACACAAAAAAAAAAAAAAACATTCCTTGAAGAATCCCATTGGGATTTACATTACAATTTCATTGAATTAGAGGAACCACTGAATGTTTATAATAATGACTCTTCTCATCCATAGAAATGACATCCCTCCATTCTTTCAGGTATTCCTTCATTTTTGTCATTTTTCTCCATGAAACTTTTGTGTATTTTTATTTGTTTATTGGGATCAACTCAACAGCAATGGGCTTGGTTTGTGGTTTATTCTATGCTTTATAGTTCTGGTTGCTTTTTTTTTCTTACTACTTTTCTATTTGGTTATTGCTAATATAAAGACAGTGTATCCTGTTGACCTTGTATACAAAAAGCTGGCTCGGCTGCCTTATTAATTCTAATAATTTATCTATTGATTCTTTTGTAAGTGATCATTTGTTGTTGTTAGCTGCCGTTGAGTTGGTTCTGACTCACAGCGACCCACGTACAACAGAAGGAAGCACCGCCTGGTCCTGCGCCGTCCTCACTACTGTCGCCTTCCTCGAGTCCATCGCTGTAGCCGCTGTGTCAGTCCATCTCGTTGAGGATCTTACTGTCTGAAAATCACGGCTATTTCATCTCTTCCTTCCCAATCCTTATGTGTCAGAGTTATTTTCTCTTCTTTACTGCATTATTTAGGGCTGCTGTGGCAAAAGGGGTTAAGTACTCGACTACCACCTGAAAGGTTGACGGTTCCAACCCACACAGAGACATCTCAGAAGACAGCCCTGGCCATTTACTTCTGAAAGATCATAACCTTGAAAAGTCTGTGGAGCAGTTATGCTCTGCACACATGGGGTTGCTGTGAATTAGAATCGACTGGAAGCCACTAACAACAAGCTCAGTAATGAATAGATGCCTGGGGATCCTCATCTCGTTCTTGACTTTGGATTGGAAAATTTCTAAAGTTTCACAGTTAGTTATGATTTCTCCTGTGGTTTTTAGTAGATAACATATATCAAGTTAAAGATGTTTCCTTCTGTTATTAATTGAGCACTTACCTGTTTGTGCCACCCAGAGACTCCTTATTAAGTTGCTAAATACTTTTTTTCCCATTAGTGGGTCTTGAATTTTATTTATATGGTTTCCCCACATATTTAGATGATCCTTTTGCTTAAATCAGTTAATGTGATGGAATAAATATAGTAATAGAATTTTCTAATGTTGAACTGCTAATCCATGTAGCTCAGGTCCACTGCCAAGTTGGCTGGGCATTGATGGAGCCCTCCCGAGATGCTGGGGATGTGGTTGCATGTCTAGGTCCTGAGCTGCTGCTCAATTTCCTGTCCCCTGAGTTCCTAGCAGCTAAGACAGCAGAGGCTCCAGGATTCCTACTCTCCATCCCGTGGGGACGTGGACAGTTGCAGCCACCACTAAACCAGAGCCACGGCTGCTGCAGGTGGATGCATTGTGCTTCTGAGAAGTGGACCTTTGCCAAGACTGCCAGATGCTGCTGGCATCCAGCCAAGACTGCTGATGGACACACTCCTATTAACACAATCGCTGTTGATGCTGACCCTGACCCTCGAGCTGAGGTAGTGTGTGTCAGGTTGCTCTACTGTGAAGTGGCTCTTGTCCTCCCTTCCCGTACTGTGCTCAGTGGGAGGGAGTCATTCTGTGCAGTGCATCCCTGACAGGTGGGAAGTTAAGCTCCATCTCCTTGAGGGAGAGAAGCTACATAATTTGGAATTCTGCATGAGAAATTTGTCTCTTCTCAATCATTTATATCATTTATTCAATCACTTATTTATGTCACCATGAGCTCATGGATATTTATTTCATACTTTGGGATATAATCCAATGCTGCTTTATTTTGTTGCTCACATTGTCCCAGCTTGGGCCATTGGGAACTCTTTTACTTGGTTCCTATGTCTCCTTGACAAGCCCACATTAATGTGTGTGTATGTATATGTGTGTGTTAAAGTGTTTTCTGACCCTGCAAAGTGCTCCAGGCTCATCTTGTCTACTTCCTGTCCTCTTGGAGGCTTTTGACCTCACTGACATCAGATGTCAGATGCAGCTGAGATTCACACTGACCCCTCTGCCTTCACCTACCTCTGCTGCTTGCTACTGGGCCTCTAAACCCTGAGCCTTGGCCACATTCTGGTCATGGAGGGTCTCAGAGCTGCTGGACACACAGAACTCTGGACCCTGCTCTGCTCCCCCACCCCCACCCCCACTGCCCTACAGCAACAACACCTTTCCCCCCTTGAGTTGTCCACCAGTTCAGGTCCCAGGACAGTTTTTTAACCTTACTGATACGGCTGCTATCCTCAGTGTGTTTGAACAAACCACTTTAAAATGAAAAGTCTGCCTTTCTAATACCTTTGCAATCTATCTCGTCTTCTCCATTGCTGGACATGGATAAATGGGGCTAGTTCCGTTGCCCTACTGCCTGGAAGTATTTTTATTATACCTTTCCAAACAGCCCAGCACTAGTATAGCATTTTGGGCTCTGGAATCAAACAGCCTCAGATCCAGTCCTAGTGACTCTGGACAGTCACTTGATCTCCTGAAGCCTCAGTTTTCTTATCTGTAAAAGAAAGATGGTAATAATATCCTCTACTTGCTGTTGTTGTTAGTTCCAACGAATGAACTCGAACTCAAGGTGACCCCTCCTTTTACAACAAAACAAAGCACTGCCAGGTCCTGTGCCATCTTCACAGTCCTGGTATGCTCATGTCCACTGTTGCAGCCACTGTGTGTTTCAAGTGCCTCCCAACCTAGCAGGCTCATCATCTGGCGCTGTGTCAGACAACATTCTGTTGGTGATACAAGAGATTTTCTTTGGCTAATTTTGGAAGTAGATCACCAGGCCTTTCTTCCTAGTCTGAATGAGTCTGGAAGCTCTGCTGAAAGCTGCCTACCCTAAGTGACCCTGCTGGCATTTGAAATACCAGTGGCATGGCTTCTAGCATCACAGCAACACAAAACCCACTATAGTATGGTCAACCGACAGACATGGTAGGGGATGCTCAATAAATGGAAATCTTACCACTATTAGTAGCAGGAACAGTGGCTTACCTCTCTCCCTCCAGTCTCAACTCCATCCTCTACACTCATTCTAAATTTCAGACATGATTGTCACGCCTGTGCTCACAATCCCTCCAGAATCCAGAAACCCCGTGGCACTCAAGTCTGTGTCTCAGTGTCCTCCTCTCTCCAGTCCCACCAGACTGCTCCCAAACATGCCTTGCATTTCAGTACCCCTTTGCCTTTGCTTGGGCTGCTCTCTTATCCTGCACATCCTTCCATCCCTTCTCCATCTGGGCTTCCAAAGGTGGTGGTTTCTGTCTCAGCAAAGCATGTCCCAGCCTTCCCAGCCACGCACCTGGAGCAAGTGGTCCCTGCCTGCTCACAGCACAACCCTGCAGTTGTGATTATTGCTGCCTTGTCGGCCCACCCCCTCCTCGCCAGCCAGGCCCCCCACGGGCCGGGGGTGTGTTCTGTTAAGGTGGTTAGGGAGAAACAGCATGGACTCAGGACCCCACAGACCTGTGTGTGTGCAATCGTGTTTGGGTCCTGCCTCTGCAGCTGCTCAGCTGTGTTGCCTCAGACACGTTCCCTAATCTCCTTGAGCCTCATTTTCCTTATTTATGAAATGGTGGTAATAATAGTAGCAGTTTCACAGGCAGGAACCCTGGTGGCAAAGTGGTTAAGTATTTGGCAGCTAACCAAAGGCATGTCAGCTCAAACCCACCAGCCGCTCTGCAGGAGAAGGAAGCTGCAGTCTGCTTCTGGAGACACTGACAGCCTTGGAAACCGTCTGGGGCAGCTTCTCCTCTGTCTTACAGGGTCGATATCAGTCAGAATTGACTCACTGGCAAAGGGTTTGGTGTTTTGGGTTTATTTCACAGGAAGACTGTGAAAATTTAAGTGCTTTGCATAACATCCAGAACACAGAAATTTTGTTAAGTAGTCCCTTCTCCTCCTCATATTAACTTCAGGCAGTTAGGAGTTGTCTGTTCTGCCAGGCTCCCACTTATTGATGGGTTCAAGGCTAAAAATAGAGCACCAGCCTTAGGGGAGATTTGTCCTCTCAGAGCCAGGAACTGATGCCTGTGGGGACTGAGGAGGAGCCTGCTTGCCCGTCCAAGGGCCTCTCAGAGAAGCACAAGGCTCCTGACTTACTCCCTCTGTTCATTTCAACCACCAGAAGTCTAAGCTGAGGGTTCTGCAATCTGACACCCTAGCTCCTCACTCCAGCCCGAACTTGCACTGGCTGTGTGACCTCAGGCAGTCCCCTTTCCCTCTCCGAGGATCCTTATCACTCCCTAGCCAGGGAATGAAAGCCCTGGGGGCGCAGCAGTTAGGAATTTGGCTGTTAACCAAAAGCTTAGCAGTTTAAATCCACCAGCTGCTCCTTGGAAACCCTGTGGAGCAATTCTACTCTGTCCTACAGGGCCACTATGAGTTGGAATTGACTCAACAGCCTTAGAGTTTTATTTTTGGTCTTGGAATCTGACTGTAATGGATTGATAGTGTCCCCCAAAAGTACTTGTTGTAAATCCTAATCTCTCTACCTGTAGATGTAATTCCTTTGGGGAATAGAGATTTTTACTATGTTAATGAGACCTTTTCAGTATGGGATATGTTTTAAGTAAACCGCTTTTGAGATACCAAAGGAGATTAGGCACAGAAGAAGGGAAATACAGAGGGTAGGAAGATAGATGGCACACTGCAGAAAGACTGCCTGGAAACCAAGAAACAGAAGCTGAACAGAGATAAGGACTTTCCCCTGGAGCTGACAGAGAAAGTCCTCCCCTAGAACCAGTGCCATGAATTCTGACTTAAGACCTCCTAATCTATGAGAAATTAGATTTCTGTTCATTTTAGCCATCCACTTGTGTTATTTCTGGCATAGTGGCACTTGGTAACTAAGACACTGATGGTGTCACTGTTGTCATTGTCAGCTGCTGTTGAGTGAGCCCTGACTCAGAGCAATCCCATGCACTATGGTATGAAATGTTGCTTGATCCTGCACCATCCCTATGATCCGTTTCAGACTGGACAATGTTCCATTGCACGATGTTCCACAAGGTATTCATTCACTGATTTTCAGAAGTAGATTACCAGGCCTTTCTTCCTAGTGTGCCTTAGTCTGGAAGCTCCACTGAAACCTGTTCATCACCATAGCAACATGCAAGCTCCACTGACAGACGGCCGGTGGCTGTGCACAAGGTGCGATGACTGGGAATCAGATATGAGTCTCCCACACGGATGCTGAGAACTTACCACTGAGCCACCAGTGCCCTCAAATAATGTTAATAACACAATAATAATACACACCTTATGTGAGTAGAGGCCTTCAGGCCTCTGGGACTCTGGGTAGGAACTCTGGGTAATAATATCCTGTCCCTCAAATGTCCTATCTGTGAAATAGACACCATAGCCCAGACTGTACATGGCTGTTGTGAGGATACAGTGAGGTCACGGTGAGCAATCACTGATAGCAGTAACACCTGATGGGAACCTGAGTTATTTAATGATACACCCCCTGGTCTCAGGCTAGCAGAGCAGAGACAGAAGTTTATTTTAGCTGTGTGTAGTTATTGATCCACCAGCCTTGGAAAGCACAAAGAAATGCATCCAACAGAAAAATATCTTGCATCTTGAGTTGCTAACAGGCTGCCCTGCCAGTGGATGAAGCACTTCTGTGTGATTGACTTGCTGTGCCTTCAGCTCGGTGCTTTTAGTGAGTTGTCTCCCAGAGCAAAGAGCTGATTTAATTAAAGCAGATCCTGGATTGTGGGCAGGAGCCGCGGTGTTCCTTTCTGCAGCTGGTCTTAGTAGTGACATCAAAGGGCCTGAATCTTGTTTCCAGTGGTACCGAGTCAACCTCCTTCACAGAGACATAAAGGGCCTGGGGACCTGTGACCTCAGAGCCACACACTCCAGGTTGTTTCTCCTCCTTCCTCTTTCCTGAAACAGGTCTAGTCAAGTTTCAACCCCCAAGTCCTCATTCTGGACCCGAGAAGGATACAGAATTTCGTAGTAACAATAATGAAACACCAAAGAAAAACTCCACCTGTTACCACCCAGTTGATTTTCATCTGTGGCAACCTCATAGCTCTACATGTAGCAGCCTTCAAGGGGAGAGGAGAGTACAGTGGTCCTAGCAAGGGATCAAGAGCTTTGGACCAGGGTAGCATGTGCAAACACTCTCTTCCTAGTCACCTACAACCCGTGCACCTGACAAGGAGATGGAGCAAATTCATCTTCTTCCTTCTGCCCAGGCTGAGTGTGCCGGGAAGAAGACTGGATGAGAGTACGGACAGCCCCGTTAAGACTGATCCCCTCACAGGCTGCAGCACTGACCTGGCAGCATCCAGGATGAGAGCTCAGATTCTGGATTCTCACCCTTCTTGGAGCCCAGCTCTCCCACTGGGTGACCCTCCTGGGTCAGTCTCTTAACCTCCCAACCCCTTTGTTTCCTCAGTGTGTATATCTATTTGTTTGTTTGTACAGTCATTTGTACTCTGGCTTGCATCAGCAGAGTCCACTCTGGCTACTTTTAGAAAGGGATGTTTGTAGTTAGGGATGTTAGAGACGTTAGGTGTTCGAAAAATAGGCTGTAGATGCTTTCAGGAACATCTCTAAGAAGCACGCTACAGAATTGGATGGATAGGGGCGAGGCTGCCGCTGTTGCTCTCCCTGGCCCCCAAACCTTGCTTGGCCACCACCCAGGTGGCAAAATGGAAATTCAGCTGTTTCCATACATAGCTCACGTCCTAATTAGTATCTCAGGTGGGTGAGTGTGCTTAGAAAAACCTAGTTCACACACCTGCTCCCTGGATGCAAGGGAGGCTGGCTTCTGCTTTGGGAAGGAGAAACATGAGATGTAAGAAAAAATCAAAATGTAGAAAGGATTGGAGCAGCAACAAACGGTAAAACCAAATACGTCTTCCTTCTGCTGCCCTCCCTCTCCCATTTGAATGTAAACTCCGTACAGGCAGGCATCATTCCATTATGCATGGGACTGCCGTGAGTTAGTGTCGATTCAGCAGCAGCGGACAACACTACCATTGTCAGTAACTCATAGTTACTGAGTGCTGCTGTAACAGAAATACCACAAGTAGATGGCTTAAATGAACAGAAATTTATCTTAGGTATATTCCCAGTATCCAGCATGGAGCCTGTGATGAATAAATGAATAAATAAAATGTGGATAATAGTATAACTACCTTCTTTATGGAATGCCCGGCCCCCTACAATCACTTAGCCTACTGATGAAGTTTATCTTTCAGTTCTCAGCTTTGATTTCACCTGCTCCCAGAGGCCTTCCTTGATGTAATCTCCACCCCATCACTGTCACCACCACCGGTTAGGAGGCAAATTCTGCAGTCCAGATACTGCAGAGTTTCCATTTCAAATGCTGACTTTGACTCTTACTAGCAGCAATGGGTTCAAACATAGCAGTGATCGTGAGGATGGCACGAGAGTAAGCAGTGTTTCATTCTATCTCACATAGAGTTGCTATGAGTTGGAATTGATTCAATAGCACACAACAACCACAGAAGCTAAGTTAGAAGATTTTCATGGCTTTAATTGTTCATATATACAACTTCTTAGAACAGGAATTGACTCAGAGAAGTAGCTCAACGAACTGTGGCTGCCACTGTTGCTCTCCCAGTTATTACTGTCATAGCCCTTATCAAGACAACACTGTGATTGTTCTCATGTTTGTATCCTCAGATTAACTGAGATCTTGTGAAAATCTGGAACTGAGGTGTCCTATAATCCCCCCACTCCACCCCAGTGCTCCTTTACACACCTGACATATAGACTGGGTGCTCTTACAGTGTTTGTTAGGTAAACAATGCAATTTTAAAAAATCACAAATGCAAAGACCGATAAGTAAAACGTTTAAAGTTTATACACTTTAAAAAAGAATTAACATTAAAATGTCACCTGGACCCTTGACAACGGGAACAAGATAAAGATGCCCTTTATTAACACTCCTATTTAACATTGTGGTAGAAGTCCTAGCTAGAGCAATAATGCAAGAAAAAGAAATAAATGGCATCCAATTGAAAGAAAGAAGCAAAGCTTTCCCTACTTACAGAGGATAGGATACTATGCATACAGAACCCCAAATATTTTACAAGAAAACTACTGGAACTAAGAGAAAGACATGACAAGTAGCAGGATACAAGATCAACATACAAAATGCAGTTGTATTCCTATACACTAATGAAGAGAACTTTGTAAAGCAAATCAGGAAAACAATACCATTTACAATAGACTAAAAAGACAAAATACTCAGGAATAAATATAATCAGGGATGTAAAAGACCTATACAAAGAAAACTGCAAAACACAACTGCAAGAAATCCAAACAGACCTACATAAGTGGGAAAACATACTGTGCTCACGCATAGAAAAACTCAATGTTGTAAAAATGTCAATTCTGCCCAAAACATTCTACAGATATAATGCAATATCAACAGCATTCTTTAACGAGATGAAAAAGTTAATCACCAACTTTATTTGGAAAGGAAAGGGGTCCCAGATAAGCAAAGCATCGCTGAAGAAAAAGAACAAATTAAGAGGCCTTACACCAGTGAGAACCTACTCTGCAGCAACAGTCAAAACAGCTTGGTACTGGCAAAATGACAGAAACATAGACCAATGAAACAGAATCAAGAGTCTATACATAAATCCATCTATCTATGGTCAGCTGATCTTTGACAAAAGCCCGAAGTCTATTAAATTGGGGCAAAGACCATCTTTTTAACAAATGGAGCTGGCAAAACTGGATGTCCATCGTACAAATAAATTCCACAGGACCCATACCTCACATCATACACAAGAACTAACTCAAAATGGATCAAAGGCCTAAATATAATACCTGAAAACAAATAAATTTCATGGAAGAAAAAACAGGGGCAATGCTAGGGGCTCTAATACATGGTGTAAATACAATATAAACTATAGCAATGCATGAAGATAAACTAGGTAACTGGGAGCTCCTAAAAATTATAGATGCTCACCAAAAGACTTCACCAAAAAGAATAAAAAGAGAGCCTACAGATTGGGAGGAAAAAAAACAGCTACAACACATCCACCCAGAGTCTAATCTTTAAAAACTGTACAATATTTCAACACTTCAAAAAAACAAAGAGATAATCCAAGAAAAAATGAGCAAAGAATATGAACAAACACTTCACCAAAGACATTAAGGTGGCTAACAGACACATGAGAAATGTGTGCAATCATTAGCCATTCCCAACCAAACTTGTTGTCACTGAGTTGGTTCTGACCTGTAGTGACTCTTTGAGACACAGCAGAACTGCCACCCCGGGTTTCCAAGGAGTGGCTGATGGATTTGAACCACAGGTCTTTGGGTTAGCAGCCTGAGCTCTTAACCACTTTGCCACCAGGGCTCCCATTAGCCATTAGAGAAAGACAAATCAAAACTACAACAAGACACCATCTCACCCCAGTGTTACTGGCCCAAATCAAAAAACCAGAAAATAAAAAATGTTGGAGAGGTTCCAGAAAAATTGGAACTTATATGCACTGATGGTGGGAATGTAAAATGGTATAATCACTAGGGAAAATGGTGCAATTCCTCTTAAAAAGCTAAAAATAGAAATTCCACACATCCAGCAATCCTACTACTAGGAACATATGCTAGAGAAATAAGAGCCATCACACAAATAAGAACCATCACACGTCATGTGCACAATCATGTTCATTGCAGCACTATTCACAATAGCAAAAAATATGGAAACAATCTATGTGCCCGTCAACAGATGAATGGATAGACAAATTATGGTACATATACACAACAGAATATTATATACAACAGCAACAAACAATGATGAATCTGCTAAACATCTCAACATGGATAAATCTGGAGGCTTTATGCTGAGTGAAATAAGTCATTCACCAAAGGAAAAATATCATACAAGACTATTATAAAAACACAAAAAACGGTTTACATACAGAAAAACTGAGGTTAAGGGGAGGAACAGGGGAGGGAGGAGAAATTACTGACAAGATAGTAGACAAGTATTGATTTTGGTAAAGAGAAGGACAACATATATTACAGGGGAAGTCAGCACAACTTGACCAAAGCAAAGCCATAGAAGCTGTCTAGATACATCCATACACCTTGAGGGACTGAGTTACTGGGGCTGAGGACTAGGACCATCATCTAGGGAGACATCTAGGTCAACTGGCATAACATAGTTCATAAAGAAAATGTTCTACGTATAAGGTGGGTAGTGTTTGGGGTCTTAAAAGGTTGGAAGTGGCTGTCTAAGATACATATATTGGTCTCATCCCATTTGGAGCAAAATACAATGTAAAAAACCAAAGTCACAAGGAAAAAATTCATCTAAAGGACCAATGGACCTCATGAAACAGCCTCCATTAGTCTGAGCCCAGAAGAACTAGTTAGTGCCTGGCTATCACCACTAAAACCCTCTGACAGAGATCACACACAGGGCCCTGGACAGAGCAGGAGAAATAATGTACAACAAATATGAAATTTACAGCACACAAAAAAGACCAGACTTCTTGGTCCGACAGCGCCTGGAGGAAATCTCAAGACTATGGCCCCCAGATACCCTGCTAACTCAGAACTGAAGCCACCCCCGAAGCCCACCTTTCCAGCCAAAGATTAAATGGGCCTATAAAGCAAATAATAATAAATATGAGAAGCATACTTCTGAGTTCAGTCAAGCATATGAAACCAAGTGAACATTACTTGCCCAAAAGCAAAGACAAGATGTCAGGAAGGAATGAACAGATCAACTGGATGAATGGACATAGGGAGCCCTGGGGCAAGTGGGAAAGGGACAGAGTGCTGACACAATCCAGGGATTGTAACCAATGTCACAAAATAACCAGTACACAAATTTTTGAAGGTGAAACAAATTTGTGTGATAAACTTTCACCTAAAGCACAATTTAAAAAAAAGAATTAAAAGTCACCTGGGAGTGGAAAAAAATGACAAATGGTTAATGTTACATTATATAAAAATTTCATACACATCAATAAAAAAACTGAGTTGCCAAAAGCTATCCAGGCAAGGGTTACAATCAGACAATTTAACTGAGGAAATAGTACTAAGTAAAAATGACAGAATATTCCACCTTGTAGAAGAAATGTAAATGAAAAAAATAATATATCATCTTCTATCTATTAGTTTAAAAAATTAAAATAGTAACAACCAATGCTAATGAAGTTTTGCAATACTAATCTGCTCATACATAGTTGGCAGGAATATGTTATTATGAACATTTTGGAAAGCAATTTAGCTATGATACATTAAACCTCTTAACAATGGTTATGTACTTTTGCCAACAATCCTATTCTTAGAAATTGGTCATAAGGAAATAAACTTTTAAAAAGTACTATGTGAAAAAAAAACACCTACATGTGGAAGGTATTCAAAACAGAATTATTTATAACACTAAAAAGTGTCCAACAGCAGATGAATGGTTACATAAATAATGATAAATTGATTCAGTGGCTTGGTATTCCATCATTAAGTAATTATGAAAATGTTGAAACAAGTACTTATGATATAGTAAGTTTACAAGCAGATTGCAAAATTAAATTTAAAGCATGATCACAAATGTGCAAAATGTGCATCTGGACTTGCTGAAATCTTGGCAGAAACTACAGGAAAATGAAAATGGTTGCTTTGATAAAAAGGGGAAACTTGACTGAATACCTACCATACGCCAGATACCCTGCCAAGAGCTTACACATACATTATCTCACTTAAATTCCCAAATTCTTTTCCAAAGAATTGAGGTCTCTGAGACATTGAAGGGGGTGATAACCTGCCCAAGGTGGCACAGTTGGTGATTGGCAGAGAGAGATGTCAACCATGATGCGTTGAACTTCAAGTTCAGCGCTCTTTCCAACGCATCAGATTGCAAAATGGATGGGGTCCAGACTGGCTTTTCTTTCTTTTTAAACATTGCCTTTGGTGCTGTTTAAATGTCATTTGTGTAATAAAAACACAATTAAATGGAAAAAAACCAAAGCTGTCTCAGGAAGCAATTCAGCCCCTGGTTCTCCAGAGAGCTTTAAGGACCAGGAGCCCCTCCCTGCCACCGGCCAACACCCACGGTTTTGCCTAAACAATACCAGGAAGCAGCCCCGCCGGCTCCTAGAAGGCTGTATCTTCTCTTCCATTGCCTCCATGCTCCTCACCAAGACCCTCTCTCATCCCAAAGTCCCTCCCTACTGTGAGAGCTCTGAACACTCTGCTACAGGGGCCCAAGTACTATTGACAGAATTTCAAAAGGCCGAGTGGAAATTGTGCTTTCACCTTGAAGAAGACCTGGTGTGCTGATGAATGGAGTTAGAGTGATATGGCGGAAAAGTCCACAGTGTGTACCGATTCTGTGCACCCAGAGGAAAGGAACAGAGCCCAAGAACTCTTCGACAGGTTAGTGGGCCTTGTGTGGGGCATCAGGGAAGCCTTCTTGGGCAGGTGACTTTTTCAGCTGAGGCCTAGAGGGTAAGCAGGAGTCATCCAGGCAAAGAGCAGAAGGAAAGAGGAAACAGCCTGGGTAAAGGCTCTGAATTAAGAAAGAACATGAGCTGCCAAGAAATGAAACAAAAGAAGCCATTGTACCAAAATGCACCAAAGATGAGTCCAGAGAGGCCAAGGGAGGCCAGATCGCAGAGAGCTTGTAGGTCACCACACAGAGGCACAATGGGAGGCCACCTAAGGGGACAGAGAAATGGATGGGTTCATGATACAACACAGTTGGTATTATTTGTTAGAAAATGTCAAAGTTAGCACTTTCCCACTTCTCAGAAAACAATGAGGAAGAGGAAGAAGTACAGACTTCATCTTTGAGCAAACTAAAAAAAAAAAAATCAAAACTCACTAAACACAAAACAGGGAAGCTCAGAAAGGAGTTCAGGAGTGAGTAGAAAATGTGTATCTCAGAGCAAGATGGAACAGGTCACACAACAAGGGTAAGGAATGCACAGCTCAAAGGGCAGCAGCAGGAGCTCCCCTGGCCCCGCTGCAGCGGAGTGATGCTCAGCTAAGAGTCGCACATAGTTAAATGAGGTTTGGGGGAAAAGAGGGGCTCTGAACTGTGAACAGCCCTATCTTCATTAGCTATAAGGAGGTAAAGGCTCTAAGAACTCATGTATAACTGTCATGGATTGCATTTTGTCCCACTAGAATGTGTGTTAACTTGGCTAGTCCTTGATTCCCAGTATTGAGTGACTGTCCACTATTTTCTCATCTGATGTAATTTTCTTGTATGTTGTAATTCGTACCTCTGTGATGTTAATGAGGCAGAACTCAATCTACAAGATTAGATTGAGTCTTCAGTCAATCTCTTATGAAATATAGAAGAGATAAGTAGGCCGAGAGAAAGGGGTACCTCACACTACTAAGAAACAAGAGCCAAGACAATAATGTGTCCTTTTAGACTGTGATCCCAGCACTGAGAAGCTCCTTGACCAGGGAAAATTGATGACAATAACCTTCCTCCAGAGCCAACAGAAAAACCTTTGCCCTGGAGCTGACACCCTGAATTGAGACTTCTAGCCTCCTAGACTGTGAGAGAAGAAATTTCGATTCATTAAAGCCATTCACTTGTGGTATTTCTGGTATAGCAGCACCAAATAATCAAAGCAATAACTTTGAGGCATGATGAAGACTCCTGCAAAAACGCTGGTCTAGGAAAAGTTTGCATCATTCAAATATAAGTAGTCAACAATGAACCACCTCAAGATCTACACGCAGATACTACAAGGAGAAAAAGAACAAACAATAAAAAGAAGAATCAGACAAAAAAAAAAGGCTGGCTTGGCAGACAAAAAAACAGTCATTAGAATAAATATAAAGCATCTTACACTGGGCTCTTTAGAGAACAAAACCAGTAAAATGAATACACACAGAGAGAGAAATTTATATCAAGAAAATAGCTCATGAGTCTGCAGAGGTTGGAACGTCCCAAGCCTGTAGATCAACATAGAGGCTTCTCCCAGTTCACACAGCTGCAGGGACAGGCAAATTCAAGGTTGGCAAGTCACAGAGCAGAGCTATGGCTCACAGGGTTCTAAGAGCTACAATCCCAAGATCAACAGACAATACCACAGATAAGCTGCTAGCTCAAATCAGAAGTCAGATGAACAGAAGCCAGCAGCAGGATCCAAAATGAACAAAAGCCCAAGAACCCTGCCAGAAAGTCCACTTATATTCAACGCAGGCCACACGGCCAAGGAAGTTCTCTTTCAACTGTTTGGCTACTCACAGCAGATCCCAACGTGGAAGTGATCACATTATATCAAACCTCCTATGGAGATGTTCACAGCACCATACAACTGCCAAGCTACTGAGACTCATGGAAATATCACACAAACCAAACAAAGCAAAACAAAATTCAGTGAAGCATTTCTGCTACAAACAAGAATACAAAAAAGAGATATGAGAGTTTATAGGAATACTAACAAGATGACAAGAGGAAAGAAGAACATAAACTGTCAGAGTTCAGAAAAAACAGAAGCAAAATGACAGTATAACAGAAGTGAAAGTCACATTGAAAGTATTACAAGAGACAACAGTCTCTGATGAAGCATAATAAGAGACATAGAGAGTAGAGACGAGGCACATGGGGAAAAAAAATACTAAGGTTTAAATAACAAGAGAAGAAACAACAAAGAGAATCCATACATAACAGTAGCTCCTGAAGAAGTAAACCAACTAAAGGCACTGAACAAATACTCTAGGATATAACTGAAGAAAGTATCTTAGAAAAAAAGAAGACTAACTGAAAAGCTACCGAGATACAGGAAAATCGACTCAGAATGATCAAGATCATTCAATGACCAAGATCCATTCTAGTAAAGTTATTAGATTTCAAAGCTAGGGAAGAATCCTTTGAGCATCTAGACAAAAAGAACAAGTAGAACAAGGGTCTTTTTTAAAAAAAATAATTTTTTATTAATTAAAGTAAAAGAGTAAAATTTCCAACATCTATTAATTATCTCATCTATGATAAACCCTCAGCCCTCCACCCACCCATGTAGCCAACACAGTCACTTTCTTCTGTGGATAATTCTCTTGTTAAGTCCTTTTGACACTGATTTCACTTAGCATGATCTCTTCCAAATGAGACCATGTTATGAGATGTTTTCTAAAATTGTCATTGTTTTTTATCATAGCATAGTGTTCCACTGAGTGTCTGTTCTATAGTTTGCTTATCCATTCATCTGTTGATGGGTATCAGGGCTGATTCCAACTTCTGCTATTGTGGACTGTGCTGCAACAAGCATTCATGTACATGTGTCTGTTCACATGACAACTTTTGTTTCTGAAGGTTAAATTCCAAGCAGTGGAATTACAGGATCAAATAGTATCTCTATGTTCAGCTTTTTCAGGAAATGCCAGAGTATTTTCCAAAGAGGGTGTACCATTCTGTAATCCCACTAGCAGTGTAGGAGAGTTCCAATTTCTCCACAGCCTCTTCAGCATTTGTTGTTTTGTGTTTTTTAGATCATGGCCAACCTTGTTGGAGCGAGATGGTGTCTCATTGTAGTTTTGATTTGAATTTATTTAGTAGCTAATGATCGTGAACAATTCTGCAAGTGTCTTTTGGCTGCCTGGATATCCTTTTTAGAGAAATGTCTATCTCCTTCACCCATCCCTTAATTGGATTATTTATCCTTTTCTTGTTGATATTTTATAATACCTTATAGATTATGAAGATCAGATGTCGGTCTGACAGATAGTTGCCAAATATTTTTTTCCCATTCTGTAGGTGGTCTTTTAATTCTTTTGATGAAGTCTTTGGATGAGCAAAAGTTTTTGATTTTTAGTAGTTCCCATTTATCTGTTTTCTCTTCTGTTGATCGTGCTTTGTCTGTCAGATTTTGCAGTCTGTTTACGTTGTATACGAAAACTTCCACTGTTGATCTTATTTTATCTTGGATGAGCTTTATCGTTTTAGATTTGATATTTAGGTGTTTTATCCAGTTTGAGTTGGTTTTTGTATAAGGTGTGAGATATGGGTCTCGTTTCAATTTTCGGCGGATGGCTATATAATTTTGCCAGCACCACCTGTTAAAGAGACCATTCTTACCCCAGTTTAAAATCTTAAAGACCCTTGTCTAATATCAACTGTTCACAGGAGGATGGTGGCATCTCTGGGGTCTCAACTCTGCTCCATTGTTCTATATGTCTCTTTTTGTACCAGTACCAGGCTGTTTTGACTGCTGTGGCAGTGTAATAGGTTCTAAAAATCAGGCCGTGAGAGGCCTCCCAGTGTGTTCTTCTTCATCAGTAGTGCTTTACTTATCCGAGGTTTCTTCTCTTTCCAAACAAAATTGAAGATTTGTTTCTCTATCTCATTAAAAAAATGTCACTGGAATTTGTATTGGGATTGCATTATATAAGTAGGTTGCTTTGGGTAAAATAGACATTTTCATAATATTGAGTCTTCCTATTCATGAGCAGGATAGATTACTCCATTTATGTAAGTCTCTCTTGGTTTCTCGTAGTAAGGTCTTGTAATTCTCTTTGTAAAGATCTCTTATTTCTCTAGTTAGAATTAATCCTAGGTATTTTATCTTCTTGGGGGTTTTAGTAATAATATCACTGTTGGTATAAAGGAATCCTACTGATTTATTTGTGTTTCTCTTGTATCCCAATATTTTGCTGAACTCCTCTATTAGTTCCAATAGTTTACTTATGGATTGCTTTGGATTCTCTGTATAAACAATCATACCATCTGCAAAGAAGGAGATTTTTTTACTTCTTCATTGCCAGTACAGATACCCTTTATTTCTTTGTCTTGTCTAATTGCTCTGGCTAGAACTTCTAGCACAATGTTGAATAGAAGTGGTGAGAGTGGGCCTCCTTGTCTAGTTCCCCTTCTCAAACGCAATTCTTTCAGTCTTTCATCGCTCACGATGATGAAGGCAGTTGGCTTTGCATAGATGTTACTGATTGCGTTGAGGAATTTCCCCTCTATTCCTATTTATCTGAGAGTTTTAAGCATGAATTGGTGTTGAATTTTGTCAAATGCCTTTTCTACATCAATTGACAAAACCAGGTGATTCTTGTCTTTTGTGCTATTAATGTGGTTGATTACATTAATTGCTTTTCTGATGTTGAACTAGCTTTGCATCCCTGGAATGAAAACAACTTGATCACGATGAACCTTTTTTTTTTTTATATGCTGTTGAATTCTATTGGCTAGAATTTTGTTGAAGATTTTCGCTTCAAGGTTCATGAGTGATACTGGTCTGTAATTATGCAGAACAAGGGTCTCTAAACACACACAAAATTATTTTTTTAATTTTATACACCTTAACAGCAAAATGACAACCCAACCAAAAAATGGGCAAAGAACTTAAACGTATCACAAAAGAGGATATTCAAATGTCCAACAAGCACATGAAAAGATGCTCCACATCATTAGCATTAAGGAGATGAAAATCAGAACTACAGTGAGACACTACTTCACACACTTTAAAATGGCTGTGACTGAAAAAAACGAAAAGAAAAACATGGAAAACAACAGGTGTGGCAAGGCTGTGAAGCAACTGGAATCCTTATCTAGTGCTGGTGGAAAAGGAAAATGCAACACCAATGTGGAAAATACTTTGGCAGCTCCTCAAAAAGTCGAACATAGAGCTACCATATGGCCCAGCAATCCAAAGCATAGGTGTGTACCCAGAAGAAGTGATGGCGGGAACAAACAGAAACTTCTATACCAGTGCACTTTTTACAATAGCCAAAAGGTGGAAACAACTGAAAAGTCCATCAGCAGAAGATGGACAAAATTGTGGTATACGCACACAGTGAAATACTGCTCAGCCATAAGGAGAGGTGAAGTCCTGATGCGCGCCACAAATGGATGAACCTTGAAAACATCATGCTGAGCAAAGCAAGTCAGTAGCAAAAGAACAAACACTGTATGATCTCAGTTATATAAAATAGCAAATGTATAGAAACCAAAGATGATTAGTGAAGTAGGAAGAAAGGGGGAAATGGGAACTTTTGCTTAGGGGGCACTCAGTTTATGATAATAGTGGTGGAATGATTCAGAAAAGGACAGCAAGAAAGGTTGCACAACTTAATCAATGTCACTTGTTTGCACATATATAAGTTGTCAAGATGATGTATTGTTGTGTTACATATATTTCCATTACAATCAAAAAAAAAAAAAAAAGACAAATCACTTACAAGGAGGAAAATACCAGGCTGGCCTCTGACTTCAGGGCAGCATCAAGCTTCAGAAGAAAGCAGAACAACATGAACAAAGTCATCAAGGAAAAAGTGTGGCTCAAGAATTTTATTTTCAGCCAAACCTTGCTCAAGTATAAAGACAAAAGACAAAAGACAAAATGTTTGAACACCTGTGGGAAGTTCAGAAGCTGAGGCAACAGTACAGTCTGTATTTGTTGGAAGAACAGGATTTTTTCCCCCTTTCTTTCGGTAACCTAGAATCTCAACCAGCAGTGCCCGTATGTATTTATTCAACGGACTTGTAAAAATGCTAGTTACCTGTGTGGCTCTGTGCTCAGGGCTATAAAAGAGTCTTATACCAAACTGCTAGAAGGAGTAGGAGGGACACGTCCATAAACAGGTGGAGTTGGCCTTTGTGAGATGAGCAAGATTTCCCCAGGCAGAAAAGGAGAAAGAGGGCATTCCAGGCAAACAGAAGAGCATGTGCGCAAGCAGTCAGCCATGAAGTAGAGGCTGTGATCTGGAATGCCCGCACATTTGGAATAGGGTGAAAACAATGGGAATGGGTGAACCCTGTTGACTCACAGCTGGGAAAGGGTCAGAAGCCACAAGCATTCGGCTAAAAAGCTTAAATTTTATCCCATAGGCAATGTAGAGTCATGGAACAACTGAAGCATGAGAAAGACATGGCGTTCTTGGTCAAGGACTGTTTAGTTGTGAGAAGAAAAGGTTCAGAGGTTTGGGGAGGGTTCAGATTTCACTATTCCCATGGCTGCTTGAGGTAGCAGTTATCTTTAATGGGATACACTAGAACTCCTCCCTTTGAAGTCAAGAGCAAGGCAAGGCTGCCCACTATTACATCTTTTTACAACATTATATTGGGATTTGTAGTCAGCACAGAAAGACAAAAAAAAAGAAAGAAAGAATTAAGGATTACTCTGATCTAAATACTATTTATAACTGAGTCAAGGAATATACCCGTGTATTTCCTTCTTTGTGTATCTTTTCTTTTTTTCCAGGAGTTTTTAATTGTTCCCTTTATTTTTCTACTATTGAGGGTAGAATCTAAGGAATCTAACCTTTGTTTTTTGGTTGTCTTCATTTTTGTTTTGAGCAACTATTCCATGACAGGCTCTATGTTAGGAACTTTTCTATATCTTTAGTTATTTAATCTTCCAGTAACCTGATGTTATGGACTGAACTGTGCCCCCACAAACATGTGTATCAACTTGGCTAGTCCATGACTCCCAGTATTGTGTGATTGTCCACCATTCTGTCACCTGATGTGATTTTCCTACGTCTTGTAATTCCTATCTCTGTGACATTAACGAGGTGGGATTGCTGCTGTTATTGTTAGGTGACAGGAGTTCGTTTCTCTTTCTCCCTGACCCCTCTCCCCTTCCCCCGCTCTTTACCAACCCTGATGTCTTTCTCCAAGGACCGATCTCTCCTGATAACCTTTCCAAGGTGTGTGGGACTGGTGCAGCACTAGAAGTATTCACTCATCTATGCCAAGAAATCTGGAATTCGGCAACCTGGCCAACCAACAGGAAGAGCTCCATATTTGTGCCTATTCCGAAGAAAGCTGATACAATCAGATGTGGAAAATTATCAAATAATATCATTAATACTAACTGCAAGTATAATTTTCCTGAAGATCGTTCAAAAGCAGGCTGTGGCGGTACATCAGCAAAGAACTGCCCCAAGTTCCAGCTTATTCAGAAGAGGATCAGAACCCAGGATGTCATTGTTGATGTCAGATGGATCCTGGCTCAAAGCAGAGAATACCAGAAAGATGTTTACCTGTGTTTCATTGACTATGCAAAGGCATTTTACTGTATGGATCATAACAAATTATCAATATTATTGCAAAGAATGCGAATTACAGAGCACTTGAGGAACCTGTACGTAGATCAAGAGGCAGCTGTTCAGACTGAACAAAAGGATACTGCATGGTCTAAAGCCAGGAAATGTGTGTGTCAGGGTTATACTCTGTCACCATACTTACTCACTCTATATGCTCAGCAGATAATTTGAGCAGCCGGACTAGATGAAGAACCATGGGGCCTCTGGGTAGAAGGAAGACTCATTAACAACGTGCATTATGCAGGTGATACAACCTTGATTACTGAAAGTGAAGAAGACTACAAGTCTTTACTGGTGAAGCTCAAAGTCTTCAGTATGGATTATACTTCAACATAAAGAAAACAAAAATCCTCACAACTGGACCAATAAGCAACATCATGATAAAGAGAGAAAAGGATGAAGTTATCAAGAATTTCATTTTACTTGGATCCACACTCAACACTCATGGAAGCAGCAGTCAAGAAATTAGACAACACATTGCATTGGGCCAATCTGCTGTAAAAGACTTCTTCAAAGTGTTGAAAAGCCAAATTGTCACCTTGAAGACTAAGGTGAATCTGATGCAACCCAATTGCCTTATATGTGTGACAAAGTTGGACAATGAATAAGGAGGACCAAAGAACTGATGCTTTTGAATTGTGGTGTTAGTGAAGAATACTGAATATATCATGGACTGCCAAAAGAATGAACAAATTTGTCTTGGAAGAAATACAGCCAGAACGCTGCTTATAACCAAGGATGGTGAGACTGTCTCACGTAGCCTGGACATGTTATCAAGAGGGATCAGTACTTAGAAGAGGACATCATCCTTGGTAGAGAAGAGGATCAGGGAAGGAGTAGAAAACTCTCAGGGAGATGAACAGACACAGCGGCTACAGCAATGGGCTCAAGCATGACAAGGATTGTAAGAATGGTGTGGGACCAGGCAGCGCTTATAGGTCAAAACCAACTAGACAGAACCTAAGAACAACAATGTTAATGAGGCAAGACTCTTCTTAAAATAATCTCTTTTGGGAACTTCATGCCATCAGAAAAAAAAAAAAAAAGAGCCAGGAGAGTACTGCATCTTTTGGACTTGAAGTCCCTGCACTGAACAGTTTCTAGGCTGGGAAAGGTTAATGACAAGGACTTATTGCCAGAGCTGGCAGAGAAAGAGTCTTCCCTTGGGTCTGGCACCTTGAATTTGAACTTCTGCCCTCCTGAACTGTGAGAGAATAAACTTCTTTTTGTTAAATCCGTCCTCTTGTGGTATTTCTGTTACAGCAGCACTGGATGATTAAGACTCTAAGTAAAGCCAGTATTATCCCCCTCTGACAGACGGAGAAGGAGACTGTGAAGAGTTGAATAAAACTGAAGCCCACAGCCAATACATAGCAAACTTGGGGTCCTCATTTATCTTAGCAGAACGATTCCATCAGCCTTTTTAAAAACACACCAATTGCTATTGAGTCACTTCCAACTTGTGACGACCCCATGTATGCAGAGAACTGTGTTCCACAACACTGGGAACTTTTGGAAGCAGATTGCCAGGACTTTCTTCCAAGGTGCCTCTGGTTGGGTTCAAAGCACAAATACTTAGACTAACACTTTAGCATCTAACCTTTTGTACTACCCAGGGACTCCTTATCAGCACCTAGGCTAGCCCTACAGAAAGAATTGATGTACGTAGGGGGAGGGGGACAGTGGTACAGTGAGGGCATGTCTCAGTTATCCGAGTCTCAGAGAGACAAGGCAGGAAATACTAAAGGGCATCTAATGGGTGCCTCCCAACTCTCCACACAGGCCAAGCAACTGCTTTCCAGCCTCAGGACTTTATTTATTTATTTATTATTGTGATTGTGTGAAAGTGTACAATCTGGTTTAAATTCCCATGCCTGTCTATGTGCAGCTCCCACTGCTCTCCTTGCCCAGCGACAGCACACTCTTCCCTTCTGTTCCATACAAGTCATGTCCTCCTAAAAATCTCTGCCCCCACAACCCTCTCCACTATTCTTTAGTAAGAGGCCAATAGGATGACATCCTATAGATGCATAGAACCATACAGTGCACACACGATGTGGTCACTCTGTGTCGCTGAGTCCAATCCATTCCTGTCCGAGGAGTTTACCTCAGTAGTGATTTACAATCGGGGGCAGCATCGGGTCTATGGGCCATGCTCCAAGAGGAACCTCCAGGCCTTTGGAACATCAATTGCAGTCTTTTAGTGGATTTCTCAGGGTGTACCCCTTTTTATTCTTGTATTGCCACTGGGACTCAACTTTGTGAGTCCCATTATGGCTGTCACTGGTCACATGTTCTTCTGGTCACATGTTGATGTAGTCCCTCATTCACATGGGTCTTTCTGTCTTCTGGGTTCTCTTTCCTCTGTGTCGATTTTGTCCTTCGTGGTCATCTGTTTTTGCCGAGTTGGGACAATTTGGCGTACCTCAGATGTCAGCTTGCTAGCTTTTAAGACCCCGGATGCCACTCACCAAAATGGGGTGCAGAAGACTCTTTCAACAATAGAGTAGTTATGCTATTGGCCACCATGTCCCCTGAGAGCCTGGTCACCAGACCCTGGCCTCTGCTACTCTGTTCTTGACATATTGGATTAAGATTGAAAGAGTTTTCAGGTTATATTGAAGTCCAGTTACATTGATCTTCTTTCTAATGTATGCTGTCACTGATTTCACCCAACCAAATTTCTATCAACTATCTTGTCTATATCCATCCCTCTCTCTCCCAGCCCTCGCAGCCGTCAAAGAGTCTTTTCTTCCAGCCTCAAGACTTTGGCACGTTCTATTCCCTTGCCTGAACATTCTTTTCTGCTCTTCACACAGCTGGCTCCTCCTCGCCTTTGGGCCACCACATTCTTGTCCTCCTCAGAGAACCTTCTGAGCTCTTCTTCAGTACCACTTCCCTGGATTTCTCAAAGCTTTGTTATGAAGTCAGGCTCCCATCTCTCCTACTGGGGTTCTTCATGGAGGTACCCAGGCCTCCTGTAAATGAGCCTGAGGGGTCCGTCCCACCGGCCTGTTCCTGTAGGGGTCCCCGTCTGGGCACCACTCTCAGCCTCTGTGGAAATGCAGCAAATGAAGCACCCGGAAAATTCCATGTTGTTCTACACCTGGAAACAGAAGATTTCTTTTGAACAAGAGGGAGAACCTCTCCCAGAAACACCTCCTCTCTCTTCTCCCTCTCTCTAAATCCCCATATCCAATCATCAGCTCAAGAAACTTCTCAGACACCTGCCATGTGCCAGGCCTGTGCTGAGCACTAGGGATACACACTAGGCAGGTTGTTCACTGTGCAAGGACACTGGGTGACCAGCAGGTAGGGGCCAAGACCAAGCCCACAGACTAGTCCCCAAGCCAAGGGTTCTCACAGCTGTCTGCTCAGAAAGGTGCCTTTTTCTAATTCCCTCCAAAGCACCACGTGACAGCCCTGTACATTCATAAATTAAACCCACACGGTCCCTACCTATGTGAACTTATAGTAGTCCAGTCGGAGGTACACACATAATTAAATAACTAATTGTATAATCACAATTCTTCTTTTAAAAAAAAGTGTTTTATTATGCTTTAAGTGAAAGTTTACAGCCCAGGTCAGTTTGTCATACAAAACCTTGAACACATTGTGCTCTGTGACTCTAGCTGCTCTCCCCTCACTGTGACAGCATATGAGGTCCAACAATAAGTCTGTGAACTTAACTGTTCTAAGTGCTACATACCTCACTGATGAATATTACTACGATCAGCTTAGAAGGACTCCCCTTGGGAAGCTGTGCACTGATGCCAGTGCCTAGTCCACCCTTCAAAGCAATATTGGAACTCTTCCTGGAGGGTAGTCATTGGTTATAATTACAGTTCTGAAATGCATTATCATCCTTATTTTGCTGGTGAGGACACTGGGATTCTGAGAAGCTACATAATTTGCCCAGAGTCATGCAGCTAGTGACTGACAGGGTCTGTGTTAAAATTCAGGTCTCCTGGTTCCAAAGTCACCATCTGCTCTCCAGCATTGTAGCTACAAAGACGTATTTTAGCCACTCAGTATTGACACTGAGCATCAGCCTACTCTCCAGCACCGTTCCTCCCTCTTTCTGTCCTCTGATGGTAAACACGCTGACCCTAAAGTTCCCTCCCCTTGACCTTGTTCACTTCTTCTATCCAGTTCAACTCCTTTCCGCCTTTTTCTGCCAAACCTCTTACTTGGGTCCACCTGCTGCCTGTTGTAGGCTATGGTGAAATGACTACTGCAATTTTTACTCTCCAGCCCAGGTGTCTTTCCAGCCTAGGCATGCATTCAGGGACTGGGATGCGGACAGATGAAGTGATAGTTCCTATGCAATGCTCAGGGTTCCATTTACAGTGACAGCTAAAATCTTCCCATATAGAGAGGAATAAGCCAATACAAATGCAATTAAAAAACCTAACTGACATACATAAAAGGAGAGCTGAAGAAATAGAGATACACCCTGATCCTGGATGGTAAGACTCATTGTTGTAACAGCGTTAGTTCTCCCTAATCTATAAATCTGAGGCAATTCCAATCAAAATAGTAAAGATATTTTTATGGAATTCAACAAGTTGATTCTCAAGTTAAACTAGAAGAGAAAATACACGAGAATAGAATACCAAAGAAAAAACTTGGATGAATAAAACGAGAAGAAACTGTCCAAACCAGAAATAAAAACATCTTATAAAACAAGGTAATTCAAAATAATTTGGACATATATACAGAAGAAAAGACTCTGATGGCTACAAGGGTGGGGAGGGAAGGAGAGGGTTGATCATAGATGGGACAGTTGATGGAAATTTGGTTAGGTGAAAGCAGTGACAGCACGCAGTAGAGAGTAGATCAACTTAACTGGACCATAAACTGAAAAGCTTTCTAAACACAACCCAATATTTCAAAGGATAGAGTAGAAGGGACAAGGGTCTGGGACCCATGTTCTCAGGGGACATAGAGGCCAATCAGCATGACTAGCCTATTGCTAAGAGAGTCTTTTGCACCCCATATTGGTGAGTGGCATCTGGGGTCTTAAAAGCTAGCAAGGTGCCATCTGAGGTACATCAAACGGTCCCAACTCATCTGGAATGGATGATCACTGCAAATAACAAAGATATGAGGAAAAGAAGAACCCATATGAATGGGAGACTGTATCAACATGAAACCAGAAGAACCAGATGGTGCCCGGCCACCATCAAAGACAGCTGTGTCAGGGGACACAATGTAGAGTCCCTGAGACAACATGGAAGAAAGAGGTGTGCAGGGCAAGAACTGTACTAAAAGACCAGAATTGCTAGTCTAACAGCCTGGAGGGTCCCCTGGGAACACGGCCCCTAGACCTGCTGCTGGCTGTGACCAGAAACCAGTCATAGGGTCAACTCTTCAAATAAGAATGGGCTGGAATTAGGGACACAGTACGAGCATGTGGTGTATGTACTTTACGGTTGTGTGCGTTTATCGGAGGCTGTCCTACCAGTCTGTTTCTAGATGGGACAGAAGACGATGGAGAGGAGGGGACAGATACTTGTTAAAAGGATACTAGAAACATAGAGTGAAAAGGAGTGTACTGTCACAGGGCGGGGAGAGCAGGAGCAGCTGCAGATAGGTGGGCATGCAAAACTGGTTTGGATTGTATACTTTCACTTAATCACAATGAAAAGAAAAAATAATAATAATTTGGACAGACTAGGAACCAGGAATACATCTGTCAGCCAGTCAGTCTGTCTCTGCCTGCCCGCTTTCCTGCTTATTGACTTGCCTGTCTCTCTCTCCACTTACCTACTCATCTGTCTACCTACGCATCATCCATACACTTATTTACCTGTCTGTATCTATCCATCTATCTGTCTAGCTCTGTGGTTTCAAATGAATAAGGAAAAGACAGACTAATAAATGGCATTAGGAAAAAATGCCTCTTCAACTTGAAAAATCAAAATTTGAATTCTACCTCCCGACAGACACACGTATAAAGACCTTTGATTTAAGGACCTAAGTGTAAAAAACAAAACCCCATAAAAGTATTAGAAGAAAAGTAGGCAAAATTAATAGATTTGACTGCATGAAATACTTCAACTTCTGGATGACAGAAGACTCCGTGAGTAGACTAATAGACCAGGAAAACAAGCCTGCCACGGACATACAGGAATGCAATGAGAAAATGCCTTGAAATAATAACAATTTTGCTTTTATTTTTCCCACTTTCTCACGTCAATCAGAGGTTCCACTTTACCGCCAGGGGAGTTACTGCTTCTACAGCGGGAGTACAAAGAGAGAGAAAGAGTCTATGTTCAGATGTCATTGTTTTTTTAACTTCCAGGTAGGCTATTGAAGCCCACATCAGAAACTACACTTTTGAAAGGCAACGCCTTTGATTTACAAGAGGTTGCCTTTGCTAAGAGAATAAAATGCTCTTGAAAATCAAAAGGGAAGGTCCCGAAAGAACCTGGGGAGAGAGTTTATGCCTTAACTACAGGTTGAAAAAAGAACAGAGAAGACCCAATCCATGTGTCCCCTGGGGAGGTAAATAGGGCCACCAGTCTGGGAAAGAGAAGGGGAGTAGGATGAGGGATGACCTTGAAAGAGGTCAAGGGGGCACTGATGATGGGACTGGGCCTGTGAGGCCAAAAGGGGACCGGGTAGTAGAATCAGCTCAGAGGCTGCTAAGTCCCCTCTTGCACCACCACTATGGAGCTTTCTGAGGACTGGGCCACTCAGTACAATGCCACATTAGTCATCAGGCTGTTTCCTGTCCATCAAAAGCCTTTATTGACAGCTGTCTAGTGTGCCCAGCAGGAATGATACCCACCCACGCCCTGAGACCGCGGAGAAGACACATCTACACTTCTCTCTGACTCCCAAATCAGACAGTGGGATCTCTAACACCCAGACAAGAGGTAGTAATATAGAAGTGAAGGGCCTTACAAACTACTTAGATAGAGCTGGACAATGGTAAAATCTACCCTGGCTAAATAAATAAAATGAATATATAAAGAGCTCCTATAAATCAATTAAAAAGGCACCAACAAATCCAGTAAAAAAAAATAGGCAAAAGATATGAAAAAGAAAATTCACACAAACATTTAATAAGTGTACGGTAAACCTGGTGGCATAGTGGTGAAGTGGCAGTTCAAGTTTAAATCCATTAGGCGCCCCTTGGAAACTATGGGGCAGTTCTGCTTTGCCCTACAGGGTCCCTGTGACTTGCAATCGACTCAGTGGAAATGGATTTGGGTTTTTTGGTTTAAAAAGTATATGAAAAGATATTCAGTCTCAGTTCTAATTAAGAAAATGTGAATTGAAACAACAATAAGATATTTTTTGCTAGCCAACTGGCAAAAATTAAAAAGAAACATGAGGGAAAAAGTGTACTCCCACACGCCTCTGAAGAAGCGTTCACTGGTGAGGATTATTAAAGGGCAATCTGGCAATTCTATATAAATTTTTAATGTGCACATCTTCGACCGAATTTCCAACCAGGCAGTGGCGGAGAAAAGCCCGAGTGAATTTGTTCAGAACGTACACACAAAGTTGTTTGTAGCATTGCTCTTACAGTGAAAAACAGAGATTGGGAGCAGACTGGAGGGTGCTGTCATTTGGGTAGAGTGGTCACAATAGGCCTGACTGAGAAAGTATCTTGGAGGAAACCTTTGAAGGAGGTGAGGCATCAGCAGTGCAGACTCTGGGGGGAAGACGTTCCAGGCAAAGGGAACAACTCGTGTAAAGGCCCTGAGGCAGGAGCAGACCCAGCTTATTCAGGAAAGTGATGGCATCACTGGGGCGGTCTTGGTCTGGGTTCTCCAGAGGAGCAAAACCAGAGACAGTGAGAGACTTACTTCAAAACCCTGACTCAC
The DNA here is from genome assembly GCA_028571685.1 of Heterohyrax brucei. Taxonomy (NCBI): domain Eukaryota; kingdom Metazoa; phylum Chordata; class Mammalia; order Hyracoidea; family Procaviidae; genus Heterohyrax; species Heterohyrax brucei. The sequence continues at coordinate 62,398,153 of CM053140.1, forward strand.
AATTGTGGAGAGGGCAGCTCCAAAATTCATATGTCTACTGACAGGCTGGAGACTTCTATAGGCTTATGTCCCAAGATCCATATATCAGGCGATGACAAGAACACATTGTCAAGAGACAGAGAACAAGCCCTGCCAGAATATCCATTGGTTTTTTGGAGGCAGGAAATGCTCCTTCCAGCTGGTTGGTTGGTCACGTCAACTCATGTCATGGAAGATGATTGCATTATATTGTGTTGGATTTATTATACTGCATTACATTACAGAGCAGCAACCAGTCTAATATCTGGCCGAACCACTGATAATAATAGGCTAGACAAAATGACACACAAAATTAGCCATTCCAAAGCTTACTGGAGTGTCTGAAGAGAGGAAGGCCATGGTAGTACCAGGCAGGAAGGTGGCAAGAGCAGATAGGGTAGGGCCATGCAGGCCACTGTAAGGTGCTTTAGTTTTTGTTCTAAGTGACAGTGGAAGCCACTGGAGGAATTTATTATTAACATAAAAAGGCAGAATATAAAAAAAAAGGCAGAATATAACATCAAATTATAAGATGATGTATTTTTAAAAATCATTTTTAAAAGACTGAAAGGAAATAACCAGCTGCTGAATTAGGGTGACAGAATTATTAAGTTTTTCAGCTTTTTAATGTTTTTTTAGAGTGTGTTTGTAACTAACTTTTTAATAAGATTTTGTTTTGTTTTATCGAAAACTGGATTCTGATGGGAAGGCAGAAAACCATTCTGAAGCACAAGGAGGCAAAGAGGTAGAGGTCAGAGGCCAAGACAGAGACAGAAATGGGGCCAGACCAAACAAACAAACACAAACACAAACCAGCTGTTGTCAGGTTGGTTCTCACTCATGGCAACTCCACGTGTGCAGAGCAGAACTGCGCCTGTGGGGTTTCCAAGTCTGCGACCTTTCAGGAACAGAGGGCCAAGCCTGTCTCTTTCTGTTAGTGGCAAATGTTTAACACTTTCTGTCACCCAGGGAGCCTAGAAATGGGGCTGGTGGTAGGAAATTTGGGCTGTGGCAAGAAAGGGACGAGGATAGGGAGGAGAGAGGGAGAAACTGACACAGATGAAGAAATGAGGCCGAGCGAGGCTGAGAGACCCAAAGAGATGAGAGATGAGGAGAGACGGAGACGAGCACAGGAGACCACAGGGCCCAGGTCAGAGACACAGCCCCTCACCGCCTCACTAGCACCCCAGCCCCAGATGCCCGGCCCAGGCCGAGGAGCAGCACCCATCCTCCAGCCCCTACCAGCACCTCAGGGTCGGGAGCTCTGGAGTCGCATACAGCTGCCTGATGATCTTGAGCAGGGCAGCGACATGACAGACTCAGGGAGGTGTTTACAGAGCACATGTCTGTGGGGAGGAAGTGGGCAGGCCCAGCAAAAACACTCAGAGAAACACCTGGTCCTTCTGAAAGCAGCACAGGGACTTCAAAGGGCCTTCCTATGCCAACCACACACACTTGCAAGTATGCAACACACACACACACACACACACACCATGGAGGGCCCACACGTCTGTTACAGCTACAAGAGAAATTCGGGGACCTGGTGAGGACCAGGGGTATCTGTTGGAGGTGCCCCGTATGTTAATAGCAGCACCTGGCAGCAGGAACCTGTTTCGGAGCCCACATGACAATCCATTACACACCTCTACAGACCCTGATGGTGCCCCCTCCCCACACTTCCTTGGCCCACCTGACTTGGGCAGCTGGGAAGCCAGCATCGCTCAACTTGCCAGCACTGCACTTCAAACGTGTTCTGCTGCTTCCTTGTCTTTTCTGCCTCAGGCTTCTGCAGCTGGGGAAGGCCACACAGCCTGGAAGCAGAGGCAGTGCAGCGGGTACCCCTGGGACAGCCCTTAACTCCCGCAGCCAGTGAGTAAATGCCTCAGCTCCCCACAAGTCAGCTCTGACTGGCAACCCCATGTGTGTCAGAATACAACCGTTCTCCACGGGGTTTCCTTGTCTTTTCTTCAATAATGTTTTGTTATGTTTGCAGTGGAAGTTTACACAGCAGTCCAGGTTCCCATTCAACAATTTCTACGCCAGTCACTTAGTGACATTGGTTACATTCTGCAGAACACTTCTGTTCTGGTTGTTCTGTTTCCGCAGGGCTTTCAAGGGCTGATTTTTCAGAAGTAGACCACCAGGCCTTTCTCCTGAGGTGCCTCTAAGTAGACGCAAACTTCCCACTTCTCAGTTGCAGTGAGCTGCACCACCTGGGAGCTCCTTTGCTGTCCCTAAACAAACAAAAAGCAAACCTAGGCCTCTATGAATTGGCATCAACCTGATGGCAGTGAGTTTGGTTTGGGAGACCCAGGTGGCATAGTAGTTTACTACAGCTACTAACCAAAAGGCCAGCTGTTCAGATCTGCCAGGCATTCCATGGAAACTCCATTAGGCAGTTCTACTCTGCCTAAACTGTTGCTATGAGTTGGAATCAACTCAGTGGCAATGAGTTTGGTTTTCTTGGTAGTGTGAACAAGTCAGTTCTGAATCATGGTGACCGTGTATTACAAAGTGGAACTGTTCCCTCCACAGGGTTTTCTTGACAGCAAGTTTTACAGAAGTGGGTTGCCAGGTCTTTCTTCCACAGCACCACTGAGTGGGCGTGAATCGCCAACCTTTAGGTTAGTAGGCATCCTTAGGAGAAACAATTCTGAGGAATATTCCTCCTGGCTCCTGAGAGGGCCACTAGCACAACTGAACCCAGCTGCCCGCAGTGGTAACTAGCCCTGAGGCACCCTTGTTGAAAGAGTCATTTGTCATGTACAGTGTCCCACAGTCTGGATTTGTCCTCATGCTTCTCTGTGTATCATTTAACTCATCTCCCTTCCCGTGACTAGAAGTCAGCCCTGTAGTGCCTTTTGGCAAGGTACCATGGCAGATGCGGTCAGAGCCACACCATGCCCCCTCGGCCAGTCCTGGAGGCCACCCGCAGCTGACCTTTCCCTTTCTGTGTTTTGTTACCTGAAGGAATTTTTTGGCTATAAAAAGACCATGAGACTTAGCACCCCAGGGTGGGCCTTCAAACAGCACAAGAGGGGAGTTGTTGGCTAAATACCCTAATCTTCCTCACCTCTCCAGCGAGATTTCTGCACTCTTTCAAAAGGGTCCCTGGAGGAACCAGTCCCTAGTTGCCTGAGGGATGACTCATTTATTAATTCACTCTTCACTGGTCTTCTTTCTTTTCTATCTCATTTCCCTACTCCCTTGAGGACATGTCCTAGGAGCAGATAAACTACCTGCATCCAAATCCTTTCCTTAGGGTTTACTTTTTGGAGAATCCAAGTTAAGGTAACTACTACACAGGTGGGGACTGTGCACTTGATGTGACATCACATCAGAAGGCTCTCACAGTGGTGCCAAGATTGATCGGTGGGCTGAGGCGATGACAGCCTTTCCCTCCATTAGAGGAGGGTAATATAATCATTGACCTTTCATATAGTCATTTCATCTATTGGTGATTAGTGCCTGAACCCATTATTTTTTCAGGAGTCGTTATGAAAAGGTAATTTTCTAATCCAGTTAACCCTTGTATCTTAGTCATTGTTTTAGTTAGCTAGTGCTGCTCTAACAGGAATACCACAAGTAGATTGCTTTAACAAAGGAAAGTTCATTCCTACGCAGTTGAGTAGGTCACAAGTCTGAATTCAGGGTGCCTGCTCCAGGCGAAGCCTTTCCCTCTGTCAGCTCTGGGCCAAAGTCCTTGTGTTGCATCAATCTTTGGTTGAGGAGCATCTTGATGCAGGAATCTCAGGCCTGAAGGACCCGCACTTCTCCTGGTGCTGCTTTCTTGTTGGTGTGAGGTTCCCAATTTTCTGCTGGCTTCCTTTTCCTTTTATCTAGGATAAAGGTTGATACAAGCCTCACTCCAGGGAAACTCCCCTTACAGTGGAACAGGGAGGTGACCTTAGGAAGGGATTTACAGCCCCACTCTAATCCTCTTTAACATACAGCATAGGAAAATCACAAAATGAGGACAATCATAACATATTGGGAATCATGGCCCAGTTGAATGTCTACACACATTTTTAGGGGGACAGTTCAATTCACGACAGTTGTCTAGCACTGCCCTAAAGGAAACACCACCAGTGGATGGCTTTAACAAAGAAAAGTTTATTCTCACACAGTCCAGTAGACTGAAAGTCCAAATTCAGGGCACTAGCTCTGGGGGAACACACATGATCTCTGTCAACTCTGTGTTGCGTCAGTCTTTGGTCTGAGGACGTCTCAGCAGAGCAGGAACCTCAGGTCCAAAGGACATGCTCTGCTCCTGGCACTGCTTTCTTGATGGTAGGAAGTCCCCCAGCTCTCTGCTTGCTTCCCCTTCCTTGTATCTCTTTCTCACGCCACTCTCCAGGGCAGCTCCCTTAGTAAGCGTGTTAACATCCCACCCTAATCCTTTGTACCTTGCCCTATTAACCACAAGCAGAGATTAGGATTAGGATTTACAACAAAGGAAGTTCACAAAATGGAGAACAACCCACAATACTGGGAATCATAGCTGAGGTAAATGGCTACACACATTTTGGTAGTGTGAACAAGTCAGTTCTGAATCATGGTGACCATGTATTATGAAGTAGAACTATTCCCTCCACAGGGTTTTCTTGACAGCAAGTTTTACAGACATCTTCCGCATTCATTAGCTAGAATTGTTTTTTAAGAAGAATGTTCCTTTGTACACTAGGGCTTTTTGGTTGCACTAAAGTAGTTGCTAGAAGAAAGACAGGATGAAGGCCGAGTTCTTTGCTTTTCTTTGCTAATTCTCGGGACAAGGAATTGCACCCAACTACTACCTCCAATGGTATGAATGACACTTGTCTGTTTGGGGGCTGTCTCTCTTCTTCCCTCTCTCTCTCAGCGTGAACCACTGAGTGTTAATATAATTCAGTGGGCTTAATCAATTCCATTTCATTATTCTTTCTGATGCTCAAATTGTCAGTGGGTGTCCCTTCATGTCAGCTCCTATATCCTTTGGGCATGGTTTCATTACCCTTTGACAATACCCAGAAAGATGTCCCAGCTTCATGCTGCTTATTTCCTGTCCCAGACTTGGAACCCTCCATCCCTCCAAGGAGCCCTGGTTCTTGGTGTTTGGAGAGCATAATCTGGGCACTGGCTGTGCCCGTAGCTACTGGGTTGTCAACCTTCTAGACTTTTTCAATGGACAGAGCTGGGAAACACATACTTTAGAAGACGAAAAAGAAAATGGATTTTTTTCCAATATAAAAGTAACTTTTCTGGGTTTTCACTTAACTGCTTTATGCTTATCCTCATATCTCTTTTCTTGCATGCCAAATATCTTGGATTCTAAAATTAACATAATTACTTATTTGCATAATCCTGCAATATGTATAGTTTCATAAATAATGCCAATATTTTTACTAACAATAAGACTTTCAAATACAGTTTTAAGATTGCTGTGCAGCTTTTTATGTCCTTAGGGGGGAAAAATGTTAAGGATATACAGTCAGCATGTCATGAGCCATTAGAAGTAACTGGTTTTTTGCTGCATGGTTATATCACCAACTTGATATACATTTAAATTCCTTCATGCTAGATTTTTTTTAAATGTTAGGATTTTTTTCTCCCTTTTGAATATGCAAAATATGTATCTAATTTCAAATTCAAAACCACATAGCAAGACATATTCAGAGAATTTAGCTTCTCTCACTGCCCTTCCACCCTACTGCTTCCCCAAAAGCAATAATTTTTATTGGTTTGTTTTTCTTTTTCTTTTTCTTTCCTTTCTTCCTTTTGGTTCATTCTTGTAGTGCTTCATTTTGCAAACACAAGCACATCTGTAAACATTTTTACACTTCACCTCAGCTCTTATTACATAAATGGTTACATATTCAGTTTCTACATTTTGTGTTTTCCTTTAACATCCCGCTGTGGTGTGCCTTCTGTATTTTGTTTTACTGCTGGCTAGCATTCCATTGTGTGGACGTACCACAGTGCAGTCAGCCCATCCGTCAATGATGAACATTTGGATTATTTTCAATTTGGGGCTATTTCAAATAATACCCCAGTGAATAATCTTGTGCATAAGTAATTTTAATATTTTGTTAGTGTATCATTAGGTTAGAATCTTAGAAGTGAGATTGCTGGACCAAAGAGTAAATGCATAAACAATCATCCATTATTGTTCAAGGTATTGCCAAATTCACCTTCACAGGAGCTGTATGTACCATCTTGTCTTTTCGCTAACCAACCACTTCTCAGTGATTCAGTCAACAAACACACATGGAATACCTACCACGTGACATGCATCTGCTTGTTCTGGGTGGATACACAGTGAAAAGGATAAATACGATCCTCACCCACAAGAAGCCTACAATCTTAGGAGGCAGCAAGAGTGAACAGATAATCACACAAATAATTCCTTGTGATATGTACTAAAAAGAAGAAGTACTGACTCTATAAGGGTTTGTAACAAGGAGTCTTCACCCGATTTGGGCTCAGAGAGACTTACTGAAGAAAGATACTTAAGTTGAAATCTAACGAGCAAGTAAGAATTCCAAAAAAGACCAAACCCATTGCTGTCATGTCGGGTCCAACTCATAGTGACCCTACAGGTCAGAGTAGAACTGGCCCATAGAGTTTCCAAGGAGCGCCTGGCAGATTTGAACTGCTGACCTTTTGGTTAGCAGACATAGCGCTTAACCCACTATGTCACCTAGGAAAAATACTTACGTCAAAGAGGAAATCAAAATAGTAGTCACAACAAGCAAATTAACGAGAAGCCATTGCTCTCAAAACCTAAGTGCTTCCGTAATCTACATTCAGAAGATAATTTATAACTTCAAATTGTTTTATTGTTAAAAAATATTGAAAATAAGTGAACTAAATATGCTACTTAAACATCTAGAAAAAGAACAAAATAAAAGTAAAAGAAAATTAATAAAGATAAGACATTAATGATGTAAAAAGAAATTAAAAAGCAGTTAAAAGTGTAAATAAAAAACTGAGCTTTTGAAAGTATGTATTTTTAAGTATAAAAACACTTTAAGTCTAATTAAGTAAAAAAATATATGTATACACTTTAGGGATGAGAAAGGAAGTATAATTGTGGAATCAAAAGTGACTAAAATTATAAGACAATATTATGGCAACAAATATGTTAAGTCCACAGAAAGTTAAAATACAAATTATGATTATATAAAATACAAATTACCCAAATTGACTCAGAAGGAAGCAGAAAGCTGAAAATACCAGTAATCAAAGGAAAAGATTAAAAAAACAGAGTGACCACTAAAACCAGCTAGTTTCTGTCTATCTGATCTCTGTGTATCTCATTTCCTCCCTCCTTCCAGCTTCCTTCCCTTTTCATCTCTTGTCCTTCATTTGTGTGTTTGCTCTATTCCCTTGTGTTATACACAGTCTCTACACAATCACGAAAGTTCTATGTGAACCTGAATGGCAACCTGATGGACAGCTGTAAAATAGTAAAAGTAATAGCATCAGAATCTGTCCGATTTCAGGATGGATAAAGAAGGTGAAAAATATCAAACAATATCATGAATATCACACACAAGTAAAATTTTGCTGAAGATCCTTCAACATTGGTTGAGAAATGTCAGAAATTCAAGCCAGATTCAGAAGAGGACATGGAAGGAAGGATGTCATCACTGATATCAGCTGGATCTTGGCTGAAAGCACAGAATACCAGAAAGACATTTTATTGACTATGCAAAGCATTTGACTAAGTGGATCACAACAAATTATGGACAATGTCACAACGAATGTAAATTCCAGAACATTTCATTGTGCTCATGAGGAGTTTGTACACAGATCAAGAGGCACTCTTTCGAACAGAGTAAAGGGATGCTGTATGGTTTAAAATCAAGAAGAGAAGCTGGACTATATGAAGAAGAACAAGGCATTAGGAGTGGTGGACGACTCATTAACAACTGAGGATACTCAGATGATACAACCTTGACTGCTAAATGTGAAGACAATTGAATCACTTACCAATGAAGATCGAAGACTGCAGCCATCAGTGTGGATTATACCTCAACATCAAGAAAACAAATGTCCTCACAACTGGACCAGTAAGCAATGTCATGATAAACAGAGAAAATATTGATGTATTCAAGGATTTTACTTTATTTGGATCCACAATCCACACAACCAAAGGAAGAGCAGCAAAAAATGAAAACAATGGGCTAATCTGTTGCAAAAGAACTCCTTTAAAGTTTTCAAAAGTACTTTGAGGACGAAAACACACCTGCCCCAAGCTGTGATATTTTCAGTCACTTCATATGCACACAAAAACTGGACAATGAATAAGGAAGACAGAAGAATTGATGCCTTTGAATTATGGTGTTGGTGAAGAATACTGAACACATCGTGAACTGCCAAAAGAATGAGCAAAATGTGTTTGGGAAGAAACACAGCCAGAGAGCTCCTTGAAAATGAGAATGGTAAGACTACATCTCATACACTCCGAGCATCTTATCAGAAGGGACCAATCTGTGGAGAAAGACATCATGCTTGGTAAAGCAGAGGATCAGCAAAAAAGAGAAGACCTTTGATGAGATGGATTGACACGGGGCTGCACCAATGGCTCAGACTTAACAACTATTAAGGATAGTGCAGGACTGAGCAGTATTTCATTCTGTTATACACAGGGTTGCTATGAGTTGGAACCAATCTGATGGCACCTAACAACAGCAGTAGTAGGAATATTAGAATCTAACTTCGCAGGGAATAATGACCAGGACAGCTTTAAGCTGATTCCCATGAGGTTGGAGATCAGACGTACCTCCACCCTCCAACCTTTTCACCAATTCTGATAGCAGCCATCCCTTCCACAGCACTCTCTACTTCTCTTGCACGTTCAGTAATCTGTTCTAATAGCCACAAAAAACTCACAGACCGTACTCATTGGTAAGTGTTTTATTAAGCAAAGAACAGGACACATCTTGGGAACAAGATCAGAAAGCATGTTGGCAAAATCTCCCTTCTGGAGTGCAGGACAGCTCTCTCAGCTCCTCTTGGCCATATAGGCCTCCCCTAAAACCCCTCAGGAAAGACTTCTCTTGGCCCTGTCATTTGTCCCCACCAACTCTGCCACAGGACACTTACAGGCCTGTGTCACCACTAGGTCTTCGGTGGACCCTTTCTGGGCTCTCATCAGCTTTATTGGTATAGTCCTTGATCCATGATACAGCTGTTTTAGGAGGCTCCTTGCCTCCTCTCTCTCTGCTTCTGTGTTCTTTCTTCCTTCTTCTTTCTGCTGCATTCTGTCTCAAAAACCTCTGGGAAGCACTGCACGTATCTACAAACTCCTCATCATTTTCAAGGCACAGACCTCCCACCTCGAGCATGAACTGGTCAGTCCCTTCCTGGTAGGCCACAGACACTTCATTTGCATAGTTTATTGAATAGTCCCTGCAAAGTGCATACCAATCACAGGGCAGGCTGCAGCCCAAGACCAGACAGAAAGTATCAAACCACAGATTTTTCACTGCTTACTCCCAAAATGTCAATCAACCTGGACAAAAATAACAAACCCTCTGGGGTAAAAAAAATCTAGGGCAAAGGTTACTCCTCAGGATTTAAGGGTGAAATCTCTCAAGCTGTTTTTCTTAAGAACCAAGGAAAAGGCCACATAAAGGAACTCGTTTCACCACAACAGCCTATACCTCATTTTCTTGTGAACCAGAAGAAAGTGTTGTTCTGTTCATTTTAATAACAACAATGACAATATTAAAACTATTTGGTGATTGTCCAGCTTGGGTCACAGAGTCAATCATTTGTTTGAAAGGATGCAGTCTTAGGACTGTCCTAGGCTGGGTCAAACTCCCTGCTCCGTGGTTAGGTACAATGATAACTCTACCTGGATGCCATGGAGTTGTGAGGAGCTATCCAAGAAACAAACCACAGTGTGTGGATGAGTACAGCCTGCTGTGGGCACTCTACCATTTCCAGATAGCAAAAGCAGAGAAACCAGATAGCAAAAGCAGAGAAACCAGATAGCATGTAATAAATTAGAGAATTATTTGATTAGTTATGATCTAAAATTAGATAGACACATGCAAAATTAAACTGGATACCATCTCAAATATCATCCATTCAACATTCCACAAATATCTGTAGAGCATCTACCTTGTAACAGGCACTGTTCTAGGCACTGAGGAATCAATAAGGAAGAAAAGACATAGAATATTCAAGAATACCTGTCCTCATAGAGCTTATGTTCTGCCCAGAAAGTTGTGTGACTTTAAAAATAAAACAGAATGAAAGATCCCATCAAGTTCAAAGGTCTCTATTGTAATATGAAAAACTATGCTCACATATCTTAAGAGAAAAATAAACCCAAAATCCAGCCCCAACCTGAGTGAAAGGGCAGCCTTCTTTGAGTGAAGAATTAGGTAATGCGAGTAACTTGAATCCAGGGAGTAGACTGCATGAGGTTCCAATTTTTTAAGTTTCAGATAAGCAGCTTAAGGTAGCTAAGCACACGGATTCTCCATTGAAATCCCAGTTTTACCACTTATTGGCTAGGTGACCTTGGACAAGTTTCTTATCTTCCCTGTGCCTCAGCTTCCCATCTGTAAACAAGAGGTAAAAATTGTATTTATCTCATGGGATTGATCCTTTTAAAAGTATTTACTAAGTGCCTACTAAATGTCATGTGCTATTACAGGCATTTCAGAGACACCAGAAAACTAACCAAAGATCCCAGCCTGAAGGAGCTTACATTCTAGCAGGGAAGACAAAGAGTAGATGTAAAAAAGAAGCAAGTTGCATGTATTTTAGGGAGCCCCGATGGTGCAGTGGTTAGGTGCTCAGCTTCCCCAGCAGCTCTGAAGAGACCTGGTGATCTACTCCTGTAAATGTTTGCGTCTTGGAAACCTTATGAGACACTCCATTCTGTCACACTGGTTGCTACCAGACAACACAGAAAAACAATATGTATTTTAGACGATGCTTTTAATAAGTAAAACTGTTACCACTGTGTTGATTCTGACTCACGGCAATCCCATGTGTGTCGGAGTAAAACCGTGTTCCAAAGAGTCTGCAGTGGCTGATGTTTTCAGAAGTTGATCATCAAGCCTTCCTTCCAAAATGCCTTTCTGTAAACAGCTGAGCACATTAACTGTGTGAGCCACTAAGGGACTCCAGCAGGTAATAAAAGCCATGACAAAGACAAAAAGGGAGAGAAGAGGCTGGGAGGGTGGGTTTCATATTAATAGCGTGGTCAGTGTTGACTTCACTAAGGAGGTGAGATTTGAGTGAGGACTTGGAGGAGGGAGGGAGCAGACCAACACAGACATCTGAAAAAAGAGCTTTCCAGCAGAGAGAACAGCTGGTATAAAGACCCCATGGCAGGAGTTTACCCGGTGTGCTGGAGAAAAACCAAGGAGGGCTGAGCAGAAGGGTAAGAAACAAGAATGGGAGTCAGATGCTGTAGTGCTTTGGAGGCCACTGCAAGGACTTTGGCTTTTACTCAGAATGAAATGGAAAACACTTTAGGTTTTGAACAGAGGAGTAAAGCACCTGACTCACATTTTAAAAGGATCCCTCTGTTAACTATGCTGAGAAAAGAATACAAGTGCACAAAGCAGAAGCAGGGAGACCAGTTAGGAAGCTACTGCAACAACGCAGGTGAGAAGTGACGACAGTTCAGACAAGGGCGGTAACAGTCAGGTGTTGAGAAGTGGCTGAATTCTCAATATATTTTGGTGGTAGAACCAACAAACCACCTGAATCGGATAGCGGGATGTCAGAGGAAGAGTGCACAGCTTTTGGTTTGAGTAACAGGAAACATGCCATTGCCATCAACTGAAATGGAGAGTCTTCAGGTGGAATAGGCTTTGGAGGTGGAGAAAAGATCAAGAACGCAGTTTTGAATATGTTTAGCTTGAGATGTCTGTTAGATAGCTGTTAGATGTTGAGTATATGGCTGAATATATGGGTATGGAATTGAGAAGAGAGTTCTGGGCTGGCCATATAAATCTGGGAATCCAGGCCCTGGAGAAGGACGTCGTGCTTCGTGAAGTAGAAGGTCAGAGAAAAAGAGGAAGACCCTCAACAAGATGGATTGACACAGTAGCTGTAACAATGGGCTCAAGCACGACAGTGGCTGTGAGGATGGCACAGGACTGCGTGGTGTTCTCTCCTGCAGTGCGCGAGGCTGCTAGGAGTCAGAAACGACCCGACAGCACTCAACAACAAGGCATGGCAACACCTATATTAAAGATCATGGGGACATTGCTGTTTCGGTGGTAGAATTCTCAACTTCCACACGGGAGACCTGGGTTCAATTCTCAGCTAATGCACCTCTTGTACAGCCACCAACCATCTGCCAGCAGAGACTTGTGTGTTGCTAAGATGCTGAATAGGTTTCGGCAGAGCTTCCAGACTAAGATGGCCTAGGAAAAAAGGCCTACTGACCTACTTTTGAAAATCACATGGATTACAATGGACCAGTCCACAATTGATCATTGTGATGGTTTGGGACCAGGGGCATTTTGTTCTCCTGTGTCCCCTGACTCATGGAGAGTCAGGGGACAACTTAATGGTAGCTAACAGCAACAAATATTAAAGATCATGAGACTGGATGAGATCAGCAAGGGAGTGAGAATACAAGAAAAAGGAAGAGCATCAAAGACCACATTGAGAGACAGGAGAGAAGAGGCTGAAGCAGAAAACAGAAAGAGTTGAAATGACCAATGAAGTAGAAGGAAAACCCTGAGAAAATTGTGTCCTGGAAGTAGTGTATCCAGGAAGAGAATGATCAACCATGTCAAATGAAAGGCACAATGAACAAGAGTGATTCAGGTGGCCTACTGGAAGCAAAGGGCTTTAGACTAGACTGAGGAGAAAAGCGGGAATCAAAGACAGCAACTCTTGCAAGGATTTGTGCTGCAAAGGTGGGCAAAAAAAGGGTGGTAGCTGACAGGGAAAATGGGGTTAAAATATTTGGTTTTGTTTTATAAGTTGGGAGAAAACACAGCAGATTCATTCGCCGATGGGAATGATCCAGTAGAACAGACAAAAAATGGATGATGTAGGAGAAAGATGGAAGAATTGCTGCACAGATGTCCCAGATTAGGCAAGAGGAATGAATTGTGAAGGAAGTGGGTCTGGATAGCCATGGAGAGAGCACCACAATTGAGCCCAGGGGGTGTGCAGTGTTCGTGTGAGGGTGAGGGTCTAGTGGATGGGTCAGTATGAACAGGTCTCCAGGTGTTCTCTTCTGGCTACTTCACTTTTTTTGCTAGGTAAAAAACAAGATCACTGGCTGAGGAGATGGGAGGAGGAATTGTGAGTTTGAGGGGAGAGCAGAATGCATGAGGTAGTCACTAGGAGTCAAGGGTCTATGGGCATACAGCATGGCTGCTGGGCAGCCTTCCAGGCCCACTTGAGAACGGAGGTCAAGAATCATGAGAACTGAACAAAATAATTCCATCTTAATCAAATCCATTTCTGTTGAGTCAATTCCAATTCATAATGATCCTGTGGGACAGGGTAGAACTCCTCAGAGTTTCCAAGACTGCGGTCTTTCTAGAAGCAGCCTTCCACATCTTTCTCCCATAGAACAGCTTGCTGGTAGATATGAACCACTATACTACCAGGACTCCTCTATATCTGTCATTGTTGTCAGGTGCTGGCAAGTCGATTCTGACTCATAGCAACCCTATGTACAATAGAGTAAAATACTGCTCAGTCATGCACAATCCTTACAATCATTGTTATGTTTGAGCCCATTGTTGCAGCTACTGTATCAATTCATCTCATCAAGAATCCTTCCCTTTTTCACTGACCCTCTGCTTTACCACACATGAAGTTCTTCTCCAGGAACTGATGCCTTCCACAGCATGTATGTGTGACAAGTGTGATGGTTAAAGTTGTGTGTCAACTTGGCTGGGTCATGATTCCCAATGGTTTGGCAGTCATGTTATGCTGCGATCACTCCAACAACGAGACCTAATATAATGTGATCATTTCCATGATGGGATCTTCTGTGAGCAGCTAATCATTCAAAAGGGAATTTCCTTGGACTTTTTGCCCACACTGAATGTAAATGGACATTCTCAAGAGGCTCATGGTCTTTTGCTCACTCTGTATCCTGCAGAGGGCTCCTGTGCATCTGACCTCCAGTACTTGGGGTTCGAGCTAGCAACTTACCTACAATCTCGCCTGCCAGTCTTAGAATTCCTCAATCTCTGCAGCCTGTGAGCAAGAGCCCTGCTCTTTGGACTGCTGATTCTGGGTTCACCAGCCCCCATAGCCACATGAATCGGAAGTCTCTATCCTGACCCACAGACTTGGGATGTTCCAGACTCTACAAACTTGATATAAATCTATTTACGTATTTATACACTTTGCTGGTTTTGCTCCTCTACATAACCCAGCCTGAGACATGAAGTCTTGCCATTCTCACTTTCAAGCAGCACTCTGGCCGTATGTCTTCCAAAACATATTTGTTCTTCTGTCAGTCCGTGATATATTCAGCATTCTTCACCAACATCATAATTCAGAGGCATCATTTCTTTTGTCTTTCTTATTCATTGTCCAGCATTTGCATGCATATGAGGCAACTGAAAATGTCATGCCTTATGCATACTTTAGTCCTCAAAGTGACATCTTTGTTTTTCAACACTTTAAAGAGGTCTTCTGCAGCAGACGTGCCCAATGCAATATATTGTTTGATTTCTTGACTGCTGCTTCCGTGGGCATTGACTGTGGATCCAAGTGAAATGAAATTCCTTGACAATATCAACCTTTTCTCCATTTATCCAGTTGTGAGGATTACTGTTTTCTTTATGTTGATGTATATTCCATTCTGAAGGCTGTGATCTTTGATCTTCATAAGAAAGTACTTCAAGTCCTCTTTACTTTTAGCAATAAAAGTTGTGCCATCTGCATATTGTAGGTTATTAATGAGTCTTCCTCCAATCCTGATACTGCATTCTTCTTCATATAGTCCAGCTGCTCAGATTATTTGCTCAGCATACAAACCACAAAGTACCCCCTTATTCTGTTGGAACAACTGCCTCTCAGTCTACATACAGGTTCCTCATAAGCACAATTAATTGTTCTGGAATTCCCATTCTCACAATGTTATTCATGATTTGTTATGATTCACACAGCTGAGTGCCTTTGCATACTCAATAAAACACAGGTAAACATCTTTCTGGTATTCTCTGCTTTCAGCCAGGATCCATCTAACATCAGCAATGATTTCCTTTGTTCTATATTTTCTTCTAAATTCTGGTTGGAATTTCTGGCAGTTCCCCATCAATATACTGCTGCAACCATTTTTTGACTTATCTTCAACATCTATATGTGTTAACCATTACTATTTAAAATTAAGTATGGAAACCATAGTATTGATAATTTTGCTGCAAGAAAATATCTCCCCCTATTTGGTATTTTACATACTTGTAATGTTTAAGAGCAATTTGAGCTTTTAAAGCAACAATCTTGTAACTCCAGTATGAAATGTGTAATTGACTAAGACTTACAGTTTCAGTTGGAAATCTTACAAAGTAAGGCACAATGTTGGAACATGTAAGTGTGTTTCAAGTTCACCGTATTTATTAGCTTAATTTTCTAGACTGATAAGAATTACTTTGTACTTAGGAATGTTTTGTTTGTGAAGTGAGAAAATTTAAGTATTAAAAAAGAAATCAAATATACTGAAATTCATCAATGCCTTTTAAGATAGTGAAGGTGTTTAATTAACTGAGTTCATAAGCAGGATAGCATTATTCACAATCTCCTTGAAAGTTACTGTTAAGATTTACTAGACATAAACAGAATAATAAGATTTGTAAACAGAACATAAAAGCCTAAGGTTTTTAAATTTGTAATATTAATAAACTACCTCGCCATTTTTAAAACCAAAAATAAACCTTAATAATCTTCTCTGCAGGTACAAAAATCATCCTCAAGGACACTGAAGAACAGCAGCCACAGATTCAAGGGCAGCCAGTTTTGGGGAGAAGCAATCAGAGTCCAAGACAAATGGCTTTGCCAGGGAGGGTGGCACTGGGCTCCGAGTGCCATGAGTGGGCACAGGGTGGAGAAGGAAGGGGATGAGAGCGGGAGAGACAGAAGGAGAGAGAAGACAGAGGTCTAGCTGCAAGGGGACATGAGAGGGAGGGGTTAAATCTTCTGGATGGCCGAGAGGTGTGAGTACCAAACCAAAAAAGAGTCAGGACAGTGATTTTTGGTATAAATATGCTTCCTTGGATCCACTTTTACATTCTTCAGGGCATGCCAGTGAAACTTTAAATTGCTTTTACTTTGGTTGTCCAGCAGTCTTTGTTCTCCTTCAAGGCCCAGGCACAAAAGCTGGCTGTTGGGAGGTTCTGTGGCTCCATCCTGGCACAGGGTGCTGAATCTGGAAGGTACACAGGGTGGCAGTCTGTCTTAGTTTCCTGGGGCCATGAGTTGGTCCTGACTCGATGGCAGCGAGTTTGTTTTTTTCTTTGTTTTGTTTTACTGTAACAGAAATACCCCAAGTAGGTGGCTTAACAGAACAGAAATATATTTTCTCACAGTTCTGAAGGCTGCAGTTTCCAGTCAAAGTCTCACCTGTGTCAATTCTGTCCTTGTCAGTAGTCCCGGGTGTTCCTCAGTTCCTCACCTTGTAGACAGTTCTCACATGATGTCAGTCTTCTCTGGTATGTGCCTGTTTGTGTCCATTCTTCCCTTTTTAAAACTCAGAAGTGACTGGTTTAGGAGCCACCTTACAATAATGTGACTGATAATACTGGACTGCATTTTGGAAGGTGATTACATTACTGTAGATCACGTTACGGGAGGTGGTTACACACATCTATAGATACAGGGGTTCCATCACACATTTTGCAGGAGACACAATTCAATGCCTAACAGGAACCTAGAGAGGGACACCGCTAACAGCAGAGATAGTTTGGAGGCTTTTCCTCAGCCTCAAAGGAACCCCCCTTGGGCCTGTCCTCCTCCCTTGGCCTGATTCTTGGCTCACCAAACAGCCTTTGGGTTTTTTGTTTCACTAAACAAGCCCGTATATTTAGTGCTTTCTCTGTCAGGCATTGCTCTCGGTACTATGCAATCGTCTCACTCAATCTTCATGAGAATTCTAGGGAGCATACCTGTTACACATCAAATTGTGTCCCCCCAAAATATCCGGCAACATGACTCCCAGCATGGTGTAACTGTCCACCATTCTGTCATTCGAGGTGATTTTCCAGTGTGTTGTAAATCCTCTCTCTGTGATGTAAATGTGGTGGGATTAGTGGCAGTGATGTTGATGGCGCAGGTCTCAATTTACAAGATTAGGTTGCATTTTAAGCCAATCTCCTTTGAGACCTAAAAATAGAGAAGTGAGTCAAGAGATACGGGGATTGCATACCACCAAGAAACAAGCGCCAGGAGAATAGCACGTCCTTTGGACTTAAGGTCCCTGAGCTGAGACGCTCACAGACTGGGAAGACAGACAAGGGCTTCCCCTAGAGCTGACAGATAGAGAGAAAGCTTTCTCCCGGAGAAATCTGAAGTTCTACACAGAGAGAATAATTGTCTATTTGTTAAAGTCACCCACTTGTGGTATTTCTGTTAGAACAGTACTAGATGACTAAGATAGTATTTGTCATGAATTTGTATTGTGTCCCCCCCAAAATGTATGTATTGATTTGACTTGGCTGTGAGTCCTAATAGAGTGCAATTTCTCCCTTGTGTTGTGAATCCTGCCTCTGTGATGATGAGGGAAAGTAGACAGCATTTGTTGGTGAGGCAGGACTCAAGTCACCAGCTGTGAGATATAGGAAGAGAAGGGAGCATGGAGAGTTGGGAACCTCACACCACCAAGACGGCAGCATCGAGAGCAGAGAATGTCCTTTGGGCCTGAGGTTCCTGTGTTGAGATGCTCTCTTTGAATTTGGACTCAGCCTCCCAGACTGCAATAATTTCTCTTATTGAGTGGACTTATAATTCATAAATGGATTTGTGGCTTACCAGACTGTGACAATAAAGTTTCTCTTCATGAAACCATCCAGTTGTGGTATTTTCTGTTGGAGCAGTACAGGTGACTAAAACAGTATCCAGGATCACCTGACTGGTTAAATGGACCCTAAAGCCTGAATTCCTAACACCATGCTACATTGCCTCTCAGTGATGAAGTTTACTCCTGGAAATCTCAATACCAGGCTTCACAGTGGCAGATCTGAGCCTCAGTCCCCTGGGTATAGGATGGGAATAAAGCATCCAATGAATCAGACAACTATATTAGGGTCTAGAGAATGAAGGAAATATTCTTGGTTTTCTTTAGGAAAACGTTGTCTTTCAAACCCAGCAAGGCTAGTGCAGAAAAGGAACAGAATGGACCAAACTCATTTACTCATACCAATGCAAAACTCCTAAATAAAATTGTGGCAGAATGAGAAATGTGATATTTCTTGTGCAACTGAATTTGTAGACTGAGCTTCATACTTTAAAAAGAATGTTAACAAAGAAAACATAACAGTATATTAGAAGAGAAATATACCATAATCAAGGATTATTTTTTATAAGAATGTGAAGCTGGTTCAATATTAATAAGTTTATTAATATAATTTATTCTATAAAATAGACTACAATGGTGGTTTAAAAGGAAAATATACCATGACCAAGTGGTGTTCTTTATAGAAATAAAAGGTGTATCAATATCAGAAAAATCTGTCAATGTAATTTATCTTATTAATAAGTAGAAAAGGGAAAAACCATATAATATTTATTTAACATAATGAAAAGATATTTCACAAATTTAATATTCATAACTAATTTCTTAGTTAATAAAATAGGAATAAGATATACTTTTATGACAATCTTTTAAATGTCTCAAACCACCAAGTTTAAGTCTTATGCCTCACAAAGACTGTAGAATTAGCCCAATTAGGTAAAGAACAAGGCAATATTCCTACTAGCACAACTCAAAATTAGTATTGTTCTGAAAGTCCTCTTTGATTTAGTTAGAGAAACATGAAAAGAGGTATAAGTATTAGAAAGGAGGCAAAATAATCATTATTTAAACTTAATATGATTATGTATCTTGAAATACCCCCCAAAATCCATTTAAAATATTAAGTCTAGGAACACGGCCAATAACAAAATAAATATGCAAAAATCAATAGCATTTTCATCAAGCATAAAAAACAGCTAGAAAATTATAAGGGAAAAGAGTCCCATTCATAATATCAGTTAAAAATAAAATACCAAGAAATCAACTTTAAAAAAACTGTGCACAACCTTTATGAAGAGAAAACTTTACTGAGTGACATGGGAGAAGACTTAGATACAAATATCTTGAACAGAAGAACCTAATATTTAAAATCTATTTATTTTCCTCAAATTAATGCAGAAATTTATGCATTCCAACTCAAAATCTTAAGATTCTAAGTTCTTAAGTTCTAAGTTCTAATTCTTAAGTTCTAAGACCTTATCTTAGAACTTAATAAAGTCATTCTAAACTTCATTTGAAGAATAAATATATAAGCCTGTTCAGGAAAAGTCTGAAAAATAAAAATGAGAAAGGACTTGCCCATCACCTAAAATATATTACGGAGTTTTAGAAATTAAAACAATATGACACACTGTGATGGTTACAGCTGTGTGTTAACTTGGGTGGACCATGATTCTCAGTAGTTTGGCAGTTATGTAATGATATAATTTAGCAGTTGTGTAGTGTTGTAGTCATCCTTCATTCCGGGATCTGGTGTGATTATCTTCCATTTTGTGATCTGATATGAACAGCCAATCAGTTACAAAGGGAATTTCCTTGGGGGTATACACTGCATCCAATGTATAGGGACATTCTTGCAAAGCTCCCTCTCTTGTTCTGGATCATCTCTTGCTTTAGATCCTGTATCTGATTCTGGAAACCTGAACCAGTGGCTCACCATGTTGCCTGCCAATCTTGAGATCGTCAGTCTTCACAGCCTGTGAGTCAGCAGCCTGCTGACCCTGAACTCATCAATTCCTGTAGTTGTGCGAGTCAGGAGAGGCCTCCAGCCTCACACTTAACCCACGGACTTGGGACTCACCAGCTTCTACAACTGCTTGAGCCATTTCCTTAAGATAAATATACTGGGTTTTGCTTCTGTAGAGAACCCAGCCTAAGAGAGGCACAGAGTAGACGGATAATCAGTAAAACAGAATAGAAAAATGAGATCAGCTACAGATGGTTTTCCAAGTCAGTGGAAAATTGCTAGGTTATTCAATAAATGATGCTGGGACAACTTTCTAACCATAATTGAATTAGACCCTGTCTTAGTCATCTAGGGCAGCTTTAACCAAAATACCACAAGTGGATGGCTTTAAAAAGAGAAATTTGGTTTTGTCACACACAGCCCAGTAAGCTACAAATCTAAACTCAACATGGGAAATTATCACAGGCTGGTAGGTTGAGTCCAGATTCAGTATAAGAGCATCCCGGTGCAGGAACCTCAGGTCTAAGGCACCTGCTCTGCTCTCTGGTGCTGCTTTCTTCGTGATATGCGGTTCCCAAGTCTCAGCTCACCTCCCCTTTCCTTTCTATCCCAAGAAGCTCTCCCAAGCCACAGTCTAATTCCACCCATTAAGTCCTGCCCCACTGATAGAACTGCCACTCATCCATCCTCATTCCAACATAGAAGAATATCACACAATACCAAAAATCCGGGGCCAGCTAAATTGTTACAGATTTTGGAGGGAACACAGTTCAATCCATGAAAGATCCCTACATCACAAAATGTATTTCAGGTACCTTAAAAATTTAAGTGAAATTATATTGTTTTAAAAAATGTACAGGTAAATATTCTTTATAACATTCCAGTGGGGGTAGGGCTGCCAGATAAAATAAAAGCATGTTCCATGAAATGTTTGGGATATACTCACACTAAAAAAGAGTATTTGTTGTTCATCTGAAATTCAAATTTAACTAGGGGTCTTGTATTTTTATTGGCTAAATCTGGCAACCCTGGGTAGGGGAGAACTTTTGTAAGATAAACAAATGACTGTAAACACATAAAAAGAAGTTCAATGGCACTGATAAGCAAATAAACACAAAGGAACATAATGAAAAGGCATTTTTACCTATTAGATGGGTAAAGATTAGAAACTGGCCAAATCCAGTTTTGGTGAACGTGTGGGAAAACCGGCATGGTCACTCTAGCTGACACCGCTACGCTTGGTTCCTCAGTGGTCCCAAATCTGCAGAACCTGACCCTCGGTGTCTGCTTCTTGCCTTGCATCCACCCGTTAACCCACTGCAGTCTAACTTCCGCCACTCAGACATAATAAAACTGCTCTCGCTTCAACTCTGAACTCAAACGGCCCTCTCTTAGTTCTTCTCTTACTCTAATTCTCTGACACAGTTCCCCATCTTCCGGAAATATCCCCGTTTCCTTAAGGAGGTCCTCACATTCCTAGTTTTCCACCTGTCTCTCTGGTCACTCCTCTCCAGCCTTCTTCCTCTGTCCATCTCTTTAACACTGGTGCCTCTCCCATTTCTCTGGTCATTCTCATCCCACAAGCCAAAGACTAGATCTCCTGCTCACATCTGTCTTCAGAGCTCCAGAGCTCCAAATCCAAGTGTTCACTGGACATCTTCATTTTGCAGTGCATCAGGGAACGTCAAACTCAAATGACCAAAATGAAAGTCATCGTCTTCACCCCTAGTCTTTCCCATGCCAGAAACTGTCACTGCCCCCTAACCAGCTGTTCAAACCAAAAGCCTGGATGGCATCCTTAACTGCTTTCTCTCTTCCTCCCCCTACATTCAAACCATCACCAACTATCCTCTGCTCTGCCTCTTAAACATCTATCATGCCATCTACTTCTTGTCATTCCCATTGCAGCCATGTGACCCAGGCTAACCTTAACACTTCTGTCTCCTTGACTGCTACAACCCAGTCACCACGTCCTCTCTCTCAGCTGTGTCTTATCCTCTTCAATCCTGTTGCTACTGTTTTGAGTCAAGGCCACCAGCATCTCTCACCTGAATGACTGCACCAAAAAAAAACCACCAACCTCACTGCTGTCAAGTCGATTCTGACTCATAGTGGCCCAACAGGACAAAGTAGAACTGTTTCAGCGAGTTTCCAAGGAGCACCTAGTGGATTCAAACTGCAGATGTTTTGATCTAGCAGACATAATTCCCAACCACTGGGCTACTTGTTTTAGTCACCTGTACCGTTCTAACAAATACCACAAAGTGGATGTCTTTAACAAAGGAAAGTTTATTCTTACACAGTCTGGTAGGCTGCAAGTCCAAATTCAGGGTGCTGCTACAGGAGAAGGCTTTCCCTCTGTTAGCTCTGGAGGAATGTCCTTGTGTGGCATCAGTCTTTGGTCGGGAAGAATATCAACACAGGAACCTCAGGTCTGAAGGACACACTGTTCTCCCGGTGCTGCTTTCTTGGTGGTGTGAGGTTCCCAATTCTCAGCCATGCTGCAGGGAAAATCCCTAAGCAAGTGTGTTGCTGTCCCACCCTAACCCTCTTTTAACCTCATCATCTCGTCTATTAGTCAGATGCAGAGATTAGGATGTATACAGCAGGAAATCACAAAATATCGGGAGTGATGGGCCAGCCAAATGGCTTCTCACATTTCAAGGGGGGCACATTTCAATCTCTGACAACACCAGAGCTTCCCAACGACTGCAGCAGCCTCCTAAATGTCTCTCCAAGTCCACTCTCCTGCTCCCAGGCACTCTTCACTCAGCAGCCACACTGATTTCTAAAGTGCACATTTATTGTGTCATTTCTCTGTTTAAAACTCTTCCAATGCTCCCCAGAGCTTGTAGGACAAGTCTGAACCTCTGAGTCGTCAGGGTAGCTCTTCATGATGTGACTGCCTTTCCCTCTCCGCCATCTTTCTCCACCTTTCTCCATCTCTTCCTCCTCCTCCTTCATCTCCTCCTTCTCCTCCTCCTCCATCTCTGTGGATCTATCTCTCCCTCTCTCTCCAGTCTCTTTCCCTACAGCACCCCTTGGCCTGCTCCATATTCTGTATTCTACTAAAATTAGTTTCCTCCAGACAAGAACTTCTTACTACTATCGCTTCCTCTGCCTAGAAACCCCCTTCCCACCATCTGTCCTTCCCTTTGCTAACCTTCTGTTGACTTAAACATCTTATTTGCTCTGGAAAACATCACTGAACCCACATGCTCATGTCAGGTGCCCCCCTTATATGCTTATGAAAACAATGATACATAGGACTAACGAAATTTTGGACAAATGGGACATTCTTACATTGGTACAAACCCTTTTGGAGAGCCGTTCTCAGATGTCTGTCAAAATTACAAATGAACGGAACTGGTCATTCAAATTCTTCACCCGGGCATTTACGCTAAGGGAGGAATTGGGTGTCACCATGTGTGGGTCATAATGTTCATTGCCACCTTGAGTCTATAAGAGTCAATACCCACTGAGCACTGACTCTGGGTCAAGCCCCAGGCATAATATTCAGCTTCTCATTTAATCCACACAGCAATCAACCCTGTAAGGCTGGAAGTTTTACCCCATTATACAGATGAGGAAATTGAGGGTTCAAGAAACAGCTGTCCCCATAATGCTTATAAGTTCCAGGGCTGAAAGCAGAAGTTTAAAAGTCTCTGCTACATCCTCAACATAAAGGACTTAACCTTTGAAAAGAGGAAGTTCAGGTGTAATGTCTCCTGGGAACCTCGTCCTTGGGTGCGTTGAGGAGGGGTAGTACAACATGTGTGAGAAAGGACGTATGTGGCAGCACCAGGGCACTCCGGAATCTCCCTGGGGGACTGGAGGCAGCTATCTGGTTGTGGAGAGGATGCCTAGCCGACTAGCTTTGATGTTGTATTTGCATAGAAAGTACGTCCTTTTACTTAACTGGTTTGACAAACCGATGGGTATTTTAAGGAGGTATATGAGTTAGGAGGAAACCCTGGTGGTGCAGTGGTTAAGTGCTACGGCTGCTAAGCAAAAGGAAAGCAGTTCAAATCTGCCAGGTGCTCCCGTGGGTCAGTTCTACTCTGTCCACAGGGTTGCTATGAGTTGGCATCGACTTGACAGCAGTGGGTTTGGTTTTTTTGGTTCATCAATTAGGAGGAAGCCCTGGTGGCATAGGTTGGCAGTTTGAATCCACCAGGAGCTCCTTGGAAATTTTATCGGGCAGTTCTGCTTTGTCCTATGAGGTTGCTATGAGTTGGAATCAACTCAACAGCAGTGAGTTTGGTTTTTGTTTATCAGTTAGCAATTTGTTCAAGCAACAAGTTATCTTGCTTCTTGTTGTTGGGTGCCATCGAGTCAGTTCTGCCTCACGGTGACCCTACGTGGCAGAGTAGGACTGCCCTACAGCGTTTCCCAGGCTGTAATCTTTCTGGAAGCAGATCACCAAGCCTTTCTCCCATGGAGCCGCTGGGTAGGTTCAGACAGCCGCCAGTCGGGTTAACAGCCAAACACTTAACTGTTGCACCACCAGGACTCCTTATAATCTTGCTGCCAGTGGTTGGACGAGTAAGAAGGCTTTTATTTTCTGTCTTCAGAGCTCATGTGGCAGCCTGTAAGTGAGAAGGGCTCACAGCCCCTGTAAGTGAGAAGGGAGAACAGACACAGAACAAGCAACGAGCAGAGTCTGTCACAGGGGATAAAGTACCCAAGCTTTCCCTTGGCACCAGCACTATGGAGACTTGATTTAAAAGAAAAGAAAGAGAGAAATGATTCTAGGAGATTTTAAGGCTAGATGGTGAGGGAGGGTGTGAGAGAAGCCCTCTGTCTTCAGAGTTGCCTTCCATTTCTGTTGCTACCGCAGGAGCAGCCCTTCACGTCACCTTTGGCTCCCTGAAGATCACGGGACGGCAGCCTGGGCAGGGACAGTTGCCTTCTCGGGGTGGGCAGCAGCAGCGGGGAGGACTCTCCAGGGACCATCACTGCCAGGACTCAGCTAGTGGAGAACTGATGCCACCTGCACACTGCAGCTTGACAAACTTGTTCAGGGACATTAGTGCTGGTAAACTGACTCTGAAACAAACAAAACTGACAACCTGATTTGTAGCATTTGCTGATTTCCATGGTGTAAATACTCCCACTGTGGCCAATTTCCAGCCACCCCAGTGTAACAGTTAGGTCACAGAATTCCTGAATCTTTAACAATTAGCTCTCAGGAGCCTGCGCACGGCCGCTCTAGCACACCACTGCTTGTGAACCCTCCTCTGGGGATCCCCAGGAATCACTGGGAGATGCTTAGAGGGAAGAGGGAGGGTTTGCCTTGGCAGGAATAGGGTCTTAAATCACCATAATTTGAGTAAGAAAAGACAATCAGGCAATCAAGTCCGGTTTTGTGATAATAAGCTGATGAGGTTTAGGTACTTTGGCTATGTTTGCATGAATATCTTTAACACACATTCTGATCGTAAAACAGACAACGAGGTAGGTTCATGCACTCAGTATTGATTACAAGCCTCCTCTGCGCCAGAGACTATACTAAACCAAAGACACTAAACCTGTTGCCTTTGAGTTGATTCTGACTCATAGTGACCCTACAGGACAGAGTAGACTTCCCCAGAGGATTTCCTGTGCTGCAATCCTGACGGAAGCCAACAGCCACATCTTTCTCATGCAGAGCAGCTGATGCATTTCAACACCAACCTTTCAGTTAGCAGCTGAGTACTTAGCCACTGCACCACCAGAGTTCCTTTGAGACTGTGCTGGATATTAGGAATACAGCAACAAATGAAATAAGCTGTTATCCCCAAGGAGCTGATACTCTAGCACATACGAAATGCGAGGGCATTGGAAATTCAGTGGTAGAATTCTCACCTGCCATGCAGCAGACCCAGGTTTAATTCGGGCCGGTGCACCTTAGGCACAGTCGCCGCCCATCTGTCCATGGAGGCTGGCACGTTGCTAGGATGCTGAACAGGTCCCCGCGGAGCTTCCAGACCAAGACAGATTAGGAAAACAGGCCCAGCGATCTGCTTCTGAAAACCAGCCAATGAAAGCTCTATGGATCACAGGGGTCTGATCTACAACTAACAGCGGACGTGGTGCAGGAGTCATTGTGTCTGGGGTTGCCATGAGTTCGGGGTTGCCAAGAGTCAGGGAGCTAACTCAAAGTCAGGTAAAAATAACAACATATAAAATAAGTTTAAAAAACAAACCTACTACCATTTAGTCAGTTCTGACTCACAGTGACTCTATAGACAGAGAAGAAGTGCCGCATAGAGTTTCCAAGGAGCGCCTGGTGCATTTGAACTGCAGACCTTCTGGTTAGCAGCTGTAGCACTTAACTACTATGCCACCAGCATTTCCAAAATAAGGTTAGCCATAGCCCCTGCCATTGAGTCGATTCCAGCTCCGAGCAACCCTATAGGTCAGAGTAGAACTGTTGCATAGAGTTTCCAAGGAGTGCAGGAGGATTCGCAACTGCTGACCTTCTGGTTAGCAGTGTGGCACTTAACCACTGTGCCATCAGGGTTTCCAAAATAAGGTTAGGTGGTGGTGATTATTGTGAAGAAAATTAGAGCTAAGAAGGCAATAGAAGGTAACAGGGCTGCTTTTTTAGAATGGGTCCTCAGGCAGGTCTTCCTGGTGAATTGCTATTTGAGCAGAGATATGTCTGGAAGGTAGGAGGTAGCTATGGGAGGGGGGGTCCTCTAGACAGAAAGAAGAGCACGTGGAAAGGTCTGAGATGGAGACCAGCTGGCACAAGTGAGGAACCGCAAGGAGTCCAGTATGACTAGAGCACGGTGAACAACGGCAGTATGAAAATTAAGTCAGAAAGGCAGGTACAGCCACTTCACATACACTATGCACAGAGTTCACATGGTATTCTGAATACCATGGAAGGGTTTGAGCAGGAAAGTAGAAATATGTCCTTTGAATATCATCTTGCTGACCTCCGGCTGGAGGAAGGAGAGTGGGTGGGGAGGAGCGGAAAGGAGGCTATTGGGAGGATGAGACATGCATGGAGTAGAGAGGAATAGTGTGCTGTCACCGGACAGGGAGAGCAGCGGAAGCTGCATATAGGTGGACATGTAAATTTATACGGGAATGTACATTTTTACTCAGTCATGTTAAATAAAAAAAAAAAAGAAAGAAAGAAATATGTCCTTTGTACCATAAAAGGATGGTGTATCAAAAATAAAATGTGGAGGCTAAGAGTGGAAGCAGAGAGAATTTGGAGGCTTTTGCTATAGTAAGGAGAAGAGATGGCAGTGGTTTGAACTAAAATGGTAGAACTGGAGAAAGAAGTCAGATAGAAGCAGAGTTTACGTCATGGATTGCATTGTGTGCCCCCAGAAATACGTGTAGTCATTTGGCTGGGCCAAGATTCCCTGTTTTCTGTGATTGCCCTCTGTTTTGTGATTTTCTGATGCCATACATCCTAATCTCTGTGGTTAACAGAGTAGATTATGTTAGAGAGGATTAGTATAGGACTGTAAATCCCTTCCTAAGGTCACCTCCCTACTCCATTGTAAAGGGAGTTTCCCTGGAGTGTGGCTTTCACCACCTTTTATCCTACTAGGGATAAAAAGAAAGGAAAGCAAGCAGGGAGTTGGGAACCTCACACCATCAAGAAAGCAGCACCGGGAGAAGAGCTTGTCCTTCAGACCTGAGGTTCCTGCACCAGGATGCTCCCTGACCAAAGACTGATGCAACACAAGGACTTTTCTCCAGCGCCTACAAGGGGAAAAGCCTTCCCCTGGAATCGACATCCTGAATTTGGACTTGTAGCCTGCCGGACCGTGTGAGGATAAACTTTCCTTTGTTGAAGCCATCCGCTCTCTCTATTTCTATTAGAGCAGCACTAGCTGACTAAACAGCTTATAGGACTTAATGAAGAGCCAGACGTGAGAAAAAGGAAGACAAATCTCAGGTAACTACAAATCTCAGATAATGACAATATTCTTTCGGTGGTGTAGTGGTTAAGAGCTATGGCTGCTAACCAAAAGATTAGCAGCCGGAATCTGCTAGGCACTCTCTGGAAACTCTACGGGGCAGTTCTACTCTGTCCTATAGAGTCGCTATGAGTCAGACCTGACTCGACAGTAGTGGATTTGGGTTACTAGAGAAAGAACATGGAATAATTAAGAATTCAGTGGAATGATACTTTGTTTGCATTTCATCATTATTTTTTAAAAATTTATTGTGCTTTGAGTAAAACTTTACAGCACAAAGTAGTTTCTCATTCAGAAATTTATTCACAAATTATTTTGTGACATTGCCTGCAATCCTTGCATCAACTTCATTCTTGAAAGTACTTTTGCTGGGTGTAGAACTCTGGGTTGACATTTGTTTTATCTCAGCATATTTAAACATCTGGGAGAAAACAACCATAAAGATGACATTTTCAGACAAACAAAATTACAAACAGTTTGCCAGCAACAGATCTGCACTAAAAATGCTCTAACTGTTTTATTTTAGGCAAACAGAAAGTGATTCCAAATAGAAGACCTAAATAAATATTGACTACACATAATAATAGTATAACAATAGCAGCAGCAGCAACATCTTGACATATTAAAAATAAATAAACATTCCTGTCAAACAGCAAAAATTGCCAAAGTGGATAGTAAAAGTGTAACTACATGTTGTCTGTAAGAGACATATCTAAAACAAACATACAAAAAGGTAGAATGTGGAAAGATAGCAAAAGCATATTATGTAAACACTCAACAAAAGAAAGCTGACAAAGCTGGATTATTTATAGAAAAAATAGACTTTCAACCCCAAAACATTTTCTAATGGGTAGGATCTCTTCATAACGACAAAAACTTAATTTACCAGAAAGATGTAACAACTCTAAAATGGTATATACCTAATAATATGCTTTTAAAAAGATATAAAGCAAAAAACAGCAGAATGACAAAGAGAAACAGACAACTGCACAATCACAGTAGACTATTTCAACACTACTTCTTTCAGGAATTGCTAGGACAAGCAGACAAAAAAAGTCAATAAGGACACAGGAGATTTAATGATTAACAAGCTTGACCAATAGACATCTACAGAACATTGCACCCAACAACCACAGAATCAATGTTCTTTGCCAGCACACATGGAATATTTACAAAAATCGACCATATACTGGGCCATTAAGCAAGTCTAAACAAATCATAAAGTAGTAAAATCACACAGGATCTGTTCTGTAACCACAGTGTATTTCTGCTATAAGTTAATATATGGAAAAATTAACCAGAAAACTCTTATATATTTAGAAATTAAGAATTATGTTTCCTAAATAACCCAGGTTATTCCTCGACTACATAAAACATAATGATAGGGCTTTCTGGGAATCAAAAAGAAAAATAAAGTTAAAATACATAGCAACAACAGAATAGAAGTTGGAGGCTGGTTAACGGAGCTAAATAAAGGCTTTTAAGATTGTTGTGTAGTTTAAGGTAAAAAAGCATTGATTAACTTTAGACTTGGGTAGGTCAGGAGGCAAGCTGAAATCGCTAGGGTGAGTACATAAGAACAGAAACAGAGGAGCCCTGCTGGTGTAGTGGTTTAAAATTTGGCTGCTAACCAAAAGACTGGCAATTCCAGTCTGTCAGCTGCACCTCAGAAACTGCGTGAGGTGGTTCTACTTGGAATCTACTTGACACCAACATGAGCTGGTGTGTTAACATGCTCTTTATTGCAGGCCTTCACTTCCTTGTATCACTTCTCTACCCCACTGTTGTACTCACCAAAGAACTGTTGTTAGTTGCCATGGAGCCATTTCCAACTCATGGTGACCTCATATGTGCAGACTAGAGCTGCTCCACAGAGTTTCCCAGGTTGCAGCCTTTCAGAAGCAGAATGCCAGGCCTGTCTTCCAAGGTCTCTCTGGGTGACTTCGAACTGCTAACCTTTCAGCTAGCAGTTAAGCACTTAGCCATTTGTGCTACCCAAGGACTCCTCCCAGATAACTTGCTGTTGTCAGGTTCTATCGAGTTGGTTCCAATTCACAGCAACCTCATGCAAAATAGAACGAAATACTTCCCATCCCTGCGCCGTGCCCACAATCGTAGTTATGTCCCATCCCACTGTTGCGGCAACTGTGTCGCTCCATCTCACTGAGACCCAACTAACAACTACTTCCACCTAAGTCCATGGCTCCGAGTCTGCTTCTGGGGTAACAGAGCTTTCTTTGACATAGTTAGTGTGCCATGCCCCAGGACCTATAGCAAAGAGATGCAGTTCCCGAGTCACGTGTCTAGCAGGCGTGAGAGCCACCATGAGTGGCTACTGCTCCCAAATCAGAGCCTTCTCTGTTTGACTGAGAAACACACAACTCAGGGTGGGTCCAGGCCAGCCTCTGTCCACTCGGGTCTGAGAGGACAGCACGCACACCAACACTTGGGCATGTGGCCTTGGGCAGTTCTGGGCCTGCTCCCTGACAGGGTGACCCAGATCTAAGACCTTCTGCCCAGTTTCCAGGAGGACTCAGTGCCTTTGTCGACAACTGCACGAACTTTCTCAGGAGAAACAGGTCCAGAGACCTTCCAGTGGGACCTTCTAGATTCCTCGGCCACAAATCCCTCCTCTCCCCACCAGCCCTCATTTTCCCACAGCTCGAGTACTATGCTTGCATCTCCAGCCCATTCTGTGACTCCAGCCAAGGGCATTCATGGGGTCCTGTTTCAGTAGGTTTCTGAGCAGCTCACAGCGTTTTGTGCTCAACCGCTAGCCCCAAAGTTGGCGATCTGAACTAACCCAGCTGTGCTCTGAGGGCCTGACGATCTTCTTCCGCGAAGATCACAGCCAAGAAACCCCTGCGGAATGAGTTGAGTGTACTCTGCAACGCATGAGGTGACTCCGAGTCAGAGCTGACTTGAAGGCAAGGAGTTTGGAATTTTTCGTTTGTTTTTATTTCAGTAGTTAGGCCACATCAAAGTCCAAGGAACAGGGTAGACTTATAACCAAGCAGAGCTCTGTTCAAATCCTATCATCGCTACGCACCAGCTGAGTGATGTAGACGATTGACTCAGTCTCCCTGAAACTCTATAAAATAAAGGAATAAAAACAAGACTGTTGTGAGGATTACATTAATAATGCTTGTAAAGAGCTTAGTATCTGGTACCTAGGACATAATCAATAAATGGCACCATTATCATTATGTTTCCACAGGCTTACTTATAACAACAAAAAATTGGAAATGAATGTCTATCAATGTGGAACTGGTTATGTAACAATGTTACACCCACATATACAGTGGGATTCTGCACAGCCATTTAAAAGCAGGATGCAGCTCTATACTTACTGACGTGGAAAAATGTTCTTGTATTATTATTATTTAGGAGGAAAAAGAAGGCAAAATATTAGTACATATACTACAACATGATTTCATGTTTAAGTTGTTAAGTTTGCATAAATGTATAGATTTGTGTAAATAATCGTGTGTATAAGTGGTTAGAAAGATATTTGCAATGAAATACTCCAGACCATTCCTAGTGATTATCACTGTAGGATGGGTACATGGGGAGGTGTTCTTTTTTCCTGCTTATTCATTTTTTTTTTAATTTTTTAACACCATAATGACTATGTGTGACATATGCAACAAAAATAATAATAAAGAAAAAGATAACATTTGGGGTCCCAGCAAGAAAGAGCTCCAGTGAGGTCTATCCAACACAAAGCAGGGTACAGAAGGAATGAAACGGCAGTGAAGCTTTAGCCAGGTTTGTAACTGAAGGCCGTCACACACCTGTCTGTGCGTGGTCTCTTTCCAACTGCTAATCAGATTGAGGTTCAGCTAACATTTAATAAGCAGCTACAAAGCTCCAGGAATAGGCTACATGCTTTCAATCCATTGTTTTAGGTAAACCCTCAAAATGACCCTGTAAGTAAGTAAGCACTATTCTTCTCATTTTACGTATGAGGACCTTCAGGCTTAGAGGGACTGACAAACACTCCCAAAGACATTATCAGCTAGACAAGATAAGCTAAGTTACGCTGTGGTAACAAATAAATCTCAGAGGCTTACGGTAACCATTACTTATTTCTCAGTCATGTTACACGTCATGACAGGTCAGCTGGGCTCTGCTCCACACCTTCAATCTGAGTGACGAAACAGTCTGTCTCTCAGACACTGCTGTACTCACGGTAAAGAGAAAGAGAAAGATGGCAAAGCGCAAGCTAGCAGTTAAAATTCCTGCTTGAAGCAACACAGTAGTTTCAACCTGCATCTCTCTGGACACCAGAGTCCAGCAGTGCAGAAACATATAATCCGCCCCCAGGAGGGACAGTGAATAGTTTGCACAGAAATGTCATATACCCTAATCCCACAGTTTAGGGGTGGTCTGGAGGTGAAAGAAAAGATAGACAAGTTACCAGGGAAGCGGACCCGGTGTCAGGCTAGGCCCACGGACAGGGCAGTGCTTTGGCCTTGCTGACGCAGAAACCCAAGTTTGTGAGAGCCTCAGAAGTGTTCATTTCCAGAGGACTGACCCACATCAACTAGACTTAAAGGAGACTGCAGACAAACAGTCGACTCGACGGCACTTGGCTTGGCTGGCAGACAAACAGGAGGTCAGCATACTGGCTTACAGAGAACTACCAGCATCAGACTGTTAGTCTCTGGAAAACAGCCTCTCTCCTGGAGAGAGGCCTCCCAGGCAGTCCTGCTGTAACCGGGGGAGAAGACGTGGTGGCCCTGTGTCAGCATGGCAGAGTGGGAGGACAGGCCTTTAGGTCCACATGCTGTAGAACACACAAGAGCACTCGGGGCCCTCCTAACTCCTGATGTGCTGTCAGCTCTTTCCTTTCCTGTAGAAAAGGCAACCCAGCGTGGGCCTGGCCCTGTGCAGACAAGAGTCCCCTCAGAAGCCTCTCTGGAGCCCCAGGAGTAGGGATTCTCACGGCTCCATTTACAAAAGGGAAATGGGAGGAGATGGACAGGATGATGTTCGAGTGTGGCTGTGTGTGAGTGTAGACATGTATACGTATACATATACATACATGTATGTGATATGTATATGTATACATATCTCTGTATAGAAGGAGAGAAACAGACGAGATTTGAGAAAGGTCAGGAAGGCTTTTTCCCCCTCAGCAATGTTAATTATGAACAATTGTTGGATTTTTAAAAATTATATTCTGATCTGCATTGAACAGACATGTTTGTGATTAGGAAGAAAACATTAAAAATTAAAATAATTTAATAAAAACTAGTCGGCTGAGAAGTCCAATGCTTACAAGACTTAACCTCTACCTAAACTCCACTGTAGAAGTTCCGTTTGTTGGACGCCCACTGTCCACCCAAACCGCAGAGTGCTGCACCTACATGGTGAACGGGACACAGTCATGTCCTCACAGAGATTACAAATTGGGGAAGACCGGCAATAAATGAGTCCTTTCTATAAGGCATTACAGAGGCCCCAAAAACTGAATGTTCTTAGGCGATTTTCCCCCACATTGCCTGGTGACTGGGTGGTTAGTGCACTGAATTTAGAGCTCAGGAGCAATGGCTTTAGAGTACAATGCTAGACCGAAATTGAAAATTCTTAGTCTGTCACCTAGCTATGTGATCCTCCCAGGCAAATTACTAAACCTCTCAGCCTCAGTTTTCCTGTCTATAAAATGGGTTGTCATCAGCAAATGGTCCCAACTCAGCAGGAACGGATGCTCACCGAAGGCCAAAATGGCATGCGGTAAAGACAACCCAGAAGACAGAGAGACCCACAAGAGTGGGTGCCTACATCGACTTGGGACTGGAAGAACCGGATGGTGCCCGGCTACCACCAGTGATAGCCATGACGGAGCTCACAGAGAGGAGCCCCACTGGCAACACAAGAATAAAAAGAGGTGCATCATGAGATCTCCACTAAAAGACCTCAATTGATGGTCCAGCGGTTTGGCGGTTCCTCTGAGAGGATGGCCCCCGGCCCTGATGCTGCCCTTTCCCATAAATTATAACAAAGGTCCACTCTTTGGACAGGAATGGATTGGACTTGGCAATGCAGAGTAACCATATATTGGAAGCACTTTATGGTTCTATACATCTATAGGATATCATCTTGCTGACCTCTGGCTAGAGGAAGGGGAGTGAACGGAGAGGAGGGGAAAGGAGACTGTTGGGAGGATGAGACATGTATAGAGCAGAGACGAACAGTGTGCAGTCACCGGACAGGGAGAGCAGTGGAAGCTGCATATAGGGGGGCATGTAAATTTACATGTGAATTGTACATTTTCACTTAGTTATGTTAAATAAAAAAGAAAAAAAAATGGGTTGTCATAACATTTAAAAAAAAAAAAAAAACTACTGCCATTGAGTTGTAAGATTAACTGATACAAAGTGGTGAGCTCAGTGTCTGGCACAGTGAGCCATGGATATTTAAGAGAGTATTTGACCCACAGCTCCCAAGTTCAACTTCACTGCTCTTCTCAGCCAGCCACACTGCCCCTAACTAAGGACAAACCTGTTTCCTCAGTCTCAGTGGTGTTGTCAGCAATGAGCTGGGGATCTCATGACTCTTCAAAGACCATGACTGGCAAAAAACTGCCATCTATAGGGAAAAAGACCTAGGAGGCAGGGTTGGGAGACTTGCATTTTACTGTATATCTTTCTGAACTGTTTGAAAAAAATCATTTACCTGTTATCTTCCATGTTTAAAAATATGAGAACCAAATTATTTTAATAATTTGAATTAATGAGCTATTCAATTACTCCATCAGTGAAAAGCTTTTTTCCCTCTGCAGAGCACAGTTTTTTCAGTTTGGTCTTAATCAGAATCCAGTGCTTGCCCTCATCCCCAGTCCTGAGGCCTCAGAATTTTGCAGGGGAGCCTACTTAGCATGCCTTTCAATTAAATCCCCAGGTAGTTGTTATAGACACCAAAGTATAAGAATCACTATGCTACGAATTCATTTGCATATCAAGCGCTTAGATACTCGACCTTCCCCTCAGCCTGCTTTCACCAAGACTGTCTCATGGTTTAGTAGGTCAAGGTCATGATTTTCTGGGAAAATGAAAACTACTCACCCTGTAATTCCATTGTCCCAGGAATACAAATGAGTAAAATGTTGCCTAAACTGTTTTAAAAAATAACAGTACAATGGAATACTGTGTAGATATTTAGAAAAGGATGAGAAAGGTCTTCCTGCAGTACAAAGGACTAAGCTCAAAAGGCAGCGGTGGTTCAGTGGTGCGATTCTCTCCTTCCACGTGGGAGAGCCAGGTTTAATTCACAGCCAGTGCATCTCTCGCACAGCTGCCGCCCATCTGTCAGCGGAGGCTGGCATGTTACTGCGGATGCTAAACAGGTTTCAGTGGAAAACCTCCTGTATCACAACACTCATTAGGATCCTGTTGTCCATGGGGTCAGCGTGAGCTGGGGACCCACGCACTAGCAGCTTACATCAATGTGAGCTGAGCTCAAAGACACAAAAAGTAAAAAAAAACAAAAGTAGGTGATAATGTGTTCAGTCTGCTACTTGTAGAAAGAAACCACACAAGATAGACACGTATGTGCTTGTACATACAAATCTCTGGAAGCGTACAGAAAGAATCGGTAATGTAGTTGGGATTGCCTCCAGGGACAGGAACTCAGTAGTTGGCCACGTGAGTGAGAGAACGATCTTTCGGGGTACTGTATACCCATGCAAGCTTTTGAATTTTGAGCTATCGGAATGCTTTTCCTTTTCAAAAATCAATTAAATTTAAATTTTAAAACACACTGCCTGAGTGATGCTGTCTTTAAGCTGCTCTAAATGCATGGGCCTCATTGTCAGCTCATCCCTGCGGCTCCCCTGAACCTCACACTGTCTTTTCATTTAAGGCTGTCCTTCCGCTGGGTCAGTCACTGACCTTGTCCACCCCCAGACATATTTTGATCCGACTGTTAAGCCAGACAACTCCTCCAGCACTTAACATTCCAGTCCAGAGGCAGCAAGAGCACACTTGCAAAAGATTCCACGAATTTAGACTTTGGCAAGAAGCAAGAGGTCAGTGTGCTTATGTAAGCCAACATTGCTTCTCTAAGGCAACGTGCTCAGAAAGGCAAGGTGCGCTCTCAGGCTACCACTCGGTATGCACAAGCGTGACTCCTGCAGGAGCACAGGCAGCTCAGAGGGAGCGGATTCAGGAAGCAGGGAACTCAGTTACCCGACCAATCCTACATTGATTGCCTCAGGCAAAATAGGGAAATCTATTATGAAGAATTTACAGTAATATATGATCCAGCCATCCCACCCCTTGGTTTTTACCCAAGAGAAGTACACATGTTCAAACAAGTGTTCAGAACAGCTTTATTTGAAATAACCCCAAACTGCAAACAATCCAAATGCCCATCAACAGATAAATGGGTAAATTAATTGTAGCGTATCCAGACAATGAAATACTAGATACAGACAGTTAGCTTTCATCAAGTTGACTCTGACTCACAGCAACCTAATGTACTACAGAATAAAATAAAATGCTGTCTGGTCACGGGCCAGCAACCCCTGTGGGGTAGCGGTTAAGAACTGTGGCTGCTAACCAAGAGGTCAGCGGTTCAAATCTGCATGGTGCTCCTTGGATACACTACGGGGCAGTTCTACTCTGTCCTGTAGGGTTGCCGTAGGGTCACTATCAATGATAATGGCAATGGATTTGTGGTTTTGGTTTTTCATTTTTGGTCCTACATCACTGTCATGACTGCTAGCACATTTGAGTCCATTGTTGCAGCAAGTGTACCAATCCATCTCATCAAAAGTCTTCCTTACTTATCCACTACCTCACCAAACATGACATCCTTTTCTAGTAATTGATCCCTCCTCATGGTGTGTCCAAAGTAAGAGAGTCAGCTCAAGTTCTGTTGTAATCCATAGGGTTTTAATTTTTTGAAGTAGATCACCAGGCTTTTCTTCCTAGTCTAGCTTAGTCTAGAAGTTCCAGTGAAATCTGTCCACTACAGGTGACCCTGCTGGTATTTGAAATACTGATGACATAGTTTCCAGGATCAAAGCAACACAAGCCACCATAATATGACAAAGTGACGAATGGGTGGTGGAATGGAATTGTTCTCAGCAATGAATGACTGATACATGCAACATGGATGAATCTCAAAGTAACTGTGCTGAATGAGAGAAACCAGACCAAAAACAGTACACATTGTACGATTCCATTTATATAAAATACTAGAAAATGCAAACACTAGTAACAATAGGCAGACTAGTGGTTGCTGGAGGATGGGCAGCAAGGAGAGGTAGAAGAGAGGATTTACAAAGGGACAGATGGAAGCTTTGGGGGTTATAGACAGGCTCACTGTCTTGCTTGTGGTGATGGTTTCACTGTGTACACATATGTCAAAAGTTGTAAAGTTGTCTACCTTAAATATGTGCAGTATGTTGTAAATCAATTCTACCTCAGTGAAGCTGCTTTTTGTTTTTCTAAGACTCTTGGAATATTGTGTAGAAACCCTGATGGTAGAGTGGTTAAGTGCTGCACCTGCTAACCCAAAGGTCAGCAGTTCAAATCCACCAGATGCTCCATGGAAACTCTATGGGGCAGTTCTAATCTGACCTACTGGGTCACTACAAGTCAGAATTTACTCAACGGCAGTGGCTTTTGGGCTTTAGAATATTGTGTGGAACATAAGAAACAAGCTGTGCTGTTTGGCATGAAGGAAAGGTTCTATATCTTTTTTTTAACATGTGACAAATATCTTGTTCTTTAGGCGAAAGTTTACAGCTCAAGTTAATTTCTTATTAAAGAATTTATATGCACCCTCTTTTGTGACATTGCTTGCGATCCCCACAACGTGGCAGTGTGTTCTCTCTTCCCACTCTGGCTTCCCTTCATCCATTGCCCGCTCCTTCCTGTCTTCTCGCCCCACTTTTGGACAGGAATTGCCTATTTGGTCTTATAAATTTGATTGAACTGAGAGGCACATTCCTCACATCTATTATTTGTTGTTTTATAGGCCTGTTTAATCTTTGAAAAGTGGGCTGTGGGAATGGTTTCAGTTCCGGGTTAGCAGAATATCTGGAGAGCCAGAGTGGTCTTTGGTGGTATCTGGGTACCATCTGGTCCCTCTCGTCTCAAACTAGTGGATACTCTGGTTTGTGTGGTCCTTTAGTCTTTGGGCTAATATTTTTCTTGCGTCTTTGGTTTTCTTCATTCTCCTTTGCTACAGGTGGATTAAGACCAATAGGTATATCTTAGATGGCTGCTTGAAAGTTTTTTAAGACTGCAGATACTACTCATCCAAGTTGGATGTAGAACATTTTCTTTATGAACTATGTTGTGTCAATTGACCTATATGTCCCCTGAGACCATGGTCCCCAAGCCCCAGAGCCAGGTCTCAGCTACTCAACCCCTTAAGATGTTGGCACATGTTTAGGAAACTTGCATGTTTTTGCTTTGGTCCAGTTGGGAAATGTTCTGTATCTTGATTGCTAGGACAGTAACACGATCATATACATTTGTAAAGGTCATCAAATTGTGTACTTAAAACTGGTGGTTTTTATTGTAGGTAAACTATACATCAATAAAGTTTATCTTCAAAAGCCAAGCCAAGTGCCGTCGAGTCAGGAAAAACAGGATGTATATATGCACATGGGCATACACACAAAGAACAGGTAACTGGGTCCCAGAAATATCTGATGGCCACCTACCACCACAACAAAGATAATCTCTCCACCTCTTTAGCTCTTGTTTCTGATTCTCTATGTGTCTACATACAGAGCAATGCTCATGGCTTTTGAGGTAAAATATGACAGTACTGGTTTGCATTTACAGCTGTGACATCCGTGGTGATTCTACATGTA
The DNA here is from genome assembly GCA_028571685.1 of Heterohyrax brucei. Taxonomy (NCBI): domain Eukaryota; kingdom Metazoa; phylum Chordata; class Mammalia; order Hyracoidea; family Procaviidae; genus Heterohyrax; species Heterohyrax brucei. The sequence continues at coordinate 62,436,843 of CM053140.1, forward strand.
GGTGCAAAAACCTATTTCAGTCTCTTCTAAGATAATCATACCTAAGTAAAATGCATTTGATTATAAACTATGTTCCTTTTATTCCCCTCCCCCCTTTTAACAGATTATCCTAAATATTAAATTACTATGTGTATGTGTGTATATATATACACACACATATATGTATATATATAATTATTTAATCTTCACAATACTCTTATGAGATAGACACTGTCATTGGTCCCATTTTATGGATGAAGAAACTGAAGCCTAGAGTCATGCCCAAGGTCACACAGCTGGTAAATGAGCAGAGCAGCAATTTGGACCCTAGAAGTTTAGTTGTCTAAACCACTATATCATGTAGCCTTCAGGTAGATTTTATTATCTGTGAATTTTATTTTAGGATAATAATGTGGGCTGTTACTAAATATTTACATAAAGTTGAGATCAAGTGGTCTATGCTTTCTAAGTATCTCCTAGTTTTGAAATCCCTGTATTCTAGCTCTGTCCTTGAGCCACTTTTCTCATTTAAATTAACCTTATGCTTGGAAGCATGAGAAACTTGCCTGCAGAGAAACATGTTACATCAAACTGGGAAAACTATTTTATTTGCCACAAAATACAATTCTAGAGATGGTGCAGTTCAGGCTCTCTCTGCTAGTGGAAAGGCAACAAGTAACCCCTTCTCAACAGAAATTCAGCCACTTACTTCCAAGGTCTTTGAAAACATCTATTTCCTTTGATGAATTCTGACTTCACTTTAGAAAATCTTTCCTAAGGAACTTTTTTTTATTGTTGTAAAACACTCATAATATAAAATTTACCATTTTAACACTTACAATCCAGGGACATGCAGTAGAAACCCCATCCCCACTGAGCATAAGGATATTCATCACAATATTATTTACAATGGTGAGAAGATTGAAAGTCACACTAATTATCTAACAATAGGGGATACAAAGAGGGTCTCTGCCTCCCTAGTGATGCTCTACCTTGTCAGAAAAAATACAACAAATTCAGTAAGCCCCATGCTGTAGTGTGCCCAGGGTGCCAGAGGAGCACAAAAGAGGAGAGGGTGTTGAGGAAAGCTTCCCTGCAGACAGGTGAGGGGTGTCTGGGAGAAAGAATGACCACTAATACAGAGCTGTGGGAGAGAATGCTACAACTGATGAAGTACAGTTGGTTTGGGCTTCAGTCTCAAATTCATGTGGACAGGCAGAAAGGAGCTAGAACGATAAAGGCTTTTTACCTGAAAGCTTGGGGTGCTTCAGAAAGACCTCTCCTTAATGAACCACTTTGTTTGGAAAGACCACTCTGACAGTCACATGGAGAACGAGCCACATTGGGGCCACACTAGAGTCTAGCCAGGCATTGGTTGCAAGACAGAATGAACTAAGACAGTGGCTTTGGGGACAGAGGAGGTAAAGTCAGTGATGTCATGAAAGGGATGCTGGGGATGTGGACTGTACTGAGTGACACTGTCACAGGATGTGACACCCATACATCTGTCCATAAAAATTTTGTGAAATGTTTCGGCAGAAGTTTATTCATTTTTTTTGTAAAAATATCCCTGTTGTTATTTGTAATAACAAAAATATTTTTCATAATAACTACTCTGAGAGGGATCACCATAGAGGATCTCAGACAGAGCTGGAGAAAAACGTAGAACAAAATTCTAACTTAACAAACAAACAAACAAAAGACTAGAGTTATTGGCCTGGCAGGGACTGGAGAGATCCCCAGAGTATAGCCCCTAGGAACCCTTTTAGCTCAGTAACAAAGTTACTCCTGAAGTTCACTCTTCAGCCAAAGATGAGGTGGGACCATAAAACAAAATTAGACTAAAGAGGCACACCAGCCCAGGGGCAAGGATGAGAAGGCAGGAAGGGACAAGAAAGGGAGAGTGTTAACATGTCATGGGGGGGTTAATAACCAACGTCACAAAACAATATGTGTACTGTTTGCTTAAAGAGAGGCTAGTTTGTTCGGTAAACCTGCACCTAAAATACAATAAAAGGTAGAGTTGATGAAACTAGCAGGAAAACAATCTGGTTTTTAGGACGGCGGAAGAACAGCTCCAAAGCTATGGAATCATATCTTTATGGACTTATTGTGCAATCAGAGTGAAAAAAAAAATTTGTTATAAGTCCAGTTCACATGTATCAGTATACCTACAATACTAAAACTTCATGCTGATTGACTTTCTAAGCTTCTAAATGCGCTATGGTCAGCACTATCGTTATTGCCCAGTTACAATGATGCTTGGACTTGCATGGTTTTTTCTACACTAGCTACAAGCACACACTGCTGTTTTTGTTACTGCTGAGGTTTTTATAGCTGCTTATTTTATCAAATTCTGTTTTAGCTACAACATTGTGGCAAGTAGTATTTGTGAACCTGTATCAAAAATTGTTTGGAGAATGAAATAGTAATTAAAGGAAAAGAAGGCATAATATATGAGAATTAGGATTTACCACTAACATTAATACAAAAACATTGCTAAAGATTCTATATCATCTGACACGGCAAAATGTTCACAAACGGTGACATCAATCCTAGTGATGCCATTGGATAAAACAGGAAGAAACGTGGCACCATTGACTGAATGACACAGGTGGGCAGTGTCATGGTTTGAATTGTATCCCCCTGAAATATGTGTGTCAACATGGCTGGTCCATGAATTCCCAGTGTTGTGTGATAGCCCACCATTTTTCATTTGATGTGATTTTCCTGTGTGTGGTAAATCCTACTTCTATGATGTTAATCAGGTGGAATGGGTGGTAGTTATATTAATGAGGCAAAACTCAAGCTACATGATTGGACTGTGTCTTATGCAATCTCTTTTGAGATACAAAAAAGAGACGTGAGCATAGAGAGAAGGGGACCTCATACTACCAAGAAAGCAGTGCCAGGACCAGAGGGCATCCACAGCTCCCGCATGGAGAAGCTCCTAGTCCAGGGGAACATTGATGACAAGGCCCTTCCTCCAGAGCTGACAGAGAAAGCCTTCCACTAGAGCTGACACCCAGAGTTTGGACTTCTAGCCTATTAGACCGTGAGAAAATAAATTTCCATTTGCAAAATCATACGCTTGTGGTATTTCTGCTATAGCAGCACTAGATGGCTAAGGCAGTCAGGGATTACATTTACTGTGTTCATTTGTTTACCCAGAGCCTGGTATACTTTCTGCTGTTTACTGATGATGCTGTCTCATCAAAATTACTCAGCTCGATACATTACAAAAGCTAACATTTCTTGAGTGCTTATTCTAGATCAGGTTCAGGTTTAAGTGCTTTACTCAGAGTACCCTAGCCCATCCTCTCCACACTCCATGAGGAAGATTCTATCATTGTTTTGCTTCATATTTGAGGAAACTGGTAAAAATTACCCAAGGTTATCAAGCTAGATAAATGGCAGAGTCAGGCTGACTCCAAGCTCTAGTATTCTCACGTACCCAGTATACTATGCAGCCATTCTTTGCTAAAAGATTAGACAGACAAATGAATGAGTAAATCTGGATTTGCTGCCTGGAAGAAAGGAAAAGGTAATGAGAAGGAGAGAAATCAAAGATGACACCCAGGTGACTGGCTAAGATGACTCAGTAGATAACGCATCTCTTATTCCCTGAGGCAGGAAGAAGAGGACAAAGTCAGATATGGGGAGTGGGAGTTGGAAGCTGGAGAAAATATTAATATGTTCTTGAAATGGTGAGTTTGAAATGCCATGAGATAAGCAAGTGAGCTATCCAATAGAATGCTAGCAAATATTTCTGGAGCTCTGGAAATCTTAATTGGAATGACAGATTTGGGAGCTGTCAGTATACTCAGTGACAGGGACTTAGATGAGATCACCAAGCACCCTGTAGAAAGACAAAAGTGGAGCATGCAAGATAGAGCCCCAAGAAATACTTCACGAGCACAGGGTCTGTCGCGGAGAGAAGTCAGGATGCCGTGGATTGAGGAAGTGAATCAAAGGTTAGACATGCATGCTGCAAGGGAGAAAGTGAGGAGATGGATTGATGGATTGATGGATCAGAAAACAGATGCAAAGATGACTGCACACACAGCAGTGTGCTGGAGCTGGCTTGTACCAAGTGACAGATGACTATTCAAGTTTCAGGAATTTTGCAAGCAGGTTGACAAATAAGTATAGCCTCTATTAAGAATTAGGGGGAGAGGAAAGGGTGAAGAGGAGGGGACAAGTGTTGGTTAGTGGATACTGGAAGAGTGGAAATGAAGAGTGTGCTGTCACAGGGTGAGGAGAGTACACCGAGTTGCAAAGAGGCGAGTGCTCAGAGTTTTATATGGAAAATTGACCTAGATTGTAAACTTCTACTTAATCACAATTTAAAAAAAAAGCAAACACCTAAAATAAAGAATAGGAAACCTTGGTGGTAAAGTGGCTGAGATCTATGGCTATTAACCAAGGAGTCAGCAGTTCAGACTCACCTAGTGCAACTTAGAAACTCTATGGGGCAGTTCCTACAGGGCCACTATGAGTCTGAATGCACTTGATGGCAAAGGGTATTAAAAATTAAGTTGTACGACTTTGTCAATGGCATTAAAAAAAAAAGGTAATAATGCCTAGAGCAACAGAGAAGAGAGGACAGACAGGAGCAGGAGGAAGAAATGGAATGTGTGGCTAATTGCCTCCAGGAGCAACTACTTCCTCTGCCATGAGACCAGAACTAGAGGGTGTCCTGTCACCGTTACTGACTATCAAAGGTTCTGCGAAAGAGTCCTGATCAAAATGGGGAAAATTCAGATCAGGATTTCAAATTCTCATAGACTCCAGACTTTCTGGAAACGTGGGAGCTCGATGAACCCCTGGAACATTTGCCCTGAGGTAATCGCTAAACCTTAACCAAAAGTACCCCATGAAATTGTCTTAAAACCACACAGTAGTTTAGCTTAACTAGTAAAAAAAAAATTCTGCCTCAAGCATTACGCTCCTAAGAACTATGTGTATGGGATAAAATTGACAACAGGAACTCAATAGATTAGATAGGAATCTTAAGGGACAGTGGGTTTATGTTAATACAAGAACAACTCAAGAAAAGAGAATCAGAATGTTTGCACAACTTGACAAGTGTAATCACGTAGAAACTGTCGAAGTGAATGTATGTTTTGCTGTATATATTCTCAACAATAAAGCTTATAAAATTTAGAAAATGAAAGTAAGAAATTCTTAAAACTCATCACTTCCTAATTATTTTACTACTTTTTACTACTATCTATGCTCCTGAAGTGAGTTACACTTATTGCATCTGTATGGTAAAGTGGGGTGATGATATATGTCATCACCCATGTCTTTCTGACTCTAAAGTCAGTGATATCATATGCTATACTGAAATCAGCCAAGACAGAAGTATCTATACCATGGACATTGGCAAATAACTAAAATCTGGGCTCAAGCTTTTGTTTTATTGATTGTCTAGATTTACAAAAGTAAAGCAGAAAAAGTCAAGTGGATTAAACGTGCACTATGATGGCAATTAACATAAAATGGATCAAAAATATATATACGAGAAGCTAAACCACAGAACTCTTAGAACAAAACATACAAGTAATGCTTAGATATGACACCAAAAGTAATAGCAACAAAAGACAAATGTGACAAACTGGACTTCATCAAAATTAAAAATGTTTGAATCAAAGGACTTTATCACACCAAGAGCTAAACAGTTTCCTAAATACAACCCAACATTTTGAAGGGCAGAGTAGCAGGGACAGAGGTCTTGAGATCATGTTTTCAGGGGACACCTAGGCTAACTGGCATGATTTTTTTTAAAGAAAATGTTCTGCATACCACTTTGGTGAGTAGCTTCTGGGGTCTTAACAGCTAGCAAGGGTCCATCTAAGTAGCATCAATTGGTCTCAATCCACCTGGAGCACAGAAAGACAGAGGACATCAAAGACAAGAGGAAAACATGAGCCCAGCAGACAGAAGGTGCCATATAATCCAGAGACTACTTCGGCATGAGACCAGAAGAATTAGTTGGTGCCCAGCCACCACCAGTGACTGTCCTGACAGGGTACACATCATAAAGTCCCTGATGTAGCAGGAGAAAAATGGATATGAAGAACTAGAACTATACTAAAAGGCCACACTTGGTGGTCCATTGGACTAGAGGGTCCCCTGAGGACAAGGCTCCCAGACTCTGTTAGCTTAGGGCTTAAACCAGTCCTGAAGACAATTCTTCAAGGCCTGGACTAGACTGTAAGACATAGAGTGCTTCTGGCAAAGAACATGCTTTTTGGCTTACATACATACATGAGGCTGCCGGAGCACATCCTCTCTAGAGGTAAGATGAGAGGGTGGAAGGGGACAGGAGTTGGCTGAACGGATACAGGAAGTACAGGGTGCTGTTGGGGGTGGGTTTGAGAGCAATTAGAGTAGCATCCTACTCAGCCAAACTCAATGCCCTCGAGTCGACTCCAACTCATAGCAACCCTACAGGACAGAGTAGAACTGCCCCACAGAGTTTCCAAGGAGTGCCTGGCAGATTTGAACTGCCAACCTTTTGGTTAGCAGCCACAGCACTTAACCACTAAACCAACAGGGTCTGGTGTGTATTCCAGGTTTTACACGGCAATTTGAACTGTAAACTTAAAGTAGAATAAGACATTAAAAAAAAGACTTTATCAACAAAGTGAAAAGACAAGTACAGAAAGCGAGAAAATAATTAGGCATTATGTATCTGATAAGGGTTTAAATATCCAGACTATCTAAAGAACTCCTACAACTCAACAACAAAATGACTAAAAAGATTCAGTTAAAAAGTAGGCAAAAGACTTGAGTACATACGAATAGATATTTCACCAGATATACAAGTATGATTGTGTATATCAGTCATAAAAAGATCCTCAATATTAGTTATTAAAAATCAAAACCAAATCAAATGCCTTTGAGTCAATTCTGACTCATGATGACTACATGTGTGTTTCAAAGTAGAACTGCTCCCTGTAAGGTTTATAAGGGCTGTGAAATTTCGAAAAGTAGATCACCGGGACTTTCTTCCTATGAGCGTCTCTGAATTAGAATCATCAACCTTCAGTCAGTAGCTGAGTGCTTAACCATTTGTGCTACCCAGGGACTCGTTATTAGTCATTACGAAAATGCAAACCCAAACCACAATGAGATAGCATTTCATACTCACTAGGATGGCTATTACCAGAAACACAGGAAATAGCAAGTGCTGGTGAGGAGGTGAAGAAACTGGAACTCTCATCCCCTACCAGTGGGAATGTAAAAAGGAGTAGCCACTGTGGAAAAGAAAGTGGATAGTGATTCTTCAAAAAGTTAAACACAGAATGGGTATAGGATCCAGCAATTTCACTCCTAGATGTATACCCCAAAGACTTGAAAGCAGGGACTCAAACAGAATCTTGTACACTTATTCACTGCAACACCATTCACAAGAGCCAAAAGGTGGAAATAATTCAGGTGTCCATCAGCAGATGCATGGATGTGGCCTATACACATCATGGAATAGTATTCAGCCATAAAGAAAAATAAAGCTGTGATATATGCTTCTCTGATAAGGACCACTACGAGTCCAATCCTCCAAATGTGGAGATGACTCCACTGTCCCAGTTATCCATTACCTCTGACACCAGCCACCCTTCATGGCGCTCTCTAAGCTGGCTGAGTTGGGTAATTTCACTGTTACTCACAAGAGCTCATGGACTATGTTTACAGTTACGTGGCTTATTAGGGTAAAAGCATACACTTCAGAAGGAAAAGGATGCAACTCAGGATCAGCAACATCGGCAAGGTCTGGAACGTTCTCTGAAGTGAACTTCTGTTTCCCTGAAGAGATCACGTCAGACAGGGCAGCTCTCAGCCAGAACATCTCTTGATCAGAACAGACAACTCCTGGAGCAGAAGAGTTTCAAAGTGCCTCTGTTTCCGGGCTTTCATCAGCCAATCCATGTGCTCACGGTTACCAGGTGGGCTCCCTACCCAAACCAGCAACAAATTCAGGTGTAGTCAGTCAATACACATTAATTACTCAGGCAATCCTCCAAGTTTATTTTTCCAAACACGTAACGCAAAGGCCAAATAGGGAATTCATTTCACCACACATGCTATATAGCATGGATAAACTTTGAAAATATTACACTGACTGAAGTCAGACACAAAAGGATAAATACTATATGATCTCACATGAACTATCCATAATTGGCAAGTGCATAAAGACCAAAAGTGGTTGCCAAGGGCACCTGGGAACAGGAAATGGAGAAGCACTGCTTAAGGGGCACTAAGGTTCCGTTAACTGTGATAAAGTGGAAACCAATAACGTTGATAGTTGCACACAATATGGTGAAGGTACTTAATGTCACTTAATTGTACATGTAGAAATGTTTGAAATGGCAAATGCTGTTCTATTTCATCATGATAAAATTTTAAGTGCATTGCAAATAGCACAAAAAATTGAGGAAATATTCTTCTGATATTCAGACACTAATATGCAGTTCCATAAAGAAGTCACATCACTGATCAATAAGTGTAGTTCTGATATGCCTTCACTGCTTTACTTTCAACTCTCTAATATAAAGGAACCAACCAACATTTATGCTGCGTTCATCAGTTGCAACCACGTGTAGGCTAAGCAAAACCCAAGAAAAACATTCTATGAGAATCAATTGGCTATATGTAATTTACAGTAAAAGACTGTATATTTTATTTGTAAACTGCATTTTATTGTTTGTAAATTTACACATCCTTTATATCAGTAACATTTATAATAAACAATGTGTATGTGTGTATCATTTCTCACACTTCTGGCTAAGATTAAATGTTATGTTCTTCACTGAGATGTTGTTAAACCTTACCAGCACACTGTTACGGAAGAGGCAAAGCAGTCCCACCTCATAGGAATGTGTCATCGGCGTTTAGGTAGGAAGAGCAGCCACGCTGAGGGTACTGGCATAGGCACTGAATCTGGCTAGAATAACCAAATGATTTAAGGGTGGGCCTTCAGGCCCCAAGGTGCTCATTAAGGTGATGAGGAGAATGGCAGAGGGCTCCAGTAGTGAGGGGTAGTGGTTACCATGGATGAAACAGCAACGGTCTGGATGCAGCCATGGGGAGCTTACCCTGCATGAGTGGCCTCCATGTTTGAAGTCACAGAGAGAAAAGTGTCCTCAGGAGACAACTAGCTGCAGTCAATCATAGCTCCCACTATTACTGAATACAAGGGAGGTGTAGTCCAGTGGTACCACCAGGATTTCTGAGTTATACACTTGGAGTTAGAATCGTGGCTCTGCCACTTTACTGGATGTGTGAGGCTAAGTAAGCTACTTCCCTTTCTGAGCCTTGTGTCCTAATCTGTTAAACGGAGACAGTATCGCCTAGCCTTGGTGGCACAGTAGTTAAGAGCTTGGCTGCTAACCAATGGTTGGCAGTTCAAATTCACCATCTGCTCCTTGGAAATCCTACAGGGTAGTTCTACTGTGTCATACAGGGTCATTATGAGTCAGAAATGACTCAACAACAAAAGGTCTGCTTTCAGGTTTATCACTGAAAAGATCATTTAAAACACTAAGCGCTGTGCCTGGTACATGGCAAGCTTTCTATAAATTGTAAATACTATCATGTCTATGTAAGTAAATAAAGGAAACCCTGGTGGTACAGTGGTTAAGTGCCATGGCTGCCAACCAAAAGGTCAGCAGTTCACATCTGCCAACTGCTCCTTGGAAATTCTATGGGGCAGTTCTATAGTGTCCATAGGGTTGCTATGAGTCAGAATTAACTGGACAGCAATGTTTGGTTTTAAGTAAGTGAAAAAGCAAGCTACAAAACTGAATAATAATGCTTGGGAATGGGCAAGAGGTGGAAGAAAAAGACCATAACAGTTGTCCTTCAATGGCAACAGGGTTTTTTCTCTCACTTCCTTTGCATTTCCCAAAACTTCTACAATATGCTCATTTTTACTTTCATTCTTGAAAAAAATATTTTTTTAAAGCAAGAAGGAGTGTGCATAGAAAATAAATCTTCATCTGAAAGAGAAAAAAAAAAAGACCAGTATACTCAGGTTCTAAGAAAGTTAGAAAGTCTCCTGAAGTACATACTGGCCTATCACTGGGGCAAATTATTGCAAAGAGCAGAATATTACTCACAGAGTTTAGTTCTTCCAGGCCATCTTTTTTCACCACTGGAAAACTAGTAAATTCAAAGATTATCTGTAGTTTGTCTCAACCTCTGATTTTTAGGTTTCAAGAGGACTTGCAGTAATGAATAATGATACCATAAATTAATCTAAACATAATTCAAATCTTTAATTTATATATTCATTCAATTTTATCTGTTATCAATCTTAGGCTTCCAGGTGTTAAATGGCAACACCAAATGAAAGTCAAATATAACCATTTGCATAAAAGCATTAGAAAATGATTAATTTGTATTTTTGCATGCAGCTGTGATCTATTCTGCATGTCTAGATATGGAAAAAATAATTGAACTGCAAACATTTACCTACACTAATTTTCATGAAATTACATAACACCCTCTGGTTTTCCATGGACACAGTCACATCTGTAGCATTTCAGTACTGCAGTTACAGTTCATATTTCCTGACTTTAAAAGGCATTACGACACTGCATCTTTGAAAATTAGGCTGATTTTCACACCATTTCTTAAATATTTAAGTGTTTTATCCCAAAAGGAAGATAGCTATTAAACCTACTTGTTAATGAGTTGCCAGTTGTATGTTTTAGCATGATTTGGAGAATGTAGTTCAGTTTTAAGGGGCCTACATTTGAGGTACCCCCAAAAGTCAGTCACAGGACTTAGGCAGAAGAGTGTTCTCAGAGAAATGATTTATCTGTGCTGAATAAAAGCTCTAGCACCAGCAGCTCAGCTCCAGTTACGATTGTTAAAGCATGTCCAGACCAGTTATCTAATGCCTCTGCAGAAATTTAGGCCACGCATTAATGCACCGAAGATAAAATCAATTTGAAAATTTCTTAAATCAAATAGCAATCCCGGAGTAATGCTCTATGTGCAGGAGAACCAGCCAACAGTAATAGGAAGCCAATTATAAAGATAAACCACTCTGTTCAAATGTCCTGGTTTGTCACTGGTTAAGGCCCATTACACACACTTGACACAAGTTAAATCCACTGACAAAACTGCTGTATATATACACACACACACACACACACATTTAACATAAAGATGCAGTCCAGTTAACAATGACTCTTAACTGAAACCTGTAAGAAGCGTAAAAATGTACAGCAGCACGCTGAAAACAAAGGTTCCCCAGGACACACCTTCCCACTGTGCTATAGCAGTATAGCTGAGCCCTTAAGCACTGATCTTAGGGCAGGCCTGGATTCAAATACCGGCCCTGCCATCTGCTTCCTATTACTCTCTGAGCTTCATTTTCTTCATCTCCAAAATACTGTGGCCTACAGAAATGAAATAAAAACCAAACACAAACCCCCTACCGTCGAGTCGATTCCGACTCATAGCAACCCTACATGACGGAGTAGAACTGACCCATAGAGTTTCTAAGGAATGCCTGGTGGACTTGAACCGCCAAACTTCTGGTTAGCAGCCGTAGCGCTTAACCACTACACCACCAGGGCTCCTACAGAGGTTAAGACTGAAATTTTGAGGAATGTCAGCAGACACTGGCTTAGTTTTATCCAGGTGATGTTTATTCTCCTTCAAAACAACCAAGGAGACAGAGCTACTCTGGTTATTAATACATTATTATACTTGCCAGTGAACTTTTTCAGTGTGGTTGACAAGGTAGTAAACAACGAGGTAGTCTAAGTGCTTTCATTTGCATGTGTGATCTGAAGAGACAGAGGTGGAGTGAGCTTACTAACCTTCTCCACCAGCCACATAACCCAATCCTTAAAAAGTGAACAGCAGATATGCTGACCACACTTTCCTGTGTTATCTGGGCTCTGACTACTAAGAAGAATGTCTTCTTGGTATGCCCCTCCCTTAGCTGAAGCCCCCAAACGCATTCTGGGGTACTACAACACATCATCCTAACTGGGCTCTCAGTTCTCCACATTTACTCTTGTTTATTCAACTCATATTTAATGCGGGCACAGGTAAGATTTTTAAGGGGCTTCTTCAATAATCTTTTTGATTGCAGAGCTGACCATGAACCTGCTACACTTACCAATCTTCAGTGGCTCCCCATTGCCCAGGGCAGATGGTCAATTCGATTCAGATTCAGTTACCTGGATGCTGCCTGGACATTCTGAATAAACCCCAGTTGAGACCAAAAGCATAGTTTTAAACTTCTATGATACATTAACAGCCTCCACAATACGACTCAAACCACTTTTCCAGTCTCACCAAAATAGAATTCGGCCCCTGCCTACATTTCAACAAAAGGGGACAGTGATTAGAGTTATCTGAGGGGTTAGGAGTGGTGGTCAGGGAGGGTTTCTGTGGAAAGGGGAGCCCCTTAGGTGAAAATGGAACGTGACAATTACGTGATGGCTTTCCAAGGAGTGTGTGCAACAATGAGTAGAAACTCAAGGAGAAAATGAGCTTGGTCTGTTCAGGAACAGCAGTGTGGGTAGTGGCTAGACTGGTTTTATACAAGTAGACATGGGTCTGGAGTCCTGGGAGTGAAGTCCTAATGGCCAAGTGGAAGAGCTAAGAGGAACCAGAAGCAGACTGAAGAGTGGCTAGTTAACTAGGGGAAAACCCAAGAATGTCCTGAAGTAGAAACCTACCGTTTCTATCGCTGCTGCAATCAACTTTCCAAATTCAGTGACTTAAAACATGGGTCTTACTAAGCTAAGATCAAGGTATTGCCCGAGTTCCTTTCTGGAGGCTCTAGGAGACTCTGCTTCCTTGCCTTTACCAAGTTCGAGACCACCTCCCTGCTCCATCTTGAAAGCCAGCAATGTTGCACATCTGATCATTGTTCCAAAGGCCCATTTGCCTCCACCTCAGCCAGAAAACGTTCTCTGCCTTTAAAATCTGTTATCGGGCTTACCCAGATAATGCCACCAGCCATCTGTCAGTTTGCTGTTCCGTGTTGGCTTGTGGTGTTGTTGTAATGCCGGAAGCTACGTCACTGTTACTTCAAATACCAGAAGGGTCACCCATATAGGACAAGTTTCATGGGTACCTCCAGACTCCAACAAGGAAGAAGGGCCTGTCAATCAATGAAAGCTCTATAGGTCATAACAGAACACTGTCTGACTCGCTTATTTTGAACACATCAAGTGGGATCCATCACTGGAGAACATCACGTTGGGTGAAGTAGAGTAAGGGAGACCCTCAGTGACATGGACTGTCACAGCTGCCACAGCAATGCACTCAAATATGCCTGTGACCTTGAGGATGCCAATCAGCTACCATTTTATTCAAGGAGTCACCATGAGTTGGGCTCAAATGCACAGCATCTGTGTTGCCAGATAATTTGGAGTACTCTCCCCAGAATCCATAATCTCAATTGCTAAACGCCTTTCTGCCATTTAATCTTCACAGGTGCCAGGGCTTTTGGAGGAAGATATTCTGGGAAGCAATTATGCTGTCAATAACAGCCAATAACCACGCGTTTCAAAGAGTGATCAACTGTAATGCGCGACTGAGAACTGATCACTGCATTAAATACCAGGAAGGTTCTGGTGACCTTGACAACAAAAACTGTAGTGGAGTCAAGGTCTTCACTGGAGTGGATTTAAAGAAGAAAAGTAGAAAATACAAGTAGCAAAATCAAGTCCTACTGCAAAAAGCTAAAAAGGGGACGGCAGCTGAAGGGGCAAATATGTGGTTATGCCGGTTTTTGGTTTTTTTTTTTAAATATGGAAGAAATATTTAACAGATCAACTCAACAAGTCAATAAAAACAGAACTGAAAACAGTATTACAAATTGTCCCCAACCCTCCAAAAAAAGAGGCATGGTTGTAGGCTAATGAGAATGATCTAGTAAAAAGAATAAACAGGACAGAAAGGAAATAATGGCTAAATCCAGGTCCTCTGAATAGGAAAGGGATGAAATCTAAGGGACAAGTGGAAAAGACCTTCTTAAAATAGGGTAAGGTAAATCTGAGTAACTGGAGGACAGACAATACAAGCACAGGTCCAAGATAGGTAAGTAGGTACGATGGTGGGAGGATCTGTAAATTTTGTTTCTAGAAAAGTTCATGAACTGAGATAGAGGAAAGGAAGAACATTAAAACCTAAGTATCTTCTAGGACAGTGAAAGAGTAACTAGAATAAAGAAATACAGGACTGTCAGCTGGTACTACGGATCTCGAGTTCACGACCTTAAACACCAAAACTGAATCAGCACGCTCAGTTGTGTAAGTGCCAAAGTGCAGAGAAGGTGAAAAACTGAACTGAACCAAGAAAGCTTTTAGCCAGGCAAGTAAGAGAGAGAGATGGCAGGCAAACTATTTCTGTAGCCAAGCTGACTGTAACAATGGACCCCCGAATCTAAGCCAGTTAATAAAGGGAGTAAGGACACAACAGGAGGTGAAAATTAGAGTCAGGTGAGAACAATTATATGTCACACAGTACTGGGGCCATCCACTATGTTTTACAGTTTACTCCCCCTCTACACTGAGGTTCTCCCAAAGTGGGAACGCATGTATTTTTTCACTTAGTATTTTAGCACATGAATGTGTTATCTAGATGGACGGGTGGATGGATGCTTACCCAGGGTTGAAGGGCAACTCCCATCAGCAAGTCCTATGATATATGAAGTTGTTACTTCCTCACTGCTCTATATGAGTTCATGTAGAAGTTGCAATGCTTTATCAAACCCTGTGATATAAACAAATCCTTTGGAATGAGACAAGATGGTGATTTTCTCCAATGTGTCCAAGAACTAAAGCAGAAAACCTACTAGATACATCCCAACTACAGTCAAGTTTGCTCTAATTTAATACCTGGGTGGCGTGAAATCTCTGCACTCCCAAGTTCTATTTCATCTCACTTGCAGAGAATTAAGACTCAAAGCAGAAATTGAAAATAGCAAGCTTTCAAGGCAAACATAAATCAGACTCAACCGGGGTGCAGAGAACAAATGCACAGACAAAGAGCATGTAAAATATGTTTTATTGTTCTTTAAAGGGGTTCAGGGTTTGGTTTCAAATCAGGCTGCACACCTCTCATCAGTCTGACATCTCTCTCACTATGTCAAACTGGTTTCAGCTAGCAATACTTCATTAAGTCCAAAAGAAAAACCGGTTTTAATTTTGAGGAAAAAAATCCAGTTCTGAGAACAATTAACATTAATGTGTAATTTAAAACAAAATGAGAGCTAATGTTCATGTTGCTTTATACACCCATCTCACACAGAACCAGGAATGTAATTTTCCTAACTCAAGCAGGCACTGATACTGAGGGACCCTGCACACACACATACACATACATACACACACACACACACCCCCCACACACACACCATCCCCTAAAACCACAACAATCAGAGCATGTCAAAGAGAAAGGTTTGTTACCATACTGATCAAAACCCTTGGAGTCAACAGTTGATCTAAGCCTAGAGGGTATGCTGCTTTGATCTGTAGTCTATGTCAAAGGAGTCTATTGTCATGTTCTGAAATAAAGAATTTTGGATAGTACCATCATTTTTCACTTTAAAATCCTAGAAACAATTTCAAAAAGCATTATTTTGTTCTGTTTTCTGGGATGGGGAGAATAGAACTATCTATTTTGCATTTAGTTAAAAATCAAAACAACTCCGGCAATAGGAAATAGGCAGTTCACATAGCCGGCTGACATCTGAGGTATCATCAGTGTGAGACACAGTCCCAGTCCATTCCTACTGGCCCAGCTGATCCTAAAAAAATGGGAAGTTTATGGCTCTGCACAGCAAATTCCAGCAGGACAAGACGACCCTAAGCCTGTATTCAGAGCCTTAGAAGCAGAGCACTATTAAATATGTAATATTTAGGTAAAAAGAGTCCAAGGGTGCCCCTCAACTTATTCTGTCAGTGCAGCCCAGTCACAACTGCCCCTGCGCAAAGGGACAGAAAACACCTGGTCTAGATTAGCACACTGAACCCAGTAAAGAAACTGTAGAAACACTACTACATCACTTCACAAGCAACAGTTTCTTTGCTCCTCAGTGGGTTGCTCTATGTGCCTCTTCTACCCTGTTATGGCCTACGGAGACATACTCACTAAGCATTGTTGGTTTTCAACCAGCAATTTCTTTTTTTTTAATTTCAAAAAGAACCTAGTAAGAAAGTAACAAGGCAATCAGTGGTAAAACTGAACTGTACATAAAGGGGCAATATGGAAAATACCCATCACAGGCAATTCTCAAATATTGAGTTTTTGTTGCTATTCCTTTGACTGTTTCTGCAAATTCAGAGTATATATCAGTCCTAAAATAAAAAAGTTTGAACTATGAGCATTCTCTGACTATGTTAGAAAATCAGAGTAATGCTATAGCACGCAATTCTATGAAGTGGAGACTCTCTGCCCGACACTCCTTTAGTGATGACTTGGAGTCCTCCCTTCAGAAAAGTTTCTGAATCACCCACTTAGCTTCACTGGTTGGAAAAGGGAAGAATTCGAGTCTCAGCTAAGTACTTGAGATCCCTGTTTTAAAATGCTATTTCCCCACCAATTTACCAGAACAAGAAGCCTCTTGGCTACTTTGCCTAAGGCTGGATAGGGTTTTTAGGAAAAGACACTAACATGAATATCCCATCATCAGTGAAGACTAAAAATCATCTGAATCATGTAACATATACGCCACTGTTTTGGTTTTTTTTTTTCCCTAAAAGTGCCCAGGTGGGCTTAAGGCTGCCAGACTGCACACACATCTACAGTAACAAGGACTTCTCCTATTCCATTTACAACTTGTATTAAGGGGGAAAAAGAGCAGGGGGTAGGGAGAAAGAAGATAAACTGGGGAAAAATATACCCCACTCCAAAAAAAAAAAACAAAGAAATGAAAACAAGAAAGAAATCCACCACAGGGAGAGCTCTGAGCCAAGCATAATGGAAGAGCATGCTCCCCAAACAGATGGCTCTGCACAGGCTAATGTTTTGCTGGTTTTCCTTAGAGATCTATTTTGTAAAAGTTAAAGAGAAGATTTTGAAACAATACAATCCTGGCAGAAATTCAAACTCCAATCTAGCTAAATCATCCTTCACTGAATTAACTCCTTTTTCTTTTCTTACATATTTTATTCATGTTACAGAAGGACTTTTGTTTGCTTTTTATCCAATCATTAGAAGAGTAATTGAGGAGTACTGAATCCATCACTACTTTGATGACACAGTTAAGATTCCAGATTCACATTTCCAGGTACCAAGAGTTCCCTCTAAATGCCACCATCAAGTTAGCCTTCGTTTACATTTCTTTCTACTGAACACAGCAGTGCCCGTTGGTATCTCTGAAGCGTAATCGCATCTTAGGGCGGTATTTCTCCAGATAAAGCAGCTGTTTGGAATTGAATGCTCCCCTTCTTTTTCTGAAAATAAAGAATGAAAACTTTATCATGTAAAAAAAAAGTAGCCTGATTCACTGAAGTGCATTCTTCAGACCCTAAGGCCTTTCTAACAAACTCCACAGCTGAAAACCAGCATATTTCCCATACCACACCATTTCTTAAAATGAAACAGCTGATTTGCAACATCAACCTTCTAAACGTTCTTAGAAGAAAGAATCAACTTTTTTTACTGACTCTCATTAGAGTCTAATGATGATTTAAGGTATCTGACTATTCTCTTCCCAATTAGATTAATGTATTTTTCAGATTAGAACTTATATTTAGGATGTTAAAGAAAACAATACTAAGATAAAGACACTTGCTCGAAATATATAGATAGCAATCTCTGAAACATGTTCCTAGAGCTACCACAATATATTTAATGCCCTGTCACAAACAGAGCACTGGAGGCACAGTTGTTACAAGAGTGTGCCTGCTAACCAAAGGTCACTAGTTCAAATTCACAAGCTGCTCCTTGGAAACCTTATGGGTAGTTCTACTCTGTCCTACAAAGTCACTATGAAACGAAACCAACTTGATGGTTTGGGTTTTTTTGTTCTTTTTTGAAAAAAAAGAAAGAGTTGAAAGGGAAAAGGCTAGACGATAACTGCCAAAGAACCCTAAACAACAAAATAAAAAAACCAAACCCACTGCTGCTGATTCCAACTTACAGTGGCCCTACAGGGCAGAGCAGAACTGCCATACAGAGTTTCCAACAACAACAAAATAGCATGGTGTTATTCAAGACTGATGCCAACATTCTGTCTTGGTACCACCTTCCTGGTTTTGTGCCTCAATAGGGCATTTAAGAGTTCTCAGTGATTAACTGCCCCTCTGAACAGTTTCTCTGCCTCTTAGTCATATTCAGCAATAGCAAGAATTATACTTGGGAAGTATTTTGGACATCCATGAAGAGGGACATGAGTAATGAGACTCTACTATTTAGCTCTTCACTTCCAAAATTCCTAGTTATTCAAATAATATACTGGACATGTCCTACAGTGCTTAAATTGGCTACCCAAATTAGAAAACTTTTACATCTGGGAGCCAATAGTATATAGTCTCTATCTTAATTTTTGTATCTTCAAACAATGTTTTATGCCAAAACAGCAAATTCTCCTAAAAAACTGAATACTTTCCAAAATTCTTCCTGTGTTATCTTACTTCATGTGTTTCTGAACAGAAAACTCCATACTCACTGTCTTATAAATTGAACTGCATCTTCATACTTCATTCCACATTCAATCAAAGCAAGTGCAACTAGCACAGGTGCGCTGCAGAGAGAAATCCATTTGTAAATATTCACAAACCTTTACAATTCGAGGATTTAAAAAAAAAGAAAAAACCTAACTCCAAAATATCAACAAGATAAAGGTAAATAACCCAATTAAGCGATGGGCAAAGGAGATGGACAGATACTTCACCAAAGAGGACATCCAGGCAGCCACAAGACACATGAGAAAATGCTCACAAGCATTAGCTAGTAGAGAAATCCAAATCAAAACTATGAGGTACCATCTCACCCCAACAAGGTTGGCCATACTCCAAAAATCACAAAACAACACATACTGGAGAGGCTGTGGAAGAGATCAGAACTTTCCTACACTGCTGGTGGGATCGCAAAACGGTACAACCTCTTTGAAAAGCAATTTGGAGCTTCCTTAAAAAGCTGGAAATAGATACATCATTTGATCCAGCAATCCCACTGCTTGGAATACATCCTACAGAAACAAAGGCTGTCACACAAACAGATCATGCACATGAATGTTTATTGTAGCACAGTTTGCAATACCAAAAAGATGGAATGAACCTAGATGCCCACCAACAGATGAATAGATAAGCAAACTACGGTACATAAATACTCAATGGAACCCTACGCAAGGATAAAACACAGTGATAATTTCAAGAAGCATCTCATAACCTGGTTTCAATTGGAAGACATTATGCTGAGTGAAATCAGTCAGCAGCAGCAGGACAAACACTGTATTAGGCCCCTACTATAAAGACTTAAAAACAGATGTAGGCACAGAAAACAAGAGTCTTTGACAACTACCACAGTGGGGAAGGGAAGGTGAGGGTTGGTCATAGATTAGACAGTTGATAGAAATTTGGTCGGGTGAAAGCAGTGACAGCACACAGCAGAAAGTAGATCAACTTCATGGGACTTCACCATAAACTGGAAGTTTTGACCGCAACCCAATATTGCAAAGATAGAGTAGCATGTGCAGGGGTCAGGGGACCATGCTTTTAGGGGACATCAAAGCCAAATGATATAACTAGCCTATAGCTTAGAGAGTCTTCTGCATCCCATATTGGTGAGTGGCGTCTGGGATCTTGAAAGCTAGCAAATTGCCATCTGAGGTACACCAAATGGTCCCAACTCATCCCAAAACAAAGAAGACATGAGGTAAAAAGAGCTCAGAAACAGAAGGACCCAGATGAATGGGAGACTCTTTCGACATACGACCGGAAGAACCAGATGGTGCTCAGACACCACCAAAGACCACTGTGATATGGCACAGAATGTACAGTCCTCTGGTAACATGAGAAAAAGAGGGGTGCAGCTCAAGAACTCTACTGGAAGACCACAACTGATGGTCCTACGGCTTGGAGGGTCCCCTGGGAGCATGGCCCATAGACCTGCTGCTACCCCTCACCAGAAAACATTACTCAGATCAACTCTTTGGACAAAAATGGACTGGACTTGGGGATACAATGTGACCATATGGTTAGTGTGTGTGCTTTATGGTTCTATGCATTTACAGGATGCTATCCTACTGGTCTCTTTCTAGATGGGACAGAAGACAGTACAGAAGAGGGGACAGGAGCTTGTTAAATAGGATACAACAAGTATAGAATAAAAAGGAGTGTGCTGTCACATGGCAAGGAGAGCAGAAGGAGCTGCAGACAGGCAGGCATGCATAATTGATTTGGACTGTATACTTTCACTTAATCACAATTAAAAAAGAAAACAACCTAGATTATGTATTACCAAAGCAAAGCTTTGAGCCTTTCTTTTTCCTATACTAAAAATATCTTTATTATTAGGGATTTTACAGTATTTTCTATTTTTAGTAAAGCACTATATTCTAATCCTATAGATATTTTTACTTTTGAAAACATCACTACGTGACACTAAAATTTTTCTCATCATCATCTATTTATCAAAAATTCTTCTCTGCAAAGACTTTATTAACAGAATTAAAAGATCACCCACAGAATGGGAAAAAATATTTGGCAACTCTATGTCAGACTGACGCCTGATCTCCATAATCTATAAAATACTACAAAATATCGAGAAGAAGAAGATAAACCATCCAATTAAGCGATGGGCAAAGGAGATGGGCAGACACTTCACTAAAGAGGAGATCCAGGCAGCCAAAAAACACATGCGGACATGTTCACGATCTTTAGCTATTAAAGAAATTCAAATCAAGACAACAATGAGATACCATCTCACCCCAACAAGATTGGCCATGATCCAGAAAACACAAAACAACAAATGCTGGAGAGGCTGTGGAGAAAGTGGAACCCTCCTACACTGTTGGTGGGGTTGCAAAATGGTCCAGCCTCTTTGGAGGGCAATCTGGCGCTTTCTCGAAAGAATGGATATTGATATACCATTTGACCCAGTAATTCCACTACTTGGAATATATCCTACAGATTCAAGGCCTTTCACACCAACGGACACATGCACCAGAATGTTTATCGCAGCACAGTCCACGATAGCAAAAAGATGGAATCAACCCAGATGCCCAACAATAGAAGAATGGATAGGTAAACTGTGGTACATATACTCAATGGAGCACTACACAATGATAAAGAATAACGATGATTCCAGGAAACATCTCCTAACCTGGTTTCAACTGGAAGACATTATGTTGAGTGAAAGTAGTCAGCAACAAAAGGACAAATACTGTATGAGACCTCTACGATAAGATCTCAAAAACAGACTTGTGTATAGAAGAAAAGACTCTTTGACAGCTGCAAGGGAGGGGAGGGAGGGAGGGCGAAGGGGGGGTTTTAGTTTAGATAGTTACTAGAAATCTAGTTGGGAAAAAGCGGTGACAGCACACATTAGGAACAAGAACAACATTAAGTGGACTTCAGCATAACTTGAGTACTCCTTCCATCTTAACTCAATACTGCAAGGATAGAGTAGCTGGGGCGGGGGGCGGTGGACCATGCTCTTAGGTGAATTCCAGGCCAATTGGCACAACTAGCGTTTTGCTAAGAGAGCTCTCTGCACCCCACATTGGTGAGTGGCATCTGGGGTCTTAAAAGCTGCCACGCTGCCATCCGAGGACACAGCAAATGGTCCCAACTCAGCAGGAACGAATGCTCACCGAGGGCCAAAATGGCATGCGGTAAAGACAACCGAGAAGACAGAGAGACCCACAAGAGTGGGTGCCTACATCGACTTGGGATCGGAAGAACCGGATGGTGCCCGGCCACCACCAGTGATAGTCACGACGGAGCTCACAGAGAGGAGCCTCACTGACAACACAAGAATAAAAAGAGGTGCATCATGAGATCTCCACTAATTGATGGTCCAGCGGTTTTGGGGGTTCCTCTGAGAGCATGGCCCCCTGCCCTGATGCTCCCCTTTCCCATAAATTATAACAAAGGTCCACTCTTTGGACAGGAATGGATTGGACTTGGCAATGCAGAGTAACCATATATTGGAAGCCCTTTATGGTTCTATACATCTATAGGATATTATCTTGCTGACCTCTGGCTGGAGGAAGGGGAGTGGACGGAGAAGAGGGGAAAGGAGGCTGTTGGGAGGATGAGACATGTATGGAGCAGAAAGGAATAGTGTGCTGTCACCGGACAGGGAGAGCGGTGGAAGCTGCATATAGGGGGGCATGTAAATTTCTATGTGAATGTACATTTTCACTCAGTTATGTGAAATAAAAATAAAAATTAAAAAATAAAAATTCTTCTCTGGCCTCTAACCATCATTACAGTAAAATAAACCATAAAATTTACTGTTCCAAGGGCCTCAGTACTATTTTCATCCCAAATCAACTTTACCATCATTTCCTTATTAAATACTAAAAAGGTACTATAACAAAATCTTTTTGGTGAGCTAGGGGAGTGCCAGAGAGTTAATCAGGAACAGTTCTCTATGTAAGTATATGTATTTTTTAATTCTAACAAAGGAAATAATGTTTTGTAAAAAGTAATTACAGAGTACCAGCTTCAGACTACCTAACTAGGATAGGTACTACTTATAAAACTGCCCAGAACAACATTACCCTCAGCTTCAGGATGAAGACCAAAGTTCTGACCCTTAACAAAACATACTATACAAAACTGTAAAAAATAAAAAACAGCAATCAAAAGGGCTGAGCAGAGCTAACAGCCTGAGTCACCACTACCTAGACGTAACAGTAGCCAGCACTAATGTGTTGAGAGTCAAAGTGCACATCATAAATTGGCATTTAATCTGCTCCTTCTCCATACATCTCTTTTCAAAGATAAAGTTCAACTATCTGCTCTCTACCTAGTAATGCTCATTTACCTCAGTTCAAGAATAAACCATGAAGAAATCCTTCCAACTCTAAAATGACTTTACCACTTAACCCACTATGGCATCAGAATCAGACAACCACATAAAACATGTAACTGTTCTGAGAAATCATTACACCAGTTTTTACTCTTATTTCCTCTCCCTTTAGGCAATTTATTGTTATTTAATGTAATAAATACCAAAGTGAAATTTTCAGCTGACTTACTCAGGCATGACAATGAATTCACATACAAAAGCGTAAGAACTTACCGTCCTAATCCTGCAACACAATGCACTGCAACACAGCAACCTGGCTCTTCACGGAATTTGGTTTTTAATAGGTTTAACCAATCATCTACTATCTGATTAGGGGGTGGAGCTCCATCATCAAATGGCCAATCCTGGAAAGAAAAGACTTTTTTACACCAAATTGGTATTTTCTATAGGATTAACAGCCTAATCCACAACGGCTCCACACAGTCCACAATGCATGCCTGATTTTAACTGTACCATGACTACATATTCTTAAAAACAAGCGTCCCAAATGCTACTGCAAAATGGTCCAAGATGTAAATTCAAGTTTGCCAAACAAATTAGCATTCTTGATGAGGTGCAGTCAGTATATTATAAGCATCTAATTTGACTGTACAGAAATCTTTTTTATTATAGTGATAAGTGGTCTCTCAACTATTATACCCAAGTATATTACTAATTAGATATAATACAGAAAACTGTAACTGAAGTCAAAGTAAGACAGGCTACAACACATAAGATTTTGAAGTCCACTCTGACAAAGTGTACCAAATACTATTTCACTGATATCTATAAACATTGAGGATTATCATCCAGATGGCTCTAAGTCATGACAACTTTTCTTTACAGAAAGGCTCTGACAAATTTTCAATTGTTAGATCATAATAGAAACACACTACCATCTCTGTTTACGTATTTAAAAAAAAATGCCAAGTATTACTAAAGCCCTGCCTTAACAAACACAATGCCACATGACAGGATCCTATGCAAAAAAGAAACAAACAAAAACTACCTTTGCATTCACTGACTTAAACGGATTGTTTTTCAATTAAGACCAACGCCATGTATTCACAGCACAGTCAGAGTTTATGATCCTTCCTACCTAGCAGCCAAAAAGCCAAGTGCCATCGAGTCAGCAGGTGGTAAGAAAAGCAACATACATCAGCTTTGAATGAAGAGGAGAATTCACATTTTATATACCCTCTCCTCCCACCTAGCTTAAGGGACAGAAGTGTAAGAACACTGGTAATTTTTTTTGTAAATCTAAGTACATAAGGCTATTCTAATAAGATAGACTGAGGATATAAAAACATACCAGAGAATAAAACAGCAGCAGAGCACTAAACTGACTCTGTAGTCATTATCAGCACCACTAGAACACTACGTAGCCCAACAGCCAAGACAGCACATTACATCTGAGTATTAACTATGCCCAGTAATTAAAGTGCTGTCACAGTTATCATTATAATAAATGTCACTATTCCATAGTCTGACTGTAAATAGCAGTAAAGCCAGTAGGCAGCTTAGTTGAAAGGCTTCTTCCTCTAATACTCCCTAAAATATACCTAGTTAACAAAGGATAACACAGAACATACTTTACTCATATAAGAAATTCCTATCAAATTATTACAGTAATAATTTACAAGCATGTGGAATTCAAACTGACACTGCTGAAAACAACACTAAAATCTACCCACTGCCATCAAGTTGACAGGACAGAGTAGAACTGCCCCACAAAGTTCCCAGGGAGTACTCAGTGGGCCTGAACTGCCGACCTTTTGGTTAGCAGACACAGCACTTAACCATTATGCCACCGAGTTTCCAAAACACCCTGGTAGCATTAGTTCACCATTATTCCAATGTGTCTCAGATTTGCAACAACACTCAAAGGATTGAAAATCTTATTTTGGGGACAGTCTCTTATAGGCAAGTGCCTTAAACCTTCTTCATCTAGCAAAAGTACAGTAACAATCTCTCTTGAAATCTCTATGCCTGGGAAAAGAAGAGAAATTCCATGCTTAATTCTAAATTTCCTTGTGTTTCCAAACTTAAGTCAGATGTTTCATTTTATCTGATAACAGCTATTTAAAACAAAAAGCTAGATTTAAAGGCTTAGAATACATCTCAGACCTACCATTGTCCTCTACAAACTAGTTCAGGTTCTTTAGCTAATTTCCATTTCACAAAGGTGTGTGCCGACACTACTAATTCAAAGAGAAGAGGTCAATCGGCAGTTGATTTTCTCGTCCTCTCATCTGTCACCTGTCCAACAAACTGACTTCTCATCTGCCCACTGAAGAACCTTCTCACAGCACAGGAAAAAGAACTTGCATTCAACTCAGTTTCAGAAGTTTTAAATTTCACTGTCTTTTTTAAAACATTGCTGCATTTTACATGTTTAAAATAATCTCTCGCAATTTCCAACTCAGGGACCTTAACATCATTTAGAAATGGAAATGCAAGCAAGTTATTACCATGCCATACTACGAAAGCATTTTTTTTTAAAAAAGTGTTTATTACGTTTTTGTGTTTTTTCACCAAGAGGTGAAACCAGACATGAAGGCATTACCTTACCAGTGGGACATTTATTCTCTTTGCATGAACTGCCTTCCAAACCACTGACTAATGTAATGAAGCCTAGAGAAGTATTTATCAATATGAAACAGGAACATAATCTCATACCAATACCTCCTTATCACTTTCCTCCTATATAACTACTTGAGGACTTGCAGTTCTATTCTCACTGCCTTGCCTTGCCACAATCAAATCAAATAGCTCTAAGACACCTAAGATTATACGGTCATTTCATTACAAGTCTCTAAAAACTGCTCCAGCAATTCAGAAAACTATTCAAGTGAAGACGGTATAAACGTATTTTTATTTAATCTGAAGCTCCTGTTTTCTATAATCAAACAGCATATTTAAGCACTAAAGGAATTTGAAATAATTCCAATCACTCTATGATCCAACTGAACTATGGAAGAACTCTAATCATACACAGAAACCTACCAAAAAGTGTCAGACCTAGACTGATTCTCCGCAGCAAGCTGTCGTCTCCCTCTCCTCATTATTTCCCCCTCTAGAAGTTATCCACAAAATATTAACTAATTTATCACTTGCAAAATGGGAGACAGCATGTCCACCAGCAACTTAAAAACAATGCTTGATGGATTCTACACTGTAGTATGGTTAAGTAGTGTCTGGAATCTCAGAAGCTTGCTAGCCGCCATCTAAGATACAGCTACTGGTCCCTACTCATCCAGAAGAAGAGAGAAAGAAGGAAACCAAAAGACTGAGAAGAGAGAATAGTCTACCATTAACAGTCTACATAACCCACAGCCCCACCTACCCTGAGACCAGAACTACAGGGTACCTAGCTACCATTACCAACTGCTCTGATCAGGGCCACAATACATGGATCCTGACATGAGACGAGAAAAATGTAGAACAGGATTCAAATTCTAAGAGTCCAAACTTACTGGACCAGCTGAGACTACAAGATTCCTTGAGACTAATGCCCTGACACAATTTAAACCTTACACCAAAACTATCCCTGGAGTTCATCTTTTAGCTAAATGACAAACTGGCTCATAAAATAAAAAATATCACCTGTTAGTAATGAGTTCCTTTAAAAAACTCTCTAAATAAAATTAAATGTTCAAAACTTACAACAAAGAAGGTAAGGGAGCAAGGCAAGCAGAGTGTTAGAAATGGTACAACCAGAACAGAATGAACAAGAATGAGGACACATTGTGAAAAATGTAACCAGTACCACCAAACAATTTTTTTTGGAAATTATTAAATATGAGCCAAATTTGCTATGAAAGTTTTCATCTTAAGCACAATTATTTTTTTACAAGGAATGTGTGGCAGAAATTACTTTCAGTTAGATTCCAACCACGATCCTAGAAACAAAAACTAAGTACCACGAGATTCCCAAAGAAAATAAAAATTGCTATTTTCTTGAAGTAAGTGTACATGAAATTTTGCTTTTCATATGTTGAAAATACTCTATATTTGTAGAATTTAAGGGCACAATCACTACAACGGCCAATTATTAATCCAGAAGAATTAAAAAAGATTGGTATGAACACTGCAACTCCTATTATAATAATCTTAAAGGCAAAATTAGTTAAGTACCAGGTTTTCATAAACATGTTTGAAAGGTACAACTTGTCTGTGGTGAAAATTAAATCATTACACACTCACTAGAACGTGGATTCCTTCTTTTTCAACTGGAGCTTTATCGTATGTAGCATCACAAACTCGAACCAAAGTTGTCACTCCATACTTCTTAAGTTCCTTTATAAAGAAAAACAATTATGAAGGGACTAGCTTTTGGAATCTGCACCACAGCTTCAGAAAAGTACTAGCATAAATTAAAACAAGGTAACATTCTTATCCTATTAAAGAGACAAAGATCAAAATAATTCTCATTGCAACAAAGGAAACAAGCATTTTTCTATAGGGCAAGCTGATAATACAACACAGAACTTTAAAGAGCATATACACTTTGATCTAGAAATTTCAATTCTGGGACTTTACACTACGGAAATAAAGATAAAGAGAAAAATTCAGGTACCAGCATATTTACCACAGCTGCTTGGAATGGCAAAAAGCTAGAAAAACCATTGCCCCACATCAGAGAAACGATTAAATAAATTATGGTACATCTATACAATAGAAAACTATGCTGACTATTTAAGAAATCCTAAGGAAGTTGGGGAAATGATTTTTTTTTTTAATGTACAGTGTATCCTCTCTATACATATACTTATAAATACATACATATATGCAGAGAAACACCTGGAAGCCAGACATTAAGAGTCAGGTGACTTTAAATTGTCTTTTTGCCAATCTGTATCTTCCCGTTTTTATGTAATAAACACTATTAACTATTTCTCAAAGAAACAATAAAAGTAGTTTTGAAATTAAAAGGAAAATAACAGTATTACATTAAAAAGCTAACACACAATTATGGCCAGCAGTCTTCCTCTTTAAAGCCCATTTTTTAAATGGTTTCAAAACCCATTCTATAGTGACTGCCCCCAACATCTTTTTATAGTTGGAGGACTGTGGCCTCTGCCACTTTCAGAGTTTATGGCCAATGAACCCAGAGGCTGAAAATAGTATCACATAATTCAGCCAGGCTTAAAGGTGACTGACTAACCTGAGGGCATACAGGCCTAGAATGGACTTGGACACTATCTACGCAAAGTTAAGAAGCTTAAGGAATTATAAGTATAAATAAACAGGAACAGAGATATCCTGCAAGAACTATCCATCCTTCAGTTACCTAAAGAATGAAGTTATTTTAATTGCTAGAGGGCTTTATTTTTCATAGAAAAGCTTTCTTGAACTAGCCACTCAGAAAAGTTGGAACTAACACTACATCAGGAATTTTAAAAACAAGTTTAAAAACACCACTAAAATCCCATTAAAATAAACTCCATAGTAGCAGTTCATTAAAAGGCTGTGGCAGAATTTTTTACAATAATTATGTGTGACCTTAAGGCAGTCAAAACCTCTTTTACTTCACCTGTAGAATGAGAGCGGTGGACTTCAAAACTAGCACTCTAAATATACTCCATAAATAAAGCAAAGGAAATCAAATTTAAAAATGTTACCTAATATCTTTCCTTTCCCCAAGACTCTGAACCCTACATATGGTGATTACTGTTGCTACATCTTCTGGGGTACCTCTTCATCAAGGGTGCTTAGAATACATGAGGTAGGACATGGGTGTTACTATCAAGAGACCAGGCTAAGTACCCCTGGTTCTTTCACTTACTGTGTACTTTTAGGCACATGACTAAATTGTTCTGAGCTTCAGTTTCCTTATTTGTAAGTGGGAAAGAATAACAGTATCTCTATTTCGAAGGGTTACTGTGAGAAGTAAATAATACAATGCATAAAGTTTATTACACACAGTGCCTGATACATATTATTCCATAAATGTTATTTTTATTAAAGTATGACAAAAGAACTGCTAATGTAGAAAAGATACAAGAAAAAATACAGTACTAGATAATCTCAAGTCCCCCCAAATTCTAAAAACGTTCTCTTTTAAAATTCTGTTGCTAATTCAACCCAATTCAACCAAGAATTACTAATATAACCATCCATATACCAAGTATCAAAGTAAATGGCTTTGTAATGAGATTTTTATTTTTTTTTTTTAATAAAACCAGTTGCCATCCAGGCGAATTTGGACTCACAGAAACCCTATAACAAAATACAAACCAAACCCCTGACGTGACCCGATAGCCAGATTAGAACCACCCCATGTAGCTCCCAAGGAGCAGCTGGTGGATTTGAACTGTAGACTTTTTATTGTGCACCCATGTTTCTAACCACTGTACTGCCAGGACTCCGGGATTATTTATAATGGTGTTAATTTGTAATGAGATTTTACCCACAAATCAGTTTACAAAGTAAACCATGCTACAATCTTACCTCTGTGAACTTGTTGAGGGTAGCATTGGTGGGGTTGTGAGTTATCAGAAAACGCATGTTCTCATAGGAGATCTCCACAGGGGCTGGACGGTTCATTATGACAAATAAAAAGTGAGCGTGTGTATGTGAGTGTGATGGGGGAAATGAAAAAAAAAATCAATAAATCTTGAAATGTTTCACAGCAGAAAACATTAAAAAGACCACTAAATGCCTATTATCGATCAGTGTTTTCTTTCTTCAACTTGTTTATTCCTTAAGAAGCTTCTCTCTTCAAAATAAGCAGAAGTATTTAGAATCCACTCGAATCCAAATTCAGCTTGGGCCTCAGTGACTGTAGGTGGATACCTTCGGACTCCAAAAAACTCCGACTACACACAAAACTTAGCAGCCTTTACTACATTTAGGCACTAGTGAAACAAGTTAAAAGTGTAGGTTGCTTTCCACTTTCGTTTACTTGAAGCTTAATTTTACTGGAGTCATTAAAAGAAATATGCTTGCAAGTAAAAACAAAAAAAAAGCCAACTATTTCTGAGGCCAGTCTCGGTGTCCGGAGTCTTCAAGGCAAGGTTAATTATGGCACATAGAACCCCCAAGCTCACTTGTCAGCGAAAATGCTGTGCTGAGCCTGGCAGAAGTCTGCCCTCACGCTCAGAATCGCCATAAATGTGCAGCGTATATTCCAACGAAAAACCTGAGGGGGCGGGGGGGGAGAAGAAGCATAATTAAAATGAACTAGACATTGACAATATAGTAAATACAATGCCAGAAGTAAAGAATGCCTTTGTTATACATTAAGTGAAGACACCTGAAATGTGAGATTCTAAATTCTGCTATCTAAAAGACGTACCAATAAGTTTTCAAAAATTAAAGATTCAAAAATCAAGTGTGTCATTTTTTTCTTCAAAACTAAATCAACAAAGTTACCAGACATCTCTAACTCAAGTCATTTTTAAATGATTACGCCTAGTACTTAAAGACGTCCTTCAATGACCTCTACTCATAAATTTCCCAAAAATCTCCCTGTTTTTCTGTTTTGATGATTACAACGTCCACATACACTCTTCACTTACATGTGATATACATAAAAATTGGTCAAGGATATTTACCAAATTTCTCTTCTGAGGCGTTAAAATTCTCTGTATCAAAAGTAGATGCCCTAGTCCCCAGTTACAATGCCAGTTCACAAGACTTTTTTTAAAAAAATTGTACGTTTCCTCACAACTTTGAGTAGTTGTACTCCCCACAAGGAATGAGGAAGATGGTCAGAGAAATGAAATGACTTGTCTAAAGTCACCCAACAGATTAGTTGAACCCAAATTCAAACATAAGTTTCTGTCAATCCAGTGTTCTTTCCAATGTACCATAATGTCTACTGACTCAACTAATGTATAAATCCCACCTTTTCATTTCTTGTTCAGTTAAAGACTTTACTATTTCTCACATCACTGTCTCAAGAGTACAAAAGCATCTAAAGGTCACTGACTGACACAGCCTTCCTCTTTCCCAAATATAAATTCCTACAAAAAACAAGACAAAAGAGAGAAGTGTCAGAATTTTAAATATCATTTTAGGCCTACTGCTTTAAAACACAGTAATCTTTACAGCTGTCTCAATCAATGTCAACATAATCATAAATTCCTCTGAAAACTGTGATAAGATCTAGTTCCTTCACTTGTCTCTTCACCAAGCCACCAATAAATGCTTATTCAGAAGTCTCTAAAAAAGATGGTCAGATAGAAAAAGGTATGAAAACAATGATTATGGAAACATTTTCAGGAAGAAACTGAGATTGAAATAAGACAGAATTAGGCCTCCAAACTTTCAAGTCTATTCTTGTACCTGCAATTCTTTTTATGATATCGTATTTGGAAGTCACATGCTTGTGATTGTATTAGTATGAATACAAATACAAAACTAACACATTCCTAAAAAACAAAAGATGCAAGACATTCAAAATGGCATTCTGAGAACTTCAGTTAACCTCCACAGGAGTTATCCACTACATTAGAAATGCTGTATTCAAACTAAGAAAACAAAGTTTTGTATCACCACTCCTAACTAGTAATTCCAGCTATAATCCCAAACATAGCACCTTAGATTATACAACAAAACATTTCACAGTACTCCTTGTACAACCAATGTATTTTAGAGCTAGGGCAAAATTAGAGATCAACTGCTCTGATTCTCCTTTTCTAAAAATACTAAAACATTTGGGGTCCAGAGAAGTTAAAAATGACCCAAAATCACACAGCTAATCAAGTAGCAGAACAAGAATTCAGGTGTCTCCTGACTTCCTATTCATTTTACCTTCAGTTTAGACTAGTGGAGGTATCAACATGTTTTTCAAGTCACAATCTTTTCTGTGCAAGTTTAATTGTACTTGAAATATTTCTCCGGATGTTCATCTGCAATTCTGACTTTTAACAGAGGAAGATTATAAAGGTAACTACTTAATGAAGAACAACGGTCTGCATGCGGTGCAGACCAAAACACCAGGAAAATTTAACCTGTTTGAATCTGTGTCTGGTTCAAAGATGTTGTAAGAGCTAATACGCATGTCAGCTGAAAGACTGCACTGCACTGCAGTGACAGTCAGGCTTAAAAGGTTACAGCTCTACTTAAGTTTTCTACCTAGTCTCCAGTGTTGGTCTGCTCAGCAAACAGGACAAGATTCATCCCATCTTATTCTCCAAACTCATTTCAGAATGACTACTTTCCTAGGGATAGTAATTCACTACTACTTCATCAATTCTTAACATCATACTGAGATCCCTAGAAATTTGTGCCAAACAAAAGAGTATACAGTGTCAATGCTAACAGATAGTTGATAAAAGCTAGCTTCTGTTCCCTCCCCCCCGCAAGAGTTCAACTATGCATCAACAGCTACATTCTATGCACCTGTCAATCGAGATAAACTAATGTCAACTCCCTAGATACTCCTAAGAATGCAGAGCAAACAGACTGTGAAAAGGCCTAACAACCACAGCTGGAAAGTACTCAAAAACTGCAGAGCACAATGTTTTAGTGTACACCCAGCACCTGTACACCCACAGGAAATTCTTCTTAAGTTCTTTCTCTGGTCTTAAATGCTCTCCCTACTTAAATAAAAATAAAATTTTGTTTTAATTTACTAGATGATAGAAGGGCTAGTTTACTCGAAACATAACAGCAGTCAAATTCAAATATGCATCCAAATGTCCTCTCCACATTTTACCTTTTGCAGAATCTAACATTAAAAGCGTTGAATTTGAGATATTTCCATTTCCTAGGCAATGATTTTTTAAGGAAAGAATATACCTTCACTGACTAGAAAGGATGGTCTGTGACAAATTCTTTTTAAATTAAAAGAAGAGACTAGGACAGAGAGTAGGGAGAAAGAAAAAAACGAGGGCTGCAAGAAGAGCAACTGAGTGGGAAACCTATGAAGCTGAGATAGTGCACTGCCAGTAAAACTAAGTCAGAGACACAATCAAGACTACTTGAAACGTTGAGAGATATGTTAGAAACAGGAAACCTTGGTGGCATAGTAGCTGAGTGCTCCAGCCGCTAACCAAAAGGCTGACACTTCAAATAGATCAGGCATTGCTTGGAAACTCTATGGGGCAGTTCTACTCCATCCTAGAAGGGTCTCTATGAGTCAGAATCAACTCAACAGCAGTGGAGGGTAATGTTAGAAACAAGAAGCCCTGGTGGTACAATGGTTAAGCACTTTCCTGCTAATCAAAAGGTCGGTGGTTTAACACCAGCTGGCTCTGCAGTAGAAGAGACCACACCACCTGCTCCTATAAAGACTACATACTAAGAAACCCTATGGGCCAGTTCTTCTCTCTCCTTTAGGGTCACTACGAGTCAGCATCAACTAGACAGCACCTAACAGCATGGCAGTAATAGTTTCACGTTCCAGTGTTAATATTCTACTGCTAATACCTACCTACATAAAAGTCAAAATGCCAGCCATCATTTAATCATTTTATTATGGTGCAGTCTTATAATGGAACATTACAGAGGTTAAAAATAATAAAAAAGATCTGTCTACATGAAATGATATGGAAGGATTATTAAAGGTACTAATAAGCAAAAAAGACACGGTGCAGAGAATATCCATAGTTTTACAGATATATTTGAAAGTAGTACGTATGTTTTTTAAAAACATGTACCATCTGGAAGATTACAAAGACTCGTGAACAGTGGAAAGAGCTGGAGGGCTTGTGGTCAGGAGCATGATTTAGCTTACCTTTAGAACTGTTTTCATTTTCTTCCCCCAAGCACACATTTAATTATTTTTAATTTTAGGAAAAAGGGTGATAAAGAACCCTGCAATGATTTACAGTAAGTCCTCCAGTTACACACATCTGACTTACACTCATATTTGTCCTTTAATGTTTGAAAGGACTGAACGAACCTCTGCTTGCAACAAATCCATCAGGATCACCTTCACTTGCTCCAAGTGCAGCTTTTAGATCACAGAAAAGGTTTCTAGCCTTTTCTTGCACCAAAATGAGGCTGAATACAAAACATTTGCACCTGTTCTGACTTATCTACAAATTCAACTTAAGGATACACTTAGAACAGATCTTCTTCAAAACCCAGAGACTGTCTTGTATAATTTAACTACCTTCTTAACAGTGCTATAATCACAGGATTAGAAAGAGCCCCAAGAGGGCTAGTCCCTTGGCCCCAGGCAGGCCTGTATCTAAACCATTCCAGAAAAACAGTTGTTTTCCTTGTTATGGCTACTAAATAGAGTCAAATTCATGTCCTGCATTGGCAAATGCAATTCTAAGTTCAAATCTAAACAAAGAATTGAGTGTGAGGGAACTTTATGCAAGTATCTGCATTTAATGTTACTCGGTCTTACCAGACATCCCTTTAAAAATCCTGTCAATCTGCTCCCACATTCAGCTTTCCACTAAGAAATCACCTCTTTATATTTTCAAATTAAAGTCACATTATAATATACATAACCAGTGACAGAATTCTAAATCTTAGTAAAATCTAAAAGTAAAAGTCTAAAGAGCAAGTCAGCATACATTTACTGTGTTACTTTTCTTACCAGAAACTACAGGAAGTCTTGCAAATTTGAGTCAGCTTGGTTTCTATAATCAGGACCATAAAAGCATAGTACTGTAATAGACTAAAACTTTGCAACCAGCTTTTCCTAAATTCACTTCAATGAAGACAAGGCAATTCCCCTTAAAGTAAGTATGAATTATCTAACCTATCAACTGTAGAGAACTTATCTTCATGAAGAGCTAGATGTGTTCTTTGCAGTCTGGCTAGTTACAAATTTATTAACTCAACAAGTATTTATAGGACATATACTGTATGTCACATGTTCTTACAAGGGCAGCAAGAGCAGTGAACAGCAACAAAAATCTTGTCATTTCATCTTAGTGAGCAGCAAAAGATAAATATACCACAACTATGTAGAAAAATGCAACACAGGAGAGTCAACAAGGGTCAGAAGGGTAGGAGATCCCAATTTTAAATACATGATCACGAAAAGCCTAGCTGATAAAAGGAGGGGGGTACATTTTATCCAAGACCTGAGGGTGTGAGCCAAGTAGATATTTGAGGGAAGAGTACTCTAGGCACAAGGATTAGCTACAGCAAAGGTTATGAGGTGCGGACATGCTTGGTGTGTTCTAGGAACAGCCAAGGGGGCCAGTGCTACCGGAGCACACAGCATGAGGAAATGAGCAGCAGGTCAGAGAACTAACAGAGCACCTTGTAGGCCACTGGTGCCTTTGTGGCACAGTGATTAAGACATCAGCTGCTAACCAAAGATCAGCAATATGAACCCACCAGCCAGTCATCAAAAACCCTAAGGAACAGTTCTCCTCTGTCCTACAAGGTCACTATAACACAGAATTAACACAGTGGCAACTGGTTTTGTTTTGTATTTTTCAGTAGAAGCTACTATTCGGACTTTGGCTTTCATTCTCACAAAGATGAGATGCCACGAGATGGTTTCAAGCAAGAATGTCAACTTGTATTTTAAAAGGATCACTCAGTTGCTATGTGGAGACAGACTGTAAAGGTGGGCTCAGGAAGATCCTGCTGCTGTAACACAGGAAAGACAACGGCAGACTGGACCAGGATAGCGACAGTAAAGAAAGTAAAAGGTCAGTTCCAAGATACACTGTGAGGTGGAGCCTAAAAGGATGTATCCACAGATTGAGTATAAATTTTGTGAAAAAACAGACACAACCACGAGAAACTGGCAGAATTCACAGAAGCCTAACAATGCTCAGAGACTAATCACATAACAATAAAATACTCTCAAACATCAAAGAATAATAAGGAAATTCCTCTGTACAGTACTATTATATCTACTATAATTTACCATTAGAGGAAATAAAAGAATCTGAAGACTTATAAACTAAAGTTTATGACTAGACACTTATCATCTAAATAGCTAGCCTCAAAATGAAATTTTACTTGTCTTTCTTGACCTACTCCCAAGTCATAAGAACCTGCAGAAACAACAGTACTATCCTCTATGCTACTTAGTCTGGCTCATCACTCTAGTGTTTATTTACAATTAAAACTGAATACATCTAACCCACTGTCAAGCCCATTCCAACTCACAGCTACCTTACTGGACAGAGTAGAACTGCCCCACAGGGTTCCCAAGGAATAGTTGCTGGATTCCAGCTGAATGTATCTGGCTTCTAGAAATTTTGGAGAGCAAATTAATGTTAGTCTCCTCTTCCCAGTGACAACAGTCCTAGGGAGTCAACGGGGGGTGGGGGAAAGCATCACTAAATTTTACAGAAATTAGGATCCAAAATATCTGTAAGACGCATTTTTACTGCTTAAAAAAGTCTCCTAGTTACTCTTGGTTATTCCCACATTTTCATTTCCTCATTTAAAGAGAGAACCTGAGACTCAAGTTCCAGTACAGAAATCAATAATCAGTTCTATAAAAAGAAACTATGACCTTGATGGTGGGAAAATATCTTAACATTTCAAAATCAGCAAGAGATTTAAAGGCTGCCACTCAGAAAGGAAAGGAAAGCAACTAACCAACAATCAAACCTAGTTATGAGAACTGAGTCAACTATTAAGTTTTCTGGGGGCCATTCCTACGTAAGTGAAAAAGGACCAGTTTCCAATTTTGTATGCACCCAGGTGATTACAATTTGCTGTTCTTTTCTACAAATTTCTATCTCTACAAATAAGACAAAAGAGCATTAAATATTTTCATGCAACACTTGAAAATATTTACTTTCCAATTTTGCACTCCACTGTTACTCTAAAAGGAGCACCAGTGGCACAATGATTCAAGGACTCGACTGCTATCCAAAAAGGTCAACAGTCTGATGCAACCAGCCACTTTCCAAGAGAGATGTGACAGGCTGTTTAATCTCTAAAGATTTAGTCTTGGAAACCCTACGGGGCAGTTCTACTATTATATAGGGTCACTGAGTCAGAATCGACTCTAGGGCAGTGGGGTTTGGGATCCTCTCAAAAGATCAGCCATTCTCAAAATACACCTCTTGTCCAAAAATTTTGTTTTTTTCCTTTCATCAATAAAATTTAAATGGAGGTATCAAAACCATGGTCAATTTGCACTTCTTCTTAAAATATTATTTGAATAAACACTTATTATTTGAATAACACTAAAAATTCTAATAGCACAATTCTAATACTGCACATAATCTGTTTCCAGCAAAATCTTTTAAAAATTAAGCTAAACAGCTGTACTAAACTCATTCTATTTGTTTACACTTTCATTTCCAGTCAAAAGTATCATGACTATCCTATCTGTGGGTTTTATGTTTAAAGACTAAGGCTTTCATTTAAGCATATTTTAGACTCTCAAGCTTCCTTGTTCTAAGTTTAAGCATATTCTTTCCCTAAATAAGTGTTGTAACTTTTTCATACAATAAGAACCATATCCAATTCAGTTGCTTTCTCATAAAATTAAACCTTAACGTATGTTTTCATCCTTCCTTTCTTACTTCCATGCTTCTTTCTTTAATCTCAGAAGGATAAGTAATTTTCCAGGAAAAAAAAATTTAAATCTTACTTATTTTAATTTGGTTTCCAACATCGCTATACACGTATTAACATAAGAAATTAATTATTTCACTTTTAAAGAAATGCATTTGAGAATCTTAACTTCACTGTATTAAAGCAAATTCTGTAGCAAAAATCCAAAAGGACACCTGGATTCAGCTTGTCAACACAACTGCAATGTCTTCTGAGCTATATCAGGACAGTTAGAATGACTGTAACAGCTGCAAG
Source organism: Heterohyrax brucei (assembly GCA_028571685.1). Lineage (NCBI taxonomy): Eukaryota > Metazoa > Chordata > Mammalia > Hyracoidea > Procaviidae > Heterohyrax > Heterohyrax brucei. The sequence goes on from CM053140.1 coordinate 62,474,535, forward strand.
TTCCCTGAGGTTGCAAAATAGATACTTGGGAAAAGGTTATTTGAATCACCTTTCAAAATAACCTACAGCACAGGAGCAGCATGCAAAGCACAAACTTCCAGACTATTGTTAGCATTATTTAAAATATACCATGTTTCAGTGCTTACAGGTTTATGGGTCAGCTTAACTCTTTCATTTCCCCATTTTGTCAAATATACTGAGCACATTTAAAAGTCCCACAAAGTGGGAGGCAAGGAGCTGTCAATATACAGGACACAGAATTAAAACATTCAAAAACACATCTTCTCAGCATAAATTCTTTTGTTTGAACCCCAGAAAAATTTTGTGCTGTTAAGGCATTTTGGTCCAAGTTTCCCCTAAAACTGAGTAAGCTACACTTATTCACTTCCTCTGCTAAACTTGCTTTTTATATATCACATTACACTTCACAGACATCTTTCTGAGTGTTGATTATAGCACAAGACAAAAAGACAAGAACCCAAATCATTCTATCTGGGAGCTGCGGGTGGTCTCTTAAAATATGTTTACTCACTAACTATGCTCATGGACAACCCGTACACAGACCAAAAGGTAGTCTTTTGAACACAAGGAGATACTGCATGGTTTAAAATCAGGAAAGGTCTGCATCAGGGTTGTATCCTTTCACCATACTTATTCAATCTGTATGCTGAACAAACCATGTGAGAAACTGGACTCTAAGAACTCAGCTCAGGACTGGAGAAAGAGTTGTGAACAACCTGCAATGTGCAAATGAGATATGCAGATGACACAATGTTGCCTGCTAAAAGTGAACAAGACTTAAAGCACTTGCTGATGAAGATGTAAAACTACAGCCTTCAGCGGGATTACACCCCCAACATAAAGAAAACAAAAGTCCTAACAACTGAACTAATAAACATCATCGTGATGAACAGAAAAGAGACTGAAGTTTTTGAGGATTTCATTTTACTTGGATCCATAAATCAGTGCCCACAGAAGAAGCAGTCAAGAATCAAAGGAGGTACTGCCTTTGTCAAATCTGTTGCAAAAGACCTCTTTCAAGTTTTACTAAAAAGCAAAGATGGCACTTTGAGGACTATGACACACCTACCTAACTCAAGCCACGGTATTTTCAGCTCCCTCATATGTATATGAAACCTGAACAACAAATAAGGGGGACCAAAGAAGAACTTATGCATTTGAATTGTGGTGTTTGGCAAAGACAACTGAATATATCATGGACTGACAGAAAAATGAACAATCTGTCCTGGAAGAAGTACAGACAAAATGTTCCTTAAAAGTGCAGATGGCGAAATGTCATCTCACGTACTCTGGACATGTTATCCAGAGAGACCAGCCCTTGGAGAAAGATTATCATGCTTGATCAAGTAGAGGATCAGTGAAAAGGAGAAAGGCTCTCAGCGAGATGGATTAACACAGTGGCTGCAACAATGGACTCATACACAGCAAAGACTGAGGATGACACAGGACCAGTTTCATTCTGTTGTACACAGAGTCCCTACGAGTGGGAACCAACTCAATAGCACTTAACAATATAACATCCATCAACTCCCCTATGGCTCGATAATGTCACAAAACACTGTAACATCCACAATTTTTAAAAATCATACAGTGAAAACTACTAGTTCACATTTCATATGAAGTAAAAACACTGAAATACCTTCATAATGTCATGTAAAGAGATTATTCTTTGCCCTTAGCTTAATTCAACATGGATATACCTTCTTTCTCTTCCCAACCAGAGGACATAAAACCCAATCTTTTCCTCTTCTTCCAGATGCTTATGAAATGAGGGACAACATACTAACTCTAAATCATAATAAAATATAGCACACCCTAATTCAGTCTTTCAACAAAATCTAGGAAGCCCTATATGCAGAAAATACTGACATTTTCCAGGACCAAGATTCTAGAAGAATCACTGTGGATAGGTGAAAAACACTTGATGACACGCATTAAATTTTTATAGTAATGCTACACACTTTGAGGATGCAAAATAAGCACAAGCATAATGCAGTAGTTAAGATTAATTAAGGAAGACTTCTAAGGAAAGGTAGAACTAATAAACCAAAGGGTAGGTGACTTAAGAAAGGAGTTGAATGCTTGGTTAGATCAATCTGGGAGACCATGACTATGCTGAGAATTACAGACCAATTCAAAAGCGATTACAACTCTCAAGAATTTAAGAATAGTAAGCCAAGAAGCAACTCCACTCACTGAGAAAAAGCAAATACTGCCAGCTGTTAGAGAATCTTCTGAGCTACAGAGCAGCAATGTAAGTAACAATATGCTTAAGACATACCCTCTTAGCTAATTAAATTCTAGTTGATAAATTATTTTTTCTAGTGAACAGAATTTATCTAAAATTCCACTTGTTGATGACCTCCAAATGAAGATCCTATCTCACTAGAAAATAATTCTAAGTATTACAGTCTATTACCTTAGATTTGCAATGCTTTTCACCCAGAAAGATCCAAATATTCTGAGTAATTTTAAATCACTAAAAGGAAACTTGTTAGTAACCACATGTGTAATGCAGGATAATGCCACTAGAATCTATTGTTTCTCCATCATATCCTCCTCAATCTGCTGACAAATCCTGCTGATGACTCATATCCTTCTGCACTAACCAGTCATCCTGTTCCTTTATGATAGGCTTTTCCCCAATAGCAGAAAAGAGAAAACACATCAATTTGTTTTGCTACTAAAAAGAGTATCAACATGTCTATAAACCCAATTTACAAATACTGTGGTGGTATAATCTAGTGACTGTTTCCTGTAAAACTGCAACAACAAAAACTGATGTTCAGAACTTAGTGACACAGAGTGACCATATCATGTGTGCACTTTATGGTTCTATGCATCCATAGGATGTCATCCTGCTGACCTCTCACTGGAGGCGGGGAAGTGAGTGGAGAAGAGGTGACAGGAGATTGTTGGGAGGATAAGACATGTATGGGGCGGAGAGGAAGAGTGTGCTGTCACCGGTCATGGACAGCAGTGGGAGCTGAATGTAGGTGCAAATTTATATGGGAATATACACTTTCACTCAATCATAATAATTAAAAAAATGATGTTCAAATCTTGATTAAAAATAAAATACACCTAGAAAAACACAGACTCATTTACAAATCTGTACTCTCGTCAAACAATGCATTAGTTAGAAGCCAACATTTTTGGCTACCACAGAAATAAAAGTATAAAGTAATGCATCTGATCTGCTAAAGCAAATATATCATGTGTATGTTTTATATCAAAAGAACTAACATTTTCTAAGAAGAATGAAATTTCAACCCAAAGATACTATGAAAGGAATTAAAACCACCATGTCTCTAAAGGTAAAGACGTTTCTAATGGTCAAAATATTTTTTCAAACCAGGCTCATCTAGAAAACACAAGAGCACTAAAAATTTTAATCTTAAAATTCTCTCGTTTAAAATGCCAAGGTTATGCACTGTAAATTCATATTCAAATCATGAAATTTAGTTCTTAGTCCACTTAAATAGAGTGGAATCTATGATACACAACCTGAGTAAGAAAATCAGGCAGTTCAGAAAATTCTGAATGCAAGTCACACAAACACTACTAGTATGATCTGTCAACTCCTCAACTATTTTTCTGTGCAGGGTTTTGCTGCCCTGTAAATCTATCAAGACTAAACAGATGATACAGGAGAAAAGTTATTTTCTCAACTGAGTCCAGACAATGCCTCAAAGAGTAAATGTGCAAAGTGTTAGAAGCCTGCAGTGTTGTGCATCTTCTTCCACAGTTGTGCATAAGAGTCAGGACAGTTCACTATAAAGTTCAGCCTAGACCACAACTCTAAGGAACAAACGATTTACAATCCTACTCCAGCACTATACCAGGCAATCCTGTAAGCTTCAAGTCCCAAGAGAATAGCCAGGAAGTCAAAAGAGGAGAACGTGGTTCAGCAAATAAAATAAAAGGGTAATCATAACTATTATACACGCAACAGTTCTAAAGTTTAAAACTGATAAAAGGCTCTTCTAATACTTAACAGATTAACAAACTCAAATCACTATTTCTCAAAATAATTATAATTGGTAGCATTCAACAAATCCAGGATACAAAATCATCTGAACCATAACATCAAGGACTCCTGCTTTACAAAGTTACAGCATACCTATCAGTTTCTATAAAACCCAAATAGTGTCCCCAGAAAAATCAAAAACAGCAACATCTCCAAAAGAAAGGCAAAAAGCACTGTATGAGTATATTTTTTTCCAACAACAGGAAAAAAAACCCTAAATTTCAAACAAAGTCTCACTTCCTCAACGTCTTGGAACTCCTGCATTGTTCCTTGTAAAAATGATTAGCACTTCACTGAAAATAACAGTTTGGCCAGAGATTTCAACTGAATTTCAATATCTGGGATTCAACAATTGATCTATAACTCAATTTCTGTATCTACACTCATAGGTTGTTGAATTTTAAATGAGATGATCTGTGATTTAGTACAAAGAAGGCTCTTAAGAAAAGCATGCTGAAAGCTAAAGCCCTAGAGTACAGTGTTGGAATTCAAACTTATTCCAAGACAAGATTTCTATTATTACTCTAACTCAATAAACATAACTAAGTCTACCATGTTAAAACTACAGATTCTGTTTTACAGTTACTAAAAAAAAAAAAATTAAATTGCCAACTTTTATTCAACAAGTAGTATAACACCTAGAAAAACTGACCTAGTAACTTAGGTTTCATTTAGGTTTCAAAAACAATCACTTACCGTGCATGCACACAGCATCTCTGCAACATACCTGTAAATGCTTTTTCTAGACACCTTGCTGTTTACCAACCCAACATTACAACGAAAAGGAACAAGTACAGTTAAACGCTGTATAACAAATCCCTACTAAACTTCAACTTTGTATCTCAAAATTGCAGTGTTCTGAAATTACTGCATAAGGAAGTGCAGCTTTCAAAAGACAGTGATTAAAAAGCTTTCTTAAAAAAATAAACCTAATTTACTTTCTACACATTTTTTCAAGCAAAATATAAAGAAGATGGTTTTCAGTTTTTTTTTAAGTTATATGCAAAAGCATCCAAATGTTTACTCTTCTCCAGTACCACCAAAGTTCAGTGATACTGTAAATGGTTTCTGCCTATAAATTTGCCTTTTTTCAAATTAAATATTACTTGACTGACTCACGGAGGGAGTGGTCTGCCTTCTGCTGTTCTGAGTCAGAACATACTCCCCCACTCCTGTTCAGCAGTTTAAGCTATTTTTCATTTGTAAAGGTGTTCCTACATACTAGCCTCTTCCATCTACTAAATATAACAAACCACTGCCTTAACAGACAAGTCTTGGTGGTAAGAATATTTTCAATCTATATAATTAATAGAGTGCATATAATAGATTACATTATAATTAATAGAGTTTTTACACTTATTTTCTGGTCTTCACAATCACCTGAGGTAGGATTCCACAGAGGTGAACAAAGGCATCTTCACAAAGTGACAACGTGTAGTTGACTCTGTTGCCATACTTTTACCCTTTCCTCAAAACGGGAAAAATAAATAAATAAAACACTGCTGTGTTTCTTTAATCAGACTTTCTTCTCCCAGACATGCCGCATAAAAACTGTCTCAAAGTACACACCCTGGGGCCCCAAGACAGTTTCAAGGCAGAATCTCCTCCCACAGAAAAACCTAGCTTAGACCCAAAAAGCCTCTACTCAGCAATCTCCTAAAGATCCCCCTCTTGCCTCTAGCCATTTAGTCTTCTGCATTAACTTCCCGGCTCTCAACTGTACAAATTACTATGTCACTATGTGGATGAAAAATCTTACAGACAGACAACCTATTGAGAGGTTAGTAATAGTATAGTTTTAGTCAGATACACCTGGGTTTTTAACTCAGCTCCAATTCTTTGTGTGACCATGGACAACTTACTTAATGTTTTTGAATCTTGGTATCTCTTCATCTCATTACTCCACTGTAAGTCTATGTGGGCTCATCACTATATCCCTAGTGCCTGATAAACAGAGGCCATTCAGTATCTGTTGAATTAATGCAAAGGAGATATCCACCACTTTTAGTAAGAACTAAAAGAAAGAGTGTAACAATCACCTGGTACACAGTGGGCACTAATTAACCCTTCCCCACTGAATAATAACAACACTACTGTTTCTGAAAGCAGACACCATATTAGTGATTCTGAAAAAGGACACTCCTCTTTGGGTCAACATAAGCAAAGAATCATCATGCAGAGAGATGGCCAGGCTAATTTCTGGCTTCTAATTATATAACAGCTTTTTCCTTTTGTAATTCTATTATGTTTAATACCTAAAAGAACAACCCTACTCTTTGGTTGCCAAAATGAAAGACCTCCTGTATCACAATCTATACCCTTAGGATTTCCCAACAAACTTCTAACAGACTTCCAAACATTAAAGTGTAAAATCCACATCAAGGTACTCTTCATCAAGATTCCCTACTTCAACACTGGAAGAATCTGGGAAAAGTTCATGGTAGTCATTAGTCCAGTCTTCAACATGAAACCAAGGTTCTGAATCCATTTATTCCAGTTTAACCCCTGCTGAGAATATGCACTTCCATCACACATATACTGAATCAGAATCTATAGTATTAACAAGGTCCCCAGTTGACATCCATTATAATACATTTTTGAGAACAGCTGCTCTACTATAGGGTTGCTGAGTCAGAATCTACAAATCTACTCAACAGCCATGGGTTACTTTTTTTTTCTCCTTACTCTACTAGTGGTTCTCAGAATTGTTCCTTAAGCAGAAGTATCAGCACGGCTCAGGAACAAGTTAGAAATGTAAATTCTCAGCAGAGGTTGCAACAGAAACAGAAACGTTCAAAGCCAACTATGAAACAACTTAGTGTCAGTGTCAGAATACTGGCAACCATTTCTCATGTACCATAGCATGGTGGCAAGTGATTTTGAAACCCTAAAAACATGTCATTCTGGACCCTTAATTCCTTTCGCACATTTAACAAGGCGTAACCTCACTCACTTCCTGCCTGAAACGACTCTAATACACAGAAAGACAGCAAGCAGTTACCATATCTTATACAGCAGTGGTAGTAGTCTGGTGACGCCAAATGAACATTTTAAGGCCTGCCATGGTCCTAACACTCCTAGTGACTTTGTATGCAATTTCTTCACAACCAGGAAGTAATTATCCTACGGTTCTTCATCATTGTTATCTCTTTGGAGCCGTTCTCCACAGAAGGATATGAAAAAGTCACAAGCTTAAAAGATTTACAAAACAATGAAATCTCCTTCACCTGACAAACAGTACTTTCCGATAGTCTACGCTTTTAAATACAGGCAAGGGCTTAAGGATCCTACGCAACAGGACAGCTTGTTTTAATAAGTTTTCAAGAATCTCAGGCTAGAATGGAATGGCAACCACACACGTGACAAAACTGAAACCATGTCCACGTCATGGAGACTAAGTGAAAAGTTGGGTGAAAAACCTACAGAAAGAGGAGCAGAAAAAAGCATACCCTTTTTAAAAATAAAATAACTCCCAGAACCAGAAGATTATAGCAGCACTGGAATAAACTCCCGTACCTTTTCCTCATGCCGAAACCCGTGGACCCAGGGACAAGATGCTCCTAGAAAGGACTCCTCAACCCAGGATACCAAGGTTCACCACGGCCACACAGTTCAAAAAGAAGGCCTCAAGAATGCCTGCTCACACACGGGCCTAACCCAGGCAGAGCCTTCCACATGCCCTCATCGGCCACTGACCTTCTCCCCGAACTCTCTCCACGTTCGCACTTGTCACTACACTCTCCCACACACCGCCCGCCACCACACACACACTCCCCCACACCAACACGCTCCCGCCTCACTTCCTTTCCTGTCACTCACTCTTCCTTCCTACTCCCTCCCTCTACCCCACACTCGGGCTCCCTACACACTGCCCCCAATCTCTTCCACAATTTGTCGCCTCCACTCTCCCACCCACACACTCCCACTCTCCCCACTCCCTCCCCCACACACTCTACCTTCACCCTGCACCTGCGTACTCAGCCCTCTCCCCAACTTGGTCTCCCCCGCCACGCGCACACACAGTCAGCATTCTTCCACACACTCACCTCATCTCTTCCCCTTCCTAACCCAAACCGCTTCTCCACGCTTCCCGGCCGCGCTCCCCCCGCTCGCTCCCGGCCCGGCCCGGCCCTTCTTCCGGGGACGTGTCTCGGGCCTGCACTAATGGCTGCGGTGCCTCCTGCCCTTCCCTTCCCGAGGCCCCAGGAGCCGGCGCAGGGGCCGCCCTGAAGGGGCGCACTCACGCTGGCGAGCTGAGAACTGGGCATTGAAGTCCGGCGGCGGCGGGAGCCAGGAGGCACCTCTCAGTCACCTCGGCGGCGGCGGCGGCGGCGGTAGCGGCGGCGGCGGCGGCGACGACTCCCCCCCAGCCTCGGCGCGCAACACCCGGCCCGGCCCGGCGGCGGCGGCGGCGGCGGCGCGTGTCCACGAGTCCGTCTTGCTGCTCCTGCGGCCTCCGCTGCGTCTCCTGCTACCGCCGCTGCCTCCGCTTCCGCCGCTGTCCTCTGGCGTCGCCCCTCGCGGTGCCTAGCCGCCCGCTGCCGCTCCAGCCGCTACTGGACGGACGACGGTTACAGCTCGGCAGATCGCACCGCCGCCACCACAGCTGCGCGCGCAGCCGGAACCAGCTCCCGCCACCGCCCCTCAGGGGGCGCTGCGGGGCGCGGCGCGCGCGCCCGCCTGCGGGCCCGCCCTCCGCATCCGCTGACTGGCTGGCTGGCCCGCTCGCGGGGCGGTCGGGCCCGCCCACCTGCCCCGCGGGGCGCTGACCCGCTGCCCTAGGCACCTCCCCCGCTCCTTCTCGTGGTGCGTCCCGCTCCTGACTCCCAGCTACGGAGGGCGCGTCCATGTGGCAGGGGAGGGGAGTTAGAGGGTGACGTGGGAAGTCGCTTGCCACGCTATGCCCCGCCCATCCGCACCTGGGCTGGGGCGAGGGTAAGAGGGGGTAGTGTAACTCGCAAGGGCCAAGGGTTTTTTTCCTGTATCCCAATCCGTGTGAATTCTGGAGCCAGATTCCTATGGAACGGGGAGGCGACCGAACCCTTTGCTCGGGGATTTCCAACTTCAGAAGTCGGAACCCGAGCAGCTTAGTTCTTGGCTGCCCTTCCTGGAGGCTCCCCAAAAATGGCGTGTGCTTCTGTGCTCGCTCTTCCTCTTTGCCACACACAGACACACACACGCATACCCCAACCCCAACCCCGCTGCGCCACACACGCATAGATACACATACACAGAGACCGTAAGAACACGTCCTGACCAAAATTCAAACTTCCGGCATTAGGAATTCAGGCAAATCATTCCCTCTGAGGATTCTCAACTATTAAATGGAAATAATAACTACTTCATGAGGTTCTTTCCACGTGCCAACAATATAAAAATTACATTGCCAAAGAATCGATTTATACTCACAGCGACTCTATTAATGCTTGATAAAAAAGAGACTGAATTTCAAGGTTTCTAACTTACGGCGTCCTTTAATGGCAAAGATTAGCCTAGAGATTTCGGTATTCCCTTGTCGAAAGGTTTTTTCTCTTGCAGTTGAAAGCTAGCCAGGAATTCTTTGCCTGATCATGCCACCAGAGCTTTGATTTGGAAAACGTGGTCACCAGTGAGTTTGTAGATTGGTCTGGGCTATTGCCAGAGGCAGCTAGAAAGAGATACTAGAGGCTGACTTGGAAGGAAAGGGGGAGGCTTCCTCAAAACAGTGTGAGAACAGAATAGGCCTGGGTCTGTGTTCCTTTTCCACCTTGGGAAGTCTCGCTTTCCCAGAGCTGGCACCTATCTGGAAGCGACTTCTACCTTTTTGGCTGCCTGTCTCCTGACTCACCACCACACAGGTACATCAGGCTTGTGGGGAGAAGCAGTGATCAGTCATCATTAAGCCACGAGGTAGACCTGGCACATTGCTCCTGACCAAGAGGCTTCCATTATGGCTCAGCAGCAGAAAAAAAGTCTCATGACTCAGCTGCATCAGCCACAGCTCAGAACTGAGAATGTTCATCGCCAGCAGGTGGCCAAAGGTGGGGTATTCCAGGGCAAGGCTGCCTGGCAGGGCTGTGTGGGAGTTGAGAGGACTTGACAAGTTAGAGAAGCTGTACCTGAGAAACAAGGCCCTTGGGTGAGGCTCACCTGCTGATTGCATTCTACCTGCCTCCAGCAGACAGCATTTTCCACTTCCTCAAAGCGTAGTCATTAAGCTAAGAACCACCACCTCAGCAAAACTTTTACTGAATCCCCTGGCTATTGCTACTTCCGCTAAGATCTGGAAGCACCTTATGCAATCCCCTGTCACGCCACTTATCACATAGTGTTGTAAATGCTTGTTCTTATGACTCTCCCCTACTTTGAGTCCATCCAGAGGCACCTCCAAAGAAAGGCTTGGCGATCTGCTTATAAAAACTTAAGCCATTGAAAACTCTAGAGAGCATAGTGCTGCTCTGACACACATGGGATCACGAGTTGGAGTCAATGTGAAGGCAACTGATTTTTGGTTTTGTTTTTTTTTTCTCTCCTACTTAGACTGACTTTGGAGCAATCTAGTAAGTTTTTGAACAAATGAGTGAATCCTCCAACCTAGCTCAGCCTAGCTCTAAAATATCAGTAAATAATAATAACAATCCAACTCATAGTGACCCCATGTGTTATAGAGCAGAACTGTGCTCCATAGTTTTCATGGCTCTGGCCTTTCAAAAACAGATCATCAGACCTTTCATCCAAAGTCCCTCTGAGTGGGTTCCAAACACCAACATTTTGGTTAATTCCTAAGTACTTAACTGTTTGTATCATTCAAGGAATCCGTAACAACATAAGGATAACAATAATGGCTAGAATGTCATGTTGTTAGGTGCTGTTGAGTGGGTTCTGACTCACAGCAACCCTACCTATGTACAATAGAACAAAGCATTGGCCGGTCCTCCACCAACTTCACAATCATTACTATGGTTGAGCCCATTGTTGCAGTCAGTGTATCAATCCATCTTATTGAGGGTCTTCCTCCTTTTTGCTGACCCTCCACTAAGCATGATGTCCTTCTCCAGGGACTGGTCCCTCCTAAGAACATGTCCAAAGTCTGTGACACAAAGTCTTGCCAATGCTTGCTTCTAAGGAACATTGTGGATATACTTTCAAAACAGATTTGTTCATTCTTCTGGCAATTCATGATATATTCAATACCCTTTGCCAACACCATAACTCAAATGCCTGAACTCTTCTTCCATCTTCCTTATACACTGGCCAACTTTCACATGCATATGAGCCCACTGAAAACACCACGGCCTGGGCACCTTAGTCCTCAAAGTGATATCTTTGCTTGTTAACACTTTAAACAGTTCTTTTGCAACACATCTGCGCAACATAATACATCAGTTAACATCTTGACTGTTGTTTTAATAGACTTTGATTGTTGATCCAAGTAAAATGACATCCTTGACAACTTCAGTCTTTTCTCCATCTATCATGATGTTACTCACTGGTCCAGTTGTGAGGATTTTTGTTTTCTCTATGCTGAGGTGTAATCCATACCAAAGGCTGTAGTCTTGGGTCTTCCTCAGAAAACGCTTCAACTCTTCTTCACTTTCAGCAGCAAGACTGTGCTATCTGCATATTGCAAGTTATTCATGAGTCTTCCTCGAATCTTGATGCCTGTTCTTCTTCATATAGTCCAGCTTTCAGATTATTTGCTTAGCGTATGGATTTAATATTTATTTCCATCTGTGGAAAGAGGATGTAGAAACTCAGTACTGTCAGTCAGAACAAACACAGGGGACAACTGCAGATCAGACAAACAACTGCTTATATGCAAGTTCAAGTTGAAGCTGAAGAAAACAAAAACAAGCCCACAAGAGCCAAAGTATGATTTGAGTTTACCCTACCCAGATTTAAAGATCATCCCTTTGATGCGTTTGGTGCATTGAACACTAATGACCAAAGATCAGACAAGTTGTGGGATGACATCAAGGACATCATACATGAAGAAAACAAAAGGTGTTTAAAAAGAACAGGAAAGCAAAAAAAGACCAAAATGGATGTCAGGGGAGACTATGAAACTTGCTCTTGAATGTCAAGTAGCTAAAGCAAAAGAAAGAAATGAGGAGAAGATTTCAAGGGCAGCTTGAGGAAACAAAGTATTATAATGACATATGAAAGACTTTGAGTTAGAAAAACAAAAGGGAAGAACACACTCAGCATTTCTCAAACTGAAAGGACTGAAGAAAAAATTCAAGCCTCGAGTTGCCACACTGAAGGATCCTATGGGCAAAATATTAAACAACACAGGAAGGATCAAAAGAAGATGGAAGGAATATGCAGAGTTACTGTACCAAAAAGAACCGGTCAGTGTTCAGCCATTTCGGGGGGTAGCATATGATTAAGAATAAGTGGTACTAAATGAAGAAGTCTAAAGCTGAACTGAAACATTGGTGAAATGACAAAACACCAGTTGAGATGTCTCAGCAAATAGGTGTAGCACTGGAGGTGCTCACTCATCTACACCAAGAAATTTGGAAGACAGCTACTTGGCCAACTGACTGGAAGAGATTCACCTTTGTGCCTAATTTAACAGAACACTGAAATTATTGAACAATTTCATTAATATCACACACAGGTAAAATTTTGCTGAAGCTCATTCAAAAGCTATTGCAGCAGTATATTGATGGAACTGTGAGAACTTCAAACCAGATTCAGTAGCAGATGTGGAATGTGGGATACTGTTGCTAATTTCAGATGGATCTTGGCTGAAAGAAGAGAATACTGGAAAGATCTTTACCTGTCTTTTATTGCAAACATAGCGGACTGTGTGAATAACATCGTAAAGAAGGAGGATTCCAGAACACTTAATATTGTACATATGCAAAACCTACACACAGACCAAGAGGCAGTCTTTTGAACAGAACATGTGTGGTTCAAAATCAGGAAATGTGTATGTCAGGGTTGTATCAAATAGCTACAACAATGGCTACCATTTATTAAGCCACTATTCTATTCCATGCCTTGTGTGAGGTGTTTTTGAATAAGTTTTCAAGTTTGTTTTTCAAAATATCCCAATGTGGAGAGTACTATTATCCCTATTTTAAGAGAAACAGAGGTTTAGAGAATATTGCTTCTGAGAGCAAGCAATATCTGAGCCCAGGTCCGTCTGTCTCCCAAACCCAAAATAAGCATGGTGTTAATCTCTGATTGGTCGACAACTGGTCTCTCAGAGTGAGCTGGAAATCCTCCTGCAATGCTGGAAACACTAGCCTCTGGGAGCAAAATGTAGAAATGAGCCCTGACATCATGATACTATCACCATCTCTTCTCTAGCTCCCCAAGGAGAGCAGGGAGATGTGCCAACCCTGACAAAATAACCTCATCCAAAATATTTTCAAAGGAAGGCTGAGCATAGACAGTTTTGCTCATTCCACACCTCTAACAGACCAGGAACTAGGCTGCAGGTAGTATATTCCAGTGTGAACCACCCTAGGCAGTGAATTTCACACACAGTAAGCACCCTGAGTTCTATTTAGTGCCTTTGCTGAAGAGTTCCAAGTGCCATTAGCTTATCAATCCTCCCAGTATCCCTGTGAAGAAAAGCTGGCCATAACCTTGGCTGATATTGTAGAGCATCAGCTCCTCTGGAACAGGAGCTGTGTGGGCCTGCCACACACAGAGGTTACCTAAAGTAGTAATGGCGATGTGGCAAAAAAAACTAAAGCCCTTCAAGAAGTATTTGCAGATGGAGATAGGACACAACCAGGAGCCTGGTTGCCACAGTGTTTCATCTGTTACCCTTTCATTGCCATTTAGTTGCTGTGTAACAGTGGAAAGTAACTTCACTTCTCTGAGTCTGAATTTCCCCGTTTGTAAAATGGAAATGGTAATAGTGCTTACCTCATAAGGCTGTTGGGAGCTTTAAAGTCGTTAGTGTATGTAACTCATATGCACAGCACTAGACACATAGTAAGTGTTTAATTAATGTTAGCTACTATTACAGTTATTAGCATGGTGCTTGACACTGTGGGATGAATGAATAGAATAAGTTTTGGTACTACTGGCTCCCCAGATTTCTTTCAAAATTACTGACTCTGCCAGTTACTTGCTACCTTGGACAGATGGTTTAACTTTGTGAAAGAACCTCTATCATCATCTATGAAATGGGATAATAGCCACATGGGGAAGAGCTGGAAAGTGTTTTGTAAACCGCTAAGCTTTAAGTAAATATTTACTGTGGTTTTAGAAGGGTAGATTTTTGTATACAGGAATGGCTGTACAGCAATCCCAGCTCTTCCCCATTAAATTCTTGACCTTTAGCAATTCACTTAGCCTCTAACATTTCCTCATGTATAATATGGGCATGGGACTCACATCTGTCTCAGAGGATTGTTATGAAAAATTAAATGATTAAATAAAGCAATATATTTAAATTACCTGAGACAGTGGGATAGGGTCTATTGGTTACTTTCCCTCCCCCCTAATAACTGTTGCCTTTCAATGACCTAAAGTAAAGTAAGTAGTAGGGTGTGCCAAGAAACTCATGGAACCAGTGGGACTATTCCGGGCTGTGCCAATGTGTGATCTTGGGCAGGTTACCTAACCTCTTCAAACCTTCAGATGCCTTACCTCTATGAGAAAACAAAGTTACAAGTGCATGTCTATGTTGCGAAGTTTGGGGGATAATAAGAGACAGGCAGCACAGACCCTGCCATGAAGTAGGAGCTTGCTCAATAAATGGGACCTACTACGTATCTGACAAGAATCCTTAGGCAGAGCCAGTGGTTAACAGCACCCTGCCGCTAACCAAAAAGTGGAGGTCTAAGTCCACCGAGACACCTCAGACCTGATGAGTCTACAGCTAAAAACTCGGCTATTGAAACCCTGTGGAGCACAGTTCTACTCTATCACATGTGGCGTTCCTGCCTGATGGCAGCTGGTGCAGATATAACCATAGACAGTACTATGCACCACACTCATGGAAAGGACCGAGTCGGAAGCAACAATCACAATTCCCCAACCCTGGAACCAAATGGGGTCATGAAATAGTAGTCCAGGCTCTACAAAGTTCCGATAGGTTCCAGAGGTTCCTGCCCAGCACTGCTCAGTTTGTCTGGCCCCTTCCAGTGGACAGGTCAAGAGAAGGCCACAAGAGGACCTATCCTCCCAAAGACATAACTGGAGAGGAGGAGGCAGGGGGAGGAAGGAATTTACTGATTCCCAGACCCACCCTTCCCTGACCTCTAATCCAGCTTCCGGAATTTTACGGCCCTCTTTCAAATGGGTTGGGATGAGGGTTAGGGTGGAGGGCACCAGTTTCAGCTGACTTGGGAAACTAGCCTTGCCAGTCATCTTTTGGAGGAAGCCCACGGAATCGAGCCCTTTCAGCGAGCCGGATCAGCCTCATCCAGCAGAAGGGGCTCCCACCCGTGCTGTTTGGAGGAGCCCAGCAGGGAGAGAGGAACTGAGAATTCCTGGAGAGGTTCAAGCTCACTCCGGGATGGGGGCTGGGGGGTGGATCCGCAGCAGAGGGTTTTTCTCCTGCGTGCTGAAAGCTTTGGCTGAATCACAGCTTGGGCCAGAGTGGACTGGAAGGCACAGCCTTCCCCAGGATCCTTCTGGGCAGAACTGCAATCGCGATTTGAATCTCCACTGCTGTCAGGTACGACTGGATTTCCTCCAAAAAAAAAAAGAAAGAAATGACTTCAGGACCTGGCGACGAGGGGCACGGAAAGATGAGAAACGTGGCCCAATGACCTCATTTGTCTTTTACATGAAGACAACCGAGGCCCGGAAGTTCGGGTTTTGCTTCAACCTATGGCTGGCTCTGCCCTGTCTCCTCAGTTCAATTGACAAGATTTCCCGGTATCTTGTGACTCAGTTTTTCTGTTTCGCAGGTAGGGAAATATCAAATAATATATTAATAACCGAAACAAGAGCTGTGGGGGAAGTGAAGCGGTAAATCTCAGCAGGCAATGAAGGGATTAAAGGTAATAATGTTCACAGCTGACA
Source organism: Heterohyrax brucei (assembly GCA_028571685.1). Taxonomy (NCBI): domain Eukaryota; kingdom Metazoa; phylum Chordata; class Mammalia; order Hyracoidea; family Procaviidae; genus Heterohyrax; species Heterohyrax brucei. The sequence goes on from CM053140.1 coordinate 62,490,565, forward strand.
TCTGTCGAGCCCCTATCATGTTTAAATCCCACCAGCCTCTCCTTGGGAACCCCGTGGAGCAGTTCTAGTCTATCTGCTGTGAGTTGGAATCCACTGAATGGCAAATGGGAATTATAGGCCAGGCTGTGTTGCTCTTAAACATACTAGCTAATTCAGTTTTCACAACAGTCCTTTTGCTGTTAGTTGCCATAAGTCAGTTCCGACCCACAGACTCACAGCTGCCTTACGGACAACACAAGGAAATACTGCCCAGTCCAGCACCATCATCGTCCCATTGTTGTGCCCACTGTCTGTCCATCTCAGTGACCCACTGCTTTACCGAGTCCGATGCCCTTCTTCAGGAACAGAGCCCTGCTAATACCACATCCGAAGTATGTGAGGGTAGTCTCTTATCCTTGCTTCTAAGGAGCATTCTGGTTGTAAAATACCTCCAAGACAGATTTGTTTATTCATTTGGCGGTCCACCGTCTATTCCATATTCTTTGCCAGCACCACAGGTCAAAAGCATCAGTTCTCCTTTGGTCTTCCTAGTCATTATCAGGAAACCCTGTGGTTAAGTGTTACAGTTACTAACCCAAATGGTGGCAATTCAAATCCACCAGCCACTCCTTGGGAGCTCTGTGGGGCAGTTCTCCTCTGTCTTATAGGGTCACTGTGAATTGAAGTCAACTAGATGCATTGGGTTTGGGGTTTGTTTTTTTATCCATCATCCAGCTTTCACATGCATTTGAGGTCATTGAAAGTGCCCTGGTTTGCATTGGGTACCTCTTAGTCTTCAAGGTAACATCTTTACTTTTCAACACTTTAAAGAGGTTTCTCATCAGATTTGCCCAGTGCAGTGCAACAGTCTTAGGAGGCAGAAATTATTATTGTCCCAGGTTACGTATCAAGAAATTGAGATAAATAATGGCAAAGCTGCTTGACCAATCACTTGCTTGTATATGGTAGTCAGGATTTGAACCCAGGGCCCCACGTCCTCAACCACTATGTACTATCTGCCTCTCCTAACCAGAATGTGGTTACAATCTACCCACATTCTCGATGTTGATTTAGCAGTATAGTATAAGCTCTTTTTGTTACAGCAAACTCAGACTGGCTGAAATTATCTATGCATGTATGAAAGTTTAACATATGCTCTCTGAATGTGATGTCACTACACCAGAAGACATCAAAGCACTGGGCTAAATGAGGCAATCAAGGTCACATTGTGAAGTGGAGAGGAGTCCTTCTCCATTGGTGCACCATTTTCTCAATTCTATCAGGTGCTGTGGGCAGAATCCTGACGTCCTCCACAGTGGGCACCTGGAATACTCATCTCCACATAAATGATACTAACTAACAAATACCTGTTTTCAATGAAGCTGAAAAATTTGCCCTGCATCTCCCTTCCCCCACGTATACCCTACCCTGTCCTCAGTTTGTATGTGTAGAAACTGTGTAATTGAAGCTTTCTTGATTCAAAGCCAAAATGACATTTCATCTGTTAGAACTGCAAACATCACAAGAAAGCGAAATAAACCAGGCCTTATCAGACACTTTCACTTAATGAGAAAGAGATTATCAGCTCCCCCAAAATGAGTTTTGGTGGGAGACAGAGCAAAAAGAGTAGCAACTTGCCTGATTTAATGTCTGAAAGAAGCTCAAAAGTCATCTAGTGCTGCTCTCTCCTTCTGTAAAAAAATAACACCTGACCTGTTGGGGTCAAGTCAGTTATAGCAACCAGGAGGGGGCCTGGTAGGTTCAAACTGTCAACTTTTTGGTTAGCAAGCAAATGCTTAACCACTGTACCACTAGGGATCCTTTTACAGACCCAGGTAAAAAAAATGGAGTTTTCTAGGCCACTCAGGTATTGAAGGCCTGAGAAAGTGCCACATGGGGAGCTACTGTGGGGAAGGAACCAGAAAGGTAGGCAAATGAACAAAGATTAGATTAGCCTCAGTGTCAGAAGTCTTGCTTTTTATTTGTATTTTTTTTTTCCTGGCCTTAAAAATGATACATACATTTTATGGTGGCACAGTGGATGCAGCAGTGGGCTGAAGCATAACAACAGTTGTGAGGATGGCACAGGGCCAGGCAGTGTTTCGTTGTGTTGGGCATAAAGTCACTATGCGTCGGAATTGACTCAGCTGCACCTAACAACAATACTTGAATAAAGCTGTCAAAAAATAATGCATGCTTCTTAATAATTTTTTAAATTGTCGAGAGAGATGCTTACTAAAGTAAAAGCCCCCTATGGTCCTACCAAGAGAAAGAAACACTGTTAAAAATTTGGATTACATTCTTCCTCTAGATTTTGTTCTATGCAGTCACATTTTTTTCTGTGTATTCACGAGTGTGTATTTTTTTAAACAGAAATGGGATTGTTTGCCTTAACAATATGTCTTGGACATTTTTCCATGTCTCTATATTTATATCTACCTCATTCTTCTTAAAGACTGCCCACATAGTATGGCTGACTATAATTAACAGGTTCCCTATTGATGGATATTTGGGTTGCTTCCAATATTTTGCTATTCTAAACTGTACTGCAATGGACGTTTTTGCACATACATTTTGGAGCACTTTTAGGGGGATTCTGTAGGATAAATTCCCACAGAAACTGTTCCTTTTAAATCAACATAGGCTGCTAGCCAAAAGGTTGGCGGTTTGAATCTGCCAGGCGCTCTTGGTTGCTGTAAGTCTGGTATTCTTTTCTTTATTCCACAACATGCTCTAACTTTAAAAACCTGTCTTGTATCAAAATTACATAAAATGCTTCAGATATACTGTATTTTTCCATAAATAATGTGCCCACACATAAAATGTACATAAGACACCTAGGAAAATAATGCACAATGGTGTTGCACATTTGACAAAAAGCATATAATATGCACATCATTGGGGTAAAAATACGGTAGTACATGTTAAATGTTAGTTATTTTCATGGATGGTTATTATTGCCATTATTTCACGATATGATTTGTCCAGAAGTGAGAAATTCATTCTTTCAGTAAAAAATTGTTGACAGGCTTCTGCCATGTGATGGACCTGAGGACCTGACGGTACACAGATGCATACCCTGACCTCAGGAGGGTGATAGTTTAGTTAGGGGAAGGGAAGTGTCAAGCAGCAGTTATGACATTCTGTGATGAGCACTACCAAACTGGTAACTGCAGGGGAGAGCAAACCAGCCTACAGGTCAGACGAGGAAAGTGTTATGAGAAAGAAGTAACAGCTTAAATTATCCAAAGAAGAAAGGTAATGAGCTCCCCAGCCATGAGAGGTAGCCAAGCAGAAGACCAAAAACCACTGACGTCAAGTCCAGCTCATAGTGACCCCGTAGGATGGAGTAGAACTGCCTCATTTGGTTTCCAAGAAGCACCTGGTAAATTCAAGCTATGAACCTTTTCTTTAGCAGCCATAGCTCTTAACCACTATGTCACCAGGGTTTCTAAGTGGAAGACACAACAGTGTCTCCAAGAACTAAATGTAACAGATATAAACCAGATCAGCAGGTCTCAAATGTCCATCCTGAGACTAATACTAGTGGATGGGGTAAAGGCTAAAAACAGGGATTAAGAGGTAGGTTTTCACACATTAAATGTATTAAGGGACAGTCTTTTATTCTGAGATCATACAGTTCCTTTTTTTTGTATTAAAATATCCTTTCTTTTATGAAGCCATGGTAACAAACAAAAAACCAAACCCACTGCTGTTGAGTCGATTCTGACTCAGTGATCCTATAGAACAGAGTAGAACTGCCTCATAGAGTTTCCAACAAGCACCTGGCAGATTCAAACTGCTGACCTTTTGTTTCGCAATCGTAGCATTTAACCACTGTGCCTCTCTCTATATGTGGTAATTGTTTTTCTTTAATGTTCTAGTTCGGTGAAACCAAAGCCTCCTGTTTTCAGACCTTTAGCTATTGACAGCATCTAAGGGTCTAGGCACCTTCTAAGCCGGGTAACTTCTAAGATTCCTTTCATCCCTATGATTCTCTGCTCAATAATGATTAAGGCCCAAAGTAAACTGAGTTTGGAACCTGTATGCCAAATCCTTTTCAATAGACCCAGATGAAAATAATAAATACGTAAGTACATGACTGAATAAAAGAAAAACAGATAATTCAGCAGCCCTTGAAACACTCGTAGTTTGGGTTCCCAAACCACATAAAAGCACTTGAAGTTTGCGTGCAGGCTTAATCCTCCTTCTGCTCTGCTGCTCCCAAAGTTATGCAACACTAAAGAGGAGAAACCACAGAAATAACAGATAGAAGTGATACGGGAAAAATCAACGCGGTACCGTTCTCACAAGCCTTTAAAAAGGCATGACTTAAGTGATAGTGGGGTTTCACTCCTGGCAGCAGCGGAGAGTTTCCGATGGGATTGCTGATGTTTCTTTGAGTGAGTGGGCAGAGAAGGAAGAAACAGTTTTTTTACCTTCCTTTCACTTATAAGAATGTCATGGATTGACTGATGCAATACCGGACTTTCCTCCAGAGCCGACAAGGGGAAACCCTTCTCCTGGAGCGGACACCCTGAATATGGACTCGTAGCCTACCAGCCAGCCAAGTGCCATCAAGTCGAAGCCAAACCATGTAAGAATAAACCTTCCTTTGTTAAGGCCATCCACTCTGTGGTATTACTGTAGAGCAGCCCTAGCTGACTAAAGCAGAATTTGGTACCAGGAGAGTGGGGTGCTGCTCTAGCAAATACCTAAAATGTGGGAGCCATTTTGAAACTGTGAATGGATAGAAGATTCAGAAGGAATGAAGAAGGCACAGATGGTGAGAAACTGAGGACTGGTTGCAGCAGCAGCGGCGGAACCAGAGGCAGCGCTGGAGCCGACCCGTGGAGCAAGAGAGCTAAGTGCCTGTGCAGAATTTTCCTCACAGAACACGGTGCCTCTGGGCACTTAAATCAGTGGAGCTGGCCTTGCTGACCCACAGAGTGAGAGAGCTGAGTGTCTTTGGGCAGGACGCTTAACAGCAAGTGGGGGGTGCCTCCGAGCACTTAAATCAGTGGAGCGACAGAGCTTTGGAACAACTTGCCCGGCAGGGCAGATGTGGGCCTGAGGCCCAGGCCATGCGGCCACAGGAAGCTGAAGCTGAAGAGACAAACAGCCGGAGAAGCTGAGCTGCCACAGTCTCAAAACGTATGGCCATAACCTCAGGGGTTTGAAAGGGTGGAACCATGGCGTCCTGGGTTCGTAAAGGTGGAACTGCCACTCAGTTGGGCTTAGGGTGCACCTAAAGCAGAGGGCAAAGTCTCTGTCCAAGTGGGCCTTGAAGGCAGGGTTTTAGCATGGGGCTGGAGGTCCCACTCAAAATCCAGAGAGTGTGGCCAATACCTAGAGCCTGGAGAGCAGGGCCATTGTGTAGAATGTCTCAGAAAATGTAAGAGTATTTCCAAAGCTTTGAGGGCTAATGTAATCTGTTCTGCTGACTCAGTTGTTGCCTATTAATGCGTTCTTTCTCTACAATTTCTCCTACTTACAATGAAATATCTAACTTGTGCCTGTTCTGCCATTGTACCTTTAGAAGCAGATAGCTTACCTTCTAGCTTTCACAGATGTAGAAGAGTTTGTATTTTGGACTTGGAACTGAGTTAAGACTTCTGTCATATGAGATAGACATGATTTTGCTATGATGACACAAATGTGTTACATGTTTATATGCTGTGATTTTTGGGTTGCCAAAGGGTGGGATGTCATGGATTGAATTGTGTCCCCCAAAAAATAAGTGTAGCTATGTGGCTGGGCCCTGATGCCCAGTATCTTGTGACTATCCTCCATTTGGTGATTTTCCTGTGCTGTATGTTAAAACATTAGGGTGGGGCTGTAAATCCCTTCATAGGATTACCTCGCTGCCCCACTGTAAAGGGAGTTTCCCTGGAGTATGGCTTGCCCCATCCTTAATCTTTTCATACTATGTATGAGAGATAAGAGGGCAGAGAAGCAGGCAGAGAATTGGGAACCTCGTACCATCAAGAAAGCGGCACTGGGAGAAGAGCGTGTCCTTCAGACCTGAGGTTCCTGTGCCAAGATGCCCCCTGAGCAAAGACTGATGCAATACCAGACTTTCCTCCAGAGCCAACAAAGGGGAAAGCCTTCCCCTGGAGTGGACACCCTGAATAGGGACTTGCAGCCTACCAGACTATGTAGGAATAAACTTTCCTTTGTTAAAGCCGTCCACTCTGTGATATTTCTGCTAGAGCAGCTCTAGCTGACTAAAACAAAGAAGATGGAGGCATTGGAAAGCAGAAGTCTCCTGTAATGTCACATTAAGAGGAGTGAATGAAATAAAGCTCCCCTGTAGCCAGAGAATGCACATCCTCAGCCTGGCACTGGCCAGGCCTTCCCTGTCACCAATGGTGCGGAAACTGAGCTTACACCAACACATCTAGTACTGCTGTTACTGCGGCAATGCCTTGCCTTTTTGCATACCTTGACTTGGGGTTGAGACTGGTTTAGAATGTGTCATGGATTGAACTGTGTTGCCTCAAAAATATATGCGTAGCTGTTTGGCTGGTCTGTGATCCCTGGTATTTTGTGATTGTCCTCTATTTTGTGATTTTCTTATGCTATGAATCCTAATCTCTGCCTGTGGTTAACAGAGTGGGTTATGTTAGAGAGGATAAGGGTGGGACTATAACACCCTTCCTAAGGTCACCTCCCAGCTCCAGTGTAAAGGGGAGTTTCCCTGGAGTGTGGCTTGTACCACCTTTTATTCCTTTTCATCCTAAAAGAGATTAAAGGAAAGGGAAGCTAGTAGAGAGTTGGGAACCTCATACCATCAAGAAAGCATCATCAGGAGAAGAGCGCAACATTCAGACCTGAGGTTCTGGGCCAAGATGCTCCCTGACCAAACACTGATGCAGCACGAGGACCTTCCTCCAGAGCTGGCAAAGAAGGAAAGTCTGCCTCTGGAGCAGACACTCTAAATTCAGACTTGCAGCCTACTGGACTGTGTAAGAATAAACTTTTCTTGTTAAAGCCACCCACTTGCACTATTTCTGTGAGAATAGTACCAGATGAGTAAGACAGGGTGGGTCTTAGTTATCTAGTGCTGCTCTGCTGTGCAATGCATCAGTTTTTTTTTTATTATGATAATTAAGTGAACGTATACAATCCAAATCAATTCCACATGCCCACCTACCTGAAGCTCCATCAGCTCTTCTCACCGTGTGACAGCACATTCCTGCTTTTCACACTATACTTCCAGTATCCTTTTAATGAACACCTATCCTCTCCTCTTCACCCTCTTCTCTCCTATCTAAAAAGAAACCAGTAGGACAGCCTCCTATAAATGTATAAACCCATGAAGTACACACACCACATGCTCACACTGTGTCCCCAAGTCCAGTTCATTTTTGTCTGAGGAGTTGACCGCAGTACTGGTTTCAGGTCAGGGCCAGCAGCAAGTCTGGGGACCATGTTCCCAGGTGACCCTCCAGGCTGTCGCTCCATCAGTTCTGATCTTTTAGAAGAGTTCTTGAACTGCATGCCTCTTTTTCTTGTGTTGTCTCAGGGACTCTATATTGTGTCCCCCATCATGACTGCCTTTGGTGGTGGCTGGGCACCGTCTGGTTCTTCTGGTCTCATGCTGATGCAATCTCCCATTCACAGGGGTTCTTCTGTCTCCTGGGCTCATTTGTCCTCATGTCTTTGATGTTCTCAGTTGTCATCTATTCCAGATGTGTCGGGACCATTTGGTGTACCTCAGATGGCAACTTGTGCAATGGATCACTTTTATATGATCTTTCTTGCCGTGATCTTGTAACCCCACTGGGACAGACTACACAGTAGGTAAGATACACACAGGTTTAATTGTATGTATTTACTAATCTGAAGTGCACAATGTCACCTGGTTTTCACCACATCAGAGGTAGCATAAAACCCATGTGAGTTGTAAACTGGAGATTAGTAAATAAACACAATTAAGCCCCTGCATCCATTGCTTACTGTAAGCTGGTACATATTAGTTTACTGGTTAATCTGCCCTTGCTCCCAACTAAAGACTGGGGGACTATGCAAATGAGGTGCTCATGACACACCAAGGGGATTGAATAACTTGCTATTAATGTAAATAAGGTATGCAGCATTCTTGTGGGTTTGGACCATGCAAACAAGGCAAATGGAACTCTAACAAGAGAACTGGCCAGTTTTGCCATCCCACTAGGCTTAAAATGAACCATCCCCAAGGTGGGAAGTGATGATACAACCAACACCAAGAAGCCAAGCCAGCCAAGTGCCGTTGAGTCCAAGAAAGAAGGGCCAAAAGTGGAACACGTCCTTTGGACCCAGTATTCATGTGCTGAGAACCTACTAGATCCAAGACACAGAGAGCTATAACATCAGAGATGGTGAAAAGCAATGACAGAGAGATGGTGGTGGCAGCAGAGGCAGCAGAACCAGGAGCTTGGCAGGATAAGGCACAGTGGGCTTCTTGCCCAAGGAGCAAGAAAGCTGAGTGCCTTCAAGCAGGAGGCTTTTTGGCAGAGTGATGTGCTGCCAGGCACTTATCAGCAGAGCTGAAAGAGCTTTGTCACACTTGCCCAAGAAGGGCAGAGGCCAGTGGGCCTAAGAGAAGTGTGCCTGTGGGCACAGCTGAGCAGAGGCTGTCCTGATCGAAGAACTGCATTCTGAGCATTCCTGAACCTGAACTGTAACTTCCCTAATAAACCCCGTAATTGTATTACCTGTAAGTTCTGTGTGAGACCATTGCAACAAATTGTCAAACCCAGCAAAGAAGTAGAGTGCCATGGGAGGGGCAGTTGGCATCAGAATTGGTAAAAAAAAAAGTTGTAGAGTAGAGGCAAACCTGACCTCTCATAGGAAGCAGCTTTGGTCTGTTGATCTTGACTCTCCTTCCTCCTTGTGAAATTAGAGGAGGTCAGGCACTGCCCCCACACCATTTTACATGTTATAACAGAAATAGCTACATTTTCTCATAGATCCGACTCGACGGCACTTGGCTGGCTTGGCTTAGGAGGCTAGAAGTTTAAATTCAGAAAGTGAGCGCTAGGGGAAGCCTTTCTCTCTGTGGTCTCTGCAAGGTCTTTGTCTCTTCAGTTTCTGCTTCCTAGTTCCCTGGAGACCTTCTGTGACTTGTCATCTGTCTTAACCCGTCTCTCCTTTGCTTGCTTGTTTAATCTCTTTTATATCTCAAAGGAGATGGATTCAAAACACACCTCCTGCCTCATTAGCATAACACAGCCAACCCATTCCCAAATGAAATTATAACCACAGGCATAGCAGTTAGGATTTATAACACATATTTTTGGGGGGATACAGTTCAGTCCCAAACAGGGCACATTTGAGTTTTCATGTTTCTTCTTAGACAAAGACCTTGCAGAGACCACAGAGAGAAAGGCTTCCCCTAGCGCTCACTTTCTGAATTTAAACTTCTAGCCTCCTAAACTATGAGAAAATGTAGCTATTTCTGTTATAACATGTAAAATGGTGTGGGGGCAGTGCCTGACCTCCTCTAATTTCACAGGGAGGAAGGAGAGTCAAGATCAACAGACCAAAGTTGCTTCCAATGAGAGGTCAGGTTTGCCTCTACTCTACAACTTTTTTACCAGTTCTGATGCCAACTGCCCCTCCCAGCTTATCTGCTGCCTGGCTACTTGCATTTCAGTTTATATAACTAGGTCTCACCAGATACAGAGGCCCTGCAGCTGGGTAAGGGAGTAGAAATGGCCCCATTAGAACCCACAGACCTTGATTCAAATCCCACCTCCTCAGTGAACCCATTTATTCTTTCAAACAACTCCTCATCTGGCCAGTCACTAGCGGGTACAAAAAGATGACTGAATGGCCAGAGTCTGCCCTCAGCTCACAGTTGAGGGGGAAAGGGGTCAGTAGACAACCACAAGCCAGGATAAGTGACTTTACAGAGTTAGGGGCTGTTTCTGTCGCTGCCCGGAGGCTTCTTTGATCTCCTGTTTCTTTTAAAATAGGGATAATATTTCTTTCCTCATTCAGTTATTTTGAAGAGTGAACTTGATAACTTCTTCAGAAAATATCTCACCTGGAGCTTGGCATAGAGTAACTGCTTAATACATGGTCACCATTGTCCTAGGCAGTTAGTACAACCCTAACATTCATAGACCTTTCCTGATTTAAAACCACAAGGTGGGGGAAACTACATAAAACCCAAAATGCATTGAGAAGGACTCATAGAAACACAACTCTCAAATCTTAAATCTTCTCACCCTTAATTCTGATGCCTTTGTACTGAACTCTTGTGAGCCCAAGTCTTGCCTGCTGGGATGTTCCTGTGAGTTCTTCTTAATGCAGCTCCCTTGCCTGAGTCATGGTTTCTCTGTAAACCAGAACTAGTAATAGCATAAATGTCATAAATCAGGTATTACTGTTATCATTGCTTCAGAGTTCCTGGGTGGCACAAGCAGTTAAATGCTCGACTACTAGCTGAGAGGTTGGGGGCTGGAACCTACTCAGAGGCACCTGAGAAGATAGGCCTGGCCATCTTCCTCCCAAAGAGTGCAACCTTGAAAGCCAATGGAGCAGTTCTACTCCACACATGTGAATCAGGATCTACTGGAGGGTAACTAAGAAGAACAGCATTCTTGTTTCAGAAAGCCTGGCACCTGGTTGGTGCTCCATAAGCATTACATAAACATTTCTTATCCTTTTTGGACACTTCCCTTGGGTCACCCCACTTTTGCCCTCTCTCCGGCCTTCAGATACGCTAGCTGTTCTCCTTCTAGGTGGGAGGAGTGCAGTATGAGTGTCACAAGCCCCTCATTTCCTTCAGGCTCAGCCTTTTTCCTGCTCAGTGAAGCAGAGAGGGCCTGAGCCAGGCCACTGGCCTGACCAGCAGAGCTCCCCTGGAGACTGAGGTGGAGGAAAAGGCAGCGAGTGCGTCAGCCCTGATGCAATCGCAGGCTCACTACTTGGCCCACTTCCTCCTCCTTGGGTGTTTACTGGAGCCTAGATTCCAGACAAACCCTTGGAAGGGTGTACCGGCAGGAGCAGGGGGCAGGAAGTACACATAACTGCCCTTGCTTTGGGGACAGCTTAGGAAGAAAGTGATTCTGTGCTTGCCTGGGCCTCATGCGCCCTGGGCTCAGGGACACAGGAAAGAGATACCCAGTGCCGAGTCCAGTGGGAGGGGCAGGGAAGGCAGGCCCAAGAAGGGAGGCACTAGCAGGGACAAACTACTGGCTGGTGCCAGGGCCAGCTTCCAGGCCTGGGCTCCAGGGAGGACAGTGAACAGGCCTTTTATCTAAGCTAGGGGAGGGGGCCGAAAAAGGGGGTCTCAGGTGGCAGAAGCCTCAGAACAAGTTCAGAGGATCCTGTCCCTTCCCTCCCAGCAGAAATCCTGGCTCGAAAGTGGCTTCTTTAGGGAAGTTGTTTTCCAGCTTTGCTTAGGCTCTTCACTCAGGAGGCCCCTCACCAACCCCACAGGCCTTGCTGGGTCACCTACAGAAGTTCAGAGTGGCCTCAGGGTTAAGAACAGTGCTTTGGGAGGGGGTGGAGAATTCTCAGCTCTTCCAGTTACTGGCTATCTACCCCAGGCAAATCATTTCACCTCTCAGACACTCTACTTCCTTATGTCAAATAGAGACAGTAAACACAGCTGACCCTAGAGCTAAAGTCTATGGGCATGTAGCACGGGGCCAGGCACATGGTAAGCCACTCCCTATCTGTTATATATTGTTATTTTTAGTAAGGCTTAGGTAGGAGCAGAGAGGAAAAGTATCCCAGCATCAGCTCTTTGCTCCCAGATCTGAACACTAGGTTTCTCTGGAGCTTGGAAACCTTTTTTTCCAAAGTTGGGGCCCATTTTTCCTCCTTCTTTCACTATTTAACGACTGCTTCCCAGTTACGAGGAAAGTATCTGACCTCCCATCCCCCAGAGCTGTGAAACTGAGTACCTAAAGCTTCCTCAAGCTCCTGAGTCATTAAGCAAAACCAGCCCAAGAATATCAGTGGATCAAGGAAATTAGATGCAAAGTGGGGAAAACCCAGCCACAAAGCTGGGCCCTCCTCACGGGGCATTTCCCTCTGTAGGCCCCTCTGAGGAATTTTCATTTTGGAGTTCCACAAACAAGACAAGCCCTGGCATCTGACTCCTTCCCAGGTGCTCCTGTATCTAGAATAAGGCATTACCCACACCTGGCTCTCTACCCAGGAGCCAGGCCTTCCCATGGGGTCTTGTTTGACACAAACTCTCTGCCCTTAGACCTTTCACCTATACCCGAGTCCTCAGGAAAGTCTATACCCTGTCTCCATCCCCACAGCCCACGCATTTCTCAGCCCTTGTGATTTGACTTCCGCCCAGCCACTCCACTAACACTCTTTTGCTACATTTACCAGTGATCTTTTAATTGCTAAATCCAAAACATGCCTATCCTTCCAGCTCTCTCTAAGCATTTGGGGCTGTTGGTCACTTTCTTCTTTGAACTTCCCTTCCTGGGTCTCCTTCCTCTGTGACCAGCACTTCTTGATGTTGCTCTTAGCATCTTTCCTTTCCTCTTTCCTCAGTGCTTCTGGGTGCCAGGGAATCAATTCTGACCCACAGTGACCTCACGGTGGAGTAAAACTGCCCCGGAGGGTTTTCTTGGCCAAACTCTGCACAAAAGCAGACCGCTGAGCTTGGAGCTGCCGGGTGGGTTCAAACTGTTGATTTTTCAGTTAGCAGCCAAGTGTTTAACCATTGTGCAGCTCCTTTTGCTATTGCTCACGCCCCAGAATTAACCTGTGCCTGTGTCTTCAACTTCTGCCTCTTTGTTAATGACTTCCCAGATGGTATCTTGAGCCCAGATGTTTCTCTGAACACCACCTGCCTACCCCAGGCACAGCAGACTCAAGATGCTGGAAACGGACCTCTTTATCTCCCCCTAAAACTGTTGCTCCTCCCTTGGTCCCAATCTTGATGAATGACACCGCCCTTGACCCTGTTATCCAAGTCAGAGGTTCAAAGGTCACCCTTGCTCCAATTCCCTAGCCCTCAAATCACTGTGTTCCTAACATCTTGTAAATGTCCTCCTTCATCCTCTGCTCTGAACTGACCTCAGTGCAATAGGTTTGGTTTTGGTTTTTAGTCCTCTGTTTTGTTCCCTCTGTTTTCTGCTTCAGTGCAGGCCTCCATCGTGATCTGAAACCTGGATTATTATGCTTTTTGTAACTAGGCTCTAGGCTTTCATATCTACCCCCTTTGTTCTGGATTCCTATTGCAATGTCTGCCCAATCGCAGTTGCTTCCCTGAGAACCACTCACCGTTGGCCTTGCTGTGGGGATGATCGGAGACCCCGTGTTGATATCACAGTATCCTGCCTTGCTATGGCCACAGTTTTTGTGAATCAGGGGTTCATCCGGGCTGAATCCAATCTCCTGGGAGTGTGAAACTGGGACATAGTGACTCTAGTTCAAATGCCCCCAAAGATTGCAGAGTTAAAGAAAACGAGTAAAGCAACCCAGTGAGTGCCAGCGGGGAAGGGTGACAATTGTGGTAAACGGAGAACATGTGACTTCTCTAAAGGCAGCAGCTGCTGCTCTGCTTTAGCAGCCCGTTGTCATGGGAATGTAAGCATTGAGTTGTCAGATATTCTGATCTTTTAGATTTTTATGTGGAATTTCTGATTTTTTAATATTGGGCACTAGTTCATTCTTTTAAATGCCACAGCTAAGCTCACTTTTTGCATCATGTGTAGCCTAACAGGGCTGCCAGTTAGCAAGCCACACCAGGGAATCAGGTTTAGGCACTGGCCCTGAAGCTGGGAACAGCCAGTCACTCTCGGCCTGGTATGCGGAGAGCTGTCAGTGTAGACGGAAGAACAAAGCCCGCTCCTTGCTCCCCAGATATGCCAAATGCCTACCTTTCTTGGCCCAATACCTTTGCTTCTTTCTAGGCCCAGGAGTATGTAGTAATAAAATACTAAGATCTGGAAGCAGGCAGACACTGGGTTTATGAGCTGGCCCTCCAACTCCCCAGTTGAGTGCATCCTCAAGCAAGTCACCTAAGCTCTCTGAGCTTTGGGTCCCTCCACTACAGAGGGGGTAATTCTAGTACTTGTGTCATAGTATGTACTGTGAGGATTAGGTCTCTAAGTGATACAGTCTGTACTTGCTACCAATTGAAAGGCTGGCAGTTAGAATTCACCTAGTGGCACTGCAAGAAGAAAGGCCTGGTGATCGACTTCTGTGAGATTACAGCCACTGAAAACTCTATGGAGCACCGTTCTTCCCTGGCACTTGGGGGAGTCGCCATGAGTTGTAATCAACTCAGTAGCAACAGGTTTGGCTTTTCTGTTATTGTGAGGATTAAATAAGATATTACTTAGAAAGTTCTTAGCACAGTAAGCACTGAAGGTATGTTCATCATTATTACTGTTGTTATTATTATTCCTTCTCACCCTGGCCCTCTCTCCTATGGAACTTTCCTATTTGTGTAACTCTCTGGGCATTCGGAGACCTGGTGGTACAGTGGTTAAGAACTTGGTTGTTAACCAAAAAGTCTGCGGGTCCACAGTTTGAATCTACCAGCCACTGCTTGGAAATCCTTTGTGGCAGTTCTAGTCTGTTCTATGGGGTCACTACGAGTCAGAATTGACTTGGTGGGAAGAGGTTTGGGTTGGTTTTGGTATTTACCATCTCTTCTTATTATTTATCAATGTTTCATCTCCCTTAGTCTATTGTAAATTCCTTGAGAGAAAGGCTACATCTAGGGTGGCTCAGAACACAGTGTTTTGTACACAGGTTCTTGAGAAACGTTATGTGTTGGTATTTGTTGGTCACTTGAAATCTAAGCTTCAGGAGAGCAAGAGCTTTTTCTGTCTGATTCACTGTTATATACCCTGAGTCTAGCACATACAGAGCACATGCAAAACCCTCAATAAATATATTTTGAGTTAGAGGCATCTCCCTGCCCTCCAAACGATTCTTTAACATATCCCTAGGAGTTACTAGTGCAAAACTCAACACGCTTTTTAATTAACAGGTTCTGGAATCTCTGTTAACCCAAAAAGTCTGCTGCTGTTGAGTCAATTGCGACTCATAGCAACCCAATACGACAATGTAGAATTGCCCCATCAAGTTTCCAAGGTGGATTTGAACTGCGAACCTTTTGCTTAGCACCTGTAGCATTGAACCACTCCACCACTAGAGTTTCCTCTCTGTTAATAGCCCCCCATTTTTTCTTGAGGGTACTGCTCCTCCTGTACGGACAGTTCACTGCTTCCAATGAGGTTGATCCGCTTCAGGGCCAGGAGTGGTCATGTGACCCAGGTTAGCCAATCGTAGATGTCTACCCCTGGCTACAGTCACTGGTTCTGTGCTGGTTTAAGATTCCATCAGAGCCAATCAGAGCTGAAACTATTAGAAAGGAGAAATTTGTTTTCCACCGAGGGGGCTAAATCATGGGAACATAAACTTTGTTTCTAGTGGCCATATTGCCACCATGAGGAGAAAGCCCATCAAAGAATGAAGCATGTGGAAAAGGGCATAACTGAGAGGTAGAAGTTCCTCAAAGTAATTTTTGAGTCAAAAAAAAAAAAGTCTAAGAGATTCTGACTTGTAATAAACCTATAGTACAGAGTAGAACTGCCCTATGGGGTTTTCAAGGAGCACCTGGTGGATTCAAACTGCCGACCTTCTGGTTAGCAGCTAAACTCTTAATCACTATGCCATCAGGGTTTCCATTTATTTTGTTTTTTCTTAATTGTGATTAACTGAAAGTATACAATCCAAATTAATTTTGCATGCCTGCCTGTCTGGGGCTCCTTCTGCTCTCCTGGCCCAATGACAGCACACTCCTTTTCTTTCTATACCTGTCTATCCTCTTACCAAGCTCCTGTCCCCTCCTCTGTACTGTCTTCTCTCCCGTCTGGAAAGAGACCAGTAGGACAGCCTGCTATAAATGCATAGAACCATAAAGTACACACACCATATGGTCACACTGTGTCCCCGAGTCCGGTCCACTTTTGTCCAGAGAGTTGTCCTCAGTAGTGTTTTCTGGATAGGGGCGGCAGCAGGTCTAGGGGCCATGCTCCCAGGGGATCCTCCAGGCCGTCGGACCATCATTTGTGGTCTTTTAGTAGCGTTCTTGAGCTGCACCCTTCTTTTTCTCGTGTTGCCACAGGGGTTCAACGTTGTGTGCTGCATCACAGTGGTCTTTGGTGGTGTCTGGGCACCATCTGGTTCTTCTGGTGGCATGTTAGTACAGTCTCCCACTGACGTGGGTCCTTCTGTCTCCTGAGCTCTTCTTCCCTCGTGTCTTTTTTGTTCTCAGTCATCATCTGTTCCAGATGAGTTGGGCCCATTTGGTGTAAGGGTTTCCATTTTCTGAGCAAGTCAGTCTAATTATGCCTGAAGTCAAGCCCTTGATTTTTCTGTTACTGAAACAAAAAGTCATTCTCTCCCATTTTTTGTTTGTTTAAGTCAATTTGAGCTAGGTTTCTGTCACATCCAAGAGTCCTGGTTAATATTTTGCTTTTATAGCTTTCATACATAGGGAGCCACAGTAGACGTGTACCACGACTCTTTAGACACCTACATACACCTCTGTAAGATCCTGCCTTTTTTAGAACTGCGCACTACTCAGGAACTAGACTAGTGCTGCCATGTTTGTACTAAGTAACCCTGCCCTGCAAGGCCACAGTGAATGGGACCAGAAGTGGACATGTCATC
This sequence comes from Heterohyrax brucei, assembly GCA_028571685.1. Lineage (NCBI taxonomy): Eukaryota > Metazoa > Chordata > Mammalia > Hyracoidea > Procaviidae > Heterohyrax > Heterohyrax brucei. Next base: position 62,507,200 of record CM053140.1, read on the forward strand.
AGGCTGACTTATTTCTCTTGGGCATTTGGATTTAAGACAGAGAGATCCTTGTTCAGGATGGGCTGCATATTGAAACCGATGGGTTGTAAGGAAGCTGTTTTGCTGAAGTAGAATGAGGCAATGCACACAGAGCATCAGAGACCAGAGGCCTTGGTTTCCTAGAGGGAGAACAAGAGAGAAGAGAGACAGAAAGAGCAGCTGCTTCATCCTCACGAGACTAATTACTTCTCTTCTTCGGTCCTATGAGATTTCTCTGTGTTCTTATAATCCACTCCCTTTTTTCCCTGTTAAAACAGCTCTAACAGGTTGTCCCTGTTTTATCTTGTACTTAGACAACTGTCCTAGGAACAAAAGTCCACAGCCACGCTATCTGGTCCACTGGGCTAACCAAGAGCCTGGCTCACTGAATCAAGACATCTAACCATCCACAATACCTGGACTCACTGAACTGACTTCCTCCTCTGTTAGTATGGGAATAATCATGCCTACATTACCAGGTTGTCATGAAGACCAAACAACATGATGTGAGTATAAGAGCTTAGCCGTTATGTGCTGAATGACAAAGGGCTGAGTCCAAGCACAGAGCCAAAGGAAGCTCAAAGGGACAGTGCCTCTTCCCATCAGCATCTTTTTTAACTCTTTTGTACTAAGTCACTAAGTACTTAGCCTTAAAAAGGAACCCAAACCGGACCCACTCCATCAAGTTGGCTCCAATTTACAGTAACCTTACAGGACAGAATAGAACTGCCCTATAGGGTTCCCAAGGTTGTAAATATTCACAGAAGCAGACGGCTACATCTTTCTCCTACAGAGCAGCTAGTGGATTCAAACCACTGACCTTTTTTTTTAAATTTTTAATTTTAATTTTTTTATTTGATATGATTGAGTGAAAATGTACATTCCCCCGTATAAATTTACATGCCCACCTATATGTAGCTTCCACTGCTCTCCTTGTCTGGTGACAGCACACTATTCCTCTCTGCTCCATACACGTCTCATCCTCCCAACAGTCTCCTTTCCCCTCCTCTCCAACCGCTCTCCTTCTTCCAACCAGAGGTCAGCAGGATGATATCCTATAGATGTATAGAACCATAAAGTGCACACAATATATGGTCACTCTGCATTGCCAAGTCCAATCCATTCATGTCCAAAGAGTGGATTTTCATTATGATTTATGGGAAAGGGCAGCATCAGGACCAGGGACCATGCTCCCAGGGGAACCCCGAAACTGCTGGACCATCAACTGATATCTTTTAGTGGGGATCTCAGGATGCACCCCTTTTTATTCTTGTGTTGCCAGTGAGACTCAACTTAGTGAGCTCCATCGTGGCTATCACTGGTGGTGGCCGGGCACCATCCGGTTCTTCTGGTCCCAAGTCGATGTAGGCACCCACTCTTGTGGGTCTCTCTGTCTTCTGGGTTGTCTTTACCCCATGTCATTTTGGTCCTCAGTGAGCATCCGTTCCTGCTGAGTTGGGACCATTTGCTGTGCCCTCGGATGGCAGCTTTTAAGACCCCAGACGCCACTCACCAATGTGGAGTGCAGAGAGCCCTCTTAGCAAAACGCTAGTTATGCCAGTTGGCCTCGATTTCACCTAAGAGCATAGTCCCGTGCCCCCCGCCCCAGCTACTCTATCCTTGCAATATCGAGTTAAGATGGAAGGAGTACTCAAGTTATGCTGAAGTCCACTTAATGCTATTCTTGTTTCTAATGTGTGCTATTACCAATTTCTCCCAACCAGATTTCTAGCAACTGTCTAATCTAAACCCTCCCCCAAACCACTGACTTTTTGGTTCACAGCTGAGTGCTTTAACCACTGGGAAACCAGGTCTTCCTTGAAAAGGAAAAGAAAGTCTTTATTTTTGAAAAGTGCCCATTCTGTAACTCTAATCTAATGATGTAATCAAACAAGAGCAAGTACATAAGCATAAGGTTGCTCACTGCAGTAGTGTTTGTATTAGAGAAAAATTGGAAATGACTTAAATGTCCAATGCTGTGTTTCACTTAATAGATGAAAATACATGCATATAATAGAATACTATGAAGATTTGGAATAGAAAAGATGTAATATTTTAAAATTAAAACAAAATGAGAATGTAAAATATGTTGGGGGTATAATGCAAAATTTGAGTTTTTTAAGGTAGAAGTCCAATATTTCGAAGAGGTTTGTCTCATTCTCTTAAATTCTAGCAACACACACCACCTGCTGGCAATGCATTTATCTTCTCTGCCTTTGGGGTTGCTTGGATGGAAAAATTTAAGAAGCCTTTATGTATGTACAAGTCCTGAGGCCTCTAACATTAAAGGTGTCCACAATATTTTTCAAGTAAAAAGGAAGTTACAAAAATATAGCCAAAAATTTTAACAGTGGTTCTCTTGGGTCATGGGATTTCAAGCAGTCTTGCTTTTCTTCTTTGTACTTTTATGCATTATGCAAAGTTTTTATAATGCGCATTCGTTATATTTGTAATGAGAAAAAACAGTGAAGCTATTTTCATCCACACTGATTTATTTTCTCCTATAAACCCTGGCAACATTGCAGTTAAGTACTTTGTCTGCTAATCAAGAGGTCAGCAGTCTGCATCGGCCAAGTGCTCCTTGGAAATTCTGTGGGGCAGTTCTCCTCTGTGCTACAGGGTCACTATGAGTCAGAATCAACTCAATGGCAGTGGGTTTGGGTTTTTTGGTTACGTTATCCTCAAATTACTTTTGAGCAGACCTTCTCTAACAAGTCTTCCTTATTCAGCAAGACTGGAATTTACCTAGCTGCACAGTCCTCTAGGGAGCTACTCCAGACAGAAAGCTGCTTGTACAGTAAGGAAAACCTTCCACGAGTCTGGCAGACATGCTGGGTAGCTCACTACTGCCCTCTTCTGGTCAGAATGGGTCACAGACTAAATCCACTAAACGCCGCACTAACTAGTGCACCCTGGCAGCCAAGGTCACGGCAGAGGCGTGACTTCTGGCTATCCCTGTGGTCCCCAAAGTGTTGCATACCAACATCAGTGGATTAGCCCCCACCTCAAACAAGCCGTAATCTAGATTTGGCCGTACCATGCCTAACAACTGTAACTCCGTCTGAACAACGAGGTCCACAGCCAGCCAGAATCTCTTAGCCAATGCCCTTTCCCAACATTTAGAGCAAGTAATGGAGAGCTTTCCTATCTGCTAACGATCACTGATGGCCAAGGCTTTGAGTTAAAGAAAGTGGAAGACAAGATAACTGCAGTCATCCTCATCATAAAAGCCCTTATCCTTACATGGTTCTTTTCAATTTTTGAAATATTTCCCAAGGCAACCTAACATGCACAGATGAATTCATAAAAGGATGCCTGTTGCAGAATTTTTGGTAACATCAAAAGACTGGAAACAACCTAAATGTCCCTTATTTGGGGGCAGGGAGTGTTTAGACAAAATGAAACACACCTACTTCTCATTACTGATTATCTCATTATCTGTAGTTTCACATTTACGGCATTAGTAAAAAATCTACTATCCAACTATTTTGCAGTTAACAGTGTACTGCCAGGTGGCAGTAATGAACACCAAGCTGCAAGGCAAAAGTAACCTCCATGATGGTTAAGGTTATGAGTCAGTTTGTCTGGGCCGTGATTCTCAGTGGTTTGGCAGTTATGTAACGACATAATTTGGCCGCTATGTTATAATGCAGTTATCTTCCATTTTTTTATTTGATGTGGCCATCCTCCATTTTCACATAATAACAACCTGGCCTTTGGAACCTGTCTCCACAAGTGAAGAGTGGGTGTAATGTGAAGATGTTAGAAAGATTGAGGTAGATCTGCATGTGCTGCTGTGGAACAATCTCCAGGACACATTGTTAAGTGAAAAACAAAAAAAGCAAGATGCAGAATAGTTAATGTCTTAGTCGTCTACTGCTGCTACAAAAGAGATACCACAAATGGATGGCTTTAACAAAGAGAAATTTATTTTCCCACAAAAAGATAGGCTGAAGTCCAAATTTAGGGCATCAGCTTCAGGGGAAGTATTTCTCTGTTGGCTCTTGAGGAAGGTCTTGTCATCAGTCTTCCCCTGGACTAAGAACTTCTGAGCTGCAGGAACCCCAGGTCCAAAGGACACGCTCTGCTCCCTGCACTGCCTCCTTTCTGGCAGTTTGCAGTCCCCAAATCCCTCTACTAGCTTCTTTCTTTTATGTCTCAAGATATTGTCTCAAGGCACAGGACAGTCTTACACATTGAGTCCTGCCCCACCAACACAACTTCCATCTGTCCCCTCTCATTAACATCATAGAAGTAGGATTTACAACATATAGGGACATCACATAGAACTGGGACTCATGACCTAGCCAAGTGGCTGAACACTTTTTTTGCCAAACACAGTTCAATCCATGAGAGTGGGTATATGAGACTGTGTGTATATGTGTGTTTTAGATAGGAATCTGTATCTGTAGATACATATGTTTTTATATGTATAAAATACACTGGAAAGAAATACCAGAAACTAATAATAACGACTGCCTCTAGGGGTGAGGTGACTAGGGGTATTATGGTAGGAAAGAAAACTACTTTTCACTGTGAATTCTTTCATACTGTTAAATTATTTACCATGTACATGTATAATTTTTTCAAGGCAAAATTTGTCTAAAAATTTGAAATAATATTTTTCAGGGTCGATTTGGTCAGATTTGAATCAGAAAGTTTCGAATCTTAGTTCTGAGACTGAGAGTTGTGTGACCTTAAGCAAATTGCTCACCTACTCTGAATACCAACTGTCTTGTCTCTAAAATGAGATTAGTAACATCAATCTTCACGACATTATTGTGAGGATTAAAGATAAGCATTTGGTATGAGGACCACATTGTCATACAACCCCTGTGTATGACTTCTATGTTAATACTGCCCTCTGGAGTTGAGCATTGAATACAGGGCCCAGTACATAGTAGATGAACAAAAATTTAGAATTTTTGCATTTATTATCTCATTTTAATTTCTCATTTCTTCAGCCAGTTTTGTAACTGGAAAAACAGGAATGGATCAGCAACCCAACTTGATTTGGAACATATGATGTCTGACAATCAAGTCCATGAACTTAACTATGGAAGTGCTACATACCTCATTGCTGAATATCACTACAGTCACCTTTGAAGCACTCTGCTTGGAAGCTATGCAGTGATGCCAGCACCTAGTCCACCCTTCAAAGCATGTAGCACATGGTGGTACACTGGTAAGTTCACGAAGTTAATTGTACAGTTGCCTGTGAGGGAGTTTTTAGCCAGTAAACAAAACTGTATTGGAACACCCTCCCTACTCACCTAATCTGGCTTCCAGTGACTTTTTTGTTTACCTGAAGATAAAGGAAATACTGAAAGGAAGACATTTTGATGACGTTCAGGACATCAAGGGTAATACAAGGACAGCTTTGATGGCCATTCCAGAAAGAGTTCCAAAATAGTTTTGAAAGGTAGAATAGGCACCAGCGTGCGTGTACAGCTTCCCAAGGGGAGTACTTCCATGGCGACCGTAGTGATATTCACAATGAGGTATGTAGCACTTTTTCTAGGGTGAGTTCATGAACTTAATAATAGACTTCATAGGTCTCAAATTCCTACTCCAAATTGAAAGGAAAATACCAGGAAATTAGTTTTTTATTATATATAGTGTAAGGGCTATCTGTGATAAGAACCAACAAACAGGATAAGATTTGGCATCCGGATTGAAAAGGAAGAAGTAAAGCTATCTCTATTTGCAGATGACAAGATCGTGTAAACAGAAAATCCTAAGGAATATACACATACACAATAACTATTAGAACTAATAAGTGAGTTTGGCAAGGTTGCCATATAAAAGATCAATATACAAAAATCAGTTGAACTTGTATGCACTAGCAATGAACAATTTGAAAATTAAACTAGAACTTTCATCTACAATAGCATCAAGAAGAATAAAATGTTCAAGAATAAATTTAACAAAAGGAAGTGTAAGACTCATACAGTGAGCACTACAAAAAACCTCGTTGAAAGAAACGAAAGAAGAAAATCTAAATTAATGGAAACACATGGATTGGACTTGAACAGATTGCATCCCAGAAAGTATGATGGCAGGACTCACTAGACTAATCTACAGAGTCTGTGTAATCCTTATCAAAATTTCAGCTGGTGTTTGCAGAAACTGGCAGGCTAATCTTGAAATTCATATGGAAATCCAAGAGTACCAAAATAGTCAAAATAATGCTGGAAAAGAAGAATAAAATTGGAGAGCACATACTTCCCAGTTTAAAAACTTCTCATACGGTTATAGTGGTCAAGACAATGTAGTACTAGCATATTAGTAGACATATAGATCAAAGGAATAGAAATCAAAGTCTAGAAATAAATCCTTACATTTAAAGTAAGTCGATTTTCACCATGGGTCTGAAGACAATTCAATGAAGGAAAGAACAGCCTTTTCAAGAAATAGTGCTGGAGCAACTCAATAGCCACGTGAAAAAGAATGAAATTGTGCTTGTGTGTCACATCATATAAAAACGTAGCTCAAAATGGATCATAACCCTAAATGTCGGAGGTAAAACCATAAAACTCTTACAAGAAATCGTAGAAGTAAATAGTCGTGATCCTGGCTTGGGCAATGGTTTCTTAAGTATGACACCAAAGGAAAAAATGATTTTTAAAAAGCCACATGGAACTACATCAAACAAGTCAGAAACATTAGTTCTTCAAAGAATACCATCAATAAAACAGATAATCCATGGAATAAGAGAAGCTATTTGTAAATTATGTATCTGATAAGGGGCTAGTATTCAGAATATATAAAGAACACTTATAACCTGACAATAAAAAGACAAACAATCCAATTTAAAAGAATGGGCAAAAGATTTGAATACACATTTTTTCAAAGGTGATACACAAATGGCCTGTAAACACATGGAAAAATGCTCAATATCATTAGTCATTGTTGTTAGGTGCCATTGAACCACTTCTGACTCGTAGCAACCCTGTATACAACAGAAGCAAACACTATCCAGTCCTGTGCCATCCTCAAGATCGTTTTTATGCTTGAACCAATTGCTGTGGCCACTGGGTCAATCCATCTTGTTGAGGGTCTTCCTCTTTTTCACTGACCCTCTACTTTACAAGCATGAAGTCGTTCTCCAAGAATTGATGCCTTCTGACAACATGCCCAATGTACATGAGACAAAATCTCACCATCCTTGCTTCTAAGGAACATTCTGGCTGTACTTCTTCCAGACCAGTTTGTTTGCTGTCCCAGCAGCCCTTGATATAGTCAATATTCTTTGCCAACACAGTAATTCATATGCATTGATTCTTCTTCAGTTTTCCTTCTTTACTGTCCAGATTTCACATTCATATGAGGTGATTGAAAAATACCATTGCATGGGTTGGGTGCACATTAATCCTCAAGGTAAAATCTTTACTTTTAAACACTTCAAAGGTGTCGTTAGCAGCAAATTTGCCCAGTGCAGTATATCCTGTGATTTCTTAGCTGCTGCTTCCATGGATGTTGATTGTGGATCCAAGTACGATGAAATCTTTTGATAATTTTGGTATCTTCTGTTTATTATGGTGTTGCTTATTGGTCCAGTTGTGAGGATTATTTTCTTTATGGTGAAATGTAATCCATACTAAGCGCTGTGGTCATTGATCTTCATCAGTAAGTGCTTCAAGTCCTCTTCACTTTCAGCAAACAAAATTGTGTCATCTGTATATCACAGGTTGTTAATGAGCCATCCTCCAATCCTGATACCCTGTTCTTCTTCATATAGTCCAGCTTCTTGGGTTATCTGCTCAGCATATGGATTAAATAAGTATTGCAAAAGGATGCAACCCTGACACATACCTTTCCTGATTTTAAACCATTTCTGTTCAACTGACTACTTCTCAGTCTATGTACAGGTTCCTCATGAACATAATTAAGTGTTCTGGAATTCCAGTTGTTACTGTTATCTATAATTTGTTGTGATCCACACACTCATGCTCACTGGAATGGCTAAAATTAAACAGATAATAGGAAGTGTTGAAGAAGATATGGAGAAATTGGAAACTTTGTACTAGTTAGTGGTGGAAACAATAACACAGTGCAGCCACTTTGGAGAATATTTTGGCAGCCACTCACTATGTTAAACACACAGTTACAATTTGTCTTGGGCTGGATTCTCTAGAAAAGCAAAGCCAGTAAAATGTATAAATATATAACAGGGAGATTTGTATCAGGAAAATAGTTCACATAGTTGTAAAGGCTGAAACGTATCAAGTTTATGGGTCAGGATAGAGGCTTCTCCTGATTTACATAGCTGCAGGGACTAGTGAATCCAATACCTGAAAGTCAGAGAGCAGGGCTCTTGCTCACAGGCTGTGAAGATCAATCCCAAGAGAGGCAGGCGAGATTGTAGGTAAGCTGCTAGGTCAGGTCTCAAGAACTGGATGTGGGATGAACAGGAGCCAGCAGCAGGATTCAGAACAAGTAAAAGCCCATGAGCTTGCCAGAATGTCTGCTTATAATTGATGCAGGCCACACATCCAAGGAAACTCCCTTTCAACTGATTGACTGCTCACTGCAGATCTTGTCAGGGAGGTAATCATGTTACATCAAATCTCATCCTGAAAGTGACCACATCATACAATTGCCAAACCACTGAGAATCACAGCCCAGCCATCAAACCACATGACCCATCAATTCCATTCCTAGCTATATACCCAAGGGATATGAAAATTTACATCCATAAAAAAAGTACATGAATGGTCATAGCACCATTATTCAAAGTAGCAAAATGATAGAATCAACCTGTGTCCATCAGCTGATGAATGGATAAACAAAATGTGGTATTTCCACAAGGTGAAATATTATTTAGCAATAAAAAAGAACAAAGTACGAATACACACATGGACCTGTATTGCTAAGTTAAAGAATTCAGCCATGAAAGGTACATATTTTATTATTACATTTCTATGAAATGGTCAGGATATTCAAATCCATAGACTCAGAAAGGGCTGAGGGGAGGGGAGGAAGAGGGAGAGTACTGCTAAGGAGTATGAAGTTTCTTTGGGGGGAAGTGAAAATATTTAGAAAGTAAATGGTAGTGATTATTGTACAGCTCTATGAATATGCCAAAAAATATGAATTGTACACTTTTAAAAAGCAAATGTACAAGAGGTCTGATAGTTAAGTACACAGACATGCTAGAAAAAGTCCTTATACCTCATTGCTGGATATGACTATGGTCACCTTTGAAGTACTCCCCTTGGGCAGCTATGAACCAACACCAGTGTCCAGTCCATCCTTCAAAGCAATTTTGGAACCCTTTTTCTGGAATGGCCATCAGGCCTGTCATTGCATTACCTTTGATGTCCTGAATGTCATCAAATGTCTTGTTTTCAGTATCTTCTTTATGTTTGGATAAAGAAAAAAGTCATTGGGGGCCAAATCAGGTGAGTAGGAAGGGTGTTCCAATAGTTACTTGTTTACTGGCTAAAAACTCCCTCACAGAGAGTGTTTTGTGAGCTGGTGCATTGTCATGAATCAAGAGCCATGAGTTGTTGGCAAAAGTTCAGGTCATTTTTACCCCTTTTTCATACAGCCTTTTCAGTACTTCTAAATAGTAAATTTAGTTAAGTGTTTGTCTAGTTGGTACAAATTCATAATGAACAATCCCTCTGACATCAAAAAAGGTTAACAACATCGTTTTGACTCTTAATTTGAGCTGACAGAATATTTTTGGTCATGGAGAATTAGCTGTTTTTCATTGCACACTTTGACGCTTTGTTTCAGGGTTGTATTGAGGCACTGATGTTTCATCATCAGTGATAACACAGCCCAAAACATCGTCTTGCCTCTCCGAAAGATCTTGGCAAACTTTGACTCTCCCTTGTTTCTGTTTGTACGTGAGCTCCTTTGAGACCATTTTCGCACACACCTTTCTCGTGCCAAGATTTTCAGTTAAGATTTTCCTGTTTCTCTGTCAAAGTTTACTTGGTCTGTTTATGCTTCTCACAGTCAGCTGATGATTTTCACACACAATTTGACAAATTTTTGCAATATTTTCATCAGTTCTAACTGTTACTGGCTGCCCTGACCTCTCTTCATCAGTGACACTTCCTCTGTCCTCAAAAAAATGCTTAAACCATTTGTACACTGCCATTTTCTTCATGGCATTATCCCAATAAACTTGGACTAACATGTCCCTGATTTCACTTCCATTCTTGCCAAGTTTTGCCAGTTTAACAAGAAATTTGATGTTTGTTCCTTGCTCTAATTCAAATTCAACATTCTTGTGACAGCACACAAAAACACACAACAGTAATAACGCCACTCAGCAAGACACCACCGTTATGTCAACATGAACACAGCTATGAAACATTAATATACGAAGATTATGAAACCTTACCCACTTTCAGGATGAGATTTGATGTAACATGATTACCTCCCTGACAAGATCTGCAGTGAGCAGTCAATCAGTTGAAAGGGAGTTTCCTTAGATGTCAGAACTTGTATGAGAAATATATCTCAATAAAACTATCATCAAAAAAAGTTGGATATCATTAGATGAGAAACAGTCACATCCTCCTTCTCATGTTTCTTTTCTACAGGAAGGGTGTCAATTAGTGTCATACTACTGGCTTTTTTTTAAATTGTGCTTGATGAAAGTTTACAACTCAGTTTCTCATTCAAAAATATACACACATATTGTTTGCAGTTCCCTCAATGTGACAGCACAGTTACCTTTTCTACCCAAGAGTTCTCTGTGTCCATTCAACCAGTTCCTGTCCCATCCTACCTTCTCAACCTGCTTTTGGACAGGAGCTGCCCATTTGGTGTTGTGTATCTGATTGAACTAAGAAGCACATTCCTCGTATGTATTATTTGTTGTTTTATAGTCCTGTCTAATCTTTGTCTCAGCATGGATTTCAGGAGTAGATTCAGTTTGGGGTTAACAGTAGATCCAGTGGCCATAGATTTGGTGGTTCCTCTGGTCTCTATCAAACTATTAAGCCAAGACTTCTTATGTGAATTGGAGTTCTGTTCCACATTTTTCTCCTGCTCTGTCCAGAACTCTCCATTGTGTTCCCTGTCAGGGATGTCACTGGTGATAGCTGGGTACCACCTAGTTTGTCTGGTCTCAGGTTGGTGAAATCTTTGGTTCATTTGGTTTTTTTAGTTCTTTGAGCTATTGTTTTCCTTGTACCTTGGTTTTTGTTGTTCTCCTTTGCTCTGAGCAGAATGGGACCAGTTGATGCATCTTAGATGGCCACTTGCAAGCTTTTAAGACTCCAGACAGCACTCATCAAAGTGGGATGTAGAATAACTTCAGACTATTTGCACATACTGTTCACTCACCCTGGAAATCTCTTCCCCCAAGTACCCACATGCCTCACTTCTGCATATTTCAGGTTTTTATTCCAATATCATCTTCCTAAACATCCTATCCAAAATTCCAAACCCTCCCCTGATGCTTCTGATTCTTTTTCCTATGTTATTTTTTTCTCCTTTGGGCTTCTCACCATCTAAGATACTATACATTTATGTATTTATCTGATCTACTGTCAGATTTCCTATTAAAATGTATGTTCCATTATGGCATTTTGCCTTACAAAAATGAAAGAAGCAGAAACTAAACTATCCTATTCAAAATGATTTAGCTGTACTCTGAAATCCTGGCTTCTTTTGGCCTCCATCTCACTCCTCCTTTTAAAGGAAAGAAATGATCTATACAACTGTGATCTTGGAATAAAGGACTGGTATGTGCAGTCATGGAATACAGACTTCGTGGAACAGTTACAGCTGAATGAACCCTGAGATAATCTTTAAACCTTAAACCAAAAAGAAACTAGGTTTTTTTTTAACCAAACAGTAGTTTAGCTTAACTAGCAAAGGTCTGCGTTGAGCATTGTGCTTTTTAAAGAACTACCTATATGAGATCAAAAGGACAATAGCAACTTTAAAGGTTAGACAGAAAATTTATGGGGCAGTGAGTTTATGTTAATGGGAGAGCAACAATTCATAAAAATAAGGTGAGAATGGTTACACAGCTTGAAGAATATAATCAGTGTCACTAAATTGTACACATAGAAATTGTTGAATTGGTATACCTTCTGCTGTATAGAGACTGCCAGTTAAGTTGGCCAACTCATCCTAGAAAAAGTGCTACATATCTCATTGCTGAGTATCACTACAATCAATTTTGAAGTACTCCCATTGGGAAGCTACACACAGACACTAGTGCCTAGTCTACCCTTCAAAGCAATTTTGAAATTCCTTCTGGACTGGCCACCAGAGCTGTTGTCACATTACCCTTGATGTCCTGAATGTCATCAAAATGTCTTCTTTTCAAAATTTCTTTTGCCTTCAGGTAAAGAAAAAAATCACTGGGGGCCAGATCAGGTGAGTAAGGAGGGTGTTCCAATACAGTTCTTTACTTACTGGCTAGAAAGGCCCTCACAGACAACTGTTAATTAAGTTTGCAGACTTGCCACTGTGCCACTGTGTAAGTAGCCATTCCACAAAGAGTTCCAAAATTGTTTTGAAGGGTGGACTAGGTGCTGGTGTCAGTGCATAGCTTCCCAAGGACAGTACTTTGAAGGTGACCATAGTTAAATTCATGTACTTAATTGTGAGACCTCATAATTCTCAACAGAACAGCAAATACAATAAATTTAAAGAGAGAAAGAAATAGTATGTGCAGGTCTGCATGCTGCTCTCTCCTGGAGGATACATTCTTTCTGCTCCTTTATGCTTTAAATTCTGCAGTATCACGCATTACCAGTGACTGGGTGGCTAATTCTAGGGGTCAATAGTATTGGGAAGCACCCTTAGTGTCAAGGATTGAATTATGTCCCCCCAAAAATGTATGTGTTGATTTGATTTGGCTGTGAGTCCCAATACGGTGCCCTTCTTCCCATGTATTGTGAATCCTGCCTCTGTGAGATTGATGATGGAGAAAGGGCTGCAGTTGTGTTAGTGAGGCAGGACTCAGACCACAAGCTTGTGGACTATAAGGGAGAGAGGTGAGCCGAGGGAGTTGGGAACCTCATACCACCAAGAAAGTATGACTGAGAGCAGAGCATGTCCTTTGGACCCAAGGTTCCTGTGCCAAGATGTTCCCCTTGAATTTGGACTCAACCTACCACACTATGATAATTTTTCATATTGAATGGACTTGTAGCTTATGAATAGATTTGTGGATTATGGGAATGTAACAATAAAAGCTTCTCTTCATGAAACCTTCCACTTGTGGTATTTTCTGTTAGAGCAGTACCAGGTGACTAGGACACTTAGCAACAGACATAAGCCACTGTCTTCAATGTCAGCTTTAACAGTAATCAGGCTGCTGTTTTGATGCCTATATGCCTTACTCATTCATTTTATTTCTTAAATGGTTCAGATTTTTTTTCCAGCAAAAAGCCAAACTTGTTGCCATCAAGTCAATTCTGACTCATAGTGACACTGTAGCACAGAGTAGAACTGCCCCATAGGGTTTCCAAGGAGCAGCTGGTGAATTTGAACTGCTGCCCTTTTGGGCAGCAGCTGAGCTCTTAACCACTGTGCTACCAGGGCTCTTTTCCAGCAAAACCCAAAAAACTAAACCCATTGCCATTGAGTCAATTCTGACTCAGCAAGGAAGGTGATATTTATTGAGAACCCCAAGAATACCAGCAGCACTGGGGGGGCCTATACCACCAGATGAAATTGAGTTAGAGGTATGTGATAGAGACATCAAATTTGGAGCAGCAGCATGGAACAATGAAACAAGTCAAACAGATGTTTTTTCTTCTTATAAACCCATACATTCCTTCAAAAAATATTTATTGTGAAACTATTTATGCCAAGCATTATTAAAGATACTGGCAGTTCAGCAGTGAACAAAACTAACCAAAATCCCTCACATAATGGAACATGTATTTTAATAGGAAATGTGATGATAAATCAGATAAATATATAAAATGTATAGTATCACAGACAGCAAAAAGACCAAAGGAGAAAAAAACAGTATAAGGAAAAGAATCAGAAGTATCAGGGAAGGGTCTAGAATTTTGGATAGGATGTCAGGGAAGATGATATTGGAGTAAAAACCTGACATATGCAGAAGCGAGGCATGTGGGTATGTTTCAGTCAGCTAGGGCTGCTCTAACAGAAAGACCACAGAGTGGATGGCTTTAACAAAGCAAAGTTGATTCTTACACAGTCCGGTAGGTTACAAGCCCAGTTCAGGGTGTCCACTCCAGGGGAAGGCTTTCCTCTTGTTGGCTCTGGAGGAATGTCCAGTATTGTATCAATCTTTGTCTAGGGAGCATCTTGGTGCAGAAACCTCAGGTCTGAAAGACGTGCTCTTCTCCCAGTGCATCTTTCTTGGTGGTGTGAGGTTCCTAATTCTCTGCTTGCTTTCCTTTCCTTTTATCTCTTGCAGGATGAAAGAATTAAGGGTGGAGCAAGCCACACTCCAGGGAAACTCTGCTTTCCATGGAGCAGGGAGGTGATCCTATGAAGGGATTTACAGTCCCACCCTAATCCTTTAACATACAGTATAGCAAAAGCACAAAATGGAGGACAATCACAGAATACAGGGAATCATGGCCCAGACACATGGTTACACATATTTTTTGGGGGACACAATTCAGCCCATGACAAGGTACTTGGGGAAGAGATTTCCAGGATGAGTTAAAAGCATACGCAAATGCTCTGAAGTGAGAGTGTGTGTCATCTGAGGAAAAGAGAATGCAGCAGAATAATGCGTGGGAGACGACTGGTAAATGAGGTAAGAGAAATCTCAGGAAGTCAGCCCTGGTGAGTCTTTGTGTATTAGATTAAGGACTTTGGCTTTCACTCATCAATTTACTCATCAAAGAGTTTCAAGCGGACAGGTGATATATCTGAATCTATTGAGAATAGACTTGTCATTACATGCTAGTGAACTGATTTCAATTCATACAACCTTATATGATAGAGTAGAACTGCCTCATAGAGTTTCCCAGGCTGTAGTCTCCACAGGAATAGATTGCCAGATATTTTGTCCCACAAAACGGCCGGCGGGTTTGAACCACCAACCCTGTGGTTAGGGCTGAGCACTCAACCATTGCACTACCACAGCTCCTTGAGAATAAAGTCAGACAAAGTCAGAAGCAGGGAGACCAGTGAGGAATCTGCTGCAATAACACATCCAAGTGAGGGATGATGGTGGCTTAGACGAGGATAGGAGCAGAGGAGAGCATAAGAAGCAGTTCGTTCTGGAAGTATTTTGAAGGTCCCATTGCAAGGGAGTTGATTTCAACTTCTTGCAACCCCAAAGGACAGACTAGAACTGCCCATAGAGTTTACAAGGCCGTAATCTTTGCAGAAGCAGACTGCCACATCTTTATCCTGTGGAGTTCCTCGTGGGTTCAACCACTGATCTAAATGCTTAACTACCACACCACCAGGGCTTCTTATTTTGAAGGTAAAGATGACTAAGTGTATTGCTAGATGGGAGCTAGGGTGTGTAAGACAGAAGTTAAAGATGACTTAAGGTTTTGGGTCCACATAACTGAAGATGCAGTTAAAATTAACTGAACAACTGAGGGGAATAGATAGCAGGAAGCCAGCCTCACACATACTAATTTCAAGATGCCCAGTAGGCATTTAAGTGTATATGTCAAGAAGGCAGTTGGATAGCAAGCCTAGAGTTCAAGGGAGCAGTTTAAGCTACTTACTAGTTTACCATTTAGCCATCTGCTAGCTTTGTAACCATGGACAAGTCGCCTAACTTCTCAGAGCTTTCCACTCCTCCATAAAACAGGGATAAAAACAGTAACTACAGCATTAGTTTGTTTTGGGGATCAAATCAATAAAGTAATTGGTTCACAGTAGTCTCTGAATAAGTGCCACTATTATTAAATTCAATTAGATCGTCATTTAGTTGCTGGAAACACAAAGATAAATGATACCAGATAAATACGGAAAATATGTTTCCAACCAAAAGATTAACAGTTCTAATCCACAATCCACTTCTTGTAAACCCTATGAAGCAGTTCCACTCTGTCCTACAGAGTCTCTGTGAGCTGGAATAAACTCCATAGCAGCTGTTTTTGCTTTGTTTTACCCTCCGTCACAATGGAGAAAACAAAGATTTCAACAAACAGCCTCTCAGGTAACAGCCCATCATTTGAGAGAATCCCTAAATCCTGGAACCTGATTGGATGTAGAGGATAAAGGAAGAATCCAGATAATGGGCAGCTGGCCTGAGGATAGAAGTAGCCTGGGAAATTGAAGAGTAGACTAGAATGTATATGTTGTCTTCACATCAACTTGCTGAGCAGCCTTGGGCTCATCAGTCATCCCCTCTACCTCCTACTTCCCCGACAGTGTAAACTCCAAAGCTCAGGAGATGTTTAAAAATTACCCCAAGTTCCTCAGGGGAAAAAATACTATGTACTGTGATGCTGATCACATCATCTCCTTATGCATATGTTCCTACCTGCTGTCCTTATAGGGCCCTGTCCTTCCATCAAGACCTCCAGTCGCAGATACCTTGAGCCTGGTTCCTCAGCTCCTAGAAAACCAGGGAAAACAGTTCAGGAACTATATGTTATTGAAGAACCTGGAATGCCAAATGCTGGGGAGATGTTTGCATGAATATAAAGAGACAAGTTGAGGAGCGTAAGGGGGAGAAAAGCTGCCATTCATTAAGTTCTTGCTGAGCCTGGGCTGGGCCAGGTGTTTCCAGGGGTCAGAGTTGTTGTGAGAAGTAACTGCAAATTCATACAGAACATTTGGCTCAGGCCCTGGCACATACTAAGAGCACAAAGAGTACAATAAATGTTATCTCTATCTATTACTTTTAATTGTACCACCTTTAAACCTCACAACAATTCTGCAAGCTGGGATCTAAACTGAGAGGCAGTTTGGTGGAGTGGTGTGTACCCTCATTTCAGATAAATCTAGGTTCAAGTTTCAGTTCTGCCTAATCCAGGTTTTTACGACCCTAGGCAAACTGCCTTATTTTTCTGAGTCTTAGTTTGCTTATCTATAACACAGGAAAAATAATGAAACCAACCAATCAAAGATTCATCTAAAACTCTTAGTGTGGGATCTGGCACATCTATGCTTAATTAAAAAACAACAACAACAAAAAAAAATGCAGTGCCATTAATTCTGACTCACAGCGACCCTATAAGACAGAGTAGAACTGCACCATAGAGTTTCCAAGGAGCACCTGGCAGATTTGAAATGTCACCCTTTTGGCTAGCACACATGGCACTTAACCACTATACCACCAGGGCAGTTACTAGCTATTCCTACTAGGGCTGGAGGAGAAGCCACAGAAGTTCCAGAAATTAGATCATTTATCCAAGCTCACGGGGCCAAATAGAACAGACACGTGGTTTTGGCCTACTTGGCATCGATGTCCCCCTTTTCTGGTTAGAGTACTGTCACTCTCTTTTTAGGAACTATCCTCTCCATCCTGAGGCCACATGACTTGAGTGGGTTTGACATCCCCACCCCAAGTTCCAGTGGCAAGTATATGACCCAGTGTGACTTAGTGCTTGGTTCGAGGGTTGACATATGACCCATTCCAACTCAATGAGACTCAATGCTGGAACTTCCACTGGCTCCTTTGGGAAGGAGATGAACCTTTCTTGGACTTGACATTGGGAGCGTATAAGCCTGGAGCTGCTGGCGCTTGCTTGGTGGATAGAGTTCCTCAGTGTAACACAAACCCAGAGGAAGACAGAGGTGAAATAAGAAAGAAATTAAAGCCTGCAAGCTTCATTTGAATTCTTGCCTAAACTCTTGAACAGATATGTCAAAAGTCTACACCTGACTTGGCAACTATGTATCTCATAAAGGTTTAATATCCCAAATATATGAAGAACTACAAGCTCAACAAATAAACAAATAAAACAATAAACAAATAAAAAATGGGGAAAGGACTTGAATAAACATGTCTTCAAAGAAGATATACAAATAAACACATGAGAAGATGCTCATTAGGTAAACGCAAATCAAAACCACAATGAGATACCACTTCACACCCACTAGGATGTCTACTATCAGAAAAAGACGGAAAATAAAGAATGTTGGCAAGAATGTGGAGAAACTGGAATCCTTGTGCATTGCTGGTGGGCATGTAAAATGGTGCAGCTGCTGTGGAAAATGGTTTGGCAGTTTCTCAAAAAGCTAAATATAGAATTAACATATCACAGCAACTCTACTTATAGGTATACACCCAAAAGATTTGAAAGCAGGGACTCAAACAGGTACTTGTACACCAGTGTTCATTGCAGCACTGTTTACCAAAGCCAAAAGGTGGAAACAGCTTCAGTGTCCATCATCCCGTGAATGGATAAATAAAATTTGATCTATAAATACAACAGAATGTTATTCCGGCATAAAGAACAACGAAGTTCTAATACATGCTATGACATAGATGAACCTTGACAACTTTATGCTAAGTGGAGGAAGTCAGACGCAAAAGGACAAATACTGTATGATCCCATTTAGATGCAATATCTGTCTTTATTGTTAGGAGTCACAGAGTTGGGTCTCACTCATAGCAACCCCATGCACAGCAGAACGAAACACTTCCTGGTCTTACACTACATCCACAATCATTTTTATGCTTAAGCACATTGTTGCGGCTGCTGTGTCAACTCGTCTCATTGAGGATCTTCGTCTTTTTCACCGAACTCCCACTCTACCAAGCATAATGTCCTTCTCCAGGGACTGATCCCTCCTGACACTGTGTCCAAAGTATGTAAGACACAGTTTCATCATCTTTGCTTCCAATGAGCATTCTAGTTGTCCTTCTTCAAGAACAGATGTTTGTTCTTTTGGCAGTCCATGGTACATTCAATAATCTTCTTCTTTTGTATTCCTTATTCCCTGTCCAGTTTTCTCATACACATAATGTGGCTGAAAGTACATTGGCTTGGGTGAGATGTACCCTCGTCCTCAAGGTGACACCTTTACTTTTCAATAATTTAAGGAGGTCCCTTGCAGCAAATTTTCCCAATGCAATGCATCTGCGTGTTTTGGTTTCTTGACCGCTACTTCCATGGGTGTTGATTGTGGACCCAAGTAAAGTGAAATCCTTGACAACCTCAATCCTTTCTCCACTTATCACAATATTACTTATTGGTTCAGTTGTGAGGATTTTGTTTTCCTGATGTCGAGGCGCAATCCATACTGAAGGCTGTAGTCTTTGATCTTCATCAGCATTTCAAATCCTCTTCACTTCCAGGAAGTGAGGTTGTATCATCTCTAGGACAAGCAAATACATGCAGTCAGAGTTTGTTAGCAGTAATTAGGGTCTGGGTGAAGGGAAAAATAGGGAACTGTTGCATAAGAGGAAGTAAGTTTCTGTTTGGAAAGATACAACACTTTTGGAGATAGCAGTGATGGCTGCATCATATGGTGAGTGTAATTAATGTCATTGAGTTGTACAACTAAGAACACATAAAATGGTGAATTTTTGTTAGATATATTTTTACCACAATAATATCTTTTTCAGTCTATACCTGACCTTTCATTTACATGAGGTGATGGTTCATTCCATTCTCTGTTTTTCTCCTCTCTTTCTTTATTTTCCCACTTAAAGTAATTAAAAGAATTCTTACTTGGCAAATTGGTGAATGTAGCTAGCATTCAGGGTCCCAAATGGAAATAGATGGCACACTCAAATTAGCATAATTTCAAGAAAATTTATTTACAACAGTATAGGCAGGTATAGGGAACCACAAGGGACAGTGTGGTGACCCAGGGCTAGTAACAACTGAGGAGCTGTCACCACCCCTAGACCAACAGGGACAGGAGAGAAACAGCTGAACTTGGAGAAAGAGGGCTGCAGAGAAAAGACCTCCTTGAGAAGTCATTCAAGAAGCACAGCTAGTCCAAGGAGGGAACCAGGCAAGCAAATACCTTGAGGTCTCTTCTCCCATTTCTCATCCCCAGATTCCCCATTGGCTGAAATCAGCCAGAAGCAGAAGGCAATAGAATCCGCTGATGCATCCCAACAAGTCAGACACAGAGTAGAGTGAAAAGATGAAGGGTAGCCCTGGAGGGGCAGACTGGAGATGCCTGACCTGTTGAGAAAGTAGCACCACCTGGTCCTCTACCTTTCCTACAGCCCCATGATGACCATCGAAAACTTCAAGCTAGAGTTTAAAAACCACCATCGTCCCCTCTGGTCTTTTCTTTTATCATTTCTTCTTCCTTTACTAGAAAGGACCACACTGTACAAAATCTGACAATTAAGTTTGCGAACTCATCCTAGAGAAAGTACTACATACTTCATTGCTGAATATCATTACAGTCACCTTCGAAGTACTCCCCTTGGGAATCTATACAATGATGCCAGGGCCTAGTCCACCCTTCAAAGCAATTTTGGAACTCTTTGTGAAATGACCATCAGAGCTATAATCTTATTACCCTTGATGTCCCAAATGTCATCAAAATGTCTTTGAATATTTCCTTTATCTTTGGGTAAAGAAAAAAGTCATGGGGGAGGGGGCAGATCAGGTGAGTAGGGAGGGTGTTCCAAGACAGTTGTTTCTTTGCTGGCTAAAAACTCCCTCACAGACAATTATACAGTTAAGTTTGCGAACTTGCCACCATGTCGCCGTGCATAATGGCCATTCCACAAAGAGTTCCAAAATTGCCTAGAGGGGTGGACTAGGCACTGGCATAAGCACACAGCTTACAAAGGGGGGTACTTCGAAGATGACCATAGTGATACTCAACAATGAGGTATGTAGCACCTAGAACAATTAAGTTTGTGGACTTAACTGTCAGACCTCATGTGGCACACTGGAGACAGGGATCCTGAGTATCTGAGAAAAAGCCAATGAATTCACCCTGCTGAGTCTTCAGGGAGAAAGAAACCCCCAGGCCAGCTGTGCATAGGACCGGAAAGCTCTGGGCTGACCATCAGATCCTCCCCTTGCCAGGTCCCTCTCCCTCACAGAAATGTTTCTGCCAACCAGTCTGGCCCCAGTGGCTACACTACCAGACAGCAGCTATATGACTTCCCTTTCTCTCCATAGGAGATGTCTGTTTCCTTCTGCAGCCAAGCTGGAGAAGCTTCTGTGATTCCATGTGACTGGCGGGGACCCAAAGGTGCCATGAGGCACAGCTGAGCTGCATCCAAGTGTCTCATTTTGGTCACACAGACACCTGCTCCCTCTTCTTCCTGAAACATTCAACCTAATCTTCTCCACCAAAACGAGTTCCTCCCCCCTCTTCAAAATCTGGTTTAAACGATAGAATCCCCTCAGAAAGGCTTCCTCATTAACCCAACTGATTATACACCCTCCTGCTATTATGAGTATTGTTATTAGAATACTTCTGCACATAAGGTAATGTTTACCTTATGTGGCACATCTGCAAGTAATGTTTACTGAGAGCTTTCCAGTGCCCCCTTCTGAGCTAACTGCCTTTACATAAACCATCTCACTTAATGATCACAACAACCCTATAAGATAGGTGTTATCAATATGTACAATGTATTGTGATTATGCGTGAGGTAGTCCTAAGGGCAATTACTCTATCCATTTCTATAGATAAGAAAATCAAGCCTGAAACAGGATAACTTACTAGCTTAAGAGCACACAGCAAGCAAAATGTAGGAATGAGACTTAAACTCAAGTATGAAAAGCTCCAAAGTTAGCCTCACAGCTCTGTAATGGAGTTGTTCCTGAAACTTCTCTGAAATATGGTTACACATATGTTGGAATTAAGGTTGGTGAACCTAACCTATTATGCAAATAATATACATACTCAATACAGTATAAATGATGTTATCTCCCAAATTTTTGCAGCAAATATTGCCATCATCCCTTTCTAGCTAAATCCACTTGGCCACCACTGTGGCTCTTGAACACCTGTGAGATACCAAACATTAGTGGTATCAGTCTGAGATTAAGAGCACAAGCCAGAGAAAACAAGAGAACTCACAGAAGTTACTAGTAAGATGCTCAGGCTGTTAGCCTGCTGCATTTCCCACCTTCAGCACCATCTCTAGCTGTAGTCACTTGGAAATCTGGCCCAGTTTTCACTTCCTTTGTGAAACACAGTATTTCCCCCAGTGTAAACAAATATTTGTACCTTAACCATTAACATAATTGTCACAGCAATATAAAGTATTACATCATCTCTATTTTACAGCCCGGTGGAAACTGAGGCACAGAAAGGTAGAATAACTTGCTCAAAGTTACATAGCTGGTATGTGGCAGTGCTGGGACTCAAACCCCTTGAGTCTGCCTCCAGAACCTGTCCCTTTAGTGCTGCCTCTCCATGGTCTAACAAAGCTAAGTGCCGATGATTAAGAAATCCATCACAGCACTAGAAATGCAACAAGGGCTGCAAAGGAGTATTTTTTAGTAGAATCTATGGGTTCAAGGAATGTAGAGGCAATCTCTCAGAAGAGTCACTGGTTGGCTTGATCAGCAAAGAAAATCTGAAGGACACACAGCTGAGAAACAACAGTCAGAGTTTCTAGCAGGACACACAAGTTAGCTTAAAGAGGAATCAGGGAGCAGTTGCATAACCAAGAATGAGTGAGTGGCTTTTGCACCAGAAAGTGTAGACTTGAGTAGAGCTGGCTGGAGCATCACCTGATAAAGTAAGTCAAGAGGAAGGACCAGCAAAGTAAGTCCTGAATTCCTACTACATGCCAGGCACTATTGGAGCTTAGAATAGAATGATAAGATTCCAATGCCCTCTCTTACAGAGTCTGCAATCTAGTGGGGAAGTGTATTAGTATTTATTATTATTATTATTGTAAGTGACAGAAACCATTTCAAACTGGCTTAAGCAAAAAGTTAACTTACTAGTTCATTTGGATGAAATGTTCACAGATAGGGTGAGCTTCAGGCATGACTGAATCCAGGGGCTCAAAAATGCTACAGTCTCTGACCTTCATCATTAAGTGCTTCAAGTTATATTCGCTTTCAGCAAGCAAGGTTGTGTCATCTGCATGTTGTTGATGCATGTTACTCCAATCCTTAAACTGGTGCATCTTTTTATAATCCAGCTTCACAGATTTATACATTAAATTTATAGATTTATAGATTATAGATTAAATAAGTAAACTGAAAGAATACAACCCTGTCACACACCATTTTCCAACTTTAAACCACACAGTATAATCCCTTGTTTATTGGAACAACTGCCTTTTGATACATGTACAGGTTCTGCATGAGCACGTTTAAGTATTCTGGAATCCACATCCTTCTCAATGTTATCCACAGTCTGTTTTTGATTCACACATTCTGATGCATTTGCGTAGCTGATAAAACACAGGTAAACATCTTTCTGGTATTCTCTGCTTTCAGCCAAGATTCACCCAGCAGAAATGATATTCCTTATTCCACATCTTCTTCTGAATCCAGCTTGAATTTTTGTCAGTCCCCTGTTGATGTACTACTGCAGCTGGTCTTTAAATTTTCTTGAGCAAAATTTTGCTAGTTTGTGACAGTAACAATATCGTCCAATAATTTTCACATTCCGTTTGATCACTTTTCCTTGGAATGGACATGAATACGGATCTCCTTCAACTGGTTGGTCTTCCAAATTTCTTGACATAAACAAGTAAGCACTTCCAGCATTCCATCTGTTGAAACATCTCAATCGGTACTCCATGAATTCCTGGAGCCTTATTTCTTACCAGAGCTTTCAGTGTGGCATGTACTTCTTCCTTTAGTACCAGCAGTCCTTGATCATATGCTACCTCTTGAAATAACTGAGCATTGACTAATTCTTTTTAGTACCAAACTAAAAACCAAACCCACTGCTCTTGAGTCAGTTATGACTCATAGTGACCCTATAGGACAGGGTAGAACTGCCGCATAGAGTTTCCAAGGAGCACCTGGCAAATCTGAACTGCTGACCTTTTAGTTAGCAGCTGTAGCACTTAACCATTATATCACCAGGGTTTCCTCTTTTTGGTACGGTGACTCTGTATTCCTTTCATCTTATTATGATGCTTTGTATCATTCAGTTTTATTATTATTGTGCTTTAGATGAAGGTTTACAGAGCAAATTAGTTTCTCACTAAACAATTAATACACATATTTTTTGTGGCATTGGTTGCCAACCTCATGATGTGTCAACACTCTCCTTTTCTCAACCTTGAGTTCCCCATTCCCATTCATCTGTATCATTCAATTTTTTGCCCATGAAATCTTTCAGTATTGCAACTTGAGGCTTAAACTTTTGCTTTAGTTCTTTCAATTTGAGAAATATGGATTGTGTTCTTCCCTTTTGGTTTTCTTTGCACACTTCACCATAATATTTTGTCTTTTCAAGCTGCCCTTCGAAATCTGTTCAGCTCCTTTACTTCATCTACACTCAAAGGCAACTTTCAAAGTCTCTTCTGACATCTGTTTTAGTCTTTCTTTCTTTCATACTTTTTTGATGACCTTTTGCTTTCTTCATGTATAATGTCCTTGATGTCACCTCACAACTTGTCTGGTTTTTGGTTGGTAGTGTTCATTTGTCCAAATCTATTTTTGAGATGGTCTCCAAATTTAATCGAGATGTATTCAAGGTTGTACTTTGGTTCTCTTAGATTTGGCTTTCATTTTCTTCAGCTTCGAATTGCACTTGCATACGAGCAACTGACGGTATGTTCCACAACTGGCCCCTGGCTTTGTTTGGACTGATAATATCGAGCTTCTCTATTATCTCTTTCCACAGATTGATTTGATTCCTGTATAAATCATCTGTCAAACACATTAGAAGCACAAATACATTACAGTGATACTATACCCCTACACATCCACCAGAAGAAATGAAATTAGGGGGCTGACAATATCCCATGCTATCAAAGATGTGAAGCATCTGGAACTCCTATACACTGCCAGTGAAGTATAAATCAGTATAACTACTTTGGAAACTGTCAGTATTTGCTAGTGCTAAAAGTATGTATCCCCTGTGACCTAGCAGTCCACTCAGGTATATATCCAGAAAGCCAAATCCATTGCCACTGAGGTGGTTCTGACTCACAGAGAACCTACAAGACACAGTAGAAGTGCTCTAAGAAGTGGCTAGTGAATTCGAACTGGTGATCTTTTCATTAGCAGTGAAGCTCTTAACCACTGAGCCACAGGGCTCCCAAGTATACATAGTCAAGAGAAATGGATGCTTAGGTGCACAAAAAATGTATAAAAGAATGTTCCTAACAGCATTATTCAAAATAGCCAAAAAAAAAAAAAAAACTGGAAATAAACCCGATGTCCACTGTTAACATGTTCATTCAATAGCATCCTCGATTACAAAGAAAAAAAGAACTAAGTGCTAACTTGGATAAATCTTACGGGCATAACATTGAACAAAACAAGCCAGACCTAGAAGAATGTATATGATGTGATTCCATTTATTCAAGGCTCAAAAAAGTTTGATGATGATAGAAGACAGTTTGCCACAGGAAGGAGATAGCTGAAAGGGAAGGAAGCTTGCTGTGGTGCTAGAAATTCTCTGTATCTTGATCTGGGTGGTGGTTATAAAAGTGCATAAAAACCCAGTTTCCATCAGGTCTCTCCCAAC
Source organism: Heterohyrax brucei (assembly GCA_028571685.1). Classification (NCBI taxonomy): domain Eukaryota; kingdom Metazoa; phylum Chordata; class Mammalia; order Hyracoidea; family Procaviidae; genus Heterohyrax; species Heterohyrax brucei. Next base: position 62,532,706 of record CM053140.1, read on the forward strand.
TCATGATAACCATGTGTGTTGAAGAGAACTGTGCTCCATAGGGTTCTCAAGGCTATGCTTTCCAAAAGCATATAGCCAGGCCATTCTTCCTAGGCTCATCTGGGTAGGTTCAAACCACAACCTTTTAGTTAGTAGCCAAGCGCTTAACCACCTGTGCTTCATATAAATTTTATATACGAGGTCCAACAATTAAGTCCGCCAACTTAATTGTTTTAAGCGCGACATACCTCATTGTTGAATATCACTATGGTCACCTTTGAAGTACTCCTCTTGGGAAGCTATGCACCCATGCCAGTGCCTAGTCCACCCCTCAAATCAATTCTGGAGCTCTTTCTGGAATGGCCATTGCACGCGGTGGCAAGTTTGTGAACTTAATTGTGTAGTCATCTATGAGGGCGTTTTTAGCCAGTAAACAAATAACTATTGGGACACCCTCCCTTACTCACCTGATCTGGCCCCAGTAACTTTTTTCTTCACCAGAAGGTCAAGGAAATATTGAAACAAAGACATTTTGATGACTTTCAGGACATCAAGGATAATACAATGACAGCTCTGATGGTCATTCCAGAAAGAGTTCCAAAATTGCTTTGAAGGGTGGACTAGGCCCTGGCATCATTGTAGAGATTCCCAAGGAGAGTACTTTGAAGGTGACCATAGTGATATTCAGCAATGAGGTATGTAGCACTGTTTCTAGGATAAGTTTGTGAACTTAATTGTCAGTCCTCATATGTATAAAATTTCATTTAGCTGTTCATTTAAGATTTGTGCACTTTACTACAACTGTTTGTGGTAAAATGGGTCACGTTTGTGTGGCCTTTCTCACCGTGGTCTTCTAATTCCTACCTAAGTGATTAGGTATGACTGTGTAGATAGAGTAATTGTGGCCCACTAAAAGGATTAGTCAGTTTTGCCATGTGCTAGTCTTGAGGTTAGTCATCCCAGAAGTGGGGAAAGGGTCTTACCACCCACCGAGGAACAACTTCTTACTTCTCTAATAAACTCCATAATCGTGAGTATGGTCTGTGAGTTCTGTGTAGCCATTGCAATGAATTGTCAAACCCAGCACAGAAGTAAAGAATGTCATGGGAGGGATGGTTGGCATCAGAATTAGTAAAGAGGGCAGAGAGAGGAGATATCTCTGACCTCTTGTCTCATAGGAATCAGCCTTAGGCTACTGATCTTGATTCTCCTTCTTCCTTGTGAAGTTAGACATCAAACGGTACCCCTACACCATTTTTATACAATTTTTGACCTCAAGAGAGAGAGAAAAAAAAATCCTATTCCCCACGGAAGAAAAAGGACCAGAGACAGCGCTAAGAGATAAAGACCATGAATATTTTACAGTTTGTGATATACAGTGTCTCGTATGAGGCCCAGCTTGGCTGTCAAGTCCCCCAGGACTAGAGTCTTCCTTTGGTATAATTTCTATTGTTTCAAAGCATCTATGTTGGGTTTCAGAACCCAGCAGGCCCTCCAACACCCATGACTCAGTGTCCTTCTCCAGGCAGCACACCCCAGTCCTTGAGTGCTAACCTCGACACTCATTTTTGAGTGTCTGCCCCATACCAGAGCCTGTGCTGCCAGCTGGGGTACAGGGAAGAGTAAGACAATATCCCCGTACTTGAAAAGCTCCCAAGTCAGAGGTGGGTGCTCCAGGAAGAAAGATGGGTTCTTGTCAGCAGCCATCTCATTCATCAACAAATGCAAAATAATAATAGTAAACAACCTTCATTTATGCGCTGCCAGGTGCTTTATGCGCTAACAGATTTTTTCTATCTTAATTGTTATTTAAAACTACAACTGCCTGCAGCTACCTTTGTCTGTTAGGGGAGTGGTGTAATTTTTCTCTGTGAAGATAGCTCTTTGTTTAGGAAATACTTAATAAATTGCTTCAGCATGAAGAATGAAACTCTCTAGGGTAGGGCAAGACAAAAAGAGACCTTGAATTGTTCCACAAATTCGAATAGGCAAAATGTGGCTGCAGGGAGAGGATGAGGGAGCCTGCAAACAGGAGGGGGGCAGATGTTAGGAGGGTCTGTGCTGTTTGTGTTTCCCAGCAGGGTTCTTCTAGAGAACCACTCTTTTGCCTTGCTAATCCAGCTCATTCTTCAGGTTTTACCTTTCAAAATCACTTCCACATAACAAGCAGCCTTCATAAAGAATGAAGTAAAGCTCTCTGTGCCAACATGCAAAAATGCACCAGGTATATTGTGAAGTGAGAGGAAAAAAGTAACCAGCAGAAGAGATGCATAGTACATCCTCCTCTCTCTCTCCTCCTTCCCTTCCCCTCCCCTCCCCTCTTCCCCCTCTTCCTCCTCTTCCCCCTCCTCCCCCTCCCTTTAAAAGCCACCGTAGTGATATTCAGCAATGAGGTATGTAGCACTCTTTCTAGGATGAGTTCGTGAACTTAACTGGCAAGTCCTCACATATGGTGTTCCAGGAAATTTCTCTCTCCACTTCCTCTCCTCCTCTCCCCCTCTCCCAAACTGACTCGTCATTATCTTGCCTCTGATTCTTGAGTCAGCAGCCTGCCCACCTGACCTGCCCATGTTGGGTTCTTCAGTCCCTGCAACCACAAGAGTCAAGAGAAGCCTCCGGCCTGACACCTGACTCATGGATTTGGGACTTGTCAGTCTCCACAACTGTGTGAACCATTTCTTTGAAATAAATCTCTCTCTGTGTATATTCACATACGTTTCACTGGTTTTGCTTCTCTGTAGACTCCAAGCTAAGACATGTTTTTCTGTTGTGGCAGGTGCTGTGATACCATTTTTCCAAGCATAGTGAACAATATGAGAGCATGTGTCTGCCCTGTAAGGTTTCCCAGGCTGTGTTTCTCCAGAGGAGCCACTGGGTGAGTTGTAACCACCAGGCTTTTGGTTAGTAGACAAGCTCTTAACCATGGGGCCACCAAGGCCTCTTTTTTATGCTTATATACATATGGAAAACTTCTGGAAACATACAGCACACTGTGCTAACAGTTGTTACCACTGAGAAGGAACATTAATCAGGGTCTTTCTTTTTTTATCTTTTAGCCATTTTTACCTCTGAATATTTTATCATGAAATTTTATCCCTTTTTTAAAAAAGCCTCTTCCTGCAGGTAGCCTTCCCCGACCTATCATAGGTCAGTTCCCTGTTGCATCCTGCCCTCCTCCTTGTGACATTCAGCATATCTGTAATTGCCTGCCTGCTGCCTCTTCCTGCCTGCTGCCTCATCCTGCCCCCTTCAATTGGAAGCAACAGCAAAGTACTTGACATAGTCATTGAATGAATGAACAAATTCTTGCAGCCTCCAGCAAGTTTTCTCCCGGCTGGCTTTGAATTTTCCAGACAAAGGAAGAACAGTTCAGCCCCCACCTGTACGCGGTGCCCACTGCTCACAGTGTTTCTGCTAATTCCCTGCCCAGGGCAGGGTGAGACGCCCTCTTCCTTGTTTAGGAGAGAAGTGTAAAAGTGGTAGCTCCAGTCCTCTTCACTGCCTCAGCCCTGGGGGACACCAAAATGCCAGAGCGCCCCCTCCCCGCCTCCCCCCCCTCGACCTGTGAGAGATGTGAGCGGAGGCAGGAGCCAATTAGTGGAACAGGCAGGGTACCCTGGCCAACCTTGGCAAAAACAGAAACTGCTTCTTTTCCTTCTTTTTTTCTCTATGGCAGTTCTTTTGAATTTTTTTCCCCCCATCTCTCTCTCTCTGTGTCTAGCAGTAGGGGAAGGAGGAGATGAATGCCTAATTGCTTTCACCTTGAGAAAAATCTGCTGCTGACCACATCACTCAGTTATACAGCAGGGGGCTAGAAATTCTCTCAGCTTCGGAGGGCTCCCACGTTCCCTGAGGCACTCTGACTAATGACCAAGGGGAAGAGGCGCTCAGCCTAACAATCTAACAGTGCTTCCTCACTCTGGCCCATCAATCACACAGCATCAGCTGAGCTCACGGCTGTATTTCTGCCCAGAACATCACCAGAAATCTCCACCGCTGCACCCTCCCCATCCAGGCTGTGGTCACTAAGCTGGTATCTTCTACAGGTCTTGCCCAGGTCACAGCTGAGGTTGCCGAGAGAGAGTTAGAGCTCCTCTCCAGGCTTCCAGCTGCTGCTGGTGACACTCCTGTCAACTCAGCCAGCCTCTCCCTGCAGAGTTCAGACAGAAAGAGTAATGCAGCCACTGCAGCTGCTGGGGAGAGGCCCAACCTGCAAGTGCCTGACTCTGCCTGGACACTGGTAGTGGAGGAACTCTCAAGCTCTCCTATTTCCTGATGAAAAGGAAGTTCAAAAGCCCACATGCTGTCCTCAAGACCAAGGGTGAGAAAAGGAATATGATAAAGAGAAAACACTGTAACTCCATACAGCTGTCTTAAATGATAGTGATGATGTACAGAAAGGCTGCCACCAGAAACACAGCATTCAACCCACTGAAAGTCATCCAGGAAACATATAATACTACTGGCTTTATACAGTTAATGTCTTATAATGCTTCTTGGCATTAGCTGGTCACTTATGTAGTTCCAAGGAGACATTTCCCTTAAGAAATTCTGGGGAAGAATAGAAGTCTGCATCTTTATACACAGTCAACTACTTTCTAGCTATGTGATCCTTGATCAGGTTATTTAACCTCAATGAACTCCAATTTCTCTATCTATAATATATGACTAATAATATCTACTTCAAAGTGTTGTCATAAGAATAAAATTAACTATTTAGCACAGTATATGGACCCTGGGAACCCACCCAAAACCCACTGTTGTAAAATCAATTCTGTCTCATGGTGACACTATAGGACAGAGTAGAACTGTCTCAAAGTTTTCCAAGGAGTGCCTGGTGCATTTGAACTGCTGACCTTTCAGTTAGCAAATGTAGCACTTAACTACTACACCACTAGGGTTACCATTATGGAGCAATGGTGCACATTCCAGCACAGACATAGTGATGAGGTGGAAAGGGGGGCGCTCTAGGACCATGCAGACCTGGCTTGGAATCCTGGTCCCATCCCTTCCCAGTTAGGTGGCCTTGGGTGAGTTAATTAACTTATTTGAGCTCCAGACTCCTGTAGTAAGAAGAAACAGATAATAGATAGTCCACCTGACACCCTGCTTGAGCACATAGAAAGTAGTCGGGGATCATGCTCTCAGGCGAAATCAAGGCCAATTGGCACAACTAGCGTTTTGCTAATGAGGGCTCTCTGAACACCACATTGGTGAGTGGCGTCTGGGGTCTTAAAAGCTGCCAAGCTGCCATTCTGAGGGTACAACAAATGGTCCCAATTCAGCAGGAACGGATGATCACTAAGGACCAAAATGACATGGGGGAAAGAGAACCCAGAAGACAGATCAACTCATGACCAGGAGAACCAGATGGTGCCTGGCCACCACCAGTGATAGCCACGATGGAGCTCACAAAATTGAGTCTCACTGGCAACACAAGAATAAATAGAGGTGCACCCTGAGATCGCCACTGAAAGACTGCAACTGATGGTCCAGGGGCTTTGGGGTTCCCCTGGGAGGATGGCCCCCTGCCCTGATGCTGCCCCTGTCCACAAATCATAATGCAGGTCAACTCTTCAGATAGCAATGGATTGCACTTGGCAACACAGAGTGACCATATCTTGTGGGCACTTTATGGTTCTACTCATCTATAGGAGGTCATCCTGCTGACCTCTTACTGGAGGAAGAGGAATGGGTGAAGAGGAGGGGATAGGAGACTGCTGGGAGGATAGGACATTTATAGAGCAGAGAGGAAGAGTGTGCTGTCACCAAGCAGGGAGAGCAGTGCGAGCTGCATATAGGTTAGCATGAAAATTTATATGGGAATGTACATTTTCATTCAATCATAATAAAAAATAAAAGAAAGTAATCAGGAAATATGAGCTCCTGTCGACACAGAATCATCACCCGCTTTCCAGCATCTGTCATGTGTTTTGTTTGATAGTTTTTATTGAGAGATGAAAGTCCTCTAAAAATGATTTACTTTGGGGTAATATAATATATTGAATTATGTCCCCCCCTAAAAATGTGTATCAGTTTGGCTGGGCCAAATCAATTCCCACTATTGTGTGGTTGTCCTCCATTTTGTGGTTATAATTTTACGTTAAAGAGGATTAGGGTGGGATTGTAACACACCCCTGATCCAATGTAGGGGAAGTATCTATTGGGTGTGAGCTGGCACCCCCTTTTATATGTTATGAGATAGGAGGGAAGGGAAAGGAGTAGAGGGTTAGAAAGCAGTGCTGGGAGCAGAAAATGTTGTATTGACTCATGGTCCCTGCACCGCGAAGTTCCTTATCCAGGGGAAGGTTGAGGACAAGGACCTTTTTCCAGAGCCGACAGAGAGGGAGAGACTTCCCCTGGAGCTGACCTCCTGAATTTAGACTCTTTACTTTCGGGTGACGAAAAAAATTTCTCTTTGTTAAAATCATCTATTTGTGGTATTTCTGTTACAGCAGCACTAGATAACTAAGATAGGTAGCATGTTGATTTTCTCAAATCTGGTGATCTCTTTGTCCTGATTCTTCTTCTTTTGTTTTTTTTAAGTGACATTTTATTGTGTTTTAGGTGAAAATTTACACATCAAATTAGGTTCCATTCAACAGTTTCTACTTAAATTGTTTGGTGACATTGGTTACACTCTTTATTACAATGTGTGAACATTCTCATAATTTTTATTCGGTTGTTCCATTACCAGTAATCTAGTTTCCCTGCCTTCTTACCTTCTCGTCTTTTTTTTTAAAGTAATTGTTGACCATTTGGTCTCATACAGATGATTTTTTTCATGTAGCACAGTACTCATGGGTGATATTCTTTATTTTGTTAGCCAATTTGTTATTCAGCTAAAAGGTGGTCTCAGGGGACAGTTTTGGTTCACATCTTAAACAGTATCTCAGGACAGTAGTCTTGGGGAGTCCTGTAGTCTCAGCCAGTCCAGTAAGTCCGAATTTGTTAAGAATTTGAGATTCTGTCCCACATTTTCCTCACATTCTGTCAAGATCCGTCTAATGCAGCCCTGATCAAAATGATTGATATCAGTAGCTAGGCACCATCTAATTGTTCTGATCTAAGGATAGTTGGGCAACCCTGGTTGTGTAGTGGGTTAAGTGCTATGTCTGCTAATCAAAAGGTTGGCAGTTCAAACCTACCAGGTGCTCCTTAGAAACTTTATGGGGTAGTTCTACTCTGACCTCTAGGATTGCTCTGAGCTGGATCTGACTTGACAGGAGCAGGTTTGGTTGGGTTTTAATGATAGTTAAGGCTGTGGTTCATGCAGCCTGTTAGTCCTATAGAGTAGTTTCTTCTCTGAGTCTTTGGTTTCCTTCTTTGTCTTTTGCTCTAGATGAGTAGAGACCAATTGTTGTATCTCAGAGGGTTGCTGTCCCTGATTCTTCTCGCCATCTCAATTCTATTTCACCCTGGTGGTCGCCTCTGACTTTCTTTCAGACCTCTTCTCCCTTAGTTTTCTTGACTCTGCTCTGATATTCGCCATTCTCCTCTAGTTACTCTTATTTCTCTCTCTCTCCTTCTCTGCTGCCTCCCAGGCTCTTCACCCTCTCATGTTTAGCCAGCCTACTGCTCTCTGCCCTCTGTATTCTACCTCCTCTTCCCCAGGGGAAAACCTGGGGAAGTCACCAAAAGCAAGTTTAGTCTCTCCTTGCTCCTAATTTAAGGGCATCATCATTCTGGCCACCCAGATGTCAAATCTCAGATTCTTGTCTTTTTCCTTTCCTCTCTTTATTTTTTCCCCAAAACCAATTCTGACATACATCCCCTTCTCTTCCTGTTTCCTCTGGCCACTCTGGATCAACATCAACTGAGGTCTAAATCAGTTTAAACGGCTAATTCCAATTCATTCTTAACATTGCAACCTCCTGAAAAGATCACTTTAAACATGTCAGAGATTTCCCTCCCACTTCCCTACTGTCCATTAAAAATCCTATTAAAACTTATTCCTGTCTTAATCAATGGACCCCTGAACTTGACATTTAAGTCCTTTCATAGTCTGATCATCTAAATTTCACTCTCCATCAGACCCAGTCTTGACTTTCTGTTCCATGTATGCCTTGTCCATGTCCATCCATCTTCGCATTTGTAGCCTCCTCTGCTTGAAATGCCCTTTCTCCATCTTTCCCCCTACTCAAATTCCATCCTTCAAGGCCTGACTCAAAACTCAACTACCTGAAGCTTTCCCTTTCTATTCCAGTTCTCTCTCAGTGATCACTGCCTCTGAATGGTGCTCGGGTGAGGGGACAGGAAGAGATGGAGAGAGCCGCCTGTCTGAGGAACTGGTCTGTGGCTACTGGCTCTTCAGTTTACATCTGAGGGTAGAGTTGGTGTTTCACATCCTCCAGAAAAGAGTATAGCTTAGAATTAAATACACCTCTGCTCAAATAGAAAACCCTGGTGGCTCGGTGGTTAAGAGCTACCTTTGCTAACCAAAAGGTCAGCAGTTCAAATCCACCAGGTGTTCCTTAGAAACTGTGGGGCAGTTCTCCTCTGTGCTATACGACTGCTATGAGTAAGAATCAACTCAGTGGCAGTGGGTTTGGTTTGGGGTTTTTAGGGGCAAAATATTAAATGATGCAGGAAGCACCAAAAGAGGATGGAAGGAATACACAGAATCATTATACCAAAAAGAAGTGGTTGACATTCAACCATTTCAGAAGGTAGCATATGATGAAGAACCAATGGTGTGGAAAGAAGTCCAAGCTTCACTGAAGTCATTGGTGAAAATCAGGACTCCAGAAACTAATAAAATGAAATGTTTCAACAAATGGATGTAACACTAGAAGCACTCATCTATGTCAAGAAATTTGGAAGACAGACACCTTGGAAACTATAGGGCAGTTCCACTCTGTCCTATGTGGTCAATATGAATTGGAATCTACTCAAGCAACTGTTTTTTGTTTTTTTCAGTGCTCAAATATAGAGCTCTTGTGGTGCAGTGGATAACAGCTTGGCTGCCAATCAAAAGGTTGTCAGTTCAAATCACTGGCCACTCCTTGAAAACTCTATGGAGCAATTCTACTCTGTCCTATAGGGCAGCTAGGAGTTGAACTTGAGTCAATGTAATGGGTTTTGTGTGTGTGTGTGTGTGTGCTTGAATACTAAACCACCACTTCCCACTGGTTGCAAGGCCTTGGCAAGCAAATCAACATCTCCAAGTCCTACATTCCTCATCTAAAAAACAGGGGTCCCAAAGACCTCACAGAGTTGTTGTGTCTTCATTTAATCTTTCAAACGATAATGTATGCAAATAACTTGACACAGTGCCTGGCACATTGCACACTCAATGAGAAGTAGAGATTATTCTAGTTCCTGGAACCCCGCAGTCTAAATATTACTTCTGCAGCCATTCTCATTTGCATAGCCAAGTAGTAATTTACATAGACTGTGACATTTTACTATAGGTATATCTGCTTCCAAAGCAGCTCTCTTTTCCAACTTTCTATTTTCATAAATGATACCACTATTCCCAGGCTCCCAGGCTCAAACCTTGGCGATGAATTCAGCTTTCTCTGCTCTTTCATGGGCCAAATCCTTTGGCACCTAACCACAGGCTGTCTCTAACTATTATGTCTTAACTCCCCATTTGGATTGTAACCAACTTAAGAGCAGGAACTCTGACTTACACAGCCTTGATATATATTACATTGGCCTAAAGCAGAGACTTCATACATATTTATTTTGTAACAGGATGCTGTCAACAAATTAATTTACAGGGACAGGTGTGAAGGAAGTACAACAATCTGAAAGAAGAATAAAATATTTTGTGGGTATATTTTATCTCTTCCTCTTTCTCTATTCCAGGAATTTCTCCCATGTTAAGTCCCCTACCAATGTCTTTAAGGTCTACTATAACAATTTTCCTCCTGTTTTACAGTATTTCTTAAAATTGGAAAAGATTAAAACGATACAGAAACATGTAAAGCAATGATGGAATTTTCTACATTCCCACTTCTCAAAGATAACAGTTAGGAACTCTGGTGAGTATTCTTCCAGATCTTTTCCTGTTGAGAATTAATATCCTATAGCAAGACCCATGGACCCGATTTGTTGCCATAGAGTTGGATTCAACTTATAGCAACCCTACAGGACAAAGCAAAACTAGACTACAGGGTTTCCAAGGCTGTAATTTTTATGGGAGCTCTGGTGGCACAGTGGTTAAATGCTTGGTTGCTAACCAAACGGTTGGCAGTTGAAACCCACTGGCTGCTCCACGGGAGAAAGACGTAGCAGTCTGCTTCCATAAAGACTGCAGACTTGTAAAGCCAGTGAGGCTGTTGTACTCTCCCCTATAGAGTCACAGTTCAACAGCAACTCACTATGGAAATGCAGTGGCATGTTGTTCTCCCAAGGAGCAGCAGTAGGTTCTAATCATGACCTTCTGGTTAGCAGACAAGTACTTAACCACTGCACCACCAGGAATCCTTACAAGACCTTTCAGACAAAAACAAACCCAAAAACCCACAGCTGTCAATTCTAACTCATAGTGAACCTATAGGACAGAGTAGAATTGCTCCACAGAGTTTCCAAGGAGCACCTGGCAGATCTGAACTGCCAAATGAGATGGACTGATACAATATCCACAAGAATGGACTCTAACCATTCCTGTGATCATGAAGATGGCACAGGACCAGGCAACAGTGTGTCCTGTTATACATAAGGTGACCATGAGTCACAGTTACCTTGACAGCAACTAACAGCATCATGTAAGATACTGAAAACCAAACCACTATTGTCAGGTTGATTCTGATTCATATGGACCCTGTGGGACAGAGTTTTATTCTATAGAGTTTCCTAGTCTGTAAATCTTTACAGAAGTGGACTGCCACATTTTTCTCTACCAAAGCAGCCAGTGGGATCAAATTTCCCATTTTGTTAGCAGTCAAGCACTTTAACCACTGTACCACCAGGGTGCCTACAAGTAAGTTATAATACAAAAAATCTTTTCTTAAAAAATAATTGTTTCTCTTAAATTTTATGTGCTGAATAAAAGCATTTTCTAGTGCAAAAAACCAAGATAAATTCAGGTTATAAAACAAATGAGTAAACTAAGCTTGTTCCATGGTATTTTTATAGCTATTAGAGAGCATTTATCACATTGTGTCATTCGTGTATACATCTCTCTCCCCACTAGCTTGAACAATGACCATCATTAGTTTTTGTAATCCCAAAACCTATATAGTGATTTGTACATAGTAGTCAACAAATACTTAACAAAGAATGACATCTCCTATCTCCAATCCTTGATGACTTTTATGAAGTTGTTTATTATTAAAAATAAATTTAAATACATTTTGAGAATTTTGCAACTCACCTTAAAATGACTGATCGGACTCTGAGCAGGAAACTGAATCCAGCTCAGATGGTTAAAGAAACTTTAATGAAGGAACTATTCAAGAGTTGTAGGGAACTGTGTTAGTAATCAGCACAAGGCTAATCCCCAAAACATGAAGATAATTCATATCCCCACTTTCCCATTTCTCCATCTCTGACACCAACCACCCACACAGTGTTTTTTTTCTGTCTCTGACCCTAATCACCCAGAATTAGGTTGACTACCTGCACAACTTTCTTCTGACCGACAGCTACCCTAGGGTGGGGTCCCTACAAGTTAAGGTTCTTTCCTTCTGACTACCAAATAGGTAGATGCCATGACTTGCTCATCCTCACAGCCCCCAGTGGGTTTGATAATTTGCTGGAATGACTCAGAACTCACAGAAAGAGGTGTATTCACTGTAACCTTTTCAATATAACCACAAAAAGATATATATATGAAAAGACACAAAGATGAGGTGTAAGAGTTTTCTGCATGGAGCTTCATGTTCCCAGGGGTATGCTGGTCCTCCCATGTTTATTATCAACCTGGAAGCTTCAAGGCCCGGGTCCCTTAATAGTTACTGGGGCCTCCATGTATATGTGTGACTGGTGCCTTAATGCATAGTCATTGACTGAATATCTGAATACACATAACTGATTTCATCTTGCACTTCTCTCTTTTCCCGAGGTTATTTTGCTAGATGTGCTATGGGAGAGATGGTACCATATATTAATTGCTTTTTGAAGATATATTCCACATCCTTTGATATCACTCCAACTTTGCAAACTTCTGTCTCCTAGATGGCACCATAACCATCAGCAGGCCATTCCCTGACTCTTTCAGGCCAGGAGCAGAAAGTTCCTGGAGGATATCATGTTTGGTAGAGTGTCAGCACAAAAAAGAAAGGACCCCAGTGAGAAGGACTGACACAATGATTGTAACAATTAATTAAGTAATATAACAATTATGAGGATGGTACAGGATTGGGCAGTGTTTCTTTCAATTGTACATAGAGTTGCTGTGAGTTGAAACCAACTTGATGGCACATAACAATGTCAGCCCAGTTGCTCCTGGGTGCTACGGTATCAAATCTATCTAATGCCTCCCAGAAGATGGGTAGAAAAGCACTGAAATCTCTAGAAAATAGAGTCCTATTAAACCCAGAGAAGGTGTAACTTTCTGATCCCAGTTCTTAATGCTAATCACACATTCTCAGGATTGCTGACTTCAGTCTACGAAGCTACTTCTATGCCATCCAGAATTTGTCCTGAAGGATGACTCTGAATTGGAAATGTTTGCTGGTGGCTTTATCATCTCTTTATGAAAGTGTCCAAGGAATATTTTGGTTATTTGAGAACAGCTTGCATTTTCATCAATAAAAACAAACAAAACCAAGAAATCAAAAAACACTTTTGTTCTGTGGTCATCTTTTTAGGTTACACAGGCAGGTTGCACTAGGATGCATGGCTTTTGACATTCTGTTTATGCCGTTATTGCTTGTATCTCAACTCTCATTGCCTTACCCCATCTAGTGGAGAACATATCCACTAAGCCTTATTCCAGCCATTTTCACAGATATTTTAGATCTATTAAGAAATATTGGGGGATAAAAGACCGAAATATCAAACCTAAAATGATAAAGCTCATCCAAGAAAAGGTAGGAACAACAATGGAAGTTTTAATACACAATATGGACAGACTCCAAAATCTGTCAAACAAACCACAATCATCAGAACAGAAAATAGATAAATGGGATCTATTAAGAATTAAACACTTTTGCTCATCTGAAGACTTTATTAATAAAATTAAAAGAACACCTACAGAATGGGAAAAGATATTTGGAAACTCTATGTCAGACCGACGCCTGATTTCCATAATCTATAAGATACTACAAAATATCAACAAGAAGAAGATAAACCATCCAATTAAGCAATGGGCAAAAGAGATGGACAGACATTTCACTAAAGAAGAGATCCAGGCAGCCAAAAAACACATGCGGACATGTTCACAATCTTTAGTTATTAAAGAAATTCAAATCAAGACGACAATAAGATACCATCTCACCCCAACAAGGTTGGCCATGATCCAAAAAACACAAAACAACAAATGCTGGAGAGGCTGTGGAGAAAGTGGAACCTTCCTACACTGTTGGTGGAGTTGCAAAATGGTCCAGCCTCTTTGGAAAGCAATCTGGTGCTTCCTTAAAAAAAATGGATATCGATATACCATTTGACCCAGTAATCCCACTACTTGGAATATATCCTACAGAATCAAGGCCTTTCACACCAGCGGACACATGCACCAGAATGTTTACCACAGCACAGTCCACAACAGCAAAAAGATGGAATCAACCCAGATGCCCAACAACAGAAGAACGGATAGGTAAACTATGGTATATATACTTACTTAATGGAGCACTACGCAATGATAAAGAACAACGATGACTTCAGGAAACATCTCATGACCTGGTTTCAACTGGAAGACATTATGTTGAGTGAAAGTAGTCAGCGACAAAAGGAAAAATATTGTATGAGACCTCTACGATAGATCTCAAAAACAGACTTGTGTATAGAAGAAAAGACTCTGACAGCTGCAAGGGAGGGGAGGGAGGGAGGGAGAGGGGAGGGCTTAGATTAGATAGTTGCTAGGTGTCTGGTTGGGTGAAACGGGTGATAGCACACATTAGAAACAAGAACAAATTAGAAACAAGAACTTGAATACTCTTTCCATCTTCACCCAATATTGCAAGGACAGAGTAGCTGGGGCAGGGGGCAGGGGAGCATGCTCTTAGGCAAAATCAAGGCCAATTGGCATAACTAGCATTTTGCTAAGAGGGCTCTCTGCACCCCACATTGGTGAGTGGCATCTGGGGTCTTAAAAGCTGCCAAGTGCCAAGCTGCCATCCGAGGGCACAGCAAATGGTCCCAACTCAGCAGGAACAGATGCTCACCGAGGACCAAAATGACATGGGGGAAAGACAACCCAGAAGACAAAGAGACCCACATGAGTGGGTGCCTACATCTACTTGGGACCAGAAGAACCAGATGGTGCCTGGCCACCACCAATGATAGCAGTGATGGAGCTCACTAAGTTGAGTCTCACTGGTAACACAAGAATAAAAAGGGGTGCACCCTGAGATCCCCACTAAAAAAACCTCAATTGATGGTCCAGTGGTTTCGGGGTTCCCCTGGGAGCATGGCCCCTCGCCCTGATGCTGCCCTTGATCATAAATCATAACGAAGGTCCACGCTTCGGACAGGAATGGATTGGACTTGGCGATGCAGTGACCATATATTGGACGCACTTTATGGTTCTATACATCTATAGGATGTCATCCTGCTGACCTCTGGCTGGAAGAAGGTGAGTGGGTGGAGAGGAGGGAAAAAAGAGACTGTTGGGAGAATGAGACATGTATGGAGCAGAGAGGAATAGTGTGCTGTCACCAGGCAGGGAGAGCAGTGGAAGCTGCATATAGGTGGGTATGTAAATTTATACAGGAATGTACATTTTCACTCAGTTATATTAAATAAAAAATTTAAAAATAAATAAATAAAATAAAAAATAAAAAGTAAGGAAAATTGGCATGGAAAAAAAAGAAATATTGCTAATGATGACATGCAATTGTTTTGTGATATTCATAAAGTGTAATATGCTATGATAACACATCAGCCAAGTAGCAAGTGGGCCCTGTGTTAAAATCAAGAAATAAAGATAGTGGCCTCTAATACTTCCCATGTCATATTTTAGATTAAACTGAGCAGAAGTTTGGGATGATGTTCAAAACTAGAAGAAATGCCTTATTATAATAATTATTCTCACACATAAGTAAGTATTTCTTGGAGCAAATCTCTGTAAATATTTGTATATAAGAAGTTGGGCTATGAATTCAGGTAGTCCTGAGTTCCAAACCCTAATTCACCACTTATGATTTGGGTAAATTATTTAGCCACTCAGAATTTCAACTTCTTCTATTTAAAGTGGGTTTAACCATAGTCCTTTCTTCTAGAATTAAAGGTTTATACAGACTGTGGAACATACTAAATCCTTAAAAAAATGTAAGTAATTGTGATTTGCAGTAACCTATAATGGCCATTATAGGACTCACAGAAAGATTTTGAAAGTCTCTACTTGTAATAGGGAATTTTACCAAGAAGAAAAGAAGACTCCAATTTGAGCTTCCACTAGATTTCGTTTTTAATAAGGTTGAATAACCTCAATCAAAAACAGATTTGATAAACTTTAAGAGAGCAAGTATAATTCCTAAATTTGAACTTTATCATAGCAAGTTAGTATTATATTTTTAGAACAAATTAGATTGTTTACCTCACTGTCACTATGACTCAGAATTGACTCAATGGCAATTGGTTTGGTTTAGAATGGTACAAAGAAATTCTATTTATTGGAGATGTACTTTGTAGGACATTAGGATCACTGAATTCAGTACAATTATGTTCAATTGTACAGAGCTAGGGGCCAAATTTACCATTTTATACAACTGTAGGGGCTTACAGGGATTTGTAGTTGTATCTTTACCTTCAAATCCCTAAATTGATCACACCTATGGTGTTGTTATTAAAACTTTGGACTCTGCAAGGGAGAATGAAGAAAACCAAATATGCAAGGGAAGGATTAGTCTGTAGAACTAATGGACTACAAACTGTCACAGCTACCGCCAGACAGAGTCCAGTGCAGCTGGATGGCCAGGTACTATCACCAACCGCTCTAACAGGGATCACAATAGAGGGTCGAACAGAGCTGGAGAAAAACATAGAACAAAGAACAGACTTACTGACCAGAGACTGGAGAAACTCTGAGTGTATCGCCCCTGAACACCTTTTTAGCTCAATAATGAAGTTACACCTAAGGTTCACCCTTTAGCCCATAGAACAAAATGAGACTGAAGGAGCTCACCAGCCCACAGGCAAAGAAAGACCAGAAGGCAGAAGGGGACAGAACAGCTGGTAATGAGAAATCCAAGGTCTAGAAGGGAAGGTGTTGACACATCATGAGGTTGTTAACCAATGTCATAAAACAATACGTGTACTCTTTGATTAGAAGCTAGTTTGTTCTGAAAACTTTCACTTAAAGTAAAACAGTTTTTAAAAAAATGGAGAACATCAGGCTCTGGAGTCTGACTTTATGTTGTATGCAGTAAAGTCAATTCCATCTTACTGTAATTAGGTGCTGTTGAGTCATTTCTGGCCCACAGCAATCCTGTGTTCAACAGAACAAACTATTGCCTGGTCTTGCACCATGCCCATAATCATTACTACGCTTAGGCCTATTGTTGAAGCCACTGTGTCAATTCATTTTATAGTGTGTCTTCCTCTTTTTCAGACACTCTACTTTACCAAGCATGATATCCTTCTCCAGGGACTGGTTGCCCTTGGCCTGATGGAACAGAGGAATAGCCTGCTGATCCTTTACTTTACTGTCATGGGTTGAATTGTGTCCCCCCAAAAATGTGTGGTTTCGCTAAACTGTATGTTAAAGTATTAGGGTGGGGCTGTAAATTTCTGCATAGGATTATTTCCCTGCTCTGCTGTAGGGGGAGTTTCCCTGGAGTATGGCTTGCCCCACCCTTAATCCTTTCAGCTTGCAAGAGATAAAAGGAAACAGACACAAGGAGAATTGGGAACCTTGTTACCATCAAGAGGGCAGCACCGTGAGAAGAGCGCATCCTTGAGACCTGAGGTTCCTGCGCCAAGATGCTCCCTGGACAAAGACTGATGCAATATCGGACTTTCCTCCTGAGCCGACAAGGGAAAAGCCTTTCCCTGGAGCAGACACCCTGAATATGGACTTGTAGCCTACCGGACTGTGTAAGAATAAACCTTCCTTTGTTAAAGCCATCCACTCTGCGGTATTTCTGTTAGAGCAGCCCTAGCTGACTAAAACATTCACCAAGATGATTCCTTCTCCAAGAACTGGTCCTTCTGATAACATGTATAAAGTATGTGAGACAAAGTCTTGCCACCCTTGCTTCCAAGCAGCATTCTGGCTGCACTTCTCCCAAGACAATTTATTTGTTCTTTTGGCAGTCCATTGTTGTCTTGGCCTTGTAGTGCTGCTATAACAGAAATACCACAAGTAGATGGCTTCAACAAAGAGAAATTTATTTTTTCACAGTCCAGTAGGTAACAAGTCCAAATTCAGGGTGTCAGGTCCAGGCAAAGTCTTTCTCCCTCAGAGAAAGACCTTGTGATTTCACCAATCATCCCTTGGTCTAGGAGTATCTCAGCGTAGGAACCTCAGGTCCAAATTATACACTCTGTTCATAGCACTGCTCTTGTGGTAGTTTAAGGTTCCCCTGTCTCTCTGCTTGCTTCTTTTATATCTTAAAAGTGATTGGTTTAAGACACTATCCAATCTTGTAGACCTCATCAGTATAACTACTGCTAATTCATCTTATTCAATCACAGTGATAGAATTTACAACACACAGAAAAGCATTACCAAATGACAAAACAGTAGATGATAGCACAGTTATGGCCGGACAAAGTTGATACACACATTTTTGTGGGACACAATTCAACCCATGACAAATGCATATTCAATATTCTTTTCCAATACCTTAATTCAACAGGATCAATTCTTCTTTGGACTTCCTTATTCATTATTCAGCTCTTGCATGTTCATAAGGAGAGTGAAAACACCATGGTTTAGATCAGGTGCACAGTAACAGAATGCCCCATAGGGTTCCCTAGGCTGTAATCTTTACAGAAGCAGACTACCAAGTCTTTTTTCCACCGAGTGGCTGGTGGGTTCAAACCTCCTACCCTTCAGCTAAGTCAAGCACCTAATCATCATGCCACCATGTTCCTTGGAGTCAGACTAAACCAAAAAACTCAAACCCACTGCTGTTGAGTTGATTCCACCTCATAGCAACCCTGTAAGACAGAGTAGAACTGCCCCATAGAATTTCCAAGGCTGTCTTTATGGAAGCAGACTGCCACATCTTTCTTCCACAGAAGTCGGACTACATGGGTTCAAATTCCTGGTAACCTTGAGCAAGAGGCTTAACATCCCTGTGGCTTTACTTTCTAAGCTATAAACTAGGAGTTACAGTAGGACCTACCTCATAGGGATGTTGTAAGAAGAAAACAACACAGGAAGATGTTGATTATTATTATTTATTATTTCTGTGGTTTCAAGTTCTTAATCAGGAATACATCGTGGAGAGAAATAAAAACAGCCTGCCCTATCAAAAGAGGTATCTGGAATCCCTAAATGTCCTAGTGAGCTTGTCTCAGGAAAAAAGTCTGTACAGATAGAGAGTTGGTATCTCAGGGAATGTAGACCAACCTTCCAATACAGTATCCATTTTATGAACAACCTCCCTAGAGGTTAAGGACAAACCTAATGAGTCAGCTTGTCAGAACATAAGATCAACTGTCTAGTTCTCTGCACTGATAAAAGAGTGCATTAAACAGCTTAAAAGCAGGCTGCTGAGCTGTGGCCTCACAATTGGCAGGATCTAAGTCTCAGACAGTTTCCCAGGTAGGCCTTTTCTTCTATTCAGAGTAATAATATCTTCATTTTTCTCTCTGCTCCTTTCCACCTAGTTAAGACAAAAGAGAAGTGTTCAACCAACATTATTGTTTTTGTTTCTTTCAACACTAAGTAGGTCAAAGTTTTAGCTTAAGCCATTATAATCCATTACTGTCAAAATGACTCTCACTCACAACAAGGTTGGCCATGATCCAAAAAATGCAAAACACTAAATGCTGGAGCAGCTGTGGAGAGATTGGAACTTGCCTACACTGTTGGTCGGATTGCAAAATGGTGCAACCTCTTTGGAAAGCAATCTGGCGCTACCTTAAAATAATGGATATAGATATACCATTTGACCCAGTAATTCCAATGCTTGGAATATATCCTACAGAATCAAGGCCATTCACACCAACTGATACATGCACACAAATGTTCAGTGCAGCACAGTCCACAACAGCAAAAATATGGAATCAACCTAGATGCCCGACAACAGAAGAATGGATAGGTAAACTATGGTATATATACTCAGTGGAACAATATGCAATGATAAAGAACAGCAATGATAGCAGGAAACATCTCTTAACCTGATTTCAACCAGAGGACATTATATTGAGTGAAAGTAGTCAGCAACAGAAGGACAAATATTGTATGAGACCCCTATGATAAGAACTTAAAAGCAGACTCATGCATAACAGAAAAGACTCTTTGACAGCTGCAAGGGTGGGGAGCGCAGGAGGGCGAGGGGGGAGGGTTTAGATTAGATAGTTGGTAGAAATGTGGTTGGGTGAAATTGGTGACAGCACACATTAGCAAGAAGATCAATATTAACAGGACTTCAACCCGACTTGTGTACTCCTCCCATCTTAACCCAATATTACAAGGACAGAGTAGCTGGGGCGGGGAGCTGGGGACCGTGCTCTCAGGGGAAATCGAGACCAACTGGCACAACTAGCGTTTTGCTAATGAGGTCTCTCCGCACCCCACATTGGTGAGTGGTGTCTGGGGTCTTAAAAGCTGCCAAGCTGCCACCTGAGGGTACAGTAAATGGTCCCAACTTAGCAGGAATGAATGATCACCAAGGTCTATAATGACATGGTGGAAAGAGAATCCAGAAGACAGAGAGATCCACATAAGTGGATGTCTACATCAACTTGTGACCTGAAGAACCAGATGGTGCCCAGCTACCACTAGTGATAGCCACAATGGAGCTCACAAAGTTGAGTCTCACTGGCAACACAAGTATAAATAGGGGTGCACCCTGAGATCTCCACTAAAAGACTGCAACTGATGGTCCAGGGGCCTCAGATTTCTCCTGGGAGCAGAGCCCCTGACCCTGATGCTGCCCCTGTCCATAAATCATAATGAAGGTCAACTTCTCAGACAGCAATGGATTGGACTTGGTGACGTAGAGGGACCACATTGTGTGGGCACTTTATAGTTCTAGGCATCTACAGGAGGCCATCCTGTTGACTTCATACTGGAGGAAGGGGAATGGGTGGAGAGGAGAAGATAGGAGACTGTTGGGAAGATAAGATATGTATGGAGCAGACAGGAAGAGTGTGCTGTCACTGTGCAGGAAGAGCAGTGGAAGCTGCATGTAGGTTAGCATGCAAATTTATATGGGAAAGTATATTTTCATTCAATCATAATTTTTAAAAAATGATTCTCACTCATAGTGACCCTATAGGACAGAGTTGAACTGCCCAATAGGGTTGCCAAAGCTGCAATCTTTATGGAAGCCAACTGCCACATCTTTCTCTTAAGGAGCAGCTGGTGGGTTCAAACCACTGGCCTTTTGGTTAGCAGCCAAGCACTTCACCACTGTCCCAACAGGGCTCCTTTTTAGCTTCACAGAGGATTATTAAGACCATAAGAGACTGGACAGAGTCCACTGAGAGCTGGGCAGGTCCCTAAATCATCTCATTCTCCTACTGAAAAACTTTTGAATATCTTTCATACACAAACTCAGGAAATTTATAAAATGCAAAACAAATAAATAAATATGTAAAACTTAAGTCTGATTTATCTTTGAACAGATTATACAAGGTCCAACAATTAAGTCCATGAACTTAATTGTTCTAGGTGCTACATACCTCACTGCTGAATATAACTATAGTGACTTTCAAAGTACTCCCCTTGGGAAGCTATGCACCGATGCCAGTGCTCAGTCCACCCTTCAAAGCAATTCTGCAACTTTTTCTGGAATGGCCATTGCACACAGTGGCACAGTGACAAGTTTGCAAACTTAATTGTACAGTTGTCTGTGAGAGAGTTTTTAGCCAGTTCATGCCTCAGGACTGCTGCAATTGTGGCTCCGTTTTTTCAGAATGCTCTTCCTCTAGCACCTCCCGTGGCTGGTTTCCTCTTATACTTTGGACTCCTCAGAGAGGTCTTCCCTGGTTACCCTACCTGAAGTACCCAACTGCTAACCCCTTGTCAGTCACTATCAGAGTATCTTTTTTATTGTCTTTCTAATGCTTATTTTCACCTTGTTTCTTTACTAGGTGATTATTTATCTTCCCTAACTGGAAACTAAGCAGCACAAAAAGCAAGGACCTTGTCTTAGTCATATAGTGCTGCTATAACAGAAATACTGTAAGTGCATGGCTTTAATAAAGAGAAGTTTATTTTCTCACTATTCAGTAGGCTAGAAATCCAAATTCAAGGTGCCAGTTCCATGGGAGGGATTTCTCTGTTGGCTCTGAAGGAAGGTCCTTATGATGTATCAGTCTTCTCTTGGTTTGGGAGCATCTCAGTGCAGGAACTTTAGGTTCAAAGGACGCTCTCTGCTCCTGGCACTGCTTTGTTGGACGTGTGAAGTCCCCCTGTCTCTCTGCTCCTTTCTCTCTTTACTATCTCAAAAGAGACTGGCTTAAGACTCAACCTAAGCTTACAGATATCATTGATATAACTGCCACTAATCCATCTCGTTGCATCATAGTGATCGGATTCAGGAAAACCATGTAAAATGGTAGACAATCAGACAATACTGGGAGTCAGGACCTAGCCAAGTTGACAGATATTTGGGGGCTATACAATTCAATCCATGACAGACCCCATCTGTCTTTTTCAGAGCTTACATTAACAACTTAACCTAGTCTGATAGCTATTAGGGATGCATTTACTACATAATTTGTTGAACGAATGAGTGCATGCATACATAGAACAAGTGCTTTCTTTCAACTACTTGCCTTGGCTGGCTATGTCTTGTTCTGACAGTGTTATCCTTGCCCAAAAGTATTTTGGGACCTGTCATGGTTTGAATTGTGTCCCCCCAAAAATGTGTGCAGCCATGTGGCTGGGATATGGTTCCCAGTATCTTGGGACTGTCCTCCATTGTGTGGTTTTGCTAACCTGTATGTTAAAGGATTAGGGTGGGGCTGTGAATTCCTGCTATGGGGGAAGTTTCCCTGGAGTATGGCTTGCCCCACCCTTAATGCTTTTAGCTTGCAAGGAATAAAAGGAAAAAGAACCAAGGACAATTTGAGAACCTCGCTACCATCAAGCAAGCAGCACCGGGAGCAGAACGCGTCGTTCAGACCAGAGGTTCTTGCGTTAGGACGCTCCCTGGACAATGACTGATGCAATACCGGACTTTCCTCCAGAGCCGGCAAGGGGAAAGTCTTTCCCTGGAGCGGACACCCTGAATATGGACTTGCAACCTACCGGACTGTGTAAGAATAAATCTTTCTTTGTTAAAGCCATCCACTCTGTGGTATTTCTGTTAGAGCAGCCCTAGCTGACTAAAACAGAATTGGTACCGTGGGAGTGGGGTGCTGCTCTAGCAAATACCTAAAATGTGGAAGCCACTTTGAAACTGCAAATGGATAGAAGATTCAGAAGGAACGAAGAAGGCGCAGACGGTGAGAAACAACAGAGGACCGGCAGCAGTGGCAGCGGCAGCAGCAGAACCAGAGGCAGCGCTGGAGCCGACCCGTGGAGCGAGAGAGGTCAGTGCCTGCGCAGAGTTTTCCTCGCAGAGTGGGGTGCCTCCGGGCACTTAAACCAGTGGAGCTACAGAGCTTTGGAACACTTGCCTGGCAGGGCAGATGTGCGCCTGAGGCCCAGGCCATGCGGCCATAGGAAGCTGAAGCTGAAGAGGCAGATAGCATGAGAAGCTGAGCTGCCTCAGTCTCAAGAGGTATGGCCATGACCTCAGGGGTTTGAAAGGGTGGAACCATGGCGTGCTGTGTTCATAAGGGTGGAATTGCCACTCAGTTGGGCTTAGGGTGCTCCTAAAGCCGATGGGACAGAGTTTCTGTCCAAGTGGGCCTTGAAGGCAAAGTTGTAGCATGGGGCTGGAGGTCTCCACTCAGAAACCTGAGAGTGTGGCTGATACCTAGAGTCTGGAGAGCACTGCTGTTGTGTAGAATGTCTCAGAAAATGTAAGAGTATTTCCAAAGCTTTGAGGGCTAATGTAATGTGTTCTGTTGACTTGCCTGTTGCCTGTTAATGCCTTCTAAGTTTCACAGATGTAGAAGAGTTTTTGTATTTTGGACTTGGAGCTGATTTAAGACTTCTGTTATATGGATGGACATAATTTTGCTATGGTGAGATGAATGTGTTAAATGTTTTGTGATGTGATTTTTGGGTTGTCAAAGGGTGGGATGTCATGGTTTGAATTGTGTCCCCCCAAAAATGTGTGCAGCCATGTGGCTGGGATATGGTTCCCAGTATCTTGGGACTGTCCTCCATTGTGTGGTTTTGCTAACCTGTATGTTAAAGGATTAGGGTGGGGCTGTGAATTCCTGCTATGGGGGAAGTTTCCCTGGAGTATGGCTTGCCCCACCCTTAATGCTTTTAGCTTGCAAGGAATAAAAGGAAAAAGAACCAAGGACAATTTGAGAACCTCGCTACCATCAAGCAAGCAGCACCGGGAGCAGAACGCGTCGTTCAGACCAGAGGTTCTTGCGTTAGGACGCTCCCTGGACAATGACTGATGCAATACCGGACTTTCCTCCAGAGCCGGCAAGGGGAAAGTCTTTCCCTGGAGCGGACGCCCTGTATATGGACTTGCAACCTACCGGACTGTGTAAGAATAAATCTTTCTTTGTTAAAGCCATCCACTCTGTGGTATTTCTGTTAGAGCAGCCCTAGCTGACTAAAACAGGACCTCATCTTTTAGCAGTGACTTCAGAATCACTTTAAAAGTCATACAAGAAAATGTTTCACTACTCTGCAACACATCTAATTGTTTACTCAAAATCCTTCCCAACTTGATCTTATTCATTAATCTTGACTCAGAATGATCTGTTTCTCAAAATTAAATCATCCTCAAGAATGAAAATTGTTCACCGTGATGACAATCTTAAGAATGGACTTCAGACTCTGCAGGCAATATGAAAAGAGGGATTAAAGACCTTGTCACTGTGATACATGAATTTTAGATTTATAAAATGTTGATTTTAAAAGATTATCTGATTTTACAGTGAAACCTTAATACACTAGGACAACAGGGTTTTCACCTTTGTATGGTTTCTCATTTTAATTATTTTTGAAATAGCTCTAATGTAGCAAACTGAGTTTCTAGAGGAAAAAAATTCAATGGTATTTAGGTTGGATTTGTTAAAAGGTAACTCAAGGTCTAAACAATTTGCTTCATTGTCTTATATAAAAAGCACTTCAACCCAACACTTTGCTACTCCTCAAACATTTCACATTCTTACCAGTCTGTGTCCCTTTTTCTGTTCTTCCCTTTAACAAGAACATATCTTCAGTCCTCCAACCCAAGCCTTAGCAAAATCTTGTTATTTCCTACAAGTATAGCTCAAACACACACCTTCTAGGACTCCCAGTTCATGCAAACCTCCTTCAGAATGAACTCCATCATCCTCTGGGTTCCCCAACTTCTGTGACAACAGGGGTCAGGTCTGTCTTTTTCTCAGCTGTATCTCTAGCACTTAGCACAGTGTCTGGCACCTAGTAGATACTTAAAATATATTTGTGAATGAATGAGAGCTTCTCTATTCTATTACCTAAACCAAAAAAGCCAAACCCACTGCCATCTAGTCAATTCCAACTCATAGTGACCCTATAGGACAGAGTAGAACTGCCCCCACAGAGTTTCCAAGGAGCACCTGGCAGATTTGAACTGCTGACCTTTTTGGTAAGCAGCTATATATAGCTCTTAACCACTATGCCACCAGGGTTTCCGTTCTATTATCCAGTACATATTATTTAGGTAAGAATGCTTGGGTGGCACAAATGGTTAATTTAAGCATTGGACTAACTGAAAGGCTGGAGGTTTAAAACACCCAGAGGCTCCTTGGCAGTAAGGCCTAGAAATCTACTTCCAAAAGGTCACAGTCCTGGAAACTCGACAGAGTGAAGTTCTACTCTGCACACTTGGAATCACTGTAAGCGACAATCAACTCCATGACAATTAAGAACACATTATTTAGATATTTAAATGTCTCCCCTGACACACAAGACTGTCAGTTTACTCCTCCTTCCCTGCCTCCGACCCTAGGCCCTGACTGAGTGCAAATATAGTCTCCCTTGCCAGAAGGTCAGCAGTTCAAATCTACCAGGTGCTCCTGGGAAACTCCATGGGGGCAATTCTAGTCTGTCTATCGAGTTGCTATGAGTCAGAGTAGACTTGATGGCATTGAGTTTGGTTTTTTATGGGTTAGGTCTAACCAAAATCGGTTACTGTTAAGTGGATTCTTTTCTCCCCCCCCCACCACACCCCCCACTGGGTGAATGATCAAAGGCTTTATTAACCGTGTTTTTTACAGGCAAAACAAGCACAGCAGACAGATCTCATGTTTGAATCTCTAGACCTATCCAAATGTTAAGTGGATTCTGACTCATGGGATCCCGTATGTGTCAAAGCAGAACTGTGCTCCACAGAGTGTTTATGGCTGATACTGTAAGTAGATCGCCAGGCCATTCTTTCAAGGAGCTTCTGGGTAAACTCAAATCTTCAACCTTCCATATACCAGTGGAATGTGTTAATTATTTGTATTTCCCAGGGATTCCCTTGGGTCTAAGTGCCTCCAAACTGAATGCAAATTCTCTTTTCTCCCTGGGCTCCTCTGGCTGCCCTCTCCCATTCTGCTCTAATCCCTTCCCATTTTTCACCATCAGAATGAGTCATCTAGAAGAAGGTCACTAACTCAAATACTTAAGAGCCAGGCTAACGCCAGAAACACCTAGATAGCTAGAGACAGTGACAGCTAAACACAGCAGCTAATTGCTTGGAGAAGTATAGGCCCAGGTTTCCTACAACTTCTGATGTTTCAAGAAAAACTAGAAATACAGAATTTCTTTTAAATGTGAAATTTCCCAATGTTTAAGTAAAAAAAAGTCACTAGATCTACAGAAGTGCCACTTTAATATAGCTGAAGAATGAGTAGAAATTACTGTATCTTAAAAAGGGGGGGCAGTGGGGGCAGGGAGGGCTGGATTGGGGAGGGGAGCAGTGATTACAGATTTAGATTAGGGAACCAAAAAGTGTGAAGTTTAAGAGAAACAGCAGTATAGATTTGTTTGAGGAACTGAAAAAGGCCAGAGTTGCCAAGGGCGGGAACTGCAGAGGGGAACAGCATGAAACAGAAGAAGAAAGCCAGGTAGGACCAGACGGTGCAAGCAAGGTTGAGTCAGACATGTTACAGATTCTAGTTTTTCTCTATGGGCAATAGGAAGCTACTGAAAAAACTCTACACAAGTGTTTATGAGAGAGAGAGAGAGGCAGAGACAAAGACATAGAGGGGGTGAAGAGAAGAGAGGTGGTTAGATTTGCATTTTTGAAATGCGCTAGTCTCTAGGTGGGGAATGGATGGAAGGGACACTAAAGAGGAACGATGGAGACTGGTTCAAAGACGGTAGAAGTTGAGGTGGGACATTATGACACTTCAGAAGGAGGTAGTGGCAGTGGAAATAGAGAAATGTGGACTGGAATTGTGATATTTATGAGGTTAAAAACAGTAAAATCTAGTAATAGATTGATACAGTGGGGATAGAGCTATGAGGCAGCTGGGAGATACTAAGGATGTCTTCCAGACTTCTGGCTCAGGCAGTGAATTGGAAGTTTGAAAGTGCTGTTCTCTAAGATAGGGAAGGCAGAGGGGTATGAAGGTAGAGGAGAAAATGGGTGTTTTTTATCTTTTTTCTTTACACACATTTACTCAGGCAAGGTACGTCTACCAGATGTCCTCTCTGTGCCAGCCTCTGTCCACACAAAAACAGAAATGGTTCCTGCCTTAAACTGACTCACCTCCTGGTTGGGAAAATGGGCAAAAAAGATCATTATAATTCAAATATCAAGTAGGCCTCTCTGGCTTATGTAGTCAAACAAAGCCACAGAATCATCAGTCATCCAGAGTTCCTGTTCTTGCCCCTGCAGAGTCCCTACAAGTATTTCTGGAACACTTCTATGGATTTTTCACACGTGGCTGACAAACAAGGCAGTCTGTGGACCACATTAGTTGGCCATAACAGCCCTGTTCTGCTCCTGTCCGCTACCCCTAGTAAAAGCACCCACTGCAGGGGTACTAAGGGCAACACCAGAGCTAGAGTGAGGCAAGGGAGGAGTCAGCTCTGGAAAGCGAATGCCTCAAGTTTTTCTGGCCCTGATGCCCTGAAGGTGCTGGACCAGGCCTCGATTCAAGAAGGGAGGGGGCTCTCCCAGACTTTGAGCTCTAGTAAGTCATCTGGGTCTTACAGCTGGACTGCTAGTACCTTGGGGACATGCTGAGTTTGGGAGTCCACTGAGGCCTACAAATGGGTATGCCAGGAATACAATTGGTCATTTGGTTTCAGAACTTAGAAGTTTGGGCTAAAGATCTAAATTCAAGAGCTGTGGGCATGGAGGAGAGAGTACTGGAACAAGACCAAGCTCTGCTGAACTCCCAACATTTACATCCCCTGCTCCTTCTCCACCAGGGAACTCCTCAAGCCCCAACTTCCCTAATTCACCATCCCCTGCCCCCTCTGCAGTTAATCGGTCTCTCCATCTTGTACATTCCTACAATTCTTCGTACATTCCTCTATTATAACTTTTTTCACACATTACTCTTGGCTTACGTCATATTTGTCTACACTAAATGATGAGCTCCTGGAGGATAGGGACTCTCTCTCACTCAATGCTGAGTCCCATTTAGGTGTCCCTCCTCCCCTCTCGCCACATATTTGGCACTAACTACTTTCAAAAAAGGAGCCACTAAAAACCCAATGGAGCATGGTTTCTACTCTGACACACATGAGTCCCCATGAGTAGGAATGGACTAAATGGCAAGTGATGGAAGATGTTTAAGACTGAGCAGGTTAACTACACTCTTGGAAGAGAAATTCTCCTGCCCAGGGCCCTGTCTCTCCTGGAAACTGGTTGCAAAAACACAGATGAGGTGGTTGAAGCCTGCCAGATCCCTCAAACATGGAGGCTGCACAGGCTTTCCCCAATCCACCTTCAGAGAAAGTAAGTAAAGGTTTGGCAGCCACCCCAAAAGTCTGCTGATCCTAGTCTAGAAAACCCCTACCCAGCACCACTACCCAGCTCCTTCTCAGACACTTCTTTATCAAAGTTTTATTAGCCTCAACTCACCGTACCTCCATCCGGGCATCTCATTACAGAGTAAGGTCGCTTCAGTCATTTGTAACACCACCACCCAAGCAAGGATTTTCAAGGACAGAGGCAGAAATGAGTTTCAAGGGAGCTATAAATCCTCTTTGCCACCTTTCATTTCGCCAGGCACTTGCTGTCTCCATCAGACCCACCCAATCCTTCAAAGTCAACAGCTGGATTACTCCCATTCCCCGAACACATTTATGACATTCTCATCTCTGACGTTTATTCATGTTTCCGTTTCCCTGGAACTCATTTTTCCCTGGCTAGCATCTCTCTTCTCTTGCTTCGATCTCTAGTAACACTTAATTCTCACTTATCTTTTGGCACTTTGTCATATTGCATTCGGTAATGCAATTATTCCAAACATTCTTTTTTTACACCTACTGAATGTTAACTAAGGACAACAGGCATTTCTTATGCGACCTCAAACTACTGCACCAAACACCGTAGATAAGGGGGGTGGACTCATTGAGGGACAAAGAAGGCGAGATAATTTATGGAGATACTGGTGTTTTGTAATAATTTCTGTAGGTAACTTCTTCCCAACCTCCTCCCCAAAAGGTAGCCAGGCCCTTATGTGCCCTAGTTGAAGACTTGCATGTTTCAAAAATGATTACATTTAATATCAGATTATACTGATTTCAAAATTCCTTAATTTCAAGGCACCCAGAAGACAATTTCCAGAAATGCTTTTGAAAAGTGTTGGCTGGACCGGGGCAGGAGTGGTGGGGGGAGGTAATGATCGAAAAGGAAGAGGGATGGAATTGAATGCTCTGAATGGGGAAAGTGAAAATCTGTGGAACGAAGGAAAGTTAGAGAAGCCGATAACCTTTTACAGGAAAATAGAGACCTGGGCTCCACTTGCATAGTATAGTACCCCAGGATGAGGCGAATGCGCAGGGAGATTGTCCAATGTATATTTCAGTCTTGAGAGCACTGGTCAAGTCTGTCTCTTTGAGCTTCTGGTATATTCCACCGTGAAAGGCTCAGCAGAGGCAGAACTAATACAAGAGCTACCCTAAAGATGAAAGCGCCACCAATTAAGCTCTGCCCCACATTTTTTTCTGGAAGAAATATGTGAGTGAGTGAAAGCAGTATTGCATGTAAACATGCGTTAAAACACTTCTTTTAAGAATACTTCTCTGACCAACAAAAGGTTAACGTTTAAGAGCCTACTATATTACAAACCACGGGATAAGACTTCTCCGGTTCCCTTTGTGCAGAGGTCCTTGCCATTACCAGACTTCAGGTCTTTCCCACCGAGCTGTCCTTCGTCAATTTCCCCCTCCAAGTTTCCCTTCCCCATCCCCACTCCTCATTCCTACATCATATTCTCTAGTCTGTCCCTCTTCACCCTTATCTGCCTATCCCCTTTCTCTCCCCCTCTCCATATTCAGACAGCCTCTCTCTCCTCTCTTCCAGTCCAGCAGCTTCAATTCTCGCTCCTTCCCGGTCCGCTACCCAGTTTTCCTTTCATTTCCATACTTCAGCGACTCCCTCTTGCCATTCCACCCCCACTCCATTGAAAGCAGCCAGGCCCCGAAGCTCTGCGGTTGAGGGGGGCGTGGTCCCGAGAGTAACAGGTCTACCGCCCCACACACCGCGGGACCGCGCACAGACAAAGACATTCCACAGCCCCTGCCCCCTCCGCGCTCTCGGCCAGAAGGGGGAGGAGACACGTGTCCCACTAGCGCCAAGTCACGTGGAAAAGAAAACGAACGAAGCCCGCGGCCATCCGCGCACGCGCACAAAGCTTAGGTCTGGCGGGCTCCGAGGGAAAAGAGAAGTGGGGCGGCGACTCTTTGGACCGCCTCGGTGGTGCGCAGGCGCCGTGGCTCCACTAGGGACTTTGTTCTCCGCGGAGAAAACCAAGGGCGGTGCCGGTGGCTGGCTGCGCACGCGCGCCGCCTCATTTCCGGTGCTCTCTTTTGCTGGGTCGCTTGGGTCGGCTTCGGTCGCGGGTAGCTTAGGCTCTCCCACCATCGTCAACCGCCGCTTGGGCATCTGCCGCTTCGCTTCCTCGATCCCTCAACTGCACATCCTTCACAATGCAGCGCCGGGACGACCCCGCCGCGCGCATGAGCCGGTCCTCCGGCCGCAGTGGCTCCATGGACCCTTCAGGTGCCCACCTCTCGGTGCGTCAGACACCCTCTCGGCAGCCGCCGCTGCCTCACCGGTCCCGGGGAGGCGGAGGAGGATCCCGGGGGGGTGCCCGGGCCTCCCCTGCCACGCAGCCGCCACCGCTGCTGCCGCCCTCGGCCACCGGTCCCGACGCGACAGTAGGTCCAGCGCCAACCCCGCTGCTGCCCCCATCAGCCACTGCCTCCGTCAAAATGGAGCCGGAGAACAAGTACTTGCCCGAGCTTATGGCCGAGAAGGACTCACTCGACCCGTCCTTCACTCACGCCATGCAGTTGCTGACGGCAGGTAAGCGGGCCGCCCCGCCACCCGGGGGCGTGGGTGGCATCGGCTTTGTTCCTCTCGCTTCCTGCGTTCTCGGGACCCAGGCATTCGTCAACTCCCCTATTCTTATCTTAGGGAGCCAGGGTCCCAAATCCTCCGTCCTGCCCAGGGTGCGAGGGGGAATTTCTGGGCTGCAGTGGAGGCCTGACGGCGGCTTGGCGATCTCTTACCGCAAAGATCTTGATGGATGGTGCTGAGCTCTCCGCCCCCCTCCCAACCCTTACCCCTCCCATCTTTTGCAGCTGCCCGGCGCTCTGAGTATTCAGATTCTTCCAGAAATGAACGTTTATTTTCTTCTTCCCGTAAAGGGAAAGCCTTTTAGAATGCTGGTGGCAGTGTATGAGATGAAAACACAGCCTGAATAGGGAGAGACCGTAGGAGGGAGTGCCGAGGTGAGCTGGGATAAGGCTGGAGTGCCCTGTACAGCGCGCCGCAGACACCGGGCCCGATGGGACTTAGCCGTAACTCGACCTTAAGTTTCCCCGAGGTAGGAACGACCTGTGGGAAACGGAGCTCCAGGTTTTCCCAATCAGATTTTCCACTTCAGTCGATAAAATGATCGACTGCTACAGAGCCAGAAGGTTTACCCCTTTATTTTACAATGTGTGTTCACCTTGGTCATTCAAGAAGGGGAAAATTAGCCCTAGAGACCGTGAAGTGAGGGACTCCGGTCTGGTTTGTTTGCTCGTCATTTCCGAACGACATTCAGAGAAGTCACAGGATGCTTGTACCTGAAACGCTTGGTCTTTTTGGTTCTTTCCTTTGCTTTCAGTTGTGAACTAGAGATTAGGAATGGTAGTCTTTGTTCTGTCTATGGACTAGCACTCCTTTCCTGATCGGCTGTGGGCAGTCATCTAGTCAATCTGATTTTCTTTGGTTTTAGTTAGAACATTTTAATAAGTATTTCTGATGATACAGAATTTTATCAGGAAGTGAAAATTCACAGCCATCTACACTAAATGAGTAGTTAAACTCTGATCAGTTTGCTGTAAAAAGCAGGTCATTATGGAATTATCCTTCTCCTCTCTTTTGTTCTCAGTCTCTCGGCATTAGTCAGGAGTCTTTACTTTTAAACACAATAAATGAAACATGTGATGATCAAGAATAAAAACATTTTGATAAACTGCTTACATTTTTTGACTCACTGTGTGCTGGCTTGTCCACCCATGTATAATTGTTTGAAACATAATTGTGCATTGTCGTCTTCTGACAGGTTCTTTTAGGGCAATAATTACTTTTTAAATTTTTCACAATGGCTTGCATATAGGAAACACTGAAAATGTCTGATTGAATGTGAAAAAATATATACATGCAAACTTAGAGATGTCAGATCAATAGGTAAAGATTGACTTGACAGTCTAATTTTTATTTACCGAATTCTTGAAATAATCAGTCCAGATTACATGCATGAGGAAGAAAAAAATAACAAATTGAGAACTTCACGTGTTTGTTTAAAATTCTGGTAGGAACGACCAGAATTTAACTGCACTGTTTCTGGAAACTTTCTGAACCTCAGTAGACACTTTCATAGAGTGAGAATGATGAGTTGTGAAGATTAAATGATGTGTAAAAATGTTAGCACAGTTCATTCTCTTTGACCTATAATCATCCAGTAATAATTTGTTGTCTTAGTTTTCTTCTGTTTGTAAATCTGTGGTACCAAACCAGGTATGAAAACTCAGTATTTTTTGCCTTTCTGACCAAACATCACATATCCAGTGTGATGGCCATCTTTTAAGCACCCTCCCTGCCTGTATTGGAAACCCTGGTGGTATAGTGGTCAAGACCTACGGCGGCTAACCAAAAGGCTGGTGGTGAATCCACCGGGCGCTCCTTGGAAACTGTGGGGGCAGCTTTCCTGTGAGTCGGAATCGACTCAACGGCAGTGCGTTGTTTTTTTGATTGCCTGCACTGCCTAAGTCAGATCTCACTCGATGGGACTTGGCTGGCTTGACACTGCCTAACTTCTACCAAGAGTGCCTCTTAATTTTTTTAACTTTGCCTTTTTTGATGTCTTCAACAACAACAACAAAAAAAGAAACAACAACTCAGTTTTGATTGGATAAGTAGAATAGAGGCAGTACTGGCTCAGTGGGAGAACAGAATTGGGATATGAGGCTACTTCGTAGCATGGATAAGTCTTGATCTATGGCCCAGTGTTTAAGGTATTTCTGAATGGTTTGGAAAAGGGATTACTGTGAAGTCACAGCTAACCTTGAGGAAATGAGATTCTGAAAACACAGAATAGTATGTAGTAGTAGAAGAGAAAATATGTAAAAAACATACACCAAATGCTTAGGTGCTGGGCACTGGTCTGAGCACTTCACATTAAAAATTTATTTTTCATGATAAACATTATGAGCTAATTACTCTTAACCTTATTATTACTTATGAGGAAACCAAGGCACACAGATTATTTGCCCAAGGTAGCAAAGTTAGTGAGCAGCATAGCCAGAACTTGAACTCAGTCTGAATCCAGGATTCCGGGTCCATACACTTAGACCCCTACCTGCCACAACTTGTACTTGATAATTAAGCCTTAATTGGACAAAATAGTAAAAATAAAATCTGTTTGAAAGCGTCAGAGAGCTAACAGGGCAGTGAAGATGATGAGGCCAAAATGCAGAAGAGGAGAATCCGGAGAGTAGAGGCTAACACTTGCAACTAGGACTCCCCTGGGCACCTCTGCCCATTCCCTAAAGCTGTCAAAAGATTTAGACCACTCTTCCCAACTGCCCACCCATCTCTCCCTGACCGTTTCCTGACTTCATTTTGAGCTTATCACATCTGGTGTACCACATACTATTTAGGTTTGATGACCACCCCTTCTCCTTCACACCTAAAATGTCAGCTTCAAGAGGGAGAGATTTTTTTTCTGATTTGTTCACCAGTGTTATCTCCTGTGCCTGGAAGAGTACTGCACAGGGTGACCACTTACTGAGTATTTAATGAATGCTCACCTTCATCACATGATGCAAAAATACACAATTTTAAAGGATGTAGATTTTGAATACAGCTCCTCAATTGATATTGAACTATGATGGCAATTAAAAATAGACTCCAAGTCAACATTCAGAAAGTTTTCTGAAAAAAATTATGTTAATGTATTTATGTAATAAATGTAAAATTCTTTTTTTTTAAATAGTTATCTGGATTTTCTCCCCCCCCCACTTCCTTCTGTTAAAGAAAACAAATTAGTATACAGGCTCAGGAATAAGTAAACATTTTGAATAGATTAGCAGTTCCCAGAAGATCTTGAAAGGATATCAGAAGCGTACAATGGAGAACATTTCACGAAGTGTGGAAATTTGAAAATAGTTCATTGTTTATGATATGCTACGAAGAGGTAACAGGCCTTCCCAGTTCATTCTACAGGTCTAGCAAAACTTGCTGTTGAAATTGGAAAGTACTTAATGAGAAACTAATTTACTCTATAAGCCTTCATCTAAAGTGCAATTTTTTAAAAAGGAGGAAGAGAAAAAAAACTTGGAACGTGAAATTGCAAAAGAACTACAGACTAAGTAAAGATCTAAGTATTAGAAAAGAATGAGGCAAAGTTGATCGCTGTTTGCAACATCATGGTTGTTTACCTAGAGAAAGAGGCCAGGAATGAGGCTAATTACAAGGTAAAGATGTACATTTCAGTAGATTTCTGATATATAAGCAAATAGCCAGTTAAGTATGAAGACAATAAAAGGATTTGATTAATATACCATGAGATTAAGCAATAAAAATCGGTTAAAGATGTATGTGAATCTTGATTACAATAACAATTGTATTAAAAGTTTGTAGAGCATATTAACAAGCACCAGAAAATATGCTGCTCATTTTACAGTCATTATTTTTATCCTCCTGACAGTCCAACAAAGCAGTAAGAATTTTTATCCCAATTTTATTATTGCTAATTGTTGTTAGGTGCTGTCGAGTTGGTTCCCCCTCACAGTGACGCTGTGCACAACAGAGCAAAACACTGCTGGTCTTGCGCCATGTCCACAATTGTTTTTATGCTGAAGCCAGTTGTTACGGCCACTCTGTCAATCCATTATTGTTGATTAGTTGCTGTCAGGTTGACTTCCAACACTTGGAAGCCTATGTGTGCAGAGTAGAACACATTGGATTTTTAAGACAGTGACCTTTTCAGAGCAGGTTGCCAGGCCTGTCTTCTAAGGTGCCTTTGAGCAGGTTCAGGCCCCTGACCTTTTAACTGGTAGTTGGGTGCCTAACTGCTAACACCACACAAAGACTGCTATCTCAATATGACAGATGAGAAATACTTCATCACATGGCTAGTGGGATTGAATTAAAGTTTTGTTGAAGGAGATAAAGGAAAATCTGAATAGAGAAATAAGCTATGTTTTTGGGAAGAAGGGGGAACTAGTGTTAGCAAGATGATAATACTCTTAAATTAACCTGTTAATTTTGTGCATTTTCCAGATAAATTCCAACTGGATTTATTTATTTACAGCATGACAAGTTAAATATAAAGTAGCTAAAAGAGCAAATGATCACTTTTTTTTTTTTTTAGTGAGGAAATAAAAGCCTACTACACTGACAAAAAGTAAATCATATAACACATGAGATCTGAGGAGATGTAAAATAAGAGAAACAAATGTACACTGGTACAAGTGTGAACTAGTGCAACCTCTTTGAGTAACGGTTTGGTGTTTTAACTGAAACCTGAGCATTCATGTTCCTTAAAACTCAGCAACTCCATTCCAAGAAATATGTCCAAAGAGACTTAAACATGAGCATCTCATTCATAAAGTGGGGTGCCTTGCTCACAAAATGAAGCAGTTCTTTCATTAATACTGTGATATATTCATAAAATGAGATACTTGTACAGCGATGAAAATGAATGTACTGTAGCTACATGCAACAACATGTAGAAATCTAGTGTTAGGTGAAAAAAGGTCCCAGAAAACCACATGTAGTTCAGTACTATTTTTGTGATAAAGCCGTTTCCTTCTAAACATGTGCTCACTGTATGACTCAGCAATTGCCAGTCTTAGGCATTCATCCCAGATAAATTAAAACTTAGGTTTACACAAAGTCTGTGCACAAATGTTTATAGCAGCATTTTTAGTTTTTTTTTAATAGC
This sequence comes from Heterohyrax brucei, assembly GCA_028571685.1. Taxonomy (NCBI): domain Eukaryota; kingdom Metazoa; phylum Chordata; class Mammalia; order Hyracoidea; family Procaviidae; genus Heterohyrax; species Heterohyrax brucei. The sequence continues at coordinate 62,568,633 of CM053140.1, forward strand.
CCCAAACTAAAAACCTTATGCCTCCAACAGGTGAATAGTTCAACTGTGGTATGTCTATGCGGTTGACTACTCCTCAGGATTATAAAGGAACTGTTGAGATGCAGCATGTTGTGTGGATCTCAAGAAAATGAAAAAAAAACTTTTAACAGTTTACATATAATATGATTCCATTGATATAACATTCTTAAAATGACAAAATAATACAGATGGAGAACAGATTAGTGGTTATCAGTAGTTAGGAATGGGACAGGAAGGTAGGTAACTGGTTCTAAAAGTGATGGATGAGTGATTCTTGTGGTGGAAGTTTTCTGTATCTTGACTGTGGTAGTTGTTATGTGAATCTATACCTGTGATAAAATTGCGTAAAATTAAAACACATACAAATAAATGTATTAAAATTGACAAAAGCTAAATAGAGCCAGTGACTTGTACTAATGTTAATTTCCTGGTAGTTAACATCATGATAAACAGGGGAAGATTGACGTTGTCAAGATGTGGTTCCACAGTCAACATTCATGGAAGCAGCAGTCAGGGAATCAAAAGATTCATTGCATTGGGCAAATATTCTGCAAAGGACCTCTTTAAAGCATTGAAAGCAAAGATATCATCTTGAAGACTGACGTGTTGCTGACGCAAACCATGGTGTTTTCAGTCACCTCATGAAAGCTGAACAATGAATAAAGAAGACAGAAGAATTGATGCCTTTAAATTGTGTTGGTGAAGAAGACTGTGCCATGGACTGCCAAAAGAATGAACAAGTTTGTCTTGGAAGAAGTAGAACCAGAATGCTCCTTAGATGCAAGAATGGCAAGACTGCATCTCACATACTTTGGCCATGTTGTCAGGAAGGATCACCCCTGGAGAGGGACATCATGATTAGTAGAGAGAGTCAACAAAAGAGAGATGACTCCAATAGTAGGTGTAAGCGTAACAATAATTGCGAGGATGGTGCAGCTCTAGGCAGTGTTTCGTTCTGTCGTACATTGGGTCACTATGAGTTGGAACCAATTTGATAGCAGCTAACAGTAACAACACCATGGAGAAAGCTGGGAGAAGGTTATACAAGATTTCTGTTAATTCTCACAACAGCATATAAAACTAAAATTATCTCAAAGTTAGAGTTTTTTCCCTTAAAAGAAAAAGTGATGCCCTGAGCTCCAGCTGGTGCCCTAAGGAAGAGATTTGGGACACCGTAGTCAGTATGCCATGACAAGGTTTGCCACTATCCTGAAATGTGAGAATTGAACTTGCAAGATGGATCTTAGCACTGGTTTTAAATTTTTGAAATCAGCACCCACCTTTTTCTACTCTTAGCCAAAACTGTATGCAAAATACTAGGAATTTGCACCTTTTTCTGGCTAGGTAACCTGTAGATTTCATCAGGTTCCCTACGAAGCATTATGATCCAAAAAAGGATGTAAGAATCTCTTGTTCTAATGCTTTCACTTAAAATAAGTAATTTCATAAATAAAAGGAATGTTTTTTGCCTTTCTTGTACAAAGATAGTAAACTTACTGGACTTGATTCTGAGAAGTTGTATCATCAGAAAAGGTGCAGGGTAGAGAACTGTAAATCTTAGGATGAAAAATTTATATGACTAGTTAAGGGAAGTTTCTGGATGTTAATGGTATGTTTCCCTCACTCAGCAAAACATTTATAGATGCCTCATTTGTATTAACGAGCCCTAGTGGCGCAGTGGCTAAGCACTCAGCTGCTAACCCCAAAACTAGCAGTTTGAACTGGAACAGCTGCTGTTTAGGAGAAAGATACGGCAGTCGGGTTTACAGCTCTGGAAACCCTGTGGGGCAGTTCTGTTGAGTCAAAATTGACTGCACGCAGTGTGTTAGACACTCTCCTGAGAACTGCAGATACTTGGTTTAGTAAAGGAAGGGGTACTGTGGTTAGATACGTGAACCAAGTACATTGAGATTAGAGGAGTGCATGACCCCTGACCTTTGGAGCAGGTACCTACAAATCTTCCTGTCATAGAAACACTGTTTCTGGGTGACTTAGAAAATCTTGATTATTGCCTTGTTTCTTAAGCAGTCCTTATGGAATGTTCAATTAATAAAATATAGCTGGTAATCTATTTCAGTTAAGCCAGCTCAGTTGATGAAGTTTGTATATAATTTTTATAAACTCCTCTAGTGTTAACTTTTTTTTTATTTTTATTTAACATAACTGAGTGAAAATGTACATTCACATATAAATTTACATGCCCCCCTATATGCAGCTTCCACTGCTCTCCCTGTCCGGTGACAGCACATTATTCCTCTCTGCTCCATACATGTCTCATCCTCCCAACAGTCTCCTTTCCCCTCCTCTCCATCCACTCCCCTTCCTCCAGCCAGAGGTCAGCAAGATGATATGCTATAGATGTATAGAACCATAAATTGCTTCCAATATATGGTTACTCTGCATTGCCAAGTCCAATCCATTCCTGTCCAAAGAGTGGACCTTTGTTATAATTTATGGGAAAGGGCAGCATCAGGGCCGGGGGCCATGCTCTCAGAGGAACCCCAAAACCGCTGGACCATCAGTTGAGGTCTTTTAGTGGAGATCTCATGATGCACCTCTTTTTATTCTTGTGTTGCCAGTGAGGCTCCTATCTGTGAGCTCCGTTCTAGTGTTAACTTTTTTATTGTTGGGGAATCTTTTTTCATTAAACCTTTATGAATGAACATATGAATGTGCCAGAGCTGGGACACTAAAGTCATAGCTGGTAGTGGAGAAAAGATGGCAGGGTAAATGTTCAGTTTAATTTTCACTTAGGATCGTTTCTTTCTTGGCTGAAGCCTATTTCCCGTCCAGTTCTAAGCCTTGCTTATTCTTCTGGCTGACCTGCCCTTCACCCCCAATCTAACTCATGTTATGGCATTTATATTTTTGTTGAACTTTATTACTTGTATGCCAGTAAAAAAAAGCACATTTTGTGTTTTGCAAACAAAATGAATCAAAACCAAGTTGATAAGTTAACAAATACTTATTTAAATATCCCACAGTATGCCACATGTATTATCTTCATCCTTATACCTAATACCGGGTAGACATCATTAACTCCTCTCCATCCTTTTTTGTTATCCCATTTTTAAAAGTAAGATGAGTGCATGGTTAAATGATTTGCTCAAAGTCACACACCAAACATAGTAGAGCTAGGAATCACTCAGTTGTTTCTAGTTTTAAGACCTGTGATCCCTTCCTCTGAGACGTCTATTTAAGACACATCTTCAACCTTGAGATCTGGTTGTAGTAAGTCCTGCACCAAGAAAGATCTAAGTTACAGTAAAAGATAGTGGTGAAAGAAATGGCACAAAATTAGTTAAATTTGCTCTGACTGGTGTAAATACTTGCTCTGTCACTAATTAGATTTTGATCTTGGACAACTTACATTGCTTTTCTAAGCCCAGATTTTTTCAGCTATCAGTGAGGATAATACTGATTATAAAGCTTAAATGAAATAACACAAAATTCCTGACACACAGAAAGTACTACTTATGATTATTTTAAGTGTCTGGCCAGGAAACAAATACGTTACTTCTCTGTGTTGTTTACACCTTAGCTTTTCTTTCTTTGGCTCTTGGGATATCCAAGGTCTCCAGAGGCCTCGGCAAAGATCATTTAAAGGAGTAGGTTTCAGAAAGGTTATCTAGCAAACACTACCTGAGGGGAAAGTCATTTTTAGGATGCTTCTTGATTTTTTTTTTCCCCTTCCCATTACAGTCCCTGCAACGGAAGTTGAGGGCAAAAGAAAAGAAAGGTCATCAGGGAACTGAACACCTAAGGCACACATAAAACCTTGTTGTTGTCTTTAGGATGCGTGATTGTGTCTTAGTGTGTAAACTGTACTTCCCAAAATCAGCCCTTCCTTGCTTAAAAAAATTGCCTCTTTTGTTGATAGGAAACAGCATGTAACAATCCTTACTCTGGTTCTTTAACAGATCTAGGGATGGTTACTTAAGCTCAGTTTCCTTTCTTCAAATGTAAAATGAGTATTTTATTTGTTTATGATAAATGTAATACTTTTACAGGTTTGATTATGTATAGACACTGAATAATTGTTTAGTCTACTGCCTTCCTAAACAATGAAGGTAACCCTTCTTGAAGGGTCAAGCTGCTGCTTCATCTTTTGCTTTCTAGAGTAAAGTCCCCTGATTCTTTTGTCTTTTTAATTCTCAGAATTGTCATCTTCTGAAAATGTTTCCATATTCTCAAAAGAATTTTGAGAAAAACTAGATAAAAGGATTCTTATGAAGATTTGACTGGTTCAAAATATAACAGAAGGATACATGTTATAGGAAGGCTGTGAATTCACAGTGTGCATTACATTGCATATAAACCTTTTTACTGTGTTCAATTTTATAGTCCTGCTCCTGCGGGAATATAACAGATTAACAGACTTTAAGTCTTATCACTTGCATCACCCAGGGATTTCAGAAAGTGGCGTAAAATACAGCTGAAAGGCCGAAAAAACTCATTGCCACCGAGTTGATTCCAACTCATAGCAGCTATGTAGGACAAAATAGAACTGCTGCATGGGGTTTCCAGCATTGTAAATCTTGACAGAAACAGATTGGCACATAGAGTGGCTGGTGGCTTCAAACTACCAACCTTTCAGTTAGTCGCTGAGTGCTTAACTGCTGTGCCACTAGGGCAATTAGAAAACACAGGAGCATAGAGTAAATGAAGTGTGTAATTTATTTCACATTATTACATACCACTGAGTGATGTTTCCAGATTAGAATTGTGGAGTCTTTGTTTCTGTAGGACTATGTGGATTGAGTACCCAGCTTTACAGCTTGGAAACTCTAGAAGAGGTGTATTCGGGTGACAGTCTCAAGAGGAGTGACCAGGAAAAGTTAATATTAGCAGTAGGTGGGAAGGGCTACAGTTCCGTGTGTACCACCAGTGAAACAGGAAGCACAGGGTGTTAAATGAGGCGTTTGGTCTGTTAATTGTGAGGTCGAATTTCTTTTCTATTCTGAGCAGCATTGTGAAGAACTCTGCCATTTACAGTTCCTCTTAGTAGGAATAAGGATTTAATTAAGAATATTTACAAATACAATCAGCAGTTTAACTTGTCAGAAAACAAAAGAGTATGTGCTCTCAGGCATAAGTAGGTCAGTTAACTCTCTGTATACTATGATATCTGACACAACATCTAACAGAAGCCTTCAGTTTGAAGTTCTGAACTCCTATGAAATCTGTCAGATAAAGCTTTCCTTCATCTGTGTGCTTCACTACTGAACTTAGTCTAAAAGTTATTTTTAAAAACTTACGGGCATAGAGTTTCAGAATGTGTTTAACAGAAGGTGTCTTTATAGCTTTATAGCTTAGACTGGTGGTTTTCAGAATGTGGCTCATGAACTAGCAACAGAAGCATCGCCTGTTAACTTGTTAGAAATGCAGATTCTAACACCAGTCCCAGACCTACTGAATCAAAAATTTGGAGTGGAGCCCAGCAGTCTAGTTTAACGGGCCTTCCAGTTGTTTTTGATGCGTATTCAAGTTTGAGAATCCTCCAGGCCCTTGCCTCTGTTACAGCCAGGACTTCAAACTGGTTCCTGGTCTATACCCCTGCTGATAATTTGCATTTCTAACAAGTTAACAGGTGATGCTAACACTGATGGTTAGGGACCAATTCTGAGAACCGCTAGTAGAGCAGTGGTTCTTAAAATGTATTATACATAAGAATGACCAAGGGATCTTGTTAAAATGTAGATTCTGATTCAGTGTACCTAGGGCTGGAAAGTAAAATTCTCAGTAGGGCTTCAAACCGGTTTGTTTAGAGCTGCTGTCATAGCACTTAACTGAACTTTATGTCCAGTCCCATAGCCTGAGAACTCCAATATAATAAACACAGTGGCAATGTCTGCCTTGCCTTTGTTGTATCTCCTGTGCTTTGCAAAGTAGGTTGCTGGCCCTTAGAAAATGATCAGACCTGTACTGTATGTCTCCCTTTATCTGCCTCTATATAGGAAGCTCGAAATTTGCAGTAACTTAATGATCAAGTGATTGAAGTTCCTTAATGATACGGAACCTTCTCACAATTGGCTACTCAGATTCTACTTAATCAGGGCTAAAGAAACTGTTATGCCTTTATACCAATCACATGAAACACTTCCTTTACAAATGATAAAACCAAAATTTAAGGAAAGAACTATTTTAAGTTCACACAGCTAGTAAAAGGCAGAGTCATAGCTGAATATTTATATATTCGACTATGGAAAATAGGACAAATGGTCCAGCAGTGTATTCCACGTTAAAGCCAACCAGGTCTTTAAGAAGTGCTGTCTCAAGCAACTGCTGTCACTGAAATTTTAACAGTTCATCAAGATATGACTATACTTTTTCTTGATAAAAATTTTTACTGAGTTATTTTGTCCTCTTCTTCCCTGTAGGAAACCCTGGTGGTGCAGTGGGTTAAGTGCTACATCTGCTAACCAAAAACTTGGCAGTTCAGATCCTCTAGGCGCTCTTTGGAAACTGTATGGGGCAGTTTTGCTCTGACCTCTAAGGTTGCTATGAGTCAGACCTGGCTCGATGGCAGTGGGTTTGGTTTGGTTTTTTTCCCCTGTTGCTCCCAGTAGTTTAACTAGATTATAAACATTTGAATGTCTTCTTACTAGAGGCTCCAGGTGGAGTTGGAAGAACAAATTGCTCTTACAGAAACCAGCTTTGGGTTTCCCACTCAACTTCATTTAGCTTTGGCATTCTAGTCTCTCCCAGAAATCAGCACTGTCACGTGAACTCTTTGGCCTCAGTCAGGCAGTAAGCAGACTTGTAAATGTGCCTTTATTTACCAGATCAAAAATGAATTCAATTCTTTCTTATTTAGAAATTGAGAAGATTCAGAAAGGGGATTCAAAAAAGGATGATGAGGAGAATTACTTGGATTTATTTTCTCACAAGAACATGAAGCTGAAGGAGCGGGTGTTGATACCTGTCAAACAGTATCCCAAGGTAAGGCAAAAAGCACATTGTGCCTTTGATTTAACTTTGTGGGTATGAGACTCATGGACTATAATAGTCTTTCGGAGAATATGGTATGTCTGGATCTGAAGCCGTAAAACTTTTGTTACATGCTTGTGGTAACTTTTTCTAGTACTGGTTATGAATTTAAGTGAGCAACTAGTAGCACAGCTATAGCCAGGAAAGAGGTATAATCATCTTATCAAAAAGGGCTCCTTTCTCAAGTGTTTGGTTTTGCTGAAGGTTTAAAGAAAAAAAATTAAATCCTGAAAATTGGCTGTCTGTCAAAAATTTGGCCTGAAATCATTGTTAAGTGTTGAGTGGTTTCTGACTCATAACAACACTGTGTACAGCAGAACGAACCACTACTCAGTCCTTTACCATCTTTAAAATTAATTGTTATGCTTTAGCCCACTGTTGCAGTCACTGCGCTAGTCCATCTTGTTGAGTGTCTTCCTGTTTTTCATTTATCCTCTACTAAGCATGATGTCCTTCTCCAGGGACTGATCCTTCTGATAACGTGTCCGAAGTATATGAGGTGAAGTTCTGCCATTCTCGCTTCTAATGGATGTTCTTGCTGTACTTATTATAATACAGATTTATTCATTTTTCTGGCAGTTCACGGTATACTCAGTATTGCTCACCAGCACCGTAATTAAGAGACATCAGTTTTTTATTGTTCAGGTTTCACTTGCATATGAAGCAATTGAAAATAACGTCTTGGGTCAGCTCACCTTGGTCTTCAAAGTGACATCTTGGCCTTTTAATACTTTGGAGAGGTCTTTTACAGCAGATTTGCTAGCACAATATGTTGCTTGTTTCCTGACTTCTGCTTCCATGAGCATTGATTAGATCTAAAATAATAAGATCTAAATAAAAGGAAATGTACAGTAACACTAATGTTTGAACTGGATGAAGTTAATTTGGTTTCTTAAGGTTTACTTTTAAGTAGATAGTTTATTTCTTTATTTTTAGGGAAAGTAATAATTATATAGTATGCTAAATTAATGCTACCAAAGGGTGCCATGTCTGTTTGGTTCTGAGGTCACAGCCTTAAAACATTCGTGTATATTTATTACTAAGGGTTGCAATGTAATATTATGAAAACAACACCAGACTGCGTCAGGAAATTGAATTCAGGTGTTGGAACTGCCACTTTCTAGATGGGTAACCGTATGTTCATCACAATATCAGTACATCCTCAGTATGTCCTTCAGTAAAATGGATTGGTAGTACTCCACCTATTTTACAGGGTTGTTCAAGATCAAACGAAATAATATATGTAGAATGTTTTATAGGAATGTGTGTTCAGAGATGTGTTCTTTTATTTTCTGTCAGTTTAATTTTGTGGGAAAGATCCTTGGACCACAAGGGAATACAATCAAAAGACTTCAAGAAGAGACTGGTGCAAAGATCTCTGTGTTGGGAAAGGGTTCAATGAGAGACAAAGCTAAGGTAAGCTCATTGGTATGAGATAAGAGGCTGCCCTGGTGCTTTCTAGTTGCCTGGATCCGGGTAGGAAACCCTGGTGCATAGTGGGTTAAGTGCTACATCTGCTAACCAAAGGGTCAGTAGTTCAAATCCTCGAGGCACTCCTTGAAAGCACTGTGGGGCAGTTCTACTCTGACCTCTACGGTCCTTGTGAGTCGGGCCCAACTCCATGGCAATGGGTGTGGGTATTTTTTTGGTTTGGAGCCCAGTATGGATGTGTTATGGAAGCAAGCATTTTATATGGGTACAGAATGTGACTCCTTTGAGTTGGATGCAAGGAATTATAGAAGAAATCAATTTACTTCTTTGCAGTCCTGCAAGGAGTCAGGTGTGCCCCAGCGAATGTTTTCTTTCTGACTTGCTCAGCAGTGGCAGGAACAGTACAGTTTTGGCCTTAGTTTATCTATGAAAGCTTGGAAGGAGAGCTGGATGTACTGAAACTTACCAGACTACAGGCTACAAAATGTGAGAAGCACATCTTTCAGCAATACCAAAGAGAGCAGTAGTGTTAGGAGTGTGGGTGAGTCTGAGGATTGGTTGGTTGGCTTGTTTTCCAGCCATTTGGGAATATGAGGTATGCTAAATGAAGGTATACCAAAGGGGAAGCATCAGTGATTCTGACACTGTGATCTAAATGCTGCTACCTTTATTTCTCCCCATGACAAACAGCCCTATATAAGTGTACTGTTTATAAATGGCAAAAAAATTTCCACCAAAACAGAATAATCTTAACCTTGTGGGGACAACTTTTTAGATGAGACATTATCCACTGCAGTTTCAAAGCTTGTTCTTTCATGCCCCCTTTAAGCAGCTTAGTTGACAAAAACTTTTTGTCTCAGACCGTCTTCTTTTGTCCAGAGGGCTGAAGTGTGTTAGTGTAGTTTGTGAGACTTACATGAGTTTTTCTGTCTGTCTTGACAGCTTTTCTCTCCCAGAACTCCCCTAATGGGTTAAGCAGAGCTAGTGCTTGGCAAATAATTGTTCTTTGAATGGAGACTGGAACTAAGTTTTTCTCACACATGGCTTTTAATAAGACCTCCGGTTGATAACTCAGCAATTCACAGCAACAGTTAACTATTAGCAGCAGTAATGGTTTACAGTTTATGTAAACGACTGTTCTTGACTTTGTTTTACTTCTTCTTAAACTTTATTGTTTTTCTTAGATCCTAGGATTATTTCTTACTGACCCTTTGGCCTACAGGTATAGGTGTCATTTTCTCTCTGGTCCATGGGATGTGATATTTGTCTGCATTTTTTTCACAGGAAGAGGAATTGCGCAAAGGTGGAGACCCCAAATATGCCCACTTGAATATGGATCTGCATGTCTTCATTGAAGTGTTTGGACCCCCATGTGAGGCTTATGCTCTTATGGCCCATGCGATGGAGGAAGTCAAGAAGTTTCTCGTACCAGTAAGGAAGTCCATGGCTGGTATTTTCTGAGCAAGGGAGAGCTGAGATCTTACACTGTTGCTAATGCAGGAGTTCTTTTTTTTCTTTTTTATTATGACTGAGTGAAAATGTGCATTCCTGTATAAATTTACATGCCCCCACCTATATGCAACTTCCACTGCTCTCCCTGCCTGGTGACAGCACACTGTTCCTCTCTGCTCCATACATGTCTCATCCTCCCAGCAGTCTCTTTTCCCCTCCTCTCCACCCACTCTCCTTCCTCCAGCCAGAGGGCAGCAGGATGATATCCTATAGATGCATAAAACCATAAAGTACATCCAATATATGGTCAGTCTGCATCGCCAAGTCCAGTCCAGTGGTGTCTGAAGAGTGGACCTTTGTTATGATTTATGGGCAAGGGCAGCATCAGGGCCAGGGGCCATGCTCCCAGGGGAACCCCAAAACCGCTGGACCATCAATTAAGGTCTTGTAGTAGAGATCTCAGGGTGCACCCCTTTTTATTCTTGTGTTGCCAGTGGGACTCAACTTAGCTCTATCATGGCTATCACTGGCGGTGGCTAGGCACCATCCAGTTCTTCTGGTTCCAAGTCGATGCAGGCACCCACTCATGTGGGTCTCTCTCTCTTCTGGGTTGTCTTTACCCCATGTAAATGCAGGAGTGCTTAACCACAGTCTGCATAATCAGAACTTGTATACTAAATTCTCCAGTTACATTCGTTTTTCTTGAGATGGTCCATTAGATGTACTGAGTTTTTAAAGTGCTGTGCACAAGTGTTCCTGGGGTGTTTGTCTGTGATGTCTGTGATAAGCCTGTGTTGAGCTGTTACTGTGCCCCAAGGACACTCCACCTCTCCTGTCTACAGTAGTTCTAGTTTTATGCCGGTATCTATTGTCAGTATCTTAGCCATGTAATGTGTCCAGCAGTCAGCAAAGTATTAGCAAGTATTCCAGTACCTGTGTGAAACCAGAAGGTTGTGGTAGGAAAAGGACTAAGCTGTGTTCCTACACTCAGGTTTATCCTTGAGGCGCTAAAGAGTTTAGAGGGAAATAGCAAAAAAATACATATATATATTACAGAACCCAGTAATAATGAATTAAATTCTGACCTGGTGTATTCAGGGAATTCTCTCCTAGAGTTTACTCACGTAGAGTTTAGTTTGGAAGAGGCATGCTTGTTAGAGGCTTGGCTGTTGTTACTAAACAGATTGATGTGTAGCTTCTGGCAGATTATGATTGAGACCCAGAAAGAGTTGGGACAGGCCAGGTTATCTTTCTTGCTAATTACAACCTAACTGGTGGGTCCCTTCTTTGAATAAATAGAAAACCATGCTGTTTTTACTTTTTAGTAAGGCTACTGCTCAAAAATTAATACCAAGGGTGAGTCTGGAACCTTAGGATTTGGAATACTTTTCAGCAGGAATTGAGCAAGTTGCGTATTTTCATCACTAAAACTAAAAGGAGGTGAGGTATAATATTTGGTTTTCTTGCATGTAAAGTAAAGGAGTTGGAGCTAGATGTGGTGTCAAAGGATGTGAGAACTGGTAGAATAACAACTTCTAGGCACTGTGTTCCCATAATGCTGAGTTTCAAAGATTTCAACACAGTCTCAAATGTCTCAGCATCTGCTTTGCTTCCAAAAACTTTCATTTTCGCTGAAAGGCTCAGAATGAAACAGCCAGTTTAAAATTTCGTAGAGAAAGTCTCAGGTGGTAAATTTTCCCAGGAAAGATTCTCTTTACTCTTTTAGAGATGTTTTGTCAAAGCATTGTGAACTACCCACATTCTGAAGAGCTACAAGAGTAATGCCCATCTCCTCTCTATTAGTCTCTGACATGTTTCTCAGAAGGGATAGGTTATAAGACTTTTCTATAAATGGATCTTTGAAAAAGATGCCAGCTAGGGAGACCTGGTTTTCCTTAGTGTTGATGTGCCAGTTGGAGAGATCTGAGCAAATGGACTGGCTTTGGTTACCTGCCTATCCAGTTTAAGTCTCAAGTAGTAGTTAATCTAAGGCAGGGGAAGGTAGAAAGTTGAGGAAGACATCTCTGTCAGTGTTACTAGGTGCTGTCAAGTCAGTTCTGACCTTAAATACAACAGAAAGAAGCACTGCTTGGCCCTATGCCAACCTCACAGTCCCTGCTATGCCTGAGCCCATTGTTGCAGCGCCTGTCAGTCCATCTCATTGAAGATCATCTTTTGTACTGACCCTCTATGAAGCATGCTGTCCTCCTTTAGGGACTAGTCCCTCCAGATAACATGTCCAGCGTACATGAAATGAAGTCTTGTCATCCTTGATTCTAGGAAACATTGTGGCAGTACTCATTCCAAGACAGATTTGTTCATTCTTCTGGCAGTCCATGGTATATTCGTTGTTGTTTACCATCACCATAATTCAGAGGCAACAGTTCTTGTTTGGTCTTCCTCATTCATTGTCCAGCTGTCACGGGCATAGGAGGCATTTGGAAATGCTATGGCTAGAGTCAGGTGCACCTTAGACTTCAAGGTGGTATCTTTGCTTTTTAACACTTGAAGGAGATCTTTTGCAGCAGATTTGTCCAGTGCAATAATACATCATTTGATTTCTTGACTGCTGCATCCATGGGTGTTGACTGTGGATCCAAGTAAAATGAAATGCTTGGGAACTTCAGTCTTTTCTCCATTAATCTTGATGTTACCTATTGACCCAGCTGTGAGGAATTCTTTATGGTAAGGTGTAATCCATACTTAGAGCTTCAGGCCTCTGATCTTCATCGGTAAGTGCCTCAAGTCCTCTTTGCTGTTAGCAAGAAAGGTTGTGTCATCTGTATATCACAGGTTGTTAATGGATCTTTCTGTCATCTTGTTGGTGCATTCTTCTTCACAGAGTCCAACTTCTGGGACTGTTCACTCGGCATGTCAGTACAGTCAGCATGGTAAAAGCATGCAACCTTGACATATGCTTTTACTGATTTTAAACTATGTAGTACCCTCTTGTTCTGTTTGAACAACTACCTCTCAATCTGTGTACAAGTTCCATATAAGCATAGTTTAAGTGTTCTGGAATTCCTGTTATTATTAATGCTTATTCATCTTGGCTTTGGCTATTCATAATTTCTTTTGATCCACAAATGCCTTTGTGTAGTAAGTAAAACACAGGTAAATGTCTTTCTGGTATTCTCTGCTTTTCAGTCAAGATCCACCTGTAGTAATTATAATCTTTTATTCTTGAAGCTGTAAAAATTTGTAGTAAGACTGAATATCTGTGATCAAGAAATGCATAGAAAGATTTGCACATGGCTTTTGACTCATCTTTTTAGAGATCAGTTCTTCCTTCTTGTGAAGAGAAAAAAGGGAATCTATTTTTTGCATCCATAACCAGGCCCCTCAATTTTTCACTTAGAGCCACTAACTCTGCCAGAGGCTTCATGGTAATAGTAGGAAAAACACCGGACGGAGAACTGTGCCTGAGTCATCTTGGGCAGTTTATTTCACCTTTCTTAGCCTCAGATTCCTTCTTCATCTCAAACATTTGTTAGGTGTTTGCTCTCTACCTAGTACTGTGTTTGGGTGTAAATTCACAAAGATAGCTCGTGGAGATCTCGTTATCTCGTGTGGAAGATACAGACATTTCTGTAACAATGGTATGATAAAGGGTGAAGTAGGAGAAGTGGCAACGAGAGAAAGCTTTTCAGAATGTTAGGGAAGTCTTGTAAGTTAGAGTCCCTCAGGTGGCCAAAAAGACGGTATAGCCTAATGATTCAAAGCCTCAATTGTAGACACAGATGACTTTAAATTTACATGTAGGGTCTGCCACTTCATAGCTCCGTATCCTTGGACTGAGTTGCTTTATACTCCCTGAAGTCTAACTGTAAAATGGGATGAATGGCTTACCTCATGGTTACTGTGAAAATTTAAAAAGAATCTATATGAGGCTAACATTGTGCCTAGTACATAGAGCTCAACTCATGATAAACCAGAAAAACCTGTTGCCATCAAGTCAGTTCCACCTCTTAACAACCCCATAGGACAGAGTACAACTCCCCATAGAGTTTCTAAGGAGCACTTGGTGGGTTTGGCCTAACAACTTTGTGGTTAGCCTCCATAACTCAACCACTATGCCACCTGTGTTTCCAAATTAATGATAGTGACTTTTATTATTATAGGGTGAAGAAACAGTATTGAGCGAATGGATGTGTGAGAATATGCTAGGTTCTGAACTACAAGTTCACTGTGGTCTGAGAAGAGATTATATATGGAGAGACTAGGGAAGTGATTTGGAGAGCTAGGCAGGGACCATGTCAGGAGTTCCATCTTAATAATGAGGGGTCTGCTGTCAGGACATTCCTCAAAAGGGTGACAGACAGGTAGGGTGCTGTTTGAAGGGCATGAGACGTCATCTGGTCTGGGAAAGCTGTTCTTAGCATCCAAGGCTAATGCGGACCAGGTAACTTCTCAGCAGAAGGTGGAAATGGTACACAACACTTGTTGTTATCTCTCATTCCCAGGATATGATGGATGATATCTGCCAAGAACAGTTTCTAGAACTGTCTTACTTAAATGGTGTACCTGAACCTACTCGTGGACGTGGGGTGCCAGTGAGAGGCCGGGGAGCTGCACCTCCTCCTCCTCCTGTTCCCAGGTAAAAATCATGAAAGTAACCAGAAATGGCATGTAAATGTGATTGCTATTACCATTTCTGCCTTTGGTGCTTTTATTCACAATTTAGGAGAATCCCCAGTATTTGTATTCTGTGTTGAGTGAAATTCTTAGATCTTGAGTACCTTGGCCATAGTTAAGTGCTATAGTCCTGCTGAAAATTCTGGTCATAGTTTTGGGCAGTTCTAGCATTTTTGAGTGGTCTCTGACTTTAGAGTTTACCTGTTGTGATTGACCTTTATGGAATGTTCATATCTGGCCAAGGCAGCATGCTGATAATGAGACAGTCAGAAGTGCAACATAGGTCACTGTTCTTCACCCCCATGTAGATTCCTCTGTTGTTCTAGCAACAGTCTAGGTAAGACTTTATAAGTCTGCATAGTTCAAGAATTTGCAAATACATGCGAACTTGAAAGTAGCCTATTTATAAAAACTCAGCTGGAAATCAACTTCTTTTTTAAGGGGCCGAGGTGTTGGACCACCTCGGGGAGCTTTGGTGCGTGGTACACCTGTCAGAGGAACCATCACCAGAGGTACCACTGTGACTAGAGGAGTGCCACCCCCACCTACTGTGAGGGGTGCTCCAACGCCAAGAGCACGGACAGCAGGCATCCAGAGAATACCTCTGCCTCCACCCCCTGCGCCAGAAACATATGAAGAATATGTAAGGAATTTGAATGTTGTGCCCTTTCCCAATACCTAGAAGGTTGCCAGAGGAAATCAAATGACAGGGCCTTGGCCCTTGATGTAAATGGCAGGGACTGCTTGTAAGATTTGGTAGCTGCCCATTTCTCTAGCAGCTAGCATAGAACTATGAAAAAGTCTTTCCTTTTTAGGCATGGTTTACTATTTGTGTATAGATGAAACGAATTAAGTTTTATGCTTATTGAATGGTGTATGGAGTTTTCCTCAACTTCTTCTGGTATACTGAAGCTCCATATTGTACTTCCTACCCTCATTGTCCTGTGGCATGTCACATGAAGGGTTTTGTTTTGTTTTAGATAACCTTGTCTCTCTCTCGACTGTTACAGTGGCTATTAATAACATTTTGGAGGAAACTTTTCTTTTATTAACCCAGAAACCTGCTGTACCACCATGAGATGTGGTTGTCTTCTCTACTCTCTGTGCTTCTAACTTTCATTTTATTTATTCTAGGGCTATGATGATACATACGCAGAACAGAGTTATGAAGGCTACGAAGGCTACTACAGCCAGAGCCAAGGGTAAGTCAGGAAGTGGAAGTGCTGTTTGATGTCCTAGTGAAGGACAGGGAGGGAATTGGACAAAGGGAGAGGCTGAAGTGGCATAAATCTCAGAAGCTCTGCTTTTGACATTGTGAGGCTCCATTTGGATCTGAAAGCTAGGGGTAACTTTGGATCTTAATCTAGAAATAGCAGGTAAAAAGTTCCTGGTATGTGACTCTGTAGAAGAAAAGGAAAACGTCTTTAAATTATTTCGGTATTTTGATTTTATTATTCTAAAATACCATAGTCATGTTTAATTTGCATAAAACTGTAAAAGAAAACTAGAATCCCACTACCGTGAGTTAAATATTTTGTTTTCTGCGTATTCTCTTAAAAACATTGTGTGTATATGTATGTATTTATATCAATCATTTGAGATTAAAAAGCCTGGTGGCTCATGGGTTCAAGCAACTTTTTGGTCAGCAAGTCAGAATCCCCAGCGGTCCACAGCAGAAAGACATGAGTCTGCTTCTGTGGAGGTTTACAGCTTTGGAGACCCTGTAGATTCACCATAAGTCAGAATCACTCAGTGGCAGTGTGTTTTTTTCAGAGGTGAGGTAAATTGGGGGGAAAAAAGTCTAAAGTTTATAGTGGGGACAGAATAGTTATTTTCATGTTTGTTTACTCTGTGAGTATTGTACCATATGAATATGTGTGTACGTACGCTAAGATGGTTAACTTTTTTGTGGTTTATAAAACAAACTAGTTTCTCATTAAACAGTACACAGATTCTTTTATGATGCTGGTTAACAGCCCCACAACATGTTAGCAGTTTCCCTTCTTGACCACGAGTTCCCTAATACCAGCTTTTCTGTCCCTTTCTGCCTTCTAGTCCTTGCCCCTGGGCTGGTGTGCCCCTTCAGTCTGATTTTGTCTTATGGGCCTGTCCAGTCTTTGGATGAAGGATGAACCTCAGGAGTGACTTGATGACTGAGCTGAAAGGGTGTCCAGAGGCCATGCCCTCAAGCTTTTCCTTGTCTCTGTCAGGCCAGCAAGTCTGGTCTTTCTTCTTGAAGTTAGAATTTTGTCCTACATTTTTCTCCAGCTCTGTCTGGGACCCTCTGCTGTGATACCTGTCAGAGAAGTCAGTGGTGATAGCCAGACACCGTCTAATTGTACTGGACTCAGTCTGGTGGAGCCCATGGTAGTTGTCGTTCAGTAGTCCTTTGAAGTAATCTTTGCCATGTTTCTTTAGTTTTCTTCATTTTTCCTTGCTCTCAAAGGGGTGAAACCAGTGGAGTATCCTTATGTGGTCAACTTTGGGTTGCATTTTTCTCACTAAATTGTATGGTAGCCATTTTTCTTTAATATAGTTAATGAGCACATAGTATATACATGTTTGTAACTTTTTTATGGAAACATGTTTGTGTTTTACAAATATTTTATGGTTTGGGGTTGGGGCAGAGTACACATTTTCCTATATTATTCACACAGTAAAACAGCTAAAACATGGAGGCATTTGGGAAGAAGATTTAACGAAAACAGTTATTCTGTAGCATTCTAATGTTCTGTATTTGGCTTTCAGGGACTCAGAATATTATGACTATGGACATGGGGAGGTTCAAGATTCTTATGAAGCTTATGGTATGTCTTTATTTCTGTGGCGGGGCAGAATTGGCAAGCAAGTGCCTGGGAGGATTCTGGTAACTAGTTACTGGGAGTCAGGCAGTGCTATAACCTGAGAAGCAGTCTTTAACAGCCTATAGTAGTACTCAATTACAGACAAGGGAAGTTCCTCTTCTATTTAAGTTTTGTGGCATGGCAGAAAGAGAGATGATTAAAATGAGGTGGGGTGCTGTTTTACTCTTGGAAGGCTAGGTAAATATCTTAAACTAGAGCTGAAGTCCAGCCTAGTCTGGTTAAACAACAAAGACGTTTTAAGCTGATGTTGAACTTTTCTTTTTCTCTCGTGCTTTGGGCAGGGAAACAACTAGACCTAGTTTATGTTGCTGGGCCTTTGCTACTGATACCTGGACTACAACTGATAGATAATGATAGCTTAATCATATTCTGCTTGATTTCTTCTGCTCACCTCAGTTTAAAAAAAAAATCGTAAGTTTAATGAAAAAGAATCTTACTATAGAAAAAGTTTTAACTCAGAGGGACCTAGGTGGCAAACAGCTAGCCCGAGCAGATTAGGGACAAGAACAGTGCCTGTTAAAATCTGATGAAAGGCTTTAGGGCCTTATAAACAGGAAACTTGCAGCCATTTCAGGGCAGTACTGGCCCTAAACTGGTTATTGGTTTGGAGACATCTCAACTCAGTCTTTGATTCCAGGAGAGCTGTAGAGGCTGGAAAGGCAGCAGGACCAAAGTGTCTTCCCTGAGGTTTGCTTGAAAACACATTGCTCAGGAGTGACCTCAGAAGCTAATTACAGCCCCATGTTAATGGGTCCCAGAAGGAGTGTCATGTGGCAGTGGATGCAGAGGCATTTTCAGCATACCTGAGGGAGTTCCAGAGAGTCCTTGTCAAGGGGCTTAGCAGCTGACAGTTGTTCCTCTTAAAGCACTGAAAGAAGATTGACAGCTTCCCCTTACCCATAGCTGGAAGGGCCCTTCTTACAACTACCCACCACTGACAGACAATCTGAGTTTAGCTCCTGAGCACTGTATGAAGTAGCTAATCAGCTACATGTCCAGGAAAACAGTTTTTGCCAGTTATAGCTAAATGGTGCTGGACAGTTGCCGTCAGGATCACTGCACTGTTCTGCTCGTGTGTTCATCAGGCTGGTATGATAGCATACGAGTATTTCTCTCCATTGATGGCAGCACAGTGAGGCTTCTGTGTGTGTGTGACTGAATTGCATTTCTGTTTTCCTGAGGGAAAGACTGAACTGAAAGAGCTAGTCTGCTCCTTGTATGATATTAAAACTGTTACTCTGTTTATGTGCTGATTTTTTTCTCTTATCCCCACCTGTGTAAAATGAGAAAAATAAAGTACTTTATTAGTTCAGAAACCACTTGAAAAGTGGTGAGTGTGTGTGTGTGTATATATATGTTTATATATATGTATTATACTAGGGGTATAACAGGTTCAGGCAGGGCTTTATGCAACTGTAAATCTATATAAGGTTTTAGACCTATGATGATAGAGGCAGATGTTTGTGAATCCTGGCATCTGGAGAAGTAAGCTTCAGGGGTAAACTGGCATGAGTAAGGTTTGGAAGTAAGAGGGAAACGTAGACTAATAGACATAACTCATTTTCCCAAGAAGTCAGTTCTAGAAATAAGTGATCATCTGCCTCAGGCTTTACCCTGTCACAAAGGAAAACCATTTCAGAATGTCACCTATGTTGTCTGGCTTCTCTGGGTTGATTCTTGGCCTGAGAAGGGCTAACGAATTCTCCCAGTCACTACTGTAAATACGTTTGTTTGGACACTGCCCCACCAGAACAGTGAGTACCAGCTTGTTGATGGTGGACCTCATGAAATGTGGCCCTTACTTGCTTCTCTCAGAGAACCAGTGGAGGTTCTCCACAGGGCAGCCAGACTTTGCTTGTTGCCTGGAAAAAAGGGCTCCCTGCTTCTAGTCTGGAAGACTTACAGAAGTTGTCACCATACCTGAGGTTGCCTGTCAGATTGCTTTAGGAACAGGAAAAAGGCCGTTGCTGTCCCACTGTCTCAAGTATGGTGTTGGGTGTATTCAATTTTGGGGCCTGAGTATACATCAAGTTGCCTGTAGTGAGCTTGTTGCTGGAGATGACTCCAGATTAAACTCAGACCTTTTCTGAGCTGGTCCCTTTTTGCGGTCCACTGAAAATTGTCTTACGATTGGGAAATTGTGCAGACAGGTCCGTAAGGAGCTGAGCAGAATGGAAAACAACACTGGCTAGATGTTGGAGACAAGGAAGTGGTTTTCGTGATCTTTTACCATGAGATTCACGGCGCCCTGGTTGGTACAGTGGTTAAGTGCTTACCTGCTGACTGAAGGTTGGCTGTCCAAACCAACTCAGCAGGTCCACAGAAGGACTTGGCAGTCTGCTTCCGTAAAGATTACACCCTAAAAAAAACCCTGTGGGGCAGTTCTGTTAGGTGAGGTCTCTCTGAGTCCAAAATTAGTTTAGTGGACCTAACAGCATCACCAGGTGAGCCATCTCTGCTGATTCCAAATGCCACTGGCACATGATCTATAAATTATTCTTACTTTCTCCACAGGCCAAGATGACTGGAATGGGACCAGGCCGTCGCTGAAGGCCCCTCCAGCTAGGCCAGTGAAGGGAGCATACAGAGAGCACCCATATGGACGTTATTAAAAACAAACATGAGGGGAAAATATCAGTTATGAGCAAAGTTGTTACTGATTTCTTGTATCTCCCAGGATTCCTGTTGCTTTACCCACAACAGACAAGTAATTGTCTAAGTGTTTTTCTTCGTGCTCCCCTTCTTCTCCCCCCTTACTACATTCTTACTCTGCATTCTGGCTTCTGTATGTAGTATTTTAAAATGAGTTAAAATAGATTTAGGAATATTGAATTAATTTTTTAAGTGTGTAGATGCTTTTTTCTTTGTTGTTTAAATATAAACAGAAATGTACCTTTTATAATTAAAAAAAAAAAGTTGAGTAAAAAAAAACCACAAACCTGTTAGTTTCACAAATGGCATTGCTTGCTTAAAGGTTCTGAAGTTAAGGCTTGTTACCTTTCTCTTAGTTTTGATTTGAGGCATCCCATAAAGTTGTAGTTGCAGAATCCCAAACTAGGCTACATTTCAAAATTCAGGGCTGTTTAAGATTAAAATCACAAACGTTAACGGCAGTAGGTGCCACCGTGTAAAAGTGAGCTCAGATTGTCTTTAAAAATGTTTCCTTTATAAAAGCACATGGCGGTTGAATGCTTATGGTTAAATTTTAATATGAAAGATCCTCATGAATTAAATAGTTGATTCAATTTTTAACATTAATTGATTAAAAAACAACAACAAAATTAGGTTTGTAAAAATGACTTTTTCATTATGTGGGTTTTGAAATCTAGCCCCAGACATACAGTGTTGAGAGATACTTAGCGGGGGGAGTAAGTTCTGAAGAGATCAGTTGGGGGTGAGGGGCTGGTCATTATGAATTGAATTTTGACATAGAGCTTTTTAACCAAGAACAGTCTTTTAGTAACAGTACTAATAATTAAAATTTCAGTATTTAAAAAGACAAAGTATTGTGTCCATTTGAGATTCTGCACTCCATAAAAAACTCACTTGGATACTGCAGCCAAAAGCTGATTTTCCTAAGTCAATGGTTGTCAATATTGAACTGTTCCCAAGGTAGTCAGTCAAGTATGTCTCAACACTAGCATGATATAAAAAGGGACACTGCAGCTGAATGAAAAAGGAATCCAAATCCACTTTGTACATAAGTTAAAGTCCTAATTGGATTTGTACTGTCCTCCCATTTTGTTCTCTGAAGATTAAATGCTACATGTGTAAGTCTGCCTAAATAGGTAGCTTAAACTTATGTCAAAATGTCTGCAGCAGTTTGTCAATAAAGTTTAGTCCTTTTTTAATCAAAGTAAATGTGATGAATTGTCATTTTTTTGGGTGGACAATAAAATAATTTTCTCTTTCAAATAAACTTAAATTAACTCTAAAGTTAATGGGCTTGTTAAAAGTTGGAAACATCTTAAAAGTGGTGGAGGGGGGATTTTATTTTAAGTTTACCACAAAAAAAGTTTATGGAGTTGTTAAGTTTTAGTTTAAAAATAACCAAAGTTTTTTCACCCCCTGGAAGTTGTTGAAAACATTTTACCCAATCCTATCACAAGCCTTAATTGCTGGAGAGAAAAACCCAAGTGAGCCAAAACTTGGATTGGTTTCCCTACACAGATGTCAGTGTTGAAAACGCCTGCGACCCCATCTTGCACCTTCGATGCAGCCCCTAGGTGGCCCGAAAGAGTGATGCCAGTAATCTCTTAAGAGCTTGGGAAAAGATGGCACCTGGCTTTACATATGGCAATTCAGTAAATCCTGGGTACCCATAAGGTTTTGCTTTCCAATCCAAGAAATGCTGCTGGGGCAGGATCTGGCTTACTAGGCTGATTCTGAATTCCCTCCTGAGAGGCCAAGGGAGGGAATGATGGAATTGGTTGGCTCCCTTTCTACTTTATGTTAATTCTCAGAGCTTTCATGCTTCCCAAAGGGAGCCACCTAAACTACTCGGGGGTGAAAAATCCTCTTGTATGAAATGCCAAGTGGCCTGCAGCAGTGCATGATGGACCTTATTTTTTTTTGTTTTTAAAACACACCAACAAAAAGTTGTATTTGTAGATTGTGATAAAGTGTAAATAACCGAATTTTCAACCGTGGTTTGAAGTCAGCTTTCAGGGCATTATGTCTTGTTTTGATGAAAAGAGATCACTCTATACCCCCCTTTTTAAAGGAAAATTATCGCAAGAGAATCAGGATGTGTAAAGCTAACATGCATCGCAAAAAACCAAAGGTAACCTAAATGTCTGATTTTAATAGCACATATTTCTCTTTTACATAAACTGTGACAGCAACTTGCATAAACAGTTCTTTAGCTGTTAATTTTAATGTTAAAACTTGGCAAAATTTGTTTAATAAAAGTAGCTGTAAAAAGAAAAACCATATGCTGCCGCATAAATTAGCCATAACTCTTAATAATCCTGCCCATCACAAGTGAACTGTAATGTAACCTGGGCACAGAGTCTGACATTTTAAATGACACATTGTAAACTTTCAATGACTATAGATTAGACCTCCTACTGCTCCCCCAAGTAAAGCTTTCTGCTCAGCTATTTTAAAATCTGTAAGGGTGAGTCCCTCTAGGTCCCCATATTGATATTCACAATGAAATGTTACTTAAAATTTCTTTAAAGTTGCATGTTTCTCTCCTGTAATGTGTAAACTGCATGCAGGATCTCTTTATCTTTTATTTTGTATGTCTTTATAAAACTTCCTCTTCAGAAGAGTGATCACTTATGTCTCCATTTGCAGGTGATTGAAAGCTTCTGAGCCATTTCTTGAGACAGAATGGGTAATGAAGACCCTTATCAGGTATGTTAAGCTGGCTTCCTGATAAGGATGTGAGAGCATATCATAACTAACAGAACAGTATGCCAGGTGGTGGTTGGGAGGTGGTCAGTAGACTAATCTCTCGTACAGTCATATATACTCCTTTTTTCAAAGGAAAATTATCAGAAGAGAATCAGGATTTGTATTTACAACATGACCATATTTCTGTGTTGGTGTGTAGTGCCTAATGAATTTACTTCTAATGGTTGCTATGGCCAGATAGTGTCAACTTACATCTGTTGAATTCCAGTCTCAGCTTATTAATAACTTGATGAGCATGGCATTTCATTTATAGAGTGGATTGGTTGCAAGCAACAAAGTGACTGGCTAATATAAAACGAATTTTTTAGAAGTATACTAGGGTTAGAACACATACCCATTGCTAGTAAGAATGTAAAACTGTATAGCCATTTTGGAAAACAGTGTGACAGTTCCTTAAAAATAAAAAATAGAACTATCGTATAACCCATCAATTCCACTGCTAGGTATATACCCAAAAGTCTTGAAAGCAGAAACCGAAAAAGACTTGCACACCGCTGTTCACTGCAGCACTGTTCACAGTAGCCAAAAGGTGAAAGCATTTGAAATGCCCATCAGCAGACAAATGGATAAACAGAATGTGGTACATACATAAAATGGCATACTGCTACTCAGCCAGTAGGAGAAATGGAGTCTTGACACATGTACAGCATGGATGCAGCTTGAAGGCATGCTGAGTCTGAACAGTAAGTTAATTACAAAAGAACAAACATCCTGTGACCTCACATAAAAATACAAGGAAAGGCGAATAGGCGGAGACCAAAGCTTATTACTGGTTACCAGGGATGGGAGGGAAGGAAAAAGGAAGATTAACGGTGATGGAAAAATCACATTAATGAAGGGTAGAGTTGCATAACTGATGGTTGTATTTGCTGTAAGTTGTACACCTGTAAAAAGCTGAATTGGCAGAAGTTGTGTGATAGATATATTTATAACAATGATAAGAAACAAAAAGAGTAACTGGTTCCTTGTTTTGGAGGTTTAAGGATAATTGTTTAATGGGACCAAAAAACCAAATCCAACCCACTGCCAACGAGCCAATTCCAACTCATAGCAACCCTATGGGACATCCCAGTTAATTGACATAATAATGTGTTTAGTGCTTTTGTTGCACCTCCTGCTTCAGTTACATAGTGCCTGGGCTCTGAAAATCATGCAGGCAGTGATCCAGTGCACCACAGTTGACCTCAATTCATCTGGAGCAACCAAGGAAGGGAGACAGGAATAAGAGGAGGATATGAAATGTGTGGCAAAATGTCTCCATGAACAGCTGCATCTTTTGCCATAAGACTAAAAGAATAGGGTGGTGGCTGGCTGGTGCTACTGAATATTTTTGATGAGTTCCATAGAAGAATTTCAAATTTTCATGGGTTCTAGACTTTCTAGAGAGGGTGGATGAACATTTGAAACTATTAGTCTTGACTTAATCTTTACACCTTAAACCAGAAATACCCCTGAAGTCATCTTAGAACTGAGCAGTGTTCGCTTAACAAGTAAAAAGGAGCTGCCTTGAATATCATGCACTTTTAAGAACTATCTGTGTGGGATCAGACTGACAACAGCAACTCAAAAGATTGGCTAGGAACCTTAGAGTACAATGGGTTTTTAAGGAACAATACAGAAAAAGGAAAGTGAGAATGGTTGTGTGACTTGTAAAATATAATCAATGCCACTAAATTGTACATGTAGAAACTTGAATTGGTTAACGGTTGCTGTGTTTAGGAGTCGTGGTAGTGCAGTGGTTAAAATGCTTGGCTGCTAAGGGTGAGGTTGGCAGTTCAAGCCTACTAGCCATTGCACAAGAGAAAAATGTGGTAGCTTGCTTCTGTAAAGATTGCAGCCTTAGAAACCCTATGCAGCAGTTTTGCTCTGTCCTATAGGTCACTATGAGTTAGAATTGACTCAGCAGCAGTGTGCTGCTGGGTATATTCTCAATGACATAAAATTTAGGGAAAAAAAGCTGGAGTGTATCATAGTTATCTACTGCTGCTCTAACAGAAATAACCAGAAGTGGATGGCTTGAACAAATTCATTTTCTCACTGGAGACTTTCTGTTTCTTTTCACTGAATCAATTCCGATTCACAGTGACACTATAGGACATTGTAGAACTGCCTCGTAGGGTTTCCAAGGAGTGGCTTTTGGGTCAAACTGCCAGCCTTTTGGTTAGCAGCCATAAGCGCTAACCAAAGAGCTCCCAGGGGATTAGAAGTCTAAATTCAGAGTACCATTGTTAGGGAAGGCTTTCACTCTCAGCTCTAGAGGATGGTCACTGTCTTCCTTTGAGTTTCTGTTCCTGGACAGTCTTCATATGGTTTGGCATCTGTCTTCTCCCATCTCTGCTTGTTTTTTTGTTTAATCTCTTCTTTATCTCAGGAGAGATTGACTCGAGATAACACCATACACCAGTCTTCACTATTTAACATAACAGAGACAGCACGTGCCCAAATGGGATTATAACCCAGGCAGTAGAGGTTAGAGCAAACCCTGGTGCTGTAGTGGGTGATGAGTACCCAAAGGCTGGCAGTTGACTGGTGCTCTTTGGAAACTATGGAGCAGTTAGTTCTACTCTGTCCTGTAGGGTTGCTGTGAGTCAGAATTGACTTGATGGCAGTGGGTTTATAGAGGTTAGAATTTGCAACACCTGTTTTTGGAGGACATAAGTCAGTCCATAACACGGTATTAGTAGGAAAGAAAAATAGGTGCTGGGCAGCCCCCTTCAAAAGACATCAGTTTTCTACTAATAATCCCTATTGTACAGAAGAAGTAACTGAGAATTAATGAAGTCAAAATAACTTCCAGGGCCACATAATTAGTAAGACTAGTAATCAGATATGAGTTAATGTGTTTCTATCATCTTGACTCCTACACTATACAGCCTTTGATTTATGGAAAGTGTTTCTGAGACTTAGGAGACCCTGGGTAGTGACATTGTGGTGCAGTAGAAACAGTAGGGAGCATGACAAACCTAGAGTGCAGTCTACAAGGTTTCTTTTGTTCAGTGACCTAAATAAGTCACATACCTTTCTGAATCTTTTATTTTTACATTTTTGGAAAGAAGATGGTTATAATGTACACCTTATAGTAGTTGATGAACTGAGGGAGATGTAATACATAAAATATACTGCATATGTATGTTTATATACTGTATAGCCAACCACTTCAGTGCCCTCTACATAGTAAACATTGGTGTTCTTTCTCTAAGAAAATTTAATCACTTTGATATGGGTAGTTGGAGCCTCAACATCTGAGTGAAACTTCATGTTGCTTGAAGCCATCAGGGTACTGACTGATTTTTCCTTCACCTTTGAGTGTAAATGGTTACGGATTAAGGTGGCACTGAGAAAAAAGGCTCTATCTAGATGAGCCAAGGCATATAGCCTTAGCTAAGGCAAAGTTGGCTTCTTCAGGATCATTTCCTTCAAGCCTGCCTCTCTGCCCAGAGCCTCTACAGTTTAGATAGCTTGAAATCCAGAGACCGTAAACTGTGTGTACTGGTCATGGTTTTTTAGGAACCCAGGAAGTCCTAAAGTTTGATACTGGCCATATGAATGGCTTGGAAATCCAGGGAAAACTCTTCTTCATACAGAACATTTAGTCTCTGTTCTCCCTAGGGTAGTATTAAGAGCAGAAACAGATTTAGAACTTTTGGAAACATCCTTTTGCATTTGGATTATGATTTGTGCTTGGAAAGGCAGGTTCCAGCATTTGTAGACCAAGGCCTCGCCGTGGCCTGCTTATTGTGGGTGTATGTCACTTAGTTAATCCAAGTGTTTTTTATGGCTTTCTGTTAGTACTTGTAAACCTTCATTCCATCTCTGTAAGCTTTAGAGCCAGGCAAGATTTGGGTACCAGTCCCAGCTCCAGTTCATCTCAGACTTTGTCATCTTAGCCTTCTGTTAGACAAAAACTCTTAATCCCTCTTGATGCCTCATTTTTATTTTCCTTTACCATTATTTTAAAAATATTTTATTGTGCTTTAAGTGCAAGGTTACAATCCAAGTCAATTTGTCATACAGAATCTTGCGCACACACACACAGCTGTGTTATTTTGGCTACTCTTCCCACCCTGTGACAGCACACTCCGCCTCTCCACTCTGCATTTCCCATATTCTTTCAAACAGTTCCTTTCTCCATCTGCCTTCTCATCTTGCTTCTGGACAGGAGCTGCCCAGTTAGCCTCATGTATATACTTAAGCCAAGAAGCACACTCTTCACCAGTATCATTTTATGTTACATAGTCTAGTCCAGTCTTTGAAGAGTTGACTTCAGGAATGTTTACAGACCTGACACCATATTTCTTTATCAAATGAGGTCGGTAATAATAGCTAACATTTATTAGTGTATGTCATATAATGTTCTAAGCACATAATAGAGGTTATCTCATTTAGTCCCTGCTACCTTTCAGAAAATTTAGATGAGATTCACATAGCATAAAATTTACCATTTAAACCATTTTAACATGTGCAGTTCAATAGGGTTTAGTATATTCACAGTGTTGTACAACCATAACTGCTATGTAGTTCCAGAACATTTCTATTATTCCAAGAAGGAACCCTATACCTGTAAGTAGTCATTCCCAAATTCCCCCTTTACCTTGTAACCTACTTTCTGTTTGCATGGATTTGCCTGTTCTCTTTTAGATTTTATATAAGTCAATTGTTAAATGTTTGCTCAGATTTTAAAAATACTGGTGGTACAGTGATTAAGAGCTGCAGCTGCTAACCAAAAGGTTGGCAGTTTGAATTCACTAGGTGCCCCTTGGGAACCCTGTGGGGTCATTTTACTTTGATCTATAGTGTCACTATGAGTTGAAATCAGCTCTGTGCCAATGGCTTTGGGTTTTTTGTTTGTTTTTTAATGAGTCCCAGAGTGTGTGGCCCCATAGCCTACTAGTTCAGAGCTTCTTACTAGTTTCTATTAATAAAAAAAAGTCTGTTAACATTTTTTAATGACCCTTCCTCTTTGAGCAGACAACATATCATAATGGCAAAGAGGAAATTCTAGTTTTGTTTTTTGGTAACAATTGTATCGAGATAATACCCCATTTACCATGTAATTCACTGATTTAAAGTGTAGAATTAGTGTTTTTCAGTGTATTCACTGAGTTGTGCAACCCTCACACAATCAGTTTGAGAAGATCTTTATCACTCCAGAATAAACCCTACACTCTTTAGTCCTCTCCCCCTCCAAGTCCCTCCATTGCCTGCCGGCCTCAGGCAACTACTAATCTACTTCCTGTCTCCAGATTTGCCTGACCTACACATTAAACATAAATGGAATGATACCATATGTATGGTCTTTTGTGACGGGGCCCTTTTACTCCGCATGTTTTCCAAGGTTCATGCATATTGTAGGATGTATCAGTACTTTGTTCTTTCTTGTCATTAGGTAGTATTTCATCGTATGAATTAAGCACACATTTAGCTATGTATCCACTGATGTGCATTTGGGTTGTTTCCACTGACTGTTACGAACTGAATAATCCTGGGAACATTCATTACAAGTAGTTTTGTGGATATATGTTTTCAATTTCTTGGATATATACTTGGGAGAGGAATTACTGGGTCATACGATAACTATTTAACTTTTTGAGGACTTGCCAGAGTTTTCCACAGCAACTGTACCATTTTACATTCCTACCATTAATGCATAAGAGTTCCAATTTCTCTGTATCCTCACCAACGTTTATTTTCTGTTTTGTTTATTATAGTTCTCCTAGTAGGTATGAAGTGGTGTCACACTGTGAATTTGATTTGCATTTCCCTAATAACTAGTATTACTGAGCATCTTTTTGTGTACTTTTCAGCCATTTATTTATCTTTTTTGGAGAACTGTCTGTTCACACCTTTCACCTACTTTTTAATTGGATTATTTTATTTTTGGTGGTTGTAAGAGCTCTTAATATATTCTGGATACCAGGGTCTTACCAAATAAATGATTTACAGTTATTTTCTCTTGTTCCCTGGGTTGCCTTTTCACTTTCTTGATAGTGTCCTTTGCACAAAAGATGAAGTCCAGTTTACCTGTTTTTTCTTTTGTAGCTTGTGCTTTTGATGTCATGTTTAAGAAACCATTGTCTCATTCAAGGTCACAAAGATAATTCTTCTTGAAATGTTGTAGTTTCAGTTCTTATATTTAGCTTTGTAATCTATTTGGGGTTGGTTAACTTTTGTAAATAGTATGAGATAGGGATACGTGTTTCTTCTTCTGGATGTGAATATCCAGTTTTCCCAAAACTACTGGTTGACCATTCTTTCCTCACTGAATGGTCTTGGTGCTCTTGCCAAAAATCACTTGATCACAGATACAACAGGCTTACTACTTTCTGAGGAGTCACTGGGGTAGTGTAAATAGCTAAATGCTCAGCCACTGCAAGCTTTGGTAGTTCAGACCTACCCAGAGTTGCCTTAGGATAAAGGCTCAGTGGTCTACTTCTGAAAGGTAACAGTCATCGAAAACCTTGCAGAGCATGGTTGTATTCTGAAATGCTGGATGTTAGCTGTTTTATTATCTTTGAAGTAGCTTATTATGTAAGTGGTTAATAAATACAGTGTGCGTGGCATATACTAGCTATTCAAACATAAATAGCAGTAGATTGTATAGATTATTTTGGCATCACTAGGGCTAGTAAGTGATGAAGCTGGAATTTGAACCCAAATATATA
Source organism: Heterohyrax brucei (assembly GCA_028571685.1). Taxonomy (NCBI): domain Eukaryota; kingdom Metazoa; phylum Chordata; class Mammalia; order Hyracoidea; family Procaviidae; genus Heterohyrax; species Heterohyrax brucei. The sequence continues at coordinate 62,598,106 of CM053140.1, forward strand.
CGATCTGAAATCTATACCGTTGTCCTCTGCCTTATAGTGCAGGCTGCTATGGTGGAAATGCGCCTGTTCTGATTACCATGCCTGGCCATATGCAGTTCTCCAGAGGCTGAGCTCCGCTACTCCTGTCCCCCACCGTCAGTCAGTGTCCTCTGCTGCACCACTCTGTACCCCCATTCCAGCATCCTCCAGTCCAACCAGTTTTCCCTGGTACCTTCAGGAGTTCTTGGCAGTGGCAGTTGCTACTGAGAGAATGCTTACCCTTCCTTACGTAGGGATTTGACAGTTACTCAAATAGCCTGGAGACGTACCAGCTTTTGCTCTTTCTGTGGCCATTTTCTATCCCCTGCCCCAGATTACATTAGAGATGCATCAACAGCTGCTAGAGCTTTTTGACCGCCAAGGATGAAATGGACTGTTGTTTCAGAGACAGCAGCCCGTGAGTTGGAACTCAGAAGGCTTCTTGCTTACATGTAGGTAAAGTGCTTCTGAACCAAGTAAACCAGAGGGATAAAGGTGATGATACATGCTTTAAGATTTTTAAAACTCTTTAAATTTCCCTCCCTAACCCCAAACCCTGAAGTTCTGTGTACCCCAACGCTTTGCCTAACAATCATTTCTGGGTTAAAATGCATAAGGCAACACGTGGGTTCCTTCTGTCCTGATACTTTCTTGTGCTTAGTGTGGGCCTAGAGCAACTGCTGTTTGCTGGTACTGCTGCTGTTATGTAGTTATTGTACTTTTCTTTTTCACTTTATTATTTCTTAGTTTGTCCTCATTTGTCTATCTTGACCATATCTACTGGAATGGGAAAATGAGATAGAGAAAATAGGGAACATGGCCTGGCTAAGGGAGAAGACAACTAATTTAAATGCCTACTTTGTGCCACTATTTGAATGCCCCTATTTTTATAAATGGGAGCCCTGGTGATCCAGTGGTTAAAGTGCTTGACCTCTAACCAAAAAATCAGCAGGTAAAACCTACCAGCTTGTCTGCAGGAGAAAAATGTGGCAGTCTACTTCCATAAAGATTAACAGCAGATCTGGAAGGGGTGCGTAAAATACTGTTAGGCAACAAAGTCTGTTCTCCACCTTGAAAGTCTGCTGCTTCTATTGGATAATATATTACATCAACTCTAAGATGCCATTGTAAAGTTGCATCAATCCGTTAGGTACTTCAAATAAAGAAAAAACACCGCTGATTAAACTGACAACAGTGGTTTCTTGTGACATAAAATATGGATGCATCTTGATTTTGGAGATCCTGAAATCTAAAAATGTGTCTTAAGTACCCCTGTATTTTGTCAGTTCTGACATTTACTGGTTATTGACTATGTGCTGTACCTCATTTTCTCCACGCATGATGTAGTTATTATACCTTTTTTACAAAGATGAAACTGAGGCCTAGAAAAACTAAAGAATTTTTTTTTTTATTTTTATTTAATATAACTGAGTGAAAATGTACATTCCCATATAAATTTACATGCCCCCCTATATGCAGCTTCCACTGCTCTCCCTGTCCGGTGACTGCACACTATTCCTCTCTGCTCCATACATGTCTCATCCTCCCAACAGTCTCCTTTCCCCTCCTCTCCGTCCACTCCCCTTCCTCCAGCCAGAGGTCAGCAAGATGATATCCTATAGATGTATAGAACCATAAAGTGTTTCCAATATATGGTCACTCTGCATTGCCAAGTCCAATCCATTCCTGTCCAAAGAGTGGACCTTTGTTATAATGTATGGGAAAGGGCAGCATCAGGGCCGGGGGCCATGCTCTCAGAGGAACCTCAAAACCGCTGGACCATCAATTGAGGTCTTTTAGTGGAGATCTCATGATGCACCTCTTTTTATTCTTGTGTTGCCAGTGAGGCTCCTCTCTGTGAGCTCCGTCGTGGCTATCACTGGTGGTGGCCGGGCACCATCCGGTTCTTCTGGTCCCAAGTCAGTGTAGGCACCCACTCTTGTGGGTCTCTCTGTCTTCTCAGTTGTCTTTACCGCATGTCATTTTGGCCCTCGGTGAGCATCCGTTCCTGCAGAGTTGGGACCATTTGCTGTGTCCTCGGATGGCAGCTTGGCAGCTTTTAAGACCCCAGACGCCACTCACCAATGTGGGGTGCAGAGAGCTCTCTTAGCAAAACGCTAGTTGTGCCAGTTGGCCTGGAATTCGCCTAAGAGCATGGTCCCCCACCCCCCGCCCCAGCTATTCTATCCTTGCAGTATTGAGTTAAGATAGAAGGAGTACTCAAGTTATGCTGAAGTCCACTTAATGTTGTTCTTGTTCCTAGTGTGTGCTGTCACTGCTTTCTCCCAACTAGATTTCTAGTAACTATAAAGAATTTATTGAATAAGGTCATAATGGCTGTTAAGCAGCGGAGCCAGGATCCTAGCTCAGGCAGTCTGATTTCAGAGTCTGTGATAGAACCCAACTATTACATTATACTGAACATAGAATTTTTTCTGTCAGCCAGGACTGTCCCAGGGAGCCTGTAGAGTCATAGTCTATGCCAAGAAGCAGCATCCTTCTACAGGGGTGTTACTGTTAATGCAGTGAGCATTTGCTGAGGCTTCTTAGGCCTTGTGGTAGCTGTGCTGGGTCACAGAGCTGTATCAGTTCATAGTCCCAGCCCTCAAAAAACTCAGTCTAATAGGAGAGTAAGCGGTGTAAGATTGTGTTGTGTTGCAGAACTGAAGACTGGTGAGCCTGGAGATGTCTGAGAAAGCCTTCAGGAGGGCTAGAGGAAGGAGACAACATCTAACTCAAGTTTTAAAGGATAAATAAGAATTTGTTAGATACGCAAATAAGAAGACTGCCAATTACGCTTGCTAATTCATCCTAGAGAAAGTGCTACATACCTCCTTGGTGAGTATCACTATAGTCACCTTTGAAGGACTCCCCTTGGGAAGCTATGCACTGACACCAGTGCCTAGTTAACCCCTCAGAGTTTTGGAACTATTTTTTTCTAGAATGGCCATCAGAGCTGTTGTCATATTAACCTTGATGTCCTGAATGTCATCTAAACGTCTTCTTTTCAATATTCCTTTATGTTTGGGTAAATAAAAAAGTCACTGGGGGCCAGATCAGGTGAGTAGAGAAGGTATTCCAATACAGCTACTTGTTTACTGGCTAAAAAGTTCCTCACAGTCAGTCAGGCAGGTAAATTTGCAGACTTGCCACCGTGCTGCCATGCACAATGGCCGTTCCAGAAAGAGTTCCAGAATTGCTTTGAAGGGTAGACTGAATGCTGGCATCAGTGCATAGCTTCCTAAGGGGAGTACTTCAAAGGTGACTGTAGTGATACTCACTAAGGAGGTATGTGGCAGTTAGAACACTTCAGTTCACGGACTTAGTTGTCAGATAGATATTGTAGATAATCTTAGCATGAAACAGACTAATTTCAAATTCTGCCTCCTCTGTTTAACCAGCTTTGGGACTTGAGGTGAGTTATCCTCCAAATGTCATCTTCTCCACTTGTAAAGTGGGGATAATACTGCTTCCTTCACAACATTGTTGTGAAGACTGAGTGAGCTAATTCATATGAAAGATTCAACAGTGTTGGGCCAAGGAGTTTGGACTTGATGCTGAAGTACAGTGTGCCACTTAAGGCCTTCAGCGTGAGAATGACTTCAACACACCTGTGTTTGCCATTGTGCTGGTGAAGTAAATAAGGGAAGCAGATGAGAAGACCATTCCATAAAGTGGTGTCACTTCTCGTGGGAGAATGAGAGGGGTACCCTCCTCCTACCTTGTCTCCCTCCTGCCTTCCCTTTTGCCTCAAGAACTCTTGATTCCTACCATTTTCAAAAGGGAGATTTATCTTTCCTCTGGAGTCTTTGGGCCATTTAAAGGTGGGATGTTAGACCTTCGCCATATGTTAAAGGAGTCTCCCCATATTATGGCCCCTGTACCAACCCTGTGAATTGGAGGCCATTAATAGTCTCCATTGATAGAAACCATGCTCTTACGGTCCTCTTAAGGCTTTGCTTCACTATTCTGTTTAAATTAAATTGTACCTTTTTATTCTGTTCAAAACTCCACTGGGAGTATTCGTATGCAGCATCTCAGTCAATCCTCAGAAATACCCTGTGAAGCAGAGCTTATCCCTTGTTTACAGGGTGGGAAACAGAAGGATAGAGTTCAGCACATCCACAAGGTCCAAGAACTAGAATTTAGACTCGTGTGTTTTTGCTCCCAGTGTGTACCTACTGTGTATCCCAGTGTATCTCCTGGTATACCTACAATGGTTACCAGAAGATTGACTTACCCTGAAGGTAGTTCGTAAGTTTAGTGTACAAGATGCCTTTGGCTTGGTTTCCAGAGTCCCGAGGTTAATTGACTTAGATCCTTATAAGCTTTCGCCTTTTTTTCCTCTCTGGATCCACATTTGCTTCCTGCTCTCCAGATTAATAGCCATTGCATGTTTAAAGCCAGCAAGCATCTGGTGAATATTTAACAGCCTTGAGCTGACAGGCTGGAAACAGCTGTCTGAGACAGCATCTGTTGTGGGGAGACAAGATAGTATACTGTGCCACCTAACTAATTCATCTTTTCTTTCCTGGCCTAGAAAATAGACATGGCTCTTCCAGGCCCCCTAAATCTATGGTGGGCACTACACCCTAGTCATGTTGGGGCCTCATGGTTCTCCTGGGCTGTGGAGAAGACCGCATCCAAGCAGCAGTCCAATCCCTTTTTGTTGGTAATGGGGAGCAGAAATGTTCACTAACATCTGGAATCAATTTTGCAAGCTCTGGAGTGGAGGTCATTTACACTGTAGTCTGTCCTGGGCCAGGGGCTGAGGGTACACTTCATGTCGTATTCTGCCAGCTGCAGTTCTGAGAAGAGGGAGACTGCATTTCATAGCCATGGTGCTGGAGTTCAGCTTCTTGACGTTCCTTGATATCAGCTGTAGCGACCTCTCTTTCTAGGCTGTGAAGTGGCAGTTGTCTTTGGCTGCATCCCAAGCAGAGAATGGGCAGGTAGATCTCAGGCAGGTGCACGAGCTAACCCTGTGCTTCCTCAACGAAAACCAAGGGAACATCTTACCTCAAGGCAAGTTTAGGGAAGTTGCGGGAACTCCTAAAAATGGTAGCATTACAATGGTCTGAATTGGCTGTTGGCGTGTTCTCCTGTGGAGCCTCCCTAGGCATACCTTAGAGCAGCTGATCTCTCCTCCAGACACAGGATGTGTTTCAGAACCTGAGATAGATGAGCTTGAATTCAGGCACAGGGCTAATTCTTCTGCAGGATCTTCTGGCTTCATCCTATGTGCTTTGTATTAACCTTCCTTTAGACTCTGGCTGGCTGAGGGAGAGGATGGATGTTCCCTCTCATGCTTTCTGGGGTTGGAACATAGGACACAATCTCTACACCTGCCTTTGAGAAAGAGAAATGCCATATGCTCTGATATGACTGTTCATAAGCTTCTCTTCAAGGAGTAGTACAAATGGCAGCTTTCATTTTTTCATACATTGACTGCTTAAATGGTACCAAGCACTGGAAATTCAGTGGTGAGTCAGCAGGACAAAGTGATCCTGGACCTCATGGAGTTCACCATATAGTAGGAGAGACAGACACTGAACAGATAATTTGAACTGGGGTAAGTGCTATGAAAGTAAATAGGTGTCATAATAGCATACAGCAGGGAACTATGCTAGCTGAAATTATCCTTGAGGTGACGATGTTTGACATACAAAGGAAAATGTTGCTAGATAGATCACTTGAGGAAAGGACATGGAGCACATTCTAGGCAGAGAGTAGGACTGAGGCAGGTTCAAAGAAGCTGGTTTAAGTTGAGGCTGGGAACTTATTCTGAGGGCATGACTGAAGACCACCAAGCCAGGGCAATGGTGTGCTAAGGTTTCTAATATTTCAACTCACTGCACAGTGGGGAATGGATTTTGTGGACCAGAAAACTTTGAGTTAGTTCAAGCAAGAAATGAGTATCTGTAGTAGAGTAATACAAGCAAAAATGTAGAGAAGTGAAAGGATTTAAGGACTTTTAGGAGACAGTTGCCATTGAGTCAGTTCCAATTCATGGCAGCTATGGGACAGATTACAACTACCCCCATAAGGTTTCCAGTGAGCACCTGGTGAATTTGAACTACTGATCTTTTGGTTAGCAGCCGAACTGTTAACCAGTACATCACCAGGGTTTCCAGAAAAGATTAGAGTGGAGTATAAAACATAAAATGGTGCTGGTGAGGCATGTGCTTCTTAGCTTGAGTAGATACGTGAGACTAACTGGGCAGCTCCTGTCTGGAATTGAGAGAAGAAAGCAGAGGTGGACAGGAGCTGGTTGGATGAACACAGGAAATACAGGCTGGAGAGGAAGAGTATGCCATCACATTGTAGGGAGAGCACTAAAGTCGTATAATTACATGTAAGTTTGCATATGACAGAATGACTTGAATTGTAAACTTTCACTTAAAGCACAATACAAAATCCTAAAACTTTTAGGAGATAGAATGAATATCATTTGTTGGTTAATAGATGTGGCAGAAGAGGGGTGTACTAAGGGCCGGGTCACAGGTTACAGGCCTGAGCAACTGGGATGAAGGTATCATTTAAAAGATGGATAAACACCATTACAAGCTTTTGACATGAGATCAGTTCCCATCCCTGTACCACAGGCTTAGAATGTGTGACTCTTGAGAATAACACTTGAGTATTTAGGGTTAGAATAAATCCCATGTAAGGCCAGAGAGACTGGCGACTCAGCCTAGAATTGAGGATGATAATAATAGTGATGAGAAGATAGCTTTTTCCTCAGTCCTCTCCCAAAGAGCTCTTTAAAGTTCTATATCTTCTTCACATTTTTTAAAGGGCAGGCAGCTCTTTCCCCTTTGAATAGCTGGGAGTACTAAGATTCTCCCTTCCCAAAGATTTAGTTGATTCTTCCCTGGATCAGCCAGCTCAAGCATGACCAAGGCAGATGTGGAGTCTGAAGCTCCACATCAGAAGAATTCAGACTGTGGACACCTGTTGTCTACAGTGTACCTAGAGACTTGTATACTGAATGGCACAGCGAGTTGTCCTTTGGGATGGTGAGACTGTAAGGCACATGGCCAAGGATAGGAAGCTGAGAAGTTCCCTGTTATAGCAACTTCATGTTTCTTAATTTACCACTTTGTGTCTTTACAGGAATCAGACTCTGGAAACCGAGAGAGCTACCTGCTGTGTTGAGGCTGGCCTGAGGGCATTTGCTGGGTACAGAGAAACCCAGGAGAGGACATCGACAGTTGTGGCTCCCTTCCTATTCCTTGATCTGATTTACCCATCAAAAGCCAGCCAGGATCCCCTAAGAGTCTCTAGGCCCAGAATAGAGTACTCACAGCTGTGAGGGACTGTGATGCTAACAGTTAAACCTGCTCAGGACTTTAAAGAGTTAAAGGGAACTAGCAGAATGCACACCACTGCCTTCTAGATCTGAGTAAACTGGCAGCTCCTAGTGCACTGTTCCATGTGTCTGCTTCCTCTCAGCCTTCAGCAGAACTGGCTAGAACATACAACCACCTCGTGTTTTCCACATTTCTGTAGTTGTGTTGTGGCCCCGGCTCCATGAATTTTGACAGATGGTGACCTCATGTTTCACAGTAAGACTGCATTCCAGAATTTCCAATGGTCTTGATCTTTTGGAAGTGGATCACCGGGGCCTTTCTTCTGAGGTGCCTCTGGGTGGATCCCAGCAGCCAAATATTTGGTCAGTAGTTGAGGTTTAACCAGCAGGCTGGGTTTGATTTTTTGTATGCTCCAGGTTGACTTTTGTATACTCTAAGCTGAATTTCCTGATAGGTTAAATAAAAGACAAAAAAATACAAAGCAGTTGCCATCAAACAACTTGATTCTAACTTGAAGCAACACTTAAAAAAAAAAAAACACTGTGGTTGTGTTGAGTCTGACTCAGAGGTACTCTAGAGGTCAGAGTAGAACTGCCCTGACACTTAGGAGCTAGGCTTTCCAAAAAGTGGATGGTAGATTTGAACTGCTGACCTTTTGGTTATCAGCCTGCCCCCTTAACCACCATGCTGTTAGGGCTTTTCCTGTTAGGTCAGGGAAAAAAACATTGCCATCGTAGCCACCCTAGAGGACAAGAGGAGAACTACTGTCTATAGAGTTCCCAAGGAGCACTTGGTGGATTCAGACAGTCAGCATTTCTGTTTAGCTCCACACTCTTAACCACTGTACTACCAGTGTTTCTCCTGATAGGTTAAAACCAAAACCCACAACCCATGAGTCACTTCTGACTCATAGTGACTCTATAGACAGAGTAGAACTGCCCCTTAAAGTTTCCAACGAGCACCAGGCATATTTGAACTGCTGACCCTTTGGCTAACAGCAGTAGCACTTAACCATCTCACCACCTTAGCTTCCCAGTAGGTTAAACCCAAAAAAAACCACTGCTGTCGAATCAATTTTGACTCATACAGACCCTGTACAACAGAGTAGAACTGCTACATAGAGTTTCCAAGGAGCCCCTAGCAGATTTGAACTGCCTACCTTCTGGTTAGCAGATGGAGCATTTATCTACTAAGTCACTAGGGTTTCCTCCCAATAGGCTAGGAGCGCCTAATACTGCACTCTTCCTTAATACTTCTGGTTATTTATGCTAACAAGGGAAAGGGCTGAGTTTAGGGAGAAAGGTTATTTGCATTTTATTATGCCTAGGCCATTCTGACACTAAGCTTGGAGTCACTGTTAGCAGAAACAGGCATAATGGAAAGGGAATTTTAAATCCTCTGATTTCTTTTAAATAAGTTGATTTACTTTGAGCAAGTTATTTAACACTCAGCTCATTTTTTTTCTCTTCGCTGTTGATTACTGTTAAGTGTTTAGTGTGTACTAAGAGTCCTGGGTGGCACAAATGGCTAAACCTCGACTACTGACCATACAGTTGGCTGTCAGAATCCACCCAGAGGCACCTAGGAGCCCTTGGACACTTCCAGACGGCTCCCAGGGAGAGGTCCCCTCCATAATACAGGCTGCAGGAAAGCCAAGCGGAAAGATTGGTTTACTTTGGGCAAGTTATGTAATTTCTGAGTCCATATTTCTCCTCATTGTTGATTAGTAGCCTTGTCCAAAGAGCTCTTGAAGGTAGGACTTTGCCTACTTCATCTCTTTACTATACCCTAACCCCTCCTGAACAAGTGTCTGGCACTGAGGAGCTCAATAAAGGTTTGGTCAAGTGATGAATGGTCCCACTCTGGGAGTTTCTATCAGCTTTGGGAAACAGCCAAAGGCCCTGTCATCCAGCTCCCCTTTCATTTCCAGCTGTACTGGGGCTATCCTGACATTTCTTGAAGAATTAGAAAGTCAATAACTGAGAGACTTCTGATTTCCTCTGGCTTGTGCCCTCACTTAGGCTCCCTGGTTACACAGTGGTTAAGCACTTGGCTGCTAACCAAAAGATGGATTGTTCAAACCTACTAGCTGCTCCACAGGAGAAAAATATGGCAGTCTGTTTCCATAAAGGTAACAGCCTTGCCTATAGAGCAGTTGTGCTCTGTCCTACAGGGTCATTATGAGTCACAATCAACTTGATGGCCGCAGGACATTCTGGAATGCAGTTTTACTGGGAAACATGAAGTCACCATCACTCATAATCAACAGCAACTGTCTTTAGTTTGTACCAAGCACTATGTTAAGCATCTGTATGTATTGCTTCACTTAATCCTCCAACCCATCGTCCCTACTTTGTAGATAAAGAAATCAGGGCTCAAGGAAGATAATTAACTGGTGTAAAGCTAGAAAAAGATGCAGTCAGACTTCATAGCCCATACTTGTGACCTGTTTGTCTTAAAGCTAAACTGCAAGTGATTTGAAACAGTGAAGCACTGTGTTTGTGTGGAGTATTTGTCTAGGGTGACAAGCTGTCTAGGTTTACCCAGGACTAAGAAAGTTCTGATGATGATAGAACTTGAGTGCTAAAACTGGGAACATCTCAGGCAAACCAAGATGAGTTTGTCAACTTGTTTTGTCACTGGAGGCTCAGTCCAAGACTGGCTCCTAGAGCTGCATTTTCCCTGGCCTCTTGGTCTCACCTTGTGGCCAGAGTTCCATAATCTAGCTCTTGAAGACCTGCTCAGTTCACCCAGCAGGGCAGGTTTGGGGTAGAGAAATGGAGGATCAGATGGCCAGCCTGGTCATAGGTGGAGATTCAGACTTCCCTTCCCCCACCCCCACCCTGTGCCAGGGCCTGGCAGAGCCTAGGTTGCTGAGAAGCCAGTGCCAGTTTCCTCGGTAGTCACACCTTCTACCACCAGATGCAGAATATCTACATGCAAACAGTAGAATCTTAAAGAACACCAACAGGGCTAAAGCCAAGTTGATGTAGATTCATATTCAGCTCATCACTTAAACTGTGTACTTTCCTGGGCCTGTTTATACCATAAAAATAGGCTAATAATCCCTACCCACTGCATGGGATCTGAGTAACAAATGAAATGTGTGGAAGAGGCTTAAAACAGAGTCTGAACATTAGTGTTGCTCAACACCTAGGTTTCCTTCCTCCTCTTTTCCAGACTCGGTGGCCTTATTCGGTACTGTCAGCACCACGTCTGTCACATACAGCCTCCTCACTCCTCCTATTACCACTTAGGCCCTTCAGATCTTCCTCTGGGAGCTCTTACCCTGTGGGCCTGGCCCACCTACCCAGCTGCCTGCATGTCAGGCACTTCCGCTGGAACAGAAAAAGGATGACATCAGTCTTCCGCCTTCCCTCAAGCCTCTGAACTGTTTTGAGCCATAAATATTTTAGCTGGGGCTTTCTCTGGCTGTTGCCATGGTAACAGGCTCTCAGGGGACTGGGGTGGGAGTATGGAGGTGGGGCTGGCAGCCTGGGGCCTAGCAGTAGAGCTGGCCCTGGAGGACTGGGTATGAGGCTGGCCAGAAGCCAGCGCTTGTTGCAGCTGTTCTGAAGGCCGTTACTCTGCCTGCCTGCTTTCCCTTTCTTGGCCCCCTCGGAGCTGCTTCTATTGCTTCCACACCCAGCTCAGCCTGTGAGTGCTGCTTTGTTTGGGTACACTGCTAAAAGTCTCTACCTTTCATTTTAGCATTTCTAACAAAAATCCCTCCTTCCCTCCATACAGGCAAGTTGAGAAGATGAAAATAAAAGCCATGTGAAAATCCTAAGAAACTCTAGGCTATTAATTCATGATTAGAGAAGCTGGATCCCATAGCCTGGTGTCTGGGCTTCTGCCCAGAGCCATGTGGATGCCACACTAAGGAGCAATCATCAGATATGGCACCCCTCCCCTTCCTTTTGCTACAGCCCCAGCTCCTTTGCCTAAGGTTCTCTTGGTGTAGCTAGACTACCTAGCCTGGCACAGCATCCCGAGGAGTTGGGCCCAATTGTTTGTTTACAGATTTGATGGAAACCACTTTTTCTTAAGGTTTAGAAACCCAGGTTCCCAAGCCAGATTTGACCTTCATCCAGTGCCCCACATCTTACAAAGACCTTACATCTGGGTGGCTGCTAGACTCTAGGTTGTGGCAGCATGCCCCACCTCTTTCTATGGGAGGAATCTAAGGAGAAATGGGCCAGGGAGGGGATTCATGGATCAATGCCCCAACCCTGCAATTGAGAAACTGAATTAGATCCAGAAACCCTTGTGGCATAGTGGTTAAGTGCTACATCTGCTAACGAAAAAGGACAGCAGTTCAAATCCACCAGGTGCTCCTTGGAAACTATGGGGCAGTTCTACTCTGTCCTATATGGCCTCTCTGAGTCGGAATTGACTAGAAGGCAGTAGGTTTGGTGTGGTTTGGATCAGATCCTGTATTCCACATTCCTCAGCTCCGTGCAATTTCTTTGTTGTGCTGGAGGCTCTGATTCCTTTGTATAGAGCTCCTTCTGGTGGTTGAGATGCTCACGGCAGAAGAATAAGATTTCAAATCCAAGAATGTCAGGCCAGCCTGGGAACTGGGATGATTTGCTCTGCAAGTAAAACAATCCTTGTCATTAACTCCTGATAGAAGTCACTTCATTTTTCATTCAGGATGTCTCCTGTCTGTTTGCATCTTTTATCATTAATGTTCTCAATAATTCAATAACAAAGGAATTAATTTTACAGATGAAATGGGTTTAGTGAGGGGAAATCAAACTTTTCACTGCATGTACCATTCAAGATCTCAAGTGATCTGAACTTAATCTGTTCTTCCAGACTCAACTTCAGTTAGTCTCAAGCCAAAGTGGACCTGGTCTTCTGAAGTATAACTAACACCAGGATCTTGACTCCTACCACGTCCTCTGTCTTCATTGTCCCCTCATCTCCTAAGGACATTACCTGTTGAAATCTAACTATCATACAGAAACTAAAGAAGAGATACAGTATTTTCCAAGTTTTCTGTAGTTTCCATATATTATCTTTGTAATAGTCAGACACAAGACATGGGAAGATAAATGTCTCATGAGAACAGATGGGGGATGGGGAGACTAGTGTATACATGGAAATTAGAAGAACGTGAAGAAACCTGGGTTCTCTTGTAGGCTGTTGTGAAAATCAGAAGTAAGTATTCCTGCTGGTAGAAGAAAGACATTCCTGAGGACCTGGAACAGGGCTAGATGGGCATTTTTCAGTCATCAGCTTTTAACTTCATGTTAATTTTTCTTCATGCTTTATAATACATCCGTATTTTAATAATAATAGGTAACAAGTAACATTTACTATTCTAAGCACTTAACACAGACTAACCATCATCTTAATCATGTGAGGGACTAATATTCTCCCCATTTCATAGTAAGAAAACAGGCTCAGAGAGGTTGCTTTTAAGGTTATGCAGCCAATAAGTGGTGGAGCTGGGATATGAATCCATACAAGTCTGACTTTAGAGAAAATGCTCTTATTAACACTTTAATATTGAAAATATTGTCTTACATTTCCAGTGGAAAAAAACTGATATTCCAAAAAGCTGTATCATGTTTTATCCTGTTCTGGGCATCCCTATTGTGTACCACCAGAGTTCTACACAGAACTCATCTAGAGGACTACCTTTGAAACTTAGGGTCTTGGCCCCAGAATTAACATGACTAAGGAAGATATCCCAGCTTTTCCTGACAATGACATAAAACTGGCCCAGAGTCACTGGCATTTCCTCAAAAACTCAGACCCCTGGAGAAATCGGTGATAGCACACTTTAGAAGCAAGAACAACATTAAGTGGACTTCAGCATAACCTGAGTACTCCTTCCATCTTAACTCAATATTGTAAGGATAGAGTAGCTGGGGCAGCGGGCAGGGGGCCATGCTCTTAGGCGAAATCGAGGCCAATTGGCACAACTAGCGTTTTGCTAAGAAGGCTCTCTGCACCCCACATTGGTGATTGGCGTCTGGGGTCTTAAAAGCTGCCAAGCTGCCATCCGAGGACACAGCAAATGGTCCCAACTCAGCAGGAACGGATGCTCACCGAGGACCAAAATGACATGGGGTAAAGACAACCGAGAAGATAGAGAGACACACATGAGTGGGTGCCTACATCGACTTGGGACCAGAAGAACCAGATGGTGCCTGGCCACCACCAGTGATAGCCGCGATGGAGCTCACAGAGTTGAGTCTCACTGGCAACACAAGAATAAAAAGGGGGGCATCCTGAGACCTCCACTAAAAGACCTCAACTGATGGTCCAGCGGTTTCGGGGTTCCCCTGACAGCATGCCCCTGGCCCTGATGCTGCCCTTGCCCATAAATCACAATGAAGGTCCACTCTTTGGACACGAATGGATTGGATTTGGCAATGCAGAGTGACCATGTATTGGATACACTTTGCTGGAGGAAGGAGAGTGGGTGGAGAGGAGGGGAAAGGAGGCTTTTGGGAGGATGAGACATGTATGGAGCAGAGAGGAATAGTGTGCTGTCACCAGACAGGGAGAGCAGTGGAAGCTGCATATAGGTGGGCATGTAAATTTATACAGGAATGTACATTTTCACTCAGTCATATTAAATAAAATTAAAATTAAAATTAAAAAAAAAACTCAGACCCCTGGAAGACGCAGTAGAAAGGTAGTTAATCAGGAAATGTAGGCTCAGGGAAGGGAAGTAAGGGTTCAAAGTCAGAAAACAGCTAAGATGCTGTTTGGTAAGATCTGAAGGGCGAGAGTGTAACCAGCATCCTGTTAGGATCATTTTGCATCTTAATAAGCCTATAATAGGCAGATATGAAAGGACCAAGACTCTGAATGTGTCTGGTGAATACTGGGATTGAAGATTGAAGATACTGTTGGTTATTTCAATTGTAATTGTCAAACACATGTAACAGAAAAGCTTCAGGCATGACTGAATTCAGGGGTTCAATGGTGCCATCAAAAACGTGTCTCCTGAGTTCCTGTCTTGTGTTTCCTTCATTGAGAACCAAATTTTTCCAAAAAATCTAAGACAACCACCAAGAATATCAAATTTGCATCCTACTTGCCTAGTAATTCCAGAAGAAAAAAACATTCTTTCCCGATAGTTTCAGCAGAGACCTAGGATTTCATTTCATTGGCTCCACTTGGTTCACAATATTCACAAATCATCCCCAAACCAGTCTGGGGTGGCAGGGATGGAAGGCTTTGGTATACCTGGCCAGGGTCATCTGCCCACACTGAAACTGCAAGGTAAGGCAGCCTTACAAAATCTCATGGGCTGAGAAAGTAGGAAGCAGGATAGTTCCCTAAAGACAATGTAAATATTACCAGAAGGAAGAATGGATGCAAAAAAAAAGAACAAAAACAAAAAACAAACCCATCGCTGTCAAATCGATTCTGACTCATAGTGACCCCATAAACAGAGTAGAACTCCCCCATAGAGTTTCCAAGGAGCACCTGGCAGATTTGAGCTGCTGACTTTTTAGTTAGCAGCCATAGTACTTAACCACTGTACCACCAGGATTTCCACAGGGATGTTAAGCAGTCTAAATCAATAGTCGGCCTCTACAAGGTAAACAGGAGCCACAAGCAAAGAGTGGGTCTGAATGGCCTCTTAATTCAGCAGACATTTCTGAGGACCTACCATGTACAAGGTCTAGCATCTTCCATATAATAGATGTACATGCAGGAAGATACTCCCCTGCCCCCGGCCCCAGTAAGGCAGTTATAGACTCAAGCTATTACTTCCTCCCCACAGAAACGTAGCAGAAGAAATCCTCTCAGAAACCAACTCTGATGTCGCTTCACCTAAAGTCCTCACTTGACTCCCTCGCCTGCCTGTCACCTTCCGTCTACCTCTGAACTCAGCACATTGTGCCATAATGTATTGATGCTCCTCTCTTCAGTGGCAAGATTCAGGCTCATTCACTGCTGTATTCCTAGTTCCTAGTGTCCACGATATAGTAAACCCTCAAAAATATTTGTTGGTCTGAGTAAAAATTAGTTTCCAGGAAGAGCGTTGTCTCAGTCTTCCACAGAATATTCCTGAAACCATCTTCCCTTCCCAACAGCTTTCCTTTCAAGAGCCAGTTTGTCACTACCTCAATTCGACTGAACTAATACTTACTGAACATCTATCATATGCCAAGTAATTAGGCTCTGGGGATTCAGAAATTAACAAGATACAAGGTCTGACAAGTCCTCGAACTTACTTGTTCTAAGTGCTATATACCTTGTTGCTGAATATCACTACAGTCACCTTTGAAGTACTCCCCTTGGGAAGCTATGCACCAACACCACCGCCTAGTCCACCCTTCAAAGCAATTTTGGAACTCTTGCTGGAATGGCCATTGTGCAAGGTGGCAAGTTCACAAACTTCATTGTATAGTTGTCTATGAGGGAGTTTTTAGCCAGTAAACAAATAACTGTATTGGAACAACCTCCCTACTCACCCAATCTAGTCCCCAATGGCTTTTTTCTTTACTAGAAGATAAAGGAAATATTGGAAGAAGACATTTTGATGACATTCAGGACATCAACGGTAATACAACGATAGCTCTGAGGGTCATTCCAGAAAAAGAGTTCCAAAATTGCTTTGAAGGGTGGACTAAGCGCCGGCATCAGTGCATAGCTTCCCAAGGGGAATACTTCAAAGGTGACGGTAGTGATATTCGGCAATGAGGTATGTAGCACTTTTTCTAGGATGGGTTCATGAAGTCAATTGGCAATCTCTGTAGATTTCAAATTTAGCACTAGAGGCCAGAACCAACTCTTTAATCAATTTCCTTGTCTGGGAAAAAAAAAGTCTTAGTTCTGGTTTCTGCTCTGCTTTGGGACCTGGGGATGGTTATTCTCCCTCCTTGGTTCTCTTTTCCCCAGAGAGGAAGGACTGAGTTGGTGTAAAGTCTCTCATAATTTAGCAGACATATATGTGTTGAATTGGACTCCTTAGTTTCACTTCACTAGGCTAAAAACCATGGAGTAATCCTTGATTCTTCTCTTACATTCCTATCCAGTCTACCAACAAATCCTATTGACTTTACCTTCAAATCCAGAATCCCACTGTATCTCACTACCTCACCCAATCAGATCTCACCCCAAACCACCAGCATGGCTTGCTAAGGCCATTGCTGTAACCTCATGGCAAGTCTTGTTTCTGCTTTTGTGCACCTACAGTCAATTCTCACAGAGCAACTAACTCTCCATCTCATTCATAATAAAAGCCACATAACCCTACAGGGTTGGTCATTCACTCTGCCGGAGCCACACAGGCCTCCTTGCTGTTTCTTAAACAAAACAGGCTCACTTGCACTGACTATTACCTCTGCATGGACTACCCACTTCTTCAGACCAATGCATGACTGAGTCTCTCATTTCCTTCAAGAGTTTTCTTTAAAAAAATCACTCTCATTGCAACTTCCCTCTCAAGTCACCTTCTCCATTTTTTCATTGTGCTAATTTTGGTTGTCCTCTTGCACTTGACTATAAGCTTTATTAATATTTATTAATGAAATACCTATTAATTTATTCAATTCATCAAATTGACATTGATGTCTATTGTGTGCCAAAGGAGCCCTGGTAGCACAATGATTAAGTGCTTGGCTGGTAAATAAAAGATTGGCAGTTTGAACCTACCAGTGGCTCCAGAGGAGAAAAGACCTGGCAATCTGCTCCCATACAGATTACAGCCTAGAAAACTCTTAAGGGATGGTTCCACTCCGTCACATAGGGTTGTTATGGGTCCAAATCAACTCAATGGCAAACAACAGTATGTAACAAGCATCCTGTTAAGCAACAGAGCTACAAGGTGATTGAGACAGCTTTTAAGTTCATTTAGTAATAGTAGTAGTAATAACATGTGTATTGGGTACCTTCTCTGTGTTAAAGGGGTCCTGATGGTGCAGTGGTTGGCTGCTAACCAAAATGTAGGTAGTTCAAACCCACTCAGCCACTCTGAGAAGGATCCCAGTGATGTGCCGTAGAACTGCCCATAGAGTTTCCAAGGAGAGATGGACTCAAACTGCGCTTACGTTTTGGCTAGCAGCCTGAGCTCTTAACCACTCTTAACTCCATCAGAGACGATTACAACCTAGAAAATCCTGTCGGGCAGTTCTGCTCTGTCACATGGGGTGACTGTGAGTCAGAATCGACTCGATGGCACCTAACAACTGTTAAGTGCTTGCCATACATAATAATACTGATGATGGCTAACGTATTAAATCAGACTCAGTACTACTACACGCATTATCTCATCTAATCCTTACCAAGCCCTGTAAGGTGAACATTACTAGCCTCATTCTAAAAAACAAGATTCCAAGACTTTGCGATCGCAATAGGCAGGATTCCAACTTAAGACGGTGGCAGTGAGAAAGGAGAAGAGAGGAAGATACGAAATATATTTCACCTTAGGGTCAGCACAGCCAGGTTAAAGACTGGATGTGGAGCTGAAGGCAAGGAGAAAACGACTCCTAGTGTTGACTACTGGGATGGGCCAAAGAGCAACCGGGCTGAAGACAAAGACGAAAGCCTGATCTGGAATGCCTTGAGTTTCAGGTGCCTGTAGGCCACTTAGAAACTCAGGTGGCATAGTGATTAAGACTTTGGCTGCTAACCAAAAGGTTGGCAGTTCAGGTCCACCAGCTGCTCCATGGATACACTATGGGGCAGTTCTACCTTGTCCTATAAGGTCACTATGAGTTAGAATCAAGTGTACAGCAAAGAGTTACTTTTTTGATGTGTTTCAGTGAGCCACTCAGGACGGGAAATCGAGGCAGTAGGAGACAGTCCATCTAAGGCAAGAACAGAAAGCCGGTTCCGGGGTCCTTCCTTCGGGCCTGAAGAGATACTGGAAGAAGGCATGCAAGGAAAGAACAGGGGGTGGGTTCCCCTCCCTCAAGGATATCTTCAGCAGTAGCAGCGAGGAAGGAAGCCAGTTCCAACAGACAAAGACCGCGCAGGCACCGCCTTTGTTCCGGCGGCCCCTTTAAGAAGCGTGCCCCAAGCTTTTAGCCCGCCTTGTATGCAAATTTAGCGGGGAGGCGGGAGCGCGCGGCTGATGCCCGCGGACTGGGCTGCGGCGGTTAGTCCTCTCCCGGCCGCCGTCGCCGCCGACATATTACCCGTAGGAGCTGCGGCGGCGAAGCAGAGAGCGCCGGGAGGAGGAGATGGGTGAGCAGAACGGCCAGGCTCGGCCCGGGAACGGACGGGCGTGGGGGTTAGGATGGCCATTCTGCGAATTGCTGCCCCACGCGGACAGGCGTCTGGAGAGGGGAGGGGGAGGGGATGCAGGAGGAGACCGGACCCCGCCCCCTCTTGTAGCTTGCTGGGTGGGGCTCTGTTGTGGAGGCGGGACATTGAGACGTGGGTGGAGCTTCTAAAATTAAATTGGGCTGTGGAGGCTTGAGCTTTGGTGAGGACCTGTTCTTCAGGGTGAGACGCGGCAGCAGAGCTGTTGGGGGCGTGGCCTTAGCGCTGTGGGCGGAGCACCTGGGCTGGGAGTCTGTGTCGCGGTACGAACTTTCTGGGATGTAGGACTTTATACTAGAGACAGTGGATGGGGAGGAGGCCTTAGGGACTATGGGACCCCTTTCTGAGACCCAGGTCTCTGGGCTGAGATGGCTTTTATTCGCTTGTGGGCGGGGTTTCTGGGCTGACAGTTTTTTTTTTTACTATGACTGAGTGAAAATGTACATTCCCATATAAATTTACATGCCCACCTATATGCAGCTTCCACTGCTCTCCCTGCTCGGTGACAGCACACTATTTGACAGTTCTGTGTAGGCGGGTCTTCTGAGTTAAGGAGTTGTGTGTGTGGGTGCGGAGCTTCTGAAGAGAAGAAGTGGGTGTGTGCACAGCTTCTGGATTGAGGATGCTCCCGGACTTACTAAATAAAATATACCTGATCTTCTGGTCTAGAGGCTTGTTTGGGACAGAGCTCCTGGACAACTGTTTTTTGGAGATTTGTGTGGGAAAAGCTTCTGAACTGAAGAGCTAGAGCAAGGGGGAATAGAGAGAGGCTGCTGTACTCCTTTGAGGGGGTATGAACAAGGTTGTAATTTTTATTAGGAACTAGGATGGTATTAAGCAGCTTTGTGCAGGTTACAGCCTGGGAGCTTGGACTAGGCCACTAAACCTACGAAGATAGATTTATGGGTCTAAGTTTTTGAGCCTACGTCCTTGACCAGGGTGCTGCCTTTGAGATGATAAAATACCTACTGAGCTGAATCTTGGGACCCTGAATAAAAAAAGCAGCCACAAGAATACTTAGAATTGTAAACAGCTAGAAACGTGCAGTATCTGGATGAGGCCTTGTGCCCAGCAGAGAAGAATGTATAGCACCCAGACCCCAGTACTGTTTGTGACACAGTGGAAACTCAATTTCCTAATCTGTAGAAAACTTACCTTGTTAAGTTCATTTACTCCTCAACATACACTTTTTTGGATACTTTATGCTGGTTCACACAGCAGTGAAAAAGACGGATACGTTACTGACCTTACAGACTTTCCGTTCTAGTAGCAGAGATGGGATAAGTATATTAGTGATTGAATAAATAATTTCACAGAGCGCAATGCTATGAGGGGGAAAAAAGATATAGAAAGTGAGGGAGCAGCTGCTTAAAAAACTGCAATTAGGGAAGAGCTCTCCAGAAAGAGGGTATAGCAGGTACAAGCAGTAGCAGTGAACTTAACTGGTGAAGGAAAGAAGCCAGGATGGCTGGTATGGGGGTAAGGCAGAGAATGGTCGTCAGGCACCAGATCGTAGGCTATATGAGAATTTCAGTGATAAAATGAGCCACCAAGTAACTGGTAGCCAGGGTCATTGTTGTCCTTCACATACAATATGCCCCTCACCTGGAGGATCTTCCTTATGTTGAGCCCCACAGGAGGACGAAGAGGTCTCAACAGGACATCCTACTGTCGAAATCCACTCTGTGAGCCAGGGTCCTCAGGGGGCTCTGGTGGCAGCCACACCTCCAGTGCCTCTGTCACCAGTGTCCGTTCCCGTACCAGGTAAACCACCTCTCCAGACTCCCTCTCCTGTCTCTTGCCTCACTGTGTGCTCAACAAGGACAGGGTGAAGAAGATCCTCCCTGGTTGGGCTCCAGCATGAGATATCCCAGATGTCAAGTGGGGCCACAAAGGCAGTTAACAGCGTAAAACACCCGTAGTGGACTTGCTAAGTGTGGTCATTTGGACAGAAGCAGTGGGATGAGGCCAGAGACCTGCATTCTAATTACAGTTTTGTTCTTGACTTGTTAGCCGCTTAGACAAATTGCTTGTCCTTTCTGGGCTTCTTTTTCCGTACCTGTAAAATAAATTAATAATTCTCTTCTTCTTGGGGCTTTTGAAAGGCCTGAACAAGACGAAATGCAAACCCACTGCTGTTGAGTTGATTTCAACCCATAGCAACCCTGTAGGTCAGGGAGAAACAGCCCCATAGGATTTCCAAGGTTGTGATGTTTATGGGAGCAGCCTGCCACATCTTTTTCCCAAGGAGTGGCTGGTGGGTTTGAACTGTCAACCTTTTGGTTAGTAGCCGAGCACTTTAACTACTGCACCATAGGAAAAGTCTTTGTTGGCTCCTTTGCCTGACAGGTGAGAGTAAGAGGACTCAGCCATGAGCTACTTTTCTGATCCTACCCACTAATCCTGTGACTCAGAAACCCTTGCTGCTAGGGTACTCAGATTATTTCCTAATGTTGTTCCCTACCCACCCCTAGGAGCAGTTCTGGAACAGGCCTCTCCAGCCCCCCACTGGCTACCCAGACAGTTGTACCCCTACAGCACTGCAAGATCCCTGAGCTGCCAGTCCAGGCCAGCATTCTGTTTGAGTTGCAGCTCTTCTTCTGCCAGCTTATAGCCCTCTTTGTTCACTACATCAACATCTACAAGACAGTGTGGTGGTATCCGCCCTCCCATCCACCCTCCCACACCTCCCTGGTAGGTGCCTGGCCATGGCCCTCTGTGTGTGTGTGGGTATGACCATTGGTTTCACTGGAACATCGTTTACCAAGCACTCATGTGTGCTTGACTCCATGCTAAGCATGGAAAGTATAGAAGGAACAGGAAAGTGACAGTTTGTAAGCGTTTGTAGTGTGCTCAGTGCTGTACTAGCCATTCTGAGGGCAACGCAGATTTTGCTCAAAGGAGCTCGAGAATCTTAAGTCCTATAGGAGATGAACTGTGGGTCATACATGAGTGTTTAAGGGGTGGATAGAGCTCTGTACAGCAGGAGAGATGCAGGGACAGGGCATGGGTGATCAGGAAAAGAGAGCTCACACACCACTCTCTTATCCCCAGGGACTGTCCCACTTCCCTCCTCTGGGTCCTGTTCTACTCCTCTAGGTACTTTCCTGGCCTGACTCAGCTGGAGGCCTATGAAGGTTAGAGAGTGGGGACAGTCCCTATGGAAAGGATTGGGCAGGGGGAGGTGGGTTGTTTAAAAGTCCACGTGTGGGCAGGAGACCTGCGTGACCTGCAGGTCTCTGCCCTTTGACAGAACTTCCACCTGATCGACTTCAACTTGCTGATGGTGACCACCATTGTTCTGGGCCGCCGCTTCATTGGGTCCATCGTGAAGGAGGTGATTGGGTTCTAGAGACTGGCGGGGATATTAGGACTCCCCTTTCCTCCTGGGGTGCTAAGGAGACACCCACACACCCAGCCCTTCAACTCTGAGACGTTTTCTTGGGTCTCCCTTTGGACTTGGTTGAAAAATAATTACCCATATCCCACTAGGCTTCAAGGAGAGGGATTTGCCTTACCAGATTCTGCACAACCTGCTGTCCCACCTTTTTGTGGGTGGGATTACAGGCCATGCTGGGTGGTATTGGACACATCCCCTTTGGCCTCCATCCAAGTCCCCATCCTGTCCTGTCTTGCCCTGACCCAGGCTTCTCAGAGGGGAAAAGTGTCCCTCTTTCGCTCCATCCTGCTGTTCCTCACCCGATTCACCGTTCTCACGGCAACAGGCTGGAGTCTGTGCCGCTCCCTCATCCACCTCTTCAGGACCTACTCCTTCCTGAACCTCCTGTTCCTCTGCTATCCGTGAGTAACCTTAACCTTACCCCTCCCTGCCTAGCACCCAGCCCCTGACCTGTGTCCTGAGTGTGGCTGGGTTACTAAGCTCCCAAACTGGGTAGACTTACAGCAGGGCAGCAGAAGTATCCCTTCACATTGTCAGACACCATCCCTGTGAGACACAATAATTAGCCTTCTTTTGTGAAAGAGGAAACAGGTGGTACTCCACCCGGGAAGAATCTAGAATGGGACTCAGATCTGGGTGTCTGTCCCAAAGGATAGATCTCTCCTGAGGGAAATGCACAGGGGTCTTCTTTCTCTTCCTTTCCTCCCTCTCTGGTTCTTAATCTTCCTGTCTTTCTTTCTGTTGTGTGTCTCAGTGTTTGTGTAATCTCTGGGTGCCTCCCCTGGGGCTGTATACATGCAAGTACCTACATGCGTGCTTGTCTCTGTGTGAGGTGGTGCATGAAGTGTGTGTGTGTGTGTGTGTGTGCGTGCATGTGCACACGCATTTATGTTACCCGTCTGTCTGTCTTACTCCCTCTTTTTCACCAGATCTCAGATTGCTGTATTCTGGCTTAGAATCAGGGCAGGATTTGGTCAGGCATCCCTCTCTGGGTTCTTCTGGGCTCTGGGATGCAGGCTGCCTGACATTAGCAGTCATTCTCAACCCCTGAGCTTTCTGGTTAATGAGCTTTTTCAGGCTGGGCCAGCCCTGTCAGTGGGAAGGTTCATGGCTGGACCCTCGTCCCTTTCAATTCTGCATGTCCAGTTTTTAATTATAAAAGTGATGTGTGTCTTGTAAAAACATGAAATTTTATGGAAGTTTTAATGTAGAAAATGACAGTCCCAGGTAATCTCAGTCCCCCAGAAAACCATTACTTGCAATATATCCTTTCAGATTTTTTTCTACACAAGTACATATACTTTTTTAAAAGCCAAAATGAGAGTTTACTTTTTTTTTTCAGTATAACCACATAACTTGGGTGTCTTTCCATGGCAATGTATGTAATTCTGCCTCAGTTTTTTTTAGTGGTTTCTAAAGTATTCAGTTACATAAATTTTTCACAATGTGCTTGCATTGTCTTCTGTTGGTAGACTTGAGTTGTTCCTAGCATTTTGTTATTTGAAACAGTAAGGCAGGGAACATTCTTTTGCACGTATCTTTGTACATTTGTCCAATATTTCTACACAAGATTCTCAGAAGTAGAATTACAGCACCAAAAGGTATGTCTTTTTACATTTTTTTATAGGTATTAATAAATTGCCCTCCAAAAAGTTCTCACCACTTAATACTGTCAGCAGTTGCCCTAATTTTATACTTTCCAGTTATTACTTGGTGAGTTCCATTTCTTTGAGTACAGACATCACCCAGTATTCATATTTTCCTTTGTGTTATGTAAAAAATTGCTGTCAGCATCATTTACGTTCATTGTAAATAATCAAATGCAGTAATGCTCTAAGAGTTATGATGAAAAGCAGTAGCCTCCAACCCCACCCTTCATGTTTCTAGTCCTACTCCTCAAAAGCACTGTCATTCACTCCTAAGAGCTTTAAGTGTCTTTAGCATTATGTCTGTAATTCTGATATCCTTACACCTTTGTTTGTTCTTTTCAGAATTTTGTTTTCGGGTTTTATAATTGGATAATAAATTCACATAGTTAAAATTCAAAGGTATAAAAGCATATAGAATTAATAAGTCTATTGTCACCCTGTCTCCCAGCCACTCAGTTTCCCTTCAAGAAGTAACCACCGTTATTTCCATCTTCTCATGTATCCTGGAAATAAATTCTGTGCGTATTTAAGCAACCACCCTGCCCCCCCCACACCCCACATATACACACACAGATTCTCTACAGTGACAGATGAATAGTTAGCTCACTCTGCCATCCCTACTCCTTCCAGTATTTGATGGCTATTATTTTTAGTTCATCTCTTATTATCTTTGTCAGTAATATAAGTATGCCTCTGTTTGTAGTCCCACCTAGACAGTATCTTGATGATGAGGATATTAGGAAACATACCCATCCACCTCTTTCTTACTCCTCTCACTTCCTAGCATCTGTACTTTGATATTGTTAAGTTTGACATTCACATTCTTCTGTATAACAACCTTTTTATGCTTTCCTTTCTTTATCTAAGGCTAATTTAAAAATTAAAAATAAGTAGCCTTGGTATTATTATGAGTATGACAACGTCCTTCACTGCAGGGTCAAGTGTGCAAAAGCAATGTTTCTTCTCTGTAGTTGCCCAGTTACAATCTTGAGCTTCTTAAAAAAGAATGTTCCTAGTGTCAGGGTCAAATGGTTTCTTTCCTTACATTCCATCAGTTGCTTAAAATCATGTCACATTTTAGTTCGCTTCACATTTACATTGTAACCTTTCTCACACAGCTTTTTGTTTTCATTTATTTTTTTTGAGTCTGTAATTGCCTTTCTTTTTTCTTGTTGACAAAAGAATGATGGGCCTTCAACATATCAAGTTTATCCAGCCTCTCAATCATGCTACCTGTTGCCTGGAGTCCATTTTTTTCCCCAAAGACATCTTTCCTGGAGCCCTTCTCCTGCTCCAGTCTGGTGGTTACTCTTTAGGCCTGGTGTACAGCTCTCAGCCTGGGACTTCCCTTCGCTGCCCTCCTGGATTGGATCCACTGTTTCCTGGATCCCGTGTCTTCTTTCTTGGTTTTCTCACTTCTTTTACTGGAGTACATGATCAGGTAATTTCTTTAACAGTGGGTATGTGGGAGGTATATACGTTCCAAGTACTTGCATGTTCAAAATGTTTTTATTCTGCCCTGATACTTAATTCATGGTTAGGCTGGCTTAATTGGGTTTCTAAGTTCAAAGTCATATTCTCTTATAGTTTTGAAGATGTTCTAGTGTCTTTAGTGTCCAGTGTTGCTGGGGAGAAAGTTGGCACTACTGTTCCAATTTCTTTGTAGTGACTGGTTTGGTTTTTTTTTTCTGAAAGCTTTTATGATTACCCTGTCTTGATGATTTGAAATTTCTTGAGGATGTGTCTGGTGTAAAACTTTGTGATTCATCATTGCTCTAGAACTTTTTTAACCTCAGATTTGGGTATGTCTTCAACTTAGGAAAATTTTCTTCAATTATTTCTTTGGTAGTGTATTCCCTTGCATTTTTTCTATTCTTTCTTTATGGAATTTCTTTTTATCAGATGGTAGAACTCATACATTAGTCATATGTTTTCTCTTATTTTTTTTCATATTTCCTATTCACGGAGATTTGAACTTTATCTTTCAACTTTTTTATTGAGATTTTTTTTCAGCCATCTTATTTTTGTCTCTAAGGCCTCTTCCTTGTGTTCTGATTGTTCTTTTCTGGTAACATCCTGTTCTTGTTTTAAAAATGTCTTCTGTTTCTTTAATTGTGTCTTTCTACCAGGGTCAGTTTTTGTTTCATGCTGTTGGTGTTTCAAGTATAGTTGGTTTGTTTGGTCATATAGATAAGAATGAAGGACTGAATAACTGGAGTGTATTTTCTTTCTCTCTAGCATTGTGTAAGTGGGTAGGTAGTTGGGAGTTCTAAGTAAAGTACATGAGCAAGACACATTGATTGACAGGCTTTGCTCTAAGAGGAGTAGATTAGGTGCTAATTGCCAAGTTGTGGACTCCTAAAAACCAGGTAGAGGGGGTGTGTTACCCTAGATGCCTTCGTTAAAACCATTGTCAATTCTGATTGCCTCTGTTAGAGACCTCAATTCTCCTCAGTTTATTCAGTTTCTTAAGAATGTTTTAAATGGGATGTATGAGGTAAGTAGGGGAATAATGGGACTGACTCTTATAGGTAAACACAGATCTTTATTTAATCCCATTTGTTCAGCCCTGTTTCTTTTCTACCCCCTATTGAATCTGCAGAAATCCTGGTGGCATAGTGGTTAAGTGCTGCAGCTGTCAGTCAAAAGGTCAGCAGTCAAATCTACCATTCGCCCCTTGGAAACTCTATGAAGCAGTTCTACTCTGTCCTGTAGGGTTGCTATGAGTGGGAACCGACTCAGTGGTGGCAGGTTTTATTGAATCTGCCCACTTCAAGCCAGAGTTTTTCTGGGGTTACTCTGACAGATAAGTGCCCATGCTTCCTGTAGCTCTCTCATAACATGTTCTAGACCTACACTACCCAGTATAGTAGTTACTAGCCACCTGTGCTTATTCAACACTTGAAGGAGGCTAATCTGAGTTAAGGTATGCCAAAAAAATTAAACATCCAGATAAATATTGATTACATGTTACTATGATAATGGATGTATTGAGTTAAACAAAATACACTGAAGTTAATTTCATCTGTTTTTTTAATGCAACTATTGGAAAATGTTAAATTACATACATGGCTCACGTATTTCTGTTGAACAGCACTATTGTAGGTGATAGCTTCCTCCTCATCTCAACATATTTTCATCACTTTAAATTTGTTGAAATCATTTATGTATTTGTGACCCCCCACTCCTATCTTCTTTGCTAATAGACATTTATTTCCTCCTTTTATACTGTTATGTCTTGGGTGGAAGGGATGAGAGGAAATTACCATCTTGCACATGAAATTATTTCTAACTTCTGACCTATCAGAACAGTCATTTGTCTGCTTAATTTAATTCACTGTGAAGGAAAGGATTTGACTCTTGCTTCCTACTGTATCCCCAGTGCTTAGCACAATGCTTTGCACACACTCAGTGCTAATACACGTGTTGAATGACTGACCATTGGATGGGAAGATGGAAGAATGGAAGGATGAGTAAATTCTCTCCTCTGATCAGCTGGGAGGCCTGAGGCCCAGGAAGGAAAGAAAATTTCCCCCCAGTAGCTGAGGGTTGAATCTTGGCCCGCAGGGCAGAGCTGCCCTCACCACCATCTTCCCCAGCAGGTTTGGGATGTACATTCCGTTCCTGCAGCTGAACTGTGACTTCCGAAAGACAAACTTCTTCAGCCACATGGCCTCTGTGGGACCCCGGGAGGCAGTCAGCAGTCTGTCTCGGAGTCGGGACTACCTGTTGACGTTGCGAGAAACATGGAAGCAGCACACACGGCAGCTGTATGGCTCGGAAACCATGCCCACCCACGCCTGCTGCCTGTCTCCCAGCCTCATCCGCAGTGAGGTGGAGTTCCTTAAGATGGACTTCAACTGGCGCATGAAGGAAGTACTCATCAGCTCCATGCTGAGTGCCTATTATGTGGCCTTCGTACCTGTCTGGTTTGTGAAGGTACGTAGCTCAACCCAGGGCCGGAAGGGGCCTGTGCCTGCCCGGGGCCTGTGCCTGCCCGGGGCCTGACCCTGCTCCCTACCTTATATGAGCCCTCCTGCTTGTGTAAATAACTGTCATTTTATGTAATATTTTATTGTTCTTGAAAGTTTACAGTTCAAGTCAATTTATCATGAAATACTTAACACACACAGTGGAGAGAACAGCTAGAGCTACATAGCAATGCGACAACACATTCCTCCTTTGCTCCATGTATTTGCCATGACCTTTCAGCTAGCCCTTGTCTCCTTCTGTTCTCTCATCTCACCTGTGAACAGGAGCTGCCATTAGTCTCATGTATCTACTTAAGTCAAAAAGTACAGTCTTTGCCAGGATCATATTACGTCTTATAGTCCAGTCCAAACTTTGTCTGAAGAGTTGGCTTCAGGAATGGTTTTAGTAGCTGCCATTTTTAATGGGATTTCCCATCTGCTGCCCTCTGGCAAGTTGGAGTGACTAGTGTCTCCGGTTTAGGCTCCCTTAAAGGAAGTAACCTGCCTAAGGCCACCCAGGCATTGAGGTAGACATGTTGTTCATAATACGTGCAATAAAGAACAGTGACTTTGTACTTCACTGTGGCTGTTACGGCATAGGAATGTCCCAGTGTCCTGCTTTGTCATTAAGGGGGAACCAGTACTCATCCAGATCTGAGATGCTGTAAAAGCTGATGCTCACTTCCTTGCTTGTATGGCCTCCTGGGAAGTACCGCCTCAGCTGGTACTCAGGAGGCTTGAAACATTTCTTTACGGACAGACTGTGTACTGAGTAGTTTGAGTGTTAGCAGACTTAATGTCTGTTGAGCACTTACAGTGTGCTAGGACCTTTCACATGCATTGTAACCCTCTCAAGGAGCCCTGGTGGCACAGTGGCTAAGTGCTTGACCAGTAACCAAAAGAGTGGCAGTTCATACTCATCAGTTATTCCTTGAGAGAAAGATGTGGCCATCTGCTTCCATAAAGATTTCAGTTTTAGAATCCCTATGAGGCAGTTCACTGTTCTGTAGCATTACTGTGAGTCAGAATCAACTGGATAGCCATGGGTTTGGTAACACTTACCAGAAGTAGTTAGTAACGGGTGAGAAAACTAAAACACAAAAAGTTAATGAATTGCCAAAAGTCACACAGTTAATAAGCAGCAGTCAGGATTTGAACTTGGATCTCGTACACACCCAAGCCCATTCTCCGGCTCAGAGCGGGTCAGCTAGATCAGTTTTTCTTTGTAGAAAATGGACTAGAGGATGCAGATTCTTAGCCTATGGTTAAGCTTTCCTTGTTAGATCTTTGATCTTTGGTTTCAGGCATCCTGATGTCTTACCAGAGCTGGCAGAATCCAGCCTGGGATGGGGGGTGAGGCCCACATGGGGGGTCCTAGGCCTCACCCCCCTCCCACTACCCCCAGAACACACATTACTATGACAAGCGCTGGTCCTGTGAACTCTTCCTGCTGGTGTCCATCAGCACTTCAGTGATCCTCATGCAGCACTTGCTGCCTGCCAGCTACTGTGACCTGCTGCACAAGGCTGCCGCACACCTGGGCTGCTGGCAGAAGGTGGATCCAGCACTGTGCTCCAACGTGCTGCAGCACCCGTGAGTTCCCCTACCTGCTCTGCCCAGTCCCACCCCTGCTGGTCAGTATCTGGAGTCACTCACCGTCTCTCTCATAACTCAGTCCGTCAGCAAGTCAGTAAATAGCTACTGAGCCTGGCGTGTATACTGAGTAAACAACTGCCATTTTTTATGAGATTTCTCATCTGCTTTCCTCTGGCAGACTAGAGTAACCATAGTAAGGTGTGGCAGGGCCCAAGACGGACATGTTCCCTGTCCTTGGGTAATTTGCATTGTACAGGAGATGGGAAGGGGGCAGGCAGTGAATTCATGGACTCATTAACTGTCTGTGTTCACTGACTCATCTTCCACCCATTGACAGCCTTGCTGAAGTATTTATGTATTCCTTCACTCCTCTCATCTACTCACTTCTCTCATCATTCATTACCCTGTCAACAGACATTTACTCACACCTAATCCATATGAGAAAGGAGCTCTGATGGCACAGTGGTTAAGCACTCCGCTGCTAACCGAAAGGTTGGCAGTTCAATCCCACCAGCCATTTCATGGGAGCAAGATGTGGCAAGCAGCTTCCATAAAGAGTTACAGTCTTGGAAACCCTATGGGGCAGTTATACCCTGTCCTGTAAGGTTACCATGAGTCAGAATCAACTTGATGGGGGTTTTTTATTGTTTGTTTTAATATGTACTATACTGGTGCTGTGTATTTGCTGAGGAGTTTGGACTTTGACCTGTAGGCAGGAAGGGAACCGTAGAGAGTTTGGAAGAGTGGAAGAAGCCTTTCAAGGTGTGCTTTACAAACATCAGTCTGGTGATGGGATATGGTGCTGTTTTTGCTGGTGGTGAGCCTGCCAGGGTAGGTGGGCCATAGGGAAGAAATGACCAAGATGAGGACCTTAAGGAGTTCATAGTCACGTTGGGGAGACAGTCATGTATACATATAGGCTGAGTGGTAGGAGACAGGCCTAGCTGTCGGGGGCACCCAAAGTAAAGACAAGTCACCCTGCTTAGGAGCCCTGAGGTGCTAGGCTGCCCTCCCCTTAGCCTGGCTCAGGGTACCTAGCATTTCTGTAGCCCTTCATTTCATTGCAGTGCTTTTCACCCTAGGTTGTCTAAGTTTTTCTGCCTGCATTCTTCCATTATACTGGAAGCTCCACACAAGCACGTGAAGACCCGGAGACAGGCAGAATCAGAGTAGGGGTGGGGCCCAGCATAAGGAATGGAAGAAAGGAGGCCCCTAGGACAGTTTTATAGAGATGGATCTGTCTAGGGGAGCAGAAATGCAAAGAGAAGTCACCGAGGCCAAGCCACCTCCCGGTGTTTGTTCTCTGTGCCCATCAGGGCTCCTTTTAGGTTGTATCCAGATGGTCCAGGAAAGGGATAGGTATAGCTACATGGACAGAAAGGGGGCTTGGCTAAACCTCAGGCTAAGAGTGGAGGAAGGAGTAGAAAAATAGGACATTGCTGAGTATAAAGACGAACCTGTCCATGACTCATCCTGGTCCTCAGATAAGATCCAGGCTCTTTGCATGGCTTCCCAGCTGATGAACTGGGTCCTGTCAGCCTTTGCTGCTTCATTTCACACCACACCCCACCTTATACTCTCCTTCAGCCAGACCAAACCTCTTCAGGTCCTCCAGTGCTCTCTGCACCTGTGTATCTTGGCTTTTGCACCTGGTATACCTTCTGTCTGGAATGCCCTTTCCAACCTTCATTTCCTGGCTAACTTCTATTCAATTTTTAGCACTTTGCTTCCTCCAGGAACACTTTCCTGACCACCCAGGTGGATTCAGTGCCCCTCCCTTCTGCTCCAAACCAAAATAAACCAGTTGTTGTTGAGTTGACTGACTCATGGCAACCCCATGTGTGCAGAATAGAGCTGCTCCATAAGATTTTCAAGGCCACGACCTTTTGGAAGCAGATCACCAGGCCTTTTTTGGGGGGTGCCTCTGGGTGGGTTCAGACTGCCAACCTTTCAGTTAGTAGTTGATTGCTTAGCCACTTAGACCCCCCAGCACTCCTCTTACGATGCCACAGGCCTCATAACACCTTGATAATTGCACTGACCACCATCAGCTGGGGTTGCTGAGTTACTTACCTGTCATTCTAGGACTAAAAGTCCTGAGAGTCAGGGCTCTTGCCCATCAAGCACTCAGCTGTCTCCTCATTTCCAGCAGAGGAAGGTCTGGCTTACAGTAAGCATACAGTACATTTCTTTGTGTGTATATACCTTTTTTTTTTAAGTCACATGGATTAAAATGTACAAATCTTAAGTGTACAATTCTTTGAGTTTATATACCTGTGTCACCCCAATCCTAAGACTACCACCTTTCTGCTTTCTTTCACCATACATTAGTTTTGTCTGTTCTAAAACTTCATATAAATGCAATCATACAGTAGATAATCTGTGTCCAGCTTCTTTTATTCAGCATACTGTCTTGTGAGTTTCATCCATGCTGTTGTGTATAACATGGTAAATATTTGTTGAATGAATGAATGAATGAACAAGGCAGAGGTGTGGGAAGGAGGACAGGTTGCTCACAGACTATGATTCTCACCCCTCTGGCCCATGACCCTTGGGGTTCCTGGGCATCTTCACAAAACACTGGGAAGAGCTCACTGTTCCCAGCACCTCCTTCTGGCACATGCTAATTAGGCCTCTCTGTGGCAGGCTTTGAGGACACAGAAATGAACTGAACACACTCCCTTTTCTCAGGGACTCCCAGCTTAGTGAGGGACTCAGGGAAATAAGGAACTAATAGCATGAAATTCAGAGAACAGTTAAAGAATGCTGAACTGTGGGGGGAATTTGAAAAGGCTTTCGAGAGAAGCCTGGGTTTTGAAAGATGGATAAAGAACTCACCAGAAGGAGAAGGTGCCAATCAGGAAGGGCCGCCAGTGGAGGGAGCAGCTTCTGCAGGGACGTAAAGCAGTAGTGTGCTAAAGGAACTGGAATCGGCCTGTGTGGCTGGTGCATGAGCTTGGTGGTGGGTACTGTAGGAGGCCACACAAGGCCCCAGAGGCTGTGCTAGAGAGCCTGGACTTGACTTCAAAGGCACTGCGAAGCCTTCAGAGAGCTGTGGGAAAAGGCAGGTTCGAGTTCAACTTGGTATTTCACAAAGATCACTCACAGCTGTGTGGCAGACTGATTGGAGCCTACAGGTGAGGAGACCAGGTGAAGAAAAGGCATCCAGAGGGGGACAGATGTTTTCTTGACAGTCTCTCGGACATTAGTGATAATCCAAGACCTTCTGACCTCTAGTCTGTTTCTTGTGACTCTTAGCCATTTTACAAAGAGGCAGTTGAGACACAGAAAAGGCACTGTGTTTAAGGGCTCGAGTCCTTGTAATCACCCCCCGCCCAGTCTCCTGGTATGCCCTTTTGTGATTAAGCCTGGGGTAAGGGGTGCTATTGGGCTGTGCCTCCAGGTGGACAGAAGAATGCATGTGGCCACAGGGCGTGCTGGTGAAGCACAGCAAGAACGTCTACAAAGCAGTCGGCCATTACAACGTGGCCATCCCCTCTGACGTCTCCCACTTCCGCTTCCACGTGAGTCTCTTCCCCTGGGCCTGATCTAGAGGGCATGAAGATCAGCAGGCAGGAACATGATGCCATAGCGAGAGAAAGGTTCCTAATCCATGATCCCCCAAGCAATTTTCAGTATTTCCTAAATCCAAGGGAAGACAGTGCATGCATGCAGCTCAAGGACAGCCATACAAATTATCACTTCATAACAGCAGCTCCCTTGATAATAGCACATCTTTTAAAACATTTGGTGGAGGGGGAAAGAAGATGAGATAATAAAAGGAACAGTTCTTGGTGGTAAAAAATAACAACTTTAATCAGTCCTTATTGTAGGCCAGGCACTATGTTAAACATTCCCCATGCCTCCTCCCGTTGAGTCTCCACTAGACTGTGAGGGAAATGCCATGGCTGTTCCCATCTTCAGGTACTGGATAGGCCTGGAGCCCTGGTGGTACAATGGTTAAAAGTTTGGCTGCTAATTAAAAAGTAACAGTTCAGATCTACCAGGTGCTCCTTGGAAACCATGTGGGACAGTTCTTTACTGTCCTATAGGGTTGCTGTGAGCTGGAATCAACTCGATGATTGCTGGTTCAGGTGTCCCTTGCTGGGAAACTAGGGAACTAAGGATAATGACTCATGAAGCCATTGCTACTAAAAGGGCTGCTCAAAACCATCTAGGCTAATGGTCTTCATTTTATTTTACTGTAAAAATCCTTTCTGCCAATCCAGTCATGGCCCGAAGTCAAAATCTCATGGTGTTGATCTCTTTGCTTCCTCTTCACCCCCACTGAAGCCCCAAGGAACCTCCCTGCAACCTGGGGCGCTAAGGAACACAGTATGAGAAATCACTGATAGGGCTGATAGCTTCCTTTTGCAGAAAAGAAACCTGAGGTCCAGGAAGAAGAAGGACTTGCCCAAGGTCCTGCAGCCTGTAAGGTGCAGAGCTTGACCTGGCATCCAAGTCTATTTCAACTCCTATTCCCTGCCATCTCTTCTCGCATAACTACTGTAAGCAACTCATGAGGTTTAGGTACTTTGCCCCCCCCAGAATCAAGATCCGTAGGCAACTGAGTACTCTTTCAAACTGATCAGAAAAAAAAAAATTTGAGTCCCTCCTCTCTACCTTGCCCTGTAAACACCAGTTAAGAGTAGCATGTGGCTGTGTCTCCTGGAGGTCTCTGGCCTCACTGGGGATGCTGCACATGAAGTTGTAGGTGGCTCGAGCTGCAGAGTTTATGATAACTTTCTATGCCTATGTCATAAAATTCTTAATTGTTCAGCCCTTACAATAACTCAGGAGGATCACATATTAAAATGTACTGATTTTAGACCAGAAAAGGAATTTGAGAAGGATGGGGCCTGGAGGATGTAGAAGCTGACTAGGAATTGAAATGACTTCCGTGGGAAACAGCAGTCCTGGCAGAAGGAACATACAGAGAAAAGCAGATGAAGTGGCAATGTCCACATTCAACCCTGCAGCATCTGCCTTCCCACCCAGGTCTGCATGGTGCCCCTGTGTTTGTCCCCTTCACTGGCCCACCCAGAGCCCCCAGCCTAGAGGCAGGTTTCTGGAGCATTCCTTCTAGTCCATGCCCACCCTTTCCTGGGCAGTTCTTTTTCAGCAAACCCCTGCGGATCCTCAACATCCTCCTGCTGCTGGAGGGCGCTGTCATTGTTTACCAGCTGTACTCATTAGTGTCTTCCGAGAAGTGGCACCAGACTATCTCACTGGCACTCATCCTCTTCAGCAACTACTATGCCTTCTTCAAGCTGCTGCGGGACCGCCTGGTGTTGGGCAAGGCCTACTCGTACTCGGCCAGCCCTCAGAGGGACCTGGATCACCGGTTCTCCTGAGCTGCCGGGCAGCCCCAGGGACAACACCTAGGCTTCAGACAGGGGCTCCCTGGCAAGGGGCTGTTGGGGGGGTTGGGCGGGAGCCAAAAAAAGGAAAAAAAAAAAAAAACCCCACCAGAGCTTTGTATTTTTGTTATGTACTGTTTTTTTCTTTGATATTTGATGTGATTATGAGAAAAAAAAGCCCTATTTTTATACTCCCAACAAACCTGTGTTCTGTGGTTCTTTCCCTTTTTCTTGCCTGCCAAGGCGGAGAGCAGAGGTGTATGTAGGACTCTAGACTGGAAAACCTCTGTGGATTCTGGGCCCCTGTGGGCTCTGTCTTCAATGGGAGAGAAGAGGAAGAGGCGCTAGAGGGCATGGTAGTAGTGATAGCTGTGATTTCCTGAGTTCTTGTTGTCTACTCAAAGCTACTTTAGTTATTTGTATTTTACTGTGCTTCAAGTGAACAAGTTGGTTCCTCCTATTAAAGCTTATACATTCTTATGTAACCCTAGTTGCTCTCCCCACCCTGTGACAGCACACTCCCCCTCTCCACCTTGTTTTCAGTGTGTCCATTAAACTAGCTCCTGTCCCCCTCTGCCCTTTCTTGCCTCTGGCCAGAAACTGCCCAGTTAGCCTCATGTACATACTTAAGCCCAGAAGCACAGTCTTTGCCAGTATCATTTTATGTGTTACAGACCATTCCAATCTTTGCCCAAAGAATTGGCTTTGGGAATGATTTCACTCCTGGGTTAGCAGTCTGGAAGGCTGTTACCTTCTGGGGAACTTCCAGTCTTGTCAGACCATCAAGTCTGATCTTTTTAATAGGGTTTGAATTTTACACTCCACTTTTCTCCCAATATGTTAGGGATACCAGAAGCTGCTTTGTGTGCATTTCAGGCCTTTTATGACAACCCTAAGAGGTAGATGATGCAGACGAGGAATAGGAACTCAGCTTTAGTGAATTCCCCAAAGTAACACAGCTAGAAAATAGTAAAACAAGGCAAAACAAAACTGGAAGATCAAACTACTGTCCTAGCAGAACATGATGTCCTGATTCAGCATGCAGTCACTGAGCCCCTGCTCTGTGCCAGGTGCTGTGGTAGATGGTGAGGATGCCAAGACACAAATAAGCAAGTCATACTACATTGGGATGCATCTAACAGTGACAGGTACAGAATAACCCAGGGGAGACTGTTTAATGCTCTGTGGGCTTCTTAGAGGAGGGAATAGTCTGAACTGTATTGATCACTTTCTAAGTGAATAAGACAGGCTTGTGGCTCAGGGGTAAAAGAGTTAAGCTACAAACCAAAATGTCAGTGGTTAAAACATACTAGCCACTCTGGAAGAAAGATGTGGCAGTCTGTTCCCATAAAGATTACAGCCTTGGAAACCTTATGGGCAGTTCTACCCTGTTCTGTAGGATTGCTCTGTGTCAGAATTGCCTTGTTGGCAATCGTTAATGGTTAGGTGGAGAAGAACAGGAAAGGCATTGCAAACTGAGGAAAGGGCACATGCAATGTAATAAGAGATCTGATACATTCTGGTGTACTGAGGGAAGGTAAAGCAGAACCGATAAGGAAACAGCATAGATAGGATGGGACTGGAGAGGTCAGCAGGGGCTGGATTAGGGAGGACCAAGGGCCCCAGGCCAGGGATGGTATGTTAGCAGGAGCTAGAGAAACAAGTGCTTGAAGGTCACCTGTTTCCTAGGGGCATAGCGTGGTGAGCTCAGGGGCTAGGAGGAGGGGAGACCTATAGCCACGGGCTCATCTATTAAGCCCACCTTCCCTGAGCCTTGTTGGCCCCAGGGTACCTGAATGAGCTCACAGTACTGTGTGGGAGAGGAACACCTTAACCAAACCCATAGACAACTAGGAGAAACAGATACTATACACCTTATGAGCCCATTAGAGTGCTAAGTGTTATGGCAAACATGCATCTAGGGCTTTGGGGAAGCACAGAGGACAGATGCCCTGACCGCTGGAAACAGGCTTCTCAGAGGAGGTGAGCTTCAATTGGTCTTCCAAGTTTGTAATAGTTCACCCCGTGGTCAAGCATTGATTCCAAGCAGAGGGGACAGTATTTGCAAAGGTACAAAAGAAAATTGGAGTGTATTTGGGGAAATGTGAGTTGAAACCTGGGTTGCTTGGTAGAGAGTCATCCCAGAAGTCCATAAGGGCGAATCTGTGTGCCAGAGTGAAATGTCTGGGCTTTACCTAAGCAGAAAGCTGCTAAGCAGAGGAGTGATACCGTCACCACCAGCTGCTGTCAAGTAGATTCAGACTTAAGGCAAACCCACATGTGTTGGAGTAGAACTATGCTCTGCAGGGTTTTTCAATGGCTGATTTTTTTTTTAATTGTAATTAACTGAAAGTATACAATCAAAGTTACATTTGCATGCCTGCCTGCCTATCTGCAGCTCCTTCTGCCCACCTTGCGCCGTGACAGCACATTCCTTTTCATACTATACTTGTCGCATCCTCTTAATCTCTTGTCCCCTCCTCTCCTCTCCCATCTATAGAGAGACCAGTAGGACACCAGTGGCTGATCTTTTGGAAGTAGTTGACCATGCCTTTCTTCCCAGGCACCTCTGGGTGGGCTGCACCCTTTCAGTTGGCTGTGAAGTGGTTGACCACTTACAACACCCAGAGACTCTGGAGAAGTGACAGTCGTCAGGTAAAAGCAGAGGTAAGATCTCTGCTTTTAAGAAGATAGTGGGAACTGGAGAGTCTAGAGGCAGGATACTAGGAAGGAGACAGGCTTAATTTCCTGGAGAGAGTGATGAGGTCTGACCTTGAGCAGCAGGGCAGGAAGAGAAAGGTAGTGCTTCCTTTCCTGACTCCAGGTCCTAGGGTTTACCATTTGAGCTGTTTCCCTTAATGGGTAAAGCACACAACTAGAGTTGGCAATTTGTATGACAGGCCCTGGGGACCAGCTATTACCTTCCTTATTTGGCTTCCAGAAAACTTAGCTACTTCCTGGTACCGGTGACTTGAAGACATAGCCTGGCTGTATTTCTGTTAAAGTGAGGGAGAGGAGAACTGGCATGTCATTTTGTAAAAGGGAGGCCTGATATGTACCAGTCATCAATTCCATGATCCAAAACGTATGAACACTCAGAGCACTCATGTGTAAAAAGCAGGTCATATCCCTTGCTTTCCGTAACTCACAGAGCTGTTTCATTGATTCATTTATGTATTCAGTAATTACTTATGTGTTAGATACTATGCTAGATGTTGGGAATATAAACCAGCAAACCAAACCCAATGCCATCGAGTTGATTGCCCGATAGAGTTTCCAAGGATGGCCTGGTGGATTTAACTGCAGACTTTCTAGTTAACAGCCATGGAAACTTAGAACCACTATGCCACCACGGTTTCCATTGGGGATATAGTGATGAACAATACGGAATTGACTTCCAGCCCTCAGGCAGTTTGCTGTAAGGAGTAGAATAAATGATTGGTTAATCACTGCCAACTCTAAAGAACTGCAATGGTGAAATTGTTTTTCTATCCTGCTGCTTATCTCCCATTAAGACTGCAGTTTCAACTAGGACTACCTGTGGTTGGCTGAGTCAGAAAACCTGGGTTTGGTCTTGACTTCTCCATTTCCCTGTCTCTATATCCTTAAGCAAATCACTTCCCCTTTCTGGGCCTCAGGGTTTTGTAAGATTAAGGTGATTCCCTATTCATATCCAGCTCTGCGTCTGTGATTGGCTTCAATTATGAAAGGAAGGGATTATTTTCTAGAAAAGACCTCACTGCAAAGAGCAAAATAGCAGCAGAAAAAGTTGAAAACACCTAGGCACGAATAACTTTTCTTAGTATGTATCCTCTCTAGTCTTTCTCGATCCACTGCTTTCACATTCTATCCCTATTCCCCACCTTTAGTTGCTGCGGGCACTTTAAACGCTTTAAATGGAAGACTTCTACATAAAAGCAGCTGCAGGGCGAAGATCGCGTTTCATCCCCGGGTTGACTGCTAAATGGTTTGTCCCTTTCGGGCTGCCGTCCTGCAGGTCCGCCATATTGTCTACTAAAGCTACCGCTGAAGCTGCTGCTGCTGCTGCTGCTGCCGCCGCCGCCGCCGAGTTGGAGCGAGCGGAGCCGCGATGGGTTAGTAAGGAAACCAGGCAATTGTAGAGTATACCTAAGGTAGTCTCGGAGTTAGGAGTCTGCCGAGATCCTGTCTCCGGTCTGCAGCTGCAGTCTGAGGCCTCACCGAAATAGGTTTGAGGGGAGAAGCCTGGGCGGGAGTGCCCCTCAGACCGGTTTAGGGCCGAGCTAGGGCCCGCGCGGGGAGCTGTCTTCGTGGGCTGGTTCTGGGGACACCTTGGCACACCTGGAGGCCCCACGTAGTGGCCCCAGGCTGGAGCCCACGCTTTCCCGGGGACTAGAAAGGGGCTGACCCTCCGCCTGCGCGGAGACTGGGACTGAGAGATGGGCTCCAGTGGCAGGCCTGGGAGGCGCTAAGGGAGCCCTCTCCCGGCGTGTATTTGGTGGACGCGCTGCCTGCCTGGAATCAGTGGCGTCCCTGAACTCGGGGAAATGCTACCTACGTCGCGTGGTAAGGCCCTGTGGTTAGGGGAAGCCAGGCGAACCAGCTGCATTCCGGTAACCAGGGCAGTCGGGCGGAGGGCAGCCTGGGCCGCTGAAGGCCCAGAGAACTTGTCGAGGCTCGGCGGAAATGGGGTGGTTCGATTGGGCTCTGAATGACAGCCCTCGTTGAGGTGGAAAACGATAAGCCAGCGCCTCGTGGGCAGATTTAGGTTGGAGACTTACGGTTTCTAGACCCAGCTCTGGTTAAGGGAAAAGGAGCTACCTGTTGCTCACTTTTAGGAGCTCTGGCTGGCAAGGCCTCTCTGCTCAGATGTCTTTGGAATTAGAAACAACCAGCAGTGATATCTTTTCTCCAGAAATGCACCTATTAAATTTGCTAAGCCATTCCTGTCTGATTACTGTACCTGCTTTACTTAATTCGCACAGCTTAACGAGATTAGGTACTACCGTTATTTCTGTTTTACAGATGAGGTAACTGAGGTTTAGAGAAGTAATTTACCCAAGGTCACATGGGCGAAAACTGAGTGGTTGATCATTTCAGAGCAGTTTATAACTACTGTTCTTTATGATCTGGCCCTCTGGTGGTTGGGCCGGACTAAGGGAAAAGCAGACTTTTAACCTTAAGCAGAGTTTGTAAAGGTGTCATGTTGCTTGTGCTTTTAAGTCTGAAGGAAAAAAAAAAAAAGGAGCCCTGGTGGTGCAGTTTGGCTGCAGGTGAAAGGTTGGTGGTTCAACCTATCTAGTGGCTCTGTGGGAGAAAAGATCTGGTAATCACCACCATCGAGATTACAGCCTAGAACACCCCATGGAGGCAGTTCTCCTCTGTCCCCTGAATACCCCATGAGTCAAAAATCAACTTGAATGGCACGTAACTACAACAACAATCTGAAGGAAACTGAAAAAGTCCAGAGTGACTGAAAAAGTCCAACTAGTTGGGGGCTTAGTGAGATTCTGCATTATTCTGTAAGATTCTGAGCAAACAAATTGTTCCCTTGAACTGGGATACAGTGACTTTAGAAGCTGATATTATAATCTGGTTTGCTCCTTCCAAGCTCTTAATCCAGAGAAGTCTTTTAAATGTTATGTGCAGCAATGCATATGAAAAGCATCTAGCATAGTCCACAGTAAATGTTATTTTTCCTTTTTCTATCTCTAGAATGAGGGTGTTGTCAAGGTGTTTGAAGAGGAAATAAACTAATATGGTACAGTGCTTGGAGCCTAGTAAGGGTTTTGTAAGTGTCGGACTGATTCTTTTCCATCTTCGTTGATGTTAGTTCCTTTCCCCTAAGTACTCTGGTTTCCAGAATCCACTCATTGAGTGATAAGACTGAAAGGGCTGACTCTGTGACTGAAAGTTTGTATATCAGTGGAAAACTTTAGGGATTTTTACATTGTAGTAGACCAGGTACCTCAGTGGCACAAACAGTTGATGGGCTCAAATACTAACTGAAAGGCTGACTGTTTGAACCCACACAGAAGAGTCTCAGAAGGGAGGCCTGGTAGTCTGTTTTCGAAAAGTAACAGTCTTGAAAAACTTAACGGGGTACAGTTGTGCTCCACAACATATGGGGTCACTATGAGTTGAAATCAACTTGCTGGCAGCTGATTGCATTGCAGGGTTTGTATTGACCTTCAGTTTCCGGTACATTGGTGACTTGAAGGAGCTAATGTTTAGTTTATTAAGCTCAGTGAAATCAGTTTGGTAGAGCTATACTCAGTTTTTACAAATTGGGAAGCTACCTTAAAAGGTAATTCGCAGCAAAGCCAAGAGTGAGTTAACCTACCCTTTTTGCTGTACCATGAGCCTCTAAGAAAACTTAAAGTTGTAAGGTAGTCCTTTTCTGGTAGACTTGAGACTGAAAGTTCTTCAGTGGAACAACAAAACCTGATCAAGTTCCTGAAGGGATTTTTTTTTTTTTTTTAACTGAAAGTTACAGTCCAGGTCAGTTTGTCACACAAAAACTTGCACACACGCACACTGCTATATATCTCTAGCTGCTCTTCCCACCGCTGAAGGAGATTTTTAGCCTCGAGTTAGGTTGTTGTTAGTTAGTCCCAGACTCATGGCGACCCGATGTGTGGTGGAAAGAACATTGCCTCATCCTGTGCCATCCCCATGATTAGTTGCAGATCTGGACCATGGTGCTCTGTAAGTTTTAATTAACTGATTTTTGGAAGTAGATTACCAGGCCTTTCTTCTTAGTCTTTCTTAGTCTGGAAAATCCACTGAAACCGGGTCAGCACCACAGCAACACAGTCCACCACTGACAAATGGGTAGTCGCTGTGCACATGAGGTGCATTGTCCAGGAAATAGAAGGTGAGAATTCATCCAGGATGCCTCCCTGTTTTCTTGCAACTCCATCCCCTGTACCTCTCTCCTACCCCACTTTGATGTGTTTTGTACCTTGGGGTGAAACCTAGTATAAGGATATATTTAATCCTAACACTGACTCCCAGGTTGTGCCCATTTCTCAAATGAATACACTGAAGCATTAACATTAGGTGACATATGCAAGGCTTGAGAACTAGGCCCTTTGAGGTTTTGCTCTTACCCTGTCAACATGATTCCAGAATCCACTGTATTTTACTGCCTCTGAGGTGAATTCTCTTAGATCTCAATGTATGTCCTATACTGTTTTTCCTGTGCTGAAACTTCACTAGCTTTAACAGACCTTTGTAGTGGTTTTACTACCATTAGGAGCTCTTTGGGGGATGATCTTGCAGCTCTGGAGTTGTTTATTCTGACCCACCTCAGCAGAAACCTCAGCCTTGGAAGGATAAGGCACTAGTTGTCTTACCATTCCTACCATCTTAGTAATAGAGAATCCGGTAGCCTGCCTCTGGGGAAGTCTGACCCGTCCCCAATCTCAGAAGTTGTTGTTAGATGCTATCTAGTTGGTTAATAGTGACCCTGTGTACCACAGAACAAAACACTGCTAGGTCTGGTGCCGTGTTCACAGTCATTGTTTTGCTTGAGCTCATTGTTGTAGCCGCTGTGTCAGTCCATCTTGTTGAGGGTCTTCCTCTTATCTGATGATTCTGTACCTCGTCAGGTGTGATGTCCTCCAGGGCCTCATCCCTCCTGACAACACAGCCAAAGTATGTAAAGTTTAATTTCACCATCCTTGATTCCAAGGATCATTGTAATTATACTTCTTCCGAAAGAGATTGATTCATTCTTTTGGCAGTCTATGGTATATTCAGTATTCTTTACCAACACCACAATTCAAAGGTGTCAGTTCTTCTGTCTTTATTCATTGTCCAGCTTTTGCATGTATATGATATGATTGAAATGCCATGGTTTGGGTCAGATGCATCGTAGTCTTCAAGGTGATATCTTTGCTTTTCAGCACCTTAAAGGGGTCTTTTGCAGCAAAGTTGCCCAGTATATTATGTCTTTTGATTTCTTGACTGCTGCTTCCGTGGGTGTTGACTCTGGATCCAAGTAAAAGGAAATCCTTGACAACCTCAATCTTTTCTCCATTTATAATGATGTTGCTTATTGATCCAGTTGTGAAGATTTCTGTTTTCTTGATGATGAGGTATAGTCCATATGGAAGGCTATGGTCTTTGATCTTCATTGATGTTTCACCTCCTCTTGACTTTCAGCAGGTAAGGGTGTGACATCTGCGTGATGTAGATGGTTAATGAGTCTCCATCCAGTTCTAATGCCCTGTTCTTCATATAGCTCAACTTCTCAGATTATTTGCTCCTGAATAGGTATGGTGGAAGACACAATGCTGACGCACGGCTTTCCTGACTTTAAACCCATGGATACATAGATACTTACTGCAGTTGAGTTAATTTCAACTCATAGCAACCCTATAGACAGAGTAGAACTGCCCCATAGCATGTTCAAGGAACACCTGGCAGATTTGAACAGCCAGCCTTTTGGTTAGCAACTGTAGCACTTAACCACTGGGATTTCTTAATTAATCCACAACTCTAAGCCAGTCAGTAGAATTCTATCTCCCTAGCCTGTGATTGATTTAGTTAGGTATGTGCTTGTGATACAGTTTCTGGCTAACTAATTAGATGTGATGGGAAGCCTTGTGAACTTCTGGAGAAGTTTTCCTTATTTGAAAGAAATTTTCCATCTTTTATTACTATTTTTGCCAGATTCTGTTTTACCTCAGATTTTACAAAAGTGTAAGCATTAAAAAAGAGGTAGATGGAAAGCTATAACAATGTTAGCCAGCATTAAAATACAAAGTTTACTGTGTGCTATGTGCTTTGGACATGTTATCAGGAGGGACCGGTCCCTAGAGAATGACATCATTCGTGATAAAGAGAAAGACCTCCTCAGTGAGATAGATTGACAGAATGTCTGCAACAGTGAGCTCAAATTTAGCGATGATTGTGGGGATGATGCAGTACTGAGCCGTATTTCATTCTGTTGTGTATAAGGTCACTATGAGTCAGAACCGACTCAACCTGACGAGAGATGTGAGGTGCTCTTCTAAGTACTTTGTGTATTAGCTGGTTTACCCGTTAGATTCTCCTGTTTTAGCTGAGGAAGCTGAAACAGAGAGAGGCTCATTAACTCTCGAGGTAATTGAAAGAGCCATTTGGGAAGTAGGATTTTAGTGGAAGTACGGCCTCTTGATGGCTGCGATCTGCCTTTGGAAAGGAAAGAGCTCTTTCCTGAGCCAAAATGCTATTTGCACTTGCTACCTGAAATTTTGGAAATGCTGGTGGCTAGTGGTGAAGTGCTATAGCTGCAAAGGAGGAGGTCAGCCATTCAAATCTACCAGGTGCTCCTTGGAAACTCTGAGACAGTTCTCCTCTGACCTGCTCTGACCTGTAAGGTAAAGTCAGCCATTGAGGGTGAGAGTCGAGAAGTTGGGAAGAACCTGACCCCTTCATGATGTTTTTAGACCACAGTTCTAGCCCACTTTGGGGCTGTCCTCTCTGTTGCGTACACAAGAGAATGAAGATCATGTCTAGTTTGCTATTGTTAACCTTTCTAACTGATAGCCTTG
This sequence comes from Heterohyrax brucei, assembly GCA_028571685.1. Classification (NCBI taxonomy): domain Eukaryota; kingdom Metazoa; phylum Chordata; class Mammalia; order Hyracoidea; family Procaviidae; genus Heterohyrax; species Heterohyrax brucei. Next base: position 62,642,178 of record CM053140.1, read on the forward strand.
GGGTCAGAAAGTAACCTAGCGCATCTCCTCTTTTAGTTTCCCTCTATCCTCGCCCAAAGGAGCCCTGGTGGCAATGTTTGAAATCCTCTGCTGCTTACTGGAGGGGCAGTTCAAACCCACCCGATGCTAGGCCCGAGAAGGATCTGGCCGTCTGCTTTCATAAAGATTTATAGCCTTGGGAACCCTGTGGAGCAGTTCTGTTCTGCTCTGTAGGGTCTCGGTAACTATTAGAATGACTTTTGGACAATTTTTTTTTTTTTGGTCCTTGTCCAGCCACTCCACAGTTTCTAACAGTTACCTTCAGTGAAGGCACTAAGCCATCAGTTACTACCTGAGGGACTCACAGACTTCAGACTTACTCTGTTGGCTGGCCTGCTTCTTCTCCTCTTTTTGTTAATAATGTGATCGTTGGTCCAGACACTAGGGCAAGAAACTTAACCATGTTTGATTCCTTATTCTCATCTACCATTTCTTTATTGGCAGTTGTTGGATACTGTATGATCTTCCCACTGAGGTTTTTCCCTAGATCACTTTGTGTAGGCTTTTTTCATAGCACGTTTCCACAGAGTAGTAATTCTATGAGCTTTAATCTTGCTCTCTCAGGCTTGTCAAATTGAAAATGTGGATTATATTTATTCTAAGATTGTTAATGAAGAGCCAGTGAAATAGTCGATGTCAGAAAGCTTTTTTTTTGAAAATTGCAAAAAGGTTTTTTTTTTTAATTGCAAAGCTTTTTTGTAAAATAACTTCACCAGAATCCACCTAAACTGGTCCTTTCTGTTGTCTGTCCTACGACTACCAGTTTTCTAACCCACTTACTCATTTTATGCTAATGTAGTTCAAACTATATAATTTGAACATCCATTTAATTAGGCACATAAACTACAATATGATTCAATATATTAAAGGTGATTGAAGGAGTATCATTCCCATTTTTCTTACAGGAAAACTTGGCCATCTGACTAACAGATGAAATAGATCAGTATGTTAAATTGCATATTTAATATATATAACATTAATGTATTTAATATTATATTTTTAAAATATATAAATTTTTTCTTCCTAATTCTCAGTTCTTGTTGCAGCCCATATTTTAGAAACCAGCATAAGGGAATATATATTTTAGACTGGCCAGTCCAGAGTCCTGTGACTGTATATAGTAAGTATGCACCCTAGTCAAGGGGAATCAGGGAAAGCCTTTAAGCTAAGTCAGATCTGACCCATGGGTAGGAACTGTCAGTGAAGGGTACAGGGAGGGGTGATTTTTATCAAAAGCAAGATTGGTGGTGTAATAGGTTAGTAGCATGTGAAAGTGATGTTTGAACTTCATCCAGTAGACAGTGGAATGCCATTGAAGGGTTATAATATTAGAAGTAATATGCGTGATAAAAAAAAAGTAATGTGATAAAATTTATGTTTCTTGGACCACTCTAGGGAGAAAGAATTAATACGCAGCAAGACTCGAACTAGAAGATTCTCTCAATAGTGAGATAGTCCTGGCAAGAGATGAATGACAGCTGAAGTGGTAATAGTGGGGAGTAAAAATTAGCAGTTTGATCAGCAGGGCTTGGTTGTTGATTTTATTTAGAAGCTGGGGCAAAAGGAAGAAAATCAAGCATGACTCCTTGGCCTCTTGCCTTGAGCAGCAGAATACATAGTGATGCTGTTAACTGAGGTAAGTTTAAATTTGGATATTTTGAGTTATCTCTGTGATCTCCAAGGGAAAATGTCTAAAAGCAACTGGACATTGAAGTCCAGAGCTCAAGAATGAGGTCTAGGATGGAGATAGATTTGATCATCTGTCTGTCTCTATGTGTGATAACTGAAACTATGAAAGTACTGATGTAAGGTGCCGTTGCGTTGGTTTCAACTCACAGTGACCGTACATATGATAGAATGAACCACGACTGGGTCCTATGCCATCCTCACAATCATTGCTGTGTTTCACTGTGTCAATTCATCTCATTAAAGGTCTGCTTCTTTTTCAGTGACCTGCTTTACCCAGGCATTGACCTGGGAATGATCCACAGTACCTAGGAAACATGTGTATCATAGGAGAGGGGCTAAAATGAGAACCCTAAGGTACATCAGCTTTAATGTGCAGAGAGAAGGGAGCAGCAGCCAGAATTGGAGGGAGAAAACAAGGAATGGTTGGTTTCTTAAAAAAACTAAGGCAAAGACATGGTCGTCATGATTGCAAGCTGCCAAAAGGACAAGCAAAGTAAGGACTGGAAAAGCCTGCTGAATTGAGTTTCATGTACTTGATCAGCAGCCTTAATAAAAACAGTTTTGATGGCCCGGAAGCCAAATTGGAGTGAGCTGAAAAATAAGACAGCAGAGGCAAATTATTTAAAGAAGCTTGAGTTTTAAAGAGGAAAGAAGAGTTAATGAGGCTGTTGTAATATAATGCTGTAATGACTAGGCAGGAGACATGAATACCTGAATTAGGGCAATGACAGCAGGTTTGGAGAAAATACAGAGTGTAGAAATAATTAGGAAATAAAAGCCTATTATTGGATATGAAGATAGGGGAAAAGGAATTGGTAAGTGTCTTACTTGACAAGGTAAGTTGGTAATGGTGTTAGGTGCTATTAAGTCAGTTTTCAACTCCTAGTGATGCCATGTGTCAGAGTAACACTACCCCTTAGGGTTTTCTAGGCTGCAGTCTCTACTGAGGCAGATCTTTAGGTCTGCAGGATCTGCTGAATGGGTTGAAATCACCAGCCTTTTCATTTACAACCAAGCACTTAACCACTAAGCTATCAGAACTCCTTAAGTCTGACTGCTTCACCAACCAGCTATTTCCTCAACTCTCTCCCTCACAGCAGGATTCCCAATTCCCTGAGAGAGGACAGTATTGAAATTCAGCCAGTTAATAATCGTATAATGGCCTCTAAGTGTTCAAGTGAAAGGAAGAGTCTTTTCACTGGAAATGAAAAGCTAGAAATGATTAAGCTTAGCAAGGAAAGCATGTCAAAAGTCAAGATGACTGAAAGCTAGTTCCCACGTGTCAGCATTCAGCCAGAGTTGTGAATGCAATGGAAAAGTTCTTGAAGGAATTAAAAGTGCTATTCTAATGAACACACAGATTATAAGAAAGCAAAACAGCATTATTGCAGATGTGGAGAAAGTTTTAGTGGTCTGCATAGAAGACCAAATCAGCCATAGCATTCCCTTAAGCCAAAACCTAACCCAGAGCAAGGCTCTAACTCTCTTCAGCTCTAAACGCTGAGAGACGTGAGGAAGCCACAGAGAAAAGTTTGAAACTAGTAGAGGTTGGTTCATGAAGTTTAAGGAAAGAAGCTGTATCCATAAGATCAAGTGTAAGGTGAAGCAGTAAGTGCTGATACAGAATTGCAGTGAGTTACCCAGATCCAGCTGAGATAAGAGATGAAAATTAATGATACATTTTTATCATGGACAAAACAGACCTTTTTTATTTTATTTTATTTTATTTTTTATTTAATATAACTGAGTGAAAATGTACATTACCGTGTAAATTTACATGCCCACCTATATGCAGCTTCCACTGCTCTCCCTGTCCGGTGACAGCACATTATTCCTCTCTGTTCCATACATGTCTCATCCTCTCAACAGTCTCCTTTCCCCTCCTCTCCACCCACTCTCCTTCCTCCAGTAAGAGGTCAGCAGTATGATATCCTATAGATGTATAGAACTATCCAATAAGTGGTCATTCTGCATCGCCAAGTCCAATCCATTCGTGTCTGAAGAGTGGACCTTCATTATGATTTGTGCGCAAGGGCAGCATCGGGGCCATGCTCCCAGGGCAACCCTGAAACTGCTGGACCATCAATTGAAGTCTTTTAGTGGAGATCTCAGGATGCATCCCTTTTTATTCTTGTGTTGCCAGTGAGACTCAACTTAGTGAGCTCCATCACGGCTATCACCGGTGGTTGCCGGGCACCATCTGGTTCTTCCAGTCCCAAGTCTGTGTAAGCACACACTCATGTGGGTCTCTCTTGCCTTCTGGGAAACAAACTTCTATAATTCACTTCACTGTGATACCTGTTTTATTGTGGTGGTCTGGAACTGAGTCCTCAGTATCTCTGAGGTATGCTTGTATATAAAGGTTAACAAAAGTTCCTGTTGGAAAGACCTTTGTGATATTACTAAAAATTTAAATGAAGAGCCGGTCTAAGGGATTTATGTGATTCTGCTGACTTTCAGACAAAGCAGAACCATTTCTGACCCAAGATTGGAGGGTGAGGGGAGAGGGAAAGGGAGGGTGTAGAACTTTCGTTTTTATGCTTCTGTAACCAACCTGGTCTTGTTCCCAAAAATGGCCTTGGACCTTCTGATCTTTGCTCCTGGTGAACTGTTTGCCCTGTACACCCCCATTACCTTCAGAAATATTAACCCTCTAGCTTTCAGAGACCACTTTAGATCTTGCCACTCAGTGAAAATAGTTCTCACTTCCACCCTCTCAACTCATTGCACAGTTACAGTCATTGTCTTTTATATTTTTAATGCTATGAGACTAACCTAGGGTATAAAGTTTCCTATAGGCAGAAACTTGACACAGTGCCTTGCACACACACATTTTAAAGAAAAAGGTCATTTGTCTAATTTGAATGCTCATTAGGGAGGATGATGAGACTTCATCTCACGTACTTTTGATACATTATCAGGAGGAACCAGTCCCTGGAGGAGGACATCATGCTTAGTAAAGCAGAGAGTTAGTGAGAAAGGGAAAGACTCAGTGAGATGGATTGACACAGTGACTGCAACAGTGAACTCAAACGTAGTAACAATTGTAAGGATGGCATAGGACTGGGCAGTATTTAGTTCTGATGTACATAGGGTAGCTATGAGTCAGAACTGACTCAACAGTACCAAACTATACACACACAACCAAAACCCAAACCCGTTGCCATCAAGTTGCTCCTGACTCAGCAATCCTATAGGACAGAGTAGGTCTACTCTGTAGAGTTTGCAGGGAGCTCCTGAAAAATTTGAACTGCCTACTTTTTCATTAGCAGCTATTGGCGCTTAACCACTATGCTACCAAGGTTACCCATACATATCTTAGTCTTTGAACAGTGCAAGTGTGTAGGCTTAAATGAAAGCAGAGCTTTTTGGTTTCTCTAAGTAACAAACTTTAGTCCTTTGTAACACCCAGTGATTTTTTTTTTTTTTTTTAATGATTGAACGAAAATGTACATTCCCATATAAGTTTGCATGCTCACCTATATGCAACTTCCACTGCTCTCCCTGCTTGGTGACAGCACACTTTTCCTCTCTATTCCATACATGTCCTATCCTCCCAACAGTCTCCTATCTTCTCTCCACCCATTCCCCTTCCTCCAGTATGAGGTCAGCCAGACAACATCCAATAGATGGCTAGAACCATAAGGTGCCCACAAAATACGGTCACTCTGCATCACCAAGTCCAATCCATTGCTGTCCGAAGAGTTGATCTGCATTATGATTTATGGACAGGGACAGCATCAGGGACAGGGGCCATGCTCCTAGGGGAACCCTGAAGCCTGCACACCATCAAGTGTGGTCTTTTAGTGGAGATCTCAGGGTGCATCCCTGTTTATTCTTGTGTTGCCAGTGAGACTCAGTGTTGTCAGCTCCATCGTGGCTATCACTGGTGGTGGCCAGGCACCATCTGGTTCTTCTAGTCATGAGTAGATGTAGACATCCACTCACGTGGGTCTCTCTGTCTTCTGGGTTCTCTTTCCCCCATGTTGTTAGGGACCTCAGTGATCATCTGTTCCTGCTAAGTTGGGACCATTTACTGTACCCTCAGATGGCAGCTTGGCAGCTTTTAAGACCCCAGATGCCACTCACCAGTGTGGGGTAGCAGCCAGTGATTTTGACTGTGGAACATCCCTGGGAAGGTTAGAGCCACCCGATTCTGCACATTTCCCAAAGGATAAGTAGAAATTTTTCTTTAGGAGAAGATTATTTGGTATGCAGCTTTTCTAGTGCTTTTCTGTGTCTTCCCCCCACGCTTCCATCTCCGTCCCTCAGCATTGCGTTTGTATATAGACGCAAGGAGCACAAAGATTAGTAAATTGGAAGAGAAAACTAGGACTAGACACAAAGCAACAAATGTTGAAGAGGCTGCAGAGAGATTGGAACTTGTGTATGTTGATGGTGGGATTGCAGAATGGTCCAACCTCTTTGGAAAGCAATTTGGTGCTTCCTTAAAAAGCTGGAAATACCTACTGATGTAGTAATCCCACTGCTCAGAATATATCCTGCAGAAATAAAGGTGGTCACATGAACGGATACATGCACACAAATGTTTATTGCTGTCCACAATAGCAAAAAGATGGAATCAACCTAGATTACCATCAACAGATGAAGTATAAATACAGTATGGTACATACACTCAGTGTAACACTGCAGTGATAAAGAATGATGATTTCAGGAAGCATCTTGAATCCTGGTTTCAACTGGAAGACATTGTGCTGAGTGAAATCAGTCAGTGGCAAAAGGACAAATACTGCATGAGACTTTTGCTATAAGGACTTAAAAATAAATTTATTCAGAGAAGAAAAGACTGATAGCTACAAGGGTGAGAAGGGAGGGAGCAGGTGGGTCGTAGATTAGATAGTCGATAGAAATTTGGTTAGGTGATAAAGCAGTGACAGCACACAGTAGAGAATAGATCAACTTAACTGGACTCCACTAGAAACTGAAAGGTTTTCTAAATTCAACTTAATATTTCAAAGGATAGGGTGGGAGGGACAGGGGGCCTGAGGGCCATGTATTCGGGGGACATTGAGGCCAATTGACATAACTAGTCCATTGCTAAGAGAGTCTTCTACACCCCAGATTGGTAAGTGGTGGTTGGGATCATAAAAGCTAGCGAGCTGCCATCTGAGATACACGATGAGCAGATGATCACCGAGAAAACAAACTTCGGAAGAAAGAGCCTGGGAGACAGAAGGATCCCTACGAATGGGAGACTGTCGACATGAGACCAGAAGAAACATAGTGTCCAGCCACCACCAAAGACAGCCATGTACAGTCCTTGGAGCAACAGTGTACAGTCACAATGTACACAATGTACAGTCCTTGGGGTAACACAAGAAAAAGATGTGCAGCTCAAAAACTGTACTAAAAGACCTGAATTGATGGTCTAAGCATGGAGGATCCTTGGGGAACATGGCCCCTAGACCTGCTGCTCTCTCTTACTGTAAACCAGTAATAAGTCAGTTCTTCAGACAAGAACGGACTAGACTCAGGGACACAATATGACCATATAGTGTGCGTACTCTATGGCTTTATGTGTTTATAGGAGACTGTCCTAGTGGTCTCCTAGATGGGAGAGAACGGGGGTGGGGCAGATGCTTATTAAGAGGATGCTAGATGTATAGAGTGAACAGAAGGAGTGTGCTGTCACCCAGTGGGGAGAGCAGAGGAAGCTGCAGGTAGGTGGGCATACAAAACCAATTTGGAGTGTATACTTTGACTGAATCACAATAAAAAAAAATTAGGACTACAGAACTAGGGCTCAACTATTTGGTTGATGTGGTAGCTCAGTGTGTAATACTTCTCTTAGACCCTGAGCTTTGAGTAAAATTATGTGTGCAAAAGATAGTTTTCTCTCTGTGGCCTTTTTAAAATCACCTAGCTTATGGGGTTAGCACTGTTTCCTAGAGTCACAGCTGTTTAACCCAGGCCTGTAAAGATGCTGCCAGAATATGAGGACCCCTATTGTGGCCGTGTTGTCTTAGTGATGGGCAGGTTCTCACAGGGTTAAAAGTAATACCCTGAGAGCCTCATGCTGTCAGACCTGTGCCATGTTTTCTTGTTTGTAGTATTTCCTACTCATGAAGCTTTGATAAGTTTGAAAAACTTTCTAAACCTAATCCTACCTTATTCTGTTGAGTTATTTCAGCTAAGGAAGACCCCTTTGTGCAGAATAGAACTGCTTAAGACTGACCTTTCAGAAGCAGATTGCAAGGCCTGTCTTCCCAGGCACCTCTGAGTGGGTTCCAACTGCTGACCTTTTCAGCTACTAATTGAACACTTAACCATTTGTGCCAGCCAGGGATCGAGTCCTACCATACCAGTACAGCGTTTTACTATTTAGAAAGTGTTTTTGTTGTATGCTGTTCAGTTGATTCCAACTCATAGTGTCCCTGTAGGACAGAATAGAACTGCCACGTAGAATTTCCTGGTCTGTAATTGGCAGTAGCAAATCACCAGATCTTTTCATGTATATTCTGGTTTTATCTTCACTGTAACTTTGAGGTAGGAAAGATAAGGTTTTAGGTACTGTGAACTATTAAGTAGCAAGACCAGGACTAAGATTATCTTCTGACTGATATCACACTCTTCCGTTGTGCCGCTTAATGGTCCACCCAGCACAGCAGCCTCTCACACTGGTAGATATTTCTTTCTGGTATAAACGTTTGAGGGTAGTCTGCCCATTCACATGTTGAACTTATAAAAACATTCTCAGACCCTACGCCAGACCTGTGTGGGCATTTGTGTCAGTTTCTCCTGTTTCCTTCCAATAATGGCTGCAGTACTTCCTGCTCATGAAGCTTTGATAGAAATTCAGGAATTTTGAAAAGGCATTTCTAAATGACTTGTTAGTTGTGTTGAGTTGATTCCAACTAAGGAAGACCCCATTTGTGCAGAATAAAACTGTTTCACAAGCTTTTTAAGACTGATGTTTCAGAAGCAGATTATCAGGCCTGTCTCCACTTTGTATTATCATTAATACTACTGCTACCATGACTAATTGCTCCTCCACATACGTGTACACATGTATACATATACAGAGCTTAGGAATGGTTTTTGTTATTTCTTCGAAGGGGCAAGCAGCCCTTAAGAGCTGCCTAATTATATGCCAATTTTCTTCTTTGTCTTTACATGTTAATATTTATATCATTATGTTTGTAATCTTTGTTCCTGCCAGGTAGAGTACATCTTATTTGAGGGATTGAATCAGGTGATAGGATGGTAGAATTCAAGAATACTGACACTACTGAGAGCACACTTCCATGAAATCAGAGTCCTTTTATGGCTGGTATGCTGGGTATATGTAATGGAGAGAACATTGGCTTTAATCAGGAATAGCTCTGTTAGACCCTTGCATTTATAAGCTGGATCCTGCAAGTCATTCCTCAATTCTCCCACCTTAAAATGAGAAGTTCTATATGAGCTTGGATTTAAAAGCTAAAGAAATCCTGATTAAATCATTCCTGATTGAATCTTAGATTTCCCTGAGAACCTCCCTTTATGGAGGTTAGAAATTGACTTTGGGGTATTTGATGGATCTTTCAAGAGGGGTATGCTGATTCTTAGTCTGGATTCAGTAGATAAAAGTGTCTCATCATGGTCAGTGACTTGGGAAAGCATTGCTGGGTTGAGGTTGAGAAGACTGCTTCACAGCCAGTAACAAGGACATAAATGTGTGCCTTTCTTGGCAGGAGCATTGTGATCCCTGCCTGTCCCAGTGCCCGACAGAGGTTCCCTCCTAGCAGGACATGGAAAGTAAGTAACTTGACACAGGAAGGAAATTTACCTACTGCAGTAGATTGTTTTCAATCTTGGTTTAATCTTTTTAAAGCATCTCATTTAAAGATAAGCCTATTTAAAAAAGACTCATGTGGGATCACTACTTTGTTTTGATTACTCTGATGTACTAATTGCTATATATGGTGTTTAAAATGAATAATTATCTACTTGTGAAAGAGTGGTTATCTACGTCTGGAAGAAAGAAGTTGAACCCTTAACTCGCACCATATACAAAAATTAATTAAGTGGGTCAAAGACCCAAATATAAAAGCTAAAAGTGTAAAACTCTTAGAATAAAATAGGGTAAATCCTTTGTGACTTTGGATTAGGCAACAGTTTCATAGATAGCACACACAAAACACGTGATAAAAATCAAAAACATTTTTGTTAAACCCTTGACTGCATGTAAAATTTAAATGTGTAGTTTCTCTTGAAAAATCAAATCCAGCAACTCTAACAAAAAACTTTCAGACATGAAGAGAAACATGAATGAAAATAGTCTTCAGAGATACTTGAAAGGATGTTGTTTTGGAAACCCAAAGAGAGACTTAAGTATCAGAGAAGAGACCAGATTAATAATCTGTAAAAGTCTCTTTTGATTCAGCTTGTGAATTCTGTCTGATAAAGTGCCAGGTTATATAGAACAAACAGAATGAGGTTCTCTTGACTTTTATTCCTCCTCAGTACAGTCCATTTGGAATGAAGATACAGTTTGGGAGATAATTTCTACATGTCCTATTACTGCTAGCCTCTCTGATTCTGAAATCACAGCTTAAAGGGTAGACACTAAAGCCGTAGAGTTTGTTCATCCTTAAAGCCAAATTTCAGAAACACTGTTTTCCAAGTATACATGATTGTACTCTTCATGGATAATGAAAGTTATGAAAGTCCTCATGTTGCTTTATTTTGTTTTCTGTTTATTTTACATTTTTTTATCTTGTTGAGAATATATACAGCAAAACATACACCAGTTCAACAGTTTCTGTGTATACAGTTCATTGGCACTGACTATTCTTTGAACTGTGTGACCATTCTCACCTTCCTTTTCTTGGTCATTCCTCCCCAGTTAACATAAACTCCCTGCTTTCGAGTTATTATCTTTCGAGTTATTATCACTTGGATCTCATAAGAGCATAATGCTCAAGGTGGACTTTTATTTATTTATTTTTTAGCTAGTTAAGCTCAATTGTTGGTCGGTTTTAAGATGACTTCAGGGTGTGTTTTTGGTTTATGTTTTGAAGATTATCTCAGGACAGTAGTTTCAGGGTCTCATCCAGCCCCCATGGTCCATAAAGTTGGAAGTCCATGAGAATTTGAAATTCTGTTCTGTAGTTTCTCCCTTTGTATTAGGATTCTTCTGTAGAATACTGGCTGAAAATGTTCAGTAATAGTAGCCAGGAACCATTTGATTCTTCTGATGTCATGGCAAGGGAAGCAGGTGTTCATGGACGTAATTAGCCACATATAATGTATCTTCCACTTATCTTTGATTCTTTCTCCTGTGTTGCTGCATGCAAATAGAGATCAACTGTGAAGCTTTGGCTTGCCACTTGTAAGCTTTTAAGACTCCAGGCACTACTCAGGGAACCTAGCAGGTAGAACGGAAGCTCTAAATACGTTACTAGGCTAGTTAACTGGATGTCCCATGAAACCATTACCTCACACCTCTCAACCAAGGAACCAACTTCCATGAGGTTTTTAGTTGTACGTAAGCAGCTTTGCAGCTTTTCTTTTTGTTATTGTTATAAATGTATCTGTAACACAACTTTTGCCAGTTCAGCATTTTATAGGGGTACAACGTAATGACAGCAATTATTGTGTTTTAGTTTGGCTACCAAGGAGTTGAAATGCCAAAGTGCCACTCACTTTTAATAATTGAATGATTCTTTGGGTCCTGCTTATCTGCGTTCATCTTTCTGCATTTTATTTTTCTATTTTTTGTTCTGTTGAATTTACTGTAAGTCACTTCAGGTTTAAATTGATGAACATTGAGAGAGTGTCCTGAGTTGTGCACTGTGCTATAGACTGCAAGGTAAATATGAGCTCTTGCTTTCAGATTTAATGGTCTAAAAGCAAGAGGTAAGAAAAGTACAGACTAAAACAGTGTCATTGGCAGTGCGATTGTAGAGATTAGACTGAGATTAGGATAATAGATCAAATCAATGTTATTTGCCAACCTATGTCTTTGGAAAAGAGCCCTAACTGTTCAATGGTTGACTGCTAACTGAAAGGTTGATGATTTAAACCCAGTTACTCCCCTGGAAAAAGAGGTGACAGTCTGCATATAAAATTTTACAATCATGGAAACCTTGTGGGTTAATTCCAGTGTGTTCTGTAGGGTTGCTAAGAATTGGAATCTACAGCAACGTGTTTTGTCTTTGGAGAGAAGTTGCTGGCTAACTTAAAGACCGGGTGAACGGTGAGGACCTTAACTCTGAGATAGGTGAGATAAAAGACAGAAAAGTGAGGTGGAGAAAGCCGGTAGGCACTTGGAAATAAGCTTTCAGAGAGGAGATTGTGGCTATATGGATTTAACACTTAGTGTAAAAGTAGAGGTTGCAGCTAAGAGAGATCACTTAGTGGGGGCGGTGCCCTCTGAGAAGAGACATAAAGTACAATTTTGGTACATACTGACATTGAGAGGTTGGCATTGGAAAAACAGTAAGAAACCTGAGGAGTGATTGGAGAGGATAAATGATGAAATCGGTGCCAGTAAAATGGGTAAAGAGTTTAAAGAAGGAAAAGTAATCATGAGTGGCATATTAGAAAGTCAATTAGAATGAATACTGACAAGTCACTGGATTTAACAGTCTAAACCTGTATCTGAGGCATCTGTGTCCTGTAATCCAAATGAAGTGTTTTTTGGGTTTCATATCTATTCTGGGGGAAACTTACAGTTTCTAGTAAGTAACCCTTCTAAAATCTGCGTTAGAAATTCTCTGCAGTCACAAGGAAGATTTCTTAATGCTATATAGTCCTTTAATGTAGGTACAGGAATATAACAGAAGTCTTTGTAGAACATAACACATCCTGTAGGAGGGAATGGAAACCCTGGTGGCTTAGTGGTTAAGTGCTATGGCTGCTAACCAAAAGATCAGCAGTTCAGGTCCACCAGGCTCTCTTTGGAAACTGTGTGGGGCATTTCTACTCTGTATAGGGTCACTATGAGTCAGAATCAACTCAGTAGAATTGGTTTTTTTCCCCCCCAATAGGAGGAACAAACACAATATAATTAGTGTAAATAAGGAAATAAAACAAATGCTACAACAAAAAGTAATAGGGGAATTTACCTTGGATTAAGGTAATGTCATAGTTATCTGCTGTAACAGAAATACCACAAGTGGTTGACTTCAACAAGTGACAGTTGACTCTCACACAGTCCACTAGGCTAGATGTCTGAATTTTAGGGTGCTGGCTCCAGGGGAATGTACTCTGTTTCTATCAGCTCTGCAAGAAGGTCCTTGTGTTACATCAATCTTTCTTGGGTCTGAGAACATCTTGACACAAGAACCTCAGATCTGAAGGACCTGTTCTACTCCTGGTGCTGCTTTCTTGATGGTATGGGAGCCCTGCTTGTTTCCGTTTTTTTCTCTTGTAGGATAAAAGGTGGTTTAAGTCACACTCCAGGGAAACTCCCTTTACCTTGGAGCAGGGCAGTGACCTTCGGAAAGGTGTCACAGTCCCACCTTAATCTTCTTTAACATAATCCAGTCTATTAACTGTTGGGGAGAGGGTGGCCAGAAACAGAGACAGACACACTAGTCCAAGGGTCCAGTGGAGTCTGAGCTGAGTGGCTCAGCCCACCTCTCCCTAATAGGGCAGGTTTTTTAGTTTTAAAGTTTCAGTGAGGTAGTGTGGGGTGAAGGGGTTTATGGTTTGATAGGAAAGAAGGTTAGCAAGAAATTCTGATTAGGGGATTTCTGGTCTGAATAAGGAAGAAGTGTTGATTAGAAGGGGAAGGGCTGTAGTTTATTTATGGTCAAGATTTTGATAAGGGAAGAGCTTTTAATTAGGAAGGTGGGGAAGACAGGCATACAGTTACTTACAGTTGTACCGAGTGACACCTACCAGGCTGTTTTCGGCCAATGGCAGGTCTGATCATTGGATAAGATGACCTCCCTGAATTTCAGGGACAGAGTTCCCTCATTAACCACTAGCAGAGTTTAGGATTTATAGTATAGGAAAATGAAAGAATGGAGGGCAGTCACAACACTGGAAATCATAGCCCAGACAAATGGCTGCTCACATTTTTTTGGGAGGACACAATTCAATCCGTGACAGTTAACAGGGGGAGGACCCAGTAATCCCAAAGGCTGGGAAGAGCAGTGTAGGCAGAAAAAAAGGAAGTATGAAGCTCTGCATCAGAAAACAGCTTGAGTTTCCAGGTACTGAGAGGGAACTGTGATAGGAGCAATATAATGAATGAGGGTAAAGAGTTGCATAAAATGAGATGAGCTGAATATGCAGGCTGTGCCTTCTGTTGGGGAAATTATTTTTATTCTAAATGAAAGAGGAAGTTGTGTGCCCAAGTTTTATTGTGTAATGCTGGTTTTAGGGGGAAGAGGTAGTTTGTTCTAGTAGTTCAGGTAAGAGATAATGACTCGAACTGGGTAGGAGTCAGAATATAAATACATTCAAAATGTATTTTGGGATTAGGCTATAATAGGATTTGGCAATAGACTGAGGAGGTGAGGGAAAGGAAGGAATCAGGGATAGCTTTTATACCTGGGTTTTGGATTAAGTAACTGTTAAATGCTGTTGCTACTACTGAGGGTGAAAAGAGAAACTTAGAAATTTACTTTTGGACATCCAAATGGAGATTTCAAGTAGGCAGTTAAACATGTGAGTCTGGAACTCAAGGGAAAGGGCTGGACTAGAGAAGTAAATTTGGAAGTTGTCATGGGAATGCATGAGATATCTAGGCAGATAGTTTTAAAAAACAAAAACAAAAAAACAGTATTTAGGTAATAAGAAGGAGGAGTCCATCAAGAAAGATGGAGAGTTACATAGTGGTGCCAAGATAGCTGAGAGTGTTTATGAGAGGGAGTAATTAGTACCTGCTGTTGAGGTGTTGAGAGAAGACAGAAATTTCTATCCATTATGTTCAGCAAGGATCTTTGGTGGTACATTGAGAGTGGTTAAGAGCTTGACTGCTAACCAAAAAGTGGCAGTTCAAATCCACCAGCTGTTTTTTGAAAACTTTGTGGGGCAGTTCTTCTCTGTCCTGTAGGGTCACTGAGTTGGCATTGACTCTGCAGCAACAAGTTTGTTTTTTTTTTTTTGTTGTCTACATTCAGCTATATGAAGTTGCTGGTTAAGCAGTTTCATTGGAATTGAATGAATGGAATCAGCTTTGAATAGTTGGAAGCATGAACAGAGCACACAGACTCAGCAGTATTGGTAATGTGTTATGTTTTAAAGTTCAGGTCATTTCATTGTGCCTAACATCTTACACTTAATATGTGTGATATTCAAGAAATATTTCAAAATAAAATCAAAGTGAATGGTGACTTGTGGAATATAGATGACTTTCAAGAAGAGAGATCTGGTTTCCACTTTAATTTAGTATCAAATTTAGTGTCAGGGACAGTGGGAAACCTGTCATTAAGTGCCTTCTGATAAGATGCAATGTGAAGCATTCAGCATCTTCTATAAAGTATTCTTGCCAAAAAGGCTGTAACCTGAATCTTTTCTAGGCTGCAGACCTAACTTCTGGTCTATAGGAAATGTCGGGGATAGGGCTATAAAATGACACAGACAAAACCACAATGTGTACTATTCTATAATACAACTGACCTTGTCTCTTCAGTAAGTTCATATATCCCAAGTAAATAAAGGGAAGACAGAGAACTCATTGCCTTCTAGAATATGGGTCTCCCCTACAGTATTTGTCCTTGTGCTCTTAATGTAAACTTAAAGTCACCAAATGTTCGGATAATTATATTATAGGGTTTTTTTTTATTCTTGTTTATAGAGATTTATGTACTGAAATGTATGTGAATGAAACAATAAGAAATCAAGATTTACTTCAAAATGATACAAGGATGGGACTGTGGGTGAATCAGTAACAGTTGTGAGTTTGAGTTCACTGGCATTCATTTTATCTGCTTTTCTGTCTATGTATATTTAAGAATTTTTATAATAAAAAGTTGTAATACAAGATTAAGTACACAGCCTTGACTGGATCCTGATTTTAGAGGATGTAAAACAGCTACAAAGGTATTTTGAGGTGATTAAGAAGTTTGAATATGGACTGTATATTAGAATTAATTTGTGACCAAGTTTGTGCAAGACAGCTACCTGGCCAACCAACTAGAAGAGATCCATATTTGTGCATTTTCCGAAGAAAGGGGATCAACAGAATGTGGAAATTATCAAACAATATCATTAATATGACATGCAAGTAAAATTTTGCCAAAAGTCATTCAAAAGCAGTTGCAGCAGTACATTGATAGGGAGCTGCTAGAAATGGAAGCCAGATTCAGAAGATGTGGGATGCAAGATAACATTGCTGGTGCCAGATGATCCTGGCTGAAAGCAGAAAATACCAGAATGATACTTATCTATATATTTTATTGACTATGCAGAGGCATTCAATTGTGTGGACCATAACAAGCTATGAGTAACATTGTGATGAATGAGATTTCCAGAATACCTAATTGTGTTCATGTGGAACCTGTACATAGACCAAGAGGTAGTCATTAGAGCAGGGTAAGGGGATATTGCTGATTCAAAGTCAGGAGAGATGTGTATAAGGGTTGTATCATCTTATCTTATGTCTTCAGTCTGTGTACTGAGCAAATAACCTGAGAAACTGGACTGTGAAGAATGTGGCATCAAGATTGGAGGAAGGCTCATTAACAGCCTGCGGTATGCAGATAACACAACTTCTGTATGATCTGCCGGTGGGATCATGGATTGAATTGTGCTTGCCAGAAGTGAACAGGATTTGATGTACTTACTGATGAAAATCAAAGAGTACAGCGTTCACTATGGATTACATTTCAACATAAAACAAATTTTCACAGCTGGACCAGTAAGCAACATCATGATAAATAAAGATATTGAAATTGTCAAATACTTTATTTTACTTGTATCCACAATCAGTGTTCATGGAAATAGCGGTCAAGAAATCAAATTTTGCATTGCGTTGGACAGATCAAACTTCTTTCAAGTGTTAAAAAGCAAAGGTGTCACTTTGAGAACTAAGATGTACCTGACCCAAGCCATGGTACTTGGTATCCTTATATGCATGTGAAAGCTAGACAGTGAATAAGGAAAAAGTATAGATGTCTCTGAATTATAGTATTGGTGAAGAATATTGAAAATACATGATGGACTGCCAAAAGAATGAATGAATCTTTCTTGGAAAAAGTATAGCCGCAATACTCATTAAAAGCAAGGATAGCAACACTTCATCTTGTAAACTTTGGACATGTTATCATGAGGGAGCAGTCCCTAGAGATGGGCATTGTGCTTGGTAAAGTAGAGGGTCATTGAAAAAGAGGTAGACCGTCAACAAGATGAATTGACACAGTGGTTACAGCAGGGGGTTGAAGCATAACAGTGATTATGAGGATGACACAGGGCTGGGCAGTATTTTGTTCTGTTGTACATAGGGTTGGTGTGAGTTGGTACCAACTCAGTGGCACCTAACAACAAGATAGTTAATTATGTTTGAATAAGGTTGTGTGGTTTTGTAAAGGTCCTTACTAGGAGATACCTACTAAGGTAACTAGGGACAAAGTGCCAGGTCATTACAGTTGCAGCTTTCAGGTGTTGTAATTAAGAAATACAGTGTGGTTAAGTACTTGCCTGCTGACAGAAAGGTTGAAGGTACCCAGTCTCTCCTCTGTGAGAAAAAGATATATGGCAATCTGCTTCTGTAAAAATTACTGCCTTGAAAACAGTGTGGAGCAGTTCTGCTCTGCCCTGTAGAGGTGCTGTGAATCAGAACCGACTTAATGGCAGTGGGTTTGGGTGAGTGGATATCTGTGTGTGTGTGTGTGTGTGTGCGCACGCGTGTGTGTACGTGTGTGTGTACAAACCGTTAAGTGTGTTTGTATATGTACTCATAAATATATGGTAGAATAAAACAAATAAAATGACATTGTTAAAAAGTATTGGTTCTTCTGGATGGTGCCCAGCCATCACCAGTGATAGCCGCGATGGAGCTCACTTAAGTTGAGTCTTACTGGCAACACAAGAATAAAAAGGGGTGCACCCTGAGATATCCATTAAAAGACCACAACTGATGGTCCAGTGGCTTTGGGGTTCCCCTGGAAGCATGGCCCCTGGCTCTGATGCTGCCCTTGCCCGTAAATCATAATGAAGGTCCACTCTTCGGACACGAATGGATTGGATTCGGTGACGCAGAGTAACCATATACTGGATGCACTTTATGGTCCTATGCGTCTATAGGATATCATCGTGCTGACCTCTGGCTGGAGTAAGGGCAGTGGATGGAGAGGAGGGGAAAGAAGACTGTTGGGAGGATGAGACATGTATGAAGCAGAGAGGAATAGTGTGCTGTCACCAGGCAGGGAGAGCAGTGGAAGCTGCATATAGGTAGGCATGTAAATTTATACGGGAATGTACATTTTTACTCAGTCATAATTAAAAAAAAAAAAAAAGCACTGGTGATATAGATGAAAGCCACTTCTGGGATCTGACATCTTCACTGTCCACTCCAGGCAACACCTCAGACCCAGGGGGTTATATACATAACTGAATGGTCTTCTGATTCCTGGACCAGTGCTTTCTCCACAGTGCTGATATCGTCTTAGAAAAGTATTGGTTCTTAATAGAGAGCCTATAGATGTTTATTATAGTGTTTCACACTTTAAGTTTTTGAATGTTTCGTAATAAAAAGGGAACGGTAAAATATTTTCACTATTCATGGAAGCAGAAAAATGTGGCAGGAGCTAGAGGGAGGATGAATGAAAAAATGCACTCACAAGTGTCTAGCTGAGTCTCTGTGTGAACTGCAGGTGGAATCATGGATTGAATTGTGTCCTTCTAAAATAATGTGTCAGTTTGGCTAGGTCATGATTCCCAGTATTATATATGACTGTCTACCATTTTGTCATCTGATGCAAATTTCCTCATGTGTTGTAAATCCTATTACTATGATGTAACGAGATGGAGTAGTGGCACTTGTATTGATGAGATCTACAAGAATAGATAGTGTCTTGAACCAGCATCTTTGGAGATGATAAGAAGTCAGAATGACTTGGGAACCTCATACCACCAAGAAAGCAGTGCTGGGAGCAGAACTTATTGTTTGGACCTGCAGTTCCTGTGCTGAGATGCTCCTAAACCAAATGCTCCTAAAACCATCAAGACTGATGGCATGGACCTTCCTCCAGAGCCAACAGAAAAAGTCTTCCCATGGGCTGACTGAATGTGGACTTACAGACTGGTAGAGAATAAATTTCTTGTTAAAACCATCCAGTTGTATTTCTGTTACAGCAGCACTAGGTAAGTAAGACACAGTGGTGGGATTCCTGAAACCATTTCTGTACTACCATTTTTAGCCAGCAAAGTTACAAATCAGCTATTCCGAATTTTTATTTATTAAATCTGTTGGTGTGGGTATTGGTCCACGCAGGGTCATGTATACTTTGGTTTTGTAGTTGGTTCAGTTTGTCAGCTTAGAAGAGCACTCATTGCAAAAGAAAAACTTGTTCTGTCAAGATGAGCTCCTTAAAAATCAGGTATGAAGGTGGGGCTCTTAGATAAGAGTGAGCAGCAGCAGAATTCTCTCTTAAGTTTAGGTAGGTCTTTAATGTTGTTAGTTGCTGTCAGCTCTGACTGATAGTCACCCCATGTGTTCAAGTAGAATTGTTCTCCACAGGGTTGTCAGTGTGCAAGCAAAATAGCCAAGTAGATCTTACATATGAAAATATTTTTTTAAAAAAGGATAATACTGGATTTTATTTAATTATGTTGTTATTGTCCTTAAAAGAGGCTTAAAATAGCTAATTTCACCCTAGCCACCGTCAAGCTTTGTTTGGCTGGCATAGTGTTGTAAAAATTGATTGTGAGTGTAATCACTCCCACTCCCTACTCACTCATAACTGTCCTATTAAAACTCATTGACTTTTTTTCACTCTTTAAGATATTTGAATTTGTGGTTAACTGAAATTCTCGACACGAGCAGATTTGTTTCTGATTCTGCAGTTCAGAATTCTGATGGGATTGCTTTTGCCAGTAGCCTACCTGTGCATGAAATGTAAAGGCCCTAGAATTTGGGACTCCATAAGTCAGTGATTGGTCTAATTCTAGTTGCCAATTAACCAGTACTCATTTTAATCATCTGTAAAATGGGGATAATGCCCACTTCTCAGGATTGTGGCAGTTAGAGATATTATCTACAAAGAGCTTGACTTATTTTCAAACTTTACAAGCTTTCTAGGGCTGCAGGCTCTGTGTCCCAGTACAGTCTTACTCTTTTCTTTTTAATTAATTGGCGTGTGACCATAGTGTTTTAACTGAGGTCTGTTGACGCCTGTTTACTTAAGAATTTCTGGTGACAAGTCAAAGGAGGGAGCAGTTGAAAAGTCCTAGAAAGCTAAGTTTTCCAGTCTTGAAGGAAGACGCCAAATATTGAGAGATAGTTTATCCCTTTTATCGCTCTTCCTAAAGCCTCCTAGCCATAGCATATGCCAGACAATTAGTCTGCCTGATTTACAGCCTTAGCTCATTCTCTGTGCCAGGGCAGTGACTGTAACATCTCATTAGGAAGCCTCCCTTTGCAGAAAGGAAAGCCAGCTCAGCTTAGCACCAGGGCAAGAAGAATAATTTGAAGAGACTGTTTATTGGCGTTTCAGGGCCCATCTCCTTCTTTGATGATTGGCATGTCATTAGCTAGAAAATGAAGACTGATTCTTTAGCTCTTCTAGGCTCTTCTAGGCAGATGGCTTAGAGTGATTGCTTGGTAACTTTTTCAGGTAAAGACCATGAACACTGGACTTGAGTTTGGCAAGTCCTAGAGCCAGTGGTTGCTGGCTGTATCAGTGTTTCAAGCATACATTAATGAGCTTGAAGGTGTTACGGTGTCATTGCCATCTCACACACAGGGCAGCTGGCTATATGTATTGTGCCTACTTCTGAGAAATTATGTGTAATTTGAAATTTTTGAGTCTAATTTTTAAACCTGCCAGTTTAAAACCAATTTTAAACATAATATAGTAATCTTGCTACCCATTAGTGTATGCCCTGAGCTTCAGTTTCTTCAGCTATCAGTGGAGACCCATATTTTGTATTACTATTGCTACTACCTCAGTTAGAAATGCTCAGAAAATACAAGGTAACATTAGACATTTATCTACTGGAAATGAGAGATTACAGCTTGAGAGATCTCTTCACTTTGTGAGAGTTCCGTAACTAATGAAATTGAAAGACTAAGACAGTCAGATGCTAGAAAAGGTTTATCTGTAATTGTGGGTTTTCTTGACCCAATTCCAGCAAGAGGGCAGTGTGTGATGGAAAAAGCTCCTTTGTCTGTTGGGTCCTCAAGAGTAAGCCTAACCTTTCTTTGGTTGCTGATTCCAGATGTGCTTGTGCAGGTGTTTCCCCTTCTAATCTAACCTCTCCCATCTGGCTTCTCTAGTGAAGTCATAAGCACATACTTGGGATAGTTTCTTGTTGCTATGGTGATTAAAGAAGCACAATAACTTGGATCCCCTTCCAGCTTCATTGTCAGCACTGCTGGAAGGAGGGGACAGCCCTCCCAGAACACCCAGGCTCAGAGCCATGAAAAACCATGTGTCAGGTAATGAGGGATGGCAGTCCTCAGTGCAGCTTTCAGGAATCTACCCTGTAACTGTTAGCCACTAGGCACAGGGATAATCAGGGGCCCCAGGTAGGTATAGAGACTTGTACATTCTAGGAGTCTGCTGCCAATGTTGGTTCCCAGAGCTGCTTTCCAGAATGCCCAGGAGCACCTTGACTGAAGTTTCATCCTTCCGATATCCCTTGCTCCAGTGTTCAACTCTCTTCTCAGCCTCCATTTTCATTCCTCTTAGAATCAGATTCTCTTAGAGACTGTTTTTCCCTTCTCACATTTTTGTACTTTCTGTTAAAACTGTCTCATCACAATCACTGTTACCTCTCCAGAAAAAAGGCATAGTTAAATTGTCCATTTTTGTGTTCCTACAAAATTTTTAATCCCCTTTGAGAAAAATTCAGTCATTTACTCGGAGTAGGAATGTAGAAGATGGGAAATGCCTGTAAGGGGAAAACCAAGTTGATAAGGCCCCTGTACCTATGTTCGGTGGCTTCACTTTTATCAGGTTTTTAATACCGAGATTCCATGTCAGATTTAATTAGAGGAGATACTTTGTAAAACTTTTAAAATCACTATCTGCTGGACTAAATTGTGAATTCTTGAAGAAGAACAAATAATAATGTACTACCAGTCCTTAATATAAAATGAGACTGGGTACAATAAACTCTCAGTAACTGCTTGGTAGAGTGAATTGGTAAAAGAATCTGTCAGAACATTGTTACTCAGTACTTCAGAAAACAACAATGCTTTTTCTGTAGATACAACATACACAACTCTTTCCTGAGAGACCAATATCAGCTGAACCTCCACCACCGTTAGGGGTCTAGGTCTTATTTTAGAAGCATGGGGTTTTAATCCATTTCTCTAGATTTTTAAGGGAAGAACTTTTGGGTGCTTCTGACAACAACCTACTGAATTTGTATATGAGGATGCTGAAGATCTGAGAGAGAGTGACTTAGCTAAGATCACACACACACAGTAAGATGGAAGGCTAAGATTCATGCCTCAATCCATCAGACTGTACAGTGCTGTCTCCTGTATGGGACACCGTCTCAACTTGTAGGTTTTCAGATCTCAGACTTCAGATACAATGATCTCATGGAGTTAGGGGTAGCACAGGGTAAGGATAGAGTTGCTGGATGGAAAAAAGACAAAGGTGAAGAGAACTGAGTATTACTACATACAGATGTTAGTGATAAACTGAGGGCATAGGCTATAAATGTGGAGAATAAAACCACTTTGGGCTTCAGGCCTGCAAACTTTCCTTCTTGCTATTTAGTGAAATACAGTGGCGCCAAACCTGAGTACATGAAGCAAGCACAAGGATGACGGACTTCAGCCATCCTGTAAGCCTGCACTGGATAGACACCTAAGCACAATTCCTCCAGCTCTTTAACTCCCCTTTCAGTTTACCCAGAGCTCTCACTGTCTGGGTGAGTTCAGTCTTGGAAAATACATGATGATCATCGATTGCATTTTTTAAAAAAAGTTGTTACACAAACTCAGGCCCTATCCTAGGCCAGTTATCTTAGATTTTTATCTGATGTGTACAGTAGCCCTATGAACCTCTAAGAAAGTCCCCACCCCTTTTCTCCCAAGAACATGTCAATTCTAAAGGGCCAGTGAGTTTGTGAAACAGGTTATTTTCAGAATCAATAAGAAAAGCCAAAAATGCCTGCAAACTTTCCCCCAGTCTTTGTTCTTCAGAACTAAATTTTTGAGTTGGAGTCCACTTGGCAGGTTTTGCTCAGTAGGTGATCTGAGTGGTAAGTATAAGAGAAAAGCTGGTTTATGAGGGCAGATTTGAGGAGGAGAAAATGAACAGAGTGGTCTGTTCCATAGCCATCCTTTTGTAGGAGGATTTAATGATTTTCATCTCCATGAGAAAACCTTTGCTAAATAGAATGCCTTTTTGTATATATACTCTGAACTTTGTGAGGCTTTATGATAAGTGTCTTCAGTCTTTATATTTTTCAGGAAGGAGGTAAGATAATTAGCTTTAAGCTGGTTATATATATAGAGTAAAACTTTAAAAGTAACAAGATTAAAATTTTATGTATAAATTCTGAACTGGTAGAGAAGAAAATGTCATGATGATAAAAAGAAACACTTAAGATGCAATTAACCTGAGGAGAAAAAGCTTAGGAAAATTTGGGCAAGAAAATGTCACCCCCAAAAAGGTAGTAGAGATAAGTCAGTTGCAGAAATCAATTAATACAGAGGGTCAGATTGGATATATATGTTTTAATTAACAAGGAATATGTTGTTTATCCTCCACATGTCTGTCAGTTGTACTGCAGGGGCTTGCATGTTGCTGCGATGCTGCAAGCTGTGTCCCAGTATCCAGATACTAGCAGTGTCACCCTTGGTGAACAGGTTTTAGCTGAACTTCCAGACTAAAACAGACTAGGAGGAAAGAGCCAGCAGTCTGGTTCTGAAAAGAATTAGCCAGGGAAAAGCTTATGAATAGCAGCAGAACTTTGAGATAGTGCCAGAAAAGGAGACCTGTTAGGTTAGAAGGCACTCAAAAGACAACTGGGGAAGAGCTGCCCCCTCAAAGTAGAGTCAGCCTTAATGGTGTGGGTGGAGTCAGGCTTTGGGGCAGGACCTTCATTTGCTGATGTGGTACAACTCAAAATGAGAATAGCTGCAAACATCCATTAATAATTGGTATGTGGAATGAAGTATGAATGTAGGAAAATGAAAAATCATCTAAAATGAAATGGAACACATAAATGTTGACATCCTAGGTATTAGTAGGCTGAAATATACTGGTGTTAGCCATTTCAGATCAGACAATCATATGATCTAGTTTGCCAGGAAGGACAGCTTGAAGAAGAATGGTACTGCATTCATCCTCAAAAAGAACTTTCCAAAATCTGTCCTGAAGGACAGTGCTGTCAGTGATAGGATAATATCCATATGCCTACAAAAAAGACCAGTTAACATGACTACTGTTCAAATTTATGAACCAGCCACTAGAGCCAACAATCAAAAAATTGAAGATTTCCCCCAGCTTCTGCAGTCCGAAATTGATTGAATTTGCAATCAGGATGCATTGATAATTACTGGTGATTGGTGTGCAAAAGTTGGAAACGAAGAAGACTCGGTAGTTGGGAAATAAGGCCTTGGTAATAGAAACAATACCAGATAGAATACACATAAATCAGCTACATCAGGGGAAAGAGACAATGGAAAAGCCTAATGTTATCAGTCAGAACTTGGCCAGGGGCTGACTGTGGAACAGACCGTCAGTTGCTCATATTCAAATTCAGGTTGAAACTGAAGAAAGTTAAAATACAGCCAAAGTACACACTTAAGTATTGCTCCTAAGTTTAGAGACATCTCAAGAATAGATTTGATGCGTTGAACACTAATAACTAAAGGCCAGGTAAGTGGTGGAATGGTATCAAAGACATCATACATGAAGAAAGCAAGAGGTGGTTAAAAAGACAGGAAAAGAAGAAAAGACCGAAATGATTATCAGAAGAGACTTTAAAACTTGCTGTTGAAGGTTAAGTAGCTAAAGCAAAAGGAAGAAGTGAAATAAAAGAACTCAACAGAAGATTTCAAAGCACAACTCGAGAAGACTAAGTGTTATAATAATGTGAGAGCTTATCATGGATTGAGGTGTGTCCCCCCAAATAAATGTGTGTAGGAATTTGACTGGGCCATGATGCCCAGTAATGTGTGATGTTCCTCCGTGTTGTAAACCATGCCTCTGTGATGTTAATAAAGGAGGATGGCTTGTGTTGGGTCTTGATGTAATCTTGATGTAAAGGAGGGTGCAGTTGTGTTGGTGGGGCAGGACTTAATGTGGAAGATTGTGTTGTGTCTTGATGTAATCTTTTGGGATATAAAGGGAAGGAAGCAGAGAGTTGAGAGCTTTATAGCACCCAAGAAGGTGGTGCTGGGGGCAGAGCGCATCCTTTGAAAAGGACCTGAGGTCCCTGCCCCTCAGAAGCTCTCAGTCCGGGGGTGGATTGAATGACGAAGACCTTGCTCCAGAGCCAGCAAAGAAAGATTTCCCCTAAAGCCAACGCCCTGAATTTAGGCTTTCAGCCTGTTGAACTGGGACAGAATGAATGTCTCTCTGTAAAGCAGTTCACTTGTGCTGTTTCTGTGTGAGCAGCACTAGATGAGTAAATCAGAGCTGGAGATAGAAAACCAAAAGGGAAGAGCACACACTTAATTTCTCAGGCTGAAAGAACTGAAGAGAAAATTCAGGTCTAGAGTTGCAGTAGTGAAAGATTGTATGGGGAAAATAATTTAAGAGGTAGCATATGATCAGGAACCAGTGGTACTGAAGGAGGAGGTAGAAGCTTCATTGGCGAACAAGCCTCCAGGAATGATGGAATATCAGCTGAGATGTTTCAACAAATGGATGCAGTGTTGGAAGTGCTCACTTGTGTGTGTCAAGAAATTTGAAAGACAACTACCTGGCCAACTGACTGGAAGAGATCCATGTTTATGTCTATTCCCAAGAGATAAACTAGTTACTGAACAAAACATCACAGATAAAATTTTGCTTAAGACCATTCAGAAGTGACTGCAGCAGTATATTGACAGGGAACTACCAGAAATTCAGGCTGGATTCAAAAGAGGATGTGGAATCAGGGATAGCATTGCTGATGTTAATGGAGCTTGGCTGAAAGCAGAGAATACCAGAAGGATGTTTACCTGTGTTTTATTCATTATGCAAAGGCATTTAACTGTATGGATCATAACAAATTACGGATAACATTGCAGAGAATGGGAATTCCAGAACACTTACTGAGCTCATGAGGAATCTGTACATGAATCAAGAATCACTTGTTTGAACAGAAAAAGGAGATGCTGCATGTTTTAAAGTCAGTAAAGGTGTGCATCCGGGTTGGGTTCTTTCACCATAGCTGTTTAATATGTATGGTAAGCAGATAGTCCAAGAGGCTGGACTGTATGAAGGGGTATCAGGATTGGAGAAAGACTCATTAACAACCTGCATTATGCAGGTGACATAACCTATCTTGCTGAAAGGGAAGAGGACTTGAAACATTATTGATGGAGACCAAAGACCACAGCCTTCAGTGTAGGTTACACCTCAACATAAAGAAAAGTTCTCATAACTAGGCTCATAAGCAACATGATAAACAGAAAAGATTGAGGTAGTCAAAGATTTTGTTCTACTTGGATCCATAGTCAGTGCCCATGGAAACAGCAGTCAGGAAATCAAAGGATGCGTTGCATTGGGCAAAGCTGCTGCAAAAGACCTCTCCAGAGTATTGAAAAGTGAAGATGTCACCTTGAAGACAGTGTACCTGACCCAAGCCATAGTATTTTTGTTTGTATCATATGCATGCAAAAGCTGAACAGTAAATAAGGAAGACAGAAGAAAAACTGATGCCTTTGAGTTGTGTTGGTGAAGACTATTGAATATATTATGGACTGCCAAAAGAACAAATAGATCTGTCTTAGATGAAGGTCCACTAAAGTGTTCCCTACAAGCAAGGATGTCAAGACTGTTTCTTACATTATTGGACATGCTGTCAGGAGGGATCAGTCCCTGGAGAAGGACAAGATGCTACGTAATGTAGAGGTTCAGTGTAAGACAAGTAGACCGTGACTGAGACAGATTGAAACACATGGCTGCAGCAGTGGACTTAAGCGTAACAGTGACTGTGGGCATGGTGCAAGACCAGGCAGTGTTTCATTCTGTTGTAAATAGGTTTGTTATGAGTTGGAACTGAATTGAGGGCATCTAACAACAAAATATGTGGCTTGTATAAGAAAGACTATATACTGGGTGAGAAATTTTTAAAAAGTGAAAAATACACAGTAAGCAAATACTGATCAAAGGAAAGCAGGGATATTAACCTTGCAGACATTTAAGGTTTTTAGATCTTCCTGTTGAATTGATTATCATTATGAAATTGTCCTTCATCCCTGTAGTATTCTTTAATCCTGATATACAGTATATACAAGGGTCTTCATTTTATTGTTTACTGTTAATTGTTGTCCCACAATCCTTTTAATAGAAGTGCTTATATGATTTATATTAATGTAATTATAAATATGATCATGTCTACTGTTTTCCTATTTGTTTTCTATTTGTTTTTGTTTGCTCTTAGTTCTTTTTTCTTCCCCCTTTTGGATTAGCTATTATGTTTTTATTTCATTTCCATTCTTGGCTCTTTGGCTGTATTTCTTTGTTTTATTTTTTTAATAGTTGTTCTAAGGTTCATAATATAAATTTACATCTTTGTTATATCATAGTCTGCCTTTACTATACATGTCACATACTTTATCACACTTTATTTCACCACCAATTCTGTTTGCCAGTGTCATAGATTTTGTTGTTACACAATCCTGTGATAACATTACTGTTGCTTTAGACAATTACTTTTAATGCAGTTTTCACCATAAGTTTTATTTATTTTGTTGTCGTTGAGAATATATGCAGCAAAAGTGCTACCAATTTTAATGCAGTTTTTAAATGAGGAAAAAGCTGTTTATATTTGCTTATGAATTACCCTTTTTGCTGTTGCTTTTAGGTGCCTTTGAGTCATTTCCAACTCATAGTGACCCTAGCTTCTTCCTGAATTACCATCAGTTCTTGATCATATGTGGCCTCTGAAATGGTTAAATGCCAATCAATTCTTTTGGGTACAGTAACTAGGTAGTCCTCCCATCTTTTGATGCTTCCTGCAGCATTTAATATTTCACCCATAGAATCCTTCAGTGTTTCAACTTCAGACTTGAATTTTTTCAATTTGAGAAATGCCTGGTGTGTTCTTCCCTTTTGGTTTTTCTAACTCCAAGGCTTTGCATATTGCGTTGTTATACTTTCTCTTCTCAAGCTGCCCTTTGAAATCTTCTGTTCACCTCTTTTACTTCATTTCTTCTGCTAACTGTAGATAGTGTGTGTTCAAGAGCAATTTTCCAAGTCTCTTCTGACTTTTTTTTTTTTTTTCGCTTTTGTCTCTTTTTTAATGATTGTTTGCTTTCTTAATGTGATGGTTAAGGTTGCATGTCAACTTGACTGAGCCATGATTCATGACAGTTATATAGTTTGGCAGTTATGTAATGACATAATCACCTCCATGATGAGATCAGCTATGCTCAAACAATCAATTAAAATGGAGTTTCTTTGGTGTGATCTGCATCCAATAGAAATGGAATTTATGGCAAAACACACTGACTTTTGCTGACTTAGGATTCTGCCTCTGACTCTTCGTTGTCTGATCTCTAGTTGTTACGACATGAGCC
The DNA here is from genome assembly GCA_028571685.1 of Heterohyrax brucei. Lineage (NCBI taxonomy): Eukaryota > Metazoa > Chordata > Mammalia > Hyracoidea > Procaviidae > Heterohyrax > Heterohyrax brucei. Next base: position 62,670,724 of record CM053140.1, read on the forward strand.
AGCAACATGTCATCTTACCTGCCAACCTTAGATTCATCAACCTCAGTAGCTATTGGCATTAGAAGCAGGCACCACCCTCACACCTGACCCACAGACTTGGGACTAATCAGCCTCTACAACCATATGAGCCGTTTCCTTGGTATAAATTTCTCTTTCTAGAATAATGATGATTCCAGGGAACACTTCGTAACCTGGTTTCAAGTGGAAGACATTATGTTGAGTGAAAGTAGTCGGCGACAAAAGGACAAATACTGTATGAGGCCCCTACGGTAAGATCTCAAAAACAGACTTATGTATAGAAGAAAAGTCTCTGATGGCTGCAAGGGAGTGAGGGGAGGGTTTAGATTAGATAGTTGCTAGAAATCTGGTTGGGTGAAATGGGTGATAGCACACATTAGAAACAAGAACAAATCAGAAACAAGAACTTGAATACTCTTTCCATCTTAACCCAATATTGCAAGGATGGAGTAGCTGGGGCAGGGGGCAGGGGAGCATGTTCTTAGGCAAAATCAAGGCCAATTGGCATAACTAGCATTTTGCTAAGAGGGCTCTCTGTACCCCACATTGGTGAGTGACATCTGGGGTCTTAAAAGCTGCCAAGCTGCCATCCGAGGGCACAGCAAGTGGTCCCAACTCAGCAGGAACAGATGCTCACCAAGGACCAAAATGACATGGGGTAGAGACAACCCAGAAGATAGAGAGACCCACATGAGGGGGTGCCTGCATGAACTTGGGACCAGAAGAACCGGATGGTGCCCGGCCACCACCAGTGATAGCCGCAGTGGAGCTCACTAAGTTGAGTCTCACTGTCAACACAAGAATGAAAAGGGATGCACCCTCAGATCTCCACTAAAAGACCTCAACTGATGGTCCAGCGGCTTCAGGGTTCTCCTGGGAGCATGGCCCCTGGCCCTGATGCTGCCCTTGCCCATAAATCATAACGAAGATCCACTCTTCAGACACGAATGGAGTGGACTTGGCAATGCACAGTGAACACATATTGGATGCACTCTATGGTTCTGTGTATCTGTAGGATATCATCCTGCTGACCTCTGGCTGGAGGAAGGGGAGTGGGTAGAGAGGAGGGGAAAGGAGACTGCTGGGAGGATGAGACATGTATGGAGCAGAGAGGAATAGTGTGCTGTCACTGGGCAGGGAGAGCAGTAGAAGCTGCATATAGGTGGGCATGTAAATTTATACGGGATGTACATTTTCACTCAGTCATAATAAAAAAATAAATGTCTCTTTCTGCATAAATATATTTGTATATGTGCACATACATGCCTCACTGATTTGGCTTCTCTAGAGAATGCTGCCTAAGACAGTGTCCTCAGTGGCATCCCACAGCTTGTCTGATCTTCCATCATGGTGGTTCAGTGAGTCAAGGCTCTTCAAATAGTCTCTGAATTCAGATGAGATGTGTCAGGCTTGTGCTTTGGCTTTTGTTGACTTGTTGCAATATTCATCAGCTTCACCTTGAACTTGCATAGGAGTAACTCATGTGTTCCATACTCAGCCCCTGGCCAGAGGGACCAGGTTGGGTACCTGCAACTTTTCAGGGGGTCCTAGAAGTGGAGACTGTTAGTCACAAATAATGTTGTTATCAGGTACCCTTGAGTTGGCTCCAACTCCTAGCAACCCTTTGTACAACAGAGCCAAACACTGCCTGATCATGTGTCATCCTCACAATCGTTACACTTGACCCGTTTTTTACAGCCACTGTTCAAGTCTGTCTTGTTAAGGGTCTTCCTCTTTTTTACTGACTCTCTACTTTGCCAAGCATGATGTCCTTTTTCAGAAACTGACCCCTCCTGACAGTGCATCCAGCGTGTGTGAGACATAATTTTGCCACTCTTGCTGCTGAGGAGCATTCCAGTTGTACTTTTTCTAAAACAGATGGGTTTGTTCTTCTGGCAGTCCATGGTATATATTCAGTATTCTTCACCAACATTATAATTCAGAGGCATCAATTCTTTGTTGTTCCGTATTCATCGTCCAGCTTTTGCATGCGTGTCAGGTGACCGAAAACACTATGACTTTGATCACGTGTACCTTCATCTTCACAAATAATACCAAGATGTTACTGATATTTTCATTGTGTTTGACATTTCACTGGCACTACAAAACAGTGCCAGGTAAAATTTCTGATGCCTTGCATGAATCATGGCAGTGGCACCAAACTACACTGGCCCCTGGCCCTAATGATACTGAGCTTCTCTGTTGTTTCTGTCTACAGATGTAGTCAGTTTGATTCCTGTTTGTTCCATCTGGAGTGGTCCACATGTATAGTCACCACTTACACTGTTTAAAAAAGGTATTTGCACTGAATACTCACTGATCTTGGCAAAATTCTGTCATACTATCTTCTGCATTGTTTGTGTCACCAAGGCCATATTTTCAAACTACTGCTCGTTGTATGTTTTCAGCTTTTACATGTCTATCGCCAGTGATTATCAGTGCTTTCTGACTGCATATTTGATCAGTTTCTTGATGATAATCTTCAGTTTCTTCATCTTTGGCATCAGTGGTTGGTGAATAAATTTGAGTAATAGTTGTTTTAACTGGCCTATCTAATGGGCATCTGGATATTATCCTGTCACTGACATTGTTGTGTTTCAGGATGTATCCTGAATTATTGTCTTTGACAGTGAATGTGATGCTGTTCCTCTTCAATTATCATTCCAGACATGGTAGACTATATGATTTTCTGATTCAGAATGGCCAGTGCTAATGCAGTTCAGATCACTAATGCCTAGGATATTGATCTTTAAGTATGTAAGTTTTCCTTTACCTCACATTCCTTTGTTTCACTTCAGTTTTTCTTGATTTATACGTTGTACATTCTATGTTACAATTATTAATGGATATTTGCAGCTGTTTCTTCTCCTTTTGAGTTGTGCCACATCAGCAAATGAAAATCCTGAAAGCTTTACACTATCCATATCATTAAAGTCAGCTTTACTTTAAGGAGGACACTCTTCCTCAGTCATATTTTGAGTGCCCTTCACCTTGAGGGACTGGTCTTTAGGCATTATTATAAGACAGTGTTCTGCTGATATTCATGAGTTTTTCACTGGCCAGTTCTTTAAAAAGTAGGTTGCCATGTCTTTCTCCCCAGTCTGTCTTAATGTGGAAGCTGTGCTGAAACCTGTCTACCATGAGTGACCTTGGTGATATTTGAAATATTGGTGGCATAGCTTCTGGCATTGCAACAACACGCAAGCCACCACGATATGGCAAGTCATTTTTTTTTGCTGATACAGAAAAAAATAAGCCTTCACTTCTAGTAAATGTCTAGTAGGACACAACAGGAACTGGGGTGGGGGAGCAATAAGAAAGGGAAAAAAAAAAGACTTATTTGAAGATGATATAATTGTTTACAAAGAAAATCAAACTAACATATTCAGTGTTTGTGAATTAATAAGAATTTAGCATGGTGTCTAGATATGAGATAAAGAGCAACTCTTTCCCCCACCTCCAAAAAACTAAGAATAAATCTAAAAGATAAAGATTTTTTATTGAGAAAATCATAAGTTTTTATTGAAAAGCTTCTTTTATTTAAAATAATTTGGGAGACATTGATAGGGCAACTCAGTATTATTATGAGGGCATTTCCAGTTGGATTTCTCAAAGGATTGACAAAATGATTATACATTTCAAGTCTCATAAAAGCCAAACCACTCCATCCTGAGAAAGATAAAGATAGGAGGACATGTACTTGCAAATGATGAAGTTTTTTTAAGTATGTTAAGATAATGTGATAATGGTGCGGGAAAGAAACTGACCAATGATAGAGAGCATAAAATTAGACTTGGGCGTATGGGGAAATTTCCTTCATGACAGGAATGGCATACTGAGTGGGTGAACCATGCCAGGAATACTAATTATCTATATGTAAAACAATGAAATTGAATCTCTCGTAATACACATAGTTAAATTTCACATAGATCAAACACATGTAAAAAACAAACTTTTAGAAAACAAGAGACGGTATTTTTCTGACGCTGAGAATGTGAAAGGATCCATTAAACATAACACATGCAAACAGCTAGCTAAAAGTTCATTCTGCCCAGTAGATTGGCATACATCTTAGAACTCCAGTTATGGGTCAAAATATTTATTTAATGTGAACACTTTGCATATTGCTTAGTTAGTATAAATTTGTAACACATTGGAAGGCAATTTGACACTGATCAAGTTTGTCATTTACCGGCTTGTAGTTCAGCAATTCATTCTTGTGTCTGTACCTTAGAGCAATAGTTCTCAAAGTGTGACTAGACACCCTTGGGTGTCCCTCTAAGGTGTTGTTTGACATTTTCATTCTGTTGACATTTGTACTGATACTGCAAAACAGTGGTTTTGGTGCCTTAGTACAGATCAAGGCAGTGGCACCAAATTGCACTGGTAGTAATTGTATTCTTCACACCACTGATTGGACTGTTTCAGAAAAAGCCAGTTTACTTATTCAAGTTTGCATAGCTAACAAGAGCCAGGATTTGAACTCAGTGTACCTCCAGGACCCTTTACCCTCTTAATTACTGTGCTGTGCTAATTCTATAATAGCTGCTGTCAGGTAAACCCCTGACTTACAGTGACCCAGTGCACAACAAGATGGAATACTGCCTGGTCCTGCGCTATCCCTATGATGAGTTGCAAGTTGGACTGTTCTGATATGTAGGGGTTTAACTGGCTGATTTTTGGAAGTAGATTGCCAGTGCTCTCTTCTTGGTACATCTTACTCTGAAAGCTCCCCTGAAACCTGTTCAGCATTGTAGCAATAGGCAGTGCACCAGTAACAGACCAGTGGTGGCTGTTTGTGAAGTCCACTGGCCAGGAATCAAACCCTGGCCTCCCAACTGGATGGCAAGAATTCTATCACTTCGAATCGGTGATAGCACACATTAGAAATAAGAACAATATTAAGTGGACTTCAACATAACTTAAATACTCCTTGCATCTTAACTCAATATTGCAAGGACAGAGTAGCTGGGGCAGGGGGCAGGGGAGCATGCTCTTAGGCAAAATCAAGGCCAATTGGCACAACTAGCATTTTGCTAAGAGGGCTGTCTGCACCCCACATTGGTGAGTGGTGTCTGGGGTCTTAAAAGCTGCCAAGCTGCCATCCGAGGGCACAGCAAATGGTCCCAACTCAGCAGGAGCGGATGCTCACCAAGGACCAAAATGACATGGGGTAGAGACAACCCAGAAGATAGACCCACATGAGGGGGTGCCTACATCGACTTGGGACCGGAAGAACCGGATGGTACCCGGCCACCACCAGTGATAGCAGTGATGGAGCTCACTAAGTTGAGTCTCACTGGCAACACAAGAATAAAAAGGGATGCACCCTGAGATCTCCACTAAAAGACCTCAACTGATGGTCCAGTGGCTTCAGGGTTCCCCTGGGAGCATGGCCCCTGGCCCTGATACTGCCCTTGCCCATAAATTGTAATGAAGGTCCACTCTTCTGACAGGAATGGATTGGACTTGGCAATGCAGAGCGACCGTATATAGGGTGCACTCTATGGTTCTGTGTATCTGTAGGATATCATCCTGCTGACCTCTGGCTGGAGGAAGGGGAGTGGGTGGAGAGGAGGGGAAAGGAGACTGTTGGGAGGATGAGACATGCGTGGAGCAGAGGGGAACAGTGTGCTGTTACCGGGCAGGGAGAGCAGTGGAAGCTGCATATAGGTTGACATGTAAATTTATATGGGGATGTACATTTTCACTCAGTCATAATAAAAAGAAAAAAAATTAATTGTACCACTGAATCACCAACATCTGTCAATCTGTAATACTGTCAGCTTCAACAAGCTTGTTTGTATTAAAGGAAGTGTATATGTGTGTGTTGGCCTGGTTTTAGAAACGTTAGATATGCTGTTACTGAAATTATTAGGCCTCCTTGAGAAACTGTGATCCTCTCCCATGTAGGAGAGGGCAGGTAGGAACAGAAGCCCAGTGAAAAGAAAAGACTCTTAGGGGCCTTTGCTACTGTGTTTTTATCTTTCCTTTTTTTAGAGACCATGGCGAGCCCAGGGAAAGACAATTATCGAATGAAGAGCTATAAGAACAATGCTTTAAACCCAGAGGAAATGAGGCGAAGAAGAGAGGAAGAGGGCATTCAGCTCCGGAAGCAGAAGCGGGAGCAACAAGTGGGTTGATGGGGGTGTTCTCTAACATGCTATTCAGGGCAGTAGTTCACTGCTACAGTTGACATCTACTTTGCACTCTCACCTTCCCTTCAGGAAAGTAGCTTAGCTTTGTGGGCCAGTCATCCAGTCCTGTTTGTTATAGCAGAAATATTGGAAGCTTTGAGAAAAGGAAAAGTAGTCCTTTGTCCCATTTCCCAAGGTTTGACCAACCTACGCATCATTTGTATCTTCAGTACAACCTCCAAATTCTAGCTCCTTGTTGCCTTTTCTCTTTCTTACCCTGTAGACAGTGTTAGACCTGGCCTTCAAGTCGCAGCTCTAATCCTGGCCCTTTAAGAGGCTCATTCTGAGCTGCCTTCTATCATTGCATTTCTGTTTTTTGTAAACCCCGCTAGGACTAAAACTGTATTAATGCCTCACTTCTGCATTCTGTCCCTACTCCCACCCCCACAACTAAATTGGTGCCTTGCCCTGGTCTGAATTCAATCACCTAACCTGCTTTTTTCCTGTGTTCTTGCCATATCATTACTCTTTTTCTTCAAAGCCTTTAATACTCATCATCTTTTACAGAAAAGTGATAAAAATCTGCTTATATAAAAGTGCTCTCAAAAAAATATGAACAGATAGATACAATGTAGAAAATAAAGCCCTTGAATATCTTTCCATGTCAGTCTAAAGCTTGGGTCTGATTTTCTCAACTTCGCTAACGTTTCAGTAACAGGTGTACCCAAATTTAACATTGGATTGGTTTTGTTGTTGTTCAGCAAGTGATCTTAACCATGTCTCTTCACTTTACTTTCAGCTTTTTAAAAGGAGAAATGTTGAGCTGATTAATGAAGACGCTGCGGTGTTTGACAGTCACCGCATGGACTCCTATGTGAGCTCTACCACTGGGGTAAGGAAGGCTCTTGCATGCTGCCTGAGGCAGGCCTGAGAAATACCTGCTTTTAGAGAATAGAAATTGAGTTGTTCTCATCACCTAGTGGTTTTGGTAGTAACAATGTGAAGTTTTTTTTCCATGGGCCCTTTTGTAGTTGGTCAGCCTGAGGAGCCATCAAGGATTCATCTCTGATGGCGATGTCTAAGGAAATATTTAAGGGAAACTGTCAGTTGCCTCAGAGGTTGGAAATCACTTTCAGCTCTTCCAACTTGAAGCAGCTATAGATTAAGTGAATCCCTTCTGCTCGTTCTGTGTATCGTGCTATCATTTTGCTCTCAAGAAAGCAGGATGCCAGGCAATGTGTTCACTTATGGCTCTGCTGTCGATTTGCAAACTTCTAAGTCTATTTTATGTTCTAGGAGGGTGTCATCACAAGAGAGATGGTGGAGATGCTCTTTTCTGATGATTCTGACCTGCAGTTAGCAACCACCCAGAAATTCCGGAAACTACTCTCCAAAGGTACAAAGCCTGATTTTCCCCAGAGGAACTCATATAATCGAGCTTCCCTTTTTTTTTCCTCTGACCTCATCCACTACTCTTCCCTCACTCATTCTGCTCTAGCCCTGTTGGCCTCAATGTTCCCTGGAAATGCCAAGGACATAACCACATTCCCACCTTTGTAATGGCTGTTCCCTCTGTGTGATTCCCTCTACTTCCAGATGTCTGTGTGGTAGCTTGCTCACTTTTATGATCAGATCCTACCTTCCCAATGAAGCCGGCCTTGATAGATGGAGCTTGCAAGCTAAGCCACCACAGTTCTCAGTATTTTCAATTTCTTTACCCTGTTCTATTCATTTCTTTTTCCCATGACACTTATTACCTTTTAACATAAAGGAGTGTGTTCACCCACTAGGAGAGCTTTGTGAGGCTCTGTTTTGTTCACTGCTGTATCTTCCATAGATAGGACTGTCCAGAGCATACCTAAACCAAACCTACTGCCATCGAGTCAGGTCCGACTCATAGCAACCCTGTAAGTCAGAGTAGAACTGCCCCATAGAGTTTCCAAGGAGCACCTGGAGGGTTTGAACTGCTGACCTTTTGGTTAGAAAATGTAGCACTTAACCTACTATGCCAGCAGGGTTTCCATCTGGCACATGGTAGGTGCTTAATAAGTTTATTGTATGACAGGAAAAATACTTGTCTCAGTATTCTAAGCAGTGCTTCCAAGAAAGAAGCAGGTCTTAGAAGAGAAATGTGTAGACCAGAGTTGCTGATCCCTAGGGCTTTACTCTGTCCCTTAAAATTATTTGCTTTATGTTAGTAAGCTAAAGCTAAGCATATCAAAATTAGGACTGACTTTACTTTGTAACCGACTCGACGGCATTTGGCTTGGCTTGGCTTACTTTTTAACATCTTAAGTAAATACACAGTTCCAACAGGAACAGCTATTGTTAAAACCACCTCACTAGGAGAGAGTTTGTCGCTATTTTTAAGGATGGCCAGAGGTATCTGGGAAGAATAGTAAGCTGACCCTAATGAATGGATCAGCTGAAGGCTTTTGTCACTTTGTCTCTCCTTCCCTTCCCCCTCTTAAAGAGCCTAGTCCTCCAATAGATGAAGTCATCAACACTCCAGGAGTGGTGGATAGATTTGTGGAGTTTCTGAAGAGGAACGAAAATTGCACATTACAGGTGAGGCCTGGAGTGGTGGTAGGGGTTACAAGATAAAACATCCTCTTTCAAGAGTTTACAGTGGGGTATTTGTATAGGCACATTTTTCAGAGAGTGGACAAGTAGTGTAATCAGATGCTCCCTTAGCCTCAAAGAAGAGAGCTAAAATCTCATCCTTAAATCACATAATCTCGAAGGACAGATAGCAGAATATGGCAGACTGAACTGTCACTTATAAATCAAGGTTTTAGTCTTAATTCCAATCTCTCTAGCTCTGTGAACTGGGGCAGATCATTCAGCCTCTCTTGATCTCTCTTCACAGAGTATGGGAAGAATCAGTCTGGCTCTCTTATTGATATTTCCTAGAAACTCAGCTGGGAGGGATTTTTTGGGATCCATCTGACTATGATCCTGGTTTCAGGGTTATAGCAAGAAGTAAAGTGACTTGCCAAAGCACTCATGGATGCTGTGCTAGTGCAGGACTAGATCTTGGTGCCACTGGAGCCTAATTCTGTCTTCACGCTGTGTCACGTCACTACCAGTAACCTCTATTGACTGCTTTAAAGAGGGGTGGGTTTTTTGTTTTTTCATTTAGTTATTTTTATCACCAGGAGCAGGAGGCTTACTGTTCCAAGCTAGCTGTTAATGTCACTGTTCTGTCTTGAATGACCTCTCAGTGATGGCTTAATCTCTCTTTTTAGTTTGAAGCTGCCTGGGCTTTAACAAACATTGCCTCTGGAACCTCTCAGCAGACCAAAATTGTCATTGAAGCAGGAGCTGTCCCCATTTTCATAGAGCTACTTAACTCAGACTTTGAGGATGTACAGGAACAGGTAATGGTCAAGTTTGCCTTAATTCTTATTGGTACCCATTGCTTAGTACCTATAGGTCATAGAGACTGACAGTTTCTGTTGCTCCCACTGGAGTCTTACTAGTTGGCTAGAAATGGGAGAATGCCACTGGAACTTTTACTCCATTACTGCATGTAGAGGTGATCCAAAGAGGCTACAAGAATGCAGTTTTCCCATTACTTTCTCGTTATTGGGGTGGGATGGGTGGGTCAGTGTTTGGCTTCTCTGAACCAGGAACTCCCCAGCTGAAAGGCCTTCATACAGCAAGGAAGGTACGCAAGCTTGTTTAATGTGTCTTAGGCGCCGATGTCATTCTCTGCCGGGGTACTCACTCAGTAGTAATTGGGACTGTAGAGTATTCACAGAAGCAAACTCGGCTCTGCAGGTAACAGTTCCATCATGCTCTTTTCAGGCAGTCTGGGCACTGGGAAACATAGCTGGAGACAGCTCCATTTGCCGAGATTACGTCTTGAACTGTTCTATTCTTAATCCTTTGTTAACGTGAGTAATGATAATCATCTGTACCTGAGGCAGCTATGGGATGGCCATGTGGCAGGTCATTGGGGCAGCTTACTTGGTCCCTTTAGTTGAAAGATAAATACAAAAAATCTAAAAGTACAACTCTTATTGCCAGAGTAAAAGATAAGTATCTCTGAGAGCAGGACAATGGTGCCACTGTTCTGTGCCAAGGAGAATCTTGTACTTCCTAATCTCATGGAATTGTAGAGCTTCCTGTTGGTCATATCTGTCCGTTGTTGAGCTAAGGGACAGAAGCAGTACTAGCCCGTCTGGAAAAATACAATATTCTTTAAAGAGTACCTTGATTAACTCTGGGTTGTGACCATAGATCAAAGACCACGTGAAAAGCCACCTAGACCCCTCTCCTTTTTCTTCCCATACCCTAAAGCACTAAGACAGTTGAACAAACTGTTCTTCAGACTTCAGTGTTATAAGCTTCCACTGTCATTTTTTCTAGGGCCCTTCACAGAAAAATCATTCCATATTGCATAGTTAAAGCCCTCACACTAGACCTCAGCTTTTATTTCTAAAGAGAACAGTATCTCTTATCTGGGACTTGGGGAGAGGTAGGGACACAGTATGTCATGCCTTAAAAGCTTTGCCGGTATGCCAAGATCCAGTCTACTGTTTTGCCCTTATTAACTCTGCTCTTAACTAGCTACAGCTGGCCCTGGTCCCCTATACAGCTGTAGGTGGGCCTTTTGGCCCAAATAGGCTCTTAAGAGTTATGGGGAGGAAGAAACAGAAAGGCTGCTAGAGTCTCAAGGATCTGATAGGATTTGCTTCCAGGGCTTTTTAATAACAGCTATTTACATGACATCAGTGCTAAGGATCTGGCTTTGCTGTTTCCTTCAGACTCCTTACCAAGTCCACACGACTGACAATGACACGAAATGCAGTCTGGGCTCTGTCAAACCTCTGCCGGGGAAAGAATCCACCCCCAGATTTTCCAAAGGTAAGAGCTAGTTAACTGTTCCCTGGATTCCTTCAAATGGAAGAATTTGGATATGAAAGTGTTTTAGATCTTTGGGGAGCCCTTTAGGGCCTCAAGTGAAACCCAAGTGGAACTGAAGGAGGTGATTGACAGTGAAGGAGGTGATCTTGTGTGCCTGGTATGTAGCTAGATGGTAAAGTGGAGAGACCGGCCTGGTGGTTTAATATAGCAGAGATCTCAAGATCCAGAATCACTTGCAGGGGAAGGGCCAGCAACAGTAGGGTTAGTAGTAGAGCTGTCCCCCAGTGAGTCCCTCTCACTCTGCTTCCAACAGGTCTCTCCTTGTTTGCCCGTGCTGTCTCGCCTGCTCTTCAGCAGTGACTCAGACTTGCTGGCGGATGCTTGCTGGGCCCTCTCTTATCTGTCTGATGGCCCCAATGAGAAGATCCAGGCAGTCATAGATTCTGGAGTTTGTCGGAGATTGGTAGAACTTCTGATGTGAGTATTCTGCATTAGGCATATAGATGCCCTAAGCTCCAAGGTCAGACTAAAGAGCTGTAGACAGCAGTGTGCTGTCCTAGCCAAGGGTCTGGAGCCAAAATTATGCTGCCAGGTTTGGTAGTCAGTAGGCCAGCATAGGACTTTCTACTGATCATCATTCTCTCCCTCTTATAGGCACAACGATTACAAAGTGGCTTCTCCTGCCCTGCGAGCCGTGGGTAACATTGTCACTGGGGATGACATCCAGACCCAGGTGAGGGTGGGGGGTATAGGATTTTAGCTCAGACCAGCTATAGGAGAGCAGTGTAGAGAGTTCCCTGTGGACAAAAACCTTCTCTACTGAAAGCTTTAGTCCTGATGGGAAGCAGCATATGGTCTAGGAGAGACAGCATAGACTTAAGAATTCTGACTTTGCCACTTTTGTACAATGATGGACAGCTTGGATACTTTCATCTCTTGTATAAATTAGAAACCAATCATCATCCACTGAGTGCTTATTAAGAAAACTAATTGGGATCACCTGACTATCAGTCTAGACCATTGTAAGGTAGTTCTTAATAAATTTTGAGTCTACTCTGTTGGGATACAGAAAGCTGTGGAACCTCATCCCTGCTTCATAGGCCTTTAGGGACCCATGAATACTGTCTACTAGTAACCCCTCCAGTAAGGGCACAGCAAGCAAGATTTTCTTTGGCTCTTGAGCAGTTGGCATAATTCTGTGGGATTCTTGACAGGTTTCTTAGAGATGAGCACCCTCACTCAAATTGTACTTTTATTTTCATAGGTCATTCTTAACTGTTCAGCCCTCCCTTGTCTCCTCCACTTGCTGAGCAGCCCCAAAGAGTCAATCCGAAAAGAAGCTTGCTGGACCATTTCAAACATCACTGCTGGCAACAGAGCTCAAATACAGGTAAAACAGGCAGTGAAATCAGGTAGGGGAACATGGGAGATTGTGGGATGTTTGCTTCTGAAAGAGAGGGTTCATTTCTCTTTTGGTATTGGGGCCACTGTGTGCTGTTGATCAAAGATTCTTTGCAAGTAAACCCAGATTCCTCTGTAGCCTGTCACATATATGAGAAACACAAAAGGACTCATAGGAGAGGAATAATATCTAAGTCTTAGCTGATATGTGGGCTGGATCTGCTTTTTCTTCTTGAAGTTGACTCTTCAAAAAGTGTTCCAAGTTGCATTCTGTAAGTGAGCATCCCCCATCCTCTCTCAGGCTGTCATAGATGCAAATATTTTCCCTGTGTTGATCGAAATCCTTCAGAAAGCAGAGTTCCGCACAAGGAAAGAAGCAACGTGGGCCATCACCAATGCCACATCAGGAGGGACCCCTGAGCAGATAAGGTATCACGTTCCCTTCACATTGTCTTGTATGATAGGTTTGCTATTCATCTTGGCTCATGATTATTCACAGATGACCCCCTCAGCTCCTTTGCTGGATTAGGTCTTCTCGTAGTCTAGCTGCAGTAGGGTTCAACTGGTAAACTGCACAGTGGACTGGAAACTGGAAGAGATTCCTGTAGACCATGGTGTTTGGTCCGTGTTTTCTCTCCTTGGGGGTAAAAACCTGTAACGTAGACATCAGTCCCTCCTCTAGCATTTCCTACCTTACAGGCAACTGAAATCGTGTAATTCTCAGTTGTGTATACAAAGGAAAACCATGCTTTGCCTTATTGAAAGAACTTTCTCTGGAAAATCATTTTTGGGGATGAGACTTAAGAGAAGTGAATAAAAAGCTATTCTATGTATATATGTTCTTTGATTTTAGTTTCAATTATCTGAACAGGAGAAGGGGTTGTGAAAATTGGACCTGTGTCTTGCTTTTGTTTCATAGTTTAATAAGGGAAGTGTAGTCTGTACATGTAGTCTTAGGAGAAAAGGGCTAGCCATTAAGCTTTAAATATAAATAAATACAGTATTGAAAAAGGCCTTTTGGATGGGAAAAAAATGTAAGTATCTGAAAGCTGAAGGCCTTTGCTTGCAACAGCAAGTTTGACTGGAACATACTGTCCTTGAAGGGGAATAATGGGAGCTGAAGCTAGAAAAGGAGATGGAAGCCAAATTAGCGAAGATCTATATTGTCTTCCCAAAGAGCTGGGACTTTGGGCAGGGAGGCTGTGAGAAATTTTAAGCAGGAAAATGTGTTTTCAGAGCTGTGTTTCAGGAGAGGGTAATATTTCAGCAGAGGAAAAATTAAAAGCAAGGAGGAGAAGTCTGTTGCAGTCATCCAGGGGAGCATTGAACTAGACCAGTAATAGGAGAGTGGAAAGATTAAGACAGAAAGAGAATGAGTGGTGATCCAGACTCATTAAAAGTGGATTGCTGAGAATGTTGACACAGGCTGAGACATCTACCCAGCATACTGGGTACTTGCCCACCATAAACTAAGACCTTGCCTGGTGTCTGGCTCCAGGTACTTGGTCTCATTGGGCTGCATCAAACCACTGTGTGATTTGCTGACTGTGATGGATTCGAAGATTGTACAAGTGGCCCTCAATGGACTGGAGAACATCCTGCGGCTTGGAGAGCAAGAGGGCAAGCGCAGTGGCTCAGGGGTCAATCCCTACTGTGGCCTCATCGAGGAAGCTTATGGTATGTGCCCTCTCTGCACCCGCACCACTACCACAAGCAGAGAGGTTCAAGCTCAGAATCTGAGGACTGTAGGCGTCCAACATATTATACAGAATATGAGGATAGGGGCTTTTCAGGGAGCACCCATGACTTCTATAAAATTTAGGTCAGTGTTTCCAAAAATGGTTAAAAACTCCTAGTCAGGTTGTACCATCAAGAAAAAAGTTATAGCTGGAATCAGCTTAAAGTTAACAAGTCACCGTTATACTTGGTAAAGTAGAGACTCGGTAAGAAAGACGAAGATCTTTAGTGAGATAGACTGACAGTGGCTAAAATGGTGTGCTCAAACATAGCAACAATACAAAGGTGGTATGGGACAGAGAAGTGTTTCCTTCTGTTGTAAATAACGTTCCTGTGAGTTGGAACTGACTCAAGGACACTTAGCAAAAACATACTACATTACAGAACTTGAACCAGCTTAGTAATTGTCAGAGCCTCTGGAAATCATAGCCTAGCCAAGATGACCCTTAAAGTTAACTGTCAGTTAACCACCTTCAAGTTGATTCTAACTCATGACCATCTACAGGGTTTCAGATGCTCTTATGACCATGTACCGAGTGACTGGCATAGACTGGGATTTGGAGTAGAATCGTGTTCTAATCCAAAGTTTTATGTATCACTTTTCTTTTCTTGTCTGAAAAGTAGATCTGTCTGATAGGCCCTCCCCAGTAACTAGGTATGCACAGATAAAGGAACAAAATTAAAAATAGAAGCAGGAGCTGGAAGGCACATGTATTTTCATTTGAATTTCTAACAAGTTTCAGTAAGAGTACTAGATTGACTCATCAGTCATCTCTGAGAAGAGAGACCCAGAAAGGTTAAAAACCTGCTGCGGATCACAGCTAATTAGAGACAGAATCAGGACTAGAACCTCTGATTGTGACTTCTTTTCATGTCTTTCTTCTGCAAGTATATAGTTTTAGGAATAGATACTAGCTCTCTTCTTGGAGGTCCAAGAGTGATTTGGTCATATTAGCTGTGTTTGTAAAGACTAACATCTCAGGGAAGGAAAGTTAGACAAATGTTACACAGGCTCAACTTCTAATAGAAAAGCACTCAAACTTCACTCTTCTCCCTCCTTCCTTCTTGCCACCAAAGGCTTAGATAAAATTGAGTTTCTCCAGAGCCACGAGAACCAGGAAATCTACCAGAAGGCCTTTGACCTCATTGAGCACTACTTTGGTGTAGAAGATGACGACAGCAGCCTGGCTCCCCAGGTGGATGAAACGCATCAGCAGTTCATCTTCCAGCAGCCTGAGGCTCCCATGGAGGGCTTCCAGCTATAATGTCTGCCTCCGGGAAGGGGAGGGGATGAGAAGCACCACCAACCAGTGGAAAAGCAGCCCTCTGGTGGACGGGAAACCAGCCACCCCACCATCAGCTACTACACAACCTCTGCTGCCCTGGAGACTGTGCTCTTGACCTGCTCCACCCCCTTCCCTGGAGGGAACACCCTCTGGACAGACAGAACAAACCATCTGAGGCTCATATTTGGGTTTTGTGACAAGAAAGGGACATGTTGGGCTTTTCTTCCTTACACTATATTTTGGCTGCACACATGTCTTTTAACCCTGGAGCCCAGGGGTAGACAAAGGAGGACTGAGGTAATCAATTTTGCACCTTTTTTTTCCTTTTTAATTTCTTTTGTGGTGACTTCTTTCCCTTTTATTTTTCTTCATCCTTCATAGTCCTCTGCCCTGACCTGTGTAACTCTAATCTTGGGTACTTGAGCAGATGGAATATTCCAGATGTAGGGGATGGGAGGGGAAGGGAGAAATCCAAAACAAAGTGTTCTTGCTCTGACAGAATATTAATCTTGTATGCTTGGATTGAGTTATTTAATTTTTTTTCTTTTGCACATTTTTCATGTATTAAGGTTGCTCTTCTCAAGAGTCGTGGTTCCTGGTTTTAGGAATTCTGATTGTCAGCATTGTCTGGGACTAGAGTTGGAGAAGAAGGCCACTGTTAAGGCTAAGGTCCTCCCTTGCCACTGACTCATTGCCCAGACCTCTTTAGTTTGGGAGACTCCCCTCACTCTCCTGGGACAAATACACAAGTGGGAGTGGAGGGGAGGAGCAGAGGCCTTCAGATAGGGCTTCCCATGCGTCGCTACTGATCCCATGTTTCCTACCCACTTTCCAAATGGTGCGACCCAACTTCATTTGTTTACTTGAAAATTCCCCCAGAGTTGAATAAACCTTCAAGGTAGCTGTGTCTTCTGAGCACAAGATGGGAGGCTGTGGTCCTTCCTTTTGTCCTGTGGAGAAGATGGTCTTCACTCTGGTGACCCTTAAATTTCAGAGGTGGTTACAGTGAGAGTGTCATGTATTTGGATAGCTAGGGATCCCTGCCTTTGGCCTTTCTTCTTCTTCCATAGTTGGATCATGTATATTTTACTTCCAAAGGAGAGAATGTCAAAAAGTTCTGTATTTTTTTATATTCTATATATTAGGTAGGTCAACTGTAACTGGTCTCAAGAGGAAGAACCGTGTGTAATTGCTGTAAGTAGGATATTGTGAGAAAGACCAAAAAGAAATGTGGAAGCTCCCACACTCACAGGGCCTGAGCTTGGTCCTTTTCCCCTCTGCTTGGGTTTTGGGCCACCACTTGGGACCACCTCTCAGCTCTGGACAGCTTGATCTGATTGTCCCAGTACCAGAAGGGAGCAAGAATGTGTCAGGGCTGGTGAAGTCCTGACGGTTGAGCATCCTGCTTACATCATGAAACCCAGAAAGCGTCTACCTCCTCAGATTCCGTCTCGAAGACCCCTGCTCACGTGACTTATCACACATGGCTGCCTCTCCTGTCATTAGAGACATGGATCAACCTGAGTACTTTGCTGAGAGTTATTGGTATCTTCCTGCATTGGGTCTTGCCCTTCCTTGTGACAGTTTGCCTTTTCTTTCTCTTTGTGTAAAGCTAGTGTAGTGCCCCAGTGGTTTCCACACCCATCCCACTGTGGTCAGTCATACGCCCTGCTGCAAGCTGACTTCTCCTTCCCCAAACAGTGCCATTCTTGCTCCTATTCGTATACATCCCCTCTGGCTCCAGTGAAATCCATGCCTCTGCTTATAGGTGGGAAGTTCAAGTACTCACTGTGGGCATTGGTCCTCCTAGTGTTCTAGTCCAGCTTTGGGCCATTGTAAGAGCAGGGTGATGTGGGGCAGGCAGTTATCACTGGAAAGTGACACCAGTGCTGTTCTGCTTGGTGAGTCAATGCCACGTATCAACTTGGAAATGATAGCTGCTAGCCCACACTCTCCAGGTAGGCAGGGGAGAGGATGTTTTTTACTTGGCCTACTGCCTCTCTTAGAACACTTGTCTCCCAAAACTCAGAAAAAGGTTTCTCCGCTTGTCCAGAGAGGAGAAGCAGTTTTTTAATGCCTTTGACATTATGGCCAGATTCTTAATGTGAGACTTACACATCCTGCTTTCCCAACTGTTCATCTATGGTCTAATTGGCTTCAGTTCTGAGCTCTGTACCAGGTGAAAGACTTTTTTGGTCATTTAAATGGTGCCTAAAGCTAGGTTTCTCCAAGTACTTCAAAGGCTAAAGTGTCCTGGGGGCACAGCGTGATGACATTATTTCTTGTCAGAGGAAAATAGCCTTTAGGTGTTCTCTCTTGTAGTGTCATCCCAGACCATGTTTTCCATTTGTCTTTCTCTAAACAAGTCAGCAGATGAAGTTCTTCAGTTGACACACACAGCTCTTTTGTGGTCCTCTTCTCCTTGGGCCATCTTTTGAAGCAAAATACTTCTTGAGCCAAGGCTTGAAAGCCATTTTGTAGTCAGCTTGTATCTGGACTTCAGACCCTGGCCTGAATGAGGTCAGAGGCTTTCTGGTGGATTTTTTAATAACTTGCAGAGATGCAGGGGCTTCTCACCTGCTAATAACTGATGAGCCAGAAATCTTCCTATATTGGCACATGGCTAGTATGTCCATGTTAAGGATCTCTGGGTATAGTTTTGCAGAGGTAGGGGTGGAGAAATCTAGATGATAGGGGCCAAGGAGCCTATTTCTTAACTAAAGTGTTCAAGTATTTTGAACTATGCCAGCTATTTATTGCCAAGCCTTCTGGGTCCCCCACTCCCATATCAGCTCTCTAGTGCTAACAGGGTCTTTGGTCTTCATTTCCCAGCTATTTCCAGCGACTGCCTGGCCCTGGTTTTGGCTGCAGCCTTCTAGTAGAAACACGTGGGTTTTGTTTTCTACTGACCAGTAGTCTAGTTACTTGGGCCAGTGGGTACAAATGACCTTTCCAGGGAGCAGGTGTTGATGACCGCAGCTTTCAGGGTCCCTGGCATTCACCTTTACTGGAACTCTTAGATCTGTTCTTTCTACTTTCTTTGCTGCTTCCAGGAGCTGAACTGCACAATTGTAGCTGCAACTATATTTAGCCAACAGAGAAGTAAAGACAACTCCTCAGCATAGCCTTTTTTTTTCTCTAAAGCCTAACCAGTTTAAAATTACAACCATCTAGCAGAATGAACTAGATTTCCATATTCTCCTTTCTGCTTTCCTTTCCCCTGCATCCTGGGGTTACCCGTGTTCTAGCTAACCGGAAGGGAAGATGAAATCCTAGCAGTACTTCCTTCTTCATCCTAGACCGCTCTCTAAAGGCCCCCCTCATTCACTAAGGCCTCTTCCCTAGGCTCACTCAGCTGAGTATCCTTCATCTGGGGCATTCTTCCATGGAGTCATCTCAAGAGGTCAGATTCTAGGGTCCCTGTAGGCACTCCAGGGTCATGAGGAAAGAACAGGCCATGGGGAGCCAGCCTAAAGTCAGAGACATTGATGAAGATGTACAGAGTAGTTCCAAAAAAATTGCTTGGCAATGGAGATAAGCCTTTCTTTTAATGTGCCTGCCTGTGTGCCTCCTTGACAGCCTGAGGGAGGGGTACAAGGCTCAGGGCACTGAAGCCCAGGGACTATTCATAACCAGTGGCAGTATCTTCCAGGCAGGGCTACTCCAGAGGTACATGAGTGTGGGACTGAAACTGCTCCGAGTAGTTTTCTCCCACAGCTTAGAATTCCATCTTCTAGAGCAACCTTATCCAGTAATTTTTCGCTTAGCTTTTGGATTCTACAGGGAATCCAAGCTGAGAATTTGGCCCTAGAGGGATCCCTGTAGCAGAAACTAACTGCTCTTTGGCCAAAGCCTTCATAAACAATTCAGTCATCCCATTGGCCACCCCCTAACCCTGCTGCCAGACTAAGACCACAGCAAGGAAGGAAACAGGTCAAGACTAACCTAAAAAAGCTGTTATTTTTCCTGAGGGCATTTTTCATTAGACATGAGCTATGTGCAGAACAAAAACTGGCATTGAGAGTTGGAAAAGACAGCATTCAATTTGGAGCCCAGGCACCCTAGGAGAAAAGTTTGCATAGTGTACTGTAAAGGTTTGGGCCTGCCTGGCTACTTCTGGGCCAGCCTGACTTATACCTGCATTAGCACTAGCTGAATCCCTTTGTTGAAAGCTAGTCCTGCCCCCCAAGCAAGTCAGATTTTCAGTCCCTGGGTTTGCGGGGGGAAACTGCCTGTATGCTTTGGGGTAGTAAAGGAAGACAGACCTCAGAGGCCCTGAGACTGACTAGGAACCTCTGATTCAGATGATACCCATAACATCCTCAGGCTCTGGAGTTACATACTGGCTTTATCCAGCTTTTGTGGAAACTGCCTTCACTTGGATCACTGGAAAAGCGAAAAGAGATATAAGAGCCCAACCATCCAGCAGAGCAGATGTCCCCCCCAAAACAGGTTGAGTTCCCAGCGACAGACCCTAGGAAGGTCAATCCAGCCCTTCTCCTCCTCACTAGTGTTTCTCACACAATTCTTTTTTTATTATTATTTTTCCAAGAACCATAAACTGGTTATTTTCCATGTTCTCAGGGCCCCTGGGTAGACAGACACAGCTTGATGATTTTAGAGCAGACATAGGCCAAGAAACCATGGCATTGAGTGTGCTGAGTCCAGACAAATGATATTTATATACACATCCAAATTTGAAGAGAACTGTATTTCTTTAGGTTTCAAACACTGTAATAATAGATATAAAGCAAAAATAAAAACCTGTTGCAAAGTTCTAAATTGTCTGTTTTGGTTTGGAGTGAACCCAGGCTGGATTATTTGGAGGTAAATGAGGTGGTATGTAAACTTGTTAGACTAACAGAAGAAATAAGAATTGCTCCAGCCGGCTCCTGCTATACAAGGTTTTGTTTTTTTAACAACTTTATATATAATTCACATACAATAAACTGCACCTATTTAAAGTGCACAATTTGATGTTTTTTATACGTATGCACTCATGCAACTATCACCACAATGGAGAGAACACACCAATCACCTTTGTTAGTTTTACTGCCCCAGCACTAATGTGCATTCTATAGTCATTAGAAATTAATTTGCATTGACACTGGTTTGTCATCACCCTATAGCCCTTAGAATCTTACAAGGTATCTGAGTATTATCCTCATTTTGCCAGTGAAGAAATGGTCTCATAAAAATTGGGGTCATACAATTCACAAACTCCTCACTTTGGTTTAGAGCAATTCCTAAAACAAATTAGAAGCCAACAATGTGATTTAGCCCAAAAAGAGGGTTTTAGTTGGCTGATAGTGTGTTCTAAGTTTTAATTAGTTGCCGAGATTGAAAAGTCAAATACCAGTCTTGAAAAACACAGTGTCTGTGCTATGGAGTCAATTTGACAGCAACAGATTTGCCTTTTTTGGTTAACTGGGCCTGAGTTTCTCCTTGGCCACAATATGCAATAACTGCTCTACCAGTTACCACCATTCCTAGTTGCCTCCCTGACTTGTTGCCATATTTCTTTTATATCAGCGACTGTGCACCCATGTTTGTTTTACTTACTCCTTGTGTACCTGCTTTGCTCATATGACCCACCTGGTCCCTGAAGGCCACTGTTTACCTTTCCTGCTATACCTTCCACCCCTCAGCCCGTGTAAATCTGTTCTTATGTATGTTCTTTCTTTCTGCCTAGAGCATCAAGGCATTATTGTTATGTTACCTCCTCAAGAGATTTCTAACAAGCTGTTTCTGGATGAGGCCTTTAAGAGATCTGGTTTCCAAATCCTGGCTCCTTATACTGTATTGCCTTGCAGTGTTACTTTGTAAATGCAAACCTTGGTGTCGGGAAATACTAGACGGAGCTCTGTCTTCGTCTCCTTAACCTAACGAGTGAAATAACATCTTACTCAGTTTAACAACTTAAACCCACTCTGTGCCTTGACTGGGTTGCTAGCCATCAATTCCCAAAGTATTCTTTGACTTGCAAACAAATAGTAATTTCAACACCTTGGTGATAATGCTGTAATAGAAGTCTATCCAATAGTTGGGAACTAGAACAGATTGCAGAACGTTGGGAAGGCTCGGAAGTGGCTGTTGAGCTGAACCTCAAAAGAGGGAGTAACCACTGCCGACGAATCGATGTGAGAATAGTACTACTCCATAACTTCCAAGGAGCACCTGGTCCACTTGAGCTGCCAATCTTTTGTTTAGTAGCCACTTCATGTAACCACTGCACCACCAGGGTTTCCATATGGAAAGCTGGATTAAGAATTTTGATTCTTCCCCTGCCCCGCCCACCCAGCTCCAGTACTACCTGAGGCTCAGTCTAGCCAGGTGGTGTGATGAAGTGGCCTGTTAGAGGGTGGGTCATCTGAAAAGCTAGGGAGGGAATCTTTGCCTGAAGCCAAGCTCTCCCTGCAGTGTCACCTCAGCTCTTTCCGAAGAGACTATCTGCTAAACTTGTGATAAAGAGAAGAAAAAACACTAACCAGGTCACCTTAATTCATCCTAACGGAAACCATGGCAGAATTAGTACGGTGCTTGGTGCCACACTTCCTGGTTTTGAATCCCTGCTCTAACCACGCTTTAGCCCTGTGACCTTAGACAAGTTGTCTAACCTCTGCCTTTCGTTTTGACCAGTAAAAGAGGAATAGTACATGTCTCCATGAGTAGTTACGAGGATTAAGCATACAGTAGGCACACAATGAAAGAGGAAATTAAGGCCCAGCGAAAGAAAAGTAAGCTCGACCACACTGCAAGGAAAGTGATGACGTCAAGACCGGCATATAGATCCTTCTACACCCTGCCACGGATTCCAGCTGTCGACAGGAGTCCTCAGGGGTCCCTAGATTAAAGGCACAGGAGTTCACAATGGGCAAGGGAGGAATGGAAGGGTGGTGGTGTGCAATAAAGAATACGCAGGAGCAAGGTTTGGGATTAAAAAATAGTTGCTGAGTGACACAAATGAGGATGCCGTGTCTGTGCGGAATGACTGTCACTTCTCGGACCTCCAGGGTATCAGACTCCTAAAACAAAATCCCCTTCCATTGCATCTTGGGAGTTGTGGCCAGCTAACTGCGATGCATGGAGGGACATACAGTCCCCTCCCTTCTCGGCCTTCCCACTTCACCCGCCTCAAAAGCCGCTTTCGCTTCAGCTTTCCCAGCAAGCTCCGGGAGAGCGCGGGCTATTGATTGGCTGAGGCGAGAGCGGGCAGCGGCTTCCCAGGGTTTCCGGTGCTAAACCAAAGCGGGTGAAGTCGTCGGTGCGTCAGCGGCGAGGTGCGTATTGCGGCGGATAGCGGGACAAGATGACCGAGGGCTTGTAGGCCTGACTACTTTCGCCTAGTGGGGGCAGTCGCTCCGATTCCGCGCGTGGACTCGGGCTGGAGATGGGTTAATGCCTGTGCGCATGCGCGGGCGCGCAACTCTCGCGGCTGGAGGGCGCGCGGGGTGTTTGTGGCTGCGCGCGCGCAGGAACCCACGTGAGTTTTAGGAGCACGGAGGGAGGGCTCAGGAATAGAGCATCCCGCCACGTCAGTCTCCGGCCCAGAGCCAATCCCGCTCTCGGCCTGTCCTGAGGGGGCCGTTTGGGGCAGGGAACTGGCTTCAGGGAAAGAGAGGCCTCTTTCTCTCCCGCTCCAGGAGCAGCGCCGTGAAAACCTGCCTGGATACAACAGGCTCCCCTGACCAGCTAGAGACCGGAAGAACCGTTGGCTGTCCCCGGTAAAGACCAACCAGTTTGTTTCCGTTTGTTTTAAGAAGCTCCGTGCGCCTGGTGTTGGGATTTCAGATCCAGGCTGCGAAGAATCTTGAAGTCTGGAAAATAGCACCTGTTTTTGTTTCTGAAGGATCTGCACCTAATCTGGCACTGCAAACCACAATGAAGAACCAAGACAAAAAGAATGGGGCTGCCAAGCAATCAGGCAACACTTCCAATACAAAAACCAACCCAGGGCAACCGGAAGCGGGACCGGAGGGAGCCCAGGGGCGGCCCAGCCAGGCTGCTCCTGTGGCTGAAGCTGAAGAGTCCCCCAGCCAGGCCCCGGGGAAGCCTGAGGGTGTGTGCCAGCTTTGCTTTCCGGCTGGTAGGGGGAGGAGTATGTCGCACTGTTTAGCTTAGCTTAGCTTCTGGAGTTAGAGACGGAGGCTGCTGCTTACCCTGGAGGAGGAAATGTGGAGTGAAAGGAGAACAGTAGAGTATATGGGAGCCCTGCCGTTTCCAGGGAGTTGATAAAACCTCCCACGTGAACAGGGAAGCAGAACCTTCTTGAAAGAAGGCTGTGACGGGATAAAACCAGGTGGCAGTCAAATGACAAGCCTAAGTAGCACATCCTGGTACTATTAGGGAACACCTCAGTCACCAGTGGGTAATTGCGCTCCATTGTTGAGGCATTTCTGGGCATTTTTTAATAATGAGGAGTGGTTTGGGGGGAGAGAAGGAAGTAGAATAGCAGTTAACTTTATGCTGTATGCTTGGCCCATGCTGGATGCATCACATACGTTTATACTTAGACATTGTGTGGTGACGAGGGATAGTTATACCATTTTATAGGAAAATCAACAGCATAAAAGGGATTAAGCCATGTTCAACCCAAGCTGGTGGAGGTTTGCTGGCCTTGAAGAACCCCAACTAGTGATACAATCATCTTATTTCTCACTCTGCTCCTCATCCTATCCTGCTAATAGGGGCTCAAGCCAAAACTGCTCAGTCTGGGGCCCTCCGTGATGTGTCCGAGGAGCTGAGCCGCCAGCTGGAAGACATCTTGAGTACTTACTGTGTGGACAACGGTCAGGGGGGCTCAGGTGAGGACGGAGCACAGGGTGAGCCTGCTGAACCTGAAGATGCGGAGAAGTCTCGGAGCTATGCTGCAAGGAACGGGGAGTCTGAGCCAGCGACCCCACTAGTCAATGGTGAAAAAGAGACTTCCAAGGGGGAGCCAGGCACAGACGAGATCCGGGCGAGTGATGAAGGTGGAGACCGAGACCACCGGAGGCCACAGGAGAAGAAGAAAGCCAAGGGGCTGGGTGAGCAGAGGGTAGCTACTTAGTTTAACCAGAGCTGGGGAGGGAGGGAGTGGGCCCACAGCATAGACATGTTAGGTTGTTCACTGCATAAGGACACCTGACGTCAGAATCAGGTAGGGGCTCAAGTCCAACTTACTGCCTTTTAAGAAAATGAAGAGCTTCTGTGCCCATGGTGTGACCTTGTGCAAGCGTTTCCCTGTCTGAGTCTTAATTTCCACTTCTCTGCAGTAAGAGAATCAAACTAGACTGTGGTCAAAAACCCAGATACCTACATAAACCAAGCTAACCACAGGATCTGTGTGGACCAAGAGAGTGCCTCCTCCTTTGAAAGGCTGACTACCACCTGGTCCTAGCTGATTAACAGCATGTGAAACTATAGGCTTAGTGCAGCTATTTGTTTGTTTAGCTACAGGCAGCTAAGACACTAGGAGCCAAGCAAAAACCATTAGTGGACTGGATTTGGTCTGTGTGCCTGTGATCTGCAGCCTCTGCAGCCACCTCTTAGAGCTTCTCAGGACTGACACTCAGGAGTCCGGTGGTGTGCTATGTAAGGTGGCCCTCGGGAGGGAACAGTAGACTCTGACACAGGCACAGGCAGTGGAGAAAGGCAATGATGACAGGCTGTTAAAGCACTGAGGTTGTATAAGGTTATATCTTTGAGCTCCCTACGGTCCTACCCCTAACTGTTGCCCTGTCTTTAAAAAGAGAAAATTTTTAAAATCTTATAATCACATGGTGTGGAAAATAGGTTCATTTCATGTTCATTCACTGTTTAGTTATTTCTCTTGACAGGAAGGAAACCCTGGTGGTGTGGTAACTCGGAGCTATAGCTGCTAACCAAAAGACTGGCAGTTGAATTTCCCCATGCACTCCCTAGAAACTGTGGGGCACTTTTCCTCTGCCCTGTAGGAGCACTGTGAGTTAGAAGCAACTGGATGGCAATGAGGTTTGGTGGACAGAAAATTTTCAGTGCTTTCTCAAGGAGGCCAGGAGTCAGCCTTCTTGGATCCTTCCTCTTTGGGAAAAGCCCACCTTGCGGAAACAGTAGCACTGGACTCACAAATGGGATGCCCTTCACCTGCTGGTCAAGCAGGAAGTTTTTGTCTTGCACAGTGTCCACCAGGATTCCACAGGGGTTCAATCTTCAGCCAGTCACTGAATGTCCTCTGTGACAGGCACTAGCGACAGTCCTGGCTCCCTCACAAAGCATGCAGTCTGTCAGCGAAGGCAGCCAGTTTGACAAGCAGAAATACAAAGTAGGATAGGGGAGGGCTGTCTTGAGGCTCCAGAGTGGAGGTCAAGGCCTGACGGGACTTGGGCCTCCCCCACGGAGCACTGTGTACCTGTCTTTGTTCTGTACTTTGTAGGAAAGGAGATCACGCTGCTGATGCAGACATTGAATACACTGAGTACCCCAGAGGAAAAGCTTGCGGCGCTGTGCAAGAAGTACGCCGAACTGGTCAGTCCCCAAGCTGCCCCTTGTACCCTTCCCACCTTTTGAAAGTCAGCAGCCTACCTGGGCTGGGGCTAGGGTGCAGGGGCAGATGAGTGTTCTAATTCCCATCCACCCTCCCAGTGAGCCTTTTATCTAACTGAAATAGAGTCAGGTCCTAGCTGGCCTCGTCAGGGCTGCCGGTAAGAGAAGGAACTTCACATTCCTTGAAAGAAATTTCTTAATGAGTTCCAGGTGGTGTCTCCTGGCCTGAGTCCCAGATACCATGTCAACTCGCCTGTGTGCTTCAGTATGCATTCCCCCAAAGTACAGCCACACACGGTGCCATTATCACACTAAACAAAACTAGCATTTGTCATTTGGTATTCTGTAATATCTTGCCCAGTATCAGATTTTAAAATGTTGGTCTGATCAAATCAGTTCTTTATTACGTTTGGTTGTTAATAGTACTGTAAAATGGTCTTCCCCTTACCACCCCTAACCCTGTTATTTTTTTCATGAGATTGACTTACTGCAGCAAACAGTTGTCCTGGAGGATACCCCACTTTGTAGCTTTATCTTCCTTGTGGTAGCATTTAAAACGTATTCTTGCCTCATCTCCTGCAAGTGATCTGCATGTTGGCTTTAGAAACTTGGTCCGAGTTAGGGTCAGCTATTTTGATAGCAGTTCCTCATAGGTGGGGCTCTGTACCCTGGAGGTACAGTGGTTTAGTGCTTGATTGTTAACTGAAAGGCCAGTAGCTCAAACTTACCAGCCACTCTGTGGGAGGAAATGCAGCAGTCTGCTTCCAGAAAGCTTACAGCCTTGGAAACCGTGTGGGAGAGTTCTTCTGTATCCTCTGGGGTTGCTGTGAATTGACTAGACGCAGTGGGTTTGGTTTTTTGGATTCAGTGCTCTATACCTTTGTGTTATATCACGGGAGGCAAACAATAGGGAATTTTCTAGTTTTAAAGTCCTTTCATTCCATCTACGTGGAATGGAATCCATCTACTGGAATCTCCTCTAAGGAACTTACCTGTAAAATAAAATCAATCATACCTCCCCAATGGGCCGATTGCAAGAATTAAATAAAAGGGCGTTAAGGAAATAGCACCTTTTCAGAAGGGTTAGGCCAGGGAAAGATTGATGCAAGACAGGAAGGGGCAGGTGGCTGGAGTAAGCAGGGGGAGAGGAGGTTTCAGCACATACAAGCAGAGGGGTCAGCCTTGGTGAGTGGCACAGCTAGGTCCTTGTGACAGGAGGTTGTGGCACATGTGTCCTGCTGCTCTGCCTGCGTCTCTAAACAAGGGGAATGATAGTTCTAGCTGGGGTAGATGAGGCTTGTTGAGGAGGGTAAAGCCATTGTCTAGAGGAGTGTGAATAGCTCAGGGAGCCAGGGTTGTTGAGCAGGCAAGGATCTTGAAATTCTGAAATCGGTCATGAGTTGAAAGTGAGATCCTTAAGCAGGAGCAGTGTGTTGGTTTCCATTGGAGAGCACCCTGCACGGCCCTCAGCTGGCCTGTGTGTCTGCAGCTGGAGGAGCACAGGAACGCTCAGAAGCAAATGAAGCTCCTGCAGAAGAAGCAGAGCCAGCTGGTACAAGAGAAGGACCATCTGCGGGGTGAGCACAGCAAGGCCGTCCTGGCCCGCAGCAAGCTTGAGAGCCTGTGCCGTGAGCTGCAGCGGCACAACCGCTCCCTGAAGGTAGGCTGCCCGCGGTCCGGCAAGGACACCTCACGTTTTCTTCGGCTTTCATTTACTCTTTGGTGGGTTTCCCCTTGGAAAGCCACGCGGGCTTACAGTATAGAAAAACGGCCCCTGTAACATACTGCTTGGCTGCTGTTGTTATTAGGTGTTATCAGGTCTGTTCCAACTCCTGGCAACACTGTGCACAACGGAATGAAACACTGCTCGGTCCTGCCCTGTCCTCTAATTATTGCTGCGCTTGAGTCCATTGGTGCAGCCACTGTGTCAGTCTATCTCCTTGGAAAGTCTCCATTTTGCTCACCCACCGCTTGACCAGTCGTGATGTCCCTCTTCAGGGACTGATCACTCCTGATAACATGTCCAAAGTATGTGAGATGCAGTCTCTCCATCCTTGTTTCTAAGGAGTACTCTAGTTGTAATTCTTCCAAGACAGGTGTGTTTGTTCTTTAGGCTGTCCGTGGTGCATTCAGGATTCGTCACCATAGTTCAGAGGCGTCAGTCCTCCAGTCTTCCTTATTCACTGTCCAGGTTTTGCACACAGCCCTGACGTAGGCAGAACTAATTGTAACAACTCAGCCTGTGTTAATAGTCCCAGGTGGCACAGATGGTTGAGAGCTTGGCGTCTAACAGAAGAAAGGGTAGTGGTTCAAACCCACCCAGAGGTGCCTTGAAAAGAAAGGCTTGGGATCAACTTCAGAAAGGTCTGCCATTGAGATCGTTACGGAGTGAAGACCACAAGACAGGAGGTTTGTCTGTCAGTACTGAAATGTTTGAGAATAATAGTAAGACTGTAGGAATCACATTGACTACGTTGGCAGAAGTGATAGCAGCTGATCTCCCATAGGCTGGTCAGTGGGCACGCTGCGTCCTTTCTCTTGTTCTGTGCAATCTGGTGAAATCTGGGGTGCTCCCATGATCCCTGAATTACTTTTGTGTGCGTATCCTCACCAATGAAAGACATTATGTGTCTTCACTGAATTTGAGTTGGCAGATACCTGGTATTTTGTAACATGTTTTAGGGGTTTTTTGGCTTGACTGACTTTAGTTTTTTTTTTTAGTTAATGTTTGATTTTTAAAGTATAAAAATTTTAATACAAATTTGATGCAGAGGATTCAAAGCTGACGGAAATGTAAGGAATTAAAGGTAAGAGTTGCCCAGCAGAAACCACAATGAACCAAATCTTGTTATATGTAAGTTGAGATAAAGCCATCCAGATTTTTCCTGTGTATAAAATCTTAACATAATTTTTTCAATGGTATTATTATATGTATACTGTCTCATATTCCCTTTTGTTTCTACTTTTCAGAATGCTATGTTTTTGTCTATCACTTTGTATAGGGTTGTCTTATTCTCCTTTAGTTTTAATGTAATTCTCCTTTAGTTTTAATGTAATTCTCCCAGATTGCCTTCCAGTGAGGGAAAGTGTACCTCCCAGTAACCTTGGGTATTCAGGCCCTTCCGCAGAGGGCTTTACCCTGCCTGGTTTTGCCAACCCTAGGCATTACTGAACTTTTACAACCTGGTGTACTGGGGGCATGGGGAGGGGTGAGAGCACAGTAAAACAAGGATATTTGATCTCAAATGTACAGAAGAATAGCTATCAAGAGATTTAAATTGCTTCAGAATGGCACTCACACATGTGCCTGCAGTTTTTGAGGGAGAGCTTCTCTCTCATGTCACTTGCTGTGCCTGGAGGCCCATTAGGAGCCCCCTCCACAACATCCCTGGAGCCTGTACTCTTCAGCATGGGAGTAGGGTGGCTGGAGCAGTGACCATCCCTGGAGGGAGGCTGGCTAGGAGAGTAGATGATGGAGCTCAGGCTAACTTCTCTGCTCAGGAAGAAGGTGTGCAGCGGGCCCGGGAGGAGGAAGAGAAGCGCAAGGAGGTGACCTCACACTTCCAGGTGACACTGAATGACATTCAGCTGCAGATGGAGCAGCACAACGAACGCAACTCCAAGCTGCGCCAGGAGAACATGGAGCTGGCTGAGAGGCTGAAGAAGCTCATTGAGCAGTATGAGTTGCGTGAGGAGGTAAGGCCACTGTGGACAGCAGCCTCGGCCAGGGGGCTTAAGGGTTCAGGACCAGCCAGGTGCTGGTACAGCACTTGCAGCCTTCTTCCTCCTCCTTCCTGGAAAGCAATAAGGTCATTCTTCTTTGAGGTAAAAACAAGAATCTAACCGGTAGCCACACAGCCATGGGTCCACAGTGTCGTGTCCCAAACCATAGGGCCAATTATTCTTTGAAATTTAGAATTAACCCAGATTTTAGGATGGAAAGAATGTATGGGTACCATGCATCACATAGCACTTTCACCAGAACCTCAGGCAGCACCCTGCAGTCGGACTGGTTAATGTCCATGCGATGAGATGCCTGAATACTAGACACTCAAACCCAAACCTGCTGCCGTCAAGTCGATTCCAACTCATAGTGACCCAACAGATCAGAGGAGAACTGCTCCATAGTTTCCAAGGAGTGTCTGGTGGAGTTGAACTGCTGACCTTTTGGTGAGCGGACCCAGTACTTAACCACTGTGCCACCAGGGTTTCCAGATAAACCAAGTGGCATGAATACGGAGAGAGAACCCACAGTGGTGCAGCTCAGTTTTGACTGCCAACTGTGCCAGTTTCCATTTTCAGAGCTTTTGATAATTGGAAATCACAGGATATGGACTGGGCCATCCAATCACAGCGATCGGCTCTGGGGCTCCCTTCATGGACTCCTTGCTGCTTTGCTGCCCTTGCCACTTGAAAGGGCAGATTGTCTCACCCTTGGCTGGTGTTGGCTACTACCCAGGCACTGAATCCAGCTGCTGCTTTGGGCACCCACGCACCAGTCACTTGGCTGTGCCAGGCTTCTGTTTACTCACTTTGGGAAGGGAAAATCACAGCTTCCCTCCAGGGCTGGGCAGAGGAGTGGGCCCTCTGTTCTCTCAGCAGATGTATGCCACATGCCTGCTGTGGGCCAGGCCCATTCCTAGGCCCCAGGGGTATGGTGGCGGGTGAGAGGGCAACACCCCTGCCCTGTTGGGCTCATGGTCCAGTTTGGTGATACGGTGGCCGCTACCTTGGTCCACCACTCCCTTCACTCCTGCGTCCTTTGGGAATAAGGCTGCTTGTGATATATTTGGAGAGAGTTGAGTTGGGTTGGTTCTTGTCCCTCAGCACTGAAAGACATGAAGGCTTCCCTAGCTACCCACAGAGTGAGGCACCCACTTCAAAAAGCTGAACCCTACCACACAAGGCAGTAAAGGACGTGGTATAGTCTAGGGTGGGAGAAGGGGATTCTGCTGCCTCTTCTCATGTATACTGTCTCCCCTGTTTCCCCTGTTAGCTTCTGGTGCTTCTGTCCTACCCCTCTGAATCTTGAACCTCAGATCACAAACAATTGGAATTCATCACATCTCAAACTGAACTTGCTGCAAGCCACCTCCCCTTCTCCATTTCTCCTCCTCCTCCTCAAAAATGAGTAAAATTCTCTACATCCGTTTTTCCAGTAATCCAGCTGGTTTCACCTTTGAAGGCGCATTGAATCCAGCAGCTTTTTACCATCCCTGCTGTCTCACCTGTCCAGGTTCCCACCGCCCCGCCCCTTCAGCAGTTAGGATGGCCATTCCTCAAGATCTTCACCTACAGATACGGTGAACTTCTGTCAATGGAACTTAGTTGTTTGGTGGAGGCCTAGTTTTTGCCCTTTCTTTCCACTTATGAAGGGAACTGAGGGCTATAGAGGAAAGATTGCCAGCCTCAAAGGGTGATGTCTGCTGGGCGTGGAGGTTTAAGTGTATTTACTGCTTGATTGCTCTGGAGGTGGAACCATCCCTAAACACTGACTTAATCCAGGACTCACTCGGCAGGAGAGAGAAGACGAGGTTGGGGAGCAGACCTTCCAGGGAATCAGGGTTCCCTGTGCTGTGGTAGATGGGTCCAGCATGTCAGATGGAGATGGAAAGCTGCACGTGGGACATCCCTGCAGCTCCAGGCTTCCCTGAGATGGGAAGTTCCTGACGGGTGGCCCCCCACCACACCACGCTTTCCTGCAGCATATCGACAAAGTTTTCAAACACAAGGACCTGCAGCAGCAGCTGGTGGATGCCAAGCTCCAGCAGGCCCAGGAGATGCTGAAGGAGGCTGAGGAGAGACACCAGCGGGAGAAGGACTTTGTGAGACTGGGGTCTTGGGCAGTGGGGGTAGGGTGAGAGGGGGTGGGTTGGATTCTGGCTCTGCTTACTTGAGCCTGTGGGGGGTGTTGCTGCCTAGCCCGCCAGAGGGCGCTGCTTCCTCAGAAACCAACCTGAGAGCTGGAGGCCTCAGTGGGTTCTTGTGCTTGTGGCTAAAAAAGGCTGAACCCCTAAGGTCCCCTGACGGGATCTGGGCACCTGTCTTGGAAATAGCTCCTCAAAGAGGCAGTGGAGTCACAGAGGATGTGTGAGCTGATGAAACAGCAGGAGACCCACCTGAAGCAGCAGGTAAGACCCATGAGCGCTGAGCTGCTTTTCAAGTCCCCTCGCTGCCACCTCTTGAGCAGAGGGAAGTGGGACCTTCGTTCTAGGTATAGCGTTGTCCTGACTCATTATAACCTTGGTCAAGCCTTTACTCTTTCTCTGTACCTGCCCAGCACCCATGTGGTGATAACTGGGTAACTAGGTGAGCTGGGGGTGCTTGGCTCCTAACAGTTGTCTTCAGTAACATAAGTTATAATTAATTCTTAAGGAAATTTTGAAGATTAAACATAAAAGCAAAATGTATGCCACCCCCAGTTCTGGTTTTCACTTGCCATTTCAGATTACATTATTCTAGATAAATAGTTTTTGTTTTGTTTTAAAGAAATATGTTAATAACATTGTTAGGGCAGAGGGCCAAGACTGGTTCTGATCAGAGGTGCCTCTAGAGAAGCCCCCTCTCACATGTGGACTTCTGTCTCCCGCAGCTTGCCCTGTACACAGAGAAGTTTGAAGAGTTCCAGAACACTCTTTCCAAAAGCAGTGAGGTGTTCACCACATTCAAACAGGAGATGGAAAAGGTAACATGCTCCAGGCCAGGGGTGCCGGTTGGGGAGTAAGCTGCTTCATTTAGAGTTGGACACTCAGCCTATTGTTAGGAAGCCCTTTTCCTGACATTGCCTCAGGGGGCTGCTGCCAGTGACAGTGTGGTTGACACCAAGGGTGGGGTCATTAGAGGGGACATCCCACATGTCCTGGAGAAGGGACACTGTTGTCATTTATTGTTACTGGTGAAGGACATTTAACTTGGGGAGACTTCCTGTGGTGGCACCAAGGCATGTACTGTCCTTTGATGTCCTTGGGATTATGCTACTCCTTGGAGATGCCATCTCCCAGGCAGGCCAGGCCCCTGACCACTTCTTTCCATCTGTCACATGACCCAGATGACTAAGAAGATCAAGAAGCTAGAGAAAGAAACCACCATGTACCGGTCGCGGTGGGAGAGCAGTAACAAGGCCCTGCTGGAGATGGCCGAGGAGGTAGGCCAAGTGTACACTGCAGTCTGGGGAGTGGGAGGGTGCTGTGGGTACAGATACTGAGTATCATGCCCTTGACCATCTACCAGTAAGTGATGCAGCTGGCACAAGGTGGAGCTGGCATTGCATCTGTGTCTGTGAAGTCCAGAGGCACTGACATCTACTTCCTGTGGGAGAGGGTGGTTTGAGTCCAAGGGTAGATCTGCAGTGGGAGCAAAGGGAGGAAATGAAAGAAAGAAATGAAGAAGCCAAAAACAAAAAGAAGGGTTGCCAGTGATGTGCATGGCTTGCCTGTGGAGCAGTTCAGGTAACTGATGACTTGGTAGCTTGAGATACAGGCACAGTAGGGAACTAACTCTGATTGAAGAACACCTGCACACTGGACCCTACTAAGTGTTTAGATATGCCAGTCTGTGACCATTCCCTTTGGACCTCTGAAGTTGATGTTGGAATTCATTTTACAAATAAGGAAATAGGCTTAAAAGCCACATGTCTTGTCACACCTGTGGTTGATAAGCAGCCCCGCACTTTTTCTGTATCATGCTGCCGCCAACTATAGACAAGTCCCTGTTAAACCAAGGCTGTTCACTAGAAAAAGAGTCAGTCACTCTGATTTTGGTCTGCTCCCAGCCTCAATAAAGCAGCAGTGTTTTCTTCCAGGTAGTAATGTTGATATTGATGATCATGTCGATGGTGAGGATAGGATGGCATTGAGGGGCCCATTTCTTTTCCTAGAAAACACTGCGAGACAAGGAGTTGGAAGGCCTGCAGGTGAAAATCCAGCGGCTGGAGAAGCTGTGCCGGGCACTGCAGACAGAGCGCAATGACCTAAACAAGAGGGTACAGGACCTGAGCGCGGGTGGCCAAGGCCCCTTCACTGACAGTGGCCCTGAACGAAAGCCAGAGGCTGTCACTGCCACAAAGGAGCAGGGTAGTGAGGGGCTCACGTCTCAAGCACCCAGCTCCCCAAGGGCCGTAGAAGCTACCTGCTGCCCTGGAGCACCAAGCACAGAAGCGTCAGGCCAAACAGGGCCGTGGGAACCCAGCCCCACTACTGCCTAGAGCCTGGTGTTTCAGGCATGCTGGAAGGGAGCAGGCAGCCCAGCCAGGCCTGGCCCACATGAGACTCCCACCTCAGCGTAGTCCAGTGCTGGCCAGGGTACTGTGGCCAGGCTGGCATTTGATGCTTTGCAATTTTGGATTTTGTGGGTCAGTTTGACATATATGGCATATGTGCAAGACTTCATACATTTATACCTGTAAGTGTATGGTGGGCTTGCATTGGGGGGGAGTGGGTGTGTGTAGATAGGTCAGTGGCTCTTCAGTGAGCTGGAGCGTCTTACAAGAGAAGCTGTCATCAGTGGCCGCCATCATCGTGAACTGGCGGGACAAGTGACTCGAGCATTTCTCCTGCCCCATTTGAGGCTCAGGTTCCTCCCAGCCCCTTGTGGCTTGTGACAAGTGACACAGTTGCCAAGTTTTGACTGTTACTGTTGTGAGCAGGGCTCTTCTGGCTTCCCTTGAGATGCCTTTACCCTTGATCTGGAAAAGGTGTCCCCAGGCAAAGCCTTGGCAGGGCACCTAGAGCTGGAGATCGGACTGTTCCTGCCAAGATGATGATACCTGGAGAATGTTTGGGAATGATGCTGGTAGGGGCGCCATTGGGCACTACTTTCCCTGACCTCTGGTAGTGCTAGGACCAGGCCAGTGATGCTTCTCAGTAGCCTTACTCAAAGGTGCCTCTTAAGCCTGCACAAATGATTGACAAGAGAGCACCCAAAGGATTCTTTCTGAAAGTTTTTTGCACATGCCAGTATTTGTATCAAGGATCTGCTGAGGAGGGAGAGGGTTACTAAGTGGTGGGCCTGGGTTCCTAACCTCCAGTATCACCACCCACCTGGCTTCTTTGCTGAGTTGGTGTTGAGGTTTCCTGTTTGGTGAGCCCTGATTCCTCATAGTGAGAGAAAGGAAAGGGCTTCTGATAGCTTTGTCATAAGCTTGCCTAAGTCCTGGGAGGCTCTTCTGATTCCCATCCCTATTTCCATGCAGCAGTTGCTGGGCCCCAGGCCAAACTGATCCCTTGGCTCTGTGGGTCTGTTTCTGTGCCCTGCCCCTTCACCACCACCAAACGCTCAGTCCTTGAAATTGACCGTGGTTCTACTTGCTGGTGTCCAGTTGTCCAATAAATAAGAGCTGGGTACCATACCCTCCAGTGTGGGAGCCCCCAGGCCAGTCCCCAGCTATTGGCCAACAGGTAGGGTATGAGAATGAGACTCCACAGTTGATTGAGCCCCAAAAGTCCACAGAATGGCTGCTGACTTTGTTGTCACTACTTTTAAACTCCAAAAGTTCTGCTGGTTGCTGACTTGCCAAAAGATTCGTTTTTGTTTTGTTTTTACCAAGCAGCCTTCTGAGATGAAAGAGTGAGTCTTGGATCCGGATTCTGGGCTCTGGACCAATGCTCTGTCTCCATCCGGGTGTCTGTTTCTCCCTGGATATCCTTGAAGCCAGTTGATTGTCCATAGCCCTTTATCCTCACAGCTAGCCCACTTGCAGCCTTGAACATAATCCCTCAGATACACAGGTTCATGTGAGACATTAGCTTTCCTGGATCCTCTTATGACTTAGACCAGAAATAATGACTGAGGGGACAGATTGCCCTCCTGCACCTGTAGCAGATTTCACTAACCTACTTCAGAGTGTTGACTGCTAATCCTGGTGTAGGTCCTCATTTGTATCAAGATACCCCCAGCAGCCAGTTTTAGTGTGGAGACTTGTTTGCCATCCCTGGCTGAGATACTGCTCTCCTGTGGAGAAGTGTTTCCCAAGATCTTTTTCTTTGTCTTTTTGAAATCCTTTTGTTTGGAATTGTCCCCAGACCTGCCTCTTCTTGCTGCAGGAAGGCCTTCTCCCTCCCCCAGCCCGTGTGCTCAGACTGAGGTGCAAGAGCTGCCAACCCCACATAGGGTTCACTGGGCTGAGGAGATGCAGAGAGGAGGCAGGGCATGCATCTGCCCCTCTGAAGAACAGAAAGGCCTCAGGTGTCCCCTAGTTAATTGCCTGCCTCAGTTCAGCTACCTCTTTAAAGCCTGGAGGAGGAATTGGGTCTTAGGGCCCCATGTGGTATGGGAGACTACAGCTAGACAGCACAGCAGACCAGCAAGACCAGGTCTGGCTACTGTGGAACCATAGTGGGCAAGTGGCCCTAACCAGGCTTCCGGGTCAAGAATGTGGGCCTCAGGCAGGCAGACCTCTGTTCTCAGCTCTAGCGATTTCTAGGCATGCAGGCCACAGGTGGGGGTCCCTTTCTCTTCCTCTCCATTGACCAAATCTCACCAGTCACTACAGCTGCTCTGCTTGCTCTGCTTTCCAAAGTTAGCCCAGGTGCCTGGGTATTGCACATATGGGCCTGGTCCTGATGCAAGGGGGTGGCCTTCCTGTGAGTGAAGGCCAGTGCCTTCTTCCCCCTGGGGCAGGTCCTGTGCTTATGACCTCAGTTTTAGGACCAAGAGCTGTTCTGTGTAGGGTTTGTTGCTATTTTTTTTCCTCCAGGGAACCATAGCAGATGAGGCTTACAGCGCAGATCTGCTGGCTCTGCTAACAGTAACTTGTATTCAGGAGCTTGTCCAGCTGAGAGTGTCCTGTACACCAGATTCTGAGAGGTGTCAGCAGCACTTTTCTTTTCCTGTGAGGTTTGGGACCATGGGCAAAGCTCAGGCACTTTGCGTATGAGAATGTTATTTCTGTAAAGATGGTTATTTCCTACCTTTGCCCTTTGATGGTGGCCCTGCTGTGGGCTGACCACTAGGTGGGTGGGTCTGCCCTGGTGACTACTGGGGGGAGGGCCAAGGCCTGCTGAGTTGACTCTAGCTGCTGCTCCAGCCCTCCTGCCTTGCACAGGACAGAGGTGGCTACCCCAGGGACAGCCAGGTACCAGCCTGCCCCCTGAGTCCTGCCCACCCAGGGGGACTGCCTTGTGTCCCATCACTCGCTTCCGTGATATCCTCACCTGGCCGTCCAGATTTATTTGAAGCTGTGCTTACAGCTTTTATTCTCCTTTTGGTATTCACAACAGCCAGGGATTTGGTTTTAATGTATTTTAAACCACATTAAATAAAGAGTATGTTGCCTTACGTCTGTCTGACCTGTGTGGTCATTGGGTGCTTCTGGATACTTTCAGTCCCCTTTGCTCACATACTCAGGCTTGTAAGCACACTATCGCTGACCTCATGATCTGTGCCAAGTTGTCATGGCCGTGCCCTGGCATCCTGTGTCTCACAGCATGCGCTCCCACCACCCAGCTGTCAGCACAGGTTCAAGACAAATCGACTTGACCTGCCTGGATGAAGCCTTGGGCAGAGTTGGCATGATGGTAGTATACATGAGAGAACCACAGTGATTTTGAATCCATCAAAAAGTGTCCTTGCCCTCAGGTCTCAGGCTGCTGAGGGAAACAGTTTCTTAGAACACTCAAAGGTGAGTGGTGATGGCAGAGCACAGAGAAGGCACTGTCCAGCTCCAGCAAGGGAAGAGAGCTGAGGACCAGGAAGGGCCTTCTGTCCCAGAGAGAGGTGGAAGAGTGGCAGTTGCGCTTGGAAGTTCAGAAGTGATTCACCTGGCAGTGCACGTGCCCAGAAGTGGATGAGAGAATGAGCCATTGTGCTGGTTGATAGGAAGGAATGTTTGTGGATGTTTGAACAGGAGGTGGGTAGTCTGTGAGAAAAGTGCATGCACGGCATAGTCCATGAAATCCCACATTAAAACAGAGACACTCATCACGGCTGTCTGGGCTGCCACCATGAGCAGCATCCTTTCACACTATCCCACCCAAGGCAATGCCCAGGGGCCTCCAAGTTCCTGTGATGTTGTGCAAGGCTTTAGAGGACAGTATTGCCCAGGCACTTTCTCAGAATGGCTGGTTTCTTGCACAGTCATTTCCCTCTCTGGGCCTGGGTGTTGGAGCTTAGATTACTGGTAGTCTGACCCAACACTTAGTGGGGCCTGAGTTGGTCTGGCACAGAACATGGTACATGAACATCCAACAAACGGTGTAGGTAGCCCAGGTGCCCTTCCCTGCAGGCCCCTGCAGGTCACAGTACCCAGGCACTGGCTCTAACAGTTCAAGTAGCAGAGCCTCTCCACCCCTTCTAGCCTGGGTCTTCATGAAGGACCAGTGTTGTGACTACCACACTGATGCGAATAAAGGATGCTTTGTGGAAGGGGTAAGAAGCAGCACCAGCTCTTGGAGGTCCCAAGCTAAGCAGCTCTGAATGTAGCTTCAGGCTGCTGGCCCCCCAGGGAAGCAGTTGAGAGTGGGAACCTCATAGATGCTCCTGGCCTCTCCACTGTCTTGCTGAGGGAACCCTGGTGCCAACGGATGCAGCTCTGATGGGAGGGGCACCCTATTGTCCTCCCTGTAGTACAGTCCCCGCCCTCCAATCCCTTGGTTACTGAAAAAGTCCTGGATGAACATCCCCTTCTGGAGTGTTCTCTGGGAGCATCTGGGAAGGAGTCCTAAGCAGGTGCCTGAGGCAGTGGTGCCCATCCATCCCCACCTTGGCCTGAGGCCTGGGCCCAGGGAAGCCATTTCCTCCCAGTGGGAGGAGAAGGTGCCAGATGGTAGTGAACAATACCCAGGGCAGTTACTTGAGATGGCTGGGCCACCTGGCCATGGATGAGCTTCTCCTATGGCATCAGAGGTTACTCCAGGAAGCTAAGCCAGCAGCCTCTGCCAGGTCTTTAAATAGCTACCCCACTGATCAGTACTCCAGCAGCACAGCAGCGTTCAGCCTCTGAAAATCAGGTTTCCCTTCTGGGCTCTGGAGTCAGGTGCTGGCTACTGCAGTCTTTCCCCAGGAGGGAGTTCCTGCTCCTATTATCCAAGCCTGGAGGCGGGAAGAGGGTAAAATGACAGGACTGTCACTTCACTAGAGAATACACTATTTAGGATAGTGATACTGCCCTCAGACGGGTGACATGTTGTTGAACGGCAGCCAGAGCCTTGGAGAAGAAAACTAAAAATAAGTCGGGCTCTTCAGGCGGGACCAGGTCTGCTCAGTCTCAGCGATTTGCTCCTCTACGCTCCCGCTAGAGGGGCTCAAAATCACACCCCCTCCCCAAGGTGGCCTGGCGGTGGCGGTGACTTCCTGCACCTCCCCCCCTTCGGGCGAATTTCATGACCCTACCATTCTGGCTTTCGGGAAAGCAGCTGAGGATAGGAACATTTTAGTACAATGGGGATGATGACGGTGTCGTCCTTGAGGGTTGTTATGAGGATTAAATGTACATGAGTTCCTTAGTAAAAGACCTGAAACACAGCAGATGGTTGTTCTCCTGTTCCCTCTCTTTCTCGTTCTGAGAAAACCACCACCATTTTGTAAGGGACTGTGGCTTCTCTCTGAAACTGAAGGGGAACTAAAACTGTTTTCCGATTGCCATCACATCACCAATAGTGTCGCTTTAGTTTAGGAGGAGAGGTGAAGTCTGGAGAGAGGAGAAAAAAATGTGAGGATGCTCCTCCCGATTTACTCCATCCGGAGCTCGAAAGAAGGTCACTTTCCCTTTAAATGCAAATTACTTCCCGCCCTCTAAACTTCACTGTGTGCTGGTTCCCGGGAGAAGAGAGCTGAGGGCTTGAGAGGAGCGGGCACCAAAGCGTCACTCCAGACCCTGAGCCTCCAGGTCAGTTGCCCCCTGAGGGGGTGGGATGACGTAGGTCTGACGCTCGGTTCCCAATCCATTTGGCTTATGGCTTCAGACCCCCAGGGTAGGAACTAGATCTTGAGTGGCCCCCAGCCGCTCCTGGGGAACGGGGGCGCCTGCTCTAGTTTTCCTGTATCAAGACCCTAATTGGGTCAAGTTGCTGTAGGGAACGGCAGAATAATGCCACTGCTGTCATCTCTGTACCATACCCCTGGACCCATTCAGTGCCAACCAGCCAGGTGCCGGTTTAAATCCCTATCCCTACCAGTCCTTTCCCCTCCCCCCATGCTCCTAGAGTGCAGATCGGGCTATGTGGTGCCAGCCTGGAACAGTGAGCTCAAAACCCCTTGGCTCCTAAGTCCCCAGAGAGGAGGACTCCAGCCGCCTGGAGTCTTAGGGGACAGGGCTGGAGTGGAGGCCAGCCGGGCACTGCCAGCCACAGGATCAGCCATTGTTGGAGGCTGAGGCAGCCAGCTATGGATCAACTGCTGTGCCCGGGCAGCCGCCAAGGCTGACAGTTTGAGTGGAGCGGGGGCCTTATGACTTGAAGGTTGAAGCTGCTAGAAGCCTGTCCCAGGCAACTTCTGGAAGAGTTGGGGTCAGGGAGGAGGGATGCCAGTTTCTAAGTAGCAGAAAACTCACAACCGGCTCTGCCTGTGTGCCTGGGCTTCCTTCGCTATTGCTAGCCAAGTGCCGTCGAGTAGGATTTCATGGTGACCCTTCCCTATTACACATGCCCTATTAGTTACTACGTGACACTGGGGCCTCCCAGGCACCCCTACCCAGACCTTGATCACTTGCTATGCTGACAGTTTCAGTTTCTCAATATCTGCCTAGGGGATGAGGGAATGGATAAATAAAAGGGACCCAGTTAAATCACCCCTAATCCTCTTATTAGTTTGAATCCACCCTGTCTCCCTCTACATTTCCTCTGCCCAGTCATGCCCCCTCAGACAGGAAGCCCTAACAGCAGCAGCAGGGTAATAGTGTCTGACCCAGCCCTTTCAGGCAGGACTTAGGTTTTCCCCCACTAAGGCTAAAGGGCAGGAAGAGACTTGGGGTGGGCTGGGAAAGCTTTTCAAATGTACATCCCTGACCCTAGGAGCAGGCACTGGTGTCTAGCTCTGCCTGGACTGTATTGACCAATGAGGGGCTACAAGGCCCTGCAGTTGCAGCTCCTGGGAGTTGCCAGGTATAGGCCTGAATTGGCCCCTGTCTCAGTGGGGCTGCCTCTGTCTCAGGAACTGAGGCCCAGCCAGCACCCAATGGACGATAAGAAGAAGAAGAAGAGCCCCAAGCCCTGTCTGACACAACCAGCCCAGGCCCCAGGCACCTTACGGAGGGTCCCTGTGCCCACCAGCCACAGTGGCTCCTTGGCCCTGGGACTCCCTCACCTGCCATCTCCCAAGCAGCGGGCCAAATTCAAGAGGTAAGTACAGAAGGGAAGCTGAGAAGGGAAGGAGGGAGCCCTGCTCCAAGCTGAGCCCTGTAGGGAGGAAGGCAAGGAGCAACCCATCTTCAATTATTTAGCAGTAATTGATGCCTTCGCTTGGCTGGGTCCAGCTGGAAGCACATCCCAGGGAACTTCTGAGATGATCAGACCCAGTTCTTGTCCTCAAGTATGTGGGTAGGGGGCCAAGTGAATCACTGGGGTCACATACAGTGTGACACACTTTGGAGAAGAGCATCAGAGAAGGCTGTTGGGCACATGGGAGAGGGAGAGACATTGTTGCAGCCTGAGATGCCCACCTGGCACAAGCATGGAAGAAAGAGATGACCTATGAGGTCCCTGGAATGTCAGGAGCCAGGAGAGGGAGCAGGGAAGCCAGGGTGTACTGTTTGAATTCTCTGCTGATTTTTTTCTTTTAAATGATTAAGAATTTGCATCCTACCCTACAAGGTGTCTATATTTGTTCCCCACTAAATGCAATTTGTTTTTTCTCCAGTTCTTTCCAAATAAAATCACTGTGTTTCCCTGTAGCTTTGTACACTGCCAACTTGAGAGGCCTTTTTGGAGATAGCCAGTAGTGAGATGTAGCTGAAGCCCAGGGCTGAAGTAGTAGGAGATGCAACTGGACAGGTCAAGGCCACACTGGAAGGGCATTCAAGGTTATCCTGGGGACAATACCAAAAAAAGAAATCAAACCCTCTGCTACTGAGTCACTCCAACTCATAGTGACCCTATAGGACAGAGTAGAACTGCTCCATAGAGTTTCCTAGGCGCACGTGGTAGATTCAATCTGCTATCCTTTTGATTACCAGACACTTAACCACTATGGTACCACTGTGATACCAGGATATCCCCTGGGGGCAATGGAGAAGTCACAACAGGGTTTAAACAGAAGAGCAGCAGGAAAATATTGGGAGAAGGATAAAATAGGATATAGAAGCCCTACTGGCATGATGGTTAAGTCCTCAGCTGCTAACCGAAAGTTCAGCAGTTCAAATCCACCACCTGTACTGTGAGGGAAAAGACCTGGTGATCTGCCTTGGAAACACTGGGGCGGTTCTGCTCTGTCCTATAGGCTCTCCGTGGGTTGGAGTCAACTGGGCAAATAACAAGAACATAGGATATAGGCAGTCCACATCAGTGTGTGCCTCAGTTTATTACCAAGCCATCCAGTTATATGCTGAACTTTTCTCATTACATGGCTTATAAATTAAAACATGGCAACACTCTTTGGGGTTAAAACATACACGGTGAGAACAAAGGGGCAGAGGTGAGAAAGAAATAAATGGCCCTTTGCAGTGAACACACTTATCTGCAAGGAGAAAACAGAGGCAGTTATTGTTCTGTTACTACATGAATCTCAGATTAAATCCCAAAAGTTATATTTTAAAGGTAATAACCTATTTACAGGAGTCCCTGGGTGGCACAAAGGGTTAAATGCTTGACTACTGTCCTAAAAATTAGCTGCTGAAAGCAGGGGCACCTTGGATGACAGATCTGGCCGTATGCTTTTGAGCCTTGAGAACGCTGTAGAACAGTTCTACTCTGCACACCTGAGGTCACCATGAGTTGGAATCTCAACATCAGCTAACAACAGCAAAATGGTCCCAGTGGAACAGAGTCGCTGAGGACGGGGAGGACAAGTGACTCCCCAGAGTCACAGGAAGAGTGTAATGAGGGGTTCAGGCAGGAATCCATAATAGCCTCCTTCCAGACATGCCTCTTGCTGTCTCACTGGCAGAAAGAGACTGCTCCCCTTCATCGCTTCTTCCCTCCACCAAAGCTGGCCAGAGTGGGGCCAGAAGGATGAACATCCACTGATGATGGTGGGTGACTGGGCAGATGCATTACTGCATATAGACAGATGGCAGAGAAGACTTAGGGGTGCCCCACCGCTCCCAGCCTGTGACCATCGTCATGCCCCAACCAGGGTAGGCAAGGA
Organism: Heterohyrax brucei; assembly: GCA_028571685.1. Lineage (NCBI taxonomy): Eukaryota > Metazoa > Chordata > Mammalia > Hyracoidea > Procaviidae > Heterohyrax > Heterohyrax brucei. Next base: position 62,713,913 of record CM053140.1, read on the forward strand.
GAAATGCCGCCCAGTGCTGGCCGGAGGTGGGGGTGGATCGGCAGGCACCCCCTTGCAGCACTCATTCCTGACTGAGGTGACGGACGTCTATGAGATGGAGGGTGGACTGCTAAACCTGCTCAATGATTTTCACTCAGGCCGGCTGCAAGCTTTTGGTGAGTCCTGGGACTAAGCCTAAAGGATATGTGGGTGGCACTGGAGAGGCTGGTCTCCGGGGTGGGGCTGGGGCCAGGGTCCCAGTCTCCCTCCCAGGGCTCACACGAGGGCTGTTCAGGGAAGGAATGCTCCTTTGAGCAGCTGGAGCACGTGCGGGAGATGCAGGAGAAGCTGGCCCGGCTGCACTTCAGCTTGGACGTGTGTGGGGAGGAGGAAGAAGAAGAGGAGGAGGATGGAGTCACTGAGGGCCTGCCTGAGGAGCAGAAGAAGACCATGGCTGACCGAAACCTGGACCAACTGCTTAGCAATGTGGGTCAAGGCTGGTTGCTTTGGTTCCAGGGGTAGGAGAGGTGCATGCTCCCAACACAACTCCTGGCCCATGAGTGGAAAGGTGGGGGTTCATAGATCCAACAGCTCCAGGGCCCTCAATCCCCACCAGATTATGGTCTCCAGAACATCTGGTGTTTGAGCTGATCCCCTCTTGACAGAAACCTCCCTTTGTCTCTGTTGACAGCTGGAAGATCTTAGCAATTCCATGTATCCTTTGCAAGGGAGCTGGCACTGTGTGTGTGTCTGTCTGTCTGTCTGTCTGTCCCAAAGATTGGGTTTCCTCCTCCCTGCCACCCCCTCAGGAGTACCTACATACAACCAACATCCTCATCCCTTTTCGTCCTGGCACAAAATGCTTAGATAGAGAGATGCAGAAAGAATTTCCCAAGTATGAGAAATAAGGTGGTTGCAGGCAACATGATTCACTCACTGATCAAAATCTCTGCAAGTTCTTTAGCTGACATCACTCCATGCCAAGGCTTGTCTAATGCCCTCAGCACTGAACAATTATTTTGACTAATTTTAGACTACCTCCTTATCTACTCCTCAGTTGGAAATTGTGCACACACACACACACAACTAGCCACAGTATCGCTCACAGGTCCACCTGCTCCTTTGACAAGCTGAAGTTATGATCTGGATCTAAAGAGAGGAAAGAACAAGACAGAAACAGCAAGGCCCCTGCAGGCAGAGACTACAGCCTTAGATCAGGGAGGTCCCAGATTCCTGGCTTGCTCCTTTGCACAGCTGGGGAAACTAAACCTGTTCAGAATGGGAAGACAAGGGTAGAAGGGACAACTGAGGTCCAGAGGCATCATGATCCTTGACTGGCACAGACAGAAGTTACACCTGGCTGAGAACACAGAGCCTGAGGAGCAGTCAGCTGTGTAGGCGTCTGACCCGGGACCAGACTGCCCCTTTCATCCCCTTCAAACTGTGACTTTTTACAGGACTCAGGCGGGCGGGTATTCTGCAGCCCTCCAGGTGCTATGGGGAGGGGGGGCACTGGATGGAATTAAACTGGAAAGAAAGAAAGCGGCTTTGTGTCCTCTCTCCGCCCCTTGAGCCTTTACTCAGTGGCAGCGTCAACAGTCCCGGCACATCTTTGGTTGGGAAGTTCCGCTCAGATAAGGCTGGAATCTCCGGGGATGGAACATGGGAGTGCCACGCGAGGCCTGTGTCCCGGGCTTCTTGGTCCCACACCAGTTCGAGAGTATGTGAGCAGATTACGAGGGAGGGAGGAAGGGCGCGAGAGATTGGTGGAGCTCGCCGCTAGGCCCTAGCCGCGTCCCACGGAGGAGCGCCGCTGTGCAGGGAGCGGCGCGGGCTGATGACGCACTACGCCGGCGCCTGCAAGCCGCGGGACCGTTGGTACTGGGATGGAGCCGGAGCAGCTGTTTCGGAAGGTGTTGATTCTGCAGGTGCTACGCTAGGCGGAGAGGGAAAGCTGCACCTAATTACCCCTTAGCAGATCCCGAACTGGGACCTTCGAGCGAGCTGGGACTATAAGGTTCAGTCCCCTACCCGCGAGCCAACCTCAGGAGATGGCGACCCACCCCCCCACTGCCCCGGAAGAATGCTGGGATCCTTGGACTTCTCCACGCGCCCCCTACTCCCATCGCAGCTCCTGATGAGATGAGGGCAATGTCAAGGGCCTTAAAGCGAAGTGGAGATCTTTGACCATCTTTGAGTCTGGGCTCCCCCATCCTCCCTTTGAGCCACCACGCACAGTGTCACCATCTTTTCCCAGGGGCTGTGCCCTCTTGCAGCGACCAAGATGACCTCTTCAGGAGAAAGTCCTAAGACGCCCATTCTCTTGCAGAAATAAGAGTCTTCTTTTCCCCTCACTCTCCACACCAGGCCTGTGTCCGGGGCTTCTTGGTCCGACGCCGGTTCCAGAGTCTCCGAGCTGAGTATGAGGCTACTGTACAGGAGATCGAGGGTGACAAGGGCATAGTGCAGTGGACTGCGGGCTGGATTCCAAGGCCACAGTTTCTCCCAGAGGTAGTGCACCCCCCAGGGAGGGAAGGGAGGAGGAGGAAAGTACTGGGTGGGGGCTCAAGAGAATGGTAAAATCCACCCCTCCTGCTTTTTCCTCCTGGATGGAGTCCACCTTTCCTACTTTAAACAACTGGAAGAGGCAGCAGACGCCCTGTCTCACACCCCAATCCTTAATCTTAACTAACTTGTCTGCTGGAGGGAGGGGTTTGGTTCTGTGGCTCTCATACTTCTCTGATTGACTCCTCAGAAAGTAAAATCCCTTCGGACCTGGAGAGCAGGAGGGAGAGTGGCAAATCCAGAGAAGGAACTAGGGAGCCACTTACCACGTAAAGAGTCTGAGGAGATGATGCTGAAGAAGTTAGGAGACAGCTCAACAAACCCAGAAAATCTTCCTGATAGAGAACACAGCCCCCTGCTTCAGGATGAGCAGAGCAGGAAAACCAGAGGCTGGCCAAGGACAGAGGACCCAGGTGCCACTCTGCTTAGATTAGGGAAAGCCTTGACCCTCTTTGGGCCTCAGTTTCTCATCTGAAAAGTGAAAGGCTTGTGCTAAATAAGCTGCATGTCCTTCCTTTTCCCCTCTTCCTTACTGGGAGCAACAGATGCCTGGATGAAGCTGGGTGCCAGTGTTCTACAGTTAGGATAGTGGCCACTGTTTACTCCTCAAGTTTTTCTTCTTTCTTCCTTCCCTCCCTCTTTCATAGATGCCACAGATTCAGGACTGCCCTACAGCCAACTTGAGCTCCAGGAAGTCCAACACCTCCGCAGCCACTTGGCCATGGAACTGCTGTGGCTGCAGCAGGCCATCAACAGTCGTAAGGAGGTGAGCAGTAACTGGGAACCCTTTGTGCACATTCAGAGCCAGGGAGAAGGGAGGCCTGCTGCCATACCCAAGTAGGCAGACCTGGTACAATGTCTGTCTTTTCTCCCAACAGTACCTAATTCTCAAACAAACACTGAGCTCCTCAGAGGTGCGCCAGATCAGAGATGGGCCCAATGTATGTCCAGACCACTTGGCACAGGACTGTGAGAGGGCCAACACACAACCAAGCCCACCACTGGAAGACCAGTCCTACAGAGACAGGACTACCAGAAAGCTAGACCATGTGGATGACTCCTGCTGGAAGGTCAAATTACAACCCCACAAATCTCCAAAAAGTCTGGCTGTCACAGATAAAAGCACTTCTCAGGCCACCTACAGGGAAGCATGCTATAGGAGGGCTAGATCATAGCTGCCCAAACCATCAGACAATCAGACCATAGGGGAGAAGTTCACCAAAGAGCCAGACCAGGGAGAACAGGCCACCAGTGGGACCTGCCTGCAGCTGATAAAACCCCTTAAGGATCACACCTCTGGAGGCCTCAAATCCAGGGGCCACTGTTCTGAGGACGACAGGTCACAGCTGTTTATGCTTCCTGAGAAGCCAGCTATTAAGGACAAGTCTCCAAGATGGCCAAACTACCGAAAGCCTGATGGCCAGGGTGTTGAACCACAAGAATCAGGCCTCTCAGAGGACCACATGTGGAATGGAACTTTGGCAGGGACAGAGCATGATGACCTGGATCTCTGGAGAATGAAACTACCCAAGGGCCAGACCCTCAATGATAAGACCTCCAAAGATGGACCCTCCAGTGAGCCTAGCAATGAAAGAGGGACAAACCAGAGGACTGAACTATGGAGATCAAGGCCACCCAAGTACCTGTCATCTACAGGGTCAAACCATATAGGAAAGGACCACTGGAGGGACAGGCCATGGAAAACAGGCCCACCAGGCTAGACCCTGGGGAGCCAGGGAGAACCAGGTTCTAGGGGTATGCTATGAAAGTGTGATGAGTTAGACAGGACCTCCTCCTGGCTCCTGGGTGCCAGCTCTCTCTCACTCCCTGCCCCTGACCATTGGTGGGACCATGAGGAGGTCAGGTGGGCAAGAGCTGGCACTAGTCAGGGGAGAGGAGAGAGAAGGGTACCCTTCCATGCTGTGCCCATGGCTCAGTTCAAATTTGAGAACAGAAAATTAAATTGGAGAAAGTAAAGTGAGGGGCTTGATGGAAAATAAAGACTTTTCTTAGACTCTGAGCCTAGCTGTCTTCATCTCCTGCCTCCGACTCTGGGCCTTCCTGTTTACCTCCCACTGGCATGAGACATCTTCTCCAGAGCCATCCCAGGAGCAGGCCTAGCCATCCTCCTTGAGGTAAGGTCCCTGCCTCAGTTACATAGTGCTCTCTAAAAGAAATGTCACAAGTGGATGACTTTTACAAAGATACATTTATTCTCTCAACAGTCCAGTAGGCTAGAAGTCTGAATTCAGGATAACAGCTCCATGGGAAGGCTTTGTTTCTCTGTCAGCTCTGGAAGAAGGTCCTTCTCATCAATCTCCTGGTCAAGGAGCTTCTAAGGCACCCTGGGTCCAAAGAACTTGCTGGGCTCCCAGAGCTGCTTTCTCGGTGGTTTGAGGTCCCCACTTCTCTCTTGAGAGATACAAGGTGGTATAGGCCACACTCCAGGGAAACTCCTTTTACACTGGATCAGAGATGTGACTTTAGTAAGGGTGTTACAGCCCTACCCTTATCCTCTTTAACATAATCCAATCTTGCCCCCATTAACAACAGGCAGAGATTAGGATTTACAACATACACCAAAATTACAACCACAAAATAGAAGACAACCACACAATACTGTGAATCATGACCCAACCAAATTGCTGCACACATTTTTGGCGATACATAATCAATGACAGCCCCCAAAGTTGAGTGTCCCCCAGGAGGGCTTACCCCTTGGTTAGGGAAGCAGGAAGATCCCAATTGGAACATCTATGTTTAACTGTGATCACTGTACTCCTGTTTGACAGCAGCCCTGAGTCCCAGGGTGATCACATACTGGGTGATCACACATGCTGTACTCTTATGAAGCCCTTGTGGGAATTAGAGTAGCTGCGCTTCCAACTCAGACCTGGCTTCCAAGTCCTACTGTTAGCTCTCAGCTGAGGCTGCTTACGATGTGAGAGCAGACTGGATGAAACCTGAATGCGGGTGCATGCTCCTGCCACAGACTCTCCCTCTGTCTTCCTGGGTGAGAGGGCAGGACTCCACCTCTGGCACCACTCCCAGCCTTGCCTCAGTTCCCTGGCAACAGCTCCGCGTCTCTGTCTGAGGATACACAATGGCAGGCAGCAGTCCAGCAGCCAAGTGGGTAGTGGTGTACAAGAACGGGGATCCCTTCTTCCCAGGCCGCCAGCTGCTGGTGACTCAGCGCCGCTTCCCCACCCTGGAGACCTTCCTCTGTGAGGTGACATCTGCTGTACAGGCCCCACTGGCTGTGCGTGCCCTCTACACACCCTGTCACGGCCACCGTGTCACTGACATGGCAGAGTTGGAGAACAGAGGACACTATGTGGCTGCTGGCTTTGAACGATTCTGCAAGCTCCAGTAAGTGTTCTGGGTCTGGTCAAAAAGCCTAGGGATGAAGGTAGTGGCATTTACCTAGTATTTAGTGTGTGTGTACCAGGCATTGTAGTCATGTTCTCGTGTAATATAACAACCCTATGAAGGGTGGGTTTTATCCCCATTTTTTCTCCAAAAGAGGAAACAAGACAGCAACGTTCAGTAGCCTGCCTAACAGCATGGGTTCAAATCCGTGTCTATCATGTACAGATGCTTACGCCCATCACATCATGTGGGAAGGAGACCATAACCCTGTAGTCTGAGCCTCCTTTTCCAAAACCTCTTCTAGACTGGATAGCTTACCACTATTGCCAAACACCCTAAATCCATCCATCACTTCCTCTGGGCTGGGCTTTAAGAATCCTCTGCCCTCCTGTCAGGCAATCATGGCCCATGGCAGGGTAGGGCTGTATCTTCCGATGTGGGAGAGGAATTTGAGCACCTGAGTTTCCAATTCAAACCTGGTCTCCAAGTTCCACTTTTGGCCCTCAGCTAAGGTTACTTACTATATGCGAATAACAAGGGTTCAGGAGCTAGACAGACTTAAAATCTGGACCATCACTCCCTGTGTGACCTTGGGTAAGTCACTTCTATGAGTCTCAGACAAAATGGAGATAAAACCACGTGCATCATGAATAAGGAAATTCTTGGGATATAGTGAATGTTTAATTAACTAGTTTCTCTTGATCCTCTGAACTTACGGTTTGTACTGAAGACCCCAGTCTGGATTCCCAACCTGACCCAGGACCTTAGGAAAGGACGGTTCAGATGCCAGCATCGGTTTCTGATCTGGGATGACAGGCTATTCCAGTAGAGAGGGTGGCTGCTGAGCTGGAGCCCAGGCCTACTCTGGCAGCTGCTGGCCTAACCTGTAACCTGTCTTTCTTTCAGTTACTTAACCCTTGGAGAGAAGGATCCAGGCAGGAAGAGCAACAGACAACCAGTGAGCCGAGGAGGCCATCCCCCAGCCTGCTTGTCTTCCCACCCCTCCTAGGATTGCCTTCAATTTCATCTTGAAATTCAGGGGCCCTGGGAACAACAGGATCTGCCCAGTTCCATGGGGACACTCCCATGCCCACTCTGGAACCAACTTTTATCCTTCCTAGGGTACAGGAGTTGAAGACACTATTCCTTGCCCCTTTCCCAGCTTTTTATCTCCAGATTATGGTCCCCAAAGAAAAAGGAAGCTGTGAGACACAGGTGGGAGGCAGAAAGTGAGATTTAGGGAGATATAAGTGCCTTTTGGTAAAAGGTGTGACTGGTGCTCAACGCCCCTTGCCTCCGCCTACCCCAGTCTAGTTCCTTTTCCCTTTACCCCACCCACCTCTACCAATCCTCCCAGAACCAAAGGCCCCGCCTTCTGACCTTGGAGCTGACTTGGGTTTCAGGGTTCTCCTGTGACTCGCCATCTGTGTGATGGGGCCCTTGGACACTGGCTGCCTGCAGGCGCTCCCTGCTACATCCAGTGAGTGCTACTGTCAGGAAGCAGGGGTATAGATTTTGGTTGAGACCAAGAAATTAAGGATGGGTTTGTTCTGGGGCCCCTGGCCACTGGTGGGGGTTTGATGGGTGAAAACAGACCAATGAGTGGCTCTCAGACCATGCCACCCTTCTTCCTGTCACACTCTGGGAGGCCTGGGGACCCTCCCCTTTACCAGGCTGCTCTTTGTCTCAGTGTGTTCAGGAATGGGGACCTGTTAAGTCCCCCATTTAGCCTGAAGCTGTCCCAAGCTGCCAGGCAGGACTGGGAGACAGTGTTGAAGCTGCTGACCCAGAAGGCCAAGTTGCACAGCGGGGCTGTGTGCAAGTAAGTACAGAACTGGGGAGGTTCCAAAGCACCCAAAGGGGAGCTCCTCCAACTTGTTTGGGCTGTCCCCGGGGATGAAAAGGCAAAAGGAAAGCGTGGTTCGCCAAATGGGACTGCCCTAGCCTATGCCACAGGAGAGAGCCCTGTGGCCCAGCCCTTGGAGCCAGGCAATGCCTAGTGACTGGCCCTGAGGCTTATACAGCCCGGTGCCAGAGGACCCTAGGAATAGCTGTATCCACCCGCACACAGCCTGCAGAATATGATGAGGCATGCTGTCCACTGGCCCTTGTCCCACTCGTCTCTCTCTCCCTGCCAGACTCTGCACCCTGGATGGGTTCCCACTATCAGCAGGGGAGACTCTGGTGAACGGCCATTACTACGTGGCTGTCGGACAGGATGAGTTCAAAGCCCTCCCCTACCTAGAGCTGCTGGTGCCCAGCCCCTCCCTGCCCGGGGGCTGCTGGTATGTGTGTGTGATGTGGAGGGTTATCTATCTAGCTGGACAAGTGGAAGCTGCCTTGTGGTCTGTGCACTTTCAGACTGCACATCCTCCCCTTTCTACTTTATTGCAGGCATCCCCCAGACCAGAAATCTAGGCCCCACAGGCAGGGGGTAGGTGACACACGGGCTATGGAAGTGGGAAGGAGGGCTAACCGGCTGACTTCTCCTTTGCTCTAGCTGTCTCACTGCCTCCTCCCAATAATCTTGTGGTGATTACTGCCTCATTTTCCAGAGGAGGAGACTAAATTTCAAAGGAGTCAAGTGTCTCTTTCAGGAGACACAGTTGCTGAATGGCAGGAACCAGAGCAGAATGTAGTTGAGAGCCAGCTCATCCAGGTCTATGAAGGTCTTCAGAACTCCTGAGTTGCTGGACTTAATTCCTTCTTGCCAGGCTGAATGCTGGGAGAACTGGCATATCTGGCAGACCAAGGTCCAAGAAAATACATCAGGCAACACTGGCTAATGCCCAGGCTGAGCAGCCCTCAGCATTCCTTCCTTAACCTTCTCTACTAGCTGCTTCCCTCACCTGAGCCTTGTGCTATGCTCCGAATACCTCAGAGGATGGTGGGGAAGTTCAGAGGCAGGCCAAGGTCCAAGGAAATACATATGCCAGGTCTGAGTACTCCCAGAGGCAAGCCAGAGGGCATTTCCAAGTGCCAGGCATCCACTGTTATGTCCCTGGATAAGACAGCTTGATGGAAAGAGGAATGCAGGCCATGGAGATGGGCAGAATCTCCTCTCTCGAGCTTCCTCGGGCATCAGGACTGGGAAGAAGAGAAGGTAAGAGCAGCCAGCACCTGTGGCCTAATCCCAGTGTCTACTCTATAGGCCCATGGCCACAACAGGACACAGGCAACCCAGCGCACTCCAAAGGACCCAACCCATGTTGAGCCATCTGCTTTCTATGGCAGACCCCAAGGGGCCACACAGCTGAGAAGCAAATTCCATCTCCCATTTTCATCAGGTGAGGGGTTCCTGGGCTCCAGTCCTTTACAGCCACCCTCTGACAGAGACACAGAATGGTCTCTCTTATTGTGTAGGAGGTCTGTGGGCAGAGTGCCCAGGAAACAAGCTATCCGTGACCTCAGGAGAACTGTCCCTGACTCCCTCATTTGCATGTCCAGTCCTTTGTTCATCACAGGGACTTGATATATTTAAAGAAGTACACAGAGAATGAACCTTCAAGGGTGGGATGTGGAAGGGCTGGGGGTGGGAGGTCAAAGGCCTGCCTCTGAACTTCCCCACCATCCTCTGAGGTATTAGGAGCATAGCACAAGGCTCAGGTGAGGGAAGCAGCTAGTAGAGAAGGTTAAGGAAGGGACGCTGAGGGCTGCTCAGCCTGGGCATTACCCAGTGTTGCCTCCCTCATCAGGAGTCAAGGGAGTATGTGGGGCTCTCCACCCAAAGACGGAGACAGCGGGGGCCAAGGAAGCAGCAGATGATGAAGACACCCAGACAAAGGAGCCCTTGGATCAGGTGGGCTGGGGCTGGGAGCAGATTGGGACAGGAGTTCTCACCTGAGAACTGGCAGCCCCTTAGTCCCCTTGAGCAACTCTTCTAACATCTCAGAGCCTGACTTCCTACTCTGTTAAATGAGGGGGCAGACCAATCTTGATTTCTAAAGTCTCTTCCTGGAGCTCCCTGTTGAGGGCTGGACCAAAAAACCAAAAACCAAGCCTGCAGCCATCCAGTCAATCCTGACTCATAGTGACCCTATAGGACAGAGTAGAATGGCCCTGTACAGTTTCCAAGGAGCACCTGGTGGATTCAAACTGCCAACCTTTCGGACAGCAGCTGTAGCTCTCAACCACTATGCCACCAGGGTTTCCAGAAGACTGGGCAGGGGATGCTAATGGCTTGACCTGTATAGCCCCCCGCCTCCTCCAGAGGGCAGCACACATGGTGGAAGAAGCCTTGTTCCTGGGAAAGGATCAGCCTGGGGCTGCAGCAGCCATCTCGGCCCCAGCCCCTGCTCCGCCATCTTAAGAGCCCGCCTCTCCAGCAAGGAATTGGGGAGTCACTCTGCTGCCACCTTCCATCTGCAGCCTCCAGCAGCCTGTGCACTCCCTGAGCTTACAGGGTAGGCTGCAATCTCTTCAACTCCTCCTGACTCTTCTGCTCCTAAACCCACCACAGCTCTCCAAGCAGAGCACCCTGAACTGTAAAGGCCATTTCCTGATGGGCTTCTCTGGCCAGAGAAAGGAGCAGCAGACTACACTTAGGGGTAGAGGCCACAAACTTGGGAGCAGGTTGGTCACAATAAAAGAATTTTTAACTAACCTTGTCTGATTACTACAGATTTATTGCCAGGCACTTCAGTGGGTGATAGAGTTGGACAGTGCTGGGGCTCAGAACTGTTCGGCCATTGGGAGGGGCTGGCAGTTGAAGAATCACGCCCATTTCATGGGTGGGACAGTCAAGGCTAACTGACAGCTCATCTGCCACTTATCCCACTCCTTCAATCTGCCAAGGCACTGGGAGCCTTGGGGCCTCCGGTTTGCATTTCTGGTTTAAGGGCTGCAGTAGCCCTCTCCATGCTGCCAGGGGTCTGTAGTTCCAGGGGTCTTTAGTTCCTCGGTCTTGCTGCTGCAGTGGCCAAATCAGGCCATAGTAATCAGGTCGGTCAGGGGACCTGAGATGACAGCAGGAAGCTGCTTCGAGTGAGTGTGAAGTCTCCTGTTGCTGAAGAGCCCCTGAAGGTTACAGAACCTATTCACTCCGTTCTCTCACTGTGATCCACGAGGTAGCTGTTATTCCCATAAGAGGGGAGGAAGCCGAGGCTCAGAGAGGGTAAGCGCTGGGTCGCTGCTCATGCCTGCATCTCATGGGCCAAGGGCTTCCTGAAGACAGTAGGGTTGGTAGCTGGGCTCTGCCCACTCAGAGGGTGGACAGTTGCCCCTGGGTCTTGCTCACTGAGCTTGTGATGCACAGCGCAATCCCTGCCACAGTGAGCACCATGCCTGCAACTGCTCCTGTGATTATGGGCAGAAATCAAGCAGCTGTGAGCCCAGCCATGCCAGGAGGAGCCGTTGCAGGGTTAGGGTAACCGTTTGGGGGTACTGGTCCCAACTCCCACCCCAACCTCTGTCCCCAACCCAGCCTGCCCTGGGGAAAGAAACTCTGATAGCCACATGGAAGCAGGAGAGGCTGGACAGCCAACAGAACAAGGCACGCTGGAGGAAGGCCTCTCCCCACCTGTCACACTTTCAGTTAGCGGAACAGCTTCCCTCACCATTTACGTTCCAAAAAAGAACAGTGTGTGGGTATGTCAAAACCCAAGTCGCTGCTTCTCACGCTCCCTGTGGCCTGACTTACGTTTTCCACCAATATCTTCTCCAAGTACCTTTCCAACAATCATTGTGAAGACGAAGGCCAGAGAGTTACAGATGGGTACAGCTAGGGTTAGATCTGAGTAGTCAGAACGAGAAGAATCACTAAGAGGCAAAAAACATCTTTCTGGGCACAAAATACTTTGGTTTCATCAAGAGTGCCATTTAACAGGGATTATGACCCCACAGATAAACCACTGCAAAGCTTAGGACTCAAACCCAGGTCCCCTGACCCCAAATTCAGTGCTTCTTTAGGATTTGACATGAAGACCTGATTCCTGACTTCCAGAAACACCATTTTGATGGTGAAGATGAGGTCTTTGCATTCATTCAGCTTCTCAGAGCTCAAGGACATCTGGGAGTGCATTAGGCCTGGGGTTTTCAAACTGTCTTTAAATGAAATTTTACAAGAAGTCCAAAATGTAAAATGGTTGAAAGTGAAGGGACTCTAGCTGAAGCTGGGGTGGCAAATCTGAAGGCTGACCTATCTTTTTGTCCCCTCTCATGGGCTCTGAGGGGTTCCCCAGAACTCTTTGGGATGCCAACTCCCCTCAAATTCCTGGGGCCTGCATAAAACTCTGGGGGAGGCAAACCACCACAGGGAACTTCTCATAGCAAAGTTCAAGAGCATAAAACTAAGTAACATGGGGCTCCAAATCCTCTGCACTGACATATTGTGGGATTAGGTAGAATAAATTGCTCAAAATTTTGTAAACTCCCTGAAGGGACATAGTCATGTCTGTTTCACAGGGTCATGATAGAAATGAAACAAAATATGTAATAAATACAAAAATCCTCATCCACACAATAATACAAACCTTGAAATCATTATGCTAAGTGAAATGTCAGCTACAAAAAGACAAACATTATATGACCCCAGTTACATGAAATATCTAGAATAAGCAAATGTACGGAAACTAAAGTTAATTAGTGGTTACCAGTGGTAGAAGGGAGAGAAGAAGGGAGAATTACTGCCTAGCGGGCATTGAGTTTCTGTTAAGGATGTAAAAAATTTGGAAATGGATAGTGATGATGGTTGCACAACATGATAAACATAATTAATGTCAGAAAATTGCACATATAAAAAATGTTGAAATAGCAAATGTTTTGTTAGATATATATTTACCACAATAAAAATAATAAGATATGTAAAATCAGCACAGTATCTGTTACAATAGAATCCAGTAAACAAACCCTGAGGAAAAGGAAATTTATATTTATTGAGCTCCTACTGTGTGCCTGGCACTCTAATAATGCCATGAGGCAGATCATATAAAAATGGAGGCTCAAATAAGAGACATGCTCAACGTTGAGGAAAGTAGCACAGCAGTAGAAACAAGAATGTCAAAGCCAGCTCAGCAAGGTGAACCTTATTCCTCCCCTGCTGCTGCAAAACACTGCCAGGTTTCACACCCACCTAGAACACCAAAACCAGCCCACTGTGCCCCTGCTGCTCAGAGAAGAGGGTGCAAAGAGGGAATTAGAGATAATGACCCTGTCCCTCACTAACGGGAACAGGTATTTCAAGGTTCTTCCCAAGTTTGACTCTCCTGGGTGGACTCCACCACTAAGCAGAACTATTATTCCAAACCAGAGACCCACCTGTGGATGTTAAGGTGAGGTAGTAGAGAAGGGAGCCACATTGGTTGAGGAGAAAAGGCACCAGGTACTGAAAACAGGAAAAAAACTGTAGTAAGTATGACCACTGGATCGGCAGCATTGCCTTCCTTGAGCTTCTAGCACAGCCTTTCCTTGGATGGGGAAGTGGTTATAAGGGCCCAGGGAGCACTAAGTCCTCAGAGGATCTTTCCAGGGACAGAGGGAAACAGTCATTGACTGAACTTCATGCTGTTGCCCTGGAATGCCCTCTCAGCTCTGCTAGTTCCCATCATCCTCATCCCGCAAGGCCTTGAGTGCGTGACAGTGTCACTCTCTCCAGCTTCTAACATAGCCCTTAACCCTGAGAAGTTGTTGTGTCTATGTTTTGTCTTCAGTACTAGCTTAGACTGGCAGCCTTGGAGTCAGGGGCAGTTCTCTCCACCCTCTTTCTCCTTCCTCTTCAATTTGAGCCCCAATCTCTCCCTCCAGAAAGGTCTGTTGGAGAAATTGCAATAATAAAGTAATAATAACAAAAACAAAAACAAAAAACAACCAGTGCCGTCGAGTCGACTCCGAGTCAGGGCAGAATTGCCCCATAGTTTCCAAGGAGCGCCTGGTGGATTCCAACTGCAGACCTTCTGGTTAGCAGACGTAGCACTGAAGTAGGGTTTCAAAAGTAATAGCAGCTATGAATTGGTCACTGGGCCTGATGCTAAATTCTTTGTGTCTCATTTCACTTACTCCTCACAACTTCCCAATACAATAGGCCATTATTATCCCCATTTTACAGATTGTGAAACAGGCTCCGGAAGGACAAGTGCATCTAGCGAACAAATGGCGGAGCCAGGATTCTGGCCCAGATCTGACTCCAGGGATCAAATCCTTAGCAGCCACTTTCAAGAGACAGTCCGTTCAGGGACGCACCTGAATATTCAAGAAGAGGGTCTTCATCTCCTGCAGGAACTGCGGGGCCCAGGTAGGTTCACGAACCTGCTGCAGGCCAGAGGAAGCCCGCCTCAGTAGCGGCTGCGTGCCACCCCACAGAGCGGCGACTAGCACCAGGGCCAGTACCTGTCCTGGATGAAGGTTCTGGTCACTTTACATTCCCCAGCCAACCTCCCGCCTGACCAAGCCCTCCCTTGGTGTTCTCTCTTGGTTGACCCCCACCTCCCTCCTTCGCGTGTGATTAGCTGGTAGGTCAGTGGGGGTGCCAGGAAAGCTCAACCAGCAGCCTCGGGTTTGGGATTGTAGAGGGTTAGGAGGTGCAAAAGAGGCGTGAAATTAACTCCGACTCAGGGTCTGAGAGTCTGTGAAGGGGCGGGGCTGACTACCCACCAAGAGACACCGCCATGGCAACGCCGCATTCTACTTCCGGGAACAGAGGGGTGGAGACTCGTAATCCGGAAGCGCCTCCAAGTCTTTTCCGGTCTTGCTCAGTGCTCAGGTCTTCTCGCGTAACCGCCGGCATGGTGAGTTCTACTGAGTTGGGAGTGGGCGATTGGGGGTCCTGGGCCGGGGCAAGAGACCCGCTTTGCGGCCTCTGACACTCTTGTCCGCTGTCCACAGAAGCCGATCCTGCTGCAGGGCCATGAGCGGTCCATTACGCAAATCAAATACAACCGCGAGGGAGACCTCCTTTTCACCGTAGCCAAGGACCCTGTGAGCCTCATCCTAAGGGCTGGTGGGTGGGACCGTGTGGAGGGAATCCGGGATGGGCGAGTCCATCCCGCTAGGCTGGTTGTACAAACTAATTTTGCCGCTAAAGGGCCCCAAAGTGCACACGTTTCTGAGAACCAGGGAACCAGGACTAGAGCACTCTACCACAATAGGGGAACACACCACCCCTCCTAGAGGGAAGCTTATCCATGGGCCGCAGGGGACACAGGAGATTTAATGGGGTGATGGCACAGTGGTTAAGCACTGAGCTGCTAACTGAAAAGTTGTCGGTTGGAATCCACCCAAGTGACTTGAGGATAAAGACCTGGCAATCTGTTCCCATAAAGATTGCAGCCTAGAAAACCTTGTGGAGCAGTTGTGCTCTATTATGTGGTGTGCTTATGAGTCCTAATAGTCACCTAACAAGAGTTTCATTTCATTCAAAGGGCTCACTGAGTGCAAACAGTCCCTCAGGGTACTGCCTTTTAAGCATCTGCATACAGAGAGTATTATTAATGGATAAAACTGGAGCTCTCAAGTCAAGGAGACCTGGATTTGAATTCTGACTCTTGAATCTGTTAGCATTGTGCCTAAGCATGTCACTTACCCTTTTTAAACTATCCCTTTTTATAAAATATAGATGCACTGGGGCTAAGAGCTCAGCTGACCTTTGGTCAGCAGTTGTAATCCAACAGCTGCTATTTGGAAGTCTTATAGGGCTGTTCAGCTTTGTCCTATAGAGTCAGTATGAGTTGGCATCAACTTGACAGCAGTGGGTTTGATTTTTGTATATAACCCCAACCTCCCTCATGAAGTTGTCCTTAGGATGAAATGAGATCATTTACATAGGGAGCTGAGCACAGTAACCGTGCCACTCAGTCAATTCTCACACACAGCAGCCCTATGGTGCATGTGAGTCAGTAATTAGTCATTTATATTTTAAACTCTTTAGGCATCACTGCACTGACAGAACCCAGTTACTGTTTGAAGAAGGTGTTATCATTATGGACACTATACTGATGAGAAAACTGAAGGTCAGAGTGGAGAAGTGTTCTATTTGTGATAATAGTAGTGATAATCCAGTCCCTGGTGCCATTATGAACACACACTTTTCTACTGCCAATTGCTCTGACTTGGATAGGACATCAGACCTTTTGTTTATTTGAACCTGAGCTCGGCTTGACTTTTTTACTCTTCTAAAAGGTCTGGGAAGATGGAAGGGGGCCAGTGACAAAAGAAGACACTTTTGTAAGGCTCTTGACTCCCTGGTTCTTTACCTCCTGGCAGCTAGATGCTGCTGAGAGTTCCTAGGGTAAAATAGGCCACTGCTCTGCCTGATATGTCAGCATCTTGTCATTTGATTTTTCCAGATTGTCAATGTATGGTACTCAGTGAACGGGGAGAGGCTGGGCACCTACATGGGCCACACTGGAGCTGTGTGGTGTGTGGATGCTGACTGTATCCTTAACTTTGCTCTTCAAGTCTGTGTTCCTAAGGTCTGCCAGCAATGGAGAGGTTGCTGAGCTTGGAGCTGGTGGTTTGGGATGCTATCGTGGGTCTAGAGACCACCTCCCTGTCATGTCTCTTCCCTGCTTGGGGGAACACTTGGGAAAATCTGTAGTTGTGGATAAGGAGCTGAAAATGCTGAGGGAAGAAGCGGGGAGAAAGGCTGTTTGGAAGTAATTCATTTGGCCTCACAGGACAGGGCTCGGGTAAGCTTGGTCTTGTTCCTTAATACTCACTTCAGGGGATACCAAGCATGTTCTCACTGGCTCAGCTGACAACAGCTGTCGTCTCTGGGACTGTGAAACAGGTAAGCCAGGTCATTCACTTTCTGAGCAAACATTGAGGACCCACAGTGTGCCTTTTTAAGTGAACAGCTTCTGGGAAAATAGAAATGTTTCTCGTTCAAGGGATAAGAAACAAGAGAAAATAAGGAAGACAAATGAGAAAGAAAGCACTTCAGTGGATAAAAACGACATTAAAGGAAGCATAGAGTGCTTTGGCGGGACTAAGGAGGTAACTCCTGAGATGGGAGTGAGAGTAGCCAGGGAAAGTGTCTCAAGGTACATGTCATATGAGCTTGACCTTGAAGGATAGAAAAAAGTCATCACTTGGGCACATGCAAGAATGGAAACATAGCAAGTGTTAAGTCCAAGTCATCTGCCCTTGCTGGAGTTCTGTTTCTTTGGTGGTGAAACAAGTGGTCAGTAGAGGAGATGAGGTTGGATAGGTAGACTAGAGCCACAGCAGACCTTGAGTGTCAACTCAGAAACATGCTCTGTGTTCTGTAGACTTTGGTAGGCTGTGGAGATCTAGGAGCAGGGAGAAGTGGTGCTCTTTTTCAACAAGTTTAGGTAGCGATGGGAAGCGTGCATTGAAAGAGCTCAGATTAAAGACAGAAGCTATTAAGTTGCTTCATTTAGTTAATATTTACCAGGCATCAATTCTGTGCCAGGCCTATGCTGGGCACTGGGGACACACATAGAAATTAGACCAGGTCTCTGCTGTGGAGGAGTGCAGTCTAAGGGGGAAATATATTATTGTAATCCACCATAAGCAGTGCCATGTTAACTAATGTCTGAGGAGTGATGAGGGAAGAAACTAAGACCTGAGCCAAAGCAGTAGCAGTAAGGAAGAGGAGAGGGGTGGGTGTGAGCAATTGGAGCAGGAGAAACAGTGGCATGATGCTAGACAGGTGTAGGGAGTCTCTTCCCTTGATGGCAGTAGGCGAGGCATGGCCCCAGACTCTGTCTGTCACCAGGGAAGCAGCTGGCCCTACTTAAGACAAACTCAGCTGTCCGGACCTGTGGCTTTGACTTTGGGGGCAACATCATCATGTTCTCCACGGACAAGCAGATGGGCTACCAGTGCTTTGTGAGCTTCTTTGACCTGCGGGACCCGAGCCAGATTGGTACGGGCCAGGGCCAGGGCTAGGGTTAGGGTGGAGGGTGCTGTTCCGGAGCCAAGGGCCTGACATGTGCTACCCCTCACAGACAGTAATGAACCCTACATGAAGATCCCATGCAATGACTCCAAGATCACCAGTGCAGTTTGGGGCCCCCTGGGAGAGTGCATCATTGCAGGCCACGAGAGTGGAGAGCTTAACCAGTACAGTGCTAAGGTAAGGGGCCACACAGGGCCCAAGCCTTACCAGAATGAAGCCTTTTAAGAGATAAGATAGGACAATGGTTAAGAGCAAAGGCTGGATTCAGATACAGATTATACCATCTTCTAACTATGATCTGGGGAAGTCACATAACTTTCATGAGCCTCTTTGTCTATAAAGTGTTTGAAGGATCAAATCATATCAGATGTTTGACTAATTTGTCATAAAGTTAGTAATGCTCACCTACAGGCATTTTCCTGCTACCGTTAAGTGCCAGGCCTTGTGTTGGACTCTGAGGACAGGTCAGTCAGACATGGTCCTTACCCCAGGGCGAGACAGACATGTAAACAGCTAGCAGAAGAGTCGTATTCTGAACCATGTCACCATGGAGGTCTCATCAAAGTGTGGAAGGTGCTTTCTGACACAGGAGTGGGAATGTATACTAAACTGTGAAGAATAAATGGAGCTTCAAGCAAGAAGGCAAGTGCATTCCTCAGGCAAGAGGAACAGTGAAGGCAAAGGCCTGGAGGTTTGGGAGTGTGGATGAAGAGTAGTATCATTGGCATGCAGTATTAGGGAAGATAGATGGCAACTAGATTTTAAAGGTCCTTGGGTGTCTGGAGGTGTGGAGTCTAGATATTCCTCTAGACAGCTGGGAATCATTTAAGGGTTATTTACCAGATTTTCTGCTTAGAAGACTTCTGCAGGCTACGTTTGGAGAATGGATCTGAACTAGGGCAGTAGCAATGGATGCAGTGGAGTCCTAGACACGGTCAAGAGTTATTTAGGGATGACCACTTAAATAGAAACCTGGTGGTGTAGCAGTTAAGTGGTATAGCTGCTGACCAAAGGGGGGCAATCTGAATCCACCAGGCACTCCTCAGAAACTACAGGGCAGTTCTAGTCTGTCCCGTAGGGTCACTGTGAGTTGGAATCAGCTCATTGGCAGTGGGTCTGTTTTGTTTTTCTGGTTTGGTAATTAAATAGAGGAAGGAGCCCTGGTTGCGTAGTGGTTAAGTGTGTGACTGCTAACTTAAAAGTCAGTGGTTGGAACCCATCAGGCACTCTATAGGAAAAAAGTATGGCAGTCTGCTTCTGTAAAGAGTTCAGCATTGAAAACCCTCTGTGGCAGTTTTATTCTGTCCTGTAGTAGGGTCACTGTTAGTCAGAATCTGCTTGACAACAAGGGGTTTGACTTGGTTGAGATTAAAGAGATGGAGGAAGGAAAGGGTAAAGTTCAGGTTGTCTCAGGTTTCTGATTTGGGTATGTGGGTTTCTGAGGATGCTAAAACATCAGTCAGTCACTGGGCAAGCGATGACAGTGGCCCACAAGGGGCCAGGCCTACTCTTGGGAAGAGAGCAGGAATGAAGAGCCAAGGCATGAATAATGCTAGCAAAAGTGGAGGTGATCTGTGCCCCATTGAATCGGAATGCAAAGCTAGTGCTCATTCCCTGAAGTGTTGGTGCTGGATACATCCCTTCCATGTGACCACAGTGACTGAGATGACAAAAACCCATTCTTTCCATAGGACAGGGAGAAATAATTAAGGAAAGGAAATGAAAGTTTTCTGAGGGCCTACTGTGTATAAGGCACGATGCTCAAGGCCTTTTAGTAATCCAACAAAGTTACAGAGCATATGCTCTGTAACTGTCAAATAAGTCAGATAGGACACAGTCCTGAGTTGCTTATAATAGCCACAGGAGGTGGGATTTTATTAGTTTTATTTTCTAGATAGATTGAGGCACAGACAAGTACTTTCCCACGGTCATAGCGTCATAAGGGGCTTATTCTAAAGCTGTCCTTTCTATATTACACATGCTGTTTAATTAGTTATGTAGTTCAGTAGGAAGGGAAATCAGGAGATGAGGGGGCTGTTTAGGATGGACATGCAGCAGTCCCAGTGGACTGACTATGACCAAGACCCTGGGAATGAAGAGGGTGTGGGCTCTATCTGTATGCGACCAAAAGGTCAACAGTTAGCTTCATAACAAAGATTGGAAGACTGCAGGGAGGAGACAGGAGGGAAACTAGAGGACTGGAAATGAAACAACCAGAACACAGTTAATGAGCGTGTTGGTACATTGTGAGAATTGTAACTAATGTCAGTGAATAACCTGTGTAGAAATGGTCAGATGGGAGTCTCATTTGCTGTGTGAACTTTCACTGAAAACGCAGTAAGATATTTTTAGAAAATAATGATAACCTTGTATAAAAAAAATAAATGGAAAATTTTACAAATTATTTACATATACCAAATTTAATTTTTAAAGAAAGAGTGTATGAGCTGAGGCTTGCTGCCTCTTATTAGTTGTGTGGTCTCCAGCAAATCATACCCTTTCACTCAACCTTAGTTTTTTCCTCTTGAAATTGTAATACCTGCTTCACGGGATTATTGTGAAGGTTAAATAAAATGAGATGTTAAGTGCTTAGCTTGATCCTTGTCAGATGGTAGCTGTTGCATCAATATTTATTGAAAGAAGACACAAATGGCAACGGTTCTACCATTATATTTAACTAATGGGTCCATAGATTTGTGACTGTGAGCATGTGTTTTCCTCAGCCCTGGATGGCCCGGCAGTATTTATGAAACTCATACACAGGGGCCAGGTTAGGATTAGGCTTGGCCCTGGGGAGGGAGTAAATGCTGATTTGGGGATACTTAGGTGGTCCTAGCTTAGACCTCCCCTCCCTTGATGGGACAAGAAGCAATCTAGAACCCTGGCTGACTGGGGTGGTCAGGGCCAGTCAGAGCTCACTCTTCCTCCTTCCCTAGTCTGGAGAGGTCTTGGTGAATGTTAAGGAGCACTCCCGGCAGATCAATGACATCCAGCTCTCCAGAGACATGACCATGTTTGTCACTGCATCCAAGGACAACACAGCTAAGGTGAGCCTGGGCAAATGGTCAGGTAAGGCTACTCCCACCTACCTGCTGCACAGTTCTCACCCTGCCTTACTTTGCCTAAGAAGGCACCTTTTACGTATTTCTCTGCTATCTTCTCTCTCCAGCTGTTTGACTCCACAACCCTTGAACACCAGAAGACTTTCCGGACAGAACGTCCAGTCAACTCAGCTGCCCTGTCTCCTAACTATGACCATGTAACGGAGCTCCACCCAGGCTTCCTGCTAAAGCCCCAGAAAGCTTCCGGGATCTAATGTTTGTCTAGTGGTTAGACTGCAAGCCTTGAGGGGAAATGGCATCAGGCAGAGAAGAGTTCCCAGAGCACAGTCAAGGCTGAATGATTAGGTAGCCAGCCTCAGGGGATAGGGCAGGAGATAGCTAGTGTTAGTATCCTGCCCTTGTGTCCCTCCAGTCTGATACAGGAGGTGTTAAAAGCTTCTGGGGAGGGAAGCAAGTAGAAAATGGATTTGGTTGCTCGTTGGGCATGTATAGAGTTCATTCTTTCCTTCAGGTGGTGCTCGGTGGTGGTCAGGAAGCCATGGATGTAACCACAACGTCCACCAGGATTGGCAAGTTTGAAGCGAGGTGAGAGAGCAGGGAGCTCTTCAAGCTGAAACTTCACAGAGGCTGCTAGGACCAAAAACAATCAAAACACGAACAGAGCCACTGCCTTTGAGTCCATTCTCATAGTGACCCTACAGGACAGAGTAGAACTGCCCCATAGGGTTTCCAGGACTGTCATCTTTACGGGAACAGATTGTCATATGTTCTCCTGTGAGGCAGTTAGTGGATTTGAACCACTCACCTTTTGGGTAGCAACCAGGTGTTTAACTGTTGCCCCACTAGGGCTCCTTTCACAGCTATAAAGTGTAGCCACATCTGTGGCCCTTCTGTGACAGGCATGTAACATAGTGGTTAAGAGCATGCACTGTCAGCTTCATCCTGAGACCCTAGACAAATCATTGTGTTGCTCTGTGCCCACGTTTCCTTATCTGTAATACGGAGACAATGATAATGCCTTCCTCATGAAATCAGGCGGGTAAAGAAATGAGTTCATACTTGTTTAGTTCTTACGGCGCCACCTAGTACACAGTAAACACTCTGTAAGGGTTAGCTGTGTGTCCAGGGAGACGTTTGGGTCCCGTCTTCTAGCTTCATGTTCATAGTCGTTTCCCCTTGTCCCAGTTGCCCCGCTTGATTTTATGTAATCTGTGTTGGGAGTGCTGCCTCACAAGTATTTTGGAAGGAAATGGGGAATGAATTGTTTCTTCTTTCTGCCCTCTGTCCCAGGTTCTTCCACTTGGCCTTTGAAGAAGAGTTTGGTAGAGTCAAAGGTCACTTTGGACCTATCAACAGTGTTGCCTTCCATCCTGATGGCAAGAGGTAAGACCTCAGCACTGGGGACTGAGTTCAGCTTGGGTTGGGTCTCTGCCCTGCAAGCCCTGCCTTTGCCCTGCTGTGATGCCCGCCCCCACAAGCCTGCCTCTCCTGGAGCAGGCCTCTGATGGGTCCCTGACTGTCTCTTCCCAGTTACAGCAGTGGTGGAGAAGATGGTTATGTGCGCATCCATTACTTCGACCCACAGTATTTTGAGTTTGAGTTTGAGGCTTAAGAAGCTGGATCTCCATCTGAGCTGCTCACAGAAAGTTTTGGACTCTGAGAAATAAATTAGTTTGGAAATAAATAGTTTCTAGTCAGATGTTTTATGGGGCCAGTTTTACCATTTCTCCTTCTCACTGACACCGTAGCAAGCTGATGCTCATATGGATATGTTTATTGTTTGGACTTTCTCCATACCCTTTGGATACTTCAAAGGTGAAACTTCAAGCACCTTTACCCAGGGCCCAAATATGCTGAGTCCCAGAGAGGTCTTAGGAAAGTCTCGGTCTCACAATCCACAGAGCCAGTACTTAGGACGGGGACTCAGAGGCTGAAGCTGTTGGCTGACAGCTCTTCTTCTTCTCCCTTTCTGTCACTATTTGCCACATCATCTCCCCTGCCACATCTGGAGGCTCAGGTGGGCGGGTCCAGTGCAGAAAAAAGCCTGAGGAGAAGGAAGACAGCTGAGGAAGCTGAGCAGAGTGGGTAACTCCACGGGGAGAGAAGAAAGTGAGGTTGGGGGTGGTTGACATTGCCAGAGTTGCAGGCTCTGGGACTACACAGGCTGAGTGGCCAATGTGTTGAGGACAGATTGCATTCTGCAGTTTTCGTTGCTCTTTTGGCTGGTTGTGCCAGAGCCAAAAGAATGTGTTCAACTCCTCACCTCCCACAGGCTATCTGTAGGGAGTGAATAAAGAGTTTCTAGCCCCAGCCATACCTCCTGGGATTCTGGGTAGGAGACTCTGGTTAGTAGGATAAGAGCCACCCTGCAAGATTGTTCCTGCAAGAGTGTTTCCAGTTATATCTTGTCTTGGACTCCAGAGCACAGCAGAAACAAAACAAGATTGTAATTTTTTAAGGAGTTCTGTTTAGAGGTGGAAACCGATTTAGCTGTGTCTTGAAGTGTTAAGGAAATCTCATCAAGAATGTGACATCTGAGCTGAGTATCAGCAGAGGTTCACCAGGTGCACAAAGACATGGAAACACTTAGGAGGGGGAGCCCCATGAACAAAGGAAAAAAGTAGAAAAGGTACTGATGAGTTTTAGAATAACATGAAAGTGGAGACAGCACAACAGGGAGGCCGTTTCAGTGGTGGAGAGTGTTAAAAACAAGGAAGGCTAAATAGGAGGGATAGCTTGGAGGGAGGTAAATACAGTTTTTTAACCTGGATAATCCGTTAGTGGAGTTAGTGAAAACCAGAAGGGGTACAGAGGACTGGATGGCAGAAAATAACTATGATGCACATTCATCTAAGGAGAAGAATGAATCCTTCCATTTCTCACTCAAAAAAGATGCATATGGGGACTGAGTGTGAGCACATGTAATAAGCCAACCAAAGAAACATAATGACCACTTTGCTCGTTATGTGCCGGTGCTGTCTAAGTACTTTGCATGCTTTAACTCAGCTTCAACCCCCTATACAGTGGTTGCTATAAAGATCCCTCCTCATGCTATGAATGAGGAAACAGCTTTGTTGAAGATCACCTAGTGGGTAAAGGAATAGAGCCAGAATTTTAGCCCAAACAATTTGACTCAATTTTCAGCCAGTGTTCTATTGCTGGAAACCTTGGTGGTGTAGTGGTTAAGTGCTACAGCTGCTAACCAAGAGGTTGGCAATTGAAATCTACCATGCATTACTTGGAAACTGGAGCAGTTCTCCATTGTATAGGGTCACTATCAGAATTGACAGCAATAGGTTTGTTGTTTTTTCCCTTTAAAAATATTTTTTCTAAAATACAAGGTGATACACGAGCAACTACATAAGTTTACAAATGGTAAAAGAATAGTATTTTGTGTTAACTTTATGTAACATTTTTTATTATGATTAAGTGAAAGTATACAATCCAAATCAATTTTGCATGTCCACCTATCTGCAACTCCATCTGCTCTCCTTACCCTGTGACAGCACACTCCTCCTTTTCAGTCTTGTAGTATCCTCTTAACAAACACGTGTCCCCTTCTCTCTACCCTTGCCTCTCCCATCTAGAAAGAAACCAGTGGGACAGTCTCCTATAAATGTGTAAAACCATAAAAGTACACACACTTTGTGCCCACTCTGTGTCCCCAAATCCAGTGCATTCTTGTCTGAAGAGTTGACCTCAGTACTGGTTTCAGTGCTGGGCCAGTAGCACGTTTAGGGACCATGTTCCCAGGGGATCCTCCAGGCTGTTGAACCATTAGTTCTGGTCTTTCAGAGTTTTTGAACTGCACTCCTCTTTTTCTTGTGCTACCTCAGGGACTGTACCTTGTGTTCCCCATCACGACTGCCTTTGGTGGTAGCCAGGCACCATCTGGTTCTTCTGGTCTCGTGCTGATGCAGTCTCCCATTCATATGGGTCCTTCTGTCTCCTGGGCTCATTTTTCCCCATGTATTTGATGTTCTTGGTTGTCATCTGTTCCAGATGGGCTGGGACAAATTAGCATTCCTCAGGTGGCAACTTGCTAGCTTTTAACACCCTAAATGCCACTCACCAGTATGGAGTGCAGAAGACTGTGTTAGCAAAAGACTAATTATGCCAATTGACTTTGATGTCTCCTGGAAACAGGGTCCTCAAACCCCTTTCCCTGCTACTCTGTGCTTTAAAACGTTGGGTTAAGTTTAGAAAACCTTTCAGTTTATGATGTAATCCAGTTATGCTGCTCTGCCCTCTACTGTATGCTGTCAGTCCTTTCAGCTAACTGAATTCCTCCGGACTATAATTTATGAACAACCCTCTCTCCCTCCCTCCCCACCCTTGTAGCTGTCAATGAGTCTTGTCTTCTGTACATAGTCTATTTTTAATTCCTCATAGTAGAGGTGTCATACAGCACTTGTTTTTGCAGCTGATTTCACTCAGCATAATGTCTTCTAGTTGAAACCATGTTATGTTTCCTAAAACTATCATTGTTCTTTATCATTGCCTAGTGTTCCATTATATATATGTACCATAGTTCGTTTATCTTTTCATCTGTTGATGGACATCTAGGTTGATTCCATCTTTTTGTTATTGTGGACAGTGCTGCAATAAACATTTGTGTGCGTGTATCTGTTCATGTGACAGCCTTTATTTCTGTAGGATATATTCCAAGCAGTGGTGTCATAGATTGAATTGTGTCCACCCTAGAATATGTGTAGTAATTTGACTGGGTCAGGATTCCCTGTATTCCGTGATCACCCTCCATTTTATGATGTTTCTTACGCTGTAAATCCTAATCTCTGCCTGTGGTTAACAGAGTGGGTTATGTTAGAGAGGATTAGGGTGGCACTGTAAATCCCTTCCTACAGTCACCTCCCTGCTCCACTGTAAAGGGAGTTTCCCTGGAGTGTGGCTTGCATCACCTTTTATCCTTTTATACTACAAGAAATAAATGAATGAGAAGCAAAGCAGAGAGCTGGGAACCTCACACTACCAGGTTCCTGTGCAAAGATGCTCCCCAACCAAAGACTCATACAACACAAGGAGCTTCCTCCGCAGCAGACATCCTGAATTCGGACTTGCAGACTGTTTAAGAATAAACTTTACTTTGTTAAAGCCATCCACTTTGTAGTATTTCTGTTAGGGCAGTAGCAGATGACCAAAACCACTGGGATTGCTGGATCATAATGTTTCTAGCTTTCTAGCTTTCCAAAGAGGTTGTATCATTTTATGTTCCCACCAGCAGTTTAGGAGAGTTCCAATCTCTCCACAGCTTCTCCAGCATTTGTTGTTTTGTGTTTTTCGCATTATTGCCAACCTCATTGGGGTAAGATGGTATCTCATTGTAGTTTTGATTTGTATTTCTCTAATAGCTAATGATCATGAGCATTTCCTCATGTGTCTTTTGGCTGCCTGGATGCCTTCTTTGGTGAAGTGTCTGTCCATATGCTTTGCCCATTGCTTGATTGGGTTATTTACCCTTTTCTTGTTGACATTTTGGAGTACCTTGTAGATTATGGAAATCAGTCATCGATCCAGTATGTAGCTGCCAAATATTTTTTCCCATCCAATAGGTAGCCTTTTAACCCTCTTGATGAAGTCTTTGCAAGAGCCTAAGTGTTTGATTTTTAGTAATTCCTATTTATCTCTTCTGTTGTTTGTGCATTGCTAGTCAGAATTTGTAGTCTGTCTAAGCCGTGTATTAGAACTTCGATTGTTGTACCTATTTTTTCTTGCATGATTTTTATCGTTTTAAGTTTCATATTTAGCTCTTTGATCCATTTTGAGTTAGTTTTTGTGTAAGGTATGAGATATGGGTCTTGTTTCAGTTTTTTGTAGACAGATATCCAACTTTGTTAACACCATTTGTTAAACAGACTGTTTTTATTTCAGTTTACAACTTTGGGGCCTTTGTCGAGTATCAACTGTTCATAAGAGAATGGTGCTATTCTGGGGTCTCTATTCTGTCCCATTGGTTCATCTATATGTCTGTTTTTATACCAGTACCAGGCTGTTTTGACTACCATGGCAGTATAGTAGGGTCTAAGGTCGGGTAGTGTGAGGCCTCCCACTGTGTTTCTCGTCTTCAGTAGTGCTTTACTTATCAGCGATTTCTTCCCTTTCCAAACAAAGTTGGTGATTTATTTCTCCATCTTATTAAAACATGATTACATTGTATATGTAGATCGCTTTGGGTAAAACAGACATTTTCACAATGTTAAGTATTGCTATCCATGAGCAAGATAGAGTTCTAACGTAAGTGTCTTGGTTTTTGCAGTATGGTCTTTTAACTTTATATAGGTCTTTTCTCTGGCTAGACTTATCCCTACACATTTTATCTTCTTGAGAGCTACAGTAAGTGGTATTGATTTGGTGAATTCCTCTTTGATGATCTGTTTGTTGGTGTAAAGAAATCCTACTGATACATTGTGTGTACCTTTTGCCCTGATGCTTTGCTGAACTCTTCTATTAGTTCTAGCAGTTTATTTATGGATTCTTCAGGGTGCTCTGTCTATACAGTTGTATCATCTGCAAATAGGGATATTTTACTTTGCTGATGCTGATACCCTTTATTTCTTTGTCTTGTCTGACTGCTCTGGCCAGAACCTTTAGCACAATGTTGAGGTGGTGACAGTACGCATCTTTGTCTAGTTCCCATTCTCAGGGGGACTTCTTTCAGTCTCTCTTCATTCAGGGTGATGTTGGTGGTTGGCTTTGCATTGATGCCCCTTGTTGCATTGAGAAATTTCCCTTCTATTTTGCTGAGTTTTTAACGTGAATGGATGTTAGACTTTGTCAAATGCCTTTTCTGCATCAATAAACAAAATCAAGTGGTTCTTATCCTTTGGGTTATTTATGTGATTGATCACATTACTTGTTTTCCTGATAGTGAACCAGCCCTGCATCCCTGGTATGAGTCCAGCTTGGTCATGATGAATTGTTTTGTTTTTTTTTTTTGGTATATTGTTGAATTCTACTGGCTAGGATTTTGTTGAAGATTTTTATATCTAGGTTCATGAGTGACATTGGTCCACAGTTTTTTTTTTTTTTTTTTTGTAGTATCTTTCACTGGCTTTGGTGTCAGGGTTATGCTGGCTTGATAGAATGAATTTGGAAATATTCCATCCTTTTCTATGCTGTAAAATAGCTTCAGTAGTATTAATTCCAATACTATTTTCCAGTGAAGCCATCCAGGCCGGGACTGTTTTTGGTTGGTAGTTTTTTAATTATTTTTTCAATCTCTTCTTTTGTAACAGGTGTGTTAAAATTGTTCTACTTCTCCTTGTGATAATTTAGGTAGGTGATGTGGATCTAGAAATTTGTCCGTTTCCTCTAGGTTTTCTAATCTGTTAGAGTACAATTTCTCGTAATATTCTGTTAGGATACTTTTAATTTTGGTTGGGTCTGTCATGACATCTCCTGTCTCATTTCTTATTTGGGTTATTTGTTTCCTCTCCACTTTTTCTTTTGTGAGTTCAGCCAATGGTTTATCAATTTTGTTGATCTTTTCAAAAAACCAGCTTTTGGTTTGTCAATTCTTTCAATTGTTTTTCTGTTCTCTAATTCATTTAGTTCTGCTCTAATTTTTGTTACCTGTTTTCTTCTGGTGCCAGAGGCGTTCTTCTGTTGTTCTCTTTCTAGTTGTTCAGGTTGTAGGGTTAATTCTTTGATTTGGGCCGTTTCGTCATTCTGAATGTGTGGATTTAAAGAGATAAATGGACCTCTGAGCATGCTTTTGTGTATCCCATATGTTCTGGTAGGATGTGCTTTCATTCTCATTTGATTCCATGAGTTTCTTTATTGCATCTTTGATTTCTTCTGTAACCCACAAATTTTTTAGCAAAGTGTTGTGCAGTTTCCATGTGTTTGAATTTCTACTGATGTTTTTTCTGCTATTGATTTCAACTTTTACAGCCTTATGGTCTGAGAAGATGCTTTGGAATAATTCAGTGGTTTGGATTTTGTTGAGACTTGCTTTATGGCCTGATACATGGTCTATTCTGGACAGTGTTCCATGTGCACTGGAGGAGGTGTACTTACCTGTTGTTAGTAAAAAGTTCTGTATATGTCAGTGAGGTTAAGTTGGTTGATTGTCACAATAAGCTCTTCTATAACTTTACTGAGCTTTTTTTCTAGATGATCTGTCCATTACTGAAAGTGGAGTGTTGAAGTCTCATACTGTTATTGTGGAGTGCCATTTTTCAGTGTTGTCAGTGGTTTTTTGATGTATTTAGATGTTTTGACATTGGGTGAATAATATTGAATCTTGTTATATCCTCCTTAGGTATTGAACCTTTAAGAATTAGTGACCATCCTTGTCCACAATGGTGGATATTACCTTAAAATCTATTTTATCTGAAATTAGTATTGCCACTTCTCTTCTTTGCATGTTGTTAGCTTTAATTTTCAGTTTGTTTATATCTTTGCGTCTGAGGTGTGTTTCTTGCAAGCAGCACATAGATGGATCATGGTTTTTGATCCAACCTGTTACTCTCTGTCTCTTTACTGAAGCATTCAATCCATTTACATTCAGTGTAATTATTGATAGATAGGTACTTAGTGCTGTCATTTTGGTGCCTTTATTTTTGTGTCATTGACATTTTCTTTGTTCACTTAATATTCTGTTCTGGGTCATTTTTCTTTATGAGTTTTCATTCTTTTCACTGTTGGTTTTGTGTCTGTTAATGCTTCTTGTTTCAATATATGGTATTGTTAGTTTGCTTTGCAGCTATCCGTTATGAAACCAATCTTTAACTTCTGTAAGTCTCTAACTTCCTCTCCATCTGAAAAGGCTATAACTACTGTAAAATGTCCCTATTTGTAGTGTGATGATGTCATAGTTTACATGTTAAGATCTCTGTTTCCCTAATTTTAATATTTTAGCTTTGATCGAGCTTTGTGACTTCCCTGAGTAGGACTCTGGATGCTGTGTTCTGCATTGCATAGTCAAGTATACATCTGATGTTATTGATTTTCTCATTGAAGTATTTCTTTCAGTATGTCTTGTCATTTTGGTTTGGTGTTTGCAAAGTCTTGAAGCTTCTGTGTATCTGAGAATGTCTTAATTTTACTGCCATATTTGAGAGACATTTTGCAGGATATATAATTCTTGGTTGGAAATTTTTCTTCTTCAAGGCTTTGCATGTTTCATCCCACTGCCGCCTTCTCAATCTGGTTTCTGCTGAGAAGCCAGAGGCTAGTCTACAAGGCTTCTCTTGGTACATTAGTTTTGATTTAAGCTTAGCTGCTTTTAAGAGCCTCTCCTTAGGTTTCATTTTATTAAGCTTGATTATAATATGTCTTGGTGTCTTTCTTTTGGGGCCTACCTTTTGTGGAGTTCAATAATCTTAAATATCTATGTTCTTTTCTGATGTCAGGGAATTTTTCTGTCAGCAACTCTAACAATTCAGTCTGTATTTTCTGCTATCCCTCCCTGTTTAGGAACTCCAGTTACTTGTAGATTGTTCTCTTGATAGAGTCCCACATGTTTCTCAATGCTTCTTCATTGTTCCTGATTCTTTTGTCTGATTTTTCCCATAAATGCTGGTGTCAGTTACTTTATCTTCAGTCTTGCTAATTCTGCATTCTATTTCCTCAATCCTGCTCTTTTGGCTTTGCATTGAATTGTCTAACTCTGTAACTTTAATATTGATCTGCTGAATTTCAGAATCATTCATGTTCTAGCAGTTCATATAGCATGCTTAATTTTTCATTTTGTTCTGCTGCACTTTGTTTAATCTCTAGAAGGGCTCTACACATAATTCTTTGGTATTCTACTTCAGATAATTTCTGGAAGGGTTCCTCTGGGAAGCTGGGTTTGGTTTTTTTGTGTGGAGTCTATTGCTTCACTAAAGCCCCCGGAAAGTAATCAACTTGGCAGAAACTTTCTTTTCTTGTCCTTGTTTTCAGGCTGGGTGTACATTTGCTCTTTAGGGTGACTCAAACAGTTAAGTGCTTGACTGCTAGCTAAAAGGTTGGCAGTACTAACCCCCTAGAGGTGTCTTGGAAAACAAGCCTGGTGAAAAGCTACTAAGATGTCACAGCCTTGAAAATGTTATGGATCCCTGGATGCTCTGTGAAGCCCAAACTGAAATTGTTCCTGAAGCCCATTCTTCAGACAAAGATAAGAGAGAACCATAAAACAAAAAGTAATACACATGAAGAACATGCTGCTTATATCAGCGAGATACATGCGACCAAATGGGCATCTGCTGTCCACAGGATGAGAAGGCAGGAAGGGACAGGAACTGGACAAATGGACACAGGGAACCTGGCTGGAAAGGGGGAAAGGGGGGTTGTCACATGGGGGGATTACAACTAGTATCATAAAACAATATATAAATTTTTGAATGAGAAATCAACTTGAGCTGTAAACTTTTAGCTAAAGCATACACAAGAAAGAAAAAAAACCTATGGAATAGCTAATAAGAGTTATTATGAGTCAGAAGTGACTCAACAACAGCAAACAGTGGATGTGGTGGATAGGTGTGAAGGACTGGCCTTGGACCTATCCATCTCTTGAGTTGGCAGTAGTTAGGGGGGAGTGAGAGGTTTGGAGATAGCAAAGAAGAGGATACTCAGTCTCTGAAAGAGAAACATCGAAGGGAAAGATGTCTTCTAAGGAAATAACATGTGGATGCAGCAGGTACCCTGCCCTACCCTGTGCATGCCCATTGACCCACGTTGGCACCCCCTTAATGCACCTCTCCTTTTTGCTGTTGCAGAGGGAGGTGCCAAAAAGGGAGGCATAGGCATGCTCAAACATTGTCAACAGCAGCCCCTCCCCAAACTCCAGCAATGGGGAACTGGTGGCCCTGCTGCCACACACAGTCCAGGAAGAGGACAGAATTGGGTGCTTCATGCTTGAGGTGGATGTAGAAGGCTGAGCGGGCAGAGCACAGCTAGAAGTGGTGGTTAGCCTGGGGAGGGAGTAGAGCCATGTGCACAAGAAAGCAGGGTTTCTGGTCCTATGACCACTTACCTGGATCCATTCCTGTTCTGCTAGTTCCTGGAATCCAATGGGTTGAGATTGAGTTGTGCAGGCAGAGTCACAAGTAAGGTGCTGTCTGTCTGTACCTTCACTGCCATGCACCAAGATGCAGACCCCTTCCCTGTGGACCTAGGGGTCATCAAGTGTCCAAGTCCTTCCCTACCTGGAGTGGCTGGGCTGGTTGTAGAATGGGCCCTATTCCAGGACCATGGCTTTGTGCCAAGAGTTGGGAATCCTGACCATCCTGCCCTGTTCTCATAGGATGGAAGACAGGCAGCAGTTGGTGCCTCCTTCATGTGTGACAGCCAGCAACAGCCCTCTAGCCAATTAAACCAGGGTCTGTGTTCTGCTCTGGATCTCTGTAGGTCTCCACTGGGCACATGAAGCTGTCCCGTAGGGGCCTTCCCTTGGGCAAGTGGGAATCTAGTCATCCTTCCCCCATCCCAAGATCCTAATGAGCATGGTCTGGAAGCAAGTGCCCAATACTATTAAGGGAGTCATAGAACCCTCCAGGGAGCCCATCTGATGGGAAGAACACATGACCCTTTGGGAAGCCAAGTCTCATGGAACACTGAAGTGTTAATCTGATGGGATGGTCCAGTATTAAGGATTCTCCAGCCTGACAGGGAAGACCCCAAACTCTCTAGGGAGACCACCTGGGGTGGAGTCACAGAATGCCAAGGGAGGCCCCCGATTTGGGGAAAGTATCACAATACCCTTGAAGTACTCCAATAAGATGGCAGTGACACGGGACACTCTGGGGAGCCTATCTAACACAAGGCATACAGTACTCTTGGGATTCTGGCATCTGCTCCTACTTCTAAGAAACTGCTGTGTTCATGATACCAGTGGTGGCCCTATGCTAGAAAGTCTAATGGAGATTTCTCAGCCCTGTTTAAAAGCCTTCAGTGGCTTCCCCACTGTCTTTGGGATGAAGTCTAAACTTCTGATCATGGTGTTCAAGACTTTTCCTATGGCCAGTCATCCCTTTAGCCCGGTCTCGTAATTGCTACCTCCACTCCACAGTCCCATCATACTGAAAACACCTACAGTTCCCCAACAGGACAATGGCCAGGCTTTCTATGTCTGAGACCTGCAGTTCTCTCCACCTGGAACATTTTCATTCCCTGTAACTCCTCCTCTCAGGTCTCACCTAAACCATCCCATCCTCAAGGAAACCCTTAGACTATCTACACCGAAAGACGGGAGCCTACTCTGTACTCCACGTAACACCGAAAGAAAAAACAAACCCTTTGCCACTGAGTCAATTCTAACTCATAGATACCATATTGGACAGAGTAGAACTGCCTCCAGAGTTTCCAAGGAACGCCTGATGGACTTCAACTGCTGATCTCTTAGTAGCTGTTGCTCTTAGTCACTACGCCACAGGGTTTCTCCACTTAGCACAGTGATTTCAAATTGCCCATATATGGTTGATCTCTCAACTTTGAGCACAGCCCCTGTGCTCAATCAGTGTTAACTAAATGAATAGAGTTTTTATATTCTGGATAGGGGAGCAATCAGCTGTCCTCAGAGAAGCACAAAAACTTCCCCTAGGAGCTCTTGGTATTATCATCACTTGGAGACAGAAAATAGATGCATTTGTGCAGGCACAGCCCACAAAGCAAGTTGGGACTGATGGAGAGGTGTTTGCCTGTGTGTGTGTATAAGGAGATTGTTCCAAGACAAATTTGTTTAATGTAGGGGTACTTTTTCTTTACAGGCAGCATTTGGGTGCCTAAAGAATAATGAACTCTGTCACTGGGGGTGTGTAAATGGATGGGGAAGCCCCTCCACAATACATCCGTAAAGAATCTGGCAGGAGAGAGCCTGGGAGAGGGGAGGAAAGTCCCATGGGTGTCCCTTATCTCTCCAGGGGCTGGTGCAGCAGCTTCCAGACAGGGTAGGCGGCCTTAGCCTCTGTGCCGTAGCGGCTCTCGCGAGCCTGTTTAGCAGCCTGGGCAGGTGGTGTCCACCACGAAATCCCTGGGCCCCAGGCCGAGCCCCTCCCCCTACGCCCTCCAGTACAGCCAGCAGCAGCATCTCTTTCCGTCCTCAGCTCCGCACCGCTTCTGGGGCCCAGTCAAGGGCTGGCTAGAAGGCAGCAGCGCCTGCGGACAGGGACTCAGCTCTGAGGGCCATATCCAGGCCATACTCACCCGGCTCAAGGCCAGGGAGTGTGCTCTGCACGTCCCTCAGCTTGGATCTACGTTCAGGAGTCTGACTAGAGCAGGGAAACGCGGGACTAAAGTGCGAGGATCTGATAACTACACCATGGGCGGGTCCTTGACCGAGGCGGCTGGCGCGACCAAGGGAGGGGCCAGAGGAAGGAAAGACCCTGAAACATCGGAGAGGGGTGGAACCAGAGTTGGCGAAGGAGGGCTTGAGCCAGGGGGATGATTTGTTGGAGGCGGGATCGGGTTGGGCTGACTGGGACGGAATCCGGAGCGAGCGGCCAGGCCACCAAGCGGCCGGTGTGGAGAAAGACCGAGAAGACTTACAGCTGATCTCCGGGACAGATGGCGGGGGAGCTCATGACTCCGCCGGGTGCCTGGTGGCAGCTGAGACCGTGAAGCGGCCTCCCGGGCAGAAGCCGGCGCTGCGCTCCAGGGCTTTGTCATCCACCGCCAGGCGCACTCATGGCCCAGGGGTGACAGGAGCACAGGCCAAAGTGCTCATTCACCTCACTCAGTCGCCAATGGGAAGGCCAGGTCTAGGTCACCTCACTTCCCCTGCACACCCGGCGCTTTCGCATTCCCAGACCCCTACAGCCGTTCCCACCTCGAGATACTTGCTTATAGTAGATTTCCAACGAGTGGAAGTACTAGGCGTCGCCCAGTCTCAGGCCTTTGGGATGGTAAAGGAACGACAGATTCCAAAGCGAGAGCACCTGAGGAAGTAACCCAAGGGGAAAGATAGGAATCAGCATACCCGGGCGCTCTCCAGCGCCTCCACTCTGTATCTCCCTTCCCTCCAAGGAACTCAAACCAATCTGCATACCCCTGCCATTTAGCTAACACTGGGTGCTGGGTTCTCTTCTACGGTAGCCCCTGTTCACCATCTCTCTATACAGGAAAAGAAGCCCTGGTGGCTCAGTGGGTAAGAGCTCGGCTGCTAACCAAAAGGTTGGCAGTTCGAAACCATCAGCGGGTCATTGAAAACCCTATGGGACACTTCCACTGTGTCCTCTGGGGCTGCCAGTCAGAATAGACAGCAAATGGTATAGAGGAAAGGGCTAGCTTCAAGGCGTCTGGTGTGCCCCAGGTTGACCTCGATGCAGCAGGCGATGTTTAGTATGGCTTCCTCATCCTCCATGTCCAGCTTCAGCAACCCTGGTCTTCACAGTAAAACGTGTTGGTGCCCAGTTCTCCTGTGACCGTGGGTATGACTCAGTGTCCCTGACCCTCGCCAGGCAAGAGGAAAGGAATCCCAAAAGGTTAGACATTTTTGTAAGGGGGCACCAATTCCAGCTGCGCCTTCCCTTCACCAGCTCCCTGCCTAGATGCGCGCTCCCAGATCTGGAGGCTCCCCCATCACCTCTGTTTCTCAACCCAGTTAACACTAGTCCGCAAGTCCTGGCGCCCTGGCGATAGTGTCAGGCAGTGACCAGTGATGCACAGTGTGTTGCGCAGCCAGGGAGCCTTCCGGGCCTTGCAGGAGCTCGGCCCGGGCCCTGCCAGTGTGAATCAGTTCCGGGAACTCCATTCGCCCAGTAGTGGGACCTGGGGTCCAGCAGGACAGACTCTGGGAGCCGCATGGCGGCGGGCGAGGACTCTGAAAGGGACAGAAACTGTCCCGGTAGCTGGCGACGCCCGCAGGACAGCTGGTAAGGAGGACCCTCTGAGGATGGGATATCACAATTGGATAGGAATGTACTCTTCCTATTGTCCGTTCCTCCTAGTGAGGAGGCAGACCGGAGCCTGTTAAGGGAAACCCGATCTCCTCATCTGTGAAATGGGGAGAATAATTTTGTTTAAAAGTTCTTAGCCCGTACCTGGGTCTCAGAAGGCACTCAACTGTTTTTGTTGTTTAAACCCTAGGGTCCTACCACTTCCACTGACTTAAAGGAAAAAAAAAAAAAAGACAACCGTCTCTTCTGTACTTTGGTGAGAAGGCTAACAAGGATGGGTTTAACACCAGCGACTACTTATTTCCTCCCCTACCTCTGAGGTTTGAGTGAGGAAAATCCCTTGGTTCATCTTAAATGCAATCAGATGTGCAGCAGGTACCCCTCTCTTTCAACAGCTGGATATCCTCGCCTAAAGTCATACTCTGTAGGGGCTATTTCTGGCAGAGTCCTGCTCCCAGGAGCCCTGTCTTCACCAAGAAGGTATGCCTATAGTCTGAGCTGGGTTCAGTGTTTGGGGTTAGGGACCCAAGGATGACTGATGAAGCTTCTCATAGGAGAGATTTGTTTGGAAAGAGACACGAAAGCCAGCAGATTACAGTAGGAGGTATGGAAATAGTGGAGAACTCACCCATCCCTCCATACATGTGTCTTTCCCTTCAATTATTCTTTCATTCTTCAGGCACTGATAATCAACACCTATGCTTTTGCTGGATGCTGATTCCTAGAAGAGTAAGACTGATTTAGCCTTCACAGGGCCTTATGGTCTACTAGGTTCCA
This sequence comes from Heterohyrax brucei, assembly GCA_028571685.1. Lineage (NCBI taxonomy): Eukaryota > Metazoa > Chordata > Mammalia > Hyracoidea > Procaviidae > Heterohyrax > Heterohyrax brucei. Next base: position 62,750,356 of record CM053140.1, read on the forward strand.
GACTTTTGGTGTGGGGGAGTTATCTTTCTTTCAAATGAAAATCTGAAATCATAGGTGGAACCCCATAATATAAACATAAAGTTGGAAACACTATACAGAATGTCAGCCATTTGAATCCACCAGTCACTCTTCAGAAACTGTATGGAGAAGTTCTACTCTGTCCTATAGGGTCACTATGAATTGGAATTGACTGGACTGCAAGAGGTTTGGTTTGGAGGGTGGGTATACAAAAGAAACCAGACACAAAAGTAAACGCAAAACCAAGCCCACTGCCACTGAGTCAATTCCAACTCACAGAGACCCTACAGGGCAGAGTAGAACTGCCACATGGAATTTCCAAGGAGCACCTGATGGATTCAAACAGTCACCCTTTTTGTTAGCAGATGTAGCACTTAACCATTACACCACCAGGGCTTCTGACACAAGAGCAGAAGTGGTAAAATTCCAGAACAGCAGCATAACCCTCACCTGGGAATTTGTTAGAAATGCAAACTGTCACGCCCTACCCAACATTCTGGATCAAAAACTCGGGGCCAAGCAACATATTTTATTGAGCCAAGTAATATATTTTAACTAGTTCTTGAAGTGATTGTGATGTGTGCTAAGATTTGAGAACCTCTGGAAAACATGTAAACAGACAAAAACTGATCTATACTACTATCAATTGGGGTAGTGGTTACCTTTAAGAATGCAGTGACAGGCCAGAAGAACACAGGGAGACTTCCCAGGTATTAGTAGTACTCAGCTGCTTAATTTGGCTGCTGGTTACAGAGATGTGTTCAGTTTGGGAGAATCCATCAGCTATGTTTTTTGTTTGTTTGTTTTGTGGTGAAACTATATATAAGAAAACACGCTGTCTGAACAATCTCTACAAACTCTGACATTGCTTACCTTCTTCAAGTTGTGCAGTCATTCTTCCTATCATTTTCAAAATCTTTCTACCACCATTAACATAAAAGCTAATGTCCCATAAGCAAAAACTCCCCCTTTCTCCATCTCCCTCCACCCCTGGTAACCTTTGGTTTTTATATACTTTTTTCTTTTGCAACTGACTTTGCTTATCTATCTTGTGACTTATCCACCTTGTGGCATGCATCAGGGCTTCATTCATCTTCATGGCCGACTAATATTCTATTGCAAGTACACAGCATATTTTGTTTATCCATTAGTCAGTTGTTGGACGTTTTGGTTGTTTCCACCTTTTGACAATTGTAAATAGGGCTGCAGTGAACACTGGTGTGTGTGTATTTGTTTGTGTCACTCAGGTCTTTTGGGTCCATGTGTATTTTATAATTCAATACAAACTTTAAAAAGGAACCCCTCCTGTTAAGTCCTGGAAGGTGGCTAAAGAGCCCATCCATAATTCTGCCATTCCATCTCCCAGAGGACCCTAAGACTCCTCAGAGTATAGTTTGAAATCATTGATCTGTACCAGCTGAGATCCAGAGAGGGTCAGTGACTTGCCCAATCTCCCACAGAGCCAGAGCCAGCACCAGAACTCAGGTTTCCTGACTCCCAAGCCAGGGTTCTGGACCCTAGTCCTTTGCTGAAGGCCCACATCACACAGGAGGACTAGGTACAGCTGGGAAGCCTCCTCACTTCCCAGCCATGTAACTTGGGGCATGGGAGGGCAGCCAAGACTCTGGTGTGGATGATGTTTTTTTTATCCTGGAGCAGCTTCCTTTCTGGGAACTGGGTGTCTCCTTCTAGGCAAAGACAATAAAATTTGTCCAAGGGGCCAGAGGAGCAGGGTTCCTCCTGCCCCCAACCGGATGGGCATCACATGTCTCTCCCTGGATTAGTAGTCTGGGAAATTTCCAGCCCTTGCACACTCCGCCTACCATACCTATCTGCTCACCAGCCTGGAACACGCAGATGCCCAGCCCCATCTTGAACATCCACCACTGCACCCTTCCTGGCACACTCCAGTCACCTTTGGCTTCCACTACCTCTCGCTGGGCAATACTGCCAGCTGTTCCATAATCCCAGAGCAGCAACTCTGTGCTATCATCCATCCCTTCCCTACCATGTCCCTGGGGCCACTAAAATTCCAGGCAGTGGGTGAAGAGGATGAAAAGGATGAGGAGGAAGAGGAGAGCCTGGACTCTGTGAAAGCGCTGACTGCCAAGCTTCAGTTACAGACACGGCGGCCCTCCTATCTAGAGTGGACAGCCCAGGTCCAGAGCCAGGCCTGGCACAGGAACCAAGCCAGACCTGGGCCTGGGGGATCTGGGGCCATCTGTGGCTTCCATTCATTGGACTCTGCCCTTGAGTGGCTCCGCCGGGAGCTGGTGAGTATCATGGGGTGAGCAACCCTTCAGAGGGCTCTTGGGTCAGTCTTGCTCAGAGGCCAAGACTGGGGGTGCAGGGCCAGGTATGAGAACAGATCCCACCCCTTGCTATTGCCACTCCTGTGGCTGTGTCATGGAGCTGAAGAGCCAGGAATGGACCTATCCAGTGTTTTGTTCGGGGAGCCTTGCTAAAGAATGATCTCATCTAATCCACCAACCTAAACTCGGGGGACAGAGTCCCCTTCCAGGGGCACCAGTTATAAGTGAGGAAGACTTGGCCTTCCCACTCTGAGAGTTTCTGTGACCTAAAGATATGGTGAAGTACAAAAAAAGGCAGCATGCAGGCAGAAATCAGCGGGAGTGAGTGCTGGCTAGGAGACTCTTAATCCAACATGCACGGATATAAAGATGTCGAGCCTCTGGTTTAGCTGATCTGGAGTGGGGCCCCGGCATCTGTATTTGTTTAATAACGACTTCACAGCTTGATTTGAGAAGCACCAGTGTGGAGCAAGATCTAAGAGATGCAAAGGGATCAAGCTAGGGTCAGAGGAGTCCAGGCAGGACACAGGCTATTGACAGGGACCAAGGGCTGAGCAGGGCGGAGCGTCCTTCCAACCTAAGCTCACGCCCCCTTTCGGCCACAGAGGGAAATGCAGGTTCAGGACCGGCTTCTTGCGGGACAGCTGCTGCGGCTGCGAACCCAGCTGCACCGTCTGAAAGTGGATCAGGCCTGCCACCTGCACCAGGAACTGTTAGACGAGGCCGAGCTGGAGCTGGAGCTGGAGCCGGGGGCTGGCCTGGCCCTGGCTTCGCCGCTGCGACACCTTGGCCTCACTCGCATGAACATCAGCTCCCGACGCTTCACCCTCTGCTGAGGAGCACCCATACACCAACTAAGTCACCAGCTGACTCTGCCCCAGCCCACCTGGGGTGTCCCAGAAGTCCTGGCAGGGATGGGGGGGAGTGGCGCGGGAAGGAGGGCTCAGCTCTCAGAACTTCTGAGAGCTCAAAGCCCCGGCATCCTGTCCCTCTCAGGCAGCCCCAGCTGGGGAAGGGGGAGGTGTTCAAAACACCTCTAAAAACCTCCAGTCTCATCAATAAACATCCTCTTTGCTTCCCATCACGGTGTCTGCAGCTGTTTATTTAGGCCCAAAGTCGCCTGTCTGTAGATGGGCTCATTGATTCCCTGCAAGAGAGAAAACCTGGTGTTGGGGCTGGAGGGTGGACTAACGGCCCATCTCCTCCACAGCTCTAGCTCCAGCTCTTCCAGAGCTCCAGCTCCCGCGCGCTCTCTCTCTCTTTCTAGATTGTATCAAGATCAGAACTGAGAAACAACTTAAAGTCACAAGTCACCCCCAGCTGGTAAAATTGGGGGGTATGGAATGCAAGGTCTGACTTGAAAGCAAAACTGCCTCAGAGTTGATGCCGCCTCATACTTGGGTTAAAAGCCAGCTCCCCTATTTATTTCCATTAGGCCTTACCTTTATCTAAACTAGATGTGTGGAGGTCCCCTAACCCCTGAAGTTGTTTACTCCTCTCTAAAATGAAGATGGTAATTCTCCCGAAGTAATCAGATACGTGTCAAGTGAAACAATACACAGTCTCAGTAAATGTGAACTGTCCACTGTTTATCTCATTGCTGCTGCCACCTTATGATTTATTACTACTGGGTTGAGGCCCAGAGATGGACTGTGAGGTGCTCAGGGTTGCACAGCAAGGGCGGCTGAGCACTCTGCACGGTACCAGATCAGGAGCCTGGGTTCTGGGCTCTGTGTCACTTTGACAGTAAAGGTTTCTTGTTTTGGGTCTCTCAGGCTTTGTTTCTGTGTTACTCTCTTTGTCTGACTTTCCAACTCAGGCTTCCTCTTCCCCCCACCCATTTCCTGTCCTCCTCTTCCCTTTCAGCTGAGGCTCACACAGCATCAGCTTCCACCTCACAAACCCCAACAATGCTCTGTGGGTTCCCCTCCCCCTGCCTGAGCAGACCTGAAGCTCACGCAGTATGACACAGTCACACTTTCCTCCGGAAGGGTCAAGGTTTGACAGAGGTCATTGGTGACCTGGCCCTCAGTCTCTGATAAGTGCCACCCTCTGCCTGGAACTTTCTGGACTGCCTTCAGCTGGTGACAAGGGTCTTCCCTCCCACCTATCTCAGAAAGTCCCACCAGTTGGAGGCCTGCACCTGCGTGCCTGTGCAGGCGTTATTGTTCTATCCTCTGCTGATGCAGGAGATGGTGCCAGGCGCTGCTTCTCTAGCTGGGGCTGTGGCCTTGTCTTTACCGGAATTAGAAATGCTCTCCTATTCTCTAGTCATAATTAATGGGTGCTCCCTGCCCTTGAGAGTTACTGGGTGGTGCAAACAGTTAATGTGCTTGACGGTTCACCAAAAAGTTGGAGGTTGGGCTCCATCCACAGGTTCCTGAGAAGAAAGGCCTGGTGTTCTGCCTCTAAAAACTCCACTGAAAGCCCTGTGGAGCAGAGTTCTACTCTGACACATATGGGGATGCCAGGATTCAGAATAGAGTTGACAGCAATGGGTTTGGTTTTGGTTTTGCCCTCTGCCTACAACAGGGACTGTGTCTCTGCCCTCTTGAAGACACGGGTGTACTGCCTGCTTCTGAAACAAGCTGTTGTCTAGCATTCTGTCTGTGGGAGGGGTGTTAGCCAATTCTCTGACCCTAATAAAGCTATTTTCCTGTCCTGAATATGAGGTGGTTGTTAGCCTGCTGTCATACTGTAACGGGTTGACGGTCTGCTCTCCAACTACTTAGCAGCAATACTGTCCTCTCCCCTGACTACAGAGTGATGCTACCTTGACCTTAGAGAGTTGCGAAAGGGTCACTTAGCCTTCAGACTGTAACAGCAAGGTGACCTGCCTTTCACTGTAAGCTGAGTGTGTTCTGCTTGCGCCCCGCTCTCTAGGTTCAAAGACCTCCTTGGATGCCCTGCCCAGGTGTACCCGGGGGAGCAGGAGGGGAGGTTCCATCAAAGAACCTCCTTTCAGTGTTTACCCTTCGAGCACTCTCTCTGAGGTTGAGTAGGGCTTGCCCTTGTAGATGTATGGGACCCCCAGGGCTGAGAGATGGAGGGCTATGGTGGCAGGAAGCTTGGGGTGCTGAAGGCTTGCGGTTGGGCTGCTGGGGCTGGGTTGGCTGAGGAACGCTCAGGAGGAGGCAGGAAGTCAGGGTGGGACGTGGGCGCGGGGAGACAGGCGGTGGCTACGACGGCGAGGGAAGTCAAGACTGTGTCTGGGTAACCAGGCTGGGCCAGGAGGACCATGTGAACAGGGCCAGAGGGCTCCCGGGCTGGGCAGGTAAGGAGCACTGGGAACAAAGGCCTAGAGGCTCTGGTTGGGGATCAGACAGTAGGGGTCAACAGGCTGGCACAAATGAAGCAGCCCTTTAGGCTGGGGGACAGAAAATCCTGGCTGGCGGTCAGATGGGAGGCACAGAGTGTGAGTGGACTATCTCTTTTCTGCGTACCTGGTGGCTCTCACCCCTGACCCGGCTGTGCGCCATCAGCTCCTGCCTCATTAGGCATGTTCTTGGAAGCACCGGCACGTGGACTGTGAGCTATTAAAAAAGCCTTCAGAAATCACCAAGCCCAGTCTCTACATGAAGGATGAGGCTCCTGAGGCCCAGGGAGGGCAAGACGCTCACTCTTCCCCAGCTCCAAAGCAGTGACGGAACCAGGGCTGAATGTCCCAGGACAGAGTGGTAGCCCAGACTGTGACCCCTCTTGTCTGCCACGGTACAGAGTGATGGACAGGCTTGAGTCAAGGGCAGACCTAGTGACCAGACCTCCTGCGAGTCACCCCAGTACACACAGACAGACACGTGAGAAGTGATTTTAGCTCTCATTGACCAGCGCTGCTTGAGAGATGGAGAAGTCTCCTGGGTGGAGCAGATAGGGAGTTTGGGATGGAGTCGACAAGGCGGAAATATCTGGTCTGGCTTTGGGAAGTTAAATGGGAGACAGGATGATGGGAAAAGGGGAGAAGAAGAGGTATTTTTATCCCTGACAGTGGTATAGTTGGTCCTGAGGAAGGACTTCTGACTCTCCATCTGGAAAGTTGCCATTCCTGCCCTTCCAAGAGTCACCGAACACTGTCCCCCTGCCCCTTCCTGCTTCAGCCGCACACACTGCGGCTCATGTGGAGGGCCGTTCGGTGCTGCTGATTCTCACGTCAAACCTGAGAGAGGTGGAGGCCCAGGAAGGCAGTCAGCTACCTCCCACCCCCTCTCTTTTGAGCTCCAAGCCTTCAGTTTTGGGGAGAAGTCCTCACCTGAGCTAGACATTCCAGGGTTCCCATGCATCACTCTCCTCTACTGAGATTTCCTTGACCCACAATTTTTAGCATACCATAGCATTTCCCTGTATGCAGGCCTGCAGCCTCATGTCATAACTGAGGGACGTGCTGTTTACCCTGTGCTTCAGGGAAGCTCATTCACACCTCGGACAAGAACAATCCCCTCCTCTCAGCCCGGGGATAGTAGGTGAATCAACAGTGTCCCTTCCACAAGGAGCAGGGGAACAGAGGCTCTTCTCAGATGGAGAAATGACCAAGTAAGGGGGCAGAGAAAGGGCCGAGGATTCAGAGAGGGAAGAAAACTTCCTTTAGAAGGATTCAGAGTCTTTCTAGAAGAGCCAGGGCAATTTCTGAGAACACCAAAGTCCAGCTTCAGAGAATGTCTAGGGCAGGAAGCCAAAGTCACTAACCCTGGGCTCTATCCCCTGTGTATCATGAGGTCAGAGGCCTCCATGCAAGGCCAAAGCAAGAGGGTCAACGAGAATAGCGTAATGCAGAGTTACAATCAGGTAGACCTAAGTACAGTTCCAGTTCTGCCGTTTCTTTGGATGAGTGAATTCACCCTTCTGAACTTTAGTTTGCTTATCAGTCAGTAGGCAACGATAAATTCGTCTCTTACAGTGAGCTTGTGGGAACTCAAAGAGTGAATAATGACTGATGTAGCTTAATGGAGGCTGGGCACTGCCTCCCTGCAAACAGTGCCCCAAAGGGAGGGTTGTCCTCCCCCAGAAATATACCCACTCAGCAGCTTGTCAGACCAGTGAACCGCCTATTCCCTCACACTTGTGGTGTGGCTTTGCATATAAGCTTGTTTCCTGTGTATAGTGGATGTGAGAACTCAGGCTAGATTCTCAGCTGGGCCATTGGGTCTACCTCTGTGGAGGGTCCGCATACAGACTCATACACGTACATGCCATCTCCATGTCCAAAATACAATAGATATTATCATGATGAAATGAATGAGTACATGCATATTCAGGGGCAAGGAGTCTTGGTGGTACCACAGTTAAGCACTCTACTGTTAAACGGGATGATTAGCAGTTTGAACCCACCCAGCAGCTCCACGGAAGAAAGACTTGGCAATCTGCTTCCGTAAAGATTACAGCCAAGAAAACGCTGTGGGGAAGTTCTGATCTGTCACATGGGCTTTCTATCAACTGGATGACACCAACAACAACATATTTAGAGGCAGAAAGTATGCACATAACACCTACTGAATCATAAAAATCCATACACACACTCACAAGAACCTATACGTAGACACACATTCCCTTCCTCCTCTTCCAACATGTTATCAGACACTGTTTCTCTTTCCAGCTAGCAATTTGTCTGTCCATCCCCTATCTCCTCCTCACCCCAAGAAAAAAAAGAAATAAGGGAGCGGATAAGAAAGCAGAAAATACAATACTATGAGAAATACAAAGTACAATAAATTAAAACTAGGAGAGAAAACGCATATCCAAACCTATTGCTTCAGAGTCAATTCCTGGGTGATGTAGTGGTTGAGAGCCACAGCTGTTATCCAGAAAGTCAGCAGTTTGAACTTACCAGATGCTCATTGGAACTCTATGAGGCAGTTCTACTCTGTCCTATATAGGATTGCTCTGAGTCAAAATTGACTCAAAGGCAGTGGGTTTTTTTTTTTAGGAAAGATGAGACAAAGGTAAAACAAGGATAGAAACAAATGACTCAGTATGAGGTTAGTATATAAAATGTCAGCCTTAAAATCCTATTCAATTGCTACATAAATGACCACTTTGCTCTGAGCTTCCTAGCAACCACTGCAAAGAAGAAAACATATCCAGATTTTAAAAAATGTATATATATTCAGGAGAAGCCAATTATCTTGGTTTTGATATCTACAAAAGACACTTGGAAGTCATGCACAATTTGATAACAGAACAGCTGTGAGCTCTGAAGGGTGGCTGTCCTCCACCATATGAAGTCTGATGATTAAGTCCATGAACTGAATTGTTCTAAGCGCTACATGCCTCATTTCCGGATATCACTATGGTCACCTTTGAAGTACTCCCCTTGGAAAGCTGTGGACCAGTGCCAGTGCCTAGTTCACCCTTCAAAGCAATTTTGGTACTCTTTTTCTGGAATGGCCACTGCACATGGTGGTATAGTCGCAAGATTGCAAACTTAATTGTATAGTTGTCTGTGAGGGAGTTTTTAGCCAGTAAACAAATTACTGTACTGGAACACTCTCCCTGCTCACCTGATCTGGCCACCAATGGCTTTTTTTTTTTTAACTGATGATAATGGAAATTTTGAAAGGAAGACATTTTGATGACATTCAGAACATCAGGGGTGCTACTACAACAGCTCTGATGACCATTCTAGAAAAAGAGTTCCAAAACTGCTTTGAAGGGTAGGCTAGGCACTGCCATTGGTGCATCGCTTCCCAAGGTGAGTCCTTCTAAGGTGACTGTAGTGATATTTGGCAGTGAGGTATGTAGCACTTTTCTAGGACGAGTACGAGAACTTCATTGGCAGTCCTTGTACAACCTAATGGCTTTAAGGACATGCCCAATGAAAATATTTTTCAAGGAAGTTGGGTGGGCTTGGGGCACCAGCCCAAGACACCTCCCAGGGATGTGGCCTTTAACAGTCAACCCTAGTGTTGGGTTTAAAGTATCTGGAGCTGCGTTTCTCAAGCCTGTTCCAAAGAACATGAGTTTTACCAGACATCTGGAAAGAAAGCATTCTAGGAGCAAATCCACACGGCTTCAGCTACAAACTCTGTCTCCTGTATGAATTCAGAACCCAAATTAGCTTGCTAAAGCTCTTAAAGTCTTCCCAAGAGAAGAAGCCTGATATGCCATTTAAGCCAATGTTTTCCAGACTTCCTTGGTCACAGAATCCTTTTTTTCCTCTGTCACCTGTCACACATCCCACATCTCCTGGGAAGAGTAGAAGAGTGGACGGATACGGCACAGCTGATCCTCCTCAAATGATCACCTCTCTTGGCAGTTTCTGCGTTGGTGGTGGCATTGTTAGTTTTTGTTTTTCATTTACAAAATTAGCACACAGCTATTTTAAAAAATTCAAACAGTACAGAGCATATTAAGAAACAGAAATGCAGCCCTCTCCAGTCCACCTCTCAGCTGCGCTTATCATGAACAATTTAGCGTGCATTGTTCCAGATTTTCTACACATAGCCGTTGAAGAACATAGTGGTTAAAGGCCTAGTCAGAAACGCAGGCAGACTAAAGTTCATATCTCAAGTCCACCACTTATTTGTTTCTTGTGAGGCCTCAGACAAATCATTTTACCCTCCTGAGGCCTCAGGTTTTGCATCTGTAAAATAGGTATAATAATAGCACATAGCTCACCAGAATTATTGTGAAGATTACATGATAGCGTTCAAATAAAGGCTTAACACAGAACCTGGCTTTTTTTAAAAAAAAAGAAAGAAAATAAATTCCTAAATACTAAATATACATATTTAAATCCAAATAGACATATACTCTACATTTTGTTCTGCAAGTTGCTTGCCATGTTATGTCTGGAACATCTTTTCATGTCAACACACAGAGGTGTACTTCATTCTTTTAATGATTTTCACTAAATGTCAGCTTGGTAAGTGAGTAATGGTGGTGAGTTTGAGATGCTACTTCCTGGTGTGTACAACTGTCTTTCATTGCCAGTGTTGTTGTTCATCACAGACATTACTGATCAAGAAGCTAACGACAGGCCTTACGGCCTTCTTTGAGAACGTAGTGACCTCCCCCACGGGGAACTCACCTCTGTCACAGAAGGCAAGGCCAAGTAGATGGGCACTACTCTGTTTCAATCATGAGCCCAAAGCCTGACACATAGGAGGTACCCCTTAATTATTATAATTATTTTAAAAGAATTTCAGTTTTATTATGGGAAAAAGAATACAGATGAAAAGACATTTTGAGAGGGTTTTCAGTATGGAGTGACCCTGTCCCAAATGACTCAGTACCTTCCCACATACACCCATGTCTTTCACCAACCAGGAAGCCCACAGAGCTTCCCCATCTAGAGCTTTAACTAGTGCCCTGTTACATAGGCATGACTCAATCTTCGGCTACTCCACTCAAGGTTGGGTTGATATCGACTGACGGGTCTTTCTGGTCTGGCCAGCCCCCATCCCAAGAGTCACTCATTAGCATAAATCATGAGATGTAATCTGGAGCCCCATAGCTGTCAAAGACAGTTAAGTCACAGGGGAAATTCCATGGTTTTACAGGTTTTCTCTCAGAAACTAAGGATAAAGACCAAAGTCTTTGGGTAAAGTTAATTGTAAATCACGCAGATTCCCCTTAGAGATGTAAAATAATTTGAAAGTTTTCCTAAGGCCTGTGGGTTCCTCCCCTAAACTTAAGGGTCCATCCAAGTTTTATGTATTTTTTATTGTGGTTAAATATATGTGTAACAAAACATTGGACATTTCAATTCTCACGTATACAGTTTAGTGGCACCCATTCAATATCTGCCAACAGACTGGCCAACTCTGAAAGTTGTCTCCCGTTCTGCTCCAACAGAGGTCTAAGCCCAAAGCTCTCTCTTATGGTGTGTGTTTCCCAGAGTGTGACTTGTACGTCTCTGATGTGTGTGCGGTGATTTGGGAGGAAATGGGTGAGTGTGGAAATTTGTTAGTTTACGTATTATACTAGGTGTTTACTTTAATGTGTATGGGTTTGTGTGTGATTCTATTTATGGGTGATGATACTGGTTTTCCATCTATGATAGTAAACTTTCCTTTTTACAAAAATATATTAAAGATAAAAAGGTGTTCTGTGACCGTGTAAAAATCATGAGGAAAATGAAAATAATCCTTTTAGTCTGGAAAATGTTTAAGGTTGACGTGTTAGCTTCCTTGGTAAAGCACAGTGTCAGTGGCAAAGAGAAAGACGCTCAATGAGACGGGCTGACCCAGAGGCAGCAACAATGGGCTCGAACCCAGTCAAGATTGTGAGGCTGGTGCAGGACCAGCCAGTGTTTCCTTTTGTTACACATAAAGGTGCTATGAGTTGGGGCTGACTGAAAGACACCTAACACCAAAAAAACTAGACTCCTACGGCTGTTGTCACTAAGTATCACAGACTGGAAGGTTTGGAGAAATTGATTGTCCCAGTACTGGGCACTGGAAAACAGGACGTTGGCTGTGTTGATTCCTCCTGAGAGAGTTAGGAGCTTTTCCACGCCTCTCTCTTAGCTTCTGGTGGCAGGCTGTGATTCTTGGTGTTCCACTCTCTGCCCATGGCGGTCTTCACACAGCTGTCTTCTCTCCGTGTATGTATGTGTCTATTTTATAAGGACACCACTCATGCTCCAGTATGATCGCAAGTGAACTTAACTAGTAACATACTAGTGACATACATTTTCAAACTGAAGCACTCATGGTTCAGTGGCAAAATTATCCCTGTCCTCCACCCTCTGTGGGACACCCAGATTCAATTCTCATTCAGTGCTCCTTGATGTTACTGCCATGCATCTTGTCAGAAGATGATGGGCGTTGGTTGGTATGGTGCTGAACCGATTTCAGTGGAGCTTTTAGACTAAGACTGGGAAGAGAGGCCTGGCAATCCACTTCTGAAAATCAGCCTGTAAAAATCCTGTGGGTCACCATAGTCTGATCCCCAAGCCATCATAGGGATGGCCCAGGACAGGGTGGCATTTCATTCCATTGTACCTCAGGTTGCCATAAGTTGGGGGCTGATTTGATGGCAGCTAATAACAACAACATCCAAACAAAATCATATTCTGTAGGAACTGGGGGTTAAGACTTTTTTTAGGGGCAGAGGGACACAACTCAATTCATAACAGCTGGTGTAACGAAACACCCTAACGTGAAATAACAATTATCTTCATTTATTTAGTCCTTACTATGTACTAGGAGAAAACCCTAAGGGGCAGTTTTATTCTGTCCTATAGGGTCACTATGAGTCAGAATCAACCTGATGGCAATGGGTTTGGTTTTTATTTACGTACTAGGGAGTCAGGGTGGCACAGTTCTTGATGACTCAGTTGCTAACCAAAGGTTGTAGTTTGAACTAGTAGCCAGTCCAGGGAAGAAAGATGTGGTAGTTTGCTTCCACAAGAATTTATAGCTTTGGACTGTCCTACTGGTTTCTTTCTAGAGGAGAAAGGAAAGAGAAGAGGGAACAGTTATTTGTTGGGAGGATACTAGTAGTAAAGAGAGAAAAGGAGGAGTGTGCTGTCACAGGGTGGGAAGAGCAGACAGAGTTGTAGAGAGGTGGGTACGCAAAACTGATTTGAATTGTATACTTTCACTTAATCATAATAAAAAAAAGAATTTACAGCCTTGGAAATGCTATGAGCAGTTCTACTGTTCTATAGAGTCTCTGTGAGTCAGAATGAACTCGGTGGCAATAGGTTACTATGCACTAAACACTTTTTATATATTATCTCATATCATGTCTACAACAGCCCTGGATGAAGGTCCTATTGTTATTCCCATTTTGCACATGAAATAACTGAAGGAGGAGGCTCAGAGAAGTTTAGTAATCTGTCCAAAGGCAGGACCCGACCTGTGAGGGACTGGGTGGCCTTGGAGTTATACTTGGGTTACTATGACGTGGACGTGGTGTATGGGACCTCATGACCTGTAGACCCCAGGAAACTACAATAGAACAGCAAGGATTACCAAGTAAGGCTTTAGCCTGATAAAGCTGCCGAGGCAAAAGGCACACAGAGGCCTCAAAGGAATGTAGAAAAATGGTGTGGTGTTAGCATCTGACCACCTTTATCTTCTCAAGGGGCAAGGTGAATCAAGATCAACAGCTTGAGGCTGATTTTTATGAGGTAGAAGTTAGGTACACCTCCACTCCTCGTCTTTACCAATTCTGACACCAACCATCCCTCCCACCGCGCTCTCTACTTCTCTGTTGGGTTTGATATCTCACTGCAGCGGTCACACAGAACTGACAGACAATATTCGTGATTATGGGACTTACTGGGGAAGTAGTAGGTTGCAATTCACATTCAGGAATGCTCAGAATACGGTTGTTCCATCAGGACAGCCTATTCCCAGACTTCCCACAGACATTCTTCTCCCCGGCTCTTCACCTCTGCCCTGCTTAGAGACAAGTATTACAAAGCTGTTTTAGCTCTGCCCAATAAGTGCTTAAGTCACCTTGCTGCGCCACTAACCCTCAGCTCTAGCTCTCTGGATCAACAAACCTAGCCCCATCAAGTGCCCGGAAGCACCCTACCCCTCCCTGCCTGAAGGGACTCAGCTTTTTCACTGTATGGGCTTCCTAGCCCCATTTCCTGACAGTCACGCCTGCCTCTGTTTCTCTGTCACCATATCTCCCTTCTCAGTTTTACAGCTATCTCTTTATCTCCTGGGTCCAGGAGCTTCTCTGCACAGGAATCTGGAGTCCAAAGGATCTATGTGCTCACTGCTCCTGGCTATTCTTTCTTGGTGGTGGTGAGATTCTCGCTCTGCTCTGGAACTCGTCCTGTTTTAAAGCATAATTGCCTTGTTTGCTAAGTCCCACACACTCATTTGGGTGGGAGGTACAAGACCATGGCTAGAAAGGCCGCACAGAAATGACTTATCGTACCACAGGAGGAAATTCACTGAAAGGAATTACTGGATGCATGCAATTTACAACTGGGGGACCCCCACCAAAAATACCAGCTTTGGCTTAAAGTAATCACTTTATAGCTCTTCTTCTTCTTCTTCTTTTCTAAACTGTGGTAAATATGTATGTAACAAAACACTTGCCACTTGAACATTTTTGACATGGACAATTCAGTGAATTCAACCATCACCACTGCTTATTTCCAAATTTTTCCAACACCCTTAGCAGAAGGAGAGCCTTTCGTTATGGCAATAATTAACTAGCACAACCACTTCTGTGTCCAAGTCACTCCCAGTTTGTGATAATAAATTCATCTGCTTGCATGTAAGAGAAGACTTATCTTTCTGTTTTCTGAGGCAGGAAGTCACAAAGTTAATTCAAGAGTGATGTATCACACAGGGGGCAGCGGTGGTTCAGTGGTATTTCAGTGGTAGAATTCTCACCTTTCGTGCTGGAGACACAGGTTCAGTTCCTGGCCAGTATCGCTCACGCATCGTACAGAGTGTTGTTATGATGCTGAAAAGGTTTTGTGCGGCTCCCAGACTAAGATGGACTGGAAAGAAAAGCCTGGCAATCTACTTCCAAAAATCAGCCAAGAAAACGTTATGGATCAAAAAGGTCCAATCCTGTTGCCCAGGGGGGTCACCATGAATTGAGGACTGACTTGATGCCAGCTTAACAACATTTATATCAAAAAGGAATACACAAAAAAGAAGGGCATCCAAGACATATCCCTGTTTTACCCATTAGAAATCGGCTACCACACCTACCAAACCTGATTTGTGAGTGTTATAATAGGACAAAATTCTGTCTAGGTTTCTTTCTTGAACAAATACAACTTTGCCCATAACCTATTCCTGGCCAGAGATAACGTCCAAGAATATGTTTTAAATTTTTTCTGAAGATTTTTGCCACCAAGTAACCCTGAGGATAACAATGGTCTAGAGTGGGATAACTGGCCTGCTCTTGGTGGAAAGCATCGGCCTGAGAAACTCCTGGCATGAAGCTGGCACAGATTTTGAATGAAATGTTCAATAAATGAATAGGTCTCTAGTTGGCCAGAAGGAAAGCATTACTCTTTTTTAAAAAATAGGACAAAATACATTCTGAGCAGAGACAAACTAGATAATGTTGGTGGAATTGATAAAAGTGAACAAGTTGTCAAGCATCAGAACTCCTCGTGATAGGGTTCTTAAATAATCTTGGGATCAGAAAACCTAGTCCAGGAGACTTCTGAAATCTAGAATTTTTTATCAGTTATATGCAGTATGTATAAGGAACTCTCTTGTCGCAAATGATTAAATGCTTGGCTGCTAACTTAAAGATTGGTGATTTGAACCCACCTTATGGTACTGTGGGGCAAAAGACCTGGCCATCTGCTTCTGCAGAGAGTGTAGCCAAGAAAACTCTATGTGGCAATTCTATTCTGTTACATGAGGTCACTATGGGTCAAAATCAACTCAATGACACCTAACAACAGCAACATACATATGATGTGAGCGGGGCCACTGGATGTGTGGTGCAGGTTGGCAATTGTGTTGAGAGGCACGAAGGAAAAGGAGGAGACTGAAATCTAGCCCTCATTCCACTTTCTAAGTTTGCAGCCCCTGGGAGAGGTGGTATTTTTTATGGTTTGCACAAAGCGCCATGTGGACCACAGGCAAACTTTAGTTTGACCAAGAACATTACAGGCTCCAGTCAGAGATAATTTACAAAATTTCTACTCTTGACCTTGGATTCCTGAGTTGAGAGGAGAGAATGTCTTATTTCATTCACCCCACTATCTGTCCTCACTGTCAGTTCTGAGAGCGATGGTGATTCCTTGGATCTATTGTTTTCCGGTTTTCTTTCTTTTTTTCAGACAAGAAGAAATTTATATCAAGCTCTAATTTTAATTTTCTTTTTATCAACCTGGTTACATCATTTTGGCTACCCAGCAGTCTTTGTCAAGCTAAGACCAGGAGAGTGGGACTCATCTTTTGCATAACCAGATGTTTGTGTATATGACCTCACAATTACATGGGGATGCTTGCAAGCAGTAAATATTCCCATTTTGTTGTATATCCATCTGCACACACAGATTCATACAAACCCACAGGCGTGTACACATAAGCATTACGATCACTAAATCATATGCACAGATGCACCTACACTGAGTCAGGTAAAAGTACACCTAGAAATATACATTCTAAGTAGAGGTTGAGATTGTCTTGGAGAGAAAGGCCTTTCATAGCACACTGATCAAATGTTTGATGATGAGTGAGCCCACTCTGTCACACCTGTTCCTCCACCCAACAGCTTTCTGCATGACCTCTCAGGATCCCCCCCCCACCTTCTCCACGACCTCTAAGGATTCATGCCCCCCTTTCTCTATAGTCTCTCAGGGTCCCCCCACATTCTTCAGATCTCTCAAAGAGTGAAGAGCAGGGGACAGTCAGTCGATAGGGATTTAAGCGCCTGATTTGAGTTTTGTTTCTACCAAGACTCCGCAGTGTGCTGTTGGGAAAATCACTTAACCTCTCTGATTCTCCACTTTTTCATCTTGAAAATGAGGCTGGTGGATTATATTGGTGTTTCCCAGATTTTCTCCCCTCAAGGATTCCTTTGTCACTTCTCACCTCCCAAGGATCTCATGATTTTAAAGATTTTCTCTAATAAATTAACTCATTTAGGCACTAATTTTCTTGTTTTCCTGCTTCAAAATTTGGTCAGAAACTTACCTAAGTATGCAATGAGGGAATAATAGCTAATAATAGTACAATTTCCATGTAGATTTTTGTAATATTAAAATTCTCCGAAGTTATCCAACACTGTTTTGTTCTAAGAGCATGCAAACTCTAGGTTGGGAAACACCAATCAAAATCATCGTAATCATCTTTGATGATGGAAAAATTTGGGAATGAATATGAATGATGATTCAACAATCTGATGTACATAATTAGTGTCACTGACCTAACTGTACTTGTGAAGACTGATGAAATGGCAAACATTTTGCTACACACACATTTATGTTTAAAAAGATGTTACCTTAAAAAAACAATAATTTCTGGTACTGCCAAATTCTGGGGTCTTGTGGTTGCTGCCAGGCCCTTACTCCAATGCTCACAGCCTTGTAGAAGGCAAGATTTGCTTCTTGCAATTAGAGGACTCCTGGAGCCAAAGTAAGCCATAGAGAAAGCAGTGGGGGTCAGAGTTACAGAGTTCCTTTTGGTTTAATTTAACGCAGCCTGGCTTCTCACCCTCTTTACGGATGGGAAGTCCTTTCTGGTGGGCCCAGATTCTACCCAGGCTCCAGGTCCTTCTGCAAGTCTCCTGGACCACAGCCCAAGGCCTTGTGGCTCCTTTTCCCTTCCTACCTGACCCCACCCTGGACCAGGTGCCAGCTTCCATGACCTCAAGCCTGGATTCCTTCTGCCCTCTCTAGTGGCCTTTCCACACTGCTACACCCCAGCACCTCCACAGGCTCTTGTTCTCATCCCAGTTCATCCTTCCTCTCAAGCCCAAACTTTTCCCATTGTTCTCTTGGCCTTATCTTGTCCTTATCTAGAGCCTACTAGAATGTAAGCCTGGGAGGAACTTGATTATTATTTATTTTTTCACTGTGTGTTAAGTGAAAGTTTATAACTTGAGTCAGTGTCTTAGTTACCTGGTATTGCTCCAACAGAAAATACACGAGTAGAAGGTTTCATGTAGAGAAGCTTTATTGAGACAGTCTGGTAAGCTGCAAATCCATTTACAAATTGTAAGTCCATTTGGTAAGAGAATTTATCACAGTCCAGTAGGCTGAGTCCACATCCAGTGAGAGCATCTCAGCACAGGAACCTTGGGTCCAAAGGACATGCTCTGCTCTTGGTGCTTCTGTCTTGGTGGTATGAGGTTCCCAACTTCTTCAGCTCACTTCTCTCCCTTATATTCCACAAGCTTGTAGCTTGAGACCTACCTCACTAACACAACTGTTGCCTATTCTCTGTCGTCAATCTCACAGAGGCAGGATTCACAACACATGGGAGGAATGGCACCATAGTGGGACTCATAGCCAAATCAAATCAACGGACATTTTTGGGGGGACACAGTTCAACCCTTGACAGTCAGTTTCACATATAAAATCTTACACACACTTTGTTACGAGACCCTAGCTGCTCTCCGTACACTGTGACCACACACTTCCCCTCTCTACCCTGTGCTTCCTATGTCCACTCAACCAGCTTCTGTCCCACTTTAGACACACTGGTGAGTTAGCCTCCAGTATCTGCTGCCCAGTTAGTCTCCTGTATCTACTTAAGCCAAGAAGCAAGCTCTTCACTGGTATTGTTTTAAGTCCTGTATACTGGTTCGATCTTTGTCTGAGGAGTTGCTTTAAGAATGGTTTCAGTTCTAGGCTAACAGACAGTCCAGGGGCTATGAATTCTGAAGACCCTCCAGTTTTTCAAACCATCAAGTCTGTCCTCTTTTACTAGAGTTTGAGCTCTGCACCCCGTATTTCTTCTGCTCCATCAAGGACTCTTAGTTGAGCTCACTGTAAGGGCAGTCTTTGGTGGCAGCAGGGCACCATCTAGTTCTTTCAGTTTCATGCTGATGTAGTCTTTCATTTATGGAGGCACTTTATTGATCTAAATCCATTTCACCTGATGTTGGGGTTATTTCTACCACATGGTCAACCTGTGGTGTTCCAGTATCACAAGCCACAGGATGCTCACTATCTTACTAGACAGCTCATCTCATCTTAGGCTGCTTCTAGGTTGCTATCAATCCTTACCTGGAGGAAAGGACTTCTGCTAATTAATTCATAGGGATAATAAAATCAGCAAGTCAGAAAACCATTTGCAACCACAGATGGGTATAGTCTGACCTAGCAGCACTTATCAAATGACTACCCCAAAAGACCCCTAATGGTGTGTAGGGAGGAATAGATATGCATTGTTTTCTTTTAAGACTCTTGATTTGACATGAAATTCCATGTCATTTAGCATTTGCTCCATAACTGATTAACTGTATGAATGAAGTCAGGAAATACTTGCACTCTGGGAAGATGTATACCCATGATATCTGATACTCATAATGGGGGGAGGGGTGTGTCAGGAATGTGCCAGTTTAAGAAACATGAGGCTAAAGCAAAAAGAAATATTTACTATTACATTCTCCTACCCTACAAAGCAGGGGTCAGTAACACAGAACGGGCACTGGTGGAGAATGAGAGGCCTTTCAAAGTTCTAGACTAAGCTAACATCAATATAAGCTTATGAGAAAGGATTGATGATAGCCGTGTGACAAAAGAGGAAAGTGAGGCTTTGGAAGAATGATTTCATCAAAGTCATACAGTGTGACAGCAAGGATTTGAACTTACGTCTCTTTGCTTCAGGGTCAGTGTTCCAACTCTGGTTAACCAGAAACTTCCATGTTCCCTGTCCCAGCATGAACACTGGTTTATTTATCTAAAATCAAAGGTTAGACCTGATTCTTCCTAACATTTTTGTAGATAAAAGAATTGGTACATTCACTGTCCTCATGTCATTCAAAATTTTATTGGTGGCAAATGGCTCTGGGTGCTATGCACTCAGGCAGACAAAGCACAGCTTCTGCTCTGGATGGACTCTCAGTCTGGGGATGGAAGGGTGTCGTGGAAACTGACTCATAAATCAGTAATCATGGCACTCAGTGATGAAATTGATTATGGCCTGAGCAGAACGTTGTAGGAACCAGGAGTGAGACAAGAGCCAAAAAATTTTTAGAAAATCTTCAGAGGAGGTGATAATTGAGTTGAGCCTTGAAGGCTGAGTTAGAGTTCAGCAGATGAATGAAAAAGAGCATTCCAAGGCAGGGGGAACAGCATGTGCAAAACTATGGAGTAAGAAAACTGTTCGGGGTGTTCACGAAAGGCAGGAGAAGTTCAGACATGGGGTATACGAGAGTGTGTGGACTTTTTATGTGTGCCTGTAACAGATTAGACTGAGGAGATGGATTTGGTGTGTGTGCCCTAATGCCTGACCTTTGGAGACAAAAGTCTCTTACCCAGTATTCTAGGCTGGAGAGGGAATGCAGGTTAAGAGATGGAGTCTCTACACCTCTCTGGTAGGGGAAGATCTGATAGAAATTTAGGTCTCTCACAAGTTAAACACATGTGTGTAAATTCTGGGAGGGAGTCTATCAACATGGGGGACTGGCAGAGGAAAAGAGAGGAGGGAGAGGAGAGGCAGGAAGTGGGCAACTAGACTAACAAAGGTGCCTGTGGCAGTTTGCCCATCCCAGGTGGGAGGGCGGGGCCTAGGGCCTTATGTGACCTTTATTGTGGCCCTGGAGCTCAGAGTCAGAAGTTAAGGCCCACCATTTCACATTTTCTGTGGCTAGTGAATGCGGGCTCGTGGGTTGACAACCTTGCCCTAGGATGTCCCATACTGGGGGAACAAGTCTTACAGGGAGTCCCTTCAGTCACCTTTCTATTCTCCCAGGGACCATGGGCTGTGGCTGCAGCTCGAATCCTGAAGATGACTGGATGGAAAATATCGATGTGTGTGAGAACTGCCATTATCCCATAGTCCCACTGGATGGCAAACCCTTGGTAAGGTGCCAGAGAGGAGACTTGGTGAGGGAATTAAGTGAAGTACACGGTCCAGGGAAACCCAAGAGAAAGAAACGGACAACCACTAAAACCCGTGAAATAATACAGTTGACCCTTTCCCAGAAAAGAGAAGCTCAGAGCGGGTTAGGGACTCTTCCAAAGTCACAGAGCAGATAGTTGACAGAGTTAAGAGAAGACCCAGCCTCTTGCTCTTTAACATCACTCTCATCCCCCACCCCACAGCTGCCCATACGGAATGGCTCCGAGGTTCGGGACCCACTGGTCACCTATGAGGGCTCCATCCCACCAGCTTCACCACTGCAAGGTGACCCCACCCATCAGGGCCTGGAAGACGAGGCCTGTGGATACGTAGCTGTCTGCCTCCATGCCCTCCAGATTCTTTTCACTCTTCTGCCCCTCCTGCCTCCAGTCCTGTCTCCAGCCCTCTCTCTCCCGACCTCTGTTTCCAACCTACTCCAGGCGGATTCCCCATGAAGTTCCTTATCTTTACAGACAACCTGGTTATCGCCCTGCATAGCTACAACCCCAACCACGACGGAGACCTGGGCTTCGAGAAAGGCGAGCAGCTACGCATCTTGGAGCAGTTGAGTGCCTTTTCCATCCCATCCGCCGCAGTCCTGGTGGGGTCTGTGAGGGAAGGGGGATCCTGGGCTGAGACCCCCATCCCCAGTTACTCGGTATCTCTAGTGACATTCTGCGATCCTGACGGGCTGGGGGTCATGGGGAGAGGTGCCCTTGGAATAAATGGCAGGCTCCAGAGTGCTGAGCTAGGCGCAGGGAAACCTGGTGGAACTGGAGACTGAAAGGAAAGATCTCCTGGTCAGTGAACGCTGAGCAGGCCGCGCTGACCACCGATGTGGTGCAGGAACGGCGAGTGGTGGAAGGCGCAATCCCTGACCACGGGCCAGGAAGGCTTCATCCCCTTCAACTTCGTCGCCAAAGCAAACAGCCTGGAGCCTGAACCGTGAGTGGGGAGTCTTCGTGGAGACAGGCGGGAACACATCTGGCGAACTTAGAGCAAGCGCTGGTGGTGGTGGTAACTGTTTGAGGGGGATGGAAGAAGAACGGACCAATAGATGACAACCATCGTTTCTGCCTTGCCCAGCTGGTTCTTCAAGAACCTGAGCCGTAAAGACGCAGAGCGACAGCTCTTGGCGCCGGGTAACACACATGGCTCCTTCCTGATCCGGGAAAGCGAAAGCACCGCGGGTAAGTGGTTGGGCCGGGCCGCAGCTGGGGCGGGGCGTCAGGCTCGGGGCGGGGTGGCCCGGGGACTGGACAGGGCCCCGGGGACTGGGCGGGGGCGGGGGCTCCGATCCGAGGGGGCTCAGTGGGCGGGGCCTCAGCTGGCGGGCGGGGCCTCAGCTGGCGGGCGGGGCCTCAGCTGGCGGGCGGGGCCGAGGGCGGGCGGGCGGGGCCGAGGGCGGGCGGGCGGGGCCGAGGGCGGGCGGGCGGGGCCGAGGGCGGGCGGGCGGGGCGGGGTCTGAGGTAGGCCAGATAGTGCCACCTGGCTGAGCCCGCGCAAAAGGGCGTCGTGGCGGGCCTGGCTGGCAGGAGGCGACCCACCTTCCTTTGTATTGTTTCGTTCATTCATCCATTTATTGGTTCAGGATCGTTTTCACTGTCGGTCCGGGACTTCGACCAGAACCAGGGAGAGGTGGTGAAACATTACAAGATCCGTAACCTGGACAACGGAGGCTTCTACATCTCCCCACGCATCACTTTCCCCGGCCTGCAAGAATTAGTCCTCCATTACACCAGTGAGCCCCACCAGGACTCCCTCAGACGTGCCCCAGACCCTTTCTCTCCTGCCCTACTAGCCTGCCCTTCCTCCCCCGTCCCTTTCTCTCTCAGTTACCCTTCCCCATTTCTCAGTGTGTTGCTTCATTCCCCGCAGTAGGTGGGGTGGGGTCTCCAACCCTACATTCCCAGGTGTCAGGTGACAGCCCCACATCTCCTTGCCAGCCTGTTTCTGTTATGCAGGGTCTCGGTGAGGGGGGCGGGGAGCAGGCTGCATGAGATGAACCAAGGCCTGCCCTCGCAACCTCTTCCATGTCCCTGCAGATGCTTCGGATGGGTTGTGCACGCGGTTGAGCCGTCCCTGCCAGACTCAGAAGCCCCAGAAGCCATGGTGGGAAGACGAGTGGGAGGTTCCCAGGGAGACACTGAAGCTGGTGGAGCGGCTGGGGGCTGGCCAGTTCGGGGAGGTGTGGATGGGTGAGTGTGACCTTCCAGGGCTGCTGAGGAGAGGGGAGGGGAGTTGTCCGCAGAAAGGGCAGCTGTCCGAGTCCAGATGCACCAGCCAAGAGTGACTCCCCCAACGCCTTCTCCCTTAGGATATTATAATGGACACACGAAAGTGGCAGTGAAGAGCCTGAAGCAGGGCAGCATGTCTCCCGACGCCTTCCTGGCAGAGGCCAACCTCATGAAGCAGCTGCAACACCAGCGGCTGGTCCGGCTCTATGCTGTGGTCACCCAGGAGCCCATCTACATCATCACGGAATACATGGAGAATGGTGTGCTGTGGTCCCCGAGACCTCGCAAAAGGATGGGGTTATATATTTTTCTCTGGCTCAGCACAAGAGGCGTCTAGAGGGCTTCCTTGTATCCGAAGGCATACCCCCAGGCTTGCAAAAATGGGGTCATCTGGGAATCCACTCTATGGTGGCAGGTTCTGGAAGAGCATTTGCCTCCAGCCTCCCTAACCAGCTATCTCCTTGTCTTCTTCCAAACCCTATCTTGATTTCAGGGTGGTAGATCTCAGGAGGGGTATGAGTTCCCAGCTTCCTTTCTTCCTTTTCTCTCATCCCCAAGACTTGGTAGGACAGATTTGGCCCAACTCACTGATACTAAGTGGATTGGAACTCACAGCAACCCTATAGGACAGAGTAGAACTGCCCCATAGGGTCTCTAGGACTGTACTGATAAGGAGCCCTGCTGGCACAGCAGTTAAGCTCTTGGCTGCTAACAGAAAGATGGGTGGTTTGAACCCAGCAGCCATTAAACTCTATGGGGCTACTAGTCAGAGTCAATTCAATGGCAGTGAGAACTTTTTCCAAAGCAGACTGCCATGCTGTTAGTGGGCTGCTACTGCTGTCTTTTCCATCAGCAGACCAGTGCTTAACCATTCTAACACCAGGGTTCCTCAGATCTGCCCCAAGTCCTTTTTTCAGTTTTGTGTATGTCCCTTCTCCCTCTCCTTCCTTTGGAAGGTACTGCTGTAGGGGCTGTGCTATTATATTAGACAGAGAACCCAGAAGGGCAGAGACTGAGTGCCTAAGCACCATTCTGACACAGATTTGCCGTGTCTGACCCAGGCTAAGTCCCTGCACCGCCTCTTTTCCTCAAATATGTTGTGTTATTAGTTGCCATCAGTTGACTCTGACTCATGTCAGCAGCATGTGTGCAGTCCCTACTTGAATGGTAGAAAATATAAATGAGCTCACCTAGGAAGAATATAGTCATTAAGTGCTCTGGAGTCTGACTGCCTGGATTAGAATCCTGTTTTCACCACTATGGAGTTGCAAAAATGGCCTTGGGATAGTCTGACCTCCTCTTCTAACTTTTCAAGGTGGGAGGAGACTCATCCTTGGCATTAGCCTAAGGCTGATTCCTATGAAGCAGAGGTCAGACACACCTCCACCCTCCAACCTTTTTGCTAATTCTGACATCAGCTGTCTCTCCCACAGCACTCTACTACTCTGCAGAGTTTGATAATTCATTGCAATGGCCACAAAAAACTCACAGATTATACTCACAGTTTTGGATTTGTTAAAGAAGTAACAGGTTACAGGATCAGGGATGACTCAGAACTCAGGACAGCTTCTCGGCCATGGCCACAAGTAGATCTCTCCCTGGTGCTTGGCCTCTTGGCCTCTCAAACTTCTTGGGCTGGCCTAGCCTCTGCCCTGCTCAGGCAAGAGTTCCAAAGCTCCATCACAAGTGCCCTGAGGCACCCTACTCTGCCAGTAAGCCTTGGCCCAAAGACATTCAGATTTCTCATCCCACAGGGCTTGAAGATGACTCCTTGTTCTGCTGTCCATTTGTCTCATGTAGTTATTGAGCTAAGATGAACATTTTTCACAAGTATCACTTTACATCATATAGTCAAGTCCAATCTTTGAAGAGTTGGCTTCAGGAATGGTTTCAATTTGGGGCTAACAGAGAATCCAGGGGCAATATCTTCTGGGGTCCCTGCAGTCCCAGTCAGACCATTAGGTCTGTTTTTTTTTTTTTTTTCACTAGAATTTGAGTTCTGCACCCTACTTTTCTCCTGCTGTGTCAGGGACTCTGTTATATTCCCTGTTAGAGCTGTCGTTGGTGGTAGTGAGGCACCATCTAATTCTTCCAGTCTCAGGATGATGGAGTTTCTGGTTTTTGTGGTCCTTTCTGTTGCTTAGGATCACGTTTTCCTTGTGTCTTTGGTATTATTCATTCTTCAAACCTTTGCTCCGGAGGGTTGGGACTAACTGATGCATCTCTTAGATGGCTACTTGCTAGCTTTTAAGACTGCCAACACCACCCACCAAAGTGGAATGCAGAAGATTTATTTTTTTTTAATTTATTGTGATTGAGTGAAAGTGTACAATCCAGTATACATTTGGATGGCAGAACATTTTCATAATAAACTTTGTTATACCAGTTGACCTAGATGTACCCTGAAACCGTTGTCCCCAGATCCCATCCCTCCTACAATGTCCCTCAAAGTGCTTGGTTGTATTCAGGAAACTTAACTAGCTTTTGGTTCAGTCCAGTTGTGCTGACTCCCTCATATGCAGTTTTAATCTCTTGGGAAATTCCAATAGTCACTGGCTTCATTCTAGCAACTTTCATTGTTTTCTTTTTCTAGCCTGCCTTCTCTGTGAGAGATGCCCCAGGACCTCTTCCTGAACTTCATTCTGTACCTTCAGCAGATACCCATTACTGCTTACTCTGTCCTGGGCACTAGATGAGCAAATGGAGTTTCTGTTGTTAGGAGAATCCATGATTTTAGTAATGGGCACTGGGAAGGCAGAATTTGTGCCAGGGGAAGGTTCTGGCACAGCACAAGAGTGCAGAAGATGTTGTAACTTATTAAGTTTAGTAGGACTAGAGTAGCTTCCCAGAGTGTCCTTCTAGCGGGGCCATGAAAGAAAACTGGGATTTTTAGCAGGTGGGGATGGACAGAGACTTCAGGTGAAAGCCCAGTTATCTGTGTATGGAATCTCAAAACTGTGTAGAGTGGGTATAGTGAAGAAGGAAGGGATGGGGGAGGAGAAGAAGCTATAAATGTAGACCATGCAGGACTTTGGATCCCTGCCAGAAGTGTCTGGGCTTTATTCTGTTAGTGACAAGAAGTCAACAAGATGCCCCATGCCAGCCTCCCCAGACCTTCACGTATCCTAGATATCCTCACCCTGGGCACATACTCTTCCATTCTCATCCCTTATTTCTCCTTCCCACATTAGGCACTGCCCCTACACTCACAGTTTGGGAGAAGAGTGTGGTGGTGTCCCTCTGACTTGACTGGTGAGTTCCGCCAGAGGATTTCTCCTCCCTTTGTCCTGTCTGATTACTACTTGTGCATCTGCCCACAGGAAGCTTGGTGGATTTCCTCAAGACATCCCAAGGCATCAAGTTGACCATCAACAAACTTTTGGACATGGCAGCCCAGGTAAGTTGCCTGGGGAAGGCCTGGGCATAGGCACTCCCCAGGGGTGAGGATGTCTGGCCCAGGACTGCTGACCTGTACCTGGTATGCAGATTGCTGAGGGCATGGCATTCATTGAGGAGCGGAATTATATCCACCGTGACCTGCGGGCTGCCAACATCCTAGTGTCTGACACCCTGAGCTGTAAGATTGCAGACTTTGGCTTAGCCCGCCTCATTGAGGACAATGAGTACACAGCCAGGGAGGGTAAGTATGATGTATGAGAGAGGTCTGGGGCCTGCCAGGTTCCAGTCAAGCAGATCCAGGTGACTTCACTCTACCTCCTCCCAGGGGCCAAGTTTCCCATTAAGTGGACAGCACCAGAAGCCATTAACTACGGGACATTCACCATCAAATCGGATGTGTGGTCTTTTGGGATCCTGCTGACAGAGATTGTCACTCACGGCCGTATTCCCTACCCAGGTCAGGACTAAGGGCAGAAACTGGAAGGAGTGATGTAGGAGGGTAGCCAATTTATGTCTTTCCACTCATTTCTTCCCAATATGGACCTTTCTAGCTGCTTCTTCATCCTCTCAGTGATGTGACTCCAGCATCCCCAAACAGATGCCACATCTCCCAGAATTGGTTTCTATAACTGTCTCTGGATCTCTCTTTCAATAATTCAGCTCTTTTCTTTTGTTCTGATACAACAGGCTAGTATGGTAGTAGAACTGGCCTGGGAGGCAAGAGACCTACCTTTTACTACCAGATCTACTGCTGATGTTAACTTTCTGTTTGGCTTTGAACTTATACTTCTTTCTTTCCTTTTGCTTGCTGACTACTGTTCTAAGCACTTCATATGTATTAACCGTTTGAACCTTGATGGCATCTTTACAAGTTCTAATTGCAGAGTTCTGAAACTCCATTGATGTTAGAACAGTGCTTGGCTCATGGTAGGCACTCAAGAGTGTTAGGTTTTATTGTTAATCATCACTGTATGACTTTGGACAAGTCATGTCACCTCTCTGATCCTCAGTTTTCTCATACGAATAAAGAGAAAATATCTCTGAAGGAGCCTGAGTGATAATACCAAACTAGTTGCTATCAAGTTGACTTCAGTTCATGGCAACTGCATGTGTATCAGAGTAGAACTGTACTTTATAGAGTTTTCAATGGCTTGTTTTTAGAAGTAGATCGCCAGGCCTTTCTTCTGAGGCATTTCTGGGTTGGCTCAACCTCCAACCTTTGGGTTAGCAGCTGAGCACATTAACCATTTCTATCACCTAGGGACTCCGGACACACACTAGGTGCTCACTAAATACTGACTTCTCTTTCTTCTATCTAAAGAGGGCAAAAACAAACAAAGCCATTGCTGTTTAGTCGATTCCAACTCATAGTGACCCTAAAGAACAAAGTAGAACTGCCCTATAGGGTATCCAAGGCTATAATCTTGCCAGAGCAGATGGCTATCTCTCCTGTGAAGAAGCTGCTGGGTTCAAACTGCCTGCCTTTTGCTTAGCAGCCAACCACTTAACCATTGTGCCACCCAGCCTCCTTAAAGAAGGAGAAAGATATGTAAGCAACTAATTCTCACCCTCTCTTACTCACCCTTTTCTTTATCTCATGGACAAAGCCCTTTAACCTTTAATTCAGCCCAGAAGAGATGGCAACTTTGGGGGAAAGAAATTGAACCCAAAACAGTAGTAAATAGGTCAAAGAGCATAGAGCCAGATGTGCAGAAACTTCCGACATCCTCAAAGCAATGAACAAAACTTTCCTTCTGGGGAAGTAAGGATACCTTAGAATCAGGTGAGTGCCTTGAAGGCCGTCCCTGTCCTGGACTTGCACACTGTCACACAGAGTCCAAGGGCAGTGCTGGCACTGTAACTAGATTCAGTCATCCCACCATGGGCCTTTTCCTGCTTCTCTGCTGTGCCATAGAGGCTAACCCATACAGCATTTCCCTCTTAGAAGAAAAAAGGTGATAAAAGCCTAGTGATAAATGGTAACTGGCAAGCAGCTCCAGGGTCCACACAAAGGAATGTAACACCGACCTTGGTGAACTTGCATCTGTTCCAACAGATGGCTGCCATTAAGGCATGGGAGCTTCCTTAAAACAGACCTGTTTTTCAAGAGAAATCTAAACTCAGAGTTTTAGAAAAAAGTGCTCCTTTTCTAAATACTGGTAATTGATTTGAATTGTTTAAAGACATCATAGGGTCCAAACCAAAGTAGATCTGTGGGCTATATTTGGGCTGGGTTTGGCCAACTGGTCAATAGTTTGCAACCTTAACTCTAGCCAAGGATACTTGTTTGGTTCCCTGGCCTACGTCTTCCAATGTCCTGACTCTAGAACATGAAGGATCCATAGCTACAGTACTCCCAGGGGCAAGGCCTGGAGACAGGGATCTTTATTGATTAGGATCTAGTCCTAAGCATTTCAGGAGCAAAACTTCTATTTTGCCAGGGCCCTAGAAAGGCTGAGTCTTTGGAGACTGCCTATTACAGGTTCTTATTAAAAGATTGCAGGAGAAAAATCAAGACCAGCTGAGTAATTTAGAAACTGGCTGTGGCTATGCAGTTCTCCACAGCAGCTCCTCTTGGGGTCCACCTGCTAGAGGGGTCAAGACTAGCACAAAGGGAGGGAACTGGCCCAGGGACCATTTCACCTGTGTCATGGAGGGGCTTGGTAAACCTTCTCTGACCTATGCAGGGTCTGCTTTGCTGGAACCCAGGATCCATCTGGCTTCCAGATATGGCATCTCATGTCCCTGCTTTCAAAGCTGGAGAAACCCACCACTGTCCCGGCTGTGCACTGCCATCCTGCCCTGCACCCTGACTACTCCTTTCTGCATCAAACAGTAGTAATCACAGCTATCCTTTATAAGGAAACCCTGGTGGTGTAGTGGTTAACTGCTCTGGCTGCTAACCTAAAGGCCTGCAGTTTGAATCTGCCGGGTGCTCCTTGGAAACTGTATGGAGCAATTCTGTTCTGTCCTATAGGGTTCCTATGAGCTGGAGTTGATTCAACGGCAGTGGGTTTTGGCTTTATCTTTTATAAATCATCTCATATTAGAGACTATACTTGGTACTTTATATACAGCATCTCCTTCATCCTTATAACAAACTTGTGAGCTGGGAACTACCATTTACTTCATTTTCTACATGAGGAAACTGAGGCTCAAAGAGATGAGGTAGCTTGCTCAAGGTCACCACAACTAACGTGTGTGTTAACAGTGTGTCTAAGCTAAACCAGGCACTCTACAGTGGCATGACTGACACTTCAGACTGTTCAATATTCTGAATAGTATCTGTTTTAGTCAGCTAGTGCTGCTGTAACAGAAATGCCATAGAATAACAAAGGAAGGTTTATTCTTACACAGTCCAGTAGGCTACAAGTCCAAATTCAGGATGTCCGCTCCAGGGAAAGGCTTCCCCCTTGTTGGCTCTGGAGGAAAGTCCAGTATTGCATCAGTTTTTGTCCAGGGAGCATCTTGGTGCAGGCACCTCAGGTCTGAAGGGTGCATTGTTCTCCTTGTGCTGCTTTCTTGGTGGTGTGGGGCTCCTAGTTCTCTGCTTGCTTCCCTTCCCTTTTATCTCTTGTAAGATGAAAGGATTAAGGGTGGGTCAAGCCATGCTCCAGGTAAACTCCTTTTACAGTGGAGCAGGGAGGTGATCTCATAAAGGGATTTACAGTCCCACCCTAATCTTTTAACATACAGCATAGGAAAATCACAAAATGGAGGACAATCACAAAATACTGGGAAGCATGACTCAGGCACATGGCTACATACATTTCCGGGGGAACACAATTCAATCCATGACAGTATCCCTACCTGTAGGTTTCCAAAGTCTAGAGCCTTGATGTTGTTTCTCCCATCAACTTCTAGGGATGACCAATCCCGAGGTGATTCAGAACCTGGAGCGAGGTTACCGCATGGTGCGGCCTGACAACTGTCCAGAGGAGCTGTACAACCTGATGATGTTGTGCTGGAAGGAGCGCCCAGAGGACCGGCCGACCTTCGACTACCTACGCAGCGTGCTGGAGGACTTCTTCACCGCCACAGAGGGCCAGTACCAGCCCCAGCCTTGACGGGGCCTGGCGGCCCTGGGGCATAGAGGCTGCCTGCCATCTCTCAGCCCCACTTGGGGAGACGGATTTCTAGTGCTTAACCTGTGTAGCCTGTGAACATAAAGACTCTGCACATGAATCGTTTCCACATTTAACATACACACACACATCTTGTGTTTTGATGTGTTCTGTACTTGTGTGCGCTCTTCACATGTGTCTTGCACATGTGTGACCTGTGCATACATGTTTTGGACTGTTCAAGGTGTCCCTTTTTGGGTTCTCCCACTTTCTGAAATCACAAGAGAGAGGACAGAGGCCTGTGACTGACATCAGCTTCTGGGCCTACTCCCTTTCCTTTCCCCAGGTGATCAAGAACTGCAAGAAGGCTGGGACCTTGTCTGATACCTCTGTGTGCTCCTCTTGGTGCCTGCACAGCCCTGGAGCGCAATAAATGTCTGTTTGTTGATAAACATTGTACATCTCTCTGATGCCCACTCCCATCTCCTCATCCTGGGATGGGGAATGGGAATCCAGAGATGGAAAATAAATCACCTTGAATTGGTGACACCCTGAAGGAACATCTGAACTTTTTTCCAGCCCTGGTGATATTGGAAACCAACAGGATGTCCTTACACTCTGCTGTATAGGCTCTGCCAACCCCTTCAAATGAGACAAGTATGCCTCACCTCTAACCAAAATAATTCAGTTCAATCCTCACTTGGAATTTCCTCCCAGGTGGATGCATCATAGAATCCTCTCCCTTTCATTATATAAGGGCGATTGCATTTTTTTAACAGCTAGTAATTTAAGGGCTGTGTCTGGCCTCAGATACATTTCTATTCACCTTCAGGAAAATTTTAAAAATTGAATTAGTTCATTCATTTAACAAATAGTTGTTGAACGTCCACTGTTTTAGGTTCATAACATATACAGTTGATAACACACACCCACACATCTCATTCTAGTAAGGGAAAACACAATAAACAGTAAACATCATAGAGAAGTAAATTATATTGTGTGCTTCACAATGTAGGGGAAAAAACAGCAGAGTGAGAGGGATTAGGAATGCATTGTTAGGGTGAGATTTTCCATTTTGAAGACAATGTCAGGGAAGGCCTCATTGAAAAGATGACATTTGAACAAAGACCTGAAGGAGGTGAGGGAGTGAGCAACCTAGAATCGGAAGGAGCGCCTGGCAGAGGGACTAGCCTGAGGTAGGTGCTTGCCTGGCTTGCTCAGAGAGGTAATGGTGGCCCAAACCAAAAACCCACTGCCATTGAGTTAGACTCACAGTGACCCTAGAGGTAAGAGCAGAACTGCCCCATAGGGTTTCCCAAGAGCTGCTGGCAGATTTGAACTACTGACCTATCGGTTAGCAGATGCAGCACTTAACCCACTATGCCACCAGGGTTTCCAGTGGTGGCCAGAGATGGGGCATTAGATCATGGGCCTTGAGCCTTATGGCCTTTGCAGGAGCCATTTTGAGAAGCCTCTGTAGGATCTGTGCAGAGCTGCAACCTGATCTGACTTACATTTTAAAGCAGCCCTGGTGGTACAATGGTTAAAAGTGGGGCTGCTAATGGAAGGGTTAGTGGTTCCAACCCACCCAGCTATTCTTCCGGAGAAAGACTGGTGAGCTGCTTCTGTTAAGATTATAGCCTAGAAAACCTTGTGGAACAGTTCTATTCCATCACATGGGATCACTATGAGTTGCAATTGACTCAACAGTAACAACACATTTTAAAAGGCTGGCGCTTATGGCTGTATTGAGAATTGAATGCATTAACACCCAATTTATAAAACTGGGGAGGATTTGCATAAAACTCCAGATTTCTGTTAGCTTTTAAAAAATAGGAAGAGTGGACAACTTTGGACCTCCCTGCCCTCATGGAGCTGAGTAGTGGCTTTAAATGGGGTATGAGCTCTCCCTACCTCTTGCTCCGAAGACAATGAAATTGATTATTAATAAGTGTTTACCATTATGTTCCAACTTATTGCCCTTATAATAAAGAGGAAAATGAATTGGTTTTGGTAGCCACATCTCCCCTAAAAACTGAGAAAAATGAAAGATATGCCAAGAGGGTAGTGTGTTTAAAGAAAGTTGGGAGAGAAACATATTTCTTTATGACAGTGAAAAATGGTCTAATTTTTAAAATATGCAAAGAGCATCTCAGTGAAAAAAATACATAAATCTATTCATTTACATCACCTACCTGACTTCTAGAAACTGTGTTCGTATAGTGGTTAAGTACCACAGATGCTAACCAAAAAGTTCAGCAGTTCAAATCCATCAAGAGCTCCTTGGAAACTCTATAGGGCAGTTCTACTCTGTCGAACAGGGTCTCTATGAGTCAGAATTGACTCAGCATCAGTGGGTTTGAGTTTTTTTGGTATCTGACTTCTGATGGTGCAGTGGTTAAGTGTTTGGCTGCTAACTGAAGATTAGGGGTTTGAATCCACTCTGCTGCAGTGCTGCAGAAAGACCTAGCATTCTGCTCCCACAAACACTGCAGTTTAGAAAACCCTGCAGCACTGTTCTAGCCTGTGACATGGGGTCACTATGAGTAGAAATCAACTTGATGGCACCAAACAACGTCACCTGAGCTCTGTAAACATCTCAGTTTGTGACCCCTGTTTACAAAGTGCTGTCACACTTATAATCTAATCTGATCACCACCCTTCTCCTGTTTTGGACACTGTGCAGCCATAGAGTTGGTGAACTTTGTATTCGTATCCTCCCTGTTATACAAAGAGGAAAATGTAGGTCCAGAAAGATTAAGCAACTCACCCAAGAATAGCTAGAAGTAGCAATGCACATCCAGGAGAAGAGTTTGTTCCCTGGTCCTGTGCTAATTTTATAATAGAACAAAAGGCCCAGTCTTAGATCTCCTGATACCTTTATAATTAATGTTTCAAATGCAGTTCCTAAGTGAGAACATATGTCCCCATGCACTCTTTAAGCTATAAAGAGGGATAAAAATACATCTTATTGACTGTAAAACTATCAGTAAGTTACTGAGTACAATGTTTGGCACATAGAGTAAGTGGTCACTAAATATTAATGTTGTAGTTCTTATTTTAAAAACTCAGCACAGTGTTTTTCAATCTTTCAGTTTTCAACAGTGACCAGTTGATGGTGAACTGATCTAGTGCAGTGGTTGTCAAGTGGGGTGTGGTAGGAGAGTAGTTTGACCTCTTCCTGCCCCACAGCCATTTGGCTATGTCTGGAGACATTTTTGGTTGTCATTACTGGAGGATGGAAGGCATTAGTGTCATCTAATGGGTAGAGATCAGGGAACCTGCCAAACATCCTACTCTGCAATGCACAGGACAACCCCTCTGTCTTAGTCAGCCGGTATGCTGCTCCATCAGAAATACCCTGAGTTTATGACTTTAAAAAGAGAAACTTTGTAGGCTGTAAGTCCAAATTCAGGATGTCCAGTCTAGAAGAAGGCTTTCCTTCTTTGTTGGCAGTGGAGAAAGTTCCTTGTGTTGCATCACTCTTTGGTCAGGGAGCATTCTTACTCCCGGTGCTGCTTTCTTGATGGTATGAGGTTCCCAACTCTCTGCTTGCTTCCTTTTCCTTTTATCTCTTGTAGGGTAAAAGGATAAAAAGTGGTGCAAGCTACACTTCAGGAAAACTCGCTTAGTTAAAAGTGTTCCAGTTCCACCCTAATCCTCTCTAACATAATCTACTCTGTTAACCACACACAGAGATTAGGATTCACAGCAAAAGAAAATCACAAAAGTGGAGAGCAATCACAGAATACAGGGAAATCACTGCTCATATTTTTGTGGAGGGACACAATTGAATCCATGACACCCTCCACAACTAAGATTTATCAGGCTGCAAACACCAATACCTCCAAGGCTGAGAAACCCCAGTCTAGGTAAGAAGGTAAACCAGTTCACTCCTGCCTAAAACCAAAAAAACTATGGTCCCCTGGTGACGTAGTAGTCAAGAGCTGGGCTACTAACCAAAAGGTTAGCCATCTGAACCAACCAGCTGTTCCCTAGAAACTCTATGGGGCTGTTTTTTGTCCTGCCATCAAAACTGACTTAATGGCACCCAACAACAAAACCAAGAAAAAAATCAATCAATCAATCAGTTGCCCTCAAGTGGATTCTGACTCATGGTGACCCTATACGAAGATACTTACTAGTCCTCCCGCGTGATGCATCAGGGAGGTTTCTACCACTTTGTTACAATGCCTCAGGCCCAGAGCAAACAAAAACCCGGCACTGTGGAGTCGATCCCTACTAGAGCGACCCTACAGGTCAGAGCAGAATGCTCCATAGAGTTTCCAAGGAGCGCTGGAGGCTTCCAGCTGCCAACCTTCTGGTTTCGCCACCAGGGTTCCCCTGATGCTGAGCTGGCAGTCAAAAAACCTTTATTACTGAAAAGTAAATTTAGTAATTAATCATGTGACTCAGTAATTCACAAAGCTCTGAACTTCATTATCCTTATCTGTAAAATGGGATTAAAAAAAAAAAGCCCTTCCAAAGCTATTGTAAGGAATAACTGAGAAAAAGGTGGTAAAGCTAATGCACAGTACTTGGTCCGTAGCAAGCCCCTCATTGCCAGTTTATTTCTCCGCATTTGAAGCCTGAGTCCTGACTCAAATGCAGCCTTCCTTAGCTCGGTGGCTTTATGTATGCAAATGATTTTTCCTTTATGTTGTTAGGTACCATTGAGTTGGTTCCAACTCATAGTGACCTGATGTACAACAAAAGGAAACACTGCCTGGTCCTGCGCCAACCTCACAATTGTTATGTTTGAGCCCATTGTTGCGGTCACTGTGTCAATCCATCTCGTTGAGGCTCTTACTATTTTTCTTGACCCTCTACTTTACGAAGTATGATATCCTTCAAGGGCTGGTTCCTCCTGATAACGTGTGTCAGTAAGTGAGACACGTCTAGCCTTCCTCACTCCTAAGGAGCATTCTGGTTGTATTTGTTCTTTTCTCTATAGGTCTCAGTTTATTCTCTGTGAAATTACAAAATTGGCCTCTGATCTCCAAGCACTGTTCCAACAACTAAATGGGATAGTGAAGTTTACAGATCTGGTTTCCTCCTCCGAGACTAATGGTACAGTCCCCGGGCAGCTTCCCCATCCCCCCTGTGGCGACCTTGGTACAGGCCCAGGGGGCCCTCTACTGCCTCTCCGGGCTGCCCTTGCCCCCTGCCGAGTTCCGGGCCCGTCCCTGCTCAAGCTGATTGGCTGGAGCCGTGCCCGGGCTGCGCGGCTATAGGTGAGCCCGGGAGAGGATGGGCGGAGCGGGTTGGAGGCCCGCCCCCCCGGTCGGACGCTGCACGGAGCCGCGGGCGGGAGGGCAGACGGACCGACTGACTGGAGGGCAGGAGGCGAGCAAGATGGCGCAGACTCAGGGCACCAAGAGGAAAGTCTGTTACTACTACGACGGTGAGCACCGTCCTCGCGGCGGGGGCGGGGCCTGGGCCTGGGCCGGGCCGGATCCGGGAGAGGGAGGCTTAGGTCGAGGATCTCTGAGAGAAGGCTGAGGCGTTGAGGGGAGGCTGAGAGAGGAGGATGAGACGAATGAGGTCGGGACTGAGGGAGGAGGCTGAAGGAGGAAAGAAGGTGGAGGCTGAAGGAGGCGGTAGATAGAGGACGGGGGACAGGGCTGAAAGAGGAGGTCGAGGCTGAAAGAGGAGACTGAGGGGAAGGGGAGTGAGCCAGAGGGAGGAAGCAGAGAGAGGAAAGGAGGTCGAGGCAGAGGGAGGAAGCTGAGGCCAGAAGGAGTTGTTTGGGCGAAGACTGAGGTAATCTTGGGAGGATTCTGTAGAAGTCTGATGCGGAGAGTTTGAGTGGGACTTTTAGAGGGGAGACTGTGTTTGGGGGTTGGGGGCGGTGGAATCTGGTAGAGAAGGTTGAAGCGACATATATTCCTGCTGAGAATACACAGGTCTTTCCCTGTCCCTTATTCATCGTTTTCAGTGAGAGTTCTGTGAGAATCGCCAACTAGTGGTCACCAGCTCCCTCTCTCTCCAGTCGCTTAGCAAGGCTTGCAATTGCTTGGAATTGGGGCCTCCGGGGTTGGAAGAAGGATGCAACGTGTTAAAACAGATGTACCCTTTTAACAAAAATCTATGCTAGGTAGCTTTTAGGTGCTGGAGCCATGGGGATGATCGAGACACACTTCCTTCCCGTCTTTAGTTCCTAATCTGGAGGGAAGGATAGACAAGACAGAGAATTGACTCTTCAGTATCTTTGTTGGGATAAAGGAAAATACAGAGTTGAGCATAGAAAAGAGACATCCAGCCCAGCCCAGAGAGTTAGGGAAGAAGTTTCTTCTAAGAACCTGAAGAACAGAGTTAGCCGGCCACAGGGAGAGCAAAGATTACAGCAAGTTTAGGGGATAGAGAGATGACACGCACACGGAAAACAAAAACAAAAACACCGTTCCTATTGAGTTGATTATAACTCGTAGTGACCCTACAGGACAGAGTAGAACTGCCCCATAGGATTTTCAAGGCTGTAATCTTTAGGGAAGCAGACTGCGACTGCTACATCTGTTTCCCATGCAGCAGCTTGTGGGTTCAACTGCAGGCCTTTTGGTTAGCAGCCAAGTAAGTAACCACTGCACAGCCCGGACTGCTTAGAAAGAGGACAGCATCTCTGAAAATAGCAGATATAAGTACATAAGGCTGGGGCATACAGTTGGGGTGAAATGTAGAGGGTGAGGAGGAGGAATGGGGGAAGGGCTACAAATGATGAGGCTAGAGGAGTAAGTGGGGATCAGATCATGATGGCATGCCGTCCTCAAGGAAGTTGGACTTTAATCTGAGGACACTTGTGAGTGATTTGAAGTTTTATTTATATAAGTTTTTTATCAGATTTTTGCCTTAGAAATACCAGTCGGGGACTTAAATTAATGAATGTGGGGACACTGGGAGAAAGACCTGGTGATCTGCTTCTGTAAAGATTACAGCCAAGAAAATCCTATGGGGCAGTTCTACTGTTGTGTGGGGTTGCTATGAATGGAAACTGACTTGGCAGCACGTAACAACAGGGATAAGGAAAAAGGCAAAAATCCCAAATTTCTGACTTGTGCAACCCAGTGGTAGGGAGTAGAGAAAGCCATGTCACTTGCTGTTTTAGCAAGATCTATTAAGATTTCTCATAGGCAGTTGACCGTTTTGATCTGCAGCTTAGAAGAGAGAAATGATAGGTTATTTAGCTGTCAGTAGATACAGATGGTAGTTTTAGTCACAGAAGAGGATAGAGTCACCCAAGAAGTTGTTAAAGAGGATCTGGGTGGAATTCTAAGAAAAAAGCAATATTTAGAAAGACTAAGGAAAAGAAGTCTAATGCCATTTGTGCTCTGTACTTCTCTGTCATAGCCCTTGTCATGGTGTATTGGAATTGTCCATTTAAGCAAAGGGCTTGTCTACCTCTGTATGAGCAACCCCCTAGTTGTGAAGGCTCTCATATAATATATTCAAACAAAACTGTGTAACTCGTAGTAGGCTTTCAATGAATATTTGTTGAATAAATTAATAGAGACACAGAGGGAGTGACGGGGAGGTACATGAACCAGGAAGTGTTGGGTTACAGATTCGAAAGGAAAAAAAGGGAGTGGTCAGTTGTAGCCAAGAAGTGTTTCTGGGCAGGAGTTAGAATGGAATCTAGATTACAGTAGACTGAGGAATGAATGGATGGGTAAGAGGAGACATCAGGTTAAATCTTTTTTGGAAATTTGTCTGGAGAACTTGTAGTGGCCAGGAGTTGAACATATTCGAATACCAAAACAGGAGGGAGGGAAAGGTTTAACATTGAAGAGAGAAAGGTGAGTGGCTAGTGGTAAGGAAGGTTCCTGATGGGACCAGGTGAGATGGAAACCAGAGCCTTCAAGAGGAAGTTCTTTTGTGACAAGACAGTACAGGGCAAGGAAAAGTTTAAATGTAGGTACATTTAAAGAGAAGATAGGGAACATGTTGAGAGCATTCTCAGATGAAGAGAGTATTCTCTTTTCTGAGCATGAGGGAGGACAGTTGGAGTAGGAATCTTGAAGAAAAAGAAGACTTGAAATACTAGCTGCAGTGCAAGAGAGCTAGGGAAATAAATCTAGATTGCTGGGCATTGAGTGGTGAGGCCCTCTTGAAGCTGGAGCTATTTCTGTTTGTAGGATTTTATGATCTCTCCTCTTGATTCAAAAGAAGAGAAAGTAGAAAATTCATAGTCTTTGGAGAAGGGATCAGACTTGTTACTTATTGAGAAATTGTGAGTTTTGCTGTGGGGTTACTAACGTGGGCCCCAGATTTGGTTCTGCCACTCAAAAGCTTTGTAAGTCACTTTACCCTTCAGAGCCTTAGGTCAATCTCCTATAAAACTGAAATAATAGCAGTTTTTGTTATAATAATAATAATAGGAAAGCCCCTTAAAAGATTAATACCAAAAGAAAAAAACAAACCCATTGTCATCAAGTCCATTCTGACTCATAGCCACCCTATGGGACAGAGTAGAACTTCCTCATAGGGTTTCCAAGGAGTGTCTGCTGGATTCAAACTGCTGACCTTTTGGTTAGCAGCTGTAGTTCTTAACCGCCATGCCACCAGGGTTTCCAAAAGTTTAATATAGTATCTAAATAAAAAGGATTATTTCCTGCTGTGTGGTTCCCCCCCCCATAAAAGCTCAACAGCTGATCAAAAACTTAAGAAAAGGATAGGGTACAACCCTCAGGAACTCCTTTAGCCTTCTGGATACTGTATCTTAGTTCCCCAGGTCTGTGCCTTGGCTACATCCAAACTTGATAGACAAGTGAGTGGGTAGGGATTAAGGCCCATGCCAGGAAGTGAGGAAGCAGGAATCCAGTCACATGACCATGTGATTACTGACTGCCCACAAATTGGTTCAGCACCTGTATTGCTCAGCCAATGCTTTTATGGGCCTATTCTAGCCATCCCTATGGCTGATAAGGTTTTCTGAGGGACCCTGGGGACAAGTATCCCTGTTGACTCTGTTCTGGTAATATATGTATATATGTGTGTGTGTATATTGATTTTCAGACACTGGTCAAGGGATTTTCTACCAAGCATACCACAGAACCTTCTAGGTTTAGTGCAAACTAAATTAGTCTCCCAGTGTAGGTCTTAGCATACTGGATTTGGAGTCACAAAAGTTGATTCCCAGATTACTCATTAGCTGTGTGATCTTGGATAAGCACTTCACTGAGTCATTGCATCTTTATGGAGTTTCTGTGATGATCAGGGTACATTAATCCTTGTCTTCAAGGAGCATCAAGTCTTGTTGATACAGACAGACAGTCATATGTTACTTTATGTCCAGGATCCGTTCTGTGAAAGAGGACATTATGTGATTTGGAGGTTAACACTTACATACAGGCAGTCCCTGGGGTTACGAACATCCAACTTTCAGACATGGACAATTTGTACTTAAGAACCGACTGCTGTGAAGCCTGTTATATTAAAAAATTGATCTAATAGTTAATAGATAATGTATGCACCACTTTGTGAGGATTATGGAAACATTGTGGCATTTGAAAATATTTTTAAGTGCTACACCCACTATATCTCGTTCTCTAATCAGGATTTCTGAACTCTGTTTGTAATCTTATGGGACCACAGATGTGTATGCTGTTGGGCTTGACCTAAACAGACATTATGTGATGCATGACTATATGTGTAAATAACTTAGATTGTTGTTCTTAGCAGCTTAAAGTTGGCTTCTGAGTCATGTTGACTTCATAAACAGTGGGATCAGACGGATGTGATCCACAGATTTTTGTTTGCTAATTTTTCAGAAGTAGATCACTAGGCCTTTTTTCCAAGTCTGTGTTAGTCTGGAAGCTCTGCTGAAACGTCTTAAGCCTCATAGCACACACAAGCCTCCAGTGACAGATCACGGCTGTGCTTGAGGTACATTGGCAGAGTATCAAACCCAAATCTCCTACTTTGGAAGGCAAGAATTCTATCACTGAACTACCATTGCTGTCTCAAGTAACTCAGATACAAAACAAAATTAAGTGCTATGTTTATATTGCAGGGGAGAAGAAGACCATTTCAATCAGGATGGAGTTTGGGATTTGATCTGGGTTCACTGGAGAAAGGAGGCCATTCCAGATTGAAGGAATTATCTGAACAAGTGGTTTTTTTGGTGGGAAGGCAAATGCCATGTTTAAGATGCTGACAGTAATCTGGTGTATCTACAACAGGGGCTGGAGAACTCTTTTTATAAAAAGGTTAAACCAAAAACTCATTCCCATTAATTCCAACTCATAGTAACCGTACAGCAGAGAATAGAACTGCCTCAGAGGGTTTCCAAGCAGCAGCTGGTGGGTTTGAACTGCTGACCTTTTGGTTAAACACTGAGCTCTCAACCACTGTGCTACCAGGGCTCCTGTAAAGGGCCACATAGTAAATATTTAAGGCTTTGTACAGTGTAGTGGTGGGTCTTTGTTGGAACTGTTTCACTACTCAGTTCTGTCAATATCACGTGGAAGCCACAGATAGTATATAAACTAATGGGGTGCTGTGGTCCAATAAAATTTTATCCACAGAAATAGGTGGCCAGTGGATTTGGCCTCAGGGCTATAGTTTGCCAATTCTATTCTTGACCAGTAAGGGAATGAGTATTGTGTTGTGGGAGAGGAATGGTAGTGAGTAGTAGGAGATGAAGTTGTAAAGGTAGATTCTGAAATCCTTGAATGCCAGGCTACAGAGAGTATTCTTTATCCAATAGGGTATGGGGAGCCATTAAGGATTTTTGATGGGGGGATGTTTTCAGAGCTACAGATCAGGTAGATCACTGTGGTAACAGTGTAACAGATAGTCTGAACTGAAGGTGGAGAGACCAGTTAGAAGGCCCATGTAAAGTAAAAGATGAGTTTAGTTTTCTTACTATAAAATGGGGAATAATACTTCCTACCTATTTTACAATCACTGGAGTCCTGGTGGCACAGCAGTTAAGCATTTGGCTGCTCACCAAAAGTTTGGTGGTTTCAACCCACCCGTTACTTCATGGGAGGAAGATGTGGCAGTCTGCTTCCATGAAGATATTAAAGCATTGGAAACCTGTGGGGCAGTTTTCCTCTGTCCTATAGGGTCACTGTGAGGCAGAATCAACTCTTGTGGAGTGGGTTTTGGTTTACCTAATTTACAGCGTTATTGTGAGGGTCCAGTAAGGAAATGGATGTAAGTGTGCTTTGATACCATAAAGTGTCACAATATTTAAGAGGTGAGCTGTGCTTATAATAGTAATTCTGAGTGGTGATGGTTATTTTTTTGCTGGAGAAGTGAATTTCTTTGGAGATACAGTAAGGCACAGTTAGCTAGTCTCCTCATTGGCTGCTGTTACCCCCTAGCTTTGAAATAACCCTTCATACTATCCTAGTACCTGTGGGTTTCAGGGAAAGAAACTGTACTAGGCTTTGAAATCCTTTTAAGAGCCAACCTCACCTCAGTTGCCTGCTCTTTTTTTTTTTTAAGTTACTGTCCACAAGGTGGACACAAGAGTGTTCTAGGTGAAAGTTTATACAGCAAATTAGGATCTTGTTCAACAATTGCTGGACAAATTGTTCTGTCACAATTTTTGCATTATGTCAGCGTTCTCATTATTTCCATTTTGTTTTTTCTGTTTCCACTTACATAGATTCTCTGCCTTTCCTTGTCTTCTCATCTTGGCTTTTGGGCAGATGTTGACTGTACTTGTGCACTTGATTGTCTAAGGGAGCACAGGCTTTTTTTCTTTGTATTTTATTGTGACTAAGTGAAAGTTTACAGTCCAAGTCAGTTAGCCATATAAATCCCCGTACACACACCTTTATGCACCTCTAGCTGCTCTCCTAACCCTGTAACAGCACACTCCTCCTTTCCACCCTGTACTTCCTGTATTCATACATCCAACTCCTGTTCCTCCCTTCTACCCTCCCATCTTGTTTCTATAGAGGAGCTGCTCTGTCTGTCTCATGTCTTACA
Source organism: Heterohyrax brucei (assembly GCA_028571685.1). Lineage (NCBI taxonomy): Eukaryota > Metazoa > Chordata > Mammalia > Hyracoidea > Procaviidae > Heterohyrax > Heterohyrax brucei. The sequence continues at coordinate 62,792,775 of CM053140.1, forward strand.
GTCTAGCCCAGGCCAGTTTTTGTCTTCAGAAGCATTGTCTTCAGTACTTGTTTCAGCTCTGGTCTAGCAGTAAATCTAGGGGCCATGTTACTGGGGAACCCTCCAGGATGTTGGACCATCAGATTGGTCTTTTAATAGAATTCAAGATCTGTACCCCCATTTTTCTCCTTCAATGTCAGGCAGTCAACATTGTGTTCCCTGTCAAGGCAGTTGTTGGTGGTGCCTGGGCACCATCTGGCCTCGTGTTGATTTAGTCACTGAATCAGATGGCCCCTTCTGTCTCTTGGGCTTATATTTTCCTCATGTCTTTGATATCCTTCATTCTCTTTTGCTCTAGGTGAATTAGGACCAATTGATGCTCTTTAGATGGCAGCTTGCTAGCTTTTAGGACTCTGGATGCCACTTACCAAAGTGGGATGCAGAACATTTTCTTAAAAGAAAACTTAGTTATGCCAGTTGACCTAGATGTCCCCTGAAACCATGATCCCCAGAGATGTGTCCCTGATACTTGACATTGGGTTATATTTGGGAAACCTCTTAGCTCCTAGTATTGTCCAGCAGAGTTGATCTCCCTTCTACTGCAAAAGGGAGCACGTTCCTTACATGTGATAACGTTTATTTTATAAGCCAGTCTGTTAATTTGGCTGAAAAAAGACCTCTAGGAGTGGCATCATTTTCAGGTTAAAAGAGCATCTTAGGGTGATTATCTCAAGGGTTCCTCTGGTCTCTGTCAGTCAGAGGGTGGGTTAACCAGGGTGTGCATGGATTTACTTGTATTTATTTACTAATCTGTAGTGCACACAGATTAGTAAGTAAGTGCATGCAAACCTTGTTTATTGGGTGATCTGTTTCTGCTGTCCGTCTGGTGAATCAAATCTTTTTCAAGAATTTGAGTTTTTATTTTATATTTTTCTCCTGTTCTGTCTGGGACCTTGTATTGTGTCCCTGGTCAGAATGTTGTAGCCAGGGATTGGGATTATTTTACTGTTCAGGTCTCAGACTAGAAGAGACAGTAGTTCATGTGGACTTTTAGTCTTACGGACTAGTTTTTTCTTTGAGTCTTGGGTTTCTTTCATTCTCTTTGGCTCCAGACAGGAAGAGGCCAATAACTATGTTTTAGGGGAATCTTAAAGACTAGAAATGAGCCAGAAAGAGTTTACTGTGAGAATTCTTGGGTTCTCCTGGGAGTGTGTGGCTGTCACTGAAGCTCTCATTCTTTTTTCTTCAGGGGATGTTGGAAATTATTATTATGGACAAGGTCACCCAATGAAGCCCCACCGAATCCGCATGACTCACAATTTGCTGCTCAACTATGGTCTCTACCGAAAGATGGAAATCTATGTGAGTTACTGGGACCTCTCCTTTTCCCTAACTGCATTAGCTCTGGTTCCCCATATGACAGTCGTTATCTGATTTTTTCACTACTTAATCACTCATTATCAAACATAGGTTGTAGACTGTTATGTGACAGGCACTGTAAATGATAGAGACTGTTTTGAAGGCATTCACTCTAAGTGGTGGGAGATACTGACATAAACACATTCCAGTTTATTATATTGTACAATTAAAAATGTACAACATTTAAAGGTAATGAGAAGTGTTGGAAGAGGGGAACCTTGGAATGTTTGTTAGAGCTGATATCTGAGCAGAAATTTAAAAGATTGAATAGAATTTCTTGTATAATTAAGGAGATAACTGGCATTATAGGCCAAGGAAAGAACTTAGCAGAAAGGCAGAGATAAGAACAATATGGTATGTTAGAGAAATATAGCCCGCTAAAACCCACTGCCATCAAGTCACTTCCAACCTCTAGGACAGAATAGAGCTGCCCCACAGAATTTCCAAGGAGCACCTGGTAGATTTCAACTGCCAGTCTTTTGGTTAGCAGCTATAGCACTTAACCACTATGCTACCGTAATTTCCTGGGAAATGTAAGCAGTTCCTTACTGAGGTAGAAACCCTGGTGGCATAGTGGTAAAGTGCTACATTTGTTAACCAAAAGGTTGGAAATTGAATGTGGGTGTTTCCAAGGAGCAGTTCTGTTCTGTCCTACCGGGTTGCTGTGAGTCGGCATTGACTCAACATCAGTGGGTTTCTTTTTTTTTTGTTTTTTTTTAATTCAGGCAGTGCTTACAGTATAAAGTGCATGGGTGTGAGTAAGGGGAGACAGAGCTGGAGAGATTAGCGAAAGCTGTGTGTGCTGTATTAAAGGAACTCTGGTATCTGTCCCAGTGGGCCAGGGTCAAAAACTCCAATCAGTGCCTAAAATAGTGGCTAGGAGTATGCTGAACTAGATGCTAATCTCTAAACACTAGAGAGCACAGACTAGATTTAAAAGAGTGAACCTTTAGACTCATCCAGCAGAATTTTGCATAGTATTCCAGGTTTCTTAAGGAAAAACTGGAAGTCAAGATTATCATGTAAAAAAATTTCAGAAATTCAGATTTAATGTTGCCACATGGTTTCTTCTCTTCTTCTTTTTTTGCCCCTGTGCACAGATGAAACATCAATGCATCTGTGGGCTAAATTTGGCCCAAGGGTTCCCGTTTGAAATTCTTGGGAAGGCCATAAGGAAGAAGTGAAGGGTTGCAAATGAAAGGGAGGCAGAACAGGCATACATTTTAAAACACTCACTGGGGAAGACATGGGTATTGATCAGTGGGACAAGAATAGAAGCAGGCAGTCTAGTTAGGAGGCTGCTACAAGCATTCAAATGAGAAAATAAAGAAGGGCTGTGGGTCCATATTGCCTTGACTTTAGAACATGGGAGTCCGTTACTAGAAGTCTGTGCTGACAGCTTCAGTAACTGAGCAGCAGTATACTTCCTCACCATTCCAGAGACTAAAAGGAGGTGAGTCTTCTGTCATGTGTCTGAAGCTAGTAGAAGCAGCTGGGAAGCAAGGGGGTAGAGTAGACAGAGGAGCAAACAGGCCTTGGGACCAGTAAGCCTTTTCAGGTGTGATGAGGCACGTGGGAATGATAAACATAAAAAGTGACAAAGGTTTTCGGTGACTTTTGGGAGCAGGCTAACGTTTAAATGGAGAGATGATACTTGAATGAAGTAGAAGAGAAAACTTGTGGACTGGTAAGCACCAAGACCTTCAGGAGCAGCCTGCTATACATTTACAGTGTGCTGATCTCACCTGTTCCTTTCCTGCTAGTCAGCCCTCAGAACCCTCCAAGTCAAACTGATCAGATCTTCCTTGACCTGATGGAGGATTATTTGCTTTGCTCAGTCAAACCTTACTTACCTTCAGAAATCACCTCAAGCCCTATTTCTTTCATTCAGCAGATTTTTATTGAGTTCTTGTAATTTTGCAGGGACTGTTAACCTCCGTGGATGATACTGAGATGCTAAAAAATGAATCCTATCTTCAAGTGAGGGGCAAATAAACTAACATTTATTGAAGATTGCTAGGTGCCAGGCCTGGGTCTATATGTTATTTCAGGTGACCCTCATGACAGCTGTAACTTACAGATGAGTAAATAAGCTCAGAGAGGTTAAATAATGTCCCCAACCCACGTAACTATTAACTGACATAAGATTCCAACCTAGATCTTCTGATTCCAAAATCTGTATCTCTCCATCTGTTCTTCCTTCCTAAACAATATCATTACTAAGTCTAGAGGTAGAATAATCTTGGAAGTTTTGGGCCATGTCATCAAGGATTCAGGCTAATTCTGCCCTTCTGTTTAGCCACATAGGTTGACTTGTTTAATTTCATTCTCAGGTTTGTTATCTTGAAGTCTCAAGATGGTTATGTCAGCTCCCAAGTATTAAGTCTGTATACAACAGCATCCAAAGTAGAGAGGAAGTGAACAAAATGGGCCACTCTCTGAAAATGCTGCCCAAGAGCTTCCCAGTAGACTTCCCCTTACTTCTCATTGAGTCATTTGCCATCTTTAGACCATTCATCTGAAAATGGAAATGGAATCTCCAGAATTAGACTAAACACAGCCTGAGTACATTAGCATCAAACTCCAAGTCCAAAACCAGTATAATCTCTAGACTTTGTTCCTTTTAGTATGATCGTTTTTCCTACTATGACTCTACTTACATTGAGAGTGAATCCTTGGTCCTGTTTACCTTGGTGGTGGAAATTGTAAAACACTCGAGTACTAACTGGGTTGGCAGTTCAAACCCATCAGAGGCACCTCAGAAAAAAGACCTGGTGATCTATTTCCAGCAGTTCACAGCCATGTTGTTAGGTGCTGTCCAGTTGGAAAGACCCATGACACCCTCTGTGCAACAGAGGCCTGTGCCTTCCTCACAGGCACTGCTATGTTGTAGCCTGTCATTGCAGACATTGTGTGATCTTACTGAGAGTCTTCCTCTTTTTCACTGACTGTGCTTGACCAAGCTTGATATCCTTCTCTGGAGACTAGTCCCTCCTGCTGATATATTCTAAGTCTATATCTTGCCATTCTTAACTTCTAAGGAGCATTCTGGCTGTATGTCTTCTAAAACAGATGTGTTTGTTGTTCTGGCTCTCTGTGGTATATTCAGTAATCTTCATCAGCACCAGAATTCAAATGCATCGGTTCTTCAGTCTTCTTTATTCATTGTCTAGCGTTCACATATGTCAGGTGGACTTTAGTCCTGGAATTGACATCTTTGCTTTATAAACTCTTTAAACAGGACTTTTGCAGCATATTTGCTCAATGTGATATGTTACTTGATCTCTTGAATGCTGCTTCCATGGATGCTAATTATGGATTCAAGTAAAAATTAAATATTTGACAACTTGAATCATTTCTCTGCTTATTATGATATCACTTATTGGTCCAGTTGTGAGGATTTTTGTTTCTTTTATTTTGAGGTATAATCCATACTGTAGCTTGTAGTCTTTGATCTTTATCAGTAAGTGCTTTACAGCCATGAAAACCGTATAAAGTGCAATTCTGCTTTGCAACACATAGGTCACCATGAGTTGGAATGGATTTGATGCATCTGAGTTTTTTTTTTTTTTTTGGTATTTCCCCTACAGTGTTTCTCTGCATTCTTCCTTTTTCTTTCTGTGAGCTATGATCGTAGTATCCTTTCCAGAGCACAGACAGCTGTCTTGATATCTGTCCTGAGATAGATAGCTTTTGGAAGTCATTCCTGAAAGAAGTTCCTTAGGCTTCTCATAGAACTTGGGGAATTTTAAAGACTTGTATCACCTCTGTCTCTATGCTTGAAGGACATGTGTTAGGGTCTTTTTCATACAATTCACAGTCTCTGGTCTCTGTCTCAAATTCTGTCCCCACACATCTAATTAATCTTTCAGAATCTACATTCTTACTTTCATCCAGGCACCTTTCTGTTTATATAATCAAGAATCGTGCTCTCTTCATTGCCTTAGACGCTAATTTTGCATATACTGAGGCTTCTTACTCATTGCCTTCTGTTCTTTTGTTAAAATATGTGTTTTTATTAAAAATTGACTAGATGAAAGACTTTTTCAGAAATATATGGAAGGCGTAAAGATTCACAGTTTAATTAAAACCATCTAGTTAAGACAAAGAAAATTCTCATGATGACTAAAGATTCTGTATGCCTGTCACTGGCTCCATCTTTGTTCTTCCTCGGTTAATGTCTGCCCGAATCAGTGTGTGTTATTTCCTTGCTTTTCTTTATAATTTTGGCAGTTTGTATTCTTAAACAATACATTTAAATTTTTTTTACATGTTCTCTGAAATTTATATAAATGGAGCCGTACAGTATTTATTATGTGACTTGCTTTTTTGGGGGTTAATATGTTCCTGAGAGTCATACATGTGGTGTATGTAGCACAGCATTCCACTGAATGAATGTATGTTGAATGAACATACTGCTAAATGAAGGTAGTATAATTTATCTATTTTATTATTGATAGGCATTTGGTTTGTTTCTAGTTTTTGTATTACACACACTGCTGGTGTGAACATTCTTGAATATGTCTCTTGGTGCACATGTGCTAAAGATTTCACCAGAGGATATACTGGGAGTGGAATTGCTTGGTCACCTTCAGTCTTAATAGCTAATGCCAGCAATGTAGAATTGCAGTTGTTCTTAGTGCCTGTCAACACTTGATTTTGTTAGATTTAAGTTTTTCTACAAATTAGGCATGTCTGAAATAGTATCTTACTATTTCACTGTGTATTTCCCTAGTTACTAGAAAGTTACTTTTTTTTGCATATTTATTGGACATTCAGGTTTCCCTGTTTTTTGCTTTTTTTTTTAATGATTGAATGAAAATGTACATTCCCATATAAATTTTCATGCTCACCTATATGCAGCTCCTACTGCTCTCCCAGCCTGATGACAGCACACTCTTCCTCTCTGCTCCGTACATATCCTGTTCTCCCAACAGTCTCTTATCTCCTCCTCTACACCTACTCCCCTTCCTCCAGTAAGAAATCAGCAGGATGACATCCTAAAGATGCATAGAACCATAAAGTGCTCACAAGATATGGTCATTCTGCGTCGCCAAGTCCAATCCATTGCTGTCCAAAGAGTTGACCTTCATTATGATTTACAGACAGGGGCAGCATCAGGGCCAGGGGCCATGTTCCCAGGGGGACCCTGAAGCCCCTGGACCGTCAGTTGCAGTCTTTTAGTGGAAATCTCACGGTGCACTTCTATTTATTCTTGTGTTGACAGTGAGACTCAATTTTGTGAGCTGTATTGTGGCTATCACTGGTGGTGACCGGGCACCTTCTGGTTCTTCTGGTCACGAGTCTATGTAGAGACCCACACGAGTGGGTCTCTTCTGGGTTCTCTTTCCCCCATGTCGTTTTGGTCCTCGGTGATCATCCATTCCTGCTGAGTCGGGACCATTTGCTGTACCCTCAGATGGCAGCTTGGCAGCTTTTAAGACCCCAGGTGCCACTTAACCAATGTGGGGTGCTGAGAGCCCTCATTAGCAAAATGCTAGTTGTGCCAGTTGGCCTCAGTTTCACCTGAGAGTGTGGTCCCTGGCTCCCCGCGCCAGCTACTCTGTCCTTGCAATATTGGATTAGGATAGGAGGAGTACTCAAGTTGTGTTGAAGTTCAGTTAATATTGATCTTCAGGTTCCCTGTTGAAATTCCTGTTCAAGCATCGTGCCCATTTTCTATTTGGTTGTCTTAAAAAAATTGTTTTTACAGCAAAGGATTGGACTTGGTGACACAGAGTGACTATCTGTTGGGTGTGCTTTATGGTTCTATGCATCTATAGGATATCATCCTGCTGACCTGTGGCTGGAGGAAGGGGAGTAGGAGGAGAGGAGGGGAAAGGAGACTGTTGAGAGGATGAGACATGTATGGAGCAGAGAGGAATAGTGTGCTGTCTCTGGGCAGGGAGAGCAGTGGAAGCTGCATATAGGTGGGCATGCAAATTTATATGGGAATGTACATTTTCACTCAGTCATAATAAAAAAATTGTTTTTAAATTGGACTTTAGATGCACAAAATTGGATTAATCACTGGGTTAGCCTATAATCATCATTGGTGCCTGTCTAATCTTGCTTTTTAAAAAGTTTATTTTGTTTATTGATTTGTATCTTTTAATAATGTCAGGAATACTCATATTCCACAGCCCTAAACGCTCTTCTAAATTTTATCATTAGTTTTTTAAAAAATAAGTTTGTCATGTGCACATCTTTTTTTTATGATTGAATTAAAATGTACATTCCCATATAAATTGCATGCCCACCAAGATGCAGCTCCCTCTGCTCTCCCTTCCTGGTGACAGCACAGTCTTCCTCTCTACTCCATACATGTCTTATCCTCCCAACAATCTCCTATTCCCTCCTCTCCACCCACTCCCCTTCCTCCAGTAAGAGGTCAGCAGAACAATATCCTATAGGTGCACAGAACCATGAAGTGCACACATGACATGGTCACTCTGTCACCAAGTCCAATCCATTCCCGTCTGAGAGTTGACCTCCATTATGATTTATGGACAGGGGCAGCATCAGGGTCAGGGGCCATGCTTCCAGGGAAACCCCGAGGCCCATGGACGACAGTTGTAGTCTTTTAACGGCACTCTCAGAGTGTACCCCTTTTTATTTTTGTGTTGCCAGTGAGACTCAACTTTGTGATCTTCATCATGGCTATCAATGGTGGTGGACAGGCACCATCTGGTTCTTCTGGTCACAAGTCGATGTAGTCACCCACTCATGTGGGTCTCTCTGGGTTCACTTTCCTCCATGTTGTTTTGATCTTTGGTGATCATCTGTTCATGCTAATTTGGGACCATTTGCTCTACCCTCAGATGGCAGCTTGGCAGCTTTTAAGACCTCAGACGCCACTCACCAATGTGGTGTGCAGAGGGCTCTCTTAGCAAAACACTAGTTGTGCCAGTTGGCCTCGGTTTCCTCTGAGAGCATAGCCCTCAGCCCCTCACCCCAGCTAGTCTGCCTTTGTGATACTGGATTAGGATGGGAGGAATGATCATGTTATGTTGAAGTCCAGTTAATTTTGATCTTCTTTCTAACGTGTCCTGTCCATATTTCACCCAACCAAGTTTCTGTCAACTGCTTATCTAATCTAAACTTTCCCCTTCTTGTCCTCCCTCTCTCTCCACGTTTGCAGCTGTCAAAGAGTCTTTTCTTCTATGCGTGAGTCCGTTTTTAAGTTCTTATCGTAGGGGTCTCATACAATATCTGTCCTTTTGTCACTGACTATTTTCAGTCAACATAATGTCCTCCAGTTGAAACCAGGTTATGAGATGTTCCCTGCAATCATCGTTGTTCTTTATTATTGCATAGTGTTCCACTGAGTATGTATACCATAGTTTACCTATCCATTCCTTTGTTGTTGGGCATATAGGTTGATTCCATCTTTTTGCTGTTGTGGACTGTGCTGCGATAACATTTGTGTGTGTGTATCAGTTGGTGTGAATGGACTTGATTCTGTAGGATATATTCCGAGCAGTAGAATTACTGGGTCAAATGGTATATCTAGATCCAGCTTTTTAAGGAAGTGCCAGATTGCTTTCCAAAGAGGTTGCACCATTTTGCAATCCCACCAACAGTGTAGGAGGGTTCCAATTTCTCCACATTCTCTCCAGCAGTTGTTGTTTTGCGTTTTTTGGATCATGGCCAACATTGTTGGGGTGAGATGGTATCTCATTGTAGTTTTGATTTGAATTTCTTTAATAGCTAATGATCATGAGCATGTCCACATGTGTTTTTTGGCTGCCTGGATCTCCTCTTTAGTGAAGTGTCTATCCATCTCCTTTGCCCATCGCTTAATTGGATGATTTACCTATTTCTTGTTGATATTTAGTAGTACCTTATAGATTATGGAGATCAGCCGTCAGTCTCACATATATTTACCAAATATTTTTTCCCATTCAGTAGGTGGCCTTTTAATTCTATTAATAAAGTCTTTGGATGAGCAAAAGTGTTTGATTCTTAATAGTTCCCATTTATCTATTTTCTCTTCTGTTGTTTGTGGTTTGTTTGACAGATTTTGAAGTCCGTCTAAGTTGTGTATTAAAACTTCCATTGTTGTTCCTACGTTTATCGTATGCATAACATCTAATAGACTTATTTTAACCAGGGACATGAAGGACTTAAACAATGGAAAATATGAAACAGTGTTGAAAGAGATTAAAGACTTAAGTAAATGGAAAGATGCTCTGTATTTATGGATTAGAACCCTTAATATTGTCAAGATGTCAATACTACCTAAAGTGATGTGTAGATTCAGCAGAATACTGATGAAAATTCCAACACTCTTCTTTCTAGAAGTAGCAAAACCCATCCTCATCTTTGTATGAAATAGCAAGAGGCCTCCAATAGCTAAAGCAATCTGGAAAGAGAACAAAATGGGAGAACTGACACTTACTGATTTGGAAATACACTGTACAGCTACTGTAATCCAAACACCTTAGTGCTGTTACAACAATAGATACATAGACCAATGTCATAGAATTGAGAGTCCAGAAATAAACCCACTCATCTATGGTTAGCTGGTTTTTGACAAGCTTACTAAGTCCATTTGGTGGAGAAAGAATCTTTTCAATAAATGGTGCTGAGAAAATTGAATTTCCATACACAGAAAAATAAATCACAATCCATGCCTCATACTATACATAAAAGCAAATTCAGAATGGATTAAGGACCTAGATTTGCAAGCTAAAACCATAAAATTCTTAGAAGAAAAAGCTGGAACAACACTGTGAGGCTTAGCTTTTAACAGCAGATTATTTAATATAATAACAGAAACACAAATAGCAAAAGACAGATAACTGGAGTCTCATAAAAATTAAAACCTTTTGTTCATTGAAAGACTTTACAAAAAGAAGTGAAGAATATTTTTGGAAACCATGTGTCTGACAAGACTCTAATAACTAAAATATATGTAAAACTTTGACAGCTCAACAGAAAGCCAAATAACCCATGAATAGACATTTCACCAATGGGGACATTTGGATGACTGTCAAACACGTGAAAAGATGCTCAGTGTCATTAGTCAGCAGAGGGATGCAAATGAAAACTGTAATGAGATACCATTTCACCCCTACTAGGATGGCTAAGATTTAAAAAAACAAACCAGAAACCAACAGATGTTGGCAAGTGTATGGGAAAGTTGGAACCATTGCTGGTGAGAATGCAAAATGGTACAGTTTTTGTGGAAACCAGTGTGGCAATTCGGAAAAAAAACCCACTAAAAATAGAACTACCGTATGATCCAGCAATTCATGTACCTAAAAGACTTGAAAGCAGAGAAGAGACTTGTACAGCAATTCATGTACCTAAAAGACTTAAAGCAGAGAAGAGACTTGTACAACAAGCTCATTGTAGTGCTATCCACAATAGCCAAAGGGTGAAAACAACCTAAATGCTTATTAACAGCCAAATGAACAAACAAAATGTGGCACATGCATACAATGGAATACCATGCATCCAATGGGAAAAATGAAGCTTTGATACATGCTACGATATGGATGGAGCTGGAAGGCATTATGCTGCTGAAATAAGTCAATCACAGAAGGACAAAACGGTACAACCGTTGACAAAAAGTGTGATGGATATATACTCACTCCTTACTTACCAACTTGGTTAAATTCCAAAGACCAGGTCATTAGGTGAAGATCTACATTATGCAAAATAGAGATGACCACATCGGATCACAAAATGGATGATGACTACATCATTACACAACTGCCAAATTACATCATTAAATAATTGCCAAACCACTGAGAAGCATGGCCCAGCAAAGTTGACACATAACCTTAATCATCACAGCCATTGTTACTGTTGGCCTCACACCTTGGTATTCATTACTGTCAGACACATGTCACTGATATACAAAATAGATAGTGGGGTGTTTTTTTTTTTTTACTATTGTTGTAAATACAAAATGTCTGATAATGTGATGGTAAATGAGGAGTGGGTATATTTACAACAATCACACAGATAGAAAGATTAGCGGCTGAGGCTCACTGTGTACAACCAGAAACTTCATTTGTTTTTCTTTCTTGGTTTGAAGTTTTAGGGTCGTGGTTTCATGCAATGTCCCAATTAATGGACCAAGTAATATGTTTTGTGCCTCTGTTTAACCTCTTAGTTTTATGGGTAGTATCTAGGGACTTAAAAACTTACAGGTGGCCATCTGATGCAAAACAATTGTTCTGTATTCACCTGAGACAACAAGGAGGAAGGAGAATCAGGGATAAGAGGAGACTGAGATGTGTCGCTGCTTGCCTCCATGAACAACTGCATCCTTTGCCAAGAGACCAGAACAACTGACGGTGACTGGCTACCATTACTGAACATCTTGATTGAAGATTTCATGGAAGAATGCTAATCAAAAGGTGGAAAATGTAGAACAGAACTTCAAATCAAAAATATTCCCTGAAGTCCTCTTAAAACCAGAGTAGTTTAGCTTAACTAGTAAAAAAGTCTTCCTTGAGCATTATGATTTTTTAGGAACTGTCTAAATGGGATCAAATTAACAACAGAAACTAGGAAGATTAGATAAGAACCATAGAGGACAGTGAATTGTCGATGGGGAAGGAACAACTCAGAAAAGGAGGAGGAGAATGCTCTTAGAACTTAAAGAATATAATCAAATGTCATTAAACAGTTCATGTAGAAATTGTTGAATTGGTTATATTTTGTTATGTATATTCTTAACAACAAAATAAATTATGTGTCTTCCTAAACTATGTATAATGTTCATTTACTTGTTTTTCAGCTTTATAAAAAAGGTATCATACTGTGTGTAGTCTTCTGGTGTTTGCTTTTATAGAACAGTGTTATTAAGATTACTACAGTCTATCTACCTTTTTGCATATAGCTAGTTATTTCATTTTTCTCTCATAATCTATCACATGATTATACTGCAATTTATCCATTTTTCCATGTAGGACATTAGTTTGTATTTAGTTGTGTTTTTTTTTTTAATGTTGTGAGCAATAGTACTGTGAATTTTCTTTTACATGTCTCTTACTGTGTAATTTTTTTTTTGGCTATAGCTCTAAAAGTACCGAATTGTAGGATATGTGACTATTAAGCTTCACAAAAGAATTCCGCATTGTCTTTGATTGTGTTTGAGTAAATATAAACTCCCACTAGCAATGTATGTCAGATACCTTGATTCACATCTCCTTTTACACCTGATGTTAGACTTTAAATTTTGCTAATCATATGGGTGTAAAAAAATCTATAGTTACGGTTTTGATATTTAGTTCACTAGTGACCATTGAAATTGACCATCTTGCCCTCTGTCCTATAAGCTGATTAGCCATTTGTGTTTCTTGTACTGTAAAATATCTTTCGGAAACCCTGGCGGCATAGTGGTTAAGTGCTATGTCTGCTAACCCAAAGGTCGGAAGTTCAAGTCCACCAGGTGCTCCTTGAAAACTCTTTGGGGCAGTTCTACTCAGTCCTTTTAACTATAAGTTGGAAGCAACTGGATGGCAGTGGGTTTTTGGAAACTGTCTTTTGACTTTATTGCCCACTTTTGTCTTGGGTTGTTTGTCTTTTTCTTTTTATGAATCTGTAGGAGTTAATTTATATATTGTGGTATGTAGATTCAGCTGTCATTCATAGTCTTTCATAAGCTTTATTAGTTCTTTTACATATAGGTTTTTATCTGAAATTGATTTTGTTTTAGTTGGTGTGAAGTAGGAATCTACTGTAATTTATTTTCCCCATATAGATACACTGTTGTCACAGCCCATTTATTGAAAGGAGCCCTGATGGCACTGTAGTTAAAAGCTAGGCTGATAATCAAAAGGTCAGTAGTTCAAATCTAGCAGCCATTCCTTGGAAACTATAGAGCAGCTCTGCTCTGTCCTAAAGAGTTGCTGTGAGTTAAAATTGACTTGACAGCAATTTTTGTTGTTGTTACTGTTTTTAATTTTTAAAATTGAAAACTACATTATTTTCTCCATTGATCTAAGTGTCAACTCTGTTATATATCAAATGCAAATATTTATTATTCATTCATTCCCACAAATACTTACTGAGCACCTACTTTGTATCAGGTACTGTGTATGTTTGTTTCTGGACTCTGTTTTGTTCACTTGGTTTGCTTGTTGTCACGTGTGCCAAATAGTACAGTAGGTTAATTATGGTATTTTTATAGGTATGTCTTGATACCTGGTAGCACAGATTTTCCCACTTTATTGTTCTAAAACTATGACTTGGCTCTTTTCCCTTTGTATGTCGTGTGTCATCTTGGAGAGAATTGGCATCATGAAACTAGGAAGTCTTTTGAGTCCATGAACTTAGTATAATCTCCATCTGTTAGGTCCTTTTTATTGTTACACAAATACCTATAACAAAACATGTTGCCATTTCAACATTTTTTACATGTACAGTTCAGCAACAGTGATTATGTGCATGTTGTACAGCCATCATCGCTATCCATTTCCAGATTTTTCCATCACCCTTAACAGAAACTCAGTGCCTTGTACACAGTGACCTCCCTTTTCTCTTTCCTTTTGCTCCTCATAACCACTCATAAACTGGTCTTTGTGTTTGTCAGTCTAGGTATTTTATATGAGTGAGATGATACAATGTTTGTTCTTTTGTGTCTGACTTACTTCATTTAGCATGATGTTCTCAAGCTTTATCCATGTTGAAGCATGTATTAGAACTTATTTTCTGTTTATGACTAAATAATATTCCATTTTATGTATGTGAGGTCTGACAGTTAAGTTCACAAACTCATCCTAGAAAAAGTGCTACATAGCTCATTGCTGAGTATCAATATGGTCAACTTCTCTTAGGAAGCTATGCACTGACACCAGTGACTAGCCCACCCTTCAAAGCATAGAATGGCCACCAGAACTGTTGTCGTATTACCCTTCGTGTCCTAAGACACAGTTTTCAGAAATTTTCTCCAGTCCATAGGTTGTCTCTTTACGTTGTTGATAAGGTCCTTTGATATACAAATGTTTTTTAATTATTATGAAATCTAATTTATTTCTTTTGTCATTTGTTCCTTGTGTTTTTGGTATTGTAAAAAACTAGATCCTGAAGCATTAACCCTATGTTTTCCTGTAGGAATTTTATGGTTTTAGTTCTTATATTCAGGTCCTTGATCCATTTTCAGTTAATTTTTATACATGACATTTGATATGCATCCTACATCATTATTCTGCATATGGAAATCTGATTGACCTGTATTTAGGTCTTTTTTGCTTTTTCACAAAATGGGTTTTCTTTAGCTTCTTGATTGTGAAGTACAACATGTGTAAAAACGTCCATGACAGTACAATTTAACAAATTGATGTGAAAAACCAGTTCATTCAAGAAATACAACATTGCTAGTAGTTCAGAAAGCTCCCTATGCGCCTTCCTGATCACGACTTCCTTCCTACCCACAGAGATAACCAGAATCTGACTTATCTGGTAATTGCTTTTTTGTCCTTCATCATAATTTAACCACCTAAATATATATTTTTGGGTAAAGAATTTAGTTCTACCCAAAGTGAAGGGACTTTGTTTTGGGTTCCTAAGAAACAACCTTTTGAGTAATTGGAATGCTTTGGTTTAGGACTCCTAGGCAATACCTAGGAATTCGTGCTGATGAGTGGAGACTGGCTAGACCTGAAAAGATTCACCTGGGAGGCCAATAGTGACTAGCCTCAGGTGGCATTATTTACCCTTATCCACAACTAGCTAATAAAAACTTAGAACGTACACGGGACCAAAGAAACTAGATGGTGTCTCGTAACCACCACATTCAACCCTGATAGAGAACACAGTGTGGTGTTTCTGACATAGCATGAGAAAAAGAGGTGTGCAGATCAAGAACTCTATTGAAAGACCAGAATTGATGGTTCAATCACCTGGAGGGTCCCACGAGAACATGGCCTCTACACTTGCTGCTAGCCCAGAGCTGAAACCAGTACTGAAGCCAGCACTCAGACAAAGAATGGACTGGATTTGAGGACACAGAGTGATGCATGTGGTATGTGTACTTTATGGTTAATGTGTATATATAGGAGGCTGTCCTACTGGTATCTTTTGAGAGGGGAAAGGAGATGGTGGAGAGGAGGCGACGGTGTTGGTTGAGTGGTACTGGAAGTAAAGAGTGAAAAAGAAGAGTGTGCTGTCACAGGATGAGGAGAGCTGATAGAGTTGCAGAGATGTGGGTACTCAGGGTTTTATATGGAAATTGACGTAGATTATAATCTTTCACTTAATCACAATTAAAAAAAAAAAAAGCTTAGAACATGAAGACTCAGAGACTGGTTGGTGAAAGACCATCCATGCATCCTTTGGGACATGAAAGCTGTCCATTGGGAACCCTCCCAAACTTTGCCCATGTCTCTGTCTTATGATGATCCTAATAGTTGTATTCTTTTGCTATAATAAATCTATAAATGTCAGTATAGTGTTCTCTGTGAGTTCTGTGAGTTGTTCCAGCAAATCACTGTGCGCAAAGGAGAAAAGGGAGCCAGCAGGTGAAAATGAGGGTGTTGTGTAGACTCTGAAACTTGTAGCTGATGTCTGCCTGTTTACCAGTGTAAAGGATGGTGTCCTTTTAAACCATGAGTTCTGTTCTACTTCCAGGTGGCTAATAGAGTCAGAGAGAGAATACGTGAGCTGTGAAGCATCACTGAACAATACAGCTTAATTTTGTTGAACTTGATATAATAGATTTATATAGTGGTATGCATTATGTGCAGCTCTGGCTTGTTTTGTGTTAATTGCTGTGTAGTTTATCATAGAATACCACAGTTTATGCATCATACTATTGATAGATATTTGAGATTTGTAATTTGTTCCATAAAACTCATATGTGCCTTTTATTAGACACTTCTCCAAATATTCATTTTTCTGCTATGGTAAATTACATCTTTTTAAAATTTTATATTTGTCTTTTACTACTATAGAGAAATGCACTGCAGTTGTATTTAACCATGTCTGAAGTTTCTATAGATCTTTTTCTGCTATTTGTTGTTTCTGTGTGCTCTTGCCTTGTTTCCTTGTGTGGTTTGTGATTTTTTGCTGTGAAATTAATATCTCTTGGAACTTTGAGGCCTGAGATGAAGATCAGTTCTTACAGTGAAATTTGCTTTTACTTTGTAAAAGATGTGGGTTTGGGCTGGTATGTGTGCCCCAGAGATTTGGGGTAAGGGAGTATTTCACTTAGTAAATGTGTGGAAAGTTCTGTAGGTCTTGCTGAGGAATAGTTGGGTTTGTTTGGAGTATAATATTTATGGAAGAAGGCTTGGAGAATTAGATTGGAAAAGGACTTGGTAAAGTTCCTTGTTGCCAAGTCAAGGAATTTAGAATCTTTGCTTTTGTAAATAGGAGCCATCAAATATTTTAAAGCAGGGCATTCATTGCCTTTTAGAAATATTTGTGACACCAGTGTGGAAGATGGATTAGAAGAGGGAAAACCAAACTCATTACCAAGCCTGTTGCCGTTAAGACTGCTCTGGATCTTAGTGACCCTGTAGGACATAGTAGAACTACCCCATAGGGTTTCCAAGGGTGTAATCTTTTCAAAAACAGATGACTACGTCTTTCTCTTGTGGAATAACTGGTGAGTTTGAACTGCTTACATTTTGGTTAGCAACTGAAAACTTTAGCCACTGCACCACCAAGGCTTCTAGAAGAGGATAAGCTTCCTAGGGCTTCCAGGGAGCAGCTGGTGGATTTGAACTGCCAATGTTTTGGTTAGCAGCCATAAGTCTTAACCACTGCACCACCGTGGCTCCTTAAGGCTAGGTACAAATGGGACCAATTAGGAGACCAAAAATAACTCAGTAATTTATTAAGGCACAATCTAAGTGTCAGGTACCACTGTAGTTGCTTTGAATAAGAGAGATCTGCTGCTGGCTTCCTGCAGTAGAACAAACAAGCAATTTCTATGCAGTTTGGTGTATGCAATGATAGGGAAAGTACAGAGTTCTCAGGGGAGCACTTTAGAGAGTTACTTAACTGAGACTCTTGGGTCAGGAACGGCTTTCTGGGGGAGTTAACTGTCCAACTGCAACCTAGCAGAGTAAAAATTAGCCAAGTGAAAGAGTGTTAAGAGAATGGTGTTCTAAGCCATACCATGTACGAAGGCTAAAGATGAGAAAGTTTCCTTGGAGAATTGCAAATAAAACAGTGTAACTGAGCCAAATTCAGCCCCTCAAACATGTTTTGTTTAACCCACAGTTTTGTTTTGTTTTGTTTTTTGTGGTAAGTATATGTGACAAAATATTTGCATTTCAACATTCTTCATACATACAGTTCAGTGACAGCTTATCTTCATCATGTTGTTCAACCATTACTCTTATGCATTCCCATGATTTTCCGTCAGTCACAAGTATTTTTAAGAACGTAATATTAGTGGCTAACCGTTGGAAAAATAATGAAACCCCAAAACTGCATTTCTAGCTCTTGTGAGGTTAAAAAGAATGTAGCAAAACTGAGCTTAAAGTCCCTCCTGGCAGTAATCAACTGGAGCTGTGTAAAGCCTGTTCTCAGCTTACCAGTTTGTGTTTTTCTTGTTGGTTCGTTTTAAGCACCAGGTTAGTTAAAGTTCCTAGCTTTTACAAGTGCTTTGAATTTGATGTTCCCTGTGCTAGAACTCAGAATATTTAAGAAGATGCTAAGAAGGCCAACAGGAACCAGATTATTCTGATTTTCTATCCAGACCAAAGAGTTTGAACTTGATTACTCTGGCTGTTGGATTAAAATAGATAAACAATGGTTAAGAGTAAACCTGGGATACTAGTTAAGATAATGCCACAAGCATCTGGATCCTACAAGCTAGCAAGTGGTTTGCTAAGAAGCATCAATTAGTCTACCTGGAGCAGAGGAGAATGAAGGACATCAAAGGTATAAGGAAAATAGGAGCCTGAGACAGAAGGAGCCACATAATCCAGACTATATCAACATGAGACCAGAAGAACTAGATGGTGCCCAGCTACCATCTGTGACTGCTCTCACAGGGAACACAGCAGAGTTCTGACAAAGCAGAAGAAAAATGGGGTACAAAACTTGAACCCTATTAAAAAGACTAGACTTGATGGTCCAACAGACTGGAAGAGGGTCCCCAGAAGACCTGGCCCCCAGGCCCTCTGTTAGCCCAGAAATGAAACAAAAGCCAAAGCCTACTCCTCAGACAAAGATTGGACTGGACATAAAATGATGCTAGCCAAGAATGTGCTTCTTGGCTTTAGGAGATACATGGGCAGCTCCTGTTCAGAGGCAAGATAGGAGGGTAGAGGGGGGCAGGAGTTGGTTGTATGGACACAGGAAATCAGGGTGAAAAGGAGGAATATGCTGTCACGGTATAATATGTTTTAATGGATATATATATTCTTATAGTCTATACCAGAAATGTGGTGGCGTAGAGACTGAAGTGATTGTGTTTGAGAGAAACGTTGTAGATAATCTCAAGAAAAGTTAAGTGTAGTGAATGAGGAGAGGGAGGAAACAAGGGTGATACTGAAGTTTCTGCCCTGAGCAACTAAAAATAGGAAACATGGGGGAAAAGGAGAAATGAGAGGTGAATGCAGTGAAGGTTACCCATCTCAGTTAAGTCTATTTTGACTCATAGCGAGCCTATGGGACAGAGTAGAACTGCCCCATAGTTTCTAAGGAGTGGTTGGTGGATTTCAACTGGTGATATTTTGGTCAGCAGCTAAACTCTTAACCACTGTGCCGTCAAGGCTCCTGTGCAGTCAGGGGCTTAAAAGGGCGGAGTTAAAGATGACACAGGTGGATGTTGGAATCATTAGTAGAAACAGTAGCAAAGGAGCCTGAGAGAGTTAAGTAACCTGTTGAATTTGAAGTAGGGTAGGATATGTGGGTGGAGCTGGCTGAGACACCACTGGGATTGTAATCTGGAGTGCAAAACAGTGATCAAGATGGAGTCAGAATTTGGGCAGTCTACAGGGTCTCCTGTAGCCAAGCTCTGATGGACTGTCAAGAGGGAGAGGGTAAAGGAGTTAATACAGTAAAAACAAGTTGGTATTTAGAGCCAAATCATGCATCTTTGACTTATGGGTGTTTCTGTTAAGACCATAGCCCTCTTTCAGTCATATATTCCTCATTAAATTAAATGAGACTCAAAATAGTGCCTAGAGTCAGACTTTCTCTGCCAGTTTATTAACTGTAACCTTGGGCAAGGTACCTAGCTTGTCTTTGCCACAGGTTCCTCACTGCAAAGTGGAGATAATAGCATATGAAAAAAGGTTGTTGTGAGGGTCTTCATATGAGATAGCATATAAAATGCCTGGAACCGTGCCTGGCACAAAGTAAGCACTCAAAGAATGTTAATGTGTATGTGGAAATGCTTTATAAAGTATCTTGTTAGTTGTCTTGGAGTCAGTTCCAACTGGTGGTGACCTCATATGACGGAACAAAGTGTTGCCTAGTCCTGCAACATCTTCGTGATCATCAGTGTAATGGGTAAGCCTGAGTCCCTAATTGTGGCCACTGTGTATTTTGAGTACCTTTCAACTTAGGGGGCTCATCTTGCAGCACTCTACCTGACAATATTCTGTTGTAATCCACAGGATTTTCCTTGTTTAATCTTCAGAATAAATCAATAGTCTTTTCTTCCTAGTCTGTCTTAGTCTGGAAGGTTCATTGAAACCTTTCTGCCATGGGTGACCCTCTTGGTGTTTGAAACTCTGGTGGCATAGCTTTCAGCATCATAGTAAGACACAGGCCACCATAATATGACAGACTAACAGATAGGTGATGATTATGAAGTAGGCAGTATTGATAATTAGAGAAGAGAGTTATTTTTGAAGATGTCCTACATTTCAAGTATGAAAGCATATGTTGGTGCAGCTATGACAAATACCCCAAGTGAGTGGCCTTAACAAAGATCAATGTATTCTTTCACAGCCTGGTGGGCTAGAAGTCTAAACTCAGGGTGTCAGCTCCAGGAGAATGCTCTCTCAGTTGGCTATGGAGGAAGGTCCTTGTCATCAGTCTTTTCCTCAACTAGGAGCATCTCTGTGCAGGAGCCCTAGATCCAAAAACATGTGTTTTGTTCCTGGCACTGCTTTCTTAGTGATACCAGATCCCCCCTCCCCACTTACCTCCCTTGCCTTTTATATCTCTTGAGAGAGAAAATAGAATATGGTGGTGCAAGTAACTCTCCAGAGAAACTCCCTTTCTGCTGGATCACAGATGGGACTTGGGTAAGGGAGTTACAATCCCACCCAAATCCTCCTTAACATAAAATTGCAATCACAAAATGGAGAGCAGCCCCACAATACTGGTGAATCATAGCCCAGCCAAATTGATAAATACATTTTCGGGAGGGGACATAATTCAATCCACCGAAAAGTAAAGGTTGAATTAAAAAAAAGAAAAAGAGTCAGAGAATATTGATATACCTAGGAATTTAACATGTCAAGGACGTTTTCGTGAGGAGGATGTGAGTGATCAGGACTATTGATGTGATGATTTATATAAAGGATTTCTATCTATTTCAGTTGTCATCAGTCACCGTTTTGTCTTGAGCTCTTGGAGCAGTTTGGCCCGTGATTACATATTGTACTTAATAATAAGAAGTTAAAATTTTTAAAGTGCTTTACTATTTACAGAGTGATTAAACAATCTCATCTCATCTCACCAGTAAATGAGGAAATTGGAGGCTCAAGAGATAGTGACTTGTCCAAACAACAGAGCTTGAGTAGCAGTCTGGGTCTTCTGATACCAAATATCCTTTGATAATTTTGTTTTTCTAGATTTAAATTTTCTTGAGGCCTAAGTCTACTCAGTTATTTCTTTTTATACTTTATAGCATCTAGCTAAGTGCTAGGCAGAAGATACGTATTGAAAACAGATTGACTGAAGACTGGCAGTAGCAAGAGTAACATACCTTTTCTCCCCTCTGCCCTTCAGCGCCCTCACAAAGCCAACGCTGAGGAGATGACCAAATATCACAGTGATGACTACATTAAATTCCTGCGCTCCATTCGTCCAGACAACATGTCTGAGTACAGTAAGCAAATGCAAAGATGTAAGTCCATTCTGCTGCTTCCCTATTCTGAAGTCCCCATTCAGATCTGTGCTCTATCAGAGGCCCACCCTGCCTTCTCTTGTACTTCCCTTTTAGCTGACACCTGATTTCTTCTACCTCTCATAGGTATCACAGCAATTCTTCTGTTCTGTAGTCTGGTTTTCTTTGTTTCCTGATTGTAATGAACAGGGGTTAGATTTTTTCCATATAGGTTCACAAGGTATTCCAAGAATACTGTAATTATTGTCATGGAAAAAGCACTGACCTGGGAAGCAGAAAGAGGAGACATACATCCCAGCTCTGACTCCTACTGATCAAGCAGGTCACTTACCCTCAGAATTTTCTTTTGTGAGTATTGAGCATTTAGAATCCACTCAAGACAGACTTGACATGATGAAATCTTTGGGGATGAGGTGACCCATCCCCCACCCCTGGGACTGAAACTCAAGAACAGGTCCTATCTCAGAAGCCACACTCAGGTTGTGGAAACTTGGGAGATTATTTTAACTCTGGAAAAATTTTTGGTCACATTTCGGAACAAGTTTTCATATTTCACTTCTCCCCTGTATTATTTTAGAAATAACTCTTAGCATGTGAGGCCTTGTGTGTAAAACATCTGTAACAGCATTGTCTGGAGGAGGTTTTGATTAGTTTTCTGACCACTTAACTTGAAATCAGGAAAGCTGTGGCACTTGTTTATTGATACTGGTCACAGGTTTGATTCTTAAGACAAAGTTGTTTATTACAATAACTGTATAGTTCTAGCAGTGACAGAACAATGGAGACCTTCCTTAAAGTTACTATGTTTTTTTTAAGTTTCTTCGCTACCAAAACTCCAGGAGCTGCTGTCCTCTCTGGTGAGATGGTTTCTATCTGAACTGGCAGTCTTTTTTTCCTTCCATGTTGTGGGCACATTCATTCTTCTACTCTAGATCCCTTTAGGGCTTCCATATCTGTTTAAGCCAGAAATCACACTCAGCCCTCAGCAGAGAGGGCTTTTGTGAGAGAAGCAGCTTAGTAGTGCAGCAAGAAAATGGGCTTTGCTGTCTTGGTTTAAATTCCCCAGCTGTGCCATTTAGCTGTGTAATATTAAGTAAGTGTCCTAGCTTCTCTGAGCCTTGACTTCTTTAAAAGGAAGACAGCAGTACTGATTTCACAGGGAGTCTAGGAGGCTTATTCAGATAATGCATTATACAAAGCATCTATCCTCAGTGAACAGTAACTTTTGTTATGATGACTTGTTATTTTTGTTATTTACAAATCTGTCAAGACAGACATAGTGTTAGGCTCTCAGAAGGAGTATGCTGGTTTGCTCCAGCTTTCCTGAATCCATTATACTAACGTTAAACTTTAAAAAGTCAGATCTGAAATTTTCTTCTACTGGAGATAGGGATAGAAAGGATTGAGTTCTCTAAGGCCTTCAAGGCACTTGACTAGTTTGATTTGTGGAGGTATGGAGAGAGCTTGCAAGGCTGTTAGATATCACCTAATACAGTGCTTTATAACTTTTAGGGTAATCTGCAGAAATGGTAATGTTAAAGTAGGAGTTTTGTTTGTTTTTTTTTTTACTATTCACTGTCACCCAAATTAGGAAGCTATACCTGTGATAAGATTTAAGACTAAGACTAAGGCTCTTGGCTGGAATTTAGTAAATTCTTTGTGGTCACTTTTGAGAATTGTGGTAAGCATTTAATTAGTGAAAATGGGAATATGAATAAATTCAGTATTTTAGGTAGATAATCTGTCAAAACATGAGGCTCAGGATGGAAACGTGATAGTAGAAATTTATAGGGGTCAAAGTTTGAGAGATTCTCCGTTTATAGATGTATAAAGGGAGATTCAGGGAGATAAAGTGACTTTGCCAGATCACACAGCAAAGTGGAGGTAGGATGGAAACTGGCATTCTAGACTCCTAATTGAGGGCACTGTAATTTATAAAAATACTGAATTACTAAATATTGTAGATATATGTAAGTATAAAAAAGAATATAATAAACATCTGTGTACTCACTACCCAGCCTAAGAAAATATTAACCAGTACCCATGAAGCTTTTCTGGGAAGCCCTCCTTGATCACATAAACCCCCTTGTTTTTTCCTGCCTCTTCCCATTACCACTGCCACCAAGGGGAGCTCTGTCCTGAAGTAAGTGGCTCAGCCCATGCATTTTCTTGTGCATTATGCATTTTACTGCCTTCTTTACCCCTCCTTCTCCGTGTCTCATTTTATTTTGCTCCCCTTCAGTGGAAAACCATTCTAAGAATGAACAAAGTATTTAGAGAGGAGAAACCCACAGAAAAGTCTCTCTAGCCTCACAGATTAGCACAGCTAAAGGTCTGCTCTCCCATTTCCCCCATTTTCTGTTTCTAACCATGGTAGCTTGTTGTGCTGAGAAAAAATGGTGTTTATGTGGGCCACATAATTGCTTGGGTCCTGAAGGAAAAAACTTTTTTCTCATGTCTGAAACACCTATTCCTTCCCACGGGGGCTCCTCATCCCAAATGTTTGTTCAGTCAAACCTTGGAAACCCAGGCATGCCAAACCCCCGGAAGGATGAAGCAGCTAGAAGGGAAGATCAGTTGCCAGTCGATAAATAGCCTGGCCCCAGGGACCAAAGTTCTTATTGACACAGCCTCCCAGTGTTTACCCCGGAAGTCAGGGAGAGAACTACCCACTGCTTGTTCTCTTAGGTAGACCACACTTCTTGGAGTACCTGCCTTAGCAGGGCACCCTCCAAGTGTAGGACAATGCCAGAGTTTGTAGCTCTGGAGGTTAAGGCAAAGCTTGGGCTTCAGTTGTATCTCAGACAGTTAACCACCACTCTCCAAGCTGGGCTGTCCTGTACCCTACGTACCTTGCTCTGTTTGGGGAAGCTCTGTTACAACTGCAGGTGTAAGGGGAAGACATAGGCAAGAGAGTGAGGATCAAGCCCTACCCTGCCTCTGACTTCCTGTGTATCGCTGATGTCTTAGAACTGTCCTTTTCTGTGAGACCTGGAGCCATAAGGTTCCTCTCTTTGCTCTGTGAGTTACAGCCTCCAGGTGTGCCTCCCTTCCCTTCATTTTATTTGCATTATTGTTTGCATGTGTTTCCTCATTAGGTACTAGTTTATACTTTTACCCCTTTAGGCTTGAAATAACTGGACTCCAGTTGTCTCTTGTGGGTATTTTAGAAACAGCATTCTAGCACTATCAAAAGTTCACCTCTGAGCCTGATTCCCCATTTATAAAATGGGACCAAAGAAAGTTGTGTGAGGATAAATGAGACCAGACATTTAAAGCCTATAACACCGTGCCTGCACGTTTTAAGTGTTCAGTGAGTGATAGCTGTGTAGATCGTTCACTTCCTTGTTGGTCAGCTGGAGAGAGGTCTAGGAACAAATTCAGCCTGAAAGAAGCAGCTAAATTTTTGTCCTTCGAAGAATTTATTAACATTTTCCAGGTACTTGCTAAATGTTTACTCGTGTAAGATTTCTGTTAATATTTGTAACAATTGGATGTGGCACATATCGTTATTTCTTGTGGCCTAAACCTCAAAGAAGTTAAATGACTTGATGGAATTACATAGCTAGTGAGTACTAGAGTCTGGACTAGAACCCAAGCTTTCTGAATCCAAATCCTGTGTTTTTCCATCAGCCTGTGACTTTCTACGGGATATCTAAAGGAAATTGTGGAGACTAATCTATCACTTCTTTATCTTCCAAGTCAACGTTGGAGAGGACTGTCCAGTATTTGATGGCCTCTTTGAGTTCTGTCAGTTGTCTACTGGTGGCTCTGTGGGTAAGGAATACACATCCTCTCCCTGCTGTCATGTAGGACTGATCTGTGACCATGTAGAATGGCACTGCATATGTTTATCTTAGGCCTCTAAAATGTCCTGATTTAGTCCAGCCCGGGCTCAGTCTCTTCATGGTACCGAGTGTCCTTGGCTGTCCTCCCTTTTGTATAGAAGGATCCCTGAAGACCTCAGGGGGTTGTTGAGATGAATGTACATGAAAGTGATTTACGAGTTCCAAAATGCCATAAAAATGAGAAGTGTTATCACTTCTGTCTTACAAAAGAGTGGTAATTACCTTTAGGAGTTGGAAATACTCCTCCACATATCTCCCACTTCCATTAGCAACTCCTGAGTTATTGCTTATTACACTAAATCCTGTCTTAACAAATATTTACCTAAATCATTGTATCTCTCACCCCAGTATAACCTTGGAAAACAAAGAAGTGCAAAGTCAAAAAAGATCAATAGCACCCATAATCACACTGTGAATAACTGCTGTTACCATACTGGTGTTTATGCATCCAGTCTTTTTTCTATGTATGTGTATTGGGGCCTAACATACGTATAATATCTCTATTTTGCAAAAATGTGTTACATTTTATATATAGTTTTGTGTACATTTTTTACTTAGTAAACCATTAAAATTTCTAATGTCCTTTGATAGCATGCTTTCTAATGGCTTCATGCATGATTATGTCACTTTAAACTTTAATTCAGTTGCTGTTAATCAGTCAGCTGTTGTTGGATTAAGATCCCTGGGTGGTGCACGTGGTTTGCATGTGACTACCAAACCAAGGGTTGGCAGTTCCAGCCCACACAGGGTGCCATGGAAAAGAGGCCTGCGATATGTTTCTATAAAGATTACAGCCCCAAAGCCTGTGAAGCTCAGTTCATGAGTTGGGATTAACTGAAGAGCAACAGGTTTTTATTGGGTGATCTGGTTTGTTATATGTTCTCACTGCTGTTAAAGTTGCACTGCCACAAATGCACCTGCACACCTGGGTGTGTACTTCTCTTGCACACTTCTCAGACCTGCTTATACTTTGAGCCAGCTGTACCTTTGGTATCTTTTCAAAATTTGTTAGCCCTGAACCACCTGTAAGAAATACATTTATAAATGCTATCCAGGATACACACATACACAGTTTATCTGAAGCCAGTTTCACAAAAGAACAGTTACTGTTACTCTGATATTTTTATTCTAGTCAGTGTCATTTAAAAATATAATGCTAATGATAAAACCCACTAAATCAATGCTAAGGCTACTAAGGAGTTACCATCCTCAGTTTGAAAAACAGTTTTTTAAGATTAACCAGTATCATGTATACTTCCTGTTGGAATAGGGTGGAGGGAATGGGCTGCTTATGAATTGAACAAAACATCTGTCAGAGAGGCAGGTCCTACCTCTCCCTGGGTTCACTGAGCTTCTTCGATGTTGGAGTGAGTAGCTCGGTAACAGGCTTATGTTCTCTCTTCCTACACCCAGCAAGTGCTGTGAAACTTAATAAGCAGCAGACGGACATCGCTGTGAATTGGGCAGGGGGCCTGCACCATGCAAAGAAGTCCGAGGCATCTGGCTTCTGTTACGTCAACGATATCGTCTTGGCCATCCTGGAACTGCTCAAGTATGCCTGCCTGGCCTTGTCTTTTGGAGGAGCACCCTAGGCCAGGTTCCCAATTCCCTCTCCCCTGGGCTTGCCTCCCTAGAATGCTTTTCCTAGCAGTATGCTGGCTAGGATGTGTTTGAGTGTCTCTGGCCGTCCTCTCCTTGACGGGGTCTTGGTTTGATCTGAGCCCACGGCAAGATCAAGGGCAGGCACTGCTCAGATCCTGCCTCAAGTGTCCCTGTGTGGCTGGAGTTGACCCTGGCTGTAGAGTAGGAAGATCGGACTTTGGTCGGCTTGGTCAGGCCTCTGGAGACACCCGGCCGCTCTTCCACCTTCCTTCAGCCAGTTTCCACGTCTCTGGTGCTTAGAGATACCTGAGGGAGGCAGCCAGCCTGGTAAGCTGGGACCTGGCGCCCTTGGCGCGTCCCATCCCCAAAGAGCGCCCCAGACCCTTGACCCCCTTCTGATCCTAGGTATCACCAGAGGGTGCTGTATATTGACATTGATATTCACCATGGTGATGGCGTGGAAGAGGCCTTCTATACCACAGACCGGGTCATGACTGTGTCCTTTCATAAGTATGGAGAGTACTTCCCAGGAACAGGGGACTTACGGGTGAGAACTCCCTTCAGGGACCAACCAGCTCACCCTCAGCTGCGAGCTCTAACTCTCCTATCTTGTATCACCAAAAAACCACTTCCTGCCTCTTTTGCTTCAGAAAACTATACCCCAGCCTGAGGCACCTGCACTAGCTATGGCATCTTTCCTTTCCGTACTCTGGGGGAAGGGAGTGATGGTACATAAAGGGTGGGAGAGTGAGGGCGATCCTCTCACTCACTGGCCACAGCTGGATTACTCTGTTCAGCTGTCCAGTAAGGGGAGTTTGGGGATAGAAACATTGAGTTATCTCCAGTGGCTAGGAACTAGGACCTTTATGGATCATATGAAGTGTTCTTAACATTTTTAGGTTACTTTCCCCTTGGACCATGACTGAAAGCTACAGACTGACTCTGGAAAAGTACACAGAATTTCCTGTATGTTAGTGAAGGGTTCATAGCCACATCATCTTAACCAGAGTCCATCCATGGTCCTGAGGATAAGAATCTTTGGAAGCTAAGTTATTTAACCTGTTCCATCTGCTTCCATTAGCATGAATACAGTGAAACCAGCCATTTTACAGTATTAATAGCCCTTGGACGAAAAAGTAGTACTGACTCAGTTTGCTGTGGTAGGCATGAGAATAACTGAACATTTATAAAGTTGAGGTAAATTGGAAGAGGTCTTCTCTCTCTGCTTCCCCTCCACCGTTCCCTAGAGAGGAGAGAAGGAGGGTAAAGGGGTAAGCAGAAAGCTCTCTGGTGAGGAAAGGATTGTTGGAGTGGGGGTTATTTCTGTCACCAGACAGCTCTAACCCAATCCAAAGGTATAAATCATGTGCTGTGGGGTGCAGTACTTAGTACCTGGCCCATAAACTGATCTCACCCTGTTGATAACAGGCTCAGTGGTGTATCCAGAGATGTGACAAGAACTAGACTTGCAAGTGAGGGAGTGGTGCTGACCAAGGGACCCCTGCTCTGTCCCAGTCCACCTCATGGGTCACGCTTGCCTTTCTTAGAATCACTGCCTCTTTCTTCAGCTTTCCAGTCCCTGTCCTTGAACTTCTTCCCAGCTTCATCTTTCAGTTTTACTTCAATGTCCTTCTTGATTAGGATATTGGCGCTGGCAAAGGCAAGTATTACGCTGTTAACTACCCGCTCCGAGATGGCATTGATGATGAGTCCTATGAGGCCATTTTCAGGCCGGTAAGTGACTAGTCCATCGCTTGGGGTGCAAACAGGGAGGTGGTCTCCAGGAGGAGTAGCAAAGGATAACCATCATACCTAGAGGTCACTGTACTATAGAGGCTGGTTGAAATGAGGTGCATTTGAGCCCTGGGATGCATGCCATTTGGTCAATTAGGGGAACAGAATTTTGACCCCAAATATTATTGGTCCGTGCTTTCCATGAGCCAGGCACTCTGCTAGATACAGTAACATCTAATATATCTTTGCCCTTGGAGACCTCACAGTCCATGGATTGCAGTGGGGCGGGGTTCATACCTAGCGGTGTGTGGTCAGTATTCCTTTTGAAGGATAAATAAGATCTGTAAGAGACACATTGCCACCTGATGTGGGGACAGTGTTGTCAGGGATGGTTTAACAGAGTGGTGGGTGACATGTGAGCTGAACTTTGAAAAACAAAAGAGTTACCCATGTAAAGGAGGTGAGGGCTGGGGGGTGGCATTCAGCAGAGAGCGCAGCATAGAGTATTAACCTGATGCGATCAGGTGGTCATTCAGCAGATACGAAGTGCCTGCTGTGTGTCCAGTAGTAAGAGTGATGGAGAAGCCTAAGTTACAATCTGTTTCCTCACTGAAATTAGAGGATCTGGTTGTGAGAATAAGACATACACGAGTGATGTGCTTCTTTACATTGTATGGCTCAAAATCTCTTGGACCAGATGAGTAGATCAGACACAGCTAAGGGTATGGAAGGCTTCTGAGAGGAAGAGGCACTGAAGCTTGGATGGTGAAAGAAGGGAAACATTTAGGGAGGTGACAAGGCCATTCTAGGTTCTGAGTTATTAGAGCTAGAATGATCTTAGAGATCCTTTCACACTGGGAAACTGAAATGAAGACTGGTTATCGCGAACCTCAGCTTGGTACTCCTTTTTCTCTGTCACCCAGTGCGAGGGAAAATGGAAAGGTAGGAGTGGAACAGAAAGGTAAAAGGAAGAGAAGCAAGCTTTGTACCTTTTCCACCCGTATACCTCTCATGGCTTTTCTTGAGGCTGGTAGTGACCAGGATGTGTCCTTTCAGGTCATATCCAAAGTAATGGAGATGTTCCAGCCTAGTGCAGTGGTCTTACAGTGTGGCTCTGACTCCCTTTCTGGGGATCGATTGGGTTGTTTCAACCTGACCATCAAAGGTGAGACCAAGTAGCACAGGGATGGGTGGGCAAGGTCATGCTGGGTTCCCCTTTAACCCTGCACCCTTTCTCTCACCAAAGGGCATGCCAAGTGTGTGGAATTTGTGAGGAATTTCAACCTTCCGATGCTGATGCTGGGAGGCGGTGGCTACACCATTCGTAATGTCGCCAGGTGCTGGACATATGAAACAGCTGTGGCCCTGAGCACAGATATTCCCAATGGTAATAGCTCCAAGGGCAGGGTGGGCTGGGCAGAGCTCCAGCTAATGTGCCCTCAAGCTTTACAACCCCCTCCCTATTGCTCAGATGTCTTTTTCTGATATTAAGCCATTTATCCTCCTGGCTTGACTCTTAGAATTGACAGACCAGAGCCATCAGTTCCTGCCTAGTTGTTATTAACTTTGTCGGCAGCCCCTGCTTCGGGTATAACTGGAGTAGGGAGTGACAGGAGCATTCACAGTGAGGATGCTTCAACAGTTCTCAACTTGGGGCTAGAGCTTTCTCCTCATAGTTGTGATATCTCCTCTATGTTACTGGCACAGACTCAGGAGAATGGCATTGGAAGGATTACAGCACTACACTTATCCTGTCTCAGAGGCAGTCTTGGGCAGATAGGTCCATAGAAACCTACAGGTGATTTGCTCACGTCCCATGGAAACCTCACCTGGTCTGACTCTCTTGTTCCCTGCCCCGATCAGAGCTTCCATACAACGACTACTTTGAATACTTCGGACCAGATTTCAAACTTCACATCAGTCCTTCCAACATGACCAATCAGAACACTAATGAGTACTTGGAGAAGATCAAGTGAGTGCACTCCCTGATTGAACATTCTCTCCTTGATTGAACATTACTGGTGCTGGTTTGGCCGACTGGAGGCCAGCCACCCTCTCTCCTGTTTGCCACAGACAGAGACTGTTTGAAAACCTGAGAATGTTGCCCCATGCACCTGGAGTCCAAATGCAGGCAATTCCTGAGGATGCCATCCCAGAGGAGAGTGGTGATGATGATGAAGAGGACCCTGACAAACGTATCTCCAGTAAGACCAGATCTGGGGCCTGTACCTTCCCACTTAATAGGCAGTTCTGACTTCCCTTTACCCTTCTTGGTTCCTTATTGCCAAGTTTCTTGTGTCCAGCACCATTAGAAACAGGTTAGGAAGCCTTGGCCACAGACTCTGACATAAAGAATCTTCTGCTGTCTTACTCATACCCTTCCACTGTCTCCCAGTCTGTTCCTCTGACAAACGAATTGCTTGTGAAGAAGAATTCTCTGACTCTGATGAGGAAGGAGAGGGTGGACGCAAGAACTCTTCCAACTTCAAAAAAGCCAAGAGAGTTAAAACAGAGGATGAGAAAGAGAAAGACCCAGAAGAGAAGAAAGGTGGGTTGTATAGGGCCCTGGAGGATGAATCTATGTGGGACACTGGGAGGGGGGAGCTGACTCAGGCCCTGCCAGCTCCTTGGGCCTTTCAGTAGCTCCTAGAAATGGCAAGGCCCACAAAAGAATGAAACTTGACTCATCTGCACTGACTGAGCCCTTCTAGGCTCCAGGGCCAGGGACTGGCAGGCTTGGGCTTTCCTGATCAGGAGCATGGCTCTCATGTACCACTGAAGCCCTTTCCCAGGGGGCTGCCTCCACCCACTGGGTTCAAGCTCTGGCAGGCTGGAAAACCGGTCCAACCTGTTTGTTCTCAGCAGGACTCACTGGGAGGGCCTGGGATGTGCTTTTTCTCTTTTGTGTCCTGGAGACTTGTTGGGGAGAGGCTTTTAGATAAGACTCCGTAGCTCTTTCCAAAGGGGCTGCCCTTGGCTATTTTCCTGCACTCTTGTGTTCTAGAAGTCACCGAAGAAGAAAAAACCAAGGAGGAGAAGCCAGAAGCCAAAGGGTGAGGAAGGAGCAGCCCACCATCTCCCTGGCATTGGAGCACCAGCCCCTTCATCCCACTGCTCTGAGAGGTGCAGGGACAGCTGGTCCAGTTTAAAAAGGCTTCTTTCACAGACCAGTCTGTCTCTCCCTGTAGCTCTGTGCAAATCGGGGAAGCCCCTCAGCCCCCAGCAATCACCTGGGCAGCCTTGGTGCTATGAGTGTCTGTGCCTTTGCCTCCAGGCTACTAAGGCAGGTTATCTCATGCCAGTCTTTGCTCTCTCCACAGGGCCAAGGAGGAGGTCAAGTTGGCCTGAGCAGACCTCTCGAGCTCTGGCGTCTTGCAAAGTTCCCCACATTTCTCCCCTAACCCTCAGAGTTTATATTTTCTATTTCTCTGTATTTATATAAAAGTATATTAAATATAAATATCCCCAGGGACTAGACAGGAACCAGGGCCCTGAGCCTAGCCCAGGGCAGCTCTGCTGGTTAAACTCATGGCAGCTGCCTTGCCTCCCCAGCTGTTTAGTTTTGAGTGGTGAGGAATGCTGGGTGGATGGAAAGGATGTTTTTAAGCAGTCACAGGGCTAAATGCTGAAGTGGCAAGTACCTCCTTAGTACCTTAGGAAAGGTATCCTCCTTTGGCATTCTAAGAGGGGTAGCTAGGCCTTCAGGTACCCTTGTTCTTCTCAGGTCCCTTAAGCTAACAACATCAGCCATTTGTAGATCGGTTCTTTTAATACCTTCCCAGTTGTGGCCCTGGCCCCAAGTGAGCCGAGGAACTCTCATGGCCTGCCCTGTGCCCTCCCCACCCTGCAGGTGGAGGTGGATAGTCTAGTTTCCTTTCCTTTTTGAGATACTATTTTCCTGTTTGTGAGAATCTTTGTAATAAAATGGTACATTTCTCTACTCTCCTGAGATTCCGTTTCCTAGCAGTACCCTCTGCTTCTCTGCCTTCTCATGTCTGTCAGGGCCTGGGTAATCCTCAGCAACAAAAACTCCCACAAATTTCTCAGCCCCTCCCTCCAAGTTTGTGGTTAACTAGTTTCCACCAGCCTTCTCACTCTAACCCCAGAAGACCACTCATTAAAAAGCACCACTAAAGGGACAACATTTATTCCTTTTCCAAATGTTACAGTAAAACCAGATAGAAGAGAATGATTTTAGCAATTAGAAAAAAAAATCTGGGGTTGGCCATTAAAAGTTATTTACAACAAGAGGCGGGGCAGGGGTGGGGAGGACAAGAAGTTGTTTCACATTACAGACTGCCCCCCACCCCCAAAGCCTAATACTTGCTTACCAAGTCAGAAAAGAGACACAGGTGATCCACAAGCTGGAGGTTTGAACTTGAGTAAGACATTTATAAAAACCTGGACAGGGGCAGTGTCCTCCCCAGCCCAGGGGCCACTAGGCACAGCACAAGAGACTAAAAACTCAACAGGAAAGGCTGGATACTCAGGGTTTGGGAGTACAGGCACCCACTTCTGGCTCAGGGATTTGGGGAGCAGGGTAAACAAAACCTACGTGGGAACAAACGGGAAGAAAACCAGCAACTGTTTTCTGCAGGAGTGGGAACAGGGAAGGAGGTAGGGGCAGGAGCATTTCACATCACTAACCTAAGGTGGGAAAATGGAAGGGACCACCTTCAACTGGCCTCAACAGGAAGACCAGATGGATGATGGGAGAATCCACAGGAGGGAGAGGAAGAGAGGGGACATGGATGGGAGGGGGCAATAGCCCCTTCCTTTCTGGGCACAGGAAGGCAGCCAGGCACCAGGTCCAGGCAGTGACCTCACAAGGACAGCACAGTTTTTGTAGCTCAGAGATCACCCACCTGCCCCCACCCAGCTACTCGTTCTGCTCGTTGGCAGGTGTTGGGCCAGTCTCCGGCCCTGAGGGAGTGGACAGATCTGCAGCCTGGGGCCCTGCCTCCTCTTCTGTGTCTCCTCCCTTGGAGACAGCGCTAGCCTCTGCCCCCTTGGCCTGGGGCTCCTGGTTCTCAGGAGTGGCAACAGCCTTCCCTTCCTGGGCACTGCCCTCGTCGCTGCAGGCACCGATCTCTCCCTGCTCCTGCTCTTCCTCTGTGGGTGAAGAGGCAGAGGAATCACCCCCACCCTCCTTCCGATTTCTCTTGAAGGACAGGCCGCTCAATTTGAAAGGCTTCTTGAAAGAGAATTTTTTCTTCTTCTTGGGGGTCTCCTTGGGAGGGGCCTCCCCCTTGGCCTCAGGGCCCTGGGTTGGGGGTGCTGGCTCGATGGCATCGCCAGTAGTCCCGGCTGCCTCATCTGTTCCATTCACCGGGGACGATTCCCCTTCACCCTTGGGGGATAAGTCTCCATTGCTTTTCACGTGGCCGTTCTCCTGGAGGGCAGAGGAGACAGCAGTGAGGGTGTGGGCTCTTCCCTACCCAAGCCCGTTCCTGACCCCCTCCAGACAACCTGGTTCTAGACTTCATTCTACTGCAACCTGCAAGTCTGGCTTTAGCCTCACCCCAAGATCCCGTCAAACATCTCCCTCCCGATCCTAGTGAGGCGCCGTGGAAGCGAGGGCGCAGAGACCACGGCCGACAGGAGGCGCTGGGGTCCCATAGCCCCCCGCCCCCTCCCCGGGGGCGCACTCTAAAACCCGCGTTCGGCCGGGCCGCGGATCCCTGGCAAGCGGCAAGTGGTGCCAGACGGTATTGGGCGGGAAGCAGCCGCGGGCACTGTCTTAATATACCTGGATGGCCTGTTCTCCCAGCCTCCTGCTTTGTGCAAATGGCCCCCACCCACCTCAGGCTCTCCTCACATCCCGACTCCCCCTAAAAAAAAACAAAACAAAAAACCCGTGGGCCACTGAGGTCAGGTCTGCGGGTGGGGGGCCCTCCCCGCCAGGCACCCGCCCCAGGGTCCCTGGGCGCCCCCTTGGCGCGGCCCAGCAGCGCCTTTGTTCCCTGCGCGGCACTCGGGGCTGCCGGGGGGCAGCGCCCGGGGCCGGGGCCGGGAACAAAGAAGGTGGCAGGGCCCGGACAGCGCCCCCTCCCCGCCCCTCCCCTTGCTTCGCCCGCGGGGGCTGCGGCGCCGAGAACAAAGGGACCAGGCGGGGGAGGGGGCGCCGCGTGTCCCGGGCCGGACAAAGCGCGCGGCCCTGGCCCAGGGGCCCAGAGGGGACAGGGTGCGAGAAGACGGGGCCGAATCCGGGCGTGCCGAGTGCACCCACCTGTCCGTTGGCCTTGGCGGGGGAAGCGCCTGCTGCCTCCTCGGCATTCACGTCGCCCCGGGGAGCCTTAGAGCTCTGGCTACCCATGCTGGGGGTCTGCTCAGGGGCGCCCAGAGCCACCCCGGGCTCGCGCCGCAGGGGATAGTTCGGCGGGGTCGACCCGGCCGGCGGAGGGGTGGGGCTCGCGCCTGAGGGGGAGGGGTGTTAGGGGGAACACAGCTGCACCCCAGCTCGGTGAGCGACCCGCTAGCCACGCCCGCCGCTTCTCCGCTCAGCGCCGGAATGCCGCCCGCCGCCCGCCGAGCCGCCTATATAAACGCCTGGAGCTCGGGGGCGGGGCCGGGCATTTAAATAAGCACCCAATGGAGGAGCGAAGGCGGGGCCAGGTCGCGAGCCCCACTTGCGCTGTGGGACACGGTAGCAGTCTGGTGCCCCCGTCGCACTCAAACACCAGAAGCAGGTGTTGGGTCTGGGGCGGAGAGAGCTGGGTCCTTCGGGGAACTAGGTGGGAGGCGGAGAAAGGGTGTCCCAGAGCAAAGGAGATCAGCCTTTCGGTCACCCCACCGCTCGCTCCTCAGGGCGGGCTCCCAGCATCGCGGAGTGGCCTCAGTCCTTTGCGTCTTTGGCTATGCTGTGGTAGCCTCTGCCAGCCGCCCCCTTGAACTCTTGGACGGGCTTACATGCCCGGACTCGTCAGATGGCTGGTCCTTAGTTATGCTCCAGAAAATGTGGTCATAAAGCTGCAGTGTGGCCGCTCTGGCCTGGAGGCTGCTTAGAGGTCCCACCGGCACCCCAGTCCGCCTGCAACAGCCAATCTGGTCGCGGGGTAGGGTCTGAGCTGCCGGGTCACCTCTGGTAAGACAGGTGGGGCTCGTCCTTAATCCCCTCCCTCAGCTATTCGGTGGCCAGTCAAGCTGGGTCTGGACAGACAAGCTCTCCTCAGACTGGACCTGTTACAAAGACCGTAGAGGTGGGGAGGTGGTGGTCCTGTGACCTTGACGGGACAATCCATCCCCACTTGAAAGCTGAAGAGCCTAGGCTCAAGGAGGTTGACAGCCTGCCTCATGAGGGTCTGGTGGTTCCACCAAACACAGGGACATACCTGCTTCCCCACCTCAGGGCTCCCTATGCTAGTGGAGAAACCCCAGCAAAGGACTCAGCATACTTCAAAATACCCTAGTTTCTCTAGAGGCCTCGGGTAAGACACTACCAAGGTTCTCTGCCCTATGGACAGACTTTCAGGGACAGCCCCCAAAGCTTCCCAAGCCTGGCTGCTACCCTGCCTGACAGTGAAGAAGCCAGGAAGTAGGGCCAGAGGGTAGTGGGGGGGGGCGGGGACTGAAGCCTCTCCAACTCTGGTCCTCTGTCGCTGGTTTCCAGAGTCCTGATCCCGGATGTCTGTGCTCTGTTGCCTCCCTCAGCCCCCAACAGGAAGGAGATGGAGGCTCCAGGAAGCAAAGTGCTGCAAAAGTTGTGTTCAGACCAACTCAGCACCTCCCCCTTTCCAGCCCTCCCTCCCACCAGTAAGGCCTCCTGGGAAGCCCAAGGCTGTGAGGTGTGAAGATACCCTAGGGCCTGAGAAATCAGGAACTCTCCACAGGCCTGTCTACAAAAGGCAGGGAGGACTGAGGTGCAGACTACATTTTTACTCACTCCTGCAGTCTCCATCCCCACCCCATTTTACAGACAGAAACACTGAGGCTCTGAGAGTGTCAAGTGACATGCCACAGGGCACAGAGAGGCTACTAGAAGCTCAGAGTAAAAGGGATTTGAAGTCTCCCAATAAAACCAGGTGAGAATGTAAAGAATTTCTTGAAAGACTCCCCCAGCCCTCTGCCAAGGAATCTGGGGCTGCCTGGTCAGAGCAGGACAAGAATAGCTAGCTTTAGGACTGGGAGGGAAACTGTGCCCCACTCTGCTGCTCAATGAGTACAATCACCCCTCCACCGGCTGCCACTAAGGGATGAATGTTGTGACCTGCATCTGTCTCAGCCACAATAGGGAACCCACAATGCTACCAGGCACTGCCTGCACCAGCTGGCAGGGCTCAAAGAGGGGACATGTGAGTCCTAGAGGGCTGGGGTCAGGGTTTAAGAGTAGATCCCAAGGCTCTTGATTCCTATTCCCAGGTGCTGCCCTGTGGAAATCAGAGGTGAATCCCTGGACGGTGCTCAAAAGGAAGGAGGAGCATCAAGGCTGAAGGACCCCGGGCCCCCAAAGCCCTGGGGGTGATTCATAGAGGGCCTCTTCACCAGGAATCCCAGGAGGCTGGGGAGGGGACCTTAGAGCCCAGTTCCTCAGCAAATCCAGGCCTCTGTAGAACTGGGCTTCTGGAAGAGGGAAGAGGCTTAGGATGCTGGGGGAGGAGAGGGGTAGCATAGCAGCCCCCGCAGCCTCCTCCGTCCACACTGCAGCTCCTTCCTTCCCAGCTGCTGCCAACCCAGACAATGTGCCCATTGTTCTGTGTCTCTGGGGGCCTGTGTGTGACTGAGTAGGTCTGTTTTCCTCTGTGTGGAACTGTGTGTATTGCTCTGTATTTGTCTATGTGTGAGACTTTGTAACGGTATTTGTGTATGAGTGACTAGGTGTATAGGATTATGGTTGTATGAATCTGTACCTTTGGCTGTATTTCAGAGTGAGAAGAGGCTTGATGACTCTTAGTGACTCTGACTCCCTGGGTGTGTGTTTGTCTGTCCCTGAGACTGTGTGTTGTGACTGTGTCTGATGGTGTTTGGGTGTGGAACTGTGTGAGAAAATACCTATCTATGAGTGTATGGATGAAAGTGTGGGTACTTCATGCTTTTGTGAGTGCTCCCTGGGGTGACAGTGCGTGCCTCTGTGGGACAGTGAAGCTGTGTGGTCAGAACCTATGAGGTGTGGGCCTTTGCTAGAGCAGAGTGGCAGGGAAAGGACAGAAGAAAAGGCCAGGTGACTGTGGGATGGAGAGGGGAGGGGGCTGCAGGGACCAGGAACCTCACGTTCACCGGTGCCGGTTTTCCTGGTAACTCAAGCCCCACCTGAGGTGCTCCCAGCCCCAGTGAGTAAGACATGGATGACAGGAAGTGAATTTCCCTGTCAGGAAGCATGGGTCTCAGGAGAGACCCAAGAAGGGCAGAGGAGGGCACTTTGCGGCCTTTGAGCAGGGACCTGGGTTGGGATCAGATTAGGCTCTGGGTCAGGCATGAGTGGGCAGTACCGAGTCAGAGATGGAGGGATGTGCCTTCCTAGTGGAGGGACCAACACAGCCCAAGGCCTAGAGATGGGAGGAGTCATCAAAGAATAACTAGGTCCTGGGGCAGGAAGGTGGGGGGCCCTAAGATGCCAGGCTGAGCCAAGCAGTGGTGACTTGACACAGCTCACTTCCCAGCCCGAGTCCCCATCTCTTTTTAGGGAATATCAGCTGGGCCTGGAGACCCTAGTTCCAGCCTCAGGTCTGCCTCTTCCTGCTGTGTGACACCGAGCCAGTCCTCTCTCTTTGGCCTCAGTTTATTCATCTATACACTGTGGGGCTGGACATATGACTCACATTCACCAAGCCTGACTGGAGTTCCCTGTTGGATTCATACACACGGCTATGATTCATGCAGACCCCTTGCCTTCAGGGGTTTCCCAGTCTAAAAGGGAGAGACAGGCCATAAGGAAAGAGAGAAGAGCCAACACAGGGTCTGATGAGAGCCCCCCATGCTACGCGGAGGAGGGGGCACTGGGTAGGGGAAGAGCAGGACAAAGTGGGAACATAGAATGGTCTGTGCAAGGAGGCGGTTGCAGGGCGCAGCCAAGTTCAGAGAAAGGTTCAGCAGACAGGTGCTCCAGGTTTCAGGACCTGGGTGCGTGGACAGGGAGAGGACAGGAGAGACATGAAGTTCTGTCCATGTCTGTGTTTAGGTGACAGTGGTGGGGTGATCCATTGTCTGAGGTGGGTTCAGCAGAGGGGAGCTGAGCTTGAGGTGCCTGAGGACACTTAAGGTCCCTGAGTGGCACAAGCAGTTTACAGACAGTTCCACCTAACCTGAAAGTTAGAGGTTTGAACCTGCCCAGTAGTTTCACAAAAAGCCCATGGAGCAGTTCTATGCAATGACACATGCGGTCACCATGAGCAGGAATCGGCTGCTGATGGCAGTGAGAGTTTATTTTTTTCTTGTTGTTGTTTGTGGGGGAACATCCAGGAAGACAGCTAGCATGCAGACTGTGGAGCTCACATTTCCTAAGCTGAAGGCCAGGGCCCAAAGTCTGGCTAGTGACCTTAGAGGGACAACAAGCTGAAAGTTTAAATCAGGCCTGACCAGGAAATCTGGGCCTCTGGTTGCTGCCCGTCAGACGCTAACTAGAACCAAGTGATACATGAAGTCACCCCAGAAATACCCTGGGCGGTGGAGAGCACTGCCATGGGAGAGGGAAGGGAGACGGAGAGAAGAGAACCCTGGAAAAGAGTTAGCAGAGATGGAGGAAGAGAGCCCCAAAGTGCAGAGCCATGGAGAACATTGTCCACCGGTCCATGTCTAAAAAGCCAGAATGACTAACAGTAACAATAATCGTAGTTGGTAGCATGGATGAAATCCTGATTGTACGCCAAGCTCTGTGCCTATCGCTTGATTGACGCATACCCTGGTGAGATGTGCACCATCCCTGTTCCCATCTAGAAAGGAGAACTCTGCTGGCGACACTGTAAGGACAGGTGAGCAGGATAGCAGGAGGTGGTTTTCAGGAGCTCCGGGAAATATGGTGGGCCTAAATCAGGTGGGAACACCTGGAAAGGGTTTTGAGGCTTCGGCAAGCGCAGTCAGGAAGCCAACAGAGAAAGGCAAGGTAGCTGCAGGGCTGAGGCTCTGCAGAACCACTCTCCAGAACCACTGCTGTTCTCACAGGCCTGAGTGCACTGGTTTCTGACTTGATTGGCAGCAAGACCCAGGTCTGCCACCTCCCTGCCCATCAAAAGCTCTGAATTTAGGTGTAGACACTGGAGAGTCTCACTGAGGCCCAAACCATCCAACCAGTCACCAAATCACAAGGAGAAG
Source organism: Heterohyrax brucei (assembly GCA_028571685.1). Classification (NCBI taxonomy): domain Eukaryota; kingdom Metazoa; phylum Chordata; class Mammalia; order Hyracoidea; family Procaviidae; genus Heterohyrax; species Heterohyrax brucei. The sequence goes on from CM053140.1 coordinate 62,832,603, forward strand.
GATTCTGAAAGTTCTAGGCTGCTCAGACCTTTCGTTTCCCTCTTCTCCTCTCTTTTCTCCTAAGGGTGTATGTGTGAGTGTGTGTGTGTTTTGGAAGTGGTCATATAAACTGGGCTGGGCCCAGCCACTATCTAATAGAGCTGTCTCTCTGGGGCTCAGTTTCCCCAACAACAAACAGGCATGTAATCCTAGCTCTCCTGTTTACCTCTCCCAAGCTTGATGAGGTCACTAGAAATTCAACCCAGTTTATCTGGGCTGCCTGGAGCCTGTCCCTTTCCCTCCTCCCCTTCTCTCTTCCCAACTTTCAGTTTCTTTTCAGGTCCTAGGAGCCCTTGATGGGAGTAGGGTGGGGTGGGGGTGGCCAAACCAGTAGAATTTGGAGTGTTCACAACTTTCCAACCAAAATCCCCCACTTAGGGGAAGTCCCTTCGAAAGGGAAACTGAAATGCACTCCCAAGCCAGTTTCCATCGCACTCCTTCCCTTTTACCCAGTGCAGTTCCAACAACTTTCCTATCAGCCTTTTCCCTCAAACTACTACTACCTTACAGCTCTGTGACCTTGGGCAGGTCCCTTCCCCTTGCTGGGCCTCACTCTGCCCAGTCTGTAAACTAGGGGCACTGGCAGCGTAGTGGTTAAGTGCTACGACTGCTAACAAAAAGGTCAGCGGTTAAATCTGCCAGATGCTCCTATAGAGCCATTCTACTCTGTCGTATAGGGTTGCTATGAGTCAGAATCAACTCAACGGCAGTGAGTTTGGGGTCAGAAAAAGAAGATGACAGAAGCAGAGACTGACCGGGGGGATGGGATCTGAAGACAGAGGAATGAAGCCACGAGCCTAAGGATGCAGAAATTAGAAAAAGCAAAGAAACAAATTTCTCCTGAAGCTTCTAGAAGGAACTCTAGAAGTGACTCTGCTAACACCTTGATTTTAGTCCTGAAAGATTCATTGGGCTTTTGACCTCCAGGCTATGAGACAATAAATGTGAGTTGTTTTAACCGACAAACAACCCAAAAAACAGGGACACCAGGCTGCCGGTGCAGGGTGTGTTAGGCTGAATTGTGTCCCCAAGAAAGAAATGTTGAAGCACTAACCCTGGTACCTATGAACATGTCCTTATTTGAAAGGAGAGTCTTTACATATGTAAGCAAGTTAAGATGAGGTCATACTGGATTAAGGTGTTTTCCTAATCCAGTACAACGGGTGTCCTGGTAAGAAAAAGAGACACAGTGACAGACACAGGAAGAACATCATGTGACAATGGAGGCAGAGACTGAAATGATACTCTAAAGCCAAGGACCGACAGCAATCATAAGGAGCTGAGAAGAAGCAAGCAGGGCTCACCTCTAGGGCCTCAGGCAGAGTGTGACCACTCCTACTCCTGGATTTCCCACTTGTAGCCTCCAGAACTCTGAGAGAATAAATTCCTGAAGGTAGCACATGTGTGGTACTTTGTTACAGCAAGAGTTCAGTGACATATTGTTGTGTCAGTCATGATAGTGAAAGCCTGGCTCCATCTGTCCTAACTATGCAGCCTTAGTATTCACTGGTGTAAAATGGGAATGATAACAGTGCCCATTGAGTAGGGTTATTAGAGAGAAATCAGTACAATCAAGTAAAGCACTTAAAACTCTGGAGGGGAAGAGCACCTTGGAAGCATTCAACAATGTTTCTAGGTACTATGACAAAGTGATAGGGCCAGGATCTGACACAAATGTGGTGTCAACAGTGTCCCCATTCCTTCCTGTCTCTTGCCTTCCTGCCCTGGGGAGAGGAGACAGGACCCTAGGACCACCCAAAGATAATCCTCTGACCCCCTCCACTCTCTGGAAACCATTGGATTTCTTCTTAACAGGTGGTAGACTGTGGACTTAGCTGTTCTGTTGTTGGGTGCCATTGAGTCAGTTCCTACTCACAGTGACCATATCTATGCACAACAGAACAAAACACTGCCCAGTCTTGTGCCATGCCCACAATTGTTTTTATGCTTAAGCCCATTGTTGCAGCCAATGTGTCAATCCATCTCATCGAGGGTCTTCCTCTTTTTCCTGACCCTCTACTCTACCAAACATGATGTCCAAGGATTGACTCCTCTTGATAATATGTCCAAAGTATGTAAGACACAGTCTCACCATCTTTGTTTGTTCTTTTGGCAGTCCATGGGACATTCAGTATTATTCTCCAAAATCAGGGTTCAAAGGCATCAATTTTTCTTCTGTCTTTCTTATTCATTGTACAGCTTTTGCATGCATACGATGCAATTGAAAATACCATGGTTTGGGTCGGGTACACCTTAGTCTTCAAGGTAACATCTCTTCAATATTTTAAAGCAGTCCTTTGCAACAGATTTTCCCAGTGTAACTTGCCTTTTGACTTCTTGTTGATTGTGGATCCAAGCAAAAGGAAATCCTGGACAACCTCAATCTTATCTCCCTTTATCATGATGTTGCTTACTGATCCAGTTGTGAGAACTTTTGTTTTCTTGATGTTGACGTGCAATTCATACTGAAGGCCATGGTCTTTGAGCTTCATCACTAAGTGCTTCAAAGCCTCTTCACTTCCAGCAAGCAAAATTGTGTCATCTGCATAACACAGATTGTTCATGAGTCTTCCTCCAATCCTGATGTCTCACTCTTCTTCATGTAGTCCAGCTTCTGGGATTATTTGCTGGGCATACAGATTGAAAAGGTATGGTGAAAGGATACAACTCTGATGCACACCTTTCTTGACTTTAAACCATGCAGTGTCCCCTTGTTCAGTTCATGTGACTACTCTTGATCCATACACAGATTCCTTATGGGCACAATTATGTGTTCTGGAATTCCCATTCTCTGCAATGTTACCCATAATTTGTTATGATCCACACAGCTGAATGTCTTTGCATAGTCAATGAAACACAGGTAAGCATTTTTCTGGTATTTTCTGCTTTCAGCCAAGATCCATCTTAGATCAGTAATGACCTCCCTGGCTCCATGTCCTCTTCTGAATCCAGCTTGAATTTCTAGAAGTTCCCTGTTAATATACTGTTGCAGACACTTTTGAATGATCTTTAGTGTCGTGGACTGAATTGTGTCCCCCAAAAAATATGTATAGAAATTTGGCTGGGTTGTAATTACCAGTATTGTGTGATTGCCTTCTGTTTTGGTATCCTAGTAGTGTAGTGGTTAAGTGCTACGGCTGCTATCCAGGTCAACAGTTCAAGTCCGCCAGACACCCCTTAGAAACTCTGTGGAGCAGTTCTACTCTGTTCTGTAGGGTCACTATGAGTAAGAATTGCCTCTACAGGCAGTGGGTTTTGTTATTTTTTTTGGTTTTAGGGTATGTTAAAGAGGATTAGGGTGAGGCTGTAAATCTCTTCCTAAGGTCTCTTCCCTGTTCCTATGTAAAGAGAGTGTGGCTTGAGTGTGGCTTGCACCACCTTTTATCTTTTTATCCTACAAGAGAGAAAAGGGGAGCAAGCAGAGTTGGGAATCTCATACTGTCAAGAAAGCAGCACCAGGATTATAGCACATCCTTCAGACCTGAGGTTCCTATGCCAAGAAGCTCCTTGACCAAAGACTGATGCAATACAAGGACCTTCCTCTAGAGCCAACAAAAGCCTTCCCCTGGAGCAGACATCCTGAATTTGGACTTGTATTGTACTGGACTGTGTAAGAATCAACTTTTCTCTTTTTAAAGCCATCCACCTGTGGTGTTTCTGTTAGAGCAGCACTAGCTGACTAAAATAGATGCTAAATGAGTAGATACATTTTGAGAAGTGCTAAGTGGCACCTAAGCCCAGAGCTATGGAGTATAAAATATGGAATATAAGCCATTCTTTCCTCCTAGAGATCTGAAAAGATCTTCAGGAGGTGGTTTGATCTGGGTTTTAAGAGAGGAGTAGGAATTCAGCAAGTAGAGAGATGTATTTTAGGTGGAGGGACTAGCATATTCAAAGGTCCTGAGGCACTCTGAAGAACCAAAAGCCAGTGGCATTGAAGCCCACTGGGCCAAGCAGGCGGAAAAGGGAAAAGAGGCTGAAAACTGGGAAGCATAACAGGAGATCTTGGGGAAGGAACATCTGGAAATTAAGGACTGGCTTTCTGTCTCCCTGGGCAGACAGGTGGGAAGAGGAATGTGAAGAGACAGACAAGCTGGTGTGTGTTGAAGAGGAGACCCCAGAGTGTGTCTCTCCAGGAAATCATTAAGAAGTCCCAGGAGAAGAGAATACTCAGGATTCTGGAGGGAGACAGATTTCTTTACTATTTAAATAATTGATTCAAAACCAAAACCAAACCCATTGCAATCAAGTTGATTCTGACTCACAGCAACCCTGCAGAACAGGGTAGAACTGTCCCGTAGAGTTCTCACGGAATGCCTGATAGACTTGAACTGCCAACCTTTTAGTTAACAGCTGTAGCACTTAACCGCTATACCTCCAGGGTTTCCAGTTGATTAAAGTCAAATATATTTCCCCTGAGGCCAGGCCTTACATTCCAGATGACTCTCCCCCAAGGCCCCAGGTTATTGCTTTAGGGGGAAGGTTGAGTTTCAAGACTTATTTCCCTCCTCTCCCAGTGGGCTTCAACTCCACTGGCTTTTTAGTTCTTCTGAGTGCCTCAGGGCCTTTGAACCTGAGAGAGTCAATATGATGATGACTCCGAAATTTCTAACTCCAGCCCAGATCTCTCTCCAGGATTCCAGCTGACCCTGGAGAACACCTGGATGGCCACAGGGGCCTGTAAGACAGACAAACCATCCCAGGTGAACCCAGATTGGTAGGCACAAAGCTGGAGGCAAGAAACCCAGGGAAGGGACAATTGGACTGGCCCAGACAAAGGCAATGGTGGCCTAAGCCAGGCAAGGGCAGAGGGGTAGAGCAGAAGATGAAGTCCAGAGTTGTTCGGGGAACACAGAACACCAGAGATGGGGCCTGGTGGGAGAGGAAGCTGGAGGAGAGCTCTGGGAGCCCGCCAATTCAGAGAGACAGGTATTAGGGAGCTAGGGGTGGCTGCCCTATAGTTAGCTGTTTATGTGACTGAGAGACCTGTAAGGGCCTGGCTGGGAGGGAGGTTTCTGTGACTGTTAAGTGGATGAGTCAAGGGAGCCACCCAAATACTCCTTTTTCTAGCTGCCAGCACCTCTGCCAGACCTTTGCAAGAAGGCTTGGGCAGGACTCAGCAGAGTGAAGGGTGGATCAGGGGAGCATGGGGTCAGAGGAGCATGGGGTCAGGAGACCTTGGAGGTAGTCAAGGACCAGAGATGACTTGTTGCCCAGCAGGGTGGTCTCTGAGGCTCCCAGGAAGGCTCTAAGTCTGGAGGTGCCTTGATGGGGCCAGGCTCTGCTAGGGGGCAGTTTACCCAATAAATAAGGTACACATAAGCTTACCTGTGCTTACTTACTAATTCACAGTGCACATCTTGATTTTGAGGTTGTGCACTACTGTTTAGTAAGGAAACACAAGTAAACCTGTGCATACCTTGATACTGGCCAATCTACCCCTGGACACAGGCCTCTCACATTTGTCCTTGCCTTCTGGGTGTCATCCTGACTGCCTGCTCTTCCCCTCCCCCACACCAACCAGTGACTGTCCTTGGGCTTCTTATCACTCAGCTGCACATATCCTCCCCAGGTCAGTGACACTTGGCAGGATTCCTACACCCTGAAATCAGATTTTGAAATGCACAAGTCGGACTACATCCTTCCCTTGCTTTAAGCTTTCCCATGGTTCTCTCTACTTCCTTCTGGGTAAAGGTGTGATCCCTTGTTCTGGTTTTCAGGGTCTTTGAAGGTCCAGCCCCAGCCCCCCTCAGTTTTAGTGGAGCCCCACCTGGCTGCCAGTCACCTAGTTCCCCGGAGAGATGACAACTTCAGCTTACAAGTCTCCAGCGCTTCCTGATTCCGCTTGCCCAGCCTGGGTGCTGCACCCCTTGTCTGCCTGCTCAGATGTTAAGATTCAGCTCAAGAGTCCCCTCCTGACTCACAGTGGGTACCCCAAACAGAGTAATGTTACCCTCCTGTGACACTTCACCAAACTGGAGCATGTCCCTGACTCTCTCTTATGGCACAGTGAAACAGGAACCAGGTCTCGTTCATTCCTCCTACTCTACTGGGAGGTTCATGGGTGACAGGGATGCAGTGGGAGGGTCAGTGGGTGCCCCAGATGACCTCCCAGCCCTGTGGGTTTAGTCCAATTCTGTGCATATGAATGGGGACACTGAGATCAACACTCCCCCAAAGTGACCAGAACCAGAGAGAGGCAAAGCCATTTTATTTGGGAGAAAGGAGCAGAAACATGCAGACCCCAGGAGAAAGGGCAGAGGCAGATAACTGTCATCCCTCGAGAGAAACACACTGGATCATACAACACGCCCAGGCCATCCTCCTGCTCAGCCCCGGCTGGGCACCAATCTACCTTACTGGGCACAAATCTACCTCACGATCATCAGGAGATGAACCTGAAACTTGTCTGCCCAAATCCCTGCAAAACAGACATCCTTGACACTTCTTGGAGCTCCAAGGCACAGTGACTCCAGGGCTTGAGGTTGCCTCAGCAGGGACTGTGGTTAGACAGGACCAAGGACTTCCTTCTGCTCAGCAAGTGTAGTGGAGCATGCCACACTGCCTGGCTCAAACTGGCTCTGCCATGAACCAGCTGGGTGCCCTTGAGCAAATTATTTAAGGACTCTGAGCCTCTGTCTCCTCTAATGGGAATAATGATGCTACCCATCTCATAGGGCTGTGATGCGGATTTTAAAAGAAAATACACACAAAGTTTTAGCTTAGTATCTGGAAGACAGTAAATGTGCAATAAATGTTAATTGCTGTTGTCATTATTGCTTTTATCAAGAAACCTGGATTGTGTCCCATTTATGCCACTATTTTCCTCTCTAGGCCTGACTGAGTTTCTATAATATGAAGTTTGTCTGAGTCTCTGTAAAGTGGAGCGTTGAAGGATTAAATAAGAAAATAGATGTGACTGAGGCTTCCAAGGTGAGAGATTCTCTCTGCCCCTTTGAGCTTTGCCTTCCTGGGGATGCAGGGAGTTTGCCACCCCTACTCTATTGGATCTTAACTGGTTTCTCCTGACAGGACCTGCTGCTGCCATCAGACCAGCCCATCTTGTCCCCTCTGTCCCCAAGACCAAATGAGAGGAAAGGGGCTGGGGTTGTCTCAGCTGGGACTGTGGTTAGACAGGATCAAGGACTTCCCTCTGCTCTGCAGGCTGCTGCCCTGGGAAGGAGCCAGAAGTTGTGGGACTGATGCCACGGTGGGGGAGGGGGGCATCAGAAGAGGAGTTCCTTCCAGAGGAGTGACCAGGATGGGCTGGTTAGGCCAGGGATGGCCTGCTCAGGAGTGAACTCGCTTGCAAAGACTCGAGAGGGGCCCTGTTTAAACCTGCCCTACAGCTCCCAAGATCATAAAAACAACAGACAGAAGCTGAGATACAGCAAGAGAGATTCCATGACACAGAGAGGCAAGGGGCAACCCAACATATGTTCTCCCCTCCTAGAACCTTCTCTCAGGTCTGGAAGTGGCTGACTTCCTGTTCCTTCAAGACTCTGTTCAAGAGTTACCACCTCAGAGAGGACCTCCTGACCAACCTATGCATTCATTAACATTTACTGAGTCTCAACTCTATGTCAGGAGCCCCTGTGGCACAGCACAGAAGCACTCAGCTGCTAACCAAAAGGTTGGCAGTCAGAACCCACCCAGCAGCTCTGCAAGGGAAAAGAGCTGGTGATCCAGTCACGTGGCACTGCTGAGTCAAAACGGAGTTCATGGCACCACAACAACTCGGGGTCAGACGCTGCTCTAGGTGCTGCAGATAGATCTTTGAACAAGACAAAGACCCTGCACACCCCATATAAACCACACGTGTTATCGCTGACCTCTTTTTGTCTCCCAACCAAAATGTAAGCTCCACGAGGCAGGGACCACCAGTGTTTATTTCATCAGTGTACACCCAGTGACTGACTCAGTGTGTAAACCTGGCACAAACCACTGAAATAGGCCCTTGCTAAATATATGTTGAATAAAGAGACACGGAGACCAGCGACAGAAGGAAACAGCAGTGTTCAGAGGTGGATGCAGACATCAGAGATGGACAAACACGGAAAGAACACCCAGACACATACAGGTGATAGTCTCAACCTTGCCCTCTAGGACCCTGGTCCCCGGACTTCTGGACACAAAGGTGGCATTCATATGTCTGAGGAGCCCTGTTTCTGACTGTTGTTTAGGTGTCTTATGAATAGAAATTTTCATATAGTAAAATCTCTGACTATTTAAAAAAATATGCTTGTGGTTGTCCTACAAAGGATAAATGACCCGACGGCCAGTCGACGGGGCCCCTCCTACTGCGACTCAACCCCGCTGGGTCCTCGCGCCTGACAAGCAGTGGCAGCGCTGCGCCCCGACGTCTTGCTCAGGCCTCGCCTTCGCCCTACACCTCCCACTTAGGCCACACCTCACGAGCCCCAACGCTCCTTTAAGTCCCGCCCTATCCTATGGCCCCGCCCCTCACCGGCTCTCAAGGGCGCCGGAGCACTGGAGGGGGGGAAATTTCTCTTCCTCTTGCCTACGAATTGATGGTTAACATCCTGCCACCGGTGCTTTCACCTGAAGGGAAAGAAAATCGGGCGGACACTCCCCGCTCCCTCCAATTATACGCCCCGCCCCTCTTTCTGAGCCCCTCCCACCCAGCTCCGCCCCTTCCGCAGCTCACGGGCACCGTCAGGCCCACCCTCTCCAAACCCTGACCGGTCTTGGGCCCTGCGATTCGCCTCTTTCGTCAGACCACGCCCCTTCCCGATAAGCCCCACCCAAGACCCCGCCCCGCCCCGAGCCGCCCACCCGCCCCGCCAGCTCAAGTGAAGCGCCGGAGGGCGCCGTAGTAGCTGGGCAAGCGCATCGGGGGTACGTCCGCCAGGCTGGTGGTCCACGGCAGCAGCACGACGTTGTGTGTGGGCCAGTGGCAGGCGGCACCCGGCGGGCGGTGGCGCTGAGGGCTCAGCCAGTAATCGTCCATGCTGCGGCGAGTGGCGGGCGGCTGCAGAGCCGGACCCCGGCAGTCCCAGAAGCACAACTCCTGGTCCAAGTGGTGCGGGGGCGTGGCCCGGTGGTAACCCCGGAGGGCACGGCGGGCGGGAGGAAGGGATGCGTTGGATCTCAGAGGCGGAATCTCATCTGGCTGGTTTAGGGGGATGCGGAGGGGGTGGGTGAGAGTCAGCCACCGGAGCTTTTCTAAGAACCTGGGCCACCCCTCCCCAGCTGTCCGCCGGCGCCCTCCCCCTAGGCCTCCTCGCCAGAACCGAAGAAAATTCACCACGAATTGGGCAGTCTCGGTGAACAGCATGATGTCCGGGCCGCTGTACCGCTTCGCGTCCTTTAATACCTAGCCGGACGTGGAGGGGGAGGCCTGAAAGCCCATATTCCCTTCGGGCCGACTGTTTTTAGCAGAAGGCGTCAGCTGGTGGAGGGGCTGGGTCAGATCTGGTGTAGTCAGTGGTCGGCCCCCACCCATTGCTTCACCAGATCTGAAGACCCTTAAGACACTCACCACTCCCAGAGCCACAGATGTGGACTGATGGAGGCAACAAAAGGGGCAGGAGCAGGAAGATCAGCTGTCCACTGAGAAGCCTTTCCTTATGCCACCCCGGGCCTCCAGCCTCTGCTCACACCCCCCTGATGGTGTGTTCAGGCTGAGCTCACACCTAAAAGGGTTTCAGCTCTCAGGTTTCGGAGCACTTTCACCTCTTCCCCTTACCCCCATCCTTTCTGGCAGTCTTTTCGCTTGCTGGGCTGGGAGTGATTCTAAACGTTAGAGCCAGAAGAGCCCTCAGCCAACTGAGTTCGTTTCTCGTCTGGGGGCCAGCAGATGTGCTTCTGGAGCTAAAGGACCCTCTAAACTATTTACAAACCCTGTGTGCACACACACAAACACAAACACCTGCATACCCTTATATCTGAATAGAATCTAGAAAGGGTTATTAACCCCCTAAACGTTAAACGTCCTTGGTCTGGTTTAACCTACTCTTTGCAGAAGGGGAAACAGGTTCACAGAGGGCCAGAGACAAGTTATAGGTAAAATCCAGGCTCCCTACTATTCTGCTTACCCTTACACGGGATGAGAAGCCCCTTTGTGCTCTTGTCCTGCTCAGAGCTTGGGGCTTGGGGCTGGGGCTCTGAGCCCAGGCTGGACCCTGCTGTCTACCCCTGGGGATCCTAAGGAATGGCCCAGCTCCTTTTCTCATGCTGCCGGTATGGGTTAGTTCCCCCCCAGTGACTCACGCTGAGTGGGCAGCTGTTCTGTGCCCCCAGAGCCCAGTATAGGCCCTGACTTGCCCCCCCAATTGTGCAGCCATATTTAGGGATTTAGTCTCCTCTTTTCTCTCCTGGTGGATCCTGCTTCCTCTAGTCCTCTTTTGCCTCGCTAGTGGCTGCTTCCCATCAGCAGTCTGTAGTTTTTCCTATTTTTCAAAAAAAACAACCTCTCAACCCTGCAGTCTCCTCCAGCTCCCCCTTCCCAGCCAACATTCTTGAAAGAATTGTGTACACACGCTCTTTCCACTTTCACTCACCCCTTGCAGTCTACTCTCCCCGCCTCCTTCCGTGGGAACAGCTCTTGTCAAGGTCACTGCTGACCTCCTTGCTGCTAAATCCAGGGGATGCTTGTGAGCCCTTATCGGACTTGACCCTTTAACAGTGGCCTTTGAAATACATTTTTGTCCTAGTTTTTCTGGCCGCAGCACTCTTGTTTTTGTTGCTGTCTTATTGGGTGCTGCTTCACGACAAATTTTTCATTTTCTGTTCACTGCTCTCAACATTGTCCCAGGGGATTCTTGTTAGTGTCCACTCAGTGCCAGAGGCTCACTTCTTTTTTTCTGAGTCCAGACTTCTCTTTCCTGCCCACACCTGCCTCCTGGACACTTCTCCCTGACGTCCCACCTCACAGGACATGTGCCCCACACCCAGTTCCCTGTTCCTCCCCTGTTCCCCAATGTGGCCATTTACTCAGTTGTGTGAACCACAAATCTGGGCTTGGTTCTTGATTCTTCCCTCTTTCCGTATTCAAACAGCTACCAAATCCCATTATTTTCCTCTCCAGGACTATAGTCCCATAGCTTCTCTGTGTCCCAGCTGCCAACACCTGGTGTCCAAGGTCCTTTTCCCTGCCTAGGAGATGGCAACAACCTCCCGGCTCATCATCTCCCTGCTGCCACTCTTTCTTCCCGCCCTCTCCCACTCCCCACAGTGTCTTGCACAGAGCAGCCAAGGTTACCTTTCCAAAGCGTGGGCATCTCTGTACAGTGTCTTCAGTACCAAGTTCACTTGTGGTACATACTGACCCCAAAGCCAGGGACCTTTCCCACCCCTGTGTCTGCATGGATAACTGCTCCTCATCCTTCAGTTACGTGTTACTCCTTAGAGAAGCCGTCTTTGACCTCCAGCCAGGCCAGTGGCTCTGCTGTTCCTTCTCACAGCCTTGGACTCTCCCCTCTAGACTTACAAGAGTTATTCACTACTTAATGTGATTCACAAGCATCTTACAGACTCATGAGTCGTCCTGTGCTAGGCCTTGGAGATGTCAGGATGAATGTGACAGCCCCTCTTCCCACCTCAGGGACTCCACACTCATACAGACACACACTGAACAGAAAACAGGAACTAGGTAATAAGTGGGTAGAAAACAATGCAGCAGACAAGCAGGGGATGGATGGGCACCCAGCAGGGTGATGGTCAAGGGAGCCGCCTTTGAGAAATGATTGGTGGGAATTGGAGGGGTGAGTGGGGCAGGGAAGGAAGTTATTTCAGACAGAAAGATCAGTGTGCTGAAAGGTGGGAAGAATGTTTTGCCAGGAACTGAAAGGATGTGGCTGGACAGGTCAAAGTGACCTGAAGCCAGACCTCACAAGGCCTTCTCAGCAGTTTTGGAGTGTATCCCACAAGTTATGTGAAGAGACTGGTTTAACAGCAGTAACAACAACAACAACAACATTGCTGTGGAATCAGTTCCAACTCTTACGGACCGTGTGGAACAGAATAAAGCCATTTCATAGAGTTTTCATGGAGTAGCTGGTGGATTTGAACGGCCAACCTTTCGGTTAGCAGCTATAGCTCTTAACCAGTCTGCCACCAGGGTTTCCGAAAAAGCTAATGAAATTTAAATAGGAAAATGACACAGCTGGGGTTGAGGCCTTTGCAAAATAATTCTGGATTGGAGGAACCAACAGAGGAAGGAAGTAGGGGGACTAGTTAGGGGCTGCTCGAATAATCCTGGGTCAGAGAGGTTGCAGTGAAATTGGAGCAGAAGGGCCTGTGGCCACATGGGTTAGGGGTTGGGGAAGAGGGAGGAAATGAGAATGATTGTGGTAGCGCAAGAATAAATGAAGAGAAGGAAACGGATGTGGACACCCATATCCCTTTGCTGTCCAATCTTCTGTCCTCCTGGAGTCAGTTGTCTGATGTCTTTTTATGGTTCTTTATCCACCCTTTTTCCTAGAGAGAGCAAATAGCTCCAGAGGTAGAAGGCTGCTTTGAAAGCTGGGGAGGAGGCAGAGAAGAAGAGACTGGGGAAGTTGGATCAGTCTGAATGTGATGGGGTTTCAGGAAAAGTGGTATCTAGCGTTTCCTCAGAGCTTGGAAATTCCGCTGTCTCTGGCTCTACCCCAAAGCCCTAGCCCCCAAATCCTGAGATGCTGAAACCCTGGGAACCATCTAGAAGCTCTGGATCTGTATCTGAAGGACTGTACTCCCCTGACAAGTCCCCAGGTGGTGAACAAGACTTTTGTTAGTCCCAGCATCGATTGTGCACTTCATATGAGCAGCCTGTTACCTGCACTATCACCTGTAATCATCATGGTTACCTTTGGAGACATGGAGTTTATACCCACATTGAAACTTCAAGGGGTTAAGGAACTTGCTGAAATTCACACAGCTAGGATGAGGTGGAGCCAGGATTTGAACCATAGTTGACTGGCATCAAAGTCTCTACTTTCAGTTCTCATGCTGTATTAAGCCTGTCACCCCCCTGGTTGATTGGCTCATTAAGGGGAATAAGCTTTGTGGGGATATGCCTGTGGATGGGGTGACTGCCCACCTTCTGATATCAAGCTATGGGAAAGGGTAGCACTGACGTCAGTTGTTGCCATGGTAATACAGCAACCCTTTTTCTGCCATCTCCATGGTAACCTGGGGGGGGTCCATCTGTACTTCGCCCCCTCCTTCTAAAATGGGGTCTCTTAGGGGAGGGACTAGCTAGTAAAATGTCTAAGAGGGAACGATTTGAGTATTCCCTTTCCCAGGACACCTCTCCATTGTTTAGGCCCAGAGAAGGATGGGATCTAGGGGTCCTGCTTTGGGGTCTAAGGGACAGCTTTATCCTCCGGGCAAGGGAGGTGTCTTTCTCTCCTGGGGATTCTGTTGAAATGGTATCTTCTACACACACACACACACGCACACGCACACACGCACACACGCACGCACGCACATACATACATACACATACACCACACTTCCATTCTGTTGAAATGGTATCTTCTACACACACACACACACACACACACACACACACACACGCACACACACACACACACACACGCGCACACACACACACACACACACGCACACACGCACGCACGCACATACATACATACACACACACCACACTTCCAAGTTCCTGGGCTCCTGAGAGGAACTGCCTGGAAGTGGGCAGAGGGAAGCAAGAGGGGTTTCCCCAGCTGCCTCTAGGGCTGGACATCACCAGGCCCCATGAGAACGGTGTCCATGGCTGCCTGGCTCTCTGCTGCCCCTTGAAGGCGAAGGTGGGAGTAGCAGCAACAGCCTGTTTTGCTCTTAAGCTACTGCCTGGTGCTGTACAGCTGTTACCTTATGAAACACCCCAGCAGGTGTCGCTAACTGCATTTTACAGATATGGAGAAGGAGGCTCAGAGAGTCTTAAGTAGTCCAAGGCTGTACTGCTAGTAAATGGCAGTCAAGACTTGAACCCTGGACTAGAGCTCAGTCCAGCGGGTTTTCTGGGGGGAAAGAGGAAGAGATAGAGAACAGGGTGGCAGTTGGGGAAAAGAAAGGAGACCTAAACACCACAGGTTGGAGGCTGTCATACTTCTTGTTGCCTCCAGAACAGTGTTCAAACTCAGCTTGATATTCCCTCCCTGATCTGGCTTCTTGTCTATTAACCTAGCCTGGTTTGCATGATACTGAGCTCTGCCTGGGCAAGGATGTAAAATTCAGGCCTGGGTTCACAGCACTTTGGCATGGCTCACACATGTGTTGGTGAAAGTTGATTCAACTGAATTTCTTGACCTAGCCCTCTACTTTCCTGCCCAGGGCCTTTGCATACAATGTTCCTTCTTCCATGCTCCTTGTCCACAGGCATTCTGAGCTAAGTAGCCCACTGGCTAGGTCCCTGTCTGGAATCTTTGCAACCTACTTGCACCACCTGTGGAAGGTGTCAATAATTTTTTTTTTTTTTTGAAGGAAAGTAAGGTTGAGAAGACAGAAAAGAAGAGAATAGGAAGAATTCAACATTTTTTAGCTGACCAGGTCTGTAGAGACCTAGTGTCTTTTTTTATTTTTTAACCTCCAAGGAAGTGGGCCCAGAGGAAGGGGACTTGTCTGAGGCTTCCCACCAGGGAGACATGAGTTCCATGAGGGCAGGCAAGGCCAGAGTCTATCAAGTTCACCTGTCAAGTTCACTGCTTACTCACCCTGCGCAGACCTTCCTGGTAGCCAGTGTTGCTGATCAGGGACAAAATCAGAACTAGAGCCCTGTGGCTTGACTCCTGTCAGGCTGTCAAAGGTTCTTCATGCTGTGGTATGGAGTCATTGCCCTGCTCCCTGGCCTCCCTTCTGTAATGTTTCTTCTCCGTTTCCACTCACTATTTTCTGGTGATGTTGTCAGTCATCTGACTATGCTTCCATTTCCAGGATAGTCTGTCCAGGGGCCACCTAGTTATAGCTTCCCATCTCTGATTGGGCCAGGGAGTGTGCATGTAATTTAAAGAGGGCCAATCACTGTCCTTTCCAGAGATAGGTGTACTGAGAATGGAGAAACCAGTTCTCCCTTCCTGGCGTTTCTAAGCTGCCTCAGTCCTGTTCTCTGCCCAGAAGAGACAATCAAGGGATGAGAGGAGAACAAAGAGGGTAGTCCTGGTAAAGCTGAATCCTAGGTTTTAGTCCAGTGGATGCCCTGGTTCCGTCAGTTCTTCCTTTAATCCTGTGATTAATGTCCATATTAATATTATTCCCAGATATTTGCACCAATGCATTTCTTTTCTTTTTTTTTTTTGCTTATGCTAGCTTGTTGCTGGCAATGGAGGACCCTTATCAATACTATGGTCAATTTTAAAAAATTACAGCAGCTTCCTAAGGAGGCTGAGCACTGTTTACAGAGAAGGATACCCTTTTGTTCTGGAGAGAAGCAGCATGTGGCCTTTGGCCGAGGAGGGCCTGCTGTGGTATTTGGGGCTGGCAATGGAAAGAGCTGGATCACTCCACTTAACAGGGAGAAGAACTGAGAGCTTGAAGGTAAGAAGAGAAGGATGAGAGGAGTAAAGGGAAAGAGGAGATAGGAGCCTGCACTATGGCCCAAAGCCAGGGACTCTGCAGTGAAGGGGACTGGCAAGTATGGAGAGACTTTCAAGAGCCAAGAGGCTGAACAGTCAAATCTAAAGTCTGTGCTTCAAAGTCGAACTCTTCTTTGGCAAGGTATTGCTGTCTCCTTTTTCAACAGGCCTTTCACATTGAAACTGAGAGAACAATTTATGAGGAAATCTAGAAGGACATCACTTTTGGGTGACTGAGGGATTGTGCTTGCATAGATTAGGGGAGGAGCATTGGATCAATTGTACTTAGATCTCACAGTGCGTGTACATAGGTTTTTCCAATCTAAAAACAATTGTTAGTTGCTATGGTCTGGTTGGTTCTGACTCATAGTAACTTCATGTATGACAAAGAAATGTTGCCAGTCATTCGCCAATAAAAAGTTGGTATTGACTCAATGGCAATGGATAATAACAATGAACTTGCATTATTATTTTTTAATAAAAATGATACAAGCTCCTTAAGGCAAAACTGGAACGTGGAAAATGCTTATTCAGCTTAAATGTTGCCACTTGGGCACAGCATGTGGGTACGGTAGCCCCATATGGATGGATTGAAAAGGAGTCCTGGTGCCCAGTGGTTAAGTACCTGGTTGTTAACCGCAAGGAAGCTGGGAGGTTCAAACTCACCTGCTGTCAGTGAAGAGATGTGAAGGATTTACAGCCTTGGAAACCTTATGGGGCTATTTGACTGCTGCAAGTCAGAATCCATTCAATGGTAATGGATTTGTTTTGTTTTTAAATGAATGTACTAGGACATTTCTCTTTCTGAGGGCAGTGAGATCTTCTATCCCCTAGGGAACTCCAGGCATGGCACAATTCCCTCACCTGCACAGAGGAATTTAAGAAACTTTTTCCAGAGACTAATCTATTTTTTGGTGTTCCCACCACCCTGGGAGAAACCAAGGCTTAAGATAAACTGGGATAAAGTCAGAAATGTCCAAGGTCACAAAAAAGCAAGTGGCAGAGTCTAATTCCAGCTTGGGGTCAATAAATGGGCCTGGTATGGGTGGCCATTCTGTATTACGAGTCAGCTTTGTCCCCCCCAATTCGTCTCCAGTCCAAAGCTTTTGTGGGTCCCCAGGGTCTAGCACCCACCCGTTGCCCTGAGTCGATTCTGACTCATAGCAAGCCTTATAGGGGTTTTCAAGGCTGTGCTGTTTATAGAGAAGACTGCTACCTCTTCTCCTGTGGAGGGACTGGTGGATTCAAGCCACCAACTTTTTGGTTAGCAGCCAAGCACTTAACCACTGCGATACCAGGGCTCTTGCGTCCAGTGCAATACCGAAGATTTCACTGAAACAGATATTGGAGGGGGAGAGGATGAAGGCGGATGGTGGGAAAAGGCTTTGACAAATGGGGAGAGTGCAGGGTGCGGGACAAGAGGAAGGCGGACCTAGAAGGGCCCCGGGCTGCGTCCTGGCAAAGGGGTTGTAGGGAGGAAGGTGTCACTGGGTGGGTCCGGGCAGCCGGCGGCCCGATGTGACAGACAGACACACACTGCCAGCCCGAAGTGGAAAGAACAGTTTATGCTGTGCTTTATTAAAATGTGCATCATTCTTTTATTTTAAAATGTGCATCACTGTCTCGTGCTCGGCGCGCGCGACCTCAGCGTGGTGGCCAGCAGAGGGCCTCGTCCTCTCCCGGCTCCCTGTGGAGTCCTGTGCTCCGCGCACTCAGGTGGCGCGAGCCCGGGGACTCCCGCCCATGGCCAGGTAGACGTCGATGGGCACGTGCAGCAGCGTCAGGCAGTGGCAACCGGGGCAGCGTCGAAGCGGCCTGGGGAGGGCGGGAAGGGGGTTGCTGATTCGGGGAAGTACACCTGGGATACCGTGAGGTTCAGGCGTGGGTGTGGGGGCAGTACTAGGGGGCCTCACGGATAGAGAGTGGGAAGGGGATGTGGCGTGGAGCGCCTGGGCGAGACTGGGACCCAGGCGCTCCAGGCATAGGCCACAGTCTGCCGGGCTCCGCCACCTGGCAGCCAGGAGGGGTCCGCGGAGGGCGGGTGTTGTGCTCACCTCACCGGGTTGTGCTCTGTCGCTACCGGCTCCGGGCTGTCCTGGGACTCGGGAACGGCAGCCAGGCCAGAGGAGTCTCCAGCCTCAATGGGGAATCTCCGACCTTGGGGGGGATCTTGGGAGCTCATGTCCAGGACCCGTGGCGCTCTGCGCCGGGAGTGGCGGTCAGGCCGCTCCCGGGCCGCGGGGTGCTCCCTCCCCGTGCCCGCTCCCTGGGTCGTCGCTCACCTGCCGGAGGCCGAGGCCGGTCCCAGGCTGGTCCCAGGCTGGAAGCAGCTGCCCGAGCCCTGGCCACGGGAGGACGCCCCGGTCCAGGCGGAGCCGGGCAGTTGTCTGCAGCGCGTCAGGGCTCGGGCGTCGAAGGGGAGGGCTGCATTGTGACCCGGGCAGTGGCGCGCTGACCTCACAGAGCCCGTTCTTCTCACAGAAGAAACCCTGACGCTCTGGCAACCCTGGCACTTGGCACGGGCGGGAGCCTGGTAGCTGGAGGGCTCTTGGCCTGATGGAGAAGGCGGAGGCCAAGGAGACCCGCAGCGATGTGGTATCCACTCGGAGGAGCGGGCATTCCCGGCTCTACGCAGACATCCCATGCCCAAGGCGGGGCTGCGACTCACTGCCCCGAACGGGGAGGCCATGACTTAACCACTGCCGGGTCCAGTAGTGGTTGTGAGGGCTGGTAGGGGCACTGTTCATTTTAGCAAGGGTCATACAGTATTTACATCACAATTAAGCCGCAGTTTAAAAATGTCTGTCCCTCTCCCTCCCCACCACCCGCGGCTGTGTCCAGTCAGAGAATGTTCTAGCGCTGGGGGCTGCTACGGATGAAGTCCTTGGGGGGAAAAAGAGCGGGCCAAGGGTGATGGTGGAGTAGAGCTGCCTCTCCGAGGCAGCATGAGCTGAGAGGGTAATAGGAAGGAAGCAGGCGCTAGACAGCATGGAGGACTTTCTGCTCTCCAATGGGTACCAGCTGGGCAAGACCATTGGGGAAGGGACCTACTCAAAAGTCAAAGAAGCATTTTCCAAAAAACACCAAAGAAAAGTGGCAATTAAAATAATAGACAAGATGGGAGGGCCAGAAGGTGAGCTGGGGCCCCTTTGTTGGAAGGGAGGGCTGGCTGAGGTGGGTGGGTCCTTCCTCCAGCCAGGACTGTTCTTTTCTGGCCTCCAAAGGACACCAAGGAAAGCAGCCCAGACGTGGCTCTGGGGCATGTCAGTAAGGAACAGATAATGCAGGGAGTCTAGGTGCATCATACCCTCCAAAATTCAAGATTAAAATGTCAGGAGGTGAAGGATCTTGGGAGGTAAAACCTGAGCCCACCATGCCTTTCCTATTCCAGGAGGGGAAGAAAGATGAGCAGAGGCCACAGCCAGGGCTAGCAGAGGGCAGCAGCTGGTGCCCAGGCAGGCAGAGGAAGACAGGACTCCTGGAAAGAATCGTGGGTCAGGAGGCTACGTGCGAGGAGCTGGCTCACCACCCAGTGGGCAAATCAGACCCAGTAACTGAGATTCAATGTCTTTGTCTAAACATCCCTAAAGCACTTTGACATCTGTGATGTCATGCTGCTCCTAACAGTTGCTGAGGTGGGTAAGAAGTAGTTTCACTGAATAATGTACTAACTACAACAATAACAGATGTGTATTCTTTACAAAGTGCAAGCAGCCAGACACACTGAACACATGGTTAATGAGAGCCCAGCCAAGACACGAGGGTGGGCAGGCAGAAGTTGGACAAAAGACAGAAGTTAGGCCCTCCTGGACTTGACAGCCCATCTCTATCCTTGTTTCCTCAGAATTTATCCAGAGATTTCTGCCTCGGGAGCTCCAGATTGTCCGTACCCTGGACCACAAAAACATCATCCGGGTGTATGAGATGCTGGAGTCTGCTGACGGGAAAATCTACCTGGTGATGGAGCTGGCTGAGGGAGGAGACGTCTTTGACTGTGTGCTGAACGGGGGGCCACTACCCGAGAGCCGAGCCAAGGCCCTCTTCCGTCAGATGGTCGAGGCCATCCGCTACTGCCATGGCTGTGGCGTGGCCCACCGGGACCTCAAGTGTGAGAACACCTTGCTGCAGGGCTTCAACTTGAAGCTGACTGACTTTGGCTTTGCCAAGGTGCTGCCTAAGTCACGGCGCGAGCTGAGCCAGACCTTCTGCGGCAGCACTGCCTACGCCGCCCCTGAGGTGCTTCAGGGTATTCCCCATGACAGCAAGAAGGGCGACGTCTGGAGCATGGGCGTGGTCCTGTACGTCATGCTCTGTGCCAGCCTACCTTTTGACGACACAGACATCCCCAAGATGTTGTGGCAGCAGCAGAAAGGGGTGTCCTTCCCTACTCATCTGGGCATCTCCGCTGAATGCCAGGACCTGCTCAAGCGGCTTCTGGAACCAGACATGATTCTCCGGCCTTCGATTGAAGAGATCAGTTGGCATCCATGGCTAGCAAACACTTGATAAAAGCAATGGCAAGTCCTCCCCAATAAAGCAGGGGGAGAAAGCAAACCCAAAAACCCGCTTCTAAAATGGTGATATATGTTTGACACTTTACGTTTTCTTACCCTAAAACCTACCTACACCCTCCCTAGCCATATTTCTCTTTCCCTTTAAAGATCTTCTTAAAACCAAAGGGCCTCAGCCAGACTTCCCTTTTATCATGACTGTCAAGCGATTTTCATACAGGTGTTTAACACTGAGACCCCAGAAGCACACACATGTGGGGAGGAGAGGGGGCAAATGAGCAACAGCAACTGGAACCACACCATGGCTGGAAATTCCTTTCCAAATAAAGCAGAAGTGCTGGGAATGCAGACATGGCTTCTTGACTCCTTGTCTTGGTGAGAGGCCTGTGGGGGTATGGTCCTCTCCTCATCCCCAAACCCAAGCTGAGTCTGGGATGAGGACAAGGGATTTCCTCAGGACCCAGGTGGTTTCTTCTCCCTGCTCCCTGGCAGCTACCCACACAGTGTGCACATCCTGCCTGGCTCTGGTGTAGCTGCTGTAGGGCAAGGACAGAGCCCCAGACACCTTCCAGCTTCTGTTCAATCTCTTTAATGCTGTTAATGGCAAGTCTGTAAAAGGTTCAGGACAAAGTTGTTTTTTATAATTACAAAACTAACAGCTGTTAGAATTATTTTTTTTTCCTTTTTTTTGCCCCCAGCTAAAAAATACTCTGGGGAGATGCATTATAATTTAAAATATATAATATTGCACAAACAACCAAAAGGTTAATGGAACGAAAGAGATAATTACAAAGAGAAAAGCCCCATCCCATCAAAAAAAGATTCCGCATGGTCTCCACCCCACCCTCAGTGAAGGTCAGAAGTGGAAGTGACCACCACTCCTCGGCATCCTGACCACGATCCCTTTCAATCATTGGTGCACACACCAGGTTATGTACAAGAATCACCAGAGCAGCATCATGAAGCACCAAGGTCTCCAGGGAGTCCTGCAGCCCCTTATTCCCCAAAGACAGGGGCCGCTCTACCAGAGCGGAGGGTAAAAGCCACACAGGCTGCCTCTGTCTTCAGAAGAAGGGCTTCTGCAGAAGGCTGATGAGTCTCAGCACATCCCTTCATGAAGCAGAAGGGCTGAGGTGGAAGTGTTGGCCTTCCAAGATTCGTGAGTACTCAGCTCTGATCACTGCTCTGCACTGCTGGTAGTAGGCTTATGTCCTAAGCTACAGGTGAATCGAGTTGGATAGCTGGTTGGACTAGGCATCCCAGCAGTCAACACACAGAAGTGCCTGAAGTGGCCTCCTCCCTTCTTGGAGAGAAGAAATGCAAGAACCGACTGTTGCAGGTGGCACAGCTGGGCTAAGGACCTGGGTGCATGTGACATGAAGAAGCCCTGGGAAAGGCCTGGGGACATACCAAGGTTGGGCTGGATGAAAGGAAGGAGGTGGGTATTCAGGGTTTGGTCTTTAGATTCTGATCCACAAGGAACCTCTCCAGGAATAGAAAAGGCTGGGTTGAGGAAGAGATTCCGAACAGGAAAATTTCCCAGAGATGAATGCCTCTCACTCACTGGGATGAGAACCAAAACACGCTCTCCAACCCTTTCTAACCAAGGGCAGGTGGCATGGTCTTCCTTGACTACTCCTGGATGGACAGAGTGTGGCTTACTGTCTTGGTTTATTCCAAGAGACTGGTGGGTTAGCTTCTGTCTGCACAGGTAGAAGGGCTACAGCTATCTCCTGGGATTTCCCCAGCAAGAGTTCCTGGGAACAGTGAGTGTTCAGCAGAGAAATGTAGACTCTTCTGTGAGAGGGGTAGGTCTCCTTCCCCTTAGGTCACCTTATGATTGGCATAAATCAGAGTTCTTGGCTTGGATGTAGACAGTCCCTTCCCAGGTGTGGGCAGAGATCCCCTCTAGGTGTCAAAAGCCAGCAGGAGCAACCCAGATTCTGTACCCAGAGCTCTGGCTGACAGAAGCCATTTGGGGGACAGTCTCAGTCAGTGTCTTCCAGGGCCAGGCTGAGGCGCGTGAAGGAGGTGAGTGGTACTGTGGGTGAGACAGCTGCTAGCTCTGGCTCCCCTCATTCCCAGTCCTCCCACTCCACATCTTCCAGCTGCAAATGGGAGGGGATAATGGGGAACACAAACACATATTTAGTCTTTTGAGTCAAACTCATACCCACTCCCCTTTGCTGAGCAGGGCTGCCTGTTTCCAAAAGCCCTGACCCCTGGCCCTTCTAGAACACTGAACTACCAGTCTTAAGGGCTGCATGTGGGGAACAGAGCTCTGCCTGAGGGGTGAGTATGCCATTCTCATTTCAGGCTCCATACTAGACACTGCCTACAGAAAGCAAGTCAGTCCATATCTTAAGGAACATGTCTCACGCTGGGTGGGTTAAGTCCACAGCTCTAGAGACAGAAGCAAAGGTGGCACTGGGCTCACAGAGCCTTCAATTCTCTAACCCCAGTACTGACACTGAGCTGGTGCCTCCCCAGGGAACTTTCTCTTGCCCTGTTGTTAGATGATCCCTAGGATGGATGCTACGTCACAGAATGATTCTGCTTGGGTATAATGTTTATCAGGTTCTATAAAGGGCTGCAAAGATATTAAATACCAGCAAGACCTCACTGTATGGTAGGGAGCCACTGGCCTTCCCTGCCCTGGGTACTGTGAAGTCACAGGTATAAAACACTTTTGGTTAGATCACTACGTCACCTCAGGCTTCAGTTGCCTAATATGAAAACTAAGGCCCTTAAGTCTCTCTAATCCGTCTACCACCACTTTAGAATTAACTTGACAGTAGGCTTGGCCAGGACCGCTAGGGTCACCATGAGTCAGATCCGACTCAACAGCACTTGGCTGGCTTGGCTGACGGTAGGAACCATGTGGTTTTCGTCTGACAGTAGAAGGAAGAGTGACTTCAATCAGGTGTCTGGAGTGGAGCCTCAGTCCTGTCACTTACTCACTGTCTGAGTTTTGGACTGTCCAGACTCTCATTCAGAATGACCCAATCCTGATTCTGGGTGGTAATGAAGTACAAGAGTAAAAATAAGCCCTCTCTGAAATAGTAAGAGGGAATGGGTTTTGTGGTGTTTTCTGCTAATGTCTACTGATCTTTACCATGTTCCAGGCAGCAGGCCTAGCATGTCTATGTGCATCACCTCACTGTAGCTTATAAATCAAATCTTAAAAATTATCAATCTTGTATTTTAGGTGGGGAAACAGAAGCTCAGGTTATGTGACTTGCCTTAAATCACACTGGTCTTTTGTCTTGAAGACCAGGAATCTGCTTAGGCCCCACAGCTGGGGACCCTAAGTAAGAAGGCCTGGAGCAAAGGTTTGTCACCTGTATTTTTAAGTAGTTCCTTAAGTGATTTTGATGTAGAGCTAAGGAAAAAACTCTCCTATCCACGGACCCTGGAATTGAGAAGAAGTAGAGCCTGCTGACAACTCTCTTGGGCCTGAGAAACCTCCGCTTCCTTCCTGAAGACTGGAAGCTCAGACAGAAGGCATCTGCCCTGAGGGGATAGTTAAGTTTGGTGGAGAGAGTTCTCAGACACTGGGATCCCTGGACCGGCTTACCTGTACCTAACCAGGCCCACTCACCTCACCGGAGGCATCTACTTTGGAAAGTGCCATCTGCACTTCTTCTTCGGTCATATCCAAGTCAAAGTCCTTCTCCCAGTCCTCACTGATGTCTGTGCTTGAGCCTGGAACCACAAGTCAGAGTATGAAAGGAAGGAAGGGGTGAGCACAGTTATCAGAAGAGGCTGGGCCAAGAATGAGGCACTCTTTAAGAGGGCCTGACAGATAAGCATCAAAAATCTTTCTTTGTATTTTATGCTTTCAGGTAAGTGGCTCAGTGTCCTCCTTTTTAGAAATTTGAGGAAAAATCCTAGATTCAGGCAAAGATTTAACCAATACGATGCTCACTGTAGTACCATAATAATGACGAGAACTTAAGAAACACCCTAAAAGTCTAATGATAGGGGATTACTAAAATAGTGTAGTCACATGATGGAACATTATGTAGTTTTTAAAAGTTAAAATGTAGAATATTTACATACATGGTAAATGGTCTTAAACTAGCAGGTTACTAAACAGTAGAGAAAAACTTTGCCCAGAGACTCCCTGGGAGCCAGAGAAATCTAGAATGAACAGTCAACCTCCTCCCTCTCTACTTTTTCCATTCTTCCCACACTGAGCTTGCTATTCTTTGAACACATCAGGTGTACATTCCCACCTCAGGGCCTTTGCATGGGCTGTTCCCAGTACCTGAAACTCACTTCCTCACTTACTGACACGGCTAACTTCCTCCCTTCCTTCCCAACTGTGCTCACATCTCACCATCTAAATGTGGCCTACCCTGAGCATCCTATTTTAAATTACAAACCATTCCCCTCTCAATTCACTTCACTCTATGCTACTGTATTTATCATTTTCTAACATATATATAATATATATATACATAATCAGACATTGTTTACTAATAGAGGAGACAAAATGTAAGCTCTACAAGGGGCAGAAAACTTTTATTTTCTGATGTATTCTAAGTACTTAGAACACACAGTTGGCAGACAACAGATATCCATTGACCTTTTCTTTAAACCAGGGGTAGGCAAACAATAACCAGTGAGCCAAATCCAGCCTGGAATCTGTCTTCATAAACAGAAGTTTTTGGAACCCAGGCATGTCCATGTGTTTACATACTATGGATGCTGCTTTGGTACAACAGAAGAGTAACTGACACAGAAACACTAGGCTTGCAAAGCCTATTTACTATCTGCCTTTTACAGGAAAAGTTTCCAATCCCTACTCTGATTCTGATGACTGCTAAAGTTTGACATGATTGTTCTAGGTATTCATATTTGAACATGACTTCTTATAGGCAAGATTATACATGCATGATATTATACTACGAAGCAAACTAACTAAAAAAACCTCTCAGTATTGGCAATATGATTCCATTGTAAAAATGCACTCACAGACGTATGTACATACACAGAAAACATGAGCAAGATGCTCACAAAAATACTAGCAAAAGTTACCTTTAGGAGACAGGGGTCATGGGTGATTCTTCTTGGTGCTTCTTTTCCTAAATCGAGCACATACTATTTTGTAATTGCTAAAGCCACTATCCTTCTGTACGTTTTACTGTGGTAGCTAGAATGCTAGAAGCTATCTATGCTTTTGGTATTTCAAATACCAGCAGGGTGACTCACAGTGAATGTGTTTTAGGAGAGCTTCTATATTAAAACAGACTAGCAAGAAAGGGCTGGTAATCTACTTCCAAAAATTAACCAGTGAAAACCCTAAGGATCACAACAGAATGTTGTCTGATATAGTTATGGAAAATAAACCCCCTAGATGGGAATATACTCCAAATGCATAGTGGCCACCACAACAGACAGTGACTGTGGGCATGGTGAAGGACTGAGCCACAGGTGGAGCTGTAAGGAGTCGGAGCTGACTCCACAGCAACAAACAACACAGAGTAGTTTTTTAAAAAAGTCATCTTTAAAAATAGTGTGATGACTAAAAGACCGCAATTCATGGTCGAGCAGCTTTGGGGTTCCCCTGGGAGCACAGCTCCTGGCCCTGATGCTGCCCTTGCCCATAAATCATAACGAAGGTCCACTCTTCGGACACGAATGGATTGGACTTGACGATGCAGAGTGACCACATGTTAGATGCACTTTATGGTTCTGTGCATCTATAGGATATCATCCTGCTGACCTCTGGCTGGAGGAAGGGGAGTGGGTGGAGAGGAGGGGAAAGAAGACTGTTGAGAGGATGAGACACGTATGGAGCAGAAAGGAATAGTGTACTGTCACTGGAAAGGGAGAGCAGTGGAAGCTGCATATAGGTGGGCATGTAAATTTATATCAGTCATAATAAAAAAAAAATAGTGTGATGATCTGTAAATATCTTTGTTCTTGTCTCACTTCCTCATCAGGCACCTGGCCCCTGAAACGTCCCTGTAAGCTCTGCTTCCATGTGCTCTGTATGGTGTCTCACACGGTCTCCTCTCAGCCTAGCTAGCACCAGCATGGGGAGAGCATGTGTGGTCTTAGAGGCCAGCTGACCTGGGTGGAATTCCTACTTCTTTACCTACTGTGCGATCTTGGAAAATATTTGAGGCTTCAGTCTGTTCATAAAATAAGAATAAAACCACTCCAATGGCAAACAATCACCAAGATGCTTATCAGAATGCAGATTTCTTCCCCACTCCCTCCATTCAGATGGCCAGGTCTAGGTGATGGCCTAGGATTCTGCATTATAAACCGACACTGGGTGATTCTACAAAGACCTCGGTGCAGCATGAAAATCAGCACTTACGGTTAACGAGATATGAATGTAAAGTACCTGTTACATGTATTCAAAAAAACAGCTACCACTGAGAATGTTCTCAATGACTCATGGCAACCCCACGTGTATCCAAGTGGAACTGTGCTCCAGGGGGTTCTCAATGGCTGACTTTTCAGAAGCAGACTGCCAAGCCTTGACCCACCTCTAGGTGGATTTAAACATCTGACTTTTCAGTTAGTAGCCAAGTGTGTTAAGTGTTTGCACCACCCAGGGACTCTGCTATGTATGAAGTCTGACACAGTTACGTTCCCGAACTCGTCCTAGAAAAAATGCTACACACCTCACTGCTGAGTATTACTACAGTCACCTTTGAAGTCCTCCCTATGGGAAGCTGTGCACCAATGCCAGTAGCTAGTCCACCTTCAAAGTGATTTTGGAACTCTTTCTCTGGAACGTCCACCAAAACCATTGTCGTCCAAGGTCTGACAGTTAAGTTCGTGAACTCATGCAGCACTTTTACTAGGATGAGTTAGCGAACTTAACTGCCTGACCTTCTATACCGCCGTTATTTAACAAACGGGCCCGATTTCTTCTAAAGGCCTCTTGTCAAAGAGTTACATCATTTTGCCCCTGGCCCCACAGTGAGCCAGAGGCAGAGTTGCGACCAAGACCCTTTACTCGAGTCCTCACCTAAGTCTCCCCGTACCTCTGGACACCTGGAGTACACACTCCTCTGGCTACCTGTCAGTGTAGGCTTTCTGTGGGTGAGAAGCCAGCTCCTGGCTGTGGCTATGGCAGTGTTCCCTCTCTCAGGTTGCTCCTTAGTGATACAAATGCCCTTTTCCTGCTTAAATGCTAGGGCAAACCCCTTCAGGGGTAGAAAGCGAAGGATCTGCTAGTGGCTCTAGGCACTTCACATCTACCACCTAGGGTGGGTAGGAGCAGTCCCAGTTTTTCAGTGAAGGAAATGATGGCTTCAAGTGGCAGAGCGAGAGAGGTAACTCTGGGTTCTTTCGCTACCCGCCCTCTCCTACCATCCTGTCCTGCTGGGAGAGTTAAGTACTGAGTTCTCCACTCCATGGTACAGGGGGCAGAAAGTGGACCTGCCCACAACAACTGCAAGGCCTCAGGATGGAGACTGACTTTCAGAAAGGGAGATTCCTGACCAGTAGTGCTGTCATTCACATCTCACTTTTCTGTTTAACTGGATCTCTGCTTCCCCAATAAAGAAACGGAAGCCAAAACTGCTGCCACGCACAGACTGGAGGCGGTGAAGGAGGTGCTTACACTCACGCTGCAACTTCCAGTCCACAGGTCCGCCCTGTAAGCCACCCTGTCCCCAGCCCGTCTTCACTGAGAGAAGCTGGGTGGGGTCATCTCCTAGGTCAGGTGGACACTGGGGCAAAGTGCAGGTGGGAAGCCGCTCTGCAATGGCAGAGACTGCCCTGGGACCCTCTGCCTTCGCCACCCCAAAGGATTCTGCTGTACCTGGAGAGCAAGAAGCCTCGTTGTCTTCCTCGGATGTGAGCATAAGGAAGGAAGGAATCAAACTGTCTCCGAACTCCATTCTTCCTTTTAAGATTTATCCTGTTTACTCTGGCCCCACTGCCTCTACTCTAGTAGGACCTGGGTACCCTCCACCTGGCTACAGCTGCTTCTGCAGCTGTCCTGCATTGAATCCCCAGCCCTCCTTTCATGTACCCTAGGGCATCAGAAGAGCACAGTAGATGATTAAGACACAGCGCACTAACACCATAACCTCCACTTGTAGTATCTAGTCTCCAACCACTTGTATCAGATTCATTTTCTCCTGTGGCCCACCTCCAAACTGTAACCTAATTCTTCAACACTCTGTTTCACTATCCCTCATTCCTCCTGTATACACTTGGGCTTGCTCTCTCTTCTTCCACTGACTTCACTTGGCTAATTGTGAACCATGGTTAAAACCAACTCCCCACATGCTCTGGGCCTGCACCTGGGCAACTGAACATGGCTGAACAAAAGTATAATAGTGTTGACTGGTATCACTTAAAATCATGACCACAGCCTCAATGGGCCCTCAGTACCAACACTTGCAAAGTCCACTACCTTTGTCGGGTCCATCTACTCCCCGACTCTCCTACAGGACCACTTTAACTTCTCCAACTATTTCCTGGGTAAGTGATCAATTTCAATTTCCTCCGAGCAAAGAATGGGGGAAATAACACATCTGCTAGGGCTTTTAGAGACAAGCGTATCAAGTGCTCAGCAGGCAGACCTATAAAAGCTCTCTGGCACTCTTCTCTCTTCCTATCACTGTCACCCCTTTCCCAAAGCAGAGCTCTAGCCAAGTGTCTTCCCTGCCTGAGAATCTACACCGAAACAATTACCTCCAGTTCTGAAAGAAGCACAGAGAGGCTTGGCAAAGGTCAGAAATTTACGTCACATGGTTGATAAACAATCCGGGATTTGCACCCAGTCCTGTCTGAACTCCAGCCCTTAGCCTCCATGCACTGCTGCTTTAACATCAAGTCCAACCTCCTGAATCCAGTTTAAGATTGTAAGTTCTTAAGTTCTACGTCTCAGCTAACCCACCCACTCTAGAAACAGGATACAAAAGTGGACTGTGGTCACCACTCCACCCTTAATCATACCCCTATGTCTTCATCTGTGTGGACCTGGTAACTCTCAGCCTGGACTACCATGCCCTTGCACCTACCCCAAACTTGCCAACTCTCATACAGTGCCCGTCTCCTTGATGAAACAACCGCTGGTGCCCAGAGGTTCCTTCCTTCTCTGAGCTCCTTCAGCACCAAGCCTGCCTCATACACTTCATCACAAAGACTGTGGCCTTTGCCCCTCCCCCCTCAGTGTCTCATAAAGAGACGGTAGGAGCCCCATAGATGACCTCACTGAATCACAGTCAGAAGGCGAGCACTGTTTTGGAAACTGGTAACCTTGTCGCTTCCATTAAGGAGTGGGGAAGAGGTATGGCAGGGACCACTTTCCATACACCACAGCAAACCAGCCCTTTACTGTGCCTGCAGGCCAGGCCTTACCCGCAGGGCAAGCTCTGGGGCTATGACTGGCACCAAGTGCCAGTGAAAAGAGGATGAATTTGAAGGGTTTAAGGGAGGCCTTGCCGACAATCCTATCCCTAGTGAAGTATTTGGGATATGGCAAAAAACTGACACCAAAGCCCTTAAAGACACCTTGTCCTTAATTACACAGTAAGAGAGGCTCTAAAGCCAGAGGCCCTAGTCTAAATTCTATCACATGGCAAAGAAACTAAAGCTGTGTTATTTAAACTGAGTCACAGCAAATTCATGGATGTTCATTTTATTCTTCTTCAAACCGCACATGTAAGTCTCATTTATATATTCAAAGATGATTAATGAAGGTTCAGGGAAGCTAAAGGACTTTCTTAAGGGTATCTGGGTGAGAAGACCCTTGACAACACCACTGACACATGGGTAAGGGTGAGTCGCTCCAAAGGACAGAAACTGGCATAGTGTGGTAACCCAGGGCAGTCTTGACGTCAGACAGGCCTGAGTCTGAACATGGGCTTGCCAACTTGTGGCTGTATGAATTTAAGCAAGCTGCTTAACATTTCTAGGTCCCACTTTCTTCATCTGTAAAATGAGGATGATAATACTGGTGTCACTGGCTGTGAGGCATGAGAAATTAAATGCAAGATAACATCCTTGGCACAGGACCTATAATAAACCATATTTCAGTGACTCTTTTGACCCTCATCTATTTTAAAATGCACCTTGATTTCAAATAATAAATGCATCTTAAAATTGATAAAATATGGTAACATATAGCAGCTACCATCATCACGAGCATCACAGATGAAGGCATTCTGTTCTTAGGATCCTAACTAGGGCCAAGGAGACAAGTTCGTCTTGTGAGACAAACTCTTAATAGCCCTGCTCCCACATAGCCCCCTGAGCTTAGGCCTCTAAACATACCTTTCTTTCCATTGTTGGAGGGTGTGGACTTCCCACTGTCAGAGTTCAGCTCAAACACTCGTAAGTCTATGGCTGCCTCCTCCTTCAGAGTCTCTACTCTGGCTGGAGGCCTGGGTTCGGAGCTATTAGGACAGCCAGCAGGGGTTAGGGGTTTAGGGTGTGTCAGGAGTGGAGCTCCAGTCTCGCCCACATCCACAGGCAGGCCGTGTTCTTCCAAAGATGCCTCTTGGAGCTTTTGGGACAGGTCCTTAGACAGCACAGGTGCCTGAGGTGAGGTGGCAGGATTGGCAATCTGTGTCACGAGGGAGATGCTTTCACTGCTCTCTGATGGAGTCACCTCTGCTGGAGTCTCAAATGGGCTCACCAGATTCTCTCCACAGGGGCTCTGGGGTTCAGCTCTTTCTTCAGGTGATGTGGAATTTTTGATCATGGGAACCTTTGCCTCTTTTAGAGATTTGGGTGAAATGCCCACAGGCTCCTCTGTAAAGACAGAAAGGTAGTGGAAGGAGCAAAGTGTGCCCTGAGGAGTCTTGAACATCCTTGGAGCTCTCTGAAAACAGACCTCGGGTTCCTGCCACGGTTTACTCTCTCCTCAAGATTGAAGAATATGTTTCTTCACCCTCCCTCATTCCTTTCCCATCTCTTTTTTTTTTTTCTGCAGACACTGTCTGGTTGTCAGAGTCCCTCTTACCCAAGGGGCCTAGCACACGTGTGGTAGGCACTCTGTTCATCAACATAGCCCAAGATGGTATTACAGATTAGAAAGCTGAGACCTGAAGGTGAGTTTCATTTGGGTTATACCCTAGATTCACAGTCCTAGGCAAGCCGCTACACTTTTCTTTAACTTACCTGCCTCGTTCTTGAAAGAGGGATGATGGGGCAGTGGTGACAACTATGCATGCGGAGCTGCAGGCACAGGCTGGGTAAACTTAATGCTGTGTTAGTGCTGGATCATGAAAATGGCTCCAACACACTGTTCTAGGCTGAGCTACCAGTCAGAGAACGCTCAGCAAACTGCTGTAAGCTGGTGGCCTGTAAACCTGGTCAGGTATTAACAACACCAGGGAGCTTGTGAAAAACACAGTTTGACTCCTACAACTTAGTGACACATAGACAAACAACCCAGTCAAAAAAATGGGCAAAGGACTAGAATAGACATTTCACTAAATAAGACAGAATGGCCAACCACCTCAAGGAAAGTTGTTCAACATCATCAGTGATTAGGGAAATGCCAATCAAACCCAGAATGATTTATCACTTCAACCTTCCTTTTCATCAGAGGGTTACGACCAGAAAAATGGAAAACAAGTGTTGGCAAGTTTGTGGAGGAACCTGAACCTTCACAGGTGCTCATGGAATTATAAAATAGTGCTGCTATAGGAAACAGTTTGATCATTTCTGGAAAAGTTAAACATAAATTACTGTGTGACTCAGCAATTCTATTTCTAGGTATATACTCCAAAAAACTGAAAGCAGGAACACAGCTACTTATACACCAGAGTTCATTATAGCAGTAATCACAACACTTAAAAGGTGGAAACAGCCCTAGTGGGCATCAACAGATGAATGGAGAAACAAAACGTGGCTGTGCATACATGTGAAAGAAAGTAAAAATAAGCAAGCAAGCCCAATAAGTAAAACAAGCAAGTAAATAAATAAATAACGCAACCATAAAGAGAAACAAAGTCCTAACATGCTACCACGTGGGTGAACCTTAAAAGCAGTCTGCTGAGTGAACTAGGTCAAAAGGACAAATATGTAAGATCCTATTTACATCAAACAGCTACATCTGGTAAATGTATGGCTATCGAAGTTTATTAGTGGTTACCATGGGCAGAAGGGCAGGGTAGAGGTGTCACTGCCTGAGCCACCATGGAGGGACAGACACAGTTGGAAATGAACAGCGGTGATGACTGCACAATAGGATGAATATAACTACTGTCACTGAAAGGTACTCGTAGAAATGCTGAAATGGTAGACGCCTGGTTATGTATATTTATGTACCATAAATATATTTATGTACCATAAAAAACAAAACACGAGTTTGGTTGCCATCATGACAGAGTCTTATTTAGAAGGTAAGGAAGGAGTCTGGATTTTCAAGAAGCTTCTCCTGGGCCGGCAGGGCCCTTTTTCCAATGACACGTGATTTCTGTCCCTAAACCTAGGACTCCACCAGCCTTGCTGAACCTCTGCCTTGTTACCTCAGCCTATCTTCTACACAGACAAGAGCTAAACTCATTCCCTTTTCTTTCACTGGGCACCAAGTCTCTCCAGGCTCCAGACAGCATAACCCAGTCTCCTGAAGCAGGTCCTGTTACTTACCCATCATCTCTCAATACCGCTTACCTTCCTCCTCCTCCCAGCGAGGCTCTTCAGAGATGTTCTGCTCTGCCCGCTGTTTCAGGGCATCCCTCCGGGCCTGCTCCTGAGAGTGGGGGAGCAGATGGCCAGGAAAGTCAGGGTACCCTCTTCTCAGATCATAGTCCTGACACCAGAACTCTGAGCACCCTGTATCCCCTTCTTCCCACAACAAAATCCAGCCTGCCTCCCCAGGGCTCAGTGCAGTGTCTCCCCAGACTAGGCCAGCATACCTGCTCTAGTTGATGGACCTTATAGAAATACCGATGCCAGAACTCTGAATGGGAAACAGCTGCCGGGACCTGGAGGGACGGAAGCATGGGAATGAGATTTTGGGAGTAGTGGTGTGTGGTCTGTGTCCCCTGCCTTCAAAGTCTGCTCTGGATTTCTAGTGCAGTAGGTGGCTTAGTAGTGATTCTCAGAGTGCTTGCACCCCATACCCCCGAAGTTTTAGACAGACCCACCTTTCTAGCACAGCTTGGCCAAGGAGGAAGAACTCCCATCAGGCTTACTGACCCTTCCACTTCTCACCATTCTCTGATTGCCAAAAGCCCGGTGAATCAGCTTCTCCTGTGTGGATTCTTGGCTCAGGATGTGGCCGGGCTGGCTCTGCAGGTTTTTGTCTGCTTTCTGGGCCAGATAACCCCACACTGACTCTGGATATGTCCCACCCACCTCCCGACACCTCAAGCCTGCAGCTGGCTGCAGTTTTGCCAGCTGGGCCCTCACCATCTTGGTGTAGAGGGCCCGGATGGAGGGGCTGCCTACAAGGAGCTCTGAGATCTCCCCTTTCTTCTCCTCCAAGCAGAACTGGGAAAGCCAGGCGTCAAACAACTCCGGGGGCCCTGCAGAGGGACAGACACTGATGGTCAGTGCCCTGGGCCTGGGGAAGGAAAACTGGGCCTACAGAACAAACTTAAGCCTGGACATGGAGCATGAGGAAAGCTTATAGTTTTCTTCAGAGCTATTTTGGCTTAGGGTGGGGGTCAGGAAAAGTGAAGGGGTTAGTGGCCCTCACTGACTCTAGGGCAGGGTACCTAAGTGATGTCCAGGACCTGCAGCTCCTACTGTCTCACAATCCTGCTCACTTTTTAGTCTCACGCACTTAGCTACTGAACCCCTCTTCTCTGGAACTTTTCAGTCACCACCATGGGGCCTAAGCAAACAGCTGCTGAAAGGAAGGCAGGGAGGTTGAACTGACGGGATGAGGGAAGAGAGGAGCAAAGCCTCTGCAGAAACAGAGGAAGATACCTGGGTTCAGGAGGGACAAAAGAGAGTATCAATCCATTTCCCTAGGCACACGACACAGACTAGCCCCACCACGGACCCTCTATTTTGCCTTTCCTCACGCGTCTGTTCTGTAGGCTCTGACCCTGGGAGCTACGCCTCTTGAAGACCTTGCCTCCCCAGGCTTCTGTCTCTTGTGATTTTCCTCCCACTTCTCTGGCTGCTCCTTCTGAGTCTCTGTGGGCTCCTCCTTTTCCTTTTGGTCCTTATCTCTTTGCATTCTCTGTTTTCTGGCAACACAGCCTCCACTAAACCATGAGTTTCAACTCCTCCTCCCACTGGCAATTTTTCAGTCTTTCTTTGCAGCCCAGACCACTCTTTGGGGCTCCAGATCCACAGGACCAGGGGTCCCCAGACACCTCCACCTGCACAGGTACTGTAAACCTAATGTGACTCCTTTTCTTCCTTCCTTTCCAGGTTATCCATCTGGAAACCCAGGGGCCATCCTGGCCATCTCTTACCCAATCACTGTGAATTCTATGGCCTCTATGTCTCACATACACATCTTTTTCTTTACTCCACCTGCTACTTCCTAGTTTCTGGCCTTCCTTCTGACTAGATATTCCTAACCACAGCCTCCTAACTGGTCTTCCAGTCTTCTGCCTTTGCCTTCTTTATTTTATGCTACACAAATACTGCCAAAAGCTCTTTATAAAATATAAATCTGACCAACTCAGGCTTCAAAACCTTTCAAAAGTTCTTTGTGGAAGGCCTTTTGAAAGTGAGAGTCTATAGACAGCCTTCACAGGGTCAAAGAATTCCCATACTGCATACAAAATTTCATGGGCATTATTCTGGAGAGTTTCTCATTTTCAACAGCCTTTGACTAAAAAGGTTACGCAGCTCTTCCTGGAGGCTATTAGGACAAAATTCAAACTGCTTCATCTGGCACATAAAGCCCTTCATCATCTATCACTTGGGCACCTCTGGTCCTTCACTCCCTCACACAGACTCCCTGCCCAGCCTCACCAAATGGCCGGTGCTCCCTGTCCTTTTTGGGCCTTCAGAGAAACTGCTCCTTTGCTAGACTACCCCTCCCTACTTCTCTGTCTAGCGTATTTCTAATACATCCTTAAAAAGCCATTTCATGAAGTACATGGTAGAAGGGAAGAGGGTGCTGTCACAGGGTTAAGAGAACAGACAGAGTTGCACAGAAGTGGATGCCTGGGGTGTTACACAGCAAATTGACATGGATTGTAAACTTTTACTTAATCATAATAAAATTTTTTTTAAAAAAGCCATTTCAAGCATCACTTTCTAGATGGCTCAGGCTACCTGGGTGCCATTCGTCTAGGCTCTCCATCCTTCTGAAAGGTGTTTACTCTCTCCTATCTTGGATTCATTCACTTCTCTCTCTCAGCAACAACTTCTACAAGGGCTAGACAGGGTTTGTAAGGTCTGACTCATGTCTAACCTCTAGTTCCCCAGCAGAGGCTTAGCAAACAGATGCTGAAAGGAAGGCAACGAGGCAGCAAGGCTCGGAGGGAGGTTGAACTGATGAGATGAGAGAAGATAGGAGCAGAGCCTCTGCACAGGAGGAAGACAACACTTGGGTTCAGGAGGAAAAAACGAGCACCAATCCACTGCAGTGGGCATAAGGCACACACTAGCCTCCTGTGGCCTCTCTGTGTAGGTGGTGCCTGGCCTCTGCTGCCTGAGGAAAACAGGGTGCATAGACCCCTCTGGGCTGCCTATCCTGTAAGCCCACTGCCTAGCCCCTGCCCTCTCACCATCTGGTTCATTGCAGTAGGTTGCTGGGTCCGACTGCAAGCTATAGAGGCGAGCCTAGAAGAAAAAAGAAAAGAGAACATAAATTCTGGGGTGCTGGGCGCAGAAGGCACCTCCTCTTTGCCAGGGTACCCAATCCATGACAATCTACCATCTCCCACAACCAGGTAGCAACTTGGCTGCCACACCTACGGTGCATTTGTCAATTAACACTGTTGCATAAGGAGTGGAGAAACAGATTTAACAGTCTTTATCCAGTGTTCCATCTCTGAGAACGAGGCAAATACAGCATATGTAGGCTATAGAATGACAGGTATGAAATGCTTGTGAATCACATGAAACTGAGTGTCAGTAAAAATGTACTAATAAAATCCAGTATGACCTCACTTACATAAAAAAGACAAGAAAAGACAAAGTTTACTAGTGGTAACCAGGGGCAGGAGGGAAGGGGAAAGGAGGGATGAAAGGTAATAAAAATATTGCATGATAAAGGGTTATGTTGCATAGCCAATTATTACAACTGCTGTCAATAAGTTGTACAACTGTAAAAAAGTGAAGTGGCAAAGGTTGTGGGACAGATATATTTCCAACAAAGATCCCCCCCCCACCCCCGCAAAAAGAGTAACTGTTGAGGCTGCTTGTGTACAGCCAAAAACCTTATGGGATCTGATTTTTAGTTTGAAGTTTTAGGGTCATGGTTTCATGCGATATCACAGCTAACTGGCCTAGTAACTTATTCAGTGCTTTTGTTCTAGCTCCTAGTTTGATGCATAGTGCCTGGGGTTTTAAAAGCTTCCAAGCAGCCATCCAAGGCAGAATAATCGGTCTCTATTTTCCTGGAACCAGAGAGGAAGAAGAGTCAGGAACAAGAGGGGTATGGAATGTGTGGTTAACTGAATAACTGCCTACTTTGCCACGAGACCAGAAGAACCAGATGATGCCTAGCTATTATTATTGATACAAGATGCTACAGAAGAATCCTGATCAAAAGGGGGAACATGCAGAACAGAATTTCAAATTCTTATGGATTCCAGACTTCTTAGAGCCATTAAAGTTAAATGAACACCTGACACTATTGTCCTGAGATCAATTTTAAACCTTACGCCAAAAATATCCCCTCAAGTCTTCTTAAAACCAAACAACAGTAGGGCTTAACTAGTAAAAAATGTCTGCCTTGAGGATTAGGCTCTTTTAAAAGTTATTTGCGTGAGATCAAAGGAGCCTTAGTGGAACAGTGGCTAAGGGAGGGCTTGACTGTTGATAGGTCCGTGGTTTGAACCCACCAGCTGTGGCTCCACAGGAGAAAAGATGTGACAGTCTGCTTCTGTAAAGGCTTATAGCTTTGGAAACAATGGGGTAGTTCTACTTTGCTCTACAGGGTCACTGTGAATTGGAATCAACTTGACAGCAATGGGTTTGGTTTTCTTATATAGGATCAAATTAAAACAGAAACTTGAAAAACGAGATAGGAACCTTAGCGGACAGGAAATTTATGTTAATGGGGGAGGAACAACTCAGAGACAGAAGGTGAGAATGACTGTAAAACTGGAAGAATGTAACCAATGTCACAAAATGGTATATGCAGAAAACTGCTATGTATATTCTCCATAACAATAAAATACATAACAAACACATTAATGAAGTGCAAATTCATGGGCAAAGTTTGAAATAACGCAGCTCCCCCCAAGTAAAAACCACTCCTTAATTTCCCAGCCAGTTGGCCAAGTAAAGCATAAACTGTGTTCCCACTAGTGCCACAGGGGTGACAAACTTTAGCTGGAAAACAGAAAGTTCCACCTTCCTTCCTCAGTATCACCTGACGGATGGGGCTGTCTGTCTGCATCAGAACTTCCCCAAGTTGTTTCAGTGATGATTCACAGTTATCATTTAAACCCAGTAATTTAAAGATTTCTCAACTTTACTCAAATGTTCTCTAGGTGGTGGTGCTAATTCTAGAGCTGAAAAATATAAATGAAAAATTCTCATGTTTGGAATGAAAATGTAAAGTGATCAAGTGCTACAAATAAGGCCAAACTGCTAAATCAGGGGAAGACACTCCACGAAATGGGAGAATGATGACAAAATAAAATGAGGTAGAAGTACACTACCATGGTTTGCTCTTGCAGACACTCTCCCTGCTTCACAAATATTTCTTTTGGAAATTAGTCTTAACCCAAATGTGTAGGGTATCTTCCAAAGATGCTCCTTTCCACAGCATTCCCTATTACAGCTGAAAGCAGAAAAGAATCAAATGCCTAACACTAGGAAAATGTTAGAACAAGTCAAGCTATGTTCACTGCCAACTTTAAAGTCACTAAAAATGATGGTGATTAGGAAAGATGATCATGGTTTGTTGTATGCTATTTTTTATAACAAGTTACAAAACTGTATGTATAAAGTGCCTTTTTATCTTTACCTTATTCTTAAAAACAAAAAGAAATGAAAGATTATACACCAAGGAGAAATCCGTGGTTCTCTTTGAGAGATGGAACTATGGGTTCAGAGATAATTACCTCGCTTCCCAGTATTCTCTAACTGAGCTGTAAACACACATTCATTCCCGAGGCTGAACACAGACTGCTTTTGTGAGTACAGGCTGGAAGCTACAGTGCAGTGCTGGCAGGCACCTGCGGGAGAGGCCCCCAGGGAATACCTTGTTGCCATCATAGGGCTCTGCTGCACCAGACGGTGTGCCCATCAGGGTGATGACATCGCATTCGATGGTCTTGTCTGGGGAAGGGGCAAAGGTGTCTGAGATCACCCCCAGGAAGTCAGACAACCCCTTCTTCACCTTCTCCGTCGCCCCCGAGGTTCCTTCAGTCTGCAGAGAGAAGCCAGCAGAGGAAGCACGTGCCCCAGAGGCACGATGCAACCTGGACGTGGGGTACGGAAGCAGGACAAACCAAGGGTGAAGTGGGGGACTAGAGCAAGTGGCCACAACCTTCTATGCCTTCTTTGGAGCTGGGACACTGGGATACAGCAGGCCTGTGTAGGGCAGGGCAGAGATCCTTGACTGGCTGTCTCATCAAAGCCTCAAGGCCAGTCAGGCTAATGAAAAAACTGAAAGGAGGGTACCTACACTATAGACACTTCAGGGCAGAGAAGTGCCAATTGGCAGAATGGTGAAAAAGGTACAAACTTTGGAGTCAGATCTAGATTTGAACTCCAGGTCTATGGCTTGTTGATTACGAGACCTTTCTACCCTCTGAGTCTGTTTCCTTATGGATATAATTTGCATAAACACAGATCTCACAGGGTTACTGTGAAGATCAAAGGAGATAAAGCATATAAAATGCCTGGCATATAGCAAGTACTTAATAAATTGCAGCGCTGTAATAACTGGTCATTATCATTACTCAGGAAGCAGAATGTTTTGCATAAAAAGCTGAAGACACATGGGCAGAGTAAGTGCAGCAGCCCTGCCCAAGGACAAACCTGGGACCATTTTGAGGCCAATATACGGACCTCTTGGAAGGGGCAAGTGAGAGACAAAACTTAGGCAACACTGGTCAGGATGTTCTCACACAGGTAGGGAGGGGTGGGGTGCTGACAGAGGCTCTAGTTATCACAGAAAACTGTGACATATTTACTCCCGATTAGGCTGCCCAGGCATTTTAAATCAAGAACTTACCACAGTGCCTGGCACATGCTGGCACAAATACAATCAGATTTGTTGAATAAAAAAAAAGGAATGACTGAAAGAAACAAGTGGTGTCTCTGCTACTGACTGGATTTACAGCAGTCATCAGGATCACTCCTTGTCATCTATGCTCATCAGCAGATGTGGTTAGCAGGCAGACAGTACTTTACAAGAGGATTCTTAAGTTTGATTTCAAAAAACAAAAACAAACCCAAACCTCCAAAACATGTATTCCAACACGACCTCTCATCGTGATGCAACTGATTTAGCTGGTGCTCAAATGAAGAAAGCTATAAATATGTTCAAGAGCTAAAGGGAAAACTGCATCCCCAAACCAGCACACATTATTAAATGGGAAATTCAATGTGTACAGGGGTATCTTTGTCCAATTTCCAGTATTCACACTAACTCTGGAATCTAACTCTCATCTCATGATAGGATTTTGTTTGTTATATACATCTCTGATTAATAAATACAGGGTCATTAAGAATATAAACCGGCACAACCATTCTAAAGGATAGTTTTACAATAGATTTTAAAAGGCCTAAAACTGTATTAACCTTATGATTCATCTCAATATTCTATTACAAAGAAAGTGTCAGGTCAATGAGCAAAGATTTAGCAACCAGAATGTTCACTGTATCTCTGCAGTCAATAATAAAAAAAATTTAAATACAAACCTAGTAACTGATTAAATCCACACAATGGTATACTATACCATTTAAGACACTGTAGAACAAGGTCACAGTGATTATTAAATAAAACAGTAGGTTAAAAACATTGTATTCAGTTGATCCTAGTTTTGGAAAAGAAAGTGTACACAGGGATATAGTGCAAAAAATTAATAGTGGTTATCTCTGAGAGACAGAATTATGGATGACTCTAGGTTTTTTTTTGTTTAAAAAAAAAATCTGTACTTCCTAAATTGTCTACAGTGAATGACTGCTAAAAAGAAAACATATGCTAATACAATACACAAGTGGGAAAGG
This sequence comes from Heterohyrax brucei, assembly GCA_028571685.1. Taxonomy (NCBI): domain Eukaryota; kingdom Metazoa; phylum Chordata; class Mammalia; order Hyracoidea; family Procaviidae; genus Heterohyrax; species Heterohyrax brucei. Next base: position 62,872,945 of record CM053140.1, read on the forward strand.
TCGTTAATACACATAGCTTGTTTGAAACAAATCTTTTGAAATGTACATACTGACACAGTGGCTGCCACAATGCACTCAAACCTCACAACTGTGAGACTCTATTAGGAGGATGTCACAGGACTGAGCAGTATTTCATCTTGTTGTACATCGGGTTGCTATGAGTGCGAACCCCCGACAGAATCCAGCAACAATAACATGGGGAAAAATTAAGCACCTAGCTGTAGAAAGGTTGGAGCCCCCATCAGGATTGTAGATGTGCGAAGCTGCGGGGGCAGTCCCTTGAAGGGTGTTGGCAGTACTCACAGCCAGCTTCTCCTTGACCACGCTGGCCGTGGCCGCGATGGTGCAGGCCGTGTCATGCTGCACCACCTGGGAGAACTCTGCCAGGTCCCGCTTCATAAACTCCAAGGCTTCAGAGGACTACGGGAAGGCAGAGAAGGAGGTCAGAGCTAGCTGGCACCACCACGCCTTGTTCCTGTTCCCTGGGCTTTTTCAGTACCAGACTGACACAAAGAAAACTCAAGTGACAGCAGAAGCTTGGGCTCAGAAACAATACTCACTTGTCCCAAATCTGTGACCTGGGATTACCTGACAGCAGAGCGTGCAGGGATAATTCTGGCTACCGTTAGCACAGGACTGAGTCCTGCCCCAAGGACTTACGTAGTATAGTATTTGTTTTAAATTTCAAATAAGTTGGAAGGGTGTTTGACTTTTATATTCAAGACAGTGGGAGGGAAGGAGTTACCAGAAACACCGCATCAGATTCTCTCTGAGGTTCATTTTGCTTATCCAGAAACATCCTTCGGGCAGAATGCCTATCTGCTCCCATCAAACCAATCTGCTTCCTGACCTGGGCTCACAGCTCCTCAACAAGTCTTGTAAATCTTGCCATGTTTCACTTCACTTCACACTCAGCAACTCTAGAATGCCTCCTTGAATCATCTCTGCACTCATGCCTGCAGGCCCTCTCACTTCACCCAGGCGCAATCGCCTGCCTTTTTTAAAAGCTATGTTTCTAAGTAAGGGTTCCGGTGGCTTCTTCTTCTGGGAAAGACCTGCCTGCTTCTCATCAGCTGGCGAAGTCTCTGAATAAAACAATCTCATCTATCAACCAGGGGTTCCTTTGGTGGGAATCATGCCTCTGTATCAGGCTAAAAAATTAAAACAACAACAACTACCTGTTGCTGTTTAGTTCTGACTCACAGCAACCCTCTAGGATAGAGAAGAACTGCCCACTGCATTACCAAGGCTGTTTAAGTCTTTATGGAAGCAGACTGACATGTCTTTCTCCTGTCAACCTTTTGATTAGCAGCCAAGCACTGAGCTACTGGGCCACCACAGCTCCTCTCTTATCAGATTCTGGGCTTCTTGACTGGAGCCGGAGGGGAGGATCATTCGTTACTTAACATTCTCCATCCATACCGCCACCACCTTAGTGCAGGCCACCCTGCCTTCTCGCCTGGACTCGGACTGTACTGCTGACACTTGCACTTCCTTCTGCTCATGACAGCCAGAGGGAGCTTTGCAGAAGTCAGAGCATAATGCAGGACATCTGAGACAGTGTCTGCAGTAGAACACTACTTTTGAGAGGTTGGCCAAGGTAGAGGTACTTGTGAAGCCAGTCAGTCACTAAAGATGGAAGAAGTATGTAGAGCACTGAAAGAGAATCACATCACAAAAGCCAACAAAATCGAGTTGCAAGAAAGAGGGCATGATCACCAGTGTCAAATGCAGCGAGAAGATAAGGGCTGAAAGCGACCCACTGGATTTGGCAAATAGCATATGAAGCCGAGTGTAAATGTAGATAGATAAGTTTGTTAGTGGTAGAGAGGTACAGAGGGTGTTAGGACAGATCATGCTTGTTGACTTCAAATTTTAAAAAGTAGACAAGGTTTGTCTCCTGAAAGTAAAAAGACAAGCAGATAAAAAAGGGACTTGACAGAAGAGTCAGGTTCTGGGACAGTTACTGCAGGTAAGGAGAGCAGAAGAAAATTAGGTACTCAAAAGACTTGTTGTAGGGGTGGTACTAAGGTTGGGAAATTAACAGTAGGGCCAATGAGCAACGTGACTTTTTCCTTCAGTATATAGTGTATACACACACAGACACACACATAACCTCCAATGGGAGGAGGACACAGAGGAAAGCAGATCACAGCACCATCTCTAAGTTGAGTCTTAGGGGCAATGTGTAATAAGTAATGGGTACAAAGGAAGAGAGAAGTCAGGTGGTCCAGGATGTGACAGGAAGGAAACAAGGGCAGGGAAGCACCCAAAGACCAAGAAAAAACGGAAACAGCAACAGACTGACAGTGTCTGTGAAGTTTCCCCACCACCCTCTCAGCTCTTATAAGAGCAGCTAATGCTTATACAGTACTCAGAATTGTACTAAGTGCTTTACATATGTTATCATACATTAATATTACTCTCATTTTACTAATGAGGAATTAAGGACTAAAAACATTAAATAACTTGCTTAAGTTTATATAAAAGTACCAAAAGATAGAAATTAAGTTTTTTTCTTTCCAACTAAAGAGTTGCCAAAGTCAGAAACAACACCTATCTCCTTGCTTCAAATTGGGATGTCCACCGGGGACAAAGATGAATGACTGACCAACTTTATATTTTTAATGAATTACAGTAGGACCAACTTTTAGCACAGCACTCAACATTCAGCATTCACTCAACTTTTGCAGAATGACTGTCAGGTTCCTTTCAGGAGATAGCTCAGCAGGAAGCAAGCTCCTTTGGGGCTTGTTTTATTAAACCTCTTCCACTAAGCATCTCTTTCAGACCTCATCAACAACATAAAGCTGCACAGAGTCACTGATTTGCTGGCCTGTATACAAGAGGCTGGTTCAGGAGTATCCAGGCTGGGGAGGAATGAAAATACTCCCAGGGTAGAAGGCTAATTTTACTGAGGCCAATAAGCTTCCTGGAGTTCACCCTGAAGCAGGAATCACCCTAGCTGCTTGAGAAAAACAGTAATTAACCTTTCCCACAATTCAGTGGTGGTTTTTGACAAACCAGCATGGAATGAAACAAGAACACACACCGGCATTCTCTACCGGCAACACCAAGCCTCACTCATCCTTGCAGGAATTGTTTAGTTAGCCATTCAAGGACCTCTGCTCTCTGTCCATCCATCTTCTTTCCCCCTAACCTCTTTTATAAACTCCTCACTAGGGCAGAACTCATGAGTCACCAGTGTCAGCCTGGGTTCTTGCTGTTCATCCTGTCCAGGCAACGTTAGCCTCATCAGGTTCCTTCCCCAGGGAGGTCTTCCCTGGTGTGTTCTCGACTATCCAGACTAAATAAGATGCACCTTATCTGTACTTGCTTTGACAGTACTTACCGCAACTGAAATTAAGTAGCTTATTTGTTTGACTTTTTCGTTAATGGCTGTCTCCCCACTAGACTGTCAGCTTTGTAAGGCCCAGAATAGCCTGAGTCTTGTTAAGGTCTGTCCCCTTAGGACTCGTCCGAGTGCTGTCTGTGGTATATACTCTATATCTGAATGACTAAAAGAAAAAGTTTTGCCATTAATCCTTTTTTCCTTTAAAGCCTAGGTCAAATTCTCTCTTTTCCGCGATGAAGTCCTGAATTTTCAGACTTGGAATAAATCGCTCCTTGCTACGGATTCCTACGAAAGGGTCGTTCCTGCCATAAACTCATCTTCCTGTCGCCGGTCTAGTACACACTGATCCCCGTCGGGGTCTGTCCCGCCGTACACCGGCAAGCGCTAAAAGCAGGGCTCAGGTCGGCCTCCACCCTAAGCCCCGGCGCTCACACAGGGAGGACTGGGGCCGGGGACCAAGCTGCAATGAGACAGCGCGGGGCCTGCAAAGAAAGAAGGGCGCCGGCCCGGCTTACCTTCTCCTTGACTGCTTGGTAGCTCTGCTGCAGCCAGCTCCGCCACCAGCCCACGTCCTCCCTGTGGAAGACAGACACATCGGGTGGCCCTGCGGGACGAACTCTGCTCGCCCAGCGATTGGGCCTCAGTTTCCCCGAGATGGGGGTGGAGGCTTCGCAGACTGCTTCCCGGTCCCTCACGCTGCGACTCCATCCACCCTTCCAGCTCTGCCCACACCCGGTCAACTTCCTGTTCTCCACTGGGACCCCGGCCCAGCACCCCAACCCTGACAGATTTCAGGCCCCAACGCCCCGAAGCCAGACGACGGGCTCACCCTTCCGCCATCTTGCCCGCCTGACATCACCAGTATTTACCGACCTTTGACTTCCGGCACGGCCCCACCCCCCCAGTGCCGCCCCGGAGTGCTCGGCCCAATCCGCGCAAGGGCACCGCCCCCAGCCCAGTTTCCACCCGGCTGCATCTTTACGCCTCCCGTTACAGAGTGCGCTCGCGTCTTTGTCCCGATTTCGCCCTGAAATTGCTTCTTGAATACTCTGTGTCTAATCCTAATTCAGCCCTAGTTTTAGGCCTACCCGAAGCGTTGGCTCAACTGCCACCAGCCGCAAATCTTTTTTGAGTTGTAGAAACGCTAATGTCCGGTACGGTGTCCGATAGGGGACAGAATCCACCAGCTGGCCTGAGCGGCGGAGAAATGCTAACAAAAGAAGGAAGAGAGGGCGCTCGAACTTCGGGATCCCAGGGCGCTGGGCTAGGACCGCCCCCCTTTGTGAAACCTAGCCGCGTAGCAGCGGCTAATTCAAGTAGCGCAGACTGCAGGGCTCCAGCCTAGGGTTTGAAAGTGTGTGGTGAAAAATTCAGAGGTACTTAAAAGCAGCCCCTTGGGAGGCTCCCGGGATATTAGGGAGACATCCACATTCAGTTACTTCAACTGTCGGCGACCCAGCTCAGAACTGTGCGAGCTGAGTGGTCAAAAGAAATCTGAAGACCCCCGGGAGGAGAGAGATTAAATTGGATTGAGTTTCATATGCAGATTGAGAGATGAGAACTTTCTGAGTCGACAACAACGGGTTGGGTTTGGTTGGTTTGGTTCTAGAGGAGGACACGCTTCCATCGCCTCATCTACTAATCCAGCTGCATCTGCTCACGTACTTTGCCTCCTACAAGGATACACTTAGCTAAGGTCAGACCCTCCAGTGAGAACTAGATGTCATCCTCTTCGGTCAATTTAAGATTGTAGCTCTGGTAATCTACCCTCTCCTGCTCCTCCGTTTTTTTTTTTTTTTCTTCTCTTTACAGGATTATTTCTGTCATACATGCTGTTATTTCTCCCACCTTAAAAACAAAAACAACTCTCTTGACCCAGCAACATTTCCCTATCCTCCTTTACAACAAAATTGGAGTTACTTATACAGTGCTACCTTTTCCAACGCCCCTCTTATTCAAACTTACTTTAATCAGGTTCTTCGTTGCCAAGGGCAACGGCCACTTTTCAGACCTCATCTTGAACCCTCAGCATCTTACTTGACACGGTTGGTCACTTTGTCCTCCTTTAAACACTTTCTTCACTTGACTTCAGGACACTGCCTTCCAGGCTTTCTTTCTGCTTCACTGGTAGCTCTTCTCGGTGTTTTTTGCTGTTTCCTCATCAACCTTTTGATGCTGGATTGTTTTAATGTTCAGTCTTTGACCCTCTTCTGTTCACTTCTAGTCATTTCTCAGGTGATCTCAAGGCCCGTGGTTTTTAAATGCCGTCTAAACAGACAAACAAACAAAAAAGCCCCAAACCCACTGCCATCAATTCCAACTCACAGCGACCCTATAGGACAGAGTAGAGTTGCCCCATAGTTTCCAAGGACTGCCTGGTGGATTTGAATTTCTGACCTTCAGGTTAGCGGTCGTAGCACTTAACCACTATGCCACCATGTATATTCTGGCAACTCCGGATTTTCTCTCCGTTTTACACATCTCACTGCTAAATTCATTATCTCTTTTTGGATCCATAATTATTGTTGTTAGGTGCTGTTGAGTCTATTCTGACTCATGGCAACTCTATAGGACTGAGTAGAACTACTTCATATGGCTTCTAAGAAGCAGCTGGTGTATTTGAGTTGCTGACTTTTACGGTTAGCAGCCAAGCTTTTAACCACTAAGCCACCAGGGCTTTAATAGGCATATTAAAGTCAACATGTCCCCAGACAAACACCTAATATTATCTACCTCAACTTCCTGCAAAAGTTTCCTTTCTATAAATGTCAACCTCATTGTTGCTGGTTGCTCAAGCCTAAAACCTGAGACTCTCACTTCTTTTCATACTCTAAAGTGGATCCCGCGTGGCAACAAATCACCAAACCTGGAAGTAGAGAATGCTGTGGGAGGGATGGCTGGTATCAGAATTGGTGCGAGGATTGGAAAGTAGAGGTGTATCTAACCTCTACCCTATAGGAATCAGCTCTGGGCTAATCCTGACCTGATCCCTAAGAATCTTAGACAATTTTTGACACTACTGGTAATGCAGTACATCAGGAGTAGATGCAAATACCAGTTAGGAGGCTGGTTTTACAGGCCTGTCTACTCCAGATGGCTCTCTCTTTAATATAAAACCAGAATCCCTTACTTAACACCTCCACTGCTATCATGTGGGTACAAGCCACCACCATTTCTCACCTGGTTAACTGAAAGAGTCTCCTAACTGGTGAGCTGGCTGCATATATAAGCAAACTCCTTGTCAACTTCAAGGCATGGCCCTCTCAGCAGGGCCACAAACTGGCTGACCCTATTGGTGGACCATAGTCACTTAATTTGCGTAGTCATAGTATATTGACCAATCCTTGCAAGGTGCATAAATTGGAGCAATTACAGGGCAGGCTGCAGCCCAAAAGCCAGACAAAAAGTATTAAATCATCCAGTTATTTACAATTTACTGAGGAAATGCCCAACTCCTGGGTAGAAAAGTAGGGCAAAGGGGGAAAAAATCTTTCAAGCTGTTTTTCCGAAGAAACAAAGCAAAAGGTAACATAAAGCAATCGATTTCACTATACTTGTTGTTAGGTGCTGTCAAGTCAGCTCTGACTTATAGCTATCCTATGTACAACAGAGCAAAACACTGCCCAGTGCTGCACCCTGCCCACAACACTGTCTGCTTCAGCCCATCGCTGCGGCCGCTGGGTCAGTGCACCTTGCTGGTCTTCCTCTTTTTCACCGACCCTCTACCAAGCACCATGTCTTTCTCCAGGGACTGATCCCTCCTGATATAATGTCCAAAGTATGTGAGACATAGTCTTGCTGTCCTTGTTTCTGAGAAACACTGTGGTTGTACTTCATCCAACACAGATCTGTTCCTTCTTTTGGTGGTCCATTTTCTATTCAATATTCTTCTCCAACACCACAATTCAAAGGCATCAATTCTTCTGTCTTATTCATTGTCCAGCTTTTTTTGCATGCATATAATATGTTTGAAAATACCACAGCTTGGGTCAGGCACACCTTAGCCTTCAAGGTAGTGTTATCAGAAAAAACCCGGTCACAGGCTTGTACTACCTGTCACTAATAAGCTAAAAACAGAGACAGGGATTAAATCTCTTAAGGTCACTTTATTCAGATTGGCTGTTACCTGAGAAGATAGTCGGTTGGTACCCTGAAAAGTATCTTAGTATCTTAACATTTCAGTCCAGTTTTACAGTTTTATGGAAGTGTTTAGGGAAGGGAAGTGGGGTATGCAGTGGGTGTTCAGAAGAGGATAGGTTGGTGGAGAAACAGTTACTTTGTTTCAAGACAAGTTGTCCTTGATGTCTGGAGATTGGCTGCTTTTTCCTAGGAACTGTGTTGCTTATCGGGATAGTGAGATGCAACTTGAGGTCACTCTGGTCAGTGGTCAAGAATAACCTGGGAAAACAATCTCAAAATCTTTACGACTACCAGTCAGAAAGGAGGTTATAATTTTCTTCATGTGTCAACATTCCTAGGCAAAATAGGAGGTTTAAGTTTTAAGAAACTAGCTTAAGAACTTTTATACAGCTATTAAGCCTGTCAATCCCCAGTCAGTATTATGAGTCCTGACAATGAAGTTCACGAACTTGCCGCGTTGTGCTTACGTTCACAGCAGTGTATGAACACCTTGGTAAGGTTTTATTACTTCAGTATATCAGTGTCTCACAGCTGTGTACATGTCGATGTGTGGCAGTGTCTTGCTGAGTGGCATTCGTTATTGTGTGTTTTTGTATGCTGTTGCAAGAATGTCAGAGCTTGAATTAGAGCAACAAACAAACATTAAATTTCTTCTTAAACTTGGCCACAGTGGAAGTGAAATCAGGGACATGTTAGTCCAAGTTTCTGGGGATAATACCCTGAAGAAAATGGCAGTGTACACATGGATTAAACATTTTTTTCTGAGGTGAGAGGAAGCATTACTGATGAAGAGATGTTGGGGAGGCCAGTAACAAGCAGAATTGATGAAAACATTGCAAAAATTCATTGAATTGTGTGTCAGAATCATCAGTTAACTGTAAGAAGCATAGCCGACCAAGTAAACATTGATAGAGAAACAGGAAAATTTTAACTGAAAATCTTCGCATGACAAAGTGTGTGCAAAAGTGGTCCCAAAGGAGCTCACTGATAAACAAAAGCAAAGCAGAGTCTGAGTTTGCCAAGACCTTTTGGAGAGGCAAGATGATGTTTTGGGCTGTATTATCACCAGTGATGAAACATGGGTATACCAATAAGACACTGAAATAAAGTGTCAAAGTGCACAATGGCAGTCAACCAATGCTCCATGACCAAAAAAGTTCTTTCGTTCCTAATCAAGAGTCAAAATGATGTTGCTAACCTTATTTGATTAATATCAGAGGAATTGTTGATTATGAATTTGTACTTACTGGACAAGCAGTTAACCAAGTTTACTATTTGGAAGTGCTGAAAAGCTGGCATTAAAAAGACAGAAACAACCTGAACTTTTCACCAACAACTCACAGCTTTTGCATCACAACAACGCACCAGCTCACATGGCACTGTCTGTGAGGGAGTTTTTAGACAGTGAACAAATAACTGTATTGGAACACCTTACCTACTCACCTAATCTGGCTCCCGGTGACTTTTCTTTACCCAAAGATAAAGGAAATACTGAAAGGAGGACATTTTGATGACATTCAGGACATAAAGGGTACTACAATGACAGCTCTGATGGCCATTCCAGAAAAAGAGTTCCAAAATTGCTTTGAAGTGTGGACTAGGTACTGGTGTTGGTGCATAGCTTCCCAAAGGGCATACTTCGAAGCTGACTGTAGTGATATTCAGCAATGAGGTGTGTAGCATTTTTCCTAGGATGAATTCATGAAGTTAATTGTCAGACCTCATATATCTCGTATCTGTGAGATCACTTCATTGTGAAAGTAATCTTCTTGGGTTTTAGTATGTTTCTTTGGATCAAATATAGCCATCTATTTCATTTTCTACTTGTTGAAATTTTTTAACACAGAGGTTAATTATGTACCTGACTAACTCATATCCTATCTCTGTAGCCAATACTATTATTGATAAGGACATCAGCCTGTCTTTAATAATTTCCCATAATCTTTAAGGCAACCAAGAGAACATTTTTCATCCAGTTAGTTAATGCTGGTATTAAAGGAGTGTGAGTTTTAATAGTGTGCTCTATCTACTTCTCTGGTATTCCCATTGGAAAGGACAAGTAGTGGTCAAAGTGGGACTTTCTGTGCATGCCCTTGGAGTTGGTTTCATCTGAAAAATAACTTTGAGGAAGTTTACACAATTGTTTGGGGACTTATCTCACTGCCCCAGGATGTAATTAATCTTGGATCTTTTTATCTCTTATTGTTGGTTGATAGTTTTGGTCGCATTGTTTACAGAAGCCCTCGGGTTCCCTGTCTTGCTCCTGACTGTTGACTCAAAAGAAGTGCTGCGTCTTTGATAGGCTTTTTATTGTACATTTTCCCGCAGACTATTTTGTTTGCCTCAACTCCCCCTGAGAGATTTCATACTCGTAATTTTTTATGGGAACGTGGATGGAGGTCTCTTTTTCTGTATCTGATTCATGCTGAATAGTGAAGTACGCCTACTTGTTTGAGTATAAATCCCTTGCTGACAATGTTAATGATTTATAAGGGGCAGGATGACCATTACTAGGTATCAGTTAGGACCTATGGAATATCATTCACTTTAATTGGAACTGTTGTAAACTGGAAGATATAAATCATAATTTTTAAAAAATCTTATTGTAGATGAGGTTATTGAAGAAGACTACGTAGAGAGACAGGATGAGACCCAACCTTCGGAGAGTTGTATAGAGTTAATTATTTACAGGATCTTAAAACCTGATCCAGTGACAGAATAAATATATTTACATTTAGGCTTATTTTGGAAACTCAGGGCTTTGTTTCCTCTTTTTCTACTTCCTCTTTATCTTTTTTCAGTTTCTTTTTATTCCTCCTTCCTCTATGCTTTTTTTCCTTCTCGCTATTTTACCTCTGACTTTTTCCTTCTTCATTTTTATCTCTCCATTTTTTTCCTCACTCTCCTTTGAAATAGCCAGCTGCAGATGCATGAGGGTTTCCTAAGTGGAGAACTCACATTAAAACAATTAGCTTACAGGTAGTGTTTTAATTTTAATGATGTTATTCTGGTTTACAATAGCATAGTTTTTTCCTATGCTAACATCCTAAACTTTTGATGCAACCTGACTGAAAATATTTTTTGGTATATATTTTTCTGGCTCTTTAGTTTTTAAGATATTAATCAACAATATAAACAATTTTAAGTCCTCATTTCTTATATTTGGCTGAGTTTTTAAATGTATTTATGTCCTTGGTTTACTTAGTAGTTTTTGTCCCAGCAACACAAGAGGGCATTCGGGGACGTTTAGAAAGGCTGTGAGCCCATCAGACATTCAGACATAAGAGTCAACTTCTTCATCTAGATTTCTTTTTTCTTTTTTTAAATTTAAGCCAGTAATTACCCAGTCCCTCTTATAGAGTGGGCCCACTGAGTAATTTAAGGTAGGGAAGGTGGCTCTCATGTCTAAGACAAATTCAATCTCCTTACCTTTTATGTTAAGTGTAACCTTAGTTCGCCTACGGAGAAGCTGATGCTGTGGCTGGGAGCTCGATGGGTCTCAGGGCTCTGTCACTGGTTGGTCTCTTCAGACCCCTCTTCTGAGACAGTCATCATTCTTTCAGGAGTGACTGTCCATCTAGGCCTTTGGGGAAGTTAACTAGGTGTCCTGTTTCAAGCACTTAGGTCCCTCCACCTTTTAGTGGCCTCATTGTCAACAGTACCTACATTAATCAGGGTCAATACTCACAAGGAGTGCTCCAAAGAGATACAGCTAACAACTGGGCATTCCTTTTTTAATCTTTTTTCCTCTGTCTGCACATTTCTGTTAATAAACATTTTAAAGGTCTCCTCTACCAGGTGGGAGAGTGGGGTCTGAGGTTCTATCTTGAGCTTTTGTAATTTTTGTCTTATGTCTAATGTGGACTGTGATATAAAATATATGGTCATAATGGCTTTCCCTTCTCTATTTACAGGGATTAGTACTGGTTTATGTTTTTAAGGATTTAGTGAGTTTAGTGAGAAAATCAACTGGGTCTTCTTTAGGTCCCTGGCTGAAAAAAGAGTTTGAGAGTGAGTCTTTACTTTCTTCTGTTTTTAATAAGAAAACTTATCCTGATCCTGACAGAGGGCTATAAAAGTCTGTACATATGGGATTTTTCTGCATTTGCCTTTGTTTACAAAACAGATTGAATTAAAAAAAAAAAAAAAGTAGCACCCAGAGTAAAATGGCTGGACTAGTTTATTGACTCAAAGTGGCTTCAATAACCAGCTTATTATTATTATTATTATTCTCATAGTTTAAAAGGATATATATCCAAAGGCCAGTAGCCTGAGTGGGTTACCTAAATCTCCATGAAAGTCAGAAATTTAGATTTAGAAAAAAATTTTTTTTAGAAGTTTAAATTTTAGAAGAATAACATATATCTTTCATGGTTCCCTCTTTTGGACCATGATCTTACTATAGAATCTTTGATCAAAAATGTTTGATAAATGGTAATTGAACACCCCTAGGTTTTTTAAGATCTCAGACACCATACAGTGAACTAGAAAGTAGAGACTCTTTTAGGCTAATTATTTGAAATAACCAGTGAAGCCATGACCCTAATTTCTTTGAATGAGGAAACAAATCTCATGACGTGTTTGTTTACATATGAGTAGCATTAGTAACTGCTTGTGTGCCTCAGCAGCAACTGCACTCTGTAAAACCTCAGATTTTATATTAATATAAATATAGCAATATTTATCTATTAAGGTACAGACTGCTTTTTGCCAGAATAGGAAATCTAATGGTATTTTAATTTGCCGAATTATAGCTAAAAATTCAGACACTTTTCTGGTTATAATATTTACAACTTTGTTAAGTTTACCAATAAGAATTCCTAATTTAAGAGTTGTAATATTTAAACCAGAAACCCTGGTGGCATAGTGGGTTAAGTGCTACTTCTGCTAACGAAAAGGTCGGCAGTTCAAATCTACCAGGCACTCCTTAGAAATGCTATGGGAAGGTTCTACTCTGACCTCTAGGGTCTCTGTGAGTCAGACCTGACTCGACAGCAGTGGGATGGAGTGGGAATATTTAAACCCATTAGCTAAATAATTTAGGAGAAAGGAAAATGATTTCTTGTATCTAGAAAGTAGGACATCAATAACACTTCCATACAGAACCCATAGTGTCTTTTTACTTAGTCAGTCTTATGGAGTTATGCTCTGTTGCACCTGATCATGTGTGAGCTGCAGTCTGCAAGGTCATAAGCTGCTGCATAAGAGTTTTGGAAATCTCGAGTCATAGCCCTTTCACAAGTTTAATGTCTTTTGTTGAGACATTCTGATCTAACATTTCCAGGAAATCTGCAAAGACTTATCTGCAGATGACAAATTTAATATGACCATGATTAATTTATAAAAATTAATTTTCTTAATAGTGAAAAGATCTGATAGAAATTAATCATAAGAAAAATGTAAAGGCCAAATAAAATCAATCTGTTAGAAAACTTTAGACAATGATATGTCTAAATATGATCATTAACCATATTTTGAAAGAACTTCAGACATGATACATAAAAATCTTGAGGCATAATATCACAGTCAGAATATATCACGATTATATATACACCAAGATTATCAAGTCTCTAAACAGCTGAATAGTATAAAAATAACCTTAGAGGTAAATAACTTCAATTCCCCCAAGCATTGTCTTTGATGCTGAATTAAAAAAAAAAAGTATAGTCAAATTATCAATTATGAAATAATAATAAAATTATGTATTTGTTATTTAATATTATGTAAAACATAAGCTGAAATAGCTAGCATAAATCTTAACCAACAAGACTCAGGCATTTCTCTTGATTTTAACCTGTGTCATGTAAATTAATAAAATTTTTTAGCACTTTAAAACAATTTTTGTTTTTATTATGATAAAAGTAAAAGCTTACAATCCAAGTCAATTTGTCATATAAAACCCCAAACACATGCCTCTGTGCAACTTTATCTGCTCTCCTCACCCTGTGACAGCACACTCTTTTCCACCCTGAATTTTGGGTTTTCCCTCAACTGACACTTATCTCCTCCCCTCCACCCTCCCCCTACCTTTTAAAGAGGAACCGGTTGGACAGCCTCATATATATATATTAAGCCGAGAAGTACACACTCTCCCTGCATCACTGCATGTCCCATAGTCTAGTCCAATCTTGGTCTGAAGAGTTGGCTTCAGTGCTGGTTTCAGCTCTGGACTAGCAGCAAGTCCAGGAACCATGTTCTCAGGGGACCCTCCAGGATTTGAGACCATCTAGTCTGGTCTTTTAACAGAGTGCTAGATCTGCACTTGCCTTTTTCTTGTGCTGTATCAGGGACTCTACATTGTGTTCTCTGTCAGGGCAGTCTTTGGTAGTGGCTAGGTATCACCTAGTTTTTCTGGTCTCATGCCATGTAGTGTCCCAATCATGTGGACCCTTCTGTCTCCTGAGCTTGTATTTTCCTCATGTTTTTGACATTCTTGGTTTTCATCTGCTCCAGATGGGTTGGGACCAGTTGATGTTCCTTAGGTGGCAGCTTGTTGGATTTTAAGACCCTAGGTGCCACTCACCAGTATGGAATGCAAAACAATGTCTTAGAAAAAAACTGGTTATGCCAATTGACCTCAATGTCCCCTGAAACCATGGTCTCCAAACCCTTGTCCCTGCCACTCTGTTTTTTAAAATGTTGTGTTGTAAGAGTGTGTCCCTTGGAAAGGAACCAGGATCCCTGTGCCTCAGAAGCTCCCAGTCCAGGGGAAGTTTGATGACAAGGACCTTCCTCCACAGCCGACAGGGAAAGACTTCCCCTGGAGCTGATGCCCCAAATTTGGACTTGCAGCCTACTGGACTCCATTTGTTAAAGCCCCCGACCCCCCAAAAATGTTGTGTTGTTTTTAGAAAACCTTTTAGCTTATGGTGTAGCCCAGTTGTAGTGACTTCTCTTCTATTGAGTGCTGTCACTCTCTTTACCTAACTGAATTCCTATTGCCAAATCTATAAATAACCCTTTCCCTCCCTCCTCACCTTTGTAGCTGTCAAAGATTATTTTCTTCTGTGCATAAGCCTTTTCCTAACTCCTTAGAATAGTTGTTGTTAGGTACCACCAAGTCGGTTTTGACTCATAGGGACCCTATGAACAGCAGAACGAAACACTGCCTGGTCTTGTGCCATGTCCACAATCTTTTTATGCTTAAGCCCATTGTTGTGGCTGCTGTCAATCCATCTCATTGAGTGTCTGCCTCTTTTGCTGACCTTCCACTCTGCCAAGCATGATGTCCTTTGCCAGGGACTAATCTTTCCTGACAATATGTCCAAAGTATGTAAGATGCAGTCTTGCCACCTTTGCTTCCAAGGAGCACTCTGGTTGTACTCCTTCCAGAAAAGATCTGTTGGTTCTTTTAGCAGTCCATGGTACATTCAGCGTTCTTCTCCAACACCACAATTCAAAGGCATCAATTCTTCTTCTATCGTCTTTGTTCATGTTCCAGCTTTCACATGCATATGATGTGATTGAATATTCCATGGCTTGGGTCAGGCACATTTTAATCTTCATGGTGACATCTTTACTTTTGAATACTTGGAATAGATCCTTTGCAGCACATTTTCCTAATCTTTTTTTTTTTTTATTTTTATTTAACATAACTGAGTGAAAATGTACATTCACATGTAAACATTTTCCTAATCTTTTTATTTCTTGATTGCTGCCTCCAAGGGAGGACCCAAGTAAAATAAAATCCTTGACAACCTCAATCCTTTCTCCATTTATGACAATGTTGCTTACTGGTTCAGTTGTGAAGATTTTTGTTTTCCTGATGTTGAGGTGCAATCCATACTCAAGACTGGGTCCTTGGTCTTCATCAGTAGGTGTCTCAAATCTTCTTCATTTCCAGCAAGTAAGGTGGTGTCGTCTGCATAATGCAGGTTGTCAATGAGTTGTCCTCCAATTGTGATGCCTCATTCTTCTTCATATAACCCAGCTTCTTGGATTATTTGTTCAGCATATGGATTAAAAAGGTGTGGTGAAAGGATACAACACTGACGCATGCCTTTCCTGACTTTAAGCCATGCAGTGTTCCCTTGTTCTGTTCGCATAACTGCCTCTTGATCCATATACAGATTCCTTAAAAGCACAGTTAGGTGGTCTGGAATTCCCATTCTCCACAACATCAGCCATAATTTAGTGTGATCCACACAGTCAAATGCTTTTGCATAGTCAATGAAACACAAGTAAACGTTTTGCTGGTATTCTTTGCTTTCAGCCAAGATCCATCTGACATTACCAATGATATCCCTGATTCTACATCCTCTTCTGAACCCAGTTTATTGTCAATATATTGTTGTAGTCGCTTTTGAATGATCTTGAGCAGAATTTTACTTGAGTGTGATGTCAACGATCTTGTTCAGTAATTTCCACATTTGGTTGGATCACTTTTTTTTGGAACTGACATTAATATGGATCTCTTCCAGTCAGTTGGCAAGGTAGCTGTCCTGTAAATTTCTTGGCACAGACAAGTGAGCACTTCTAGTGCTGCATCTGGACAATATTTGTTCTTTTGCAGCTGACTCATTTCACTCAGCATAATGTCTTCCAGATGATTACCGGTTACGAGATATTTACTAAAAGCATCATTGTTCTTTATCATTGCATAGTATTCCGTTGTGTATATATACCATGGTTTGTTTATTCATCTGTTGGTGGATATCTAGGTTGATTCTGTCTTTTGGCTATTGTGAACAGTGCTGCAATAAACATTCATTTGCGTGTATCTGTTTGTGTGACAGCTCTTATTTCTCTAAGATATCTTCCAGGCAGCGGGTTTGCTGGATCATACAGTATTTCTATTTCTAGCTTCTTAAGAAAGCACCAAATTGCTTTCCAAAGAGATTGTACTATTTAACATTCCCACCAGGAATGTAGAAGAGTTCCAATCTCTCCACAGCTTCTCCAACATTTGTTATTTTCTGATTTTTTGGATTAATGCCAGCCTTGTTGGGGTGAGATGGTATCTCACTGTAGTTTTGATTTGGATTCCCTAATGGCTAATGATCATGAGCATTTCCTCATATGTCTTTTGGTTGCCTGGATGTCTTCTTTGCAGAAGCGTCTGTCCCTGTTCTTTGCCCATTGTTTAAGTAGGTTATTTGTCTTTTTCCTGTTGGTATTTTGCAGTCTCTTGTAGATTATGGAGATTATTTCACACTTTTTTTCTTTTCTTTTTTAGTTAATATGACTGAGTGAAAATGTACATTCTCGTGTAAATTTACATGCCCACCTATATGCAGCTTCCACTGCTCTCCCTGTCCGGTGACAGCACACTATTCCTCTCTGCTCCATACATGTCTCATTCTCCCAACAGTCTCCTTTCCCCTCCTCTCCACCCACTCTCCTTCCTCCAGCCGGAGGTCAGCAGGATGACATCCTATAGATGTGTAGAACCATAAAGTGTATCCAAATATGGTCACTATGCATCATCAAGTCCAATCCATTCATGTCCAAAGAGTGAACCTTCATTATGATTTATGGGCAAGGGCAGCATCAGGGCCAGGGGCTACGCTCCCAGGGGAACCCCAAAACCAATGGACCATCAAATGAGGTCTTTTAGTGGAGATCTTTTTATTCTTGTGTTGCCAGTGAGACTCAACTTAGTGAGCTCCATTGTGGCTATCACTGGTGGTGGCTGGGCACCATCCGATTCTTTCAGTCCCAAGTCAATGTAGGCACCCACTGATGTGGGTCTCTCTATTTTCTGGGTTGTCTTTACCCCATGTCATTTTGGTCCTCAGTGAGCATCCATTCTGGCTGAGTTGGGACCATTTGCTGTGCCCTCGGATGGCAGCTTGGCAGCTTTTAAAACCCCAGATGCCACTCACCAGTGAGGGGTGCAGAGAGCCCTCTTAGCAAAACGCTAGTTGTGCCAATTGGCCTCGATTTCGCCTAAGAGTATGGTCCCCTGCCCCCTGCCCCAGCTCCTCTATCCTTGCAATACTGGGTTAAGATGGAAGGAGTATTCAAGTTATGTTGAAGTCCACTTAATATTGTTCTTGTTTCTAATGTGTGCTATCACCGATTTCACCCAACCAGATTTCTAGCAACTATCTAATCTAACCCCCCCTCGCCTTCTCTCCTTCCCCTCTCTTGCAGCTGTCTTTTCTCCTGTACACAAGTCTGTTTTTGAGATCTCATCGTAGAGGTCTCATACAGTATTTGTTGTTTTGTCACTGACTACTTTCACTCAACATGATGTCTTCCAGTTGAAACCAGGTCATGAGATGCTTCCTGGAATCATCGTCATTCTTTATCATTGTGTAGTGCTCCATTGAGTATATATACCATAGTTTACCTATCCATTCTTCTGTTGTTGGGCATCTGGGTTGATTCCATCTTTTTGCTATCGTGGACTGTGCTGCGATAAACATTCTTGTGCATGTGTCCATTGGTGTGAAAGGTCTTGATTCTGTAGGATATATTCCAAGTAGTGGAATTACTGGGTCAAATGGTATATCAGTAACCATTTTTTTAAGGAAGCGCCAGATTGCTTTCCAAAGAGGCTGGACCATTTTGCAACCCCACCAACAGTGTAGGAGCATTCCACTTTCTCCACAGCCTCTCCAGCATTTGTTGTTTTGTGGTTTTTGGATCATGGCCAACCTTGTTGGGGTGAGATGGTATCTCATTGTCATCTTGATTTGAATTTCTTTAATAACTAAAGATCGTGAACATGTCCGCGTGTGTTTTTTGGCTGCCTGGATCTCCTCTTTAGAGAAATGTCTGTCCATCTCCTTTGCCCATTGCTTAATTGGATGATTTATCTTCTTCTTATTGATATTTTGTAGTATCTTATCGACTTGACGGTACTTGGCTTTATAGATTATGGAGATCAGGCGTGAGTCTGACACAGAGTTGACAAATATTTTTTTCCCATTCTGTAGGTGCTCTTTGAATTCTATTAATAAAGTCTTTGGATGAGCAAAAGTGTTTGAGTCTTAATAGTTCCCATTTATCTATTTTCTCTTCTGGTGATTGTGGTTTGTTTGACAGATTTTGGAGTCTGTCCACATTGTGTATTAAAACTTCCATTGTTGTTCCTACCTTTTCTTGGATGAGCTTTATTGTTTTAGGTTTGATATTTAGGTCTTTTATCCAGTTGGAGTTGGGTTTTGTATAAAGTGTAAGATATGGATCTTATTTCAGTTTCTTGCAGATGGATATCCAATTTTGCCAGCACCATACTGTTTTTACCCCAGATTAATGTCATAGGGCTTTTGTCAAGTTTCAACTGTTCATAGGCAGATGGTATCATCTCTGGGGTCTCAATTCTGTTCCATTGATCGATCTGTCTGTTCTTATACACTGTGGTAGTGTAATATGTTCTAAGGTCAGGTAATGAGAAGCCTCCCAGTGTGTTCTTCTTCTTTAGTAGTACCTTACTTATCCGGGGCTTTTTCCCTTTCCAAACAAAATTGGTGATTTGTTTCTCCATCTTATTAAAAAAAGACGCTGGAACCTGTATTGGGATTGCATTATATAAGTAGATTGGTTTGAGTAAAATAGACATTTTCACAATGAGCAGGGTAGGTTTTTCCATTTATCTAAGTCTCTCTTAGTTTCTTGTAGTAAGTGCTTGTAGTTCTCTTTGTAAAGGTCTGTTATTTCTCTGGTTAGATTAATTCCTAGGTACTTTACCTTCTTAGGGGCTATGGTAAATGGCATTGATTTGATGATTTGTTCATTAACAGTCTCGTTGTTGGTATAAAGGACTCCTACTGATTTACTTATGTTTATCTTGTGTCCTGAGACTTTGCTGAACTCCTGTATCAGTTTGAGTAGTTTACTTATAGATTCTTTGGGATTCTCTGTATATACAATCATATCTTCTGCAAACAGGGAGATTTTGACTTCTTCTTTGCCGATGCAGATGCCCTTTATTTTTTGGTCTTGTCTAATTGCCCTGGCTAGAACTTCTCGTACAATGTTGAATAGGAGAGGTGAGAGTGGGCATCCTTGTCTAGTTCCTGTTCTCAAGGGAAAGTCTTTCAGTCTCTCTCCATTCAGTATGACGTGGGCAATTGGCTTTGTATAAATCGCATTTATTGAGTTGAGGAATTTGCTGTCTATGCCTATTTTGCTAAGAGTTTTTAGCAAGAATGGGTGTTGGACTTTATCAAATGCCTTTTCAGCATCAATGGACAAAATCAGGTGATCTTTGTCTTTTGTGTTATTTATGTGGTTAATCACATTAATTTGTTTTCTGATGTTGAACCAGCCTTGCATCTCTGGTATGAATCCCACTTGGTCATGATGGATTATTTTCTTGATAGGTTGTTGTATTCTATTGGCAAGAATTTTGTTGAAGATTTTGCATCTAGATCATGAGTGATATCGGTCTGTAGTTCTCCTTTGTTGGGTCTTTCCCTGGCTTTGGTATCAGGGTTATGCTGGCTTCATAGAATGAGTTTGGGAGTACTCCATCCCTTTCTGTGAAATAGTCTCAGTAGTGTTGGAGATAACTCTTCTCTAAAAGCTTAGTAGAATTCTGCAGTGAAGCCATCTGGGCCCAGGCTTTTTTTTTTGTTGGCAGTGTTTTGATGACCTTGTCAATCTCTTCCTTTGTGATGGGTTTATTAAATTGTTCTGCTTCACATTGTGATAATTTGGGTAGGTGGTATGAGTCAAGGAATTTGTCCTTTTCCTCTAGGTTTTCAAATTTGTTAGAGTACAGTCTTTCATAGTATTCTGTTATGATATTTTTGATTTCTGTTGGATGTGTGGTGACAACTCCCCTCTCATTTCTAATTTGGGTTATTTGTTTTCTTTCTTGCTTTTCTTTAGTAAGTTTAGCCAGTGGTTTGTCAATTTTGTTGATCTTTTCAAAAAACCAGCTTTTGGTTTTTTCAATTTTTTCAATTGTTTTTCTATTCTCTAATTCATTTAGCTCTGCTCTAATCTTTATGATCTGTTTATTCTGGTGCCTGAGGGGTTCCTCTGTTGTTCTCTCTCTACTTGTTCAAGTTGTAGGGTTAGTTCCTTGATTTAGTTTCTTTCTTTCTTCCTTCCAGATGTGTGCATTTATGGAGATAAACAGACCTCTGAGCACTGCTTTGGCTATATCCCATAGGTTCTGGTAGGAAGTGTTTTTGTTCTCATTGGAATCCATGAATTTATTTCATCCCTGATTTCTTCTACAACCCATGGTTTTTTGAGCAAGATGTTGTTCAATTTCCAAGAGTTCCCCTTTCTATCTATGTTTTTTCTGCTATTGATTTCAAATTTTATAGCTTTATGATCTGAGAAGATGCTTTGCAGTAATTCAATGGTATGGATTTTGTTGAGAATTGCATTATGTCCTAACACATGGTCAATTCTGGAGACTGTTCCATGTGCACTGGAGAAGAGGGTGTAGTTGTCTGCTGATGGGTGGAAAGTTCTGTATGTATCAATGAGGTTTAGTTGGTTAATTGTGGCAATGAGGTCTTCTGTATCTTTACTGAGCTTTTTTCTAGATGATCTATCCAGTATTGAGAGTGGAGTGTTGAAGTCTCCCACTATTATTGTAGAGTCATCTAACTCTTTTTTGAGTATAGTCAGTGTTTCTTCAATGTACTTCAATGTACTTAGGTGCTTTGATATTAGGTGCATAAATATTTAATACAGTTAAATTTTGCCTGTGTACTGAACCTTTCAGCAATAAATAGTGTCCATCTTTGTCTACAATGGTGGTTTTTACATTAAAATTGATTTTGTCTGAGATTAGAATTGCCACCTCTGCTCTTCTTTGTTCATTGTTAGCTTGGTATATATTTTTCCATCCTTTAATTTTCAGTTTGTTCCTATCTTTAGGTCTCAAGTGAGTTTCTTGCAGACAGCATATGGATGGATTATGTCTTTTGATCCAAGATGTCACTTGATGTCTCTTTACTGGAGCATTCAGTCCATTCACATTCAATGTAATTATTGATAGGTATGTGTTCACTGCTGCCATTGTGATATGTTTATTTTTGTGTTGATGTTAGTCTGTTCTGGGACATTCTTTTTTGTAAGTTGATTTTTCACCTTTTTCAGAGCTGGTTTTGTGGTTGTTGAGACTCCTGTGTTACATTTCTTGAAATGGTATGATACTTCTTTGTTGAGCTTTACAGCTGCCCCTGTGATTCCTCTTAATAAACTATATATAAACCCAATTTTAATTACTACCAGTCTTGTCATCTTCCTCTCCATCTGGAAGGACTATAACAACTATAGTACATCCCTCTTTTTAATATGATGGCACCATAGTTTTGATGATGATCACTGGATTGCTTTTTTCCATATTAAAGCTGTGATTGACTTTGGAGCCTTCCCTAACTGAGTTTTGAGTAGTGTGTCGTTCTAAAATATAAAGTTAGTGGTTTCGTTCTTCTAAGCCAAAGCCAAGAACTTCTTTCAGTATTTCTCGTAGTTTTGGTTTCGCTTTTACAAAGTCTCTGAGTTTCTGTTTATCTGGGAATGCCTTAATTTCACTTTTGTATTTGAAAGATAGTTTTGCAGGATATATAATTCTTGGTTGGAAGTTCTTCTCCTTCAAGGCTTTGAAAGTGTAATGCTACTGTCTCTGTGCCAGCATGGTTTCTGCTGAGAAATCTGACGAGAGCCTACAGGGTTTCCCTCTGAATGTTACCTCTGCTTTCAGTCTTGCTGCCTTTAAGAGTTGCTGCATATGTTTCATTTTGTTAAGCTTGATTATAATATATCTTGGAGTCTTTCTTTGGAGATCTATATTGGGTGGTGTACAGTATGCATCTGAGATGTCTATATTCTCTTCCTTCATGATTTCTGGTAAGTTTTCTGTCAGCAACTCAGCAACGATACTCTCTGTGTTCTCAGATGTCTCACCCTGTTCAGGAACTCCAATTAATTGAAGGTTGTTCCTCTTAATAGAGTCCCACATGCTTCTTAATGCTTCTTCATTTTTCTTGTTTCTTTTTTTCTTATTTCTGCTCATAGATGCTGTCTTCAGTAGCTCTGTCTTCCAAGTCAGAAATTCTTTTTTCCATTTGTTCCATTCTGTTTTCTTGGTTTTGCATTGAAGTTTCTATGTCTTTGATTTTGTTCTTGATCTGTTGGATTTCAGAGTACTGGTGTTCCATCAGATCAAACAGCTTGTTTAATTTCTCTTTTCGTTCTGCTGCATTTTGTATAAGGTCTAGAAGTGCTCTGTATATAATCATTTTGTATTCACTTTCTGATGCTTTCATAAAAGTTTCTTCATCTGGAAAACTCCTTGGTTGCTTTGTTTGGGAGCCTTCTGAAGCCGTGGGTGATTTCTTGTTTGCCACAAGTGTCTGTTGCTTTTTGGGTCCCATGTGAGTACGTAGAGGCTAGAAGAGATTCCGTGTGGATGGACTGCAGATGTTTCTCTAGGCTGTGTTAAAATGTAAAGCAAAAGGTATCTGACCACTTCCCAAGTCAGTTAGGGTTTCAGGTGTAGAGGTCCCTCTTCCCAATGGCAAAGTAAGCACGTCTATATCCAACCCCAGATGATACTAACTAGTTCAGAATACAGCAATGCTACTGCCCTGTTGGCTTCTGCTGACAGGGCCCAGCCTTAGGCAACACTGTAGAATACTGCTTTTGTGGTAGAAAAGCACTCTCCTGTGGGCAGGCTCTGGCTCCCAAGCTAAGAATTAGGTCCAGCTGTGGCCACCGTATGCAAGATGGTGCCCTCCACACAGGCAGCAGATAGAGGAGCTAAAGGTCCCAAGAGGTAGTGATTCCTCTGCTTCTGTTGCAGGACCCCCACTGCAGCTGGCACTGTGAGAATTACTGCTTTTGTATTGGAGAAGCACTGTCCTGTTTGCAGTGCTGGCTCCCAGGCTAAGAATTCGTCCCACTAGACTCTCTGTACCCAACATGGCGTCCTGCACACTGGCAGTGGGAATCCATACAGACCCCGTTGTGACAGAGATAAAAAGACAGGCCCAAAGTGGCTATATTAACAGAGTCCTAAGCCTGGCTCTCAAAATACGGGAATTTCGCCTGCCTATCCTGCCAGCAGTGCGTCTGAATCTAGCCGCTAGGCAAGACTCAGCTCCGCCCACCAGCCAAGACAGAGGAAACAAAAGTCAAAATGGTGCATTTACCTTCAGTCCGTGAGAGCAAGGGTTAGCCAGGAGCAGGAGTCAGTGAAAGAGAGGATGTTTTTCCGCTCAGTGGTATGAAGTTCAAATTAACAGCCCTGTGCCGTGTCACGGGGCTGATTAGGTGATCAGAAGGCTCCGTTTGATTGTCGATTCAGGTCTTGGTTTCCAGAGGGATATAGGGAGATGTGCGCTTAGTCCGTCATCTTGACTCTGTCCCCATTTCATACTTTTTAAAATAAAAAGATATTTGTGACTTCCCATGAATTTTCAGAGTTGTCGGGAGTTTGGTTATAGGTTAACAAGAAGTAATAATTAATTAATTTAATCAATAATCTTAAAATAAAAACCTCAGCTTTTTCTTTTTCTTTTTTTTAAACCTATGGCTTTGTTTTTGGCTCAGGAATCTTATTGTAATTAGAGGCCAAACCATTTGTGCTTGAGGCATATTACCCAAAGAATACATTAATCTTTAACTCAGGAATAAAAGAGGATTTCGTTATTTAAATAGTAAAAATACCCCTATTTTCTGTTTTATATTTTATCTAACATCAACGGTTTTAAAAACCTTCTAAATTACACCGTTAAACTTTTGTCAGACAAAACTTTTGACAGTATCTTTTTTTTTTTTGTCTTAAAAGCATCTTTATCTAGTTTGAAAGGATCTTTTAAAAGCTTCCCTAGAGCTATATGACATTGGAGGCTGGGGAACAGGGAGGCCTGATCTAGCCTTGCCCTCATTCTTTGGACTCCCAGAAGTCATTTATACATTTATATGTTTCAGATGACCTAGGGATTTCGAATGACAAAAGATATTTAATTTCTTTCCCTTCTACTGTTCTGGAATTGTTTTTTGTTTGTTTGTTTGTTTACTTTAAGATAAAAATACCTTTTTTTTTTGGTCTGGGACACTCAGCTAAGGGCTTTAAGTTAGTTTTTGTCAGCCCGATGACAGTTTATTTTCTGATATACTTGAAGTTCTCCTTCTTTATCATTTTCAATTAGCTCAGCCAAGACTATCCCCAGCCTGATTAGGAGGGTGATCACAGAAGCTCTTTTCTGAACTGCCAAACCAGTTGTTTGTGTCAAAAAATTTAAACAGGGAATATTTTAAAAATAGACCAGGTTGTGGGGGTTCTTATACAAGTGAAGTCTAGACTGGCAGACTTGACAAGATAGGGAAGTTCTGACATGGCATACAAGACTCAGAAGCACCAGAAACATGTAACAGACAAAAATATTTCTTTACAAAAACAGAGTTGATGAATAAGACAGTACCAACCACCCACTGCGCTATCGAATCGGGTGCGACTCATAGTGACCCTAGAGGTCAGAGTTGAACTGCCTGATAGAGTTTCCAATGAGTGCCTGGCAGATTTGAGCTGCCAATCTTTTGGTTAGCAGACATAGCACCTAACCCACTCTGCCACTAGGGTATCCAATAAGACAATAATAGGAAAAAGAAGAAAAACAATTCTGAGGTTGAACTGGCCAAATCTGTCGCTGAAGGCCAAATTCTTGAAGTTTTACATACACATTAAACACTTTGCCTACAGGAATAACACAATCTCTCAGAAACTTTTCACAGAAAATTACAAATTTGTGGTCCTCACAACTGAACACAGACTTCACAAAATTAATGAGAGGTTAAAACACATGTTGCTGGGCAGAACGCCAGTGTGAAAAGTTAGGACAAAAAGAATAGAAATGGGGCTGCAGTCCCTTAATCGTAATTTAACCAGGTGGCTCCTTATGGAGTGTCAAACCTTATCTCTTAATGAAGGTGACAGAGAGTGCTGAAAACTGAAACTAAAATCAATTCTCAAGCGAAAATGGCCCAGCAGCTGCCTAGCGGATCCGGTTTCACCTATTGGGGCTCCTTAGTCCAGGCAGCTTTTGGGACTCCCTGATAAGATCCTCAGACTTACTGGGGAGCCTCTGGGGAGTCCCAGTACTGTCCTGCCTTGCTTTTTTTTTTTTTTTTTTAACTTTAAGACAAAAGTACCTTTTATTTTTTTTTGGTCTGGGACCCTCAACTAAGGACTTTTAAGTTAGTTTGGTAACAAAAATGTTACCAAAAAAACCTGGTTGCAGATTTGTGCTGCATGTCACTGCTAAGTCAAATGCAGAGACAGGGATTGAATCTTTGAAGAGCACTTTTGTCACATTGCTGGTGATCTGAAAAGATGGTGGGTTAGAACTCTGAAAACCATCTTAACATCTCAGTCCAGGCTGTCAGCTTTTATAGCAGGGTTTAGGGAAAGGAAGGGGAGGCATGTCAGTATTCAGAAGAGGAGAGGTTGGTGGAAAAACACAGTTCCTTTTGTTTCAGGACGAGTTATCCTTGACTTCTGGAGATCAGCTACTTTTCCCCAGGAACTGTTTTGCTTATCTGGATACTAAGCTGCAAATTATTCTCTCTCCTCAGAGGTCAATAGTCTGGGAAAACAATCTCAAAATCTTTATGAGTACCAGTCAGAAGGGAGGTTATAATTTTCTTTATGTATTGGCATTCCTAGGGGATAAAGGGGATTTAAGTATTAAGAAAGAAGTTAGCTAAGAATTTTTCTACAGCTATTAACCCTATCAGTAACCTCTACTTTTCAATACTAAAGAGGTCTTTTACAGCAGATTTTCCCAGTGTAATGTGTCTTTTGATTTCTTGACTTCTGCTTCTATGGGTGTGGATTGTAGATTCAAGTAAAATGAAATCTTTAAAAACTGCAATGTTTTCTCCATTTATCATGATGTTGCTTGTTGACGCAATGTGAGGATTTTTGTTTCATAATGTTTTGAGGTACAGACCATACTGAGGGCTGTGATCTTTGATTTTCATCAGTGTTTCAAGTGCTCTTCATTTTCAGCAGGCAAGATTTGTTGTCTGCATAACACAGGTTGTTAATGAGTCATCTTCCAATCCTGATGCTGTATTCTTCTTCATATAGTCCAGCTTCTTGGATTATTTGCTCAGCATACAGATTGAACAGTCATGGTGAAAGGCTATAACCCTGACACACATCTTTCCTGACTCTAAACCATGCAGTGTTCCCTTGTGCTGATTGAACCATGACCTCTTGATCCACTTACATATTTATCCTAAGCACAGTTTCTAGAATGCCCATTCTTTGCATTGTTGCCCTAATTTGCTATGATTCACACAGCTGACTGCCTTTGTGTAATCAATAAAACACAGGTATACATCTCTCTGGCATTCCCTGCTTTCAGCCAAGATTCATATGACATCAGCAGTGATATCCCTGGTTCCACATCATCGTCTGAATCCAGCTTGAACTTCTGGCAGTACCCTGTCAATATACTGCTGCAGCTGCTTTTGAATGATCTTCAGCAAAATTATGTGTATGATATTAATGATACTGTTTGATAATTTCCACATTCAGTTGGATCACTTCTCTTGGGAATAGGCATAAATATGGATCTCTTCCAATCAGTTGGTTAGGTAGCTGATTTCCAAATTTCTAGACTTCAATAAGTGAGCACTTCCAGGGTTGCATGTTTGTTGAAACATCTCTGTTGATATTCTATCAGTTCCTAGAGCCTTGTTTTTCACCAGTGCCTTCAGTGCAGCTTCGACTTCTTCCTTCAGTACCACTAGTTCCTGATACCTTTTGAAATGGTTGAATGTTAACCAATTCTTTTGATATAACAACATTGTGTATTCCTTCCATCTTCCTTTGATGGTTCCTGTGCTGTTTAATATTCTCCACAGAATCCTTCACTATTTAAACTTGAGGCTTGATTTTTTTTCATCAGCTCTTTCAGCTTGAGAAATGTACAGCACACTCTTCTCTTTTGGTTTTCTATCTCCAGCTCTTTGTACATGTCAGTATAATACCTTGCTTTGTCTTCTCGAGCCACACTTTGAAATCTCCTGTTAAGTTCTTTTACTTAATCAATTATTTCTTTAGCTATTCAGCATTGAAAAGCAAGTTTCGGAGTCTCTTATGACATCCCTTTTGGGCTTTTCTTTCTTTCCCATCTCTTTAGGGACCTCTTGCTTTATTCGTGTATAATGTCCTTAATGTTAGTCCACAACTCATCCAGTCTTTGGTCATCAGTGTTCAGCACATCTCATCTCTTCTTGAGATAATCTCTAAACTCAGGTGGGATATACTCAATGTTGTACTTTGGCTCTTGTGGACTTATACTAATTTTTTTCAGTTTCAACTTGCATTTAAACTAGCGATGGTCTGTTCCACAATCAGCTCCTGGCCTTTTTCTGACCAATGATACTGAGCTTTTTTGTGGTCTCTTCCCAAGATGTAGTCAATTTGATTCATATGTATTCTGTCTGGCAAGGTCCATGTGTATAGCCACTGTTTATGTTGTTGAAAAATGTATTTGCATTGAAGAAGTTGGGCTTGCAAAATTCTGTCATGCAATCTCCAGCTTCACTTCTATCACCAAGGTCGTATTTTCTAACTACTGGATCTTTCTTCTTTGTTTTCAACTTTTGTTTTCCAGTCACCAGTAATTATCAACATATCCTGACTGCATGTTGAATTTCTTCCAGCCTTAGATCCTGTGTAGGCAATAAGCAGGCAAGGACTGCTTCTACTTTTTCTTCATATATATATATTTTTTATTTCATCCCCTATCCCTCTGCCTAGCACAGTACTTGCCTGTGAGGTTCTCAGTGTTTAAAGACTGAATAGCACTCGGCTTGAATCTTTGTCTTGCCGAGATAGCCACTCCCATTCCTTGTCTCCTGGCCACCCTCACTGCCACGACTTTTGAAGTCAAGCAGATCCGTATTCCATTACCAGCTCAGCCACTCACCAGCACTGTGGTCCTGGGCAAGTTAAGTTCTCCAGGCCTCTCATCCTTAAAATGGGGAATACTAATCTTGGTTGTTGGGAGGATTAAATAAAATCAGCAAAACATCTAGTAGTATGGTACAGAGTCCTAATGTATTAATTATGATTGTTTTAGCCCCTTATCCTGTCCTTAAGATTTAATACAGCACTCAGCAGTGGTAGAGGGTTAATAAGCATCTGTTGAATTAAATAGCATGTTGAAAGAATACCAGACTGGGAGTCACTGTTAGTGGGCATTGGTCACTTTCTCGCTCTAGGTTTCAGTTTTTTCATCATCCTCAGGGTCTCTAAGGTCTATTCTAGCTCTTAGGCCGAGTATGAGTGCATGTAAATTCATGACATCCTTGACCCTCGTATCCTTGTTTGACCCAAATCTCACCTCTGTACTATGTTTCTTTTCCGAGGATCCCAGTTTTGGCTGCCAGGGAGCCCTGATACCTAGATGCCACCAGATAGCGCTGTGGGCTCATTTAAATGTAGCCGGTTTCCAGATTTCAGGTCGGGTTGGTAGCAGTGGTCCTCGGATGCCCTCTGACTTCTCTGGCGGGGGTGGATTTCCTCGCTGGAAGGAAGCCAGGCTATGGATGATGGGGCGGGGGGTGAGGAGTAACTGTATTAGCCCTTGAGCAGTTTCCAAGTTCCAAGACCACCGTGGTTCTGCTGTAGGGATGCTAGCTTACAGGGGGCGATGAGACCAACTATGTAATTTGCAGAACCCAGAACAAATTGAAAACACTGAAAACTGAGAAGCCGGCAGAGACAGCACAGGGCATGCCTTTAGCCCAGTAGAACTGTTCCATCTCAGTGATGTGCCAGAGCTGGATCTTACCAGCTTTCTAGGGCTGATGATTAACATTTCTGGAATTTTATGAGCTAACTATTGAATATGGATAGCTATTACCAAAAATTACATCATATAAACTTACAAGTAAATACATTATATTAATTATATAAAAACAAGAGTAACAAATATCCAAACTCGTCATTATTAATTTTTTGTATTTCATTATCTATGCTCCCGAGACTATTTGCATTTATTGGAGCTATATAGTGGAAATACTATATAATGGTGTGCCACTTATTACGTGGAAACCCTAGTGGTGTAGTGGTTAAAAGTTCAGCTGCTAACCAAAAGGTCAGCAGTTTGAATTCTCTAGGCACTCCTTGGAAAACATATTGGGCAGTTCTGTTCTATCCCGTAGAGTTGCTATAAGTTAGAATGAACTCGATGGTAACGATTTTGGTTTTTACTTACTGCATATCTCTTCCTAGTTCTGCACTCAGTGATGTCACGTTGACTGCTTGAAACTGACAGAAGGAACTGGTTGTTTAACTTTGACCAATGTACTCTGGTCCTGGTTGTACTCTGTGTAATCTTGAGCAAAGCTGTGCTCCTTCCAGCCTCCCATACATTTATTTATCACTTTATAGTTTGAGCACCTTATATATTTTGGACACTGTTATCTCATATAACTCTTACAACCAGTTGGGAGTTTAATTATTGAGATCCAAAGAACAGAGGATGCCACAGCAGAACTGAAGACTCTGGTTACTCTGCTACTAAAGCCCCCAGCAGGTGGCGCTGTGAGCGGGCTCAGGGACACAAGTCGCTTTTTTTTTTCTTTCTGTGCCTTACCTTCCTCGTAGGCAAAACGGTAATAATAACCCCTTCCCATTTGCCTCCAGCACTGGTTTTTGGGATTCCTACATCATAAGCCTACTCCCAGGCTATATCTGGAAGTGAGCAGAAAAAAGCTCGCGCCCCCTTTACTTCTGTAGATCTGAGAAAGGGAATTTTCTTCCTACCCTGATAGCAGACCGAAAGGGTTTTTCCCAAAAGGGAGATTAGAGTGGGTTGGATACGGATGGCCCAGACATCAGCTCTTCTCTGTGTGTACCCTACCTGCTGCCAAGCACTGACGTGCATCTTGCATCCCACACTTAGACTTGCTAGTACCTAACCTGTAGTTAAAGATGCCCTTCATTTGCTCCACAAGGAAGACACCTCAAGTCAGGCAGCAGAAACTTTGGGATAACAAATGGACCGACAAACATCATGATAAGTGGAGAAGAAATTGAAGTTATTCTATGTGGATCAGCAATCAGTGTCCCGATCTCCCACAATCCTGTCTCAATAATCTGTAATCTATAACTAAAACTGTCTTGTGGCACCAAACAACAGCAACATAACTAAATTTTACTTGCTTATGATATCAACAATGTTGTTTGGGAATTTCCGCATTTGGTTGGATCACTTTTCTTTGGAACAGGCATAAATATGGATCTCTTTCAGTCAGTTGGCCAGGTAGCTGTCCTCCAAATTTCTTGACACAGATGAGTGAGCACTTGCAGTGCTGCATCTGTTTGTTGAAATATCTCAATTGATATTCCATCAATTCCTGGAGCCTTGTTTTTGCCAATGCCTTCAATGCAGCTTCAACTTCTTTCTTCAGTACCATCAACTCCAGGTCATATGCTACCTCTTCAGATGACTGAACATTGACCAGTTCTTTCTGGTATAATGACTCTATGTATTCCTTCCACCTTGTTTTGATGCTCGCTGAATCATTTCATAGTTTCCTTGTAGAATCCCTCACTATTGCAACTCTAGGCTTGAATTCTTTTCTTCAGTTCTTTCAGCTTGAGAAATGTACAACATGTTCTCCCCTTCTGATTTTCCATTTCCAGCTCTTTGCACACGTCATTATAATAGTTTCTTTTGTCTTCTTGAGCTGCTCTTTGAAATCTTCTGTTTAGGTCTTTTACTTTGCCATTCCTTCCTTTTGGTTTAGCTGCTCAACATTCAAGAGCAAGTTTCAGAGTCTCTTCTGACATCCAATCTGGTCTTTTCTTTCTTTCCTTTTTAATGACCTCTTGCTCTCTTCATGGATAATGTCTTTCCACAATTCATCTGGTCTTCATCATTAGTGATCAACACATCAAATCTGTTCTTGAGATGATCTTTAAACTCAGGAGGGATACACTCAAGGTCATACTTTGGCTCTCGTGCACTTGTTCTAATGAGATAGATTTTTATTGTTAGGTGCCGTCAAGTTGGTTCCAACTCATAGCGACCCTATGAACAACAGAACGAAACACTGCCCGGTCTTGTACCATGTTCACAATCGTTTTATGCTTAAGCCCATTGTTGCAGCCACTGTGTCAATCCATCTCGTCAAGTGTCTGTCTGCCTCTTTTTTGCTGACTCTCCACTCTGTCAAGCATGATGTCCTTTGCCGGGGACTGATCCTTCCTGACAACATGTCCAAAGTATGTAAGATACAGTCTTGCTATCTTTGCTTCCAAGAAGCACTCTGATTGTACTTCTTCCAGAACAGACCTGTTTGTTCTTTTGGCAGTCCATGGTACATTCAACATTCTTCTCCAACACTACAATTCAAAGGCATCAATTCTTCTTCTGTCTTCTTTGTTCATAGTCCAGCTTTCACATGCACATGATGAGATTGAAAATATTTGGCTTGAGTCAGACACATTTTAGTCTTCAAGGTGACATCCTTACTTTTGAATACTTTAAAGAGGTCCTTTGCAGATGGATTAGTGGTAGCTATATTGATGTGATCTACAAGATTAGATAATGCCTTAAGCCAATTTGTTTTGAGATACAAGAAACAAGCAAGCAGAGAGACAGAGAACCTCATACCACTAAGAGAGCAGAGACAGGAACAGAGTGGGTCCCTTGGACTGGAGGTTCTTGCACTGAGAAATTCCCAGACCAAATGAAGGTTGACAAGGACCTTCTTCCAGAGCTGACAGAGAATCAGAAAGCTGGTGCCCTGAACTTGGACCTCTAGCCTACTAAACTGTGAGACTATAAATTTCTCTTTATTAAAGCCATCTACTTGTGATATTTCTGTTACAGCAGCACTAGATAACCAAAACAGTTTCTATATACCTTATTTGCACAAAGCCATCTCCAAAATAGTGCCAGGCACTTTATTTGTGTTAGTAGCAAGCTGCTCAACTCTCTTGGTGGGCCACAAGCACCTTATTTGCATAGCCCCTCTCAGTCACTATGTGGAGAGCCAGAAGGACATGCACGGCACAAAATAGGGCCATATTAAGTAATTCATTGCACTGTACTACCTCTGGACTATTTCATGACGCAAATAAAGTCTAAATTTAGTTAGTTTTTCAAATTTCTATTATTTAAAGCTGGATACAAATTCTAATTCCGACAGAATTTTTTTATTATGATTGAGTGAAAATGTACATTCCCATATAAATTTCCATGCCCACCTATGTGCAGCTCCCACTGCTGTCCCTGCCCAGTGACAGCACACTCTTCCTCTCTGTTCTATACATGTCATATCCTCCTAACAATCTCCTATCCCCTCCTCTCCACCCACTCCCCCACCTCCAGTAAGAGATCAGCAGGATGACATCCTATAGATGCATAGAACCATAAAGTATACATATGATATGGTCACTCTGTGTCACCAAGTCCAATCCATTCCTGTCCAAAGAATTGACCTCCATTATGATTTATGGACAGCGGCAGCATCAGGGTCAGGGGCCATGCTCCCAGGGGAACTCTGAGGCCCCTGGACCACCAATTGTGGACTATTAGTGGAAATCTTAGGGTGTACCCCTTTTTATTCTTGTGTTGTCAGTGAGACTCAACTTTGTCAGCCCCCTCATGACTGTCATAGTTTAGACAGAATTTTGTGTCTATTGCTGCAGGTAACAAAACCTAAGAAGGTAGATGCACAGAGGAAGTGGGGCTTGGGGCAGTGAAAAAACACATTTTGTAGGCTGGAAAGCAGGGGACCTTTTCAATGCAGAAGTGAAATATTTGTTCAAAACATTGCCTATATTATGGTGGGAAGTCTATCATAAGCCAACTGAGGCAGTAGCTTTAGAGGTGGTAATAGGAAAATTAAGACTGGTAGTATGTGCTGATTCTTCTTCCCACATTTAACAAAATCCTTTGGCAGAAAGATGAACGCACAGTAGAGCTACCCAGTCTGCAAAAAGAAAAGGCAGGAGCACAGCTTTACTAAGGAAGGAACTCTGCCTAAAGCCTGAAGTCTAAGTTAACTTCTTGTTGTGTGCCATCCATCTGAGTTCAACTGACAGCAACCTTATAGGACACAGTAGAACTGTCCCATGGGGTTTCCTAGGCTGTAATGTTTACATTAGCAGATGGCCAGGCTTTTTTTCTGGTTAGATTCAAATTACAGACTTTTTCCTTTTTATTACTTATCTTTCTTTCTTTTTCTTTTTTTAAATTGTGCTTTAGGTGAAAATTTACAGCTCAAGTTAACTTATTCCATGTATATATATACATATTGTTATGTGACACTAGTTGCAATCCCTATAATGTGACAGCACACTCCTCTTCTCCACCCTGGATTTCCCATGGCCATTCACCCAGCTCCTGTCCTTTTCTGCCTGCTCATCCTGCCCTTAGAGAAGAGCTGCTCATTAGTCTTTACGAATCACCCACCTTTTAGTTAGGAGAGCTCTTAACCATTGAAGTACCAGGGCCCCTTCTAAATTGACTAACTCGTTGCTGTAGTTAATCAGATTCATAGTGACCCTACAGGACAGGGTAGAAGTGTCCCATAGGGTTTCCAAGGAGTGGCTGGTAGATTTGAACTGCTGACCTTTTGGTTAGCAGCTGAGCTCTTAACCATGGTGCTACCAGGGCTCTAGAATTGACTAGAACCCCATGATTTGGTCCTTTGCACACTGAAAAGGCCACTTCTAAATCCAAGTTGGATGGATAACTATTGATGGAGGAGCCCTGGTGGCACAGTGGTTAAGAGCTTGGCTGTTAACCAAAAGGTTGGCAGTTTGAATTCATCACCTATTCGTTGAAATTCTCATGGGACAGTTCTACTCTGTCCTATAAGGTCACTGTGAGTCTAAATCAACTCCACAGCAGTGGGTTTTTGTTTTACATGCTGTGCATTTCAACAAACAGCAGTTCCAAAGGTCAGACTAGAAGTTGTATTTTAAGGTCTATCAGTAATGATTTAAATTGTTCTATAAAATGCTGCAAGGAATCTGGCGTGGACAATTTATTTCCTAAAGTCTGGTCCTGTTTCGATGGCAATGGATAAGGTACATCGTAAAAAACAAACAAACAAATGAAGTAAAAGTACAAGAGTAAACTGAGGTGTAAGAATCTTTTAAATCTTTCTTCTTTGGAATATTTTTTTTACTCCCTAGTTGAAAACATTACTTCGATTTGCAAACTGTATACTAAATAAATTTTAGTTAACTTCTATTTTTGTCTTAACATATTTTAGCTAAGACCCTAGTGAGGTTGAGTAAGCCAGGCTAAGATTAAAAACAAGATAATTTCAGGCACAGGAAGAGCTAGTACAAAGGATCTCACACAGATTGGTACTTACATGTCTGAGAAACGGGAAGGTGGCACTGAGGTGAGGGACAGTGACAGGCAAAAGGTTCCCGGGCACTTGGTTTAATCATCTGCTGTCACCTTCTTGAAATTCTTAATACTTTTTGAACAAGAGACCTTGAATATTCATTTTGCACTGGGCCCTGAAAATTAGGTAGCTGGTCCTGGTGACAGGAAGTACAAATGAAGAGGAAAGCAGAAGCCAAGATAAGTAGGGGCTTTAGGGCAAGTGAAAGAACTTTGTGTTTTTCTTTTTCTTTTTTTATAATAAGTGTGACGGGAAGGCTTTGAAGGATCTTAAGTAGGAGACAAATACGATGTAGTTACCAGAAAAACCCAGTTGTGGACTCATGCTGCCTGTCACTACTAAGCCAATTATGCAGAGACAGGTATTGAATTTTTAAAATCGCTTTATTCAGATTGCCAGCAACCTGAGAAGATGATGAGTAAGCCCCCTAAAAACCATCTTAACATCTCAGTTCAGTCTGAGAAGTTTTATAGAAGGGTTTAGGGAAGTGAAGAGGGGGGTAGGTGAGGAGATGTAGGCAAGCAGGTGTTCAGAGGAGGCGAGATCGGTGAAGAAATACAGTTCCTTTGTTTTAAGACAAGCTGTCCTTCACATCTGTGGCTTGTTACTTTCTCTCAGGAACAGTGTTCTTATCTGAATGGTGTGCTGCAAATCTGCATTACTCTGTCCAGTTATGGGTCAAGAATAGCCTGGGAAAACAAACTTAAAGTCTTTGTAAGTACCAATCACAGGGGAGTGTCAGCATTCCTAAAAGAGAAAGAGGCTTTAGCATTAAGAAAGTCACTAGCTGAGAATTTTTCTATAGCTATTAATCCTATCAGTGTGATTGTGGTGGTACATGTGAAAGATGCTGATTGATGGAGAGGACTGGTTTAGGATCCATTTTGAATCTTATCTAAGAGTAAATGCAGGTCATGCTAAAGATAATAATTTTAGGTTATAAAATGTCAGCCAAGCACTACTGTTGTTAGTTGTCATCAAGTAAGCTTTGATTTACAGTGACCTCATGTACAATAGAATCAATGCCATCAATTTTGCACCTTATTTACAGTCACTGATATGCTCAAGTCCACTATCACAACCATTATGCATTTCGAGTGTCTTCCACTGTAGGGAGCTCATCTTCCAACACCATATCAGACAATATTTTGTTGTGATCTGTAAGGTTTTCTGTTTTTTTTTAAATACTGTATTTATTTTTATTTTATTGTACCTTATTTGAAGGTTTACAGAACAAACTATCTTCTTGTTAAACAGTTAGTACACATATTATTTTAAAATATTGTCTAACAACCCTACAACATATCAACACTCTTCATTCTCAACCTTGGGTTCCTGGTCCCCTCCTGCCTTTTTGTCCTTTCCCCTGGGCTTATGTACATCTTTGGTCTTGTTTTGTGTTATGAGTCTGCCTAATCTTTGGTTGATGAGTCAACTTCAGGAGTGACTTCACTGCTGAGCTAAAAGGCTATCCAGGGGCCGTATCCTCAGGGTTACTCTAGCCTCTGTCAGACCAGTAAATCTGTTTTGTTTTTTTTTTTTAATTTTTTATTATGATTGAGTGAAAATGTACATTCCCATATAAATTTCCTTGCCCATCTATGTGTAGCTCCCACTGCTCTCCCTGCCCGGTGACAAGATATTCTTCCTCTCTGTTCTGTACATGTCATATTCTCCTAACAATTTCCTATCCTCTCCTCTCCACCCTCCTGCCCACCTCCAGTAAGAGGTCAGCAGGATGACATCCTATAGATGCATAGAACCATAAAGTGCACACACGATATGGTCACTCTGTGTCACCGAGTCCAATCCATTCCTGTCCAAAGAGCTGACCTCCATTATGACTTATGGACAGGGGCAGCATCAGGGTCAGGGGCCATGCTCCCAGGGAACCCCGAGGCCCCTGGACCATCAATTGCGGTTCTTTAGTGATCTCAGGGTGCACCCCTTTTTATTCTTATGTTGCTAGTGAGACTCAATTTTGTTAGCCCCATCACAGCTATCGCTGCTGGTGACCAGGAACCATCTGGTTCTTCTGGTCACAGGTCGATGTAGTCACCCACTCACACGGGTCTCTCTACCTTCTGGGTTCTCTTTCTCCCATGTCGTTTTGGTCCCTGCTGATCATCCATTCCTGCTGATTTGGGACTATTTGGTGTACCTCAGATGGCAGCTTGGCAGCTTTTAAGACCCCAGATACTACTCACCAATGTGGGGTGCAGGAGACTCACTTATCAAAACACTAGTTTTGTCTTAATATTATTTTTGTCTTAACCTATTTCCCCTGAAAACATGCTCCCCAGCCCCCTGCCCCAGCTACTCTGTCCTTGCAACATTGGGTTAAGATGAAAGGAGTAATCATGTTATGCTGAAGTCCAGGTTAAAACTGATCTTCTTTCTAATGTGTGCTGTCACAGATTTCACCCAAAAATCTGGTCTTTTTTTTCAGTTAGAATTTTGTTGTGCATTTTTCTCCAGCTCCGTCCAGGACCCTCTATTGTGACCCCTGTCAGAACAGTTGGTGGTGGTAGCCAGGTACCATCTGGCTGTACTGGACTCAGTCTGGTGGAGGCTGTGGTAGTTGTGATCTATTAGTCCTTCAGACTAATCTTCCCCTCGTGTCTTTAGTTTCTTCATTCTCCCTTGCTCCTGAAGGGGTGAGGCCAGTGGATTATTTTAGATCACCATTCACAGGTTTTTTTTTTTTTTTATTTAACATAACTGAGTGAAAATGTACATTCACATGAAAATTTACATGCCCCCCTATATGCAGCTTCCACTGCTCTCCCAGTCTGGTGACTGCACACTATTCCTCTCTGCTCCATACATGTCTCATCCTCCCAACAGTCTCCTTTCCCCTCCTCTCCGTCGACTCCCCTTCCTCCAGCCAGAGGTCAGCAAGATGATATCCTATAGATGTATAGAACCATAAAGTGCTTCCAACATATGGTTACTCTGCATTGCCAAGTCCATTCCATTCCTGTCGAAAGAGTGGACCTTTGTTATAATTTATGGGAACGGGCAGCATCAGGGCCGGGGGCCATGCTCTCAGAGGAACCCCAAAACCGCTGGACCATCAATTGAGGTCTTTTAGTGGAGATCTCATGATGCACCTCTTTTTATTCTTGTGTTGCCAGTGAGGCTCCTCTCTGTGAGCTCCGTCATGGCTATCACTGGTGGTGGCCGGGCACCATCCGGTTCTTCCGGTCCCAGGTCGATGTAGGCACCCACTCTTGTGGGTCTCTCTGTCTTCTCGGTTGTCTTTACCGCATGCCATTTTGGCCCTCGGTGAGCATCCGTTCCTGCTGAGTTG
Organism: Heterohyrax brucei; assembly: GCA_028571685.1. Lineage (NCBI taxonomy): Eukaryota > Metazoa > Chordata > Mammalia > Hyracoidea > Procaviidae > Heterohyrax > Heterohyrax brucei. Next base: position 62,911,071 of record CM053140.1, read on the forward strand.
GGACCATTTGCTGTGTCCTCGGATGGCAGCTTGGCAGCTTTTAAGACCCCAGACGCCACTCACCAATGTGGGGTGCAGAGAGCTCTCTTAGCAAAACGCTAGTTGTGCCAATTGGCCTGGAATTCGCCTAAGAGCATGGTCCCCCGCCCCCCGCCCCCCGCCCCAGCTACTCTATCCTTGCAGTCTGGAGTTAAGATGGAAGGAGTACTCAAGTTACGCTGAAGTCCACTTAATGTTGTTCTTGTTCCTAATGTGTGCTGTCACCGCTTTCTCCCAACTAGATTTCTAGTAACTACCTAAACTAAACCCTCCCCCCCTTGCCCTCCCTCCCTCCCTCCCCTCCCTTGCAGCTGTCAAAGAGTCTTTTCTTCTATACACAAGTCTGTTTTTGAGATCTTATCGTAGAGGTCTCATACAGTATTTGTCCTTTTGTCGCTGACTACACTCACTCAACATAATGTCTTCCAGTTGAAACCAGGTTAGGAGATGTTTCCTGGAATCATCGTTATTCTTTATCATTGCGTAGTGCTCCATTGAGTATATGTACCACAGTTTACCTATCCATTCTTCTATTGTTGGGCATCTGGGTTGATTCCACCTTTTTGCTATTGTGGACTGTGCCGCGATAAACATTCTGGTGCATGTGTCCGTTGGTGTGAAAGGCCTTGAATCTGTAGGATATATTCCAAGTAGTGGAATTACTGGGTCAAATGGTATATCAATATCCATTTTTTTAAGAACGCGCCAGATTGCCTTCCAAAGAGGCTGGACCATTTTGCAACCCCACCAACAGTGTAGGAGGGTTCCACTTTCTCCAAAGCCTCTCCAGCATTTGTTGTTTTGTGTTTTCTGGATCATGGCCAATCTTGTTGGAGTGAGATGGTATCTCATTGTTGTCTTGATTTGAATTTCTTTAATAGCTAAAGATCGTGAACATGTCTGCATGTGTTTTTTGGCTGCCTGGATCTCCTCTTTAGTGAAGTATCTGTCCATCTCCTTTGCCCATCGCTTAATTGGATGGTTTATCTTTTTCTTATTGATATTTTGTAGTATCTTATAGATTATGGAGATCAGGCGTTGATCTGACATACAGTTGCCAAATATTTTTTCCCACTCTGTGGGTGTTCTTTTAATTCTATTAATAAAGTCTATCCAAAGACTATCCAAGTCTATCCAGTCTATCCAAAAGTGTTTGATTCTTAATAGTTCCCATTTATCTACTTTCTCTTCTGTTGATTGAGGTTTCTTTGACAGATTTTGGAGTCTGTCCTCATTGTGTATTAAAACTTCCATTGTTGTTCCTACCTTTTCTTCGATGAGCTTTATCATTTTAGGTTTGATATTTAGGTCTTTTATCCAGTTGGAGTTGGTTTTTGTATAAGGTGTAAGATATGGATCTTGATTCAGTTTATTGCAGATGGATAACCAATTTTGCCAGCACCATTTGTTGAAGATGCTGTTTTTACCCCAGTTTAATGTCTTAGGGCCTTTGTTGAATATCAACTGTTCATAGGCAGATGGTGTCATCTCTGGGGTCTCAATTCTGTTCCATTGATCAGTCTGTCTGTTCTTGTACCAGTACCAGGCTGTTTTGACCACTGTAGCAGTGTAGTATGCTTTGGGTAAAATAGACATTTTCACAATGTTAAGTCTTCCTATCCATGAGCAGGGTAGGTTTTTCCATTTATCTAAGTCTCTCTTAGTTTCTTGTAGTAAGGGCTTGTAGTTCTCTTTGTAGAGGTCTGTTGCTTCTCTGGTTAGATTAATTCCTAGGTACTTTATCTTCTTGAGGGCTATCACAAATGGTATAGATTTGATAATTTCCTCCTTAACAGTCTCGTTGTTGGTATAAAGGAATCCTACTGATTTACTTATGTTTATCTTGTATCCTGAGACTTTGCTGAACTCTTCTATCAGTTTGAGTAACTTACTTATAGATTCCTTGGGGTTCTCTGCATATACAATCATATCATCTGCAAACAGGGAGATTTTAACTTCCTCTTTGCCGATGCAGATGCCCTTTATTTGTTCGTCTTGTCTAATTGCTCTGGCTAGAACTTCTAGCACAATGCTGAATAGGAGAGGTGACAGTGGGCATCCTTGTCTAGTTCCTGATCTCAGGGGAAAGTCTTTCAGTCTCTCTCCATTCAGGATGATGTGGGCAATTGGCTTTGTATAAATGGCCCTTATTGTGTTGAGGAATTTGCCGTCTATGCCCATTTTGCTAAGAGTTTTTAGCATGAATGGGTGTTGGACTTTATCAAATGCCTTTTCGGCATCAATGGACAAAATCAGGTGATCTTTGTCTTTTGTGTTATTTATGTGGTTAATCACATTAATTGTTTTCCTGATGTTGAACCAGCCTTGCATCCCTAGTATGAATCCCACTTGGTCATGATGGATTATTTGCTTGATATGTTGTTGTATTCTGTTGGCAAGAATTTTGTTGAAGATTTTTGCATCTAAGTTCATGAGTGATATCGGTCTGTAGTTTTCTGTCTTTGTTGGATCTTTCCCAGGCTTAGGTATCAGGGTTATGCTGGCTTCATAGAATGAGTTTGGGAGTACTTCATCCCTTTCTATACTGTGAAATAGTTTCAATAGTATTGGGGATAACTCTTCTCCAAATGCTTGGTAGAATTCTGCCATGAAGCCATTTGGGCCCGGACTTTTTTGGGTTGGCAGTGTTTTGATGACCTTTTCAATCTCTTCCTTTGTGATGGGTTTATTAAGTTGTTCTGCTTCACGTTGTGATAATTTGGGTAGGTGGTATGAGTCAAGGAATTTGTCCTTTTCCCCTAGGTTTTCAAATTTGTTAGAGTACAGTCTTTCATAGTATTCTGTTATGATGTTTTTGATTTCTGTTGCATCTGTGGTGACAACTCCCTTCTCATTTCTAATTTGGGTTATTTGTTTCCTTTCCTGCTTTTCTTTAGTAAGTTTAGCCAGTGGTTTATCAATTTTGTTGATCTTTTCAAAAAACCAGCTTTTGGTCTTTTCAATTTTTTCAATTGTTTTTCTGTTCTCTAATTCATTTAGCTCTGCTCTAATCTTTATGATCTCCTTTTTTCCAGTGTCCGAGGGGTTCCTCTGTTGTTCTCTTTCTACTTGTTCAAGCTGTAGAGTTAGTTCCTTGATTTGGTTTCTTTCTTCCTTCCCGATGTGTGCATTTATGGAGATAAACAGACCTCTGAGCACTGCTTTGGCTGTATCCCATAGGTTCTGGTAGGAAGTGTTTTCGTTCTCATCGGAATCCATGAATTTCTTTAATTGATCCCTGATTTCCTCTATAACCCATGTTTTTTTGAGCAAGATGTTGTTCAGTTTCCAAGAGTTCCACTTTCTATCTCTGTTTTTTTCTGCTATTGATTTCAACTTTGATGGCTTTATGATCTGAGAAGATGCTTTGCAATAATTCAATGGTATGGATTTTGTTGAGCATTGCATTATGGCCTATCACGTGGTCAATTCTGGAGAATGTTCCATGTGCCAGTGTAGTTGTCTGCTGATGGGTAGAAAGTTCTGTATATATCAATGAGGTCTTCTGTATCTTTACTGAGCTTTTTTCTAGATGATCTGTCTAGTAATGAGAGTGGAGTGTTAAAGTCTCCCACTATTATTGTGGAGTCATCTAACTCTCTTTTGAGCATAGTCAGTGTTTCTTCGACATATTTAGGTGCTCTGACATTAGGTGCATAAATGTTTAATATAGTTAAGTCTTGCTTGTGTACTGAACCTTTCAGCAGTAAATAGTGTCCATCTTTGTCCACGATGGTGGATTTGACATTAAAGTTGATTTTGTCTGAGATTAGAATTGCCACCCCTGCTCTTCTTTGTTCATTGTTAGCTTGATATATATTCTTCCAACCTTTAATTTTCAGTTTGTTCCTGTCTTTAGGTCTCAAGTGAGTTTCTTGTAGACAACATATGGATGGGTCGTGTCTTTTGATCCAAGATGACACTCGGTGTCTCTTTACTGGAGCATTCAGTCCATTCACATTCAATGTAATTATTGATAGGTATGTGTTCACTGCTGCCATTGTGATATGTTTATTTTTATGTTGATGTTTTCTCTGTTGTTCTTATTAGTCTGTTCTGAGACACTCTTTTTTGTGAGTTGATTTTTCACCTTTTTCAGAGCTGGTTTTATAGTTGTTGAGACTCGTGTGTTAGATTTCTTGAAATGGTATGATACATCTTTGTTGTGTTTTACAGCTGCCCCTATGAACCCCCTTAATAAACTATTTATAAACCCAATTTTGATTACTACCAGTCTGGTCATCTTCCTCTCCATCTGGAAGGACTATAACGACTGTAGTACATCCCTCTTTTATTATGATGACACCATAGTTTTCATGATGATCACTGGATTGCTTCTTTCCAAATCAAAGCTGTGATTTACTTTGGAGCCTTCCCTAAATGAGTATTGAGTAGTGTGTCATTCTAAAATATAAAGTTAGTGGTTTCGTTCTTCTAAGCCAAAGCCAAGAACTTCTTTCAGTATTTCTTGTAGTTTGGGTTTGGTTTTTACAAAGTCTCTGAGTTTCTGTTTATCTGGAAATGTCTTAATTTCATTTTCATGTTTGAAAGACAGTTTTGCAGGATATATAATTCTTGGTTGGAAGTTCTTCTCCTTCAAGACTTTGAATGTGTCGTGCCACTGTCTCCGTGCCAGCATGGTTTCTGCTGAGAAATCTGACGAGAGCCTACAGGGTTTCCCTCTGAATGTTAGCTTTGCCTTGAGTCTTGCTGCCTTTAAGAGTTGCTGCTTATGTTTCATTTTGTTAAGCTTGATTATAATATGCCTTGGAGTCTTTCTTTTGAGATCTATATTGGGTGGCGTACGATATGCATCTGAGATGTCTATATTCTCTTCCTTCATGATTTCTGGGAAGTTTTCTTTCAGCAGCTCAGCAACAATATTCTCTGTGTTCTCAGATGTCTCACCCTGTTCAGGGACTCCAATTAATCGAAGGTTGTTCCTCTTAATAGAGTCCCACATGCTTCTTAATGTTTCTTCATTTTTCTTGTTTCTTTTTTCTGATTTCTGCTCATAGACACTGGCATCAGTAGCTCTGTCTTCCAAGTCAGAAATTCTTTTTTCCATTTGTTCCATTCTGTTTTCTTGGGTTTGCATGGAAGCTTCTATGTCTTTGATTTTCTTCTTGATCTGTTGGATTTCAGAGTACTGGTGTTCCATCAGATTGAACAACTTGCTTAATTTTTCATTTTGTTCTGCTGCATTTTGTATAAGGTCTAGAAGGGCCCTGTATATAATCAATTTGTATTCACTTTCTGATGCTTTCATAAAAGTTTCTTCATCTGGAAAACTCCTTGGTTGCTTTGTTTGGGAGCCTTCTGAAGCCATGAGTGATTGCTTGTATGACACAATTCTCTGTTGCTTTTTGGGTCCCATGTGAGTATATAGAGGCTGGAAGAGGTACTGTGAGGATGGATTGCAAATGTTTCTCTAGGCTGTCTTCAAATGTAAAGCAAAAGGTATCTGACCAGTTCACAAGTCAGTTAGGTTTTCAGGTGTAGAGGTCCCTCTTCCCATCTGACAAAGTAAGCGCCATTGTATCCAACCCCAGATGATAACAAACTAGTTTAGAATACAGCACTGCTAGTGCCCTGGTGGCCTCTGCTGACAGGGCTAGCCTTATCCAACACTGCGTCGAGTACTGGTTTTGTGATAGAAAAGCGCTCTCTTGTGGGCAGGGTCTGGCTCCCAAGCTAAGAATTAGGTCCAGCTGTGGCCACCGTATCCAAGATGGCGTCCTCCACACAGGCAGCAGACAGGGGGGCTAAAGGTGCCCAGAGGCAGCGATTCCTCTGCTTCTGTTGCAGGGCCCCCAATGTAGGCAGCACTATGCAAAATCACTACTTTTCTGACGGAGAAGCGCTGTCCTGTTTGCAGGCACTGGCTCCCAGGCCAAGAACTAGGTCCCGCTAAAATCTCGGTACCAACATGGCGTCCCGCACCCTGACCACGGAGTTCCGCACAAACCCCACTGAGGCAGCTACAAAACGAAAGGCTCAAAGTGTCTAGATTAACACAGTCCCAAGCCTGGCTCTCAGAACATGGGAATTTCGCCTGCCTATCCCCCCAGCAGCGTGTCTGAGTCTAGCCGCCGGGCAAGGCCCAGCTCCGCCCGCCAGCCCAGACCAAGGAATAAAAAGTCAAAATGGTGCGTTTACCTTCCGTCCGTGAGAGCCGGGGCTAGCCAGGAGCGGGAGTCAGCGAAAGAGAGAAGATTTTTCGCTGAATGGTATAAAGTCCCAATTAACAGCTCTGTGCCGTGTCCTGAGGCTGATTAGGTGATCAGAAGGCTCTGTTTGATTGTCAATTCAGGTCTTGGTTTCCAGAGGGATAGAAAGAGACGTGGGCTTAGTCCACCATCTTGACTCCGCCCCCCCATTCACAGGTTTTAAGACCCAGGATACTACTCACCAAAGTGGATTGCAGAACATTTTCTTTGTAAATTCTGTTATGCCACTGTGTCAGTCCATTGCATTGAGGGTTGTTCTCTTTTTCACTGACCTTCTACTTACCAAGCATGATGTCCTTCTCCATGGGATGGTCCCTTCTGATAACATGTCAAAGTATGTAAGATGTAGTTTTGCCATTGTTACTGTTCAGTGAGCATTCTGGTTGTACATTTTGCAAGACCAATTGATTTGTTCTTTTGGCAGTCTATGTTATATTCAATGTTCTTTGCCAATACCACAATTTAGAGGCAGTAACTCTTCTTCACTCTTGCTTATTCATTATTCAGCTTTTGCATGCAAATGAGACAATTGAAAACACTATGGCTTGGGTCAGGCACACCTTAGTCTTCAAGGTGACACCTTCAAGGTTGAATAGTCACAGGCTTTCTCACCAGCCAGGCTCTGAGTGTTGTTTGACAATATACACAAATCAAAAAAACTATTGTGTGGAGTTGATTCTGACTCATAGCAACCCTATAGAACAAAATAGAACTGCCCTGTAGCATTTCCAAGGCTACAAGTCTTTAAGGAAGCCACCTGCTACATCTTTCTCATGGGTAGCTGCTGGTAAGTTCCAGCTGCCAGCCTACAGAAACATGGCTCCCCTTTGGCAATATGAAAAAAATGAAAAACAAAGAAACAAAACTCTTTGTCATGGAGTTGATCTGGACACATGGCAACCCTATAGGATAAAGTAGAACTTGCCCCATAAGGTTTCCAAGGAGCAGCTCTGGTGGATTTGAACTGCTGACTTCGTTTAGCCAAGTTCTTAACCACTGTGCAGCCAAGGTCCCTTTTTTGCAATACAGCCACCTCAAATACTTAGTAGACTTCCAGCCTCTTTGCTGTCTGTAAACTTGCTTCTATATATAAACAGCTACAGCCAAAAATCTCTAGATAAAATTTTTAAGTCTGATAATTGTTGGTTTTTCACTGCTGACCTCATCTCTTAACTTAATGGTCACTACCTTGAAGATCCTGGAAACAATAGGTCAGCTCCCTCCTAAGGGGGTACAAAACTGAAAAGCGCTTATGAAAGTGTTGGGGCCAGTTCCGTCTCCCTCCGTGGTGCAGCAAGTTCTTTTAAGTGGCCTCTTGTCTTGGAAAAACAACTTGGAAGACTTTTTCCCTTAACACCCTCCACTGTGCCCCAGGGGTGCTTACCTTTGCCCCAGTTCTTTGGAGCAGCAACTTGGGGAATTGCTTTCTACCCTAAGGTTTGTCACTTCTGCTCACAGGAGGAGGCACTCTCTGCTGGCCAAAAATGTGTCCTGGGTTGACTGGCACCTCAGGAGTAACTGAGGATTGGCTGTACTTTGGTCTTGTGGGAGCACTCCACCTAACTGATGAGGGTCCTGATATACAAATGGCTGGTTGACAGTCGCTGGGATGGGGTACGTCCTTCAGCACACGGAGGTCCCTTTCAGGCCTAGTTTAAAACAAAAAACAGAAAACTGCAACTCAGAGGCACCAGCTAAGAGCTGGGCCGGACTGGTTAACTTAAAAAGCTTCAGCTGAGGGACCTGCTGGCTAAGACCCATGCTGACAGAGAAAAGCAGTCACCAGGAAGCTGAGCCATGTTGATGCTGCTACCACCGGCTACCAACCCTTGAGGTTCAAAGATTATCTCAGGGTGATAGTTTGGGTAGGTCATTTCAACCTCTGGCTTCCACGAGAACCAAAAACTCTGTTTGCTAAATGTCACCAACTCAGAGAGGCTACCTCTGACCCAGTCTGAAGTGGTCACCAGATTACTTTCTATGGCACTAACCTTTCTTGAGGTTCTGCCTGCATTTCATTTATTTTCTTTAGGCTATTTCTCGCACTCCCCACCCTCGTTAGAACTAAAGCTGTAACTGAGTTTGTCTTATTTACAGTTGTCGTTAGAGTCCATGGAATCAGCTGTGACTCATAGCGATCTGTGTACCACAGAATTAAACACTGCCTGGCCCTCCCCCATGCTTAGAACTGTTGTTACGGATCGAACCCATTTTTGCAGCGGCTGTGTCCAACTCGTTGAGGATCTTCCCTTTTTCCAGGACCCGGTACTTTACCAAGATTGCTATCCTTCTCTAGGGACTGATCCCTCCTGACATGTTACTTAGTAACTCTATTTTTTTTTTTTTTTTTGTAACTCTTTACCTTCCATATACGTGAACCTGAAAGACTTTCAGGGGAAGGGATCCGTATTGTCTTTTGTTAATCACTACTCAGTGAAGGTGTACTGTGAGTGTGCAGTACAAGCCTGTTGAGTAGATTAAGTCATTTCACTCTTTCAGATTTCTGCGGAGATTGCCAGCAAGTAGATGTACAAGCTGCATTAATACCTGTGACGTGCTTTTTACTCTCCAGACAAAAAGATTAGGTATTTCTCAAGTCCCTCAAGTAGGGCTCACAACACGGAACTGAGATCTAGCATTTAACAAGCACTGATCTGTGCCCAAGTCGCCCTATCGGTGCAGTGGCAAAGCAGTTCAACCTACCTCGGGAGAAAGATGTCGTGATCAACTTCCATAAACATTTACAGCCTTGGAAACCCTATGGAGAGGTTCTACTGCATCCTGTAGGGTCACTAGGAATCGGATCGACTGGAAGGCAACTGGTTTTGGTTGGTCTGTGGCCCTTTTTAGCATCTTGGTACTTGTAGTTTTGTCCACTGTGTCATTGCCCTAGAACTAATTCTGAGACCACAACTCCCATCACCCCGCGAGCACCGGTCAGAGCGCATCCTCCGGAGCTGCGCCTGCGGAACTGACTGACCTGCGGACCGAAGCTCCGCCTCCCAGTGCCCAAGAGCCTCTGTGGTTGGTCAGCCATTCCGCCTCTCACCGGAGGGGGCGCAGGTAAATGAAAGGGGGGCGTGTCGGTGCGTGTAGATCCGTGGCCGCGCGGCGGGAAGGTGAGGCGTGTGGTTCGGCTTTGCGATGCCGTGTTTCCTGGCGTGGGGAGGATTGAGGGCACCCCAGGAGGCCGACTGAGGCGCAGGGGTCGGGATGCCACTTCTTGGTCCGCCTCCTTCTAACTGCTGGACCCTGGCTACAGTTGGAACCCGCACCGCGCGAACTCCCGCGCGATGACAGACCAGCAGCGGTGGGGTGCGGGCACAGTAGCAGATGTCCCCCACACTGGCGCTGGGCTGCCCCCAGGCGTCCAACCGGGGTGGCCGGGGCGCGGCTAAGTCCGACGGTGCTTGGGGCACCAGGATTCTGCCAGGCTACGTCATTGCCCACCACAGCATTAGTCACGTCCACAGAGAGGGCAAGGCCTCAGGTTCCACCCCCAGGAACCGCGAGCTGCGGCTGTAGCTGGTCTCGGTGGCACCCTGCATGGTCGGTCGTCTGGCTCTCCTTGTCTTGGGCGCCATTTACCCAGTTGGCCCTGAAATTCTTTCTGTAGGAATGGGAACTCTCCTGCGACAGTTTCCTTCCACCCCGTGCACTGGGGAAAGAAGTGACTTCCCCAACATTGGTATTGTGTCCTGGGCACTTTGGGAGACAGTTTAGCATAGTGGTTAAGGGTGCTGTCTTTGGAATCACATTGATCCGGGTTCCAATCCTAGCTTGGACATCTTATATCTTCTTCTGAAAAACGGGATGTAATGATAGTACCTACCTACCTCATTAGGTTATTGTAAAATTAAAATTAATTAATGCTTGTAAAGTACTTTATATAGTGCTTAGTATTAGAGTGGTACCCATTTAAATGCTAATGACTGAGGAACAGATTTTTATTCTCTGCCTGGTGGGACAGGAGGAGTCTAAACAGAAAGTCACTGGGTGGAATTCAGAGCTGCTTTTGGTGGGTGCTTAGATACCACAATCCTTCCATCTGGCTAGGCTCTGTCAGGAGAATGGGGGAGTTTGTATATTGCAGGTGGTGATGGTAACATTTGCCACCCCCCGGAGGACAGGGACCGTATTTGGTTCCTCTTTCTATTGTGTCAGCATTGTATGTGGCCAGTAACTGTGGAATCAAATTGGAGAAGTTGGAGTGATGTTGATAACTTCTCAGAGTGGTAGATGCTTTTCTGGAAAAGACTTGATCCTCAGGATGTCCCAGGGAAGCACAGCATGGAAGGCAATTGGGGTTGATAAGAATAGGTTTTTTCACAGGATATACCAAATGTGGCATTGGCGTATTTTCATGACCCAGTAGCATCTAGGATATTTGCAGAGAAAGCTAGAAGAAATGGGTTTTGGGTACTATTGCTGGAAAGGAGCATCTTTCAGTGAAAGATCTAAGTGTCCCCAGAGGCAGCCTTGTAGACAAGACTATTCTATAAGTGTTTTGTGTACTTGTATATTTTTCTGTCTGGTTTATCATCTCTCCACTCCCTTTCCTCCTTTTATCTTAGTTAAAAAAAGCAATACATGCACATGGTGAAGCATTCTAACAGTACAGAAAGGTTTAAAAGGAAAAGGAAAGATCGCTCTGCCCATCTCTTACACTTAATCCGTATCTGCAAGGGTAAAACGAGCAAAAAAAAAACCCATGGCAATGGAAAGGAGAAGTATGCTGTCACTGGGCAAGGAGAGCAGAAGGAGATACAGATAGGCGGGCATGCAAATTTAAATTGGATTGTACACTTTCAATCACCATTAAAAAAACGCATGGCCACAGAGTAGATTCAGGCTTAAGGCCAGCCCATGTGTTACAGGGCAGAACTGCTCTCTAGGGTTTTCTTGGTTGTCATCAAGACAGAAGCAGATCAATAGGCCTGCTTTCAGCGGAGTCGCTGGTTGGTTCAAACTGGCAACCTTTGGGTTAATTGTCTAGAGCAAAGTGTTCTTCCCCAAAATAACTGCTATTAGCTCTTCTGTAACCTTCCAGGAAAAAAAAATATGCATACAGCAGCAAGTGTACATGCAAAGGTGGGATCGGACTCAGTTTTTTTTTTTTTGTATCTTGCTTTGTTCTCTTAATATATTGATGACCTTTTCATATCAACATACACAATTCTAGCTCATTGAAAACCTGGTTGTGTAGTATCCCATTGTGTGGTTGTACCATAAATGATTTCACTAATCCACTACTGATGTCTCTTCAGAGGATTTCTGCCTTTTGTGCGTATACAAAAACCTGGTGCAGTGGACATTTCTGACCTTATATTTTGATGCATTTTTGTGACTATACCCCAAACAGCACATCTTTATCAATGACATTTTGGGACAAAACGTGTGGTGTGCTTTTTAATTTTGATAAGAATTACCAAATTCTCCATCAGAATGGGGTTCCAAATTATACTTCCACTGACACAATCTATTAATACATTGAGAAATGTTTACTAATCTGATAAGTTTCTTGTCAATACTGAGAAAGAATAAAATGTGACATTTAAATGTAGCATTTTTCTTTATTTTTTTCTTAGTATTTTGATTGTCATAGGCAGTAGTAAGAGCTGCTAGAAGACTTGGTTTGAACAGTAGGAAGAGATAAATAATGGAAACCTCAGCCCTGTGAAGACTTTCAGGATTGATTTGAGTTGGTAGAGTTTTTTAGACATCTGTCAATTCTCTTTTTGAAACTAAATGTTACTTTTAACTACTTTGGATGAGAAAGTTCTCAAAATTATGATATACCTTATGTGAGGTTAAATCGTAGTAAGAATCTTCTTGATGCCTTAGACACTTCAGGTGTTGCCCAGGGCTATGATTTTGAGCGTTGCCTTCAGACCATTTTGAGTAGGGAGGAGCTTGTAGTGCCATTAGCTAAATGACCTCAGGCTGATAGTTTGAAAAAATTCTGAGGTCTACTTTTTATGACTTTTTAACATTTTCCTGGCCGTCAGTTCTCAATTTGAAGTTTGTCGGTTTATTTGGTTATAGAGAGGCTCCTTCTTTCTTCTCTACTTTTTCTACTTGGTTCTCTAGTTTCTAAACTTACTGCACACACAAAAAAAGCAAACCAAACACACTGCCATCCAGTCATGTCCGACTCATAGCAACCCTAGAGGTCAGAGTAGAACTGCCCTGTAGAGTTTCCAAGGAGCACCTGGTGGATTTGGACTGCCGACCTTTTGGTTAGCAGATGTAGCACGTAACCCACCACGCCACCAGCCTGGGGCAAACTATTTTGCTAGGAAAAAAAACCCATTGCTGTCAAGTCAGTCCGACTCATAGCAACCCTATATGACAGAGTAGAACTACCCAATAGAGTTTCCAAGGAGAGCCTGGTGGATTCGAACTGCTGGCCTTTTGGTTAGCAGATGTAACACTTAACCTCCATGTCCCCAGGGTTTATATTTTGCCAGTGGAAGAGTCTTTTCTCTGATTTCTGATTGGGTAAGTTATTACTGTGCCCCTTTTGTGGAAGGAAGAGCATTAAAGAGTTGTTACTAGTGGTTGCTACCTCTGACTAGATCTTTTGTGCTTCCAGTAGAGGGGAATATTTGGTTGTGGGAGCTTCTCTGGGCCCAGTGGGTCAGCAAGTAAAAGTGGTAGCTGATGCATGATTATGTGGTTTGTATGATGGGAAAAGATGAAGGGGAGACCTTAAGGCAGAAGGTTGGCCACTAGGAGGGTTTTTAAACTTGATTTATACTTGTTATATTGCAATTAAGAAACCACAATGTAACCAACCCCACTGCCTTCAGGTCTGTTTTGACTCATAGCAACCCTATAGGTCAGAGTGGAATGCCCCATAGAGTTTCCAAGGAGCGCCTGGTGGATTTGAATTGCCAACCTCTAGGTTAGCAGACTTGGTTTAAACAGTAACCACTGCCCCACCAGGGTTTGCAGCTGAGAAAGTAGGACTAATATTCCTATTTAGGCAAAATACTCTGCCAAGTGTTATGGAGGATATCAGATTGAATACGATGGGGCTTGTGTCATCAAAGCTCTTGTGGGGCATCAACAGAGAAGGGCCAGTACTCAAATAATACACAGGAGGGAACTGTGGGTAGCAGAGTCAACCAGTTAGGAGGTCCTCTGGTATAAGTGATAGAAAACCCAATTCAGACCCGCTGAAGCAAAAAGGGATCTAAGTAACTTGACACTGCTTGAGTTAGGGCTCAGAGGGCATCTCTGGGTTCCATCTGTTGGACCTGCCTGAGCTGGCCTGTCATCTTTGTTAGCCTGGTTCCCCTGGTGGTGTGGCAGCAGTATCCCTCCTCACCCCCCACATGTCCATAGAGCAGAATGTATGCTCTTTCAGAAACCCCAGAAAACATTTATTGCTTCTTATTGGCTTTGACCCAGTCACATGGCCACCTCTGAGCTAATTACTATGGTCAGAAAATGGGATACAGTCCATATTACACCTGACACATCCAGAGCCTGGGGATAGAGGCAGCTTTATGCAAAGCATATTGTCTGAGAATGGGGGATGGGTAGGTCCATAAAAGCCAAAAGACACACTAGAACCATGAGAACCCAAAGTTCCAACTGCTGAGGCTGTTACTTGCCAGTCTTGGTTAAGCACTTGAGTACTACTTGAAAGGTTGTCTTTTCAGAGCTACCCAGAGGTGCTTTGGAAGACAGACCTGACCATCTGGTTCCAAAACCACAGCCTAAGGAAACCTACAGAGCAGTTCTGCTCTGTACACATGGAGTTGCCATGAGTCAGAATTAACCTAACAGCAACTAACATAACAAAGTTCCAGACTGGGACACTGGAAATGGAAATGGAAATGGAATTCTTAGATTTGAACATGATTTATATTTTGAGCTTTGAAGAAAATGAAATGTAGAGAAGATAGAATCTGGACTCTTGTTTGAGACTTGGCCCTGTTACCAGTTAGGTAATCTACTCTCATCTAGGTCATCTACTCTCTCTGAATCTTCATTTTCTTATCATAATTATGGGTACAGTATGCTTATATAGTTTTTATAAGAATTCACTGAAATAATCCATGTAAAACTAAGTACTGTGCCCACATGCAGTTAAACATAAAAACTATAATACATTGCCGTTGAGTCACATCTGATTCATAGCAACCCTATAGGTCAGAGTAGAGCTGCCCCCATAAGGTTTCCAAGAGTGTAGTCTTTATGGAAGCAGATTGTACATCTTGTGTATGTGAAGTGGCTGGTGGGTTAGAACCTCCAACTTTTTATTTGCAGCTGAGTGCTTTAATCACTGTGCCACCAGGGCTTGTGTTTGTTTTTCATGAATGAACCTAGTTGGATAACTTCTGATTTTTAATAGATCCAGAAATACTCTATATCGTAAAGGCACTTTTGAGCCAGTTTTTAAAAGAAATTTTAAAAAATGAAGAAGCAACATCTTAATTTGTGTGGTGGGGATTCGTGGATTAACTTTAAAAAACATCTTGGCAGAGATTGAGGCTTCTCCAGAGCAGCAGCAGCTGGTGGAGGAATGGAGATGCAATCCTATTACACGAAGCTTTTGGGGGAGTTGAATGAACAGCGCAAGAGGGACTTTTTCTGTGACTGCAGCATCATCGTGGAGGGGAGGATCTTCAAGGCCCATAGGAACATTTTATTTGCCAACAGTGGCTACTTCCGAGCCTTGCTCATTCACTACATCCAGGACAGTGGGAGGCACAGCACTGCATCCTTAGATATTGTCACCTCCGATGCCTTCTCCACCATCTTAGACTTCCTTTATTCTGGAAAGTTGGATTTGTGTGGTGAGAACGTAATTGAAGTTATGTCAGCTGCCAGCTACCTGCAGATGAATGACGTGGTGAACTTCTGCAAGACGTACATCAGGTCATCCCTTGATATTTGCCGAAAGATGGAGAAGGAGGCTGCTGTGGCTGCAGCTATGGCAGCGGCGGCGGCGGCAGCAGCTCATCAGATTGACAGTGGAAGCCCCAGTTCAGGCAGGGAAGTAACCTCCTGTGGTGTTAAGGGCTCGGTCTCCTCTCCAGCCAAGGGAGAAGATTGTCCAAGAGAGTCCCCTTGTGGTGACTGTGGTGGCTGCCATCCCTTGGAACTGGTGGTGAAAGACGCTCGGGGTGGAGACCCAGTGCACAGTGACCTCCCTGCTCCACCCAAACTGATAGAGCCCAAGGTGGAGGTAGATGCTGACACAGAGGTGCACGTTGGTGAACAGCTGCAGCAGTGTGCTGCCCCACTGAGCCTGGCTCAGGTGGAGGAGGGCTTGCCTAGTGGCCAGGCTGTTGACTTAGCTTGTAGTAGCTACCACATGAAACAGTTCCTGGAGGCACTCTTGCACAACAGTGCTGTCCAGAGCAAAGATGATGTGGACCATCACGTTTCTCCAACTTTGGAGGCAAGACCGGATGGTGTGGGAGTAGCCATGAGTTCTGTGATGGATGTCCAGACTGACTGGTATGGAGAGGACCCAGGTGAGCTCGGCCATCAGCATTCATCATCTCTGCTGGTCATTTAGCACAACCATCTGTGCCCTGTATTCTCCATCATTGTGATCATCGTCGCCACTTGTCATAGTCACCATCATCACCACCGCAAGACATGTTAATTGAGCACCTGCTATGTGTAGGGCAAGGTTTCTTCATGTGTGTTTGTGTTTTACCTCTACAACTAGAGTGTAAGCATGTGGAAGACAGTTTGGATTTATGAAAAGTATCCCACTCTCTTCCAACTAACTAGCAGTGGGATCTTGGTTAAGTCATTAGATCTCTTTGAGCCTTTTTGGCCATCTGTAAAATTGGAACAATCACTCCTGCCTTACCTGTGTCCCACGGTTGTTATGAGGACCAAATGAGAGGGTTTTCAGAATATTTTCTCACATATGATACTGTGTTCCATCCACATAGGACATTTATACTTCTCTTTCTGTCATAGTACCTGGCACATAATAGGTACTTAGTGAACATGTCGTGGTTGATTGTGTTATGCATTTGAAAATATTTTCAAGTTAAATGGCATTTGGCTTCATGTGAGTAAATTTCTCATATCCTTTGATGGGCTGTTATGTTTAAAGAGAACATTTGATTGTTTTTCTAAGCAGTGTTGAGCAATGAGTTAAACATGGTTAACTTTTCTTGACGGGGAGATAATTGGTGTTAGAAGGTGTTTTATAGGAGACAGAGATAAACTTGGCTGCCATCTTACTAAAGAAAGTATCCTGTAGCTTCCAGACCATCAGGCCAAGAAATTAATGAATTGCAGCATTTCTAGTTCACCCTTCAGTATTTTAAAAAATATTTTATTGTGTTTTAGGTGAAAATTTACATAGAAATTAGGTTCTCATTTAACAATTTTCACATATTGTCTTGACATTGGTTATATTAATAACACGTTGACATTCTCACTACTTCCATTCTGTTTGCTCTGCTTCCATTAATCTAGTTTCTCTGGCCCTCCTCAGCTTCTCTTCTTTGTTTTAAGGTAAGTGTTGATTATTTGGTCTCACATAATTGCTTATTTAAGAGAGCACATTCCTCACAGGTGATATTGTTTATTTTATAAGACTGTTATGTCGCCATGAGTCGGATCCGACTCGACGGCACTTGGCTTGGCTTGGCTGTCTGTTATTTGGCCAAAGGTGACCACCTAGAGTGGCTACAGTTCCAAGTTTAAGGGGTATTTTAGGGTGATAATCTCAGGGATTCCTCTAGTCTCTATTGATTCAGTAAGTCCAGTCTTTTTTAAGAATTTGGGTTTTAGTCTGTATGTTTTTCTCCGTTTCTATCCAGGACTTCTTTTGTGTCCCCAGTTGGTACACTCTATGGCAGTAGAGCTGGGCACCATCTAGTTCTTCTGGTCTCGGGCTGGATGAAGTTGTGGTCCATGTGGGCTGTTAGTCCTGTGGGCTAGTTTCTTCTTTGAGTCTTTTATTTCCTTCATTCTCTTTTGTTCCAGATGTATGGAAACCAGTGGTTGTATCTTAAATGGCTTACCCTTCAGTACTGATTAGTTAGTGAAAGTTTTTAAATAAGGAGAAATTGGTTGCTTTTATTTGTTACTAACTGGCTGTCTTAGGAGTTTTTAATTTCATTTTTGTTTAAGCAAGAGCATTTTGATTTAAACTAGACTTGAAAATGCTGTTTTTGGTCTTCAGAGACAATGGCTTAACTACCATTTGGAAGGTGGTGGTTGTTTCAGCAACTACATTATGGGAATTTGTTGACACCTTTATTTCCAGTTGTGTAATAGCATTTCAAAAACTGTGACAGCCCTTTCACATTCATTAGACCCTCATAACACCTCATAAATTTGGCACAGTAAGTGTGGAGAAACTGGGATCCTAAAGAGTTAAGTGAGTTTCCCAAGATGGCAGAATTGGTAAATAAGTGACACAGCTAAAACTAGAACCTTGGGCTGGCTTCATTGTGTTAGTTAAACAAAATGTGAAGGCAGTACAAATGGACGGAGGTTTTAGTGCAGGAAGTTTTGTCTTTCAGCCCTTGTGCCTCTAAACACACACACACACACACACACACAACTCCACAGCTGTTGAGTCAATTCCAACTCATAGTGGCCCAATAGGACAGAATAGAACTGCTCCATAGAGTTTCCAGGGAGTGCCTGGTGGATGTGAACTGCCAACCCTTTAGTTAGCAGATGTAGCTCATAACCACTGTGCCACAAAGGTTTCCATAAGCACACACAGTAAGTATCTAGAAGTAGCCACTTAGCTCTGTACCGTCTCCCCACCCATGCCTGGTCTTTATCAGCCTTTAACTCAGATTGGAAGGCAGCCACCATGGCACCTGGACATGTCTGTTGTTTGCCAAGTTTTGATTGCATTGACATGGCCACAGGATAAATTTACTCCAAGTATCAAGGCACAGAGTGAGATTGATTTGTTGAGTCATTCACATTTTTTTTTTCCCCCAATGGCTGTGGTCTTTTGGAAGCAGATGACCAAGTTTTTTCTTTCATGGTACCTCTGGGTGATTTTAATCACCAACCCTTGGGTTTGTAGCTGAATGCTTAACTGTTTGTGCCACCAGGGACTCCTTGGTCATTTGTAATTTTTTGACAGATATTCGTATACTTTCTTTGTGCTTAAGTTGCACATGGATCCAGCCTTGAAAGAACTGATGGTGTGTTAGAAGCAGTACAGCATGTATGTCTATATTATATGGTGGAAATGTACTAAGGCTGGAAATGTGGTGAGACAGAAACATGAGTTTCAGAGTAGTGCAAAAGAAGTGGCTTCCCATTGGGAAGATAAGGAAGGCTTCCTGTAAGTGGTGTCTGAGGGTAAGAAGAAAAGACATGGAGAATATTAGATTGGCATCAAATCATAAAAAATCTTAAACGTTAAGAGGTTTTATCTGTAGGCACAGGGGAGTTTTTGGTAGTTTATGAGTGTAGCAGTGGACAGGATCTGTGCTTCAGGGAGATGAATTTGACCTTAGCATAAGAGCCATTTACATACCGATTCTGCATTCTACAAGATGTGGAAATGGGAGACTAGAGCAGGGAGCCTGCTGTAGTGGCCTTCTCTGCAGCAGCAGGCTGTCCATAGACCATAATGTGTCCCCCTGTTAGCTCTCTGCCCTCATGCCCCCTCAGCCCCAGCTTCAGCAACTCCTCTCTTTTCTTGAAAGAATCGTCTGTATTGACTTCCTGTACTATTTTCCTTCTCACTTTTTCTCAACCTGCTGTGATCTGGCTTCTGCTTTCTCCACACCACTGAGACTACAGTCATGAGGTCAGCTGTACAGTTCTAAAACCATTCCAAATGAGTGGTGTCAGGAGTTATCTTACTTGACCTTGCTCAGTGGTTGACCCCTCTCTTTCTCCTCCTTTACACCATGTGTACCTGTTGCTCTTACATCTCCCCATCCGTTTGCAGCCTCGTCATGGGTCATTTAATATTGGTGTACCCAGGATGGCATCCTTGGCTTGCTCGTCCAACATCTCATTATTTCTCTCTGTTTGTTTGTTCATTCATTCCTTCATATAAAAATATTTATTGAGCATACATTCTGTGCTGAGGACTGCTAATGACTGAACAAAAGTCAACCCTTTGTCCTCATGGAGCTAACATTCTAGTGTAGGGAGATAGACCATAAATAAGTGCATAGTGGGTCTGATGGTGATTAAGTCGCAGGAGGAAAACCTGAAACAGAGAAAAGGGGATAGGGAGTGAAGGAGATGCTACTTTATTCAGTGTTTACAGGGAGTGCCTTTCTAAGAAGGGGCCTTTGAGCAGAAGCCTCAAGGGAGTGAGAGAACAAACTGTGTGGATATCAGGGAGAATAATGCTCCAGAGAGATAAGAGCAAAGTGCAGAGGGCCGTGTGCAGAGTCATGCTTGGTGAGTGAACAACAGGAACTGCAAAGAAGCTGGTGTGACTTTACTGGAGTGAGCAAGGTGGACAGTGATGGGCATGAGGTTGGAGAAGTTAAGGGCAGAGTGGATGCGGTAGGGCCTTGAAGACCATGGGAAGGCCTGTGGACGTCACTGTGAGAGATGGGAAGGTGTTGGAAGTGCTCAGGAGATGGTGACTGAAATGACATACATGAAAAGGATTTTTCTGGTTGCTATATGAAAAATAGAGTAATGAGAAGAAAGGCAGGAAGCAGAAGGACCTTTTAGGAGGCTACTGCAGTAGTCCAGGTGAGATTTAATCCTTGAACTCAGCAGCAACCCAATGGTAACCCAATTTAGATCACCATTGTTCTGTATCTCAAAGACAGAGCCGATGAGCATTGCTAATGAGTTGGATGAATGGTGAGAGAGAGGGGTTAAGGATGAACCTCAGGTTTTTAGCCTGAGCAACTGATTTAAACTTCTTGTCTTTGAAATGCCTGTTGAGTACCCAAGTGGAGATGGTTCAATAAGCAGTTGTGTAAATGTTTGGAGTTCTGTGGAGAGATCAGAGCTGAGATGTAAATTTTGGAGTTGTGAATGTGCCCATGGGATTTAAAACCATGTTTACAGTGTGAGCTTACAGATCTAGAAGGAGAAGATAAGAAATGTAAGGACCTAGTTTGGGGAGCATGCCAGTATTTAGAGGTCAGGAAAATAGGGAGAAACCAGAACAGAGGACTGAGAAGGGCAGCCAGTGAGAAAGGAGGAGAATCAAACAGGAGCAGGGTCTCAGATGCCAAGAGGAGGAAAATACCTCAAGAAAGGAGAGAAACCAGCTTGTGTTCAACACTGCTGCTAGGCACCCTGAGTGTTGATCACAGGCTTTAGCAATGCGTAGGTCATTGGTGAACTCGATAAGAGCAGTATCAATGAACCAGTGGGGACAAAAACCTGAATGGAAAGAGAACTGCAGAAATAGATGTGAAGATACTGAGTGTGGATGCCTCTTTCAAGGGGATTTGCTTTGAAAGAAGGAAGTGGGTCACTGCTGAAAGGGGATGTGAGAGCAAGGTTTTTATTAAGGTGGAAGATATAGCAGTATGTTTATTGATGGGAATGGTTCAGGAAGGAGGGGGATAATTGATGGTGGAAGAGAGAGGAGGCAGCTGGTAGAGCAAGGAGGGATGAGTTCTCTGCATAAGTGGAGGATCGGCCTGGATCAGAGGAAGGATGATTCATTGATAGGAGGAGGAGTGAGACAGAGCATATAGGTTCATATGGGAGGTTGTGGGTGGTTGGGCGTATGTATAGGTTCTATTCTGATTGCTCCTTCTCAGTGAGATAAGAAAAGATAGCAGCTGGAAGTGAGAGGGAGCAGGAGAAGGCAAGTATAAAATAGTTATTGAGAAGAGTGGGAGACTACATGAACCAGGAAAATATATAGCATGGGCAACGCCAAAGGCACTTTTGAACATGTTAACGGTCATGGCTTTAAAGTGAGACCAGAACTCAGTTGTGCATTTTTCTGCTGCCTTGTGATGTTAAGCTGCCTTGTTTTGGTTATGGAATAGTCAGAGAGTTGGGTTTAACCAGAGTTTAGGTTTAATCAGGTGAATACAGATAGAAAGAGAGCAAAGGCATTTGAGGATGTATGCAAGAGAGTGACTTAAATGATGGATGTAGGGACTAAACTAGGAACAAGGGGAGCATGGACATAAGGAGATGAAGTACAGTGGTAAGGCAGGGTAGTTCACACATTGGAGGTTTTTGTGGGGACAGGGCACTTTGGGAGTGAGCTGGAAAGATAAGAGATTGTGATTGGCAAGCAGGCTGTTGAAATGTGGGTTATGCAGGGAATACAGCTATCGGCATTATTGAAGTATGGAGAGGTCATTCTCATTCCACGTCTGAGCATTAAAATGGGGGAGTTGTTTAAAAAAATATGATGCTTGGGTCCCACCCCATGGGGTAGGGACTGGACATCAGTATGTTTTTATTTCACATTCACATGCTAATATGCATGCTGAGTTGAAAGCTGTTGGTCTAGGGCTGGGTGGCTGAGACAGGGTAGAAAACAAGGTCTTTGGAGGAGAGGAAGTCAAAGGACAGACAGGGCAGAGTATTAGAAGAATCTTTTTTGATATTCACACCGAGAAATATAACAGAAGTTGTATTTGAAAGCTATGTGATTGAATTTCCCAAAGCATGAGGTGGTGGGTGATCTGGGGTACCCTGGATGACTGTAATAGGGAGGGGTGGCAGTGGTATCATTTTATGGTCTGCCCTTCAAAAGATCTGAAGATTTTTAAGGAAGGAAAAAGAGACAGGTCTGAAAGTAGTAATAACATACAGGACCCTACCCACTTTAGGGCTGTGGGAGAGGCCAGGACAGAAGCAGGGGGCTCAGGTGAGAGCTAGTGTCAGTTAAAGCAGTCACTGTGATGATCCAGATTTTTGTATGTTAGCTTGAGTATTGCCACATGGAAACTGAATGTGCCTCAAACAGCAAAATCTAGACTGAGCTGCTGTTTCCTCTTACACCCGTTTTTCCTCCTGCATTCCCTGCCTCAGTTGGTTCTACCATCATCCATCAAGTCAGCTCACCCAGAATCTGAGTCGTCTGGAATCTTCCCTTTGCCTTCTACTCTGCCTGTGGTCATCAAATACTGTCAATTTTACTGTTCTTTGAATGAATCTCCTCCCTCCACCTGCACAGTCACAGCTTTAGTTCATGTCACCTGTCATCCAGTTTTGTGGTCATCTCCCTTCTGGACTTCCTGCCTTTAATCTCGCCTCTCTTGAATCCTTCCCCTAGCTGTCCTCAGAGCAATCTTTTAAACAAGTTAAATTTGACCGTGAACAGTCCAAGGTCCTTAGCATGTCACTTCCACAAGGACAGGGATTTTTGTCTGTTCTATTCATTGCTGTGTTCCCAGGGGCTAGGACAGAGCCTGACACATAGTAGAAACTCAGTATAAACTTGTTGAATAAATGAATGAACGTGAGCTTCACAATCTGGTTCTTGTCCCTTCCTCAGTGTCATCCCTCAGTTTTTTATTCATTTAGCTCTGTGCCTACACACATGCTAGTCTTCTGCCTAAGATGTCTTTCTCTGTCTACACCTGGTAAACTCCTGTTCACTCTTTAAAACCTTCTTCAAAGTTCACTTCTCCTGTGAAATCCTCTCTAAACTCCAAAAGAGAATTCATTAATTTTTGTCTGTATTTCTCTATCACTTTGAACTTTGTGTTTATTACATTCTATTGTATGAATTTGTTTATACATCTTTCTCTCTTGCTGGGCTTAACTTATTGAGGGAAGAAGGAATTGTTTTGGTAGAAGTGAACCTTGACACAGCACCTAGCTTGTAAAGGACTGTCCTACTGGGGAGTCAGATCATGAAAGGGAAAGGAAAATGTTGAGATGATTCATATTTTTTCAGTGGGGAAACATTAATAGTTTGCTCTTCCAAGGACTACCATGGGGTCTACTTTACTTAATGGCTTTGAAAATAATTGGGAAGAAAGGAGCAGTATGATACCAAGCTGATGAGGACAAATGACAGGAAGATTCCCTCAATGCTACTGAAGTGAGCAGGAAAAAGACATCTGTAATCAGTGAGAGATCTAACAGTCCAACATATGTATGTACTGATGAGCTGTGAACTGCTGCTTATAGCCCAGGAAACAGCTTTTGGAGTTGTTATAGGTTATCTAAAATGTTAGGCATTTTGAGGAAGGGAAGTAGAAGCCAAAGATTGCCATCTCCACCCTCATATAAAACAATGTTGGGTTCTCACTTGGAATTCAACGCCTCAGGAAAGACAAAGCCTAGTTAGATGTCCTGAAAAGGTTTGGAGAATATGGACTAAATCCAGTGTTGACAGAGAGCACAAGAGGCCGGCCTGCTCCTGAGTAAAGAAATGCCAGGGAGATGATGATGATGATGACATGCATAACTGACACTTACAAATGCTCCCTCTGTGCCTGGTGTTGTGCCAGCAGAATTTTAGGTGTTGTTTCATTTAATCCTTAGTACAGTCCTCTGAGGTGGAAACTATTATCCTTATTTTACAGATAAGGAGAGTAAGGCACAGAGAAGTTAGGTAAAATGTCCAGAGTCACAGAGCTGCTAAGTGATAGAGCCAGGACTCGAACCCAGGTGTGTGTTCCTGGAAAGCTAAGTCACTAGTAGCTTCATGGTGTGATGTAATATAACATGACATGATTCAAGTTTGTAAAATATTGAAGGGTATGGATAAACCCATTGCCATCAAGTTGATTTGGACTCATAGTGACCCTGTAGGACAGAGTAGAACTGCCCCATAGGGTTTCCAAAGAGCACCTGGCAGATTTGAACCTTTTGGTTAGCAGCTGAGCTCTTCACAGCTGTGTTACCAGGGCTCCAGATGGCATGGATAGTGAGTACAAATGTTGAAATACTGCAGTAAGGGTATACCCAGGAAACTTGAAAGCAGTTTTCATACAGGCAAGTGAAAGGATGGAGGTCACCAGGAAAAAGTGAAAAAATTCACCCTATGCGTTAAGAGAAGATTTCATAGGAGAGGTAGGAGGGGTAAATGCTGAGCAAGGTTCTAAAGGACAAATAGCAGTTCACTGAGCATACAAAACAGAGAAGGATGTCTGAGGCTGAGAAATATTAAAAGATTGTATGAGCAAAGTGAAAAATAAGAATAGAAAAAAGATTTCAGTGAATTACCAGATACTTGATGACTCCAGATACATATAGGTAATATGAATCAAACAATTTAGGATGGCATCATAGCAAATCCTACACACAGCTGGAAGATAGTCTTAGGAACTCTGCTAGAGAAATAATGAATCCTGGTCCCTAGATGTGATGTATCCTATTACAGAATTTTTTTAAACTTTTGAGAGTCCTGAGGTCCATTCAGGAGGTCTCAGTCAGCATTTTCTTAAAATGAAATCAAATGGAGTAGAAGATACCAGAGTGGGTAGCTTGTTGTGTGAAGCTTTTTCAGTTATTTACATGAAGGCTTGTGTGTTTTGAGGTTGTCGTGTAAGCTGTGTTCCTAACTGCAGGTCAGAGATGTTTGTTTATGGTCTTTCTTGCACTATCAGAAGCCCATATTATCCTCCAGCTGGTTGGGAGCCTGACAAGAGTTGGAATCTGCAGACCAGAGCCTATTAGCTGGAGGTGGACTTGGAATCCTCTTGAGCTGGATTGATCCGGTTGCCCAGCTCTGGACCCCACTATGGAAGGTGGTATTGTTGTTGCTTCCAGAAGAGCTCATTCAGTTTGTTTGGTTTTCCAGGTGATGTATTGGTGGTCCCCATCAAGCTCCACAAGTGTCCTTTCTGCCCTTACACTGCCAAACAGAAGGGCATCCTCAAGCGGCACATCCGCTCACACACAGGCGAGCGGCCTTACCCCTGTGAGACCTGCGGCAAGAGATTCACTCGTCAGGAGCACCTGCGGAGTCATGCCCTGAGTGTAAGTATCCCACTGGCAGCTGCCTCGTGGCAGGGGTGGTTCGTGATGGTACCTAATGTAATGTAAAGCCAGCCTACCTTTGACTTCTCTGTCTTCTGGGGTATTTTCAGAAAATTTTAAACATATGTTTCTGCTCCCTAATTACAGCTGTGTTGGTCACATTTAGAGAAAGTTAAAGCTTATATGGCAACAGGCTAGTTTTCCAAGGGGAAAATTCAAGAAAGTTTAGATCCTGGTCAAGGACGACTGTTATGAAGGCAAAGAACAGAACACTGGGGCTTGAACAGAGGACTGTGGGCTGTTTCTGCCAGTGGATACTAGCAGTAGGCTGCACCCTCAGTTTCCTACCTCAGCCCAGCACCCTGAGGTAAAGGAGGGAGTGCTACCATTTACAGGACTCACTGTGGGCAGCAAAGAAGGCTCTAGTCGAAGGGGAGCTCCCCACTCACTGACTGCCCCCTAAAGTTCTATATCCCATGTAAGCTGGTGAGTCTCACCAGCTGAAAGATACTCTGGCCGTTTAGAAAGGTATTCAATATAAAGTCATCTTTGAGCAAGGCAATCAGCCTTTGGAAAATCGAAGATAAAGATGGTTTGGACTTCAGATAGCATTGTCAAGAAAGTAAAAAGACAACCCACAGGATGGGAGAATATATTTGCAAACCATGTATCAAATAAGGTCTGGTATCCAGAATGTGTGAAAAATTCTGTAAGTGAACAATAAAAATACAAATAATGCAATTAAAAAATAGACAAGGGATTTGAGTAGACATTTCTCCAGGAAAGATGTGCAAATGGTCAATAAGCAGATGAAAAATGGTGAACGTCATTAGTCATGGGAAATGCAAATCAAAACCACAATGAGATGGCACTTCATACTTGCCAGCCTGTTGCCCTCAAGTGGATCACTGCTAACGGTGACCCCATGTGTTTTTGGTAGAACTCTGTTCCTGGGGGTTTCTAAGTACTGAGTTTTTTCAGAAGTTGATTGCCATGCCTTTCTTCCGAGGTTCTTCTGGTGGACTTAGACCTCCAGTCTTTTGGTTAGCAGCTGAGGTGCTGTTTGCACCCTCTAGGAACTCGTTCACATCCACTAGGATGGCTATAAAGGAAAAAAATGGGTGGGTGGGGGACAGTAGCAGAATACTGGCGAGGATGTGGAGAAATTGGAACCATTCTGGATTTCTGGAGGAGTGTAAAGTGGAGCAGCTGCTGTGGAATCAGTTTGGCAGTTCTTTGAGAAGCTAACGTAGTTTACTGCTGCACATGACCCGGCAATTCTGCTCCTAGATATACACCTGAAAGAACCCAAAACATACATTCATACACAAACTTGTACATTAATGATGTACATTAATGATGTACATTAACTTGTACATAAATAGTAGCATTATTCATAAGAGTCAAAAGGTACACACAACCCACATGTCCATCAACTGATGAATGAGAAAACCAAATGTGTCATGTACATACAATGTAGCATTGTTCAGTTGTGCTTGTCTGCGTTTGGCCTCACGCTCTTGGCCTCCCCACTGCCAGCTGGTCCAGCTCACAGCCAGTGTAACCATTTCGTTCAGCTCTCTTCAGCTGCACTGTGTTCTGCCGTCACCACCAAGTTTGCCTCTTCCAGGCTTCCTGCTGTCTTCAGTAGTACAGTCCTTGACCTATTTTAGGAGGTTCCTTGCCTCTCTCTGTTTCTTCTCTTTTCTTTTCTTTTTTTTTTTTTAATTTAACATAACTGAGTAAAAATGTACATTCACATGAAAATTTACATGCCCCCCTATATGCAGCTTCCACTGCTCTCCCTGTCCGGTGACTGCATACTATTCCTCTCTGTTCCATACATGTCTCATCCTCCCAACAGACTCCTTTCCCCTCCTCTCCGTCCACTCCCCTTCCTCCAGCCAGAGGTCAGCAAGATGATATCCTATAGATGTATAGAACCATAAAGTGCTTCCAACATATGGTTACTCTGCATTGCCAAGTCCATTCCATTCCTGTCGAAAGAGTGGACCTTTGTTATAATTTATGGGAACGGGCAGCATCAGGGCCGGGGGCCATGCTCTCAGAGGAACCCCAAAACCGCTGGACCATCAATTGAGGTCTTTTTCTTCTCTTTTCTTGACTTAGCACAGCTTTCTCTTACCTTTTGTCTTTCTTCTTTATTCCGTGTATTCTGTCTGGAAAGCCCTGTGGGGTTGGCTGGATACATAAGCAAACTCCTCATTAATTTCAAGGCATGGATGGCCCTGTCACCAGGGCCACAAACTGAGCAATCTCCCTTCAGTAGACCACAGATAATTCATTTGCTTACTATGCTGCAGTCACTTCATTTGCATAATGACATCATCAGTCCCTGCAAGATGCGTAAAATAGAGCAAGCACAGGGTAAGCTGCAGCCTGTTGCCAAACGAAATATCAAACCACAAGTTGTTTACAGGTGACCCAGGAGAATAGTAATCAATGTGGACAAAAGTGACAGACCCTCTGGGGTTGAAAACTTGGGCACAGGTAACTCCTTAGGGCTTAGGAAAAAAATCTGTCAAGCTGTTCCAAAGAACTGATGCAAAAGAACACAGAAAGAACTCATACTTACCCAGTCACCTGTGATGACTGCTAATGCATATAGGCTTTCTTTCTTTTTTCTTAAGAATTAAAAAAAAAAATATGGTAAAATATATATTGAATAATATCATTAATATCACACATAAGTAAAATTTTGCTGAAGAGCGTTCAAAAGTGGCTGCAGCAGTATTTCAACAGGGAACTGCTAGAAATTCAAGCCAGATTCAGAAGACATGGAAGGAAGAAGATTACTGCTGATGTCAGATGGATCTTAGCTGAATGCCGAGGGCACCAGAAAGATGTTTACCTGTGTTTTATTGATTATGCAAAGGCATTGGACTATGTGGACCATAACAAATTGTAGATAACATTAGGAAGAATTGGAATTCCATAACACTTAATTGTTCTCATGAGAAAACTATGTAGGCCAACAGGCAGTCGTTCAAAGAGAGTGAGGGGATACTGCATGATTTAAAATCAAGAAAGGTATAGTTTTGAGAACAAAGAGCACCAAAGACATAAGAGAAATGTGAGCCTGAGAGACAGAAGGGGCCACAGAAACCAGAGAATACATCAGCTTGAGACAGGAATAACTAGCTGGTACTTGATACCACCAATGACTGCCCTGACAGAGAACACAACAGAGTCACTGATGTAGTGGGAGAAAAGTGGGGTACAGAACTCAAACTCTGTTAAAAACATTAGACTTGACAGTCTGTCAGACTGAAGGGTCCCTAGAAGATACAGTGTGTGGACTGTCTGTTAGCCCAGAACTGAAACCACTCCCGAAGCCAACTCTTAGACAAAGATTGGAGCGGACTTTGAGACATAAAATGGTACTGGAGAATAGTATGTTTCTTGGCTTCAGCAGAAATGTGAGACAAACTGGGCAGCTCCTGTCCAGAGGTAAGATAAGAAGGCAGAGAGGGACAGGAGCTAGTTGAATGGACACAAGAAATATGTAGTGGAGAAGAGAGTGTGCTGTCACAGTGTGGGGAGAGCAACTAGGATATGACAAACTAACTTGAACTGTAAACTTTAACTAAAAGCACAATAAAGAAAAATATGTATAAAAAAAAGGTGCACCTTTCACTATAGGTTTTATCTTTTGACCACAGTTATTCAATCTGTATGCTAGGCAAATAGCTGAGAAGGTGGACTGCATGAAGACTTAAGACATCAGAATTGGAAGAAGACTCATTAACTTCTGCATTATGCAGAGTACATAACCTTGCTTGCTGAAAGCAAAGAGGACTTAAAGCACTTATTGATGAAGACAAAGACTGCAGCCTTCTTTCAGCATAAAGAAGCAGAAATTCTCACAACTGGACCAGTAAGCAACATCACGATAAACGGGGAAAATCCTAAAGTTGTTAAGGATTTCATTTTACTTGAATCCACAATCAGTGCCCATGGAAGCAGCAGTTAGGAAATGAAAAGACACATAACATTGGGTAGATTGGCCACAAAAGACCTCTTTCAAGTGTTGAAAAGCAAAGATGTCACTTTAAGGACTGAGGTGCACCTGATTCAAGCCATGGTATTTTCACTTGCCTCACATGCGTGCGAAAGCTGGACGATGAATAAAGAAGACTTAAGAGAAATTGATGCCTTCAAAGTATGGTGTTGATGAAGAATATTGAATATACTATGGACTGCCAGAAGAACAAACAGATCTATCTTGGAAGAAGTATATCCACAGTGCTCCAGGGAAGTGAGAATGGTGAGACTTTGTCTCACATACTTTGGACATGTAATCAGGAGGGACTAGTCCCTGGAGAAGGACAGCATGTTTGGTAAAGTGGAGGATCAAGTGAAAAAGAGGAAGACCCTCAAGGAAATGGATTGACACAGTGGCTGCAACAATTGGCTCAAGCATGACAGCAGCTATGAGGAAGGGACAGGACCCGGCAGAGTTTTGTTCTGTTGTACATGGGTAGCTGTGAGTCAGAGCCAACTCGACAGCACCTAACAACACCACATGCGTATAGGAAAACATTTGCCACTTTAACCATTTTATGTGTATAATTCAGTGACATTAATTATGTTCATTAGTTGTACAGTGCTCACCTCTGTACATTCTTAAAAGTTTTCTGTCTCCTGGACAGGAAACTTAGTACCCCTTGAACAACAATGCCTCCTTCCTTCCTCCTCCCAGACCTCTGTTAGTCACTATTAAACTGTGATCTCTATGCATTTGCCTATTCTAGATATTTTTAATAAGTGGAATCACACTATTGTAATCCTTTACATCTGACTTAACTTCAGTTGGCATAAAGTTTTCCAGGTTTATGCATGTGGTAGCAAGTGTTAGAACTTCATTCCTCTTTATGGGTGAAAATACTACATTGTGGTTATTTGTTCATCTGTGGTGAATATTTGGTTTGTTTCTACCTTTTGGCTATTGTGAATAATGCTGCAGTGAACACTGATGTTTTAGTAAGGATTTTGACTTTACCAGTAATGCTATGGGAAGGTTTAAGGTGATGAAATGTTTTGGAATTAAAAAAGTGGTGACCCTGGTGGTGCCGTGGTTGAGTGTTCAGCTACTGACCAAAGGGCAATAGTCTGAGTCCACCAACAGCTCCTGGGGGACAGCTGTCTGTCATGTAGGTTGCTGTGAGTTGGAATTGACTTAATGGCAATGAATTTTTTTTTTTTTGGTGATGGTTACATATCCTGTGCATATGTTAATAGCCACTGAATTGTACACTTTAAAAGGGTGAGTTCTGTAGCATGTGAATTAGATCTCAGTTTTAAAAATGACTTGGAAAGAATCAGGTTTAAAGTAAATGCAGAGTTCTTGACTGTGTCTGCTCTTAGGCCTGCCCCCAGCATAGCTGCCTGAGGATGTCCTGGCTCCAAGGGCTTAGTTAGTTATTTATCCATGTGTGTGTGTGTGTGTGTGTTATTTTAATTTCAAATTATATCTCTAGTCCATCTTAGTAAGCAGTCATTCCTGGGTGTTTCTGAGATGTTTCATTGGTTGTATTTTTTATTTACTCTAGCTTTCCACATCATATAAAGTCTAGTTTACTGTACCAAAAGAGATATTATTTAAAGACTGTCAAGTAACAAGAGGGAGAGACACACTGTAGTTGAGTGTTGGTGGTTTTTCACAGGAAGCCCAGGAAACCTAATAGAGTGGGGACAGTGGTCAGGATTTCATGGGTATCCTATTGTTGGCCCTTCTGCATCAGCCTCTCCCTGACTGCATGGTGTGCATAGTTTGCATCGAGAGCTCTCTCAAGAGAGGCTCTGGTTGGTTCCTAAGAGTTGCTTGCACAAGATAGCCACTGTTGGCTGGATTTCTGAAGTGCATGCATATTAGAAAGGCAGCACTTGCTGCAAAGGGGATCCCTGAGGCTTCTGCCCTCTGGAGGGGCAGTGGCGTGGGATGGGTAGGGAATCAGGTTCACTTTTCCAGTGTACAAAGATCTTCCTATACATAAGGAATGAATTTATCAATGTAGGAGTTGAGGACAAAGCATCCACCAGCAGGACTGGCAAATACATCACCTACTGTAGTAAATCAGCAAGAAAAAGTCTTGAAAAAACAGCTAAACTATCCAAGGTACATAAGAACCCATGCCTAAATTCTTAATCACTGAATGTCCATTGTGTGCCAGACACTGTTGTTAGCTGCTATGGTCTCAATTCACAGTGACCCCCTCATAATGGGACAAAATGCTGACTAGTTCTCCGTGTTCCCCATGATCACTTGCTGATTGGACCATTGTAATTTTTAGGGATTTTTTTCCCCCTGTTGATGTGATTTTTTGGAAGTAGATCAATAGGCCTTTCTTCCTAGTCCATCTTAGTCTGTGTTATGGGCTGAATTGTGTCCCTCCGAATATGTATTATAAATCCTCACCCCTCTGCCTGTGGTTACAATCTCATTTGAGGATGTTACTGTATTAGTATAATGTGTGTTTTAAGCCTGTCTCTTTTGAGATATAAAACAGCAAACTGAGCAAGCAAGCAAGGAGGCATAAATGGAGGAGAAGAGACATGCCACGTGATCACCAAGGGACCTAGAAATAGAAGCACCCTGAATTGAAGCTTCTAAACTGTTGTTCATTCAGTGGAAATACCAATGTGGTATTTCTGTTGCAGCAGCTCTAGTTAACTAAAGGAAGCTCCCCTGAGACCTCGTAGCAACTCCATGGCATCGTAACAACACACAAGCCTCCACTGACAGACACTTGGTGGCTGCACATGAGATTCACTGGTGAGGAATTGAACTTGAGTCTCCCACACTGAAGGCAGGAATTCTACCCGTGAACCATCACATGTCAGGCACTAGGGATACAGAACCTGTATGAGATAGACATGGCCCCTGCCTCTTCCAGCTTACAGTCTATGAATTATACAAATGATATGTGAGAAACACAACTAAGGAAGAAGCATATAGCTGGGAAACCTAACCAGGCTTGGAGTACCAGGTCTGCCTTAAAAGGCATACCTTGTAAGGGCGAGAATTAGAAATGAAGAGGGTTGGGGATGTTCTGTGTATGTCCATTGGTCCTGGGGATGGAAAGACGTTGGTGAGATGAGTGGATGGTACAAACAGCAAGAGGGACAGTGGTGAGAAATGAGGCTGGAGGTCTAGCTCACACGGGCCCTTGTAGGTCATGACTTGATCTCTTTTCTGTGACATTTACTTGTCTGCCTGTGATTCTAGGTCCATAGATCCAACCGTCCAATCATCTGCAAGGGCTGCAGAAGAACCTTCACGAGTCGCTTGTCCCAGGGACTGCGGCGCTTTGGACTGTGTGACAGCTGCACTTGTGTTACAGACACACGTGACGATGATGACGACTTGATGCCTATCAACCTCAGGCTGATGGAGGCTTCCTCTGAAAGCCAAGAAAAGAGTGACACAGACAATGACTGGCCCATCTGTGTGGAGTCTGGTGAGGAAAACGACCCTGCGGGAGATGATTCCAATGGCAAGCCACAAATTCGACCCCGCTTCTCAAATCAGGAGACACTTACGTAGCAATCAGTTGACAGGGAAGAGGTTTTAGAATTTGTTACTGCTTGTTGTGTGGTTAAAAGTCACCCATTTGTCCAATTTTGTGGAACTCGGAGAGGAAGGCATTTTCACTGTTGCTATTGTATTTGCAGTTTTGTTAGACTACATGGTGGCAGCTGGATTTTGTAACTCAAAGGACTAGTAGCTTTTAGTGTGGGACCCTGGGTTTTTGAGGACTTGGCCAGCCTGTCTTTAACTCTGAGTAGATCAAGGTTGGCACCAAGGCCTCCTGGTTTTCCTGCTGTGCACCCAAATTCTAGTTAAAAGAGAGATGAGAAAACATCCATGCTTGTCTTCATGTTCTGATTTCTCTGTACTCCTTTGTTTTCACCCTCTTCTCTGAAAAGGTAGGCAAGAGTGTATTACATTTCATCTTGTTTATGTCAAGCCTCTCCTAATGAGTTCTGTGTTGTAATTTTCTGGCAAAGTATTAAACAAAAAGCTTCATTGATACACGGCACACAGGGCTGTCTGGCTACATGTTAGTAAAAGGTACTTTCTCACTCTGTACTTTTAAACAAGGAGGTATTTATGTACAGACAAATATGGAGTCCAACCACAGCATTGTGATGGAAGAGTTGGGGTCAATTTTAAGTATCCTTGGGAAAGGAGCCTGTGAGCCTGGGTCTGGGTGACTTCCCTTTCTGATTTGGTGTTTGACTTCTATAAACACAAATAACCTGTTCTATGATCATAAAACAAGTCATTTAGGCAAAACCCACACACTCCACCCTACTTTTTTCTGGCCATTTCCAAGAGCCAATACCACGTAACCTGAAATGTGGCTGTCATTTCTTTTACTTGGTTTATGACGAGAACTTTAACTGGAGTGTAAGTGTGAACCCGTGTAAACAAGTTGTATTTATTTATTTATTTATACTGTGATTGAGTGAAAGTATAAAATCCAAATTAAATTTACATGGCCACCTCTTCTGTAGCTCCTTCTGCTCTCCTTGCCCAGTGACAGCACACTCTTCCTTTCTGTTCTATACATGTCAGATCCTGCCCTGCCCACTCCATCCTCTCCTATTCCGTCTATTAAGAAGCCAGTAGGACAGTATCCTATAGATTCCTAGAACCATGAGATACATACACCATATGGTCACATTGTGCCCCCAAGTCCAATATGTTCCTCTCTCAAGAATTGACGTCAGTAATGTTTTCTAGTCAGGGGCAGCAGCAGGTCTGGGCCATGCTCCCAGTGGAACCCCCAGACCTTTGGACTATTGATTGCAGTCTTTTAATGGAGTTCTTGAGGTACACCCCTCTTTTTCTCATGTTGCCACTGGGACTTGACATTGTGTGCCCCATCCAGGCTGTCATTAGGTTTTTGAAACCAGTCTTTGCACTCACTTTGTAGTCTAATTATGGCTTTTTTCTTTTTTTTTTAAAAAAAAAAAGAGACTGAACTTACTTAAGGGTTAAGAGGGCAACATATTAGGGATGTACAATGTAATTAGAAACCTTGGTGGCTAGTGGTTAAGAGCTACAGCTGCTCGCTGAAAGGTCAGCAGTTTGAATCCACCAGGCACTCCTGGGAAATCTATGGGACAGTTTTACTCTGTCCTGTAGGGTCACTATGAGTTGGAATCAACTCAGTGGCAACAGGTTTGTTTTTTTGGTTTAGGATGTAGTTTAAGGTCCTTCCATAATTTTGTGATTTTAAGAGAAACCCCTTTTTCTTCCTTCAACTTTAGTATAGGTATGTTTCTGCCTTGTGAGCAAAAAAAATTAACTAAAAAACATTATAAATTGGCTTATGTATGTTAGTCATTGAAGAATTTGATGTTTAAACTGCTCAGACTGAGGTTAGTCTGTAAATTGTTTGCTACTGGTCTACATTGAGGAAAGTCAGAAATTAAGAGTATAGAAACTTACATAACAATTTGATATTGCTGTGACACTCAAGGTGTGATCAGTGGCCTGATGTTGAACAGGGTTAAGAATTGGTTTGGGCGTGGTCAGTTCTGATGAGTCACAGAGTACACCTGTGCCGGTCTAGTGGGTAGAGGCAAGGGATACTGCCAAACATCCCACACTACACAGGACAGCCACTCACAGCAAAGAATTATCCAGTCCAAAATGTCGGTAGTTCCAAGGTTGAGAAACCATACTGTAAAATACAGTAGACTTTTAAAAATGACCTTTAATAAGGGACCTTAACTTTGTGTTATATTTTGGTCTACTTTTGTAATGTTGATTACACCCTGAGGCTCCCACATGTTTTGGAAAGTAGTGGGGAGCTGGACTTAAAAAGTTTGTCTAAGAGGTTTAAATGTGGACAGTAAGACATTTTGACTCTAATTTATATACCCAGAACTGTTACTAGGCTCTGACTGTTTTGTTAGATGTTAAAGTAGAAGAATCACTGGGAGAATAGCAGAACGTGAAACTTAATACTGAATGATGCCATTTCTTCCGTTAAATCTCGGGTTGTGGCATTTTTGATTGGCTATTTTGGATTTATTTTTGTCATTAGTAGAGGAGATATTTCCTTTGTCTGGGCAGATTGTAAACAGATTCTCTATTGTAAATAGATGTTCACTTTTTAGTGGTCAGTATTTATAATTTGTACAGTGTCTACAAGGCTTAAATGGTGGAGTTCGTGATACTTTAAAAAGAAGTTCACGGTTGAGCCCATTACAGATCATGAGTGGTTCAGCTTTGATTCTGGCATCTGTGGTACATTCAGTCCAAGTCTGTGAAGGGATATTTTGTCTTATATTAGATTGCATGGATGGGAACAGGATTGTTACTTGTAATGGAGTTTAAAAATTCTTGGTAAGTTGTTTCTTGGGGGAAAGGAACAGGCTTTCACAGCAAGGATTAAGAAGAATGTAAATAAGGTCTATTAACTGTAAGAAATTAAGAAATGACACAGAGCATCCTGATTTCTGGTTGTTTGGTAGAAAGATGCCATTCTGATGTAAATATTTTGGTGGCCACTAGACTTTGAATATTCCTTGAGAAAACTCTTGGCCTGGTTAGTGGTCTGTAAAGTGTTGTGGAATTTCATACTCTGGTAGTTCATGAGGCTGATGGGTTTTTTATTGTTTAATTTCCCACCAAGGGGAGAAAAGCTACAGGCAATATGCATCGACTAATCCCAGCACAGTGGAGAATGCGGCAGTGGCCTTGATCAGCAGAATTCAGACTGGATCACTTGGACTTC
The DNA here is from genome assembly GCA_028571685.1 of Heterohyrax brucei. Taxonomy (NCBI): domain Eukaryota; kingdom Metazoa; phylum Chordata; class Mammalia; order Hyracoidea; family Procaviidae; genus Heterohyrax; species Heterohyrax brucei. The sequence continues at coordinate 62,946,970 of CM053140.1, forward strand.
TAGGTTTTTCATGTGTGTCCTTTGTGTGTAGAGAATAGAATTACCTCTGTGAAGTCTATTGTAACCAGCTGGGGTGGGGCAAAGGGCTGGGGTGGGTGAGAAGTCACCATTACCTACGCTGTTTCGAGCATCAGTACCTGCAGCTGCTGTTAGTGGTGGTCTCTGAGGTGTGCCTTGTACTTTCATGTGATCACACTGTCTTCTAACCCAGAAAAGAGAGCACTTTATTTATTTGCTTATGATGGGCAGTGTTTTCATTGCTTTTCACTAGCTAGATGTTCCTGAGAGCTTTCATTGTAATGTTGAAAATCTGAATTCTTCTCTTTAAATGCTGCTTCTTTAGAGATAAGTGAAAAGGTTTTTTAGGCAGGAGTAGTTTGGTTGGCTTTTAACATATCCTTGCTCTAACAGATGACATTAACTGACATTATGTGGTGAGATGGTAAGGAACATTCATAATTAAAGGAACTCGTTTAGCATCTGTTTTGACCCTCCAGATAGATAAGTTGACCACGGCCAGTTCTTCATCTTTTTGGGGCCAATTTGTTCTGTCTACCTTTTGAGTTTTGGACGTTTGTTAGTGGTGTATTTAAAAGTGGTGGGATTAGGATGGGAATTATATGCTTGGGTAAAGTAACACACTTGGGGATTTTGAAGGAGAACATTGAGTTAAGATACATGTCTTGGTGACACTCAGTGGAAATGGATTGTCTGTCCTGCAAACTGTGAAGGATATAATCGGGACTCTTTACTGGAGGCAGAAAAACATCCCAACAGTTTCAAGTCTTGACAATCCATAGGTCCTGTAGACTATCAACTGCTACCAGAAAAAGAGATAAACAGTATTGCAGTGCCCTCCAGGGGTCTCCTTAGACTCACCTGAATGACTGGCAGCACTCAGACTTGAACTTGTAAGTTTGGTATCCAATTCACGTAGAAGGATATAGCCAGAAGGGCAGAGCCAGCTGTGGCCCTTCTGCAGAAATCTCTGTAGCTGTCCGCGTGGCATAGTCCAGGTGCAAGGAGACAGATCCATATTGGACAGGTACAGAAAACTTACAGATGCAGAGTCCATTGCGACTCACAGTGACACTATAAAGCTTCCCTGATTTAAAAGCCTCCTGTCCCATGAACAGTTTCCCTTCTGTAGACATAGTTTCCAGGTTCTCTGCAAGAGATACTCCTGTTAACAAGAGTCAGGAATACCAAAGCTATGGCTCCTTGTCAGGTGTTAATCACAGTCCAGATGCAGTTTGCCCATTAAGGGTTATTTCTACCACAAGTAATGTTGCCTGGCAACATGGTTACCATTCCTGCTTTTATCAGGTTGCCAGAGGAACAGAGCTAGAAAGTTAGCCAAAGGTCTTGTTTTCATGGAGTGGGGGAAAAGGTTTTGTTCATCATTTCAAATAGTGTGCTAAGCAGTTATACAACAGATCCATCACCTAGTTCTTATAAAATATAGCCCAAAGAATTTCCTGTTAAAATATAGCCACCACCAACTCATTCTTCTTCTCTTGGACAGTATGAATTCTTTGAATTTAACTGCTGGTGATTAATACTCTGCAAATTTTGCTGAGATACGTCTAAGAGGTGGATAGTCAAAAGGGCCCCATCAAAATGTCAGCTGTCTTTTGGTGCAACCCATTATTAAATGGAAATTTCGGAGGATTTCATCAGTCACACTTGGATGGGAACTGTGTCTGCCTGGCAACTACCAAACACTAAGCTTTTAGTAACAGTATCTAAATTGTTGTCTCTTACTGCTGTGTCTCCTGGTGTTACTCTACACTGCTTCTGTTGTTCCTGGCAGATTAGTAGGTGAGGATAGTTGGTTATTTATTCAGCAGTTACCCAACAACTATTTACAGAGTGTTCCTATGTGTCATACACTAGGGGCACATCAGGGAATGAGCATAATCCCTACCTTCAAGAAACTTCTAGTGTCATCAGGGAGACCAGCAATGAAGCAGCTGCAACACAGTGTGTACAGTGTGACAGCAGTGGTGAGTATAGGGTACTCTGAGAGTGCTTGGAGTCCTGGAGCCTCAGGGATGACTCTCTTGTCCAAGCTACTATTATTGTGGTCCTTGTCATCCTGTAAACTTCTGGTTTCAGGATAATGTTTGTATCCAAACATGGTGGCTGCGGGCACCAAAAAAAAGAAAAAAAAAAAAAAAACAACCCAGTGCTGCTGAGTTGATTCAGACTCATAGTGACCCTACAGGACAGAGTAGAATGGCCCCATAGAGTTTCCAAGGAGCACCGGGCAGATTTAAATTGTTGACCTTTTGGTTAGCAGCTGTAGCACTTAACTACTGTGCCACCAGGGTTTCCAAGCTGTGGACAGCACCAGTGTTTAAATTAGCTGTTTTATTCAAGTGTGTAAAAGTAACTGTAAACATTTCAGAATATCCTAGTCTTTAGAAAATAACATTGGATGCTGTTTTCTTATTTAACGTACACACACACACAATTTCCCATTATTATGATCCAGTGTCAGAAGATAGAAAAAGGGTATTACTGTTGTGAGGGATGTGAGGAACTCCATTGTGTCTGGGCTGGGTTTCGGCTGGCCTTGTGAACTGGTTAATACTGCTGAAATCACGGTAGACATGGGATATGGCATTAAGTCAAAGAATCTGAGAGTAGAAGGGACCCTAGAGATAATCTAGGTTAACTCTGTTTTACAGGGAGGTAAAATGACTAGCTCCTGTTTACCACGCAATTACTTAGGATCAGAAACCAGGTCCTGCACAGACTGGGCTAGTGTTCTTTCTTCCCTGCAGTGCTGACAGCACACAGCATGTTCGGGCAGGCAGAAAACACCGTCCATAGGTAGTATTCACTCCCTTGGGTGCTCATCCAACAGGGACTGTGCTGCTTTGGCCTCATGTGATATAGTCTGTGATCATTCTTGTAATGCTTAAACAGGATTGGGAAATCACATGTTGAGCACAGTGGAGTTAATTTCATTGTCATATAATATCTACACATATCTGAAACAAACAGTACAAACTACCACACATGCACAAATAGGCAAATGGAAGTCTTTATTTTCTACTTAATATGTATCATATGTATTTGGTTTTAATTTATAAAAACTTTCAAAAATAAGAAAATATGCAACATTGTCTTGAAATCATTTTGCCAACCTCACTACTGATTGTAAAATATAATTATAAATTGGATATGATTCAGGGGATTTGACAAGGACAGATCTTTTTTGAAACAAAACTGCATTATTTTTATGCCAACAGTCCACATGATATTATGGTATCTGAGTGAAAATGTATTTTAGGTATTTCTTGACTCTGGATTTTAATAAATCTACTGTGGAGGCTAATTTTATTTAAAGGTCTTTAATATTATGTAAATTATTAATAAAATAGGTAAGCCATTTTACAATCTCAGAGTACTTAGCAGCAGTGTTCTGGCTATTAGTGAGATATTTATCAGGTTTGGGATTAAAATTAATTTAGGGCTGTCAGAGATGCAAATCATTAGTTTTGTGCAGTCAACATGAGGGTAAACAAGAAGTAGTTTCAAACTGAATTTTTGTTTTGATTTCTATAAAGTGAGATTGAGTTATAGGAATGTCCTCAGCCAGTTTCAAGGACATTCTCTTTATTCCATCATTGCTCCTGTTGTCCTCAGAAACAGAGGTAATTTAATTGGCTTGTGCCCTTACAGAATTTGAAATTGACCTAAATTAGATAACTACAAATTTTAGAATGGTAAAAATAGTTTCTTTAGAATGAATGAACTAAGGAAATGAGGAATGACCATCTTCACATGGATGAATTGCTAGTAATCCTTCAGAATTTAGTGAACTTTTGCTCAAAGCAGTTATGTTACATGAAATCCTAACGAGGAGCTCTATGGATAAGATTTTAATTAAGAGAAACACATAAAATAAAGAGAACTACTAAATGGTGCTCTAAACAGCAGAAACTTTCATCTAATATCCTTTTCACCTCTCAGTCCTTGTATAAGAGAGTTTCTTGACAGAATATCCCATGCCAAGACATTTTGGATTTTGATTAAAGAGGACTGACCACTTCTTGATGAATGGGGTAACACAGGATGCAGTATGAGAAAAAATAATGTAGATAACACAAAAATCAGAGGAGACACAACCATTCCCTTTGGAGGAAAAACAGAAACCAACTTTATCGTTGGCTGCCAGGCTCCAAATGGATTAGTTCCTCTTATGAATGATCTTGTCAGAACTGATACTTTAGAAAAAGAAAAAGCCAAAGTTGGCAGTAATCTTGACCATTAAAACAGTAGCAGCTGACACCTTTTCTTTTTTTCAGTTATGATTAATTGAAAGTATACAACCCAGATCAACTCCTCATGCCCACCTATCTGCAGCTCCCTCTGTTCTCCTCACCCAGTGACACCACATTCCTCCTTTTCACTCTGTACTTCCACTATTCTCTTAATGAGCACGTGTCCCCCCCTCTCTACCCTCTTCTCTCCCATCTAGAAGGAAACCAGTAGGACAGCTTCCTATAAATGTAGAAAACCACAAAGTACACACACCATATGGTCACACGGTGTCCCCAAGTCCTGTCCATTCTTGTCTGAAGAGTTGACCTCAGTACTGGTTTCTGGTTAGAGCCAGCAGCAGGTCTAGGGGCCATGTTCCCAGGGGACCCTCCAGGCTGACAACTGACACCCTTTTTAAGGAGAGAGAAACTTGCTACTTTTTGGAACTGAGTTGGTCTCTTTGTTGAAGTGGTTACATACCAGTTCTGTTTATATGGTTCATTGTTGTCCAGGTTTTGTATCATTTTGCTGTTTTTACATTTTTTATATAAAAAAATAAAAATGAGAGAATAAAGGAATACATTCATGGATTTAATCTGGATTTGACTTGTCATTTTCTTTGTTTCTTGGCATTACGTTTCTTTCTCTGTCACCTCAGGGGAAGGTCCCTGTCAGCAGTCTTGTACTGGCCTAGGAACTTCTCCATGTTGGATACTGGATCCAGAGGACATGTGCTCCTGGCTCTTCTGGCTGGGTGGTAGTGATGTTCCCCTTGTCTCTGCTTCTCTCTGTCTTTTATGTCCCAGAAGAGACTGACTCAAAATAGAACGTAATCCTATAGGTTGAGTCTTGCCTCATTCGCCCAAGTGCCTCTGATCTTGCCTCATGAACATCATGTTGAGGTGACTCGACAGCACTTGGCTTTGGCTTGGCTGTTGTTGTTAGGTGCCACAGAGTCATTTCCAACTCAGCAAACCTGTGTACAACAGAATAAAAGACTGCCCGGTCCTGTGCCATCCTCACCATCGTTGTTTTGCTTGAGTCCATTGTTGCAGCTGCTGTGTCAATCCATCTCATTGAGGATTTTCCTCTTTTTCACTGACTCTCTATTTTACCAAAAATGATGTCCTTCTTCATAGATTGGTCCCTCCTTGAAGGAGAAGCCAGACTGAATACTCCTGCTCCGTTTGCCCCCTGCCTCATTCCGGGAAATTCGCCCCTTGCTGCCCTCAGCACCAAATACACCTTGCCCCTTGCTACGCTCGCCACCCAGCTACTTCCCCTTGCTGCACTCAGCATCAGCCCCCTTGCTGCACTCAGCACCAAATATACCCTGCTGCACCCAACCCAGAAGACCCCAACCCATAAAAGCCTGCTTAACTTCTCCTTCGGGGCCAGTTGTTGGAGGTTTGTGAGCCCCCGCTGGCCCGCTGGCATTGCTATAATAAACGGCTGCTTCTTCTCTCCTTGGGTGTTAGTTGATTTCTTATAACATCCTGATAACATGTCCAAAGTATATGAGACAAAGTGTCGTCCATCCTTGCTTCTAAGGAGCATTCTGGCTGTATTTCTTCTAAGACATTTTTGTTGATTCTTTTGGCACCCCATGGTATATTCAGTGTTCTTCACCAATACCATAATTCAAAGGAATCAGTTCTTCTTGGGTCTTATTTGTTCGTTGTCTAAGTTTTGTATGCACATGAGGCAACTGAAAATAACATGGGTTGAGTTGGGTCCTTGAAGTAACATCTTCACATTTTTGCGTTTTAAAACTTAATAGAGGTCTTTCGCAAGTGCAACTGCTGCTTCATGGGCATCGATTGTGGATCCAGATAAAAGGAAATCCTTGACAATATCAATCTTTTCTGTTTATCATGATGTTGCTTATTGGCCCCGTTGTGAGGATTTTGTTTTATGTTAAGTTGTAATCTATATTGAAGGCTATAGTCTTTGTTCTTCATCAGTAAGTGCTTCAAGTCCTCTTTTAGCTAGCAAAGTTGTGTCATCTGCATGTCGCAGGTTGTTAAGGAGTCTTCCTCCAGTTCTGATGCTGTGTTCTTCTTCCTATAGTCCAGCTTCTCAGATTATTTGATCAGCATACAGATTGAATAGATATTGTAAAAGGATACAACCTTGATGCACACCTTTCCTGATTTTAAACCACGCAGTTCTGTTCCAATAACTGCCTCCTGATCTGTGTACAAGTTCCTCGTGAGCACAATTAAATTTTCTGGAATTTCCATTCTTGGCAATGTTATCCAGAATTTGTTGTGATCCACACAATTGAAAGCTGTCACATAGTTAATAAAATACAGGTAAACATTTTTCTGGTATTCTCTGCTTTTAGCTAGGATCTGTCTGACGTCAGCAGTGATATTCCTCATTCCACCTCCTCTTCTGAATTTAGCTTGAATTTCTGGCAGTTTCCTGTTGATGTACTTCTGCAACCATTTTTGAATGATCTTCAGCAAATTTTACCAGGATGAGATATTTATGATTAATTTTCATGTGCTGTTGGAACTCCTTCAGGTGTTAGAAAGCTAAGATGTCACAAGACTAAGGTGCATATGTCCCAAGCCATGGCATTTTCAGTGGCCTCACATGTATGTGAAAGCTTGACAATGAATAAGGAAGACCTAAGAAGAACTGATGCCTTTGAATTAAGGTGTTGGCGAGGATATTGACGATATCATGGACTACCAGAAGAACTAAAAAGTCTGTCTTGAAAGAAGTACAGCCAGAATGCTCCTTGGAAGGAAAGATTGCGGGACTTTGCCTCATGTACTTTGGTCATAGGAGGGACCAGTTCCGGGAGAAGGACATTATGTCTGGTAATGTCAATGAAAGACAGGAAGATCTTCAACCTGATGCATTGAGACAGTGGCTACAGTGATGGGCTCAAGCAAAACAATGCTTGTGAGGACCTGAGGGAATGCAGAGCTCCTGCTTTGGGTTTGGCTGCAAGGAACAGACCAAAACCCAGTGCTGAGGGGTTGATTCTGACTCATAGAACCCTACAGGACAGAGTAGAACTGCCTCATAGAGTTTCCAAGTAGCACCTAGTGGATTTGAACTACCAACTTTTTGATTATCAGCTGTAGCCCTTAACTAACACGTCACCAGAGTTCCTAAAAAGTAGGCTCAAAGCAGTTCTCAAATTCTGCATCATCAACGTCACTGGAGACTCGGTAGAAATGCAAATTCTCCTGCTGGCCTGATAGAGACTAGAGAAATCCTGAGGGCGTGGTCCGTGACACCCTTCAGCTCAGTCATGAAGTCATTCCCGAAGTTCACTCTTCAGTGAAAGACTGGACAGGCACATAAGAGGAGACTGAAGGGGCACACCAGTCCAAGGGCAAGGACTGGCAGGCAGGAGGAGGCGGGAAAGTTGGTAACAAGGAACCTAAAGTGGAAAAGGGTGTGTTGACCTGTTGTAGGGTTGTTAACCCATTAAAAAAACCACTGCCAGTGAGTCAGATCTGACTCATAGCTACCCTAGAGGTCAGAGTACAATTGCCCCATAGAGTTTCCAAGGAACGCCTGGCAGATTTGAACTGCCGACCTTTCAGTTAGCAGGTTAACCAATATATAAAAAATATGTGTACTAACTAATGAGAAACTGCTTTGTTCTGTAAACCATCTAAAGTACAATTTTAAAACAATGTAAGTTTTCACGCTTCATCTTGGAGGCGGGCTCAGAATATAAACCCTCAGGGCTTTTGATGCAAACTGAAGTTTGCTGAATAATTTTAGGAGGAAACTGTGGAGCAGTTCCACTTTGTAACACATGGGGTCGCCTTCAGTCTTAATTGAGCGGCAATTTTTGTTTTCTGGATTTTTTTGGTGTGAACGTGGAAATGAAATTAATGGATCACTTGGAATTAGAAGGGATTGAGGCTACTCCTCATCTGTCAGGAGCAACAGGGTCTCTTGTCTGCCTCACCATCTGTGTGAGGTTTCCTAGCGTCCGCCTACTCATCAGCCCCAAATTACTTAACCACAGCCTGACCCTCAGTTAAAATCTAAAGTAAACACTTCAGTTTCCGCTCGGTCCGACCAACATGCTCCCTCGGGTCATGTGACATCATGGGTCAGGCAGCGGTGGGCTCTGACATGGTTTACTGCAAGTTGGGCTGCTGCTTCCTTGTGCTGGTTATTGGGGCTGGGGGGCAGAGCCTCTGAGAAGGGGCCCTGGAAAAGTGTACGCAAATTCACCTACGTGTCTCAAGTAGCTGGAAAACCAAGGCAGACAGGAGAATTTTCAAATGCACACTTGATATTCCTAAGGGAGCCCAGAATCCAGGGAGGAAAACTGGGCGGCAATTTTCTATTAGCAGGGAGCAAGAGTCTCTTTAGCTGATATTACCAGGAATCTGTGATTAGCCAAGGAAACCCTGGTGGTGTAACAATTAAGTGCTACATCAGCTAACTAAAACGTCAGCAGTTCGAATTGGTCGAGGCGCTCCTCGAGCAGTTCTCTGTCGGTACGAGTCGGAAGCCACTCGAGGCACTGGGTTTGGCTTCAGCTTCGTGGGCAGCCACTGGATGGGGCAGGTTACCGCCGGCGGGGCTGCCCGGGAGAGCGGCGGGCGGCGCAGAGGCGGGCGCGCGCGGGCCGCCCGGGGCTGGGGCTGGCCACAGAGGAGGCGCGGAGAGTCCGGGCGGCGGGCACGGCCCCGGGGCGGCGGCCCGGCGGCCCGCGCGCACACACACAGGCGGCGCCGGGGCGCCCCGGCTCCCGCGCCCGCCCCGCCTGCGCCGCCCCGCCCGCCGGCCCGGCCCCGCCTGCGCGCCCGGGAGGGGCCGCGGGACAATGGCCGCGCCGTCGCCACCCGCACCCGGCCGCCCCCGCCGCGCCTGGCGCCCGCCTGGCCGCCCGGCCCGGCCGCGGCGCGGGGAGAGGCGCGAAGGCGCGCGGAGCCTCCTGGCGGCGGCGGCGGGAAGCCGGCGCCGGGCCGGTGCCGGGCGGGTCTGGAGCCGTCGGGCGTCGCGGACTCCCGGAGGGTCGGCAGCCGGCCGGGCACGGGCTGCGAGGCTGAATGACGGGCGGCCCGCCCAGTGGGACGGTACGGCGAGGAACTGATATGTAGACTCTCCCCCAGTTTGCCTGATCTGACCCAGGTTTTACATCTGTGGCAGGATTATCGCGGAAGTGCTGCTGCGTTCTTCTGAAGGCATCTTATCTAGTGGCACACCATTTCAGTTTATCAATTTATGTCATCACCTATGATGTGCACTTTGACAACTTGATTGGTATGGTGTTTGCCAGACTTCACTGTAAAGTTACACTTTTCCCTTTTGTAATTAAACAAGTATTTGGTGGAGTTGTATTCTGAAACTATATAAATAACCCACTTGTCATCAAACTTGAAAATTTTATTCACTTATACTGTATGTTTTACTGTTTTGTTTATTGAGTTTTAGCCTGTTACTATATTTTGTCCCAGATTTGGCCAGTGGAAGCCCATTCAAGCAAGTGGCTGTGTCCCTTTGACATGTTCCTAACATTATTTGAGCATTTCTTGGCTTTCTGGCACGAAATGTTCTAGTGTTACCTCGTGCCTTCCTTGCCTCTTGCCCTGGAATCAGCTCCTTATCCAAGGAGCTCTGGTTCTTTTTTCACAAACAGAGGTATTTAGAAACCAAGATGTGATTCAAGCTGTGCTCAGTGCTTTTGTGGTGTTGCTGCTTTCAGGCCCTCTCAATGGACACCTTCATATGTATTTATTACCATGTGCTGATACATAGATAAATTTTGTTAGTTTGTTACTGTTGCGTAGACTCAATTCATGGCAAATAGAACTAAATGTTATTAGCTGATATGCCATCTTCATGGTCATTGGTAAGTTGTGTTCATTACTGTCGTTGTTCTGTCAGTCAACGTCACTGAGGGTTGCACTCAGTTTCCCTGACCTTCTTTACTCAATGGCATGACTTTCTGTAGCGACTGGTCTTTCCTGATGATGTGTGTCCACAGTAAGCAAGCCAGTCTTGCCATCCTCACTTCTAAGGAGCATTCTGGTTGTATTTCAAAACAACGGAATACAGATTGTTGTTGTTGTTAGGTGCCGTAGTCAGTTCCGACTCATAGCTACCCTGCGCACAACAGAACAAAACACTGTCGAGTCCTGCGCCATGTCTCAATCCTTTTTATGCTTAAGCCCATCCTTGCAGCCACTGTGTCAATCCATCTTGTCGAAGGTCTTCTACTTTTCCGCTGACCTTCCACTTTACCAAGCATAATGTCCCTCCAAGGATTGATCCCTCCTGACAATAGTTGAAAGTATGTGAGATGCAGTCTCGCCATCTTTGCTTCCAAGGAGCACTCTGGTTGTACTTCTTCCGGAACAAATTTGTTAGTTCTTTTGGCAGTCCACAGTACACTCAATATTTACTCCAGCACTACAACTCAAAGGCATCAATTCTTCTGTCTTTCTTATTCATTGTCCAGCTTTTGCATGCATAGGATGTGATTAAAAATACCATGGCTTGGGTCAGGCACACCTTGGTCCTCAGGGTGACATCTTTACTTTTCAATACTTTAAAGAGGTCCTTTGCAGCAGATTTTCCTAGTGCAGTGTGTCTTTTGATTTCTTGACTGCTGCTTTATGGGTGTTGATTGTGGAACCAAGTAAAAGGAAATCCTTGACAACCTCAGCCCTTTCTTCATTTATTATGATGCTGCTGCTTACTGGTCCAATTGTGAGGATTTTTGTTTTCTTGATGTTGAGGTGCAACCCATACAGAAAGCTGTGATCTTTGATCTAGATAACTCCAATTCCAATGTAACAGCACAGGATTCACTTTAGCTTTCTCCCTCTTTATAATTTTTGGTGTATGTGCTACTAAGGTGAACACTACTGCATTTATTTTTCCAAAAATTTTTATTTCCATCATTAAAATAAATGTCTTAGTTATCTAGTGCTGCTCTAACAGAAATACCCTAAGTGGATGGCTTTAATGAACAGATTGTTTTTTTCTCTCACTGTCTAGTAGGGTAGAAGTTCAAATTGAAGGCATCAGCTCCAGGGTAAGGCTCTCTCTGTTGGCTCTTGAGGCAGGTGCTTGTCATCATTCTTCCTCTGGATAAGGAAATTCTTGGGCAGGAACTCCAGGTCCAAAAGCCATACCTGTTCTCAATGTTGCTTTCTCACTGGTGTGAAGTCCCCAACTCCCTGCTCACTTCCCTTTCTTTTTATCTCTTGTAAGATACAAGGTGGTGCAGGCCATATTACCTTTCCATTGGATCAGAGATGTGGCCTGAATGAGATGTTACATCCTACCCTAATCCTCTTTAACATAATCCAATCTTGCCTCAATAGCCATAGGCCACAATTAGGATTTACAATATAGAGGAAATTATATCAATCACAAAATAGAGGACAGCCACACAATACTGGGAATTATGGCCTAACCAAGTTGACATATATTTTCAGGGACTGTAATTCAATCTATGACCATTAAATATTCCCAGCAATAAAAATTGAAATTACCAAAAACTAAAGGAAAAATCAACTATCATCTCATCATACAAATATAACCTCTGTGAACATTTTGGTGAATATTCTGTCCATCTTTTATGTGTGTGTTTTCTATTTTTGGTTTACACAAAACTACATTGTAAATACAAATGTATATCCTGTTTTTCTGCTTAGTATTGAAGGGGTAGGCAAATTATAACCCTCAGGTTCAAACCTGTCCTTACTGCCTCTTTGTTTACATAGATGAACTAAAACTAGTTTTTAAATTTTTAAGTAGTTGAAACAAAGTCAAAAGAATAATATTTGGGGACACATGAAAATATTGTATGAAATCCAGTGCCAATACATACAGTTTCATCACAAAACAGTCATGTTTATTTGTCTATGTGTTAGCACAACAGCTGAGTTGAGTAGTTGCAGCAGAGACAGCACAGCCTGTAAAGCCTAAAATATTTACTGTTGGCCTTCATGAAGTTTGCTGACCCCTGAAATATTGTATTTTAATCAGGTTATTAAATTGACCACTTAATCTGTGTTTTGAAGGTTATGGGAGTGGCAGCACAGTACACAGCACGTTTGAGGTGCTCAATAAAGGCTACCTAGTCATGAACTCTTCCAAATAATTCAGAAGGGAAGGGAGTAAGAAGAAAAAGGAAGAGGGAGAATGGTTTTTAGCCATATCTGTTTTCAAGAATCTGCTGAGTTTATTATTCCCAACCAGTGCAAAAGATATCTCCTTACTGGTCATTAAAAAGAAGGATGTCTTTCATCAATCTTTTATGAGTAAAGCAATAGCTCCTTAAATATCCTTTAAAAACTTTATTTGGGATCCAAACAATCTTGTTGCTACCTAATTAGTAATACATCTAATTTTAGCTAGCTTTGCCCCATAGGACTGCAGAAGCTTTGGTGAATTTTTAAACTGGCTCCATAATGAATGGGGGAAGATGGTGGGAGCTGAAGAAGCCTCTTCTACCTTTGTCCCCAAACCTAGCCAGGGATAAAAGCTGAGAAGTTCTGTTTGGATAACTTCAGCTGAAGGATAGCCATGAATTTATTTATTATTACTTATATCTGTAGTTTTTTAAGATGGCACAAAATTGCTTTAATACTCTCCCATTCAACAGTGGGAGTGTTTGTCTCCTCCTCGTAACTCTCAGTGGGCTTGTGATTGCTTGACGTACAAAGTATAGCAGAAGTGACACTGTGACTTTCTGAGACCAGATCAGGAAAGACTATGAGCCATCCACCTAGTTTCCTTGGAAAGCCCATTATTGAGACATTCCTTCTTGGTTTGCTTAATAAAGCATCTTAAATTTAATATCCTAAAGTAAATATAAACAATAAAGAGCAATGGAGAGTAGGTGGATAATTAAGGCTAAAGGTAGTTGCGATAGTTGGAGTTGTATCTCAGCTTGGCTGGGTCTTGATGCTTAGTGGTTTAGCAGTTATGTAATGATGTAGTTATCTTCATAATGTGATCAATTCATCACTTCAAAGGGGAGTTTCCTCAGGGAAGTGGCCAGCATCTAACATGTCTGGGGACAGCTGGCTAAGCTTGCTTGCATGTTCTGGATCCTGTTTATCATCACCTGACCTCTAGTTCTTGGGATTTGAGCCAGTGGCCTTCCATGTTGCCTACTGATCTTGAGGCTTCTGTAGCCTGTTAGCCAGTGGCCTGCCGTCTTACCTGTTGATCTCGGCCCCTGCAGCCTGTGAGCCAGCAGACCGCTATCTTACCAGCTCATCTTGGGTTAGTCAGTTCCTGCAGCTACGTAAGTCAGGAGAAGCTTCCAGCCTGATTCCTGACCCACAGATTGGGACCTGCCAGTCTCTACAAATGCATAAACCATTTTCTCAAGATAAACGTCTCTGTATATATACACATACACACACTTCACTGGTTTGGCATCTTCAGAGAACCCAGCCTACAGTAGTTAATGTAACTGAATATTAAATACAGTTCTGAATTTTTTAGAAGCCAGAGTATGAGCAAAAAAAAATGATAGTTAAACATAATGGTAATCATTGAATACTAATAGGAAAGATGGCTATTTGTCAAGAGAGTGGAAGTTTTTCTGGCATTAAACTTAAAAGAATTTATCAAGTAGTTCCTTCTATAAGGGATATTAAAAATATGATGGGCAAATTCTTTATCAGCAGTTTTACGGAATGCACAAGGACTGTTTCTAATATGGACGATCAATAAAATCCAAGTGCACAACATTAACTCATAAACTCATATTCTTTAAGTGTGTGGCATTTAGGTAACCTGATTCAGGGATGGAGTTTGTAAAATCTAGAGGAAAGAATGATAGCACATTCTTCTGACCTTCTCAGTGATCATATCAGTCAAGCTTTTGACAAAAGCTTGCTATTAGTTGATTAACTGAAAAATAACTGGTGAATATCTGGCAAAACAGTTTTGTGATGTTGATTGAAGGGTTTTAAAACACAAATCTGAAAAAAAGAAGGTGACGATGGCTACATTTCCACACGGAGAGAGACTACAGACGGGAGGCAGGGCCAAAGCTTTATTTAAAAAATAATCTTGAAAACTCACCAAAAGGAGCACTCCAAGGTAAGAGAAACAGGCAAAAGATTTGAATAGACACATTGCCAAAGAAGATACATGGATGGCAAACAAGCACCTGATAAGGTGCTCAATAGCTTCAGTTATTAGGGAAATCCAAACCCCAGTGCAGGGTAAAACCATTACACAGCTATTAGAATGCATAAAACAATAGTCAGAACAAACCTCACAATACCAAGCACTGGCAAGGCTGCTGGTGGGTATGCAAAATGGTGCAGCTACCTTGTTTTTTTTTATAAACTTATATTTAGCATATGACCCAGCAAGCCCACTCCTAGGTACTTACCCAAGAAAAATGAAGACTTATGTTTACACAAAAATCCACATGTGCATGTTTATAGTACCTTAATTTATAAATGCCTAAACTGGAAACAATCTAAATGTTCTTCAGCTGGTGAACAGATCAACAACAGTGCAGCATGAGTTCCTTTATATGGCCTTTTGCCTTGTTTTTTTGGAAAAACAGCTTGGGAGGTTTTCCCCCTGAGCCCTGTGGAATTGTTACCTTTCCCCTAATTGTTTTGAGAAACAACTTGAGGGACACTCCAGGTTGCTTATTCTATCCCAGAAGGTTGTTACTTTTACCCAGGGGAGAAGCCAGTTTCTGTGGTCAGAAAATGTTGTTTCTATTTAAGACTTAAGCTGATTGGCATTTCATGGGTAACTGAGGATTGGTTGAACTCATTCTGGCGAGGGAGCTCACACCTTGTAACTGATGAGGTCATGTACATATATGCATTCACACACACACACACACACACGCACACACACGTACACACCCACTGCTGTTGAATCGGATCCCACTCACAGTGACCCTAACGGTCTGAGTAGAACAGCCTTATAAAGTTTCCAAGGAGGGCCTTACGGAATTGAACTGCCAACTTTTTGGTTAGCAGATGTAGCACTTAACCAACTGTGCCACCAGGGTTTCCATATATGCATACACGTCTACGTCTACGTCTTTGTCTATATATACATACGTACACATATACATATATGTGTGTGGGTGTGTATGCATATATATAAATGGTTGAAATATAGAGGTTTTCACGGCCTCCTGATATACTGGAGCCAGGAGGAAAGCATGTTCTTTGGGACATGGAGGCCTCTCCCAGGCTGGCTGGGAAAAAAACTGCAGCTGTTGGCTAGGACTTCAGCTGACAGAGAAACAGAGCTACCTGGGAGCGGAGCCTCCTGAAGCTGCTACACCGACTATGGGCCATTAGCAGTGGCAAGTCCTGAAGGCAGAGACCAGCTAAAACCACTGACTAATCTGCCACAATGGCTATTAGCTAGGCCAGTTAGTGGCAGAGAGGCCACTGGCAGATATTCTGACAGCACAGAGGCCTGATAGCACAGAGGCTCAACGGCAGAGAGGATGACGGTAGAGAGGTCTGTATGGCAAAGAAGCTAAGTCAGGGCCCCTTCCTGGGAGGGAAGGCAGCTGCCTAGCAGAGAAGCTATGCCCGCTGATCACTGGAGGAGGGTAACGGTGCTGGTAGCAGTCTTAGGCTGTTCCAGCAGAGAGCTTATCTGCTTCATGAGTCTTCTTGCTCTTAAAGCTATTCTGGTCAGAAGCTGTGCTGCACTGAAGAAGGCAGGGATGGACTTTTCACTTCTGGGAGGCTTCTAGATCATGCCTGTGTGCTCACTGATACTGATCATGAATTGATCCCGGGGATGTACTCTCTACTTCTAGGACCCTTCTAGACCTTGCTTGTGTGTTTCCTGATCCTGATCCTGAGTTGTAGACTATTACTTCCTTAGTAAGCCATGTAATTGTGAATATGGTCTGTAAGTTGTGTGCCTATGGCAGTGGATTATCAAACCCAGCTGAGAGTGCCACAGGGTAATTGGCTGGGGTCAGAAGTAACGGAGAAGTAGGTGGGTAAAGATTTACCTGAACTCTGCCTCATATGACCAGCTTTATGCTGATCCTTATTCTTATCCCTCATAAATTCAGACAATTCATTATGCTGTATTGCAATCACTCAGCAACAAAAAGGAAGGAAATACTTAACATGAAATAACATGGATGCCTCTCAAATGCATTGTGGTAAGGAAGAGAAACCTGACTCAAAAGACTACAATGCTGTAGGATTCCATTTATCTGTCATTCTGAAAAAAGCAAAACTGTAGGAACAGAGAACACGTATTAGTCATTGCCAGTGCTTGGGGTGGGAGGAAGAGCTGACTACCGAGGGTCAGAATATAAGGCAATGTTTTGGGTAATGAGGTAATATTTTTGTATCTTAGTTACTAGTGTTGGTTGCATGACTCTATGCATTTTTCAAAAGTTGTGTCTATACACCAGCGTGAATTTTGCTATATGTAAATTAAAAATCAAAAATAAAAATTTTCTAGGAGCCATATTAAAAAACAGACTACTATTAAAATTAAACCAAATCCAAACCAAACCCCAGTGCTGTTAAGTTGATTTTGACTCATAGCGACCCTATAGGACAGAGTAGAACTGCCCCATTGAGTTTCCAAGGAGTGCCTGGCAGATCTGAACTGCTGAACTTCTGGTTAGCAGCTGTAGCACTAACTAGTACGACACAAGGGTTTCCACTATTAAAATTAATATTTATTAATATTTTATTTAACTCAAATATCCAAAAATATCATTGTAACACATATGAAATTATTAATAAAATAATCTACATTCTTTCTCTCATCCTAATTTTGGTGAATTTGGTGTGTGTTTTACACTTACAGGACATCTTACTTTGGACGAGCCACACTGCAAATGCTTGAAAGACACATGTGGCCAAAGGCCTCACATGGGACAGTGCAGGTCTAGCTCACAGTCTGAATAAAAGTGTGTTTCCAACCTTCAGCTGCTACAATCAAGTAAGTAGTAGAATATTGATACCAAGTAGTATCAATATTACCAATAGTATCAAGTGGTATCAATATTCTACTACTTACTTGGTGTCTACTTGGTATATGAACAGACCTTCTAAAAATCTTCATAATGAAAAGTTATGACAATAGAGATTTGAGGGTGTGCTATTCTTGCCAATCCATCTTAGTTATCTAGTGTTGCTATAACAGAAATATCACAAGCAGGTGGCTTTAATGAACGGAAGCCTAGAAGTCCAAATTCAGAGCACCAGCTATGGGGAAAGCTCTGTTTCTCTGTGGACTCTGGGGGAGGGTCCTTGTCTCTTTTCAGCTTCTATTTCCTGGTTCCTTGATGATCTCATGTGGTGTAGCATCTTTCCTTCCTCATCTGTGCTTGGTAGATTTAAGACATATTCTACACCAATACTGCCACATTAGTGTAGCAAAGAAAACCCCTTCCCAAATGGAATTATAACCACAGATATATAGGTTAGGATTTATAATACATATATTGGGGGACACAATTTAATCCAGAACATTCCACCCTTCAGTCCCCCAATACATGTCCTTCCTACATGCAAAAACATTCACCGCATCACATGATCCAGAAAGTCCAATATCATCTCCAAATCCAAAAACCTGATCTTCCAAATCATCTAAATTATATATGGGTGAAGCTTTAATTGTTTTCCATTCTGGGGCAAAATTTTCATCTGTGAACCTATGAAATCCAAAATACAGGTTGTCTGCTTCCAAAATACAATGATGGAACAGGCACAAGGTAGACATTTCCATTACAAGTGGAAAAATTAGAAGAAAAACGGGATGATAGCCAAATGCCGTCAAGTTGGAGAAAGTCTGCAACACAGTGGAATAAATTACATTAGCTCTAAGGGCTTCTCAATAATCCTCTGTTCTCCGGAACCATCTGGGCAACAGCCCCACCTTCCAGTCTCTGGTGTTGGCCACAGTCTCTGGATTCTGGGTGGAGGCCCCTTGGCTCTGGGCTCCAGCCCCGCCTTCCAGGCCCACTGGGACAGCAACTCTGCTTCCCCAGCACTGGGGGGCCCCAGTCTCCTATTCCATCTGAGTGATGTCCCCACCCCTTCAGAACCAGCTGACTCCATTTTCCTGCCCCGTGAGCATGGCATCCATATCCGCTTAGCTTTGGACAGGGGCCCCATCCTCTTGGCCCACAAAAACAGCAGCCCCACACTCTGGAACAAGTTGGTGGAGATCTCTTTGAAACCCAGGAAGCCATGGCTCCACCCTTTGAGACCCAGGAGGCTATGGCTTTACCCTTTGAAGCTAAGGCAGCCTGGCTTCCTGTACTCCTTCCAAGAGTTCTGCTGATCTCTGAGCTGCTCCAGGGATGGTTATTTTCTTTCCTAGGAGGACAACAGATGTAGCTCCTTTGGCCTGTTTCCTGCCTGTAGAATTCCAGGAGGCAGACAGCACTCTTTCCTTTCATCCTGTCTCTGTCGCC
Organism: Heterohyrax brucei; assembly: GCA_028571685.1. Taxonomy (NCBI): domain Eukaryota; kingdom Metazoa; phylum Chordata; class Mammalia; order Hyracoidea; family Procaviidae; genus Heterohyrax; species Heterohyrax brucei. The sequence goes on from CM053140.1 coordinate 62,965,652, forward strand.
TTCAGTCTAGGCTGATACGTTTTCTGCTGTGGTAGTTGGTTAGATCTATCGGTCACAGGCTTAACTTCTTTAACAAAAGATTGTTAAAGAAGTAGCCATGTCCTTGGTGAAAGCTTTAGGACACATACTCTTAGTTTGTACAACAGATTTTTCCAAATCTGCAAGTTCTGTTTTTACTTTACTCTTCATTTTCAAGTCTACCTCTTTCCTTGTGTATTTTACTGTAAGCTACAGGAGAAACTATGTGGCCCCTTTAAGATCTTACTTGGAAATCTCCTAAGCCAAAATCAAGTTCATCACTTACAAATATTTGAACATAAGGCAAGTTATTTGCCACTACATAATAAAGCATTGCCCTTCTTCCATTGTCCAATTGCATGTTCATCATATCCTCTTAAAGGCTTACTAGAAACACATTTAATATCCACATATCTAGCAATGTTCTGTTGTCGGTGCCATATGCATTCTCTAAGACAACAGAGATATTATCTACGGCTCTCCTCACTTCTTTCAGAGCTTTCCCCAGAATTCCCTTTGACATCCATAATTCTACCAACAATCTTTCCAACGCAATCTAGGCTTTTACTGTTGGAGCCCTGGTGGTGCAGTGGTTAAGTGTTAATCAAGAGGTTGGCCTTTGAATCCATCAGCCACTCCTTGGAAGCTCTGTAAGACAGTTCTAGGCACCTTAAAATTCTTTAAGACCCCATCAATTACTCAACTGCAAAATTACTTCCACATTTTAGGTGTTTTATAAGAGCATCATCCCAATTCTTAGTTGTCTAGTACTACTATAACAGAAATACTGTAAGTGGGTGGCTTTTAAGACCAAATTTATTTCCACACAGTTTGGGAGGCTAGAAGTCAGAATTCAGGGTGTGAGTTGTACAGGAAGATGCACTCTGTTGCCTCTGGGGGAAGGTCTTTGTCTCTTTTAAGCTTTTGTTTCTTCACTTCTTGGAGATTTTATGTGGTGTGGCATCTTGCTTGCTTAACTTGTTCTTTCACATCTCAGAAAACATTTATTTAACACATACTCTACACTGATATGTAAGCCCTGATGTCGTAGAGGGTTAAGTGCTACATCTGCTAACTAAAAGGTCAGCAGTTCAAATCTGCCAGTCACTCCTTGGAAACTCTATGGGTCAGTTCTACTCTGACTTCTAGGGTTGCTACGAGTCAGGTAGAACTCAACAGCAGTGGGTTTTTCTTTAGTGGGCTACACTGATAGTATCACATTAATATAGAAAACCCTTTCCCAAATGGGATTATAACCACAGGTATAAAACCTGTTGCCTTGAGTCAATTCCAGTCTATAGCAACCCTACAGGACAGAGTAGAACTGCTCCAATAGAGTTTCCAAGGAGCGGCTGGCAAACTCAAACTGTGATCTTTTAGTTAGCAGCCGTAGCTCTTTACTGCTGAATAGCTAAAAACACAAACCCATTGCCATTAAGTCGGTTCCAACTCACAGTGACCCTACAGGACAGACTAGAACTCCCCCCCAGAGATTCCAAGGAGTGCCTGATGGATTCGAACTGCCAGCCTTTTGGTTAGCAGCTGTAGCTCTTAACCACTACACCAATAGAGTTTCCACCACAGGTACAGGGGTTAGGATATACCACACATACTCTAGCCAAGCCAAGTGCCATCGAGTCGATTCGAGGGGGACACAATTCAATTGGTAACAGCATCCAAACTGGCACTATCTTCAAAGGTCACCTCACTCTCTCTACTTGTATCTTCTAGACTACTACCTTAAAATCCTGTTCCCTTTCATATTACATTTGTTCTTGTTTTCTTCTGCTGTCCTATTTTTTCCTCATTCCACACACCCACATACACTTTTCTACCCCAGTGAACTCTTATGTAAGCTTTAAGGAGAGGAACCACATATATTCATTGAATGGTGGGCTCTTGTAAAATGGGACTAGTAGTAGTTGTAGTAATATCTGTCTAACTTCGGGGAGGATGGTGACCAGGATCAGTCCAAAGCTGATTCCCGTAGGGTGGAAGTCAGACATACCTCTGTCTTCTAACATGTTTACCAATTCTGACATTAACTTTCCCTCCCACAGAGCTTTCTATTTCGATAATCTGTTGCAATGGCCACGCAGAAGTCACAGACCACACTTACAGGTAAGTGGTTCATTAAGGAACTAACAGGCTACAACTCAGGCTCAGGATCAGGAAGTGTGTTAGCAGTCTCCCCTTCTCAGTGCAGGGTACCTCTTTAAGGTCCTTGTGGCCAAGCAGGCCTCCTCTCAGCCCCTCAGGACAGGTCTTCCCTTGACCGCCTGAGGACAATTCTCTTCCTGGACTTGCCATCCGTCACCATCAACTCTGCTACAGGACACTTTCAGGCCTGTCACTGCTGGTTTTGCTGCTGGACCTGTTCCAGACCTATCATTGTCTTTAACATTACAGTCCTTGATAATGTTATAGCTCTTTTAGGAAGTTCCTTGCTGCTTCTCTCTCCCTCTCCCTCTCTCTCCGCTTCTTCTCTCTTCTCTTTCTTCTGCTTCTTCCTTGCTGTTTTCTTTCTACTTCTTTCTATCTCAAATCTCTGATTTTGCCTGCTTATAGACACAAACTTCTTACCAGTTTCAAGGTATGGCCCTCCCACCACAGCCATGAAATGACCAGTCCCCTCAGTAGACCACAAATACTTCATTTGCACAGTAAGCTCTAGATACTTCATTTGCATACTCTATTGACTAATCCCTCCCTGCAAGGTACAAACCAATCCCAAGGTGGGCTGCAGCCCAAGGCTCAGCAAAAAATATCAAACCTCAGGTTGTTTCCAGTTACCCATGAAATGTCAATCAATCTGGAAAAATGTAACGAACTCTCTGAGGTAGAAAATTAGGGCAAGGGGAAAAAGCCCTCAAACCATTTATCCAAAGAACCAAAACAAGAGCCACATCAAGGAACTCATTTTACTACTGCCCTCAACACTGTTTTTTCTTCAAATGTTTATTGAGGACCTCTAGGTGTGCAGATACGACTTGACGGCACTTGTCTGGCAGGTGCTGGGGAATCCCTGGGTAGTACACATAGTTAAGCACTTAACTAGTAAGCAAAAGGTTGGAGAGGTACCTTGGAAGACAGACCTGCTTCTGAAAAGTCAAAGCCATTGGAAACCTCACAGAGCACAGTGCTACTTTTACACACATAGGGTTGCCATGAATCACAATTGCCTCAATGACAACTGGTCTCTAAGTGCTGAGGGTACCTGTATAAATCAGATACAGCCCCTGCCCCCAAGTATCTTGCGGTCCGCAAGCAACAAAAGACAAATTAAAGGGACACTTGAATAGTTTGCTGAGTGCCTAAGCACAGTGCTCTGGGAACATCTGGGACGGGCACTAAGACTGGTGCTGGGGGAGCCACTTTTCCTGCGCAGCATCTGCAGTAGCCCCTTCCCACCTTCCTTTAAGAGGTGACTGTGGAGTCAGCACAGGCTGTTTCGTTCTCTAGTCCCTGAGCCTACTTGGCTGACAGTTTTATTTGGGAAGTATTTAAGTAGACGTTATCAGAGGACTGATCACAGACGTTAGATTAGACACCCTTTCGCTCTTTTCCCCATAATAATATCTCACTGTGAGCTGGATTTCAGCAGTGGGGTCCCTTGTAAATTGAAAGTTCCCCAGTGGGATCCTCATTTGGAAATGCTGCCTGCATTACTGTGAAGAAACAATTCTCCCCAATAGCAATCCTGGGAGGCCAGGTCTCTGGGCGAGTAGACTCATCTGTCAATCCTGAGTCATCAAACAACGTACAGAGAAGCCAGCTGTCTCAAGCCCCAGGAGCCTGAGTGCTTCTAATATTCGTCTGAATTCTGCTTTCAAGATAGTGGAGGAACAATGACGTGGGCTGTAAGGCTAATTGCACACACTTGACTTCTAACTTGTAGGGAAGAAAAGGCATCTCTCAAGAGGGAGGAAGTGGTGCTGGTGACAGTCGCAGAGTGCTGATCCCAGCTCCTCAAAGACACTTATTCCCAATTCTGCGGATTACTTAGAGGACGATTTATGTTTAAACATCTCCTCTTTTAAAATGCACATATCTTTGTGAAAGGTTAAAAGTCATTCTCAAATTGGTGCGAAGCATTCTAGTAAACTAATCATGTTGATGGTAGTCACTTGACTAGAACAAGGACATTCTAGGTGGTTTAAAGTCAGGAAAGATGTGCATCAGGGTTATATCCTTTCACCATGCTTATTTACTTTGTGTGCTGAGCAAATAATCCGAGAAGCTGGGCTATAGGCAGAACAACAGGGCATTAGGATTGGAGGAAGACTCATTAACAAGCCTACATACAGATGACACAATTTGGCTTGCTCAAAGTGAAAGGACTTGAAGCACTGACAGATGGATCAAAGACCACAGCCTTCAGTATGAATTACACCTCAGCATCAAGAAAACAAAAATCCTCACGACTGGACCAATAAGAAACAACATGATTATTGGAGAAAATATTGAAGGTGTCAAGGAATTCATTTTACTTGCATACACAATCAATGCTCACGGAAGGAGCAGTCAAGAAATCAAACAATATATGGCATTGGGCAAATCTGCTTCAAAAGACCTCTTGAAAGTGTTAAAAAACAAAGATGTCACTTTGAGGACAAAGGTACGCCTGACCTAAGCTCTGTATTTTCAATCATCTCATATACACATATCTTGAACAATGAAGAAGGAAGACTAAAGAATCGATGCCTTTGAGTTATAGTGTTGGTGAAGAATACTAAGTATACCAGGGACTGCCAGAAGAGCAAACAAATCTATCTTGAAAGAAATACAATGAGAGTGCTTCTTGGATGAAAGAATGGTGAGTCTCCACTTCACATACTTTGGACATGTATCAGGAGGGATGAATCCCTGGAGCAGGACATGAAGCTTGGTAAAGTAGTGAGTTATCAAAAAAGAGGAAGACCCTTAAGGAGATGGACTGACACAGCGGCTACAACATTGGGTTCAAACACAGAAATCGTTGTGAGGGTGATTGGTGAAGGACGAGTGTTCTGTTGTACATGAGTACACTATGAGTTGGAACTGAGTCAAAGCACCTAACAACAACAAACCCCCACTACCTCAAAGCTGTGAAAAATGACATGGCAGACATGGAGAGAACTGTCCCTGAAGAGACATCAAAAAGGACTCTGGCAGCTTCTAGCTGTTAGTGCATTTAGCTGTCTCAGCCTCCCAGGAAGACAACGAAAGCTGGTGCAAGCATGGGACTCCTCCCCCCAGTGCTTTATGGTCTGGAGTTTCCCCTTTGAGTCCAAAGATTATGGTGGCCTGATGAACATTTTAGCTCAACCCTCCTCTCTGCCCATTTACTTAACAGCTATTAGCCCCAAATAAACATTTTACACTCTTCACCATATCTCTGCATCTGCCGCCCAGAAAAACCCACCTGCAACTAGGACTTCACGTAAGGGAGACCTTCAGTAAATGTTTGTTCAGTGAGTGACTTCAACCTAATGTCCCAAAGCTGTATTAGTGCTTTTTAACACCATTATTTCTATGTACTGCTAAGAAATAAAAATATTGCCAGTTAAACTATGGTATGCCACTGGCTGTAAGATGCACCCCTGTTTTTTGGATGTTTAAATGTGAAAAAAATACGTATCTTATCATCACTAGAATCCCTGGTGCAGTAGTAGTTAAGAACTATAGCTCCTAACTAAAAATGTCAGCAGCTGGAATCCAACAGGGGCTCCTTGGAAGCCATATGGGCCAGTTCTGCTCTGTCCTATAGGGGTGCTATGAGTTGTAATTGTCTTCATGGCAAAGGGCTTTTAGATCCTCAATGACAGGAGCATTGGTGGTTTAGTTGGTGGGGGATTATACATTGCTATGATGCTAAACAGGTTTCCCTTCAATTCACTGTCAAAGCAATGTGTAATCCAGATTAAGATGGACTATAAGGACAGGTCCAGCAATGTATTCTGAAAATCAGCCAATGAAAACCCTATGGATCACAATGGTCTGATCCAGAACCAAAAATGAGGAAGGTGCAGGACTGTGCAAGATTTAATTCTACTGAGCATGAGGTGGTTAAGGGTTGGATGCTGACTTATACCAAGCGTACGTAACAGGCAATGTTCCTATTCATAACCGTTCCATACATGGATCAAGTTCTTGCTGAAACTCCCCCTTTCTCATTTGAGGAGATGAGGAAGCATCTGTAATTCATAACTGCTGCCACCATAAGTGGAGCAGCAGTAATGGTTGCTCATTACTATCTATGACATAGAATTTTGTACACAGAATTCCTGGCTGCGACTCTGACTCTTTTTCTTTCACTCAGGATACCAAATGCAAGTAAGACGGAGGATGGCAACCTGTGCATAAGTTCCCTTTACCTCCAGCTCCCAGCTAGGATAGCCAAGTCACTAAATAACTGACAGACTGTCGGAGTTAAGAGGAGTTTTCAGGTACATGTAGGAGCCTGGTTCTTGGGAAGAAGGTATAGAACGTCAGTATTTTCAGAAGGAGTTACAGTTGGGAGAAAAATCAAAGAATACAAAGGTTTGTACACAGAACTATCTCATAGGAGACAGCAAGGACAAAGGTACTGATTCCTGTTTGCTGCCTATAGCTCAGGGGGAGGCTGGCTGTTACCCAGATGCAGGCAGCATAGCGGACACTGCCATCCTGGGCTGAGCTCAACTCTTCTGCTGGCCTCCAGCAATCAGAAAGGACACTATCACATACCACAAGGCTCACTGGAGAAAAAACTCATCTTATTTGCCACCATCATTCATTTATTTATTAAGGAAGCACTTATTAAGACTTGTCATATCTTCTAAGGATATAATAGCAATCAAAGCAGAAAAGGCATGAAGTTTACATTTCACATGCAGGACAATGATAAAAATTCTGTAGTATAATTTTCAAATGATGATAATACAGTAATGGAACAGAGACTACCTAGATAGGTGAATGCTATTTTGTCGAGATGTTGTAGAAGGCTTCTCTGAGGTGGTGGCAATAGAGTTGAGGCCTGAATTTGAAGAAGCCAGTCATAGGGAATAAGAATAAAGGGCCTAAAGCAAAAACTGGTTTGTCTTTGCCAGGAATAGAAAGAAGGCTATAGTCGAGTGATGGATGGGGGATAGAAGAGCTCAGTGAAAAAGGACCACTTCTAGACCAATTCTGGTGAAATTTTGGAACTTCAGTGGTCAAAAGAAAAGTTTACAAGCTTCTAAATAGACAGAATGGTTTTCTTACCAAGGGAAGGGAATTGAACAGGCATCAGTCAGACAACTCATTATCAGAACTGGAATCTGGAAGACAAGCAAATAACATTACAGACCTTGGAGAAATAAGAACTGTCCAAGAATCCTATACTCAGCCAAGACACCATTTACACATAAGGGCTCACACTTTATCTCTCTACTGGTCTGTTCCAATATGTTTGCCCCATTTGTACAACTTGAACTTTGTCTTCCAAACTTAACTTTGAATGTTCTCCAAGGACTTGGCTCGAATGATTGATTCTTTGAAGCTACCTTATATAGAATGATCTACCATAGTTCTGGGTCTTGCAACCCAAACACAGGCAGAGATATTCTTAGCAGATGGTCTGGCTAGCCCTCCACTGAGACTTTCCTACACTAATTAATCTGAGTAATGAAGTCAAATAAGATGCCTCTTACTTCAGTGATGACACTAAAGCAATAGGACCTAGTAAAAAGAAAAGGTACCTAAATGTGTTGGTAAAATACATACAGGGAAAGGATACAAGGAAAATCCCATGAAAATACAGAGGTCTGCCACCTTGGTGAGCTTTCTGGTTTCCACAAGTCTAAGGCAAGTTAGGATATTCTCTTCAAGTAACAGGCAAGTTGCCACACTTTACAACACCTGCCATTAAGAAAGAAGCACATTCATAGGAGATGTTTGAATTTTGGAGGCAACGAATAAAACACTGAGGTACCGCTGTTGTCCATTTATTTACCTAGTAACCCAGAGCACTGCGAGCTTTCAGTGGGGTCCAGAGAAATAGAATATTTTCAACAAGGTCAGGCTGCAGAGCAGGCAGCAAAAGCTCAGGCTGCTACCACTGACAAAGTAGAACTCTATCAGGGCAGCACCATATCCTGCTGCAGAAATGAAGACTGGATGGATGAGAAATGAAGACTGCCTACAGCATTTCAGCATTCATTCCACTAGATTCTCCTCCAAATTCCAAGGCTAGGGAATTATAAGTCAAGAGGCTAGCTCATCCCAGTGATGCTTCTCCCTGAGAGTTCAAAGGTAGTTGCTCTGAAGAGCTGCTTGTCTACAGTGACAGTAGATAGGAGTGGCCAAAAATGGCTCTGTGGTGCCTGGCAGTCCTTTCTTTGGGGCTACTCCCTTTCTTTCTCTTCAGACTCATCATGAGTATATTAATCATCTCTGCTGAGGTAACAACCAACCTCAAAATCTCAGTAGTTTACAGCACAGGAAGGTAAACTTCTTCTGTAGAGTCAGATAGTAAATATGTTAGGTTTAGTAGATCAAACAATCTTTATAAGTACTCAACTTGTAGCACGAAAGCAATCAATTGTAGAAAATACATAAATGAGTGTGCTTGTGTTCCGATAAAACTGTATGAACACTAAATTCTGAATTTCACATAAATTTCATGTGTCACAAAATATTCTTCTTTTGATTATTTTTCAACCCTTTAAAAATGAAAAAAAAAATTCTGAGCTTCTAGGCCAGGCACTAGACTGAATCTGACCCATGGACAGTAGTTTGACAATCCTTGGCATACAGCAACCAACTTATAATTCTTACTCATATCACATGCTGGAGATTGAATGTCAGTTTCTGTGACTCCATGTGCCTTACTCTAGGTATTAACAAATGATCGTATTTGGGACATGCTATTCTTGCGACAGAGAAAGAGTAAAGGAACTGGTGGAAACACACAGTATCTCCAAAAGCTTCTGCTCATAATTGGGACACCATTACTTTCCTCACATCTCACTGGCCCAAGAAACTAATAAGACAAAGCCAAACAATGGGGCAGGAAAGTTATTCTCCCTACAGAAAGGTAATGAAAGTCCCATAGCAATGGGTGGAGATGTATAATTCTCTTACAATGAAGGAAGGCAATAATAAGAAAAATGAATTAATACTCCTCCACATGTCTGTTAATTTGTTGTACTGTAGGGGATGGTGTTTTGCTGTGATGCTAGAAGCTCTGCCACCAATATTCAAATACCAGCAGGTTACATGTGGTGGACAGGTTTTAGCTGAGCTTCCAGACAAAGACAGACTAGGAAGAAGGACCTGGCAGTCTACTTCTGCAAAGAATTAGCCAATGAAAACCTTATGAATAGCAGTGGAACACTGTCTCTCAGGTTGCAAGGCACTCAAAAGATGAGTAGGGAAAATCTGTCTACTCAAAGTGGAGTTGACCTTAATGATGTGGATGGAGTCAAGCTTTGGGGATATTCATTTGCTGATGTGGAAGTGTGAAGAAAGAGCTGTAAGCATCTACTAATAATCAGAACATGGAACATATGAAGTACAAATCTAAGAAAATTGTAAATAGTCAAAAATGAAACGGAATGCATAAACATTGATATCCTAGGCATTGGTGAGCTGAAATAGGCTGGTATTGGCTATTTTGAATGCAATAATCATATGGTCTACTATCCCAGGAATAACAACCTGAACAGGAATGGCATTGCATTCATTGTCAAAAAGTAACATTTGAAGTACAAAACTGTCAGTGATAGCATATCTGTACACCTACAAGGAAAACCAGTTAACACACTATTATTCAAATTTATGCACCAACCACTAAGGCTAAAGATGAAGAAATCAAAGATTTTTACCAGCTTCTGCAGTCTGAAGCAGATCAAACGTACAATCATGATGCACTGATAATTACTGGTGATTGGAATGCAAAAGTTGGAAAAAAGAATGAAATATGACCTTAAGGCAGAAAGGATGCTGAAGAACGCTTCATAAAATTTTGCAAGACCAGCAACTTCTTCACTACAAATACCTTTTTTGACAACATAAATAGTTACTACATACGTGGACCTTGCCAAAGTACATAGCAGTCAAATTGACTACATCTGTGCAAAGAGATGACAGAAAAAATTAATATCATCAGTCAGAACAAGGCCAGGGTTGACTGTGAAACAGACCATCTATTGTTGATATACAAGTTCAAGTTGAAACTGAAGACAATCAGAACAAGTTTATGACCTGGAGTATATCCCACCTGGATTTAAAACAATCTAAGGAATAGATACGACAAACTAAACACTAATGAACAAAGACCAGATGCGTTGTGGAATGAAATCAAGGACATCATACATGAAGAAGACAAGAGGTCATAAAAAAGATATGAAAGAAGGGGACAAGACCAAAAGGGATTCCAGAAGAAACTCTGAAACTTGCTCTTGAACGTAGAGTAGCTAAAGCAAAAGAAAGAAATGATGAAGTAAAAGAGCTAAACAGATTTCAAAGAGTGGCTCAAGAAGACAAAATAAAACAGTATAATGATGTGCAAAGGCTTGGAGTTAGAAAACCAGAAGTGAAGAACACTCTTGGCATTTCTCAAGCTGAAATAACTGAAGAAAAAAATTGGAGTTGTGAGTTGCAAAACTGAAGGATTCTATGGGGGGAAATATTAAACAATGCAAGAAGCATCAAAAGAAGACAGAAGGAACACACAGAGTCACTATACCAAAAAGAACTGTCGACATTCAGCCATTTCAGGTGGTAGTATATTATCAACAACCAATGGTACTGAAGGAAGAGGCCCAAGCTGTGCAGAAAACTTCATGAAAAACAAGGCTCCATGAATCACCAATTGAGATATTTCAACAAATGAATGCAACACTGGAAGCACTTACTCATTTATGCCAAGAAATGTGGAAAACAGCTACCCTGGTCAACAGTCAGAGAGTCATATCTGTAGTCATTCCAAAGAAAGATGATCCAATAGAATGCAGAAATTAACAATATCATTAATTTCACATGTAGTAAAATTTTGTTGAGATAATCCAAAAGTGGTTGCAGCAGTACACTGTAGGTAAACTGCCAGAAATTCAAGCCAGATTCAGAATAGGATGCAGAATGAGGGATATCATTGCTGATGCCAGCTGGATCCTGGCTGAAAGCAGAGAATACCAGAAAGATGTTTACCTGTGTTTTCTTGACTATGCAAAGTCATTTAGCTGTGTGGATCATAACAAACTATAGATAACATCGTGAAGAATGGGAATTTCAGGATACTTAATTGTGTTCATCAGGAACCTGTACTTAGACCAAAAGGCAATCATTCAGACAGAACAAGGGAATACTGAATGGTTTAATGTCAGAAAAGGTGTGCATCGGGCTTGTATCCTATCACCATACTTATTCTGTCTGTATTCTGAGCAAATAATACAAGCAGTGGGGCTATACGAAGAAGAAAGGGACATCAGGATTAGAAGAAAACTCATTAACCACAGTAAATTGTAAAGGCTTTCAAAGAACTAGCAAATAGTATCAGCCTACTCAACAGCAACACTGGAATGCTGGATGCAAGATAGGAAGAGAATATTTTAAAGTATCAAAGGGAGGACATTTGGATTCTAGAATTTTATATCCATCCAAATTGTCATTCAGATATGAGCACATAATCAAAATCCTCCCTAGCACACAAACCTCAGAAGCTTTACCATACAAACACTGGAAACAACCTTGGAGAAAGTACTTAAGAAGAGAAATTAAAGAAATGCTACAAGATCCTTCACTAAAAAGGAGATCCGGGCAGCCAAAAAACACATGCAGACATGCTCACGATCACTAGCTATTAAAGAAATTCAAATCAAAACTACAGTGAGATACTATCTCACCCCAACAAGGTTGGCCATGATCCAAATATTGCAAAACAACATATACTGGAGAGGATGTGGAGAAACTGGAACTCTCCTACACTGTTGGTGGGATTGCAAAATGGTGCAACCTCTTTAGTAAGCAACCTAGTGCTTCCTTAAAAAGCTGGATCTAGATATACCATTTGACCCAGTAATTCCACTGCTCAGAATATATCCTACAGAATCAAGGCCATTCACACCAACTGATACATGCACATGAATGTTTATCACAGCACAATCCACAATCGCAAAAAGATGGAATCAACCCAGATGCCCAACACAGAGGAATGGATAGGTAAACTGTGGTACACATACACAAAGGAATACTATGCAACGATAAAGAACAATGATTTCAGGAAACATCTCACAACCTGGTTTCAATTGGGTGACATTATGTTGAGTGAAAGTAGTCAGCGACAAAAGGAGAAATATTGCATGAGACCCCTATGATAAGAACTTAAAAACAGATTCATGCATAGAAGAAAAGACTCTTCGATGGCTGCAAATTTGGGGAGGGAGGGAGGACGAGGGGGGAGGGTTTAGATTAGACAATTGATAGAAACTTGTTTGGGTGAAATATGGGGCAGCACACATTAGAAAGAAGACCAATATTCACTGGACTTCAACATAACATAATTATTCCTCCCATCTTAATCCAATATTATAAGGACAGGGCAGCTGGGGTAGGGGGCCAGGGACTACGCTCTCAGGGGAAACCAAGGCCAATTGGCACAACTAGTGTTTTGCTAAGAGAGCCCTCTGCACCCCACATTGGTGAGTGGCATCTGGGGTCTTAAAAGCTGCCAAGCTGCCATCTGAGGGTACAGCAAATAATCCCAATTTAGCACGAACAGATGATCACCAAGGACCAAAATGACATGGGGGAAAGAGAACCCAGAAGACAGAGAGACCCACATGAGTGGGTGACTACATCGACTTGGGACCAGAAGAACCAGATGGTGCCCGGCCACCACCAGCAATAGCCATGACGGAGCTCACAAAGTTGAGTCACTGGCAACACAAGAATAAAAAGGAGTGCACTCTGAGATCTCCACTAAAAGACCTCAAGTGATGGTCCATGGGCCTCAGGGTTCCCTTGGGAGCATGGCCCCTGGCACTGATGCTGCCACTGTCCATAAATCATAATGGAGGTCAACTCTTGGACAGGAATGGATTGGACTTGGCGACACAGAGTGACCGTATCATCTGTGCACTTCATGGTTCTATGCATCTATAGGATGTCTTCCTGCTCACCTCTTACTGGAGGAAGGGTAGTGGGTGAAGAGGAGTGGGTAGCAGATTTTTGGGAGGATAAGACATGTATGGAGTAGAGAGGAACACTGTGCTGTCACCAGGCAGGGAGAGCAGTGGGAGATGCATATAGCCGGGCGTGCAATTTATATGGGAATGTACATTTTCATTCAATCATAACTAAAAAAAAAAAAAAGAAAAAAAGAAATGCTACAAGAGATGGAAGAAGTGTTCAAGTATCTTGGAAGAAAAGTTTTCCTTTAAAGAAAAAGGGTTTTATCGAAGAAAACAAAAAGAAAAGCACATCTACAATAAACCAGAACTAAACTTTCGAATAATATCAGTACTGGAGCAGGTAGAGCTAAAAGGGGAAGAGATAGATATTGATGTATTTAATATACCCATAAGGGCAAAACTCATAAGTGTACATCATAAATTCATGGTAGCCATAATAGAACAAAAAGTAAGGCATAACTTTTAAACCAACAGAAGAAAACTCAATCTAATCAATGTGAAAAAGGAAATAAGTTTCAAAAAGGAGAAAAAAAAAAAAAGAAGTAAATACAGGGTCCAACAACTAAGTCCACAAACTCATCCTGGAAAAAGTGCTGCATACCTCATTGCTGAATATCTCTACAGTCACCTTTGAAGTACTCCCCTTGGGAAGCTGTGCACTGATGCCAGTGCCTAGTCCACCCTTCAAAGCACTTTTATTAGGATGAGTTTGTAAACTTAATTGTTGGACCTCCTATAACATGACAGAAAAATCCCAAACCAAACCTGTTGTGGGCAATTTCTACTGATTAAGCAATCCTGTAGGACAGTATAGAACTGTCCCATATATATATTTCCAGGGCTATAAATATTTACAGAAGCAGGCTTCCTATCTTTGTCCTGTAGAGCAGCTGGAGAGTTAGAACTACCAACCTTGCAGTTAGCAGCTGTGTGCACTGGGGCTCCTAAATATGACAGAAGTATACCCTAATGCAACTGTAAATACAGTAAGCATAGCTGGGTTAAATTCTCAGACCTGATTTTAAAAAACTAACAATATCGTTTATCAAAACACATATTTAGACAAAAATAAATGGACAGGTTGGAAATAAAAATATAGAAAAGATATACCACGCATATATGAGCCAAAGAAATACAAAGCCAGCAATCCTAATATTTAATAAAGAAGGTCTAAAATAAAAAATAGTGTAAAAGACACTGTGGAAAATAGACCGAGTGAGTGTTGTTGTCCGGTGCTGTTGAGTTGATTTCAACTCATAGCGATGATGGCATCCTGCAGAGTAGAAACCGCTCCATAGCATTTTCTAAGCCATACTCTTTATGGGAGTAGATTACCAGGTCTTGCTCCCATAGAGCTGCCTGGTGCATTCAAACCACCATTCCTTCTTTTAGGAGCCAAACGCTTAACCAATGAGCCATGAGGGCTCATTTTCAAATAGAGTGTAGAGGAAGGAAATTATAAACACCACCTGTTGGCTTTGGACCAGTTGCAGAAACAATGACTGCAGCAGCTATACATATTTTCCTTCCTAAGTAGAGAATATCCTCGTGGGTTAACAAATGAATCAAGGAGACATAAACATTTCCTGAGATTGATGCAGTTCCTGATGAGACAGTGGTTATTCCCATTCACAAAAAGAATGAAAAAAATTTTTTTTTCTGTAAGATAGTAGATTCGTTAGAGAGAAATATATTTGTGCAGCTTTTACTTAAAGCACATTGTTTTTTTATAAAGGGGGCAAAACAAACAAGAAATATATTGTTTGTTTCTTTTAAGTATGGGAATGTTGTATGAATGGATGACTAGTATCTAAAATGATGGACTGTGACATTTACTGTGTATTGGCTCACTCAACTTTCTTTACAATGCCCTTCTAATATGCCTTTCTATAATACATAGGCTGGAATGCTAAAAAAAAAAACCTACACTTCCTAGACTCCCCTGAAGCTATGGTTCTAATAGATGCATCCACAAGAGACTGCAAAGGAGGTGAGATATGTGAGATGGCGGTCCTGCTTATGGGTAGATAACTCTTCTCGCAAGCATAAGCTGAAGGTGTGTGGTTCTCCTGGGGACGCTGTAGCAGAGATTCTAGTTTCTAATCCATAGTATCAGGTGGCAGCAGTGGGATTTTGCAGCAAGGGTTTTGTAGTATGTTTGAGAGTTTCTCCTGGCTGCTATTGTTCTGAACTTTTAGCATCTAAACATGACTCCCTGGCCTACCTGGAGATTCATAAACCACCTAATATTGTCTAATAAAACTGCTGCGTTTAAACCATTGTATTGGTTTCCTTGGGCTCCTTTAATGATTTACCAAAACTAGGTGGCTTAAAACAACATGAATTTATTGTCTTACAATTCTGGATACTAAAAATCTGAACTTGGGGTGCTGGCATAGCCATGCTCTCTTCAAAGGCTCTACAAAACCACAACTAAATGCTTTTGAGTGGGTTCTAACTCATGGCAATCCCATAGGTGTCAGAGTGGAACTGTACTCCATAGAGTTTTCAACAGCTGATTTTTAGAAGTAGATCACCAGGCCTTTCTTCCAAGGTGCCTCTGGGTGAATGCAAACCTCCAACATTTCAGTTAGTTAACCTTCAAGTGTGTTAACCCTGTGCACCACCCATGGACTCCCCAAAGATTTCTAAAAACGAAAAGCAAAAAACCAAACCCATTGCTGTTAAGTCTGATTGTGACTCATAGTGACTCTACAGGACAGAGAACTGCCCTCTAGAATGTTGAAGGCTGTAATCTTTATGGAAGCAGACTGTCACATCTTTCTCCTGCATACCAGCTGGTGGGTTTACATTGCTGGCCTTTTGATTAGCAGTCATGTACTTAACCACTGTGCCATCAGGGCTCCTCCGAATCTCTAGGGGAGGGCTATTTCACATTTCTGGCAGCCACTGGTGGTTCCAGATGTTCCTTGGTTTCTGTCAGCATAACTTGAGTTTCTGCCTCCATCTTCACACGGCTGTCTCCACTCTGTATCTGTGTTTCTTTTTTCTTTTCTTATAAAGTAACCAATCATTGAATTAGAGCTCACCCTAGTCCAGTGGGGCAGTGGTTAAGAGCTATGGCTGCTAACCAAAAGGCTGGCAGTTCAAATCCACCAGCTGATCCTTGGAAGCGGTATAAGGAAGTTCTACTATGCCTCATAAAGTTATTAAGAGTCAGAATCGATTTGATGTCAAGGGGATAGGCTTGGTTTGGTTTTAGTCCAGCAAGAATTCTTAACTAATTTTAATCTAATCTGGAATCCTTGATGGCATAGTGGTTAAGTGCTGTGGCTGCTGACCGAAAGCTCTGTTCTGCTGAGCTCCCATTGGCCCTCGTGGAACAAGAGACCCACATTACAGAAAGGATGGCAAGCTGGGAAAAGGGAGGCACCAGAAGGAAACTGACCAAGAAGAGCAGACACCATACAGATGGAACACGGAGTGGACTGACTGTTTAACAACATTTATTGAATGTCTTATGTGATCACATTTCAAGCTGGATACTTGTATATAATTTCACTTAGTACTCAGGTTAACTTGGCAGGAAAGGAGTTACTACTCTTCTTCTTTTTTTCTTTTTCATTATGATTAAGTAATAAAGTGGCAGTTCTGATCCACCAGGCACTCCCTGAAAACTCCTCAAGTTGTTTTACTCTGTCCCATTGGGTCACCACTAGTTGGAATTGACTCGATGGCAGTGGGTTTAATGTAATCTAATCTTAATGCAATCTCTTTAGTTCTGTAAAGGAATATTTATTGACATAGAAGTGGCTGTAGATTATGTAAAAGCAAGTTAAAAAACAAATTGTGTATGTTTAGTAAGAGTCCATGTATACTATATGTATGAAAGATACCAATTTTTCAAAAGTCCTGATCGTGCAGGTCACAATGTAAATCAATTAAATAATAATAATTATTGGGCAGTACCTAACCCCCTGAATTTTTATTTATTTGACTTTGCTTATGATGTTTATAGACTTTTTAATAGTAAAATAAAACACATTACAAAACACTCTTAAACCAAAAACCAAACTCACTGCTGTTGAATTCATTCTGACTTACAGTGACCTTACAGGACAGAGTAGAACTGCTCCACAGGGTTTCCAAGGGTCAGCTGGTGGATTTGAGGCAGGATTCAGGCATGCTGCCTCTCTCTGCCGTCTTTACTGACACCAACTGTTCTTCCCACAGCACTAGTTCTCCGCTAAATTTGATGATTCATTGCAATGGCCACACAGAACTCACAGACCATACTCAGTTATGGGGAAGAAACAGGTTACAATTCAGGTTCAAGAACACTCAGGAGACAGTTCTTCAGTTAGGACAGCCTCTTAGCTGTGCCTGCAGGCACACCTCTCTCTGTCTCCTTAGCCTCTACGCTGTCAGGCAAGTGGTACAAAGCTTTCAGTTCTGCCACCAGTAAGCCTTAGTCTGGAGGTGCCCAACTGTAGCTCCACGGGTCAGCAAATCTAGTTCCACCAGCTGCCCAGAGGCACCCTACTTCACCAGCAAGCCTCTTGCCAAAGGGCACTTGGCTTTTTCACTCCATGTGCCAGGAAACCCCCTGTGCCATCTCCTGCTGCCCTTCTCCTGCCACTGTTTTTGGCCATCTTCATGTTACAGCTCTTTCTCTCGGTATCTTGGTTACAGGAGCTTCTTAGCACAGAGATCACAGATGTGCTCCAGGATGTGATCCACACCTGGCTGTTCTTCCTAGGTAGGATTGAGATCCTCTTCTTTCACTTCTGCAATGGTTCATTTTAAGCCTCACAGGAAGGCAAAACTGACTAATCCTCTGGGTGGGCCACGATTACCTTAGTTGAGTAGTCCCACCCGAGCGCTTGGACGGGAGTTGCAAGACCATGATGAGAAAGGCCATATAAAAGTGATCCATCACTCTGAAGGACAGGCCAGTGGAATAGCCTAACTAATAACTAAGGTGAACCATCACCCAACTCTTGTGAGCATGTTTTATTTTATTGTGGTGAAATACATGTAACAAAACATTTGCAGTTTTGAGAGATATTAATTACACTCAGTATGTTGTGCAAATATCACCACCATGAATCTAAATCTAACTCAAATGTATCAATGACCAACACACTGTTCCTCCTTTCCATTAATCTCCTATTCATATTTCAGGGTTTAAAATTCTAAATCTAAAATTCTAAAAGTCTCTGACTATGCCAATCAACACCTTAGAACAACTCTCATGGTGTAATTATTTGAGTACAGTTCTTCTTAACCTGAAGATCTGTTAAGTAGAGACAAGTTTTCTGTCTCATCACATCCACTATGCAATAGTGGGATAGATAGGATAAGCACTATAGACGTTCCTGTACCGAAAAAAAAAAAAAGGAAATGCAGCTGCAAATGAGTCACTGAAGCTTGTTGTCCTTGTTAACTGCCACGAAGTCAGTTCTCACGCATAGTAACCCTAAGCAGGACTGAACAAACCCTGCCCAGTCCTGCACCTTCCTTACAATTGCCGTTATACATGTACTCACTACTGCAGTCACTGTGTCAGTCTATCTTCTTGAGTGTCTTCCTCTTTTTCAATGACCCTCTTCTATGCATGATGCCCTTCTACAGGGACTGGTCCTTCCTGATAACATGTCCATAGTATGTGAGATGAAGTCTCATCATCCTCTATTCCAGGGAGCACTCCAGTATCTTCTTGGTCTATGCACAGGTTCCTCATGAGTACAAGCGATGTTCTGCAACTCCTGTTCTTTAAAATGTTATCTATAATCTGTTGTAATCCACACAACGAATGCCTTTGCATAGTCAATAAAACACAGGTAACATCTTTCTGATATTCTCTGCTTTCAGCCAAGATCCATCTGCCATTAGCAATGATATCCCTCATTCCATGTCCTCTTCTGAATCTGGTTTCAATTTCCTATTGATGTATTGCTGCAGCTCTTTTGAATTATCTTCAGCAAAATTTTACTGGCATGTGATATTAATGATATTGATAATTTACACAATCTGTTGAATCATCTTTCTTTGGAATGTACACAAATATGGATCTTTTCCAGTTGGTTGGCCAGATAGCTCTCTTCCACATTTCTTGCCACAGAAGAGTGGGTGCTTCCAGCATTGCATCTGTTTGTTGAAATATCTCAAGTGGTATTCCATCAGTTCCTGGAGATTTGTTTTTCAGCAATACCTTCAGTGCAGCTCGGACTTCTTCCTTCAATATCATTAGTTCTTGATCATATCCTACCTCCTGAAATGGTTGAACGTCATCCAGTTCTTTTGGTACAGTGATGTTATAGATTGAATTGTGTCCCCCCAAAATATCTGTCAACGGGGCTGGGCCATGATTTCCAGTATTGTGTGATTTTGTCATCTGATGTGATTTTCCTACGTGTTGGAAGTCTTATCTCTATGATGTTAATGAGGTCAGATTAGTGGCAGTCACGTTAATGAGGCAGGACTCAATCTAGAAGATTAGGTTGTGTTTTAAGTCAATTTCTTTTCAGATATAAAAGAGAAGCAAGCAGAGACACGTGGGGACCCCATGTCACCAAGGAAGAAGCACCAGGAGCACTGCACATCCTGCAGACCCATGGTCCCTGCACTGAGCTCTTCAATTGGGAAAGACTGATGACAAGGATGTTCCCCCAGAGTCAACAGAGAAAGAAAATCTTTCTCTAGAGCTAACACCCCAAATTTAGACACCTAACCTCTTAGACTGTGAGAGAATAAATTTCTCTTTGTTAAAGCCATATGCTTGTGGTATTTCTGTTATAGCGGCACTAGATAACCGAGACAAGTGACTCTGTATATTCCTTCCAACTTCTTTTGATGCCTCCTGCATAGCTCAATATTTCGCCCATAGAAACCTTCAACACTACAACTCAATGCTTGAATTTTTCTTGCTGGCTTTCAACTGGAGAAATGCTGGTCCTGTTCTCCTCTTTTGGTTTCTAACTCCAGGCCGTTATTTTTTATTATTCATTTTGTTTCATTATTATTATTTCATTTTGTTTCCCAGAGCCACCCTTGATATCTTCCGTTCAGCTCTTTACTTCATCATTTCTTCCATTTGCTTTAGCTGAATCCGTAGCAATTCTAAAATGTAACTGCGGAAATTTTAGACATTCCATGATTAGGACTCCAGGCTTAGGGATAATCATTCAAGGCTCTTGGCTCCACCCCCTGAGCTCTTGAGTAATCTTCCTCTTGCATGAAAGCTAGCTCATATTTGCAGATGCATAGTTTTCTCAGATTGTATCAGTAGACATTTTTAATTTTCATTTTGTACTCTCTCTGCTTTTCAGTCCAAGCAGGCAGTGTCTCTACAAACCTCCTCTTAAAAAAAAATATTGTGGGTCTCCTGTGAACCTTCTTGAGGACTGATCTAAACAAAAGCCACTCCCCGAAACTCTCTGAGATAAGCCCATCTCTACCTTGGGGTTCTACTAAGGGACAATGCCTTTAAGCTTCCTGGAAGTCTTATTGTTTGACTGAGAGGATCTATGAGTCACAATCTTAACATCTTTAGAGTATTTTTTTGTCTGAGTACCATGGGGTACCACCTTAGATACTTCTGAGATTTTTAACAAGGATTTTGCAGTCACACTTTGGCTTCATCTTGAGATGGTGTTGTCTTGTCAGTATTCTGGATTTAATCTTTGCACAGAAACCATTTCTTAACTTGAGCATCATCTGGCACCTAAAGCGGGTGGAAAATTTCAGAACTAGCAAGTTGTAACTCCCTTTCATGTAACAGTCCTCCCTTCAGTTGATCTCACTTCTCTCACATCTTCCAAAGAATAGCAATAAAAAACCAGATTGCCCCTTTAAGATTTTGTTTGGGTATCTTAGTTTAAATCACCCAGTTCATTACATTTTTTAAATTTTCATTTCACTGTAGGCAACAGTGTTGCTAAATTTTCTGACATCACATAACAAAAATCCCCTTTCCTCCAGTTTCCAAGAAGATTTTCATGATGTTTCTTTAATCCCTCACCTGCAGGTCATGAGATTTCTACTGCCTTTTACAGGCTCTTCAAGTTTTTGCTAACACTTGCTTCACATTCTTCTAGCTTCCACTCATGACCCAGTCACAGTGTTAGGTTTTTGTTGTGGCAGCACTTCTGGTACCCAGATTTATGTCTGTTATCTACTGCTGTATTACAAAGTGTTCCCACAACTTAACAGTTTAAAAGTTAATAAACACATTTTTATTTCACCCAGTTTCTGAGGGTCAGGAACCTGAGACTAGCTTAGCTGGGTAGTTCTGGCTCAGAGTGTCTCCTGAGGTTTCAGTCAAACTGTCAGCTGAGGCTGCAGTCATCTGAAGGCCTGTTTGGGGCCAGACAATCCACTTCCAGGATGGTTCACACACATGGCTGTTGGCAGAAGGCCTCAGTTCCTCTCCACAGGGCTGCCTGAGTCTCCTCAGGCAGCTGGCTTCTCTCAGAGCAAGTGATCCAAGCCAGAGGCAGAAGGAGAGAGGGAGAGACCAGGAGACAAAGGGGAAGAGGGAGGGAGAGGGGGAGAGAGGGAGAGAGGGAGAGGGAGAGACAGCAAGCAGAAAGTCACTGTGCCTTTCATGACTAAGAGTCAGAAATCACACAGCATTACTTTTTCTTTATTCTATTCTCTGGAAGCAAGTTACTAAGTCCAGCCCACACTCATGTAAATATGAATTAGGATCCATCTCTTGAAGGCAGGAGTGTCAAAGAAATCGTGGATTATTTTAAAACCACCACACCTACTCATGCTCTTCTCTTCACCTTCCAGCTGCAACAGGGATAGAGGTGTTATAACTTGTCCTGTCTAGGGGATATTCCTCTATCTGAGTTATAGGTCTCCTTCTTCCTGAAGTTTTCTGAAACTTTTTGCCACTGTTAATTAGTCCTCTATATATTATCTCCTTCTTATCTTTATGCTTGCCATCAGGTTTAAACATGCTTTTAAAAAATTATTTTACCCACTGAGATTAAGGTTGTGTGTCAACTTGGCTGGGCCATGAGTCTCAGTGGTTTCCAAGTTATGACGGAGTCTGGCAGTCATATAGTGATGTGATCACCTCAGTGATGAGATTTGCTATGACCACCTCCACGATGGGGTCTGCTGTGAGCAGCCCATCAGTTGAAAGGATGTCTCCTTGGGAGCGTACCATGCATCCAACACAGGTGGACTTTCTGGCAAGACTTGAGGGCTTTTGCTCACTCTGGATTCTGCAGCTGGCTTCTGCTCATCTGATCTTGTTATTGGGATTTGGACTAGCAGCTTGCCTGCAATCTCAGAGTTTGTCAGTCTCTGCAGTTTGGATCTTGGGTTCACCAGTCCCTGTAGCTGTCTGAGTTGGCAGAAACTTCCAGCCTGATCTATGGACTTGAACTTTCCAGCCTCTATGACTGCATGAGTCATTTCATAGGCATAAATCTATGTATATGTACATAGAGATCTATTTTACTGGTTTTGCTTCTCCAGAGAACCCAGCCTAACACACCCACACCTTCTAGCTACCACCTCTCTCCCCCTCTGTAAACCACAAAAACCCAACCCATTGCCATCAAGTCAATTACTGCCTATAGAGTTTCCAAGGAGTGCCTGGTGGATTCAAACTGCTGACCTCTTGGTTAGCAGGCATAGATCTTAAGCACTACATTACCAGGGTTTCCTCCCCCTCTGTGGCTCCAAATTCTGTGACACTCTTCCCATTAAGAGGCCACAGCTGTGTACCCTTTTGCATCCTGGTAGACCTGTGTTCATTTCAACCAAAAGAATATGGCATACAGGATGTGATGCAACTTCCTTAGACACAAAGTCAAGAAGCTCCTTCCTAGCTCCCTTTGAACACGCACTCTCGGTATGCTCCTTCATGTGACATTCCCTCTTGGAACCCAGCTACTACGCTAGGAGAAACCTGAGCCACATGGAGAGGCCATGTGTTGGTGCTTCAGGTCACAGTCCTAGGGGAGCCAAGCCTTCAAGTCGACCCAGTCTTGGTGTCATATCTGTGAATGAAGAAACCTCCAGAAGACTGGTTCTCAGTAATTTTCCTCCAGCCATTTGAGTCTTGCCAGTTGAGACTTCAGACATCATGGAACAGAGACAAGTCATCCATGCTGTAACCTACCAAATTCCAGACACATGGAATCCACTGGCCTAAGTACACGGTGGTTGCTTTATGCCATTACAATTGGACTGGCTGTTACACAATAACTGGAACATCCCTTTACAACTAAACCTCTCAAAACAGTTGTCTATTCTCATCATCTCCATTCACCCCTACTTATTCTTCTAATCTGTATTTTACTCCTATCTTTCAAATTTCACAGTGTTCTCTGAAGTCAGTGACCTACCAGTTGTTACATCTAATACACATTTTCTCTTATACTTGAATTCTTCGTGGGATTTAACACTATTGTCCATTCTACCTTCTTAATGTGTTCCTTGCCAAGTTTCTATACTACCACATTATCTCAGGTCTCTTCCTGCCTCTCTAATTACTTTTCAGTCTCCTCTGCAATTTCACCTTCCTAACCAGCCACTCCATCAGCCATGTCAGTTTGCTGTACTGTGGTGGCTGGTGTGTTGCTATAATGCTGGATGCTATGCCAGCAGTATTTCATATACCGGTAGTCCCCGACTTATGCCGTATTCGAGTTATGATGAACCACACTTAATGCCACCTTGATCTTTTGTCCATCTTACCATTAGGAATATGTACTACATACAATGTTAAAATATATCTGTAAATTTATGTGTTTTCAATTCTTGAAGACAAGATTATATTTATAAAGATACTAATAAAAGACCATAATAGTCAAAACTAAAAAAAAAAAATGAGCTATTCATCTTAGAACCAGCCTCTAACAGAGTCATCAGAATGGAACACCATTGTAAATCAAGGACTACCTGTACCAGCAGAGGCTGGCGGACAGATTTTAGTGGGGCTTCCAGATTAAGACAAATTAGGAAGAAAGGCTCATTAATTTACTTCCAAAAATTAGCCTATGAAAACCCTATTGATCAAAACAAACCAATGTCCAATACGGAGCTAGAAGATGAGCCTCCTCAGTTACATGGCAACAGTGAACTCAAGCACGATAGAGATCATGAAGCTGTCTGGGCAGTGTTTTGCTCTGTTGTCTTAGGCTTGGTTCTCTGGAAAAGCAAAACCAGTGAAGTGGGCACATACACACACATGCAAAGATGTATCTCAAGGAAATGGCTCATGTAGTTGTGTAGGCTTGCAATTGCCAAATTTGCAGGTCAGGCACTGGGCAAGAGAGTGGTTTGCAAACCCAAACCCTAAATTGGCAGGTCAGACAACAGGCTGGTGATCCACAGGGCTGTGGAAGCTGATGAATCAGCTCAGCTGGGCAGGTGGCCAGTTCAAGTCCCAAGAACCAGGGATCAGATAATGATAAGCAAGATGCAATACACAGGGCAAGAGCAAACTTTGTCAGAGTGTCCATATATATTGGATGTATGTCATACCCTCAAGGAAACTTCCATCAGATGAGGTGGTGATTTGAGTAAGGCTGTGATTTGACTAGGACAGTGACTTGAGTCATATGCCTTTTGTATGGGTGTGACTTAAGCTGCACTGCACACTAATCCTGCCTCATTAAGATATAGAGGTTTAGGATTTACAACACATAAGATGGGAAGATAATTCCATAACACCACAAAAAGGAGGACAGTTACACAGTACTGGGAAGCACAGCCTAGCTTAGTTGACACAGAGCATTAACCATCACAGCTACCACGAGTTGGAGCCCATTCAATGCCAGCTAGCCACAGTCATCCACTAAACAATGGTGTGCTCAGCCTTCTCCGCTTCTCACTTCATATTCTCCCCTACTGTGGTGGTGTAGCAGATAAGTTCTACATTTGCTAACCAAAAAGGTCAGCAGTTCACATCTGCCAGACGCTTCCTTCGAAACTCAATGGGGCAGTTCTACTTTGACCTCTAGGGTTGCTATGAGTGGGAATCAACTCAACAGCAGCAAGTTGGTTTTTTTTAAATCCACAGCCACAATTTTAATTCTCATTTATGTGATAGTGATATCAAACTTTTATCTCAAGCAATTTTATCTATTAAGGTCCAGCTCTATATTCAGCCGCTTTTATTTTTAATTTTTTTTTTTTACTGTAATCAAACTTTACAATCCAAGTCACTTCACCATATAAAACCCTGAGTATCTTCAGCTGCTCTCTTGACACTTTAAACTACTCAGAGTTTTTGGTTGCACAGAGACTGGCCCCAGCTGAGTGAAGCAGAATGTTCACTGAATTGCATCAAGAGCCTATGCTAAGCAGCCAGAAACAGCTAAAATTTCTGGTTTGAGTAAGGCTGTGATTTGACTAGGACAGTGACTTGAGTCATATGCCTTTCGTATGGGTGTTGGAATTGGCCTGGTGAGGCCACTCCAACTGCTGTCAGGCACGACAGCTTGTACCAGTGATAGTGCTGGCACTGGATGGTGGATACTACAACTAGCAGCACTGCCACTGTGATACCCAGACAGATACTATTTCACTGGAACTGTCACCACTGCCAGAGGATTCTTTTAGAGGCTCCTGCTTCTTGGTGTCACAGCTCTCTTTTCAAAGTCCCTGGTGTGTGCATCTGATTATCAAAGAACAGACCATTAAGTAATTTCTTAGCTGCAGGGGATTCTAGGAAAGCAAGTCTCTAGCAGTTCTAGATTCTATTGCAGAAAGCACATTCTACCTCACACCTATTACTTATAAAGTAAGGAACCCTCCAAATAAATGATGTTCCAAGGCTGTATATCCAAAAATAATGAAGATGTCAAGACTTTCAATCTGCATCTCTAATTCAACAGCTCAAAGGCACCTCAATCTTAATAGGTCCACACTAAATTTATAATCTTTGTTGCCCGCTAACTCAATCCCCCTCCCTAAAAAATCTCATCTTCCTCTAATCTCTTCTCTTTTTGAACAGGACCCCCACCCATCCAGTTTCACAAGCCAATGGACTTGGAGCTGTCTTTGATGTTGCCTTGTCCATCATATCCCATAACCATCCTACTACTACCTTTAGAATTTATTTGTCTTGCTGCCTCCACTTATGAACACTTCCTCTGCCTCCACTGTGGTTCAAGACCCCGTCATCTTTGCTGGACCACTGCAATCCACTCTTCCTTCCTTATCTAGTGCTGCTGTAACAGAAACATCACAAATGAATGCCTTTAAAAAACACAAGCATGTTTTCTCACAGCTTAAGAGTCTAGAAGTCCAAATTCTGGGTGCTGGCTCTAGGGGAAAGATTTTTCTCTGGAGAAGGGTCCTTGTCATTTCTGAGCTTCTGTTACTGGGTGGTCTTCATGTGGGTTGCTATCCTTCTTCTCCCATCTCTTCTTCTTTCACTTGCTTATTGAATCTCCTCTGTATCTCAAAAGAGATTGATTTGAAACACATCCTACACTAATCCTGCCTTATTAGCATAACAAAGACAATCCATTTCCAAATGAGATCATAACCACAAGCACAGAGGTTAGGACTTTCGGGAGGACACAGTTCAAACTATACTTCCCCTCTAATCTATCCTCTAATGACAAGGCCAGAGCCATCTTTTCAAAATGCTTGTCTCATCATGTCACACAGCCCACACAGCATCAAACACATCAGTGGCTTCCAGAGTTCTTAATATGGCCTACATGGTCCTGCCTGGTCTGACTCTTGCTTACCTCTCCCACCTCATGTCTCACCATTCACTCTCACTCTTCATGCACTCTAGCCTCCTCAGTCTTTTATACCATGCTTCCTCCTGAGAAGCAGCTCTGTACATTTTGCTTCTTTTATTTGAAATGCTTCCCACTACTCTCACCTTTGTTTATTCCTATTTCAGGTTCCCAATCAAGATCATTTCCTCAAGGAAGCCTTCCCTAAACCTCCCTCCACCATCAGACAGACACCCACATCATCTGCGTGCGTGCTGGCAGCACTAGGTACCTGTCTTTCAGGGTTTATTAAACTACTTCAATTATGTTTATTTGATTACTGTCTGTCTCCCCCACTAGCCTGCAAGCCTTATGAAGTCAAAGACCAGGTCTATTTTTGGTTAAATTCTGCATTCCAAAAACATACCACAGAAACCCAGTTGTCATCAAGTGAGGTCAAGTGAATTACGACTCATAGTGACCCTACAGGAAAGGGCAGAAGTGCCTCATAGTTTCGAAGGACAGCCTGGTAGATCTGAACTGTTGACCCTTTGGTTAACAGCCACAGCACTTAACCTCTATGTTATCAGGGTTTCCACCTTATCCACTGTAGATGCTACACAGTAAAACCAGTTGCCTCTCAGTGAATTCTGACTCATGGCGACCGCATGTGTTTCAGAGTAGAATTGCACTCCATCAAGTTCTCTAGGGCTGTGTCCTTTCAGAAGGTCTTTCTTTCAAGTTACCCCTAAGTAGATCTGAATGGGCAATCTTTTGGTAACAGTTAACAGTGTGTGTCACTCAGGTACTCCTAGGTGCTGAATTATACCTGTTAAAATTGTAATGAATTATTTCTTTTAAGAATTTGAACTGAAGAGTTGGGGTTGGGGGGAAAGCAGAGTTTAAGAGAGTAAATGCTGGTGAATGGGTTAATGGTGCATCAGCAGAGAGAGGCATGAATTTGGAAGCTGAGAAGGTGAAAGAGAAGAAAAAAATTCCATCTTGGACCTTCCAATATAATTCTTTCAGGAGGACTCGCTGCACAGCTATTCATGCTCACTTCACCCTTGTTCATCATCATAATAAACTCATATTTCTTCTTTCTTGCAACCATGTTTTCTTCAGGGATGTGGTCACAGAACTCTTGTGTGTTTTAATGAACTTAATTACAAGGAAAACCTGTAACAGTGTCCACGTCTTTCTGGAAGAATTCACAGCGGAGGTGCTAGCAGAGTATACTCCTGATACCTGATGGTTTTCAAATATGTTTTCTGAGAAACAGATCTTAGCTGTTTACAATACGAGGAAATACAACTGAATAGCAACGCACTTCTGGAGTAATAAAGTGATTAAGAGATAGATGAGTATTTTTTATCCTTCCCACAGAGGGCATGATCTTCAAAATGCACAGCTAATTATTACTGAAACCAAAGTAATAACCTTTATTCAATATGACAAGTTACAGTATAGGACAGGAATCCATTCAAAAGCTAAATGTGTTTTGAAAATTTGAGTCTTCCTTTGTTCAGTTTTACTATCCAATATAGTACTCTTCAGTACCTGACCCCAGGATAAAAAACTAGAAAACTGAGTTTACAAAATTAATGTTTATGTAGCAACACTGAAAGTTCAGTGATTTACTCTTTTATCCTGTTTTTACTCTAAATATTAGAGACATAAATATGTCAGAAGGCTTGTTGTACAATTAATTTTTATATTTTAAAACTCAAAACACGCTGTTTTTACTAATTTTATATTTCCTCTGAACTTCACTAAGAATTATGTTCTCTATTTCAGCTTCTCTGGGTTTTTCCTCTTCATATAAAATGCTGGTGACCTATAGAGATTTAGAAAAAACCATCCCCTACTAAAATAACTGCTTCAATAAAGAGAAAAATTCTGTGGAAACCTCTTACATTTGACGTTGCTAAACTTAAGTACAATAATGTCACATGTACTCGTACAGTAATTGCGGGCACGCCTAAATCCCTCCCTCTTTCCTAAACCGAATTCCCCAGATCCTAGAAATCCAGCCTTTCTGCCCTACGGAGGCGCCTTTCCCAACGTAAAGTACAATTTTAAATTTAAGCTCTTGACTAAAGAATGATTGTACAGGCAACTGCTGGAGAATCTGGGCACCCCAGTGCTCTTAGAGGGTGCATCGGGGTGTAGGCAAGGGCAAGGGGGAGTGGGCGAAGCTGCTGGTTGGTGCCTGAAATCTGTGCGTTGCCCCTTTAATTGTGTCCCCAGCCCTCGGGCGTTTCTGTCCAACGCCCACGTCAGCAAATACCTTTTGTTTCTCTCACGTTGGGGCTACTTGTTTTAGGGCGCAAAGGAACGGCTTCGCCAAGGGGTTATTTCCCCCGCCTAGAACCTGGAATCTTCTCCCAACCCGCGCGCCACCCGTACGGGTAAGCGGCTGCGCGCGGCACGGGCGGAGGGCGGGCGGGGCGTCGGGGCTGCCCGGGACGGGCCCGCCGGCCGCGCTGCAGGCGGAGGCGCCGCGGCTCCGCGGGCTCCCACTGTGCGGGCGGCGGTGGCGGGATGCGGGCCCGGAGCGCGCCGCCCCCGGACGTCCCCGGGCCCGGGAGAGCGGCGGACGGCGCAGAGGCGGGCGGGCGCCATTTGCAGCCCCGGGCGCCGCGGCAGCGGCGCGCGCCGGCCGCGCGGGGCTGGAGCTGGCCACAAAGGAGGCGCGGAGAGTCTGGGCGGCGGGCACGGCCCCGGGGCGGCGGCCCGGCGGCCCGCGCGGACAGACAGGCGGCGCCGGGGCGTCCCGGCTCCCGCGCCCGCCCCGCCCGCGCCGCCCCGCCCGCCGGCCCGGCCCCGCCTGCGCGCCCGGGAGGGGCCGCGGGACAATGGCCGCGCCGTCGCCACCCGCGCCCGGCCGCCCCCGCCGCGCCTGGCGCCCGCCTGGCCGCCCGGCCCGGCCGCGGCGCGGGGAGAGGCGCGAAGGCGCGCGGAGCCTCCTGGCGGCGGCGGCGGGAAGCCGGCGCCGGGCCGGTGCCGGGCGGGTCTGGAGCCGTCGGGCGTCGCGGACTCCCGGAGGGTCGGCAGCCGGCCGGGCACGGGCTGCGAGGCTGAATGACGGGCGGCCCGCCCAGTGGGGCGGCGCGGCAGGCGGCGCGGGGGCCCGGAGCTTCTCCCCGCGCGGCCCCGGGCGCTTTATCGGGAAGGTGGCTCCCAGCGCAGTAGCCCGAATTTCTGTACACGTTTCCCAGTTTTTGGTTTTGTATCACGATGCGACATACCTTCACTTTAAAATCAGAGGCAGACCTAGTACACCTAACAAGTAATGAGCTGTAACGATTCGTTATGCGACGGAGCCTTGCATAGACGTTTTCTACGTAGACTGTCTATTCTGTACATTAATCAGCGGTTTCGCCGCTTTCTCTCACAAATGCGTTTACTTATTGTTGATCATACCAATATCCACACTGACCGTCTTTCCAATATGTGTGCAGAAGTGGTGGAATCACACTTACCAGGCTTTTAACTACACTTGTTAGTAACACCTTTGTTCTAAATAAATCTTTAGAAGTTGCAGAACTTTTATTTAGTAAATGGAATGCTTTGATTTTTATGAAGTATTTCCCTTAGTTTCACACAAAACAACAACCAGGCAAGGTGATGGCTATTTCACTTTCCGGGTAAGGAAACACCATTTCACCGTCTAGACCAGGGAAGAGTAAGACAGACGTCTGGGTGCCTTCCAGTATGCCTGTTCTCTTGGTTTTCTTCACATTCCCTCCTAATAGCAGCTCCAGAAGAAGATTCCAAGAGAACGAGTTGGCCACATAGCTCCTTGGCTCAAAAATCCTTAACAGATTTTTATCAGAATAGACCCCAAACTGTGTACAGGAGATGATTCAAGCCCTAAACCACCTCCTCCTTTTTTCCCATTTTTTTAATTCCCAACTCCCACACCCTTGTCCCAGGTTTTGTTGCTTTGTAACCCCCCTGAGCAAGAGCCATTCACGAATAACCAGGGACCCAAACCTATGGAGTCGATTCCGACTCATAGCGACCCTATAGGACGGAATGGAATTGCCCCATGGAGTTTCCAAGTACTGCCTGGTGGATTCGAACTGCCAACATTTTGGTTAGCAGATGTAGCACTTAACTGCTAAAACCAAAAAACCAAACCCACTGCCCTCAAGTCAGATTTGACTCGTAGTGAGGCTAGAGGTCAGAGTAGAACTGCCCCATAAGTTTTCAAGTAGTACCTGGTGGATTTGAACTGCTGACCTTTTGGTTAGCAGACTGAGGACTTAACCACTATTCCACCAGGGTTTCTGCTACCCCACTAGACCCCCTTAATTGTGGAAACCTTGCTGCCCACACAGGTGTTAAATGAGAAGTGAGAATCTGTGGCCTGGAACCCTCCATCAAATGGGCTTGTGTGGAAGTCACCTTAACTCATCGGCAGTAGACCACATGAGAGGTGGAGAGGGTTGCTTCTTCCAGGGTGCTAAGCTCACTGCTGTCGAGTCGATTCTAACTCATAGAAACCCTGTGGAACAGGGTAAAACTGCTCCATAGAGTTTCCAAGGAGGACCTGCCAAATTTGAACCCTGGACCTCATGGTTTGCAGATGTAGCACTTACACACTATGCCACCAGGGTTTTCTCCATTTAAATTTCTGATCCCACAAAAAAAGGCCACCAGGCCAGATCTTATCTCACATCCCTGGAATCACCTTCATTGCTGGTGATTAATGGTTGGGGCCCAGCTAAAACCTTGTAACACAGGGTAATACTTGATTCCACTTAGATCATTTAAATCTTATTTTCTACAAAGCATAATTTCAAATAAATTTAACTCTTTCGCGATGTATGTTTATAACATTTGAAGGCTTTGATGTAAGCTTTTTCATGTCCTTGAGGGATGTTTTTGAGATGAAAAGCCAGCCCCCCCTCACCATAGTCTACAAGGTGCTACAGGAACTTATTCCACCTACTTGTGTCCTTCATGGGGGGCTTAAGCATAAAAACCACTGGAGGCGTTGTGCAGGACCAAGCAGTGTTTCATTCTGTCGTGCATAAGGGTCGCTATGAGTTGGAACCAACTCAGTGGCCCCTGACAACATCGACAACATTCCTCTCATACAGTCTGACTTATGTTTGTGACTCCATCTTCCATTGTTCTTACTGTGACTCCTTGATGTTCCCGCAAGCCTCCTAGCTTGGTCTTCTGCCAGATATGCGTGTGACATTCAGTTCCTTTCAGACTTGACTTAAGTGGCATCTTCTCAGGCAGTCTTTCTTAACCACCCACTGAAGAATACAGTTAGCATTCTGATTCACTGAAGTTCATTATGACCCAGGGATTTTTCACCAAAAACGGTAATTGGATTCCTTCTGGTGATACTGGTGGGACACACTAAATTCTAGGCTGTTGTTAGTTGCCATTCAGTTGGTTCCGACTCATGGTGACCTTTTGTGTGTCAGAGTAGAACTGCTCCATAGAGTTTTCAAGGCTCTGACCTTGGGGAGCAGATTGCCAGCTAAGCCTGTCTCCTGAGGTACGTCTGGGTGAGCTTGAACCAATAATGTTTTGGCTAGTTGAATACTTAACTGTTGCTATCACCTAGAGACTCCAAATTCTTGGTTCTTAACCAGGTGGCTTACAGCCTTTCATTTCAAGTTACGCCTATGACCTCCGTCTCCCTTCTATACATAGAAATACGTCTTTTCCTGCTATTCCAAAAATTGTTGAACTTAATGTATCTGAAATATGTAATTGACTTTCCATCTTCCTTTTTAAAGATCTTTGAAGTTGATGGGAATTTGAATTCTTTTATATTCTTGGGACTGTTACAGATATTTAATTCTTACAGGTACTTAAAATATTTCCAGTTGCATTTTGGGTATCCTACCTGGATTAGTCTGACTTGCTATTTCAACTTATAACGTTAGTCTACTGAAAGAAGAAAATCTGATACATATTACCCATTTCCCTGATTTAATAAATCATATATTCTTTTTTTTTTAATTATGATTGAATGAAAATGTACATTCCCATATAAGTTGCATGCCCGGCTATATGCAGCTCCCACTGCTCTGCCTGCCTGGTGATAGCACACTTTTCTTCTCTACTCCATACATGTCTTATCCTCCCAACAATCTCCTATCCTCTGCTCTCCATCCACTTCCCTTCCTCCAGTAAGAGGTCAGCAGGACGACATCCTATAGATGCATAGAACCATAAAGTGCCCACATGATATGGTCACTCTGTGTTGCCAAGTCCAGTCCATTCCTGTCCGAGAGTTGACCTCCATTATGATTTGTGGACAGGGGCAGCATCAGGGCCAGGGGCCATCAATTGTCGTCTTTTAATGGAGCTTTCGAGTGCACCCCTTTTTTTCTTGTGTTGCCAGTGAGACTCAACTTTGTGATCTCCATCATGGCTATCACTGGTGGTGGCCAGATACCATCCGGTTCTTCTGGTCACAGGTTGATGTAGTCACCCACTCACGTGGGTCTCTCTGTCTTCTGGATTCTCTTTCCCCCGTGTCGTTTTGGTCCTTGGTGATCCATTTGCGCTAAGTTGGGACCATTTGCAAATCATATATTCTGAAGATAACTTTAACCTTTCTTTATGACTCAAGAATACTATTAAGAATGTTAGTTATGCTAATTCCTGTAGATGTAATGTCATGTAACAGACCCCGATTGATAAGACAACTTCTATTTTCTTGAAAAAGTTTCTTGTTCGCTCCTTACTCTGGCTTTGCTGCCATTGTCTTGGTAGAAGTCCTTGACATTTCTTGCTTTGATAATTGCACTAAAGGTTTGAATCTGTCTGCCTGGCGTCTGCCTCTCCAGCTTTCCCACTGCTTGTCCACAATGTAGCTGGTTTTCTTTGAGGTCTGTCAATTGGATTATGATAGCAATAATACGTAACATTTATTGAGCCCTAGCCCTGTGCCAGACATTGTGTTAGGTGTTTTGCATACATTATGGCAGGTAGAAAGAAGGTCTGATAGTACAGTGGTTAAGTACTTGGCTGCTAACCAAAAGCTCAGAGGTTTGAGCTTACCAGTCACTCTACAAGAGAGATACGCTGTCTGGCAATTAAGTTCGCGAACTCATCCTAGAAAAAGTACTACCTCATTACTGACTATCACTACAGTCACCTTCAGACTATTCTCCTTGAGAAGCAATGCCCTGATGCCAGCACCTAATCTACCCTCCAGAGCAACTTTGGAATTCTTTTTCTGGACTGGCCGTCAGAGCTGTTATCTTACTACCCTTGATGTCCTGAATGTCATCAAGATGTCTTCCTTTCAATATTTCCTTTGTCTTCGGGTAAGACAAAAGTCACTGGGGGCCAGATCAGGTGAGTAGGGAGGATGTTCCAATACCGTTAGTTGCTTGCTGGCTAAAAACTCTCTCACAGACAACTATACAGTTAAGTTCACAAACGTGCCTGCGTGCCACCATGTACAATGGCCATTTCACCTGCGTGCCACCATGTACAATGGCCATTCCAGAAAGAGTTCCAAAACTGCTTTGAGGGGTGGACTAGGCGCTGGCGTTGGTGTATAGCATCCCAAGGGGAATGCTTTAAAGGTGACTGTAGTGATATTCAGCAGTGAGGTACAGAGCACTTAGAACAATTAAGCTTGTGGACTTAATTGTCAGACCTTGTATTGCAATCTGCTTTGGTAAAGATTTACAGCCTTGGAAGCCCTATGGGCCAGTTCTGCTCTGTCTTATAGGGTCTGTATGAATTGGAATTGACTTGACAACAATGGGTTTGGTTGTGGGTTTATGGCAGGTGCACGGAGCCCTGGAGGCACAACAGTGAAGCTCTCAGCCGCTACAGAAAGCTCAGCATTTCAAGACCTCCATCAGCTCCTTTTGAGAAAGACCTATGGATCTGCTTTTGTAGAGTTCAGCCTATATAGTGCAGTTCTGCCCTGTCACAGGGGGTTACCAGAGTGGGAGTTGACTTGCGGCCACCCACCAACAACAGCCCGGCAGGTAAAAGGAGCCACAGGGGCTCATAGGATCATCACAGGCTGCTAACTGAACGGTTCTTGTTAGAACCCACCCAGGGGCTCCCAAGGAGAAAGGCCTGGTGATCTCATAAAGATCACTGTGCAGTCTGAAAAAACCCTCTGGGGCAGTTCTACTCTATGGAAATCGAGGGCACCCCATGACAGTAACCATGACATGATGTGTTCAAGAGTACAGCACTAGGAGTGCCTTCCTTGGGATCCCACTGCTGTGGGTTGACTGACTCATAATGACACCATAGGACAGAGTAGAACTGTCCTGTAGAGATTTTATGGAGTCCCCTGGTGAATCTGAACCGCCTATCTTTTGGTTAGCAGATGTAGCACTTAATCACTGCACTACCAGAGTTTCCTCTTTGGGATCAGTCGGCTTCAATTCCAGATTCTGTTCACTTGCTTGTTACACAGTCTTGAGGGAAGACTTTCTTTTTTTAGTTTATCAGAGCCACAGTTTTCTTTTCTCTGTGAGAAGATCACAGTACTATCTATGTCCTAGGGCTTTTGTGAGAACTGAAATAAGATAATGAGTATAAAGATCTTAGCAGTGTCTGGTGGGCTAAGCATGTTAGCTCTTCATCTTTTTTAAAATTGAGATATAATTCGTGAATCATAAAATTTATCTGCTTAAAGTTACAATTCAGTGAGTTTTTATATGGTCACACAGTTGTGTGACATTCATTGTCATCTTGTCCCAGACCATTTTTCATTAACCCCAAGAGAAGCCTTGAACCGTTAACAGTCATTTCCTCAACCATTTATCTACCCTGTCTCTATGGATGTGCCCACTCTGAATGTTGTCTGTAAATGGGATTATGCAACGTGTACACTCCTGTAGCTAGCTTCTTTCTCTTCACTTGTTTTGAAGGTTCATCCATGGTGTACCATGTATCAGTACTTCATTCTTTTTTGTGATTAAGTAATATTCCTAAATATATATAACAATGTGTAAGGTGGCAAACTGTCAGAAAAGGGAAACGCAAATATTTTCCACTGAAAGGAGCAATGCAAAAGTGGTAAGATACAACCTGTCAGAGGCAGAAACTTGTGAGAACCGGAAAAACAAGGACAGTCCTGTGCAGTTCTGGGTCTCACAGATTGCCCTATGCCACATTGTGTTTTCATTCGTTTGATGGACATTTGCGTTACTTCTACCTTTTGACTATTAGGAAAAATGCTTCTGTAAACATTTATGCACAGTGTTTGTGTGGATGTATATTTTCATTTCTCTTGGGTTATGTCCAGGAGTAGAATCCCTAGGTCATATGGCAACTCTTATGATTAAGTTTTTGAGGAATTGCCAATGTGTTTTCCAAAACAGCTGTACCATTTTACATTTCTATTTCATCAAAACTTATTATTGCTTATTTTATTTTGTTTTTTTTTATAACCATTCTGTTGGATATGGAAGGAGCCCAGATGGCCCAAACAGTTAGGCACTTGACTGCTAACCAGTTCAAGTCCATCCAGCTATTCCAAGGGAGAATGACCTGGTGATCTGCTTCTGTGATGATTCCCATTTCCAGGGAGTGATTCTAACTCACAGTGACCCTATAGGACAGAGTCAAACTGCCCCATAGGTTTTCTAAGACTGTAATCCTTATGAAAGCAGACTGCCACATCTCTCTTTCGCAGAGCAGCTGGGGAGTTATAACCGCCAATCTTTTGATTAGCAGCTGAGTACTTAAACCACTGTGCCACCATAAAGATCAAACCCATTGCTGTCAAGGCGGTTCCAACTCATAACAACCCCTGCGGAGCAGATTCGAACTGTTCTATAAAGCTTCCAAGAAAGGCCTGGAGGATTTGAACTGCTGACCCTTTCGTTAGCAGACATAGCACATAACCACTAGGCAACCGGAGTTTCTCCATGAAGATTACAGTCTAGAAAACCCTGTGAGACAGTTCTTCTCTGTCGCATGGGGTAGCTGGGAGTTGAAGTCAACTCACGAGGCACCTAACACCAACAGTAATAGGTGTGAAGTAGTGTCTCACTGTGACTGATTTGCTTTCTGTTAATGACTGGTGGTCTGGAACA
The DNA here is from genome assembly GCA_028571685.1 of Heterohyrax brucei. Taxonomy (NCBI): domain Eukaryota; kingdom Metazoa; phylum Chordata; class Mammalia; order Hyracoidea; family Procaviidae; genus Heterohyrax; species Heterohyrax brucei. Next base: position 63,002,525 of record CM053140.1, read on the forward strand.
TCTTTTCACATGCTTATGTTATTTAATATTTTTTATTTTTAGCAATTATTTAATCCTGTTAACAAAGTTTCTTAGAGCCTCTTAACAGTCAGTGTCCTCATTTTACAAAGAGGAAACTGATGGTTAGAGTTAAGTAACTTGCCCAAGTTGCTGAACTAGTCATTGGTAGGTAGACCAGAGCCCGGCACCCCATACTGCTGCTCACCAACCGAGTGCTCGCTCTTCGGTGTAAACACTGAGGCAGATGTTGTACCACCTGGGTCCGGCTGCAAGAAAGGGAAACCAGTCTAGTATTTTAAGCAAGAAGGAACTTAGTAAAGGGAATTGGGTGCTCACAAAATCCTTGGGAGGGCGAGAAGCAGTGGGCTCCAGGACATTGTTCTTAAGAGCTGTTGAGTTGATTCTGACCCGCAGTGACCCCGCGTACATGACAACGAAACACTGCCTGCTCCCGCACCGTCCTCAGGGTCACCGTTAGGCTTGAGCCCGCTGTTACAGCCACTGTGTCAGTTCATCTCTTTGAGGGCCTTCCTCTTTTTTGCTTACGCTTTATTCTGCCAGACATGATGTCTGTCTTAGTCATCTGTTGCTGCTGTGATAGAAATACCACAAGTGAATGGCTTTGACAAAGAAAAATTTACTCTGTCACAGCTCAGTAGGCTACAAGTCCAAATTCAGGGTGCTGGTCTGGAGGAAAGCTTTCCCTGTCTGTCAACTCTGGAAAAAAGTCCTTTTGATGCATCAGTCTTCTTTTGATCTCAGGGCATCGAGGCACCCAGCTCCTAGTGCTGTTTTGTTGCTGGTATGAGGTCCCCAACTCTCTGCTTGCTTCTCTTTCCTGTATCTCTCACAGGATAAAAGGATAAAAAAGAGATATAAGCCATACTCCAGGGAAACTCCTTTTATACTGGACCAGGGAGGTGACTTGGGTAAGGATGTTGTAACCCCACTCTGATCCATAGGCAGAGACTGGGATTTATAGTATAGGAAGACAAAAGGGAGAACAATCACACAGTACTGGGAATCATGGCCCAGCCAAACCACTTTGGGTGTGATGTAATTCAATCTATGACACTGTCCTTTTCTAGGGACTAGGCCCCCCTGATAACATGTCCAAAGTATGTGAAACAAGTCTTACCATCCTGGCTTCTAAGGAGCTTTTTGGCTGGACTTCTTCCAAGACAGGTTCATTTGTTCGTTTGGCAGTCCATGGTGTATTCAGTATTCTTCACTAACTCTATAATTTGAAGGCGATGATTAATCTTCAGTCTTTCTTATTCCTTGTTTAGCTTTTACATGCATATGAGGCGGTTGAAAACACCATTACTTGGGTCAGGAGCCTTAGTCCTTAAAGGGACGTCCTTGATTTTTAGCACTGAGAGGTCTTTTGCTTGAGAGTTGCTCAGTGCAGTGTGTGTCATCTGGAGGCCACTGCTAGCTGCAATTCAGGGGTCAAGAAACAGCTATCCCACTAACTGCCCCTCTATACCCACCAGAAGCACTGGTGGCATAGTGGCCAGGTACTACGGCTGTTAACCAAAATGTTAGCAGTCCGGATCCAACAGGCACTTCTTGGAAACTCTATGGGGCAGAATTGACTTGATAGCAGTAGGTTCTACACCCACCAACCCGTGACCACCGTCTGCTCTACACTCGACACTTCACAGCCATGAAGCTCTTGACACTGGAATGCTTCCAGGGAAAGCCCCCGTGTTTCCATGGCTGTGCTCCAGCCTTTCCAGCCCAGACAGCAAAAATAAGGCTTCTGCCTCTTCTCTGCCTTCCCACTCTATCTTGCTTTTCAAAGCAAAAAAGCAAACCTGTTGCTCTCGAGTTGATTCTGACACAGAATGACCCGGTAGGACAGAGTCAAACTGCCACACAGGGTTTCCAAGGAGCACCTGGTGGAGCTGAACTGCAGCTGTAGCTCTTAACCCTTATGCCACTAGTGTCTCCTGTATGTTGTACAGTTGATTTCAATTCACAGCAACTCTGTAGGCTAGAGAACTGCTTTGTAGGATTTTCTCGGCTGTAATCATTACAGGAGTGGTTCGCCAGGTCTTTTCTCCCTCGGAGCAGCTGATGAATTTGAACTGTTGACCTTTCAGTTAGCAGCTAGGTACTTTAACCACTGTGCTACAGAGCACCCTCACTGTCCCTTAAAAACATCTAATTGATGGACCCCATTCACACAGGGAAACTTCATTACAGGAGCCTGGGATATGTGCTTTTAATCTTCCAGACCCCACACAACAGAAAGATACACTAGACGGGATACTGAGTTTTGATGCACATGTCTACTCCAACCAATAGCTGTTGGGGTGAAACTTGGCATTTATCTCTAAATATGACGTTTTGTGAGTATGTAAAAACTGTTTAGGGCATAGACCGTGTTCAGAAATCTGTGAACTTAAAAAGCCACAAGCCACTGGACACTACCAGTCAGCATGTTGTTAGAGTGGCATCATTGAAATAGTGATGTTCTGTGACGCTCTTTGTTGAGTGTCCTCCAGCACTTTTGAGCTAGGGGATGGGTGGGCTTTTATTGTGACAAGGAGTTGTTCTCAAAACTGTTAATTTTACTTAACTGCGTAGAAAGGATCCAAGGCTGCTCTGACCCCACCCCAGCATGTCAGGCCACCAGCCTGGGCAGCAGGACACGCCCCCACCAGCCTTCTCCTTGTCTCCCCTACCCATTCTCTGGTGCTTGTTGGTCCAAGTCCTTTCCCTGACTGGTTCTCTCTCACAAGGCCTCCCACCCAGGCCCCCTCCACACCACCCTTTGTCCTAGACCCTGGTTGCAGGAAGGGCTCCTGCCCCTTCCTCATTCATGGGAGCTGTTTCGTTCTTTGTTGGGTACAGAATAAGCTCGAAGGAAATCCCCCAAAATAAATAAATAAGCCTATTAATTTGTTCCCGTCCCCAAGCTGCAAATTATCCAAAGATTCAGTCCTACTGTTTGAATGACTGTTGTTTCTTAAAAACTTTTCACAGCCTGTTCCATTTCCTACTGCATTTTCAGTGTTTTGGGGTGCCACCTCTTGTTGTTGTTGTTGTTAGGTGCCGTCGAGTCGGCTCTGACTCACAGCGGCCCTGTGAACAACAGAACTTGTCTGTCAGTGGAGGCTTGCTTCTTGTCGTGCTGTGGGAAGCAATGCCACTGCTATTTCGGTACCAGCAAGGTCAACCATGGTGGACAAGTTTTAGCTGGGCTTTCAGACAAAGACAGACTTAGGAAGAAGGATCCAGCAGTCTTACTTCTGAAAGGAATTAGCCAGGGAAAGCCTTACGCACAGCAGCTGAACCATGTCAGATATGGGTGCTGTCTAGTCTATTCCAAATCCTAGTAACCCCATGTGACAGAGTGGAACTGCCCCATAGGGTTTTCTTGGCTGTAATCATTATAAGAGCAGATCTCCAGGCTGCCGGGTCTGTTTCCCTCAGAGCTGCTGGCTGGGCACCTTACTTGAAATGTAACTCTAGTGTTGATACCCTGCTCTCATTTTTATAACCTTTTGTTCTGAGCTTGGTTTTTTATTTCTCCCAGGCTTTTCAGTTATATTGACTGTGGGACTTGTTTTTTTTTATAACCTGTGCCAATCACGGGAAGGAATCATAGTGCATTTTATGGCAGACTCAGATCATCTTGGCTGTTTTCTTTATTGGTTGCTGCTCAGACATTTTTTGGTAAACCTCTAGGTTAGTGGTATTTTGAGTAGTTACTTGCCAGAATCCAGACTGCTGCATGAGTGCATGGTTGCTGCATTTGTTTTGCTAATTTTGAAGCAGTTCTGCTTTCTCTGGTAGTGTTTTTAGGATGCTCATTCAAAAGTTATTTCAGGGAGTCATTGCTTAGGTGACACAGAGTTTCTGTTAAGGGTGATGGAAAAATCCAGAAACAGTGCTGATGGCCTCCTGTTTATTGTCAACATTAAAAAGTGTGTTTGCTTTCAATTTGCCATAGTGTATTTTAATTATGGAAATTGTAGACTTAAATATTAACATTGTGGTTTAAAGAACATAGTTATATATGTACCTGTGTATATGTGTATATAAACACACATTGATCTCTCTTATACACATATGCATACGAGGTGTGACAATTAAGTTTGTAAACTCATCCTGTAAAAAGTGCTACATACCTCATTGCTAAACATTACTGTGGTCATCTTTGAAGTAACCCTCTCCCCCCGCCCGCCCAGGAAGCTGTGCACCAACGCCAGTGCCTAGTCCACTTTTCAAAACAATTTTGGAACTGTTTCTCTGGAATGGCCATCAGAGCTGTTGTCATATTACCCTTAATGTCCTGAATGTCATCAAAATGTCTTCCTTGTATATTTCCTTTATCTTTGGGTAAAGACAAAAGTCATTGGGGGCAAAGGAGGTGAGTAGGGAGAGTGTTCCAGTACAGTTATTTGTTTACTGGCTAAATGCTCCCTTGCAGAAAATTATACAGTTAAGTTTGTGAACTTGCCACCTTACCACTGTGTGGAATGGCCATTCTAAAAAGAGTTCCAAAATTGCTTTGAAGGGTGGACTAGGTGCTGGTGTTGGTGTATAGCTTTCTAAGGGGAGGACTTTGAAGGTGACTATAGTGATATTCAGCAGTGAGGTATATAGCACTCAGAACAAATTAAGTGCACAGACTTAATTGTCAGACCTCCAATACATATGCATACACAGCATATGTACCAAGCCCTGGTGGTACAGAGGTTAACTACGGCTGCTAACCAAAAGGTCAGCAGTTCAAATCCAGCAGCCACTCCTTGGAAACCCCGTGGGTACTTCTACTGTGTCCTGTAGGGTTGCTGTGAGTTAGAATTGACTCGATGGCAGTTGCCTTCATTTTTGGTTTGTGTCTATATCTTATCTATGCATCCAAAAACCAAACCAAACTTGCTGCCATCTGTCAGTGGAGGCTTGTGTGTTGTGATACTGAAGAGGTTTCTAAGAGGGACTAGGAATAAAGACTTGGTGATCTACTTCTGAAAACCAGCCGATGAAAACCCTATGGTTCGCAACGGTCCTGTCTGCAGCTGCTCGTCTGGATGGCCTGGGGCCAGGCAACATTTTGTTCATTGTGCAAGGGATCACCTTGAATCAGGGTCACTGCAAGTCAGGGCCTCCTCAAGGCCGCTGACAACAACAACCTTAGCAGATGTTTCTGGCTCTTATTACAAAATTATATTAGAAATAGCTCTTTTCTCTCTCTACAGGACAATCCTCCACATACAGACTGTATTTGACTTGGAACCTTCCCTTTTTTTCCTTCATTCACTTGGCTTAACAGGGTTTTAGGAGCAGCATTCATACAGTTCCAGGTATGAAAAATTGTAATTCTTGATAATATCTGTAACTTAAATACATAAATAAAAAGTACAGTTTTGCAGTTGTGGATTGTATGTATCAGAGGTGGATTTATTACTTGAAAATGTAATGTGTGAAATACTCAACATTCTAATCTTCTTGACCAAGTCTCCCTGTTTGCTTACTAATAAAATGTTAATTCATTGCTTCTGTTGTATATACATCTCTTCTATTATTTCTTAATCACAGACTCATTACGTAAGAGCTAGAAATGATTTAGAACCAGTCCCCTCAATTTTTAAAGAAAAAAATTAAGCCTAGAAAGGTAAGGTTACTGGCCAGTGGACATACAGCTGGCTAGTTTAATTGGTAGAACTAGTGTCAAACCCTGATCTCCCCCTGTTCTCCTCCTTCATCCTCCCCCTGGTCCACGGTGATAGAATATGATACAGTAGCTAACAGTGTAGCTTTGGAGTTGCTGCCTGGATTAAGGCCCTTACCTGTAAAATGGGAAGAATAGTATACTTACTGTGAGCATTAAATGAGATATTGCATATTGCTACTATTATTATTTCCTCTCCAGCCCTTTCATTCCTTAGGCAGTTGACCCATTTGCCACATCATTCTTGAAACTCCCTACCCTTGGCCTACATGTCACAGTGGTCTCCTGATTCTTCTTGTAGTTCTGTGTCTGTAACACTGGCTTCTCTTCCCCACCCTGCTGCACAGACATGGGTAGTCCTCCAGGTTCTCATCTCCACCTGTGCTCCCAACAGGCCCCTTCATCCCTGCTGACAGCCCAGTGTCTATTTGCAGATGTCACCTAAAGTCGGATCTCTCCTTAAACTCCAAGTCAGCATTTCCAGTGGCCCCCCAGCCAGCTCTTCCTGATTTCTCACTTGCCTGAAATGCAGCTTACTTAGAACTGAAAGCATTGCTTTTCCTCTAAACCAGCTATTTCTCTTGATTTTCCAATTTCTGTTTGTGACACCACTAAACACCTAGGCTTGAAAAATCACGGGGATCTTTTTATATCGCCTACCTTCCGCCGCCAATCAGCCATCAAAGCCTGTAAATTTATTTCCCATTCCCGTCTTCTGCATCCACCCTTTTGTTTTCATTCCTGCTGTCTTCTTCACCGTAGTCTGGTCAGGGGCCAGACTGACAGTTGAGATGGAATAACTCTTCACTTGAGGTGGCATGGTTCTCCTTCTCTCAGTAAAAAAATTCAATTTTCTTTTCTTTTTTATTGTACTTTAGATGGAGATTTACAGAATAAACTAGTTTCTCATTAAAGAGTTAGTACACGTAATGTTTTATGACATTGGTTAACAACCCCACAACGTGTCAACACTCTCCCTTCTCCACCTTGGGTTCCTGGATAGTATCAACTTCTCTGTCCCCTCCTGCCTTCTAGTCCTTGTCCCTGGGCTGGTGTATCCCTTTAGTGTCATTTCGTTTTACAGGCTGACTAATCTTTAGCTGAAGAGTAAATCTTGGAAATGACTCCATTGCTGAGCTAAAAGGATGTCTGAGGCCATATTCTCAGAGTTTTTCCAGTAAGTCTGGTCTTTTTTTGTGAGAGAGAATTTTGTTCTGTGTTTTCCTCCAGCTCTGTTCTGGACCCTCTGTTGTGATCCCTGTTGGAGCAGTTGTTGGTGATAGCTGGGCACCATCTAGTTGTGCTGGACTCAGTCTGGTGGAGGCCATGGGAGATGTGGTCCATTAGTCATTTGGACTTTGCTTGTACCTTTAGTTTTCTTCCTTCTCCGTTATTTCTGAAGGGGTGAGACCACTGGAGTATCTTAGATGGCCGCTCACAGGGTTTTAAAATCTCCGATGCTCCCTTCTGAAGGAGAATGTGGAACATAAACTATGTTATGCCAGTTTATAAACTATGTTAACCACTCTGCCCACCAGTTAGGTTCCTCGGGGAGTCTGGATGTGTCTAACAAGCTCCTGTGACCTTGCCTTGTGCAAGTTATGCTGGCTTCTCCAGTATTATGTCAACATTTTGAATTTTCATGATGAAATTAACAGTTGCCTGCACATGCAGTATAATCAGCCTTGTTTTAAGACACAGGATGTTCTAAGAGCATCAAGACATTTCAGTTCTGAAGTTGCTACAGCCTAAATCCAGCTAGATGTGAGACTGATAACTAATATTTCAGCCCCTTGTTTGACAAACTTAAAGCTTTTGCTTCTGGATATACTCATATGATTCATAAGTCAAAAATAAAAGTATACCTTGACAAGTCCCTGTTTGTCTCCTGTTTCTCAGATCTCTCCCAGCCCCCACTGGCAGCTAGTGTGCTTGTCTCCTGTTCAGCCTTTTAGAGTTTCTGCTTACTTTTTTCCCTCGTTTTATATTTTCTATTCTATCATTTGCTTTATTTTCTACTTAATTATGTTTCAGGGTCATCTTTCCATGTCAGTACATAGAATATTTTCTCACTCTTGTTTACAGCTGTTAATATTCTTTTATATGGATGTAGTATAATTTTTTTAAAACTGTTCTTCTATTGAAGGACTTTTTTTCTAATCTTTTGTGATCACAAATGGTGTTGCATTGATAACCATGTCCACAGGTGATTGCAGTTGTGCAAGAATACCTGTAGGGTGAGTCCTGGAAGTGAAATCAGAGATTATACACTTCTGTAATTTTTGAAAAATATTATCAAATTACCCTCCTTAGGGTCATACTAGCTTATTTTCCTACCAGCAATGATTGAAAGTACCTATTTTCTCTAAGCTTTATCAATATTATCAAAGTTTTGAATTTTTGCCAATTTAAAGGGTTTTAATTTGCATTTTTATGAGCAGGTTTGAGCATCTTTCCATATGACTAAAGGATATTTGTGTTTTTTCTGTGAACTGACTTTTGCCCTGTTTACTGTTCAGTGGTTATTTTTCTTACGAATTTCATAGAAGATTGTTATATATTGTAGAGATGGCCTTCTTCTCTGATAGAAGTTTTTGCAATTTTGTCATCTGTTGCTTGCCTTTTCTTGTGGTACTTTTTGCCATGCAGAAGTTTTATTTTATGTAATCAAAGGTATCCATCGTTTTATTTTAGGGCTTCTGAATTTTGAAGAGACTTAAGTTTATAAAGGAATTCACCTATAGATAGATAGATAGATAGTTTTGGAACTTTTAGGATTTTGTTTTTTACAATTAAAACTTTAATCCATGTGGAGTTTATCTTGTATGATGGGAAGTATAAATCTACCTTAATTTTTTTTTTCCAAGAAGGCTGACAGTTATCCCAACACTAGCAATTAAATAGCTATCTTTTCACAATTTGTTTATAGTATATTAAATTCTCACATATATTTGGGTGTTGTCTTAGCTGTATAGTACTGCTGTAACACAAATGCCACAGTGGATAGCTTTAAGAAACAGGAATTTATTTTCTCACAGTTCAGGAGGCTAGAAGTCCAAATTCAGGGTGTCAGCTCTAGGAGAGGCTGTCTCTTCCTGTTGGCTCTGGAGGAGAGTCCTTGTCTCTTTTGACTTTCTGCTCCTGGGCAGTCTTCTGTGACTTGGGTTCTCTCTTCCTCCTCTGTTGGCTTAAGTGCTTGCTTAATCTGTTTTACATTTCAAAAGACATTGTTTCAACACTGTTGCTGTCCCAAATGGGATTATAACCACAGGTTAAAAAAAACAACAAACTAAATTTCTTTTTGTCTACTTGGATGCAAAGTGACCATATAGGACAGACTAGAAATGTCTAATAGGGTTTCCAAGGAGTCCCTGGTGGATCTGAACTGTTGACCTTTTGGTTAGTAGCCATGCTCTTGTAACACAGTGCCACCAAGGCTTCAATTTACAGCACATAGGGTTGCCATGAGTCCGATGCAACTCAATGACACTTGGCATATGTATTGGGGGGCGGGGCTGGTTAGGGGAGGACACACAATTCAATCCATAACAGATGTGTTTCTGGATATTTGAATATAGTGTGTGTGTGTCTTTGTCTTTGTTACCATCATCACAGTTTTAATGACTGAGGAGGTGTAATTATCTGTTGGTGCTAATTCCTCTATTCTTTTTCAGAGTTTAACTGCCTATTCTTGTCTATTTTTCCATAAAATCTTAGGATCAGCTTGTAGTGATCTTAAAATAACCTGCTAATATTTTGGTTATGAGGCTGGCTGGCTATGTTTATTTATAAATTGACTTGGGAAGAACTGATTTCCTAATACATTGAGTTTTACTACTCAAAGATTTTCTCTTTCCATGTGCTTAAGTCTTCTTTGGTGTCTGTTAGAGGCATTTTAAAGTTTTCTTTATATGAGCGTTATGTATTATTAAATTTATTCCTAGGTATTCTTATATTTTTGTTGCTCTCTTGCTTATTTTTTGACTAAATTACCATTCCACAGTTTTTATACACAAAGAAACCAGGTTTTAGAATGTTTCTGTTTGGTTCAGAGAGCATATACATGATTACAATAAGATGTTTGAATTTGGAAAGGTTAAATAATACAAGGCATACATCTTTCCTTTTTGGTGAATACAGTATTGCAATTTAAGTCCTTGATAAAACTTGTCTTTGAAATCTCCGAACAGTGGTTTGCTATCATCTGTTATTTTTTTTTAATTTATTTTTTGTTGTGTCTTAGGTGAAAGTTCACAGAGCAAATTAGTTTCTCATTAAGCAATCAATAAACAAATTGTTTTGTGCCATTGGTTGCCAGCTGCATGACGTGTCAACATTCTCCTCTTCTGGACCTCGGGTTCCCCATTTCCATTTGTCCAGTTGTCTCTTCCCTTCCTGCCTTTGCTTTTGGGCTGGTGTGCCCATTTAGTCTCCTACACATGGTTGTTCTTTATTTATGGACTTGTCTAGTCTTTGGCTGAAGGGTAACCCAAGAATGACTTCAGTACTGAGTTAAAGGATATTCTGGAGCCACACTGTTGGAGTTTCTGCATGCTTTGTCAGACCAGTAAGTTTGTCTTCTTTTGTGAGTTTGAATTTTATTCTACATTTTTCTCCCTCTCTGTCTGGGATCTATTGTGATCCCTGTCAAAGCAGTCCAGGGTGGTAGCTGGGCACTATCCAGTGGCTCTGGACCCAGTCTGGTGCAAGCTATGGTATTCATAATCCATTTGTCCTTTCTTTTGAGTGTTTGGGTTTTCTTTGTTCAGCTTTGCTCCAGATGGTGTAGGACTAGTATCTTAGATGGCCACTTACAAGTTTTTAAAACACCTGTACGCACCAGTGCAGGATGTAGAACACTGTCTTTATGAACTGTGTTATGTCAGTTGAGCCGGATACCTCCCGAGACCCCAGCCTTCAGCCCAGTAATTCAGTCCCTCAGGAACTTTGGATGTATCTTTGAAGAATCTGTGACTACTCTGGTCAAGTTGTGTTAATTTACCCAGAGTTGTATACTGTCTTCCAGTCACCAAAGTTACCACATATCTATTGTCTAGTTAGTGTTTCTCCTTTCCCTGTCTCTCTCCATTCCTTCCCTCCTTTGTAACCATCTAAGACTGTTTTTTTGCTTTGTGTAAACCGTTTCATAAGTTTTTATAATAGTGGTCTCAAATGATATTTGCCCTTTTGTGGGCAAATATTCATTCAGTGTCTTAGTCATGAAGTGCTGCTGTAACAGAAATAACACAAATGGATGGTTTTAATTTTATTCTGTCACAGCCTAGTAGACTACAAATCCAAATACAGGGCATCAGCTCTGTGGGAATGCTTTTTCTCTTTTGACTCTGGAGGAAGGTCCTTGTCCTCAGTCTTACCCTGGACTGGGAGTTTCTGAGGAGCAGGGACCCCATGTACTTTTCAAAAGAGGTACTCTGTTCGTGGTGCTGACTGGTTCTTGGTGGTATGAGCTCCCCAACTCTGCTTGCTTCTTTTTCCTTTATATCCCAAGAGGCACAATACAGTCCTGCCCCGCTAACATAACTGCTGTCTGTCCTCCCTCATTAATGTGGTAGGAGCAGGGTATACAGCATACAGAAACTTCACACAATACCCGGAATCATGCATTGCTACACACATTTTTTGGCAGACACAGTTTAATCCATGACACTCAGCATAATGCCTTTCAGTTCCATCTGTGTTGGAGATGTTTTGCAAATTCATCGTTGTTTTTTACTGTTGTGTAGTATTCCATACAGTATATGTACCATAGTTTATTTATCTGTTCATCTGTTGATTGATGCCTAGGTTGTTTGTTTTTGCAATTGTGAATAATGCTGCAAGGAACGTGGGTGTGCGTTTGTCTATTTGTGTGATGGCTTGCATTTCTGTAGGATATGTTCCGAGGATTGGGATGGTACTTTAAGGAAGTGCCGTGTTGTTTTCCAAAATGGTTGTACCATTTGCCTTCCCACCAGCAGTGCGTAAGGGTTCCAGTTTCCCCGCTGCCTCTCCAGTATTTGTTATTTTCTCTGGTTTCATCTGGTGATTGTGTATGTGAAAGTTATTGATTTCTTATATTAATGTTGTAATCTTCTCTTACTGTGAATATTCTTATTTGTAATAATTTTGCAGGTGATTGTCTTGTTTTTTCCAGGCAAACAGTCATATTATCTGCAGGTAGTAGTTTAACTCCCTGTTTTCTTGTATTTGTTGCTCTAATTTCTTCCTCTAGTCTAATTTCATAGGCTAGTATCTCTAGAACAGTGTTAAATAATACTGGCAAAGTGGGCATCCTTGTCTTGTTGCTGACTTTATTAGGAATGCTTCTATTGGGATGCTATTTTTTTTCCTTTTTTATTATGAATGAGTGAAAATGTACAATCTTGTATAAATTTGCATGCCCACATATGTGCAGCTCCCACTGCTCTGCCTGCCCAGTGACAGCACACTCCTCCTCTCCATTCTTTACATGCCATATCCTCCTAACAATCTCCTATCCCCTCTTCCTCACCCTCTCCCCCACGTCCAGCAAGAGGTCAGCAGGATGACGTTTAGGATGCTATTTTATTATATTACTACAAATTTTTATTGAGAGCAGACTATATTTTAAGTATGACTGTGACTCCAAATGGGCCGAGATCGAGTCAGTTCCCACCCACGATCCCATGTGTGTCTGAGTAGAACTATGTTCTGTAGGGTTCTCAGTGACTGATTCTTCAGAATTAGATTGCCAGGCCTTTCTTTAGAGGCATCCTTACGTGCCTCGCTGTGACCTCACTCTTAGTGACCCTACAGAACAGAGAAGAACGGCCCCATAGTGATTCCAAGGAATGGTTAGTGGATTCAAACTGCCAACCTCTTAGTTAGCAGCCAGCATGTTAACCTTTTTCACCTCCCAGGGACTCTGAGTATGATTCTGTCTGCCTTCAAAGAGTTTATGGAAAGACAGACATAAAAATTAGTGCCATACATGTTACAGTAAAGTGCATTCATGCTACCATGGAGACACAAATTAGGCTGATAGTTGATCAGTTTTAGCCCTATGTCAAAATAGAATTCCAAAGAACAGTGTGCTCAAATCATATTAGCTTAGTTTGCCATGGAAATATTTTGAGTTAGTTATATTATGTCCTTGACTGTAGAGGCAGCATACAGGGAAAATCCTATGAAGGACTTTTGTTTATTCAGTAAGAACAGTGGTGACTATAGATGATTGGACAGTGCCAGCAGCTCTGTGGGAGAAGGGACCTGGCAGTCTGCTCCCGTAAACATCACTGCCTAGGAAGCCTGGTAGGGCAGTTCCGCTCTGTCCTGTGCAGTTGCTGTGAGTCAGAATCCACTTAACAGAACAGCCACTACCACTTCTTCCTCCTTTTAAAATGGAGTTTAAAATATTTGTGTTTAGTATAATTATCATTATAGTTGGATTTAAGGTACCATCTCACTGTTTATTTTCTATTTATACCTTTCTTCTCTTCCCCTGCTTTCTTTTGAGTTGAGTGTTTTTAGCCAAGTATCCCATTTTGTCTCCATTATTAGTTTATTAGCTTTAATTCTTTACTTTGTTTTTTAGCGTTTGCTCTAGGAGCCCTGTTGGTGCAGTGGTCAAGAGCTGTGGCTGCTAACCCAAAGGTCAGCAGTTTGACTCTGCTAACCATTCCTTGGAAACACTATGGGGCAGTTCTACTCTGTTCTGTAGGGTTGCTGTGAGTTTGAATTGACTCGAGGACAACAGGGTTTTGCTTTTTAGGGGTTATAGTGTGATAAGTTTTCCACTTATCACAGTTTCCCTTGGAATAATATTACACCATTTCATGCCTAGCAGGGCACAAATCTGGCCCTCTATTTTCACTTTGTAAATCAAATTGTATAGGAACACAGCCATTCATTCATCTACATATTGTCTATGAGTGCTTTAATCCTACGACAGCAGTGCTGAGTCTTTGTAAGAGACCATATGGCCTGTAAAGCACAAAATATTTAACTCTCTGGCTCTTTACAGAAAAAACTTGCCAACCTTTGATATATAGTATAAGAACCTTACAACCATATTTTTCTGTGTCCCTGTTTTTTGCCCCAATATTTTATCTGGCCTGCCTCCATTTCTGTGACTTCAGGTACAGATATGTTGGTTCATTTGATATCTTTCCACCTACCACTGAGGCTCTGTTCATTTTTATCAGTCTTCTTTTTTTTTTTTCTTCTTCAGTTTAGAATATTTCCATTGATGTGTCTTTAAATTCATGGATGATTAGGCTGCATTTTGTAATCTGCTACTAAATCCATCTGGTGAATTTTTATTTTGTTGATTTAAAAAAAAATATTGTGATAAATATATTAACAAAGAGTTTGCAGTTTTAACCGTTTTTGTGTGTGCCATTCAGTGATATTAATGACGTTCACCATGTTGTGCTCCCATCACCACTATGAAAAGTTTTACATCATCCCAAGCAGAAACCCTCTACCTTTTCAGGAATAACTCACCATCTTAGTATTTTGTAGTGCTTGTATGTGTGTGTGTGTGTGTGTGTGTGTGTGTATGTAGCACTGATGTTTTCTTTCTTCCTGTTACTCTCCTGTGCTGAATTGCTTTTGTGTGTGTGATTTTTTTTCCCCATTTGTAGGTTTTGTGTTTACTGAGACTGTTTTTCTTCTTTATTTTGATGAGTAGGTTTGTTAACTTTATCTGTGGTTACGTTGACATTAACTCTTACCTTACTAGATTTGAACCTGTCTTTTATTAGTTGATATCACCTTGACTTCTTCTCCATTTGAAACTTCTTTACCTATACTGTTGGTCTATTCCCTCTTTTATTCTGATATTGTCGTTTACAAATTAACCTCTCTAGTTCCCTGTTGTAAATCTTTTAGTTTTGATTAATCCTTAAGAGGTCATTACCTAGGTTGGCGTCTAGTTGATGCAGTCTGTGTCTTAGATTCAGGCTGTCATTTGACGTTACTCTCAAACTGAAGTACTCTGTTTAATACTTCTCGTAAGTTTGATTTGGTTTTTTACATTTTCCTTTATTTTCTGTTTATCTAGGAATTCCTCATTTCACCATCATTTCTGAGTGACAGCTTTGCAGGATATGCTATTCTTGGTTGGCAAGTTATTTCTTTCAAGGTTTTATATATGTTGTCCCACTGCTTCTTGCTGACATGGCTTCAGAGTCATCAGAGCTTAATCTTATTATTTCTCCTTTTTGTTTGTTCTTCAGCTGCTCTCAGGATTTTTTCTTTGAGTGTGGTTTTAGCAAGTGGGATTATGATATACAGTGGGGATTTTCTTTGGGAGTCTATCCTGTATGGGATTTGTTGAACTTCTTGGATGGTCAGGAACCTTAGATCCAAAGGATGTACTCTGTTCCCAGCATGCCTTCTTGCTAGTATGAGGTTCCCAACTCTCTGCTTGCTTCCCTTTCCTTTTATCTCTTATAGGATAAAAGGTGGTGCAAGCCACATCCCAGGGAAACTCCCTTTAGATTGAATCTGGATGATGACTTTAGTTAAGGGTGTTAAAATTGTACCCTAATCCTCTTGAACATAATTCAATCTTGCACTATTAACCACAGGCAAAACAAAACAAAACCCAGTGCCATGGAGTCAATTCTGACTCATAGTGACCCTATAGGGCATAGTAGAACTGCTCCATAGTTTCCAAGGAGTGCCTGGAGGATCTGAACTGCTGACTTTTTGGTTAGCAGATGTAGCACTTAACCCACTATGCCACCAGGGTTTCCAGCCACAGACAAAGAAATGGAAGAATTCAGGAAAATAATACAGGAACAAAATGTCAAAATAAATTCACAGCTAGAAATCAAACAAAAACAGTAATTAAAAATCTAAAAGGTAAACAACAAGATTTCAGAAGTGGACAGTGTCCTGGATTGAATTATATTCCCCCCAAAATGTGTGTATCAGTTGACCCTTGTTTTGTCTCTCTTTTCTGTGATTTTATCTATTTCTCTCTCTCTCTCTTTTTTTTTTTTTTTTGGTGTGCTTATTAAAGATTTGAATTTCCTGTCAGTTAGTTCCAGTGCCTTTTCTTCTGCTGGAAGGTCATCTGGTGTTTTATTTTGGACACCTATTGGAACTATCCTGTCCTCTTTTAAACATATATTTTATATCATCTGCTGTCTGTGGGACATTTAGTAATTATTTTCTTTGTTCATTGATTGTAAATTTTATTTTGTCCCACTTGTTTTATCTGATTATGTCTGAACAGGCTGGCTGGGTGTTCCTTGTTATCTGTTCATCTGTAGGCACAATACTTCTCACCATCTTGTCCAGTGAGTAGGGCCAGTCACTCAGCTATGATGCAGCAGGCCAGGGTTTGGGATGGCTTATTTGTGGCATGTACTGGAACCAACAGGGTAGGGTCAGGGGTCAGTGCAGTTTCAGCAGGCTGTGTCTGTGCTGCCTGGGGGTGTCTGTTTAGCTTGTGGTGTAGATAGGCAGAAGGGAGGTTGCAATGTGTGTGTAGCTAAGTGAGTGTGGGAAAGAAGAAGGGAGAAACAGGAGCCCCAAAAAGTGCCAAGAGAGCCTTACATTGCAAACTTGGGGAGGCCATGTGCTAGTGTCCTTGCCAGATCAAGGAGGGACAGATACAGCACACACACAGCCAGGCAGGTGGGAGAAAGGGAAAGAAAGAAGGAAGAGAAAGACAAGAAACTGAAAGGAAAGAAAGAAAGGAGAAAGGCACAAGTGGCTGTGTGGTCAAGAGAAAGGAATGGAAGGAATGTAGAGGGGTAAGAGACCAAGTAAAACCACAAAGTGGAAGAAATAAAATAAAAATGATGCTGCATGGCTAGGAGAAAGGAACAGAAAGGAGGTACAGCAAGATAAGGAACTGAGGGGAAAAAAGAAGAAAGAAAAATGCTCAAGGTTGTCCACTGGAAGCAGGTCCCTGACTGGCAGCACAGCAGAGCCTGTCTAGAAGGAGTAGAGAAGGTATCTGGTGCAGAATGTTCAGGAGAACGGTAAGGAAAGGAGGTAGACAGATATAAGAAACTAAGAAAAAAAGAAGACAGAAAGGGAAAATGCTCCCACGGGAGCATACCTGAAGTGGGTCCCCAGCTGAGTGGCACTGCACAGACTGTCAAAAAGGAGCAGAGATGCCATACAGCTCTGCTCAAGTGTTCAGGAGAAGTGGAAGGAAGGAAGGAAGGTAGAGAGAGACAAGAAACCAATAAAAAGAAGAAGAAATGTCCCAAGGGAGTCCACTGGAAGACCACCAAGAAGGAGGGGAGGTGGAACATGTTGCCAGAGGCTCAGGAGAAGGTAAGGAAAGAAGGTAGACGAAGACAAGAGACAAGACATCAGGAAAAGGAAAGGAGGAAAGAAAAGACTCTCCAAGGGAGCCCACTGTCTGATGGCAGTGACCAGAGAACTGGCTCCCTGGCTCCCCAGCACTCCACAGCCCATCTAGAAGGACCAGAGATGCCACATGGTGTCAGGTGTTCCAGAGACCAGATATCAGAGGCAAGACATCAAGAACAGAAAAAATCCCCAGGGAATCCCACTGGTTTAGCAGTGTGGACTAGGGAAGTGCCTCCTAAGCCAGTAGGCACTGTATAGCTCTCTAGAAGGGGCTGAGATGGCACACCATGCCAGGTATTCAGAGACAGGAAAAGATGTAGCAGAACGGAGAAGTGACTCCCAAACTGAGGCACAGCCCATCTAGAAAGTGCGTGGATGGCACACAGCATCCGGTATTCAAGAGACAAGGAGAATAGATAGAGAAGAGAAACAGAAGTAAACACAAAAAAGGAAAAAAAAAAACCAGAAAAAAAAGAAAACAGTGCCCCGTAGGCATTCCACCGGTGTTGTGGTAGATTGGGTCAAGAGTTCTCCAGCCGAGCGTGCTTCACAGCCACTGAGAAGCAGAGATTGCACGCAGCCAGGTGTTCAAGAAAAAGGAAGAGAGAGAGGGAAGAAATCAAAAAAGCAAGTGCTTCAAAAAATTGGCCCTGACTGCTTATGAACAGTTGATATTCAACAAAGGCCCTAAGACTTTAAACTGGGGTAAAAACAGCCTCTTCAACAAATGGTGCTGGCAAAATTGGATATCCATCTGCAATAAACTGAATCAAGATCTGTATCTTATACAAATACAACCTTATACGTACGTTATACATACAACAAATACATACCTTGTACAAAAACCAACTCCAACTGGATAAAAGACCTAAATATCAAACCTAAAATGATAAAGCTCATCTAAGAAAAGGTAGGAACAACAATGGAAGTTTTAATAAACAATGTGGACAGACTCCAAAATCTGTCAAACAAACCACAATCAACAGAAGAGAAAATAGATAAACGGGAACTATTAAGAATCAAACACTTTTGCTCATCCAAATACTTTATTAATAGAATTAAAAGAACTCCCACAGAGTGGGAAAAAATATTTGGCAACTCTGTGTCAGACCGACACCTGATCTCCATAATGTATAAGATACTACAAAATATCAATAAGAAGAAGATAAATCATCCAATTAAGCGATGGGCAAAGGAGATGGACAGACATTTCACTAAAGATGAGATCCAGGCAGCCAAAAAACACATGCGGTCATGTTTACGATCTTTAGTTATTACAGAAATTCAAATCAAGACGACAATGAGATACCATCTCACCCCAACAAGATTGGCCATGATCCAAAAAACCCAAAACAACAAATACTGGAGAGGCTGTGGAGAAAGTAGAACCCTCCTATACTGTTGGTGGGGTTGGAGAATGGTCCAGCCTCTTTGGAAAGCAGTCTGGTGCTTCCTTAAAAAAATGGATATTGATATACCATTTGACCCAGTAATTCCACTACTTGGAATATATCCTACAGAATCAAGGCCTTTCACACCAACAGACACATGCACAAGAATGTTTATCGCAGCACAGTCCACAATAGCAAAAAGATGGAATCAACACAGATGCCCAACAACAGAAGAATGGATAGGTAAACTATGGTACATATACTCAATGTAGCAGTACACAATGATGAAGAATAACGATGATTCCAGGAAACACCTCATAACCTGGTTTCAACTGGAAGACATTATGTTGAGTGAAAGTAGTCAGCAACAAAAGTACAAATATTGTATGAGACCTCTACGATAAGATCTCAAAACCAGACTTGTGTATAGAAGAAGACTCTTTGACAGCTGCAAGGGAGGGTAGGCGGGGGGCAGGGGGGAAGGTCTAGATTAGATAGTTGCTAGAAATCTGGTTGGGTGAAATCGGTGATAGCACACATTAGAAACAAGAACAACATTAAGTGGACTTCAGCATAACTTGAGTACTCCTTCCATCTCAACTCAATATTGCAAGGATTGAGTAGCTGGGGCAGGGGGCACGGAACCATGCTGTTAGGTGAAATCGAGACCAGTTGGCACAACTAGCATTTTGCTAAGAGAGCTCTCTGCACCTCACATTGTTGAGTGGCATCTGGGGTCTTAAAAGCTGCCAAGCTGCCATCCGAGGGCACAGCAAATGGTCCCAACTCAGCTCACCGAGGACCCAAATGACATGAGGTAAAGACAACCCAGAAGATAGAGAGACCCACATGAGTGGGTGCCTACATCGACTTGGGACTGGAAGAACCGGATGGTGCCCAGCCACCACCAGTGATAACCGTGATGGAGCTCACTAAGTTGAGTCTCACTGGCAACACAAGAATAAAAAAGAGTGCACTTTGAGATCTTCACTAAAAGACCACAATTGATGGTCCAGTGGCTTCGGAGCTCCCTGGGGACCATGGCCCCCGGCCCTGATGCTGCCCTTGCCCATAAATCATAACAAAGATCCACTCTTTGGACATGAATGGATTGGACTTGGCAATGCAGAGTGTCCATATATTGTATGCACTTTATGGTTCTATACATCTATAGGATATCATCCTGCTGACCTCTGGCTGGAGGAAGGAGAGTGGTTGGAGAGGAAGGGAAAGAAGACTGTTGGGAGAATGAGACACGTATGGAGCAGAGAGGAATAGTGTGCTGTCACCAGACAGGAAGAGCAGCGGAAGCTGCATATAGGTGGGCATGTAAATTTATACAGGAATGTACATTTTCACTCAAGTTGTATTGAATAAAAAAAAAAATATTGGCCCTGAAGCATTGCCAGCCAGCTGTTTGGGCAGGGTGAATCCAAGTGGCACCGAGGTGGCGCCTCCCTGGTCGCGTGGCGTACCTGGAAGCAGTGGAGGCCAAGCAGGGGAAAGAGGAGTAGAGGGTGGGGCATGAGGAAACATGTACTGCTGTTGCTTAGTGGGTTCTCTGTCTCCTGCTGGGAGCTCTGCGGAGCTGCCTTCCTGTACTCCACATCCACTGGTCTCCTCCACTGAGTAGTCCAAGATGGGGGTGAATCTGAGCTGCCTTAGCTGATGGGGAACTCTGTTCAGTACCCCTCCTAGCTCTCTGTACTCTGTTAGTTTCTTATTCCATTTGGCACTTGCTTGAGTTCTTTATCTCTTCTTTTGATGTTTAGGATTCTAGAGCTGATGTCTGTCTCTGTTTTACTTAGTTCTTGTGGTCCTTGCTGTGGAGGGACAGCGTGGTGCTTCAGTCTAAAGCACATGTTGGCTCCGCTTCCTTTTCTTCTTTCTTAATGTAGATTTTTACTGTTAGAAAGTTTCCATTGAGCACCACTTGCACCGCATCCCACTGATTTTGGTGTGTTGTGCTTTCATTTTCCTACCCAGTGAATTTTTAAATTTCAGATACTGTATTTTTCATTTCTACAAATTTTATTGGGTTATTTTTATGCCTTCTGTTTTATTCTCAACATGTTCATATTTTTCTTTTAAGCCTTTAGACGCATGTTTAATAATTGTTTTTATTCCTTTGTTTTCAAAGTCCAGTATCCCTTTCATTTTAGGGTCAGATTCTGTTGACTGATTTTCTTCTGATTTTAGAGTGACAATTTTCTTCTTTTTCACCTGTCTAGTAAATTCTCTGATGAAGTGATGGACATTGTTTAAGCATCCTTTAAACACATTTGAAATTTGGCTTACTAGTTAGTTAAGTTACTGGTGGATCAACCTGATGATTTTGAGGATTGTTTCTGAACTTAGAGCAGTTCCAGAAAAACATTTAACATTGGGTTAACTTAGTTCTACTACAAGGGTATTACTTTTCTGGGATCTTTACTAAATACCCTGAGTGTTCAAGGAGGAGGAGTTGCTTTGCCTGGTCCAGTGTAAGCTTCTCCGACTCCTACCTAAGGTCTGGGAATTCTTCTGCAAGTAGTTATTTAGTGGTTCTTTACTCTTGAAATTTCACCCAGCATGTGAACAAAACAGTGTCCAACACAGACCCTAAAGAATGCTCTACAGATTTCTTGAGCTCTTTTTCTGAATAGTTACTTCCTTCCTAGTGCTCCCAGGGATGTCAGCTCCCCTGAATACCAACTGTATTTTTTCAGTCCAGCTTATTACCTCCCTCTCTATACCACAGTCTAGAAAGCCAGAGTGATAATAGATGCTACCTCATTTATTTCTCTTACCTCAGGGATCACAGCTCCATACTATCTATTTTCAAGGTCTGAAAACCATTGTTTCAGATACTTTGTCCAATTTTCCACTTGATTATAGCAGGAGGCCAAGTTCAATATCTGTTACTTCATCATGACAAAAGCCCAAGAATTTCACTGTAAATTTTCTGATTTCACATTTCAGTTTTAAAGGTAATTTTATCTGTATTAATGATAAATGTTTCATCCTTTTAAGTATTTGTATTTCATATTTAATTACCTTGTCTAATTTGTTAACTAGTGTTATGGATTGAATTGTGTCACCTCTAAAATCTGTGTAGCAGTTTGGCTAGGCCATGATTCCTGGTATTGTGTGATGTTCCTATATGTTGTAAATCCTCCTATGATATTAATGACAGTGGATGGGTGGTGGTTATGTTAGTGGGTCAGGACTCAATGTGTAAGATTGTTTTGTGCCTTGAGGCAGTCTCTTGGAATATAAGGGAAAGGGAAGCAAGGAGAGATTTGGGTACCTGGTAACACCTAGAAGTAGTGCCAGAAGCAGAGCACATCCTTTGGAAAGGCCTCAGGATCTCTGCACCTCAAACTTCCAATCCAGTGGAAGATTAATCACAATGACCTTCCTCTAGAGCCAACAAAAGAAGCCTTCTCCTGGAGCTCATGACCTGAATTTGGACTCAGACTACTGGGCTGTGAACAAAGTACATTTCTCTTTTTTTAAAGCCATCCACTTGTGATATTAAAACAGCACTAGATGACTAAGACAACTAGTACTTTAGAACAAAGTTATTTATTTTTTCATGTGTTTCAAGTGAAAGTTTACAATTTGAGTCAGTTCCTCATACAAGAACTTACACACACTTCGTTATTTGACCCTAACTGCTTTCCCCACACTGTGACAGCACACTCCTCCCTTCTGCCCCTATTTCCCACGTCCATTCAGCCAGCTTCAGTCCCCCTCTATCTTCTCTTCTCATCTCACCTCCAGACAGGAGCTGCTCAGTTAGTCTCTTGTGTCTACCTAAGCCAAGAGGCTCACTCTTCACCAGTATCATTTTGTGTCCTAGAGACCAGCTCATCCTTTGTCTGAGGAGTTACCTTTGAAATGGTTTCAGTTCTGGGCTAACAGGGAGTCAGGGGCTCATGTCTTCCAGGGACCCTACAGTCAATCCAGCCATCAAGTCTGGTCTTTTCACTAGAGTTCACGTCTGCACCCCCCTTTCTCCTGCTCCCTCTTTGTTGAGTTCTTTATAATAGCAGTCATTGGTGATAGCTGAGCACCATGTGTTTCTTCTGGTGTCGTGCTGGTATAGTCTCTGGTTTATGTGGCCTTTTCTGCCTCTTGGGCTCATATTTTTCTTATGTCCTTGATGGTTACCGTTCATTCTCCCTTTTTCCACGTAGATTGAGACCAGTTGATGCTTCTTAAATGACTGCTTGCTAGCTTTTGAGACCCCAAGTGCCAGATGCCACTAACCAAAGTGGAATGCAGGACATTTTGCTGATAAAATTTGTTACAGCAGGGGACGCAGATGTCCAGTGAAACCATGGTCCTCAGACCCATGCTTCAGCTACTCTGTCACTCAAATGTTTGGTTGTTTAGATAATAATTTTGATAGAATACTTCCTGACCAAAAATCTTACAGAAGTAATATCCAGAGTTAATGAAGGGGTTGGGAAAAAGGCTGTATCGTGTAGCATTGGTAGACATATAAATTGATAGAAACTTTTTGGAAGGTAATGCATCGGTACCCATGTAGAAAATGCACTTCTAGGAGTCAGATGATTTCACAAATTTCCAAAAGTATTTGTTGCAGAATTATTTATAATAAACAGAAAATTATAAAATTACAGCCCAACTACCTTGTTTTAAATGAGAAGAGAAGATTTATTAGATTTGTAACTGACAGGACATGATAGTAAATGACTGTGTATCCATTTAATGTTTTTCTGGCAATGTTCTCCATTGTCTTGTTTCTGTAATTTTCTGACATAACTCTGAAAATATTCTACTTTTGTTAGCACAGTGCCCATGGTCAGTTTGCCCTCCGGAGGCATGGTCAGGTGAGGACTCAGCAAAAGCTGGATCTTTGGACACTTAACAAGAATGTGAAGGCCCCAATCTCTAGCCAAGTGGCTCAAGTTTGTTTTTTGTTTCTTTTTTTAAAAAAAATAGTTTCTAGGAGGTTTGGGATTCTGAAGTCCATTATTAGCTAGAGCCTGGGTTACATCAGACATGGAATTAACTCCATTGTAGGTACAACTCCTTGAGCACTGGTTTATTATAATGCTCTCCATCTCTCACATATGTTGATAGATTTTTGAAATAACTGCTTAGCCTGTGTAATGCAGTTAATACCAACAAAGCTGGCCTACCAGATTGTATGGCCCCAAGTTTCAGAAGCCTCACCAGTGTGTTTGTGTGTTTAGGCCATGGTCTCACTTCTACCATTATTTCATATTCCACTGTATGGTTTTGACCCATGATGAGTTATCATGGGTATGCAAGTTTGGGCTAAAAATACTACAAAAGTGCTAAGCAAGCATATCACTTTGGATGTCAAAATGAATATTGTACCATGGCTTGAACCAAGGAAACACCTTCAAAAAACCTGTTAGAGATTAGTGGGAAACTCCTGACATCATGACAGTCATTGCAGATCAGAAAGAGATGTCTCATGCTTCTCTTAATGAACAGTAGTTAAAAGAAACTGCAGACATGGCAGAACATTAGGGGCTATTGAGAGAAAAAACAACTGCCAATATACCTCCACTGGAAACTATGCCTGTCCCACTTGTCTGTCAGTTTGTCACACTGTGGGGGCTCATGTGATGCTGTGACGCTGGAAGCTATGCCACTGGTATTCAAATACCAAAAGGGTCACCCATTGCTGACATGTTTCAGCTGAACATCCAGACTAAGACAGACTAGGAAGAAAGACCCAGTGGTCTACTTCTGAAAAAAAATTAGCCAATGAAAACCTTATGAACAACAGCAAAACATTGTCAGATATAGTGCTGGAAAATGAGCTTCCAGGTTGGAAGCCAAGCCAAGCCAAGTGCCATCGAGTCGGTTGGAAAGGCACTCAAAATACAACCGGGGAGGGGCTGCCTCCTCAAGTAGAGTTGACTGTAGTGAGGTACACTGAGTCAGGTTTTTAGGAACTTCAGTTGCTGATGTGGCACAACTCAAAAAAAAAATAGCTGCAAACATCCATTAATAAGTGGAATGTGGAATGTAAGAGGTATGAATATAAGAAAACTGGAAATCATAGAAAATGAAACAGAACACATAAACATCACTATCTCTTAGGTATTAGTAAACTGAACTGGATGGATATGGGCCATTCTGAAGCAGACAATCATATGGTCTCCTATGCCAGGCATGAAAACTTGAAGAGAAATTGCACTGCACTCACTGTCAGAAAGAACATTTCAAGGTCTGTGCTGAAATACAGTGCTGTCAGTGATAGGGTAATATCCATATGCTTACAAGGAAGGCGTTCCAAACAACTGGACCAGTTAGCAATATTATGATAAATGGAGAAAGGATTGAGGTTCTCAAGGATTTCGTTTTGCTTGGTTCCCCAGTCAATGCCCATGGAAGCAGCAGTCAGGAAATCAAAAGATGCATTGCATTGGGAAAATCTGCTGCAATGGACCTCTTTAAAGTATTGAATAGTAAAGATATCACTTTGAAGACTAAGGTGTGCCTGACCCAAGCCATGGTATTATCAGTCACATCATTTATGCATGCAAAAGCTGGGCAATGAATAAGAAACAAAAAGACTTGATGCCTTTGAATTGTGGTGTTGGAGAAGAACATTGAATGTACCATGGACTGCCAAAAGAACAAACGAATTGTTCTGAAAGAAGTACAACCAGAGTGCTCCCTGGAAGCAAAGAGAGCAAGAGTACATCTCTCATACTTTGGACGTGCTGTCAGAAGGGATTAATCTCTGGAGAAGGACATCATACTTGGTAGGTTCATTGAAAAATAGGAAGGCCCTCAACAGAGTGGATTGACATAGTGGCTGCAACAATGAGGCTTAAGCATAAAAATGATCATGGCATGATGCAGGACCA
The DNA here is from genome assembly GCA_028571685.1 of Heterohyrax brucei. Lineage (NCBI taxonomy): Eukaryota > Metazoa > Chordata > Mammalia > Hyracoidea > Procaviidae > Heterohyrax > Heterohyrax brucei. The sequence continues at coordinate 63,027,787 of CM053140.1, forward strand.
GGCAGTGTTCTATTGTGTTGTGCATAGGGTAACTATGAGTTAGAACCAACTTGACATCACCTAACACCACCACCACCAAGGAAGGCCAGTTAATATGACTATATCCAAATGTATGCACCAACCTCTAAGACCAAAGATGAAGAAATTGAAGATTTTTACCACCTTCTGCAGTCTGAAATTGAACATGCAATCAGGATGTACTGATAATTATTGGTAATTGGAATGCAAAATAAACAAAGAATCAGCGGTTGGAAAACGTGGCCTTGGTGATAGAAATGATGTCAGAGATCACATGATAGAATTTTGCAAGACCAGTGACTTCATTGCAAATAACTTTTTCATCAACATAAATGACAGCTGTACACATGAACCTCGCCAGATGGAATACACAGGAATCAGATTGACTACATCTGTGGAAAGAGACAGTGGAAATGCTCAGTATCATCAGTCAGAACCAGACCAGGTGCTAAATGGAGCATAGACCATCAGCTGCTCCTATGCAAGTTCAAATTGAAACTGCAGAAAATTAGAACAAATCCACATGAGCATAAGTACAACCTTGAGTATATCCCATCTGAGTTTAGAGACCACTAATCAAGAACAGACTTGATGCCTTGAACTCTTAAGGACCAAAAACTAGACAAGTTGTGGAATGACATCAAATACATCATCCATGAAGAAAGCAAGAGGTCATTAAAAAATAATCAAAGAAGACAGCAAATTGAATGTCAGAAGAGATTCTGAAATGTGCTTTTGAGCATTGAGTAGCTAAAGCAAAAGGAAGGAATGATAAGGTAAAAGACCTGAGCAGAAGATTTCAAAGAGCAGCTTGAGAAGACAAAGTATTATAATCACTTGTACAAAGAGCTAGAAATAGAAAACCAAAAAGGAAGAACACACTCTGCATTTCTCAGGCTGAAAGAGCTGAAGAAAAAGATTCAAGTCTTGAGTTGCAGTAGTGAAGGATTGTTTAGGGAAAATATTAAACAACTCAGGAAGCATCAAAAGAAGATGGAAGGAATACATAGAGTCACTATACCAGAAAGAACTTGTTGATGTTCTGCCATTTGACGAGATAGCATGTGATCTGGAACTGATGGTACTGAAGGAAGAAGTTGAAGCTACATTGAAGGCATTGGCAAAAAACAGGGCTCCAAAGATTGGTGAAATATCAATTGAGATATTTCAACAAACAGATGCAGTGGAATTGCTCATTCCGCTATGCCAAGAAATTGGAGGACAGCTACATGGCCGAGTGACTGTGTCATGGATTGAGTTGTGTCCCCCTAAAATAGGTGTAGCCACATGGCTGGGCCATGATGCCCAGTATCTTGTGACTGTCCTCCGTTTTGTGGTTTTCCTATACTGTATGTTAAAGGACTTGGGTGGGACTGTGAATCCCTTTATAAGATCACCTCCTTGCTCCACTGTGAAGGAAGTTTTCCTGGAGTATGGCTTGCCCTACCCTTAGTCCTTTCATCCTACAAGAGATAAAAGGATAGGGAAGCAGGCTGAGAATGGGGAACCTCATACCATCAAGAAAGTAGCACCAGGAGAAGAGTGTGTCCTTGAGGTTCCTGTGCAAGATGCTCCATGGACAAAGACTGATGCAACACCGGACTTTCCTCCAGAGCAGACAAGGGGAAAGCTTTCCTCTGGAATGGACATCCTGAATTTAGACTTGTAGCCTACCAGACTGTGTAAAAATAAACCTTCCTTTGTTAAAGCTGTCCACTGTGTGGTATTTCTGTTAGAGCAGCCCTAGCTGACTAAAACAGAATTTGGTACCAGGAGTGGGGTGCTGCTCTAGCAAGTACCTAAAATGCGGGAGACATTTTGAGACTGTGAATGGATAGAAGGTATAGAAGGATCAAAGAAGGTGCAGATGGTGAGAAACAGAATTAGTGGCAGCAGCAGAACCAGAGGCAGCCCTGGAGCCAACCCTTGGAGTAAGAGAGCTGAGTGCCTATGCCCAGAGTTTTCCTCATGGAACAGGGTGCCTTTGGACACTTAAATTGGCAGAACTAGCCTTGCTGGCCCATGGAGCAGAGAGCTGAGTGCCTGTGCACCGAGTTTTCATAGCTGAGTGGGGTGCCTCTGGGCACTTGAATCAGTGGAGCTACAGAGCTTTGGAACACTTGCCCCAGCAGGGCCGATGTGGGCCTGAGGCCCAGGCCATGCAGCCATAGGAAGCAGAAGCTGAAGAGACAAACAACATGAGAAGCTGAACTCCCTCTGTCTCAAAAAGTGTGGCCATGACCTCAGGGGTTTGTAAGGGTGGAACCATGGCATCCTGTGTTTGTAAGGGTGAAATTGCCACTCATTTGGGCTTAGAGTGCTCCCAAAGCCAATGGGGCAGAGTTTTTGTCCAAGTGGGCCTTGAAGGCAGAGTTGTGATACAGGGTTGGGGGTCTCCACTCAGAATCCAGAAAGTGTGGCCAATACCTAGAGTCTGGAGGGATGGGCCATTGTGTAGAATGTCTCAGAAAATGGAATAATATTTCCAAAGCATTGAGAGCTAATGTAATGTGTGCTGCTGACTTGCCTGTTGCCTGTTAGTGCTTTCTTTCCCTGCAATTTCTCCCATTTGTAATGGAATGTCTAACTTGTACCTGTTCTGCCATTGTACCTTTGGAAGCAGATAGCTTGTATTCTAGGTTTCAGAGATGTAGTAGAGTTTTTGTATTTTAGACTTGAAACTGATTTACAACTTCTCTCATATGGGATGAATGTGTTACATATTTCAGTGATGTGATTTTGGGGGTGCCAGAGGGTGGGATGTCATGGATTGAATTGTGTCACCCCCAAAATAGATGTAGCCACGTGGCTAGGCCATGATTCCCAGTATCTTGTGACTGTCTTCCGTTTTGTGGTTTTCCTATGCTGTATGTTAAAGGATTTGGGTGGGACCGTAAATCCCTTTATAAGATCATCTCCCTGCTCCACTGTGAATGGAGTTTCCCTGAAGTATGGCTTGCCCTACCCTTAATCCTTTCATCCTGCAAGAGATGAAAAGGAAGCACGCTAAGAATGTGGAACCTCATACCGTCAAGAAAGTAGCACTGGGAGAAGAGCACGTCCTTGAGACGTGAGGTTCCTGTGCAAGATGCTCCCTGGACAAAGACTGATGCAACACCGGGCTTTCCTCTAGAGCAGAGAAGCGGAAAGCTTTCCTCTGGAATGAACATCCTGAGTTTAGACTTGCAGCCTACTGGACTGTGTAGAAATAAATCTTCCTTTGTTAAAGCCATCGACTCTGTGGTATTTCTGTTAGAGCAGCCATAGCTGACTAAAACAGACTGGAAGAGGTCCATATTTGTGCCTATTCCCAAGAAAAGTGATCCAACCAAATGTGAAAATTATTGAACAATATCATTGGCTGAAAGCAGAGAATACCAGAAAGATGCTTTCCTGTATTTTATTGACTATGCAAAGGCATTCGACTGTGTGGATCCTAACAAATTATGGATAACATTGTGGAGAATGAGAATTCCGGAACACTTAATTGTGCTCGTGACGAATCAGTATATGGATCAAGAGGCAGTTGTGTGAACAGAACAATGGGACACTGCATAGTTTTAAGTCATGAAAGGTGTGCGTCAGGGTTGAAAAGTAAAGATGTCATGTGGAAGACTAAGGTACACCTGATCCTAGCCGTGGTATTTTTTATGCGTACAAAAGCTGGACAGTGAATAAGGAAGACAGAAGAATTGATGCCTTTGAATTGTGGTGCTGGAGAAGAGTATTTAACATCTCAAGGACTGCTAAAAGAACAAACAGATCTATTCTGAAAGAAATACAGCCAGAGTGCTCCTTAGAAGCAGGGATGGCAAGACTGTGTCCTACATACTTACGTGTTGTTAGGAGGGATCACAGGACATCATGCCAGGTAAAGTAAAGGGTTAGTGAAAAAGAGGAGGATCCTCAGGGATGGATTGACACAGTGGCTGCAACGATGAGCTTAAGCATATAAGTGACTATGGGCATGGCTTAGCACTGGGCAAGGTTTTGTTCTGTTGTTGATAGGGTTGTTGTGAGTCAAAACCACCTTGATGGCACCTAACAACAACAGAAACTGTGCCTCAGTGATTTGATAACCCTAACTGTACTGATTGTGTCAGTGTTTCCATTTATAAAATAACATGCTCTGTGCTAAATAGAGTATTCCTGAATGGGCTGTAGTTGCAGCCTCAGAGAGTGTCACAGATAAAGAATAAAGAACTCTTGGCCATAAATGGTAGAAAACCAACTTATATTTAAGCAGTAGAAGAAATTTATCAGCTCATTAAATCCAGAGGAGTCACTGGCTTTAGGCACAGCTGGATACAGGAGTTAAAACAATGTCATAAAGACCGTGTAAACAGCTTTGTCTTGCTATGTGCTCTGTTACCATCATTCTTTATTGGACTTTCTCGCTTGTTAAAAATAACAGTTGACAACTTTAGACTTATTTTAGTTCGTAAGGCATGTGTTCTAATGTTGTGAGACCCTGGTTCTCTAGCTTCCATGACAGGCTCCAAAAGTAGACTCCCACTGACCAGCCTGGGTCATAGGGTAGGGAGTCTAGGTGATGAAAATCACCGTTAAATTGTGAAGACAGTTCCCCAAGAGAGAACTCGTACACTGAGAAAGACGAAGGGAATTCTTACGCTGCAGGTAAAAGACAGCAGAGGTCCATTATAATAACAGAAATGGAAGAAGGCTCATGTAAAAACGGCACACAAAGTATCATGGGTGAAATTACATGATGCCTGTGGTTGTTTTTAAAGTACTTTGCGGGAGAAGGTAGGGCAGGTAGAAGACACAAAATTGGCAAATCTGTCATTGTTAAAGCTGAGTAATGAGTACATCAGTGTTCCTCGTATGATCTGCTTTTGTGAGCATTTGAAAATTTCCGTAAAGAATTTAATGACCTTAAACAGATAAATAAACCGCAACAAAATAAATGCAGCCTGTAATTGGTTACAGTTGTTTATAGGTAAGTCAGAGGTAAGAAAGATGCCGAGGGAGGAAGATTGTATGTCCAGAAGGGCAGATCTTAGGGTGGATCCTTCATTTAACAGCTGATTTGTGTATTTTTGGGTGTTCTAAGTATTATCAGTCAGAGTCCAGTCATGAAAACGGAAACCACTCTGCTTATTTCAAAGCCAGCCAAGCCAAGTGCCGTCGAGTCGGATCCGACTCATGGCAACCCTAGGGGGAAATTTATATATGGAATTGATTCCCAAAGTACAAGAAGGGTTTTTGAGACAAGGTCCCACAGAAAACGAGACATTTCTTAGTTTCCCTTTTTCTTTCTTTGGTTATCTGTGTATTTTTAAAATTTATTTTTATTGTGCTTTAGATGAAATTTTACAGAGCAAATTTGTTTCTCATTAAACAATTAATATTGTTGTGTGACATTGGTTGGCAACCCCATGATGTGTCAGCACTCTCTCCCCTTCTAGACCTTGAGCTCCCCATTTCCATTTATCCAGTTTTCTTGTCCCCTTCTGCCTTCTGGTCTTTGCCCCTGGACCGATTGCCCATGTGGTCTCTTCTACATAGTCCAACCACACGTGTTATTGTTTGTTTTATAGGCCTGTCTATTATTTGTCTGAAGGGCGATGGTTTCCCTTTCTTTTTGAAGGGTCTAGGGAAGCTAGTAAGGGTCTGAACACAGATCAGAAGCTGCTGTGGCCTGAACTGGAGCCCACAGTTCTGTACTGGCTACCAGGCAATTGGAGTCACTGTTACAATCAGGAACAGATCTGCAATGAAGTGCCTCTCCTGTCAGAGATAGAAAATCCAAAGGTGCCCCTTTCCAGGTTGCTGGAATCAAATGCCAGCACTCCTGCTGCCATTACAGCAACCACCAGCAGCTGCCAGCAACTGCTGCATTTATGCTGCCCATAGCAGGAAATTTCTTTCCTTTTTCCAGTCTCCCATCAGTGCTTCTCACTGACAGACCCTAACAGAGTAAATAAATCTGTCTTGGAAGAAGTATAGCCAAAGTGCTCTTGAGAAGAAAGGATGATGAGACTTCATCTCATATACTTTGGACATGTTATTTGGAGGGACCAGTCCCTGGAGATAGTCAAATACAAGGTCAGTGGAAAAGAAGATCCTCTGTGACAGTGGGCTCAAACATAGAAATGATTACGAAGATGGTGCAGGAGCAGGAAGTGTTTCATTCTGTACGTTCTATGCATTGTCTCTATGAGTCCAAACCAACTCGAGGGCACCTAACAGTGACAACAACAGAAGCTAGCTGCCAGCGAAGGAAGGTAGGTGTCATTTGCAGAATTCCAGTTTCCCCAGTAGAGAATCCAGTATAGCATGGCAGGTGTGAGGCTGAGAGATGATAGGTAAACAGATGACCAGCGTAGTTCACCGTTATGGCTGTCTGGCAGCCAAATGTACCGTTCTTCCCCTACTTACAATTCTAAATAACAACTTCAGGAGTCTGCCCTATAACATGCAACCATCTGTCATACAAACAAAACACTTTCACCTCCTGTCCGAAAAGAGTGATATTAATTCCTCTTTTAGGTCAGTCGCAATCCAACTTAATGGAACCATTCAGTGTTTCCTGGCGTAAACTTTCCAGTGTTGGGAACTGAGGCCTCCGCAGGAACAAAAAGCAAAAATTCTGTAAGTAGGTTATTAAGTATAAAAATGAAAGGAATCACTACCACTTTCACTTGATTTCTAGAACTGGGTGGTCTGTTGTTGTTAGTTGCCATCAAGTCACTTACGACTCATAGCAACCCTATGCACAACAGAGTGAAACACAGCCCAGTCCTGTGCCATGCCCACAGTTGTTTTTATGCTTAAACCCGTGTTGCAGCCAATGTGTCAGTCCATCTTGAGGGTCTTCCTCTTTCTTGCTCACCCTCTGCTCTCCCAAGCATAATGTCCTTCTCTATGCATTGGTCCCTCCTAACACAATGATACTTTGTACATTCCATGTTCCAATTACTAATGGATGTTTACAGCTGTCTTTTCTCATTTTGAGTCATGCCACATCAGCAGATGAAGGCCTTGAAAGCTTGACTCAATCTATGTCATTAAGGTTAACTCTACTTTGAGGGGACAGCTATTCCCCAGTCTTTTGAGTGCCTTTCAACCTGGGGGGCTCGTTTTCCGGCACTGTATCTGATAGTGTTGTGCTGCTAATTGTAAATCACTGACTAATTCTTTTCAGAAGTAGACTGCTGGGTCCTTCCTCTTTGTCTGTCTTAGTCTGGAAGCTCAGCTGAAACCTGTCCACCATGGGTGACCCTGCTGGTATCTGAATATTGGTGGCATAGCTTTCAATATGACAGCAACACGCAAGCCCCCACAGTATGACAAACTGACAGACTAGTCTAGCTATGGGAAGAAAAAAAGATCATATACTGGTCAGTGGTTACATGCACATATCATATCTTGAGGACAGTGTCCCATTCTCTAAGCATGTCATCACTCAGAAGGGGCCATAACAGAACATCACTAGGGTTTCCTACCATTTTATCAGGCAAGCTGCTTTTAGGTGACTGGGTACTGTGCTTCACAGTGGCTAGAAGAAGGCCAGTCTGATACCCACAGAGCATGTCACCTGGCCAACCTGATTTCTGATAGCCTCCTTTGCAGTGGATGCCTTTTATTAAGTATTCACATAAGACCCTAAGACCTTCGCATCCTGTGCCCATTCGCATGTGTGTGTCTACACACCCCTTCCTCATAAGCCCTCTTGTCAGCTATCCTTCAATCTTGTTCTTTTTAAATCCTTGATCATTTGGTCAGTCTGTTAGCTGTTTTTCCTGAATGAGGATATGTCTACACCTGTGTCTATCTTTATGTCCAGACAAAGTGCCCACTAGGGGATTTCCCTTCCCCACTGTCTTGCACAGACACTCATGACTGGAGCTGTAATGCTCCAGCTACCCATTTCCAACTGGTGCCAGCACAGTACGCAGAACTGTCTCTCACTCAGGCCTCAACTTTTTCTTCCCTGGTCAGCTCGTTGTAGGGATCCTGCCCTGGGGGCTGTATGGTGAGTTGAGGAGAAAGCAGCAGTGCACTAGGAATAGGTGCGGTAGGACACAGGCCACCTGCTCACGGACTTGCTTGTGTACTCGGGACCTGCTCAATCCAGTCTTGTACTCATATGTAACACATCTTTTGAAGATGATGTTGCTGCCCATGCCCAGGCATGTGAATTGGTTGATCAGCAATATTCATGATGAGCAACTCACATTTGGCCACATGATAGCCCATGGTCACACATTACACTCTAACAGGGCCCAGTAGCATTCTAAAAGCTATTAAAAAGATTTGCCCTGAAGTTGATTCAGGCTCACAGCGAGTCCATGAATGCGTAGTTTTCAATGGCTGATTTTTCAGAAGTAGATGGCTGGGTCTTTCTTTTGAAGTGCCACTGGGTGAACTCAAACCTCCAACTTTTTGGTTAGGTTAGCAGCTGTGTGCATTAATTGTTGGTACCACCCAGAGACTCCTCCCTTTTCAAAAGGAGAATAGTGGTCTGCAGGAGAGGTCCTAGGTTATACTCTTTAAGCTAAGGATTATAATTCCCCTCTTGCAGCCTACATACTAAAATAAGGTATACCAGTTGCTTCCAAAATCAGAAGAATTCTGTCATGTTGTCCCTCTGTTCTACTCTAAGGAATAGAGTATAGCATGGCAGATGTGGTACAGCAACTTGTCACTTACTTTGAATGGGCTAATTACAAGTCCCAGATCATTTGAAGTCTAGAAATTTCACATGGTATTTTTCTTCTGCCTGTTGGCATGATAAATCTTACTAATCTATGTGGGACACTTGCATATATTTTACTGAGTTATCTAAGGTGTTTACATATATATTACTAAGCTATCTAGAGTACTTTGCTACTTTCTGGTCATTATGTCCAATCAGCAATATAGTAAACTGTTGTACCTGACAGGTAAAGGCCAACTGATTCTGATACTTTTTGCTGATCCATTGTGGTGGTTAAGATTGCGTGTCAGCTTGGCTGCTCGTGATTCTCAGTGTTTTAATGTGATCACTCCCATGATTGTATCTGCTGTGAGTAGCCAATTAGTTGAAAGGGAGTTTCCCTAGGGGTGTGGCCTGCGTTGGGATGTAAGCAGATGCTCTGGTTTTTTGCTCATTCTGGAGCTGCAGCTGCCTCCTTTTCCTCTGACCTCTTCTAGCTCCTGAGATTTGAGCTATCAGATTATCTGGAGATTTTGGGATTCAGATCCTGTAGCTGCTTTCTATCATCTGACCTCTGGTTCTTGGGATGTGAGCAGTCAGCTTAACTGCAGATCTTGAAATGTATAGACCTTCACAGCCCTCTCTCTGATCTGCTGATCTTGGATTCACCAGCCTCTGTGGCTACATGAATCAAGAGAAGACTCTATCATGATCCATGGCTTTGGGACATCTCAGCCTCTACAACTGTGTGAGCCATTTCCTTGATATAAATCTCTCTCTACATATGTTTATACATGTTGTTGGTTTTGCTTCTATAGAAAACCCAGCCTAAGACATCTATTTAGAGACAGATGCATTTTCCAGGTCTGTGGCTGTATTCCAACTGCTAGATAGTGTTTTCCAACATCATCTGCAGTTAGAGTTAGTCACTGATTAAGTATCTTGTATTCGATAGTCTTACCCCGAGACCCATCTGTCCACTGCAGAGGCCAAGTAGGCAAAATAAATGCTGAAGTAATTAAGAATCACTATTCCAATATCTTTTAAGTCTTTGACCCACAACCAACCAAACCCACTGCCATTGAATCAGTTCTGACTCACTGTGACCCCATAGAGTTTTCTGAGCCTGTAAGTCTCTATGGAAACATATTACTCCATCTTTCTCCCACAGAGCCACTGGTGATTTCAAACCACCAACCTTTTGGTTAGCAGCCAGTCCCTTTAACCACTGTGCTACCAGAGTGCCTTTAAGTCTTCAAAGGTGGCACTAAGCTCTGCATATCCCTGAGAGATTCTGGTAGAGAAAGCAAGTTAAGAACTTCTGTTCGGCCCTTTCTACCATAGTAGCCCTCACCATGATCAAGGAGCAGATACGAGGCTTCTGTCATTTGTTCAGTAGGTCTTTTGCAACTTTACATTCAGAAACTGGGGAAATAACCATAGGATAAGATAGACTCAGGCCAAAAATTTGTTTATCACTTGACCTTGATAAGCCCCTACTTTGGCTGGTAGATTACAGTGGTCTTTGGGGTTTCCAGGGATGAGTACAGTTGAGAGTCAATGTCTTGTAGACCCTGAAAAGTGTAGGAGGGTTCAGTCATCCTAGTAAATGGCTTCGCTTACATTCGTTTGATATGTAGGCTTAGTGGGACATTACTTGACGTCCTGGTGGGGAAGACTTAAGGGAAATTTTATAGTATGTGCATATGGAATCTGTGAGTGGTGCAAACAGCAGTACTTGGCAACTAGCCAAAAGTTGGTGATTTGAATCTTCCTGAGGTGCCTTAGGGTACAGACCTGGCATTCTGTTTCCAAAAGACTACACCCTTGAAAACCCTGTGGAGCAGGTTTTTGCTCTGCACACATGAGTCAAAATTAACTTGATGACAACCAGTGAAAACAACTTCTGCTGGGTTAGCTTCCTTCTTCAGTCAAAGGTTCTGTAAATCCAGCTCTGTCATTGGCTTAGGCCAGAGAAATGGATGACAAGCTATTGTGCTCCAGTGTGGCAAACCAAATCAGAGCCTTGCTCAACAGGCCTAGGGTTTTTTGGTTTTGGAGATATATGCACACACACACACACACACACACACAGCACAACACAACACAACACAACACATATATTTTATATATATAATATATATGTATGTAATACCTTAGTTAGCTCATCGAGGAACAACATGATCAATTATCCATTGGGCAAAGACCCACCCCTACTATACATTATGGTAATTGTGCCCACCCTGTCTATGGCAGTTAACCACTGTCACTTATCCTTTGCCACTCTAGTATCACATCATTATGCCTATTTCAACAGCGGCATCTCCCTTTATCATCCCTGTCCTACAGATGACTGTCACAATGTCTTAGTAAACAACATATTCTCTGGGCCTTTGGATTTCATCCTCCACCTTAGGTCAGAAATTCTGGCATCAAGCTCATTGCATATAATCTTTGACTCCAAGTTGCAGTCATCCAGTGAAACAAACTTTTGGAGACATTCCCAGGTACTCGAGCTAACACATTAAAGCCAGAATCTCAGGTACATACACCTATATCAGTAAGTTCAGCCTGCTTGAACATTATATTCCTTCGAATCCATCCCCAAGAAACTGGGTTTCTGTCAAGGTAAATTAGTGAAATATACTTTTTAAAAAAATTCTATTTATTTTTTATTTAATATGACTGAGTGAAAATGTACATTCCTGTATAAATTTACATGCCCACTTATATGCAGCTTCCACTGTTCTCCCTGTCCGGTGACAGCACACTATTCCTCTCTGCTCCATACATGTCTCATCCTCCCAACAGTCTCCTTTCCCCTCCTCTCCACCTACTCTTCTTCCTCCAGCCAGAGGTCAGCAGGATGATATCCTATAGATGTATAGAACCACAAAGTGCATCCAACATATGGTCATTCTGCATCACCAAGTCCAATCCAATAGTGCCCGAAGAGTGGACCTTCATTATGATTTATGGGCAAGGGCAGTATCAGGGCCAGGGGCCATGCTCCCAGGGAAACCCCAAAACCACTGGACCATCAATTAAGGTCTTTTAGTGGAGATCTCAGGATTCACCCCTTTTTATTCTTGTATTACCAGTGAGACTCAACTTAGTGAGCTCCATCACGGCTATCACTGGTGGTGGCCGGGCACCATCTGTTTCTTCCAGTCCCAAGTCGATGTAGGCACCCACTCATGTGGGTCTCTCTATCTTCTGGGTTGTCTTTACCCCATGTCATTTTGGTCCTCAGTGAGCATCCGTTCCAGCTGAGTTGGGACCATTTGTTGTGCCCTTGGATGGCAGCTTGGCAGCTTCTAAGACCACAGATGCCACTCCCCAATGTAGGGGGCAGAGAGCCCTCTTAGCAAAACGCTAGTTGTGCCAATTGGCCTCGATTTCACCTTACAGCATGGTTCCGTGCCCCCTGCCCCAGCTACTCAATCCTTGCAATATTGGGTTAAGATGGAAGGAGTACTCAAGTTATGCTGAAGTCCACTCAATGTTGTTCTTGTTTCTAATGTGTGCTATCACCGATTTCACCCAACCAGATTTCTAGCAACTATCTAATCTAAACCCTCCCCCCCTTGCCCTTCCTCATTCCCCTCTCTTGCAGCTGTCTTTTCTTCTATACACAAGTCTGTTTTTGAGACCTTATCATAGAGGTCTCATACAATATTTGTCCTTTTGTTGCTGACTTCTTTAACTCAACCTAATGTCTTCCAGTTGAAACCAGGTCATGAGATGTTTCCTGGAATCATCGTTATTCTTTATCATTGCGTAGTGCTCCGTTGAGTATATGTACCATAGTTTACCTATCCATTTTTCTGTTGTTGGGCATCTGGGTTGATTTCATCTTTTTGCTATTGTGGACTGTGCTGCGATAAACATTCTTGTGCATGTGTCCATTGGTGTGAAAGGCTTTGATTCTGTAGGTAGTGGATTCTGTAGTAGTGGAATTACTGGGTCAAATGGTACATCAATATCCATTTTTTTAAGGAAGCGCCAGATTGCTTTCCAAAGATGCTGGACCATTTTGCAACTGAAATATGCTTTTTATTTTTATTCTATAGTTTTGATAAATTATCTACTCTGGGATCTGACTCTAGTTGTGGTCTGATGGCAATGAGTGTGAGGTGTGAGATATGAGGTGTGCCTGAAGGAAAACAAGTATCCTTTGTAAGGTAATTATCTCAGGTAGGTCATTACAGAGTCTTCAAGAAAGGGAAGACTGGTCTCCTAGACAGAGAAGGAAAGGCTGCTTTCCTGACAAAGGAGGTTCACCATCAATGACCATCACATGTAGTACTTGGTAAGGATGTAAATTAAACTTATGTCATAATTTTGCAGCTAATTTTCATTGATATACACTCCAGGACTTTAAGAAATAAGAAGTTTGGGGCCACCATCAAAGTTCTCTGATGGTGACATGAGGTGAGAATGTAAAGCACAGAGCTTGTCATTGTCTTTCTGTAAGGGTTCCAGTTCAGTCCTCGTAGTCATCATTACTACCATAGTGGTCAGATGTACCAGCCTCTTGGTCTCCCAAACTCTTGCCTTCAGTAGGCATTTCATTCTAAGGAAACTCAAGTGATAAATTTTTTAAAAATAATAGTGTATTTTCGCTGAAAGTGTACACAGCCAAACAGGTTCCCATTCAACAATTTCTACACATGTTGTTCAGGAACATTGGTTACATTCTTCGCATTATGTCAACATTCTCAGTCTTTCCGTTCTAGTTTTAAATGAGAATTTAAGTAATCGTAATACCCCTGCATGACGTGGATTAGCAGAGTTCCCATTTTCCATTGGTAGTGAGGTCATCACTGTGTCCAAACTCAGTCAGCCAAATGCTATTTTGGAGGGTTTATTTTCTGGAACCTTTCCTGTTGTCAGGATTGTATGGTGAGCATCTTGTCAAGAAAGCAGAACCACTCTAGACATTCCAGACAGAAGTAATTTAATGCTAGGAATTAAGGAATTGAAACCCTGGTGGTGTAATGGCTAAGAGCTACAGCTGCTAATGAAAACGTCAGTCGTTGAATCCACCAGGCACTCCTTGGAAACTCTATGAAGCAGTTCTACTCTGTCCTGCAGGGTTGCTGTGAGTTGAGATCGCCTCAACAGCAATGGGTTTGGGTTTTTTGGGGTTTGGGAGTCTAATGACTGTTCTCTGATAGACTGCTTCTTAAGTCATTCCCTGTAGGTGCCTGCCTTTTCTTCAGAGGTACTCTGGTATTCTTTTTGCTTTGTAAAGGCAGTACTGAAGTCTTCCCAAGTCTGAAGAAGATAATTTCTCACTTTTAGTGTTCAGTATCCTTCAGCTCCCTATCAAGTCTCATTTAGGAGCTTGTTTAAAGGTATTTGCACACAATGACTACTCTTGGCAATTGCTTAACAATGCTGATGCTCACAATTTCTACAAATTGCCTGGAAAGCAAATTCTGTTATTTGTTTTTTGTTTTTTAATTGTGCTTTAAATAATGTATAGTTCAAATTAGTTTCTCATACAAAAGTTTGTACACATACTGTTATGTGACCCTCGTTGCCCGCCTTATACTATGACAGCACACTCTTCCTTTCCACCCTGGATTTCCCTTGTCCATTTAGCCAGCTTCTGTCCCCTTCTGCTTTTTCATCTCGCCTCCAGACAGAAGCTGCCCATTTAGTTTCATTTATCTACTTAAGCTAATAAGCACACTCTTTGACTGGTATCTTTTTATGGCTGGTAGTCTAGTTTAATTGTTGTCTGAAGATTTAGCTTCAGGAATGGTTTTAGTTTGGGGCTAACAGAGAGTATGGGGATTGTGCCTTCCAGAGTTATACCAGTTTTAGTCAGACCACTTAGTCTGGTCTTTTAACTAGAATTTGAGTTCTGCACCCTACTTTTATCCTGCTGTATTGGGGCTCTGTTGTGCTCCCTGTCAGGGCAGTCATTGGTGGTAGTTGAGCACCATCTAGTTCTTCCAGTCTCAGGCTGATGGAATCTCTGGTTTATGTGGGCTTTTCAGTTTCTTGAGCTCGTATTTTTCTTCTCTTTGGTATTCTTCATTCTCCTTGGCTCCGGATAGGTTGGGACCAATTGATGTATCTTAGATGACCACCTGCTGGCTTTTAAGATTCTAGATGCCACTCACCAAAGTGGGATGCAAAACATTTTCTATGAAGTTTCTTGTATTCAAGAACCTTCTTAGCTTTGGGGTAGTCTAGCTGTGCTGACTACCCCTGTACTGTGTGTTGTCCTTCCCTTCACCTAAGGTGATCCTTGTCTATACTCCGTGGTTAATACCCATCTCCCTCCCTTCCCACCCTCATAACCATCAAAGAATGTCTTCTTCGGTGTTTAAACCCTTCTAGAATTCTTTTTTTTTAAATTATGATTGAGTGAAACTGTACATTCCCATATAACTTTGCATGCCCACCTATGTGCAGCTCCTACTGCTTTCCCTGTCTGGTGATAGCACAGTCTCCATTCTATACAATCTTCTTTCTATACAATCTGTAACAATCTCCTATCCCCTCCTCGCCACCCTCTCTCCGGCCTCCAGTAAGAGGTCAGCAGGACGACATCCTATAGATGCATAGAACCATAAAGTGCATGCACAATATGGTCACTTTGTGTCACTAAGTCCAATCCATTCCTGTCAAAGAGTTGACCTCCATTACGATTTATGGACAGGGGCAGCATCAGGGTCAGGGGCCATGCTCCCAGGGGGAAACCCGAGGCCCTTGGACCATCAATTGTCATCTTGTAGTGGAGATCTCAGGGTGTACCCTTTTTTATTCTTTTGTTGCCAGTGAGACTCAACTATGTGAGCCCCATCACGGCTATCGCTGGTGGTGGCCAGGCACCATCCGGTTCTTCCTGTCACAGGTCGCTGTAGTCACCCAGTCACATGGGTCTCTCTGTCTCCTGGGTTCTGTTTCCCCCATGTCATTTTGGTCCTTGGTGGTCATCTGTTCCTGCTGATTTGGCACCCTTTGGTGTACCTCAGATGGCAGCTTGGCAGCTTTTAAGACCCCAGACGCCACTCACCGATGTGGGGTGCAGAAGACTCTCTTAGCAGAATGCTAGTTGTGCCAGTTGGCTTTGATTTCCTCTGAGAGCATGGTCCCCAGCTTCCCACCCCAGCTACTGTGTCCTTACAATATTGGGTTAAGATGGGAAGAGTAATCATGTTATGTTGAAGTCCAGTTAAAATTGATCTTCTTTCTAATGTCTAGAATTCTTATTATAGTGTCCCATGCAATATTTGTTCTTTTGTGACTAATTTCACTCAGCATGATGCCTTCCAGATTCATCTGTGTTATGAGATGTTTCATGGACTCATCATTGTTCTTTATTGTTGCATAGTATTCCATTGTGTAAACATCTCTACTTTCTCTCTTTGTCCATTGATGGGCACCTAGGTTGTGGAAAGCAAATTCTTTTTGAAGCTTAACTTAAAAAAAATTCTGTACTTTAACTTTCAAATAAAACTTTTAAGCATAGAATTAAAGTGTTTTTATGACATTTTCTGTTTGACATTGATTGCTGTCAGGGTTAGGAGTGGATTTGATTTGAAAGTTGCACTAAATAATGGGTGAAAGTTAGTAAAAAATCCAGGCTTTTTGGAAACAACTGTATTAAGTCAGGATTTGCTGATTGCAAGTGAAAGGAAAGCCAGCTCAGCCTAACTTAAAGAAAAAGTAAATCTGTTATCTCAAGTAACTGAAAAGTCCAAGGGTAGGTAAGTTAAGGTCTGACTGGGTCTAGGGCTGGGATTAAAAAAAATAACTTGTGGCTGTTTTTGTAAATAAAGCTTTATTGGAACACAGCTGTGGCCAGTCCTTCACATAACTGTCTGTGGCTGCTTTTGCACTGAAGAGCTGAGTGATGCAATCGCAGAATTGAGTAGCTGGTACAGAGATCTGTGACTCATAAAGCTTAAAATATTTCCTATCTGGTCCTTTACAGAAGAAAATTTGCCAGCCCAGGATCAAAGGGACAAAATGATGTCAGTAGGACCTGGGCTCTCTGGTTCTCTGCTTTGCTTTCCTCAGTTAGTCCTTTGTCGTGTAAACTCATTCCTCATAGTAAACTCCTAACCCTGCAAGCAATTGATGTCCAACTCATGACCAGTTATTTTTCAAACATAGAAGTATTATAAAAACACTTAAATTCTATGCTGAAAAGTTGTATTTGAAAGTTAATACCTCAGGTGAAAACGCAGAATTTTTTACAGCAATTCTATGTGTGTATCCTTACAACTGCAGAAGAGTGGTCCTGTCTTCTAGTTGCTCTAATAAAAGTGCTAAGATTAGCTTTGATTTAACCTTATTTGAATGCAGTGCTCTGATTTGCCGGCTGTGGGTCCCAGTTGACTCCTGGAATTATGGGCCCAGTCACTATTCAAACGGTAGGAACCAAAAAAGGTGGAGAGGATGATCCTCTAAAGAAAAGCTGGGAAGTTTTTTCCCACCATTGTGGTGTGTGTGGCTGCCTTCCATCCTCACCACATCTTCTCATAAGATTTTCTGGATCAAGAGATTTCCTGGCCAAGAAACAAAAACAGAACCATTCCATTCCCCAGTGGATTTGAATGAAAACTGGTGATAAAAACTGGTACAGCTCGAAGAGGAGTCACTGAAGAAGAACCAAGCTGAGTCTATAAGGATCACACATGTGATGGCCCACATATTTATGCTGTGTCAATTTTGTTAGAATCTTACTGTATCAAGTTGAAAAGTTTGCTACTATCTGAATAACTGGATGTTCTATTAGGAAAATTCTAGTTTCTTTTATTTTTATACCTCTACATTGATAGGTTGACTCAGTAGTAAATGCGTGAGACCTTTTGCTCAAGGGGGAAAAAATCTGGAGAGCTAATACTCCAAGAAGGCATTGAGTAGGGGGACTAGTAGGGATAGAATAATGAGGAAACAAAAGGACAGTTAGACACAGGCAAACCAACAACAATGTCCACTGACTGGAGGGTCCCCTGGGAACATGGCCTGCTGCTGTCCCTGGAAATCAGTAGTAAGTCACTCTTCAGACAAGAATGGAATGGACTCCAGGTCACAGTGTGGTCACATGGTGTGCGTACTTTATGGTTCTACGCATTTATAGGAGGCTGTCTTACTGGTCTCTTTCTAGACTGTAGAGAAAAGGGTAGAGGGGGACAGATGCTTGTTAAGAGGATACTAGATATACAGAGTGAAAAGGAAGAATGTGCTGCCACCAGGTCAGGAGAACAGAAGGAGCTACAGATAAGTGGGCATGCTAAACTGATTCAGATTGTATACTTTCACTTAATCACAATTTAAAAAAAATTTTTTAAAAAGTCTGCTAGAACTGTTAAAATAGCAGCTTGTAAATAGTTATAGCTTCTTTTGTTAATACAGAAATAATGTTTTTCCTCTGTCCAATTCATTTTAAGATTTTAGGTCAACTACATGAAATTATAAGGAGCCCTGGAGACACAGTGGTTAAGCACTCACTGCTAGCTAGTGGGTCATTGTGGTGGCTCACCAGCCACTCTGTAGAAGAAAGATGTAGCCGTCTGCTTCTATAAAGAGTTCAGCCTTGGAGACTCTGGAGCAATTCTACTCTGTCTTATAGGTCCCTG
Source organism: Heterohyrax brucei (assembly GCA_028571685.1). NCBI lineage: Eukaryota > Metazoa > Chordata > Mammalia > Hyracoidea > Procaviidae > Heterohyrax > Heterohyrax brucei. The sequence continues at coordinate 63,046,075 of CM053140.1, forward strand.
TGAGTCTGAGGTGACTCCACATCAGTGGGTTTTGGGTTGAGTTAATGAAATTATTATTTTTACTGTGCAAAAACAGTCGAATATTGGCAGTTTTATGCACTTCAACCTGTTACTATTGAAGAATAGAAAAAGCAGAACATTTTATCTTTTCAGTCTGTGAATAAGTAGAAAAATAAAAGTTTATTTTTTAAAAAAGGTAAAACTGGAGTACATTATTATAGGAATGCAAAAGTCTAAAACAATCCATTCATGTAATAAACCATGTTGACAGATTGTTGTTGTTGTTAGGTGCCATCGAGTTGGTTCTGACTCATAACGACCCTGTGAACAACAGAATCAAACACTGTCCCAGTCTTGTGCCATGTCCACAATTGTTTTTATGCTTAAACCCATTGTTGCAGCCACTGTGTCAATCCATCTCGTCGAGGGTCTTCCTCCTTTTTGCTGACCCTCCACTCTACCAAGCGTGATGTTCTTCTCCAGGGAGTGATCTTTCCTGATAGCATGTCCAAAGTATGTAAATGTTGACAGATTATAGGAGGGTAACCATATAAACATAAGTATCTAATTAATTATGTATTTTTAATAAGAATTCTTTTCAAATTGGAAATAAAATTGAAGAGTGAAAATAAAAGAATACTCCTCACACTCAAGTACTATTGAACATCCTTTTTTAAAAAAATTGTGTTCTAGGTGAAAGTTTATAGCACGAATCAGTTTCTTATCCAAAAATTTATACACAACTTGTTTTATCATACTTGATGCAGTCCCCACAATTTGTCAGCACTCTCCCTCTTTGCCTATCGCCCCCAAGTTTCCTGTTTCCATGGGTCCAAGTTACCTGTCCCTTCCTGCCTTCGTACCTTGCCTGTGGGTAGGTGTTACCCATTTGGTCTCATATACTTCAGTGAAATAGAAGCACATTCCTCATGTGTGTTATGGTTTCTTTTATAGGCCTTGTCTAATCTTTGGCTGGAAGGTAAACTTCAGGAGTGGTTTGAGTTCTGAGTTAGTTGGGTGTCTAGAGTTCATGGTCTTAGGGGTTACTCCAGTATCTGTCAGACCAGTAAGTCTGATGTGTTTTTGTGAACTTGAATTTTGTTATACATTTTTCTCCTGCTCTGTGTGAAACCTTCTGTTGTGATCTCTGTCAGAATGACTGATGGTGGCAGCCAGGCACTATCTAGTTCTTCTGGGCCCAAGCTGGTGGAGTCTCTGGTTCGTGTGGTCCATTAGTCCTTTGGGTTGATATTTTCCTTGCTTCTTTGATTTTCTTCCTGCATCTTTGGTTTTCTTCTTCATATTCCTTTACTCTGAATGTGATGGTACCAATAGATGTATTTTAGATGGCTGCTGATATGCTTTTAGGACACCAGATGCTACTCACCAAAGTAGGATGTAGAACGTTTTCTTTTTCATTTACTTGTTTATTGTGATTAAATGAAAGTGCAATCCATATCAATTTTGTGTGCCCACCTATCTGCAGCTCCTTCTACTCTCCCCACCTGGTGACAGCATGCTCCTCCTGTCCATTACATACTTTCAGTGTCCCCTCAACTAGCATCTGTCCCCTCCTCTCCACCCTCTTCTTTCCAATCTAGAAAGAGACCAGTAGGGCCACCTCCTGTAAATGCATAGAATCACACAGTATGCACATCATATGGTCATACTGTGCTCGTGAGTCCAGTCCATTCTTGTCTGAAGAGTTGACCTCATTTCTGGTTTCCAGTCAGGGACAGCAGCAGGTCTAGGGGCCCTGTTACCAGGGGAGCATCCAGGCTGTCAGACCATCAGTTCAGGTCTTTTAGAAGAGTTCTTGAGCTGTACTCCTCTTTTTCTCATGTTGGCTCAGGGATTCTACACTGTGTCCTCCATCACAGCTGTCTTTGGTGGTGGCTGGGCACCATCTGGTTCTTCTGGTCTCCTGTTGATACAGTCTCCCACTCATATGGATCCTTCTGTCTCTTGGGCTCTTTTTTCTCTCATGTCTTTGACATTCTTGGTGATCAGAGAGAATGAATGGTTCCAGATGAGTTGGGACTATTTAGTGTACCTCAGAGGGCAGCTCGCTAGCTTTTAAAAAACCACTCACCAGTATGGAGTGCAGAAGACTGTCAGCAATAGAGTAGTTAATGCCAGCTGGCCTCGATATTGCCTGAATATATGGTCCCCAGACTCCCATCCCTGCTACTCTATCCTCTGAAATATTGGGTTGAGTTTAGAAAACCTTTCAGTTTATGGTGAAGTCCAGGTAAGTTGTTCTAGGATGTAGAACATTTTCTTTATGAATTCTGTTATACCAGTTGACTCAGATGTCCCTCAAGACCATAGTCACCTGGTCTGAACCCCAGTAAGTTGGTCCCTTAAGGTGTTTGCAAGTACCTGGGAAGCTTCTATGGCTTTTCCTTGGTCAAGTTGTTAAACATTATTCTTAATGGTGAAATTTTAATGGCATTTCCATTTAATCAGTGATGCCTGTGATCATGATTTTTATGCTACACACTTTATGGGAGATCCTAGACCTTGTAATAGGATAGACAGAAGAAATGAGATTATAAAAATGGAAACAGATGAAGTAAAACTGTCCTTATTTGCAGACATATAACTGTCTATAAAGAATATTCCATAAAATCTTCAGATAAACTGTTAAAGCTAAAAAGAGAGTTTGGCAGGATTACTAAATACAAGGTCAATACATATATCAATAGCAAGGCTATAAACCAGTAATGATGCAGTAGAAACAAAATACCCATTAACTATAGCAATAAAATGTATAAGCACTAGGAATAAATCTAAAAAAAAAAAGCATGCAAGATCTTAATAGGGGAAACAAGGAAACATTACTGATATGCAAGAACCAAACCCAAACCAAACTTGCTGCCATTGAGTTGATTCTGACTCCAAGCAACCCTTTAAGACAGAGGAAAACTGCCTCTTAGAGTTTCCAAGGAGTGCCTGTGGACTTGAAATTCTGATGTTTTGGTTGGCAGCCATAGCACTTAACCACTATGCCACCAGGGTTTCTCGTATAAAAGAAGACCTGAATAAATGAACAATTATACCATGTTCCTGGGTAGTAAGATTTAGTATTATAAAGATAAGAATTCTCCTCTGTATTAATCTATAAATTCAGTGTAATTCCAGATGAAATACCAGTAAGATTTATTTGTGTATGAAACCTTGATAAGCTGATCCTAAAGTTTATGTGGAAAAATAACAGGCCAAGAGAATTTTATTTATTTATTCTTTTATCGTTGGCTCTAATTCTTTACCTCAGCTATATATTTACATTTTTTGCTGTATGACTTTCCAGTTATTCTCACTAAAAGAGCAGAGGCTGCTTTCCCTTCCCTTGACTCTGAATTTGGCCATAGGATTAACTTTGGTCAGCAGAATATGATAGAAGTATAAACCTTGAGGCCTCATGTGTTTCCATTATATTTATTGCCCTTCTGCCATGATCATGAGAACTTTTCCAGGCTAGCCCACTGGTCCCAGGCAGAAGGTATGAGACACACGTAACAGAACCACCCCAGACAAGCTGCCCCATGTAGGTGAGCCTAAGTCAGCTGACCCCTAGGTATGTGAATGGATTCAGGCAAGATCAGCAGAGCTGTCCTGCCAAGCGCAGCCTAGATGAGGCAACTCACAGGTGTGTGAGCTAAACAAAACTTACTATGTATAACACTGAGTTTTTGTGGTGTTACACAGTGTTAGGTTACTAGAAAAATGGTGTGGTTGGGGAACATCTGAGCCTCTCTAACTTCTCAGAGTAGGGAGGAGAGTCAAGAGGAACAGCCCAATAAATGAATACACGAAGTACAGGGTGGAAAGCAGGAGTGTGCTGTCACAGAGTTGGGGGGGCAGCTAGAGTTGCATAAAGGTGTGTGGATGGGTTTTTGTTGGGTAATTGACTTGGATTGTAACCTTTCACTTAACAAAAAAAAAAAAAAAAAAAAAAAATCAACAGCCCAAAGGTGATTCATTTAAGGCAGAGTTCAGATAGTCAGACATACCTCCTCTTGCCTGGCCTTTTTACAGTTCCCATACCAAGTGTCCCTCCCATGGCACTGTCTGCTTCTTTGCTGAGTTCACTGCAGCAGCCACCTGGAGCTCACAGGCAATACTCATGATTATGGGGTTGATTAGGGAAGTAACAGGTTACAGTTCAGGCTCAGGGATGCTCAGGATGTGGTTCTTCAATCAAGACAGACTCTTCTCAGCCAAGCTGGCAAGCACATCGCTCTCTGGCCCCTCAGCATCTGCCCTGCTCTTTCAGGTTAGTCCCAGGGAACCTCAGTCTGCAGGTGCCCAGCTACTCTGCGTTAGCCAGCCGAGCTCTACCAGGTGCCCTGTATCCCTACCCCACCAGCAAGCATCCTGCCAAAGGTGCTCAGCTTTCTCATTCCTTGGGCTGGGAAGCCCATCTCGTTGTCTTAGTCATCTAGTGCTGCTATAAAAACCGCAGGTGGACAGGCTTTAATAAAGAAAAATGTATTTCTTCACAGAAAAGTAGGCTTAAAGTCGAAATTCAGGGTGTTAGCTCCAGGGGAAGGTTTTCTGTGTTGACTGTGGAGGAAGATCCTTCCCCTCGACTGGGAGCTTCTGAGTTGCAGGCACTGCTTCTTCCCTGGTGGTATCTTTCCTGGTGGCAACTCTTTACTTGCTTCCCTTTCCTCTGTATCCTGAGAGACTGCCTCAGAGCACAACACCGTCCTATAAATTGAATCCTGCCTCACTAATACAGTTGCCACGCATCACCCTTCATTAACATCATAGAGGTAGGATTTACAGCATGTAGGAAAATCACTCAATGCCTCAGAATCATGGCCTAACCGAACTGCTACATGCATTTTTTGGGTGACACAATTCAGTCCATGACACTGTCTCCTGCTGGTCTCCTCCCTCCTGCCACCATTTGTCTGCCACCACTTCTTACCATCTTCAGTGTTAACAACACTCTCTGTCATGCTCTCTCTCTCTCTCTTTATCTCCCTGTCTCCTGATTCCAGAAGCTTCTCAGCACAGGGACCTGTGTTCCATAGGAAAATCTATTCCCAGATCTTCTTTCTTGGTGGTGGTGAGATCCTTCCTTCCCACTTCTGGGATGGCTCATTTTAAGCCTAGCAGGATGGCAAAACTGACCAATCCCCTCATTAGGGTTCCGTATACCTTATTTGCATGGTTTCACGCTCCCCCAAGGGTCCCATGTACCTTATTTCTATTATTAGCAAACTATCAGTCCCTTTGGTGGGCCACAAGCACCTCATTTGCATAATCTTACCCAGTTAATTTGATGGCAGTTACAAAGACTATGGCTACAGGACCGTAATAAGTAATTCACTGTACCTCAGTAACAATATGCTAATCAACAAGCATTTCACTGAAAAGGAAGCCTAAATAGTCAATAAACATACTAAAAGTTGTTTAGTCCTGTAAATAAAAGCAGTAACGTACCATTGCGTACCCATAAGGTTAGCAAAAATTAGAAAGTCTGACAATACTGAATGTTGGCAGAAACAAGAAGACACTATGTCCTGGTGGCATATTGGTTGAGTGCTACAACTGCTAACCAGGTCAGCAGTTGAAATCTACTGGCTGCTCCTTGGAAACTCTATGGGGCAGCTCTACTCTGGCCTATAGAGTTGCTAGGAGTTGGAATCAATTTGACTGCAATGGGTTTTTTCAGTAGTGGGATGCGCATTTCAAAACCATTTCACATGACTGGCCATTGAGTTGCAGGTGTGAGTTCCCTGGGTTAGGCAACCAGGGAAGCTCTTTTTCTCCTGATAAAAAGAAGGTAGACTGGGCTGGCAATTACCTTTTGCCCTTAGCTCTTCTCTCTGCCAGAAAGGTAGACGTAAGACTGGAGGTGGATCAGCCGTCTCGTAACATGAGGCAGTCTAATTTCGTTAATGACAGCATTTGTCTGTGTTGAATTCGTTTTGTATCTCTTTAGAGCTAACTCTTCTGTTTTCTTGGTGTCATTTCTTATTAATAATAATAATAAAAGAGAGAAAAGAGGAGTGTGGCTATCATTTGTGGAGTACTTACTAACATGCTCAGTACAGTTTTGAGTGTCATGTATACCTCAACTCACCCACCCTGCACAGCAGTCCTGTGAAATAAGTGCTGCTTTTAGTCCCATTTTACAGACAAGAAAACAGGACCCAGAGGTTACATAAGTTGCCCAAGTTCACACAGCTGCTATTTTTCATCATCTGTGCTATTTTTCACCATCTTTGGACTCAATTTTAAATTTATTTAATAGTCTATCACATCTTTTCCTATTTTCTGAAGTTCTTGGGGTTCTAATTCTCTCACTTGTCATGTTGGCTGATTTTCATGTATAAAGAACAATTTCCTGTGTGGTTTCGTATTTTAAATTCATTTACTCAACAACATTGATTATCTGTTGTATACCCAAGTGCTGTTCACGGAGCGGAGGATGAATGAACAGTAAACAAAACGGGAAGCCTCTGCTCTCTTGGAGCTTAAATTTTCATAGGGGGAAAACAACAAAATAAATACATAGCAAGTGCTAAAAGAAGGCAACAAAGCAAAGTAAGGCAATAAAGCCTGAAACCAAAGAAAAACTGGCTGTTCTCCAGTCACCAGCCTTTAGTTAGCAGTCAAACACAGACCTTTTTCAGCACCCAGGGACCTTAGAAACTGAGGGTGGGTGCTTACGTAAGGTAGTAAGAAAAGTCTCTCTGATGAGGTGACATTTGAACAGAGATCCTAAAAGGAGTGAGAATGTGAGTTGTGTATGTATTTGGGGGAAGAATGTTCTAAGCAGAGGAAATAGCAAAGCCTGCGCAGGAGGACTGCGCCTGGAGTGTCCAAGGAAGAGCAAAGAGGTCCATGTGGCTGGAAGGTAGAGAGTGAGGGCTAAAGCAGAGGAGGTGAGGGTTAGGAGGTGCTGAGAGGGAGGAAGGTATAAATCACATAGGGCCTTTTGGATTGTGGGAACAACTAGAGAGTCTGATGAACCACTGGAGAGTTGTAAGCAAAGGTGTAACATGATTTTACGTAGGTTTTAGAGGGATTCCTTTGGCTGCTGTGTTCAGACGTCACTGAACTTCCAAGAAGACCAACTGGGAAGCTAGTGCAGCAGCCTGTAGGGAGTAGATGAAGATAACTGGCTCAAGGTAGCAAAGGCTTAGTGAAAAGAAGTGATAGAATTTTGGATCTGTTTTGAAGATAAAACCAACAACATGGAATCAAAGGTGATTCTTTGTTTGTTTGTTTTTTTTTGCCTAAAACAGTTGGTAAAATGGAGTTACTGTTTCCTAAGATGGATGAGACTGGAGAAAGCAGATTCAGCATGGCACTATATCAGGAACACGATTTCTGGCATGTCAAGCTTTGGATGTCTATTAAATGTCTAAGGGAAGATGCAGGCAGACAGTTGGATAATATATGAGATTTAGATGTCTCTGGGTGTCACAAGTGGTTAGGTACTCCACTACTAGCGAAAAAGTTGGTGCTTCAGACCCACCCAGAGGTGTCTGAGAAGACAGGCCTAGCACTATGCTTCTCAGAGGTCACAACCTGGAAAACCCTGTGGAGCAATTATAGTTTGCATGTAGTTTGCTTGCCGTGAGTTGGAATCAGCCGAACTGGCAACTGATAACAACACATGACACTTGAGGTTCAGAGATGAGGCCAGGGGCTAGAAATGCAAATTTGGGAGACCTAAGCCCACAGATGGTGTTGAAAACTGAGATTGGGTGAGGTCACCTAAGAAATGATAGGTAGAGAACAAGTCTGAGGCCTGGGACATTCTAATACTTCTTGTTAGATAGCTTTGAGTCAGTTGTGACTCATAGCTACTCTGTGTATAATAAAACAAAACACTACCTGGTCCTGTGCCAACCTCATGATTGTTTTTATGCTTGAGCCCATTGTTGCAGCCAGTGTGTCAATCCATCTTGTTGAGGGTCTTTCTCTTATTTGTGAGACCTTCTGCTTTACCAAGCATGATGTCCTTCCCCTGGGACTAGTCCCTCCTGATAACATGTCCAGAGTATGTGAGATGAAGTTTCACCATCCTTGCTTGTAAGGAGCATTCTGGCTGTACTTCTCCCAAGACAGATTTGTTCATTCTTCAGGCAGTCCATGAGATAGTCAACATTCTTCACCAACACTGTAACTCAAAGGCATCAGCTCTTTGGTTTTCCTTATTCATTGCCCAGCTTTTGCATGCATATGAGGTGATTGAAAACACGTGGCTTGTGTCAGGTACCCGTTAGTCCTTAAAGTAACACCTTGCTTTTGAAAATTTGAAAGAGGCCTTGTGCAGCAGATTTGGCCAATGCAATGCTTCTTTTGATTTCTTAAATGCTGCTTTCATAGGCATTGGTTGTGAATCCAAGTGAAGTGAAATCCATGACAACTTCAGTATTTTCTCCATTTATCGTGATGTTCTTATTGGTCCAGTTGTGAGGATTTTTATTTTCTTTATGTTGAGGTGTCATCTGTATTGAAGGCTGCAGTCTTTGATCTTCATCAGTAAGTGCTTCAAGTCCTCTTCACTTTCAGCAAGCAAGGTTGTTTTATCTGCATATCATGGATTGTTATTGAGTCATCCTCCAATCCTGGTGCCATGTTCTTCTTCATATAGTCTAGTTTCTCAGATTATTTGGCCAGCATACAGATTGAATACGTACAGTGAAAGGATACAACTCTGACACCTTTCTTGACTTTAAACAGCCTAATATCCCCTTGTTCTGTTCAAACAATTGCATCTTCATCTATATATAAGTTTCTCATGAACACAGTTGAGTGTTCTGGAATTCCCATTCTTTGCAACAGTAATTGTAATTTGTTACGATCCACACAGTTGAGTGACTTTGGGTAGTCAATAAAACACAGGTAAATACCTTTCTGGTATTCTCTGCTTTCAGCCAGGATACATCTGATATCAGCGGTGATATCCCTTGTTCCATGTTGTCTTCTAAATCCATACTGAATTTTTGGCACTTCCCTGTTGATATACTGCTGCAGCTACTTTTATGTTATCTTCAGCAAAATTTACTTGAGTGTGATATTAATGATATTGTTGGAAAATTTCCACATTCTGTTAACTCACCTTTCTTTGGAATAGGCGTAAATATGAATCTCTTCCAGTAGGTTGGCCAGGTAGCTGTCTTCCAGATTTCTTAGCACAGATGAGTGAGGACTCCCGGCATCACATCCATTTGCTGAAACTCCTCACTCAGAATCCCACTAATTCCTACAGCCTGCTTTGTTGCCAGTGCCTTCAGTGCAGTCTGGACCTCTCTCTTCACTGCCGTTGGTTCATGAGCATGTGCCACCTCCTGCAGTGGTTGAACATCAACCTGTTCTTTTTGGTGTAGTGACTCTGCGCACACCTCCCATCTTCTTTTGATGCTTTCTACATCATTTAATATTTTCCTGTAGAATCTTGCAGTATTACAACTCAAAGCTTGAATATTTTTCAGTAGTTCTTTTAGCTTCAGAAATGCCAGGCATAGTCTTCCCTTTGTTTTCTAACTCCAGGTCTTTGCACATCTCGTTATTATAATTTGTCTTCTTAAGACGCCCTTTGAAATCTTCTGTTTAGCTTTTTTACTTCATCATTTCTTTCATTCACTTTAGCTCCTGATGTTCAAATGACTTTCAGTCTGTTATGACATCCATCTTGATCTTTTCTTCTTTCCTGTCTTTTTTTTGACCTTTTGCTTTCTTCAAGTATGATGACCTTGATGTCATTCCACAGCTCAGCTCATCTGTGAGCATTAGCGTAATTTTCTACTACTTAAACCAAACCAATTACCGAGTTGATTCCAACTCATAGTGACCCTATAGTACAGAGTAGAACTTACTGCCCCATAGAATTTCCAGGGAGCACCTGGTGGACTGGAACTGCTGAAATTTTGGTTAATAGCTGTAGCTCTTCACCGCTACACCACCAGGGTTTCCATTCCGCTCCTAAGAGGTTAGGAAAGTAGAGAATGAGTAAAGGAGACTGAGAGAAGATGGCCAGTGAGGGAGGAGGAAAAGGGGCGTCCTGCCAGCCAAGCAAATGAAGTCTTTTAGGGTAGAGAATGATCAACTCTGTGTGTAAAACAAGAAGAAATGACCATTTGACATCATGCAAGTTACTGATGACCTTGACAAGAATAGTTGTGATGGAGTATTGGGATTAAGATCTGACGGAAATGGGTTCAAAAGAGAACAAGAAATGAAGAAGTGGAGACAGCAGATTTTTTTTTAATTTTTTATTTTTATTTAACATAACTGAGTGAAAATGTACATTCACATGTAAATTTACATGCCCCCCTATATGCAGCTTCCACTGCTCTCCCTGCCTGGTGACAGCACACTATTCCTCTCTGCTCCATACATGTCTCATCCTCCCAACAGTCTCCTTTCCCCTCCTCTGCGTCCACTCCCCTTCCTCCAGCCAGAGGTCAGCATGATGATATCCTATAGATGTATAGAACCGTAAAGTGGACAGCAGATATTTTAAAAACTTCTTTAGTAAATTTTGTGTAAAGGGAGCAGAGAAATGGAGTAGTAGCCAATGTTAGGTATGAGATCGAGGGGTAGTTTTTCTTTGTTTTTAAAGCAGGAATAGTAGACATCGTGCTTGCATGATACTGGAAATAATCCATTTTGTATAAAGATGGGAATGATTTTGAATTCATCTTTAGCAGAACTTATTTCTTAACTGCTCTAGCAAATTCTTGGGATGGTAAAACCAGTGTGACATGGGGAAAAAGAGTCAGGGTGGCCATGAAAAATAACCAGGCTTATTATAATCACTGTGTCCAGAGACAAGAAGGCATAGCATGCTATGATGTAAGCTCACATGGCATTGCACCAAAGGACAAGGCAACAGCAGGTTGGAATTTAGGAAAGGCCTTGTGTATGGGTTAGCCAGGTTTCACAGGCTTTCTGTGGATTGGGCATCTTGAGTAATTCTGCAGCTTCAGGAGACAGAGGCTGTCCCTAGCTGTTCAGTAACTGGCTCCAGGTGATTGTGATGGGTTCCTAGTGGTCAGCAGTGTAAGAGCCTGATAAAGGGGAGTGGTTGGAGAATGTGCTTAATCAGCTGCTCAGCAAGGGGAATTCACCAGCTCCAGACAGGCCTCAAAACTGTGTCAAGACAGCACAAAACAAAAGGACATTGCACCACCCGGTTTGGTTTTGAGAGCACCCCTCACAGGCAACTTCCCATTTGCAAGGTGTCCCAGAGGTACCACCAAACCAAGAGGAATCCTTCCCCTTCCTTCCCCTCCTCTCTCTTCTCCTTCCCTCCCCTCCCCTCCCCCTCCCTTTTCCCCTCCCCTCCCCTCCCCTTCCCTTCTTTCCTGAGTGAAAGTTTACAGAGTCAACTGGCCATCTAAAACCTCTGTACAGACACCCAGACACCACTGTGCAACTCCAGCTGCTCTCCCAACCTGTGACAGCACACTCCTCCTTTCCACCCTGTACTTCCCATATTCATTCGACCAACTCCTGTCCCCTCCTCTCTATCCTTCTGTCTCGTTTCTGTAGGGGAGCTGTTTTGACAGCCTCATGTTTTACAGTCCAGTCCAATTTTTGTCCAAAGAGTTGTCTTTGGTGCTGTCTTCAGCTCTCGGCTAGGAGTGAGTCCAGGGGCCATGTTCTCAGGGGACCCTCAAGGATATTGGATCATCAGGTCTGGTCTTTGAAAAGAATTCTAGATCTGTACATATTTTTCTCGCACTACATCAGGGAGTGTCTGTTGTATTGCCTATCAAGGCAGACATTGGAGATGCCCAAGCACTATCTAGTTCTTCTGGTCTCATGCTGGTGTCATCTCGGGATCATTTAGCCCTTTCTGTCTCCTGGGCTCACATTTTCCTCCTGTCTCTGATGTCCCAACAGGAATGTTCTTGTCAGTTTTTCAACTTGAAGTGTCTAAACTAAGCAGATAATATAAATTTGGACTCTAGAACCTCACAAAATCAGCCTTAAGAGTGACTATCACACTTCGGCAAGCTTTCTTTACCTTTTCCCTGGACTTACTAGGCAAAACCTACTAGTCTGTTTACACTGAAGTTGCAGTCCTTAGAGAGTCTCAACAGATAACTGGGTTCTCTCTTCCTGTCTGTCATACACCAGGCTGTTTTAACAATGGACATCTGAGCCCCTAACCATCACCGTCCACAATCATGTGCTCTCCGCTCTGGTTCAGCTTCCTGCTCACTGCTGGCATTGGGGGATCTCCTGGTCTTCCTTGCAAGTTCAGCTGTACGTTTAACAAACAAATCTTGGTTTATTTTAGCAGCATCTCTAGGTGTTCATAGCAGTAAAGGTTCAGAACTGGGTAGACATCCATTCTGCTGAAACTTCTGATCTTTCCCCTTACTCTTCACCTGGCTAATACCTGCTCAGCTTTGAGGTCTCTGCTGAAGTGTCTTCTCAGAGAGCTAGTCCCTAATGTACTCCATCTCAATCTAAACTAGTTTACCCTTTTATACACTTCATAACCAATTGCTATCAAGTCAGTGCTGATTCATGTGAACTCCATGTGTGTCATAGTAGGACTGTGCTCCATAGGGTTTTCACGGCTGTGACATTTAGGAAGCAAGTCACCAGGCCTTACCTTTGAGGCTCCTGTGAGTGGGTTCAAACTGCCAACCTTTGGCTTAGTAGTGTGTAACCATTTGTACAGAAACCCTGGTGGCACAGTGGTTAAGTGCAACATCTGCTAACCATGACGTTGGCTGTTCAAATCCTCCCAGTGTTCCTTGGAAACTCCATGAACAGTTCTACTCTGTCCTGTAGAGTCTCTATGAGTTGGAATCACCTAGATGGCAGTGAGTATGGGGACTAGGTAACCATTAGTGCCAGCCAGGGAACCTTAAACTACTCATGGCGTCCTCTTTTTAGCTTAGCACTTATCTTGTCATTGTAACTTCCTCTGAGTATTTGTTTAATGCCTCATATACCCTCTAGAGTGAAAGCCTCATGAGGACAGGCATCAAGTCCATTTCATTCAGCACATAGCAGAAGGCTTGAATTAAAGAAGATGCTCAGTGAAGTTTGTTGGCTCAACACAGTTTTCTAAAAATCTAATAATTAATAGTATTAAATGATATCTTCTAAAATTGAAACCCGGTATCTTCCATGAAGACTGTGTTCTCCAAGAAGAAAATGCTTTTAATGGGAGAACAGTCATGATTTTAGTTGATTCATCTTAGGACAGCAGTGCTGTTGAGTTCTTGGTAACCGCTTGTGTCTTTTCCTCTCTAGAATGGAGATCTCCTCTCACCAGTCTCACCTTCTGCAACAACTGAATGAGCAACGCAGGCAAGATGTATTTTGTGATTGCAGTATTCTGGTTGAAGGGAAGGTCTTCAAAGCACATCGGAATGTGTTATTTGCTAGCAGTGGCTACTTTAAAATGCTTCTTTCTCAGAATTCGAAGGAGACAAGTCAGCCCACCACAGCTACATTTCAGGCTTTCTCCCCTGACACTTTTACGGTTATTCTGGACTTTGTCTATTCGGGAAAACTGTCTCTTACTGGTCAGAATGTCATAGAAGTGATGTCAGCTGCTAGCTTTCTTCAGATGACTGATGTCATTAGTGTATGTAAGACTTTTATTAAATCTTCATTAGACATTAGTGAGAAAGAAAAAGATCGCTATTTCAGTCTCTCAGATAAAGATGCCAATTCTAATGGCGTAGAACGTTCCTCTCTTTATGGCGGTGGCTGGCAAGAAGAAAGCAGCTCTCCACGTGCTCACCTCAGCCCAGATCAAGGAACAGGGGCAGTAAGTGGAAAGTCTTGGAGTAAGTATAATTATCACTCAGCCTCCCAAAGGAGTACTCAGCAACCTTTGGCCAAGCATGAGCAAAGGAAAGAGTCCCTCAAGAAGTCCAAACACTTGAGATTATCACAGCCTTCTGAAGTTGCTCATTATAAATCAAGCAAACGAGAAGCACGGACGTCTGATTCTTCCAGCCACGTTTCCCCGTCTGAAGACCAAGCACAAGTCGATGCTGAAATGGACTCGACTCCTGCTGGCTATCAGTATGGTCAAGGATCTGATGTCACATCCAGAAGTTTTCCAGGTACCCCAAAAGAGCATAAATCCCCTCAGTCCAATTCCTAATGTCCTATAGAAGGCAACCCTGTTGCAACATGCTCGTAATTGTAGGTGTTATAGGTAGTTGAACCAATGAATGATAAATGATTTTTTGTTAAAGTCGTACTTCTCTAACTATATTTGTTTCTTAAAACGTAATTCGTAAAATTTTCACTCAAGAAGAGTGTTTTTATACAGAAAAGTTAAATTGAGCAACCATGCATATTTGCAAAGATTCACACACCCAGGGTCTATTTTAGAAAAGTTTAGAAAAATATATAAAAGTAAAGGGAATAATGTAAACGCCTATGAACCTGTTATCCAGCGCCAACTTTCCATGCACAGCCAATCTTATTTTACCTATCATTTTTCGTGGTATCCCCTGGGAAACCTTGCTTGTGTAGTGGCTAACTGCCATGGCTTCTAACCAAAAATGTCAGCAGTTTGAATTTACCAGGTGCTTCTTGGAAACTCTGGGACAGTTCATCTCTGTTCTGTAGGGTTACTGTGAGTTGGAAATTTACGTAATGGGTTTGGTTTTGGTTTATCTCCTGCCTGTATTATTTTTAAGCAGATCTCAGACATCGTGTCTGTTCATCTGTAAAAACTTCAGAATGTATTTCTAAAATATGTTGTTGTTGTTCTTAGATAATTCTGAGTCAGTTCCAACTCCCAGTGACGTGGTCAGACAGAGTAAAACTATCCCGCAGGGTTTCCTAGGATGTGATCTCTACAGGAGCAGATCGCCAGTCTTTTCTTCTTCAGAGCCATTGGTGGGTCTGAACCACCAGCCCTTTGCTTAGCTGTCGAAATACTATGACACTATTACTGTACTTGAATAAAATTAGCAATAGCTCCTGAGTAGCACTAAATAGACACTCAGCTTTCACATTTCCCTCACTGTTGTATAAATTTTTAGACATCATTGGGTTGTTTATAGATAATACAAATTGTAAAACATATAGGTAACCTGATTGATTTTTACTAATCATATTTCCTGTAGGATATTATTAAGAAAATATATGAAATTATGTCATACTTATAATGTACAGGAAGTCCTATCAGGCCAGGATATATAGAAACAACAGAGCAAAAATATAAAATCTTTGTTGTATTTTATTTTATTTTCTCTTTATTAGTGTCTTTGTTGAATTTTAAAACACCAAAAAAAGTTATCTTTCTTCTTTTGAGCTCTACACTTTTCGTAAACCAAAAACCAAACTTGTTGTCATCAAGTCCACCTCCTGGTGACCATATTCTAAGTGATTTAAATCTAACCTTCATAATGAAGATGCTGTTTTACAACTATGAAGTTAACATTTTATGTAGAAATTGTTGAGATGACATCTGTTTGGTTATATAGATTTTAATCACAGTAATTTATTTTTTTAATTATAAGGTTTAAAGTGAAAATATTAAAGAGCCCTGGAATTTCTTTTTCACCTTAGAAAAAGAAAAAAAAAAAGATATTGGGTAAGAGAACTCAAATTCTTAAAAAAGTTCAGACTTACTGAACTGGTTGAGATTGGAGGACTCCCTGAGATGTATCATCCTGCGATGCTCTTTACACCGTGAACCGAAACTATTCCATGAGGTTACCTCTTAGCTAAATAACAGACTGGTTCCTAAAATAAACAATATCATCTGTGAGTACTGTACACCTTTAAAAAATCATCTGTATGAGACCAAACAGTCAACATTTACTCTAAAGCGAAGATAAGAAGGCCAGAGGGCAGGGAAACAGGGGTACTAGAAACAGAACAGCTAGAAAGGAAATCAAGACAAGGCTGATGCACTGTGAAAAATGTAACCAATGTCACTGAACCAACTGTGTAGAAATTCAATAATGATACTGTAATTTGCTGGGAAAGTTTCACTAAAAACTATATTTTCATTAAAAAACTGATAAAAGAATAGGAAAAGTTATAAGTATATCTAAAGTAAAGGCAAGGGGGTAAAAACATGTAAATAAATCAAATTACTTAAAAGCTTTGGGTTGGAGTACCTCCTGTCCTGAGAAGGTGAGAAAAGGCAGAAAGGGACAGTTGCTGAGTGAGAGGACACAGGAAATCTGGGATGGAGAGGAAGGGTGTGCAGTCACATTACAGGAATAGCAACTGGGGTCGCGTAACAGTGTGTACAAGTTTTGTATGAGAAACCAACTTGAGCTGTAAACTTTCACCTAAAACAAAAGTAAAAAAAAAAAGTCTCTGGTGAAGCTTAAATGCTTAAATGAATCACTTCTTTAAATCAGGTACCACCTTTTTAAATTTAAAAGCTAGTGGATCTACAACATTAAATAAAATCATAAGTGTGACAATCTGTTAATTTTACCCAGACTTTGTAAGTCTGTAAAATACTAAAATTACAACAGTCATATTTAGGATAAATTGGCCATCTAGTCTTAATAAAATTTCTTTCGTCTTCTTTTCTCCCATCCTTTCTGAGATTGTATTAACCAATAGTTCTTGAAATTCTTTGTTTTATTGGAATTGTTACTGTGAGCTTTCCAGTGATCTAATGAAACTGTCTTGTGACAGATGACCTGCCCAGGATGCGATTCAAGTGCCCATACTGTACCCACGTGGTGAAGCGGAAGGCTGACCTAAAACGCCACCTTCGTTGTCACACAGGAGAAAGGCCCTATCCCTGTCAGGCTTGTGGAAAAAGATTCAGCAGGCTGGACCACCTAAGCAGCCACTTTCGAACGGTATACATATGATTCTGCACCATTTTACTTCTTAAGAAAAGTGTACATTTATCTGCTTTAGGATAATCCAACTTCATGAGGAGAAGTTTTTCATATAACTACCTCAACTGTATTAAAAAATTTTCCAACTTAATGTTTTCACTTTATACATGATGTATAATATAGGTTACAATACATACATACATACATACATATAATATACAATACATTATATATAAATTATTCTCCCTTGAGATCTTTAAGTAGGAAATTTTCATGCTAAATATTTTTTTATTCCATTTTACTTAAAATCTAACATGGTTTTACATGCTGGTCTTTGCAAAGCCAAAGACAGTATAAGTTATGTAAGTGTTTTAATGTCTGTCAGAATCACCACCTCAGATAGTCAGCATCTCCTAGTGGTTCGTGAGTCTCTGTCTGGTAGGAGCTGAGCGTGGTTGTTGCTGTCTGGTCTCTCTCCATGGCCCCCGCTCCAGTCTTTCTCTGGTTTCATTGAGAAAAGGGAACAAGGCTGTTTTGGTAAATAGTGTCTGGGGTCTTAAAAGCCTGTCAGCAGCCATCTAAAGTACTCTCGCCCCATTGGGAGCAAAGGAGAACAACGAAATCTAAAGATCCAGAGGAAAAATCAGCCCAAGTGACTACTCCCCACATCTCCTGTGGCCTCCACCAGACTGAGTCCGGTACAACTAGATGATACCAACTACTACCACTGACTGCTGTGACAGGGATCACAACAGAGGGTGCCAGACAGAGCTGGAAAAAAATGTATAGCAAAATTCTAACTCACAAAAGACCAGACTTACTGATCAAGTCTGGAGAAACCCTGAGGGTATGACCCCTGGACACCCTTTGAGCTCAGTAATGCACTCACTCCATACAGTTCATCCTTCAGCCAAAGATTAGACAGGCCCAGAAAACAAAATGAGACTAAAGGGGCACACTAGCAGAGGCAGGGATGAGAAGGCAGGAGGGGACAGGAAGGTTGGTAATAGGGAACCCAAGGTGGTAAAGGCAATGGTGACATATTATGGGGTTGTTAACTAATGTTATTAAACAATATGTATACTAATTATTTAAGGAGAAGCTAGCTTGTTCTGTAAACAAAGAAGCAAACAAGAAAGTAAAAATAATTTTAAAAAGACAGAACAAGTAGGTAGTAGAGTCTTAGTCATGGACTTGAATGTCAGCAGTCAGAAAATTTTCAGGGAAAATTTTAGGGAATGGTTTAATGAGGCAGTGACTTTGGAATTCTGCTGTTCATCTTCAGCAAGAATTTTTTTTTAAAGAAAAGATTTTTTTTTGTAAAATCTACATCCTATACCTGGTGCTTCTATTCCATTTATAAGAGCTTCTTTTTAATTTTAAAGGGCAATGGAAAAACCTAAAGGGTCACTTAAAAGTGATTTCGTTATGCATTGCTTTATAGTTACTTATTCAACAAACATATATTAAACACCTACTGTGTGCAAGAACCTTTTCTAAGTGCTAGGTGTACAGTAGTAAGCAAAACAGAATCTTAGCCTTCATGAAGCTAGATTTTTTTTCAGTTAAAAACAACTTTGTATTATTAATAAGCAACAGCTATACATTCCAAAAAGAAAACAAAGTAAAAGCAAGAAAATAAAGACAATACATTTTTATCAACCAGATATTACTGTTCGTAACACTTAAGATATATTCTTCTAGAACTTTTTCTGTGCATATACAAAAGTCAGTGTTGAATGTTTTTGTGATGTCAACTCATTGCTAAAACCTCAGATCTTTTCTAACAACTAGATGCTCATTTAAGTTTCATACCTAGCCTTGAACACTTTAATACTGAAACATTTTAAGTTTGTGAACCAGTACCTAAAATACCCAACTGTCTTGCTTTTGAAAAATCTTTTTTTTTAATCTTACTTAAATCTCTACACAGATTCACCAGGCGTGCAAACTAATCTGCAGAAAGTGCAAACGCCATGTGACTGATGTGACAGGGCAAGTGGTACAGGAAGGAACCAGGCGCTATAGACTCTGTAATGAGTGCCTTGCGGAAGTTGGCATAGACAGCCTGCCCATGGATTTGGAAGAGCAGCATCTCATGTCCCCCTCAGAAGGAGATAAGGATTCCAGATGGCACTTGAATGAAGATGAGAACAGATCCTATGTGGAGATTGTAGAGGATGGGTCTGCTGATCTGGTCATACAACAGGTTGATGACAGTGACGAAGAAGAAAAAGAGATAAAGCCCAACATTAGGTAGCTGTGACATGAACCAACAGTGCTGGCAATTTACTTTGGCTTCCTGCGTCTCTCTTGCCATGATCGAAGTCTGTTGAACCCGTTTGTTATACTGACTTAAGAGAAGTTACCTGACATAACTTGCATGCTTTTCTGAACAGGCCATTGTGTCTATTCGGAACTTCATTGCGCTGAAGTATGTTGCTGCACTGGAAAGAAAGACGTAGCTTGAGTTGGCATGATGGATGAACAATTAATCCTTTTACTTTCATTAGAGAGATACTTTTCTCTCCTCCTAATAGTGAAAGATCTACTTACCAATTTTTTTTCAAAGAAAATATTTTAAATAAATTTACCACAACCAAACTTTACGTAAGACAAGTTCACGGTGCTTCAAAAATACATTAACTACCATTATCAAATTTTTATAGGGAACCAGGTAAGAGTACATTTAAGGGTCTGGCATCCCACCTGACTGAACTAATAAATCTTGATGTTAATTTCAGATCTGAAACAACCAATTCTAGTATCCCAAATGTTTTAGAAGTGTGGCTGGAAACTAATAGAAAATATCTCAAATCATTCCTATTTGAAATTTTTTTCATTAATTTAAAAATTACTCTTATGCAGTGAATATTGTTAAAACAAAACAAAAAACCTAAAGTGGAACTGACTCAAGATAGTATACAGAAGTTTCTTGTCCTAAAGGAGAAAGCTAATACTGCCTAGAAGTCAAGGTAATATGGGAAGACCTGTCAATATAGTTCTGTTCTTCTCCTAAAGAAAGGAGGAAAGACAAATAAAATGAGAGGTTCTTAAGAATAATTTCCCAACATTAATATTAATATGGAAACACTGGTGGTGTAGTGCTTAAGTGCTTCAGCTGCTAAAAAAAAAAAAGGTCAGCAGTTCAAATCCACCAGACGCTCCTTGCAAACTCTGTGGAGCAGTTCTACTCTGTCCTGTAGGATTGCTATGAGTCGGAATCGACTCAATGGCAATGGACTTTTATTATTGTTATTATATATAAAATACTCTCACATATTCTCAGTCAACAAGGTAGATATGATTATCTCTGATTTGCAAATGGAAAAATTAAGGCCAGAAAGTTTAAGTGGTGGGATGGTGATTGCCAAGCCAAGTGTCACCGAGTCAGATCCAGCTCATGGATGGTGATTAGACAGGCTGCACAGTTTTGAGCGCAGGCCTCTTTCAGCTCTCCTTGTATGTCTCCTGAAGTGGCTAAGAATAAAAGTCAAATCTCACCAGTCCACACTCGTTATAAAAGTATGCCAATCAGCATTAGAAAGTTTGAAAGAAGAGGAATTGAGTCATCTAAAAAAATAGATGTATCTTAAACTAGAGTTACTGAAATAGTGCTAAGTAATGTCCCTACATCACCTATTGACATGTTATATTATTATTTGGATGGAACTTTAAAATACTACAAAACTGCTTAAACCAGTTACTCTCCTACATAGTTTAAGCATTTTTATCTTGGTTTATGTAATATTTCAAAACAAATTTTCTCCAAGGATGCAAAGTGTAAACCCCTCCCCTGTATGAATTACCAAGCATTCCAGTGTTACCACTAAATTACAAAAACATTATTGTCACTCTAACAATAGGCCTTAGTACCAAAACTAAAGAACTGAACTTCATAAAGGTCACTGCAGGCTATCACAATGAAGCTTTACATAGTTTCATTGTGATAGCGGCTCCACCTGTTATACTGTGTTTTTAAATGCTATGATATACCTCAAGATGGTATTTTTTAATATTATTTTCTCATTCTTTAACTAATGATTGCCCTTGCCACCAACTTGTGGGTTAAAATGGTTAGTTTCAAAATGGTTTATAAATGCATGAATAACCTATTTGTTTTTATGGTACTTAATATTGAGACTGTCTCAAGATTCCCCTGAAGGCAGATTTTCCATTGCTTCTAGACCTGATGGTGTCGGTGGAGTTCCTTGTTCTCCTAACATAACCGCTCCCAAATTAAGATTCTTAACATTTAAGTTGTATCCAAGTGAGAGAAGGAACCAGAGTGATGCCACACCTTTCAAAATTTTCACTTGATGTTTAGTGATGGGGCCAGTAGGAAAAATGGCTGATTTGAGCTTTATTCATAGAAATAAAGTAGTGCTTGCATGTGTATACTCTAACACACTTTAGTCTACAATCTAAATGTTCTTTTTTGCTATTCTGCATGCAAACTTGACATACATGAGCATGAATGTCAGCAAAGCCCATTGGACACAGCACTTGTAGAATAATTGCCTTTTCAGGAATAAAAGTTTCCCATAATTGCTTATAACAAGCACCAGGCAATCATTACAAAGCAACCATCCAGTTCGCCAGACTAGTCAGCACATCTCTGTCATTTTAACGTCATGAAGGGGAACCGTTTATGACATGTTCGTAAGTTGTATATAGTAACGCCAGTCATCATATCACATATATGTAAGACTTTAAGAGGCCAATTCTTTTCTACAGTGAAACTGTCAATGGTTTCTGAGAAAATGGAATTGTTTGGCTTTTAAATGTATGAGAATGTTATGTGGGCTATAATCTGTTTAAATAAGCTTTATTTATGCCAGGGATTTTTTTTTTAAATCAGAAAACTAATGCGAGTTGCTTAGACCAAAGTTTGCTCTGAAAGGAATGCCTGTCCAGCTCTGTGGTCCTCAAGTGTGCCTAGCTGATGAGCTGGTAGTTTTGCAAAAGATAAAATATCACTGCAGCCGTGTTTGGTATCTGGAGAAAGCAAAATCAGTGGTTAAAAATAATTTTTTTTGCTATCCCTTCAATTGAATTCCAGGTTCACAGAGATGCTCAGCATTTAAGGGATAAACTTTTAATATCAGAGCTGCTTTGGTTAAAACCTCGTCATTCCCCACCGCATGACCCTTTCCCCCAGACACCTCTACAGAGCTCAGGAGCACAACATTCAAAACCACTCAGCTAGAAATTGCTTGATTTCCCTTTGAACATTACTATTTCATGTAATCCTTTCTACCCACTGTTCTTGTAAGCAGATGATCTTGGGATCTTTTTTAAACTAGTAAATTGTATTCCTGTCATATAATGTTTCTTCTAAATATACTTATCAGATCTTAAGACTTTTCAAGAACAAAATTTTCAATATTATATTTTTCAGCAATGGAATCAAAACAACTGTGCTTACCACCTTTGTGTGACTAAGTTACTGTTTAATGGCTGAAGAAACTTTGATGTTGCAGTTATTTATGAGCTCAGAACTCAGTTCATTAAAATTGTTTTGCCACGTCATGGTAAAATATATGGAAATTTCCACTCTTACTGTTTTTTTGAAGTTCTTTTTTAGCCTTAAATTAATAGTACGGAAAATCAGTAAAGAGAGTGTACCATAAGATGCTGTTAAGTTTAACTAGGGAGGGTAGTAGGTACAGGAGAACTTTCTGTTTAAAAAGTTCTATGTTATTTTATATTGCAGTGGATCAGTGTTACTACTTGCCACTCATGCTGACACCTGGGAGAGCTGGAACCCAACAGGGCTACCTTGGTTTTTCAGGTCTTGCACATATTCTACCTTTGCAGGTTGCAGTCTTTTAGTAGAAAAAAGACTTTTCCTTCTCTGACAGGTTTCTGCCTTAACACAAGTTCCTGCGGTCACAGGCTTTACTGTATGTAGCCTTTTATATTTCCGAAGTGCATAATTTTTGTCAGTTATTCTTTGCATATCTATGAAATAGGGCAGTTCCCACATGAAAGATTAAAAAGTTGAGACACCTCACAGTAAAGCAACCTACCTAAGATAACCCATTGAAACAACGGCAGAAATAGGAATTAGATGATCAGATTTTTTAAATCCCGGAATACTTGCTTAGTTCACTGAGGTATATTGTGTATCACTCTATTTTATGAGATGACTTTATACAAATAACAGTAAATTGTTTTAAAGCTGACAGCATCATGTGTGAATAAACCCTATACAAAATAAAAACTATGTAAGGAATATGACTAATTATAAAAGTGTTAATCATAAAATTTGAGTTGTCACAGAAATGGCACTATTTTTCCAACTGTTTTGTGTGTTGTGAAGTGTAATTAATGTTTTGATACAGGCATTTCTCAACTGTTCATGCTAATAGATCCACAAATAGACCAGGAAAATGAAACT
The DNA here is from genome assembly GCA_028571685.1 of Heterohyrax brucei. NCBI lineage: Eukaryota > Metazoa > Chordata > Mammalia > Hyracoidea > Procaviidae > Heterohyrax > Heterohyrax brucei. The sequence continues at coordinate 63,069,262 of CM053140.1, forward strand.
CCTCCCTACAGATCTTTCATTAATGCCAACCAAAGTAAAACATTGAAGTATGATATTAATAAGCAATAAACCACACATAGCAAGAGAAGCCAAGGAATTCAGTTTTTAAAGGCAAATATTTTGAAATGTATTTTCTTAAATCATCTTGACTGCAGCTGGTTTGGTTTTTGTGGTACTTAGTTAAATCGCATGATAAACACTTCTCCCCATCTGCTCTCTGATTTTTCCACACCAACAAAAGCTATGAGCCAGTGGTTACTTTATCACCTTTAGGTGATAGGAAATCAGTGACCATGGTAATGTCAGTCTCCTTTTCATCTTTTGGCTTGATTTGAAAACATTATTATACTGACAACAGCTTGGAAAGAAATCTAAGAGTAGATTATTTTATGTGCTTAATTTTTTTTCATTGTTATGTTTTCATTGTTTTAAATGAAAGTTTACAATTCCAGTCAGTTGCTCTCCCCACACTGGGACAGCACACTGTTTTCTGCTTTATTCTTCCAGATTCTTTTATGTTCTGTACGATCTCATATGGTTTCTTGATTTTTCCCACTGACAAATCTTCTAAGTCCTTGTTACTGTCTAATTTTAGAAAAGTTGCCATTGAATCGATTCCAGCTCCAGGTGACTTCTTGTGTTTCCGAGTAGGTTTTCAATGTCTGTCATCCTTTGGAAGGAGCTCTGGTGGCACAGCGATTAAGTGCTTGCCTGCTAACAGAAAAGTCAGTGGTTCAAATCCACCACCCTCCCTGTGGGAGGAAGATGTGGCCGTCAGCTTCTGTCAAGATTTGCAGCCTTGGAAACCCTATCAGGTTGCCATGAGTCAGAATCCACTGACAGTAGTAGGCTTGGATTTTTTTTTTCTTTTTTACTGCATTCTGGAATTCACACAGTACTTCAAACTAGTAACAGAATTCTATTATGAATTATTGTTGTTAGATGCTGTTTTAACCACAAATGGGTAGTTTCAAAAGAGAAATTTTATTTTGTCACAGTCCAGTGGACTAAAAGTCCAAATTCTCAGGGCATCAGCTCCAGGGGAAGGCCTTCTCTGCTGCGTCTGGAGAAAGATCCCTGTCATCAGTCTTCTAGGCCGGGAGCCTCTGAGGCACAGGAACCCCAAGTCCTTCCTAAAGGACTCAGTCTGGTCCCAGCACTGCTTCTTGATGGTTGAGGCCCCCTGCTCTCCACTAACTTCCTTTCCTTTACATCCCAAGAGATTGCCTCAAGGCACAATACAATCTTACATATCGAGCCCTGCCCCACAAACCCAACTGCCAGCCATTCTCCCTCATTAATGTCATAGAGGCAGGATTCACAATATGGAGGAGCATCACACAATACCAGGAATCATGGCCCAGCCAAATATTGCTACACACATTTGGGGGGGTGGACAAAATTCAATGCATGACAGGTGCCATCGCCTCAGTTCCAACTCACAGTGACACTGTGTACAATACAGTGAAATCCTGCCCAATCCTGCAGCATCCTCACAATCCTTGCTGTGTTTGAGCCCACTGTTGCAGCCACTGTGTCAATACATCTCACTGAGGGTCTTCCACTTTTTTGCTGACCATCTACCAAGCATGATATCCTTCTCAAGCAGCTGGTCCCTCTTGATAACATGTCCAGAGTATGTGAGACGAAGTCTGGCCATCCTCCCTTCTAAGGAGCATTCCAGCTGTACTTTTTCCAAGAAAGATTTGTTCATTCTTCTGGCCATCCATGGTGCACTCAGTATTCTTCACCAACACCATAATTCAAATGCACTGATTCTTTTTTAGTCTTCCTTATTTATTGACCAGCTTTTGCAAGCATATGATGCGACTGAAAATACCATGGCTTGCATCAGGCACACTTTAGTCTTAAAGTGACATCTTTGCTTTTGAATACTTTTAAGAGATCCTTTGTGACAGATTTGTCCAATGCAATGCATCTTGATTTCTTGACTCCTACCTGCACGGGCAAGTAAAATGAAATCCTTGACAAGTTCAGTCTTTTCTCCATTTATCATGATGTTTATTGGTCCAGTCGTGAGGATTTTCGTTTTCTTTATGTTGATGTGTAATCCATACAGAAGACTGTGGTCTTTGATCTTCATCAGGTAAGTGCTTCAAATCCTGTTTGCTTTCAACAAGCCAAATTGTATCAGCTGCATATTGCAGATGAGTCTTCCTCCAATCCTAATGCCGTGTTCTTAATATAGTCCAGCTCCTTGTATTATCTGCCTGGCATACAGATTGAATTAGCATGGGGAAAGGATACAACTCTTACACTGTTCTTGACTTTAAACCATGCAACATCCCCGTGTTCTATTTGAACAGCTACCTCTTGATCTGTGCATGAGTTCCTCATGAGCACAACTGTTCTCAGGAATTCTCATTCTTCACAATGTGATCCATAATTTGTTATGATCTGTACAGGCAAATGGCTTTGCACAGTCAACAAAACAGGTAGACATCTTTCTGGTAGTCTCTGCTTTCAGCCAGGATCCATCTGGCATCAGTAATGGTATCCCTGGTTCCATGTCCTCTTCTGAATCCTGCTTGAATTTCTGGAAGTTCCCTGTCTGTAAACTGCTGCAACTGTTTTTGAATTATCTGCAGCAAAATTTTACTTGCATGTGGTGGTGGTGTATAACTTCCACATTGTGTTGGACCATCTTTCTTTGGAATGGGCACCAATAGAGATCTCTTGTAGTCAAGTGGCCAGGTAGTTTTCCAAATTTCTTAGCATAGAAAGTGAAACACCTCAGCTAGTATTCTGTCAATTCGTGGAGACGTGTTTTTCACCAGTGCCTTCAGAACAGCTTCTTTCTTCAACACCATCGGTTCTTGACCATATGCTGCCTCCTGAAATGGCTGAGTGTTGACCAATTCTTTTTGGCACAGTGACTTCATGTGTTCCTTCCATCTTCTTGTGATGCTTCCTGCTTTGTTTAATAATTTTCCCATAGAAGTCATCAATATTACAACCTGAGGCTTGCATTTTTTCTTCAGTTGTTTCAGCTTGAATTTATGTCCAGTTTTCACATTCAGCAGTAATTATTAACGTGTCTTGATTGCACGCTTGATCAGTTGCAGACTGTGGAAACTGATGAAGATCTTCAGTTTCTTCATCTTTTGGGTTAGTGGTCAATGCGTTTATTTCAATAACCATCATATTGACTGGTCTTCCTTGTAGGTATACAAATATTATCCTACCACTGACAGCCTTGTACTTCAGGATAGATCTTGAAGTTTCCTCTTTGACAATTAAGGCAATGCTGCTCCTTTTCAATTTGTCATTCCTGGCATAATAGAACATGTGATTGTCTAGTTCAAAATGGCCAGAACCAATACGTTTAAGCTCACTAATGCCGAGGAGGAAACCCTGGTGACAACGGCACTTACATGCTATGGCTGTTAGGCTGCTAACAAAAAGGTCAGATGTTTGAATCCACTAGACACTCCATGGAAACTCTGGGGGGAAATTCTACTGTCTTACAAGGTTGCTGTGAGTCAAAATTGACTCAGTAGCAATGGGCTCAGGTTTTTTTCTGTTTGTTTTTTTAATGCCTAGCATTCCATTTCTTTGTTGATAACTTCCTGGATTCATACTACCTACATTCCATAATTCCATTATGGGTGTCTGCAGCTGTTTCTCCTCATTCTGAATTGTGCCACGTCAGCAATAAAAATTCCAAAAGTTTGATGCCATCCATGTCATTAAGGTCAACTACTTTTCTCCAGTGGATTCTGAGTCCCTTCTAACCTAAGGGACTTATCTTTGACACTGTATCAGACAGTGCTCCACTGCTATTTATAGGTTTTCACAGGCTAATTTTTTTAGAAGTGAATTGCCAGGTCCTTCTTCCTAGACTGTCTTATTCTGGAAGCTCTGCTGAAACCTGTCCACCTTGGGTGATCCTGCTGCCACAGGAAATACTGGTGGTATAGCTCCCGGCATCACAGCAACACACAAGCCATTACAGTGTAATAAACTGACAGACAAGTGGTAACTATTATAAGTAACTCTAATACTATATGATGTAATTTTTCAAAATTTAGCATTTTCTTTGTCTTTAAAAGCAAGGCCTCATCTTTTATTACTATATAAACATCTGTTTATCATGTCAGTCTGTTTATTAAACAAGACAAAAAAAAATTAGTCTGGTATGAATGTGTTCAAATACAAATATGTATATGTGTATGTACATATGTGTACATGTACAAATATATATGCATCTACACATGCATATGTATGTGCCATTTAATCTCAGAAGGGGAACATTTCCATAGCTTCTTTTGATTAAATGCTTTTAATGTCACCAACTGTTTTGACCATGAACATTATCATCTTAGGATATCATGTGAGAAATAAATAGCAATTAATTTAACCTCTTACATAAATGATTCCTTCTCTGCTAGAGACCAATGCTCAAGACGTTGCTTAAGCAAAAATAATAGGACTTATATTGCCTAGATGCTTACTCCAAATTTTAGCTAAAATACTTCTACAAAATTAGGCAAATTTGTAGTAAATGACTGCTCAGACATGTAGCTTAAATAACTTGGAAAGAAGAAAAATTTCAAATTCATTAAAACATAATTCAGTTTCATTAACTGATAGTTAAAGACAGCAACCTGATAATGTGCAAAATAGGTAAGCAAAATAGGTAAAAATTTGGTAAATTGAGAAAAACTATACACAAAAGATCCAATAGGAAGAAATAATTACATTTTGTTTCTAAATAATTGGGGTAAAATAAAAAAGAGTGATGTAGGATGGTTTTTAAAGATTATATAGTAAGCTGGTAAAAATCACCATTGCTATGGGCTCCAGAATCCTGAATATTAAGATTTTTATGTTTTTTGTTAAAAAAAAAAAAGAAGAAAAGCTTTTAAAAGCTATTTGGAGCAAAAGAGGAGAGATTCAGGAGAACAACTGGATGGTGCCTGGCTACCATTACTGAACATCTTAATCAAAGATTCTATAGAAGAATTCCTGATCAAAAGAGAGGAAATGCAGCAAAGGATGTCAGATTTTCATGGACTCCAGAGTTTTGGGAGCCACGAAGGTTGGACTCCTGAAACTATGGTCCAGAGGTCGTCTTTAAACCTTAAACCAAAAATATCCCCTGAAATCTTTTTAAAACCAGTTAATAGTTTAGCCTAACTAGTAATGTTTGCCTTCAGCATTATGTTCTGTTATGATTTACCTATATGGGATCAAACTGACAACAGCAACTAGAAAGATTAGATAGGAACCTCGTGAATGGCAAATATATGTTAGTAGAAGAGGAACAACTCAGAAAAGGACTGTGGGAATGGTTACACTGAATTGTACATTTGTAAACTTAAATTGGTGTGTGTTTTACTGCACATTCTCAACAACTTGTTTAAATAAAAGAGGCCCCAGAACGTTCCCCAAGCACTAGAAGGAAGGTATGAAGCTCAGTTGCTAAACATTAGAATTCCATCAGTAAATCAAATGAAACCATTTTTCATTCAAGTGAAACTGTGTGTCATTGAGCCGAATCCTTGTAATGACCCTGTATGACAGAGGAGAACTGCCCCGTGGGGTTTGCTAGGCTCTGATGGTAAGGCGAGCACATCATCAGGTCTTCTCTGCCTTGGAGGCACCGGTGAATTCCAGATCTCTGACCTTCTGGTTAGCAGCCAAGTACTTAACCACTTCACCACCAGGGCTCCTTAGACTAATACAAGAGAAGAACTCAACGCTGAGATTTTTCAAGAAGTCCTCAGACAACTTTGGAAACAAAAGTCAATTTCTTCTTTGCTTCAAGTATCACCATTTGAAAATAAAGCACAACTTGTCAATAAAGTAGCATTGTCAGTTCCACAAATCTATCCTTTCAGCAGTTCGCGCGTACAGACACTGTCCTACTTACTCCTCTATAAAAATTTTTCCAACGATGAAACAGCAGCTTCTTGGCATAATTCAAAAGATTCAACACTGAAATAAAATACTTTGTCTTTTCTGTGTGTATTGGAATTGACTTAAAACTTTTTTTTCATAGAGGGAAAAAAATCCACAAGGAACACAGCAGTGGAAAGCAGTGCACTGGATGTGCCAATATTTTGGATCCATGTTAAAAAATAAAAGTCCTTGGTTTTTTTTCCCCTGTAATGAGTGACAGCCTTTATTCAGGCTCAGGTGGTTGAGCTTGGCTTATTTCAGGGAAGACTACACCAGTGAGTGGGATTAACGGGTTAGAATCCAGCTTTTCCTTTCAGTCCCATTTTTCACAACTACTTCCTTTGGGAATGCCAGGCACAGAGACCTGCCCTATAGCACCTTTAGAGTTCTAACAAACGGGCCTAGCAGGAAAAAAATTGCCATTGTGTCGGTTCTGACTTGGGGTGACTCCACGTGTGTCAAAGCAGAACTGTGCTTCACGGGGTTTTCAATGGCTCATTTTTCGGAAGTAGACCTCCAGGGCTTCCTCCTGAGTTGCTGCCAACCTTTCCCTTAGCAGCCTATGAAGTTAAAAGTTTGCCACACCTCCAGATTTCCAGCCTATCAAACAACCGTAAATCTAGATCCTAGGTTAGAGGATGGGGAAGAATAGACAGTTTTATCTCTTGTGAAATGAGTGCCTAACAAAGGGCTCACATTTGCCAAGTACCAACTAGATTCCAGTCCTCTATCCCCATTTAAAACTGGAGAAACCCCCAATTATGCTGTTACTCAGAGGCACACTGAATATTTGAACTCATGCAGTAGTATACCTTACCAATGCCTAAAACTGGCACCCTATGCCACCCTTGTGCGGGGACAGCTAGTTTATTTTATCCCAGCTTTATAAAAAAATAAAAATACAAAAACTGGAAACCTTGGTGGCATAGTGGTTAAGTGCTACGTCTGCTAACTGAAAGTTTGACAGTTCAAATATCCCTGGTGCAACTTGGAAACTCTACAGAGCAGTTCTACTCTGACCTGTAGAGTCCCTATGAGTTGGAATTGGTTGGACAGCAATGGGTTTGGTTTTGTTTATTAAAAAAAATTATTTTTGGTGTTACTTTCGGTTACAGTGGGAACCCTGGTAGTGTAGTGGTTAAGAATTCAGCTGCTAACTAAAAAGGTAAGTAGTTTGCATCCAATAGATGCTCTTTTGAAACTCAATGGGGCAATTCTACACTGTCCTATAGGATCGCTATGAGTTGGAATCGACTCAGTGGCAATGGGTTTGGCTTTTTTAGGTTACAAAATTGTGTTTTGTGCAACAAAGTGATTCATTGCCTTAGGACCTGCAGTGACGTCACCGTGTGGGTCCAGGTGGCAACCCCTGACGTGATCAGAGGTAGTGACCCCCAAATGACTTCAGGGTGCCTGGCAGCAGCAGCATGGCTAGGTGACCTGATGCTGCCACCTGGAGGGGTGGAGAGGCACCCTGTGCTGGGGCAAAATGGGTTGGTTTATATGCCCAAGGCTTGCTGGCTGACCTTGCCAACCCGGGTAGGGCAGTGAGAGATGAACACCATGACTTACCATAAGTGATACCACCCTTGGTGACACCAACCCCAGTGACACCACTGGGACCCCACCCAGTCATCTTGGGCCCTTTCTTATCTCCTATCCTTTACCCACCAGTGGAGCCATGTGTACAAGCCTTCACCTCTAGTAGGGCATCACTGCCTAGAAAGATGGGAATTAGGGGTAATTAAAACTTTGGGTGTCCCGGGAGTTTGTAACCAATCCAAGAGGAACCCTGAAAAGAATGGAGGTTAGGGGGACCTGGATAGCCTGTAGACAAAGACTTCCATTCCAGAAACAGACTACTGCTTGTCGTATCTGCCAGGGGCACCTCAGCCTGCCTTTTCTGTTTTCCTTATTCCTTCCTTTCCTTTCCTCTCTTCCCACCTCCCTTTCTTCACACCTTGCTTTATGAGGAGGTCATAACTGCTTAAGAGAAACACCAAGCATCAGATGTTTTAATTCAACAGCCCTGGGTGGTAGGTGTTATTTGGTTATTTTGCAGATGAGGAACTTGAACTCTTGAGTTTGCCACTCTTGGCCAAAAAGTTAGGAAGTCACAAGAAGAAAACAAAACAGACACCTTGGCTTCTATCTTTCCTTATGTAGCATACACAGCTTATATTATCCACATTTTGGAAGGTGACATGTTTACAGTGGCTTCTAGAACCCCTACCAGCGCAAGGCAGAGAAATGAAATCAAGTCCTGGAGGAGTTGCATATTCCCGCTGAGGAGAAATGTTAGCTGCCTTTGAGTTCATTCCAAATGTATAGTGATCCCATGGAGAACAGACCTCCTCCACGAGGTTCACAAGGCTGTAATCTTTCCAGAAGCAGACTGGTAGGCCTGTCTACTAAGGCACCTCTGGGTAGGTCTGAACCACCAACTTTTCTACTAGTTCAATACTTAACTGTTGGAGGTATCCAGTCACCTAGTCAATGATGATGTATGGTAGGAAGTAGCAAGTGCCTGGAAGTATATCAATTTAATTATCCAACAAAGATCTCCTCCAAGCACTCAGATCTCTATACAGAATTCAAGTAAATAATGTGAGCAGGGAGGATACCACATGTGTTAGTTTGGTTTTTGCATAAAAGTGAATATAGATAATCATACTAGCCTTTAATCACATCACAAAACCACCTCTGCTGATAGGAAAAAGATAATTTTGAGCTGTGCCTTGAAGAATGGAAACTAAACCAAAACCCCAAACCCACTGCCATCGAGTTGGTTTCAACTCATAGCGACCCTATAGGACGGAATAGAACTATTCCATTGAGTTTCTAAGGAGCACTAGTGGATTCAAACTGCTGACCTTTTGGTAACAGTTAACCACTATGCCATCAGGGTTTCCAGGAGAATGGAAAGGAGATAGTTAACAATTAATGGAAAAGAGAACTGGGCAATTAAGAGGGACCAGTAGAAGAGTGGAAAACCTGCTGGCATGGTGGTTGAGAGCTATGGCTGCTAACCAAAAAGTCAGCTGTTCAAATCCACCTCTAAGCACTTTAACCACTGTGCCACCAGGGCTCCTTTATAGCAGATGAGTGTACGGAATGGAAATGTGGGAAGAATCCAAGACAGCTCCAGTCTAGGGGCAGGAAGGATGAGGACACTATTGACAGAGATAAAGAACATGGAATTTGGAAGAGAAAACATGCCGTTAAGATTTGTCTCCTTAAGGAGCATGTCACCAGGAGCTTTGAGAGGAGGAAGATCTAGATTACGTTTCACTGCAACAGGCCACTAAACAGAAGGTTTCAAGAAGGCATATAAGATAACCAGAAGCCAGTTCCTTTGCTCTTTAAGGTGCCTGCAACTGAAATGAGAAGCTGTGATTATATGTATAAATTACCCTAAAAGCCTTTATGCAAACAAAACAAAACAAAACAAACCTTTATGCAACAATGTGCCCATAAATTTAAGACGTGTTCAAGGTTTTCATTAGAACTGAAAGGACCCAGTGTAATCCAAGGATCAAGCAGATGGGATGAGTCCAGCTGGCCTCTGAGAGGTGCGTCCAGCTGCACTGAGAAAGGACAAGGTTTGCAGATAAGAAATAATCTGGACAACAGAACAGGCAAATCTACAGAACAGAAAATAGTTCAGTGGCTGCCTGGGGCTGAGGGTGGAGGTGAGGGATGACTGTTTAAAGATAGTGGGTTTCTGTTGGGGGTGATGGAAAAGCTCTAAAATTGATCTGGGGTGATGCTTGCACTACTGTGGATATACGAAAAACCTCTGAATTACACGCTTTAAATGGGTGGATTGTACAGTATCTAAATTATATCTCAACAAAGTTGTTACAAAAGAAAAAAAATAATCTGGGCACAAATTCAAAGGCAGGAATTGGTAGTTAGACAGTGTGAACTTTGGTGGTGACTGACAGTGTGTGGCTGCACTGGCAGACAGAATGCTGGAGAGGCCATGGGAACAATCAAGGCAGAAACAGAATTACCTGATAACTTGTTCATCTTTCTTCTCTCTGTGATTGCAGCCCTTGAGTGTTCAATACTGTGAGCTGCAAGGGACCAGACAGGGACAGTAGGGGGTTTCCTAGACAAGTAATTAGTTTGAAGCAGCTAACTAAATATATGTAAGAAAGAAAACAAGATTAACACAGAAAGTAGAGATGGACAAGGAAAATAAGTTTGAAGAAGAGAAAGCAAGCAAGGGAGCAGAAGAGTGACTTTGCTTGTCTTCAATCAGCCGAGAAGCGAGACTGGCTCTAACTGAAGTCCCTGAGTGATGCACACAGTTAATGCTCTTGGAGGCTAACCAGAAAGTTACAGGTTCAAGCCGACCCAGAGGTGCCTTGGAAGAAAGATCTGGCAATCAACTTCTGAAAGATCAAACACTAAAAACTTGACAGAGCACAATTCTACATGAGTTGGAACTGAATCAACAGCAACTGTTTTCTATCTCTAGTTATTTTCCTCTCATTAAAAAATTATATATTGTTTTGCCAGTGGCTACAATCTCCACAATGTGACAGGACAGCACAGTCCCCCTTTCCAGCCTGAGTTCTGAGTGTCCATTTGTCCAGTTCCTGTCCCTTCCTGCCTTTTGGACAGTAGCTACCCATTTGGACTTGTATATTTGAAGTGATAGCACATTCCTCACACGTATTACTCTTTGTTTTATAGGCCTGTCGATCTTTGTTTGAAAAATGGGCTTCAGAAATGGTTTCAGCTCTAGGTTAACAGTGTCAGGTGGTCACAGTTGTGGGGATTCCTCCACTCTCTGTCAGATCACTCAGTGGTCCTTTTACATGAATTTGAATTCTGTTCTGCATGTCTCCTGCTCTGTCTAGGACACTATGTTGTATTCCCTGTCAGGATGGTCATCGGTGGTAGCTGGGCACCATCTAGTTCTTCTGGTCTCGGGCTGGGAGTCTCTGGTTCATTTGGTCTCTTAGTCCTTTGGGCTATTATTTTCCTTGTGGTTTTGGTTTTCTTCCTTCTCCTTTGCTCCAGGTGGGATGAGACCAATAGATGTATTTTAGATATCAGCTGGTAAGCTTTTCAGATCCCAGATGATACTCACAAAAGTGGGATGTAGAAAGTTTCTTTACAAACTATGTTAAGCCAATTGGCCTAGATATCACCCCAGATCTAGTTATTACTCTTGCAGAATGGCTAATAAGGTGGTTTCTGACTGGTCCATGCCCCTTTACCAAGCACTGTGTACCTCCTTTTTGAGAATTAAGGATGGGGAAAAAGTAAAGGATTTTACATATTTGTACTAGTAATATCTGTCATGCTTTGAATTGTGTCCTCTAAGAATGTATCCTCTTGTTTAGGCCATGATTCCAGATATTCTAGAGTTGTCCTCCATTTTGTGATAACTTTGTGTTAAAAAAGATTCAGGTGAGACTGTTACATCCTTACTAAGGTCACATCCCTGACTCCATGTAATAAAGAGAAGTTTTGCTGGGGTGTGGCCTGCATCACCTTTTATCTTACAAGACACAAAAGGGAAGCAAACAGAGAGCGGGGGACCTCATACCACCAGAAAAGCACTGCTGGGAACAGAGTGTACCCTTTGGACCCAGGGTTCCTTTGCAGAGAAGCTAGACCAGGAGATGATTGGTGATGAGGATTTTCCTCTACAGCCTACACAGAAAGACTTCTGTAGAAGCCAATATGCTGAATCGTGACTTGTAGTCTATTACACTGTGAGAGAGTAAATTTCTCTTTGTTGAAGGTATCCACTTCTAGTATTTCTGTTATGGCAGCACTCGATGACTCAAGACAATACCCATAACAATTCTGAAGCATAATGACCCTACAGGACAGAGCAGAACTGCCCAGTATGGTTTCAAAGGCAGCAATCTTGACAGCAGCAGACCACCACATCTTTTTCCCAAGAGTGACTGATAGGTGTGAACCACTGATCTTTCAGTTAGCAGCTGAGCCCTTAACTGTGCCAGCCTGGCTCTTCTGTCCTATTAATAGCTCTCACTATTGAGTGTTCACTATGGCAGACACTATTCTAAGAGCTTTATAGGTATCCATTTAGTCTTCTCAACAACCCAGTAAGTACTATCATCATTGCTACTAAAGATTAGGAAATTAAAGCACACAGAGATTGAGCAATGTACCCAAAGTCTGCAGTTAATAAGGCACAGAAACCAGGCTTGAACCCCAGGGATCTGGCTCCAGTTTGTGGTATTAACCACTGTGGTTTGCCATGATGTAGGTTCCAACTCAGTGACTCCATGTGCAACAGACAAGTGCTCCACAGGGTTTTCAAGGCTGTGACCTTTTGGAAGCAGGCTACCAGGCCTGTTTCCTGAGGCCAAATCTCAATATCCTGGAAATACATTAGCCCCAAAACCAAACCTGTTTCTGTTGATTCCAGCTCATGGCAAACCCATGTGTTACAGAGTAGAACTGAGCTTCATCGTTTTCTTGGCTGTAAGGTCCCTGAGTGGTGCAAATGACTTGTGCTTAACTAAAAACCTAAAGGTTGGCAGTTCAAATCTCCCATAGCACCACAGAAGAAAGGTCTAGCGGCCCACTTACAAAAAATCAGCCACTGAAAACCCTAGAGAGCACACTTCTACCCTGACACATAAGTGGGTGCCATGAGTTAGAATGGACCAGACAGCAATTTGGTCTCTGTCCTTGGTTCCTGAGAAATAATCTCTAAAACCTTGGAATTTCAGTAAAGACTCCAGACCACAACTAACAAGTTATACCAGTGAAGTGACTCTTGGGAGCAGAATAGCCAGAACAAAGGGACCCACCTAGTGATCACCACCTCATAATGACATGGCAAAAAATCCCCTCTGGACACGGAAGCTCCATGTGCTTCTTGGTTGATGAAAGGCATTGATATACATGTAAGACTAGTATATCTTTTTTTGGGAAATGGAAGTTCTGCCTTGGGACCCTCCCAGACCTTGCCCAATGTGTCTTATTTGTACCTTTTGCTGTAATAAAATGGTAATTGTAGGTATACTATTTTCTGTGAGTTCTGAGTTGTCCAGTGAATTACTTACTGAAGGAAGTAGTGGGAACCGCTAAGTCAGAGTGACGGGGTCTGGGGATCTCTGAGGTTACAGACACAGGAAGTCCCCAAGTTTACAGCCAGCTGGCCAGAAATGGAGGTGCCTGGGAGGGGCTGCAGTGAACTTGCAGTTGGTATCCTGAATAGATAGTGGGAAAACACAGAACTTGTAGCCACCATATTAGAAGTGAGAGTGTCATGGGATTCCTAAGCTTGCAGCTGCCATCTGAGATCCTGGCCAGACTCTGCAGCCTGGAGGCCTTTGTTCTTCAACTTGTGAGATATGACCTAGCTCTAGATAGTTAGGGTCAGAGAAAGAAGTCCTACATGTGCACCTAGTGTCAGAATGAAAGTGTGAGGGAAGTGAATGATAGGGTTTTGATTATTTTCTATACACATGGAGTGGGAGAAAGTGCCACTGCTGAGTCTGACAAGAACAGAGCTTTTGTGTGAGGATAAGGTTCAGTCCCCAGTTAAACCTATTAGCTCTTCGGGGTGGAAATCCAATCCCTGGGCCAAGACCCACACCTGAAACTAGCAGAGGAGGCTGGTGACAGCCCAACCACGTCAGTGTTTTCAAAATAAATGTGTGCTGCTGCTGATAGATCAGCACTGGCAACTTGACAGAGGGCAGTAAACTCATTTTTCTCCTACTCAGTACCTTCATCTTGGCATACATTAAAACTAAAATTTAACAAATTAATAGGTCTATGAGAATAATAAGTAATTTATTGTGAATAAAATATAATCTGCATTACATAATCACCCGTGACTTGTCTTTAGTAAACCCCACTATATACACTGGTTGGAAACCCTGATGGTGTAGTACGTTAAATGCTACATCTACTAACCAAAAGGTAGGCAGTTGACATCTGCCAGGCACTCTATGGGGAAACTCTATGGGGCAGTTTCACTCTGACTTATACAGTAGCTATGAGTCGGACCTGACTTGATGGCATTGGGTTTATACACACTGGTGGAAACCCTAGTGGCATAGAGGTTAAGTGCTATGGCTGCTAATCCAAAGGTCAGCAGTTCAAGACTACCAGGTGCTCCTTGGAACTCTATGGGGCAGTTCTACCCTGTTCTATAGGGTCACTATGAGTCAGAATCAACTCAGTGGCAATGGGTTTGGTTTGGTTTGTTTATATACACTGGTGGTAAGACATAAGGCTAACTTACATTTTTCCCAGTAGAAAGTACCAAAAATCTAAGTCTGTACCACTTGGCTTTAATACAGCCCAAGGCTTTCTTACTCTAGAGTTGGTTCTCCCTCTGCCCTCATGGTATTCCATTGTTCATTTTCACAATCAACCCACAATAGTTCATGATATGCCAAGGGGTCCATGAAAAACAGAGCTGCATCTCAACCTGGAGATTCATCCAAACAAAAGGTAAAAAGGCTCTTCTTGCTTGGAGAGGAATAGTTAGAGTTTATACAATGTGCCTACGAGGCACTACTGCAGCGATGCAGCTACATATTCGCCTGAAGAGCAGCTGCTCCCACGGCAGGCTCTTGGGCTGGGTTGCCACCAGCCCCGCCTTCCGTTCCACACTGTTGTTAGTGGCTGTCGGGTTGATTCCATTCTGACTCATGGTGACCCCATGCATGCAGAGTAGCACTACTCCGCAGGATTTCCAAGACTGTGACCTTTCACAAGCAAATGACCAGGCTTGTCTTCTGAGGTACCTCTGAGTGGATATGAACTACCAGCCTTTCAGCCAGTAACCCAGTGCTTAATTGTACCCAGAGAAAAACAGGAGAGTGATCCAGTGCCCAGGAAACCTTAGAAATGTCCGGGCCAGTCTCTGCCTTTGAGTTCTAGCTCAGCAGAGGCCATCAGGAGATCTGGCACCACCCAGTGGCAATCCGTTCTTCTGTACTTGTGAATAAATGGCAAACCACAGAAACTCTTGATCACAAGTGGGAACACCTCAATCAACAGGAAATAAATAAAGTTGCATATCAAACTAAAGCAGTTTCATTTTTTTAAAAGTCACCTACTTCTAAAGGTTCAGATCATTTAAAGTTGTTTTCCTGGACTCTTGTCTCTTTAAAGATGAACAGCTTAGAAAATTTTTTTTAAAAACCCACAAAGAAATTTTAAAAAGCTTGCCTTTCCTTCTCTAACAATATGCAAGTGGTAAAATATAATTTACATGTTAGAAAAAAGGCAGGCCCATTTATAAGAAGTATTGGATTTTTCTTAAAGGAAAATGGAAACATACCAAGACACAGTGTTTTAAAAAATGTGTGAATGAGAGAGAGAAAATGAAGGCTTTTCCTAAAGAAGTCTTCAGTTGTTAAAGTATAATTATTTCTTCTAAGAAAACCAACTGGAACACAGGATGGCTCTGTCCCATAACAATCTAAAACAGAAACTCTCAATGTACATACAGAAAAGCAAATTGTAGGTATGTGACTCTATTTCCTCAGGTTCTTTCCTGTGCTTTTCCAACTGGATTTGGTAAGAGCATGGAGGCTCAGGAGGAGCAGACTGAGGTTCCAGAGGGTTGACAGTTGGGCCTGACTCCTGGGGCCGTCCACCACAGAGCAAAGGGCTCTCTGGAACAGCTCACCTCAGTGATCTCTTCAGGAACCAGAACGGAGGCTGTTTCATGTGTGAGGCACCAGCTGCCACAGTAAGGAATTACTAAACAAGGGACCATACTTGCCACCTGAAGAATTCTTTAAAATTTGAATATTCAGGTAACGTTGACCAAAGCTGTACCCTGATTTTCCGTTTCTGAAAAGTCACACTTGTAGCTAAATTTTCTTGTTTTGCACAGTTCCATTTATCAACAGGTATTGTGGAAGTTAAATCAAGGTATCCTCCCCAAAGAAAGGAAAAGAACAGTTCTTTATAAGAGTCTGTCTTCTTTGTATCTTAAATGTCAATGATCACAAAAACTTCTGGCTTTTCTTCATAGACCTGCATTGCTGAATATGTTATTGCCTTGACTTCAGTTCCCTGAAGGTGGGTTACAGAAAAAAAACAAAGAGGAGAAAAAGGATGCTTGTGACATCAATTGTGAACTCCACCAACAACTAGAAGGCAGAACAGAAGCACTAAACATGTTATTAGGCTAGCTAACTGCAATGTCCATGAAACCGTGCCCCTAAACCTCCAGACCAAGGAACCAAATTCCAGAAGGCGTTTGGTTCTACATAAGAGCCTTAGCAACTACTCTTTGTTGTTGTTATACATACACCTATCACACAACATTTGCCAACTCAATTTTTTACGCATGTTATGACTTACTGACGGTAATTACAATTAGCTGTGCAACCCCACCCCTAATCAATGTGATTTTTCCATCACCATAAATGGAAACCTAGTACTCCATAAGTGACAGTCTCTCCCTTTCCTCTTCCCTCGCACCCATGGTAACCACTAATTAACTTTAGTCTCCACCCATTTGCCTTTTCTTTTCTTTTTATACAAGCAAAGTCATGAAATATTTGCCCAACATTCAGTTTGATTGATAGCCTTTCATATTCATTATTTGCTTTCTTCATAAACTGCAAGGAATGAATGAAATTAAATTAGTTGAACTGCATTCTGAGCACTTTCAATAGCTAATATGAATTTAGGATATCTAAAATTTGACAAATTGGCCAGGTTTTGAGACCAAAAAAACCAAATCTATTGCTGTCAAGTCACCTTCTACGCATAGTGACCCTAAAGGGCAGAGTAAGACTACCCTACGTAGTTTCTAAGAAGCACTTGGTGAATTGGAACTGCCAACCATTTGGTTAGTAGCACTTAACCACTACACCACCAGGTTTCATGTCTTAGGGATATACTATTTAGGTGTCCCACTGAATTTTAGGGGGTGGGGAGAAGGGAGTACAGTAATTTCTCATGTATTCACTGTAGGGAAACAGAATCATCATACATTAATGCTTTTACTGCTCCATCATCCATTTTCTTCAGTATTTCACATTATTGGCAATATTTTTCATTGTTTTCTGCTAACTCTAAGGAACAAGATTACTATATTAGGCCATGCTCACAGCCCATTCATGTCAGTATTTTCTTTCTGAAAAGAGCCCTAAGGGATTTGTTTTGAAATGTTATGCTCTGCTCCAAATATGTTACTTTACCTTGGAAGGTAAGATCCACTGTGCTATTTGCATAATAAAAATAATTTGTTTTCAACATACAAATCTCTTTCTACTGGTTTCCTTTCTTTTAATGTTCCTCTCCTCAGGCTTTCTTTTATTACACTGTGGCTAAAGAAATCATATTAGAGTTACTGGACACACTTAAGATTTCCTAGTCACCTCCAGTTATTTTAAGCCTCCTTGGCCTAAATGAAGCAATCAGCAAACTTAGTCTGTGAGCAAAATTTGGCCTGCCATCTGTCTGTGTATGGTCCCACAGGCTAAGAATAATTTTAAAGTTTTTAAATGGTTGAACATAAAGTCAAAAGAATATTCCACAGCAGTTTAAAATTACGTGAAATTCAAATATCAGTGTCCACATAAATAAAGTCTTATTGGGACACAACCACACCCATTCATTTTTATGTTGTCTATGGTTGTTTTGGAAACCCTGGTAGCATAGTAGTTAAGTGCTACCTCTACTAACTAAAAGGTTGGCAGTTTGAATCCACCGGGTGCCCCTTGGAAACTACATGGGGGCAGTTCTATTCTCTCCTGTAGGGGCACTATGAGTCAGAATTGACTTGATGGCAGTGGGTTAGGTTTTGTTTTGGGTTCTGGCCCTTTACAGGAAAAAGTTATCAACCCTATTCCAACAGATTTGCCTGTTAAAGGCTGGCAAATATAGAATTAAGAGAACCCACAGAAGACAGAAGGTACTTCAGAGATATCTAGCCCAATGCCCTCATTTTACAGGTGAAGAAACCAAAGCCCAAAAGGCAAAATGATGTTGAGGTCCCATTACCATCTATAGCAAACCTAACCCTAGGACCCAAAATGCTGACTCCTAACCAACCATATCAGATGTAGAAAAGCATAGTATTTGACCATGACATAGCTAGGCAGGTTAAAGAAATTTGAGAAAAATCTGTCATTTCAATGATATCATTTTATTAGGCCTACTTGAAGTTCATTGTCCAATATGCCGATCCCATAGTGAGGGTGCATAAAAGCTTTTAAAGGCTAGGTTTTCAAAAACATACCTGAGGGTGCTTGGACAATGAAAATTCTTCTCCCCACCTTAAGAAAAAAATTGAAAGATGATTATGATTTCCAAGATTTAACCTTTGTTCTGTCTTTAGATATTTTAAAATAAGCCTTACATACATGTGGTTAAGATACCAGAGTCACAACAAATGGACATGGGTAGGGGGGCTATGAAGACCACTTTGATTTGCTAACACATCCCACTGAGGGACTCGTGTGCAGCAGCCACTTGGAGAAGCTGCCATCTGATGGCTGCTCTCAAAAGTAGTGCCCCCTAGTGTGCTTATCAATAAACACTGTCTGATAATACAGCATGTGCAAAATGTTCTGTTGATACCTTGTTGTTAGCTGCCATCAAGTCAGTTGCAAGTCATAACGACCCCACGTGTGCCGAGTGGATTTGTTCTACAAGGTTTTTGTCATTGTTGTGGTTGTTAACATACACAGCAAATCATATGCCGACTGAACAGTTTCTGCATGTACAGCTCAACAGCACTGATTTCCTCCTTCGAGTTGTGCACCCATTCTCACCTTCCTTTTCTGGGTTGTTCCTCCCCCATTAACATAAACTCACTGCCCCCTAAGGTCCCTATCTAAACTTTCAAGTTGCTGTTGTTGATTTTATCCCATGTAGATAGCTCTTAAAACAGCATAATGCTCAAGGCAGTCATTTCTTACTAGTTTGGCTAAATTACTGTTTGACTTTTAAGAAGACTTCAGGGGATTTTGATTTGAGATTTAAAGAATATCTCAGGGTGACAGTTTCATCCAGCTTCCATGGCTTCAGAAAGTCTGGAGTCCATAAGATTATGACATTCTGTCCAGGATTCTCTTATAAAACCTGTGATCAAAGTGTTCAGTAATGGTAGCTGGATACCATCCAGTTTTGTCTCACGGCAGATGAGGCAGGTGTTAATGGAGGTAATCAGTCACACATTCCATCTTGGCCCCATGTTCCCGACTCTCCTATTCCCTCGTTTGTTCCAGGCCAATGGAGACCAACTGTTGTGCTTTGGGCTTGGCTGCTTGCAAGCTTTTAAGACCTCTAGTACTACACATCCAACTAGGAGGTAGTTAACTGGGATGTCCCATGAAACTATGACCATACCTTCAAAACAAGGAACCAAATGCCATCAGGTGGTTAGCTGAATGTAAGTAGCCTCTGCAGCTATTTAGCAACTACTTTAAAAAATTTTTTTTTGTCATTGTAAATGTATCTATCACACTTTTGCCAAGTCAACATTTTACAGGTGTACAACCTACTGACAGCAATTACAATTGGCTGTGCCACCCTACCCTTAATCAATGCAGTTTTTCCATCACCATAAATTGAAACTCAGGACTTTGTAAGCAACAGTGCCCCCCTTTTCTCCTCCTTGCTGTCCCTAGTAACCACTAATAAACTCTGGGTCTCAATAGATCTGCCTTTTCTGTTTTTTACGTAAGTGAGGTCATACTACTGCTTGGTCCTTTTGTGATCATTTCACTCAGAATAATGTCTTCAAGCTCCATCAGTACTATAGCACGTATCAAGACGTTTTTTCTCCCTAGTTGCACAGTATTCCAACATATGTATATACCATATTTTGCTTATCCATTCATCTATTACTGGGCATTTAGGGTGCCTCTACCTTTTGACTAACGGTGCAGCAATGTACACTAGTGTGCCAGTCTCTGCTGGAGCCTCTACTTTCAAGTCTTTCGGTACCGTAAAGTCTTCAAAGCTGTAACCTTTCAGAAGCTGTCATGGGTTGAATTGTGTCCCCCCAAAAGTATGTGTAGCCACGTGGCTGGGATATGATTCCCAGTATCTTGGGACTGTCCTCCATTCTGTGGTTTCCCTAAACTGCATGTTAAAGGATTAGAGTGGGGCTGTAAATTCCTGCATAGGATTACTTCCTTGCTCTGCTGTGGGAGGAGTTTCCCTGGGGTATAGATTGCCCCACCCTTAATGCTTTCAGCCTGTAAGAGATAAAAGGAAAGAGAAACAAAGAGGGTCGGGAGCAGCACCAGGAGAAGAGTACGTCCTTCACACCTGAGGTTCCTGCGCCAAGACGCTCCCTGGACAAAGACTGATGCAATACCAGACTTTCCTCCAGAGCTGACAAGGGGAAAGCCTTCC
Source organism: Heterohyrax brucei (assembly GCA_028571685.1). NCBI lineage: Eukaryota > Metazoa > Chordata > Mammalia > Hyracoidea > Procaviidae > Heterohyrax > Heterohyrax brucei. The sequence goes on from CM053140.1 coordinate 63,089,536, forward strand.
CCTGGTGCGGTCACCCTGAATGTGGACTTGCAACCTACTGGACTGTGTAATTACCCTGAATATGGACTTGCAACCGACTGGACTGTGTAAGAATAAACCTTCCTTTGTTAAAATCATCCACTCTGTGGTATTTCTGTTAGACTAAAACAGAAGCCAATCACCTGGCCTGTATTTGGAGACAGCACTAGGTGGGTTCAAACTACCAACCTTGCAGCAGTAATGGAGCTAGTTCTACAGTATCTCCCATAGGTCTGAGTATCAAAAAGAGAAAGTATTAGATTCTGTCATATGGCCTGAACTTGGTTGGCATTTTCTCTTTTCCAAAAATGTTCACAGTCTGTATGTACAAAGAAAGCGGTATATACAAAGAAAGGTGCTCTCTTAAAAACTGGGGTAAACCTACTCTCTCCCCTTGGCACTGCTGCTGTACCTTACATGGTGCTGGGGAAAGAGTCAAGTTTTTAAAATTCCCTGCAAACTCTATGAGTTTAGGACCTATCCTTAGACAAACCTCTTTCCTTATCCATAAAAAAGGGATGGGGAGTAATGAAAGACCTCACTTTAGAGAAAGAACCTAATGAAATTCAGTATACAATGGAAAAGATAAGCTATATACAGAAATTACCTAAAAAGAGGTAGCTAAGTGACTGAAGAAATCTGGGAAACACTAAGTTCAGTCAAAGTGATCTAATCAATTCTTTTGCAGACTCTGGAAGGAAAAGGAAAGGATGTTTCAATGGTGTGTGGTGTAAAGATTTTCATTTTGCCCAAAGCTTGGCTACCTTGATTCCTCAGAGGTAAATTCTTAACCCTTGGAATTTCCTGAATAATTAAGGTGCCTTTATTATCTATGAGGTCCTCATGACACAGTGGTTAAGAACTACAGTGAGCTATGGCTTTAACCAAAAAGGTCAGCAGTTCAAATCCACAGCTGCTCCATAGACACTTGTATACGGGACAGTTCTACTTTGTCTATAGGGTTGTTATGAGTCAGAACTGACTCAGTGGCAATGAGTTTATTATCTACAGGTCTGCAGGCTGTGCCTGAGAATTATGCTAATGAGGTGACTCTAGGGTGAGGACTGACGAGGCCAGAAAGACCCCACCAACTGATATTCAAACTTCTGATCTCTTGTGACCTCAAGGGAGGAGGGGGATACATAGACAGCTGTGGACACTGAACCTACAATAGCTTTCTGGTTAGAGAAAACACCTAATCTCTCTAGAGGGTGACGCCCCCTGTCAGGGACACAGAAGCACCAAGTCGGGAACCCTCCCAGACTTTGCCCTATATGTCTTTTCTTTATGCTGCATTTGATTTGTGCTCTTTACAATAAAGATATAATCCGAAGCAGAGTGTATTCTATGAATTGTTCCAGTGAAATTCCAACCTGAAGGAGAAATGGGAGCCAGCAGGTCAGAAACAAGGGACTAGGGACTCATGAACTTACAGCTGGCATCCTGAAAGGGTAATGCGAAAACCCTGAACTTACAGCCAACAGGTCAGATGAAGGAGTGTCATGAGGTCTCCCAAACTTGTGGGTGTCATCTGATGCCTTGGGAAGAGTAGGCAATCCACAGGTCATGTCTTTTTCACTTTTGAGACCTAACCTAACTCTGGGTGATTAGGGTCAGAGAAAGAAGTGATACATGTGAAGCTAATGTCAGAACTGACAGAAGTGAAGAGTGCAGATTTATTACATCCTCATAGCTGGTGTCAGAAAAAGTAAATCTGATTGACCCACACAGGAGTACAGCAATGAGGCTCTACAACACATACCAGTGTTTACCCTCCGCCCATTGGGGCAGATGGAGTCCTAGCTTTATGCAGGTATCTGTGCCATTTAGCAGTTAGATTTCTTTGCTAAAAAAAACCAAAAAACAAATTGGGAGTCAGGTTTGAGAACCAGAATCATTTTTGTTCTGACAATTTCTGGTACACTAAAACTGAGAACCAGATCCTGGACCACAAGGCCTCACTCCTAAGTGAGAACAAAGGTTAACCTAAAAAACCCTAGAGAACACAAGTGGGCCTGTGACTGTCTCCCTGTCCACTATATCCAATGAAGAATGTAACTAACATCTTTTATGACGTGACACTTAAAGAGTCTCAAAACTTACCCAATCGACCGTAATTTGAAGTTGCGTTGATCAATGCTAAGTACTTTCACTTCCTAAAGAGGAAAAACAATTTAATTAAAAAAAATTTTTTTCATAACAGAACAGTATGACTCGTTTACCACCTCTTCTAGAAAATGATAGCAAAGACAATTAAAATTTGACTCAAATAGCATGACAAACTACATATATTTCAAGGAAATAAAGCTTTACCTACTCCAGTGAGATGGCGTTACATGTACAATCTAAAAACCTGAGTTAAAAGCATTTCTCTTTAATATATATAGTAGAGAAAGACAACACACAGTTGCAGTCACTTTTATTCTACATTCATATACTAGTGCAGGCACTTGAACTCTGCAGGCTGAATGACACGGCTGGCAGAGTGTAGGTGGTGCAGCTGATAAGGGAGAGAAAGGAGGAATTATGGACACGGGGAGGGTCATCTGTGTCAGGGAACAGTGATGCTGTAGAGGAGTGCTCTTCTGGAGGCTGACAGCATCAAGGAATTTCCATTTGCTTTTCTACTTGAAGGAAAACTAAAAGCGGCAATTGTTTAAACTAAGTCAATTTGGCAGAACTGCTAATCCTCACATGGTTAACATAATAAATGGAATATATGGATGGACATAAATATAGCTTAAACATGAGAGATACGAAAAGTGTAGATAAAGATAGAACACTAGAGAGCAGTCCCTCAGGGTGAATGGTAGCCTATTATCTGTTTACAGGTGCCTTCTGATTACCCAGTGCCATTAGTGACAAGTACATGAAAAGATACCTAAATACAAAATGCACATAGATAAGGCAAACTCAGGGTAATCAAGAACTGCCTGTTATCATTGTAACTTATGTAAATAAATATCATCTTACATATCTGTATGGATTGGTCTTGTATCCTGTGTCCTATTTTTAAAACCTGAACTAAGAATCCATGTGCTAGGAAAGATAAATCCCTGCTTACCCGGGGTATGAAGAACTCGTCAGCACTGAACTTATAGAGCCATTCATCCAGAAAGTGAAACAGAAGAGACTGTAAGTCATCTCCTACACAGGATCAAAAAGAACTGTAACAATATATTGTGATACTCTGGTCTCTAAAACTTTGTTCGAATTTACAAGCTCAAAGAATTGCTTAGGCTACTTAAAAAACAAAAAGCAGCATATAATTAACTTTATTCTTATTGTGAAAAGTTTGAAAATATACTCCAATTATTTAGAAGACCATATACCTGCATAATAATTTCTTCCTTGTGAATAAATCAATTACCTTGGGCTTCTACTTCTACTGTATGGAGGGGCTCAACAGTTCCAGTATCTGTCATGTAACCAAACATGGCCATTGCACACTGTTCAAACGCTTCCTCCAGAGTATCTCCCCATGCATGTAACCTAGAAAAACACATTCATGCTCTCTGTAATCCACTGGAAGATGGAAAACTTGGCAACAAAATCAATATTGTAACAGAAAAACCAAAGGCCTAAATCAAGTCAACGGGGTGCTTTTAAACCACACTTCTCATGTTCTGAAAGAGTCAAGATAGGAAAAGAAAAACGAAAATTAGGGACTCAATATGAAAACATTCAGCCTTCTTATGTAAGCATATGTGAAAACCCTGGTGGTGTACTGATTTGAAGTGCTAAGGCTGCTATCCAAAAAGTCAGCAGGTCAAATCCACCACGCACTCACTGCAAACTATACGGGGCAGTTCAACTCTGTCCTATATGATCACTGAGTTGGAACTGACTCAATGGCTGTGGGTTATATAAGCACATGATTTCAAAGGCATAAACTCTAGCTATACTCACTGGACATCAGCTGTATGATCCAAATCTGAAAAAAGAGAGAGGAAAACACTAATGAGACCCTAAACTTGTTTTCAAATAATCACAAGAAAATAAGTCCAACATGATGAACATAATTAATGTCACTGAATTATACCTGTAAAAAAATGCTGAAGTCGCAAATGTTTTCTTTTACATATTTTTACGATTAAAAATAACTCCAGTTCATTATTATAAGTACATCATCCTTAAATAACCAGAAAATGTGGGGCATCCTATACCTTTTACTCTCTATGTACATTTATTTTTTAAGCCATCTGAATGAATGACAATTCCCAGAAGGTGGCAGGGCCAGGGTCTTCAGGGTGATCAAAAATTGTCTAAGTCATTATAATTTTTCAGTGAATAAATGGTAACACCTGCTATTAGTTACTTTCATTAATAAAATAAACCAAGACCTTTTCTAAATATCTACTGTGTTAATGATCAAAACTCTAGGAATTACATTATCATCAAAGAGATAAAATTCTAGATTTCTCATGTCTTACCTTTTCATGAACAGTTAGCCTAATCCCAGATAAAACAACTTTAGAAAGTGAATTTCACAGTACGTATTATGAGCCTTTTTCAGGAAGCTTCTGGCATTCTCACAAGAACACTAGAGTGGTTACACAAATACATATGAGACTGCCAATTAAGTTCGTGAACTCACACTAGAAAAACTGCTACCTACTTCATTGCTGAATATCACTACTGTCACCTTCGAAGTACTCCCCTTGGGAAGCTATGCCCCAGTGCCAGCACCTAGTACCCCCTTCAGAGCAATTTTGGAATTCTTTTTCTGGAATGACCATCAGAGATGTTGCTGTATTACCCTTGATGCCCTGAATGTCATCAGAATGTCTTCCTTTCAATACTTCCTTTATCTTCAGGTAAAGAAAAAAGTCACTGGGGGCCACATCAGTTGAGCAGGGAGGGTGTTCCTATCCAGTTATTTGTTTACTGGCTAAAAACTCCCTCACAGACAACTATACAATTAAGTTTTCAAACTTGAAACCCTGCCACCATTCACAATGGCCATTCCAGAACGAGTTCCAAAACTGCTCTGAAGGGTGGACTAGGCACTGGCATAGGTTCCCAAAGGGAGTCTTTGAAGGTAACCATAGTGATATTCAGCAATGAGGTATGTAGCACTTAGACCAATTAAGTTTTGTGAATTTAATTGCTGGACCTCGTACATAGGCATATATGTGCATAGGTATGAAAATGTCAGTGTACATACAGATGTAGCTATAAGCATATGTACATACAGAAGTGTGTGTATGCACATATATCCATATACATAATAAACTACACAGCAGGTACATTTACGGATACTTCTTAGACATAATCAAACACCTCACAAGACCAGTTTTCTGGGTTTGAAGGCTTAAAACCACAGTCTCATTGGCACACTCTAGTTCATAAAGTTTATTTTCTATATCCCAATATGGTAAGTAGTGTCTGAGGGGTTTAACAGCTGCCAGTGGCTATATAAAAAGTCCTCACCTAAAAACCCCCAAATCAAATATCGAGTCGATTCCGACTCATAGTGACCCTATAGACAGAGCAGAAGTGCCCCATAGAGTTTCCAATGAGTGCATGCTGGATTTGAACTGCCAACCTTCTGATGAACATCTGTAGCACTTACCAATATACCACCAGGATTTCCCTACTCACCTAGAACAGCAACAAAACGCTGTAAACATGATGCAGTACTAACCTCTGATCTCCTCTAACTTCATGAAGGGGAAAGAGAATCACCATCAGCATCAGCCCAAAGGTAATCCCTATGAAGTAGAGACCAGGCATGTCTCCTCTCTCCAGACCTTTTTACCAGTTCTGACACAAGCCATCCCTTCCATAACACTCTGTACTTCTCTGCTGGATTCAGCAATTTGTTGCAATAGCCACAGAGAACATACACACAATACTCATAATTGTGGTGTTTATTAGGGAAGTAACAGGTTACAATTCAGGTTCAGAAACAACTCAGGATACAGTTTATTGATCAGACCAGCTTCTTAGCAGTACCCACTGGCAGGCCTCTCCCTGGCCCTTGGCCTCTGTCGTGGATTGAATGTGTCCCCCCAAAAATAGGTGTAGCCATGTGACCATGATTCCTTGTATTCTACAACTGTCCTCCATTTTGTGATTTTGCTGTGCTGTATGTTAAAGGATTAGGGTGGGACTGTAAATCCTTTCAGAAGATCACCTCCTTGCTCCACTGTAAAGGCAGTTTCCCTGGAGTATGGCTTGCCCCATCCTTAACTCTTTCATACTACAAGAGATAAAATGAAGGAGAAGCAAGCAGAGACTTGGGAACCTCACACTATCAAGAAAGCAGCACCAGGAGAAGAGCGCATCCTTCAGACCTGAGGTTCCAGCACCAAGATGCTCCCTGGACAAAGGCAGATGCAATACCGGACTTTCCTCCAGAGCTGACAAACGGGAAAGCCTTCCACTGGAGTGGACATCTTGAATTTGGACTTGTAGCCTACCAGACTGTGTAAGGATAAACTTTACTTTGTTAAAGCTATCCACTCTGTGGTATTTCTGTTACAGCAGCCCTAGGTGACTAAACAGCCTCTCAGTCTGCAGTCCCTTGGGCATGCTGGGACAGCCCAGCCCCTGCACTGCTCAAGCAAGTATTACAAAGCTCTCTGGTACCCCACTCTGCCAGGAACACTCAGCCTGAAGGCACTCAGTGCTATAGCAATCTGGGTTGGCAAGCCCAACTCTGTAGGTAAGTGCCTGGTGGTACTCTGCTCTGCCAGGAAGCCTTCTGCCCAAAGGTACTCAGTATCTTTGTTCCATGGGCCAGGAAGCCAACTGTACCATCTCCTGCTAGTCTCTTGGTTCTCCTGTTGCTAATTCTCTGCTCTGCTTCCCACTGCTTCTAGATGTCTTACACCCTCCAGTGTTACACCCCTATCTCCTAGGTCTAGGAGGTTCTCAGCATAGGGACCCTGGATTCAAAGGACACCTCTACTCCGGGATCTTTTTTCTTGGTTGTTAATGAGGTCCCCTGGTACTCTAGAACTGACTTTCATTTAAGCCTAGCGGGATGACAAAATTGACCGATTCCTTCACTAGAGCTCCATACCCCTTATTTGCATGGTTTCATCCCTGCAAGTTTCTATGTACCTTATTTGCACCATTAGCAAGCTGTCCAATCGTTTTTGTGTGGCATTCAGTGCAATGAATAACTTTTGTGTGGCCCTTCTCATCATGGTCTGGTAACTTGGGTGGGACTGTGCAAATAGGTAATTGTGGCCCACCAAGGGGACTGGTCACTACTGCCATCCTGCTAGGCTTAAAAGAGAGACAACCCTAGAGCAAGGAGAGCATTTCATCACGACCAAGGAAGAAGGACCAAGGGTAGAGTATATCTTTGGACCTGGGATCCCTGTAGTGAGAAGTTCAGGAGACAGACAGAGCTATACCATTAAAGAAGGCAAGAAATGATAGCAGAGCAACAACATCAGGAGACATACGCAGGAGGTGGCAGAGGGCCTTTGAAGGAGGCTTACTGGCCAAGTAGGGTGGCTAGGGGCATTTAGAAGACCTAAAAGAGTTTTGTAACACTTGCCCAAGCAGGGCAAAGATCAAGGGGCCAAAAGAGCTTAGTAACTACCACTTTCCTGGGTAGGGGAAAGACAGAGGGCCAGAGAGGCTCACGTCTGTAGGCATGGCTGGGAAGAGGTTGTCCTGGTGGAAGACCCGTATCCTGAGTGTTCCTGAACCTGTACTGTAGCCTATTACTTTCCTAATATACTCTGTAATTGTTAGTATAGGCTGTGAGTTCTGTGCAGCCACTGCAATGAATTACTGAGAAGTTCCTGGAACCAGGAGACAGAGAGAGCTGTGCCATTAAAGAAGGCAGGAAATGGTGGCACAGAAACAGCATCAGGAGAAGAGAAGAACACCAAGGGAGAGGACAGCTGGTGTCAAAAATGCTAAAGATGGCGGACAGAGGAGGCAGGTGTGACCTCCACCTCATAAGAATCAGGCTTGAGCTGCAGATCCTGACTGATTCTTTTTCTCCCTTGTGAAGCTAAGAGGTCAGGAGTCACCACCATGTCATTCTTACAGGACCGAAGCCCCTTATTTCCATAATTCCACTGAATCATTATGTGAGAGTTAAAAAGATTATGGCTAGAAGAGTCACACTGAGTAATTCACTGCACTGCAGAAGGAAACCAAAACTCAGAAGAGAAAGTAGTGAAAGTAGTGTATAGGACTAATAGTCGACATGAACCATGGCCTTATCGACCCAGAGACCAGAAGAAGGAAATGATACCCGGCCGCTGTGTGGTTAGAGCCACAACAGATAGATCCTGACAGAATGGGAAACATGGGACAGAATTCAAATTCTTAAAAAGTCCAGACTTCCTGGACCAAGTGAGACTGCAGGACTCCCCAAGACTATCGTCCTGAGATACTCTATAAACTGTAAACCAAAATTTATCACTTGAGGTCACCTTTTAGCTAAATAACAGATTGGCTCTAAAATTGTATCACCCGTGAGTAATGAATTTCTTTAAAAAATCTTCATTAGGAGAACAAATGGTCAAAAATCACTTGAAAGCAAAGATGAGAAGGTCAGGATACAGGGAAGCTAGAGTTCTGGACATGGTCCAACTGGAAAGGAATGAATGAGAATGACGACATACTGTGAAAAACATCACCAATACCACTGAGTGATCTGTGTTGAAATTATTAAATAGGAACCTAACTGGCTGTACAAACTTTCATCTTAAACAATGCGGCTGGGAAAAAAAACAACTAGTAAGTCACAAACACTACTATAGCACGCCCCCATTGGGTCTGTTAACTCAATATGTTCAGGCTATTCTTCACCCATAACATAACTTGCACCCATTGTTCTCACTTAGGGTCATAAAATACTATGGCTGGAAGAAAGCCTTGGAGACCATTTACTACAATTCCTTCACTTACAAGAAGAAATCTGACACCGAAAGAGATTATGTGACTTGTTCAGGCCTACACTGTTGGTTAAAAACATAACTGGGACTAGAATTGAGGTTTTCTGACTCCCAATTTGGTGCACAGTTTGCAAACTATGCTATTAACATAGTCTTCTGGTGGCAACCCAGGTTGAAATTCTTCTCTAATTCACTCAAAATATTTAATGAGGACTTACAAAGTATTGGAACCTGACAGCACAGTAGGTAAGAGACCAGCTGTTTAACAAAAGGTTGGCAGTTTGAATCTACCGGCTACTCCTTGGAAGCCCTGTGGGGCAGTTCTACTTTGTCCTACAGGATCACTGTGCGTTGGAACTGATTCAGTGGCCACGGGTTTGGTTTTTAATTTACTAAATATCAGGTGAAGGGAGCTCAACAACTGACAGAGATCACAAACAAGTCAAAAAGTGAAAAAAAAAAAAAAAAAGAAAATGACAGGTATTAACCCAGAGAAATGAAAACTTTGAGTCCACAAAAACACTTATACAAAAATGTTCATAGCAACTTTATTTCTGAAAGCTAAAAATCACTCCGGTGTCCATCAATAAGGTAATAAACAGAGGTATAATCATACAATGACTACTACTCAGCAATAAAAAAGCAACAAGCACTAATAAAACCAAACCAAATTCACTTCTGTCCAGACAATTCTGACTCATAGCTACACTACAGAACAGAGTACAAGTGCCCATATGGGTTCCAGGTGGATTCAAACTGCTGACCTTTCGTTTAGCAGCTGTAGCAAGGCCACTATGCCATCAGGGTTTCCAGAAGTACTAATACATGCAACAAAATAGATGAATCTCAAAAACATTGCTGAGGGAAGAAGCCAGACATAAAACAGTCCATACTGTATGATCTCATTAAACTCTAATAAAACATCCAAAATTAAACTATGATGATAGAAATCAGGACAGTGTTTGCCTCGAGGTGGGCAGGGATTGAACACAAGGAAACGTTCTGGAGTAACAGTAATATTCTACATACTACCCGAACTGTTGGTTACATACAAAAAGAAAGTTCAAAATTTAACTGTGCAACAGAAAAGAACAACCCAATAAAAAAGTGGGTCAAGATATGAATATATACTTTCCAGAAGTGGAAACAGAACTGGTTCAAAATATATTAGAGGATATTCAGCTCACTTATAATATAAAACATACAATTGATATACAAGATACTAAAACTTCAAATTCCAAGAAGTAGAGTAACACACTAAACCGGTATAAGTGTCGGGAAAACGCACACTTCTACACTGCTAGTGAGAGTACATGGACGGCATAGTATAGAGACCTCATGGATGGCAACTTGTCAGTAATTGCTAAAGTTAAAAACATACACATATTTTGACAAAGCAATTTAACTTCCAGAAATTTCTTCTACATATATACTCCCATATGTGCAAAATGACAGATATACAGGTATACTCACTGGTGCACTGTTTGTACAGCAAAACGAAAGAAACATCCTGCATGTCCATCAACCCCTAGTTAAACAGCAAATAGTAGAACATCTTTGTGTGTACAGATAAGCAAAGGGTAATAATGATGCTTGCTCTAGAGGTGAACTAAGTGGATGGTGATCAGGGCTGAAAGACTGGCTTTTCACAGCGTACTTTTTATAACTTTTGAATTTCAAATCATATGTCATCTAATAAAGTCTTTAAACTGTTTTCACGTGAGAGAGATGCATAGGGAGATAAACAGGGTCCAGAAGTACAGACACAAGACTTGCAAGCTATGGTAAACAGACTTTACATAGACAATGGGAACTCAATGAAAGATGTTTAACAGAGAAAATAAGAGTCAGATTTGTGCTGCCCAAACAAACTATATATACCTTAGCGACGACAATTAACGTTTATATAGCACGTAAGAATCTGCACTCTACTTTTATAGTCAGTATTACCTCATTTAATCCTCAGATAAAGAAACTGAAATGCAAAGGCAGGTTACGGTGATTTGCTTAAATGGCAAAATCAGTTCTTTTTACCAGCATCCATGATCTACATAAAACACCAAGTTATAAGTGGCTCATTTGGCTTTCCAAGTCCTCTTTCCTAACCACAATCTAATTATCCTATTGTTGGATACACATGAGGCGACAGCCCTGCAAGTGCTTGAAATTACGATTATTTTTAGAATATGCTAACGAAATACACACAAGATAAATGTGATTAGCTGTATTTGAAACAAGTTCAATGAAGAGACTGTAGATGTGGGAGCTCAGGTTTCCCAACTCTCAGACCCGGAGACTCTCTCCTTCAGAATCACCCGAACAAGCATAAGATTCCGTGACACCGGGCGGAAAGCGACAAGCTTAAATTTCTTTTCTGGCAAGGATGAAAGGCGGAGCCGGAAACCATAAGAGAGGAGATGCTCCTGTGCCCGTATCTGAAAAGAGAGCCATCTACTCACACTCATACTTCCGATTGACTGGAGGATACTTGGCTTTGATCGCCTTCTGCTTCTCAGTCAAATTGTAATCTCTCACATCTTCTCCCTCTTGCGCCATGATTACAACATTGACCACTCTACTTCCGCCCTTCATCTGCTGCACTTCGGATCCAGTTACAACTTCCGCTCTAGACTTCGCTCCCCGGCACACACTTTTAAAGGGCCAGGATTCCAATTTCGGAGTTTGCAAACATTCTTGAAGACTTCCGTCCTATTCTCCCTTTCCTGGAGTGCACTTTTAAAGGACCAAGTCACTATTTTTTGCACTTGCTTCACCAATACTTCTTAGAAAAACAAACAAGTTGAAAGACCTGGGAATAGAAGACAACTGAATTAGGTGCCTCCTGCCCTATAAGGGAAACTTCGGTGGCGTAGAGGATAAGTGCTACAGCTGCTAACCAAAAAGTTGGCAGTTAAAAGTCCGCTGGGCGCTCTTTGGAAACTATGGGGCAGTTTTACTCTGTCGTGTCGTATAGGGTCACTACGAGTAGGCTTCGACTTGACGGCACTGGGTTTGTTTGGGGGTGGGCTTGGCCCTATAGGGCTGCTAGGGGTCGGAATCAGCAGGACGGCAATAGATTTGGGGTTTTCTGGCCCTGAATGAGATACCCTGGTGGCATAGCGGTTAAGAGCTCCACCTGCTACTTAAAAGGTCAGCAGTTCGAATCCACCAGAAACTCCTTGGAAGCCTTATCGGGCAGTTCTACTCTATCCTTTAGGATCACTATGTAACTGGAAAAACCCAAAGTTCTTGCAACCCGCGGCTGAAACCAATCACTGAGACAGGAGCTTTCTGGATGAGTGATCAAAAGTTTATTTGCACATAAGTATGCAATGGGACAGGTGGATATTCTCTTCCTCAAAGCCCGTCAACTTGTCAGGCAAGGTCCGAGTACTCAAAAAGAAAGACCACATGCAAATGCAGGGAACAATGTGGGCAGTTGGGGGACATGTGGGGGTCTACTGGGTGGAGGCCAACTGGGTGGGGGTGACTGGGTGGAAGTCATCTGCGTGAAGGTCGTCTGCTTCACAATCTCGCAGGCAACAACCAGCCATCAAGGAAAACAAAGTAGTGCTAGACGTCATCTGGCCAGTAATTTGAAAGAATGCTGACACAAGTTCCCTGTCCTTCTCAGCCTCTGGTGAGGGCCCCACACTAGCGTCCCCATCTGGAGCTTGTGCAATGTGGGGATCATATCTTTTCCTGTGAAGTGGGGGTGATCTGAAACAAAGCCTCTCAGGACTTGGATCTTAAGCACCCGACACTGGGGTTTTTTTGAGCCTCAGATTTCAGCTGAGTTGGAATCCACTGAAAGACAACAGATGGATTTTATGTGGGCTCTGAATGCTCAGAGGTTAAGAGTTTGAAAGACAAGGTATTTGAAGCCACCAAGCCACCCCTTGGAAACCTGACACAGCAGTTCTCTGTCCAATAGGGTTGCAGTGACTCGACATACTGGAGGGCAACTCTTTTATTTTAGGCCCTGAATGATAGAGGACTTTTGTCTCCATTGCCCCTTTAATTTATAACTAGACTTCAAGGCATTCTGAATTTCTTATCTGAGTACTGCACTTGTAAAGTACTTTAAGAATAACAGCCTTTAAGAAAATGGCTGCTCCCAGAAGAGTACAGGGTAAATCACTCACGCGACTCTGGGCGTGCGCACTCCCGCCAATGCCTGCGCGCGCGCGCGAACGAAAGAACTCGGCTCCCAGCCGTGTGGGGGAGGGGTGGAGCGCGCGCCTCGGTGTGACGGAAAGCAACTCTGCGCGTCTGGATAGGCTGAGAGAGCGGCTCCCCCGCCTACCCCGCCGTTCGGTGCGCTCGGATTGGCCGAGGTTGGCGCGAAGGTGCGCGAGTCGGGCCTCACGCAGGGGCAGCAGGAAACAATAGAGGCCGCGCGCGCGGAGCGAGCGCCCGCAGCCTCCCCGCCCCTCCCGCAACGCTCGAGTCCCGGCTCCCTCCCGGCTTGCCTGCCCGCCATGGCCGACAAGGAAGGTGAGGATGCCAGGGCCGTTCCAGGAGGGCCCAGGGGATCCGCGGCTATGTTGCGGCCTCGACACGGCCTAACAGTGAGGGCAGGCCTGACTTTGCTGAGTGCAGTTACCAGCGTCGAAGGCGTGAGGGGAAGTCTCCCCGCGGGGCGGGCTAACGGCGCTCCGGTACCTAAAGAGTGGGTGCCTGTCGCAGCCGGGCGTTTCGTTGGTCCCCCCGGCGGCCTCCTCGCGCTCCCTCTCCGCCTAGTCCGCCTTTTCCCGGGCCTCCTCGCACCGCTCCCTACCCCTAGGGGGCTGGCGTTCGGGCCTCGGCGCCGGTGCTGTAGAGCAGCAGCCTGCGAGAGCGTGCTGCGGCGGCCCAGCGCACTGCACGCCTAACGGAGTGCCTAGCTGCTGTGACTCCAGTAGTTCCGGCCCCACGAACGTGGAGGGAGGAGTTGGTGCCTCCTCCTAGGGAGGATTTGGACAAATACCTCCATTTCGGAATCAGAATCCGGGAGCCATGCTGGTAGTACAGTGTGTACTTGGCTTCCGTCCGATTGCTAACTTCATTTGTTTTTTATTTTTTTAGCAGCCTTTGATGATGCCGTGGAAGAACGTGTGATCAACGAGGAGTATAAAATATGGAAAAAGAACACCCCTTTTCTTTATGATTTGGTGATGACCCATGCTCTGGAGTGGCCAAGCCTAACTGCACAGTGGCTTCCAGATGTAACCAGGTGATACAAATCTCTTAATATGCTTAATCTCGTAATCTCTTGTGTGTGTGTTCTCAGCGTAGGTGTTTCCACTGATTTCCCCCACTCTTAATTTCCGTTGTCCAGTTACCTGGAGAATGCACATGATCAAAACCTATTAGTGACGTGTTTTCTACGCCAAGATGTATGGCAAAGAGTAAAAATATTTTGTGATTAATCTTACAGGAGAAAACGTGGGTGCTGTCTTTCTCTGATAATGAATAGGCGTGTTCAACAACTGTAGTTGATTAAGTAACAACAAAACTTGTCAGCTTTCAAAAATTGCTGTGGTGATTCAGTTCTTTTCAGCAAAAACACTTGTGCGCTCGTCATTGGTATTAGTATAAAAAGGGAGGTGACACAGTACCTGTCTTAAATGAACACATAGTCTAGTTAAAGATTAATGGTTACATATGATGACAGCAGTTATTGAGCACTACTTAGGATGCGTAGGGTTCAGTGCGTGGTACCCGTTGCCATGGTGTGGATTCTGACTCATGGTAACCGGTGTGTTACAGAGTAGAACTGCTACATAAAGTTTTCTCAGCTGTAATCTTTGTAGAATTATTTCCCCAGGCCTTTTTTCTGCAGCACTGCTGGTCAGGTTTGAAGAAACTGTCACACCCGGGGGCTTTTACCTCTAGCAAACAAAACTGCAGTATTTAATTTAGTGTGCATATTGAGGGCCCTTTGTGGGTTGGAAACCCTGGTAGTGTAGTGGTGGAGTGGTACAGCTGCTGGCCAAAAGGTAGGAAGTTCAGATCTGCCCGGTGCCCCATGGAAACTGTGAGGCAGTTCTACTCTGTCCTGTAGGGTCTGTCTGAGTTGGAATCAACTTGACTGCGTTGGTTTTGTTTTTTGTTTTTGTTTTTTTTCTTTCTTGGTAGAATAGTGGTTAGGTGCTCAGCTGCTATCTAGGAGGTTGGCAGTTCAGATGTACCAGTTCTAGAAACCGGATGGAACAGTTCTCTGTCCTGTAAGGTCGCTGTAAGTTGGAACTGACTTGACAGCACCTAATAACTGTGAGTCAGGTATCAGGGCACAGATTTAGATAAGACACCTTCCTTGCCTTAATTTCGTGTGTATAAACTAGAACAGTACAAGTAAGGATAACATTATAGAGGAAGGATAAGTTGCCTCTGTTTTAAGGGGAAAAAATGTCAATCCAAAGATGAAAGTGAATTTCGATAATACACATCTAAAGTTCCACGAAAACCAGTGTGCCTGCTGGAATAATAGATTTTCCTGATAAGCAGCTCCAGAGGCACATTTAAAGAATATGTAAATTTTATTAATTTAAGAATGAGAGTGCCACCTTCACTCAGGTATAAAGACATATTGTGTCAGTAAACCCTAAAAAACAAAATCCGTTGCCATTGAGTCAATTCTGATTCATGGCAACCCTATAATAGGCCAGAGTAGAACTGCCCTGTAGAGTTTCTAAGGAACACCTGGTGGATTCAGACTGCTCGCCTTTTGGGTAGTGCTGTAGCACTTAACTATTATGCCACCATTATGGTTTCTGAAACCATAATGAAACACCTAGAAATTTAATTTGCAACCTTCATTACATGTGACCAAGAGTTCTGACATTCAGCTGATTTTCAGGTACTTAGGGGATGTTCAGAAGTAAGTGAAATCATTTTTGTGAGGAATTCTTAGTGGTAGTTAAACGTAAGTACTTCCAAAACCATTGCAAAATACTTGAAAAACAGCTGGTGCTTCCAGATTGACTATCATGTTCTAAATTAGGTACACTGGACCAGTGGATCCCCAAGTCTTAGTTATCCCAGACTGACTAAATCATTCTGGAACCCATGTTATTAGACTCAATTAGACTAAATTCTCTAAGGCTAACTAAAGTCTGTGCATTATCATCTTCATACTACTTTGCTTAACTTTCTGCATTGTCTGACTTTGGTCCAAATTCTGTCTCTTTTTCCTTTTTCCTCAGTTACTGTAAATTTTTGCCAAGTTAAATACTTAAAAATTAAGTACTATGTATTCCGTCTTGCACTCGGCCCTGTGGGAGATAACATGAAAAGTAGAAGATAAGGCTCTTAATGACTTTATCTTTTCAAGATGGGTTGTAGTAATAGAGCCTTTTGCATCTGTGTATATTTAATTGATACTGTGGTCTCCAGTGGGGATACTAATTTGAATAATCATTGTGCATTGCTCTTACAGACCAGAAGGGAAAGATTTCAGCATTCATCGACTTGTCCTGGGAACACACACTTCAGATGAACAAAACCACCTTGTGATAGCCAGTGTGCAGCTTCCTAATGATGATGCGCAGTTTGATGCATCACACTATGACAGTGAGAAAGGAGGTAGGAATCTTAGAAATGGAAGAGAATGGTGTGTGGATTATATTTTTTATCTTTAAACTACTATAAAAAGGATATATAGTTTGATAAAGTAGCCTCTCAAGTTAGATCCAAGCTTGGGAAAACTTGAGTTCATGGTGTAGATATTAATTGTATTAGTCATGGGTGCCCAAAAAAAACTTAACACATACTGTGTTCTGTATTTTTGTTTTAAACCTTTCTCTATTAATTGATGGTGCAAGACTTTCTAGAATTAAAGAAACAATTTACCGTATATTACTGCTGTGCATGCATGTGTTCTCAACAGGGACAGTATAAATTGGTTTATGGGAGTGTGGAAAGTGTTACTGTACATATAAATCACGAGTGTACATACAGAATGTTTGTGGTATTAAAACTTAATCAAGGGTTGGGGGAATTTAAGGGAGGGTTGTAAGGTTCCATGTGGTAAGTTGCCTTCAAGTTAGCTCTGACTAAGGAGAGGTGATTATGAAAAAAAGGTCAAGAAACCCTGGCTTCACATAACCCTTTCTGGTCTGAAATGCCAGAAGCAGCTTAATCATGACACTACAGAAATAAAAACTAGGTTTGTGTGCGTCATTTCATTATTCCTGTTTTTAGGAGGTAACTAAAGATTTGATTGTTTCTCATGAAATGCTTTCTCTTTCCCTTTCAGAAGAGTTAGGAATTAATGAGTTTCTTTTATTGTCCTCAAACCAATATTACTAGAACATAAAGGATGGGCTTTCATTGAGAGATCTGCTTTAAATAATAGATACTAATGTTTGCTGTAGATTTCTCCTCATTAACATAACCCGTTCTTTTACGTAACTTTCAAGGGGGCTCATTTTTTGTCAGGGTTATAGTTGTACATTTAGTCATTTAATCACATTCAGATTTGCTGCAGAATAAGTTTTTAAGATTTAAGTCAGCAATGTGATTTTGTGTCACTGCAGTAAGTATGTGATGATAGGGCACAATACTGAAAAGTTATTGTATGGCTAGGCATTTCTAGTGGAGGAGATAAAACAGCTAGTTTCTAGTTGTTAAACAGTTTACCACATATTACTGCTTCGCATGCATGTATTCTCAACAGGGGCGGTATTGCCCCTAGGGGAGTAAAAATCGGTTTATGGGGGTGTGAAAACAGTCTTACTATATGTATAAATTACAGGTGTAAATACAGGATATTTGTGGTGTTAAATTTTCATCGAGGGTTGGGGGAACTTAAAGGAGGGGAAGTCTGTTGTAATAATACTCAGTTGTGTGGCTGTAAGTAAATCATTTAGTCTCACTGAATGTTAGTGTTTTTCTGGTAAGTGAAGATAAATTGTTGTAAAGTAGAAATTTTTGATTATTTAGGCATAAAACAAATATTTTGACTGGTAGTATGTAAATTGTAAGGATATTGATGAAGTCGAATATAAAATGAAAGAGCCTTGTAAACTTACTCCCTAGAGAACACTGTTAGATTAATGCATAGTTTTCCAAATGGTTTACCCTTGTGTTGAGTGTTTATACTAGGCATTTTCTTGGTACTGGAGATTTGGCAAAGAATATGCAGTGCAGGTTTGCAGTTGGCTATTTTGGCTTAATAAATCTTGAGCATCTTTCCATATCGGTATATGGAGCCCAGTCTCCTTTTGATGAATGTCTGGTAGACCATACCGTATTGATAGACATTTAGATGTTCTTGTTGTTGTTGGCTTAGGGGAGAAGAGCTTACTTTTAAATATTTAAGACAAATTATCCTCTACAAATAGGTGGTAGATACCTTTTTTCCCAAGTTTGTTAGAAACTATAAATTTAAATTATCAGACTTTTGGGTCCTCTGGATTTTGTCATTTGAAAGGCTTTCCCATTCCAAGATGGTAAAATACCCATTATTTTCTTCTGGTACTTCTACATTTTTACCATTAAAACTTTGAATCTTTTGGTATTTGTTTAAGTGTTTAAAAAAAAAGAAATACGAATCCAAGCTTTTTTCTTCCCCACATGATTTTGTTTTGAATTCTGTTTATTGACTGAACTGTTTCCCCGTAAGTTTAAAACTGCATCTTTTAATGACAACTAAATTGACTTTACTCACACTTTTTTCTAGTAACCTAATCTTGAGTGTCATCAAACCATTTTCCTTGTATGTTCTGATGAGACCTTTTCCTCCCTTACTGATGCTTAATAATGCCAGTGATACATAAGATAATTAGTATATAAATCACTGTTTAAGCTTCAGAATGAAGCGACTCACTAGAGATTTTGTAACTTGCTCCAAGGTTTTAGTGTGTCTTCTCCCATTATTTTTCTCTTCCTTTCCAAAAAAAATTTTTTTTTTTTTCAGATTTTTAATAGGCTTTGTGCTTAAAATGAGGTTGCTGCCTACTATGGTCTTAACTATTGTGGATGGAGCTATATCACAATGTCTGTGAAAGTTTCTTCAGTGATCGTTAAGAGTCATCCTGGCTATTGTTACATTTTAAATTTGAAATTAGAGTTAAAAGTTTTTATTTCATACCTTATTACTAAGATCTTTAACTGTCTGGTGAGCTGGTTTCATGTGTAAAAAGAAATCTCTAGTCTTTTTGTTTGGATTATGTATAACCTATTAAATCATAATGAAATATTTTGCACATTTGACCCAGAATGTTAGAAATTGTTCTTGTTAGTTTCAAAATGTTTATAAGCTTCAAACAAAAAAGCAGTTTGATAATGGAAATCAGAATGGTGGTTACCTCATTTGTGGGGTGCAGTATTGGATTGGGAATGGCATAAGAGTACCTTCTGGGGTGTTGGAAAATGTTCAGTGTTCTTATATGGATGGTGGTTTCCAGTGGGGTGACTGAAGGTGGACACTTGAGAGATTTGTACCCTTTGCTGTACAAATATTGGACCTCAATTGACAACAACAAGAAAAAATCTTATGTGGGGAGAAGCAAACAATATCAACATACATACTTTAACATTCTTTCAATTTATTATTCATTGATTGATATCTCAGTTTGTCTTATCATACTTTAATAAGTTTGGCCTTTTGCATATCAGCTTCAACCTGGTAGCCCCTGTTTGCAATTAATTGTGAATACTCCTTTTATGTCTGTACTTTCCTCTATCAGTAGGGAAGTTTTCAGTTTAATATATGCCCAGTACTGAAGTAGCCTACACTGTGTAACGATTACCACCTTCTCTGTGCCAGCTATTGCTTTTCTCATGTGATTGGGGTCTTTTTTTTTTTTTTTAAGCAGTTAGGCATTTTTTGGTCGTATATATAGTTGTGCACTTCGCTCTTACTGAGATTGAAAGTTCTTTGAGATCACATACTAAGCCTTTTGTGTGCATTGTAGGTGGCTTTTTGCAGTAAATTCCCGGAAAAAACTCATTTAATGTGTTGGCGTTTCCCCTCCCTTCTGTCCTTTATAGTCTACTTTGAACTTTTTTTTAGCCTGTTTGAATTTGCTTCCAAGTTATTTTAAAGTTGAAAATTTTTTATTACCCATCTGTTTCCTTTGCTTTTTGAATTTTGTCCTTCAAAAAAAACTTGTATAACCATGCTGTTGTCAGAGCGTTTTCATTTATACTTTCTCATTCAACCCTTACAACTTCTCTACTTTGTGGATAAGATAACGAGGCTGATAGAAGTTGAAGGCCTTGTGCATATTGCCAGCGTGGTAAGTAGCAGGGACGAGGTTAGGCCTAGGTCGACTCTTGATTTGGAGCTTTTTCTGCTCTATAGTGCTGCTGTCTCTATCCTTTGATCATTAACTACTTTTGTTTATATGTTTCTTGGCCGAGATTTATATAGTCACAAGTTATATTGTTACACATTTTATAAATGGTACTTGGGAAAGGGCTCACTAAGTGCACACAGTAGTCAGATGGGAATAAAAAAAAATTTTGCCTGATACTCAGCTGTCTGGTTTATTTCACCCAAGGACTTGGGTTGGTAAGTGTAAGTAGGAGGTTAGGAAAATAGAAGTTGCTTGCTGTGACAATTTTTCCTTAGTGGACTAAGACACACTAGGGAAAAGATAAGGGGTACTGGTATTCAGAAAGTTCATCACGGACTAGAGTTTCAGATACGTGGTGTAGGAGGAACTCTTTAGTACCCACATTCATTAAAACAGTAACCTAGGTGTTATTTATTCAGTGTACTTTGAAATGATACTTGAAGACTGCTTACTGAGTCTACTTTTGAAGTGGATCCGACTCGACGGCACTTTGCTTGGCTTTGAAGTGGAAGTTGTCTTTAATGTCAAATAGTAATGTACTTCTTAATAATTACCTGGAGTCATTGTGGGTATAGCTGAAGGAATACTAAATTAGGAAATCAGGAAAGTAAGGATTCGTTTGGCTGCCATTTATTAGTCATGTCTTTATGAGCAAATTACTGTCAATACTCTGAGCTTTTGTTTCCCTGTCTAAAATGGAGATATTTTGCCTGCTGTGTAGGGTTGTTGTAAGAATCAGATAAAATAAGAGGCATGAAAGCACTTGATAGAGTTAACAAGTATCTAGATTACTTCTAGTTTTATATCAGTTCTCCGCAGGAAAAAAAAGCCTTCCCTGTGTCCTTGTACTGAGTGGCATATATACAGTAGCTCTTTGTCCTTGTTTGTAACTTAATTTATCTTATTTACAGAATTTGGAGGTTTTGGCTCCGTTAGTGGAAAGATTGAAATAGAAATCAAGATCAACCACGAGGGAGAAGTCAACAGGGCCCGTTACATGCCCCAGAACCCTTGCATCATTGCAACAAAGACTCCGTCCAGTGATGTTCTTGTTTTTGACTACACCAAACACCCTTCTAAACCAGGTATCTGCTTTGCTGAACTTTGCTGTTCAGACAAAAACAACAAATAATGATGGGGATACATTGCTCCTCTCACTCTGAGTTTGATTGCTCTTTATTTCTTTGTATAATTTAATATTCTGGGTTGATACATGAGGATATTTATTCATGTCTCTTACCTTAAATGAGAAAGGCTTGTTTACATAGAACAGAATAATGGTACAGTGTAAGCATTATATATTTGATCATAATTGCTTTCTATGTTGCATATAAAATGTTGAGTGCTTTAGATCTCAGTTAAAATTCCATTTATACAGTGAAACTGAGAGTCACAACTTGACAGGACTGCCTTGTTTTTCCAGGTCTCACAAGCTTTCTGCTTTTGACAACATGTAGTCTTAGCACATTTCTGTTTGTCTTTTAGTGAAAAATATTTGATTTGTGCTTCTGTGATGGGCTTCCACTTTACACAGGTTTTGCTGGACTCAATAGAGCCAGTAAACTGTGTAGTCTTGATGTGTCTATTACTTTGCAGACCCTTCTGGAGAGTGCAACCCAGACTTGCGTCTCCGTGGACATCAGAAAGAAGGTTATGGGCTTTCTTGGAACCCAAATCTCAGTGGACACTTACTTAGTGCTTCAGATGACCATGTGGGTATCCTTTCTGTTTTTAAGCAAATCTGGATTAGTTATTGGTCAGTTTCTTTGGGGGTTAGGGTTTGGGTAATGTTCCTTTTGTATAATGGTTAATTTTACATTTAAGACTATCTGCCTATGGGACATCAGTGCTGTCCCAAAAGAAGGAAAAGTGGTGGATGCAAAGACCATCTTTACTGGACACACAGCAGTGGTTGAAGATGTTTCTTGGCATCTGCTCCATGAGTCTCTCTTTGGGTCTGTTGCTGATGATCAGAAACTTATGATGTGAGAAAAATCCTTTGTTTTTCCCCTTTCTTTTCATATATTAAGTTGCTCATTTAGTCACCCATTTCAAACTTTTTATTTTTATTAAAGCTGGGATACTCGTTCAAATAATACTTCCAAACCAAGCCACTCAGTTGACGCTCACACTGCTGAAGTGAACTGCCTGTCCTTTAATCCTTATAGTGAATTCATTCTTGCCACAGGATCAGCTGACAAGGTCAGTTTGATATATTTTAAGAGAAAAGATGGTAAATTTCTTCAGTTTCCCCCTCCCGCTTGTAAAAAGACTCTGGTTTCTCTTACATTTCTTTCTTTTTTACATAGACTGTTGCTTTGTGGGATCTGAGAAATCTGAAACTCAAGTTGCATTCCTTTGAATCGCATAAGGATGAGATATTCCAGGTAAAAGAAAGTAATGCTACTAATTTATTAGGGAAATTTAGAAGTATGTATCCCATAAATACTAGAAGTCTTCTGTATTGCTTTTACCAACCCTTGGAAACTAGGTGGGGCATTTCTCCTCTGTCTGTAAGGTCTGTATGAGTTGGAATGGACTCACTGGCAGTGGGTTTGGGGTTTTTGTATGCTAGTTCTGTGAGACTTAGGATTGTTTTCTCTCGTTTGTTATTTCCATACTATCTCAAATTGGTCACTGAACTACATTATTTTTTTATTTTTTCTTGTGAATTAAGAACAATTTTAGAGTCTGTGTCGTGTTGCCATATAACCCCCATAACTTGCACCTCTGTTCATTAATAGCTGCCCCCCCCCACGTGACAGCACACTTTCCCTTTTGTTCAGAACTTTTGTGACCTTTTGATAAAGGTCTGGCTCTCCTCACCCAATCAGCTTGGCTCCAGCAAAGTATCTCTCAGACAACCCATGTATTAACCTACATTCTTGAGGTGTTAAAAAAATTAGTACCTGGTTACCTACTGGCCTTGCTGTTGCACTTGTCTTTCCTTATTTCCGTTCCTTCATTCTGTATAGTTTTGATGTATCTATTGATTTGTCAGTTTGAGCCTAATTCTGCTTCCTCAGTTTAAGTTTCTTAGCATGCAAAACCATCTGATTCACTCAAGAAGTAATTGCTATACTGTGTTCAAAGCTTATTACTAGGGCACTGTAAGGGATTCGTACCAGTCTAGTAATAGGTTATTCTCGTGTGATCTTGGTGTCAGCTTTAACTATACTGTATGTAACCCTGGTGGCGTAGTGGTTAAGTGTTATATCTGCTAACCAAAATGTCAGCAGTTCAAATCCCCCAGGCACTCTTGGGAAACTATGGAGCAGTTCTGCTCTGTGCTGTAGGGTTGCTATGAGTCAGAATCAACTCAGTGACAGTGGGTTTGGTTTGGGGTATAGTACTTCAAATATAATTTTAAGTAATTTGCATTATATTTTTTAACTCATGGCTTTCCTATTTCCTTCGTACATGTAGGTTCAGTGGTCACCTCACAACGAAACTATTTTGGCTTCCAGTGGTACTGATCGTAGACTGAATGTCTGGGATTTAAGGTAAATGTTGTATTAACCACTCCGTCTGTAAAGTTTTGTTTTTAGTTTATACTTTTAAAAGGTAGTTACTTAAGGCATTTTAAAATCTCTGCTCTAGTAAAATTGGAGAGGAACAATCCCCAGAAGATGCAGAAGATGGGCCACCAGAGCTGTTGGTATGTTACTGACATGATGCAGTTTTGAAATAATCAGTAATTTAATATCCTCTGTTTTTCCTGTCTTTGATAACTTTTCTCTTTCTCAGTTTATTCATGGTGGTCACACTGCCAAAATATCTGATTTTTCCTGGAATCCTAATGAACCTTGGGTGATTTGTTCTGTATCAGAAGACAATATCATGCAGGTCTGGCAGATGGTAAGTATTTGGTCATTTGTTTGGGGAGGTACATTGGTAAGAAGGCAAAGTATCACCTTGTATTTTTATATTTCATGAACACAACTGATGTTATCTGTTCACTGTATTCCCAGATGCAGCTTCAGCTTTTGTCTGCTGTTTTCCACTGCCAGCTGTACCTTAATGTGATTGTTCCATGGTACCTCAAACTCCTCCTCAAGACAGTTTATCTTTCTCTCTTCTCCTTACTCCTCTTTCCACCTCCTGACTTCTTCCAAATTAACCTGACTTTGAAAACTCAAGAGTTCTCTTCCATTATTTATTCATCTCTTACCAGATTTTATTGTCTCTTTCTGCAGTGTATCTCTCTTCAGTTCTCATCGTAGAAACACAACACACAAATGCCTAACTGTTGCTTCTACTCCACAGCCTAGTTTTTGGTCAAGTTTTCAGCAACACTTGCTGAACTATTGCAGTAGCTCCTAATTGCTCCCTTACTTCCTTTTCATCCTCATTTTGCTAGCATTTGATTCATTAATGGTAATTTTAATGTTGAATAAATACCCTTTCTCTTTCATTTTTGTTTTTCAACAGGCAGAGAACATTTATAATGATGAAGACCCTGAAGGAAGTGTGGATCCTGAAGGACAAGGATCCTAGATGTGTTTGTATTTGTGATTTTAGACTCCCCTTTTTTCTCTCAACCATGAGATTGATTTTAACACTGGTTTTGAGATAAAACTATGTTTGGCTATCCCTCTATAGGTACCATCAATAATACTATTAGCCCAAGCAGTGGGTATTTTCTAAATGTTAACTGGGAGATTTGATTTAGCAAAGCCACAAACTTATATTTAAATTTCCTTCAGGAATTTCTAGAAACAAACCCAGGTCTGAAGTAGCCACAGAAAGGGGAAGATAATGTGTGTGGTTATTTTTCTTAGGCTATAATCCCAAGTTTTCAGACTCATTTAAGTAAAGTCTAGAGTGGGTAAGGAATAGAGCCAAGTGAGGTAGGTGTCTGAGCCATGAAGTATAATACTGCAAGATGTCATTTTTATTCAGGAAACGGGAGATTCAAGTCATAGATTCTTACTCTAAAAGCTTCACAGCTGACTTGCCATTATGCACATCTTCCTATGTAGACCAGTCTCTGTTTCTCCAGTTAAGCCAAAACTTTCCATGTTCTCTGTTCCCGTATATTTTTGCTTGTTAGTGTATTTCTTAAACTGATTCGTATTATTTCTTTCCTTTCTGTGAAATGGTTGGTTTTTTTAAAAACTTGGGACCACCAAGTTGTAAAGATACGTGTTTTTACCTGACAGTTGTACCAGACTGTCCAGTTGAGAAGAGTGAACTGATAGTTGATATTTGTTTTTTAAAAAATATTAAATTAATCCTCAATAAGAGTTGCTTTTTTTTTTTTTTAGGAGTTAGTCTTTGACCACTAGTTTGGTACCATCTCCCTTTTGGGTGACCTGTTTTACCAGCAGGCCTGTTACTCTCCATGACTAACTGTATAAGTGCTTATAATGGAATAAATGGCTTTTCTACAGAACCCCATGCTGATGGGTTTTATTTAGTATACAACATACATCAAACACCAGTCTCTGGCTTCTAGATGTTCAGATCATAGTTATTCTCCATGATCTTTGATTATCAAAAGCAGAGTTAAATATAATGGACCCAGAACTATTTAAAAAAAAAAAAAAAAAAGGTTTTTTTATTCCTTCCCCAGGACAGTGAAAGACATAAAAACACTGCATCAGAGGTACCTGGATTATTCTTTGGTTTAAAAAAAGATCTTTTAAAGTCTGTTGCCCATCCTTCCCTAAAGAACTACACGGGCTTTCAAGAATGTCAGAGGCAGTGTGTTAGAGAGAATATAAGGCAAAATTTAAATTTGGAAAAGGTACTTGGACATTTTCTCAGAGAGGATGAATCTCCCCAGTATGGTTTCTGCTGGGGTCTGTACTTAGAGGACAGAGATAGTAGGTAGACTGAATCCTAGTTGGATAAATGCCTGATTCTTTGTTTCTGTATTTAACTGAGTAGATCACTCCAATGCAAAACCACTTTCATGAGTTAAGAACTCCAGGAAAATCTAAACAGCCTTAACCTTTAGGTTAAAATCTGAATTGGTTCCTTCATTTAAAGTCTGATACTCATGGCACAAAAGAATTTAAACTGTAAACCCATGTAATGAAAATCAGCTGCCTTTTTGACCCCATCTGTGCCCCCCACGATCCCCCCCAGGGGCTTTGATTTTGGTCAATACAAGGCAAGGTACATTCTTCACACTGCAAGGTGTGTCTGTACATTCATACTTTACTCGGCGTGCAGGTGAGGGCAGCTGCTGGAGGGCAGACGGCTCACTTTTCCATTCCTCAGTGCACTGAGATCAGTACCAGCAGCCTATGAAATAGAATCCACTGTGGGTTGACTGGTTTTGTTTTTCCAGTCAACTCTAGAATCTTCATAAACATATC
This sequence comes from Heterohyrax brucei, assembly GCA_028571685.1. NCBI lineage: Eukaryota > Metazoa > Chordata > Mammalia > Hyracoidea > Procaviidae > Heterohyrax > Heterohyrax brucei. Next base: position 63,116,038 of record CM053140.1, read on the forward strand.
AGCCAGTATTTGTAGTTTTCACAGGGCAGATTGTTTGCCAGGTCCCTGGCACACTCCTGTCTGGAAGAAAGTATGTCCAAAGTATCCTTAGTGATACTTTGCTAAGAAGTTTTGGTTGTTTTCTTGGTTACAGATTCGGCCATAGATTTCTAAACAGCCCCTGTAAGGTTGAGAGAGAAAAAGATTAAGTTTATACTTTCTGCAACTTGAAATGATACGGTAGACAGTTTACAATGAACCTCTGAAGTCTAGTTAGTGCATGCTGTGTTGGGGAGAGGTAGACAGAGTATGATGCACATAAGATCTGGATGGTTTTCCTCCAGCAAATATGTGAGTGCCTCCTATTCATAAGATGGAATGAGTAGTATCTGTGTATATGTGATGGGAGGGAGCTAGCTAAAAATTTCCTTTGCCCGTGTTAACTTCATTTATTACAATGCCTGAAATTATGTAGTTTTATTGCTTTGGATTAATTGTTGCCTTTTCCCTGTTTTTAAATCGTATCCACACTTAACAGATCATTTTCTTCAATTGCAAAGTTCTCATCGTCTCCCAAACAAGTGTAAATCAGTTTTGTCTGGATAAAACATAGTAAAACAAAATCCTGGTTAAGTTAGGGAAAGCATCATTTATGATAGTTAACTTGTGAATTTGTATCCAAAATGTAAGTTCAAATGGGAAGTTAAAATAAAGTTTATGGGTATCTATATAACATGACAAGACTTTCTTTTATCCTTAATATCTAAGGTGGACTCTGACCTAGACCTTAATAAAGACTGAAGATACTGGTAAAACACTGGGGCAGGGATCCTCAACTGAATGTTGTTTATTTTTGTTACATTAACCAGGTGTATAAAGGCACTATTTTGACTACTTTGTTAAAGGCAAAATGAACAGGGTATCCAAGTGGGATGTTAGCCAAGGCTTCATTGGTTGGAAAGATGGCTTCATGTTTGCCAGCCACTTCCCAAATGTCAGAAATATGCACATCTTTCACACTTCTACCCAAAATCACAGCTGTTGCATAACTTAACTATGTATAAGGTGTGTTGCTTCTTTAACGTTAATCAGTAATATTCCCCGGCCCATAAATACCTTCCTTAATCAGCCTTTTTTCACTTACAGATTTATTTGCCTTTTCTCCTTAGCCTCTTTTATCTGAGTTTTGATAACAGAACTGTTTTCTTTGCCATTTTAAGGAAATTCTGAATGGCAGGTAGGATGTGAAGCAAGTGAGAATGCACAGTCTAAATGGTTAATCCTGTTACAGAGTTCCTAGTAGTGATAGGGCGTGTGTACTTAGAAACTGAGACAGTCCAAATGAATCCTTTGTCTGTGAACCACATGTTTTGGGGGTATATATTGTCCCTAAATGACTTGTCATTAAACACAAAGTTTTAAAAAGACATTAGTATTATTAGGAAAGCAGGTGGGGTATAAGCACCACTCTTCTACCCACAGGATCACCTTGAGACTGGGTCTCGGTTCCACCTGTCTGGGAAGTAGGAGTCTCAGCCTGTTCCAGGCTCTTGGGTTGCATAGCCCTTTAAGAAAAGAGAGCCATTTTCCATCTGTTCAAGTATGAGCACAATTTGCAAATCATTTTCCCTTGAGCAGTGTTTGTCCTCCCTACCATCCCCCTCAGCCAGTGTTAAATAATATTTGGATGGCAGCAAAAACTGACTTGTAGGTTTTTAGCTCTTCTGCAAGGCTGATCCTTAGCCGTTCCAACTCTTTGTTCTTCTGCTGCTGGAGTTGTACCCCACTTCTTAGCTGCCTCTGTCGTTCTTCCATTTCCTCCAGCTGTTCCTGCATGAGAAGGCCCAGAACATTTCTAATAAGCCAGACAAATTAAAAGTTGAACACTGTCCATTATCATTTATAAAGTGCTTTCTTATCACAGCAGTATTCAGCCTGGTATTACTGTCATTTGACACATTAAGAATCTGAGGTTCACAGGGTTAAGCATCTTGACGGTGACACTGCTTTTGAAAATGTGACCTGAAAGGACTCTTTGTTAAACGCAGCTGACTTTTTAATAGAACCCTGGAAAGGGTGGACACATACTCAGGTTTGTGGAAACCATTTGTAAAATGCTGGGTAGACTTACAGTTGCACAACTGATAGAAGTCTGTTTAGAAAATAACTTCATGTTTTTGTAGAAAACTCTTGTCGATAATTTATTTTTTTCTCCACTATCTTATTTTGTATTCCTCATGCTCATTTGTTTTACTTTTTGGTGGAGCATCTTGAAAATCAGTTGTTATCTCTGTAGTACTTACCTTGATATCACAATGCACATAAAAGGTTTTTTGTTTTTAGTAAGAATAATAGCTGTCCTATGTAGTTAATTTCTTGAATCTTATTACACAAAAAGACTGAATTTATTTAAAATTTCTCATAAGTTGGAAGTTAAAGATGCTATCTATGCCTAGGAGACCCTCAAGAGCTTTCCTAGAACTGTTCATTTCCCATTCTACCAAGGCCAGGCTGGGGTGCATTCTGTACATTAGCTCTGTCCACTGTTAATGCTGGGGGATGAGGTAAGGAAGATGCTAGCATGTGTGAATCTCAGCTTTAATCGACCTCTGGCAACACAGAGATCCTCACCACATAAAAGTGAACATCTACATACCTCAGTGTCCCCGTTTCCCAAATCACACTAACTAGCAAACCTGTTAACTTGGATGACGGCATAAGTATAAGCTCAGGCAGGCGATCTGCACCATCAGTGATGAACTTTGATAGGGTTGGACAGTTGTCACTGGAATAATGGAATGTGCGAATACTAGCCTTAAGAACACTTCAGTTGAGTGTAAAACCATTAGTTTAACTTCTTGTTTCTTTGTACATCTTTTTAATGTGGCTACTAAAATCAGGGAGTCCTGGTGGCATGGTGGTTAAGAGCTTAGCTGCTAGCCAAAGGTCAGCAGTTCAAATCTACCAGCTGCTCCTTAGAGAATTAATGGGGCAGTTCTGCTCTATCCTATATGAGGATCACTGTTGAGTCAGAACTCACTCGATGGCACCTAATAATAACTAAAAAATCTAAAACATTTGCATTTTGTAGGGGACAGTTCTACCCTAGCCTGACCAAAGCTTAGATCACAGACACGGCTCCTGCAGCTTCTCCCATTGAGACAGCGTGCCCCGTTTTCTTTGCTTGTCTACATCGTATCCATCAATCAAGGGCCAGGGCATGTCAGTCACCAGTGTGCCCAATACCAAATCATCATCCCCCTTCCTCTAATCTCAGCAGCACTTTAGCAATATTCCCAATTTAATTTTCTTGGGTACTAGTTAGGCCAGAGGTGGAAAAGATAAGGGTATCTCAAGAAGAGAAAAAGCTGACAGGTCCTGTGGAAACACTGATGAAGGAGCATATAGGGTGTCAGAAGAAATAAACAGTTTTAAAGGATAAAAGTTCTGGTCAAATGTACAGTTACAGAATTAAAGGAAAATGTGGCCCATTAAAACTGCAGGTAATTTAGGGTGGCTGTGAGGAGGTGCGCAAACCCTGGTGGCATAGTGGTTAAATGCTGCAGCTGCAAACCAAAAGGCTGACGGTTCAGATCCACCAGGCGCTTGAAAACGAATGGTTCTGTGTACTAAAGAGTCACTACAGGCAGTGGGTTTGGCTTTGAGGGTTTTTTTGTTGTTGTTGTTGGTTTATGTTTTGGTGATGAGATGCAAGAAAGGGAAGGTCTTTGGCAACCGCCCACTCATACCACTGTCTTTCTGTTCCTTTCTAACTTACCATCACACTGTAGGCCCTTAGTTGTTAGTGTGTCCAGTTTCCTTCACAAAATGATGTGTGAGATATTCAAACAATATATTCCGTATTTTAGTTAACAGCATTGGGAATCGACCACTCTCGAGTTAAAAGAAACCTTGAGATCATTCTCAACAAATCTCACATCCCACCCACTGTAACCAGTCACCAAGTCCTACTCGTTTTACCTCAAATCCCTCCCATAATCTTTCCCTCAGAAGGTCAAAGTGTTTATTCAAGGCTCTCAGTCGACATTCCATGCTGTCATCTAGTGTGAACCCAGGTGCCAGGCATCATGGTAAATGAGTGCTTTGCCAATATTGTTCATTCCTTGTAACAGCACTATGACAGGACCGTTACTAGTAATTCCATTTTACATGTGAGAGAACTAAGCTAGAGGTTAAATAATTTGTCCAAAGTTAGTTTCCTTGTTAGTAAGTGGTAGAGCCAGAATTTGCCATAGATAGGCTTAGAGTTCATGCTCTTTAGGACTATGCTTTTTCTTTCTAAAAAAATTACACATATAATTATTACCTCATGTCACTGCCTAAAAATAACCGTTGAGTCATTTTCAGATTTTTCTGCTACATCAGAATGCCCCTGCCTCTCTAGAGTTATCTCTGCTTTTACCTGTTTCGTATATTGATGTTCTGTGTAAAATTTTGTTTTGGGGAAAAGTGTATGGCATTGGAAATCACTAACCTAAAGAATACATAGAATTGTGTAAAATCTGGTTTTGATCCCTACCCAGCCTCATCTCTACTTCTGACATTCCTGTTGATCCAGCCACACTGAGCTGCTCACTTCTCATACCATGTCATTTCATGCTTTTGTGCTTTCATACAAGCTGTTCCTTTGCCTGGAATGTTTTTCCCTTGTGTGCTGAATCATGCTTTTGTGCTTTTATACAAGCTGTTACTTTGCCTGGAATGTTTTTCCCTTGCCTGTCGAATGAATTTATTCCTCAAGGCCCAGCTCAGATAACATGGTAGTGGTGAAGTGCAGACTTGAGCTGAATCGCTCAGGGTCAAGTCTTGCTCTGTCTCTTCCTAGCTGTTGTAACCGTGGACAAGTAACTTCTCTGTGCCTCTACTTCTGTTTTCTCATTTTCAAAAGCTGCTGGTGGAGTTCATACCTACCTCACAGAGCTCTAAGGAGTAAGTGGGTTATTGACATATACAAAATACTTTTGCCTGGCATGTAGCAAATGGTCAAAAAGTCCTAGCTGTTGTTGACCTTGTATGAAATTTCCTGTCGCATCCCCAGGCACGGGAACCATGCCTGTTTTGTGGGTACAGTGCCTTTTTCCTGCAACTAGAGCTTTGTAGCACGTTGACATGTGTTACTTCATTAATTCTAAGATGCTTTTGACATTTTAACATCAACTCAGGATGCATCTTAAAACGAACAGTGTCTTAGATTTGGTAAAATACATTAATTTTACCTGATATCCTTTCTGGACTGCAAATTTTGATGGCAGGAACCCCACCTTTCCCGTCTCAGTTGTCAACACTTAGCTCACTGCTTGGTACACAGTAAATAGGTACTTAGAAAATCTATTGAATAAATGATGATGGTGGTGATGGAAAAGAAAAAAGTTTGCAACTCTGGATTAAAGTTTAAGGATTAAAGGGACACCACTGCCATGAGTCAGACCTGACTTGATAGCAGTGGGATTGATAAGTAATCAAGTGTTACTTTGACAAACACTAAGTTTAGGGAGCCATTTCAGAAAGAATTAGCTTCTTCAGACTTTGATTCCTCTTTTAATTGTGGTACAGCAATAGGATAAGTTCCTATCAAGAATGTGGTTCCAGAGACTATCGTTGCTGAGTTGCTGACAGAAAACTTCCCAGAAATCATGAAGGAAGAGAATATAGACATCTCAGATGCATATCGTATGCCACCCAATATAGATCTCAAAAGACTCCAAGGCATAATCAAGCTTAACAAAATGAAACATAAGCAGCAACTCTTAAAGGCAGCAAGACTCAAAGCAAAGCTAACATTCAGAGGGAAACCCTGTAGGCTTTCGTCAGATTTCTCAGCAGAAACCATGCTGGCACAGAGACAGTGGCATGACACATTTAAAGCCTTGAAGGAGAAGAACTTCCAACCAAGAATTATATATCCTGCAAAACTATCTTTCAAATACGAAAGTGAAATTAAGACATTCCCAGATAAACAGAAACTCAGAGACTTTGTAAAAAGCAAACCAAAACTACAAGAAACACTGAAAGAAGTTCTTGGCTTTGGCTTAGAAGAACAAAATCACCAACTTTATATTTTAGAATGACACATCATTCAGAATTCTGCTGAGTTAGGGAAGGCTCCAAAGTCAATCACAGCTTTAATACTGAAAGAAACAATCCAGTGATTATCATGAAAACTGTGGTGCCATCATATTAAAAAGAGCGATGTACTACAGTCGTTATAATCCTTCCAGATGGAGAGGAAGAGGACAAGACTGGTAGTAGTTAAAATTGGGTTTATATATAGTTTATTAAGGGGGATCATAGGAGCAGCTGTAAAGCACAACAAAGATGTAACATACCATTTCAAGAAATATAACAGCAGTCTCAACAACAAAACCAGCTCTGAAAAAGGTGAAAAATCAACTCGCGAATAAGAATGTCCCAGAACAGACTAATGAGAACAACAGAGAAAACATCAACACATATCACAATGGCAGCAGTGAACACATACCCATCATTAATTACATTGAATGTGAATGGACTGAATGCTCCAGTAAAGACACATTGAGTGACATCTTGGATCAAAAGACATGACCCATCCATATGTTGTCTACAAGAAACTCGCTTGACACCTAAAGATAGGAACAAACAAAGGATAGAAGACTATATATCAAGCTAACAATGAACAAAGAAGAGCAGGTGTGTCAATTCTAATCTCAGACAAAGTCAATTTTAATGTAAAATCTACCACTGTGGACAAAGATGGACACTTATTGGTGAAAGGTTCAGTACACAAGCAAGACTTTATTAAATATTTATGCACCTAATATCAGAGCACCTAAATACATCAAAGAAACACTGATTACACTCAAAAAAGAGATTACTCCACAATAATAGTGGGAGACTTCAACACTCCACTCTCAATACTGGACAGATCATCTAGAAAAAAGCTCAGTAAAAAATACAGAAGACCTTATTGCCACAATTAACCAATTAAACCTTATCGACATATACAGAACTTTCTACCCATCAGCAGACAATTACAGCTGCTTCTCCAGTGCACATGGAACATTCTCCAGAATTGACCATGTGTTAGGACATAATGCAGTTCTCAACAAAATCCATACCATTGAATTACTGCAAAGCATCTCATATCATAAAGCCATAAAAGTCTAAATCAGTAGCAGAAAAAACAAAGAAAATGGAACTCTTGGAAACTGAACAACATCTTGCTAAGAAAACCATGGGTTATAGAAGAAATCAAGGATGAAATAAATTCATGGATTCCAATGAGAATGAAAACACTTCCTACCAGAACCTATGGGATACAGCCAAAGCAGTGCTCAGAGGTCTGTTTATCTCCATAAATGCACACATCTGGAAAGAAACCAAATCAAGGAACTAACCTTACAGTTTGAACAAGTAGAGAACAACAGAGGAACCCCTCAGGGACCAGAAGAAACAAGATCATAAAGATTAGAGCAGAGCTAAATGAATTAGAGAATAGAAAAACAATTGAAAAAATTGAAAAGACCAAAAGCTGGTTTTTTGAAAAGATCAACAAAATTGACAAACCACTGGCTAAACTTACTAAAGAAAAACAGGAAAAGAAACAAATAACCCAAATTAGAAATGAGAGGGGAGTTGTCCCAACAGATCCAACAGAAATAAAAAATATCATAACAGAATGCCATGAAAGACTGTACTCTAACAAATTTGAAAATCTAGAGGAAATGGACAAATTGCTTTACTCATACCACCTACCCAAATTATCACAACGTGAAGCAGAACTTAATAAACCCATGACAAAGGAAGAGATTGAAAATGTCATCAAAACAATGCCAACCAAAAAAAGCCTGGGCCCAGATGGCTTCACTGCAGAATTCTACCAAGCTTTTAGAGAAGAGTTATCTCCAATACTACTGAGACTATTGATGCAGAAAAGGCATTTGATAAAGTCCAGCACCTATTCATGCTAAAAACTCTTAGCAAAATAGAAATCGAGGGCAATTGGCACAACTAGCATTTTGCTAATAGGGCTCTCTGCACCCCAGATTGGTGAGTGGCATCTGGGGTCTTAAAAGCTGCCAAGCTGCCATCCGAGGGCACAGCAAATGGTCCCAACTCAGCAGGAATGGATGCTCATCGAAGACCAAAATGACATGGAGTAAAGACAACCCAGAAAATAGAGACCCACATGAGTGGGTGCCTACATCGACTTGGGACCGCAAGAACAGGATGGTGCCCGGCCACCACCAGTGATAACCGCGATGGAGCTCACTAAGTTGAGTCTCACTGGCAACACAAGAATAAAAAGGAGGGCACCCTGAGATCTCGACTAAAAGACCTCAATTGATGGTCCCTCGGTTTCAGGGTTCCCCTGGGAGCATAGCCCCTGGCCCTGATGCTGCCATTGCCCATAAATCATAACAAAGGTCCACTCTTCGGACACGAATGGATTAGACTTGGTGATGCAGAGTGACCATATATTGGATGCACTTTATGGTACTATGCATCTATAGGATATCATCCTGCTGACCTCTGGCTGGAGGAAGGAGAGTGGGTGGAGACTGTTGGGAGGATGAGACATGTATGGAGCAGAGAGGAATAGTGTGCTGACACCGGGCAGGGAGAGCAGTGGAAGTTGCATATAGGTGGCATGTAAATTTATATGGGAATGTACATTTTCACTCAGTCATAAGAATTAAAAAAAAAAAACTCTTAGCAAAATAGGCATAGATGAAAAATTCCTCAACGCAATAAGGGCCATTTATACAAAGCCAACTGCCTACATCATCCTGAAAGGAGAGAGACTGAAAGACTTTCTCTTGAGAACAGGAACTAGACAAGGATGCCCACTCTCACCTCTCCTATTCAACATTGTACTAGAAGTTCTAGCCAGAGCAATTAGACAAGACCAAGAAATAAAGCGCATCTGCATCAGCAAAGAAGAAGTCAAACTTTTCCTGTTTGCAGATGATATGATTGTATATGCAGAGAATCCAAAAAAATCTCTAAGTAAACTACTCACACTGATAGAAGAGTTCAGCAAAGTCTCAGGATACAAGATAAACATAAGTAAATCAGTGGGATTCCTTTATACCAACAACAAGACTGTTAACGAAGAAATCATCAAATCAATACTATTTACTATAGCCCCTAAGAAGATAAAGTACCTAGGAATTAATCTAACCAGAGAAATAACAGACCTTTACAAAGAGAACTACAAACCCTTACTACAAGAAACTAAGAGAGACTTAGATAAATGGAAAAACCTACCCTGCTCATGGATAGAAGACTTAACACTGTGAAAATGTCTATTTTACCCAAAGCACTCTACTTATATAATGCAATCCCAATACAAGCTCCAGCATCATTTTTTAATGAGATGGAGAAACAAATCAACAATTTTGTTTGGAAGGGGAAGTAGCCCTGGATAAGTAAGGTACTACTAAAGAAGAAGAACACACTGGGAGGCCTCTCATTACCCGACCTTAGAACATACTACACTGCCACAGTGGTCAAAACAGCCTGGTACTGGTACAAGAACAGACAGATCGATCAATGGAACAGAATTGAGACCCCAGAGATGATATCATCTGCGTATGAACAGTTGATATTTGACAAAGGCCCTAAGACATTAAACTGGGTTAAAAACAGTATCTTCAGCAAATGGTGCTGGCAAAATTGAATGTCCATCTGCAATAAATTGAAACAAGATCCATATCTTACACCTTATACAAAAACCAACTCCAACTGGATAAAAGACCTAAATATCAAACCTAAAATGATAAAGCTCATCCAAGAAAAGGTGGGAACAACAATGAAATTTTTAATACACAATGTAGGCAGACTTCAAAATCTGTCAAACAAACAATAACAGAAAATAGATAAATAAGAACTATTGAGAATCAAACACTTTTGCTCATCCAAAGACTTTATTAATAGAATTAAAAGGCCACCTACAGAATAGGAAAAAATATTTGGCAACTCTGTCAGACCGATGCCTGATCTCCATAATCTATAACATACTACAAAGTATCAATAAGAAGATAAATTAAGCGATGGGCAAAGGAGATGGACAGACATTTCTCTGAAGAGGAGATCCAGGCAGCCATAAAACACATGCAGACATGTTCATGATCTTTAGTTATTAAAGAAATTCAGATCAAGACTACAATGAGATACCATCTCACCACAAGGTTGGCCATGATCCAAAAAACACAAAACAACAAATGCTGGAGAGGCTGTGGAGAAAGTGGAACTCTCCTACACTGTTGGGGGGGTTGCAAAATGGTCCAGCCTCTTTGAAAAGCAATCTGGTGCTTCCTTAAAAAAATGGATATAGATATACCATTTGACCCAGTCATTCCACTACTTCGAATATATCCTACAGAATCAAGGCCTTTCACACCAACGGACACATGCAAAAGAATGTTTATTGCAGCACAGTTCATGATAGCAAAAAGATGGAGTCAACCCAGATGCCCAACAGCAGAAGAATGGATAGGTAAACTATGGTATATGTACTCAGTGGAGCACTACACAATGATGAAGAATAATGATGATTCCAGGAAACATCTCCTAACCTGGTTTCAACTGGAAGACATTATGTTGAGTGAAAGTAGTCAGGGACGAAAGGACAAATATTGTATGAGACCCCTATGATAAGATCTCAAAGACAGACTTGTGTATAGAAGAAAAGACTCTTTGACGGCTTCAAGGCAGGGGAGGAAGGGAGAGTAAGGAGGGGAGGGTTTAGATTAGACAGTTGCTAGAAATCTGGTTGGGTGAAATCGGTGATAGCACACATTAGAAACAAGAACAACATTGAGTGGACTTCAGCATAACTTGAGTACTCCTTCCATCTTAACCCAATATTGCAAGGATTGAGTAGCTGGGGCAGGGGGCACAGAACCATGCTGTAAGGTGAAATCGAGGCCAATTGGCGCAACTAGCGTTTTGCTAAGAGGGCTCTCTGCACCCCAGATTGGTGAGTGGCATCTGGGGTCTTAAAAGCTGCCAAGCCGCCATCCGAGGGCGCAGCAAATAGTCCCAACTCAGCAGGAATGGATGATCACCAAGGACCAAAATGACATGGGGTAAAGACAACTCAGAAGATAGAGAGACCCCCATGAGTGGGTGCCTACATAGACTTGGGACCAGAAGAGCTGGATGGTGCCCAGCCACCACCAGTGATAGCCACGATGGAGCTCACTAAGTTGAGTCTCACTGGCAACACAAGAATAAAAAAGAGTGCACTTTGAGATCTTCACTAAAAGACCACAATTGATGGTCCAGCGGCTTCGGGGTTCCCCTGGGAGCATGGCCCCTGGCCCTGATGCTGCCATTGCCCATAAATCATAACAAAGGTCCACTCTTCAGACACGAATGGATTGGACTTGACGATGCAGAGTGACCATATATTGGATGCACGTTATGGTTCTATGCATCTATAGGATATCATCCTGCTGACCTCTGGCTGGAGGAAGGAGAGTGGGTAGAGAGGAGGGGAAAGGAGACTGTTGGGAGGATGAGACATGTATGGAGCAGAGAGGAATAGTGTGCTGTCACCGGGCAGGGAGAGCAGTGTAAGCTGCATATAGGTGGGCATGTAAATTTATACCGGAATGTACATTTTCACTCAGTCATAAAAAAAAAAAAAAAGAATGTGTTTCAACAAAGTATTTATACAAAGGCAACAGCCAGCATCATCCTAAGTGAAGAAAGTCTAAAAGCATTCCCCATGTGAACAGGAACCAGACAAGGATGCCCTTTATCATGATTTATTCAGTGTGCTGGAGGTCCTAGCCAGGACAATAAGGCAAGAAAAAGAAAAACCATCCAAATTGCTAAAGAAGTCAAAGTATCCCTGTTTGCAAATGATACAGTCTTATACACAGAAACCCCAAAGAATCCACAAGGAAACTACTGGAACTAATAGATTTCAGCAGAAGTATCAAGATGCAAAGTGAGCATACAAACATCAGTGGATTCTTATGCACCAACAAAGAACTTTGAGAGGAGATCACCAAATCAATACCATTTACAATAGCCCGCAAGGAGAACAAAATACATATAAATAACCAGAGACATGAAAGACCTATACAAAGAAAATTAGAATACACTGTTGCAACAAACTAAAAGAGACCTACATAAGTGGAAAAAACAGACCCTGCTCATGGATAGGAAGACTCAACATTGTGAAAATGACAATTCCACCCAAAGTGATGTACAGATACAATGCAATCCTGATCCAAATTCCAATAACATTTTTAATGAGTTGGAGAAACAAATCAAGTTCATATGGAAAGAGGCTCCAGATAAGTAAAGCATAACTAAAGAAGAATGAAGTGGAAGGGCTCACACTACCTGATTTTATAACCTATTATACTGCTATCATAGTCACAATAGCATGGTACTGGTACAGAATTGAGAATCCAGATGTAAATTCATCCATCTACGAACAGCAGATATTTGACAAATGCCCAAAGTCCATTAAATGGGGAAAAGACAGTCTTTAGCAAATGGTGCTGGCATAACTGGATGTCCATCTGCAAAAAAAGAAGACCCATACCTCACAACATACACAAACACTAAAAATGGATCAAAAACCTAAATATAAATCTAAAATTATAAAAGATCATGGAACAAAAAATGGGTACAATGCAAGGATTCCAAATACATGGCCTAAAAAGAATACAAAACATAACTAACCATGCACAAACATCAAAAGAGAAACTAGGTAACTGGTGCTCCTAAAAATCTGACACTTCAGCTCACCCAAAGACGTCACCAAAGAGTAAAAACATAGTTTACAAACAAAAATTTCTTTACCATAATATATCCAATCAGGGTCTAATCTCTAAAATCCACAAGATACTGCAAAACTTCAACAAAAAGACAACCCAATTAAAAACTGGCAAAGGATATGAACAGGCACTTCACCAATTAACATCTAGACAGCTAACATGAAGATACATGAGGAAATGCTCACAGTCATTAGCCCTTAGAGAAATCCAAATCCAAACTGCAATGAGATACCACCTCAACCCGACAAAGCTGGCAGTCATCCAAAAAACACAAACTAATAAATGTTGGAGAGGCTGTGGGGAGACTGGAACACTTATGCACTGCTGGTGGGAATATGAAATAGTACAACCACTTTGGAAATCAATTTGGCACTTTCTTGAAAAGCTAGAAATAACATACAGTCCAGCAATGCCACTTACTGGGATTTGTCCTACAGAAACAAGAGCTGCCACACAAATAGTCGCATGCACACCAATGTTTATTGCTGCACTAGTCACAACAGCAGAAAGATGGAATCAACCTAGGTGCCCAACAACACATGAACTGATAAACTATGTTATACTCACACAGTGGAATATTACAGAATGATAAAGTACAATGATGAATTTGGGAAACATTTCAGGACATGGAGGAATCTGGAAGGCATTATGCTTTGTGAAACTAGTCACAAAATGACAAATGTATAAGACCACTATTAGAAGGACTCAAAGGTTTAACACAGAAGAAAACAAGTTGTTGATGATTATGAAGATGGTGAAGGAGGGAGAGAGGTATTTACTAATTTGTTACTGGACAAGAATTAAGTGAAGTGAGGGACAACACAGTATAGAAGAGAGGTCAGCAACAACTGGACTAAACCAAAAGCTAAGAGGTTTCCTAGATACAACCTAACACTTCAAAGGACACAGTGGCAGGAGCAGGGGTCTGGGAACCACTGTTTCAGGGGTCTGGGAACCACTGTTTCAGGGGTCTGGGAACCACTGTTTCAGGGGACATCTAGGTCAACTGACAAGGTAAAGTTTTTTTGTTTTTAATATTGTGTTTTTTAAGTGCAAGTTTACAATCTAAATAAATTTGCCATAGAAAACACCTTACACACACCATTATGCAACTCTAGCTGTTCTCCCCACCCTGTGACAGCACACTCTTTCACCCTGTACTTCCCATGACTAACCAACCAGCATCTGTTTCCCTCTAGCCTCTCCTCTTGCTTCTAGACAGGAGCTGTTCAGTCAGCTTCAGGTATGCACTTAAACCAAGAAGCACACTCTTCACCAGCATCATTCTGTTTTATAATCTAGTTCAATCTTTGTCTAAAGAGTTGGCTTCTGGACTGGTTTCAGCTCTGGGCTAACAGTGTAGGGTCTATGTCCTCGGGGAAGACCACCAAGTCTGGTATTTCAGTGGCGTTGTAGTTCTGCACATCCGTTTTTCTCCCACTATGTCGTGGACTCTATGTTGTAATCCCCATTGGGGCTGTCATTGGTGGTGGCTGGGCAGCACCTAGTTCTTCTGGTCTCTCACTGATGTAATCTCTGGATTACATGGCCCCTCCTGTCTCTTGGGCTCATATTTCCCTCACGTCTTTGATGTCCTTCATTCTCCTGTACTTGAGGTGGGTTGGGACCAATTGATGCTACCTAGATGGCCACTTGCTAACTTTTAAGACCTCAGACAACGCTCACCAAAGTGGAATACAGAACATTAAAAAAAAAAAACTTAGTTGGCATAAGAAAGTTTTCTAAAAAATGTTCTGTATCCTATGTATGCTCTGATGGTGAGAATGTGAAATGCGCAATCATTTTGGCGCATTCTTAAAAAGCTAGAAATGGAAATAACATACAATCCAGCAGTGCCACTTCTTGGCTTAAGTAGATACAGGAGACTAACTGGGCTGTTCCTGTCTGGAGGCAAGACAAGAAGGCAGGGGAAGACAGAAGCTGGTTTAATGAACACAGGAAATGTAGTGTGAGGAGAGCAGCTAGGGTAACATAACTGTAAGTTTTCTATCACAGACTGACTTGAATTGCAAACTTGCACTTAAAGTACAATAAATAAAACTTGACAAAAAGAAAAGCAGCCAAAACTTAAATAAAAAAATAAAAAATTGTTTCATACAATGATCCTTGGAATCTAAAACAAACCTAGTAGTCTGAAGAAAATCATTAGAGAAGATAATAACCCTACAGCATCTTTGATATTATGTCAGAAAACTCTTAACCCAGAGAGCTCTGTTCTTCCGACACCACCATCCTAGTCAGCCATGCTTAAAATCTCAGCATCCTCTTTAGCATCTCACCTCCATGCCCCATTCATTCAACTGCCAAGTTTATTTTTCTGTAGTTGTTCTTGCATCCTTCCCCTCTGTTATTAACTTTTACTTGTAGTAGCTTCCTAATTAAAGTCCAGATACCCTAGTTTGGATTTCAAAGCCCAGTGTGATCTGCCCCAACCTTCCTTTACAGCTTTTCCCCTCTGACATGTGGCCAAGTTACTAACTTCCAGAATATGCTCTTTCTCATACCTCTTGTGCCTTTGCACCTTCTGGTGCATGGCATCTCTGCATGTTTAGATCCACACTGTCCAATAGGTACACAATAGCACATAGCTACATGTGGCTATTTAGCACTTGAAATGCTGCTAGTCCAAAGAGAAATAGGCTGTAAATGTAAAATAGTAGATTTCAAAGACATAGTTGAAAAGAATAAAGAGCTAAGAATTTTTAATATTGGTGGCATTTTGGAATTTTAGATAGGTTAAATAAAGTTATTAAAATTACTTTCACTGATTTCTCTTTTTTAATGTGGCTACCAGAAACTTGAAAATTACATCTGTGGCTCTCATAATTTGTACTGGGCAGTGCTGGCCTAGATCTTCCCTTCAATACTTGTCTCAAATTCCACCCTTTCATTCATCAAGCATTCTCTGATTTAACCTATGACTAAAAATAATCCCTCTAATTTTCCAGAAATACACTCACCTGCACCTGTCTGCCTTCTCTGCTAGGTTACATTTATCAATGTAATGGCTACCTGAGTATAAGCTGCTAAGGGCAGTATTTATGTTAAATAAATAAATGCCTTTTCACTAGATTGTAAACCAATAAAAAGTCTGTTTGGGAGTGCAGTAGGAGTGGGTGAAGGCAGTACAAGTATGCATAGTTTGAAAACAATATTATAAAAATAATTTCAAAAAAATTCAAGTGTTCATAACAAACTACAACAAAATCTTCACTGACATAGACACAGCCATCTTCAACAGAGGACATGGTTCGCCTAGAGATGTATCAGACTCTCAGTGCATAAGATTATTTTAAGTATATCATGTTTCAAACGACAAAGAAAGGCACCACATTATAGTCATCTAAAAGTGCCCAGTGGCATAAATTCACTTCAGCACTTAGCTAATGTGTGCTCTGAGTCATGGTGGTAGAAAATAACACAAAGAAATAAAACATATCTCTACCATCTGAAAGCTCACAGTCTGCGGGCAAGGCAGACGCAAATGTTTATTCATTCAGTATTTATATCCCACTTGGTTCTAAAAAGGGATTAGAACAGGCTCACACTTAATCAGAAATACCTTGAATATAAGGGAGATGATAACAAGTGCACAAATAAGGTGAATAGGAGTACAGATTTCATTCCAACTTTAAAACTAGAAAAACTTTCAAGTCAGATGGGACTCAAAGGTGAATGCAGAGTGGATAAGAGGGACTGAATTCTATCTAGCCTTATTCCCTCCTCTATATAAACCCAAGTATGATCCAGTCAGAACTGGAAGAGAGTGCCTTGGAACAAGGACTGAAATATTCGAGGTTTGGTCAGACCAAGGTTCAAATTATTCCAATACCAAGTGGCCATCTAAGATACCACTAAAATGGTCCCTTCCTATCTGGAGTGAAGAAAACCAAAGTCTTATGGAAACAATTAGTCCAAAGGACAGACAGACCACATGAACCACAGCCTCCACTAGCCTGAGACCAGACTGGATGGTGCTCAGCTACCAACCACACTGACTGGTATCCTAGTGGAAGGTTCTGGACCAGGGTGGGAGGAAAATGCAGAACAAAATTCAAATTCACAAAAAAGTTCCAGACTTACCGATCTGATACAGACTGGTGGCACCCCTAAGACTATGGCCCTCAGACCCTTTAAACTTGGAACTGAACACATTCCAGGACATCACGTTTCAGCCAAACAGCAGGCATATAAAGTGAGGGATGGGCTCCTCAGAACAATCAACCAGACCGGACTAAAAGGGCAGCATTCACCCAAAAACAAAGTTAATAAGGCAGGAAGGGGCAGGGAAATGGGCAGACGGAAAAGGGGAGCTCAAGGAGAAAGTGGGCAGAGTGCTGTCGCATTGACAGAAAACAAAATGTGTATAAATTGTTGAATGGGAAACTAATTTTCTCTAAGTTTTCACTGCAAACACAATAAAATGTTTAAAAACTGCAACTCACTGAGGCTTAGTTCGTCATCTACAGAAAACGATAATACTTTTTCTACAGGGTTAATGTGAGGATCAAATGAGAGAATAGGTGTGAAAATGCTGTGTAAACTTAAACAAAAGTTGCTACTGGTCTTTTCTGACCCTAAAGTGCGGGTAATTTTCAACCTCTGGGACAGGCCTGAATGAACAAAGAACAAAAGGAGTGAGTGAATGGCCCCAGAGAACAAGTTCTTCCTATCCTTAGCAGCATCCTTCAGTCCCAAAGACATTTCACTCTTGTCACCTTTTCCTTCCCCAAGCGAAAAGACCAGCCTTCCTTTCAGGCATACCCTGTACTGCTGCACCTCCTCAGCTCGTTTTTGCCTCAGAAGTGCCATCTGGTCCTCCAGGTTCTTGTTTTGTAGGTGGAGCCGCCGGGCTTCAGCTTGCAGGGGCCTCAGAGCCTCCTTCATCTCCTGAATCTCAGCCTGGGTTTTCTGCAGAGCTTTGGCCCCAGCTTCTTTCTTCTCCAGGAGCCGCAGTAGCTGAGGCTCATACTCTTCCTCCAGGCCTTGGCGATTTTCTGCCATGAGGTTCTCAAACTGGGCAGAGAGCTGCCGGCTCTCCTGGAGAAAGCGCCCATCCCTCTGGCTAGGGGGTGCTTCTAGTTGTTGTCGCAACTGCTCCTTTTGCTTCTGATAAGCGTCCCTGGCCTGGGCCAGTTCTTCTGAGAGCTGGGATGCCCGTGTAGTTAGCACTTCCCTGAAGTCGGCAAACTGGGCCACATCCTGCCGGCGGCACTCCAGCTGGTACTGGTAGGACACACACTCCTTTGTTACCTTGAATAGCTTCTGCTTGACCAGCCGGATCTCCTCCCTCAGCCCATCTCGCTCCAGCTCTGCCTGGGCGTGCAGTTTGTAGGCAGCCAGGATGTCCTCATGGACCTGCTGCACCTCCTGCAGTGCTGGTTCCCGAAGCAGCACAAGTTCGTGGATGAGCTGATCCCGCTCCTCTTCCAGCTGGGCCACCGCTTGGATACACTGCTGGAAACGCTCCTCGAGCAATTCCAGGTCATCTATGCTCAGGGCCTCCTCTGTGCTGAGAGTAGGCCCAGCTCTGAGGCCTACCTCAGGGTTAGGGTTCTCCTCCCCTGTGGCCACCTCTCCTACGTGTTCAGTCTGCTCTGGGACTGTGGCCTTTGCTGGCTTCATGGGCTCTTCAACAAACGGTATCTCTTCTGACTTCTTAGTCTCTTCCACACACACTGTCTCCTCTGGCTTCATGGGCTCTTCCACATACAGTGCCTCATCTGGCTGCACGATCTCCTCAATAAACAGTGTCTCCTCTGGCTTCTCGGTCTCTGCCATGAACAGTGTCTCATCAAGGTCATCCATGTCTCCCAGGTACAGAATGTCCTCTATGTTCAAGATCCCCTCTGACGATAGAGTAGTCTCTGGGTTCAAGGTTTCCACTTCATTCAAGGATTCAGAGTTCTCCTCCTCTTGAAGAGGAGACTTGGCCTCTGCTATTATTTCCCTGCAAGAGAAATGATGTAAAGTGAGAGAGAGGGCAGCCACAGTCCCATGATGGTTCCTGACTGGATTCATTAGGCCTCCGCCCAGCCCAGTGCCATCGAATTGGATCCAACCCATGGGTTGTAACAAGTTCTCGGATTGCACAGGTCATTGGTCTGCCCCTTGTACTCCCTCCAGCAGGGTCCGCTGCTTAGATCCCCTGACAACATCACCACAGAGTCAGTGGCTCATCCCTGCTTATGTATCTTCAAGTACAGGAACTTCACATCTGAGGCACCATAACTTGGTCCTCTGTCATAAGAAAATTCTAATGTTGAGAGAAGACCTGTTGAACTTGATTCATCCATCTAAAATCTGACAAATCTTATGTCTTTTCCATGCATACTTCAATACAACTTACCTTGTTTATCAGTTACTCTATACATGCCAAGGTTTTCAGTGCCCTCCTCCTCTGGGTCACTTTCTTACCAGGCTCCAGCTTGTCACTGCCCCTTGGGGTTGGGTGCTGAAAGCAGTACCCTGGGTGTGATATGAGCAGTGACGTCTCCAGACACTATACTCCTGTTAATGAAGCCAAGATTTCCTCAACACGTAGGGGAGCTCCAGCACATGCTTGACAGAGTTTGACTGAAATCTTTAAAACATTTTCACACAAAATGCTTTTCAGGCACATCTCTTGAGCCTGTAAAACTCCATCTTTAAAAAAAAAATTTGTGCTTTAAGTTTACAATGCAAGTCAATTTGTTATACAAATTTGTACACACTGCCATGTAACTCTAGCTGCTCTCCCCACCCTGTGACAGCACACTCCTCCTTTCCACCCTGTATTTTCTGTATCCATTCAATCAGTTCCTGTCCCTCTCTTTCCTCTCATCTTGCTCTAGACAGCAGCTTCCCGGTTAGCCCCATGTGTCTACTTAAGCCAAGAAGTACACTCTTCACCAGTATCATTTTATGTCTTATAGTCCAGTCTAATCTTTGTCTGAAGAGTTGGCTTCAGGAATAGTTTCAGCTCTGGGTTAACAGAGAATCTGGGGGCCATGTCTTCTGGGGACCCTCCAGTCTGTTGGACCATCAAATCTGGTCTTTTTAACAGAGTTCTAGTTCTGTACACCTGATTTTCTCCTGCTACATCAGGGACTCTTTGTTGTGTTCCCTGACAGGACAGTCATTGGTGGTGGCCACACATCATCTAGTTTGTCTGGTCTCTTGCTGATGTAGTCTCTGTATTATATGGCTCTTTCTGTCTCCTGGACTCATATTTTTCTTACATCTTTGATGTCTTTCATTCTCCTCTGCTCCACATAGGTTGGGACCAATTGATGCTACTTTGATGGCCACTTGCTAGCCTTTAAGACCCCAGATGCCACTCACCAAAGTGGAATGCAGAATATTTTCTTAAAAAACTTTGTTATGCCAATTGACCTAGATGTTCTCTGAACCTATGGTCCCTAGATCCCTGCCCCTGCTACTTTGTCCTTTGAAGTGCTGGGTTATCTTTAGGAAACCTCTTAGCTTTTGGTTTAGTCCAGCCTGCTAACTCCCCCTCTACTGCATGCTGTCCATCCCTCGACCTAACCTAATTCCTATCTGCTATCTGATCTATGAATATCCCTTTCCCTTCCTCCTCACCCTTGTAACCATCAAAGACTGTTTCCTTCTGTGTTGTAAACTTTTTTTTTTTTGAGTCCTTATAATAGTGGTCTCATACAATATTTGTCCTTGTAGAACTGACTAATTTTACTCAGCATAATACCTTCCAGATTTTTGCATGTTATAAGATGTATAACTCCATCTTGATAGACTTGGCCCACACTTTTAGGCTATCAAGACTCTTTGAGTTCAGAGTGTATCATTCCAACTAATGAGTTTTCTGACCCAGCTGCCTGCCAGACTATTCAACTCCTGTTAGGGGGCACTCTCCTGCTTGATTGGCCCTCAAGCGGCTTCAGTCTTTCTTATTTCAAATGTGTCATACCTACCTCAAATCTCAGAGCAATTCTTTGAAAGTAGAAAATACCATGGAAATAACAACAATAAATTACAGTTAAAGGACTTACTATGTGCCAGACACTATTCTAAATGCTTTGCATATACCAATCCACTGAATGCTTATAATAGTGTTATGAGGGAGTTACACATATTAGCCCCATTTTATAGATGGGGAAAGTAAAGCTAAGATCAAGGAAGCTAAAACAGTGTGCACCAGCTAAAAAAACAGACTAAACTTTCAGTGACTGCTGCTTTTAAGAATTTTTTTTCTTTTTCTTAAGATATAAAGTATAAATGAAAAGCCCCATGGAGGAAAGAATTTTATTTGTCTTAAAAGGCCTACTTCTGTCCAGGCTTTAAGTTTATCTTAGCTCCACATGGCAGTCAAGATTATTTTTGTTCTAAAGTATTGTATACTCTGCCCTCCTTTCTAACACCTCAGAAAGCCGTGGTTTCCCTTTCTGTATCACGTCTTAGCCCTCTAGAAAACAAACAGTGAGAATTCAGCAAGCCTCAGACATCATGGCCACATTCAATCCAGCAACTGTACCAAAACTAACCAAAGAAAACCTCAACAGCCACCTTGTCCATTCACATCATTTAACCAGACCGGACCAGATTTTTAGATATCTTTACCTGATATCACCTGACACTGCAAATCTAACTGCCAAATTGTCCCAAATTATCCTTCTGCCCAAGCTGGCCATAGCTGCATTTTCCAGCTCAGAGAGCCACACTGCCATATTCAGGTTTCCCCGGCAAGAAGTCTTTGGAAAGGTCTTTCCCTCACTCATCTAGGCAATTCACTGAGAATGCAGCTTTCAATCTCAGGAAGTCTCCAATTGCCACCCCCTGTGCTCCATTCCACGCCAGGGCTCTAGTCCAAGTCATCGTCTCTCATGTGGACTTTTGTACCAGCCTTCTGACAGGTCTCCCTGTCTCCAGTCCTCTTCCTTCTCCCCATCCCTTTTTATTCTCTAGCGTTCCACAGTTAGCCTCCTACTGCTGCCATGTGATTCATGGCAGCTCCCCATGTGCTGCAGAACAGAAATACTTCATAGGTTTCCACGGCCATAATCTTTCACAACAGCAAATCACCAGGCCATCCTTCTGTAGTGCCACCAGGAGTGTTCAAACCCCCAGGGTTTAGGTTAGTAGCAGAGTGCAAACCACTTGTGCCACCCAGGACCTTGCAGCACAGGGCTCTTTACCCACAGCTAGCCAAACTGCTCAGCACAGACTCCAGGCCCTTAAGCCAACATGCCTTTTTAGCCTTATTTCACACTACTCCCACCCAATGCTTGACAATCCAGAACAAGCACTAACTTTTCCCACCTCCCACTCTCAGTCCACAACGTCTGAGGATGCAGCTCCTTATATAGCAGCTGACAAAGAACACTCCTCCTCTACCTGGGTAGAGCTCCCAGCACTAGGAAGGATGCACCTGCCTGGCCAACGAGTCCCACCCTAATACTTGACAGTCCTTGCTTTCACAGTAGACAACACTCCACCCTGGAACAACCTACTGTGCTCAAAGCACTATTTCTAAGCCTTTTACATGAATATTCTTTTCTATAATAAATGAATCCAGTTGTCATCAAATTCATTCAACTTATGGTGACCCTCTATGTTTCAGAGTAGAACTGTGCTCCATAGGGTTTGCAATGGCTCAGACCTTTCAGAAGTGGCTCCCCGGCCTGTCCTCTGAGGCACTTCTGCCAACCTTTTGGTAAGTAGCTGAGTGCTTCACTGTTTGTACCACCCAGATACTCCATCATTTATAGAATATTCATTTATTATCCATCTATTTTACAGATGAAGAGACCAAAGCACAAGCAGGTTAAAGAATTCACTTAGGGCTGCACAAGAAGCAAAGCCAGGACAAGACCAATGGTCCCACCCCAGAGCTGAAGCTCTTGTTTGCCACATTATGCTGCCTTCCTTCCTTGAGTAGGCATGAGATCTAAAGAGGGTAAAATAACTACAGCATGTACAACAGAATTCAAAACATATTTTCTGACTAATTAAAAAAAAACAAAACATGGGCTGCCAGAAGAATGAACAAATCTGTCTTGGAAGTATAGCAGAACGTATATAGCCGAAGTATAGCAGAATGCTTCTTAGAAGCAAGGGTGGCAAGATTACATCTCACCTAACTTGGACATGTTATCAATAGACACCAGTCTCTGGAGAAGGGCATCACGCCTAGTGAAGTAGAGGGTCCATGAAAAAGAGGACAACCCTCAACGAGAAGGACTCAACTAACAACAATTGTACAGGTGGACCGGGTTGTGTTTCTTTCTGCTACACATAGAGTCACCCTGAATCAGAACCAACTCTAGAGCACCTAACAACCACCACCACAAATTTCTACCCATCCTGCAGGACTGCTCAAACTCCACCTTCTCCGTGAAGTCCTTTCTGTAAACCACCACTCTGCGTTCTCGTGGCACTTTGCATGCAGCTCGTCTTCGCACTTACTGCTTTCCCTTATAGGTGTGCATGGGACTGACTCCTACGTGAATTCTCTAAGCACAAGTGTGGTTCTCCTTCTGCTCCCTTTCCAGGGGTGGGGCTCTGTTAAAGGCAGGCAGGCAGAATCTGACTGAGATCCAAGGAAGAAACATGCCCAAGGTCGAGTGGCAAAGCTGGAAGTAGAATCCAGGCCTCCTGACTGGCAGACAGTGCTGTTACCACACACCATGTGGCCTCAGTCAGTATCCACAGTGCCAGGCCCTCTTGCAGGCTACCTGCTGCCCTCACACAGCCCTCTCCCTCTACAGAGCCAGGAAAGACACAGTTTATGGGAAGCCTAGGGGAGAGGGAGGGAGCTCTGCTGGATCCTGACCTCAGGCTCCCCTGGCCCCAGGCAGTGTGCTTCCATCACTTCATTCCTGTTCCCAGTGTACTCCTGCAGCTCCCACCTTGTCCATCAGGGATGTGGCTCAGGGGAGGAGGGTGTGACTGTACAAGCACGAGTCTGCACATGGCTGTACTCTGTGTGCACCTGTATGCACGAACATTCAGAGAGCTTCTGTGTGTAAGATTATGTGCTCAGCCTTCTACCTGTGTGTCACCATGGAGGGATGTATGTGGCTGGGAGGGTTATATTTTGTACCTTACCACTTGGTATACTGGAAGTACCAGGGATACAGTCTGACCTGGAGCAGAAACATTTCCCATTCTCCCCTAATCCCTCAGTCACAGGTCTCTTCCCCTAGACTAGCCAGAAGCTGGGAGTGTGAGCACATGGTGAGGACCTGGCCACCAGAACCCCTGCCCAGTAAGAGGCCCCTTGCAGTTCTGGGACAGCAGATGTTTCCCTGACCCTCATCCTAGGCCCAAGACAGGAGACAGCAAGCTGCCTGAAATACTGTTAACTTCAAGCTGGCCCAGGCCCAGCCTTGTACGAAGTGGCTTCCACACAGCAGAATTCAGTAGCTGGAGCTGTCTATCCCAGCTGACATTTGGGGTGAGGAAAAAAGAGATTGCCTTAGGCTACTACCGGCCAAATAGAATTTTTCTGAATAGTTGATGCCCACTGGTCTGAAATGGTTAAACCTCACATGAAGGAGTTGGGGGGCATTGAGTATTACAAAAGCCACAAACTAACTGAGGTGCCAGACCTCCCCGTCTCCCGTCGCTGGGGTGGCCCCGCCTAGTGCCCCAGCCGGGCAGGACCACCCCCCAGACAGGCGCAAGGTGCTTTGGGGTGGGGGAAGGGAACCTGTTCAGCGCCCCCTCCCCAAGGGGGCGGCGACGCGGGTCCTGGACGGTCCTACCTCGAGGCTTGGGTGGCGCCATTCTCACTGCGCGGGGGCTCCGGACTGGCCACGGCTGCGCGACCAGGACTCAGCGGTAGCGTTATTAATAGCCGGCCCGGGGGCTGCTTGCTCGGCGCCCGCCCGCAGTCCTCCCAGCTGCAACCGACACCGGATCCCGGTCGGGAGGAGCGCACCTACTTGGCCCAGGCTCCAGCCAGCGGAGGAGAGTGCGGGCCGTGTGGCTAGGGAGGCAGGGAGAGGCTGCCCCTCCTGGGACCAGCCTAGGGTGGGGGTGGGAGCGATCTAGCAGCCTTTTCGAAACGAGCGTGCCCTGAGATCTTGCTGAACCTTCCTTCACTCTTCCTTTCCCGGCCAAAGCTCCCGGTACGGGGTAAGGGATGGAGGAGCCTCAGCGGAACCCCCTCCCCTGTTCGGCCGGCCGTGGGGGCAGGGCTGGGGGACTTAAGAAGCAGCTAGCACCCTCGCTCGCAAGTGTTTCGGGATGTCAGCTGCAGCTCAGCGCCCTCCGGTCCCCATCAGCGCAGTGGGGCAGGCGCGCCAGGCGGCCACCCGCGGCTGTGGGAGCGCTATCCCCGCAGCTGTCGTGAAGGGGTGGGTCAGGGCGTGGGCTGGAGAGGAGGGTACATGGCCACACCCCTTGCATCCAGGGCCAGTCCGGGGCCAGGGGCCTGTGGCCTGGGTTAGGGCAGGGCGGTGGGAGGACTGCCTGGGAGGGATTTACGCCTGTCATGTTGAGTCCATATTTAACAACACTTTCCAACCCCACCAGGGAGGTTTCCCCTCGCTCCATCTGTCACCCCCACCCAGCCCTGCTCTGTCCACTCCAAGACCTGCCCATCCCCCAAGCCCTCAGCCCATCAGGGTCAGGATCAGAGTTCAACGCTAAAAGTAGGCTACTCCCCAAGACACGAGCTGCTGGGCCCTTTCCCGGACCTGACGGGCATTGCCCTTCTCACTCCTCTCTCGACTTAGCCCCTCTGTCTGGGGAGGTTTTGACTCAATCGAAGAAGAATGCGGTGCACTGGACCCGCCGGAGAGGCTGCGGTCAGTTGTTGCTGTAATCAGATTCCTGGAGTGTGGGGGTGGGGAAGAGGGCGGGGTCACTGAATTGTACACGCTGGGTGGGCCTGTGTGCGCTGGGTGGGCCTGTGTGCAGAGGGGTAAATGCGTGGGACTGGGCGCTCATTCGTGTCTGTGTGTGGGGGCAGTGCAAGTGTGATTGTGAAGTAAGCCATTATGGGTCTGGTCGCAGCATCCCCCTCGTGGAGTTCTGCTTGTGTGTGACTCTTGTGCATGTGTTTCTGGGGCCTGCATACAGTTATGCGTGATTGTATGATCACAGGATGACTGTGAGTTGGTGACTGGGCCCCATGTAGAATGCCTGTGGGTCTGTTGTGACTGTGTTTACAAGAGCTATGTGGTCATGTGTGTGTATGATTGCAGAGCTCATGTGCATTGGTTGTATCTATGTGTTGTGACTGTGTTTATAGGGCATATATATGGTCATGCGTGTGACTGGGCATCTGTGAGTAGCTGGGGGCTGGCATGTGTGATTATGCTGAGAGGTGCTCACAAGTAGATGTGTGGCATGTACTGTGTGACTGGGGGCCTGTGTATGTGCTCATTAATCCATGTGCTCCAGGCCCACAGTGCTGCCTGTGGCTATATATTTATATCTCCCTCCCTAGTGCAAGGGGGTGGATTAACACCCAGCCAGCCAAATATACCCTTGTAAGGTATGAAGGAGAAAAAGTCAGGTTTTGGAGGCTGCTGGTCATTTTCTGACTTACCCCTGAAATATTCCAGGGGAGGAGGCTGGCCAAGTCTCAGCTGCTGCTCACTGGACAGCTGATGCCAGTCAGGGGCGAGGCAGGACAGGGCAGGGCCTGCCAGCAGCACTGTTTGCTCCAGGTACTGGGCAACACGCAGCAGGGGGAGGCTTCTGAAGGGCCTTCTCTCCCCAGCTGGCCTCCAGCTCAGGGGCTGGGCTTGGATAGCCCCTAAGACCGAATTTCTTAACCATTCTGAGCTTTACCTGAAGCCTGTCTTTAGGCTGAAACACTGTATGCCATGAAACCAGTTGCAATTGCTTCTGACTCCTGGTGACCCCGTGCATGTCAGAAAAGAACTGTTCCATAGGGTTTTGTTTGGCTCCATAGGGTTTTCAGTGGCTGATTTTTTGGAAGTGGATTGCCAGGCCTTTCTTTCAAGGCACCTCTAAGTGGAGTCACACATCCAACCTCTCAACTGGCAGCTAAGCACATTGCCCAGTGATACTACATAGGGACTGCACTGAATCCCCCAGGTTCTCAGAAACTTCTCCACCTCCAGGCCGTTGTGTTTGCTGTTCCCTCTGCCTAGAACACCCTTTCTGAATCTTCATATCCTAGCTTCTACTTGCCTCATTCCCCTTCAAGTCTCAGCTCAATGTCTTCTACTCAGAGAGCTTCCCTGATGCCTTCACCCTCGCCCCATGCCAGTGAATGGCTACTACTTACTGCTTATCCACCTTAGTGGTGATTTTCATCATAGCGTCTATCATAATCTGCTGCAATACTGTTTCTTTTAAATCCTTTCCTTCTCTGCTTTCCCACACAAAACCCACTGCCATCAAGTTGATTCTGACTCATAGCAACCCTACAGGATAGAGTAGAACTGCCCCATAGAGTTTCCAAGGAGCATCTGGTGGATTTGAACCGCTGACCTTTTGGTTAGCAGCCATAGTACTTAACCACTATGCCACCAAAGGCAGGAACTTTGTGAGTCGTTTTCACTGTTGTGTCCCTAGGGTCCAGCACAGAACCTAGAACACAGTAGAACTCTAAAAAATAATAATAATAGCAAATAAGTGAAATAAATGAAGGAAAGAAATATGGTTTTACCTAGGCCAAGTCGGGCAACATTTAATGCCTGCTTGTGTGCCAGGCCTGTGCTTCTTATCACCCAAGAGCCCCCTTTCTATTCAGGTTTTACAGACAGAACATGTGCCCAGAGAGCACACACTGAGGCAGAGTGAGGCTTAGTGACGTCACAGGACTCAGTTTTCTTGGCAAAAATTGGCACTTGGTGTATGACAGACCCTATGGGGGGTAAATGGCCTTCATTAGTGCTGATCCCCTCCTGTAAGGAGCTCCCAGTAGAGAGCAGACTAGGACTACCTCTTGGGGAACAGACTTCCCCAGAGAATAATGCCAAATCATGGCCCAGGTGACGTCTTAGGCACTGAGAACTAGGGGAGCCCAGGGTAGGCGAAGTTAACATCAGGACTGGAGCCAGCTTGGTGGACAAAGAAACCTGGGCCTGGTAAGACAAGAAAGGGTGTTTCAGAGCCAGGCACAGACTCTGTGTTGGAAGACAGCTGTGGCTGCTCTCTCTCAGTACCATGGGAAAGCCAGGAAGAGGAGAGAAGCTCTTGGACTGGCTATTCTCTGCCTAACTTCCATTCTCCATGCTTCTCTGCCTGCCTGCCTTCTGTCCTGGTGATGGTTCCTGCTGAGACCTCACCTGGCCCCCTTGCCTCTGGCTTCAGGTAGGGTTTGATCAATAGGAGACCCTGGCAGGAAATCAGAAAGAGGGAGGAGAGTGAAGTCTGGATAGTTATTAGTCCCACTCCACAGGATTTGAAAGCTACTCCATTTATACACCAAAATCACAGTGCCTGTTTGGTGTCCCCACCTGCCAAGGGTACGCTCTCCCTAGGTTGGTTGATGTGACCCCCTCTTTTTGCCCCTTCAGGCTAAAAGGTAGCAACACTGTCAGCCTGCTGTTTCAAGCTAGGGTGCTTCACCATCCCTGCCCACATCCTTCATTAAATCCTCCTCTGGGAAACACATTGAGCGTGTCCTTTTTTCTTGCTGAAATCCCTGAAATAAGAATTGAACTCAGGGAAGCTGGACACTAGGCAGTGAATTTGGGAAGGTCTTCCCACCAAAAATCAAAACCCAAAACAAGAAAGTTGGGAACAGGTCACGACTCTGGGCAGGGTCCCTATCTGAGGCGCCCTCTTAGCCTACATTGCTACTCACTGTGTTAACTATGGTTATACACTGTATAACTGCTCAATGAGAACTACAGTTATACACTGTACCCAGGCTTCCAATTAATCATGAACTCATCCTGGAAAAAGTGCTGCATACCTCATCGCTGGCAGTCCTCATGTGACTACAGTTACACACTGCATAACTGCTCACTGGATAACTACCGTTATCATGACTGTGAGGCAGGGCGGGGGCTAGAGTGTGTGGGTGTGAACGGGTGGCATCCAGAAGGCCAGGAAGATGACAGACAGAAGGATGAGCTAGAGGGGTGCAGGGAAATGCAGGCCAGAGGCAAGTCAGACTTGGCCAAGTCTTTACCACACCCAGAGTGTGTCCTATATGACCTTGGGAATCTCAGCTCCCTGTCTATGAAATGGGCACTTAGTACTCTCTTCACACAATTGTGAATAGCAATCAGATGTGGAGCTCAGCCCGGAGCTAATGGATGACAGTCTGCCCTGCGAGCTGAGAGGAGCCCAGT
Source organism: Heterohyrax brucei (assembly GCA_028571685.1). Lineage (NCBI taxonomy): Eukaryota > Metazoa > Chordata > Mammalia > Hyracoidea > Procaviidae > Heterohyrax > Heterohyrax brucei. The sequence goes on from CM053140.1 coordinate 63,145,082, forward strand.
TCCCATTATCACTGGTGCAGGGAGGCCATCGCTGCCAGACATTCTCCTCAGTTCCTTTGTGCCAACAGCTTCAGCAAACTATGTAGAGGTGGGAGGACCGGAAGGAGGGTGTTGAAATGCCCCGTCAGGCCCATCACCCCACTTTGAGGGCATTAGGGTACCAGTCCAAGCTCTGAAGGCCACAGGCCTGAGCTCAGACTAACCTTTGCATTTGCTCACTGTGTGACCTTGGGCAAGTCACTCTACTTCCCAGAGTCTGTTTCCTTTTCTCTAAAACTAAAATAATACCTTTTACCTCACAGGTTTGCTGTGAGGATAAAGTGAAAATACAAAAGCATTTAACTGAGTGCCTGACACATTGTGAGTGCCTAAGAAATATCTGTTATTACTTTTAAAACTCCTCTTTCACCCTCATAGTCTCCCCAAAGCTGCAACTACAGACTGACACATTTCTTTATCCATTAATTCATTCATTTTGACATCAGTGTGCTAGATCCTAGGAACACAAGGCCTAGTAAGTCATTAGAATGAGAGCAGTATTTGTATGTGTTTGTTCCTATATCCCCAACTCCTAGTTCAGGAAATACTGGCTCAATGAGTGAATGATAATTAGCTACTTTCTTTTTTGTATTTTATTGTGCTTTAAGTGAAGGTTTATAATCCATGTCAGTTTGTCATATAAAACCTTGTACACATGGTACTCTGGCTGCTCTGCCCACCCTGTGACAGCAACTTGTCCTCTCCACCCTGTATTTCTCTTATCCATTCAATCAGCTCCTGTCCCCCTGTGCTCTCTCATCTGATTCCTGGACAAAAGCTACCCAGTTAGCCTCATGCATATAATTAAAGCGAAGAAGCATGCTCTTTGCAAGTATCATTTTACATCTTATAGTTCAGTCCAATCTTTGTCCAAAGAGTTGGCTTCGGGACTGGTTTCAATCTAGCTGCTTTCTTGAGCACCTACTACATGCCAGGCACTAAGGGAAGCATTTTATGTAAATTATGACAATGAATCCTCACAACAGCCCTATAAGGAGAGACCATAATAAAAGTCGTTTTACTGATGAGAAAAGTAAGGCTCAGAAAAGTTACACAACTTGGTGGCCCAGTATCACACCGGCAGGAAATGGTGGAGCCAAGATTCAAAGTAATGTCTCCCTTAATAGACGAATTATTATTTTTTCATCATCCTTGACCAGAAGCTTATAGTCTAGTTGCAGGGGTCCAGTGGCCTTTCTGACCCAAGACTTGCCCCAAGGGGCTCCGGTGTGGCCACAGACTGGGGCACAGCCGGGTTAGAATCTGGCTCTACCATGTACCATCTACATTCCCGGGCAAGTTACTCCGCCTCCCTGAGCCTCAGGTTCTTCTGGGAAACGAGGGTGGGTGTTAAATGAAAAAATGCTCCTGAAATGCCCAGGTCCTCACACGGATCCTAGAGGTGCTTGAAAACCGTTAGTTTCTCTATTTCCTCCTTCTTCCCCCCGCGATGGGAGTGCTTTTCTGGGGGCCATCAGCTAGAGCCAGACATCGGAGCTCACCAGCGGCGCAGAGCACGACGCGCTCAGAATCACCCCTCCCAACGGCCCGGCTATCGCGGCGATTCCAAGAGATGCCTCCAGGGGCGGCAGTACGGCGGCCCCGTGTCACGGGAGTTGTCGTTCCTGCTGCCACCGCGCGGGGCCGCAGGAGCCGCAAGTTTCCAAAGACCCAAGACGCGCCGGAGGCGGGGAGGTCCCAGCAGTTGAACGGAGAATGTTTTTGGACCTAACAGTTGTAATTAACAGTAAATAGCATTAAGGATAATAACTCCAGATTCACCCAGCTGTTGCCGTTCTCGAGCCTGCAGGCTGCGCTGACTCTGGGAAAGGGGTCAGCCCACCCACTCCCATTTGTTCCTCTGTGACACTGGAGGCTTCCTTAGCTTTAAAATAGGAAATATAATTCTTGAGAGGAGTAAATGAGCTCCTTGGATTGCTCATTGGAGAATAACTTGGGGAAACTGCATGTATTGTAATTCTCACCTCATTAAATCACTTTACAGAAGAAAAGGATTTCACTGGGGGCTCTTCCCAGGCTCCTCAGATCTCCCTGGGTCCCCTGCCTGCAGTACAACCTCGGAGGCCAATGCAGGAGCTCATCCACTAAGCCCACTAGCCAGCAGCTTTCCCCCTTCGCTCTGGAGTTCCCTATTCACCTTCAGACTCTCAGGACCTTCTGAGGGAAGTCCCTCCACCCTAGTTACAGACTCAGGCACAATACGGACTTTTGGCCACTACCGGTACACACTACCCCACCCTCAAGCTGAACCTTGGCCCTCCCTCCTGTCTACTTACCCCTTCCAAAACCCCACCCAAGTAAGTTTTCCTGGGCTGTGCCCTCTCTCCCAAGGTCCACAGCCTTTGCACCTGCTGTTCCCTCTGCCTGGTAACACCTTTTAAGGCCTGTTACTAGGGCACAGCTTAAATATCACTTTTTCCTGGAAGTCCCCCCGCTCCTCTGTGTTTCTACAAACATATCACAGCACAGGGAACTGCTTGCTTAATCCCCACTGCCCCCATTACATAGTGATGCCCCTGTGGGCAGGAGCCATATCTATCAGGGATCCGCTGCACCCCAGCCCTAGCCCAGTGACTGGAGCAGAGTAGGTGCTCAGTAGATGCATGTCCAACGAATGAACGATTAGACCTATCTGGGTCTGTCACTCAGCCCTCTCAAATGCACATGCATAGCCCCACGAACAGAGACACACAGTCACATACACAAAGTTACATGCCCCAGAGACAGAGTTACACACATAGGTTCACGCACAGCCATAGAGAAGTACACACACAACCACACACACAAAGTTGAATTCTTCTCTGTGAATGGGTACCTTTGAGCCTTGCTATGTGTTGGCTGTCTTCTTTTGTGACATAGACTGCCGAAGAACAAGAGTGGGACTCCTTTACCAGCCTGAGACACCCTAGGAATGGGTGTATCTCCCCCATCACACTGAGAATCCCAGAGGAAGTGTTATATCTCTGGCACCAGTTTGAACACCTAGGCCAAGGACTGTCAACCAGCCTACCAGTCTGGGTGTTCAGGGGTCCCTGGAGCCCTGGGACTGTTTGTGCCCCATTAGCCTTGGAGGGGCAGTGATGTTTCAGTAGTAGAATTTTTGCCTTCCATGAGAAAGTTCAAGGTTTGATTCTTGGCGGTGCACCTTAAATGCAGCCATCACCCATCGCCAGTGGAGGCTTGCATGTTGCTGTGATGCTGAGCAGTCTTTATCAGAGCTTATAGACTAAGACTAGGAAGAAAGTCCTGGTTATCTGAGAACTCAGCCAGTGAAAACTGTGGATCACAATGGTCTGATCCCACCGTGCTTGGGATGTGCCTAAGTGAGGAGGCCTACTCAACGGCAGCTAACAACACAACTAGCCGCAGGGTCCCAGGGCACAAAGAGTCTTCCTCGGTTAAGCTGGGCATTCCAGGAGAAGAGATGAGCTAGATCTCTTCTATCAGACTGGTAGCTCCCAAGAACAAGGCGGAGGGTCCCTAGTTAGACTGGAGTGACCCCTCTCCACCCTTCCTGCTGTCTGCTCACCAATCAGGCCCTCTTCCCCAGTGCCGCTATGACACAGCAGCAGTTACAGCTGGGCTGGGCCGGGCTGGGCTCTGGAGCATTAGAAGCAGCAGCAAAGGGAGCAGCAAAATACACTGTGTAGAAACTGGTCCTGTGAGAGCACCGGGAGGCAGTGTAACCAGAGAGGTTTTAACTAGGGGTGCTAGGCCTTGGAGGGGACCCTGGAAACCTTGACTCACAGCCCCTCAGTCACCTTCTGTCAGTGTTATTCCTGAGCACTCAGGACACCCAAAGATTCAGGGAGGTCCTCTTGCTTATCTAAAACAACAGGATGTCCATTATGCCCCACCCTTACTCCAGCTACAGATTTTAACCTAACTCTTTGGCATAACATTCAAGGTGGTCATGATCTGACCACGTCAGTACGTCCTGGCAACTTATTCACGCTTCATTTCACTCACCAAACCCTTCTGGAGTGCTCTGCCTGGCCCACTGTACCGACATTACGTTGTTTAATTCTCTCACCAGTTCGGTGAGGTAGTTGTGATCACGTGATCATCAGTCCCGTTGACAGATGAGGAAACTGAGGCTCAGAGGACTCAGTTGCTCAAAGTCATACAGCTGGAAAGCACTGTACAGCCACCTCCTACGGCCAGGTTTGAGAAATTTAGGGGAGATGGGTTGCAGTGATTTTACCCTAGGGAAGCCTTGGAGGGGAAAGCCCAGGTTCTGGCTCCAGGCCTGGGTGGTGCTGACTACAGAGACAAAGACTACCAGGGTGGGAATGAGTACATGTCAGGAGACTGGAACAGTAAGGAGGGGCAGGTTTCACAGGCAGCCATCCAGAGCAAGCAGGAGTTGGACCCAGATGCACAAGCATCTCCTTCCCACTCAGCTCCTCAGTTCAAATCCCATGCACTATCTGACTCTCCTCTGGACCTCAGTTTCCCCACTAAGAAACAAGGGTAGAGACTTGGAGAGGTCAGTGCTTGGGGTTCCTGCTCCTTTAAGCCATTCCCGGTGGTGCGTGGCCCTGGCTCCAGGTGAGCCCGAGTTGCCACATCAGCAGGGTGAGCCCCGCCCCACCATGTCCCTTCCCCCAGCTCTGGAGGGAGGCCCTAGAGGCCCCAGAGGACGGTGGGAAGTGGGTGGGGAGCAAGGGCTCAGCGCGGTTGGCTAGAGAGGAGGGGATGGCCTCAGGGATGGGTGAGGGAGGCTGTGCCTGTGAGCCTACCTGACTGTACCAGCTTGTGTGACTGTGTAAGCGTCTGTGAGAAAGACTGACGTGTGAGTGTAGTGGACTCTGCTAGCCTGTGAGTCTGTGAGGGTGTCATGGGAACGTGCACAAACTGAGTGTGTGCCTGGGACTGCGAGAATATACTTAGTGCACAAGTTCTCGTGTGAGCGTGCATGAATGGCTCGCAGGCGTCTTTGTGTTTGTGTATGGGACTGTGACCTCGTGCCTGAGTGTGGATAGACTTGCGTATACAAGGGCATGGATGAGCTTGTAAATGTTCCTCTGCATATGCATTTGTGCCTCTGGGTGACTGTGAATGCTCCTGAGTGTACAGGAGTAGGTGATTGTGTCTGCATGTGTCTCAGAATGCCTTTGCGTGAACAAGTGGACAAGCGTGTATGACTGCGTGTAACTGACACAGTCCTCTCAGAGTCAGGCATAACTTTCCCGGGTCCCCCTCCAGCAGGTCCCCTCCAACCAGCCTCTGACTAAGGAAGGTGGAGAGCCCACTCAGAAAGCCCAGCTACTGTGTCCCCTGTCCCCTTGCTGGTGACTCACCTCCTAGCCCCCTGAGCCTCTGGCTTTACAGGAAAGACCCTCTTCTCCCAGCCTACTCCGGTCACATCCAAAGGTAGTCTTCTTTGGAGGAAAGTGGACTGATACTTAGGGGGACCCAAGTCTGTTCTACTGTGCTCCCTTTTGATGGATGAAAACACAAGGTCAGAGCACTGCAGTCAGCTGCGGCAGGGCACTCGGTGGGCATGTATGGGCACATGTGTGTTTGATTCCATGACTTCTGGAGCTCTTGGCAGCCCAATCAGTCCATCACCTAGAGCTATGGACCTGGGAAGGGGAAAAGGAACTGACATGGGTGAATGCCCTGGTCCCTTGTGAGGTCCTTTCCATGCTGTCATCTCCTTCACTGTAGTCCTGCTTAGAGGGGTAAGGCAACTTTCAGGTCACACAGTCCGGAAGCAGCCAAGCCAAGTCTGGATTTGAACACCGACCTCTCTGGCTCTAGAGCCCCAGGGATTTCTGCTCTGCCATCCGACTCTGGGGCCTCAGTTCCAGAGAGAAAGAAACTAGGAAAGACACATCTGGAGACGGTGAGCAGCAGCATCCCACTCAGAGGTGAGTGACACAGCCTCATGTGAATCCCAGCAGCAGCCTCAGCAGGACTTCCTGTGCTAACCAGTTTGGCTGTGCCTGTGGCCTTTCTCCCCTGGACTGAGGGGCTGGCTTGGGGGAAAATGTGACTTTTGGTCAGAGGTCGTTAAACAGTTGCTGACCTCTGTCCCATTAGGCATCTGTTTTCTATCAGGATTCCAGACTCCAGGAGGTATGTGCAGAGCCATTGACCCAGCCTGAGGGAGTCTGATTGGAGCAGAAGATTCCTGACTGGTGAAGTCCTGGATACTCTCTGGAATGGGGATGGAAGCAAATAAAGTAGGACAGGGGTGCGTGCAGGGCAAGCCTCCTGTGGAAAACTCCTTTCACCTGCTGTCTCATTCCGTTTTTCCAGCCAACATCATCTGGGGCAGCAGGTGTTACTCCCATATTTCCGATGAGGAAACTGAGGCTGTGAGAGGCAGATGCATCGCAAAGGCAGGACTTGAACCCAGTCTTTGGGCTCTGAGTCCAGGGTTCTTCTTACTGTGCCATGTGGCTTCCCCTGGACCTGGATGAGGGCTATTTTCAGCTGAGAGAAGAGGCCAGAGATGCAGGGATCTGAGGGGCCGAGTTCTTTGCTCTTTAGGGCGATGGGAACCAGAAAATGCCCACCTGGGAGCCTCAGGAGACAGAGCTTTGTCATGAAGTTACACAGGGTGCTGTCCTTTACTTCCAGGTCTCACGGAGTCGCCAGCGTTATTCAGCAAGCGGAACACCTCCACTGACCTGGAGGTCATGCCTGCCTCTGCAGGTGCTTGATGCTCCCAAGTCTGAAGCTTGAATGGCCACAGAGACTGTTGTTCTGGATCTCCATTTCTGTCCTTTTTGCACCTCCCTCCCTGTCCAGATCCCTGCTGCCCTTGGCTCCTGTTGCTCTACAACTCGTCCTCCCATCTATCTGTGTTACTGCCTTGCTCCCTGAGAAAGCTCCTACTTGGTTTAGTAAATCCCATGCCTGGAGGGTGGCCTCAAGCCAGACCGCATCACTGACCATCACCAACCACTGGCCAGACTAGAGAGAATCAGGCCCATCTCTGGTGCACTAAATGGCAGGACAATAGAATCACTTGGTTCAGAGCATAACAACCTAAGAAAACTCAGACAGGACTGTTGGCAAGACAGGCATTTAGAGCACTGAATCCAGACCCTGATTTAAACTGTTTCTGAGAAGTTGAGGACCGTCTATTCATCCCTCTGTGCCTGCTGTCCAGCACAGTGACTGTGTGATGGGTGAGTATAAAGGCAGCCAAGGAGGCTGGGGTTCTGCTGAAGGTGGTAGCAACCGGGCTTGTAATTCCTTTGTCCTTATCTAGGGCTCTGCAGGGCAAACCCTGATGTCCCATCACCTGGAGTGTCCCTGCTTCCCTTTTTATAGCCTTGGGTCTCCCTCACTGGGTCCCTGAGATGCCTGTGGCCTTTGGAGCTCCCAGTGGCTCACCTGCCCTCCAGGCTCAGTGGTGAGAACACCTAGCCTCTTTCTGCCTGCAGGTTCAACTGCACGTCACTGACCCTGGATCTCATGGCCTCTCTCCCTTGCACCCTTGCTGCCTGGGTGTCTTTCTGTTGCTGGCCGCCATGGGTGGCCCTGCTTGACCCTGTCCTGGCCTGACAGGGGCTGGGGCGGGAGGGGTGTGCACAGAGCAGCTCTTGTTCAGGGGATCAGGGTGGGACCAATAGCTGCACTTGTGTTCAAGCCCCTGGCTTGAGCCTTGGCAGGCCAGAGGCAGAGCTGCATCCCTGCCCGAGGCATCATCTCAACATCCGTTCTGCTGGCAGAGCCAGCCCGGAGCCACTGTGGAAACTGCCCAAGAAAGCCCTTAGCTGGGCTCTTCTTTCAGGCTTTTATTGATTCCTGTGCCTCTAGCTCCTCCATCTCACAGCCTGAAAACAAATAGGTGGTCGGTAGTGTATGGTCAGAGACTGGGTAGACACAGCACTTGTCTAGGGCTGCCTTTTCCAATACTCCCATCTTGGAATTGGAGGTTAAATACCAGTAAGGAGGGCGATAGGGAATCAGTAAGAGGATGGGGTCCAATGAGAATTTAGGGGGTCAGTGATAGGACTGGGGTCAGTGAGGGGGTGGGCACTCAGTGAAGAATGGGGACTTAGGGCAAGAGGGTTCAGTGAATGGATGGGAGGTCACAGAAGGAACGGGGGTTCAGTGAGGGGATAGAAGTTCAACGAGGACTTAAAGTAAGAGAAACAGGTGGACAAGATCCTGCAGTAAACTTAATTAACAACTTCTTTCCGCTCCAGTCAAATCCCACCATATTATAGACTGAATTGTGTCCTCCAGAAATGCGTGTCAACTTGGCTAGGCCATGATTCCTAGTACTGTGTGATTGTTCTCTGTTTTGTGATCTGATGTAATTATCCTACGTTTTGTAAATCCTAATCTCTAAAATGTTAATAAGGCAGGATTAGAGGTAGTTATATCAATGAGACAGTACACAGTCTACAGGATTAAGTTGTATCTTGAGTCAATCTCTTTTGAGACATAAAGACTCAAGCAAACAGAGAGGAGGACTCCCTATCACCAAGAAAGAAGAGCCAGGAGTATAGTATAACCTTTGGACATGAGGTCCCTGGACTGAGAAATTTCTAGACTCAAGGGAAGACTGACGACAAGGGACTTTCCCTCAGAGCTGATAGGGAGAGGAAACTTTTCAGTTCTGGAGCTGGTGCCCTGAGTTTGGATTTCTAACCTCCTAAACTGGGAAAACACATTTCTGTTTGTTAAAGCCATCCACTTGTGGTATTTCTGTTATAGCAGCACTATGAAACTAAGACACCCCTGTTTATAGTCAGCTTGACTTTGAGGGACATAGCTGAGCATTTTGGTGTCAGGCACTCCTCTGAATAGCTGGATGGATGTTAGAAGCCTGTGTCTGCAGAGCGGGGCGGAGGCAGTCCTGGTGGCACAGTAGTTGAGAGATACAGCATGCTATGGCTTCTGACCGAAAGATTGGCAGTTAAAATCCACCAGCTGTTCCTTGGAAACCCCGTGGAACCGTTCTATTCCATCCCATAGGGTCACTATGAGTTGGAACTGACTCAGTAGCAGTGGGTTTTGATTTTGGTCTGCAGGGTCAAGACGCAGGCAGGCAACCTCAAAATATCCAGAGCACCTACGAGACCTTAGGGGCTAGGGGCCCACTGGCAGAGGTCAAAGGCAGAGCTGGAAGTGAGCTGCTAGCCTGTGAGTGACCAGGCCTCAGACCACCTGATTTTACCCTCAAGCCAGACAGGGTGAGTGAGCCCTTCCTGTGTTTTCTTATCTCCTTGGGGCTCCTCCTGCCTCTTGGGGCCCCTGCAGGCAAGAGGCAGCTGCAAGAAAGGCATTTGGAATCCTGAGAGTTCAGGCAAAGCGGCCTCATCCACCAATCTCCCCATTCCTTCTTAGGTTACAGCCCTTGGCAAACTCCCAGTACAGAGATGGGGTCAGGGAGGAGGAGAGGAAAGAGAAGGAGAAGGTGAGCAGCAGGACCACACCACAGATTCCTAGGGCAGAGCAGGAGTCAAACCGGACTTGGCCCCTTGCCCTCCTCCCAGCAGAATGTCCTCCTCCTTGCTGAGCTCCCATCTTTTACTGAGGACCTCTCCCTTGATAGACACCACCCTTCTCCAGAGAGTCCTTAGTTCTCTTGGAGTTTCTGTCCCCTCACACAAGCCTCATTCCAGAATTTGGCCCAGTTTTAAATTTTTTCAGTTGAATGACCCCAGAGTCAAGAGAAACTATTGCATTTCAAAACTCCGGCCCTGCCCCTTTGCACAGGAGGGAAGGCTGGCCCTCACCCTAGCCCCATGCGCAGGGCTGGGCTGACATCCTATTCCTCGAAGAACCACAGGGGCTGCTAATGCTGGCGGGGGCGGTGCTGCTTTGCATTTTGTTTGTGTATCATTCTTTAATATTCAAATAACCAAGCCAGGACTGGTGAGGAATGGGTTCTAGTATGCATGTTATTTGCATATTTCTCTTTTAATGAGAAAGACACCCAAGCCCTCTCTCTCTAGCTTGTCTTGAGAAGAGCCTTAGTTGGACTCTGCTGAGAAGGTAGAACAAAGCTGAATGTTAATTCAGCTATTCATACTGAGGACCCATCACCCACCTGTCTGCTGTCGCACTGTGGTGGCTTGCTGTGATGCTAGAAGCTATGCCTACGGTATTGTAAATACCAGCAGGGTCAGTAGGTTTCAGCAGAGCTTACAGACTAAAACAGACTAAGAAGAAAGCCCTGGCAACTTCTGAGAGTTAGTTAAAACTCTGTGGATTGCAACAGAATATTGTCCTATATACTGCTAGGAAAGGAACCCCCCAGGCTGGAAGGCTCTCAGAATACACGGTGGCCACAACAACGGACCAGAGCAGACCAATGATTTTGAAGATGACGCAGAGCCAGGCAGTGTTTCATTTTGTTGTACTCGGGACTGCTGAGAGTTGGAGCCAGCCCCACAGCAGCTAACAACAACAGTATGCTGAGGAAGAAGGGAAAGGTCATTAAAGCTAAAGTGGTTCCAACAGGTTTCTTGGACTGTAAGTGGTAGCCAGTAGCATACATACTACCACTTCCCCTTTCTGTAGCTTTGGCCCAAAACCAAAACTCCTAAACCCACTGCCCTGAAGTCATACCAGCTCATAGTGACCTTATAGGACAAAGTACAACTGCCGCATAGAGTTTCCAAGGAGCACCTGGTGGGTCTGAACTGCTGACCTTTTGGTTAACAGATGTAGCACTTAACCACGACCTCACCAGGGTTTTCTGTAGCTTTGGCAGATATAATACATTGATTATGATTCTCTTTCCTTCTTAGCCCTGAGCTACTTCATTCAAGGTATTGATTGACATGTAAAATGAACATATATTTTCTCCTTGATTTGTTTCTAGACAGGAAAACTGAAGCCCAGAGAAGGTGTAGAAAATTCTGCAGAGAAAATTTTATCTACTACGACCGTTACCTCCCCAGCCTCAAAGCACATAAACCATTCTCCTGGAGGTGAAATAGTTCTACTCTTGGTAATAAAATCAACACAAAAAGGTAATTTTGGTGGGATTACAGGTGACTTTTATTTTTATTCACAATTTTGTGGGTTTTTTGCATTTCTTACATTCTCTCTGAGCATGAATTGACTTTATAATCAGAAATCCTTCAATAACACTTTCTTCTTTTTTTTTTTTTTTTTAACTCTGTGTGGTACTCTGTTCTAGGTCTTGGCTTAGTAAACTCTGACAAGTACTCTGGGAAGAAGGTGTTAGGAAGTCAAGATGTAAGGAAGCCCAGAAAATTGTCCAGAGAACACACTGAAGGTGACATGACTAGGACTGTAGCCGCAGTATATACAATTAAATTAATCAGAAGTTAATACCAGGGTTGGTAGAGGAGGAAGGATGCTGACTTGCACCTTCTTCTCTACAATATACATGGAATGCCCAAGGAGGCAGCAATTAAGGAATGAAACAACAGATTGCACTAGGCAAATCTGCTGCAAAGGACCTCTTCAAAGTGTTAAAAAACAAAGATGTCACTTTGAGGACGAGTGCATTTGACTCAAGCCAGGGTATTTTTTTTTCTTTTTTTTTTTTAAATTTATTTATTGTGATTGAGTGAAAGCGTACAATCCAGTTTAAATTTGCATGCCTGCCTGTGTGCAGCTCCTACTGCTCTCCTTGCCCAGTGACAGCACACTCTTCCTTTCTGTTCTATACATGTCATACCCTCTTAACCATCTCCTGTCCCCTCCTGCCCACCTTCTCATTCCCCTCTAGTAAGAGGCCAGTAGGATGACACCCTACAGATGCACAGAACCATAAAGTGCACACACGATATAGTCACTCTGTGTCGCCGAGTCCAATCCATTCCTGTCTGAGGAGTCGACCTCAGCAATGGTTTGTGAACAGGGGCAGCATCAGGTGCAGGAGCCATGCTCCCAGGGAACCCCCAGGCCTTCAGACCATCAGTTGCAGTCTTTTAGTGGAGTTCTTAGGATGCACCCCTTTTTAATCTCAGGTTGCCACTGGGAGTCAACATTGTGAGCCACATCACAGCTGTCATTGGTGGTGACGGGGCACTATCTGTTTCTTCTGGTCACATGTTGATGTAGACACCCATTCATGTGGGTCTTTCTGTCTTCTAGGTTCTCTTTCCCCCATGTCATTTTTGTCCTTGGTGACCATCTGTTCCTACTGAGTTGGGACCATTTGCTGTACCTCAGATGGCAGCTTGCTAGCTTTTAAGACCCCAGATGCCACTCACCAATACGTAGTGGAGAAGACTCTTAGCAATACACTAGTTATGCCAATTGGTCTCAGTGTCCCCTGAGAGCATGGTCCCCAAGCCAGGGTATTTTCAATCACATCATATGCTTGAGAAACCTGGACAAATGAGTAAGGAAGATCCAAGAAGAACTGATAAATTTGAATTATAGTGTTGGTGAAGAATATTGAATATACCATGGACTGCCAGAAGAATGAACATATCTGTCTTGGCAAAAGTACAACCAGAGTGCACCTTGGAAGGAAGGATGGTGAGACTCCACCTCACATACTTTGGACATATTGAAGGAAGGGATCAGTCTCTCTGCTTGGTAAAATAGAGGGTCAGTAAAAAAGAGGAAGACCTTCAATGAGATGGATTGACACAGTGGCTGCAACAATGGTTCATACATAGCAATGATCATGAGGGTGATGCAGGACCAGGCAGTGTTTCATTCTGTTGTGCACAGGATTACTCTGAGTCAGAACCGACTCAGTGGCACCTAACGTAACAATAGCTCCATTCTGGAAAGAGGGAAGTGACTTGTCCAATGTCACACTAGGCACCGTGTGAGAAGACAGAGTCTGGGCCCAAGAAAAGTTTGCTGAGCAGCTTGGGAGAGATCAGAGACCTTGGCATCGTCCATCCCATCCCTACCCAGGACCTGGACATCTCTCTCTGCTCAAGACAATGGGAACTCTGTCCCTCTGCTGAGTGCAGGATGGAAGGAGATCAGTTACAGGCCACCCAGCCTCCTTAGCTCTTCCAGAGGCCCCGCTATTCCTCTCAGCATGGGCAAGGGGAGGAGTGGCTAGGGAGGATGAAAGATGCTGAGCATGGGAGGAAGCCCATGTCAAAGCAGAGCCAGCAACCTGAGCAGCAGGGTGGGGTGGGGAAGGACTCTCCCTCCACAGGGACTTCGGGAAGGGGCCTTTTTGCAAGGCCCAGTGCCTCTCCTCACCCAGTTTTAGCAGCCATCACCTCTTTGCTCGTTTGCCCACTGACTCCAAACAGCTGCCCCACCCCCATGTAAGCCGAGAGCCCCTAATGTGGATGCCAATGGACCAGGTCACCAAAGCTGAGTGATCTTGTGCAAGTCACTTAGTCTCCCTGAGTTTCTTCACCTGAGCCAGCGAGGTGGTAAACCCTAATTCTTATGGCTGTTTCGAGGATTAAAAGCAGTCACAGAAGTCAAGGGCCCTGGAGTGGGTCAAGCAGCACAGCCAATGCTGGTGCCAGTGTGACATGGGCTGTCTTCTCCCAGGCTACCCCTCCCACAGCCAGGGTGGCCAGGAGAGCCTGTGGGGGAGGAGCCTTCTTCCTTCCTGCTCCCTCCAGCTGGGTATCAAGATCTGAGACCAGATTTGCCTCTCCGTGACTCAGCGCTTTCCTGCCTGGAAACTCCTCCCTGCCTGCTCACCAGGCTAGGCCAGGGAGGGTGAGACCGTGGACTAGGGTGGGGTGGGGGCACCTGGCTCTGAACAACCTCAGGGGAACCACGGGGCGTAGGCAGTGAGGGTAGTATGGCTTGGCCGGTAAGATAGCGACTGAATGCGGCGAAACCCACCCAGAGCGCTCACTCTCCTCTACCTACCTGCTGTGCTCACTGTCACCCCAGTATTTCCAGGCCAGCCCGAGCCTGTCTGCCACGCCCTCCTGGGCCCGCACGGGCCCGCACACCCACACAGTACTCCTCTCCTTCCTTGTTCTCTCCTCCCCTTCCCAGTCAAGAACCTGTATAGTTCCTCACCTCCCACTTAGCAGGCCCTAGTACTGCCTCCTTGAAGCCTGCGTACAGAGCTCTCTGCAAAGTCACCTCCTGATTGCCAAATCCCTCGGCTCATTCAACCCAGCAGGACGCTTAGGGACAATAGGCACTGCTATCCTAGACAGCCTCTCCTCTGCCTTCAACATCACCTCGCCCTACCTTGCTGTCTCTTAGACAGTTCCCTCTCTGACCTCTTCTCTATTCTCTCCTTTAGAGGTAACTGTTCTAAAAATTCTGTCCTCCCTAGTCTACTGTATGGAGGAACGATTAAGTATTGGACTTCTACATTAAATGGGCCTGGGTTCCCATACTGGATCTGCTTTTACTAGTTATGTTACCTTAGACAAGTTAGTGCACGTCTTTGAGCCTCAGTTTCCTCTTCCAGCAAATGGGTTAATATGACCTATCTCCTAAAGAATCAATCACTGATGGAACACTGGTGGCACAAGGGTTAAGTGCTCAGGTGCTAACTAAACATTTGGCAGTCTGTGTAAGAGAAGGAACTGGTGATCTGCTCCTGCAAAGACTACAGCCTAGTAAACTCTGTGGTGCAGTTCTGCTCTGTCACCTGGAGTCAGTTTGAGTACAAATCCACCAGAAAGCACCTGGTGACAACAGCAGGGATCAATGGGATAATGCACATAAAATTTTCAGCACTGGGAACGGCAGTTGCTATTGACAATCTTTCTTCATGGTCAGTTCTACCATCCTCACCCCCACCTCTGGGCATGCACACATCAGCTGCATTTCCTAGGGTGCCTCAGACTCCACAAGGCCGAAAGTCATTTCTCATCCTTTCTTCTCTCACACTCCTCTCAAGTTTCTTCTCTCAATGCTCCTATTTCTGTTAATGCCCTCACCAGCATCTCCCAGGTCTCGCCCTCAAAGATGTCCTTCATTGGTTCAACACTCAGTCACTGAGAGTTCAGAGCTCTGTGCAGAGGAGATGGACCTGAAAACTCATTGTCTTTGCCCCTGCTCCCAGTCTGGTGTGGTGAGGAAGATAAGCAACTAAAAAGAGTAACATAACTGCTCCAGGAAAGATCTGTACAAAGGTCAGTATGTGCTTAAAAGGAGTGTTCATGTCTGACTGGGTCAATTCAGGAAGGCTTCCTGGTAGAGGGAGTATTTGTTCTGGCACATGTAGACTAAGCATGAGCTTGAAAGGTGCAAGGAGTCAATATGAGAGGGTGGGGCCTTTGAACTGGAAGCTTACATTTTTCTTTTAGAGAGCACCCTTAGGGCAGCAGGAAGACAGATGGGAGGGGGCTGAAGTGGAGGCAGCAGAGAGATCCAAGATGAGGAATAGAGTCTGAGAGTTGACCGCTGCTCTGCCATGAACCAGCTGTGCAACCTTGGGAAAGTCACTTGACCTCCCTGAGCTTCCATCCTCATCTGTCAAGGAGAGATAATAATAGGTGCCCGCAGGGATGCTGGGGAGGGCTAAATGAGCTAATGGAAGGGAAAGTGCTGGACAATTGCAAGCTGTTGTTATTGTCGAGAATCTGTCAGAGCAGCCTGTGTTCCGGCTGCAGCCACCATAAAAATGGCCACTTGCAGCCTCCTTAGAGCCTGGCCTACATCCTCCTGGGGTCAGGGGTAGGGTGCGGGATGCGAGGGAAAGAGCTAAGCATGTGCCTGAGTCTGGCTCCCTAGTTGTGTGATGTGGGGACCTTGCATTCCCCTCTCTGAGCCTCGTTTTCTCAACTGCAAAATGTGGCTGAGATCCTAAGTTGCAGGATGTTTGGGGGAAGTGATCATCAACTGTAGGTAGTTGTCTGCTGTCTCCTGCCCGGGCCCCTATTCCAGGGCTTAGCATTGAGCTGAGCAGAGTGGGAAACTAAATATTTGATAATGGATTGGCTGAAAGCTCCTGACTGAAGGGTGATGTGGCATAGCCAGAGAACACCTGCTTCCCCAGCAGGGTCTGCACAGCCAGATCTGGGCTCCAGAGGCACCCCCCCCCACCGCCACATCATGAGGGAACACTTGCCCTCAGTGACTTTCTGGTTGAGTCCCAGCTAGCAGAGGTCCTCCTAGGATACCTGACCCTTGACATGTGTCTCTCACTCTGTTGCTCAGAGGGACAGCAAGATGAGTACGTATCCCCATGGAATCGCTACATCATGAGTCCTTCTGCACTGTACCAGGCCTGTGCTGACACCAGAGATTCAGAGATGAAGGCAGCCAGGTCCTGGGCTTCAGATCCTCCAGGCTAACCGGGAGAGTGCTGGAAACGCATATGCTATAGTGCAGTTGTGTGGTGCCTTGGCTGTTATGGATTGAATCATGTTCCCCCAAAATATGTGTGGTAAATGGTAACCCCTATGCCTGTGGAAAGGACCCCTTGGGGCACAATGGTGAAGGGCTCAACTGCTGGCTTAAAAGATAGGTTGTTCCAACCGGGAGAGGCTCCCTGGAAGGAAAGACCTGACCACCTGCTCCCACAAAGAGTGCAATCTAGGAAACCTCATCAGGCAGGTCTACCTTGCCATGTAGGGTCTCTAGGAGTTGAAATCAACTGGATGGCACACTATAACAATATACCTGTGGATGTAATCCTATTTGAGAATTGGGCTTTGTTTGTTATGTTAATGAGGCCATTCTCAGTGTGGAACCAAAAATCCAAACTCAGTGCTGTCCAGCTGATTCAGACTCATAGTCACAAGACAGCAGGACTGGCCCACTGGGTTTCCCAGGTTGTAACCTTTACGGAAGCCGGCTGCCACATCTTCCTCCCTCCCAGCTGCTGGTGAGTTTGAAGAACTGAGTTTCTAGCTAGCAGCTGAGAAAACCACTGTGCCACCAAGACTCCTTTATCACTGTGAGGTGTGTCTTACATCAACCATTTTTAGCTACAAAAAGAACAGATTAGGCACAGAAGCAAGGAAGCACAGATGGGGGAAGACAGATGCCACTACATAAAGATTGCCAAGGAAGCAAGGGACAGAAGCTAAAAAGAGATGATGAGGTTACCTTAGAACCCACAGAGAAAGCTTTCCTCTAGAGCTGGGTTTCTAGCCTCCTAAACTGTAAGAAAGAAATTTTTGTTCCTTAAAATCACCCCCTTGTGGTATTTCTGTTACAGCAGCTTTAAGAAACTAAAATAGTGGCCAAGGACTGACTTGTGAGAATACCAGACTCTGAGGAAAGGACTGAATCTCTCACGGCTTCTATTTAACTCTGTAAAATGGGGATATTAGTTCTTATTTCTTTAGGGCTGTTGTGATGATTAAGAGATGATAGTGGATTACACTCACCACAGGGCCCAGAAGTTGGTCAGTCTGTCAGTGGAGATAGGACAGTGGTTATGGTCATAAGGTCTGGAGTGAAACCTATGCAAACTCGATGGGGTGGGGGGTTGGGGGGTTCTGTGTGAGGACACTGGGGAAGGTTTGACAAGATAGGTATTTGAGCAGGATGCTGAAGGATGAGAAGTGGTTTGCCAAATGAAAAAAATTGGGAGAGTATGGTTGGGGCCAGAGAGTGAAGGACACTGCATGCCTGGGAGGCTTAGGACTTATCCTGGAAACAAAAGGAAAGGATTTAAGCAGCTAAGGATGAAGTATAGATTTACCAGAAGTAAAGGCCCCTCTGGAGCTGTGTGGGGAACCGTGTAATTGGGGGGGAGAGAGGGACTTGTAGACTGGGGAAGCTAGTGTGACAGTCCTGAGCTGTGTACGTTTGTCACTGAGTCACCTGCCTGGTGCTTACATACCAGTCAATGATTCAAAGGGTTCCATCCCAGTAATACACCTGCCTCTTAACTGGAACTTACGTGTACAATATCTTTGGTCAGAAGAGCCACTCAGAGGAGTGAAACCTGGCCCCAGAGCAACCAAGCAGTGAGATTATGGGGCTCCCCTTCCTCCCCCTGCTCCTGGGGCTCCCCTTTGATCTCTGGTAGTCTGTGGGCTAAAGCAGCAGAAGCAGCATTGTGGATATTGGGAGAGTCAGCACAATTTGACCAAGGCAAAGTCATGAAAATGTCATAGACACATCCAAACTCCCTGAGGGAGCGAGTTATTGGGCTGAAGGCTGGAACCATGGTCTCTTGGGACATCTAGGTCAACTAGCATAACATACTTTGGAAAGAAAATGTTCTACATCCTACTATGGTGAATAGCGTCTGCAATGTCTTAAAAGCTTGACAGTGGCTTGATATGTCTAGTAGTCCATAGTCCCACCCTGTCTGGAGCAAGGAAGAAGGAAGAAAACCATAGACACAATGGAAAGATTAGTCCACAGCCTCCACTAGACTGAGTCCAGCACAGTCAGATGGTGCCTGTCCACCACCACCAACTGCTGTGACAGGGATTAAAAGAGAAGATCCAGGAAAGACCTGGAGAAAAAAAAAAAAGTAGAACAACAGTCTAACTCAGGGGGAAAAAAAAATGGACCAGACTTACTGGTCTGACAGAGACTGGAGAAATCCCAACAGTTTGGCCCCTGGACACCCTTTTAATGCAGTATTGAAGTCACTCTTGAGGTTCACCCTTCAGCCAAAGATTAGACAGGCCTATAAAACAAACAATAACCCACGTAGTTCAGTTATGTATGCAAGATTAAATGGGTACATGAGCCAAGGGCAAGGACTGTAAGGCAGGAAAAGACAGGAAAGCTGGATGACTGGAAATGGGGTACCCAAGGTCAAGAAAGGGAGAGTGTTGACACGCCGTAGTGCTGGCCACCAACATCACAAATTCATGTGTGTATTAATCGTTTAATGAGAAATACTGATGTGCTCTGTAAACTTCTACCAAGGGCAATAAAAAAAGGAAAAATAATTAATAATTTAAAAAATAAAGAAGGAGCACTGTGTAGTGAGTCAGAGCTAAATTCAAAGTTTGGCTCTACTACTGTTTGTGCGACCTTGGTCCAATTTCTTAGTCTCTCTGAGTCAGTTTCCTGGAAAATGTTAATGCCTGCAGTATCTTTACATGTTTGTATGTAAATGCGTAGAAAAAAGCCTGGAAGAAGATATACTGCCTGTGGTGCAAACAGCTGAGTGCCCAACTGCTGCCCTAAAGGTTGGCAGTTTGTACCCACCAGGCACTCTGCAGAAGAAAGACCTGGCACTCTGCTTTGTAAGGATTACAGCCTGGGAAACCCTATGGTCTATCCTACTGAGTTGACTCTATGGCAGTGTTTTAGAGCAGGATGGGAAATGTGTGTGAAGGAGAACTGTCACATTTTCCGCTACTTATTTCTGTATCATCTGTGTCTCTATAAGCATGTGATATTGTACATCATCATGTGATGATGCTATCAGGCTCACAGATTGTTGGAAGGAATTAAAAAAGATTCCACAGATAAGACTTCCATGTTGCCAGGTGTAGAGTTGGCACTCACCAATAGTATTAGCTTCCTTCTCTTCCCTTACCCAGATCGGTGTTTCTGCTGGCAACTGTCTCTTTGTGTCTCTGTTTGTATAACTGGATCTGTGTGTGTCTCTCACTGTGGTTCATGGGTGAGAATCTCTGTATATTATTTTTCTATCAATGAATGTTTAGTTATCTAAATACCTGTGCAGATGGGAATGTCTGTTTTGTGTATCTACATATGTCTGTGTATTGGGGTATCTATGCATAATGGGGAAACCCCGGTGGCATAGTAGTTAAGTGCTACTGCTGCTAACCAAAAGGTCAGCAGTTTGATCTACCAGGTGCTCCTTGGAAACTCTATGGGGCAGTTCTACTCTACGTCATAGGGTCACTTTGAGCTGTAACTGACTTGACAGCAGTGGGTTTGGCTTTGGGGTTTGTTATTCATAACACGGTATGTGTTTGGGTATGCTAGTAGGTGTGTGTGGAGTCCTTAGGTGGTACAAATGGTTAATGTTCTCAGCTATGAACTGGACGGTTGGAGGTTTGAGTGTACCCAGAGCACCTCGGAAGGAAGGCCTGGCAATCTATGTCCAAAAAATCAGCCATTGAAAGCTCTATGGAGCACAGTTGTACTCTGACACACATGGGGTCACCATGAGTTGGAGTCTACTCTACAGCAGCTGGTAGTAAGTAGGTGTGTATCGGGGGTGTATCTGAGTTTGTGTTTCAGTATGTTTCTGTATCTGTATCTGCTTATGTGTGTTGACAAGTCTATCTGTCTTCATGTACCTGAGTATTTACTGGTCCAGACAAATCAGTGTGTGTCTGGGCTTAAGTACTGTTGCGTGTACCCATATATTTGGGGTGCCAGTATGAATTGGTGTGTAGGGGTGTGTGTCAACATGTATTTGTGTGTTTGTGTACACCCCTGTGTGGATGACGAGGAGTCTCTGAAAATCCAGATCCAGCTGTTTTCTTATGACCATGGGCAGGGAGCTCTGCCCACACTCCTTGGTGTCGCCCCCAGCTTCCAGAAGGCCTTGAGTGTGGGTGTTTCCCTTCCAGCTCCAATGCTGGGCACAGGGCCAGCCTTGCTACACAGGACTGGTGAGTGGGTGTCTGTAATCACCTAGATAGAGGCCTACCCAGCAGACCCCCACATGTACCCTTACCAGCTGGCAGGTCAGCTAGTCATCCCTGTTTCAGAGCAGAATGAACAAGCCTCTCCTTGGAGAGCAGTGAGCCCTGTGGATCTCAGGGTCAGGAAATCCCTGCTCTCTTGGCCTAGGTCACTGTCCATCTGGCCAGGCTTTTTGTGCTTGACAGATGCAGCCAGAGAGTTGGGAAAACAAACCCTGTCTCCATGGTAACCCGCCTCTGCCTTCAAACTTGGGCAGTTCAGTGGCTTTTGGCCCCTCTTTGGACCCAGAGCTAGGATGCCGGTAGGCGGTAAGGATGAGTTAATGAAGTTCTTGCAAACACACACGTGCCACACCCCCACGCCCCAAGACTCTCATAGGCATACACACATACCTCCACACACACACAATCCCTCCCTGGGGAAAACTGGATAGTTAGATGCTGAAAATGAGGCCCAGAGAGGGCAAGTGTCATTGCTAAGACCACCCAGCAAGTTAGTAGAAAGACTGAACAAGAACCAACCAGATCTGGTGACTGGGTTCCTTCCTTTATACTATGTGGTTTTCTCATTCTACTATTCAATAATCATTTCATTAGAATTAGACTTGAAAGTATACATATGTGTCTGTGTGTGTACACACATGTATGTAAACAATTTGTGAAAGTAATGGACTCTCCTAACTTTTGACAAGCCTTTAAGCTGGGCTGGCTGGATAACTCATTTCTGTGAAGGCCTCAGAACAAAACATCACCTGACATTTCTTCCCACTTGTTAAAATTCTTACTATTTGTTCTACTTGTCTATGCAAATCAGTATTTTTTTAAATTATTTTTTTATTGTGATTGAGTGAAAATGTATAATCCAATTTAAATTTGCAGGCCTGCCTATCTGCAGCTACTTCTGCTCTCCTTGGCAAATCAGTACTTTTTAATTACCGAACAGCAAAAATAAACTGCTTCAATAAACTGAATGTTGGCACTCAGTTAAAACCATAACTACCGCCTATAACTCTGAGTTTCAAAATTTTAATTCATCAAAATGCCTTTATTATTCCTACAATTTACTTTCTGGAAAGCATAATTTATAAAATAAATTTATAGCTATAAATTATTGCTTTTATCTGTCAGAATTCCAGAGAAATTTTTTTAGTTAAAAACAAAAATCCTATAGCTGAGTTACAGATAAAAGTTAAAAAACAAACAAACAAATGCTGTTTTACTCAGAACAGGTTGGCATTTCCTTGTTATACGTAAAGTGACCATGGATTGGAGCTGACTCGAAGGCAATTAACAATAGCAAAGTATTTTCCGTTAAAAGAACTAAAAAAAAAAAAAAAAAAAAGGCTGCTGTCAAGTCAATTCTGACTCATTGTGACCCTACAGGGCAGAGTAGAACTGCCCTATAGTTTCCAAGCAGCATCTTGTGGGTTTGAACTACTGGCCTTTTGGTTAGCAGCCATGGTACTTAACCTCTACATCACCAGGGTTTCTGTGTGCAGTTAAGAGTGACAATATAATTATAAACTATCTATGGCCAGCCTCTGAAAGCTTGGGGCACAGAGCTGGTACTCAGGAGATATTTGTTGAAAGAGTAAAGGAAAACACAACTCTTCACTGGAGACTCGTCTGTAACCGCTATTTGATTACTTCCTCTTCCTTCTCCCTCCTGGGAGCTGGTACCAGCTCAGAGGTGGGAGCCCCAAAGACTGCCAGCCACTCACCACTTACAAGGCAGACCTCTGAATTACCTTGGGCAAGTTATTTCACCTCTCACTGCAGTGGGGAAAATGAGTGGAATTAGCCATGAGGCCTGATTCTAAGGGATGCCAGGAAGATCAAAGACCTCAGCAGGGAGGTTGTTTGAAATGTTAACAGGACAGCTACAGATGCCAGGAGCCACAGACAAGGGGACACAGGAATGCAGCCTGTGGGACAAGAACCAGCCTGGGTTCCTCCCTTCCTCCTAGAGGTTTGCTGGGGTGGGGTTGGGGGGTGCTAGGAAGGAGAGAGGAGGGCACCTGGTGCAAGAAGCCTCTTCCTACCTTCTCCTCCCACAGAACAGGACGGGCATATAGGTTCTTTGTTCTGGATTAGGCACCCCTTTGCAAATGTGGTTAACACTGGAACTTTCCCCCAGAAAAATGCACACATGTGCCCTCAAAGCTAGACTGAGTCCAGCTGTGGCCCCAGGGTAAGCCCCCCTGCTCCTGGGGTGTTAAGGTGCTAGCCCCTGAAAGCAGTTGGCATGCGTTGGGAAATAACCTGCACAAAGTAAGCACTCAGTTAGGAAACACATGAATACAAATCAATTTTAAACTGGGCTCTACCTAGAAGTACCCTTGTGACTTAGGAGAAGTCACTCCACCTCTTCTTTGGCTCTCTTATCCCTGCAATAGGAATGCCATTAATTTCCCAGCATCTCCAACTTTGTAAGACTGTCCCTCACCCTACTGTCATTCTAGGCCCCTTCAATTGGTCTAAGAACTGTGGGAAGTCACAGGTGTTCCCACCCTTGGTTGTGTCATTTATAGTCTCTGTTCATTTCAGGTCTTCCCTGTAAAATGAGGGAGGCTCAGTCTAGAGGCAGGTGAGGTGTCTGCTTGGGAGGAGACCAGGCCCAGTAGGGGATGCCTAGAGTGTCCCTGGGAAGCAGGTCTCCCAAACAGAGGTCAGGTGGGTGTGAGGGCAACCTCAGGGTTGACTCTGTGATTTCCAAGGACAGAGGGGGAAAGCTGGGGGAACTGGAGGGGCACTGCCTCAAGCTTGGTTGTCTCTGATTCCTCCCAGGGGACAAGCTGGCATTTTCCTGCCTGGTCAGGTGATGTCACCTGGCTCCAAACTGGACTTTGGGCCCAGCTGACAAGGGCTGCTGGGAAGTTGATTCCTTAAGCTGATGGAAGGGCCAGCACAGAATGTAGCTGAGTTGACCAATCATTAATCCACAGGATGGGTATAGTCGGGGTGCAGGCTAGCCCTTCTTAGGCTAGACCTTCCTAGGTATTTCACTTTATCAGACTAGGGAAGAGGACAGAAAGCTGGGACTGCTAGTCAAAGGGTGGGCCAGGCTGAGGGTAGGAGAGAGTAGGAGCAATGAAGGCAGCATAACCCTGACCTCTTCTCATCCTCCTTCCCTCTCTCCCCACCTCCAAGTCAGGGGACTCATCTGTGGGTTGACTCCTAGGATTCTGGTTTGAAGGGATCTTTCTATGAGGAATGATATGGCCATCGGTCTGTCTGACTTCATGCACGTGTCATGAAGTAGGTAATCACATGGGCCCCATACTCAGAAGGGTCCTGAATTTACACTTTTGGGATTCTTAATTTTTGAACGAGGGAGAAGTCTAGTATTTTCATTTTGCACTGGACCCCACAAATTATGTAGCCAGTCACAGTCATCAGGGAGAAGGAGGTGCAGAAAGGGTAGGTGGGTGACAAGATTGGTCAATATTCCTCTCTTCACCTGCCTCTTCCAAAAACCAGAGTATGCTTGCTTTCCTTCTTCCTACTGCTCACTTACCGCACCCAGAGTTTATCCAACATGCCAAGGTCCTGTACACTGTTCTCTCAGCCCAGCCTATTTCAAAAGCAGGGGTGAGGTTCTTAGGGCTAGTCCTGGGCTGGGCATCAGCACCATGAGGACAGTTTCCTGTGTGATTCCTCCGTGCGATCCCAAGTGGGTGCTCTAGAGCATGGGGTGGATCCGAATGAATAGGTCAGATGGCAAAGACAGGGAACCGCCCCATGCCCCCAGGTAGAGGGTGTCAGTCATGGCCCTGGTTAGCCACAGGGGAGCCCTTAGGGGTACAGAAGGGGTAAGGCAGGTTGGGGAGGTCACACTCTGCCCTACAGTGTTACAGTGTCACCTACGATGTTGTGCGATGGTGTGCTAGGGCTGACTGGGGTTGGTTGTCCTGGACAGTTAGAGAAGAAACTTGCATTATCAAGGTCGGGTTTGATGATTCTGACAAGCTCTAACTGGTATGGCCCTTTTCAGGGGAGGAGATTCACGGGTAGTGAGCCCACACCTGGCCCCTTGGGCAATCTCTGGCCTCTGGGGCTGGGTCCCTGGACCAGCAAAGACAAGACCTAGATGCTGGTCTTGTCTTTTTTGCAGCTGGCTATCTTTGTACTCCTGGGTCATCACTAGCCCCTCTTGGCCTCAGTTTCCCTCCCGCATTAGCGGAGTAATACTGCTTTGCTTCCTTTATAGGCTTGCGGTGAGATCAAATGATATAAAAGTGCTTGGTTAGCAATAATAAAGAGCCAGAGGCTAGAGATGAGCACAGCATTTTCTGGATTCTTAAAGGATTTCTTCCTAACTCATTTCCTCAGTCTGACTTCTCACTTGCAAAGAATCTCCAGGCACTTCTTAAGGTGTGAGTTCCCCAGGCCCCAGGATCTGCCCTAATCAGTGTCCAGCGTCTAATGGGAAACGCTGACCCAGGAAGGGGTGCCCTGAGGCCTTACAGACTAGCCTAAGCATAAACCGAGCGCCGACTCTCTGCATTCCAGCCACCAAAGGGTGAAGCGGGAGTTGGGCCCCACCTCTGCACAGAGGATTGTTGGAGCCAGGGGGAAGGTGTGGCCATGAGGTGAAAGGACCAGAGGGGCTCTCAGTCACTGGACGGGAGGGGAAAGTCGGTCACAGGTCTCTGGCCAGTCTGAAGCCTCAGCCTTTGGGGTGAAATCCCCAATACATCCTGGAAAGTGTTCTCACGATTCCCTTATTCCAGGAAAAGAATTCCAGACTCTTCTACCTCTTCCCAAACCAAACTCGGGAACCAAGCTCTTCGGGGGTCCAACCCCAGAATTTCTCTTTCCCTTCTCTGAGCCTCTTTCCCGGTATCTCCTTCTTCCTGACCGAATCCCCTTTGGTGCCGCCCCCTCCCGGGCCGGGCCCTCGACGCCGCCCTCCCGCAGCCCCACAGCGCCCGGGCCGGGAGGAGGCCGGAGGGGCAGCTCCCGCCCGCGGCCGCTCCCGGCGCGCGCGCCTTCCCTCCCGGCCAGCCTGCGCGCCCCGCCCGCCGCCGGCCGCTCCCGCACCGCCCCCTCGCTCGCCCAGCCTCCGCCGCCCAAACTTTACTCCGGGCGCGTCTCCCGCGGCCGCTGCCCGCTCGTCCGCTCGTCCGCCGGCAGCCCCGGCACATGGGCGCCGTGCAGCAGGGGGCCTGAGCCCCGGCGCCAGGTCCGCCCGCGCGCCATGGCGGCCCGCGCGCCCCCCGCCGCACCTGCGGCCGAGGAGCCTGGGGGCC
Source organism: Heterohyrax brucei (assembly GCA_028571685.1). NCBI lineage: Eukaryota > Metazoa > Chordata > Mammalia > Hyracoidea > Procaviidae > Heterohyrax > Heterohyrax brucei. The sequence continues at coordinate 63,170,796 of CM053140.1, forward strand.
CGGGCGGACCCTCGCGCAGGAAGAAGTCCCGTTCCGGCCCGTCCGGCCTCCGCCGCGCCTTCAGCTGGCTTCGGGGCAAGAGGCGCAAGAAGAAGGCAGCGGGGCCCGAGGGCGCCGAACCAGCCGCCCCCCGGGCCAAGAAGGCGGACGACAAGGCCAGGAAGACCAAGGGCAAAGGCCGAGGTAAGGCGGCGGGCACTTGGGCTGGGTAAGGGTGCGGCCGGAGTGGCTTCGCCGGCAGTCCGGGACGTGTTCGAGGGGGGCGACTCCCTAGGTGTTGCTGTGAGGGGAGCAGTGAACCACAGGATCAGCCCAGGCACGTCTATCCTGCACTGCCACCCCAGAACTTCTCAGATGCAACCCTGCTCCGCTTTGACCGAGGGGACCCCCCAGATGGGCGGATATCCCTTGGTTTGAGCTGTAAGTGACGGCAGCCTGGCTGGTGGGGCAGTGAGGCAGTTCTCTCCTACACTCACCCAGGTCCAGCCCTCTGCTGAGTCAGGGGGACAGGGCCTTGACTGGTGTGGGGCCAGTGAGAGAGGCAGGTGGCCTTGGGTTCCTGATGGCAGTCTCCTGTCAGGAAAGTCAACTACACTCTTTTAAGGCGTTTCAGCTGTCCGAGTGGATTGAATTTTTAGCACCGCTAAGGACCCAGCATGGAGCACAGAATGCTTTAGATTCTTAACAGTGCCACCTTTTTCTAACTGGCCCACCTCACTGCTCACCTGGGCCAAACCACAGACATCATCTCCTGAGGTGGTGAGTTCACTGACATAAACCAACCATCCCCTTCCCCATCACTCCATCCCCCAGCCCTGGTGGAATCCACCAGAAATGTGTGTATACAGATAGGGAAACTGAGACCCAAACTAAGTAGAGAGGCGGTACCTTGCTGTGGTGGAGACTTAAGGAGGAACCGCTAGGCTTCCCTCACTGGTGTGATGGATGGGCAGCCTCAGGCTGGCCTGGCCCATCTCTACTGGGGCCACTTGCTCGGTTCTTCTCTCTTTTGTTCCCTGTGTCTTTATTGGTGGGGAGAGGGAATGAGGCTCAGCAAGAGGGTGGAGCCCCCTTGGGGTTTGGTGTCCCCAGTCTTCTACTTACCTTCCAGCACTGGTGAGGAAATGGCGTTGTGTGTGTGGCCCATCCCGTGACGCCTGTGTTTACCCTCCCCAGTGTCCTTTAGCCACCTCCTTTGCAGAATTAGAAGGAACACTTCAGGGGTCAGGAAGCGAGTGAAAAAGCCTCTTGTGTGATTGCATCCGGCCTGATCTTCCTTTTGGAAAATGGCCCTGCTACTCTACAGCCCAGATGCAAGTAGAAGTAGGATACTGGGGTTGGAGTGACTGGGCCAGGCTCTGAGTGGGGTTTGGGTGAGGGCCTCTGCCCAGGGCTCTGAATCCCCACAGAGTGTGGGGTCTGGCCCAGGGTTACCCTGTCAGCCTTAAGTCGCCCCCGTCTCTTGAAAGACGGATCACGTCAGAATTGCCGCAGGATGGATTGTGGTCACTTGGTCAGGACTGGTGGGCAGAGAGCTAGTGGAATACCCCAGCGAGTGGACATTTCACCTGGGAGACTAGCCTGGAGGCATGGGGCTGGAAAAGATGACCCTGACAGTCCCTGCTCCCAACAGCCTGGATTTCAAGTCATTGGGTCAGTGGCCAGGCCTCCCCTCGGCCTGTGGCTGGTATCAGGTGGCACTAGGCTTTCTGGGCAGCAGGCCGGCCTGATTGGAGCCCACGTGTGTGGGCAACACCTCCCTGCCCCTGCCTGTTGTTTCCTTAGGTCTGAAGGAGGCCTGGGGTACCAGTGGCGGAAGTCCTGCTCCCTTTTGCTCCAGCCTCCCATTATTCCAATTGTTTCCTTGTCACCTGCCTGGCTCCACTTCTTTTCTGTTTATTAAGAGAAATAAATCCGATCTCTCTAATCTCAGCTGGCACCGCTGGCCAGGAGTGAAAGCTCAAAGAAGGCTTAACTCTTTCTGGGGAGAAGGTTCAGAATGGAGATTGGGAAAGGAGGTGGATGGAGGGGACAGAACATTCCTGGGAGGTCAGGGGCCCTTGTGGGAGATCACTGTCCAAACTGGAATTTAAGCTCAGATCATCTGCCTCCAAAAACGGGCATTGTTTTCATGACTCTCCCAAGGGCACAGAGCCAGGGGATAAGGCGTAAAGATCTTATCATCCAGCCCACTCTACAGATGGAAAAATTGAGGCCCAGAGGGAAATATGAGAAACTGATAGAGCAGGAAGAATATCAGAGGCAGGCAAATGGGAGTTTAAATCCTTGCTCAGTGACATCAGAGAAGTCACTTCCTCTCTTGGGGTTCACTGATTTCACTACTGTTGAATGGGGGAGAGAGAGTACCTTCTCACAGGGTGGCCCTGAGGTTGGACATTGCTTTGATGAGTCTATGACCTTTCTGTCTCTCCAAGATTCTTACAGAGAGGATATAAAAATTCAATAAAAAGTGAAGTCACCATAGCTATGCAAGCAGTTGCTATTATTGTCTTTATGAGTTTAATCACCTGAGCTGTAAGGACCCCAGTGGGGAAAGAACTGGGCTTTAGGTCGGAAGAACTTTGATGCCCTGGTCTGCCCCCTTCAAGCCACGTGACACAGGCAGGTTATTAAACTCATCCAAGCCTCAACTTCCTTATCAGTAAAATGGGGGTAATAAAACCTGGCTTTATAGGAGTTTTCCAGGATCACAGGAGGCCCTCATGGCACAGTGGTTAAAGTGCTCCACTGCTAACCAAAAGGTCAGCTGTTTAAACTCACCAGCCACTCTGCAGAAGCAAGATGTAGTGGTCAGCTTCCATCAAGATTTACGGTCTTAGAAAGCCTATGGACATTTCTGCTTTGTCCTATAAGAGGGCTGACAAATCAAGTCCATGAACTTACATGTTTTAAGTGCTACATACTTTGCTGCTGAATATCACTACCATCATCTTTGAAGTACTCCCCTTGGGAAGCTATGCACCGATGCCAGTGCCTAGTCCGCCCTTCAAAGCAGTTTTGGAACTCTTTCTGGAATGGCCGTTGTGCATAGTGGCACGGTGGCAAGTTGGGGAAATTAATTGTATAGTTGTATTGGGGGGAGTTTTTAGCCAGTAAACAAATAACTGCATTGGAACACCCTACCTACCTAGCTGAGCTGGCCCCCAGTGCCTTTCTTCTTTACCTAAAGATAAAGGAAATACTGAAAGGAAGACATTTTGATGACATTTAGGACATCAGTGGTAATACAACGAAAGCACTGATGGCCATTCCAGAAAAGGAGTTCCACAATTGCTTTGAAGGGTAGACTAGGTACTGGCATCAGTGCATAGCTTCCCAAGGAGGGGTATACTTCAAAGGTGACCGTAGTGATATTCAGCAATGAGATATGTAGCACTTTTTCTAGGATGAGTTCATGAACTTAATTGTCAGAGCTTGTAAGTTGAAATTGACTTTGATGGAAGTGACTTTGCTTTATTTTTTTATTTTCAAGGATCATATGAGATAACAGGCATGCAAGTAGCTTGTGAAGTGTGGGGCATGGTCCAGATGACAGCAAGTTTCTGCTGTTGTGATGCTGAGGGCTTGGCTAGTAACCAGGTTTATCCAGGCAGATGTTTAGAAAACCCATGTCACACATCAGACACCATGATGACAGCTGTCATTAAGGGGGATCACAGAAAGTAGAATCTTACCTTTATCTGATAAGAGGACTCAGGCATAACAAAAAGTAAAAAACAAAAAACAGGAATCCACATTTTCCAGAAATATCAACTGGACTCTAGACAAGTTTGTGAAGAGGAAGTGTTTCTGGGAAAGATGCCAGGACTGAAGCCCAGTAGATAACCAGAGGAGGCTTTCTGGAAGAGGTGAGCAGAGTATGGGAGGAGGGCGGGATTCTAATTTGAAGAAGTAATATGAAGGCCACCATTGGCCAGACATTTTCATAAATGTCTTCCTGTGTCCTCACAACAGCCTGTGATGTAGGCAGTTATCACCCTTCATACCTGTTGTCACTGAGCCAACAACAACTTGTAGTGACCCTATATGACAGAGTAGAACTGCTCCATAGGCTTTCAGAGTGGCTGGTGGATTCAAACTGCCAACCTATTGGTTAGCAGCCAAGCTCTTAACCACTGTACCATCAGGGTTTCCTGTCACCCTTTACAGGTGAGAAAAATAGGCCCAGAGGGTTAAAGAAAGTTGCTCAAAGTCACACAGCTTCATTCATTTGAAAAAGATGAATTATATATAGTGCGAGGCACTGTTCAAAGCAATGAGGACACCTGGAGACAAGAAGGGTAAGGTCCCTGCCCAGTGATGTTCATAGTGTAGCAGTGTCATAGTCACTGCTTCTGCCTCCAAGGCCACACTCTTTCCACACAAAACAGTGTGATGTGGTTCTGACTATACCCCAACCAGTTGCTGTTGAGTCTGACTCATGGAGACTCTGTGTGTATCAGAATAGAACTGCTGTACTCCATAGGATTTTCCAGGCTGTAACCTTACAGGAGATGGTCAGGGCTTTTGTCCGTGGTGCCCCTGGGTGAGTGAGCCACGAGTCTTTTGGTTCGTGCCCAATGCTTAGTTGTTTGCATGACCTAGGGACTCCCTGTCTCTGACTATGTAGAGTCTTAGACAGGACAGGCTTTGAGATGAGGGGTAGTCATCTAAGGGTTTCTCTTGGACAGTGGAAAGTGTCTGGGGCATGGGAGTGGAGATGCTTCTGATATTGAAAATTCAGAAGCCAGTGACCTGTATGTGGCCTCTCTCGACCCTGCCAGACCCCAGGAGATTTAACCCTATGAGCTCACTGGAATGTCCCCAAGTTCCCTTTGGCCACTCACTCAGGGAGGACCATTCTGACCTGGCCTTGGGGAGATACATCTGATTTTGAGCTCTGTCATGTTGTAAGACCTTGGGCAAACCCTGCCCCACTCTGGGCCAAACCTACCCTGTCTTGAGACCCTCTATACTTACAAGACTCAGGGCTTGAGGATGGGGTTGAGGAGCTAACTGGTAGAGGCTAGGGGCTGAGCATGGGTATGGTAACTAAGTGCAGGAAAGAAGAGCTTACCTTTGGCCAGTTGAGTGGACAGGACACTGGGACACTGGACAAGACATTGGGACCCAGTGTCCTGGATGTTATGAGGACGTGGATGAGGAGGGACCAGCATGGATACTGCTGTTTCTTCCTGCTTAGTAAGGGCGTGTGTGGCTTTAAAGCTAAGTGAGGACCCAGAGACACTTTGAGTACTGGACATTTTGCTTCTGAGGTCAAGATGGTGTCTCCCTGCTAAGAGGCAGTATCAGGACTGTTTACCTTTCAGTAGGCATGCCATCTCTTTTCACATTCTCTGCCATTGAATGTGCTATTCCTTCCTGTTCAGGATGTGTTTCCCTTAACTTTCTATGTAGTGAACTATTCAACTGTCAAGGCCGGCTCTGGTGTTGTCATCTGTGACAGTCCTAGGGAGAAATTATTGCCTCCAGGCTGCAGAGCAGGGTGCTTAAGAGAAGACATTTCCCGGGTCACCTTCTTCTTGTGTAGGAGCATCCCAGTGTCCTCAGCCTGGGGCCTGGAGCAATGTGATGACAGCAGGGTTGTTTTTATTAGGGGATACTTGTGGTCAGAAGTGGCTTACATGGAAGAGTCTAGGATTCCTCAAGGAGAGTGTGGCACGGTGGCTGCTCTGTGCATTGCTGTTCACCTCTTTCAGGTTCCCACAAAGTGGTAAGTATTGTCGTCTTTACTTTCCGATGGGAGAGGAAGCGTCACTCATTTATTTCACAAATACCTATTAAGCATCTACTATGAGTAGGGTCACTATGAGTTTGGAATCAACTTCATGGCAACGACTTTGACTTTGATGTATCAGGTGGCACAGTGGTTAAGAGCTACAGCTGCTAACCAAAAGTTGGCAGTTCAGATCTACCAGCTGCTCCTTGGCAACCTTATTGGAGCAGTTCTATTCTGTCCTATCAGGTTGCATGAGTTGGAGCTTACTCCATGGCAAGAGGGTTATTTATTTATTTATTTATTTGGTATGTATCAGGTTGAAGGAGCCCTGGTGGCACAATGTTTAAGCACTCCACGTCTTACCAAAAAGTTGGCAGTTTGAATCCACCAGCAGTTTCACCAAGGAAAAGACCTGGTGATCTGCTCTGTAAAGATCACAGCCTAGGAAACCCTATAAGGCAGTTCTTTAGGGCTGCTGTGAGTCAGAAACAACTTGATGGCACATGATAACATGTACCAGGCAGAGTCACTGGGTGCAAATGGTTAATACACTCAGCTGCTAACCGAAAGGTTGGTGGTTCAGGTCCACCCAGAGGCACCCTTCGAAGAAAGGCCTGGAAGTCTACTTCAAAAAAAATCAGCTACTGGAAGCCATATAGAGCACAGTTCTACTCTTACACACATGAAGTGGTCATGAGTCAGAATGGACTCATCAGCTACTAGTTTTTTTACATGCTAGTCACTGTCTTGGGGATCAACAAGAGGCACAAGATCCTAGACTTCATGAACATCACAATTTTAGGGGGAGAAACCAGACATTGAACAAGTAATTAAGGGTTGAGAAGTATGATAAAGAGAAAGCATAGTGATCCCTGCAGACCAAAGAAAGCTTCCTGGAGGAGGGACCTTTGAGCTAAAATTGAAGGATGAAGGGAAGCTGGAGTTGAGGAAATTTGTAATACTGGAATCAGGAAAGGTAGCTCTTGGTCATCTGGGGACCAGCTGGCCATCTGGGGTTTTGTGGGGCACAGGGATCACATACCCTGAGACCAAGAGCTCAGAAGACTGTCTCTTTTCTGTCCTGCCTGGCACAGCGCCTAGCACTAAGTGGTTTTGGCAGATAGGTAGGTGATGCATGGGCATCTCTGAATCATTGACCCTCAGGGTTGATGGCCTAAGATGTCATAGGGGGCCCTCATCTAAAGATGGGCAGTTTAGGCCCAGAGGAGAAAGTAACTTGCTTGAGGTCACATAGCCATCCAGTTTCAGAGGTGGAACAGGAGCCCACACTGGCCAGGTCTTTAGCTTCTCTACTCAGTTATTGTTATTCAGATGGAAAAATCTCACCCCAGAGTGGTGCCTCTGTTGGAGCTGAGAAGAGATGAGGAGGAAAGGGGCCAAGAGAGCCCCCATCGCTCACCTGACACCTTCAGGGGCTCATCCAGTGTCTTCCTCACCCTCTTCACAGAGGCCCCAAATCTTTACCTGTGGCACACAGTCTGGCATTCTCCTGGAAGTTTCCTCAGGCCTAGGAGGGACCCTCAATCAGTGTGCCCCCCCCCACGCTCCACCAATAACCTTTACTTTGTTGCAGCAGCAGAGGGTGGGTAGGGTCAGCTGAACTGTGGTAGCTGAACCCTGTGGCCAGAAGAATCTAGACTGTTGTCAGCAGAGGGCAGAGGGAGAGCCTCCCCTCACCCACCTGTGCCCTGGAAATTCCCCTTTCCCCAAACCCTCAAAGCTGTCTCAGCTGCTTTTGGCCTGTCACATGCTAAGGAAAATAAATGAGAGGAGGCATTGTATATCGTCTGGGGCACAGTGGATACAGCGGGTTGGGCAAGCAGGTACGCACACTTCTATCTTTAGATCCCCAGGCTACCTCCAGTCCCTTGGCTGACTTGGGAAGAAAGCAGCCTTCCTGGGACGGAGGGGTGATATCTCTGTCCAGCCTCCCCATCATTATACCTCATTGTACTCCATGCTTCTGTGATATACTGCTGTTGAGGGCTAGTTCATAAAAAGCCAGTCATTTCCACTCCCAGGGTGCCCAGCTCTGTGCGGGGAATGGAAGAGGGAGAGAGACAGTTCGGCCTGCAAAGGGTGTGAACCCTCAATCTTGTGGCAAAGCACATGATTCCCAGGAGGCTCCTGGTGGAGTCTGCTCCAAGTCCTTTTGTCTGCTCAGGACACCCTCGTCACCTCAAGTCAGCTGAGTCCTGTACCGCTGTTCCCCAAGAGCATCACAGAGTGCTCAAACCAGTCCTGAGGAGTTGTGGTCCATATGCCTTCCATGCCACCTACCTCTTCCTTCCAGTTCTATCCTAGGGTTTCCCATGTGCTTGGCTATGAGTAGTATTCTTGTCTCAAGATCCTGGAGCAAATGGAGCCTTTGTAGAGAAAAAAATGTAGGACTAGGAGAGAGCGCTGGACCCTCTTGCCTGTGCCTCTTCAGTATGCAGGTGCCATCACCACCACTACCACCAGTGGTCAGTCAGCATGATGGCACAACTGCTATGGTCCAGTTGGTCACTGAGCTGGGGTTACTAGGAAGAGTGAGACAGTCTCTGCCCTTGAAGAACTTGTTTTCTGGCTGGAAAGGCAGATACCAAAACACACTATTGCAGTGTCTCAAGGCAGGTGCTGGGAAGGTGTTCTGCAGGGTGCTAGGGAACCTGGAGCTGGGGTTCTTAGCTCATCTTTGGGTAACTAGAGAAATAGGTGTCATGTGGCTAGACAGTCTTGGGATGGTGTGATCAATTCTTTATCAGAGGGCAGTACTATTGGCAGTGGGCTCACAGGAACTCAGCTGGGAGATTGCGGGAGTGCTAGGGAGACTTCATGGGGAGTAGACCTTTGAGCAAGGCCTTGAGGAATAGAAAGGAATCTTCCAGGCAAAGGTGGGAGAAGGCATTCCAGGCAGAAGTAGTAGCCTGTGTCAAGACCTGGAGGTGACACTGAGGAGTATCAAGCAGTTTTGTGTGGTTGGAGCTCTAAGAATGGAGGGGTGTGGTTGGTGATCGATCAGTGTGATCGATGAAGCTTAAGTGGTGGGAGAGGGCAACTTGTGCCGGGCCTTCTCTGAAGACCAAGCCACCTGCTATACTTCAGATGTCCTTGGAGCTGCTATGCATGTTCATGCCAAGGAACTTGGACTTTACCCTGGGTGTTCCTCTGCTCCTCCCTCCCCCTCACTTCATGAAGGATATCTGTAAATGAAGGGAATTGTGTTAGCAGATCTCTGAGGTCTCTTCTCTGTGCAAAGTGGGGAAACTGGTACACACAACAGGTATACAGTGGATGCTCAGTGAGTATCTTCAGGGTGGATGAATAAAATACCAGCCCCTCAGGGAATGTCAGCCTCAGGTTCTCAGCAAGAGTTGGGCCTCAAGAAGGACTGGATCAGCTTTGATCTAAGCCCTTGGGCATAAGAGGCAGCGTGGTGTAGTGGAGGGACTTGCCTAGGTGGCAGAAAGGATGGGTGATATCGGGACTAGAACTGAGGGCTCTGGACTCCTAGCCCAACACTCTCTCTGCTACACCACGCTGCCCCTAGTTGGAGAGACAAGGCAGAGCCATGGTAAAGGAGAGTTACTGCCCAAGCTGTCCCTGGGCACAAGGGCATCTGTAGGGAACTCACAGGTGGGAGCCTGGGCTAGCCTGGAAGGCTTTCAGAAGACATGAGGCTTGGTGTGACCTTCAAAAAACAAAAACTTGTTATAAGGGGAGATGAGTAAGGGCACACAGCTCCACAGACCTGAGTGCTTTCACAGATTTCCCTAGATGCTCCATCAACACACTTGTACATACAGACCAAATGTAGATACCAGCATAGCCACCTAAGAAACACAATTGCAGTTACACAGATACAAGAAGCATATGCAAGTACACAATCTTATAGACAGACTTGTTTACACATATATGCAGACAGGCTGACTATCATAAGCTCAAAAATACAAAAATAAGAGACTGACTCTCCCCTGGAGTCAGTCACAGTTACGTAGGCTGATACATAAAAGCACATGTCCAGACCTATGAAAACAGACTCAATTGTGTGAATACAGGCACATAGTCATACATTGATAATTACAGAGAGGAACCTAGCACAGAATCACAGATATATATATAAGTACACAATTACACAGCCACATTCAAGCCCGTAATTACCCACAAATGCAGTTACGGTCAATTGCGGAGACACGGATAAGCTGGAAGGGTGGTAGCACGGAGCAGTGGGTATTGGAGTCAGTCAGGGTTTGAGTCCTGCTTAATTTTGTGTGGCTTTGGGCAAGTCAGTTGACCTCATGGAGCCTCAGAAATACCCACTGCCATAGAGTCAGGTCTGGCTCATGGTGACCCTAGAGGTTAGAGTAGAGCTGCCCCATAGAGTTTCCAAGGAGCATCTGGTAGACTTGAACTGCTGACCTTTTGGTTAGCAGATGTAACACTTAACCCACTATGCCACCAGGGCTTCCTCACCTATAAAACAGAGATGGATGAAAGTACCCACCTTACAGGATTGTTGTGGGAATGAAATGAAGTAATGCAAGAAAATGGCTAGCACAGTGCCTCACACACAGTAAATGCTAACTAAAAGGGTGCTATTATTATTTTTAACACCATTACTAGAGAAATACAGTAAAATCTACAAAATTGTACACACACAGGCACAGAGACTAGGGCTACATAGACACGTGACACTCACTGGGTGTCGGCTGGTGGGTCCTAGTAGCAGCGGGGCCCTGGAACCCTGCCTGGCTGCAGCCTGTCGCCTAGTTCTCCTAGCTCCATTATAGTCCTCCGTGGCCCTTAAGCTGGAAGAACAGGCGACCTCAACCTGCCCCACCGGGACGAGTCAGCCTTTCCCGGAGCTCTTTGGGCGGGGTGGCTCAGCAAGTCTCCCAGATCCCAGAGAAGGGGGCGGAGGCAATAGAATGCGCTCCAGGCCACGCCCCTCCTCCATCCCCACCCCTCCTCGGCTATTGGCCACTGAGTCTGGGGGTGGGGCTGAGCTGAGGCTGGGGGCGCTCGCGGTGGCAGCCCGCGAGTCTCGCTGCCTGGCTCTAGGGGCTGCGGGCCAGCCAGCCAAGCTGGCTGAGCTGCGCTTAGGTTCCCGCACCAGTTCCCACACCCGCCATGGGTAACTCACATCACAAGCGGAAGGCCCCCAGCGGACCCCGAGTCCGCAGCTTCTGGCGGTTCGGGCGGTCGGCGAAGCGGCCCGCAGGTAGGGGGTGGGGGCGGGGCAGGGGAGGGAGGAGGGTCCCTGTGCTGCAGCCTCCGCCACCACCACTGCTGCCCCCTCCTGGGGCTTGGTGGGTGTTAGTGTGAGGGGTCGGAATCTCCGTACAGACCCCACCCCTCACATGCACATAGATACACATGTACACAACGATACTGCACGTACATGTTCACAGTTTACAGACACACATGCAACACCCACTCAGATGTACAGATATGCAGACACAAAATCACATAGTCACACGCACACTGACACCATCACTGCAGGACGTACAGATCCTGAAACACAGGTACATATACTTGTGCATACATATACTTATGCATACATAACCACACAAATTACATCTCACGCCATACATACAGTCGTGCGCACCAATCAGACATGTAGGTACAGTGCCCAGAGTGTTATACACACAGATGTACACACAGGCTCACAACTGCACGACTACCCAGGTGCGCACACTCAGGCACTTAGTGTACCCACAAACACATACACTTGTTCCCCAGGTTTTAGCCCCAAACAGGCTGAAAGTTTGTAGGACGGTGGGAAGACAAAAGGTAGAGGGAGAACCAGGAAACCAAAAGGGAGAACCAGGAAACCAAAGGCTGGAAGCTCAGTCTGCCTCCATCTGGCGAGATCGGGAGTCGGACTGGTTTTCTCCCCCCACCCCCACCCCGCCCGCGGTCGCCACCGCATCTCTCGGTTTTCAGTGCAGCCACCGAGCTGGAACACAGCCCTTTGCCAATGTACTGCAGGATCCCTCCGCGGGGCACATTCCAGCCTCAGAGTGGGAAGAAATGGGGGAAGGCCTTGCACTTCGGGGCTGGAGATGGGACTTCTGGTTTCCCTTGGTAGGTGCGGCAGATCAGGGTACCGGGAGTTCAAGGGGTGCTGAAGAGGAGGGTTCCTAGTCCCCCCCATGAATCCAGAGATGGGGGAGGGGGAGAGTGATGGATCTGAGTGCCCACGTTCCCACTATCCATTATCCACCTCCCTCAGGTACCCCTAGGGTACCCTCTGGTCTTGGGTAATGGGGTAAGCCCAGAGGAGATGGGATGAGGGGGCCCTGCTGTGGTGGGAGAATCCACCCTTATGTTCCCAGAATGGCTTACATTCCTCGAGATTCAGAACCTAGTCTGATGATGTCATCACTCCACATAGGGGGTGATGGAAAGAGCCTGGTCTGGAAATTAGGGGCCAGGATTCACGGTGTAGCTCTGGCATGGACCCTGGTGACCTTGAGCAGATCCAGTTCCCTTCTCTGAACCTCCCTGACACCTAAAGGGGTCCTGTATGTGAAGGGAGGAGGACTAGGTTTGGGTGACATCTTGGACCCTTAGAATTGTAGCTAGCCATTTCATGGATGGAGAGACCAAGGTCCAGAGATGGGGGGGCTTGTCCAAGGTCATTTGCCTGTGATGGTTGGCGAAATAATAATAGTCAAAACAATGGGAAAGGGCTAAATTCAGTTCAGGGAGGGTTTCTGAGGATTCTACATAAGGTGAGCATTGATGAGCAACTCTAGGACCTTCAGGTACTCGCCCTGCCTCTGAAGGACATGTTGTGCCCTCTTGTCACACCTTCTAGAGTCCATGTTCAGTGGGAAGTAGGGGCTCTTCATCTGCCCTCCAATCTGGTGATTTCCAGAGAACCAACTGTGGGCCCCAACTTGTGACTATTTGTGGTTGGGGAGAGAGAGGATAAGAGAACTGTGCTCACAGTCTCCTCTCCACTGGCCCTAAAAGAGGCCTGGGGCTTCTAGCAACCTTTGTGTACCTCTAGCCCCTGCTGCAACTCAGGGGCCAACGAGGCTTCAAGATGTTCGTGAGAACTGCAAAGCAATGCCAAGGCAACACAGAAGTAAGCATGGGGAATGGGGATCTCCTAGGCTCTTTGTTAAAAGGCTTCTGGGTTGGGGCCAGCTTTAGAAAGCTGAAGAGGTAGTCTTCATTTGGTTTTTGAAGTAACGGTAGGATTGGTATTTATGCTGAATTGTTGGTTGATTAAATGAGAACGTGGCTGGGAATGTGTTTTAGCTGTGAAGTATGGCCATGAGCAAAGACTTAGAGATTGGAGAGAAAAGTAGTGGAGATTTCTTCCTTGTGCTTGGAGGGAAAAGAGGTTCCATGGTGAATGCAAACTTTGGTCCCTTTGGTTATAACTTGGGTTCAGAGTTCTAAGCCCTCTTTAGGCTCATCCTGTGTTGTCACAGGCCCAGTGTGGCTTCTGGGGCTTGAGTAATTGACCCATTTGATTAGTCTGTGAGAGGACCAGGGAGAGAATGCAAGTCAAGCGAGGAGGGCTGGAGTCCGCAGGCCATAGGGAGCCAGTGAAGGTGTTTGAGCAAGGGAGAGGCCTGTGAAAGCAGTGTGTTAGGAAGATGGCTCCAGGGTGGGGGCAGGTGCAGGCAGGATGGGGTGGAGTGGTGAGAGTGGAGGCTCAGAGAGCACTCGGAGGCTCTTGCAGTAATCCGGGGAAGAGGTGATGAGGCGAAGGCTGGGGCCAGAGTGGGGGTTGTGGGGGTGGAGAGGAGTGGCAGCTGAAGAAAGATTGTGGAGGAGATGCAGAATCGATAGAACCTGGTTATCTGGAAACCCTGTTGACGTAGTGGTTAAGAGCTACAGCTGCTCGGTGGTTCGAATCTACCAGGCGTTCTTCGGAAACCCTGTGGGGCAGTTCTCCTCTGTCTTTTAGGTCACTGTGGATCAGAATGGACTCTATGGCAGTGGGTTTCATTTTGGGTTTTGAGATTGATATGATGTGCGAACAAGGGCAAGAAAGGTCTTTGCTTGAGACTTTGGGGGATGGTAGCAGAGATAATGATAAATATTAGTTGGGCCTTATCATGAGCCCTTTACATTGATTAATTTGTTCTCCAACAGCACCACAAACTAGAAGCTATTATCACCCCCCATTTTACAAATAAAGGAAGCTTAGAACTCAGAGAAGAGAAGTCAACTGTCATACTGCAAAGAGGTGGCAGCCCTGAACTTCAAACCCATCAGATTCCAAAGTTTGTGCCCTTAACCAGTTTAGGGGTGGATGGATTTCATCTTATAACTGAGGGGCCTGCAGTCCCTCTGGGCAAAGAATGCCTGAGCCTTTGGGGGATTTACACTATGTTAGGGAGTATGAGTGGAGTAAACACTTGGGGAGGGACAGTTGGTGAGGACCAGGCTTTGAAGTCCCCTAGGACTCAGGGAGGGAGCAGGTGGGAAGCACGAAGGGGAAACTAGGACTCAAAGAAGGGTTGGTTAGTTGGATCACATGCCCTTGGGAGGGTAGAGAAGGGTGAGGGTAGATGAAGAAAGGCTTTGTCAGTTGCTAAGAAGACACTGTAACTTGCTTGGATTATTTGGCCTTGGTTCTCGGGAATCCAATCTAACACTCCCCTCCTGGCCAGTGGGACCCTTGGTCCTGGGTAGGCTGAGGGAATGGTAGAGTATGCACTGGGAGCTTAGGAGCACCCCCTCCTCCTGTTCCCACACAACATGCTGCTGGTTTTACATACCACCTTGAGGCTAGGTTTGTTGTTCCCATCCTGCAGATGGGGAGAATGAATCATTGATCGACTTAGTCATCTTTTCCCTTGTCTCTGCACCTGGAAGGTTTGGGGTCTTTGGTAAGACCCACAGCTGAGAGAAGTCCCCTCACTCCCAGTTTCTCCCTGTGTCTCTGCCTCTTTCCTAGGTGGAGATTGGTAACCTGCGGCATGTGCAGACTTGCTTGTGGGATTCTTGGGCTTCCAGATAAGGGGCTGGACCAGTCTTCTCTGGCCCGAGGGATATGAGATAAGCTGAACCTTGGGGTCCCAGGCCCTGACCCAGAGTGAGGAACCACTACTTTCTTTTCGGGGGCAGAGCCATATGCAGTGAGACCTGCTTAGAAACCATCTCTCCAGTCTTCCCACTGCACAGATGGAGAAACTGAGGCCCAGAAAATGGCAGTGCTGTTAGAACTTAAACTTAGGATAGACTTCCAAGATAGTGCTTCCGCTGCTTCACCCACTTGGAGATACCTGGTCTGGGCTGGGAATTCCCTTGGCTCCCTAAAAGGGAGGTTAGGACTGTCAGATGAGGGCAGGGGGTCACTGAGAGATATGGAGCTGATGTTAAGTGTCCCTTGTCAGACCTTATCTTAATGGTCCTTAAGTCCACTTGAGATTGGAAGAGAGCTCTGGAAGTGGGTGAGAGAGGAAGCTGCTGGTGGCTTGAGAAGAACAAGGTTTTGCAGCCAGTCAGAACAGGGCTTACACCCTGACAACTGCAGTTACCAGTTGTGTGACCTTGGGCAAGTCACTGACCTTCAGGGAGTGCCTCTGTATGGTGAGGAGGATTTGGTGACACTGCATGTGTCTCAGTTGGTGTTCAGTAAATACTAGTGTATTATTATTGTGTTGTAAGTGGAAAGGCAAAGGATCTGAGGCTCTCTGTGATTATAACAGGTGGAGTGTACCTTTATGTTTAAACTTGGATTTTTGGCCTCCTTTAACTTTCCTGAGGCATTCTGGGCACTCCCTAGGTGGTGCAGATGCTTAATGTACTTGGCTGCTAACTGAAAGGTTGGAGGTTGAATCCACCCAGAGGTACCTGTGAAGAAAGGCTTGGCCATCTACTTCTCCAAAATCAGGCCCCGAAAACCCTATGAGTACAGTTCTTCTTTGACACGCTTGGGGTCCCCATGAGTTGGTACTAGTAGGCACTCTGTGAAGTGGGTATTCAGCCCACTTGTACAGTGAGGAGACTGAGACCTGTAAGTCAGTTCTGCTTCATAGTGACCCTATAGGACACAGTAGAACTGCCCCATGGGCTTTCCAAGCCTGTAATCTTGATAGAAGCAGACTGCCATATCTTTCTCCCAGTGAGTGGCTGGTGGGTTTTTGAACCGGTAACCTTTGGGTTAGCCACAGAGCACTTAATGACTTTGCTACTAGGGCTCCTTGACTGAGGTTGAGAGAGCCTAGTTCATTTGTCCAAGGCCTGGAATCCAGACCTCCTGAGTCCTAGCAGAAGGCCTCCTCTCCTGGCTTTGTAGAGGCTGCTTTCTGTGATATCCTTCAGATGGGAATAGTCATGCCTCGAAGGAACAAAGGACAGGATTTGGGAAAGTCAGAATTGCTCCCTGGCTGAAAGGGATTATTATGTCATTGTCAGGAGGAAATTCTGCCCCAGAAACTCATTAGAACATTTAGTATTATTGTGGCTAATTCCTCCCCTTGTCACTGCCCATTCCCTGGGGTGCCCGTGGGATGGGATCCTCCCCTCCCTGGACATGCACTCCTTGTCCCCTCAACCCTAATATTTACCTTAGAACCTGTCTGTCTACTCTGCCTCTCTTGGGGTGGGGTTTGACACAGAGGAAGAAAGGAAAGGGATTCCTCTTTCTATTGGAGTGGGGTGCAGAGCTCCTACCTCTTTGGGCAGGAACTGAGACTGTGGCCCCCCACTTCCTGTTAAGTTCCCCAGACTCAGGACCACCAAGGCCATTTAGAGTGACCCTCACGTTCAAATGTGGACATGCTACCTGGCTAGGTGACCTTGGGCAAGTGACTTTCCCTTGAGCCTATCTGTGCCCCTTGTTTGTGCTTTTTCATGTGTCCTCTTCAGGTTTCCTGTTAGGTATTCTTCAAGACAGTGAAGAGAGTGTTTCAGTAGAAGAGAAGGTATTTTGAGAACTGGAAAGGCTTTTGTTATGCTCATTTCCTCTTGCTTATGAAAATAAAATCTATATATACTCTACGTTCTCGTGCCTCTAGACTCTAGCCCTCTGGGCCTTCAGTTGCTCACCAGTGGTGAGGGGGTGAAACTTGGGGTCCCTGTACTCTGAATCATGGTACCCTTGGCTGGCCCCAGGCAGTGTAGAGAGGAGCAGGGGGTGGGGGCAGGGTTGGCCCAGAGGGTTTCAGCTCATGAACAAGGCCACCTGGACAGCTGTGCTGCCCTCCCCCCCTCATACCTCTCCCCTGAGTCAGTCCTGCCTGGCTGTGGGCGCACCACCTCCGCCCCTTGCTCTGGAATGGGGCAGGTTGGGGCCTCACCCCATGGAGTATGGTGCCAAGACTGTGTACGCATGCGCACATGTGTGTGCGTGCGTGGCCTTGTCCCCAGGCTCAGGAAAGCCCCACAGTGGTGTATATACACAACTGTTTTCATGCACACACTGCCACCTGGGTGAGGAGGGCACAGACTAGGGCATCCTGAGAGTTTTATGGGTATGCTTCTGAGAGTGCACACCTGTGGAGGTGGTCCTGGTGGTGCATTCTGGAGGTATGTGCCCGTGTACCTGCCTCAGTGGACTGTCCCTGAGCTGACAAACTTGCTTGGGTGCTTCCTGATGTGTCTTTCCTGCTGTTGTGGGGTGTGGCTGGGAGCAGCATGTCTTCTCAGATCTGGGAAGCCTCCTCCTTCAGGCAGGTGGGGGCTGAGGAGGTACTGAGGCTTCCTGGTGAATTTCCCTCTTGTCCTCAGCCCTAGGCTGTGCCTCTAAACTGTGCTAAGGTGGAAAAGCCCTGGCACACAAGCTCTAAGTATGGCATTGAGCAAGGTTCTTCTGCTCTCAGTTTCTTTGCTATGAGGTGCACACTCCTACTGAGACTCTGAGTTTGCTAAGCCCCTCCCGAGGCAAGCCTCAGGTGTGTAGACCTGTGTGCTAGGTGGCTCAGAGAGGCATCCTGCTTGGGCTAGGCTGTTGGTGGTTGGGGGAGGGGTGTTGCCAGGGTAACCAGATGTTATCAAGTGCAGGAGCCTTGGATCACAGTGGAGAGTTTGCAGCTGTGGCTGTGACCACTGGCACTGTAGGCCTGGGACCTTGACAGCTGACATGCCTGACCCTTAATTTCCCTGGTTTAGGGGGAAGCTGAGCATGACTGCCCTGCATGGTTAAAGGCTCCAGCTTGAGAAGTCCTGTAACTCTGAGCCACACAGGTCCATGGTCAGTGAGTAGGAGAGTACCTTTGACTCCCTGCCTTGAAGGACACTGGTAGGATCCATGAGGGCAGAGACTGTTTTGCCCTCCCCCAGCACCTGGCACAGTGCCTGGAATGAATTAATCACCCTGATAAGTGTCAGTGTGTTGCTTTTTTCTCTGTGTGTGGGACTGATAAAGAGGGGTGGGTGTGTCTGTCCTAAGAAGGATAAGGGGAGGGTGTGGTCAAGGAGCCTCCAGTTTGAAGGGATGGTAGGACTTTTTGGTAGAGTGAACAATGCACAACTTTTGGATTCAAGTTGTCCTGAGTGTGAATGTTGCTTGCCCCTCTGTCCTCCATTTCTTCATCTGTAAAATGGGGATAAAACTGTGTACTTCTTATGGTTGTTGTTGACATGTCAGTGTGATGTGGACTTAACGCTACCCAGTTCCACAGATCTGTTTTCAGCTGTGTACTTGAGTGTGGAGTGGTCTCTTGAGATGGGAAAGAGCTGCAGAGGGGTCTTGTCTTTCAGCATAGGAGCCACTGTGAATAAATCCTTAGCTCCTTAGGGACTCAAGAGAGAAGGGTGCTGTGAGGAGGGAGCTTGGAGTACAGCACCTTATAGCTGTCTCTTCTATGGTCTCAGCTACTCTTCTTAAGAGTTGCCAGAGGGATGCTTTTAACTATCCAGTGTAAACCCCTATAGAGCCCTGCCTTACTTGGCCCCTGCCCTCCTCTGGCTGCATCTCCTGCCATCCTCTCCTTGGCTTACCACACTCCAGTCACACTGGCCTCCTCTCTGTCCCTGGAAACCTACCACTCCTGCCTCCAGGCCTGTGCACTTGTTCTCTCTGCCTGGAAGGCTGTGTCTGCAGCCCTTCTCATGGCTGCATAGCTTTCAGCTCAGATGTCATTTCCTTAGAGGTGTTCCTTGACTACTTGTCTAAAGGTGTACCCCCTTTCTGTCCCAGCTCTGTTTTTCAGTCCTCACTATCTGAAATGTTACTGTTAATGAGTTTACCTCATTCTTGTAGTCATCAAATAATTTATTAAGCTCATAGCATGTACCAGTTGCTGATTTAGGAACTAGAGATATGCTGGTAAACGAGACAAAATTCTCCTTGGCTGTAGCTCCTGATAATAGTTTAATAAATACTTGCTGATTGAATGGTTACACCAACCTTGTAAAGAAGAGTCATTGGCCTTGTTTTCCACCTCAGGTCCTGGTTTGTGTATGCTAGAGCTGGATTTGAACCTGGACCTGACTTTTCTCCCAGTGCTTCTGCTTCCCCTGTCTTCTGCTCTCACTTTGAGCTGTGTTTTGTTTATTCTGTTCTCCCTGGCTGATGATGATCCAGCCCAGAGTCACTGAGTCACAGAGTGGGGCCAGTGGGGAGAAACTCAGAACTAGTGGTCTAGAGGGTCTGTGCTGAAGTCCTGCCTCTGCTGTGTGACATTGGAAAGTTCACTGTGCTTCTCTGGGCCTGTGATGTCACATTGCCAAAGTATGAAGAAAGTCCTTTGGAAACTGTAGGGCTGAACACATCAGCCCTTGTGATTTCATTCTGGGCCAAAACAAGCACCACCACCCTACTGCTCTTGAGTTGATTCTAACTTATAGCAGCCCTGTAGGGCAGAGTAGAACTGCTCCATGGTTTCCAAGAAGGGCCTGATAGATTTGAACCGCTGACCTTTTGGTTGGCAGATGTAACACTTAACAGGATTTCCTCCCACCAGGGTTTCCTCATTCCCTAAATTACCAGTACTGTGTCCTTGGCCAGGCCCCATCCTTCCAGGAACCTCTGCCTGTGGTCTTGCTGTCCCCACAGGAGCCCTGGGCTCCTTTCTGGCTGCTTCATGCTTTGAATATCTTCCCCAGGGAATACTCACCAGCTAGGAGGGCCTGGTCGGAGCACCATGCCAAGCCTAGTCCAGGGGCCCTTCCACCCACCATCTGTCAGCTGGGACCCCTGCCCTAGCTGTGGCTTCTGAGTATTTATACAAGGGCTTGGGCACAGGCTTAGTGGTCCGCCACTGGAATTATCTTCTGACCTGGTGGTTGGTCTTACTGTCTTTCAGAGCAAGGCACACACAGACCCTAGGCCTCAGTCGTCCTCTGAGTGTGGGGGATTCGTGCCCCAACACTCCCCTTGAGGGGCGGTGTCAGTGAGTGGGCGGGATCAGTGGCGAAGGTGGGAGGAGGACCTGGAGAGCAGCCCCTCCCCCTCCCGTGTCTGGAGCCGGCGCTCTGCGGCTGGGCAGGCGGGCTTGGAGCCCCTTAGACCCGCGTTTTCGAGTGGTTTAGATAAGGGACGGTCCTGGGTGGCACCGAAAGCATGGTGGTGTTCCTGGGCCGCCAACTCCCTGCGCTCCTGGGACTTTTTAAGAGGAAGGGTGAGTGGGTGTGGCTGGAGGGGGGAGGCGGAGATCCCCGGCACTCTTATTTACCAGACCCTTAGGTAGAACAGGGAATCACAGCCAGGAAAGAGTAATGGGGTGGGGGATGGGATTAATAATGAGGCCGGAATCCCCCGCTGGCCACCTTGCCTTTGTCCAGCAGCTTTGTTGCTGCCTTTGTCTGGGCTCTGCGTATGTTTGCCTGGTATTCTCATGGGCCCAGGTGTCACTGACCTTGAAGCCCACAGTGTCAGGTGAGACTGCATTCTCCTAGAGGTACTCGCGCTTGACTGGGTATAACCCAATACCCTAGGCCAGAGAGGTAGGCGAACCCCGCCCCCCGCACGCCCGCCAGCCTGCTATGTGGGGCAGGATGGAATGTGGGGAGGGGGGAGGAAAATTGGGGAGCTCGGTCAGTGACATCATGTGCTGGCTGCCTTGGCTGGGGTGAGATGTGGGGCTGGACCCGTTTTCTTCCATCTCCTGTCCATCTTTCCACTGTCAGGCAGCCACATGGGTGAGAAGAAGATCAAGAGGCTGTATCCCTGGTCTGCCCCACCCTCTAGGATTTTCTGGGAATCTGATTATGTCATGAAGTCATGCCCCTGAACATGATTTTGAGAAGTTTTGGAGAGAAGGGCCTCTGTCTACTTCCTTCCCTGAGGAACTGGGCTTTCAGCCCTGTTCTAAAATGTCAGGGCCAGAGCTTATTGGGTTTGGGAGGCGGGGGAGTCCCCAGTCAACATGATTGAGGAGTCACCTGTGGAAACCCATGTTTAGACCTGGGTCTCCCTGACTCTGATTTGCTAGGTGATGCAAGACCTTCCCCCTGTCCTCTACAAGCCTGTCCTTACTTGTAGAATCAGGGGATTGGGTGAAAAGATCCACTGGGGCTCCCTTTGCTCTGACCTTGAAGGATTACTGCAGATTCCCTGGGGCAGGGAGCTCTGGCTGTTGACAAATGAGCTGAGGATAGAGGAAAGGTCAGGTGTCTGAAGACTGTTCCTGGGGCGTGGCCCTTTAAAGGGCCGTTTTTTGTTCCTGCCCTTCTGCAAGGTGCTGCCAAGATCACGTGACCTTCCTAGAGCTTTTGCTTATGTTGTGGGTTCCATTTAAAGGGGGACTGGGGCTGCTAACTGCTGACACAGCCCCCCCACCAGGATTAGATGACCAGTCCCCCTGTGGGCGGGCCTGTAACTAGATCCTTTGTAATGGATCCCTGGCTACTCTGCTCCAGGGCCACTGGCCTGGGCTTTCAGGAGAGGGGGATACCTGGCACTGCTACCTCACGAGAGGCTGGGGCTGGCTGCCTTGGCTGGGGTGGGGTGGAGGGCTAGGCCCTTCTTCCTTCTGCTGACGGCTGCATGGGTAAGTAGGAGATCCAAGAGGCTGTATCCCTGGTCTGCCCCTCCCTCTAGGATTTTCTGGGAATCTGGTTGTAAGTCTTGTTAGCTCCTACCCCTTCCAAGTTTCCCATGGTGTCCTCTTCCTAGACCTGGGCCAAGGGGTTGTGCAGGAAAAATGGCTTGTTTCCTGTAAAGTAGGGCTTGGGGTCTAGCAACAGGAGAAATGTATTTGCCGTGAGCAGCATGTTTATTAGGGGTGTCTTGCATGGGGCTCTGAATGAGGAGTTGGTACACAGCTGTGTGTACAGTGGGGTACTGTTTGTGTATGTACAGAGTGGGGATTATGAGGGTTGTGTACTTATGTAGGGGACTGGGTATGCCCTGTGTGGGTCTCTTGTGTGGTATGAGTACACAGATGTGTTTATACTTGGGTACTGTTTGTATGCATACTGAAGTCTGTGGGTATTGTGCTTATATGGTGGGCCTTGTGTACCACTATGTGCTGTGCTTTAAGGGATTCCTCGGTTGATGTGGGTACTCAGATACATACAAAGTCCGACAATGAAGTCTGCAAACTGAATTGTTGTGTTACAGACCTCCTTGCTGTATATCACTATGGTCACCTTTGAAGTAGTCTCCTTAGGAAGCTATGCACTGACACCAGGGCTTACTCCATCCTTCAGAGCAGTTTGGGACTCATTCTGGAATGGCCATTTTGCATAGTGGCAAGTTCATGAATTTAATTGGATAGTTGTCTGTGGGGGTTTTTAGCCAGTAAACAAATGACTATAGTGAAACACCCTCCTCCCTGCTCACCTGATCTGGCCCCCAGTGACTTTCTTCTTTGCCTGCAGATAAAGAAAATATTGTAAGGAAGACATTGGGCTGACATTCAGAACATTAAGGGTAATATGACAACAGCTCTGATGGCCATTCCAGAAAGAGTTCTGAAATTGCTTTGAAGGGTAGACTAGGTACTGGCATTGGTGCATAGCTTTCCAAGGAGGGTAGTTCCAAGGGAGCCATAGTGATATTCAGCAGTGAGGTATGTAGCACCTTTTCTAGGATGAGTTCATGAACTTAATTGTCAGCCCTTGCATGTTGCAGGGACTATGTAGTGTCTGGGGTCACTGGGTGCCTATGTTTGTAGAACCTGTGCCTTTGGGCTTTACTCTCCTGCTTCCTCTCCCCCGCTAGGCTCTGCCAAGGCCGAGAGTGACAAACGTCTCAGTGCAGGGCCCAGTCAGGGGCCAGGGTCTGTTGTGGATGAGCACCAGGACAATGTCTTCTTCCCCAGTGGGCGACCGCCTCACTTGGAGGAGCTGCACACACAGGCCCAGGAGGGGCTCCGTTCCCTACAGCACCAAGGTAACCCCCTCCTGCTGCCTCTACCAGCGTGACCCTTTCAGCTCCAGGGGGAAGAGGCTTAGCCCAGGGCCCTCTTCTGGTGTCTTCCAGAAAAACAGAAGCTGAACAAGGGTGGCTGGGACCATGGAGACACCCAGAGCATCCAGGTGAGCACTGCCCCCTATCTCAGCCCTGACTATTCTTTCTTTCTTATATCCTGAAGGGGCTGGATTAAGTGATTCCCACAGGCTAGTCCAGACCCAGCTGCTCCAGTCAATGCTCCTCAGGACTAGGTGGTGTTAAGGGGGGAAGACTTGTGAGTTCGACGTCAGTGGTCAGCCTCACTGAGGACTCTGTGGTGGCCCTTGGTTTGAGGCCACAGCCTGACCCTCTTCTTTCCCTAACAGTCCTCCCGGACAGGGCCAGATGAAGACAGCATCTCATTCTGTAGCCAGACCACCTCCTACACAGCTGAGAGCTCCACAGCAGAGGACGCGCTCTCCATCCGCTCGGAGATGATCCAGCGCAAAGGTGTCTCCTCACCTCCTTACCAGGATTCTAGTGCATGGGTGGGGCTGGGGAAGGGCAGCATCCCTGTACCTGCAATTTTCCAAGGATCTGTGATTCAGTGAATTCAGGAAACAATACTGTGTGTCCTTTTGGAGATTCATGATGCACTTTGACAGCAAAGCAGGATGGGCAGGAATATGTGTCCTGAAGTTGAGAAACACAGGTTTGAGGCCTAGTGTCGCTGTTACCTGCTGTGTGACCTTAGGCAAATCAGTAACCTCTCTGAGCTTTAGTTTGATGTTCTATAAAAATGGGTTAGTAAGAGTGTTACGTACCTCATTGGAATGAATGCCAACTGCTTAGCATGTTGACTAACATCATAGTAAAAACCAAACCCATTGCCACTGAATCAGTTCTGACTCATAGCAAACCCATAAACGGAGCAGAACTCTCTGCATACAGTTTCCCGGGCTGTAAATCTTTATGGAAGCAAACTGCCACATCTTTCTCTTGCAAAGGAGCTGGTGGATTTGAACTACCAAACTTTTGGTTGGCAGCCAAGTGCTAAACTCGTGCACTACTCCTGACACCATAGTAAGCATTCACTAAATGGCGATATGGTCATTGGTAAAGAAAAAGAAAAAAAGGATTCCAGAAAAGAAGTCTTTAGATCTGTTTAACCAGCTTTGCCCACACCCACTTGACTTTGGGAAATATTTTTTTGCAGAGCTCTTACTAACAGTCTACAAAAGTAGCGGTCTGCAGAACGTGCTCTGAGTCCTGCTCTAACGGGCTTTTCTCCCCTGCTCTGGCCTCCAGGCTCCACCTTCCGACCCCATGACTCATTTCCCAAATCATCTGGAAGGGCAGGGCGGAGGCGGAGAGAGCGGCGGAGCACGGTGCTGGGACTGCCACAGCATGTGCAGAAGGAACTTGGTGAGCAGTGGTTGGTGGCATCAGGGGGTGGGGACCCTGACCAGCCCTCTCTGCTGACCTCTGCCTGCATCTTGTACTGTCCTAGGCCTGCAGAACAAGCACGAGGCACCAGGGACTCCTCGGCCTCTTGGCCCCCGGGATGCAGTACGCATCCCCACAGTGGATGGACACCCGGCAGGTCTGGCCTCAGGCACAGGGGTCCGGGTATCCCTGCAGGCACTAGAGGTGGAGGCGGAAGCCAGTGGCGAGGCAGAGGCCATGTTGCAGCACCACATCGACCGCATCTACCGAGATGATACCCTCATTGGCCGGTCCACGGGGGCCCGGCCCCCGCCTCTGAACCGGCCCATGTCCCTGGCAGTGCCCGGGCTGACAGGAGGCGTGGGGCCTCCAGAGCCCCTGAGCCCAGCCATGTCCATCTCACCGCAGGCCACCTACCTGTCGAAGTTGATCCCACATGCTGTGCTGCCACCCACAGTGGATGTGGTGGCCCTGGGCCGCTGCAGCCTGCGCACACTGAGCCGCTGCAGCCTGCTCTCGGCCAGCCCAGCCTCCGTCCGCTCGCTGGGCCGCTTCTCCTCAGCCTCCAGTCCACGGCCTCGCAGCCGCCACCCTTCCTCCTCCAGTGACACCTGGAGCCACTCTCAGTCCTCTGAGACCATCGTGTCTGACGGCTCCACCCTCTCCTCTAAGGGCGGCTCTGAGGGCCAGCCGGAGGGCTCCGTGGCTAGCACGAGTGTGGCGGCTCCTCCCCAGGGGGGCAGTGGGAGGGGCTCGCCCAGTGGGGGCAGCACTGCCGAGGCCTCAGACACAGGCAGCATTCGGAGCAGTGGGAGGCTGTCGGGACGCAGTGTGTCCCTGCGTAAGCTGAAGCGCCCCCCACCTCCCCCTCGCCGGACCTACTCACTCCATCAGCGGGGCTCCACAGCCCCTGATGGACCCTTGGGGCTGCCGCCCAAGCCAGAGCGGAAGCAGCAGCCACAGCCGCCTAGGCCTCCCACCACCGGCGGGTCAGAAGGGTTGGGGGCAGCACCCTGTCCATCCAACTCAGCAGGCAGATGGGTGCCTGGCTTGTCTCCAGGTGGCTCTCGGCGTCAGCCACGCTCCCCAGAACGGACACTCTCACCCTCCAGTGGATATTCAAGCCAAAGCGGTACCCCTACTCTTCCTCCCAAGGGTCTAACAGGTACCCCCGCTTCCCCAGGCAAGGCCCAGCCCCCTAAGCCAGAGCGGGTCACTTCCCTGCGATCTCCTGGGGTCTCTGTCTCCTCCTCTCTCACTTCTCTGTGTTCTTCCTCCTCTGACCCAGCTCCCTCAGACCGATCTAGTTCACAGATGTTGACCACTCTGGGTGACAGGTTTGTCATACCTCCTCACCCCAAGGTGCCCGCCCCCTTCTCTCCACCCCCTTCGAAGCCCAAGATCCCTAACCAGGCTACCCTTGTCCTGGCTCCTGTGCCTGTCTCCACCACGGATGCCAATCCTGAGTCCCCTCCCACTTCCCAGACATCTCTGACTCCACCACATGAGTCTCCTGTGGTCTCCAAAGACCAGTCACCCCCACCATCCCCACCCCCATCTTATCATCCACCCCCACCACCCACTAAGAAGCCAGAGGAGGTGGTTGAGGAGGCTCCATCTGCCCCAGAGACTACTGAGGAGCCCCTCCAAGATCCCAAC
Organism: Heterohyrax brucei; assembly: GCA_028571685.1. Taxonomy (NCBI): domain Eukaryota; kingdom Metazoa; phylum Chordata; class Mammalia; order Hyracoidea; family Procaviidae; genus Heterohyrax; species Heterohyrax brucei. The sequence continues at coordinate 63,196,898 of CM053140.1, forward strand.
TGGCCCCCACCCCCGCCACCTGAGCCTGAGGAACAGGACCTGTCCATGGCTGACTTCCCCCCACCTGAGGAGGCTTTTTTCTCTGTGACTGGCACTGAGCCTGCAGGCCCTTCAGAACCCCTGGAACCTGCCAGCTCCCAGGCTGCCATGCCCCCCACAGCCATTGTCTCTTCCCAGAGCCAGTCTCATGGTACCCTAGAGCCTCCAGCTCCCCCAGCCCCACCTCCTGCTAGCTCTGCCCCAGGGCTTTTGTCCAAGCTTCCCCAGAAGGAACTGGTGGGCTGCAGCAAGAGCAGTGGGGCTTCCAGGGAGGACTCTGGTGTTCCCCTGGTCACACCCTCGCTCCTACAGATGGTGCGGCTGCGCTCTGTGGGCGCATCCACAGGGCCTCCAAGCCCAGCGTTGGGGCCATCAGCCCCCCAGAAGCCACTACGAAGGGCCCTGTCTGGGCGGTCCAGCCCAGCCTCTGCTTCCTCAGGGCTCCATGCTGCGGTCCGGCTCAAGGCCTCCAGCCTGGCCGTCAATGAGGGCTTTGTAGCTGCACAGCCCAATGGACCACCTGAGGCTGAGCCACGGCCTCCCCAGTCCCCTGCCTCGACAGCCAGCTTCATCTTCTCCAAGGGCACTAAGAAGCTGCAGTTGGAGAGACCTGTGTCACCTGAGTCCCAAGCTGACCTCCAGCGGAATCTGGTGGCTGAACTAAGGAGTATCTCAGAGCAGCGGCCCTCCCAGGCCCCAAAGAAGCCACCCAAGGCTCCTCCACCTGTGGCCCGCAAACCCTCTGTGGGTATTCCCCCACCTGCCTCCCCTAGCTTTCCTCGTGCTGAGCCCCTTACTGCTCCTCCCACCAATGGGCTGCTCCATGCTGAGAACAGGACTAAAGGGGCACTGGCAGAGAATGGAGGCATTGTACAGCTGGCATGCCCCGAGGAACAGAAGCAGGGCCTGTCTGGCTCAGGTACAGTGGATGGTGGTGGGTCCCCTGACTGCAGATGGGATATAGGTATTTGGAGGCCCACCATTTAAGGTGAATTACCACCTTTGACAAGCCACAATGAAGGAGCTTGATGATATGGGCACTGGGGAGTCAGACCTGCTCAGTTTGAGTTCCAGTGTTGCCACTTTATTGGACTGTCTTAGCCTCATTGTCAAGTGTGAGGCCATGACACCTAAATCATAATGCTGTAGTCAGAGTCAGGTGTCAAGTGTCTAGTCAAGTGCTGCTGGCATAGTAGTGCTGTTCAATCATTGGGTAGGGAAAGTTGAGTGAAGATATGCCTTGAACTGGAGCCACATTGGGAAGCCCTCTCAGTGTGCCTTCTTCTTCCCCACAGACCCACAGAAAGAACTGGTCTGACACCTCACTGGCACTGCTGACCCATCCCAGGAACACAATCTCTCAGGGACCTGAGCAGCTCCAAGGATGAGAAGACTTGGCAGACACAGCCTAATAGAGAGGAAGCCTGCAGCCTTAACCTCCATGCCTTTGATATTTATGCAAGCCTGGTGTGGTCCCTGCCCTCCAAGTCACTGAGTTCTCATGCCTTTTCCCAAATGGATTCACCTCTGGCAGTTGCCACTTGGCCTTATCCTCATCTGGAAGGAGGTACCTTGTAGGATTACGTGGCTGCGCCCCCTGCTGGCTCCAGGGCCACAGCATTGGGACCAAAACACCTTGCTTGAGGTTTTTTTTTTTCCATTTTCTCATCTCGGAATGAGCTCAGTCATGCATACTGTAGTCCAGAATTGAAGCACTTTTGAAAATGCATGTCCATCCTCCAGACTCCATGAAGCCACATTCCAGGGGACTGTTTACATGGCAGCAGCATCTACCATCTGTGGCCAGCCCATGCTGTGACTAATCTGTCCCCGCCACCTCATCCAGTTTGCTCCTTTCCGTAGTTCTTGGAGGTGGGCTAGTCACTGTATTCCCCTAGCTCCCAGCTGGGGACAGGGACAGGAACAGGAGTGGCCTGTGGAATTCCAAAGCACAAAAGGGTACAGGGGAGGTTTCATCTTCCTGTGCTTCAACTCATCAGTCACCTGCCTGACTTCCAGTTCTGCCAGGTGCTCCATGCAGGGGACAAGGAGCTTCCCAGGGGCCAGATGGGTGGGGAGAGGGAAAACCAGAAGGGAAGTATACACAGGCACTTTCTATCTTCAGAGAACAGAGTAGGGCATCAGTACCAAGCATCTGCTCCGTGTTCCACCTTAACAGCTTGGAGGGTGGTGGGCAGGCACAGTACTCAGGCAGGAGCCCAGGGGCTGTAGTAACAGTGTGCCCCTTTCAGCTCAACAGGAAGTGCTGACGCAGCAGGTGGAGGGAAGGGTCTGGTGGAGGAGATCTTCAGCTGTGGGCCCAGACCTAGACTTCATGCTTGCTTGATCTTTGTCATTACTCCGGGTTCATATCCTTTCTGCAGCTGCCTCTCAGCGCAGCTGGTTCCACTCTGGGGAGCTGACTGAATGATAAGGATGGGAAGCTAAAGGGGTATTTTATTTCAGACTCTTCCCTAATCAATGGAGAGGGCACCCAGTGCTCCTAGGGAGTGTCTGAGTGGTTACCCCCTTGACACCAGTCTCCTACAGCTTTCTCTTCTGGTAGGTTTAATGACCTTAGTTTCAGCCTCTACCACATCTAGGTAAGGTGGCTTCCCTAATCCCCCTTAGCTCTACCAGTGGCCCTAGTGCCTTGCTCACCACAGCCTGGCTGCCATCTAGGGCCCCCCTTCTTTTGGAGCCCCTGTCGTCAACAATGACTCAGGCTCAAGCTGGCAAGGAACCGAGCTTATAGCTTCCTGTTCTCTGTTAAAGAGAGAGATGGATCTCCGCCCCCGCCGTCCCAAATAAGAGCTGGAAACACGGGACATCATATAAGAGCCCAGTTTCTTCTGGCTCGCTCTCTGGCGTTTTCAGTTTGTTACCACAGGCAGTCCCTGGATTACAGATGAGATCAGGTCCTAAGTGAGCCTAAGCTGAATTTGCAGGTAAGTTGGAACAGGTGCATATGGTTCTTAATTTAGCCTTTAATGCAAGGGGAAACCTCAGTGGGGTAGTGGGTAAGTGCTACAGCTGCCAACCAAGAGGTTGGTAGTTCAGATCCACCAGGTGTTCCATGGGAAGTCTTTGGGGCAGTTATACTACTCTTCTATAGGGTCATCAAAAGTTGAAACTGACTCCATAGTGACTTTTTTTGTTGTTGTTATTGCAAGAGGAAACCCTGCAAAAACTCAGCAGTTCAAATTCACCAGGTGCTCCTTGGAAACCCTATGGGGTGGTTTCACTGTGTCCTATAGGGGCACTATGAGTCAGAGTTGGCTCGATGGCAACAGGTTTTATTTTTTTAGTGCCAGAAAAGGCTCAGAGCCTTTTCAAAGATGTAAGAGCTGCACCTGCAGTTAAGTCAAGATGATTGTGATTAGGAATCTGTCTTCAGGGGTTAAGGGCACATTCACATAAAATTAAAAGGCAAGTACAGGTTGTCCTTAGGTCAGAGTTTTGTAACCCAGGGACTTACTATACCGGCTTCTCCCTGTAGCTACAGACTGATGTTCTGCCCTTGCCCACTGGGCAGGGGAGTGCAGTGTGGGGATATGCTGCACCTGCCCAGTGGGCTGAAGAGAGGACAATCACTGAGCAGAGCTTCTGATCCACTCCCCAGGCACCAGGACTGGGTCCAGGCTTTTGTGGAACTAGGTCCTGGCAGCAGCCTTGGAGTTGCTAGAGGTGGGAGGGGCCTAACTGTCCCTTTTCTTCTCCTAGTATTACTTGAGCTCCTATCCTCAGTTAGGATCTTCTGAGCTTATTTCCCCTCTGGGTGGGACAGAAGACAGGAAAAGGAAGGATCTGGAAGAGACAACCCTTCCTCAACCATGGGGTAAATGAGCTTGACATAGAGCAATGGAGAGACCAAAAGCCTCTGATTTTTAATTTCTGTAACAAAAATGTTGAGAGAAATATATATATATTTCTTTAAATTTTTGAGTCTTTGATATGTCTATTAACAGTCCATTCCCTCTGCCCTGAAACCTGAATGAGACACAGTGAAAAACCTCTGTATGTGTTTCATTTAAAGATGTTAATTAATTAAATAATTAAAACTTGGCTGTGGCTACTTCCTGATGGGGGTGGGTAGGGCTGCGGTCTGGGCCCACATTTGGCAGGGAGAGTGTTTTGCCTGGGGGACCTAAAAGAGGGCCACTCCGGTTTGTACCGCCAGAGGGCAAAGTCAAGGTGTCTGTCCTGTCTACTGGTGACTTCAGGGTCAGAAGTCCTGAGATACAAGCAGCCTGAGGCTGGTAAGGGTCTCAGCTGCTTCATATTGTGTCCCTTTCTACTGACATGGTCCAGCTTCCAAACAGGCCCCAGCCAGGCACCCTTGTTCAGGCATTTTATTTCAATTCATTTTGGAGATGGGTAGCGTGATGCTTAATGAGAAGCCTCATGGAGTGCTCCACCCTCGGGAGAATCACACTGTGCCACTCATTCCATCCACCCCATGCATACACACAGCTGGTGTAGGGAGTGTTCTACCCTAGTAAGATCCACAGAAATTCCAGGAGCCCTGAGGCAGGCCCTGTGCCCGATGCCAAGCTTCAGGGTTGGCAGGCACTAGGGAAAGATGCCAGCCACTTGGTAGACCACTAGGTTCTCGGCTTTCCCTTCCTTTTCCTTTTCAAATCCCACAATTTCCTGTTGGGGAGAAGCTGTCATTAGCCCAGTCCAGGCATCAAATCCTAGCCAGAAGCAAAGCTGCTGGACTAACTCCTGGAAAACCTGGGAACCAATCTTTTTCCAAGTAGAAGCACTGTGGCATAAGCCTTTTCTGTGAGATGTATTGGAACTAGATTCTCAAAGTCAGCTGCCAAGGGAAGAAAGTAGAGCTGCACACCCTGCTACTGCCTGATGATTACTACCCAGGAGGTCAGCCTTGAAGGTAGCCAGACAGGATAATCCCATATTCCAGGGAGAGGGAGCCCCCCATAACGAGTTCTGCATCTAAGGAGCCCCAAACCTGCTGCTTTGGTGTCCTGGAAATGGGTAGATGGGTGATGGGCAGAGCGAACTGACAGGACAGTAGGTAATGACTCAGGAGGATGGAAGGAGGGAGGCAGCAGCCAGGCCGGCTAGCTAATGTTCCCGCCTCTCAGTGATTTACAGGAGACATGTCCCAGCTTGGTCATGAAGTTGGTTTGCTTCCACTGTGCGACGCACTCCTCGGAAATTTTAAAGTCAGTCTGGACAAGACAAAGAAAGTGATTAGAGTTATGGGGGTGGGCTGTAAGAAAACCAGGGCTCCCTTACACTGTCAGCAAGTACAAACTCGTTCCACTTTTCCAAGGCAGCACTTGCCAAGAGCCTGAATATATTTTCTAACTCAGGCAGATTCATTTTAGGGATTCCATTTGAGAATGTGACCACAGGCAAGTGCAAAGACTGATACACAGGGACATCCCTCACTGCATTTGAATAGAAATGGACAACTACCTCAGTGTCTAGAAAGGGTTTGGTTACCTTATGACAATTGTAGGATACAATCATAATGTGAACTGCCTTCTGAATGAGAAGATACGAACATCTTCAGGCGTAAAATTAAAAAAGGAAGATAAACATGGTAGACTCATACTGTAAATATGCCTTTACACACCGAAAAAGACCAGAGAGAAATAATCACTAATGGCTTTACATCTCTAGGTGGCAGGATTATGACTATTTTGGACATTTTCTACAGTGAAAATTTATGGTCACAGAAAATCATCTTGGAAAAAGCAGGATAGGAGGGAGCAGGAAAAGCTGTGTCATATGCAGGAGGACAGGTGAAAGGAAGACACCATCCTAAATGCCCCAGAAGCAGTCTAAGTGAGGACATAAAGTTTTAACTACAACAAGACACACATACTGTGTCAGTGCCACAAGGAGAGGGTTTTTTCCCTACTTTGTCCACTAATTTAGTGATGTAGCCAAGTACCTGGAAGAGTGCCAGACACACATACAAGCTGATTCACAGTGACCCCATGTGTTACATAGCAGAACTGCTCCATAGGATTTCCTTGGCAGTACTTTTTATGGAAGCAGACTGTCGGGACTTTTTCCATGTGCCACTAGGCAGGTTCCAACCAGCAAACTTCAGTGGCTGAGAGTAAATTGTCTGCACTGCCCAAGGGCAGTACACGTACACGTACATGTACACGCACAGACACACAAGTCAATTCTGTTGAATAAGCTGAGAAATTCCAGGGGCAAGCCTTATATGAGTTAATGCTGAGAGGGGAGGGCTAAAAAGACTAAGGTGGGCAAGAGGGATCCTGGGAGGGTTCTGATCCCAGCTCTATTGCTCACTTCTGGTGATTCTCTATGGCCTTGGCAGGTATCCTGCCAGGTATAATGGGAAATAAACTACTCCCATTACAGACTGTGAAAATCTAACAAAAGCCTCAAATAGCCAGTTCAGTGCTTAGTAAAGACTGCCTCCTCCCCATGCTCCTCAAGCACCCTTACTCAGAACAGTCTGGAATGAAGAAGGAAGAGAAGAGTGAGGTGCAGGAAGTCCCAGCTGGGGAAAGGTTATGCAACTGTGCACACAGTAACGAGAACTTGGAACAGCTACAGTTACTCACCTGTAACTTCTCAAAGACTTTCTTCTTGGGTTTGAGCTCTTCATCTGGTTGGCCCTTCTCATAGCCCTTTACAAACACTCGCTCTCCAGGAGCAGAGCCTGGAGGAGGGTCCAGAGGTTCAACCTTGCGGTTTGCTCCTTCCCTGGGAAGACAAAAGGTGAGACTGAATGCCTCCAGCTGCTGTGGAGATTAAAGCAATCTGGATCTTTACCCAGGTGTCACAGTGTGATCTGCAGCATCTTCAGTGCCTGAGCCCTAGGAGGTCATCATTGCTTTACTGGATCTCCGGAGACCACCAGGGCTGGATTAACCAGGTTTGCAACCAGACCGATAAACATCATCATGGTAAATGCAGAAAACATTGAATTTGTCAGGACTTCATTTTACTTGGATTTACAGTGTCCGTGGAAGCAGCAGTCAAGAAGTCAAACAGCACACTGCACTCTGCAAATCTATTGCAAAAGACCTCTTTAAAGTATTTAAAAGCAAAGGTGTCACCTTGAGGACTAAGGTGTTCCTGACCCAAGCCATGGTATTTTCAATCACCGTATATACACGTGAGGGAAGGATAATGAATAAATAAGGAGGACCAAAGAAGAAAACAGATGCCTTTGAATTATGGTGTTTGTGAAGAATACTGAATATACCATGGACTCCTAGAAGAGAAATTTGTTGAACACTGTTTAGAAGGATGGTGAGACTTCACCTCACATACTTTGGACATGTTTATCAGGAGGGACCAGTCCCTCGAGAAGGATATCATGTTTGAGAAAGCAGATGGTCAGTGACAAAGAGGAAGACCCTAAACAAAACAGACTGACACAATGGCTGTAACAATGGGCTCAAACACAGCACGGACTGTGAGGATGCTGCAGGGCCCCACGTGCTTCATTCTGTTGTGCATGGGGTCACTGTGACTGCAGATGTCAGAGATACCAAAAGACGGCAACTACCAGTTGGGGAAGTGGGGCATAAAAGACAGAGGAAGAACTTTACAGACAATCACAACTGGGTCTGAATCCTGGCTCCACCTCTCAGTAGTGGGAGACCTGGGTACATACACACTGCTTTGGGCCCTCATTTGTTTATAAAATTAACTAGGTAAAGTGCTTCATTCGCAGTAAACATACAATACAATAAATAACTCCTCCTGCACTACTGGTGTTTGTTAATGAAGAAGACAAGATTCTCATGGCCTTTACCCAGCAACGTGGAAAGGCACCATCTGGGCCAATTCCCCACTCCTCTTGGCCTCCCCAGGTGTGTGCCCCATCCCACGTCCTCACTCACGTGGAAGCACACAGAAGCATGCCTTGGGACTCGACTCCTCTCATCTTCTGGGGTTTCAGATTGCACAGCACCACCACCAGCCTGTCCTGTAGTTCCTCCTTGGGCACAAACTGCACCAAGCCACTCACCACAGTCCGGGGTTCTGCTTCCCCTACATCAATCTTCTCCACATATAGGCTGTCTGCATCTGGGTGCTGCCAGTGAGAGGGGTCAGGGCCAGAGAGTATCGTAACTGAGTACAGCAAGGGGCTGGTCAACCTTATAACTCCAGAAACGGACACCCACTTTACTTTCTAAGAGTCCCCTGAAGGGACCTTCTAGAGCTAACTCCTTCCATGTCCCAAACAGGAGACAGGAGAATGGGTCTTTATTCTATTTTTAGCTAAGAGGCAGGATCTGAGAAAAATAAGCCTAACTGCTGTGTAAGAAAAGGATGCTCTAGCAGAGATTAAATGGCCTGGTCTGTCTGGGTAGCTACCATTATGCTCACATGCTGTGCCAGATGGGTCCCAGGTGGACTGGAGGGTGAGAGGAGGACAGCTGCTGGCCTCACCATCTGCAGACGGAGCAGTAGCAGCTATCCTGAGCTAGTTTTGGAGGCTGGGTCTATATAAAATGAAAAAAAAAAAACCCAAACTCATTGCTGTTGAGTCGATTTTGACTCATAGAAACCCTATTACAGGACAGAGTAGAACTGTCCCATAGGGTTTCCAAGAATTTGAACATGCCAACTTTTTGACTGGCAGCCAAGCTCGTCACCACTGAGCCGTCAGGGCTCCTAAGTCTATACAGTGAAAAGCAAACCAATGATGGGAAACAAAAAGACCAGAACAATGGTCCTCGGCTACTGGTTGCATAACCTTTTGTCTCTGGGAAGAAGGAAGTCTTCCCTCCACTTTCTGTTGGGGGGCAGACAAAGCAGCTGATCCAAGACAAGGCCTGCAGTGAGTCCAAGCATGCTGGTAGAGACCAGCTGAGGTCCACGGGCCAGATTTAATGGACAAACAAGTTTCCTCTGACTAACATCTGCCCCCCACTGAGTTCCTGGATGTGCTTCGTTGAGTAAGGTCCTGGGGCCACAACTGCTACAGAGAACCTGAGGCCTGGAATTAGGCCCCTGGATTCTCATGTGCAATATGACCTCTGGGATGTTACTTCCCATCTCCAGGCCAGGTTTCCCCCAGACGGAAACAGACAACCCTAACCCATGACTGACTCCCCAGGATGTGGTAAAAAATGAGTACCTTTTCCACACTGATGATTTTCCCCACACGGATATCCAGCCGGGACGGGATGACCTCTTCTGGTTCTGAATTCTTGGCAGGGCCTTTGGCAAGTGGCTCTGGGAATGAGAACACGAAGGGGTCAGAATTCTCCTTCTTCGTGCAGACTGCTGATCTCAGCAAACGAGGATACTGAGAAGAGGCAGGATTTAGTGCAGAACTCCCAGAACCTTACCGAGTTATAACCAAACCAAAACACAGCAAAAACAACAAACCCAGTGCCATTGAGTTGATTCCAACTCGTAGTGACCCTACAAGACAGGCTAGAACTGCCTCATAGAGTTTCCAAGGAGCACATGGTAGATTCAAACTGCCAACCTTTTTGGTTAGCAGCCATAGCACTTAATCACTATGCCACCAGGGTTTCCCACTGAGTTATACCTTCTTTAAAACAGGGTCAGCAATCTTTCAGAAGTGATAAGTTTTCATCTATTCTCTCCCTCAGGGGTTGGGCAGTGAGTGGAGAAAAGGGGGACAGTAGTAACTTTGCAGCCTTTTGGCATTTCCACTAATGCACTCTGAATATATTTACTGAGTCTTTTCTGGGAGGGTCACACAAAGCTACCAATGTCAGCCAGTATTTCAGCATCATGGATAAGTGAACAGGCAAAAGAGCCAGCCAAAGAACAAGGAAGGAATTCAGAGTTGAAAAATGAACTGCCCTGGGAAGCTGTAAAGCCTCTGCCTTAGTAGCCGTACAAAAGACTACCGATCTCATGGTTTAAGGCAACTGGTCTCCTTAATGAAGAGACAGACTTCGTGAACATAGAGGAAAGGATCAAAGTTCATGCCTCACGCCAACAGCGTTGGTTAAACAGGATGTAACAATTACACAGCACTGACCAAAGCAAAACCTAGAAGACTCAAATGCCATTCCAGGATCAATGGGATATGGCACTGCTGTACTTCAGACTCTCTGGGTTTTTGTGCCCTGAATTTAAGAAAGATCTTTGAGACCTAAGACAGGCTCTGTCTCCTGAGGCTGTGATCCCCCTCCTTGACCCTTCCTTGTCCCCAGGTAGGCTTACTCTGCTTTGAGGGATCTGGGTAGGCAGCACTGGAGAGTTTCTTCAGTGCAGGGGTATTAAACTTTTCCCGGATAGGATCCAGCAGCTTGTTCAGGGCGACTTCCACGGAATTCTTTAGGTCCCCTGGGTGGACAACCTGCAAAATCGTATGAGGGCTGGTGACATGAGGGACTGAAAAAGGACACAGGAAAGCTAAATTTACTAAGAATAGTGTTTGCACAGCATGCACAGTATTTTCCTGGAAGTCTTATTTGATCCTCACAATAATGTAGATAGAGCAGAGAAGGTGAAACCAGTTCAGAAAAATTAACTGACTTGTCCCAGATGCAGGTACTTTAACACTGAATTCCATACTAATTGGAGGGTTTTTAGAGGGTGACTAGGTCCCTGGGTGGATAAGTGGTTTGTGATGCTAACCTTAGGCTTGGCAGTTTAAACCCACTCAGTGGTTCCATGGGAAAAAGGCCTAGTAATCTGCTTCCATAAAAGATTACAGCCAAGAAAACCTCGTGAGGCAGTTCTACTCTTGTAGTACAGGCGGTTGCCATGGGTTAAAGACAACTTGATGGCAACAGGGTTGGGGTTTTCTTGTTGTTTTACATGTTTAATGTATTCATTAGTTTAATTTTTCTAGTTCTGCCAGTTATGGAGCCTTGGAGGCACAGTGGTTAAGAGCTGGGCTTCTGATCCAAAATGGAGCAGTGCAAATCACCAGCTGCTCCTTGGAAACCCTGTGTGGCAGTTCTACTTTGTTTAATAGGGTCGCTCCAAATTGGAATCAACTTGATGGCAATGGGTCAGGTTTAGTTTCTCCATTTATGCTTAAAGTAGTGATATAGGCCAGCTACTATTTACAGGAAGAGAAACATTCACACAGGCAACCCAAGGAATAAAGGCAACCTGGGAGAGAGGTGAATGTTACATCAGGGATTTGGAGTTAGACAGACCTGGGCTAGAGTCCCAGATGGATATGTGAGCCCCCTGTAAGTTTTGACCTTTTCACTTACAACACGGGGATAATAGTGTATCTCACAGGGTGAAAATGAGGATTAAGTCAGGTAATCTGGCTAAAAACACTGACAGCACTGATTGTACATGGTAACCTGTTGCCACTCAGTCAGCTCTGACTTATGGTGACCTCACATGTCACACAGGAAAACTGCTCCACAGGGGTTTCTGGCTTTCATGTCTACTGAAGCAGTTTGCCAGGCCTTTCTTCTGTGGCACTGCAGGGGAGGTTTGAACCGCCAACCTTTAGGTTAGTAGTTAAGTGCAAGTCATTTCTGCCACCTAGAAGTTCAGTAATTCAATTTTTCTGTAACTATCACAATTACATTTCAATTCTGGTCTGAAAAGATCTTCCAGATATTTGGAGGCAGAATATCACTTAAGTATGAATACTTGCAATACAACAATCCCTATTTTTTGTCTCTGATGGTATTTCTTCATTTCCTTGGGAATATTTAATGTTTAACACAAAAGCATTAGATCTGTGCCAACAAGGTAGCCACTAGCCTCCTGTGGATATTTATACACAACTTAATTAAAATTCAGTTCCTCGGCTGCACTAGCCACACTGTTTAAGTGTTCAGTAATTACACGTGACCAGAGGCTACTGTACTGGATGGTGCAGGCAGAACATGTCCAGCATCACAAGAATGCAACTGGATAACATGGCTCCGGACCTTCCCTCAGAGGCATTTCATCTGCTCCTCCTCATTATTCCCACAAAGGACTGCTGGTAGGACAGAAGAGTGCAGCGTGGCTTCTGTGGCCTGCCTCAGGCTGCAGACAAAGGCTTTCAGAGGAATGGCTGCAAAACATCCCCAATTTGAGCCTTAAGGGTCTTTGACACGCATTTAGCCTTTCCCTCCATTTGATGCTCTGACCCTCATATAATACTGCCTCCAAGTAGTCCTCCAGCCTCTGCCTGAACCAACCTAAGGTCAAGTGAGGCAGTTCAGCCCATCACCAAACAATTGAGGCTGCTAGAAAGTTCTTCATCATGCTGAATCTAGACATGCCTGCCTCCCTGTGGCTCCCACCCACAGTCCTGGTGTAAGCCCTCAGGAGCCATGAGAAACCCAACCCCTGTTCCATGAAAGCTCTTCAGATATTTGAGGGTGACTGCACACATACTTGCTTCTCAGTGAAACAGCTCCAGTTCTTTCAACTGTGCCTTTTATCACATGGTTTTGACTCTGTTCCCTATTATGGCATCTTTTCTTCCCCCATTAACATACCCCAGGCTTCCTATAAACCTCTCATAATTCAAGTCCAGCGATGAATGCACAAACCCACAGGCACTCAGAACAATAGTGAACAAAGTAGACTTTTATCTTCCTCCTCCCAAGTCCACCTTTTTGATGACTTAACCCCAGAATTCATTAATATTTCTGACAGCACCATTTCATTGCTGATTCAACATGAATTCAACCAAGATTCCCCATTTCATTCCCATATACACTATTATCAAGTCTTCCCTTAATGAGTTGGCCCTACATTCTCTCCTTCAACATCTCATCTCACTTTTTAGACCTATTCAGAGTAAACTACTTGTAGTTCCCTTCTGGATCATGCTATTTTATCTTTCTGTGTCTTTGTACAATTGACTCCCTTACAAATTTCTTCATAACTCCTAGTCTTCAAGTAAACAGTGTTTGGATGTTGTCCCCTCTACAAGGCCTTCCCAGAAGGTAGCCAAAGTTAGTCACTTTCTCCTATTGTATTTCTGGACCACTATCTTCATTGCTCAGCAACCAAGTAAATGATACTTGTTTCCATATCTGTCTCACCTACTAGACTTTGAACTTCAGGAGGATTTGACCCTCTTTGCAATGCCACTTCCTAGCACAGCGCCTGATACACAGGCACTTAGTAAGTATTTTATAAACTGTCAGTAGAAATGCATTGTACCCTCTATTATGTCCTCTTTAGTCCCTGGGAGGGACAAAGCATTAGTGCTCAACTACTAACCTGAAGGTTGGTGGTGTGCACCTACTCAGCAGCACTGCAGAACAAAGACCTAGAGAGCTGCTTCCATAAAGATCATAACCAATACTAGAAACATAGCGTGAAAAGGAGGACTGTGCTGTCACTGGGTGGGGAGAGCAGATGGAGCTGCAGACAGGTAGGCAAGCAAAATCGATCTGGATTGTACACTTTCACTTAATCAAAATTAAAAACAAAAGAAGGATTGGTTAAAAAAAGATCATAATCAAGAAAACCATATGGGGTAGTTTTACTCTGTGATACATGGGGTCACCTTGAGTCAGAATCAACTTAGCAGCAGTGCCTTTTATTGCATCCTTTAACAGTTGTGTCTTTTTAACATATTGGTATAAAGCAGGATGCACCACAATTCTTTGCTTGGACAAGCAGATCATTTCAGTTATTTTCCATTTACTCTAGTTCTTGTTAAATGCCCAATTTTCATGGCATTTTCTAGAGTTTTGGGTATCCTTATAAACCATATAACCATATTATCTCACATCAGTTGTTGTTAGGTGCCGCTGAGTGTTTCCAACTTGTGATCCTATGTACAATAGAATGAAACACTGCAGTTGTCCTTTATTTTTCTCCACATCATTTTCCTGAAACAGTTTGAACCTTTCCCTCTTTTCCCACTATGACAACCAAAACCAGTTTGTTTTCATGTGAAAAATTCACAAATGCAGCTATATAACTAAAAGAAAAAAAAAAAAAGTAGCTGTGTCTTTTATTGAACCATGATTTTGTGTCTGTTCCTATGTACCACACCTTGGTGAGTTTGATCCTTCATTCTAGCCCGTCAAGGCTTTTAAAGAGAGACTGGACATCAATATTATCATCTTTGTACCATTTGTCCATCTTAACTTGTGAAACATCTGAATCCTCATCTAAGCCATTAACCAAAGACATAACTCTGGAGACCGTCAAGGCAAAGTCCTGTGGTATACGACTAGCAATGAGTTCAGTGGGGATCAGTCTTCTCCTGGTATTACCTCATCCGCAAAGTCCTTCTCCAAGTCCAAGTAAGCTGTGTAGGTTTTGTTTCCACCCCACTTCTCATCTCGAAGGATCACAAATTCTGTAAGAAACAGGGATGTATGCTAACAGGCTCACTGGTAACAGCTGAGTCAGCATTCCTAGTTCAAATGCATGAGTATTTGGAGTTTTTCCCATTTATTTGGAATTTTAATTAACTGATGTTTTACTGTTTTTAACGTGTATGCTTGGCCACGTTATACATTCCGGTGGCACTGGAGGTCCTCAAGGGTACTAACTGGAAGGTTGGCAGTCCAGACTCACTCAGCATGCCTGCAGGAAAAAGATCTGCTGGTCTACTTCCATAAAGATTACAGCCAAGAAATCCCTATGGTGCCATTCTACCCTGCTGTTTGGGGCCACTATGAGGCAAAATCAACTTGACAGTACCTAACAACAACAACTATGCTTGTCTTTATCCAAGTTTCTTTATTCACCCTCATTTATTCATTTCCTTTTTATCCTCACTTCTATTACCCTTGCCCACCCTGACACTTTCCACAAAACCTAGCCTGGTAGCAAACCCATGAACAGCTAAATCAGAAGACTTTTTTTTTTTTTGAAAAAAATACAAATGCCTGGTCCAACTCTAAGAAATTGAGATTCACTTGGTTTGGGTGGAGTCTACTAATTGATATTTTCAAAAGCACTCTAACCTCAACCATATGTTAACATATGAGAGATCTGAGCGCAGAATCAGGGAAGCTGGTCCCTGTGGAAAGAATGAGCGACAAATCACAAGTATGATTACAGCACTGGTTTTGCTCTTCTAGCCTGGTCTCTAAGAAGAAAACAGAAGGTGACTTACCAGATTTGAGGGGAAAGAGGACATGCTTGATGAAGGAGAGAACACCATTGTTTTCCACGTTCCCTGGTTCGCAGAAAGCCTTTTTCAGTTTTTTCTTCACATCCTCCTTCCGATCAAGGAGATCGATCTTGGACTCCTAGAAGCCACACAAAGGAAGAGGACTTCTTGTGGTTGAAATGAGACTATGTTCAACTATTCTCTGTATTTAACTTTTTTTTTCCTACAAAGATGTCAATAGTAAACTACTTTAACAAAACAATCACAGCAAGGAACTATTCATGTCCTGCTAACACATAAAAACTATTTTCTATGTTTTTCCCAGGACTTGTCCACAGCATACAGAACTGTTACACATTTGTAGTTAGAGAATAAATATCTATTTTTTGCTTTGTTACTTCAGACTATATCATAAATATTTCTGAGTGGCTAAGTACCTCAGTCTTTATTTCTAGTTTTTAAGCTGTATTATATTCCCAATTGTTAGTAGCAACATAATTAACTTAAAAATTTCCAAACGGTTAGGTTGCTATAATTTTACAAAGGATAAAGAATGCTATACTGAGCATATCTGTGGAGATTTTTTGCCTTCTCTGGGATTATTTCCTGAAATTATGTAAAGCTATTAGGCCCAAAATTGTTGTTTGAAAGTGATATACTAAGTGACAGTGTTATTTGCAATGTGTGAGAATACTTGTTCACAGCAATCACCACCACCAAGTATTACATAGGCTTTAGAGCCATTTTTATTTTTAGAGTAATAGGGTTTGTTTATTCTGGAATGAGCAAGCTAGGCTCATTTGAGTTTACTAGTTACATAATTATGATCCACATGTGAATCCATATGAATCACCTGGATGCTTTTAAAAAAATATAAATTACCAGGCTCTACCCAAACCTACTGAATTCAAACTTCTTATAGCTGGATCAGCTGTTTGTATTTTTTTAAAATGTTCTCTAAGAGATTCTACTAGGACTGATTTCCAGGGTTAAGGTATGACAAATGTCACTAAATATGGGACGAATATTTTGACACTCTGTCAGAAGAGTAATCAACACATGAAGCAAGCTAAGCCAAGTGCCATCGAGTCGGATCCATGAAGCAAGTGAGAGAAAAAAGGAATGAGTATATTCCTTTAAAAATACTGATAAAAGTACACATGCACGTCATTTCCCAATTTCTGCTCAGCCAAAGATCCAGTAGATACACTAAAGAGCTAGACCAGTGTCCACACATATTTTAAATTAGAACCACCCAGTAGTCTACAGAAGCCCCGGTGGTGCAGCGGTTAAGTGCTAGGCTGCTAACCAAAAGGTTGGCAGTTCGAATGCACCAGTCACTCCTTGGAAACCCTATGGGGCAGTTCTCCATTTTATAGGGTTGCAGTTGCCTTCATGGCAATGGTTTTAGTAGGCTATAAAATAAACATGGACTCTCAAGTTCCACCCCATACCCACTGAATCACAATCTCTCTAAGGATAGGGTGCAATCAACTCTTTTTTTTTTTTTTTGTTTGGGAACCCTGAATGCAACCTTTCGTATCTTTGGGTTCCACTAATTCCTCCATTCCATGTTCTTAATGATCAAAACAAAACAAAAGTGTGCTTTCCCTAAGAAGAATTTTTAAAATGTTAAAGGATACTTACTAGTCAACATGAGCTATATTATACATTAAGATGTTAACTGGTAGAATGCAACCACATCTGATTACTGAGGTTATGAATCTGTCAGAGTTTTGTGAAGAAATTACTTTTGCTTGTGTTTTTATATCAGTAGCAGTAAAATTTGTTACAATTAGATTGGATATCATCAGGATTGGGTCTTCTAATGCTCAAGAACCACTGAAGTCAACCTTGATCTCATCTAACCTGGCCAGCAATTTCATAGTTTGGAATATGTTTCCAAACCTTCCACTGGATCATTTAAGGTTCCTTGTGAGTCAAATATTTAAGAATTTTAGTTAGCCAGGTTAGTTTTCTAATGAGTCCTCAATCTCTCTATCTCTTGCTCAAGATTTCTGAACTCAAAGGCAGGTGTCAACCTACCTCTTCTGAAGAGCTCATTTTGCTGCCAGTTAATCCTGGGACCATAGGATTCATCAGATGGATCCGCTTTGAGTAGCCCAGAGCAGGGAGGTACTGGAAGGGTTGGAAAGAAACACACACACAGGCAGTAGCAAAATTTCTCTCAGTGCTCTGATCTCTCTCTCTAACCTGACCTGCAGATTGGTACAATCCTTCCAATCTTTTTCCTGTTGAACAGACTGCCTTTTTCCCAACAGTGATCATAATGTAAGCAGAGGCTTTTTTTTCCACTACTATTTTTCTGGTAATAATGACTCTGTGCATTGCTTCCATTTTGTTTTGACGCCGTCTGAGTCATTTAATAGTTCCCCTGTAGAATCCTTTACACCATATCTATAATATTTTTGACACAATAAAAGTACTAAAACTGGAAATAAGCACAAAAAAGTCATCTATAACCAAGAGAAAGCACAGTCAATAGAAGCAGATCCAGAAACAATCCAGATGCTGGAATCAGCAGACCAAGAATCTCAAAACAACTACAACTGGTATGTTCAAGAGAATAGCAGAAAAGATGGACAAAATGGATAATAGATGGAGAACCACAAGAGAACTGAAGTCTACAGAAAAGAATCAAATAAAAATTTTAAAATGGCACAATATTATATTTGATGGATTCAATAGAAGGCAGGACTAGTGAACTTGAAGGTTAATAGAAAGTATCCAAGCTAAAGCATAGAGGAATAAAGAAAGGAAAATAATAGAACAGAATAATAGAACAGAATACCCCACAAGTGGGGTATGATCAAGGGTCTAACTCAGGACAGGAGAAAAAATAAGATAGAAGCAATATTTGACAAAATAATCACTCAGAACTTTCTAAATTTGAAGAACATCAACCCACAGATTCAAGAAACTCAGCAAAACCCAACCAGGATAAACACAAAGAAAATTACTTATTACCTTCAAAAGGAGAAACCATAATGTTTTTCGGTAACTTTCAGTGGAAACTATGGAAGCCAGAAGGAAATGGAATATCTCTTTAAAGTACTAAAAATGAATTGCAAACCCAGAATTTTATGCCCAATGAAGGTTAGAAAAAAAAAAAGAAAAAAAATGTTTTTAGATAACAAAACAAAACTGAAAGAATTCATCATGGAAAGACTTGTACTACAGATACAAAATACTAAGGGGGGCTATTCAGGGTAAAGGAAAATAGTCCCAGATGGACAGAAATGCAAGAAGGAATCAAGAGTAACAGGAAGGGTAAACAGGGGTACATAATACATGAAAATTGATTTAAATACACGACAACAACAGGACAAAGGCAGGAAAGAGTTACATGGAGTAAAACTTTTAAGATTCTTGCATTGTTTGGGAAACAGAAATGTAAGTAGAACTTAAGTAGAAAAAAATGTAACAAGTATAGCTATAATAAATTATATGAATATATGCTATAATCTCTAGGGCAGGGGTAGGTTCACCTTTAAAGGGCCAGACAGTAAATATTTCAGGCTTTGGGGGCCACATGTGGTCTCTGTTGAATATATTTTTTTTAATTATACCTCTTCAAAAATGTAAAAGCCATTCTTAGCATGTGAGTCATATAAAAACAAGTCATCAGTTGTATTCTGCTGATCCTTGCTATAATAATACAACAATAAAAAGTTAATGAGAAATACTTGAGTAATGAAAAAAAAATTGCACTGTGAGCATTTCCCTATTCATTACATGTATCCAAAAATTATTATTTTAGCACTGGGTAATATTCCATTATGAGGATTTATCACAACATATTTAACCAATTCTTTGCCGTTGGGTATGTGCATTTCCAAAATTTTACTTTGAATTAACAATGTGATAAATATTCTTCTACACAACTCTAGTGCACAGTTCTAATTATTTTCTCGGCAGAACTTTCTAGAAGCAGAATTATTAGCTCAAAGAGTAGGAACATTTTAGGGCCGTTTAATCACCCTCCAGGGACCTACATCTCCATTAGCAGTACTTCTCTATACTCTTGCCAATTCTAAGCACTTCACTCCACACTCCCCATCTTTTCTTTTTTTGACTTATTCTAGTTCTTTTCCAGAAAAGAGCTATTATGAATTTGTGCTGACTTCCTGCTCTAAACCCCATTAGACCTCATCTCAGAGATGACGAGGCAATGTGGACCAAATGTTTCATGACAGGGCAATAGTTCTAACTGGAGCACTTCTCCCTGGAAACTGAGTTATTAGAAGAAAAGCAAACAGAACATGTCCTAGGGCAGCTTCCGGGTGGCTGGTATGTGGCTGGTGGCAAGAGCTATGGCCTTGGAGCCAGGTAGATCTGGGTCTTAATTCCTGCTTTGTTACTAACTAGGTGACACTGGACTATCTTCTTACTCTTCTGAGGCTCAAATAAGAGAAGACAGGAAAAGAGGACACTAACCTTCTCTGCAAAGGTGAAAATCTTCCTTTGATCAACGCCTCCAAATTGAGCATCCACTTTCAAATACTCTTCATCCAAGGCCTATTCAAAGAAAAAACGAGAGTATACACTCTGACTGTATTTCTTCCATGTGGATCTCAGAAATCAGAAATTGTTGACAACTGCTAGATTCTTCAAAAGGTGGAGCCAGGAAGTAAATAAACAGCATTCAGATCCTCTGCAGACTTTAATAACTTAGCATAAAGATTTGCTGAGTGTCCATTATGAACAGCACTTCATTAGACATTGTTATAGATTGAATCCTTTCCCCCAGGAAAATGTGTGTAGCCATTTGGCTGGGCTATGTTTCCCAATATTTTATGATTGTTCTCCATTTTGTGATTTTCCTATGCTGTATGTTAAGAGGATTAGGGTGGGACTGTAAACCCCTTCCTAAGGTCACGTCCATGATCTTTTGTAAAGGGAGTTTCCCTGGAGTATGGCTTGCACCACATTTTACACTACAAGAGATTAAAAGAAAAGGTAGCAAGCACAGCTGGGAACCTCACACCATCAAGAAAGCAGCACTGGGAGAAGAGCATGTCCTTTAGACCTGAGGTTCCTGTGCCAAGATGCTCTCCAATCAAAGAACGATGCAACACAAGACCTTTCCTCCACAGCTAACACAGTTTCCCTGAAACAGACAGCTTGAATTCAGATTTATAGCCTACCAGACTGTGTAAGGATAAACTTTCCTTTGTTAAAGCCATCCACTTTCTGGTATTTCTGTTAGAGCAGTACCAGACGACTAACAGAGTCATGGGAGAAATACACAGGAGGGACAGCTTTTGCCTCCAGGAAGCTCAGAATCCAGTGGGGAAAGAGGAGGAAGACAAACCACAGACATGTGAAAGTGTCTCCACCAAATAAGGCAGACTATGAAAAACGTCCCAATAAGTGGCATATAGAAGTTATTGCTTAAGAGTTCAGAAAAAAAGGCAAGCATGAACTAGTAAACCAGCAATTACTGTCGCTACAAGCCTGGCCTAGTGCCAGCCCTGTGGCTACAGAGACAAATCAGAGCCAGACTCTGATTCTAGAGGCCTTACTATTCAGTTGAGCAGAGAGACATACAAACAATTCATTTGAAGACAGTATGCCAAGGGCTAACTTAGATGCTCATAATAAGAAACAGCACTCACAAAGGAAGAAAGGCTTATCCCTCTCTCGTTAGAGAGGTGGTGGGGAGAGCTTCCTAGAATCAGTCTGTGGGCTAAGCTGGGTTTTGAAGAACATACAAGTGTTTTCACAACGCAGAGGAAACAGAGTGTAAGAACACCCAGAGGTGTGAAGCAATTAGGAGAACTCTAAGTGACACAGAAAACCCTCGTGGCGTAGTGGGTAAAGTGCTACATCTGCTAGCCAAGAGGTCAGCAGTTTAAATCTGCCAGGTGCTCCTTGGAAACTCTATGAGGCAGTTCTACTGTGACCTATAGGGTCGCTATGAGTTGGGAACTGATGTGATGGCAGTGAATTTCAGTGGGTGGCATAGTGGTGATGAGCTATGATTCCTAACCAAGAGGTCAGCAGTTTAAATCCACCAGGTGCTCCTTGGAAACTCTTTGGCGTAGTTATATTCTGACCTATAGGGTCGCTGTGAGTCAGAACCCACTAACAACAACAAAAGTGATTTAAGGATCCTGGGTGACACACAGTTAAAGCGCTCAGCTGCTAAATGAAATGTCAGTGGCTTGATGCCACCAGCCCATCTGCAAGAGAAAGACGTGGCAGTCTGTTCCAAATAGATTAGAGACTTGGGAACCCTATGGGGGCAATTTTCTCTGTCCTATAGGGCTGCTCTGAGTCAGAAATGACTCAACAGTAATGGGCTTGGTTTTTTGGTGTGCAAAAGCACCTCCTTAAAGAGATGTGAGAAGTGGTGAGTGATGAGGTTAGGAATGTAAGAACTATGAACGCCATGCAAGGAGTCCTTGAATAGCTGGTCCTCAGGCAGCTCAGCTACTAGCTGAATGTCCTGCTGCGGTACGAGAGTGCCCAGTTTTTTCCCGGCCAGTGAATGGTTATAAAGAGGGGAGAAATACAACTGGCAAGCAGAAAGGGCATACCAGTAACAGTGTAGAACATGATCTGAAGCCTGCATGTTGGAAACAGGGAAAATGGAGGGAAGGCTGCTGTGAGAGTCATGGTGAGAGCGAGGATGAACTAAGGCAGTAGAAGTGCCGAGCAAGAATGAATTTGAGAGATCTTTAAGAAGTAGAATTGATAAAGATTTGGTGCCTAAACAGACTGAGGTGGGACAGAAGGTCAGAGAGGAATGAGAGAGAGAAGAGAAACATGAGCAAACAGCAAAGGAAGAATCTAGACCAGCACTGTTCAACAGGACTTTTTGTGATGATGTACCATAAATGCGACAGCCACCTGCCCCTGTGGCTAGATAGCATTCAGGTAATCCATACTAGTTACAATATAGCAATCATGATACACACCACCCACCGCTGTCAAGTCGGGTCTGACTCATAGTGACCCTGGGGGTCAGAGTAGAACTGCCCCACAGAGTTTCCAAGGAGCTCCTGGCGGATTTGAACTGCTGACCTTCTGATTAGCAGATGTAGCACTTACCACACTAAGCTACCAGGGTTTCCAAACATGATACAGATAATAAAAAAAGAGAAGAGTATCCACATTTTCATCCCCTTTCTGAAGTAACTAGAATTAATGATTGGTTTGTATTTTTCCATCTTTTTTTTTCTTACTACAAAGACATACACACATATATGAAATACCATGCTTGAACTTTGTTTTCACACTCCACTCTAAAATGTCTTTTCTTCAATTAACATATTATTGTCATGGACTAAACTATATCCTCTAAAAACTTGGGTTGGCCATGATTTCCAGTATTGGAGGCTGTCCTTCATCTTGTCATCTGATGCAGTTGTCCTGTATGTTATGAATCTTAATCTCTGCCTGTGGTTAACGAGGCAAGATTACACTATGGTAAAAAGGATTAGAGTGGGATATAATGTCCTTACTCAGGTCACAGCCCTGATTCAGTGTAAAGGATGTTCCCCGGGGTGTGGCTATATTACCTTTTATCTTAGAAGAGAGAAAAGGAGAGAGAAACTAGCAGAAAAGGGGAGGATTCTCAGCACTACAAAGAAAGAAAAGTCAGGGTGGAGGGTGTTCTTTGGATTTGGGGTCTCTAGGCTGACAATGTCCTAGACCCAGGGGAAGATTGATGCCAAGATAAATGGAGATTTCCAAGAAATGCCAGGCCCACAGATGATGAAAGAAAACAAGGACCTTTCCCCAAAACTGACAGGGACAGAATGCCTTCCCCTAGAGCTGGCACCCTGAAATCAGACTTCTAGCCTCCCAAACTGTGAAAGAATAAATCTGTGTATTAAAGCCATCCACTTGTGGTATTTGTTATAGCAGCAACAGATAACTAAGGCAATTATGATTACCATAATGAAGTTGTATGAGGTGAACAGTGTGGGGGAGGACTCACAACTTAAGAAGTGTTAAGAGTGTCTCAGGAAGTGGGGGAGAAGAATGATGAGACAGACACGAAGGAAGGTCTACGGTATGGTAAAGGAGTAGGAATGACGTTAGTTTAAGTGGAGCTGTTGTTAGCAATAGAGCAGAAATGTAGGGTGGGGCTCCCCCCACCCTAGTACCTGCAGTCCTGGGTACAGCAGGCCACTCAGCAAAGGGTGTTCCACCTGCTTCACCACTTCAGCGCCAGCTTTCTTGGCATCGTGCTGTGTGACCACAGAGGACAGTCTGTACACATCTAGTGTGTACTCTCTGAGGAGGAAAGAAGAGGCAACAACTATAGGACTGGGCCTGGGCTTCCAACTCCAAGGAAATTCTAAAACATGCCAGTGTTGCTTTTGTCCAGTAAAAGCTGCCAATGGGGAACTCTCCCTCCACGAGAGCTTTATGGTACAATGCACACTTACCCTTTAATTCCCCAAATCCTAAGACCTTCAAAGAAAGCACTGTGTGGTAGCTTCTGAAACGTGAGAGACCCATGCTCTCATTCAAAACAGAAATTAATTTTTGTTTTTCCTTTAAAAAGATGGATTTAATTTTTTTGTTCACTTCAGGAAAGACTTTAGCTATTACCTCTTCAAATACTCTCTGCCCATTTCCTTCCTTCTCTTCTGGAATGCTAGTTATATAAATTTCAGAATTTATCAATCTATTTTTGGTGTATTTTTTAAAAACTTAAGCACATATAAGGAATAATGAACAACATGAAAAACAGCATACCCATCACCCAGAAAGCCATGCCCAAGCCCACTGCCATCAAGTTGATTCCAGCTTACAGCAATCTATAGGACAGAGTAGAACTGCCCCACAGAGTTTCCAAGGAGTGTCTAGGGGATTTGAACTGCTGACCTTTTGGTTAGTAGACATAGCACGTAACCACTATGCCACCAGGGTTTCCAAATGATTAGCTCCTGACTGGCTCCCCCTGCAATCCTATGCTACTTCTTTTTCTCTCAGAATAACCACTACCCTGAACTTTCACATTTCTTTTCAGTCTTATGTCTGTATCTCTATATAATGTGCTGTAAGTATTCTTGCATTCCTGGTATAAATGTGCAACTTTCTCTATAAATGACACAGCAGAATTTCTGAATTACAAGAGATTTGCATCTTGAAATTCACTAATGCCAAGCTACTTTCCAGAGTAGTTTCCATCAACTTTTATTACTTAATATTGTTATTAAATTTTTTTTGCCAATTTTGTGAGTATGTGATGGTTGTAGATTAGATGTAAAGATAAGTGAAATCTTAGACACAGTACTGAGGCTGTAGATCTGTCTATATAAAGATGTTCATGTGCTTTATTTAAAACACTAAATGTTCAATAGTGGGGAATGGTGAAGACAGTCACGTTAGATGAAGTCAAAGGAGAAATTTACTTGTAAGCAAGAGAACTGGACTCACATTCTGACTTGTTTACTCACTAACTACATGAACTTAGGAAGGTAAAATCTCAATCTATTTCCTTACCTATGAAATAGGATAAGATTATATTTACCTTGAAAAGTTGTTCTGAGGGCTTAAATGCCCAAGCACCTAGTAGTGAGGCATGGTATGTAGTTCTAAGGCCTATTTGAGAGGTTTTAAAAACCAAACAACATGGAGACTATGGTGCAGCATGAAGAATTACTTAGAAAAGCTAAAGATAAAAAATTAGGATGCTAAATTATACCTATGACAACATTAAAATGAAGATAGAAAGCAATAAAAATTGTTAGGAGTGATGGGAAATAAGTGAACTATGTTTCTTTCACCTTTCTTTTAACATTATTCACTCAGACTGGAAGGAGGAAAAGATACGTTGTTTACCATTTTCTTCCATGTGCTATAAATTCTGCAAGGCCAAGGACTTTGTTTGGTTAGATTTATATCTCCAGCATATAGGAGGACAGTCCCAAGTCAGTTACTACTCAGTACATTTTTGATGGATGACACAACAGAACAACAGGTATAAAGTTCTTAAATGGTTCTTGTTAGGTAGAACTCTACAGCCTGTAATCTAAATAGAAAGGGTACCAGGACTCCACAAACCTGTAATTAGCTAGATGCATTCCAGTCACAATAAGGGTGGGGGATGGAGAACTTACTTGCTCAGCTGGTAGTCAGTACCTTTGATGAACTTGAGCTTCTCCAAGGGCACCCCAATGCTCTCTAGCATTGCCTTGATCACATTCTCATAGTAGCTGGTTCGGAGTTCCAGAAGTTCCCATGGAGCTTTCATGTTGTCTAGGTATGCGTGAAGGTCCGCAAACAGAATTGTTACCTGTAAAGTGACCCCTAAAATGTGAATTTGTCCAAGTACTCCTCCATCCCCAGACCTTGTTAAATATTTTCTTTTGGTCATTCCCCAAAGGCAAGTGCTTGACTTAAAGCATTAGTTCTTACCTCACAACCTGCCTTCAGGAAGTCTGCGATCTTAGACATGGGCACAAAGTATGCCACATGTGGCTTGCCTGTGGTTGCCGTTCCCCAGTAAACTTTAAGTTCTCGCTCCTTCAGGATCTCCTTCAGCTTTTCTTCCCCAAGAACCTCCTGTTGTGGAAGCAGAAGGGCTGGTTTAATCTTGGTGCCCCACCTTGCTCAGTGCTGGTGCTGAGTCCAGCATCCTGACCCTGTGACAAGAAAGACAAAAGCATGTGTCACGAGGGGTCCGGGCTCAGGACCGGCAAGGAGGTCCAGCCACACTGTCAATGCTGAGGGACGGCTAACTCAAGCAGCTGCTGCTGCTGTTAGTACCACTCCAGTAAAATGACACTGATGCTGGGGCAAGGCAGTGTGTCCCTATCCACACGTTCCCCTCCAGCTGCCTCTAACTCACTCTCCTTCCTTTCACAAGACAAATTTCTTCAAATAATTATCTCTTCTTCTGGTCTCCATTTTCCTATTTTCCATTTCAACTGAATTCTACATCCAAATCATATCACTGAAAATACTCTTGATAACATCAAAGATGAACTCCACCTTGCTAAATCCAGTGATTATTTAGTCTTCACTTTCTCTTTGAAACACTCTCTTCTTTTGGTCTCTTTCATTTCAGTCTCTTGGTTTTCCTCCCACTTCTCTGCCTCAGATTTCTTTGTAGCTATTCCTCTTTTTCCTAACCATTAAATGTGAGCAATCTTTGGGGTTCTAGTCTCCTCTTACCCTACATTTTCCCTAAGGGATTCCCTTCATTTGCTCCAGTTACTACCAAGAAGCTAGTAACTCCTAAATCTCCTGCTCTTAACTATGTGCTTCTTATCACACCAGTTAATTCAAACTCTAGAAAAAAAACCACTGCCACTGAGTTGTGTCCAACTCACAGCAACCCCATAGGTCAGAGTAGACCTGCCCACAGAGTTTCCAAGTAACACCTGGCAGATTTGAATTGCAGACCTTTTGGTTAGCAGACATAGCAGTTAACCCATTACGCCACCACAGTTTCCAACTCAAACTCAACATGGTCAAAATTAAACACATGCTCTTGACTCACTATCTCATTCCTCAACCATCTTCTTTCACTGAGAGTTTTTCATTCTTAGTTCACTAAATCGCTCATCATTCATTAGTAAATTAGAATCTCATTCACCAAGCAGTGTAAGCCACTCCCAAACAGCTCTTCAATCCCTCTACTTCTCTCTGCCTGTACACCACTACTCTCTAATCTGGTCACCATCACAGCACACCAGGACTGTTGTAACAGCCTCCAAAAGGTAGTGTTCCCTCCAATCCATGCACCAAAAGGTAGCCAGAGATTTTTAAAGCCCATAATTCGATTAACTCATTCCTCTGCTTAAAACCTGTAATGATTTCATTTCACGTTAAAACAGTATTAGAGAAATCCTAGCAGGGATAAAAAGTTTTCAGTGTTTCTTCTGTTTTGCTGGTTTGAATTGTTAGAAGCCTCTGCTCCAAGCCTGCTGGAGGTTAATCTTTCATCCTCCAGAGCTCCTGACTACTTGGGCCCTCCCTAGACGGTTCCGAGCACTCAAGAAAAAGTCATTATTATACTAAGCCTTTTAAAATCTGAGTAAGTCAGCTCCCCCAGCTCTGTGAATCTTTTATCCCCAATCAGCACTATTTTATGGAGAAAGGCTAGGCAGCAAAGATCTGGTGGCTAAAAAAAAAATGTAAAAACCTTTGGTCAAGATCAAGCTGTGTGTGAAAATACTCTAAGTTGCTATTAACTAATGAATGGATAAACAAAAGTAGTGCATTCATAAAACAGAATATTCCTTTATAAAAAGGAATGAAGTTCTGATATATGTTACAAGAATGAACATTGAAAACATGCAAACTGAAAGCAGCAAAAGGAGCCAGACATGAAAGGTCAAATACTATTTGATTCCATTTATATGAAATGTCCAGAACAGTCAAATCCATAGGGGTACAAAGAAGATTAGTGTTTCCCTAGAATTGGGGAGAGGGAGAAACATGGAGTAATTGCTAATGGTATGTGGGATTTTTAGGTGACAAGAGTGTTCTGTGGTGAGATAGTGGTGATGGTTGCACAATCTCGGGAATACATGAAAAGCCACTAAACTGTATACTTTACCAAAAACCAAACTTTTGCTGTTGAGTTGATCCCAACTCAGTGACGGGTGAGTTTTATGGCATGTAAATTATATCTCAATAAAATGACACCACAATAAGCTGTGGCCCAAGTGATGTATCAGTGCTCTTTAGAATAAAGCCCAATTTTAAACATAACCTAGAAGACTTGGTTCCTGCCTCCTTGGTTTCTGCCTCCTTCCTAAACAAACAAGTAAAATCTATAGTATGTCAGATGGTATAAACCTTACATGGAAACCCTGGTGGTGTAGTGGTTAAGTGCTATGGCTGCTAACCAAATGAGCAGCAGTTGAAACCAACCAGGCACTCTATGGGGCATTTCTACTTGGTCTATAGGGTTGCTATAAGTTGCAATCAACAGCAGTGGGTTTGGTTTTGTATAAATGTTACTGGGGGTAGGGAGAGGCAGGGCAGGGGGCAAGATTCTTCTGGTGGCAGGGAGTTCACTATTTAAATAAAGTGGTTAGGAAGGGCCTTCAAAATAAGGAGAAAACAATCAGAGGCCTGAAAGAGGTGACAGTGAGCAAGGAAGAATATTTACTAAGTGCTTGATCTGTTTTTAGCTCACTCTTCTCCACACAATTTAGCCTTTTCTCTGATCCACAATGTTCTTCTCCTCTTTGGTTCTGGCACTGCTGTTCCTTCTACCTGAAATATGCTTTCTCCTATCCTTCTAGTTAACTGCTATTCCAGCAGTTTTGGCAACAGCAGATCTGAGAAACAACGAAGGGATGGTCCTCATTCTTCAAGGTGCAATTCAGAGGTCATTTCCTCTTGAACGCTTTCCCTGTCTCTCTTCACCCTTTCCTTACAAAGCTCCACGTGTAATTTCTGCCAGTACTTGTTTCCACTAGGGATTATGGATCATTTTTTAACGTCCGATTCCCCCCAGACAATTTCTGTAAGGGCAGGACTCTGACGTATCCCCAGTGCACCACATCTGGCACATAAATGCGGCGATGGGTGGAGCGGGGTCCTGAACTCAAAGACTGGTTCTAACACAAGGTAACCTGCCGTAACAAGGTGAGTGCACTGTGACTTATGGGGCACCTAGGGAATGGCTGATTGACCAATCGGCGGCCTCTTCCAGAGACGCCCGGGTGCGGAGTCTCCAGCTTCGCACATTTAGGACCGCATCTTGGGTCTCAGGATCACTGGATCTAGGATCCCCCAGCCCCCAGCGGCGCAGTTCCAACCCCGAGGCCCAACCTGCAGGTTCCGGGTGATAAGATGCAGCTTCTCCTCAGGGCTCGAAGCGTCCCCCATGGTTCTGCCGCCCCTACCTCGCACGCTCAGCCCCCAGCACCCGCGCCCCTTCCTCAGTCGCCGCTGCCGCCGCCGCCGCCGCCGCCACCGTGTGCTGGGAACTGTCACGCTAGCCTAGGTAGGTTGCATCAGATGAGATCGTTGCTCCGCCAGCTTGGTCTGGGCCCTTCTCCTCCCTGTTACAGCTGTGAGTCAGGAGCAGCGGAGAGTCGAGCGGGTCGATGAGACTGGAATGGGTGGAGCCAGTAGGCAGGGTAGGCGGTGCGAAAGGCGGGGTTACAGCGCCTGCGCGGGGCACGGTACCCTCTTGGAGGAGGCGCGGTTTCGTGCCAATCACCGCTTGTTTGCCCGCCCCCTGGCGCTGCCCCGGCTGCCTCAGGTTGGGGGAGGTCGAGGAGGGGGCAATAACATGGCGCAGGGGGCGGAGTGAGGTACAGTCGTTCGCCCAGGCTTCGGCCCTTTCTCTGGAGGTGAAGAGCGGACGGACGAGGGGATCGGTCTTCCTCGGCTGGGAGGGGGTTGGGGGCGCCTGTTGCTTCTCTTGGGGGCGTACGTACGCCGTCCGCCCAGTCGAAGGGGTGGGAGACTCTCGCCCTACTGGGTGGAGGGCTCCATCTGATTGCTGAGGGAATGGCTTGGGGAGTACTGTTCCTGGCCTCCGCCTCTACGTTGGCGGGTGATAGATGCCCCTCACCCTGCTGAGGAAAAGGGAGGCTGTGTGGTCACCTGAGAGGCGGGGAGTGATGTCTGTCCTCCCTGGCCAGGGGGCCGGCATGGGGGAATGGATGTGTAGGTGGGTGATGGCTGTGCCCTCTGCCCTACTTGAGGGGAGGAGTGTTGCTAGGTGGAAGATCGAGGTCTTTCCGCCGCGCCTTGCTGGTGGGGGAGGGAGAGGATGACCCGCCTCCCTACCTCCGCGGCGGGACGGGAGAGCTGCTCCAGCGGGCTGGGGGTGGGCAGCGAGGTTGAGGAAGGGGTGCAGCACTCTGACCTCCAGAGGGGCTGGTTTTGCCCTTGCTGGTGGAGGGGCAGGTAGAAAGCCCGCGCTTCGCCCACCTTCAGTGGAGGCAAGCATTACTGGTCTCAGAGAAGAAGTGCGAAGGCCCTGCCCCGAGGGCGGGCCCGTGCGGTGGCGTTTCCGAGGGAGGCCTCGGGGGCTGGATTTGAGGCACCTCTCTGCCAACTCCCGAAGGACTAGAGGCGTCACCCTCACCACCTCCTTCGAGGGCAGGAAGGAAGGCCCTTGGACTTCAGGGTGGGCCAAGGGTGGACTTCAGAGACGGCCAAGAAGTGATTGAATGGCCCACTGGCTACCCTATCGTAATTTCCTGTGGATTTGCTACAGGCTCCAAGCTGCTGCTCACCTGTCTAGCAATTGAAACAAAAACACAGAACATTTTAGAGGAAACCTGTTGCTGCCGCTTAGTAACATCTGGCCTCCGTGCCCGCGTAGAAGGATAGTCCTGACCCTAATCTAGTGAAATGTTACCTAAAACAGAGGTTTCCAATCCTAGATTGTCTACCATCTTCCAGTGTTTCCAGTTACCCGAAAGGAAATCGCAGAATTCTTAAAGATCATTTCAGTTCACTTTGATTTTTTAAGTGTTGTACCTGTTTTGTGAAGTGATGGCAAAGCTTCCCAAGCATCTTTTGTGCTATGCCTAAAGTGTGTTATTTCACACTTAGGATGGTGGGAAAGGTTGGGAATCAAAGGCCAGTGAGAAAAGTCTTGTCCCTTGGAAATAATCTTAGCACATGTACTTAGCTGTCAGGCCCAGCTTGGTGAGAGTCTTGGTTTTAGATCCTTGAAAGAATATGAACTGTGTTTGATGTTGCAGCTTTCGTGGCCTGAAGAAAATAGGGCTTTGTGCTCTAAGGCAGTAGGTTTTCTGAGGTAATATAAAAATAGAAAGGGAACCAGTATCTGAGGTTGAAACCAGGAGGATAGAGAACAGAGCGAGGGGGTGGTATGCTGAAGTGTGAAAATGGGGGTGGACAGGTGAGGGAGGTGTGGAAGGACAGAATAGGGTCACAGTATGGGTGGGGAGCAGAGGAATTGGGAGATGGGAAAATATTCTCTGAAAAACACAGGGGTCTCCTTATTTTAAGTGGCAGTTACAAAGCAAGCCTTGAGAAAGGCAGATACTGGTGGAGCCACTAAGGATGTCTTGTGGAACTTCATT
Source organism: Heterohyrax brucei (assembly GCA_028571685.1). NCBI lineage: Eukaryota > Metazoa > Chordata > Mammalia > Hyracoidea > Procaviidae > Heterohyrax > Heterohyrax brucei. Next base: position 63,227,963 of record CM053140.1, read on the forward strand.
GTTGCTTTTTTCCTCTTTTCCGATTTATTAAGTATCTCGTTAAAATAAGACTTTCAGGTTTAGAATCTTCCGTAAACATCCACTTTAATCCTCATGTTAATCTGAAGTTAACAGTCAATATTTATTCCTTTTTCCTCAGGCGAGTGTTCAGAGATTTCAAGGGAATTGCTGAAGTCCTTGAATTTTAGTCAGCTGCCTCTTTACAGGGACCATTAATTTGCAAAATTTGCTTGATGTTTCAGATGTTCATCCAGCCTGGTCTCAAGGTTAGCAACAGGGTGGTTGAACCTGGGGTTAAAGTTGAAGAGGATAAATAGATCATACTGGATAATTTCTAGACAAGCAGGGGTTGAGGGAAGTTCTCTTCCAGTTTACGTGCTTTTTTTCCTCCCATTCCTGTGCTTCCCTTAAGACTCTAGAGTTGAGATGTGATAGGGTGTGATGAAATTATAACTGTAGCTCGCTTATTTAATTCTTAGGTTGTGCCTGTAGCATGCTAAGTGCTGTGTTCATGATCTTGTTTAATTCTTGCAACAGCTTTATAAGGTAGGTACTATAGTAGTTCTGATGCTTGAGATTTGAGGATGTAATTGTGCCTTTCCACAGACTTCTTTAATTAAAAAAAATTACTAAATATGCCAAGTACATTAAGAAAGCATAGAAAGTAACATGATAAAAAGCACCATTGTATTCACCACTGAACTGTATCTTACATTGTCATATTTGTTTCAGATCTTGTTCTTATTTTTTTTTAAGTAGTAAAACATTTACTGATAGAGGTGATTACATCCTGAATTTTTGGTGTTTCTCATTCCCATGCATGTTTTTAATGTTATTATATGTGTTTGTATCCATGAACGGTATAAGACGACTGCCAATTAAGTTTGCAAACTCACCCTAGAAAAAGTGCTACATACCTCATTGCTGAGTATCACTGCAGTCTCCTTTACAGTACTTCCCTTGGGAAGGTATGCACTGACGCCAGTGTCTAGTCCACCCTTCAAAGCAATCAGAGAACTCTTTCTGGTGGAATGGCCATCAGAGCTGTTGTTATATTACCCTTGATGTCCTGAATGTCATCAAAATGTCTTCCTTTCAGTATTTCCTTGATCTTTGGGTAAAGAAAAAAAGTCACTGGGGGCCAGCTCAGCTGACTAGGTAGGGTGTTCCAATGCAGTTTTTTGTTTACTGGCTAAAACTCCCTCACAGGCAACTATGCAGTTAAGTTTGTGAACTTGCCACTTTGCCATCCTGGGCAGTGGCCATGCCAGAAAGAGTTCTAAAGTTGCATTGAAGGGCGTGCATAGCATCCCAAGGGGAGAACTTTGAAGGTGATCATAATAACAGCAATGAGGTATGTAGCGCTTCAGACAATTAGTTTGCAGACTTAGTTGTCACACCTCATGTGGTATTTTCTTCAGCAAATAAATTGTAAAAGGAAAAAGATGGGGAATCTACAGATTAAAGTATTTATAAAAGGTATCAGCCAGTTATGTTATAAAAAAATAGAAAAAAAAGATATGATTAGAAACCTGAACTGCATATTTTATGTTAAGGAATTAGTATTTTGTTATTTAATATAAAATTATGTGATGTCTGAGGTTTGTTTCAAAATCATGTGGTACAAGGGGGAAGTCAGTGGGGCAAGATTAGCCAATGGGTTGGTAGCTGTTGGGTTGAGTGATTTGTATGTGACAATTTGGTTACTTTTGTGTTTGTTATACATTGTCTGTAATAAAAGTTTTGTTTTTTAAATGAAAAAATAACATTGCTAAGAGTGTGACACTGAGCAAGGTAAAAGTTATATATGGTATTGTTTTACATGTTTTTTTGCTCCCAGATTTCTTGAAATGCTTTATGACAGAAGTTCAGAAAGCCAACTCTGCACCTCTGGATGTCATGTGGCATAGGAATTCATGATTGCAATGATTGTGAAGGATTATTGGTCTGACATGTGTACAGTGCAGTTTTCAAGTAGTGATACTTTTCTTTTGAGTAGGGAGGTTTGGTCACATTCGGGAGTTGTTGGATGTATTAAGCAGTTCCACCCCAGAGGCCTACGGAAACATTTCATACAAAGTGAGGTGGCTTAAATTTTATGCCAAGATACCACAAACCCTCTTTGATATATACATCTCTGCAGTATATTAGAGATTGTGCTGAATTTAGATGACCTGAGTTTGGATTGTAGCTCTGCCATTTGCTGATCAAAACTGTGGGAAGGTCTGTCAGCAGTACGCTAGAAAAAGCATTGTACTTGGTTAAGTTGCTTAACACCTCTGGTCTGTATTTTCCCAGGAGTGAAAATCTGTTGAACTCACAATTTGACTGGACAAGCTCTTAGACTAGACCTCTGGAAGGTATTGATAGGGTGCAGTGGCCCAGCATGGCTTATACTAAGTGTATGCTGCTAATCTCAGTACCTGGGGGCATTTGTGCTTAACAATCACAAACTTTCTTTAAAACTTTTCCAAAAGACCCTTTTTCTTACTGCTGCCTAAAGAAGTAAATTTGTTTTATAATATAACTGTCCCTGGGCAGAGGACTGATTTTTCTGTTCAGAAAGGCACTTGGTTTTATGCCTCAGCTGTCTTACAACAATTGCTGAAATATTGGTAAAATAAAAAGTTTTAGCAGTTCTGAGTTTAAATACAACAGAAGGCTTGGTTTCATTGATAAGATCAATTTTGCAGACTTGTTTTAAATGGTTAGAGGTGTAAAATGTGTCTCACAGTTCGTAACACTCACCCACTGCTGTTGAGTCGGATCCGATTCATAGTGGCCCTGTAGGTCAGAGTAGAACTGCCCTGTAAAATTTCCAAGGACAATTCATAACAGATATTTAATAAATCTTCCTTTTCTGTCTTGTCTCATTTCAAAAAATGGTACATTTAAGATTCTTTCCAATTCTGAAATTCTGTAATCCCTTCCTTTTCTTTTTCCAGTACTTTATTGTCCATCTTACTTTATATTCTCATATTGGTGCTTAACTTTTAATGTCTCCCTAGCAAGACTGTATATTCCTTGAGTGTGGCAATTGTATGTTTATTTCTTGGAAATCAGGGAGACTTATATCTAGACAGTAGCTCGGAAGATGTTTCCTGAATAATGCATGGACTAACAGTGAAACTCAGGGTGCAGTATGGAAGGAAGGGAAAGTCAGAAAATATTCACAGTTAAAAGGCTACAAGGAATTTTCCAAATTGTTAAGGAAGTCAGTGTTGAAGCATTTCTTGTAGTTTTTCACATGCAAGTAGAAAAGCAAATTGATACTGACTGAAGTCTCCTTTTGGCCTCCCCTATTCCCCTGCAAGTTATGCAACAGTCATCAGTTGTGTATTTGTATCCTTCTAGACCTTTTCTCTGCAATAATACATGTATTGAAAGTGAGGGGTGTGTGTGGTAGTTTCTGACATTACCTAGTCCACCTCTGGAAACTCTGGTGGCGTACTGGCTAAGTGCTACAACTGCTGACTAGAAGGTCTCAGTTCAGATCTCCTAGGCACTCTTTTTGAAATCCCATGGGGCAGTTCTACTCTGTCTGTGGGGTCTCTATGAGTTGGAATTGACTCAGCAGCAATGGGTGGTGATGGTAGTAGTCTACCTTTCCACCTCTTTCCCACTTTGTAAATAAGGAAACTGAAGTTTAAATGGCTTAAGGGACTTAGCCAAGTTTTAGAGCTAGTTGGTGGCAGAACAGGACTACAACCCAGGTTTTTGGACTCCTAAGCCAATATTCATCCTATTAAAGCAAATGATACTCTTAAGAAAGTGTAAATTGTTGAGAGGAACAAAAGTAGGTCCTTAGTTGCATAAGTCTTTCTCTAAAGGTTTTTCTTTAATATTCTTGACTCAGAATCTAACTTTCTGATATATTTTTTTAAAATGAAGATCAAAATTAATAGATGGAGCACCTTAAAGCACAATACAGTTGACTTTGTAATTAACAGAGATGAAAGTGATGAGAAGATCCTCTAATTTTCTTTGTGCTTACAGGAAGGTGGGAGTCAATCATTTTGACAAGTCTCCTGAAAGGAACAGCTAGCAGGAGCTGCAACATTCTCCATTTGGTCTTGTGGCAAAGGCAGAGATTGTTTCAACAGATCCACAAAGTATGAAGACAATTCTTTATCATCTTGTACTCTTAAAATTTTTTTGTTTTTCTTCCCTTAAAAAAAATAATGCATGATTTTAAGGTAAACTGAAAAGTCCAAGCATTTTACATAACACACTGTTTTGTTTGTATATCATGGATATTATTCCATAATAAATATACAGATGTCTTTCATTGTGTTTTTAAACACTTGTAAAGTATTCTGTAATATGAGTATGTCCTAACTTTACTGACCAGTTTTCTTGGTGATAGACATTAAGGTTGTCTTGAATGTTTGGCTATTTTGAATAACACTGTTCTGAACATCTTTGTACATGTATCCATGTGTAGGTATTTCTGTAGGATAAATTTCCAGAAGTAAAATTCCTGGGTCAAATGGTACTGCAAAATTACTCTCTACAAAATATTGTGGTGACTTACTCTCACTGGTAGTATGAGAGAGCCTTGCGTTCCATAGTGTCACCACCCAAATTATTGCCAGTCATCTTTATCTTTATAAGGTGTTTTGATAGGGAAAAAAATACATCATTCTAGCATCTATTTCCGTGATTCTGTTCAGGTTAAATATATTAAAATTAGTTCTCATGCTACAAGTTGCTGTGTAAAAGATTTGAACTATTAAGACATCACCTCTGTATGGAGTGGGTTGGAGTTTGTATACAGGTGTTGCCTGTTCCTCAGTGAAACTGCCTCTTGTTTTTCCAGATATGACGTGCTCACTAGAGCCCTCTGAACAGTCTTTTAGCACCTCTCTCTTGCCTAAAGACAATGCCCCATTTTCTTGGCATTCCTTGGACGAGGATGAATTGGATGACTCCTTGCTGGAGCTGTCTGATGGAGAAGAAGATGATGGCCATTTCAGTTTCACAGAGGAAGAAATTCAGGAACTGTTAAAGGATGATGATATATCAGATGAACACTTTTCTTGGAGAGGAGAGTTGCTTAAAGATGACAGCAGACGTGTTGAGAAAGGAGAGAGAGAGAGTCAAATAAAACTTGATGTTCCCCAAGAGAAGAATTCGTTGTTCAGCTTGGGACCGGTAGGTGAGACCCCTGGCCTCTTCAAACTACCTCACCAAAGTGCATCTGTTGGTTATGGACCAGCTCCTACTAAACCATTAAACAGACTCTTTGCACTAGAAAAGAATGTCATAAAAATAACTGTTGTTGCACCATTTGATCCAACAGTTTGTGATGTTGTGCTTGATAAGGACAAGACTGATTCATCCAAAGATATTAAAAAACCTTCCTCCCGTGGAGAAGAATTGAGAGAAGATGGTCTTAACCCAAATGAGAGCAAACTTTGTGCTGAATCTGAAAGGATCAGCCCCACTAACTCTGCCTGGGATAGGCATACCTTTCCTTCTCCTTCAAGTAATAAGTTTCAAGAAACTGTCTTTGATAACAATATGCCTGACAATAAGAAACCTATACCTGTCTTGTCTCAGGTCTGGGACCATTCAGAGAGTTTTTCTAATACGAGGTCATCCTGGAGAAATAGTGGGTCACACAAATCAAATTGTGAAGTGAGGTTTCCAGTTGTTTCCAGTAAAGTAAGTATGTTTTTTTCAGGGGGAAAAGAAAAATTACTTTCATTCAGAAACAGTCTTTCTGTCTTCCTTTGTTTGTATTTTCAATGAAGGTTTACAGAGCAAACAAGTTTCCCATGAAACAGTCAGTGTGCATATTGTTTTATGACATTGATTGTCAACCCCACAACACATCAGTACTTTCCCATTCTGGACTTTGGGTTACCCATTACCAGGGTTCCCAATTTTTCTTATCTATAAATTGGACTACTTAATACTTCAGAGTAGTATAGCAAGAATTAAATAATGTACCAGGTACGTATATTAATTTACCATTTAGTAGGTAATTACTAAGATGTTTATGATTTTAAACTGTTTCTTCCTTCTTTGGATTTCAGCATTAGTCTCCATTTTTAGCCGCAATGATATGTTAGATGCAGCAGCAGCGCTGAGCCAGCCATTAAAGAGTTGAAAACTTTTGGGCAGTTTACTAACATCTTTGAGACTGATTGCCTGTCTATCAAATGAGTATAATCTGGTACATAACCATAGCCACATAACCTTTTTTTTTTTTTTTTAAGATAACAGTCACTTTTATTTAAATCATCCATCATGCGGCACTTGGCTTTTTATCATGCATGGTATTCAGGTAGTATTCAAGGACATGTGCCATTAGCCTTTAGGTCAAGAATATTTCCGTAAATAGTGTTATCAGTTCTTTTCTTACACTAAGAGTCATCTTTCCTTCTGTATTTCTTCTGCTCTGGAAAAAAGTCGGATGGTCTTGACAAGGATTCTGGGAAGATGAAAGTCCGTGAGAGAAGACTAGGAAAAGTCATTCCTGTTCTGCAAAGTAAAACAAGGTAACATAACAGTATCATTAAGTGTTTTGATTTCTGTTGGTTTTCTTCAAATTTTTTTTTTCCTGTCCCCACTTTCCCTTTAGTATGGGGAAAACACTGCATCGAGAATAAGAAAACTTGTAAATCCTGGCACTCCAAACAACTAACTTGGGCAAGTCAGCTAATCTCTGACCTTAGTTTCTTCCAGGGCTTTGAACCAGTTTGAACATAGTTTCATCTTGACTAAGGAAGAGAAGTAAGAACAGATCCAAACTTTTTAAATTTGGGTGATATGGAGCCATAACTGGGATGACAAAAATTGTGGGTCAAAGCCCTGGAGTGGGAGACTTGGAAGACGTGTAGTGGACTCTTTCAGGACCCTAATGGTGAGACTGTATCATTGCCATGATGGAGAACAATGCATAATTCACAGTGGTGTGGTTGGCCACCATTGTTTCTGCAAAATCCAGTGGGCAAGAGGTATGGTTGCTATGCAACATGTACACTGCCCTTGTTTTCTAAGAGGGAAATTAAAATTTTAGAAAGGCTTGACCTGTAATTTTTCGCCTTCTATTTGTGGTTCTGGTTCACTTGAATTTCAAAATTTTGTACTTGTTCCTGTGTTTCCTCCTCAGCTGTAAGTGGACCAGGAAGAACTGGTTCAAAATCCTGGTCTCTTCATTGCTAAAAGGAAGCCAATGATGCCCACTCTTTTAGTTCACAGGGCAATTTTGAAGCGCAGAATGGACATGTTAGTAAAAACACTGTATAAATGTGACATTTGTTTTTCTACACGTGGAGTGTCTTGGTCACAGATAAAATAAGATCATGGAATAATTCTAACAAAAAGCCAGCATATAACTATGTAAAAACCCATTTAGTCATTTCTTGTATACAAGAAATGTATACAGCCATCCTTGGAGAAAAATTTTAGTAGGGTTTGCAGATTTGGGCCCCCTTTTTGATCTGTTTCCTGCCAGGAGATGGCAGTGCCTCCGCATGGACCTTTTCAATTGAATGCGTTGGAAAGGCTGTTTTTTAGGTTGGATCAGAGTGCTTTCTTGAAGTTCTTTATTTTTAAATTTTGATTACACAGATAATATATTTAGTGTGTTTAAAAATTTAGTTTTCCATTGTAATTAAGTGAAAATTTACAATCCAAGTCAATTTTGCGTACTTCTATGCAACTCTGTGACAGCAATTCTTCTTTTTCACTCTTTACTTCTAGTATCCACTCAGCCAACACTTGTCCCTTCCACTTCACCCTGTTCTCTCCCCTCTAGAAAGAAACCAGTAGGACAGCTATATAAGTATGTGTATATATGTGTATACATAATGTGTGTGTGTGTGTATAAAACCCTCAAGTATGCACACCGCATGCATTACTCTGTGTCCCCATGTCTAGTCCATTCTTTGTCTGAAGTGTTGGCTTCAGTGCTGGTTTCAAGTCTGGGCTAGCAGCAAGTCTAGGGGCCATGCTCTCCAGGTTGTTGGACCATCAGTTCTGGTCTTTTAGTAGAGTTCTTGATCTGCACACCTCTTTTTCTGGTGCTACATCAGGGACTTTACATTGTGTTCCCTGTCAGTGCTGTCTTTGGTAGTGGCTGGGCACCATCTGGTTCTTCTGGTCTCATGCTGATGTAGTCTTCCAATCATATGGGTTCTTCTGTCTCCTGGGCTCGTTTTTCCTTGTGTCTTTGATGTTCTTGATTGTCATCTGTTCCAGGTAGGTTGGGACCAATGGGTGCTCCTCAGATGGCGGCTTGTTGGCTTTTAAGACCCCAGACACCACTCACCAGTATGGGGTGTAGAAGATTCTGTTAGCAAAAGGCTAGTTATGCCAGTTGACCTCGATGTTACCAAACAACACGGTCCTCAAACTCCTGTCACTGCTACTCTGCTTGTCTGTTTAAAAATTTTTGAAATGTTACAAATGAGTCCAGATTCTTCTTAGACTAACATACCGAGTCACAGTTTCCTGGTTTTGTTGTTGTTTTTGCACAATTGAGGGAAATTAAAAATTTTTTTTTTATTGTGATTAGTGAAAGTTTACACTCCAAGTCAGTTTTCCATATAAAACACTGAGAACCCACTTCTCTGCAGCTCTGTCTGCTCTCCTCACACTGTGGAAATGGTACAGAAAGAGCACAAGTTGCACTACTTGGAATAATAATAAATTTACCGTCCCAGTGTTTTCACTCAGTGACTCCTCAGCACAGTTAAATCAATATGGGCAAAGGCCAGGAACTGCTCATGCCAAAGTCACCATTGCCCTAATTGATGGATGTAGCTCATCTTTTTCAGTCTTTATCTTACTTAAGTTGTCTGTGGCTTTGTGAAGTTAAGTAGTCACTGATTTTGAATTACTCAGCAGAGACTTTCTCTAGAAAGTAGTCTACACCTTTCTATGCCTTGTTCATAGGAAGTTATATCTATTTCTTCTCTTTTCTGTCAACTTCATATTTGATTTTAGCTTCATGCTGTGTGTTACTGGGTTTTAAAGAGAATTTTGTTTCTGAAAGTTAATTGTCCTAATAACCAATCAAGAGTGTGTCTTACTCTGTGAAGTTCTAAACTCATGATTCTAATGAACTGTTTTCTCTTCCTTATGGCTTGCTTTGTTCAAGGACTAATGAGCCAGTGTTTTCACAGTCAGATCTGGAACAGCAAAAGCAGATTTATCTCAGACGTGTCACTGCTCATATGGAAGACCCTATGGACTCTAACCAAGGTAATGTGGCAACCAGGGAATGGCATGTAAGAGATATCATGGGACTTTTTCTTTCTAGTGCAGTACAGCTTAAATTAGAAGGTTGTTTTGAAATTTCCTTAAGTTGGTAAGAAAGATAACTTCCTTCCCCCAAGATTATCACTTTAAGGGATTGCTTAACCAGATGACCCCTCAGGTGGTTTGGCTAACCAGAATTAGAGAGGAATCCAAGAAGACTCAGAGCAGTTCATGAAGAGTGACTCTGCTATAGGTAAGGTCTATACCCTACACCTCTACTTTGTGACAGATTTTTTTTGTCTGAAAGATCCAAAATCTATCATTGCCATTGAGTCGGGTCCGACTCAGCAACCCTAGAGGTTTCCAAGGAGTGCCTGGTGGATTTGAACAGCCAAACTTTTGGTTAGTAGACGTAGCACTTAACTCCACTAAGCCACCAGGGTTGCTGGGTCTGAAAGATAGTAGCAGTTATTTGTTGTCCCTGTTGACCTCAGCATTTAGGTGAAAAAGCAGGCATTTCAGATCCTCTCTGGCCCCTTGTTGTTAGGTGCTGTCAAAAGAGCAAGCAGCACTACCTCTGTATAAGGAGAAATGATAGTTCTATTATAATTACAGTGCTCCTGCCTTCACAAAGGAATGCTGGGTTTTCACATCAGAAGGTCAGATGGCTACAGCCGTAGACAGACTTACCTTCTTATCAGTTACTCTATTTTCAAACACATTCTTCCTAAGAACAAGCACTTTTCTGAGAACAGTCTATACACACCTCCTGGAATCAAAGCATAACCATATTTGCAAAACAAGATTTGTTTACCTAAAAGAGGAGCTCATGCTGTACAGACAGCAGCAGGGATTTAAAACAAAGTGGAATCCAGTGCAGACCTGTCTCATCCATTTTAATTATGCCAGGCACCTTAGTTTTAGAGTGTTCTTTCACACTTCTCCCTTTTGATCGAGAATTGACATGGAGATTCTTTGAGATCGTCATTATGTGAATGTTTTTTTTCTGCATGGACTTTTTCATCGGATTGACTTTGTTTATAAATTGGATTCTTCATCTGCTTTTTCACAATCTCATAGCTCAGGACACTTTGCTTCTGTGGTCGTCTAGTTGGGGTACATGTGGAGTGAGAACACAGTTGGAGGAACAACTTGAAACCTTCAAAGGCTAACCCAGGGTGTGAAGTTCATTGCAGGATGTATAATACTGTGCATAGCAGTAGTACTTCATTTTGATTATAAACCTTAGATGTACATTTCATACAACATTTAAGAAGACCTATAATGATCATTAGAACAATCAAGATAATCCAGTTTCTGGCATAGAGTGCAACCAGGAACCAGTGTCATTCGATAATCAATTAAAAATGTCTAAAATGAGAAAGTCAGGCACAGGCATTGAATATAACCAGTTAGCTTGCTGGCAGGTTTTTCTGATATCTTGTTCTACTTCTGTGATATCTATCCAAGGACAGCAGGAGGTGTTAGCAAAGGCACAGACTCTGCCTTACTTGATTAGGAGGAAATCAAGAGCTATTCTGTCACCTAATACTTCTTAGGCAGGGAACTCTAAAGGTTTCTGTTTGTCATTCCATCTATAATATTATCAGGAATCTGAGCCATTGTAGCAGGTAAATTGCAAGTAGATTTTTCAAGCTAGGGAACACTGTAGTTGGGTAAGAGTGCTTGGAGGAATATCCATCCTATCCCAGATTTGTCAGCTATTACATTGTCTGGTGATGTAGAGTCTGTCTAATTCTGAGCTAAGATGGGCATATCAGTAGTCCAGTGTTTACTTTGTAGATGTGGCTATCTAAGGGTAGTCCCAAAGTCCCTGAGGTACAGGGACCCATCATGTTGCAACCATCTAAACAAGGTAATACCTAAGCATAAGGGTGATGAGTTGGAGTAGGCTCCTCTGTTGCAGGATAACCTGATGCTTCATGTAAAAGTACATGCCCCAAATGGGCAAAAATCATACCATTTTTGGTAGCAGCATCTGGGAAGGGGTGGTTCAAGCAATTTTCTACCAAAAAAACTATGACAGATGGACAGTTGTTCCAACTTTAGCCAGTTCCAGAAGTTCAGCATGAACATGGCTTTGTCCTCTCAAGTACACTGTTAAATTCATGGCATGGGCATTTTTCCGGAATCTAGGGATCTGTCAGATGAGATTGCGAAGTCATTTTTGGCAATCAGAAAGACCCCAAGAGGCCTCAGAAATTCTTGCTTCCATTTTGGGTTAAAGCATGGTGCCTGAGATTGGGTCCTCAATTCAGAGGGATGTTATAGTCTAGCATGTATGGCCCATTTAAAGCTGCAGTTAACAGAAGCACTTTTATGTGGGAGATAGTGCAGATTGCAAGGAGAGGTGACAGATCCCATCAGTCAAATACTGGCAGTAGCTACTGATGGGGCCAATTTAACAAATGCATTTTCTCTTCAAATAGCAGAAGAAATTTAGGAAGCAAAGAATAAAACTTAAATAGGCTTTCATAGTGAATGAAACTATCAGGAAATAACACGTCAGGTATACAATAAGGATAGCTATAATCACCAAGCCAAAGTCCATAGAATTCAGTTACAAGCATGAAGTCTTGTTCCATGATCTTAGGATGTGGTGTTCACTTCTGCAGTTGTCTGCCTCTGACCACAGAGGTGTTTCAATGTAATTTTCAGGTTTCCACAGGGCTGACAAGTACTAAGAAATGTCTTAGCCCTTTTAAGCTGCGACAGATGGATCCAGGGTTCACCTCCTTCCAGCTTCAACAGTTGGTAAGAAGAAATATGGAGGGTTCCTTCCAGTGAGATCCCAATGAATCCTTTAATTAATGTCTCCTCCAGTAAACGTATTCTTTGTGGATGACATTAGGTGGATTATGGATGTGTGATTCTTGTCATCAGACACTTCTTTAACCTGTGAAAGATATTTCTTGTAATATTGCATTAATAATAGTATTTCAGTAGGTCAGGCTCTGCAGTGTAGAGTCATTAAAAGACAACACGGGGAAAGACTGTGATTGTCCCAGTAGTTATTTCATAGTGGGTAAGTTTGTGAGATCCAAACAGTGTGGACCTACCTCAAATTTAAAATAACCAAGGGTGGGACCTTAGGCCAGAATGAATGTTAGGTTTCAGAGAGCTGGCTGTTTAGACTGCAGTAGCCCAATGATAGGGGCTTTTATCTATTTATTTATCCAATATGGAAATCTGCAAATTATTACTAATAGGTATTTGTAACCATTTGGAGGTGGGTGCTGAATAAAATTTAGCTACCACTCAAGCATAGGTCCTGAACTTGAAGATGTTTACTGGAATCATAGCAAAGATAAATGGAACATCGAGTAGCAGTGTATTCAGTAGCTTCAAAAGAATTTCCCCACCAGTATTTTTTAAGGTCTCACTCTTTTTTTTCTTATCCTATTGGAGAGCCTTCATGTGGTGCTTGCATCATAGAAACATGCAAAAAATTGGATAAAACTGTTTTCTTGTTAGCCCCAATCCATGTCCCTAGTTCATCTGCCTGGGATAATTTTCGATGTTTTAAAAGTTGTTCTAAAATTAAGTCATGAAGATTGGAGTAAGTAACGAATTGGGGGATCTGCCTTTATTTTACATAGATGGAAGAAATCCTTGAAAACTAACTTTTTGGCTGCTACATCAGCAAGAGTATTTCCTCTAATTTCTGGGGGTATACTCCTTTTTGTTGATGAGCCTTTATTTTTAATACAGCAATTACAAAGGGGAGTAACAGAGCATCTAGATGTTCTGCTCCTAAAGCTCCATTTTTTAATAGTATTCTCTAACAAAGTAAAAACAGACCTCTTTGTTTCCAAAGTATACCAAAGTCATGTGTGACCGCAAAGCAGTGTTGACTGTCTGTGTAAGTAGTAACAGACTTTCCGTTAGCAATTTTACAAGCTCTGGTAAGACCAATCAATTGTCATGTTGGGGTGCAGTGGCTTTTGGAAGTATTTGGTTTACAAGTACTTCAGTAGAAGTTATGGTAGCATATTCTGCCTGATAATGAGAATTTTGGGAACTGAGTTTTAGATAGACAGTATGTACAAACAAAACTAAATCAGGGTTAAAGGGGTTTCCTTCAAGTTCTTCTGGGATATTAGAAGCTGTTCAGTAGGTCTAAACAGTCATACAGAGAACAACTGTCTTCATTCACTGCAGGGAAGAAGGGTGGCTAGATGTAAACAAGCCATACAGTGCAGCCAACTGTTTGATGCAGCTAGGTGAAGGACTTCACTGGAGGTGAATCGGCCAGCAGAAAGGTGTGTTAAGACGAGTCAGACAGACATGGCATGGGGCACATAAGTATCTAAAAAATTTGCCAGAACTGCATCTGCTATGGTTTCTACCAGCTTAGGAGTGGCAGCTACAGTGTGAAGGAGAGCTACCTTCTGACTACTGGGTCAAGCTGCAGGCTGTAATAACCCCTGGATCTTTGCCCGTGTTTCTGAGTTGATATACCCAAAATGATTCTCAATACTTCGTGTACAAATAAGGAAAAATCTACATGGTTATTAGGAAATCCTAGAGTGGGCATATGCGTTATAGCCACTTTTGGTTTAGCTGTTGCCTCTTGATCTTCTGATTTTATTTGAAATAAATCTGGTTCAGAAGCTTTAAAATTTGTATGGAAGTTGACCCTGAGCTGTCCAATAAAAACGATGTGTCTGGGTTTGGGGACAGCTGCAGAGTCCTAATAAGCCTTGTAGTTGCTTTATTGTTTCAGGTCTTCAAAAAGCAAGAAGAGCTGCTTTTTGTTTCTACTTCATAGTTTGTTGTTGTGGCATCAAGGTTGATCTCGACTTACAGCAACCCCCTGTGCTGTAGAACAGAACACTGCCTGATCTTGTGCCATGCTTAGTCATGGTTATGCTTGTGCCCATTGTTGCAGCCACTAAGTCAGTCCCTCTCGTTGAGGGTCTTCATGTTTTTCAGGAAGACTCTGTGTGACTTTTCACTTGACTTTGCCAACCGTGATGTCCTGTTCCAGAGTCTGTTCCCTCCAGAGTATGTAAAATGTAATCTCTCCATCCTTCTAAGGAGCATTCTGGTTGTACTTGTTCCAAGACAGATGTTTATGTTCTTTCAGCAGACAGTCCGTGATTTAATATTCTTTGTTGCCACCACCACAATTTAAAGACATCAGTTGTTGGGTCTTCCTCATTTGTTGTCCAGCTTTCATATGCATATGATATGACTGAAAATATCATGGCTTGGGTCAGGTGCACATTAGTCTTCAAAGTGACATCTTTGCTTTTCAGCACTGTAAAGAGGTCTCTTGCAGCTTATTTTCTCAATCTTGATTTCTTGACTGCTGTTTGTAAGGTTATTGATTGTGGATCACAGTAAAATGAAATCCTTGACAGCTCAGTCTTTTCTGTGTTTATCCTGATGTTGCTTATTAGTCCACTTGTGAGAATTTTTTTGTGTGTGTGCTGAGGTGTAATCCATACTGAAAGCTGTAGTCTTTGGTCTTCACCTGTAACTGCTTAAGTCCTCTTCACTTCAGCAAGCAAGGTTGTGTCATCTACATAACACAGGTTGTTAACAAGTCTTCCTCCATTATTCATACAGTCTGACTTTTCCACTTCTTTTCTTAGCTTACAGATTGAGTAGGTATAGTGAAAGGATACTATGCTGACACACAACTTTGCTGACTGTAAACGATGCAGTATCCTTTTGTTCTGTTCAAATGCCTGCGGCTTGATCTGTGTACAAGTTCTTCATGAGCACAATTAAGTGTTCTGGAATTCTCATTCTTCACGACGTAATCCATAGTGTGTTATGATCCACACAGTTGAATGCCTTGCATTCTCTGCTTTTAGTCAAGATCCCTCTGACAGCAACAGTGGTATCTCTTGTTCCACATCTTCTGAATCTAGCCTAAATTTCTGGCAGCTTCCTGTCAATAAACTACTGCAGATGATTTTGAATCATCTTGAGCAAAGTTTTACTTGCATGTAATATTAATGATGTTTGATAATTTCTGCATTTGGTTGGATCATCTTTCTTGGGAAAAGGCATCAATATGGATCTCTTCCAGTTGTTTGGCCAGGTAGTTGTCATCTAGATTTCTTCCCATAGACAGTAAGTGAGTGTTTCCAGTGTCTGTTTGTTGAAACATTTCAATTACTACTCTGTCAATTTCCCGAACCTTGTTTTTCACTAATGCCTTCAGTGCAGCTTGGACTTCCTCCTTTAGTATGATCAGGAACTGAAATGTTTGAATATCGACCAGTTCTTTTCGGTATAATGACTCTCAGTATTCCTTCCATCTTCTTTTCATGCTTTGTACATCATTTAATAATTTAATAATTTTCTCATAGAATCTTTCACTGTTGCAACTTGAAGCTTGAATTTTTCTTCAGTTCTTTGAGAAATGTCAAGCATGTTCTTCCCTTTTTTTTTCTATTTCCTCTGCACGTGTCATTGTAATGCTTTGTTTTCTCAAGCTGCCCTTTGAAATCTTCTGTTCATTTCTTCCTTTTGCTTTAGCTACTTGATATTTAAGACCAAATTTCAGTCTCTTCTAGCATCCATTTTGGTATTTTTCTCTTTCTGTCCTGTCTTTTTTTTTTTTTTAATTTTTATTTAACATAACTGAGTGAAAATGTACATTCACATATAAATTTACATGCCCCCCTATATGCAGCTTGCACTGCTCTCCCTGTCCGGTGACAGCACACTATTCGTCTCTGCTCCATACATGTCTCATCCTCCCAACAGTCTCCTTTCCCCTCCTGTCCATCTGTCCTGTCTTTTTAATGACCTTTTGCTTTCTTCACATGTGACATCTTTGATGTTGTTCTGTAATGCATCTGATCTGTGGTCATTAGCAGTGAACACATCAAATCTATTCTTGAGACAGTCTCCAAATTCAGGTGGGATATACTTAAGCTTGTACTTTGGTTCTCATGGACTTGTTCTAATTTTATTCAGTTTCAGCTTGAATTTGCATATGAACACTTGGTGGTCTGTTCAGCAGTTGGCCACTGGCTTTGTTCTGACTGATGATATTAAACTTTCCCATTGTCTCTTTCCAAGATGAAGTTCACTTAATTCCTGTGTATTTCGTTTGGTGAGATCCATGTGTATTGCTTATGTTGGTATGAAAGATATTTGCAATGAAGAAGTCATTGGTCTTCAAACATTCTGTCATGGGATCTCTGGTCATTTGTATCTCTGGTCATTTCTATCACTAAAACCCTTTGCTGTTGAGTTGATTCCAACTCATAGCAACTCTGTAAGATAACACTAGAACTGCCCCATAGAATTTCTAAGGAGCGCGTAGTAGATTCAAACTGTTGACCTTTTGGTTAGCAGCCGTAAGACTTAACCACCATGCAACCAGAATTTCCTTTCTATAACCAAAGCCATGTTTCTCAGCTACGAATCCTTCTTTGTTTCCAACTTTCACTTTCTAATCATGAGTAGGTATCATGCATCCTGTTTGCATGTTCATTTAACTGTACACTGTAGGAACCGGTAAAACCTGCAGTTTCTTCATCTGTGGCCTTAGTGATTGGTGTGTAAAATTGAGTAATAGTCGTATTAGCTGGTCTTCCTTATAGGCATTTGGATAGTGTCCTATCACTGACAGTATCATACTTCAGGCTAGATTTTGAAATACTGTTTTCGGTGACGAATATGACACCATTCGTCTCCAAATTGTCATTCTGAGGATAGTAGACCATATGATTTTCTGACTCAGGATGGCCATTACCAGTCTATTTCAGCTCACTAGTGCATAGGATATCAATGTTTGTGCCTTCCATTTCATTTTTAACGATTTCCCATTTTCCTAGACTCATACTTTGTACATTTCACATTTCTTATTGTTAATGGATGTTTTCAGCTGTTTCTTTTCTTTTTGAGTTGTGCCATATCAACAAGTGAAGGTCCTGAAAGCTTGACTCCATCTACATCATTAAGGTGGATCATACTTTGAGGAGGCAGCTCTTCCCAAGTCTTCTTTGAGTACCTTCTAACCTAAGGGCCTCATATTCCAGCACTGTATCATACAGTGTTCCAGTACCATTCGTAAGGTTTTCACTGTTTTTTTTTTTTTTTTTTTTTTTCAGAAATACACTACCAGGCCCTTCTTTCTAGTCTGCCTTGGTCTGGAGGCTCAGTTGAGATTTGTCCACCATGGGTGACACTGCTGCTATCTGAATACCAGTGACATAGCTTCCAGCGTGACAACAATATGCAAGCTCCCATAGTATGACAAACTGACAGACACATGGGAGTCTTAATAGTTTAAGTGGCATAAGTATTTAACAAGAGCCCTGGTGGTGCAATTAGTAAGGCTGTGCTTGATAACCAAAAGACTGACAGTTCAGATTCACTAGATGTTTCTTGGAAACTCTATGGGGCAGTTTTACTCTGCCCTGTAGGGTTGCTGTGAGTCAGAACTGATTCAGTGGCAATAACGTTTTAAGTATTTACCAGAAGGCTAGACCAGTTGCCTTTTTCTAGAAACTTTCAGCTTGTCAGCAGTGAGATATTTTAATAAAAGTTTACTGCCCTTAAGGTCAGCTCTCTGGTAAACTGAGCAGACTAACGAATAATCAGAGTATTGTAGTAACACTGTGAGTAAGAATCAACTTGACGGCAGTGGGCAAATAGTAACATAGATTGGTTTATAAATTGTAAAGGCTGCTAGTTGGCATGCAAAATCTGAGAAAAATAAGTAGGAGACTCAAATCCTTAGTGGATTTCTCTAATAAGAGACCAGGTAAATTGTTCTTTTTCCTGGTTTCCCCATTTTGCTTATATCTGCAGTCAACGCCCACAGAAGCAGCCATCAAGAAATCAAACATGTGGTATCAGGCAAGTCTGCTCCAAAAGAACTCTTTGAAGTTTTCAAAAGTAGAGATGTCACTTTAAGGACTAAGGTGCACCTAACCCAAGATGTGATACTGTTTTAGTCATCTAGTGCTGCTTTAACAGAGATACCACAGGTGGATGGCTTTAAAAAGAAGTTTTATCTTGTTACAGTCCAGTAGGCTAAAATTCCAGACTCAGGCTGTCATCTCCAGGAGAAGGCTTTCTCCGCTTGCTCTGGAGGAAGGTCCTTATTGTTCATCTTCCCGTAGACTAGAAGCATCTGAGGCACAGGGGCCCTGGTCCTTTCCAAAGGACCCACTCTGCTCCTGGTACTGCTTTCTTGGTGATATGACATCCCCAAATCTCTGCTTGCTTCCCTTCCCTTTATACCTGAAGAAGCTTCCCCAAGGTGCCATACAGTCCCACACATTGAGTTCTGCCCCACCAACTCAACTGCTGCTCATCCTCCCACATTAATATCATAGAGCATGGTTTACAACATGGAGGAACTTCGTACAGTACCGAGCATCATGGTCCAGCTAAATGGCTTACACAGATTTTTTGGGGGAACACAATTCAGTCCTCCCTCATTAATATCCTAGAGGTAGGATTTGCAACATAAAAGAACATCACGCAATACTGAGAGTCATGGCCCAGCCAAACCCCACACACATTTTTAGGGGGACACAATCCAATCCATGATAGATACTTACAGTTGTCTGATATGCATTTGAAAGCTGGGCAATGTTTATAAGGAAGACTGAAGAAAAATCAATACTTTGAATTGTGGTGTTGGCAAAGAATATTGAATATGAGGTCTGACAACTAAGTTCATGAACTTGCCACCATGTGCTTATGTTTGCAGCACTGTACACACAACTAGGTAAGGTTTGATAACCTTGGCATATCAGTGTCTCATAGCTGTATTTGTGTTGATGTGGCAGTGTCTTGCTGAGTGGCATTCATTGTTGTTGGGTGTTTTTGTGTGCCATTATGAGAATGTCAGAGCTTGGATTACAGCAATGAACGAACGTTAAATTTCTTGTTAAATTTGGCAGGAGTGAAAGTGAAATCAGGGATATGTTAGTTCAGGTTTACAGGGATAATGCCATGAAGAGAATGACTGTGTACAAATAGATTAAACGTTTTTCTGAGTGAGAGAACGCATCAGTGATGAAGAGGTTCAGAGTGGCCAGTAATGAGCAGAATTGACAAAAACAGTGCAAAAATTCGTTGAAATATGTGTAAGAATCATTGGCTGATTGTGAGAAGCATAGCAGACCAAGTAAACATTGATAGAGATCCAGCTAGGAAAATCGTAACTGAAAATATGTGCAAAAAACGGTCCTGAAGGAGCTCAGCAATGAACAGAGGCAAAAGAGAGTCATAGTTTGCCAAGACCTTTTGGAGAGACAAGATGATGTTTTGGGATGTGTTATCACTGGTGATGGAACATTGGTGTACCAGTACAATCCTGAAACAAACTGTCAAAGTGCACGGTGGAAGTCAGACATTTCTTCACCATCAGAAAAGTTCCATCAGTCCAAATCAAGAGTCACAATAATTGTGCTAACTTTATTTGATATCAGAGGGATGGTTCGTTACAATTTTGTACCATCTAATTTACTACTTGGAAGTACTGAAAAGGCTGCAGGAAAAAGTTAGATGAAAATGACCAGAACTTTTTGCCAGCAACTCATGGCTCCTGCATGACGACAATGCACTAGCTTACACGGCACTTTCTGTGTAGCAGTTTTTAGCCTGTAAACAAATAACTGCATTGGAACACCCTCCCTACTCACATTGATCTGGCCTCTGATTACTTTTTTTCTTACTCAAAGACAAAGAAAATATTGAAAGGAAGACATTTTGATGACATTCAGGACATCAAGGGTAATATGACAACAACTCTTATGGCCATTCCATGAAAAGAGTTCCCAAATTGCATTGAAGGGTGGACTAGGTGCTGGCATCCTTGCACAGCTTCTCAGGGGGAGTACTTCGAAGGTGACTGTAGTGATACTCAGCAGTGAGGTGTGTAGCACTTTTTCTAGTGTGAGTTTACCAATTTAATTGTCACACCTTATATTTACTGGCTGATAGGAAAATTCGTAAAGAGAAATTTGTGGGCAAAACTGAAGGTGCAGAGATTAAAGAGACACTGATAAAATAATACCTTCTCATTAATATCACTTCGTATTCCATCAGCTTTAGTTTGTCTTCCTAGTCATTCAGCATACCTTTCCTGAGTACCCTCATGGCAGTAGATGTGGAGATTAAAAAAAACAAAACAAACCCAGTGCTGTTGAGTAAATTCTGACTCATAGTGACCTTGTAGGACAGAGTAGATAGTTTCCAAGGAGCACCTGGTGGATTCAAACTGTTGACGTTTTGGTTAACAGCTGTAGCACTTAATCTCTGCACCACCACTGTGGAGATTAGGACTTGGAAATGTAACGAGAAGTAAGATAGGGTCTCAGACCTTTGGAAGCTCATAGTCTAGGGGAGGAAAAGATAATTCCACTGCAATATTGATTAGTGCTGTAATAGAGTTATGTATAAAGTATACAAGGAGCAAGGATGGAGGCTTTCATTGTGTTTGTAAAGAGTAGAAAATGAGGAAAGAAGATGTTCTAGGTAGGCTACACAGAGAAGATAATTAGCTCAGTTACTCTAAGAGCTACTGTAAATCACTAAGGGGGTTTTAGGAGACTGTTTGGCCAACAGCTCCCATTTCTTTGAAGAATCTTGCATAATTTAGTAGTTTTTTTGTGTTTGTTTTATAAGACCATGAGTGGGAAGTTTAGAACTCCGAAGTATCAGTTAAAAGAATCTTTTATCCCAAGTCTCTTTTTTTATTATTCAGGACTTCATTAAGCAGTCGTACATACTGACTTTTCAGCTGTCTAGTTGTGAGATCCCTTTGTTTGAACTGTATTAAAGGTCTGGTAGAACTAGAGTCTCTTATCCCTACCTCTTCACCAGTCATGGGAAGGACAGATAAAAAGTTTGTCTACATCAGCCTCTGTGGAAGAGACCTAGTCGTACTATTTTTCTTTCCATGAAGTGAACTGGCTGTTCTTATTTTTGGTTTTAAGCCTAGGCAATTTTCACTGATGATAATGTGTTTACAGTTTTTCATCTCATAGGTACCCTGTGTGATTGAGTAGAACTACCTCACAGTGTTTCCTAGGCTCTAGTTTTTATAAGAGTATTTTGCCACATCTTTTCTCCCATGGAACTGCTAATGGGTCAAAACTGCCGACCTGTGGGTTAGCAGCTGAGTGCTATAACCATTGAGCCATTGGGGCTCCTTAGAGTATAAACCAAACCCATTGCCACTGAGTTGATTCTGACTCACAGTGACCCCATAGGACAGAGTAGAACTGCCCATAGAGTTTCCAAGGAGAGGCTGGTGGATTCAAACTGCAGACATTTTGTTAGTAGCCGAGCTGTTAACTGCTGTACCACTAAGGCTTTGGTGGTCCTCTTTTTTTAGACATTGTCTTGTGGTGGTGTTTAATTCGTTCTTCCATGACCTAAAGTATGAATTAGCTGGAGTAAAATGCCCAGATATTAAGTGTGTTGTTCATGAGCTTTGACAGATATATATAACGATGTAACCAATACCCAGAGCCTAGTGACACAGCGGTTAAGAGCTATTGCTGTTAACCAAACTGTCAGCCTTAGAAACACTGTGATATAGTTCTCCTCTGTCCTTTTGGATGCTGTGAGTTGGAATGGACTCAGTGGTACCTGGCAGCAGGTTTTATTTTTTAACCAGCACTCAACTCAAGATACTTCCATCACACCAGAAAGTTTCTTCATGCCATTTTCCTTCAGTGCCCCTCCCAGAACTGGGGCAACCACCCTAGATTAGTTTTGTCTGTTCTTAAAATGTGTTGCAAATGGAACTTTTGGATTGAATTTGAATATGTAATAAAAATATTGTTATCATTCAGAAATCAAATCTATATAAAATGTCTTCAGAAATTTTACTTCTTAGCCCTCTACCAGTCTTCTTAGTCTCTCTTTATAGTTACTCATTTTTATTTATTGTGTATTTTTCTTTAATTTCCTTTTACAACAATAATAAGCATGTTAATTTTTTCTCGTCCCTTTCTTGCACAAAAGACACTTGTTTTACTTAACAATTCTAAGAATTATTTCATATTAGTTCATAGAACTCTTGTTCATCTGTACAACTTTATAGATGTTGGTTAATTTTTAAATTGTTTTGAAGCCAAGCCAAGTGCCGTCGAGTTGGATCTGAGAGCCCTTAAAATATTTAGGAGTTTTGGGAAAGCTAGATATCCACATGCAAAAGAATGAAGTGGGACTTTCACATGACACTGTGTACACACCTTACCTCAAAATGAATTAAAGATGTACTTGAAAATGCTAAAACTATGAAATTCTTAGAAGAAAACATGGGAAAATCTTCATGACTGGATTTGTCAGTGGTGTCTGACTTTGACAGCAAAAATATAGGCAACAAAAGAAAAAATTAGTAAGTTAGACTATTTCAAAAGTAAAAACTTTTGTGCATCAAAGGATACTATCAAGAGAGTAAAAAGACAAGCCCCTCTCCCCAACAGAACAGGAAAAAGTCTTTGTAAGTCATTTGATAAGGTTTAATATCCAGAATATATAAAGAACTGAAACTCACCACCAACAACAAATCTCTATTAAAAAAATGGGCGAAGAGCGTGCATAGAAATTTCTCCAAGGAATACATACAACTGGCCAATAAGAACATGAAAAAGGTGGTCATTAGGGAAATGCAAATCAAAATCAAAATGAAATATCACTTCATCCCTACTAAGATGGCTATGATAAAAAAATACAAGAAAATAAATGTTGGCAAGGATGTAGAGAAGTTAGAACTCTGATACATTGTTGGTGGCAATTTAAAATGGTATAGCTTCTGTGGAAAGCAATTTGGTTGTTTTTCAAAGTTAGGCATAATATTACTATATGACGCAGTAGTTCTGCTCCTGGGTATCTCCCCAAAAGACTCGGAACAGATGCTTGTAGGTAGTGTTCCTGGCAACATTTACAAAAACCAAAAGTGGGAACAATCCAAATATCCGTGAACAAATGAATGGATAAACAGAACATGATACATCCATACAATGGAGCATTATCCAGCCATAAAAAGAAATGACATTATCACGACACTGCCTTGATTACTGTTGCTATACAGTAAGTCTTGTAGTCAAATGGTGTGAGTCTTTTATTTTTCAAGATTGTTTTGTCTATTTTAGGTTCTTTGCATTTCTGTATGGGTTCTAGAATCAGCTTGTCAGTTTTTACCAAAAAGCCTGATGAAATATTGATTACAATTACATTGAATCTGTAGATAAAATGGGGGAGAGTTAACATGTTAATGTTGAACTTTGGATCCACGAGCACTGCATATGTATCTGTGCATTCAGGTTTTCTTTAATTTCCTTCAGCAATATTTTATAGTTTCATTATGCAGCTGTGCACATCTTTTGTGAGAATTATATCTTTTATGAGTATTTCAAACTGTTGTAAAAGGAATTTTTAAAATTCGAATTTCTTATTGTTCATTGATAATTATATAGAAATTCGGTTGACTTGTATGCTGATCTTGTAGTCTGCAACCTTGGAAAATTTTTTTTATCTTTTTTGTAGGTTCCGCTGGGTTTTCTAAATAGATGATCATATTGTCAGCAAATAAGAGTTTTTATTAGGAATGAATATTGAGTTTTGTCAAGTCCTCCTTCTGCATTTATGGAAATGATCACATAAGCTTTTTTGTCTGTTTGTTTTGTTTTGTTTTTTAAGTATGGTAAGAGAGAATTAAATGGTCTGATTTTCCAGTGTTAAATCAACCTTTCTTTCCTGGTCTTACAAATTCTCCACTTAGTCTTGATACATTAATCTTTGTTATATTGCTGAGTTTGATTTGCTAAAATTTTGATAAATTTTTGCATCTGTGTTTATGAGGGATGTTAGTCTGTAATTTTCTTTTCTCATAATCTCTGTCAGGTTTTGTTATGACAGTAGTGCCTACCTCGGAATGAGTTGAGAAATGCTCTCTTCTGTTTTGTGGAAGCATTTGTGTAAAAGAATTGATATCATCCCCTTGTTAAACATTTGGTATAATTCCCCAGACAAACCATGTGGGCTTGAAGTGTTTGTTTTTAATGGTAAAGTTTTTAACTATAATTTCAATTTCTTTAGAAGATAGATTACTTAGGCTCTTTATCTTTTTGTCAGTGAGCTTTGGTGGTTTGTGTCTTCCAAGGAATTTATCCATTTCACTATCAAGGTTGTTGGTATAAAGTTAATAGTACCCTCTTATTAACCTTTTAATATGTGTTGAATCAGTAGTGAAGTCAGTTTTCTGATTCTTGATATCAGTAATGTGTACTTTTTCTCTTTTTACCTAATCAGTGGAACTAAAAGTTTATTGACATTATTAATCTTTTTTTAAGACACATCTTTTGTTTCATTGTTTTTTTTTTTTCTATTTGTTTTGTTTTGTTTTAGTTTTCCATTCTGATCTTTATTTTATTTCTTCTGCTTACTTGGAGTTTCATTTGCTCCTCTTTTTCTAGTTTCTTTAGATAGAAGCTGTGATCAATGATTTGAAGTACGGTTTTTTTTTTTTTTTGTAGCATGACAGATTTTTATTAATCTTTAAATTTTTAATTGTGCTAAAAATACACACAACAAACATACATCATCTCAACAATTTCTTTTTCTTTTTTTTTTCTTTTTATTTAACATAACTGAATGAAAATGTACATTCACATGTAAATTTACATGCCCCCTGTTTTAGTCAGCTAGGCTGCTCTAACAGAAATACCACAGAGTGGATGGCTTTAACAAAGAAAGATTTATTCTTACACAGTCTGGTAGGTTGCAAGTCCATATTCAGGGTGTCCGCTCCAGGGAAAGACCTTCCCCTTGTCGGCTCTGGAGGAAAGTCCGGTATTGCATTAGTCTTTGTTTCTGGGAGCGTCCTCACGCAAGAACCTCTGGTCTGAAGGACGCTCTGCTCCCGGTGCTGCTTGCTTGATGGTAGCGAGGTTCTCCAATTGTCCTTGGTTCTTTTTCCTTTTATTCCTTGCAAGCTAAAAGCATTAAGGGTGGGGCAAGCCATACTCCAGGGAAACTTCCCCCATAGCAGGAATTCACAGCCCCACCCTAATCCTTTAACATACAGGTTAGCAAAACCACACAATGGAGGACAGTCCCAAGATACTGGGAACCATATCCCAGCCACATGGCTGCACACATTTTTGGGGGGACACAATTCAAACCATGACATCCCACCCTTTGACAACCCAAAAATCACATCACAAAACATTTAACACATCCATCTCACCATAGCAAAATTATGTCCATCCATATAACAGAAGTCTTAAATCAGCTCCAATTCTAAAATACAAAAACTCTTCTACATCTGTGAAACTTAGAAGGCATTAACAGGCAACAGGCAAGTCAACAGAACACATTAGATTAGCCCTCAAAGCTTTGGAAATACTCTTACATTTTCTGAGACATTCTACACAACAGCAATGCTCTCCAGACTCTAGGTATCGGCCACATTCTCAGGTTTCTGAGTGGAGACCTCCAGCCCCGTGCTACAACTTTGCCTTCAAGGCCCACTTGGACAGAAACTCTGTCCTATTGGCTTTAGGAGCACCCTAAGCCCAACTGAGTGGCAATTCCACCCTTACGAACACAGCATGCCATGGTTCCACCCTTTCAAACCCCTGAGGTCATGGCCATACCTCTTGAGACTGAGGCAGCTCAGCTTCTCACGCTATCTGCCTCTTCAGCTTCAGCTTCCTATGGCCGCATGGCCTGGGCCTCAGGCCCACATCTGCCCTGCCGGGCAAGTGTTCCAAAGCTCTGTAGCTCCACTGGTTTAAGTGCCCGGAGGCACCCCACTCTTGCTGGAAAGCGTCCTGCCCAAAGGCACTCAACTCTCTCACTTGGTGGGTCAGCAAGGCCAGCTCCACCGATTCAAGTGCCCAGAGGCACCCCGTTCCGCGAGGAAAACTCTGCGCAGGCACTGACCTCTCTCGCTCCACGGGTCGGCTCCAGCGCTGCCTCTGGTTCTGCTGCTGCCGCTGCCGCTGCTGCCGGTCCTCTGTTGTTTCTCACCATCTGCGCCTTCTTCGTTACTTCTGAATCTTCTATCCATTCGCAGTTTCAAAGTGGCTTCCACATTTTAGGTATTTGCTAGAGCAGCACCCCACTCCAACGGTACCAATTCTGTTTTAGTCAGCTAGGGCTGCTCTAACAGAAATACCACAGAGTGGATGGCTTTAACAAAGAAAGATTTATTCTTACACAGTCTGGTAGGTTGCAAGTCCATATTCAGGGTGTCCGAGCTAAAAGCATTAAGGGTGGGGCAAGCCATACTCCAGGGAAACTTCCCCCATAGCAGGAATTCACAGCCCCACCCTAATCCTTTAACATACAGGTTAGCAAAACCACACAATGGAGGACAGTCCCAAGATACTGGGAACCATATCCCAGCCACATGGCTGCACACATTTTTGGGGGGACACAATTCAAACCATACACCCCCCTATATGCAGCTTCCACTGTCTCCCTGTCTAGTGACTGCACACTATTTCTCTCTGCTCCATACATGTCTCATCCTCCCAACAGTCTCCTTTCTCCTCCTCTCCGTCCACTCCCCTTCCTCCAGCCAGAGGTCAGCAAGATGATATCCTATAGATGTATAGAACCATAAAGTGCTTCCAATATATGGTTACTCTGCATTGCCAAGTCCAATCCATTCCTGCCCTAAGAGTGGACCTTTGTTATAATTTATGGGAACAGGCAGCATCAGGGCCGGGGGCCATGCTCTCAGAGGAACCCCCAAACCGCTGGACCATCAATTGAGGTCTTTTAGTGGAGATCTCATGATGCACCTCTTTTTATTCTTGTGTTGCCAGTGAGGCTCCTCTCTGTGAGCTCCGTCATGGCTATCACTGGTGGTGGCCGGGCATCATCCGGTTCTTCCGGTCCCAGGTCGATGTAGGCACCCACTCTTGTGGGTCTCTCTGTCTTCTCGGTTGTCTTCACCGCATGCCATTTTGGCCCTCGGTGAGCATCCGTTCCTGCTGAGTTGGGACCATTTGCTGTGTCCTTGGATGGCAGCTTGGCAGCTTTTAAGACCCCAGACGCCACTCACCAATGTGGGGTGCAGACAGCTCTCTTAGCAAAACGCTAGTTGTGCCAATTGGCCTGGAATTCGCCTAAGAGCATGGTCCGCCATCCTCCGCCCCAGCTACTCTATCCTTGCAGTATTGAGTTAAGATGGAAGGAGTACTCAAGTTATGCTGAAGTCCACTTAATGTTGTTATGTTCCTAATATGTGCTGTCACCGCTTTCTCCCAACTAGATTTCTAGTAACTACCTAAACTAAACCCTCCCACCCTTGCCCTCCCTCCCTCCCTCCCCTCCGTTGCAGCTGTCAAAGAGTCTTTTCTTCTATACATAAGTCTGTTTTTGAGATCTTATCGTAGAGGTCTCATACAGTATTTGTCCTTTTGTCGCTGACTACTCTCACTCAACATAATGTCTTCCAGTTGAAACCAGGTTAGGAGATGTTTCCTGGAATCATCGTTATTCTTTATCATTGCGTAGTGCTCCATTGAGTATATGTACCACAGTTTACCTATCCATTCTTCTGTTGTTGGGCATCTGGGTTGATTCCACCTTTTTGCTATTGTGGACTGTGCTGCGATAAACATTCTGGTGCATGTGTCCATTGGTGTGAAAGGCCTTGAATCTGTAGGATATATTCCAAGTAGTGGAATTACTGGGTCAAATGGTTGAAGTATGGTTTTTTAATTTGGTGAAGGATACTTGGAGCGAGAGGAGATGAACTCAATGCAGTCAGCGTGCTGTGTTTATCTGAAAGTATGTCTTGACTTTAAATTGCCTTTATTGAAGTATACTTTATGTACAATAATATGCACCTAATTTAAGTGTATGTATATATATGGATGAGTTTTGAAAAATTGATGCACTCATAAAATCATTACAGCAATCAAGATGTAAGATTTTTTTTTTCACCTCAAACATTTTCTTTGTGCCCCATCAGTCGGCTCCTTGGCCCCACCTCAGCACTGATCTCTTTTTGGTCACTGCAGATTTGTCTTTTGTAGAGTTTCACATAAATTCGGTTACACAGTGTGTGCTCTTTTGTGTCTGGCTTATTTTATTTAGAATAATGCTTTCGAGATTCATCCACATTTTTCCATTTATCAGTAGTTCTTTACTTTTGTTGATGAATAATATTCGCTTGCCAAAGTTTACGTAGTCACTCGATAGACATTTGTGTTTGGAGTTTGGAGTTATTATAGATAAAGCATCTCTGAACTTTCCTATACAGGTTTTTGTGTGGATATATATTTTTATTCTCTAAAGCAAATAATTAGAAGTGGAATTGCTGGATCATATAGTAAGTATTTAACTTCATAAGATACTGCCAAACTTTTAAGAGATCATACCGTTTTTTGTGGATTTTAATTTTCTTAAAAATATATTTCAAAGAGCCAAAGTTTTGATGAAGTCTGTTTTGCCAGTTTTCTATTTTATGTTTCTTGCCTTTTGGGCCTTGTTAAAAAATATGTATATATTTGCTTAGCCCAAAGTTGTGAATATTTTCTCCTAGAAGTTTTTTAGTTTTAACTTTTATTTTCCATTTCAAGTTAGTTTTTGTGTATATTGTAAGGTAAAGATTCAGGTTCTTTTTTTTCCATATGGATATTTATTTGTTCTGGCACCATTTGTTAAAACAGTTACACTCTGGGTTTATTTCTGTATTCTGTTCCACTGATGTGTGTCTATTCATATGCTGTGATCTTACTATTTTAATTACTATAGCTTCATAATAGTAAGTCTTGAAATTGTTTGAGTTCTTTTGATCTCCTGTGTTTTTCAGAGTCAGCTTCAGCTCATCATTTGGTTCAGAAATTCCTGCTATGTGTTTCTTTGGGATTGTGTTTAATCTGTAGATCAGTTTGGCCAGAACTGACATCATAACAGTATTTAAGTCTTCCAGTCCATAAATGTGTGATATTTCATATTTGTCTTTAATTTTTTTAGCCATGTTTTGTAGTTTTTATTGTATAAGTGTGGCACATATTTTGTTATATTCATAAATGCTTTATGGTTTTTTATAAATGGTAATTTAAAATTTTTGGTGGTTCCTAACATACAGAAATATACTTTTTCTTTTTTTATTATGATTAAGTGAGAATATACAGTCCCATATAAATTTACATACCCGCCAATGAGCAGCTCCCACTGCTCTCCCTGCTTGGTGACAGCATACTCCTCTTCTCCATTCTGTACATGTCATATTCTCCTAACAATCTCCTGTTCCCTCCTCTCCACCCTCTCCCCCGCATTCAGTAGGAGTTCAGCTGGATGACATCATATAGATGCATAGAACCATAAAGTGCACATATGATATGGTTGCTTTGTGTCACCAAATCCAATCCATTTCTAGCTGAAGAATTGACCTCCATTGTGATTTATGGACAGGGGCAGCATCAGGGCCAGGGTCCATGCTCCTAGGGAAACCCTGAGGCCCCTGGACCATTACTTGCAGTCTTTTAGTGGAGATCTCAGGGTGCACCCATTTTGATTTTTGTGTTGCCAGTGAGACTCAACTTTGTGAGACCCATCACGGCTATTACTGGTGGTGGCCAAGCACCATCTGGTTCTTCCAGTCGCATGTTGATGTAGTCACCCACTCACGTGGGTCTCTCTGTTGTCTGGGTTCTCTTTGCCCCATGTTGTTTTGGTCCTTGGAGATCGTCCGTTTGTGGTGAATTGGGACCATTTGGTGTACCTCAGGTGGCAGCTTGGCAGGTTTTAGACCCCAGATGCCACTCACCAATTTGGAGTGCAGAAGACTCTCTTAGCAAGACACTAGTTGTGCCAGTTGGCCTCGATTTCCCCTGAGAGCATGGTCCCTGGCCCCCCGTCCCAGCTACTCCATCCTTGGAATATTGGGTTAAGATGGGAGGAATAATCATGTTATGTTGAAGTCCAGTTAAAGTTGATCTTTCTAATGTGTGCTGTCACTGATTTCACCCAAACAAATTAGAAGTAGTTGCTTTTTCTTTGACTTTATACCCTGTGACCATGTTGAATTTCCCTGTTAGTTTTGGTTTCTTTATTTTCTTTTTAAGATTTCTTAGAATTTTCTGTTATGTGATTATGAGTTGTCCTCAACAAAGATACATTAAAGTCCTAACTCCTTGTACCTGTGAATATGGCCTTATTCAGAGAGAGCATCTTCAGAGATATGATTTAGTCAAGTTAACATGAGGTCATGTTAGAGTAGGGTAGGTGGGCCCTGATCCAGTATAACTGGTATCCTTACAAGAAGAGGAAAAGGGATGCAGAGAGACACACAGGGAAGGATGCCATGTGATGACAAAGATGTGATAACAGACAGAAAGCGGAGTGATGCTTCTACAAGGCAAGGCACGATATCTTCCCCTAGAAGCTTCACAGAGAGCACAGCTCTCCTGACACCCTGAATTCAGACTTCTAGCCTCCACAACCAGGAGAGAATACATTTCTTGTAGGCCATCTAATTTTCGGTACTTTGTTACAGCAGCCTTAGGAAATTAGTATAGATTTTGGCACCAGGAAATGGGATATTGTAACAAATACCTAGAAAAGTGCTAGTGGCTTTGAAATTGGGTAATGGCTAGATGCTTGAAGAATTTTTACTTTCTTTTTTGATTTTTATAAACTGTTTTATTGTGCTTTAAGTGAAAGGTTACAATCCAGGTTAGTTTATCACACAACGCTTACACACACAGTCAGTGGGATCATCAGGTCAGGTCTTTTTAATAAGGTTCAGATTTAGCACCCCATTTTTATCCTCCTTCATTAGGGACTCTCCCTGTCAGGGAAGTTACCAGTGGTAGCTGAGCACCATCTAGTTCTTCTGGTCTCTTGCTGATGTAGTCTCTGGATTATGTGGTGCTTTCTGTTTCTTGAGTTTGTATTTTCCTTATGTCTTTGATGTCCTTCGTTCTCCTCTGCTCCAGGTAAGTTGGGACAAGTTGATGCTTCTTAGCTGACCACTTGCTGGCTTTTAAGACCCCAGATGCCACTGAACCAAAGTGTGATGCAGAATTTTTTTTAAAAAAACTTTTATAATGCCAGTTGACCAAGATGGCCCCTGAAACCATGGTTCCCAGACCACCTACCCCCTTTTACTCTTCCTTTGAAGTGTTGGGTTATATTCAGAAAACTTCTTAGCTCCGGGTTTAATTTAGTTGTGCTGACTTCTCCTTTACTGCATATTGTCTCTCCCTTCACCTAACTTAATTCTTACCTACTATCTAATGATGCCCTTCTCCCCTCCCCCTTGTATCCATCAAAGACTGTTTTCATCTATGTTTAAACTGTTTCTTGAGTCCTTATAATAGTGGTCTCATACAGTATTTGTCCTTTTGCAGCTGACCAATTCACTTGCCATAATGCCTTGCCTTGCAGATTCTTCCATGTTATGAGGTGTTTCCATAATTCATCATTGTTTTTTAGCATTGCATAGTATTCCGCTATGTAAATATACCATAGTTTGTTTATCCATTCATCCACTGATGGACACATAGGTTGATTCCATGGTTTTGCTGTTGTGGACGGTGCTATAGTAAACATTGGTGTGCATGTATCTGTTTGTATGATATCCTGATTTCTCTAGGATATATTCCGGGAAGTGAGATTTCTGGATCATATGGGATTACCATTTTACATTCCCATGAGCAGTGTGTAAGTGTTCCAGTCTCTCCACAGCCTCTCTAGCATTTATTTTCCGTTTTTTGGATTAATGCCAACCTTGTTGGAGTGAGACAGTGTCTTAATTGTAGTTTGATTTGGATTTCTCTAATGCATGATCATGAGTATTTCCTCATACATCTATTAGCAGCCTGGATATCTTATTTGGTGAAGTGCCTCTTCATATCCTTTGCCCATTTTTAAATTGGGTTGTTTGTCTTTCTGTTGTTGAGGTTTTACAGTATCTTGTAGATTTTGGAGATTATGTGCTGATTGTATTTGTCATACCCCAAAATATTTTCCCAGTCTGTAAGTTGTCTTTTTACTCCTTTTGTGAAATCTTTGGATGAGCTTAAGTTTT
This sequence comes from Heterohyrax brucei, assembly GCA_028571685.1. Taxonomy (NCBI): domain Eukaryota; kingdom Metazoa; phylum Chordata; class Mammalia; order Hyracoidea; family Procaviidae; genus Heterohyrax; species Heterohyrax brucei. The sequence continues at coordinate 63,260,199 of CM053140.1, forward strand.
TTATTTTACGAGGTCCCAGTTATCTATTTCCTCTTCCTAATGTTTTGTATTCTGTTCTGCCATTTATTATGGCTTCCAGTGTTCCCCCTATTTTTTCTTCCATAGTCTTGATTATTTTAGATTTTATATTTAATCCATTTTGAGTTAGTTTTTGTGCATGGTATGAGATACGGTCTTCTTTCATCTTTTTGCAGGTGGATATCCAGTTATGCCAATACCAGTTATTAAAGATACTGTCTTTTCCTGTTAATGGACTTTGGGCCTTTGTCAAACATCAGCTGCTCGTGGGTGATTTTAAATTCTGTTCCATTGGTCTAAGTATCTGTTGTTGTACTAATACCAGGATGTTTTGACCGCCCATGGCAGTGTAATAGGGTCAAAATCAAGTAGTGTGAGCCCTCGCATTTTGTTCTTCTTAAGTAATGCTCTGCTTATCCAGGGAGGCTAGAAGAATTTCAAAGCACATGCTGTAAAAAGCCTAGATTGCTTTGAAGAGACCACTGTGGAAGTGTGAACCTTAAAGGCTGTTTGGGTGAAGGCTCAGAAAGAAGAGAGGAGAACTATAGAGAAAGGGTCTGTCATCAGACCCTTAGAGAATACTTATATCGTCATGAACAGAATGCTACTATAAATGTGTCCATTAAAGGTGCTTCTGGTGTGTATGAAATGAGGACCATGTTATTAGATACTGGAGAAAAGGCAATCTTTGTGACAGAGGAATTGACGGAATTGACTGAATTAAGTTCTCTTGTTTTGTGGGAAATAGACCTTGTAAGTGATGAACTTGGATATTTAGCTGTGGAGATTTCCAAGCAAAGTGTTGAAGATACGGTCACATTTCTGTGTGCTGCTTATAATAAAATATGAAAGGAAAGAGATTAATTGAGCAAGGAACTGCTACGCAAAAGATTTAGAAAATTCTCAGCCTGCCTACATTGCAGAAAAAAATAGGAAAGCGTGCTCTGGAGAAAACAGCAAGTGTGTGGTTGGTCAACCATTTGCTAAAAAGATTAGGCATTTGACTTATGGAACCAATCAACCATCTCAGAAATGCTGCCGGCTTGGAATGCAAAGAGCACACACAGGAAAAAATGAAACACTCTACAGGAAGGAAATAGATGGCTAGAGCTACACAGCTGTGGTTATGTGTTCTTTGTCAAGAAAATGGAAGAATGATATTAAGTGTGGCTTAGAGGCCAACAGGGCTGACACTGTCACCACAGCGCCAGAAGGTGAGGGCCTGAGGGGCAGGGCAGCCATTTCAGCAGGCCCTGAAGATGTGGAGCCGCCAAGGATTATTTCAAGCCTTGGAATCTAATAGAATTTTCTCTTCTTTTTGGAACCCATAACTCCTTTTTTCCTTCCATTTTCTCACTTTTGGAATGGAAATGTCTATCCTATGCCGAGTCCCATTATATTTGGGAAGCAGGTAACTTGCTTTCTAGATTTCACAGATCCACAAGGAGGGAGGAATTTTGTCCTAGGATGAACATTACCAGAATCTCAAACATACCTGATACAGATTTAGAAGATGTAGGATACTTTTTAGTTAACCACTGCATCTAGATGAAGTTTTAAACTTAGAGTTGATTATTGGAAGGGCTAAGAGTTTTAGGGATGCTGGAGTGGAGTGAATGTGTTTTGTACTTGCGAAGAACATGAGCTCTGATGATAGTGAGGGCAAAGGAAGGACTGTTGTGCATTGAATTGTTTCCCAAAAAGATAACATTTAAATCCTAACCTCTGGTTCCTATGAAGAAACCCTGGTGACATAGTGGTTAAGTGCTATGCCTGCTAACAAAAGGTGGATAGTTCAGTTCCTCCAGGTGCTCCTTGGAAACTCTATGGGACAGTTCTGCTGTCTTCTATAGGATCACTGTGAGTCAAAATTTACTTGATGGCAGTAGGTTCGGGTTCAGTTCCTATGAATGTGACCTTATTTAAAAATAGCATCTTTGTAGATATAACTAGTTAAGTTACCAGGAAGTATACCCTACTCCAGTATGACTGGTGTCTTTATGGGAAGTGATACATAGGGAAGAATACCGTATGATGATGGAGGCAAGGATTGACGTGATGTATCTGTAAGTCAGAGAATGTATCAGGATTCCAGATGCTGGAAGAGACAAGAAAGGATTCTTCTCTAGAGGTTTTGGAGTAGGCATGGCCTTGTTGACACTCTGAATTCAGACATCTAGCTTCCAGAAGTGTGAAAATAAATTTGTGTTGTTTTAAGGCACCTCGTTTGTAGTACTCTGTTATGGCAGCCCTAGGAAACTAATACAGATGATACTATTATCTGCAAATAAAGACAGTGTATTTCTTTGTTTCCAGTCCATAAACCTTTTATTTCTTGCTAATTGCACTGCCCAGGATCTCTGGTACATTGAGTATGATGTTAACTGTAGGCTTGTCACAGATGTCCTTTATAAGGTTGAAAAGTTGCCTTTTATTTGTAGTTTGGTGAGAGTTTTCATCATGGATGAGTGGTAAAATTTGTCAAATGCATTTTCTGCAATTACTTAGATTACTGTGTTTCTCCTTTATTCAGTTTCCATTCCTAGAATAAAACTGTTTGGTCTTAATGTGTTATGCTTTATTCAGTTTGCTGATATCTTGTAGACTTTTGCATCTTGTTCATGAAGAATATCGGTCTGTAGTTTTCTTGTGATGTCTTCTCTGGTTTAAGTATTTTGATAATGCTGACTTCATAAAATGAGTTGGAAAATGTTTTCTTAGTTCGTGTAAGATTGGTATTATTCCTTAAATGTTTCATACAATTCACTGATGAAGCCATCTGGACCTGGAGTTTCTTTTTGGCACAATTTTAAATTGGAGATGTTATGATACAAGGCTTTCAGATTTTCTGCATCTTCTTAAGTCCATTTTGGCAATTTGTGTCTGTCTAGGAATTTGTCTATTTCATCTAAGTTGATGACTGTATTGGCACCAAATTGGTGATAATATTCTTCTTCTTCTTCTTTTTAACTATTGTAGGATCTGTAGTGGTATTTACTGTTTCATTCCCACTATTGTTAATTTGTGTCTTGAACAGTCTAACTAGAAGTTGTGTCAATTTTATTGATTTCCTGCCCTCCAAGTAAGTTTTTAGTTTTATTCATTTTCTGTATTGTTTTTTATTATCATAGTTTGTATTTCACTGATTTCTTCACCTATGATTATTTCCTTTCACTTACTTTGGGTTTAACTTAGCTGTCATTTTTCTAGCTTTTTAATATAGAAACTTACAGATCATTTATCTGAGATGTTTGTGTTTTCTATAAGCATTTAAAGCTACAGATTTCTCTTAACAGCAAGCTTGTCTGTATCCTCACAAATTTTAATAGGTTGTGGGTTTCATTTTGTTTTTTATTTGGTTCACAGTAATTTGTGATTTCTGATTTCCCATATAATTTCTTCTTAGAGCTATGAGTTATTTAGAAATGTGTTGATTAACTTCCAAGTATTTGAGACTTGAGATGTATTCATACTATTGATTTCTAGCTTGTTACGGTCAGGGATATACTCTGTGTGATTTCAGTTCTCTTAAATGCACTGAGATTTACTTTATGGCAAGCATGTAGTTTATCTTAGTGAATGTTCCAAAGGCACTTGAAAAGAGGGTATAGTCTAATGTTGAGTGTTCTATAAATGTCAGTAAAATTTTGTTAGCTGATGGTGGTGTTCAATTCTTGTATTCTTATTAAAAGAGGCATTTTTATATTGCCACCTGTAATTGTAGATTTCCTATTTTTCTTTAGTCCTGTCAGTTTTTGCCTCATGTATTTGGAAACTCTACTACTGGATGCTATAAATTTAAGGACTATTACAGCCTCTTGATAAATTGACCTCATTATCATCATAAGAAACCCTGGTGGCATAGTGATTAAGTGCTGTGGCTGCTAACCAAAGGTCAGTAGTTCAAATATGCTGGGCACTCCTTGGAAATGCTATGGGACAGTTCTGATCTGACCTTTAGGGTCGCTGTGAGTCAGAATCAATTGGATAGCAATGGGTTTGGTTTTGGGTATATGTGGCCCTTTTGAGAAAAAATATCTTGTAATATTTACTCACATGTTTACCATTTTCAGTGCTCTTCATTCTTTTCCTCTTTTTTTAATTTTTTTTTTGTGAGTTAATAACAGTTTACAGTCTGTATCATGTTGCCATATAGCATCCAGAACTTTCACCTCTATTCTATTCAATTCTAGCTGTCCCCCTCCCAACCCATATGACAACATGCTTCACCTTTTGTTCAGAACTTCCTATGACCTTTTGATACAAGTCTGGCCTTCCTCACCCATCAACTTGGTTCCAGCAAAGTGTCCCTCAGACAACCCCATGTACATTTTTACGTGTTTATTCACCCCAGTATCACACTGTGTTTTGTATGGTCAGCCTCAGTCTGGTGAGCTGGCTGCAGTGCTGGATGCAGTTTGGGGTTGAGGAGTCTGGGGGCCATGCTCCCAGGGGCCCTTTGCTCAGAAGGACCATCACGTGTGTTCTTTTGGTAGAGTTCTAGCTCTGCCCTCTACTCCATCACCTGCTGTGTCCAGAGCTCTGTTCTGTGTACCCCATTGTCATGGATTGAGTTCTGTCCCCCCAGAAATAAGTGAATAAGTGTAGTCATGTGGCTGGGCCACGATTCCCTGTATTTTGTGACTGTCCTCCATTTTGTGGTTTTCCTATGCTATATGTTAAAGATTAGGGTGGGGCTGTAAATCCCTTCATAGGATCATCTCCCTGCTCCACTGTAAAGGGAGTTCCCCTGGAGTATGGCTTGCCCCACCCTTAATCCTTTCATCCTGCAAGAGATAAAAGGAAAGGGAAGTGGGCTGAGAATTGGGTACCTCATACCGTCAAGAAAGCAGCACCGGGAGAAGAGCTCATCCTTCAGACCTGAGGTTCCTGTGCCAAAATGCTCCCTGGACATGATGCAATACCAGACTTTCCTCCAGAGCTGACAAGGGGAAAGCCTTCCCCTGGAGCGGACACCCTGAATATGGACTTGTAGCCTACCGGACTGTGTAAGAATAAACCTTCCTTTATTAAAGCCATCCACTCTGTGGTATTTCTGTTAGAGCAGCCCTGGCTGACTAAAACACCCATCCAGGCTGTCATTGGTGGTGGACAGGCACCATCTAATTCTTCTGGTCCCGTGCTTAAGCAGGCTCTGGCTCTTATTGCCCCTTCCGTCTGGTGGGCTCATATTTTTCTCCTGTCCTTGATGTCCGCCATTTGCCCTAGGTCTAGGTGGATTGGGGCCATTTGGTGCTACTTGGGTGGTAGCTTGCTAGCTTTTAAGACCCCTGTCGCCAGTTACCCAGGTGGTATGTGGAGCAATATCTTGAGACAGGGAAAGAGAAAAACCTTGGGAATCCTACTTAGTCTGGATGTCCCCTGAAAGTGTGACCCCCTGATCCCAGACCCCATTTCTCTATTCTTCCAAAGAGGTGGTCCACATTAAGGGTGCAGTTTGGTTTTGAAGTTTAGTAGTTGTGGGTACCCAACTTCTAGTCCATGCTGTCACATCCTGTACCCATCCCTAATCCTAACTGCTATCTAATTTGTAAAACATCCCTCTCCCTCCCTGCCCCCCTACCCCGTAACCATCAAATACTGATTTCTACTGTGCTTAAGTGATTAGTTGCGGCCTTATAGCAATGGTCTCATACAAAATTTGTCCTTTTGTATCTGGCTAATTTCGTTCAGTGTAATTTCTTCTAGATGGTCCCATGTTGATAGGTATTTCTCTAAGCCATCATCATTTCTTAATAATTGTATAGTATGAATATACCAAGGTTTGTTTAACCATTCTTCTGTTGATGGGCATCTAGGTTGTTTCCAACTTTTTGCTATTGTGGAGAGAGCTGCACTAAACATTGGTATGCAAGTGTTTGTTTAAGTGATATTCATTATTTCTTTGGGATATATTCCAAGGAATGGAATTGTTGGGTCACGTGGTACTTCTATGTCTTGTTTTTTAAGAAAGCTCCAAATCCATTTCCATGGTGGTTGAACTATTTTACAGTCCTACCAACTGTGTAGGAAAGTTCCAATCTCTCCACGACCTCTCCAGCATTTATTCTGTGTTTTTTGGATTATTGCCATCTTTGTTGGTGTGAGGTGGTATCTCATTGTGGTTTTGATTTGGATTTTTCTGATGGCGAATGATCATGAATATTTCCTCATGTATCTGGCAACCTGTATGTCTTCTTTGGTGATGTGCCTGTTCGTGTCATTTGCCTGTTTTTAAATTGGCTTGTTTGTCTTTTTCTTTTTGAGGTTTTGCTGTATCTTGTAAATTAGAGAGATTAGGCAGTGTAATGGGAAGTGTAATGGGAAGTCGGAAGTGTAATGGGCAAATATTTGTTTCTACTCTGTAGGTAGTCTTTTTACTCTTGATGAAGACTTTGGATGAACATAAGTATTTAATTTTTAAGAGTTTCCAATTATCTGTTTTCTTTTGTGATGATATTGAAGGTTGTTGGTGGTTTCTGGTAAACTGTTGATGTCATGGATTAGCACTTCTATCATCTTCCCAGTTTTTCCTTACAAGAATTTTGTTGTTTTAGCTTTTATATTTAGGTCTTTGATCCATTTTGAATTATTTTTTGTGCATAGTGTGAGTTAAGGGTCTTGTTTCATTTTTTTGCAGGTGGATATCCAATTATGCCAACAGACTGTCTTTACCCTAATTCACTGTCTTTGGGCCTTTGTCAGATGTCAGCTGTTCATAAATGGATGAAGTTATATTTGGATTTTCAATTCTGTTCCGTTGGTCTGTGTGTCTGTCTTTGTGCCAGTATGAGGCTTTTTTGACCATTGTGGCAGTGTTGTAGGTTTTAAGGTCAGGAAGGGTGAGGTCTCCCACTTTGTTCCTCTTTTTTAGTAAAAATTTACTTATCCGTGGGTTCCTTCCTCTTTATAAGAAGTTGGTGATTTATTTCTCGGTCTTGTTAAAAAATGTCACTGGAAGATGAATTGGGATTGCATTGTATGCATAGATTGGGTAGTATAGACATTTTCACAATGTTAAGTATTCCTATCCAGGAGCAAGGTTGATTTCTCCACTTTTGTAAGTCCTTTTTCATTTCTTGCAGTAGGGACTTGTACTGTTCTTTGTATAGGTCTTTTACATCTCTGGTGAGATTTATCCCAGGTATTTTATTGTCTTGGGGGCTATAGTAAATGGTAATGATCTGGTGGTTTCCTCTTTGGTTGTTTCTTTGTTGGTGTATAGGAATCCCACTGATACATGTTTGTTTATCTTGTATCCTGGTGCTTGGCTGAAGTCTTCTATTGGGCCCAGTAGTTTTTTGTGGCTTCTTTAGGGTTTTCTATGTATAAAATCATGTCATCCACAGATAGCGGGACTTTGACTTCTTTGCCAATTTGGAGGCCCCTTATTTCTTTATCATGTCTGATTGCTCTGGCTGGGACCTCCAGAACGGTGGGCATCCTTGTCTAGTGTCTGTTCTTAAAGGGAATGTTTTGAACTTCTCTCCATTAAGTATTATGTTAGCTGTTCGTTTAGTGTAGATGGTCTATAAGTTGAGGAATTTTCCTTCTATTTTGCTGAGAGTTTTTAATGTAAATGGGTGTTGGACTTTATCAAATGCTTTTTCTGTGTCGATTGATAGAATCAGGTGGTTCTTGTATTTTATTTTATGTGGTTGATTACATTAATTATTTTCCTTATGTTAAATCGTTCCTGCATCCCTGGTATGAATACTACTTGGTTGTGATGAACTATTTTTTTGATGTGTTGTTGAATTCTGTTAGGCAGGATTTTAAATATTAAGGATTTTTGCATCTAAGTTCATGAGAGATATTGCTCTCTAATTTTCTTTTTTTGTTACTAGCTATATAGAATGAATTTGGGAGTATTCCATCATTTTCTAGACTCTGGAATACCTTTAGAAGTAGTGGTGTTAACTCTTCTCTGAACGTTTGATAAAATTCTGCAGTGAAGTCATCTGCACCAGGGCTTTTATTGGGTGGAAGTTTTTTAATTACCTTTTCAATTTCTTCTTTTGTAACGGGTTTGTGTAGTTGTTCTAACTGATAATACTAGTTTAGTTAGGTGGTATTTTTCCAGAAAATTAACCATTTCCTCTAGGTTTTCAAGTTCCTTATTAGAGTATAATTTTTCATAGTATCCTTGTATGATTCTTTTAATTTCAGCAGTGTCCACTTTGATATTGCGCATCTCATTTCAAATTTGGATTATTTGTTTCTTCTCCTATTTATCTTTTGTCAGTTTGGCCAATGGCTTCTCAATTTTGTTGACCTTTTCAGAAAACCAGCTTTTGGACTTGTCTGCTCTTTCAGTCATTTTTGTATTTTCTATTTCATTTATTTCTGCTCTAATTTTAATAATTTGCTTTCTTCTGGAGCCTGCTGGGTCCTTTTGCTGAGAACTTCCTAGTTGTTCAAGTTAGTGAGTTAATTCTTTGATTTGTGCCTTTTCTTCTTTTTGGATGTCTGCATTTATTGAGGTGAATTGACTCTTGAGCACTGCTTTTGTTGTGTCCCGTTGATTTTGGTAGGGTGTGTCTTCATTCTCATTTGATTCTATAAAATTCTTTATTGCATCCTTGATTTCTTCTTTTACCCAGTAGTTCTTGAGTAAAATGTTATTCAGTCTCCATGTTTTTATTTAATTTGCATCTTTTTTCTGTTACTGATTTCTAGTTTTATGGCTTTGTGTTCTGAGAAGAAGCTTTGTATTATTTCAGTATTTTGAATTTTGTTGAGTATTCTAGTCAGTTCTGGAGAATGTTCCATGAGTATTGGAAAAGAAAGTGTGCTTGGCTTCAGTTGGATGAAATGTTCTCAATATGTCTGTAAGGTCAAGTTTGTTGATTGTTGCATTTATATCCTGTGTGTATACTGAGCTTTTTTTAGGATGCTCTGTCCTTTACTGAGAGTGGTGTGTTGAAGTCTCCTGTTGCCATTGTGGAGCTGTCTGTTTCTGTTTTCAGTGCAAATATTGTTTGTTTATGTATTTTGGAGCCTTGTCATTGGGTGCATAGACATTTAGTGTCGTTATGTCCTCCTGTGGAATTGAGCCTTTAACATTAGATAGTGACCCTCTTTATCTCATATGGTGGATTTATTTTAAAGTCTGTTTTGTCAGAGATTAGTATTGCCACTCCTGCTGTTTTTAGAATGCTATTAGCCTGATTTATTTCTTTTCAACCTTTGAGTTGTAGTTTATTTACGTCTTTTGAGTCTAAGGTGTGTCTCCTGTAAGCAGCATATAGATGGGTCATGTTTTTTTATCCAATCTGCTACTCTCTTTCTCTGAATTGATACATCTAGTCCATTTACATTTGGTGAGATTATTGATAAATATGATGTTAGCATTTCATTTTGGTGCCTTTTTTGGGGTGTTGTGTACAGTTCCTCTGTTGCATTCTGTTTTTTGTGTGGAGTCTTTTTACATATTTATTTTTTTTTAGTGGCTTTCAGTGTTTGTTTTTTCAAAACTGTAATTTTGTATATCACTTTTTGATGTGTAGAATTACAAGTTTCTTTTGCAGTTACTCCCTTAGTCCCTTTTATTAATCTAGAAGTAGTCCAAACTTCAGTGTCTGTGTATCTCCTTGTCTTCCTCCACATCTGGAAGGTCTGTGTGTACCTTCCTTTGACCCTCTTTTTCATATAATAAACTTGTCAATTATATCTTGAGATCTCTGAATTTCTATGTTTTATGATGTGGTTTTGGTTGTTTTGGGATTTCCTTTCCTGATGTTACTTAGACCCTCTGTGAAGTGCTGGATGTTTAAGTATATATCTAACGCCATTGATTTTCTAATTTAAGAACTTCCTTTAATATTTCTTGTAATTTTGGTTTGGTTCTTACAAATTCTGTAAATGTCTCTTGATCCGTGAAAGTCTTTATTTCACCTTCACATTTGAGAAACATTTTTTTTCTTTCAGGGCTTTGTATATGTTATCCTACTGTCTTCTGGGCAGCACAGTTTCCACTGAGTAGTCTGAGCTTAATCTTAATAATTTTCCTTTATAGGTTATCTTTTGCTTATTTCTGGCTGCCCTCAGCAGTTCCCTTGTCTCTAGTTTTATTGAGCTTCATTATGATATGCCTTGGCATATTTCTTTTGGGATCTGTCTTGGATGTGGTTCAGTGAGCATCCTGAATGGAGATCTTCTCATCTTTGATGACATCAGGGAAGTTTTTTGTCAGCAAATCTTCAACTGTTCACTCTGTATTTTTACCTACCTTTTTCTGGTACTCTGATCACACAGACATTATTTTTCTTAATAGAATCCCACATCACCTTTAGGGATTCATCAATCTTATTGAGTCTTTTATCTGATTGTTCTTTGTGTATGCTGGTGTCATTTACTTTGTGTTCAAGCTCACTGATTCTGCCTTCCATGTTCTCAGTCCCACTCCTTTGACTTTCTATTAAGTTATCCAGCTCATAGATTTTATTGTTAATCTGTGAAATTTCAGATCATTGCAGCTCAAGCATTTCTTGCAGCTTACTTAATTTTTCAGTGTGCTCTGCTACATTTTGCCTGATCTCTCTCCTGATATCTTGCACAGCTTTGTACATCAATCTTTTGTATTCTGTCTCTGATAGTTTTAGGAACTCTTCTTCATCTGGGAAATCCATTGATGCTTTATTTTGAGAGTTTTCAGAAGCCATGGTAATCTGCTTCTTCAGGTGTTTAGAGGTTGATTGTTGTCTCAGAGCCATCTGGAAGTTGTTGCAGTCAAAGACATGTAATAGTTTGATTGGCCTGTCTGGCATTTCTCTTTTTGGGGCTGGGCTGTAGATTCTTTGTGCAGTGTGATTGTTTTTGGTTGCTTGCTCTTACTATCTTGCACTGGTCTGCTGCTACTGCTGGCGCAGCTCTCCGGTCAGGTGGTTGCACATGCTCTCAGCTGCACCACCACTGCTTCTGCCCCTGGGATTGGTGGGGGTGGGGGTTGGGGTGGGGTCACTCATGCAGGCTCTGTACTTTCACAGCAACTCCAAGACAGGCAGGACTCAAGTGCTGCTGCTGCAGCTGCCTCTGATTTAGGCAGATCCCTCAAGGAGCCTCAGCCTTGGGCTCAAGTATAGGGAGAGAGAGTGGTCGCTTGCTTGTGCCTTTGGCTGCCTCACTGCCAGGACAATCACACCCCCTCCTACAGGTCACCTGAGCCCAGTTCTCCCTGGCGCAGGTAGCACCAATGGCTGTTTAGCCACAGGGGCAGTCTCTCCCCTCCTCCTGGTTCACCTGAGCTCACGTCTTCGTGGTGCACACAGCACTAATGGCTGCCTAGCTGCTGGTGCTTATTGCCCTCCTCCACAAGATGACCAGTGGTCAGATCTCAGGCATGTAAGTTCCAATGGCTGTCAAGCTGCGTGGGGAATTGCTTCAGATCTGCCAAGTTGCCTGAGCCCAAGCCTCACTGGCCCATGCAGCTCTAGCCCTCTCTCAGCTCTGGGTGCGTTCTCTCAGCCCTCCAGCCCCAGGCCTCGGGAGCCCAGAGCTTCCTGGCCGACTGGCTCCAAGGTTGGTCCAAGGTCTGTCAGCAGCAGGACCATTCACTCAGCCCCCCTAAGTCCTGTGATCTCCTGTTCCATAGCCATGGGGCGCTTTGGCCCTGGCCTCCCAGTCCCACACAGGACTAACACACTGTGTGCGCCCCCCAGCTCTGCCCTCTGCTGTCCTATGGGTCTGGGATGCTGGGAGTCCTGGCCTCCTGTCCCAGCGCTCCCCACCCTGTCTCCCTCCTCCTCTAGCCGAGGACTCCCAGCCCCTTGCTGCTCTGAGTCAAAACCTGGCCACCTGACTCGTGGGTCTGTTGGGGCACTGACCACAGCTGGCCTTGTCCCAGAGTATTCTAACCTGCGTGGAGGTCTTCAGGTTTGGGCTGTGGGCTGCAGCTGCAATGCTTAGGCTGGGGCAGGTCTCTTGAGTCAAATTCGGGGTTGCTTCAACTCTTGTTTTGTTTCATGGCTCCCTTTGCTTGCTGAGATTCGCTGGAGGCAGGTTTTCTCCCAGCCCTGGCTGCTTTCAGTTTGTGGAGAATCTCCACCCAGACCATGTTGTTTTATCCAAGGTGGTTCAGGGATCCTGAGATCTTCCTTTCACTCCCTTTGTACTTAGAGTTCTGTAAGCACAGTTTAGTCCTAGATTGCTATATTTGGTGGATTTCATTAATTTTGAGGTTCTTAGTTGTTCAAGGGTTTAGCAGAGACGTACTGTTACTCTGCCAACTTGACTCCGCCCCCCTGTTCTTTTCTAGGTATTGAAGGTTCCCTCTTGTATTACTTTTCGTTTTCACGATGAACTAACTCCCTTTAATGTTTCTTATAATGGAGGTATGCTGGTGATAAAGTCTGTGTTTTATTTAGAAAGTGTTTATTTTGCCTTCATTTTTAAGAACTTAAATTTTGAAATAATTACAGATTCATAAGACATTTCAAGGTTCACTTCAGTTTCCCTTCCCTCAGGGATCACAGTTCTGAGCTGTCTGAAAAACAGTCTGACAGCAGTTCTGTGTATTTTGCCTACTTTCTGGTTGCTTACATTGGGTAGTTAAGTCCTTTCAGTGATGGCCAGAAGTGGAAGTCTCAGCATTAACTTTTCTTGACAGTCATAAGCAGTAACAGCTATTGTTTTCGGTTTTTTTAATCTCTCTCTCTCTTTTTTTTTCCTTATTGTGATTGTGTGAAAGTGTACAATCCAGTTTAAATTCGCATGCCTGCCTGTGTGCTGCTTATACTGCTCTCCTTACCCAGTGACAGCACACTCCTCCTTTCTGTTACATACAAGTCATATCCTCCTAATGATCCCCTGTCCCCTCTTCTCCACCCTCTCTACTCCACTCTAGTAAGACGCTGGTAGGACGACATCCTATAGATGCACAGAACCATAAAATGTACACACAATATGGTCACTGTGTCACCGAGTCCAATCCAGTCCTGTCCAAAGAGTTGACCTCAGTAATGATTTATGATCAGGGGAAGCATTGGGCCTAGGGGCCGTGCTCCCAGGGGATCCCTCAGGCCTTTGGACCATCAACTGTGGTCTTTTAGTGGAGTTCTCAAGGTGCACCCCTTTTTAATCTCGGGTTGCTGGTGGAACTCAACTACGTGGGCCCCATCGCAGTTGTCACTGGAGGTGGCCGGGTACCATGTGGTTCTTCTGGTCACATGTTGATGTGGTCATCTGTTCACATGGGTCTTTGTCTTCTGGGTTGTCTTTCTCCGATTCTGATGTTGTCCTTGGTGATCATCTATTCCTGCTGAGTTGGGACCACTTGTACCTCAGGTGGCAGCTTGCTAGCTTTTAAGACCCCAGATGCTACTCACCAATATGCGATGGAGAAGACTTCCTTTGCAGTAGGCTAGTTATGCCAGTTGGCCATGATGTTCCCCGAGAGCATGGTCCCCAGCCCCTGCCTCAGCTACTCTGTCCTTGCCATATTGGGTTAAGATTGGAAGAATTTTCAGGCTATGTTTAAAGTTCAGTTAAATTGCTCTTCTTTCTAATGTGTGCTGTCACTGATTTCACCCAACCAAATTTCTATCAACTACCTAATCTATAACCAGCTCTCTCTCTTCCTCCCTCCCCTCCCTTACAGCCATCAAAGAGTCTTTTCCTCTGTACAGGAGTCTGTTTTCAAGTCCTTAAAATAGGGGTCTCATACAGTATTTGTCCTTGTACCGCTGACTAATTTTGCTCAGCATAATGTCTTCCAAGTGAAAGTAGGTTATGAGGTGCTTCCTGAAATCATCATTGTTCTTTAGGACTGCATAGTGTTACCATTGAGTATACATACCATAGTTTATTTATCCATTCATCTGTTGTTAGACATCTGGGTTAATTCCATCTTTTGGCTATTGTGGACTGTGCTGCAATAAACATTTGTGTGCATGTATTTGTTTGTATGAATGCCCTTGCATCTGTAGTATATATTCCAAGCAATGGGATTACTGTGTCAAATGGTATGTTTATTTCCAGCTTTTTAAGGAAATGCCAGATTGCTTTCCAAAGAGGTTATACCATTTTGCAGTCCCACCAGCAGTGTAGGAGAGTTCCAATTTCTCCACAGCTTCTCCAGCATTTGTTGTTTTGTGGTTTTTGGATCATGGTCAGCCTTGTTGGGGTGAGATGATATCTCATCATTGTTTTGATTGAGATTTCTGTGATAGCTAATGATCATGAACATTTCTGCATGTGTCTTTTGGCTGCCTGGATGTCCGCTTTAGAGATGTTTCTGTCCATCTCCTTCGTCCATCACTTAATTGGATTATTTATCCTTTTCTTGTTGATAGTTTGTAATACCTTGTAGATTATGGAGATCAGACATCAGTCTGACATATAGTTGCCAAATATTTTTTCCCATTCTGTAAGTGGTCATTTAATTTTTTTTGATAAAGTCTTCAGATGAGCAAAAGTGTTTGATTCTTAGTAGTTCCCATTTATCTATTTTCTCTTCTGTTGATTGTGCTTTGTTTGACAGATTTTGAAGTGTGTCTATGTTGTGTATTAAAACTTCCATTGTTGATCCTATTTTTTCTTGGATGAGCTTTATCATTTTAGTTTTTCTGTTTAGGTCTTTTAGCCCTCCGACTCGATGGCACTTGGCTTGGCTTAGCCAGTTTGAGTTGGTTTTAGTATAAGGTGTAAGATATGGGTCTTGCTTCAGTTTTTTGCAGATGGCTATCCAGTTTTGCCAGCACCATTTGTTAAAGAGACTGCTTTTACCCCAGTTTAAAGTCTTAGGGCCTTTGTCAAATATCAGCTGTTCATAGGAGGATGGTAGCATCTCTAGGGTCTCAACTCTGTTCCATTGATCTATGTGTTATATTTTGACAACTGTGACAGTGTAATAGGTTCTAAAGTTGGGTAGTGAGAGGCCTCCCAGTGTATTCTTCTTCAGAAGTGCTTTACTTATCCATGGCTTCTTCCCTTTCCAAACAAAGTTGGTGATTTGTTTCTCCATCTCATTAAAAAATGTCACAGAAATTTATATTGGGATTGCATTACATAAGTAGTTTGCTTTGGGTAAAATAGACATTTTCACAATGTGAAGTCTTCCTATCCATGAGCAGGGTAGGTTTCTCCATTTATGTGCGTCTCTCTTAGTTCCTTGTAGTAAGATCTTATAGTTCTCTTTGTAAAGGTCTGTTATTTCTCTAGTTAGATTTACTCCTAGGTATTTTATTTTCTTGGGGCTATAGTAAATGGTATTGATTTGGTGATTTCTTCTTTAATAATCTCACTGTTGGTATAAAGGAATCCTACTGATTTACTTATGTTTATCTTGTATCCCATTACTTTGCTAAACTCCTCTATTAGTTCCAGTAGTTTACTTATGGATTCCTGTTCTGTATAAACAATCATATCATCTGCAAACAGGGAGGTTTGTACTTCTTCTTTGACTGTGCAGATGCTCTTTATGTCTTGGTCTTGTCTGATTACTCTGGCTGGAACTTCTAGAACAGTGTTGAATAGGAGAGGTGAGAGTGGGCATCCTTGTCTAGTTCCTGTTCTGAAGGGGAACTGTTTCAGTCTGTCTCCATTCAGGATGATGTAGGCAGTTGGCTTTGTATAAACAGCCCTTACTGCATTGAAGAATTTGCCATGTATTCCTATTTGGCTGAGAGTTTTTAGCATAAATGCGTATTGGACTTTATGAAATGCCTTTTCTGTATCAATTGACAAAATCAGGTGATTCTTGTCTTTTGTGTTAGTGATGTGGTTGATCACATTGTTTTTCTGATGTTGAACCAGCCTTGTATCCCTGATACGAATCCAGCTTGGTCGTGATGAAATATTTTTTTTTGATATGTTGTTGAATTGTTTTGGCTAGTATTTTGTTGAAGATTTTTGCATTTAGTTTCATGAGTGATATTGGTCTGTAGTTCTCTTTTTTGGTTGGGTCTCTCCATGGC
This sequence comes from Heterohyrax brucei, assembly GCA_028571685.1. Lineage (NCBI taxonomy): Eukaryota > Metazoa > Chordata > Mammalia > Hyracoidea > Procaviidae > Heterohyrax > Heterohyrax brucei. The sequence goes on from CM053140.1 coordinate 63,276,131, forward strand.
TTTGGTATCAGGGTTATGCCAGCTTCATAGAATGAATTTGGGAGTATTCCATCCCTTTCTATGCTGTGAAATAGTCTTAGTAGTATTGGAGTTAACTCTTCTCTAAAAACTTGGTAGAATTCTGTGGTCTGGGCCAGGGCTTTTTTTGGTTGGTAGTTTTTTGATGACTTTTTCAATCTCTTCTTTTGTGATGGGTTTATTAAGTTGTTCTGCTTCACCTTGTGGTAATTTTGGTAGATGATATGAATCTAGGAACTTGTCCATTTCCTCTAGATTTTCAAATTTGTTAGAGTACGGTCTTTCATAGTATTCTGTTATCATATTTTTTATTTCTTTTGGATCTGTTGTGACATCACCGCTCTTATTTCTTATTTGGGTTATTTACTGTTTTTCTTTAGTAAGTTTAGCCAATGATTTATCAATTTTCTTTTCAAAAAACCAGCTTTTGGTCTTTTCAGTTTTGTCAGTTGTTCTTCTATTCTCTAATTCATTTAGTTCTGCTCTGATGTTTATGATCTGTTTTCTTCTGTTGCCTGAGGGGAACAGTTCTCTGTTGCCCCCTCTATTTGTTCAGCTATAGAGTTAGTTCTTTGGTTTGGGTTCTTTCTTCCTTCTGGATGTGTGCATTTATAGAGATAAACTGACTTCTAAGCACTGCATTGGCTGTATCCCATAGGTTCTGGGAAGAAGTGTTTTCGTTCTCATTTGAATCCATAAATTTCTTTATTTCATCTTTGATTTCTTCTACAACTCATGGTTTTTTGAGCAAGATGTTGTTCAGTTCCCATGAGTTCCAATTTCTGTGTATGTTTTTTCTGCTATTGATTTCAACTTTTATGGCTTTATGTTCTCAGAAGATGCTTTGCGGTGATTCAGTGGTATAGAATTTGTTGAGATTTGCTTTATGTCCTAACACATGGTCAATTCTGGAAAATGTGCCATGTGCAGTGGAGAAGAAGGTGTAGTTATCTGCTGATGGGTAGAAAGTTCTATATATGTCGATGAGGTCTAGTTGGTTAACTGTGGCAGTAAGATCTTTTGTGTCTTTACTGAGCATTTTTGTGGAAGATCTGTCCAATACTGAGAGAGCAGTGTCGAAGTCTCCCACTGTTATTGTGGCGTGATCTGTCTCATTTTTTAATGTAGTCAGTGTTTCTTGAATGTATTTAGATGATCTAATATTAAGTCCTGCTTGCGTATTAAATCTTTCAGCAATAAATAACATCCATCCTCTTCAATGATGGCAGATTTTACGTTAAAATCTGTTTTATCTGAGATTAGTATTGCCACACCTGATGTTATTTGTATATTGTTAGCTTGATACATACTCTTCCATCCTTTAATTTTCAGTTTGTTCATATCTTTAAGGTGAGTTTCTTGTAAGCAACAAATAGACAGGTTGTGTCTTTTGATCCAAGATGTCACTCATTGTCTCTTTACTGGAGCGTTCAGTCAGTCCATCTACAATCAACATAATTATCGATAGGTATGTGTTTAGTGCTGTCACTGTGATGTGTTTATTTTTGGGTTGATGTTTTCTCTGTTGTTACTCTTCAGTTCTCAGACATTCTTTGTGTGTTGATTTTTCCCCCTTTTCTGTGTTGGTCTTATGGTTGTTGAGACTCCTGTATTATGTTTCTTGACTTGATATGTTGTGTCTTTATTGTGCTTTGCGGCCACACCTGTAATCCCCCTTAATGATCTATGTTTAAATCCAGTTTTAACTTCTACACATCTTATTAAGTTCCTCTCCATCTGGAAGAACTGTAACTACTGTATTACATCCTTCTGTTTAATATGATGATATCATAGTTTTCATGATATGATCACTGGCTCACTTCTTTTAATATTATAGCTTTGATTGAGTTTTGTGCCTTCCCTAACTGAGTAGGTTTCTGGGTGGTATATCTTGTATTGCCTCCTAAAATGTAGAGTTAACAGTTTTGTTCTTCTGAGTGAAGAGCTTCTTTCAGTATTTCTTGTAGCTTTGGTTTAGTTTTTACAAAGTCTCTGAGTTTGTTTATCTGCAGATGTCTTAATTTCATTTTTGTATTTGAGAGATAGTTTTACAGGATATATAATTCTTGGTTGGAAGTTTTTCTCCTTCAAGGCTTTGAATGTGTCATCCTATTGCCTCTTAAGTCAGCTGAGAAGTTGGATGAAAGCCTACAGGGTTTCCCTCTGAATGTTACCTTTGCTTTGAGTCTTGCTGCCTTTAAGAGTTTCTGCTTGTGTTTCATTTTGTTAAGCTTGATTATAATATGTCGTGGCATCTTTCTTTTGTGATCTATATTGAGTGGTGTGCAATATGCATCTTGGCTATCTATATTCTGTTCTTTAATAATTTCAGGGAAGTTTTGTGTCATCATCTCACCAACAATACTCTGTGTTTTCAGCTGTCCCTCCCTGTTCAGGAACTCCAATTAATTGTAGATTGTTCCTCTTGATAGAATCCCACATGCTTCTTAATGCTTCTTCGTTTTTCTTGTTTCTTTCTTCTGATTTCTCCTCATAGATGCTGGAGTCAGTAGTTCTGTCTTCTAAGTCAGAAAGTCTGTTTTCCATTTGTTCAATTCTGTTTTCTTGGGGTCAAATTGAATTTTCTGTTTCTGTGATTTTGTTGCTGATCTGTTGGATTTCACAATACTGATGTTCCATCAGTTTGAACAGCTTGGTTAATTTTTCATTTTGTTCTGCTGCATTTGTATAATGTCTAGGAGGACTCTATGTGTAATTCTTTTGTACTCAACCCCTGATAGTTTCAGAAAGGCTTCTTTGTCTGTAAAGTTCTTTGGTTTTTTTCTTTGGGGGCTTTCTGGAGCCATAGGTGAATTTTTCTTTAGGTTTCTGTCCAAAATTTATTGTTTTGGGGCATCTAGAGGTTGTTTAGTTTCTCTGGTGTTGATCTAAAGCACAGTCTCATAAGGAAGGTGATCACCGGTCACCTCTGTGTACTCCAGTGACTAGACCAGTGGAATCTCTCTGGGGCAGCAGGCTCCACCTCCTGATTGGCAAAGACACGGCCCTACTTATAGAGTCACTAGGGAGCCATCAGCTGACCGTATGATGTGGGTCAGTAAAGGCTGGAAGAGATGCCATTAGGATGCACTGCAGTTATTTCTCTAGACAGTCTTATATTGGAAGGTAAAAGCTATCTGACAGTTTCCAAAATCAGTCAGGCTGTCAGGTGTGCAAGCCTCTCTTCCCAGCTGGCAAAGTAAGCACCTCTGTATCCAACCCCAGATGCTGTAAACTAGTTCAAAGCACAGAAAGGCTACTGCCATGCTGTCATCTGCTGCTGGGCCCCACCTGTAATGTCACCCTGGGCTAAACACAGCTTTCCTGTTGGGGAAGTGCCCCCTGGGCTTGTGCTGCATCCCAGCCTGGGAATTAGCCCCTGATGAGGCCTCAGTTTGGGTAACTCTGCCTCCCAGTCAAACAAGATGGCATCCCGCACAAGCTCTCCTGCCTGCTATGGGATAACTGATTCAGTGGCAGAGGTTCAGGGAGCTTAGGTACACAGAGACCAGACCCGGGCTCTCAAAATGTGGCTTTTCTGCCTGCTGGTCTCATCAACAGTCTGGCTGAGCTTTGCTGTTAGTGAAGTCCAAGCCCCGCCTGCCGGCTAAGACAGAGAAAAATGGTAGGCACTGCCTCCCAGCCTGGAAATCATCCCCTGTTGAGGCCATGTAACTCCGCCTCCCAGTTGAACAAGGTGGCACCCGACATAAGCTCTCCCACTCGCTGTGGAATAGCCGATTCTATGGCAGAGATTTGGAAGGAGAGGGTAGGGAGACCAATGTGCACAGAATCCAGAGCCAGGCTCCCAAAATGTGGCTGTTCCACCTGCTGGTCCCATCAGCAGTGTGGCTGAGCCTTGCTGCCAGTTAAGCCCAAGCCCTGCCTGCTGGCTAAGTCAGAGAAAAAAAAGTTAAAAATTATCTTTCATCTGCAAGAACCAAATTCAACAAGGGTGGGGGTTAGTGAAAAAGAAGTTGCCCGTTCACCAGCATGTAGTGCAAATTGACAGCCCTATGCCATGTCCTACGGCTCACTGGGTGTCCAGAAGATTGCTTAATTATCAATCCGGGTCTTAGTTTTCAGAGGGAATTGAGAAGACATGTGTCTAGTCTGCCATCTTCAGAGTAATGGCTATTGTAAATTCTGATTTTGCATTTTCCAAGACTATGGAGAACATTCACATAGCACTTATTATTCCCTATATAATGCATGACTTCAGAAATGAGATATCATTCCTGTTTCTTTTTTCCATAGTTTGCCTTGTCTGAAAGGAATATCAGAGTCAAGATTTATATTAGCTTATCACAGCTTTGTTGATTAGAGATGACTCATTTGTATGCTTTGTACTTAATCTTTCTTCTTTTTTATTCCTATTTATAAAAGCACCATGCCCCTGTAGCAGTTTTTCTTTCTTTCTCTCCATTTCTCCCATCTTAGATGATGTGGAACAGAGACATTTTGATTGCCTTTAAGTAACTAGAGTTGAGATTTGCAGAAAAGGAGGAGGACTGGACACTGAGCAACATAGCCAGGGCTCACAGTGACAAGTGGGAGAGCCAGGTCTCATACTCTTCAGAAATGTGTGCTTTTGTTCCTTATACAGGCTTCCTCTGCGGATTAGTGATTTTGGTAACCTCTCATCTTGCCTTTTGCTGCTCTCTTTTAGCTATCGCAAGTGTCTCTTCTCTCCTAAGGCCCTACCTATGTGCTCTTTCTCTTTTTTTCATTACTGTCTCACATGCACGTTCCAGAGGAGAGGATCTGATTGTTCACTTAATGACCTGTTTGTGTGAGGCCACTGTCTAGGTTATTCGCCAGCTGAGAGAGTCACTATCCTTTGCTCATGTGCCACATTTGATTGAGTAGAGCCATGGGGTACAAAGTATGGTGACCTATGAAACTTGTAAGAGGGGCCACTGGCATAGCAAGCATTCATCATCATCCCTTGTCCTCTTAACAGTTAATCTTCTTTCAACTTAGTAAGGACATGTACTATGCTAGATTTTCCCCCAAACCAGTCAACTGTGTAATATAGATTAAGGCTTAGATGAATTTTGAAATATTAGGACTTTTTTCTCCTAATTTCATTCTTAGATAAATTTCACTGTTAGCTACAAAACAAAGGACAGTCTTCACCAACTTTTAGCCGCAACTTAAAATAAACTCCTTGAATTTTGGGGCCAAGAATGCCCATCTGTTAAACACTATGAAGAGAAGATTCAAGTATTCCCATTCTTGTTAGCATTTCTAAATTTGGAGAAAGAAGAGGTTGGAGCTATGGGTTAAAATACAGTTTTTAGATTTTTATACTGACCTGGGTTTGAGTCCTGGCCTTCCCATTTATTAGAAGGTAAATCAATAACTTTTCTAAGCTTTAGTCTTCTCATGCATAAAATGGAGATTATGGTATTTTCCTCATATAATTGTTAGGATTAAATGATAGGATACCTGCAAAGCAGTTAGCAGAGTGTCCTGCATCCAATACCAAAAAACTCCCCAAAAACTAAACTGATAAAAGTCTCCTCTGCCAAGGTCACATTTTGGTGAGCATTCACATGAGATACAAATATCTTTTCAGAGAGGTTATCCCCATACATCTTCCCTTTACATCCTTGTCAGCAGTTTTCCAGTTATATTCCTTCATAATCCCTGACCATCCAGCCAGAATTTCTAGTTATATTCCTTCATAGTCCCTGACCGTCCAGCCAAACCATTGGCCACAGCCCATGAATCAGTGTACATTCACACATCTGACTGTTTCTCCTTCCAGGCAAAGTGAACAGCCAAGTACACTGCTTGAAGTTCTGTCCATTGGGAGGGTTTTCCTTCACCGCTGTCCTTCAGAGAGGTCCCAGAAAGCAGCTGCCATGCTGCCGCTGTACACTTTTGAGTAGTGCCTGCATATCACACAGAACCATCTATAAACCAGGCACAGGTTTTCTCTTCCTCAGTCAGCTGATTATAAGGAATTCCCCATGAGGGCATAGGTGCAGACTGGGAGAGGAAAGGTAATGGGATAGGAGTGCGAACCATGGACATTTGGGCCACTTCCTCACATAACTTGCTTATGCCTCAGAGCCTACTGAAGCCCAGTTTTGTATATTACCATTTCTGTGTAGTGATGGAGTGCTGCTATGCATATCTGATTATGACTGTGGGTCAGACAACACTAGTTCTTGGTAGACAGCTCAGGCTGCATGGTGACCTGATAGCCCATTATAAAAATGGTGTGGCAGGGGTCTCTGCCTTCCTCTTCTAACGTCATCAGGGGGAAGGAGAATCAAGATCAACAGCCCAAGACTGATTGCTATGGAGCAGAAGTGAGATATACCTCACCTTACCAGACAGACCCTTTTACCAATTCTTACACCAAATGCCCCTCTCACAACACTGTCTCCTTTTCTCCTGAGTTCAGTAATTCATTGCAGTATCCACACAGAACTCTCAGATGTGCTTCATAGTTATGGGATTTATTAGTTAGTTCTGACTCACAGCAACCCTATGAGACAAAGAAGAACTACCCCATAAAGTTTCCAAGGAGCAACTGGCACATTCAGACTACCTACATTTGGGTTAGTAGCTGAGCTCTTAACCACTGCTCTAGTAAGGCTGCTGTTAAGGAAATGACAGGTTACAATTCAGTACAGGAACATTCAGGATACAGTTCTCTCATCAAGAGAGCCTCTTCTCAGTTGTGCCTGCAGTCAGGCCTCTCTCTGGCCCTTGGCCTCTGCCCTGTTCAGAAAGTGTTGGAAAGCTATTTTAGCTCTGCCCAGAGACACCCCACTTTTGCCAGGAAGTCTCAGCTCAAACGTTCTCAGCTCTAGCTCTGTGAGTCAGCAAATCTAGCTCCACCAAGTGCTCAGAGGCACCCTACTCTGCCAACAAACCATCTGCCTAGTGGCACTCAGCTTTCTTCTTCATGGGCCAAGCTGTCTGCTGCCCACCTTCTGGTTCTGCTGCCACCATTTCTCTGTCAGTGCTTCTTGCCATCTTTGATGTTACAGCTCTCTCTCCGACTCAAAGAGCTTCTCAGCACAGGGATCGTGGGTCCAAAAGATATGCTCCACTCCTGACTTTTTTTGGTGGTGGTGACATCCTCTGCTTCATCACTTAGATGGTTCATTTTAAACTTGGGATGGCAAAGCCGACATGTCCCTTTGTTAGGGTTCCATATACCTTATTTGCATAGTCTTACTCAATCATTGTGTGTGAGTCACAAAGCATATGGCTAGAAGGGCAATATTAAGTAATTCACTATACCTTATCCATAGTGAAGCATTCAGTTGATACTTAACACCCAGTAACAAGCCAAAATATGTTTCTCAAAAGGAGAGTAGTTATTTGTAGAGGATGGCAGGGCTATGCTCCAGAGTTGTAAGAATGCGTGCTGTGATTCACCAATAGGGACCCGCCACAGACTCTAAACAGCATCTCTGTTTGCCACTGACACTTCAAGCACCATTTGATCAGCCAAATTATGCGGCCATAGTGGTGGAATAGCTTATACACCACAGCATGAATCTGAAGAGATCCAGGTGTCATAATTCTTTTTCAGTTTTGAGGGGCCAGATGCAGTAATTATTGTGCACTTCAGAAGGACTGTCTTGACATGCTCCATACCATTGGACCCCTAGAAATTTCACTGAGGTGGAATGTGTCACAATTTTTGTCAGGTTAATTTCCTACCCTGTAGCATGCAAATGTCTTCTTGCCAATAAATCTGGAGTCATTGATACTTCTTCCTTACTAGGTCCAGTTAGCGTAACTGGACGATCCCTGTGCTGAGAAGCTCCTGGAGTCAGAGATCATGAGAGAGAGCTGTAACATCAAAGATGGCAAGAAGCACTGACAGAGAAATGGTGGCAGCAGAACCAGAAGGTGGGCAGCAGACAGCTTGGCCCATGAAGAAGAAAGCTGAGTGCCACTAGGCAGATGGTTTGTTGGCAGAGTAGGGTGCCTCTGAGCACTTGGTGGAGCTAGATTTGCTGACTCACAGAGCTAGAGCTGAGAACCTTTGAGCTGAGACTTCCTGGACCTATGTGATGTCTTATGGAGGGGAAAAGTGATCAGGGTCCCTGTGCATTAAATTATGACATAGGGCTTGAGAGTTAATATACCTCTGAGGCAGGACAGTGGAAGTGTATTGCTGTCCTTGCCGGCAGAAGGCAGACTGCTCCTGGTGACCATTCAAAATCAAGAAAAGTTCACTGGCCAGAACAATATCAGCATACCAGGTACCAGATGTATTAATTTGCTCAAGCAGTGAAACCACATCTGGAACAGCAGCTGCAACTGAATTCTTCACCTGGTTACATTTATGATAATCCACTACTGTTCTCCAAGATCCATCTGTTTTTTGCACAGGCCAAATAGATGAGTTGAATTAGAATGTGTTGGGAATCACATCTCTGCAACGTAAGTCCTTGATGGTGGTATTAACCTCTGTAGTCCTTCCGGGAATGTGGTATTGCTTCTTGTTTACAATTTTCCCAGGTAGGGGCAGTTCTGATGGCTTCCACTTTGCATTTCCTGCCATAATAGCCTGTATTCTGTATACCAGGGATCTGATGTGGGGGTTCTATCGGTTGCTGAATATGTATGTTCCAGTCATGCATTCTGAACTAGGGAAATCACTACAAGATGGTTTTGGGGACTCACTGGACCCACTGTGAGAGAGACCTGGACTAAGACTCCATTATTAACCCAGTCTCCATATGCCCTCACTCTGACTATTGGGCCACAGTGACATCTGAGTCTCTTGGAATTAGTGTCATTTCAGAGCCAGTGTACAGTAATCCCTGAAAAGTCTAATCATCTCTTTTACCAATTAGATGAGTCACTCTCATAAATTGCCATAGATTCCTTTAGAGGAAAGGCTATTTTTCCTCCTAAAGTCTAAGTTTCTGGCAGTATAGTGAGGTCCTTCCTCAAGAGAACCAGACCTTCCCTTTGTTCAAGGAATTGTGTGAACTGATTTGAGAGGTCATGACTCTATTCAGGAAACGCTGGTGGCATAGTGTTTAAATGCCAAGTCTGCTAACCAAAAGGTTGGCAGTTCATATCCACCAGGTGCTCCTTCGAAACTGTGGAGCAGTTCTGCCATGTCCTGTATTGTTGCTATGAGTTGGCATCAGCTTGACAACAGTGGATTTGGTTTTGGTTTGACTCTGTTCTGGTGATTTAAGTTAACGCTGCTCTTTACTTGACCTAGAAACCCTTCTGTTTGTACAGATCAAGTAAATATTTAGTAGATTTCCCATCTGTTTCACTCTTAGCAACACCATGACTAATTAGCCAACAGTGTAAGTCCCTATGAGTCATGCTCTTCTGATTGCTACTTTGACTCTGTGGTCCATTACAATAGCAATGCCCACCTTTGCTAGTTGAGTGCTGCTGCTTGGCCCCTACCGCCACTGGGTCCATTCAGCCTCACTGTTGTTAGTGTTATTTCAGTTAGGGCAGTTTCTACTGTCAGATATGACTTACATAAAATAGCAATCACATTATTTCTTCAAGGATGCCAGGGATCCCTTCACAAATTTGTTCCTCACCATTATGGTAAAAAGTGTGTCCTCTGAGCATTTCTTGTGGGGGTCTGTGCATGTAACCTGATAAATCCACTATGTCTTAGTTTTCTGTTGCTGCTGTAACAGAAATACCACAGTGACTGGCTTCAACAAACGCAAGTTTATTCTCTCACAGTCTAATAAGCTAGACATTCAAATTCATGTTGTCAGCTGCAGAGGAAGGCTTTCTCTCTGTCAACTCTAGAGAAAGGTCCTTGTCCTCAGGTATCCCCTGGACTAGGAACTTCTTAGGGGAGAGAACCTGGGTCCAAAGATCACTTTCTCTTTTCCCTTGTTTCTTGGTTGTATGAAGTTCCCCTGTCTCTTTGCTCACACTTCTCTCTTTTATGTCTACAAAGAGATTCACTTAAGACACAGTTTAATCTTATAGATTAAGTCTTTGCTCATTAATGTAACTATCTCTAATCCTGCCACATTAACCTCATAGAGTAAGATTCACAACACATGGGAATGTCTCATGATGACAGAATGCTAGATAAACACACAATACTAGGAATCATGGATTAGCTAAATTGACAAATATTTTCAGGGAACACAGTTCAACCCATGACACACTCGAACATAGCAGTTTCCTTAAGCCTGTGGATTCCTCCTTCTGCAGTATACCAAAGCAGGTCTGGTACTTCAACTTGATTTAGTGTAGGCTACCACCTAACCATGTTTCAGCAAACCACCCAAACTTCTAGATCCTTTCCTAACCTCCTAAGCTGAAACACTGAAAGAAGAATCTGTGCTTGGTGGCCCATATCAGTAAACTCAGACTTTATGTTCCTGGCACTGATATTCCACATTTTTAATAGCCATTTCCACACACATTTCCCTTATTTCCATTTGTACATACTAGAAAAGTCAATCAGTTTTTCTGAAGGGTAGCACACCTCCTCCTGCTGTGACTTAGATCTAGTTATAGGTCTAGAAGCAAAAACAAGTGGTGAGGGTGGGTCCTGGAAACATTCAGCAGTGTTTTGTAAAACATCTGCCTCAGGTGATGCCCAGGCAGTGTCTCAGACAAAGACCTTTCAGACACAGCTGGGTGAGTCTTATCAGATGGAAGGTTGAGGAAGGGTGATGGTGTGACTGGGGAGGAGTGGTGGCTTAGTAGACAAAGATGGAGTTTTCTCTCCAGATGGAGGTAAGAAGGCTGGTTCTATTGGCAGGAGTGAGTCAGTGAGATTTAGGGGCTCAGTTTCCTCAGCTTCCTGATATCTGCATATAGATCCCTATTCTAAGTTTTAGAATCTCTTTTCATTCAGCGCCCTCACTGTTAACATTAGTTACCATTTGAGCTTGGGAATTCAGTTGACATTGTAATATAGTCAGCCTTATAATAACACTCTGGGTTTTGTTTTCAGCAGTGATCAACTCTGTTACTACAAAAAATACAGCTTTCATTTGGGGCACAAGTGATAACTTTCAGGTCTTTAATGCACTGCCTGAGCTCTGACTCTGAAGTCCTGAACATGTCTCTTTCTTTCACTTTGTCTAGTGTAAGTAGGATCTACCAGCCAGCTTTCTGTATACTTCTCCTTTTGACACAATTGTAGAAAAGTTTCAAACATGCAATCACCCAGATCGTTGTTTCTCATCAGTACTTGATCTCTTGGTGGTGATATTGTGTGTGTTAATATTGCCACATTATGCCATGGATGTCTTAGGCCGGGTTTTCTAGAGAAGCAAAACCAGTAAAGCGTGGGTGTAGATGTGGATGTGGGTACATGCGTGCGTGCGTGCATGTATGTATGTGTGTATATGTGTGTTTAGAGATTGCAGAGATTTATGTTAAGAAAACTGCTCATGTGGTTGTAGAGGCTAGAAAGTCCCAAGTTTATGGGTTCAGGCTTCAGACTCAGGCTTCTGTTGTAGCTGTCAGAGCTGATAAACCTAAGGTCAGCAGATCAGACAGCAAACTGCTGGTTCACAAGGTGTGATGGCTAATGAATCCCTAGATCAGCAGCCAGTGTGGCAGACTGCTGGTCAAGATGAACCAAAGGTCAAATGATGATAAGCTAGATGCAGGATTCAGAGCAAGCAGGCTTTGCCAAAACATTTGTATGTATTTACAGGTTGCAGGCCACATCTCCAAAATCAACTGATTGGCTGTTTATACCAAATCATAAAATGGGAACTACATTATTATTTAACTCCTAAGCTACATCATAACTTCCAAACCAGTGAAAAGCACAGCCCAGCCAAGTTGACATCCAGCCTTAACTATCACAGCCATATACTTAGAGATCAGTAAAGCCCCTCATACATTGTAGGAACTTAATAAATGTTGTATGTACATAGTATTGGGACCAGTGCTTGTTTTCTTTTTGCCTGAAAGCACACGGTAGTTGACTGACTGAGCTGCTCCCTAACTAGTAATGCTTCTGTATCACAGGTACCTTGGGAGAGCTGTGTGCTTTGATGGACCAAGTGCATCACATGCAGAACTCAAAGTGGCAGCATCCTTCGGACCTCACCATGCGGTGAGTGGGTGATTAGAAGGAGGACGAAAAGGGTAGAATTTGCGGTAGGTGGAATGTGGTGGGGAGTTGGGATTGTAACTGTCATTTAATTTCAGAAGGGGAAGGAGAAGCAATACCCAAACCACCAAACCCACTGTTGAGTCAATTCCAACCCATGGAAACCCTATAGGGCAGAGTAGAACCTACACCATACAGTTTCTGAGGAGCACCTGGTAAATTCAAACTGCCAGTCTCTTAGTTAGCAACCATAGCCCTTAACCACTATACCACCAAGGTTTCCATAGTATAAAGGAATAAGAACTGTAGTAAAATTCAGGAAACCTGGATTATAGGACTAGCATTGCAATTTTTAACTAGCTATGCAATTTTGATTGGCCCTCACAACACTAAAATGAAGATGTTGGACTAATGTCAAAGAACTTGCTGGTTTTGAAATCTTCTGCATTCTTAAAGCAGTCTAGTTTTCTACATTTAATTAGTTACCTTAATCCAGTGACTGAGAAACTTTGGAGTCATCCTTGACTCCTTTTTCTCGCACCTCACATTTAGTCTGTCAGCAAAATCAGATAGACTCTACATATCAGAATATACAGAACCTGGTCATTTATCATCATTTTCACTTGGATATTGCATAGTCTTGTAAATAGTCTTCCTGCTTCCGTTCTCAACTCAGCAGACAGAGAAATTCTTTTAAAGCATAAGTCACAGTACTCCTTCACTAAGAAATTTTCAGTGACTTCCTGTCTGACATCTTCTACCTTCATGATTTCCCTACAAGGGCCTACATGCATGGCCTTGACTGTCAGGTAGCTCACCTACCTTACCTCAGTGCTCTTAGCGTTGTCCTTTATGCTGTATTCTCACTGGCTTCTTTGCTGTTTTTCAAACATACTCCTTTGCTGTTTTTCAGGCATACTCCTACCTCAGAGTTTTTATGCTGGGTGTTTCCTCTATAATTGCCAAAATGAAAGTACTTCTCAGAAAGGCAATGTAATGTAAATCCTGGGATCAAGTATGAATTCAAGTCCAAGCCCCTCTACTTATCTCATATATGGGCAAGCTCTTTAATCTGTGTCTCAGTTTCCTTATCTGTACAAGAAGTTGAGAGTACTTTCCTGGAGGTTTGTCACTAGCAGTAAATGAGATGAGCTCTGTAAAGAGTACAGCAAGTACTTGCATATGAGGTTAGATAAATATCAGGTACTGCTCCTTAATAATCACCTGGGAGATTTCTAAAAATATGCATATCCACACCCTGATTCTGGGGGTTCTAAATCATTAAGTTTGGGAGGAGGGAAGGTCCAAGAATCCATGTCTTTAAAAAGCTTCCCCTCAAAACTGTAGTCCTTAGATGCACTGATAATCCAGAACTGCAACCATTCCTGAACCCTACTCTTCAGATAAAGATTAGATAGGCCTGTAAAACAAAAATAATAGACGTGAGGAACATGCTTCTTAGTTCAGGCAGATATAGGAGACAGGTGTCCAAAAGTGTGATGAGAATGCAGGAAGGGACAGGAATTGGTCCCATGGGAATAGGGAACCCTGGGTAGAAAAGGGGAGTGTGTTGTCACATTGTGGGGCTTGCAGTGAATGTCACAAAATAACATGGGTATAATTTTTTGAGTAAGAAAGTAACTTGAGCTGTAAATTTTTACCTAAAGCACAATTTAAAAAACAACTCCAGGAATAGCTGGAGTTGAGAAGGGGATCAGGTTATCTCAGAGGGTCCTACATAGATGACCAGCCCAGCATGTGACTAAAGAACACTCTCAAGAAACTTTTCTTTGAAGCTGTGCTATTAATTGTTGAGTCTTTAAACTTGTAGTGTGATACTCACGTGATGACTTACCTTCTCTGGGAATTTTATTCTAATTTTAACTGCTGTGTCCTAAGCAACCTTGAGCTGTGTCAGACAGTGAGGTCCTGTTGAAGGTGCAGGTCTAATGCAAGAAATGAAATAGAGATCCTGCTCTAAATGTTTTTCTTGTGGGGATATTTTTCAAGTATAATGTTTTTTAAGTATAAACATTATTATACATTATAATTATACCCTAGACTTACTTAGAACATTTGTCTATATGGCACATAACACCATATTACCTTTATGGGAATTTGGTGGCTTTGGGATTTGGAAGGAAATAGCCCTTATAATGTGGCTTTCACATAAATAAATGGTATAAAATTTCTAAGATGGTAAGAATTGAAGTTAAAAATTAATATCAGATTTCCAGAAATAAAGATATTCTTAAAATAGACATGCAGGCCTTTCCTGTGTGGAGGCAGCTTTTCCATCTGAAACCTTCAACTTTCCTGTTTTTATTTTCTCTCTCTCGATAGAAACTACCGGTTCCGGCAGAAATCTCTTCAGAGATACAGTCTGACTCAGTGGGTTGACAGGAACATGGGAAGCCATCATCGGTTCCAGCATCTCCCAGATTTCCCAAACAGTCCCTTTGTCTCATCTCATCAGCAGTGAAGGTCCATTCCCACGGTCGTTCACAGAGCAGCATCTCATTTTTCTTTTGCTGTTTTGTGCTTTGTAGATTTTGAATTTTATTTTTCACAAGATTGTTATTTAAAGAACTTTTCACCTTTCTGACATAATTGCTGACTTGAATTTTTTTGTATACACTCCCTCCTGTTTTGTTTTTTTAAGCAGTGTTGATAGAGTTTTTATTTTTTATTTAAATTAAAGGTGGTGTCCTCCTGAAAGCTAGCACCAAGCCAAAACACTTGAGCTCAAGCAAAACACCCACCTCTGTGTAGATGTGAAACCTACACTGGTACCCAAAAGAAATCATCATCAGTCACCTGCAAGGAAGAGATTCTTTATTAGGCCATAAGCCAGTGTTAATTATTGCTCATGATCTGGGAACTAATAGCTCATTTTTCATAACCCTTCTTTTTCGTTTGAATCTATGAATGCCTGTCAGTATTGAAAGTCAGCTGGAAGAGGGCAAAAAGTTGATTGAAAGGACAAATTAAAAGTGGTAGATCCTTTCCTCTCCTTTCTGCACCTCCTAGCGGCTGTGTTTATTTTTCATCCTTCATTAAACTCACTTTGCACAATAGTGTTTACAGATCTTATACATCGTAACTGTGACAGAAAACTGCTGACTAACCTTTGTTGAATACCTCTGGTGTTGTGATTCAGCTCGTCTCTTCTGCCCTTCTTAAAGAGCTTTCTTTTTTCCCTCGTTGACCACCACACTTCTGTATCGTCTAAGACATGGAATGCCTCTTCAAAAAGCCAGTGCCAGTGAGTTGTCAGTCGTCTTCAGTTTGCTCTGCTGAGCCCACCTTCAAGTGTGGCTTAATAGGTCAGTCGGTGAGAGACATTGGAGAGGCACTCTTATTTTGAAAATTGTCATCTCCACATTTGGTCAAGTCCTTGATGCAGTTTCACATAACTGCTAAAGAAGGTCTAGTAAGATACTTGCCTGTGCACAAAAGCTTGACCTGATCTTAAAAGTTTGCTATTCTAACTGAAGTTGACAGTCTTTGGGCACCATCTTAATGGGTGTCTTAGGGCACTCATTCCAGAAAGCTCTAGACATCTTTTCGGTAATGTTGTGGCCTGGTCTTAGTGCTGTTGTTCACTCTGTGAATGTTGTACATAGTTGCTGTAGTGCACATTCTGATACTGGGCTAGCTGCCTCTGTCGTCTTGTCAATGGTCTTCGTATGTGAGTAACTCTCCTGAAACACCCTACCCTCTTAGGGAGAAGCTTGGTCATTCAGGCCACCAATAAAACTGACAGATGAATGTCCCTAAGAAGTGTTTACTGTTTTTATCTAAGTGAGGATTCTCTTTTCTTGGACATCTGGTTTGGATTCTGGGACCAAAACACAAAGGAAAAGCCCCATTTGGGGCAAGAGTCAAAATTGATTATTTCAGTGGGCATTTACTGCATCAGTCTGCCCAAATTAGTATGATGGAGTGAGACATTCCAAACCTTCATGGACCACAGCCTAGTTAAAATTAAATGTGGCTGGAATAGCTGGCTTTGGCAGCTGTCTAGTAGTCCATTTGTTAGTCTGAGGAGATGCCCTCAGATAACTCCGGGAGTGAAGGGACAGCCATTTGTTTAGGTGCAAGTCGGAGGCTCACATTCCTGCCCTGCGGGTACAGGATGGATTAGGAC
Organism: Heterohyrax brucei; assembly: GCA_028571685.1. NCBI lineage: Eukaryota > Metazoa > Chordata > Mammalia > Hyracoidea > Procaviidae > Heterohyrax > Heterohyrax brucei. The sequence goes on from CM053140.1 coordinate 63,292,360, forward strand.
CACATGTGAAATGGGAGCTTCATCTTTGCCAAATCAAATGAGTGACAGGTTAACTAGAAAAATGTGACAGTCACATTTCTTCTCTGCTCAAATCTGTTTTTCTAAAGCTTTAGCAGCTTAATTAAATCTGCTGGACAGGGAGAGGAGAGAGCTGTTCTATAGTGGTTAACATGGTAGTCTTGAAGAAGAAACATAGCCAAAGAAAACTATTTGAGATGTTCACGTTAAAGGTGAAAATGGGTAGAATTGAGAGTTTCAAGCTCTTTTCAAAGCTGCGTCTCTCTCTTGTTTGGTGTTGTGTATTTTTTGTTTAAATAGGGTTATATGCATTTAACTGCCTAGCTTTATCCATGATGACAGTCACCACAGGGGTCTTGACAGAGCAGAGTAAAAATGTGCTGTTGACAGAGCTTACTTTTAAGTGAGGAACCTGAAATAACCTGTAGTTTTGCATCTAAGGCAGGCTTTGATTTACGTGAGGTGGTGTTGGCATCAATTATGATACTGAAGTTTGGTGCCTCCTCTTTATCATGGTTTCTTCCCCCCTCAACCCCTCTTGTAGCAGTTGTGTTTAATGTCATTAAAAAGAAATAAAAGTTCTTTTCAGTGGCATATGTACTGTGGCCATCTGTTGCGGGCTTTAAGAAAGGGATCTGCTTTCCTCCTTTGCATAGGTAGATGAATGGGTATGGGGGGGGTGGCAGTTAGTAAAATGTGGCACTGGGAAGCTGAGGGTGCTTGCTCCCTTTTCTTTGAGGGTAAATTACAGTGTTGAGAAAGGTGTTCCAGCAGTTAAGAAATGTTGGAATTGATTGGGATTTGCAGCTACGTATGGTGCATGTCAGGCGCCTGACACAGGGAGAGCCTGAAATATCACCGTGCTGCTGTTTTTGCAGTGGGGGCAGGTGGCTCAGCCCAGATCAGGCAGGCACTTCCTTGCGTTCCTTCCGATGGCTGCATGGTGTGGAGCTGACCTCCTGTCTCTGGCTCTCCAGAGCTAGCACTGAGGAAGCTGAGCCATCCTGGGGCATTTCCCCTCTGAAGGGCATGTGAGACACCAGCACCGATAGTACACAGCTGGTTGTTTTGACTGTTTCTCCAGAAACTGACTGCTCCTAGATCCCTGTGGGTAAATGAGTGGCCTGAGTTAAAGGCTGGGTTGGGTGAGTGTGGGTAGATGTGAGAGACAGCAAGTCCCTTAAATCCCTTGTGTGGACCTACGCTTCTTAGACTTAGTCCTAGGAGCAAACCCCAAATCAGTTGCTGTCAGGTTGATTTCAACTCATAGTCACCCTATAGGACACAATAGTACTGTCCCAAAGGGTTTCCAGTGAGCATCTGGTGGCTTCGAGCTGGTCAGCAGCTGAGCTCTTTACCACTGCACCACTAGGGCTCCAAGGGGAAGGCATTAGTAACTTGTCACCGATGTTAGCCAGTGCTTTAAGATTTTCAGTTTGTGCTGAGAAAATAATAGCAAAACATTTGGACATGATCTCTAGCCTGCTGTACTATAAGCTTTGTTTAGAAAATAGGTTTTACAGTCTAGGCCAAAGGCTCAGACTTGCTAAGTACTCAGCTGTTTCACGGTGCACGTTTCACCTGTGCATGTCTGTGTGTGCCTGTCAGGTGCAGGTGGTCGTTAGTGCAGTCACTGCCTGTGGCCTTGTTGGCCATGCGTTTCTCCTGTAAGCATCAGTGGTTTCGGAGACCAGGCCAAATTCGTGAGGTTCTAGTGTCCTTTACTCTGTTCGCTTTATGTTATGGGTAAGTGAAGAGTGAAGGAGAAATGGACCCCTCTAAGAGAACGGACTGATTCTCTAACCGGTCTGTTCTGAGAGCTTTTTTAGGAGGAGTAAAACCCAACCACCTAAAAACTAAAAAGCAGAGCTCCTTGCTTTTCTTAGTGTCGTCCTGGTTTTCTGAGAGAACACAGAATGATTCCTAAGCCGACTCCAGGCTGTGCTTGCTTTGTATGCCAGAGCACCTGTCAGGAAAAAAATTTCCACTTGTCACAGGAAGTATTAGCTGGTCAGTGGTGGGATCCACTCCACCTGTTCTCCCCCATGACAACTGTAATATACCACAGACAGAATATCTGACCCTCCCCAGCACCTGTGGAGAAGGGGTTGGAATGTAACCTTCTGGATAACCTTTCAAGTCCAAGCGACAGTCTTAAAATGTTGTATTACTAAGGAATTATCTGTATACAGAGACCTTCAATTCAGCTTCAAACATTTGAAGATTTCCCATTTATAGAAACAATTTGTTCTTGAAGGCAATTTAAAATGAATGTGGCATTTATCTGATTATGCCCCCATATTATGCCACAGTGAGGTAAATCTACAGGCAGGATCCAGTGCTCCCAGAGCTTTCACCAAGTGTACTGCCACATTCTCCTCCAGAGTAGAGCGGCACCATACAGTTTCCAAGGAGCTGTTGGTGGATTTTGAACCGCCGACCTTTTGGTTAGCAGCTGAGTACTGACCCACTGCTCCACCAGGTCTCCAAAACGTTGAATTAGAGAACTTAAAAGTAGATTCTGGAGCAATCCTATACAGAAAAACTAGGGGTTGAGGGGATGGGAGTAGGAGAAAATGATTCCTGTCGGAAATAGTCACCCATCTCCTCAGACACTGGGGCTTCCCTCTTGCTCCCGTGAGGAAATTCCCTGTCTCCTACTCCAGAAAGTAAGCAGGGCCTGGGGATTCTCTGTTCTAACTCTTCTTTTAGGGGCAGATAAGGAAACCAAGCCTCAGACAGGTAACTTGCGTAAGGTGTTAGATGATTAACAAGGGCTGGTCTCCTGCCTCTTGGTCCAGCCTTCTTCCCTCAGACCTGCTGGGAAGTCCGGTCTTCTGGTCTCACAGAATTTGCCCATGTCCTGCCCTAGTTATGAGAGATGTTTATGGGTGAGTGAGTGAGGAGGACACCACATCCCAAGTCCTAGCTGTAGGTGTCTACTTTGCAACTGCAGTTGACATAAAAAAAGCAAATTTGGGGGTTTAGGGAGGCAATCAGAGGAAAGAGTTTAAGCCAGGAGTGTTGGTACCTCTTGTACCCTCATGCCTTTTAAGGTGTACTGCAACTTCAGGCACAGGTGAGACAAAGGTAGTAAACACGCATTAGCAGAGCTTCCTGAAACCACTGACAGCTTTCTATGCTTGATGCCATCAGAGGACTTCTCCATCATTTGGCACTGGACGGCCCCATGGGCTGGGAAGTACCTTACTGAGGTTTGGCTTAGCGTCCTGTGTACTCGTCAGTTTCCCACTTTCCACTCAGCCTCTAAGACCTCTGGCTTTCCCTCTGCTCTTGGACCCCTCCAGAACAGTGTAACCTGGGTCACCCTCACCTGGAGTTTTCTGATCTCTTCTGCCTGTGGACAGTAATGTCTGGGATGCTCCATTTACTGGTTTTCTCATTGGTTAATGGCATCATTACTCTCCCACCTTTCAGCCTGCTGTTAGGATCCTAATGATGTTCCTTTAACAGCTGAGAACAGCCACTGTGAACACTGAGCTGCAGAAAGCAGCTTCTGCACTTCCTCTTCCCTCCTCACCCTGGAGAGCAACATAACTGCATTCCTTGGCCAGGGAAAGCACCCAAGTCCATGCAAAGGGGAAAACCCTTTATTTTAAAACCTGAGCACCAGCCTGCATACCTATGCAGTGAGGCAGCCCAAGCTTGGTTTCGGGGGTCCTCCAGCAAGAGGACGATGGAGCAGCTATTTTCTCCTCCTACACGTGCACCCCATCTGCTAGAGATTTCCCTTCCAACTCTAGCTTGGCTGGCAGGCGTGTCCCTCTGACGCTGCAGGCCAAAATGAAGAGAGAGAACTGGTTCCCTCCTCCACACATCCCAACTTGCTGCCAATTGCCAGAAAAAGAGGGCAACATTTGGGCATTTACCAGAAGACAAGGATGTGCCTTTTCATTTGTCTTTTTATTTTACATTTAAAAAGTGGTTATTGCTCTAACTGGATCAGAGGTAAAGACCTCTTCCCTAAGGAGCCTTGGCCTTACAGCCCCATTCAGCAGGGATGGAAGTCACAAGACAATGGAGTGGAGCCTCATGCCCTCCCATGAGGAAGCCCTTAAGATTGCTGACATCTGTCCTCTGCCCTGTTTCTCCTCCCTCCCTGTGCTCCGACACTCAGGCACAGCAGAGTGGTGGCTGACCCAGCCATGAGAGCTCTTGGAGACCGGAAGGAAGGGGTGGTCATCAGTGATGGCTTTCAGCTCTCTCTGGCTTGGGGGCCAGTGCTCTCACCATTCAGTTCAACAGACATTTACTGAGCGCCTACTATGTGCCAGGTTTGTGCTAGGCGCAGCCCTCCCACACTCCATCCCCCATCCTCATCCACCAGTGGAAGATGCAGAGGTCCATCTCTTCCCATACAGGCATGCAGCAACCGGAACTTGTCAGTCCTGGGGAAGCATCTGCCTTCCCTTCTCAAGCACCATGTTTTTTTAACCAGAAAGGGGCAGTGGGGAGAGGGAGACACCTGCCGTCTCATACTACACAGGCTCTAAGGAGGGACATGAGGACCCTGGGTAGCTGTCACGGAACCCTGGATGAGATGGCAAGATATGAGACCCCAGAGGCCAAAGGTGATTGCCAGGGCTGTTGTGCCTGTCTGTGGTGAATGGCTCAGGCCTGTCTTCCAGCAGCTTCCATTCCAGGATGGGTGGCTTCACAGCCCCAGGATGCTGGAGGTGGGCATATCTTTTCAGTTGTCCATGTTTGCACTGCAGAATCTCTGAAAAGACGTTTCCTAAAAAAATGGGCCTACTTCTTAAGCCCCCAGCCTGATGATTTTACAGTCAAAGTAAGGGCCCAAGAAGACAGAAAATACAAGCAGCCTGCTCAGTTCTTGGCTGAACCCCTCTGCCCTGTGAGTTGGAGCCTCTGATTTTGTTTTCAAAGAGACATAACATCTTACACTTGAAAGCGTCGCACCACAAGTCCTTGATGGCTGGATCCAGAAAATGCTTCATGGCAGCCCTGACCTTCCAAGGCAGGCAGCCCCACAGCTTCCATGATGTTCCTTGGTCTGAAAGATACAGCTTGAGTCATTAGTCAGGCGCTTGTCATCTCCCAGGAGCTTGGTGCATTGTCTCAAAGAGGAAGCCAGACCAGGAGCGGCAGGGTGGCAAAAGCTGTGTTTCGTGCCACTTTGCCTCTTCGAGAATGGGGCCAGGCCTTTAGTTTTGTGGCTTGTTTATTTTTTGCAGAATTTGGGTTTTTAGTTCAGCCTCCTTTACTAGAGTAGGCCAGGGGAAGAGGGAGGACTGTGCAGCTGGCTCTGCCTCCTCCCTGGGCTGCGGTCCTCCCTCTCCCTGGGCCCCTGGACCTGGGGACCAGCAGAGAAGAAAAATGAAATTCTTCTCCCTGCAGACAGCCAGTCACGCCTGGATGATGTTCACCGAGGACTTGTTTGGAAACTGAGAGGGAAAAAAATGAGAGAAGCAGCCAGGGCTAATTGAATAGACTTCTTGTGAGGCTGGGAACAGGGAGAGGACAGAAGAAAGAAGAGAGCAGCAGGGCTGCGGTGGAGGGCCAAGCTCTTGTCCCTCATGGAAGAAAAGAGTAGCCCTGCCTGGATGTCATGTCTGCTTTCTCACACCCAGCCTTTGGCCTCACTCAGCTCCTTGGCTAAGACTGGGTTCTGGGCCACGGCCCCTGGCCCCCAGTTGGCCCCCAGCATAGCCATCCCCCTGGCTGGTTCTCCATCCTGCAGATCTGCCTCTGAGCACAGCCTCAACCACTGACATTGTTGAGGTGCTTCTGGAGATGGGGACTAATGAGAGGCTTCAGGAAAATGCCAGAAAGAGAGAAGTCAGAGGACAGTAAGCCAGAGGGTGCATGGAGACGGAGGGAGGAGGAGATGCAGAGAGGGCCAGATGCTTGTTGAATAACCATCGGCAGACCATGAGATCGTCTCACATCCTCTACTGTCTTCTGAGCTGCTCAGAGCAAGTACTGAAAGCTTTTCATATCTGTTTTACAGAAGAGGAAAGTACAAAGAGGTAAAGCAATGGCCCAAGGTAACAAAGCACAGCAGGAACAGAAGGAAACCCTGGGCCCCCTACCCCTGCTCTCCCACACCAGCTAAGATTTCTGCCCTCTCTACTTGCTGTCTTTTTTTAAATCATTTTGAGTACCCTGCAAAGGGAAAGGATCCAAAATCAATTTTCAGTGTCCCCTGTGTCATACAGGCAGAGGTCAAGCTTGGTTCTGTCCAGCTGCAGCAATGCCAGGCCCTGAGCTGACCCCTTCTACAGTCCAGGGATGACCAGTGCATAAGCCGTGGGCTGCCCACCCTTGCTGTCCTCACCTTGCTGCGGAGAAGACCCCCGCCCTGGTGCTCTGGCGTGCTGGTTTCAGATGCACTCTTGGTTTTTTCCTTGCTATTATTAGGTTCATTGTCCTTGATGATGTCATACTGGCGGCAGAAGAGGGCAATGACACCTGGGGGCACAGGAGAAGCAGTCAGAGGGCAGAGCTGAGGCCTTGTCGAGACTGTCATTTCCCACCAGCATCAGCTGGGCACCCACTAGGTACAAGGCTCCAGGCGCTCTCACCTGTACTCCTGTGACAGTCTGGCTCTGGGGTCCTCCTGTCTCCTTTATCAGCCTCACCTTCACTGTAGCTGGCCTGATCTCCCCACAACATGCTGTTCTTGTCTCCTCCCTCCCTTCTAACAAATCTCTCAGGGTTCCCCTTTGCTTCAGGGGAAAATAGCAACAATAAAAACATTTGCTGAGCACCTGCCAGGCCCCGTGCTATGCACTGGCACAGTTGGTCTCAGTCCCACAACACCCCTGTGAGGGCACCTGGGTGTTGTCACCCCAGCTACCAGCAGGGATACTGATGCAGTTTGCATAGTTTTCTCAAGGTCACACAGTTTTGGAGCTGGCATCTGACCTCCAGGGCCTGTGCCCCTGCTAAGTTTTTATGTTTATCAAACTGCTAACGTACCTGATATATTTCGGAAGATCAGGTAGTATTAAGATAACTCTAACTCTTCTGTGTTCCTCCCATTTTTACCTTCATTCCTGTAAATACTTAGATTGCTAGTCCTTAATTTATCAATTTAGACATCATCTGTTGACTTCCCATCATGGCAGATAAGGCATTCTAACAATTCCCGCTACTTCCCCTTCCGATTATCCAATAGTATTAGATCATCACTTGGGGTTAATTCACTGTTTATATGGTGAGGATTATATAAATACTGGTTGTGCCAAGTCTAATGATACACCATAAGCGAACCTCCTCTCTGGTACAGTCCTTTGTTTTTCCTCCCATTTCCAAGTGCCTGTTTTTCTGTGTCTAAGGAAGAATTGTTTCCCAGTGCTTCTACAGTGGAGCCTGGCCTCTCAACCACTGTGTTCGTAAAGATTTAGCCTGGTTTTCAAGTCCCTCAAAACTGATCCCAGCCTACTTCACAGCCCACCTCCCAGCGCTCCCCACTTTCCTAGGTTGCAGCTGCACTGAACCAGACAGTGCTTAGTCTGTTTGCTGAGCGCACCATGCCTAGAATGGTATTCTGCTTTTGGTTGCCTGGTGAACCCTTCTCCATCCTTGCAAAGCTCATTTCCCACATTACTTGCTGCTCTCTCTCTGTTTTTCCTGATCCCCACCCCTAACCCCAAATAGATCGCTGCTGCTCTGCTCCCATACATGAGTTCATTATAGTACTCATCACACTGAAGTCTAGTTAAGTATGGGCCTGGCTTCCCCTAGCCTGAGTTCCTGCAAGCACAGGCCTCTTCTTAGGTCATGATTGTAGCCCCACAAGTGAACGAAGCAGGTGCCTGGTAAAGGCTTGTTGAGTACAAAGATGAATGAAACTTGATCTTTATCCTCAGGGAGCTCATAGGCCAGTAGGAAAAGACAGAAACAGTCCAACTGCGTTACATAAGAAGCACTAAAGAGAAGACAGGCGGTGTGGTAGGAGCACAGGGCAGGACGGCCATTCTAATGGAGGGATTTGGGAGGGTTGCACGGAGCCCTTCTCATCAGAGATGGGTAGTGTAGGAGGGTGTCCCCAGCCTAAGGTCAGGCAATGACTTGCCCCTGAGCTGTTCAGGCCCAAAGACCCTCCAGGCACAGCAACGCAAAAGAGGAAGGAGAGGCTGCAGCCTTGGCCAGAAGCTAAAGGGATTGAAGATACATCCCCTCCCAGGAGCTGAGACTACTTCTGAGAGAAGGGAAACACAGCTACTCACAGAATCCTACAAGGCAGCTTTTTGGGGGGGGGGCGGGGCATGAGTGAAAGAAGGGATCAGGTTTGGTCCTCAAAGCTGTCCCAGGTAGGACTTACAGACTTCCTATCTCTTCTCAGAAATTTCTAGGCACCTTGACCTTGGTTTCTCTAAGAGAAGGGTTGGGGCCCTCCACTTCACAGTCTGGAGGCCCAGACTCACCGGCCCACATGAACAAGACCACCACGATGATGAGCACCTCGCCCGTCCGCAGCTGTTGGTTTCTCCCCATTTCCTTCATGGTCACCTCATCTGTGGGGACAGAGGCATTAGGTCCTTGGTTCCTTCCCTCTCCCAGCAACTCCAAGGCCAAGCCTGAGCCCTTTTTAGATTATGGTGTGTATCTCTATGTGCCTGCACATCTAATGTCCAGAGATGCAAGAACACACTGAACGCTTGGGATGGCTGTGATAAGACTTAAATCAAAGCTGTGAGTTTATACACCCATTACCCTGGGAGACTACAGTGAACCTCTTGGCTTACGGGTTTCGGGTGGACACCTGGGCTTTCTTCAAGTCCCACACTGCTCTGGCCCTCAACACCCTCATCTCACCTCCTCCCTGCCTAACAATGCTGGGACCTGCCTTTGTTCTTGGAGGCCATCTTCTCAGCCTCGCGTGGGGTCTTGAAGAGCACTGGCTCGCTGGCTGGGCTCTGGCCCTGGATGGAGATGGCCTGCACGTGCACGATGTACTCGGTGTCCTCCTCCAGGTCCCAGAGGGCACAGGAGCGGGTGGTGGTGTTCACCTCCTGGATGAAGCGCAGCATCCGCACGTCTTTTTTCTGCAAATGCAAAGCCAGGCCCCCAGTTTACAGCACCCCATCACCAGCCAGTGCTCTGCCCACCCCTCCAGGAGTCAGAGCAGACTCCGGCTACCACACTAAATCCTTGATGTGTCAAGTCCTAACCAGCCTGTCATCTCATCTCCATTCAACAGAGAAAGAAACTCCCTGCAGGTTAGGGAAATTGTCCAAGGGATACATACACATCTACTAAGAAGTAGAGCTAGGTCCTAAACACAGGTTTGTCTGTCTGTCCAAGATCAAAACTGTTCTCAATTCCTACATTCTGAACGAAAGCTCCTGAACCCTCCATTACCAATTCCCTTCTGGGGCCCCAATTTCAAGCCATGTGGCAACTTTCTGCTCTTTTCTCTTGTTCCTCACTCGTTTTTCCTTTCTGTTTCTACCTTGATGTGTTCTTCCCTCCCAGACACCTTGAGCATTACCTGCTGAGAGATGGCAAATCCGATGACAACCTCATCCTCCAGGACATCCCAGCTCACCACCGCCGAATTGGCCTTGAGGTGCCTTACAGTGACATTCACTGGTGCCGAGGGGCTTTCTGGGGGGCGGGGAGCACCTGAGCCTGAGCCTGTGCTGTGACAAGGCCCAGGCCCACTGCCTCATGAGGCCAGTTGGACAAAAGGAAACCCGGGGAAAGCCATGTAGTGGGGGAAGGAAGAAACAGGGCTTCACATGGGGTCTGGGATGTGGATATGGGTCTCAGGTCCTTAGTGGGTTCAAGAGCGAAGCCTGAGTCCCCAGTTTCCTGTCACCTAGCAGAAGACCCTACCAGGGGTCTGAGGATAAAATCGATGGGCCTGGGTTTAGGCCTGGGCCAGATAATGACAGGGCAGTACGAGATGAGGGAACAGGTATAGGAGAGGCATGGGTGATTGGGGGCACAGGAACTAAAGGTTAGTCTGATGAAAAGCAGTCAAAAGGGCTCCCAGTCCAGTGTTCTTTCTATAAAACTACACTGTCAAGTAAGTGACCTTGAGGGAAGGAGAAGGACCCAGAGGAAGGGAAGAGGCAGGTTGGGGTGAGCCCCAGGGTGGGAGTCAAGAGCAATAGAGGAGGCCCCTGGAGTATGGCGATCCAGTCAGAATGAAGCTTGGGGAAGGATCTGTGTGAGCCTCTTGTCCAGATTCCACTAGCCCCAAGAGGTGGAGCTGGATGAGGAGGAGGCAGGGGAATATGCGGTCACTCTGAGCAGGGCCCCTCACTGGAGTCAAGAGGACAGGGTAGAACCTTCTGGATGGAGAAAGGATGAATAGAGAAGGATCAGGACAGAGAGGAGTCAGAAGCAGAGTGATGGGTTAGGGTCAGGAAGGAAGACTCCTAGGAGAGGGGCAGGGGAGTGTCACGAGCCTCTGTATCTCCCAAGGGGCAGGTGCTGCAAGCGGAAGGCCTAGGCCTGAACAGCAGCCCGTCACCCCACAGTGAGTGGATCTGAGGCCCGAGGTGCTGGGCCTGGGGACGACAGAGTCAGACGTATAGAGGATAGAGACAGACGGACACAGGTGGAGGGAGACAAAGAACCCCAGAAGACACAGGTGGAGTGTCAGACAGAAGGAAGCAGAGCGCTGAGCCATGGAGAGACTGGTAGAGAAGAGATGAGTGAGGCAGCAGCCAGGAGGGAGAGGCTGGGCCCAGGGAGAGCTGGGGGAGGGGAGGGCCAGGCTCATGGGGCAGGCCAGACACTAACTGTGCCCACCCAGTACCCACCAGGGGAGCCAGTCCCCATTCCCCTCACACATGCTCACGCACCCTGGAATCTCAGCCCGCTCCAGCTCTATCCTGCAGAGTTGGCCTGCAGAGCTCTGAGAGGTCTTTGGGGACAGGGGAGACAGGCCTAGGGTGGTGGTTGGGGGAAGTGTCCTCAGCTGCTCCCTGGACCAGAGAAGGGAGCGAGCAGATCTTAGGCAAAAGCCTAGGGCCAGGGGGATGGGATTAGGTGTTTAGGGACCACAGACCCTAGCAAACCTAGGCCTGAGATGATGAGAACAGGCTTGGAGGTTGAAGGACAGGACTAGGGTCAAGAAGGTGGATAACATGCTGAGAGTTTGGGTTAGCAAACAGTGAGTGGGGTGAGATAGGGTCCCCAGGGAAGCAGGGAAGGGAACTGCAGACTCTAGATGGCCGAGGCCAGAGAGGAGCCCGTCCTGCGCCCCACCCGCCCGAGATGCCGGGTGCTTGGCCCGCCCACAGCCCCTGCTCCCGGGCCCCCTTACCCGCCTGCACCAGCGTGAAGCAGACGCAGCCCAGCCACAGGCGAAGCGCGGCGCGGGCGCAGGGCGGCCAGGCGCACGGCATCCCCGGGCGCATGGCGGCTTCTCCGGCCGGCCGGCCCGGGGCGGCGCAGGGGGACACGGCTCCGGCGCCCGGTGACCGCTCGCGCTCGCGCTCCGGCCCACGGCCCGGCCGGCCCGGCCGCCCCGCGCCGCCCCGCGCCGCCTGCATGTCGGCTCTGAGGACAGCGACTCCCGCGCGGCGGCGGCGGTGGTGGTGGCGGTCGCGTCCACGTCGGGCGCCTGGGGGGCGGGGCGCCCCTGCTGCGGGGAGAGGCGCAGGGGCGGGGTGAGGGGCGAAGGGCGCCCCGGCTCCTGCCCCTACAGTCCGCGGTCAGAGCCCGAAAGGGATTTGTGGACTGGCGGCTCCCACCCTGTCGCCTGCGCAGGAGGCCAACCGAGCTTCTTTGAGCCCCCACCGTGGTCAGTCCCAACCTCCCAACCCGTCTGTCGTCTCCCGGTCTGCGATCCCCCTACACAGAGCCCTGACCTGGCCCTGCATCTCCGCCTCCTCCCAGATGAGAGGGCATCGCCCATTTATGCCTACACTCCAGCCCAGAGCTGACCTGTTCTCCCTCCGCCTGGGGGCCCCCACTCCTCTCTATCCCAGACCTGAGGCCTCGCTGGCTGGAGCAGGAGTAAGCAGAAAGTCTACCACAACAGGGTAAGGGGACTGTCTCGTGCTCTATAGGTGCTCAATCCCTGTTTGCCACAGGGCTGAGATGTGGATGCCCTGACTCACTGGAGAGTCTGGTTCACTGACTTGGGGCCAGTCCTTTCACGTCTCCTTTTTCATCCGTAATGAGAGTAATAGCGAGCATCCACTAGATGCCAGATACTGTGTAAGGACTTTTCTCGCGTTATAGCACTTAATTCTCACTGCGGCCCTGGAGGGTCACGCTGAACAGTGCATTTGCACAGGAAGAGGTTGCAGCTTGGGGGGGTGACTTGGCTTTTCTAAGGACCCATGGCGGAGCCAGGGTTTGAACTCAGGCAGTCTGACTCCCAACCCTGTCGTCTGTCTTCCCACCCAAAGGGACTTTATCCATCTGAGAGTCCTGAGATTCTAGAATTTACCTCTGCCAGCTCCTCCCCAACCGGAGAACAATCTGAAACTATTTCTTCCTGAAGGCAGGGTGAGGATCAGTAGCTCCAGGGGCTCCCTCCCCCTCCCGCAGCCATACCTCACTGTGGTCTGGCTGAGGGTGGTGAGCAGTGTCTGCACCAGGGGCTCTAAGTCTCTACAGGAACTCTGCAGACCTAGTTGGTAGCCCTAGGTAATAAAAGCTCTTGGAAACCCCCCCCTATTGCCTTGGAAACCTGTGGGCCCCCTCACTGACCCTGCTGCCACACATTATCCTGCCCAATCCACTCTTTCCAGATCTTGAAGGAGCAGAGAGATGCCCTCAGCCCACACCTACCACCCTTCCCCTGATGATAGGTCTTTGGAGCATCAGGCAGCTCTGAGAGCCCCACGCCATGGCAGTCTCCACCCCAAGTGTCAGTCAGAGGAACAAGGTTGAGAATAGTGGCATCCAGGATCGCAGGCCCCCTAACATGGGAGTGCAATCTTGGCAAGTGAGGCCCCCCACTTACACACAGCCTGAAATTTCACCATTGGTGGCACATTCCTTTTGGTCTTACAGGCCTTGTAGTCTTCCAGAAGCCCCTGGAAAGGGGACCCCTTGCAAAGTTATCCCCCAGCACTTTACATCTTCCAGATCTCCCTGCTCATGCAGTGTTATGGGTGACAAAACTGAGGTGCAAATACGAGAACAACCTGGTGCAAATTCACACAGCGAGTCAACAGGGACCGTAGAACCCTTATCTCCTTATAGCACCCCCCTTCCACTGACCCCGAGGTTCTGCTTGGTCACTTTGGGAGAGAGGTAGGATGGAAGAGGGCCCCAGAGTTCTGGAGCAGTGGACTTTAAGCGCCCAGCCCCTCAGTACCCCAGGCCACATTGGCCTGGCTGCACAGGCTGTCACCCACCCCCCCTGTCTGTTTCCTCTGCCACACATACCTTATCCTGGGGGTGAGCCTCAGCTGGGACCTCTTGGAGCAGGGAACTCCACAGCACCTCTCTCTCTCTCTCTCCCTGTGCTTTCTCTCTTCTTTCCCTTTCTCCTTGCAGCTGCTGTCCGCTCCACCCCAGCCAGCCCAGCCCCACCAGCTGCAGCTTGGCCCCTGGGGACCCACCCCCCAACTCACCAGGCAGGAAAAGACAAGAAGGTGGGAATGTTGCAGGACCTCTTCAGGAGCCACCAGGAAAGAGAAGGGTCAGACAGAGGTCACAGAGTCCACCCCTGCCCTTGCTGGGGTGAAGAAGGAAAGGAAAGGTCTTGGTGGGTTCTGGAGTCCAGGCCAGTGCTGGGAAAAGGGGAGCTTTAGTGCCACCTGCTGGCACTTCTAGGTATAACTCTGGGTGAATTTAGGGCATTGGGAGGGGGAGATGGCTGAGGCTGAAGGTTTGAGAAGGATGATTCCCGAAGGACCGCCAGTTTGGAAGTATTTGAAGAGCTGTGGCTGTGGAAGTCCAGCCTTCTGAGGCCCCACGTTGCGCACAGTGTTGGGACATTATGCATCTAGAGTCCGGGAGACTGTCAGCTCGTGGGAACGGGGTCTGTGGTGGGGAGAGCTGGGAGGAGGCTGTCAGGACCGTCTGTACACCATTCCTTGGCATAAAGCTGGGCATGCAGAAGGTGCTCAATAAAGGGTTTTCAAATGTGTAGAATAAATTCATTTTCCAGCATTTGCTGACTACCTGCTAGTACTGAAGTTCCCAGGTGATGCAAATGGTTAACATGTTTGGCTGCTAAACAAAACGTTGGGGGGTTTGAGTCCACCCAGAGTTCCCTCCGAAGAAAGACCTGGTGATCTACTTCTGAAAAATCATCTATTGAAATCCCTATGGAGCATAGTCCTACTGTGATACTCATGGGGCCTCTGTGAGTAGAAACAGACTCAACTACAACTGGTTTTTACTATTGACCAGGCAGGCTCTGTGCAACTTTCTATAAATACAGCAGTGAGAGAAAATGATGGGAACTCATGAATGGGGATCTGGGTGGGGGCTGGGGCATGGGCCTCTGTTCCCCCAAGCTGCACTGGACCCCATTTGGAGGACTCCACAGATGTCTCCTGGGAAACTGGTTGGCCATTCACAGGTTGGCACCTTGTGGGATCACCAGCATTTGGACCCTTCTGGGTGCCCAGAGCTGGCTCGAATTCAGCACTAACCCAGGCTGAGATATCCAAGACAGACCTCAGGCAACCATTTAGAATGCGGAGACTCCTCTTCACAGCCTGAAGTGCTAGGTTCTGTGTAGAGTGCCCCCTAGACGCACACCCTAAATCACAGGAAGAATGGAGAGAAAGGCCAGAAATTGCTTTGGGTGGAAATAATTGAGCATCTACGAAGAGCTTGGCTCTTTGCATGTGTGATTTCGAGTCTTAGGCTGTACGTTATTGCCTCCTTTTCCACATCAGAAAGCTGAGGCTCAGGGAAGGGAAGAGACTTGCTCTGGGTCACAGGGCAGTGAGGTGGAGTCAGGTCTCAAATTCAGGTGTGTAGTTCAAGTTCAGGATGCTGTCCACTCTGCCTACTACATGCCCTCATCCCTCTGCAGCTCTCAGGACCACAGGTGGGGTCCCAGGGGTCACCAGAGGACACCAACGCTCCTTCCCTGGAGGCTCTGAGGGGGCATCTTGCTCACGGAGGCTGTTGCTAAATCTAGGGAAGGGGCCCACTCAACCCCTACCCAACCCCAAACTTCCCATGTGCTGAGCACATTATGTATATATAAGCCTCTTAGAATCCTCACAACTCTGAGAAATTAGGAGTATTTTACCTGTTTCACAGATAGGGAAACTGAGACTCAAAGAGCCCTAGGTCATACAGCTGGGAGATACTGGTCTGACCTATTTAACCTATTTAACCCCTGAAAGCCCACATCACAGAAATGATGAGGCCAGTCCAGTACAATGTTTCCTAAGAGCCAGTGCTGGGCCAGCTGTGGCTGTGTGCTCAGGACACAGTGGTGAACCAGTCTGGCCTGAACCCCTGAGGATCTTACAAGGGTAGAAGAGGAAGCACATCTTAAATTACACAGAGGGGCCTGCCCTCTGAAACAGGAGGCACCAGGGCTCTGCAGTGGGTGTAAGAAAATATTAACTTGAGAGGAAAACAGGGAGGTCTTCTTCAAGAAGGTGATGTCTGAGCATAATAAGCATGACAGGTGGTAATTAGTCAAATGAGCTAAAAGGGCCTGAGTGTAAGTAAAAGGAACAATTGACCTTGAGGCTTGGGAGAGCATAGTGTTTTAGGTGGAGGGTGTTTATGTGGGGTGACAGGGGTAGGCAAGGTTGCCACAAGCTGTGGGCTGTGGCAGTAGGAAAAGGACAAATGGAAATGTATTAAAAGACTGTTCTGAGCTTGAAAGAGAAGTCAGGCTAGCAAGTCATTCAGCATATATTTATTGAGCACCTACTAAGTACCAGGTACTGTGTTAGGCTCTAGGAACACACAGGGAACAAAAGCACAAGGCCCCACCCACATGGATCTCATATTCCATGGGAAGAGCCCAGTAATTAACAGGTGAGCTACCAACTAAATAAAATACCTTCTGAGACCACAGGGGCTAGGGAAACCGAGTGATGTGGTGGAGAGTAGCTGGGTGTCAGGATGCCAGGTAGCAGGGTCTGAGGGCGTGACGATCATCTGAACCGAGACCTGGAGGAGGAAAAGAGGCAGGAATAAAACATGTCACCCAAGGGTGTCCCAGCAGATGCAGAGGCTGTGGGGCAGGAGTCGGCTTGGCATGTTCAGGAAACCGAGAGGAGCCAATGAGACTGGCGCCTGGTGGGCAACAAGGAGGAGGTGAGGGCAGCTAGGGTGAAACAGTACAGAGCCTGGGAAGTGTGCAAGGGAACTGGGATTACTGTCGCTCACTATGGGAAGCTTCAGGGAGTGCTGTGGTCGGACTACCCTTTTGAAAGGCTCACTTTGCTGACTCTGGTGTGCAGACCACAGAACACAGGAGTGGGGGTTGGGCACCTCTGAGCAGGCAAGGAGGCAGCTCCAGTCGCCTGGATAGAAATGATCCTGTCTTGGCCAGGGGGTGTCAGGGAACAGAGAGAAAAGTGGAGGGAGGATTCAGGACACTGTGAACAGGAGGAGCTGATGCTCAGTGCCTCAGACCTTGAACTTGACTTTTGCCTCTTGAGAGTCTCAGCTGCAAGCCACAGTCACTCAAGAGCAGTGGGGCCAGAGGTCCTAATTCAGGGAGCCCAGAAGTGGATGGCAGCAGCAGAAAATAGACACAGCTGAGGTAAAACCTCTTTCTTCCTGTGTAGGGTCAGTGAAAAGAGGAAGACCCTCAACAACGTGGACTGACACGGTGGCTGAACCAATGGGCTCAGGCATGATGACTGTGGGCGTGGTGCAGGACTGGGCAGTGTCTCGTTCTGTTGTGCATGGGGTCACTATGAGCTGGAACCAACTCCATGGCACCTAACAGCAATCAGAACTGTGAAGAGACAAGAACCTGGGAGTCAAGCCGCCTGAGTTCAGACCTCAGCTCAGCCTCTGACTCGTTGGGTTGACCTCAGGCACCTGTTTTCACTGACAAAGGGGGGCCATCAAAAGGGAGGGTCTCAGACTGAGAGGCCCACCCCACCACCCGTACCGTGGGTCTATTCAGGGCTTCCCTCGGCCTGGGGTAACAAGGCCCTGCAGAGCCAGAGTATAGACAGTAGAGGGCGCCCGCCTCGTCCATAGTCAGCCAGGGGCTGCCTACAGCAGGAAAAGCCCCAAGGGGACCGAACTCCAGCTGGCTGCTCTGCCTCCAGCTTTGCTTGCTCGGTCCCTGGCCCCAGGCTGCCAGCTCCCAGGTGGGCGGACCACAGACTCAGCAGCCAGGCCGAGCCTGAATCTTGCTGCTGCTGCACCACCCTGAGCCTCTGTTTCAACAGCAGCGCCTGCTTCCTAGGGTTCTGCCAAGACTTGGCAGGATGGACCACACAGAGCACTCAGCACTCAGAAAGGGCTCGGTGCATAGCACCTGCTATTTTTATTAGCAGTAGTGGCAGTTGTATCGTATCTTGCAGTGCCTGGCACAGAAGGTGCCCAATCATTGGTAGCTGTAATGACAATGACAACGATGATGAAGGGCCTCAGTAATTATTTATCTCGAGTTCCCTAATCATGGAGGCTCCAGTGTCGACTGATTGGGATGTCTCCAGTGACTGAGTTCACCACCTGCCCACCAGCATGTTTTTGCTTTTGTTGAAAGCTGCCTTCTGGAAGACCATCCCCGCCAACTCTCTGCTCCGAGTGAGTTCTGGTGGTCAGCCTCTGGCTTCAGGATCTCTCATGTCTTCAGGGTTGGCCTGAGAGGCCAGAGAAAAGATAAGGGAGCTGGGAACCTGGCAGCTGAATTCCTGCTTTTGCTAGAAGGGAATCCACAAGTGAACCAAGCCAGCACCCTCAGAAGTACATTCCTGGTAGGTCTTCTTGCTGCTCACTGTTCCTTTTCTGCATGCTGGGAAGAAATAAATGAAAGTCTCTGCAGAGCCTCCCTATCCCTTCTTCCAGAGGGAGGGGATGTGATGACCCAGAGCCACAAGCCAAGAATATTGGGAGGCCTCGGCTCTGGTCCCACTTGCTGCCAGCCAACCCCTTCTGTGCCTGTCGTCTCAGGGAGAGTGCTCGTGGGTCTGGCATGGAGCAGTCTGGTAGGAGGCAAGAGCCCAGGACTCAGAACCAAACACTGAGGAGCTCAATCCTTGTTGTGTGACCTGAAGCAACTCACTTCACTTCTCTACCCCTGCTTCCTCATTTAATACCTACCATAGAACGTTGTTTGGGGGAGTACAGGAAATGTTATATGTCAAAAGGAAAACACAGGGCCTGGCATATAGTAAATGCTCTAAAAACAAGTGGTAGGTATTATTATAGAGTGGAAGTCCCCCCACTTCCCCAAGATTTCCCTGCACTTGAGTGGGGCAGGGTGCCTGTGGGGCTGGGTCATGTCAGACAGGACAATGTCCTTTTCTGCTTCTTGAAGAAGGGGCTGAGCCTTGGTGTACTGTGTGTGTGTGCAAGAATGTGAAAGTGTGCGCATATACATGCATTGATGCACTGGGTGGGTATGCATGCACAAAGGTAAGAGTGAGTGTGCATGTGTGTACACACATGTATCTAAGGCTGCCCCATTCCAGGGATTCCCAGGGCACGCGCGTACTTGCAGGTACTGCGAATGTACCTGCACTGACTCGGGAGGCCCCTCTGTTCACTGTTACTATGGAAACAAAGAGGCAATCCCCAGCCTCAGGGAGAGCTGTAGGTGCTAGAAATGAGAGCTGGCCCCATCTTCCCAGGAAGAGAGACAGTCTGGGAGCACCAGGTCCCTGGGACCGGGCAACCTTTGCCTCTAGGAGTAGGGATCTGGGACTCTGGGTTCCCAGCACTGAAGGTCCAGATCCGGACCTTCAGAGATGCCTGCACCCCTAAAACAGCCTGGCCTATGAGAAAAGGGCTTGGGAGACAGAGCTGGGTCCCATCTTGACTCTGGCTCTCACCCCATGCAGTCTCAGGCAGGGAGCCTTCATGTCTTTGTGCCTCAGTTTCCTCCTCTGTAAAACAAGGATAACATCAAAGATGCCATTTTAAGGACTAAGGTGCATGTGACCCAATCCACGGTCTTTTCAGTTGCCTCATATCCATGTGAAAGCTGAAGAATGAATAAGGAAGACTGAAGAAGAGTTGATGCCTTCAGAGTTGTGGTTTTGGCAAAGAATATTGGCTATACCAGGGACTGCCAAAAGAATGAACAAATCTGTTTTGGAAGAAGTACAGCCAGAATGCTCCTTAGAAGCAAGGATGCTGAGACTTTATCTCACATACTCTGGACATAATGCCTCTGGAGAACGACATCATGCTTGGTAAGTTGGAAGGCTGGTGAAAAAGAGGAAGACACTCAATGGGATGGATTGACACAATGGCTGCAACAGTGGCCTCAAGCCCAGCAACAACTGTGAGGAGGTCACAGGACCAGGCAGAGTTTCGTTCTGTTGTACATGGATCGCTAAGTCAGAAACAACACAATGGCACCCGACAACAGTAGCAGGTGCCCAGCAGAAGCCTTGGGCTGGGATGTTATTTTCCCTTTTCCTGGAAGACTTTGCCCTTAAAACTGTGTGGGTGGGTGCCTCTGAGCCCTGGGGTGTCACAAAGCAACTTTCTTTCACACGTACCATGCTCCACAGTGGGCTATCGGCTGCTTACAGCAGCTCTTGGAAGGGATATTTTGCAGAAGAGCTGAGGATCCAAGAGACAAGTGTCTCAAAGATGACACAGTTGGCCAGGGGTGAGGCCAGGTCTTCTGCCCTCTCCCTGCAGCTCAGCCCTGCACCCCGTGCCCAGTCTCTGAGCCCAGGAAGACACCCCCAGAGGATCTGGGGTTGTGAGGAGCAGGCCAGGAGGAAGACACCCCGGGACCACTGTCCCTGAGCAACTCTGCTGTACTAGTCTACTTTCTTTTTAAGTGTTTACTCATTAGATTTTATTTCAAGTTTCAAACCCCTTGTGTGGAGTTTGTAATAAACTCAGACAGAACCAGTGAAAACGCAGCCTTCCTGACCTCCCTTCAACTTCCAAGAAGTAATTATTACATTTGCTGTGACCCCAGGAACAATTTTCAAATGGTCAGAACAATCAGCAGATAGAGCAGGATGAATGGAAGGAGCACCCCAGAAAAGGAAATGTGTGAGAAAGATCTGAATGCTTCTGCGTCTGAGAAGTTGGGGAGGGGTCGTTTCTGATTTGGGAAGGGCCAAAAGGGCAGGCCTGGCTGCCCCACTCTGGCAGACCCATGAGGCCCTTCCAGCTGTGAGCTGCCTTCACCAGCTGAGGGGAAGGGGCATCTCTTTGCTGGGGGAGCTTGGCTATGGTGGACCCTCATCCATTCCCACCTAGGTTAAAGCCCACAGGGAAGGATTCAGGCTGGGAATGAGTCAGAGATTCCTTTTTCCCCACTCTGACTTTCGATCCCTTCATAAAGGTTGATTTCAGGGAGATCTTGGTCAGCTGGGGGATGAGGAGGTGTCAGGCTGGTGGGCCTTTGTTAGAAGAAGGGAAGGTGGAGGGGTAAGAGATGAGGTGGGGCTTGGGACACATCATGGAGAGCCTCAAATGTTCGCTTACTCTGGTAGGCAGTGGGGTGTCATGGAAGGTTACTGAGCCAGGGAGGAGGATGATCAGACTTAGGGAGAGCTGTGAGAGCAGTCACACCTGGGCAGAGGTCCTAGCTCCTGCCCTTCAGGGATGGACAGAGCAGGCCTCAGAGGTAATTAGTGTCTTGTAGAGAGGGCAGGCCTTGGGGAAGAAGGAGATAGGTTTAAGGATAAGAAAGAGAGAGGAGTCTTGAATGGGGATGGAACCTCTGCCTGTTTCGTAGTTGGAGGGGGACCCAGAGGCAGGGCAGGTTGGAGGTGAAACGGCATGAGTTGGATATTGACTGACTCAAGTCAATATCTGTGGGTTTCTGAGAGTCAGTTCAAGAAGCCATCTGGAAAGTTTTATAGAGAAGGAACCAGAGGGTCAGAGAGGTTGTTTTTGCTAACTTTCCCAAAGCTGGAAAGGGGATACCTCAGAATTAAAAATATTTATTAAGCATCATAAAAAACCAAACCCAGTGCTATCAAGTTGATGCTAATTCATAGCAACCCTATAGGACACAGTAGAACTGCCCCATAGAGTTTCCAAGGAGCTCCTGGTGGATTTGAACTGCTGACTTTTTGGTTAGCAGCTGTAGCACTTAACCGCTGCACCACCAGGGTTTCCTTAAAGCATCATATAAGCACAAAAGTGAACTGTAAAGGTGAAAGTGTAGTGACTTTTAAAACAAAAATAATGCTGTAAAAATATAACGCTGAGAAAAAAAAGTAAGAAAAAAACACCTGTAACCCCGTCAGAACTTGAACCTGGGCCTATCTGCAGCTCTCTAAAGCCTGTGACCTCATATAGGAAAATCAGCTAAGCTGCAGCCCCTTTCCCTGTCCCTTGGGATCCATGACTTCCCAGTCCCTGGGGTTCATCTGTCTTTAAGAGTGGATGCTTTTCTTGGGGAGCACTGCAGTCTTCACTGGGAACCCTGGTGACATAGTGGTTAAGTGCTACAGCTGTTGACCAAAAAGATCAGCAGTTCAAATCCACCAGGTGCTCCTTGAAAACTCCATGGACCAGTTCTACCTTGTCTGTAGAGTCACTATGAGTTGGAATAGACTCAGTGGCAGTGGCTTAGCTGGCACTCTTCCCCTGTTGCAGAGCCTGCCTGCCTCAGGGGGTCTTCAAGCTTGAGCTTCGGCTTGTACTGGATAGAGGAACCAGTCCCAGCTCTCCCCATCTAATCAACACCAGGGATTCCCCACCAGCCACCTGGAGCCACAAGCATTGACTGAGCACCAGGCACTTCACAGGCTTCATCTCACTGTATCCTCAGTATTGCCCGTGGAGGAAGGCATTATTTTTATCACTGTTCCTATTTTACAGATGACAGAACCAACTAAGGCTGCAAGAGGGGAAGGGTCTTGCCCTCTGCTGTGGGGATGGGGTGAAGGTGAGGGTGAGAGTGAGAGTTTGGCTCTACAAGACTGCTGTGTAACCTGAGTAGACAGGGCATGGCTCTGTGCCTCATATGTGAGGCCCCTGGGCCTTATATGTAAGTCCCCAAGGTCCCTGGGGCCCCAGCTTCAGGTCTGCAGCCCCAGCTCCAAGGATCTTCCCAACCCCCTGCCACTTCACCATTCTGTTCCAAGTCACCCAGCTCCCTGGGGAACAGCCAGGCCCACCCCTCCCCCTGCCGGGCTGTGCTCCTGGCAGCCATGCCACCCTGGGTTCTGGTCCGGGGGTGGTCCCTGGCAGAGAGGGGAAGGGCAGGAGCTGGATTGGGATGGGTCAGGCTGGGAGATGCAGGAGCATCCAAAGAGCCCCAGGCCCCCACCTCAGGGCCCATTGTGTTCTAGGCTGGGGTTGGCCTGGCCCTTTGGAAAGGGGTGGCTTGAGGTTTTAATCACTTTATCAATGTTTGCTTGTGTAATTCAGCCCTGAGATGCTTTTTCCTCCATCTGTCCCCACCATCTGCTCCTATAAGGATTTTCCAAACCGTTTGGGACCTGAAGGGGAGGGTTGGGGCTGGGCCTCCATAGAGGCTGGGGAGGGGCTACCTCTGCCTACCTCTTTGAGGGGCTTCCAGGGTACCGCCTGGGTTTCTGAGTTTGAATTCTGACACTGTCACTTTCTTGCTGTGACAACCACCCTCACACAGGTGACTTTACCTCTCTGAGTCTCAGTCTCCACATCTGTAAAGTGGCAGTAACATTACTGGCCCCTCAGAATTCATGGAGATCAAATAAGAGTCTGCATACAAAGGGTCCTGCATACAGCAGGTGTTCAGGAGATATGTGTCCCTTCACTCATCCCCCACTTGCTTTTGTCTCTGGCTTTGGAGAATTGATGTGTCCCTCTTTAGTCAGGAGGAGGGCTGTCACGTGACAAGGTTGTCCCACTCACCTGACTCCTTACATGCTAGGGACCTCCCCTCCCATGGGCCATACCTGTCTTTCATGGACTCTGCCCACTGCTCTGCTCACCCACTACCCCAGCCTGCCTCTCTCTCCCTGTTGGGTGCCTCTGTCTAGGGTGGCAAGGGCATGAATATTAGCACGGAGCCCTGCCTAACAGGCCTTCAAAGAAGGGGAACCTGTGGGCCTCCTGGACCTGAGAAGCCCCCTGTCTTTACATCTGTCCCCAGAATTTCAGGCACAAAGCAACCAATGAGAGAGTGAGCAAAGCCTTGCTTGTCTTGTCCAGGGGCTCCCCCAGCCAGGAATTCCACTGGGGAACGTCTAAGCATCCATTCACCTGTCTAAGCGGTCTGCTCAGAAAGCACAAGAGATGTGCTCCAAGTCATCTGGAAACGAGGGGCCCAGGCCTACCGACCAGCTGGCCCACTGTCCTCTCTTCTCTGGGCTGTCTTCCAAAAGCCCTGATGTACAGTGTCGGGAACCCCAAGGCTCCTCTTTCGGCTCAGGGAGCCCCCTAGTGCCTCTCGGGTCCCAGAGAAGGTAGAAATGGCAGATGGAAAGCAGCCAGCAGAGCCTTTGGGGGCCCAGGCTCTGTCGGCAGAGCCTCCCTACTCATGGGGAGTTTTGGACAAATCAAACGAAGGTGGAGGTGCCCAGAAAGAAGAAGACATGCCCCTCTTTCAAATGCTCCTATCTAGGGAGAAATCAGGACTCAGGCCGGGGGTCCCGAAGGCAGGGCACTCAGAGTCACCCTCACAGAGAGGAACAACAGCGGGAAGGGGAAAGTGGTTCCTGGTTCCTGAGGGGCCCCGCCAAGCTATCAGGCTTCAAGTGAGGCTGGGGCCGGAAGTGCGAGGGGAACAAAGAGACTGAGCAGCCTAGCTGGGGGAAACTGAGACCACGAGGATGGAGAGGAGGGGGAGGAGGAGATCCTTTTCCTGTCCTAAGCACAGCAGGCACTCCTGGCTGGTGGGGAGGTGGCAGGGAGCACTCCAGGGATATGGAGTGGGGGCTGAGCAGCAAGGCTCACCCTACCCCCAGGTCCTCACGCACGAGGCAGCCGGGAACCGCCCCCGCACGTCTGGCGTCTCTCACGCCTCCGCGGGGGTCCCAACACCCGAGCCAAGGCACGCAGAGGAGCCAGTGTTCCTGAAGGCCCAGCTGTCTCTCCCCTCCCAATCAGCATGGCCCTCCAGCCTCTCTAGTGAGACTTCCCTGTTTGCTCCGAAGCAGGAAGGACTAAGGCTAGACTCTAACCACTTGAGCGACTTGGTCTGGGAAACAAACTTGAGGTTTGGCCTGAGCCCTGGGAACCAGGAGGGTCCATGCGCTGCCACCTAAAGAATGTTGAACCATCCTTTCAGACGGCAAATATGAACAGAAGCCAGTCTGTCACCCTCGTCAGCTTTTACATCGAGATGACCCCCTCCTCACATTGTTGCCTCTCTCATTTCTTGTCGGGTGCTCTTGACATAATGACCTAGAAGTGAGATTCTGTCACTCTTTTCAAAGCCCTTAGACTTCCCACGTAACCTTGAAAAAACCTGAAGTTGTTGGCATGGTCCCCCCACCTGATCTGCCACCATCCTGACCCCCTCACTTCCTCACCCCCGCAATACTGATTGCAACTTCTTTTTCCAAAACACTTATCTAGAACACTACAGAATTGTATGTTATATCCGTTATTTATTGTCCACAGCTGTATCGTCACGGCCGAGAACAGCGCCTGTTGCGGAAGTAGTGCCTAGTAAACAGCTACGGAATGAATGAATGACGGTGCAAGGATTCAAATCCAGTCCCTCCACACACCCACCGTGAGATCTTGGGAAAATCACTGAACCTCTCGAACCCTCAGTTTCCTCTTCTGTAAAGTGGGGACAGTAAAAACCACCTCTTAAGAAGTATAAAAGGACAAAATTCAAACCCAGGATGCGGGGATTGTTGCCGGAGGGTGGGGAGGAGGATGCATTCCCCACACTGGCAGGAGGCACTGCAGTGAGGGTCAGGGACTCTGGAGATGGGTTGCCCTAGTTGCAGGGAACTGGGCTACCCACCTCAGAGTCCCCAAAGCTGGAGAAGCTCCCCGGCCACTACATATCACAGTCCTACTCCAGCAGAGCCGAGGGGGTGGGGGGCGGCGGGGAGTTCCTTCACTGGGGAGAGAGTAGGCAGGAACAGTTTACACAGATATTGCAAAGTGGTATTCTGAGACCAGGTCCTGGGGCCGGGATTTGAACGGGTAAGGCACGCGATGGGGCGGGGCTTTCTAAGGCAGAGGTGGAGTAGGGGGCGTGTCTGCCCCCTCAATCCTATATGGGCTGGAGGCGTGGGCGCCACCCCCTCCCCGAAGAGCCCCCATCTCGGTTCTGGAGTTGAGGCACAGGGGGAAGGCAGGGTGCCTAACGAGCAGCCAGGATCTGGATTCCACCCTCTCAGCGACGTGCGGCTCCGCACCCAGGTAGGGGTGAAAAAGGAAAGGGATGGAGCGGCCAGGGTTGGTTGTACCAGGCTAGAGAAAAGGGTCTCGTGACGCTGACCCTCTCCTCCATTCAGGCTACCTGAGCGCAGGGGCTGAAGAGATGGGGGCCTCGGTCCTCCTCCAGCGGGGTGCTCTCAAGTGAAGGGTGCTGGGCAAGTGAGGGCACCACCACCCATCTCCGGGGCTGGGGCGGGGGCGAAGCTTGCAGCGCTCCCGCTAGGGCTGGAGAAAAGGAGGAACGGGACCCCCCCCTCCCAGGGGAGGGGCTCTGGGTGAACGCTGCGGGCGGCTCCCTTGCAGCCCCTCCCCCTCCCCCCTCCCGCCCCTCGGCCGCCTCTGCCGCCGCGCTCCGCAGCAGCGCCGCCTTCCCTGCGCAGTCGGTGTCTCCGCGTCGCTGGGTGAGTGGGGGCTGCTCCGGTAGGGGTTGGGGGCTGTGGGGATAGGGGCCCCCGGAAGGAGAAGGCTACGTCCAGGGCACCCAAACCGCTGCTTCCCTCGGCTCCCAGGGGCGTCTCTTCTGGACGTGGGGAGCAGGGCCCCCTGGGGTGGGGGAAACACTTGGCACTCTCCAGGGTCCTGACTACCGAATGCCCAGCCGAGAGGGTATAGGTTTCGGCCGCCCAGGAGCGCCCTCTCCAGGAAGGGCCGACGTGCTAGGCAGTCTCCCCAGTGTTGAAAGGATTGGCAGTGCTCAGGGTGAGAGTGGGGAGGGGGGAGGTTTCGAGAGGGTCTCGGGTAGGGAATCTCAGGTCAAGCTATGGATTCCTTTCCATGTTGGGGACTAAGGATTCTTGTGGGTACAGGAGAGTCTTCTGCCCCTCGTTTCCAAGTCTTCCAATTGGGAGGGGCAACTCCAAGGATGGCAGGGAGGAGGGGGCACTGGAGGATGTCTCCTGTCCAGTGCATCGTCCTACCCCCTCTCTGGTGACCCAGTTCCTTGGACCTTGAGGAGGGGAGTAAGGGACACACTTCCCCACTCAGCCCTACGCAGTTTCTCAGTCCTCTCCAGGCACTTGTTCCGTGGGTCCTCAACCTGGGGCAGAAGAGGCTGATCTAGAAAGGAGGGGCAGCAACTTACAGAAGCACACAATCTGAGGACACACACAGGTTCCCAAATATACACACAGGGACATATTTGTCACATTGTCATGGGTGCATACCTGGTCACACGCACACAGGATCAATGTGCACAGACATGGATCCAAACGCTCAGAGAGACATGCAATGCAGAGGTCAGGGATATGTATGCATGCAACGGCACATGCATGCATACAAACCTACCCGTATGTGCAGAGCTCTGTGCACAAGCACACAAGGAACCCTTCTCCCTCTCCCACTCCCACTCCCAGTCCCAAGCTTGGGGGTGGCATTAACCTGCGCACACACCCACATCCTGCACTGAGGGGACCTTTCTGGACTTGAAGAAAGGTAAATGTTGGGGGAGGATAGAGCAAGCTAGCTATCTCCTTGGCCAAGAGGTCCCAGCATGCCTGGGAAGGGCTGCAGCTCCCTTTCCTAGGACATGGCAGCATCCCTAGGAGAAAGATGACAAGGGTGCCCAGGGGTCCCACGTGCAGCTAGCCATGTGAGAGGTGTCAGCATGTGAGTTGGCGTGTAATGGCATGTGTGAGACATGTGGGATTGTGGGCTGGTGTGTCTTGATGCATAGGGTAGAGTTGTGCGTGGTACTGTGTGTCATTACGTGTCAGTTGTGTAGCAGAGGGATGTTGTCATGTGTGGAGGCATGGTGACCCAGGCTGGTATGTGAGTGGTATGGGACCCAGTGTGTGGGCTTGGTAAGCTGTGAGAGTACAGTGTCAGTATGCATCTTCTGTGTATTGTTATGCATAAGTTATGTGGTATCTTGTTAGTTGCTGTCAAGTCATTACTGACTTACAGCAACCCCATGTGTGCAGAGTAGAATTGCTCCACAGGGTTTTCAAGGCTGTGACCCTGAAGCAGCCAAATCGCCAGGCATGTCTTCTGAGCTGCTTCTGGCTGGGCTGGATTGCCAATCTTTGGGCTAGTAGTCAAGCACTTAACTATTCGAGCTACTCAGGGACTCCTTGTGGCATTTAGGTACATGTAAATCATTTTTATTTGTTGAGCACTTACATAAGAATTATATGTTCATGCACTGTTCTGATTACTTGACATATGTTAGCTAATTCAGTCCTTAAAAAACCCCTATGAGGTAGGCGTTGTTATTATACCCATTTTACAGATGAGACAGAGAGAGTTCAAAGAACTTGCCCAAGGTCATGTGGTTGATAGAGAGCAGAGCTGGGACTCAGACTTAGGTGGTCCAGTGCCAGACTCCAAGCTATAAACTACCCTATGCTGCTTCTTGTCAAGCCTGGGTGGTAGATCACAGTACAGCTACATGGGCAACAGGTGTCTTCTGTAGTCAGCAGGTATGTGAGGCAGAGGGGTCAGTGGGTAGGAGGGAGGAGGGCCAGCAGGTCCTTCTGCACTTCCCCAAAAGACCCTGAGAGGCAGTCCTGTCATTATTTTATGGCTGTGTGACCTGAAGCAGGTCACCTCACCTCTCTGAAATGCCCTCTCATCTGTAACATCCACATTTCACCCATGAAGGCTAAATGACTTGTAAAGAGTCAGTTGCTGGCATTTAGTAGGGCCTCAGTAAATGGCAGCCCCCTTCCATTCCTTACTCTCTGGGTCTGGGGAAATGCTTTGGAACATGTCACAGAAGCAGGATGCAGGGTACAGACTCTGTGACCTCGGGCCAGGTCCTCTCCTTCTCTCGGTCAAACAAGAAGCTAAGGTGGCTGGTATCTGGGGAGCCCTTCAGAAGTGGTGTCAAGGCACAGGAGAGTCTGATCACTTCCTTCTGTCCTTGACCCTCTTGGGGACCCAGGTAGGACTTGGCTCAGCCGCCATGGGCAAGCAGAACAGCAAGCTGCGGCCGGAGATGCTGCAGGACCTGCGAGAGAACACGGAGTTCTCGGAGCTGGAGCTGCAGGAGTGGTACAAGGGCTTCCTCAAGGACTGCCCCACGGGCATCCTAAACGTGGACGAGTTCAAGAAGATCTACGCCAACTTCTTCCCCTACGGCGACGCTTCCAAGTTTGCTGAGCACGTCTTCCGCACCTTCGACACCAACAGCGACGGCACCATCGACTTCCGGGAGTTCATCATTGCCCTGAGCGTGACCTCGCGTGGCCGCCTGGAGCAGAAACTCATGTGGGCCTTCAGCATGTACGACCTGGACGGCAACGGCTACATCAGCCGCGAAGAGATGCTGGAGATCGTGCAGGTGCGCGCTGGGCCCCGGGGCCCCGAGAATGCCGGGCGTGGGGCCGGCATGACACCCACCTCTCTCATTATCCTTGCAACAGTGTGGGCAGGTGCGGGCAGCTGCTACCTCAGTACCCCATTTAGATAATACACATATAAACTCTTTACCAGGAAGTAATTTCCAACTTCAAGAAAAACGGCAGGAACTCCTATATGCCCTTTCCTGAGTCACCAATTAGCATATTGCCAGCTTGGCTCTATCACCGTGTGTAATGTGTTATCGTTGCTCTGAACATGACCCTTTACTCCTCCGGTTAATTCAGAATGCATGTGCTAAGAACAAGGACGTTCTCTTACATAACCCATAATATGATTACTGAAGTTAGGACATTTAACAACGTATACACAATGCTATTACCTAATCTTCAGGCCATATTCCAATTTCGCCAACTGTCTTGGTGCTCTTTACTCATTTTCCCCCGGCCCAGGATGCATTCAGTTGTCCTGTCTCTTTGTTGTTGTGAGTTGCTGCCCATCAAGTCGGCTGGAACTCATGGCACCCTTACATGTACCAGAACAAAATGTTGCCTGGTTCTGCAGC
This sequence comes from Heterohyrax brucei, assembly GCA_028571685.1. NCBI lineage: Eukaryota > Metazoa > Chordata > Mammalia > Hyracoidea > Procaviidae > Heterohyrax > Heterohyrax brucei. The sequence continues at coordinate 63,321,629 of CM053140.1, forward strand.
ATGTTCTTATCACACATACCTGCTTCTTTAGGCCTCTTTAATCTTAACCAGTTCCCCAGCCTTTGTCTTTCATAACCTGACATTTCTGCAGAGCACAGGCCTGTTACATTGTAGTGATCCCCACTCACTCAGGAGGAAACAGATGCTCAGACAGGTAAGGAGACTTGTTGGAGGCCACACAGCCTGTGGGCCCTGTGGCTCCAACATCCACATTCCATCTTGATTACCCAGTCACCTCCAACTGATTGTCTGAGGGCCAGGTACTGAACAAGGTGCTTATAGCCATGAAGCTCATTGCATCCTCCTAACAACTGCATGAAGAAGGGACCATTATCCCCATTTTCCAGGTGTGGGGGATCATTCCTGAGGCTCAGAGGTGAAGGACCTTGCCCAAGGCCACACAGCATGTAAGTGGAATCAAGCTCAAGTCTATTGAAGGGCTATGAACTTATACCCAGGGGGTCCAGCTTCCAGTTCTGGAATCAGCCTCAGCTCACTCATCTGTAAAATGGGGATAATCATGCTTATCTCACTGCAGGGGGAGAGGGGAGATTTAAGGAGCTGATTTAAATACTCTTTCTTATTATTAAGTGTGATATGTGTTAGCTTTATCTCAAAAGCCCTTCAGAGTGCCCACTAGTTTCAACTCAGCATTGGAGACTGTCCCAGCTCTGGTTCAGTTTTCTTGTTCACTTTTCCCTGAGCCTGTTTCTTCTGTAAAACAGAGGTGTTAACCTCTTACTTCACAGGGCTATTTGGGCCAGCATATAACTGGTACTTGGTAAATGTTAGAGACTGTCAATTATTTTCTCCTCTGCACATCTCTCACTCTAGCCAGAATGGCCTTTTCAGCATCCCTGAAATGTACCCAAAGTAATCCTGCCACACAGCTTTGCACAAGTGCTCATCTGCATTCTTCTGCCTCTCTGAATCCTCTTCCTTCCAGACCCACTGACTGCTCTCACCTTCCAACTGCTTCAGCCCCTTCTGTATTCTTGAGTTTGGCTTTTCCTCTTGCTAAGGGTCTGAATCCACTCTCTAGCTAAAGTAGAACGGCCGCCTTGAGGTGTGGTGTCCCCCCTGTGCCTCTAGGTAGGAGGAAAGCCTTATGTTTGTCACACCCTTCCATGGGCCAGGTGTTAACTCTTTAGTTGCTAGATGGTGGAGAGCTCTGGGAGTGATCTGAATAGCCAGGATGGTGGAAGATCCCCCCAAACTTGTGGAAACAGCTGGAGGGATATTAATGTTTTAACACTGTGTGGTCATAGTGGTGCGTACTGGTAAATGTCAACCTCAGTGGCAGCACCAATCTGGCCAAATCAGCCCCATTCCAGGACATTTTTGGGACCCCTCCCTGACTGCCCTCTGCTATCTGGGCCTTTGCTTCTTTCAAGACAATCTGGCAGCTGCAGACTGGTGTAGGCAGAGCTCTGATTACTTACAAGTCAGCTTCACTGAAACAGTGATCAAACAGCAATTCCAGCCAATTAATCAAGAGGCCCAGGACAGGGGCTCCCACAAGGGGCGTGGTCACTCTCAGTCACCCACACCGTGGCCTTCTTGGGACCTAGCCCTGCACGCAGCAGTAAGCACACCGGGCAAGAGAGACCATGCTTCAGCCTGGTGGGGCTCGCACTCTGGTGGAGGGAGATAAGTGTGCAGGCCACACTGGCCAGTTATATGACAGGGGTCTAAAAGGTAACAGCTGGGAGTCCAGGGAACTGAGAGTCAGGAAGGCCTGAGGTCATGGTAGTGATGATACCAGCTGCCATATACTACGTGTGCTAGTGGCAGTCACTGTGCCAACTGGTTTACACCATTACCTCATTTAATACTGCAGACAGCCCTAAATGAGGGTGATATGATTACTCCTATTTTACAGATGAAGAAACTAAGGATTACCGAGATTAAACACTTGTGCAAGGCTACACAGTAAGTGAGGAGTAAAAGCAGGATGCCACCCTGGGCTCACCTTACTTCAAAGTCTTTGCTGGGCATCACCAACCCACACTACTTAAGCATCTAAGAGGGAGCAAGTTCAAATCCATCTCTGCCATCAGTTCTCTTTCTGTGACTTGGTTTCTTACCTGGAAATGGGGATCATGATACATGCTTTGCAGGACTGTTGTGAGGCCTGCAGATAACACATGGCACACAGTAAACAACCAAATCCACTGCCATCGATTCCAACTCACAGTCACCCTACAGGAAAGAGCAGAACTGTCCCACAGGGTTCCAAGGCTGCCAGTCTCTATAGAAGGACTACCACCTCCTTCTCCTGCAGAGTGGCTGGTGGGTTCAAACTGCCGACTTTTTGGTTAGCAGCCAAGTTCTTTAACCACTGTAGGACCAGGACTCCTTCAGCACAAACTGGCTACTGTTGTGAGGTGCCACTGAGTCAGTTCCAACTCATAGTGATGTTATGTGCAACAGAAAGAAACCATTGCCCAGTTCAATGCCATGCCCACAGTAGGTGTTACACCTGAGCCCACTGTCACAGCCACTATGTCAATCTGTCTCACTGAGGGTCTTTTTCTTTTTTGCCGACCCTCTACTTTACCAAGCTTGATGTCCTCCTCCAGGAACTGATCCTTCGTGACTGAAGTATGTGAGACACAGTGTTGCTATACTTGCTTCTAAGGGGCATTCTGGTTGTACTTCTTCCAAGACAGATTTGTTATTTTGGCTGTCCATGGTATATTCAGTACTCTTTTCCTTCACCATAATTCAAAGGCATTACTTCTTTGGTCTTCTTTATTCATCATCCAGCTTTTACATGCACAGGAGGCAATTGAAAATACCATTGCTTGGGTCAGGTGCACCTTAGTCTTCAAGGCGGCATCTTTGCTTTACAACTCTTTTAGAAGTCTTTTGCAAATTTGCGCAATGTACATCGCAGGTGCCTGATAATTAGGGTAATTCCAGGCAGAGGTTGTACAAGCTGGAAAATCTTAAAAGCCCAGGGTTTGGGGTAGGGCAGGGGCCGGGGCATGAAGTGCCTTGAACATCCATGGTTTGGGTTTGGTACAGAGAGCTGTGAGAGGTGCCAATGGCTTTAAACAGAAGAATCCCTTCCAGCTGCCACGGTCTGTGCTGGGTCTTGGGGATATATGTGCTAGCTAGATGGCCAGGGTCCTTATCTGTACGTTGACGACCCCAGTGGTTTTGGGAGAAAGCCTGGTGGTAGTGGTTACAGCATTCAGCTGCTAACCAAAAGGTGGGCAGTTCAAACCCACCAGTTCCTCCTGGTCAGATCAAGTTTTGGTGATTTGCTCCCCTAAAGATCACAGGCTAGGAAACCCTAGGGGGTAGTTCTACTCTGTCCTGTGGAGTCTTCATGACTTGGAATGGACTCTTTGACACACAACAACGGTCCCACAAAGGCATAATTACTTCCGAAAGAGGTGTCCTCCGAAGTAAAAGCCCAGGAGGCTGAGGGTTCACTTAACTGCTCCTTGACCAGCCTGGGACAGAACTGTCCTTAAGAAAGCACTACACAGGTTGAGCGTCAAAGGGGAGTGGGAAGCAGCAGACGGCGCGTGGGGCTGCATCCAGAAGGAGCTAGGTGCGCTGGCGAGTCTGGAGGGAGGCCTGCGGGTAGCTTGTGCGAGGGGGCGGCCGCTGGGCTGGGGAGGTGGCCGTGGAGATCCATGTTTGGAAAGTTTTCATAGGCAGCGTGGGGGAGTGCACTCGAGGGAAAGAGACCGGAGGCTGAAGCCAAATCTGAAGTAGGGGCAGAGGATGGGCTGGGAGAAGGGAGGCTCCTTGGAGGTGTTGGGAAAAACTGGAAGACATTGAGGCTACTAGTTCCCTGCAGGTTTGGCGGCACAGCTGTTAGAACGACTGCTACCCAAAGATTGGCGTTTGAAACCATCAACAAATCGGCTGGAGAAAGATGCTGGCAGTCAGTTTCCAACCTTAGAAACGGTGTGGACCCGCTAAGAGTCGGAATTGGCTCACGACAGCGGGAAAAGGGCCAGTTCTTAAAATTCCGGGGTGGGAACCCAGCCCTCCCACAGACCAAGCGCTCCGTGTTCCCCAGGGAGCTCCTGCACTTGGCGGCCCAGCAGCGCCCAGGCTGTCCCCGCCCCTTATTTGCACAGTTTGCATAATACTCCCTGCCCTCCCGCTTCAGGCCCAATTGCCACGGCCACTCCAGTCCTCTCTGCTGCCCCTTGCGCCCCGCCGGTCACAGCCGGCTGCCGAGCAGCCACCCCTCTCAGTGCCCCATGTTGGCCACCGGAGCGTGGACCGCTGGAGCTCTGCTGTTGCTGAAAGCGGGACTAACCCGATTACGGGAAGTCCAGCACTGCAGGCCCTTCGCCATCTGGGCCCCGATGTCCTCCAACGTCCTTCCCGACCCGCCCCCCTTTCAGTCACCTGCGGCGTTTCTATTGCTACATCTCCCTTAGCCAGCAATCCTTTCCCACCTAGCCCTCCACGGGGACTTGGCCATGGACTGCCAAAAAAACCCTCTTTCCGGTTCGGTCGACACAATGAATGCCTGGACCGGATTTTGAATCTTCGTGGTGATGGGTGGGGATTCCTGGTTCCTTTCACTGCCGCCTTCCCCTCCCGCCCCGCAGGCCATTTACAAGATGGTCTCGTCAGTGATGAAGATGCCAGAGGATGAGTCCACTCCAGAGAAGAGAACCGAGAAAATCTTCCGCCAAATGGACACAAACAACGATGGTGAGGGGCGGGGTGGGGGCGGGGGCCACTCTCCCCCCCTCGCACTGGGCTGCGCCACGGCCGCCAGCTTCCTCTTGACTGTTTCCGTCGTCCGCAGGCAAGCTGTCCCTGGAGGAGTTTATCCGCGGAGCCAAGAGCGACCCGTCCATCGTGCGCCTGCTGCAGTGCGACCCCAGCAGCGCCTCCCAGTTCTGAGCGACAGCAGCCAGCCTGTGCTCCCCGCGGCCTTCACGGCCCTCAGCTTCCCCTCCCCTCGTGTCTACCCGGGGCTAGGCTGGGGACCTCCAGGGTCTGTACTGTGGGGCGGCCTATGGAGAAGGGAACCCTGCAGTTCCAAGGCCCAAAGCAAACAGGCAGTCAGCACGCCCCGAATCCCGGATGCAACATCTCCTTTCCTCAGTGGCTGACAGGCTGTGGCCTGGTCTAACCCCTCAGTGAGCAACGCCCCCACCTTGATAGAACTTCAAATGCTGGCCCCCCGCCCCAGCCACCTGTGAGGCCAGACCTCCCTCCCCCAGCCACGAGACAGGCTTCCTGCCTAATAGGTCTCAGGCTGAGGGGAAGGGAAAAGTCTTGTCCAGGTGCCTGGGCAGAGTCTTTTTATTTGGCAGGGAGAGGAGGATTCCAGGGGTAAGGGTTTTAAAGGAAGAAGCTTCCCCAGCTATCCTTCCGTGCAGGGGCCTCAGTCCTTGTGCCCCAGCTCTTTCTGGCTTGGGGGCCATGATGCAAAAGGAAAACCTCCTAGCATTGCAGGGTCCCAGCTGTGGGGCATGTGAACCGCAACCTGCAAGTTTGCACTTGGACTCGCACAGCCAGGAACACACACCCAGACCCCTCGGGGCATTTTCCCTCCCTCTGTCTCACAAACACAGGCCCACAGATAGATGGGCAGATGTACCCAGAGCCCACCACACAAGCATTCCATGTGGGGAAGCAGCGCAGGCCCCTGACTGAGCCTAACCCCTGCCCCCTTCCCTCCTGCCTCCCCCTGCATGCACCCTGTGGAGCATCTGTTCTTTTTAATAATTTCAAAATAAAGTCTCGTTTCAGTGCAGTGGGCTGGGTAGCTGGGAAGGGTGTCTCAAAGCCCCACCCAGGTGCCTGAGTGTCTACTGAATCCTCTTGGGCTGGCTCCAGGGATTCTGGCCCGGTCACAGTGCAGACTTGGTCACAGGACCCCAGCAGCCATGGGTCCAGTGCGGTGTTGGCCTTCAGAGAGTCAGTGGCCCCGAGGTGGTACAGTTCAGTATGTCGTGTCCCTCCATGGGCTCTGGGCTCTCCAGTATCTGCAGAGATACAGGTCACTTCCAGGCCCACTGGGTCTGGGTCTCTTCCTCCAGGACACCCAGGGAATGGTGGGTAGCTGGGACAATCTCCAGGGGAAGGGGGCATCACTACTCTACCCCATGCAAGAACTACGTAGGATCCTCAGACAGCTACCAGGTCAAACCCAATCACTCCTTCCTCTCTGTCAAGACACCCTGGGCCTGAGGAGAGCCAAGTGCCAGCTGTGTGACATAGCTGGGAGATCTAACTTCTCTGAGCCTCCAGGATGCCAGGCAAACAAACTATTGCCCCAGCTCTCAAGGGGGGACCCTGCACAGACGGGTGGGGGCAGTCCAGCCTGAGCTCTCTAGCACAGGCTCCCAAGAGCTATGGGGAGTGAGGGCCACGGAGGGGTGGTGGACCTTACCGGTTGATGGCTACTTTTCCCCCACCAGGGTCTCAGCTCCAGCAGCTGGTGGGCCAGCTGGGCACAGCGCACAGCAAACACGCTCTCAGCCACACAGAACACCAGCGCAATTCCCCAGAGGCACAGGCTGGAGCTCTGCGGCCGCACGCCAGGAGAGATGGTTGTCAGGGGCTGCGGGGACGGAGTGGGACCCCAAGAGCCCCTCCCACCCAACCTGATGTGGGTGTCCCTTTTCTCCAGACCCGGGCACTCACATAAATGCGTGTAGGGTCAAAGGGACAGTCAGGTGCAAGGGCCAGCAGTCCAGGGCTCCCATAGGTGCAGGGGGCCAATAGTGCCCGGCCCTCGGTGGCAAAGGTCACGGCAATGGAGGTCAACAGGCCGAGGGCACAGGTCAGTGAGAGAAGGGCACAGGCCACACTTGAACTGAACACTGTCCAGCGCTAGATGAGAAAGGCCACTTGTCAGGAAATGTCAAGCTTGGTTGCTGTGGGCAGGTCTAGTCACCCTGAGGGTCTGCCTCACCCCCTTCAAGCAGGCCAGGCCTTGGACAGTTTGCTGTCCCAACCCTCCTCACCCGTGCCCACCCCAGGAGTGGGTTACCTACCAGGGGGATGCTGGGGAGGTAGCGTGACAGCAAGATGCCAGCGATGCCTGAGGTGATGACCTGTGGGGAGGCTCAGGTGAGTCCTGGGTGCAGCAGGATGATCAGGGCCATGATCAGAGAAAGTTCCTAAGGCCACCCCAGCCCTCCAAACCGCTGGTTCCCTTTGCCCCCTGCTCAGCTTTGGCCTCATCACCTCCACCTGCACCCACTGGCTGCTCCTAAACCAGCCTCCACACTGCCCTGGAGCCATGTTTCTAAAATACAAGTGCTCCCTGCCTACAATTTTCCATGACTCCCCCTTGTCTCCAGTTGAGCATCTTGAACAGGGGCCTGTGTACTCTAGGGACACAGGGGCATGCCAGGGGGTATGCCAAGCCATAGAATGTAAGTGACATGTCTCCCTGGAGTCAGGGGGATTTTGGAAGGCGGAAACTAAGTAAATGGCAAAGAAGTGAAAACAAAATTGCTATATTAAAACAAGCCTGGATATTATAGGAAGCAGAATTCAAAATTCTCAGTGACCTGGCCCTGGTCCCATCAGCTTTTCAACTGTACCGTGGTCAGTCTCCTCCCTCACTGCCCTGGATGTGGACACTCACACGAAGCCTACGTGCTCATGGTGCCACCCATGCGGTGCCTCTTACCAAGAACTCCCTTCCTCCTCCTCTTCGCCTGACCAGAGCCTTCAAGCCCGCTCAGGGCTCCTCCTACAGGCCTCCCTGACCACAAGGAGACTGTTCAGCCTGACAGCTGCCCTCTGGATCTCTGGGACTCTATTCTACCCTCCTTCCGCTCTGAGTCCCCTCACTGGGCAAGATCTGTGCCAGCAGGTGTTATAATGGGGGTTACGGGTTCCAGGTCCAGCAGTGCCGTTTAGTTCACCGTGCAACCACAAGTAATGCCTCAACTTACCCGAACTACGCCCTGCTCTGCAGGATGGGCTCACAGAAAGGACACTGGCTTTTCATTGTCAGACACAACTAGATTCAGATGCCCATTTGGCCCCTGTGTATCAGCAGCAGGTTGGCTGAATGCCCAAGTCTCAGTTTCCTTCTCTGTAAAATGGGAATAATGGCCCCATGTTGCTGGGAGCCCAGAGGACTGACTGAGACCATGTGGGCAAAGCTGAGGTGGTCCAGCCAAGAGGTTATGTGGGCCTCCTAACCCTGAGTTCACTGTCCCCCTGCCTTCCTCACAAACAAACAGCAGTAAGAGTATCTCTACTAGGCTTCCCTGCTTCCCAGGTCCTGGTTTCCTCTGTCACCCAGGCCTTCCATGGCTAGGAGGCTGTCTGAACTTCATTCTGCAGGAGAGGAAGCAGGCTGATGGTAAGAGGTGACAGGGCTGGAACTCAGGCACTGAGGTATGGATATTCCCCAGATGCTGTGGCCACCTCTGCTGACCAGCAAGAAAGAACATCATCAGGTCTTGCATTCGCATATTCATCAGACAGGTAGTGACATCCAGTCACAGTCATGGCCTCCACTTATTAAGCACTCACTGTGCACCAAGCCTAATGCTGAACTCCTGCCAGCCTGGCTTTCTCTGTGTTCCCAGAATAAACCCTAGCCATTCCCACCTCCACATCTTTGCACATGCCAACCTCTGCTTGGAATGCCATCCCTGCTTCCTCTCCTACCTGCCAGCCCCAGCATACCTCACTCCTGGGTGATGGTAATTACAGCCCATCCACGAACTCCTACTCCTCCTTCAGTACCTCTGTGAAAACCTCCTGGCCTTCCGCCACTGAGCTGATACTCCTCCCTTCTGTCCAATGGTGCCCTGAATACTTTCCTCTTGTACTAATAATCCCAGCTCACAGCAGTGAGCAGCAGCTACGTGCCAGACACTAAGCTAGGTAGTTTATATGGATGATCTCATTCAATATTCACCAGGACCATCTCAGGAGGACACTGTTACTATCCCCATTTTATAGACAGAGAAGCTGAGGCAAGGAGAGGTTGAATGACCTGAGTGGTTGGTAAGCGGCAGAGCAAGGTTCATGTCTGGGTCTCCCTGCCCATTACCAGACTCTATGTGGGGACTCATCAGAATTCTTCAGCCCCTTCAGCCCCTTCCCGCCAGACACCCTCCCAGTCCCCCTGCCCGTACCACAATGGCAGAGGTGACAGACAAGATGTTGACCACGCAGTACTGCAGAGCCACAGCATCGTGGGGGGGGGCCACATAGCGCAGCACAGTACCATGGAGCAGAGCGGCTGCCACAAAGCTCACGTGGCCCAGCACCACCAGCACTAGCCCCGTCTTCATCAGCACCTTCCGGAAGTCAGCCACACTCAAGCCACCTGGGGGGGGACAGCCGGGTCAGGGCCATAGGTTGGGCTCATCCTGCAGAGAACAGGAGGAAACCGAGGCCCCAGCAGGAGTGACAGACATTGGACTCTAACCCTATTTGTAGACGACTTCGGGCCAGTAACTTCTCTGTGCCTCTGTTTCCATAAAACAGGCTCACAACACCTTCCTGAGAGTCTTCAGGAGGGTTAAGTGACATAAGATTGGAAAAGCAAACAGGTGCTACTTAATAAAGGGTAAGCAGTCCTTGGTGGAAGGGGCCTTGATGGGACGGACACTGGTTAAGTGCTTGGCTACTAACCACAAGGTCGACAGTTCAAATCCACCAGTAGTTCCATGGGAGAAAAGACGCGGTGATCTGTTCCTGTAACGATTACAGCCTACAAAACCCTATGAGACAGTTGTATTCTGTCATATAGGGTCGCTGTGATTCTGAATCACCTCAAGGGCACACAACAATCCCTGCTGGGTACGTACAGTGGAGGTTCAGTGGTAGAACGCTGCTTCCCAGACAGGGAATCATATTCCGCTCCCTACCCCAGGCACCACCCATCTGTCACTGGAGGCTTGCACATTGCTATGATGCTGAACAGGTTTCAGCAGTACTTCCAGACTAGGAAGAAAGGCCTGGTGATCTAGTTCCAAAAATTCAGTCAACACAGACCCAACGGATCACAACATCTGATCCTGATATACAGGGGACCACTGTGAGCAGGGAAGCCGACTTCACAGCAGCTAACAATAACAACACGCCATGCTAGCGTTCATGTCATATTTGGCAGGGTCAGATCCCATGATCCTTCCACTAGGCCCCCATTTGTTGATTCATTCTCTCATGTTCAGTGACCACTTGCTCCGTGCCAGGCCCTGGGGGTACCATGGTGACCTTGACAGTCTAGGCCTCAAGGAGCCCATAGTCCACTGGGGAGGCATTGAGTCTTTTGGGGCCTGCCATCCAGCAGCTACCCAACACACAACTGCTGACCTGAACTGCACAGAGCTTGTAACGTAAGGCAAGCCCCCCTGCCCTTCTGAAACTAGAAAGAACAATCCATCCTGCTCTTGTCTCCTAGTGGGGAGGGAGGGTCCTATGAGGGAATGCATGGGAAAGTGGGACACGCTGGGAAAGGCCCGCTCTCAGTGCAAAGGGCACAGGGCAGGCACAGGGCGTGCTGGTGGGTGGAGGCTGGGGCCACCAGAACACTAAGACTCAGTGCTCAGATTCTCTCTGAGGGGTGAGAGGCTGCTCAGCTTTCTTTGCACTGTCTGAGGAAAGGGAGCCAGGCTGTTCACATCTCTCTCTTGCTGGAAGTTTCCTGATGGATCTTGGCTCCGCGACCCAGGATACACACCATGCTGGTCTCCTGACCCAACAGTGCTCACCCTAGCCAGCTCTGTGAGACCAGAAGGCTGTGGCCAGCACCACCCTCTCCAAGTTAAACAGCCTCTACCGTCTTTAGGGAAATCTTGGTGGCATACTGGCTAAGAGTTGGGCTGCTAATCAAAACATCAGCAGTTCAAATCCACCAGGCGCTCCTTGGAAACCCTACAGGGCAGTTCTACTCTGTCCCAGAGGCTCGCTGTGAGTTAGAATTGACTTGATGGCAGTGGATGTGTGCTTCTATTTTTGTTTACTTCCTTTAGCTGTTCCTTGTAGGACCTGACTGAGACTCTTCCAAGACCTCAATGTCCCCATCTATGTCTGGGAGGGTTGAATCATGTTTCATATATTGGAGTTCTGCAGCTAAATAACAATAATAATAATAATGAAGTCAGGTAGTAATTCTCAACGAGCAGGAAAGGAATGGAGCCATTCTGTCACTGACCGGCTCTGTGGCCTTGCACTGGCCCCTCCCCCACAGGCCCCAGGTTCCCCTTCTGTAAAAGGAGCAGAGGGTGGTCTCCCAAGTCTCTGAGACTCCTGCCTGCAGGGCTAAAGGGGGCAGGCCAAGTTTAGGAGAAGCCGAGGTCAGAAGATGGGCTGAACACAGACCATAAAGATTAACTGCTAGCCAAACAGGAAGGGGTATGGTAGCTGCCTCCCAGCAGCCTAGCCTCACCCTATCCACCCACCTACCTGACAAGCCAGATGCCACCCAGCAGAGAGGTCGCCTCAGCAACAACAGCAGCATCCCAGGATCAAGATTTTGGTCAGACAAGTGCAGGGCCACTTGGAGCACTGGACAGAGGGCTTCAAGGCACTCCTGGCTTCTTCATTCCTAAGTTACCACTCTTGCAGCACTTCAGAATGCGACTGGCGCAGCTCAGCGCACTTTAATCATAGCAGCTGACTGCATCCTCATGACTGTCCTAAGAGATGGGGCCTACTGTTTCCATTTTACAGATGAGGAAACTGAGGTTCACAGGTCTCTAGGGTAGAGAATGGGTACTCACCAGGACTGATACCCTAAAGCAGCAACAGTGTGCCCAGGGAGTAGGGGAGGGGGCCCAGCAGTCCTGCTCTTCGCTCTGCCAGTGGCTCTGTTTGCTGATGTCCTGTCCCTAACAGCCTCTGTGACAAGAGTGAGGGGCCTGGAAGCTGGAGTGCTTTTCCAGGTGGGAAAGCTGAGGCCTGGCAGGCAGCCTCCAGTTCAGAACTCCCTGAGCCTGATCTCCCTCTTTTCCCTCTCTGGGTGGAAAGGGGAGCCTTCCTTCAGCATCTCTTCTCTCTGGAGGCCCCTGGGGGTAGTCCTGCCCCTCCACAGGAAAGAAAGGTGGGGGTAGGGGCGGACGCGCCAGAGGCTTATCTGCAAGATCCAAGCAGCCCCGTTCCCTCCATCGCACTGCTGGGGAAACTGAGGCCCAGAGAGGAAAGTGACTTGCCTCAGGTCACGCAGAAAGTTAACAGACGGAGAAGGCGACCTGGACCCTGGGTTTCGGGCTCCCGAGAATGCTCTGCCCCAGCAAGAAGATCTAGAAAGAGTCTGAGCCTTCCGGGCCCGCCGGCCCTCACCGCTCACCTAGGCGCAGACACATCTTGGATCCCGCGCGGGGTCGCCCCGGCCGGCGTCACTGCGGCTCCTCAGGCTGCAGACCGCCGGGAAACCCCGGTCCCATCCTCCGTGCGCAGCTCGCCGGCCAGCCGCCCGCGCGCTCCACAAAGTCCGCCGCGCCCCGCAAGGCGCGCCGCGCCCACTTCGCGCCCGGAGCCCGGGCTCCCTGGCTCCGGGCCCGCCTCCCTTCCCGTCAGCCCCCGGGCGGGTCGGGGCGGCTCGCTTGCCTCGCCGGCCGGTCGGACCGGCCGAGCAGCCCTCCGAGCTGGCGCCGCCCACCCGTGCCCGCCCCAACGCGCCTCGCCGCTCTGATCCCATTGCCCTTACTTTACAGATGGAGACTGAGGCCCAGAGGAGGCAAGACTGCCAGAGCTGGGAAGTGCGATGAGCAACTGTACACACGTTAGCTGTGATTTGGTGGGCACCATTGTTTCTGCTTTCTGGGATTCACTTTTCACGTCCTTCAAATGGGATACAGATTGCCCCAGAGTGAGGTTTGATAATCCACTTCTCTTTAGAGGATGAAGGGGGTAGTTGTGGGTGATGACAGAGCACTGCCCTGAAAGGAAGTAGTGGACCAAGGGTCTGTCTTTCATCTTGGTCTGGCCTTAGGCAAATCATTTTCCCTCCCTGGGCCTTGTACCAGGCAAAGATGCCCTGGATGAGAGTCTCAGGACCTCCACTGTAAGCAAGGTGCATCTCGACTCCCACTCTGGGGCAGCTGTGGGGGTGTCCTTCTTTCCTCATTGGAAAACCAGCATAATAATTCCTGTCCCCTAAGGTCTGGTGATAGTGAGTCCAAGAAAAGCAAAATCCTTGACAACTTTAGTATGTTTTCCATTTTGAGTATTTTTGTTTATTTTTGTTTTGCTTTCTTCGATCCACAATCAACACCCATGGAAGCAGCAGTCAAGAGATCAAAACAACATGTTGCACTGGGTAAATTTGCTTCAGAAGACCTCTAAGCAAAGTTGCCACTTTGAGAAGCTGACCCAAGCCATGGTGTTTTAAATCACCTCATATGCATGCAAAGGCTGGACAGCGAATAAGGAAAACCACAGAATTGATGCCTTTGAATTATGGTATTGGTGAAGAATATTGAATACACAATGACCTGCCAGAAGAACCAACAATTCTGTCTTGGAAGAAGTACAGCCAGAATGCTCCTTAGAAATGAGCGTGTACTTTGGACATGTTACCAGGAGGGACCAGTCCCTGGAGAAGGCTATCATGCTTGGTGGAGGGTCAGGGAAAAACAGGGAGATTCTCAAGGAGGTGGATTGACAACAGTGGTTGCAACAATGGGCTCAGAGACAGCCAACTGTGAGGCTGGCCCAGGACCAGGCAGTACATTATTCTGTTGTATGTAAGGTCGCAGTGAGATGGAACTTAACAGGGTCTGGTGAGGATGAAATGAGACACTGGGTAGACTATGAACGGGGGAGGGGGAGCTCAGCACATGCAGGATAAGAAAGTAATTTGAGTGTCTTTTAGGGAGCCCTGGTGGCACAGTGATTAAAGAGCTTGGCTACTAACTGAATTGTTGTAGGTTCAAACCCACTAGCTGCTCCCCAGGAGAAAGATGTAGCAAGTCTGGTTCTGTAAAGTTTCACAGCTTTGGAAACCCTATGGGGCAGTTCTACTCAGTCCTGTGTGGTCACTGTGGATCAGAATCAGCTCGATGGCAATTAGTTTTGGTTTTTGGTTAGAGTATCTTTCTGGACACATGCAGGGTAGGCCTAGCAAGAGCACATAGTAGGAACTTTACTAAATCTGGCTGTCAGCTACGGAGCCCCTTTAACATGTCTTGGAGGAGTGTATTTGCTCTGTGGGAACTGAGGAAGGAGAACTATTGCCCCTGCTTCTCTCCAGGTCACAATTTCTCCACCACTGACCAGCCTTAACTGCCTGAAGTTACTGCCTTTTCTTTATTGCCAAGGACCAAAGTCCAGCAGCCGGAGCCACAAGACTTCCCTTGCCTCTGCCCCACCTCTGGCCCTAGCTTCAGGAAATGGCCTCCATCCAGAACTCCAGTCCTTTGTCTAATACTCTGTTGAGTTTGCCAACTGTGACATTGACAGCTTGATGCTGCTCTCTGGGCCTCAGTTCCCCCAGCTGTCAAATGAGGATAAAGATTGCCTACCCTACTTCTCAGATTTTTGAAGTTTAATGAGAGGAGAGATATAAAAGTGGATTGAAACCAAGGCGGGGAAATATAAGCAATAATTCTTCCTGGAACATTTAACAACCAGGCGTGGCCCAGTACGCTCAAACTGGGTCTTGGTCTCCCTGGAACGTGAACTCTCCACTGGGCAGGGGAGGTGGATTCAGCCCTCCAGGTTTCAGGCTGCAACTTCTCCCCTTTTCAAAGAAAAAGCCTCCCTCCCCCCCAAATATAAGAGCAGTGCCTCTATGTCAATTAAAAAAAAACAAACCTGAATATATTTTACTTTACGTATGTATGTATGTAGGCAGACAGGGAACCGCGGCAGTGGTGCCACGGTTGAAGCACACAGCTGCTAACCAAGTGGCCCGTGGTTGGAACCCACCAGCCTCTCCATGGGAAGAAGATGAGGCAGTCAGCTTCTGTCAAGATTTTACAGCCTCGGAAACCCCAAGTGGCAGTTCTGTGTCCTGTAGGGTCATTATGAGTCAGAATTGATTCAGTGGACAATAGTTTGGTTTGGATGTAAATAGATAAGAGTAGAACTACCCTGTAGTTTCCAAGGAGCACCTGGTGGATTCAAAGTGCCAGCCTTCTGGTTAGCAGCCATAGGACTTAACCACTACGCCACCAGGGTTTCCAGTTAGATAGCTGCTATCAAGTCAACTCCAACTCATGTGCAACAGAACGACATGTTGTCTGGTCCTTTGTCATCTTCACGGGTGCCTGGAAGTTTCAGATTCATCATTGCGGCCCTGGTGCCAATCCATCTGAATGAAAGTCTCCCTTCCCCTTGTTGGCCCTCTACTTCACCAAACACAATGTCCTCCTCTAGTGGTTTCATCCCTCCTGGTGACATGTCCAGAGCAAATGAGGTGGACAGCATTCTGTTGTGATCCATAAAATTTTCATTGATTATTTTTTGGAAGGAGATCACCAGGCCTTTCTTCCTAGTCTGTTTGAATCTGGAAGTGCTCCTGTCCACCGTGTGTGACCCTGCTGGTATTTGAAATGCTGGTGGCATAGTTTCCAGCATCATAGCAACATACAAGCCACCTCAGTAAGGCAAACTGACAGATGAATGATGGCTGTACGACCATACATATACGTAAAATGAAAACCAACTGCTGGTGCTTGCCTGAGAGGAGAGGAGGTGGTTAAAGGGAACTGTCATGGATTACACTGTGGCCCACCCACCCAAATGTATGTATTGATTTGTCTTTATGAGTCCCACAATGGTGTAGTTCCCCCCATGTATTGTGAATCCTGCCTCTGTGATGCTGATGAGGGAAAATGGACAGCAGTTGCATTAGTAAGGCAGGACTCAAGTTACCAGTTTGTAGCATATAAGGGGGAGAAATGAGCAGAGTGAGTTGGGAACCTCATACCACCAAGAAGGGAGCACCGAAATCAGAGCACATTCTTTGGACTTGAGGCTCCTGTGCCAAGATGCTCTTATTGAATTTGGACCCAGCCTACCGGACTGTGATAAATTCCTTATTGAATGGACTTGTAACTCGTAAATGGATTTGTGGCTTACTGGACGGTGACAGTAAAGTTTCTTTTCATGAAACAATCCATTTGTGGTGCTTTCTGTTGGAGCAATACCAACTGACTAAAACAGTGGGGGGCTGCTCTAACAAATACCTAAAATGTGGAAGTAGTTTTGAAGCTGTGAATGGATGGAAAACTCAGAAGGAACCAAGGAGAACTGTTAACACGAAAGAAGGCACAGATGGTGAGAAACAACAGCAGAGCACCAGCAGCAGTGGCAGCAACAGAGCCAGAAAGAACCAGAGGCAGTGCTGGAGCCAACTCACGGAACAAGAGAGCTGAGTGCCTGTGCACGGAGGTTTCCTGGTAGAGTGGGGTGCCTCTGGGCACTTGAATTGGTGGGGCTACAGAGCTCTGGAACACTTGTCCCTGCAGGCCAGATGTGGGCCTGAGACCCAGGCCATGACGTCATAGGAAGCAGAAGGCAGAAGCTGAAGAGATGAAGAGCAGGAGATGCTGAGCTGCCTCAGTCTCAAAAGGTATGGCCATGGCCTCAGGGGTTTGAAAGGGTGGAACCATGGCATCCTGTGTTCGCAAGGGTGGAATTGCCACTCAGTTGGGCTTAGGGTGCCCCTAAAGCCGATGGGGCACAGTTGCTGTCCAAATGGGCCTGGAAGGCAAGCTGTAGCACATGGGCTCACTCAGAATCTAGACAGTGTGGCCAAGAAGTAGAGTCTGAAGGGAGGGGTTGTAAAATGTCTCAGAGTCTAGAGTATTACTGTTGAAGCCACGAAGTCTAATGCGATGTTTTCTACTCATTTGCATGGTGTCTGTTATGCCTTTTCCTGCAATTTCTCTGTTTGTAATGAAAATGTGTAGTTTGTTCCTGTCCATTATGCCATTATATTTTGGGAAGATAACAAGTGTTCTGGATTTCACAGCTGAAGAGAATGGATTTTGGACCTGGACTTAAGACCTTTTCAATGTTATAAATGAATATATTTTACATGTTCTACTGATACGATTTGGGAGGGGAGCAAAGAGTAGAGTATCATGGATTGCACTGTGTCCCCGCCACAAAAGTGTGTATTGATTTGACTTGGCTGTGAGTCCCAGTATGGTGCAGTTCCTCCCATGTGTTGTGAATCTTGCCTCTGTTATGCTGATGACGGATAACAGGCAGCAGTTGTGCTGGTGAGGCAGGACTCAAGTCACCAGCTGTGGGATATAAGGGAGAGACTAAGCAGAGTAAGTGGGGCACCTCTTATCACCAAGGAGGTAGCACCGAGAACAGAGCACATCCTTTGGACCTGTGGTTTCTGTGCCAAGATGCTCTCATGGAATTTGGCCTCAGCCTACCAGACCGTGATAATTTCTCTTATTGAATGGACTCCTAACCTGTAAATGGATTTGTGGCTTACCAGACTGCAACAATAAAGTTTCTGTTTGTGAAGCCATCCACCGATGGTATTTTCTGTTGGAGCAGAACCAGGTGACTAAAACAGGAGATTTTATTTTTTCGAAAAGTAAATGTGTCATGATTACAGCGATAAATTCTGAGTGGTGTGAATATGGGCATTTGTTGCATTACTCTTTCTGTTTTTTTCTATCTTTTCTATTTCTGAGAAAAATTTGGGGGGTGGTAGAGTGAAGCTCATGGCAGAAAACTTGAGGGCGAAACCCGGAAAAATAGAGAAGGGAAATCAGAATCACCTCTAATCCTCCGTGACCCACAGATAACTACCGCTCATGTTCATGTGCGTGGGTGATTTTCTTTACCAAACAAACTCCTCCTCCGAGTCTCCTGCCTTGTGGCTCTGCTTGTCAGCCCTCCTCATCACCTTCATCCACCTGGGATTTCGGTTTCTGGTTCTCTACCTGGCAGCCTGTTGTAAGGTCCTAGTCATCCAGGTGAATGACACTCCAGTACCCTTTCTTGGCCTCGTTGTTTCCTCTGCTTTCAATTCTCTGGGCCTAAATCTTGAGTGAAGTTTTCTTTATCATGTGGTCTAAATCGGCATTGTCCAATAAAACTTTCTGTAATGATGGCGATGTTTTCTATCTGTACTGTCCAATACAGTAGTCACCAATTCCATGTAGTTACTGGGCGCTTCAAATGTGGCCAGTGTACATGAGAAACTGAATTATTTCTATTAAAATTTGAATAGCCACCGGGAACTACTTGTTAGGTGTAGACTCACAGCGACCCTCTGTACAACAGAAGGAAGCGCTGCCGGGTCCCATGCCTTCCTCACAGTCTTTGCTGTGTCTGAGCCCGTTGTTGCAGCCATGGTGTCAGTCCATCTCCTTGAGGGTCTTCCTCTCTTTCAGTGACCCTCTAATACTTTACAAAATGATGTCCTTCTCTGGGGACTGACTCCTCCTGATAACATATCCAAAGTATATGAGATGAAGGCTTGCCATCCTCGATTCTAAGGAGCATTCTGGCTGTATTTCTTCCAAAACAGATTTGTTCATTCTGTTGGCAGACCATGGTATTTTCAGTATTCTTCACTAACACCATAATTCAAGGTTTTAGTGGACTAAATAAACAAATTCATTTCCATTGAGTCGATTCTGACTCATAGTGACCCTACAGGATGGAGCAGAATTGCCCCATGCAGTTTCCAAGGAGTTGGGGAAGGATTTAAGCTGTCAACCTTTTGGCTGGTGGCCAAATCACTGTGCCAGCAGGGCTCCTTTATTGACTTGTGAGTACTTTAGTGAATGGACTTGTGGATACTTTAGGGAATGGCAAAGACAAATTATTCCAAGTCACTCTCTATCAAATTATGCTGTTTTATTTTCTTCAAGGTACTTTTCTGTAGCTGAAATGATCTTGTTCATTTATTTGTTAATTTTCTGCTTCTCTCTACAAGTATTTTTGGCTGTATGAGAGCAGAGGCCTTAAGTATCTAGTATACTCAATCCCCAGAACCTAGAACAGTGTTGAGGCATGGTAAGCACTAATAAATAGGTGATTTGTGGATTAATGAATAAAGCATTAGATCAGCATGTGATCTGTGGACTGCTGAGGGTTCCCAAGACCTTTTCAGGGGGATCTGTGAAGGTCAAAGTATTTTTATAAGGCCACTAAGAGGCTACCTGCCTTTTTCACAGTGCTGCCATTTGCCCTGACGGTGCAAAAGCAGTGGTGAATGAAACAGCTGACCCCTTAGCACAAATTAGGGTAGTGACACCAAACAATGCCAGCAGTCATTGTACTCTTCACTGCCACACACACACACACACACACACACACACACACTAAAAAAATAAACATACCAGCTTCACTTACAAATGCCTTGATGGAACCGCTGTTTTTGTTGTTAAGTGCTGTTGAGTTGGTTCTGACTCATAGCAACCCTGTGTACGAAACACTGCCCGGTCCTGAACCATCCTCACAATCGTTGTCAGGCTTCAGCCCACTGTGGCAGCTGCTGTGTCAGTCCATCTCCTTGAGGGCCTTCCTCTTTTTTGCTGACCCTCTACTCCACCAAGCATGATGTCTTTCTCCAGGAACTGATCCCTCCTGACAACATGCCCAAAGTATGGAAGACACAGTCTTGCCATCTTTACTTCCAAGAAACACTCTGGTTGTACTTCTTCCAGAACAAATCTGTTCTTTAGACAGTATGTGGGACGTTCAATATACTCCAAACCACAATTCAAAGGTGTCAGTTCTTCTTCTGTCTTCTTTATTCATTGTAAAGCTTTCGCAAGCATGTGATGTGATTGAAAATATCATGGCTCGGGTTAGACGGACTTTAGTATTCAAGGTGACATCTTTACTTTTCAACACTTTAAAGAGGCCTTTTGCATTTTCCGAGTGCAATGTGTCTTTTGATTCCTAACTGCT
Source organism: Heterohyrax brucei (assembly GCA_028571685.1). NCBI lineage: Eukaryota > Metazoa > Chordata > Mammalia > Hyracoidea > Procaviidae > Heterohyrax > Heterohyrax brucei. The sequence continues at coordinate 63,341,444 of CM053140.1, forward strand.
GCTTCCATGGATATTGACTGTGGATCCAGGTAAAATGAAATCCTTGACAACCTTAAAATCTTTCCTCTGTTCAACATGATATTGCTTATTGGTCCAGTTTTGAGGATTTTTGGTTTCTTAATGTGGAGGTGTAATCCAGCTTACGGCTGTGGTCTTAGATCTTCATCAGTAAGTGTATCAAGTCCCTTCTACTTTCAGTAAGCAAGATTGTATATCTGCATAATGCAAGTCGTAAATGAATCTTCCTGCAATCCTGATGCCCCGTTCTTCATATAGTCTAGCTTCTTGGATTATTTGCTCAGCATACAGATTGAAAAGATATGGTGAAAGGATACAACCCTGGTGCACACCTTTCCTGACTTTAAACCATGCAGTGTCCCCTTGATCTGTTTGCATGATTGCCTCTTGATCCATGTACCGATTCTTCATGAGCACAATTAAGTGTTCTGGAATTCACATTCTCTGAAATTTTATCCATAATTTGTTACGATCCACACAGTTGAATGCCTTTGCATAATCAATAAAACACAGGTAAACATCTTTCTGGTACTCTCTGTTTTCTGCCAAGATCTATCTTACATCAGCAATGATCTCTTTGGTTCCATGTCCTCTTCTGAATCCAGCTTGAATTTCTGGCAGTTGCTTGTCAATAGACTGCTGCGGCCACTTTTGAATGACATCTGGCAAAATTTTACTTGTATGTGGTATTAATGATGAAACAATAAAAAATGTGAATTGTCTTAAAACTCTATACCCCAGTATGCATCTTTTTAATCTTTGGTTTGACAGAAGGGGAAGAATTCTGCTGCATACTTAAGTGCCATAGTTGTCTAAGAAAAGTACTTGTGCCACTGAGTTGCAAGCTAAACTAGCTGCTGTTTTCATGGAACACCATTTTTATTTGAAAGACAGATTGAGAGGCACTGTATGGTTATGCAAATATGGTTTTTTTACAGATGTTTTTCTAAAATGAACAAACTTAGAGAAAAACAATTGAAAACATTGTAACCAGTGATCAAATTTGAACTTCTGTTAAGGTAGACCATAAAGAGATTTACAAAAATGTGAAACAATGGCATTCTTCTAATTTTTTTTTTAATTTGGAAAATATAAGTGTTTTTTATTAAAAATGTGTTATTTATGTTAGCATTAGTAGGTTTATTGTATTTATTTTTACATATGTTCATAAATGTTTTTTAAATTTCTAATATGGTAAATATCAAATAATATAAGCCACATAAACAAAAGCACTTTGGGGTCTTGAGTGATTTTTAAGCATATAAAGGTGTCCTGAGACTAAAAGGTTTGGGAAACACTGCTCTAGATAATGAGGAGCCCTAGTAGTTAATGGGTAAAGTGCTTGGCTGCTAACCTCAAGGCTGGAGGTTCAAACCTACCAGCTGCTCTGCAGGAGAAGAGACTAAGCATTCTGTTCCTGTAAAGACTATGGCCTAGGAAACCCTATGGGGCAGTTCTACTCTGAATATAGGGTCACTGTGAGACAGACTTGATGGCACACCACTATCTCCACTACAACAGCTGTAGATAAACGAAGTGAATTGTCCCAAATACTTTGGTAAAATGATGAAGGGGAAAAAACAAGGTAGTTGTAAACAATCCTACTTGCCAAAGGAGAGGGGGTAACAACACCCAGTAGTCTATGGTGTGCTTTGTATTCTGTTGGACAAAAGCATCAAGAATTCTCTGCCTGAGACTACAAAATATTACTAATAATGCACAGATGGCAGAATAGACAATAGATAAATGAGAACTACTAAAAATCTAACACTTATGCTCATCCAAAGACATTATTGAGAGAGTGAAAAGACTCCCTATGGACTGGGGAGCAATATTTAGCAGCCACATAGCTGACCGATTGTCTGATCTCCATAACCTACAAGGTACTACAGCATGTCAACAAGAAAAAGATAAATCACCCAACTAAACAACAAGCCAAGGAGATGGAGACATTTCTCTATAAAGAAGACAGCCAGGCAGCTAAAAGACACATGAGGAAATGATCACAATCATTAGCCATTAGAGAAATCCACATCAAAACAACAGTGAAATACAATCTCACCCCAACAAGGTTGGCAGTAATCCAGAAAACACAAAACAACAAATGTGGGAGAGGCTGTGGAGAAACTGGTGGGAATCTAAAATGGTACAACCTCTTTGGAAAGCAATTGAGTGCTTTCTTTAAAAGCTAGAAATAGAAATACCATATGATCCAGTAACCCCACTGCTTGGAATATAGCCTACAGAAATAGGGGCCATCACAAGAACAGATACACGCACACAAATGTTTATTGCAGCATTATCCACAATGGTAAAAAGATGGAATCAACCTAGGTGCCCATTAACAGATAAATAGATAAACTATGGTATATATACACAGTGGAATACTGTGCAACGATAAAGGACAGTGATGATTTTGTGGAACATCTCGTGACCTGGAATCAACTGGAAGACATGCTGAGTGAAATCAGTCAGCTGCAGAAGGACAAATATTGTATGAGACCACTATTAGAAGGACTTAAGAAAAGACTGATGCACAGAAAAGACTCTTTGATGGCTAGAAGGGTAGGGGAGGAGGGAGAAGGTTATTCATAGATTAGATAGTCTATAGGAATTTGGTTAGGCGAAGGGAGTGACCTCTACCTACAGTAAAAGGCACGTCAGCATAACGACTACAATTTTCTAAATTCAACCCAATATTTCAAAGGATGGAGTGACAGGGACAGGGGTCTGGGCACCATGTCTTCAGGGGACATTGAGGTCAATTGGCATAACTAGTCTTTTTCTAAGAGTGTTCCATACCCCATATTGCTGAGGGGTGCCTGGGGTCTTAAAAGCCAGCAAGCTGCTATCTAAGGAACATCAATTGGTCCCAACCCATCTGGAGCAGACGAAAACTGAGCATATCAAAGACATGAGGAAAAATGAGCCTAGGAGACAGAGAGACTCATATGATTAGGAGATTACAACAGCAGGAGAACCGAAGAACTAGATGGTGTCCAGCTACACCAAAGAAAGCCCTGACAGGGAACACAGCTCTGATACAGCATAAGAGAAAGGAATATGCAGATCTAGAACTTTATTAAAAGACCAGTCTTGATAGTCCAACAACCTCAAGGGCCTCCTGAGAACATGGCTCCTAGACTTGCTGGTGTCCCGATGTAGGGAGCCGTGGGTAAGCCCCCAGGCCCCGACATACTGGAAGCTCATAGGCTTGAAAAAGCCCGCGCCGCGAAATTCAAAAAGCCCGCGCGCGCGAAAAAACTTCCTGCCTGATGTCACTGCCTAACACCACCAGGAAGTACGGAAAGCCCACACGTCACTGCTCTACACCCCACCCATACTTGCTCCTACCCAATCACTGAATGACAAATACTGCTTACCAGACCTCACCTGACTCCAGGCCCTTCCCCTCCCCAACTTCTATATATACTGCCTGTTACAATAAAACCACGAGGCTTGATCAGATTCTTGTCTTGCCTTCCATTTTTCCGCCTCTCCCTGCTTTACTTTCTTAGGCTCCCCCTTGCGCCTTCGTTGCTTTGTCCCGCGGGTCGGGGCATCCCAGAGCTGAAACCAGTACTGAAGCTAACATTTCAGACAAAGAATGGACTGGACTTGGGGACACAGAGTGATATGGGTGCCATGTGTAGTAATACATATATGAGGTTGTCCTACTGGTTTCTTTTTAGAGAGGTGCAGGTAAAGAGGAGTGGACAAGTGTTGGTTGAGTGGCTATTGGAAGAGTAGAAAGGAATAGTGTGCTGTCACAGGTAAGAAGAGCTGATGGAGTTGCAGAGAGGTGGGTGCTTGGTGTTTCATATGGCAAATTGACTTGGGTTGTAAACTTCCACTTAATCACAACAGCAAAAAATTTAAAAAAGCAAAAACAATTATCTGCCTGTGAAGAGCAGGGACACCAGATGAATGGAAACAGGGTACCCAGAGTGGAAAAGGGGAGACTGCTGACACTGCAAGGATTGCAACTAAAGTCACGGAATCATTTTTAAATGGAAAACTTATCTGCCATGTAAACTTTCACTTAAAGCACAGTAAAATGTTAAAATATACATATATATGTATCCCGTGCCTTAAGCACACCAATTGATCTCTATTTTGCTAGGAGTGGTAGAGGAAGGAGAGCCAGGAATAGGAGGAGGAAATGGAATGTGTGGGTAATTACCTCCATGTACAATTGCCTCCTTTGCCATAAGCAGAGCCGGATGGTGCCTGGCTTCTGCTATTGAACATTTTGATCAAAGATTCTAAAGAAGAATCCTGATCAAAAGGGGGAAAATTTTAGATTCTTTCAATAGAACAGAGTTTCAAATTTTTATGGAATCCAGATTGTCTGGAACTATGGAGGCTGAATGAGCTCCCAAAACTACTGCCCTGAAATAATCTTTGAACTTTAAACCCCAAAATATCCCTTGAAATCTTCTTAAAACTAAGAACTAGTTTAGCTTTCCTAGCAAAGAACATCTGCCTTGAGCAATATACTCTGTTAAGATCTATCTGTATGGGATCAAACTGACAACAGCAACTTGAAGGATGAGATAGGAAACTTGGGGTTAGTAAGTTTATGCAAATGGGGGAGGAACAACTCGGAAAATCAGGGTGGAATGGTTGCACAACTCAAAGAATGTCATCAGTGTCACCAAATTGTATGGGCAGAAACTGCTGAATTGCTACATGTTTTGTTGCGTATATTCTCAACAATAAAAACAAAATAATTTATTTTAAAAAATTCCGTGCCTTGGTAGAGAAGGACTCTCTACCAGCTTGGAGGGCTTCCCTTGTGCTTTCCACACCTTAGAAGGACTTAAAAAAATTTTTTTCATGTGTGTATTTTAAGGTTGATTTTTTTAAATTTTATGTAACAATTGTGTTCCTAAGATTTGTACAAGTAATACATAAGCAACAACTAATATTTATATAGACCTTTCTAACAGAGACTTTCTAAATTTGATTTACATCCGTTTACTTATTTAATCTTTTGCTACTATTACTAGTGCCCATTTTACAGATAAAGAAAAAGGCTGAGGAAGGTTAAGAAACTTGCCCAAGGTTAAAAGCTATTAATGACAGTCTGATGGTTTATCTAGAGAATTTATGTGCTCATACAGTCTGTATTTTAAAAATCCCAGGTACAGCATGAGAAGGACTCTTTGATAATTTATCTACAAATGTAATTTCCCCTCTTAGATTTCTGTCCTGTTTCCTCATTATGTGAATCAAAGAGCATTGAGCTGAGCACTGGTAACACTTGGTAGTTTACCTAGCAAAACATACTTTAAGGTAGGTAAGTTTCTTCCTGACCAGTAAATATGAAGGAAAAACAAAACCCTAAGATTCACTAAGATTCAGTGCCTTGAGTCTATGCAGAGGTTACATTTGGACAAAAGACAGCCCACTAGTCAAGTTTAGTCATTGGCTGAGTAACTCACTCTAGGGCCAGACGTTTCACTTGGTGTTTCAGTTTGCTCGTCTATTTCACCCTACTCTCCTCCCTTCTGCAGATAGATGGTGGGAGAATGAAAATAAATGTATGCCTATTGAAAATCTTTGAGTCAGTCAGAAAAATGCTAGAAAAATACAAGGTGCTATCAGAACACATCTATTCTAAACAATGGAAACGTTGGTGGTGTGGTAGTTAAGTGTTAGGTCTGCTAACCAAAAGATGGGTCGTTCAAATCCTCCAGGTGCTCCTTGGAAACTCTATGGAGCAGTGCTACTCTGTCCCACAGGGTCACTGTGAGTCTGAATTGACTGGATGGCACTGAGTTTGGCTTTTTGATCTGGCATCCTAAACAATAATCTATTAAAGACCACTTAATACACTTTAAGTTTTAAGACTACAGTAAAATATAACCAACTAGCTTGAGTATGCCATTGCATCATCTTTTAAAAGCACAAACATATAAGCCCATCTGGAAAACTGCTTAATCCTAAATTAACTGGAGGGATTAGGACCACCAGCCCTATTTAAATTAAGAGCTACATGTAATTAACTTCCAGGTACAAACTTGGGAACTATTGACAAGGGATTTTCACTGTTGACTGGACTCTTGTCAGGAACAAGCAGATAAGGTTTTATTTAACACAACATTGACAGTTTCTAGTGTCCCTGATTTTACTGTATGTTACCCAGAAGATGAGCAGTGATTATGCTCAGAATTCTTTTCAATAATTTTCTTCCTAGTCATTCCTTTGAACCAACAGTCCGGTGGGCTACAATTCCATATTCAGGGTGTCCGCTCCAGGGGAAAGCTTTCCCCCTGTTGGCTCTGGAGGAAAGTCTGGTATTGCATCAGTCTTTGTCCAGGGAGCATCTTGGCGCAGGAACCTCAGATCTGAAGGACATGCTTTTCTCCCGGTGCTGCTTTCTTGATGGTACGAGATTCCCCTCGTGTGTGTATTTTAAGAGGACATTTACTATTCAAGTCAGTCTGTCATACAAAAAAAGCAAACACGCATTGTTATGTAAGTCTAGTCACTCTCCCCACACTGTGACAGCACACGCCTCCTTTCCACCCTGTATTTTCCATGTGTGTTCAACCAGCTCCTGTCTCCCTCTGCCTTCTCACCTCGCCTCTGGATGGGAGCTACCCGGTTAGTCTCATGTATCTTCTTAAACCAAGAGACACACTCTTTGCCGATATCATTTTATGTCTTATAGTCCGGTCCAATCTTTGTCTGAAGAGTTGACATGGGGAATGGTTTCAGTTCTGGACTAACAGAGTCTGGGAACCACATCTTCCACGGATGATCTAGTCTGTCAGATCATCAAGTCTGATTTTTTTTTTTTTACTAGAGTTCGAGTTCTACACCCCTCTTTTCTCTCACTTTGTCAGTGATTCTTTCTTGTGTTCCATGTTAGGACAGTCATTGGTCATGCCCAGGCACCATCTAGTTCTTCTGGTCTCATGCAGATGTAGTCGCTGGATTACGTGGCCCACTCTGTCTCTTGTGCTTGTATCTTCCTTATGTCTTCCACGTTCTTCATTCTCCTTTGCTATGGGTTGGGACCATCTGACGCTTCTTAGATGTCTGCTTGCTAGCCTTTAAGTCTCCAAACACCACTCACCAAATCTTAAAAGGATTTCCTAGGCACTTGGCTTGGCTTGGCTTGGCTTAGTATTAGTGTTGTTGTGGGGACAGGACAGGTTGATCGGTCATAGGTTTCTCCTTGCCAGGATTTGGTTTTCTCTGGCAAAATCACTTCCTTAAAACAATTGTAGGTTTTCTGACTGTTTGCATTAGTAACTGCATAGGCCAATAATCAAGTCTGAAGACTTTTAAATTACGGTCCCTGAATCTGGACCTTGATCTTGGTGGCAGAGGGGAAAAGAAGGGATCTTTCTTAGTCCTCAGTTCAGGGCCTTTATCTTGGCCTCTGCCTTGGAGCAAATGTGAACACCACGCATTGGGGGAAACACAGCAAGGCAGAAGACTCCTTACATAAGGATAAGTGCTCGCTTAGTGGGTTGGTAGGAGGCCCGGGGAGGGGCTGTGTTTCCTGCCTCCCTGACTATGCTCCCACTCACTTTAGCTTTGACATAAAAAAATGAGCTTTTTCAATCCTGCAAAGCATGTGACTAGGAGACTGCATCAGCTTGGGTTGCTGGCAACAGGCAGTCAGTCATCTCAGCAAAGTTGTGGGAGCACATGCTTGGGGACCAGGCTGCCTGGATTCAAGTCACAGCTCTGCCATCTTTTAGCTTCATGATCTTGGATAGGTTATTTATTCTGTGCCTCAGTTCCTCAAATGTCAAATGGGAGACAATATTGGGACTCGTTTTTGTGTGTGACTGTGAGGATGAAGTGAACTACTCTGTTAGAGCACTTAGAATAGTTCCTGGCACATAATGAGTGCGTCATAAATGTTGTGAGGTGCCATGGAATTGGTTCCAATTTAGAGCGACCCCATGTGTGACAGGACAAGACACTGCTTGGTCCCGTGCCACCTTCACAAGCCTTGCTTTGCTTGAGATCATTGTTGAAACATTGTGTGAGCCCATTGCTTGGACAGTCTTCCTCTCTTTCACTGGCCCTCTGCTTTACCAAGCCTGATGTCCTTCTCCAGGGTCTGGTCCCACCTGATAACATGTCCAAAGTATGTGAGATGAAACCTCACCATCCTTACTTCTAAGACGCATTCTGACTAGGCTTCTTCTAAGACAGATTTGTCTGTTCTTCTGGCAGTCTCTGGTATATTCGATATTCATTATCAACACTGTAATACAAAAGCATCGATTCTTTTTTTTTTCAACTGTACTTTAGATGAAGGTTTACAGAACGAACTAGTTTCTCATTAAACTGTTAGTGCACATATTGTTTTATAATTAACAACCCTACAGTGTATGAACACTCTCCCTTCTCAACCTTGGGCTCCCTATTACCAGCTTTCCGGTCCCCTCCTGCCTTCTAGTCTTTGCCCCTGAGCTGGTGTGTCCTTCAGCCTTGTTTTGTTTTACGGGCCTGCCCAACCTTTGGCTGATGGGTAACCTCAGGAGTAGCATCAGGACTGAGCTGAAGGGGTGTCTTGGCCCACACTCTCGGGGTTCTCCAGTCTCTGTGAGGCCAGCAAGTCTGGTCTTTCTTTTCAAGCTAGAATTTTGTTTTACATTTTTCTCCAGCTCTGCCCAGGGCCCTCTGTTGTGATCCCTACCGGAGCAGTCAGTGGTGGTAGACGGACACCGCCTAATTGGACTGGACTCTGTCTTGTGGAGGTCAGGGTAGATGTGATCCATTAGCTTTTTGGGCTAGTCTTTGCCCTGCGTTTTTCATTTCCTTTATGATTCCTTGTTCCTTGAATGGGGAGACCCGTGGAATATCCTAGATAGCTGGTCACAGGCTTTTAAGACCCCAGACACTACTCACTGAAGTAGAATGTGCAACACTTTCTTTATAAACAATGTTTATGACAACTGAGTTACATATTCCACGAGCCCATGGTCCCTCCAGACCCGTGCCCAGCAATGTGGTCCCTTAGGGAGTTTGGATGTGTCTATAGAGTTTCCAGGACCTTGCCTTGTATTAGCTGTGTGTGCTTTCTTACCCTTCATTGTGTGCTTTACCAAAGTTACCAGTTACCTATTTAGCATTTTTCCATCCACTTCTTCCCTACCTCATAACCATCAAAGATTGTTCCTTTTCTTGTGTCCGCCTTTTCATGAGTTTTGACAGCAGTGGTCTCGTATATTTGTCCTTTCATGATTGACTCAGCATAAAGCCCTCCAGTTTCATCCACGTTATAAGATGCTTCAGATTCATCATTGTTCTTTATTGTTGCATAGTACTCCATTGTCTGTATATACCAGTTTGTTTATCCATTCATCTGTTGACGGGCATCTAGGTTGTTTCCATCTTTTTGCTATTGTAAGCAGCGTTGCAGAGAACATGGGTGTTCATATGTCTACTCATGTGACAACTCTTTATTTCTCTGCGGTATGTTCCTTGGAGTGGAATTGCTGGATCATATGGTATTTCTATTTCTAGCTTTCTAAGTAAGTGTGATATTGTTTTCCAAAATGATTGTACCATTTTTCAAAGGCATCAATTCTTCCTTGGTCTTCCTTATTCACCATCCAGCTTTAGCATACAAATAAGGCAATTGAAAATATCATGGTTTGGGGCAGATACACCATAGTCCTCAGAGTGACATCTTTGATTTTTGTAAAAATGGCTTGGGGGCAATGTCTGACCTCCTCCAGTTCCACAATGGGGAAGGGAAAACTTCTTTCTTTGTAATCTTTACTGATTCTGATACCAACCGTCCCTCGCACAACACTCTGTACTTCTCTGTTTTCGATACTCTGTCTCAGTGCCATAGACAACACACAGACCATACTCACCAGTTCTGGGATCTATTAGGGAAGTAACGGCAACAGTTCAGGTTCAGAAACCCAGGATACGTCCTTCTAGCAGGACAGCCTCTTCCCAACTGTGGTCACTGGCATACCTCTCCCTGACCCTAGGCCCATCCCTGAAGGCACCTAGCTTTCTCTCTCTGTGAGCTGGGAAGCCTAATGCACTGCCTTCTGCCGCCAGATCTCTCTTACCACCGCTCCTCACAGTCTTCACTGTTAGAACTTGCTCTCTCTCTCTCTTTCCTGTTTCCAGGAGCTTCTCAGTCCAGGGATCCAGGGTCCAGAGCACATGCTTTCTGCTCCTGGCTGTTCGTCCTTAGTGGCTTTAGGGTCTTCCTGTTTGCTGTGGAATTGATTCTCTTTTAAGGCAAAACTGACTAATACCCTTCTCATGCAGTCCTTGCCCAGTCACTTAGTAGAAATTACAAGACTGTGACTAGAGAGGCCACACAAAAGTAATCAGATACTTCACTTTTTAGCACTCGAGAGAGGTCTTTTGCAGCAGGTTTGCCCCATGCAATACATCCTTTGATTTCTTGACTACTACCTCCATGGGGATTGATTGTGGATATAAGGAAATCCTTGAGAACGTCAATATTTTCTCTGCTTATGGTGATGTTGCTTAATGATACAGTTTTTTGAGGAGTTTTGTTTTATTTACATTGAGGTATAATCCATACTGAAGGCTACACTATTTGATCTTCATCAGTAAGTGCTTCATCTTGACTTTGAGCAAGCAAGGTTGTACCATCTGTATAACACAGGATGCTAATGAGTCTTCCTTCAATCTTGATGCCACATTCTTTACAGAGTCCAGCTTTTTTGATTATCTGGTCAACACACAGATTGAGAAAAGATGGAGAAAAGATAAAACCTTCATGCACACCTTCCTGATTTTAAATCAGGCCTTATCCCCTTGTTCTGCTCAAAAAACTGCCTGTTGACCTATGTTAGCTTTCATTATTTATTATTTTTTCTGCAAAAATTCTCTCTTGACATGGAACTGAAGGCTTGGGAATACAGCCAACACGCAGCTAAAACCTAACATAGTTCTACCAAGTCCCTTAAAGCCCCCGTCTATGTTAGGTCCACGGTCTGAGTTCCAGGAGTCGCTGGCCCAGAGCTGCAGGCCACAGAATTCCAGTTTCCCAGCCTGGGATGAGACATTCTCACCACCCTGCATTCCACTCAACACAGACAATTTCAGTGCTGGCAGGATCCATTGCTTGCAACACCTTACTTCCCATATTAGTCAAAACTTCTTCAGTGGTAAGTGACATACTGCTAAATGAAACAGACTTGTGGTAGGGGGAAGAAATTTGTTGTTTTTTTATTAAAAAGTTCAGGACTTCAGGTATGGTTAGATGCTGGTGTTCAAACAATGCCTATCTCTTGCTCTCAGTTTTTCAGTTCTAATTTCCTGTGTTGGAGATTAGGTAGTCTCAACCCACATAGTGACTTCTGGAAGATACATACTTACATCATCCCAGTTTAGGGTACCCAGGAGAAAGCAGCTGCTAGCCCCCTAGAATTCCAGAAAAGTTTGGGATTGCCTTTCATTTCTCTAATTGTGTCCCTGTTCCCATGCCTGAAGTCAGGAACAAGGCAGCCCACTCTGGACCATATCCGTTAACAGTGGAGCTGCCCTTAGTCTTGTAATACCTCAGGATGACATCATGTGTGGCCTCAGAGGACTGAAATTGCATAGCACACAAAAAAAATTGTATTTATTGACCATCATTTCTGTGGTAGTTTATTCACTGTGAATATTGATTGTTTTGATAAGGAAACCAAGTCTCTGTGTCCTGTTCATCTTCCCTCCAAACTGAGAGGAGAGAAATCCCTTTCTTGTGTCCAAAGCCAATCCCTCTGCCTGTGCCTTTGATCTCATCCCTCTAGCCCCCTAGGGACAAAGTGTCATCACGTATCTTCTTCCCTCTTATATTGTCATTCTCTCCATGTGTGTCCTCTGTGTTTTCTTGAGTATCCACACATTTCAGTCTCTCTCATTAAAAAAAAAAAATCTCACCCCCTTCCTAGGAGAGCTGTCTAGCCATGCAGTCTGCACCTCCTCATCTTCCACCTACTTCTCAAGGAAATGAAATCAGTTTTTATTGCTATCACCGTCTGAAATTGCTTTCTGAATTTACCAGTCACTTCCCATGTGACAAATTCAGCTGTCAACCAGCTTGACCTCTCTTGCACATCAGTTAGCCATACTTCCTTCTGGAAATTGTCACCCTACTTGGTTGGTTCCCACTACTCTGTTCATTCCTGGTTCTCCTTCTCCTCTTTCCCTAGGCTTATTTGTTAAAGGTTATGAGAAGAAAAAGCCATTTCCCTATTCATTCATGTCTATGGTTTTAAGGCCACTTTCTAATTATTAATTCCCCTGTCCACTGCTTCAGCCACTGTCAGTAGGTGTCCTTTCTGTGTTCTAGCACAGAGTCTGGAATAGAACAGTTGTCAGTTAATAAAAAAACAAAAATCTGAACCCACTGTCATCAAGTTGATTCCAACTCACAGTGACCATATAGGACAGTGGAGAACTGCCCCCATAGACTTTCCAAGGAGTGCCTAGTGGATTTGAACTGCTGACGTTTTGGTTAACTACTATGTTACCAGGGTTTGCAGAATTTCTGTAGGGAACCAATAAATGAATTTTCCCAGAGACATGTGTCCTGAGCAAGGCAAAGCAGGAATTACATTCAGATCTGGTCTCAAGGCCACTCACAAAGGCAGATCCCTAAAAGGAAAGTGAAGGTTGTGGGGATGGGCAGCTCCCCTGCCCTTGTGGGACCCTTCTGATGATGACTCAGATCTTTAGAACCCAGCCACACAGCATCAGCAGTCTTCTCTCTGTCTCCTCCCACTCCTGAAGTTCTACCTCCATGGTGTGACATAGCCTTGTCATGCAAAAAGGGCCTATCTGGAGTTTCAGACCTTTTTTGATCTGGTTGTGTGACCTCCAGGAAATCAGTGGCTATGCTGGGGTTTGTTCTTGAGTTCCTTCAGGTTTGCAAAGAAGAGTCATGCTCACATTCCTTTCAGTAAAAGGGCCTATGACAAGGACCCAGGCAAAGCGAGGTTATCAGAGGAGGCCATCTCAGCAGCCCCAAGCAGGCCCCTGGAGAGGAGGTGGAAGGACAAGGCTTGTGCTCTGGCGACCTGCCCTCTGGGTGTGCTCCTAGCCTCTAGGTCTCCCACACCCAACTGTCTCATGTAGGCGGTTTTCCTCTGTCACATCTAGCCTGATCATGACTGCCTTTGGCTGAGACCCAAATCCTGCTGTCCAATCAACTGTGGTAAGGTTGGCAAGGCTGGCCTCACTGGATTTCTGTGACCTAGATCACCATGCTTTCATGAAGCAGAATCAGCTCAGGTCTACTGCCCTCAGGAGGAGGTCGGGGGAGTGGCAGGGGGACGTGGTGTGCAGCAGTTTTATTCTGTCCTATAGGGTCACACTATGAGTCGGAATCAAGTCAATGGCCTTTTTTTTTTTTTTTTTTTTTAATTGCAGCTATATTGTAAAAATCAGAAAACTATACTGCTGCCACCAGTGCCTTTCACTCTCCAGGCAGGTAGTGATCAGACACAAGAACTCTTAGAGTTCAGCCACCACTGTCTGTGCAACTGCTCCTCAGCATCCGCAAACTAGACTGGACACTGGAGCGTTGCTGAAGAGCAATCCAAAGTTACCACAAACATGCAACAGTACCCGTACAACTGGAAGAGGGCCCTGGCCTCACCGTCTCTACCCTACTCTCATATAGATTCTATGTAGACCGTGAGGCCCTAACTCATATGCAGAATGTTAGCCGCAAAGGAGTCTCGGAAATATAATTAATTTTACAGCCTTTGCAGTATGCGGTTGGAATGGATGCTGAAAGCCAACCCACCATGTCTACTCCAGCCCACTCTCTCCCCCAAAAAGAGATCCAGAATCAGCCATGTATACTCCTCTGGATGTTCATTCTTCCAGTTTAATCACAATTCCAACTCAATAGCCTGTAACCTAAGGACTCAATTATCAAATTACCGCCACAAACACACCTTTGTGATACTACGGGAAGAGTGGTAGAGGTAGAGGGGAAGAAATGGGTTGATAGCCATAAAAACTTAACATAATTGAGTCAAGGATGAAAATATGAAATGCTAATAGTTCTCATTTCTCAATTTTTCATGAGTTTGTTGTTCATGTTCATAAACTTCTTTTTCCACTAGTCACTCCATGGGCCTTTTCCCCGGAGGGCTTAATGGTCTAGCTTTTTATCTTTTATTCTTGAATATTGCAGTACTAGAAGAAACTCCAGAGGATCCTCTAGGTTCCAGAAATAACCCTTCCTCCCCTTCCTGAGTGACAGCAACCCTATTTCTTTTGCTAGTCAGGATCAATCACTCCCTTACCACAACTGCTCCCAGGTTCCATGGTGCACTGTTGTCGCTAGGTGCTGACGACCCCTTTCCAACTCACAGCTAGTCTATGCACAACAGAATGAAGCACCGCCCAGTGCGGTGCTGTCCTCACAATCGTTGCTGTGCCTGAGCCCTTCGTTGCAGCCACTGTGTCGATCCATCTTGTCTAGGTGTTTCTCTTTTTCTGCTGACCCTCTATTTTACCAAGCATAATGTCCTTCTCTGGAGACTGATCCCTCCTGATAACCTGTCCAAAGTACATGAGACTTAGTCTTGCCATTATTGCTTCTAGGGAGTATTCTGGTTATGCTTCTTCCAAGACAGATTTGTTCATTCTTCTGGCAGTCCATGGTATAGTCAACATTCTTCACCAATACTGGAATTCAAAGGCATCAATGCTTCTTTGGTCTTTTTCACTGGCCAGCATGCCTTGGATCAGGCACACCTTAGTCCTCAAGGTGACATCTTGCTTTTTAACACTTGAAAGAGATCTCTTGCAGACCATTTGCCCAATGTGTTGCTTCTTTTGATTTTTTGACTGCTGCTTCCACAAATGTTCACTGTGGATTCAAGTAAAATGAAATCCTTGTCAAACTCAAACTTTTCTCCATTTATCATGATGTCACTTATTGCTCTAGTGGTGAGGACTTTCGCTTTCTTCAATGCTGAGGTGTAATCCACATTGAAGGCTGTGGTCTTTGATCTTCATCAGTAAGTGCTTCAAGTTCTTTCCACTTTGAGCAAGAGAGGTTGTGTCATCTGCATAACGCAGGTTGTCAATGAGTCTTTCTCAACTCCTGATGCCATGTTTTTCTTCACATAGTGCAGCGTCTCAGACTACTTCCTCAGCATACAGAATGATAGGTATGGTAAAAGGATACAAACCTGACACACACCTTTCGTAACTTCAAAACCACGCAGTATGCACTCGTTCAATTCAAACAACTACCTCTTGATCCAGGTACGGATTCCTCACGGGCACAATGAGGTGTTCTGGAATTTTCATTCTCCACAATGTTATCCATAATTTTTTATGATCCACTGTCAAATGCCTTTGCATAGTCAATAAAACACAGGTAAACATGTTTCTGGTATTCTCTGCTTCCAGCCAAGATTCATCTGACATCAGCAATGACATCCCTGGTTCTCTACTCTATACTCTTCTAAGTGTGGCTTGAATTTCTGGCACTTCTCAGTTGGTAATTTCCACATCTGGTGGAATCACCTTTCTTGGGAATAGGCATAAATATAGATCTCTTCCAGTTGGTTGACCATGTAGCTGGGTTTCCAATTTCTTGGCACAGAGAAGCAAACATTTCTAACGCTGTATCCATTTGTTGAAGCATCTCGGTATTGTCAGTTTCTGGAACATTGTTTTTCACCATTGCCTTGAATGAAGCTTAAATTTCTTCCTTCAGTACCATTTGTTCCTGATTATGTGTTACCTCCTGAAGTGGCTGGATGTCAGTCAATTCTTTTTGGTACAGTGACTCTGTGTATTCCTTCTGCGTTCTTTTGATGACTCCTGTGTAATTTAATATTTTCCCCCCAGAATCTTTCAGTATTGCAACTTGAAGCTTGAAGTTTTTCTTCAGTTCTCAGCTTGAGTAATGTCAAGCATTTTTGTCGTGGTCATCTAGTGCTGCTATAGCAGAAATATCACAGGTAGATGGCTTTAACAAAGAGAAAGTTACTTTCTCACAGAAAAGTAGGCTGTAAGTCCCAATTAAGGGCATCAGCTTCAGGGGAAGTCTTTCTTTGTTGGCTCTGGAGGAAGGTCCCCGTCATCTACCTTCTGAATTAGAAGCTTCTGAGGTGCAGGAACCCTGGATCCAAAGGACATGCTCAGCTCCCATCATTGCTTTTTTCCTGATGGTATGAGGTTCCCCACTCTGTGCTTGCTTCCCTTTCCTTTATATCCCAAGAGTTTGCCTCAAGGCACAATACAGTCTTACAGACTGAGTCTTGACTCATTGATACAACCACTTCACATCCTCCCTCATTAACATCACAGAGGCAGGATTTGTAGCACAGAGGAACATCACGCAATACCAGGAATCATGGCCTAGCCAAATTGCTACACATGTTTTTTTAGGGAGACACAATTCAATCCACAACAGTGTTCTTCCCTTTTAGTTTACTATCTCCAGATCTTTGCATATGTCATGGTAATACTTCACTTTGCCTTCTCCAGCTGCCCTTTGAAGTCTCTGTTCAGCTGTTTTACTTTATCACTTTTTCCTTTTTGCTTTAGCTACTCAAGTATCAAAGTCTCTTGTTGACATCCATTGACGTCATTTCTTTCTCTCCCTGTCTTTTAATGACCTCTTGCTTTCTTTTCTCCCATGCCATCTGGCAGTTTGTCATACTGTGGTAGCTTGCATGTTGCTGCAGTGCTGGAAGCTACGCCACAGGTATTCAGATGCCAGCAGGGTCAGCCAGGCACACAGGTTTCAGCTGAGCTTCCAGACTCAGACAGACTAGGAAGAAGGACCCGGCAGTCTACATTTACAAGAATTAACCAGTTCAGTGGTATGAGGAGCCCAAATTGGCCAGATGGGAGACAGTATTCAGTAGAATCACTGTTTTGTCCACTGGTGGAAGCATTTCTTCTATGGGTATCAAGACTTCTTAGTTTAGAAGCCACAGGAACAAGAAGCAAATAAAAACTCAAGAGTGGGTTACTGGAAATATTAGTGGGATGTGCCAATGCCTATTTATGCCCCTTGGTTCCTAGAACCATGTATTCTATGGTAAAACAGCATCGTATGTTAGTCACTGTTTCAGAATATGTATTTCGTCCTATAGGAGAAAACTGCAACTTCACAACATGCTGTCTGCCAGCTGATGCTGTGAATGAGTCTTCAGGAAGCCATTTGTCTATTTTGTGAGAACAACGGGTTTGGGATGATAGCAGTGGTCTTAGCCCACTGCCTCACTTGTAGAATACCCATGATAAAACATTTAATAACTGCATGGATAAAAATATTGATGATGATGATAAATTAAAATGATAATGCTAATACACATAGCACTGACTGTGTGCCAGGTACCATTATAGCATTACATGTATTTATTCATTTAATCCTCACAATCCCAAATGAAAAAACTGAGAAGTTAAATAATTTACTCAAGGTCATAAGGTAAACAGTGGAGTTAGAATTCCAACCCAGGCCTTCTGGCCCTGTAGTCTCTCTTCTTAACCATTATGCTTCTTAAAGGGAACATACAATTAAATTTAGAATAATTGTGGGAAATGTCTTTTGATTTATGATAATTTGGATTTTTCTCATTTGAAACACTAAATATTTGAGGGTTGGTATGCATGGAAGGTTTTCACTGGCCAATATTTGGAAGTAGATTTCCATGTCCTTCTTCCTAGTCTATCTTAAGTCTTGAAGCTTCTCTAAAACCTGTCCCCATGGGTTACCCTGATGGCAGTTGAAACATTGGTGACATAGCTTCCAGCATCCAAGTGACCTGATGACAACCTAACAACAGCAACATGTATGGAAAGAATCTATGCCAAGAATGGCTGTCTTTTCCAGTGAAGACAAATACTTGCCTTCTCTACAATGGAAGGGACTGATGTAACTCAACTGTGATCAAGTACCCGCTGGTTCTGGCAGTGCATGGAGCAGGGCCCAGTAGTAAGCTCATGTTAGTGTCTCAGAAGAAGGGTTGCTATTGCCAAAAAAGGTATGGCTTGACTCCAAAATCTTAAGGTCAGTGCTGTGATTCTCTTATAGAAGCTTCCTATGGTATACATACAGCATCTCTATTTACCAAGGACTTTTATATGCTTCTGGATCTGCTAGGCCATAAACACTGAACTGCACCCTGTGCCAAAGACAATGGCCACTGCTGTTCACTGGCCAAATTTTTCAGAAGTAGGCCAACAGGTCTTCTTCCTTGTGTCTCAGTCTGGAAGCTCTGCTGAAACTTGTCTATCACGGGTGACCCTGCTGGTATGTGGGTACTGGGAGCATAGCTTTCAGTATCACAAGACCATGCAAACGACCACAGGACAACAAACTGTAGTACATAGGGTCACTATGAATTAGAATTGATTCAACAGCATCTAAGAAAAACAAAAACCAATTGATGAACAGTCACTTTAGTTGGGCCTTTCAATGCTGATAGCCTTTTGGTTACTCAGCAAATAGGTCAGTGAAACCTTGTTAAACCTTGTATATGTTACCTCTAAAAGGGAGATTCATGAAATGCTTGGCATTTTTCTTAGTGGCTCGGGTGTACAGTGCAACAGCTCATCTCACAACAGAGGAGATACCTTGGCATGCTCCAGATGATTAGTTTGGGGCCCTACAAACTTCAACGAGGTAGAAGTTCCCTAATTTCCGTACGGATTATTTCTATCCTCTAGAACACAGGGCTTTTACTGAGGCATTTAGATACCTGTGTCTTCCGGCTTATTACATCTAAAAACAGGATGCCATCACACCCAGAGTAATGTTCTAGGAGACGGCAGATGAGGAAGTTGCCTACAGACTGGATTTCAACAGAGCAGGAGAAGTGATATAATACAGATGTAAAACAGATGTATCACTGGCCCTGACAGGTGAAAATAATCTGCTTTTAATGTTTTCTGGGTTTTGGCATAGGGAAAAAAACATTTCAGGTCAGTTTAAGATTGAATAGCTGCAGGTACCAGGGGCAAGTATTGATTTGCGTCATACAGGTTTTATCTTATTAAACAGCTATCACTGGAGTTATTACCTCACTAATTTTATGAAAATTTATTATCATTGTCTAAAATACACTCAAATCACACACAGGCCAAATTGGTACATTAAACATGAGTTTGTGATGGAAGTCATCACTCAGTCCTTGCTGGCGGCACTAGTATGTACCATCCCCTCGGGGATTTACTACTACTGTTTTGGTTTATGACTTCGGTCGGGAAGTGGAGTTCTGGGGGCTTTCCTTTACTCTTATCACAATAGTTTTTACTTCATGGGTCAATAAACATAAAGACTCTGCCAGGTGCCAAGTACATCTCTTAAAACGGTGCCTACAGAACTGGGAAATTACTACAGGACGGATATGTGAGATAGACCCAGGCCAAAACTTTTTTCACCAGCCTCCTTTAAATCTGTACTCTAACCAGTGCCCACCAAGGCTTTTTGAGTCCCTGCTGGTTTAGAGATAGGCCTTCCAGGATTTCCTAGAGGCCCAGGTATTTCTGCCTTCCTTAGCACAGTAACAGGAGCCCTCGAAGCACAGTGGCTGACAGCTTGGCTGCTAACCAGAAGGTCAGCAGTTTGAATTCATCAACTGCTCCTTAGAAACCCTATGGGACAGTTCTACTGTCCTACAGAGTTGGAGTCAGTTTGACAGCAGTGGGTTTGGTTTGGTTTAGCAGTGATGTTGGTAAATGGCTGACACTCCATTTGGGGAAGACTAAAAGATTTACGGTATTTATGGTGAAACTACTGGGTGCTTCCTTCAGTGTAGCCAGTATGCCTTTACTCAAGGGTCTCAGGTCTGAGAATTGAATGCATGTCAGCAACTCTTTATTTTGCTCACTCAAAACATGACTCTACCAGATCTAGTTTTGTTTGTGTTACATAAATGAAGTAGGACCTCTGTAGGAAAAGCACACATTGCAGTCCAAAAAACCCCTTAGTCAATTCACTGACGCCAAAATCCCTGCAGGTCAAACCAGCTCTGTTGCCTCAGTCCTGCCCCTTGGTCCCTGCCAGTCCAGCATTCCATCATCCCTAATGATATCTGTGATCCCATTTCAATGGCAGTACTCAGCTTCATGCTCAGCCATGGATAATACATACTCTACACTTCTCAATACACTGATATTTCCCACAACTATACTTTTTCAATGCCTTGGCGTAAAAGGAGTATCTTCTGGGTACTTACAGACAGCAAAATTAGGAGATAAGCGAGCAGGTCACACACACGATAAATCTACAACATGCCTACCATCACGTCTTTAAGTCCTTCTTCTACAACTATACTAAGGAAGTTTGGCATCTCAATTGTATTGTGTAAGCCACTGTTATGCATTGTATTGGGAAAATCTGCTGCAAAAGATCTCTTTAAATTGTTGGAAAAAAAATAAAGATGTCACCTGGAAGACTAAGGTGTGCCTGACACAAGCCATGGTACTTTTAATTGCATCACATGCATGCAAAAACTGGACAATGAACAAGGAAGACAGAAGAATTGATGCCTTTGAATTGTGGTGCTGGAGAAGAGTATTGAATGTACTACGGACTGCCAGAAGGACAAATAGATCTGTTCTGGCAGAAGTACAACCAGAGTGCTCCTTAGGGGCAAAGATGGCTAGACCACATCTCACATACTTTGGATGTGTTGTCAGGAGGAACCAACCCTTGGGGAAGGACATCATGCTTGGTAGAGTGGAGGGTATAGTGGTACAGTGGGAGTGAAAAAGAAGATGACGCTCAACCAGATGGACTGACACAGTGGCTACAATGATGGGTGTAAGCATTAAAACGATTGTGGGCATGGCACAGGACGGGCAGTGTTTCGTTCTGTTGTGCAGAGTTGCTATGAGTCTAAACAGACTCGACGGCACCTAACAACACAAGCCACGGTTAAGTCCAGGTTTCAGTCACCCAACCACCTGAAAGCTACTCTGAGCTGCTAATGCCAGAATCTCTAGTATATTTATTCAGCCCCCAAAGTTCCTTCCTTCTTTCCTGGTGTAATGCTTTTAGAATCCAGTCCCCACATATTTCTCAGGTTTCTGTTGATACAAATTAGCTAAACCTTATAATTCTTCTAACAAGGCTTCTCTTCTCAAATCAGCCTTCCATAAGGATATCGGACTTTGACTCTAGTTACAGATCTGGTGGTGATGAGAGGTACTGATGAGACATGAGAAGTACTGACATTTCTTTCAAGGCAACTAAACTACTCCACAGTCTCTAAAAAAGATACCCAAAACCAAACCCACTGCCACTGAGTCAATTTTGACTCATAGCAACCCTATAGGACAGAACCGTTCCACAGGATTTCCAAATATGTGACCTTTAGCCATAAACACCAGTGTATAATTTTCCAGGGGCAATCAGATCATCATTGCATTTAAACTCAACTTAAACTCATTGGCTTTGAGTTGATTTCAACTTATAGCAACCCTGTAGGGGAGAGTAGACTTGCCCAGTAGTTTCCAAGGCAGCAATCTTTACAGCAGCAGATACATCTTTCTCCCATGCAGCTGCCAGTGGTTTGAAATGCCAGATTTTTGGTAGGTAACTGAGTGCTTCAGGGTTATTTTTGAGGGCTTCATGCCTAAAATCACTCTTGGTACCAAATACTCTTAACAGTCAACACTTAATAGCTATAGGAAACAAACCGCTCTACCCATTTTTCCTATTTTCAATAAAAAGTTAACACAATACAGTACACACAAAAAACTGCTGTAGAGTGTCTAGTAGAACTGTGCTCTATCAAGTGTTCAGTAGCTGGTTTTTCACAAGTAGATCACCCAACCTTTCTTCCAAGATGCATCTGGGTAGACTCAAAATGCCAACCTTTTGGTTATCAGCCCAGCACTGTTAACTGCTTACGTCATCCGGGGACTATAGGTAAGCTAGATTTGCAAACCCTCGACAAGCAGGTTCTAGGCCAAACCTCCTGGAAAGATTCCCCAAATTGGCCTACCCTGGGAGCTACTAGTTTTGCCACCATCTAGACAACTGAGAACAGGAGACTATCGTATGTTATCTATAAACACATACATCACTGTTAGATACGAATCAAAAAGACTCAGCATCCACCAAATCGGCTGATACTGGAATGTTGCAGAAAAATCTGTCTGTATATCCTCGCAGAATAGCCAAATCACCTGGAGATAGCCCTTGAATCTCTTGTTCTTTCTGCATCTTATTTGCATAGCTAATTGGCAAAACTTAAACTGCTTTCTGAATCTTAGTTTGAAAGAAGTCCAACAAATGTGGTTTTTAGCTTTCTAATTTCTAGAATACAAAAAAGTGTATTACACGATTGGAATAAATAATGAGTAAGTAGTTAACCCATCCACAAGTTTCCTTCCACTGGCCCATCCAGTAGGACTGGTGACTAGACACACCCACCCCTAAGAAGCTGACAAGTGACTCCATCTATCTGGCTTACAAGATTACCTCTTCCTGAATTTAGAGGAACCCAGAATTTCCTAGTCTTCAGAGCTCCTTGCTAATCTACACTGAATCTACAACTCTCCCCCTTGGCTCATTTTGTTCCAGCCACACAGGTCTTTTCTGCGGGTTGGTGGTAGGAAGAGGTGGCAGTGTTTTTTTTCAAAAACAGATCCAAGCTATTCTATCTAAGGGCCTTTGTACTTTATTCTTTACCCCGCTAGTGTGTCAAGTTCCTCGGCAACAGGCGTTTTTGAGTTTTCCTTATTGCTAAGTTCCACAGCAGTAGTAATTTCCAGAATGAATGACCATGAATGCTGTGTGAAGAGGAGATTGACTTCACTTTCCGCCGTCTAAGCTGAGAGCCAACTTTCCGGTACATTCTTCATTTTCTCTTCCAGGTGGTACTAATGGGTCTTTTCATATGCTAATGATGAAAAACAGGAGTGTTGCAGAGGATTAGAACAAACGTGGTTTCTTTTCTTAGATGACATCTAGTATCTTCCTGAATTTACATCTGATTTCTGCAGAAGGAAAACAGAGGCTTTTATCAAAAGCTTTTTCAGTACATTACCTCACTTACAGTAATAAGAAATAGTGCTTAAATAACAATACAGGTTTGGCTGAAAACTCTTTCCCCTCCAGTAGACTTCTTTGGTTTTATCCAATTTAATTGTTCCCTTGCTGAGGCTTCAAAAGAATTCCAAGACCTGAGTGAGTACTTCGTACTTCTCAGGCTGTTTGCCTCTATGTCTAGCAGTTTCCTTCTTTGCACACAAGGATACCCTCTAGGACACTTTCTTCCAGAGACCCTAAAATCCACTACTAGCTTCTCCTGTCCCAGGTACAGGCAGCACTAAGTCTGGCTGCACTCCCCATCTTCCAAGCTGGTTGTTGTCCAGATTGATTATTCTGATTGTCATATAACACAGGCCAGGAATACAAAGAGCAGGTGGATCTGTGAAAGGAAACAGAAAGCCATCTGGCCCTTAGGGAAAGGATATTTTCAATTCTTCCTCTGGGCCCAGGTCTGTGATAGAGAACGCTGGCACTGGAAGCTCCTTACTTTTTTTGAATTGGAGAAGTTAGGGGCATGAGAGGTTAACTGACAGTCGCTACCAGATTCAAAAAATTATGCTTAATTTTCCTGCTGTACCAAGGACACTGCTCTAGACCAACCAAAAATTCTTAATACAAATTTAACTCAATCCTGGTGAATTTAGATGACGAGATGAAATTAAATATACTCACTTCTTTTCTTTGTCCTTTCATTTCAGACTCTTTAAAAACCAAGAAAAACCAAACCCACTGCCACTGAATCAGTTTCAGCTCATAGCAATCCCATAAGACAGAGTAGACTTGCCCCATAATTTCCAAGGAGCACCTGGTGGATTTTAACTGCTGACGTTAGCAGCCCTAGCACTTAACCACTACACCACCAGGTTTTCCTCCGCTTCCTCAGTCCTTCTTAGACTGGCAACCTGAGAAAGAGTCTCTGGAACTGGGAAGGTACACCTGAGAGCACAGCAAGCACTAAGGTTACTGCTTGGTGATCATGCAGAATTACTACATTTCTTCCTCCAATAAAAATGCTTTTGGATCCCAATTTGTAACCCTGTGCCTTCACTGGGATCTCTCTGAAGAGCTACCTAGATAAGTACTCTGCTGTCTTCCTTGGAAGCAGGTGACTGACAGTGACTCTGTTGCAGAAAAGGGTTAAGTCAGGCTTTCACAAATCTGCAGAGCTGCCTCTAGA
The DNA here is from genome assembly GCA_028571685.1 of Heterohyrax brucei. Taxonomy (NCBI): domain Eukaryota; kingdom Metazoa; phylum Chordata; class Mammalia; order Hyracoidea; family Procaviidae; genus Heterohyrax; species Heterohyrax brucei. The sequence goes on from CM053140.1 coordinate 63,365,647, forward strand.
GGGCAAACAAGACTCATTTTACTCTGAAGCTTTCCTGACTGGCAGCTCAGCTCATCACTCTTCAGTCTGACTCCAGTCCAAAGAAAGGCAAGCCCAGTTTTGCTGCTTATCATTCTGGAAGGAGTGATTCATACATGACTTCACTGCAGTGATTAGGAAATAATCCTTTTTCCCAGGGAGTAGGAAAACTCAGGTCTAGAGACTGTCAAACACATACTATTTTGATTTAAGCAAACACTTGGCTCTTTACAACTATCCAAGCCAAGGAAAACGACATGAACTGAATTACAACAGAAATCTTTATTAAAACGTGTCTGTCAGTAATATGTTAGCATACATACAATATACACACATACATATGTACACACCTCACAGATCGCCACCATCAGTGTAACCAATAAATTAAAAAAAGAAAGAAGGGGAGCAGAGAGGGAGTGATTAAGGGCAATATTTCCATGTTTTATCTGGTAAGAAACTGCAAATTTCTCAGAATTTCCCTGGGGAAAACCTGTGACCAGAGAATCTTTGAAACAAAATACATAAATCCCCAACCCTGCCTCCCTCCCCTCCCAACCAAAACAAAAAAAAAGGATTCCAAAAGATGCAGTTACAACAAGTGTGCTTCTCAGAATAGGAGCATTCATTCCACTTCATACTCCGGCTTCTGCACCTTCTGGCTTCAAGACAGTCTGTCCCTCAGCTGGGACACAGAGGTTCATATGGGCACTTGGGCTCGGTGCACCTTGGGCTCTCGGGGTAGAGGGGCAGGCTGCAGTGTGGGAGCGGGGGGAGCCACATTCATCTGAGGTGATATCTGGCACATCGTCTGACTGGGTATCAGAGCTCTCCAGGTCACTGCGGATGCTCTCAGGCTGGGCCAAACTAATGTCCCAATGTTTGTTGGCCTGGCAGTCTTTCTGTTCACAGCTTTGGTGTTTGCAGGAGGGATCCTCTTCATTGCCACTGCCACCACCACCATCGCCGCCATCGCTGCCACCACCTTCTTCATTCTCTGCCATCTGTGCATGAACGTGGAGTGAGTCCTCTGTGCTGCTTCCACTCACCAGCTGATAGTGGCTTGGTTTGGCTTCAATGTCCACTTGGATTTCCATATTGTTGCACTCTCTGTGGAAACAAAATCCACTTTGCTGAGTCATGCATGGAGGACAGTCTGCATAGCATGTAGATCCTTTTTGCTGATTTAACACAAACATACACGGGCATGACTCTTCTCTTCAGACAACTAAATGAGATCTTCCAAAATTCAGGGTCACAGCATCAACTACATTATTCAAAATATTTATAGCTTTTTACTACTAGGCTACCACAAGACGAAGCCTGAGTTCCGACAGTAGGGAATGCTGCAGTCACACCATGCCAGATACACTAGCTTCTCAAAAAAAAAAACAGCCTATAGGCACTACTTAAAGCACCAGGAGGGCAGAAACTCTTGATCCACAGCCATCAGTAGACACCAATCTAGCTCTAAGTTCCATTAAGAGCAGTAATACACTGCTGAAATGGCCAGGGAAAGACAAAGAGAGGGAAGGAAAGCGGAAAAAAAAAATCTAAAAATCAAGTGCTAAAAAAGAGCCAAGAGATGCCAACCACTCCCAAACTAAGATCTTGCTCTGTGAATTCATAGGGTACACACTAGATAATCCCACTCCATGATATATAGGACCCTCACATGAGGCACTGAGCTTCTGAAGGCCTAGTACCCAACCAAAAAAGGCAACCTCTCCTAGGCATCTGACTGTTGACATACCTGTCCTGTGGGTTGTAGGAACTGATTATGGAACCGGCCATAGCACGAGTGCTTGCATTGTCACTAATTGCACCAAGACTGGCTGTGTCTTTGGGGTAAATTTCCTTTTGGACATCGGCTTGGACTTCTAACCTGTGTAGAGAGGGGATGGTCGAGTTAATAGACGAACTCGGTATCCCAAGACCACCTGTTTACTGGCGGCACATCTCCTTCGTCGTTCTCTTGCAAATAGTGGTGATCTGATCTTCTCCCATTGTCAGAACAGCTCAAAGAGACACCCACACAGCTTCTTTCTTAAATACCTATTGAAGTCATCCCCACCTTTCTATCCCAGATGCTACTGTTTAACTTCAGGCCCTCCACAGCTCCTGCCTGGATAACTGCAACTAGGGCTCCCTCTTCATTATCTCTTACACCCAAGTCAAACAACCTCCAAACCAGTGACAACGTGGGCAAAGTCCTGAACACTCTAAAAATTCTCCAGGCCCTTTAATACCTGCAGGCATTTAAATTCTTTTTGATCTGCCTCCAGTCTTTCTCTCCAGTTCCATCTCTCGATACAGATCTTAAATTTCCATCACTCTGAATTTTGTCTCTCCTTAAATACCTATTACATGTTTTACACCTCTAGGTGCAAACCTTCTCTGGAAGTTTCCTTTCTCTAGCTGACAAACACACTCAGTCCTTGACAAATGAAAATGTCCCATCTCCTGGCTCTCCCAGCTGAACTGTCATTTCCTGCTAAGTGCTCCCATAGCACTCATCTATTTACTGTTATCAATTTGTATACCTCTTTCCCACTAGTCAGTGAGCCCTAGGAATGGAGGGAACACATCTCATTCACATTTTACTCTGAGGAGCTCCCACATAACAAGAACTCAAATATTTACTTAGCAATCGAACTAGGCTATGCCACTGAAGGCCACAAAGGGGCCAGCCTCCTAGTAGCAACAAGCTTTCCCAACGGTGTCTCAGAGCTGAGAACTCGTAACTATTTCCTCTCTTGGCTCCAACACCGTTTTGTTGCACACTTAAGTATTTCCTCATAATGAGTTTCACAGTCGAACCCATCTGACTCATTCACTTCCTATAAAAGAAAGGCTTTCATAAAACTGGAACAGCTGGACAGGCCAAGCTGCAGTTTCAGCAAGTCAGTCTCCAATTGCGCCTGTCTGCTTGTTTACATGGGTGTTAGTTTTAAGAAAGCACAGCATGAATATGCCTGGTAAGTGGGGGCAGGATTCTCTAAAACAAGAGCTATCCAGAGTCATGAGACACAGATGGGTCAGCAGCCACCTGCAGCTGTACAGTCAAGAAGCCTTGATCCCGCGGCCTATGCCTGTGCCTTTTCGCTGCTTCTTAGCCTCAGACTTCCCTGCCTTCACGAATGAGTCAAGATTCAAGATAAGAAGGCAGTGCAACAGAAAGTACATCAAGTCAGAAGGCCTGGATTCTGGTTTCAGCTCTGCCACAGAATCTCAAGACATGGAAGGGGCCTTTCACAAAGACCATCTACTCAGGTGGTTCCCAGATCCTGTTTTGTGTAATGATGTGCTACAATCACCTGGGAAGCTTTTTCAAAACACAGATCCCTAGTTCTGTAAGAAGAGATTCTTAGTTTATTAATTCTGGGATAGGACCCTGAAATCTATTTTTTACCAGGCTCCCCAGGTGACTGACAGGTGCTTAAGTGTAGGATCCATTCCACCTGCCATCTGTTGCTTGAATCTGTCTAACAGCCAAACTGCCATCTGGTCTCACTTTAAACACCTCCAGGGATAAGCAGATCAGTATCTACTACGGACAGTCCATTTTTTCTTTTGACTTTTACATAGAATTCCCCTACATTCTCTATACAAAATTAGTTCCCTTGTTGTTTCTGCAGAAACCCTGGTGGCACAGCGAGTCAAGTTGCTACAGTTGCTAACCAAAAGGCTAGCAGTTTGAATCTACCAGGCACTCCTTAGAAACTCTATGAGGCAGTTCTACTCTGCTCTACAGGGTTGCTATGAGTTCGAAGTGACTTGAGGGCAGTGGGTATGATTGTTTTTGGGTAGCTTCTGCCAGGATCCCTGGTGGCCCAGTGGTTAAGAACTTGGCAACTAACCAAAAAGCTGGCAGTTCAAACTCCCCAGCTACTCCTTGGAAATCCTACGGGGCAGTTCTACTCTATCCTATAGGACATCTATGAGTTGGAATCAACTCAAAAGAAACAGGCTTAGTTTTGTATAGCTTTGGCTGACTAATCTTAATCTACCTTTTAGCATGAGTCACAGAAATAAGTTTAATTCTTTTTCCAGTTAAAGGCTTTTCAGATATCTGAAGGCAATCATCTCCTCTACCTCCCTGCCTTGTTCTGCATACCTTTACTGTCCCCCCACTCCACTACCCACCCAAACCATCAGGTGTCATCTCCAGTGCATTCAACTCATCACTTCTCATGCAGCATCTGTTACGCTCCTCTGAGCATACTCTGGTTTGTCTATCTGGTGAAGTAACAAAGCAAATCACAACTTTTTTAGATCAATGATGTTTTATATATTTTCAACACAAATTCACTGAACTGACTTTTCTCGTTTATCAAATGGGAGTAAACTCATTGCTGTTAAGTCAATTCCAAGTCATAATGACCCTACAGGACAGAGGAGAACTGCCCCCAACAGGGTTTGCAAGGAGCAGCTGGCAGACTTGAACTGTTGACTTTTCGGCTAGTAGCCAAAGTTTTAACCACTGTGCCACCAGGACTCAATCAAATGGGAAAAGGAAAGGAAGAAAGATTATAGCACCTATAAGGCAGTATGATGCAGCATAAGCACTGTTTAACTAAGAACCAGTGACAGATCTAATGGAGAGCATAGCCTTGGGAATTCTACAAAATGTACATTCTCCTTTCCTGACGTGGGCAGCCCAATGCAGTGGAAAAAACACTGAACTTCTGTTAAGTCAGTTAACCTCCCTGAGCCTGTTTTCTTATTGTAAAAGTAAAAAATTTCCATTGATAGTCCAATCAAAATGAGACAATACATATGACATACCTAGCATACAGGTACGGTTCAATACAGGTATGCTCCCCATTGCTGCAGAGACAGTTCTGACTCATGGCAACCCCAACTGTTACAGTAAAACTGCTCCACAGGTTTTTCTTGGCTATAACCTTTATGGCAAGCAGACAGCCAGGCCTTTCTTCCATGGCAGCACTTGGTGAGTTTGAACCACCAACTTTTATGGTAACAGTTGAGTACAAACCATCTGTGCCACTCAGGGACCGCCACATATGCTACTTCTTACAGTTTCAACTGGTTCTGTCATAAGTTATCCATCCGCTTACCTGCTGTATTTTCCCTTGCCACTGGAAAGAATGCCACCACTCAGTGTGCCCCCAGAGAGGGCTGCAAAGCTGGCTGTTTCACTATAAGGTCCCTGCATAACACTGAGTCCATCTGTTGGGCTTCCACTAGTGCTCAGCACACTAGTCAGGCCTTCAATGCTGCTTTCCCCAATGCTGGGATTCTTGAGGGCTCTCCAGGCATCTGCCACTAGAAATGAAACCAAACACTCACTTCAATACTGAATGGCATCATAAGAGTCTGGTAGATGTTTCTTGCAGTGACTCTACAGAGTGAAACGTTTTCATGCAACAAAGTACTCATTTACTCAAATAGTGAATGAGCAGTCACTATGTGCAGCTACTGTATCTGTTGTTTAAATATATATTCATATTTAATCCTCCCAATAACTAGACATTCCTGGCTCCAATTTTAAATGAACATACTAAGGCTTACAACTAAATGACTCATCTAAGGTTATAGCTAGTCACACAAAATTACAGTTCTGACCCTAAGTCCAGTAGTGTTTCCACTACAATACAGCTGCCATCTAACCAAAGATTTGGTCAAGGGTTGATTGTAGCATCAAGCTTAAAAACCTCTGTGCCACAGGACAGTTAATATGGTATAGCAGAAACAACATTTAAGTAGAAGCTGGAAGACTTCCAGTCTCAGCGTTGCTGAAGCTCTTGACTCTATTTACCAGATACAGAGACAAATGCTTGAAATTTCCGTTAAACAGAGATCTAACAGTCCCCACTCTCCCACTTGAGATGGTTGCTGCAAAAAAGCAAGTGAGATAAGAACTGCAGAAAGTCCTCTGAAAACTATACAGTACTGTGCAGGTATAACAATATTATAATCATCAGTACCACTAGCATACTTGGAATCCTACTAGTTCACACCTGCCATGCAGACACAAGTACCAGAGGAATTAACCTAATAACTCTGGAACAACGAAATGAAAATCTAAAACTACTGTACCCCTCTACATAAAGTTCATTATCCAAAGAAATTTCTGTAAAATGTGCTTCAGTTTATTGATTTTTATCTTGTGTCCCATAAAGTCAAATGGGGGGGGAAAACCTGCTTTTACCTGTGATTGGACCATCATCTTCATCAAACTCAATTTTCACCCCCTTTCCATTGGCTGTGCTAACTCCACAGCCTCCTCCACGACAGAGAGAAATTGGCACAACCCCATAGACATAAGCCAGCATAATGGGAACACCAATACCTATGGGACGAGAAGGAAACATGTCAGCAGGCCAACAGCTGCAACTGCCCTAAATTCTTCTTGCCAGCCTAAGTATGGACACACCATAAAGGGTCAAGGAATGACATGACTATCCCAAAGAGGCAGCCTAGCCTAGTGTTAACAAAATGATGACAGGACTTGGAATCAGGAAGGCCTAGATTAGAGTCTGAGCTCCAATTTACTAGCTGTGTATACTTCGTTGTCAGAGTTCAGTGAGAACGTGCAGCCCAGTAAATACACATTGCTTTTATTTTCCCCTTCTAGTCCCTGCTACCCAGTGCAAAAAAAAAAATTAATCCAGAATCCAACATTAGGATTGCTCCCCTCTTTGCCTCCCCTGTACCCCTAGAATAATTCTGTAATCTTACTGCTGTGAGGCTGAGCCTGTTAAAAGTACAGGCTCTGAAGTCAGACTGCCTGCTTTCACGCCCCAGCTGAGTGATCTCGAAAAAATTAGTGCAACTCTATGCTGTAACTGTGCTGCTGTGAGACTTCAGTGAACCAATACACACAAAATACTCAAAATTCCTCCCAGCACATGGAGAGCTTCAAAATATTAGTTATTATATGCTTTCTAAAATACTGAGGCATTCAAGACAAATCAAAATAAAAGTAATTTTGTTTTGAGGGTTATGTGACATCCTCAGCAAGTGAGAGGAAAAGGAAGAAGCAAAGTGAAAAACTGAACTTCAAATCGAGCACTAACGTAAGAACAAAAGATTCCAAACCCTGATGACTTAGTTGTGCCTGAAAACTGAAAAATAATCCTAAAAATGGTGTCTTATTGTGTTAACTACCAAGGTGGGTTTGGCATAAAATTCAGGACTCTTCAGGATGAAACATCTGGCTAGTTGAGCACACTGTTATAGTCAGAAAGCTGATAGGAAACAAAGAGCAAGGCACTGGGAAGAAGCGAATGGAGAACGAGGAGTCAACAGTCCTGACTAGCATACCAACACTGACTGCAGCAATAACTGGGGATGCAATGACTGACAAAGTCACTCCTCCTGTGATAGCCAAATTCCTCTTGTGCTTGGAGGTTTTCCTTCCCTCATACCTGCTGTGGATCTAAGAATAAAAAAGAAAATTCAGGTCAACAGGTTAGGTTATGTGTCTTTTTCCCATTAAAAAAAAAAGACAAATGAATATTCACTTATAAATTATCTATGTCAAAATATATCCGCCATCCTACAGAGGAATCTTTTTCACATTTTAATCTAACTTATTCCTGACAGATATAAACTAATACAGAAAAAGTTACTCCAAAAAGAGAGAAAATAACTCAAGGAAAAAAGGTAAGCGTTTCACCTTTAAGTCACTGAGATAAACCAAGCCAGGCTGTCAAGGGACCTGAAAGTTCTTAAGAAAATCCATTTAAGAAACTAAGATTATTTTTATCCCAGAACCAGCTGGTTTTCAGACAGCTCTGAAATACGAGCTACTCCTTATCTTCCTCAAACTGTTACCATCAAACCTGAAGCCTATAGGTAAGTGCACAGAACCCAGCATGTCTTACCTTCCTGCCAACATAAACAGGAATGCCAATGACCATGGCAGGAATGGCAATGCCAGCAATGAGGGAAATCCCCACTGGAGCACCAATCAATGTGCCCAACTGCCAAAGAATTTTCTTCTTACGGCTCCATGGCTTCTTGCCCCAGAACGTGCAGCCAGAGGGGCTGCAGAGGAAACATACACTAAAGTTAATATCAGTGTGTTACAGTTGTAGCTGTTGTCATCAGGGAGTCTGATCAGAACAACAGCCTTCTTGTCAATAACAGTGATTAACAGAGAGGTTACAGGAAACCAACTTAATATAAAAGTGGGAGCAAAAGACAAAGCCAGACTATTAGGGCACTGGGCTCTTAACTTTTTTTTTTTCCTTAATAAAGGCAGACTTTCTGAAACCACCACCAATGATCCAGCTGCCTTGATTGATACAACTAAGGACTCTGCATACTCAACCATCTCATCCAAATGCATTGTGTCCTGCAGCTAATGAACACTCTGATTTGCAGTTTTTTTGGCATGTACCTTACCACATCGGATCGATTCTCTATTGCAAACCATGTTCCTAGGAAAGGGGTTAAAAAAGACTGCTCCTCACCCTATGTATCAGTTTGATACTGAATTTGGCTACTTTCACTCTCAGCCCTTCCATATGCAACCATTTTTGCTCACTCTTTTTAGTCTTTGCATTTTTTTTTCCTATTAGATGGGACAAGTAATTTTAAAAGTAGAGCTCATGTCTCATTCACTCAGGTAACTGGTACACAGTAAGCATTCAAGCGTTTGCTAAAGCAGAAACAAAGGTGTTTCTTCCATACAATGAATATTAAATAGCAACTCCTCCTGGACAATGTTTTGATATTTAATTAATTATTCTGAAATTCATCACATGTGAGGAAATGTTAAAAAAGAAGAAGAAGAAACAATCTTGGCTTCAAGATTGGGTATGTACATAATATAGACAGTAATGATGATGTTCATAAAGATAAAAGAATGGCAGTGAAGAAGAGGCAGAATAAGTTAGGGGAAAGCATCAAGGATGAAATGGCACTGAAGTGGTCCTTTAAAGGATGGACAAGAATTAGACAAGTTAAGATATAAGGAAGGCACTGAAAAGAGAGGGTGAGGTTATTAGAATGCATTTTACTTCAAGGAACATGAATAACTGCCTGGGTGAGTAAGCACAGAAGAGATACAGAGATAATAAGCCAGATTATTTGGGATATTACATATTAAAAAAAAAATTGGAAAAAACTAGAAAAGAAGATTAGGGCTAGACTGTAGAAAGCCTTAAAAGCCATGGCTGGGAAATGGAACTCTGTCTGGAAGGTAACAGAGATGGTCTCTGTCAGTTATTGAGCTGGAGAAAAGCATGATCAAAAGGGTGCTTCGGAGGAACAAGATTTGTTTTACAGCATCCTTACAATGTAACGAGAGGATAACACATCTCTCTGACATCCCTTCCCCTAAATCAGTGAGAAAACAAGACTGTAAAACCAATAGACATACTTTCCATCTCACCTAAGGTAATGCAAGTCTGAGATCTCTTTCATACAAAGCCAACAAAATTCACAGCCACATACTGCACAGGTCATGTGATTACAGCTTCCATCATTCATCTTGATAATGTAAGCACTGCATCGTGGGCATGGCTTGATGTCATCTGCTGAGGGGGAAGGAAGAACGGGTAGAAAAATAACCAAAAACCAAACCCATTGCTGTTGACTCTAACTCATAGTACCCCAAAAAGGCAGAGTAGAAGCGTTCCCTAAGTTACCAAGGCTATAGTTTTTATGACAGCAGACTACTACATCTTTCTCTCATGCAGCAGCTGGTGGGCTCAAACTGCTGACCTTTCAGTTGGCAGCTGAGCACTTAACCAATGTGCCACCAGGGCTCCTTAGGTAGAAAAAAACCAGTTCAACGTAGTTTCACTTAAATATTCCTAGGAGTATATGTAAGAAAAAAAAATGACAAGGCTTTCAAGAATTCTTAACTGAGAATCCCAAATTGTGTTAACTTGCTTTATTAAGGGCAGGCTACATCTAAGCCTCAGGAAATTTCATTAAAGAGGTTCTGTCTCATAGTGGCTGCCTATCCCAATAAGTGGTGTATTACGTAGCACTTGAACCACACTCAAAAACAAGGAGATCTCCCTAGAGAGACAGATGATTCCAAGAAAACTGGAAATTCTACAAGCCAATAGGCTGGCAGGATGAGAGCAGAACAGGCTGCATCCTGAAACAGGTTTTAAATTTTGAGATACTAGTTGAGACAAATTTATTTTTTAGCCTCACAAAGTGTCACTGTGAATCTTCTGTTAACAAAATTCAGCATCTTTCTGTGATCCTTTCAAATCTGAAACCTAAAAACAATTGGTAATGCTATATAGCCTACACCTGGTAATTTTCACAGCAACTGAAAAACTATGCTATTACAATTTAGGAGATCACACTGTGCCAGGAAAAAATGAACAGTAAAATCTTTCCTATGAGCCTCTCCCAAATGACATCAGTGAAATAAAATACATTTACAAAAAGCAATAAAACCCACTGACGGTTTTGAATACGTTTATTCTGACTTGTCAAGATTAGAACTACATGTGTGACAGGCCTCCTTTTAAAGCGAATCATTAACCCATACTAACATTATTTCCTTTCCTTAAATCTATACCCTATTTTCAAAAGCAATGATAAATTCAAAGCTAGCTGGAAAATAGCACAGGTTTAATACTAATTAAGTGTCTTTCTACTTACAACGTAAGTTTTGAAAAAGTCCCCACTAAAAGACCTAATTGTTCTCCAATGAGGCATATTACCAAGAAGGCAGAAACTAGAGAATTCAATTTGTTGTATTCTGCTTTTACTAGTGTTGGATAATCTACAATGGGCAAAGATGGAAGCTACACATTAAATAAAATACTGAAAAGTACTGTCAAATGGCATTTTCTGTCCTCCAATCCCATGGAATACTTCGTTATACAGTAAGGCAATCTCTTTCTTCCAGTTCTGGGCCTAGATTATAAAATGCCAAAGGAAGAGAGAATGAGACAATGCTAACTTATACCTGGGCCAGATTCCTGTCCATAACTGAGGCCTGAAGTGTGCTTGGTCCGTACTCGCAACGTCTGCGCCCTCTGCTGACGAGCCATATCGCATGTCTGATTCGGGTGCCATATCTGCTTGCAGTGGTAGCAGAACTCAGTCTGGCAGCCTTCTCTCTCACAGGTCAGCTTTGGGCAGCTGGCACAGCCATAGGCAATAACAGCATAACTGTGTAAGAAAATAGGAAGCGATACCAGTAAGGTAAGAATGATCTAACCGACACAGACAGCATTCATCAGTTCCAGTGGGTTAACACTGTTTGGCCCCTGCAACCCCCAACCCCCCACATATGATGCAGAGAAACGCCTACAAGCACAAATGTGCCTAATCAACTATAAAGCATATTCTGTGTGAGAAAGCAGACTTCTTATTAAAATTCCAAACATTAATCCTTTTATTTCCTGAAAAAACTAATATTTTTAGCCTAATTTCTAGCATTTATGCCATCATAGTTTAAACTGCTTTATGAGCAGTCTGCCACAGCAAGCTTCATAAATAACAAGGTACAAAAACTTATTTCCTTTTGAAGGCTTGCTATATTTATAGATTAGAATTTTCTTACCTGAAGGATGGAGTACTTGTGAAATAAAGAGCCATAGCAAAAACTTGAAGTGTACTTTTTTTTTAGCAAGTGTACTTTTTCTACCGTGAAGCTAGTCTGACCACAGCCTACAAAACAAGTCACAGATGGACTCATGATCAACTCCTCCTATGCTAAAAGCTTACCTTATCTTACTACGTATTTTTTTCTTTTCAATTCAAATCTATACCTTGAAATATCTTCTTTCTTGACAGTCTCCAAGAATACCACTCATCTACAGTATTAGTACAGCATATGGCCACCTCTTCCTTTCTCTTCTGACATGTATTATTAGTTTTAAGATTGGTGATTCAGAATCTATCAGCACCAACATCAACAATTTCTTGTAATTCATGTTTATTTACCAAGAATTGGTCTTTCACAATTTATACATTTACAACTATCAGCCTTTTTGACTAATCTAAACTTGTCAATTAAGTGCTCAAATTATCCTAGTAAGCGGATACTTGTTTCAAACAAAATTTAAAAATAAAGTAATTTAAAGAAATAAATGGACCTACCGGTCTCTTTCTAGATGGGAGAGGTGAGGGTGGAGAGATACAGACAGGAGCTTGTTAGCAGGATACAAGTATAGAATGAAAAGGAGTGTGTTCTCATGGGGCAAGAAGAGCTGAAGGAGCCGCAGACAGGTGGGCATGCAAAACTAATTTGGATTGTATACTTTCACTTCATCACAATAAAAAAAAAAAAAAAATGGAGATGGGAAGGTGCAGGTAAGAAAGCTTACCATACAATTTTTAAAAAGGTCATTAACTATACAGTTAGGTGCTGCCGTCTGGAATTTGGTGTCCCCTATTTTAGACTCTCCCTGCAATAACCTTAAATGACTTCTACATACGGTTAATAACATTCTCTTGGATTTATTATTTATAGTTATTTATTTCAATGCATACTAATGTTTATGACAAAAACTAAAGTTCTTAGGTTTATCATAGATTGAGCTGAGGTTTATCATAGTTGATTTGAGAATTACTTACAAATACAGACGATAATGTTATATAATACAAGGTGAATTAAAATTCTTCTCAGAAAGAACAAAGTGAGAATAGGTCAACGTGTGTGAATGCAAATGATTCATACCCTATAGGAGTTCTGGGTAAATTTACCCCCCCCTAGGTGGAAAATATCTACTAAAGGTAAACAATGGTTCTCCTGAAGAAAGTGATTTGCATGCTATTTTCTGTGAAATGGGAAAGGTACTGCATGACCTCAGCAAAGTATTTACCCAACTTCTGAAGCTACAGATCAGATCAAAGGCAGGTCAGGAAGCCTTTATCCATTTCTATCTCACTTGTGGAGATAAATATTAACAAATCTCATTTTTTTCCAAAGACTGCATTTGGTAGGACTGACAGTCAATTTTGAGTATGAAATTTGGTTCCAAGGAAGAAAAATGACCCCCAAATACTCATGAATCGACAGCAATCCATTGCCATGACACAGAATTACTCAGGGCACGAGACCTGGCACTCTGGTTTTTTTGGGTGCCAGTCTGAGTTGCCTACCGCTGACTCATACTGAGCTATCTAAAATCTCCCACCCTTAGCTTGTATTCTAAAATGGAGGTACAGGAGGTATAGGTGCTTGCCACTTTCAAGTGTAGTTAAACATATGTTCTAACATGGCATTTGAGGGCTTGCCTTGAAAAGTATGGTTTAAAAAACATTGCACACTCTGGCCTACTTCCTTGCCTTTGATATGCTATTCCTTCTGCCTAGAAATGTCCTTTCCTTACTGCTTCCCCTGGCAAATACCTGTCATTCACTCAAGAATCAGTTCAAGTGTTGTCATCTTCTCAATAAAATCTACCTAATCTCTCCAGGCATCTAGCTGCCTACCTTGAGCCTGTGCATAATTATTTTATAATACTTATCACATTATATTGTAACTTTGTTTATATGCTTATTTCCTCAATCAGAATGGACTCATGGGATAGTATCATCCATTTTTTCATCTCCAGCAAACTAGTTCATATTCAGATTTATCCAGGTATCTATTGCTTTAACATATATGCCAGGTACTATAAGTTAAACCCACTTAAGGGTTAAGTATGAACTCCTTTTAAAAGGGTAAACTTCTAAGCTCTGAAGAGAGTAATCTTCCTAGCTACCTGAAAAACTCATCTTTGAGACCAAATCTACACTGACCATCTTGTTTCTTCTCTTCTTCCATGCCCTGTGGTAGGGCACCTTTCCTTCTCTTGCTCTTTTACCTTAATCAACTATTCAAATTTGCGAATTAGAAAACTAAAAGGGAGGTGTAGAAAAGTATGTGCTGTTAAGAACACAGGTACACATACCCCTTAGGTTCATACACCTTCTACTCATTTTATTAATTCCTTAAATCTTTAAAAACATCACAGTGTGATAGGACAGACTACAGCATTACCTCACTTCAATGCTAGAAAAACAATTCCCATTAGTGTGAATTTGATTATACTCTCTAACAGACTCCAGTTATTAAGGAAACATGTTCCTACATTATGTCTGTGCTTCCCTTTCCCAGGCCATGTAACTAGGTTACCCACTTACAAACAGACCCTGAGCATATGTTCAAGGAAGGAGTGGTAGGCAGGATCTATCCTTTTAAAGATTCCTCAGGCATAAGCAGTCGCACTGGATTCTGCTTATACTCTATAAGGACCAGAAGAAAGATCACCTCCTCTGTTAACTCTTTCTTGATACCATCATGCAAAATCTGGGGTTCTTTCACTTATACTCAACCACTGCCATTGAGTTGATCCCAACGCATAGTGATCCTAAAGAAAAGAACTGCCCCATAGGGTTACCAGACGCAGACTGTCACATCTTTCTCCCAGAGAGCAGCTTGGAGGTTCAAACAGCCAACCTTTCCGTTAGCAGCTGAACACTTGGCCCACTGCACCAAGGCTCCTTTTCTATTTTCTTTAGCATTTATCACACTGCATTTATAATTTCATATGTACGTTATTTATCATGTCTCTTCATTCACTGAGATTTGTCTTGCCCAGAAGAGCCTGCCCTTCTCTCACAAATGTGCTAGAGATGAACAGAAGCTTCCCATTAAAGGTACAGTCCAGTGCAGTTGTCCCAGGAAGGTCATTAGCTGATACCATCTGCTGGGGCTGGGCAGGAAGGAGAATTCATTCTGTAAGAGCTAGAGGCAGCAATTAGAGCCTTGAGAGGTGGACCTATAGGCCAAACTCTGTCAAGAGAACGATGCTTACGTCTTTTTTTCTAATGCCCAATACTCACCCAAGATTCAATGCTATGTAACTCTCAAGTGTCTCTTACATGATCACCTGTCTGTTTTCTTACTGCCCACCTCCACCCTTGTTTTTGCTTCTCCTCCAAAAACTATGCTGTTCATATTCCTTTTCTACCAAAATTCACTCACCTCCTATCCCATTCTCTTTTGAATATAAGAGCTGTAGAAAAGTCAGGAAAAAGATACTCTAGTCTCAGAGAAACTCTCAATTTACTCAGAACACAAGATTAAAGAAGGATACTAATACAAGGCAGGCCAGAGTGATTAAAAGGTTTAGAAAACAGCAAACAGGAAAAGCTTTTTAGAAGAAAAGTTTGAGTTAAGCCTTAGAGATGCCACAGGAAAAGCAACAGTATGTTCCACATTGATCTAATTTTGGGGAAATTATACCATATGCCTCCCCTTAAAGATGTACAGTCTCTATTAGCATGTTTAAAGACTTTTTAAGAAGTTCAGCTTGTTTAGCTCAGTATTTCCTGAGCTTAATCACTGAACATTTTTCTTTTGAGTAATGCCTATAACATACTTTGGGAAATACTGATATGGATTAAAAATAGAAAATAAAAAGAATAGATAGTTGGAGACTATAAACCCCAAACACATTGCTTTAAGTTGATTCCAACTTATAATGACCCTGTAGGACAGAGTGGAACTGCCCCAGAGAGTTGCCAAGGAGCATCTAGTAGATCTGAATTGCTGCTGTACTAGTCAGCAGCTCTAGCACTTAACCAGTATGCCACCAGGGTTCCAGTTGGAGACTATATGGGGGTTTAAATGGTAACGGCACATCACAGAAATAAATTCTTACAGAGATATAATAAAAAGCCATTTTACAGATCAGGCAGTCAATGAACAAGAGTGATATAAGATATGCCACTCTAGAATGAGTTGTCTGGCAAACAGGAGAAGGATGTATTTGTCTAGAAGATGGTATAGATGATACAAGAGGAAGGGGAGAGTTATGGAACAAGAGGTGAAGAGCCAAATTATGAGAAAAGGAAAGCTTCAGAGAAGAAAAACCCTCCATCACTCCCTAAGATTTGTCTTACCCAGAGGACTCTGCTTGCTCTTCCCTCACAAATGTGCTAGAGATGAACAGAAGCTTCTCGTTTATGGGACAGTTGAGTCCAGTTGTCCCAGGAAGGTCATTAGCTGATACCATCTGCTGGGGTCAGTCAGGCGGGAAAGGGGACTCTGCAGGGACTAGAGGCAGCAATAAGAGGCTGGAGCAATGGACTTGCAGGAAGAATTCAGGTCAAGACAAACCTATCTCTTGTTCATCTGCACAGATCTACTCCTGTTTGCTACAAAATCTCCTGCTGTTCCTTTGCATATCCCTCATCTCTAACAGAGATTACAAAGAGTTTAAAAGATTGGCAGCAGGGCTTTTGAAAGGAAAGCATCACAATTACATGGTTTGGGAGTTTCTGAAAAGACATCATGCTTAACGAGGGACCAAGGGGTAATAGGTCAATTGCTCCATTTATTAGCTGAGAGACACTGGTCCCACTTAAAACCTTGTGAGTTTGCCAATACTCACCTCTAGGAGTCTAAAATGAGATTACATTTGAATGAGATTATTATAGCCTAAAGACTACAAAGAATTATAAAAAGTATCAGTTATTTTCAGTGAGAATTTTATCTCAATGAAGATATGGTTGGGAATATTGCATTCAGTGACATATAATAATGCGAATGTTTTCCCACTGAAACTGGTTCCCTTATTTACTAATATTAGGGCAGCAACAGTTCAGTGATAGAATTCTCACCTTCCATGCAAAAGACTCAAGTGGGATTCTCTGCCAGTGCACACCATATACCACCACCACCCATTTGTCAGTAGACGCTTGCATGTTGCTGATGCTAAGCAGGTTTCAGTGGAACTTCCAAATTAAGATGGACTAGCAGGAAAGGCCTGGAGATCTACTTCCAAAAATCAGCCAATGAAAACCGTACACAGAGATCACAATGGTCGGTTCACAACTGATCATGCGGATGGCGCAGGTAGGGCAGCGTTTCTTTCCACTGTGCATGGGGTTGCCGTGATTCAGGGGCCAACTTGCCAGCAGCAAACCAACATTTACTAGTAAGATAAAATATCATTAAAGTATGGGAAAAGAGAAATCCAAGGCTTTTTATTCTACAAAAACTTTTTTGCAAACAGTGATGCGTCTTTTAATTCACAATGTTTTCATTATCCTAAGTAATCCAAGTAAAAGTAATGATAGAAGTCTAAGATCACTTACACGCTCCCCAGTATCACCACACACACAGCTGAGAGAAGACTTAATAATTTGGGTTGAAAAAACCTTGATCTGTGGGCAGTAAAGATGATCAGGTATGGGAGGAGATAACAGAGATAACTGGGACTTGGGGTTTTCTTCTAGTGGTCATCCATGACTTTTACCAGTCCAAAGAATAAAACAGTCCAATTTAAAACATGACAAAAAAGAGAATCACAACATACAGTGGACTACGAAAGATATTTTTCTCCTGGCACTAACAACAGGCAGCAAAACCACCGGCCACATGAGACATCTGTTCGGGAAATGACAAGATTTTAAAGTTATTCCCTGTGTATCCAACGCCTTCAAGTGAGTATCTCAAAAACACTTTGCAAACATTAATTAAGCCTTTCAACTCAGGAAAGGATTATGCCTATTTCAAATAAGAAAAACTAAGTAGGTAAGAGGCTGCTACCAACAGAAATCAGAAAGAAAAAAAACTAGATTTTAGCACCTTGGGCTCTCAGTATTGTCCTTTGGGCATTACTTGGCTAAATATATTCCCAACAGCAGCATCCCCAATAATGGGGGCTATATTAAGTTCTTGCTTTTTAAACAGAGGTTGTGCAGAAAACATACTGGCTTTGGTAGGAGCTGACACCAGTTCTTGAAGTCTGCCTCCACTATTATTATGACCCTGAACAAGTCACTTGATTTCTCCAAATTTCAGTTTCCTCATCTGCAAAGCAACATCAAATCTATCTCACAAACTTGACAGGGATCAAATTAAATTATGTGTACCTAGCACACAGCTAGTTAAGATGCCAGTTTGCTTTCTTTCTTTAAACTTTATCTTCTTGAAGCTCATATATTATATCTTCTTAAAGACATGTCACTTGTTATAATACTTTTTAATTAACTTTCAAAAAATAAGATGTGGGTGACACTAACCCAATACTTGACTAAAATGAGAAATGGCCTAATTTTTTAATAACTTCCAAATGAGTAATGGTTTACAGTGTCACTAAGCTCGCAAACTAATTTCTGTCCATTTTTATTCATGTGACAGAAATTAACTTTGCAGAACTAAAAAACAAAAGGGAAAACAGACATAATCAAACATCTCGAAGGGCTGGTTTATTGGCTTTGAAGGCTTACGACCATAGTCTCACAGGACAACTCAGTCATAACGTAAAGCCAAGCCAAGTGCCGCTGAGTCGGATCCGACTCATGGCAACCCTAGGGGCCAGAGTAGAACTGACCCCCAGAGTATTCAAGGAGTGCCTGGTGGATTTGAACTGCTTCCTAGTTTGGTGAATAGTGTGTGGGTTCTTAAAAGCTGAAGACCAGGCACCTAAGACATAAACCTTTGGCCTTTACACATTTGCAGCAAAAGAGAAAGAAACCAAAGACTCCAAGACAAAATTAGTCTATAGGACTAACTAGCCTACACAAACCATGGGCCTCGATCTACCCTGAAACCAGAAGAATTAGATGGTATCTGTTCTACTGACCTTTTTGATAAGGGACACAAAAGACAGACCTTGATAGAAAGGGAGAAGAACGTAGAACGAAACTCAAATTCTTTTTTTTTTTTTTTATTATGACTGAGTGAAAATGTACATTCCCATATAAATTTGCATGCCCACCTATATGCAGCTTCCACTGCTCTCCCTGCCTGGCGACAGCACACTATTCCTCTCTGCTCCATACATGTCTCATCCTCCCAACAGTTTCCTTTCTCCTCCTCTCCACCCACTCCCCTTCCTCCAGCCAGAGGTCAACAGGATGATATCCTATAGATGCACAGAACCATAAAATGTACCCAATATATGGTCACTCTGCATCGCCAAGTCCAATCCCTTGCTGTCAGAAGAGTGGACCTTCGTTATGATCCATGGGCAAGGGCAGCAGCAGGGCCAGGGGCCATGCTCCCAGGGGAACCCTGAAGCCGCTGGACCATCAATTGTGGACTTTTAGTGGAGAACTCAGGGTGCACCCCTTTTTATTGTTGTGCTGCCAGTGAGACTCAAATTTGCGAGCTCCATCGTGGCTATCACTGGTGGTGGCCGGGCACCATCCGGTTCTTCCGGTCCCAAGTCAATGTAGGCACCCACTCATGTGGGGCTGTCTGTCTTCTGGGTTGTTATTTTGGTCCTCTGTGAGCATCTGCTCCTGCTGAGCTGGGACCATTTGCTGTGCCCTTGGATGGCAGCTTGGTAGCTTTTAAGACCCCAGACGCCACTCACCAATGTGGGGTGCAGAGAACCCTTTTAGCAAAACGCTAGTTGTGCCAATTGGCCTCGATTTCACCTAAGAGCATGGTCCCCTGCCCCCTGCCCCAGCTACTCTGTCCTTGCATTATTGGGTTAAGATGGAAGGAGTACTCAAGTTATGTTGAAGTCCTCTTAATACTGTTCTTGTTTCTAATGTGTGCTGTCACCGATTTCACCCAACCAAATTTCTACCAACTATCTAATCTAAACCCACTTCACTCTTCCTCCCTCCCCTCCCTTGCGGCCATCAAAGAGTCTTTTCTTTTATGCATAAGTCTGTTTCTGAGATCTTATCGTACGGGTCTCATACAGCATTTGTCCTTTTGTCGCTGACTACTTTCACTCAACATAATGTCTTCCAGTTGAAACCAGCTTATGAGATGTTTCCTGGAATCATCCTTGTTCTTTATTATTGCATAGTGCTCCACTGAATGTACATACTATAGTTTACCTATCCATTCCTCTGTTGTTGGGCATCTGGGTTGATTCCATCTTCAAATTCTTTTTAAAAAAGTCTGGTCTTACTGGATCAGTTGAGACTAGAGGAACCCTGACACTATCACCCTGAGACACTCTTTAAATTCTGGACTGAAGTGACTCCCATAGGTCACATTTCAGCTAAATAACAGATTGGCTCACAAAATAAACATCATAACCAGTCAGTACCATGCTCCCTTTACAAAAATCATCCATGAGACCAAGAGGTCAATATTTACTCTAAAGCTATGATGAGAAGGTAATGGGGTGTAGGGAAACTAGATTAATGGAAATGTAGCCACCAGAACAGAAATAATGAGAATGTTGACACACTGTGAAAAATGTAACCAATGTCAATGAACAATTTACTGTGTAAACCTTCACTGAAAACACAATTATTGTTTTTTGTTTTTTTTTTTTAAAAAAAGCCAGTTCTTCTGCCAACATCAGCTACTTTATGTTTAAAGACTGCTGCCAGCTGACTTGTAAGCTAGGTTTCTCATCTAGGGACATGTAGCTGAGAAAGAGCTAGGGATGTGGTCACCTCTGGTTTTAGGCCTATCAAGATCTGAACCCTGGCTCTACTCTTAAAAGCTGTGTGATCTTAGGCAAGCAACTTCTCTCTATGCCTCGGTTTCCTCATTTGGAAAGTGTAGATAACCAGACCAGGTTCCTGGAGTGGTTGAGCGGGTTAGGCAAAATGAGATATCAACGATAACACATACAAATGTTTGAAAAGGTGCCTGGCTTGTACTAAATGCTCAATGATTAGGAGCTGTTAACACTAAAACATAAAGGGGGGGGGCTTATTGAGAAAGATGATTTGCATCCAGCAAAGATCTGCTCTGAAACTACCATATTTCTCAGTTGAAACTCAGGTACTTCATCTCAAAAATGGAGAACCATGTAGTATTCTCTGAGGTTACTAATGATTTGCTTCAGAAAATAAATCAACAGTGTTTCCAAAACTTAAAATTCCATATAAGTTAACCTCTTAAGGCCAGTAAGACCTCCAGGACCTTCCACTCTGCAAGGTTCCTTCTGATACTTATAAACGAAAGTGAAAGTGACTTATCAGAGAAAAACAGTCTCTGTGACAGCAACACTTCAAAATAATTTAGAAACCCCATTGCTGCGAAGTGAAATAACACACCATCTCTAAAGAAGTTTGAAAGAATAAGAAACAGAACTTAACTCACTCCACACTCTTAGATCCCACCTTCTGAATGGAGACAAAGGGCAACATCATGGAAACCACAAAACAGCCTTGACACAGGTTGTAGTCAAAAGTCCCTTTAACTCCTTTAAAAAAAAGCCTCACACAGCATTTTTTACTAGCACTACTGTACACACTGCAAAGAGTCCCTAGCATCTTTCTGCCCCCAAAAGCATGACACACAAGAATAAAATGATCTGACCAAGGTCACAGAGCAAGGTAATGGCACAGGCTATTTCCTAACCACTTAGATGAGCACCTCCTCAATGCATGCAGCCATTCGTGGGCTAACCGACAGTAACAGCTTTCAAAGGGGAGGCTGAATGCTCCAGCAGCAAAATCTGATGGTATTGCATCTCTGCAGATAATGCATATTTTAACTCACTGACCTGAAAAACTCAACATACAAAGTGCATTGAAAAGACGCATGGTCATCAAGAACTGAAGATCAAACGGTCCGGAAAACACACTTTTTCCTACTATACCAGTCTCTGGATATCCTCAGTCCCACCGCTTCCACTAACAGCCCCTTCTGGACCAAGAAAGGGGTCTGTCCACCTCCTCATCCAGCCCAAGGCAGCACGGTAAGAACCACAAGGAGCCTCCTAGAAGCTTGGCACGGAAGACAGTCTGCAGCGCCCTCAGAACTCTGCCTTCTCCCCTGTCACCTCCATTCCAACTTAGGAGTAGCGGTTGTCAGGCAGAACACGCCTTCTGCTGTGCTGTTTAAGTCTGCGTGTAGCCACATGGACACACCCCTCTGAAGAGCTGTCCCCTCAGAAAGACATTCTCATTCCCTTCCATGCCAAATATCCCTTCCCATGCCCATTAAGAGACGCCCTCCTACCTCTAGAGAGAAAGGCATTCGTCAACGACACACTGCCTCTCCCCACCGGCTGACTCGACGGACAGCTCGCATCCCCTCACAGACCGCTCAGCCCCCGCCCCACCTCAAGCCCTGGGGGTGCGGGATGCCTTCTTCCTCCACTCTTTGGGCTTGCCAGTGGTTCACGAGGACCAGGTCGCCGCGCTCACCGCCTTCTTCTCCCTCCCACCGGCCATTCCCAACCTCTTCTGTCAAGGCTGGGACACGCGCCTTGCCAGAGCAGCCTCTCCGGACCCGCCACACGCAGGCCGGGTCCTCAGGCCCGGGCCCCTCTCGGTCTCCGCTCCGCCCCTCGACCGCAGCCGGCGGCCCCTCGGGCACGCCCCCGCGCTCACCCGCAGTCCGGTGCCGGGCACCAGCGGCAGTCCGGGTCCGAGGCCAGGTAGCGGCGCAGCATGAACTCCTCGTACTTGTGCATAAGCGGCGGGTCGGCGAGCAGCAAGCGGATGTCGTGCGGGTTGAGCCGCTCGCTGCACTCGGGGCAGCTGATGGGTACCCGGCTCTCGCTGATCTCCAGGCGCAGGTAGTGGCGGAGGCAGTCCCGGCACGAGCGGTGCGGACAGCTGAGGAGGCGCGGGGCCCGCTCGGGCGGCAGCCGCATCAGGCACAGCGGGCACTCCACTTCCTCCGGGCCCGGCTCGCCGCCCTCGGCTGCCTCCTCATCGTTGGGCCCGGGCCCCGACGCGGCGGCGACGGCGGCCTCCGTCTCAGCCTCTGCGGCCGGCTCGGCGGGCAGCGGCTCGGGCGGCGGGGCCTGGTCCGCGGCCGGGGCCGGGGCGGGCGGTGGCGGCGCAGCCGGGGGCGGCGGCTCGGCCTGCGGCTTGGCCCTGGCGCGGCGACCGCGGGCCGAGGCGGAGAAGACACTCTGGAAGGTGAGGCGCCGGCGCCGGCCGCCGCTGCGGCACTTGGGGTCGGGCGCGGCCGCGTGCAGGGATGTGGAGCGCGGTGACTCGGAGTCCTTCTCGGAACCCATGGCCCTCAGAGGGCGAGGGGCGAGGGGCGCCCAGCGCCGCCACAGCTCCCTCCTCCTCAGCCCCCTCAACTCCCTCAGCCCCCTCGGCCGGCGCCTCAGCTGCCGCCGGCGCCCTCCAGAAGACAGAAAACGAGCGCTGGCGACGAAGTGGTTATAAAGCCTCCGCCCCGCTTGAAGCGGCCCACTGCGCAGGCGCTGCGCTGAGACACCTCACAACCCGCGCCCACCCAGGCTGGATGCGGCGCGGGGCGGGGCCGAAGGGACGCACCGGGCGGGACGGGGCGGAGCTCCACCTCTTCCTGGTCAGGTGGTTGTAGGGCGGCCATTTTGTAAAGGCACCGGACGATCTTACTCGTGTTCTTGTTCTGGGGCTGAGCTCCCGAGGACGTGATCTCCTCTCACATCACCCCCAAGGTGGAGTTTTCGGTTCACCTTTCCTCACAGGCTGATTGCCACTTCCAGGAAGTGGTGCCTCAGTTACTTCATCTGTAAAAAGAGACAGGGGTTAATCAGATGGTGATCCCAACTGGTGCACCTTCCAACATTTGTTATTAAGCAAACAGTATTAGTAAAGAATATACTCATGTAGAATATACTTACTGATTGAGCATCTACAAAATATGAGGCATTAGTAGATGAGAAAGACAAGATCCCTATTCATAAGGCATTTAAAGAATAGAATCCAGATTCTTTAATGTAGCATTCAGTACTCTCTGTAAGACAAACTCTTTTCCCAGGTCTGGCTCCCGTTGTATCTGCTGATATCTTGGCTACTTAACCATTTCCGGAAGAAGCCCCAGCATTTTCTTACCTGGAAGTGTTTTTTTTTCTTCCATTTTTCACACTCTTCGGACTAGGGATGAATCTGGACTATTATGTTACCTAGCAGGAGGTGGGCAAATGGCTTCAGTAGGAATGGGAATATATCAGACAGGACTAGACTCGTTTTCAAAGAAGAAATGGCTTACAATAGAAATTTTTCCTTAAGTAAGTCCAGAAGTAGGCCGTTTGGGGCTGCTTTGCCACACTCAGTGTTTAGTTTCCAGTTGCAAGGTTATCTCATTATTGTCCACATTTCAGAAGGGAGAAAGGAAAATGAGAAGAAAGGCACACACTTTACCTTTTAAGAATTCCTTGACAGTTCCACACAACATTTTGCTTGCATCTCACTGGCCAAAACTTAGTCACATGGCCATATTTAGCTGCAAGGGAAGCTGAGAAATGCCTTTTAATTGGGTACAGTGTGGCTTCTGTAGTTGTCTTTTTCATGGGTAGTGTCATACATAGATTGAATTATGCCTCCCCCCCCCAATAATGTGTGTTGCAGTTTGTCTGGTCCATGATTTCCAGTATTATGTGCTTGTCCACCGTTTTGTGACTTTCCTGTGCTGTAAATCCTAATCTTGGCCTGTGGTTAAAGGTGCAAGACTGGATTGTGTTAAAAGGGATTAGGGTGGGGTTGTAACACCTTTACTAAGGGAATTTCCCTGGGGTATAGCTTGCACCACCTTATTCTATAAGAGAAAAAAGGGAAGGGAAGCAAGCTGCAAGTTGGGGAACCTCATCCCATCATGAAAGCAGTGCCAGGAGTAGAGCATATCCTTTGGACCTGAGGTTCCTGCACTGAGATGCTACTAGACCAAGGAAAGACTGGTACAACACAAGGACCTTCCTCCAGGGCTGACAGAGATAGAGAGAGAAAGTGAAAGAGAGAGCATTCCCTTGGAGCCAGCACCCTGAATTTGGACTTCTAGCTTACTGGAATGTGAAAGAATAAACTTTTCTTTATTAAAGCCATCCACTGGTGCTATTTCTGTTACATAACTAGGACAGATAGAATTTAAAACCGTCAGAAAGGTCCCCAGTAGTAAGTCCTGGGACCTTCAAATTTTTGAGGTGAAGCCGAGGGATAGGAGCCAGAAGAGGAAAATGAGAAGTGGGGGTGATGGTGGGGGTGGGGGTGGGGTAGTGATAGAAGAGAAAAACCAAGCAGGCATGATGTCACAGATGCCAGAATAAAATGTTTCCAAGAGGGAGTGGTCAATTGTGACAACTGCTACTGTGAAATCAAGAGTGGATAAGGGACCACTGGATTTGGCAATACCAAAGGGTCCTGTAAGGAGAGGGAGTGTTCTTCCTCAGATAGGAAGGTAGTTTATTGTTGGATTGCTAAAAACAATTAATGTCCCTATGTTGGTTAGAATAGGCTACACTCTGCTATGGTAATAAAGCCACTCAAACATCTCCAAGTTTCAACACAGCAATGGTATATTTTTCCCACTCATGCAAAGTCAGCTAAGGATCAAGGCACTGTCCTGGGTAACTGTCCTCCACTCCATTAGGTAACACAGAGATTCAGGCCAATTCCATCCTGGGCTTCCAAGAATTGTCTACCATAAGGCTTCTAAGATTGTCTCAATGGGGCAAAGACAGCTGGAGTGTTGAGTATTGGCAATTAAATATTTCAGTCTGGAAGTGATCCACCTTGTTTCTGCTCACAGATCATTAGCCAGAATTTGTCATATGGGCCCGATCTAAACCAAAGGAGGCTGAGAAATGTAGGGGGAAACCACAGACTCTTTAGTAAATAATATTGTCTCTGGCAAAGTTCCCTGCAGTCATCTTGAATTCTGCATCACAGTGTCCAACATCTTGATCAGTTGTAGAGCCCCTGTTAGATGAGCAGTATGCCTGTGGTAGGCTTGGAGGCCAGACAGAGGGCTACCTTGTTCCTTGGATCAGATTGTGCTGAAGGAGATGGGGACTCCTGATTCTAGGCAGACCCAGATTCAGACGACTTTCAGATGCTTATCCTTCTGCAGCTGACAGAAACTTCTCTCAGCATCCTAGCTTGCTGAAAAGCTCAATGCACCCAAAGTTTGTTTGTGCTAGGCTTGGCTCCCAAACAAACTGCTTCAGCTCAAAGCTTCCACCATCAGTGTTTTGACAGAAAACTGACCTCTCGTAAATACCACTAGACTTGGCAATCACCAAATTTTTTTCTGAATTTTCTTCTCACCTGAATCCATCAGGGGATAGGGTTAGAAGGACTTAAGAAATTCCTCCCACTTTTTCGTCTGTGTCTCTCCTTGATGTAAACTGAGTAATGACCCAGGCAGATAGCATGAAGGAGAGAGGGATTCTCAATAATATATTCACTAGTTCAGTAAACATTTATTATATTTATTTTGTGCCAGGCCCTTTGCCAGGAACTAGGGTCATGGAGATAAAGAATACAATTACATTTAAAACAAACAAACAAACAAACAAATACCCATAGCCTAATGGGGTTTCCAGACAAGAAAGCAAACCCACTAGGGTACTGGATGATGAGGACCACGTACAAAAAGCTGTGAGAGGCCAAAGAAGGGTGATGCAAGCTCTCCCAGGGTGGTCAGGGATGCATTTACATAGGAAGAGTCATTTGAGCTGGGTCAGGAAGACGAATAGGAGCTGACGGTTTTTAAGGGAAAAGGACACCCCAAAGTGAAGAAGCCTGGAGGAAAGGCACAAGGATACAAACGCATGAGAGTCAGACGAAGTATGAGTAGCAGGGTGTCCTGGGAGTAGAGAATGATTGAAAGGATACAAACAGCCATGAGAATGGGAAGGTTCTGTACTACTGTTCCATTGGATACAAGGATCAGAAACCCCACATGAAGCCGCCTAGAGCAAAAGAGTGATTTGGGGCTCATGTAACTTTCTGAGACAAATACTGGGGCAGCTGGGCCCCAGGATGGATTGGAACTCAGAACCAGATGCCATCCAGCTCTCATACTCCATTATCCATCTTTGCTTCTGTGAGTACTGGCTTCATTTTCTCAGGCCACTTTCCTGTCCAGGCTGAAAGTGGTCAGCTAGCAATCCACAGCTCATTCCTCTCAGCTGCTTCACCAGAGAAATGAGCAAATGCCTCCCATTTTCCCAAATCCTGCAGAACTGATTGGCCAGCTTGGTCACATGCTTACTCACCCCATTGGTCACAGAGGATGGGATGCCATGACTGGTAGTCCCCACTTGCACAATATAGTTGTAACTGAGGGAGGAATCATTTTCCTAAAGGAAGGAGCTATTCTTTCACAAGAAGGGAGAAGTTAAACTGGGCAGGTGAGGCGTTTTCACTACAGATAGGTTGGGGCTGGGCCAACAGGAGCCTTGAATGCCGCCAGATTGAGAAACTCAGTCTTTATTCTGTTGAGTAGTGGGGGCACTGTGGGAAGGTTTTAATCAAAGAGAGATGCACGTACAATGAAGATGGCTGACAAAGTTCCTGCTTTCCTTACTTACATCCCTATCCTGCCCCTTCTCTTGTTCCATTTCCTCAGTTGGTCTGTTTACAAAACCGTTGGTGCATGTTGACCTCGATTCAGAATGCTGCAGTTTTCATGGCCGGCCTCATTTCCTACCAGGCATCATGGGCTAATGCCACCTGGACTCCTTGGTATTTAAATATGCTCAGAACTGTCAACCTTGTTTCTCTGCACCTGCTGGTCCCTCTGCCTGTTATAGCCTTCCTACTCTGCCCACTTGGTGTGACCCCATGCATCGTCCTGGGAATGCTTCCATTATCACTGCCTCACTTTCTGTAGTCAGACCCACCTCCCTCTCTCCCTGTCCTATGTATGTACAGCTTAGATAACTATGGTGTTGCACCTACAAATATGGTGAATACATGTAGTCCCATCAGGACACTTTTAACAAAAAAGGAATCCCGTTAATTGTCACAGTTCAAAGGGTAGCAATTGGACTGTACCAGGCAAACCAGGAGATATGTCACCTACTTACAGCTGGCATCTCTTTAACAGTTGGTTGTTGTTGTTACTGGGTGGCATCAAGTCACGTCTGACTTGTAGCAACCTTACATATAATAGAAGGAAACTTTTTCCAGTCCTGTGCCTTCCTCCAGTCTTCAGTGTTTGAGCCCATTGTTGCAGCCACTATGTCAATCCAGCTCATTAAGGATCTTCCTCTTTTTCACAGACCCTCTACTTTACCAAGCATAATGTCTCTGTCTAACTATTGGACCTTCCTGATGACATGTTCGAAGTAAGCTTGACAAAGTCTTAGTAATTCTCACTTCTAAGGAATATTCTGGCTATACTTCCCCTAAGACAGGCATGTTCTCTCTTCTGGCAGTCTACAGTGTATTTAATATTCTTCACTGACACTACAATTCAAAGGTATCAATTCTTCTATCTTCCTTTTTCACTGTCTAGCTTTCACATGTATATGAAGCAATTGAAAATACCATGGCTTAAAAAAAAAGAAGAAAAGAAACAAAATAATGTCAGAGAGGTTGTGGAGAGGCTGGAACAGTTATACATTGCTGGTGGGAATGTAAAATGGTCCAAACACTTGGGAAGTCAATTGGCATTTCCTTAAAATGCCTGAAATAGAACTACCATACAATCCAGCAATCCCACTCCTTGAAATACATCCGAGAGAAATAAGAGCTGTCACATGAATATATATGTGCACATCCGTGCTCATTGCAACACTTCACAATGGCAAAAAGATGGAAACAACCTAGGTGCCCATCAACAGACAAATAGATAAAGAAACTGTGGAATATTCACAAACAGTATACTATGCAGTAACAAAGAACAATGATGAATCTGAGAAACATTTCATGAAAAATGGATGAATCTGGAAGGCATTATGCTGAGTGAAATTAGTCACAAAAAGACAAGTATTTTATGAGACCATTACTACAAGAACTCAAGAAAAGGATTAAACACAGAAGAAAACATTTTTGATAGTTACAAGGGTGAAGAGGGAGCAGGGGTTATTCACTTATTAAATAGCCAAGCCAACTTATTAAATAGTAGACAAGAATTATCTTAGATGAAGGGAAGGACAGCACACAATGGAAGGGATATCAGCACAGCTGGACTAAACCAAAAGCTAAAAAGTGTCCTGAATACAACCAAAGACTTCAAGGGACACAGTAGCAGGGGTGGGAGTTTGGGGACCACA
Source organism: Heterohyrax brucei (assembly GCA_028571685.1). Lineage (NCBI taxonomy): Eukaryota > Metazoa > Chordata > Mammalia > Hyracoidea > Procaviidae > Heterohyrax > Heterohyrax brucei. The sequence goes on from CM053140.1 coordinate 63,394,488, forward strand.
TTTTTAGGGGACATCTAGGTCAGTTAGTAAAACAAAGTTTGTTGAGAAACTCTTCTGCAGGCCACCTTGGTGAGCATCATCTAGGGTCTTAAAAACTAGCAAGTAGCCATCAGAGATGCATCAATTGGTTTCCACCCACCTGGAACAAAGGAGAATGATGAACACCAAAGACACAAGGAAAGGATTAGTTCAAGAGACAGACAGAGCTACAAAAACCAGATACTCCATCAGCCTGAGACTAGAAGAACTAGGTGGTGTGTCCGGCTACTGCCAATAACCACCCTGAGAGACAACACAACAGACAGTCTCTGATAGAACGGGAAGAAAGTGAGGTGTAATGCTCACATTCTAGTCAAGACCAGACTTGATAGTCTCACTGAGACTAGAGGGACCCCAGAGGACATGGCTGTGGACACTCTGTTAGCCCCAAACTAAAACCATTCCTGAAGCCAACTTTTCAGAGAAAGATTAGACTAGACTGTAAGACATAAAATGAAACCCTGGTGGCATAATTATTATGAGCTAAAGCTGCTAATCAAAAGGTCAGCAGTTCAAATATACCAGGTGTTCCTTGGAAACTCTATGAGGCAGTTCTACTCTGTCCTGTAGGGTTTCTGTGAGTCAGAATTGACTTGATGGCAATGGATTTCATTTGGGTTTTGGTATAAGACATAAAATGATACTTGGGAAGAATACGTTTCTTAGCTCAAGTAGATACCTGAAATAAGTGGGCACCTCTTGTCCGGAGGCAAGATGAGAGGGCAGAAACGGACAGGAGTTGGTTGCATAGACACAGGAAACACAGAGTGGAAAGGAATGTGCCGTCACATGGGGAGAGCAACTGCAGTCACATAACAATGTGTGTAGGAGTATTTGTGTGAGAAATTCACTTGAATTGTAACTTTTCACAGAAAGCACAATTAGAAAAAGAAAAGAAAATACCATGGTTTGGGTCAGGCACACCTCAGTCATTGTCTTAGTCATCTAGTGCTGCTGTAACAGAAATACCACAAGTGGCTTTAACAAACAGAAATTTCTTCTGTCACAATCTGGTAGGCTAGAAGTCCAAATTGAGATTATCAGCTCCTGGGGAAGGCTGTCTCTCTCTGTTAACTCTGGAGGAAGGTCCCCTGGTCTAGGAACTTTGGTGTGCAGGAACCCTGAGTCCAAAGGACACACTGTACTCCCTGTGTAGCCTTCTTGGTGGTATGAGATCCCCTTATCTCTCTGCTAGCTTTTGTCTTTCATATCTCGTAAGAGACTGACTTAGAACACAACCTAATCTTGTAGATTGAGTCCTGCCTCATTAATGGAACAGCTGCTAATGCTGTCTCATTAATATCACACAAGTGGAATTTACAACACAGAGGTAAATCACATCCCGTCACAAAAGGATGGACAGTCGCACAACCTGGCCTAGCCAATGTGACAGACATTTAAATCCACCACAGTCATCTGTAACATCTTTGCTTTTTAACACTTTATAGCCACAGATTTGCCCAGTGCAATGCATCTTTTGACTTCTTCTTTACCGCTGCTTTCATTCAAGAAGTATGAAATTCTTGACAGTTTCAATTTCTTCGCCACTATTTCTAGTAGTTGGTGCTTTTATTATTGATCTCATTCATACCTGCCAACAGCCTGTGAGACTGATATTATGATCATAATTTTCAAGATCAGAAGATGGAGCTTCAAAGACGCAAAATTTGTGGCCACACAGCCAGAAGGCAGGTCTGGGAAGGCAGCTCATGGATTCCAAAACCTGATTCTTCTGATGGCAGATTTGGTGTGCTCCACAGCATCTGGCTCCTCTAATATCACAGGCTGTTATTCTCCAGGTTAGTCAGGAGGTCCCCAGTGTGTGGGAGGCTGGAGTGGGGAGGAACTTGTTATGCATCTATTCAGTTAGTTAATTTGAATTTAGTACAATCCTGATGGCAGAGTAGTTACCAGCTATGGCTGCTAACCAAAAGACTGGCAGTTCAGATTCATTGGGTGCTCCTTGGAAACAATACGGGGCAATTCTACTCTGTCCTGTAGGGTAGCTAGGAGTCTAAATTGACTGTATGGCAATGAGTTTGGGGTTATGTGCCCTGCTGTCCTCATGATTAAGAGCTACAGCTGCTAAGCAAAAGGTGGCAGCTGAATCCAGCCGGTGCCTGGAAACCTAATGAGCGGTTCTACTGTCTTATACGGTCACTGTGTGTTAGGAGCGCCTCCCAGCAACAGGACTTTGTTTTTTATGCGCCAAGACAGTGAGGATGGTGGAGGACCAGGAAAAGCTTCTTTTTTACACGTAAATGGAGTGGAAGAGACTCAAGGGCACCGACAACACGTGCCTGGTATTGTGTTGGTAATATAGTGATAGACAAAACAGACGAGGTCCCTGTAGCTTACAGTTTAGTGAGCGAATACCAGGAACTGAGGTTTAAAAACTATTTTGGAGGTAAATTTAATAGGTTTTTGTCATTTGATAGAGGAAGGGTGAGATGGAAATGGTTCTCTGGGACTCTTCTTGAAAGAATGATGGGGGCACAAAGAAGGTGTTCAACAAAGTCGATTTGGACGCGTGAGGTTTAATCCTCCCACCTGCAGCGATGTCAACTGATTTGCCCCAAACTGCAGTATTATGGCACAAACCTGCTTGTCAACTCACACCAAGCTGGCCTCAGGTAGGCAGAACGGAGAGCGGGGCAGGCGGGGGAAGGCAGAAAAGAAGCAGACAGGGGAAGGATGTGCTCGTGCAGAAGACAGTCAGGTCTCCACCGCTGCAGTGAGGACTGCAGGCAGGGGCCACCAACCCGAGAGCTCGTTGCACTGTGCGGACGGAGCGGGACCCTAGCCCTCCAGAGGCTCGGAGCCTCCCACCCCCACCTCCAGCGCCAGCGCCAGAGAGGAGAGGAGGAGCGGTGGCTGGATCAAGCCTGGAAACCCCGGCATCCCGGGCTCTCTTGGCTACGGGGTCCACCGATGGGGCTGCGCCGGTGGCGGCGCCGCGTGACCCGCCTCCGCTCCCCTCCCCAGCCTTCCAGGGAAGACCGGCATCCCCAGCATCAGGCCAGCCCCGCCATCCCGCCCCTGCCCCACGAGGGCCGCAGCCGCGTAGAGGGCGCTAGGGCTCTGGGCTGGGATTCCGCCGCAGTCCGCTGCGGCGAGGCAAGCGTGGGGAGGTGACTGAGCTGCAGCCGCGTCGCCCACGGTATTTTCCTTCAAGGTCAAGCACACCCACTCCTGGGCGAGGGTGTCTCCGGAATCCCTCCCTTACCGCCTTCCCCACCATCCCCACTGCCGCCACCGCGCAGCCAGCTGCTGCATCGACTCGCCGGCTTGGATCAGTGCCCTAGACTGGCGCTCCGCTTTCCGCAGGGGCGGCGGAGAGACGGGTGTTTATAGCGCCTTGGAGCTTTCCGGCCACCTTATTCACACAGTTCATGGTGAAGCGCCCTGCTTGAACCGCGGCACTCGCTCCCATTGCCCTGCAAGATGAGAGAGGCCTTTATAACGAAGCCCCAGCTTAACCCTCTCTAGCCCCCCCCGCCCCCACCTCCGTGCACCGAGACCCTATCCTTCTGAGACCCCTTTCCATTCTAGAAGGACCAACCACCTCCTAGCATCCGTAAGTGGCTTCCCTTGATGTACGTATCATCTTCCTAGACTGCTCTTTCCTCCACTATGCCTAGGAAATTTCCAGACCTAGCTTAGTTACAGTAATGCACTGGAGACTGGAAAGTGCACAAAAATACCTCTTAGCAAAGGTCACAAAATTGAAAGCCTGAAGGGGTGAGGCCAAAACGAACAAAAAAACCCATTGCCGTTGAGTCGTTGAGTCCGTGAGTCCGTTGCAACTCACAGTAACTTTATAGGACAGAGTAGAGCTGCTCCACAGAGTTTTTCAAAGAGTGTCTGGTAGATTACAGCTGTTAACCTTTTGGTTACCAGATATAACACTTAACTGCTACACCACCAAGGTTACCGTGTGAAAGACTAAAACCAAGAGACCAAACCCACCGCTGCTGAGTTGATTCCAACTCATAGTGACCCTGTAGAACAGAGTGGAACTGCCCCATAGAGTTTCCAAGGAACACCTGGTGGATGTGAACTGCTGACCTGGTTAGCAGCTAAAGCACTTAACCATTACACCACCAGGGTTTCCAGGGGCAAGAGAGAAGAGATAAATGCAGGAAGGCCAGCAGGCTGGAGCATAAGTAAAACCTAAGGGGCAGGATGTGCCCTCTGCTCCACCAGTGTGCTCCTTGGTGGATGTGGGTCCTATGAGGACAAATTTTAAGTTTACAAGAGCAGTGACAAATCCGATTTTTATGTGTAATCGCTCAATTTTTAAATACTGGTTTGTTTTTAAAGAATACCTTTGTGGGTCAGATGCAGCTCCTGGATCCTGTGTGGGTGACCTCCAAAGGAAAGGGGGCTTTCATTAGGAAAATACTGTTTAGGGTAAAGGTGTAGCCTTAATGATCTGGGGAAGACTGGAATTTGGATTTGTTCTCAAAATAAATGACTGGATATTTCACACCAAAAGTCATGTGTTGAGAAGCTACTGAGGGCTCAGGGAATCTAGGGGAATTTAGAGGACTGGGCTTAAGCAGGTAGGAATTGAGAGTTCTGGGGAGAGGTAGGCAGCAGAACCCAGCCAGACTCACCCACCCACCCAATGGATAATCCCATCACTGGTAGCATCACCATGAATGACAGCCATCCTTGCAGGGCTACAGGAAGGCCAGAGAGGGAATCTATGGTGCTTTGACTTTGGGGTAGAGAAAAGGGGAAAGCCAGTCTCCCATAACCACCAAAGCTCCACTTTGTGGGGTGTTCCCTGGAAAGCAAATTAGAGGAAGAGAAAGTGAGTAGCTGAACAGTAGGAGACAGGAGCTGGCCACAAGTAAGGGAGCAGTGCAGCAGACACCCCCTTCCCTGGAGAGGAGCTGAGGCTGTCTTGAGAACAAAGGTTTTGTTACTGTTGTTCACCTTCAGGTTTTAGGAAGCTATCGTGTGATCTCCCCCTCTGATCTCCATTCCTGGAAATCTTCAGTAAAGCCTTGTTAAAAAATAGTCAAAACTCAAAGACATTAAAACACAGGGCTTATTCCAGTAGTTGCTCTGTATGCCTATATGGAAACCATTTGTAAATAAAAACCAGATGCTAGTTACAAAGAAGCTTATGAAGAGAATAGGAGGGAGTAGAAAAGAAAGTCAACCACTGGCAAATATTAAAACATGATCTGAGAGAACCATGCTAAAATCAGCTGAAATTAGGTTATAGGTGGTCTCTGGCCTTAGGGTGTTGGGGCTTCATTTGCACAATTCTTTAGGTGACCTCTGGATGTTTTAACATGATAAAAGATACCTTGATTATTCAGGGAATTCCAAGGCTTATCACTCAGGAAGCAGGGGAAATGACCTAAAGTGACACTTTTCGCATTAGATAATCCTTGATCTAGTTTATGGTTAACCCCTTTGTTACCAAAGGGGTTTGCAAAGACTTAATCACTGTGTCAAAACAAGCCTCAGTTTCCTACACTGGCCCATGATGCCTGGATTGAGGTGTTTGTGGAAACAGCAAGACAGGGCCATTTTACTTCTGTTTTGGTACAGTGCTCACTGATGGCACAGGCAGAAGCAGGAGCTGAGCCAGGAGAGACAAAACCTCCAGGAATTTGCAGTAATCCTGGAGAAGACTTTGAATGGGTGCTTGGGCTTAGCCTGTGTGTGAGGCCCCTGGCCAAGCTCTAGGCTACAATAATAAAGAAGCAGCTACAATATACTCAGTGCTGCTTGTGCCAGACACTGTCCTAAATGCTTCCCATGCACTCTCTTATCTCCAGGTTGGTTGTACGCAGCCGTTGGTGTTAAGTGCTGCTGCGTTGGTGCTCAGTCCTGCACTACTCTCGCAGTCATTGTTATGTTTGAGCCCATTGTTGCAGCCACTGTGTCAGTCTGTCTTATTAGGGGTCTTCCTCTTTTACCCTGACTCTCTGCTTTACCAACCATGACGTCTTTCTCCAGGGACTGGTCCCTCCTGACAACATGTTCAAAGTATATGAGATGAAGTCTCACCATCCTTGCTTCTAAGGAGCATTCTGGTTGCAGTTTGTCCAAGACAGATTTCTTTGTTCTTTTAGCAGTCCATGGTATGTTCAGTATTCTTCACCAACAGCGCAATTCAAAGGCGTCAGTTCTTCTTTGGTCTTTTTTACACATTGTCCAGCTTTCAAATGCATATGAGGTGACGGAAAATACCATGGCTTGGGTCAGGTGCATCTTAATCCTCAAAGTGACATCTTTGCTTTTCAACACTTAAAAGAGGTCTTTTGCAGCAGATTTGCCAGTGCAACGTGTCGTTTGATTTCTTGACTGCTGTTCCTCTGGTCTTTGATTAGGAGGCCTGGTAGTGCAGTGGTTAACCACTTAGCTGCTAACCGGAATGTCAATGGTGTGAACCCACCAGCTGCTTCGAAGGAGATAGATACGGCAGTCTGCTTCTAGAAAGATTACAGCCTTGGAAACCCTATGGGGCCATTCAACTCTGTTGCATAGGGTTGCTATGTGTCCAGCTTGACAGCAATGAGAGAGCTACTACTATCATAATACGCATTTTACAGACGAAGAAATTAAGGGCTGAGGGGGGAAGTGACTTACCCAGAGTTAGGAGACAGTGGAGCTGGGCCTGCTTTCTGGCCAGTTGCCCCCAGCAGAAGTAGCTGTTGTCTTTTCTGGGTTTTCATGGCAACTTTCGGCCAGTGGAGGACAGCACTTATCATGTAGAGTTGTAGGTATTGTTTTGATTTGCACAGCTGGCATCACCACTCCTGTATAAGATGGCACTAATTGCAAGTGCTTGACACGGTGGTTCTGAGCACTTGCTGAGTGAATTAGTTTAAGGAAGATCAAAGTTAATGCCCTCAAGTCTCAGATCTTTGTGACATGGGTGGGTCATTCACTCTCTGGGCTTCAGTTTCTCGTCTATGAAATAGGGATTATGATTACTAGATTATTGTTGAGGCAAATGAAATCAGGGCATGAGATTTCCATAAACTGCCTTACAAAAAACAGCTGCTGTAGCTGTAAAGATGGTGATGATGATGGAACCTTGCAAGGAGCAAGAAAAGGAGCAAAAAACAACAACAAAAAATCCAAACCCATTGCTTTTGAGTTGATTCTGACTCATTGTGACCTCACAAGACAAGGCAGTACTGCCCCATGTGGTTTTTAAAGAGTGCCTGGTATCCTGGTGGAATTGAACTGCTGCCCTTTTGGTTAGCAGTCATAGCTTCATAGCTCTTAACTACTGTGCCACCAGGGTTCCAAGGAAAAGCATTGGGAAAAAAAAAAAAGAAAGAAACTAAACCTCTACTCTCAAGTGGATTCCAACTCAAGCGACCTCATAGGACAGAGTAGAACTGCTCCACAGAGTTTCCAAAGAGCATTTGGTGGCTTTGAACTGCTGATCTTTTGGTTAGCAGATGTAGCACTTAACCACTACACTACCAGGGTTTCCAGGAAGGGTATTAGGATCCAGAAATTCAAAGACTGTATCAGCTCAGACAGGAAATTCTCAGGAGGCCCAGCTACTTTGCAGGGTTTCCAAGGCAGCTGTGTCTTCAGTCCTCATTGTTGGAACACCTACTATATGCTGGTGCTTGATCTGACTTCATTAAAATTCTCCAGAACAAATACTCAAACTGGCCTCATTTTTATAAAGGAAGAAAAATGAGATTAGAGAGGTGATGCAATTCCAGTAGGGTTGCATAACTAGAAAGAAGCAGAGGCAGGATTTGTACTCAAATCTGTGATTCTAAAATTCCTGTTCTTCACTTTTTCTACTCCACAGTTTCTTCAGTCATCCCTTCATCCTTCATTCATGAAAACATTTATCAAGTATCAGCTCAGTACTGGGATTCCTGCAGGAAGTAGGGGATTCAAAAACCAGACTCTGTCCACAAGATACGTCCAGTCTAGTAGAAGAGGGACACAACCTGATGGACATTTGTAATTTATGGAGATTATTGCAAATGTCAGGGTGACAGGAGCAGATCTTAGCTTTAGGCTTGCTGGACTGCTGGGGACACGTCTCAGACTCAGAGTGGTTACCTTCAAGACTCCCTCCCAAAGTTTAGAGTAAGAAGGAGACACATCCTCATCTCTTTTCTGGGGTGGGACTGGGGAGAGTTGCAGTGGGGACTACACAGCAATCAACAGTTTTCTCCAAAGGAGAGGCCTCACGACAGGCTCCTTTTCTCTTGTCTCTGCTGTCTCTCCTTTTCTCTCTCTTTGGTCCACCACCACCGTCCCTGTGAATTCTTCTCTACTATTGACCAAAGGTGGGTGTTGGGTAAATGCTGGTAGAACTGGTTTCTCCATTTCTCAGCATGTGCAGACTGGGCGGTGGAGCACTTCCATCTAGGATGCAGTGGTTCTTGGCAATCATCACCTCTGTCCCAAAGCCAAGACAACGTGAAACTAGCATTTACCGTTCTGTTACACAGGCATTAAAAGAAATCCTGAAGGATAGTCACCTAACTGTCAACAGCGATTATCTTTGGTTGGTAAAGTAGTGTGTAACCTCTATTTTCTTCTCTGTATTCATTTGCTAAAAAAAACAAAAACAAAAACAAAACTTTTCTACCATGGACCTTTGTAATCAATTAAAGACAAAACAAACCTCTACTTAACAATTAAGGAGCCCTGGTGCATGATGGTTAAGCATGCAGCTGCTAGCCAAAAGTTTGGTGGTTTGAACCCACCCAGAGGCTCTTTGGGAGAAAAGACCTGGTGATCTGCTCCCATGAAGATGACAGCCTAGAAACTGTGTGGGGCAGTTCCAGTCTATCACACTAGAGTCAGAAGTCATCTCAACACTCCCTAACAACAACAATTTTAACAATCGTTTGTGGCCCCACAGATGTAGGCAAATTTGTTGGGAGCAGCCTCAGAGGAGGCTTTTTCAGGAGCACCGCAAAGACTGGACAAGATAGCACAGGGGAGGAAGTGAAGAAATAAGAGGTCAATGAGGATGAAAAATAACAGGCTGAGGCTTGCTCTGAGCTCCATTCCAAGCCCTTGATATGCATATCTCAAGTAATTCTCAAACAAGAAACCATGCATGATTTATAGGAGGAAGATTCAGAGAGGTTATGTTACTTGCCTGGGACGCACAGTTAGAAAGTGATGGAGGCAGATTTTAACCCAGATCTAAGAGTCTTCATTGTGTGTTTTTAACCTCTGGACTCCTCACCACCTTGTCTCCTGCCCATGTGCTGTCTTTTCCAGTTCCCACTTTGCTCCACAAAAAGTCTTCTGATATTGTTCCCAATAGACTTTCCTACATTGGTGGAGCTACAAGTAATTGTTAAAATTGTTGTTAAGTTCTGTCAAGTCAACTTCTAACTCATGGTGACCCAATGTGACAGAGTGAAACTGCCCTATAGGATTTCCTAAGCTGTAATACTTATAGGAGCATGTCACCAGGTCTTCTCTCCCTAGGACCTGCTGGGTGGCCATCCCAAGCCCTCCCAGTGGCACCATGCTTATGTATTCCCAACTCTTCACACATAGGCTGTCACCGATATTAGTACAATCTAGAGAAGCAGGAAGGGTGAAGATTATTGTCCCATCTTCCAGATGAGAAAATTTAGGCCAGAGAGATAACTTGCTCAGTGTAGTCTGCTGAGAAGTGCTGGCATGTGTTCCAGTACCCGGATCTCCTTTCCCTCCTTGGGCAGCTGTCCTCCTTCTGCCAACTGCAGAGGCTTCCTTCTTGAAACAAATGACTCAAGGTAAATCTCTGGCTGGACTTCTCCTTTTACAAAATACAGGAAGTCTGTTGTTTGCAATCCCTGTGACTGAACACTAGCAGGTCAGTTACAAAGTAGGCAGGGCGACATAGAGCCAAGGAACGCTGCAAGGGAAAGGACTCCCTGCTACCTGGTCTGGCCAGGGACACTTGCATTTTTTTCCTTTCTAATGGCCACATCAGTGTGTCTGCTTCTCTGGCAGGTTTGAAGTCCCACTCCAAAAATGTGGCTGTACACTTCTGGAAGTTAGAGTCCAGGAGGAAAGGGCTCCCATTCAATAAAAATATAATGCTATCTCACATTTATGGTATATTAAGCTCTGTACCAGGCACTGTACAAAGTGGCTGATACTCAGGAACCTGCTTGACCCACACGATACCCTAGGAAGAAATTGCTATAGTTTTGGGGCCAGAGAGAAAAAAATTTGAATCAGAGACCATTTTCTGTCCAGTTGTGTGATCTGGGGGAAGTTATTTACACTCACTGAACAACTATTTTTGAGCATGTAGTGTGCCACACATTGTGAAGTGAACAGAACAAAGATCCCTGCTCTCTGGAGCTCACATTCTACAAGGAGAAGCAGACCAACTATAAATCCAATGAAAGTATATATATATTGTACATGAGAAGGTGGTAAGTTCTATGGATAAAAAGAAACCGTAGAGCAGGGTAAGGAGGATGAGGAGGGCTGGTGGGGATAAGCAAAGAAGGAGGCTGTAGTATTAACTAGTGGCCATGGGGAAGACCTCGCGCAGTTGGTGTGCTTGGTGGCTTCAGAGAGCAGCAAGGAGACCAGTGTGTCTGGAACACAATGAGCCAGGGGGAGAGTCCTCGCTACCCCTGAGCCTCAACCCAGTCATTTTGTCCTAACATCATCGTTATGTTTCCTTCATTGCTTGTATCACAATTTTGATTCTCCTATTTATTCAGGTGTTTGATTGTGTACGGTTTCCTCCACTAACCTTAAGCTCCTTAAAGGCAGATATTATGTTAGTCTTGTTTAGTTCTGTCACAGAGCCTGGAAATAGAAAGTACTTAATAAATATTCATTGAATTCAAGAGTTAAATCCATTCACCGGTCCGTCTATCCAAATTTATGATGGAACCTCCCATCATATATATCTCTATTTGCAAGGGTAACCGGTATTCTGAGTCCAGTTCAAGGTATCAGGAACAGAGATAGCAGTGCACAGTAGTTGAGTACCCAGGGTCTGGAGGCAGGCTGCACAGACTCCAGTGTTTAGGCCACTACTTACTAAGTAGCTACACAACTTCTGGCAATTTAAGGAACCTCTCTGTGCCTTACTTTCCAAATCTATAAATTGGCATAATAATAGTATCCCTCTCCAAGGGGTGAAAGTGATGAAAGTGCTCAGAGTAGCATAAGACATACAGTGTTGCCACTTGTCATCCAGTTGATTTCAACCGTTAGTGACGCCCTGTGTGCAGAATAGGACTGCTCCACAGGATTTTCAGAAGCCCTGGTGGCACAGTGGTTAAGAGCTCAGCTGCTAAACAAGAGGTCAGTGGTTTGAATCCACTAGCCACTCCTTAGAAACCCTTAGAGAGTCATATGAGTTGGAATCAACTCAACAGCGATGGGTTTACAGGATTTTTGAAGCTGTGACCTTTTGGAAGGACATCACCAGGCTTGTCTTCTGAGGCACTGCTCGGTGCATTAGAACTTCTCAACTTTCAGTAGCTGGTGCTTAACCATTTGTGCCACCCGAGGACCCTGTCAGGCATGCGTAGTGCTTACATAGGTGTTTGTCTCACTGGTTAAAGTGCCTGTCTAGTCAAGAGGAGATCTGGGTTCAACTCCCAGTTGTACTTTGAGTCTCTTGTTTGATCTAGGGAGTCCTTGGGTGACACAAATGGGTAAGTACTTGGTCAGCCACAGAAAGGCTGATAATTTGAATCTACCCAGAGCCTCCTAGGAAGACAACCTGGGTGATCTGCTTCCAAAAGGTCACAGCCTTGAAAAGCGCATGGAGGAGTTCTACTCTGCACTCACGGGGTCATCACGAGTCAGAAATGACTGCCTGGCAACTAACAACAATATTTGCATTTTCCCTACGAAGCCCCAGTTGTGTGGAAGCCAGGACTCTAGCTCCTTTCCTTTGGACAGGATTCAGAAGGGACAGTGTGAAGGGTACAGAAACATCTAGGGTGAGTCAGTCTACAGGGCATTCATGGTGCAGTATGCCAGAGCTGTGCTGTGCGCTGGCGGCAGCGAGATCTAGGGTCTCTACTAGAGTGGTGTTTCAGGGATATCATTCCTACTTTGTAGTCTCCCAGCCTGAATCTCTGGCTCTCTTCTGCTTAAATGAAATAGAGTGAACTCTGTTGTCTGTAACTGAGAAGGCTGACTTACATGGTTATTAATACTAATCGAGTACCTACCGCTGTCCGGTACCTGTCTTTACATGTATTATTATTTCATTGACTCTTCATGTTGATCTCTGAGCCAGATATTAATAACCCATTTTATAGATGAGGGAGTCAGCTCAGAGAGGTGGAGTGAATTGACCAAGATCACACAGCCAGTGTGTGGCCACAACTAGGGTTGTCGCCCAGGTGTGGCTCCAGGTTGCTCTCTCAAGGCACCTCCCAGTGGTGACTAAAAGGCCCTGGCAGAATTCTCTCCTCCAGTACTCACTACTCAGCTCTGTCTGGAGAGAAGGAAGTTTGTGAGTCTGGTCTCTAAATCAGAAAGACAGAAGGGTCTGGGCTGCCGAGGAGGAGCTCCAGGGTGTGGAGAACTGTCTGTGCCCTGCCTGGGTCAGTACTTCATCAGGAGAAGCTCTCCTCCCTGCTGCCCTGTAGATCAGAGACATTTCTCTGTAGGTCTGCGTCCCATTGTTCCTGGGTGGCCTGATTCCCATGGAAATGTGGAGACAGAAAATATCTGAGGCTGCCGTTGTTGCTAGGCAACAAGCAGCCACTGACTCACTCCACAAGAGTCAAGGAGTCAACCCTAAGCTGTTAGAGGCTCTTAGATCTGTGGCCTGCAGACCCCAATTCTTGTCCTGATTTGCTGTGTGAACTAGGACAAGTCCCACTCACTCTCTGGGCCTCAGTTTCTCTTCTCTTATACAAAGAACAGCCACATCTTAAAAGCTGCGGTATGAGTTGAAGCCAGATGGATGGTCAGAATCACAGTGACAAGTTCTCTTTGTGTCCATTCTACCTCAGCCTCTCCTGGCCCTGTTTATCATTTCCTTTCCTGCCCTGAGCTAATTTAGGCCACCCAGACTCCATCCCAGGCCCACCCCTGCAGCTCAAGTCCTGGGAAAGTCTTGGTCCTCACAAGTTAAGGCAGCCACCACCTACCCTGCTGATTTTCCCTGTGGGGAGTTTCCTTAGTTCCTGCTGAGGTGAAGTCATTCAGCCCTGGGTGTTTCCCTGAACAGCCCTTAGAGGACCTTCTGAAATTGTTTTCAGAGATTGCACTGTGGTGGTGGCGTGTTTTGTAGCAATCAACTGCTAGGACATTCTATTTCACATTCATTACAAAAAGTCATGGCAGCAATAGGCCTGGAGCCAACTCTTCAGACAAAGATTGGACCGGACTATAAGACATAGAATGATACTGATGAAGAGTGTGCTTCCTGGCTTAAGTAGATACATGAGGCTAACAGAGCAGCTCCTGTCCAGAGGTGAGAGGAGAGGGCGGAGAGGGAGAGGAGCTGGTTGAATGGACACAGGAAATACAAGGGGGAGAGGGGGAGTGCGCTGTTACAGGGTGGGGAGAGCAGCCAGAGCTGCATAGCAATGAATGTGCAAGTTTTTGTATGACAAATTGACTTGGATTGTAAACTTTCACTTATAGCACAGACACAGACACACACAGACACAGACACAGACACAGACACACACGCATACACACAGAGTAACGGCAGCAACTGCCATTTGCTGGGCCTGGTGCAGCACCAAATGCTTTATATTCTAGATCTCTTTTAATTCTCATACAACCTGAAGAAATGAGAACAAAAGCCCCTGCTTTACAGATGAGAAAAACAGACTCAGAGAGGTGAAATGGTTTTGCTCAAAGTTCCAGTAAATGGTGGAGCCAGATTCTTGTTCTGGGTGGTTCCACAGCCTGGAGTTTCAAACCAGTATAGGGTGGTGCTTCCTCACAGTTCCATCAGGGAACACCGAGGTTGGAAGGGCTCAGTCTGCTCTTAGACCCTGCTTTACAGATGAATGCATCAAAGCCCAGAGAGAAGGAGTGATTGGCCCAAGATCACACAGCAAGTTAATAATTGGCACAGATTCTAGGACGACTCACCCTGAAGTCTCGCCATAACACTCCAGAGAACAGAAAGTGCCCAGGCAGAAGAAGTAGACAGATGAGAAGTCTTGAGTCTTAAGAAATCCCCAGCATTTCTTAGGAAGTAGAATGATGCATAGTGTTTACAGACAAGGAAGGACCTCTTAGAGGCTCTCTGAGTTAGAATAGAAAGTCCCACTATTCCTCTGGGTGGCCAGAAAGCTGCAGGTGTCATTCTTTTGGGTCTATAGATGAGGTCCCAATTCCAGTGTCTTGATTAGGAGTTTGTTGTTAGTTGCCCTCAAATTGCTTCTGACTCATGGTGACCCCATGTGTGCAGAGTAGAACTGCTTCATAGAGTTTTCAAAGCTACAACCTTTTAGAGCTAATCATCAGGCCTATCACCCTAGACACTGCTGGGTGGGTTCAAACTGCCAATCTTTTTTTTAATTATGATTGAATGAAAATGTACATTCCCATATAAATTCACATGCTCACCTATATGCAGCTCCCACTGCTCTCCCTGCTTGGTGACAGCACACCCTTCCTCTCTGTTCCATACATGTCCTATCCTCCCAACAGTCTCCCATCTCCTCCTCTCCACCCACTTCCCTTCCTCCAGTAAGAGGTCAGCAGGATGACATCCTATAAATGCATAGAACCATAAAGTTCCCACAAGATAGGGTCACTCTGTGTTGCCAAATCCAATCCATTGCTGTCCGAAAAGTTGACCGTCATTATGATTTATGGACAGGGGCAGCATCAGGGCCAGGGGCCATGCTCCCAGGGGAACCCTGAAACCCCTGGAAGATCAACTGTGGTCTTTTAGTGGAGATCTCAGGGTGCACCCTTATTTATTCTTGTGTTGCCAGTGAGACTCAATTTTGTGAGCTCCATTGTGGCTATCACTGGTGATGGGCAGGCACCGTCCAGTTCTTCTGGTCACGAGACCCATGTGGGTCTCTCTGTCTTCTGGGTTCTCTTTCCCCCATGTCGTACTGGACCTCGGTGATGATCTGTTCCTGCTGAGTTGGGACAATTTGCTGTACCCTCAGATGCAAACTGCCAATCTTAAGAATGGGCTCTTAACCTGAAGTGGTATGTATGCCCAGAATATTCTTCGCCTTGATAGCCTTGCCTGGTTAATGCCCACTCATCCCTTAGGTGTCAGTTCAGTGTTACTTCCTTGGGAAGGCCTTGTGAACCCCCCCCCACCCACTGCAGGTTCTCAGGACCCCAGCTATTTCTCCTTGTAGCACTTACCTCAGTTTGCTCTGTGGAGTTACATCAGAGGCATATCTAACTCAGACCAACTTTAGAAGTTACCTCCAACTACTGACCTCCAAAGATGCAACCCCAAAATTTGCTATCCCCCTCATAGAAACAAATTAATTTTTTAACACACACTAAGATGACAGGCAACATAATAACAGATTGTTGAAGTCACCCCTGTAGACTTCAGGAGCACTCTTGAGTTCTCTATCCAACCTCAATCCATCCCTAGAGATGGGGTAATTTTCTTAAAGGCAGACCAACTCAAAGGTCCAGATAGCTGAAGACAGTCTTTCCTTTTTTTACTTTTGTTCGGCCCAGATCAGTGGAAATTCCTGCCCCAACATCTTCCAGGGATCAAAATTTTTGTACTTATTTTATACCTTGAAGAAACAGTTTGCTACAATAGAGAGATCCTGACAGGATGGGAAGAAAATGTGGAATGGAACTCAAAATTTTTAAAAAGTCCAGATTGACAGAAAGGTTGAGACTGGAAGACTCCCAAAGACTACTGCCCTGATCTGCCCTTTCAATTTTGAACCAAAACGATCCTCTAAGGCCACCTTTTAGCTAAATAACAGATTGTCACAAAACAAACTTATCAACTGTGAGTACCGTGCCGCTTTAAAAAAAATCATGTGTGTGAGACCAAATGGTTAACATTTACTCTAATGCCACAAATGGGAAGGCAATGGTCAGGGAAACTAGATTACTGGAAATAGAACAACCAGAACTAAAATAATGAGAATGCTGACAGATAGGGAAAATGTAACTAATGTTACTGAAATTTTGTGTAGAACTTGTTAAATGGGCACCTAATTTGCTGAGTAAGCGTTCACCAAAAAGACAACAAAATATTATTAAAAACAAAAACAACAAGTAAAGCAAGAGGCTAATTTTAAAAAGAAAGAAAGAAAAGACAAAGAAGCAATTGGCAGCTTTCACTGTTGGCCATGATTCTGTCTGTTTGTCACACTGTGATGGCTTGTGTGTTGCTGTGATGCTGGAAGCTATGCCACCAGTATTTCACATATCAGCAGGGTCACCCGTGGTGGACAGGTTTTAGCTGAGCTTGCAGACTAAGGCAGACTAAGAAGAACATAGCACTCTACTTCTAAAAAACCTGGCCAGAGAAAATTTTATGAACAGTGGTGAAACATTGTCTGGTACAGTGCCAGGAGATGAGCCCCTAGATTAGAAGGCACTTAAAATACAATTGGGAATAAGTTGACTCCTCAAAATAGAGTCAATCGTTATGGTGTTGATGGAGTAAAGCTTTTGGAACCTTCATTTAATGAGGTGGCATGACTCAAAATGAGATGCAACAGCTGCCAACATCCATTAACAATCAGAACATAGACTACACGAAGTATGAATGTAGGAAAATTGGAAGTTGTCAAAACTGAGATGTAACACATGCAAGCTCAGCTAAATGTCACACATAGATCAATGTCCTAGGCAACAGTGAGCTGAAATGGACTGGTTGGTATTTTGAATCAGACAATCATATGGTCTGTTATGCTGAGAATGACAAAATTGAAGAGGAATGAGGTTGAATTCATTGCCCAAAGGACATTTCAAAATCTATCCTGATGTATAATTTTGTCAGTGATAGGATAATATACTACCTCTACATGGAAGATCAGTTAATATGACTATTATTCAAACTTACACAGCAACCACTAATGCCAGAGATGAAAAAACTGAAGATTTTTACCAACTTTTGCAGTCTGAAATTGATCAAACATGCAGTCAAGATGAACTGATAATTACTCGTGACTGGAATGCAAAAGTTAGAAACAGAGAAGTCTCCATAGTTGGAAAATACGGCCTTGTTGATAGAAAGGACACTGGAAATCACATGATAGAATTTTGCAAGACCAACAGCTTATTCATTGCAAATTCCTTTTTTCAACAACACAAATGGGGACTTTATATGTGGGTGTCGTAGACAGAAAACACAGGAATCAAATCAACTGCATCTGTGGAAGGAGATGACAAGACGCACAAAATCATCAGTCAGAACAAGGCAAGAGGCCGACTGTGAAACAGACCATCCACTGCTCATATGCAAGTTCAAATTGAAACTAGAGAGAGTCCATGACAGCCAAAATACAACCTTGAGTATATCCCGTCTGAATTTAGAGACCATCTCAAAAACAGATTTGACACACTGAACACGAATGACTGAATCCCAGATGAGTTGTGCTGTGACATCAAGGATGTCACGCATGAAGAAAACAAAAGGTCATTAAGAAGACAGGAAAGAAAGAAAAGACCAAAATAGGTGTCAGAAGAGACTCTGAAACTTGTTCTTGAACACAGAGAGTGGATAAAAAGAACAGGAGAAATAAAGAAGTAAAAGACCTAAACAGAAGATTTCAAAGGGTGGCTGTAGAAGACAAAGTAAGATATTATGATGAAATGTGCAAAGACCTGGAATTAGAAAGCCAAAAGAGAACACATTCAGCATTTCTCAGGCTGAAAGAACTAAGTAAAAATTCAAGTGGCAAGTTTCAGTACTGAAGGATTCTGTAGGGAAAAAATTAAATGCACAGGAAGCAGCAAAAGAAGATGGAAGGAGTACAACAGAGTCATTATACCAAAAAGAACTGGTCAGTGTGCAACCATTTCAAGAGGCAACATATGATCAGGACTGATGGTACTGAGGCAGAAGTTCAAGCTGTGCTAAAGGCATTGGCGAAAAACAAGGCTTCAGGAATTGATGAATACCAAGTGAGATGTTTCAACAAATGGATGCAGCCCTGGAAGAGCTCACTCATCTATGCCAAGAAATTTGGAAGATAGCTACCTGGCCAACCAACTGGAAGAGATCCATATTTATGACTATTCACAAGAAAGGTGATCTAACAGGATGTAGAAATTACAAAAAGTATTATTACTATTACACACAAGTAACATTCTGCTGAAGATCATTCACAAGTGGCTGCAGCAGTACATTGACAGGGAACTGACAGAGATTCAGGCTGGATTCAGCAGAGGATGTAGAATCAGGGATATCATTGCTGATGTCAGGTGGATCTTGGCTGAAAGCAGAGGATATCAGAAGGATGTTTGCATGTGTTTTATTGATTCTACAAAGGCATTTGACTATGTGGGTCATAACAGATTATGGAAGATATTGTGAAGAATGGGAACTCCAGGACAGTCAATTGTGTTCAGGCGGGACTGTACACAGACCTAAAATCAGTTGTTTGAACACAAAAAGGGAATACTATATGGTTTAATGTCAGAAAAAGTGTGTGTCAGAGTTGTGTCCTTTAATCATACTTAGTCAATCTGTATTAAAAAAAAAACCAAACCCACTGCTGCTGAGTTGATTCCAACTCATAGCAACCTTATAGAAGGGAGTCGAACTGCCCATAGAATTTCCAAGGAGCATCTGGTGCATTGGAACTGCTAACCTTTTGGTTACCAGACATAGTACTTAACCACTACGCTACCACGGTTTCCAGTCAATCAATATATTGAACAAATAATCCAAGAAGCTGGACTACATAAAAAAAAAAATGCAGCATCAGCACTGGAGGAAGATATATTAACAACCTGAAATAGGCAGATGACAGAAGCTTTCTTATAGATGAAGATCAAAGACTATAGCCTCCAGTATGGATTGGATTGCACCTTAGCATAAAACAAAAAACCTCACAATTTGACAAATAATCAGAATTATGATAAACAGAGAAAATATTGGGATTGTCAAGGGATTTCATTGTACTTGAATCCATAATCAAAGCTAACGGAAGCCACAGTCAGGAAATCAAATGATGTATCACATTGGGGAAATCTGCTGCAAAAGACCTCTTTAATGTGTTCTGAAGCAAAGATGTCACTTTCAGGACAAAGGTGCACCTGACCCAAGCTAGTGTGTTTTCAGTTGCCTCACATGCATTTGAAAGCTGCACAATGAATAAGGAAGACTGAGAAAGAATTGATGCCTTTGAAATACGGTGTTGTTGAGAAATATTGAATATACCATGGATTGCCAGACCAAACAAGTCTGTCTTAGAAGTATAGCCAGAATGCTCCTTGGAAGCAAGGGCAGGGAAAGTCTACCTCGTGTAGTTTGGACATGTTGTCAGGAGGGACCAGTGCCTGAATAAGGACATCATGCCTAGTAAAGTAGAGCGTCAGTGAAGAAGAAGACACTCAATGACACAGTGGCTTCAACAGCCAGTTCAGGCACAGCAGTGATTGTCAGGATGGCTTAGGATGAGGCAGTGTTTTGCTCTGTTGTATACAGGGTGTCTATGAGTCAGAAGCAACTTAACCACAGCAACAAGTTTGAAAATCATTGATTTATATGAAGTCCAACAATTAAGTCTGCAAACTTAATTATTCTAAGTGATACATACTTCGTCGTTGAATATCACTATGGTCACCTTTGAAGCACTACCCTTGGGAAGCTGTGCATCAATGCTAGCACTTAGTCTACCCTTCAAAGCAATTTTGGAACTCTTTCTGGAATGGCCTTGTGCATGGCGGCAAGGTGGCAAGTTCATGAACTTAATTGTACAGTTGTCTGTGAGGAAATTTTTAGCCGTTAAACAAATAACTGTATCGTAACACCCTCCCTACTGGTCTGATCTGGCCCCCAGTGATGTTTTTCTTTACTCAAAGATAAAGGAAATATTGGGAGGAAGCCATTTGAATGGCATTCAGAACATCAAGGGTAATACCATGACAGTTCTAATGGCCATTCCAGGAAAAAAGTTCCCAAATTGCTTTGAGGGGTGGACTAGGCATTGGTGTGGGTGCATAGTTTCCTAATGGGAGTACTTCAGAGGTGACCACAGTGATATTCAGCAATGAGGTATGTAGCACTTTTTCTAGGATAAGTTCATGAACTTAATTGGCAGTCTTTCTATAATGTGGCTAAGCATAGAATCTGGTACACAACAAGTACTCAGCAAACGATTCTCATTGTTGTTATTATTATTGTTTAATATTGATAAGTCCAGCACATTCCATCAAAGATACTAAGTATGCATTCCCCCATACCAGCCCACAAACATTGTACTTATTGGGGAGGTCGTCTGATACAGTCTGTCACCCAAATGTTCCCCTCTAATGAGGCAGTCGTTCAGCTTTTCCTTGTGTACCTCCAGTAACAGGGAGCTCACTATCTGTTGGGCAGAGTAAGCCTCTTGGCCAAGTTCTGCCAATACCTACATGACAAGCATGCATGCATTAGGAAGGCCTGCTTCTCAGGGCTCACTTCTCCACCTAGGTCCCTCAGTTGTGCTGTCTGTCCCTAGCCTGAACCTCAGCTATGGCCTGACCAGCCCTGGGGTGGTGTGAGAGGTTTGCTTCT
This sequence comes from Heterohyrax brucei, assembly GCA_028571685.1. NCBI lineage: Eukaryota > Metazoa > Chordata > Mammalia > Hyracoidea > Procaviidae > Heterohyrax > Heterohyrax brucei. Next base: position 63,415,177 of record CM053140.1, read on the forward strand.
GTATTCTGGGGCTGTGTTTCTACTTGTTTGCTTGGCTCACTCTGCTGACTCACACTGGTCTGAGCTCAACCAAAATCCCCAGGCCTTTTTCTCAGGAACTGCCAGCACTCTGGTTGGTTGGGTTACCCCAGTACTTGATAAGTGCAATTCATTTCTCTAAAAATAACGTTTACTTTCGGATTACAAATATAGTACATGCTTGTAGTAAATTAGGGAAACACAAAGGGAAAAAAAATTACTGGTGATGGTCATTTTTAAATTGGCTAATTCAGAAAAAAGACCCTATATTCTGTAATCAAGGGTGAAAAAAACTTATTCTTAAGCAATTTCCATTTCTAGGGAAAGGAAAAGCATTGGAGAAAACAAAACTAATGAACCATAGTAATACTTGTGAATTCTCAAAAGTATAGGCATCTCTTGTTTCATAATCCAAATATAAATTGTGTGTAAATTCCCCCATAGAGACTACCGTTGCTTAATTTTTAGGTGTAACTTCCAGGTCTTTATAGTTAACACCCTGCATTTTAAAATCTAGGGGCCCGTGGTGGTTCAGTGGTAGAACTCTCTTTTGATGAGGAAGATCAAAATTCAGTTCCTGACTAAAGCCTTGGGATGTATTTCTGAAAATCAGTCACTGAAAACCCTGTTGTCTTAGTTATCCAATGCTGTTATAACAGAAATAGCACAAGTGGGTGCCTCGAATAAACTGAAATTCATTTCCTCACAGTTAAGGAGGCTAGAATTCTGAATTCAGGGGGCTGGCTCCAGGGGAAGGCTTTCTCTTTCAGTCAGCTCTGGAGGAAAGTCCTTCTCTCGCAGCCTTCATGTGGTTTGGCATCTGTCTCCTCTCTGCTTCCTTCAGTTTGTTTAATCTCTTTTGTATCTCAAAAGACATTGATTCAAGACACACTCAACACTAATCCTACTTCATTAACATAATAAACACAAACCATCCCCAAATGGCATTATAACTTTAGGTATAGAGGTTAGGATTTATAACACATACTTTGGGGGCATATAAGTCAACCCATAACATCTTTGGATCACAATCGTCTGATCCACAGTGACCAATGATGTGGTGGTTATGGTAAGCACCTGATTTGAAAGATCAGTGGTTCAAATCCACTCCATGAGAGAAAAGATCTGGCAATTCGCTCCCATAAATATTATAGCCCAGAAATCCCAGGAAGCAGTTCTACTCTGCTATAGTAGATCACAAAGGTCTCATATGCAGTGACTCAGCATGGGATTGGCACAGGACAGCAGGACAGGCAGTGCTTCCCTCCATTGTTCACAGGGTAGCTGTGAGTACAAGACAGACTGAAAACAAAAACAAAAACGAAATCCACTGTGGTACAGTAGATTCTAACTCTTGGTGATTTCATGTGCTACAGTGTAGAACCACTCTATGAGATTTTCTTGGCTGTGATCTTCACAGAAGCAGATAGCCAGGCCTTTCTTCTGAGGTACCTCTGCATGGGTTTGAACTGCCAATGTTCGGATTAGTAGTTGATAACAAACTGCACCACCCAGGAGGCCAAATAGAGGGCAGCTAACAACAACAATTTTAAAATTTAAATCTAGATCTAAATTTAGTACTTGACTTGTAGACACAGACTGGGGTCAAATTTTGACTTTCATACTCCTTGGTTGTATGAGTTTGGACATCTTACAGAGTCTCTTAGACCCTCAGTTTTTTTATCTGTAAAATGTGAATGACAATATCTACTTCCCAGGATTGTGGTAGACATGAAAAGAAAGCCTCCAGAAGACAGTAACTGCCTGCCGTCTTATACTGGGGGTGTTGCTATCATTGACTCTTCACCTGACTAACCGCTGCTTCCTTTCCTGATGAGGGTCAGCAGCCAAGCTCCTCTGGGTAGCCTTCCCTGACAGCTCCCATACTTTGCTCTCCCTCTGTATTGCTGCTGGCTCTCATGCATTCCACATCCATCAGGTAACAGGATACAAGAGGCTGTGTTCCCTTTGAGCACTGTAAGCTACCCCATGGCAGGGATCGTGTCCACCTTGCTCCTTTCTGTGTCTCAGGGTCCAGTAGAGGATATGACTTCGGGTGGTTGTCAGGAAGCTTTCAGTGAAAGTGCGAGAGCTAAAGGGTGCTTAATAAGAATTTGTGAAAGGAATGAATGCACGAATATCGCACAGATTGAGTAAACATATGTTTGCCAAGCCAGCCAAAGTGAATGCATTAACAGACGGACGTTAAACTGCTCACCAGCCCAACTCTCTTCCTACGGAGAGAGACTCGGCCACCTCCCAGGAAGGGCCTCTCCAGGTAGGGGGCGGGGCTGGGGCGGGGCTGGGGCGGAAAGGCCCCGCCCCTCCCCAGGAGCCCGCTAGGGGCTGAGCCTTTCCGGGCGCCGGGTGCGGTGGGGTGCGGCGGGGTGCGGCGGGGTGCGGCGGGGTGCGGCGGGGTGCGGCGGGGTGCGGCGGGGTGCGGCGGGGTGCGGCGGGGGCCGGCGGGGGCCGGCGGGGGCCGGCGGGGCCGGCGGTGCTCGGGAAGTCCAGCTGCGCGCCGAGCAGCCAGCTCCTAACGAGGCCGGGTGGAATCTGCGCCCACAGCGCCCAACAGATTTCCAGCTGCGCAAATACAACTCCAGACTTGCAGCCGCATCCGAAAGGGTACAGACACTTAAGAAATGGAAGCGCGTAGGGGAGGGATTCGGTAGCCCGGGTGGCTGGCCAGTCACCGGCCAAGCTGGTGCTTCTCCGTAGTCGGGTCTAACCTAGCTGGTTAGTTCACTTGCTGTGTGACCTTGGCTAAGGCAGGTTTCCTCACCGTGCCCCGCCCCCGCGACCCACTTTTCTCACTCCGAGGGACCCTTTCCTCTTTGGCATGATTTGAGTCAACTGTCTCAGGCAGCCTACAAAAAATTTTCACTGAAGACGGAATCAAAACCAAACCCTGATACTCAATACCTTTTCTGAGTCCATAGTGCGCTGTTCTAGGAGGGAGCTCACAGTCAGATGAAAACGCGGTGTTACTCAGAGCTTGTATCCTGCCTTCAGTATTCTTACCTGTAAAAGGGTCACCATAATACTGAATAATAACTGTTGCTGCCTGACACGAGTTAGCTGTGAGGATTCAGTGAGCTCCTGTATATGCTAAGTTGATTTGCACTGGTTGAGAGCAGGTCACTCTCAAAGATGTGGGGTTTCAGTTCCAGCCCTTCTTGAAGCCAAGACCCCACACACCCTACAGCTTGTGGCAGTGGTGGGAGGGCCTCTGGGACATACCTGAGCCTGGTAAGGCTGCAGCTGAGGAGGCCAGTCTGCTTGAGAGCCTGGCTGGTGTCTGGGCCTGAGGGGAAGGGCGGTTTTTAGAGAAGGAAATGGTTGTGGTGAGACAGAATGATGGTGCAATTTCACTGGGATCTGGAAAGCCCCTGCTCGTAGTAAGTTCTTATGGTAGAATATGGGGGGCAGACACTGTTGCCCACCCCATTCTCCACCATTAGCAGAAAGAACCTGGTGTCCCAGAGCACTGTGAACAAGTCGTAACAGGTTAGGTATTTGTTATCTCTGGGCCCCAAAGCCTGCATCTCCCTGGAGGGGTTTTCCAGATCACCTGGAGGCCGTTGCCCAGCCAAGTCTCCCTTCTGCTGCTCAAAGGACCAAAACACCAAAGCCCTGTTGCCGCTGAGGTGTTGCTGACTCATAGCGACCCTATAGGACAGAGTGGACCTGCCCCCATATAGTTTCCAAGGAGTGCCTCGTGGATTTGAATGCTGACCTTTTGGTCAGCAGATGAACTTTTTATTTTTTAAGAAATATTTTCTTGTGCTTTCAGTGAAAGTTTACAATCCAAGTCAATTTGTCATACAAAAACTTACATACACACCACTCCTTTCCCCCCTGTACTTCCTGTGTCCATTCAACTAGCTCCTGTCTGCCTCTGTCCTCTCATCTTGAGAGAGGAAAGCCTGAAGAATTATAGCCTTTCCTAAAATATCAGAAGCCTGAGGGCTTCAAAACTGAAGAGTTACAGCTTTATTAAAAACACCAGGAGCCTGGAAGCCTGGCACAAGAAAAACCGCTACGCAAGTGTTTTCTGTGAGCAGTTTCACTCCCAGAGAAAGGAGAGCCCCCTCCTCACACTTAAGAATTTGCTTTTCTTTATCTTTGTAACTATGTTAACACCAGTTAGAAGGTAGAATGATAATTTGTAAAACTACTAACACCAGTAGGAATGCTTGATGAAAATTTCTTTGAACTCTGGAATTTAACAGGACTGTGAACTCAGCCACTGTCAGACTCAATCCACTGTTTCTGCCGGCTGGAATTAAAGGCCCTTCCTCTAGCAATTAACGGTGTTCAGAGTGATCCTTGCTCCCCGAAGCTTTGTTTAATGGCTTTTTCCTGCAACAATCTCACCTCTGGACAGGAGCTGCTTAGTTAGCCTCATGTATCTACCCAAGCCAGGAAGCACACTCTTCATCAGTATCATTTTACATCTTACAGTCAGCCCAGTCTTTGGCTGAAGAGCTGGCTTTGGGAATGGTTTCCGTTCTGGACTAACAGAGTCCATGGGCCATGTCTTCCATGGGACCTTCCACTCTGTCAGACTGTCAAGTCTGGTCGTTTTAACAGTGTTTGAGTTCTGCACACCCATTTTCTCCCATGCATCCAAACTTTTAATTGCCACAGTACCAGGGTTTCCACTCCAAGGGACAGTCCAGGAAGTAGCGTTTCAAGTTAGCTCCTGATTTGAGGATTAACATGGCAGGGTCCTTTCCGCTTTCTGGATCCCAGAATTGAGTGAGAGTGAAGTTGAATCTGGCTCTGGCAGAGGCAAAATCTTTAGCATAAGACGCCGTGGCCATAAGACGCTCTGGCTTTTGGGACAGTAGAAAGGCCCAGCCCTTGGGGAGAGATAAAGAACACCCAGGATAAGGTTGCAGGGTTTGGTCACTCATCGCTGACCAGCCTGGAGATGACCCAGCCAACCTTCTTGCGTTTCTACTTTGTTAGCAGCAAAATGGGGATGTTTTCTCTTTGGGCCTCTAGTTCCTTCTCAGTGAAACAGGGGATGAGCTCCAAAGGTCTTGAGCCTGTGATTTGGCTTCCCAGCTGCGACCTTGGGCAGGCCACTTCACTGCTCTGCATCAGTGTCTCCATTTATCCACTCCCACCGTTGGTAGGGTGATAGCCATGAAAGTGCTTGGAAAAGGGAAGAAGGTAAACACTGATGTTAGCATGTCACAACTTTCCTGCTTCTCTGAGGAGTCTGGGGTTTGCTGCCCCCACGGTGCCTGCTAGAACGACCTTTGGAATTATATCTCCAAGGATCTGCTTAAATATCTTCAATGGCTGTCTACTGCCCAGAAGGGATCAAGGACTAACCTCAGCCTCCATTTAAAACTCTTTACCACTCACCCAATTCTCCCAGCTCTTCAGGATGCACCAACAGCCTTCTTCAAACCAGCCCTGTATTGTCCCATCTCTAAATTTTAACTCATGAATTCAAGGCTCCAGCTGTACTTGTCAACTCTCTCCATATCTGCTTGGCCTCCACTGTTCTGAAAATTAGAGGGCTTCCCCGTGTGCCTGGAAGCCGAAGCTTGAAATCCAAGGTGTGTTATCTTCAACTCCTTTTCTCTCACCACCCACATTTATAAGAGCCCCAAGTCATCAACCTCTGTGTCTGTCATAGGTACTCTAGGACCCAATGGAACCAGTGGAGAGGATGCATTTCTATGCCAGGCTCTGTGCTGACACTGGAGGCACAGAGGCAGGTATCAATCTTTATTCCTTAGGGACTCCAGATTGGTGAGGAGAGGATCATGTATTCACATTCGTGGTCTTGACTCTTGACTCTCTTTCCATTTTAAGCTGCTACACAGTAAAACAAAGTAAGACCCACACATGTGGGGTCAAGAAAAGGGTGGCCCTTTCCCTCCCTGGGCCTCTCTTTCTCCACCTGCATAACAGTATAGAATTGACTTGAAGGTTGAGGGTTTTTCTGAGAATCTTGAAAGCAATGACTTTCAGGCCAGAGAGCAGGTGGAGAAGAGAGGTGGGTACAGCTGGGTGCCTGGCTGATAAGCAGCAGGTTCCGCTCCTGCCAAGGTCTCCTTGGAAGCCCCAGTTTCTTTGTCCTGTTGTTTTCTCCTAAGAGAGTGTAAAGCCTTTTTCGAAGTCTCATTAAGGCTTGCCTAAAACTTGAGACATAGCTGGTTAACTAGCTCCTTCCCCAAACCCTGTTGGGATGTATGGACTGGCCCACAGCCTAGCTTGGCTGGTGACTGGCTGGTTATTTCCAGCTGGCACAACCGTGAAGTCCAGGCTGGGGAAAAAGAGTCCTGGATCTTTGCCAGCTGGCTGCTGCTGCAAGGCACCTGGAGTTAGATGAGCCTGGGTTCAAATTGCAGCTCTGCTACTTTTTAGCTGTGAGGCTTTGGGCAGTTTGCTTGCTCTTTCTGAGCTTTCAGTCTGAAATTTGAGAGAAATGGAAATATGCAGTTCCTAGTGCAAATAGTTAAATCTTTGACTACTAGGCAAAAAGTTGGAGGTTCAAACCCACTCAGAGGTTGGGTTCTGCTTCTGAAAGTTCCCAAACCAAACACAACCCACAGCTACTGAGACTGTTTTGACTCAGCAACCCTATAGGACAGAAGAGAACTAACTTCCCAAGAGGGCGTATAAGGCTGTACCTCCTTGCAGGAGCAGACTCTGCGTCTTCCTCCTGTGGATTAGCTGGTGAGTTTGAACTGCCAACCTTTTGGTTAACAGCTGAGCGCTTAACCGCTGTACCACCATGGCTTTTTTTCCTGAAAAATCACAGACTTGAAGACCCTATGGAGCAGTTCCCCTCTGTAGATACTGAGTTGCCATGAGTTGGAATCTACTCAACAGCAATTAATGACAACAACCACACAAGTGACACTCTCCTGCTTCAGCATTTCCTTTACTTACAGGGCAGAACCCCTCAAACTTCTTCACAAGCCCTTCAAGGCTCTTTTTGCTCTGCCCTACCCTGCTTTGCCAAGGCCTCATTTCCCCCATCATTGACTGGGCCTTCTAGCTGGACATAAGTCCCTTTCCAGCCTCCATGCCTTTGCAAGAACTATCCCTTCCTTTGAAAGTCATGCCTTCTTCTTTGTCTACCTGGTCAACTCTCACCTGTCCCTGAGGGCACCACTGTAAGGTGCGCTGTTCTCAGGACCTTCCTGGACTCCTATGGAAGGGTCTGTGCCCTCCCCAAGACCTTGGCTGCAGCGTTATTCATGCCATGTTGGGGTTGTGTGTCTGTGTGTCTGTCTCCCCTACAAACTGTGAGCTTCTCAAAAGAGCTGGTCCTAATTGTTCATATCTGTGCAAAGCAGAGTGGTGGTTTCCCGTTACTTGTGTTGGTTTTTTGGTGTTTTAGTTTACAAAGCACATACAGGGCTGTAATATCACTTAATCTCACAGCAACTCAGGAAAGGAGGCATGAACCAGGCCTGGAGAATCAGTTTGTCCCCTCTGCCAGGATAGAGCTTTTTCAGAAAGGAGAACTTGGTGCGGAGTGGGGATTGGTTCTTTGGTTTGTAGTCTCGATGGCTCCCCCCAGAGGCCTTCTCAGCCAGGGTGAGAAGAGAGGTTGGGGCAGAGCCTCAGGCCAGATTGGATGGGGGAAGGGTGGGGCCTCCAGACTGTCTGTGGGTTTAAGGGCAGATGGAGATCACCAGAGAGGCTGGGGTCTGGGTCAAACTGGGAAAGGTCAGGCAGAAAAGGGCTGAATCTCAGATTCCAGGTGTGTTCTCTGTGGGACCTTGGGCAGCTTCCTGCATTTCTCTGTCTTCAATTTTTCTAGCTGTAAAATGAAAGGCAGCTCTGAAGATCTGTGTGAAATGCATGAGCTTATCAAAGGTGAGTGCTCTGGTAATGAGATGGCTTGAAGAAACTCCATAGAACAGCAAATGTATGCTAACATATACACTCAAACATATCCCTTCAACTGCTCCATCTTTCTGACAAAACCAGAAACCAAATTCATTGCTGTTGAGTCGATTCTGACAATAGCAACTCTGTAGGACAGAGTAGAAATGCTCTATAGAGTTTCCATGGAGCTCCTGATGGATTTGAACTGTTGACCTTTTGCTTAGCAGCTTTAGCTGTTAACCACCACACCACCTGTCTTTCTGACAAGTGATCTGTTATTGCTAGAGCCCCTCCCCCGGATCCAGAGCATTCAAAGACCCTAGTGAGGACCCGAAGATCCTTTTCATAAGGGCCTACTGAACCTTAAAATGGGTCCCAGAGGCCCCTGACTGGGGTTGAGACCCTCCTATGGTCCAAAGAAATTCCCTTCCTAAACCTCAGGGTTGAGGTCTGGTGTTCAAAGGCTAGGGGCTTCGTGCAGCTCAACAGGTCTCTCTGATGGGTACCCATAAGCCCCAGAGAGTGTCAAAAGAGAGGGCTGCAGTTCCCACCCCTATGTGGGACTCATACTCCATTCCTGAAAAACACTCCTGTTGGTAGCTTCAGAAGCAGGAAGGACCATCATACCTAAGGGTCTGCTCTGAGCTCTGGGCTTTGGGCACGGCAGGACAGGATAAACAGCTACTTGGGCTTTCTGGATACTCTCAGGCTTAGGATGGGGTGGACTCCAAATTGGAAAGATCTTAGGCTGCTCTGTGCCTCCAGGGGGATGTTAATCAGGAAGGTCCTTTGGATGTCTCATCTCAAGGATGGCCTGGCACAAAGCATTTTTCCTCCATGACCTCACAGATACCTGAGAGCCCAGAGATGTAAGTTCTTGTCCTGGTTCTGATTTGCTGTATGGACATAGGTGACTCACTTGGTCTTCCCGGATTTCAGTTTGCCTCTCTGTGAAATGGAAATAGTAGGCTCTACCTCTTTGCTGTTGACAGTTCCATGTTGGGGAGAATATACTGATGGAAAGAAACTGTGAGGCAGTGGGCTTGCAGTCAGACAAGGTAGAGCTCTGGCCCCAGACCCTTCTTATTGACTGGATGACCCCAGACAAATCATCCTGGACTAGGACTTAGAAACATTCTTCCCCCTGCTTCTTCAGTAAGCAGCTCCTTCACATCCTCAGGACTGAACTGCAACATCATTTCCTTCTTTCTTTCTTTAAAGTTGTGATTAAGTGAAAGCTTACAAGTCAATTTGCCATGTAAAACCCCAAGCAGCCACGTGTATGCAACTTTATCTGCTTTTGTCACCCTGTAACAGCACATTCTTCCTTTCCACTCTTTACTTCCAGTATCCACTCAACCAACACTTGTCCCCTCCTTTCCAGACTCTCCTCTCCCCTCTACAAAGAAACTGGTTGAATAGCTTCATGTATATATTAGACCATAAAGTACACACACCACCTGCATCACTCTGCGTCTTGTCATCCAGACCAATCTTTGTCTGAAGTGTTGGCTTCAGTACTGGTTTCAGCTCTGCGCTAGCAACAAGTCTAGGGGCCATGTTCTCAGGAGACCTTCTAGGCTGTCACACCATCAAGTCTGGTCTTTTAATAGAGTCTAGATCTGTGCTCTCTTTTTTCTCATAGGGACTCTATAATGTTCCCTGTCAGAGCAGTGGCTGGCGGTAGCTGGGCACCATCTAGTTCTTCTGGTCTCATGCTGATGAAGTCTCTCGATTATATGGACTCTTCTGTCTATGCCAGTTGACCTTCATGTCCCCTGAAACCATTGTCCCTACATCCCCATCTCTGCTACTCTGTCCTTTAAAATGTTGGGTTACATTTAGAGATTCTTTTAGCTTATGGTGTAGTTCAGTTGTGCTGACCTTCCTTCTACTGCATATTCACTCCTTTCATGTAACTGAATTACTATTGACTATCTAATCTAGAATAATCCCATTCTTCCCTCCTGACCCTTGCAAAACTATCGAAGAGTATTTTCTTCTGTGCCCAAACCTTTTCTTAAAACTGTACAATAGTGGTCTCATATAATATTTGTCCTTTCTCAATATCATTTCTTTAAGCATACTTTCTCTGTCTGCCCAGGGAGTTAGCTCCCTGACATAAAGTGCCCCAGCAACCTATAGTTTTGTAAACAACCAAAACAATTGCAAATAAGTATTGGTGTGATCATGTGTTCAGTGTCTCTCTTCTCAGCCAGAACAGGGGCTCCAGTCATGAATTGTGTCTGCCCTGTTCTACTTCCTGAAGTCAGCATGGGGCTTGGCCTGTAGGTACTGTTTTTTGAACATGTTATTGTGTTTTAGGTGAAAGTTTACACTGTAAATTAGTTTCCCATTCAATAATTTGTGGACAAGTTGTTTTGTAACATTAGTTATAACCGCCCGCATGTCAGGCCTCTCTCCATTTTCACCTTTTCTGTTTTCGTCCATCTGATTTCCCAGCCCCTCCCTGCCTTCTCGTCTTTGCTTTCAGGCAGATGTTGTTCTTTTGGTCTTGTATAGTTGATTGTTCTCAGGAGCACATTCTCGTGGGTGTTACTGTTGACAAGCCAGTATGTTATTTGGCTGAAAGATGACCTCCAGGAGTGGTTTCAGTTCCAGGTTAAAGGTTATTTTAGGGCAATAGTCTCTAGGATTTCCTCCAGTCTAGTAGGTCTAGTTTTTGTTTTGAATTTGAGTTTTGTTTATCCCATTCTAACTGGACCTGTCATTTGGTGCTCAGAGCTTCTGAATCACCTGACTGGTTCTTTCTGCTGCCTCATTAGGCTGCTGGAGAAACCCACATGAAAGAGGATATGGCCCATAAGTGTGAGCCATTTGGGATGTGTAGGTTGCTCTGAGAAGTTCTGAGGTTGGAGGGGAGGGGGCACCCTCAACAGGAAGGCACAAGACAACTTTTGGCCTCTGAGAGAGTCAGTGGTCCACTCAGCCTCTTTAGTCCCATCTCCACCCACTCACACATTCTCTTCCCCACCATCTGCCACACAGAGCTCAACTGCTTTCTCAACAGACCTTTCTGCCTCCAGGCCAAAGCACAGGTGTTCTCCTCAACAGAAATGCTCCCCCTTCACCTTCTCTACCTGGAAAATGCTTGAGACAAGTTAGCTCTGTGTTCTGTCTACTGGGGAGCTTTCCAGCCCACTGCAGGCAGTGTGGGTTGTTCCCTCCTTGGAGCCCCAAGGGCTCTTGAGTATTTCCCTATCCACATCAGGCTGTGACCTCTGGTTTTCCTCCTCTGCAGCTGAGTAGGAGCTACTTGAAGTCAGGGCCAACACAGATCCCTTCTGTGGTCTCAGTTCAGGGCCTGGTATCAAGGACAGATGCCAGACAGCCTGAGGTTGTGTGTCCTGGCAGGTGAGACTGCTTTGAGGACCTGCTTTCCTCCATGCCCAGCCTGTCATAGGTGATGTAGGGCAGCTAAGGTATGCGCTTACTCATTCATCGTGGGAACTCAGACACAGGGAAGAGGAGGGGTTTGCCAAAGCTCTCACAGCACCTCAGCTCAAGCTGGGCCTGGCATCCGAGAGTCCTGAGGCCTAGTCCCTAGCTCTGGGCTGCAGTAGCCTTGAGCAGTGTCTAGGCATGAAGCCAGGGCACCTGGGGGCCAGGCTTGCAGCTGTTCTGTCCACACTGGCTCAGCCCCTTCAGCCAGGCTCTCAGCTAACAGCAGCATGAGGCTTTGGCTGCCCCTGCCAAAGGTCACTATCAGCAATTTGGGGAGGTGGCTGGCCACTTCCCTCCAGGCCAGCAGCTTAGATACCAGAAGACCTGTAGCTGTGTCTCCACAGAGTTGCGGGCTCTGGGGGTAGCTTCCCACCTGGACAGTGTCCTTTTTACCAACCTGATTGGAATCTGATCAAACCTAAGGTAAGAGTCTGAAGTGCACAGGGCAGAGTCCAACACAGATTATGTGCTGAACAAATAGTTGTTAGCATCATTATTGTTACTATAGTGATGATGGGAGACCACAAAGCCCAATAATTAAAAACAACCTGCAGTGTACCAGCCAGGGTGCAAATCTACATTCTACAGCTTACCAAGTCATATAGATTACTTCCTCATGCCTTGAAAATGGGGATAATAGTAGTACCTGTTTGGTAAAGTCTTAGAAGAATTAGTTAAGGTACTCAGAACAGGACTTGTACAGGTAATTATTAAATAAGTATTAACTGTTATCCCTATGGAAACTCTGGTGGCATGCGGTTAAGTGCTACAACTGCTACCCAAAAGGTAGGCGGTTCAAATCTTCTAGGTGCTCCCTGGAAATACTATGGGACACATCTACTCTGTCTATAGTGTTGCTGTGAGTCAGAACTGACTCGATGGCAGTGGGCTTAGTTTTGCTTTGGTTATTGCTATAAAGTGGCCAAAATCCATAGACTAATATAAAACAGCCTCTTTTCAGTCCTTTCTATTCTCTCTCTTTTTCACATTAAAACACAGGCTGACTTTCTCTGCTTGAAAAGATTGACTGGCTCAGTCCCCTGACTCTAAAACATGTGTTGAAACTCCATGGCTTGAGGGTAAGGTTGCTCTTCCTCAGTCCCCGCCTGCTTCCCCGGCCCCAGTTCCCAGCCTCCTTCCATTTCTCCCCTGCTCCAGCCATAAAAACTCCCTGGAGCAGCTGCTTCCTCCCCTCCTTTGACTACCCAGCAAATTCCTGCTCAACTTTCCAGGCCCAGTTAGGATATCGGCATCTGCAAATCTCTCTCAAGCTACCCAATCAAAGTAGTTGTTGCCTCCTCTGTGTTTCCCAACAGCTTCCAGATGCTTGTTTATCTCAGTGTGTATCACCCCACATTGCAATGAACTGCTTACATGTGGATTTTCCCTGGAATGTGAGTTTTCCCAGGGTCTGATTGTGCCCAGCTCAGCACCAGCCAGCCAATTCCCAACCACTTCTCCATCTAGAAATCTATGCTCTAGTCAGTTTCTGTGTGAGGCACTGAAGGAAAAGAGGAGACTGAGACCCACTCTTTGTCCTCGAAGGACCGCCAGCCATTCGGGGAGGGATAGGTCCATGTATTCACAAATAAAAATCACTGAGGCAGTGTGTGCAGAGTGTAGGTCCAATCACATTTCCAGGAGATCAACTAGACTAGGTGGGTATGGAAAGGCAGGTGCTGGGGGAGAAAAACATGGTGTTAAATTCCAGGAACTCTAAGTGCTACTGTTGCCAGAGAGTAAAATACAAGGGGGGCAGAGGTGGGGCAGGCCTTTTGTGTTAGGATGGTGAGCATGGACTTTACCCTGCAGGTAGTGTCTGTCCTCTGCACATTATTCTGAGAACCTTTAGCCTGGGGAGGATTTTCAGAGTATTTCCTGTTTCTCAGGTGAGCAATGTGGGCTCAGGTACCTAAGCAACTGGGCTGCCTTACTGGGCTGCCTAATTTAGAAAACACACTTACTGGATACAGGCTATCTGAGTCTCACAAAAACTCTGCCCTGTGGCTGCCTGGCGGACTCTGTTCTCCGAGGCCTTCCCTGACCACCTGAGTTGGTCACTCCTTTCTCTGGGCTCCCCTCTCTCCGTAGGAACCTCTGACTTTAGATCTGCCGTCCGTAGGCAACTGAGAGTTCCTTGAGGGCAGGACTTGTGTCTCATCCAGCCTTATATCTGGCTCCCTAAGCCCAGCAGAATCTTGGTACAGAAAAGCCAAGAGTCAATTTGCTGTACCAATAAACACAGTAGTCAGAATTACTATTTTTCAGATGAGGCAACTGAGGCTCACGAATGTCAGCAACACATCTTGGTTCTGTTGTTAGGGGCTGAACCATGACAGAGCCTAAGTTTTGGGTCCATGATGAGGGGGAGGGAAGGAAGACACAGGTAACTAAGGCCAGAGCTGGGCAAACTTTCAAATGAGTTGTGCACAGTTCTGACCTCTGCTTCCTTGGCAGTGACATGGCTGGGAGGGGAGGGAAGTAACATTTACTGAGCAGCTGCTATATGACCCAGCATAGGGAACTTTCACACATGAATTCTTGAAGAAGACATCATTATCCCCTCTTTTACAGGGAAGGAAGCTGAAGCTCAGCAAAGTAAAGAGACTTTTCCACAATCCCCTAATCAGGGAGAAGTAGAACCGGGAACTCTGGTTTGCGTGTCTCCAGAGCTGGGGACAGGGGCTCATATGAGCAGGAGCAGAGGCTGGTGAGGACTGTCAAAAGGGAAGACCCTAGTTTGCCCTTGGATGAGAGTGTTGGGAGCAAGGAACACTCTCTGGCCCTGAGAGCAGCCCCCATCACAGGCAAAGACAAAAGAGGGCTTGATCTCTCTCAGGAGCCTGGACCCTCTTGCTGGGTATTTGTCCAGTGCTACCCATGATTCTTGCTGCTCTTTCGCACTGGTCTGAGCAAGTGAGGGACTGCACTGTACAGGCTGCCACTCTGACTGGCTATAGGTCAAGTTCATCCATGTCTGCAGAATTCTCACACCTGTGCCAGTCTGATGCAGAAGCTGAGGAGGCTAGTACAGCAGCAGAGACAGGAGTACTGATCTGCATGACAGTTTCATTAGCCTAGACCAGCATATGCGGAAGGGGGGCTGTGGGCCACCCCCATCCAGGTCACAGTGACTTCTGTGTCTCAGCTTCCCTGAAGTGAAGCAATGTGGACTGGGAAGTGGAAGAGGAGAGGACTCTGCAGGCTGGCACTGTTGGGTCTCACGTGCCACAAATTTGATAACAGTAACCCTCAACTCCTGCATGACCACCTGTTCTGTGCTGGGAGCTCAAAATGGATTAATTTATTTCCCATAACAGCCCTAGGAGACAGGCACCATTACAACTTCAGTATCAGAAGAGAGAAACAAAGCTCAGAGAGGTTAGGTGACTTGTGCAGTGTCACACAGCGTGCAGAGGAGCTGGGATTTGAGTTTACTCTGACTTCAGAGCTAACAATGTTCTTCTAGCCCCATCATTTTGGGAGTCCAGATTCTTGGGTTTTACATTTACCTGCTCTCCTGGTGAGTCCCAACCTCTCTTTGGGTCTGTTTCTCCTAGGAAAGTGAGTGAATTAGATGAGGTAAATCTCTGAGGGGTCTAACATTCTAAGGATGTCTGTGCCCCCAATCCCAGCTCTCGGAGGAGGAGGAAGTCATCATAGCAACTGTAAAGAGCTCAGTGTCAAGCCCCAATGATACAAAGATTAAATGTACAGTCCTCATGAGAAGCTCACCAAAGACTAAGGCAATTCAGTACTGTGTTGTAACGGAGTCCCTGACTGGTGCAAATGGTTAATGTACTTGGCTGCTAATTGACAGGTTGGAGATCTGAGTCTAGGCAGAGGTGTTTTAGAAGAAAGTTCTGGGAATCAGCTTCTGAACAATCAGCCACTGAAAACCTTACCGAGTGCAGTTCTGCTCTGACACATATGGGGTCACCTTGAGTGGGAATCAACAGCAACCAGTAATAGTACTGCTAGGTGTTATAATGTGCTGTAAGGGCTCTGGCTTTGACCTGGGCTATGAAGGTTGTGATTTGCAGAGATGGGGTGGACAGGACCTGCCAGGTAAAGGAGATAGCATGAATGAAGACTGGAGATGACACTTCAGAACCCTGGAACCTAGCTTCACACTGGTCATTACAGATGACCTCTGAAGACAAAGGTCAGGCTGCTTGACTGCACAAACTTCCCAGGCAATCTTGTTCTTGATTCTTGATTCAATAGCGTCACGACTCTAGGCACAGGCTTAAGAGCCTGACAAGCTGGGGAGCTGAGTCCAAGTCCTAAGTATAGCACTTAGTGTGTGATGTCTAGGTTTCAGTTCCTATCTGTAAAATGGGAACGATGGTAATAACCACCTTATAGACTGTGGTAAGGGTTGAGACAATGCACACAAAGGGCTTAGCATGAAGTTTGCCACAGGGGAAATGCTCAGTACACCTTCGTAGGTTGTTTTTCCCTTCTTCCTACTCTTTACTCAAATCTTTCACCTCCTTCAGAGTTTGGCTCAGTCTCTCCACCTTCTCCATTAACCCTTCCTTCTCTGAGTGCTGCCACCCTTTCATAGACTTTTCTTAACTCTGGCAGCCTTTGTCTGTACCATACAAATCAGTGTATTCAACTGAGCTAGGTAATGGTTGGTTGCCTCCCAGGATCCAGACTGCTTTCCCCTTCCCAAAGTCTAGATTTTCATTGTGAATCCATGTGTCTTCAGGGAAACTGATGTTACCTATTCCTCCCCCTGCCACCTTGTTCCATTCTGATGATGAGGCATGTGATCAAGGCTAAGCCAATAAGCAAGTCCCGTGCACAATGGCTGGCTCATGGGTAGACAGGTGAACTTTTTCAGTCCAGAGTGAACCTCATGACTTCTCTCAAGAGCTTCTCTCTCTTGTTTCAGATGCTGTGGAGTCCAGATGTGAGGTCTGTAACTTTGGCTACCATCAGAGGCCAGCCTGAGGATGACAACGGAAGAGCAGAGCCAGGAACGGAGAGAATGGAGTGCTGACCAAGCCGTGCCTGACTGAGAGGCTCCTGCTGGGCTTTTCACTTTAATGTGAAAATTCTCTTTAATGTGAAGCAGGTTAGAGTAAGGGTTTCTGTTACTTTCAACTGAAAGCATCCTTATTCAAACATCATCTAGTTGTTTTGTTTAGTTTACCAGGAGATTTATTTATTCATTTATGTATTGATTAGGTCCTTGTTACATGCTAAGCACTCTGACAGGTGCTAGAAATTCAGCAACAAACAGCACTGATGTGGTCCTTCTCTCCTCAGAGAGCTTAGAGTCTGGTAGAAAGAATCAGGGGTTAAAATGCTTGGAGAGTTGATTGTGGTATTGTAGTAGGCATCCATCATCTCACCTGCTCAGTATCCATCCCCTTCTTTTGCTGTCAGTCTATGGGCGGACTGCTCTAATTCCTTGGTTATAGGCACTCCATCTTGGCCTGGCTGCTTGGCCCTTGGACACGGAGACTTTATTCAGTAATGGGCCTGAAAGTCAGCTCAGAGACTTCAGCTGCAAACCTGAAAATATGTCTCATCCTTCTCCTGGGGCAAAACTGGAGAAAGGCCTGAGGTTTCCTTAAGCTGCAAGAGTGCTAACACTAGCTAATCTTGGAGAGGTGATAACAATAAATTTCTGTGATTTCACTCATTCATCAACTAGACATTATCAGTGCCTCCATGCCTGGCCCTGTGTTGTTTGATAAGGGGGGTGAAGCAGACATGGCCCCTCCTTTTGAGCTCATCCTAAAAAGAAGAACATACAAGATCATAAAAAGTCATAACACAGCAAAGCTATACTAGGAGCAATCATGGAGGCTGCCAGCTCAGCCTGAAAGTATTAATACTGTTTTTCAAAATTTTGTGACACATTATACACAGGAAAATTAGGATACAGTAAAAACTTAAAAACGAAATCTCCCTTGATTCTACCACTCAGCTAGGTTCAGTTAATATTTTTGAGTATAGCCTTCCAGATGCTTTTTCATGAATGACTGAGTCATAGCCAATCTCCTGTTGTTAGAAATTTGTTTCCAATTATTTCTGTTACAAAAATGCTGTGATGAACACCCTTTGGGCTCTATCTTTCTATGCGCACTTAGTCACTGCCTTAGGAGGTATTACCAAAAAGAGTACTGCTGTGCCAGAGCTGCTGGCTAGGAATACTTATTGGGCACCAGCTGCTAGCCATTGCTCTAAAGCACCTGACAGTCATGTGTCACTTCATGCCCACAAAACTGTCTGTGAAATAGGTCATTATGTAATTTGGACGCAGTGCGTGCACTGTGCCAAATCAGGCCCCCAGAGGCCGCTGTCCACTACCCAGGGTGACCTGGAGTGCAGGGCCCATGAAATATCAAGGTGTGGACACCTCCAGGACTTAGGGAGAGCCTGGTGAGGTCAGCACAGGTTATCTCCAACTAAATCCCCTGGCTTTCCAAAAGGACCAGGAAAGTTTTCTTTTGCATCATCTTTGTTGCTATTCTCCATTATACATCTTGTTCTCCTGTTAGTATTTCTGAACTCTATAATAACTTTATGAGACCAGATGTTATATGCAGTTAGACGTTGCCTGAATGGACGTTATGTGGCCCATGACTGTACTGACTCTTTTAATCCTGGCAATCACTCCATGAGGGAGGTACTAGTCTTGTTCTATAGGACAATGCTTCCAAAGTTTTCGATAGATGAGCCAACAAATTCTCATCAAAGATCCTCTCAACACACTCTAGCAACCTGGTGGGTGCCCCATGCAAGTGAAACACACAGACTCATTCCACCATGTTCTGTCCTACCTCCTATTGTCTTCTGGGGAGACAACTCCAGCAGGCAGCTGTGGGGGCAAGTTTATAGAATCAGAGTGGGCGATGGCAGACCAAGATCTGCTTTTAGCAGAGGCACCTGCTTCCCTCACCCTCAAATGCAGAAGTCCTACTTTCAGTGAGCTCTGGACTTTGTGGTTGCCAAGACCATCACTACCTGGCTGGCTAGCATGTCAGGACCACGTTGTCTCCTGCTAGCTGGAGTAGCATTAGCATCTCTAGGAAAGAGATTCAGAACCCCATGCAGGGGCACATCTCGCAGCTCAGGCAACACTCTTGGGAAGAACGCCCTTTCTGCTTTAGTGTAGTATTCCAAGGGGGATGGTGGAAGCACTGGGGAATAGGGATAGGTGAAGACACACACTGTAAAATATCTGGTAGCTATGGTAAAGTCCTTTTATCCACGGCAAATGACCACAGGAAAGGATAAATGAATGGATTATTAATTGAGCATTTACTGTTTTTCAATTTATACTGACTCTAGTACCCTTTCAGATGGGTACTGTGATTCCCATTCAACAGATGAGTTCATTGAGGCTCAGAGGTTAAGCATTTCCCCCAAGCACATAGTGAAGTACTGTTAGCACCAAGACCTGACTATAGAACACATCAGCCCTAGAAGCTGAGCACAGATGACTAGGCACATGACCAGAATACAGAGCTGACAAAATTGCAGATTCTCCCCACTTCAGTTTCACAGCAAGAAAATTCATAGTGACACATTTGATGGAGTAGGAAGAAAGGATGGCACACATAGGCTGAGTTAGAAAAGCCCCCTTCTATTGTCTTTTGGGCTCTGTTTGAAAAAGTTTTCAACTACATGCAGATTTCCTGAAATCTTAGAGGTTCAACAGTTAGAGCAGGAGAGGAGTGCCAGTGCCGTCTACCTAGAATGCCCCCACCCTCTGCATTGAGCCATCTGGATTCCGCCTTCTCCACAAGCTACTTACTGTCTTTGCGGTCTGACCACCTATACCGCATCATCAGCCCTTTCTTTAGACCCTGCTTCTTGTCCAAAATAGACTTAAGGCAGTTTACAATACAGCTACAAGCACAGGAATACTAAACACAAAATGACTGAAACCAGTAGGGTAGGGTAAGAATTTTACTAAGCCCTGGCAAAGGAAAGCCTAACACCTCAAAGTAACACTTAGTTCTAAGTTTCCTTACAGCCAGGGCACAAAGAAGAACACAGTATGAAATGAAGCATTTACTACCTCACAGAATACAGATACGATTGGGAAGATGGCTCAGGGCCAGGCAGGGTTTCATTCTGTTGTACCAGGGTCGCTGAGTCAGAACCTACTCAGTGACACCTAACAACAAACCAACAAGAATATGGACCAACTTAGCAGGAAACAAAATTATCTCCTAGCTCCAAGCTCAGAGGAACTTACCCCAGGATTAAAAGAGTCAATACAGTCATGTGCCACATATCTCAGGGACGCTACACACATGTAATGATTTTCTCCATAGTAATTTTACCCAATAAATGCAGACTGTTTGGCTCACTGGCCTGAGGGTATGGGCACAAGATTCTGGGTCCAAGTGGTGTTTCGCTGACACCTTTCCACTCCCATCTGCTCTCTGTGTGAAGCCCTCTGTAAAAGAAGCCCTTCGTCACGGCCCTGGGGGACTCTCCCACAAAGCTGCTGCATTCCTAAGACGTCAGGAGGGGCGCGCTTCCTTGAGACCATAAATAATGGAACAGCACTAGCGGGAGAGCTGCAGTCTGCAGACAACTGGGGAGCAGGGCCAGCACACACCCTCTGGGTACCATTCTTGCCAGTACCAGAGGAGGGAAATCAGCCCCTTCTCCTTGCCCCTCAGGCTCTTCTGCATTAAGGGTGGTTCCAAGAGTCTCTGCAATTCCAGCTCCCTGGAGTTAGTACCCACAGTAGGGGAGGCCCTGGGAAGCAACTGAGAAGGACAAAACAGAAAATGACCTCACCTGAGGCAGCAGTACCCATCCAAGTCCTCGTAGTGACAGAAGAAATCTACTCAAATTCCTTCTCCCTTCATTTAGATCTATGGCTTGTCACCTTTTCTCTGTCACTCCATTACTTCCATAGGGTCAATTTCAACCCAGCGATCCAACAGGGTTTCCAAGTCTGTAAACTGCTATGAAAGCAGACTGTCATATATTTAGCTTTCTGAATCACTAGGGCCTTTGAAATTGTTTACTCTATCCAAGCACAGTGTCAAAGCCATCAGCATAGTAAGAATTGGGCTGAGGGGCCACTGACTTATGTTTGGTTCTTAGGGCCTGATTCTGCCATTACTAGATGAATCTCAAAATCCAAACGTGAAACATGGAGATAATAATAGTACTTACCTCTATGAGGTTATTGAGAACAATACATGAGATGATAATGTATGTGGAAACCACCACACATTAAGCATTCAATACACAGTAAACTACTACTGAAAATGCAAATATATGAAATTGTACATACAGAGTTCCACAGACTTCTAGAATTCTCGAGCTGGTGTCTGAGTTAGGCAGACAATAGCTTCCAACAATGCCTTTTTCTCTGCATCTCATCAGCATTTACCCTGCATCCTCTTTGTACAGGGAACTGGTTCGTGTGAACACCTTGGATCACCAGTGTGCCCTACATACCTGATGAGTGGAGATCATCTCCATTCTATCATAAAGAAACACACCCACGGTCTGATGATGTCAGAGTTGCTGAGAAATCTGTCTTCTGATTCCCTCAGCTGTCCTGCTCTGAGGAAGGATGCCTGTGAGGCTTCCTGAGGATGGAAGCTTGTCTTCAGTCTACTGCTTTATTTGCAACATTTCATGTGCAAGAGATTTGAAGACACATACCATAGGTTCTCAGAACTGGTAGTGACTTCTGCACCATCAGTTCTGGCAGTGTCAGCATCCACGAAAAAGAGCTCTGACCCGGAGGGGCCCTTCTTGCCCATAGAGCTGTGCGACTGCTAAATTAGTCCAGCAACAAGGTCAAGGTGGCAGACTCTGGTGTTCGAAGCTGGGGTTTTGAGTCCTGATTCTGCCTCTGTGTGACCATAGGAATGTCACTTCATTTCTGAGTCTTGGTTTCCTCACTCACGAAACAGTTCGACTACATGAATGATATTATGGGTGTGACATCTTGGCACAGCACCTGGTGCAATGTCTGTCCTCCAAGAATGGCAGCGATTCTCGGTTTGCAGACAAGAAAACCAGGGCCCAAAGAAATGACACCACACCTTGTTTCCTTTCAGTTTTTTCAACTACATCATGTTGCCTCCCAGGCAGGTCTGACGAAATTATTTCCCCTGAATTGGTTACATGATGATGGAAGTGTGGAACTAAAACTTCATGTGGTATTTAAATAGCTCAGGGAACGAAAGCACCAGGAAATAAGCCAGAAATGGGCATGCGGTGAGACAGAAGAGGGAGGGTGGGCTCAGGGAGAAGGGTCTAATAGACCAGTGAGGGCTTCCTTTCTCAGTAACAAGAACGCCTGGAGAGGAATGGTGGCACTTCCAGCTCAGCACCCACTGGTTTCAAGAACAACAGTCATTTCTCAGAAACCTCACTGGCAAAGCCATCCCTTCTAAAAACCATCAACACTTCAGTTTGGAGAAATGATTTAAGCTTACTTTTGCTAGGAAGGGCTAAGAAGTCACCAATGGTGTTAAAGAGAGAGATGAAAAGGCAATAAAAAGTTTGGCTCAGGGATCAGAAGCACTGGCTCTCGAGGCTGTTGACAGCTGTCTCTTCGACAGCTATCCAGCCTGGCAGGAAACAGGTATTTATGTACACCTGATCAACTGATATCTACCCAGCGTCTGTATGCTAGGCACCTAGCAAAACTTCTTGTAAGCTTCGTTTCATACCAGCAAGTCTGAGAAGATGGTATTACTACGCCCCTTTTCTCAGATAAAGGATCAAGAACAGAGTGAATGACTAGCTTGGATTTATCCTAGGTCTCTTGAATTCTAAGCACAGTGCTGTCTCCACTAGACAAAGATGCTCTGTCCCTGGACTCAAGGAAAGTCGGCATATAAGGTGAAGGCCAAGACAGTGAAGGCCTACCTTAAGAATAAACACTTAAATCTCTATCACAGGCTTCTACTAACCAGAAGAAAGCGCTTTCAAGCCAGGTCATTTTTCTAACCCAGATCCCCTCAAAAAATGCCACAACAGGGGATACAAACTTTTAACATACTTTATTGACTTGGAGGCCAAACAAGGCAGCATTTGGTCACTTAAGAAAGGCACCTCGTTGAAAATTGTACATCACAGTGCTGGCAAGTGATCCCAGTCACAGGGTTTGAGGATGGAAGGACAATCTTTGGATGACATTGCTTAGGATACTTGCTTATTTATTAAAAAAGTCTCCCTCACACACCATGGACGGGAGAAGGCAAGAGCGTAGGATTGTGGCATGTGCCCGATGGCTGCTGAGAGCTGATCCACAAGAGCAGGTAGACTCGTAATCGGTGGCAAGTCAGGCGAAGACAGTGAAACTAGCATGCCCTCCCCTCCCCAGGACTCCAGGTAACTTGATCTGTTCAGCCACCACCCCTATGAATGCATCCTGTATCTCTTTCAAAAATCAAGTAATTTTTTGATCTCAAGGTGTGGGGAATCAGGTTCAGTAGTCCAAGTCTCTCTATTCCACGCTATAGGACAGACAGCGCAACAGTTCAGTTTCCTGTATTCCTTCACTGGCAGCCCATGAGGTCTGAGATAGAAGCTGAGGTCTTCAGGGTATCTACTGGCTTTAAAAATACTGTCACTAGTACAGAGAAAATCAAAACCTGATTCAATAGAAATTATATTACTGTATTTCCCTATTTCTACCCACACCTTCTAATCAGTATTTTTTAAAAAAATGATTTACTTATATTTTTAAAAAGTCCACCCATGTGAAAAAGAAACCATCTCATTACAGTAACACTGCTGCTCTTCCAAATATGCCTCCTGAGCCCCTGACCACCCCTCCCTGTCCATCCTTACCCTAACCACCCCACCCCTCTGCCCAGCACTTAAGAGCAGGGATCACGTCGTGGGGTGATGAGCAACGGTGCAGTCTTGCCTGGCCTTCTGTTACTAGGCTGAAATAGAGGAAACAAGAGAGAACAAAATGGGTTTTTGAGAAACAAACAAATTCAGAGAAGGCTGGCATGCATGCCCCAGCAACTAAATCCATTAAACACTGGACATTTCTCTGCCAGGTGAAAGTGCTCATGTCTGCTGAGGTTAAGACTTTGGAATTAAATGAAGCAAATACCTAACCGTAACCACCCCAAGATGGGCACATGCATCCTGTGATCTTTTAGTTCTCACTGGCAGCCCATCACTCAGGCAAGTGTGTGTACACACAAGTGAATGCATGTGAGTAGATGACAAATATCTGAGCAACAATCATGCACGTTCAATTAACAAATACTTCGAGGCCTCAACTTTGAGGTCAAGTGCCTGTAGCTGATCCCCGTCAGAGGGAGCTGAGCCCAAGATTTATGAGGCCACCCTCACACAAAGCAGGATAGCCTTCCCAGTTCTCTGCAGGCACAGCTGAAAGTTTTGGTTTCACTCCTTCTCCCAGCTCATTCCCAGAAGTCATGTGCTTTCCAGAAACACATAATGCCAGACTGGATTTCCGTTAACAACGGGCAGAGTTAGTTTACAGCCAGAGAAACAAGGCAGACCAGAGCCAACACTCACTCACTTGGGCCAAAGAAAGAGGAAAGCAAAAAGGCCACGTACCCATGCCCCGTACATCCACGTGGACAGGAATAAGCCCTCTGGTAGCCCCACCAACAGCGGAATTCAGGTCAGATGGGGACTGGGCACTTTAAAGTCCATTCTACCGAGTCAGCAGATTATGTGGAAGCAGGCGGCATTATTTACTGGACCTGCCACTGACTTTCTAATGGTTTTTCCAGGGCTGCTATTTTTTTTGGTCCCTCGCAGCATTCTATTAACTCATGTGTCTGCCACACATCAAAGCCAGAGACACAAGGGCATGGTGTGGGCCCCAGGAAACACTTAGTGGTTGGGGAGCTGAGCTGAGGTGAGGAATAAAAGCTGATTACTGTCATAGGTGAGCCCTTTTCAGGGACTGTCTGTGGCCACTGCCATCACGAAGTAAAGCGTGAAGGCCTGGATCTGGAGGGAAAGGGCTTGGGTTTAAAAGGAACACACTGACTTGGATTTCACATCCAAGAGAAAGACTGGGACTAAACAAACTCGATCAAAACAAATCTAAGAATAAGTTACCTCCAGATCACAGCTTTGTTCCTATTTGGAAACAGAGGCAAGCCTAAAAATTAAAACCAACCAACCTTCCTTGGTCTCTTTTTGGGGAAGTAGATTTGGCTGGTCTCAGATGGCCAGCCTGGATGTTCAGATTATCTGAATTCAAAAGAACTTCTCACTTGATTTAATTCTCTGGCAACAATTCAGTTTTCAAATACTGGCCACCCCTCCCAAATCCCTACTGTATATAACACAATGACACATATCACAAAAATATTCCAAAAAAATATTCCAACTTGGCCTGGCTCTCTCTATAGTAATATCCTCTCCTAATGATTTCTGGAATCTGTGACTAAGTGCCTTTCTTCTTCCATTTAGGGGGAAAAAATAAACAATCCTCATCTATACAGACTCATGTGGCGTTTCACTGTGGGGCAGAAAACATGTGGAACTCTCTGCCAACACTCTCCCATCAGGACCTTTGACCTGGCCTGACTTCACATGATTCTGGGTTTTTCCTCACTAGCTGCCAATGATGGAATAAATACCATGAGGTTTTGGACTTGGGGTACCTGGCAGATACCTGGGTTTGGTTATTTTGGTCATACAATAAACCCAAAAGTGTGCCATAGGAATTAAACCACTGATAAAGCAACCTAGCCTGTAACTTAGAAAGTAGGAGTGTACACATAATGATACACACACACACACACACACACACACACACACAGATGAGAGGACAGTGGCACACACACTAAAGATACATCAAGCAAGTGCTTTAATCAGTACATCACATGATATTCTTGCTGGCCTGAGTAAGCTTCCCTTTGCCTGCCCTGTCATTCCCACCCCTCCTGAATAGAGACAGGAAAAAGAAAGAAATTCCTTTTTGGACTCAACATTAGATAAACATAACCAAGTCTTTACATGTGGCTTTGGAGAAGGCTGCTAGGATGCTTGCAAACACAACATCAGGGGTCTGGGATGCATCAATGGCACAGTGGATGCCTTGTTTCCGGTAGTAATCCACCAGTGGGGTGGTCTGAGTATGGTAGGACTCCAGGCGGGTTTTCAAGGCCTTCTCGTTGTCATCTGATCGGTGGATCAAAGGTTCCCCAGTGATCTGAGAAAAGGAAAGGTAATGTAAGCCAGGATGATTACCAAGGTCCCCTATCTGACATCAGATGCAGATGTGAGAAAGGATCATCCCGTTCAGTATGTTGTCTGATCCCAAAGTCCACTAGAGAAAAAACTGACAATCCAGACCTGCTCCAACAAGGAAATGTGCCACTCCCAGAAGCAGATCAGCTGGTCGAGAGAAATGAGAGTCTGCTAGAAATAGCAACTGTGAGAAAAGGGGCTCTTGACAGAAAGATGGGCAATATCTTTTTCTCACTTTTGTACTCAGGCAGTTTAGCTTCCATGAACATGTATAGGATCAGAAGCAAGAAAGAGAGAGGCCAATGAGAGATCAAGAGATCTCATGCTGACATTAGAAACGTGTTAGTGACTACAACCTGCCTAAGGATATAGTGTATTTACTAGAATGCTATCCCATCAACAGTCTAAAAGTGGCAAGTGAACAGACAAAGAACTCTGAACGGTCGAACCACCAACTTTGTGAGATGTGAGTAAGCTGGGATGGATAGCTTTGGAACTTTTATTTGTAGAACTAGGATGACCTGATGAACTTTACCTGGTAATAACAATAAATCCAGGAAATTCCTACTGTGTGCTCTCACAGATCACAGAGACTATTAATGGCATATACCACAGTGAACATGTACAATTTCTACCAGATCCTCCCCCTTACAAGTGAAGACTGTCAAAAGAACTTGACATTATTAATCTAGCCAAGAGTCTCAGGAGAGATTCTGAACCTGGAGAACATAGTAGTCACTAGAGAGAGAACACTCTTCTGGGACTGGTCAGCAAACTTTTCTTTAGCATTGTTTTCCCTCTGTTCCCCAGCTCTAATTCTGGGCTTCTAATCAGCCTTCTCCTGACTAGCTGACCATTTAGGTCACTGTGATGCCATAAAGGGATTGTTCTGGACAGACGTGAGGTACAGTATGGGTCCCAGGAAAGTAGCCACCTCAGGGCTAAGCAATAAACCACCTGGGTGGACACCACAGATCAGCCACAGCTCATCTGACTTACCTGGTAGTGATACTTCTCACTGTTAAGTTAGTAATGTTGATGGAAATAAAGAGATGAAAGAAAGAACAAAGAAAAAGAAACAGTAAAGGAGGAGGAAAGAAAAGAAAACTTCCTGTCCTAAGTCACGTACATCATCTTTCATGGGCTCCTTGGGGGGGTTGAACTCCTTGTGGTAAGAACGGCCACTCGCAGGGTGAATCAGCCTGAAAGACAACAAATGAACGTGAGCTAGGATGCCTGCAAGTACAGCTCCAGGGCTGCTAGCGGGACAAGCACAGACAGAGAACCTGCATCTAACGACTTTTACCCAGCAGTGAATCTAGCTGAAGGCATCTCTTGCTTAGGAAAATAATGAGCCTTCCAGGAGATCTTATGGCAGGGTGAGTACGTTTTCTATTGCGACCAAACATTATAATGAGTATCTGGCTCAAGAGGCCAATTGCTGGCATAACTACCTAGTTGAGGACTTGAGAGAAGGAACTCGGGTGCTGTTAGCATCCAGTTCACTTGTTAATTCAGCAAACATCAGCTAAGTGTCTAGTTGGATTCAGGCCTCAAGCTGAATCTAGGGGCTACAAAGAACAAGTCAAAATCCTTGCTCACAGCAGTGCTTAATTTAGTGGGAGAGAACAACATGGAAATAAATCTCATTGAGTGTAGTAATTTTTTATTAGGGATTTGTATAAAGTGCTATGGGTGACAGAGGACATAGAAATTAACCCTATATTCTAATGGAGTTTGGTTACAAAACCAGAATGATGCCACAGGAAAAATATAAACATCACCAGCCAATGTAGCACATCTTTGAGGTTATATAGTTAAAAGGACAGACTAACTGCTACAGAGCATTATTAAACAAATCATGGAATAAAGAGCCTAAGAACAAGCATTTATTTGGCGCTGAATGTGCAGCCAGTCACACGCATGCCCAACTCTGCTTGCTCAGCAGCCAGGGCTCACTTGAGTTCATGCAGTTTCCCAACTGTGAGCCAACCAAGTGTTTGCATATTTAACTGATGGTTACTTTCATCATGACAGTCTGTTTGAACAGAGTTTCCTAACAATTTCCACATTGTGGCACACACAAAAATAATATTAATGTCGAAGTTGCGGGTAAACAGAAGTGGATGTCTGCTTCTCTAGAGGGAGATACTACCACCCCAGGCCCTGCCTTGCTGCTCTGATGGCTGAGGGAATCACCATCTTGGCACATCAGTTAGAAATTCTGTGTTAGACTACTGAAGGCACACCTTTATAAAAAGTGATACTGTTTTAGCCACAGGTACTGTGGCGGGGGGGGGGGGGTGCCTAGGTGGTCCGTTCCTGGTGTAAGTGGGAATGGGGTATTGGAGTGAAAGGTGATGCCAGAGAAAATAAGCTATACTAAGGAGTAAGTGGGTCTGTGACTGCAATCCTGTACTGTGAAGTTGGACTCTTCTCCACTTGAGTCACTGGAGGGGTTCTGCTGGTACAGAGCTAGTGATATCCACAGGGAGATCCAGGGAGAGGGAGAACACAGACTGCTGGCCTCAGCTAGCTTTCTCTTTGGGAAGGGCTGAGAGCATGAGACTTGGACCATGATATCTGGTCCCTTTCTGCAGAGCACAGGGCACATACACCCAGACTACAACAAATACTACACTCCTCTTCTTTCTACATCTCTGCACCTCCCACTCATTCTCAGATCCCTCAATTTCCAGTTACACAAAACACATTGTTTTTCCCTACGCACAAGCATCATTTTAAGAGGATGCAAGGCTTGTTTCCCAGAAGGGATATAAAAGAAAGAAATCCCAATTTCCAACTTCTCAAGTACCATCCGAAACAGTGTCATAAGTCACTGAGTGTGGCCTGGTAGATGTCATGGCCTAGAGGTATCAGGTTTGTGATGTTACCTTGAGTGTGAACTTTAGACATTAGGACAACAGTTACCAGAGCCAACAACAAATATGTTAGAAAAACATAAACCACTAGACATACATGTTCAAGAAATAAAATAATACCTCATAAAATTATTAGAAGCGAGGCCAGAGCTAATTCAGAAGATTGCTACGGTGGGGTCTTTATCACCTCAGGCCTAAACAAGATCTGTCATTAATCATCTAGTTCCTGCCTCTTTTTCTCCCAACAATCAGTACAGTGGACTGAAGGCCAGAAAGCAGACTTCCAGTGCTAGCTTTGCAACTGATCTGCTGAGTAAACCTGGAAAAACACCTTTACCAGTCTGGCCTGCCTGGTTTTTTCCTCTGTGAGAGAGGGTTTCAGACGAAACCACCTGCTTCCAAACTTAGGGACCTGAGTCTTCTCACACTGACTCTCTAGAGCAAGCTTGCAGCTGCTTCTTTAAAACTGTTCTCTATCACTCAACTCCAGTTCCAGGCCTCTAGCACTTCAAATGTAGGTCATGATCAGGCTTCTAGATGGGGTCCTTGTCTGTTTCTCCCCTCCTGCACTTTAACCTGCATGCCAGGACCACCAAGCTAATATTCTCAGAATGCTGTTTCTGCCACAATGCCCACTGGCTCTGGAACCAACTGTCTCCTGACTCTCTGTCAAGCCTACCTCTTCAGCTTGATAGACCTCCCCAGTCCAGCAGCCATCCTCCTTTTCCACAGCACTCATTCAACTACCCACCCTCCAGCCCACTCCTCCAACTTTGGGTAGCCACACCTGCTGGGAACCCCAAGTGAAGCCTCAGTGAAATTTCCTCATCTAGGACATCACACCTTTCTTAGTCAGTCCTCTCTCTCTTTGCCTAGGTTCTCTTCTTGTACTTAAATGTTGCAGCAACTAGTCCAGCTCTGCTTTGCAGATTCTCAAAAGGTCAAAGATGGACCTCAGATTATTCTTCTACATCCCTTCCCAGTCCCCTGCACCTAGTGCCTAGTACCATGCTGTGCACAAAGCAGATACTCAGGCAGCAGGGTCAACTGAATCAAAGGCCCCTGGTGTCACCTCATTCTGCTAATATCTCCCCTTCCCTAGGTACTGCACCTCAGAGACCCCAGACCTGGTGATGTCCTTACTGTCAACCATATCTCTTCTTGGCATAGATCAACTTTGTTTGTCTATTCTGTGCCCAGTGGGAATTCACAGAAGTGAAAGATATGGTCCCTGCATTGAAGGAGTTTATGGAATAGCTGAAAACATGAAACCTAGACACTTAAAGACATTAATATAAGGCAGATTCCCCTGTATCTTATATAGACATTCAGGTAATATCTCTATAGAATATATAATAGCTCTGCTGTATGTTTACATGTCTGCCTGTCTCCCTGAAAGTAGAGACTACAGATATATGGACAAACACTGACCCTCATTAGGAAATCAAAGTAATACAATTAAAAAAAAGAAAATATTTTTTTTCTCTAATTAAATAAAAAAACTTACAGCACTATGGTAATCAAGCATCAACTTAACAATGCACTACTGAAAGAAACACAAATGTACACAACACAGAAATAATTAAGTAAATGATGGTTTCATCTACTATGGAATATTATGCAGTAATTAAAAATGATGACCACTGATGTCTGGTTCAGGAGGGTGGGGTGACATTCCTGGGACTACTGAAATAACAAAGAAATTAAAAACGCTATTGCCCACAAGAAAGAAAGAGATTGCACAATACAGAAGAGAGGATAGAACGAGAATGGGAGGGCCCAATGGTAGCTGACAGCTTCCAATACCTTTCTGGAAGCACACAAAGCAGATGGGAGAATGATTAGCAGCACAGGATGGAGGAAACCACAGCTTACAGCAATAATGGTCTTTCTGAATAAAGATGTTCAAAAGCAGAAGCAAAACCATTTCTGTGTCAAATGTTGCCTATTAAAGAGAAACAAACACTTTAAAGCAAAACACACAATAATAGTGGTCTTGGCTAGGGTGGCTGGACTATGCACAATTATTTCATTTTCTAAACTTTGGGTAGACAGCTATTTTTATAACTATTAGAAAGCCTACAGCAAGATACAGCAACTCCAACTGAAATCAGACCAAAAAAAGCACTAAAATGGAGATACACATGTAAGGAAATTAACATTTTTTAAACACCTACTATAAACAAGGCTCTGAACCATGCGTTGTACTATCATCTGACACGCACAGCAGTTCCTCAAAGCACATATACAACTAACTACACTTTATAGAGGAAGAAACAGCCATAGAAAGATTATAAAACTTAGCTAAGATCACAGTTACCAGGTGTCACAACTGAGATGCTGTCTGACTTCAAATCTCTTTCTCTTTTTTCCACATTCCATTCTATGTCACCACTTCCACAGACATCACTGAATAAAACTGATCCATACTGAAATGGCACTAAACTTCACGGCTGGAACTCAGCAATAGCAAGTCCCACAGTCTGACAAAGTCTAAGGAAGTACGAGCAGAAGAAATCTTCTCATTAGGAGTTCAGGAGATAAATACCTTCCTGTGATTCTCCGGATGAGCAGCGAATCTTGGATACTGAATTCAATCACAGAATCAAGCTTCTCTTTCCTCTTCTCCATGAGGTCATCAAGCTGTAAAAGAATGGGCAGCCCACCTAAGCTACCAGAAATTAATCAGAGCCATCTCCCTCAAGGGAACTAAGAGATAAAGGGCTAAAGTTCATTTTCATGCACTGATGACAAAAAAGCTAGGCCACTCACCATTTCTGCCTGCCTCACAGTCCGAGGGAAGCCATCTAAAAGAAAACCATTCTTACATGAAGGGGTCTCCAAATTCTTCTCAATGAGCTCCATCACCATTTCATCACTTACCTAGAAGTCAAGGACAAAACAGCCTGGGGTTCAAGTCCATTAACCAGAGGACACTAGCACAGCTCCCGAGTCAAAAGTTTGCATCCGTACAACCTGATTACTAAAGAGCATGTCCTCTTGACCTCAAAGAAACAAGTATCAGGGCAAATGTGGAGTGGCTCCATTTGGAAGATCAAGATTCATGATTATTTCTGCGGCTGCCATAGAAATTTTCCTGTGTTCCAATAATCTGGGTGACAGAAGATCCCACTGCCTGTTGTTCCATGAGGACAGCACCATACATATCTTAGATCTTTAAGGTCTCTCCTGCCTCTAAAGTCAGTGTCCACCATCACATGACACTTGGTTGGCTGTCCTCAAGGCATAAGAAAGGTAGGATATGTAGCTGAGAGGTCAGCTGTGAGAGAATGAGGGATTGGTCAACATGCAGAGAGGTACCAACCCTCCCTGTTTCCCATTTTTGCTTAGGCTAATAGTAATGTGACTAAGGTATGTGCTTGATCATACACCTGGACCATTCTGGACATGTGACAACAAGAAGGTTTCACTGAATTGGCAACACTGAGTCAAAGCCAAAGAACTGAGAAGCTAGCCCAACATACCTCTGAATGTTTACAAAAATCCTAATTAGGACCCTTTCTAGCTTTCGAAAACTGGTTATTTTCCTGGGCCTCATACAAAGAAAAGTTCCCTGCCAGCGTTACAGTGAAGGCTGCCCAAATTGGCAGTTAATGTTCTTATCTCCCAGGACCAGCCATGAACTTGGGGACAAAGTATAGCTGAAGGCTAGAGATTAGCAATCTCATTGCCATATCCAATTAAAAAACAAAACAAAACAAAACGACAACACAGGATCTTCTGCCAAGACCCACAGTCCAAAACATCTGGCTTTTTGGCTTCACTCAAGGCCTAATACCAAAGAAAAGCTAGAAAGAAGGGGACAGCTGCATGTGAGCTGGGGACAAGCAGTTCTACTAATTGACTTCATGTGTGGCTTTTCTAGCTCTTGTCTTGTAACTCCCACCCAGGTGACTGTGTACCAGGGTAATAGTGGCCTACCAATTTTTACCTTAAAAGAGAGCCAATTCCAGAGCACAGAGTGCACTACCACCACCAATGATGGAGACACCAGCAAGAGAGAGGCAGCAGCACAGACTTGGCAGCAGGAGGCTGTGCGGTGAGCTTCCATGCAGAGAGAAGGCTAATAAACACCTCTGGGCAGAGACTGAGGGCCTCGGAGAGACATGCCTATAAGCACAGCTAGGGAGAGGCTGTACTACTGGAAGAACTGTATTGTGAGTGTTCTTGAGCCTGAAGTGTGAGTGTTCCTTCCCTAATACACCCCAATTTTCTAAGTATGGTCTGTGAGCTATGTGTGACCACTGCAACGAATCACTGAACCCAGCAGACAGCACTGTGGGAGGGACGGCTGGTGTCAGAACTGGTAGAGACAGAGGGGAAAGGGACTCATGCCTGACCATCCACCTCACAGGAGTCAGCCTTGTGCTGCTGCTCTTAGTTCTTCCCCCTGTTGTACTGGAGGAGGTCAGACACTGCCCCCATGCTGTTTTTAGAGGTCTGCTAACCAAAAGGTTGGCAGTTTGAATTCACTGGCTGCTCCTTGGAAACACTATTGGGTCTTATAGGGTTGGTATAAGTCTGCATTAACTAGATGGCAATAAGTTTTTGTTTTAGTATTCTACAGAATCTCAAAAGCCTAACAGGAGGTAACTTTGGGACAAAGGCAAAGCCCAGTGCCTTCCCCAGTCAACATTCTAAGATATGTAAAGACCAGAAGAGCAAGCACAAGAGGACTTCTGAAGGCATTTCTCAAAAGGCCAAGTCCCACAATAAGTCAGTTACAACAAAGCTCTAATACTAATCAAGATTTACTGGAAATAGATTGTACTTGCTAAATCAAACTGTTCTAAAGCTAACAGAAAATACAACAATACTTCCCAAATAGGAAGGACTACATTCAGCACAACTGCCAAGTGATTCCCTACAGAGATGCAGAACACAGAGCCACAAAAGTAGGTTAAAAAAACCACTTCTGGGGCTTCATGAATCTTCTCTTGACTATATAACCCTGGCTTCTGGTCCAACAGTGGTTGTTTTTTTTTTTTTTTTTCCTGGCCTTATGGATGGCAGTTTCATTTTTTGGTTCTAAAAACTGGGTGTATTACAAAATACTACAAAATACACCACTACAAAGGAACTTTGAGAATAATGACTAAAAAAAAATAAGTAAGTGCCATGAATTCTAAACAAATGGAATAACCTGCTACTCTAAAAACCTATATAATTTGCCAGTTTGTTAATACCCTATAGCCCAGGACTGTCCAAAAGAACTTTCTGGCTAGTGAATACTTGAAATGTGGCTACTGTGACTTAAGAACTAAATTTTAATTTAATATAACAGTGTCTTAGTTATCTAGTGCTACTATAAAAGAAATACTACAATTGGTAGCTTTAATAAACAAATTTATTTTCTCACCCTTTAAAAGGGTGCCGGCTCTAGTGGAAGCCTTTCTCTGACAGCCCTTGGGGAAGCCCCTTGTCCCTTCAGATTGTTTCCTGGTTCTTTGGAGATTTCCATGTGGCCTGGCACCAATCTTCCTCCATCTCTGCTTGCTCCTTGTTTAATCTTTTTTATACGTCAAAAGAGATTGACTCAAGACACACCCAGCAATAATCCTGTCTAACTAACATAACAAAGAAACCCATTCGCAAATGGTTAATCATAGGTATATCCAAAAACCAATCACCTCGCTATCAAGCTGATTCTGACTCAAAGCAACTCTACAGGGAAAGTGAGGATCTGAGAAACTGGACTATATGAAGAATGGGGCATAGGACTGCACTGGGCAGATGACACAACCTTGCTTGCTGAAAGTCAAGACGACTTGAAGTACTTATTGGTGAAGATCAGAGACCACAGCCCTCAATGAGATTACATACCAACACCAAGGAAACAAAAATTCTCACAACTGGACCAGTCAGTAACATCATGATAAATGGAGAAAAGACTGAGGTGGTCATGGATTTCATTTTACTTGGATCCCCAATCAACATTGTGGAAGCAGCAGTCAAAAAATCAAAATATGCATTACACTGGGCAAATCTGCGGCACAACACCTCTTCAAAGCATTCAAAGCAGAGATGCCACTTTGAAGAGTAAGGTGTGCGTGATCCAAGCCATGGTGTTTTCAATCACCTCATATGCATGCAGAAGCTGGACAATGAATAAGGAAGACAGAAGAATTGATGCTTTCTCAAATATACCATGGACACCAAAAAGAATGAACAAACTTGTCTTGAAAGAAGTACAACCAGAATGCTTCTTAGAAGTATGTGCAGTGAGATGGAGGGATTATTCCTTGGAAAAGGACATCATGTTTATAAAGTAGAGAGTCAGAGCAAAACAGGCAGACCCTTGTGATTTTTAAGGTTGTGCGTCAGGTTGCCTGGGTCATGATTTTCAGTGGTTTGACAGCTGTATGATGGAGTTATCACCTCCATGATGGGATCTGCTGTGAGTAGCCAATCAGCTGAAAAGGTGTTTCCCTGGCTGTGTGGCCTGCACTGAATATAAGTGAACATTCCGGCAAGGATTGTGGGCTTTCACTTATTTTGGATTCTGCTGCTGGCTCCTGTTCATCCGACCTCTGGTTTTTGGGACTTGTGCTAGTAGCTTACCTACTGATCTCTGGGATTTGTTGATCTTCACAGCCTAAGTGAGCAAGAGATCTGTTCTCTGACTCGCCAATCTTAGGTCTGGCAGGCCCTGTGGCGAACCGCTTCAGGAGAAGACTCTATCCGGACCCAAGAACTTGGGATGTTCTGGCTTCTACAATTGCATGACTCATTTCCTTGATGTAAATCTCTCTCTCTCTCTATATTTACATACATTACTGGTTTCGCTCTCTAGAGCATTTTGCTAAGACAACCCTCCATGATGAAGCGGCTACAACAATGGGCTCAAGCATGAGGGTTGTGAGGGTGGTGCAGGCACGGGCAGTGTTTTTTTCTGTTGTACACTGGGGCACTCTGAGTTGGCAATGACTCTACAGCACCTAGCAACAACGGGACAGAATACAACTACTCCACAGAGTTTCCAAGGAGTAGCTAGTAGATTCGAATTGCTGATCTTCTGGTTAGTAGCTAAGCTCTTAACCACTGCATCACCAGGGCTCCACCACAGACATAGAGGTTAGGATTTACAATATATATTCTGAGGGGACACAATTCAATCTGTCACAACTAGCTACATGTGGATGCTGACTACCATAATGGACCGTACAGATGTAGACTCTGAAGAACATCTACCCTCACTGGTACTGCCAAACCTACCAGTTTCCCAGCATCCATTGTTGCCTTCAGCTTTTTTCCTAGCTCTGAGCCAGAAGCCACCATGGCTCTCAGCATGTCTCCAGTAGCCAAATGGCAGACACAGAAGTTTTCAGCCAATTTGGGTGCCTACGGAGAGAAAGACAAAAACCAAGATACAGTGAACACTGTAGGTCTTGAAACCATACTGCCTGGGTGTCAATCTCGCTCTGCCACTTACAGGTTATGTGAACTGTGGCAAACACCTACAGGTATAATAGCACCTTACATTATATTTTAACATATGATGATTACACCAAAAAAAACCCCAAACTTGTTGCTATCAAGTTGATTCCAACTCATAGCGGCCCTACAGGACAGAGCTGAACTGCCCATAGTTTCCAAGGAGTCTTCTGGTGAGTAGCTATAGCAAGTGGCTACCATATCACCAGGGTTTCCACAATGTTTACATGGTGTGGTACGAGGTACACAGTACACGTCAAACACTTAAAATAGTGTATGTAGTACACGGGAAACTATAATGCATATTAGCTATTATCCCCACTTCCAGAAATCCTGGTGGTATAGTAGTTACACGCTACATCTGCTAACCAAAAGGCTGGCAGTTCCATCCCACCAGGCATTCACTGGAAACTTTACGGAGCAGTTCTACCTCATCCTATAGGGTTGCTATGAGTTCGAATCAACTTGACAGCAGTGGGTAGTAGTAGTATCACTACTTCCACTAGACACACCAGCCACACGTAAGTCTCTGCTTCCCATTGTAAACAGGAAGAACAAGAACAGCAGCACAACAGTGTACATGGCACACAGATGCTGTGAAGTTTAAATGAGATCATGTATACATAGAATCGGAAACAATGTCTGGCACATAACACATGCTGAATGAATATTTGCTGAAGGAACGAACAGATGGGTGATAGTTATGTGCTGTAGGCAGCCACCAAGCCTGGGACACAGCTGGGGGCAGGGTGAAGAACATGGGTTTGCCTACAGGCAGACCCAGTTGTTCTCTGTCTGTCACTGCGGAGGTGCATTATCTTGGACAAGTCACTTATTGCTAATGCTGTTTCTCAATCTGTTTAAAATGAAGTCAAAAAAGATTTAATGAAAAGTACCTGACAAATAGTAAGCACTTAAGTATTAGTTTTAGGAGGCAGTATAGCCTGTTGGTTAACAGTCAGAATGCCCTGAGTTTCAGATTCCAGTCAACCAATCACTAGGTATGTGACTTGAGAAGAATTATTTCACCTTTGTAAGTTTCAAAATTCCTCTGGGTATATGGGGATGGTAAAAGGACCTATATGACTGGGCTGATGAGACAGTTATATAGAGTTTGACACAAACAGGTGCTGGTACACAGCCACTTCTCAGTGAGGGTTAGGTGTCACTGTAACCCATTCCCTAATTACATATTCATTTTGTATAGAAAAGCATTTACTGAAAGCCTTTTCCAAGAACTGTGCTAGAAGCCAGGGAAAGAGGACACACACCTTGTCCTCAAAGAGCTCACAGTATGATGGACTGTGCATCAGGATGCAGAATTAGAATAGGAAGATACTTTGGATAGTTCAACTCTGGTTTTGTAGTGGCAAAAACAATGCAGAATTCATGGGGAAGAACCAGCTCCAGAAGCAAAACAGTCACCTTTCTTGTTCACTGTTTCATAAAATAAGTCTGGACCCTGTTCAAACCAACTCATTGGATGTTACTGTTACTGTATGTTGTTGAATCCATTCTGACTCATAGCAAGTCAATGTGACAGAGCAGAAATGCCCTATATGGTTTCCTAGGCCGTAACAATTATGGGAGCAGACTGCCAGGTCTTTTCTCCTGGAGAGCAACCAGTAGGTTTGTACTGCATACATTTCACTTACTGGCCAACTGACCACTTAACCATTAAGCCACTAGGCACACAGAAAGGGTTAAGTGGGGCTCAATGCAGCAAATTCTGGTTTGTGATTAATGGATGGACTCAGTTCAAACACAGAAATGACATCATAGCAAAATGAAACCCAGATGAGAAGAGATTAAGAGGTTGTACTCTGGAAAACAGGAGGTCAGGACCCTCCAGCAATGGAAGATCTTCTGGTCCTCCAGACTAGCACTGCAACCACACTGCTTAGAGAACAGAAGGGTGCTTTCTGCTAACTGTTCTCCTTGGCTGTTGACACTAGCTTGGACAGATGATTTGGAGGTCAGGCTTGCTTAAGGAGAAAGGCTGACCAAAAACACCTCAGAGAAGAGCTGTCAGCACAGAACCTACTTGTTCTATTTTTATCAACACCATATTGCAGGACTCTCATGCCATGTTCCAGGTGACTGAAGTCTACAGCTGTACGGAAGAACAAACATTAATAAAAGGCATGGCAAGATGAAAGATTAACTCCTTTGTTCCTTGCTGGCTGCCTGCAGTTCAATGTGTTAGGCTGCTACCAGCATGGACTTTGGAATCAGATTTGTACATGCAGCCTGGCTAAAACACTCAATGGCTGTGTGACCCCAGGCTAGTTGCTTAACTACTTGGGAGTGGTAGCTTCCTTGCTAGTCAAATGGGGTATGTCTGCCGCAAAGGTTGTTGTGAGGGCTAAATTAAATCAAGTACCAAATGTATCAAGCACAGAGTTAAGCATTCAGTAAATAAAAGATCTTCTTCCATGGTCTTTCTTCCATATTATTTTAATTTGCAAAATGCAAAAAAAGCCTGATGAAACAACTATTATAATTTGCCCACAATTCAAGCTTATGTTTTAGAACACTATTTCTCTAACTCTAACATGCATACAAATTACCTGAGGATCCTGATAAAACACAGATTCTGACTGCACAGATCTGTGGCGAGGTCCAAGTATCTGCATTTCTAACTCATTTCCAGGGAGTGCTTGAGTGAACCACACTGTGAGATGGGATCCAGAGCTCCGGCAATGACTCATCTGCTGCTGAGGTTCTGGGTCACTTGTGGCTCACAAACCATGGACTGTTGCTGAGCCCAAGAAACAGGCTTATTACCACTAAGAAAGCCAATGCAGAGTGGGCAGCTTTGGTGGGGGGTGGATAGAAATGGCAACACCACTAGAGTAGCAACATTGTGGGTTTAGTGGTTCTAAAAGGTTAGTGCTCTAGCACAGGCTGGGGTACTTGGTAAAGACACCAATGACAGGGCCACCCTTTAGTTTACCAGTGAGTGGTTCCCAGGCTGCCCTGGGACTCTGATGTACATGGTCTGAGAAGCCCTAGGTAATGGCACAAAACGGAGCGCTGTGGAGGCACAGACCTGCCTTGGAGACTGGGCACTGCTGTTTACTCACTGCATCACTCTGAGCAAGTTACTTAGCCTTCCTAAAGCTTCAGTTTTTTTACCTGTAGAGTATGGAAAACAATGTCTACTTTCAGAGCTATTCTGAGGATTTAACAAGATTAGGTGTGCAAAAACATCGAGCATACTGGTTGCTCTTAGGAAATAAAGAGAAACTATTAGTTGTCTTCAGGAGCCCCAGCAGCCTGCGATTAAAGTGCCAGCCTGCTAATCACAACTTGGGAGGTGTGGAACCATCAGCTGCTCTGCTGGGTCTACCAGCCTTGGAAACCCTATGGGGCAGTTCTACTGCATCCTGCAGGGTTGTGGAGTCAGAATCAACTCCAAGGCAGTCGTTTTGGTTTTTATCAGTCACTGAGAAGTCCTGGCGGTGCAGTGGCTAAGCACTCAGCTGTGAACTGCAAGGTTGGTATTTCAAACCCACCAGCTACTCCATGGGAGAAAGATGTAGCAGTCTGCTTCTGTACAGATTTATAGCCTTGCAACCCCATACAGCAGTTTTCTTTAGTGTTGCTATGAGGTGGAATTGACAACAGCAGGTGTCAGTCACTGAGATGTGAATTAATCTCAAACATACCTGCTTTCTCACTCTGCCGTTATCTTTCTGCCTCTAGTCTTTCCCACTCCCATCTCTAGTGCTTCTGCACACTGGAATCATCTTCTAAAATACTGCTGGACGTGCCTCCCTGCCCCCTAGTTACCATTCACATCCAGAAGCCTTCAACATCTCTCCAGTACAACAGATGAAAAGTCCAATCTGTTACCTTTCCATTCAGTGCCTTTCACAACTTACCTTCTATCCATTTCAACCTCTGAATTTATTTTTACTGGTTCCTGGGAGACACAAATGGTTAATGCACTCAGCTGCTAACCAAAAAAGTGGAGGCCCAAGTTCACCTAGAGGCACCTTCGAAGTCTGGCAATCTACTTCCAAAAAACCAGCCATTAAAACCTCAAAGGAGCACAGTTCTACTCACCCACACACTGGGCTGCCATGAGTCCGAATTAACAAGGCAACTTGTCTCCTATACACTCTGCACTACTGCAGCTCAGGCACCTCTCTGTGAGGGAATGCCCTCTCCCTTCTCTGACTAGGCTAAGCATTACTCTCCTCTGTGATCAAATTCCAAGCACATGTCTCTCCACCAAAAAACCTCCTCAACTATTTTTTCTTCTTCTGAGGAAGAATCATTTATCAATATTGGCTAACTTTAAGTGTCTATGATGCGCTAAGCAATTTTCAATGCATTATTTACAGTATTCAGTATATATAATACACAATCAACCTATGAAGTAGGAACTAAATCCTCCTTTTATAGATACAAATCAGAGGCTAAGTTACACAAGCTCACACAGTAACAACAAAGCTGGGAGATGGCAAAGACTGTCAAGTCACAGCTCTCATCCATGATGCTATACAGCATTAAACACAAAAATGGAAAAGATGCACAGAGACTAACTGGCTATCCTTGAGTAAGCATGCAGTGGCATGTGACTGAAACGGGGTAAACAGAGGACTTCACAGAGCTGACAATGTTCTGTTTCTTGATATGGGTGTAAGCTACACCAGGTGTGTTCTACACTGTGAAAATTTATTAAGTGGCTCACTTATGATACTTCCATCTTTCTCTCTACATCTTATACATTTTTTTAAAATAAATCACAGAAACCTGTGTTTTAATTTCACTCTGCCTTGTAACTAACTTATAGCCCAGCGATTCTTTGAGACTGTTTCCTTAACTATAAATCAGGAGTGCAGGGAGGATGAATGGGAGATGCTCAACAAATTATAGTTCTTGTTAAATCATTTGCTGAAGAGTTGACGCCAACTCATAATGACCCCATGTGTGTCAGAGTACAATCAGATTACCAGGTCTTTCCTCTGAGCTGTCTGAGTGGATGTGAACAATGGGCCTTTTGGTTAGTAGCCAAACACTTAACACTTCATGTCACTCTGGGATCCCATTTTTGATCTAAACTTGACTTCTCTAGCATTTGTCAGGGTCACTTATCTGACACTTCCCACATGGCATTATAGACTAGTATGTGTTTTTTGCATGTATGTCATACCTGCCTTTTCACCTAGATTAGAAAGCAACAATGTAAGACGGTGACTCTGCTCAAGAGTCAGGTAGACATGAGCTGAAATCCTTTCCTTGCTACTTATTATATGTAAGTATATGGGCCTCACTTTCTTGACCAGTAAAAGGGTATGGATAACAAGACCCACCTCCTAGGGTTGTAGAAGGATTAAGTATGGTAATACATATAAAAAACTTAGCTTGAGTTTGTACCATAACTAAGTAAAAGGTACCTACATTGTAATTATTATACCTTTCTGAGGGCAAAGGTTGCTCTATGTACCTCCAGCACCAAACACAGCCAATAAAACACTTCAGGGTTGGAGAAAAATCCAATCTGGGGCAGAACATAACAGCAGAAAGAGTAGGAGCTCTTGAGTCACTCAGGTGCAAGATCAGATCTCATTTTATTAATTACATGCTACGTAACCTAAGAGAAGTAACAAGCCTCTGACCTCAGCCTCCTCAAATGTAAAACAAGTAATAACAGGGTGGGTCTCACCAAGTTGTTGTGCATGCTACTGGTAACTCAGAGACTAACCTGCAAGATGCAAGCTGACTGTCCAAGTGCACCTGCCCTTGGAGAATGGACATAAGTGGCCACCTAGTAAAAACTGTGAGTAGTGGCTGACAGGAAACAAATCTTCAGTTTTGGCCACACTATAGGAACCTCCAATTCCAAAAGGGAGACAGTGAAATAGTTATTTAAATAATATAACAAAATCTAGTATTCTAGATGTTCTAAAACATTTTCATGTTGAAAGCAAAAGCATGTATATTTTCAAATGTTATTTTAGTTAAAAGTGAGTTTTCACTAGACTAAGCCCAGAACAACTAGATGGTGCCCAGTTACCACTACCGATTGCTCTGGCTGGCATCATAACAGACGGGTCTTGACAAAACAGGAGAAAAATGTAAAACAAAACTCACATTCACAAACACATAGAAAAAACAACATCAGGCCTGATGGCCTGACTGAGACTGAAGAGCCCTCCGAGTACAGCCCCCTGGATACCCTCAGCACTAAAGGCAATAGACCAGACAGGTCTACTGTTGTTGTTTGGTGCTGTCAAGTTGGTTACAACTCATAGCGACCCTACATACAACAGAACAGAACCAAACAAAACACAGCCTGGTCCTGGACCATCCTTACAACCATTATTAGGCTTGATCCCACTGCTGCAACCACAGTGTAAGTCCATGTCACTGAGGTCTTCCTCTTTCATTGACCATCTACTTTACTGAGCATGATGACCTTCTCCAGAGCTGATCCTGCCTGGTAACACATCCAGAGTGCTCTGCCCCTAGCCAGCATCCATTGGATGATAAACAGCAGTGATATCCTTCATTTCATGTTGTCCTCTGAATCCTCGTCATCTTGTCATCCTCACTTCTAAGCACCATTCTGCTTGTATTTCTTCCAAGACAAATCAGTTCTTCTGGCAGTCCATGATACATTAAATATTCTTCACCAACACCACAATCCAGAGGTGTCAATTCTTTTTTGATTTTCCTTAATCATTGTCCAGCTTTTGCAGGCATGTGAGGTGACCCAAACCACCACAGCTTGGGTCAGTTGTGCCTCAGTGTTCAAGGTGACATCTTTGCCTTTTAACACTTTAAAGAGGTCTTTTGCAGCAGATTTGCCCAATGCAGTGTATCATTTGATTTCTTGATTGCTGCTTCCATGTGTCTGCTGGGCCAACAATAACCCACATGAGGAATCTGCTTCACAGTTCAACTGTGTGTATGAGACTAATGGGCACACCAATCCCCAGGTAAAGACCAGAAGGTAGGAAGGGACAGAAAAAATAGCCAAGTGTGAAATAGGAAACCTGGGGTGGAGAAGGGGAGAGTGATGACACATCGTGTGTCTGGCAATTAATGTCACAAAGCAATTTATGTAATAATATTTAATGAGAAACTACCTTGCTACATGAACTTTCACCTAAATGCCATTTTAAAAAAAAAGTTAAAAAAAGTCGTGAAGTTTTCAAGGGAAACTCATGTCGGTATACAAAAGGAAGTACTGGTGGGAAGCAAACAAACATCACTGAGCAGGCACTAGACGCCAATACTAGGTTAAGGATTTTACATCAAACACTGCAAATACATGCCAGTGGGAGCCAAGCAGACAACGCCTGTGTCAAATGTGGGTCAAAGTCAGCCAGAGGCAGCAGTGGGAACTGTGCTGGGAACAAGAAAGCCAGCACATGGGAGCATCCAAAACAATGATGCTACTGAGGGGCAGGGACTACTGGTATACTGAAATGGCAGTTCTGCCATGCCTGATTTTCTGATTTCTCAAGAGAAACTGAAGCTCTGGACTTTTAAATGAAATTTTACAAAAATTCGGAAAATACTGTGTGGCCAACTTATTATTCTTAAAGCCGACAAAGGGAACAAGTCAAGTACCATCCTGCCTTTTCTACATACACTACATTACTGGGTTACCAAATAGTAGACGAGATGTTCCTCTTTATAGAAATATTTCAGCTAACACATGGGGGAAAAATAAAGGAATGATATAACTGTAATACTAACATTTTGCCACTCCTAATGAATGAAGAGATCTAGGCATGAACAGCAAAAGCTATGAACACCACAGACAGACAAGTGCTGACCCCAGTGCTTATCCTAACTGAGAGCCAATACTACCTGTGAGCTAGTTTGGTCAAGAAATTAAACCTGAATCTGATTAAATATGTGGACCAAATCAGCAATGTACAGGTCATACAGAGCATAGTGTTAAAACAGCAACACGTCAATTAGAAATTCCCAGAATGAGGGGTACTTTTGGGATAAACCGCTCAGCTCAGTTTCTTCAAATATTCTGTAAATAAAGTCACAAGTTAAAAAACAAGAGGGGAAGTGGGAGGGAGACCTATAACTTAAAAGAAGCTTAAGATAAAAAAAATTCACATTTGCGAGACAATTGGAAATTTGAACATGACTGCTATTGTTGCTTGTAGCTGCCATCCAGTTAACCCAACTCATGAAGATGCCATGCAGGACAGGAAGAAATGCTGTACAGTCCTGCACCACCTCCACAACTGGTTGTAGACTGGCCTGGCATGATCTACAGGGTCTCCAAAGGATGATTTCTGGAAGCAGATTGCTAGGCCTTTCTTCCTAGTCCATCTTAGCAAGGAAAGCTTTTCTGAAATCTGCTCAGCATCAGAGCAACACAAAAGCCTCCACTGACAGGGGGATGGTAGCCACAGATTAGCTGATTTGGCTGGGAATCAAATCCAAGTCCTGTGCACGGAGGGTGAGTGTTCTACCACCGAACCACCACAGCCTCACATGACTGCCATGTAAAAAGCCATGCAAATGTTTCTGGACATACTGTGCTCACTCAAAAATATTATCTTTTAGAAATATACACTGAAATATTTATACTTGGGATCTGCCTTAAAGCAGTTTGCAACTAGAGTGGACAGTTGTTGGGGATGGATAATGGGTACACGAGACGGCTCATTCCCACTCAGAGTGACACTACAGAGTTGGAATCCACTTGACAGCA
This sequence comes from Heterohyrax brucei, assembly GCA_028571685.1. Classification (NCBI taxonomy): domain Eukaryota; kingdom Metazoa; phylum Chordata; class Mammalia; order Hyracoidea; family Procaviidae; genus Heterohyrax; species Heterohyrax brucei. The sequence continues at coordinate 63,459,775 of CM053140.1, forward strand.
ATAGATTTGGTTTAGTCTGGGGGGTCATTTTACCACGGGGGTTTGTGTGCCAGGGGCAAATGCTGCTGTAGACGGCCACTTTGCAACCTCTCATTTATGAAAATTTTGTCTTTTTAATTCCATAAAACCACAATTACCACTATGTCTACTATATAACAGTGGAAATCAAAGATTACTCAGGTTCAGTGGTTGAGTAAATCTTACTCTTCCCTCAAGTCCCAGCTCTAATCACATCTCTGCACCTCTACAACACCTTCCATAACCAATTTCCATCATACATACACCCTTATAAACCAGTTCCTAATTATAATGTTCTTCAAACTTCCTGAATGTATCACTCTTTGCATAAAGATACATGGCGGATGGTACTTTAAACATATATATAACATCATCTTTTAATATCCCTGTGGACTTTTAGTCTATGTAGGCATGGCCTTTATCAGTCTTATTCACTTATTTTCTAAGTAGGTATTCATGGAATGCTACGTGAGTAATTATCAACTCCATTTTTCAGGTGAGAACACTGAGGTTCAGAAGTCATGTAACTTGCCCCAGACTATAAAGTCCTAGTATGCCCTGTCTCAGCACTTAGATGGGCTGTTATGAATTTCACAATTAGTGGAATTATTAACCTTAAAATAAGATAAGGGGAAAAATCAATGCATTTAAGCTACCCTGTTAATACTGTCACAGCAAAAGTCTGATAGTCTGGGATTAAACATCCCTAGGCTACAAATTACCTAATAACTGAGAGTGGCAGCAGCAGGAGAGAGAGAAAGATGTCAGTATCACAGAGGACAAGGGCGTTAGATAACAGGAGAGCACCACAGAAAAGTCAGCCTTGGGTATGAAAAGACAGGAAAGCGATTCTTCCTGACCTAGTGCCCAGAGGCAAAAAGCAAGGTCATAAGATCTCCTAGGCCACTCTTCTTGTCAGCCACACATTAAGGTGCGTTATTTATCTATTTGCAACACCCTACTGGGAAACCCTGGTGGCATACTGCGTAAGCACTAGGGCTGCTAACCAAAAGGCTAGCAGTTTGAATCCACCAGGTGCTCCTTGGAAACTCTATGGGGCAGTTCTACTCTGTCCTCTGGGGTCGCTATGAGTTGGAATCAACTTGACAGCAGTGGGTTTATCAAGTGCCAAGTAATGGGCCAGGTGCCACTAGGTGGGGGTGGGGGAACAAGAATGAGTCAAAAGTTTGTTTGCCAAGACTTTGGAATCTTGTCAAGTACTAGGAAGAGAACAGCAAGCACAGAAGGATCCCCAGATTCCCATTCACTTGGGGGCTCAGAGGTTTCAGAAATTCCCTCTTAGGAACCTAATAACAAGAACTCAAGGCCTAGGAACAATGCCAACCTCCAGGCAAGAAGGGGATATTTATAATCCAACCTTTGGGCTTCTAAATCCCAAATAAGATAACAAATTTCCAGTCTTGATCTATGGCCACATTATGTCCAGATCTGGGGGGCCCAGATGCCAACTGATGCCCCCACAACCTGTAAGGGCACAAGGGACTTCAGACCCCATGGCTCCTAAGGCCTCAAACTCCCTAAACCAATTTCAGTGAACTGGGCAAGCCACTTGGCTTCTTTGAGCCTATTTTCTTATTTGTATACAAACAAAAATTTGTTGAGTTCTCTCCTGTCTAAAATTAAAATTAGAGTCCTGAACTGCTTAGCTCCTCAAGTTACAGGCAATGGTCTCAGACCTCACACTCGAACCAGAGATTCCACAGGCATCTCTGGTCCTTAATTTGACACTACCCAAAGGTTCAGACTCAGGACCTAACCAGAACTCCCACGGATCCCTCAGCTGTAAACCTATTCTTTACATCACTCTCAGCTTTCATAGAAGAGGGGGCTTTTTCTCCCATTCTCCTAACTCAACAGCCTCACTTCTCTCAGCGTTACTGCAGCAAGCACGTGCCAACTCCGAAGTGAAGTGCCTGTGGTGTGGAGATTACCTTCCACCTGTAGTCCTATCAAAACTGTCCCCCTGCTCCTAGCGCCTGGACCGTAAGCCTGGTTCTTCATAATCCATCCCAACTCTCGGGCAATCTGAGCCACAAAATTCCCTGCCTTCACTCAGTCTGTAATCTAAATGACAAGGACCCACTCCCCTATCCGCCACATCGCTCAGCCCCTAAACCCTAAATCGGCCCTCAGATCCCCTGAGATTCGACAGCTCAACCTTGGATCCTTCAACAATTTCAACCCTAACTCAAGACTCCTACAATTTACACTTTGGACACTCGTCCAAACTGCTCATCGCACCCCAAGTCCTCAGCTACCTTTTACCCCAGGCTTCAGCCTGCGGCCCCGCTCCCGGGCAAGAAGAGAAGGCTGCCGAACTTCAGGCCACCCTGACCTTGTTCTGCAGGTTCCGCCAACGGGCCCAGCCCTGTCGCTCACCTGGGTACCCTTGCCAGCCCCAGGCGGCCCCAGAAGCACGGCCCGGAGTCCTTTAGGATACTTTTGGGCCTGCTCGTCTGCTGGAACGTTGGGAGCCATGTCCGCCAAAACCTCCTGCTAAGGTCTGCCCACACACCTCCCAGGTCCAGTTCTTCCAGGCTATCATGCCACGCACGCCACGCACGCCCAGCTGGCCTCGCACACTGGCCCATTTCCACGTCCGTCAGCCCATTCGGCCCGCCCCAGAGAGTGATGGACACTTTATGAACCAATCACCCGATGATGTTTCAGAAGTCTTTTTTCGATTGGACATACTTTGCAAAGAAGTGAGGAAGAGGCGGTCTAGCATGGACTGGGGGCGGAGTGGTGTATGCAGTAGGCGGGAAATTGTGAGGAAAGCTTAGGGGTGCTGTTGGGAGTTCTGCTTTTGCTTCTGACAGTTTCTGAGGCTGGTAGCTTCAGAGTCCTGTGGGAGTGTAAGTGGGTAATAATCACTTTAAACCACAAATTGGGACTATGTATCATATACCCTGGGCCAGCCATTCAAATGAGGTAATCAAGAGTGTAGGCAAAGATTTATGTAGCAAAGATGTTAATTGTAATACTTAAGAGTGAAAAAAAGCAATACCCCAAATGTCTAACAAGAGTTTAATAAATTGCAACAAATTTGTATACTGGAGTTCCCTCTCCATTGCGTAAAACTGTTTAATCACAGGAAGACATGTTGACCAAGCAGGATACAAGATTGCGGTCACAGCAAACTCCTAATTTTGTTCCACAGTTACAAGCGATGATTTCTGTGGTAGTTTGATTATAGGAGCTTACGCCTTTCTTTGTGCATTTTTGTATCTTAAAAAAGTTTTATAATGACTTCTATAATAAATAGATACTGCCTTTATAATTATAAAAGAATAACATTTTTAAGTCAGGAAAAGATATTTTTCTTAAAAGAGATGACTATCTCTTAGAAGGGGAAATGATTTTTACAGATTTTGATGTGTGAAAGATTTATCCACAACCCCTCGGAAGAAACTGTTGAGGCCCTGGCAGAACCCTCTTAAAAGGCCTTTTGAGACCTTTTCTCAAGAGTGTGATTACAAAACAGCAATGTGTTCTCCAGTGGGCTCACATGATTACTCATTTTCTACATTCTGGTAATGAATTTGTTATCCTTTCAGCTGTGGTATCCTCTATCACACAGAATAAGTTAACATTCATTCCTCGTCTCCACACTAGACTTTTAAAAGATGCTTGTTGGATCTTGCATCGGTTTTCTTGACCTTGAAAGCGGGGATTGCAATGCTTATTTTTCAGAAAGGTAACTGAGGCCTAGAGATAGGCAGTGAGTAGCCCCAAACCATATAGTGACAGAATCACAATTCAGGCTGGGGATAACAAGCTGGTGCCAGGCTAGGCTAGAGATCAAACACCCCAAGGTGTGGTAGCCAGGGCTTTGAACCAATTTGATCAGGTTTCTACTCCTGCTGAGAATTTGCATTTCCACCTCAGGGTATACTGCATCAGAATCTACATTTTAACAAGGTGGACAGGTGGTTCTTAGGTATAATAAATTTTGAGAACAACCCCTTTTGCTAGTGATTCTTAGAATTGGTCCCTAACCAACAGCATTAGCATCTCCTGTGAACTTATTAGAAACTCAAATTCTCAGCAGGAGTAAGGAATCTGTTGGAAGCCCCAGTGGTAGCCTTTATGTGGCTCATATTAACTTTAATGCAGTAAAACAAAGTTTTGTTGAAATTTGCTGTATATTTGGCAGTAGGTGAAAGGCACCAGATGAGGTCTATCAGACCAGAAGATAGGGCCAGACTTCTCCTTTCATCCCCCATCCCTGGTGATTCTGACCAGCATGTTGTTGTTAAGGGCCTTGCAGTTGGCTCTGACTCATAGTGACCCAGTGTACAACAGAATGAAACACTGCCTGGTCCTGTGCTGCCCCCCAAATCATTGCTATGTCTGAGTCCATTGTTGCAGCCGCTGTGACAGTTCATCCCATAATGAATCTTTCTACTTCACCGAGGATGATGCCCTTCTCTAGTGACTAACTCCTGATAACATGCCCAAAGTATGTGAGATGAAGTGTTATCATCCTCACTTCTAAGCAGCATCCTAAGGACCAGGCATGGATCCCCCCACCAAAAGTCACTCAAAAAAATCATTCTAAGTTTTGCAGACATACTACTTGTTAAACTCATTGCCTTGAGTGACCCTACGGGACAGAGTAGAACTGCCCCATACAGTTTCCAAGGAGCAGCTGGTGGGTTGCTGACCTACTTGTTAGCGGCTGACCTCTTAACCTTTGGGCCACCAGGGCTCTGGGGGACATAATAAGGACCATAAAAGAAATTTTGACAGGAAAGTAAGGAACATCTGATTTACTTATTTAATCAACATTTATTATTAATAATAATTGCTGCCATCTGCCTATTGCTGAACACACGTGCCAAGTAGGGAGCCCTAGTGAGGAAGTGGCTAACCAAAATGTTGGCTGTTCAGAAGCCACCAACTGCTCCACAGGAGTGGTAGCAGTCTGCTTCCATAAAAAGGTTTACAACCTTGGAAAACCAGTCGACTTGTAGGCAATGAATTTGGTTTTGGATGTGCTACGTACTGTGCTAAGCACTTTACATGCATGATCTGTTTTCATTCTCACAGCAGCTTACGTGTAAGGTAGCTGCTGTAATAGTCTGCATTGCCTATTGAGGAAATGAAGACAAAGCAAGGTTAAGCCCCTTGTTCAGGGTCACATGACTAGCCTGAGGCTGTGTTGAGATTTTTGCTTAGGTCTGGCTGACTGGTGACTGGCAGCTGAAAGGAAATAAAACAGGCTGATAATGAGCACCCAGTCTAACCAGATTTCAGCAAGAGGGATCAGGCAGGTCTTTGTAACACAGAAGGACCTTGAAGGATGGGGAGTATTTGGCTTTGGGGAGGGGATTGTTTTAGAATGAGACATTCAGGGTAAACTCTCAGAGGCTAGAGTACGGTGTATTGTGGGTTTTATTCATTGGTTTTTGGAGAACCAGAAAATTTTCTTAGGAAGGCGAGTGTTATAGATTATGACCAAAAAATTATGTTGAACCAACTCCTCAGACAAAGATGGAACTGGTCCACAAAACATAAAATGATACTGGTGAAGAGTATCCTTCTTGGTTGAAGTAGATACAGGCAGCTCCTGTCCGGAAGTGAGATGAGAATAAAGAGGGGGAAGCTGGTTGAATGGACATGGGAAATTCAGGGTTGAGGGGAGGGGTGTGCTGTCACAATGTGGGGAGAACAGTTAAGCTCACATAACAATGTCTGTGTGTAAGTTTTTGTATGAGAAACTGACCGGAACTGTAAATTTTCTTAAAATGCAATTTTAAAAAAAGTTCTGATCCTTACTATCTATGTATGTGACCTTGTTTGGAACAGATTGTTTGAAAGTGTTATTAGCTGAGTTAACAGAAAGCCATAATAGAGTAAGCCAAGTCCTAATCTGAGTGGTGTCCTTCTGACAAAGAACAGGCAGTGAGAGACACACTGACATAACCACATGATGACAAAAGCAGAGAATGTAGCTACAAGCCAAGGAATGTCTGGAGCTACCAGAATGGGGACAAAAAAACCATTTCTTTAGAGTTTTCAGAAAGAGTTTGGCTGTGCCAATGCCCTGTATTCAGACTTTCAGCATCCAGAACTGTGAGACAATAAATTTCTGATCTTACAATTCCCCTGGTTTGTGGTACTTTCTTAAAGCAACCCTAGGAAACTCATCTCCCACATGTCTGTCAATTCACTGTATACTTTGTGTACAGTGTTGCTGTGATGCTGGAAGCTATGCCACCAGTATTCAGACACCAGCAGGGTCACGCATGGCAGACAGGTTTCAGCTGAGCTTCCAGACCAAGGCAGACTAGGAAGAAGGATCTAGCAGTCTATTTCTGAAAAGAATTAGCCATGGAAAACCTTATGAATAGCTGTAGAACATTGTCTGATATACTGCTGGAAGATAAGCCCTCCAGTTTGGAAGGCGCTCAGAAGATGACTGGGGAGGAGTGGCCTCCTCAAAGTAGAGTCGACCATGATGGCATCGATGGGATCGAGCTTTCAGGACCTTTGTTTGCTGATGTGGCATGACTCAAAATGAGAAGAAACAGCTGAAAATATCCATTAACAACAGGAATGTAGAAAGCACAAAGTATGAATCTAGGAAAGTTGGAGATCATTAAAAATGAAATGGAATGCATAAACATTGATACCCTAGGCATTACCAAAAGCCAAAAAGCCAAAGCCACTGCTGTTGAGATGATTCCAACTCATAGTGACCCTCTAAGTCAGAATAGAACTGCCCCATAGAGTTTCCAAGGACCACCTGGCAGTGTGAACTGCCAACCTTTTGGCTAGCAGATGTAGCACTTAACTACTACGCCACCAGGGTTTTCATTATCCAAGGCATTAGTGAGCTGAAATGGACTGGTATGGGCCATTTTGAATTGGACGATCATATGTTCTACTACACTGGAATTGACAGCTTGAAGATGAATCGCTCTGCAATCATTATCAAAAAGAGTATTTCAAGATGTATCCTGAGGTACAAAGCTGTTAGTGATAGAATAATATCCACAGACCTACAAGGAGGACCAGTTAACATGACTATTATTCTAATTTATGTGCCAACCATTAATGCCAAAGATGAAGAAACTAAAGATTTTTACCAGCTTCTGCAGTCTGAAACTAATCAAATATGCAATTAGGATGCATTGATAATTATTGCTGATTGGAATTCAAAAGTTGGAAACCAAGAAGGATCAGTAGTTGGAAAATATGGCTTTGTTGACAGAATCAATGCAGGAGATCACACGATAGAATTTTGCAAGACTAAGGACTTCTTGGAAACCCTGGTGGCACTGTGGTTAAGTGCCACGTCTGCTAACCAGAAGACTGGCAGTTTAAATCTGCCAGGCATTCTTTGGGAGCTTTATGGAACAGTTCTACTCTGTCCTATATGATTGCTATGAGTCAGAATTGACTTGACGGCGGTGGGTTTGGTTTTTGGTTTAAGAACTTCTTACTGCAAATATCTTTTTTCAGCAACATAAGCTATGACACGGACCTTGCCAGATGCAACACACAGGAATCAAATCGACGACATCTGTGGAAAAAAAAAGGATGGAAAAGCTCAAGTTCATCAGTTAGAATAAGGCCAGGGGTTGGCTGTGGAACAGACCATCAGTTGCTTGTATACAAGTTCAGGTTGAAACTGAAAAAAATTAGAACAAGTCCACAAGAGTCAAAGTATGACCTTGAGTATACTCCACTTGATTTCAGAGAGCATCTCAGGAACAGATATGATGCCCTGAACACTAATGACCAAAGATCAGATGAGTTACGGAATGGCATCAAGGACATCATAAATGAAGAAAGAGGTTATTAAAAAGACAAGGAAGAAAAGACCATAATGGATGTCAGCAGTGACTATGAAACTTGCCTTCAAAGTGGAGCAGCAAGAGGAAGAATTGATGAAGTAAAAGAATTGAACAGGAGATTTCAAAGAGTGAGTCAAGAAGACAAAGTAAAGTATTATGAGTAGGATGACATGTACAAAGAGCTGGAGACAGAAAAGCCCAAGGGAACAACATGCTTGGCTTTTCTCAAGCTGAAAGAACTGAGAAAAAATTGAAGCCTTGAATTGCAGGAGTGAAGAGTTTTTTGGAAAAGCATTAAATGACACAGGAAGCATCAAAATGAGATGGAAGGAATACACAGAGTCTGTATACAGAAAAAACTGGTTGCTGTTTTCAAGAGGTAACATACGATCAGGAACCAATAGTACTGACGGAAGAAGTCGAAGCTGCACTGAAGGGGTCAGCAACAGACAAGTTTCCAGGAATTGATGGAATATCAGTTGAGATGTTTCAACAAGTAAACACAGTGCTGGAAATACTCACTCATCTATACCAAGAAATTTAGAAGACAGCTAGCTACCTGGCCAACCTACTTGCAGAGATCCGTATTTATGCCTATCTCCAAGAAAGGTGACCCAACAGAATGTGGAAATTATCGGACAATGTTACAAGCAAATGAAACTTTGAAGAAAGTAATTCAAAAGTGACTGCAGCAGTACATTGACAGGGAACTGCCAGAAATTCAGACCAGATTCAGGAGATGTGGAACCAGGAGTATCATTATTGATGTCAGATGAATCCTGGCTGAAAGCAGAAAATACCAGAAAGATAACATGTGTTTTATTGATTATGCAAAGGCATTTGACTGTGTGGATCATAACAAATTATGGATAACATTGTGAAGAATAGGAATTCCAGGTTCTTGAGGAACCTATAAACAGATTAAGAGGCAGTTGTTCAGAAAGAACAAGGGGATATTGCATGGTTTAAAGTCAGGAAAAGTGTGTGTCAGGATTATATCTTTTCATCATAACTATTCAGTCTTTGAGCTGAGAAAATAATTTGAGAAACTGTACTGTATGAAGAAGAACAGGGCGTCAGTATTGTGGGAAAAATCACTAACAACCTGCATTGCACAAATGACACAATTTTGCTGGCTGAAAGTGAACAGGACTTGAGTACTTAGTAATGAAGATCAAAGACCTTCAGCATAGATTGCACCTCAACATCAAGAAAACAAAAATCCTCACAACTTGACTGGTAAGCAACATCATGATAAATGGAGAAAAGATTGAATTTGTCAAGGATTTCATTTTATTGGGGTCCACTATCAACACCTGTGGAAGAAGCAGTCAGAAAATCAAATGAAGCATTTTAGTAGGCAAATCTGCTGCAGAAGACCTCTTTAAAATGTTAAAAGCCAAAGACATCACTTTGAAGACTAATGTGTGCCTGATCCAAGGCATAGTATTTTCAGTTGCCTCATATGCATGTGAAAACTGGGCGATGAATAAGTAAGACAGAAGAAGAATTGATACCTTTGAATTGTGATGTTGGTGAAGAGTATTGAATATACCATGCCAAAAGAACAAACGTATTGGTCTAGGAGGAAGTACAACCAGAGCTCTCCTTAGGAACAAGGATGGTGAGATTATGTCTTATCTACTTTGGACATGTTGGAGACATGTTGGAGACATCCCTGGAGAAGGGCATCATCCTTGGTAAGGTAGAGCGTCAGGTAAAAAGAGAAAGACCCTCAAGGAGATAGATTGACTGACACAGTGGCTGTTACATTGGGTTTAAGCATAATAATGATTGTGACGTGGTGCAGGACTGGGCAGTGTTTTGTTCTGTGGTACTTAGGGTCACTATGAGTTGGAACTACTCAATGGCACCTAACAACAACAACAAGGAGGCTTATACTGGCAGTTATGACCAGATTCATATTGTATAAAGAACACTTGCAAGTTAGGCTAGAGAGAAGAGAAACAGGTGATCACGAGACAGGTTAAGAAGTATTTCTGTTAGTGTTTTGTGGCAGGTCATTACCTCCAAAAATGTCTGTGCCCTACTGCCTGGAAACTATGAATATATTACCTTACATGACAAAAGCTATTTTGCATAGATGATTGAATTAAGACTCTTGATAGGGGGATATTATCTTGGATTCTCTGGGTGGTCCAATGTAATCACAGCAGTCCTCACAAGGGAAGAAGCAAGGTAGCAGAGTCAGAGTAGGAAATATGACAAGAGAAGCCATATGATCACTGGCTGAGAGCCTGGAGCCAAGAAATATGGGAAACCTTTGAAAGCTCGAAAAGCAATGTAAAATGGTTAATAGTAGCATCAGAACCTATCTAAATTTATGAGGACAGAAAATCACCATCAGCCTAAAGCCAAGTCCTGTGAGGTAGAAGTCAGATCCGTCTCCAGCTTTCAACCTTTTTAGACATCCTGACACCAGCCATTCCTCCCATAGTGCTTGGTTTCACTATTGGGTTCAATAATTTGTTGTGATGGCCACGCACAACTCACAGACTATACTCACGATTAGAGGGTTTGTTATGAAAGTAACACATTGCAGTTCAAGATCAGGATCAACTTGGAAGTAACAGGAACAACACAGGACACAGGATACAGTTTTTCAATCAGGACAGCTTCCAACCATGAAATTTTTTCTCCGCTGTGCCTGCAAGCAAACAGGCCTTGCTCTCAGCCTCTGCCCTGCTTGGGCAAGCATTACAACTCTTTAGCTCCTCCTGGTAAGTATCCAGAGGCACCCCAGTCTGTTAGGAAGTCTGTTGAGTGAATGTGCTCAGCTCTCTTGGTCTGTAGGTCAGTGATCCCACTATAGTTATTTGCTATCCTATGCTGTTGCAATTTGTGTCTTCTCTAGTGCTATAGCTCTCGCTCTGTCTCCTGCATGTAGGAAGTTTGTAGTGCAGGGACCCTAGGTCCAGAGGACATGCCCCACTCTTGGCTCTTCTTCAAGGTAGTGAGGTCTCCCTTCAGTCTATGTGGGGATCACTACTTATATGCCTAGTACAAAGGCAAACCTGACCAACTCCTTTGGTAGGTCGCAAGCATCTTATTTTCACAGGCCCAGTCCAATCCTGGCATGGGTTTTACATACTTTATTTGCATAGTCCTATCCAATCTTTTTATGGTAGTTACAAGATCATGGCCAAAAAGGCCATGTGAATGAGAAAACCAGTGCCCTGCAGGCTCCCACTGAGCCTTCAGAAGCAATGTAGCCTTGTAGACAACTTAATTTCAGCTAAGACTCATGTTGGATGTCACACCTCCAAGATTATAATTATTTCATTTTTTGTTTTTTTTGTTATAGCAGCAAAAGGAAATTAATACACGTTCTTTGATTACAATCAACAGAAACAGATTCAGGCCACATTAAGGAAATTTACTGAGAGAAATTAACTGAGACTTCAAAACCAAAGCACAGATCTCAGAAATGAGAAGAAATAGGGTTGCTTTGGGAAATATCAGCACTAGGACAAGAAGAAGTGTGGAGGAATATTTGTTACAGAGCCTTGCTGTTCTCATGTGGAAGGACTTCTTTCAGTGTAACATGGTTGTCTTTTAATTCCATTCCCTTATCCACGTGTTATTCTCCAGGAGAGCGAGCATCTGTAACTTGCCTGTTTGTTGAGTTTGGGAGGAAAGAACTGAGTTCAACTCAGCTCTTCCTCTCTCTTTCTTTTTGAGATTTGCTTGCCTGCTAGTAGCGTGCTTTTTGCACTGTTCCTGAATCCCCCAATTTTCCAGAGTCCTGCCCCCATGGGGATTTTTCAACATTGCCTGAGACCAGGTGGTGAAGCTGAAATCTGGGGTCCAGTATCAGTAAGTCTTCTTCTCTGCCAGACCTAAAGGTGGGTCTTCAACATCTTTGTTGGTAACAAAGGTAGTATTTTGATATCCCTCTTCATTACTTCAGTGGCAATGGGTTTCTTCCTTACTTCTGTGGCTATTTCTCATGACTCTAACATTGGGAGAGGCCGTGCCAAATCCCAACAATTTCTCAATTGATCCTGGGATCAGAATGGCTCCGGCTGTTTTCCATGCCTGTGCTTTCCACTGAAGATTCAAATTCCTGATGTGGCTCACCCCTTGGCAAAGGCAGTGACTGTAGGGAGTGGGAGGAGTAATTTCCTAAGAGAAAAGGTTGGCAGTTTCCAAAATAAAGGAGAAAAGCTATCCAACACACAGAAATAACATATGTCCACCACGGGGAGTTATTGCAAAGGTCCTGGACTATGGAGATAGAATTAATGGGATTTGACATCAGACCAGATGGGTGTAAGAATGTCTTGACGAGGTAACTTGCCATTAATTAGCATTTCATTCATTGATTCATTCAACATACACTTAATAAGCATCTACGTGTCTGGTATTGTGGTTGGTTCCAGAGATTCAGTGGTAAACAAACAGGATCTCTCACACTTGTGGAATTTACAGACAAGAAAGCCAGAGATTAAAATACAGTGACTGGATGCTGTGTTAGGTATTCTACAGGCTGCAATAGAACATATTGGAGGGATATGTAGCTCAAATTTGAAAAGAAGTGATGCCTAAATGAGATAAAACTTTCATAACAAGGAAGGTGTACCTAGAGAAGAGCAAGAATAGTGTTCCAGACCATGGAAACAGCACATGCTTGGAAACAAGAGAGAATACAGTAAGTTTAAGGGAATTCTGGTACTCAGCAGAGGAACATCTCTCTTGTGTTTGAAAATCCTATGCTAGAAAGAATTTTGGGGAAAGCAGAGCCACTTCTCACCCAACAGAATCTGAGAGTTTAGGATCTTGCCTACATTCTGGCAACAGAGGCATGAGCACATGACTAGGGTTGGCCAGTGGAATACTTTTGCACAGGACTTTGACTCTTGAGGTGTAGAGGTGAAAGAGCAGTGCCACCTGGCACTTGTTCGTGGCAGGGAGGTGAGAGGCCAGCAGCAGTGGGGTGGCCAGTGGCCAGTGGTGGCTGTTCAAAGCAGACTTTACGTGTGTCACACCTTTGGCTGCATTCTTAGCCCAATTGCTTTAGGTTCCTCCCCTACTCACTTTTGTCATTTATGAACACTTACATTATTCAGGTTTCCTGGGAGGCACAAATGGTTAAGCAATTAATAGCCTGAAAGGTTGCTGGTTCAAACCCACCCAGAGGCATCTGGGAAGACAGGGCTGGAGATCTGCTTCTGAAAGGTCACAGCCTTGCACACCTGTGGAACAGGTCTACTCTATTTACGCGGGGTTACTGTTAGTCAGACCTGATTAACAGCGAGAAGCAACAGCCACATTATTCAATAAATTCCTTCACTGCTTAGTTTAGTAACCAAGAACTGTGACTGGCACAGAACTGAGAATGGGCCAGCTTGATTAAGTTACAGCTTGAAACGGTTAAGAAGAGGGTAGGGAGATAAAGACCCATGGAAAAAATCTTCTAGCGGCTTCTGTGGGAGGCTTTCTTCCGCAGTGCAAAAAGTGGTACCCAGGAGGAAAGGCTGCCTTCCTCCACCTATGGGTGTTGAGACAGGATACAATAATCATGGAGCAGGAGCTGAAAGACTCAGAGAGAAGCCAGCCTAGACTCTGATGGCACTGAGCTGACAAATTAAACTAGGTGTTAATTTCCTCCTGATCTCTTTGAACGGGAGATAAACTCCTAATGTTTAGCCAAGTTTATTTGGCCATTCTGCTACCTGCTGCCAGAAGCATCTTATACGACACTGTTGTTGTTAGCTGCCATTGAGTCAGCCCCCAACTCACAGCGACCCTATGCACGAAGGAATAAAATGTTGACCAGTCCCGTACCATCTCTGTGACCGCTTGTGGATCAGACCATGGCAATCTCTAGGGCTTTCACTGGCTGATGTTTGGAAGTGGATCACCATTTCTTTCTTCCTAGTCTGTCTTAGTCTGGAAGCTCCCCTGAAACCTGTTCAACATTATGTAATGCTGCTGCATTACATGCCTCTAGTGATAGATCAGTGGTACACTGGCTGGAAATTGAACCTGAGTCTCCAGCATGGAAGGAGAAAACTCTACCACCGAACTATGATTGTACCTGTTGACGCGATACTGAAAGTCACCTGACCCCTCTGCCTCAGTTTCTCTTGGCAAAATGAGGGTGATAATACCTATCTCACGGGATCATAATAAATATTCAGTCTGCTGTTTATTAGATGGAAACCCTGGTGGCACAGCGGTTAAGAGCTACAGCTACTAACAAAAGGGTCAGTGGTTCAAATCCACAAGGTGCTCCTTGGAAACCTTATGGGGCAGTTCTATGTGATTCTGTCATATAGGTTCACTGTGAGTCGGAATTGACTCGACGGCAACAGGTTTGGTTTTTTTAATAGTGGACACTCAGGAAATGTTAATTATCATTGCCCATATACAGGAGAGCAGAAAGACTAAACCTGGAGAAGCAACATTTGAGAGGAAAGAGAAGAGCCAACAAAGGAGTCGGACAATGATCAGAGAAATAAAAGGAAAATCTGAAATTCCATTTTACCCATCTTACCCTTTATTATCTGGAAAACTCCTACTTATCCTTATAAGTCCTTTAAGTATTTCCTTTTCTGTGGAGACTTCTGGGTGCTCCACTTGCAACCTCACCCTCAAAAAGAGTCCTGATGTTTTGGACTCATATAGCACATTTTCTTATTATTTCACTTGTACTGTTTTATTGTGATTTTCTGCTTTTCTGTTAGCCTCCTGTCTCAGACACGAGTGAACTTCTTGAGAGCTGGATTTCCTAACTGGCTGCCTTGCACCTTGGTTGGGGCCTGGCAGCTGGTGGTGTGAAAAAGGCTGACATATGATGACTGATTACTTTGTACCAGGCCCTGTGTTAAGTGCTTTGTACGTATTAAGTTCATTTCATCCTCATGACAATTGGATGAGGTAGATGCTATTATTAGCACCATTCTACAAATGAACAAATTTAAAAACCGAAAGGTGAAGTGACATGTCCAAAGTTATGGCTAGTAAATGACAGAGCTGAGCTACAAATTCAGGTAATCTTGTTCCCCAGCCTGTGCTGTTAAGCACTATGCTACGTGTCTCTCATATCTAATAGACACGGATAAAGTTTTGTTGGCTGAAATAAGAAGAAACACCAGAGTTTCAAGGAGTATGTCAGTCAGCTTCAGCTAAATTATGCTGTAGGGACAAATAACCCCAGAATAGTAGTTTACAGAAGAGGTTACATGTCAACTGCGGATCAGCCACGGCTCTGCTGCAAGTCAGGGAAACAGGCTGCAAGAGCAGCTCTCACCTGGAAGGATGCTGTTGTCAGGGATACGCTGGCGAGCTGGAGTCAGCTGATGCTAGCCTTTCTTTCCAACTCCGTGGTCAGTAATGTCACCGTGGTGGCTTAAACTTGGCCATGGTGGGAATGTTTATATCATGCAGGTAACACTAAGAGAAGATGGAAGAAACATACAGAGTTAGAGGACCTAGAGGATGGGACTCCTAATTAATACTCCACCGATTGTCAGGCCATTTATACTCACATCCTCCACCACCTCAAACCCTTCCTCTAAGTTGTTTTGCACACCCTGTGGAGAACCCCAGAAGATTTCAGATCTAAGTGGCTCAGAGCAATCAGACTTGTGTAGAAGCTTCAGTGGTGACCGACAGGCTTAGGTCACTGCATGTGCTCAACAATGCAAGAGAACTCATGTCAAGGAACCAAGAGACTCATGCCAAGGAACAAAAAAAAATCACCAGATGTATGTCATCCGTTGTAGCCAAGCCCATTTCAGAAATGAAGTTCCTTTGACCACTTCTGTGCCAAGTCTTAGCCCTACATCATTATAAATAATCAGTGAAAACTGTGAATAGTTAGAAATTTCTGATTCTGCCCACCACCTTCTTCTATCCCTAAATGAATACGTGAAACATCCTACTATTAGGGCCCCTACTGTTGCCCTTACATTTCATTCCATGATCTTTATTATTTTAGATTTTATATTTAGCTCTTTGATCTATATTGAGTCAGAATGGTTTTTAGATCAGATTTAGTTGCCAAATTACTATTAAAAAAAAATTACTGTGTTAAAATATATCTAACCTAAAATTTACCATTTTAAGCATGTTTTTCTTTCTTTTTTTAAAATTATGATTAAGTGAAAGTTTACAGTCCCGCCTATCTGCAGCTCCCTCTGGTCTCCCCACCTGGTGACAGCACACTCCTCCTTTTCACTCTATATACCTAGCTAGTATCCTCTTAGCAAGCATCTGTCCCCCCACCACCTTCTCTCCCATCTAGAAAAAGGCCAGTAGGGCAGCGTCCTGTAAATGCATAGAACCATAAGGTACACACACCATACGGTCATACTGTGTCCCTGAGTCCAGTCCGTTCTTGACTCAAAAGTTGAGTCATTACTGTTTTCCAGTCAGTGACAGCAGCAGGTCCAGGGGCGACATTCCCAGGGGACACTCCAGCCCCTCGGCCCATCAGTTCAGATCTTTTAGCAGAGTTCTTGAGCTGCACAGTTCTTTTTCTCGTGTTACCTCAGGGACTCTACATTGTGTCCCCCCATCACAGCTGTCTGTGATGGTGGGTGGGTACCATCTGATTCTTCTGGTCTCGTGTTAATACAGTCTCCCATTCAGAGAAACAGAAAATCTTAACTGAAAATCCTAATAAAAGAAAGGTGTTTTAAAAAATGGTCCCCTAAGGAGCTCACTGGTGAACAAAAGCAAAGGAAAGTTGACGTTTGTCAAGAACTTTAGGAGAGGCAAGATGATGTTTTGGGCCATGTTATCACCGGTGATGAAACATGTGTGTACCAACACGACCCTGAAACAAAGTGTCAAAGTGCACAATGGAAGTCAGTCAATTCTCTGCAACCAAAAAGTTCATTCAGTCCAATTTAAAAGTCAAAAAGATGTTGCCAACCTTTTTTGATATCAGAGGGATTTTTCATTATGAATTTATACCCATTTTAATCATTTTTAAGTGTATAATTCAGTGACATTAATTACACTGACAGTCTTGTGCAACCTTCACCGTTATCTGTTTCCAAAATTTTTTCATCTTTCCAAACAGAAACTCTGTAGCCATTAAGCAATAACTCCTCATTTCCCCCTTTCCCCAGACTCTGGTAACCTCTAATCTACTTTCTGTCCCTATGAATTTGCCTGTTCTGGATATTTCATGTTAAGTAGGATCAGACAATATTTGTCTTTTTGAGTCTTGCCTATTTTATTTTGCATGCTTTCAGGATTCAATGGTGTCATAGCCTGTATTAAAACTTCATTATTTTTTATACCTGAATAATATTCAAATGTATGTATATACTACATTTTGTTTCTCTGTTCGCTTGTTGAAGGGCTGTTGGGTTCTTTCCATGTTTTGACTATTTTGAATAATGCTGCTATGAACATTAGTGTACAAGTATCTGAGTTCCTGCTTTCGGTTCTTTTTCAACCTAGGAATGGAATTGCTGGGTCGTATGGTAATTTTACATGTAACTTCTCTGGGGAACCACCAAACTGTTTTCCACACTGGCTGTACCGTTATATAACCCAAGCAGTTGTGGATTTTATAACCCAAAGTTTGGGGACCAACCAACAATAGATAAAGGTCCCAATTTCCCTTCATGTTCAACAACTATTCTTTTCCATTTTTCTAATAGTAGTCATGCTAGTAAAGTGGTATCTCACTTCGGTTTTGATTTGCATTTCCCTAGTAATAATGACAGGAGTCCCTGGGTGGTGGAGTTACAAGATCAACTGCCCACTAGCTTAAAGCTTAGTGGTTGGAACCTTCTCAGAGGTGTCTTAGGAGACAAACCTAGCAATCTGCTTCCAAAAGGTCATAGCTTTCAAAACATTATGGAACAGTTCTGCTCTGCACACATGGTGTTGCCAAAAGTCAGAATCAGTTTGATGGCAACTGTCCTGGATTGAACTGTTTCTCCCCAAATCTGTAGCAATTTGGCTACACAATTCCTGGTATTATGGGATGTTCCTCCATGTTGGAATGCCTGCCTCTATGATGCTAATGAGGGTGGATGGGTGCTGTCATGTTGGTGGTGCAGGATTTAACATGTGAAATTGTTTTGTGCCTTGAAGCAGCCTCTTGAGCTATAAAATGAAAGGGAGGCAACTGAGGTTTGGCGACCACACAGCGGCAAAAAAGAAAGCAGTGCCAGGAGTTGAGTGTGTCCTTTGGGAAGGACCAGGGTCTCTGCACTTGAGAAACTTCCAGTTCAAGGGAAGATTGATGACAAGGGCCTTCCTCCAGTGCCAGCAGAGGAAAGCCTTCCCCTGAAGCTGACACCTTGAATTTGGTCTTCTAGCTTACTAGACTGTAACAAATAAAATTTCTCTTTTTAAAGCCATCCATTTGTGGCATTTCTGTTAAAATAGCACTAGATAACTAAAACAGCAACTAAGAACAATGGCAATATAATGACATCAAACACCTTTTCACAGGCTTTTTGGCCATCTGTGTCTCTCTGATTAAATGTCTATTCAAGTTCTTTGTCCCCTTTTTAAATTGTGTTTTTTTTTGTTGTTGAGGTCTAGGGGTTCTCTGTATATTCTGGATACTAGACTCTTATCAGATGTATAATTTACAAATACTGTGTCCCATTATCTAGGTTATCCTTCCACTTGTTTGAGAATGCCCTTGGACGCACATTTTTAATTTTGATGAATTCCCATTTATCTTTTTGTCACTGTGGTTGCTTGTGTTTTGGTGTCATATTTAAGAATCTTGTCAAATCCATTAAGTTTACCCCTGTGTTTTCTTTTAAGAGTTAGCACTTACATTTGGGTCTTTGATCCATTTTGAGTTAATTTTCGTTATGGTGTGAGGTAGGAGTCCAGCTTCATTCTTTTGTGTGTAGATGTCTAGCTGTCCCAGCACCTCTGTTGGACTGTTCTTTTTCCACTGAATGAACTTGGCATCCAAGTCAAAAATCAATTGGTCATAGATGTATGAGTTTATTTCTGGATTGCCAATTTTGTTTCATTAGTCTGTATGTCTGTCGTTATACAAGTACCAAACTGTTTTGACTACTGTAGCATTGTATTACTTAAAATCAGAAAGTGTGAGCCATACAACTGTTTTTCTTTTTAAGACTGTTTTGGCTCTTCTGGAGCCCTTAATTTTCTGTATGAAGTTTAAGATAAGCTTTTCAATTTCAGCAAAGACGTCAGCTGGAATTACGATATGGATTGCTTTGAACCTGTAGATCTGTTTGGGGAAGTGACTTAACATTGAGTCTTCTGACCCATGAACACGGGATGTCTTTTCTTAATTGCTTCTTACTGAAGCAAAGTCTAGTCCATCCTAACTAATATATCCCTCATTAGGTCAGACTAAAGAGACTGGAGAGTAAGCAAGATGCCAAGACCCACTTACCTTGGTCAGTGAAAATTTGGGCTTTCTGTTCTTACATAGACCAACACCCTTCTGCCTGTTAGAGTACACTCTTTGTAGACTTCACAACCCCACCTAACCTGGCATCTACTTTCTAGTTTCTATAACATGGTTCCTGTCCCTTTGTCACCCAAACTACAAAGCTGATATGCGGTTTTCTAAAAAATAAGCTCAAACCACTTACACAAGCAAAGTCTTTCAGCTACTGTTTTGAGGTCACAGTGGCCAAATAGTGATTTCCATAAAAGCTGCCAGCCTTCCAAGAAAGGCTTATGTTGTTAGCAGCAGCAAATGCACTCTTGCTTGGTAAATGCTGCCCGTGAGACACTGCCTGTGAGGAAATCCTTGTAGTAGAAACCAGAAGTTTTACTGGAGAAAAATTATGCAGAGCAGAAGGCACTGGGTTAGAAGTATCGTCAGAATAATATTTCTTGAGCACCTGATATATCTGAAGCACAGTCAGAAATCCATGATCCCGGTGTCAGGGAACTCTCAGTATATGACAGAGACAGGCAAGGGAGTGAGGGCAATATCACAATGTGACAAGTCAGGTTTGTTAGTTAATTTAAGGACCCCTGGTGGTGCAGTGAGCAAAGTAATTGATTGCTAACCCAAGGGGCAGTATTTCAAACCACCAGCCTCTCTGAGGGAGAAAGAAGCGACAGTCTCCTTTCGTAAAGATTTACAGCCTTGAAGACTTTATGGGGTCCCTATAAGCTGGAATCAGCTTGACAGCAGTGGGTTTAGTTTGGGTTCTGGGGTTGGTTAATTCTTTCTTCTGACACATATTTATTGAGCTCTCCTGATATGCTAGTGGATGGACATAAAAAGAAAAAGAAAACAAGAACTGTTCATGACTTTCTGAAATGTATAATTTAGCAAACATAAGAGAAATAGATGTAAAGGATTAAGGGAGTACTTAGCGGGGGAAATAACCCAATCTGAAGGGTGGTATGGAATGCTTTTTAAAGGAAGGGACGCCAGAAATGAGTCCTGGAGGATAGACAAGAACGTGGTAGCCAAGAAGGGGAAGAACGTTCCAGGTAGAGAGAAGAGTTTAAGCAAATACCTGAAGGCATGAACTGACTTAGTGTATTTGGCAACTGTCAGTAGTTTAGCGCGATCTAATCGTGGGGTTTGAACCCAAGAAGGATGAGAGATAATATGAGAGACTAGCCAGTGGGCTATGTTATAAAGGACCCTCGGTGTTGGGCTCACCCAGAAGACAGTAGGAGCAAGATTTTGAGTTGGAGTGTTTATTAGTTAAGAAGCAAGCTCAGTTATTTCAACAAAGACTCCAAAATAACAATGGCTTAATAAAGACAGCACTGACTTCTCACTTTTGTAACAGCCCAGGTAGGCATGAGAGGGAGAGCCAGCCTCCTTCTGCACTGTTGTTCTGAGATCTTTAACTTTCTTCCTTGTGGTCTAAGAGAGCCACAAACTCCTATTATGGCATCTGCACTGTAGCCAGCAGGATGGAGTCAAGGGGCTGTGGAGGCCAAACCCAGTCCTTTAAAAGGCGTAACCTAGAATTTGCGTACTTCTCTCTGCTGAAATATAATCACATGGCCACAACTAGCTGCGGGGGTGGCTGGGAAATGTAGTTTTTATTCTGGACAGGCATGTGGCCAGCTAAAATGTAAATATTCTGTTACTAAAGGAAGAATGCATCCTATGGGACAACTAGCTATCTGCAACACAGTGACAATCCTGTTTACCTTTGGAAAGATCGAAAGATGGTGAATGGACTAAACAGTAAGAGACTTGAACCAAGGAACTAATCTAAATGAGAGATACTGAGGCTTGAACCAAGGCAGAGACATTCAGGGTAGAGAGAAGTAGACAAGAGCTGGAGATATTTGGAGGTTGAATGGACAGGACAAGGTGACCAGTTGGCCATACTTTTAATTAATTGTACTTACTGTAGCCTGAAACTATACTTTGCATTTGTATGATTAAGCAGTTTAAAGTCTGCCTCTCCAAGTAGATCATAAGCTTCACAAGTACACAGACTGGGTTTGTTTTGCTTACCACAGAATCCCAAGGCTAGTGCCTAGCACTGTGCCTGGCATACAGTAAGTGCTTAGTAAATATTTGGCGAGTGAATGATTGAATGCACAGAGAGAGCAAGAGCAAAGGACAATAACAGCAATGCATAAAAAGGGTGTGTCATGACTTCCTCCTCTAACTTTGAGAGAGTGGAAAGGGAAGAGTCAACATCAGCATCAGCTCAAAACTGACTCCTGTGAGGTGGAAGTCAGACACAGCTCCATGCTCCAACCTTTTTACCAGTTCCGACGCCAGTCATAACTTCCATGACACTTCCTACTTATCTATTCTGTGACCACACAGAATGCACAGCCCATACTCACAGTTACCGGGTTTAGTAGGCAAGTAACAGGTTACGTGTCAGGATCAGGATCAACTTGAAATAACCGGAACAACTCAGGATACAGTTCTATGATGAGGACACCTTCTTTTCAGTTGCTACTGCCTAGCCCATACTCCTGGCTGTGCCCTTGCTTCTGGCCTGCACCCTCACTCTTGGCCTGGGTCTTGCCCTCCTTGGGCAAGTGTTACAAAGCTCTTTAGCGCTGTTCATAAGTGCCTGGAGGCACCTCATTCTGTCTGGAAGCCTCCTGTCTGGAGGCCTTCAACCCTTTTTCCCGCGTGTCAGTGAGCCTAGCCTGCCAGTCCTGCGTCACTGCGATCTTATTCTGTCTTCAGCGCTACAGCTCTCTTTCTCTGTCTCCTGGGTCTAGGAGGTTCTCAGCACAGGGACCCTGAGTCCAAAGAATGCACTCACCTTCTGGCTCTTTCAACCTCTGTGATTGGCTTCCTGTAAGTCTAGTAGTAGTAAAATGACTAATTCCCTACAAGGTTTCCATGCACCTTATTTGTATAGTCCCACTCCTACAGGAATTCCGTGTATCTTAGCTGCCTTAACAAAACAGTCCAACCCCTTTGGTGGGCCACAAGCACCTTATTTGCACAGCCCTACCCAATCGTTTCGTGGTGGTTACAATACAGAAGCAATTCATGCACTGCATAATGACTCCTGCAATTAGTTTGACTGAGGAATAGCAGCATCTTAACATAAGCATCAGTTTTGTTTTATTAATAATTTCTACTGACTGTAATATGTCATTTTCCCTTTCCTGTTGGGCATTTGGCCCCCTTGATGGTATCTGTAGCTGGCTCCCCAAACTTCCAGTTATTGCTGGTTATTAATGCACTGTCTCGTTTCAGGTATTAACCTGACTTTTCCATTTTCAAAGGTCAATCGCACAGGCACAGTGTATTCAAAGCCCCAGCGGGTGGGGCCTGCAGCCTGAAGCACAGAAGGGGAGCCATCTGCTCTCGCACCAGCACTGTCTCTCCCCTGCCCTCTGGTGGGGAGGAACAGGAAGGAACCAAAAGGACACGTTTCCTTAAATGTCCTCTGCTGGCCCTTAGCTGACCCTGTCTTCACTGCTCACACAGTCACCTGGTGGTGACTGTCCGCTGGTTCATCACGGCTGCTCAGCTCATCATTTGGAAAAACAGTGTATGTGTGTCTCTGTGGGGAGAGCCCAGCAGGCCATGCCGATCAGGTGCTTGATCTCAAACAGCTCCCATGTGCTGGAGGCTGCTGGCTGCACCCTTCTTGTCTCACCCTTTTGCCCTCAGCAGGCCTGCAGTACCCCTCACATCTACCCTCTGTAGCCCCATCTCTGGGGCCTGCAGACATGTGCAGAATTTTTCCTTCTACCTCTGCACAATTTGATCACATCCTTGGCCTCCTTTCCCTAACAGCCTTTCCCTGTTTCAGTAGCATCATGGGCAGTCACCAAGAGCAGTGGCTCAGCAGACAACAACACGGAAGATGGTAGACTCTCCTGATGGCAACTCAGACTTGATGGGCAATTTCCTTGCCTGCTCTTCCGGTTACCTATGGCTGTGCAACACCCCAAACTTTGTGGGCATAAAAGAACAACTATTTTATTATGTTAATTGATTCTGTGGTTCAGAAATTTGAAGCATGGATGGTTTGTCTCTGCTGGAGGTAAGCAGTTTCCAAGACAGCTCCCAATGATTCCGGCTTTCTGATATTCAGGCCTTTGTGCAGTCTCTTCCTGTGTTGTATGGGGGTTAGCGTGTGTGACAAATATAGCGTGGATTTTAAAAGACATTGTGGCTTCTATCTCACTGTCTCTCTTAGACTACCCACTGTAGGTAAAGTGGCTGCCACGTTGTAAGGACACTCACAAGTGGAGAGGAATGGAGGCGCGCCACCAATGGCCACTTTAACGAGCTTAGAAGTGAATCTTCCAACCTCGGGGAAGTCTTCAGATACCTACGGCACTAGCTGGCGGTTAGACTGTTGGTTGTTTTCAACTCTTATATTTTGGGATAATTTGTTATGTTGTAATAGGTAGCTAGCACACTGCTCCTTGACATGTGGGGCCTTAGCTGGAAAGACTTGTGGCTGGGGGCTGGAATCACCTGGAGGCTTCTTCACTCAGGTGTCTGCACTGGGGATGACTTGAAGTCTCAGCTGGGCTAGTTGCCAAGTGGGCCTCCTTGTGGCCTCACCATGTCCACTGGGCTTCCACAGTATAGCAGCTGAGCTCCCAGAGGGAGTGCCCCTGGAGGCAGCCTGTATCTATACTAGTTTTCCAAGAGACCAAGGTAAAAGTTGCAAGTTTTATTCTAGGAAGTCATGCCGAGTCATTTCTGCTGTATTCTACTGGACACAAATGAGTCACTAAGGCTAGGTCAGATTTAAGTGGAAGAGAATGACTCATCCTCTTGTGATAAGGTCACATGGTAGCTAAGAGCAAGCGGAATAGGAGACAGTACGGTTGCCATCCTTGCAAAGTGTAGCCCACCATATTTGCGCTGCCAAACCAATTCATTGTGCCCTGCACTGCCCTTCAGGGAGAAAGAGGACAGATAGTTGTTTTTTTTATGTGTTTGTTTATAGTTTTTGTTTTTTATGAGTGCTGTACATTTCTTCTCCTGTGAGTAGTGCTGGCTCTGTGAAAGTGGTACTTTCTACCAAGCTGTGAGATGATCCAGCAGCCTCTGGGCTTGGATGGTGGAGTACTTCATGCCTTTTGTTTTTAACTGTGAACTTTGGTGCTAATCCCATTGATTCTGGGAAAATAGGGAAGATTCCATCTGGCCCTTGACTCCACCAAGTCACACCACCCTTTCTTTCTCTGCCAATCATTGTGTTTAGGGCTTTACCCAGTCTAGTCCTGACATCCACCCTGTCAAGAGAATTATGACCCTCATTTTATACATAAGGAAGTGACCTGACCAAAGTCACACAGCTGGAAGGCAGCTCAAGGAGAGTCAGTGCCAGCTCAGACCCCTAAATCCGTGCTCTTAGGGACTCTGGGATTCCAGAAAGCCTACTGGTGTTGGGTCATCAGCCCTGCTCTCCTCAGGATGCTACCAAGGGGAGAGCAGTGTGAGCAGTGGTGGTGGTGGCAGAGAGGCTGGAGGGAGGCAGTCACTGCAAAGCCAGGTTTCCAAGCCCCCGTCTGAGGGTTGGGGCCAGTTGCCAGGTGGGTGAAGGGAAGGCAAAACACGAAAAGGTGAAGCAGTTTTTACTACTGGCCTAGTTGTACTTCTGGGTACATCCCCTGAGTGACAGCCTTGGATTCACTGCTCCCGTTGCATTTGTTGGACTGGAACCTCTGTCTGGAGATTCCTATGACCTCACGGAGCCTGGGGACACCAGCGTGTGGATCATTTCTCGCCCTAGTGAACAGGTTTCTGGCCAGTCCTTGCCCCTACTAACCCCCTCCCCCACTACCTGCTGACTCCTGCTTCCCAGCATGCCACACTCTCATGTTGCAGGATGTGACAGTTTCCAGTACCCACCGCCTGCCAGGCCCTGAGCTCACGCTGTTGTTGCTGCCATTGAGTTGGATCTGACTCATGTCAACCATTATGTACAGCAGAACACAATATTACCTCATCCTGCATCGTCTTCTCTATTGCCTGCATGTCTGAGTCCAATCCATCTCACCGTTGGCTCTTTATTTCACCAGTAACTGAGCTCTTCTGATGACATGTACCAAACAGGCCAGATGGACAATGTTCTATTGTGATCCATAAGGTTCCCACTGGCTAATTTTCATAAGTAGATCATCAGGCCTTTCTTCCTAGTCTGTCTTAGTTTGGAATCTCTGCTGAAACCTGTCCACCACAGGTGACTCTGCTGGCATCTGAAATACTGGTGGCACAGCTTCCCGCATCACAGCAATACACAAACCACCACAGCACTGCAAACTGACAGATGGGTGGTTATGAGCTCATGCTAAAAAACCCAAAGCTGAATTGCTGTCAAGTTGGTTCTGGTTCTGTCTTGGTGTCTCTTCTTCTCCTTTTCCTTCTCTTTCCCCTTCACCTCTGCTACCCTTTGTCCTCCCTCCTCCTTCTTTCTGATCATTTGTTTTGGAGGAGGCCAAGTCTTGAGTATCCACATAGAGAAAGGAATTGAAGCCTCCTGCCCGCAGCTATGTAAGCAAACTTGAAAGTGGATGCTTCAGCCCTAGTGAAAGTCTTCAGATGTCTGCAGCCCTGGCCAACTGCTTGACCACAAATGCGAAGAGGACCCGAGCCAAGGCCACCCAGCTGAGCTGCTGCCTGATTCCTGACCACATGAAATAATAAACATTTGTTGTTTTAAGTCACTAAGTAATGTGTCATGCAGCAATAAACAACTAATACAATATTTCAGTAGACTAAATATATGGGGGAAAATATTCTCTGATGTCTTTCCCCAAGACTTCAAGTACTTTTTGTGACTCAGACATCTGGGCTCAGACTCTAAGATGACAAGATACAGAGCTGGGAGCTCTGTCTAGACATCAGGAGCTGGTGCCTTCACAAGAACCACAGCCTCTATTCACTGAACCAGTCCCCCCAACAGCTGCACACAAGGGCAGAGAAAACTTTGGAAAGGTACCTCACCCCTCCTGCATCCACAGCTGCGGTGGGCATCCACTCAAGGCTCAGAGCTAATAACAGCCTTTATTTCTGTAACACTTTCTATGTGCTGGGATATGCAAAGTGTTTTCTGTGCCTTTTTTTTACTTTTCCCATCAGCCCTCTAAAGATGTTGTAAGGTGCTGTTGAGTTGATTCTGACTCACAGCAACTCTGTACAACAGTGGAAAACTGCTTGGTCCTGTATCATCCTCACAGTTGCTATGTTTGTGCCCATTGTTGCAGCCATGGTGTCAATCCATCTCCATGAGGATCTCCCTCTTTTATACTGTTCCTTTGCTATATCGGATCCGACTCGACCGTTCTTGGCTTGGCTTGGCTGCTATATCAAGCATGATATCCTTCTTCAAGGATTAGTCTGTCCTGATTACATTCCCAAAATACATGAATTGAAGTTTCATCATCCTTGCTTCTAAGCAGCATTCTGACTGTACTTCTTTCAAGGTAAATTTTTGTATGTTCTTTTGGCAGTCCATAATATACTCAATATTCCTTGCTAACAACATAATTAAAAGGCATCAATTTCTCCCCCCAGAAACTGTGTGAAATAATACATACTTGTTGGAACAATTCATTACAGTTGTAGGGCTACTGTGCTGTGGTAGTTTTGGGTTTAAATCCAAACTGAGAGGCAGGGAAGTAGCAACCCAAGATCTAAAAATACTTCCCACCATGTGTTTCCCCAAGTGTCTATCAATTTGTCGTACTGTGAGAGCTTGTATATTGCTGTGACGCTGCAAGCTATGAAACTTGCTCTCGAATGTCAAGTAGCTAAAGCAAAAGGAAGAAGTGATGAAGTAATAGAACTGAACAGAAGATGACAAAGAGTAGCTCATGAACACAAAGTAAAGTATTATAATGTGCAAAGAGCCGGAGATACAAAATTGAAAAGGAAGAACATCCTCTGCATTTCTCAAGCTGAAAGAACTGAAGGCAAAACTCTAGCTACAATAATAAAGGATTCCATGGGGAAAATATTAAATGATGCAGAAAGCATCAAAAGAAGATGGAAGGAAAACAGAGTCATTATACTGAAAAGAACTGGTCAACCATTCCAAGAAGCAGCATATGATCAGGGGCCAAAGGTACAGCAGAAGAAGTCAAAGCTGCATCAAAGGCACTGGCAAAAACAAGGCTCCAGGAATTGATGGCTTATCTACTGAGATGTTTCAATAAGTGGATGCAGTGCTGGAAGTGCTCACTCATCTATGCCAAGAAATCTGGAAGACAGCTGCTTGGACAACAGACTTGAAGAGATCCACATTTACGAAAATTCCCAAGAAAGGTGATCCAAACACACATGGAAATTATCAAACAATATTAATGTCACATGAAAGCAAAATTTTGCTGAAGACCATTCAAAAGCAGTTACAGCAGTGTGCTGACACAGTACTTCCAGAAATTCAAGCTGGATTCAGAAGAGGACATGGAATCAGGAATATCATTGCTGATGTCAGATGAATATTAGCTAAAAACAGAGAATACTAGAAAGATGTGTACTTGTGTTTTACTGACTATGCAAAGCCACTTGACTGTGTGGATCATAACAAATTATGGATAACATGGGGGAGACTGGGAATTCCAGAATTCTTAATTGTGCTCGTGAGGAATCTGCACATGGATCAGGAGGTAGTTGTTCAAACAAGGAGACACCACATGGTT
This sequence comes from Heterohyrax brucei, assembly GCA_028571685.1. Classification (NCBI taxonomy): domain Eukaryota; kingdom Metazoa; phylum Chordata; class Mammalia; order Hyracoidea; family Procaviidae; genus Heterohyrax; species Heterohyrax brucei. Next base: position 63,487,686 of record CM053140.1, read on the forward strand.
TAAAGTTCAGAAGCTATGCATCAGGGCTGTGTATTTTTACCATACCTATTCAATCTGTATGCTGAGCAAATAATCTGAGAAGATGAATTATGTGAAGAACAGGACGTCAGGATTGGTGGAGGACTTATTAAAAGCCTATGTTACGCAGATGACACAACCTTGCTTGCTGAAAGTGAACAAGAGTTAAAATATTTACTGATGAAGATCAAAGACCTCAGCCTTCAGTGTAGATTGCCCTTCAACATCAAGAAAACACAAATCCTCTTAGATGAACCAATGAGCAACATTATGATAGACAGAGAAAAGATTGAAGTTGTCAAGGATTTCATTTTACCTGGATCCACAGTCAACACCCACAGAAGCCAAAACCCTCCCCAAACCAAACTCATTCCTGTTGAGCTGACTCCAACCCATAACCCCCATAGGACAGAGTAGAACTTCCCCATGAATTCCCAAGGAGCGCCTGAGAATTGAACTGACTGAGATTTGGTTAGCAGCCATAGCACTTAACCACTACACCACCAGGGTCCCAAGGAAGCAGCAGGCAGGAGATCAAAAAGCGTACTGCACTGGGCAAATCTGCTGCAAAAGACCTCTTTAATGTGTTGAAAAGTAAAGATGTTACCTTGAAGACTAAGATGCACCTGACCCAAGTTGTGGTATTTTCAGTTGCGTCATATATTTTTCAAAAGCTAGGCAATGAGAAAGGAAGACAGAAGAACCGACACCTTTGAATTGTGGTGTTGGAGAAGAATATTGAAGATATCATGGTCTGCTGAAAGTACTAACAGATCTGTCTTGGCAAAAGTACAAGCAGGATGGTGAGATTATGTCTTACATATTTTGGAAATGCTGTCAGGATGGATCCATCTCTGGAGAAGGACACCATGCTTGGTAAAGTAGAGGATCAGCGAAAAACAAGAAGGTCCTAAAGGAAATGGACTGACACAGTGCCTGCAACTGTGAGCTCAAGTGTGATTGTGGGCCTTTCATAGCCCTGGCCAGTGTTTAGTACTGTTGTACACATGGTTGCTATGAGTTGGAATCAACTTGACAGCACTTAACAACAACAGATGTACAATGAGGATGTAGGTGGTTCTGTAGTAGAATCCTCTCTCATCTTCCATGTGGGAGACCCTGGTTTGATTTTCAGAGAATGCACCCCAAACAGAGCCACCACCTGACTTTCATTGGAGGTGGGTTTGTTGCTGAACAGGTTTCATGGAACTTCTGGACTCAGACAGACCAGAAAGAAAGGCCTGGTGATGTACTTCCAAAAGTCAGCTAGTGAAAACCATTATGGAACATAGTAATCTGATCTGCAAACCCACAACCAATCAGAAGAATGGACTGGGCAGTTTTGCTTTGTGTTGTCCATGGGGCGGCCATGAGTGGGGGGTGGGGTGGGTGTCTTGATAACAGCTAACTAGGGAACCCCTGGTAGTGTAGTGGTTAAATGCTATGACTGCTAACCAAAAGTCGACAGTTTAAATCTACTAGGCTCTCCTTCGAAGCTTATGTGGCAGTTCTCTCCCTCCTACAGGGTCACTATAACTTGGAATTTACTCAATGGCAAAGGATTTTTTTTTTAAACAACAACATACGTCCAATATATATGTTTATACATACTCATGTAGAGAGATGATAAAGCAAATGCATTAAAATGTTAACATTTAGAGAATCTAGAAAGGGTATATAGTATTCTTAGAAATTTTCTGTAAATCTTTAATTTCACATTTTCAAAATGTAATTTAATTTCACTTTTTGAAAGGTTTATACTATTTTAAAAAATACTATTTCAGGCAGAAGGAGCAGCCTGTGTAAAGACCCTAAAGCAGGAAGAGCGTCTTGTTGCATTAAGAAACGTTCAGGGTATTGGCAGAGTGAGTGTAGGGAGTATGTCACCTTTTCCCTGCCTAGAATTCTTATTTCTTCTTCAAGTAAAAGCCCTATTTTATTATTTGGGAAACCATCCCTCCCGCTCTCTTAACTCTACATGGCAAGAATGGGCCGTACCCATCTCCCAGCTGGAGTAGGGGTAGGGGCTAGAGGTGGGCTCCCAACTTGGCCCAACAGAAATGTGCACATCAAGCCACAGGGTCAGGGAGATGGGACCCCAGGTCTGGGGCTGGGGAATGGGGTGGGAGGCTGCCTGCGGAGAAAGCCAACCTAGAAGTCAGAGCTGACACTTGAAGCAACAGATTCTAAATCGTGATTTTGGTCTCTTGGGTCCGGTCTCCTTCTCTAACCTTTTATCCTCCAATGGCTTAGTTGCATGAGATGTTAAATTCCTTTTTTTCCTAGTTATTTTTAAACATTTTTTTCAAAATTACTATAAATTCATAGAAAATTATCCAAAAAATGTACAAAAAGTTTCCTGTCCTCTTCACCAATGCTAACATTTTACGTACTAATATCAAATCAAAACCAAACCTGTTGCCAATGAGTTGATTCCAACTCAGGGTGAACCTATAGGACAGAGTAGAACTGTGTCATAGGGTTTCCAAGAAGTGGCTTGTGGAGTTGAACTACTGACCTCTTGGCTAGTAGCTGAGCTCTTAACCTACTGTTCCACCAGGAAACTGACATTGATCAAAACCATAGATCTTACTCAAATTTCACCGGTTGTAAATGCAAGTATCTGTGTGTGTGTATATACTTCCATGCAACTTAATACATTCCCATTTTTATTTGAGCTCATTTTAATTGGAGTTTCTTTTACTTACCACTAAATGTGTTGGTTGATCCAAAGTGTCAGAGAAGTCCTCTCTCCGAGGGAAGGATGTTTCTCAGTAAAGACTTGGAGAATGAACAGTAGTTGTTGTATTGTTGTTAGGTGTCATCGAGTCAGTTCTGACTCATAGTGACCCTGTGCATAATAGAACAAAACACTACCCAGTCCTGCACCATGCCTGCAACTGTTTTTACGCGTATGCCCACTGTGTACATACTGTGTCAACCCGTCTTGTTGAGAGTCTTCCTCTTTTTTGCTGAACCAAGTGTGATGTCTTTTTTTTTATTGTCACTAAGTGGAAGTTTACAATCCAAGTCAATTTGTCATATATTAAACCATAAAGTGCACACACCACCTGCGTCACTCTGTGTCCCCAAGTCCAGTCTATTCTTTGTCTGAAGTGCTGGCTTCAGCTCTGGGCTAGCAGTAAGTCTAGGGGCCGTGTTCTCAGGGGACTCTCCAGGTTGTCAGACCATCAAGTTTGGTCTTTTAAAAGGGTTCTAGATCTGCACACCCCTTTCTCTCATGCTGTGTTAGGGACTCTACCCTGTGTTCCCTGTCAGGGCTGTCTTTGATGGTGGCCAGGCACCATCTAGTTCTTCCTTTTCTCCTGCTGATGTAGTCTCCCAATCGTATGAGTCCTTCTCTCTCCTGGGCTCATTTTTCCTCCTGTCTTTGATATCCAAGCATGATGTCTTTTTTCCTGGGATTGATCCCTCATGATAACATATCCAAAGTATGTAGATGCATTCTCACCATCTTTGCTTCCAAGGAGCACTCTGGTTGGACTTCTTCCAGAACAGATCTGTGTGTTCTTTTGCAGTCTACAGTATATTCAGTATTCTTCTCCAACACCACAATTCAAAACTATCTCTTCTTCTTCTGTCTTCCTTATTCATTGCCCAGTTTTCATGTGTATATGATGCAATTGAAAATACCGCGGTCTAGGTCAGGTGCACCTTAGTCTTCAAGGCAGTATGTTTACTTCTGAAAACTTTAAAGATATCTTTTGCAGCAGAATTTCCCAGTGCAACGCATCTTTTGTTTTCTTGACTGCTGCTTCTATGGGTGTTGATTGCAGAACCAAGTAAAACGAAATCCTTGGCAACCTTAATTCTTTTCTCGTTTATCATGATGTCGCTTATTGGTTCAGTTGTGAAGATTTTTGTTTTCTTAATGTTGAGGTGCAATCCATACTGAAGGCCGTGACCTTTGATCTTCTTCAGTGAGGGTTTCAAGTCCTCTTCACTTTTAGCAAGCAGGTTATTAATGAGTCTTTCTCCAATCCTGATGCCTCACTCATCATATATTCCAGTTTCTTGGACTACTTGCTTAGGACAGAGGCTGAAATAGTAGTGAAAGGATACAGTGCTGATGCACACCTTTCCTGACTTTAAAGAATAGCAGTTGGTCAGGTGAGAAGTGGGAGAAATGTGTTTCAGGCACAGGGAACAGCAAATGCCAAGGCCCCAGGAAAGGAAAGAGCAGAGCAGGTTCAAGTAGCTGACAGAGGCTCTGGATGGTGGTGCCAAGGTAGGAGAAGGGCAGAGATGAGGCTGGAGGGGTCTGTTGGATACCCTTGTAGACTCTTTTAAGGATCTGGGACTTCGTCTCAAGACCTTTGGGAAGCCCTCAAAGGGTTTTAGGTAGTAATTGTCTGGATTCGTCTTTTGACATTGTTTGCACTCCACTCTGGCTGCAGTTGTGAGACTGGCTTTGCATGAGGTAAGGATAGTGCAGGGGAATTATTTAGAAAATTATTGCAGGCTTCCAGGCTAGAGGTGATGGCTTAGATGGAGTGGACATACCGAGACTGCATGAATACTGTGGTAGATAGTCTCCAAAGGAGGTCTCCAGTGAACCATGTCTGCCAGCACTCATGCCTTATGTAGTTTCATCCCACACCGAATCTGGGACAGTCCTGTGATCCGATTTAATCAATAAAACCAGAGAAAGTCATGCCTTGTAAGTTCTGGACCTAAGTCTTACGAAGGCCTGGCATCTTCTATCTTTGCCCTTTTGGGACTCTTGAGCTGCTGTGTAACAAACCAGCTTCCCTGCTGTGAGACCGTATGGAAACCTCATAGAGAGACCTGGGTATACACGGAGGAAGATGGCCGCCAGCTATTCCAGCATCCCATTTGGGATTCCAGATGACCTCAGCCCCAGCTGGTTCCTGATTGTAACTCCATAAGAGAATCCAAGAGAGATCAGCAGAAGAACTGCCCAACAGAGCCTGGTCAATCCACGGATTTGTGAGAGCCGATAAAATAGCAATTGTTTTTAAGCCTTTGAGTTTTGGGGTGATTTGTTACACAGCACTAGCTAGCTGAAGCAGATTGGAGAACTAATCAAGGGGCCAAAAGGGAGGGAGGGAAACAGAGGATAGAGGAAGAGACAGTGATGCCAATGTTTCTGGCTTCAGTGAGAGTGGGGAACAGGAGTAGAACAGCTGAGGAGTAAGATGAGCAGTGCAGTTTGAACATGTGAGTCCTAGTGGAGCAGGAGTTAAGTGCTTAGCTACCAACCTAAAGATTAGTGGTTTGAACCCACCAGCCACTTTGCAGGAGAAAGATGCAGCAGTCCGCTTCTGTAAAGATTATAGCCATGGAACACCCCTGGGAGTGGCTCTACTTTGTCCTACAGGGTTACAGAGTTGGAATCAACTTGACCAATGTTTTTGTTTGTTTTGGGATCATGATGTCATATTTACAACAACTCTGTGAAGTGACTTGTCTAAGCTGTAACCTGAGCTACTGTTCAAGCAAAGGCATTGGTGGTAAGGGACAAAAACCCACCCAAAGCCAGTGTAAAGGAATGACAGCACCAGTAGTTAATGCTACTGAATGCTAATCATGTGCATCCTTGTTCTAACCATTTTGCACAGCATTACCTCTTTGCTTACTACATCAACCCTGTGAAGCAGGTAGTCTTATCCTCACTTTATAGATGAGGAAAGTGAGGCACAGAGAAGTTCACTGACTTTCCCATGGTCACACCATTGGATAAATGGTGGAGTCAGGGTTCAAAGGCAGGGATTCTTCCTCCTGTGCCCGTGATACTGAGGACTGTGCTGTGCAGTCTCTGTAAAAAAAAAAAGCTTACCTAAGAGACTCAGAATTTGTCACGGACATTGGGTTTGGCTGGAAGACTCAGAGAGAGGGAAAATACTCTATGACTCTCTCTAGAGTGGGTAGCTCTGACTCTATTGCCTGACCAGTCTCTGGCCTTGGATCAGTCAATTAACTGAAGTCATGTAAATGAGCTTCCCAAGTGGGGAACGATTGGCAGTGGGAGAGGGGAACAGAGAGTCCTGTGGCACGATCGTGGCCTGGATCCAGTCTTCTTTGGGATAAGTGAACACTTTATAGACAGGAAAAAGCAGCTACCATGCACTTTAGGAATAGGGCCAGCTTAGGTCAAGCTCACGTGGCTCAGCAAGTCAGCTTCTGTCTCTGTGAAATCTCATGGGGGATGGGGTGAAATTCTGACCCCTGCTAGGTGTTCCTCAGCTAAGATTTCAAAATTTCCAGGTGGGGCTGCTGCTTCTATCCATTCCCAGCGTTCTTCTCTCACCTGGTTCTGGATTTCCTCCTCTGGTCCAGCACATTCATGACTGAGATTGCCAAGGCCTGTCACCCACAGAGGCCCCTGTGAAAAAAGTTACAAGCCTGTGTCATGACAGGTGGAGGCATCTCATCCGTGACATATTTTTTAGCCTACTGTCCCTGATAGTATTTTGCTTCCTAATTAAATCTTTCTCAAAAAATACCTCCTCCTCTCCCAGCACGAGGGGCTTTACAACCCCCTTGGCTTATGAAATAATATTGGGAAGATCTGACCAGGAACTGCTAGAGAAAAGAGCTCGGAGGAATGAATTCCAATACAGCATGCCCCGCCTGACAGCACCAAGGCCGGCCCAACCCCTCTGGCTTCTCCCAACTGCACATCCCCCTTCACAGGCAATAAGCAGATTGCAGAAAGGCTCTGGGAAGCTCCTCAGGGACGGCCACCACCCACCCCCAACAGCTCTTAGAATATAGATATTCCACTCCCTACATCAGGAAGACAGATAGGCTTCCAAGTTTATTGTGTTTGGTATGGCAAGTAGACAAATACTAAAGAAATACCCTTCTTAGAATAGTTTAAGAGAAGCTTAGAGTGAGGGACGGTAGACACTTATTGTCACCACAGGAAGAGATAAGAAGGAACAAAGAAGGAACAAATAGAGACTGTCAAAGTATAACTTTTTAAGATGAGTTTATTTTCTCTTCCTGCACCTTTCACCTCGAAGCAGAGGTAGAGTTAATAGAAGTTCCAGGATTAGCCTTGTTCCAACCTTTGATTATAATCACAATATACTGGTCTTGAACCATTCTTTAGAGGTCCCTAGTGATTAACATGAAAAAGGACTTCAAGGTATTGGTTCTTTACTAGCCAACAGAGAGGACCCTAATAATTAGCATGAAAAGAGACCACTGTCTCGGGCCATTATTTAGAAGACTCTAATGATTAACATGAAGAGAGACCACGAGGCACCCACTTCTTGCCAGCCAATCACTTATGTGGTCAAAGTACAGTTACCTCATTGACTATAAAAAATAAAGGAAGACAGACCTTAACGGGCTGCCGTTCTCCAAAACTCTTTTCTGTCTCATTTTTCCCGCTGACGCCATTCATCCCCCATGGGCCCGAAAAATTTGTTGGGGCTGGCTTCCAGCATGCGATGATAATGCTCATCACTACCACTTAGAATGTGTTTGTTAATGCGTGTGCTGGGGTACTAGGCAAGAGCTTTTATGTACGTTAACTCATGAACTCCTTATACCAACCTTATTATACCTTTGTAAAGATGAATCCACCACCTGTTTGCCAGTTTGTTGATAGTGTGGTGGTTTGCATGTCACTGTGATGCTGAAATCTACACTGTCAGAATTTCACATCCTGGCAGGGTCAGCCATGGTGAGGATAGGCTTCAGCAGAGTTTTTAGAGTAAGACAGACTAGGAAGAAAGGTCTGACAACAATTGGTCTCTAATCTCTTGGAGCAACAGAGGAAAAAAAGAATCAGGAATTGGAGGAAGAAATGGAATGTGTGGCTAAGTGCTTCCATAAACACCACTGCCTCCTTTGCCACGAGACCACAAGAACTGGATGGTGCCCGGCTACCATTACTGAAAAGTTTGATCAAAGATTCTTTGATCAAAAGAAGGAAAATACAGAACATAATGTCAAATTTTCATGGAATCTACACTTTGTGTAGCCACAGAGACTGAATGAGCTTCTGAAACTATTGTCTTGAGATTATTTCTATTGCCCTAAATTAATTTTAAAACTTAAACCAAAAATATTCCATGAAGTCTTGTTAAAGCCAAATAATAGTTTGGCTTGACAATAAAGTGTCTGTGTTGAGCATTATGCATTTTTTATGGGATCAAATTGACAATAGCAACCAGAAGATTAGAGAGAAGACTGAGGTCAGTGAGGTTATGTTAACAGGGGAGGGACAACTCAGAAACTGTCGTACAACTCAAGAATGTAATCAATGTCACTAAATTGTACTTGTAGAAACTTGAAATTTTTTTTTTGTGGGTGTGTCAGTTTGACCAGTTGTTGTCAATCTTCTCAAAGCACCAACTTTTGGTCTTGTTGATTATTTCTACCATTTTTCTGATCGCTACTTCGTTTACATCTGCTCTAATCTTTATTATTTCCTTTTTTCGGGTGACTGTGTACTTCTTTTGCTACTCTATTTAGTTGTAAGGTTAATATTTTGATTTTGGCCCTTTCTTCTTTTTAGATATGTGAATTTATTGTTATAAATTGACCTCTAGGTACTGCCTTTGCTGTGCCCCAAGGGTTTTGGTAAAGTATGTTTTCATTCTTGTTTGACTCTATGAATTTTTAAAAATTGAATTGCCATATATCTTCTCAGCAATAATAACAAAATAAACTATATTAAAAAAAGAAAGACATGGGAATCTACTTCCAAAAATTAGTCAGTGAAAATCTTATGGAAAACAGTAAAACACTGTCTAACTTGCTTGCTTCAGACATATCATTGGGTGAATCAGTTGCTAGAGGACAATATCATATTTGGTGAAGTAGAGGGCTGATGAGTGTGAGGAAGACCCTTGGTGAGATGAATTGACATAGTAGCCACAGTGATGGACTTGAACTTGCTAGTTGTGTGGGGATGATGCAGGACCAGCAAGGCTTCGCTTTGTAGTAAATATGGTCAACATGAGTTGGAGTTGACTAGATAGCAGCCAACAACAATACAGATGAATCAAGTAAGGCTCAGGGAAGGTCATTGCCAAGTTTATGCCCTCAGCAAGGGGTGCCCTAGGAGAAGAACTGAGGCTTACATACCCTTGCAGTTTGCATTCCTAGCACCTGGAACCAGTGCAACTATCCAGGCCAGGTGGTTAATGCTCATCTTACATTTGAGCAGAGAAGACCTGGGAGCTAGAACTTGATGTCTTCTTTGCAGGAGTACACAGTTTTGACCTCTTTGCCTTCCATTCCTCAAGTTTATTTAGGCCAGTAGTTCTTAAAGTGTTGTCCCTGTACCAGCATGATCATCATCACCTGAGAACTTCCCAGAATTGCGTATTCTTGGACCCACCCCAGACCTACTGAATTGGAAACTCTGGGCTGGGGCCCAGCAATCTGCTTGATTGTGAGGCAGGCCCAAGTCTGAGAAGCTCTTGGGAAAGCACAAGAGAGCCACAGTCAACAGACTTCTGTTCCATGACCAGGTGGCTCCTAAAAGAGCAGCTGGAGGAAGTGAGATTTTTCAGTTCAGTGTGTTTCTGTTGTTGTTTTCTCATCACATTTATCAGAAACGACTCAGGTCTGGCTTGAGAGAAGGTGTATCACTTCCTTAACAGTCACACATGATTATTTTTTTTTTTCCTCACATTTGTGTTCATTCTAAAAAGGAGTGAAAATACACAAAGAAATCAAACAACTGCACTCAGCATCTTAGCATTTTCTTTGTCTAGGGAAGGGTTGTGGCTATAATCACGCTTTCAGAAAGCTCGGTGCTGGGTCCTGGGCTGGGTTCTAAGGCACAGACTGGGCCTCTCTCCTGCTGTTGAGGAGCTTTCATGTTGTCAGGGGACACCGACATCTTACAGATAATCGGAATCTGGGTTTTCAAAGGTTGGTGCCCATGGCTGTGCTCCAACACGACCCTGGGCTGCACTATTTCAGATAGCTTGCCAGCGCACAGCCCTGGGTTCAAGTCTAGGCTCTGCCACTCACCAGCTGTGTGACGCTGAACAAATCACTTGACCTCTCTGAGGCTCAGAGTCCTTCATTGTGAGAGTAATAATTCTTACCTTGCAGGCTTGTTGTGAGAGTGGAGAAAACGTATGTAGCATAGGGGTGCCAACGAGTTAAATCTGGGAATCAGCTTCTTCCGCTGCAGCATGTTTCTGCAATTAGCTGCCACCGGGTTGGCTCTGACTAGTGAGGACCTTATGTATGACAGAGTGCAACATTGCCTGGTCCTGCACCATCACCATTGTTGGTGGTATGTTTGAGTCCACTGTTGCCGTTGGTAATGACTTCCAACCTAGGGGGCTGATTTCCTAGCATTATATCAGACAATATTGTGTTGTGATCCATGAGGTTTTCACTGGCTTATTTTTGGAAGTAGATCACCAGACCTTTCCTTCTAATGTGTCTTATCAGGAAGCTCCACTGAAGCTGGTTCAGCAGGAGTGATCTGCTGATATTTGAAATAGTTTCCAGTGTGATGGCAACAGTCAAGCCACCATACTATGAAAAAATGACAGACTGCTGTTGGCAGGTTACCATGGGGTTATTAAGTACACACCACCCCAACTTACAGTGGGGTTCCATTCAACAACTACTCCATCCTAAGTTGTTCTGGTACATACTGAATGCCTCTTTTTTTTTTTTAAGTTTTCATTATTATTGCCTTTTACTGTCAGTATATATATTCAATCTTTACTTGTCTTTGGGGATTGGATACATAATATCTGAGAATGATAACAGCCAATTACATGTTGCAGCATTTTATGTAGAACATATTACCAATGAAAAGATGTAGAAAAAACCCAACATGGATGGTTCTAAGTGTGGTTTGTCATAACTCAAATAAGCCTTAAATCAGGGACTGCCTGTATCTCACAATGCAGCTGTATAATAGCAAGCCCTTTAGCAGTGTTATCTAGATTATTATTATTATTAAAAACATACCACAGTTCCTGGCTCATAGTAAGTGCCCAATAAATGATGTCTACCAGCTATTATTTTGTTAGTTTCATCCTTACCCTGCTGACAGCTCTGACCTTGTGATGCCCAGGGGCTTCTTTCTGTTTCTGGTCCGTGATTACATCAGGGACTCCCTTTCACTGATGGCTTCAGGGAGTTTGCAGTGCTGATTTGGGGTTGGTGCACCTCATGAGCAGTGACCTCTCATCTGTCAGTGGCATTGGTTATATTCTTCAAGGTTTTTTTTTTATTATTATTCTATCATTTTCCAAATTATTCTACCACCATTACCATAAACTTACTGTCCCCTAAGTTTCCCAGCCAATTTTTTGAGTTACCATTGTAAAACTGATCTCACATAGGTAGTTCTTTAAAAGAGTTTAATGCTCAAAGCAGATATACTTTAGTGAGACTTCAGGGAATAGTTTTGATTTAAGGTTTAAAGATAATCTCACAGCAATAGTTTCAGGGAGCCTTAAGGGCTTCAGATAGTCTAGATTCCCATTAAGAACTTAAACTTCTGTTCCACAACATAGGATGTATTTTTACTTTTGAATGATTTGTGGCTATGATTTTGACTGGTTTAGGAAAAGTAGGTAGAAATGGGCTATGATGATTGTGGCCAGAAGTCAGAGGCTCTCTGTCTTCCTTCAACTCCATGTTCTTGAGGGCTCTGCAGAATATTCACAGATGCTGAGACAGCAATGGTGCCCTGAGAAACCGGCAAGAAAGGAGATGCCAGCTGTTAAGCCAGATGTCAGCAGAAGATTGGATGAGTGTTGTGGAGCTGGAGTAAGAATTCTCAGCTGTTCTTTGGTATTCAAGCATAAGGATTAAAGGTCAAGACAGACTTGGGTTTAAATCTGGGCTCTACCCTAACTTGCTGTGTGACCATGAGTGAGTTACTGAGCTTCTCTGAGCTTCAGATTTCTCATCTATAAAATGGGAACACTTATAGCCCCTACAACATAGGGTTGTCATGGAAATTCAAAGACGTCATGTACCCAGTAGGGAAAAAAGCTGAAGCCCCAGCCTATCTGTACTCAGCCCAGAAGATTTTTTTCTGCTCTGATTACTTACTCTTGACTAATTACAAATTACAGGTTCAATCTTTCTTTTCTTTATTGATTCATTCAATAAGCAGCTAGTGCCTACTGAATGAGAATTGCCTAGATGATGAAAAGAGTGAGGGGGGCAGACCTAGCTGGCAGCATTTAAACACAGTTGGCTCAAAAAAATGATTAAAAAAAAAAAAAGTAGAATGAAAGTTTGAGTGCTTCTCCCCATCCCCTTACTCTTAACCTTCTTTTTTTAAGGGCTTTGCTCAAGGTTTCTGCCATGACCATCCTGGTCTACCACCTCACAGTCAAGACAGGCGTGCTGTCAGGAGCACTTAACACACTAATTGATCAAACCAAAACCCGCTGGGTGCTCCTGACTCAATAGTGACCCTGTAGAACAAGGCTGTAATCTTCACAGAAGCAGACTGCTACAACTTCTTCCCTTGGAGCTGCCAGTGGGTTCACACTGCCACCCTTTTAGTTGGCAGTTGAGTGCTTAACCACTGCACCACCATGATTTCTTACTGATTTATACTATGGCGCCGACAACTACCAATGTCTCAACCATGCTCTTACAAATGACTCCTCTTATGAATTTGACCATCATACTAGAAGACAGTTCTCATGTATGTAAAGCAAGAAGGCTCCGGGCGGAAGGGTCGGAGAAATTATTCTGTCTGAACACTTTCAGCTCACAGGAAGAAATCAAGCCACGTAAAAATGATCCAGGTCTAGCCAAAGTCACCCAGTAGTTATGTGAGCAGCCTGGGCGGGGAGAGAAAACAACTTCCCTGGATTCCATGTTCACTGCCCTGCACCATGTGTGCACTGAGCACTTTCTAAGTAGTCTGTGCAAGGTGCCCTAGAGAGCACCTGAGTCAAGAAATGCTTCTGCCTTTCAAGAAGCCTACAGCCCGACAGGTGACATGAACACAGAAGACCTTTTCCCCCCCTGATTGGAAATGCTACCTTCCTTGTATATCAGTTTCTCCAATATGCTTAAAACTGTCCTAGACTCAGTTCTATTGCTGTCTCTTTCCACATCAATACTGTAGCATTTTAAGTACTAAAGCTTTGTAAAATATTTGGGTATCTGGTAGCAGAAGTCTATTTCCTTCTTTTTCTGGACTGTTTTGGCTGTTCTCTGATACTCCAGGTGAACTTCAGAATTAGCCATTGAATCTTCTTGAGCACTCTGTTTATACCATGTTCTAGACACTCTGAGGTTCCAGTCACTCGATTTCTGCCCTCAGGAGCTCACTAGCTAGCTGGGAAGTATAAGAAGTGTAAAGCAACAGGAATCTCATGCTATAGAGCAACAAGAGCTAAGTGATGGAAGAGTCTATAGAATATAAGTGCTGTGAGTTCCAGCGTCCCTCGGAGCTAGGAAATCCGTGGCTCAACAGAGGAGGTGACCTTTATGCTAGACTTTGATGGATGAACAGTAGTTTGCCAGGTATAGAAAGAAATACATGCTCTGAGGTGAGGACAGAAAATTTCTTGGAGATGGTACATTTCCCTTTAGAAGTGAGTAGGAGTTTGCAAAATTCAGAAGATAGCATAAAAAAATGGAGCCTGAGCTGGGAAAGTCACAGGAAGTCTCTCTGAACATATTTTAGCTTGGTTTTGAGCTAGAGGAGTCAGAGAAGGTGTTTGGAGGCAGTTTTTAAAGAATTTTAATACAAAAGCAAACAGTCAAGCCAAGTGCCGTCGAGTCGGAAGCAAACCAGGAGATGACATTTCACCTAGGCTTTGGGGGATGAACAGCAGTTTTCTGGGCACAGGAGAGGAGAGAGGCACCACTGAGTTGTGGTAGGCACAGAGTAAAAGGCTTCTTTGGAACAAATAGGAAACCTTACAGCTTCCTGATTACTTTCTAAGATCCAAGATCCAGGGTCTGACTGTTCTGTCCACGTGGGTGCTGGGAGTTCAGAGCAGATCCCTGTAATTTGGATTTCCTGCCGTGGCTGAGGCTTGGCGGCAAGGACTGAGGTGCAGGTTTGCGAAGCAGCGGGCAGAGCTGAATGCTTTATGTCAGAATTGACCAATAGGATGGCGGCACGCGGTTACCAGGGCTACAGAGTGGCCGGGGTGCCAGGGGCGGGGCCTGGGCGGGGCTTATATAGCGGGTGGCGGGCGGAAGGCGGAGTGTGGGGTCGGTGGCTGCTGGGCGGGCGGGGCGCAGGCCGCGGGGCCCGAGCCTGGGGGAGCGAGCTAGTGGAGGCTCCGAGGAACCGCTTCACTCGCTGGGGAGACCTATGGGCCGAAGCCGTGTAAATGCGTTTTAAGGCGAGTGCGGAGGAGGGGATGGCCTTGGCAGCCTCGGGGAGCTGGAGCCCTTGGCCCCAGTGCCGACTGCTTCCCCCTCCCCGCCCCTCTTGCCTCCCTCAGCAGGGGCCTCGGCTCCGCAACTGCCACTCCTCCTCGGGGTGTTGCACAAGTTTCGAGGTCACCGGCGACCCCCCCTGGCAGCACACCTGTGTCTGACCCCCGCGAAGGAGGACGGGCTTGGTAAGGGGATGGGGCAGGGTGAGCAAGACCGCGGTCCTGCACTCGGGAGGGTCGCCCGGACGGAATCTCAGCCTTCCGTCTTTGCTGGGAACCCCCTGCAGCCCGCATCCAACTTGGGGCACCCCCATGTGCACTTAGAGTCCTAGTAGAAGAGGCGTAGCCTGGCCCTCATTGACAGACGAGGAAAATGAGGCTATGAGAAGGTACGAAGCGGACCGAAGCCTTGCAGCGCCTTGGAGTGTAACCTAAGCTCCTGCTTTTCTTGACGCTCTGCAGTCTCTCTAGGTGGGCGTGGTGACGACTGAGGGCCATGGAACCTTCCCTACCTAAGCGTCTCAGCTGTCCTTCTCCCTCTCTCTCATTCTTTCCCTCATTCCTGGAATTTCAGAGCTGGTAAGTATCTCCAAAACAGTCCTCCCCATTTTACAGATAGGGACAACTGAGGCTCGGAGAGGCTGTGATATCAAGGAATACGATGCCTTGTTCCCATCTAGAATCCAGGATTTCTGTCCATTCCCGCTCTTTTCATGAGCCTAGGTTTCCCAGGCTTGTGCTGGAGAGGAGCGTGGTGGGACTGGGTGCCCAGGGTTGAGAAGGTGAGGGAGGGGGCAGCAGAGGTGGCCCCCTACCCATGGCCCTTGCCTTCTCCATCCTAGGGTGTTGCATACTTTCTAAGGCGGTAGCAGCAGAGACAGCTCCATCCAGCCCTTGGGCTCCTGCTCCCCATGAGCATGGCTGGCTACCTGAGTGAATCAGACTTTGTGATGGTGGAGGAGGGCTTCAGCACCCAAGACCTGCTGGAGGAGCTCACCCTGCGGGCCTCACAGGCCACCACGGTGAGGCACTAGGGGCAGCAGTGGGTGGCCCAGCTGCCTCTGAAAGGGCCCCTCATCTTTTCCTTTCACTTACTTTGTATTCAGCCCTTTCTGTTTGCAAGGGTAGGACTCATTTTTTCCCCAGTTTCTGGTCCTTGTCCCAGACCTCTCCCTCCTTTTGTGTTCCCTCCATCATTTACCTCTAGGCCAGAATCCTGAAAGTCCTCCTCTCTTCCTGCTGTCCCTCATCTCTCCCATCTGGGCATCACCAAGTGCTGTGAGTCCTGCTGGAAACCCTGTTGGCATAGTGGCTAAGCTCTATGTCTGCTAACCCAAAAGGTCAACAGTTCAAATATGCCAGGCATTCCTTAGAAACTTTACAGGGCAGTTCTGTAGTGTCTCTATGAGTTGGAATTGACTCCACTTTGGTCGCTTTTTTTGTTTTTTATCCTCTTCTGGAAACCCTGGTGACATAGTGGTTAAGTGCTTAAGTGGTTAAGTTACAGAGTTTAGTCCTCCCTGTAAAGCCCCTCAACCACCTCTCTAACTACCTCCTTGCCTCATCCCACCTCGTCCAACTATGCCATAGCCCTGTTCAAAACCAGAATTCTTTAGCAGTTCCCCACTGCCTATGGGATCAAATCAGAACTCCTTTGCATGGCACAGAGAGGCTTGCCTGTCTTCATAGCCCCATTTCTGTCTTCTCCCACAGTGTACATTTGGTTCCGCCAGTGCTGAGCTCCTCAACTTATACTTTGCAGTGATGTCATGCCTTTGCCCAGGCTGTGACTCTGCCTGGTCCTCTCTTTCAGTCCCTTTCTCTTGCCTATTTCTGGTCATTCCATACCTCTCTCACTGGTGTTGCTTTTTCCTGATTGCTTCGTGCAGAGTCCCTTTCTCTTGCCTATTTCTGGTCATTCCATACCTCTCTCACTGGTGTTGCTTTTTCCTGATTGCTTCGTGCAGAGTTTTCTTTCTCCATGGCACTCTGACTGCGCTTTGTAGAAACCTTTGTCTGACATTTGTTGAATGGACTTGTAATTGCTTAAGGAGTTGCTTGTCTTCCAGACACAAGCTCCTTTTGTGCTAGAGCCCTGTCTGGTCATCTCTGCCCCTTAGAATAATGCCTGACACCAGTGGCTATCACTAGTAAGTGTTGCATTAAAGGGAATCTGAGTCCCAGGGAAAGTTTAAATGGTGTCTCAGCTTCATAAGATGCTCAGTCCTCAGCAAATCTGCAATGACCATGGGACTGTTGTCCACGGGATTGGATTGCATAGGCAGTGGGACTCCGTCAGGTCCTCATTGAGCACCTACTATGTCAAAGGCAGTGGCTGTGAGTCATGGATATACCTTCTGCGTAGAAGGAATTTGCCCTTTTCTGGAGAAGACAGACATATAAGTATATAAACAGCTCTGATATGTTGGAAGCACACGCAAAATGCACCGGCAGCATCTAGGGCAGAGCTGCCTTAGCAGTTTGAGGAAGGTGGCATTTGTGCTGAAATTTGAAGATAGATCGGATCTTGCCAGACAGAAGTAGGGGAATAGTATCCTAGTCCTGCAAGTGGGAAAATGATTCAGGCTGGGACTGGAGCTTCAGCTGTATCAGGGGAGGGACTAGGGCTAGGACATGGGGAGATCTCCAGTGCCAAGCTGTTTGCCTTCAACCCTGTAGACTTGGGGAGCCCCCAAAACTTTTAGAGTAGGGTAGCACTGTGGCTGGAGCTGAGCTTGGGTGGAGTGCCTGGGGACTGTGAGTGGCATGGACAGGGAGGGAGTTGGGTGAAGTCTCACACTCATCCCTCTTGTTGCACAGGGCAAGGTTGCTGCTTTCTTTGTGGCTGACCTGGGGGCCATAGTGTGGAAGCATTTTGGCTTTCTCAAGTGCCTGCCACGAGTCCGGCCCTTTTACGCTGTCAAGTGCAACAGCAGCCCAGGTGTGCTGAAGGCCCTGGCCGAGCTGGGGCTGGGCTTCAGCTGTGCCAATAAGGTGAGCCCCCTGCCTCCCACCTGTGTGCTGAACCTGGTTGCCTGCAGAGCATGTACAGGGCTGGGCTGGTGTGGGTGGGCCCTGAGGAAGCGGCGGTGGGAACTGTAGCTGGTGCCTGTCCTCTGGGAGGAGGGAGGGAGACCTGAGGGGTTCTGAGCCTGGATTTTGCCATCCTTAAGGTTCCTTTTGAGAACTTTGTGTGTCCCTGGGTGAATGAGCCACCTTTTTTATGGAGATTTGCAAACTCCTTGATATACAACTTTTAATTCTTACAATTAAAAAAAAAAAAAGCCTGTATATCATTGGTTTCACTTTAGTGTTTTCTTCTATAATCTTAATGTGTGACTACAGGATCTTTGCTAATCCTTTTAGGTTTTCTTGAGTGTGTTTGTGTTCTGCCATTTTCTAAGTTGGCTTCTATTGGTGCCTTAATTTTCTCCTGCTGTCTTCTGACTTACTTTGCATACAAGGTCCAACAGTTAAGTCCAAGAACTTAATTATTCTAAGAGCTACATACCTCACTGCTGAATATCACTATGGTCACCTTCCAAATACTTCTCTTGGGAAGCTATGCACTGAGGCCAGCACCTAGTCCACCATTCAAAGCAATTCTGGAACTGTTTCTGGAATGGCGATTGAACACAGTGGCAAGGTGGCAAGCTTGTGAACTTAATTGTATAATTGTCTGTGAGGGAGTTTTTAGCCAGTAAACAAATAACTGTGTTAGAACACTCTCTCGACTCACCTGATCTGCCCCCCAGTGACTTTTTTCTTTACCTGGAGATAAAGGAAATGTTGAAAGGAAGACATTTTGATGACATTCAGGACATCAAGGGTAATACAACAACAGCTCTGATGGCCATCCAGAAAGAGTTCCAAAATTACTTTGAAAGGTGCACTGACTAGGTGCTGGTGTCGGTACATAGCTTCCCAAGGGCAGTACTTCAAAGCTGACCATAGTGATATTCAGCAATGAAGTATGTGGCACTTTCTCTAGGATGAGTGTTTGAAATTGTCAGTCCTTCATATGGACTATCATTTAACATTCACCAAATATTTCACTGAACTACAGTTTGACCACTAGGAAAGGCTGACAGTACAGCATAGAACAGGACTCAGTTGTCCTTGAGTTGAATGCTTGGTTCACCTGTTTTCATTCTATTCTTGCTTAATGATAAAAGCCTTTAAAACTGCACATTTTTCCTCAGTGTACAGTTTTGGATATATTTATTCGTTCAGCAAATATTTATTGAGCACTTACTACAGAGCCAAGTACTCCTCTAGGTGGGAAGTTAACCCCAAACCAAACTCTCTGTCATTCAAGTTGATTCTGACTCACAGTGAGCCCTAGGACACAGTAGAACTGCCCCACAGAGTTTCCAAGGAGTGCCTGGTGGATTTGAATGGTCAACTTTTTAGTTAGCAGCTGTAGCACTCAACCACTACAGCACTAGGGTTTCCAGGTGGGAAGTTAGCAGTGAACAAAATAAAACAGAGACTCTTGTCTCATAGAACTTGCTTTCTGGAATATAAACAAGTTAAGGAATTAAAAAATATGTTTTTAGATGGTAATTTTGGATGGTAAATGCCATGGAGGGTTGGGAGGGAAGGGAGGACTGTTGTTTTAATTAGTTCAACCAGGGAAGGCTTCTCTGAAGTTTGAATATAGATCTGAAGGAAGCAGGGGATCAAACTATGTAGTTAACTAGGGGGAGAATGTTCTAGGTGGGAGAACAGCAGGTGCAAAGGCCCTGAGATGAACACATGGCTATACACATTGATTTGTGATACCGTCATTACCGTTATTTTCCTAATGCTTAGCCATGGTGGTTCTGAGAGGGGGGCTCCCTTTTAAAATCTGGTGAGCAGTATAGTTGGATGTTGTGAGGGAAATTCTAGAAAGTCTTCCTGGAGGAGAAAGGAGGAGAGCCGGCATCGGCAGGGTGACAGAGCTGGAGAATATTCTGGGTAGGAGAGGGGTGTGCCCCAGGATGGGATGTGCGGAATAAGCAGGTGAGCTCATTGTTGGGCTGTTAGTACTTGATGAATCTCTTCCTCTTGTCACCTGCAGAGTCTCTTTGCATAAGCCCTTGCTCTGCACACCACATTTGGTGTGTATCTTACATAAAGCCCTGTGAGGTGCATAACCAAAACAGAAAAACAGGTGCTGTCAGACAGATTCCAACTCATGGCCACCCCATGTGCTGAAGACCAGAACTGCACTCCATGGAGTTCTCAAGGCTGTGTCCTCTAAGTGGCATCAGATTGCCAGACCTCTGGGTGGATTCAGATTGCCCGGATTTCTGTTAGTAGTTGAGTGTTGAACCGTTTGCACCACCAGGGACTCCTTGTGAGGTACATAAAACCCAAACTAAACTCATTGCCATCCAGCCTATTCTGTAGAGCTATCCCATGGCGTTGCCAGCGGGTGGGTGGTGGATTCAAATCGCTGACGTTTTGGTGAGCAGCGCAGCTTTTATCCGCTGTACCACCGGGGCTCCATAGGGGGAGCTGTTTGTGTTTAACGGTTGAGGACACTGGGGCCCGTTGGCACCCAAGTAGCAGAGCCAGGACTTTCCTCCTCACTGCTGCATGCAGCATTCTGAGTCTCAGTTCTGGGTGAGGAGGAGGGGCAGCCTTTTCCGGCCCCTTCATCCAGGAGTGAAGAGCAGGACCAAACCCCAGTAACAAGTGTTCTTAGATTCTGGAAACTCAGCCTTGAGACCCTTGGCCTTCTAGCCACAGGGCTGATTGCTGGGTGTGAAGCTTAGAAAGACTTTGAAAACTGGGGACGTTAAAAGCAGCTACCAGCTTGCTGAGTGCTTCTGTGGTGCCAGGCACTTTGCCAAGCGTTTTCTGTGCATGATCTCACTTTCCTTCTCGTAATAGCTCTGTGAAGTTATTATGACTATGATTTTGACAGCAACTCTGTGAGGAAGCACTTAGCCTACAAGGAAGCAGGCACAGAGGTTGAATGACTTGCCTGAGGTCAGGTACTGGGAAGTAGAAGCATGAGTGTGGGACTGCAGTCTTAACTCCATTGCTACTGTCTTTTCCAACATCCTTGGGGAGGGAGGTGGCTGAAGGGAGACTTGGCAGGCTAGGGGTGGGTGCCCTGGGCTAACTGCAAGAGTGAGGAGAAGCCAGTCTCCCTTTCCTGGCATTTGGGACCTTGCAGACCTTTTGGTCAGAAATGGCTCCTGGGATGCACGGCATTTCCTGGAAGGCCGAGACTGCCCTCTCCTGGTCAGCTACGTGGTGTGACCACTCTAACAACATGTTGCCTTAGCTGACACAGATGGAGGCCCCTGCTTGAGCCGCAGAGGGTCCAATAGGCTCCAGGGTCATACTTTGCACAGGAGTGCTAGTGTACCCACTCACCTTCCCAAGGACCTTGCACCGTGTCTCCTGCCATCATCCCTTGCTTTCTGGTAGTTTTTTTAAAAGTTGTGCTTTAGGCGAGAATTTATAGCTCAAGTTAACATCTTAAAAATTTTGTGCGTGTACTGTTTTGTGACATTGGTTACAGTCCCCACAATGTGACAACACACTCCCCCTTTCCACCCCAGGTTCCTTGTGTCCATTCATCTGGTTTCTGTCCCTTCCTGCCATCTCACCCTGCTTTTGGACAGGATCTGCCCTTTTGGTCTTGTGTATTTGACTAAACTAAGAAAGCATTTTCTCACGTGTATTATTTTTGACAGGGTTGTTATGAGTCGGAATTGACAGAATTTTTATTTTTATTTTTGGGGGTCTGTTTAATCTTTGTCTGAAAAGTGGATTTGGGAATGGTTTCAGTTCAGGGGCCATAGTTTTGGGGGTTCCTCCAGTCTCTGTCAAACCATTAAGAGTGTTCTTTTTAAGTGAACTTGAATTCTGTCCTGGATTTTTCTCCTGCTCTGTCTGAGACTGTCTGTTGTGGTTCCCATCAGGGTCTTTCTTCAGCATCCTCCCATCTTATTTAAAAACCTTTCCTGGACCATATTCCCCTACAGCTAAATCCTTTGCCCCCTCTTCATGGACAACAGAGTTGTCTGCATTGGCTGTTTCTGTCCTCAGCACCCAGCACTTCAGCCACTGCATCCTAACCTCTGTTTGTTGCGTCTTACCAAGATCCTCAGAAATCTCCAGGATCCCAAATCTACTGAGCACCTTATTTATTGCATGGCTTTTTTTTCTTTTGTTGAGCACCTTGTTTTAAATATTGATTTTGAATGAGTCAAATAAGTACTTTGGTTTATTTGCCAAAAAATAAAAAAGTAGTACATCAGCTTTATGTCACCAGAGATAATACTGTTATGAATATGATGTTATATGGCATTTAAAATATACACATGACCTACAGAATCAGTAGAAACCAAACTTGCTGCTGTCAAGTTGATTCTGACCCATTGCGACCCTATAGAACAGAGAACTGCCCCATAGAGTTCCCAAGGAGCACCTGGTGGATTCAAACTTCTGACCTTTTGGTTAGCAGCTGTAGCATTTAACCCCTATGCCACAGGGTTTCCATATGACCTACAGGAAAATAAAAATATATTCTGTGATTTTATAATATAAAAGATATTCATACAGTGTATAAAAAAAAGAATCAACCCAGTGCCGTTGAGTCACTGTCCTTCAATAGCTTTATATTCAGCAGGTTTTAAAGATCTGTTCCTGTTAATGTATTTCGTGGGGTGACACTCCTTGGTCCTCTTGTTTCTGACCTCTCAACAGTATTCAACACAGATTTTTAAAGAAGAAACTCAGGAATGACATGTGCTCCTAGTTCTAAAGAATTAATAAGTATACAAGACGAAACGTGAACACTGCCCTGTAGCTACTGTCACTCTCAGTGGACACCTCTGACAGTGGAGGCCTCTCCTTCCACCCAGACACAAGCTGACGAGGCAGGATTTGCTTTTTAAAGAAACGGCACTGTAGTCTGTACATGGAGATGTCTGTCTCCTCACCTCTTCTCAGGTCCTGAAGCTGGCCCTTCATGTCTCCTGTTGTTAGCTGCTGTCCAGTCGACTCTGACTCATGGCGACCTGCGTACACCAGTGCCATCTTTATGACTGTTGGTGTACTTGAGTCCATTGTTGCAGCCACTGTGTGTTTTGAAGGCCTTCCAATCGATGGGGCTCATCTTCCAGCATGATATCAGGCAATGTGTTTGTGATCAAGAGGATTTTCACTGGCTAATTTTCGGAAGTAAAATGCCAAGCTGTTCTTCCAAGTCTTTCTTTGTCTGGAGGTTCTGTTGAAACCTGTCTCCCATGGGTGATGCTGCTGGTACTTGAAATACTGGTCGCATAGTTCTTAGCATCGTAGCAACACGCAAGTTGCCACAGTATGACAAACTGATGGATGGTGGTGGTCCCTGTCATATCCTATCCTCTAAATGGTTGTTTTCCTCTGGATTTGATCTCAGGTCTCCCCTCTTATAATGTCTCCCTCTTCCTAGAGTGATCCATGTGCTGTCAATGTTTTGATCTCCAGTCCATTCTTATTTATACAGCTGCTAATCCGACACCCTTGGAAGCCCTGGTGGCGTAGTGGTTAAGTGCTATACCTGCTAACCAAAAGGTCAGCAGTTTGAATCTTCCTGGTGCTTCTGGGAAATTCTAAGGAGCAGTTCTACTCTGTCATGTAAGGTCACTATGGGTCAGAATCAACTCGATGTCAGTGGGATAGGAATTCTTTTCTTCTCTCTTAGTGTGGCTGAGCTCTTCTGCAGGGCTCGGCTTAGATTTCTGTCCCTCAGAAAGACTGCTCTTCATCCCTCACACCCAGCTGTCCCCCTCGTGAGTTCTCTAGCATTCTGTACTTACTCTTCAAGGCTATCTCTCATTTAATTCCATCGTTGTACAGTGTTCCCTTGTGGCCATCTGCCTTCCCCATCAGCCACAGGGTACCTGGAATCCAGTGTGTTCAGATGCCCTTGTGATCCTCCCGTTTCCCCACGAATGGCCCTCATTCTGCTGGCTGCTGCAGCCCCTCTTATGTCTGTACCCCACTCCTGTGTGTGTGCCATCACCTCCTGAATGCGTCTCCCACCTTTCTGGAGCAGGCTGGCATCTCTCCCGGGGTGATTACAGCAGCCGCTGGAAGGGCTCCACAAATCTTCCCAGGACCCCTTGCACTTTCCCTGGGCCCATTTTCATAAGGTAGCCAGAGTGATATTTTAAAATGCAAATCTGATGGAATGATTTGCTTTCTCGAAACCCTTGAAACTGTTGCCCGTCACTCTCAGAGTAAAATAAAAAAAATCTGTGTGTAGCCTTCTAGGTGGTTTCCCTGTTGGCTGTGCCACCTGCCTCTGACCTCATTTTTACCCCTCTGTGCTCACCCTGCCCTGGCACTGCCGTCTTCTTTCAGCTCCTTGACCAGATCTCTCCTCTTCTTGCCTCTGATTCACCTCGGCACAGGCCATTTCCTCTGCGGGGAACATTCTTTCCTTCCGTCTTGGTCTGGCTGTGCTCTTCTGCGGGGCTCAGCTTAGATTTCTGTCCCTCTGAAAGGCTACCCTTCATCCGTCACACACAGCTGTCCCCCCATGGGTTCCCTAGCATCCTGTATTCACTCTTCAAGGCTATCTCTCTTGTAATTCCATCATTATCCAGTGTTCCCTTGTGGCTGCCTGCTTTCCCCATCAGCCTGAAAGCTCCATGGGGTCAGAGATCCTGTCTATTTTATTCACTGCTTGTTTTCATCCACCTATCACAGAGCCTGATGACTCACTGGGTGCTCAGTAACTGTCTCTTCAGCCTCAAGATTGTATTTATCCGTATGGTAATGAGATTAAGAGCAAGGATGTGCCAGTCTGACAGGTCCTGGGTTAGAATTATGGCTCTGCTCCTTACATGCTGTGTGATTCTGGATAAGTCACTTAACCACACTTAGCCTCTCCTTCCTTCCTCATGAAATTATTATGGAAATTAAATGAGAATGCACATAAAATATTTAGCACAATGGCTGACAATAAATAAAGTTTCAGTGTATGACAATAACTATTATTTAAATATTTATAATCAAAGAGAAATCACAGGTCTCCAAAGTGTCACCATTCCTTCCTCCTCTCTTTTCTTCACAAGTATTGAAACAGGAGCAAAAAAAATTCATATCCTTTCAAACTTCAGGCAGGGGTGGAAAGACATTCCTGTCTCTGGGAAACAAGCTGTCATGACAGCGACCCCAGCTCTGGACTTGGTTGTACCTTTGTGTCCCATTCTGCCACTTACCAACTATGTCAGCACAGCTAGGTGGAACTCTCTGAACTCAACTTCTTTGAAGTATGGCTGATACATAAGATCATACTAGTTGCTATTAGTTGATGTGACTCACGATGACCCAGTGTATGTCAGAAGAGAGCTCTGCTCTGTTGTGTTTCCAGTAACTGGTTTTTAGAAGTAGATCACCAGGCCTTTCTTGTGAGGTGCCTCTGGGTTAACCCAAACATCTAACCTATCTCTTAGCAGCTGAAAGCTTTACCTACACCACCTAGGTGCTCCAGATAGATTGTCAGATAGTGGTAATAAAAAAGGTCATACGATACACCAGTAATATGATAAGGTAGGGAGAGGCATCGCATGAGATAATTTGCATAAATCTCTAGTGCTGAAAGTTGCTACATTAAAACTAGGCTCTTACTACAGAATCACAATGGCTAAAAGCTGTTTTTAGGTCTCCTGCTGTGTTTTAAAGCTGCTTCCCTCTTGACTTCTTTCCATTATTCGTGGAGAGTCAAACCCGAGTTTGAAAGTTGATTCCACCACCTCCTTGCTATGTGGCTTCTCTGAGTATTAGCTTCCTCCTCTGCAGAATGGCGCTAATACCTGTCTGATAGGGTATTGTAAGTATCCAGAGAAACTGTCAGTAAACTTTGGGTGATGGAAGTACAGCCTGCTGCCTGATTTTATGACTTTTTATTGGATCACAGGGAGCTCATTGATTTACATATTGTCTGTGTTTGCTTTTACACCTCAGTGGCAATCGAACATCTGCAACTGAGACCTCGGGGCCCAGAAAGCCTCCAGTATTTACTCTCTGGCCCTTGGCAGAAAGTTTCCCAACATGTGACGCAAATCATGTAGCATAGGGCTTGGCTTGTGGTAGGTGCTCAGTGAGCGTAGTTACCACTGTCCTCATTGCGTTACTGTTGTTACAGTCTGATCATTAATACAGCAGTCAGGCGGAGAGGTGCGAAGGGGTGCCTGAGGGGAGGCAGGTCACCTAGCCCTGTGCTACGTACAGTGCAGGCCTGTGGGGGTTACACAACCTGTTTCAAAAAGATGCTTGATCTGGTAGATTTTTTTAAAAATAATATTTTACTGTGTTTTCAATGAAAGTTTACACATTAAATTAGGTTCCCATTTAACAATTTCTACACATTGTCTTCAGTGATGTTGGTTACAGTTTTCACAAAATGTCAACTTTCTCATTACTTGCATTCAGGTTGTTCCATATCCAGTAGTCTAGTTTTCCTGCCCCTTTCTCTTCCCACCTTTGCTTTAGACAAAAGATTGATCTTTGGTCTCATACAGATGATTTTATGAATGAGCACAGCACTCACAGGTGATTTTTTTTTTTTTAATGTCATAAGCCAGTCTATGATCTAGCTAGAAGTTGACCTCGTAGAATAGTTCTGCTTTTAAGGAGTATCTGAAGGCAATAGTTTTGAGGAGTCCTCCAGTCTCAACTGGTTCAGTAAACTTGGACTTTTTAAGAATTTGAGTTCATTTTTTTTTTCTTAATTTTTTTTATTGTGATTAAGTGGAAGTTTACAATCCATGTCAGTTTTCCGTATCCACCTCTCTGCAACTCTGTCTGCTCCCCTTACCCTGTGACAGCACACTCTTCTTTTCCACTCTTTACTTCCAGTATCCACTCAACTGACCTCTGTCCCCTCCTCTCCAGCCTTTCCCCTTCCCTCTACAAAGAGACCAGTTGACTTTCTTTTTCAAAAATTAACTTTTTTTTGCTTGTTTGTTGTACAAACATATATAACATGACATTTGCCAATTTGTCACTTTTTCATGTGTACTGTTTAGTGACATCAACTGCATTAGCCAGTATCCACTGCCAGCTTTTTATCATGATCTGATGGACTTGCTAATATACCAAATAATATTCTCTAAATACTTAAATCAGTCAGGAAAATGCCCCTCGTAAGGAGCCCTATGAGTCCATAGGACATCTTTGTGTGAATTAGAAAATGCATCCTTTATTTAAAAACACTAATTGTTATAATTAGTATAGAACAAAGCTGTTTTACTGCTGAGACCAGAATTGCTAGATAGTACCTGGTTACCATTACCAACCATTCTGGGCAGAAACACAATAGGTGGATCTTGACAGAATGGGAGGAAAATGTAGAACAGAACTCATATTCTTCAAAAATCCAGACTGACTAGACTGGTTGAGATTAGAGAGTTCTCCAAGACTATTGCTCTGAGATACTTGTTAAACCTTGAGCTACAATTACTCCATGCAGTCATCTTTTAGCTAGGTAACAGATTGGTTCATGAAATAGTATCACCTGTGAGTACTGTGCTCCTTTAAAAAGACATCTACGTGAGACAAAACAATCAGTGTTTACTCTAAAGCAAGCTGAGAAGGCGAGGGGGCAGGGAGACTAGAGCACTAAAAACAGAACTGTGAAAAAGTCCCCAACGTCAGTGAACTAATTGTGTAGACATTGTTAAATGAGAACGTAATTTGTGATGTAAACTTGCACAAAAATATTATTTCAAAAATAATAAGGTATTGTTTTTAAAAAGATGCTTTACAATTAGGTATTTATAATAAACTTATCAATCTGTCACTTTTTCTATGTGAGAATGCCCCCACCTGGATTGTGCAGTATGTAACTTACTTTGCCATCCACGGCAGCCCTGTCTGTCAAGGAAGGGTGAACCAGCATCAGTCTTGATTTCTGTGCATATATCTGTTGGCTTAAAGTGAGGCCTGTCTGTGATGGACCTCATCTGTGCTTCCTTGGGCTATGCGTCCCCAGCAGGCCTTGGTACCTCCTTACCACCTCCTTTGGGACCCCACAGGCAGAGATGGAGCTGGTCCAGCAGATTGGCATCCCGGCCAGTAAGATCATGTACAGCACCCCCTGTAAGCAAATTGCACATATCAAGTATGCTGCCAAGCATGGGGTCCGGCTACTGAGCTTTGACAATGAGACAGAGATGGCAAAGGTGGCAAGGAGTCACCCCAATGCCAGGTAAGCTGAGACCCACTTGGGTGGGGAGGCTGGGTTGGCATGTGAGGGAGGAGGAAAGTTGGGGAGTAGAGTTAGGGCAGAGGGCCAAGCCTGGGGAGAAGGAGGCAGTGTTAGTGTCCCCCACTGTGGACCTAGTCACAGTCACAGGAGGTTGGGGCAGGTGCTCCTGGGCTGGACCCAGGATGCCAGTTTCTGGCTAGGACAAAGGCAGAAATCCCTGTTAACAGCCCAGGCAGAGCAAAGCCTGTGGTGTTACAGAGGGCAGAGTCACAGACTGAGAGAATGAGGGGAGAGGGTGCCAGGGAAGCTTCTCAATGGAGATGGCATTTGAAGGGAGACTTGAGGAGTGAAGAGACTTTGAAAGGGGGCATAAACATATATTAGGGTGAACTATGTGAGCAAATAAATACGCGGAGGTTAGAAACACCCTGGAGAAAACACCATGTCAGAAACAACATGGAGTGTTGGGTGAATAACTGAAACGTGGCTGGAATGTGCCACAGGCACGGGTGGAAGGGGACAGTGAATGATGCTGGCTAGGGACTCAGTGCAGACAAGTCAGTGCCGCACAGTTGGCTCAGGCTGTGGTTTCCACACTGTTACTGACTCCCTGAGGATGCCACGGTGAGTCCTGTGGTAAAGGGGAGTCCCGTTGGGCAGGCTCCCTGTGATTCACCCAGAGTGCCTTGCATTTTGTCTGTTTTACATGATACTGGGGTTCTCTTTAAAATTTTGTTTAAAGATAATTCCCTTTGTAAACAAAAAGTTTGAAAACTGGTTGCTGTGGAGACTGACTGGAGCTGCGGAGAGCTGATGAACCCTGACCCAAGGCCGGGCCGCGGGGATGGGAAAGCAGGGAAGCTCAGGACATTTGAGGGATGGATGGGACGGCACTCAGGAAGCGAGAGCGGTGCCCTGGGGAGGACTCGGGCACTTCCGAGCCATGTCACTCACGTATTTGGACTCTGAAAAGATGTATTTGAAGTAGAGGAGGCTGAGCTGCCTCAGCAGAAGTGTGCCCTGTGTCTCCTCAGGATGGTTCTGTGTATCACCACCAATGACAGCCACTCTCTGACCCACCTGAGCATGAAGTTTGGAGCGTCACTGAAATCCTGCAGACACCTGCTTGAAGACGCCAAGAAGAGCCATGTGGAGGTGGTGGGTGTGAGGTGAGCTCTGGGGTCTCTGCCATCCCCACCCATACCAGGCACACTGTCTGTTTCTTAGGCATTGATCTAGTCAGGGTGGGGTCTCCCCCAGGGCCTCCAAGAAAGGCCTGTCACTGGGTCTGCAATTATGCCCTTCGAGAACTGCCTGTCTTTTTAGAGAAGGTTTAGAGGGTTCTCCTGCCCTAACCCCACAGTTCCCCAGAAGGTCTGTTCCAGAGAGTTCCACCCAGACACCTGGCTTCCTGGCAGGTTTATAGCCTGTAGGCCAAAGACTGCAGTCACATCCTTGTTCCACCTATTTTCTTACGGGAAGAGGAAAGAAGGATAATAATCGCCTACCAGTATTGTGTTCACATCTGTACTTAAGATATGCCAGGCACCATGCTGAGTGCTTCGTGTTCGTTACCCCACAGCCTTGTGTGGTGCAGGGTCTTAGCCTCACTCTATAGATGGGGGAAGTAGAAAACAGGAGAGTTAAATAGCTTGCCAAGGTTGCACGGCTGACTAAGAGGCACACCCAGCTCTGGCTGACTTTGGGGCCCTAGTCCTCATTTCAGAAGGCTCAACCCCAGGGCAGCGTGGCGGGATAGGAAGAGCACCAAGGGAAGAGACTTGGGGTCTAGCCCCCTGTCCACCATGTACATGCCATGTGGTCCTTGGCAATCCCTTTAACCTTTCAGGCCTGTACAAGACAAAGTCTGCCAGCTGGGGGTGGGCTAGTGGCACTGGTCCCCTGCGTGTGTGCCAGTGTTATCCCTCACTCCCTTTTTCCTTCCCTCCCTTCCTCCCTCCGCAGTTTTCACATTGGCAGTGGCTGTCCTGACCCTCAGGCCTACGCTCAATCCATCGCGGACGCCCGACTTGTGTTTGAAATGGGTGCCGAGCTGGGCCACAAGATGCGCATCCTGGACCTTGGTGGCGGGTTCCCTGGTGTGGAGGGAGCCCAAGTGCGATTTGAAGAGGTAACCCTGCTGCCGGGAGTGTCTGCACTGTGTTCTGAGGGGTGGGGGCCGAGGGCGGCGAGGGCTGTAGCAGCCACAGGGAGCCTGCTGTGCATGGTCCTGTGTGCTGCGTGCCAGGCTAGCGGCTTTCTCTGGGTTACCCCACTTGTTAGCCCATGCTACAACAGCTCAGTAGACCAGGGCTCAGAGAGGTTAGTTTACTTCCTGAGTGGAGGACAGAGCCCTGCTGGACACCCAACTTTGCCTGACACCAGCCCACACAGGTAGCCGGCCTCACAGGGTATATTTGCATAAACCATAGGCTTTCTGAGGGTTTGGTACCTGCTGTTTGCCTCAGGTGGACTGATAAGATGTTGGTGGGAGGGCAGGAGAAGGAAAAGGGCACCTCTGTGTCTACTCCCAGTCTATTTGCTTGTGAGATGAAATCAAGAAAAATGTGTCTCAGTCCCCACTCCAACTATTAGGGGTCGCTTCTTTAGAAAAATCTTCAAGTCTTGACATATTCCAGTCTGGGAATTAACCCTAAGGATATAATCAGGGTCGGACACAAAGAATTAACCTCAAAGATGAGTATTGCGGCATTGTTTATAACGGAGTCTAGTGGATTTCTCTGGTCCATCTAACAACTGGGGATAGGTTAGATTACAGCACATTTTTTATAATGAAAGTAATTACGCATTTGGGAAGGTCATTCAGCATCTATTGAGTATAACAGGCTATAAAAACATATACACAGTTCTATCATGTTTACCATAAAAGAATAGTGTTTGTATAAAAAAGAATTAAAGGAGCTACTTCAGAAAGTTAACAATGATTATATTCCTCTGGATGGTGGAATGAGGGATGATGTTATCTTTTTCCTTTTCTGTAATCAAAATGTGTTGTTTAGCAAAATGGTGATTTATGAAAGACTCACATCAGGACTTCTG
Organism: Heterohyrax brucei; assembly: GCA_028571685.1. Taxonomy (NCBI): domain Eukaryota; kingdom Metazoa; phylum Chordata; class Mammalia; order Hyracoidea; family Procaviidae; genus Heterohyrax; species Heterohyrax brucei. The sequence goes on from CM053140.1 coordinate 63,518,322, forward strand.
GAATCAGAGTACCACGTGTTATATCAAGAGTTCCCCTTCTCACTGTTGGGGACATCAGAGGAGGCTGTTTATACATGATGACAGTCTCAACCCAGATCTGTCTTCTTCCAACCTCCCTGGCCAGCTGTGTGCAGTTACCAGCTGGAACCTCAGCAGCTTCTAGGACCTCCTTCATGAACTTAAAGAACTTTTCAAGAATTAGAGTTGGAGCTGTAGCAAGTCTTTAGCACAAATGTCATACTGCAGACATGAAATTGTCCCCCCACCTTCTGTCTCACCCAGATTGCTTCTGTGATCAACTCAGCCTTGGACCTGTATTTCCCAGAGGGCTGTGGTGTGGACATCCTTGCTGAGCTGGGACGCTACTACGTAACCTCGGCCTTCACCTTGGCCATCAACATCATTGCTAAGAAGGAGGTTCTTATAGACCAGCCTACCAAGGAGGGTAGGTACCAAGTGGGCAGGAAAACCTCATTGTCTCCTGTGGCTGGGGACAGTGGCTCACTGGGCAGAGTCTGGTTGAAGCTCTTGCTTTAGAGAAACTTGCAATCAATTCCTTTCACTTCAAAGACACTTGGCATTCTTTTTCCTAGGCATGTTCATATTTTGTGAAAATTAATTGCGATCAAAACAACCTTAAAGAGAATAGATAACTGTGTTAACTCCATTTTACAGATGAGAAAACGGAGACCGAGAGAAAGCAGTAGGGATTTGCTTGATAGCTGGAAAGCAATAAAGCCAGAAGTTGACTTTGTGTCTGCTTCCTTTCCAAAGTATAGGCTCATACTCACTCTGTTGCTTCTCATAGCAGTCAAAATAGTTAATGACAATCTATATGTAAGTCCACTCGACAGATGCCTGAACATGGCCATGGAGAGTTTGAGTCACTAGCCTAAGGTCACACAGCTGATGAGGGGCAGTGCTGGGGTTCAGGCCGGGATGAGAAGCCGCGGTGCCCACCTGCCTCCGTCGGCAGTCTTCTCTGCCCTTCCAAATCAGAGCAGATCTTCACTGCTGTGAGTGAGCAGTGTCAGGGACTCTGGTCTTGGCACTTTGGCCTCTGTCCTGGGACCCTTAGGCAGGAGAGGAGGGACAGATCTGTGCACTCTTCCCCAGAAAGGATCTGTGGGTAGGAGTGGTGGGTTCCAGGAAGAGTGTCCCATGGGGGGATGGGATTGGCATTCTGCTGGCCCCCTTTATAGACCTGAGGCATTGTCTTATCTGGCCCACCCAGGAGACTTGGCTTCATGTTCCAGCTCCTCCCTGACCCCACTGCGTGCCCCTGAGCAAGTGGCCTCTGTGTTTAGGTACACAGCCTTTGCAGCCGGGGCCTCCAGTGCAGGCAGGGGAGCGTGTCCTGGGCAGGCTTGTTCGCTGGCGGGAATGAGCATTCTCGACACCCTGGTGAACCTCCTGTCATAGTTGAGGAAGGGACTGTCCTTTTGCTTCAGGGCTCTGTCATGCTGAGTCCCCACTACCACTCCCTTACATTGTTGCCCATGCTGTCCCTGACCCTTCCACTCTCCACAGAGGAAACTGGTTTGACCCCCAAGACCATCGTGTACCACCTTGAGGAGGGTGTATATGGGATCTTCAGCTCAGTCCTGTTTGACAACGCTTGCCCTACCCCAACCCTGCAGAAGGTGAGCCTACCCTATGGGGGCCTGTTTTCAATTAAATGCTTAACAAAAACAAACACATCAGTTGTGTTTTTATCTAATGTTTTAAAAAAACAAAACACATTTCTTGTATAAAATAGGCAACAAGGATGAAGAAGGCTGTTACCCGTAATCCCACCACACAGAGTGAAGCTTTTTGAACATTATGACATTATTTCCTTTCAGTCTTTTTTTTTAATGCTCATTTATGCTTTTCTTCATAAAACTGTGATCCTGTTTTATAGCCTGTCCTCCTAATTTAATATGGATGTAGTTATTTCCATGCCACTAACTAGGTTTTTGCTGCATGCTCTTTGGTAACTACATGGTATTTGAACCAGTCTGATGGTTGGATATTTGGCTTCCTGTTTTCGAGTGTTGTTGAGTATATCTTGGTGTACATCTCTGATTATTGCTGTGGGGGTAAATTCCTAGAAGGAGAAAGAAACAGTTCAGGTTTAGTAGGTTTTTCCATATTAACAAGGGAAACAGTGATAGAGAAAACTCCCTCTAGACTATGAAACTCAGCCTAGGGCCTCCAGCAGCTCCAGTGAGCATCTTTCAAAGAGGAAAGAAAGGGTGCCATGGTATTTCCACGTCCTGGTGGTGCAGTGGTTAACAGCTTGTTAGCAGATTGAATCCACCAGCCAGTCTTTAGGAGAAAGATGCGGCAGGCTTCTTTTGTAAAGATTACAGGCTTGGAAACTCTATGGGGCAGCTCCACTCCGTCCTGTAGTGTCACTAGGAGTTAAAATTGACTTCATGGCAATGTTTGTTTGTTTTTTTTTTTTTAAAGACCTCTGCTCATGCCGCCCCTCTTCCTGGAGGAAAGCATTCATTAAAATGCCAAGCCAGCTGCTAGAACATTATGAGATTTGATACAAGTCTTTTCCTTTTCTTCCCATCCTGTGTGGTCTCAAGAACTAATTGGGTGTCAGCTCTTATTTGTAGATTTTTCTGGTCCCTTATCCCTGGTGGGGTACTGGTTAACTGCTCGCTGCTAACTAAAAAGGTCAGCAGTTCAAATCTTCCAGGCGCTCCTTAGAAACTCTGTGGCAGTTCTACTCTGTCTACGGGGTTGCTATGAGTCAGAATGGACTTGACAGCAGTGGTTTTTTTTTTTTTGGTGTCCCACTCCAGGCACAAAGAACCCCTCCCTCCTCCAGACTCCCACGTGCTGTGGGCGTGCCTAAGGGAGTCCTCATCCCGTGGTTGTATGGCTGTGGAAATGGTCCGCTTCAGCCTCCCTGATGTGCCGTGGAGTACAGACCTCTCCGCCCTGATGCAGTTGTCTAGCCTGTCTTGTTGTGGTCTCCCGCACCCTCCTGCATGTAGCGGGGACCAGACCGGCAAACCTGAGGCTGTGGAGCAGGCGGCAGCTGCTTCCCTCTGCTCTTCCGTCTCCGCTCCCCCTCTTCTCCCTGCATGCCGCCTTCCCCCGTCCCTGACCCCCATTTCCTTTATCAGCTCCTCTGGGGAGGCCGACTGACTGTGGTCCCAGCCCATTACCCTGTCTGCCCCTCCAGGGTTTCTGGTTTTTGTTGTAAATTGGGTTTTAGGTGAAGGTTTACAGAGCCAGTTAGTTTCCTATTCAAGAGTTTATACAAAAGTTGTTCTGTGACGCTAGTCACACTCTCCACAGTGAGCCAGCACCCTCCCTGTTACCACCCGGACTCCCCCGTTTCCATCCTCTGGTTCTTCTGCCCTCTCCTGTCTTCTCTTCTTTGGTTTTGAGTGGATGCTGCCCTTTTGGCCTCACAGGTTTCCTCACAGGTTTCACTGTTTATTTTGTCACTTCCAAGTTAGAAGGGTGTCTAAGGGCTATAGTCTAGGGGTTCCTCCAGTGTCAGACCTTATCTTTATGAATTTCAATTCTGTTCTACATTTTTTTCCATTCTAACAAAGAACTTCTAGTGTGATCCTTGTCAGAGCAGTCAGTAGTCGTAGCCGGGCACCATCTGGTTCTTTTGGGGTTTCTGTTTTGACTAATCTCTTGTTGATTTTCTTGACTTGGACACTGGGGTGCTGCTGACCCACTTTGCCATCTGTGCCATTCTTCCTCTCGGGGTTGCCAGTACTCCCTGAACCTGGTCATGTGACTCAGTCCAGCATAAGGCCCGCCATCTGATGTGCAGACCTCATTGTGCAGATGACAGCAGGTGTAACACGCTAGCCACAGTTAGGCTGGGATTGTGTCAGAGAGAGCCTGGCCAGGGTATCTGTGCCCCTCGCTGGTGGTGTGGCAGCTTGGTATCCTCACTCTTTGCTTCCAAGTGTTTTGTTTTTGGACAGCAGGTGTAGAAAGTTGTAATACATAAAATCCTTTGTTCAAAGCACACTTCTCATTACTGGATCATGCTTGGCCTCTTTTGTTTTTCTTAAATTCAACAAATATTTTTTTAGTACTCTCAGTATGCAAAGTACTGTGCTAAGACTTGCAGAGGACAATAGGTGAGTAAGAATTGTCTCTGCCTTGGAAATATAGTCTTCTTGGGTAAAAAAGATTTATAGTTTTAGATGTATGAGGTCAGACAATTCAGTCTGCAAATGTAATGTTGTAAGTGCTGCATACCTCAATGCTGAATATCACTACAGTCACCTTTGAAGTACTCCACTTGGGAAGGTATGTATCAATGCCAGTGCCTAGTCCACCCTTCAGAGCAATTTTGAAACTCTTTCTGGAATGGCCATTGTGCACAGTGGCTCAGTGGGAAGTTCTCAAACTTAATTGTACAGTTGTCTGTAAGGGAGTTTTTAGCCAGTAAACAAGTCACTGTATTAGAACACCCTTCCTACTCATCTGGCCCACAATAACTTTTTTCTTTACCGGAAGATAAAGAAAATACTGAAAGGAAGACATTTTGATAACATTTACGACATCCAGGTAATACAACAACAGCTCTGATGGCCAGTCCAGAAAAAGAGTTCCAAAATTGCTTTAAAGGGTAGACTAGGTGCTGGCATGGTTGCATAGCTTCCCAAGGGGACTACTTCGAAGGTAACCATAGTGACATTTAGCAGTGAGGTATGTAGCATTTTTTCTATGATGAGTTCACCAACTTAATTGTCAGGCCTTGTGTGGTATTTGTGTGACTTGTACATAAGCTACAACAGTGTCATGAGAAAGGAACAATTGCTATTGAATTTTTTTTTTCAAAAAACATTTTTGTATGTGTCTCTAAAAGATAACAGCTTCTTAAAACACAACCACAATGCTGCTACCAAGTAGAAGAACACCTCCCTAGTAGCTACAGTCATCTAGTTGGTGTTCATACATCCCCACTGTTTCTTGAATGGTCTTGGTGGTTGATTGGCTGAAGTCAGGAGCCAAAGAAGATCTGCACATTATGTTTGGCTGATATGACTGTCTACATCTATCAGTTTTAGGGGGGCAGTTTAGTTGTTGAAGAAACTAAGTTGCTTTTCCTGTAGAATTTTCTGCTCTGTGGATTTTTCAGATTGATGAATTTCTCTTGGGTGTTACTGAACATGTTTCATTGTGCCCTATATCTTTTTGAAACTAGATTTTGTGGCTTGATTAGAGTTTGATTTTATTTTTTTAATAAAAATACTTTTTTGTTTTCCAGTGTAACAAGAGTCCTTATCATTTTGCCATCTCATCCCTGTCTCCCCTCGGTGCACAGTCACCACTGTCTTGAATCATGTGTTTATTATACCCTTGCTATCTTCTTTTGTGTAGGTTTTATCATATCAAAATATATTCCAAAAATATATTTGTATGTGACTGTACTTTATTTGCTTTATAAAAAGGGTATTACGATGTATACAGCTATTGTGGATTTTTTTTTTCATTTAATATCATAGTCTAAGAGTCTAGCTGCAGGTCACTAGAGTGTATTCACTAGACTGCTGTATAACACTCTGTTGGAGACTACATGGCAGCTTTTTTTATCCACTTTATTTGAATTGTCTCCAGGTTTTTGCTACTATGAATACAGAAGTTATGAATATTCTTGCTCTTATCTCTGTTATCCATGTGTCTTTTGTACACAAGCAGTGAGTGGAATGTCTGGGCACAGAGCACAAAAATGTTCAGCTTTATGAGACAGTACTCATGTGGTACTGCTCTGACAGAACTGCCACGAGTGGATGGCTTTAACAAAGAAAAGTTTATTCTCACATAGTCCAGTAGGCTGGAAATCTGAATCCAGAGTGCCAGCTCCAGGGCATACACTGTCTCTCTTTTGGCACTCGAGGAAGGTTCTGTGTTACATCAGTCTTTCTTTGGTCTGAGAACATCTCCACGTAGGAACCTCAGGTCCGAAGGATGTGCTCTGTTCTTGGTGCTGCTTTCTTGATGGCGTGAGGTCTCCACTCTCTGCTTTCTTACCTTCCATCTTTTATAGGTTAAAAGATGGTATGGGCCACACTCCAAGGAAATTCTCTTTACCTTGGAGTGGGGAGGGGAGCTTAGGAATGGTGTTATAATCCCATCCTCATCCTCTTTAACATAGTCCAGTGTATTAACCAGAGGCAGAGATTAGGATTTACAGCATAGGAAAATCATAGAATGGAGGGCAGTCACACAATACTGGGACTCATGGTCCAGTCAATTTCCTACATGCATTTTGGGGGGCCGGGTGGGCAACGGTTCAATCCGTAATAGTATCAAACTACTTTCCACAGTGGTCATACTAATTTATAGTCCAGCAGCAGTGAGTAGAAGATTCAGTGGGTTTACCTCTTTCCCATCATGTGATAGTGCCAGACTTGAGCGTTTTTCCCAATTGAGTGACTGTAAAATGGTATCACACTGCATCTTTGCATCTCCCTGATGACTAATGAAGTTGGATGTTACTTATTTACCATGCATGTTTTCTCTTTTTTCAGAGACTTTGTAACTTTCTCTATTAGTTTTCTAGGGCTTGCCATCACAAAGTACCACAAATTGATGACTTACAACAGTAGAAATTGATTTTCTCACAGTTTGGGAGGCTGGAGGTCTAAAATCAAGGTGTTGCTAGTAGGCCATGCTCCCTCTGAAAGCTCTAGGGAAGATACCTTCCTGAACTCTTCCTAGCTTCTGGTAGTCAGTGGCAGTCCTTCGCCTTCCCTGGCTTGCAGCTGCATCTCTGCCTCCATTGTCACATGGAGTGACAGTGTGTGTGTGTGTCTCCACATGGCTTTTTTTTTTTAATTGTGATTAAGTGAAAGCACACAGTCCAAATCGGTTTTGCATGCCCACTTATTTGCAGCTCCCTCTCTTCTCCCCACCTGGTTATAGCACACCCCTCCTTTCCATTCCATACTTCTAGTGTCCCCCTCAGCAAGCATCTGTCCCTTCCTCTCCACCCTTTTCTCTCCCATCTAAAAGGAGACCAGTAGGATTGCCTCCTATAAATGCATAGAACCATAAAGTGCACACACCATATGGTCACACTGTGTCCCTGGGTCCAGTCCATTTTTGTCTGAAGAGTTACCCTCATTGCTGGTTTCTGGTCAGAGATAGCAGGCCGAGGGCCTATGTTCTCATGGGAGTGTCAAAGCTGTTGGGCCATCAATTCAATTCTTTTAGAAGAGTTTTTGGGCTGCACTCTTCTTTTTCTTGTGTTGGCTTAGGGACTCTGCATTGTGTCTCCCATCACGGCTGTGTTTGGTGGTGGCCAGGCACCATTTGATTCTTCTTGTCTCATGTTGATACAGTCTCCCATTCACATGGATCCTTCTGTCTCCTGGGCTCTTCTTTCCTTGTGTCTGTTGGTGGTGGTCATCTCTTCTGGATGCATTGACATCATTTGGTGTGCTTCCGGTGGCAGCTTGCTAGCTTTTAAGACCCCAGCTGACACACACCAGTATGAGGTGCAAAAGACTCTCTTAGCAATAGACTAGTTATGCCAATTGGCCTCGATGTCCCCTGAATACATCTACATGGCTTTCTTATAAAGATTCTAGTCATTGGATTTAGAGCCCATTTTAATCTAGTATGGGAACCCTGGTGATGTGGTGATTAAGTGCTTCGTCTGCTAACCAAAAGATCAGCAGTTTGAACCTGTCAGGCACTCGTTGGAAACTCCAAGGGATAGTTCTACTCTGCATTATAGGGTCTCTATGAGTTGGAATTCACTTGTTGGTAGTGAGTTTGTTTGGTTTTAGTCCAGTATCAGCTCATCTTAACTTAATTACATCTGTAAAAGCTGTATTTCTAACTAATGTCACATTGACAGGTAGCACGGTTGGGATTTCAGTGACTTTTTGGAGGACCCAGTAGAACCCAGAACCTCCTTTAGCTATTGCCCTTCATATCCAAGCTTCTTCCTAACTGGTTTACACTCATGGCCCCTGCTCCCTCCACTCCATGCACTCTCAGAAACTGCCCCGTGACTTTATACAAGATGCCTTGTAAAGTCTATCTGTGTCTTCCATGATGCTAGACCCAAAGGTGGTTCTTGTGTCCTCAGTAGCAATATTTATCACAGCTGATCCTCCTTCCTTTCATCTTTGGCTTGACTGTCCCATCTTCTGTGACAACATTCCTGGCCTTGCCTGCCCCTCTGACTGTTCTCCCTTACCACCCTAGTGGTTCTTCCACTTTGTATCTTCTGAATGTTGACTAGCTCAGGCATCAGTCCTTGATCCTCTTTAATGTTTATGCTCACTTTCTAGCAGAACTCTTCCACAGGGAGGCTTTGTATATCTTTTATACTGTAACCACTTCCCAGTATATATCTCTACCCTGGGCTGCACCCGTGAGCTACAGATTCACGTAGCCAATTGCCCACTTGACATTTCTAATTGTGTGTCTCACAGGCATCTCAAATTAAATTGTTTAAAAAATGAACTATTTAAAAAATATATTACATAGAAATACAATGGGTTTTTGCATATTTTGAACTTAGGTTCTGTTACTTTGCTGAAGTACCATAATCAGTTCAAGAAGTTTTTAAAAAATTTCAGATTTTTTTTTGGTTGTTATTTTCTGTGCATATATATGTTTATATACAATTGTGATAAAGATATATACGACAAAACATTTGTCAAGTCAGCACTTTTTATGTGTCTTATTCAGTGATTAATTATGTTCACCATGTTGTACAAAATGTTGCCTGTATTCTTTTCCAAGTTACTGTACCACCTCTGACAGAAATTCCAAAACTGGGCTCTTCTTGATTTCCAACCCCAAACCTTCCTCCCCTAAGTCGTGCCCTCTCAGTAAGTTGCACTGTTAGCCAGCCAGCTGTTCAACCTAAAGAAACTTTGGCATTATTCTTGCTTCCCCTCTGTTCCCACAGGCAAGCCACCTGCAATTCTTGTCAAATCTAATTCCGTAATACATTTTGAACCCATCTCATTCTTTCTTTGCATCCCCCACTAATTCAAGCCACCCGTCGTCTCCTGCTGGGGCTACTGCATTCACTGGCTTTCTGGCCTCCACTCCAGATTCCCTGCTGTCCATTTTCCACTCAGCAGGCAAAGTGACTATTGTCCTTTGAGTTGTGTTCCTGTAAAATCTGTGTCAATTTGGCTTGTCCGTGAATCCCAGTACTGTAAATCCTATCTCTGTGATGTTAATGAAATGGGATTAATGGCAATTATGTTAGTGAGGCAGGACCCAATCTACAAGATTAGATTGTATTTTAAGCCACCCTATTTAGAGATGTACAAGAGAGAAGCCAGCAGAAAGACTCCGAGACCTTGTACTACCTCCAGAGCCGACAAAGAGAGAAAGGTTTCTTTTGGAGCTGGCGTCCTCAATTCAGACTTCTAGCCTCCAAGACTATGAGAGAATAAATTTCTCTCTGCTAAAGCTGTCCACTTGTGGTATTTCTGTTACAGCAGCACTAGATGACTAAGGTGGTGGCCTCTTAAAAATGCAAAGGTCGTGCCCCTCCCTTGCATCTAAGCTTCAGTGACTCCCCGTCGCTCTCAGAATAAAATCCAGACTCCTCACCATGGCCGGTGAGACAGCTGCCCACACCTCTTCAGCCACATCTCTCACCACCCTTCCACCTCTCACCAGGCTCCAGGCCCCACTGGCCTCCCTTGTGCTCCAGGAACACCTAAGCTTTTCTGACCTGGGGGTCCAGAGTGCTCTTCTACTCATTCCTGAGATGTTGCCTTATTTTCTTCCCTGTGTCTCAACTGAAATGCCACCTTTTGAGGGGAGACCTTCACTGACCATCCTTACCGAAGTGAGCTCGCCACCCGCTACGAGATAATTTTGTCATCCTGTTTATTTTCGTTATAACACACTATAATCTTTAATTACATTTTTAAAATATTGACTATAGTCTGTGTTTCCACTAGTATATAGATTCTATGAGGGCAGTCACCTTGTCCAACTTGTTCTCTGTATCTTCATAGTTGTTGTTGTTGATAGGTGCTGTCAGGTTGCTTCCGACTCATAGTGACCGTAAGCGCAGCAGAACGGAACGCTGCCTGGTTCTGCACCATCTTCACAACCATTGTTATGCTTAACCATTGTTGTAGCCATTACATCAATCTATCTCATTGAGGATCTTCTTTTCTGACTTCTTTTTGGTGACTTTACCCAGCGTGATGTCCTTCTCCAGGGACTGATGCCTCTTGACAATATGTCCAAAGTGTATGAGACCTAGTCTCTCCATCCTTGCTTCTAAGGAGCATTCTGGCTGTACTTCTACCAAGACAGACTTGTTTCTTCTCTTGGCAGTGCGTGGTATATTCAGTGTCATTCACCAGCATCACATTTCAAAGGTGTCAGTGCGTTGGTCTTCCTTATTCATAATCCAGCTTTCACATCTTCTTCATATAGTGCAGTTTCTCAGATTATTTGCTGAGCACATGGAGTGAATAGGTATGGTGAAAGAATGCAACCTTGACACACACCGTTTCTGACTTTAAACCATGCAGTGTCCCCTTTGTTCTGTTTGAACCACTGCCTCTTGATCCATGTACAGATCCTTTATAAGCACAATTCAGCATTCTGGAATTTCCATCCTCCACAATATTATCTGTAATTTATTATGATCAATAGAGTTGAATGCCTTTGTGTAGTCAATAAAACACAGGTAAACATCTCTTGGATATTTTCTACTTTCAGCCAAGATTCCTCTGACATCAGCAGTGACGAGCCTGGTTCCAGGCCCTCTGGCAGTACCTGTCAATGTACTATTGCAGCCACTTTTGAATGATCAGCAAAATTTTACTTGTGTGTGATATTGATGATATTGTTCTATAATTTCCATATTCAGTTAAATCACCTTCAGTTGGCCAGGTAGACATCTTCCACATTTCTTGGTATAGAGGGGTGAGCATTTACAGAGCTGCATCTGTTTGTTGAAACAATTCAACTGATAGGCGGTCGATTCCTGGAGGCTTGATTTTCAGCCATGTCTTCAATGCAGCTTGGACTTCTTCCTTCAGTACCATTGATTCCTGATCATATGCTACCTCTTGGTTGGATAGTGACCAATTCTTTTTCATATAATGACTCTGTATTCCTTCCATGTTCTTTTGATGCTTCCTGTGTCATTTAATATTTCCCCCATAGAATGTTTCACTGTTGCAACTTAGAGCTTGAGTTTTTTTCTTCAGTTTGTCTAGCTTGAAGACCTGTCTTTTGGTTTTCTATCTCCAGCTCTTTGTACATGTCATTATAATACTTTATTTTGTCTTCTTGAGCCACCTTTTGAAATCTTCTGTTCAGTTCTATTACTTTATCATTCCTCCTCTTGTTTTAGATACCTGATGTTCGAGAGTAAATTTCAGAATCTCTTCTGACATCCAGTTTGGTCTTTTCTGTCTTTTAAATGAGCTCATACTTTCTTCATGGATGATATCTTTGTTGTGATTCCACATCTCTTATGATCTTTGGTTATTACTGTTCAGTGTATCAGTTCTGTTCTTGAGATGGTCTCTGAACTCAGGTGGGATGTACTCGAGGTTTACTTTGCCTCTCATGGACTTGTTCTAATTTTCTTCAATTTTAGTTGAATTTGCATATGAGCAACTGACGGTCTGTCTACAATCATCTCCTGGCCTTGTTCTAACTGATGAGATGAAGCTTTTCCATAGTCTCTTTCAACAGATACAGTTCATTTGATTCCTGCGTGTTCCATGTGGTAAGGTCCATATGTATAGTTGCCATTTATATTGGTGAAGAAAAGTATTTGCAATGAAGAAGGCGATGGTCTTGCAAAATTCTGTCACGTGATCTCTGGCATTGTTTCTATCACCAAGGTCCTATTTTCCAACTTTTGCATTACAATCACCAGTAATTATCAATGCATACTGGTTGAATGTTCAATTAAGTTCAGTCTGCAGAAGCAGTCTGACGCACATCTGTCAGTTTGTTGTGCTGTGGGGGCTTGTGTGTTGCTGTGATGCTGAAAATTATGCCATTGGTATTCAGATACCAGCAGAATCACCCTTGGTGGACAGACTTCAGCTGAGCTTGCAGACCAAGACAGACTAGGAAGAAGGACCAGGCAGTGTGCTATTGGAGACAGTTCGCCAGTGAAACCTTTATGAATGGCAGTGGAACACTGTCTGATATCGTGCCAGAAGATGAGCCCCCCAGGTTGGAAGGCACTCAAAAGGTGACTGGGGAAGAGCTGCGTCCTCAAAGTAGCGACCACCTTACTGATGTTGATAGAGTCAAGCTTTTGGGACTTTTATTTGCTGATGCGGCACAACTTAAAATGAGAACAACATCACAAAAACCTGCTACCATCAAGTCAATTCTGACTCATAGCAAACCTGTAGGACCAAGTAGAACTGCCCCATGGGGTTTCCAAAGATTGGCCGGTGGATTTGAACAGCTGACCTTTTGATTAGTAGCTGAGCAGTGTGCTATCAGGGCTGCCCTAGTCTCTTTGGATAGCTTCTATTCCTGTTTTCTTTTTTCTTGTGCTCTCTTTTTCTCATCGTTCACCTAGGGCTCATTTTTCATTCATTTACTTTTTAAAAAAAATTATTCTGAAAACTCCTACTGTGTGCCAGATGCTAGGCACAGAGGAGATGAGAGTAAACAAGATTGGCATGGTGTCTGGGCTCATGGAATTTATAGCTTTGCAAGCAAGAGAGAAATTGAGTGATGCCTTTCGCAAACATTTAATGACCAAACCAAACCCACTACTGTCAAGTCGATTCTGATTCATAGTGACTCTATAGGACAGAGTAGAACTCCACAGAGTTTCCAAGGAGCACCTGGCAGATTTCAAACTGCTGACCTTTTGGTTAGCAGCAGTAACAACCTCTATGGCACTAGACTTTCCATTTAATGATCAGTTATGGGAAGGTACAGCAGGGGAGCTTAGGGTTGCTAGCTGGAGTCTAAAGGATAAATAGGATGGGCAAGTTTGAGGCAAGAGAGAACAAGGAGTGGAAAGGCTGGGGCAGGGAAGAGGAGCAGGGTTTACTGGGGAGCCCGGAGCAACCAAAGTAACTGAGCACAGTGGTTTAGTGGAAGGTAGGGCCAGAGGCCTCAAAGGGTGTAGTAAGTTTTCCTTCTGTCAGCTCTGAAAGTAGAGACTTTCTCTAAGGCCTACCCTGGCTGGGATCCCTATACCATGACAAATTACACTGACACTTTGTTTGTCTAAAAATAATCTATGTTACAGGTTTCTTTTACAGATTTGGAAGTCATTTGAGAAAAAAATGATCATTTTAATGTAATTGGAAGGTGTGTCTTTAGTCAAGTCACTTGCCCTCTCGGGGCCTCGGTTTCTCTAAAATGGGAGTAACCATGTTCCCCCTGTAGAGTCCTCCGTGACTGCCACCTGATCACCCTGTCATTGTCTACTTATGGCTCTTGTTACTGGGCCTGGCATGAAATGAGGGGGGTGGTCTAGGAGGTCTCTGAGATGAGGGAGCCCCAGGCTGGGGCCCAAAAGACAGGATGGATTTCAGACAGAGGGAAGGGCTGTGAGGCACGGACACACTAGTGGCCTGGAAAGCAGCAGATATGCCAGTGAAGGCCAAAGCAGAGAGATGGTAACAGCGACGACAACAACGATAATAGTCATGCCATGAGTTTATTGAGCCCTAGCCGTGTGCCAGGTAGTATTCTAAACCTCTCAGTATACTATTTTATCCTTTCAGTAGCCCTGTGAGGCAGGTACTACTATTATTCCCATTTTACAAATGAGCAAACTGAGTCACGGGGAGGTTCAGTATCTTGTCCAAGGTCCTGTAGATAGTAAGTGGCAGAGCCTGGATCAGATGGTGTGGCTTAGGGGTGTAGGCCATGAATACAAAGAGGTGGGGAGGGCCATCGGTGCTGGGCTAGGAGACCCCGCTCAGCCTTTATTCTCTTGGCTGTGAGACCCATGGGAAGCCTTTGTGGGCTGAGGTGTGGGGCTCATGTTGTGGTTTGCCCAGGAAAGCTGAAGGTGGCCATCCCTTTCTCCCGCAGAAATTATCCGCAGAGCAGCCCCTGTACAGCAGCAGCCTGTGGGGCCCAGCGGTTGATGGCTGTGACTGTGTGGCCGAGGGCCTGTGGCTGCCACAACTACACGTAGGCGATTGGCTGGTCTTTGAGAACATGGGTGCCTACACCGTGGGTGTGGGTTCCTTCCTCGGGGGCACCCAGAGCTGCCACGTCACTTATGCCATGTCCCGTGTGGCCTGGTAAGAGAGCCCTGCTGGCAACTATGGAGAGGGTGTGCATGGGTGGGGGCAAAAGCCATGAGGGAAGCCTGAGATAAGATGTGAGACCAGCATCCATTGGGAGTTAAGAGGTATAACAAACCGTTCCTCTGCCTCCCCCCAAGGCCTCAGGTGAAAGCCTTGTGACCCCTGGGGCCGTGGGGTGGGGTCTCCTTGCACAGGGACCCGTGGGAGTCCTAGGCTTGCTGACCCCATGCTGACTGCCTCTATGGTCTCTCTCTTGCTTCCAGGGAAATGCTGCATGGGCATCTGCTGCCTGCAGAACAGGACAAGGATGCCGAGGGCATATGCAAGCCTCTGTCCTGTGGCTGGGAGATCACAGACACCTTGTGCATAGGCCCCGTCTTCACCCCAGCAAGCATCATGTGAGCAGGCCCCATTCCCCCCAGCTTCCCAGTGGGGCCACAGAGATGCCTCTAGGAGAGGCGGGGAGGTGGCGAGCAGTAGCACCCTCTGGCCAGGACTCTGGTGCCTGCTCGGCCACCCCTGTGCTCCGCATGTAGTGTTTCTGCCCTGTAAATAGGACCAGTCTTACACTTGCTGTAGTTCAAGTATGCAACATAAATCCTGTCCCTTCTAGCCGTGTCTGCCTCCTCTGCAGCGCGTGGGGCCTGGTTAGCCAGGTGTTGGGGTATTCTTGGGGTCTTCTTTTGTCTCTTTCCCACCTTTGTAAATATGAAACAAATAAAATCTAGTTTTTTTTTTTTTCTTTTTTAAAAAATACTCCAGTAGAATCTGGCAGTTCAATGCACAGAGCGGGCCGAGCTAGGCCTGGGGTGGGTGAGATGCCCCGCCCCCACCTCCACGGATAACCCCCTGCCCTCAACTTCTGTCCTGGCCATTCTCCTGAGCCTAGGCTGCAGTATGACATCTCCCACAGGTACCTACCTTCCCTGACCCCTCTGTCTCCTCTTTGCAGGCCACCATGCCTGGTGTCATGAGGAAGGTTGAGGTCGGGGATGAGGTTTTCCCCTTTCAGCCTTGCAGCTGATGAGTGGCCTCTGTGAACCCAGCACCTGACTGAGGCCTGGGCTGAAGGAGAGGCAGTTACCTGACACAGCTTTAGAAATTCATACCAAAGACAGAGAAAGAGCGAAGGAGTGAGTGGCTGGGAGGTTTTGAGAAGACCCTGTGTCCTTAACTGTCCTCACAGGTTGCCAAGGCAATAAGAGTATGCAGGCCATGTAATGATTAACTGCTTGTTCCGGCAGGAACTGTTAGGACAGGGTTGGCCATGGAGTGCTGTCATGGCCAGTGCCCAGGGCTCTACTGTGTCCTTCACACTGTCAGGCGCCCCAGCTATGCACCTGGGGTGTGCGAGCCACCTAGCAAGGGAGGACTTCAGATCTTAGTGTTCCAGCTACTGCAGGAGATACAATTCACATGCCTTAAAATTCACTTTTTTAAAGTGTACAGTTCGGTATTTTTTTAGCATATTTACAAAACTGCTCAGCCCTCCCCACTACCTAATTTTGTAACATGCTCATCACTCCAGAAAGAAACCCTGTACCCGTCGGCAATCACCTGCCTCCCAGCCATGGACAACCACTCATCTACTTTCTGTCTTTGCATTTGCCTGTTCTGGAATTTCGTTGTAATTGTTTTTATACTTGGACCTTCTCTCGGAGTACACCTGGACACCCTGCTTCAGTGTCTCAGCCAGTTCCAGGTCCTGCACGGGGCTTTGAGGTCATCAGTGTCCCATGTTTTCTGAGTGAATGAAGTGCTAGCCAACAGCAGGGGTGTCTCCCTGTTCCAGGCTGAGTGCTCAGAATGCCCAGAGATGGGCGAGCAGTCAAAAAGGATTACTCCGCTGTCCTTTTGTTATTCATCCGAAGCTTCCCTGGCCTCAGCCCTCCACTTGTAAGACTGGAACTGAGATTTCTTCCATTTTAGATGTCTGCATGGATCCAGACCATTCACATTTCCTTGTTTACAAGGAGGGCGGCAGGTTTTTCTGCGGTAACCAGGCATCTGCTTTCAAAGGTGGTAGGAGCCCCAAGGAAGACCAAACTGGCCACTGCGTTCCAGGCTTTTACCGTGTCTGAGGCAGGTGCTTGGGGAATGGCCCTCTGTGGCTTTTTTTCCCTCTACTAATTTGTATGTGTGTGTGTGTGTGTGTGTGTGTGTGTGCACGCGAGCGCGCGCATGCGTGCACGTGTGCTCACACATGCATATGTATTAATAATATGATTAATTATTAATATAATTTTAAAGATTTATTATGAAAATATGAGGTCTGGCAATTAAGTTTGTGAACTCATCCTAGAAAAAGTGCTACATACCTCATGGCTGAGTGTCACTATGGTCACCTTTGAAGTAACTGCTCTTGGGATGCACTGACGCCATCTCCTAGTCCTCCCTTCAAAGCAGTTCGGGAACACTTTTTCTGGAGTGGCCATCAGAGCTGTCATCCTGTTACCGTTATTGTCCTGAATGTCATCAAAATGTCTTCCTTTCAATATTTCCTTTATCTTTGGGTAAAGAAAGAAGTCATTGGGGGCCAGATCAAGTGAGTAGGGAGGGTGTTCAAATGCAGTTATTTGTTTACTGGCTTAAAATTCCCTCTCAGACAACTATACAGTTGAGTGTGTGAACTTGCAACCATGCCACTGCATGCAATGGCTGTTTCAGAAAGAGTTCCAACTTTATTTTGAAGGAGGGACTAGGCGCTGGTGTCAGTGCATAGCTTCCCAAGGGGAGTATGTTGAAGGTGACCATAGTGATACTCAGCAGTGAGGTATGTAGCACTTAGGATGGTTAAGTCTGTGGATTTAATTGTCAGTCCTCACGTGCACAACAAAACATTCATCAGTTCAACAAGTTCCACATGTACAATTCCATGACATTGATCACATGCTTCATATTGTGTAACCTTTGTTGCTGTCTGTCTTAGGATCTAGTGCTGCTGTAACAGAAATACCAGAGGTGGATAGCTTTAACAAAGAGAAATCTATTCTCTCCTGGTCTAGTGGGCTACAAGTCTAAATTCAGAGCATCAACTCCAGGGGAAGGCGTTCTCACTCTGTAGTCTTCAGTCTTCCCACGGTCTGGGAGCATCTCCATACATGAAGCTCAGGTCCAAAGGGCGAGCTTGTTCCCAGAGTTATTTTCTTGGTGGAATGAGGTTCCCAGCTCTGCTTGCTGCCCTTTCCTTTTATCTCATATAAGATAAAGAGTGGTGCAGGCCATGGCCCAGGGAACCTCCCTTTATACTGGATCAGGGATGGGACCTGAGCAAGGGTGTCCTATCTCATTCTAATCCTCTTTAACCACAGACAGAGATGATTTATAACACGTAGGAAAATCACAAAATGGACAACCACACAATACTGGAGTGATGGCCTAAACAAGCTGATGCATATTTTGGGGGGACACAGTTCAATTCGTCACACTATCCTTTTCCAAATTATTCCAATACGAGTAATATAAACGCAATACCGCCTAAGCAAAACACCCTTTTTCCTCTCCCTTCTACCCCTGGTAGACACTAATGGTCCATGATTTGTATATATTTGCTTATTTCATGTAAGTATTTGTCCTTTTGTGACTAAGTTCACTCAGCATAATGTTTTCCAGGTTCATCCAGGTCATGGCACACATCAGAACTCCGCTTCTCTTACTAGCTGAGTAATACTCCATTGTGTGTATATACTAAGGTTTTTTATCCATTCCTCCGCTGGTAGATATTTTGGTTGTTTTCTTGTGAAAAGAGCTATAGTGAACACTGGTGTAGACTATCTCCTGGGTATGTATGTAGGGCAGGAATTGTTGGGCTCTCTCTGGCTTTTAGAGTGACAGCCACTGGCATGAATTGTGAACAGATTTCTCCCTGGGACACTTCCAGAACCGCATGTCCATATGTTGCACAGATGTGTGGTTTAACTCTCTGAGAAAGATGCATGTAGCGCTTGATGGGACCTACTTGAGAATAATAGTCAACAGTCATGTCTTTTCTGTTATTTGTTTTTGTTTATTTCTGTGCTTTTCCCAAGACAAACAACAAAACAAGTATTAAGTATGTAGAGAATGGTGGTGAGCATAAAGGGGCTTCAGGCCTTTGAGGGGAAACTTGACCTGAGGTCTCCTGCAGCCCCAGCTCACAGGCATTTGCCTCCTTCAGGCTTCTCCCAGTGTAACTCATTGGCGGAGGCCTCTCCTGCTGGGCTGGGGGGCCCAGGAGGCAGACTTTTTGATGGGCTCTCATAGGCCCGACTTGTCTGAGAACCTCCTGGAGCTTTACCTGAGGGCTGCCCACTTCCCCACGCTTCCCCACGCTTCCCCACAACCAACCTGCGTCTCTTGCATCTCCTGTGTGCTCAAATCAGGTGTTGGTTCACTTGCTCACTCGTTTACCCACCCACCCACCAACACACTCATCCACTTACATGCCCACTCAGCCCCACTCACCCCTACATCCCACCCCCACCCCTGCTCACTCATTCTGTGAGGTTAACAGACCCAGCCATTATTCTCATCCACTCCGGGGCAGGCTCTGCTCCTTCCTCCTTAACCTCCGCGGTCCACCCGTCCCTCTGCAGCTGTGTCATCATACCCTGTCCCTCTGGTGATGGCTGTTTTCACCAAGAATGAGATTTAAAGTCCTCACTCAACTGCCTCTGGACTCCTACTCTTCCCCCTCCCTTGGACCCTGGCCACACTGGCCTCTTCAAAGCACCCATACATGTCTTTCCTGCTGGGCTTGCACTTCCTGTCCTTGTCTCTAGCGTGATCTGTGGGGTCACTCCATTCAGGTTCTGCTCAGATGTTTTCTTTAGGACAGCCCCTCCTTGGTGTCTAGAAGACCTGCTGCCTCAGAACACAGCACTCCCTGCCTCTTCCACCATACCTGGCTTTCTTTTTCTCCATAACACTTCTCACCACCTACCACTGCCTAACTGCTTGCCTCTGTATCAGGACAGCACTTTGGAGTGTCAGCTCCTTGGTAGCAGGACCCTGATTTACTTTCTCACTGCTGTAGCCTTATCACCTAGAAGAGAGGAGGTGCTCAAAAATGGACAAATAAACATAACACCTAAAACCTGTTTGCACCTGCTGACTCATTTGTAAATGTGGCTACTGTGAGGATTAAATAAAAAAATGGGTATGAAGTACTCAGCCCACGGCATACCTGGCACATCATTATAACCAGTTGCTATCAAGTCGGCCCTGACTCATGGTGATCCCATGTGTGTCAGAATAGAACCTGTGCTCCGCAGGGTTTTCGGTGGCTGATTTTACAGAAGCAGATTGCCAGGACTTTCTTCTGAGGCACCTCTGGGTGGAGTCAAGCCTCCAGCCTTTCAGCTGGCAGATGAGTGCATTCATGTTTGTGCCACCTATGGGTGGCACATCACTAGGTGCTCAATAAATGATACTGAAAGGTAATTCTGGGAGCATCTACTGAGCACTTACTGTAGCCATGCCCTATATATCCTGGCTATCAGAGGTGAGTCCTCAAAGAACTCAGTTCATAGAGGGTTTTGGATGACAGTGAAAGCAGTTTGAACATAATTCTGCAGGCAGTAGCGAGCCCTAGGTACTTCTGGAACAGAAGCATGACAGGACCTTCGTACAGATGTATATTCGAAAACAGCAGAGAGAGACCTGGTAGGCTGATAGCAGTATACACTTTCTTTAGCCCTGAGCCTGGGCGACTCAGAGGAACTCAGGTTGCCATGTCTGTCCACCCCTGCTCAGGAGGGGCTAGTGCCTCTGTGGGTAGTTGTCATCCCTCTCCTAGGAAACCTACCTGTCTAAGCTAGCTCATTCCAGCTGCAAAGGGGTGATAGAAGAGGCAGTATGATGGAGACTCCCACCCACCCCTTTGCTCCATTTTAAACCCTCTACCTGGCCCCTCTAGGGTAAACAGCTAAACCTGTATAAATTCACCCAACAAACTTATCTGATGTTATGTAGTCTTCTAGCTGGTCTTATTTCATTGTTGGGGATGTTTCCCAACAGTCCATTCTCCACACAACAAGAGGGATCTTTCTTTTTTATTGTGGTAAACCTATAGGTAACAAAACATTTGCCACTGTAACGATAGTCACACGGACAGTTCAGTAACACTGAATAACCGCATCACGTTGTTCAGCGTCACCATCACCCTTAGCAGGGCTGTTGTGGCTTCCTTCCCTCCTCCTCCCACCCACCCTCATAGCCACTAATACACTTTGGTACCTCAGATACCTGTGTTAAGCATAATTATATTGATTTCAAAGTACTGACATCTAGAAGCAAAGTTCTTTACCACATGTGAAACTGCCTTTTTTATATTGGAAATCCCACAGGTATTACTTGATTAATAAATATTTTACTATCTAAAAAGAGTTTAATGACATCTTTTTATTTGATCATTTCCAGCACCCCCAGAAGCTCAATATCTAAGAGTATCTTACCAGGCCATATTTTACTGTTTTCACTACAAAAATATACTGTATTCCTGCTTCCCCAAGATGACCCAGATGTCTGAGCTAACCTTCGGTGGTACAAATAGTTAAAGTATTTGGCTGCACAAAAGGCCGGAGGTTCAATTGTACCCAGAAGCTTCTCTGAAGAAAGATCTGGTATCTACCACTGAAAATCCAGCTACTGAAAACCAAGGGAACATGTTTCTAGTCCAGCAAACAGTATGTTGCCATGAGTTGGAATTGACTCAACAGCAATTGGTAGTTTGCTCTTAACCCCTAACACAGAGCCAGGCCTGAAGCCTAGATAGGTACTGGAGAGGATGGCTTGTGGATAGTACTTTTTCTGTGAAGGGCTAGTGGTCACCAAGTTGGGGGCTCTGTACAGACCACCCTTACTATGTGTGTCAGGTCTGCATGTTGAAGCTGCTGCTGGTGTCACTGGCATTGCAGAGTTTCACAGTTCGATTTGTCCCCAGCCCAAGAGCCCAGCTGGAGGCTTGTGGGAGGTGGCAAGTCTCCTCACCTGGTTCCTAGGAGACTTGTCCACTTAAGTTAGGCCTGAAACCCAAGACCCTGATTCTGGCATGTCTCAGTCAACAATGTCAGACCTGTTTGCTTGAATTCTGTGCTAGGCTTGACTGGAAAAACAGCTTGACCTGTCACCATGATTTGGACTTTTCAATCTGCTAGTGTCCCTCTGAGTGATGGATGTAGGTGGAAACAAAAGCAGAACAGACAACTTTTTGTCCCCATCATTGCTCCCTGACTGTGCTGATTTCTGTTTATTCCCATTTCTTGGTTGTCATCTCCAAGTGCAATTTCCTGGCCTACTCTAAAACTAGTACCCTGTTATTTATGACAATTTTGCACAGAGGTGGTATGCCATGAATCAAATCCTGTTGCGAGATACATGATTACAGTAAAGAGAGCAAATGGCACTCATTGTGCAATTAAATTATAAAGTGAGTATTTCAAGAATTTCCATACATGTACCCAGACCCTTGCACTGTCTTCTCCCTGAGGCCATCCCAGGCCCACTCACTTCATTCTTTAGAGTAATCCTGCTGTTCTTGTTGAAAGAGAGCTGCTGAAAATAACAGTATTTGTTTTTAATGTTAAAAAGTTGTCACCATAGACTCTGAAACCAAATTCTTCTCACTTCTTTTCATTTCCTTTTTCTAAAATGGAAACAAACTAAATTTCTAAGGCCCAAAATAGAAGTTAATACGTAAAACCTCTTTCTAACCATAATTACCTAAATAAGTCCTTTGAAGAACACGTAGTACAAAAATACAAATGTGTCTTGAACAACTTACGCCTTTAGTGTTTGGCACTTCAGTGTTCTGAATAGACAGTAATATGAAATTCTGGGAAAGATTTCAGTCATAATTATAGTATTCCTGGGGGTGTAGAGACTGCTACTTAGATTTTATGATATTTAGTTGAAAAACGCTTTAGAAATGAATTGGCCTATATTCTCTGAGTGGATGATATAAATCAGCACAATGTTTAAAGAGACTAAAGATCAGTTAGAGAAAGTCTTATCAGAATAAATGTAACAGTAAGATAAGGTTTTAGCTCAGATAAACGGAAAAGAAAATTGCTGTTAAACAGAAACTTAGGCAATCATGCAGTGAACTCAAAACAGTATTTGCGTGAAATAATGTAATCAGAGGGAAATATAAAATTTTGACAGTGAAGTTGGATGATTAGGAAAGTGTAGAATGGTGGTTTTCAGAAGGGTAATGTCAGGCATCTGAAGACAGGCAGTAAGAAAACAGAAGAGTTTTGTCATCTTACAATGTGACGTAAGAGGTACAGGAGCAAATTCTGATGACCGTGCCCTGTGATTTGACTCTCCCACTCCTTCCAGGGGGGCCCAGAGAGTGTGGTGTCGGGACATCACAGATGCACAATAGCTGACGTTGCTCCTCTAGTTTAGAACATCATCTCCCATCCTTATCTATAAAAATCTAAGTCCTGCAATTCCATCACTTTTCTATTTACATTTAACCAATTTTATCATGCTCATTCTAGTTTATCATAAATATTCTATCACTTCCCACTTCTGCAGAACATACAAATAGCAAACCTAACCTCAGTATAAAATCGGGCATGTGATTCTATGTCACCTATAGCTAACTGTGTTTCAGGACACCTAAGTTAGTTTTTCTCACTCTTTTCTTCATGTGATCTAGAGCAGCTGTGCAGACTGTTGAGTGTAGAGGAATGCTGAAGGAATGAAGGAAGGAAGGAACAAACGAGTGTAGGTACCTGTCTAAAAAACAGACTAAAGAATCAACAGATAGATATTGCCCTTAGAGCTGACAAGCCTGTATACGAGGTCTGACAGTTAGGTCTGTGATCTTAATTATTCTTTTTTTCCCCTTTTTACTGGGATTTAAGTGAAATACAATCCAAATCACTTTGGCATGCCCACCTATCTGCAACTCCTCCTGCTTTTCTTGTCTGGTGACAGCACACTCCTCCTTTGCATGCTATACTTGTAGTATCCTCTTAACAAGCTCCTGTCCCCTCTTCCCCACCCTCTTCTCTCCCATCTAGAAAGAGACCAGTAGGGCAGCATCCTATAAATGTATAGAACCACAAAGTACACAGATCATATGGTCACATTGTGTCCCCGAGTCCAGTCCATTTTTATCCGAAGAGTTGACCTCAGAACTGATTTCTGGTCTGAGGCGGCATCAGGTCTCGGGGCCATGCTCCTGGGGAGTCCTCCAGGCTGTCGGACCATCAGCTGTCTTTTAGTAGAGTTCTTGAGCTGCACCCCTCTTTTTCTTGTGTTGCCTCAGGGACTCTGCATTTTGTGCCTGATCACAGCTGTTTTGGGTGGTAGCTAGGCAACATCTGGTTAAGTCTGTGAACTTAATTATTCTTGAGTGCTATATACCTCATTGCTGAATATCTCTACAGTCACCCTTGAAATACTCCCCCTGGGAAACTATGCACCAACACCTGTGCCTAGTCCACCCTTCAAAGCATTTTTGGAACTCCTTCTGGAATGGCCATTGTACACAGGAGCAAGGTGGCAAGTTCGCAAACTTAATTGTATAGATGTCTATGAGGGAGTTTTTAGTCAATAAACATATAACTATATTGGAACACTACTTATTGTACATATTGGAACCATCTACTTACCTGATCTAGCCTTCAATCATTTTCTTCTTTACCTGAAGATAAAAGAAATATTGAAAGGAAGACATTTAATGACATTCTGGATAATACAATGGCAGCTTTGATAGCCATTCCAGAAAAAGAGTTCCCAAACTGCTTCGAAGGGTGGACTACACACTGGCGTCAGTGCATAGCTTTCCAAGGGGAATACTTTGAAAGTGACCATAGTGATACTCAGCAATGAGGTATGTAACACTTTTTCTAGGATGAGTTTATGAACTTAACTGGTATATGAGCATTTATTCCTTTTTTAATTAGAAGTATATGTAGTTGTCTCACTCCATGATGCTGGCAGGCATCTAGAATCCATAGAGCCTTGAATTATTAATCTGCATTACCCTGCCATTTAGTGCAGCATCTGGTATAATAGTAGTCCACTTGCTTTCACCAAATATCCACTTCCTGTCCATCCTGAACACATGTAGAATACCTTTATCCTTTCTTCGTGGTTAGGTCCAGCCATGTAACTAGTTCTGAGCAACAGAATGTGTATTAAGTCCAGCCTTTGCTCTCATGAAGGGTCTGTCTGTGCCATGCACTCTTTCCCCTGCCATTTGATGGATACTAAGGACAACGATGGCATAAGGGTGGCAGAGCCATGGGATGGACAAAGCCAGTCCCTTAATCAGCTGGGGTAGAACTGCCTGCTGAGCAGAAATTTCTGCTTGATCTGTTAAACGATTTAAAAAAATCAGTCTATATTGTATTTTAACAAATTCCTAATTTTTGTTGTTGCATACTCTATAGTCAAGCATACCCTAAAGTATAATAAAGCACTAGTAGTACGATATTCATAAATGTTTTTGAATATATTTGACATTATATAACCAAGATAGTCTGTGCCTTTCAAAATACATTCCTGGGGATTTCGTAAGGTGTAGGTGAGCTCTACAGTCTTACAGGGCAAATTGGAGAGCATGGGGATGGCTCAAGCCCACACCTCTGCCACTGCCTCAGCCACTCCACAGACAGATAGACCCAGACCCAGACCCCCCCAGACCCCCCCAGACTCCCCCAGGCCCCTCCAGACCCCCCCAGACCCCCCAGACCCCCCCAGACCCCCCCAGACCCCCCCAGACCCACACTTTAACTGGATCTCAGTAAACACAACAGTATCTGCTAGCCAGAGGCAGGACTAAGGGCTACCAAGAGAGGCACCCAAGGCACAAAATTCAAGGAGGCAATCACTCTGGGCCCTGGAGCTCCTGCCTTAGACAGCACTCATAACATAATCCACTTACTGAGAGAGATTCCTGTGGAGGGGCAAGGGCTTTGTTCCATTCCATGAGCCTTCTGACGGCCATATACAACTCTAATTGAAAAGTGGAAATTAATTATGCCAATTAATCTGCGGGTATGAAGAGTTTATACTACCTTGATTTCCATAGCTAGATAGAAAACTAGATTCTGATTCACAGGACTCAAAATTTGTTACCAGGACATAAAAGAAATGGCCGCTTTAGGACCCCGTGGAAATTCCTTTAAAAAGACTTCTTCAATGGAACTAGTCACATGATTCATATATATTATGGTTCTCAAAAATGATAGCATTTCTCTGGCGGAATCACATTTCACTTGCACCAAATGGATTACCTTGAGGTTAACACCTTAAAGTGTGTTTAAAGATACAAAATTTATAAGTGTGACAACTTTAGTTTAGAGATATGCTTCTGAATATGAATTTAAATGATTTCTTCACAGCTCTACTAAAGATACATTTTTTATTCCTTTCTTGTTTTAAAAAAATGTATTTTTTATTGTGTTTGTGATAGTTTACAAGTCAGTTTCTCATAGTAATCTTTTCCTTTCTGATTACAAAAATAACACGTATGTGCATGTTTTATCAAATTTGAAAATTAACCCACAAGATTCACGGTTTAGTAATCATACATTATTCACCCACCTAGCATATTTCATTTTAGTATTTATGTATACATATGAATGTGTAGATGCATATATATGCATGTGCGAAAAGTAAAACTGGCATCTAACTTAACAAACAACTTGGTCTCTAAGCACTTGCCTATTCTAGGTGTTTCGTATAAGGGAGATCGCACAACACATGCACTTTTGTTACTGCCTTACTTCACTCAGCATAACGTTTATAAGGCTCCTCCATGTTGCATGGATCAGAACTTCATTTCAGAGGGATCTTTCTGAAGTGTATATTAGAACCTGTCATTCTGCTGAAAATCCTTCAGTGGCTTCCCATTACAAAGCCAAACTGCCTGAGACCCCTGACCACCTCTGCAGTTTTGTCTGGGCCACTCTCTCCACACAACAGTCCACATTGGCCTGTTTTTGGTTCCAACACTCCCCAAGTCCATTTCTGCCCTGCTACCCCCTGCCTAGATGGCTCTCCCTCCAGCTTCTCCAAGGCTGCTCATTCTCATCGCAAAGGCCTCAGCTTAAATGGCACTTTTTTTGGAAGGCCTTCTCTGAAGGTCCCATCCAAAGTGGCCTACCCAAGTTATGTGGAGTCAATTTTATAGGAATTAGGTTCTAAAGACAATATTTAAAGTAAGAAGCACCTTGTCAAAATGACCCTTGCAAACTCCCTAGCAGGCCCTCACACTGGAGAGCAGCGCATCATCTCAACAAGCCCAACACTGCCAGCCATCCTTCCACCACTGGAGCAGTTTGTTCTTTCTCTTGAGCATGGCCTGGCTTCCACATAGGGGTCACGCTGTATGCAAAGAAGGTATCTTTAAGCACTAGAAGGTCCTTGGGTAGTACAAACTGGTTGTATTCTGCTACTAACTGGAAGATCACTTTCTTCACCAAGATCACTTCAGCAGGACTGCTGAAGGGCCTGTGTGATCTACTTCTGTGAGGGTAACAAAAATCCAAAAGCATTGTCTTCAAGCTGATTCTGACTCTTGGTGACCCCATATTTTACAGAGTAGAGCTGAGTTCCCTAGGGTTTTCTTTGGCTATAATCTCCATGGAAGCAGACTGCTAGGTGTTTCTTACAAGATGCTGTGGTGTGGGTTAATAGGTGAGTGCAAACCATTTATGCCACCCATGGGCCTTGTCTTGTAAAGTTATAGGCACTGAAAACATGGAGTACAGTTCTACTCACAGGGTTGCTGTGAGTTGGAACTGACTCAACAGCAACAGGATTTTTGTTTTTTAAGCACTAGGTGCACATTCAGGGTAGCAAAGAGTTCACATGACGGGAGGTATGCCGGAATTGAGGCCTTGGACAGGGTCCAAAGAGTCATGCACCCAATAAATGCAAGGATGGGGGTAAACCACTGCAACTTTAAAATGAGGATTTAAAACAAAAAATTTTTTTTTCACCGGACAGGGAGAGCAGTGGAAGCTGCATATAGGGGGGCATGTAAATTTATATGTGAATGTACATTTTCACTCAGTTATGTTAAATAAAAATTAAAATTAAAAAAAAAATTGGGGGGTCCAGGGAAACATTCTCTATCACTCTATCTATTTCCTTAGCAGGACTCACCACAATATAAAACGGTCCTAGGTATTTGTTTTCTCCTCCACTAGACTGTAAGCTCTGAGAGGGTAGAGACTTGCCTATCTTGCTACTGTCTACTCCTAGCACCTGGTACAGTGCCAGTCACAAAGTCAGGGCAGAAAAGTAGATGAATGAATAGCCTGATGCCTCCTCTGGGCTAGGGTCTCCACCAAGTGGTGGGAACACAAATCAGCTAGATGCTTTAAGTGCTGTACCTCCAGGGTGGCTCTTGCTCCTTCCTGCACCTACCCCCCATAGCAACTAGGCCCTCTTCCTCATGCTAAGGGTCTCCTTCCTTCTTAGAAAAATGCCCATTGCTGAGCTGCCTTTACTCAGCTGCACCGACAGCAGTGACTTCCGCCCTGGCTAGAGGAGACTGCCCAGAGACCAGTTTCAAGGAGTGAGAAGTACTGGATTGGCTTACATCCTCATTCTAATCTTCTTTTCCCATTTCTCTCTACCCCAAGCTTAGCTGGCTTCAGGCTGTTAATGGGGCACCAAGCACATCCAAAGCTTAGAGCTCCTGTAATGGGAACCCACCAACTCCCTAGGAGGAAGGGCTTCACTGATTTCTAGGAAGATCGAGACAGTACACCACAGTGTTTAAGAATCTGGGATTCAGGCATCAGCCTTGCTGCTTCCAAGCTATGTAACACTGGACAAGTTGCATGATCTGAGTTTCAGTTTTCCTTTCTGTATAATGGGCCTACTCATAGGGTAGTATGAGAATTAAATAAGACAGTGCCATCTAAATGCTTAGTGTCTGGCTTGTGATGGGCACTCAACAAGTGCCATCATCACACAACACCAGTCCCATCTGCTAGTGATTTCAAGCTGCTTGCTTCTCCACTCCCCTAGTCACACTTCTTGGCAGCTTCTGCAGCTCCCATTACTATCTATATGCTGATGACCCCCAAATCACAGGTACAACTCCCATTTTACCCACCACAAACTTGCTCCTTCTCCTATGTTTCCCATCTCAGTAAGTATCACCACTGTCCACTCAGGTGTTCAGGTGAGGAGTGTGAATGTCTTCCTGGCTTCTCTCCATCTCAAACCTACTCCATTCCCTTTCTATTTCCCTCGTGGGCCAGACCACCACCTTTAGCCAGCCATACCTCCCAACTGGTGGTCTTGCAGCTATTCTCCAGAAGTAGTTGGAGGGGTCTTTCTAAAGTGTAAATCTGACCATGTTGTTCCTCAGCTTCAAACCCTTTAATACTGTTCTAGTGCCCCAGGAATCAAGTCCAAACTCCTAAACACAACTTACAAGGCTCTGTAGGATTTGGTCTCTGCCTTATTTCCTAACCAATCCAGAGCTCTACTTTTTCTCTTAGTTTCTATGACATGACTGGATACTGGATATAGATATTGAGGATGGGGTAAAGCCTTCAAGATCTTCATTTCCTGATGTGATACAACTCAAAATGAGAAGAAACAGTTGCAAACATCCATTAATAATTGGAAATGGAATGTACAATACATAAATCTAGGAAGATTGAAAATCATCAGAAATGAAATGGAACACATAAACATCAGTATCTTAGGCATTAGTGAGCTGAAATGGACTGGTATTGACCATTTTAAATCCGACAATCATATGGTCTACTATGCTGAGAACAAAAACTTGAACAGGAACAGGGTTGCATTCATCATCAAACCTGAAGAGGAACAGTGTTGCATTCATCATCAAAAAGAACATTTCAGGATCCATCCCAAAGTACAATGTTGTCAGTGATAGAATAATATCCATAGCCTATAAGCAAGGCCAGTTAATACAACTATTAGACAAAGGAGATTGAAGGTTTTTACCAGCTTCTGCAGTCTGAAATTGATCGAACAGGTACTCAGGATGTATTGATAATTACTGGTGACTGGAATGCAACAGTTGGAAATAAAGAAGAAGGCTTGGTAGTTGGAAAATGCAGCCTTGGTGACAGAAATAACGCTGAAGATGGCATGACAGAATTTTCTAAGACTAACAACTTCTTCATTGCAAATATCCTTTTTAACCAACACAAATGGTGACTGTACACATAGATCTCACCAGATCGAATACACAGGAAGCAAATCGACTACATCTGTGGAAAAAGACAATGGAAAAGCCCCATATCAGCAGTCAGAACAAGACTAAGTGCTGACTGTGGCACAGACCATCAATTGCTTATATGCAAATTCAAATTGAAACTGAAGAAAATTAGGACAAGTTCATGAGCACCAAAGTATGACCTTCAGTATATCCCTCCTGAGTTTAAAGACCATCTCAAGAATAGATTTGATGTGTTAACCACCAATGACCAATGACCAAAGACCAGACAAATTGTGGAATGACATTAAAGACATCATTTATGAAGAGAGTGAAAGGTCATTAAAAAGACAGAAAAGAAAGAAAAGACCAAACTGGACATCAGAAGAGACTCTAAAACTTGTTCTCAAACATCGAGCAGCTAAAGCAAAAGGAAGGAACGGCAAAGCAAAAGACCTGTTTTAGCCAGCTAGTGCTGCTCTGACATAAATATCGCAGAGTGGATGGCTTTAACAAAGGAGAGTTTATTCTTACACAGTCTGGTAAGCTACAAGTCAAAATTCAGGATGTCCACTCCAGGGGAAGGCTTCCCCCCTTGTCAGCTCTGGAGGAAAGTTGGGTATTGCACCAGTGTTTGTCCAGGGAGCATCTTGGCACAGAAACCTCAGGTCTGAAGGATGTGCTCTTCTCCCAGTGCTGCTTTCTTGATGGTGTGAGGTTCCCAATTCTCTTCTTTCTTCCCTTTCCTTTTATCTCTTGTAGGATGAAAGGATTAAGGGTGGTGCAAGCCATACTCCAGGGAAACTCCCTTTACAGTGGAGCAGGGAGGTGATCCTATGAAGGGATTTACAGTCCCACCCTAATCGTTTAACATACAGCACAGGAAAATCACAAAATGAAGGACAATCACGAAATACTGGGAACCATGGCCCAGCCACATGGCTACACATATTTTTGGGGGGACACAATTCAATCCACGACACCTCACCCTTTGGCACCCCAAAAATCATGTCTTTGAAACATGTAACACATTCATCCTATCACAGCAAAATCATGTCCATCCCACATGATAGAAGTCTTAAATCAGTTCCAAGTTCAAAATACAAAAACCCTTCTACATCTGTGAAACCTAGAATGCAAGCTATCTGCTTCCAAAGGTACAATGGCAGAACAGGCACAAGTTAGATATTCCATTACAAATGAGAAATTGCAGGGGAAGAAGGCATTAACAGGCAAGATGAAAGTCAGCAGAACACATTAAATTAGCCCTCAAGGCTTTGAAAATACTCTTACATTTTCTGAGACATTCCACACAGTGGCCCTGCCCTCCAGACTCTAGGTATTGGCGACAGTCTCTGGATTCTGAGTGGAGACACCTAGCTTTGTGCTACAACTCTGTCTTCCAGGCCCACTTGGACAGAAACTGTGCTCCATCGGCTTTAGGCGCACCCTAAGCCCAACTGAGTTGCAGTTCCAGCCTTACAAACACAGGATACCATGGTTCCACCCGTTGGAACCTCTGACATCATGGCCATACCTTTTGAGACTGAGGCAGCTCAGCTTCTCATGCTCTTTGTCTCTTCAGCTTCTGCTTCTTATGACCTCATGGCCCAGGCCTCAGGCACTCATCTGCCCTGCTGGGGTAAGTGTTCCAAAGCTCTGTAGCTCCACTGATTCAAGTGCCTGGAGACACCCCACTCAGCTAGGAAGCCTCCTTCACAAAGGCACTCAGCTCTCTTGCTCTGGGTCAGCAAGGCTAGCTCCAGTGATTCAAGTGCCTGGAGGCACTTGCTCTACCAGGAAGCCTCTGTGCACAGGCACTCAGCTCTCTCGCTCCATAGGTTGGTTCCAGCTCTATCTCTGGTTCTGCTGTGGCTGCTGCTGCTGCCACTGGTCCTCTGCTGCCCAGCTCTCCTTGGTTTCTTCTGAGTCTTCTATTCATTCAGTTTTAAAACTGCTTTGACATTTTAGGTATTTGTTAGAGCAGCACCCCACTCCTGGTACCAAATTCTGTTTAGTCACCTGGTACTGCACTAACTGAAAATACCATGAGTGGCAGGCTTTATGAAGAGAAACTTTATTTGACACAGTCTTGTAAGCTGCAAATTCATTTATGAGCTCCAAGTCCATTCAGTAGGAGAAATTGTTACAATCCAGTCAGCTGAGTCCAAGTTCCAAAAGAGTATCTTAGTAAAGGAACCTCAGGCCAAAGAACATGTTCTGCTCTCAGTCTTGGTAGTATTAGGTTCCCAACTCTCTATGCTCACTTCTCTCGCTTACATTCCACAGCTGGTGACTTGAGTCCCGTCTCACCAGCACAACTGCTGCCCATTCTCCATCATCATCACAGAGGCAGTATTCACAATACATGGGAGGAATTGCACCATACTGGGACTCACAGTCAAGTAAAATCAATACATACATTTTTTGGGGGGAAACAACGCAATCCACGACAAGACCTAAACATAAGATTTCAAACAGCAGCTTGAGAAGACAAAATAAAGTATTATAATGACATTTGCAAAGAGCTGGAATTGGAAAACCAGAAGGAAAGAACAGGTTCTGCATTTCTCAAGCTGAAAAACTGAAGAAAAAATTCAAACTTCGTGAAGGATTCTACAGGGAAACTATTAAACGATTCAAGGAGCATGAAAAGAAGGTGAAATACACAGAGGCATTATACCAGAAAGAACTGGTTGATGTTCAGCCATTTGAAGAGGTAGCATATGATCAGGAACCAATTGTACTGAAGGAAGAACTGGAAGCTGCATTGAAGGCATGGCCAAAAAACAAGGCTTCAGGAATTGATGGAATATCAACTGAGATATTTCAACAAACAGATGCAGCACTGGAAATGCTCACTTATCTATGCTAAGAAATTTGGAGGACAGCTAGCTGGCCAACTGACTGGAAGAGACCCATATTTATGCCCATTCCAAAAAAAGGTGATCAATCAAGTGCAGAAATTACTGAAAAATATTGTTAATATCACACACAAGTAAAATTTTTCTCCAGATCATTCAAAATTGTCTGCAACAGCATATTGACAAAGAATTGTCAGAAATTCAAGCTGGATTCAGAGGAGGACATAAAACCAGGGTTATCATTGCTAATGTCAGATGGATCTTGGCTGAAAATAGAGAATACCAGAAAGATATTTACCCGTGTTTCATTCACTATGCAAAGGCATTCGACTGTGTGGATCATAAAAAAATTATGGCTAACATTGCAGAGAATGGAAATTCCAGGTCACTTAATTGTGCTCTTATAGAATCTGTATACGGATCAAGAAGCAGTCGTGCAAACATAACAAGGGAACACTGCATGGTTTGAAGTCAGGAAAGGTGTGCATCAGGGTTGTATCCTTTCACCATACGTTTTCAATCTGCATGCGAGCAAATTATCTGAGAAGCTGGATTATACGAAGAAGAATGAGGCACTTTACTTGCTGGAAGTGAGGAAGATCTGCAACATTTACTGATGAAGATCAAGAACCACCATCTTCAGCATGGATTGCACCTCAACATCAAGACAACAAAAATCATCAGAACTGGACCAGTAAGCAACATTGTCATCAATGGAGAAAGGATTGAGTTTGTCAAGGATTTTATTTTACTTGGGTCCACAATCAATGCCCATGGAAGCAGCAGTCAAGAAATCAAAAGACACATTGCACTGGGAAAATCTGATGCAAAGGATCTCTTTCAAGTACTGAAGAGTAAAGATGTCACCTTGAAAGCTAAGTGTGCCTCACCCAAGCCGTGGTGTTTTCAATCACATCATACACAAGCAAAAGCTGGACAATGAACAAAGAAGACACAAGAACTGATACCTTTGAATTGTGGTGCTGAAGAAGAATGTTGAATGTACCAGGGACTGCCAAAAGAACAAACAGATCTGTTCTGGAAGAAGTGCTACTCAACTGTTCCGTGGAAGCCAAGGTGGCAAGACTGTGTCTTACATACTTTGGGCATGGTGTCAGGAAGGATCAGTCCCAGAAGGACATCATGCTTGGCAAGAGAAAGGTCAGCGAAAAAGAGGAAGACCCTCAATGAGATGGATTGACGCAGTGGCCACAACAACGGGCTTACACAAAAAAGCAATTGTGGACATAGCACAGGACTGGGCAGTGTTTTGTTCTGCTGTGCATAGGGTTTCTGTGAGTAGGAACTGACTCAGCGGCACCGAACAACAACTATGACTTGATTAGGTGTTGCTTCTCTTGGCTTCCATAGCATCCTATATGTAACTTACTGCGGTGGAGTCAGTTCTGACTCACAGGAACCCTGCTGGACAGAGTAGAACTGCCTCATACAGTTTCCAAGTCTGTAAATCTTTATGGAAGCAGATTGCCACATCTTTCTCTCTGCAGTTGTTGGGTGCTTCAAACTGCTGGTCTTTTGATTTGCAGCCAAGCACTTATCCACTGAGCCCTAGGCTCCTATCCTGTACTTACTACTAAAAACTACATATCACAATGTAATAGAATTTTATAACTTGCAGCATGGCAAATCAGCTTATCCCAGGAGCACAGGGAAGGGTTCCTATTTGCCTATGTGATCCAGAGCCTAGCATCGTGCACTGCCGAGTTTGTGCTCTGTCTTTCACATGAACTGGTGTTGAAGAGTAGGTATGTCCTTGAATCCTGGAGCACTCCATCTGGCCCCTTCCCCTCTGCTCCTGAACAGTAGCCTAGCTCCTGCAGTGGAAGATGCTGGTTCAAGGCCACTAAATGGAACCCTGTACACCATTTCAGGGTTACAGTTAGGAAGAGCTCACTGCACACACTGGGGAGTCCTAGGTGTGGAAGGCTGGAGGCTTCACTGGGTGATCTTTGACTAGGATTGCCAGATATATTACTGGAGGCCCAATGCAAGTTGAATTCAGATAAACGACAAGTAATATTTTAGTATAAGTATGTTCCATGCAGTATTTGGGACAGTGTTGTACTTAAATTAAAAAAAAAAAAATTATTCGTCGTTTATCTGAAATTCAGCTTTAAATGGGCACCCTGCATTTTATTTGCTAAACGGGGCAGTCCTATTCTGGCAAGTCCCTGTACATCCTGGGCAAGTTCATATCCCTCCCTGGACACCAGTGAAATGGGGATATTCTTATGAAACTTGTTTCAGGGACTCCTCAGGCGGAGAAAAATTCCCACAAGCAGCCGCCGCTCTTGTGCTGCGGAAACTTGTGGCAGAGCACTGGTCTCCAGAGTCGCTCGCCCAGGGCATAAGAGCAAGCCCCTTCTTCCTCCTGGTGTTTAAGTGTGAGAATGTGTCTGCCACAAACAGGAACAACGTTTTTAATGATTAACACACCACATCCACAATAAGCTTGCTCCACTCGGCCGGGGTTCCCCGTCGCACTGAGTTCCTCCGACCGCACACTTCCTGTGACATAACGTACGTCACTTCCACGTCCAAGAGTCTCCTCCGCTTCGAGCCACGTGCTCTCACGCCCTCTACCGGTTTGGAGGAGGGGTCGACTTTACACGGCCGACAGTGTGGAGAGACCGCAGAGTCCATTGGTTGAAAGAAGGAGAGCCCCAGCTGCGTCCCCCCAGTTTCTACCAATAGAACAGCGGACCTTCTCCGGGGGGTGCGGTTCCCACGGAAATAGGGTCAGCCCGGGTCGGAGGTGGCGTGGGAAGGTGGCGACCTGGTCTCTGTGAGGCCAGAAAGGCTTGACGTGACAACGGAAGTGGACTCCTTGCTTTCCGCTTCCATCTAAGAAATAGAGTCCTTGGGTAGAAGAACCGTAGACCTGTACTGTTCCGAGGAGCTTGGGCTGTGGAGTCCTTTTCAGCATTTCATAAGTGAGAGAAGGCACCTGCTGAGTTCACACAGAAAATCAAAAGGCTTTGAACGAAGTACTGACTACCACAACAGGATGCTTTCCAATCTATAATAAAGAGTACTTTCTGGTCGTGCAGTTGGCCTTCGCTCTTACTAATT
Source organism: Heterohyrax brucei (assembly GCA_028571685.1). Classification (NCBI taxonomy): domain Eukaryota; kingdom Metazoa; phylum Chordata; class Mammalia; order Hyracoidea; family Procaviidae; genus Heterohyrax; species Heterohyrax brucei. Next base: position 63,553,664 of record CM053140.1, read on the forward strand.
TAATCCTTACAAGCCTGTGAAGTGGATGTTGTGACCTTGATTCCTGATGCCTGTGTTAGGATTGCATTTCTGCTAGTTATTAGTTGTTTATTCTGGGACAAGTGACCTTCTATGCTACAGTTTCTGTATTTGTAAAGTGGGGTCATGTAGTACCTGCCTCATCGCATTGTGTCCAAGGATTAAATATGTTTGTGCTACTTAGAACACGTGACACTTAGGAACTATTGTTCACTGCTACTGAGTTGATCACTGCTACTGAGTTGATTCCAACTTGCAGCGATCCTGTGTACAACAGAACAGAACACTGTCTGGTTCCATGCCATCCTCACAATTGTTGTGCTTGAGCCCCTTGTTTCAGCCATTGTGTCAGTCTGTCTCACTGAGGGACTTCCTCTTTTTTGCTGATCGTCTACCAAGCATAATGTTCTCTAGGGACTGCTCCTTCCTAATAACACATCCTAAGTAAAGGAGATGAAATCTTCCCATCCCTGTGCCTAATAAACCTTCTGACTGTACTGCTTCCAAGACAGATTTGTTCTTTTCTTTTGGCAGTTCGTGGTATATTCAATATTCTTTGACAATGCCATAATTCAAATGCACTAATTCTTATTCGATCTTCCTTATTTATTGTCCAGCTTTTGCATGCACATGAGGCAATTCAAAAGAACACAGCTTGGATCAGGCATACCTTAGTTTTCCTATCATTGCTTTATTATTATTATTATCATGGCTGAGTGAAAATGTACATTCCCGTATAAATTTACATGCCCACCTATATGCAACTTCCACTGCTCTCTCTGCCCAGTGACAGCATACTATTCCTCTCTGCTCCATACATGTTTCATCTTCCCAGTGGTCTCCTTTCCCCTTTTCTCCACCTACTCCCCTTCCTCCAGCCAGAGGTCAGCAGGATGATACCCTATAGATGCATAGAACCATAAAGTGCATCCAATATATGGTCACTCTGCATCACCAAGTCCAATCCATTCGTGTCCAAAGAGTGGACCTTTGTTATGATTTATGCACAAGGGCAGCATCAGAGCCAGAGAACTATTAAGAATCAAACACTTTTGCTCATCCAAAGATTTTATTAATAGAATTAAAAGGCCATCTACAGAATGGGAAAAAATATTTGGCAACTCTATGTCAGACCAACGCCTGATCTCTATAATCTATAAGATACTACAAAATATCAAAAGAAGATAAATCATCCAATTAAGCGATGGGTAAAGGAGATGGACAGACATTTCTCTAAAGAGGAAATCCAGGCTGCCAAAAAACACATGTGGTCATGTTCACAATCTTTAGTTATTAAAGAAATTCAAATCAAGAGAACAATGAGATACCATCTCACCCCAACAAGGTTGCCTGTGATCCAAAAACCACAAAACAACAAATGCTGGAGAGGCTGTGGAGAAGTGGAACTCTTCTACACTGTTGGTGGGGTTGCAAAATGGTCCAGCCTCTTTGGAAAGCAATCTGGTGCTTCCTTAAAAAAATGGATATAGATATACCATTTGACCCAGTAATTCCACTACTTGGAATATAGCCTACAGAATCAAGGCCTTTCACACCAATGGACACATGCACAAGAATGTTTGTCGCAGCACAGTTCACGACAGCAAAAAGATGGAATCAATGCAGATGCCCAACAACAGAGGAATGGATAGGTAAACTATGGTATATATACTCAATGGAGCACTACGCAATGATAAAGAATAATGATGATTCCAGGAAACATCTCATGACCTGGTTTCAACTGGAAGACATTATGTTGAGTGAAAGTAGTCAGTGACAAAAGGACAAATATTTTATGAGACCCCTACGATAACATCATTGCTTTTTAACATTTTAAAGTGGTATTCTGCAACAGATTTGCCCAATGCAATATGCCCTTTTATTTCTTGACTGCTGCTTCCATAAGCATTGTGAATCCAAGTAAAATAAAATCCTTGACAACTTCAGTATTTATCATGATGTTGCTTACTGGTCCAGTTGTGAAGATCTTTATTTTCTTTTTGTTAAGGTATAATCTATACTAAAGGCTGTAGTCTTTGGTCTTCATTTGTAAGTGCTTCGAGTCCTCTTCACTTTCAGTAAGGCAGGTTGGGTCATCTGCATAAGATGTTATTAGTGAGTTTTCCTTCAGTCCTGATGCTATCCTCTTCATTAGTCTTAACTTCTTGAATTTTTTGCTTAGAAAACAGGTTTAACAGTATGGTGAAAGGACACAACCCATGCAGTGTATTTAAACCATGCAGTATCTCCTTGTTCTGTTTGAACAACCGCCTCTTAGTCTATGTACAGGTTTTGCAAGGGCACAATCAAGTGTTCTGAAATTCCCATTCTTTGCATAGATTTGTTATGATTCACACAGCTGAATGCCTTTGCATAGCTAATAAAATACAAGTAAACATCCTTCTGTAATTCCTATTCTTTGCAGTGCTCTCCATAATCTGTTACAATCCATATAGTCCAATACCTTTGCACAATCAATAAAACACATGTAAACATCTTTCTGGTAGTCTTTGCTTTCAGCCAAGATTCATCTGATATCAGCAATGATATCCCAGGTTCCAGATCCTCTTCTGAATCAGGCTTGAATTTCTAGTTTTATTTATTATGTAAAGGCATTTGACTGTGTGGTTCATAACAGATTATGGATATCATTACCAAGAATGAGAATTAGAGAACACTTACTAGTGCTCATGAGGAGTCTGTACATAGATTAAGAGACAGTTGTTAGAACAGAAAGGGGGGTACTGCATGGCTTAAAGTCTGAAAAGTTGTGCATCAGGGTGTTACCCTTCCACCATACCTATTCAATCTGTATGCTGAGCATGTAATCTGAGAAGATGGACTACGTGAAGGAAAACAGAGCATCGGGATTAGAGGAAAACACATGAACAACCTGCAATATACAGATAATACGACCTTACTTGTTGAAAGTGAAGAGGACTTGAAATACTGCTGAAGATTAAAGATCACAGACTTCAGTATGGATTACAGCTTAACATAAAGAAACAAAAATCCTCAAAATTGGATAAATAAGCAACATCATCATAAGTGGAGAAAACATTAAAGTTGTTAAGGATTTAATCTTACTTGATGTGCAATTGAGATCTATGGAAGCAGCAGTGAAGAAATCAAAAGATGCATTGTGTTGGGGAAATTTGCTGCAAAAGACTTCATTAAAGTGTTGAAAAGCAAAGTTAGTACCTTGTGAACTAAGATGCGCCTGACCCAAGTCATGGTATTTTTTATATGAAGACTGACAATTAAGTTCACGAACTCGTTCCAGAAAACGTGCTACATACATCATTGCTGAATATCACTATGGTCACCTTCAAAGCAGTTCTCTGGGGAAGCTATGCACTGACACCAGATCCTAGTAAACCCTTCAAAGCAATTTTGGAACTCTTTCAGGAATGGCCATCAGAGCTGTTGTTGTATTACCCTTGATGTTCTGAATGTTATCAAAATGTCTTCCTTTCAATATTTCCCTTGTCTTTGGGTAAAGAAAAAAGTCATTGGAGGATAGATCAGGTGAGTAGATAGGGTGTTCCAATACAGTTGTTTGTTTACTGGCTAAAAACTCCCTCACAGACTACACAGTTAAGTGTATGAACTTGCCACTGTACACAATGGCTATTCCAGAAAGAGTTCTGAAACTTCTTTGGACGGTGGAGTAGGTGCTGGCATTAGTGCATAGCTTCCCAAGAGAAGTGCTTTGAAGGTGACTGTAGTGATATTCAGCAACGAGGTATGTAGTACTTAGAACAATTAAGTTTACAGACTTAATTGTCAGGCCTTGTGAGCAAGGGAAAGCTGGAAGGAAGACTGAAGAACTGACGCCTTTGAATTGTGGTGTTGGAGAAGAATATTGAATATGGCAAAAGAATAAATAGATCTGTCTTTGAAGAAGTACAACCTTAATGCTCCTCAGAAGCAAGGATGGTGAGATTCCATCTCACATACTTTTGACATGTTGCCAGCAGTGATCAGTCCCTAGAGAAGGACATCATGCTTAGTTGAGTAGAGGGTCGGCATAAAAGAGGAAGACCCTCGACAAAATGGATTGACACAGTGGCTGCAATAATGGACTCCAGCATGACATCAATTGTAGGCATGCTAGAGGACCTGGCAGTGTTTCATTCTGTTGTATAGTAGGTCACTATGAGTCAGAACCAACTCAACAGCACCTAAAAACAACAACAAACATTTTTGTGGTGTGCTCTGCCTTTAGCCAAGATCCATCTGACATCAGCAGTGGTATTCTTCATTCCACATCCTCTTCTGCATCTGGTTTCACTTGCTGGCAGTTCTCTGTGGATGTACTGCTGCAACTCTTTTTGAGGAAAATTTTACTCATGTGTGACATTAATGATATTGTTCCACAATGTCCACATTTTGTTGGATCCCCTTTCTTTGGAATGGGCATGAATATAGATCTCTTCCAGTCAGCTGGCCAGGTTGTCTTCCAAATTTCTTGGCATAGACAAGCAAACACATCTGATGTTGCATCCTTTTGTTGAAACATCTTAGTATTCTGTCAATTCCTGGAGTTTTGTTTTTTGGCAATGCTTTCAATGCAGCTTGGACTTGTTAAATACCATTATCTCCTGAAATGGCTGAATGTCAACCAATTCTTTTTGGGACTGTGACTGTTTATTCTTTCCATCTTTTGATGTCTTTTATGTTGTTCAATATTTTACCTACAAAATCTTTCAGAATGGCAACTTTAGGCTTGAACATTTTTTTTTTCAATTCTTTCAGCTTGAAAAATGCCAAGCTTCTTTTCTTTTGATTTTCTAACTCCAGATCTTTGCATGTTTCATTATAATTCTTTGTTTTTTTGAACTACCCATTGAGATCTTCTGTTCAGTTCTTTTATTTCATCGTTTCTTCCTTTTCCTTTAGTTGCTCTATGTTCAAGGGCAAGTTTTAGAGTCTCTTCTGATACCTACTTTGGTCTTTTATTTCTTTTTAGTGACTTTTTGCTCTCTTCATGTTTGATGTCCTTAATATCCTCCCATAACTTTTCTGGTCTACAGTCATTAATGTTCAATGTGTCAAATTTATTCTTGACATGGTCTCTAAATTCAGATAGGATATTAATTTTAACTTTCTTCAGCTTCAACTGGAATTTGCATATGAATAATTGATGGTTTGTTCCACAGTGGACCCTGGCCTTGTCCTGACTGAACATACTGAGCTTTTCCTTCATCTTTCCACAGATGTAGTTGAATTGACTTGTGTGTCCTACCTGGCGAAGTCTGTGTGTATAGTCACCATTTATGTTGTTGAAGAAAGACGTTAGCAATGAATAAGCTGTTGGTCTTGCAAAATTTTATCATGTAATTTCTGGTGTCATTTCTGTCACTAAGATCATATTTTCCAACTATTGGTCCTTCTTTTTTTCAACTTTTACATTCTAGTCCCTAGTAACCATCAATATATCTTGATTTCATGTTTGATCAATTTCAGACTGCAGATATTGGTAAAAATCTTCAATTTCTTCATCTTTAGCATTCATGGTTGGTGTATAGATTTGGATAACAGTAGTATTAACTGGTTTTCCTTGCAGATGTATGAATATTTACCTGTCACTGAAAGTGTTGTACTTCAGGATAGATCTTTAAATGTTCTTTTTGATGATGAATACAATGTCATCTCTCTTCAGTTTGTCATTCCCTTTAAAGTAGATGATATGAAAATCCAATCTGAGATGGCAAATGCCAGTCCATGTCAGCTCACTCATGCCGAGGATATTGATCTTTGTGTATTCCCTTTCATTTTGATGACTTCCAATTTTCCAGGATTCTTACTTCAATATTTCAGTTACTATGTTTACAGCTCTTCTCGATATGAGTCATGCCATATCAGCAAGGTCAGCTCTACTTCGATAAGGTAGCACATAGTGACAACTTACTAAACAATTTCCATTTTTCAAACAAAGAGACCATTGCAGGTAGGTTGGGAAGCTCATTTGCCATCTCTGGAGGAGTTTTTCAGTCACTATGCTACACAACCATCTTTCTGTGTTTAGAAGAAGCCTGCGGCAACCATAACTTCCTTTATGATAGCATATTTATTTGGTAGGACCAAATGACTGCTCTCTGAGCATTTTAGGACTCTCAGTTAAAACAGTGAGTTTCTCTCCATGATGATGGTGAAGTTCCATAGCTTGTCTCCCAAACTAGGGACAAGACTTCTGGAAGAGGTCAGACTGGGTGGTTCCAGGATTCATCTCCTGCTAAATCCTATTGGCATAAAAATTAGCAAAAAGCAATTTTTGAACATACTAAATTTGAGATCTTGTGAGACATTCAAGAGAAGATAATCGTGATATGATGTGGTAGGTGGTGTCAGTGAGAAGCAGAACTGAGGAAGGAGTGATTAGGGAGAAATGTAACTGTCTGCTGGGATTGGGACAGGCTTTGTGGAGGCAGAAGACCTGGATAGATGAGTAGGAGTATGTCAGGTAGAAAAGACTGGTGATGTTGAGGGGAACATTCTAGAACAGGTGAAGGGCACATAGAAGGGAATAGTGCTGTGATAATCCAGAGTCCTTTCTTGAGAACTGGAGTGCAGGATGGAAGATGAGAATGACATGAAGATTGGAGGCGTATCCTAAAGCGTCATGTCCTGGAGGTATGAGGAAGTCATCAGTAGTTTCTGAGCAGAGAGGAGATCAGCTTTGCACTTTAAATGACTCATTAGAGGAACTGAAAGCAGTGTGGTAGTCTCTAAGGTGGCTGCAAAGGACTCTGCCCCCTGGTATCCATCCTCCTGGACTCTGCTTCTGCTGGAATATAGACTGGATTTGTTGATTCCGTTCTAATGAACGGAATACACCAGAAGTGATGAGCTGTCATTTCTGATATTAAATGTGCGAAAGACTGCGGCTTCTGTCTTGGGCTTACTTGCTCTGCGGGAAGCCAGCTGCTATGTTGTGACCTACCCCATGGAGAGGCCTATTGGAAAAGGATTTGCTGTCTCTGACAATAGTCATATCGGACTCAAGACCTGCCAACAGCCACATGAGTGAGGTGGAAGTGGCTCCTCTCCCAGGGTAGCCCTGAGATGACTGTAGCCTTGGCCAATACCTGACTGCAGCCTTGGAGAAGACTCGAGCCAGAGGCACACAGCGAGGCCAGGCCAAGTTTCCTGACCCACAGAAACCGTGAGATGATTGATGTTTGTGATTTTAAGTTTTAACTGATTTTTAGGTTAGTTGCTGGACAGCAACATCTAACTAATCCGAGAGGTAGAGGCAAAAAGAGAGAGTCGAGGAGGAGAACACCATCGTTGTAGGTCAGGGAAGAGATGGTGAGACTCTGGTTGAGGCCGTGGCTGTGGGGGTGAAAAGCAGGGGATAATTCTGAAATCTGTTAGGAAAAGGAATGAAAGACATTCGGCGATGGAACTGGATGTGCAAATGAGGTCAAAGGCAGAGGAGACCAACACCAGTGTTCGGTAATGTGGAGGATGGTATTTGCTAGAGCTGCCAACATACAGGCCACTGGGGATGTGTTTCTAGCAACAACAAGGTAGATCAACAAATCACACTCAAGATTGGTCAAAGAGGAAACCACCACTGTGGTCTGGGGAGGAATATTGCAGAAAAGTAGTATTGAGAAAGTAAGAGCTAGAGGGAATTCTTTCCCCTGAGTTCCACTTACTTGTCAAAGTGTATGCTCTACCACCCTCCCCTTCATCCAATCATTCATTCAGCAAATTCCTACTAAGTGCCTTCTCTGTGCCAGGCACTTTTCCAAGAAGAAATAAGGAAAAAAAGTTCCTGTCCTTATGATGCTCATATCCTAGTTGTAGAGAGAGAAACTTTTAGCTTCAGAGTGTCATTCTCTCCGATGTTACTCATCTTACTCCCTGGGATTTAAATATACACAGAGATGATCCTTCCACCATTCTGCCCTTTCAGTTTCCTCCATCCACATTGGATACTTGCTCCCGTAATCATACCCTAGACTTTATCATGCATCTAGTTCTCTAAGTAACATCTGCTTTTCCAGTTATTCCCGCTAATATCCTAATTCCATCAGTCCTTCTACCTAGGACCTGAAATGTATTGATTCTACATTTTGCACTATCTTTCTCCCTGTTAATGCCCTCTCTTCCCTATTTACCCAGATATATCAGTGAGGATAGACTAGGTGTTGCTGCAGTAACAAACAATCTCAAAATATCAGTGGTTTATACTTTAAGACTTAAAGCAAATAAACCTTTATTAGGTTTATTTCTTGCTCACACCACTTGGATATTGTAATCTGATAGCGGGCTATACTTATTATAGTCCCTCATAGACTCAAGCTGATGGAACAACTACCATCTCAAATAATCTTGGAGGGTCTCATAGACAATTAAATGCTCCTACTCTGGTAACAGAAGTAGTCACATGGATACTCTGAATCTCAAAACCCAAACCCATTGCCATCAAGTGAATTCTGACTCATAGCAACACTACAGGACAGAGCAGAACTGACCCATAGAGTTTCCAAGGAATGCCTGGTAGATTTGAATGGCTGACTTTTTGTTTGCAGCTGTAGCGCTTAACCACTACACCACAGAGGTTTCCCAAAGTGAATAGGGAAGCACATTTCTACCTAGTGTCCAAAGAAAATGGAAGGGTGGGTTTGGAAACCGGAAAGTTTCAGACTTACATTTAAGGCTCCCATACCAAACTAAATGCTGTGGTCAATTGTTATAATCATTCCCTTGCATTTACCCTCATCTCTCTTCTCTTTTCTTTGTTGTATTCTCTTAACAAACTCACGACCTAGGTTAAATACAATTATCCCCTATACCCATGCAGCTGAAACTACTCGTCCCTTCAGAGTTGTCAACAACCTTCCAGGACTGGACCTCTAGGCTATCCTAGAGTGTGTACAGTTATCTTGCAATTTTGGCCTTTAATATTTCAAAAACGGGGGTTATGTGTAGGCTGGGGAATTCAGAGAAGGCTTTCTTAAGGGAGAAAAGAAATAGTTATTGAGCTAAATGCTGGCAGCACAGTGGTTCCATCAGAATCAACTTGATGGCAACAGGTATTATGAACCACTCTATGTGTGTATTTATCATGGACTATGCCCAAAAGATCAGTGAGGAATTACTTCTTTGGTTGCCTGAGAGAAAAGAAGAATACATAAGGGTGTGATAGAATGGAGGAGATACACAAAGGTGTACAGGAGAGAAACAACTTTAGTGTGTAGGGTCAAAGATGATGATGTCAGTATTTAGGTTCAAGTGATCAATTATCCAAGTGTGTTACTCCTGCCTCCTAAACACCTATTGAATTCTACTGCTACTTGATATTCCTGCTCCTGTTGCTGAATTTCAAGGCTCTGTCTCTTATTTCTCATTTGGTTACTGTTTTCATCAGCTAGTGCTATTCTAACAGAAACATCACAAAGTAGATGGCTTTGACAAAGGATGTGTGTTCCAGGGGAAGGCTTTCCCCCTTGTTGGCTCTGGAGGAAAGTCAGCGTTGCATCAGTCTTTGTTCAGGGAGCATCTTGGCCCTTGAACCTCGAGGTTTGAAGGACATGCCCTTCTGCTGCTGCTGCTTTCTTGATGGTGTGAGATTCCCAAATCTCTTCTCGATTTTTTCCTTTTAGGTTCAAGAGACTGTCTCAAGGCACAAAACAAACTTACACATTCAGTCTTGCTCTACCAACACAACTGCTGCCCATCTACCCTCATTAACATCACAGAGGCAGGAACTCCAACAGAGATGAACATCACACAATACTAGGAATTGTGGCACAGCCAAATTGTTACAGATTTTTCAGGGAACACACTCAATCCATGACAGTTACTTGAGCTTACTCTTAACCAATCTCCTCAACTTCTGCACCAGTTCCTCCTCAGTCCATTCTCTATGTGGACTTCTTAAAATGCACATTTGATGATTTCTGGCTTAAATTTCTTCAAGAACTGCTCATTACATCCAAAATAAAGCTTGGACTCCTTAGTCTGGCCCACATGGCCCTGAGGATCTAAATCTTTGCTGTCCAAGGTGATAGCCATCAGCTCATGTGACTGTGGAGCACTTGAAATGTGGTTTGTTTGAACTCCAACATACTGTAAATATAAAATACACACCAGATTCCAAAGATATAGTTCTGAGTACTGAATGTAAAAGTCTCACTTATAATTTTAAGAGTATTTACTGCATACTGAAATGATAGTTTGTATATACTAGGTTAAACAAAATACATTAGTAAAATTAATGTCACTTCTTTTACTTAATTTGACTACTAGAAAATTTAACAGTATACCTATGACTTACATTATGCTTCTCTTAAACCATGCTGACTAAGTCTTGCACATCTCTCTAGCTTCATTGCTCTTTATTTTAGTTTAAGTTTTCCTTCTTTCTTTCTTTCTTCTTTTTTTCATTACATGTAATAGACAATAGCTTTGAGGATAAATAAAAATAAAAAGTTTGGGCAATTGATTTCCACAGCCTTTTGAACAGAAGCAACTACTGACAAACCAGTCCTTTCTTTTTTTTTTTTTTTTAAATATTTTATTGTGATTGAGTGTAGTACAGAAGCCAAATTAAATTTGCATGCCCGCCTATCTGTAGCTCCTTCTGCTCTCCTTGCTCGGTGACAACACACTCCTCTTTTTTGTTCTACATATGTCGTATCCTCTTAACAATCTCCTGTCCCCTCCTCTCTAACCTCTCCTCTCCCTTCTAGTAAGAGGCCAGTAGGACAACATCCTATAGATGCACAGAGTACACGCATCTATGGTCACACTGTGTCCCTGTGTCCAGTCCATTCCTGTCTGAAGAGTTGACCTCAATAATGTTTTCTGGCCAGGGGCAGCAGCAGGTCTAGGGGCTATTCTCCCAGGGGAATCCCCAGGCTGCCAGACCATCGACTGTGCTCTTTTAGTGGAATTCTTGAGGTGCACCCCACTTTTTCCTGTATTACCACTGGTACTCAACATTGTGTACCCCATAACAGCTGCCTTTGGTAGCGGCTGGACACCATCTGATTCTTCTGGTTAATACAGCCACCCATTCACATGGGTCCTTCCGTCTCCTGGGCTGTTTTTTCCTTGTGTCTTTGTTGTTCGTGGTGATCATCTATTCCAAATGAGCGGAGACCATTTGTTGTACCTCAGATGGCAGCTTGCTAGCCTTTAAGACCCCAGATGCCACTCACCAACAGGGGGTACAAAAGATTCTCTTAGCAATAGGCTAGTTATGCCAACTGACCTTGATGTCCCCTGAGAGCATAGTGATGGACCAGTCTTGAGAAGAGCCAGGGCAGCTCAACAGCACTCAACAGCAGAAGTTCAGTGACGTTAACGTGATTCAGTTGCATTTTGGGGTATTATCTTTCTAGTTCCTAGAAAGAAGGAACCTGATGAGTTCAGTTTGAATCAGGTGTGCTTACTCCTGGATCAGTCTGCTATGGCTGGTGAGTGGCCTGTTGTAGATTTCCCACCCTCCCGCTCCAGTTCTGATGTTCCTGTAAGGTGGCACAAGATATCTGCATCCTAGGGGTCAGCAAACTATTTCTGTCAAGAATCAGACAGTAAATATTTTAGGCTTTATAAGCCATCAAATCCCTTTGGCAACTACTCTATTCTGCTGTGGAACTTGAAAGCAGCCTGAAACTATACATAAAGGCATAGATGTGGCTGTGTTTTAGTAAAACTTCACTTATAAAAACAGGCAGTGGGCTATAGTTTGCTATCTCTTATACTGCACCTTTTGTTCTCTTTGTGTGGAATATCCTTCCTCTCCTTCCTTCCAACAAAGTCCTATTACTCCTTCAGGTCTCAGTTTAGGTGACATTTCTTAGAAATTTTCCCTAACACATCTCCCTTCTCTATGCTCCCACACTTCTCACTCTCTGCTGTTATTGTTATATTTTACCCACCAGACTACTAACTTTGGGTCTCATCCATTGTTACAAACCCAGCATCTGGCATGCCTGGTGCATGGGAGACACTTGAGTACCAATGAATGAATGAAAGAATAATGACACGTGTGGCCAGAAGAGCAATCAGGGTACATGTCCTGGGATGCTGGGGCAGTGGTGAGAATTCTTGACTTTTTTATTATCTGCATGAGAACCCCCTCCTCACCTTGTTGCTCCTGTGAATCCCAGAGCTTAGACAGACAGCAATTCTGGGAAAGGGAGGTTCTGATGGGGCAGGGTTCCAGGGCCCCACAGTTTTTCTGCAACCCCAGCCTGGTCTGCCAGGGGTTTGGGGCTCTCTTCTCCCATGTAATAAGTTGAAACTCCATCAGCCCAAGAAAGTACAGATAATGTGAGTGTTTACGATCTAAGAAACGTCAAGTTCCGAGGACTGTACACACTAGATAATGTGATAAGACACGCCCCAATAGGGATGAAACCAGGAAAACACTCATCTACCCCCTGGAGGAAAACTTCCTGTTCCTTGGTCAGACCCCCTGCAGAGGCCCCACTGGATTAGGGGATCCTAGGGAGGCAGAGAAGGCAGTGTGTGGACCAGGGCAGCCTCCGTCTGCAGTCACTCAGGGTCACAGCTATGGGGGCTGCAGAATGACCCTTTGTTGACTGCAGAGTGTGTCAGTAATGTCCAACAGAACTCAGACAGAACAAGGGAAACTGAGGCCACATAATGTGGTTGTGGTCACGCAAGGCTTTTTTGTGGGTTGATCACATTATTCCCTGTCACTTGAAGCAGATAAGGGTTTCCCCTCTGATGGGTCAAATGTCACACCTTTTTGGGCAACAGCATAGACAAGACATAGCTTTGCTTGAACATTGTGCACTAAGAAATTAAAAGCAAAACAAAAATGAATTCTCCCTGTCAGGCAGCCCATTCAGCAACCTACCTGGGCCCCTTCTAGGGAAAGCAGTTGGGGTGGGTGACCCAGGACCACCTGCAGTACATCCTCCATAAGATGCAAGTGACAACGAGCAGAGTGGATGAAGAGAGCAAAGCTGGAATGCAGAGAGCAGAGCCAGGATGCTCATCACCGCAGCCTGGTAATCACCTACATCTGGCCAAAGGGACAGAGATGTCAGGTCAGGGCCAGCTCTCATAGGAAAAGCTATGCCCTACCCTCAGCAGCTGTGGCTCACGTACCTGGTCGTCCCAGGCCGGGGGGCATAGGCAGGGGCAAGGGCAAGCTTAGAGGCCAAAGTTGGGCTCAGTTCCAAGTGACCTCGGGCCTAGTGGTTGTTTTCCTCAGTGGTTGGCCCTTAAAAGGTGGTTGGTACACATCTGTGGAATAAAAGGGAGAGACGTCATAATATAATACCAGGTGCTTATGAGTCAGACCCGACTCGACGGCAGTGGGTTTTTTACATGCCTTGTCTTGGTCAACCTGGCAAGCATCTTTGCTGTTACCGTTTACTAGATGAGAAAGCTGAGATACAGAGAGGTTGGTGTGTCCAGGATTAAAAGAGAGTTAAAGGGAGAGGTAGTCTGAATACAGCTCTGTGTGCTGCCAGAGCTTTCATGCTACCCACATACTTCCCAAAAGATATGCCCTGAACACTTAGAATGTGCAGGATACACAGCCCAGCCCCATGGGACAATGCCTGGTATGTGGTCCCTCCAGGCATGATTATTGACTCCTTAGGTCCTCACAGCAACTCGGCAAGGCAGACACTACTACTATCTTCCAGGTGGGAAAACAGCCTAGGGAGGTGAAGTGACTTGCCCAAGGTCACTCTTCTAGTTTAAGCCGAGGTTCACCCTCTTCACCCGCCTCAGTGAAGATGCTTAGGTAGCAGAGGAATCCAATCCGCCCTCTGTTTAGTTGAAGAAGTGGCTGATGTTCTTGGAAAAATAGTAAACACAGGGACCTTTAAAGCATTGTCCTGTAGAAGGGAAACCACACTTGTCTTGGGGCCCAGAAGACAAAGCCAGGACCAGTGGGGACCCAAGGGGGTACCGTGTAAGGTGGTGATTCTCTTCTAGTAGTGGCGTGGGCTGCCAAGCACGTAGTAAGCTCCCTCCCAGCACACGTGTTTACCTAGGGATACCGTGCCGTGGAGGACAGCAAGAATCCAGTCCTACAGGTCCTGCTGGGTCTAAGAAAGCACGTGGGAGCTCGGGGTTCTTGTTTTGGAGCAGCCGCAAGCCTGTCCTCCCTGACATTCTATAAAACACAGGCGCAAGGCTGAGTAAGAGTCTGCAATAGTCCCAGCGCTTCCAGAAGCCCTGGCTCCTCGCTGCTCCCACGCAGGCCCCCAGGGACTTGAATGACACCGACGTCCTCCTGCCACACCTTTCTTCCACTCCCACCCCATGTTCAGCCTCACCAGCCTTTCACCCTTCTCCCTGGGCTCTGCGCCTCTGGTTTCCCCGGCCTCCCCATGAATACTGCCGTATTCTTGCGCCTCCAGAGCCGTTAGGAAGGCTCCCAACACAGCTCGGCTCTGTCCTGCTTTGCTCTCCAGCTTCATCGTACCTCGTGCAACTGTGTCTGACATGTAGCTCTCAGAGCATCACCTGATTTCCAGTCTCCTGTCCCTTCACAAGCTGTTTCCCCTTCCTGGAACACTTGGCTCTTTCACAGCCTTCAGGTCTCAGCTCCGGCAGTATCTCCTCCAGGACACGTCTCTTCTCTGGATTCCTGCAACCTCCTGCAATCTCCTCCCAGGCTGGCCCTTAGCACGTTCTGTGATTGCCTGATCACTGTAAACGCTTGATCGAAGTCTGGCACGCATGTGTGGTTACATAGCTCAGTGTCTACCACATAGCAGACAGTCAGTCAGAAGTTGTTGAGAAGGCGATTGAATGAGTGGGTAAGGAAGCGGAGAGCAGAGTGGGACTGTCTGGGTAGACGAGAGTGGAGAAGGGAAGACCTTTGGTCCAGCGCCCCCACCCCACAGGTCGTGCCTTTTCTCCCTCTGGGACCCGCCCAAAGTCAGCACTTCGCTGACTTTGGTGTATGTGTGTGACAGTTTTCAGTTGTGCCTTTATTCACCTTAGTTCATTAAAAAAAGTACTTGTTTTAAAAAAGCCTATAAATAAAAAGACCTCACTAATGTGGGATCTAAGTCATCCCTTTCGGCGTGGTATGCATATTTATATATTTGTGAAAAGCAGCATTTCTTACAGGAATCTTATTGCTCACATAGTCGTCACAAGAACGTCAGATAATTGATGCATGTTGTTGTTGTTGCTGGGTGCCATCAACTTGGTTCTGACTCACAGTGTTGACGGCACGTGCAATAGAACAAAATCCTGTCTGGTTCTGCATCATCCTCACAACTGGTGTTACATTTGAACCCACTGTTGCAGCCACTGTGTCACTCTATCTTCCTGAGGGTCTTCTTTTTTTGATGCCCCTCTGCTTTACCCAGCATGATGCCCTTCTCCAGGGACTGGTCCCTCCTGATAACATGTCCAAAGTACATGAGATGAGGGTTGCCATTCTTGCTTCTAAGATAACATTTTGGTTATACTTTTTCCAAGACAAATTTGTTAGTTCTTCTGGCAAAAAAAAAAAAAAAAAGAAGAAGAAGAAGGCAAGAAAGAAAGAAAAGAAAAGAAAAAGAAAAAAAAGCCAAACCCATGTAACTGAGTTGACTCTACGGGAATCGACTATAGTAACTCTACAGGAAGAGTAACATTGCCCCCTAGTCCAAGCAGCAGCTGGTGGATTGGAACTGATGACCTTTTGTTTAGTTGCTGTAGCTCTTAATCAAACCCACTGCCATCAAGTGACTTCTGACTCACAGCAACCTTACCAGTCCAAGTACAACTGCCCCATAGAGTTTCCAAGGAGCACCTGGCGGATATGAATCATCAACCTTTTGGTTAGCACTTAACCCAGTACGCCGCTAGGGTTTCCTAATAACTAGTTGCCCATGGTATATTCAGTATTCTTCACCATAATGAGTATAATACAATCTAAGCTAGATCAATTTAAGAATCTATGCAGTGTGTTAAAAGATATGCATATTAAAAGCGAACAATGTGTATTAATGCATATTAAAAGTAAACAATGTAGAGAGCTGCAGGCAGAGAAGGAGCTCCCTTTAATGATGGGATGAGGGTCCATATGCAGTAATATTGCTTCCCTCCGACAGTAAATAATTTTCGTTAACAGACAGAGATGTTCCACATGCATACTCACACACACACACACAAAGATACAAAAGGATACATTCTGACCCACTATGTGTACAGTTTAAAGTGATACAACTGATCTTTCTGAAATACTTCCATGAAAATAGTACATAGGAGGCCCCATGCAAGTAGCAGGAAATGTTAAAACCCCAGCTAAGTCGAGTTGAACAAACACTGCCTTCCCCACTGGACTGACCCACACCCACAGTTGTGGGCATTTTACTCTCACCTGGGGGCTGCTTCTGGTTCACCAGCATTTTTATTTGAGAATTAGCCCATCCTGGGTGGGGTGGGCTGGGAGAAACAGCCGCTCTGCCAGGACTTGTGTAACCGTGAGAAAGTCATATCTCCTCCCTGGGCTGAGTTTTCTCAGGTGTAGCAAGGAGGGAGTCACTCCTGCACACCTCACAGAGTGGTGTGGGGTTTGAAGGGTAATGCAGAATATAGGTTAGGAGTTACGCAGCTCTGGGCCCATAGCTGAGCTCTATTAGTTCACTGGAAAATCAACTCTCTGGACTTGGTGTTCTCATCAGTAAAATGGGAATTAAAATGGTGTGAGATGGCAGTGGAAAACAACTACTGTGTTGATAATGCCTCAGACAAGGCCTGGTTTATAATTGGGTTCAGCAAATCATAAGGCGTGCAGACACTTTGAGAGAAAAGACAGCATTTGAACATGTGGGTTCCGACTGTAGAATTCCAGAGCAGGGATGACACCTTGGGAGCCATGTGGTTCCTGTTTCCTATTAGATTGCTCAGGAAACTCAGACATCCAGTGTGGAGAAGGGCCTTGCCCAAGGCCACGCTTACCCACCATAGCTGTCGAGTCAATTCCGACACATAGCAACCCCATAGGTCAGAGTAGAACTGCCCTATAGAGTTTTCAAAGAGCGCCTGGTGGATTTGAACTGCAAACCTTTGGGTTAGCAGACATAGCACTTAACCACTAAGATACCAGGTTTCCCAGGTCACACTTAATGCCACACTATTTGGCTAATAAATCCTTGGACATGGGCTAGAAGATTAAGAACTGGAGAACTTCCAAGCAGTCTAGTTTCTTTTCTAAGCTGCTCCTGATGTCTACCTGCTCCTGTCTCTTCCCTAGTCTCATCAGTCTGAGAGTAAGCTGGCCGCGGACTAGGGTGGGGACTCCTACCCCCTTTCCCCACTTCAGTTCAGAGGTCCTGCCTCTCTCACAGTCAGAGCCACCCAAGCTCTGCCGTTCATCTTCCCCACCCTGAATCTCAGTTAGCAGCAGGAGCCTCTGAGCCCCGGGAAGTGGCCGAGGGGTGGGGCCAACATGCACTTACTGCACCTGTGAGCAGCACTGGAAAAGTTACGGGGGAGAGGTGTGCCCACCAGGTGTGCTGGGGCCTCCGCTCAGGACAGGCGATGGCAGCTGGTGCTCACATCTCCCTAGGACATTCAGTTCCTGAAAGAGAGGGGCAGGTGGAGGTGACACCCTGGAGCACAGGAGTTGGTCAACTGCTACAGTGGCCTTGTTATTCCACATGGGATTCTTGAGAAGCAGGCTTCTCAGCCCTCCCTCATGTCAGCCATTCCCCATTGTATTCAACAGCAGAAGGCTGTCGAACAGGGCACAATCTGCTACTAAGTGATCAAACCAACAAGCAAACAGACAAACCAACCAACAAAAAAACTCAAGTATGTGACAACAAGCAGGCTGTGTTTTGATTTTTAAAAGGTAAATTGTGTTGTTGTTGTTAGCTGCCTTCAGTCAGATCCAACTCATGGCAACGTCACACACAACAGAACCCAGTGCTGCTGGGTCCTGTGCCATCTTCACGATGGTCACTGTGTCCGAGCTCATTGTTGCAGTCACAGAGTGTTCTGAGTGGCTTCCAATCTAGCGGGCTTATCTTCCAGCACTAGATTAGATAGTATTTTGTTGTGGTCCATAGGGTTTTCATTGGCCAATTTTTGAAAGTAGATCACCAAGCTCTTCTTTCTAGTCTGAGTCTGGGAGCTCCACTGAAAGCTGTCCACCAAGGCTGATTTTGCTGGTATTTGAAATACTGATGGCCTAACTTCCAGCACCATAGCAACACACAAGCTATCACAAAGTGACAAACTAATACACAGGTGGTGGAAAATAAATCATGCTGACATAGAAAAGGGGCAGTGAACCCAATCACCAAAATACTAGCAGTGGTGTTCTCTCACAGATGGGTGCTTTTTACTTTGTGTGTTGACTATGTTTTCTGACCTTTCTACAACAGGCATATTAAAAGAGGGAAAGGAACATGTCTTAAATGAGCAAATCCTTTTGACTAACAATTCTATTTGCAGGTGTTTATTCCACAGGATACAAGGAAAGATGAGCAATAGTACATGAAGGTGTTCATTTGTTTGTGTGTGTGACAGAAAATTATATTTTTTGTTTATGCAACCCCCAAAACACCTGATAGCAGGTGCATCCAACTGGTAAGAGCTGTTGACTCCTGGGCATGGGATGAGGGGACTCTACTTTCAACTTTTACATTTATTTGAATTTTTTTCAAAACAATGCACATCAGTTATTTTATAACTAATAAATAAATAAAAGCCAGCAATCAACTTTCCTAGTCTTTGCTGGCACTTCTTGGTTCTCCCTGCCCAGAATCTGGCTGGGGTTAGTCATGGAGCTTGCCATGGGGGTTCAGCTTTCATCTGAGTATCTCAGAGAGGGTCTACTTCTGGTCTCTAAAACCCCCCAAAGTTGAAGATGGGGTGATCTCATGACTCTGGCTTTGCAGTAGCTGGTTTCAGCCAGCACGCATTTTTCAAGGCCCTCTCTGTATCTAGTGGGCAGAACCATGGGACATGGTCCTTCTCTCAATTTGTTCATGGGCCAGAGTAGTGGGAGACCCAGAGCGCCTCAGGGACCGAGAGCAGTGACATCTGCTGGGACAGCATCACCTTGAGTGGGACATGAAGCATGAGAAAAGTGTCATCAGGAAGCAACAGGAGAGTAAGGGTACTCCAGGCAGGGCGAAAAGTATTACAAAGCCAGATATATTAAGGACACTAAGTATGGTTCGAGTGTCCATTCTAGGGTACTAACATTTTAAGCTCTGATTCTAATGATGTACATACAGTTTGTACTTCCTCCAGAGGTGTGTCTGCCATTCGTGTGTATGAGGTATGGGTGAGGAGTAAGGACTCGAAGGCGGGGCCAAGAGTGGGGACTAGATGGGCTTGGTCACCAGCAGTCACTGTCAGTTTCTACCTGATCTGTGTCCTCACCGGTACCAACTGCAGTAACACTGTCTGAATGGAGCCATAGACAGTCCCCCTTTCCTCCCACTCCCCTGAGTCTTTCCCTCCCTGCCTGTCATGGTGCCTGGAATCCACTGCTGGCCACTCTTCTGAAAGTGGTGCCTATTACCGACAAGCAAAAGCTAGGCAAGAGCCGACATCTCAGATCATCAGCCAGTTATCCTGAAGAACGCAGGATGGGGAAATAGTGATGGCAGAGTGAAAAGGGGGTGCAGGGCCTTCCAGGAGTGACAGAGGGGCCCCCAAAGAGAAGAAAGCAAACCCCAAGAGGGTGCCTTAAGCTAGAACCTTAGAAACAAGGGCTGTGCCAGTGCTCAAGGCCACCTATCCCTTTTGGTGAACTGATGAGGAACAGAGACCGTGACGGTGGAGACAAGGGAAGTGCCCAGGGTCATGGACAAGTCAGGGTGGGAGCCAGGCTCATACCAGAGCTAGCAAGGCCAGTCCAGGTCTTGATCCACGACCCCACACCTAGGAGAGGCATGCATGTCCTGCCATTTCTGGGACCTGTCAGGGCCTCTCTCAGGTGGCAGGAACAGATTGCTGGAGGTGGGCACCTTGCTCCTATTTGGCGAGTCTGGCAGCTTGCTCAGAGAAGAGCTTCAGCCTGGAGTATGGGGTAGACAAAAGAAGAGCCAGGGGATTAGCCTGTAGTGATGAGGGAGCAAAGAAAGGCCTGTTTTCTGGGGAAAAGACTCCAAAGTCCCCAGTCGCTGGCATCCCAAGCTAACTCAAGTGTAATGGGGCTAGGGGACCCTCTTGGGTCATCATTTCTGATGCCCTCTCCCACTTTGGACTCCCTGTGAGTCCATTGACTTTCCGGGTTGGGGCTTGCCCCTGCTGTGGCTGATGCCTCCTGTACCTGTGGTGCTGGCTTGCTAGCTCTGGATCCTGTCACCAGCAAAGGAGATACCGGGTGTGGGGAGGTGCCAACCTGCTCTGCCCAGAAGAGGGGCAGAGGAATCTGGAGGAGGAAGACAGAATCAGGCACCTAGCTCTTGGTGCCTGGATTACGGGAACTCTGGCCACTTCCCTTCTCTGTCTACTCAAGCTCCAGCTTCCCAAGGGGTGAGAGGAGACACCAGAACCCACGAGGGAAGCTTGGAGGAGGCCTGAACAGGGCTGATGGCTGTGAGTCAGGATACCAGGGTCTGGGCCTGGCTTTGACCTGCCTGACTGGGTGACTATGGGATGGTGGCTTCCATCTGTGTCTCAGTTTTCTTATCTATAAAATGACAGGGTTGAGATCAGCAGTCTGTGATGCTGACCAGCATGCCTGGCTGTGCTGAGACTCTGCCCCAGGGTGGACTTTCTGACTGCACTGCTACTTTGTCTCTCCTTCTCCTCCCTGAGGAGCTGCAATCCCTGACTGGGATAGACCATTGTCCCCACTGAGAGGGAGGCAGCCCCCCATCCCTCTTGTTCCTCTTAGACATAGGGACCTGTCTCCTCTGAGCCCATCCCTGCTCACCTTGCCCTGCCCACCTCCTGTCTGTTTTCATGTTGGGCCCTCTCAGCTGGCCTTTCTCTCTCCCCCAAGTGCAGACTGAGTTCAACAGCACCCAACTTCTAGTCCCAGCTCTGCTACATGCTGAATGTCCTTGAGCTAGAAACGAACGCTTTCTGGGTCTGAAAATCCCCTGGCCCCTCATTGCTCAGGTTTGGCCACACTGAGGCCCACAGGTCTGGGAAGCTCACCGGGACCTGAGGCTCTATATCGTGTCTCCAGCCTCCTAAGGTCCCCTGCCCCATGGCATTAGGGTGGGAGACTCCCGAGCCTCTGGTCCAAAGTGTTGACTCTCCCTCACTTCATTAGATTCCCAAGGTGAGGTGGGGACATTTTGTTATGGTCAGAAATACTCATTCTACTGTGGTGAGTAGTGCCTGGGGGTCTTAAAGCCTGAGAGAGCCATCTAAGATACCTCATTGGTCTCAGCCTGTCTGGTGCAAGGGAAAAACGAAGAAAACTAAAGACACAAGGGAAAGGTTAGTCCGGAGATGAGTGCATCACAACTACCACAGCCTCTGGCAGACTGAGTCCAGCATAACCAGGTGGAGCCTGGCTACCACCACTGACTGCTCGGACAGGAATCACAGCAGAGGGTCCTGGACAGAGCTGGAGGAAAACATGGAACAAAATTCTAACTCAAGAAACAAACAAAAAGCAGAGGCCAAACTTACTGCTCTGACAGAAACGGGAGAGGCTCTGATAGCGTGGCCTCCGGACGCCCTTATAGCTCAGTAATGAAGTCACTCTTGAGGTTTACACTTCAGCCAGAGATTAGACTGACCCATGCATAAAACAGAACAAGACTAAATGGGCACACCAACCCCGGGGCAAGACCAGAAGGCAGGAGGGGACAGTAAAGCTGGTAATGGAGAACCCAAGGCTGAGAAGAGTGTTGACGTGTGGGGTTGGCAACTGTCATGGACTGAATTGTTTCTCCCCAAAAATGTGTGTAGCAATTTGGCTAGGTCATGATTTCTGGTATTGCGTGATGTTTCTATATGCTATAAATCCTGCCTCTATGATGTTAGTGAGGGAGGATGGCTGGCAGTTTTGTTGGTGTGGCAGGCCTCACTGTGTAAGATTGTATTGTGCTTTGAGGCAATCTCTCGAGATTTAAAAGAAAGGGAAGCAAGCAGAGAGATGGGGACCTCACACCATCAATAAAGAAATTGTGCCAGGAGCAGAGTGCATCCTTTGGAAAGGATCGAAGGTCCCTGCTCCTCAGAAGCTCCCAGTAGAGGGGAAGCTGGACAAGGAGCTTTCTCTAGGGCCAACAGAGAAAGCCTTCCCCCGCAGCTGATGCCCTGAATTTGGACTTTTAGCCTACTGGACTGTAACAGAATAAAATTTCTCTTTTTAAAGCCATCTACTTGTGGTGTTTCTGTTAGAGTAGCGCTAGATGACTAAGACAGCAACCAAGGTCACAAAACAATGTGTAATAATTCTTTAATGAGAAACTTGTTTGCTCTGTAAACTTTTACCTAAAATACAATAAAAAAAGAAATATGTTAGAACTGTCAAAATCTCGAAAGCAGTTAAAGGACTGATCTACTCTTTGTCTAGGGTTTAAAAAAGCCTCCAATAATTTGGAAGCTAGGCAAGGAAAACAAAGAAAAGGAGCATGTTTCAAAATAAAAATCTCCTCCCCACCTCTGCTATTTTTTTTGTGGCTGTACCTCCTGAGGGTATCTGACAATGTCTGTCTGTCTGTCCCTGCCCTACCCCCCACACCCCTCTTCCCAGAAGTGGTTCAGGATTACCTAGGGGGAGGTTACTCAGAGGGTGGCTGTGAGTCGGTACTGACACCATGCTGTGGGTTTGGTTTTGTTTGGGTTAGGGGAGACTGGGTGGAATCATCACAATCCCAGGGTAAGGAGAATAACTGCTCCCCGCCAAGGTAAAGCCCCAGACACAGGTCTTTGCACCTGATCTTCGGTAGTTCACTTTCACTTGGAGTGGTTAACTCGCATTGATGAAGGCGGCAGGTGGGAGTGCGGGAAGCAGGACGGTTGCCCAGGTGTGAGCTGTCAGCCTCCCAGGACGGCCTCTCCAGCATCTGAACCCAGCTCTGGGCTGCCAGGAGCCTGTATCTGTGTGGTTTTCTGTCCAGAGCGAAGGACAGGGAACTAATGGCCTTGTTAGGTGCAGAGAAGGGTGATTCCCAGCCCTGCAGAGTACTGGCTGTGTACCCGCTGGAAGCAGTATTCTCCCCACTCTAACACCGAGATAATGATACTAGGCTCGTGGGCTCCTTGTGATGGTTAGATGTGAAAATGGCTTGCACTTCTGCTGACCACAAACAGGGCCCTGCCCAGGGTGATTGTCTTTCTATCAGTTCTTTCTGGCCTGCGGTGAGATTCTTGCTGACGCCTCACTCCTTGAGGCCAGGCTGCCTTTGTCTCTCCTCTCTGCTGTGTTAAATGTGGAGTTCCTGGCATCAGCCTACCAACCCGATTTTTTATTCAGGCATTCTCTGGACACTTATGCAAACACACCTCTTAGAAGAATCTTGGTTTCCCAGAGGCCCCAGATGGTATGCAAGTTATGCCCCTAGGTTTGGTGGGTTACCCCAACCATCAAGTCTTGGTCCCGGCACTAAGGTGGAGGGAGCAGATGGAAGGAAAGACTTGGGGGCTTACCCCCTTAGGAGGAAAAGACAGAGTCCACTGAGCTTACTCAATGTCCCTTCTAACTTCCATCTAGTGTGTCTTTCATATTGCTGAGACTGGAGAGACAAAAATTACACTTCCCAGATGGAGGGGCATGGCTTTAGGGTGGGACGATGTAGGGATCTGAGAGCACAGGAGTTTGCGGTTACCTTAGTTGCAGAATCACCCCCATCACTTCTCTGTAACCTGAGGTGCTCTCCATCAGCCAATCAGAGATCCTTCCTGCCCCATCCTTGCTCCTGCCCCTCTTTCTAGAACCCCAGACAAGTCAATGCCAGGGATCATTTCTCTCTTTACTCCCCACCTCCAGGCCGTGAAGACCTACCTGGTGACTGAGACAGCACTGGGTCCAACCTCCCTCACTCTGCAGGTGAAAAATCAAGGAATAAACCTTTGGGGTGCAAGGGAGTTGGGGATGAGCCAAGATAGGCTGCACTGCACTGCGGGGACACCAATGGCTCTTCCACTCATAGCAGGTGCGTTGGGCCTTGCCTGGTTCTTGCCAGCCTGCCAGCTCATCAGTCAGAGGTGGTATGGATCTCCCTCCTGGCCTGTTGTTGTTAGCTGCTGTCCCATCAACTCCCAGTGATCCCATATACAACAGAATGAAAATGTCTCCCAGTCCTGAGCCACCACAATGACAAGTTGCGGCTTGCACCATTGTGACCCATAGATCTTTCATTGGCTGGCATTTGGAAGTAGATCAGGTATTTCTTCCTAGTCTGTTTTAATCTGGAAGCTCTGCATGTTCAGTACCATAGCAACACACAAGCCTCCACTGACAGATGAGTGGTGTGCTGGCTGGGAATCAAACCCAAGTCTCCTGCTTGGAAGATGAGAATTCTATCAGTGAACCACCTCTGCACCCCATTGTTGGCTGCCATTCAGTAGACCCTCAACTCATGGCAACCCCTGAGCACTGGGACAAAATGCTGCCCAGTGCCCACACCATTCCCACAATCAGTGTGGACAACCGTTGTGACAAGTCTCCTGGCTTAGATGGTCCTTCACAGGGCACAAGATAAACTTCTTAGGGTCAGAACCAGCTCGGAGGTTCAGAAACCACACACAGCTCCAGGAATGATGCAGCAAGGCAGCTGGAGGGAGAGGCAGATACACTTTACAGGTCACTAGCAAATCACAGATTGGAGTTATTATCCCCATTCTCTAGATGGGAAAACTGACATCTCACTGTGGCTGAGTTGATTCCAACTCATAGCAACCCTACAGGACAGAGTAGAACTGCTCCATAGAGTTTTAAAGGAGCACCTGGTAGATGTGAACTCCTGGCCTTTTGGTTAGCAGACAGAGTACTTAACCACCTCACCACCAGGGTTTCTGCTACCTATGAAAAGGCAAGTCTTTTTGTTGTTGTTGTTTTAAACTCACCCACTGGAGGAGCCTGGATTCAAGTTCAGATCTCTGTGGTTCCAGAAGCTAGGTTCTTGTAACTGCCCCATGCCACTGCCCATTCTCAGGACTATCACCACCTTCCCCCTGGCAAAGATGGATAATTTTTGCTGGCTGGTAAGTTTCAGAGAGGGTTGTGATGTGAGCACTGGCTTAGAACTAGTTTCTAACCCAAGGTCCATCAATTACCAGTGTGGGGTCCAGAAAGTAAAATAAGTCTCATCCTTTCTCTGAACCACATTTCTCTACCTCTGTGAAATGTGCACAGTGCCATCTACCTGGTCAACTTGCTCTCTGAATTAACCATGTTCATGTATGTACACTGAGGAGGACAAAGTAAGTAGGCTTTTGTGTTTGTGAAAAAGAACGGGACTGACCACTGACATCCTGTAACTTTAATACAAACTCCTTGTAACTCACAAAATGGATAACATTTTAAATAAAAATACTGTTGTGAGTGGCCCAGAGATCTGGTAGCTAAAGGGGTAGAATGAGGATCCCTTCAGGCCAGGGGAGGTCCCAGTGGACAGCAGTCATGAGGTGGGAACTCCTCAGGGACAGCTATTCCCTCAGAGCTGATGTGGCCAGAGACCGCAAACGCAGAACCCAGGCTCCAGGACTAGAAAAAAGGCCCAAAGCTGAGGGGACATTTTGGCCCGGTTCTGCAGCTCATTCTTCAGGTTTCCACCAGGGGCAGGGACAGAGCCATAGAACAGGACACCTTGAGGCTTTGCTGCCTGACAGCTGAAGCCTAGGTTCTTCATGGTTGGGTGCTTTGTGCTTGGGCAACACCCATTCTAACCTCCTTTACTTTGCCTTTTGTACTGCTGAGACTGGAAAGATAAAAACTGTATTTTCTAGACTCCCTCACAGCTAAGGTCCTGGATCTGACTTAGGTTTCCCCAGACAGAATCCCTGCAGAGATTTGGACTTGGGAATTGAGTTCAGTGGGAGAGAGGTAGCCCCCAGAACAGCCATTTGCTGGCATGGATGGTGGCAGAGGAAACACAGTTCTGCAGCCAGCAGCTTCCTGATACAGTAATTTCCTGCAGAAGGGAACAGCTTCCCTGGTCACAATAAAGGCATTATGAGCCTGGGGGTTGCAACTGTTCCCAGACATTCACCAAAGAGCCTACTATTCCAGCCCTTCCAATGATTCTCCACGTCTCCAGGGACTGGTAGTAAAACGCTTGTTTAAACTAGCTACAGGGACTCCTGTTTTCTGCAATAGACTTCCATCTGAAACATCTATCAGATATGAGGGGGTCCCAGCTGACAGCGCCTCCTGCTGCTCAGACCCTGACTGAAACAACTGCTCCCAGGAGCCTCTCCATACCCTAGCCTGGTCACAGAAGCCCAGCTGGTGAGAGCTGGCTGGGCCCTTGTCAGGAGGTGCCAGGGGCCTTGATCATCCAGTGATGCTGCAAATGGCCTGGACAAATGAGCTGTGTGTCAGTCTTGGGAAGTACCCTCAAACTCTCCTTAGGCCTGTGGGCAGGAAGGTGGTGGCACAGGGATAGTCACATGTGTGTCCAGCTACCGGGTTCCACCTGCAAGTTAGCACCCTCTCATAGCACCATCTGTGACCTGCAGGCCAATGGGAAAAGTAGGAACCAAGTAGCTGTGGTACAGGGATAACAAGGGAAGGTGGTTCTCAGAAAGCCCTAGAACCAGCTACTGTGGGCTGGGGTCAAGAGTCAAATAGCCCATCACCAGCTTGGTCAAGCCCATCACCAGCAAGTCTGAAGCTATGGAGCACATGGAGGTTGTGTTTCTTTCGAGATGCCATTTTTCAGAAATACCCTGACATATCTGAGTCCAGGACACATCTGGGCAGGAGGGAGACACAGTGAGGAAGCTCCCTGCCCCTGAGATCATGTGAAGAGGGTTGGGCAGGGGCTGACCAGAAGAAAAGCAGGTCACATCCTTGGATAAAGCCATGTCCCCATCAAGGTCAGAGTTACCGAACATCAGTGCTGGAAGAGAGCTTAGGAATCATGGAGTACAACCTCCACGTTACAGACAGGCAAAGGGAGGCTGAGAGGTAACCCAGCCTGAGGTCTCGGGGTGGCCAAGCCAGGCTGGAGTTCAGGTCTTCGGTCTCCTGGGCAGGGCTCTCACTGGTGGAGAGAGCCCTGGCAAGCTGTGGTCTTGCTCGGGCCACACTAGATGCGGATGGTGTTGATCCGCAGTGGCTGCACGTTCTTGCCGTTGGCATGGCTCTGGCCAGGGCTGAAGTAGGAGCAGAGCTTGCCTGGGAACTTCTCACGGAAGGTGTAGAGCCAGGACATATCATCAGCATTGTAGAAGATGAGAAGGCCTTGGTCGTAGTCCAGGAAGACGCCCACTTTGTCAAGCTTGTCACGGACGTTAAGCCGCGTCCAGGGCTCCGTGCAGGCACTGTACTGGTTGCCATCGTGCATGACGATGCAGTAGAAGCCACGGCTAGGCTGGATCTGGATGCTCCCTTTGCGGCTTGCGGCCTCGTGGGCCAGCCCAATCACCCACTGGGTCTTCTCTGCAACCACTACTTCCCAGTAGTGGACGCCGCTGCTAAAGGCCTCAGTGCCCAGCACCGACACCTCAACATCAAACCGCTTCGGCGAGTCCTGCAGTGGCTGTGGGTGTAGGTTGCCATAGGCCACGATGGTGCAGTCATCAGACAGAATCAGGCGCTGATGGGCAGTGCCTGGGTCCAGGGTCAGGGCGGCTGGCACTGTGCAGGGAGGGAGAAATGATGAGTGAAGAGAAGGCTGTGGACTGACTATGTGGTACCTCCCTGAGGGCACAGTTCTGGTCCTCAAGGCCACTGACCTACTGTGTGACCTGAATACAACAACTCTGCCCTCCAGGATGGAAGGGTGACAGTTAAGGTTCTTCTGGATATAAACCCGGCTCCAGGGAGCGGTGTGAGGGCTGCTTGTTCATGGCCCTGTCTTCCAGCTGATCTATTACTCCTCACTTCCCACTTGGGCCCAGTGCCCCTGCTCAGCCTGTCGCCTCCCATCTCCTCTCTGCTTGCTGTAATCACACCCCCATGAGGTTCAGTTCAAATGGGCCATCCTCTGGGAAGGCTTTCTGGTCACCCAGCAGGTGAATTTACTCTCTCTTTGAAACTTCTTACCTTTGTATTCCTTTCCTGATATGGGCCATAGTTTTCTGCATCTCCTCATTTGTCCCAGAAGGGCAGACCACAAAAACCAAACCCATTGCCAGAGAAGGGATTCCAACCTACAGTGATTCTGTTAAGACAGAGCAGAACTGTTCCAAGGTTTTCGAAGGAGCAACTGACGGATTAGAACTGGCAAACTTTCAGTCAGCTGCTATAGCTCTTAGCCACTGCACTACCTGTCATGGATTGAATTGTGTCCCAGAAAAATGTGTGTATTAATTTGGTTAGGCCTTGATTCCTGGCACTGGCTGATGTCCCTTTATGTTGTAAACCCTACCTCTGTGATGTTAATGAGGAAAGATGGAGGGAGTTGTGCTGGTGAGGCAGGACTCCATGTGTAGGACTGTACTGTGCCTTGGGACGTCCTTTTGGGATATAAAGAAAAGAGAGGCAGGCAGAGAGCTCAGGACCACATACCATCAAGAAGCAGTGCCCAGAGCAGAGTGTATCCTTTCAAAAGGACCTGGGGTCCTGGCATATCAGAAGCTCCCAGTCCGGAGGAAGAATGATGATGAGGACCATCTCCCAGAGACAGCAGAGAGAGCCTTTTCCTGGAGCTGGCACTGTGAATTTGGACTTTTAGCCTACTGGACTGTGACAAAATAAAATTTCTCTTTCTAAAGCCATCCATGTGGTATTTCTGTCACAGCAGCACTGGATGACTGAGACACCATCGGAAGGGCAGGAACCATGTACTGTCCGGTTGGATCCTCCCTCACACACTCAGTGCCTAGCCGAGTACCTGCCATGGGACAGGTCATCGGAAAGTCTTGCTAAATCGACTCCAGTTGTTTTGTGTTGCTCTCTGGGAAGGCAACACAGGCTGGGTCCCCTGGCTCTGAGCTGGCTATACTGGCTTAGCAAGTCTGGCTCCCAGTCTCACATGCTCTTGTCACTGCTTCTGTTTGTTCTTTCCCCTCTCAGGGAGCTGATGACCAGCCAGTAGGAGAAGGGAGGACCTGGGACTGGCTCTCACCAGCCTAGATGACCATTTCTAGATTACAGCAAGACAGGGGAAGAGAAGAAGGGGAAGGAATCCTCCTACCATTGTTCTCTGGAAGGAGCTCTGTGGCTTCTCTTTCCTGGTGGAGTAAGGCCATGATTACACATGGCTAGAGAATTACCCTGTACTCCAGCCGGCCCTCTTGGCTGTGTACATACACGGAAACAAGATGTCTCAATGACGGCGACTGCATCTGACCAAGAACAACAGCCAGTCCCTGAACTGTACTCCTATTCACATGCCCCTGAGCAAAGCTGGCTTGCAGCAGTCTGCTTCCCAGATCACTGTCAGGAGTTGTCATGGATTGAAGTTTGTTCCCCTTGAAACATCTGTCAACTTGGCTAGGTCGTGATTCCTAGTACTGTATGACTGTCTACCATTTTGTCACCTGGTGAGATTTCCTTACGTGTTATAAATTCTATCATTGTGATGTAACGTGATGGAGCAGTGGCACGCAGTTATGCTGATGAGATTCACAAGATTAGTGTCCTAAACCAACCTCTTCTGATACATAAAAGAGAGAAGCAGAGAGACATAGAGCCCTCATACCACCAAGAAAGCGGTGTGGAGTGCACAGCACATCCTTTGGACCTGAGATTCCTACAAGGTCTGACAATTAAATCTTCAAACTTAATTGTTCTAAGTGCTACATACCTCATTGCGGAATACTGTTATGGTCACTCTGAAGTACTCCTCATGGGAAGCTATGGACAGATGCCAGTGCCTAATTCACCCTTCAAAGCAATCTAAATGGCTTTCTGGAATGACCACTGCACATGGTGGCAAGGTGGCAAGTTTGCAAACTTAATTGTATAGTTGTCTGTGAAGGAGTTTTTAGACAGTAAACAAATAACTGCACTGGAACACCCTCCCTACTCATCTGATCTGGTCTCCAATGACATTTTTCTTTACTTGAAGATAAAGGAAATATTGAAAGGAAGACATTTTGATGACATTCAGGACATCAAGGGTAATATGATGACAGCTCTGATGGCCATTCCAGAAAAAGAGTTCCAAAATGGCTTTGAAGGGTGGACTGGTCACTGGCATTGGTGTGTAGCCTCCCAAGGGGAGTACTCTGAAGGTGACCATAGTGATTTTCAGCCATGAGGTATGTAGAACTTTTCCTAGGATGAGTTCAAGAGCCTAACTGGCAGTCCTTGTAGGCTGAGATGCTTCCAGACCAAGAAAAGACTGATAACAAGGAACTTTCTCCAGAGCTGACAGAGAGAAAAGAACTTCCTCTGTAACCAAAGCTGTGAATTTGGACTTATAGCCTACTTGACTATGAGAGAATAAACTTCTGTTTGTTAAATCACCCACTTCCGGCATTCTGTCATAGAAGCACTAGATAACCAGATAGGAGTCAGTTTTGGTTTGCATTTTACACGCCTCTTTCCTGTTCTTACAACTTGGAGGGCTGTGCACAAACAATGAGCTCTGTGAATAGTGGAGTCAACAGAAACACAATTCTCTGTCCAGGGACACAGAGGAGGGGGGACCAAGAGAAGAAGGACACTAGCCTTGTGGAGAAACATTTCACCCTATAATGTGACTGATCACACAGCAGCCTGTCAGTATCAGGAGTCTCCTGCTACTTGGAATACGGAGAACTCTCACAGTGGGGTGGGGGGTGGAGGACTGATGGGATATGTGCGTGGGGAAGGGCTGGGAAGAGAAGCACCTACTTATAAACAGGATCACCTCTATGAGGGCTTCAATGGGAGGTGGGTTATACTCAGGCATCTATTATCAGAGCAGCCCACGGCCAACATGTCCAGGATGATTCAGAGAGGCCAGCAACAGGTGAAATTATGGCTTGGGGCAGAGGACTGGGGGGAGACTGGCAGGTAGGCACATTGGCACAGCCTCAGGATCTTAAGCCTGTGTAGGGTCATGCAGGTCCTTCCTAGATGCCACTGATGAGTGAGGAGGGTGCTCTAGGAGGCAGCCACGTGGACGTGCAGTGGTTCAGGGATTGAGCTGGCTGATAAGGAGCCTACAGGAGGGAAATCCGACGGCACTGAGAGCCAGCTCCTGGGAAGTGGAATGACACTGTCAGAAGCTTGAGGCGCTGGATGAGGGCCGGGCCCTACCACTCACTGGGCAGGCCTAAGAGCTTGGTGGGACAGTGGTTAAGTGCTTGGCTGCCAACCCTAAGGTTGGTGATTTGAACTCTCCAGCCCCTCTGTGTGAGAAAGATGTGGTAGTCTGCTCCTGTAAGATTTATAGCTTTAGAAACCCTATGGGGCAGTCCCACTGTGTCCCATAGGGTCACTGTGAGTTGGAATTGGCTCTAAGGCAAAGCATTTGGTTTTTTTTTTTTAGGGGTGAGGCCTGTAGCTCGGTGGTACTGGCATTGTGGGCAGAACTAAGGGGCAGGGGCTGATTTCCAGAGGAAAAGGTCCCAACTTCCATGGGAGGGGGAAGGCCCTGCACTCTTATTAGGGAAGGGTCGTGGGCTGACTGTCAGAGGCTTTGACACCCAAGGGGTGAGGCTGCAGCAGGGCCTGACACCCTGGCTGCGGGCCAGCTCCTGGGCCTCCTCACCACAGACAGAGGGTCTTGCCTTCTGGGCTGCCTCTGACCTTTCGAAGACTCCGGTTGGCAGGAGTAAAAGTCTTCAGAGAGAGAGAGACATAGGTGAGAGGGGATGACGCCCTTCCACCTCTGGGGAGTTAGTGTCTGTGCAAGGGCACACCCTGCCTCCATCCTCAGGGAAGGAGCAGACACTGCTGAAGCCTTAGGGAATGTCTTTCAGCAGCAGAGAACCTCCACCCACGACACAGCCCCAGCTGCTATGGCCATTACCATTACCGAAGCAAGCAGCTTATGCGTCTTTGTTCTCAAGGACCAGCCTCAAGCCTGTAGAGGCCTGACAGGAAAGGAAATGCTGTCAGCTCTTTCCGATGACTAGGCTTGTCAAGAATTTGGTCCCTCGGGCCTTCTTTCCACTCAGGCCCTCAGTGGCATGGTTTGGGCTTTCCCAAACCATCTTCTGACCTGCTGACTCACAAAAACAGCATAGAAGCCCCACAGGCACAAATTATTGTACCCATTTTTCAGAAGAGGAAACTGAAGCTCCAAGAAGACTTCCTTTGAATTAAGTGGCTTGCTTAAGGAGTTACTGGGATACAAGCAGTGTCAGCACTTGAGCTGAGGTCTTTTCACAACAAGCTCCTTCCCATCACATGGCCCCAGAACACCTGTTCAGCAAGACTGAGGAACCATTTGATGCCCCAACATAATAACAAACAGGCGTCACATACTTACAAGTTCCAGGATTAATGTTTACAAATAAATGGTATTATTTAATTCTTATACCTAGGTGGGAGATAAATGCAACTATCCTATTTTACAGACGAGTAAACTGAGGCTGAAGGAATTGAAGGATTTGCCCTGGGTTACACAGCTAGGCAGCAAACACACCAATATTCAAAATGATTAATTTCAGGTAAACAGGGGGAGAGGAGAGGGCAGCCCAGGAGAGGGAGGTGGTAGGACGAAGAGGAGCAGTGTCTGATGTCCTTGGGACAATGGGCTGGCCAGTTGGGCTGGGGAGGAAGTCTGTGTCTGAGAGCTGGGGTGATCAGGCCAGGAGGATAGTTTCCAGTGTCAGGATGAAAGGCAGGGTGGGACAGAGGAGTGACAGGTGCTAGACAGGGTTCTCAGGTGATCCACTAGGAAGCCTGGCTTGCGGGGGGAAGCATGAGACTGCTAGAATCTACGGGCTAGGACCCTGGGGACACCTTCCCTTCCCATCGGAACATAAAAGACCTTAGTGCTGGCAGAGGAGCTACAGTGACTTCATAGGCCCCACAGACAAAGGAAGGGGCCCAGCCAGACAGGCCACTGTTCTCTCAGTTCCCCAGGGGCTACTGTCCTCAGTAGGATGTTCAGGGTAGACTGCTCCCTTAACCCCTCTCCTGAAGGCAGCTTTCTCCGGGGCAGTGGTTCTCAACCAGGGTACATATGCTTCCACGGGACATTTGTCAATATCTGGAGACATTTTTTTATTATCATCTCCCTGGGAAAGGTAAAGCAATCAGAAGAGACTTCCCATCAGCTTGCACCCCAGCACTGTCCCATCTGCTTCACTGTCCACTGACTTGGCCACCCCAGGACTGGAAGACAAAATGTCTCAGCTCCTAGCAGATGCTGGCCCTCCAGCTGTGCAGCAGATGCCACCTTGGGGCAGTAGTTAAGGCTGTCACAGCAGCAACTCTCTCCTGCACCCTCAGTTCTGCCCTCTCTACAGTTTTCCCCACCAGGCCACCAACGGGCTATTATTTCTTCAGTTTTCAAAAACAGCTCCTGCTGTATTTTTTTGTCTCTTGCTGTTAAGCAAAACTCCTTGAAAGCACTGTCTTCACCTGGTGTCTCCACAGAAACGCTGGTAGTCAGCAATTTAAATCTGCCAGGCACTCCTTGGAAACTCTACGGGCAGTTCTACTCTGTCCTACAGGGTCACTATGAATTGGAATTGACTCGATGGCAGTGGCTTTGCTTTACATCCTCTCCTCCCATTCTCTCTTGGATAGACTCAAATCAGGCTTTTCATACCCTATCACTCTACCACAACAGCTCTTGTCAAGGTCGCCAATGATCTCCTTGTTAGTAGCCCTGGAAAACGGTCTGTTCTTGGTTCTCCTGTACCTGGCTCTGCAGCCTTCAACATCACTGACCACTCCTGGGAACACTTTCTCTGACCGGGGTTTCAGGACATGTCCAGGTTGCCCCTCTAGCTGCTCCCTCTCCATCTCCTCCACTGGGACCTCTTCCCATCCCTGACTTTTAGAACACCCAGGGACTCCAAATACTAGACCATCCACTCCCTGAATGATCTCATCCAGTCTCCTTGCTAAAGATGCTGGCTCTGACCTCTCTCCTGTCCTCCAAGTTTGTCATTTGAGCTACCTTTTCAACTCCAGCACTTAGAAATTTAATAGGCATAGCAGATCTCACAGGTTTAAAACTGAACTGCTGACCTCTCCCCCTAAACCTGCTCCTCTCTTGCCTTTCCCATCTAAGTTAACAGGAAGCCCATCCTCTTGGGCATCTAGTCCAAACACCTTGTGCTGTAGTCACCCTTGTCTTCACTCTTTCTCTTACAGCTGAGGTCCATTAACAAATTCTAACTGGCTCTACCTTCAAAATGTACACTAAATCTGGACACTTCTCCCCACCTCCACCATCTCCACCTTGGTCCAAACCACCATCTCTCACCTGTATTATAGCAGGCGTCTCCTAAGTGGCTTTCCAGCCTCCACTCTTGTCCAACTTCAGTCTTTTCTCAACCCGACACCGGAGGGATCCTTCAAAACCTCAAGTCAGCTTATGTCACTTACTGTCTCCAACCCTCCGACAGCTACCATCTCATTCAGCATAAATATTGAAGTTCTCACACTGGCCTACTATTATTAAAGGTGTGAGGGTACCTTTGTGACCTCATCACTTCCCTCTCTCCTTCAATCATCCACTCTGGCTGCACTGGTCTTACTGTTCCTTGACTAGCTCAGGCATGCTCCTGAGATACCTACCTGGCCTACTCTTCTTCCTTCAGCCTCAGTGAGGTCTTCTAACCAGACCCTCTATCTATCCTTATCCTACCTCAATAATTCCTAGTTTCCTTCCTTAGTCTTTATCAATATCTAATAAACTTCTGACATCTCTCTTATGCTCTAGGACACAAGATCTATGATGTCACAGATTTTCACCTGTCTTGCTCACTGCTATATTTCCAGCTCTTAGTACAGTGCCGAGCACAAGACAGGTCCTTGATGCACAGTGTATGTCTAAAAGCCAAACCAACCCCACTGCGGGCAAGTAAATTCCGACTCAGAGCGACCCTATAGGTCAGAGTAGAACTGCCCCATAGAGTTTCCAAGAAGCACCTGGAGGATTTGAAATGCTGACCTTTTGGATAGCAGTAGTGACACTTAACTGCTATGCCATCAGGGTTTCCACTGCATGTATAGGATGAATGCATGTTCTAGCCAAAACCTCAGTCTGTCATTTGGAGAATGGACATACTAATGTAATCAACCTCATGAGGTTTTTATGAGAGTTCATCGAGCTGAAGGATCACGCAGGTGCCTGGCACAGGTTCTGGAACACAGTAGGTACTCAGCAAAGGGCTGTTCTCACCCCTCTGCCTTGCCCTTGTGCTGCAGGCTGAGACACGTTGGGACATGCTCAATCTGGCTCCAGCCCATACCAATCCTTGCCTTTCCCAGGACCCTTGCAGGGAGCGGCAGGGAGAGCCTTACCTGGGTGGATGTCTTGGAACAGGGACTTCCAGATTGTATACTGCAGGGGACCTGTATACTTGGAGGTTGGAAAGTCTTCGTATGTCAGGTTGGTCTCGTGGATCTTCCCCTTGAGCCTGGAAGGAAAGCAGGAGAGCAGGCTGCACTGGGGGCTGGATTCCTGCCTCCATACTTACTGCTCAATGCATTAACCATTTGCACACTCAAGGGTCTGGAAAGGCAATGATAATACAAAGCCTTTTTTATAATAATAAAAATATTATTATTAGATATAATATAAAGCATAAATGACATATTTAACATAAACTGTTGGATTCAAATTGCTGTTCTTTTGGCTAGCAGTTATAGCACTTAATGACTATACCACCAGGGTTTCCATAATGTAAATAGCACAATATATTTATGCTTTCTTGCCACTTAGTGACTGTCTCTTTAACTGACATTTCACATTTACCACAATAGTAAAAAAATCTACTATCCACATACTTTGTGCATTAATGACGTATGTCTGGCAGTAACAAATGCCAATGTGTGAGGCAAGAGTAACGCTGGCTGTGAGGATTACGTGTCGGCTTGGATGGGCCAGAATTCTCACGTGGTGTGGCATTTATGTAATGATTCAGTCATCAGCCTTTTTGTGATCTGATGTAGTCATCCTCCATTTTGCTTAACAATGATTACATGTAATGATCTGGTCTTTGAAACCTAGGTATGTGCATAAGCAAGGAGAGGGTGTATAACATAATACGATTACAAATAAATATAGAAACCCCAGCAGTATAGTGGTTAAGTACTATGGCTGCTAACCAAAAACTCAGCAGTTTTAATCCACCAGGTGCTCCTTAACAATATATATCTATATACCATACTCTAACTCTCACTGCCATTGAGTCGTGTTTGACTCAGAGTGACCCTATAGGTCAGGGAAAAACTGGCCCATAGTGTTTCCAAGGAGCGCCTGGTGGATTTGAACTGCTGACCTTTTGGTTAGCAAATTTAGGACCTAACCCACTACACTACCATACATAATATATATATAATAATATAAACACATAAAGCATTTAGCTTAGGTCTGGCACACAGCAGGTGCCCCATAAGTGTTTGATGACGGTATGAATGAATGAAGCCTCTGCTAAGCCCCCATCTACCCCTACCCTCTCCACCCTGCATGGCTAGGGGAGGGGACATCTGCTGGGGAAGGCCCCAGGCCCTCACCGCTCAGACACGGAAGCCACCCCGGCTAGGAAGGCATGCCGGTTGGTTTCGGCCAGCCGCTCCTGCAGGATTTGTGCTCCCTCCTGCACTTTGCGCAGCTGTTGGCTGTAGCACTGGACTTTCTGCTCAATGTCAGTCAGCGTGCGGGCTGTGTCTGCCTCCAGCTCCTCCAGCATGGCCTTCTGCCGCTCACGCAGCAGCCGGTGCAGCCGCTCAAAGGCCTCACCAATGGTGGTCCGCAGGCTCTTGGTGGAAGACTGTGGGGAACAGTCACCAGGGGTTAGGGGAGGCGCCATGGGTGGTGGAGGCCCTGGGTGACAGGAGGAAATGGAGACCCTGGCAGGAAGACAGGAGAGTGCGGGAAAGGGCACACTTGGTGGAGGGGATGATACATGTGAAAACACAGCAATATGAAAGAACAGTGCAAGGCCAGGGACAGCAAATAGTTCTACGCGGCCCATTTGGAAACTAGTAAGATGACCCAGGTAAAACAATGATGCCTGAACTAGAGGACCAGCAGAGAAAGGGAGTGAGTCTGAAAGACACTTTAGGAGCGAGACTCTTGGGGCCTGGTGACTGGCTGGCTGTGGGACTATGGGAGAAAAAGGAGTTAAGGATAATGCTCACATTGCTGGCTTTGGGTGGGAAGGATGGGGAATCTGGGGTGAGGAGTGGGGAATAGGGAGAAGATGCTGACTTCAGTCTAGGGTACACTGAGGTTTTTGATTTAAAAAAAGAAAAAAACACCCATGGGCCTCAAGGAAAGATCATCACTGTCAAAGAGCTTTATAAGCTGGGAGGCAAGCTTAGAAGACACTTGCTGTATCCCACTACCACTGAGACTCTGTCGCTAAGGGACAACAGCTGGAGGTTAGGGCCACTTTCAGAAAAGGTAAGCAGGGAATGCTGATTCTCTATCCCCATGGGCACTGCCAGGTCCAGAAGGGGACACAGAGGTGACAGCCTGGAAAAGAATCTTGACTCTGGGTCTCTAGCTGTAGCAATCTTAGATGCCCAAGATGTCTGAGCCTCAGTTATCTTCTCTGTAAAATGGGTAACAAAAGCCACATTGCAGGGTTATGGTGATAATTAAATGAAGGACTGTTCATAAAACATGTAGCACTTTTCGAGTTGCAAGAAAGAGCCCAGTTATTAAAAAGGAATCCTTTCTAACTGGCATGTCCCAGAAGTCTTCACCGAGAGGTAGCTTCTGAGCTGGGCCTGAAGGAAGCATAGGATGTTCACTGCAGCGGGCAGAACAGGTAGAAGGAAACGCACATGTGAAGGCTTAGTCAGGACGACGGCTGCAGCGGTGTGGGGGGCCTTGTGTGGGGCCTGCCTCTGCAATTTCACTTTGTGGGATTCTAGCTGGGAGTTCATGGAGTCAGAGACCCTGCTGTGTTCAGTGCCCACGGCTCTGTGGGAGGCTTGACAAAGGCTCAATTAGGGCCTGTTCCCTCCCCCAGCACTGCCGGCCTGCAGGAAGAAGTGTT
Source organism: Heterohyrax brucei (assembly GCA_028571685.1). Lineage (NCBI taxonomy): Eukaryota > Metazoa > Chordata > Mammalia > Hyracoidea > Procaviidae > Heterohyrax > Heterohyrax brucei. The sequence goes on from CM053140.1 coordinate 63,591,806, forward strand.
GGCAGTGGGCCAGGCTCCCCGCGCATGCCCGTCCAGAGCACCAGGCAGACAAAGAGGGGGCGGAGGAGAGGCTGGGATGCACAGCCAGGCTGCTTGTGGCTTCCCTGAGTCCCCTCACCCAGGGGGGCTGCAGGTCCTGTGGTGGCACACTGCTGATAGAGAAATGGGGCCTGCCCTCCCACACCATCTACAGCTTTCCACCAAAGGCCTCACTGACTCGGCAGCAGTGTATGGCTAACTGTCCACCCTCTACTAATAGAAAGTTCTGGTTCATCTCCCACCACCGTGATTGCCTCTCTCTGCCTCTCATGTTCCTGGGGGCTTGCCCACCCTGCCCTCTCACTGTCCCTGATATGACCCTCTTGTCTTCAACACCCACTGCTTTAACATAGATACCAAAGTCCCCTTCAGCAGTCCTACATGTCTCCTGAGCACTATGCTCATTTTTCCAACTGTCTCCTCAACACATCCCCTGTGGTTTCACGGGGTCCCATGCGATGCAGGGCTGAGGATGACACTCCCACCCAGGAGGGAACTCATCAACTAGCCAGGGAGGAAGAGGTCAATTGAACAAAACAAAAAGGGCAGAAAAAGAAGAGATTGCTGAGAACACAATAGATTATTTAAAACCAAAAACCAAAAACCACTGGCATCAAGTTGATTTCAACTCACAGCAACCTTATAAGACAGGGTAGAATTGCTCCACAGGGTACCGGGTTTCCAAGGCTGTAATCTTTGCAGAAGCAAACTGCCATACCTTTCTCTCATAGAGCAGCTGGTGGATTCCAATCTGCAAGTGAGTTAGCAATCAAGTGCTTACCCACTGCGCCACCAGAATCACCAGACAGATGTGGAAATAGGCAGTGAGATCTCTCCAATGTACTTGATCCAAAAGTCAACTCTGTCTGCCAACAAATTCACCGCCAGAGTATCCGTCTACTGCAAATCAGGTCACAGCAAATGTCGTGTTTGGGATCTTTCTTGGCTTGTTAATGACTAGTGAAATAAATGATGGATTCCTTGGCCTGGCATTCAGAGTCCTTCTCAGTCTGACCCTATCTTACCTCTCTAGAGCCAATGCACTGAAATTCCATCTGCCTAGCATGACCTCCTAAAATCTTCATTCAAACTCCTACTCATCCTGCAAAACGCAGATCAAAAGCTACCTCCTCTATGATTCCTATCCTAACTTTTTCAGGCAGTTGGATTCTCCCAGAATATTTTGCAAATACTGTTAATATGCTGTCCCACACTTTATGAGTGCCTCATGGGTGGGAATAATGTTTTTCTGAGCCCTGCACCCCCCATGACCATTATAGGGCCTGGCCCAAATCTGGCAGTCAAGAACTGCTTGAGTGGGGGGAAGGAAGGAAAGACGAAAGGAAGGAAGGAGCTTGCTCAAGACTTCTTTACAGACAGCTACAGGCTCCACTGTCTTCCTAGGTGGGGGGCCCAATGTCCTCAGGTCAAGGGAGGGTGGGTGAGGAGAGAAGGAAAGTCAGAAGTGCAACCTCAGCGTGACAGCCATCCCAGGAACCTCATGCATGTCCCAGATGGTCTTTCCAACCTAACTGGCTTGCTCACCACAAAGCCACAGATCTTGATGAGGGCATCCCAGGCGGACAGCCTAGCAGGAGGCTGGAATATGACAGATTGGCTCTGACAGACCTGGACAGTATACTTCCACTTTGTTACTTACTAGCTGTGGGGCCTCCAACCAGTCCCTCAGCCTCTCTGTGCCACCAATAAAGTATGGCTAACATTTCTTAGCTGTAACGGTGTTTCTTTTCTTTTCTTTTTTTCCCCTAGTCATTTTTTTCAAACAACTCTTTACTGTGTGCCAGGTACTGTGCTAGGTTCTGGGGACTCCTATCATTATGGACGTGATATTCTTTGGGTTTCTGCGAGATGATATATGAGAAACAAACAGCTCCTACTAGAGAGAACATTCAGCTCAGTTGGTGTGTGCCATTTACTTTCGATTATTCTAGGGCAGAACCATCCGCACTCCAACTCTTCAGTGCCATAGCTAGGAAAGCATCCCAGCCCAACTTGCCACATCCTTAGAAACAGGAGGAGCTGGAGCCATTTCAGGAAAACACTCTGCTAAGAATGCATCACCCCACGAAGGCCGACCAAGGAAAACACAGGGCCTGAGGATGGAGATCAGACAGGCCCCAAGGCTAGGCCACTGGAGGGGCAGGCGGCGCAGGAAAGCTGAGTCAGGCACCAGGTGAAATATGACCTCCAAAGCATCCATAGGCATTTCTTATATAAACACTCTAGTCCAGACAGGAAGCAGGACTGGAGAACTGGAGGGGGAGGTGGCCCCACAGGACCCCTAGAGGCAGACAGATGGACAGGAAAGTGGGGGAGGAAGAGGTCAGTGGAGAGAAACAATGAGGGTAGGGGGATGGAGAGAAGAGAATGCCGAGAAGCAGCAGACCATATTTCCCTCTGATCCAGATAGGGGCTTCCATTTGATCCTCATCGACCTGAGAGGCAGTGAATCACCAGACAGATAGGGAAACTGAGGCTTTGAGAAGCAACTGAACCAGAGTCCTGGGAAATATTTCTCATCTTTTTCCTGATGAGGAGCCTACCCAGAGGCCCTTGGGAATGTTCTCCAAAGGAATATTTGTTCTGACCTTCCAGATATGCCATAGTGGGTCAGTGACCAAGGTAGGGCAAAGATCTGGGTCACTGATAGCCTCCCCAGGCCCCAGGGTGGCCTCTGGAGGCCCAGAACATTCCCAAGGCTCTGTTCTGGCTGCTGCTGGCAACGCACTTCTGCTAGCAGAGCAGAGCCAGACTGAAATTGCCCCACAGCTCGCCAGAGGAGCCCTGAATCTCAGTTACTGGTCCCAGAAAGATGGGGCAGAAACCAAGCTAGTTTCCCTCTGTGAAGGAAACTCAGAGGGAGCCCCTTGGAAGTGAGCTAGGATCCAAAGTGTGAAGGGAACTAAGGAGAGTCCCCATTGTACAGAAGGGAACAGTTGGGGCCCAGAGAAGTATGCCATTTACTGAACTGCATGATGAGTTAGTGTCTGGTTCAGAACCCACACCCTTCCTCTCAGGTCAAGGAAAAAGATTTTTATCTTCAAACCACTGCAAGAGAAACAAAAGGAGCCCTGGTGATACAGTGGTTAAGTGCTCAGCTGCTAATCAAAAGGTCAGTGGTTCAAACCCATAGCCATTCACGGGAGAAATACATGATAACCTGCTTCCACAAAGATGACATCCTAGGAAACTCAACAGGGCAGGTCCACTCTGTCTTACAGGGCACTCTGAGTTGGAATTGACTGAACAGCAATGGTTTTGGTTCGGGGTTTTTATAGTAGAGACTACAGGGTTTGGCCCTACTTTTCAGAGTCCATATCCTCAAATGAATCAATAAGTAACATCATGATAAATGAAGAAAAGACTGAAGTTGTCAAGGATTTCATTTTACTCAGTTCCACAACCAGTACCCGTGGAAGCAGCAGTCAAGAAAGCAAATGACACATTGCACTGGGAATATTGGCTGGAAAAGACCTCTTTAAGTGTTCAAAAGCAAAGATGTCACTTTAAAGACTAAAGGGTGCCTGAGTCAAGCCATGGTGTTTTCAACCATCACATACACATGTGAAAGCTAGACAATGAATTAGGAAGACCAAAGAAAAATGGTGCTTTTCAGTTACTGTGTTGATAAGAAGGAATACTGAATATAACATAGACTGCCAAAAGAATGAAGAGATCAGTCTTGGAAGAAGTACAGCTAGAATGCTTCTTAGAAGCAAGGATAGCGAGACTTCTTCTCATGTACTTTGGACATGTTACCAGGAGGAACCAGTCCCTGAAGAAGGATATCATGCTTCATAAAGTAGAGAGTCGGTAAAAAAAAGAGGAGGATCCTCAATAAAACGGATTGACACGGTGACTGGTGCAGGACTGGGCAGTGTTTGGTTCAGCTGTACGTAGGGTGCCTCTGAGTCAAAACTGACTTGCGGGCACCTAACAACATATGCCCATGGCCTGAGTTAAAGAAGGGAGATGGGACTGGGCCTGGGCCACGGCCTTGGGGAGGGCTTGAAAGGTGAGGTGCCAGGGGACATGTTCAGGGTTGGCTCCACGGGCAATGGGTGTGTTTAACCAGGAGGCTGGAAAAAGACAGCGGGTTCCTATTTGCAACTGGTCAGCGGGCCAGGGGCCTTCCAGAGGGTGCCTGGTGCCAACGACAACCTCCACTCAAAGCAGGGAGGGAGAAAGGGTCCCCACTCACCTGGGCCCTGGGGGTCCCACCGTTAATCAAAGCTCCAGCCCCGAATTCTTACCGTCAGCGGCCTCACTCCAGTCCGGCTGAACCCAATCACATTTACCTTCACGGAAGCCCCACCCTGTGGCCTCGGGTCCCACAGGCCCCGCCCCTCCACGCCAGGCGTCGTCGGTGAAGCCCCGCCCCCACCTCCGCGGGCCCCGCCCCCACGTCCAGGCCGGGCTCACCTTGGTCTCCGCCACCTGACGCTTGAGCAGCTGCAGTGCCTCAGTGTGCTCCCGCTCGCTGTCCTGAAGGGCCTGAAGCTGCTCCTTCAACTCCCTCTGGAACACACACAAGGCCAGGATGGGGGCGCGGGCCCAAGCCTTCCCAAGCCCGCCCAAGGCAGCGAATGGGGGCCTCGACCTCCTGATGTCTCCAGAGTCTGTCTCCATCTGGGGTTTTTCAATAGCCTCCTCTCTGGCCATCCTAGGAGCTCTGTCTCCCTCTCCCAGTCCACCTCTACACGCTGCCCGCCCTGATCCGCGTAGCTCTGGTGGAGCCGAGGGTGGGCATCAGTCTCTGCAAGCACTGACTACCGGTACTCTCTCTCTGGTAGCTGTGTTCAGCCCTCCGCTTGTAGGAATTCATTCACTCCTCTCAACAACCCTTAGGGGCTATTATTACCTCTACTGTTGTCATGGAGAAACAGGTACAACAAGGCCAAGAAACCGGTCTGAAAACGTACAGCTAAGAATGTTACGCTAGAACTGGAGCCCATGCAATCTGGTTCTGGAGACCATGATCTTAAGACCAGGAGACAGGTTTTCTGTAATGAGGACACCCATGACAAGCAACAACAACAAAAATCCATGACAAACAAAATAGTAAAAATTTAAACAAGGACAGAGTTAGTATTACAGATTTTTCCTTTTGCCACAGATTCCAATACGCTTTTACTGATTGTGTCTTTATTTAAAAAGTTGATACTTGGTTCATTTTGGATGTTTTTGGCATTCAATTTGATTTAAAAAAAACACATTAAATGCAATTTATCTGAATTACTGAGATTTTTGGTGCCCACTCAAATCGTGGACCTCACGGGCCTCACCCTAGCTCCGTCTGTCTCCATTGTCCTTCCTCTCCTAGGCTTCCATCCACTCTAGAAAGCTTTCTTCCTGTTCCTCTATCCTACTGAGCTTGTTTCAGCTTTAGGACTTTGCCCTTGCTCTTCCCCCTGCCGGGTGCATGCCACTCTCAGACCTTCTGGTGATTCCTTGGTATCATTCATGCTTCAGTTCAGATGCCACCTCCTCAAACAGGTCTTTCCTGCTGTTTCAGTCTTTCTAGCACCTACCACCGTCTGAAATGACCTTGCTCACTTCTTTGACTTTGTGGGTACTGCTCGCCTCCCCCGCTAGAATGTGAATTTTACGAAGGTAGAAATCTTGTCTGCCTTGTCCACTGCTCTAATCCCATTGCCTAAAACAGTGCTCAGCACCCAGTAGGTCCTCAATAAATTTATCTGTCAAATGAAAGAACAGGGTGTGGAGTTGGGTGCCTCCCAGCACAGGGTCCAGCCATCCATACGAATCAGGTTTCTAGCCCATCGTATCGAGCATCTAGCCCATCATATCACGATTAGTTGTTCTTCCGTCTGTCCTTCCATCCCCACACTAGCCCATCAGGGCTCCAGGACAGGCCCTTAATATTCCCTTTCCATGTTCTGGACACGCAGCAACTGCTGGCACTGAGATGAGGTTCAAGGAAGATCGCTTTTTAAGTGGGCTTTCATGGAAACGTTTAGATCTGGCCAGGCCCTGGGATCCCTAGTTAACCTGCGCTGTGAGTGGAGCCAGGGAGGCTGGCTCACCTGTTGACACTATCACCCCTACACCGCACTTGCCTTCATCTTGTCAGAGCAGGAAGGGACCCCCTCCCAAAAAAACATCTAGTTCCACTAATTTTACAGATTAGGTAGCAACATGGCAAAATAGTCATGATGAAATGCTAAGGGAAAAACACAGAAAACAAAATTATCTTTGCCCATGAACATTCATTCATTTAGCAAGTATTTAATGAGTGACCACTGTATAGCAGGCACTGTTGAGGCACTGAGGATGCAGTAGAGAATAAGGCAGACATTTTCCCTGCCCTCAGGGATCTTCCAGTCTAGTGGGGGAGACAGACAACAAATGAGGAAGATAATAAAAGAACCAGATAATGAGCCATGGTGTGTGGGCTAGAGAAACTGAGGCAGTGCAAGGGTGGGGGTGATGGTGCAACATTAGGTGAGGGGGTCAGGGGAGGCTCCTCTGAGGTGGTAACAACCGTTGCTCAAGGCTGAGGAGGAGCCGGCCAGGAAAATAAGCAGTAAGATAGAAAAAGGGGAGCAGTTGTTTGTGAGAATGAAAAACTTATGCAGACATAATTTCTGGAATTCTTGAAGCTATCTCAGGACATGGGGCAAGCTTAAAGATGGAAGTCACAGGCAGAAGACAGGGAAGAGGAGCAGAAGGAAGAAGGAGCCTGGGTTCCTGATGCTTGTGGGACAGCCACACCATCCCTGAATTCAGTGATGTGCTGGGAAGCCAGATCTCAGAGGGGACAAAAATCCAGATTTGTTACACTTGCTCATTTCCTTGGTGCAAATACTCCCACAATAGCCAATGTCAAGCTACCAATGTGAGGTCACTGAACATGGAATTGGGCAGAGATGCCCACCATCAGCTCTCAGGAACCACTACCTGGCCTCTCCCTGCAGACTCATTTAATGTGACAGAGAAACAGACCCCTGTCTAATGCAGGTGCATTAATCAGGTCTCTATCACAAACAGATGAATGTCTTTCATAATGGAGGGATTCACGGGACTACTGAGTCCTGGAGCTGATAACTCTCTGTTCACCCAAAAGCACAGAATGACTGCTGCCCAAGGTCCTTCCTGCTGGCCAGCTTGCAGGGCCTATCTAGCTTGAATAGAACCTGAGATGCAGATGTCTGAGGAGGACAGACGAGTGCTACCATCTCCTTCCCTTGGTGGTCTCCCTGGATCCACAGAAAGCCTGGCCACCCAGGCAGCTCTTCAGTGTTTTTAAGAAAACTGTCCCAGAGGCCGCGTTCTTCACATTGCTCAGAACACCCAAGGGACTTAGACAAATTCCTCCCTGTTTTAGGGGCTAGAGAAGAAGTATAGCTAGGCTGCCCCTTTTTCTTGGAGCCTGGGAGCTACAGAACACTCATCCGCCTATTCCACAGATGCGTGCTGAGGCCTCTTGGTACTGTGTCAGGACTAGGGAGAGGGATGAGGGACAACTCCCAACCCTGATGTTTCAAGAGGCACACAGATGAGTTATGGAGACAAAGACAAAGACACAGTGTGCACTAGAATAGTGCTGTGACCTTATGTTGAGTCAGCCCCTGACACATGGTGACCCCATACACAAAAGAATGAAATGCTATCCTGTGCTGCACCATCTCCACAATGGTTTGTGATCAGACTGTTGTGATCCACAGGGTTTTCACTGGCTGACTTTCAGAAGTAGATCACCAGGCCTTTCTTCCAAGCGTGTCTTAGTTTGGAAGCTCTGCTGAAACTTGTTCAGCATCATAGCAACATGCAACCCTCCACTGACCGATTACTGATGGCTGGGCTTGAGGTACATGGGCTGGGAATCGAACCCAGGTCTTCCACATGGAAGGCAAGAATTCTACTTTGAACTACCACTGTCCTCATGGAATAGTGTCAAGGGGCCAATCCTGCTCCTCCTCCTATGTCCCCCATCTCAGTAACAAGCACTCCCCCACTGCTATTCAAGGCAAAACTCTGCACATCTTCCTTGATACCACCCCCTACCAGCCCAATCTGCTTTGGAATCTGTTCTCTCTACATTCACAGCCTCTTGACTGGGTTTCCATACTTCTTTTCTGGACTTTGAAGGCTCCTCCCTACACCTTTAGTCTCTTCTATTCCTCTGAGAGAGCTATACAGCAGCTAGAACAATCTACCTAAAGGAAAGGGCTGTCCATGAGCCCCTCTGCAGGATTTCTATTGCTTGGGAAGAAGGGTGATAAGTTTTAGCTTGGCCTTCAAGGACCTTCAGCACTGGCTCCAACCTTTTCCAGTCTCATCTCTTGGCCAGACCTGCTGTCCAATATAGCAGCCATTAGCCATGTGTGGCTATGAAAATTAAACAAAATCAAAACTCCAGTTATCACAGGTTACTGTGATAACTGTATCGGTCAGCACAGTTGCTGAGCATTTCCATTATCTTAGTCAGTTCTACTGGGCAGCTCTGCTTGTAGATGGGCTGCACATCCTGCAGTGCTGTCCTCTAGGCCTTTGCACATGTTCGCCCACATGCTTTTCTCTACTTGCTGAACTCTCATCCATCCTTTAAGACCCAGATCAAATGTGACCTCCATTAAGAAACCTTATCCCAAACTCCCTACACTACCCTCAGACAACTGATCCTCTGCACGGACAGTGCCCTCCAATTTTACTGTCATTGTACACAGTGCATCATAACTGCAAGGTTACCTGTCAACCCCACTACTAGATAGTGGGGGTATGAGTATAGGGACCTTGCCTGATAGATGTTCACACTCAGAGCAGCTTTGGTAAGGGTTTGCAAAATGTACCTGGCCAGAGAAGAAGCTGGCTGTGGTCAGAGCTCACCTGGGGAAGGGTAGGAAGGGACAGAGGGCCCCAGGCAGGCAATTCTCTTCAAGTGGGCTAAATACAGACCCTGGAGCGAGCCCCTAGCTTAGGAAAATCAGCCCCCAGCCCAAGAGACAGAAAGGGCCATATAATCCAGAGAGTTCATCAGCATGAGACTGGAAGAAATAGATGGTGTCCAGTCACCACCAATGACTACCCCGATAGGGAATACAACATAGAATCCCTGAAGTACAGGGAGAAAAATGGGTGTGCAGAACTAGAACTCTTAAAAGACCAGAACTGATGGTCCAGCAGTCTGGAGGGTCCGTAGAAGATATGGCCACCAGACTGTCTGTTAGCCCAGGGCTGAAACCAGTCTTGAAGCCAACTCTTCAGACAAAGATTGGACTATAAGACATAAAATGATACTGGCAAAGAGTATGCTTCTTGGCTTAACTATGTACACAGGCAACTCCTGTCCAGAGGCAAGATGAGAAAGTGGAAGGGGATCGGAGCTGGTTGAATGGACATGACAAGTACAGGGTGGAAAGGAGGAGTGTTCTGTCACAGCATGGGGAAGAGCAGCGACAGTTGCGCTGCAGTGTATGTGTAAGGTTTGTAAACTTTTACTTAAAGCATAATAAAATATTTAAAAACAAAAACAAAAACACCACCAAACCCCAAAACCTATAGAGCAGGATGTAGGAGGCAGCCCGAGTTCTGTCCTTTCAAGGGAATCCTTCTAAGCCTGTGATCAACTTGGGTTAGGAGGCTGGCTCTGCCACCCACTAGCTGTGTGACCTTAGGCATGCCACTTAACCTCTCTGTACCTCAGCCTATCTTCTGCAAATGAGGATAACAACACGTCTAGGAATACGTAGCCTCATAGAGCACAGAGGCTGGCACACACCAGGTTGCTCCGGAGACAGAGTGGTCAGCATGCCCCATACGAGGCTTCTCAATTATTTCTCCATGTCCACATCCTTCACTATGTCCAAGTCCCCCCCTGCCTCTTCAGATGTGCAGAGCAGGAAGGGATCCCAGGGATCATCTGGCCCAATCCTCTGGATTTCCACAACAGGAAACAGAGGTTCAAAAAAAAAAGCACTTGTTGGTTCATTGCCACACAGCTTGACAGAACAGAACAAACCGGAAAACTTGCTCCCAGCAGACAGAGGTCAACCAGAAGACAGGAACCTGCCGATAAACCCCCAAGTGATGGTATAAACCTGAAGAAGGCCAAGGAGGCTTGGGACCAGAGGAACAGGACCTGGGTGTGGCTTGGGTTTCAGTTGCACCCAATTCTCACAGTTCAAGAGGTAATATCCTCATTATCCCATCTCACAGAGGGGCAAACTGAGGCTAGGCAACTTGCGTAAGGTGACACAGCTGGTAAGAGGCAGAGGGGGCCTCTCAGTGAAAGCTCATGCTCAACAAACACCAGTTTGCCACTCAACCTCTCAATTCAATGCAGCAATTGTTTCTGAGCCCTCAGGTTGAGTGGTCAGGCTTGGCACTGGCCTCTGGGAAGGCTGAAAACACAGGGGAATAGAATAAACATAGAAGGACATCCTACGGGCAAATTCAGCTGCTGCCATCTGGCTATGCTTGTTACCATCTCTCTTAACCTCAGTTTCCAAATCCATGAAGTGGTGCTAATAATAGCATCGACTTTATACAGTTGTTGTGAGGATGTGACTTAATTCATGACTTGGCATGATACACAGGGTGTGCTGGGTCAATCTTAATTGTTGGCATCATCAAATAGTAATTATAATTATATATGAAATAGGGACTCCAAACTGGGGGAGCTTCAAGGAGAAAGTTTATTTCTGATAGTAAGCTCCGGCAAGACAATGGACAGGGTTGCTTCAAGTCCCAGGATGGGGCCAGGGCATTCCATGCCAAGAGAACTTGTTGGGGAGAAGCATACCTGGTGTGTGCAGGAAGCAAGTTTCAGTAGGAGGTAAGTGGAACAGCTGGGCTGAGTCACAAGCCAGAAAGGGCAGTTGGAGCTAGCTGGTGCAGGTGGGAGGAGCTAGCTGGTGCAGCCTTGGGAGTTAGACTCTGCAGGACCTCATCAGAGCTGGGGCAGGGCTGGTGGAGGGACATATCTCAGGGGCAGAGCCACAGCTCTCTGACCCTCTATCCTCAGAGGGGGCGGGTTGCAGCTGGTGAGATCTGCACACACAATTATGCAAATATGCCAGCTGAGAGGCTCCAGGGCTTACATTGATTTGGAGAGGCTGGGATGGGGTCAGCATCAGGAGGAGGACAGTCAGCCAGGGCTCAGATGTTCCCCCAAGCCCAGGCCTCCTGAACTGCCTGGCCACCCCTCATCCCAACCTGGAAATAGAGCTGCTGACAGAAACGATCTCTGGTTTCAGGGACCCTTCTGCAAGCTTTCCCCTTCATCAAGCAGTGGTGCCCAGGGGAGATAGCACGAGTTCTGGAGTCAGGAAAAACATGGGTTTGAATCCTGGCTGTGTGATTGCGGGCCCATCTCTCAGGCCTTCTCCTATAATACAGGGCTAAGGGCTACATCACGGGATGTGATGAAGATTAAAAAACACGATCTGTGTGAAGGCCTGATTGTGCTTGGTGTTCAAGGGTCATCCCTTCTCTGAGTCCCTGCAATGCTTTCTTTCCATCTCTTACCCAAAGATGCCAGCAATATGAACACTGCCGCCGAACTGGCCTCTCTGTTTTTCCTCCCCTATCCTGTTACACTCCCAAAGCCCCAGATGCCCCTGCTCCTTGTGAAAGACCTAAATTTTTTGAGCCCGAAGCCTCCTTGTCCATTTTGGTGCCGTCCAGTCTCTGACAACACCTCTCGCTGCCCAACCTGTTTGTAGGCTCTCCGCTCTAGTCCAGCTTCCACCCTGCTCTGGAATGCATCTTCCTGCAGACTTAACCCAGCATCTGCAGGATCAAGGAAAAGGTCCTTGTAGGGGAGGGGAGTCCATTCAAGGCCCTTCATGAGCTGGTCCAACTTTACTGTCCTGCTCTCACCTCCTCATTTTCACCTACCCTTCCACTCACAATATAACGTACTGCTTAAATACGTGCTCCTCTCCATGCCTGTCCTTGGTCAGACTCAGATAGTGTGAGTCCAAGTTCCAGCTTCAGAGACAATTAATGACTGTTTGACCTTTGGCATAGTATCTGATTCTTAGTTTCCTCATCTGTAAAACTAGGTAATGAGACCCACCTCATAGGATTAATGCAGTGCCTGTCAAAACACCCAGCCCAGATCTTAGCACAGTATGCACCCAGGAAATGCTGGTTGTGGATGGTTTTGCTCCCTCTGCTTGTAATGCCTTCTCTTTCCACTCCACGGCCTAAAGTACTGGATGAAGTGCTGGCATATCCCTCAGTACTCAGCTCAACTGTCAGCTCCAGGAAGGCCTGCGGCAATTGTCAGTTACAGCCAGAGTAGCCTGGTCACAATCTAGCAGTCTGCTAGATGGAGGCAAGTCTAGTTTGGCTCTCTCCTGGGTCCGGTACAGGGCCTGGTGTTCAATAGCCACCGCAGGAGTGGAATTTTGACTGGTACATGATTGAATGAATTCATGGTCTGAGACGGAAACTTCCTAAATTCTCCAAAGCTGCCCCAAACTCTCCTCTCCAGTCCAGCTTCCACCCTGCTCTAGGGTACACTTTCCTACAGATCTAACCATACTATGCTCCTCGGCTTCCCAGCATCCGCAGGGTTAAGTCCAAGCTCTTTGTTGGGAAGGGGAGTCCATTCAAGGCCAGGTCAAGGTCAGGAAGGTAAATGATGCAGCTAAGAGTTGGGAGACCTGAGCTCTGGTCCGACCTTTGGCAAGTCAGTTTCCCCAGTTGTAAAGCTGGGTTGATCTGGACAGTGTCTGAGGTCCCTCTTCACCTGGATGCTCCCTTAGAGCGTTGATGAAGAGGTTGAGTTCTGAGCCAGATACACCTGAATTTTAATCCCAGCTCTGCCTCCTACCTGCAGTGTGACCTTGGGCAAGTTACCAAACCTCCCAGTGTCTTCATCTGTAAAATGGCACTGATCATAGTCCCATTCAGGAAGTAGGGAAAGTAAAAGAGGCTACCATGAGGCTTAAATACCTATAACACAGTACCTAGCACATAGTAAGTGGTCCATAAATTTTGGCTATAACTTCTCAGTTATTATTAGTTTTTGTTATTATCACTTCCTTCCAGATTCTTTTCTCTGTATAAAACAAACATCCTGGGGCCCTCAACTTCAACCACGAGTTTCTGCACTGTGGCCTGTGCTCAGCCAAGGTGTTGTAGATGCTCAGGGCATTCCCAGCTGCCCACAGACACCTGAGGAGAGAGAACCAGCAATGACAACAGCCAGCTCCGGCTCTAATCTACAACCAGCCTTGCCCCTGTGGAGGCTACTGTTTGCTTATAAATTCTTCCCTTTCCTGGAGGGAAAAAATCACAGCAGAAGCTACTTCCCTGGGACAAAGACAACCCCATGGCTTGCCTGCTTATGAGTACAAAATAAAGTGACTTTGTGTCTGCTATCTATGTGAATAGGCAACAAGTTTCTGTCTTGACACAAATTGTGCGGAGGCTTGTTCTTGCTTCCATTTCCCAAACTGGGAAAAAGATGCAGTGAAGGCAATGTCTGCTACTTAGCTGGGAGAAGCCAAAGCAGGATTTGAACCTGGTCCTGGAAGCCAGCTCTTTCCTCATGTGGCTGCCTTATGTTTCTGGATCACACACCCTGCTTCAGGTTGATGCACCACTCTTTTCCTTGGCATGAAAGAGGCCTTGGGAGAGGTTCCAATGGCCACATGAGGCCTGAAGGAGGTGGCTGGGACTGAATCAGATCCCCTCTCTGGGGGCTTTGGAACCTGAGACGGCCAGAGAGCTGAATGCCATGCCAGACCAGGATGAGCCCAGCCACCTGCCCTGAGCACATCAGCTGGCATCAACAGATTGTGCCCTTCACCCAGCCTTGATACAAACACAGGCAGGGTGGGTGAGCTCTCAGAGGCAGCTCGCAGGATATTAGTGGCCTAATCAGACTGGGTTCAAATCCTGACTCTGCTGTTTGCCTGGCTCACTTAATTCCTGAGTCTGTTCCCTCATCCGTAAAAGGAACAAATGGCGCTGCCTGCTTGGTATGGTGCTATGGAAACCAAAGGAGGTACTACCAGAAAAGCACTTAGTACAGCGCCAGGCATGGGCAAGGGCTCAGAGCCTTAAACCCCCCTGAGATAGGTGCCCCTCCCTCTCCTTAGCTCTGAGGCCCAAGTGATCAGCAGGGTACCTGGCACAGGATATAAAACCTGCTGCCATGTACTGAGTGCTAATTACATGCCAGGCATAGTACTAGGCTCCTTTAATCTCTAACCCTTACCATATCCTTCCCAGGAACGTCCTGTTACCCTCATTTGGTAGATGACTATATGGGGGCTTAGAGATGTGACGTGACTTGTTCAAGGACACACAGCTTATATATGAGGATGCCAGGATCCGACTCCAGTACTGGGATCTGGTATACCAAGCAATTCTGCCTAGCAGGTCAGGGAAAGCTTCACAGAGGAGAAGATACTTTAACTGAACCGTGAAGGATAAATAGGACTTGTCTAAGCGGGGACTCTCAACTCAGGGTGATCTGGACCTCCAGGGGACATCTGGAAATGTCTAATGATATTTTTGTTTGTCACAATTGGGGGCGGGTGGTGGGAGTTAGGGCAGTCAGTGCCTTTGGCATCTAGTGAGTAGATGCCAAAGATGCCGCTAAGCATTCTACAGTCATAGGACAGCCCCCCATAATAAACAGTGAACTGGTCTAAAATGTCAGTGGTGCTAAGTATGGTATAACATAACACAGCTATCATTTATTGAACACTTACTATGTGCCAAGTGCAGAACTAAGTTCTTACAAATGCCATTTTATTTAATCCTAATCCCATTACTCCCATGCTGCCAATGAGGGACCTGAGGCTCAGAGATGGTAAGTGACTTTCCTAAGGTCACACAGTCAGTAAATAGCCAAGCCAGAACTGCAGCTGCCTGAGTACAAAGTCAAAGCTCTTAACCCTTCTACTGAAATTTATATTTTGCTGCCTCCAGGATTCATAATAAATATAAAAGCTACAGGCCAACTGTCAGGAGACTCCGGGCCAACTCCAGACCTGGCCACCTTTGATTTTCCAGTCCTTGGGCAAGGTCCCCTCCCTCCCCATTGCTATTTTCCCATCTGTCAAGTGAGGGCTGCACCAGATGATCCCCAAGGCCCTGCCAGCTCGGAGTCTACAATTCTGCAGGAAAGGGCCCAAGCCCAGGCTCCCCGAGCCCTGGGGACAGAACTGCCAGCTGCTGGGGGAGAAGAGGGTGTGAGGGATGGGCCCAACCTCTTTCTCAGTGCATAAATACCTAATAAGCCCTGCTTCCCCCCCAGGAAGCAGAAGCTGGTGGGAGAAGCCTCAAACATCACCCAGGATCCTTACCTTCTCCTAAAGGAGACAGGTTTCTCGGCTATTTCCTTGCCAAGCCCTGTGCCCCAGAGGCCCCCAAAGCAAAGGCCTCTGTCTCAGACAACAGTGGTGGGTCTGGGCATCTGCCATTCAGCTGGGCACATGAGCTCTCACAGGTAGAAAGAAAAGGGATGAGAACATGCACTGACCCAGTTGGTATCATGTGTCAGGCACCTCAAATAGCAAGTTCATCTCAGGTTAGCTTCTTGGTAATCCTGGTAGGGAGGAATCATCATGACACCCATTTTACAGATGGGCACATGAAGAAGTACATGAATGACTTGCCAAGTTACCCTAACAGTAATGAAGGCAGATTTGGAAGCCAGGTGTGTCTGAGGCCAGAGTTGGGGCCCTAAAGTATAAGTGTCAGCCCTGTTTCTCTCTCTCTCTCTAACAGTAAAAGTGTTTTAATAATGTTTGGAGAAAACATATGCTCAGTTTCTCTTACATTCTCCAGGATGCAGAATGGAGTGTAAACAAAATAAAACACAATAATTCAGCTTTTCTGTTTGTAGACAGGGAAACCTAGGCTCTAAAGACAGAAGCCACTCCAGTTGGAAAGTCAGATAGGATAATGAGAAGGTGAAATGACAGGGATTGAGCTGGCCAGGGTCAGAGCTGTGTTTTCTAGGCCTAGCTCCGTTACTGACAGTGTGGTTTTGGTCAGTCATATCATCTGTCCAGATCTCAGTTTCTACATCTGCATAAAGAAGAAGTTGAACAAATACTTCCAGACAGAATCCCTTCAAACTCCCACGACCTACACCTAAACCTGTCAGAGGTTCTCTCTTCCACCCTGTTTATGTGACTTCACAGATGGGAGACAAGAACACAACACCAGTGCCGGGCACAAGGGACTCTAGGGGTAGACGGTTGGTGCCAGTCAAGAATGGATGATCTCTGAACCCTCAACCAACACTCACCCTCCGACGGGGCCTCAGTCTTCAGGGAGCCAGACTGAGAGGGCTTCAAAGTTGAAAAGGACAGGACAGGAAGGGGACAATGGTAAACATGGGGTCATTTCTTCTGGGACCAACACTCATTTCCATGGAGGCTGCTGAGTGCAGACAGACTCACAGAGATTGAAATATAAGGGGACGGAAACCCCCTTGACACTGGTGAAAGTGTTAGCTCCTGGTTAAGCATCTTGAAGAATGGAAAACTCACTGCCTCCCATCTTGACCCACTCTGTTTTCATAAAATTCTCCAACCAAGAACCTTTGCTTCCAGTGTTCACAGTCCAGGCCAGCTCAGTCCAGGATGGGTCATCCATTCATTCAACAAACCTTCACTGGTGTGTACCGTTAGGTGTTGTGCCAAGATCTGGGGTCACAAATATGATGAGTAAAAGACTTTCCCTGCCCTTGTGACACTGAGCCCAAGGACATGGATGTAGTGCTGCTGGATTTAAACAGCGTAGCTTGAGAAAAAGATTCCAGACTCAAATAAGCTTGAGAATCACTGTATTAAAGGCAGTTAAAGGGGTTTCTTTGCTAAAACATTTCTCCAATCCTTTAGTATATAACTGTATGCTGAGAGTCTTCCAATGGAGTAAAGGCAATTTACTATATTTCCTAATAGCTGATCTTGGAACACTTCTTTTTAAAACATCATCCTGCTAATAGACAACATTTGAGGAAATGCAATTTTGAAGCTATTTGTTTGGCCAGAGGAGCTTGGGAAAGGCTTCACAAAGAGGACTTTTAAGTACGGCCTTGAAGGTTGGTCCTAGTGGTATAGTGGTTAAGTGCTGCAACTGAATCCCAGGAGCTCTTCGGAAACTCTATGGGGTGGTTCTACTTTGTCCTATAGGGCCACTATGAGTCAGAATTGACTCAACGGCAATGAGTTTGGTTTTACTTTTGGTTTGAGGGTTGAGTTGTTCTTCAGTGACAACGGGAGGGCTTAAGTGAGACCAATTACAATCCTATGCCAGCTATTCAAAAGCTCCTGGAGACTCCTAAAGAATCAAGCATCTCACATCTGGGCCTTATTGCCCCTATCTTAAATCTTCAATTTCCGGCCCTGCTCTCAAGCTGCCCCTGGTTTAAACCTCAAATGGTTTTCACAACTTTTGAAACTGATACCAGCCTTAAATCAAACCAATCCCCCAGACCCCCAAGCCCCCATATACCTTGGCCCAGCTCTTGGCACCCAGACCCTTTTCCCTCTTGTCACAGTTTCCGGACGCTAACTTAGACACCCCTCTCAGGCTTGGTACTAATGGAAGCTGGATCCTTCCACCCTCCAAATTGGCTAGATTTCCACTAGCTGGTCTAGTCCTTACACATCCTTGACCGCGGCCCCGCCCCTGCTCTAGCCTGACAGTATTTCCACCTCCGTTTCTGAAAGACAGAGCTGTCCTCACATTTGCCCTGAACCATTCTGGTGCAGCACCGGTCCCCAGATCTAGCCCCCACACCCTCTGACAGTGGCTCTGCTCCTGCGCAGCTAGGATTCAGCCAAGTCCTACCGAACCTTGCCCCAGCCCGGTACTAGTTTCAGCTCTGATTTTATTTGCATCCGTGACCCCACCAACCCCAGACTTCCCCTACTTTGGGTCTACTGGAGACCTGAACTGCCCGAGACCCGCCCCTAATGCTCCGCTCCCACCGCGGCCCGCCCCTCGCCGTGGCCCCGCCCAGTCCCGCCCCGTATTAATTCTGATAGGGCCTTGACTCTACCGGCGGCCCCGCCCCCAGTCAATTCTGACTGGGCCGTGCCGGCGATCCGGCTCCGACCTGCTCCGGCCCCGCCCCCGCCCCAGGCCGGTAGGGCCTCGCACCTGCAGCTCCTCGAAGGCATCGTCGATGCCGGTGACCTGGTGCTGCTCGTGCAGCGCCGGCTCGTCGCAGAAGAAGCAGAGCAGCGCGCGGTCCGTGAGGCAAAAGAGCTTGACCTTGTCGTGCGCCTGACAGGGTCGCGCGGCCCGACGCGCGTTGAGGATGGCGTCCAGCGGGAAGGCGCTGTAGCGCTCCACGATGTTGGCCAGCTTGAGGCTGGGCGCGAGCGCGGGCTCAGCGAACGTGCGCCGGCACTCGGGGCAGTCGCGGGCGCCCTGTGCCTCCTGCCGCACCCAGTGCTCGGTGATGCAGCGGCGGCAGAAGTAGTGCTCACAGCCCAGGCTCACCGGGTCCTGGTAGATGCTCAGGCAGATGGAGCAGAGCAGCTCGTCCTTGAGGCTGCACGCCATGGCGCCGGGGGCGGCGGAGCGGGGGGCCCGAGAGTTAGAGGGGCTGCTGAGACAGCGCGGCGTTGACCGGGGCAGCGCGTAGGAATAGGTGCGGGGATGAGGCCCAGAGAAGCTGGAGTAGGAGCTATCTGGGATGGAAAGGGGTGCTGTCGGACAGAGGGGTAAGGTGGTGATCGAGGCTCGGGGGGTAGGAGCTACCCGGGATGCGACTCCAGAAGGGTTGTCTCGAAGTAGGGGGTAACCCAGAGAGCTGGGCGCTGGACGGAAAGGGCCTTGGATGTCTGAGGGGAGGGGCTCCTGACAAGGAGGTTTTAGGGGAGGGGAGAGTCTGAAGGGATGGGTGCTGGGAGAAAGGGATCCGGGAGGGGGGCGGAGGCCTTGGGGGGCTTGAAACCCCAGGATGGAGGCGGTGGGGGGAGGGGGAGAGAGAGGAGACAGAGGTGGGTGGTTGTGGGAGAAGGGGAAGCCAGGCCGAGCCGCAGGGCGGCTGTGCGGGGCAGAGCGGAGGAGAGGTGGGAGTCCATTCAGTGGCCCGATCCTGGCCCCAAGCCCAGGCCTGGAGCGGCCCCTTACCCTGGTGGACTGTGCCACAGCTCCGGTCCCAGCGCAGCCTCCCAACCCGGAACCAGCGGAGCAGAGCAGCCGGCGGTCGCGGCTCCCTCCCCGCCCCACCGTGGGCGGGGCCCTCGCGCCTCCGCCTCCGCAGCGGGCAGGGGCGGTCCTCCAGCCTGAGGGACACCCCCTCCTGTCTCCGCCTCCACCCATCCTTCCTGTCCTGGGGAGCTAACCCCAGCTGTTCTCATGGGATCCGCGCCTGGGACAGCATCCAGGTCTCTCTTGGGTCCTAGCAGTGGGTGGGAGGCTGATAGTACGCGGAGACAGTAAGCAGGGAACATCCTCCTGGATCATCGCTTTGAAGATGTGGGGAAAATAATATTTTGCATTAAAACAAGGATATGTTGCATAATCTTCGTAAGATACCTTTGCATAAAATATGCAGATAAAAACTCAAGAAGTGTTTAAGGCAAGTTCAAGTCACTGCACACCTCCAGGCCCTGATATCCTAATTCCTTATTGCATTCTTCAGAGGTGCTTGGGAGAGAAGTTTGGAAAGTCCTGGTCCTAGCTGATGTCAGACCCAAGAAGTGTCCTCCATTCAGCAAACACTGCTGGAGTGCTATGTTTATGTGGGTGTAGGGGTAGGTGAGAGGCGGAGTAGGAGGGGAAAAGAGTGACAGAAGACCTTCTCTTGTGTGCCAGATGGAGAGGGCATAGAGGATTTCAGGCAGATGGGCAGCATGTACAAATGCATAAAGGCCTGAAAGAAGAGGATCCATTTCTGGGAAGTGCAAGGAGTACTACACTTGGATGGGGAAGGGCTTGAGGTAAGGTGGAGGGCCTTGAGGGTCATAGTTAAGAATTTCCTGAAGACACTGGACTTCCTAGCAGGGGAATGACCTGGTCAGATTTGGGTTTTAAGAAGTCACAGAGATGCTGATTATACTAGCAAAGTGAAAGCCGTGATCTTTTCTAATGTGTCTGCAAATGCAAAGTCCCTGGCACACAGTAAAGATTGTAGGTGAGTCACAGCAAAGAAGACCTGGCTTGCAGGGGGAGAGACTAGGCACTCATTAGCATACTGTTGTCATAGTCCCTGCAGGAAGCCATACCTGAACTGAGACCACGACAGTTGGTAAGGAGAGAACTCAGGTATTGAAAGTATAGACACTATACAATTTAATGATAGGTTGATGTAGGGTGAGGGAGAAGAGGCATTAGGGGTGACTCCACCCAGTTTCTGCCTCCAGAAATATCTTCCTTGAGTTAGGAAACTGGTGGCATAGTGGTGAGAAGCTATGTGTGCTAACCAGAAGGTCTGCAGTTTGAGTCCACCAGGAGATGCTTGGAAACTGTGGGGCAGTTTTACTGTGTGCCATAGGGTCACTATGAGTTGAAATTGACTTGGTGGAAATGGGGGTATGGCATGTATGTGAGTACAACTTAAACAGTTCTAATCTTTATTCATCTGCTGTTTACATACAGTCTATTGCACCATCACTTGGTCTACTGTCTCCATTCTTGCCAGAAACAAGTTGGTTGCTCATCCAACAGCCATTCCTTAACTTTTCTTGCAGTTGCAGCCTTGATTTGTTAAGTTGTCTTTGTCCTGCATCTGACCCAATGGAACGCTGACCCCAGCCCAGTTCCAGGAGTAAGTCCTATCTGGTCTAGGGCCATTTTGATGGTCTCATTCCTTGTGCCAGTCATGGACATTTAGTGTAGGTCTGCCCTGAAAAGCCAAAGGGAAGGCCTATGGTGAAGAGGGATGAAGGTTCCGGAAAAGGTCTCTTTACTTTCAAAAGCAGCCTGCTCCCTTTTGCTGGGTGTGGGTATGTTTGGTAGTGATGTTAGAGAAGATTCCACAATTGTATGGCCTGGAGCTGGGCCAAATCTGGGCCTTTATTTCTATCCATTGGTCCAGCTCGCTACCCTCTTATTGTCTCTTGCATCATGTGACACCATTGCTTCTCTCTCCAACCCACATAGTGACACCCCTGCTCCTTTCTCAGTAGTAACCCTGCCCCGTATTCCATCAAGGAAGTAGAGTCTCTCCAGGGAGTCTTCTCAGCTTCCCGTTTCATCAGCCTATCTACTTAGCTATAGAAAGGCCTTAAGTCCTTTGTGAAATGAAGAATGTAAAATAAACAAATGGATCAACTAAATGCATGTACAACTTCATTTGTCCTCACCCCTTTACTGTGGTCTCAGAGGATGAAGTGTGCCTTTTGTTTAGGATTAATTCCTCTTTCTGGGCCCTGGTCTAATCCCCTCAGGCCTCCTTGACACCCAACTTCTTCAATTATCCCCTCTTGATTGTAATTTTGTCTCTTCCTTCATCATTGGCTGCTTTCCCTCAGCCTATAAATATGCTCAAGTTTCTCTTAAAACAACACTCTACAGCTACCCCCTCCCACTCTAGCTACCATCTCATTTCTTGCCTTTCTCTAGCCCAGTGTCTTGAAAGAATTGTCTGCACATCCTCCTCTGCCATTCACCAGCCCACTGTAGCTTGGCTCTGGTCCCCACCGCTCCACCGAACTCACTAATAATCTCCTAATTGCCAATTAAAAATAGCTTCTAATACACAATTGCTGCTGTAGAAAAAACAAATAAAGAGGAAAATAAAAAGAATTTTGAAATATTCATGATGCCACTACTTAGAGCTATTGTTAATACTTGGTTTATATCCTTACAGATTTTTCTCACATATTATATATGCATGCGCACACACACACTGTAGAGAGGAGGAGGAAGAAAGGAAGGGGAAAGAGAGATTTTAGTATAAATTTGTTGACTCTCTGAAGCAGTGTTTCCCAAAGCATGGTCCTTCAACCATATGTGTCTTATCTTGGGTTCTTCCAAGTACAGAGCTTGAGATAACAATTGGAATGAAAAGAGCTCATTTTGGAAATGTACGTAATGCTGTTACTTACATGAAGGCAGCCCCATAAACCAAAACCAAACCAGACTCATTGCTATCAAGTCAATTCCAACTCATAGCGACCCTAAAGGACAGAGCAGAACTGCCCATAGAGTTCCAAGGAGTGCCTTGTGAATTCAAACTGCTGACACTGTGATTAACAGCCATAGCTCTTAACCACTATGCCACCAGAGTTTCATAAAAAATATGCCTCGGAATGATTGCACAGAAAGGACAAGAGAGCTGGAGGATTTATGTACCATCTTTGAATGTTGAGACTTCTTGCAAGGGGCATTTGATTCCTTGGCTGTTGTGACCTGTAATGTTCACATCAGCCTTATTTAGTTCTGAGGAAAAGGTCCCTCAGCTGTGGGTGTAGATGATGGCAGTTGGAAGTCTTGAGAGTGCAGTGACAGGTTCCAGACATAAAGGTGGGGCATTGACAGCCTCTGTTACAATCTAGTCCTTATACCTGCTCAGATCAACTTGCATTCCATATTAAATGTTGTGTTCTGTTACTACTTCCCCAGGGTGTTGACCAGTCATAATATATTAAAAACAAGAAAGAGAAGACAAGAGGAAAGGTCGTGGGACAAGCTACAGGTCTCACTGCTGTAGTTGGTCCTGAAATTGTAACAGATGCACATTATCTTTCTTTTCTACCATCCATTCTAGACGCCCTTCACCTGGACTAGCAGACATCACTTACTAATGTCAGTTCAGTAGCATCTTCCTTTGCCTGCTGGTCTGCTGGCATAAGAAGCCCACCATTATCAGATGGCAGTAAAGCCTGCTCCCTGGTTAGTAGTTTTCCCTCTACTTTCTGGCAACTAGAACCTCTAGTTCCACAGATATCAATGCCAAGTGGATGTGAAGCACAAATTCATCAAGCAGTTCACTGGAGTAAAGGTAAGAGGAACCACTTCCTTGGCTCCTAAACCCATGTATTCTACCTGCCAGGGATATAAACCAAAACCAAACCCACTGTCATTGAGTTGATTCTGACTCATAGTGACTCTGTAGTACAAAGTAGAACTGCCCCATGTTTTCCATGGAGCACCAGGCAGATTTGAACTCCTGACCTTTTGGTTAGCAGCCATAGCATATACGTAATGGCTATTGGCTCAAAGTATATACATATATGTCAAAGACAGCATCTCAGTCCTATATTCAAGCTTATGCCATTACTATGCCTTCAAGTGAAAAGTAAGGATGTCACCTTGAAGGCTAAAGTGTGCCTGACACAAGCTGTGGTATTTTCAATTGCAATCATACGTGTGTGAAAGCTGCACAATGAACAAAGAAGACACAAGAAGAATTGATACCTTTGAATTGTCATGTTGGAGGAGACTGTTGAATGTACCATGAACCACTAAAAGAACAAAGAGATCTGTTCTAGAAGAAGTACAACCAGAGTGCTCCTTGGAAGCAAAGATGGCAAGACTGCATCTTACATGTTTTGGACATGTTGTCAGGAGGGCTCAGTCCCTGGAGAAGAACATCGTGCTTGGTAGAGTGGAGGGTCAGTGAAAAAGATGAGATGGACTGATACAGTGGCCGCAACAATGGGCTTAAGCACAAAAAGGATTGTGGACATGGCACTAGACCAGGCAGTGTTTCATTCTGTTGTTCATAGGGTTGCTATGACTCAGAACTGACTCAATGGCACCTCACTGGCCTTCAAGTGGCCATTCCAGTATTCTCCCAACATGTTGGCATCTGGGCAATATCATGTGCCCATTGTCATACATTCTCCGTGGTCATGTAAACCCTCAACTAGTGGTGCTGGCCAAGACATTGTAGACAGAGAAGGCAAACTTTTACCCAGAATATGAATCAGTCCCATGAGGTTATAGAAGAATCATGGCCCCTTCAGGGTGTCTGGGCCTAATGCAATCAACCTGTCATCATGTGCCTGGGTTCTCTTCTTGAGGGGTATAGTACCATATCAAGAACTCAGCATTGTCTATGCTATGACAGATTGGACATTTAGTGGTGGCAATAGATGAGCCTTGGTGAGAGGGAGATGCCTACTTGTTTTGTGGGTCCATTTTACAAGTTGTGGGGTGGCTGAAGAGAGAGGTTGGCTCATTTGTACTAGATGAGTCATCTTGTCAACCTGTCTGCTCAGTGCCTCCTCTGTGATGGTCACTTTTTGGTACACAGCAACATAAGACATAAATATGTCTTCTCCCAGAGATTAATCTGCATGCTTCTTCCTCAGATCTCTTTAACTCCAATTTCTGAGTCTTGTTCTTTGCAGGTCCCAGATCAACAAGACAAGCCATGAACCACCACTCAGGCATCCGTACTTGAGACCACTTCTCCTTCCACACCTAGTTGATGGCTCAGTGCACTGCTTGAAGTTCTGCCTCCTGGAAGAAGTTCTTCTCACCAGTGTTCTTCAGAACATACCAGAGTAAGGCTGTAGCACAGCAAGCATCAGATTTTTGAGTTGCACCAACCCATTTATAACCAGCCCCAAGCTTATCCCGCCCCCTACTCTCAGCTAGTCATAAGGAATCATCCATTAGTTCATAGACATAAGCTAAGGTAAATGCTCCAGTGCAAACAGACTTTTCAACATGAGACTCTGGACCTGATGATGTAATTTAATTTGTGCCCCCTAATCCTGCTTGGGCCTGATCCTAAATGTGCCATTTCCGTCCTATTGCTATTGTACCTCCCTGAGTTTATGACTTAGTATGCTGATGGTATGTAATTTTCAATGAGCAGCTCTGGTCACATGGCCTCTATTAGAACCTACCAGCATGACAGGCATTGCTTTTCAAATGTAGAGTGGTTTTCTGCTGCAGAGAGCATGTCCTTACTCTAGAACCCTAGAAGTCTTCACTGAAACTCTCCTACTAGGGCATGTCAAAGGCTCCATAGAGTATCGTTATTACCATGAATAGTTCTGTCACACTGGGATAGGAAGGGTTATATGGTACAAGTGCAGGGCATCTTGTTGCGCAACTTGAGCCTTCTATATAGCTCTTTCATCCTCTGGGCCCGCTCACCACTGGAAACCTTATGGATCAGTGAATGGATTGGAGTGGTATCTTCATACGAGATACACACCATTACCAGATTCCAGAGGAACCTACCAAGTGCCTCTACCTTGGTGCTAGGAGGTGAAAGATGCAACTACTTGTCTGTAGCTTTAAAAAGATACAGTTACATGTCCTTACAGGTCCCAGATCATTAAACGACTAAAAACTTGACTGTTGTATCAGATACCCTCCTGTCTATGTGTCTTAAAGGGCTCCTAGAATACTTGCCACTTCCTCTTCCCCAGATCTAACTAACATGAAGTCACCAACATAAGACAACCAGTTGCATGTCTGAGGAGTGTCAGATGCTATATTGTGGCAGAATAGGAAAGTTAACATAGCCCTAAGTCAAGACCATGAATGTATAGTGCTGTCTGTTCTAAGTAAATGCATACTGCTTCTGATCCTCCTTCTTGAAAATAATAATAAAAATTAATTTTCTAGAACAATTGCTGTTTATCAAATGCCAGAGGGTGTCTTGGTTTCTTTTAGTAAAGATACCACATCTGAGGTTACAACTAAGTTAAATTTATGGTAGTATACCATCCCTACCATGTACTATTTGCCTTTTTATTTTTGCAGTGGCCAGTTAAATGAGGATATGATGGAACTACTCCCTGCCTTCTTTAAATCTCTGAGACTGTAACTAATCTCTGTTAATTACTGCAGAGTGCAATATTGCTTCCAGTTTACTATCTCATCTAGGTGTGTGTGTGCAAATTCAGAAGCATTCATTTGGCTTTGTTAGTATCATCTATCTATCTCTACAGATCAAAGAACCCTTATGAGCCTTTAGCCAGCCATTATGTTTATTCATCTCAAGTGTTTACAGATGGGGTACCAAACATAGGGTAGATGTGTAGACTCACTGAATGCACTATGAGATGAGTGTCATGGATTGAATTGTGTCCCCCAAAAAATATGTGTAGTAATTTGGGTGGGCTAGGATTCCCTGTATCCTGTGATTGCCTTCCATTTTGTGATTTTCTGGTGCTGTAAATCCTAGTCTCTGCCTCTGGTTAACAGAGTGGCTTACTAGGCAGAATTAGGGTGGGACTGTAAGTGCTTCCTAAGGTCACCTCTCTGCTTCATAGGAATTTCCCTGGAGCATGGCTTGCGCCACCCTTTGTCCTTTCATCCTGTGGAAGATGGAAGCAAGCAGAGAATTGGGAACCTCACACCATTAAGAAAGCAGCACCAGGAGTAGAGCACATCCTTCAGGCCTGAGGTTCCTGTGCCAAGATGCTCCCCGACCAAAGACTGATCCAACACAACGACTTCTCTCTAGAGCTGACACTGGAACAGACTCTCTGAATTTGGACTTGTAGCATACCAGACTGTGTAAGAATAAACTTTCTTTGTTAAAGCCATCCACTTTCTGTTGAGCTGACTAAAACAATGGGCTTTGGCCAAGACTCCAATTATACATATGCTTCTACTCTAACAGAGGATCATGAAGGGGTATTGGATCCACTAGTGTCAGCTCAACCCTGTATCCAAAACCTGTTAAAATATCTGGATATTCTTCATTCTCTGTTGTATAGTTACTCTTGTAAATGACCATAGGTTCCTTTGGGGAGTTAATTCTGTGTATACTTGCTATAGCATTGTGGGATCCTTTCCGAAAGGAATTCAGTTTCTACTTTGAACAATGGGCTTTGAGTCCGAGAACGACTTATGCATAACAAATTAGTGAGTAATAGTGATTTTCTACTGTGATGGCTCACATCAGCCATCATATCACATTCTCGTGATCTGTTTTGATTATATTGGTCAACAATATCCCATTGGTTGCCGTACTCCAGGGTGTATTAGCTATCTCACAGATCTCTGTAAGTAAGAGTCTCTTGGCTGACTTTCCAACTTGGCTGCCCCTTATGACATTATGATAATTCCATCCACCTAGTCTCTGATGATTAACTGTTGCCACCTAGCCTCTGCTGTTCCAGAATCCCATTGCCAGCATTAACACTAGGGAGTCCAGTTTGATAGCAGCCCCCCCTACTGTCCGCTTGCTTAGGGTGGACAGTACTACCGAGCTGCTTGATGATGTCAGTGCCCCTTCACAAGCTCCATTCTTATGGCTTTAGGGAAGGAAGTGTTCTCTGTTGGTGGGCTCTCTGGTTTGAGGTAATCAGTTTCTTCCAGCAGACCCACCTCTCTGAACCTTCTGATTGCTTCCTCCAGTTCTGGCAGTTCTGCCATTTCCACTTTGTTTATTGTAGCTGTTCTTTCTGCTAGTTATTAAGTGATGTCTCTTAGCAGTAAACCTATTTCCCATGTCCTATTGCAAAGACACTCCATTAACCTTTGCTAGTTGCTCCTTGCTATACTTTGGCAATAAGGAATGCAGGAGGGAGAATGCAAAGCTGAAGGAGGGACTTGGCTGCCTGTTGGCTTCCTGTTCCTGTGAGCATCACCTGAGCAATGCTTCTTCACTTGGGTGTCAGTAGTGTCTTCTCTTAACAACTGCTGAATCTGATTTGTACTTTTGGCCCAACACTTTGTAACACTAGTTGCTGGGTGGCCCTCCTCAGAGGTCTCAGTTTTAATCTCTTGGAAGCCCTATTCTGAGCTCCAAAGTTTGCCTAATTTCACCCTTACCTTGTTTCACCACTCCTGGGTGTGGTGTATGCTTCTTATAATTGCTACCTTGTGGTAACTCTGTTGTTATTTTTGTTCATTGCTGTAGAGTCAGCTCTGACTCATGGTATGCTGATGCATAACAGAACAGACAGTTGTCCAGTCCTGTGCCCTCCTGGTAGATATTGGTATGTCTGAGTCCATTGTTGTGGCTATGGTGTCAATCCATCTCATGGAAAGTTTCCCTTGCTTTTGCTGACCATTTACCAGATATGATTTTTTTTTCTAGTAATTGGTCTTTTCTGACAATGTGTCCAAAATCAGCGAGCTGAAGTCTTGCTATCCTGCTTTCCAAGAAGCATTCTAGCTGCATTTCTTCCGAAATCGATTTGGTCATTCTTCTGGAAGTTCATGGTATATTCAGTATTCTTCACCAACACCACAGTTTGAATGCACTGATTCTTCTGTCTTCCTTTTTCATTTATTGTTCACCTTTCACATGCATATGGAATGACTGAAAAAGACCATGGCTTGGGTCAAGTGCATCTTAGTCATCAAAGTGTCATCTTTGCTTTTTAAAACTTGAGGTTTTTTTTTTTTGCCCTTGTCTAACTGGGTACTTTCTTTTTACCTTTTCAGTTACTTAGTTAATGACGTTATACCTGCTTAGCAATGCTTTACATTAGAGTCTGTCTCTTTAAGTAAATGGTGTGGTTTCTGTCTCCTGATTGGACACTGATCATTATTAAGTTTCAACAAGCATCCCAGCTCCAGAAATCATTGCTAATATGATAAGTCTAGAGGCCCGAGAGAGTCTCCACATCAACAAACTTCTCTCATCCAGCCTTGCATTCTGTTTCCTCCCTCCTGGTTCAGTGCCCTCGGTATCCATTCCCAGGTGTGTTCTCCAGTTTGCTGTTGGTGCATGTTAACCAGGCCTTGCAGTGCTTTTAGTAAAAATTCTTTTTCTCTAAGAAGAGGGAGGACTTTCTCACTTGCACCATGCTGAGGCTTGGCCCTGGCTATTATCCTGAAAGTCACAAGTGGAAACAGGAGCAGGTTGTAAAGAGTGCAAGTATCATCTTGCAAGGTAGTTGCCTTAGGTGAGGATTCCTCATGGTCTCCAGGCAAGGAGAGAAAGTCTACTATCCTTTAGTAAAGGGGAGTAGGAGAGTAGGACGCTTCTACTATTATCACCATCAGATTCTGAACCTGATTTTCAGCTCTATCTGCTCTTCAGCTGCAGGAGACTAGGGACTTTTCAAATGCTGTCATAGAAGTTTTCTGGCTTTTATACCATGTCTTGGATTGGTGGTTTGAGTCTATAATTTTCTTCCTTCACAACATCAATGGTAATTAACAGCAACCAGTAAATTTCATCAGTTCTTTCAATTTATCATTGCCTCCATATCTCCCAAGGCTGGAGAGACTGCATAAACCTGTAAATCTCCTTCCACTATACTCTATCTCAGTTCATCACCGGTAAGAGTCCTTTTAATCAGGATGTATCAAGGACTACTGACAATAGGATTTTGTGGTCATTTGGCAGACTAAATAACCCAATTCTAGAATTACACCTTAAGATTTTACTCCTAAGACCACTCCTAGCACAAATTGCTTTAGGTTAAGAGGCTAGAAGCAGACTTCAAGATAGGGACTTGAGTTAAAATAGTTATTAGGGCAAGTGTTAGTTATACTGGTTATACCAAGGAAATAAGAAGTGATAAAAGAAAAAGAAGGCAGCCAATAAGAGTACACTATCAAGCTAGCTACTGTAGTTGGTTATTAAAGCTTAATCCTTAGGGAAACTCCAGAAAATGGTTCAAACCACATGCCTCAGAAAGAACCCACCTTAGGGGTGAGGGAGCTGGAGTATTTATATACCAGCTATGAAAGTAATTGGTTAAGGGCACAGGTACAGATATAGATGCTAGCAGTTGCCAGGAAAACTGAAAGAGTTCATCACCAGCAGACCTGCACTATAACAAATGTGAAGGGAAGTTATTGTTTTAGGAGAATCAGGAATCTACATTTTAAAATTGTTTTTATTGTAAGTAAGTGAAAGTTTACAATCTAAGTCAATTTGCCATTCAAAACCTCTAACACACATTTCTATGCCACTCTATCTGCTGTCCATACACTGCAACAGCACACTACTCCTTTTCATTCTGTGCTTCCAGTGTTCCTTCAGCCAACACCTGTCCCCTCTTCTTCTTATCTCTACAGAGGAACTGGTCAGATGGCCTCATATATGTATTTGAGCTGAGAAGTACACACATCACGTGCATCATTCTGTGTCTTATATCCAGTCCAATTTTTGTCTGAAGAGTTGCCTTCGGTGCTGTTTTCAGCTCTGGGCTCGCAGGAAGTCCAGGGGCCATGTTCTCAGGGAACGCTTCAGGATGTTGGACCATTAAGTCTGGAGTTCTAGATCTGCACTCCCCTTTTTCTTGTTCTATGTCAGGGACTCTACATTATATTCTCTGTCAGGGCTGTCTTTGGTGGTGGCCTGGAACTGTCTAGTTCTTGTGGTCTTATGCTGATGTAGTCTCCCAGTCATATGGGCTCTTCTGTCTCCTGGGCTCATATTTTCCTCATGTTCTTTATGTTCTTGATTTTCATCTGCTCCAGGATGGATTGGGACCAATTGATGAGGAATCTGCCTTTAAACAGGTAGTTAGATGATTCAGAAGCAGATGCATGTTGTTGTAGCTGCTGTTAGTTCACTGCCCAGTCCGTGGAGTTTTTCCTGCCAACACAAGTAAATGAAGAATGCTAGAAATCACAACAATGTAAGTACATGTGGTGACTCTTTTTCTAATTATTAGAATCTCATTAAAAGATAATCAACTATTTAAAGCAAAAATAATAATGCATTATTATTGTGGGATTTATAACATGAGTAGAAGCAAAATATGTGATGATAATAGCACAAAGGTCAGGAGGGAATAAATATAAGTAACTATTGAAAGGTTCTTGTACTCTGTGTGAAGCCAAAGCCAAGTGCCATCGATTTGGAGCTGACTCATGGTGACCCTAGGGAAAGAAAATTAAAAAAACATTGCTATTGGGTTGATTTTGACTGATAGTGACCTTATAGGACAGAATACAACTGCCCCATGGGGTTTCCAAGGAGCACCTGTGGATTCAAACTGCTGGCTTTTTGGTTAGCAGCCAAACCCTTAACCCCAAGGCCACCAGCGTTTCTAGGTGGGACGTAAGTAGAAAACAGGTATCAAGATGATAAATTTAAATCCAACTGTGTCAATAATCTTACTGAATGTAAAAACATCTAAATACTCCAATTAAAAAGCAGAGATTGTCAAGTTAGATCTAAAAAAGTAAAGCAAAATTACATGTTACAAGTAATCCACTTCAAGTATTAAGGCACCCACTTTTTTTTGTTATGATTGAATGAAAATGTACATTCCCATATAAATCTGTGTGCTCACCTATATGCAGCTCCCACTGCTCTCCCTGCCCGGTGATAGCACACCCCTCCTTTCTGCTCCATACATATCCTATCCTCCTAACAGTCTCCTATCCGCTCCACTCCACCTACTCCCCTTTCTCCGGCAAGAGGTCAGCAGGATGACATCATATAGATGCACAGAACCATAAAATTCCGACAAGATACACTCACTCTGCATCACCAAGTCCAATCTATGACTGTCTGAAAAGTTGACCTTCATTATGGTTTATGAACAGGGGCAGGATCAGGGCCAGGGGCCATGCTCCCAAGGGAACCCCAAAGCTCCCGGACTATCAATTGCAGTCTTTTATTGGAGATCTCAGGGTGCACTCCTATTTATTCTCTTGTTGCCAGTAAGACTCAACTTTGTGAGCTCCATCATGGCTATCGCTGGTGGTGGCTGGGCACCATCCAGTTCTTCTGATCACAAGTTGATATACAGACCCACTCACATGAGTCTCTCTATCTTTTGGGTTCTCTTTTCCCCATGTCATTCTTGTCCTTGGTAATCATCTGTTGCTGTTGAGCTGGGACCATTTGCTGTACCCTCAGATGGCAGCTTGGCAGCTTTTAAGACCCCAGACGCCACTCGCAGATGTGAGGTGCAGAGAGTCCTCATAAGCAAAACGCTAGCTGTGTCAATTGTCCTCGATTTCACCTGAGAGAATGGTCCCCAGCCCCCTGCCCCAGCTACCCTGTCCTGGCAATATTGGGTTAAGATGGGAGGAGTATTCAGATTGTGTTGAAGTCCAGTTATTATTGAACTTCTTTCTAATGTGTGCTGTCACTGATTTCATCCAACCAAATTTCTATTAACTATCTCATCTAAATCCTCCCCTTCTCACCCTCCCTCCTTCCCCACTCTTGCAGCCATCAAAGAGTCTTTTCTTCTATGCATGAGTCTGTTTTTAAGTTCTTATTGTTGGGGTCTCACACAATATTTGTCCTTTGGTTGCTGACCACTTTCACTCAGCATGATGTCCTCCAGTTGAAACCAGGTTAAGAGATGTTTCCTGCCACCATCGTTGTTCTTTATCATTGCCTAGTGTTCCATTGAGTATCTATACCACAGTTTACCTCTCCATTCCTCTGTTGTTGGGCATCCGGGTTGATTCCATCTTTTTGCTATTCTGGACTGTGGTGCGATGAACATTTGTGTGCAAGGCACCCAATATTAAGGCACAGGTATATTAAAACTAAGGGGATAGAAGAGATATACCATGCTAATCAAAGGAAAGCCACTCAAGAGCAAATAGTATTTTTAGGAATAAAGTGAGTTATTTCATAGTGATAAGGGGAGTCAATTAATTAGGAGAACACAGGAACCCTAAACATTTCTACACCTTCATAAAAAGATTCAAAATACGTGAGTCCAAAACTGATAGATCTGTGAGGAGAACTGAACAAATACCTAGTTATAGGAGGTATCAATGCCCTCCCTTAAAAATTGATAGTCAAAAGTAGAGGAACCAGTTAAGGATATAGAAGATTTGGATGATTCTGTCAACTAAATTGACCTAATAGACATTTCTAGAATATTTTATCCAGCGTCAACAGATTATACATACTTTTCAGCTTACGTGGAACACTTAATAAGACAAGCCATATTCTGGCCCACAAATCTAGAACTCACGTAATATATTTTCTGACAACAATGGAATTAAATTAGTAGACAGATATCTGTAAAATCTCCAAGTATTTGTAAACTAAAGAACACACTTCTGGTGGTGCAGTGGTTGAAGCTCTCAGCTGCTAACTGAAAAGCTAGCAGCTTGAACTCAACAGCTGTTTCGCAGAAGAAAGATCTATCAGCTCCCTTCCGTAAAGATTTACAGCCTTTTACACTGTCCTGTATGGTCACTGTAAGTTGAAATTGCCTCACTGGCAGTGATAAATAACCTATGGGATAAAGAAGAAATCAAACAACAAACTTGAAGTATTTTTAATGGAATAAAAATTCAGCATATTAAAATTTGTAGGATACTGCTGAACTAGTATGTAGAAGAAATTTATAGAAATAAATACCTGTATTAAGAAAGAAGAAAAGTCTCAAATCAGCCACCTTAAGATATTAGAAAAAAAAAAGTCAATCCAAAGAAATAATAAATATGAGAACAAAATTCAGGGAAATAGAAAACAAAAACAATAGAGAAAGAGAAATGAAACTAAATGCTGTTTCATTGAGAAGATCCAAAAATGATAAGCCTGTCTTCAGACTTATCAGGGAAAAAAAATGAAAGAACACAAATGATTAATATTAGGAACAACAGAGGTGACTTCACTACGGATTTTACAGGTATCAAAAGAATAATAAGGGAATAGTATGAACAACCTTGTGCTAATAAATTTAACCAACTAAATGAAATAAATTCCTTCTAAGACACAAACTACCAAGATCACTCAGGAAGAAATAAATTACCTAAATAGTATTATATCTGCTAAATACAATGAATTTGTAATTAAATACCTTCACACAAAGAAAACTTCAGGTCCTGGTGACTAACTGAGGAGTTCTACCAAACATATAAGGAAAAAAAGCACAAATACACAAAAATGTTTCACAAAACTGAAGAGGAGGGAATGCCAAGCCAGAGGAGGGAATACTCACAAATTAATTATGTGAGACTAGCATTACTTTTATACCCAAACCAGGCAAAAACATTATAAGGTAAGTGTAAACCAGTATCTCTCATGAACCTAGATGCAAAAATTCATTAAAAATTTTCAGGAAATTGAATTCAACAATATAAAAAAGGCTAATGCATCTTGGCCACAATGGAAGGTTTATTTAAGATTTAAAAAACAACCAGTATAGTTTTCCGTATTACCAGGCTGACAAAGGAAAACTGTGTGATCATCTTAATAGATACAGAAAAAGCATTTGACAAAATCAAACGCCCACTCTAGAAAAAACTCATTGCACTATGAATAGTAGAACTTCCTCAACACACTAAAGGGCATCTATGAAAAACTAAAGCTAACTACTTAGTGATGAAAACAGAATGCTTTCCCTCCGGATCACAATCAAGGCAAAGCTGTCAGCTCTCATTACTTTTATTCAACATTGTACTGGAAGTTTTTGCCAGCACTACTGGAACTAGTAAGTGATTGTAGTAAGGTTTAAAAGATATAAGATCAATAGGCAGGAATCTATTGTATTTCCATATACTGTCAACAATCCACCACGTCTGTCAGCTTGTCTAATGTGGTGGTTTGCACATTACTGTGATACTGGAAACTTTGCCACAGGTATTTCAAATACCAGCAGGGTTACCTATGTGGACAGGTTTCAGTGGAGCTTCCAGACTAAGACAGAGTAGAAAGAAGAACCTGGCAGCCTATTGCTGAAAAAATTGGCTAGTGAAAACCTTATGAAGAGCAGCAGAACATTCTTTGATACAGTGTTGGTATGTGAGTCCCTCAGATTGGACGACACTCAAAAGACAACTAAGGAAGAGCTACTTTCTCAAAGCGGTGTTGACCTTAATGACATGGATGGAGTCAAGCTTTCGGGACCTTCATTTGCTGACATGGCATGACTCAAAATGGGAAAAATATCCATTAATAATTGAGATATGGCCCTTGGGCATTGGTGTTCAATGTATTGAATCTGCACTTGAGATGGTCTTCAATTTATATGAAGTATGAATCTAGAGTAATTAGAAGTTGTCAAAAATGATGTGGAACGTATATGGTTTGATATCTTAGGCGTTAGTAAACTGAAATGGATTGATATTGGCCATTTTAAATCAGACAATCACATGATCTACTATGCTGGGAATGACAAATTGAAGAGGAATGGTGTTATATTCATCATCAAAAAGAACGTTTTGAGATCTATCCTGAAGTACAACACTATCAGCTGTAGGATAATATCCATATACCTACAAGGAAGACCAGTTAGTGCAATTTTATCCCAATTTATGCACCAATCACTAATGTCAAAGAACAGAAAATTGAATATTTTTACCAACTTCTGCAGTCTGAAATTGATCAAATTTTTACACAGTTGATATGCATTGATAATTACTGGTGATTGGAAGGGGGAAGCTGGAAACAAGATGAGTAGCTGGAAAATACAGCCTTGGGGATAGAAATGATATTGGAGGTTGCATAATAGGACTTTGCAAGATCAGTGACTTCTTCATTGCAGATACATTTTTTCAACAATGTAAATGATGACTATGCACATGGATCTCACTGGCTGGAAAACACAGAAATCTAGTCGACTACATCTGTGGAAAGAGATGATGTAGAAGCTCAATGTCATCAGTCAGAACAAGACCAGGGGCCAACTGCAGAACAGACCATCAATAGCTCATATGCAAATTAAAGTTGAAGCTGCGGAAAGTTAAAACAACTCCATGAGACCCTAAATATGGCCTTGAGTATATTCTACCTAAATCTGGAGACCATCTCAAGTATAGATTTGACGAGTTCAATGCTAATGACCAAAAAGGCCAGAGGAATTGTAGGATATTGAGAATGTATACAGAAGAAAGCCAAAGGACATTAAAAAGATGGGAAAGAAAGAAAAGACAAAAATGGATGTCAGAAGAGACTCTGAAACTTGCTTTTGAACATGAAGTAGCTAGAGCAAAAGGAAGAAATGAAGAAGTAGAAGAGATGAACAGAAGATTTCAAAGGGTGGCTCAAGAAGGCAAAATGAAGTGCTATAGTGACATGTGCAGAGACCCCGATCTGTAAAACCAAAGAGAAGAACGTGCTTGGCATTTCTCAAGCTAAGACAACTGAGGAAAAAATTCAAGTCTGGATTTGCAATTTTGAAGGATTCTGTGGGCAAAATATTGAACACTGCGAGAGACAGAAGGAATATGCAGTGTTACTGTTCCAAAAATAATTGGTCAACATTCAACCATTTCAGAAGGTAGCATATGATCAAGAAGTGAAGGTATTTAGGGAAGAAATCCAAGCTGCACTGGGGGCATTGGCAAGAAACAAATCTCCAGGAGCTGGCATAATGCCAACTGAGATGTTTCAGCAAATGGATGCAATGCTGGAGGTGTTCACTTATCTATGCCAAGAAATTTGGAAGACAGCTACCTGGCCAACTGAATGGAAGTGATCTGTATCTGCAGAAATTTCAGAGAAAGACGATTGTCTTAGTCATCTAGTGCAACTCTAACAGAAATACCATAAGTAGATGGCTTTAACAAAGAGAAATTTATTTTCTCACAGAAAAGTAGGCTAAAAGTCCAAATTCAGCATATCAGCCTCCAGGGGAAGTCTTTCTTTGTTGGCTCTGGAGGAAGATCTTTGTCATCAATCTTTCCCTGGACTGGGAGCTTCTAAGGCACTGGGACCCCATGTCCAAAGGACACACTCCGCTCCCGGCACTGCTTTTTTTCCTGGTGGTATGAGGTCCTTAACTCTCTTCTCGCTTCCCTTTCCTTTGTATCACAAGAGATAGCCTCAGGTACAATGCAATCACACACACTGAGTTCTGCCCCACCAACACCATTGTCACCCACCTTTCCTCATTAACATCATAGAGGCAGGGTTTACAACATACAAGAAAATTATATAATACCAGGAATCATGAATTTGCCAAATTGCTGCACAAATTTTGGGGGAGGGGGTGCAATTTGATCCATGACAGTGATCCAACACAGTGCAGAAATCATCTAACAATATCATTCATATCATATGCAGGTAACATTTTGCTGGAGATCATTCAAAAGCATTTGCAGCAGTATATTGACTGGGAAATACCAGAAATTCAAGCTTTGATTTGGAAAAGAACTTGGAAGTAGGGATATCATTGCTGATGTCAGATGGATCTTGGCTGAAAAAGAGTACTAGAAAGATGTTTATCTGTGTTTTATTGACTATGCAAGGGCACTTTACTATGTGGATCATAACAAACTATGGTGTTTTTAATCACTTCATATGCATGCAAAAGCTAGACAATGAATAAGGAAGACAGAAGAAGAATTGATGCCTTTGAACTGTGGATTGGCAAAGGATACAGAATATACTGTGGAATGCCAGAACAAACAAATCTGTCTTGGAAGAAGTACAGACAGAACACTCCTTAAAAATGAGGATGGCGAGATTTCTTCTCATGTACTTAAAGCATGTTATTAGGAGATACCAGTCCTGGCAAAGAACAAACATGCTTGGTAAAGAAGAGCCAAGCCAAGTGCCATCAAGTCGGAGAAGAGGGTCATGGAAAAAGAGAGAAGTCCTCAGTGAGATGGATTGACACACTGTCTGTAACAATAGGCTCAAAC
Source organism: Heterohyrax brucei (assembly GCA_028571685.1). Classification (NCBI taxonomy): domain Eukaryota; kingdom Metazoa; phylum Chordata; class Mammalia; order Hyracoidea; family Procaviidae; genus Heterohyrax; species Heterohyrax brucei. The sequence goes on from CM053140.1 coordinate 63,629,222, forward strand.
ATAGCAACAACTGCAGGTATCATGTATGACCAGGTACGGATTAGTTCCATTGCATGCAAGGTAACTGCTATGAATTGGAATTAACTCAGTGGCACCTAATAACCACACTGCCAATGGAACTGTCAATCCAATGTTAAAATTTGGCAGCTTCTTAAAAGGTTAAACATGTATCTACCATGTGACTCAGTTGTTCTACTGGTAGGTAGAAAAATTAAAGCCGGTGTCTGTATGGTTTATACACGAATATTCATTACTGCTTTATTTCCAATAGCTCAAACTGGAAATAACCCCAGTGTCCATCAACAAGTTATTGTATAAACAAATTGTGGTAAGTTCATGCACTGGAACAGTACTTAGCAAACAGAGAAGTAACTGTTGATACATGCAACAACAAAGCTGCATCTAAAAATAATTGTGTAGAGTGAAGAAAGATTAATAAGTATATACAGAATGATTCTGTATGTAGAAAATGCAAATTAATTTACAGAGACAGAAAGCAAATCATTTGTTGCCTGTAGATAGGATGGGACAGAGAGCGGAGGGAGAGATGAAGGGGTTAAATGGAGTCATGCAAAAATGACATTGTGGGAGCATCATTATCAGTGCGAGGCTGACTGCTGTAAGGTTGGAGTCAGGCATGCCAGACATACCTCCACCCTCCAGTCTTTTTACCAATTCTGACACTACCCATCCCTCCCATGGCACTCTCTACTTCTCTGCTGGGTTCAATTATTCATAGCAATGGCCACACAGAAGTCATAAACCATACAGGCAGTTATGAGGTTTATTAGGGAAGTAACAGGTTACAATTCAGGATCGGGAATGCTTCAGTTTTTCATTTACGGCAACTTCTTGTCTGTGCCCTCGACAAGGCCTCCGTTGGAACAGGTGGAGTAAAATAAGTCATGGCCCCTTGAGCATAACCTGCACCATTTTGTTTCTTAATTCCGTCTCTATTTTTTCTCTTTGTTTCTGTCAAGATAAGGACTAATATGTGCTCTTTTTAGGACTGTGGAAAAACAAATGATAAAAATATAAAGGATTGTAAAAGAAAAACAAAGAAATATACCTGGAGATTATATGATGACAGGCAGACCACCTCCGGGCCCAGAATACCAATTAAGATGTCAGCACGTCTGAGACTTGACCACTGTGATGACCTAAAGAACATTAAAATTCTACAAATTCCTAGGACTTTTAAAACCTCATGCCCATCTCCTATAAAACCTCCAGGTAGTCTCCATTTCAGGGAGGCAGATTTTGGAGGAATCTATCCCCTCTGGCTCCCTGTGTTCCCATACACAATAAAACATTTTGCTATTCATCTTACCTTTGTCTTAAAGATTGGCTGTAGCAGGTTGCACAAGCTCTACTTAGATTTGTGGTGACAGTTATCTCTTGGCCCTTTGGTCCTTCCTCTGCCCTCTTCGATAAGTATTGCAAGGCTCTTTAGCTCTGCAAATAGATACTCAGAGTCATCCTACTCTACCAGCAAGCCTCTGGACCAAAGGCACTCAGCTGTCTCCCTCCATGTCTTGGGACACCCACTGTAGCCATCTCACTAGGTAGACTGGGAAGCCAACCACACTGTCTGGCATCAGTCTCCTGGGTCTGCTGCTGCTGTTTTTCTGCTGCTGGTTCTCACTTTCTCAGTCTATCTTTGGTGTTATAGTTCCCTCTCTGTCTCCTGGGTCTAGGAGGTTCCCAGTGCAGGGACCCTGGGTCCAAAAGATGTGCTCCACTCACAACTCTTCATTCTTAAAGATAGTAATGTCCCTTATTTTCTCTGGAAATCCCGATGGCATAGTGTTTAAGTGCTATATCTGCTAACCAAAAGGTTGACAGTTCAAATCCACCAGGTGCTCCCTGGAAACTCTATGGAGTTCTACTCTGACCTATAGGGTGGCTATGAGTTGGAATCAATGGCAGGGGAATTTCTTTTTTCTTTTTTTTTTTTCGTTTATTTCCTCCAGGATGGCTTGTTTTAAACCTAACAGAATGACAAAACTGACCATTTGTTTCATTACAGTTGCATACACCTTATTTGCCTGGTTCTACCCCCCAAAAAGTGCCAGGCACCTTATTTGCATTATTAACAAGTGCCGGCCACAAGCACTTTATTTGCATTGTCCCACTCAGTCATTTGGTGGAGTTGTAAGATTATGGCTAGAAAGGCCATATGAAAGTGATCTACCTCACTGTAGATCAAGAGGAAACTTTGGGGGGGTGGTTAATGAATATGTTCATTATCTTGATATGATGATGATTTCACCAGTGTATACTTATGTCAAAACTGATAAAAATTGTTCACTTTGAATATGAGCAGTTCACTGTACATTAATTATGATACCTTGAAGTTGTTAGAAAAAAATCTCAAATAGACAGCATGGAAAGCAAGGAGTAATGGTGAGCAGATGTGTGTTGAATCTAAAGAAGTACTGATAATAATAATCATCATGATAAAAATTCCTACTTTTTGAAGGTTTTGAAACAAGATGGAGTAAAAGGCCAGATACTGCATTGATTGGGGGAAATCTAAGGATTTTACTCAACTCTAGGCTTTAAGGTTAGAAGAAATATAACTGGAATGGTCCACAAAAGCAAAGATGGAGAGAAGCTTGGTTCGCTTACTTTGGGCACATAAGCAGGAAAGACTAAGTGTTAAAAAAGGACGTTATAGTTGGTTAAATAGAGGGTCAGTGAAAATGAGGGAAACTGTAAATGAAATGGATCGGCACAATAGCCACACCAGTAGGCTTACGCACAGGGCTGGGCAACATTTTGTTTTGTTATATACACTTCTACCATGAATTGGAGTTGAATGGAGGGCAGCTAACAGCAAGAACAGACTTCAAGTGTGCGTTGTGTGCGCTTCTTTTCCATGCAGTGAAGGAACAAAGAGAAGGGATAAACTATCAATCCCCAAAAAGATATGAAATAATTAAAGAAGAAGCAAAGGAGCAGCTATGGTAAATAGAAATACAGTGAAGCCATGGGAAGTATGAATACAGGTACTAAGAACAGTTTAACACATTCTTTTTTAAAAAAGCCCTGTGGGAGTCAAGGAATGCTTCCTGAAAGAGAGGATGTTTATTTAGGGTGGTTTGAAAGGATGAACAGAAGGTGCCCACATAGAGAAAGCAGGAAGATTATAATAAATAGAGAAAGTTGCATGAGCAATTACACAGGGAAGTAAAAGGAGATGGTGGAGTTATCTCACAGTGTGTGACATTAGAGAACATGAGCAGGAGGCTGCAAATGTGGATTGTGACAATGTCACTGAGTGCCTTGAATGAGGGCTGTGGGAAACCAAGTAGACATGACATGGGCAGATTAGTATTAGGGAAGGATGTCTCTGAAGCAGCATAGATGAATTGTTGAGGCAGTGCTGGAGGCAGGAGCCACTGAGAAACTTTGAGGGTAGGCTGTTTGGGATGGAGAGGAGACACACACTGCCTCTGCAATTCGACTTCCTGGCTCAGCAAAGAGGTGAGAGAGGAGAGGAGACTAATGGAGGAGAAGGGAACAGAGGAGAGAGGAGGGGAGGAACAGAGAGAGATTAGATGTCTAACGTCCCAGCTTAGAGGTGAGATGATTGATAGGGAGAAAAGTATCCCACAACAAATTCTTCTCAGCCCTGTATCTGTGGAAACATGCTGTTTAAAGATGACCTGACATCTGACCTTCAGATCTACCTTATGAAATGACTGTAGCAAGGAAAGATCCCAGCCTTGGGTCTGAAGGCCTGGGTTCTGGTGCTCACTGTGCAGCCTTGGCCGAGGCCAGCTTCCCAGTGAGAATGCTGGACCGGCAGGCTCTTCCATTCTGACTGACCACGATTCACTCCCCACAACTGTGTTGTAGGCCAACAGATTCAGCTCCAGATGCCCCTGTCTTACCTTGGTGTCCCAGGCTACTAGTATGTCTTCCTAGTAGGTTCACCCCCCATCCCCACTACTGGGAAGTCCAGAAGTGGAATTATTAAGAATGCCCATTTACCAACACGCATTAGAATAGAAGGCATTATCAATTTTTTATCTAGTAAGTGAACATGTTGTCTTAATGCTTTTATTTTCGTTTCTTGGTTAGTGAAATTGATCATCGTTTATTGACTATTTGGATTTTTTTTTATGAGATGCCCTATGTATGTCCTTTGTTTTTCTGTTGAGAACATTTGATTGTTTTTGCTTTTTAACAGCTCTTTGTATATTAGGGATCCAACCTGAGACCCTGGAGTTGGGCAGTCTAGTTCCCTGGGAAGTCAGATTTCCAGGAGACTGGAGAAGTTCTGCCTCTGATCAGAGGAGGGCAGCAGTGGGCAAGATGCACTACCAGACTAGACACATGGGACTGAACCTGTGCATGTGTGTACACACAAGCACACATATATGTGTACATGCATGGATTCACACACACTGTACAAAGAGCCCTCCAGGGGGTGCCTCAGAAGAACACTTGGTCCACTGATGCTTAAGGGTCCCCGACACAGATTATTTCTCCTAGTTTCTAGAAACAACTTGGAATGGTGAAGAGAACCAGACTCCTAAGATGCGGTTCAAAATCCACTTCTGTCACCTCCTGGCTGTAGGTTAGGCACAACTTTTATGACTTCTCTACCTCTCAATTTCCTCATCTGTAGAATGAATCCGGAGTAATTCTCACCTCACAAGATGTGGTGAACGTAGAGTAAATGCAGAGTGTTTCAGGTGCTCAGCGAGTGGGGTTCGTGCAGCCCGCCTTAACCCAAACCCATCTCCCAATTGTTTATTGGCTGAGCAGAGAGATTAATTCCTGCTGCCACAGTTGTTCTGTTCCTTTCCCGGCCTGTTCCTACATTTGGTCAATTCCATGCCTAAAGAAGCTCCTCTTTGGGGTGTATGCAGGGAGAGTGAGGGGGAGACCAGTGAGAAGGGACCTTACTAGGACAATGAGGGAAAACTTGGGGGAGGAGAGACAGACAGAGGGACATGTCCCAAGGCAGGAAAGGCCAGCACCTGGTAACTGATGGCACATGCCACTTGCAAAGTTCTCCCAGGACTATGGCCTGAGGTGCTGAGTGCATTGCCAGGGGATTCTAAGAATACAAGCCTCCTGCTTGTATTGTGCTGGGTTCAAGGTGTTGGACTTTTGCGTTGTGCTGAGTTCAAGGTGTTGGAGGGACTTGCAGGCCCCTCCTGGCAGTGGGAAACCTTGACTCTGGCTTGACCTCTCCCTTCCTCCACACTCTTCCTGCCTACTCTGAACCCCTTACAACCTGGGCCTGGCCCTATCCAGAGAGCAGAGCTGCTGTGGACTTAATTCAGACAGACAGAGGGGCTTGTCTCCTTTCTTGCTTCTTACCCGTCCCAGATCTCCTACCTTCCCCAGGATCCCAAGTTCAGGGAAGCAGACAAAGTCCCTTTCCCCCAGCTCAGGGCCCCTCACCCGTCCCTCATGCTGGGAGCAAGACAGAACCCAGGGTCCCCTGGTTCAGGATGAGAAACTGGAAAAATGGGTTTCTGATGGGCATAACTTTGGCCTGGGGATGATAAGTCACTGGAGCCAGCAGAGAGGAGAGGGCAGCAGAGCAGGAGAGCTGGAAGGCTGGGCCAGCCCAGAGAGGTGGGCCGGTAACAGAAGGAGAGCTCCTGGGGCTCCACAGTGTGGGGGTGATTGTGAAAAAGGGCAGTTTCCCTCCTCTCCAACTGGATCCCAGTGATGGGGAAGGATCTGACTCTCATTCTTTTGTTTACATTGATGATGGCAATCACAGCTCTGTTTATGGATTGCTACTACACATTGAGTCTTTACATTTTATTTAACTCTCAGTTATTGTATTTGATCCTCAATTATTTTATTGTCAGTCTGTGTTTTACAGATGATAACACTAAGGAGGCTAAGCCACTTACCCTAGGTCATACCAAGGAGTCAGGGCAGAGCTCTTTGTTAGCCTCCAGATGCTGAGGGCTCTTCTCTTAATCCTCTATCCTCAACCCTCCTTCTCTCCCAGATCATCACTGGACTATGTCCTACACCCATCAGAACAGTAGTCCTCAGGGCAGGCCTGGAGGAGGTGAGAGGCCAGGCCTTAGGGAGTTTGTCTTGCAGCGTCTTAGGTCTGGGTTTTCCTGCTGCTCAGCCAGGGCCTGACTAAGCGACTTGGGTCAGTCCTTCAGCAATCTGTCACTGTTTCCCCATCAGTGCAACACTACTAGTGGTTTGTTTCCTACTGGAGGTCTCAGGTACCCAGAAGTCCTTGGAGCTGTGTAATTGAAGATGCTTAGGAGGCTGCAAGTACATTTAGTCACCGTTAGGCACACTCTGCCCACTGTTTCCCAAAGCTGAAGCATTCATGGGGAGGAAAGAGGGAAACTGGCTGGTGCTAGGTGGGGAGCATGGCAGAGACCCCCACTGACTGGAAGGGTGAAGATCAGCAGGAGAGTGGGGCTCTTGGGTGTTCCTTAAAGCAATTATTCTGTGGGAAGGGACAGGGGAGAAGATGTGTTTGTGAGGGTGGGTGTTGGCAGCCAGTTCCTGAAATGTGTGTTGAGGGGGAGGGCTGGGGCTCCCCTTCTAAGGAGCCTGCGATAGCGGTGGGTGGTTGGTGTGGCTTCCAGAATTTTATCAATCTTTCAGGAATGTTTGTGTTTTGGCAAACCCCAGCCTCAGGCTCTGGAGTGGAGCATGGGCCGAGGCCTGCCCTGCCTGTGGGTGGGACTCCCTGAGGGGGTTTCTACTAGGTAGGCTTGGGCTGAGGTCAGGTTTGGGCTAGGGCTGGCCAGGGAGTCTGCACAGAGAACATCAGACATCTGAGGCCCTGACCCTTGCCCCCAGCTGGCTTTTCCTTGCTGTTATCAGGCTCCTTTCCAGCATCATCTCTGCCCCTGTCACTCTCGTCCCAGTTCCCCAGAATGAAAACCAGGAATTGCTACAGCCTTCAATATGCCTTTGTTTATCAAAGCATAGATTCTAGGCCAACTGTACCAGCCATTTCTTTTTACAATCTTAGTTAATCTTCCAAACCTACCCAATAAAAAATGTATATTTATTTAAATTGGACTCCTTGTGGTACAGTGATTAAGCAGTGGTTAGCAGCTGGGCCTCCAATCCACCAGGGACTCCTTAGAAACTCTATGGGACAGCTTTACTCAGTTCCATAGGGTTGCTATGAGTTGGAATCTACTTGATGACAATAGTATGTTGTTTTATTTGTGTAAGCTGGTGCTTTAAATATTGTTATCTTTCTGTTATGTGCCATAGAGTGGATCTGAACTGCCAACCTTTGACTTAGCAGCCATAGCTCTTAACCACCACATCCACTAGAGTTTCCCACTAGCTTACGGATGGGAAGGTAAGTCAGTCTTTGAGAGGTTATGTGACTTATCTAGTGCCACACAGTTAAATTTCTGTGCCAGGTCTGGAATCGAGGTATGTGATTCCAAAGCCAGTTCACTTTCCATTTCAGTAAGCTGGGGGTTCAGAGGGACTAAGACCTGGTCCTTACCCTTAAATTGAGCAGTTTCCAGTTTGTTCCTAGAGGAACAAACAGACAGATAATCCTATACCGTGTGAGTGATAGGGCAGTAGGGTGCAGTGATAAGTGCCATGGCTGTGTGATGGCTGTCTTTTCTTCTACTATAGACAGTTTCTTCCATGAGGGAACATGACTATACTCTCCCCAGGCTTAAATAATACCAGTGAAGAGGGAGGAGAAGAAGAGAAAGAGAGGAAGACAGAGAAGAGAAAGAGAGATGAGAGAATTCATTCTGACGATGGCATCTGGTGTCTGCGTCCAGCTGTCTGAGGCCAGTTCCACCTGCCTCTCTTAAGAAGGTCAGCCAACGACTTCCCACCTTTGCTTAAGCCAGTGTAACACTTTAAAAGCATATAAATGGCTTCAGGATGAATCTCTTGACCTTTATCCCACAAGTTTATGCCTTCTCCTATTTTTCCACACCTTGGTTCATGACCCCACCACCATCCACTCAGTTTCTCAATTCCTTTTCTTACCTGCTCGTCATTATTCATCCCAGCAACAAGCTTTGTCCATTCTAGCTCCAAAATATAACCTGACTCCATCTATTTCTTTTTATTTGTACTGTCACCCAATTCAGGCCACCATCACCTCTCACCTGGATTACTAGTCTCCTTGCTTCAGTTATTGTTCCCTCATAAGTATTCCTCCACATAGTAGCCAGAATGATCTTTCAAAAGCATAACTCAGATGACATCATTCCTTTGCTTAAAATTCTTTGATAATTTCCCACTGGAGGAAATTCCCATTCTTTGCCAGGATTCTAAGATCTGACTCTTTCCTGGATTGTAATGGTATCTTGCCTTCTTTATATTCAACAATCCTATCCAGCTCGTTTCTACCACAGGACACTTATACTTGCTGGTTACTCTGTCTGGAAGAACCTACATCTTCACAGGGCTGTTCCTAATCATTTGCGTGGGACCTCAGCTGTCATCTCTCATAGAGGCCTTTCTTGACAACCCTACATAAAGCAGCATGCGCTTCCCACTTCCTTCCCAAATCACAATCTGTTCTATTACTCTGTTAACCTTCTTTGTTAGCACTTTTCACAATTTGTAATTTTGGGTGAACCAGAAATAAACTAGTTATCGTAAACACTGAAGAACAACTTTGGATCAGGTCTATCCCTGACTGCATTAAGGTGATCTACCCTTACTCTTATCAGAACAAAAGTATAGTCTCTCTTGAGGAAGATAACGTGATCCAGAGTTTCAAATTATCACCACTTTTTTCATCTACAGTGCCAAATTTTAATCAAAAGTTACCAAATACCTTAGGCTGGATTCTCTAGAGAAACAAAACCAGCAAACTATTTCCAGAGAGTGCCTGGAGGATTTGAACTGCCAACTTTTTGACTGGGAGCTGTAGCAACTAACTGCTACATCACCAGAGTGTCCACAAGTATGTGGAAGGAGATTTATATCAAGGAAATGGCACATGTGGTTACAGAGGCTGAAAAATTTCAAGTCCATGAGTCAGGCAGGAAACTTCTCCTGACTCATTTAGCTGCAGGGGTTGGTAAACCCAAAGATCAGCAGATCAGATGGTAAGACTCTGAATTACAGGCTGCAGAAACCAGTGAACCCCAAGATTGGCAGGAAAGATGGTGGGTAAGCTGCTAGATCAAGTCCCAAGAAGAGAAGGTCAAATGAACGGGAGCCAGCTACAGGCTCCAGAGTGAGCAAAAACCAGCGAGTCTCGCCAGTAAGTCTAGTTGTAACGGATGCAGCTAACACCCCATGGAAACTGACTGTCAGCAGCTTGGTTACTCATAGCAAACCCCATCGTGAAAGTGATTACATCGTTGTTGTTGCTGTTGTTGTAAGGTGATTTTGAGTTGGTGCCAACTCATAGCAATCCTCTGCAAAGTAGAATAAAACACTGCCTGGTCCTGCACCACCCTTACAATTATTGCTAGACTTGAGCCCATTGTTGCAGCCATTGCATGTATATCTGTCTTGCTGGGGGTCTTCCTCTGCCCTACCAAGCATGATGTCCTTCTCCAGGGACTGATACTTCCTGATAACATGTCCAAAGTACATGAGACACAGTCTTGGAGTCCTTGCTTCTAAGGAGCATTATGATTGTACTTCTTCCAAGACAGGTTTGTTAGTTCTTCTGGCAGTCCACGGTATATTCAGAATTCTTTGTCAACACCATAGTTCAATGTCTTCCTTATTCATCATCCAGCTTTTGCATGCATATGAGGCAATTCCAAATTTTTTGGTATGGGTCAGGTGTACCGTAGTGTTCAAGGTGACATCCTTGCTTTTCAACACTTTAAAGAGGTCTTTTGCAGCAGATTTGTCCAGTGCAGTAAGTCTTTTGATTTCTTGACTGTTGCTTCCATGAATGTTGATTATGGATCCAAGTAAAACAAAAACATTGACAACCTCAATCTTTTCTCCATTTATCATGATGGTGCTTATTGGTCCAGTTGTAAATTTTATTTTATTTTCATTGAGGCGTAATCCATGCTGAAGACTGTGATCTCTGATCTTCATCAGTAAATGCTTCAAGTCTTCTTCACCTTTAGCAAGCAAGATTGTGTCACCTGCATAACGCAGGTTGTCAGTGAGTCTTTTTCCAATTTTGATGTCATATTCTTCAATATACATCATACAACTGTCAGACTGCATCCTAACTGCCAAACTGCTGAGAATCATGGCCCAGTCAAGCTGACACACAACCTTAATGATCACACCAAACACATGAGAAGACATGAATTGACAAAAAAAAAAAAAATCAAAAGAACTTATATTAGGAAGAGATCCACAGGAGACCCAGACATTGACATTGTCGGATATCTTAGTTACCTAGTGCTGCTGTAACAGAAATGCCACAAGCAGATGGCTTTAAAAAGAGAAATTTTATTCTGTCCCAATCAAGTAGGCTGCAAGTCTAAATGCAGGGCATAATCTACAGAGGTACTCTTTGTTGGCTCTGTCATCAATCTGCCCCCAGAATGGGAGTTTCTGAGGCCCAGAGACCTCAGGTCCTTTCCAAAAGTTGTGCTGTGCTTTGGGCACTGCTTTTTTACTGATGGTATGAAGTCTCCCACTCTAAGTTTCCTTTCCTTTCCTTTGTATTCCAAGAGATTGCCTCAGGGTACAATACAGTCATATACATTGAGTCCTGCCCCACAACACAACTACCACCCATCCTCCCTTATGAACATCATAGAGGAAGGATTTACAACACAGGGGAACATCACACAATACCAGGAATCATGGCTCAGCCAAATTGCTACACAGATTTTTGGGGAAACAGTTCAGTCCATGACACCAGACTTTTAAAGAACAGTGGTTGATATGATCAACAAACTAAATGAGAAGATAGAGAAATTCAATAGATACTGGAAACTATGAAAATTATAAAAAAAATAAACTAAAATTAAAAAGCATAACAACTGGAATTAAGAAATCAGTAGATGGGTTTGACAGTAGCTTAAACACATTTGAAGAGAGAATTAATAAACTGGAAAGAGGTCAAAAGAAACTGTCCAAACTGAAACAAAAAGAGACTAAAGGATTAAAAAAACACAGAAAAGAGTTTAAGAGACATATGAAATACAGTAAAAGTGTCTATAATGTGTGTAATGGAAATCAGTGTGAAAGGAAAGATATGGAGGAAACAATATTTGAAGAATGACTGAGAATTTTCAAAACCAAAGAAAGATATCCAAACACTAATGTCATAGAAGGCACAGACTTATACAAAGTGAAGAAAAAGAAAACCATATTTAGGTGTATAATAGCAAAACTTCTGAGAATCAAAGAAGAAAGAAGTCATGAAAACAGTCAGGGAATTGGGATATTGCCTTTAAAGTATCTGTAATCTTACAGCTGACTTCTTCACAGAAACCATGGAAGTCTGAAGACAATGGAATGAGTGATAACCTCAAATTTTAAAATACTGTTAATCCAGAATTCTATGTGCATTGCTACTATGACCTCATCTCTTCTACTTTCCCCTTCACTCATTCAATTCTAATCATATGGGCTTGTCAGTCATATACATTTCAGATATATTTGCGCCATTCACTCTTTGCACTGGCTATTTCCTCTGCCTGATCTGTTCTTCCCTCTGAAGTCTGTTTGACTGTTGCTTCCATCACTTTCAGATCTTTTGTGGAACATCACCATTTCAATAAGATCTAACTTGACCACTGTATTTAAAACTGTAACACACTCCACCTTCTATATTATACTATATTAATATATATATAAAATAGTATATGTAGTATCACTGTATACTTAGTCATAGCATTTATTGTTTTCTGTTGATTTCCCTTGATTTAAATGTAAGTTGATAAGCATAAGGAATTCATTTAAAATGTATTTCAAAATAACTGTAGTTGTTTTTACCCAGGACAGTCATTCAGAGTATTTAGTTTGTCATTACACCAGAAACAGAAGTCCCCCTTCATTATTTGTTTGTCTTTGTTTTGATTTATTCCTCTGTCTTTTATTGTGAAGTAAGACTATATAAAAAATAACTAATATGTGTTTAAGTATGGATGTTTTCAGTTATAAGTTATAGGAAATCCAGCTACAAACAACTTGATTAAAGAGTAAGAACATTTATTATCTTATGTAAAAAGTCATCCAGAGATAAATCTTCTCCAGTGTTAGCTCAATGTTTACATTAATTTGCTTTCCATTTTCATGTTCTATCATACTCAGCAGGCTTCTTACTATGCAGTTTCAGAAGAAGATATGAACGTCTCTTGCTAAAGAAGGATAGTTTCTTCTTCTGCACCTCTTTTAAGGGTAAGATGGCCATTATCTGCAATACTCCCTAGCAGACTTCCCTCTTGCCTTATTAACCAGGTCTGTGTCACTAAGAAAGACAATGAATTTACAGGCAAGGACAGTGGATTTTTATAATTGGCTTGGATTGATTATAATTTGTCTGCTGTGGTAGGAGTGTTTCAATCTCCAAGAACCAGCTGACTGTTTGATACCTGTTACCAAGGAAGGAAGTGCTTTGAGCAATCAACCCCATATGATCTCTCATTCATGTTAATCATTTTAAAAGTCACTTCACACTCATGATCTCACTAACATTCACCTAGCCAGGTGAATGTTATCACCTTATTTTATTTTTTAATTTATCATCTTATTTTGTAAAAGAAGCCCAGAGATGTTTAGTGATTTGGTGAAGGTCACATAGCCAAGATGTGTCAAAATCCTGTTTAGGGTCCATGCCATGGATTGAATTGTGTTCCCCCAAAAATCTGTGTAGCAGTTTAGCTAGGCCATGATTCCTAGTACTGTGTGATGTTTCTCTGTGTTGTAAATCTTGCCTTTACGATGTCAGTAGGGGAGGATGAGCGGTAGTTGTGTTGGTGGGGCAGGACTTAATAGGTAAGATTATTTTGTGCCTTCATGCAGTCTCCTGACATACAAAGGAAAGAAGCTATCAGAGAGATTTGGGGACCTCATACCATCAAAAAAGAAAGTAGTACTGGGAGCTGAGGGCATCCTTTGGAAAGGACTGGAGTCCCTGCACCTCAGAAACTCCTAGTCCAGGGGAAGATTGACAAGGATCTTCCTCCAGAGCAAGCAGAGAAAGCTTTGCTCTGGAGCTGATGCCCTGAGTTTGGACTTTTTAGCATACTGGACTGTGACAAAATAAAATTTCTCTTTTTAAAGCCACCCGCTTGTGGTATCTCTGTGATAGCAACGCTAGATGAGTAATAAAACAGTCCACCAACATTGGTTTTCACCATCTGATCATGGCTGTAGTGGCCACACCTAAAAATTGGTTACAAAACTTGTTCATAGCAGCATTGTTAATAAGAGTCAAAAGATGGAAATAATCCAAGTGTTCATCAATTGATGATGAATAAACAAAATATAGTATCAATGCAAAGAAATATTATTGAGTCATAAAATGAAATGAAGTGCTGGTACATGCTACAGCATGCACGAACCTTGGAAACATTATGCTAAGTGAAAGAAGCCGGTAATGTAAGACCACATATTATATGATACCTTTGATAAGAAATGTCCAGAAAAGGCAAATCCACAGAGGCAAAAGTAGACTAGTGGTTGCTTAGGGCCTGGAGACAGGGCATCAGGATGGAAGACTGCTAAAACATACAGGGCTTTTGTGGGTAGAGGGTGATAAAAATGTTCTAAAATTGATTGTGGCGATGGCTGTAGAACACAGTGCATAGACTGAAAACACTGACTAGTGTGTTGTAGTTGGGTCTTTTTACATACCTTATACCTCAATAAAGATATTATTCAAAATGTTGCTGCAAATTATTTGAAACTCCTTTCATGGAGAAATAGGGTCCATATCCTCTTACCTTGGACCGAGTGGGCTTGTGACTGCTTCAACCAATAGAGTATAGAGGAAGGAGAATATGACATTATGTGACTTCTGGGGCTAGGCCATTTGACAACCTGGCTTTCTTGGGACCCTGGTTATTCAGGCATCACCAACCACTGGGCTTTGAGTGAGAAGCCCAAGCCACATCGAAAAGTCACACATAGGCCCTCCAGTGAAACTCAACTACAGCTAAGCTCAGTCCTCAGCCATCACAGCCCACAAGCTGAACACATGAGTGAAGGAATCTCCCGATGATTCCAGTCCTCAACTGCTGGAATCTGCCCACTTGAGGCCTCAGACACCATGGAGCAGAGACAAACCTTTCTTGCTGTTCCCTGTCCAAGTTCTTGAACCCCTGAATCCATGAGCAAAATAAAAGTGGTGTTTTATATTATTGTGTGTGAGGTGGTTTTTTATGCAGTAATGGGTTATCAGAGAGTCACTGTCCTGCTCCTGGCTCTGTAACTCCTAGTTATAACCTGTTTGACCCATTCTCAGGTCCCTTACAGGTCCATCAGTCAGAAGCCCTGGCAAAGCAGATGGTGCCCAGAAGTGGGGAGGGCAAAAGTCTTTCCTTTTCCCTTTACCCAATTCTTCTCTGGGGGTTTCTTTTGTGTTACACATGGTTGAGGATTTTGCCAGCCGGTTCAAATTTCTGTTTTAATCTTTAGAACAGCTGCATTTGTACCTGTTTGCTCTGAATCTGGGAACTGGAGAAAGGGCTCAGGTTTGTATTGATTTGTGTTCATTTTACATACATTTCTTGGGACTTCAGTCTCTGTCTCTTGCCCAGACCTTTCTTCTGAGCACATGACCTCTAGACCTGACTTCCTGCCAGGCCACTTTGTTCCTCCTGTGGTGGCCTACAATATCTCAAACTCAGTGTGTCCATATCATTTTTCCTTCAAAACCCACTCATTCTTCTGTGCCTTCCATTTCCATAGAGGGAAATCCATCCCTCCACTAGCTCAGTCCTGAAACCCAGCAGTTTTCTTCTTCTTTCCATACTCACTCCTGGACCTTTTTTCCCAGTGCTTGATTCAGTGGTAATGGATTTGGGTTTGGGGTTGAGCTTTAAATATCATCTGTAAATTGGCAACTCCTGATTTTTTTTATTTCCCGTCTTGACTTGCCATCTGAATGTCTCCCCAGTATATCTACCCATCTATTTAACCTTTCCACATGGATGCCTTAAAGGTATCTCAGATTTAACATACCCAATACTAATTCCTGGCTTGCCTTACACAAATCTTTTTCTTAGGCAGTTTTCCCCATTTTGGGAAATGTCTGCTCCACCCTTCTAGTTACCTAGGCCACACGTTTTCATGTTAACCTTGACACCTCTACCACGTCACACATTTACTAAGTCAGAAAATGCTATTGCTAAAAGAAAAGAAAATGCTGTTGATTTTGTTCAAAATCTGTTCTGAATCCAATCACTGCCCAGTTTGACTCTACTGCTCTGGAAGCTATATCATTTCTCTTCCAGATTATTGCAGATTTCCCAACTTGTCCTTCGGCTTTCAACTTCGTATAGGTCTTCCCCTGCAACAGAAGCCTGAGTGCTCACTTAAAAACAAAAGTCAAGCCTATCACTTCTCCGCTCAGAACAGCCCACTTCCCACCTCAGGATAAAGGTGAAGAGTCCTGACAATGGCCGACATCATCTAATCTCCCACTGCCCTTGCCTGCTCCCACTTCCTGCGGTTGCTCACCTCTCTCTCTGCCCCAGCACCCTGTCTTTCTTGCTCTTCCATGAACTCCCAAGATGCTTATGTTGCAGGGCTTTCACAATGGTTAGTCCCTCTGGAAGGAGCGGCTTCCTACAAGCTATCCACAGGGCTCATTTTCTTAATTCCTTTCCATATTGTTTGCTATGGATTAAATCATCCCCTGAAACACGTGTTGAGTTCCTGGCCTTTGTACCTGTGGATGTAATCTTGATTAGAAATAGAGTCTTGATTGCATTGTTAACTAACTCACACCCATCATGGATTGAGTTGTGTCCACCAAGATGTATGTCAACTGGGCTAGATTGTGATTCCCAGTACTGTGTGACTGTCAATCATTTCATCACTGGATGTGATTTTCCTGTGCACTGTAAACCCTACCTCATGATGTTAGTAAGGCAGGACTCTATCTTCAAGATTAGGTTATATTATTATTTTTTAAAATTGGTGTTATGTGGAAGTTTACAGTGTAAAATAGTTTCTCATTCAAAAATGTAGGCACAAATTGTTTTGAGACATTGGGCACAGTCCCTCTTTCCTTTGCTACCCTGGATTCTCCACATCCATATGTCTGGTTTTCCTGTCTCCTGGTCTTTGCTTTTCAGCAGATGTCACACATTTGGTGTCATATACTTCATTAAACTGAGAAACATATTCCTCGAGGGTGTTGTTTTTTTGTTTTATTGGCCTGTCTAATCTTTGGCTGAAAGGTAGACTTTGGGAGAGGCCTTCACTCTGGGTTAGCAGAGCACCTAGAGACCATAGTTTTAGGGGTTCCTTCATCTCTGTTAGATCAGTAAATCTGGTCTTTTTTGTGAATTTGAATTTTGTTCTATATTTTTCTCAAGCTGTGCCCAGGACCTTCTATTGTGATCCCTGTCACAGCAGTAGGTTAGATGGCATCTTGAGTCAATGTCTTTTGAGATGTAAAAGAGGGAACTGATCAGAAAAACAGGGAGACTTCACACCACCCACAAGGTAGTGCCAGGAGCAGAGTGCATTCCTTGAACTCAAGGTACCTACACTGAGAAGTTCCTAGTCTTGGAAAAATTGATGACAAGGACCTTGCACCAGAGTGAGGAGAAAGCCTTACTTATCTTGGAGCTGGTGTCCTGAATTCAGATGCCTACCCTACTGCTGGAAACCCTGGTGGTGTATTGGTGAAGTGCTATGGCTGCTAACCAAAAGGTCTGCAGTTCAAATCCACCAGCTGCTCTTGAAAACTCTATGGGGCAGTTCTACTCCAACTAGTAGGGTCGCTATGAATTGGAACCAACTCAACAACACCTAACAACAACAAAGCCTACTACTAGACTGTGAGAGAATAAAGCCATCCACTTTCTGTCTGTTAAAGCCATCCACTTGTGGTATTTCTGTTACAACTCACTAGTAAACTAAGGCAATACCTGAATAAAGGTGGGTTCTAAATCTAATCACTTTTGAGTTATAAAATGAGTGGATTAGACACAAATGCACACACAGAAGACAAACGGCATGGGAGGATTATCTACAAGCCAAGGAAATAAGGAATGCACGGGGGGACAAACAAGGAAGACACCAACATGGCTAATAACCTGAAGTGGACTTTCAGCCTCCAGAACCTTAAGAGACAAAAAAAAAAAGGTCTTTAAAACCACACACATTTTATTTCTGTTACAGCAGCACTAGGTGACTAAAACAGTGCTCAAATATTCTTAAAAGAAGGCTCTTTCCTAGATGCCCTCCGCCTGCTTCTGGTACTGCCTCTCGCCCAGCTTTCCTTTTCTCTCTAACACTCATTGACACCTGACACTGGGCAATTTTTATCATCTGTCTTCTCCCAGCTTAATGGAATCACTATGAGCCCAGGAACTTACCTGTCTTGTGTGCCGCTATGCTGCACAACCCTGGTTCCCAGGACAGTGCCCAGAACATACTAGGCACCTTACTAGTCATCTGTGGAATGAATGAATAAATGGATTCCAGTAGACTCCCTCACACACTTCCAGTCAATCACAAAGTCATTTCTATTCACCCTGCTTAAAATCACTTGACTTCACCCCCTTTCCAGACTCCACAGTTGGTACCCTCATGTAGACCTCCCTTTGTCTTCACTATTGCAAGTGTCTATTAACTTGTGTCCCTCTCTCTAGTCCATTTCTCCCCCCTGCTCCCTGTCTATCCTAAATTTTGCTGCAGCCATATAAAACATTCATTTCAGTTATTTTTTTCTAATACAAAAGCAATAATGTTGTTAAAGGAAAACTTAGAAAACACACATAAATGACCAGAGCAGGGGAAACAGTCTCCCGTATTCCTTTATCCTTTATCTGCGAGTCTGGACATAGGTCTATTTGCGTGTTGAAGTGTTTTCTTCCCATCTTTTTTCTGCGCACCAATTACTGTTATTACTTTTGTGTAGCTGTACTTATATTAACTCTGCAGTATAATGGCAGCTAGTGCTTCATGAAGCGAGAGTGGCAAGACTTTGGTTTGCCTACTTTGGACACATCACCAAGAAAGACCAATTGCCAGAAAAGGACATCATGTTTGGTAGAGGGTCAGTGACACTGAAGAAAACCCTCAATGAGATGGACTGACACAATAGCCACAACAACGCACTCACATGTACCAATGATGGTGAAGACGGCGTAAGACCAGGTAATATTTTGTTCTGTTACACATCAAGTCACCACAATTTGGAGCAACTAGCAACAACAACAATATTTAAGTGGGTAACTTTAGACATCTTATTTAATTTTTCTGTGCCTCAGTTGCCTCACCAGTAAAATGGAAATCATATTAATACCTACTTCACTGATGGGTTGAGAGGATTAAATATGGAAGGTGAACCTGGTAAGTACTCAGTGTTACTGTCATCACTATTGGAAACCCTGGTGGTGTAGTGGTTAAGAGCTGGGGCTGACCAAAAAAGTTAGCAGTTTGAATCTAGCAGACGCTCCTTGAAAACTCTGTGGGGCATTTCCACTCTGTCCTATAGGGTTGTCTTGAGTAGGAATTGACTCAACAGCAACTGTTTTGGTTTCTTGATTTTTTCCTTTTAATTATTATTACCATTATTATTGATACCACGTGTCTTAGTCATCTAGTGCTGCTGTTACAGACATACTTCAGGTAGGGAGCTTGATCTCTGCCACCACATGCTAACATATTTTACTCCAGAATCTAACATTTTCCTAACATTTTCTAGGGATAACAAAGGTCGTGGTTTGCATTATAGAACACACGTGGTATTGATAACGTTACCAAGGGAATCTGACCTGCCACATGCCAACAGTTCTCCCTGGTAGTTTGGGATGCAAATATAAGTTCTTCCTGGCAGTTGTGATGCAAACATAACAATTTCTCCTGGCAGTTGTGAAATGGCTACAGTAGCCTCAAACCCAATCAAAAACCAAGTTACTACCTCCCCTCCCATCTATGACATCAAGCCTTGCTTTTGCCAATTAAAAAGCACCCTGAAAACATGTAGTGGGTCTTTCTCTACTCATGGAGACTGATCCATTCCCTCTTTGGAACATACTTTTCCTTAATAAAATTTCCTGTCATTTGCTACTAAAAAGGATGCATCCTCATGTGCTTTGGGGGAAGAGGACCCCAGTTTGCCACCCTTTGGGAGACTGAACTTGCTAGCTCAATCTCCGGGACCCGAATCAGCTCACTCAGGGTGTAATCAGTTACTTGACATTGATAATACCATAAGTGGATGGCTTTAACAAAGATAAACTTATTGTGTCACAGTCTAGCAGGCTACAAGCTCAAATTAGGGCATTAGCTCCAGGGGAAGCCTTTCTCTGCTGGCTCTGCAGCAAGGTACGGAGGTAATCTTCTCTTGGACTAGGCGCTTGTAAGTTGCAGGGACTCCGGTCCGAAGGGTGCACTCTGCTCCAGCGCTGCTTCTTTTTTAAAGGCTTGAGATCCCCAACTATCTGCTTGCTTCGCTTTCCTTTATATTCCAGGAGATTGCCTCAAGGCACAATACACTTTTACACACTGAGTCCTGCCCCACCAATGGAACCAACACCCACCCTCCCTGATTAACATCAGGGAGGCAGGATTTACAACAGACAGGAGTATTGTACAACACCAGGAATAATGGCCTAGGCAAACTACTGCACACATTTTTGGGGAGGGACACAATTCCATCCATAACACCCTGAATCAGGCTCCATTCCAAGGACTTTACATCCATTAACTTCACAACCGCCTTACGGAGCTGCCGCATTTATAACTTAACATGGTAACCTACAGAGACTTCAGTGGTTTTGCAAAGGGAGGGAAAAACAAAACCGGTCCTTGCTTTCTGCAGCGTGCAAAGTTCAGTGCTCCCATCATCTGAGGGATGCGTAATATTAATGACAATAGCTGGCACTTCACAAACACTTAGCACGGATCAGGAATGTATGAGCAAGCATTTCTCCCCCACCCTTGGTTTTCATTACCTGAGCCATGCACAGCTTGATGGATCAATTAGGGAACACAAGTTGCATCCTGCAGCTTGTGCCACTGGTTGTAGACCCAGCGTCAGCGGGAAGCAGTCTGGCAGCTGTGGCCTCCGTGAGGCAGCTGGCTGGGTTTGGCTTTGTTGATCCTGACAATGGTTACTTCTAAGGGTGTGTTACTACCGATGGTGCTGCTAACAGCAAAAGGCAGGCCGTGTTTTCTAGGGAAATCTAGGTAGAATCAAAGCCAGTTTGCTCAGGGATGTTCAACTTTCGTAGCTATACACATATTGCAATGACAAACACCTTTATTATTAAAATATTCACAAGAAAAAATGATTTTGTTTTTGTTAAACTGAAAATCCGTAACCCAACAGTCCATTTCACATTTGTTTTTAGAATTAATTTCAAAACAACAGTATCCATAATAATTGCTTTCATTAACACTTACTGACCTTATTGTGTATCTGGCTCTGTGCTAAGAGGTTTATAAGCATATCTATTTAATTCTTAATGTGCAAGGCCAGACGGTGTTTCCTTCTGTAGTATACAAGGTGGCTACGAGTCAGAACTGACTCAACGGCACCTAACAACAACAACAACATTTAACTGTCATGGGGACCTTAGTGGTTCAGTGACAGAATCCTCATCTTCCATTAAGGAGACTCGTGTTCCTTGTCCAGCCAACGTTCCCCATATGTAGCCATCACCGATCTGTCACTGGAGGTTTGCATGTTGCTACGATGCTGAACAGGTTTCTGCAGAGCTTGCGTACTAAAAAGGACTAGGAGGAAAGTCCCGTGAAAACTCTGTGAACCACGACATTCTGATCTGCAACTGACGATGGTGATGACACAGGGCCGGGCAGTGTTTCACATTATTGTACATGAGGTTGCCGCAAGTCAAGGGCTAATTCAATGGCAGCTAACAACAACACTGAACCCTTAGGACAACCCTATTCACAGACGAAGAAACTGAGACACAGAGAGATGAGACAGTTGCTCAGTGTCACACAGTTAGGAGGAGGCAGAGCTGGGCTTCAAACACGTGCAGTCTGGGCTGAGCCAGAAGCCTCAACCACTTTGCTGTATCACAAGATAGTCAATAGGTGAGGTTTCTAAGATTTGCAGTTATTGCATGATGGTTGAATAGACCATAGTAGCTCGCTTCATTTTCCTACCAACCTGAGGCACAGTTTCTACTACTTTTGTTTATTCAGTGAAGACTGAGGCACAGAAATGTCAACAAAATTGCCTTGGCAAAGTCACACAGCCAGTGAGTGGCTGAGCCTGGGCTCAAAATGACGCCTGGTAGAATCCCAAGTCTTTGACCTCCTTGCCTGGGTCCAATTCCCTTCTATTTGTCTCATAACACTACACACCGGTCAGTTCATGATGGTCCTGAGCTGCTGTTTCACACTTACGTGTGTGGTTATTTGATTGTCTCCTAAGCTAGAGACTGAGGGCAGGGTATGTACCTGTCAGGTTTTGCATCTTACTGTGCCCCCACCAAAATAGGTGCCAATTAATACTCGCAGATCATGTGAGATAATTAAAAATTCCTCCCCAGAGGCACTGAACTAGACTCCATGGTTGCAGAAGACACAATCTAGCTTCCTTAGCAGTTTCGAAGGCTCGAGACCTAGGGCTCATCCTGATCATACAGGCTGTAGGAGAGCATCAGCCTGAGTGCACAGGTAGGTGAGGCCTGGTATTGTCCTGAGTGTGGACCAGGTCCTTGGAGTCCCAGAAAAGGCTAATAGCCTACCCACATCCATCCCCACTTCTTCCTTACTGGAAAGGGCTGCTGGGTTTGGGTCAGCCGGTAAGGACGTGCACTCAAGGAAAAGTCACTCCTTAGCCCTGGGACATGAATTATGATTGGTCTAGGACATGCCAGACAATCATAGTGATTCTATTCTCTTTGCCTGAGAGAATGTTATGGATTGAACTGTGTCCCCCCCGCAAAATATGCATTGTAAATCTTAACCTCTATGCCTGTGGTTACAATTCCATCGGGAATGGATTGTTCCTGTTATGTTAATGAGACAGGACTTGTGCAGGGTGTATTTCCAGTCAATTTCTCGAGACATAAATTAAACCAGCAAGCAAGCAAGCAGAGACTGAGGAAGATAGATGCCAAGCTACATGGAGATCTCCAAGGAATTAGGAGACAAGCTGAAGGGACAAGCACTTGCCCCAGAGCTGTCAGAAAAAGAAAGCCTTCCCCTGAAGCTGACACTCTGAATTCGGAGTTCTAGCCTCCTGAACCGTAAGAAAATAAATTTCTGTTTATCAAAGTCATCCATTTGTAATGCTTCTGCTATAACAGCACTAGATAAGCAAGACAAGTGGTTTAGCCAAAGACATGTGACTCAGTTCTGGCCAATGGAACACGAGGAAAAGTCTGACGGGGAGGCTTTCAGTAAAAGTCTTCTTGCTTTAAAGATGCTTGGGAGGAAATGAACGTTGTCATTTCCGTGGATGGTGGCAGGCACTTGTGCGGCCACCTCGTGACCATGAAGCAGGACACTGACATCATGTAAAAGAGGCTGGTACCTGTGTCTTTGAAGAGGTCACTGAGCCACTAAACTCCTTATTTCACCAGGGTTTAGTGGGGATGCCTTTCTGCAGAAAGTGTCCCTGTTCCTTCTGCCTCAAACCTCCTGACGGACTTCCCGGAAGCCTGTGACTCCTGTGCCTTCCGTCCAGTTGTTCAACTGCATCTCCGCACTTTGGTTCCTCACTGGGGCAGAAGGATAACGCAGGATGTAGACTAACATTTGTTAAGCTTCTATTAAAAATGCTTTATCACTTGCACCCTATAACCACAGGTGTGTGAAGTAGATTCTATTAATCTCAATTTACTGATTAAACAAACTGTAGTATGGTCAAGTTAAGTGACTTGGCCGAGGCCACCTTTCCCACTGCCACCAGGGTAAAGCCCAAACTTCTTGATATGGCATTCAGTACCTTTTAGGATCCAGTCTCTTCCACCCTCTTCAACTTGAGATGTCAGGTTGCCCCCTCCACCCCTCACTCTGGGTCCTAGCTGGGCCGAATTCTCTTTAGCTCCTGCCCTTTGCACGTGTCATCCTTCTGCCTAGAAAAATGTTTCCTTTCTGCCTAACTTGGCACTACACATTCTTTGGGTACTGGTGTCTCTGGCATATCCTCTCAGAAGCCTTCAGTCCTGTCTCGTCTGTGCTCTCACAATGTCCTGAACTTCCCTCACCCATCAGTTCTCATACTTTGTTACAATTGCCTGGTGTCATGTCTGTCTCCCCAGAAGACTGCCAGCTTCTGGAGCCCTAACAGGGAAGAGTAGTGCAGTGGTTAAGACCATGAAATGTTAACCCCACCGCTTTCTACCTATGTAACTACAGACATGCCTTTTCACCTCTCTGTGCCTCAGTTTTGCTTCCTGTGAGATGGAACTACTGAATAATTTCTATCATGCTTATTGTAAGGGATTAGAAGAGTTACTGCACAAGAATCCTGCATACATTCTTTATCTGTATTTACCAACTGTTCACACTTTCCTCTTTCATTCTATCATTCACATTCTACCTCTGTTTTTATCTAATACATACACCATCCATACCTTTATACATATATGTATATAGATCTAGGTCTACATGTGTATACATACATGCAATGCCTAGAACACAGCAAGCACTTCGTGAATCTTGTCTGTTTTTCTGTCTGTACTCAGAGACCCTAACACTCTCTGTCACAGTGAGTATTTGTTGAACAAATGAATGGAGCCGTGGAACTCAGATCACCCGGAACACCACCCCTTGGTCACTGATGTGGCCCAAAGCCAAACACTGTTAAGAGAATGGATTCCTGAATCAGACAGACTCGGGCTCAGTCCTAGCTGTGTGACCTCCAGCGAGTTATTTCACCTCCCTGTGCCTCCATTTTCTCATCTGTAAAATGAGAAAACCAATACCTCATGAAAGGTTGTTATGCCTACGAAAGGTTCGCCTGGCACAGAGCCCAGTACTTGAGTAGGGGCTCAAATGCCTCACGTTTCCTTTCCTCCATGTCATAATTTTTGCCAGGGGTCGCGTCAGAAGAAAGATGGGAAATTGGCTTCAGTCCACTTAAAATCTCAAAGGATAAAGTGGTCTTTGTGATTTAGAGATCTCCCCCCCACCACCCTGTGCTGTCCAGACCCCCGACTATCCAGGGGCCTTTGAATTTGCTCAGCTTTGGCAGGAAATGGACCCCCCACAGTAGAGAGATCAGAAAGAGCGAGCCTTCCCCACCGGCTTCCCCCTGAGCAGAGGAAGCAGAAGGAGCTCTGAGGAGCAGAGGCAGCCCTAGACTAGTGCTGTGGACCCAGATGTTTGTCTGGACTTGCCCACTGGCTCCCCGTGCAAACTTGACTAAGGCCTGCGCCCCTCAGGGCTCCATTGGTCCCATCTGTCCAATGAGCCAGGGCTCTTTGACCTCTGAGGTCCCTTCCAGGGCAGGCATTCTGGGAGGCAGGAAGTGGGACCCCTGCTTGCCAAGGAGATCAAAGGGTGGTTTCCCAGAGGAGGCCTCACAGCTGCCTGCCCTCTGGAGTGGCTCCTGGCTTCCTGCTCTGTACAGACCCCCTGCGCGTCCCTGGGAATGGTGAAGGCCTCAGCAAAAGTCATTAAGTTTCCTCAGTACCCTGAGTCCTCAGTACTAATTTTGAGATACTTGTCTTTGTTTTCCTCTGTTAGCCACCTGTGAGGGAGGCATTCTGCTGTGTGCTCTTCAACTTTGATTCACAGGAGATGTCTGCCTGCACTTCAGGCACTGGAGCACACCCCACTTAACCCTTCCAGAACAGTCCAGGACTCTGCGTGGTGGATAGACTGTCCAAACTCCTCATCTGACCTTTGAAGCCTCATAACACCTGCTTTCATTTCTCATGGCTGCGGTAACCGAGTGCCAAACAAAAAAAAAAAACACACTGCTGTGAATCGGATTCTGATTCACAGCAACCCCACAGGACAGAGTAAGACTGCCCATAGGGCTTCCGAGGTGGTAATCTTTACAGAAGCAGACTGCCACATCTTCCTGCCTTAGAACAGCTGGTGGGTTCAAACAGACAGCCTTTTGGTTAGCAGCAGAGTGCTTAACCACTGCACCACCAGGGCTCCCAATCAAGTACCACAATACTTAAAATTACAGAAATTTATTCTCTCGTACTTGTGAGGACTGGAAGTCTAAAACCCAGGTGTTGGCAGGGCCAGCCACCCTGTGAAGGCTCTCAGGGGAACTCTTTCCTTGCTTCTTTCAGCTTCTGGTGACTTCTGCCATTTCTTGCCTCATGGTGGCATCCTCCAGTCTTTGCAGATATCTGTTTTCACACGACTTCTTCTCTTTTTTATGTCTGTGTGTCTGTTATAGGGACACATGTCACTGGATTTAGA
Organism: Heterohyrax brucei; assembly: GCA_028571685.1. Taxonomy (NCBI): domain Eukaryota; kingdom Metazoa; phylum Chordata; class Mammalia; order Hyracoidea; family Procaviidae; genus Heterohyrax; species Heterohyrax brucei. The sequence continues at coordinate 63,654,665 of CM053140.1, forward strand.
GCCCAGCCAAATCCATGTGATCTCATCTTATTTTTTCAGTAGGCTTTAAAAAAAGTGTTACTGTGAGTAAGTGAAAATTGACAGTCCAAATCAATTTGCCATATAAAACCCCAAGCACATGCCTCCAGGCAACTCTATCTGGTCTCCTCCCTCTGTGACAGCACACTTCTGCTTTCTACTCTTTGCTTCTGCTATCCACTCAACCAACACTTGTCCCCTCCTCTCCACCCTCCACTGTTCTCTCTAAAGAGGAACCAGTTGGACAGCCTCCTATATATATATAAAATAAACCATAAAGTACATGTACCACCTGCATCACTCCATGTCCCATAGTCCAGTCCATCTTTATCTAAAGAGTTGGCTGTAGACTAGCAGCAAGTCCAGGGGCCATGTTCTCAGGGGACCCTCCAGGATGTCAGACCACCAAGTCTGGTGTCGAGGTCTAGATATGTGTGCCTCTTTTTCTCCTGCTTCGTCAGGGACCCTACATTGTGTTCCCTGCAGTATGACCTTATCTTAATTAGTTATATCTGCAAAGATTCTATTTCAAGATGAGGATACATTCAGAAGTTCTGGTGAATATCAATTTGGAGGGACACTGTTCAACTTGCTGCACATTCTACTAGCCAACCTGGTCTCCCGTCTTCGGATTTCTGCTGGTTGCTTTCTCCCTGCTGTGCTCAATCTCACTTCTGTACTTTTTCGGGTATTACTTCTCCCTCACCTCACTCCACCCCCTGGGTACTCATGGCCAGATACAGGCTTGTGTTTTTCTAGGGCATCCTACTTTTGCCTTGTCAAAGTCTCTGAGGGAGACATTATTGGCATAGTCATTCTCCAGGTGAAAAAATAGGGACTCAGCAGAGGTGTCCTGTTAAAGGTCTCTCAGCAGGCTCCAGGCTAATTCTGGTGCAGGATCTAGCCTCTTGTCTCCTGTCCAGTGCCCCGTTCACTCTGTGTCTTTCTTGGTACCATTGGCTGGAACTCTTGTATTTGCACAGCACAGAAATCCAGCTTGGAGAAGCATAAGTCAGAAGAGAATTTACTGCTTTACTGGAAGGACATGAGGACAGATTTTAAAATGAGGCTCGGGGGCTAGACTTCCCAGGTGCAAGTGCTGGCTGTGCCGCGTTCTAGTTGTGCAGACTCAAGCACGGGAAGTCACCTCTCAGTGTTTTAACTTCCCTATGTGCTTTTGTTGTTAGCTGACATTGGCTCATGGTGCTCTCACGTTCAGCAGAATGCATCGTTGCCTGGTCCTGCACAATCCTCCAGACAGCTGGTATGCTCGAGTCCATTGTTGGGCCCACTGTATATGCTGAGTGCCCTCCAACCTAGTGGACTTATCTTGCACAACCTTCTCAGACAGCATTCTGTTGTAATACGTAGGATTTCTCATGTCTAGCTTTCAGAAGTAGATTACTAGGTCTTTCTTCCTAGTTTGTCTTAGTCTGGAAGCCCCCTGAAACCTGACCGTCATGACTGACCCTGCTGGTATTTAAAATACCAGTAGCATAGCTTCCAGTATCACGAGCCACCACAGTAAGACAAATGAACGGATGAGTCATTGTCTACAGAATGGAGTTGATATCTTTTTGTTTGGCTTATTGGAAAGATTCAAAGAATTAGGGCAGTGACTGCAACTCATAGTAAGCATGATATTTATATCATGACCCAGTGCACAGATAAGTGTAAACCAGAAGTTTGTAAAACAATGTTTGTTCTTTCTATGAATAGGGAAGACCCTCAATGAGAAGGAATGACACAGTGGCTGCAACAGTGGGCTCCAGCATAGCAACAGTTGGGAGGATGGTGCAGGACCGGACAGTGTCTTGTTTTATTATATGTAGGGTTGCTATGAGTTGGAGTCGACTTGATGGCACCTAACAATAACATGTGTAGTATACTCGGGTATTTTCTGTTCTAGTCTAGTCTATTTCGTGCATTAACAAATACTAATGCTAACTCCTTATGCTGATTTCATGACTCTACAACCATGGGTTGCATTAGTATCTATAAAGATACTTAGCAAAGCATCTGTCAATAATTGTTAGCTACTATTACTGTTGTTGGAACAGAACAACTGACTCAGTAATCTTGCTCCTAAATACTGACTCAAATGATAAGAAAATATCATAAAACATAACATAAAGCTGCTCATGAATGGTTAGAGCATCTCTGTTCATCATCATTGCTCAAAACTGAAAGTAATCAAGATGTCCTTCAATAGGTCATGAACAGGTGAACTGTGATACATCCATAAAGTGGAGTATTATTCAATGTTAAAAAGAAATGAGCTCTCAAGCCACCAAAGGACAAGGAGAAACCTTAGGTGCATACTGGTAAACAACTTAAGCCAGTCTGAAAAGGATACAAACTATGTTGTTTCAATTATATGACATTCTGGAAAAGGCAAAACTATGCTTTTGTTGCTGGTGGGTGCTGCTAAGTTGACTCCAAGTCATAGCCACCCTCTGTACAACAGAATGAAACCCTGCTTGGTCCTGTGCCATCCTCACAACCCTTGTTATTCTTGAGCCCATTGTTGCAGCTGTCTCCTTAAGGGTCCTCCTCTGTTTTGATGACTTTGTGCTTTAGCAAACATGATGCCCTTGTCCAAGGACTGGTCCCTCCTGTTGACACTTTCAAATTATGTCAAATGAAGTCTCACTAGCCTCCATTTTAAGGAGTATCCTGGCCGTATTTCTTCCAAGACAGATTTGTTTATTCTTCTGCGAGTCCATGGTATATTCAACATTCTTCGCAAACACCATAATTCAAAGGCATCAATTTATTTTTGGTTTTCACTTTTCAGCTTTTGCAGGTATATGGAGTGATTAAGAACACCATGACTTGGATTAGTCACACCTTACTCCTCAAAGTGATGCCTTCACTTACTGACATTAAAAAAAAAAAAACCCGTCTTTCGCAGCAGATTTATCCAGTGCAATGCTTCCTTTGTAGTCTCGACTGCTGCTTCCATGGATGTTAGTGGTGGATCCAAGTAAATGAAATCCTTGACAATTTCAGTCTTTTCTACAGTTATCATGATGTTGTGTATCAGTCTAGATGTGAGCATTTTTGTTTTCTTTATGTTGGGATATAACCATACTGAAAACTATAGTCTTTGATGGTCGTCAGTAAGTCTTCAAGTCCTCTTCACTCTCAGCAAGTAAGGTTGTCTCATCAGCATATCGCAGGTTGTCAATGACTCTTCCTTCATTCCTGATGCCCTCTTCTCCTTATAGTCTAGCTTAGATTATTTGCTCACCATACCGATTGAATCAGTATAGTGCAAAGATACAATCCAGACACACCTTTCCTAACTTTAAATCACACAGTGTTGTGCTGCTATGTTGGAATAACTGCCTCTTGGCCTATGTACAGTTGAAACCTTTGCATCGTCAGTAAATAACAGGTAAACATCTTTCCAGTATTCTCTGCTTTTAGCCAAGATTCATTCATCTAACATCAGCCATGATATTCCTTGTTCCGAATTCTCTTCTGAATCCCATTTGAACTCCTGGAAGTTCCCTGTGGATGTGCTGCTACCATAGCTTTTGAAAGATCGTCAGCAAAATTTTACTTATGTATGACATTAGTGATGTTGCTCAAAAATTTCTGCTTTCTGTTGGGTTACCTTTCTTTGGAATGGGCACAGATATGGATCTCTTTCAGTCACTGGGCCACAGAGCTGTTTCCAAATGTCTTGATGTGAAAGAGTGAGCACCTTCAGCGCTGTATCTGTTTGTTGAAACATCTAAGTCGGTATTCCATCAATTCTTAGAGCCCCCTTTTTAAACATTTGCTTAAGTGCAGTTTGGACTTCTTCAGTATCATCCATTCTTGATCACATGTAGCCTACTGAAATGGATGAATATCAACCAGTTCTGTTTTAGTAGACTGCCTCTGTGTACACCCATCTTCTCTTGATATTTCCCTTGTCATTCAATATTTTTCCCATAGAATCTTTCAACATTGCAACTTGAGGCCTGAATTTTTTCTTCAGTTCATTCAGCTTAAAAAATGCCGAGTATGTTCTTCCTCTTAGGTTTGGTAACTCCAGGTATTTGCGTATGATACTGAGGTTTTTCCATCGTCTCTTTCCACAGATGTAGTCAGTTTGATACCTGAGTTTCCCACCAAGTAATATTTACATGTATAGTTGTCACTTATTTACATTGTTGAAAAAAAGGTAGTTGCAGTGAAGGAGTCACTGGTCTTGCAAAATTGTACCATGTGATCTCTGGCTTTGTTTCTATCACCAAAACTGTATTTTCCAACTATCAATACTTCCTTTTTGTTTCCAGCATTTGTATTCCAATCATCAACAGTTATTAATGTATCTCAACAGCATATTTGATCAATTTCAGACTGCAGAAGTTGGTAGAAATGTTTAATTTCCTCATCTTTGGCATTAGTGATTGATACGCAAATCTGAATAATAGTGGTAGTAACTGGTCTTCCTTTCGGGCATATGGATATTATCCTATCACTGACAGTATTGTACTTAAGGATAGATCATGCAATTTTCTTTTTGACAATGAACACAGTGTCATTCCTCTTCAATTTCTCTTTCCCAGCATAGTAGAGCACATGATTGATTCAAAGTGGCCAATACCAGTTCATTTCAACTCACTAATGCCTTGGATATTGATCTTCATAAGGTCCATTTCATTTTTTACAATTTTTAATTTTCCTAGGGTCATGTGGCTAAACTATAGACACAATAAGAAGATCAGTACTTGCAGGGACTCAGAGGAGGGAAGAATTACAAACAGGTAGAACATAGGGCATTTTTAGGGCAGTGATACTGTAATGGTGGACACATGACTTTATGCATTTTTGAAATCCATAGGACCATACTACGCCAGGAGTGAGCCTGAGTAATGTAAACTGTGGTGTTTACTTAATAATAGTGTATCACTATTGGTTCATCAATTGTAACAAATGTGCCACGGGAATGCCACATGTTAATAGGAGAAACAATCTAGGGAGACAGGGTATATGCAGACTCTCTGAAAAGTCTCCACAACTTATCTATAAATCTAGAAGTGCTCTAAAAAAGAAAGTGCATTATTTAATAAGGTCCCTAGGGGGTACAGATAGTTTGTGCCTATCTACTAGCCAAAGCTCAGTGGCATTGTGGAAGAAAAGCCTAGTGATCTGCTTCCATAAAAGTTACAATCATGAAAACCCTGTGGAATAAGTAGTTCTACTCTGTAACGTATACAGTCACCATGAGTCAGGATGGACAGACTCAATGGTAACAAGTTTTGTTTGGGTTTTTCATTATTAAAAAAGAAAAGGTACAGACTGATCAAGACTAGAGAAGACCAGGTTTGACAGCGAAAAGTTCTGGTACAGTCAGGATTCTCTCTCTGGCCTCTAACTCTCACCTTGGATTCTCTTCCTGGGCTGCCAGCCCTTCTTCCTGACACGGCTCTCTCTCCTTGTCGGAGCCACAGCCACACGCTGCTCTGAAATGCAGCACTTTCCCTTTTCCCATTCAGCCTCAGTAATCATCAGAGCTAATATTTATGGAGTGCTTCTGAGGGCCAGGCACAGCTCTAAGTTTTTACAGTATTCTCTCATTCTCTCTTCACCACAACCTGTAGAGAGACCCATTTTCCCTCTCTAGACCCAAAAGTGAACTACATTTTCCAGTCTCCTTCAATCTTGTGGGGTGACAGTAGGGACACGCTAGGAAGGTGGGGAGTCATATGAGTACTTACCGCCAATGGAAAGTGAGGAGAAGCAACTTGTGGGTCACAGCAGTTAAAAGTGAGTACCCCTCTGTGCTCTCTCTTCCTTTAAGCGGCCAGATGGATGAAGACAGGGCGTCCTTGCAACCATGTGTTGAAAATGGTGCAACCAGATGATGAAAGAGCCTGGGTCTCTGAGCAGCTTGGCAGAGCTGAGCTAGTAACTGCCTTGCTGCCCACTTCTGCCCATCAGCACTGAACTGATAGGATTAAGCAATGAATCTGTTGTGATAAAATATCTGGACTGTCTAGTACAGCAACTAGCATTGCCCACCCTGATTAACACAGCATTACCATTTTGTCCATATTTTACAGATAGGGAAACTAAGGCACCAAAACCTTAAAAGGCTATATATTTGGTCACAAAACTTGCCAAGATTTGAAGCAAGATAGCCTCATTGCTAACCCTCATTTTATTTTATCTTATCTGTTACTCTATGCTTTGGGTCAGGAGTCGGCAAGCTTCAGTCTGCCGTTGGCCAAATCTACCCATGCCCATTCATACTATTTTACATTTGGCTATTGTGGTGAAATGAATTCCTATATATGGCCATTTGTCTTGGTTCTCTGGAGAAAAGTCATGAGAGGTTTTCCCCTAAGCCTCGAGGAGTTACTTCTGAGTTTTAGTTTTTTACCCTAGAAGATCTGTTACTTTTGTAGAGTTCATTGACATTTTCTGAGGAGGCTGTGAATAACTTAGTTTTGGTACTTTTTGTCTGGTCTTGGGCTGCAGCCTGTCTTGTGATTGGTATGCAACTTGAAGGACTGGTTATTAGACTACGCACATGAGGTGAGCTGAAACTGAGCAGTGCCTACTACTCAAATGAATTGTCTGTGGCCTATAGAGAGGGAATTGGTCAGTTCATCACCTTGGTGGGAGTGCCATGCCTTGGTATTGACCAGGAGTTGTATATTTAAGCACCCAGACCACGGAGGTTTTATTCCATAGAAACAGGAAGAGAAGAAGCAAGAAGCAGCAGAAGGAAGAAAAGAAAGCAGAAAGAAGCAACAGGGAACAAGAGAGAAGAGGCAACGAGAAACCTCCTATTAAGAATTGTAATACAGTCAAGAACTGTAACACTTAACACAGTGAGGGGAGCCCAGTGGCAGAGGCAGCAGCTACAGAGAGATGGCAGGGCCAAGAGCAGACTGTCTTGAGATGGTCAAGAGAAGCTGAGAGAGTTGTCCTGCATTGAGGAACGGAGGCTTTGTCTACACGCTTCTTGATCCTGAGTTTTAACATGCTGATCATGATCCCAAATGATGCCCTGTTCCTTAATAAACCACTTCACTGTAAGCACAACTGGTGAGTTCTGTGAGATATAACAGCAGACTGCCAAACTCAAATGGGGTTAGGAAGAGTGTTGAGGGGAGGGAGAGTGGCCAGTGTTGGAGATGGAATGGTACAGCAGCTTGGACAACGTGGAAATCTGGCCTATGTTTGACTTCTGCCCCACAGCAATTGGCTCTGTGCTGATTCTTTTTTTTTTTACTTTGAACTCTTTTTTTTTTTTTTTTATTTGATATGACTGAGTGAAAATGTACATTCCCGTATAAATTTACATGCCCACCTATGTGCAACTTCCACTACTCTCCCTGTCCGGTGACAGCACACTATTCCTCTCTGCTCCATGCATGTCTCATCCTCCCAACAGTCTTCTTTCCCTTCCTCTCCAACCACTCTCCTTCCTCCAACCAGAGGTCAGCAGGATGATATCCTATAGATGTATAGAACCATAAAGTGCATACAATATGTGGTCACTGCATTGCCAAGTCCAGTCCATTCGTACTGATTCTTATATTTGAAATCATTTGTACAGTTGTTTTCACCTACATAGGTAGTGTTTAGCAGGGAACTGATAGTTATGACAGAGACCATATGCCTGCCCCAATCCAAAAATATTTACTGTTTAGCCCCTTGTAAAAAAAGTTTTGCTGATCCATGGTCTGAGTTGAAAAATAAAACTCCATAGATAGCCAATGTGAGTCACTTGCCCTTCCCTGGGCCCATCACTGTCACTGAGGAGAGTGCTGGGATTGGCTGTTTTGGTCAGGTCCTTGCCCCTCAACTAGCAGTGTAATCAGGAAAGCCAGATGGTGTTAAAAAAGACGTGTAGTCAGAGCATAGGGAGGAGTGGTTTCCTGAGAGATGTATCGACACGGGCATGATGAAAAAAACATGGCAAATTAGCACTGGTAACACCCAGCTCAATCAATTTGTGTCTTATTATAAGCAAAAGTAATCATACTATTGGGCTGAACAATGACCTCAAACTCACTCCGGTAGGGAGTTGCAGACAAAGTCAAATATAGATCCTAATTTTCTCTCTCCTAGTTCAATATTATTGGGAAGACCCCACACGTGAAAACACTCCCTCTGAAGTCCCGTATGTCATTTACCAGGTATTCATACATATCGGTACATCTACACGTATTAGTATACACCAGAAAGTAAGGAATGGTCAAGAGAATGATGGAAACATGTCCAAAAACCTAAACGAAAAGGTTCCCACTAGCCACATCAATTTGAAAATGAAAATAAATAATCATAGTAATGGATTATAACTCACTGAATAAAATGAGAGCCCACAAGTCTACACTGATATAAATAAATAAATATATCAGGGAGACAGGAATACTTTTCCTTACAGTAGAACACCAACTGAAAACCCTGGTGGCGTAGTGGGTTAAGTGCTACATCTGTTAACCAAAAGGTCAGCAGTTCAAATCCGCCAGACGCTCCTTGGAAACTCTTTAGGGCAGTTCTACTCTGACCTCTAGGGTCACTATGAGTTGGACCCGACTCAGCAGCGGTGGGATTTCGTGTTTTGTTTTTTTCTCATGTGCCAAAAATTCAGCAATAAAAGAGTTCTTGAAAACATCTCAATAATTGCTGTCAAACAAGTTCTGGTAGGGAACTGCAGACAAAAATTGTAGATTCTAGATTTGCATGCTCATGATCCAGTAATGCCGAGATTCTTGGCAAGACCTCACACATGGAAACAGTCCATTTTGAGTTCTCTGTTATTCTCCTGTTATGTGGAGTTCCAATCATGTATGTGTGCGTGTGCGTGTGTGTGTGTGTGTGTGTGTATGTGTGTGTGTGTGTGTGTGCATGCGTGTGTTGGGGGGGTTCCAACTCGTAGTGACCTCATGCACAATAAAGTGAAACACTGCTCGGTCTTGTGCCTTCTCCACAATCGTTTTTATGCTTAAACCCATTGTTGTGGCCACTGTGTCAACCCATCTCATCGAGGGGCTGCTTCTTTTTCGCTGACCCTCCCACTCTGCCAAACATGATGTCCTCCTCCAGGGACTGATCCTTCCTGACACGTCCAAAGCATGTAAGACGCAGTCTTGCCATCTTTGCTTTCACAGAGCACTCTAGTTGTACTTCTTCCAGACGTGTTTGTTCTTTTGGCAGTCCATGGTACATTCAACATTCTTCTCCATATAAGCATGATATTATTGCTAGTTGCTGTTGATTCAGCCCCTGAATCATAGTGCCCCTAGATGTTCTAGGATTTTCTCATAGTTTTTTTTTTTTATTGTACTTAGATGAAAGTGTATGGCTCAAGTTGATTTCTCATTCAAAACTTATACACATAGTTGTTTTTTTTTTTGCCATTGGTTGCAGTCGGAAGAGTGTGTGGTTTCAGTTGTAGTTTAATGAACTGTCCACGAGCCATAGTTTTGAGGGTTCCTTCAGTCTCAGTCACACCATTAAGCTTGGCCTTTTTACATGAGCTTGAGTTCTGTATTTAGAATTCTCCCGCACTGTCCAGGACTTGCGATTGTGTTCCCTGTCAGGGGAGCAGGTCTCAGCCTGGTGAAGTCTCTGATGCATTTGGTCCTTTACCCTTTGTGCTAGTATTTTCCTTGTGACTTTGGTTTTCTTCACTCTCCTTTACTCTGAGATAGAACAAGATTTTAAGATTCCAGACACTACTCACCAGAGTGGGATGTAGAATATTTTCTTAATATTCCATGTTACGCCAGTTGACCTAGATGTCTCCCAAACTTATGGTCCACAGGGCCCAACCCCAGCTACTCTGACCTTCAAAGTGTCTGGATGTGTCCAGAAAACTTCCTTGCTTTTGCTTTGGTCCAGTTGTGCTGGTTTCCCTGGCACTGTGTGTTGTCCTCTTCTCTAAAGTTGATACTTGCCTGCTCTCTAGTGATTTCCCCTCCCTCACCTCATAACCATCAAATAATGCTTTTTTCTGTGTGTAAACTTTTTCTTGAGTTCTTACAATAGTGGTCCCACATAATATTTGTCCTTTTGTGACTGATTTATTTCACTTAGCATTACACCTTTCAGATTCATCCATGTTGTGAATTGTTTTGCAGATTCATCATTGTTCTTTACTGTTACATAACATTGCATTGTGTGTATGTGCCATAATTTGTTTATCCATTCTTCTGTTGATATGTATTTAGGTTGTTTCAATCTTCTTGCTCTCGTAAATAGTGCTGCAAAGAATATGAGTGTCATATGTATATCTATTCATGTGACAGCTCTTATCTCTCTAGGGTACATTCTTAAGAGTAAGATTGCTAGATCATATGGTATTTTTATGGATTATGGTCTGAGAAGATGCTTTGCAATATTTCAGTAGTATGGATTTTGTTGAGATTTGCCTTATGTCCTAACTATGGTCTATTCTGGACAAATGTTCCATGTGTGCTGGAGAAGAAGGTGTAGTTGGAAGCTGATGGATAGAAAGTTCTGTATATGTTGATGAGGTCTAGTGGTTAATTGTGATAGTAAGATCTTCTGTGTCTTTACTGAGCTTTTTTCCTAGAAGATCTGTCCAATAATGAGAGTGGAGTATTGAAGTCTCCCACTATTATTGTGGAGCGATCTATCTTGTTTTTGAGTGTAGTCAGTTTTTCTTCAATGTATTTAGATACTCTACTATTGGGTGCATAAATATTTAGTATTGTTAAGGCCAGCTTATGTATTGAATCTTTCAGCAATCAATAGTGTCCATCCTTGTCCACGATGGTGGATTTTGCATTAAAATCTATTTTATCTGAAGTTAGTATTGCCACACCTGCTCCTTACGTATTGTTAGCTTGATATAAATTCTTCCATCCTCTGATTTTCAGTTTGTTCATATCTTTAAGTCTCAGGTAAGTTTCTTGTAAGCAACATATAGATGGATCGTGTCTTTTGATCCAAGATGTCGCTTGTTGTCTCTTTACTGGAGCGTTCAACCCATTTACATTCAATGTAATTATTGATGCCAAGCCAATTATTGATAGGTATGTGTTAAGTGCTGCCATTGTGATGTGTTTATTTTTTGATTTGATGTTTCCTCTGTTGTTGCTATTCTGTTCTGGGATATTCTTCTTTATGAGTTGATTTTTCACCTTTTTCAGTGTTGGTTTTGTGGTTGTTGAGGCTGGGGTTCAGTTCTGCCCTGGCCCCCAGGGTCGCCATGAGTTGGATCCTACTCGACGGCACTTGGCTTGGCTGGAGACTCCTGTATTATGTTTCTTGATTTGATATGCCAAAGCCAAGTGAAGTGCCAATGTTGCATCTTTATTGTGCTTTGCAGCTACCCCTGTGATCCCCTTTAATAATCTATGTTTAAACTCAGTGGTAAATACTACAAGTCTTATTAACTTCTTCTCTATCTGGAAGGACCATAACTACTGTAGCACGTCTCTCATTTTAATACGATGAGATCATGGTTTTCATGATATGATCACTGGATCACTGCTTTTAATATTATGATTGAGTTTGGAATCTTCTCTAACTGAGTAGGTTTGTGGATGATGTGTCCTGTATTTCTTCCTAAAATATAGAGTTAATGGTTTTGTTCTTCTAAGCCAAGAGCTGCTGCCAGTATTTCTTGTAGTTTTGGTTTGGTTTTGCAAAGTTTCTGAGTTTCTGTTTATCTGTGAATGTCTTAATTTCATTTTCATATTTGAAAGATAGTTTTGCAGGATATATAATTCTTGTTTGGAAGTTTTTCTCCTTCAAGGCTTTGAATGTGTCATCTCATTGCCTCTGTTCCAGCATCGTTTCTGCTGAGAAGTCAGACAAAAGTCTACAGGGCTTCCCTCTGAATGTTATCTTTGCTTTGAGTCTCGCTGCCTTTAAGAGTTTCTGCTTATGTTCCATTTTGTTAAGATTGATTATAATATGTCTTGGAGTCTGTCTTTTGGGATCTATATTGAGTGGCATTTGATACACATCTTGGATGTCTGTATTCTCTTCTTTCATAATTTCAGGGAAGTTTTCTGTCAGCAGCTCAGCAACAATACTCTGTGTTTTGAGGTGTCCCTCTCTGTTCAGGAACTCCAATTAATCATAGATTGTTCCTCTTAAAGAGTCCCACATCCTTCTTTGTTTTTCTGATTTCTCATCATAGATGCTGGAGTCAGTAGCTGTGTCTTCCAAGTCAGAAAGTGTATTTTCCATTTGTTCAATTCTGTTTTCTTGCCTTTTAATTGAAGTTTCTGTCTCTTTGACTTTGTTATTGATCTGTTCAATTTTAGAGTACTGGTGTTCCTTCAGAATGAACAGCTTGCTTAATTTTTCGTTTTGCTCTGCTGCATTTTGTATAATGTCTAGGAGACTCTACATATAATCCTTTTGCGCTCACCCTCTGATAGTGTCAGAAAGGCTTCTTTATCTGGGAAGTTCTTTGGTTCTTTCTTTTGGGAGCCTTCTGGAGCCACAGGTAAATTTTTCTTTACATTTCTATCTAAAGTTTGTTGCTTTTTGGACATCTGGAGGTTGTTTTGTTTCTCCGGTATTACCTTAATGGGATCTAAAGCTCAGTCTGAAAAGAAGTGTGATCACCAGTCACTTCTATGTATTCCAGTGAGTGGGTCCAGTGGAATCTTCGGTGTTGCAGGCCCCACCTCCTGATTGGCAAAGACATGGTCCTACTTATAGAGTCACTGGGGGGCCATCAACTGATCATATGATGTGAGTCAGTAAAGGCTGGAAGAGATGCTGTCAGGATAGACCACAGTTATTTCTCTAGGCAGTTTTATATTGAAAGGCAAAAGATACTTGACAGCTTCCAAGATCAGTCAGGCTTTCAGGTGCACAAGTCCCTCTTCCCAGCTGGCAAAGTGAGCACCTCTGTATCCAACTCCAGATGCCGTAAACTAGTTGAAAATATGGAAAGGCTACTGCTCTGCTATCATTTGCTACTGGGCCCCACCTGTAAGGCCACACTGTGAAAAACATTGCTTTTCTGCCAGAAAAATGCTCCCCAGGCAGGCACTGCCTTCCAGCCTGGAAATTAGGTCCCGCTGGGGCCTCCATTTGGGTAACTCTGCCTCTCAGTTGAATAAGAAGACACCCTGCACAGCTCCCCTGCCCACTGTGGAATAGGTGACTCAAAGGTAGAGGTTTGGAAAGAGGGGTTGGAGGGGCCTATGTGTTCAGAATCCAGAGCCAGGCTCTCAAAATGTGGCCATTCTGCCTGCCAAGCCCATCAGCCATGCATCTGAGCTTTGCTGCCAGTTAAGTCCCAACCATGCCCACCAGATAAGACAAATAAAAAAAAGTTAAAATGGCGAATTACCTTCAGACTGCGGGAGCTAGCATTCAACAAGGGTGGGGATCTGTGAAAAAGAAAACTTTCCTATTCAACGGTATGTAGTCCAAATTGGTAGCCCTATGTCGTGTCCTAGGGCTCACCAGGTATCCAGAAGGCTCCCGTTTAGTTAATAATTCAGGCCTTGGTTTCCAGAGGGAATTACAGAGATGTGTGTTTAGTTGGCCACCTGGACTCTGCCTCCTCTCTCATATAGTATTTTTATTTCTCGCTTTTTGCCAAGCCAAGCCAAGTGCCGTCGAGTCGGAGAAGCATTATATCATTTTCCAAAGTGATTGTACCATTTTACATTCCCACCAGCAGTGCATAAACATTCCAGTCTCCTCACAGCCTCTCCAACATTTGTTATTGTGAGTTTTTTAGATTAGTGCCAGCCTTGTTATCTTGAGATGGTATCCATTGCGGTTTGATTCACATTTTTCTAATGGCTAGTGAGTATGAGCATTTCCTCATGTATATGTTAGCTTCTTGACTAACAGACTAGTCACCAAAGACACTTCTTTGGTGGTTTGTTCATATCCTTTGCCCATTTTTAAATTGAATTATTTGTCATTTTTTTTGTTGAGCTGTTGCGGAATCTGATAGATTTTAGAGCTTAGTCTCTGATATGTCATAGTCAAAAATTTTTTGAGTCTGTAAGTTCTCTTTTACTGTTTTGGTAAAGTCTTTTGGTGATCATAAGTGTTTAATTTTTAGGAGCTCTCGGTTACCTAGTTTTTCTTCTGGCATTTGTGAATTGTTAGTTACAGTTTATATACTATTTATGCTAGATATTAGTGCCCCTAGCATTGGCCCTACTTTTTCTTCCATCATCCTTATTATATTAGATTTTATATTTAGATATTTGATCCATTTTGAGTTAGTTTTTGTGTATGGTGTGAAGCATGGGTCTTACTTTGTTTTTTACAGAATGGATATCCAGTTATGCCAGCACTATTTGTTAAAAAACTGTCTTTTCCTCATTTGACAGAATTTGGGCCTTTGTCAAATATCAGCTGCTTGTAGATGGATGGATTTACATCTGGGTTCTCAACGTGTTCCATTGATCAATGTGCCTATTGTACCAGTACCAGGCTGTTTTGACAACATAGCAGTATAATAGGTTCTAAAATCAGACAGAGGAAGGTCTACCACTCATTCTTTTTCTTGATTAATGCTTTACTTATGTGGAGCTTCCTCCCTTCCATATGAAGTTAGTGATTTGTTTCTCCATCTCACTAAAAAATGCCATTGGAATTTGGATCAGGGTTGCATTGCATCTGTAGATTGCTTTGGATATAATTGACATTTACACAATGTTGAGTCTTCCTATCCATGAGCATGGTGTGTTTCTATACTTTTGTAGGTCTCTTCTCTTTCGATTTGTAGTTTTCTTTTATATCTCTGGTGAGATTTACTTATAAGTACTTTATCTTCTTGGAGATTATTGTAAATGGTACTGATTTGTTGATTTCCTTTTTCAAGTTTAGTTGGTGTAGAGGAATTGAACTGTTCTTTTTATGTTTATCTTGTATCCTGATGCTTTACTAAAATCTATTCCAGTAGTTTTCTTGCGGATTCTTTGGTGTTTTCTGTGTATAAGATCATATCATCTGAAAATAGGGACACTTTTACTTCCTCCGTACCTATTTGAATGCTCTTTCTTTCTTTTACTTATTATTCTGGCTGGGACCTCCAGCAGAATGTTGAGTAAGAGTGGTAATAAAGAGCATCTTTGTCTGGTTCCCATTCTCAAGGGGAATGTTTCATTCTCTCTTTGTTTTGAATGATGGTAGCTGTAAGCTTTGTATAAATGCCCTTTATTATGTCAAGGAATTTCTCTTCTATTCCTATTTTGCTGAGAGTTTTTATCAGGAATGGTGTTGGACTTTCTCAAATGCCTTTTCTGCATGGACTGATAAAGATCATGTGGTTCTTATCTATGCAGTTGATTATGTTGATTGATTTTCTAACAATGAAACATCCCTACACATGAGTCTGACAATTAAGTTCATGAACTCATCCTAGAGAAAGTGCTACATACTTCATTGCTGAATGTTACTTTCAAAGTACTCCCCTTAGGAAGCTGTGCACTGACACCAGCACCTAGTCCACCTTCCAAACAATTTCAAACTCTGTTTGGAATGGCCATCAGAGCTGCTGCTGTGTTACTCTTGATGTTCTGAATGTTGGCAAAATGTCTTCCTTTCAATATTTCCTTATCTTTGGGTAAAGAACAAAGTTACCGGAGGTCAGAGCAAGTGAGTAGGGATGGTATACCAATACAGTTATTTGTTTACTGGCTAAAACTCTGTCACAGACAACTATACGATTGAGTTTGTGAACTTGCCACCACACCACCATGCACAATGATCATTCCAGAAAGAGTTCCCAAATTGCTCTGAAGGCTGGACTAGCTGCTGGTATTGGTGTATAGCTTCCCAAGGTGAGTAACTCTAAGGTAACTGTAGCAATGTTCAGCAATGAGCTATGTAGCACTTAGAACAACTAAATTCACAAACTTAATTGTTGGATCTCATACCTGGCATGAATTCCATTTGGTCATGATTAATTTTTTTTTATATGCTTCTGGATCCTATCGGCTAGAATTTTGTTGAAGATTTTTTATGTCTATATTCATGAGGGATATCAATCCGTATTTTTCCTTTTTTGTGGTATCTGTGCCAGGCTTTGGCATCAGGCTTGTGCTGGCTTCATCGGATGAGATCAGAAATCTTCCTTCCTTTTTTCTATGCTCAGAAATACTTGTAGTGGTATTGATTTTAACTCTTTGCTGAAAGTTTAGTCTAATTCTCCAGTGAAGCCATTAGAGCCATTTTTTTGTTTGTTTGCTTGGAGTTTTTTAAATTACTTCTTCAGTCTCTTCTTCTGTTGTGGGTTTATTTAGATTGTCTACCTCAGTTTGTACTAGTTTATGAGTACTGTGTTTGTAGATATTTGTCGAGTTCTTCTAGGTTTTCAAATTTGTTGGAGTATGGTTTTTCATAGTGTTCTGTCATGATTCTTTTTATTCCAGTTAGATTTGTTTCGATACAACCCAGCTGGGTTCTTATTTGGTTATTTGCTTCCTTTTCCTGCTTTTTTCTTTTTTTTTTTGTACTTTTAGGTGAAGGTGTACAAAATCAACTAGTTTGTCATTAAACAATTAGTGCACACATTGTTTTACAACATTGGTTAACAAAACCATGATATTTCAACACTCTTCTCAACCTTGGGTTCCCTATTACCAGCTTTCCTGTTCCCTTCTGCCTTTCTAGTCCTTGCCCCTAGGCTGGTGGCATGCCCCTTTAGTCTTATTTTGTTTTATGGATCTGTCTAATCCTTGGCTGAAGGGTGAACCTTAGGAGTGACTTCATTACTGCACTATAAAAGTGTCTGGGGCCATGCTCTCGGGGTTTCTCCAGTCTCAATCAGACCGGTAAGTTTGGTCTTTCTTTGTGAGTTAGAATTTTATTCTATATTTTTCTCCACCTCTGTCTGGGACTTCTATTTTAATCCCTGTCAGAGCAGCTGATGGTGGTAGCTGGCTTCCATCTAGCACTAGATTTAGTGTGGTAGAGGCCGTGGTAGATGTGGTCTATTAGTCCCTTGGGCTAATCTTTCCTTTGTGTCTGTAGTTTTCCTCATTCTCCGTTCCTCCTGAGGGAATGAGACCAGTGAATATCTTAGACGACTGTTCACAGGCTTTTAAGACCCTAAATGCTACTCACCAAAATAGAATGTACAATTTCTTTATAAACTATGTTATAAAAATTGAGCTAGATGTTCCTTGAAACCATGGAACCCATGGCCCTGAGCCCAGTAATCCAGTCCCTCAGGGAGTTTGGATGTGTCTATGGAGCTTCCATGACATCGCCCTGTATAAGCTGTGCTGGCTTCCCCAGTATTGTTAACTCTCCTACCCTTCACCTAAGTTACCACTCATTTGCTGTCTATTTGGAAGCCCTGGTGGTGCAGTGGTTAAGTGCTACATCTGCTAACCAAAACATGGCAGTTCAAATCCACCAGGCACTGCTTGGAAACTCTATGGGGCTGTTCTATTCTGTCCTGTCTGGTCACTATGAGTCAGAGTTGACTTGAGAGCAGTAGGTTAGTTGTTATCTATTTAGTGTTTTTCCATCCTCTTCCCTCCCCTCTCTCTTAACCACTGAAGATTGTTTTTGTGTGTAAACCTTTTTGTGAGCTTTCATAGTAGTGATCTTATACAATATTTGTCCTTTTGTGATTAACTTATTTCACTCAGTGTAACATTCTCCAGATTCACTCATGAGATGTTTCACAGATTCGTCGTTGTTCTTTGCTATTGCATAATACTCCATTGCGCATATGTACCATAGTTTGTTTATCCATTCATCTGTTGATGGGCATGTAGGTTGTTTCCATCTTTTTGCTATTGTGAACAATGCTGCGGTGACCATGGGCGTGCATATGTCTCTGCATGTGTGACAAACTGTTATTTCTCTAAGATATATATTATATCAAGATTGCTTGATCATGTGGCATTTCTATTTCTAGCTTTCTAAGGAAGCACTATATCATTATCCAAAATGGTTGTGTCATTTTGCATTCCCACCAATAGTGCATAGGAGTTCTGATCTCTGCAGCCTCTTCATCATTTGTTATTTCCATATATATATATTTGTTTTTAAATTCATGACAGCAGTGCTGGGGTGAAATGGTATCTCATTGTGGTTTTGGTTTGCATTTTTTAATGACTGACAACTGTGAGCATTTGCTCATGTGCTTGTTGGCCACCTGAATGTCTTTGGTAAAGTGTCTGTTTATTTCCTTTGCCCATTTTTTAATTGAATTATTTGTCTTTTTGTTGTACAGGTGTTGGATTTTGTACATTTTAAAGATTGGACCTTTGTCTGATTTATGATAGACAATCCCCACCCCCTCCTGACCAGTCTATAGGTCTCTTTTTGCTCTTTTGATAAAGTCTTTTGATGAATCATAAGTGTTTAAGGTTTAGAAGATCCCAGTTATCTAGCTTATCTTCTGGAATTTGGTTGTTGTTGGTTACGGTTTGTATCCTCTTAACGCCATGTTTTAGGGCCTTTGGCACTGATCCTCATTTTTCTTCTATGAACTTTATAGTTTTTAGCTCTGTATTTAGGTCTTTAATCTACTTTGAATGCATTTTTGGATATGGTATGAAGTATGGGTCTTTTTTCATTTTTTTTTTTTCCCAGATAGATGTCATGACTTGAATTGTGTCCCTCAAAAAATGCATGTAGCCAACTCGTCGGACAGAAATGGATTAGACTTGGTGACACAGAGTGACCATATCATGTGTGCACTTTGTGGTACTATGCATCTATAGGATGTCTTCCGGCTAACCTCTTACTGGAGGCGGAGGAGAGGGTGGAGAGGAAGGGATAGGAAATTGTTTGGGGGATATGACATGTACAGAATGGAGAGGAGGAATGTGCTGTCACTTCACAGGGAAAGCAGTGGGAGCTGCTCAGTGGTGGGTATGCAAATTTATATGGGATTGTACATTTTCACTCAATCATAATAAAAAATACATGTAGCAATTTGGCTAGGTTGTGATTCCTGATATTGTGTGATGTTTCTATATGTTGTAAATCCTACCTCTATGATATTAATGAAGGAGAATGGGTGATGGTTGTGTTTGTGAAGTAGGACTCAATCTGCAAAATTATACTGTGCCTGAAGGCAATCTCTTGAGATATAAAACAAAGGGAAGCAAGCAGAGAGTTGGGGACCTCAGACTATGAGGAAAGAAGCAGCTCCCAGAGCAGAGCATGTCTCTACACCTTAGAAGCTCCCAGTCTGGTGGAAGATTGATGACAGGTACCTTCCTCCAGAGCTAACAGAGAAAACCTCCCCTGGAGCTGATGCCCTGAATTTGGACTTATAGCCTACTGGACTGTGACCTAATAAAATTTCTCTTTTTACATCCATCCAGTTGCAATATTTCTGTTGTAGCGGTACTAGATGACTAAAACAATGGACATTGAGATTTGCCAGCATCATTTGTTAAAAAGACTGTCTTTCCCCCAGTTGATGGACTTTGGGTTCTTGTTAAAGATCAGGTGACTGTAGGTGGATGGATTTAAGTCTAGGTCCTCAATTCTGTTCCACTGGTCAATGTATCCATCATTGTACCAATACCAGGCTGTTTTGACTGCCATTGCTTTATGGTAGGTTCTAACGTCAGGTAGTGTGAGTCCTCCTACTTTATTCTTCTTTCTCAGTTGTGCTTTACTTATTTGGGGCTTCTTCCTTTTACAAAAAATGTTAATGATTAGTTTTCACATCTCTTAAGGAATATTGTTGATGTCTGAATGGGATTGAATTGCACTTGTAGATTGCTTTGGGTACAGTTGACGTTTTCACAATGTTGAGTCTACCTATCCATGAACATGGTATGTTTCTCCATTTGTGTAGAGCTCTTTTGTTTTTTTGCTGTATTGTTTTGTATTCTTTCTATTAGTCTTTTACAGTCCTGACTAGATTTATTCTTAAGTATTTTATTTTATTTTTTAGGGGCTATTATAAATAATATTGTTTTTCTGATATCCTTTTCATAATTCTCTTTATTGGTGTGTAGAAATCTGTCTGACTTTTGGATAATTATCTTGTATCTTGCCACTCTCCTGAATCTTTCTATTAGTTTCAGTAGTTTTTTTGTAGAGTTTTTTTGGTTTTCTATGTGTAATATCATCTCATCCACAAATGGGGCAGTTTTAACTTCTTCGTTACCAACTTGGGTGTCCTTTGTTTCTTTTTTGTGTCTTACTACTATAGCTAGGGGTGATGATTAAGATAGTGAGTTAACTTTGCTGGGCCATGATTCTCAGTGTTTTGGTAGTTATATAATATTGTGATCACCCCCATGATGGACTCTGCTGAGTAGTATCAGCAGGGGTGGGGCCTGTAGTGGCTCACTGTCCCCTCAGCCTTCATCTCTCTGCCTTCCTCCACTTCCTTCCTTCCTGTTCACCTTGCCAAGCCTTTAGGCTTGTTGTCAACACAGCAGATGCTTCTCTCTCTCTTTGTGTTCTGAGCTCTGATTCTTGAGACTTGAGCTAGCAGCTTAACTGTCGATCTTGGGATTCATTGATCTCAACAGCCTGCATGTAAGAATCCTATTTCCTGACCTGCTGGTCTTGAGTTTGCCAGCTCCTGCAGCTATGTGAATCAGGAGAAATTCTGAAGTCCTGCCTGCCATCTTGGAATTTGTCAATCATCACAGTCTATAAGCAGAAACCCTTTTCTCCAACTTGCCAACCTTCTGTTCACCAGGTTCCATGGCTGTATGAGGCTGTCATCCTGGTCCAGGACTTGGAACCTATCATTGTCTACAATTGTGTGAGCTGGTTCCTTGATATAAATCTATCTATCTAGGAACTTCATACCACCAAGAAAGCAGTGCCAGGAGTACATCACATCATTTGGATCTGTGGTTCCTGTACTGAGATGCTCCCGGACCAAGGGAAGACTGATGGAACAGAAGGGCCTTCCTCCAGAGCCTACAGACAGAGAGCCTTCCACTGAAGCTGCCTCCATGAATTTGGACTTCTAGCCTATTGGATAACAACATCAGGAAAGGAGGGTAACAGCATCAGGTAAGTGGGATAACAGTATCAAGTAAGGAGGGTAAAGGTAGAGTAAGCAGACCCCACTTGTCTGTCAGTGGAGGCTTGCTTGTTGCTGTGATGCTAGAAGCTAAGCCACTGTACCAGCAGGGTCACCCACAGTAGACAGGTTTCAGCTGAGCTTCCAGACTAAGACAGACTAGGAAGAAGGACCCAGCAGACTACTTCTGAAGAGAATTAGTCATGGAAAACCTTATGAAAGCAACAGAACAATGTCAGATGTGGTGTTGGAAAATGAGCTCCCCAGGTTGGAAGGCACTCAGAAGATGACTGGGAAAGAGCTGCCTCCTCAAAGTAGAGCCCACAGCAACGATGTGCGTGCAGTAAAGCCTTCAGGATCTTCATTTGCTGATGTCGCATGACTCAAAGTGAGAAGGAACAGCTGCAAATATCCATTAATAATCAAAACACAGAATATACGAAGAATCTAGGAAAATTGGAAATTGTCAAAAATGAAATGGAATGAATAAACATCAATATTCTAGACATCAGTGAGCTAAAATGGACTGGTGTTGGCCATTTTGAAACTCCAACAATCATAAAGTCTACTGTGTTGGAAACGAAAACTTGAAAAGAAACGATGTTACATTCATCAAGAAAAACTCTCTCACTACTGTCACCAAAAAAGAACGTTTCAAAATCTGTCCTGAAGTACAATGCTGTCAGTGATAGGATAATATCCATATGCCTACAAGGAAGACCAGTTAATACGAATATTATTCAAATTTATGCACCAACCACTGAGGCGACAGATGAAGAGGTTGAAGATTTTTACCAGCTTGTGCAGTCTGAAATTGATCAAACACGCAATCAGGATCCATTGATAATTACTGATGACTGGAATGCAAAAGTTGGCAACAAAGAGGAAGGACTGGTAGCTGGAAAACATGACCTTGGTGATAGAAATAATGCCGGCGATTGCATAATAGAATTTTGCAAGACTAATGGCTTCTTCACTGCAAATAACTTTTTTAACCAACACAAATGGTGACGGTACATACAGACCTCACCAGATGGAACACACAGGAAGCAAATTGACTACATCTGTGGAAAAAGATGATGGGAAAGCTCCACATCAGTGGTCAGAACAAGACCAGCTGCTGATTGTGCCACGGATCATCAATTGCTCATATGCAAATTCAAACTGAAACTGAAGAAAATTAGAGTAAGTCCACAAGAGCCAAAGTACGACCTTGAGCATATCCCTTCTAAGTTTAAAGACCATTTCAAGAATAGATTTGATGTGTTGATGACTAATGACCAAAGATCAGATGAACTGTGGAATGAGCTCAAAGACATCATCTGTGAAGAGAGCAAGAGGTCATCAAAAGACAGGAAAGAAAAGACCAAACTGGACGTCAAAAGAGATTCTGAAACTAGCTCTTGAACATAGAGCAGCTAATACAAAAGGAAGGAAGGGAGAAGTAAAAGACCTAAGCAGAAAATTTCAAAGGGCAACTCAAGAAGACAAAAGAAAGTGTTATAATGACGTGCAAAGAG
This sequence comes from Heterohyrax brucei, assembly GCA_028571685.1. NCBI lineage: Eukaryota > Metazoa > Chordata > Mammalia > Hyracoidea > Procaviidae > Heterohyrax > Heterohyrax brucei. The sequence continues at coordinate 63,677,144 of CM053140.1, forward strand.
CTGAAAATGGAAAACCAGAAGAGAACACATTCTGCATTACTCAAGCTTAAAGAACTGAAGAAAAAGTTGAAACCTTGTGTTGCAATAGTGAAGGATTCTACTGTGAAAATATTAAACAATTCAAGGAGCATGAGAAGAAGATGGAAGGAGTAAACAGATCATCATACCAGAAATAAATGGTTGACGTTCAGCCATTTCAAGAGGTAGCATAAGATCTGGAACCAACTGTACTGAAGGAAGAACTTGAAGCTGCGTTGAAGTGCTCACTTATCTAGGCCAAGAAATTTGGAGGACAGCTACCTCGCTAACTGACTGGAAGAGATCTATATTTATGCCCATTCCAAAGAAAGATTATCCAACTGAAATGTGGAAACTACCAAACAATATTGTTAATATCACATGCAAGTAAAATTTTGCCAAAGATCTTTCACAATCGACTGCAACAGTATATTGACAAGGAACTTCTAGGAAGTCAAGCTGGATTCAGAAGAGGATGTGGAACCAGTGACATCATTGCCTATGGCTAACATTGCAGATAATGGGAATTCTAGAACCAACACTTAATTGTGTTCTTCAGGAATCCATATATGGATCAAGAGGCAATCATGTGAGCAGAACAAGGGGACAGTGCATGCTTTAAAGTCAGGAAAGGTGTGCATCAGGGTATATCCTTTCACCAAACCTTTTCAATCTTCATGCTGAGCAAATAATCTGAGAAAGTGGATTATAAGAAAAAGAATGGGGCATCAGGATTGGAGGATGACACATCAAAAACCTGCATTATGCAGAGAATGCCACCTTACTCACTGGAAGTGAAGATTTTAAACACTGATGAAGATCAAGGACCATAGACTTCAGTATAAATTGCACCTCAACATCAATAAAACAAAAATCCTCACAATACGTCTAGTGAGCGACATCATGATAAATGGAGGAAGGATAGAGGTTATAAAGGATTTCATTTTCCTTGGGTCCACAATCAACACCCGTGGAAGCAGCAGTTGAGAAATCAAGATGCATTGCACTGGGAAAATCTGCTGCAAAGGATCTCTTTATTGAAAAATAAAGATGTCTCCTTGAAGACTAAAGTGGGCCTGACCCAAGCCATAGTATTTTCAACTGCGTCACATGTATGTGAAAGTTGTACAATGAATAAAGAAGACAGAAGAAGAATTGATGCATTTGAATTGTGGTGTTGGAGAAGAACGTTGAATGTACCACGGACCACGGAAAGAACAAACAGATCTGTTCTGGAAAAAGTACAACCAGAGTGCTCCTTGGAAGTGAAGATGGCAAGTGCATCTTGCATACTTTAGACATGTTGTCAGGAGGGATCAGTCCCTGGAGGACACCAGATTTGGTAGAGTGGAGGGTAAGTGAAAAAAAGAAAGACCCTCCATGAAATGGATTGACACAATGGCTGCAACAATGAGCTTAAGCATAAAAATGATTGTGGATATGGCATAAGACCTGACAGCATTTTATTCTGTTGTTCATAGGGTCGCTATGAGTTGGAACCAACTCAATGGCACCTAACAACAATATCTATCTGTTTTTCTTCTATCTATCTATATTACTCATTTTGCTTCTCTAGAGATCCCAGCCCAAGACACTAAGGCTTCTAGCACAGTGTTAAATAGATATTGTAATAAAGGGTATCCTTGTCTTCTTCCTGTTCTCAAGAGAAATATTTACAACCTATCATCATTAGGAATGTCACTGACCATTATTTTTTGCATGTTGCTGTTATTGTCAGGTATTATCAAGTTGGTTCCAACTCATAGAGACCCCATCCACAACAGAACAAAACACTGCCTGGTCCTGTCCCATGCCAACAACCATTTTTATGCTTAAGCGCATTGTTGGAACCACTGTGCCAATACATCTTGTTGAGGCTCTTTCTCTTTTTCGGTAACCATCCACTTTACCATGCATGATATCCTTCTCCAGCGATTGATTTGTCTTGACAACATGTCCAAATTACCTAAGATATGATCTCGCCCCTTGTTTCCAAGGAGCACTCTGATTGTACTTCTTCCCAGACAGATTTGTTTGTTCTTTTGGTCGTTTACAGTATATTCAAAAATCTTCTCCAACTCTTCTGCAAAATGCAGATTGTTAATGAATCTTCCTCCAATCCTGGTGCCTCATTTTTTTTCTTGTAGTTCAGATTATCCGATCATTTGCTTGGCATACAGATTGAACAGGTATGGTGAAAGGATACAACACTGATGCACATCTTTCCTGACTTTAAAACATGCACCGTCCCGTTGTTCTGTTGTAACAACTGCCTCTTGATCCACGTACAGATTCCTCATGAGCACACTTAAGTGTTCTGGAATTCCTGTTCTCTTCAATGTTATCCATAACTTCTTGTGGTCTGCACAGTTAAGTGCGTTTACATAGTCAATAAAACATAGGTAAACTTCTTTCTGGTATTCTCTGCTTTTAGCCAAGATCCATCTGACATCAGCCATGATATTCCTGGTTCTACTTGTCTTCTGAACCTGGCTTGAATTTCTGGCAGTTCCCTGTCAATATACTAGTGTAGTTGCTTTTCAATGATCTTCAGCAAAATTATATTTGTGTATGATATTAATAATATTGTTTGATAGTTTCCACATTGGATTGGATCACCTTTCTTTGGGATGGACACAAATATGGATCTCTTCCAGTCATTGGCAAGGTAGCTGTCTTCCAAATTTCTTCGTAAAGATGAGTGAGCACTTGCAGTACTGCATCCATTTGTTGAAACATTTCAGTTGACATTTCATCAATTCCTGGAGCCTTGTTTTTCACCAATGCCTTCAATCTAGTCTCAGTTTATCCTTCAGAACCATCACACCATATGAGATCTCTTGAAATGGTTGAGTGTCAACCAATTCTTTTGGTGCAATGACTCTGTGTATTCCTTCCATCTTCTTTTGATACTTCCTAAGTCATTTAATGTTTTCCCTGCAGAATCCTTCACTATTGTAACTCAAGTCTTGAAAATTTTTTTCAGTTCTTTCAGCTTCAAAAATGTTGAGTGTGTTCTTTCTTTTTGGTTTTCTATCTCCAGCATTTTGTACATGTCATATAATACTTGACTATATCTTCCGAAGCCACCCTTTGAAATCTTCTGTTCAGTTCTTTTACTTCATCATTTCTTCCTTTTGCTTTAACTACTTGATTTCAAGAACAAGTTTCAGCGTTTCTTCTGCCATCCAATTTGGTCTTTTCTTTCTTTCTTGTCTTTTAAATGACCTCTTGCTTTCTTCATGGATGATGTCTTTGATGACATTCCACAACTTGACTGATATTTGGTCATTAGTGTTCAACACATCAACTCTGTTCTTGAGATGGTCTCTAAATTCCGGCGGGATATACTTAAAGTCATACTTTGGCTCTTATGGACTTGTTCTAATTTTCTTCAGTTTCAATTTGAACTTGCATATGAGCAAGTGATTGTGCCACAGTCAGCACCTGATCTTGTCTGGCTGATGATGTTGAGCTTTTCCATTGTCTCTTTCCACAGATGTAGTCAATTTTATTCTTCTTTATTCTATCTGGTGAGTTCCATGTGTATAGTCACCATTTATGTTAAGGTATTTGCAATAAAGAAGCTGTTGGTCTTGAAAGACTCTATGATGCAACCTCTGGCATCATTTCTATCCCCCCAAGGGTATATTTTCCAACTACTGATCCTTCTTTGTTTCCAGTTGTTGCATTCCAATCACCAGTAATTTTCAATGTGTCCTGATTGCATGTTGGATCAATTTCAGACTGCCGAAGCTGGTAAAAATCTTCTGTTTCTTCATCTTCGGCCTTAGTGGTTGGTGTGTAAATTTCAACAATAGTTGTATTAACTAGCCTTCCTTTTAGGGTTCTAGATATTATCCTAAAGCTGACAGTATTGTATTTCAGGATAGCTGTTTAAAAGTTCTTTTTGATGATGAATGCAACATCACTTGCCTTCAAGATGTCATTCCTGGCATAGTAGACCATATGATTGTCTGATTCAAAATGGGCAGTGCCAGTCCATTTCAGCCCACTAATGCCCACGATATTGATGTTTATGTGCTCCTTCTCATCTTTGACAATTTTTGATTTTCCTAGATTCATGCTTTGTACATTCCACATTCTGATTATTAATGAATGTATGCAGCTTTTTCTTCTTGTTCTGAATTGTGCCAAATGAAGGTCCTGAAAGCTTGATTCTACCACATCATTAAGTTCAACTCTACTTTGAAGAGACAGCTCTTTCCCTGTTGCCTTTTGAGCACCTTCCAGCCTGGGGGGCTCATTCTTCAGCATTACATCTGACATTGTTTAGCTGCTATTCATAAGGTTTTCACTGGCTAATTCCCTTCAGAAGTAGACTCCTAGGTTCTTCTTTCTAGTTTGTCTTAGTCTGAAAGCTCAACTGAAACTGTCTGCCAGGGGTGACCCTTCTGGTATCTGAATATCAGTGGCATAGCTTCCAGCATCACAGCAACATGCAAGCTGCTGCAGTACAACAAACTGATGGGCAAGTCTGGTTTTGCATACATGTCTTTTATAACATTGAGAAATTTCCATTTTATATCTATTTCATTGAAAGTTTTTTTTCTTTCTAAATCAAGAATGGGTGTTGAACTTTGCTGAATGCCCTTTTCTGCATCAACTGAGTTGATCGTGTGATTCTTTCTCTCTGTTTATGGAGTTAATTGTGTTGATTGATTTTCTGATGCTGAGTCATCCTTGCATACCTGGTTCTGTAAGATGCCCTGGACCCAGACAGACGTGTCTATGGCAGTGACCTTATCATTTTCCCACTTTTGTCTATTCTGTAACGTTTCCTTGGATTTGGGTAGACATGGCTCTAGCAGCATGCTTGCCCAATTTCCTACTTTAGTGTTTTTGTATGCATGCTGAATAAAACTTTTTCTTATTTTGCTAAACTGTGATTTTTTTCCCCTGCGCAGCACTGCTGATCACCTCCCAACTTGTTCCACTATCCCAGGCGTGCAAGGGAAGCTATGAGGCTGACTCAAGTACACCTGCCTAGACACAGCCTAAGGGCATGGGAGCTGAACCCTCACCACGCAGGGCAACAAGAACACCTGGGTTGGGCAGGTCCCTCCTTCTAGATCCCAAGACTCCTTGGGGTTGCCTTCTTCTGGGGCTCTTCTCAGGCAGCACCTTATAGTGTTCTAAGCTTTGCTTTTTGTACCCCATTCCTCTTCCTCCCCCACTTCCTCAGTCTAGGTGGGGAGGCCCTTTCTAGTCCAAGGAATGAAACTTTCCTTACCACACTTTCTCTGAAACCTTTGCTCTTTTGTCTGGGCCTAGAGTCTTTTGTCTGATCCCTTTGTTAGCCGTGTGGTTGTGTCATCCTTCCCTGAGGGACTAACTACTTAACTAGCTAAGATCTTTCATTCAACAAATGTTTAGTGAGTGCAGCTATGTGCCAAGCACAATTTTAGTTACTGAGTTTAAAACTGTGAATGAGAAAAAGTCTGATGGAGGAAGGACTGAGGGCACAAGGGCATTTTGCGGAGGAACAAACTTCCATTAATATTTCATAATACTGGCACAGTGGTTAAGCATCCGGCTTCTGATTGACATGTCTCAGTTCAAACCCACAAGCTGCTCTGCAGGAGGAAGATGTGGCAATCTGCTTCCTAAAAGTTGTTGTTGTTGTTAGGTGCCAACGAGTGAGTTCCGACTCACAAAGACCCTATTTACAACAAAGTGAAACACTGCTCTGTCATGAGCCGCCTTCACAATCATTGTTATCTTGAACTTACTGTTGTAGTCACTGTGCCAATCTATTTTGTTGAGGGTCTCCTTCTTTTTCCCTGACCCCCTACTTTCCCAACCATAATGTCACTCTCCAGGGACTGATTCTTCCTGATAACATGTCCAAAGTATGTGAGTTGAAGTCTTGCCATCTTTGCGTCTAATGAGCATTCAGGCTGTACTTCTTCCTTGGAAATCCTATGCGGGGGGTAGGGGTGGGGAAGGTGGGTGTGATGGGGGCTGGAAAAGGGGGGAGTTTACCGCAGGGTTGCTATGAGTCAGAATTGACTTGACAGTAGCGGGGTTTGGGTTTGAATCACGTGGTGATGACACTCGGTATGGAGAAGAGACAAGGATAGTCATAGTTGCTGAGGTGATGTGGTCGATGAGACAAGCCCAACATGCTGAGTCAGGCTAGGCTCCTCCACAGTTTACTCACTGTGTGGCACTGGAAAGCTGACTTCACCTCCCCAGGCCTCAGCAACTTTGTTTGTAAAATGAGCTGCCTCACAGGATTGGGGTGAGAATTAAGTATGGGGTCAAGGGTGTCTCTGTATGGCACCTGGTGTGGAGTAGCTGCCCAGTCAGGAACAGCTATTGATATCCTGTTTTCCCTACCTCTGGAATTTTCCCCTTGGGGCTGGGAACCCCGCTTTATCAGTCTTAGATTCTGTCATTCTGTGAGTGAGAATGACAGACGAGGGAAGAGCTTCTAAACCTCAGCTCTGCAGGAGTAGAAACTTGGTTTTGTCAGGTTCAGGGGTCCAGTCTGTGTGAACATACAGCGGCAATACTCTTGGGAGCCTGAGGAGTGAACCAAGTGGCACATGACTTCTTTGCAAATGGGGCTGTTCCTTTGCAGTGACTGAACAGTCAAGTTAGGCAGCAGGACCGGGAACAAAGACGCAAACTGAGTGTGTACCATGAGCTTGGGTTTTACATGACAGTTCATTTAATCCACATCACTGTGGTGAACAGATGATATTATTCCCATTTTTACAGTTGAAAAGCAAAAACTAAGGCTCAGAGAGGGATGGTATTCCTCTAAAAAGCAAACCCACTGCCATGGACACAGCTCTGACTCATAGTGACCCTGTAGGACAAAGTAGAACTGCTCCACAGAGTTTCCAAGGAGCGCCTGGTGGGTTAGCATTTAACCACAATGCCACCAGGGTTTCCAAGGAGTTGAAATTAGTTATTAGGTTTTTTTTCTTTTTTTCGCAGAGTCTACAAAAGAGGAAGACAGGCATCAGTGAAGTCCCCGTCTCAGTCTTCTAGTGCTGCTGTAACAGAATTACTCCAAGCGGGTGGCTTTAACAAAGAGAAATTTATTCTCTCACAGTTTGTTGTTAGGTGCCATTGATTCAGTTCTAATTCATAATGACCCTACATACAACTGAAGAAAACACTGCCAGGTCCCATGCCATCCTCACAATTGTTTCTATGTTTGAGCCCATTATTGCAGCCACTAAGTCAGTCTATTTTGTTGAGGGTTTTCCTCTTCTTCACTGACACTCTATTTTACCAAGCACGATGTCCTTCTCTAGGGACTGATCTCTCATGACAATATGTACAAAGTACGTGAGATGACACCTTGCTATCCTCCATTCTAAGGAGCATTCTGGCTATCCTTCTTCCAAGACAGATTTATTTCTTCTTCTGGCAATCCATGGTACATTCAAGATCTTTTAACAACACCATAATTCAAAGGCATAGATTCTTCAGTCTTCCTTATTCATTGTCCAGAATTCATATGTGTAGAAGGCAATTAAAAATACCATGTTTTGAGCTAGGTGCACTTGAGTACTCAAACTGATGTCTTTGTTTTTTAACACTTTCAAGAGGTCTTTGGCAGTAGAGCCGCCTGATGCTATAGGTTGTGGATGCTATTGGTTGTGGATCCAAGTAAAATGAAATCCTTGACAACGTCAATATTTTCTGTCACAATGTTGCTCACTCGTCCAGTTGTGAGGATTTTAGTTTTCTTTATGTTGAGGTGCAATCCATACTGAAGGCCGTGGTGGTTTTAGTCTTTATCAGTTAAGTGTTTCAAGTCTTGATCAGTTTCACTAACCAAGGTTGTGTCATCTACATGACACAGGTTATTAATGAGTCTTCTTCCAATCCTGATGCCACACTCTTCATCATGTAGTACACCTTTTAGAATTATTTGCTCAGCATGCAAATTAAGTATGATGAAAGGATGTAACCTTGATACACATCTTTCTTGATTTAAAATCACATAGTATTTCCTTGTTCTGTTCAAACCACTGCCTCTTTGTCTATGTACAGGTTCCTGATGGGCACAATTAAGTGTTCTGGAGAAATTCTTCACAATGTCATCCATAATTTGTTATGATCCACATTGTCAAATTGAATATCTTTGCATAGTCAACAAAACACAGGTAAAAATCTTTCTGGTATTCTCTTCTTTCAGCCATGATCCATCTGACATCAGCAATGATATCCTTTGTTCCTCATTCTCGTCTGAATCTGGCTTGAACTTCTGAATCTGGCTTGAATTTCTGGCAACCATTTTGAACTACCTTCAGCAAACTTTCACTCATGTGAAATATTAATGATATTGTTCAGTAATTTCTGTGTTCTTTTGAATCACCTTTCTTTGAAACGGGCCCAAATATGGATCTCTGCCAGCCTCTTAGCCAGGTAGCTGTCTTCCAAATTTCTTGACGCAGATGAGTAAGCAGGTCCAGCACTGCATCCATTTGTTGAAACATCTTAGTTGGTGTCCCCTCACTTCCTGGAGCCTTGCTTTTTGCCAGTGCCTTCACTGCAGCTTGTACTGCTTCCTTCAGTACCATTGATTCTTGATTATACGCTACCTCCTTTAATAATTGAACATTGACCAATTCTTTTCGGTGCAGTGACTCTGTGTATTTCTTCCATCTTCTTTTGATGCTTCCTTAAACATTCAATATGTTACCCATACCGGAAAAAAAAAAAAAAACCCATAGCCACTGGGTCTATTTTAACTCATAGGAACACCAAAGGATAGAGTAGAACTGCCCTATAGGGTTTCCAAGGACAGAATCTTTCAATATTGCAACTTGAGGTTTGAATGTCTTCTTTTGTTCTTTCAGCCTGAGAAATGGCAAACATATTCTTCTGTTGCGATGTTCTAACTCCAGGTCTTTGCACATTTCATTATAATACTTTGTTTTCTCAAGCCACCCTCTAAAATCTTCTGTTCAACTCTTCTACTTCTTCATTTCTTCCATTCACTTTAGCTATTCCACTTTCGAAAGCAAGTTTCAGAGTCTCTTCTGACACCCATTTTGGTCTTTTCTTTCTTTTCAATCTCTTTAGCGAGCTCTTGCTTTCTTGTTAGTGACGCCCTTGATGTCGTCCCGCAACTCACCGGGTCATCTGTCATCAGTGGTCAGTACGTCAAATCCATTCCTGAGACGATCTGTAAATTCAGGTGAGATGTACTCAAGATCCAAGGAAGCTAGCATTGCAAATTTAGGGCAAATGCTCTAGAGAAAGTCTTTTCTCTCTCTGCAGGCTCTGAGGGAGGTCTCAGTTTCCGTTCCTAGGTTCCTTGGCCATCATCATATGGCATGTATCTTCCACTCAGTTTGTGCTGTCTTGTCTGTTCCTAATCTGTACTTTATATAGTTTCATGGGTGATGGTTTAAGACATACCCTGCACTAGTATGACATCATTAACACAACAAAGAAAACCTTGTTTTGGAATAGGATTTCATCCACAGATACAGAGGTTAGGAGTTATAACACACAGTTTGGGGCCAGGTGAAGCATAATTTAATCTGGACTGTTTTTCTCTGGTTACAGGAATAGAAGCTTGCTGTAGGAGGATGAATGGTGGCCTCTCAGGAGATATGTACATGTTCTTACCCCCAGAAACTGTGCCTGTGACCTCATTTGGAAAAAGGTTCTTTGCACGTGTTATAAAGGAGTTTTAGATTAGATCATCCTGGATTAGCGGGACCAAACAAACCGAAACCCATTACTGTCGAAACGATACTGGCTGATTCAGAGTAGAACTGCCCCATAGAATTTCCAGGGAGCACTGGGCAGATTCTGCTGACACTTTGGTTAGCAGCTGTAGCACTTAACCACAACGCCACCGGGATTTCCTGGATTATCAGGACAGGGAGCACTAAATCCAATGACAAATGTCCTTATAGGAGACAGAGAAACAGGAGAAAACCACACAAAGAGGAACACAGAGACTGGAGTGATGCAGCCACAAGCCAAGGAGTACAGCAGCTACTAGAAGCTGAAAGAGGCAAAATAAGCTTTTTCTCCCAGATTCTGTGAGCTAGAGCCCCCCTTTTTCATTTGTTTATTAGTCTGAGATGAATTTATGTCTCTTGCAATCCAAAGCGTGCAAACAGAATTGCCCAGTATTGTGCACAAACGTAATAAAGCCAAGACCGATAGACTCACCCAAGGTCAAGTGCAGGCACCATCTCATTTTACGTTTTGGGAAACTGAAATCCTGAAAGGAGAGTGACCTGCCCACAGTGGCACCGCACATGTGAAGCAGAGCTAGAACCCAGAATGCAAGTCCCCCTATTTTCTGCCACTCTGAGTTACTTCCTTAAGGATCTTTCCCAGACTCTAGCATTCTGAGTGTGACTTAAACCCAAAAGGAAGCCCTGCTGGTGTAGTGTTTAAGTGTGATGGCTGCTAGCCAAAAAGTCGGCAGTTGAAATCTACTGGGGCTCCCTGGAAGCTCTATGGGGCAGTTCTGCTCTACCCTACAGGGTTGCTATGAGTTGAAATGAACTCGATGGCAGCGGGTTTGGTTTTTTTGTTTGTTTGTTTGTTCAGTGCCCCTGGAAAAAATAAAATAAAGTTGTTTCTGTTGAATCAATTCCAACTTGTGGTGATCCCATGTGTTATAGGGTAGAACTGCTCCATAGAATTTTCGTAACTATAATCATTGCAGAAGCAGATCACCAGACCTTTGTTTCGTGGCACTACCGGGAGGAGTTGGAACCATCAACCTTTAGGATAGCAGTCAAGTAAAAACCATTTTCACCAACAAGAACCTTTCCTGTGACTTTTGAAAAAAATGCCATTCTGTCCATTCTGACTTATACTGACCCTACATGACAGAGCAGAACTGCTGCAAAGGGTTTCCAAGGAACAGCTAGCTCATGGATTCAAATTGCCAGACTTCAGGTTAACAGCTACAGCTCTTAACCACTGTGCGTGCCCCCAGGTCTCTGTGTGTGACTTAGGACTACCTCATTCCTGTCTTAACCTCTGCTTTGCCAACCTCACCTTTTGGGCATATGATTTCTAGCAGTAAGGAATGGAACCAAATGTTATCAATGCTGGCTGCTTCTCATTCTCAGAGCCGAGGAAAGGCTACTATTATTTAATTACTGCAAATGGTAATTACTGTATAAGGGGAGGTAATTGCCTACTCTTTCATTATGGCATTTCTGTCCTTTTCCTCTGGCAGCCCCCAGGCGATTCATAAAAGAGAGCTGGGTCCAGGTTTGCTGTGAGGGCCCAGCAGAGGAACAGTTGAGACTGGCTCCTGGGAAAGGCTAAAAATAGTTACTGCCAGCTGCCTCACTTTCTGAAGGTGATTTGTGGTTGAAATGTCCTTTTATACCTATAAGCTCCTTAGATCCTCCCATCCTATAAGAAGAAGGGATCAATACCCTCTCAACACAGGCTACGTTCTGTCACTGTGCTTAGCACTCTGCCTTCTCTGGGTGAGATTATGCACATAATCAAGGCCAGCAAGGTCTGTTGTTGTTTGGAGCCATTGAGTTGGTTCCAACTCATAGCAACCATGCACAACAGCACAAAACACAGCCTGTTCTTGGGCCATTCCCACGTTTTTACACTTAAGGCCACTGTTGCTGCCACTGTGTCAGTCCATCTCGTTGAAGGTCTTTCTCTTTTTCACTGACCCTCCATTCTACCAAGCATGATGTCCTTCTCCAGGGACTGATCCCTCCTGACAACATGTCCAAAGTATGTAAGATACAGTCTTACCATCTTTGCTTCCAATGAGTACTCTGGTTGTACTTTTTCCAGAACAGCTCTGTTCATTCTTCTGGCAGTCTATGGTACATTCAATATTCTTCTCCAACACCACAATTCAAAGGTGTCAGTTCTTTTTCTGTTTTCCTTATTCATTGTCTAGCTTTCCCATGCATATGATGCAGTTGAAAATACCGTGGCTTGGGTCAGGGGCACTTCAGTCTTCAAGGTGACTTGTTTACTTTTTAACTCTTTAAAGAGGTTCTCTGTGGCAGATTTTCCCAATGCAATGCATCTTTTGATTTCTTGACTGTTGCTTCCATGGGCGTTGATTGTGGACCCAAGTAAAATGAAATCCTTGACAACCTCAATCCTTTCTCCATTTATCAACATGTTGCTTACTGGTCCAGTTGTGAAGATTTTTGTTTTCTTGATGTTGAGGTATAATCCATACTGAAGGCTGGTCTTTGATCTTCATAAGTAGGTGTTTCCAATTCTCTTCACTTCCAGTAAGCAGGGTTGTTTCATCTGCATAATGCAGGTTGTTAATGAATTTTCTTCCAATCCTGATGCCTTGTCCAGTTTCTCAGACTGAAAGGTATAGTGAAAGGATACAACCCTGGCACACATCTTTTCTGACTTTAAACCCTGCAGTGCTTCCTTGTTCTGTTCGTATGACTCCACCTTGATCCATAAACAGATTCTTCATAAGCACAATTAAGTGTTCTGGAATTCCCATTCTCTGCAAGATTACCCATAATTTGTTATGATCCACACAGTCAAATTCCTTTGCATAGTAATTGAAACACATGTAAACATCTTTCTGGTATTTTCTGCTTCCAGCCAAGATTCATCTGGCATGAGCACTGATATCCCTGGTCCCACATCCTCTCCTGAATCCAGCTTGAATTTCTGGCAGTTCCCTGTAAACACACTTTTGCAATAGCTTTTGAATGATCTTTAAGAAAATTTTACTTGCACGTGACATTAATGATATTGTTTGGTAATTTACTCTTTGATTGGATCACCTTTTTTGGGAATGGGTATAAATACGGATCTCTTCCAGTTGATTGGCCAGGTAGCTGTCCTCCAATTTTCTTGGTATAGTTGAGTGAGCACTTCCAGTGCTGCATCTGTTTGTTGAAATATCTCAATTGATATTCCATCAATTTCTGGAGCCTTGTTTTTTGCCAACACCTTCAATGCAGCTTCCATTTCTTCCTTCAGTACCATCAGTTGCTGATCATATGCTATCTCTTCAAATGATTGAAAACCAACCAATTCTTTTTGGTGCAATGAATCTGTATCCCTTCCATCTTCTTTTGATGCTTCCTGAGTCATTTAATATTTTCCCAATAGAACCCTTCATTATTGCCTAGCTTATAGTAAATGCTTGGTGAGTGGTGGTGCATACTATTTCTGTTCCTCATGTACAGCACTGTGAAGTAAAGATTATTATTCCATTTTACAAATAAGAAGACTGAGATTCACCTCCCATGTCCTACAGCTACTGGAAACCAAGATTTGAACACTGTGTTACCCTAAAGCACTATTTCTCTACCCTTACAACTTGCTGTGGGTACTATTGGTGCATTTTACAATTGAAGAAATTGAGGCTCAGGGACATAATATAGCTTGGCACAGTTCAATGCGTGGATTTAAGACAACCAGGACCCAATCCATGTGATGTGTCCTGCTTGGTGGGTCTCTGACTTGATGCTCCCTCTGGGTCACTCCCATCCCCCTGGAACCCAGCTCACAAATAAGGAAAGGGCAGCATGTGGGCTCTCACTGTGGTGTTAGGGGCAGTCTTAGTCATCTAGTGCTGCTATAACAGAAATACTACAAGGGGAGGGCTTTAACAGATAGAAATGGATTGGTTGTTTTACAGTCTAGGAGGCTGTTGTTGTTAGGTGCTGTGGAGTTGGTTGCAGCTCATAGTGTCCCTGTATACGACTGAATGAAACATTGTCTGGTGCCACACTACCCTCACAATCATTGTTATGCTTGAGTCTACTGTTGTAGCCAGTGTGTCGATCCATGTCATTGAGGGTCTTCCTCTTTTTCAGTGACCTCTACTTTACCAAGCATGATGTCCTGGTCCAGAGACTGATTCCTCTTGAAAACATATCCAGAATATATACAATATGTGGTCTTACCATTTTTGCTTCTGAGAAACATTCTGGTTGTACCTCTTCCAAGACAGATTTGTTCCTTCTTTTGGCAATCCATTGTCTATTCAATATTCTTCACAACACCACAATTCAAAGGCTTTGATTCTTCTGTCTTCTTTATTCTTTGCCTAGCTTTCTTGTGCATATGAGGTGATTGAAAACACCACAGCTTGAGGCTAGAAGCCCGATTCAGGGTACAGGCTCAAAGGTAAGTCTTTCTTTGTTGGCTTTAGGGAAAGGTCCTTCTCATCAGTCTTAACTAGTTGACAAGCTCCTCATCAAAGGGACCTGAGGTGGAAGGGAAGATAGGCTCCTGGCTCTTGTTACTCAGTGGTGAAAAGTTCCTTGTCTCTCTGCTCACATCTCTCTTTTACATCTGGAAAGAGATTGACTTAAAATATAATCCAATCTTGTAGGCTGAGTCCTGTTTCAGTAACATAATTGCTGCTAATCCCACCTCATTAACATCATAGATGTTAATATGATGTTAATATGTTAATATGTTAAGATGTTAATATGATGTCATTAACATCATAATGTTTTAGTCTGCTGGTACCGCTCTAACAGAAATACCACAAGTGGGTGGATTTGGCAAAGAAAAGTTTGTTCCTACACAGTCCAGTAAGCAACAAGGCCAGTTTAAGGGTGTCTGGCTCCAGTGGAAGGCTTTTTCTCTTTGTCATCTCTGGAGGAAGGATCTTGTGTTGCATCAGTCTTTGGTCAGGGAGCATCTTGGTGCAGGAACTTCAAGTCTGAAGGACACGCTGTACTGTCGGGGCTTCTTTGTTGATGGCATGAGGTCCCCAAATATCTCTGCTAGCTTGTTTCCTTTGTAATCTCAAGAGACTGTCTCAAGGCACAAAAGTCTTATGCATTGAGTTCTGTCCCACCAACACAACTGCTGCCCATCCACCCTCATTAACATCATAGAGGCAGGATTTCCAACATGGAATACTTCACACAATACCAGGAATCATGGCCTAGCTAAATTGCTGCACAGATTTTTTGGAGGAAACAATTCAATCCATGACAGATAGTATTTACAACATGTAGAAAACCATATCAGACGCCTAAATGGTAGACAATCACATAATACTAGGTATCACAGACAGGCCAAGTTGACACACATTTTGGGGGGACACAGCTCAATCCATGACAGGAGTTTAGGCTAAATGAGCCTCTCCTGAGCTTTCCATGAGGGAAGAAGCCTCTGATCAGTGCCCCTGCCCTACTCTGTAGGGCTTCCTTTGGCTGCATCATTTGTGCAATCATTTAAGGTCCCTGTGATAGCCTTCCAGGATCTTGCTGGGACTGTGATCTGGTATAAACGAAAATTTTTCTTGTGGTGGGAGTAGGGAAACTGGGCTTTCTTCCCAGCTGGGAGCCTCCTTTTCATTCATTCATTGACTCAGCTAAACCCTGGCAGTTCTCACCACAGTGCAGTGAAAGGAGCCCAGCTGGAGCCCTAGCTTCAAAACTTAGCAAATCATTTTCCTTTTGGGGGCCTCTGTTTTTTTTAACTATGAAATGGGGATAATGTTACTGCCGGTCTACTCCCACGGTTCCTGTTGGGATCCAATTAGAAAGTGTTTAAACTGGTTCTTGAGATTGTCTTTGGTTTTGAAGGGAGGGACACACCAGTTTGCAAGCTGAGGAGGTAGGTGTCTAGGGCGGGCAGGAGGAGATGAAAATCTCTTGGCATCAAGGTTCCACTGGGGACACACTCAAGATGCAATGCTATCAACTTTGCCTTGTGCTAGGCACAGTGAAGGCTACAGAACCCGGAAATTGGAAGTAAGTGGCCATATCTTGAACATAACCTGCACCATTTTGTTTCTTAATTCTGTCTCCAAGCATGAGTCCATTGTTCCCCTTAGGTTCTCTCTAGATTAAGGACTAATCTGTGCTGTCTTTAAGACTGTGAAAAAACAAGTAATGATAAAATAAAGACTATAAAAGAAAAACGAAAGAAATCTGCCAGAGATTATACGACAGCCAGACCACCTTGGACCCAAAATGCCATTTAAGATGTCAGCATGTTTGGGATGTGACCACTGTGACCACCTAAAGTAGATTAACATTCCTAGGACTCAAAACTTTGTCCTCTTCTCTTATAAAACCTCCAGCTAGTCCCATTTGGGAGAGGCAGATTTTGAAGGAACCTATCCCCTCTGTCTCCCTGCCTACAGGCACAATATGCAATAAGTGTATTGCCTCTTATCTCCATCTTGTTTGTGGCAGGCGGTGTGAACTGAGCTTAGTTTTGCAGTAACAGAGTCACTTGATACCTCCCACTTTCTCCCTTCCCACATCTGTTGGTCACCAAGTCCTAGTAAGGCTGGATCCTTATTATGTGTCTCACATTTGACTGCTTCTCTCCACCTCCACCAGTTCTATCTTGCTCCAAGCCATCACCATCCTTTGCCTGGACAGTCTCCCCAGTGGCCTCCAATCCACTTTGTTCTCTACCCAGTATTCACACAGGTCTTGTAAGAAGTTGCAAAGAAAGCAAATCTGAATCACATGACCTTCTCCTTAACTCCCACCTCCCCATGACTTCTATTGCTTTTAAATTAAAATCTTAAATACATGCCCTTCTTGGGGCATCCAGCCCACACCATCATTTTGCCCCTCTGTCTATTTCCGTGCTGTTTTCCTTTCTCTCTCTTCCGTATCTCAGACTCCTCCTTGCCTTGGAATCCTCCGGCACTATTCTCTCTGTCAGAAATACTCTTCTGTCTCTCCTCTGGTCTGAGCTTAGATATGCCTTCCTTCAAGCAGCTCTCCCCGATCTTCTTTATTCACTCCTCTGTCACCTCAAGCTTCTTTGCAACTCTTACAAGACCTAATTATACTGAGTAATTATTTATTACAGTCTGTCTCCTAGAGCAGAGTGCAGGATTGCTCACCGAGGTCTTGTTCTCTTCTCCTTCCAATTGAACACTGTACTTTCCAGCATCTCTTGCAGTTGAGCAGGGTCATGTGATGGGTTTTGGTCAATGAATAATGAGGAAAAGTGGTGTGTGTCACTTCCAGACAGAAGCAGTGAGGACCCCATGCCTCTTTTGCCCTGCTATAGGAACTGAGAAGGCCGTATGTCCCACTAGGTGAGGTTTCATGATCATAGGGGCTCCTCAGTTTAGGTCTCTGAGTGACCACAGCAGAATTTCCCTGAATTTCTGCACCTTACCCTACGCTGGCTCCATTCAGACTGTCCTAACCGTACCTTGGAAGACTGTGAATTTTTCCTCAGAGTGGACAGAGGGAGCCTTCCCTTAGAGCAAACACGCTGAATTCAGACTTCTAGCTTCCTATACTGTAGGAAAATACATTTCTGATTGTTAAAGCCACCCATTTGTGGCATGTCTGTTTTAGTGGCAGTAAGAAACTAAGACAGCTTGTGGCACAAGAGAGCAACAAACTACTGCTGTGTCATGCTACCAAGATTCTGGAGTTTTTTCCTACAGCAGCATAGCCTGGCCTGTTCTAACTAGTACAGTGCTTCTTATGAGCAGGGCCTGGGTCTTCTTGTTCAGTGCTCTATCTCCAGTGCCTGGAATCCTGAGACATAGAAGATTGTGGCGAGCCGGCCCCACACCCCCCGAGCGGCCGCACCCAAAGATGGCGCCTTGGCTTGTAGCCACACCCAGACCCAGAGACCTTAGAGCAGTAAACATCTTGCCTGCGCATGCCTGGGACATGCCCTAGCCCGTACGTGGGCCAGTAGTGATTGGCTGATTCATTCCGTATATAAGTGGAACTACTGGAAATAAACGCTCTCTCTGCTTGAAGACCAGACAGAGGACGTGGTGTCGGTCTGTTGCTGTCACTCCGCCGCGGGTCGGTATGGGGGGATAGCAACATCTGGTGGCTACGTACGGGGAGCCCCAACGGGACCCCAACCCTCCTCTGGCCCGATCTACAGCGCTGGTAAGAACCCCTGGGAGGGGCGATTTCAAAGACCCCTGGGAGGGGCAATCCTATGAAACCCTAAGCAGGGCAATTGGAAAGATCCCTGGGAGGGACAATCAGCCCCAAGGAGGAGTAGTCTAGACTATAAACGCCTAAAAGGCTTCGGGGACGCCTGGAGCCGTTAGGCACAGCACCAAGAAAATGGGGAACCAGCCCTCTGCTGAACATCTACTAACTGCCTGTAAAAGCCTGCTTAGACAGAGGGGTACTGGATTAAAGCAACAGACGATTGAGCGCTTCCTCTCCACAGTGGAAGAGGTGGCTCCCTGGTTCTTAGCTTCGGGCCATCTTACTGTTGCAGCCTGGAACAAGTTAGGGGCAGATCTAACTAGAGTAGATACACAAGGCAACCTGCCCCCAGGAGTAATGAGTATTTGGATTCTGATTTTAACTTGTCTAGAGGATGAGTCAGGAGTATTTCAAAGGGTGTTACAGACAGGCCAATCCGCGTTACAGCGAATTCAAGAAGAGCGCTCTCAGCAGGGCAGCGCCTGTGGCGAGGAAGAGCCGAAGGAAAGTGAGCCTGAAAGTGAGTCAGAGGCAGAAGAGGAAGTGGAAAATGTTGTGTGCCATTTTGGGCGTCTCCGCCCCATTTCCGCACGGCCCTCAGCGCCTGAGCCACCTAAAAAGCTGCCGGACGCGGGTTCCTTATGCCCGGTGCGAGGCGCAGCCTGATACAAGGCCCAAAGCGTCAGCTAGAAGTTTTTGCCCCGAGGTCTGGAGAGAGGTACCCCATGCTATGGGTGCTTTTCCTGTTTTTCAAACTCAGCAAGGGCAACGATATCATGAAGTCTTAGACTGGAAAACAGTAAAGGGGGTGGCTGAGGCAGTAAGAACGTATGGCGTTGCCGCCTCTTTTGTGGTGGCTTCCTTAGAAAACCTACACAGGTATGCCATGACTCCGAATGACTGGCAAAATCTCGCTCGTGCCTGCCTAACTTCTGGGCAGTACCTAGATTGGAAATCCCTGGTGATGGAGTTTGCTACCGAGCAGGCAGCACGCAACGCCCATAATGGCCAGCACATGTGGGACGTTGATATGCTGATGGGTCAAGGGCCTTATGCCAATCAACAAACTATCCCCCTCAGGTGTATGACCAGATTAACCTAATATGTACCAGGGGTGGGGGGAGAGAGATTTAGGTAGATAATAAATTGGGTAAACCTCAGAAAGTTAATTTATCCCTAAATCAGAGACATTAGGAACATGCTGCTCGAGTTGAGACTGCTAGCAAAAAAGTAACAATGATTATAAAATTTGGATTTTGAGAAATATATTCTGAGACATTAACTTTCTCAAATTTTATAAGTAATACCTTGTATGATTTACCATTTGCTTTTGTGATAATGTGACCCTGGGGAAAGCAGTGACTGAACAATACCAAGAAAATCAGGATAAGTACCGGTGGGGGTTGTTAGATGTCCTACCCCTTCCCCTACCTATGCATCATACTGCTTCCATCTTTCCCCGCATATCCACAACCAATAGCTCACTTGAGCTACCCTTCCTAAAACAAGCTGACTTTGCCCCTGAACTGCGCCCCCTTAATATAAGTTTTCAAGGTTTTTTGTGCTTTCATATACTCACTAATTTTAGTTCAGAAGTTGATAGCTCTGACTACAACCCCAGTTGCATTACCCTGTATAATCAGTCTGTTGGATGGTTTGATACCCCTAGCAATAGTAGCAACCCTCGAACAAAATGGTACCCTCCTGCAAGGCCAAATACCGCTCAGGGTACCTAAAGCCAATGGCAGCATCCCCTCATAGCCTCAATGGGCCCCAAAATGGAAAAGCACGCGGGACTGGCCTAGTCTCTGGACAAGTTGTCAGAGCCACCACCTCCAGTGGACAGTAAAGCCTTACTCTACTCTCTCCCCAGCTCAACTATACTTGGCAAAGACCCTATATCCTACACCAATTCAACTTGTTTTTATTCCCTCTGTTGGAATGCTACTGCATTTCACACAGCCCTTGTAACTAGATTACCCCGATATGTCCCTTGGCCGGTCGAGCGACCCTCTTAACGCCCAGCTCTGGCGCAAGCCTCGACCTTGTCCAAGGCTCCCTAGTGCATGTGGTGCAGCTGGGCTGTGAGTGGCGGTTCCCTGGCCTCTGTGTTACTTCTGTGCAGTTTAACAATATCTCTCGCGCAGCTAGTCTCTCCAGACAACTGTCTTGTCAGCTACTAGGCAACTGGACTGCTGAAGTGGACAACTTACTTGACCGCTGTCACCTTGATGAACTGGGTCCAGTCAGCCCTACATACTGTTCGAGAATGGGCAGGCTCTGGCACCCTGGCATGCGTCCTATGCTTTCTGGGTCTGTGGTTGATTCTATACCTTCGTCACCAGAGGAGGCAACAGCAGATGAACATGGCGCTTTTGGTGCAGGCTATCGCAAATGCTGAAGAACCAGCATCAACTCCAGCTGGAGTGTGGCTGCAAATGCTGGAAGGATAGCCAAAGACGGGCAACCTCTCTTGGGGGTGTTACCAACCTAAGGCAGGGACCCCACCAAGCTGTGGGGTATCCCAATGACGGGTAAGGAGCACTCTAGCCAGAGATGACCTAAGACAGGCACTTCCATGCATATATGAAGTAAAAGGGGGAGATGTGGCGAGCCGGCCCCACACCCCCCGAGCGGCTGCACCCAAAGATGGTGCCTTGGCTTGTAGCCACACCCAGACCCAGAGACCTTAGAGCAGTAAACATCTTGCCTGCGCATGCCTGGGACATGCCCTAGCCCGTATGTGGGCCAGTAGTGATTGGCTGATTCATTCCGTATATAAGTGGAACTACTGGAAATAAACGCTCTCTCTGCTTGAAGACCAGAGGACGTGGTGTCGGTCTGTTGCTGTCACTCTGTCGCGGGTCGGTATCGGGGGGATAGCGACAGAAGATGCTCTGTAAACACTTGTTGAGTTAGTCGAAAAATAGAAAATGTATGACATAGTTTCTTCCTTAAAGAATTGACTCTAATCCAGTGGACAGGTACTTACACATACAACAGTTGGAATACAGGTAGGAGCTAGAAAGTAAAAGTAAAGAAGAAGGAGGGAGATCAGTGGGTTGGGCTTCCTGGAGGATGAGGAGGAGGATATGAAGAAGTAGGGAGCATGAGAGAAGGCCTGCTGTCCATCCTGTTATTTGTCCATTCACCCAGCAGACATTTATTCTAGAGCATCATGATAAGTGTTCTGCCAGCAGTGTGGCTAGAGGACCGTGGTGCTTTGGGGAACCAAAGCAAAACTGCCTCTTTCCATGCAGAGAATTTAGAGTGGCTTCCCAGAAGAAGTAACATTTCAAACTGAACTTTGATAAGTCAGTGTTCATCAGAGACATAAAAGATAGGGAGAAAAACAACAAGGATCCTGAGCAGAGGGTACAGCACAGGCAGACACTTGTAGGCATAACAGTACCCGGTATGTTCAGGGAAGACAGCATGTAGTGTAGCTGGTGTGGGGCACGGGGTGCGGGTACTGGCGGCAAAGATAAGAAGTTGGTCTCCCCATCCCTGAATTTCTGCACCTCACCCCACACTGACTCCATTTAGACAGTATTACCAGTACCTTGGAAGGTCAGGGAATATTTCTTAGAAAGCATCTAAACTAACACCTGAAGGAAAAGCTGGAAGTAGCCAGGAAAGGAAGGGTGAAAGGGGTAGAGAAGAGCGTGTTCCAGGCAGGAGGAGCAGTTTATGTGCAGAGGGCTAGGAGGGAGATGGCAAGGCCTAGGGTAGCAACTCATTTTGTCTAACTGTAGCGTGGTTTTCCAAAGGAGGAGAGGTCGTGGAGGAGGCTGATGAGACAGACATTAGTGGCCTTGTCATGTTACATATTCCCCTCCCCATAAATCCCTTTCAAATTCCCCGGCTCAGCAGCCAAGCAAGGCCTTTAGGGGATCTGCCTCCCATACCTCTTCCCACTCTTGCGTGTGCTATTCTAAAAGCCTAGCATGACTATGAAGATAACATAGTAACACTCCTTGGGTTCTTAAAATGTGTTAAGTGCTGTAACAAGCATTATCTTACCCAATCTTTCAGTAATGCTGTGTATTGGCTGTTTTTTGTTTTTGTTTTTGTTTAAGATTTTCTTCATTTTAATAGACTTTTATTTGTAACAATGGCATAGAGGTGATGTCTGACCTCTTCTCACTTCCCAAGGGAAAAGGAGAATCAAGATCAACAGAACCAGGCTGACTCCCATACAGTGGAGACCAGACATACCTCCTCTCCATTATCTCCATTAACTGATTCTGACACCAGTTGTCCCTCCCATGGCACTCTCTACCTTTCCACTGGGTTCAATAATTCGTTGCAGTAGCCACACAGAATTCACAGACAATACCCCTCAATATAAGGTTTATTAGAGAAGTCACAGGTTACAAGTCAGGCTCAGGAACACTCAGGACACAGTTCTTCCATCAAGACAGCTTCTTCCTGGCTGTGCTCTCCGTTGTTCCTTTCCCTGGCCCTCCATCTCTGCCCAAAGGCACTCCGCTTTCTTGTTCCATGGGTGGGAAAGCCCACTGCACTGTCTCTTGTTGCTGAGTCTCTTCTGCTGTTTCTCACTACTTTTACCATTTTACTGTTACAGCTCTCTCTCCCCTTCCGATTCCTTAATGGTGGTGGTATCTTTCCTGCTTCTGGGGTGGCTCATTTCAAGCCTAGCCAGATGACAAAACTGAACACCAATCTCTTTGGTGGGCTACATTTACCGTGTCACATAGTCCTGCCCAGTCACTTGGGTGGGAAGTTACAAGAATACAGCTAGGAAGGCCACACAAAATTAAACTGTGGCACTGCATTATTTTTAGAACAGTTTTGACATGGTGGTTAAATTCTGGGCTGCTAACCAAATGGTTGGCAGTTTGAACCCAACAGCTGCTCCTTGGCAGGAAGATGTGGCAGTCTGCTGCTGTAAGATTTCAGGCTGTGAAACCCCAAGAGGGCAGTTCCACTCTGCCCTTTAGGGTTGCTATGAATTGGAATCAACTTGACAGTAGTGGTTTTTTTCTTAAAATTTACAGAAAAATTGAGAAGCTCTTTGATACTACAGGTAGTCCTCATATACCTCCTATCCAGTTTTTTTCTATCATTAATATTTCATACTACTGTATACCGTGGGGCAGTTCTACTGTGACCTCTAGGATCGCTATGGGTCATGCTCGACTCAATGGCAGTAGATTTTATACTATATTATTATTTTTTAAATATTTTATTGTGCTTTAAGTGCATGATTATTGACTAACGCTTTTACTGTTACATTATTATTAACTCAAGTCTGTTGTTTATTTAGATCTCCTTAGTTTTTACCTAATGTCCTTTTCTGTTCCAGGATCTACCCAGGATATCACATTACATTTAATTGTCATATATCTTTAGGCCTCTCTTGGCTATGGCAGTTTCTCAGATAGTTCTTAATTTTGAAGAGCATTGGTCAGATATTTTTTATTGTTGTTGAGAATATACACAGCAGAACACACACTAAGTATTTCTATTTATACATTTCTTGTACTGTATGCTGAGCAAGTAATCCATGAGTCTGTAGAAGAACGGGGCATCAGGATTGGAGGCAGACTCATTAACAACCTGCAATATGCAGGTGACACACCTTGGTTGCTGAAAGAGAAAGGGACTTGGAGCACTTACTGAGGAAGATCAAAGAACACAGCCATCAGTGTGGACTGCGCTACAACATAAAGGAAATAAAATGTCTCACAACTGGACAAATAACAACATATGATAAATGGAAAAAGATTGAGATTGTCAGGCATTTCATTTTACTTGGATCCACAGTCAGTGGCCATAGTATCAGTAGTAGAGAAATTAAAGGATGTATTGTGTTGTGCAATTGTGCTGCAAATAACCTCTTAAAAGTGTTGAAAAGCAAAGAAGTGACTTTAAGGACAAAAGTGAGCCTGATCCAAGCCGCTGGATTTTCAACTGCCTTATATGCATGTGAAAGCTAGATGATGAATAAGCAAGCTAGAAGAAGAACTGACAGCTTTGAATTATGGTGGCAAAGAATATTGAATACATCATGGACTGTCAGAAGAATGAACAAGTCTGTCTTGGAAGGAGTACAGCTTAAAGGTTCCTTAGCAACAAGGTTGGCAAGACTTTGTCTCAGGTACTTTGGACATGCTATCAGGAGGGGTCAATCCCCAGAGACATACATTGTGCTTGGTAAAGTGAAGGATCATTGAAAAAGATGACAATGAGATGAACTGACACAGTAGATGCAACAATGAGCTCAAGCATAACATAGTCATGAGGATGGTGGGACTGGGCAGTGTTTCTTTCTCTTGTATGTAGAGTCTCTATGACTCAGAAAGAACTTAACGGTGGTGCCTAACAAAACAGCTTGTACAGTTCAGTGACATTGATGACATTCTTCAAGTCCAACTATTTTCATCCTCCTTTTCCAAATTGTTTTTCTCCATGAACATAAACTCACTGCCATTCTAAATTTCATATCTAATCTTTTGGGTTTCTATTGTCAATTCCATCCCGTATAGATACTTCTTAAAAGAACACAATGCTCAAGGCAGATATTCCTTACTAACCAAGACAGTCTTTGCTAAAGAAGACTTTAGGGTACATTTTTTGTTTAGGATTTAAAGACGACCTCAGGACAATAATTTCAGGGGTTCATCCAGTTTCAGTGGTCCCAGCAAGTCTAGATTCTGTAAGAATTTAGAATTCTTTCTGCGTCTCTTCCCCCTTTTGATCAGGATTTGTCTATAAAATCTTAGATCAAAACATTCATTAAAGGCAGTGGCACTATCCAGCACTTCTGGTCTAATGACAAAGGAGGCAGTTGTTCGTGGAGGCAATTAGCCACACATTTCATTGCATCCTCCTATTCCTGACTGGTCACATATTTTGTAGGATATTCTACTACTGGAGTTTATTTATTGTTTTCCTCATGATAAACTTAGGTGACAGGTTATTGGAAGGGAAGTCCACAGAGGTAAAGTATGCCATTTTCATTACATTATAATAAGTATACATGCTGTCTACGTGATTTATGACTGTTAATGTTGTCCTTGATCTTCTGACTGAAATAGAGTTTGTTAGGTTTTTCTGTTGTTAGAGTTCCCCCTTCCTATTGGAAGTAGGAAACCCTGATAGCCCAGCAGGTAAGAGCTACGTCTGCTAACCAAAAGGTCATCAGTTCAAATCTACCAGGTGCTCCTTGGAAACCCTACGGGGCAGTTCTATTCCGTCATATAGGGTTGCTATAAGTCAGAATCAACTTGAAGGCAGTGGGATTCGTTTTTGTTGTTGTTACTGTAGTGGAAGGAAGCCAGTATGCACAGCCCATACCTAAGGAGTGGGAAGTGATGTTCTTCTTCTGTCGGGGTAGACCATCTACCTACAGGTAGTCCCCAGCTTATGACGTATTTGAGTTACAACAAACCACACTTAATGACCATCCTTTCTTTTTCATACACCTATCATTCGTAATATGTACTACATACAACGTTCCAGTATGTAGCTTGCTGATGTTATCATTCTCATGTCAATGCTCAATGACAAAGATTGAGTTTATAAAGATTCTGATAATAAAAAGCAATGATAAAGAAATGAGGTATTCCACTTGCCTCAGAACTGACTTACCAAGGAGTCATCAGAGCAGAATGCCTTCATAAGTCAGGGATTACCTGTGTATTTTTTGGAATGTTTCAAGAATTCTTCTTGAGAAATTGACCTCTTCTCCCCATTGATTAATGTATGATCACATTGAACCTTTCAACAATGCCATGGATTGCTGCTTTTATACTCTCGTTTTCTGGAAATGGGAAGACCCTCCATTCTTCCCTGTCTGGCTCACCCCAGAGTCACTTTCTCAACTCTCCTCACCTGTCTGCTCAAGAGTGTTCTTCTCTGTGCTCTCTCTCACCCTGCTTTGTAATTCCAGTGAAATCGGATCACGTATGCTTATTGTGCCCTTGTCTGTGCCAGGCACTGGGCTTGGGGCTTGAGAATAAACAGCATACACTGGCCCTGCCTTGGTGTTGCTCACAGCATTTACCAATGTGGAGTCGATTCCAAGCCAATGTGCATTTACTGTCATGCACAGTCAACCCTCAACTGTCAGTGGAAGTCCGTGTGTTGCTGTGATGCTGAATATGTCTCAGTAGAGCTTCCAGACTAAGGTGGAGGAGGAAGAAAGGTTTGGCAAACCACTTCCAAAAAATAGTCAACGAATACCCTATGGATCACAACAGTTGGATCATGGGGATTACACTGCACCTGGCAGTGTTCCTTTACATTGTGCATGAGATCTCCATGAGCTGGGCATCCACTGGAAGGTACCTAACAATAATGAGGAGCTAGACTGGAAGCTCCAGGAGGGCAGGAATTTTGCAGGTTTTCTTCACCGCTGTGTCTCCAGCCAACCAGCATACTGCCTGATGTGTAGTAGTTAAGAAGCATCTACTGAATTAGGAAATGCTTCCTGGGGGGCAACCAACACTGCTAGGTAATTACGAATCCGATTATGAGTGTGTTCTCTCGGGACTAGGTGCTTCCTGAGGGCAGGGCCTGCCCTGATTCATCCCGGCCCAGAGGCTGGGTGGCCCTGAGTGCTGCGGAAGCGTGGGCCGGTGGGAGGATCCAGGGACTGGCTGCCTTCTCAGGTGGAAGTGAAGTTTGGAAGCTGACACAGCCCAGGAGGCCGAATCAGAAAGACTTGGTGACTGATTGGCTGGGGAGGGTGAGGCGGGAGGAGGAGTCATACACAGGATGGCTCTGAGGTCTGGAGCTGGGGGACAGCCGGTGCCACCTCTGATAGACTCTGCGAGAAGACCGGCTGACAGCCTCGGGGGGCCCCACTCGTCGGGATCGGGCCTAGGGCCAGGGAGAGCCGGGGCGTACGGGGGGGGGGGTGTCTTGGCCTGTGCAAACTTCTGCCCCCTACTCCCAAGCCCTCATCTTAAAAAAAAAAAAAAAATTAAATACAAAACCCAAAACATCTTGGCCTAGACTTGGGAAACGATTGTTGGCTATCAGGTGTAGGGGTCCATTCTGCGAAGACCCCCAGGGACAGCCTGGCACCACCCGCACTCCGCCTGGTCAGGGCCTTGGCCCGGCCAGGCCTAGGTCCCCAGCCCGCCATCACCGCGCCTGGGCGGGACAATGGCCACGGCCGCCGGGGCCCCGGGAGCCCCCGCGCTGGGGAAGGGGCTGTCCTAGGGCCGGCGCCGGTGCCCTCCCCGCTCGGCTCGGGAGGGCGGAGGGGGGCTAGGAGTTCCTTTGTGGTTCTGCCTCCGGCGCGGCGCGGGCGGGGGGCGCAGCGCAACTTTGCCAGGCGGCGGAGGCTAGCGCGAGACGAGGCCCCGGGGCCCGAGGTGGGCCCCCAGAGCGCGGCCCGCCCCCGCCCCCCGTCCGGCCCCCTCCCCTCGCGGGCTGTAGCCAGCGCCGGGCGCTGCCCACTCGCGGGAACCCCCGGGGCTGGACCGGCTGCGCAGCCGGAGAGGCGGGGGCCCAACGCGGCCCCCCCCGGAGCCGGGCGCCTGGCGCGGGGGCTCGCCGAGCGCACCGGGGGCCGCGCGGCGCAGCAGACCCAACCTCCCGCCGCCGCTGCCGCCGCCGCCGCCACCGCCGCAGCCGCTTCGGCGCTTGTAGAACCCAGAAGTGAACAGCAGGCGACCCGGAAGGTTTGCGCGCAGCTCCGCACCGAGCCAGAGCCAGAGCCGGAGCCCCAGCCCGGCCCTCTTCGGGCCGCCGGGCGCGGGGCTGCGGCCGCGTCCCGGAGCCGCCGTCAGCACAGCCAGGTCCGTGCGGGCCCGGGGCGCGCGGGGAGCGGGCCCGGCAGCGGCCGGCGCCCTCCTGTGCGCCCGCCCGCGGGAAAGTTGCGGCGAGTTGCGGGCGGGGGCGCGGGCCGGGCGCGGGCGCTGTCAGCGCGGGCGGGCCGCTCCGAGGGCCCGGGGCTGGCTGCGCCTCGGGCTGGGCCCGGAGCTGCGGCGGCGCGCGGGTAGGAAGTGTCCCCGGCGGCGTGTCTGGGTCTGGTCTCCGACCGTGTGCGTGCGTGTGTGTGTGTGTGTGTGTGTGTGTGTGTCTGTGTGTTTTCTTAAGCCGGGCTATTCAAACCTGCTGCAGTTCTCCGGTAAACAATGATTCATGGGGCTTAATGCAAATAAACGGATTGCAAACACCGCGGTTCGCGCACTTTGCAGCCGGGCTGATGGGGCGGCCAGCACTGGATTTCTCCCTTTTTTTGCAGATCTGCAGAATATGGCGTCCCTGTCCTGTTTTAAAAATAAGCCAGGCTGCCATTTTTGTTTTTCTTTTGTCTGAAAATTTTAATAAAACTGTCTGAGAATGTGGGAGAGGCGGCTGGAAGCAGAGGGGGCACCCGAAGGGTTGGCTTTTTTCCTTTTCTTTGGCGAGAGCCGCGAGTCTTTCGGGGAGGTGAGACACAATGCAATTGCACTTTAAAGAAAAAAAAAAAGGAAGCCGCTGGGCGATTTGGGGGGAAGATTGGGAATTTAAAGTTAACTTCGAAAGTTTTCTTTTCTGTCTTTTTTTTTTTTCCGCCTTAAGCTTTTTCTTTTTTTCCTTTTGGGAGGCAGTGAAAAGCCGCGAAAGGATCTCGGGCCCATTTCTACCCCCCAACCAGCCTTTGCAGGATTTGGGGGAAAAGTTAACTGATCGTTTCCTCATAGCTGTGCCGGGGATGCGGAGGGTTGGAAAGGGGGAGGAGGGGCTGTTAGGGAACGGGGAAACGTTTTTTGGAAGGGCTTCTATATAAAACTGGCATTGTAAGGAATTGTATCCCGAGATTAGGAAAAGACTGGCAAGAAGGGTTTGGCGTAGTTCCGAGGTTTCCAGCTAAGACCCCTGGCTTGAGGAAATAACAAGGCCCATCCCCCCTTCCCCGGCACTGTGGACCTCTCCGAGCTGTGTGTTGGGGGTGGGCCTGTTTCCTTCATGTGTGGCCTGGCCCCATTGTAGGCAAGAATTTTGCACTTGGCGCTGGGGTGACCCTAGACCCGTGGAGCAAGTGCGCTTGGCGGTTTGCAGTTGGAAAACCCCTTTCGAGACCCGGTGGGCTTCCGGACCCCGGCTGTGGCATGTGGTGGTGAACGCCCAGTGGTGGGCTCTGGGCTGGGTGCAGGCCGGCAGCTCCCGTGGGCCCTGTCTGAGAGGAGGGGCCTGAGGTGGTCTGGGATGAGGGGTTGCAGTCTCAAGGTTCTGCCCCCCTCCACTTTGTGTGCCTCTCTGCCTTTCTGGCATCCCTGCCCAGGACCCTGGAGGCTCTTCTCTTGGAGGCAGTTTGGACTTTTTAAGTTCTTGAAGCATGTTGCTGGACAGGTTAGGGCCTGCTAGCTCTTTGGGCAGCAGAGAGGGTCTGAAGGCCCTGCCCAAAAAGTCCAGGGTGGCTGACGCTACCTGAGGTACCAAGGCAGGGTTAAGCACGGCAAAGACCTTTCCCTGTTGGGCAAGTTTGTCCTGGGAGGGTCCTCTGCTCTGCTGGTATAATGAGCCTGCCTAGCCCCAAATCCTGCATCTACTGGAGGGAAGACCCCTGAAGCCTCACTTCTGTGCTGTGTCCTGGCTCTGCTGGGCTTAGTGAGCTCCCTAAGAAGAGGGCCCTGGGCTGAGGGCTGGGTTTCAGAGCTGCAGGACTTGACAGGCCTGGGTCAGAGGGGACCAAGCCAGGCATTTTTCAGGTGAGGAACTGAGGTCCAGAGAGGGAAAGTGACTTGCCCAAAGTCATACTGCCAGTTAGAAGGAAAGCTGAGACTGGGACCCAGGTGTTAATGCTCCTACTGCTGGACTCTGTCCACTGTTTTCCATTAGGGAGCCTGGCCACTGGAAG
This sequence comes from Heterohyrax brucei, assembly GCA_028571685.1. Taxonomy (NCBI): domain Eukaryota; kingdom Metazoa; phylum Chordata; class Mammalia; order Hyracoidea; family Procaviidae; genus Heterohyrax; species Heterohyrax brucei. The sequence goes on from CM053140.1 coordinate 63,706,880, forward strand.
ATTCATTTTGGTCAGACCTGGACTGGAATGTGATGACCACATGTTCCCCACCCTGTCCCCCGTCATAATGCTTCTGAGTGAACTGCACTTTACAGTTTGTATAGTGTGGTAAAAGGTTGTTACCACATCTGGTTCTCCCAGGAACTCCGTGGAGGTAAAATTGTCAATGTGGGATCATTATCCCCATTTTAAAATTTAAGCAACTGAGGCTCAGAGAGGTTGAGCAGTAGCACGGCACCATCTAGGACCAGATTCCTGGTCTCCTGTCTCCCTTTCTCTTGGGTACTTGAGTCTCTGGGACACCAGGTTCCACTGAGTCCAGGAGAGCCTTGATTGCTGCTGCTGCTGGTGATGATGGGCCTGGGGGTACAGTGATGCCCAGTGCTTGGCAGAGACCTGGGTTTGACCCAGAGGCTGAAGAATGGGCTACCTGGGATCTTGGGGAATGAAGGCAAGATGGCCCTAGGTGGAAAGGAGGAAGCTAGTGTGGGGGTAAGATGCAGACTGAGGCTGAAGTTTGTGTGGCCCAAGCCCTTTGCTGTGCAGACATTTTACTACTCTGCCCCTCTTAAGTACAGTCATTTATTCCCTCACTTCTTTCTTCACCGGCCATTGGCTAGTTTATTCATCCGTCCCCCCGTCCCCCCATCCATTTGTTTGTCCAATTCCTGATGCACCCACCCTGGGTTAGACACTGACACCTAAGATACAAGTGCAGGTCTTTGGGTTTTAAAGCCAACAGGGAAAAAGAAGTGAGGCTGCAGTGAAAAGCTCTAGCTAGGGCAGTATTCACTGAGTACTGCTTGGGTTCTGAAGGAAGGTGTCTTGGCAAAGAAGACAAAGCTTGAAAACACCAAAGGAATTACACAGACCCCCCTGATGGTAGACTTGGGTCCTGGGATCAAGTCCCATTTGTGCTGCATTTGTGTGACCTTGGGCATGTCCTTCCCCTCTCTGAGCTTTGGCTTCCTCATTTCTAAGATGGGGTACCCACTGCCCATGGCTGTCAAGTTACTTTCTGCTCATAGAGACCCTATAAACAGAGTAGAACTCCCCCATAGTGTGTCCAAGGAGCACTTGGTGGATTTGAACTTCTGACTCTTTGGTTAGCAGCTTGTGGCACTTAACCACAACTCCACCAGGGTTTCCTAAGATGGGGTACTCTCTGTAAGTCTCTTAGGGGTTGGTGACCGTAATAATGAGACAGTATCTGGAATGTCTTCCAGCCCTGGCCAAGAATGTGATGGGAGCTCAGTACACACCAGCTGAATTGTAAGGATTGCTGATTGCTGTTCTGGATCCTACCTGGCTTTTGAAAACCAACATGGTGTGTACTGAATGAACCAAATGATCTAGGAACCCTGAAAAGTCCTGCTTTGCCTTGTCACTCACTGCGAAACTCTTTTGATGTTTCTCTCAGCATTTCGAAAGGGGAAAAGAAAATCCAAAGTCCTTTCTGGGCCGGGCCTGCAAGGTACCGCCTGGTCTGGTCACTGCTAACCTGTAGCATCAGGTCTTCCCTCGTGTATCCTACCACCCCTAGCGACAGCAGCTTTTCTCTTTGCCCTAAGTTTACAATGCTTGTTGGTAAGGCCTTTGCATGTACTGTTCTTCTGCACGGAATGTTTTTCCTTAAATCTTTACTTATTTCATAAGTCTCAAGTCAGATGTCACCTCCTCAAAGAAGCTTACTTGACCACATGCTTTTCCCTGTCACTCTCCTATGACAGCAACTTCTTTCTATTTTCTTTTGCCGATTTTATCAGTATTTGAAATTATCTCATTTGTTTATTTATTTGTACTTCTTGCCAGTCGGTGCTGCTGGAACATGTGTAAGCCCCTGGCAGATGAGTGAGCAGGTGGTTCCAGTGCCATGGGGCTGGTACTTCAGTTGAGGTGAGGAAATGTATGAGGCCCAGGTGTGGTGGCAGCCCTGACAGCCAGGCAAGGCCTGGGAGATGAAGTTACACCAAGATCTGTCCTCCCATTCCCCAGAGAGGCTCGGGGCTGTTCTTAGGAAATAATGAGATGATTAAATCACAGAATCTGAGAATCCCAGACTCTTCCAACCTCAGAACCTGAACATCTGAAAAGATTTCCACCTTGGAACCTTTGACACTTAGGAGTCATAGCTTGATCCAGTCTTAGACTGAAAATCTAACTAACAAATTGGCCTCTTGCTGCCTTGTTTATTTAGTGTTCACTTTGTACCAGGTCATGTTCTCAAAGCCCTTATAAATATTAAGGTATTTAATCCTCATTGTTAAAAACAACAAATCCATTGCCCTGAGTCTTTTCTGAATCACGGTAACTCTGTGTCTTACAGAGAAGAACTGTTCCATAGAGTTTTCGTGGCTGTAATCTTTTTTCAAAGCAGATCACCAGAGCTTTTTCTTGAAGCACTGCTAGCTGGGTTCACATCACCAACCTTTAGTTTAACATACACACACACATACAGCCATGGCCGTCGAGTTGGTTTTGACTCATAGTGACCCTGTAGGTCAGGACACAAGTGCCCCATAGAGTTTCCAAGTAACGCCTGGTGGATTTCAACTGCCAGCCTCTAGGTCAGTAGCTGTAGTACTTAACCACTACACCACCAGGGTTTCCTTTATGTTAGCAGTCAAGCACAAACCATTTGTGTCATGTGAACACTTTCCTTATTATTACCACTTCCATTTTACAGATGAGGTAACTGAGGTACTTGCCTGAGTTCATACAACAGTATGTGATGTTGTCAGGATTTGAACCCAGAACTTGGCTCAAGAGCTCCTACCAGTCCCTGCTTAGAATCCCTCAGCTGTTGAGGGGAAGCTGTTGATCCCTGTACAGAGCAGATAAAATGGTCTGTAATCTCTGCTAGAAACTCACCTCCAGTGGTGGGGAGCCCTTTCCTCACTGAGCCCCCATCTTCCCAGTACCAGACAGTTGTCATGGCTGGGAAGGTCTTTTTCTGCACGAAGCTTACAGTGCTGCACCTCCCCTGTGAATAATGCCTGACAATGATGGAAGTTTTAGGATTTTCCCAACCTTTGACCTGGTAGTTTCATAGCTTCAGTTGCCTCTTTCCTCACCCACTTCCAACCCCAGCCCCCAACTCATGGGCTCCTGAGGGCAGGCAGCCTCTGGGCTCCGGGCTGAATGCATGAATGAATGAACACGAGCACAAATAATGTGTGACTCCTCAGTATTTCTTGAGTTCTTCCTATCTCTGTAGCACCGTGCTGGGCCCTGGCCCCAGGTAGTGGACAGCCTTAGTGTACTTGGGTAAAGAAGACCTAGCTGTTTCATCCCGTAGCTCCAATGAAGCCTGTATGTTAGGAGCTTTATGTAAACAATTCTCAGAGACCCATTGGAGAACTAAAATCACACATTATTAGGAGACAGGTAAGTGGGTACCACAGATATCCACTCAAGCCCAGCTTTACTGACTGGGGAAACTGAATCAGTAAGGGAGAGAGGTAAGCCTTGTCCAGGGCCCCACTCATCTCCTGACTCTTTCTCTGGTGGGCTTGCTTCTCCCAGGTGCTAGCAGGTCAACCTCAGTATCTGCCCTGAGGTTTAAGGGCAGGAAAAAGCCCTTGCTGAGGAAGCTGTTCCCCTCTCTAGCCTCATCTGTGGAGTCTGCTCACCTCTACAATGGGGGTAACATTCCCAGGTGCACGGGTTGTGATGAGGAGGGATAAGGAGAGGTCAAGGCCCAGGGTTGTGCTGGCCATTGTGTGGGATTGGGAAAGTGGCTGTGGTGGAAGTAGCCTGTGCTAGTGGGATAGCTTCTTGGAGCCTAGGGCTGGAACTGGATTTTGAAGGCTGACTAGGATTTACAGAGGTGGCTGCCAGAGTGTTGTCTTTGGTGGATGAAGTGTGTATGTGGGAAAGCCTGAGGGATTTGGCTCTAGGATGCAGCAGGTCCTGTTTGTTCCTGCCTCCTCCGTGTGGCCCCTTTCTGGACCTTGGGCAAAGGCTTCAGGCATCTTACTCTGGGTTCTATGGGGAAGCACCCAAGACACACATGCTCACGTATATCCACACTGTTAGTTATTCCATGGCAACCTCTCACCGCGCTTCACAAATCTTGGCCAATTTGGGTGCTTCCCAGCTATTTCTCCAAACACTAAAGATGCCCTGAATCAGGTCTCCTGGGCCAGGAGTTCAGGAGACATGTTGGCTTGTGTGCTTATGGTACACATGATACATACACATCACATAGGAACCCACATAAATGTTCTTGACACCCACAGGTTTACATGTACATATATCCCTATACACTGTCCCAGGAAACTACACATAGAGCCACAGGTTGCTCATCCACATGTCCTCTCATACATGTGAATACATCTCTGCACACCCTCCTGTACATCCTCCTTTGTATACTGCTGTACTCACTCAGGTACCCTTATGCTCATGTGTGCTGTTACACAGAGGTGCATCTTGCCTGCACACATTCATTTACACCCAGGAGACTGCAGCCTCACGTTCTGGCCTTTGCACATGGTCCCTGGTGCACACCCTTGCATGCACGCAAGCCTGTGCCTGCAGCCTGTCCGGATCTGCCTGAAGCAATGGGGCAAGTAGCTTCCATTGCCTGCCTTCACTGGGCAGTGTTTCTTGAGTATCTGCTTCAGGCCAGGCCCTGTGCTAATTGCGGAGCCCTGGAGGTGCAGTGGTTAAGCTGCTAACCAAAAGGCTGGCAGTTTAAATCCACCAGCCACTCCTCGGAAACTTTATGGGGCAGTTGTGTCTGTGTTCTGTAGGGTCACTATGAGTTGGAATCGACTCAGTGGAGCTTTTTTTAGTGCTAGTTGTTAGGGATGGGAGTGAGCAAAACTGACACGGTCCCTTCCTTGGTTGGGGAGACAGATGTCATGCAAAAAAACATCAATGAATGTATGATTGTGGATTTTGGTAAATGCTGGGAAGGAATTTTTTTCTATGATGAAAGCTTCCCTCTAGCTTCATGCTTTTAAGTTTACTACCCTGTTGGTTAAGTGCTACGGCCGCTAATGAAGAGGTTGGCAGTTCAGATCCACCAGGTGCTCCTTGGAAACTATGGGGCAGTTCTGTTCTGACCTCTAGGGTCACTCTGAGTCAGAATCTACTTGACAGTAGTGGGTTTGGTTTGGTTTTGGGGTGTGAGGGATGATAATGGTATGTGTAGGGGGAGTACTTTTGGGAGAACTGATAATGGAACAGTGACCTGGAGCTGATCAGGGAAAGGGCATTCCAGACAGAGGAAACCGCCTAGGTGAAGGCTCTGAGGTAAGAAAACACTTGGCATAATCCAGGAACAGGAAAAAAGCAGCAGCAGGGAGAGCAAGATGGGAAGGGTGGATCAACGGTGGAGGGTGTCTAAGAGATGAGGAGGTGAGTGGGCCTAGTCTGGCAGGCTGTTGCAGGCCTTCCCTAACCTGTTTACCTGACTCACACCTCCACCCAACCCCTAACCCTAACCCCACCGCTCTCTGACCAGCTACCCCTGCCCTGGCTTGCTCAGGGCACACTCTGTCCCCAGCCTTGGCCCCAGGCCTAAGCCCTGTCAGACTTGCTCCACAGGCAACTTGTCCTAGGGGTCCTAGGATATAGTGTGGGAATGGGCTTATGACCATCCACCAGGGCCTTCCAGCACCGGACCCCTGGGATCTGGCTTCCTGGTGGCCAGGGCAGGAGCTGGGTTGAGGAATCAGCTTTCCTGTTTTGACTTAATCCCACGCCAGGGCAGTCCTTGTGGATCCTGCAAGCTGCCTCAGCTGCTCTACCACCTAGCCCCCACGTGGTTAGCATAATGGTCATGAGTCTTTGGAATGTTGGGAAAGGAGCCCTGTGGTGCAGTGGTTAAGCAGTCTGGTGCTAACTGAAATATTAGTGCTCGGAACCCACCAGCTGCTCTGCAGGAAAAAGATGTGGCAGTCTGCTTCCATAAAGATCACAGCCTTGGAGACCTATGGGGCAGTTCTACTCTGTTCTCTGAGGTCAGTATGAGTCAGAATTGACGCACAGCAATGGTTTTTTTTTGTTTGTTTTGTTTCTCTTATGCCTTAGAGAACCTAACCTAACAACAACAACACATGTAGAGGCCTCGCGGTGTGCCAGCTACTAATCTAAAAGGTCTCTACATGTTAACTCATTTAATTCTTATAACAACCCTGTGGAGATACCTTTATCATTTCCAGCTTACGGAGGGAAAAAACAAGCCTCAGAATTTAGGTGACAACCCCGAGGGCACAAGCTGGGCTTCCAGCTTGGGCTAGCTGAATCTGTGCTCTTAACTCTTGAGCTGCTGCAGTTTGCCCCTTTAAGGGTCTAGGAACTGCGGGTGATGATTTTAGTCAGACCCCTTCCTTTTAGAGAGAAGGAGATGGAGGTCCAGAGTGGGGGTGCCCTTGCCAAGATTACAAAGTGAGCTGACGGCAGAGGGTCCCAGTCCCCAGCTTTGTGACTGGGCAGATTGTGTACTTCTCTGAACCTCATTCCCGACTCCCTCAAAGGAAGCTATTACTGTAGAGGCCAGAGGGTAGGAACCTTTGCAGGACAGGAAGGGCTGTAATTAGGAAGAAATGGAATCAGGGCTTCTAGGGTATACCCAGGGTGTTGGCTTTGTAAGTCACTAAGTTGTTTGAGTTTTCAGCATCTTTCTGAACGCATATTATAATTTGAAATGTCCATAGCATCTATGTCACAGAGCTGTTGAATGGCAGGATGGGAAAAACGTGTGTAGCATCACACAGTGCCTGCCTGCCATAAAGGAAGTGTTCAGCACCTGTCAGCGTCATCATTGTCACCATTGTCATCATCATCATTTCATGCTGGCAGGAGTTCCCTGTGGGAATGGGAACTAGGGCCTCTGAGGGTAAAAGAAGGTGGAGAGAGGCATATGTTCAGTCCTAAGAAGGGTATCCTGGCCCGTTCTCCAGATGAGGGCACTGAGGCTTCAGGGAGGGTAACTGCTCTGGGGTGTCTCTGGGTGCCTGAGGAGGGGCAGCTTCCCATTGACCAGGGAGGGCCAGGCAGCTGCCTCCTTGTTTGATCAGCATTGTTGCTGTGAAAACAGGCCTTCCCAGCACCACAGGGCGCCGGTAACCAGCCTAATTGGATCCAGGACCCTCAGGAGCCTAACTCATAGGAAGTTCCCAGGAGCAAGTTTCCAAAGCTGGCCTGGCTTGGCTGGGATCTTGGGGGTGAGGTAAGGGGCAGCAACTGGGGCTCATGAATCTAGGCTTTGTGGAGTCTTGGTGCACGGAGGGCAGAGGGCTTGTGGGAGGATCCTGAAAGATGTGAAACCTGAGCTTCTCTCTTGGGCTGTCTCCTGCTTGTCCTCCCACAGACCATCCTTCTGGCCCTGTGTCCCGCAGAAGCCTTGAATGTGCCCTTCCCTGCTCATGACACCCCCACGGCCTTCCGCCAACACCTCGGCCTGGAGTTCTGGCCCTTTCTGAGCTAGCCCCTCTACCTTGCCTTTCTTCACCTGCAGACTCCACACCAGATGAGTGTGCTGTCCTGGCTCTGAGTCATGCACATGCAGCCCTTTCACCTGGCCTGTACTTTGGTGGCGTCTCTCACCTGAAATCTCCCCTTCCTCCTGTCTCTCAGTCCCACCTTCTTGAAGTCTCTATCCCTCAGTGGGTTGAGCTCACCTTCCCGAGAATACCACTCATTGCCCCCACTCCCTCCGCCAGAGCTTGTCTCTCTCTGGGTGGGGAGATATGTTTGAGCAACCTTTGCCACCCCAGGAAGCTTAGCAGCTTCCATGCCTTTGCGCATGCCATCCCTCTGCTCGGAATGCTCTCCTCCTGACCAACTTCTCAGTCTCCAAGGCACCCCTGGGAAGTACCTTCCTCTTAGTGATGTTTTCAGTGAACAGTTACTGAATCCCTAGTGTGAACTGGGAAACTCTGGTGGCATAGTGGTTAAAAGCTATAGCTGTGAACCAAAGATGAGCAGTTGGAATGCATCAGCCGTTCCTTGGATGAGGCTGAGTTGGAATTGACTAGAAGGCCACGGTTTGTGATATGGACTAAGTAATTGAGCCCCTACTCAGTGGCTAGTACTTGACACCGAGCTGTCGTATGATCCTGCCCTTGTGGGTTGTGACTCCTTGGGAGATGGACCTGGAATGGGTATTTGCAGGCACAGTGCAAAAGTGAGGTGGGGAGAATGCAGGGGACTGTGGGAGCCAGTAACTGGGAGGCCTAGCTGCTGCTGGAAACTGGAAGTGACCTCTAAGCTGATATCTGGCAGAAGAGTCGGGTGAGTTGTGGGGCCAAGTGGGTGCGCGAGGAGGTGTGTCCAGAAACCAGAACCAGGCCTTGCCCTCGGGGAGCTCACATCTTCCTTGAAGGATTGGGCAGATGGGTGGCAGACGATGCTAGGGCAGTAGGATCTGAGGGAGGCAGGTCAGAGGAACTGCTTCAGACTTCGCCTTAGAGAGATGGTGACTGGGAAGTTTCTCCCAAGGAAGTGTTGCCCCAGCTGAGTTGTGTTGACTGATGGGAGCCCAGCAGGGGTCCAGCTAGGCCATGTGCCCTGAGTGGTGGGCACAGCCTGTGCAAGGGGTGGTGGTATGAGAAAGCAACTCACTTTGAGGCAGCCACAGGTGGCATAGTGGGGCTGGAGTGAGGAGGTGCTGTGGGGGCATCGGTTCTGGGATGAATATGGTTGGAGGCCCCCCCTTAGCAAAGGTTGCTGGGTACCTTTGCTTGGCAGTTTGACCTGTACTCCCAAACTGAAAAGAACCCAAGAAGATTTTAAGTGGACGTGACCTACTCATCAGGCTTTCCCTAGCCTGGTTCCCTCCTGTGATGTCAGCTGGCTGTACCTGCTCGATAGGCTCTCTTCCTGGCTCTGCCCTTTGGCTGGGTCTGGGATGGGGCTAGAGGCTTGCTGTGGGCCTTTGAACAAGCCTCTTTCTCCTGGGCAAAGCTCTGGGGGCCTGAGGCAGAAACCCATGTGGGCTGCTAGGGACGGAGTGGGAAGGTGGGGAGTTTGAGGGCAGTGACTTGCTAGGTTGAACTTTGCTGAACCTTTACATTACAAACATTTCTTAAGAAAGTCACTTAGTCACCCTGCAGAAAAAATCAAAGAATGGGGAAATGAAACACACATCACCCCCAATCCTGAAGCACCACCAGCTGTTAGCATTTTGGTATTTCCCTCTACTGTCGTGTTTGCACCCAGTTTTTATACACATGTTACTTGAAGGTCACTAGGTGGTGCAAACACTGTGCGCCCTACTGCTAACCAAAAGGCTGACACTCTGACCCTAACCAGCAGTACTGCAGAAGAAGAAACCTGGCAGTGTGCTTTCATTGTAATTATAGCCAAGAAGACCCGACAGACATGTGGGCTTGTCATAGGTGGAACTGACTTGATGGCAACTGACAACAGTAGCATCATTGCTCTCTCAACACGCGTAGTAGTTAACTTGCTTTTTCCTTGCCGTTTCTTCCTATTGTATCAGGAGCATTTTCTACATTACTGCAGGGTGGTTTTTAGTCTGTCTCATGGGTGAGGGGAAACCCTGGTGGCATAGTGGTTAAGTGCTACATCTGCTAACCAGAAGGTCGGCAGTTGAAATCCACCAAGAACTCCTTGGAAACTCTATGGAGCAGTTCTGCTCTGTTGTGTGGGGTCGCTGTGAGTCAGAATTGACTTGATGGCCGTGGGTGGTATGTGTATAGCGGGTGAGGAGCATGGGTTCTGGAGCCTGACCGATTCATGTTCTATACTTAATTGCTTGACTCTGGGCAAGTTAACGAATTTCCCTGTGCCTCAGCTCCTTGTACTATTGATACAAAAAAACAAAAAAATTGCACTTGAGTTGATTTCAACTCAGTGACCCCACAGGATGGAGCAGAACTGCCCTACAGGGTTTCCAAGAGTGCCCAGTATATTTGAACGCCAACCTTTTGGTTAGCAGCTAAATTCTTAACCACAATGCTACCAGGGTTTCCTGTAGGGTTGATAAGAGTATTAAATGAGTCATTACCATGTCAGTCAACATTAGGTATTATTAGCCATTTGATACTGTGCGTTGTCTAATACGTTCTACAGAGCCATCCTCCCCACTGTTTAAGATTTTGACTGTTCCAGGTTTTTGCCAGTGTAAAGAACCACTGAAACAAACAATGTATAAAGCTTTGTGCATAAAGCTTTTTCTATATTTAGGTTATTTCCCAAGGGTAGAGGAGCAAGAATGGGATCACTAGGCCAGAACGTCTGAACATTTTTAGAGCTCTTGACACACATTGCCAGAGTGATTTCAGAAATGATCATTCCAATTTACACTCTAGTAAAGCATGAGAGTACCCATTTCACCATACCCTCACCAGCACTGGGCATTATCATTTTCTTACTTCTTTTTGCAATTTTCACAGATAAAGCTCATTTAGTTTCCACTACTAGGGAAGCTGAATGATTTTCTGTGTTTATTAACTGTTGACATACTTTTTGGGTTTCCTAGTTTTTGCTGTCACACATAGTTCCTGCTCAGATCAGTTGGGAAGACAAAGCTTAGAAATAGGAAACAGCGAACGGGGTGATGCAGGGGATAGTACAGTGTAAGAGTGAGTGGAGGAGACTCATAAGAGAGGGAGGGGGCTTTCCTTTGTCCATACTATGACAGGTTCACATCCCTTTGTCTAGAATATTCATTCATTCAAACATTTATTGGGCACTGTGTGGGGCATGAAAACCCTGGTGGTGTAGTGGTTAAGAGTTATGGCTGCTAACCAAAAGATCAGCAGTTCAAATCCACTGGCTGCTCCTTGTAAACCCTATAGGACTGTTTAGCTCTACCCATTAGGAAGGTTGCTATGAGCTGGAATCAACGGGACACCAGTAGGCCTTTTTTAATGTAGGGCATGGGTCCCTGGGTAGCACTGACTGTTAAGTGCTTAGCTGCTGCTAGATGAAATGCTGTTCAAGTCCACCCAGAGGCACCTCGGAAGGAAGAGCTGGTGATCCACCTCCTAAAAATCAGGCATTGGAAACCCTGTGAAGTGTAGTTATGCTCTTACACATAAAGTGTCGTCATGCGTTGGGACTGACTTGACAATAACTGGTGGTTACAGTGAAGCAGAAATAGTGAATGACTCAGTCATGACACTGCCCCAACAGAACACATGTTTTGTGTAGCCGTGGTTGATAGAACAGAAAGCACAGTGGTTAATGCTCTGATGGTGGAATTGGAGAGCACAGAGGGAGCAGAGGGGAGAGGTGCCCCCCCCAGCCCAGGTGCTGATGGTGGAGCGGTCCCAGAAGGCCCTCAGGAGAGGGCCTTGGACGCTGGGCCTGTGGGATAAGAAGGAGTTAACCAGGTAAATGGGGGGGAGGTGAGGAAGTGAGAAGGGAAGTGGAGCATTTGGGGAACTGGGAGACTTGGGTTTGGCAGGGCACATTGTGGGGTAGGAACAATCCATGAGGCCAGGGAGGTCAGCAGGGGCCAAACACATAAGGTCTAAGGAATCCAGAACTTTTTTGTAGGAAAGTAGGGAGCCATGGAAGGTTCTAAGCAGGGGAGGGCTGTGATGCAATTCACATTTTACAGAGATCACAGTGATTGCAGTGGAAGAATGGAATGAGTACTGAGAGGAAGTGAGGAAACCTGGGAGGAGGCTCCTAAAGTAGCTAAGGCCAAAGATGAAGGGGACCTGGACTGAGGCAGGGGAGGTGGTGGAATACTTTCTCTCTTGCCTGTCCTGTAGAACCATAACCAGTTTCAAAGTAGAGATTGAATGACACCTCCTCCAGGCAGTCCTTCGTGACATCCCCTCAACTTCAGGTCATTTGTGCCTTGGTGGAGGGGGGCAGATGGCAGCGGCCAGGGATAGGACTGTGCAGGGCCTGGCATTTGTGGGTCAATTGGGTGATTGCCATCAGCTGACCCTGAACTTCTCCTGCTCCTCTATGTCTCATTGGATCCCTCTTGGACTATGAATCCTTTCTTTTTAAGAATAAATTTATTGTTTTCATCATAAAAGCAACTGAACTGCATTACAGAGAATTTGGAAATGAGAGAAGCAAAGACAAAAAGTAGAGCAGCCCCAGCTGCCTCCCCCAGCACTCCCAGACTCCCTCCAGGCGTGGCTTCCTGCAGCTTTCTTTTTCTGATGCAGGTTTTTATTTTTGCCTCCTGTAATCACAGTGTCTGGGCAGTTTTGGGTCCGCTGTCTTCTATTCCCTTTGTTGGGAGCTAGTTCCCATGTGTCCATGGGGTCTGGACAGATTCTCATATTTAATGTGGGATAGTCCAGGACATAAGTTGCTTCACTGCATCCTTCTGCCTTGCAGTGGGCAAGCCAAGCCCCATTCCGTCCTCGGGTGCATATCCTCTTTGTGTCCATTTGTCTGGGTCTGAACCACCCCAGGCCATAGGACCTGGCATCTGGTGTCCCCCACCCCTATCCCACTACACCTCTGCAGAGCTTGCTGCACTGGCCTTAGAAGCCACCATTCTGGGAGACAGACCTGATTTCAAATCCAGACTCAGCTCTGTAACCTCAGACAAGTTACTTCTCTGGACCTCAGTTTCCTCATCTGAACAATGGGTCTATTGTCACAGTAAAATTATGGATATAATTCCATAATTATGTCCTCATTGTAAGTGCTCAAGAAGAGGCAGCTGATATTATTGTACTTTTTATTTTGCAAAAAGTTTCTGGGACCACCTTGGGTTAGATACTGGAAGTAACAGAGGTGAATGAACACTAACCCTGCCTGTGAAGAGCACAAAATCTGGTGGTGAAGACACCCAGGAAAACAGATAACTCACACTAGAGTGCGATTGGCCCTGGGTGCTCTATCAGACACGGGTGGCATCCTGACTCCGTCACTTGTTATCTGTGTGACTTTGGGCAAGTTGGTCAACCTCTCTGATCTGCTGTTTCCTCTTTTATTAAATACATAGCTCCCTGGATCATCAGGAAGATTCAGTAAGGTGATGCATATGACATACCTCAGTATAGTGCCTGGCACATAGTAAATGCTGAAATCAATGGTAGCTGTCATTTTATTATTATTATTGTTATTATTATTCCCATATACAAGGTGCTGTTGGGAACACAGAGGAAGTGACTGACTGGGGGTTCAGGGAAAGCTCCGTAGAAGAGGGAACACTTGAGCTGGGTCTTGAAGGATGAGTAGAAGTTCACCAAGTGGGAAAGGACACTCTAGGTAAGGAGCCTGTGATTCCAGGTTAAAACTTGTCAATGAGGGGTTTGTTTTGGGGGGGAATCAAGGCACTGTGTTCATCACCTTCCAAGTGCCCTGTCACTGCCTGCAGCAGAAGCCAGCAGGCTTGGCTGGGGGCGGCAGAGGGTCTTTGGGACCATCCTGAGGGAAGTATGAGCTCGTGTAGTGACATCCATCTGTGTGTCCTGTGTTCTGGTGGCTGTGGGTTCCTGCTCATGGGAGTTGCTTCATTCCATCTGTTGTTTCTGTCATGTGCTGTCTGTCTGCATGTTCCTGTGGCTGTGTTTGTCCGTGTGGGTATCCAGGGGACCTCCCAGGCCACACTGCTGGGGCAACCTGTACATACTTCCTTGGTTTCCGGCTCTGACCAGGCCTTGCACCTCTGCATCCCTGGTGTCTTTCTCAGGCCCAGTACAACCTCTGCCTCTCGCCTCCAGCCTGCGGGGCCTCCTAATGATATCTTCCTGCTACCTCCTCTCCTGGTCTTTCCAGCACCTTCTATACTCAGCAGTCAGAGGGGTCTTTCTGAGCTACAAATTCCACCTCATCACCCCGTGCTTCAACTCCAGACTCTACACCTGGATTCAGGAGTCCACCTTCTAGGACTGCCCTGGCTGATGACTCCAGGCTTGTTTCCCACTTGCCAGTCAACACCAGAATACCTGTAGCTCCCCTGATATACTGTGTTGCTTTTGTTTTTGGGGCCTTTGCTCAAGCTGTTGCTTCTGCAGGAATGCTCCCCACTCCGTCTTTGCCTGGCTAACTCCCATTCACCCTTTAAGATCCTAGGCAGGTATCACCTCCCCTGGGAATTCTTCTGTGGTCCCCTCCCTCTTTGCAGGCTTGGTCAGGGTCCTGGCTCTGCACTACTTGTTCCCTCCTTGTGCTGGAGAAGGTGACTTGCCCAAAATCACACAGCCAGTGAGTTGGAGCCAAGATTCGAATGTGGTGTTTTGGGCTCCCAGTAAAGCAGGTATTCTGTAGTCCAGGTGATGCAGAGAGGAGAAAAATGGGTGGGTTGGAGAGAGGTTTTAGAAATAGGATTCTGAGGATGTGGGTAGTGGCAGATCTGAGGTGGGAGAGAGGGGGAACAGATGTTGTGGTCACTTGTGTACCTGGTAGGAGCATCTGGCAGATGGAGATGTCCTGCTCAGAAGTGGAAGAGGGGCACAGCTGAGGGAGGGATCAAGGCCAGCTAGGCCTGCTGAGTCTGAGCAGCCCATGCAACAGTCAGGTGGAGGGGGTTGAGAGGTAGCTGGGAGAACTGGGCCTGGAGCTCCAGGAAGAGGCCTGGGTTGGAGGTAGATATAAAGGAGTCAGCAGGCATTTAAAGTCCTAGAATGGATGGGCCACCCAGGGGCTGAGGCCAGCCTGGAGAGAAGAGGCTCTTGCCCAACCCTGTGGTGCCTAGTCCATCAGAGGTAAAGGGAAGATGGAAGAAGAACCCAGGGGCCATGTCATGCAGAGCTTCTCAGAGGGTCCCAGTAGCAGGGATACCTTGTAGGTGGTGTACTGGCTTTGACCACATGGAAGTCACTGGTGGCTTGTGGCAGGTCTCATTGGTGGGTATTCTTTCTTGTGGAAGCTTGTGGGCTAGTGTCTGCTGCTTCCACTTAGCTTGGGGCTCCCAGAGGACACGGCTTGTCCTGTTTGCCTCAGGTTCCCCAGCACTGACCCTGATTTGACTCACAGGACATATCCAGACAAATGGATGGACAGATGGATGGGCCAGCTGCAGCATGACTCTGTTTTCAGAGCTAGTCCTAGGAGGCGTTTCATTTGTTTACCCACCCATCCAGCTTTTCCTACCTTTTAGAGCCAGGAAAACAAAACAACAGCGTGTTTGCCCACTATAAGGAACAGGGCTGTTGTCGTGGGGTTTATAGCAGAGTCCCTTGGCGTTTGCCTGGTGCCCGAGGCCCTGCCCCATCAGCATCACTGCCTCCTGGCCTGGCACTTCCCTGGCTCTTGTCCCTCCAGTAGTCTTTCCTAACAGCTAGCATGACACTTGAGGCCCTGCCTGCTGTCCTCTGTATGTCACCATCTCACCCCTGTGGTTCTCCCCTGGGTGCCTGTGGGTAGCTGCTCACTGTCCCAAACCTGTCTGGTACTGTCACACCTCCACGCCTTGGCTCATGTGGTTGCCTCTGCTTGGACTGCGCTTTGGCCTCAACCACCTCTCCTAAACACACGTCTGACCGTGTCTCTCTCCTCCTGCTTAAAACCCTTCCCTCAGGACAAAGTCTGAGCACCTGGCCTGGCCCTGGCCACCTTGCCTCTTGCTGCAGCCCATGCTGACCTGCTCAGCACAGGGCCCACCTGCTCTTGTGCAGGTTGCACAGATGTGTACTCAGCTCACAGGCTTGTTGGAGGACTCCGGTGAGATACTGTTTATGAGCACCTAGCAAGGGCGTCTGACGCTGGGTAACAGCTCAGTAAATGTTTGCCCCCTGCTGTGCCATCCCACAACTGGCACACAGTAGGTATACACCAGTGGCTGGGTCACTGACTGAATCACTAAATTACTGAAGACCAGCCATAGAGGGATACAGAGAAGTCAGGCAGAGGCTGTGTGGAGCGGATGAGGTGACACTGGGCAGACCCCATCTCCTCTGTGGTGAGGGGTGGTCCCTGCTGTCTGTAGAAATAGTGGGGCTGATAGGGGCAGAGAAGATGCTGTATCAGCTGTGGGGTCATGGCTAAGCCTCCCTCTTCCCCACAGCTCCCTGATGAGGGTGGGTGCTCTAGGACACCTGAACTTGGCATTGAACTATAGAGGAGGACAGGACAGCTCTCTCAGAACTGAAGAGCAGCCAAGTGCAGTGAGCAGAGTCCTGGGCCAAGGTAGACTGTCTCACCCATGTTTTACAGATCAGGGAAACTGAGGCTGAAAACCAGTGCCCAGCATTTTGCTTCCCTATCTGTGTGGCCCTATGCTGGTGCCTGATTTCTTGCTCTGTGAAATGGGATGAACATTCTCCCCTACTTCCCATTTTCCTGGAGCTCTGATGAGAATGGCAGTAGGCAGACAAGAGCTTTGTAAACTGGCAGCAGTGCTAGGTGATTGTGTAGGATTGTGTTTAAAAGGATGTGATTATGACTTCTTTTACGTATTCATTTCATCATGCAACCCATGTTGTTGATAATGTCTGGGCTCTGTCCCAGAGACACCAAAATGAATCAGATAGGCATCTAATTCTCAGGCTCCTCTGGGGTTGTTCCCCAGTCCCCGTTGCTTCCAGTCTGGAGCCTTCTCCCCTTTGGCTTTAAGGCCCAGTCCAAAAGAAGGGTTGGGATAAGTCCTTAGACTTACAGTGCCGTCCTTAGACAGGGCATATCTACAAGCCCACAGTCAGGAGGCTGTCTCCTACCCTGGACAGCTAAGGGACTGCAGAGCTGGACTTTGGATCAGGCAGATTAGAGTGAGAATCTCAGCCCCCCGCTTACAGGCTATGTGACCCAAGGGACTCCATCTTTCTGAACTTCACTTTGCCCATCATAAATTGAGGATATCTGCCTTCAGTGGCACTTGGCTTGGCTGGCCATCCACTGTCAGTGTGCCTGACACAAGGATAGGCACTCAGAAAATCTCTGTCCCATCACTGTTGTTACAGTTTAGAGGCTTTTCTGAAAAAGAAATCCAGGAGCCTGGAGCAGTCCGGGAGAGCCCCAAGCAGGTGCTTCTTGTGTTGGACTTTAAGGGATGGGCAGAAGGATGCCTGTGGTGGGCGTGAGAGGGCTGTTGGAGAGCAGGGGCTGCCCAACTGCCCCAGAGGAAGCTACGCTAACTGCTAACCTGACTCGCATGCATAGACCCTAATCAGCCCTCAGGCTGAGAGTGAGGGACAAGGTCTTTTGCATACAGGCATTGATCAATTTGCTTGTCAGTACCTGCTCAACCCAGGGCTGGGGTTAGGGTTTGCAAAGCAAATTCCCCAGAAGAAACAGCTTGAGCAAATCTGAATTTGAGTCATTTCTTTGTGGCACTTATCCCTGTGGTTTTGGTCAGGTCTTCTTCCTCCAAGCCTCAGTTTCTTCACTGATAAAATGGGATGATAATAATTTCTCACATGCTTATTTTTCAAGTAAAGATCTCAGGAGATAATTTATACAAAGGTTCTGTCTTAAAAGCATTGAGATAATGTGGGTTGTGTCCTTATTGAGTATTGTCTCCTGAAACTGTCTGCCAGGAAAAAAGATTGAAGGCACTCATTTTGCCCTTTCATGTCAAAATAAATGATTTCATGTAAGCAATAATACCAGTTAGGTGAGCAGTTTCTGTGAAGGATAAAGACGAGAAATTTTATAGAGCACAAGCCTTAATGTCACAGTCCCTTAAGTCATTTCTTGACTTGAGGGTTGCAGGCAGACTCAAACCCTTGGGAAGACGGAAAGCCCATCCTTGAAAAGTCCCTGGTTGAAAAGGCTGTATGGCTACACAGATCTGCCACAAAATTTGCCTGCAGTGAAAGCCGCTGGATAGATTGTCACACACTTCATCATATACCTTTATTATGGGGCCCCAAACCACCCATACTTCAGTCCTCCTCCTCGAGCACAGTGTTCTCATGCACATCCTTAACTACAGGTGAAAGGTTGCACACGTCCATGCTTGTCTTGAGGACAACTTTGCTGAAGTACAATTTCTTGAGTCAAAGGGCAGTGATCTTTGGGGGCTTTGTAAATCATTCTGTCACACTGCCCTTCAGCAAGGTATCTGGTGACCCACAGTTGCCCCCTGTGTTGCAGGGAGATTGTCAGTCCTCAAGGGGCAACAGTCTTGAGGGGAGGGATCAGGGATGGGCAGTTGTCTCTGCTCGGTGGCCATTTACAGAGTTGTCTCTGGGAATTTCCTGTTGGTCTCTGGGTGGGAAGCTTTTGTGTGGAATCCATGGGTCCATGGGGTTGGCTCTACAGTTTGGGGGGAGGGCCGGGCCAGCGGCAGGGTGATGGGTGGCTGGGGGCATTCTGGCCTGGAGGTGACCTTTGCCTTCCTGCACCCACTGAGGGAGATGCTGAATTTCAGCCTTTTCAGCCTGGAGATGTGGTTCCGTTGATCTGGTGGGAGGCCTGCTCTGCTGCGGGGCTGAGGGTGCCAGGGGCAGGGATCCCAGACACTGGCCCGGACTTACGTGGGCATATCTGACGGGAGCTTGCCCCAGGCCAGTGAGGAGGGCTCTCTTCCCTGTGACAGTCGCTCTCTCCCTGCAGGATGGCCGAACCTCGATTTAACAACCCCTACTTCTGGCCCCCTCCTCCAACCATGCCCAGCCAGGTAAGACAGAGCGTTGATCCTCCGCTTGCCCACCCCCGCCCCCACTGGAGCTGCTTCCCTTTGCCCCTGGCTTTGGCCGCGGCCTGCGGGTGGATCCACAAGTTGCAGGAGGGGCCATGCGCGTTGCCCACGCCCCGTCAGTCCCTCTCTTCTCCTACCTGCAGCTGGACAATCTGGTTCTGATTAACAAGATCAAGGAGCAGCTGATGGCGGAGAAGATCCGGCCACCACACCTGCCGCCCACGTCGGCGTCGTCTCAGCAACCATTGCTGGTGCCCCCGGCGCCTGCTGAGAGCAGCCAGACTGTCATGTCACTGCCCAAGCTGCAGCAGGTGCCTGGACTGCACCCGCAGTCAGTGCCGCAGCCTGACGTGGCGCTGCATGCGCGGCCAGCCACCAGCACCGTCACAGGTACGGTGGCCAGGTGGGGCCAGGGGAGTGGGCGGGGCTTGGATCCCAGGTGTGGATGAGGTGGGGCCAGGAGAATAGGCGGGAAAGTGGACAGGACTGGGTGGTACCTGGATGGAGATTGGGGCGCAGTGGTGGAGGTCCTCTGGGCGGAGGCAGAGTAGAGTGGATCTGAGTGGGACGATTTACTGAGGATAGGATTAGGCTAGGGAAAGTATAGGCAGAGGGAGGGGAAGGACAGGCAGGGTGGCCATGGCCGCCGGACTTCCTCAGACTCTGAACTGGGAGACCCCACCCAGTAGACTCTCAGGGGACCAATCACTGCCTGCTGAGAGCTCAGGCGCACCAGGAAAGCCACATCAGCTTAGAGAACTTTGGGGATCACAAAGAACCCTGGCCAGACTGCGAGTTCAGGGAAGGCTTCCTAGGAGAAGACTACAATGCCAGGAAAAGGTTGGAGTGGAACCAGGGGAATGGAGCAGGAAGCAGAGACAGCATATGAAGGTACTGTATGTCGAAAGCAGGAGTAGAACAGCTGCTCCCGCTGGCAAAATCAAAAGATCATAAGAACAGCGGCTAATTCTAGTCGTGTACCAATAATCATTTTATTGCCAGCAGTCCTATTAGGTAAGGTTAAACCATGGATAGTTTTTGACTTGAAAAAGCATTTTCATTCAGTTCAACCCAATGTTTACGTTTAACAGATGAAGAACAGAAAGGGAAAGCCATATGAAACCATGGTTTCACAGCTGGTGAGAGGCAGTCAGGCAGTGGGGTTCCAGAATCCAGGTCTTAGCAACCTTCTTGCTACAGCCCTAGTTCGTCTGAGGCCACCCGATTATGAAGGGTCTGGTGGGGCACACCAAGAAGTCTAGCAGTGCAAGGCTTGAGCACTTGGCGGCTAACTGGAAGGTGAGGGTTCAAACCTACCAGCTGCTCCATGAGAGAAAGATGTGGCATTCTGCTTCTGTAAAGATTATAGCCTTGTAAACCTTATGGGGCAGTTCATGTCTGTCCTATGGGGTCACTGAGTCAAAATAGACTTGAAGGCAATAGACTTGGTGATTTTTGGTGGGGCACACCAAACAGTTAGGACTTGACCCTCTGATGGAGGTGGGCCACTGAAGTCTTATTTTAATTTCGTAGTGAACGAAAATGATGGGATTAGGGTTTAAAGGTCAGAGTCTGGCTGCAAGGTGGAGACTGGGTTGGCAGGGGACAAACATGGAGGCAAGTGGAGCTGCAGGAGACGGTGGTGGCCTGGGTGAGGCAATGGCAGTGGGGACAGCAGTGAGGAAGGAGAGAAGTAGGCAGATGTGAGGGATGCTGAGGAAGAAGAGCAGAGGGCTTGGTGCTGGACTGGCTTGAGGAGTGGGAGGAGGTGAGGTAAAGGAGACTCCCAAGTTTCTGGCCTGGGAAGTGGACAGGGCTACTAAGATGGGGTCATGGCAGAAAGAATAGGGTGAAGGAAGATAAGTGCCCACTTTTGGACAGTTGAGGCTAGAGTGCCAAGGGGAAATTCTGGGGCCATGTCCAGGGGCTGGAGCTATCAGAATGCCACCCTAGAGCCTGGTGGAGATACCCTCTCCAGAGGCCACTGCAGCTGGGCCTTTGTTCCTTCTGGATCACCCTCTCCCACCAGCTTCTTTCTGTCTGCCTTCTCAGTGAGACGCCTGGGAATTACGAGGCCTGATGAGCCTCCCTCGGGGCCCAGGCACACTCTATGCATTGCCCTGTTATGACTTTATTAAATTTATTTTTCTCATTATAAAAGTAATATTAAAAAAGTAATATAAGCATATTAAGGGAAATGTGGAAAAAAGAGAAACCAGGGGAGGAGGAGCCACTTATAATCCCTAGCTCCTAATCCAGTAACTGAGAGAGCCTTTTAGTTCATTTCCTTCCTTTGCTCTCTCTTTTTTTTTAAATACATGTATGTGTTTTGTGGTGGCAACCCTGGTGGTATAGTAGTTAAGTGCTGTGACTGCTAACGAAAAGGTTGGCAGTTTGAATCCACCAGGTTCTCCTTGGATACTCTGGCATGCTTCTACTCTGTCCTATAGGGTTGCTATGAGTCAGAATCGCTTTGACAGCAAAGGTTTTTTTTTTTTAATATCCTTTGCTTTACCTTAATTTTCTTACTCACCATGTTATCATAAATGTATTTGTTATGTTCTTTATCTAAAGGTAATACATAGTCATTAAAGAAAATTTAGAAGCTGTAGACAAGCTGAAAGTAGAAAAAAATTAACCATAGTCCTGCTACTGTCAATATTTCTGTTTCCTCCATAATTTATTTTATCCTTTAAACACAGACTTAAAAAATGGATGAATTCACAGGTAAAAGATCCAAATAATATAGAAGCATATAAATAAAAATATAAAAATGTCCCTTTGTCAAAAAATTCTTCTCCCTCCCCAGGGAAGACCAGAATTAGCATTCTGGTGTGTCTCTTCTCAGATCTGTTCGTGTGCATCCACACACACACCTATCTTGTCCACGTATACACATGCAGTTTGTGTGTGTGTTTGAATAAATGTGTTCATGCTGTCTACGATTTCCTGTTTTTACCTGACAGCACATGTGGGGATCTGTGTCCGTCATGTCATTATGTCTGTCTTGCTTTCATGGTTGTATGGTCCTCTGTTTGAGGGTGGACCACATCTGTTTACACACCCCCTACTGAGGAGAAGTCCTTGGGTGGCACAGAAGGTTAGGTGCTCAGCTGTTAACCAAAAGGCTGATCATTGGAACCCACACAGAGGCATTTTGGAAGAAAGTTCCAGTGATCTGCTTCTGAAAGGTCACAGCTTGAGGACCCTCTGAAACGCCATTCTGCTGTACAGAAGGTGGAGTTGCCATGACTTGGGACTGACTTGATGGCAACCAGGTTTTATTTTACTAAGGAGAAGTGGGTTGTGTTCAGTGTTGTCTAACCAGTTTTGTCCGGAAGATCTGTGTGCACAGATTTTTGTACTCATGTGAGTATTTCTAGAAAAATTCAGTGGTCACAAGTTAGATACATTTTACATGCTGATGGCTATTGTCAGATTGGCTGTGAACCAGAATCGACTGGACAGCAATTTTTTTTTCCTGTGGTTGCACAGATCTGTGCTTCCACTAACAGTGTATGATGGTGCTTACTTCAAAACATCTTCCTGCAAACCCTGGGTGTTTTTCTTTTCAGTGCACAGATTTTGGATTTCTTGTAAAACATATATAATTTTAATCACATGCTAGATACTATTTTCAACTTCCATCTCCTTTTTTCGTACTTAACGTAGTGCTGTAAATGTGCTTCTGCTCCCCTCATTAAAAACAAAACAGCAACAACAAAGACCCTAGAACTTGTCTTACTGTAGAAGTAAAAAAAAAAAAAAAAAAAGATTTGTCAAAGAATCAGGAAAAAATTTTTTTTTTTTATTACTGCTAATCCCACAACCTATATCACATTTTGGTGCAGGTCATCCTTTTTTTTTCTGGCAAACATTCGTTTTTTAAAAACATTGCCTCATTGTTACTGGGGAGTTCATTAGAGATTGATCACTGCTGAACCCTCTGTAATGTCCATTTCAGTTGCCTCTCATTTTTTTTTAATAAGCAACACAGCAGCAAACATCCTTGTGCCTCAGTGTTTTTCTGTGGTTTGAATTATTTCCAGCGGGCCCCTCTTGTCTCATCCCCTGCAGTACTAAGGTGTCTGAGGCCTCCGCCACCTATACAGCCTCTCATTGTGTTTTCTCTGGGTAGTAACTTAGGAAGTCGCCGGGGTCACACTGCTGGGGAGGGGGAGGAGGGGCTGGGCTGCGCCAGCCTCTCTGGTTCTCTCTCAGCCCCATCTCCTCTTTTCCTGTCTTCGTAGGTCTGGGGCTCTCCTCCAGGACCCCGGCCGTGAGCACATCTGAGTCAAGTGCGGGCACGGGTACCAGCACCCCATCCACACCCACCACCACCAGCCAGAGCCGCCTCATCGCCTCATCCCCTACCCTCATCTCAGGGATCACCAGCCCCCCCCTCCTGGACTCCATCAAGACAATCCAGGGCCACGGCCTGCTTGGCCCCCCCAAGTCCGAGCGCGGTCGTAAAAAGATCAAGGCGGAGAATCCAGGGGGACCTCCTGTCCTCGTCGTGCCCTACCCCATCCTGGCCTCGGGCGAGACCGCCAAGGAGGGGAAGACATACAGGTGGGATCCTGGGTAGGCAGGGTGGCTTAGGGCCAGGAGCATGAGCAGAGTGCCATAGCTGCCCCAGCCCCGCAGTCGGGCCAGGAAGAGGGGCCCAGGGAACTGCAAACCCAACCCAACCCACTGCCTTCGAGCATTCTGACGCGTAGTGAGACCTTATAGGACAGAGTAGAACTGCCCCATAGAGTTTCCAAGGAGGTCCTGGTGGATTCCAACTACCAGTCTTTTGGTTAGCAGCCCCAGCACTTAACTACTACCCTACTGGGATTTCAAAGACTATTGAGGTGGGGCTTAAAGTCTGGAAGGGTGGGGTCTGCTGGTGAACTCCATCCACAAACTTGCCCCTGGAGAAGCTGGGAATACAGCTGGGCTCTTCAGTGGTGCCCTGAGGCTGCGAGGACCAGCACCTTAGTTGCTGCGGGGCAGCCCCCACCAGGGCCTGGTGTGCCAAGCCTTTTTCTCTTCCTTGAGGCAGTGTTCTTAGCCCTGGTGACAGCTGAGGACCTTGTAAAAAATGCCAGTGCCAGGTTCCAGCTTCCAGAGATTCTGATTTTATCAGTTCAAAGACTCCCAAGCATCTGTAGCACTTTAAAGCTCCCCGAAGCAGAACACCTATTGCTATCAAGTCGGATTCGACTCTTGATGACTCCCTGTGTTGCAGAGTAGAACTGCTCTGTAGGGTTTTCTGGACTGTAACCTGTGTGGGAGCGGATTGCCAGATGACTCTGATGAGCTGTCAGGGTTGAGACCTGCATCCTGTGCATGTTAGCGCTCCTTGCTCCGCAATGCCTCCGAACTTGGGGTTGGGCAAACCCTCACTGAGATTCTGAGGCCTTTCTTCCCTTGTGAGGTGTAAAACTGTCCCCAGTGTGTCCCTAGGTATAAGAGCTTTCTCTTGCAGGTGGGAGGGTGCCCAAGCTGGGAGCCTGTCTCCTTTCTTTCCTAGGCAGGCCTGTGTCCCTTTGGACTCTGCTCAGGAAAGATGTATGCCAAGTGCAAGATCTCTGTCTGATAGGAGCAGGTAGAAGCTGTCACCTGAGGTGTGCAGGCAGGAGGTGGGGGAACCCTCCCAGGTGTGAACCTGCCTCTTGCCCCACAGGTGTAAGGTGTGCCCGCTGACCTTCTTTACCAAGTCCGAGATGCAGATCCACTCCAAGTCGCATACAGAGGCCAAGCCCCACAAGTGCCCGCACTGCTCCAAGTCCTTTGCCAACGCCTCCTACCTGGCCCAGCACCTGCGCATCCACCTGGGCGTCAAGCCCTACCACTGCTCCTACTGTGATAAGTCCTTCCGACAGCTCTCCCACCTCCAGCAGCACACCAGGTGAGTGGCCTGCCTGGCACTGCCCACTGGCAGCCTGTTTGAGCTCAGCTCCAGTGGCCTGGTGCATCATGGCAGGGGCAAGGACATTTTTAGGTGCTCCTTGGAATCAAGACAGACTGCATGGCGTTTGATGCCTTTCACTGGTCTCAGTTCTCACTACTGCACCAGCCTTCCCACTCTACTCCAGCCACACTGCTGTTTATCTCAAGGTCTTTGCATGTGCTGTATCCTTTATCTCAGACATCTCTCTCCTTTACCCCATTTCTCTGGCTGCCTTCTACTTATCTTTCAGCCCAGCTTCCTCCAGAAAGTTCTCCGTGGTCCCCTAGCTGTTTCCACCGGCCCTGCATGTCCCTGTCACAGCAATGCTGGGCTGCCAGGTACTCACCTGGTGATTTGTCCACCGCCTCCATTGTATTGGGAGCTTTTGACAGCGTGTTTGGTTTCCTCCATTTTTCCATCCCCCCAGTGTGGCTCGTAATAGACATCTAGGTGTTTGTCAAACATTTGTGGAATAAATGGAACTAAATTTTATAAAGCGTCTAGCTAATAGATACTTATAGAGCCTGTCAGAGCCCTGGTGGCACAGTAGTTAAGAGCTACAGTGAGCTTCTAAAAGGTTGGCCATTTGAATTCAGCATAAGGTTTCCAAGGAGTTTTATAGGGTCGCTATGAATTGGAATCCACTTGACAGCAGTGGGTTTGTTTTCTGTTTTTGTTTTCCTGTGTACTGTATGTTAGGAATCCCTTGGTAGTGCACACAGGTAATGTGCTCAGCCACTAACCAAAAGGTTGGTGGTTGGAGTCTATCCAGACACACCTTGGAAGAAAGTCCTGGTGATCTCCTGTAAGGTCACAGCCACTGGAAACCTCATGGAACACAGTTCCGCTCTGCGACGCATGGGGTTGCTATGAATCAGAATCAACTTGTTGGCAACTCTTGTTTGTTTTTATACTGTATGTCAGACATGATCATGAGTGTTGGGATACAGCAATGAGCAAAACAGACAAAAACCTTGCCTTCATGCAGTTTACAGTCTAGTGTATGTGGAGGCAGTTCAGAGATACAAATGCTTTAAGGAAAGAAAAGTGATCTACTTGCTGAGTTTTGCAGGGAAGTGCAGATTTCAGAAGGACTGACTCACCAAATAAACACATATTTAAAGAAAGAAATTGAAGGTGACCAAGATCACCATTGCTTTGTCATGTGGGGACAAAGAGCTGTTTTCTTAACCTACTTACCAATAGCTGTGAGCACGGACATGTGTTGGCCAAGATCAGCAATGTGAAAATCAGGGATAAGGCTGATTTCTCTTGCTGTGCAGGTTTGTAACTTACAAGAAAGGACTCTGGGTTTTATCTACTTTGGGGACCATGGTGGAGACCCAGGTTCGATTCTTGGCCAGTGTACCTCATGCGCTGCTGCCACCTGTCAGTGGAGCTTGCTCGTCACTGTGATGCCAAGGGGTCTCAGGACCAAGACAGAGGAGAAAGAAAGGCCTCGTGATCCACTTCTGAAAATCAGCTGGTGACAACCCTGTGCATCACAATGGCGGGATCAAGGCAGCATTTCATTCTGCTATGCAGGCTGCAGTCACCATGAGTCAGGGACTGACTTGACAGCAGCTGACAACAGCGGAGCGACCCTAGTTTTTGTTTGGTAGCTTTTATAGGTGTTGTTAATTATTCTCTTATCCATTGCCATTGTTCACTCTATCCCAGGCTGCAAAATGTGTGCTTTTGTTGATTTGCTGTGTAGGTTTGATGGGAAGAATCAAATGGCAGCGGGACAAGGTATCAGCCCATTTTCTCGTCCCCATTCCTCCTGCAATACTGGCTAGTTTCAACAGTTTTCTGATTTTTCCATTCACTTAAAAAAAAAAAAAGAATGTGGCCAGTTTTAAGTACATCAGTTAATAAATTAAACCCTCTCTGGTTATTTAGTTATCTGAGCTAGAGCATGCAATATGAAGACTGGAGGGTTAACTTCTGTCATTAAGGTTTGGAAACCACCTGGGTCATGATTTTAAGATTTGTTGTTGTTGGTTTTAGAAGTCTTTTTATTGTCTTGTATATCTGAGATCAGGAGCCTAGGACCATCCAGTTCACCTCTGCCCGGTTGTGCTGTAATGGGAGGGATATGTTCTTTCAGGGGGTCCCCAGGCTTGTCTGTGCCCCTGGACTAGCAGACAAGGCTGAGGTTCCAGCAGCCGTGGAGCAGACCCAGTCTCGTTTCTGTTGGGTGGGGGCGGCCTCATTTCCATACGTGAAGCACAGACCTCCTTTCTCACTGTCAGGCTTGTCATGCCTCGTTAAGTGAGAGTTGTCTTTAACTGTGACATTTGTGGCACGGTCATGGTTACAAATTTGATTTGCCCAATTATGTCCTGTTAGAAAGGAGGACAGAATCTTGTTGAAACTACTTGCATAACTAATGGTCATAAAAGAAAAAGTGTCTCAGGAAAGGCTCTGCAAAATATTTTTTAGCAATTGTTCTAAACAGTTTTGTAGATCAGGCCAATTATATGTTATTTTTGGAGAATTATTATTTTAAATCTTCTTTGGTAATTTATTGGTTTATATTGATATGATATGTTCATGAGCTTTCTTTTGGCCCTAGAATTCTGAAGGGATAGTTGGAACAAAACACCGTTTTTACACAAATTGGAATAGAATGTCTATAAATAAAATATGTATTTATACAAATTGGAATGAAACATTGAGGACCAAGGAGCCCTGGCGGTGTAACACTAAGTGCTTGGCTGCCACTGGAATGACTGGCTGTCCCAGCCCCCTCAGCGGCTCCGCAGAAGAAACACCAGGTGATCTGTTTGCGTCAACATGACAGCCTAGAAAACCCTGTGGGACAGTTCTGTTCTGTCACATGGAGTTGTCTGGCTCAACAGCAGTCAACAACAAACAGAACAAATCGAGGATTAAAGATACATCAGGGGGGAAAAAAGAGTTTCTCCATCAGCCCTTTAGAGAACAGACCATTAATCACAAATGTGTTTTATCCAGTCCTAGGTAATAATTCCTGCTCTGCTCATCTTGGGGTAGTTAGTCCATGTTACAAAGTTGTCTCCCTCTGTGCTGAAGACTGTTAGATCCTGCCTGGCCTTGGACCGTGTCCAGTCAATGGTGATGATGTCAGCTGGAAGCCTGTCCCTGTTAGTCTAGTCCCTAAAGTAGGAAGAGCCAAGTGTATATGCTGCAGTCCTTCACTGGGGCCGTCATTCTTTTGATATTTCTTTCGGAAGACTCAGTTTCTGACCTACAACTTGAGATAGAGGCCCTCAGGCAAGTATGAGGGCAAAGCAGACCTGATGATAAGACTGAAAGTCCAAGGTCCGTTTGTTATACCAGTTAGCACTGTCCAAATGGAGGAGAATGGTATCCCCTGGGATGGGATAAAGCATGTGCAGTTTTTCAGATCAAGAACACATATAGGCAACAAGGGCATTGACCCACCTTCAGAGGATTCTCGTTTATCCCATAGAGTGTGGGTTATAATTGTCGCTAATTAATAAAGGGTACTTTGGAAATCCTGTTGGCATTGGAAACCCTGATGGTGTAGTGGTTAAGTGCTGCATCTGCTAACCAAAGGGTTAGCAGTTCGAATCTGCCGGGCACTCCTTAGAAACTCTGTGGAGCAGTTCTGCTCAATCCTGTAGGGTCGCTGTGAGTTGGAATCAGTTTAACAGCAGCGGGCTTCAGTTCTTTTGGTTTTTGATAAGGGTATTTTAAATCCAGAAACAAAATCTTTTTAAAGAAATGTCTTTGTTGATAAGAGCACTGCCAGTTAAGTTCGTGAACTCATCCTAGAAAAAGTGCTATGTACCTCATTGGTGAATATCATCACGGTCACCTTCGAAGTACTGCCCTTGGGAAGCTATGCACTGATGCCAGTGCCTAGTCCATACTTCAAAGCAATTTGGGAACTCTTTCTGGAATGGCCATCAGAGCTTTCATGTATTATCCTTGATGTCCTAAATGTCATCACAATGTCTTCCTTTCAATATTTCGTCTATCTTCAGGTAAAGAAAAAGTCTTTGGGGCCGAGTCAGGTGAGTGGGGAGGGTGTTCTAATATAGGTATTTGTTTACTGGCTACGTACTCCCTCACAATTGCACAGTTAAATTTGAAAACTTGCCGCTATGCCACCATATGCAAGGGCTGTTCCAGAAAGAGTGCCCCAATTGCTTTGAAGGGTGGACTAGGTGGCTGGCATTGGTGCATAGCTTCCCGAGGGCAGTACTTCGAAGGTGACTATAGTGATACTCAGCACTGAGGTTTATGTAGCACTTGAAACAGTTACATCTGTGGACTTAATTATCAGATCTTGTTTATACCAGCCTGTGTATGTGGCAAGAAGTTTGCTTTTGTCCATCTTTAAAAAGTGCATACATATGCATGTTTATATATGTAGACATAAGTATATATATGTATATGTGTGTAAATATATACAGATGTATGTTGCTGTTTTGTGCTGTAAAGGCAATTCCAATTCGTAGTGACCCCATGTAACAGAGTAGAACTGCCCCCTAAGGTTCCTCAGGCTGTAATCCTTACAGGAAGAAACCCTGGTGGTGTAGTAGTTAACGGCTATGACTGCTAACCGAAAGGTCAGCCGTTGGCATCTGCCTGCCACTCCTTGGAAACTCTATGGAGCAGTTCTGCTCTGTCCTTTACGGTTGTTGTGAGGTGGAATGGACTCCATGGCAGTGGGCTTGGTTTTGGTTAATCTTTACTGGAGCAGATATCCAGGTCTTTTCTCCCACAGAGCAGCTGGAGGGTTGGAACCATTGGCCTCCTGGTTAGCAGTTGAGCACTTAACTGCTCCATGATACCAGGGATCCTTGTTAGCCATTGGGCAGTGGTATGTGTGATTAAACTGATACATTTTGACTCAGTGGCAAAGAGGTTGGTATCTCAAATGCCCCAAAGTACCAGAATCCTTTTTTTTAAAAATAATTCCATAAGGATTTATTTTAAGTGATATGTGGAAGTACGTAGGATGGCTGTAGGAGATCCACAAGGAATGTCTATTTGTTTTACTCCTTAATATCCATCCTCATGACCAATTACAGATGGAGTTAGGGACTGTAGCAGCTATTTTATGTTACTTATTCCTTCCGCCTCTTTTAACTCCATCATCTTTTTAAATTGTGCTTGTGCTTTAGATGAAAATTTACAGTCCAAGTTAATTTCTCATGCAGAAATTAATGCATGTACATGGCATTGATTGTAATCCACACAATGTGACAGCACTCTTAACCCCAAGTTCCCTGTGTCCATTGATCCAGTTCCTGTCCCTTCCTGCCTTGTTGTCCCACTTTTGAACAGGAGATGGCTGTTTGACCTCCTGTATTTGACTGAACCAAGAAGTGAGTTCCTAATATGTGTTATTTTTTGTTTTATAAGCCCATCTAACGTTTGTCTGAAAAGTGAGTATCAGGAATGAGTTACCAAAGCATCCAGAGGCCATAATGTCCAGAATTTTTCCAGTCTGTCAGACCAGTGAGTCTTGTCTTTTTACATGAACTCGATTTCTGTCTACCGTTTTCTCCTGCTCAGCCCGAGACTCTCAGCTGTGTTCCCTGTCAGGGCGGTAGTTGGTGGTAGCCAGACACTGTCTGGTTCTTCTGGTCTCAGGCTAGTGGAGGCTGAGATTCATGTCCCCTTTTAGTTCTTTCGGCTGGTGCTTTCATTGTGTCTTTGGTTTTCTTCATTCTCCCTTCCTTTGGATTAGATGAGACCAATTCGTGTATCTGAGATAGCCACTCTCAGGCTTTTAAGGCCCCAGGTGCTACTCACCAAAATGGGACATAAGACGTTTTCTGTATAAGCTACATTATGCCAGTTGACGTAGATGTTCCCCTGGACTATGATGTCCAGCTCCTCACTCCCTCGAAGTGTTTGGATTAGTCATGCTTTGGTCCAGCTGTGCTGACTTCCCTGTGTTGTGTGTTGCCCTTCCACTGAACTTGTCTACTATGTAATTAGTGATTTCACCTTCCCCTTCCTCCACACTCTCATAATCATCAGAGAATACTTTTTTCTGTATGTAAACCTTTTCTTGAGTTCTTACAATAGTAGTCTATCTCATATAACATTTGCCCTTTTGTGACTGACTTATTTCATTCAACATAATGCAAAACAGATTCATTCATGTTTTGCAGATTCATCATTGTTCCGTTATGTGTATGTATCGTAATTTCTTTATCCGTTCATCTGTTGATGGGCACTTAGATTGTTTCCGTCTTTTTGCTGTTGTGACTGATGGTGCGGTGAACATCGGTGTGCATATGTCCATTCGTGTGACAGTTTTTCTCTCTAGGATACATTGCTAGGAGTGGCATTGCTGGACCCTATGGTATTTCTATTTCTGGCTTTTTAAGGAAGCGCCGTATCCTTTTCCAGGGTGGTTATACCATTTTACATTCCCACCAGCAGTGCATTAGAGTTCCAGTATCCCCACGACCTCTCCAACATTTGTTACTCTGTCTTTTTTGAATTAGTGCCAGTATTGTTGGGATGAGACAGTATCTCAGTGCAGTTTTCATTCGCTTTTCCCCAATGCCTAATGATCATGAGATTTCCTCCTGAGTCTGTTAGCTGCCTGAAAATGTTTTCTTTGCTGAAATGCCTGTTCGTATCCTTTGCTCAGTTTTTAAATTGGATTATTTGGCTTACTGTTTTGGAAACATTGCGGTACCTCGTAGAGTTTAGAGAGTTTAGATCCTTACTGGATATGTCATAACCTGAAGGTTTTTCACAGATTGTAAGTTCTTTCTGTCTTCTGGCGAAGTCTTTCAGTGAGCATAAGTGTTTGATTTTTAGGAGCTCCCAGTTACTTAGTTTCTCTTCTGGGTTTTGTGCGTTGTTAGTTGTGGTTCACCTACTGCTTATCTACTGTATTAGAGCTCCTAGCACTGCCCCTATTTTTTCTTCCATCTTTATCTTTTTAGATTTTATATTTAGGTCTTTGATCCCTTTTCAGTTAGTTTTTATGTACGGTGTGAGGCATGGGTCCTGTTTCATTTGTTTTGCAGATGAATATCCAGTTACACCAGCACTTTTTATTAAAGAGATGATCTTTTCCCCATTTCATGAACTTTGGGCCTTTGTCAAACATCAGCTGCTTGTGGATGGATTTACCTCTGGACTCTCAATTCAGTTCCATTGGGCTATGTTTCTGTTGTTGTACCAGGACCAGGCTGTTTTGACTGCTGGAACTGTATAATAGATTCTCAGATCAGGTAGTATGAGGTCTCACACTTTCTTCTTCTAGAACCGGAATCCTTTAGACAAGGGAAGAACACCAAAGACAAAGAAAAAGATTTCAGATTGCTTGTCTTCTGCTGTGTGACGGAGAATCCTTTTTGTTGTTTGCCCCCAACAGAAAAACGAAGTCAGATCAAATAATACCATCCGTTTTCCCAATGCTACTACCACTAACTAATTAAGACAATAAATAAGGTTACATTACAAAGGGAACCAGCCTTGATTAAGTCATAGAAAATAGAGTTTGACTCGGGGTGGGCAAGATTCACCCTGGGAACCTAGGAAGATATGCCTGGGTGCACTTTTGGGGTGACGCACTTTAGTAGGTCTGGTGAATGTGGGGCATCTCAGTGGGACTCCATCTGTGAAAGGGAGACTGAGGCCGAGAAGACATAGGGAACTTGCCAAATGGTGTGTAAGTCCAGACTTCACAAGGATCAGCATGCTAAATAACAAATACCATAGGTATTTAAAGAGACAAGAAACAGAAGTTGAGAGTCATCCTGCTCGTGGTAGAAAAGCAACATTCATGGCTTCCAGCTGGATATGAGGTCCGATTAAGTCCGTGAACTTAATCATTCTAAGTGTACTACGTCATTGCTGAATATTACTGTGGTTACCTTCAAAGTGCTACCCTTGGGAAGCTGTGCAGTGCCTAGTCTACCCTTCAAAGCAATTTTAGAAATCTTTCTGGAGTGGCGATTGTGTACCTTGGCACAGTGATGAGTTCGCAAACTTAATTTTCTACTTGTCTGTGAGGGAGTTTTTATCCAGTAAACAAATAACTGTGTTGGGACACCCTCCCTACTCAACTGGTCTGGCCCCCAGTGACTTTTTTCTTTACCTGGGTATAGAGGAACCATTGAAAGGAAGAAATGTTGATGACATTCAGGACATTAAGGGTAATATGATCTACAGCTCTATGGCCATTCCAGAAAAAGAATTCCAGAATTGCTTTGATGGGTAGACTGGGTGCTGGCATTGGTGCATAGCTTCCCAAGGGGATGACTTGGAATGTGACCATAATGATACTCAGCAGTGAAGTATGGAGCACTTTTTCTAGGGTGAGTTCACAAACTATTGCCACATCGCTTATGTACAAAGGTTGTCACATCCCTGTAGATACCATCTTGCAAAAGTCAGAGAAAGCATTGTTTTGTGAGGGTGTTAGAAAAAGTCCTCAAGGTTTTATTTACTTGGAGAACTAGTGCTAGATAGAGTGGCTGTGGATTGGTTTGCTTATTTGTTTATTCAGGATGCAAAATGGTTTTTGTTTCTGTTTTTCTTTTCCTCACTGTGTGGTGGTGTGTACTTGAGTGGTGATAATTGTTGGGGAGGAGGGTGTCATTTGATTTTCTTAAGTCTGATTGATGACTATAGTGGTAATAACAACAGTAAGAGCTATTCCTTGACAGAAAGTTACTTTGTGCCTGGCCCTGCATAATGTGTTTTTGTATACAAGATGTCCATAAAATTCTTGTTCAGTGTGCATTTTAATTTCTGCATAAGAGATAACAGAATCTGAAAAAAATGCTGCAGAGAGGGAATCATCTCAAGGAATTTTAACTTTTAGTATCTCTGCCATTATTTTCTTTACAAAGCTCAAACAACTGAAAACATTCCATATAACATATAAAAGAAAAATGATAACTAGTGAATCCTTAACAAATTTATTTTCACATTGAAAAACTTTCCCTCTGTTTTTCATAAATAGTTTATCTTAAATAGAAATGAATGTATTAAAAACAGACACTTTAAACTTATTTTATAAAGCCCATCTTTTGGAAAGATGGATCGGATTATACAATCTGACTGTCTGGTTGTCTTTTGGGGCAAACAACGGGAAAGGATCTCTGTTGAATGGCAGAAGGCAAAGAATCTGGTTGTTTCTGTGTGTCTGATGATTAATATGAAGTCATTACAAAGACTGGACTAGACTGTGGTACATAGAGTGATGCAGGTGGTGTGTGTACTTCTTGGCTTAACATATGTATGAGGCTGTCCAACTGGTTCTTTAGAGGGGAGAGAGGAAAAGAGAGAGGGGAGAGGGAAAAAAGGAGAGGGGAGAGACTTGGATTATAAACTTTCACTCAATCACAATGAAAATAAAATTTAAAAAAAAGAACTTATTTAATCCTTACAATCCTTATTATGATTTATATTTTTGAGATGAAGAAAGTAAAATTCTAGGAGGAAAGTCACTTGCCCAAGGTCACACAGTTAAGAGGTGGCAGGAGTGGGATTCAAGCCTAGTGCACCAAAGAGCAGCCTGTGCCTCAGGAATAAGGAAGGGTCTGGGGATGCTAAGCCACAGAAGAGAAGGTCACAGGGGGTTGGAAGCTAAAGGGCATGGGTGCTGGCCAGGGGTCTGGACTCTGTCTTGGAAACAGAGGGGATGGTGGAAGTTGCAAAGCAGGATTGTGACGAGGTCAGATCCCTGCAGCTTTTGCTGCAGCTGAGATCAGGAGGGGAGAGGCTGAGGCTGGGAGGCCAGGATGGAGGCCAGGCAAATTGTACTTGAACAGGAGTGGGCCAGAGGGGTCAAAAGTGCTTGGTTGGTCCTTGGAGGATAGTCAGTCAGTCATTCAACAAACACAAATACACCTCACATGGAAGCTACTAATGATGCAAAGCATGTGACTGTTGTCAAGAACTGACTTAAGAGAGAAAGTGCTCACTTGCCTTCATTCATTCAACAACTACATATGGAGTCCTCTTGATGATGAGCCTGTGTCAGCCACTGGGTGCTGGTGAACAAGATCAAAGGAGTCC
The DNA here is from genome assembly GCA_028571685.1 of Heterohyrax brucei. Taxonomy (NCBI): domain Eukaryota; kingdom Metazoa; phylum Chordata; class Mammalia; order Hyracoidea; family Procaviidae; genus Heterohyrax; species Heterohyrax brucei. The sequence continues at coordinate 63,741,316 of CM053140.1, forward strand.
TTGCCCTCAAGGAGGCAGCCAAAAGAAGCAAAAGAAAAAAAAATCACGACAATCAGACATTGAGGAAACAAATACCTGTGCTCAGACTTCCGGAAAGGAAATGTCTGTGATGCTTGAGGGGTGGCTTGGCAGGGGCCTGACCTAGGCTGGAGGGTCAAGAAGGCTGGCCTGACAAAGAGGCTTTTCTACTGAGAAGGGAAGATGGGCAGTTTGAGCCCTGTCACCCAAGGGAGTTTGAAAGGAGGAACTGACTTCCTTCGTGAGGACGCAGCCCCAAGTGTGTGTGGTAGGGACAGGTCATCAGATTTACTTGGCAGATCAGAAATAGTTTAACCAAAGCAATCCCCTGAGGTCACCTTTAAACAACAGTTTTGCTCAGTTAGTAAAGAACATACCTTGAGTATTGTGCTCTTTTAAGAGAGTGTCTATGTGAGACCCAATTGTCACCACTAACTAAATGCTGAGAAGAGGGGGCACTAAGTGTAAGTTAGTGGGGTTGAAACAACTTGAGTAGAAATAGTGAGATTGTTGACAGAAAGGGAAGAATGTCACCAGTGTCACTGCACTGTATGTGTGGAAATTGTTTGATGGGTGTGTGTTTTGCTCTGTGTACTGTCACTGAAAATAAAATAAATTTAAAACCAAAAATAAGAAGAAAGGAAGTTCTCGAAGACCAGGACATGGGGCGCCTAAAAGAAGGGAGGTGAGACTGACCCACACGTCGGAGGGCCTGCGGTGATGTGTTAAGGAATTTTTTGTACTTTGGATGAAGGTTTACAGAGCGAATTAGTTTCTCGTTAAACAATTAATACACACACTGTTTTCTGACATTGGTTAGTTGTCCCCGCTACATGTCAACCCTTTCTCCTTCTTGACTCGGAGTTCCCCATTACCAACTTTCCTGTCCCCTCCTGCCGTCTCATCCTTGCCTCTGGGCTAGTGTGCCCAGTTGGTCCCTTTTTCGTTATTGGACTTGGCTAATCTTTGGCTGAGGAATGAACCTCAGGAATGACTTCTATACTGAACTACAAGGGTGTCAGGGGGCCGTGCTCTCGGGGTTTCTCTAGTCTGTGTTAGATCAGTAAGGCTGGTGGAGATTTTCTTTTAATTGTGATTGAGTGAAAGTGTACAATGCAGTTTAAGTGTGCACGCCCACCTATCTGCAGCTCCTCCTGCTCTCCCCGCCTGGTGTCAGCACACCCCTCCTTTCCATTCCATACATGTCAGAGTCTCTTAACAATCTCCTGACCCCTCCACTTAGTGGAGGATTTTTTCGAGTTACTGTTTTGCTCTGTGTTTTTCTCCGGCTCTGTCCAGGACCCTTTGTTGTGATCCCTGCCAGAGCAGTCAGTGGTGGTAGCCAGACACCATCTGGTTGTGCTGGACTCGATCTGGTGGAGCCCATGGTAGTTGTGGTCTGATCATCCTTGGGTCTAATCTTTCCCGTGTGTCTTTGGTTGTTGTCTTTCTCCCTTGTTTCAGACGGGCTGAAAGCAGCAGAGCATCACAGATGGCTGTGCGTGAGCTTTTTAAGACCCCAGAATGCTACTCACCAAAGTGGGTTGTAGAACGCTATCTTTATGAACCATGGCATGCCGCTTGAGCTAGATGTTCCCTGAGACCATAGTCCCCAGTTGTTAGCCCAGTAACTTGGTCCCTCAGAGAGTCTGGAAGCATCTTGAGCCTCCATGAACTTGCCTTGGTCAGGTAGTCCTGGCTTTCCCAGTACTGCGTACTGTCTTCACTTTCACCAAAGTTACCACTACCTATTGTCTAAACCATTGCCGCTGAGTTGATGCCAACTCATAACGACCCTACAGGACAGAGTAGATTTGCCTCAAAGGGTTTCCAGGAAGTGCCTGGTGGTTTCGAACTGCCAACCTTTTGGTCAGACCCTTACCTACTGTGCCACCAGGGTTTCTGATCTATTGTCTAGTTAGGGATAATCACTCCCCACCCCTCCATTCACTCAAAGCCGTCAGAGATTGTTTTTGTGTGTAAATCTCTTCATGAGGTTTTATAATAGTGGTTCTCATACAGTCTTGTCGTTTTGTGATTGACTTATTTCACTTACCGTAATACCCTCCAGATTCATCCATGTTGTGAGATGTTTTGCAGATCCGTCCTTGTTCCTCATCGTTGGGTCGTGTTCCATTGTATATATGTGCCACAGTTTATCCACTCATCTACTGATGGGCACTCAGGTGTTTCCGTCTTTTTGCTGTTGTGAACAGTGCTGCAGTGAACGTGGGTGTGCATGTGTCTTGTTCAGGTGATGGCTCGTATTTCTCTCCGATATGTTCATAGAGTAGGGTCACGGGATCCCGTGCTATTTATTTATTTGGATTCTTTTTTTAATTGTGATTAAGTGAAAGTATGCAACCCAAATCAATTTTGCATGCCTGCCTGTCTGTAGCTCCTTCTCTTGTCCTCACCTGGTGATAGCACACTCCTTCTTTTTGTTCTACACTTGTCATTGCCTCCCAACAATCCCCTGTCCCCTGCTCTCTACCTTCTTCTCTCCTGTCTAGAAAGAGACCAGTAGGACAGCATCCTATAAATGCATAGAACCATAAAGTACACGGATCATATGAGCACATCGTGTCCCTGATCCCAGTCCATTATTGTCCAAAGAGTTGACCTCAGTAGTGTTTTCTGGGCTGGGGCTGCAGCAGGTCTACCGCCATGCTCCCAGGGGACCCCCAGGCTGCTGGACCATCAGTTGGGGTCTATTAGTACAGTTGTTGAGCTGCACTGCTCTCTTTCTTGAGGATCACATAGTATTTGTTTGTAACTCTTTAAGGAAGTACCATATCATTTTCCAAATTGAGTGTATCACGTTGCATTCCCTCCAGCAGTGGATAAGAATTCTAGTTTTCCCCCAGCCTTTCCAACATTTACTATTTTCTGGTTTTTTTTTTTTTTTGATTCGTGTTGGTAATGTTGAGATCATGCCAAGGAATTTGACTTAGTCAGTGTTTATAGTGGGCAATCAATATTTGTGACTTATTGATGGTAGGGAGTGTTTTTACTCAACCTTGTAGCCCTGAGTCTAGCCCCAGACGTACCCAAGAGGCCTCAAGTTGCTCTTGTTGATGGATGAAGCAAACCAATCAGCTAGGTGGGCTGGTGTGTTAAAGGGTAGGAAAGGGCATAGGCTGGCAGAGATGGATTCCCCTTACACTTAGTAGCCCTGGCAAGTTAGGCAGATGAGATTCAGGCCCAGCTGGTGTGTCATTGCCCAGTCTAGCACCAGGTCAAGTTGTATTGATAAGAGAATTTGCCAGAACAGATGCTTAAAGACAGGTCCAGAGTGACAATACAAAGGCTGAAGTGTGGAGAAGAAGGACGGACTCGCATTGGTGCCTGAGCGCCACCGCTTGGTCAGTCCTCACTTGGGCACACGTGACATGCAGAGCTACGGCACACAATAGAAGAGACCACCATCTGCCTTCATGTCCTTGCTGTAGTACCCCAGCAAGGCTCACCCTGATCCCTTGTTTAAAGTACCCTTCTCTTTGTGGCACTTACCCCATTCCTTGTTCTGTTCTCACAGGGCTTGCTACCTTCCCTGTGTGAGTTATTTACTTTGTTTTACCCTTATTTGTTTTCATGAGGCAGTGGTTTTGACTGTTTTATTCACTGATCTGTTCCAAGTGTCTGGACCAGCATGGTGCGTGGCACCTGGGACGTGCTACAGTAAACGTTGAATGCATGAGTGGTCATAACACGTGAATGGTTACTGAGTGCCAGCTTTGTGCCAGTGGTAGACTAAGCCCCTTCCTTATATGTACTTAATATAATTGTCACAAAGCCCTGTAGGATAGGGCCAGTTTACAGATAGAGCAAGTAAGACTCTGATTTACCCAAGGTCACAGCACTAGTCACCAGCTGTGGTGGCACAGCGGTTAAGAGCTCAGCCACTACCAGAGGTCGGCAGCTGGACTATACCAGTTGCTTCTTGAAAATCCACCAGTTCTACTCCGTGCTGTTGGGTCACTGTGGGTTGGCATCTACCTGACACCTGTGGGATCCATGGCTAGTCACGTCAGAAGGGGAGCCAGAAGGAGACCCAGCCATGAGTGGCTCCAAAGTGCCCCCTCCATGCATGCCGTCGCCAGCCCCAGAGTGTCCACGTGGAGGTCCTGGAGGGTCTGAGTTTCAGGGCTGTGGTGACCATGTGGCCATCATGGATGTGGACCTGATGTGGGGAGGTGTGGGGACAAGAAGCTGGGGCCATTCCAGCCAAAGGGAAGCATCTCCTTCTGAGGGAAGAGGCAGGGTGGACAGGGAGGCTTGTGACAATGCCATGGGCTATGTGCTTCTCACTGGGTGGCATGTAGGGTTTTTGGAAGAGAGGGCCGAGTACACTTGATTCAGATTCTCCAGGATTAGCTGGAAGCCGTCACTGATTCCCTGGGTGAGATTGATGAGGGGTGGGCTCAGCTCAGCCAGTGAGGAACAGAGGGGCCTGGTCCTAGACGGGCTGTGGGAGGCAAGAGATGGAAGGGGTGCCTTTGAAGTCCCCAGCTCTTGCCTGGGCCTCACTCTTGGTCCTGGGGGAGAGTGTGTGGGATGGAGACTGGGAGGCTTGGCAGCCAGTGGGGTGGCCCAGGCCAGCCCCAGGCTTAGGGGCTAGAGCTGGCCCAGGGGGTCCATCAGATCCCTCTACCTGACTGAGCTGCCCATTGCAGAATCCACACAGGTGACAGACCATACAAGTGCCCACATCCTGGCTGTGAAAAGGCTTTCACTCAGCTCTCCAACCTCCAGGTGAGTAGTACCTGCCTGCCTCCAGCCCACCAGGTGCGTGGCTTGCTCCCACCCCGACAAGAGACCATAAGAAGCGGGTAGGGCTTGGGGGCCCTGCTGTCTCGTGACCCCTTGCTGTGTTTCCAGTCTCACCAGCGCCAGCACAACAAGGACAAACCCTACAAGTGTCCCAACTGCTACCGGGCCTACTCAGACTCCGCTTCCCTGCAGATTCACCTGTCAGCCCACGCCATCAAGCACGCCAAGGCCTACTGCTGCAGCATGTGTGGGCGGGCCTACACCTCGGTGAGTGCCCGCCCTGCCAGTGCAGGGGCCCCGGGGGCCTGGGCCTCAGCTGCTTCTTCCGTCTCCTCCTCAGCTCTGTACTGACTCTCCCCATTTCCAGACAAGGAAACAGGCCCAGAGAGGGGAAGGGGCTCCCTGAGATCGGAATGAGTGGAAGGCCAGGGCTTGAACCCAGGACTTATGCTTCCTAGTTCTGGCTGAGCTCCCTGCCCCTTGTCTCCCTGGGTCCCTGAGTTTCAGTCCAGTCCCTGGCACACCCCAGGAGGGAGTGGGGAACCTGGAAGGGAGAAGGGCTTTCCTGTTGCTGGTAAACGCAACTCCCGTCATGGCCACAAGGTGGCACCATGACTTGGCCCTGAGCCGCCTTCAATTCGCAAGAAAGGTCTAGTGGAAAGGTCATCACATGTAGCCACCGGTCCCTGGGTGGGAATTTTCCCTAAAGGGGGCCACACAGGTCCCGGAAGAGGAAAGCCATGTGAGTCACTGGTGTATGTGTTTCTGGTTAATCAAATGTTCTGGATAACAGATCACCATGTATACCTAGCGTAGAGATCTCTGAGCCTCAGTTTCTTCATCTGTGACATGCAGAAGGCAGTAGTTCTTAACTCATAGAACTGCTTGCTGGCGGGTAGAGTCAGTGGCTAATATACCTAGCTGTGACAGTTATCTAGTCACTGGGTGTTTACTGAACACATGTGCTGGTACTTCCAAATCAGGAGGGACCAAACAGACCTGTTCTTGGAGGTTAGAGTCTGTTGGAGGAGACAGATATTAAACAAGTAACCGCGTGAATAACTGTGTCATGAAAAACTGGGTTTCTTAGCCTCAGCACTGTTGGCATTTTTGGGATGGCTAATTAATCCGTTGGGAAACCCTGGTGGCATAGTGGTTAAATGCTACATCTGCTAAATAGAAGGCTGGCAGTTCAGATTCACCAGGCACTCCTTGGAAACCCTATGGAGCAGTTCTCCTCTGTCCTGTAGGGTTGCTATGAGTTGAATCAGCTGTATAGCAGTGGGTTTGTTTTGTTTTGTTTTTAATTATCTATTGTAGAAACCCTGGTGGCTTAGGGGTTAAGTGCTGCATCTGCTAACCAAAAGGTGGCAGTTCAGATCCACCAGATGCTCCCTGGAAACTCTATTGGGCAGTTCTACTCTGTCCTGTAGGGTTGCTGTGACTCAGAATCAGAATCAACACAGCAGGTTTGGTTTTGGGGAAGTGATAAAAGAAAACTATATCTTGAAAGACAATAGGGAAGACAAAATTGTAGGGAAAGGGGTGGGTTCAGGTGAGTCATCTGAGGATGTGACCTTCAGATGAAACCCAAGGTATAATCAGTCAGGTGAAGAGAAGAAAGAAGAGACCGGACCTCTTCTGTGCAGGGGAACAGTGGTGCAAACACCCTGAGGTGAAACGAACTTAGTGTGTTTAACGAACTTAAACAAAACTGGGTGACAGAAGGCCTGGGGCCCAGCTGGGGAGTTGGGGGACTTTTTCAGATAGAATGGGAAATTACTGGGAAGCAGCTTTTGGGAGAGTATTTTTGAAAGGTCACTCTGGCTGGTGAAGATGCATGAATTGCAGGTGGCATAGTCAGTTATTTGTCAGCTGCCAGCCAAGGCTGACACCTGTTGTGTGCTGAGTACACATCATTTATCCATCCCTAGGGTTAAAGGGGCAGAGGGGAATTGAGAGACTAAGAGGCCAGAACCTGCAGGGATGTGAGCCCAAAGATGTGTCAGGGAAGCCCCAGGAACCTGGTAGCCCCGACTCACTGGTTGACCTCCTGCCCTTTGCAGACCTCATGCTTGTGAGAATCTGTCTGAACTTGGGCTGGGGCTCAGATCTCACTTGGCCTGAGGCCCCACCCTGAACTTGGGCCTGACTGGACTCTCTACATGGAACAAAAATAATTACTACTATTATTATTTGTTTGTGTTTTAATGGATCAGTTGTTAAAACTACTTTAGTAAAGAAAGAAGCAGTAAAACTGTGAGCCGCCGTGTCCCTGTCAGCTCCCAAACCAGTCAACCAGTCCCACCCCATACAGACCCTTATTGTTTGAAGTATAACCCAGATATCATGATTTTATCTGTAAAAATTTCTCAATTTTTTTGTTCATCTCTAAAGATAAGGATACCTTTTTTGGTATATATCCACATACCCGTATTATACTGCCTAAAAGTAAGTTAACTGTAACTCCTTAATATCAAATACCCAGTGTTCAAATTTTCATTTGTCTCATTAATACCATAATTTTGTTTATTTACAGCTTTATTCTTTAGTCAGGATCCGAATACAGTTCCTCCATTGCAACTGGTTGATAATCTCTCTGAAGTACCTTTTTTTAAAATTCTGTTTTGTTGTTGATGAGACTGTGCACAGCACAGGGTGAACCACGTTACCGGTCCTGCGTCTGCAGTTCACTGGACGTTGACTGTGCTCCAGTTGTGCCCCGTACTGGCCCTCCTTTTCTGAGGTGCCCGTCCCCCGTTCGTGGAAACTCACTGCTCCCGGAGGTTCCTGTGTAACCTTTCACGTTACTCTTGTCACTTTGACCCCTTATAGTTTTTGAAATGGTGTAATACTCCGTGTAGACATTTTTCACTAGTGAATCTAAACTATTGCTTGGTTTTCAGAAGACTTGAGGGCATATTTGGGGCTTAAATTTTAAACATGATCTCAGGGCAGTAGTTTCAGAGGTTCATCCAGCCTCTTGAGTCTCTTTTTCATAAATAGGTTCTGCCCCCACTTTTTTTTCTTGGCACTTTATTTTTTGAAGAAATGCAGATGTTCATTCTGTAGTTTCCTGGTTTGGATTTTCCTGATTATGTCCCACTGGTGTTACTTAATAGTGCGTTGGCACCACACTGGAGGGCTGCCTCTGCTGGATTCTGAGCATGCTGAGGTATGAGGTCAAGGAGAGGCAGGTGGGGAACCAGATTACCAGTGCTGTTACTGACAAAGCGAAGGCCTTGGGGGCTGCAGGTGAAGCCCAGCTGGCCTGCCCGTCGTTGCAGTCATCTCAGGCCAGGCTGAGTAGAGTCTGTGGGGACTTGAGGGATGGGCTGAGATGCCCAGTTCATGTTGCCAAGCTCACCAAGCACATTAAGCCACCTTCTCCCCAAGGTACGGTCGAGGGAGAGCAGGAAAGCCAGAGGTCCCACTACCGCCTGGAATTAAATGTAACGAATGGGGAGGGCACAGTCTCCTCAATCGGCCCCTGGTGGTGGATACTGTTCAATCTGTTCTGACTCACAGTGATACTGTATGGGGGAAGAGAACTTCCCTGTAGGGTTTTCTAGGCTGTGATTGTTACGGAAGCAGATCGCCGGCTCTTTTTCAGGAAGAGCTTCTTGGTGGATTTGATCAGCCAGCCTCTTGGTTAGCAGCCAAGCACTTAACCCGTGTGCCACCAGGGCTCCTTACTAGACGTAAAGGGCCTTAACCTCATCACTGCCTCAGCCCTTTGAGGTTGTTCCTTCAGCATGCCCACTTACAGAAGAGGAAACTGAGGCCCAGAGAGCTACGGTGACTTGTTCAAGATCCCACCAGTAATAAATGGCAGAACTAGGTTCACTCTGGGGGACACTGCCTTTCCCCCAGTGGGCATCATCCGGATCGGGGGACTGTGCTCAGCCTGGCTGACACACCCCAGTACCATCAGGTGGCAGATGGCTGCTGGCCGGCCCAGGAGAACCCCAGGTAGGCACCAATGAAGAGCCAGTATGCTATGGGCTCAGACCCCAGAAAGTGAGCCAGCATCCCTGGAGCCAGTTCCTGATGTCAGCCTGACCCCAGAGCTTGTCACCCACTGCCAGCTGGTCACCTAGCAAGGTTCCCTCTAGTGGGAACTTGTGGAACTGCAGCCTGAATGTCTTCCCTCAAAAAAGCCGCAGAAACCCAAAACCCCTTGACGTCCAGCAGATTCCAACTCGTGGCCACCCATAGTGTGTCTGAGTAGAATTGAGCTCCGTAAGGTTTTCAGTGGCCATAATCTTGGGGAAATAGATTGCCAGGCCTTTTTTCCAAAGCACTCCTTTCAGCTGGTTGTTGTTGGCTGCCGTGGCGTCAGTTCCCAGTCACAGCGCCCCCGTGTGGGCAGAATAGAGCTGTTCCATAAGGCTTGCCGAAGCAGATGGCCAGGCCTGTCTTCTGAGGCTCCTCTAGGTGGGTTTGAACCATCAACCTTTGGCTGGTAGCTCCGTGTACACCGTTTGTACCATTGAGGGCCCACATGTCCTGATTTCTCCTTTGCCCACAGGAGACCTACCTGATGAAGCACATGTCTAAACACACGGTGGTAGAGCACCTGGTGAGCCATCACTCACCGCAGAGGACCGAGTCCCCCGGCATCCCAGTACGGATCTCTCTCATCTGAGCCGACCGAGGCACCGCCCTGCCCGGCCGCTGGCAGACGCAGACCCGGCAGCACCAGGCCCCAGCGCCCTCCGGTGGTCTCCAGGAACAGCCGACAGCCGAGATCTCTCAATCTTCCAGACCTTTCAGGCGGCCTGGGCGGCAGAAGCCCTCTCTGGTCCGGCTCTGGGGCAGTCAGGCCAACCTCAAGATTCTGGACTGTTTGGGTGGCATCCAAAGACGATCTCAGAGCACTTTGAATCTCTCTGTTGAGTTTTCTTTTTTGTTCCCCACCCTTCACTTTCTTTACTGTTTTTTTTTTTTTTTTTTAATTTTTTTTTTAACTTTCGGAAAGAACAGAAAAAAAGATATTTATTGGCCACGACGTTGGTGCTGCTAAGACCGAGAAATTTAAAAATCGGACAGATGGACACAGAGAACCAGAGGGCAGCATGGGACCTTCTCGTGCCATGCCTCAAATCTTGAGGGAAGGCTCAGGCCTGGGTTTCTGGACTGCGTAGGGGTCCCCCAGGTGGGAGGGGGTAGGAGGCAGTGCAGTGAGCTCCTCATACTGGGTGCCCAGCTAGCACCTCTCCGGCTGTGCCCTGGGCATTACTGAGCAGAGGGACGAGGCAGCTACCAGAGCTGTCCCGGCTTCAGGAGGTGGGAACCAGAGAGGGGCCAGGAGATCGGCAGGACCAAAGGGTGCAGTGATGGGCTGGGCTGGGCAGCAGGCCCAGGGAAGTCGGGTAGGGGTGGGCTGGGTGAGACCTGGCCCCTCACTGCCCTGAAGACCACCCAGTCTACCTCGATGCTGGCCAGGAAACCTATCGGCTACCTCTCCTGCCATCCCAGACTGTGGGCTGGGGGACAGGGAGGGAGGGGGCCTGGGGCTAGAACCCCCCCTCCAGAGTTTCCTCCAGATGGGGATAATGCCCAGGGAGGGGTTATTAGTCTTCCCTGCTATGGAGGAGGAGATCCCCAGCCCAGGCCCCAGGCCCCTCGGCAGGGAAGGGATCCTCGGGAAGGAGGGTCCCAGGAGCAGACCCTACCCCTAGCCCCCACAGACACACCCCAATCTCAAAGCCATGCGTGTCCATGTATATAGGAACTGTGTACAGAGCCCGGAGAAGCTCCCCCACCTCCCCCCAGGAAAAAAAAAAGGAAGCTAGACAGAAACTCATCTATATATTCTGTATCTGGAGTTCCGTTTTGAATATTAACTGTGTTATTTTTATACACTTTTAAGCCTTAACTCACTATTGATTTACCAGTTTAACGTTTCCTGGGGTTTCTTTGCCCGTGGGGTTCTCTGCCCCCACCCCACGCCCTTTGTTTGACTTGCGTTGTCTGATACTCAGTATTGTAGCTTTTCGTCCGCATGTTACTGTCCTGTAAATACGCTGTTATACATACTGTTAACACCCCTTTACTTTTTTCTATGGGACCTCCAGGCCACCATATTTAGAACTAGTTACCTTATTAAAAAAGAGAAAACAGTCTGTTGGCTTCTCAGTCTGCATCTTGGTGGCAGGGAGATGAGGGTGGGTACCCCTCAGAAACATCAGGAAAGAAGTTTGCATTCTGTGTTAAAAAGGGGGTAGGGAGCAAAATAAAACTCAAATGTGGGGGGACAACACTAAAGGCGGAAAGAAACAAAGGAATTACAGACCCTCTGCTCTTTGTATTTCTCTGTTGTGAATAAACTGTACCTGCACCCAGGTGGCAGTGGCGTGTGGTGTGCTCTGTGCGAGGGTGGGGCTGGGGGCACCTTTCCACTGTTCCTCTCCCCTCCCCTGCCCCCCAGACTTGGGGAAGGAAGGGACCGGGGCCTTATTGTGGGCCTGGCGCTGAGTTAAATGTTTTATGCTTGTTAGCAAACAACTCCCCTGTGAAGTGGTAGCAAATCAAAGATGGAGTTTTTGGCCAGAGATCGTTCAGAGATTAAGTGGCAGAGACACACATTTAGCTCTGGTCTATCTGGCTGAGTGCCATGGCTGCTAAACAAAGGGTCAGCAGTTCAAATCTACCAGGTGCTCCTTGGAAACTATGGGGCAGTTCTACTGTGTCCTCTAGGGTTGCTATGAGTCAGAATCGGCTCAATGGCAGTGAATTTTTTTTTGAATCTGTTTCTTAAGCCTTTGTAGATGTGCTGGATCCTCCAATGAGGTTTGCAGCCTCTGCTACCAGGGCCTTCTGCATACAGTCATTGCCACTCCCATGGGGGTCCATGATGAATTGTGTCCTGAATTGTGTGAGGTATTCCAGTGATTGGGGGCCCTCAGGAAGCACCATGTTTCGCCACAGGAATCAGTATTGTGATTGCTGGGGAAATACAAGAATGAACCTGACCATCAGGCTGGCCTTGTGCTAGATAGAAAGGAGTGACACCGTGTATCAGTATGAATTGGCAAGGAGCCCACCCTCAGGGAGTCCTCTTCCTCCTCTGAGCCCTGAGTCCTCGTGTGTCCAGACCTGGCTGCAAGTAATAGAAAGGCCAAGTACTGAGCTGTTGGGTTTTACGGGCTCATGAACAGGACAGTGCAGGGGCTGGGCCAGGACTTAAATAGTGTCTTTCCAGCTGTCCACTTGGTTCTATCCTGTGATAAGTGTCGTCCTTAAGCTCCTGTGGGGTCAGCAGCTCCACCCTCATAGCCCCCAAGGTAGCAGGGAAGCAAGTCTCTGCCTCTTACCCAAAAGCCCCAGCAAAAGTCAAGTTGGGTTTTGCTGGCTCAGACTGGATTAGGTATATTTCTTGAACCAATTACTGTAAGCAGGAGAAGGTGATTGTCTTAGGTGTAGGGCTGTGCTTTAAGCCTGGAGCAGATGGTGAAGCCTTCACCTGAAGTGTGTCTCCGTGTCTGAGTCGTCTGGTGCCGCTCTAATAGAAGCACCACAAGTGGATGGCTTTAGAGAAAGAAATTTTTTTTTTCTTACACAGTCCAGTAGGCTACAAGTCCAAATTCAAGATGTCCGCTCCAGAGGAAGGCTTTTCCTCTTTGTCGCCTCTGGAGGAAGTTCCTTGTGTTGCCTCAGTCTTTGGTCAGGGAGCATCTGGGCGCAGGAACCCCAAGTCTAAAGGACGCACTCTGTTCCCAATGCTGCTTTGTTGATGGTGCGAGATTCCCACTCTGCTTGTTTCCCTTTCCTTTTATCTCTTGTAGGATAAAAGGGTAAAAGGTGGTGCAAGCTACACTCCAGGGAGACTCTCTTTATATTGGAGCAGGGAGGGGACCTAAGGAAGGGTTTTACAGTCTAACCCTAATCCTCTTCAATATAAAGCTTATCTATTACCCACAGGCAGAGTTTAGGATTTACAGTTTAGGAAAATCACAACATAGTAATCACAACATTGGTAATCACAGCCCAGCCAAATTTCTATACATATTTTGGGGGGCTGAGCTCTTTGGGGGGGGGGACATAATTTAAGCCACGACACGCCTCAAGAGAAAACTAGGGTGTATTCCCATCAGAAGGGGGAGTGGATTACCAGGCAGCCAAGAACCAGCATGTTCTGAGTAGTGTCACAGACTTAAGTCGTGTTTGAAATTGGCCTCCCATAGCTGCCTGTGCTGTGAAAGGATGAGTTCTGGCAGCTGTGTTTGTGTCGTGTGACCCAGTCCCAGCCACAGCTGATGGGCTATGGCGGGCCCCTGACGAAGAAAGACTCCATCTGTGGCAGCCAGGACTGTGCTGCTCTGGTTTATGTGAGCAGAAGGCGCACATCTCTTAATGACTCCACCTTGAGTGACTGTTAATCAGCCATGGTGGGATTTACACCACTGGAATTGGCAAACACTGCAAATCAGAGTTTTGTTTTTCCTCAGATAGCCAGTTGGCTAGTTGCTTGCCTGACCACACAGATAATTAAGTGCTCCATTGCTAATAAAAAGGACAGTGGTTTGAATGACTCAGGGGCACCTTGCAAGAAAAGCCTGGCCATCTACTTTCAGAAGATCACAGCCTTGAGATTTTGGCTGAGCTCCAGTTCTACTCCTGACACCCTTCGAGTCACCATGAGTCGGGCTTAACTCAGCGGTAACTCAGGAAACATTTCTCAGCATGACTGCACCGAATTTAATCTCCCACAAGTGGGCAACGAGTCAGTTCTACACACTGGACATGTATTGATTCATTTAATTTTACCTCCACTGTTAAGGATTGAATTGTGTCTCCCCAAGAAGGCATGTTGAAATCCTAATCCCTGTATTGTTATGACTGCTGTAACAAAAATACGACAAGTGGATGGCTTTAACAAACAAGTGTGTTCAGTCACTGCCTAGTAGGCTGTAAGTCCAAATTCAAGGTGTCAGCTCCAGAGAAAGGCCTTCTCTCTCGGTTGGCTCTGTAGGAAGCTCCTTGTTGCCGGTCTTCCCCTGGACTGGGAGCTTCTCAGCCCAGGGACCTCAGGTCTAAAGGATGTGCTTGGGGGTGTGAAGTCCCCTGTCTTGCTGCTTGCTTCTCTCTCTCACATCTCAAAAGCAATTAGGTTCCAACTCGGCTTAATCTTGTAGATTGAGTCCTGCTTTGTTAACATGGCGGCCACTAATCCCGTCTCATTAACGTCATAGAGATAGGATTTACCACCTATAGGAAAATCCCATCAGGTGACCATGGTGAACAATCACACATTCCTAGGGATCACAGCCTACCTAAGTTGACAAGTTTTTTCGTGGGGGGGGGGGACACAGTTCAACCCGTGACAGTGACCCTGTTTGGAAATAGGTCTTGAAAGACTCTGTTAGTTAGGTTAACATGATTAGGAACACATCAGGAGGTGGGAAACCCTGGAGGCTGGAGTCGCTGTTTTGGGTGGGACTTAAGAAGGATGAGGAGGAGAGATGCAGAGAGGGAAAGAGAAGCTGGAGAGCCAGCCTGACTTTGGTCTTCGTCCTCCGGCCAGGTCAAACCTCCCGTTTTGTTGTCACATCAGTGAATTTAAGTTGCTAGTGGTGTGATGTTGGGTGAGTTACTTAACCTTTCTATGCCTGCTTCCTCATCTGTAAAAGGGGGAAATAATAGTAATGCGTTTATAAAGTAGATACAATAGTTTCCTAGAGTTTCTGTAACAAGGTACTGTACTCACGGAGACCCTGTAGGACAGAGCAGAACTGCCCCACAGTGCTTCTAACAAACGGCTGGTGGATTCCAACTGCTAACCTTTCTGTTCACTCCCTAGTGCTTAACCACTGCACCACCAGGACTCTGTTTCACACTTAAGGGTTGTGACTTAATACAATTAATGTATATATAGTTTTTGTTTCATCGTGGCATTTTTAAGTGAAACTGCTGTGTTTACTTTTTACTGGCGTCTATGGAGGTGAGGAGTACAATGACCACGGGTATTGTTTGCTGTCACCACCTTGATTTGTGCGAAGGGTTCAGCTGTCTTACCCACCATTGCTTCTGCACCATCAGGGTAAATGGCAGCACAGTGAAAAAGTCAGGTAGCATCTTAGTGGTGTTATAAAAATAGTTGTAACTTCACAGATCCCGTGAAAAGATCTTGGCTGGAGACTCTGGCTGGTCCATAAACCACGCTTGGAGAACTGCTTTATTCATCAGTCAACAAATCACCTGTTTATTAAGTGCCTACCATGCCCCAGGACACCCTGGTGGTGTACAGGTTAAGTGATACAGCAGCTAACCAAAGGTCAGCAGTTTGAGTCTACCAGATGCTCCTTGCAAACTCTATGGGGCAGTTCTACTCTGGACTGTACAGTCACTATGAGTCAGAATTGACTCGACAGTAGTGGGTGTGCAGTTTTTCGGCTTATGATGCCCCAGCACTGTTGTAGGTTCTGAGTATTTGAGTGTATCACATAAGGCCTCTGCCAAAAATTCTTGCAGAATGAAGCAGAAAATTAACAGAGAAGTGAGCAGGGTAATTTCAGCTACAGAAAAGTACCTTGAAAAAAATAAAACAGAATAATGGAGAGTGATGTGGAGTAGTTAATTTACCTTCACCATTTACTAAAGCATCCATCAGTCGCCAGGGGCTTTTAAAATTTTAATCAAGCAAAATAATTCAGTTTCTCAGTCACACTAGCCACATTGCAAGTGCTCAATAACCACATGGGGCTAGTGGCTACTGGTCTGGACAGCTGACCCCAGTGGTGCAGTGGTTAAGAGCTCAGCTGCTAATCAAAAGGATGGCAGTTTGAATCCACCAGCCACTCCTTGGAACCCTTCTGAGGCGGTTCTGCTCTATCCTATCGCATCACTGTGAGTTGAAATTGAATCAATGGCAATGGGTCTGGTTGTTTCGTCTGGGACAGTGCAGCTATAGAACCTCGTCAACATTACAAAAAGTTTCATTAGACAGTGCTGATTTAGCTCATGTGATACAGAAGGCTCGGGACAGAACTGAAGGCAGAGGAACCTGTGAGGACAAGGAAGGGTACTGGACCAGACAGCCAAATCCTGGATGGAGGAAGGGAGTGACAGGTGAGGGATGAAGGTGACGAGGAGGGTGGAGGAGCAGAGCCGGGAGTCAGGAGACAGAGGAGGAAGGAGGAGGAGTTTGTTTGGCGAAGAAAATCATACATGCACCCAGAATATGAACGGTGATTCTCTGCAGGTTAGGGAGGATTAGAAGTAATTCTGGTTTTCTTTTTACACTTTTCTGGGGTTTGCCCTCAAGTTTTCCTACTGTGTTTTTTTTTTTTTTCTCTCTCAGATTTTTAAAATAGAAATGTAAAAGAAAAAGACACAAAGAACAGTGTAACAAATGCCCCTATTCGCACCATCCAGAATTGATAATTTTATTTCGACGGCACTTGGCACTTGGCATCATATTAATTTTTTTAAAAAAGTCTTAAAGCTGTTAAGGAAAGTCGCCTCTGACCACCCCCTCTCCCCCAGGCAAGCACCGGCGGTCGGTTTTCAGTTTTACACACGTGTATGTCCGTAGAGCCGGCCCTCATCTGTCAGTTTGTCTCACTATGGTAGCTTGCAGGTTGCCATAATCCTGGAAAAGCTATGTGTAAAAATGGAATGGGGGTGGAATTTGACTTCCTCTAATCCCACAAGGGGAAAGAATCAAGATGGACAGCCCAAGGCTGATTCCTATGAGGTGGAGGTCTGACAGGCCTTCACCCTCCAATCTTGTTACCAGTTCTGACACCAGCTGTCTGTTAGCACTCTCCACTTGTCTCCTGGTTTCAATAATTTGTTGCAATGGCCACACAGAACTCATAGACAATAGTCACAATTGTGGGGGTTATTAGGGAAGTAACAGGTTACAAATTTAGGCTCAGGAACATCCAGGACGTAGTTCTTGGATCAGAACAGCCATGTCTCAGCCATGCCTGCAGGCATGCCTCTGTCTGCACCCTTGGCTTCTGACCTGCTTGGGATAGTGTTAGGAAGCTTTTTAGCTCTACTGGAGGCACCGCATTCTGCCAGGAAGCCTCCTGTCCAAAGACACTCAGCTTTCTCAATCTGCTCCAGAAAGCCCCCTGCTTTGTCTCCCACCCCCTGGTTCTGCTGCCTCTGCTGCTGTTTCTCGCCTTCTCTTGCTGTCTCCAGTTTTACAGCTCTCTCTGGCTCCTGGATCTAGGAGGTTTTCAGTACAGGGATCCCAGGTTTACACAACACACTCCATTCCTGGATCTTCTTTCTTGGTGATGGTGGAAGTCTTCATTCTCTATTCCTGGCTCGACAGTCCCTAACAACAACAAAATCCCCACAAGAGTGCCATGCACCACTTATTTACATTTTTAGCAAGCTATCTACTCTCCTTGGTGGACCACAAGCACTTCATTTCCATAATCCCACCCAGTCTTTTGGTGGTAGTTACAAGACCGTGGCAGGAAACACCTTATGAAAACAATCCATCGCACCTCACTGTGCCACTTGTTGTTGTTGCTAGGTGCCGTAGAATCAATTCTGACTCATAGCAACCCTGCATACAACAGAACAAAACACTTCCTGCTCCGGCACTGCCCTCACAATGGTTGCTATGCCTGAGCCCACTGTTGCAGCCACTGTATCAGTGTGTCTCATTAAAGGTTGCCTTGTTTTTTGATGACCCTCTAATTTACCAAGCATGATGACCTTTTCCAGGGACTGACCCCTGCTGATAACATGTCCAAAGAATATGAGATGAAGTCTCACCATGCTTGCTTCTAAGAAGCATTCTGGTTGTACTTCTTCCAAGACAGATCTGTTCATTCTTTTGGCAGTTCGTAGTATATTCAGTACTCTTCGCCAACACCACAATTTAAAGGCATCAATTCTTCTTCAGTCTTCCTTATTCATTGTCCAGCTTTCACATGCATGAAGCAATTGAAAACACCGTGACTTGAGTCGGACACATGTTAGTCTTCAAGGTGGCATCTCTGCTTTTCAACATTTTAAAGAGGTCCTTTGCAGCAAATTTGCCCAATGCATAACACTTCTTTTGATTCCTTGACTGCTGCTTGCATGGGTGTTGATTGTGGGTTCAAGTAAAATGAAATCCGTAACAACTTCAATCTCCTCTGTTTATCATGATGTAGCATGTTGGTCCAGTTGTGAGGATTTTTGTTTTCTCTGTGTTCAGGTGTACTACATATGGAAGGCTGTGGTCTTTAATCTTCATCAGTAAGTGCTTCAAATCCTCTTCACTTTCAGAGTTTTGTTGGGGCGGAGTCAAGATGGCGGACTAAGCCCCCGCCTCCTTATATCCCTCTGGAAACCAAGACCTGAATTGACAATCAAACAGAGCCTTCTGATCACCTAATCAGCCTCAGGACACGGCACAGAGCTGTTAATTGGGACTTTATACCACTCAGCGAAAAATCTTCTCTCTTTCGCTGACTCCCGCTCCTGGCTAGCCCCAGCTCTCACGGACGGAAGGTAAACGCACCATTTTGACTTTTTTTTCTCCTCTGTCTTGGCCGGGGAGCGGAGCTGGGCCTTGCCTGGCGGCTGGACTCGGACACACTGCTGGGGGGATAGGCAGGCGAAATTCCCATATTCTGAGAGCCAGGCTTGGGACTCTGTTAATCTAGACACTTTGAGCCTTTTGTTTTGTAGCTGCCTCAGCGGGGTTTGTGCGGAACTCTGTGGTCAGGGTGCGAGACGCCATGTTGGTACCGAGATTTTAGCGGGACCTCGTTCTTAGCCTGGGAGCCAGCGCCTACAAACGGGACAGCACTTCTCCGACTGAAAAGTAGGGATTTTGCACAGTGCTGCCTACATTGGGGGCCCTGCAACAGAAGCAGAGGAATCACTACCTCTCGGCACCTTTAGCCCCTCTGTCTGCTGCCTGTGTGGAGGACGCCATCTTGGATACGGTGGCCGCAGCTAGACCTAATTCTTAGCTTGGGAGCCAGAGCCTGCCCACAGGAGAGCGCTTTTCTATCACAAAACCAATACTCGACACAGTGTTGGCTAAGGCTAGGCCCTGTCAGCAGAGGCCAACAGGGCAGTAGCATTGCTGTATTCTGAACTAGTTTGTTATCATCTGGGGTTGGATATAGTGGCGCTTACTTTGTCAGATGAGAAGAGGGACCTCTACACCTGAAAACCTAACTGACTTGTGAACTGGTCAGATACCTTTTGCTTTACATTTGAAGACAGCCTAGAGAAACATTTGCAATCGATCCTCACAGTACCTCTTCTAGCCTCTATATACTCACATGGGACCCAAAAAGCAACAGACAATTGTGGCATACAAGCAATCACTCATGGCTTCAGAAGGCTCCCAAACAAAGCAACCAAGGAGTTTGCCAGATGAAGAAACTTTTATGAAAGCATCAGGAAGTGAATACAAATTGATTATATACAGAGCCCTTCTAGACCTTATACAAAATGCACCAGAACAAAATGAAAAATTATGCAAGTTGTTCGACCTGATGGAACACCAGTACTCTGAAATCCAACAGATCAAGAAGAAAATCAAAGACATAGAAACTTCCATGCAAAGCCAAGAAAACAGAATGGAATAAATGGAAAAAAGAATTTCTGACTTGGAAGACAGAGCTACTGATGCCAGCGTCTATGAGCAGAAATCAGACAAAAGAAACAAGAAAAATGAAGAAACATTAAGAAGCATGTGGGACTCTATTAAGAGGAACAACCTTCGATTAATTGGAATTCCTCAACAGGGTGAGACATCTGAGAACAAAGAGAGTATTGTTGCTGAGCTGCTGAAAGAAAACTTCCCAGAAATCATGAAGGAAGAGAATATAGACATCTCAGATGCATATCGTACGCCACCCAATATAGATCTCAAAAGAAAGACTCCAAGACATATTATAATCAAGCTTAACAAAATGAAACATAAGCAGCAACTCTTAAAGGCAGCAAGACTCAAGGCAAAGCTAACATTCAGAGGGAAACCCTGTACGCTCTCGTCAGATTTCTCAGCAGAAACCATGCTGGCATGGAGACAGTGGCACGACACGTTCAAAGTCTTGAAGGAGAAGAACTTCCAACCAAGAATTATATATCCTGCAAAACTATCTTTCAAATATGAAAATGAAATTAAGACATTCCCAGATAAACAGAAACTCGGAGACTTTGTAAAAACCAAACCCAAACTACAAGAAATACTGAAAGAAGTTCTTGGCGTTGGCTTAGAAGAACGAAACCACTAACTTTATATTTTAGAATGACACACTACTCAATACTCTACTCGTTTAGGGAAGGCTCCAAAGTAAATCACAGCTTTGATATGGAAAGAAGCAATCCAGTGATCATCATGAAAACTATGGTGTCATCATAATAAAAAGAGGGATGTACTACAGTCGTTATAGTCCTTCCAGATGGAGAGGAAGATGACAAGACTGGTAGTAATTAAAATTGGGTTTATAAATAGTTTATTAAGGGGGTTCATAGGGGCAGCTGTAAAGCACAACAAAGATGTATCATACCATTTCAAGAAATCTAACACACGAGTCTCAACAACTATAAAACCAGCTCTGAAAAAGGTGAAAAATCAACTCACAAGAAAGAGTGTCCCAGAACAGGCTAATAAGAACAACAGAGAAAACATCAACATAAAAATAAACATATCACAATGGCAGCAGTGAACACATACCTATCAATAATGACATTGAATGTGAATGGACTGAATGCTCCAGTAAAGAGACACTGAGTGTCATCTTGGATCAAAAGACACGACCCATCCATATGTTGTCTGCAAGAAACTCACTTGAGACCTAAAGACAGGAACAAACTGAAGATTAAAGGATGGAAGAATATATATCAAGCTAACAATGAACAAAGAAGAGCAGGGGTGGCAATTCTAATCTCAGACAAAATCAATTTTAATGTCAAATCCACCATCGTGGACAAAGATGGACACTATTTATTGCTGAAAGGTTCAGTACACAAGCAAGACTTAACTATATTAAATATTTATGCACCTAATGTCAGAGCACCTAAATATGTCGAAGAAACACTGACTATGCTCAAAATAGAGTTAGATGACTCCACAATAATAGTGGGAGACTTTAACACTCCACTCTCATTGCTAGACAGATCGTCTAGAAAAAAACTCAGTAAAGATACAGAAGACCTCATTGACACAATTAACCAACTAAACCTCATTGATATATACAGAACTTTCCACCCATCAGCAGAGAACTACACCTTCTTCTCCAGTGCACATGGAACATTCTCCAGAATTGACCACGTGATAGGCCATAATGCAATGCTCAACAAAATCCATACCATTGAATTACTGCAAAGCATCTTCTCAGATCATCAAGTCATAAAAGTTGAAATCAATAGCCAAAAAAACATAGATAGAAAGTGGAACTCTTGGAAACTGAACAACATCTTGCTCAAAAAAACATGGGTTATAGAGGAAATCAAGGATGAATTAAAGAAATTCATGGATTCCAATGAGAACGAAAACACTTCCTACCAGAACCTATGGGATACAGCCAAAGCAGTGCTCAGAGGTCTGTTTATCTCCATAAATGCACACATTGGGAAGGAAGAAAGAAACCAAATCAAGGAACTAACTCTACAGCTTGAACAAGTAGAAAGAGAACAACAGAGGAACCCCTCAGGCACCAGAAGAAATGAGATCATGAAGATTAGAGCAGAGCTAAATGAATTAGAGAATAGAAAAACAATTGAAAAAATTGAAAAGACCAAAAGCTGGTTTTTTGAAAAGATCAACAAAATTGATAAACCACTGGCTAAACTTACTAAAGAAAAGCAGGAAAGGAAACAAATAACCCAAATTAGAAATGAGAGGGAGTTGTCACCACAGATGCAACAGAAATAAAAAAATATCATAACAGAATACTATGAAAGACTGTACTCTAACAAATTTGAAAACCTAGGGAAAATGGACCAATTCCTTGACTCATACCACCTACCCAAATTATCACAACGTGAAGCAGAAGAACTTAATAAACCCGTCACAAAGGAAGAGATTGAAAAGGTCATCAAAACACTGCCAACCAAAAAAAGTCCGGGCCCAGATGGCCTCACGGTAGAATTCTACCAAGCATTTAGAGAAGAGTTATCCCCAATACTACTGAGACTGTTTCACAGTATAGAAAGTGATGGAGTACTCCCAAACTCATTCTATGAAGCCAGCATAACCCTGATACCTAAGCCAGGGAAAGATCCAACAAAGACAGAAAACTACAGACCGATATCACTCATGAACCTAGATGCAAAAATCTTCAACAAAATTCTTGCTAACAGAATACAACAACATATCAAGAAATTAATCCATCATGACCAAGTGGGATTCATACCAGGGATACAAGGCTGGTTCAACATCAGGAAAACAATTAATGTGATTAACCACATAAATAACACAAAAAACAAGGATAACCTGATTTTGTCCATTGATGCCGAAAAGGCATTTGATAAAGTCCAACACCCAATCATGCTAAAAACTCTTAGCAAAATGGGCATAGACGGCAAATTCCTCAACACAATAAGGGCCATTTATACAAAGCCAATTGCCCACATCATCCTGAATGGAGAGAGACTGACTTTCCCTTGAGATCAGGAACTAGACAAGGATGCGTACTGTCACCTCTCCTATTCAACATTGTGCTAGAAGTTCTAGCCAGAGCAATTAGACAAGACGAAGAAATAAAGGGCATCTGCATCGGCAAAGAGGAAGTTAAAATCTCCCTGTTCACAGATGATATGATTGTATATGCAGAGAACCCTAAGGAATCTATAAGTAAGCTGCTAAAACTGATAGAAGAGTTCAGCAAAGTCTCAGGATACAAGATAAACATAAGTAAATCAGCAGGATTCCTTTATACCAACAACGAGACTGTTAAGGAGGAAATTATGAAATCAATACCATTTACGATAGCCCCTAAGAAGATAAAGTACCTAGGAATTAATCTAACTAGAGAAACAACAGACCTTTACAAAGAGAACTACAAGCCCTTACTACAAGAAACTAAGAGAGACTTAGATAAATGGAAAAACCTACCCTGCTCATGGATAGGAAGATTTAACATTGTGAAAATGTCTATTTTACCCAAAGCAATTTATTTATATAATGCAATTCCAATGCAAGTTGCAGCATCATTTTTTAATGAGATGGAGAAACAAATCACCAATTTTGTTTGGAAAGGGAAGAAGCCCCAGATAAGTAAGGTACTACTAAAGAAGAAGAACACACTGGGAGGCCTCTCATTACCCGACCTTAGAACATACTACACTGCCACAGTGGTCAAAACAGCCTGGTACTGGTACAAGAACAGACAGATGGATCAATGGAACAGAATTGAGACCCCAGAGATGACATCATCTGCCTATGAACAGCTGATATTCGACAAAGGCCCTAAGACATTAAACTGGGGTAAAAACAGTATCTTCAACAAATGGTGCTGGCAAAATTGGTTATCCATCTGCAATAAACTGAATCAAGATCCATATCTTACACCTTATACAAAAACCAACTCCAACTGGATAAAAGACCTAAATATCAAACCTAAAATCATAAAGCTCATCCAAGAAAAGTTAGGAACAACAATGGAAGTTTTAATACACAATGAGGACAGACTCCAAAATCTGTCAAAGAAACCTCAATCAACAGAAGAGAAAATAGATAAATGGGAACTATTAAGAATCAAACACTTTTGGTCATCCAAAGACTTTATTAATAGAATTAAAAGAACACCTACAGAATGGGAAAAAATATTTGGCAACTCTATGTCAGACCGACGCCTGATCTCCATAATCTATAAGATACTACAAAATATCAATAAGAAGAAGATAAACCATCCAATTAAGCGATGGGCAAAGGAGATGGACAGACACTTCACTAAAGAGGAGATCCAGGCAGCCAAAAAGCACATGTGGACATGTTCATGATTTTAGTTATTAAAGAAATTCAAATCAAGACAACAAGATTGGCCATGATCCAGAAAACACAAAACAACAAATGCTGGAGAGGCTGTGGAGAAAGTGGAACTCTCCTACACTGTTGGTGGGGTTGCAAAATGGTCCAGCCTCTTTGGAAGGCAATCTGGCGCTTCCTTAAAAAAATGGATATCGATATACCATTTGACCCAGTAATTCCACTACTTGGAATATATCCTACAGAATCAAGGCCTTTCACACCAACGGACACATGCACCAGAATGTTTACCGCAGCACAGTCCACGATAGCAAAAAGATGGATTCAACCCAGATGCCCAGCAACAGAAGAATGGATAGGTAAACTATGGTACATATACTCAATGGAGCACTACACAATGATAAAGAATAACGATGACTCCAGGAAACATCTCCTAACCTGGTTTCAACTGGAAGACATTATGTTGAGTGAAAGTAGTCAGCAACAAAGGGACAAATACTGTATGAGACCTCTATGCTAAGATCCCCAAAACAGACTTGTGTATAGAAGAAAAGACTCTTTGACAGCTGCAAGGAAAGGGAGGGAGGGAGGGTGAGAGGGGGAGGGTTTAGTTTAGATAGTTATTAGAAATCTAGTTGGGAGAAAGTGGTGATAGCACACATTAGATACAAGAACAACATTAAGTGGACTTCAACATAACTTGAGTACTCCTTCCATCTTAACTCAATACTGCAAGGATAGAGTAGCTGGGGCGGGGGGCGGGGGACCATGCTCTTAGGTGAATTCCAGGCCAATTGGCACAACCAGCATTTTGCTAAGAGAGCTCTCTGCACCCCACATTGGTGAGTAGTGTCTGGGGTCTTAAAAGCTGCCAAGCTGCCATCCGAGGACACAGCAAATGGTCCCAACTCAGCAGGAACAGATGCTCACTGAGGACCAAAATGACATGCGGTAAAGACAACCGAGAAGACAGAGAGACCCACAAGAGTGGGTGCCTACATCGACTTGGGACCGGAAGAACCAGATGGTGCCCAGCCACCACCAGTGATAGCCACGATGGAGCTCACAGAGAGGAGTCTCACTGGCAACCCAAGAATAAAAAGGGGTGCATCTTGAGATCTCCACTAAAAGACCTCAATTGTTGGTCCAGCGGTTTTGGGGTTCCTCTGACAGCATGGCCCCCGGCCCTGATGCTGCCCTTTCCCATAAATTATAACAAAGATCCACTCTTTGGACAGGAATGGATTGGACTTGGCAATGCAGAGTGACCATATATTGGAAGCACTTTATGATTCTATACATCTATAGGGTATCATCTTGCTGACCTCTGGCTGGAGGAAGGGGAGTGGACGGAAAGGAGGTGGAAAGGAGGCTGTTGGGAGCATGAGACATGTATGGAACAGAGAGGAATAGTGTGCAGTCACCGGACAGGGAGAGCAGTGGAAGCTGCATATAGGTGGGCATGTAAATTTATACGTGAATGTACTTTTCACTCAGTTATGTTAAATTAAAAAAAAAAATCCTCTTCACTTTCAGCAAGCAAGGCTGTGTCATCTGCATAATGAAGGTTGCTAATGAGTCTTCCTTCCATCCTGATGCCCCTGGTTTTTTCATACAGTCCAGCTTCTCAGATTATTTGCTTCACGTACAGATTGAAAAGGTATGGTGAAGGATACCCTGAACACACACCTTTCCTGACTTTAAGTCATGAAGTGTCTTCTTGTTCTGTTAGAACAAATACCTCTTGATTCCTCATAAGCACGGTGAAGTGTTCTGGAATTCTCTTTCTCCACAGTGTTATCCATAGTTTGTTATGCTCTTCACCATCAAATGCCTTTGCATAGTTAATAAAACAGAGGTAAACATCTTTCTGATAGTCTCTGCTTTCAGCCAGGATCCATCTGACATCAGCAGTGATGTCCCTCATTCCATGTCCTCTTCTGTATCTGGTTTGAATTTCTGGCAGTTGTCTGTTGTTATGCTACTGCTGCTGCTTTTGAAAGATCTTCAGCAAAATTTTACTTGTGCATGATATTGATACTGTTCGGTAATTTCCACATTCAGTTGGATCATCTTTCTTGGGAATAGGCATAAATATGGATCTCTTCCAGTCAGTTGGTGTTTTAGTCAGCTAGTGCTGCTCTAACAGAAATACCACAGAGTGGAAGGCTTTATGAAGAGAAACTTTATTTGACAAAGTCTGGTAAGCCCCAAATCCACTTACAAATTGTAAGCCCATTCAGCAAGAGAAATTATCATAGTCCGGTAGGTTGAGTCCAAATTCAAGGAAAGCATCTCAGCACAGGAATCTCAGGTCCAAAGGATGTGCTCCACTCTCAGTGCTGCTTCTTAGTGGCGTGAGGTTCCCAACTCTCTCTGCTCACTTCTCTCCCTTATGTCCCACAGCTGGTGACCCGTGTCCGGCCTCACCAGCACAACTGCTGCCCATTCTCCATCATCAATATCACAGAGGCAGGATTCACAACACATGGGAGGAATGGCATCCTATTAGGACTCATAGCCAAGTCAAATCAATACATATATTTCTGGGGGGACACCATGCAATCCATGACAGCTGTCTTCCAAATTTCCAGCCCAGACGAGTGAGCACTTCCAGCACTGCATCTTTTTTGTTGAAACATCGCATTTGGCATTCTGTCACTTCCCAGAGTCTTGTTTTTCACCAATGCCTTGAGTATAGCTTGAATTTCTTCCTTCAGTACCATCAGTTCCCAGTCCTGTGCTACCTCCTGAAATGGGCGAATGTCGATCATTTCTTCTTGGTATAGTAACTCTGTATATATCCACTTTCTTTTGCACTTCCTGTGTGATTTTATATTTTTCCTGTAGAATTATTCAGTGGTGTTTCTTATGCTCCACACAGTCATATGCCTTTGCATAGCCAATAAAACAGAGGTGAACATCTTTCTGATAGTCTCTGCTTTCAGCCAGGATCCATGTGACGTCAGCAGTGATAACCCTCATTCTATGTCCTCTTCTGTATCTGGTTTAAATTTCTTCAGTATTACCACTTAGCTTGAATTTTTTCTTCAGTTCTTTCAGCTTGAGAAATGCTGAGTGAGTTCTTCCCTTCTGGTTTTCTAACTCTAGAGCTCTGCACATGTCAGTATAATACTTCGTCTTCTCAATTATCCTTTAAAATATTCTGTTCAGCTCTTCTACTTCATTTTTTCCTTTTGCTATAGCTGCTCCATGATCAAGGGCAAGTTTCAGAGTCTCTTCAGACATCCAGTTAGGTCTTTTCTTTCTCTCCTGTCTTTTTAATGACCTCTTGCTCTCATCAGATATGATCTCCTTAATATTATTCTACAACTTGTCTGGTCTTCAGTTATTAGTGTTCAATGCGTCAGATCTATTCTTGAGATGATGCCTAAGTTCAGGTGGGATATATTCAAGGTCGTACTTTGGCTCTTGTGAATTTGCTCTAATTATCTGCTATTTCAAATAGAACTGACATATGAGAAATTGTGGTCTGATCTGCAGTCAGTTTCCTGGCCTTGTTCTATATGTTGATACTGAGCTTTTCCATTGTTTCTTTCCATACGTGTAGTTGATTTGATTTCTGTGTATTCCATCTGGTGAGATTCATGTGTATCATTGCTGTTTATGCTGACATTCTTCTATGCATGAGTCTGTTCTGAAGTTCTTATCATGGGGTCTTACACAATATTTGTCCTTTTGTCACTGATTACTTTATAATGTCCTCCAATTGAAACCAGGCTATGAGATGTTCCCTAAAATCATTGTTGTTCTTTATCATTGCATAGTGTTCCACTGAGTATATATACCATAGTTTATCTATATGTTTCTCTGTTGTTGGGCATCTGGGTTGATTCCATCTTTTTGCTATTGTGGATTGTGCTGCAATAAACATTTGTGTGCATGTATTAGTTGGTGTGAATGGCCTTGATTCTGTAGGATATATTCCAAATAGTGGAATTACTGGGTCAAATGGTATATCTATATCCAGCTTTTTAAGGAAGCACTAGATTGCTTTCCAAAGAGGTTGCACCATTTTGCAATCCCACCAACAGTGTAGGAGAGTTCCAATTTCTCCACAGTCTCTCCAGCATTTGCTGTTTTGCATTTCTTGGATCATGGCTAACCTTGTTGGGGTGAGATGGTATCTCATTGTAGTTTCGATTTGAATTTCTTTAATAGCTAATGATTGTGAGCATGTCTGCATGTGTTTTTTGGCTCCCTGGATCTCCTCTTTAGAGAAGTATCTGTCCATCTCCTTTGTCTATCACTTAATTGGATGATTTATCTTTTTCTAATTGATATCTTGTAGTACCTTATAGATTATGGAGATCAGGGGTCTGTCTGACGTATAGTTGCCAATTTTTTTTCCCGTTCTATAGGTGGCCTTTTAATTCTATTAAAGTCGTTGGATGAGCAAAAATGTTTGATTCTTAATAGTTCCCATTTATCTATTTTCTCTTCTGTGTTTGTGGTTTGTTTGAGAGATTTGGAAGTCTGTCTATGTTGTGTGCTAAAACTTCCATTGTTGTTCCATTGGAAGAGCTTTATCATTTTAGATTTGATATTTAGGTCTTTTATCTAGTTTGAGTTGGTTTTTGTATAAGGTGTAAGATATGGGTCTTGTTAATTTTTTGCAGATGGATATCCAATTTTGCCAGCACCATTTGTTGAAGAGAGTATTTATTCCCCAGTTTAATGTCTTAGGGCCTTTGTCAAATATGAACTGTTCATAGGAAGGTGGTGTCAACTCTGGGGTCTCAATTCTATTCCATTGGTCTGTCTGTCTCTTTTTGTACTGATACCAGGCTGTTTTGACTACTGTGGCAGTGTAGTAGGTTCTAAAGTCGGGTAGTGAGAGGCCTCCCAGTGTGTTCTTCTTCTTCAGTAGTGCTTTACTTATTCGGGGCTTCTTCCCTTTCGAAACAAAGTTGGTAATTTGTTTCTCCATCTCATTAAAAAATGTCACTGGAATTTGTATTGGGATTGCATTGTATAAGTAGACTGCTTTAGGCAAAACAGACATTTTCACAATGGTAAGTCTTCCAATCCATGAGCAGGGTAGGTTTCTCCATTTATGTAAGTCTCTCTTAGTTTCTTGTAGTAAGGTGTTGTATTTCTCTTTGTAAAGGTCTGTTATTTCTCTGGTTAGATTTATTCCTAGGTACTTTATCTTCTTATGGGCTATCGTAAATGGTATTGATTTGGTGATTTCTTCCTTAATAATCTCGTTGTTAGTATAAAGGAATCCTGCTGATTTACTTATGTTTATCTTGTATCCTGAGACTTTGCTGAACTTTTATATCAGTTTGAGTAGTTTACTTATGGATTCTTTAGGATTCTCTGCATATACAATTGTATCATCTGCAAATAGGTAGATTTTGACTTCTTTGCTGATGCAGATGTCCTTTATTTCTTGGTCTTGTCTAATTGCTCTGGCTAGAACATCTAGTACAATGTTGAATAGGTAAGGTGACAGTGGGTATCCTAGTCTAGTTCCTGTTCTCAAGGGAAACTGTTTGAGTCTCTCTCCATTCAAGATGACGTAAGCAGTTGGCTTTGTATAAACAGCCCTTATTGCATTAAGGAATTGGCCATCTGTTCCTATTTTGCTGAAAGTTTTTAGCATCAGTGGGTGTTGGACTTTATCAAACGCCTTTTCTGCATCAATAGACAAGATCAGGTGATTCTTGTCTTTTGTGTTGTTTATGTGGTTGATCACATTAATTGTTTTTCTGATGTTGAACCAGGCTTGCATCCCTGGTATGAATCCAACTTGGTCACGATGGATTATTTCTTGGATATGTTGTTGTATTCTATTGGCAAGAATTTTGTTGAAGATTTTTGCATCTAGATTCATAAGTGATATTGGTCTGTAGTTCTCCTTTTTGGTTGAGTCTTTCCCTGGCTTTGGTACCAGGGTTATGCTGGCTTTATAGAATCAATTTGGGAGTATTCTATGCCTTTCTATACTGTGAAATAGTCTTAGTAGTATTGGAGATAACTCTTCTCTAAAAGCTTGGTAGAATTCTGTGGTGAAGCCATCTGGGCCAGGGCTTTTTTTGGTTGGTAGTTTTTTTGATGAATTTTTCAATCTCTTCCTTTGTGATGGGTTTATTAAGTTGTTCTGGTTGTGATATTTTGGTAGGTAATGTGAATCAAGAAATTCGTCCATTTCCTTTAGGTTTTCAAATGTGTTAGAGTACAGTCTTTCATAGTATTCTGTTATGATAGTTTTGATTTCTGTTGGCTCTCCTGTGACAACTCTCCTCTTATTTCTTATTTGGGTTATTTCCTTTCCTGTTTTTCTTTAGTAAGTTTAGCCAATAGCTTGTCAATTTTGTTGATCTTTTCAAAAAACCAGCTTTTGGTCTTTTCAGTTTTTTCAATTGTTCTTCTATTTTCTAATTCATTTAGTTCTGCTATAATCTTTATGATCTGTTTTCTTCTGTGCCTGAGGGGTTCCTCTGTTGTTCTTTCTCTATTCGTTCAAGCTGTAGGGTTAGTTCTTTGATTTGGTTTCTTTCTTCCCTCCAGATGTGTGCATTTATGGAAGTAAACTGACCTCTGAGCACTGCTCTGATTGTATCCCATAGGTTCTGGTAGGAAGTGTTTTCATTTTCATCGGAACCCATAAATTTATTTCATCCTTGAATTTTTCTGTAACCCATGGCTTTTTGAGCAAGATGTTCAGTTTCCATGAGTTCCACTTTCTATGTTTTTCTGCTATTGATTTAGACTTTCATGGCTTTATGATTTGAGAAGATGCTTTGCATTAATTCAGTGGTATGGATTTTGTTGAGAATTGCTTTATGTCCTAACACATGGTCTATTCTGGAGAATGTTCCATGTGCACTGGAGAAAAAGGTGTAGTTGTCTGCTCATGGATACAAAGTTCTGTATATGTTGTTGAGGTCTAGTTGGTTGATTGTGGCAATAAGGTCTTCTGTGTCTTTACTGAATTTTTTTCAAGATGATCTGTCCAATATTGAGAGTGAAGTGTTGAAGTCTCCCACTATTATTGTGGTGTGATCTATCTCCTATTTGAGTGTAGTCAATGTTTCTTCAATGTATTTAGGTGCTCTAATTTTAGGACTTAATGTTGTTAAGTCCTGCTTGTGTATTGAACCTTTCAGCAGTAGTGTCCATCCTTGTCTACAATGGTGGATTTTACATTAAAATCGATTTTCTCTGAGATTAGAATCGCCACACCTGCTTTCTTTGTTCATTGTTAGCTTGATATATATTCTTCTACCCTTTAATTTTCAGTTTGTTCATATCTTTAAGTCTAAGGTGATCTTCTTGTGGGCAACATTTGGATGGGTTGTGTCTTTTGACCCAAGACGTCACTTGATGTCTCTTTTCTGGAGCATTGAGTGCATTCACATTCAATGTGATTATTGATAAGTATGTGTTCAGTGCTGCCATTGTGATATGCATATTTTTGTGTTGGTGTTTTCTCTGTTGTTCTTATTAATCTGTTCTGGAACATTCTTCTTTGTGAATTGATTTTTCACCTTTTTCATGGTTGGGTTTGTGGTTGTTGAGACTCCTGTATTACGTTTCTTGATTTGATATGTTGCATCTTTATTGTGCTTTACAGCTGCCCCTAAGATCCCCCTTAATTGACTATGTATAAATCCAGTTTCAATTACTACCATTCTTGTCAACTTCCTCTCCATCTGGGAGGACTATAATGACTGTAGGACACCCCTCTTTTTAATATGATGATATCATAGTTTATATGATATGATCACTAGAGCATTTCTTTCACTATTATAGCTTTCATTGTGTTTGGAGCCTTCCCTTACTGAGTAGGATTCTGGATTATGTGTCCTTCTAAAATATAAAGTTAGCAGTTTTGTTTTTCCAAGCCAAGAGATTCTCTCAGTATTTCTTGTAGCTTTGGTTTGGTTTTTACAAAGTCTCTGAGTTTCTGTTTATCTGCTAATGTCTTAATTTCATTTTCACATTTGAAAGATAGTTTTGCAGGACATATAATTCCTGGTTGGAAGTTCTTTTCCTTCAAGGCTTTGAATGTGTCATGCCACTGTCTCTGTGCCATCATTGTTTCTGCTGAGAAATCCAACAGAAGCCTATAGGGTTTCCCTCTGAATGTTAGCTTCGCTTCGAGTCCTGCTGCCTTTAAGAGTTTCTGCTTCTGTTTCCTTGAGCTTGATTATAATTTGTCTTGGAGTTTTTCTACTGAGAGCTATATTGAGTGGTGTTCGATATGTATCTTGGATATCTATATTCTCTTCTTTCATAATTTCTGGGAAGTTTTCTCTCAGCAGCTCAGCAACAATACTTTGTGCTCTTAGGTGTCTCACCCTGTTCAGGAACTCCAGGTAATCATAGATTGTTGCTCTTAATAGAGCCCCACGTGCTTCTTCATTTTTCTTGTTTCTTTTTTCTGATTTCTCTTCATAGATGCTGGTGTCAGTAGCTCTGTCTTCCAAATCAGAAATTCTCTTTTCCATTTGTTCCATTCTGTTTTCTTGGCTTTGAATTGAAGTTTCTATGTCTTTGATTTTGTTCTTGATCTGTTTGATTTCAGAGTACTGGAGTTCCATCAAAATCAAACAGCTTGCTTAATTTTTCCTTTTGCTCTGCTGCATTTTGTATAAGGTCTAGGAGGGCTCTCTATGTAATCCTTTTGCATTCACCTTCCAATAGTTTCAGAAAAGCTTCTTCATCTAGGAAGTTCTGAGGTGGTTTCTTTTGGGGCCTTCTGAAGCCATGGGTGATTTGTTGGTTATGGTTTTCTCCAGAGTTTATTGCTTTTTGGGCTTCATGTGAGTCAATAGAGGCTGGGAGAGATGCTGTGAGGATGGACCACAGTTGTTTCTCTAGGCTGTCTTAAAATGAAAGATAAAAGGTATCTGACAACTTCCAAAGTCAGTCAGGTTTTCAGATGTACAGGTCCCTTCCCAGCTGGCAAAGTAAGCACCATTACATTAAACCCCAGATGTTATAAGCTAGCTCAAAATACTTAAAGGCTACTAGCCTGCTGGCCTCTGCTGTCTGGCCCCAGCTGTAGGCGACACTGTATAGAATTCTGCTTTTCTGCTGGAAAAGTGCTCTCTTCTGGGCAGGTACTGCCCAGGAATGAGGTCCAGCTGAAGCTTCCATATGGGTATTCCACCTTCCAGTGGAACAAGATGGTGTCCCACACAAGCTTGCCACCTGGCAGGGACCAGACTACTGGCGGAAATGTAAGCCAAAGGTGCCGAGATGCTTGGAGTCCACAGCCTCTGTTGCTGGGCCCCAGCTGCAGACAACTCTGTGCAAAACACCGCCTCTCTGCTGGAAAAGCATTCTCCCTCAGGCAGGTACTGCCTCCCAGCCTAGGAACCAAGTCCAGCCTCTGTATGAGTATCTCCATCTTCCAATGGCTCAAGATGACATCCCTCACAAGCTTGCCTCTGCCTCCATATGGCTACTATTTGGCAGAGGTAGAAAGATAGGCCAAAGGTTCCAAGATGCACAGAGTCCAAAGCTGGGATCTCACAATACGGCAATTGCACCTGCTGATCTCACCAGCAGTGTGCCTGAGATTAGTGGCTAGTCAAGTCTCAGCTCCACCTGCCAGATAAGATAGAGAAAAAAAATTAAAATGGTGAGTTACCTTTGGCCTGTGTAAGCCCATGCTTGCTGAGAGAGGGATCAGCGAAAGAGAGGAGGTTTTGTGTTCAGTGGTATGAAGTCTAAATTAACAGACCTATGCCACATTCTAGGGCTCACTAGGTGTCCCGAAAGCTCCATTCAATCATCAGTCTATGCCTTGGTTTCCAGAGGGATTTAGAGAGACATGTGTTTAGTCTGCCATCTTGACTCTGTCCCTCCAATAGTGCTTTTCTTTTTACTGCTGAATAATATTCCAGGGTGTGAGTGTGCCAGTTTGTTTATCCATTCACTTATTGACCTGTGTCTTTTCTGTCTTTCTTTTTTTCTCTTTTCTTCAATTTTTTTTATTGTGCTTTAGGTAAAAGTCAAGGCTGTAATCTTTCTGGAAGCAGCCTGCCCTGTTTTTCTTCTGCAGAGCAGTTGAAGGTTTGAACCTCTGGCTTCCCGGTTAGCAGCCTAGCTCTTTAACCACTGTGCAGCCAAAGCCTCTTTAAAGATACTCAGATTGCTGTTTTATTCTACTGCGCACTGACCCACACTCCCAATGCACAGTCAACTCCTCGTGTCTCATTTTATCCTCACCAGACCTTAAAACAACCAAAAGAACCCATTGCCATGGAGTTGATTCCAACTCATAAAGACCCCATGGAACAGAGTAGAACTGTCTCATAGAGTTTCCAAGGAACACGAGTTGGATTCAAACTGCTGACCTTCTGGTTAGCAGCCATAGCTTTTCCCTGCTACGCCACCAGGGTTTCCCCAGGGGACGGGAGTTATTATCCCTGATTTTTCAAATGAACAATTAGAGACCTCCCCAGCAGGAGAGGAGACACTGCTTCCTTGGAGTGGAGGCCTTGAGACTCCTCCCATCCAGCGTGTCTTTCCCTAGTACACACAAGGCCCAGGGAGGGAAAGTGATTTGCCTGAGGCTACACCAAGTTCAAGAACAGACCCTGGTCCCCTCCTTTCATCACCCACAACTATCCTCTCCATTCCCTAGAGAGGGGTAGATTCTCACGCTTCACCCTGGGACAGTCTTTATTGCCATTTGACAGATGGGAAAAATGAGACCCAGCAAGCTTCAGTGATGTTGCCCATCACAGCTAACACATATACAGTACCACAAATTGGGTGTTTAATCAGAACAGAAATTTATTGTCTCTGGTTCTGGAGTCTAAAAGTCCAAATCAAGATGTCAGTCATATTGATTCCTTCTGAGGACTCCAAGAGAGAAACAAACTGTTGCATGCCTCTCTCAGAGCTTTTAGTAGCTCCAGGCATTCCTTGGCTTGTAGATGTAGGTCATGTGATTTCATTCTTCTGTCTCACTGTCTCTGTGAAACTTCTCCTTTATAATGACACTAGTCATCTAGGATTAGAACCCATCCTACTCCAGTACGACCTCATGTTGACCTAACAACATGTTCACTCTATTTTCAAACAGGATCATATTCACAGTCCATAGTCTATAGAGATATCTCCCTTCTTGGATTTCTGTGTCAGCTGTTAACTCCCTCTTTAGGTGTCTGAGCTCTGTGTGTGAGATAACACAAACAAACAAACAAACAAACCCATTGCCACTGAACCAGTTGTGACTCATGGCAATCTCATGCGTTGCAGGGCTTTCCTTCATGGAGTCAATGGATAGTTTCAAACATGCTAACCTTTTAGTTAGCAAACCATTTGTACCACCAAGGGTGTCGTGTGAGATAAAACACAAATAAAAATAGAAATTAAAAGAAACCCCAAACCTGGACCTCATACCACCAAGAAGCAGTGCTGGGAGCAGAGTGTGTCCTCTGGAAAGGACTCATGGTTTTTGTGCCTCAGAAGCTTCCAGTGCAGAGGAACTCTGGCAGCAAGGACCTTCCTTCAGAGCCAGCAGAGAAAGCCTATCCCTGGAGCTGATGCCCTGAATTTGGACTTGTAGTCTGCTGGATCGGGACTAAATACATTTTTCTATGTTAAAGCCAAAGAAAGAGAAAAGATTCTTCATGCTAAAGATAAACAATACCAGACAAGAATGTGAATCTAAAAAGCGAAAAAGCTCCAGAAATTAAAAAAGAAACAAAAAAACCCCAAACACAACCAGACTTGTTGCTGTTGAGTCTCATAACAGCCCTATGAAACAGAGCAGGACTGTCATAAAGGGTTTCCAAGGAGTGGCTGATGGACTTGAACTCTGGCTTTTTGATGAACATCTGGGCTCTTTAACTGCTATGCCACCAGATCTGAGTGAAATAAGACCAAAAAAACCCACTGCCATTTAGTCTACTCTGACTCATAGCAGCCCTATATGACAGAGTAGAACTACCCCATGGAGTTTCTGAGGAACACCTGGCCGATTTGAACTGCTGATCTTTTGGCTAGCAGCTACAGTGCTTAACCACTATACCACTGGGGTTTCTGTGGGTGAAATAAGGAAGATACTATTCCCAAAAGGAGACGCCTCCAATTTTTTAATTTTTTGCTTATGTATTAAACCCTGAAAAACAAACAAAAGGAGCCCTGGTGGTGCAGTGGTTAAAACTCAGCTACTAATTGGAAGGTCAGCAGTTCAAATCTACCAGCCATTCCTTGGAAACTCTTAGGGGCAGTTCTACTCTGTCCTTTGGGGTCTCTGTGAATCAGAATTACCTTGAGGGTAATTTTGTTTTGTTTTGTTTTTGTTTTTAACTTAAGAAGATGTTGCCCAGTGCTGAGCTTCTGTGAACACTTCCTTCTCCCTCAGGAAGGGCACCGAGGATAGCAGGCTACCCTCAGCTCTGAACATGGACATGCACACCATGCCACTGACTCTTCTTTGAAAAAGGAAATGACTGTTCTTTGGTGTCTCCCCTGTATTCCACAAACTCACTGGAAAAAGGACAGGTGAGAAGGGAGAACAGGCAAGTCATATTCTGGAGCACCGCAATAAGACCTGCATGGAAGGCAATCAGAAACCCCATTTAACGTATGAGAAAACTGAGGCCCAGTGAAAATAAGGAACTTGTGCTTTGTCAGAGAGTTAGGAGAAGAGCTGGTTCATGTTTAGATCTCACTGGCCCAAGTTCAGTTCCCCCAGGGTCCAGGGGTGAAGTTCAGTGTGAGTATTGCAGTGTAAGCTGGAGGACCTTCTCCCGCCAGGGAAGGGGCTGTGCTACATTTGGAGTCATCACACAGTAATGTGTTCTGGGCACACATACCTTGTTCTCTAATCCACAACCCAAAGGTCTGCTGGCTTTTGCCAGTCTAGTTTAAGTAAGTGGCGCTGGGAAACTTTGGACTGCTATTAAAAGCAGTGAGATCTGCCCCATGTTAACAATACCTGAATCTACTTCTAAAAATGATCAGACTATCAAAATAGGGTGAGGCCAGGTAAATACCAGGCGTTGCTGCCATACCAGGGAACAGCCGAAATGCAAAGTCAACCAGTGAGATTATGTAAAGGATGCAGAAGGTGACACTCACCCTCCCAACTGCAGATGATAGCTCAAGGGCTCCTAGTGGCCACTTTTCTGTTTCCTGGGCTCTGTGTACAAAGGAAGAAGCCACCTCCCTGAAGGGCTGGCCAGAGGGTTTCCTGCTCCCATTCCTGGCCTGTGTTTTTCCACCTTGTGGATGAAGAGCCTAGACAGTAGCCATGCAGGGGACAAACTTACCTCCCCGAGGGTGGCCTAACTTAGCCCTACCAGCCAGGCAGAAAATGTCCTTTTTGTGGACTTTGAGCCTTCAGGAGGAAAGGCCATAAGACAATATAGACATAAATTATTTTATTTTGGTACTGCATCAGCTGATTCACGGTGACCTTATGCGTAACAGAATGGTATGACCTTATAATATTAGTTTACAATATTAGTACAAACCCTATGTTTATGGGTAATGAGGTAAACAGGCAAAGCCATGACTTCATGCCTCTCTGGATTCTGTAGCTTGTGTGTAGAGAAATCTCTGTTTGACCTCAAATGCCAGTCCTGGCTCCTTGTGATGGTCATCACAGACTGACTCACAGTTAGACCCTCTATGTCCTTTGGCAGTTATGTCCCCACTTTGTGCCTCAGTCTTCCCACCCAAACAGTGTGGCTAAAACATCCCTTCAGGAGGCCTCCAATATACCAGCAAGGTTGGTGTGAAAGATCTGTAGAATACTAGCAGAGGCACTGGTGCAGTTTTTGTTCCAAGTGGGGGCAATGAGCTTTCTCTGCAGGTTAGAAGCTCTCAGAGGCTAGGTCCTCTGTCTCCCTGTCCCTCCTACCACAGAAAGGGGGAAGGCTTTCTTTACACAGTCTCTCTCACTCTTCCCCCAAAGTACCATGCTGCTGTCCTAGGGACCCCGACTGGCTTCTGGGTCTCGATTTCCTGTTACTCCCGC
This sequence comes from Heterohyrax brucei, assembly GCA_028571685.1. Taxonomy (NCBI): domain Eukaryota; kingdom Metazoa; phylum Chordata; class Mammalia; order Hyracoidea; family Procaviidae; genus Heterohyrax; species Heterohyrax brucei. The sequence goes on from CM053140.1 coordinate 63,778,995, forward strand.
ACCACACCATCTAGGTGTCCAAGATGCTCTAGCTGATGCGGGTTGGCCAGGGCTGGATGGGTGCCACAGAGAGAGGCCCGAGCGACCCAGTGCCGAGGCCAGGCCCTGGCTCCGGTCAGTACCTAGTTGCGCACCAGGGCGTACTCCTTGGGCGCCCAGAGCAGGCGAGGACGGCGGATCTCGGCTCGCTCGCCGATTTCCGGGCTCCAGCAGAACTCAGGTGATAGCACCTTGGTGGGTTTGTGCAGCCAGAAGAACTTGTTGAGGTGGCTCTCGTCGTGCCAGCGTGCCTCTATGCCGCGCCCTCGGTCCTGCTGCATGGCCTGCGCGCAGGATGTAGTCAGCTCGCGCAGCGCCGCCACGCTGCCCCCAAACACCGCCGCATGGTAGTAGAAGTCGCCTTCGCCGGGTGCCAGCGCGGCGGCTGAGCGCGTGTCACGCTCGAAGGGCAGCAGCCACCGCGGCCGGTGGTAGTGCCAGGCGTGCAGCTGCGCCACCGATTCGGCTAGCACCTCAGGCCCAAAGGCGCCACTGAAGTGCTGGTCCACGTCCATGCAGAGAACGAAGTGCGCCTCGCGTCCCAGCCTCCCGCCCAGCGCCTGGTGCAGCGTGTGCATGCGCCCCATTGATACGTCCTGCCAGCGCTGCTCGCGGGCCACGCGCTCCACGCGCAGCCGGCGGCCCTGGCCCAGCGCCACGTGTGGCACGGCGGCCGGGCGCTCTGTGAACACATAGTACACCACGCGCTGGCCCACCATGAAATGCTGCTCGGCTGTCTCCAGGAAGTGGGTCAGATATTTCTCCAGATAGCTGTCGGCGGGGTGGGAGCACAGGTGAACCAAAAGCCAGCCTGAAGACGACTCGCAGGGTAGCCCTGCCCTCAGTTCTCAGTTTGTGGCTCCAGTCCTTTGCCAGTCCTTTGTCATCCCTTCTATTTACCCACTTGCTTTTCCCTCTCATCACTCTCAACTGAAAGTCACACTTTGTCCCTGCAGATCTACCAATGCCTCCAGATGGGCCAGCTGCAGCCCCTAGGCACTTCCTTCTAGGATGTGTTTCTGAGCCCCTGGCTGCCTGTGCTGTGTAGCCTCCACAGTTTGATGTCCAGGTGGTAAGAAATAGTATTACCCTCACCCTAGAAGTCTGAGACAAACATTGCTGCCTTTGTCTTCACCCTAGGGTCCCATGGCACAGGGGTGCACAGTGCCCCCACTTTCCATCCCATGAACACCCCCACCCTATTCCCTACCTGGACAGCTCCCGCTGCCTTCCCTCTGCCTTACCTGCCTACGGCAAAGACGGTCAGTCCGATGGTGAGGTTCTGCTGCCCAACCTTTTGCTGGGCTACATCTGGGTCAAAGGTGCCATCCCAAATGATGGGGGCCCCCCAAGAGGTGCAGGTCAGGACCTCAGGTCGGGCCCTGGCCAGGGCAAGGGTAGAAACACAAGTTCAACCATCTTCCCACTTGGTGCTTGATCACTTCCACCTCCCCCGTGCTGGGCCCCGGGGACTCACAGATGCATCACACCCAGTCCCTGTCCTGAGTAGGCCCTACATGGAACTGACACAGACAGGTACTGGGAGGGGCCTGCTGGGCTGGTGGGCTGAGCCCCTGCTTATGCCAGGGTGGGAGACGTGAGATGTTCAAGGATATTGGGGCAGGGCTGTGCAGGATAAGGGACATTCTAGGGGTGGGAGGGATGATAATTCCTTACCAGGGATGCAGGAGACCTGTGAAGTTGTCACCCAGCAGGGGCATTCTGGCCAAAGGGCAGACACCCATGGGAATGAAGACTTCCAGGTGTCTGTGGAGTGGGGACTACAGTGAACCAGCTTGCCTCGGAAGAAATCTTGCTTTCCTCCTTAGAAGGAGGGAGAGCTGCAAGGACCGCTGTCTTGGGCTGAGATGGCCACCAGCCTCCCTCCCTCTCGAGGAGGCACTTAGCAAATAGATCTGCAGGGTCTCAGCTGCCACCTTGGGGACCTACCTTGAGTGCTGGGGAGGAGTTTGTACCTGACTACAGGGAGCCCATACAGCAGCAGGCCTAGGACGGTGAGTGCAAGCAGGATCAGCTGCCAGAAGATTTTCTTCCAGGCCCTGGGAGGAAGGGGGTCATCAGCAACTGACTTACACATACACACACACATGCACACACACACACACTTAAAGTTTCCTTTTATTTTGCTTTTTCAAATAAGAATATGTTCTAGTCACATGGTACAGATGTTCAAAGGAGCAAAAAGGTACTACAATAAAATTCTTGTTCCCGGCTACCCAGTTCCTCTGTGGGGAAGCAACTGGTGCTACCAGTATCTCATCTGTCCTTCCCAACACAATCTGTGTAGAGACAGGCAAATAGATATACGGCAGCTAGTACCCAGGCACCCACACACGCTCTCTCGCTTCCTTTCTCTCTGCCCCCTACAGATGCTAGCCCAGTAGGCATTCTGTTCTGCATCTTGAGATTCTCACTGCACATCGTACCTTCAGGGTTTCTTCATCTCAGTGTCTGAAGAACTTCCTAACCCTTTTCCCCCAGCTCCTTAAAATGCAACAGGGAGCCCGGTGGCACAGTGGGTAACAGCTGCAGTGAGCTACAGCTGCTAACCAAAAAAGTCTGAAGTTCCAGTCTATGAACTGCTCCTTGGCAACCCTAAGTGGAGTTCTACTGTGCCCTATAGGGTTTCTAAGAGTCAGCACCAACTTGACAGCAGTGGGTCAATCTGCAATTGATTGGAGCTAGCCAGGTAATTTTACCTAGCCAGGCCCTTTCTGGGGAGTATTTAGCTTTCTAACCCCAGCAACACCACAGGGAATGGCCCACAGCAGGCTTGGTGGGGTGGGGTGACTGTAGGAATTGGGGTGCTCAGCCTTGGTAGAGGGTAAGACTGACCTCAGACAGCAGGAAAGACCAGGGAGAAGGTTCAGGGAGTGTTTGGTTTGGTGGCTGGAATGAAAGCTGTCTGGGACTCAAAGCTGCATAGCTGGCTGTTTTGAGGGCTGCAGGGCCCACGTGTCTGTGGCGGCTCTAGTCACCAGGCTGGGCAAGTTCCTGCAGCAGAGCTCAGCACCCCCATTTGTGGCTCAGCGGGAGGCAGACTTTGGGGTTTGTCCTTGGTTGAAAGTTCTCTAGGAAGGTCTCAGAATGTTGAGAATGCGCTGCTCCTAGGAACTCAGTCTGCCCTTCCCACGCCCCATGCTGTCTGTGTCCTTGCCTCTAGAGGCACTGCAGGCTCAATGGTGATGGTCAGGGGCACCAGAGCCAGGCCCCTGGATTTGAAGCCCAGTTCTGTGCTTCTTAGCTTTCTGACTTGGGCTAGGTTATGGATCTTGTTGTGCTCCAAGCCATTCATCCTTTAAATGGGGGATAATAATACCTTCTGTTATGGACTGAATTATCTGCCCCCAAAATATGTGTTATATATCCTAATCGCTGTACCTGTGGTTATAATTCCATCTGAATTTTCTTTGTTAAGGTAAGAGGTAATATTAATGCAGAATGTGTTGAAAGCCAACACCTTGGAGAGATAAAAAATAGCAGATAAGGACAGAGAAGCAACCTGAGATGTGGGAAGGTAGATGCCACACCTCATGGAGATCACCATGGTTACCAAGGAGGAGAAACTGAAAAGAGACCAGGACCTTCCTCCAGAGCCCACAGAGACAGAAAGCTTTGCCTTCTGCAGCCAGGGGCCTGAATTTGGACTTCTAACTTCCTAAAATTGAAACCAAACCCACTGCCATTGAGTTGATTCTGACTCATAGGGACCCTATAGGACAAAGTAGAACTACCCCACAGAGATTCCAAGGAGCACCTGGCAGATTTGAACAGCCAGTGTTTTTGGTTAGCAGATGTAGCACTTAACCACTACGTCACCAGGGTTCAACCTCTAAAATGGTGAGAAAATCAATTTCTGCTTGAGAAAGCCACCTTCGTGTGGTATTTCTGTTACAGTAGGACTAGATAACTAAGACACCTACTTCGAAGTTTTATTGTGGACATGGAGGTACGAGATGCTAAGTGCTTAGAGCAAGGCCACACACATAGTAACAGCTCAGTATGTGTTAGCTTTCGTCATTGTTGATGATGGTGGTGATCACCATTGTTCTTGAACAGGCCCTCATTGTGCCCCAGCTAACCTCCCAACTTTACTCCCTGCTCTGCAAATCCTTTCAAAATCTGGCTACCTGGTCTCATTCAAGAAGCATGCTTGCATCAGACCCTCCTTGTCCTGTCTTCCCTGCCTTCCCATCTCCATCTTCTTTAACCATTCTGTCTCAGTCATCTAGTGCTGCTTCAACAGAAGTACCATGATTAGATGGCATTAACAAAGTGACATGTATCAGCACAGTAGGCTACAAGTCCAAATTCAGGGTGCTAGCTCTGTGGGAAGGCTTTTTCTCCCTGTCAGCTCTGGAGGAAGGTCTTGTGTTGCATCAGTCTTCCTTTGGTCTGGGAACCTCTATCTCAGCACAGGAAACTCAGGTCCAAAGAATGCGTTCTGCACTGTCATGGATTGCATTGTGTAGCCCACGCCCCAAATGTATGTATTGATTTCTCTCGGCTGTTAGTCCCAGTATGGTGCAATTCCTCTCGTGTATTGTGAATCCTGCCTTTGTGATATCGATGATGGAGAACGGGCAGCAGTTGTGCTGGTGAGGCAGGACTCACGTTACCAGCTGTGAAATATAAGGGAGAGAAGTGAGCAGAGTAACTGCTGAACCTCACAGCACCAAAAAAGCAGCACCAAGAGTGAAGCATGTCCTTTGGACCTGAGGTTCTTGTGCCAAGATGCTCTCCTTGAATTTGGACTTAGCCTACTGTACTGTGATAACTTCTCTTGTTGACTGGACTTGTAACTTTATGCATTAACATTTGTGGCTTACCAGACTGTAACAATAAAAGTTTCTCTTCTTGAAGCCTTACACTCATGGTATTTTCTGTAGGAGGAGCACCTGGTGACTAAGACAGAATTTGGTACCAGCAGTGGGCTACTGCCCTAACAAATACCTCAAATGTAGAAGTTTTTTGAAACTGTGAAATATACAAAAGAAGGAACCCCAAAGAACTGGTAACACCTGAGAAGACAGCAGATGGTGAAAAGAAGCAGCAGTGAACTGGCAACAGCAGAAGCAGGAGCTGACACAGAGTGAGAGAGCTGAGTGTCTGTGCACAGAGTTTTCCTGGTGGAGTGGGGTGCTTCTGGGCACTTGAATCAGTGGAGCTAGGCTCACCAACCCACGGAAAAAGAGAGCTGAGTGCCTGGCTGCAGGATGCTTTCTGGTAGAGTTGCGTGCCTCAAGGAACTTGAATCAGTGATGCTTCAGAGCTTTGGAACACTTGCCCCTGCAGAGCAGATGTAGTCTTGAGGCCCAGGCCATGAGCCCATGAAATCTGAAGAGCCATAGTTGAGGAAAAGCTGAGCCACTTCAGTCTCAAAAGGTAAGGCCATGACCTCAGGGGTTTGAAAGGGTGGAGCTATGGTATCCTGTGTTTGTACTGGTGGAGTTGCCAGTCAATTGGGCTTAGGGTGCATCTAAAGCTGAGTTGCTGTCCAAGTGAGCCTTGAAAGGCAGAGTTGTAGCATGGGGCTAGGTGTCTCCCTTCAGAATCTGGAGAGTGTGGCCAATACCTGGAGTCTGGAGGGCAAAGCTATTGTCTAAAATGTCTCAGAGAGCAGAGGATTATTTTGAAAGCGTTGAGAGCTATTGTAATGTGTTCTGCTGACTTACTTGTTGCCTGTCAATGCTTTCTTTCCCTCTAATTTCTCCATTATAATGAAAATGTGTAATTTGTGTCTTCCTATTATGCCATTGTATTTTGAGGAGAAGATAACATGTGTTCTGGATTTCACAGTTGGAGAGAAATTTATGCAGTTTGGTCTTGGACTTAAGAACTTTGCTACAATATAAATGAACATATTTTGCATGTTCTAATGATATGATTTGGGGGGGCAAAGGGTGGAGTCTCATGCTCCTGGTGGTGCTGCTTTCTTGATGGTGTGAGGTTCTCAGCTCTCTCCTACTTCCCTTTCTGTTTATCTCTTGTAGGATAAAAGGTGGTGGAAGCCATACCCCAGGGAACTTCCCTTTACATTGCATCAAGCAGGTGACTGGTCTCATTCTAATCCTCTTTAACATAATCCAATCTTGCCCTATTAATCACAGGCAGAGATTAGGATTTACAACAATGGGAAAATCACAGAATGGAGGGCAACCATACATGGGAATCATGACCCAGCCAAACTGATACTCGGTTTTGGGGGGATACAATTCAATTCCTGACCTGTTCTTTGGCAAGCATATCTAGTAAGTCACTCTGAGACCAGTCTTGCAGTCATATGCCTGTGTTGCAGCGTGTGTGCCATGTCAACACGTGGCACCTCCACCTACATAACTGCTCAAGCCAGAATCTGGGTACACACTGATCCCGTATACCTCCTCCTCCTGTCATTCCAGGTTTGTATTGACTTGGCCTCCTTGGTTTCACCCCCCACTGCCCTTCATCTTCTGCCCTTTGATCCCACTGTGCTGGTAGCTTCTCTCTCATCAAGACCACTACTGCAGGTCCTTCCTTCCTGCTAATCATTCCTTGTGTGGCAGCCAGAGCCATCTCGTAAAAAAACAATCTGCCTTAACAGCTTTTACATAGCATGCACAGGTGAGTCAGAGAAAAAATACATCTACAGATCCATATGCATAGAAACATGTTCACCCTCACTAGTAATCAAAAACATGCAAATGAGAGCAAAGTAGTATGTTTTGCCTATAAAATGAGTACTGTTTTTCCTTAATAAATGAAAATAACTAAGCTGCAAAAATACAGTGAAACAGGGACTCTTACATTAGCTAGTGGGAGTGTAAATTGCTACGGCCTTTTTGGAAAGTGACTTAGCTATAGAAACTGAAAGCTTTCAGTATTCACCACCTTTGATCCAATAACCTCAACTTCTGGGGATCAGTTCAAAGGCGATAAATTTCGGTTTGGGACCATTAATGCATCAAAAAAGCTGTTTGCCAGTTTCTGTGCATTTCTGCATTCTCCACATAGTCACTGGGTATAAGCTCAGTATTAAGCTCTATGCTAGGTCAAGGTTTTAGAGGTGACTGAGATGCAAACTGCCTTCTGCAAATAGAGTCAGAAGATGCAGGGAGGGGTAGAGAGTGAGTTGTATGACAGGCAGAAAACAGGTGGGCAGAGTATAGTGCAGTGCACGCTGTGATTAGTGTAAATACAAGATGATGTGAAGGCAAATTAGAGGGCGGCAACCTGCGTGACAGGTGAGGAGGAAGTCAGGAAAGATTCCTGGAGGAGGTGACCTCTAAACTAGGACCCGAAGAATTAGAAGTTAGCCAGGCAAAGAAGATGGTGGTGGGAAGGACGTCCATGAAAAGGAAACAATAATGGGTATCAGGCCAAAAGAGCAAGCTCAGAATGGACATGGAACTGCAAGCCAGTCTATTTGGGTGCCGTATAGTGTGCAGCTGGCATGGTGAGAGTTTAGTCTGCAGAAGTAAGCCAGGACCAGGAAAGCACGGATTTGAATTCTAGGCTGAAGAAGAGTTCAGTTTCCATCTTGAGGGCCATGGTGAGCTGTGAAAGGTCTTTCCATCAGAGTATGACATGGTCATATTTTTATTGGAAAAAGCTGTTCCAGGTCAACTGGTGAGGCTGAACGTGGTGGAGTAGAAGAAGAGCAGGGCTGGGGCGGGATGACCAATTAGAGGCCAGCTGCCAGTCCACAGGAGCAAATGGGGCATGAACCAGGGTGTGGGGAGTGAACTACCAAGGAGGTGGAATGGGCAGAATTGGCCATTGATTAGAGGGCCAGGGATGGGGACTGGGAGAGGAGGAGATGCCCAAGTGTCTGGGCCGGCAGGCTCAGGAGAGGGTTCTAGGATTCACCAGGAGGGCCTGGGTATCATGGCGGGTAGGTGGGCTCAAGGGAGAGATCACAGAGGCCAGGGCCCAGGACATCAAGGAGATGGTGGACATGAGAAGAGACAGAGGGTAAAGTCAGGTTCTCGGTGAGCAGGGGAGCAATGAGAGGTGCAGAACTGGAAGCACTGTCTCCTTGTGAGAAAAGATCTGGCAGTCTGCTTCCTTAAAGATTACAGTCTAGGCAACCCTATGTGGCAGTTCTACTCTGTCCTGTAGGGTGTTGCTACGTGCTAGAATTGACAGCCTCCAACAACCACCTCAATAATATGCTTATTTGCTTTATTTATGATGAAAAACTACAAAGAACTAGCAATTTAGAATAAGAAAAACCATTCATTCCTGGTAACTACAAGATAAAATCCATATCCCTTAGCCCTCGGAATCTGGCTCCCTGATGTCAACATTTTAAGCACTCACACCCTCTGACTCAACTTTCCCACCTCCAGGAATTCAGACTACACTTGGGTAGGACCAGAGTGCTCTGTGGCATTGTTTGGAAAAAGCAAATGGATTTCAGCCTCAATGTCCATCAGTAGGGAAGTGGACAAATGAATTATGCATGTGTGTGCAAAGGAAATCAGCACCATCATTAGAAAAATAAAGTAGGTCTATACATAATTTCTGGGTGCATTGAACTGTGTTCCCTCAGAGTAGTATTGAAATCCTAACCCCTACAACCCTGGTGGCATAGTGGGTTAAGTGCTATGTCTGCTAACCAAAAGGTCAGCGGTTCAAATCTGCCAGGTGCTCCTTGGAAATTCTATGGGGCAGTTCTACTCTGACCTCTAGGGTCGCTATGAGTCAGACCCGACTCGGCGGCAGTGGGTTTGGGTTTCTATAAACAAGCAAATAAAAACCTAGTTGCTGTCAAATCATTCTGACTCATGGCTTCATGTGTAGCAGAGAGGAATGATGCTTCCTGGAGTTTTCAAGGCTGTGACTTTTTGGAAGAAGATCACCAGGACTTTCTTCTGAGGCATCTGTGTGGCACCTCTGTGGGGGTTCAAATAGGCAACCTTTCTGTTAGTACAGGGAGTCCTTGACTTACAAAGGGATTCTGTTGCCATGACTCCATCATAAGTTGCTTCTGATGTAGCTGAATCTTTTTTTTGTTGTTCCAATTCTTATTATTATTGTCTTTTATTAGTAGTATCTGTCATGGATTGAATTATGTCCCCCCCCCAAAATGTATGTGTTGGTTTGATTTGGCTGTGAGTCCCAATATGATGCCCTTCCTCCCATATGTTGTGAATCCTGCCTCTGTGAGACTGATGATGGAGAATGGGCAACAGTTGTGTTAGTGAGGCAGGTCTCAAGCTACAAGCTTGTGGGTTATAAGGGAGAGAAGTGAGTCGAGGAAGCTGGGAACCTCACATCAACAAGACAGAAGCACCGAGAGCAGAGTATGTCCTTTGGACCTGAGGTTTCTGTGCTGAGATGCTCTCACTGGATTTGGACTCAGCCTACTGGACTGAGATGATTTCTCATACTCAACAGACTTAAATTTATAAATGCATTTGTGGCATACCGGCTGTGTTAATAAAGCTTCTCTTCAAGAAACCTTCCACTCGTGGTATTTTCTGTTAGAGTAGTACCAGATGACTAAGACAGTATATAAATTTCATCTTGAACATGTGCTAACGAACATCTGAGTGATTACATCAGGAAAGTAGACACTGCCACACTGTATGTTGTACATGTACACACTGTATGTTGTACATGCTAATGCTATAAAAAGACAAAGCAGACAGTTAAAGTGTAATCTATCATAGCTCGAATATGTCACAAGTTGGGGACTACCTGTGGATGAGAACTTAAATGTTTGTGCTACCCTACTCACATAAGATTATGTCCATTGGTAGAGAGACTCCTACCTTAACCTCTATACCTGTGGATATGATCTTATGTGGAAACAGGATTTTCTTTGTTATATAATGGACTGTATTAGTACAGAGTGTGTTGGAAACCTGATGACTTCCAAGTTATGAAAGAGTAGATTAAAAAACCCACTCCTGCCTAGTGGATGCCAACTCAGAGACCCTGCAGGACAGAGTAGAACTGCTCCATCGAGTTTCCAAGGAGCATCGGGCAGATTCTACCATAAAATCACACCCACTGCTGTCGAGTGGATACTGATTCATAGTGATCCTATAGGGCAGAGAGAGTCAATTCTAATTCACAGTGACCCTATAGGGCACAGAAGAACTGTCCCATTGGGTTTCCAAGGAGCACCTACAGAAGTAACAACTGGAGGTGCGGAGGCGTTGATGCCATATGAGAAACACCACAGAACTGAGCAACAAGTACCGGAGGCTGCAGAAGGTGAAGAAGATGAGGATCTTCCCCCAGAGGCAACAAACGGAGCATCCCCCTAGATCCATATCCTGTATTTGGATCTCCAGCCTCCTGAACTGTGAAAAATTACCCACTTGTGATATTTCTGTTACAGTAGCACTAGGAAACTAAGACACATGGAAAAGGAAGTACCAGAACTCTATGCAGGGGGGAAAAACTCTTATACCTATGCACCTGTGTATTTACAGACATGTATGTTTATTCTTTTATAAACACGTAGGAAAAGACCTAGAACTGCATTGTGCAAAAGAATTGCGATGCAAGCCACATATATAATTTAAAATTTTATGGTGGCCATATTAGAAGTGAAAAGAAACAGGTGACATTAATTAGAATATTTTATTTAATTCAGTATATCCCAAATATTTCAACGTGAATCACCACAAAAATGATGAGATGTTTTGCATTCTTGTTTTATACTAAATTGTCAAAATCCATCATGTGTTTCACACATACAGCACATCTCAATCAAAACTAGCCCCACTGTAAATGCTTAGTAGCCACATGGGGCTGGTGGCTACCATACTGGACAGCATGGATTTAGAAGGAGACACACTAGGCTATTAATGGTGGGCTGAGATGGGAGGGAAGGGGGGCACTTCAACTTTTTAACTTGATACACTCCTGTAGTGTTTCCTGGAAATGGGGCACAGTCACTGCCCAGAGGCTCTGGTGGTACTGATCTGTGAATTGTGGGGTACAGTGACAGAAGGTACCTGCAGACATGGTGTCACATGATGTCTCTATTTGGATGCCTCCTGGGTGTCTTAGAAGGCCAAAACCATAGTCTGGATTCTCCTCTGAAACCTGCTGCTCCCTCAGGTCTTCTCCAGCTTGGTAAATGACATCATGATCACCTACCCCATTTCTCAAAACTGGAGGCCGAGGAGTCATCTTGGCTGCCCCGTCTCCCTCACTGCCCACGTCAGTCCGCTAACCAAGCCTGTGGATGTCCTACATGGACATGTGCACATTCCCACACCTGCCTTCACCCCACGCGCCCCACCCTGGCTTCTGTGCCTTCCTCCTGAACACCTTCTGTAGCTCCTGCTCACTCACCTCCCTGCTTCTGCTCTTGTCTTCCTACAATCCTTTCTCCAGAATGATCTTCTGAAAAACATCAAATAGAACATGCCTCTCCCCTCTTTCAGTGACTCCTCACGGCTCTTTGATAAAACTCACACCCTGGGCTCCGGCTGGCCTCTGCAGCCTCATCCTCATCTTTATCCTACTAACTCACATTTGCCCACCGCATCTCAGTGCCCGCTTCCTCATTCATCTTTGTGTCGAACTCTGACATTCAGATCTGTTACAGTTCTATCTAAGTCTGTCTCCAGCCCAGCCTCTCACTGAGCACTGGACTCAGGTATCTGTGTGTCCCTGGACAGCCATGTGCACCTGGGTGCACCAGAGAGGCCTCAGTCTCAGTGCCCTGCAGGTGACACTTTGCATGTCCCCTGATTTCTGTGTTCTTAGTGACCGATTCCAGTTATGCTAGGGGGCCCCTGTCTCTCTCCCACAAGGTTCTATTACTTGTACCTCCTTGGTAATGCTGGAAGCTGTCCTTCTCTGCACCCCCAGATTGCTCCTTTCCTACCCTCTACTTAGCAAGCTGCTCCTCATTTTTCAGCACCCAGCTTCCTCCTTGGGTAAGGACTCCTTGGCACCACCCTCCACCATCCCCTCTCCAATATGCTCCTTGATACCATGTCCTGACCTCTATTCTGGCACCTACCAACTATGCTATATGACTGTGTCTATCACTAGGCTGGGCACTTCCTGTTTCTAGCGCCAGATCCCAAGGCTGCCTCACAGTTGGTGATGTTAATGATTAATTATTTGTTCAGTAAATGAATGAAGCAATGAGTCCTTGTCTTGATTCTCTTTCCCAAATGATATTACTTCTTTGCTTCAAACATCAGTTTCTTCAGGATGAAGTCTATAATCTTTATTAATAATCACAGGTACTTACTGAACGACTCTGCCAAGTGTTTGACCAGTTGATCTAACTTAAATCTGGCCATAGTCCCTTGATGTAGATGCTGTGATTATCTCTTCCTTATGCAGAACTGAGACTCAGAAGGATTTAGTCACCTGCTTATGGTCACACAGAGGTAAGAGTGCTGGAATTTGGATCTGTGTCTGGCTCCCAAAGCAGAGCCTCTAGCATGGCACTTGGGGCTCCTTATGACTTGGTCTTGGAGCAGTCTTGAGGGCACCCTGCCCACTGTTGTTTTTCCTCATGGGTGTTGTTCCTCCCAAGGCACCTCAGTGTCCCTCCTACAAGAAGTCTTTCTCAAGGACTTTGGTCACTGGTCCTGCTGTGAGCTCCACTCCCTCTCTTCATTTGGGCTTTAGCTTGAAGCTGAGCTCCCAGAGGGCTGGCTGCAGCTGTTTGTCTCCTGCTCTTGGAAGTCTGACCAGACCTAGCACTCCCACGTGACCAGATTGCCCAGGAGTGCACCATAGCAGGTACCACCTGAGCTGGAGGGGCAGGAAGGGGCTGGAGACCCCAGGCTCTCTAGGCCCTCACTCCCTGCTGTCCTGACCCTCTTAGCCAGTCCCCTTCCACCAGGGCAGAACAAGCTGATGCTTATCTTGGGCACTGGGCCTCTGCCACGGCAGCCAGGCAGAGCTGGCCACAGGCAGCCCAGGTGAGCTCAAATGGCTGCGCCCTAGCCTGGGAGCTCTTAGTCCATGGAAGGCCCTCCTGGCCCATTCCCTCCTATTTCTTGTTGTTTTCAAACAAGCCTCTCCACATCCCGCTACCACTTACAAATGGTGGTCTCTCAAGCCCCATCCAATCCCTCACTCTCCTTGCTTTCAAGAAGGGTAAAGATCAGTCATTTGTTGTGGGAACAAGTTTTCAGTCGTGGACTGTCACTCCCAGTGGTGAGAGAGAGAGCCCTCATGGGGAGTGACAAACGCGCCTTTAGCTTCCTGGCTCTGCAGGGGGATTCGGAGTCCAGGGAAGCAAGAATTACCTAGTTCAACACTGGCTGCAAAGTCTCCTGGGACGCAGTACCCACTCTCCACTGTTCGTCTCCATGGGCCATTTCACTACCTCTGGAGTGATGTCTCTCCTAGAGAATCACCTTCTCCCAGGAGCTGTGACTTAGCCAGTACTCAGTGGACTAGCTTTAGAGCCACCTTCATGATTGTTGTAGCCACCAGACAGGATGTTTCTTGTATTAGCTGACCCTGTCCCCTCCTCCCTCACTTGCTGGCAGTGTCCCCACTCACCAGAGTCCCTTCTTGTGAGCCATGTTGAGAAGCAGGTGAGACAGCCTTCCAGGAGCCCTCTTTGCTCAGATTCCAGGGAAGAAATGACCTGTTCCTGGTGACCAGCATACCAGGACAAAGCAGCTGCAGCCCTTCAGCTTCAGGAACCACACCCGCAGTAGTAAGGAAGGATCGACTGCCTGGGAAAAGGACGTGATTTGGGCGGGGCCTGATGGAGGAAGCTGGCTTCGGGGTGCATGGAGGGGAATGGTTCGAACCCTCTTAAGGCCAATCACTTGGAAGAGGGTGGATCTGCATAAAGCCAGCTCTGGTTGGCCAGTGGCTCTGAGTTCTTTTGTACAGATTCCTCTTCTCTCCTGGGGTCCTTAAGCCCGTTCTGGGTGTGGCCAGGGTCAGGGTTCTGTGTTTGCCACCAGGGAAAACCCTGTTCAGCCATCTCTCAAGGGCAGTGGTTGCTAGCATGTGACTTTGGACAATTTGGTTTACCTCTCACAGCCCATTACCTCCTCAGTAAAATGGAGCCTACACCAGTCACCCAGGAGAGTGACAGACCCAGTAAGAGAATGGATGTGGAACAGCTTTGTCAAGTTTACACAGGACAGTGTTTTTTGTAAGCCTGAGTTGTGAGCCATCACAGGGCTGTGAAATTGGTGCACTGTGACCAAGACTTTTAAAGTATGAAAAGAAAACTTGAAAGAAAATATCAGTATATAAGATGGGTATCGTTTCACCAAGTTTTGAGTTAGGTAAGTACGTATGCTAGGTTAGAAAATATTTTTTTCAACCATGGGCTGTGATCAAAAAAAGGTTTCAGAAATTCCATGTCCAGTGTAAACAGGAACAAATATAAGTTCTCCTTAAGGCTGGACCCTTGCAACCGGTTGGGCCACACATCTAAGAAATCAGACCAGTACTCCTCTCAGTTAGTCCCCTCAAATTCCCCTCCTCATTACTAGTTTTGGCTCCCTCCCTTTGGTCACTTCCTCACCCTACAGGCTTTTCCTCTTCAAGCGCCAAAGTGCCAACACCGAGGTTCAGAAAGTGACGAGATTTGCCCAGTCATCCAGGTGAGTACGGCGAGCTGCCTGCATTCCCCACCCGAGAGAGGGCAGACAGAACAAGTGGCTCCCTTACTTGGCGTCTGCAGGACTGGGTCTCCCTGCAGGCTGAGGGGCACCCCAAGGTTCCTTGTGCCCTCCCACTTCTCCCTTAGCTCAGGGTCCCTTTGCCTCCTTTGTTCGGTCACTGCCATTCTTTACCTCCTACACAGTAGACTTTCGAGCTCCAGTCGCGCCATTTCTCCTCCTCTGTTTAACAGGCTTTCCAGAGGCGAGAGGCATTATTGGGATGTGGATATTCATTTTTTGTAAGTAGCAAGTTTAATGTCCCTGGTCCTCACCCTTAGACCTCTATCCAATAGGTTGGAGCCTGGGCTTCACACTCAGAATTTTTGACAAGAGCAAATCTCATCTGAAAGAGAAACTTTATTGGCATTCTGTATTTATGGGCATAATTCAGAGAATGGCAGTGAGGCCCAGTCACATCCTTTCTCTCCCGTGACAGGGGAAAGCCCTGGTGCCACAGCAGCGTAGAGCTCTGCCGCTGACCACAAGACCAGCAGTCTGAATCTATCTGCTGCCCCTTGTAAACCTGACAGGGTAGGTCTACTCTGTCCTGTAGGGTTACAGGAAGTCAATCAACTACAGGGAGATGGCTTGTGTAGACAGTTCGAACCCACCAGTGCTCTGTGGGAGAAACATGTCACACTCTGCTTCTGTAAAGATTATAGCCTTGCAAATACTGTGGGGCTACCATGGGTCCGAACAAACCCTGTGGCAACAGGTCTGTTGTATTTCTGCATGACAGCTTCAAAACTACACAAGCAGAATGTGCTCATTTCTAGCCCCAGGCCTGCTTCATGAGAGGCACACAGTCAACACAGGAGCCACTGGTAGGGCAGCGCCTCATCTACCCCAGCCAGCCACCGCCCTGCTCACTCCCTTTGTGTATGTGATACTGGAAAACTCCCTCCGCTTCTCTATTCAAAGCCTGGGTTCCACCTCAAGGGCAGTGACTCCAGAAGTGCCAAGGGAACTCAAGTCGTCCCAGGGCTCTTCAGGCCATTAGTGAGCTGTAACCACAGGCCTTTGCCAGGGTGTGGGAGAGTCTGAATCCCACCCAGGTGTTCCCGGAGCTGCTGGCCCAACAGGCATGTCTTTCAAGTGGGAATGGTGGGTAAGGCAGCTCAGAGCCGAGGCGCACCCCAAAGGATGGCCTGTGTGACCAGTGGAGGCGGTTTCTGCTCTTCCCTTGTGAACCAAGGCTACGAACACCCACAGCCCCATCAAAGCATGGGGGATACACAGCAGTCACCCCTTCCCCCCAGCCCTGGGACCTAACCCTCTACAACTGGAGTCATTCTAGGTTGGTGATGGGTAACCCTAGGGGATAAAGGCACAAAAGAGACAGATTTTACAGATTTATTTTTAAAAAACAAAAAAGTTAAAAAAAGTCCTTCATTTCCAACCCTGCCTGGGGATGTGGGTGGGGAATAGAATAAGCTAAGGTGCCCACCCCTTCCTGGGAATAAATCCACCCCTTCCCCAGGAGCCTGCGGAGGACAGGGCAAGACAGAAGCAGAGGCAGGCTCATGCCCTTCCTGCCCTGCCTCCTCCTCAGGTAGCTCACACTGTTGCTAGGAAGTTTAGAGGCAAAGGTGTGTGGGAGGGGGAGGTCAGAGGCTGCTGTCCACATGTCAATGCCAACTCCAGCTGTTCTGTCCCCTTAAATGGTTCTCTGGGCCCCACCACTGGGGTTCCCATGGTGGGTGGGCAGGCAGACCAGAAGGCTTGGCCAGCTCTGCCTTCAGGGTTCTGTGGCCCAGGCCACAGCAGTTTCCTTCCTGCTGGTGGTGAGACAGCAGGTTGGTAGGGGCTTCAGAAATGTCTTGACAAGTTTGGAAAGGAAAAGCTCCTTATCATCACCTCTTTGTGATCTTGATCTTGCCTCTGGGTACTGAGGCTGCTCTTCTTTTCTATTCCCCACCCTGAGGCTGAGTGGAGTCCAGGACAAAGCACTAAGTGGCTGTTCGCTACAAAACGCCTGGAGATGCCAGAGGGGTGGCTCTCACCTATCTGTCAGTCCAGGCTCCCACACAGTCATACAGTCATACAGCGTTAAGGCGTCTGTGCCAGCAGGCATGGCCAAACTGGGCCCCGCTTCTCTCTCTCCACCTGCAGAGGGTGTAGGGGAAGAACCCTGGCTGTTTCAGAAACAGGCTAAAGGGGGAGAAGCTGGCAACGGAAGAGTTAACCAGGCCTGGAGAAAGAAGAGAGAGAAAGGCAGGCAAGGGCTTTCAAGGCCTCTATCCAGGCCTGCTGGCTGCCCTTGGAAGTAACCCAACTCATGTTGGGGAGCCCTGACCATATACCCCCTTGAAAATGGGGGACAGAGAGAGGGGAAGAGAGCGGGGCTATAGTATAGGGACTTTGGAGGAAGCCAGTGCTATCAATATTTACAAGCATAAAGCCCCATCTTCTGAGCCACCTGTCTCTCCGCCCCGTCCACATAAACGAAAGGCCCCTGAGAGCCACTGAGGCAGTGCCAAGACCTCCCCACCAGCCATGCCCCACAGGCAGAGCCCCTTCCCACCAGCTGGCCTCACTCTGGGGCCTCTCGGGAATGTCTGTCTGGCTCTGCTCAGTTGGGTGGAGCCCTGGCCAGAATGCTGGCTGTCCTGGCCAGCCCTAGGAGTCTTTGAGCATGCTGATGCGCGCGTAGATCTTCAGGGCGGGCCCCAGTTTGATGTTCATGGCGCTCATCAGGTGGTCCTCCTTGAGCAGCAGCAGGGCTTGGCCGTCAATCTCCTGGGCACGGAATTCCTCGGCAATCTCCTGGCAGCCTGAGGGGACATCACCAAGGATAGTATGAGTTAGAGCTGTGTGACTTCAGTCTTGGCACTCACTGCACTTGAGATACACTGGCATTTAATCCTCAAAGCCATATGTCAAGGAAGGTGTTGTTCTTTCTTAACAGTTTGAGGTAAGTGATTTACCCAAGGCAGCCAGACTCCAAAATCGCCCCAGTGATCCATGTCTCTCTATTCACGCCCTCTCCCAGACCCCTCCCCACAATGAATTAAGCTGCTGTGGCAGACCAACAAAGGAGTCTTTGTGGCACAAAGGTGAGGAAGGTTGGTGGTTTGACTCCACCAGCTGCTCTGCAGGAGCGAGATGCAGCAGTCTGCTGTCATAAAGGTTTACAGCCTGGGAAACTCCAGGGGGCAGTTCTCTTCCACCATACAGAGTCACTACTAGCTGGATCAGCCTGACAGCACTGCGACTTGGGGAGCCCAACAGGATGCTGCGGAAGTGACAGCATGTGGTCTCCAGCTCTAGATCACAATGGGGCACAGCAGCATCCTCCTTGCTCTTCTGGATCCTTTATTTTGCAATAAGACAGCCACCACATCGTGAGGACACTTAAGCCTCTGCTGATGGCTATGTCAACAGGAGCTGAGTGTCAGTGGGCCGCCTCAGAAGTGGGTCCTCTTGCTCCAGATCCTCAGATAACTAAGGCCCTAGCTCACATCCTAAGACCTTAAAACAGACCTCAAGCCAAAAGTGCCCAGCCAAACTACTCCAGATTCCTGATCCACAGTGCTCTTACAACGATAAACGATTTTTAAGCCACGAAGTTTTGGGACAATTGGCTTCACGGCAACAGATCCTTAGGATACATTTTGGTACTATGAAGAGGGGTTCTGCCCTAACAAAACCTACAGACGTCAGTGTGGTCTTGGAACTAGGCAGTGAGAGGAAGCCAGCAGGACTCTAAGGACAGTGTTGGTGAAGGCCTAAAGGGCCTGGAGGAGACCTGAAGAAGTCTGATGACCTTTGAGGACACTGTCGCTGAGGGCTTAAAGGAAAGTGAGGAAATGGAGAACACTGGAAGAGTTAGCAACACTATCGTGGACGTAACATGGTTAAGTAAAAATATACCTAATGAACTCAGTGAGCCTCCATATAGTCACCATCTGTCTGTCAGTGGATGCGTACGTGGTGCGAGGATGCTGAGGAGGTTTCAGCAGAACTTCCAAAATACGACCGACTAGGAAGACAAGCCTGGAAATCCACTTTTGAAAACCTGCCAGTGAAAGCCCATCTGTCACAATAGCCCAATCCCATTGTGCCGGGGGATTGTCACGAGTTGGGGGTGACTCGGCAGCAGCTGACAACAAGAAGGAATGAAGTGACCGAGCTCAGGAGATTTTTTGGCAGCTTGTTGAAAGTGTTGCTTGGTGTCTTACTGCTGCTCACAGTGTACGAAAAGAGGTGAGAAACCAACTAAAGGAAAACTGTTTCACACAGTGGAGCCAGAGTTTGCTGATTTTGAAAATTCCTAATTTCTCTGGATGGCAAACAATGCTAAAATCAGGAAGTGGTTCCTAGACAAAGATCAGAAAAAAAAAATGGTCTAAAGAGTAAACTGATAGGATTAGGGCTGGGTGTTGGATATAACAGCACGTACTGCAAGTGGGATACCCGTAACTATTCAATTTCAAAACCAACTGTTCCTTTAATGGGGTCTACCTTTTTGGAAGGACAGAGAAACAGGGTCTGGGACAGAGGACCATGCTCTCAGGGGACATCCAGACTAATTGGCATACCCAGGCCTTTTCTCTCTTCTGTTAAAGAAATACTCTGCATACCACATGGGTGAGCGGTATCTGGGGTCTTAAAAGCTAGTAAGCTGCCATCTAAGTAGCACCAAATGGTCCCAGTCCACCTAGACTACAGGTAAATAGTGGACACTGAGGACAGCAGGAAAATATGAAACCACCAGAGGGAAGGGGTCGTATGAGCCAGAGTCCACTGCAGTACAGGACCAGAAGAGCTACATGTGCCCAGCCACCACCAGCGACAGACTGGATGGGGTACATGGACTGGAGCCCCAAACAGTGGGAGGAGTAGAGGGCAGAGCTAGAATTCTACCAACAGACCACACGTGATGGTCTTTCTGAATGGAGGGCCCCTTGAGAGCATGGCCCAGACTCTCTAACCCCAGACTGCATTCAGCACCAGCACTAGCTCCCCAAGACTAAACTGGACTATACAAAACAGGGTGAGGCTGGCGACAACCCTTTAATTATGTACACAGGGCTGTCTAAGAGGCTCATCGCTGGAGCTGAGATGACTGAGTGAGGAGGGCCAGACCTTGGTCAAAAGGTCACAGGAAGTTCTGGACAAAAGGAGAAGCATGCTGTCCCAGGAAGGGGCCAGAGACAACACACAGATAGCCTAAAATAGCAGTGAAAGTTCTGGATGTTCTATGGCAAAACGGTATAGATTATAAAATTGTTCTTAAATCACAATAAAATCTATTTTTAAAAAAGAGTTAACTGAGGACATGATTGAAATTTTTTGTGAAGACCTCTGAAAGCCCTAAGATGCTGCCTCAGAGAACTGTTTAAAATTCAAAGGCTCTCTGAGGATTTGACAAGTGTGCCACATAGCTCTGCTCCCTTAAGAAATGAGGATTTTAAGAAGCTTAGGGCAATTATCCTTCAGTCTGAGAAGCCCAGGTAGAGCTGCTAACCCAAAGGCTGGTGGTTGGAACCCACTAGCCACTCTACAAGAGAAAGATGTGGCAGTCTGCTCTCGTAAAGAGTAACAGCCAACAACAAAATAAATAAAATTTCAGAATTGCAAAGAAAAAAAAAAAGAATAACAGCCTACAAAACCTTCTAAGGCATTTCTAGTCTGTCCTATAGAGTTGCTATGAGTGGGAACTGACTCAACCGTAACAGTTCTTTTTTTGGTTCATAGAAAAGGCAGGTACAGAGGGTTCAACGAAGAGGGAACCATGTTCTCCCAGGCTTTGATCTTAATCAAAGAAACGCCAGCATGTGCTCCGCTAAGATTTTAGAACTGCTCAGTGCTTCCTGTATGTTCGTTTTTTGCCTTACTGGATGGGCAAGTCCACTGTGGTTATCCTTCGCCTGTCCCACCATATGCTGGCTTTGTGGAGGACAGCTGACAACTCAGTTCCACCTCTTCAGATGGAGAGGAACTATACTTGAGAAGCTGACCCTGGAGCCTCTTGTGCACCCAGACCTCAGTTAGGTGACCAGGTTCTGGATTTCAAGTGATGCTGATGTGACTTTTGGGGGCCTTGGTAGGGAATACATTTATTTTGCATGAGGGAAGGATACAAATCATTGGGGGCCAGTGAAGGTAGACAGATACCAAGAGAGCCCCCAATAAGTTTACGTCTCACTATTCATGCCCTCGTAAGTCCTCTCACACAAGGAACAGGATGACCTGTGCAACCAGAAGGGTACTGCCACACAGATAAAGCATGACTCTGGGGCTGAGCCCATTGAAGCCAGAGGCCTCTGCCTTGCTGCTCTCTTGGATCACCTGCTGTGGCAAAAACTAGCTGCCATGTTGTAAAGACACTCAAACTGGAAAGGCCCACATAGAGAGGAATTGAAGCTCCTGGCCAAGAGTTAACTCCTACTTGTGACCCATGTGAGACACTCTGGAAGAGGATCCAGCAGTCACAGGTGACCACAGCCTTTGCTGACATCTTAACTACAGCCTCACAGAAGACCCCAAGCCAGACCTGATAAGCTAAACTGCTCCCCAAATCCTCAGTACAGAAACTGCAATCACAAATGATTAGTGCTATCTTAAAGTCTTCTTCTATAAGTAGTACACTGGGCTTAAGGGTCAAAGCCAGAATCTGAATCCAGTTCTGTCTGACACAGAATTCTATGCTTTTAAACTCTACCATCACACTCCAGTCTCTCCGTAACAGGTCTCTGCTGGCCAGTGGGGAGCTGCAGCTGGCAGAAACAGCAGAGCAGCCCTCAGTTGTTGGTCCCACCTGCGTTTCTCCATCCCAGTCTACCACCACCTGCTGCATACCACCGAGCAGGGGCAGGTGCAGTTCTCAGCTGTATCACGGCCTTACACAGCTTCACAGCTTTTCTCAAACTGTGCCCTCTAGTAGGTTCTCCCATCTGGAAAAGGCCTATGCAGCCACTGTCATTTTGTTTAAATTTTCTTATTCTTTGATGTCCCTAACAGACCTCACATGCCTACCTGAGAGGCAGAGTTAATTACATTTTCATCTGTGCTTCTCACACAGTTGCTGTTATTGTATGTCACGAAGTTAATTCTAACTCATAGTGACCCAGCAGAACTGTCCCATCAGGTTTTCTATGCTACAGTCTTTACAGGAATAGGTTACCAGGTCTTGTTCCCACTGAGCCGCTACGTGGGTTCAACTTGCCAAGCTTTTGGTTAACAGCAGAGTGCTCGTACTATGATAGCATTACTTGTATCTAATTCTTGCCACAGAAAGTCCTTCACAGCTCGTGTTCTGTGCTAAAAGGTAAAGCTGTGCAGGCAGGAATCGTTTCTTAGTCTGTTTGTATTAAGTTCCTGAATATGAGTATATGTCATTTATTGAACTACCTAATCCTTTCCAGTACTTAAGAGGTGAGGCCCCTCACTCCCACTCCTTCCTTGTTATTCTAGGCAGGATGGCACTTCCTCACCTGGTAGAGAGCGGATGAATTCATAGACATCTTCTACGTTCCACTTGGTGGGCTCACTTGGCAGGAAGTGGTGTCCCATACCCACTAGGTCCCGCATGTGCATGTCAGGGAGCTCCAGGTCCCGCTGGCCTTGCCGCCGACGCGAGGTGGATGAGCTGGCTGAGATGGGTGACAAGGGTTCCTCATAGCTTGAGTTGTCTGAGCAACGGCTGGAGTCTTCCTGGCTGTGTGTTAGCTGCAGTGCAGCAGTGACTGAAAGGGGCACAGTGCCTGTTGGCTGGGAGCAGAGACAAAGCTCTCTTCAGGATGGAAGAATAACCATTTCCAGCAGCAGTGATGGGCAAAGGCAGGTATTTCTCCTGTTCTACCCAAAACTCTACATCTCTGAGTTCCCAAATCAAAAAGCAGTTTTGGTACTCTCTTCTCTCCAACCCTAAGGAGAATCAGTCCCTTCTAGTACTGTCTGTGTGTCCTATACTGTATTCCAATGATCTGCTTATGTCTTATTCTTTTCTTCTAGATGTCAGGTTTTAACCCAGGATTCTATGACCCACCTGAAACAGCAGGTAAAATCTCATGTGTATACCCATTTTGGCCCATAGCATTTATCAGAGGTTGGTCACCATTACCACAAAGCAATAAACAAACACATGTAAGTTAATAAAGCATCACACCATGCTGTGAGCTCCTTTAGGGCAAAACTGTATCCTTAAAGCCTTACGCCTAACAAGGTTTCTGGAACAGACCTGGTGCTAAAAATTATTTAATGAAGGAATACCCACACTCTTGACAGAGGCCTTCAAGAAATGACTGCTCTATTGTTCTAGAAGCAAAATGGTGTGAAGGTGAAGGGTATAGCTGCCTTCTCACTTACGCCTCCACATAAGAGACAACAGACAACCCAAGCAGCCTATCCATTTAGGGGATTCCATGACCTCAAAAGTCAACAGTGGAGGCAAACTAAAACATGAGGGGTGATGTTGAGGCAAGGCCACTGAAATGGGGAGGTTACTTCATAAGCACTCATTGAGTCCAAACACAGCAGACTTTTACAGGGTATGGAGAAGGCTTGATGTGGCACATCACTGAGAACCAGAGTAGGTAGAGCTTACTGGAGTCAACCGCTGAAAAGGAACACGGGTGTCCAGACTTGGGGGAAGGATCTGGAAGTTGATGGGAACTTGGGAGAATGGTACTTAAGGTTCTGCCAGCTGACCTGCTTCTTGGTATCCTTGGTGAGTGTTGGCAGGCTGGCTTTGCTGGCCCGACGGCGGTTATGGGTCGTGTTTCCTGCTTTTTGCAGCTTGCTCCGGTCTGAGTGGAAAAGTCCCACTCGTTTGGTGCATCCCACATTGTACCTGTCAAAAGAAGGGGACAAAGAAAGTCAGAACAGTCAGCAGAGTTTATGGGCTCAAGGCAAAATAAGAACAGCCAAACTATCCAGCAAAACCTGAGTCCATCTACTTGGCTTAAACCCTAACTCCATCATTTACTACTAGCTGTACGACTCTAGGCAAGTCAGTTAACCTCTGAGCCTCAGTCTCCTTATCCGGAGCTAGGGATAATACTATTCACTTTCTAAAGACGCTCTGACAATGAAATGAGACAATGCATATAAAACGCTCGACAGGACAACATGGATCACAGGAAGAGCTTGTGGCAGGCTCACACTAACTATGACCTAGGCCAGTAAGCTCTGGTCCACTGTTGGGTTGGAGAAGAGCTTGTAAAAAGCGTGACAAAGCTGCTCCAGCTATCTTTGGCACAACCTGAGGTGAACGAGGGCTGAGGACAGAGAACCCTTACAGTCAACATTCAGGCATGGCAGCAAGGCTCAGAGAAATGATTTCTTCTTTTGAGGACCCAGGGCTACATACATGTTCATCTGCCTTTTCTGACTCAGTATGAAGACTGTATGGATCTCAAGACCGTTAGCCTAAATCTATGACTTACTAGTTGTGTAACCTCAGGCACAATTACCTACCCTTTGTACCTCAATTTCTTAACATGTATAAAACCCAAAACCAAATCCACTGCTATCAAGCTGATTTCAGTTCATGGTGACGCTATATGAGAGAGCAGAATTGCCTCACAGGGCTTCCAAGGCTATAAATGTGTACGGGAGCAGACTGCCATTATCTTTCTCCACGGAGTGGCTGCTGGGTTCAAAATCCTGACCTTCTGGCTAGCAGCTGAGTGCTTTAACCAATGTACCACTGGGGCTCCTCTATAACAAGAATAATACCTGTCTTACACGGTGATGCTAAGATTACATAAGGTAATGCTATCAGCTGACTAGTGGACAATGCATAAGCACACAGCAAGCTCTCAATAAATGACCAAACCAAACCACACCTGTTGACACTGAGTCACTTCTGACTCACAGTGACCCTACATAACACAGCAGAACTGCTCCACAAGGTTCCCAAGGAGCAACTGGTGAGCGTTAACTGCCGATCTCTTGGTTGGCAGCTCCACACTTAACCACTGCACCACCAGGGGTGTTCTGACACTGTCATTCCAAGAGTAGTATCATCCTGCTTCGTCTTCTAAGCCAAGGTGAAAGAAAACTCCCAGAGGTGGCATCTCTAACTAGAGCAGTGGCTTGGGACAAAGCTGCTGGCAGAAGGCTTATCCTAAGGAGATGGCAGCAAAGGCAGGTGCCCGTGGGACCCATGAAGACCAGTCAAACTCCACAGCTATTTCTTTCCCTGGACTCTATTGTCCTCTTTCTGACTCTGACTTAGGGGTTCTGGTTTCTAGTGCTTGATGAACTAGTGACGTGATGTTACTTCCTGGCAAGTCAAGGAAATAAGCAGCTGGATAAGCCACACATAGGGCCCCTGAGGGTGGGCTATTACTGCAGTGAGGTAAGACCTAACAGCAGGACACAAAGGTACAGTACTGTGAGGGAGGAGAAGAGGGTGGGCCCAGCAGTCAGGCTGAGAACACTCACCTTTTTGCACAAGCCATGGAACAGAAGCGCTTGGAACGCTTGAACTTGTAGGCAAAGTCCACCCGGCCACAGAGCTCACACTTGAGTTTGAGGGGAGTACCCTCCTCTTTGGATTCTGAAAGTTATGAAAATGGGTAAGTGTGGAGAATGACAAATCCCCACAAGACGGCTGACAGCTCCGCCAAGAGGCCTCCCTACTGTTCTGCCTCTTTCTGGTGTTCCCGTAGGGGCGACATGGAGCGGCGGTCTAGCTTCAAAAATGCTGTGCTGTTTTTGTCACAGCCTTTGGAAAACCTGTGTTTTTTTCCCTTGGGAAGTACCCAAGAGTGTCTGGTGATGCCCCTTGGGTACTCAACAATATTCTCTTTAAAAATGCTATGAGCCGGACACAGAGCACTGTGACAGAGAATCAGCACCTCACTTTACAACTGTGAGAAAACCAGGAGGCACACAGGAACTCCTTCAGATGCTCTGACAGCTGATCTCTGGAAGATCCCACCTTGGACCCAGCTAGCTGACTGACTTGGGTAACAGAACCCAAGAGATCTGTAACCCATACAGCTCCCCTTCAGCCAGTGGTTCACCTGCCAACAAAAACTTGCCTGTCCCCTGTGGGGCCTCACAACTGGCCCCCGTTCCCAAGCACAGGGTCCTAAGCAGTTAGTCCAGAGAGCCCCACCTGTCTGGGGCCACTCCTGCACTCACTGCCCAACCCTGCAGGTGGTCCACGGAGGAAAAGTAACTCTAGGAATCCTGTGGTTGGCCTGAGTAGACAGACTTGGAAGGAGGCTGCTAACAAGTGGCTCTCCTGACTTCTCCCATCCCTATTTTTTAGGGATCAGGGCTGACAAGGGACTTGGAGCAGGGGCGATGTTCGGCGGCACCCTGTCGTTTTACACGCTTCCCGGCTCAGAGTTTCTCCATGGATACCAAGAACAGAACAGTGTAGGGTCTGCCTTTCTGTCATGTCTACTCGCCATCCAGATGCTGCAGTGGCAGCCCAGTCAGAAGGCCTGAGGTACCCACCTTGCAGATAGGGCTCTTCCATCTCAGAGTCAGTGGTGGTGGTATGATCCTGCTGTGGAAGCTTCTCAGGCAAGAACCCCTGTGCATACTTCTTCTTGAGATTCCCCACCAGCAGGGACGAGCGTCCCACCTAGATGACAGGGTGACATGGAGATTGTTGAGAGTTAGGAGGGAGATTATTTCCTTGCTATGCAGCCTCATCAAAATTAAATGTACAGTCAGGTGCACACATGCCAGCCCTCTTCAAACTTCCCCCATATAATCTGTCAACTGGGGTCCTGCTCAAGGCCCTGTCTGCTGTTAAGCTCATGAGGCAAAAGGCCGGTGGGCACCTAAGTACAGGGATGCGTTTAGCCCACGACAAATGGACAGCTCAGGTCTTAGCAAAGTATCTACTATTGCAAGTCTCTGAGAGGCAAAGATGGAGGCAGACATCCAGTTTCGCACACTCCAGCGTCAAATGCTGGGACCCAACACTCCTGAATCACCAGGCAGGGACACAGCTGAGTCTGTGTGTGTGAGTGTATATATGTGACAGACTCGATACGTGACCACATTCCAATTTCTTGCTGTGAGCCCCCTACCACTGCCCCATCTGGTAAAGAGGTACAGGCAGACATCAAGAGCAGGAAGCCCTGATTCTGGGCCACACAGCAAATACGCTCTGTGACTGCCAGGACCCCAGAATGGCTTATCAACTCTTGGTAGTCCTCTCCTCACTGCCTCTGTTTAGGCTGCTGACTGGGCAGATCATGTGGTATCTGACTCTGGCGAGATGCTAGAGCGGTCTGAAAGAACAGCTGGCTTCTGGTCTCCCTCTAGGAGGCCAAGGGGAAGATGTTATCTAATGAGGGAAGAGGGCATGTGACTGGGCTAGGACTATTCTAGTCAAAGTGTTTCAGGTAGATTTCTTTGCCACTGGCTTTGAATAACTTCCAGAGTGAAAGCAGACAAGAGTCTACGCATCTTCTGGCATTTTAGAAGAAGGGCAGTTCATCCATCTCAGGTATTCAAGCTCAGCCTTTTGGTGACTATCCGGACCTCCCGTGGATCCAGAATGATCAAAGGCAGATGGCAGCCCATGAAGATGTTGTGTCCCTAACAGCCAAGAATTCTGTCTGAAGAGAGGCCTGTGAGCACCTGGCTCTGGATTCCTCCACACCTGCAGAACAGTAGCACCTGTCCTAAACCCATTCACAGTAAGTAGAGGCAGCTCTGTTCTACCAAGCCATTTTCTTGAATTCTTTTCTATTTCTCTTTCGTCTTATGCTTTATTTAGAAACACTTGAGAGTGCCCTTTCAGCAGTGCCTTTCAATCTCGTTCAGCCCCTTGTCCCGGCCCTGCCCCCGGAGAAGCAGCTTCAGGTTGCAATCATGTTCCCCTATCTTCATTTCACATATAACTTGAGAATTCAGTTCTACACAGGTTCCTTATATTCTCTAACTAGCTATAACTCTTGCCACTGAGAGTTTTGACAAGTGGGATTAACAGCGAAACCATCAAATTCCAGCTCAAGAACTGCTTTATCTCTCACCAAACACCCCAATGTATGCTCCCTAGGAAACTTCTACAACAAGAAGTCTTACCAATTACTCCTAACAGTTCACCCCTTCTGGACCTTAGAGAGATACTTATCCTATAATCATTCCGACATTCTTTGGGGGAAAATTATTAGGGAAAGAACAAATTGTTCACATTTTCAGAAATTTTGCATGGAAATGTAAAAATATTCTAATATACATCCAAAATATACTTAAAAAAAAAAAAAAAAGAGGGGAAAAGAAGTAGTCCGTACCGGGAAAGGCTCCGCCCCCTCCTGGATCACAAACCCTTCGATAACATGCGTCAGGATTTGGGGTTTCACAATGGCCTGTGGTGGTTTATTCTCACCATTCTGGGGGGCAGTGCCAGTGATGCTGGAGGCAGAATTTCCGTTCCCTGAGGTCATGCCGGGGCTGCTGAGGTCGGTCAGTGCATGAACAATGCCCTGCCCTGTCTCTGTACAAGTGGAAAGAAGAGAACACAAGATGGGGAGATCAAAACCAGAATCTGGACCAGGAGAAGCAAAGCAAATACTCACAATAGGCCTGGGTTTTCCAGTGGAGCCAATGAGACACCCACTGAGTGGTCCCTTTCCTTCTGAGACATTTAAAAGTAGTATCACCCAGGGTGACTACTATCCATTCCCCAACAACGCAGCCAATAAGTCAGCAGTGTTCACCCAGGTTAAATAGACCAGATTTGGACAAAGAAAGTGCTATTTAGTTTGAGACAGAAAATGTATCCAAAGTAGCATCTACAACCAGGATAAAAAGTTGAACTATGCATAGGGTTTCAGGATTCGGAGGAGAGAGGTTACATGTAGAACCTCCTATGAAGCTTCCAGATTTCAAGAGTCTGGTGAACTAGCAGAGCACTGAACACCAGATGTTAAGGTAAAAGGAATTTTGGAGGCTTAAGCCCAAGTAAAGATAATGAACGTCACTCTGACTACTCAGAGACTGGATGTTTGGAGTCACTGTGATTAATACATGCATGCATTCTACTTCTGCCCCAGGGAGGGCTCCAGGCACAGGTGAGATTTTCACACTGTTTCTGCTATCAGATGCTCTCCACCACACCTCCTGCCCAGGTCTCAGCTCCATACACAGAGCCTGATGTTCAGCAACTCAGACTCCCTTCTTCTACCACCTGTGAAGCCCCTTCCCTTGTGTCTCCTTTTCCTGCTAACCCTCCTTTAAGAGACCTGAAACAGTGTTCCAAAAAGCCTGAGCGGGTGCACACACAGAACACACCACAGTGGTCCTCCGCTCCTCCACTTCAAGTGTCTCCTAGGACCTGCCTCACTGTCTTCTGTGACTCTATCCCCACCCTTTCTCCCTAGCCATTTTCTACCACCACCAACTGCCCCGTAAGTGGAAGCTGCCTGTAACTGGAACTTTCTAAAAAAAGAACTATTTCTTTATTGCAATAAGCCATGAATATTATGCATAACTCAGTGGTGGGTGTGACATATATACACTTACATGTATGTTTTAAACTATTTTGGCATATTTAATTTTTGCACAACTTTTACGTATGTTCTTACTTCATGTTAAAAATTCCAAGTGCCACCAGAATAGGAATTCATTTTGTCTGGTTATATAACATGGAGAATTCGGAATAGACCCATTTTGAGATAGACACTTGCTGTCAACACTCATGGTGACCTTACGTACCATGGGAAAAATGTGCCCTGGCCCCGCGTGATCCTCAGTCACTGGCATGTTCAAGTCCACTGTTGTGGCTACTGTACCCACCCATCTCACTTAGGGTCTCTGCACCCTCACTGGGCCTCTACCTTACCCAAACGTGGTATCCTCTTTCAGCGAGTGGTTCCTCCTGATCATGTGTCCAAAGCACAGGAGTTGTACAGTTTTCTGTAATGTGATCTGTAAGGCTTAAATTGGCTACCTGATGGAAAGAGACTGCTAGGTCTTGCCTCTTACTCTGTCTTAGTCTGGAAGCTCTGGTGAAATGTGCCCACCAAGGGTGACCTTGCTGGCATTTGAAATACTGGTGACATCTCTCCCAGCATCATGGCAACACACAAGCAACCAGAATATGACAGACTGACAGGAGGTTGAGGCCCACGTCAGAGTTTGTAACTGGATCACAGCCGATCCTGGGCTCCCTCCATTCTGTTTTCTTAGCGGCGTCTCTAATGCTCTGTAAAGAAGGTTCAATCCTTTCATGAAAAAGAGGTCACCATGACAGACACCTTCAGTATGTAGACCTTTATAATCCAACTGTAACGAACTTCATGGCTACTAGGAATCATCCAAGAGATGTAATCTGTAACCAATTAGGTTTCTTTGTTTTATCTTTTGTTTCAAACACAGTCAAGCTAGCAAGTTACCAAATTCCATTAAGTGCCTACATTCATTTGAAAAAATCTTCCTAAATAGCTTTAGCTTTCCTGTTGAGATGGAGAATTCTGACCTCCTCCCCCATGCTCTTTTTTAGAATTACTGTACCCTACTTGCAGCTGTCCAGCAGATTCCAGTCATAGCAACCCTACAGGTGAGAGCAGAATAGCCCCACAGGGTTTCCCCAAAGCAGCTGGTGGATTTGAACTGCTGACCTATTTTCTTTTTTTTTTTTTTTGGTTAGCAGTGTAACCTCTTAACCACTGCACCACCAGGGCTCCTTTTTGGATTCAGTCTTTCTAAACTGCAACGGTGTTTGGGAACTGAAAAAAATCTTTCATTTACAGTCTGTGAGTAACTAGAGAGACTGAGTTAATTACATAATCACTTCTATGCTTTTACATAGTCATATTAGTTTGGCTTTTTATTTTAAATACTTAAGTCTCCATTTATACAATTACATATTCTCTGCTTTTATTTTTAACTATTTAAAATATGCAAATAATTTATTTAAAATGAATCAATGTTAAAATTACAAAATTTGTGTTACTTCAAATTTTATTTTTAGATGATGGCTATTTCCTCCTAATTAGAACCTAATAAACTATTCCTCATCATCTGATTAACCTAGTGAACTATGGACCACAGAATCAAATGTTTGGAAAGGCTATTTCAACCCACTTACCCAATGCTTGCACCTTCTCTATAATACCTATCCCCAGTGTTTTCGTGATCTTTGCTGGAATGCATCTAGCAACAAAGGAACCCACAACACGTGAGTCCTGAAGTAGTTTATTCCCATCTTGGACAGCTCAAGTAAAAAACTTTTCACTGTTAAAAGCCAAAAGCTACCTTGCTGTTACCTTCTGCTCATTTGCCTGGTTTTGTTCCCTAAGACCACACGAACAAAACTAAAGAGACTGGTATAGTGGTCAAAAACACAAAATTACCCCTGATTTAGAGCCTTGTTTCCATCACTCAGCAAACTTGGGCAAGCCATCATGCCTCATGTGAGCCTCAGTTTCACAGGCTGTAAAGTAAGGATATTAGCAATACTTACCTTACAGTGTTGCTGTGAGAACTAAACGAGATCATGCATGGCAGTGTGGTGCTAGCATACCCAGGAAGTGCTCAAGACATGGTAGATGTTGCTTTTGAGTCTACGAAAGGCACTGCTAATTAACCCCAGTACATCTACTCCAGGCCAAACCACTTCTCCTCTTTCAATTATTTATTTTAAAAAGTTGCAAGTTTATCATTTCCCAAGGTTTTCTTTAAGACATCTTTAAAAGACAGTATTAACAATGGATACCCAGTCAGTACTAAACATAAAACACAAGTGTAGTCATCCAATGTATCTGGCTAATATTGATCTTTTGTTTCTTTTGAGCACAGGCAGAGAAGATGAGTGACTCTTGCTTGAATTTCTAATAGTATGGCTTATAACACTTCCACGGAATGAATCTATTTTCTTCTGAATTCTGCAATCATCTCGACCTCCCACTTCTCACTTTCCTCTGACGCTACCAGTTTCCCATAGTTTATTTCCTTTTATACAGTTTCTGCTACCTTTGCTCCACTACACTTTTTTCCTGCCTCTACTCCTTCCCTCCTGACTCTCAGATCTATGTCTATTACTTTGTGCAGCAAGATGGGATAATTCTTGAGGCCAGATTCTTTCCACATGCCAAATACACTAGTAAATAGATATATTCATCAGTTCAGAAGCTATACAGCCAATCCTTAAGTCTGGGAAGAAAAAACTTGGGAGTCTAAATTAATAAAAAAAATCTTAAGAGATATCAAACTAACAAACTCTTTCAGTACAACATGGCAAACTATCACTTTCTATTATAACTTGGCAACTTATAGAGACAGAATCCGAGTGGGGGGAAGACAGTGTGTTACGAAAATATAAAGGTCTGCAGTTACTTTGCTTTGCAGTCATCTTGTAGGCCCATATCACAACATCTGTTTTAGTAACAAAGGAGTTTGGGCTATTTCCGGAATGACCAAACACAACCTCACCCCCTGCCAAGCTCAGCCACCGAGATTAATTTAATCTGCTTTCCACACTCTCCCAGACTGCTTTTCGGCCTGCTTGGTGGAAAGAGAGCAGCTTAACCGTGGAACTTGCAGAAACCTGCCATACTGGCCCTGAGGCCAGATAAAAGACAGAGACAAAAGAAGTACTCTATCTTTGGAATTCCTTCTTTGCTCACTTTTCTTGACCAGTCCCAAAGGTGTAAACGCTCGCTACTGGGGATTCCCACAGGTCTCAAATGTCTTTATTCCAGAGTGAGGCACCTGTAAGGGAAAGGTAGAGGCAAGGGCTCCACAAACATGAGAGGCTGGGGAGGGAGTAAAGACAAGCATCAGTGGGGGTGGGGGTAGGGCAGAGTGGGGAGATAGGATCTAACTTTTAATTGATAGTAACTACAAAGGGCCAAGTATTCAGGCCTGAATGAGCACACAGTGTGTTCCAGGGTAGTCATTATGTTTCAACCTCAAGGCTGCTTCTCAATTTTGGCCTCTTCCATTGGGTCTTGCACAAGTAACCCTTACAGGAACAGGATAAAACTTTGCTTTGTGTAGGCAGAGCAGGTTTCTCTAGGCAAGGGGTTATGTCTTATGAGGACTGCTGATTAAGTTCGTGAACTTGACCTAGAAAAAGTGCTATGTACCTCACTGCTGAATATCACTACCGTCACCTTCAAAGTATTCCACTTGAGCAGCTTTGCAATGATACCAGCATCTAGTCCAACCTTCAGAGCAATTTGGGAACTCTTTCTGGAATGGCCACCAGAGATGTTGCCTTATTACCCTTGACGTCCTGAATGGCATAAAAATTTCTTCCTTGTGATATTTCATTTATCTTCAGGTAAAAAAAAAAAGTCACTGGGGGCCAGATCAGGTGAGTAGGGTGGGTATTCCAATACAGTTATTTGTTTACTGGGTAAAAACTTCCTCACAGATAACTATACAAGCGTTCCAAAATTGTTCTGAAGGGTGGACTAGGAGCTGGTGCCAGTGCATGGCTTCCCAAGCAGTGTACTTTGAAGTTCACTGTAGTGATATTTAGCAATGAGGTATGTAGCACTTAGAACAATTATGTTTGTGGACTTAACTGTCACACCGCATAGTCATCTCTACATCTCCAGGGGCTCAGCCAACACCTAATGTGTAACAGCTGCTTAATACACGTTAAACTGGCATGTACAGAATCCATGGTCTCCAATCTTCACTGCTGCAGAATTACAGGTCTCTGTAGCACCAAAACAAGGAACTTGGCACCAGCTGAGATTTGCAAATTATTTTGGAGACATAACAATCTGAGAGCTGCTGGGCTGCTGTCTGCCTACAAGAATAGTATCTCTGGGTATCTGGCTATAATGAAGAATGTGAATTAGATTCTGGCTGGTTTCTTCCTGTGAGAGCAGAAGCTTCCTTAACAGAGGGGAAGCAGAGTATTAAGTCTGTCCCAGAAGCTGGAATAGTGCCTTGAATCCAGAACTTCATATTCCCTGTCCCCTTGGAAGGCCTTGTGAGGCTGCAGGCACTTGAAAGGACATGGTGACCTCTAGAGGCAGAGACAGGGAGGGTGGTAAAAGAGGCGACACCACCCTCAGGATCTGTAGGCAGACCTCCAGAGGCTGAACTCTCCAGTCTGCTGAAGACAGAGGTCTGACTGGCCCCAGCGGGATCACTTCAGAACCAATTCTGATGTTCTTTATGTGCACAAATGAGGCAAAAACATCAGCTATACAGGACTATGATTTAGTACTAACATCTGCAATGGGTATTTCAGATGGCCAGGCCATTATTCTGTCTGTTGCTAAAACAAGCAGCCCTGAAGACCTAACTTCAGAGGAAACAGCGAGTAAGTAGAGCTTTTCTTTCTACCCAGCTCAGCTTGTCCAATGATCGATTTCCACTTGGCAGAGAAAGGAGAATGGATAGTGCAAGCAGATTGTGATGGGCTGCTAACCTAAGGGATGGTAGTTTGAACTTGACCAGTGGCTTGTGGAAGAAAGGCCTGGCAAACTACTTTTGTAAAGAGCCGGACTAAGAAAACCCAATTCTATTCAGTAATACATGCTTGAGGGGCTGCGTGGATGGCAGCTGACAACAGCAACATAGACAGGAGAAGGGAGTACTTTAGTTTAAAAGACTTCTTACTAGCCCTGAGTGGCTTCACTAAGACAGAGCTAATAAACCGTATACAGCATTTACAGAAGCAGCATAGGTGGTAACAGAGATCATCTGCCTAGAGCAAATTCTGCACAGCAAATGGCATAACAAGGTCACCTATTTAACAGAACGCTCTCTTCAGGTCCCTGGCACTGAAGTCGTGTTCACTGTGCCTCAGCTTAGCAGGTTCTGTCATGTGGCCAGGACAGGAGACAGCAGGGCTGCTAGAGAATTGCAGGTGACAGAACACATAAGTGGAGCACCTGCAAACCAATGCACATGCTGAAACAATATCCAGGTGATGGCGAGCTCAAACACACACTGCACTTGATCCTAGCAGCAGTGAGCTCACGACAGCAGACACACTCCTTGTGGAAAGGTTTGGTCTGGTCCCTCAAAGAAATTAGTGCCAACTGGACAAAGGGAGGCAAGCTTTTTCCTGAGCACCAGGGAGCTGATCTCTCAGCACCACTCTCCCCACCTGCCCTCCACCTCCCCCTGGGGAAGGGTTGGAAAGTGAGTGAAGACAGAGACTAAGGTGGCTACTCTATCTTGGGACCCAGACAAAGCCCATCAATGAAAGAGACTCATTTGGTTAACAACTCTCTTTAAAATGCAAATATATCTCTCTGGTCATTCACACCTTACTGTGAATCACTTGACTCAGATAAGCAGACTGCTTTCCTTCTGATTTCGCGAACACAAGGTGGGGGGGGGGCGGTGCTGGAGTTGAGAGAGTGGTGGTTTTTGGCTCAACAAACAAACAAACAAACAAACAAAAAAGCTCAGGGCCATCATAATGACCTCACAAGGCTTCCAAGGCTGTAAATCTCTACGGAAGCAGACTGTGATGTCTTTCTTCTGTGGAGCCACTGGTTTGGTTAGCAGTCAATCACTATAACCACTGTACCACCAGGGCTCCTCAGGATAACCAGAACACAGCAGGCTAGAGTTAGAAGGGTCCCAAGTACAGCATCTTGATTTTCCAGATGAGGCAACTAGGCCTGAGAGGTGAGGCAACTTGCCCAGAGTCACAGACTGTGGCCAGAGGTAGAGCCTGCACTAGAATCCAGTTCTCCAGATTTCCCAGGGGACTGCTGAAGGAGGGTGCACACTGATTAGCCAAGGACAGCATTCAAGTCCTTGGGACGAGGGCAGACAACGTTAACTGCTCTCAGGGATGTTTTGAAGCAGAGGCCAGACAGCACACGTGGCTGCAGCATTTGCACTGGGAAGGGAGAGATGACTTAGGTGAGTGATTCCAATGGTTTCCTGCACTACTAAGGAAGAGACTCCTGAACGTAGTCAAGCAGAACCCACATGCAAGATCTACTATTTCAAGATGCCTAAAGGCAACAGGAAATTCTGGTGGTGTAGTCATTAAGTGCTAAAGCTGCTAACCAAAAAGTTGGCTGTTCAAGTCTACCAGGTGCCTGGAAATTCTGTGGGGCAGTTCTACCCTGTCCTACAGAACTGCTGTGAGTCAGAGCTGATTTGATGGCAGTGTTTTTATTTTTTTTTGTTACTGAAGCAAAATACCTTCAATAGAAAGGAGACCTGGTGTCTAGCAGGTAAGTACTTAGCTGCTAACCAAAAGGTGGGTGGTTTGAATCCCCCAGAGTTTCCATAAGAGGAAGATGTGGCAGTCTGCTCTGCCCAGATTTTAGCCTAGGAAACCCTATGAGGAAGTTCTACTTTGGGCTGTTGTGAGTCAGAACTGACTCAGTGGCACCTAATACCACCACTGCTTTCAATAGGGCTAAATGTCCTATTATTTAATACTGTATCTCTGTGATTCTAAATGTCATCAGATGATGACACATTTTCCCCACCAAAGTCTTTAAATTTACACATGCATCTCAGCTGTATACTGTACATGTCAAAACTCTATCTGAAGGCCTGTATTATCTTTTAAAATATGACAAGTAACAGCCCAAATGGCAATAACAAGAATGCTGATATAAAGAATGTAATCAGCATCACTGAACAATGTGTAGAAATTACTAAATGACAACCTAATTTCCCATGTAAACTTTCGCCAGAAACACAGTAAGATATTTAAAAAAGCAAAAGAACACAAGAGGAGCTTTGTGGTCAAAAAGTTGCAAACCCTTTTTCCCCCTAGGGTCCCCTGAGGACCAGCAAGTAGAAGGGAAGCAAAGCTTGGCAAAGGAGACTGCTTCCTTCCTAAGATGTATGAGCATTTCAATTCCCCTCAGGGGGCAGTTTTATTGTCCTATGGGGTCGCTATGAGTTGGAATCGACTCAGTGGCAGCGGTTAAGGATCAAACTGCGGCATCAAGGGTACACAGCAGACTCGCATAGATGCTGTCACCATCCTGCCCTTTGGAGCACCTCTCTCAGCTCTGCAAACAAGGGCAGTCTGCTCTACAGGACTTCTCCCCCAAAGTGACAGAAATGGCAGTGACAGGAGGATCCTTAGTCAGCATTCCCTAGTGGGCACTTCACTAAGCAAAGTGGTAAGCTTTTCAGCTACAGGAGGGTGAGGCCCTGGGTGTACAGCCAGCTTCCTGCAGGAAAGCCAGCCAGCAGAATGCAAGAGAGGCTGAGCCAGGTGACCTTAGACCTGCCCTCGGTGTCACCACAAGATGACTTTGTTGAGTCTGGGTTAAGAGGACTGGAGAGCAGACAGACAATGCTTCTTGGATCCTGAGCATCTGGAAGATGGCCTGGCAGTCCTGGCAAGGCTGGGTAACTCTAGTTAAGGCATCTGTCAGGGAGGGCCCTTCCACCCTCTGGCAGCCATTACCATACAGCTGACTTTCACGCTGTCTCTTAGGACACAGGCCGAGAGAGCAGCCCTTCTGACTCACCCACAATCCTCAGTTAAAGTGTACATAAGCTGAATTGTAAACAGCTGAATGTTTTCCAAGCTGCCACCCCCAGCTATGAAGGAAGGAATCAATGGAGCGAACAGCCGCCCTCCCCCATGCAGCCCAGGACAACGGGAGCAATGGGGGATTTCCAAACAGCTGCAAGAACTGCTTCCCAGCCCACAGGCAGAGCCCTGTAACAGGGCCTTGGACTCCCAGATCAAACTCATCAGTGGCACCTGCAGGACCGCAGCGTGATTTCCACTAAGACTGGTCAACACACCAGGGAGTAAGAGCCAACTCATGACAAGAGGGATGACGGAGAGTTCTCAAAAAAGAGTCCCACTTAAACCTGGTGACTGAAGCCAGTCCTGTGGTATCCAAGGGTGAGGTCCAGGGCTCCCAAACAGTCTCACATCACAGTGCTCTCAGAGGTGCTATGACTTCAAAAGGCAAGGACCTGCAACCAATGAGAGAGGATGCACTGCAGGAACATCACGTAATAGGAGACGAACGGATCACCTGCGGAGCGCAAAGGGCATCCTCTTGTGGTGAGGTGCTGGGGCTGGGCCTGGGCTCGTTTTCTGGTTCCAGCTGTGTGGCTTCAGGCACTTATTACCTGTTCTGTGCCTTAGTTTCTCCATTCATAAAAATGGAGAAAGTGCCTATCTTGCAAGGTTACAGTGATTATTACAGTTTTGATACATAAAATGCCTGGTACTGAATACATTTAAAGGTGGTATTATATGGCAGTTAAGACTTTGGGATCAGAAAGACCCTATGATTAAATCTTTACTTGTAATCCTGGGCAAGTTACTTTAGGCCTGCTACCTCAACCACAGAACAGGGTACTTATATTTGAGTTGGAAACGCTGGTGGCATAGTGGTTAACTGCTAAGGCTGCTAACCAACAGGTCGGCAATTCAAATCTGTCAGGCACTCCTTGGAAGCTCCATGGGGCAGTTTTACTCTGTTCTATAGGGTCGCTATGAGTTAGAACTGACTTGATAGCGCTGGGTTTGGTGAGGTCTTTTTTTGGTTTTATATTTGAGTTACATAAAGATTAAATAAGGTAATGCAGTTATAATAGAACGGAATAGGCTTGCCACAGAAGTGCCAAGGTGCCTGAGACCAGAGACGATTAGGAAATGGCCCGCCCCATCTCACTATCTCCCTAAGCTGTGGTGTCTTCCAGCCCCAGAGCAGAACTCTTCTCTCCCTGGTCAGCACTCACATATCATTTGTGTCCCTTAGTTCCTCCATTTGCTCAGGGCATCCTCTTCTTGTATTCTTTGGGTTGGGCTTCAGGAAGAAATGACACCTCTACTTTGACAATGAATGTAACATAACGGAAGTGCTTCTGCCTTTCAGAACAAACCAAAGGCTTAATTCACTTTCATAAGGCAGATCACCAGACTGACTTTCTATATTGTTGCTCTTTTGTGAAAAGTCCAAGGTATCACAAAGACTATGCAGAAGAACACCAAAAATCAAAAAAGAGGTAACTTTAGGAAAAATACAAAATAAAAAAGGAAGAATTGCTTTACCTACAGAACAGGTGGTTTAGCCTATGAAAAGAAATCAGTTTAAAAAGCTGAAGGTAAAATCAGGGCAGACAGATTTATACAGTTTAAAAAACAAACCTAGAAATGTTTACTAAATCCCTAATTTTTTTTTTTTTTTTTTTTTTGAGGTTGGTAACAAGGAAAGACAATCATGCTCCCCATATGATGCCTTTCCTTTTTTCGTGTTTTGGTTACCGTTCATGGAATCACTAATTTTCTTAGACAAATGGCTCAAAGAGTGAGCTAAGCCTCAGTTGACTACATAATGAGTTAGATAAAACTCATCTTGCAAATGTAACTGACTGGTAATTTCTATTCTTCAAAAACACTGCCTCTCTTCCTGTAACTATTTTCTAAGCTTTCACCCACCTGATTTTGTCACCAGTCATCTGGTAGAACAAATCAATACTGATTAATGGAAACATTAAAGTGTGGACTTTATTTTTAAAATTTGCTTCATATTAACTTTGCTTTACAGTGTCATCTGCTTTGACTGTTTAAAAATATTTTAGGCCATGTGGCTTTAGACCACACATGGATGGTTTCAAATATGCTAAAGATATCAGTAACTAGAGATAATTATACAGTATTTGAGACATAAAAGCCATATAACTAGAGCTTTAAAAATAACTCACAGAAACCATAAACTCTCATTTTCTTGCCAACAGTTTCAATATTCAGTATCAGGCCTGGCCTTCCTCATTACTTGAAAAGAGTTGGTTATGACATGGCACGTAATAGTCATCTATAACAGAAACTGTAATAAATTTCACTTCTAAGAAGAAAATCATCCAAGATATGGATATTTGCTGATGCTTCAAAGAAAATGGGGACTCTTCTCAACATCTGGATTCATCTCAGAACACTGGCCATCCACTGTTTAACAGCAATAATTTCTTTAGCAGATATATTAAAAAATGTTTTCTTTGTTTAGATTTATCTATACTAAAAAATAATTTTGAAATTGGAAGGATAGTGAAACATAACTTTCATAAATAATTTGCAATGGAAGGAGAAAAATATTACATTTAGCATTTTAGTTTAGAGTGTTTTACAATGAATCACACAGCAACTATTTATTATTATATGCTGTTTGTTATTATACTTATCTTCAAAAGCTAATAATTTTTAACCATGTGAGTCTTAACTATAAAATGCACCACTTTTGACCAAGGCCAACAATTACAATTTACTCTTGTTACCAAAGGGGAAATAAGTCCAGAATGTCAAGACTGCTGTCTTCAATAAGCAAATGGCTGATTACATTCCTAATAATTCCCAAAATATCTATGACTACCTGTTAAGCTGAATTACAGATAGTTTCTCTCTGAATATCTCAGAATACCTTCACAAGTATCAAATCTGTGTTTTAATGTAGTTAGTAATTTGACCTGAAATTTTAAATAACTCAGCTTAAAATGAAACCTGTGTATCTATGTGGGTTGTGAATACACTGTTAAAGTTACCTTGGACATCCACTTTTGTTGTTTCAAATACAAAACAAGCTTAGTCAATATTTTTAGCTAGTGACCTATGCTGTAGGTTAAACCATCCCATAAAAACATTTCAAACACAAACCTACATATGTTCAGACCTTTACTTTCGTGTGCAGTCGAGCTTTTAAGTTCCATCAAACAAGTGCTAAATCATTCAACAGTGAGCCACTTCTGTCACTGGTACAAAGTCCCCATCAGTGAGACGACTCTTCCATGGGGAAAAGCAGACCCCAGACCACATACTTCAGGATGGGTTCTCGAGGGGTACATGAAAGGTCTCTCTATAATCAATTCGTGAGATTCCTCCCAACTAAAGAAAATTACCATCTTCATCTTTCAGTTGTAAGATGACACATAACAAAAAGGAATAAGAGAGAAATAATCATTTATGAAGTCTCCTTATTCTCATTTCCCTCATCTCATCTTTCTGAGTGCAGGACCATTCTGCCTCGAGATCCAGTCGCACTGAATAGTTGGGAGAACTTTAAATATAAACTTGGACTGACTAAAAGGGGTGGGGGTGGGTGGCACAGTATTACCAAAAGTAGAACCACCAGCCTGTGCCCTGTATTTTACTTTTCGGTTTTACTTTGGCTTGCTGATTCATGATAGATGAAAGTTAAGGAATCTAACAGAAGATGCGTAAATTCTGTTTATTCAGCAAATGATCACCCAAATGCCCAGCACGAGGCCTAGTGACCAAAGGATGATCACACAGACTTACAGGGAGAGGACAAAGCTGTCAACTTAGCCTCTTCACACATTCGTAACGGGGCGGGGGGGGGGTCGGGGAGGAGCGGAGGATAGTGATTTAAAAGGCATTTGGAAATGACAAGACCCAAAGTAAGAACAGTTTAGCTATGTAAGAGCATCTATTAATTTCTTCTTAGTTCATTCCCTCTTCCTCGGAAAGATCAGAACCAGGAGATTCAAAGTATGAGACAGGATATGAGTAAGGCAGGAAAAAGGATGTGGTCTGAGGAAGAGTGGATTTTGGGGCTGAGCCAAAGTAAGGAACAGGCAGTGTCAGAGACGGAGGAAGAGGTCTTGATAGCTAGAAGAGAAATCTCAGGGTTCTGTCAACTTAAGACTAGAAATTTAATGACAGAGAAGATATGTCTAGAAAGATTTGTGTAACTGAGGCAGAACAGCACATTCCTATGAAGGTATCATGCCCTGAAATGCATACAGACAAGGGCTGAGAGGATCCACAGCCAGAAGAATCACTACTGGGTCAGAAGAAAATGGGTTGGCGTTTCCTCTTTACTTTGAGGGAAGTGGAAATGATAAATACTGAGCATGCTTAACAAAGGAAAACTGGAAATTAAGCCAAGACCCAAAAGACAAGTGGCAAGGGCTGGGACATGGCTACATGATGAAACACCAACATTCATTAAAGCACCTATGTGCCAGATGTCAGCCAAACAGCTAAAAAAAAGTGGGTAAAAAGAGAGACAGCTCAAGAACATACAGTTGGACAACTGAGAAGCCAACTCAAGAACATCAGAATAGTGGACTAATGCACACTTTTTGAAGGTTAAGACAGGCAAATAAAGGCACCTACTTTTCCTAACGTGCATGCACAAGCCTGGAAACAGATTTTGGTTGGGCTGAGAGACACAGCTCATGTGATGAAGAATGGCTGGAAAGGGCAGGTGCCAAAAGAGCACCAGTACCCATCTGCTGGACTCTGTGAAACAAGCCAGCCCTCATGAATGAGCCAAACCAGAAACCTGTTTCCCACTTTCCAGGGACTGGAGTTTAGATGTGGAAATCGATAGCAAAAAATCATTTAGCAGCTGATTCAAAATTGTTAACATTTCCAATTACAGATCCAGATCTTGGGGATATGTATCAAATAGTTTTACATTCTTCCCAATGCCTACGATAGTGCTTTACATAAAGCACAGAGGCACAACAAAAGTGTGTTAAATCTAACAGAATAAAACCAGAACTGCTTAGCTGTGCCAACAGTGTAACTCAACAGGCAGACTCTCTTACCCTGTTATCAACACAGATATTTTCTTCCTAAACTAGTCAAAATGATGTGAAGCCTACATCTTTAGCAACTTATAAACCTGAATCCTAATGAAAAAGTACTGCCACAGGTCTGCTGCTCTGTATTAGACCACAAGATGAGAAGAAGAGGGGGGCAGAAATGGGAAGGCAAGAAGAGGTGTTTTTGCCTCATTGGCCTGTAATGTTCGTACTCACCTAGGAACCCTGGCAGATCCACCACTTGGGTTGACTCAGGAGGGGAAGAAAAATCCCAGGTGAATGGTAATTGGATTATCCAGTTATGTCCCTGAGCCAAATGGCTGAAAAAGGCCAGGGCAGTAGAGTCTGGAACAGCTAAAGTGAAATTATTTTCTAAATCCAAAATGGAGACACTTGAGCTGATCAACAATAAGGCAGAATGTTTTAAACTGGGATGTCCTAGAAAAATCGGGGACATATGGTGGATTTAGGTCGGTGGCTTACTTCACCACAAGGGATTCTCTGGGGCCAATATGCTAATGGAGGGGATTAAGGAGCAAGGGTGGGAGATATCTGAGGGGAAAGCTGTCAACTGATTTGTAAAGCAGAGAAAAGAAGGATAAAAGAGAGTTGTGTAGACAGCACATGAAGAAGGTAAATATTCTACATAACAAGTAGGAAGGAAAGTTTATCAGAACTGAAAGTATGTCAGTGAAATCTGTTCAGATATCAAGAGTGGGGGGAGCGGGGGTCAGGCCAGTAACAAACCAGTATCCCACAGTACAGGGCAGCCAAGGACAAGCAGTTTAGGATGTAGTAGTTTCACCACTGGAGTACAACCGGACCTTGAGCAAACTGTTTCCTTCTCTGTGGACTTCAGTTTAACAGAGATCCTCACAAATCCCTATTTTAACATAAGAAATCAACAAATACAGTATACCTTCATTTGGCATAGGAACGAGAGAAAACGCTCTTCTAAAAATGGAAGAGAGGGCAGACAGAACAGCTTGTCCCTTTCCATCCAATTAAAAACCTCTTGAGACTGAACTAGATTAAAAACAAAACTCTCCAGCAAAGCCGCAGCGCCTCCAAGATAGGTAGCCCACCACCAGGAAAGTACCGCAGACGCCACTAGTCCTGCCATTAGACCGACTGCTCATCGCCCAGGGAGCCCTGTCCCAGAGAGGACGGGTGGGGGTGGGGGCGCACAGGGATAGGGGACACACCAACGCTTGCAATGACAAGGCTGACAAGGCTGCTTCCTGGGGGAGTGTGGGACCGGATGGGTCAGGTCTCAGGCGGAGGGAGACGCTAGGCTGCACCTCGCTCTGCGTAGGAGGCGGGGGAGCAGGACACCTCACAGCACGGAGAAGGCGAGTCGCGGGCTGGCACGGCCTGGCAGCTGACTAGGCCCGGGCCGGAATGGCACCAGAGGGCGGTGCCCGCTTTCCAGTACGACCAGCGAGGACCCCGTCCCCACTCCTAGCGTGAACCCCACCCCCGCCACGGGCACTGACCTGTCCAGGGCCCGGCCGGGCCTGGCCGGGCGGGGCCTACGCAGCCCCTCTGCCGGGCGCTGCCTCGCGCGGGGTCCCGGGCCCGGGAGGGCCGCCTCCTCTCCGCCGGGAGCCTCCGAGCCGGGGCCCGGGGCTGCCGCGGCGCATCCGACCGCACCGGCCTGGCCGGCGTCAACAAAGGGCAGCGAGGGCGCGAGGCCGGGGCAGGGGCACACGGCCGGGGCGGGGACGCGGGCGGTGGAGTGACTGCGCGCGCGGCTGGCGCTCGAGGGCTGCAGCCGCCGCCGCCGCGCAGACAATGCGGCGCGTCCGGGCCGGGCTCCCGCGGCAGCCTCCGCCGGGGGCGGAGAGAGAGCGTGGGGCGGGGCCTTGGCAGCGCGGAGGGCGGGACCACCGAGAAGCGGGTGAGCAGGCGCGGAAGCCCGGCGGCTCGCTTCCTTTGTGCGG
The DNA here is from genome assembly GCA_028571685.1 of Heterohyrax brucei. Lineage (NCBI taxonomy): Eukaryota > Metazoa > Chordata > Mammalia > Hyracoidea > Procaviidae > Heterohyrax > Heterohyrax brucei. Next base: position 63,823,021 of record CM053140.1, read on the forward strand.
CCGGCCTCAGCCAGGCGAGCGGGAGGGGGCGCCGGGTTGGGCAAGAGCCAGCCCCGCCCCGCCGTGCCCTGCCGCCTGCGCCCCACCTTCCCGCCCTCCGGAAGGCGCAGGAGGCAGAGGCCACGGAGAAGACCGGAGGGTTAGGGACATCAAGGTTTCCGTTTAGGGAGACAAGGGTCACGACACTAGGACACCTGCCATCACAGTCCCCCTTAAAATGCTCCCTAGTGACATGCTGGCCTGGCCAACTCTTGCCACGACCAGTTCGCTGTCTGGGGGCCTTAGAGGTAATAACAGCAGCCTTTTAGAAGCAATAATAATAAAAACAATGGTTACCAGTAATTGAGTTCTTAATATGTGCCAAGCCCTACAGGAACGCACTTTCACTGTTTACAGTAACCCTGGAAGTCATTATCCTCCCCATTCAGATGAGAGGTGAATTAATGACCGGAGTGACCCAATTATACTTCCATAAACGAGGATAATCCCTACTCTTAAGGTTGAATGTGAAAGGTAACTGAGGAAATACATACAAATTGCCTGCAGAGCCTGGCACACAGTAAGAACCCAGTAAATGTTAGTCCTCTTCCTAAACCATATTGGTTCACGCTGAACTGTCATGGTGGTGAATATTCATTCCATAAATATGTTAAAAGCCATGGAGTATACTAAAGGTGCACAACGTGACACACAATTTTCTCGCCACTACTATCACCCCCCAGCTTTGTATGGGGGTGGCGGTCCCCGTGGGTTATTGTTGAACAGACGACAAAAGTCTTTATTCGTGACCTCTATTCCCAGGAAATTCTGGTGGCTTAGTGGTTAAGTGCTATGGCTGCTAACCAAAAGGCTGGCAGTTTGAATCCATCAGGCACTCCCTGGAAACTCTGTGGGGCAATTCTTCTCTGTCCTATAGAGTAGCTGTGAGTCAGAATTGACTCAGGGGCAACTGGTTTGGTTTGGTTTTCTCTATTCCCAACATTTCCCCCAATTTTTGCCTTTCTTAACGTGTTTCTGTCTCCCTCTCTCTTCCTACTTCTGTTTCCTTTCCCCCCTCAGGCCTTGTCCCTTTTCCTTTGTTTCCATATTTTACATTTTGTATTCCTTGATTATTATCTCTTATTTCCTTTCTTTTCTCTCTTATAGTTCAAATTCTCAAAGCTTTTTTCTGTTAATATCAGCATTCCTGCTCCACCTAAGCCTTCGCAGTTCTTACATTTTGTTTTATAAAGAAAGGCAACAAACATGCCATTGAACACGACCTCCCTGTATTCCCCAGACATGCCCATACTTTCCTCCCGTTCTTTACATTAGTCCTTCCTTGATGCCCTTTCCCCTACCCTGTATACCCAGGTCCTTCAAGGTCTAAACCCTTAACAGTGGCTGGCAAACTATTCTGTATAGGGCCAGAGGGTAAATATTTCCGACTTTGAAGGCCATGTGGTCTCTCTGCCAGGTAGCAGGAAAGCAACCACAAACAGTAAGTACACAATGAATGTGGCCGTGTTCAATAAAACTTTATTTTAGGGACGCTGAAATTTGAATTTCACATGCCTTTTACTTACAAAATATTATTCTTTTGATTTTCTAAATATTATTTAAAATATAAAAACCATTATTTAGCTTATGAATTGTAAAAAAAAAAAAATTGATGATGTAATAGTGAATTTGGCCCTGGGGCTGTATTTTGCCAACTCCCCTGCTCTAGAACAATGCCACTTCCTCCCTGAAACCTATCCTGGTAATCTCTTGCTAGCAGTAATGCTTCCCTCTTCATGATGTTTAAAGCACTTAACCTATAATCCTTCTATGACACTGATCATGTTTTAGCTTTTATTGTAATTTTTTTCTGTGCATTTCTCATCTTAGCAGACCTTAAGCTCCATAACATAGGGCACAGATCCTTTTCTCTGTGTATTACCTCTACTTTCGTAGTGCTTTGCATGGAGCAGCTATTCAAGCATACAGAGAATAGACAGATATTTAAGCCTTGGGTGGCTGACAGTTGTTTCAGTTGTGCAAAGCATATTCCTCTTATGAGGTGCTACCTCAAGAGCAGATGCCTGTTATGTGTATGTCATGTTGATTAGATTTCACAGCAATTTTTGAGAGCTTTGTGAACAAAACAGAGAAAGGTAGGCAAATGCCAGTTCTTTTTAAAGGTTTTTGGAAAACAAATATTTGAACAAAGACTGCTGATTAACACCAACCTTGAGGCAAGGCATATGTCTTTAGGTCCTGTTCAATATTTCTTTCAGCAACTTGGTTAAAGGCAAATAAACATGAGGTGTAATTTATGGAGGGCAAAGTTAAGCAGAGGAGTTAGTATAATGAATGACAATTTAGATATAAAAGATTCCTACTCCACCACTTATTTTCTCTGTGCCTCAGTTTTCTCATCTTTAAAATGCGATAATAAATGTTCCTACCTAGCCTCAGAGGGTTATTATCAGGATTAAATGAGTAAGTATGCATTAAGTTCAGTAGAGAGGGCTCAATAATTATTAGCTATTAACTATTACTAATTTCTAGCTAGGCCAGAACTGTATGTCAAATTCAGATGATGATAATTAACAGATATGACTAATTATGTCTTATTTCAAAATATAAATTGAACAAGTTTGACACCGAGGGTGCCTGGCATGATAGCAATTCATGCAAAAACAAACCTCATTTTAATGAGGTGAATACAGCACTGTACGAATCCACATTAACTGCCATTGGGTCAGAGGAGTTAGTGTGGGGTTCCAGGTGCAGGGTGCTGATGAAAGGAGGGAAGGGTGACCTGAGGAGCCAGAGTCATGGGGCTGCTGTTGGACAGCTGTGAAATTGGAGCCCCTTTGAGCTTCAGTTTCCTCTTCTGTATAATGGGGACAATAATGCTTACATCTCAGGGTTGTCACAAATGAGCAAAGGACTTACAACAATGCCTGGCACATTGTAGGTTTTCAGCAAATGTCAGTGTCCTCTCTACCATACTATACAGATGTGGAAAATAGTCCTGTTCCTTAAAGGGCTTACAACGCTAGGCCCAAGTGCCAATCTATGCTGACTAGTGGATTTTTATACTTGGAAGTAATGGCTTAATTTTGAGGATCATAGTTTCAGAGGATTAATGAAAGGGTAGAATATGGGCAGACAAGGATGACTAGATTGGTGGGAATGGGATGTCTTGACATGTCATAGGTTGAAAGTAAAAAAGTCTAAGACATTTAGCCTGGAGATTTTGTTTTTCTTTTAATGGGAAGGAGGCAGAAGAAACATAACTGTCTACACATACTGGTAACCTGTAATGCATGAGGTGGACTTTGATATAACTCATAGGACAGCATCACAGACAATGGGTAAATGGAAGTTACAGGAGAGCATATTTTGACTGCATTTTAAAAGCAACTTTCTGATAATTAGGGTAACTCTACAATGTATCATTGTAAGTACACACAGAGATGTCCTCCTTCCTAGCCTCTAATTTTTCCAGTATTCTTTCTCCATATTCTCTTGCTTTCTTTTCCTGTGATCTCATGTCCCACTTCGTTATAAGCCTTTATAACATTCTCCCCTACGTTGTCCCAAAATATTTTTTCTTCTCCTTCCTCCTTCTTTAATCTCCAGATTCCTCTTCCCTTGGCTTTCCCCACTCCCTCTCACAGCACACTTAGCCTCCCTGAGTTACATGTGGCTTGTGGCTCAGAATGCCACTGGAATCTGGGCCAAGACTGCCGTGTGTACTGGCAGAAGGGGAAGGAGAGCAAATGGATCCCTGCAGCAGGCAGAGGTACTGCTGTGACTCTCCCAGCAGGGAGGAGGGTACCAGCAATCTCCTGAAACTTAGGTCCTCAAAAAACCCACTTGTCACTGGGCACTCACAGATGATGGTGATCCCAGTTCCTTCAAAGATACTTCCATAAGCTGAAGGCATCCCATCCTGAACCCTCTTGTAGTCTCCTCTACCCCATGTACTGTCTCGGTCTATGAGCTACAGTAGCCATCTTGCCAAGTTTCCAATTTTAAGAATACCTTCTGATCCTAAATGAAGCAGAGAGCTGAGACAACTGGGTAACTGCCTCAGCTCTCAACTCTGCATGTGTATATTCAGTGTCTGATAAACCTGATAGCAGCCATATATAGGCCTCAGAATCAGGCTCTAGAACTTTCACCTCTTTCTACCCTTTTGCCCTTATTTCAAGTCCATCCTCCCCACCTTTTTTGATTATGATTAAGTGAAAGTATATAATCTAAGTCAGTGTTGCATGCCTGTCTCTCTACGGCTGCATGTGCTCTCCCCACCCTGTGACAACACACTCTTCCTTTTCACTCTTTTAGTATCCTCCCAATGAACACCTGTCCCTCTTCTCCACCCTCTCCTCTTCCCTATGGAAAGAAACCAGTTGAACAGCCTTCTATAAATGTATGAATCCATAAAGTACACACACCACATGCTCATCCCCACCTTTTTTAAAATCCCTGGCTTGTCTTCTTTCCCCTATCCAGCCTCCTTGTTGCCTTTTAGGGCCTCTGGTAGTTGATGCTCCCATTCTAGATGCCCAAGTGAAATGCGCCAAGGGATGGCAAGGAGAGCCAACTCTCTCCCCTCCCCCAAGGGTCCCACTCCCACTTCATACCGTGAGCTGGGGAATGCTGGATGTTGGGGCTCTTGGGTATAGGCAGGCCACCAGGCATGGCAGTGATGATAGCTTGCTGATGTGGTGATGGGCCAGCCCCAGTCTCAGGCACACTCTTCTCCCCAGGCACCACCTCCTTCCAGTCATCTGGGGTACATTGCTGGGGCTGTTGAGGGATAGCACAGACAGATGGGTCTTCTCATGAATTGTCTTTACCTTTTTGGACAGTCTTCTGTTTCTGTGCAGCTTGGGTGGCAGATAAAGACTTTTTCAGTTAGCCCAAACTTAGGAGAACCCTTTTTCTTTCCTAGAATACCCAGTGAGTACCTCAGTGCTCAGCCTATCCAGAAACACATCCAAATGGGGCTGGGGGATCATCTGGACCTTACTCACCACTGGTGAAGCAGGTTGTAGCTGTAAGATGACAGCTGAGGTATGCTGGAACCTGCGTTGAGGAATATGAGACAGGCCCTCAGGATGTCCATTGTGAGACCCAGCATCTGGTGTGGGAGGGTGACATGGCTGACTGCTGCCAGGCTTGTGCAGATTGGCAGTAGAGCACTGGAGTGGCAGGGTGGATGTAATTGGGCCTAGTGGCATGGCATGGGCTTCTGAGCTGGGCTGTAGGGCCAAGCTTGGGGGAACTGAGGCGAGCTGGGGATGGGACTGGGGTTGGAGCACAGGGCGTGATTGCTGGCTCTGCTGCTGCTGCTGTGGCTGGTGTTGATGCTGCTGGATCACAAACTGGGGCTGCAGGTGCTTTGATGGTGGCTGTGAGAGGAGCTGGTGTGGCTGTAGTTGAGCATAGGCTGAAGGGAGAAAGACACAGTAAGTAGCATGACTTGACTTCGTTTTCTGCTATGATCCTTGCCACCACCTTCCCCCAACCGTGTGCCTTCCCACAGGGCCTCCTGTACTTAAAGTTTTTTGCTTTCATCTTTTAACAGGAGCCTGGTCTGGCGAGTGCCATGGCTCTATTCTCTTTCTCTTTATTGTGCTTGTTTCCTGTGATGAAACACTGAGTTCCCTGAGGTGCTCCTTGAAACTTATCTCCTTTGTGAAGCCATCTTTAACCATCCAGTTGTTCAGAGCAATACTAGCTTCTATGACACACATGTTCTGTCTCCTGCATGCCCTTCGCTATCTGTTCTTCATGCCTGCAATACCTGCTGCCTCCCTACCGCCCAACCCAGCCCCGAAGGCCTGCTCTTATTCATCTTCTGCCTTGGCTGAGGCTAGACTTCTTTCAGGGAGAGAGCTACTTTTACACAATGGCCCTCAGATTGTGACCTCAGGCTGACCAGCCCTGGGCTACCAGCTCATTTCTTAAAATAGGATGGGACCTTGTGCTAGTTACCTAATCTCTCTAGTTCTCAGCTTCCTCATCTAAAAATTGGAAATTACAGAAGTTTCTACGCAGAAATGAAATAAGAAAAAATTGTGAGCATAAAATGAGAGCAATTGACTGGATGGATTAGGTAGGAAACTTAGGTGGCAGTGAGTTTATGTTAATGGAGAAGAACAACTTGGAAGATAACAATAGTTACACAACTTGAAGCATGTAATGTAATCAACATCACTGCATTGTACATGCAGAAATTTCTGAACTGGCGTACTGTTGTATACATTCTCAATGACAAGATGACATGACAGGCATAGTATGGTGCTGGCAACACTGTAATACTCTATCATTTCTAGCTATAATTAAAATTGTTATTTCACTCTTGGTTTAGGTTCTTAAAACATTCTGGGCTTACCTGTATCGTGATAATGTTTACTGTGGTATGTTTTAATTGTTTCTTATCTAATTTCCCTTTCAGATCAGTAACTCTTTGTGGTCAGAACTAGCCTGTTTTTACCCAGATTTTAGCATAGTGACTGACATTCAATGGGTGCCAAGTAAATAAATGTATTATTTTGATCTGGCATTCATTTGCTGCTGGGTCTTACTGGCTTTTCTGTCTTCAGTTTTAACCAGGCTGAATCTTGGATGCCAGAATTTTTACAGTTTTGGTAATCCCTTCAGCCTCTAGGAGCCCTGGTGGTACAGTGGATAAGACCTTGGCTGCTTACCAAATTGTTGGCAGTTCAAATCTACCAGCTGCTCCTTGGAAACTGTATGGGTGAGGGGCAGTTCTACTCAGTTCTATAGGATCACAATGTGTTGGAACTGATTCAACAGCAATGAGTTTTTAGCACCTAGCTTTGTATACAGTAGGGATTCAGAAAATTCAGTGCAAAGCTCATCTGTCCTAATAGAAAACATGGATGTCCAATGACATGCTAGCCAGCTTAGAATGAGGATGGTTCAGCTGAATGGGGTCTCCTGAAAATCTGCCCTCCACAGAGACTTTCTCTCCGCTGGAGGGCCATCACAGAGAGGCTGCTGCCATGCAAATGCAAAGGGCCACAGCTGGAAGCTCATGAATGGAGATTTACAATCAAAGGCTCAGAATCAACAAGGATGAAGGCAAATTCTGCCTCCCTGAGCTAACATTTTAAAAGGATCCTGTGATGCTACAGTTGTAAAATAAACAGCTTTCAAAGTGAGTTAAGAGAGGTATTTTCTTCCTTGAATGTTGTCTATTTACATGGAAGTCTTCAACTGTCTTGCAAAGCTCAACACAGTTCAGAGCAAAATTGCAATGGGAATGGGAAGGAAAGGACAAACAAGCCTGCCAAGCCAAGTGCCATCGAGTCAGATGGACAAACAAGAGGCATTACAAAAACAGTAAATAAAACAGTACTGATGACTGTTGTAGTCGGAGAAAGGAGTATGGACAACGCCCAATGTTTTTATGTGACGACAGTGAAAGATGGAAAACCTGGAAAGGGCCTTGGTTTAGGGGTAAGTATGCTGGTGCAGTGGTTAGTTAACTGTCCTCATGTGGAACCTGTACACAGACCAAGAGGCAATCATTGGAACAGAATAAAAGGATACTGCATGGTATGAAATCAGAGAAGTTATGTGTCAGGGTTATATCCCCTCACCATACTTATTCAATCTGTATGTTGAGCAACTCTGAGAAGCTGGACTATATGAAGTAGAATACAGCATCAGGATTAGAGAAAGACTCATCAATAAACTGTGATACATAGATAACACAACGTTGCTTGCTGAAAGTGAAGAGGCCACTGATGAAGATGAAAGACTAAAGAATAAAGGCTACAGCGTTCAGTATGTGTTACACCTCAATATAAAGAAAACAGAAATCTTCACAAGCGCACCCATAAGCAACAACATGATAAACAGGGAAAACATTGAAGTTGCCAAGCATTTTTTATTTTACTTGGATCCACAATCAACGTTCATGGCATCAGCTGTGGAGAAATCAAAGGATATATTACATTGGGCAAATCTGCTGCAAAAGACCTCTTTAAAATGTTAAAGAGTAAAGACATCACTTTGAGGATAAGGTGCACCTAAACCGAGTCATATTTTCAATCACCTCATATGCATATGGAAGGTGGGCAATGAAAAAGGAAGACCAAAGAATGGATACCTTTGAATTATAGTGTTGGTAAAGGGTGTTGAACACACATGGACTTCCAGGAAAACAAACAAATTTGTCTTAGAAGAATAGCCAGAATATTCTTTTGAAGCAAGGATGGTAAGACTCTGTCTCATGTGCTTCGGACATGTTATCAGAAGGGACCTGCCCTTGGAGAAAGACATCATACTTAGTAGGAGAGAATCAGTGAAAAAGAGGAAGACTCTCAACGAGATAGAGTGACACAGTGGCTACAACAATGGGCTGAAGCATAGGAACAATTGTGAGACCGGTGGAGGACGAAGCAGTGTTTTGTTCTGCTGTACACTGGGTTGCTATGAGTCAGAACTGACTTGATGGCACCTGACAACACCACCAGGTTGGTGCAGTGGTTAACTGCTTAGCTACTAACCAGAGGTTGTTGGTACAAATCTACCAGCTGGGAGAAAGATGTGGCTATCTGCTTCAGTAAAGATTACAGCCTTGAAATTCCTATGGGGCAGTTCTGCTCTGTCTTAGAGGTTGCTATGAGTTGGGATCAACTCCATGGCAATGGGTTATGTAGGCCTGAGGTGATGATGGAACCTCTGAGTGGAAACTGCAACCAGGCATTTGGTGGTTAGAGATTGTTCCTGAACACAACCTCTAGCCTTATTTTCTAATCTCATATTAAATAGGTCAAAATTTAACAACTAGACAAAAATATTGCAAGTGGAATTTATTTATTTTATTGTGATTAGGTGAAAGTTTATAATCCAATTTTGCATACTTGCCTCCCTGCAACCATTACCTGCTTTCCTCACCTGTGATAGCACTCCCTTTCACTCTTTCAGTATCTATTCAACCAGCACTTGTCCCTTCCTCTCCACCCTCTCTTCCCCCTCTAAAAAGAAGCCAGTAGGACAGCTTCATATATATATTAAACCATAAAGTACACACAAGTGGAATTTTTAAGAAAACTGTTGATAAGGCACCAGAGAGGCACTACAGATGCCATGCAGTGCCCTTCTATGTTCCAGTGTCAAACATCTCTGCTAAATGCAGGGTATCATCACTGGAAACTCAACTCAAATTCTCTCTGAATACAAAATCATGAATTTACTGCCCCTGGAACATGGGGTCATTCTAGGGGCTCCCCCTCTAAAGTGAGAGCTGGAAATACTCCAGGCCTACCAAGGTAAGAAGATACTGGCATGTCCTGCCACTAGCTGGCCGTATGGGCTGTATGACTCATCCTTCTCAAGGATGTCATTTTTTTCATCTGTGAAACAATAAGTTTGGCCTAAATGATTATTCAAGTCCCCTGCAGCATGGGTGTTGCTATGAGAATAGTTTAAAATTCAAGATTTACGAAGTAGAAAAGAGAAAGTTAGAGGTGAAAAGCTTTGAAATTTATGTTGTATAAATAGTATGGACGCAAAAAACCAAACTTCCTGCCATCAAGTTGATTCTGATTGATAGCAACACTATAGGACAGAGTTGTCCCACAAGTTCCCAAGGAGTGCTTGATGGATTTGAACTGCCGACCTTTTGGTTAACATCTGTAGCACTTACCCACTGTGACATCAGGGTTTCCATAAAGAGTAAACCAAAAAAACAAAAACAAAACAAAAGAAAACCCCACTGTTGTTGAGTTGATTCTGACTCATAGTCCCCCTATAAACAGAATAGAACTGTCCCATAGAGTTTCCAAGGAGCACCTGGAGGATTTGAACTGCCAGCTTTCTGGTTAGCAGCCATAGCACTTAACCACCATACCACCAGGATTTCCATAATGAGTATACCTGGGGACAATACAAGTGTGAGAATGGGAACTGCTGCCCCCTGCTTTGTAGTTCCTGTGCTTCCTTCCCTTCTTAGCATACTTTGCTCCCCAACTGTGCTGCTCACTGAAAACTGAAAGCAATTGTTTTAGGACAAATGATGCTAGTATGTATCAAGACTGGAAATAAAGTGCATGAAAGTTTAGATAAATTTGTAGATCAAAGACACTAAGATATTTTGGGGGGAAATGTACCTCCTTACTTTTTAAGGTTAATAGAAAACAAAGACCATGATTTAACTCCAGCATTATCCTGGGTCAAAAATATTTTTGTTAGAGCATTTTTAACTAGTCTCCCTGATTTTAGATTCTTCTTTCTATAATCCTCCTTATTGACAGACTGCAAATTAATCTTCCTACTGTACAGATGTGATCCCTGAGTAGGAGGCTGTCCATTGTCTTCAGATGTCTAAAGCTCCTTGATTTAAAGTCTCTCTTCAACATAAATAAATCTTTTTCTTTTTTGTCATTTCTTTGATTCAAGCAAATGTTACAGTTCAGTACTGCTTGCTGTCTACAGTGCCAAAATCCAATCTTGCTCATCCTTGAAAGGCCAGCCCTCCCCTCCCCTAACTCCTCCCTTGCTCTGAGCTGCCACTGAGGTTTCTCTGCTTTGCACTGACCTCAGACATGCAGTACATCATAATTTTTAAGTGTAGGTTCTGGAGCCAGAAGGTCTGCCTGAGTCCTAGCTCTGCCATTTACCATCTATGGGATGCTGCAGACGTTGCTGGAGTCCTCTTTACCTCTATGTAATGTAACCTATAAAATGGGGACCATGATAATACTCTCTGTTATTTCAGTAAATGACCTGTGTCCCTTAGTGGCAAAATTATGAGATTCATTTGTTTTCCCCAAACTCCTTGAACTTAGTAGATGCCCCATCAGCAGTGTTGACTGAATGAATAACAATATGGTGGTACCCCACTCTGTTTGTCTCATAGAATCTTTTCTTTGCAGAGGCAGAACATGGGTGAGATGAGTAAAACTCCATAGACTATTTTGGTTTAAGCAGCATCCTGGTTTATTGAAGATCTTACATTTGTCCAATCTTTGTTCACTGTCTCTCTACTAAATTTCTTCAATCCTACTCAATTGATATACTCATTTCTCCATAAAACTTCATGTTCCTTTATGCCTTTTGTTTCAACTTCAGTGTTCTAGAATGCCCTCTGTATGCTTCAGTGATCTAAGACTTCAGCTTCTTTGGCCCAGCCTCAATTCCTGCTTTCTCCCTATTTGCCTTAACCTTCAATTATGGTTTTTTCCTCAGAATTCCTGCATGCTTTTTTTTTTTTTTTGGACTCACTTGGGATTTAACATGTGCTCTCTTACATGCCTATTTCACTGATTCTTAAAAATGGATTCTTCTTTTTCCCTCACATTTTAACATCTTTTGAATTCAGGTGTGTCTCAGAGTTGGTGGCAGTTTTTCTTTCTTACAGTTAATAAAGGTACACTTTACAATCAATGGCATCTTAGATTAAATGAAATGGGAATGCTTTTATTTTTTTTTGTGTGTGTATATATTGTATCTTTTCAACCAGACAATGTTTCTTGAGTCCAAGAATGTCTTATATTTCTTTTTAATTCAAAAGACATCCTTCAGTTCAAATAGGAGGTTTTTATATTTCTTTTTCTACATTATCTAATATAATCCTTTACATGTTTGTAGATTCTAAGCAGATGTCTGTAGCTGATCAGTATTAAGATAAATTAATTCTTCCCCCTTCACATACCATCCCAGCTCAGTCTTTTCTTATATATCATATATATCATATCTTTTCTTATGGCTAGGATAGGATATATCTGTATATGAAATATGAACGCACAGAAAGATCTCTGGATTTTTTCTTCTTATTTCTTCCTAAGGTCTAGTAGCTTTATTGATCCCCATCAGATTATAGAGCCCCTTTCCCTCCCCAACTGCTGGAAGGTTCATTGCTTATGAGAAACATAAGGGGTTTGTTCCATAATACCTCAACTGAAGTTTGGGAAGGCCTTCATTAGTTCTTTCTGATATAGAGCAGGAGAGGGGCAGGCTCAAGGCCTCCTGCAAATGAGGGCCTACCAACATGAAAGGTTGGTTTTAAGACACCAGGCTGAAGTTTAGAAGGATTTTGAGAGGCTCCAGGCAATGCTCATTTTTCCATTCAGTGCTCTGACCTTGAACTGGCTCCTTAGATTTTGAAGAGGCCCATTCTGTACCTTCCAAACTTATTGTTGGTTAGCAATAAGTAAATTAACTTCTCTGGGTGGCAGGAATGACTGCATGGGAGATCATGGGCATATCCTCTTTACTGTGTTCACTGCCAGAATTTATCAGTAATAAGTTGCTATCGAGACTTCATATGATCTCATGACTACAGCCTTCAGTAAGGAGTACACCTCAACATAAAGAAAACAAAAATCCTCACAGCTGGATCAGTAAGCAACATCATGATAAATGGAGTCAAGACTGAAGTTGTCAAAGATTTCATTTTACTTGAATTTATAATTGATGCTCAAGAAAGCAGCAGTTAAGAAATTAGACTAATTATTCATTGCATTGGGCAATTCTGCTGCAAAAGATTTCTTTAAAGTGATGTTATCTTGAAGACTTAAGTTATGTCTGATCCAAGCCATGGCATGTTCAATAATCTCATATGCCTATGAAAGCTGGGCAATGAATTAGGAAGACTGAAGAAAAATTGATGCCTTTGAATCCTGATGTTGGAGAAGAATATTGAATTTTGGACTCTCAAAAGATGGAGCAAATCTGTCTTGGAAGAACAAGCAGAACATTCCTTATAAACAAGGATGGCGAAACTACGTCTCATATGCTTTGGACATGCTATCTGGAGGGATCAGTCCCTAGAGAAGGACATCATGCTTGGTAAAGTAGATGGTCAACGAAAAAGAGGAAGACCCTCAATGAGATGAACTGACACAGCGGCTGTAGCAATGGGCTCAAGCATAGCAACAATTGTAAGGATTGTGCAGAACTGGGTAGTGTTTTGTTCTGTTTTACATAAGGTTACTATAAGTCAGAACTGACTCAGTGGTACCTAACAACAACAAGACTTCAAGTATGAAGGAAATAATTCATTTTTCCAGAAACACTGGAGCTCTTGCCTTGATGTGTATGGGAGTGGTGAGCATCCTAGACACAGGTTGTAAGCCTCTCTATCCATTTATTTCTCTAGGAGTCTATTATAGCTGGCTAGAGTTTGTGGAGTTACTTGGCTTGTATGAGTTTAGAGGGTGTACCTGTGGGAGAGGAAAGGCGTAACGTTTTACTAAGTACTAAGAGGTTATGGAAGTTAAGTGAACATATGCTTTCAGCCATTCATTCATGCAACAAACATTTACTAAGCATCTATTACAGACCAAAGGAGCCCTAATGGCTCAGTAGGTTAAGCACTTGGCTGCTAATTGAAAGGTCTGTGGTTCAAACTCATCAGCTGCTCTATGGGAGAAAGATGGTTACAGCCTTGGAAAGGTTACAGCGTTGGAAACCCTATTGGGCAGTTCTACTGCCAATAGTAGTAGATGAGTTAGAATCGATCCAATGGCAACAGGTTTTTTTGGTTACTATAGACCAAGTACTGTGTTTGGTGCTGGCTAAAATATGGTCCCTTCCCTAGAACAGATTACAGGCTAGTAAAAGAGACAGATGGTAAACAGATACTTCCAGCATAATTTGGCAAATATTACTATAGGAGATAGGAGATAAGCACAGACCATTACAAGGACGTAGGAGAGGGAATGTAGATTGGCAAAGATTACCAAAAGAATAGCATATGGACAGACTTAGAAGCCAAAATAGCATGGTGCATTCAGGGAACTATTGGGCTATGGAAGAGGAGCCAGGGGAGGAGGCAAACTTATGTTGGGTCTAAATTATGCCAGTACCTTCAAGGGCTGCTTGTCTCCAAAGATGTCTTACATGATCAGATTTTGGGGAGTAACTGAGATTGAAGCTGACCCTGGAAGTCAGAGCCCAACATACAAGTAAAATGACATGGAAGCCCTTTTAGAAAGCCTAATGTTTTTAGGTTTTTAATAGCCACACAAATTTTTCGTGTTGCATTCCCTCCAGGCTTAGGGTTAAGAGGTATCTGAGAGGAGAAGCAGAGCTAATCCCTTCCTGTAGGAGATGAAGTAGGTCAGAAAACCAGGGTTACAAAAGCAGGGGCACTCTATGGTGGTCTATGCTGGCCTTAATGTCTTCAGAACTGCTCTGCAGAAGTACAGAAGGACCATAGGCCCTCTGTGTGCAAGATTCCTTTTTAAGCAGCTTGGAGCCTTAAAAAAGAAATTGCTATCTGCATTTCTGACCCCTTTTCTACCTGTGGCATGGAGATAGTGGTGCAGCACGAGTGGCTGAAAGCATGCGTTTGAGTCAGACTGATGTGTTTTCAAATCTTAGCTTTGCTACTCACATAGGCTATGCAACCTTGAGAGAAACTGCTCAGCCACTTTGAATCTTGATCTCTCCTTCTGTAACTGGTTATATATTAGGAGGAGCCCTGGTTGCACAGTGGCTAAGAGCTTGGCTGCTAACCAAAATGCCAGCAATTTGAATCTATAACCTGCTCCTTGGAAACCCTATGGGGCAGTTCTACTCTGTCCTACAGGGTCACTCTAAGTTGGCAATGAGTTTTTGGTTTTTAGACTATAGGTAGTTATTAGTATCTAACGAAATACTATGTTTAAGCCACACCAAGGTTCACTGCCTTTGCTTAATGCCTGGCACATAGAAGGTGCTCAATAAGTGGTAGCTACCCTTAAAAATAGACTGGTATAATGGTTAACATGGCAACTAACCAAAAGATTAGAGGTTTGACACCACTCAGAGGCACCTTGGAAGAAAGACCTGCATGACCTTCTTTTGAAGAAAATCAGTCATTGAAATCACTATGGAACATAGTTCTATTTTGATACTTATTGTGAATTGTGTGAATTGGAATTCACTCAATAGCAACCGGTGATATCATTCTTAAAATACTCTCTGAGAAGGAGAAAGTAGGAGACCTCATACTGCTTGACTTCAAAACATATTACATAGGTTTGGTGATCAAAACAGCCTGGCACTAGTTTAATAACAGACACACAGACCAAAAGAATAAAACTGAAATTCCAGAAATAATCCAAACATCAAGGGAGCCAAATCATTCAATGGAGGAAAGAGAAGTCTCTTCAACAAATGGTGCAGGCAGAACTGGATTTTCACATGCAGAAAAATGAAGCAAAATCCATACTTCATACTGTTTGAAAACTAATTGACAATGGATCATAGACTTCAATCATAAATCTAAAACCATAAAGTTCTTGAAGAAAATACAGGAGCAAAGCTTTGGGACCTAATCTGTCTCAGTGAGAGATTATCAAACACAACAATGAATGCATAAAAACAGAAAAGAAAATAGATATTTGGGCCCTCATAAAAGGTAAATATTTATGTTCATTAAGAGACTTTATCAAAAGAGACAGTCTACAGAGTGGGAAAAAAATCTTTGGAAATGATATAACTGACAAGGGTCTAATATCTAAAAAGTAGAAAAAACTTGTACAGCTAACAGCAAAAAGACAACCCAATCAAAAGCTGGACAAAGAACACGAATGGACACTTCACCAAAGAGAATATTCAAATGGTTAAAAGACACACAAAAAGATGCTGGATGTCATTAGCCATCAGAGAAATGCAAATCAAAACCACAGTGAGGTACCACTTCACTTCCACTAGGATGGCTAAGATAAAACAACAACAACAAACCCTGCCCCCAAACGGAAAATAACAAATTTTGGAAGGTATATGGAAAAACTGGAGTCCTTATCCATTGTTGGTGAGAATGCAAAATGATAGCGCTATTGTAGAAAAGAGTCTAGAAGTTCCTCAAAAAACTTGAGGTAGAGATGCCATATGATCTAGAAATTCCATTCCTGGGAATATACCCAAGGGATCTAGCAGAAGTAACATGACAGGACACATGAGGTCTGACAATTAAGTTCACGAACTCATGCTAGAAGAAGTGCTGCATACCTCATTGCTGAATACCACTACGGTCACCCTGGAAGTACTCCTTTTGGTAAGCCATTAACCAATGCCAGTGCCGAGTCTACCCATTAAAGCAATTTTGGAACTCTTTCTGGAATGATCTTCAGAGCTGTTGTCATGTTACCCTTGATGTTCTGAATGTCATCAAAATATCTTCTTTTTAGTATTTCCTTATCTTCAGGTAAAGAAAAAACTCATTGGGGGCCAGATCAGGTGAGTAGGGAGGGTGTTCCATTACAGTTTTTTGTCTAATAGTTAAAAACTCCCTCACAGACAGCTATACAGTTAAGTTTGTGAACTTGCCACCATGCACAATGGCAATTCCAGAAAGAGTTCCAACATTGCTTTGAAGGGTGAACTAGGCACTGGCATCAGTCTCTAGCTTCCCAAGTGGAGTACTTCAAAGTTGACTGTAGTGATATTAAGCAATGAGGTATGTAGCACTTAGAACTACTAAGTTCTTAACTGACTTGTTAGACCTTGTTAATGTATACACACGTATGTGACTATAGGCACACTGTCATGCACTGAATTGTGTCCCTGAAAAAACGTGTGTAGCAATGTGGCTGGGCCATGATTCTCAGTACTGTGTGATATTCCTTATGTTATAAATCCCACCTCTCAGTGCAAGAATAAAAAGGGGTGCCCCCTGAGATCTCCATTAAAAGACCGCAACTGATGGTCCATGGGCCTTGGAGTTCCCCTGGGAGCATGGCCCCTGGCCCTGATGCTGCCCCTGTCCATAAATTATAATGGAGGTCAACTTTTCGGACAGCAATGGATTGGACTTGGCGACACAGAGTGGCCATATCATGTGTGCACTTTATGGTTCTAGGTATCTATGGGATGTTGCCCTGCTGACCTCTTACTGGAGGAAAGGGAGTAGGTGGAGGGGAGGGGATAGGAGATTGTTGGGAGGAGAAGACATATATGGAGCAGAGAGGAAGAATGTGCTGTCACTGGGCAGGGAGAGTAGTGGGAGCTGCATATAGGTGGGCATGCAAATTTATATGGGAATGTAGATTTTCAATCATAATAAAAAATTAATAAATTAAAAAAAAATCCTGCCTCTATGATGTTAGTGAAGAAGAATGGGCAGCACGTTGTGTTGATGGGGCAGGACTTAGTGTGTAAAACTGTATTGTTCTTTGAGGCAGTCTCTTGAGGTATAAAGGAGAGAAGCTAGCAGAGATGTGGGGGACCTCATAACACCAAGAGGCAATGCCAGGAGCACAGTGTATCTTTTGAAAAGTACCAAGGGTCTCTGCATTGCAGAAGCTCCCAGTACAACGGTTTTCTACAGTGCCAAGAGAGAAAGCCTTCCCCTGGAGTAGACACCCTGAATTTGGATTTGTAGACTACTGTACTATAACAGAATAAAATTTCTCTTTTTAAAGTCATCCACTTGTGGTATTTCTGTTACAGCAGCACTAGATGACTAAGACACACATATATTCATATATAATAAAGTGCACTTAAAAAAAAAAAACAAACCTGTTGCCATCAAATTGAACCCCACAGAATAGAGTAGAACTGCTCCCTAGGCTTTCCAAGGAGCACCCAGTGGATTTGAACTGCCAACCTTCTGGTTAGTAGCTGTAGCTCTTTCCCAGTGTGCCTTCTGGATTTCCTTAAAGTGCAGAGGGGGCACAATTAATGTTCTTCTTAGATATAACCAAACATCTGTCAGTATTGGTATTCTGGGTTTGAAGGATTAAGACCAGAGTCTTGTGGGATAACTTGGTCAACTGGCATAATATAGTTCATAAAGTTGTGTTTTATATACTAGTTTGGTGAGTAGTGTCTGGAGTCTTAAAAGCTTATGAATGGCCATCTGAGACACAACTACTGGTCTCCACCCACCCAGAGTGAAAAAGAGAGAGAGAAACCAAAGTCTTACAGAGGAAACTAGTCCACAGGACAAACAGTCTACATGAGTCATGGCCTCATCTACCCTGAGATCAGAAGTAGATGGTGTCTGATTACTACTACTGACCACTCTAATCAGGCCCACAATACACAGACCCTAACAAAATGGGAAAAAATGTGAAACAGAGCCTCAGATTCCTAAAAAACCCCAAATCCCTGAAACCAGACTTACTAGACTGGCTGAGGACTGCCCAAGACTACTTCCCTGAAATACTCTTTAAACCTTGAACTGAAACCATCCCTTGAGGTCACCTTGCAGCTAAATAACCGATTGGCTCACAAAATAAAGAATATTACTTGTAACTACTATGTTCCTGTAAAAAATCACCTATATGAGACCAAAGGATCAACAGTTACTTTAAAACAAAAATGGGGCAGGGAAACTAAGATCAATGGAAACAGAACAACCAGAAGAGAAACACTGAGGATGTTCACACACTGTGAAGAATGTAACCAATGTCACTGAACAATTTGCATAGAAATTGCTGAGTGAGAACCTAAAGTGCTGTGTAAACCTTCATCCCCAAACACAATACAATAGTATTTAAAAAATACTATCTGATAATTTTATGTTGCTTTGATGTTCTCAAACTACTTTTATAATTTGAATCTCATTTAAACAATGCAGCAGTCAGGTAGTACTGTCACTTTCTAAACAAGAACTGAGAGTAGTTTCCAGGTGACTTCCACAGTGCAGTAATTAAAGGTAAATCAACTTCATTTGTTATGTTACAGCGCCTGGTATAGAAAAACCTGTGAAAGCCAAAACCTGTGTGAGGCGGAAACCTGTCAGAGAAGGAAAACATGTATTTTCCACTAATGGAGAGTGATAGGAAAATGGTAAGACTGTACCCTGTCAAAGGTGGAAAACTTGTAAGACCTGGAAAAACAAGGCAGTCCTGTTGAGTTTCGGCTTTCACAGTTTTGATGGTACAGGTTTGTTGTTAGACACCATCAAGTTGGTTCTGACTCATTGCAACCCTACACACAACGGAACGAAACACTGCCCAGTCCTGCACCATCCTCACAATTGTTGCTATGCTTGAGCCCACTGTTGCAGCCACTGTGACAATCCATCTCACTGAGGGTCTTCCCCTGTTTCATTGACCATCTATCAAGCATGATGTCCTTCTTCAGGGACTGATCCCTCCTGATAACATGTCCAACGTGTGTGAGACACAATCTTGCCTCTTTACTTCTAAGAAACATTCTGGTTGTACTTCTTCCAAGACTAATTTGTTCATTCTTTTGGCAGTTCATGGTATATTCAATTTTCTTGGCCAACACCACGATTCAAAGCTGTCAGCTCTTCTTTAGTCTTCCTTATTTATGGTTGGTCCAGTTTTCTAATTGCCCATGCGGCAATTAGAAACTCCATGACTTGGGTCATGAGCTCCTCGAGTCTTCAAGGTGACATCTTTGCTTTTCTGTGCTTTAAAGAGGTCTTTCGCAGCAGATTTGTCCAGTGTAATGCATCTTTTGATTTCTTGACTGCTGCTTCCATGGGTTGTTGACTGTGGATCCAAGTAAAATGAAATCTTTGAGAACTTCAATTGTTTCTCCATTTATCTGATGTTGCTTATTGATCCTCACAACTTGTACAGGTAACTCCCAACTTACAATGAACTGTACTTCTGACTGCAGGACTTTTATCGTATATCATTAGTAATACGTACTATATACAATGTCACAATATATATGTAATTTGCTGTTGTTATTCTCAGATGTTCACTTGTGAATGCTCAATTTTGTGGTTTTCTGTTCCAAACAGTGCCATAGCAGGCAATGGCATGGTCTACAATGAAGTCAGTGTTGGTGTTGAGTGTTATTGTGGATAGAAATTTGGGCAATGTTCAACTCTAATGACATATGTCAACTGAACTGAGTATGCATTCAATAACCATTTAGTCGTGACTTCATTGTTTTGACACTGATGCTGACTTCACTGTAGACCAGGCCTACAGAATGATCTCATTCAGCATTTTGTACCATGAGACCATCAGCTGTGAATCTGAAATGAGGTATTCAACTTACGTCAGAACTGACTTAGGACACTTGTTGGAAGAGAACCCTGCTGTAAGTCGGGGACTACTTGTGTAAAATAGTCGCTCAAAACATGCTGATGGGTGAATGAATAACACACGTCAGCAAACACAAATTACTACAAAAAGTCTGAGAGTGTCAGTTGGAGGTGTTTGAGAACCTTGGAGGTAATCTGAGACAGACAGACAACAAAGAGGAAGTGTAATGCTAATGGTAGAGATATGTGACAGATTAAATAGGTCACAAAAGGGTGGGAATGGGATCAAAGAGATGAGAGCATTTTCACTTGGCTATAGCAGGAGGTCTGTGTGAGGAAGCAAGGAGAAATTAGAGTGGTTCAATGGGCAGTTTGGGGAAGGTTTGGCAGAAGCCCTATCAGAGAGTCAGTCTATCAAAAGTCATTAACATCCTATTTATTGAGCTCCTACTATAGATTAAGGAGCCCTGGTAGCACAGTGGTTAAAGCAGTCAGCTGCTAACCAAGAGGTCAGTGGGTTGAATCCACCAACCACTCCCTAAGAGAAAGATGTAGCAGTCTGCTTCCATAAAGATTTACAGCCTTGGAAACTCTAAGGGGCAGTTCTACTCTATCCTATAGAGTCTCTATGAGTTGACATCGACTCAATGGCAGTGGGTTTGGTTACAGTACTAAGACTAGGTATTCCAATTCATAAAGACAAGCAAAGGTTTCTAAGTAAGACAGAAATAATACACTCTCTGAGGAAGATGATTCTAACAGCTGTGAGTCAGATGTCCTGGTGCTCAGTTAAACCTCTTACATACGGTCAGCAGGCCTTGAGCACAGGCAGGAAGTCAGTACAGAGGAAGCATCAGAACCTGGTGATAAGCTGGGCTGTGATGGAGGGTGGGAATCAGGAAGGAAGGGGAACTAGCATTTGTCATGAGCCTATTCTGTGCTAGTCACTTCTGAAAGCCATTTCATCTTCATAGCTGGTGGTAAATAGAATCATTTGTTTCACAGATGAAGAAACTGAGGTTTACAGAGATTAAGTAACTTGTCATAGTTCTAGAACTAATAAGTAATGCAACTGGGATTTGAAGCCAGCTCTAACTCTGAAGCCCACAGTGCCTCCCTGGTGAAGGAAAGGGGAAGTCAAAATAACCCTGAGAGGGTGAGGCTGAGGAGTCCTTACAGCTGTGGACAGGGGTGAGGAAACCCAGGACCTTTCTACAGAGAAAGAGTTCAGGGTTTTGCTTTTGTTTAAGAAGTGTGCTCCAAATCCGAAAAATCTGTATGTAGATAGGATGATAGCCAAGTAGAAATAACAGCTGGAATTCTATGGGGAGACGGGATGAAGACAGGGACAGAAGCATAATTAGAAGTCACCTGCAGACAGGTGGTAGATATCTGAAATATGTGAACAGACGAGCTCCTCTAGGAAATAAGCACTGGAGTGACAAACAAGGGGAGCACAGGACTGTCCTTTGGGAGTCCCACAGCTAATGGTGGTGGGCCACAGGAAATAAAAAAGAGGAACAGTCCCTCCTACAAGCACAGATGGCCATATGTACCCATGGTCACTTTCGGGTTAGGTGTTTCCCAGTGCCAGCTGAGATAATCCTTCTGCTTGAGGCTGTAAACATACTCATTTTCCAAGGCAGAGCTGAAGCTTCTGCAATCCTGTTAGAATTAAAGCTGTCATTCATCTCTCTATCTCTCATAGTGCTTAGCACAATGTTTGGCACATAATAGATGCTTGCTGAATGTATGTTGAGCTGAACTGAATAATTAAGAAGACAGAAAAACTACTTGGAGACAACCAGTAAACAATTCTTTTCAAGCCTTATCTTCCTCATCTGTGAAATGGAATAATTCCACTGTTAGGATTAAATGAGATATGCAGGAAAACGTGTAGCACAGTACCTGGAATAGGGGCATGGATCACATGGTAATTACTATCAGCTGGAAGTGACCAGGGGTGCAATAGCAGAGGAGTCCAAGGTAAAGAATTACCTAGCACTCTATCACTGCTTTCTTTCTGACTGTCTCTTGTGGTGATGGGTGTTAATTAAGTGTAAAACTGCTCCATGGATGACCTGTATCTTCCAGATTTTTCTTTTTTCCAATAAAAGGAGGTGATTCCCAGTCATCTAAATTTGGTCCTACCATTGATGATTGAAATGACCTTCATGGCTGATTCCACGATTTTAACATCAAACTTATAGAAAGTTGTTAGATAACAGGCCCACTTGTGTGTTGCTGGTGTTACTGGATTCTCTAGGCAAAAGTGTGTCTACCCACAGTTTGGGAGGGAACTATGGGGCCCAAGAATTCTAGGCTCAGCAATCAACAAATTGTCCAGCCTGTCACATACAGAAGTCATTCCTCCCTGACAAAGAAAATCACCTTTGATAAAGCAGCTGTGTAAGGAGCCTTCTTGTCAACGGAGAATTGTCGGCTGAGACTTGGGGCAGGTTGAGGAAACAGAACTAAGATCTGGCATGTGAAGGCTGCATTTGTGAGTAAAGGGCCCAGAATTCTTGCTGACTGGACAGTTCCCTTTTATCAGAGCATCTCCCTCCCAGTCAGCAACTTTCTCCTCACCTTGGGGCCTGAGAGTACCCTGAAGACTCACAGTTTATCCTCTAGATGAGGCCTCCAAGAACCAAGCCTCCTAGCAGCGGCCCAACTCCTTGGGGCTTGGCTTCCCTGGAGGACAGGGCCATGGGACCCTCGCTGCCTGCCCCTCTTCTGCCCTCCGTGGTGGTGCAATCCTCCTGTCACTGACGAGGAAAACCCAGACCTTTTGCCTTCCCTTCCAAGGCCCAACTTCTTATGCACAGCTCTCTGCCCCTTGCTCCCTTCCCCCATCACACCCCCATCTCTTTTCAGGGCATAAGGGACCTTTTCTATTTCCAAGGCCTAAAGAAGCCTGTTGCCAAGGTGACAGGAGCAGGAACAGCAGGGAGCTTGCCATGGGGGAGGGGCTTTGCCCCCAAACAGCTGTCAGTGGGAGCAGCCCCAGCTGGGACTAGGAGATTTGCCTGCTTTGGAGGAAACAGCCCCCAGGAGAACACATTCCTCTCTGCTATGCCCCCACCCCCACCACAAGTCTCCACTGGTTACCTTCCCTGGGGGCAGCCAATCAGCCAGCTCAAAGAAATGCTCCAATAAACAAAAAAAATGTGTGTGTTCTGTGTGTATGTCTCTCTCTCTCACTGACTCACTCAAGCACGCATGCATACACTCCCTTTCCAGCTCCCTAACTCCCAGTTCATTCACAGTGGGTAGGAGACCTGACATTACCTCTGCCGGGGAACTAAGGAGCTCAGGACAGGTGCTGCTCCAGGCTGCCTCTCTTAGGTCACAAGGATTATTTCAGCCTTGTTTTGTTTCAGAGGCCCTGAGAGGATCTGCCACCTGCAAAACCTCCCCCCAGCTGCCTTCCATTTGGGAGGGAGAGTGGAATCACAGGGTTTACAGAGAGGAAGGGGGTGGGAGAAGAAAGGAAGAATAGAAAGGGGCTGTGGGAAGCAGGAACAATGCAAAGCCCACTGATTTGCGTCTCAGGGGAGAGGGTCCTTGTGGTACTGCAGCTCACAGCCGCTCCATGGAAAAGTCCTATGAGCTACTAGTCTCTATATTGTATTACAGCCACCTACTGTTAGCCCCAGGCCTCACCTAGGCCTCGGGACCTCAAACCTGTAACTCACTGGTTTTCACCTTTTCAAGGCTCAAGAGAAGGGAGTCTTCTAGCCCTGCAAATGTCAGAGCCATCCTAGAACTCAGACTTTCTGAGCTTTGGTTTAGGAACAGAAGGACCTAAGAAACCTCGAATTACTGAAAGCACTGAGAACAGCAGTATGGCTTGATGATTAACAACATAGGATTTGACTCAGGCAGACACAGGATTGAGTCCCAGCTCTGCCACTTACGACTTCTGGTGACCTTGAGTGACACAAAGTAAGTACATACACATCAAGTTCTTGGTTAACCTCCTTAAGCTTCAGTTTTCTCATCCATAAAGTGGACCATAACATCCACTTTACAGAGTTCTTGTAAAGAGCGAAAGAAGCAATAGGCATTAAAATGTCTAGCATATCATCTAGCACACAATACACATTCCTTAAGCACTTGTCCCCTTTCTGTCCAGTTTTCTTGAGATCTCAGAGTTGCCTAGCAGCCTTAGGAAGAACTTGAAAGCTAAACTTTCTCTCAAAGGGTCCTTGAAATTTTGGAATTTGGTTTCTATTGAGAGAGAGGTTACATTTTAGACTGGGGACAAGGCAGAGGTCCCCAGGCTGCAGAAAACTCCACTGCAGGGTCACTATACATCAGAATTGGCTAGAAAGCAACAGGTCAAACAGCCGATCTCTTTACGTTAACATGTTGGCTCCCCTTTCCTTAACTGCTACCTGGAACTAAGTGAAACTAGCAGAAACTGCTTTAGGTGTGATACTGACATTCTGACTAATCTTGTAGCTCATTAAGTGCCTCATCCATAGGATCTCCCTAAGTACCTCTATCCTTTGGGTGGAGACGGGCTGCCATTTTTGAACATGCAATGTATGAATTTATGTTACCCTTACTGTGCCTGTGTAACATGATTAAATATGTTGCTAAAGTAATTTTTATGATCTCCTTGCTTGTGAGCTCTATCTAAGCAACCTCCCTAAACCTTACCCACGAATCCTCGAGCAGTCTTGGAGGCACCAGCCCCACTTTTTCCTTTCTTATCAATGAAACAAAGACACTGATCTCCCCACCTGGGCCTCATGTTTATTGGCTGTGACCAGTAGCTCCGAGCAAGACCTGAGGTTTCTGGCAACAGGCAGGAATGGGGTTCTCAGGAAGTCTTGAGGCCCTGAAGTTGTTCTAGGGTTTGTAGGTTGAGTAAGAAGGTAAAAGAAATGCTGATTTGGGATCCCAGCTCTAGTCCAAGCTGCCATCCTTTTAAGTCCCCCTGTCTTTACCCTTCTGAACCTGTTTCTTTTTTCCATATAAGGAAAAGGCTGGACTCATCTCTGTAGACAGTAATGCCAGATACCAACTAGCAGGCACCTGGAATCACAGGGCAATGAGGCCTCTGCAGGAAACTGCTCTCTTTAGCTCAGTGCTGACCACTGACCCTCTGTTCCTGGGTGAGTTCTGAAGCCCCAAAAGGTGAATAAAGGGCTTTAACTCAGTTTCTTCCCAAGTCATTGCCATAATGCTCTCTACTTATGCTTTCATCTGTCTGTCTGGAATACTTTTCTGTATTTTGTCTGCTGGATAAACTACTCATGCTAAAGACCTCTATGCCATTTCCTCTCTGTGATACCACTCCCAACCCATCCCGCCAAGCACTGAGTTGACATCTGTGCCACACTGTACCTCATACTTTACTTCAATAATAGAATATGGAAATAAGTGGATTTGCTCAGGAATTTGGCTTCCTCCCGTTGACTGCACATTCCTTTAGGTAAAGAAAGCATGCTCTGGCTATTTTGGTCAACCTAGTAACAAGCACTTAGTAGGTTCTCCAAAAAAACCCAAACAGTATGGGTTGATACGGATGATGTCAATCGCCAGAATGAAGATAGAGAGGGCTGGTAGTTGTCAGAGGTCACACTAGGGTAATTCTCTCTTTAAGGCAAAAGCATGCGGTCCACCAGTCCACCATTATATTGTTTCAGTGGAATAACAGCTTGTTCTTATTCCCTAGACTGATTAGTTTGGCTTCTGGGATTCTTGGCAGATTTTCTCATTAAAGATTGCCCATAACAGGCAGTGCAGGGAAAATTTTAGCAAGTAGAGAAAGAAGCCTAGCCCCAGGGAATACTGACTGATTCATCATCTTCACAGAACTTGCTTCACAAGTAATCTTTTTTTTTTTTTAAATTGTGATTCAGTGAAAGTACACAATCCAAGTTAAATTTGCATGCCCGCCTATCTCCAACTCCTTCTGTTGTCCTTGCCTGGTGACAGCACGTTCCTCCTTTCCTTTCTATACATATCATATCCTCTTAAGTGCCTTTTTTTTTTTTTTAAATCGGCTAGATTTAGTCTCAAGTGTCATCTCCACCAGTAAGCCTTTCTTGGCTCTGCTCCCCAAGGCTACAGACAGCCCCTCTACATTCATACGGCACTCAGAGCTTTACAGAATCACGGCGTTCATCACACTATAGTCTATTGTACTTGTCTGTCTTCTCCAATTAGATTACGCCTCCTTGAGGGCAAGGCCCAGGTCTTCATCTCTGCACACCCAGAACTGGCGATGAGTTTGGCAGACATTAGTCAACGAATGCCTGCTGATTGATGAGAAGATAAACTGTCCACCTCCCCATCTTCCTGTGTGGTTCTTACATGCTTCTGGCTAGTCCCTGTTCTCCTCCCTGCCTCTTAGAGAATTTCAAAATAGTCTAACAGCCAACCTCTGCTCATTCAAAGAGCTCTCACTATATGCTCCAATAGGCACCACTGTGCCCATTGTGAAGAAGGACTTGTTTATCCCACTTACAGAGTTTCCTTCTTTCAATCTAGAAGTGGGAAATGGAATCAGGAGCTGATAAACATCTCAAGATGCACAGAGACAAGTGGCTGGTGACTTAGCATGCTTGCGAGAAAAAGGGAAGCTTGACCACTTCTTCTCACCCCAGAGTCCTCATGAGTTTCCTGGGGTGGGAGTCCTCCTACACGGAGCCCTTACCTGGTGCAATGAGGGGGTGGGTAGCCACAGTGGGCACCATCCGGCTGAGCCCAGCCCGGCCTTCTATGCTCCCTGGCACACTGTTGTTGCCATCTCCTTTCTTCAGTGGCTCCATCACACTGTCAGTTATGCCAGTCTTGGCCCCTGCAGGAGAACCCTGAGCAGAATTTCTGCCCTGTGATGGGGTAGGTAGTGGCTGGCTACCACCTGGTGTGGATTTCAAGGCCAAGCTGGGCAGGACAGGCTGTGTGGGGGTGGGGCCTGAGGCTGCTGCAGCTGGTGTCTGCTGTGTTCGGAGGGTCAAGTTCTGTACCTGGAAGAGAGGGTTCTATGGAAGTCCAGAGAATGCAGACAGGAGCAATGCCAACACACAACTAAGACAGAGAGGGAGGTGGGGATGGATCCAGGAGTGGCTGAATAGGACAGTGGGTTGTGAAGTGAGAGAGAGAGACAGAACAAGCTAGGGGTTGAAAGAACCAGGTGCCGGCGAAGTTTCTAAATTAGGCCAGAAAAATTACTAGTGATTGGACTGATGGGCAGAAGACTCTAAATTCTGAGATGGGATTGCTGCTCAAGTGGGGGAAGGCCAGGCAAGGAGGCCAAACTTTTTCCCCCTTTTATTACTTCCCCGCCTCCCCCAAACTATCAGAATCAGATACATACTACTCAGAAAGAATTCCCAGATACAGTGGAGCATGGGGCTTCCCACACTGGAAAAGGTCAGAGCAAAAGCAGAAGTTAACTGACCAGCAAGTCTACCAAGGGAAAGATTCTCTTGTCCTCAGAATAAGGTTAACAGTGGGCCTTTCCAAGACTGAGCTGTGCGTATTGCTTCTGGTCCCTTGTGCCCTCTGCTGGACACAGGGAGGTTTGTGCCAGATTTGAATCTGACAAATCTGATAATCCTGCCAGCAAAGCCTCCACACCAAGTCCCCATTCTGCAGATGGCTGTGGGAGCATGTTCTCTCCCCTGCCCTGACAGAATCTTTACAGCCTCAGTCATGTCTGTGCGCTTCCAATAGAGCCAGGAACCCAAGACTCATCTATACTCCATCCTCCCTGCCTTCTTCCCTAAAGGCACTTTACAAAGCAACAACCAAGTTATACCGGCAATATTGTAAGGTACGAGAGGTAGCACTGACTCCCCCTCGCCAGTCCGGCTATCATGCTTGCCTCGGCATTGTGCTCTCTGACTTCTAAACTATGTTTGAGGGCATGAGACAGAGTCAAGAGGGGCTGAGGCTTCTCAGTAGGAATTAGAGAGTAAGTCTGGAAGCAATGGGGTGTCTATCTTGTACCTCCCTTTCTAGAAGATCCCCATCTTTCCAACAGTTCAAAGCTCCTCCAGGGCTTCTGCCCATTCCCAGGATCAGTACCCCTCTAAGGGGGTGCCCACCTCCTTTCCCTCCCACCAGCATGGAATCCTCACCTGGGCAGGGGTGGGGGGCCGGGCGGGGGAGCCAGTGCCGAGCTCAGGCTGCACAGTAGCGACGGTGGCCGTGGGCGTGAAGATGAGCTGAGGGGACAAAGGAACAGTGCCGCCTAGGCTCCTAGCTACCTGCACCAGGTTACCTGGCTGGGCCTGGAATCACAGGAAATGAGGTGCCTTTTACCTGCCCAATGTGGGCTCAGCCACAGGACAGAACAGTTTAGCCAGGGAGCAGACATGGGGAAGGCTAGGGAGGTAGAGGCAGAGAGGCAAGAAAGGGAAGGAGTCTAAGGATACCACCCGCAAGTCTCAAGAGACTTGTGGAGTTCTGACCCAGGCTGGGTAGTGAGTGGACAGGAGCATGGGCACCACTCTGGGACTGCACCAAAGTCAAGTTTGCTTCAGAGCCTGCTCGAGGAACCCACCCTAGAGGGGACTAATACTGCCAGGACTCCATGAAGTCACTATTTCCTTAGCATCCCGGGGAGCAGGGACATTGGGCTAAATCAGATGTTCTAGGACCATTTGGTCTAGCCTGTTCTTGACTCCAGGCATGACTCAGAACAAGACTGTCCTCCAGAGAAGTCAAATTAGACATATTTATTTTCTAGTCAAATTGAGATTTGAGGGCACTGGTGACAATGGCAGAGGACCCAGGCCAACCAGAGCAGGACTTGTGTCTGGGTTCCTTCTGGCGAGTGTGGGCTCTGTGTTCTCTGTGGGACACTTCCACTTCCCACCTCCCTATGAGGCCAGCTTTGTGTTGATGTGAGTACGCTGTGTCTTTCTAGGGTATGTTCTCAAGAACTAGGCAATAATGCACCTATGCTTCTTCCACTGGGTTGCCCCATTTTTGCGAGGGAGGCAAATGGGCTTCAGGACCCCAGCTGGCACATGCGACTGAGTAGACCAAAGACAAAGGCAGATTTGGGAAGTGTCACAGTGTGGCTGCCCCAGTTACCTAGAAGTGTAGAAGTCTGTTCCATATTGTGTGTCTAAGAGGCTACTTGCTTGGAGCGGAGATGTGCCTCAAACTTAGAACCAAAAACAGAATTAGGGAAGTGAGACCAGAAAGGATCCAAGTACCAAGTCCTGGCCACAGGCACAAAGGGAGGAGGAGGACTGTACTGCCTTCAGGAAGGCATGCTAAAAAGCTGAGGGAGGAACCTTTCCAAAGGGAGCCATGAGATATGACTTAAAGTGACCGAACCCAACATGGATCCATTCATTATTGCCTTCTAGGCTAAGTAGGCTGCTATTTTCCCAGGAAATTCTTCTAAGCCTTTGGAACCCAGGGGACAGGAGAGATTGTAGGAAGACATGCCCAGGGCTGACACCACCTGGGTACATTCTGCCCAAACAAGCCCACCTGGTTAACCGGTGACGTGGCGACCCTGATTAGAATAAGGTCTAGCTGGAGAGTAATACAGGCGGCAGCACATCCTGGCTGTCACTCTCCCTGCCAGTCTGTGATGCACCTTTAGCCCTGAGCTAGTGACAGTCTCAGTGAGGACCATCTCCGTGGCGTAAGACTCCTTTCAATGATGCACATGGATGTGTGTGGGGGGGACCATCTGGCATGGACCCCTACATTTCTACACCAATTAATTTTGGTGGGCAGGGAGGCTCTTGTAAGGAAGGGACACTTGTTTCACTCTAGGAGGGGAAGGAAAGGGAGCATGGTGGAGAACTTGCGCCATCTCATCCTGGAGTCCCACCCATCCTCAGGTCCTTGAGGCTGTATATCAAAGTCTCCCCTCAGCCTTCCAGGCCCACCTTTCTTTATTCTACCTGCCCCCCAGCCCGTAGTGCTTCTTACCACCCTTCTCTAACCCCCACTCTTCCCTAATCCCCTGGCTCTCGGCTTCTCTGCCTCTCTTCTCCCTACCCCTTGAGCCATGGCTCAGGCAGTGGGCACTCACCATCTGCGCCCTTAGATACATCTGTGCTTGGCTTGCCGTCAGGGCTGGAGAAGATGTGTTGCCCAAGAGCACAGCCTGCTGGGCAATGCCTGAGGCTGTTGCTGAGTTGACGCTCTGCGCCCGGTTGATGAGCTGTGCCGCTGCTGGGGAGGCTGCCAGATTGATCTGCTGGGACATGAACAGGGGGTTCTGTTGATTAACATGGTGCCACCTTATCCATCTCTTTCTGCCTCCTTTTCATTAGGTGGATTCAGCCTTCTTTAGGACTATCTCTGATCCTGGGGCCTTAAAGCTTCCCCCAGCACTGCCCTCACCTTGGGCCTAGGTACAGCACTGCAGGGATGGTCCAGGGGACAGAATAGAGCCTTGACACGGGAAAGGTGACAGGAGTTATTGATGTAAAGGCTAGAAGTTGGCATGTACTTTTTTCTGGCAAGAGCAACAGATTCCAGCCATGATTCTCCAGGGCTGAGGACTCGTCACAGCTGGGCCTGTGAGTACGTCGGCATTTTAGGCAAAGAGGAAGGGCCTGGCCCTGAGCTGTGGGCTCTGCCTCCCGCTTCCCCATCCTACTCACCGAGGATGATGGGGCTGGTGCCTGAGCAGATACATTACTGCCTGAAGAGCTCCCTTGTCTGTTGGCCACCAGGCTTGCCTGAAAGAGAACACAGTCCTGTCACTAGAGTCTCAGATGTTCTCTAACTTATTTTCTAGGCTCTCATCTTCTAAAACAGACACTAAGGGACAGTAGGAAAGACAGTAGGAGCCAACCACTGGAATTGAGTCCCCAAACTGTTACATCTGGTGTCCTTGAATAAGCACCTCAGTTTCCTCTTTTATAAAACACGGAAAATGATGGGATCTACCCTGTGGGATTGCTGAGGAGATTAAACAAGGCATTGCATGTATAGCACATACATATAAGCAGTCAAATTGTTAGGCATCATTACTGTACAGTACTTCCAGTACTTCTGTTCCTCAGCTGCAACTCACTCCATCATACCCAGCTCACAGACTCCCATGATGACGAGGCTGACATAGTCTGGAATGTCTAGCTGGCCTCCTTCCCCCATCAGTGTCTTCTCATCCTTCAAGGGTCAGCTTAGAGATGCCTTCCTTGACCACTCAGTCTACAGCAATCCTGTCATTCAGTCACAGCAACTGGTTTTTCTCTTTCACAGTGTTTATCACAACTCAGGTATTTCAGTATTTTATTTCCTTCTCTCTTTTGGTTTCTGTTTACTTGCTGTGTCCCCACTGGAAGCTTGAAGAAGACAGGGTCAACACTATTACCAGTGTCTGATCCAACCTTTGGTGTTTTTAAGTAGGTGCTTAAATTTGTTTGTTGAATGAAGGAATGAATGAATCCTTCTCAGCCACCCAAAGAACAGAGAGTGAAATCAGATAGACATGCTAGATGGGCAGCACCCTTCTCTTGGGAACACCTCCATGGACTTCTAGGTCCCTTCTCTAGTGGTACAGTGATGTGGTTAAGAAGGGGAGTTCTCCCGGGACTTCTTCCTCAGGTGAGATGTGGTGAGAACCCCAGCCTATCTACCTATTAGCTGTGCAACCTTGGGCGAGGGACTTCACCTCTCAGAGCCCTTGTTCCTCACCTGCGAAAAGGAGATGATGACAACAGTGCCTCCATCACAGGGGTTCTGTGAGGATTCAGTGAAAGAGTGCACGTGAGATGCCTGCACACTGTCTGGCACAGTAGGTGCTCCATAAATACAGGCTTTTTCTTTTCCCTCTGACTACTGCAACTGCTGTCATCACCGTCATCGTTATTGCCATCATCATCACCATGGCTGTAGATCTCACCTGCTGCACAGCCGCCAGGCTCTGGAGCTGGGCACTGCCGAGGTGCTGCTGCTGGAGAGCTGCCGTCTGCAGCATGAGGTGCTGCTGCTGGGCGGCGTACATCTGCTGCAGGTACTGGGCGGCAGTGCTGGGCTGTCTGTGCAGGGCCTGCTGGATCACCTGAGGGGCGGGGGAGAGGGCAAGGGCAAGTGCTCTCACCTGGCCACACACCACACCCACTGCAGACCCACCCCTTCTGCGATAATGCTTCCTCAACCCGAGAGCTCTAAGGACACTCGGATCTGTGGCCACCACTGTCACCAATTACCACGCCCCAGGGATGTGGGGATGGCAACTATTTGTAGGCTTTATACACGTCTGCCTTATCTTGCGTGTCTGTCTCTAGTTCCCATGCCCCTTTGCTCTTCCTCCACATAGTCTGATCTTGGGTCAGCTGCTCCAGAGTAAACACCACTGCTCTCACCAACTCCCAAGGCAGCAGGAAGGCTTGGGAAGACAGAAGCCCTTTAAGCCTCCAGTGACATCACATCCCATGCCATTCCCACGGCACTCATCTCCGCTGCCATTCCTCAACCCAAGATTAGGTTGACTGGAACACAGAGAAGACGACGACAGAGGGAACAGAAGCTCCACAAAGCCGACAGAAGAAAGAGGGTGGGAAAAAGAGGCAAGTGAGAAGGAGCGCCTATTCCAGATTCAGCAATATGGCCAGCAAAACTCAAATTTATCCAAAGGCAACACCCTCCTCTGCTGGGGCTTCAAAGAAGACTCAGTGCTGCTTCCAAGGTTCTGTTCATTGCTCCCCAGAAAGTCCCAGCAGTCCTTTAAATGAAAGTCCCCTTGGCCTCGCAGGGAAGACCAATCAATGCCCTAGGGACAGTGCATTTCTCCTTTATTCTCTCCCTCCCTTTCTCCATGTTCCCTTCTTTTTTTTGCGACCATCTCCTATTTTCTGGCCTTACTGCTTTTCCCTCTTTTCTGATGGCACTGCCTGAATTGTGGCCTCTAGGAAACAGCAGAAGGGACTGGCTGGTAACCTGACAGCTGATGGTTTGAACCCATCCAGCCCCTCGTGGGAAAATGGCCTGATGAAGAATTTTCATCAGATTTCAGCCAGGAAAACCCTGTGGAGCAGTTCTACTCTGTAACACATGCTATCAGCATGAATCAGAATTGACTCAAGGGTAATGGGTTTGGTTTTTTGTTTCTGATTCTCTCCCCGCTCCATCCTCAATTTCTTAAATCTTTTCCCACACCCCCAGTGACAAAGAAAAGTGAATGTCTTTCCCTCAGCTCTGAGATCCTCTGTTTTCTTCTAAGGCCCAGAGACATTTCTCCTCCTCCTCCTTACCTCCGGCCATCTCTTCACAATTGACCCCTACAGTGGGTGCTGTCCAAGCTGTGGTCTTCTAATCCTTAGCTCTGTTGAATCTCAGACTACAGAGCTGCTCCCAATCGTGGCCCTTCTCCTCCTCCTAGAATTGAGCCTCCAGCCTGGATCTCCCTAGCTTAGTCTGGGAGCCCTAGGACAAAACAACCTCTGGCTTCAGATTTGGGGTTCTGTGTGAGCAGGCTGACATCCCAGATTCTCTATGGGCTCTGCTATTTCCCTAGATACCCCTACCCCATCTTATCTCTTCTACGCATTTCTCTCAAATTCTATTCTCCTTCAGTATACTTCCTGCACAAGTGTCCCGTTTAACATGAACATAGTTATTTTTATTCTGTTCTCTCCAAAATGACCTTTTCCTAACCCCTTTACCTTTGCCTTTCTACTTTCGTTAGAGACTTAAAAGCAACCTACACTGCAGTCCAGCTAGCAGTAGTTGAGACAATGTGACTCTTCCTAGAGGATGCCAATTAATGGACACAAGGGGAGCCTTCAGTGGCTCAGCTTGGGTATAGACAGCCATCTGGGTTCATTCCATTTGCCAGAGCAGAAACTCCAGAGTTGTGATGGGGGTTAGGAGGAGGGCACACCTTAGTGTCAATTGCTGGAAACTAGAGCTGAAACATGTCTGTGTGAAGAGGCTGGAGAAGGGAGAGGATGGGTGCAAGAAACAGGTTTTATTAAGTATGAGAGGGAGAGAACTGGGAGAGAGAAGTATCTGATGGTGTCGTCTTTAACTGGATGTTTCAGGTCCTCTCACTGCCCCACTGTGGCTTCTCCTCTGTTTTCTTTCCCGGGCCTGGGGCCAAAGCAGGATGAGCTCATTTGTCTAATACATCCAAGCTGTAATAGCAAAGTTACTGAGAGCAAATAGTTCTCGGCTGCCATCTCTACTCTGCCTGTTTAATTGGGGAACCTCAGACAGATGTTACAGTGATTAAGAACACAGACTCGATTTTTCTGTCTTTGCTTGATAACCTGGGGCAAATTAGGGACCTCTGATATCACAATGGTTAAGTGCTTGGCTGTTAACCAGATGGTAGATGGTGGGAATGCACAGTTGCTCTGCAGGAGAAAGTGGCAGTCTGCTTCTGTAAAGGTTACAAGCTTGGAAACCCTGTGGGGCAGTTCTACTCTGTGCTATGGAGTCTCTGTCAGTTGAAATCAACTTGACAGCAATGGCTTTTATTTTTTTGGTTTATTAGTCTCAGTTTTCTCAACTGTAAAATGTGTCTAGTAATAACCATTCTCAGAACTGGAGCAGGAGACCACAAGTATGTACAAGGCTTAGTGCACCGAAAGGAAACAAAACCCAACCCAGTTGCCGTTGAGTTGATTCTGTCTCATAGCAACCCTAGAGGTCAGTGGAACTGCCCCATAGAGTTTCCAAGGAGCACCTGGCAGATTTGAACTGCTGACCGTTTGGTTAGCAGATATAGCACTTAGCCACTACACCACCAGGGTTTCCAAAGCTTGTGCAGTGCCCAGTAAATGGTAACGGTAATAACTGCATTGTAGAACCAGTGAACAACTTTCTGTCATGTTTTCTGTTCGCCCCTCCCTCTCTGCCCATTAGCTTGTATTCCCCTTACATTTTTACACACCTATTTTCCCCAAAACAGCACTTTGGGATCTGAATCATCAGGTAAGAAAGGAGTTTTTCTGATGTGCTAAGTATTCTCCTTCTTCCAACACTTCCTTGACTGGATCCTTCTAGCATCATATCTCCTCTCCTAAAGATGAACAAGCATACGCCCACTAACCCATGCCCTTAGGGCCATTCTAGTTTCCACACTCAGATTATTTCCCAGACGGGGCTAATACTTTCTCCTGGCTAGCTCCTCAGGTACTAAACTAGCCCTGCAGGTACTAAGGACTGTGATTCCTGAATCAGCTGGAATCTTACCTGCACGGTCTGCCGGTCAGGAATACCACTGTACACAGAAATCTGTGGCCCAGTGGGGCGGCCACTGCCACCACCACTGCTGCTGTTGCAGCCACTGCTGCTAGTGATCCCACTGGCGATGCTGGCAACACTGGCACTGCTGGATGTATGTGGGACTGGTAACTCATTCTCCATGGCCTATAGGGTGGCACAGCCAGGGTGTTCAGATGGCAGAAGAGCAGGTGTTTCCTGGGAGGGGGAGAGGCAGAATTGAAATGTTAAATGCATAATAGAGTGTACACATATGTATCAGCTTTTCAAAACCACCTACATAGGACTATTTCTGAACTGAGGTCCCAGACACACCTGCCATCAGAAGGAAAGGGCAGGTTTGGTTTACCAGGACAGATTTGCAATTATGTCTGCCTAAACCCCAAAAACCCACTGCTGTTGAGTCAATTTTGACTTGTAGCAACCCTATAGGTCAGAACAGAACTGCCCCATAGAGTTTCCAAGGAGTGCCTGGTAGATCTGAACTGCCGATCTTTTGGTTAGCAGATGTGGCATTTAACCATTACACCACCAGAGGGGTCAAACTAGTAAAGGTGGAAGAGTTTCCATAATGCTCTTCCTTGCAGTGGTGTTAGGGATTATCTCACCCCATCAGCCTCTTCTGCATCTTTGTGATGGGGAAGCTGAACATCAGAAAACTTATGTTATTTGTCCATGTTTATATAACCAGCTATTGAAAGAAATGGGATTAAAAATCTAGAGAGAAAACCGAATGTGAGAAGGAGGCAAACGGGAGGCAATAAACTGCAGTGTTTCTTTTATTTTCTTTTCAAAGTCAAAAGAGTTTCGAGCACGTTTGATGTCTCTGTTTTCTTTATTATATACTTGCTGTGTGCTCTCTAAGTCTAGTGCTGATCCAGGCACTACATGGAGCTATTTGGTTAAAAGCTCATGTTTTGGGTTTCTCTCATTTACTGGCTGGTAAATCACAATTTCTCTAAACTTCTTTTTCTTAATCCATAGAAGCAATAGTGTACGAATTACACAGATTAAGTAAAATAGTGAGGCAAAGTGCTTAGTAGAGTATCAGGCATATGCCAAGCGCTACATAAATATTGATTATTGTTGTGGTTATTAATACTGTCCCCAGTCTGGCTCCTGTGGTCCTGTTCCAATAGATCAATTCCCAAGATAGACTTGGCACAGTCTTTTAGAGCCTTCTATCCCAGTCAGTAAGCAGTGCCAGAAATCCTTCCAGGACTATCCCCATTATCTGTGTTCAGAGCTGGAAACTGCACATTCCCATGAGGCAGTATGTTTGAGTGCGGGGATGGGTTAAGGAGGGAAGAAAGGAAGGAAGGGAGAAAGGAATGGAAGGAGGAAGGTGCATTTCTTTTCTTTTTCTTCTTTTATGCTATTTCTAAAGTCTCCATTTCTATGCACAAACTTTCCCTGTACCCCTTCCCTTCCACTCCTGAAAATATCCTATCTTTGTCACCCATCATAGACATTCAGTTCTCTGCTTGTGGATTCTACTAGTTGAACCACTGTACCACCAAGGCTCCTTACAAATTTACTAATGATAGCGATTACTTATCAAGCACCTATTATAAGTCAAAGAATCTCTGGGTGTCAAGAACAACTAAGAACTAGGCCACTAACTCACCCAGAACTGCACCTCAGAAGAAAAGCCTGGCAACCTACTTCTAAAAGTTACAGCCATAAACCTCCTCTTGAGGGTGTTCTATTTGAAATACATGGTTTTGTCATGAGTGGGAATACACACAATGGCAACTGGTTACTAGGTACCAAGCACATGTCCAAGAGTTGATCTGGACTCCTGTCAACCCTATAGGACAGAGCAGAACTGCCCCCTAGGGTTTCCAAGGAACACCTGGCAGATTTATCTGCTGGCCTTTTGGTTAGTAGCCCATAGCACTTAACCACTGCCCCATCTGGGTTTCCATCCAGCACTACAGCCAGCATAGTAGATGCTTTATATGCACTCATGACCTGCCATGAGGCGGGTATTATTACCCCAGTTTCGTCAATGAGAAACTTGTCCCAGTAACTTATTTGCAGTCATCACAGAAGTATAACTCTAAATCAGGTCTGAGTCCAGACTAGAGCTCTTTTCACTACACCTTCTGAGATTTCACCCAGAATCTCACCTTGTTATTTCAGTGATACTAGGCATAGTCCATGTCAGTATATATTAGAGTTTTGGATGTGGACGGTAAGTAAGATTACTGCATTTAATCTTAGATTTTTAATTAATGTCTATTAAATAGTTTATTTCTATATAATAATATTTCCCTCTACATAATATACATACATATAATATGTAGTGCTCTTATAGTGCAATGGTTAAGAGTTATGGCTGCTAACCAAAATGTTTTCAGTTCAATCCCCCTGGCTGCTCCCTGGAAATCCTGTGGGGTGGTCTTATGCTGTCCTATTGGGTCATTAAGAGTTGAAGTTGACTCGATGTCCATGGATTTGTTTTTTTGTTTTATTAAATGTACACAGAAAGGATAATATGTATGTATACCTACGACCAATTTAAGAAATTGAACATTACCATGATTCCTCTTATTTTTTTTTAATACAAAAAATGAGGGGCAGTTTTTGGGAACTTACCCAAGATGACACGGTTTCTTTGAATCCCCTACAGCACCATGGACATGGAAGTCATGCTGTGTAACCTACTTGTCTCATGGTGGTGGGAACTTACTCTACTAGAGGGTTGGAATTTGTCCTGAGGTGATGTCACAAGGTAGGGTCCTACCATATGTCACTTTGTCACTGGCCTTCTGGTAGAAATGAACTTGAGCCAGCAAGACACAGAATTAATTAAAAAGTATGCTGTTGTGTGCCATTAATTTAATTTTGACTCACAGAAATCCTCTAGGGCAGAGTAGAACAATCCCACAGTGTTTTACAGGCTGTCATCTTTATGGGAGTAGAGTGTCATGTCTTTTCTCCGGTGGAGCCACTAGGTGGGTTTGAACTCCTGATTTTTATGTTACCAACCAAGTGCTTAACCACAGTACCACCCAAAAACTTGCCATCTAATCGATTCTGGCTCATAGCAACCTTAAAGGACAGAGTAGAACTACTCTATACGGTTTCCAAGGAGTGCCTGGTGGATTTGAACAGCTGACCTTTTGGTTAGCAGCTGTATCACTTAATCGCTGTGTCACCATGGCTCCTTAATCAAAAAGCATTGACCAATACAGAACAAAGCCATTGCTATGGCATTGACTCCAACCCATTATGACTCTATGTCTTACAGGGTAGAATTTCTCTGTAGGGTTTTCTTGGCTTTAATCTTTATGGAAGCAGATTGCCAGGTCTTTCTTCTGCAGTGTCACTGGGTGAGTTCAAATAGTCAACTTTTAGTAATCCAGTACAAAATGTTTGTGCCACCTAGGAACCTACAGGCCAATACAGTGGCTTTCAGACTTTTCCTTCAGTTTCCCTTTGAACCCAATCTGTCAGCACCTTCCTATTGCCGTCTTCCTTACGGCTCAAAGCTCTGGTCTGCTGGGAATAAAGGGAGCACTCTGAAGTGTCAGTGAGGGCTACTGAGTTATCTGGGACTCTCATCATGCCCTGTCCCCTGGGGCTCCACATAAGAAAGTCTGAATCCTCTAAACTTTCACAGTATCTAGCTTTACGCATTTTATCCACAGCTATTCAATTTCATTTCAATTCCTACTTTTATTCTTCTCTTCTCTTTCTTCTAACTAGTTCCTTATAGTTTCCCAAGGCCACCCATCCCTTTGGACTCCCACGGAGAACCGCAGCCAAATCTGATTAATGGCTAACATCCAGAACTAGAAGTCTGTTTTTCTTTGGATTCCAGCTCACTGTGTGGTTTTGTCTGAGCACAAGCTCTGAAGGCCTGGGATTCTTACTTCAGTCAAACCTCCCCTCCGGATGGCAAGGGACTACTTTGAATGATGTGCTGACTGTAACCGGCTAGGATAGTGATCTTGTTACAGCTCTCCACTGCCCAGACGGTGTGAGACCAGCAGCTGCAGAAATGCTGATGGGTCTGCCCTCCCAGGAGCCGCCAAGTCTAGGAAACACTAGGTCTTTGTCCCCAGGGTCACAGAAATCCATTTGCTGTGGATCACAGCTGTGGCAGAGGTTTCAGGGAAGCAGAACTCTGAAAATAGAGCTCTCCAAATTTGGTCTAAAGCCTCACGGTAGAGTGGGGTGGCATTTTTCCTAATGGAATTGGAGATTGACAGGAAATAAGGCTGCCGTTGTTATTATCCCTATAGTTGCTTGTGTGGAGTCCCTGGGTGGTATAACAGTTAATGCACTCAGCTGCCAACCAGTGGTTTAAGTCTACTTAGAAAAAACATCAGTCATTGAAAGCCCTATGGAACACATTTCTACTCTGTTATACCAAGGTCACTGTGAGTCAGGGCTGATCTTGTGTATGGAGAGTTTCAAAAGACAGAGTGAAGTTATTCCTCTTCGGTTGCCTCCCTGTATGAGCCACATGGCAATAATAAATACCAACACTCTCTAGACTTAAGGAGACATCTTTACTCCCCTGAGTTGCTGGGTATTCTGATTTTTATTTATGCCTTGAATATTTTTCTCTATAGTGCTGGAAGATTGGTCTCCCAGGTTGGAAGACACTACATAGTGGCCCCAGCAATGTACTCAAAGATACCAATATGCTGAAGATGGTGCAGGACAGAGCAGCACTTCCTCCTGTTATACATCTAGTTGCTATGAGTCAGAGCTGACTTGGCAACTGACAACAATTATACCTCTGGTAGAGTCTGGAGCTACTGATACATTCGAAGCAGTCCAGATGGATCAGTTCAAACTCGCTCAGAAATTTCCCTCTCTTTTCCCAACTCTCTGCATTTGGCCATCTTTCATGTCTCTAGAAATACAAATGAATGAAGCCCAACAAAGGCAAAAATGAAGGATGGGAAGTCAAAGCTGATCATATAATCCTGGTAATCAAAATAGAATGATTTCACTGTGAAACAGAACACTGTGATTTTTTTTAATGAATAAACTCTTTCCGAAACTTCATTGTTTGCTTTAAAAGGCAGCCAAGCCAGCCAAGTGCCAGTCCAGTTGGATCCGATCAGAGTGCATCAATTATTTACATAACAGCTGGTGCTAGTTGGTTGAAGACAATAAGAAGGAAAAGAAGGGTCTGACCTCTTTGGGGAGGGTCCTGTAAAGTGATGCCTTGCAAATACTGAGTGTCTGGGGAATGAGGCACAAAGATGAACTTGTCTACACTCTAGCCAGCTTTAGGCGCATTGCTCTAATGTAGGGCAACTATACACTATCTTCTAAAGCAGGAGTTGGTAGACTTGTTTTGTAAAGGGCCAAGTAGTAAATACTACAGGACTTGCAGGCCAGGAAGTCTCTGTCGTAACTGTTCATCTTTGCTGTGGTATTGTGAAGGCAGCCATGAATGAGACATCAGTGAACTTGGCTGTATTGCAGTAAGACACTGGTTATAGAAAAAGACAGTGAGCTGGATTTGGTCCATGTGCTGTAGCTTCTGGACTCCTATTCTCTGTAAGGCCCTATCCTATGGTTTGTGTTTGACTATTAAGGGGTGGTGGTTCAAAACACTCAGTGGTACCAGTGAAGAAAGCCTGGTGATTTGCTTCTGTAATCTTACAGCCAAGAAAACCCTATGGAGCGCTTCTACTCTGGAACACATGGTCTGACAACAGTGGGTTTGGTTCTACGGGAAACCCATTTTTATATATCAGCCACATATTTGACAGTGTAGCTGCAGTATATGCATACCGGTTAACACCATGGGTTTGGTAGTCAGAATGACCAAGATTCAAATTCCAACTTGACCACACATTAGCTATATATCTCTGGGCAAGGTATGTCATCTTTTTGTGCCTCAATTTATTCTGCAGTAAAATGAGACATTTCCTTCTCAGGCTTGCAGTATGGATTAAATGAGATGTCTGTAAAGCATGAGGCACAATGCCTAACAGATAGCTTGTAACGAGTGGTGAGAGTATGAGGTTTGACTGGGACTTGGAAAATGATTACTTTATAATAAACAGTGATGTCCACCCAAGTTATTTTTTATCATTGGTCACAAGCACACTTAAAACCTTTTTGTAAAGAACCAGGACCCATTTTACTTGTCTAAATTTTTGTCTCTCTCTCTTTTTTAAGGCAGTATTTCTAGAGAATCTTTGGCAAACTAAAATTTAAAGAAGGCTAATATGGGTACTAACTAAGAAACGTATGTTCCAGAGCCAGATTGCCTGGGTTTAAATTCAGTTTCCCAGGTGTATGACCCTGAGCAATGTTACAAAACCTCACTAGGCTTCAGCTTCTTCAGCTGTGAAATGGGACAGTAATGCCACCTTGCAGAGTTGTGAGTTTTAAATGAGTAAATACATGTTACGCAGTTAGAATAGCTCCTGGCACTTAGCGAATACTTAATGTTAGTTATTATTATTATTACTGACAGTGTTAAAGATTCCTTAACCTTCTTTCTGCTAGTTTTCAGAAGACTGACACGCAAGTACCCAATCATGGAGTTACTACGTTAAGTTGGTGCCTAGCTTTAAGTCAGCCGTTTATTTAATTTCCCAGCTATCACATACCATTCCATTTCCCTTTTTCTTACACTTTAAATACTGTCTAATATGAAACTGACCAGCCTAAAAGTTCAAATGAAATTGATTGTTAAAAAAGGGGCAAAGACATAAAAAGCAGCCTTGATCACATTACAGCTTTGAATGCTCTAAGGTAGGGGTTTCTCAAAGTGTGGACCATCTAGAGATCACAACAGAGGGTCCTGGGCAGAGGTAGAGAAAAATGGAGAACAAAATTCTAATTTGTGTAAAACAAACAAATAAACAAACTCTCCCCAAACCAGACATACTGGTCTGCCAGAGAAAGTATATGGTTCCTGAATATCCTCTCAGCTCAGTAATGAAGTCACTCCTGAGGATCAACCTTTGGCCAAAGATTGGACAGGACCATAAACCAAAATGATACTAAAGGGGGACAGCAGCCCAGGGGCAAGAATGAGACGGCAGGAGAGGATAGGTAAGCTGGTAATAGGGAACCCAAGGTCGAGAATGGGAGGCTGCTGACATGTTGTGGGGCTGGCAACCAATGTAACAAAACAATATGTGTATTAATTGTTTAATGAGAAATGAGTTTGTTCTGTAAACCATCTAAAGTACAACCAAATAAAAACAAAAAACAAAGTGTGGTCCTTCAAGAACCTGCCCAAAGTACATTCTTAGGCCCCATTGCACACCTACGGAATAAGAAATACTGGTGATGGGGCTCAGTAACCTGCATTTTCACAAAACTTTGGGATGACTCTTGATGCCCATTAACACTTTTAAGCTCCATTTTTTTCATGTTTTGAATTTTTGATGATGGCATGTGTTTTCAGTAGTAGAATACATGCTTATTTGTCGAGTGCGTTAAATTTTAGTTGGTAATGTGGATTTTGAAAATTTCATGTGGGTACACATTTTCCCACCATTGTGAGTGGTAGTCTGGCATAATGTTTAGTGGTCTCTTTCTGTCCCAGGGATTTTTGTAGAGTACCACCTTCCATTTTGTTACATTGGTTTTCCAAATATGACACACACATCCCCACAGTCACACTTCCTTGGTGCACCTAGCCACACTTCCAGGCTGCACTGCCTCACATCTAAGGCTTCTAGCATAGTGAATTTTCACCCAACGATGGTTCTTTTTTTCTTAAAAAACTATTACGCAAGCCCCCACTGGAGGGCAGTATATACTTTTGTAGGACAAACAGCCTCTTGAGAAACCTGAGAGCCTGAAAACGTT
This sequence comes from Heterohyrax brucei, assembly GCA_028571685.1. Lineage (NCBI taxonomy): Eukaryota > Metazoa > Chordata > Mammalia > Hyracoidea > Procaviidae > Heterohyrax > Heterohyrax brucei. The sequence goes on from CM053140.1 coordinate 63,865,925, forward strand.
TGTGGGCACATTCTGACCCAAGAAGCACAAAAGAGTTAAGTTTGAGAATTACTGCTCTAAGGGGCCCTATTATCAACTGTAGCAAGACTACAAAGTAGCAGTGGTGATAAAATGGTCATAATGAGGTTCCTGAAAGACAGGCTAAAAGTTGGGGACAGGGATGGATGAGGGAAAGCTTTTCTGTTGAAAACCACGAAGTACCTCAGTGTGAGAAGTGGGCATCTTGGCAGCAAACAATTTGGCGACCTTCCTGTTTCTCTAGCTTCAAAATTTGCCATGTCCCTACATACAGCCTCTTCTCCAGCTAAACTGAATTACCTGCAGCTTCCTAAATTAGTCATATTTACATCTTCAAGCCTTTGCAGACTTTTCCTGCTTGGCCTGGGCCACCTCCCTACCCTTTTCTCTCCCCATCTACCAGGCAATTCAGCAATTCAGACATTAGTCTGCTCCTTTTAGAGGCTTCCCCTGTTCACCAGTCTGGATTTGGTGCCTTCTGAATTTTGATAACATAGTATGACAGCTAATTTTCTTCACTGAAGACTTATTATTTTTAGATCCCTGATGGAAACCCTGGTGACTTAGTGGTTAATTTTGGCATCTAATCAAAAGTTTGGCAATTCAAATCCACCAATTGCTCCTTGGAAAGAAACCCCTTGAAACAGTTCTACTCTGTCCTATAGGGTTACTATCAGTCAGAACTGACTCAATGGTATCAGGTCTTTCTTAAAATTGTTTTTAGATGAAGGTTTACAGAACAAACTAGTTTCTCATTAAACAGTTAGTACACATATTGTTTAATGACATTGGTTAACAACCCCATAACCTGTCAACATTCTTCCTTCTGAACCTCGGGTTCCCTATTACCAGCTGTCTTGTCCCCACCTGCCTTCTAGTCCTTAATTGTGGGCTGACGTGCCCCTTCAGTCTTGTTTTGTTTCATGGGCCTGTCCAATCTTTGGCTGAAGGATGAACCTCAGGAGTGACTTCATTACTGAGCTAAAAGGGTGTCTGGGATCATACTCTCAGAATTTTTCTAGTCTCTGTCAAGCCAGTAAGTCTGGTTTTAATTTGTGAGTTAAAGTTTTGTTCTATATTTTTCTTCATCTCTTTCTAGGACCCTCTGTTGTGATCCTTGTCAGAGTAGTCAGTGGTGGTAGCTGGGTAACATCTGGTAGTGCTGGAATTAGTCTGGTGGAGGCCATGGCAGATGTGGTCCATTAGTCCTATGGACTAATCTTTCCCTTTTGTCTTTAATTTTTTTCATTCTTTCTTGTTTCCAAAGAGTTTTTTTTTTAAAAAAAATTTGTTTATTTTCCTTAATGCTAAACACAAAGAGACCTGATGGTACAGTGGTTAAATGTTCAGTTGCTAACCAAAGGATCGGCAGTGCAAAACCATCAGCAACTCCACAGGAGAAAGATTATAGCAGCCTGCTTCTGTAAAGATTACAGCCTTGGAAACCCTATGGGATAGTTCTACTCTGTCCTACAGGATCCCTATGAATTGAAATCAACTTGATGGCAATGGGTTTAATGCCTAACATGAGGAGCCTCGGTGGCAGAGGTAGTTTGCAATCAGTCATGAACCCAAAGGTTGGCAGTTCAAACCCACCCTATGGTTCTACTGAGGAAAGGCCTGATGATGTGCTTCCATAAAGATTAAAGCCAAGACCATCTAAGATGCATCTGTTGGTCCCAACCCATCTGAAGCAGAGGAAAATGAAGAACGCCCAAGACATAAGGAAAATGTGAGCTCAAGAGACAGAAAGGGCCACATAAACCAGAGACTTCATTAGCCTGAGACCACAAGAGCCAGATGGTACCTGGTTACCACCAACGACTGCCTGACAAGGAACACAACAAAGAATCCCTGGTAGAGCAAGAGAAAAGTGGGGTACAGAACTCAAATTACCGTAAAAAGATCAGACTTTATGGTTTGACTGAGACTGGAGAGACCCCCGTATACATTGCTCCTGAACTCTCTGTTAGCCCAGAACTGAAATCATTCCCAAAGCCAATTCTTCAGACAAAGGTTTAAACCAAAACCAAACAACAACAACAAAAAGAAAAATGCAAACCTACTGTCATCAAGTTGATTCTGACTCACTCTAAAGAACAGAATGGAACTGCCCCAAAGGGTTTCCAAGGAGCACCTGGTGGATTTGAATTGATGACCTTTTCAGTTCAACCACTGCAGGATAAAATGATACCGGAGAAGAGTGTGCTTCTTTGATTAAGAAGATACATGAGACTAAATGGGTAGCTCTTATTCAGAAGTGAGATAAGGAGAAGGGGACAGGAGCTGGTTGAATGGATGTAGGAATTACAGGGTGGAGAAAAGGAGTGAGCTGTCACATTGTAGGGTGAGTCACTAGGGTCACATAACAGTGTGTGTACAAGTTTTTGTATGAGAACTGACTTGAATTATAAATTTTAACTTGGAACACACACACTCAAAAAGATTACAGTCAAGAAAACTCTGTACTCTGTAGCACACGGGGTTGCCATGGGTAAGGTCTGCCTCAACAGCAGCTGATGATAACAGCATCAACATGTTGAGATGGAGCCCTTGTGTAGCTGGTGCAAACAGTTAACACGCCAGGCTGGAGTTCCAAGACCATCCAGCAGTTCTTCAGAAGGCCTGGTCACCTACTTCCCAAAAGTCAACCACTAAAAACCCTAGGGAACACAGTTCTACTCTGATCTTCATAAGTCAGAGTCCATTCAATGGCAACTGGTTTTTGAATTCCTAACAGAATACATTGTCAGCAACAGTATTTGTCAAATGAGGACTGCGTGAAGCTTGAAGCTCAAAGTGATGAGGAATGACTTCTAGATAGGGAAGTACCCTGTCAAAATACATGGAAAGGGTATCTTTTAAACTATTGGCACCTATTGACGTCTTGACTCAAATTTGTGAGTCCAGATTACTGTGACTACTACTCTCAGTAAATAGGAAAGGGCTCAGGACATAAAAAACTTGATTTGGGAATAGAGACAGAAGGGAAAACAAAGATAAGAGGCACTGAAGTGATGAACATGGGACAGTGGCTACTGGGAAAGGTGGCTGCAGGAGAAGATGCTGGTTGGAAAGCCTAAGCCCAGGGGTACTATTTACTGGCTGCATGAGCAGTTCCTCAGCATCACATGGAGTAGATAATCCTGTACCTCCTAACTCCCAGGGCTTTTGCAAAACTGAAACAAAATACATATGAGAAAGCATTTTAGAAACAAAAACCACACAAAATTGATTCCACAGCACTTTTTTTTTTTTTCTTACCCAGTCTAGGCCTCTCTGGGCCAGTCAGTTCTTAGAACTTTGCTTGTCTCTTACTGTCTTCTGTCTCATACACTGTCTCATCAATGTTATCTCAAGCAGTAGGGTCAGTCCAAGGCAAACTTGTCAACATAACTTTTACAGGGCCTGTTTCATATCCTAGAAATCACACTTGGGCAATAAAAATGTCTAATGTTTGCAGTTTTTCCTGTTCATAAATATTTTCACATGTACTACCTGATCTACACAGAATGCTGCGTAAAACACAATTTACAATCATTCAATAGAAGAAGAATATAGGACAATTGCCACACAGAAGTTTGGAGAAAAGGGATGAAGGAAACGTACCTTCGCTAAGTGCTTACTATGTGCTGGGCATAGCCTCAGGGAGGCAGTCCAATTTAGAAGAAACGAGGTACTTCATAGTCAGAAAAAAATGTCTGATGTCTGACTTTGCTCCAGTTGTGAGATCTTAGGTTACTTAGCCTCTGTGCACCTAGGTTTCCTCATCTGTAGAACACTGCCAGTGATACAGATTTTTAAGAGTTACTGTGAACAGTGCACAAGAAAAGCAAGCAGCATGTTGAGCACAGTGGGCATCACAGAGTGGAGATTCAATAATTATTGCCCTCCCTTTGTTTGCCTCAATTTTCCCAGCACTGTTTCAGAATCATAATCCTAGATGAGGAAACAGGTTCTAAGCAGTCTTTTTAAGATCACAAGCTAATTAAGTGGCATAACCAGAGCCTTACAGGAGTGCCTTGAGTGTGTAAAAGGGAAGATTCTCAAAGCTTTGGGTTTCTGATCCTTTACAATGATCCACACGAAAGCTAACCTGAACATATTTCTAGCTTACCACCAGAGTCTAAAAAGCACTATTCTCACACCCTAGAAATTTTCCTCCCTAAAAAAAGAAAAAAAAAATCCATTTACAGGTGAAACTGGAAGAAGGGATAAACAGGGCAGACATATGCTATGGTGTATATGTATATGCAGAGGTGTGCATGAAGGTGTACTTGTGTGCACATGTATGTGGGAAGGGTACATGGAACTGGGAGACTGTAGAAGCCGCTTAGCAACTGCTGTTACTCAATTGTCCACACAACACCAAGCTCTGTGCAGTACAGATGCTTTAGAAGTCCAAAGAATAACCATTCTTCTAAGGGGCTGTTTTTCAAGTGATGATTGAGTTATCAATTCTTCAAGTATTTGCATTAAGAGTCGCACTATAATAGATTGTGAAGAGTCATGTAACATGACGTTTTAGGCTCTGTTCTCTACTCTCTCCTCGCATCTTCTCTGGGATAGTTCCCTCCTGACAGCCCTTGCTGCTTTGGCTCAGCACACCATTCAGAGGACCCAGCCATTCCAAACAAGCTTCTCCTGAAAAGCTTTTGCTTTTGCCCTAGCAACTTGTCATGGCAGCTGTTTCATAGCTTTTGAATCACAAAGCAGCTCCAGAGTCTCCCAGGCCCAGCTCTGAGGCCTCCTTACTCTCTCTCATTTGTCCCAAACAATAACCTGTAACTGCTATTAACATTCCCTCTAGCAGAAGCATGCTTCATGTCTGTGGTCACCCTATGTGCTACTGTGACCACCAGGCTTTTTCTTCCTATTGCATTTGGAAAGGTCACTTGCATTCCATTTTATGCCCCAAAGGTTTCTTTTCTTCTCTTAGCACACCTATTGGCTTTTAGCTCCTTATATTTCTCTCCATTCTCTACCACTTGTAGAGAAAAACTATTAAATAGGGTAGATCTCCCTCAGGCCTCCACTTTTTCCATACATGTATAACTCTACCCTACTTCTTTTCTCATACTTATAAAAATTAGGTAGCTAATTCTGATAGCTAAAGTAGGCAGAACTAGGACTCAACCCATTTCCATCAAGCTGATTCTGACTCACAGAGACTTTATAGGGCAGAGCAGAACTGCCCCATATGGTAAAGGAGGCTGACTGATACATCTCCCTGTCATGGAGCAGCTGGTGGATTCAGATCCTTGACCTTCGGGTTAGCCGCTAAGCACTAAGCACTTAACCATTGCATTACCAGGGCTCCTGAACAAGGACTAAAAACAAAAATAACAGCAACAACAGAAAAACAACACCAAACCCATAGTCAAATTGATTCTGACTCAGAGCAACTGAACCAAGCCAAAGAGTTTCCAAGCAGTGGCTGGTAGATTTGAACTGCTGACCTTTTGGTTAGCAGACAAGCTCTTAGCCACTGTGTCAGCAGGGCTCCAATTGCTAGGTGGAAGTTGTAAGGGGATAGATTTCAAAACAGAAAAAAAGTACTCCAGATAACTAGAGAGAAACCCTGGTGGCACAGTGGCTAGTGGCTAAGAGCTATAGCTGCTAACTGTAAAAGGCTGGCAGTTCAAATCCACCAGGAGCTCCTTGGAAACCCTATGGGGCAGTTGTTCTCTGTCCTACAGGGTCTCTATGAGTCATAATCAACGTGATGGCAACAGGTTTGGTTTCTTTGGTTCTTAACAACTGGAAAGGAGTCCCCAGGTGGTACAATCATTAAGTGCTTAACTACTAGCTGAAAAGTTGGCAGTTCAAACCCATCCAGAGGCACCTCAGAACACAGGCCTGGGGACCTGCTTCGAAAGGTCATGGCCTTGGGAACCTTGCGGAAGAGCAGTTTAACTCTGCACATACAGGGTCACCAAGAGTCATAATTGATTCCGTGGTAATTAATAACAGCTGTAACTGGAAGTGTAAAAAAAAAAAAGTAGAAGAGACTGCTTTGAGAAGAAGTGAGCCTCTGGTGGGTTATTATTGCTAGTTGCCATTGAACTGATTCCAACTCATGGTGACCCTATAGGACAGAGAAGAACTGCTCCACAGGGTTTTCAAGGCTGCGACCTTTTGGAAGCAGATCCCCAGGCCTGTCTCCTAAGGTGCCTCAGAGTGGGTTCAAACTACCAAACTCTCAGCTGGTAAAGATTTTCAAACAAGCTGGGCAACCACATGGCACTGTAAGTTCACGCAGAGTTGCCTTAAAGTCTGTTTCAATGCTGGTAGTGTATAATCCCATGGAAATCTTTTACTGGACACCAGAGAACCAACTGAAGTTTTAAGCTTTTTACTTATTTCTAATTCTTTCATTTGGATGGCTGTTTTAAATGCTAATCTTGTTTTTCAAGCTGCAGGACAGCCTCTAAACTGGTTTTCATCCTTCTACTCATTAATGAAAGAGGAAATTCCATTAGTGTGAACTTCTCATCATCTTCTGAAGGTGGAAGTAATCAAAGCTCTTATTTCATGGATGAGGCAGCAGAAAAGCGGATCTTTCACGAGGTCCAACAATTAAGTCTGCGAACTTAATTGTTGTAAGTGCTACGTTCCTCATTGCTGAATACCACTGTGGTCACCTTCCAAGTACTCCCCTTGGGAAGCTATGCATCGATGCCAGTACTTAGTTCACCCTTCAAAGCAATTTGGAAACTCTTTCTGGAATGGCCATTGCACATGGTGGCACAGTGCCAAGTTAGCGAGTAAACAAATTGGAACACCCTCACTACTTATGTGATCTGGTCCCTAATGACTGTTTTCTTTACCTGGACATAAAGGAAATATTGAAAGGAAGACATTTTAATGACATTCAGGACATCAAGTGTAATACAACAATAGCTCTGATGGCCATTCCAAAAAAGAGTTCCAAAACTGCTTTGAAGGGTGGAGTAGGCACTGGTGTCAGTGCATAGCTTCCCAAAGGGAGTACTTCAAAGGTGACTGTAGTGATATTCAGCAATGAGGTATGTAGCACTTTTTCTAAGATGAGTTTGCAAACTTAATTATCAGACCTTGTAGAATCCTGGAACGCTAGTCATCCACCCAACTAGCCCACATCCAACCACTGTCCATCTATCCAGTCATCTGTCTGTCCATCTATCCATCTCTCCCTGTTATATTTATTGAACAGTTATATGCTTGGTACCAAATGGAATACAAAAATGATTCAGATACTGACTGTTCTCAAAGAATTAAGTTTAAGAGAAGTAAGAAAAGTATATAAATGTAACAGAGGTTAGTAAACCTTTTCTATAAAACACCAGAATAGTTTGAGGTTTGTACATCATACATAGTCTCTGCTACATACTTTTCCCCCTTCCAACTATTTAAAAATGTTGAAACTGACTTGACATATACAGGATGCAAGCTGGGTTTGGCCAGTGCACTCTAGTTTGCCAGCCCCTGATATTTGACAAGGTGTAAAGTTACAAGTTTTAGTTGAATCAGCTATAAGTTTAATTCAGGGTGGGTTTTCTAAGACAGTTTGATTGGGATTTACAGAAGTGGGCAGGGGGCCATTCCAAGTGAGAGGGGATCATTTGTATCACATGTTGCTTCTGTTCTCTACTCTTAGAGCAAAAGTTTTCAAGGAGTGATCCCAGTTTCACCTGGGAACTTATTAAAAATGCAAATTTCCAGGCCAGCAGTGGTTCTCAGATTTTAATGTGCGTCCGAGTCATCAGGAAGGTTTGTTGAAACAGATGTTGTTCCCACCCCCAGGTTTCTGAAGCTGTTGTTCCAGGGACTGCACTTTGAGAAACACTGTCTTAGAGAAAGTTGGAGGAGCAGAGGTGGGAGAGATTGTTCTCTGCTTTACCATCTGAGAAAACTGGTGAAGAATTGAGAATTCCAAAGTGATGAAAGTTTAAGCTGGAGGCATGAGGGGAAGATCTGTACTCTATAGCACGGAGCCTCTGCAGATCACCAGGTTCATACCATTCAGTGTATGTTCTCAGTAGGGCTTTGAACTCGCTTATTCCAGTTCAATCCTCCACTGCACATCTGCATTTCCACCCCAGATATACTGAATCAGTATCCATAGTTTAATAAGATCCCCCAGTGATTTTTATGTACAATAAATTTTCAGAACTACCGCTTTGCTAAAGGTTCTCAGAATTGGTCCCTAACCAGCAGAATTAGCATCACCTGGGAACTTATTAGAAATGCAAATTCTCAGCATAGATTTGAACTGGAGAATAGGTTCAAAGCCCTGGGTCTCAGATAGCGGTTTCAAGCCACTGCAAATTGGTGATGGCTTTTTTTCCCTCCAGGGCAGGAACTTTGAGTCTTACTAGGCTCACCCACTGGGAACAGCAAGTCATCGTAGGGGACTGTATAGTTGGAAGAATCTGTCTTCTCTTCTGAGTCTTGGCTATTGGCACACATTGTATATTGCTCTTGATAATTTGCATGTATGTTATCACTCTTACAAAATGGTCCCCTCTGCACTACTCTGGGGACTATGTTCTCTAATCAGGCTGAAAAAGTGGTTTTAGTTTAGCATTTAAATTAAATGACTTCTAAAAAGACTCAAATGTGGAGCTCAGCATGGCTGAGCTGTGGAGGTGGGTAGCAGGGAAAGACAGGCCAAGGAGTACACACAGGAATCTCAGAGGAGGCTATGGGCAGCCAGACACAGAAGGAGTCATTAATCTGGCAGACAATGAATGGCAAAAGGCAATTAGCTCGCCTGAGGTTGTAGCAAGCGGATGAAGTACGCAGTGCGGCAACAGAGGGTCTAGTGTAAGGACAGGGTCATTGCCAGGGAACTCAAAAAGAGGACAAGAAATGATGCAGGTGGGAAAGCCACCTGGGGCTAGCATGAAGGGACAGAAAAGGACTAAGTGTCCCCATGGATATTCATTCTTTATTACCCTGAAAGTGTCCAGGTGTGGCTACGCACTTGCCAGGGCTCCTGTGCCCACATGCTCATGCACGCATGCGTGCACACACACAGACACAGACACAGACACAGACACAGACACACACACACACACACACTCTTTCTTTGCACTACTGCCTCTTTATCCACCTGCCAAGTCTAGCCTGGCAGCAGCATGGGCTGAGGATTGTCTGGCTACATAATAATGCTAAGACTAAATGTCTAAACATTAGTGGAGTTACAATAGACATCGTTCTAAACTTCAGTTTATAGGATTTCCTTTCAAACTTCACAGCATGCTTGGTTTTCCCGTCACACACCTTACTGACGTGCACATCCTCACAGTATGCTCCTCACACGCACTCCACAGCTGTCTTAATGGCTCTTCTCCACACACATTCATTTACTCATGCTCTCTCATCGAATTCATTCCCTTGTATTAAGCACTACCTTCTGCCTCTAACAATCACTTCAAATGTCAAAGTTGCTTCCATAGCTTCTGTTCCTGCTATCCGCAGCACCTTGCTAGGTCTGTCATTCTTATAAAAAAGAAACATGTACCAATACTGGCTTGACTGAGTAAAGCGCCCATCCCAAAGCAGATTGTCCTACCGTGGGATGCAGGTTTGTGGCTGTGGTGTCCCCGCCTTCAACACCATCCCATTTATCTCTCTTTGTTCCACTCCCTCTCTCTTCCTGCACAAGGCTGCAATCACACACATACTCTGGGTTGGAAAAAAAAAAAGGACAGCCTAATTTCCTGATGATTATGTTGTTACCTAGCAACAGCCAATCAGGAGCTGGGCTTTTTGCCTGCAGTATTTCATGCAAATAGTTTGGAGAAATTGCAGGGTAACCCAGGCTGCTTAGTCTGTCTTCTCAGGGGACACATTACAGAATACAACCAACCCAAAATGGGACTACTGAAGCCAGGCACATGCTTCACATAGCAGGCCATCTGATCCCTTTCTCTCACCCCTCTTCACCCTGAACCTCTTACAAAAGCATGTGGGTTCCACAGACAGACATCAAGGAGGCCAAAAAGTTGAACAGAGGCTCATTAGCAGTTATCCTTCTACCCTGGATCTCTGTATTGATAATTGGAGCTCAGAACAATCTCTGATACACTGAAAATCTTACCTTCTCCACAGGCAGTAGTTGTCTGTGGTGGACATGAAGGAGAATCAGAAAACAGCTAAGCCTGGCATTGCTAACCTGATTTAAGGGCTTTACCAATGCCCATGCTGGCCTATGTCACATGGGAAAAGCCATTAATTGCAACTTCACTCCTCCTGGTGCTAACTGGCAAATCCTCAAAGAATGGTAGAACAGTATTGCTGATGAATCAATTCCAACTCATGGCAGCCCCATGTGTTACAGAATAGAACAGCCTCATAGGGTTTTCTTGGACATAATCTTTCAGGATGCAGACTGTGAGGCTTTTCTGCCACAGTGCCACTGAGTAGGTTCAAACCACCAACCTTTAGACTGGTAGCTGAACAGAAACTCTTTGTGCCACCCAAGCACTTCACATCATTCATAAGAACCCCTTAGAGAGATTTTTTTTTTCCCAATAAGGGCTGAGTATTTAGAGTAACCATTGTTAGGGCCCACGTGGACCAACTTTCTGTAAGGCTCAGGGGCCAGCCCAGTAAGATTTGTTCTGGTACCATATAAAGAGGAATCAGAAGACAAAGTCTCTAAGACTATCTCCTCAGAGAACGGGGTAAAGCTTTAGAGGGTAGAGTTCAGATGTTCAAGTTTTTATTTTTACTCACTGCTCAGTAATCCAGACCCAATAAAAGCAAGAGTAAACTACGACCTCAGCTTCTAGACAGCTATTCACTGCTCTCAAACGCAGTCTCTAGCCAGCCATCCAGCAAAGATATGCTGTTGGTTACACGGAGACTGGGAATAGATGGATCTGCCCCAGTCATTGTCAGGAATGGAAAAACATTCCAAAATCTATCCTGCTGACTTGCTGTTGTTAGTTGGCGTTGAGTTGGTTCTGACCACGGTGCCCTTATACACAACACAATGACACGTTGCCTGGTCTTGTATCATCTTCATGACTGCCAGTATGGTTGAGTCCATATTGATTTGTACCTTTTATGTATTAAGATAAGAGATAACTATAATTATTACAGTAAGGTGATGACAGGTCTCCAGCTTCTGACATTCACAACCTCACCATCCAGAGCCACATTATGGAACCAAAGAAAAGAACTGTCAATTTTCCTTTGTCCAGAAAGGCACATTTAAGGAACTCTACTTGTCTGGTGGAGTTGGACAACATTTACACTCTCCTGATCCTATAGCAAATTTCAGAAAAAAATTTTGAATCAGTCAATTTTTCTTCTCCTCACCTTGGAATATGCAGCATAAATTTTACAGAAAACTGATGAGTAACTTACTTAAAATCACAGTTACAAAGTGACAAACGTGACACCAAAAAACAAGTGTTTTGATCGAAAAGTCTGCGCTGTAATGGCCAAATGGGACTAGGCCACCCCCGTCCTGGATTGAATCATGCACGTATCAATTTGGCTGGATCACGATTCCCACTAGGGTATGGCTGTCCTCCATTTTGTGATTTTCCTACGTTGTAAATCCTAATCTCTGCCTGTGGTTAATAGGGCAAGATTGGATTATGCTAAAAAGGATGAGAGTGGGACTATAGTACCTTTACTGAGGTCATCTCCCTGATCCAATGTAAAGGGAATTTCCCTGGGGGGTGGCTTGTACCACCTGTCATCCTGCAAGAAATAAAAGGAAAGAGAAACAGGCAGAGAGATGGGGACCTCACATCACAAGAAAGCAGTGCCAAGAGCAGAGTGCATTCTTTGGACCTGAGGTTCCTGTGCTGAGATGCTCTCAGACCAAAGGAAGACTAATGTAACACAAGGACCTTCTTCCAGAGCTGCAAGAGACAGAAAGCCTTCCCTGGAGCTGGTGCCCTGAATTTGGACTTGCAGCCTACTGGACCGTGAGAAAAAAAACTTATCTTTGTTAAAGCCATCCACCTGTACTATTTCTGTTAGAGCAGCACAAGACAACCCTTCAGTCTTTCTAGCAGTAAAAAATAAAGGGACATGGGAGCAGCAGCAGGAAGCCACTTTTCAAAATAAAGACAAAAGCAACTGTCTGCATTTTTCAAAGGTCTTTCATCCAGAATGAAATATTAAACTTTTACTGACTCTGACTTCTGGCTGTGCATCTAGAGCCACCAGGTAAGCACAGAAGAAACACTTATGGCTAGGCCCACTCTAGACCAGTTAATTAAGAATTTCTGGGTGGCAGGGAAGGGAGGGTTTTTGAAAAGCTTCCCGGGAATAGCACAACCACAATGGAGAACAGCCTAGCAGTTTCTTATAAAACAGAGCACACACCTACCCTAAACCCCAGAAATTCCATTCCTAAGAATTTATTCAAGCAAAATAAAAATGCATCCATAAAAGTCTTGTACAAACATACTTATAGTAGCTTTTTTATTCACAATAGGTAAAAACGAAACAAAGCAAAAAAACCTGGTATGTCCATACAATGGAATATTACTCAGCAATATCAAGGAACAAACAATTGATTTATACAAGAACTTAGATGATCAAAAACACTATGCTGAATGAAAGTAACCTTATACAAGAGTAAATACTAGATTATTCCATTTATATTGTGTTCTAGGAATATGCAAATTTAACTTGGTATTAAAAAATCAGAGTGGTGGCTGCTTCTGGCATCGGAGGGTAGAGGTGGGGAGTGACTACAAAGTGGGCCTGAGAGAACTTCTGGGGTAATGGCAATGTCCTATATGCTAGCAGGGGTTTGGATTACATCAGTGTATACATCTGTCAGAACTTACTGAATGGTATTATTTTAGATTAGTGAATTTCACGGTATGTGAGTTTTACCTCAAAAGAAAAAGAAACTACAAACAAATATTCTACTCTAGTTAATGATATGCTCATTGAAGTGTTTAGGGGTGAAATATACTAATGCTGCAACTGGCTTTGAAATTTATAAAATGGATCGATGAGTGACTAGAGGGATAGAAAGACGGATACAGAGGTGATAAGGCAACTATAGCAAAATTTACTTGTAGAGACTAGGCAGTATACACACGAATAGTCTTATACTTTTTCTGTAGGTTTAAAATTTTTCATCATAAAATTTGAGGAGAAAGCACCCAAGATGATTCTGATGAACAGTTATTGATATAAAAGACAATTTCAATGACATTAGGTGAAAAGTATGTAATGAATAATATTTTCCACCTAATCTTTAGGTTATTTGACATTGTGCAGAAATATTAGTCCCTCAGGTTGGAAGGCACTCAAAAGTATGACTGGGGAAGAACTACTTCCTCAAAGTAGAATCAACCTTAATAATGTAGAGGGAGTAAAGCTTCTGGGACTTTCCTTTACTGCTGAAGTGTGACTCCCCAAATAAGAAGAAACACCCACAAACATCCATTAGTAATCAGAACATGGAATATACAAAGTATAAATCTAGGAAACTTGGAGATTGTAAAAAATGAAACGGAATGCATAAAGAATGATATCCTAGACATGAATGACCTGAAATGGACTGGCATTAACCATCTAGAACCAGATAGTCCCATGGCCTACTCTGTTGGAAATGATAAACTGAAGAGGATGGCATTGCATTCACTGTCGAAAAGAACATTTCAAGCTCTATCCTGAGAGTACTACAAGGAAGACCAGTTAATACAACTATTATTCAAATTTATGCATTAATGCCAAAGATGAAGAAATTAAAGACTTTTACCAACTCATGCAGTTGAAACAGAGCAAACATGCAAGCAAGATGAATTGATAATTACTAGTAATTGTAATGTGAAAGTTGGAAACAAAAAAGAAGGAACGGTTGCTGGAAAAAATAGTATTGGTAATAGAAACAATGCTGGAGATCACATGATAAAATTTTGCAAGACTAAAGATCTATTCATTGGAAACATCTTTTCCAACAACACATGACATCTTTACATATGAACCTTGCCAGTTAGAATTCACAGGAATCAAATCAACTACATCTATGAAAAGAGACAATCGAAAAGCTCAATATCGTCAATCAGAACAAGGACAAGGAATGACTGCAGAGTAGATCATCAACTGCTCATATGCAAGTTCAAGTTGAAGCTCAAGAAAATTAAAAGAAGTTCATGACAGTCAAAGTAGAATCTTGAGTATATGCCACCTAGTTTAGAGACCATCTCTAGAATAGATTTGATACGTTCAACACCAATGACTGAAGACCAGATGAGTTGTGGAATGGCATTAAGGAGATCATATACAAAGAAAACAGAAAGTCATTAAAAAGACAGGAGACAAAGAAAAGACCAAAATGGATGCTAGAAGAGTGTCTCTGAAACTTGCTCTTGAACGTCAAGTAGCTAAAGCAAAAGGAAAAAAATGATGACATACAAGAACTGAACAGAAGCTTTCACAAGGGGCTCAAAAAGACACAGTAAGGTACCACAGTGAAATGTACAAAGACTCAGTTTAGAAAAAGGGACGAACATGCTTAGCATTTCTCAAACTGAAAAAACTAAAGAAAAATTTCAAGCCTCAAGTTACAATACTGATTGATTCTAGAGGCAAAATACTGAACAGTGCAGGAGGCATCAAAAGAAGATGGTACAGTTACTGTACCAAAAAGAATTGGTCAACGTTCAACCATTTCAGGAGGTCGCATATGCTCAAGAATCACCAGTATTAAAGGAAGAAGTCTAAGCTGCCTTCAGGGCATTGGTGAAAACAAGCCTTCAGGAACTGATGGAACACCTACTGAGATGTTTCAAAGAACAGATGAAATGGTGGAAGCACTTCTTTGTCTATGCCAATAGATAAATTTGGAAGATAGCTACTAGGCCAACAGCCTAGAAGAGATCCATATTCATGTTCGTTCCAAAAAAAAAAAAAAGTAGTTTGACAGAATGTGGAAACTATCAAACAATAGTATTAATATTACAGGCAAGTAAAATTTTGCTGAAGATGATTTCCAAATAATTGCAGCAACATATCGACAGAGAACTGCCAGAAAGTCAAGCCATATTCAGAAGAGGATGTGGAATGAGGGATATCATTGTTGATGTCAAGTAGAGAACACCAGAAAGATGTTTACCTTCATTTTATTGACTATTCAAAGGCATTTGACTGTGTGGATCATAACAAGTTGTGAAGAATATTGTGAAGAATGAGAATTCTAGAATATGAAATTGTGCTCATGTGGAACATGTACACAGACCAAGAGGCAGTTGTTCAAACAGAACAAGGGAATACTATGTGGTTTAAATCAGGAAAGGTGTGCATCAGGCTTGCGTCTTTCCACCATTCGATCTGCATGCTGAGCAAATAATCATAAAAGGTGGGCTATATGAAGAAGAATATGGCATCGGGACTGGAGGAAGACTTGTTAACAATCTGTGATATGCAGATGACACAATCTTGCTTGCTGAAAGTGCAGAGGACTTGAAATACTGGTGAAGACTAAAGATCACAGCCTTCAGTATGGAGTACATGTCAACAAAAAGACAACAAAAATCCTCACAACTGGACCAATAAGCAATATTATGATAAATGGAGGAAAAATAGAAGTTGTCAAGGATTTAATTTTATTTGGATCCACAGTTGATGTCCATGGAAGAAGCAGTCGAGAGATCAAAAGATGTATTGCATTGGGCAAATCTGCTGCAAAAGACCTCTATAAAGTATTTAAAAAAGCAAAGATGTAGGGACTAAGGTATGCCTGACCCAAGCCATGGTGTTTTTATATGTATGCAACAACTGGACAATGAATAAGGAAGACTGAAGAAGAGTTAATGCATTTCAGTTATCGTGTTGGCAAAGAATACTGAATACACTACCAGAAGAACAACAAATCTGTCTTGAAAGAAGTCCATTCTTAGAAGCAAGGGTGATGACACTTGGTCTTATATACTTTTGACATGTTATCAGGAGGGACCAGTCCTGAGAAGAACCTCATGCTAGGTGAAAGAAGAGGGTCAGTAAAAAAGAGGAAAATGGACGGACACAGTGGCTGCAACGAAGGGCTCAAACATAGCAACAACTCTGAGGATGGCACAGGGCTGGGTATTGTTTTATTTGGGTGTACACAGGGTTGTTACGAGTTGGAACTGACTCAACAGCACCTAACAACAACAACAAACTTCCAGAAGTGATTACAGTCACCTTCCAAAAGCAAACAGAAAAATATTTGAAACTGTGAAATAAATGTTCAGGTTGAAACTAGGTTTCTTACAGTTAGGCTAAACTTTATGGGACTTATATAGGACACATCATTTGATATATGGGCTGATCGGCAAAACATTTGAAATCAGGACAGTTCTGGAAAATTTGGGTGACACAGTTACTGTACTTGCGTTCTAAAATTGACAAATCTTGATCCAACCTCAGCAGGTGTGAGAGTAAAATATTTATATTAGCTACTCAGTCTGTGACTTAGGAATGCCTCTCTAGCCCTTGATTCTCTTCATCTTATGCCTTTTCAGACTCAATAATTTCTTCGAGCTCTGCTTCCCCATGATGGGCCACAAATCTACGGGGACGAGGCAGAGTTGGGTACTTGAAAAGGTAAGGGTTGATGTGTGGTGCCCCAAAGGATCAAAATACACAGATGACTTCAGAGAGGTGGGGAAAAGTGAAGGGAGGAGCAAAACAGAAACAATTGAGTAAAGTGTAATACGGATCCCCTATTCCCTGAGCTGCCCCATTTATTCTGCATAATTGCTTCATTTCCACTAGCAGTGCATCTCAAGATGAATTTCATTACCAGTGCCTGGGATATCATATTGATTACGTTTCATCGATTCCTATCTTGCTAATTAGCATATAAATTAGCCATTTGGGGGAGGCATTAAGGCAAAATTGAATTTTCTCCTTAATCTTCTTTCAGAAGGTAAATGAAAATGGATGTGGCCTGTTAGGGCCCACAGCCTTCCTATGACACAATCTAAGTGCTGTTCACAGCTAGGAACCCTCTCACTGAAGGAAAGGGAGAAGGATCAGATTCACTGAAGAAAACTTCCTACCCATGGGCGATGTAGCTGCAGTCAGAGTCCCTTTAGTTATCAATAAAACTGAAGCCGAGGATAGATTTGTAAGCTGAGCCGTGTTTTCTTGGAGGAGACATTCTGAACTGAAAGCCAGCAGTGTCTTCCTCTGATATGCATGTGGAGAACCAGCAACACACTAATCCCTACGGAGCTCACATCTAAGGATGGAGCTGAGGATATAATTCAGCTCTTTGGTTTAGTGTTAACATGAAGGGTCTGCAATCAGACTGCCTGGGTTGGAATATCTGCTGTGTCTTTTACAGGCTATGTAATCTTGAGCATGCTGATCTCTCTAAACCTTGGTTTCCTCATCTATAAGATGATGATAATCAGAGCACCTACCTTGCTGGGTGGCTGTGAGGCTGAAGAGAGAGAATGTGTTAGATGCATTTAGCATAGAGCCAGGCACACAGTAGAGTTTATTGAATGTTAGCTTCCCCCGTCCCCCTGCCTCCAGGCACCCAGTGGGGCAAATAAGAATCTTCGGAAACCAAATGCCAGGTTCTCCAGAGGGAGTCACTCAGTTTTGAAGTAGTCATTACAAACACAGAGGTGTTTGCTTAGCTCCTGCGGACAGGTT
Organism: Heterohyrax brucei; assembly: GCA_028571685.1. Lineage (NCBI taxonomy): Eukaryota > Metazoa > Chordata > Mammalia > Hyracoidea > Procaviidae > Heterohyrax > Heterohyrax brucei. The sequence continues at coordinate 63,883,562 of CM053140.1, forward strand.
ACAGACCATCAGTCAGGCCACTGTAAGTCCTTGCTATTCTAACTATGGCCCCTAACTAGCAGGATTACATCCTTGGGGAGGAGGGGGAAAGGCATGCGGAAAATGCAGAATCTTTCACCCTACCACAGATCTGCTGAATCAGCATTTGCATTGTAAGAAGCTCTCTGACTGACTTAGATGCACTAAAGCTTGAGCAGCACTGTCTAAGTAGTCCCCTTCCATTAAAATATTACATTATTTGAAAAGGTTCCGGAAGGTTAAGTAACTTGTCTACATTCAATCTGTGGCCTAGCCCGGATGAAGCCCTTTAGTCTCCTGACTCTGAGACTAGTCTAACATGGCTGTGGCCTTGCTGAGGCTGTTAAACGAGCAGCCACAGGGTTCCTTCTCCCTTTGTTCGGGGATGGTTTCCCTGTTGGTGGTGGTTTTAAGTTTGCTTCAGGATATATCCACAGTGGGCTGTCAAAGGCAGGTAATTGGGCTTCCTTTGGGGAACTGTGGAAACCCTCGAGGAGTAGTGGCTAAGAGCTTTGGCAGTTAACCGAATGGTTGGCAGTTCAAAGCTACCAGATGCTTCTTGGAAATCTGTCTGTAGAGTGTTGCTGTGAGTCGGAATCAATCTGACGACAGTGGGTCTGGTTTATTTTGGAGTATTGTTGGGGGTTGTGAGGGCTGGTTACTCCGACTGCCTCTTCCTAGCTTTAGAAGAAAGGCATTATTCCAACCGAGAAAGATACTGACACAATAGAGGAAAACAATAAGTACATTCTTCTCACCCTTGATGACCTCTGAGAAATCCTGTTCTTTATACTCAGAACATTTCAGGTACAGACACAGCGAGGACTGCCAACAGTAGTTGCTCCCAGAGAGACCAAGTAGGTGACTAGGCTACAGTGGTGGGAGGCGGACACACTTTTCACTGTATACCCTTTTGTATCTTGTTTTGTTCCATATGCATATGAAATGTAATCCAAATTGAAGAAGTAAATAATAATTTTAAAAAGAATTTCTCAGATAGATATAAAATATTAAAAAATACCTCATCTGGCCCAGCCATTACATCGTCTAGCTCTCCTTAGAACTGTATTAATGCTTTTTTCTATCTCCTTGTGAAACCTGAAACTTTAAAGCATCATGGAAAGATGGGATAAATGGGGGAGGAAAGATTCCGAAGCTGAGTGTAGATAAGGATGCTGGTCGTGCCTCTACATTATGGATACTACTAAATTTTTTTCCTCATTATGATATGAAGCACTTTACAAAATCTGAAATGATATTAAGTGTAAGTGTAATCATGATTTAAAGATATGCTTTGAATGTCCAATTGCAGTGATGGGTAACAGGAATTTTCTCTAATGGGGCTTGATTTGGTTTGGAATAACCAGTAAGATGACTTAGCATTTTATGTGGTATGCATAATAAAATCTAACTTTTGTTAACTACACATTAACTAATGTATAACTTACTGGGGGGATAGACACGAAAATATTAGTAAAGACTGGTTTGGATTGTATGATTATTGTTGACCTTTATTTTCTTATTTGTGCTTTTCCTTATCTACATTTTTTTTTAACTTAAACATTTTTTATTCTCTATTCTTTTTGGAAGACAAGACTCAAAGACACTGCTGCTGTTTTTGTCAGGTACTGTCAAGTTGGTTCCAACCAACAGTGACCTTATGTACAAGCAGGATGAAACATTGCGCAGTCCTGCCCCACCTTCACGATCACTGCTATGCTTGAGCCAACTGTTGCAGCAACTGTGTCAGTCCATCTGACTGAGGGCCTTCTCCTTTTTTGCTGACCCTCTATTTTACCAAGCATGATGTCCTTCTTCTGAGACTGGCCCCTCCTGATAACATGTCCAAGTACATGGGATGAAGTCTCGTTGTCCTTGGATTCAAGGAGTACTCTGACTGTGCTTCCTCCAAGACAGACTTGTTAGTTTTTCTGGTTTGTTGCTGTTGGTAGTTGCTGTTGAGTTGATTCCAAGTCACAGCGACCCTCTGTACAATAGAATGAAATGCTGCCTGGTCCTGCACTATGCCTACAACAACTGTTTTTATGTTTAAGCCCGTTGTTGCAGCCACTGTGTCAATCCATCTCCTTGGGGATCTTCCACTTTTTTTAATGACTCTCCACTTCACCAAGCATGATGTCCTTCTCCAGGGATTGATCCTTCCTGATGACATGTCCAAAACTACGTAAGACATAGTCTCACCATCCTTGATTCTAAGGAGTACTCTGGTTTTATTTCTAGAACAGATCTGTTTGTTCTTTTGGCAGTCCATGGTATGTTCAATATTCTCTCCAACATCACAGTTCAAAGGAGTCAGTTTTTCAGTCTTCCTTATTCATTGTCCAGCTTTCACATGCACATGATGCAGCTGAAAAGATCATAGTTTGGGTCAGGCACACCTTAGTTTCCAAAGTGACATCTTTGTTTTTTTTAACACCTGCAGAGGTTTTTTGCAGTAGATTTGCCCCATGCATTACAAGCTTTGATTTCTTTACTGCTACTTTCCATGAGCACTGATTGTAGATCCAAGTAAGATGAAATTATTCACAACTACAGTATTTTCTTTAATTATCATGATGTTGCCTATTGGTCCAGTTGTGAAAATTTTTGTTTTCTCTATGTTGAGGTGTAATCCACACTGAAGGTTGCAATCTTTGATCTTCATCAGGGAGAGCTTCAAGCCCTCTTTGCTTTCAGCAAGCAAAATGGTATCTTCTGCCTATCACAGGTCATTGAGTCTTGCTCCAGTTTTGATGCTGTGTTCTTTTTCATATAGTCCAGTTTCTCAGATTATTTGTGCAGCATACAGATTAAATAAGTATGGTGAAAGGATATAACTCCGATACACACTATTCCTGATTTTAAATCATGTAGTATCCCTTGTTCTGTTTGAACAACTGCAGGTTGCTCTAAGTACAGGTTCTGTAGGAGCACAATTAAGTATTTAGGAGTTCTCAATCTTCACAATGCTATTCACAATTTGCTATGATCCACACAGTTGAATGTCTTTGAATAGTCAGCAAGACACAGGTAAACATCTTTTTGGTCTTCTCTGTTTTCCACCAAGATCCATCTATCACCTGTTCCACAACCTCTTCTGAACATGGCTTGGCTGTCTGGCAGTTCCCTGTTGATATGCTGCTACAACTGTTCTTGAATTATGTTCAGCAAAATTTTATTTGCATGTGATATTTACAATATTGTTCAATAATTTCCACATTTTGTTGGATCACCTTTCTTTGCAGTGGGCACAAATATGGATCCCTTCCAGTCAGGGAGCTGTCTTCCACATTTCTTGGCACAGACAGGTAAGCACCTTCAGCAATGCATCCATTTGGTGAAGCATCTCAATTGGTATTCTGCCAGTTCCTAGAACTTTGTTTTTTGCCAACACCTTCAGTATAGCTTAGACTTTATTCTTCAGTACTGTCAGTTCTCAATCATATGCTACTTCCTGGAGTAATTAAACATTGAACAATTCTTTTCAGTGAAGAAAATCTGTGTATTCCTTCCATCTTCTTTTAATGCTTCCTGTGTCAATGCTGGTGGTGTGGTGGTTATGTGCGACATCTGCTAACCTAAAGACTGGCAGTTCAAATACGTCAGGTGCTCCTTGGAAACTCTATGGTGCAGTTCTACTCTGTTCTATAGGGTTACTATGAGTTGGAATCACCTTGATGGCAGTGGCTTGGTTTGTGTGTCATTCAAAATTTTGGCCATAGAATCCTTCAAAAAGGTATCTTGAGGTTTGAATTTTTCTTCAGTTCTTTCAGCTTGAGAAATTCCGAGTGTGTTTTTACCTCTTGGTTTTCTAACTCCAGGTCTTTACATATTTCCTTATAACATTTTGCCACCTCAAGCCACTCTTTGAAACTATCTATTCAGCTCTTTTACATCATCATTTCTTCCATTTGCTTTAGCTACTCTACATTCAAGAGCAAGTTTTAGAGATTCTTCTGACATTCATTTTGGTCTTTTTTTTTTTTCTTTTCTTTCCTGTCTTTTCAATGAGCTATTGCTTTCTTCATGTGTGATGTACTTGACATCATTCCACAACTCATCTGGTCTTTGGTCATTAGTGTTCAATGCATCTAACCTACTCTTGAGATGGTCTCTAAGTTCAGGTGGGACATACTCAAGGTCATACTTTGGCTCTCGTGGGCTTGTTCTAGTTTTCTTCAGCTTCCAATTGAACTTGCATATGAACCATTGATGGTTTGTTCTGCAGTCAGCCCCTGGCTGTGCTCTGACTAATGATACTAAACTTCGCCATCATCACTTTCTACAGATATACTTGATTTGATTCCTGTATATTTCATACAGTGATGTCCACATGCCTAATCTTCATTTGCGTTATTGAAAAAAGGTATTTGTGATGAATAAGTCACTGGCTTGCAAATTTCTATCATGTGCTCTCCACTGTAGTTCCTATCACCAAGGCCATATTTCCCAACTACTGATTGTTCTTTTCAACTTTTGCATTCTACTCACCAGTAATTATCAAAGCACTTTACCTGTCTGATCAACTTCAGACTGCGTAAGTTGTTGTTGCTGTGTGCCCCGGAGTCAATTCTAACTCATAGCAACCCTATGGGGCAGAGTAGAACTGCCCCATAGAGTTTCCAAGGAAAGCCTGGTGGATTCGGATTGCCAACTTTTGAATTAGCAGCCTGACCTTTTAACCACATCACAACTAAGGCAGAAGTGGGTCAAAATCTCATTTCTTCACCTCTGATGGTAGTGGTTGGTGCATAAATTTGAATAATTGTGTTAACTGGTCTTGCTTATAGGTGTATAGTTATCATCCTATCAATGACAGTGTTATAGTTTTAGGATAGATCTTGAAAATTTTTTTTCTTTGATGATGAATATGATACTATTCCTCCTTGTCACTCCTGGCATATTAGATCATATAATTGTTCAATCCAGAATGGTCAATACCAGTCCATTTCAGCTCACTAATACCTAGGATATTGACCATTTTTCACAATTTCCAGTCTTTCTAGATTCATGTTTGGTACATTCTACATTATGATTACTAATGGATGTTTGTAGCTGTTCCTTTTCATTTTGAGTTGCTGCCTCAGCAAAAGAAGGTCCAGAAAGCTTGACATCATCTACATCAATAAGATTTACTTCATCTCACGTACTTTGGGCAAGTTATCAGGAGGGACCAGTCTCCAGAGGACGACATCATGCTTGGCAGAGTAGAGGACCATTTAAAAAGGAGGAAGACCCTCAATGAGATGGATCGACACAGTGGCTGCAACAATGGGCTCAAGCATAATAATAATTGTGAGGATGGCACAGGACTACACAGTATTTCATTCTGTTATAAATATGGCCATTATGGGTCAGAACCAACCCGATGGTACCTAACAAGAACAACAACATTATAGAGATGTTGGGACTTGAAACTGCTGAAAGTTTTTGGAGGGCAATTTTGAAGTCTCATCAAAATTTAAAATGTACATCCTTATAGATCAAACGGTTCTAAGAATGTTATAATTGCAGTAATACTTATTATGGCATGAAGGAGCCCTGGGTTGCACAATGGTTAAACACTTGGGTGTTAAGTGGAAGGTCAGTAGTTCAAACCCACTAGCTGCACTACAGGAGAAAGGTTTGGTAGTCTACTTCTCTAAAGATTAACAGCCTTGGAAAACCTAATGGGCAGTTCTACTCTATTCTATAGGGTTACTATGAGTCAGAACCAACTCCAAGGCAATGAGTTTAACAGGTTATTTATTATGGAAAAATACTACAATCAATCTAACTCCTCATAAGGAACAAACCAAACTAGTGGTCTTTGAGTTGATTCTAACTCACAGTGACCTCATGTGTTTTACTGCAGAACTGCTGTCTCCTGCAGGGTTTTCTTCTTTCTTTTCTTTTTGTTGTTATTGAGAATATACACAACAAAGCTTATAACAATTCAGCAATTTCCACAAGTGTGTGAATCGCCCATGATTTTTAAAGAATCTGAGCTTACACAACACAGCATTCTTAGCATGAAGTGTAAGTGAAGGAATGAAAATCCCAAAGAAAGCCAAATGTACCCTTTTATTCATTCTGCAGCTGAACACCTCCAGTCACTCAAAAGCTGGTGGTGCAGGTCTGCCTCCTTTGGCTCACAGTGTCCAGACACCTGTGGATCTAAGATCTGGAAGCACCCTCCATCTCCTACACAGGTATTCCAGTGGATCCAAGAGAACTAGCTAGTATTTTTTCATGGCCACAATAAGAAGCACTAGATTCTTAAGGCTATGCTTCCAGTAGAGAGTGCAAGTAGTTTAAGTTGGTTCCTGACCCATGTATTGGCAATAACAGTGTTCTTGGGGAAAACCATTCCACCCAGTTTCACCTCAATGGTCTTAGTGCAGCTAGGAAGACAGGTAAAAAGAGACACGGTTTATACCTTCAAGGACTTTTACAGTATTGTACTTAAGTGGTATGCCTGCTAGCCAAAAGGCTGGCAGTTCAAATCTGCCAGGCACTCCTTAGGAACTCTATGGGGCAGTTTTACTCTACCTATAGGGTTTCTATGAGTTGGAATTGAGTCATTGGCAGTGTTTTTTTTTTTTTAATAGATGATAGGAATACACACAAGGAACTACAATGCAAGGCACAGTGTGAACAATTCTACCACAGACATACAAAGAGAAGACGGGAGGAAAGCGGTGTTGTGCAGTGGCCCCGAGTTCTCTAGGCTCTGTCATTCACTCCCAGTGTGATCTATGACAAGGTACCACACCTCGCTGAGTTGCTGTCTCCTTGCCTATAAAATGGAGATGATGACCCTGTGAGGAACTCCTGGAGGAACTGAGGACACATGCAAAACTTCTTGGACAGCACTCACACACAGCAGGCACTCCACAAAAGGCAGCTGTCATCATTATTACATTGGCTAATGAATTGACAGGGGCCCTGAGATCATGCCATAGTCACTGTCCCTATTTAGAAAAATTACAGGTGAACAGGTACCCAAAAGCTCCAAATTACCTGCTCCGAGCTTTCCTGGCTGATGTCACATCAATAGGCCAACCTTTTTTATTTGCTGTAGTGACAAGCTAAGCTCTAAACGAAAGGTTAGAGTGTGAGCCCACCAAGACTCACCTCATTAGAAAGGCCTGGTGATCTACTTCTGAAAAATCAGCCACTGAAAATCCTGTGGATCACAGTTCTAATCTGACACACATGTGGTCACCGTGAGTCAGAATCAATGTGATAGAAACTGGTGGTGTAGTTGGTTAAGTGCTACATCTGAGTTGGCAGTTCAAATCCACCAGGCACTACTTGGAAACTCTATGGGGCAGTTATACTCTGACATATAGAGTCACTATGAGTTGGACCTGACTTGACTGCATTGTGTTTTTGGAGGGCACCTTTGGAGATATTTAAAGAGCCTGCTTAGCTGTTGGACAACTTTTATTGTTTTCTAAGCCTAAGCATGAATCAATAGGTGATTTATGTCCTGGGACTGTGATTCAGTCTACTTTTTGAAATTTCTATAGTTAGACCCCTCCACCAGTCATTTAATTTGGCAAAGAAGCTGGAATTACTGGAGGAACAGGGCCAGAGGGAGTAGAAGAAGTCACAGTCCCTGATTACAAGACATGTTAGGTGGGAATGATCAGGATAGGTATGTGTGTATGTGAGCTTTAAATATTTACAAATTAATATCAAGTAAATGTAAATTTACAGGTATATTTAATTTTCCCAGTAAATATGATTCTGAAAATTGATGTGTGATTAAAGTACTGGGGCCTTATAGAAATCAGTTATAAAAAATATAACTCAGTAGGAAAATAGGCAAAAGATATAAACAAGCAGTTCACTGTCATTTGTAAAAATTTACAAATGATAAATCTATAAAAATATGTTTAACATTACTCACATTTCAAGAGATACAAGTCAACCTAATACTTGTAAGACTGGCAAATGCTTAAAAATTTCATAATACACAGTGCTGATGTAAGGTTGGTAAATACATTTGTTATACTGCTGGTGGGAACATAACTTAGAATACATACAAGAATGTTCACCATAGCATTTTTCGTTACTGCAACAACCTGGAAACAAGCTAATTGCTTATTAGTAGTAAAGTAACAGAATCAGTAACTGTACTAGTAGTAGTTATAATGAAAACTGTTATTGTTAGGTGCCATCGAGTTGGTTCTGACTCATAGCGAACCTGTGAACAACAGAAGGAAACACTGCCTGGTCTTGCATCATGTTCACAATTGTTTTTATGCTTAAGCTTACTGTTGCAGCTACTGTGTCAATCTACCTCATCAAGGGTCTTCCTCTTTTTTGCTGACCCTCTGCTCTACCAAGCATGATGTCCTTCTCCAGGGACTGACCTTTCCTGACAATATGTCCAAGGTATCTAAGACACAGTCTTGCCATCTTGGCTTCCAAGGAGCACTCTGACTGTACTTCTTCCAGAACAGACCTGTTTGTTCTTTTGGTGGTCCATGGTATTCAACATTCTGCTCCAACACCACAATTCAAAGGCATTAATTCTTCTTCTGTCTTCTTTGTTTATGGTCCAGAAAATGGTGGCAGTAAACATTTATTGAGTATCTACTGTGTAGCACATACTGTTCTAAACACTTGACATGCATTATCTTAATCAATCTTTACATCAACTCTATGAGGTAGACATTATTACTTTTCTCATTTTATAAAGGAGGAAAATGAAGCTCACAGAGGTTAAGAAATCTGTCTAGAGTCACATTGCTAGTAAATGAGAGGAGGATTTTGAGACTGGCAGTATGGTTCTACAGCCCATGCTTTTAACCAATAAGTCCCTCTCTCTCACACATACACAAATGTCCTGCACTACTGAAAAAGAATTAGAACGTATATGTTGACATGGAAAGATCTCTGATATATATTATTAACTGAAAAGACCAAGGCTGGAATAAAGTGCTTCAGATGACTTCCTTTGTATTCATAAAAAAAAGGAGATATCAATGGATCATTACATCATTCTTCTCTATACTTAAAAAAGCATAAGTAAAGAAAAATGTCAGGGAATTATCTGCAAATTAAAGGACTTCAGACAAAATATGAATTCTTTTGCAATGTAAAAATTATATCCATTTTGTCTGAGTTGGGGACTCTTAATTGTAAAATCTAATAGTGGGTTTTCTTAAATTAAATTATATCCTTAGTACAGTGAAGGAATGGGAGTTAAAAGAATGAGGGTAGAGTGCTATGGGAACTGTTATTGAATCTTGATGGCTCAAACAAGATCTAGATTTAAAGTGCAATACAAAGAATGGAAGAAGAAGTTCACACAACTAGACTAAACCTAAAACTAAGAAGTTTCTGGAATACAACCAAACACTTTGAGGGACAGAGTAGCAGGTGCAGGGGTCTGGGGGCCATAGTTTCAGGGGACATCTAGGTCAACCGGCACAACAAAATTTATTAAGAAAATGTTCTGCATCCTACTCTGATGAGTGACATCCATCTGGGGTCTTAAAAGCTACCAAACTGTTATCAAAGAAGCATTGACTGGTCCCAACCCATTTGGGCAAAGGAGAATGAAGAACACAAAAGATGAAAGTAAAATACGAGCCAGAGAGACAGAAGGATCATATAAACCAGAGACTATATCAGCAAGTGACTAGAAGAACTAGATGGTGCCTGGCTACCACCAGTCACTGACCTGAAGGGAACATAACCAAGAATTCGTGATGGAGCAGGAGAAAAGGGGAAAGCAGAACTTGAACTCGAGTAAAAAGACCAGACTTAATGGCCTCACAGACCAGAGGGTCCCTGGAAGCCATGACCCCCAGACTCTCTGTTAGCCCAGAACTGAAACCATTCCCGAAGCCAATGCTTCAGACAAAGATTGGACTGGACTATAAGACATAAAATGATACTGGTCCTATTCAACATCATAGTAGAAGTTTTAGCTAGAGCAATTAGACAAGACCAAGAAATAAAGGGCATCTGCAGTTGCAAAGAAGAAGTCAAAATCTCCCTGTTTGCAGATGATATGATTGTATATGCAGAGAATCCCAAAGAATCTATAAGTAAACTACTCAAACTGATAGAAGAGTTCAGCAGTCTCAGGATACAAGATAAACATAAGTAAATCAGTAGGATTCCTTTATACCAACAACGAGACTGTTAATGAAGAAATCATCAAATCAATACCATTTACGATAGCCCCTAAGAAGATAAAGTACCTAGAAAATCAATCTAGCCAGAGAAATAACAGACCTTTACAAAGAGAACTACAAGCCCTTACTACAAGAAACTAAGAGAGACTTAGATAAATGGAAAAATCTACCCTGCTCATGGATAGAAAGATTTAACATTGTGAAAATGTCTATTTTACCTAAAGCAATCTACTTATATAATGCAATCCCAATACAAGTTCCAGTGTCATTTTTTAACTAGATGGAGAAACAAATCACCAATTTTGTTTGGAAAGGGAAGAAGCCCTGGATAAGTAAGGTACTACTAAAGAGGAAGAACACACTGGGAGACCTCTCATTACCCGATCTTAGAACATACTACACTGCCACAGTGGTCAAAACAGCCTGGTACTGGTACAAGAACAGATAGATCAATCAATGGAACAGAATTGAGGCCCCAGAGATGACACCTTCTGCCTATGAACAGTTGATATTTGACAAAGGCCCTAAGACATTAAACTGGGATAAAAACAGTCTCTTCAACAAATGGTGCTGGCAAAATTGGATATCCATCTGCAATAAACTGAAACAAGATCCATATCTTACACCTTATACAAAAACCAACTCCAACTGGGTAAAAGACCTAAATATCAAACCTAAAATGATGAAGCTCATCCAAGAAAAGGTAGGAACAACAATGGAAGTTTTAATATACAATGTGGACAGACTCCAAAATCTGTCAAAGAAACCACAATCAACAGACAAGAAAATAGATAAATGGGAACTATTAAGAATCAAACACTTTTGCTCATCCAAAGACTTTATTAATAGAATTAAAAGGCCACCTACAGAATGGGAAAAAATATTTGGCAACTCTATGTCAGACTGACGCCTGATCTCCATAATCTATAAGATACTACAAAATGTCAATAAGAAGAAGATAAATCATCTAATTAAGCGATGGGCAAAGGAGATGGACAGACATTTCTCTAAAGAGGAGATCCAGGCAGCCAAAAAACACATGCACTTCTTATTAAAGAAATTCAAATCAAGACTACAATGAGATACCATCTCACCCCAACAAGGTTGGCCATGATCCAACAAACACAAAACAACAAATGCTGGAGAGGCTGTGGAGAAAGTGGAACTCTCCTACACTGTTGGTGGGGTTGCAAAATGGTCCAGCCTCTTTGGAAAGCAATCTGGTGCTTCCTCAAAAAAAATGGATATAGATATATCATTTGACCCAGTAATTCCACTACTTGGAATATATCCTACAGAATCAAGGCCTTTCATACCAACGGGCACATGCACAAGAATGTTTATTGCAGCACAGTTCACGATAGCAAAAAGATGGAATCAACCCAGATGCCCAACAGCAGAAGAATGGATAGGTAAACTATGGTATATATACTCAATGGAGCACTACACAATGATAAAGAATAATGATGACTCCAGGAAACATCTCATAACCTGGTTTCAACTGGAAGACATTATGTTGAGTGAAAGTAGTCAGCGACAAAAGGACAAATATTGTATGAGACCCCTATGATAAGATCTCAAAACCAGACTTGTGTATAGAAGAAAAGACTCTTTGACAGCTGCAAGGGAGGGGTGGGAGGGAGGGCGAGTGGGGGAGGGTTTAGAGTAGATAGTTGTTAGAAATCTGGTTGGGTGAAATTGGTGATAGCACACATTAGAAACAAGAACAATATTAAGTGGACTTCAGCATAACTTGAATACTCCTTCCATCTTAACCCAATATTGCAAGGACAGAGTAGCTGGGGCAGGGAGCAGGGGACCATGCTTTTAGGTGAAATTGAGGCCAACTGGCACAACTAGCATTTTGCTAATTGGGCTCTCTGCACCCCACTTAGGTGAGTGGCGTCTGGAGCCTTAAAAGCTGTTAAGCTGCCATCCGAGGGTACAGCAAATGGTCCCAACTCAGCAGGAATGGATGCTTACCAAGGACCAAAATGACATGGGGTAAAGACAACCCAGAAGATAGAGAGACCCACATGAGTGGGTGCGTACATCGACTTGGACCAGAAGAACTGGATGGTGCCCAGCCACCACCAGTGATAGCCACGATGGAGCTCACAGAGAGGAGTCTCACTGGCAACACAAGAATAAAAAGGGGTGCATCCTGAGATCCCCACTAAAAGACATCAGTTGATGGTCCAGCAGTTTCGGGGTTCCCCTGGGAGCATGGCCCCTGGCCCTGATGCTGCCCTTGCCCATAAATCATAACGAAGGTCCACTCTTCAGACACGAATGGATTGGACTTGGTCATGCAGAGTGGCCATATATTGGATGCACTTTATGGTTCTATGCATCTATAGGATATCATCCTGTGGACCTCTGGCTGGAGGAAGGAGAGTGGGTGGAGAGGAGGGGAAGGGAGACTGTTGGGAGGATGAGACATGTATGGAGCAGAGAGGAATAGTGTGCTGTCACCGGACAGGGAGAGCAGTGGAAGCTGTATACAGGTGGGCATGTAAATTTATATGGGAATGCACATTTTCATTCAGCCATATTAAATAAAAAAAATAAAAAATGTTTTTAATGAGGAACAATAAAAAAATAACAAAATAAAATGATACTGGTGAAGAGTGTGCTTCTTGGCTTAAGTAGACATACAAGACTAACAGTGCAGCTCCTCTTTGGAGGTGAGATGAGAAGGCAAAGAAGAACAGAAAATGGTTCAATGGACACCAGAAATATAGAGCGAAGAGGAGAAATGTGCTGTCACAGTATGAGGAGAGCATCTAGGGTCACATAACAGTGTGTAAGTTTTTGTATGAGAAACTGACTTGAATTGTAAACATCCACTTCAAGTAAAATAAAAAAAATAAAATAAAAGAAGTGCAACACAGAGCCATGGTTACATTTTTTAAAACAGATTTTTCCAGCGACTTTGTGTGGACTATAAGAAAGCTGCAGGAGGCAGAGGAGAAAATTTGAGGAGATTAATAATAGCAATGAGAGCACACAGTCAATAAAGTCTGTTCTAGTCTTCAAGATGTGGAATTAGTTAGGAAATGTATTATAGTTGATGTGAATCTGCCTAAATGAAGCTTAACTCATTCATGGCTCTTTGTGTTTCTGATAGCTACTTGCCCAGCCTCTCTTATTTCTCTTATCTTCTGTATTCTGAGTGCTACTACCTTGGTCTAAGCCCTCTTGATAATGTGGCTGAGTTATTGCAAATCCCTCCACCAGGTTTACCTCTTTCTAGTGACACTTCTCTAATTCATCATGCCCATCTCTACTAGCTTAATCTTTTCTGCAGTGCTGCTTTTATACTTCATTGCCTTAAAGACTTTAATAGTTAACACTTAAGAAAGAATTCATGCAACCTAGCATGATATTCAGAAACTCTGGTGGTGTAGAGGTTAAGAGCTACAGCTGCTAACCAAAAGGTCAGCAGTTTAAACCTATCAGATGCTTCTTGGAATCTCTATGGGGGCAGTTTTACTCTGTCCTATAGGGATGCTATAAGTTAGAATCAACTCAATGGCAGTGGGTTTGGTTTGGCTAGCATGATACTCAGGGCCCTGGTATATGAGTGGTTAAGAGCCTGGATGCTAACTAGAAGGCTGGAAACCTTATGATGAAGCTCCAGTCTGTCCCACCAGGTCACTAGGAATCAGAATTAACTTGATGGCAATGGGTTGGATTGGTTTAGTATGATATTCACTGCCCTCTAATTGGAACCATCCTGGTTAAGTGTTCAGCTGCTAATCAAAAGGTTAGAAATTTGAGTTCACCTAGAGAAATACCTTGGAAGAAAGGCCTAGCAATCCACTTCTAAAATATTAGCCACTGAAAACTCTGTGGAGCAGAATTCTACTCTGACACTCCTGGGGTCACCATGAGTCAGAACTGACTTGACAGCAACTGCTTTTTGGTTTTATACCCAGTATCTCTGTTCACTTGTTCAACAAATAACTCAGCATCAATCATGTACCAGGCACTGTTCTTGACACTAGGGATACAGTAGCAAACAAAGCAAGAGCTGACAACTACAGTTGGAGGAGACAGACAATGAAAAATAAATATCAGACGGTATGAAATGCTCTGGAGAGAAGGCGGAGCAAATAGGACATAAGGGCTGGAGGTTATTGTTATATAAATTATATAAGTTCCCAGAGGAAGATTCTTTAATAACGGACACATGAACAGAGGCCTGAAAGAAATGAGGGAGTAAGTCATGTAACTATCTAGGGGAGGAACATTCTAGGCAATTGGAAGGACAGATGCAAAGGCTTTGGGGTCAGAGTATGCTTCATGAGTTAACAAAACAGAAAAGATCCAGTGTGGCTGAACTGAGGGGACAGTGATTGAGTGTAGATATCAGGTAGACCAGTGGTTCTCAACTGAGGGCAGCTTCCCCCACTAGGGGACAGTGTCCAATGTTTGCAGGCACTTTTAGTTATCATAAGTGAGGTAGAGGATGGAAGGTGCTATTGGTATCTGGTGGGTAGAAGCCTAGAATGTTGCTAAATATCCTACATTGCACAGGACAGCACTACTCCCCACCCCACTCCCCTCTCCCAACAACAAAGAATTATCCAGCCTAAAATGTCAATTGTGTTGAGGTTGAGAGACTGTGATGGACAGCTTTGCAGGCCATTGCAGGGACTCTGGCTTTTGCTCTAAGTAAGGCAGGAAACCATTAGTGGGTTGTCAGTAAAGGGTTAACATGACCTAATTTACATTTTTAAAGGACTGTTCTCTGGTGGTGTAGTGGTTTAATTGATAGCTGCTAACCAAAAGGCAGGCAGTTCAAATCTACCAGGGGCTCCTTGGAAACTCTATGGGGCAGGTCTACTCCTCATGCCGAATGGAGAATAAACTGCATGGGGGGCAAGCTGATGCTGGGAGCAAGGAGACCTATTAGAAGGCTTTGGAATGATCCAGGTGAGAGATAATGGTAGTTTAGACTACAGTGCTTGCCAAAAAGGTAGTGAGAAGTAGTTGGATTCTGGATATACTTTGAGAGTTGAGATGATTTGCTGATTTCATCAAAAGAAACTATACTCATCTAGCCTTCATAACTCTACTAGCAACATGTCAAGTTCATTTTTAGTTTTGTTCTTGCTTTTCACAGTACGTGTGTATTAAATGTCACGCTTTATGGAGAAAACTGATAGGGTGCCTGCTATCATCACTTCTATGCAATATTGTAGTGGTGGTCTTAGCCACCACAGCAGGACAAAGAACAATTCAAACCTATATAGTAAAAGCAAAAGGAAGGAACAAAATTGCCATTATTTGCAGATTACATGATTGTATACATAGAAAATTTAATCTATACTAATGATTGGAATTAATAAGCTTTTTGTAAATTTATGGCTACAAAATCAATATAGAAAGGCCATAAAAATTATTTGCTTTAAGTAAAATTTACAATCCAAATCAATATGCCATATAAAATCCTGAGCACACACCACCATGCAACTTGAACTGGTCTCCCTGCCCCTCCTATGATAGCACACTCTTCTTCTCCACCCTGTACTTCCCATATTCATTCAACCGGCTCATGTTCCCCTCCACCCTCTCACCTCACCTCTGGACAGGAGCTGCTCAGGCAGCCTCATGCATATATTTAAGCCAAGAAGCACATTCTTCACCAGCATCACCCTATGTCTTATAGTCCAGTCCAATCTTTGAAGAGTTGAAAAGCCAGCTATATTTTCTATACACTATTTAAAATATTACAAAGAATAAAATAAAATGTAAAATATCCAGAAGTAGACCTAACAAAGGATATACAAGATACTTATGGAAAAAAACAAAAAACTTTACTGAAAGACATTTAAAAAGACAAAAATAAATGGGAAAATATACTATGTTCATGGTTTGAAAAACTCCATATTATAATGATGCTATTTTATCCTCAATCAATCTATACGTACTATCTCAACAAAATTTTTAGTAAACTTGACATCTGATTCTAAATTTATATGGAAAAAAACTAAGAACAAGCAAGTCACTTGAAGAAGGACAATGTGGGAAGAACTGCTTCACCAGACATCAAGCTTTTGCTTCGTATCAAACACCAAAATTACTTTTATGTAGATGAAATACTTAAATGGAAATGAGAAAAATATTATTTTTAGAAGAAATTGTAGGGGAAACTCATGATAACTTCAGAGTAGGTAAGGGTTTTATTAAGCAAGAAAAATTGTCTAAACAAAATTAAAACTTCTACCCATTGAAAGGTACCATAAAGAAGAGAAAAATCAAATCTTATAATGACAAAAAAAAAATCTGCAACACACATAGCCAAAATCAAGTTGGATCCAAAATATATAAAGAATATCTATGAATCAATTAAAAAATATATACAACAGACTCAGGTGAGATGAAAGATGTTTCTAGTTACCTTTTTCTTATTGATTTCTAACCATTATTCTGCAATCAGAATGCATAATTATGTGTGATATTAATGATGCGAAATTTATTGAGACTAGCTTTATGCCCTTTATGGTCAACTTTTATAAACATTCTCTGTGTTCTTGGGAAGAATATGCATTCCATGATGTTAGTTACAGTGGTCCATATATGTCTATCAGGGAAGTTTAGGTAATTATGTTATACAAATCTTAACATAGTCTTACCTTTCTTTTCATGCTTATCATATCACATATTAAGAGAAGATGGTAAACAAAAAATATCTTGAGTGAGAATTTGTCTTTGTTGTTAGAGTTCTACAAATGTTTGCTGTGTGTGTTTTAAGGCCACTTTATTAGGTGCATATAAATGTAAAATTCTTATATTTTCCTGGTAAAAGAAAACGCTTACGCTTTTGAAGTAACCTCTTTATCACTAGAAATGCTTTCCGACTTAAACTAATTTTGTCTATCATTTCAGTATAACAATATAAACTTTATATTTTTCATCCCCAACTGCCAGCTTTTCTGTCTACTTATATCAGGGTTTCTCAGCCTCAACACTAGTGACATTTTGGGCCTGACAATAGTTGTTATCAGGATTGTCCTGTGCATTGTTGAATGTTTAGAAGCATCCATGGCCTCTACAAACAAAGTGCCCTTCCCATTCCCAGATATGACAAACCAAAATATCTTCAGATATTCTCAAATGTTTCCTGGAGGGAAAATCACCTCCAAATGAGAATCACTGATACATATTTTAGATATATCTCTTGTAAATAGCATATGGTTGAATTATTTGTCCAGTGTGACAATTTTCATCTTTTAACTGCAATGTCTAGTCCATACACATTTACTGTTACAGTGGCAAACTCTTGGTTTCTGTTTGCCTCAAGATACTTCTATTTTTTCTTCTTGGATATACATCTGAAATCAAGTTTCTTTCTGTTTGGGTCCACTGATGGGAAGAACAGAAAGAGTGTATAGCACATTGAAGTTATTCTACCCTCCTCTGCAGAACTGCTACAAATTTATTTATATAAATTAAAACTGAGTATCTTCCCTGGGCAAATGCTGTCTTACTGGCATGTGGTTTGACAAGTAGAATATATCTCTAAGGGAATTTTAAAAAGGCAACCCTTTCTCTAAGAAGAAACAGCTCCAAGTTGTTTCTGGAGGAAGGAGACCAGATTCAGGCTCTACTCACAGCCTTGGCAGGAGGCTGCTGTATAATGAATACTCTGGAGCAACAATTATGGAAGCCTTGGTCTTCTGGCTATAGCTTTTGAGAAGCTAGCCACCAATTTACCTGCTACTTCTTTGGATGTAATATGTGTGTTTTCTTTCTTAAAGATTTGTCTTTGGTTAGCTGCAGTTTTACTCTGATGTGCTTAAGTCTGGATTTCTTTTAATTTAGCAGTTTGAGATTCATTAGGTTTCTTAAATCTATGGATTGGTGTTTTACTTCAGTTCCAAAAAATTCTCAGCTATCATCTTTTCAAATATGCCTCTGTTCCAAACTCTCGCTTTTCACTTTCCAGGAATATCAGGTCTTTTTAGTCTAGCCTCCGTGTCTCTAACCCTCTTTTGTATATGTTCATTGTTTTATCTTTCTGCTGTATTTCTCACTCATCACCCAGTTCTCTCCTTAGCTGTGTGTAATCTGCTGATAAATATGCTCAATGAGTTCTTAAGTTTAGAAGTTCTATTTCATTCTTTTTAAAATTAGTTATATCAATTTTTATAGTTCTGGTCCTGCAAGTATTTTTCAAGTTCATTTTGTTCATTAAGAACAAAAACCTTTAAACAGTATGGTTGTTTCCTAATCATGGCTATATCTGAAGTTTTTGGGGGGATTCTTTGTGTAGTCTGTGATTCTGTTAGCTATTGCTCACAGTATCTTATTACCTGTGCAACTTTTTATCTTTCCTTGCTGGTCATTAAACTTGAAAAACATTTTAAGATTAATTTGAGGCCTAGGATAATAGCACCAGTCCTTCAGGAGTTGCTTTTGCTTCTGCCAGGTACCAGGACAAACTACCAGTATAGAACCATCCATCCTGGTTCATCTAAAAAGCTTGAGGTTTGCTGCATCACCTAAGTCACAGAGTTAAATCACTCTTGGGCTGGTTAACTTCTAATTCACTGCTATTCTCAGAGTGTGGCTCTATAGGCTCTCACTGTAAAGAAGAGGAGGGTTTATCAGACTTCTTACTCTGGGTAGGCTCTAGACTGTCTCCTTTCCCCGTTAGGCTACCAAGACTTCAGCCTGATTTCTCAGGTATTTTTTCCAGGCTCACAAATACCTTCGGGGGGTAAAAAAAGTGACTTTGAGTGCTGAGCTTACCTCTCTGGGTTCTTGCTTTGCCCTAGATTTTGGCCTAGTATTATCTTACTATTTTGTAAGCTCTTTAATACATTTAAGAAAATGATAAAATATATTTATCTGAGCTTTATTAATTGACCTCAATGATCCGAATTACCTAGCTCACCATTATCAGAAGTGAAAGTTCCTAGATTTCATGCTAAGTCTGATGGGAAGCCAGTGGATGGCTTTAAAACAGGAGAAGAGGGCAATCAACTAGTGTATTTTGGTCACATTTTGTCAGACTCTGCCAACAGACAAAAGCGGTAGCATATACAGTAACCAAAAGACCAGAAAAGCCTCATAGGATTCCTCAGGCTGCAGTCTTTACAGGAGCAAATCGTCAGATGCTTTCTTCTATGGAGTGACTGGTAGATGTGAACTAATGATCTTTCAGTCAGCAGTTGAGTGCTTAAGCATTGCACCACTGTGTTAATTCCATTTTCTCTCCATTCTTGGTCCACAAACAGTTTTTAGCTATCTAGAATAAAGAATAGCACTCATCTACCAGTGTGTACATGGTTTGTAATATATATTTGTTGAACTGAACCCACTGCTAAAAGTTAGAAATTTACCCATAAAATGGGAACAGAATGTCACATTCTTAAGATGTGATTGCTTTCTATGAAATAATCTTTATTTTAAACTATACTTATGGTATCTCATTATCTCTTATACCAAACTAAATAAAAATATTTCAAAAGAATACCCAAAGGGAAACTGTTTATTGAAATGACATCACATATTTTCTCCGGGAGGAGAAATATTTGTTGTGTAATTAGCAGTTCACTGTAGTACCTCTGCTGCTGAACTGCCTCTGTGCAGAATGGAGAGAGATGAATGTGACCTTACTCCTTTACAGAGAAAAATAAATGCCTGGAACAAGCTGAAATTTCCCGAAACATACCAGTGCATTACAGGTCCCTCCGGAATTCCTGCACTGATGTCGTTTCTAATGTGCCTGACTCTTCCCCTCTGGCTGGCATGATCTCTTCACCCCTTTCTAAAATAGCTCTGCTGCTTTTCATTAGAGAGAGCAGACTGTCTTTGTGAGTGACTTGCTCAGGGAGCCTGTGCAGGAGAAGCCCAGAGCCTCATTCCATGGGAACACATGAGACAGAGCTGACGAATGGGCTGCGGTGCGAACAGCAGCTGAATGGAATAGGTCATGCTGCTTCTGGAAGCTGAAAAGGCCAATCCTGTAAAAGAGACCATGAGAGCATCTAATAGGGTTTGACCTCACAGGCTGTGGGTTCGTACAGAGGCTTGGGAAATGCAGCTTTGCACATGAGAAGGTTTGTAAGATTCCAGGGCTGCTATCCCGACACACTTATTCACTCATCTGCTTGATTCAATTTTGTTTACACAAAAGGTCTGCTAAGGCAATGGACAGACTAAGCCTTCAGGGATCAAGAGCCATGCACATAAAAACTTAATGGAAAATTAAGTCAGCTGATGTCCTCTTCAGGGCTGTTACCATTTGTAGGACTGGAACTTGCAATAGGAAGGATGAATCACTTCTGCTATACTAAAACATCAATTTAAAAAGTCTTCTTTACAGAAATAGCAGATACTATAATAGAACAGGCCCTGTAATACTTACTAACAAAGAACAAAAATATCTTCCTATACAGAGAGGATGAGCATATTATGTTCACGGCTGGCCAGTAAGCAAAGCACCAACTCTGGAGGAGTTGCTTTGTTTATTGCCATATGATGAACAAGCCATTCTTCATCTGGAACCTTCTGTTCATTATGATTTCTACTCCAAAATAACTTGTAAAGATGCAGTAAATTATTTCTCAGCAACCAGGTGCTAATTAGCTAGGTTTGTTACCCAGTATGTTCATTTCTTTAAAAAGGAAGACCTAAAGGGAATTAATATTATTTTTCTGGGGGTTATGGGAAAAGGAACTGATCAGGAAGCCAGGGTAAATGCTATATGCTTTTAGCATTGAGTTAGGTTTCATTGAAATATATTTAAATCATTAATTAGGAAGACTCGATATAGTAATTTGTCCTTTTTCCAAAAAGGGCGTGTTAGTATTATCTTTTTCATTTTTAAGTAGCAGCACTTTAAAATGGTTACTTTTATATTTTTGAGATAAATTTTACAATCATAAGGAAATTGTTTTAAAACTAATTAAGATCACTGAGATTGGAACCATCTCCAGTTCAATATATTAATATTTTACCTGTTTATCTAAAAAACTGTCACAGTAAATAGTTTTCCTTTAGATGAAAACACGACTACTCAATTACTCATTCAACTGTACATGTGAAGATTGTTGTATTTACCATAATAAAAAGTTGTGACTACTGTAACAATAAAATTTAACTTTTTAAAAGCTGTTTTAATACCAAACAGTATTAAATTTAATTGAGTAGATTATTCTTGTCAAAACAACATTTTAAAAAATCCTAACCTTTGTGGCTAACCCACTGTTCTCTTATTTATTTACAAATTAGGGAAGAACATTGTGTTTTCATTCATTTTCAATTCTCAATTATTTTTCAAGTAAAATAAATTCCTTGAAATGAATACAATGTTTTCTTGGCACCTGAAAGAAAAGTAAATTTCTGCTGTTAAAAGCTAGATCTTTAGGTTCGGTGGTCTCTAATGAATATAAGCCAAGCCAAGTGCCGTCGAGTCGAATCCCAATTATTCAGTAATCTCCAGAGATGCTGAAAGGTGTCTGATAAAATTTAGCAGCTCTCTCTCTTTTAATAAAAAAGCTCTTAATAAACTATGAATGGATGAATATCTTCTTAAACTGACTGAAGTATTTGTGTACACATATACTTACATATAACTTTACCTTTCAACCTACAAGTCAGAAATCAGCTTAATGGAAAAACCACTGGAACCAATCCCATTAAAGTCAGGATCAAGGTTAGCCAGCACTGTATTATTTAACATTTTCCTGGAAACACCAGAACATAGACAAGAGAAAGGATGTAAAATAATCTGAAAGCAGGAAGTAAAATTATCATTATTTGCTCATAGTATGATTGTATACCTGGAAAACCCAAAAGAATTAACTGAAAAATTATCACAAAAATAATTTATTGGTGTTGGTTACGAAATTAGTATATAGAAACCAAGAGCCCTCATACACAAAAATAACCACCAGTTAGAAAATACAATAAAAGCAAAGGCATCATTTACTTCTATGATCCCCCACTCCTTGCAAAACTAGAAAGAAATATCTGGGAACAAACTTAATAACAAATTTACACATACACACATGGATGCCAATAAAATAAAAATTCATAATTGGACATCAGCAAATTAAACGCTGTTTATTCAAAGACATTACAAATTTAATATCAAGCTACAAACTGGGAGATTTTTACAATACACATATTTGAAAAGGGCTAGTATCTAGGAAGTATAAAGAAAATCTGTAACTAAATAATCAAAAAGACAAATAACCCAATTAAATACTGAATGAAGAGGCTGGCCTATGAGACGAGTGGGACTCACAGGGTTTTCCTACCTGATCATTTTGCCTAGAGCTGGTGAACCTGGCAGATTATTACACTAGCAAAGTTTGTTTCCCTTTGGGGTAAGTCTTGTTTTCCTGAAGTCATAGTGAACACACCTAAGACTTTTTAAATGACCTTAAGATACTGTTGGAAACCCTGGTGGCATAGTGGGTTAAATGCTATGTCTTCTAACCAAAAGGTTGGTAGTTCAAATCTGCTAGGGGCTCCTTGGAAACTCTATGAGGCAGTTCTACCCTGAACTGTAGGGTTTCTGTGAATCAGATCCAACTCTACAGCAGTGGGTTTGGTTTGGTTTTTGGCTAAGATACTGTCAGTTTCTAATAAATGAACAACAATGTGTGGTGAGATACATCTACTTTTTGTTATATTAAAAAGTTTAATATTTGAAAAATTTACCAGCATGAAACACCATATTGACAGAATAAAAAAGATGACCACACAATCATCCCCATAGAAAAAGCAGTGACATAATTCAGTACTCAAGCACGATCACAGCTCTCTGTCAGCACACTCAGGGTAGAAGAAATCTTCCTCAGTTTGATAAAGGACATACAACAAAAACCTACAGCTAACATCATGTTTATTTAGTGAAAGATTAAATACTTTTTGACTAAGATTGAGAGCAACAAAAGAATATTTATGCTCATCCCTCCTATTCAGTAATGTACAGGGGGCCCTAGCAAGTATAATAAACCCCAAACCAAACCAAATCCACTGCCATGGAGTTGATTCCAACTCACAGCAACCCTGTCTGACAGAGGAGAATAGCTAAACAGGGTTTCCAAGGAGTGGCTGGTGGATTTGAACTGCCTACCTCAAAGTTAGCAGCTAAGCTCTTAACGCCTGCACCATCAGGGCTCCAGCAAGTATAAAAAGACAGGGAGAAAAAGCTTTAAGTATTGGAAAGGAAGAAGTAAAATAGTCTTTATTTGCTGACAACATGACAGTGTTCACAGAAAATCCTAAAGAAGCTTTTCAAAAACACTATTAGAACAAAAGTGAATTTATCAAGGTCAAAGGATAAAATAACACTGAGGTTAAGTAAACTGATCAAGGTGACCTGAGTACCATAGTCATTAGAAGAGCTAGAACTCAAACCCAAGCAGTCTGTCTTTGGAACTTTCCTCTTAACTATTATTTATACAGTCACTTAATAATCAAGGAGCTTTTCCCTAAATTCTGAAGAGGTATAAAAACTGACGATATGAATCCTGAGTCCTCACTCCCTATATAAAAAGCATGACCTTTGATTACCTAATAAAATGAAAGTTGTGGATTTAATCCTTAAACAGGCCAGCACATTTCACACTGAAGGGGGGAAAGAAAAAAACACCTCACTAGCACAGCCCCAGATATATGTACCCTGCATATTCTCTATCCATATCTATGGTCAACGCTTTCATTTAGTGCCACTTCTCTCTAACACTAGAAAACAAAACTTAAAAGAGGAGGAGCTTCATTCTTGGATGAGGCTAGCATACTCACTGATAAATTCAGAAACAGAATTGAAATAATTGATGTAGACTCCAAAAGTAAGGCGCTAATGCAAAATTACCCACAAGGCTGGTAACATTTATATCTTTACAGGAGAAACTCAGGTTTATGATCATAGAACTTACATGTAGATTTTTAAGTAGTTATAGTCAAGATTGCCTGCACTGTCAATAAAAGGAATAATGGGATATCTAGCATTGTTAAATTAACAGGTATTTATTGAGTCTATTGAAGTACTGGATTAGTCAGTAAACCAATACTGGATACAGGATAAAAAAAAAACCCAAAACCAAACCAAAACAAAAAATACAAACTAGGTGCCGTTGAGTCATTCCTGACTCATGGTGACCCCAGGTATTTCAGAGAAGAACTGTGCTCTGCAGGGTTTTCAAAGGCTTTTTTCAGGAGTGGGTTGCCAGGCCTTTCTTCCAAAGTGTCTTTGAGTAGATTCAAACCTCCAACTTTTAGGTTTGTTGCTGAGTGCTTAACTGTGTGCATCACCCAGGGATGTTATATAGTGCACAGCCAAGTGCATAAGCAGTAGAAAATTACAGTGGGAATCTGAGGCAGCTTCATCAAGATATGCTCAATCAAGGAGCTTGCTAGCACAGTAGGTAGAATTATACGAATTTGATTTAGTGTCTTAAACAGCATGGCATAACTATAAAACAACCATAGAAATATCACTCCACTATAGTAATCTCAAATGTGCAGGCTCTTTATGAAGATCATAAGTTTAAAAGACAGAGTTGCTGACGCTATTGGGCTTTTCTGATATCAACTACAACCTCAAACTTTGAGGTTTTGAGTGACAGGTGGTATATAGCATAACAGATGTATCCACCTTTTTCAGTTAATTTGGCCTACATAGATAATAATGTATGATCTTCACTCCTTTATTATTGTTTTCACCTACTGTCTATGTTCTCATCAGAGAAAGAAACTATCTGTCCAACTTTGTCTTACAATGCCTCTTGTGGCCCAGTGTACATGACTGCAAGATGAATGACACAATGTTGTGTTTGTGGCCTGTTGACAACTGAATTACAACATGGCTGAAAGTAATACTGAATGGCATTGTGACTGGTAACACGGTATAGTGGAAAAACTTGAACAAGTTATTTGAAGATCAGCTTTTTCATCTAATACTTAAAATGCAACATCTAAAAACTAAATTTACAAGGTTATTATGAAGATTAAATGAGATGACTGGTACATATTGCTTGCTGTAAAATTGATTCCTACTCACAGCGATACCACACAAGATACTAAATAAATATATGAGCACACATACTTGCATGTGTTCTCTCTCTCTCACACACACACGTGCAGAACACACACACAAAAAATGTTAACACATTGATTTGCTAACTCATACAACTTAGCCCAAGGACAAATTGTTTTTATTTTTAGTATTGGCCAGGAAGGACTTGGAGAAAACTATTAATCACAAGGTAAGAAGTCAGTAGTTGGGGCTTCTATAGTTCAAACACTCTTAAGTATTTACTTTGTCCCATCTTCTCAAAATTGTTTTAATCTTTGTTTCAATGGTTCTGAGTGTTTTACTCCTTGTTTGGATGTTAGAATAAGTCACCACAACAAACATTTAAATATTGAAGACCACTGACAAAGACATTTAAACAGACAGCAGAGCAATTAAAGAGCTCATAAGCTGCAACTCAGTAACTGGTTACAGCACTAGTAAGTTGCATGACTATGGTACCTCAGTAAATCAGTCTGGTCTCCCTGGGCCTTATTCTGAAACTCTGTTTTGATCCTCTGTCGTCGTAGTAACAATGAATTAGTCTTTATAGCCATGTTGTAAAGACCTAAATCTCCTAAATTCCATTTTGATTTATCTTTGTTTCTGTTATTCCCAGGTTCCCCTGAGTTGGTTTCAACGCACAGCCGCCCCATGTACCACAGAACGAAACACTGCCTGATTCTGCACCATCCTCCTAACTGTTGCTATGCTGGAGCCCATCACTGCAGCCATTGTGTCAGACCATGTCACTGAGGTTCTTCCTCTCTTTTCTTGACTGTTTAAATGCATGATTTTGTTATTTTAAATACACACCTATTTTAACTATTCAAAAGCCATGGCTGAAGATGACAGTTTCTTTAAAGAAATAAATCTACTGTCAACATATGAAGTCCCTAGAAAAAAATGTTAGAGACTCCCTTTTAGAAGTTGGAGAAAGAGAGACCACATCTATCTTCCTGTCCTAAACAACTAAAAAACTAGGCAAAATACATGAAACAACAGTTTTCAGACACTGGCTGACTGACAATGCAGGCCTGTGATCTCTGAGAAAAGGGAAACAAAGTAAGCCTATTATTACACCAGCTTACCGCCTGGAAGCAGTTTCCAGGACGAGGTGCAGGGAGGGAAACCCAAACAGACCCTGGTCATCTCACTGAGCTGGAGAGCCTGAGACTAGAGAGATCCAGGAGGACAAAGTGGCTAGAATATGTGTGTGTGTGAGAGAGAGAGGGACAGAGAAAGAGACAGAGAGAATGAGAATGAACATGAATGAGAACCCTGAAGTTCTACAAACAATTCTCCCTGGAGTCTCTGGCTGCACGTGAGGTCTGCCAACTAAGTTTGCAAACTTATCCTAGAAAAAGTGCTACAAACCTCACTGTTGAATGTCACTATGATCACTTTCAAAGCATTCCCCTTGGGAAGTCATACACTGAAGGCAACACCTAGTCTACTTATCAAAGCAATTTTGGAACTCTCTCTGGAATGGCTGTCAGAGCTGTCGTCATATTACCCTTGATGTCCTGAATGTCATCAAAACGTCTTCTTTTCAATATTTCCTTTATCTTTGTGTAAAGAAAAAAGTCATTGGGGGCTAGATCAGGTGAGTAGGGAGGGTGTTCCGATACAGTTATTTGTTTACTGGCTACAAACTCCCTCACAGACAACTATACAATTAAGTCTGTGAACGTGCCCCATTGCCACCATGTGCAATGGCCATCCCAGAAAGAGTTCCAAAATTGCTTTAAAGGATGGAGGAGGTGCTGGCATTGGTGCACACCTTCCCAAGGGAAGTACTTCGAAGGTGACAGTAGTGACATTCACAATGAAGTACATAACACTTAGAACAATTAAGCTTGGGACTTAATTGTCAGACCTCATACTGATATGCACATGTCTGAGAGGAAGCTATTTAAGACTACTGGAAAGAAATAGCCAGAACAACGTACAGAGTCCAGACAGGGCTGCAAATAGTTTGTGGTCACACTAGTCAGAGTAGAAAGACCTTGTAATATTCAGGGGACTGGATCCAATCCTCAGAAGTGTATTGCCACAGCAGTAGGGCTAAATTAGCCCCAGAATAAAAGCTTCTCTGGACCCACTATAACAAAGCTTAAAAGCAATCTTGAAAGGATCACACGAATTCCAGAAAACTTAACTACATTCTAAAACAAAAGTCAACACCAGTTCAAGGAATACAACAAAATCTAGCAACCAAGACCAGAAAATGACAGTATATACCATGCAATCAAAAACTACCAGGCACATTCCCAGTAGCAAGGTTACTTTGTTTGTTTGTTTGTTTTAAAAACCAAAAATATAAATAACAAACGTTGGCAGAGCCGTGGAGAAATTGGAATCTTTGTGCATTGTTGGTTACATTATAAAAGAGTACAGCCACTGTGGAAAGTGGGTTTGCAGTTGTTCAAAAAGTTAAACACAGAACTACCATGTGACCCGGCAGTTCCACAGCTATACATGCAAAAGACTTGATAGCAGGGATTTGTACGCTAATATTCATTATAACACTGTTGACAATACCCAAAAGGTGAAAACAACTCAAGTGTCCATTATCAGATTAACAGATAAACAAAATGTCGTATACACATGTAATGGAATATTATTCACTCATAAAAGGGGTGATATTCTATACATAGTACAGTATGGGTGACCTCGAAAACACTACCTTGAGTGACATAAGTCAGACGCAGTAGGACAATTATTGTATGGTTCCATGTATATGAAATATTCACAGTGGGCAAATGCATAAAAACAAAAGTTTATTAATGGTTATACCAGGGACTGGGGGAAGAGGAACATAAGGAGCTATTACTTGATGTGTACTGATTTTCTGTTTGGAATGATGAAAAAAATTTGGAAATGGATAAAGCTGATGGTTGCACAACATGGTGAACATAAATAATGTCACTGAAATGTATAC
The DNA here is from genome assembly GCA_028571685.1 of Heterohyrax brucei. Taxonomy (NCBI): domain Eukaryota; kingdom Metazoa; phylum Chordata; class Mammalia; order Hyracoidea; family Procaviidae; genus Heterohyrax; species Heterohyrax brucei. The sequence goes on from CM053140.1 coordinate 63,911,709, forward strand.
TTAAAAATGGTTGACATGGCATTTTTTTGTTATATATAGTTTAACAAAAATGTTTAATTGCCAGACATGCAGAGAAATTGGAAAAATATGACCTTTAATCAGGAGAAAATGAAATAAGTAAAACATACTCAGGTAGAGAGAGATAAAAGATCTAGAAGACAAAGACAGTTGTCGTTAGTCGAATTGCTAGTGAGGTGGTTCTGACTTAGTTAAGTGCTTAACCATTTGCACCACCCACAGATTCCTAGACAATATAACATGAAAACACCTTCAATAAATACATTTCACACGTTCAAGAAAGTAGAGGAAAGTATGAGCAAGATGAGAATGAAAGCTATAAAAAAACCACCTAACTTTTAAAACGAAAAGTTCTAAATAAAAATAAATTTAAAAAATTAAAAAGTAAAAAATAAAATAAAAAGTTCTAAAATAAGATGGACTAGATGGGACTAACAGCAGATCAGAAGCTTCAGAAGAAAACATCAGTGAACTCAAAGACACAGCAACAGAATCTACACAAAATGAAGCACAGACAGAAGACTGAATAAAAAGGAACAGACCATAAGTGACGAGGAGGACAATGTTAGGCAATCTAACACTCATGAGGCTGGTGTTCCAGAAGAAAAAGAGACCTGGGGAAGAGTGGGACCAGAAAAAACTTGAAGAAATAATGGCTAAAAATTTTCCAAATTTGATAAAACCTATAAACCTGTACATCCAAGAAGCCAACTCTAATCAGAATAAATACAAAGAAAACAACTATAAGGGACATAATCACCAAATTACTAAAGCGATGAAAAGAAAATATTAAAAGCATCCAGGGAAAAAAAGACAAATTATGAATAGAAGATCAAAGATTAAAAAAAATAAGCAGATTTCTTATGATAAACTATGCAATCTAGAAGTCAACAGCTAGACTGGGAGAAAAAAAATGTTGAAAGTACAGGAAGAAAAAATTGCCAACCTAAAATTCTTTACTCAATAAACTATCCCTCAAAAATAAAAAAAAATTATTGCCAAGTACACCTGCATTACCAAAAATGATAAAGGAAATTCTTTAGGCTGAAAGAAATAAATAGCAATTGGAAACACAAAAGATAAAAAGAATTTGAAATGGTAAATAGCTGGGTAAATATACGTCATTTTTTATTTCTTAATCAGAAAAATTTGACTAAAGCAAATTAATAACAATGTATTAAATAAAATATATAACAGTAGCACCAAGGACAAGAGGTGAGAAATATAAAAGAGAAGAAGTAAATATTTTTTAAACCCTTATTCTATACTCAAAACCATATAACACTATCTGAAGATAGATGGAGTAAGTTAAATACATATATTATAAATGCTAAAACAACCACTAAAAATAAACAAAAAAACACACACAGCCAACAAGCCAATAATGAAGATGAAGTTGAATCATAAATAAAACAACTCAAATAATCCAAATCAGGCAAAAAAAAAAAAAAAAAAAGACAAAAAAAGGACCACAGAGCAGATGGAACAAATACAAAACAAATAGCAACATGGTTGCTATTATTGTAATATTAATAATTATAATACATATGAAGTGATGGTTCTCTGGAAAGAGAGTAAAACTGACAAATCTCTAGTCATATTGATCAGAATAAAAAAGGAGTGAAATTACACAAATCACCAATAACAGGAATGAGATTCTACAAGCATTAAAACGATAATATAATATTGTGAACAAATTTATGCCAATAAATTACACGACAGACAAATGCCTTCAAAGACACAAATTATCAGAGCTCACTCAAGAAGAAATAGATGACCTGTATAGCCTTATATCTACTACAGAAAATGAATTTTTAGTTTAAATTCTTCCCACAAAACCAAATCTAATCAGCCCCAGACGGCTTTACCGGTGAATTCTGTGAAACATCTAAAAAAGAAAGAAAAAATATCAGTGCTATATAACTCAGAAAGTAGTAAAAAGGTAAACTCTTACCTACTACCTACAACTTTTATGAGGCTGGAATTACTGTGATAACCAAAACCAGAAAGGATATCACAATATTACCAAAAAACAGAACAGATGTTAAAGACACAGGATACCTAATGAAGGAAGACAAACAGTGAACACATCAGGAAACACAGAGAAAGGGAAGGGGTTAGAGACCTGAAAAGACTTTAGACAGTGTCCCATCATCCTTTGTTGAATGTCTGCTAAGTACAAGGCCATACATGGCACAGTGTTTAATGGCATGTACTTTCAGAGGCAGACTGCCTGGGTTCAGAGCCTGGCTCCACTAACTCACTAGTTACATGACTTTGGCCAAGTTACCTGACACTGCTGTGTTTCAGTCTTCCCATCTATAATTGAAGATAATAATACAACCTCCCTCATGTGATTGTTATTATTAAATGAGTACATTTTAAATGGTTAGAATAGTGCCTAACATGTGGTATGCACTACACAGGTGTTTGCTGCAATTATTATCATTAGACATGTCATATTAATGTTCTTATCTTTATTTAGTCATAGTATTTGTCTTAAAGTGAACTAAGTAGTACAGGAAGTGACTATCCTCACTGTATTAGTTTTCTATGGTTGCTGTAACAAATTACCACAAACCTCAACGTCTCAAAACAAGAGATACTTATTCTCTCACTGCTACAGGAGTGAGAAGTTTGGTGTCCCTTCCAATGGGCTAAAATCAAGGTGGTGGCAGGGGCATAGGTTCTTGTCTCTACCAGTTGCTGGTAATTGCCAACAATCCTTTGCTTGTGGCCATTACACCCTAATCTCTACTTGCATGGTCTTGCTGCTGTTTCTTCCTGCTCTGTGTGTGTGTATGAAATCTATTTCTGCCTTTCTCTTATAGAGATACTTCTGCTTGGATTTTGGACCCACTCAGATAATCAGGATGACAATCTTTCTACACCAAGATTTTTAATCATACTTGTAAAGACTCTTTTTCCTTAAAACACAAGATTTACAGGTTTAGCGATAAGGAGCTGATATCTCTGGGTGGCTATTATTCATTCTACCACACTCATTTCAAGGGGTATCTAGTACAGAAGCCATAATATAGATCACACTTTTTTTAAAAAAAGAATATTTAGCTCTCTGTACAACAAATCCATTAGTACATATAACCATACTCTAAAGCACAATCCATGCACCCAGAGGTAGCTCCCCAAACTGTAAGACAGCATTCTTAATAAACTAAAACACTCATATAGGACTAATATGAAAATTCAAATCTAAAATGATAACAAACATCACAAGCTTTGGGTAGGGGGAAGTAGTCCCCAGGCCTTACCAAGCCTTCTTGGGATCCCAGTGGAAGTGCTTGTGATAATCACTAGTAAGAACCAAGAAAACTGGAAGACATTAGATTGGATTATATCTGTTATGACTAAAAACCAACTAAACTTGTTACCACAAAGGATTTTGACTCCTAACAACCCCACAGGACAGAGTAGGACTACCCAAAAAGTTTCCAAGGAGCAGGTGGTAGATTTGAACTGCTGACCTTTTGGTTAGCAGCCAGTTACGACTAAAAGGCAGGTTGAAAAAAGGGCTCATGTTTACTTGTACTGAGACTCTACGTATACCCTGGACTACACACTGGTGAGAACTTCGTCTCTGGAGTCAGGCCTGAGTTTAAATTCTTTAGTTCTGTACCAGTGAGATGATCTTGGGCAAGTTATTTCACCTCACTCAACTTGCTTCTTCTTCTCTAAAACTGGAAAAATAAAGAGCTTCTGTGGAGTATGGAACCCTGTGCAGTACACAATTTAGTCTTTGGTCCTGGTTCCTGAGAGCTGATCACACCTGAAGTCAATGAGCTGGGGCTGACCAGACCAAGAAGGATGACCTGTGGGCTTGTTGCTGACTAAGCCCAGGAGGTATGATGTAATCATGTAATGAGACCAATAAAAGACCTTGGAAGACAGAGACTGTACTGTAGCTTACTGGGTAGTGAGAGCAAACATCTGCTCTTGGAAGGGCAAGTGCACCTTCTGGAGACAGGTAGCTCTGGGCCAAGACAGGCAATCCCCTCCTCCATGTCACCTGCACGTTTGTATGCTTTCTCCTTCTAGATTAAAGATAGCCCTTTCCCTGGAGTTTGTGAACAACTTCAAGAAATTATTGAACCTAAGAAACTGAGAAGGGGCTGGTGCCACTAACCTACCCTGAGTGAATAGGATGGGAGAGAGAAGAGGCTAGTGCCTGCTGACCTAGCCCTAGGTGGATGGGGATGATCAAAACAGGATTTTGTGGTGTAACTGGGATCTGAACCGACCAGGGAAGAGAACTGAGATTTCCCTGTACTGGTTTGGTACTGTACTGATCTCACAGGTTTGCTCTGCAGATTGAATAAGAACATATATAATGTTCTAGTATTGCAAATAGCATATACAGCAAGTACTTAATAAATAATAATCATAATTATGGTACAATAAGTACTATTAGTTCTAATAAAACTATTTTTTTCTATTCCAGTATTATCTCTAATTTTTTGTTTTCAGGGGTGGGGTAATTTTTTCTTTAGAGACCGTGCTCTCATGGGTGAAGGCACTATACCAAACAGGAAAAAAATTGAAGAAAATAACGCAGTCTGCAGTTTGGGTGTGTATATCCCTGGGGAAAGAGAAAAGGAAGTATCACGAAGATAAGGAATCTGTAAGCTAAGAAAGGAAAGGAAGTACGGTCCAAAGAGTTTAATGTGTAACTAACAGGGCTAATATACAGGACTCAGAGTCTGAGGGAAACAAAGGAGAAAACTGAATTTGAATTTAAGTTGCAGAAGTCTAAAAGCAGGGAATCTCATAGATTCATTCTCTATAAGAATTTGTTAAATTATTAGAACTTTAGAGATACGAAGGTTAAAAGGAAGGAGGCATAATTAAGGCTAGTAAAATCGTGAAGGGTACTAACAAACCAGCTCATTTTTATGTAACAAAACTGGGAGTGAGATGAAATACAGGAGGGACAAGGAAAGCTTCAAATTCAAGAAAGGTTTTTGGTTTAGGACAAATGAAACTAGTGGAAGCAATGCCAAGACATGGATGGCGTGCTGTTTCTCCCTTCTAGCAGATCATCCAGTACCAAACATGTCATCAATAAATGTGGGTTGAGTAAACAAGTAAGCATATTCAATAGTGAAAACGCTGGCAGCATATGAGAAGTAGAGGAGCCCTGGGGGTATAATGGCTAAGCACTTGGCTGTTAACCAAAAGGTCAATAGTGGGCACCTACCAGCTGCTCTGCAGGAAAAGATCTGTTGATCAGAGTCTGTAAAGACTGTTGTTACGTTGTTAGGTGCTATCAAATTGATTTTTAACCCCTAGCGACTTGATGTAGCAGAGTAGAACTGCCCTATTTGGTCTTCTAGGCTGTGATCTTTACGGAAGCAGATCTCTAGGTCCTTTCTCCTGAGGAGGTGTGGGGTGGGTTCCAACTGCTGTAGCAGAGCACATAACTCTTGAGCCACCAGGCCTCCTTCTTGTAAAGAAAACAGCCTGGGAAACCCTGTGGGGGCAGTTCTACCCTGTCCTATAGGGTCACTATGAGTTGGAATCCACTTGATGGCACACAACAACATAAACGAAGTTGGGTTAGAGGCTCTCTTCAAACTGTATGATTCTGTCTCTTGTATCACCTTGCAAATCACCCTCTACAGCACTGATGAGATCTTGCTAAAAGCTGGATCTGCTCAGGTTACTTCTGAAGTACTTCACTAGCTCCTCATAGCCTCCGACATAAGTCCAAATTCCTTAGTACAGCAAAGGAAGCTTTGTGAATTGACCCCAGTGTACTTTCTAGCCTCATTTTTGTCACTGCCCTATTTGTACATTAAGTCTAGATTACTTGGACTTCCCCAAACACACTACGGTGCCGTTCTCATACATGTACCCGCTTCACCTGCACACACATTGCCCCTTCTGCCAGGGACATGCTACCTGCCCAAGATGTTCCTCCTTATTGTTAATTGTCATCTCAAATGCCACTTTCTTCAGAATACTTTTCCTAACATTTCTAAGCAGTTTAGTGATCCCTCCTCTAAACTTTGTAAACATTTTGCTCATAGTCCCATTATGGTACTAACTACAGTGCCATAATTAATTTTTCCAAATCTCTGTTCCTTTAGAAGGCTCTGGGGCACCAGGATTATGTTCTATTCCTTTTTGTATACCCAGCAGCTAGCGCTGATGGAGTACAGAAGCTTGAGAAATGTTTGCTGAACAAATGACTAGGTTGTAAAGGCCAAAACTAGATTTAAATCTTAAATAATTAGGTACACAAGGCACAGCAGGATACTAAAAGACAAGGATGGATAGGTATGTACATCCCTATAATTTGAAGATTTTTGTCATGGATGATGGCTACAGCACTCCCCTTCAACTGTCCCTTGCTATCAGAAACAAGGGGCTCTGGTGGTACAGTTATTAAGAGCTACAACATGCTACGGCTGCTAACCAAAAGATCAGCAGTTTCAATTCACCAGCCACTTACTGGAAAGACTGTGGTGCCTACTGTGTCCTATAGGGTTGCTGTAAGTCAGAATCAAGTAGATGGCAATGGGTTTGGGCTTTTGGTTTATTACTACCAACTGTTGCTCATTTGGCCTTTGCAGAAGCAATTTCATTTTCATATGCTTTAGTGTCAGTGTCTTTTATGTTCCAAAAGCCACGCACCTTCCTTTTACTCTCATTTTCCTTTTTGCTCTCTCTCTTGCCAGGTGGAATGGAAAACTTCAGTGATAAATTGGGAATGAAGTAATCTGAGCCCAAGCTTCTTGTATAACTTTAGGGATGCTATTGTCATTCCTCTTGTTGACAGGTGACATCAAGTCAGTTTCGACTCATAGGGACCTTACATAGCACAGAACAAAATGTGGCCCTGTCCTGTTCCACCCGCACAATAGTTGCTATGTCTGAGTCCACTGTTGCAGCCATCCTGTCAATCCATCCTGCCGAGGACCTCCCTTTCACACTGACCCTGTACTTTACCAAGTAGGATATCGTTCTCCAAGGGCTGCTTGCTCCTGATAACATGTCAAAAGTACTGAGATAAAGTATCAACACCTTTGTTTCTAAGGCACATTCTGGCTGTACTACTTCCAAGACAGATCTGTTTGTTCTTTAGGCAGTCCATGTTATATTCAACACATTTGCCAGCATCATAATTCAAAAGTGTCAATTCTTCTTTGGCCTTCCTAGTCCACTGTCCAGTTTTCACAAGCACATGAGACAACTAAAAGCATCATGGCTTGGGAGAGGCACACACCTTACTCCTCAGAGTGACATCTTGGCTTTTTAATAGTTTTAAGAGGTATTTTGCTGAAGATTTGACCAATACACATCGTTTGCACTTACTATGTGCTGTTTCACATGTACTAACTTATTTTACAATTCTTTGAGATAGAGCTATCATTATTCCAATTACATACAAGAAGACTAGAGCGCAGAGGATATGAAGACTTAAGGAAGGTAACAGTTAATAAACGGAAAGAAGAGAAGCTGAATGGTAGGACTTAAATATGAGACAGTATTCTATATTTCAATTGAAAGGCATTTTACAGCCCAAATTTTAGACCTCAAACAATCCTCCATTTATAGAGAAAATACGAAGGATCTCTTGCGATGTTAGCCATCAGTGAGGTCGATTTTCCCTTTACTGGTACCACATCTGCAACTGAGATGACACCATTACAAGATGAACATTACCGTAAGGTGTGGGTTTATGGACCGATAACACAGTTTTCTTCAGGAGCTATTAACCTAAGAATATGGCACAAGATACACTTATGCTTTTTCTACAGAAATAGAATTTTATTTTTTAAAAAGCATTAAACATTTAACTAAATCTGTGTTGTTCCATACTCAAAATATTTAGAGCAAACTTTAAAGATAATCCACTAGGTATCATACCATACTTTCAAGTAATTACAAGCCTCTTATAATCATACTACTTCCTAGACAATGATGTATAAGGGAAGTGCTGGCAACTGCTCTGGCAGGGATCACAATAGAGGGTCCCAGATAGAAAAGGAGAAAAATGTAGAAAAAACTCAAATTCACCAAAACCCAGAATTAAAAGCCTCAAACAAACCCACTGCCGTGAAGTCGATTCTGACTCACAGTGACCCTAAAGATCAGTGTAGAACTGTCCTATGGAGTTTCCATGGAACGCCTGATAGATTTGAACTGCTGACCTTTTGGTTAGCAGATCTATCACTTAACCACTACACCATGAGGGTTTCCTGCTGGTCTGATACAGACTGGAAAAAAACCCTAAAAGTATGGCCCACTGGACACTCTTTTAACTCAGTACTAAAGTCACCTACCTCCAAGTTTTACCCTTCAGGCAAAGATTACACAGGTCTACAGGGGCCAACGATAATATACGTTAGGAATGTGCTTTGTAGTTCAACTGTGTACGCTAGACTAATGGGAACCCCAGCCCCAAAGCAAAGACAAGAAGGCAGGAAGGGACAGGAAAACTAGATGAATGGAAACAAGGAACTCAGGGCAGAGAAGGGAAGAATGTTTACACAAGGTGGGTTGCCAACCAGTGTCACAAAACAATTTGTATATTAGCTGTTTAGTGAGACATTAATTATTTGCTCTGTAAACTTCTACCTAAAGTACAATAAAAAGAAAACAAGGCAGTGCTGAAGAAATATTCACAGTACATAAAAAAATAGGTTGTGTTGAATAAATATTCATGGAATGAATGATCAGGGAAAAAAGACATGGCAGCCTACTTCTATAAAAAGACTAAGCCTTGGAAACTCTATGGGGCAGGGGTACTCTGTCCTCTAGGGTCACTATGAGTTGGAACTGACTCAACAACAACATGTTTTGTTTTGTTCTTTTTTTAATGAGTTAATACTATTATTCAGAGCTGAATTCAGAGAAGCTCTGTACTTATAGAGGGTTCCTCAGAAATGCGTTGAAAGAGTGATCATTTGCTCTGGAGAACTCTATTGCTCAGTCCCTCTCCAAGAGTGAGAAGTTACTCTCTGAGTCTCCAGAAAAGTCTAAAGTCACCTTTTCAGTACCATGGTTACTATATCACCCTTTCTTCCCCTATCAGAAAGAAAATAGAGAAAGGTCAAGTTACATTCTTTCCTTGGGCCTGTGAGTTTCTCTCTTTCGTCAGTGTCTCCCTGGCAACTATATTTATACATGCACTCAATTCTTTCCCTACCTTTGATTCACTTGTTGATATAAAAATTAATTTGCACTGAATTGTTGGCACTTAAAAGTTAATCAGTCTAACAGACTCACAAAATTTTAGACCCTGATTTCTGCTCAAAATGTGTTTCTTAAACTATCTGACCATTTTCTTTAGCAGTCAGAATGCAATTCTTCAGGTAAAGTATTTTTAAACAAATTTAGTGGTATGCTGGATGTTCTGGCAAACAGGAAAAGGATATTCTCTGAAGGACATCTAGCCAATATCATTAGCTAGGAAGAACAAGAGACAAAGAGGTACCCTAATTCTGAATAAGCATGGGGTGAAATTCATAAAGGTCAGCTAAGGTAAGGAACCAAAAGAGAAAAGTCAGTGACCAAGACAAAAAATGCTGGGCCATCTGAAATAATGAATTCAGTCCAAAGATTATGAGTGACCAGAGGTCAGGATCTAGATAACAGGAATGAGACATATTAAGAATGCAGTTTTACTGATGGTCCAACATGCTGGAGGGTTCCCTGAGAACATAGCCCCTGGACTCACTGCTAGACTGGAGCTGAAACCAGTACTGAAGACAGCTCTTCAAACAAAAACTAGACTGGACTCCAAGACACAAGGCTGTTGGAGCAGCTCCTCTATAGAACTGAGATGGGAAGGTAGAGTGGAGCGGACAGGAGTTAGTTGAATAGACATGGGAAGTACAGGGTGGGAAGGAGTATGCTGTTACAGGGTTAAGAGAACAGCTAGAGTTGTATAGAGGTATGTGTATGGGGTTTTATGCAGCAGACTGACTTGGACTGTAAACTATCACTTAATCACAATAAAATTTAAAAAAAGCAATAGAGATCTATCAATTCATTCACCAAATATTTATTACACATCTATGAAAATCCTGGTGGCACAGTGTTTAAGAACTGCAGCTCCTAACCGAAAGACTGGCAGTTTGAATCCATGGGGTGGTTTTACTCTGTCTCATAGGGTCACTATGAGTTGCAGTTGACTTGAAGACACTGAGTTTAGGTTGGTTTTTACTGCTTGGGACTAATCTGGTTTATTAACAGTGAATAAACCACCAGATACTGCCTTCATAACACTTATGCTCAATATTTGAACAGTGAATCAGTACTGACCTTTGTTATTGAATTTTATAGACTAGAGACTCAGAGAATGGATGAGCGGAGAACTTTAGACAGTGAGAAACTCACATCGTCACGGGGGTAGGTAAATTGGCAAGTCAAGCAGTCTCTGACTTGGTTTCTTTGCATTGTAACCTGCAACAATAATGGTACATAAGTTTCTAGATGGGAAGATGAAGAAGGATATATTTATCATAGGACACAGGCCAAGTACTTTGTAGTATACATAAGTTTTCTAAAGGAAAAAGTATATAAAGTTACCAGCTATTCTAAAGCTCATTCAACAATCATTTATTAGATGGTGCCCAGCTACCACCAATGATTCCACTTATAGGGAACTCAACAAAGAGTCTCTGACGGAACAGGAGAAATGTGGGGTCCGGGACTCGAACTCTAATAAGAAGACCAGACTTGGTCTGACTGACTGGAGGGTCTCTGGAAGACATGATTCCCTGGCTGAAACCACTCCAGAAGCCAACTGCTCAAAGACTGAACTCATCTATAAGACATAAAATGATAATGGTGAAGAGTATGCTTCTTGGCTTGGGTAGATACAGTAGACTAAATGGACAGTTTCTGCCTGCAGCCAAGATGAGAAAAAAGGAGACAGGAGCTGGTTTGAATGGGCACAGGAAATTTGGGGTGGAGGGGAGGAATGTGCTGTTAGAGTATGGAGAGAGCAGCTAGAGTCACATAGCAAAGTATGTGTAACTGTTTTTATTACAAGCTGACTTGAATTGTAAACTTTCACTTAAAATACAATTTTAAAAACTGTCACATCAAGATAATGCTTGAGCTGAGTGTTAAGAGATACATACGGACAATTGTTGTTTTAAGCTGATATATTTTAGAGTAATTTGTTACAGAGTAATAGCTAACTGCTACAGGACTTTGTGGAGACTGTACCAACAGCACAAATAGACTATGGAGAACATCTGGCTGTCTAAACTTTGTTCCATGAAGTATATCATAGGTTATAACTAAAATTTCTTCATATTTTTGTGTTACTCTTGCACAGAAGCCATGCTAATCTCTGTATCACTCCATTTTTAATATATGTGTTGCTGAAGCAAGCAGTCTCTTCATAGTTTTAATTGCACATATTCTTACGCTCACTTGGTCCATGTTGGGAGTAGAACATGAGAACAAGCACCCTGAACAGGGATAAGATAGGTAAGGGAGAAAGCAATACAAAGGAGTCCAGATAGAGTGGTCTTAGGACTTGATCAAGTAGTCAGCTAGTGTCAAATGGTGTCAGGACTCAGTCAAATGATTATTCAGAGACACCAGCAGAGGGAGGAGCAAGAGGCTGAGTTCAAGTTGTTTTTGAGAGAGCAATAATCAGGAAAACCAGAGAGACTGCATTTGCTGTCAATTTCAAGCAGGAAGCCAAAAACAAGAGACAGTATTTTAAAAAAGGCCAGGAAGTGGATAGATGAAGGAATACCGCAGTCAACAAGGGCAAAAGTGGAACATAAACACTGAAGACAACGGTAGTAAACAGGTCACATAGCCCAATGCTGCTGGGCGGTGCACAGAAGTACATGGCAGTAACAAAGTGATGTCAGCCTGGTCAAAAGGTACCAGATCAGGGTAAACAAGTTATACAACCCAGTGCCATTGATTCCAACTGATAGCGACTCTACAGGAGTAGAGTCCATAGTTTCCAAGGAACACCTGGTGGATTTGAACTGCCAACCTTTTGGTTAGCAGCTGTAGCACTTAACCACTACGCCCAACAAGTTGTTAAACCCTAATTTCTGTTTTAGCATGTTGAAAAATGATCTCCATAGGTTCCCACCAGCAAATGGTGTATCTTACTACTCATTTAAGTTAGATGTGACAGCAGCATCAGGACTGTAACTCTATCCTATAGTGCCTTCATAATAAGATGGATGAGTTTTCAGAACTCATTCAAGTAAATAACTCCATGTCTCTTTGTTCGACTGCATTCATTTGCAGTTGAAAAAGTCTCCCCTTTACCCTTCATATCTCTGGACTCCAAAGTGAGAGGACCATAGGGAAATGTGATTGCGTACCATGACACAGCAAGGACTGTAAGCCATACAAAGAAAACAAAAAGCCCTCATGGTGCAGTGATTAAGAGCTGTGGCTGCTAACCATACAAGGCTAGCAGTTCAAATCCATCAGCCACTCCTTAGAAAACTTATGGGGCTGTTCTACTCTTTCCTATAGGGCCTCTATGAGTTGGAATCAACTCAATGACAATGGTATTAACCAAAACAAAGGATATAGCATGACTGCTCTCCCAGCTTCAGAGGGTAATACAGATAGCTTCCTGCAGGACCATGATTAAATTTGTGGGAAAAGGCAAATGGGAGGCCTCTGATGGCAACAACAGAGCATTAAACCAAGCATGGCAGGCCTTGTAAGTATAGGATCTGGAAGACTGTACAGGTCACATGCCCAAGAAGCTGGCTCTACCTTCCAGGACAGTATAGCATGGTCCTTTAGAAGAGCGTAAGAGTAAGAGCAGGAGACTAAGGCTGGTACAAATGAGTAAGTGCTTGACCAATAGCTGAGAAGTTGGTGGCTCAAATTTCTTCCAGATGTGCCTTAAAAGAAAGGCTTGGTAATCTGCTCTGAAAGCTGACAGCCTTGAAAACTCTATGGAGTGAAGTTCTACCCTGTATACACAGGATTGCCATGAGTCAGAATCAACTTGAGGGCCACTGGTTTGCTTTGATGTTTGGCAGAGTAAGAGCTGGGTCCAAATTTCATCTCTGCTACTCATTAGCAGTGTAATCTTAGGCAATTTCTTAGGCTCTCCGTGCTTATAAGACATTACCTGGTTACACTGTGAGTATTAAATGCTATAACGAATAGAGTACATGCAAAATACCTAGCATAATGCCCAACATGTAGTAAATGCTTAATAAATGGTAGCTATTGCTATTACTGTTCTATGAAATGCACAAGTGATTATCAAAGCATTACCAAAATCAAACCCAACCCACTGTCACTGAGTTGGATCTGACTCATAGCAACCCTAGAGGTCAGAGTAAAACTGTCTCATAGTTTCCAGTGGGCACCTGATAGATTTGAACTGCCGACCTTTTGGTTAGCAGATGTAGTACTTAACCCACTATGCTACCAGGGCAGTAAGTTTATGAAATGAATCACTGAACTGTTATTCAGGCTATGAAGGAAAGAATGAAATTTTAAAGCCACTAAAAGAACAAAGCAGATAAGGAAGAAATCTGCTTGATTCTGCTTCTTGTTTAACCACTTCCCTATTTCTTGTCTTCCTTTCACTGCCAGATATACAAAAGTGATCAATACACTGTCTCCATTTCTTATCAGCATCTCACACCACAGTTCTCTTTAATTTGGTTCTTAATAGTCTCACAATTCCCCCAAAGCAAAGCTATCACTTTTAAAAAGTTACTAATGACCTCCTATTTATTCAACATAATGGTTGTTTCCTCCTCTCTGTGTACATTTTTATTCTGCTGACCAATTCTTCTAGCTTGAAGCCCTCTCCTCTCCGGATTCTGTGTTACTACACTCTTGTGGCTAACATGCCTAGTTGGCCTTGAATCTACTGGGTACGCAATAAACAGGTGGTGAAGTTTGCTGCATGAATCAATTAAATGGTTCTTATATTTCTCTGATATTCCTTATAGTCTACCATTGTGGCTCCACTTCTCCCTTACCTCCTTAACTGTGGTCAATCTCTAAGCTACAGTGCATGGCGCTCTACACTTCTACTTCTGTGCTGTCATGAGTGGTGAACCTAGTCAATCTGATGCCTTCAATTGTCACATTCTTTATATTAGACTCCCTGACTTCTCTCTTTTGAACACTAGCACCTCATTTCCAAATTCTCATGGGAACATCTTAGAGGATCCAGTATCACCTCATGATATCTACCACTTCTTCTGGAAATCAGCTTTCCTTTACAGCTCTCCTATTTCTATTAATCCTGTCACCCTTGTTCAAGACTCTATTTGACTCTTCCTATTTTTTATCCTCTATGCTCAACTAGAAGTGCAACCAGAGTGCTCTTTAAAAGCATCCATAGTGAGACTATGTCTTATATAGTTTGGACATGCTACCAGGAGGGATGAATCCCTGGAGAAGGACATCATGCTTGGCAAAACAGAGGGTCAAAGAAAAAGGAAAACCCTCAAGGAGATGGACTGACACAGGGGCTGCAACAAAGGCCTTAGGCATAAAAACGACTGTGGGCATGGCACCGGACCAGGCAGTGTTTTGTTATCATGCACAGGGTCACTTTGAGTTGGAAATGACTCGACAACACCTCACAACGACTTACCTGGACCATTTTAGCAGCTCTCTCAGTGGCCTCTTTGCCTTTTCCCTCCCATTCTGTTGACAGAAGAATCTTTCAAAAACTTGAAAAACAAAACCCATGAGCTAGCTTAACCCTACTATGGCTTGAATTTTGTGCCCCCTTCCCCTCATCATACTTGGTAAAGCAGAGAGTCAGCAAAATAGAGGAAGACCTTCAAAAACAAGATGGGGTGACACAGTGGCTGCAACAATGGGCTCAAGCATATTAATGACTGTGGACACGGCACAGATCACTAGGAGTCTGAACCTACTCAATAGCACCTAACAACAACATGTCTAATCAGTCATAAAAGTCCAGTTTGTTTTTCCTTTGTAAAATTTAATGAAAGGAATGCTGGTGGCACGGTGGTTAAATGCTTGGCTGTGGATTGAAAGGTTGGCAGCAAACCCATCAGCTGCTCCACTGGAGAAAGATGTGGCAGTCTGCTCCCATAAAAGTTACAGTCTTGGGAATACTATGGGGCAGTTCTGCCGTCCTACAGCACTGAGTTGGAATCAATTCAAAGGCAATCGGGTTTTTCTGATTTAATACTTATTGACCACATCTCTTCTTATTCTTGCCATCACCCTCACTGAATTCCTTATCCCTTCACACCAAGACTATTATGAACAATCTACTAATTGATGATACAAACCTATGCCACTGAGTTGATTCTGACTCACACTGATACTACAGGACAGAGTAGAACTGCCCCCTAGGTTTTCCAAGCCTGTAAATTTTTATAGAAGCAGACTGTCACACCTTACCTTTCACCCATGGAGCACCTAGTGGGCTTGAACTGCCAACCTTTCAGTTAGCAATCTATCACTTAACCACTATACCACCGTGGCTCCTAAATGATGGTATGACTCTCATTATCTCCTCTACTAAAGTTTATTCTCCACACTGCTGTTGAGAAACTAAATCCTAGTAATAGTAATACTATCTTCATTACCCCTCAGTCCTCAAACTAAAAATCTTCAAACTTTCCATCATCTGCGAGATAAAGTCCAAACTTCGTAGTTTGACATTCAATGCCTACTGTAGTCTGGCCTTAACCAAGCCTTCCAATTTTGCAACTGTTCTACTTAAATCTTCTCATCTTTCTAGACTGGTCAACTTCTTCAGCTGACCCCTGAAAACTCTTTTATACTTTCTGGCCCTGTGTTTAGGAACATTATTTTTTGTGTCTGCAAATACCCCTACCTTCCTTTTTTCTATGTGACAAAAAGCAACATGTCTCTAAAAAAGCCTTCTCTGATAGTCACAATCCATAACGGCCTCTTCTTCCTCTCCACACCTATAATACCACACTATTTAGCACTTTGAAAATTTACTGAATTACCGCTTTACATTTGCAATCTCATTTACATGAGGCAAGTGGCATTATTACAGAAAAAGAAAATTTAACTCAATAACTTGTTCCAAGTCACATACCTGGGACTGGGATCTGAATCTCTGTTTAAGTGAGAATAACTCCCCTGTTTTACTACCCCCTAATTTTCCAGTCTCCTCCAAAGCACCCACCCAAGCAGGTGTGTAGTAAATATGTTGACTGAGAGATTGCTTAAGCACCATTCAAGACTCTCTAGTACTTATATAACTATCAATTTTTTAGGACACATGAGGCACATTGTCTCAGTGCCATCTTCTTTAAATGGCTTGATCTGTAATATAGTTGAAAACAGTGCATTTGTCAAAAATTTACCATAATCCACTTAAAAAATTAATCTGGGTTTAAACAAAGCCAAAAGATCTTCACCTAATTCAAACATTAGGTGGGTGTTGGGCTTAAGGCTCAGCTTACTACTTCTGGGCCCTCCCTTGTTCTGTTTTCCAGAGGATCAGGTGGTAAAAATAGGCTGGCTAGTTGACGGCTTACGAGGTAAAAATCAACTATTTATAGCTCTAGGTGGATGCTTCGGCAGCAGAAAGAGATTTTCTCTGCTCTGGTAGCTAACACTTCAGTAAAAGAAGACAAATAAAAGTGAACCATGGGTGGAGACTGGGATCAAGAGAACATAAGGAAGGAGGGAGAAACGAAAGAACATGGCACTAGAAATAGCCTCTTGAGGAGATGGTGCTTTTTCTGCAAAATTGCTTGAAGCTAGTCAGCATCATGTAACAGTGGGCTCTATCATTTTGCATGTTCCATGGCCTCAGTCTGTAACTGCCTGCCCTGACCCGTATTACAGTCCAAATCCTCTCTTGCTCCAGATCCTTCCAGCTTCTGATCGTATTACTAATTTCCCAGGGTCTCACAGACTTGTCCTTCACAGATAGGCTATTTAGCATTTCTTTTCTGGCTATGACTCACATTTTCCTCTTTTTGTATGGTTTAGATTTATCCTTCCACAATGCTGCCTCTAGCTGCCCTTGGCAAGTATCATCACAAGTTTTTGGACCCTCTTTCCTGGAGCTACTATAAATGACCCCTTTCTCACCTCCGTATGTTGACCCTTTACTTAAAAAGACATATGTGACAAAATCTTACTTGGAAAGATACAGGTGACAAAGACCAGGGGTGAAGTTCAGAAAGACTAATAAGAGGACAAAGTGGGGAGAAAAGCAGTAACAGGGAAAATTGTGGAGAGATCTAGAAATTCTAGCTTACCTTTAGGAAGCTACATTATTGAGAAACGAAAAAAAGCCAACATCATATATGAAACTTTAAAGAAATCAGTTCTGAAAGTGTAAAGACTTACAGATAAAGGCAACAGATAATAGTAACTAATTCAATAGACTACTTGTATTACTCTGGCTTAGGGGGTTCATAAGCACATCACATGCACTTTCTACTACTAATTTACCTATAAGATGGATTAAAAAAATTAATAATCAGATTATTATTGTTGTTATCAGTTATTCCATAGCAGGAGGTGACTTCAGATATATAGGCTGCTAGAGGATCTATGCAAGGAGCCAGAAGAACTAACTTCTTAAAATATTTTTGTAGCTGGGAGTCATTTAAATACCAGATCCATGTGCTGAAATACAATGTGCACCTATACAAAGTACTTGTTCCTCAAACATTCTTCTTCTTTCTATAATCATCAGCAAAATATAGCAACCTTCTGAACCTGATGACATTTACCATCTGAAGGAAGAAGAGTAGATAACCAGGAGAGATCCTCATTTCTGAAGTTCCAAGATGAATGGTACTATTGAGTTTCAGAACTCAGAAAGAAAATGCTCCAGAAGTGTAAAGCAAAAACAAAAAACTATATAACAATCTTCATCTATTAAAACTCAACAGAGAAAAACAAAAAAACAAGATTCTGTGTTCAGCCAAGAACTATGAAAGCTTTGAGTCATTTAAAATCTTGTTATTCCCAACTGGAATGGTTAAATTTTACTTCACAAGAGAAAAAGTATGTTACACTAAGGAAGACTAGTAAATTTAATGATCTCCCAATTGCTATTATTGGAACAGCAGACTTTAAGGCATTCCCTAGACATACCACTTCATTTACTGTTCGCTCTGCCTTGGCTGCCTTTCTTGTCCTTACCAATCTTCTCTGCACAGCAAACTCCTGCTCAGCCCTAGAGATCTTGCTTAAACATGTTTGTGTCTGGAAAGCCTTTTCTAGCCTTCTCAAGATGGCTAATTGCTCATAGTTTTCATGTACATACCTACTATATAACTGTTATCACCTTTACTGGCAATTTTATTTCTCTCTCTCCCATTACTTCCTTGAGGACAAGGACTAATTATGTTATTCATTTCTGCATCCCCAAAACATGATGGCAGAGTGCCTGGTATATAGCAAGTGTTTGCTGCTGTGCAAGAGCAACATGGAAATGCAATCTGTACTTCACTTGCAAAAATCAAATTGGTTCCTTGTACTTTTCATGTGCAACCATGTTGTTCTTTGATTTTTAGACTTAAAGGAAATTCTGTTGACATTACTGGCACAGTTGCCAGTTTTCTTCATAGAAGAAACTCTGCTGGCATAGTGCTTAAATGCTGTGACTTCTAACCAAAAGCTAGGCAATTGAAACCCACCAGGTGCTCCCTGGAAACTCTATGAGGCTGTTCTACAGGGTCTGTTCTGTCCTATAGGGTCACCCAACACACCAGCACTGGGTTTGGTTTTGGTCTTATTGGTGATAGAAAACAATTTTCACCACCCACACTTCGAAGAAACTCCCAGGGCATGTTTCTCATCCTATCATTTCTATTGTAGTGGAAGCTAAATTACACTGTCAAACTAAAACTGTCTCCCAGTCTTAGCAGACTGGGGAGAGGTGAGTGGGTAACTACAAAAGACACTTCTGCAGCAGACCTAGCAGGAGGTGGGGAAAGGAGATGAATTTAAACCCTGCCTTACAGAACGTTTGCTGGGGGCTCACGTAAAAGAGCTGCTTCTTCTGTACATGACAGATCAGATCCAGGTGTCCAGCAGTGACCTTTTTCCATGGGTATCAGATCATCACCCAACACAGAAAACAAGCGGCCATTTCCTCTCTTGGGCATCCCTCCATCCCAAACCTGGTAAATCTTGGGGCCTGCTTTTCCTTTTAGGGGATTGCCCTCTCCTCCCAGCATGGGCAATTCCCAGTTTCCTTTGCTGGCACTCCCCAGGTACCAATCTTGCCTGCATTCCACAGGGGGCCCCAGCTTGACTCCAGGTCAAAAGTGCCAGCGCCAGGCTATCAGGCAACCGTTGAAGTGGGGGCGCCGACGTCAGGCTCCACCCCTGGGTTCCCCGCACTATGCCTGGCGCGCAGAGGAGCAGCAGGCCCCGCAAGGCCCCTGGCTGCCGCAGCACGGGCCTCCACGAGGGATGGGGCTCGAACCCCGGGGAGGCCGCGCGAGCTTCGTTCCTTCTGTCGGTCCCCGTAGCCTCCCGTAAGTCCCTGGCCGCGCAGCAACCCGACAGCCTCGCTGCGGCTGGGTACCGGCCCTGGTGTACCGCAGCCAGTCGCTCCGCCGGCCTGGACTGCTCGTACCCCGCGGTCCCCACGTCGCGGGTCCAGGGTCAGGGGCCCCGCCGCCTGCCCGTCGGTGCCCACTGCAACGCCCCGCCCCGCGCGGCCCAGCCCAGCGGCTGCGCCACGACCCGGCCGTGACAGCTGGGTGCCCAAAGGGTTAAGCCAGCAACGCGGCGGCCGCTGTCCCCAGAGCGCTGCCCGCCCGCCGCGAGCCGGCCTCAGCGCGCACGCGCCCGCCTGTTACCTGCGGTCGCGTTCGCGCTCCTCCTCCACCTGGCCGCTCTCTCCCGGGGGCCGCCCCTCAGCCCGCCCCCTCGGCTAGGCGCCGCTCACCCTGCTGGCTACTCGGACGCGGCCCGAGTGGGAGGGGCGTGGGGCGTAATTACCATAAATTAGCATGCCAGGGCGGGACCACGTGACTTCTTCAACCAATGGCCAGTCTGGAAAGGCGGGGATTGGCTTGAACACGCCTCGGTACTGCTCCCGACCTGAACTGGTGGCCATGGCAACTGCAGGGAGGGCGGGGGACTGCAGAGGCACAGGAGCTGAGCCCGCCCAGCGGGAGCATCTCCTCTACCTGCTTCGCGTGAAAGCACCGCCTATCGTCCCCACCGTGCTGATGAAGCGGGCAGAATTTGGCTTGGTCCAGTCAAATTCAGATTCTGCAAGTATTTATTGAGGGTTGACCACGTGCCTAACAGTCTTCTGCAGAATATGATTCTCGGGGCAACCCAGTAATATAGGTATTATTAACGTGACTTGATAGAAAGGAAAACAGATACTCAGAGAGGCTGGATCGCTTTCCCAAAGTCAGGTAGCCACCTCTGACTTCAGGTCCAGGTCTCTCCATCAAATATCCCTCAGCACGTCTTCACAATTCCGGTTATGCTAAGAACATAGCCGTCCTTCTACATAATTTGTACAGTGCTAACCGCTGTCTTACAATGACCTTTGAGGTTAGTAGGCAGAACCAGATTATGCCTGTATCACAGGTGAGGAAAAATGAGTCTCAGAGAGGCTATATGATTTGCCTCAGGTCAAAGAGTTATTAAGAGTTAATAATTATTATGACTTATACTCAAGCCCATTAGTTATAAACCCTTAAATTCAGTCTTCTTAATTCAATAGGTTATTACTGTGATCATTTCACAGATCAAGGAACAAGGCTTTAGGAAAATAAGAAAGTTGCCCAGGTTACACAACTAGAAAGTAGTAGATTCAGGGTTCAAATCCAGATTTATCTTGCTCCCAAACTAGTCTTTTGCAGTCTCTTTACATCAGGTTAATTAATTTAAACTTAGGCTTTAGAACCCTTTGTCTGATAGAACTTCTCCTCTTAATATTAACTACGTTACTTCTTAATCCTACAACATGTATATCTCAAGACACATGACATATGTTAAGGTTACAGAGACTCAGTATTAAAAGAGACTAGAGTCACCCCTGCAGGCAAGTGGATGTCTGGATTCTGTCTCTTCATTTTTTAACTCTAGGGATTTGATAGTTAACCTAAAGGCAGAATAGTTTAAAAGTGCAAATATCTGCAGACAGATGTCCCTTCTGCTCCTTCCTTTGGTGTAAGTGCAGTAGTTCTCTACCTTTAGTGTATATATAAATTGCTGGAAAGAGCTGTATATACCCCAAATTTAAGAATTATCAAAGATAATTTTGAATATATGTAAATTTCACCTTATTGGGCTGACTTAAACCCAATTCCCCTCTAAACTGTGCTGGTTTGGTGTTTAAGAGCACAAGTTATGAGGTAGACCTGCATGGGTTAAAATCTTGGCCACGTACTCACTATGTGACCTTGGATGAGTTATTTAACCTCTCTGTTCCTCATTTTCATTTGTAAAATAGGACAGGAATATTGTGACAATGAAATTCATTAATTTGTATAAAGCATTTAGCCCAGGCCTTAGCCCAGACATAAATCTTACATAATTGTTAGCTATTGTTATTAATGTTATTGTCCCAGTAGCTTTTCAAGGAACAGACAATCCATGTGCAGGATTTTCAAGGTTTCCTATGTGGCTTTGGAATTCTGAAGCTGCCTCCCATCCCTTGTGGCATATTAAAAAGCCAGTCATGCTGGTGAAGGCTTGTTATCTCCCCAAATGACATCCTCTCTTTTGGGGATCATAAATAATTCCTGAACTCAAAGGAGCTGGTTTTTCCTGCATGTCTCCTAGCACCAAATTACCGGAGTGACTCCTGGCAGAAGATTATCCTGACAAACGGTGGAGCCATAAGTCAGGCTCCTTGAAACACTTTTATGAGTGCCTTAATGAGGGAGATGAGCTGTCATCAGGAACTCTTCCTGTTCTTCTTGGCGACAGGAAATGAGCTGTTTGTGCTCAAAGCTGAGGAGCAAAAAGTTTTCAGGAAGTGGGCCAGATATGAGAAGCTCTTGCTTCAGAGTCCCAGGGCTAAACAGCCCCTACTTCACCCTGCCATTCACTATATAGGGTCAAATTACTCATGGTCTTATTGCAGCAATGGAACCAAACGGTGGTTAACCCTCTCCTTCTGCTTCGTCCAGCTGCACACTTCAGCAGCCAGCCCCCATCACCTTCAAAGGGGTGTTGTTGGACAGAACAGTGATCATAAGCGTTGTTTCTGGAGTGGACGTACCAGGTGTGATGCTTGCTTCTACTTCTATCTGTGTGTCCTTTGGAAAGTCGCTTAACTTCTCAGTCCCTCAGTTTCCACATCTATAAAATGGGACTAGTAACAGCACTCACTTCATAGGCCTTGTGAGGACTAAATGAGTCACTAATGTCAGTGTTATAACACTTGGTAGTAAGCATTATAAAGGTAACCCTCTAAGTCCAGTAAAAGGACAAACAATATCCTCTCTATAGAGCCTTAAGACAAGTGCCCTGCTCTCTCTCTACTTTACTGCCTCCCTACCCCACCAGCTGTCTCTGTCTTGTAAATAAACTTTGCCCAGGAATAAGAACGTGTGCTTGGAAGCTATAGTCTAAATTCCTGTCTCTGTACATTCCTTGCTGTGTGAACTTGTTTGTAAAATAAGACTAATTTTTCTCCTGGAGTTGTTCTGAGGATTTAATCTGATAGTTCCTGGTAAGAGGTGATGCATGTCTGAGCCTGACAGTGCTCATGCTTGACCATAATCACCTTATGCTTTTCCTAAGCTACTGTAAGTGGACATCTTTGCTCTCCAATAATGAAAGTAACATTTACTGAGCACTTTCTCTGGCCCTGTGCTAGATGTGTAGGTTTGTTTAATCTGTACAATAAATCTAAGTGTAAGTAATTTGTCCAAGACCACAGAGGAAGTCAGGAGGAAAGCCAGGATCCAAACCTAGAATAGTCTGATTCCACGGTCTGTGGTAATAGCCCACCACGTTGTTGTTGCTCTTAGCTGTGGATGAATTGATTCCAAGTCACAGCAATTCCACATGTTCAGAGTAAAGCTGCTCCATAGGGTTTTCAAGGCTGTGACTTTTTGGAAGCAAATACCCAGGCTGTCTTCCCAGGTGCCTTTGGGGGGTTCCAATTGCTAACCTCACAACTATTAGTCTAGTTACTAACCTTTTGTGCCACCCAGGGACCTCTACCCACTAGGCTACAGGCCCAACTCCAGCATGATGCATGAAAGTCAGAGAATATGTGTAGTATTCTTTCGCATTCCTCCCCCACCCACACACACGCTCTCTGTAGTCCCTGGCAGTACCTGGCACAGTAAGTGTTCCTTA
The DNA here is from genome assembly GCA_028571685.1 of Heterohyrax brucei. NCBI lineage: Eukaryota > Metazoa > Chordata > Mammalia > Hyracoidea > Procaviidae > Heterohyrax > Heterohyrax brucei. Next base: position 63,934,998 of record CM053140.1, read on the forward strand.
TATATTTACTGAATGAGTGAAAATAAATGATGGTGACATTCTCTTACAGCGATGACAGCCCCTATTTTTCTTGGGCTGTCCAGAGTGGAGAAAAAAAAGCATATTGCACCCTCCTCCCACTCCCTAGCATCCTCTTCGTGCTAAATGATCGTGAAGGAGGGCCTCCCTCTTTCTTTTGTGAGGAAATCAGGCTTCTTAGTTTCAGAGATCCCTAATAGACTCAGCAGTGACTCATTTTCCATGCGTATTTGGAGAACTCTCAGGGCCTAGGCAGATTCTTAGGGTTCTGTTCACATGCATCAGCGGGGTGACTCCCAAAATAAGGGGCTTAGATAGGTTTGAGGTTGATGGGAGACAGAAAATGAAGGAAGGAGATGAAGTGTAAGGGGGAAGTTGTTCATGAGGTTCTGGTCACACTGAGAGAATCCTGTATGGCTCGGGGGTTGTTCAGGAGCAGAACCAACGTATTATATTACTTCTTGGCCAGTCCCATTCATTCTCAAAGATGTCTCTAGTTCATGGACTCAAATACCTGAGCTAGCAGGTACAGCCAAGGTTCATTCATTCATTCATTCAACAAACATTTAGCAAACACCTGCTATGTGTTTATTTATTGCACTTTAGATGAAGGTTTACAGAACAGATCAGTTTCTTGTTAAAATAGTACACATATTGTTTTATGACATATGTTAGCAACCCCGCAGATGTCAACGTTCTCCTCTCTCAGCATTGAGTTCCATATTACCAGCTTTCCCCTTCTGGCTTCTAATCCTTTCCCCTGGGCTGGCATGCCCCTTAGTGGTGTTTTGTTTTATAGGCCTCTTCAGTCTTTGGCTCAAGGGTGAACCACAGTAGTGACTTTGTTACTGAGCTGAAAGATTGTCCAGGAGACATATTCTCAGGGTTTCTCCAGTCTCTGTCAGTCCAGGACATCTGGTCTTTCTTATTGAGTTAGAATTTTGATCTATATTTTTCTCTAGCTGTGTCTAGAATCCTCTGCTGTGATCTCTCTCAGAGCAGTCAGTGGTGGTAACTGGACACCCTCTCACTGGACTGGACTCAGTCTGATAGAGACTGTTGTAGACATGGTCCATCAGTCCTTTGGACTAACCTTTCCTTTGTGTCTTTAGTTTTCTTCATTCTTCCTTGATCCCAAATGAGTGAGACTAGTGGAGCATCCTAGATTGCTACTCTTCAGGCTTTCAAGACCCCAGACACTACTCACCAAGGTAGAATGCAGAACATTTTCCTTGTACGCTATGCTGTACCAATTGCACTAGATGTTCCCCATGACCGTGGTCCCCACAGCCCTTAGGTCAGCGATTTGGTGCCTCTGGGAGTTTGGATATGTCTATGGAGCTTCCATGACCTTGCCTTGTAGAAACTGTGCTGGCTTCCCCAGTGCTGTGTGCTGTCTTACCCTTCACCAAAGTTAAAACCCAAATAAAACCAAACCCACTGCCATCAAGTTGATTCTAACTCATAGCAACCCAATAGGTCAGAGTACATCTGACCCATAGAAAGACTTCGCAAGGAATGCCTGAAAGATTTGAACTGCCATCCTTTTGGGTAGCTGATATAGCACTTAACCACTGCACCACCAGGGTTTCCAGAAACCCACTGCAGTCAATTCCGACTAATAGTGATCCTACAGGAACCCTTTTTAGTGTTTTTCTATCTTGACTTCTTTCCTCCCCTGATAACCATCAAAGATTGTTTCTTTTTATGTGTAAACCTTTTCATGAGTTTTTACAGTAGCCATATAATATTTGTCTATTGTTTTAAAGTCTCTTTTACCTGAGATTAGTATTGCCCCATCTTCTCTTTTCTGGCAACTGTTTGCTACATATATTTTCTTCCATCCTTTGATTTTTGATAAGTTTACACTTTTGTTGTCTTGTAGACAACATATTGATGGATCTTTTTTTTGTTGTCGTAGTTAATCCATTATTTCACTTTGTGTCTCTTTATGGAAGCATTTAAGCCATTTGCATTCAGTGTAATTATTGTTTTTATTGTGTTTGAGTGAAAGTTTGCAATTATAGTAAGTTTCTACTACAAAAACTTACACATACTTTGCCATGTGACCTAGCTACTATCTCCGTACTATGACAGCACAGTCTTCACCTCCAACCGATGTTTCTCACGTCCATTTAATCAGCTGTTCTCCCCCTCCATCATTTCCTCTTGTCTTAGTGTCAGGCACTTTTCCAGGGGCTGGGCATTCAGAAAGAAAATACATGATCTGAGGAAACTGAAGCCCAGAGAGGTGATGAGAGTTAAGATCACATATCAAGTTACAGTAAAATCAGGAACAGAATGGGGTATCCTGAGCCCCATTGAAAAATCTTTAGCCATTTTGATGCCCATCACTTGACAACCCACATCCTGGGTCTGAACTTCTGATACATGTGGAGAAATTGGAACTCTCCTACACTGCTGGTGGGATTGCAAAATAATACAACCTCTTTGGAAAGCAATCTGGTGCTTCCTTAAAAAGCTGGAAGTAGATCTAAGCTTTGAGAAAGTTTTTGTGTACTGAGGCTTTCTAAGAAGTTTCTCCAAGCTTCTGTAATTAAACTGGTTCAGTATCTGAGGTACTTTGGAATCTTGGATAAAGCCAGAAGCATCCCCTTCCTTGGAGTAATCTTCTTGTCTTTCTTTTCTTTTAATCTATTCACCTAATATTTGAAACATCATCTTCTCTGGATGCAACAGCAGAATTGGGCATAAGAGAGCTCCTTGGGGGATGGGACAATATCTCAGTCATCTTTTTTTTTTTTTTTTGTCTCCATTGCTGAAACAGAACCCCCAAACCAAACCCACTGCTGAATCAATTTCTGACTCATAGCAACCCTATGCGATGGAGTAGAACAGTTCTATAGAGTTTCCAAGGAGTGCCTGGTGGGTTTGAACTACTGACTTTCTGGTTAGTAGCTGTGGTACTTAACCACTATGCTACCAGGGTTTCTTTGGTAAAACAGAAGCCGTGATAAAACTCAGCCATCAACAGTCATTTCTTCAATGAACAAAAGAACTTTGCTCTAGTTAGAACCAAAGAATATTTATTCTCTTACTGTTTCTACATCCCATGCTTAGTGACAGTACAGAGTTGGTTTATAATATTAAGATACTTGAATTCCACTCCAGAAATCACTGTTTTTTGATGTGAATATTCTGTTTGTTACTATATCACTAGTAGACATGGTAGCTTGAACCCAGTATTGGTGGCCAGTACAAATATTGTCCTTCTTGTAGCTGTCATGACATAAAATATCAGTCTAGAGCAGTGAGGCTGAAAACAGGGCCAGGCTGGGGTCAGAGATGGGGTCAACCCAGCAGGAGTTGTCAGATCAGAGCAGGGGTGAGAAGGAGGTCAGATGGGACATCAAAGTCCAGGAACTAGGGCAGGTACACAGTCCATCCAGACTCTCCTGAGGCTGCTGGCCTGCCTACTGGAGCCCACTGAGTAGGGGTCTCATAAGCGGGCCTCAGAGCAGGCTTTCTGTCCAAAGGTCCCCAGAAGGGTCTTGGTAACTGACCTGGGTTTGAGTTCCCTTCTTATAAAGACAAACAACCAGCCAACAATATTTAGCAGGCTTTGTGTTCCCATAATCAGATAACCTTTAAAGTCTTGGTAAGAGCCTTATTTGTTCTAGCCAGTAGGCTCTAGGCCTCCTGCTGACTTAGAACCAGTTTGAGGTTTAATTTAGACTGGGTATCAGAATCACCTGTGGAACTTGTTAAACTATAGATTTTCAGGTCCCACCCCTGGGGATTCTGATTCTCTAAGTCTAGAGAGAGCTTTCAGAATCTTGAGGGGCAGGATGGTGCAGTGCTTAAGAGTGCAGAAGGGAGCCAGGCTGCTTATATTTGCAATGATTCTGTCATTAGCTGGGTGAACTCAAGTGAACTTCCTAAACTTTATGTGCCTCAGTTTCTCATCTGTCAAAACAAATAATATATTCAGCTCATTGGCTTAATGTGATGATTTAATAATACAAACTCTTAGAATACTAAGTGCTCAGTAAATATACTGTTGTTATCTTTCTGTTTGCACCAAGCTCTACAAGTAATTCACATAATCTTTTGGTTCACTTATTGGAGCATTTGTTCAACAAATGATTACTGAGTACTCTTATCTGCCAGGACCACACAATAGATCATCTTCCCAGTCTGTGGTCTAATGGTGAAGCCATATAGGCTTGAAGAGCTGAGTTTTTGGAAGTAGATTACCAGGTCTTTCTTACAAAGCACTTCTGGGTGGACTCCAACCTCCACACTTTTTGTTAGCAGCTGAGTGACAACCATTATTTACAGGTCTGCTAAAACCCAATCCCAAACCCATTGCCATCAAGAGTCATGGCAACCCCATGTATTATTACAGAGTAGAACTGCTCCATTGGGTCTTCTTGACTGTAATCTTTGTGGAAGCAGATAACCAGGCCTTTCTTCTGTGGTGCCATTGGGTGGGCTCTAACCACCAACCTTTTGGTTAGCAGTACAGTGCAAATGGTTTGCATCAGTCAGGTCCCTGCTAGACCAGCGAAGTACACTTGTGAGTCTGCCTCTCAGTCAGGCTACAGATGATTGGTCCAGGATGACCCAAACAGAGCCAATCACACTCCATCTCTCCAGGATCCTGGCATGGCTTCTGTATGGCTCAGGGGCTTGTGTGAACGGAAGCATACAAGGGCAAGAACTATTCACAACAGAATGAATACCAGCAAACAGAAAAAGCCAATGAGTCTTCTGCGAGAAAGAAAATAAAGCAGAAGCTTGGAATTCTCAGGGCTCTAAGGTTCCTTACTGTGCTGCTATCCAAGGGTACCACTAAATCCCTCCATCCTTATAACAATTTTTCTTTGTATTTAAGTTAGATGTGTGTCTATTGTTTTTACCCGATGCCTGGGAGGCAGCCTTTATCTCCAGAACTTGGCATCCCACACTCAATTGTTTCTTTTCCTTGGGGTTACTCAACCAAAACAGCTGTCATCTGTTGGATTCTGACTCATGGTGATCCCATGTGCCAGAGTAGAACTGTGCTGCATGGAGTTTTCCATTGCCATTTGTTTTGAAAGAAGATTGCCAAGCCTTTCTTGTGAGGCATCTCTGCAGATGCAAGCTGCCAACCTTTCAGTTAGAATGTTAACCATTCATGCTACCGTGGATCTGTGGCTACTCAGTAAAGAAGCAAATTCAGTAGTTAGAGTCTGAAGTCTTGAGACCAGAGAGCCTGAACACTGCTCTGGATGCTTCTGCCCTGACTTTGAATGAGCTTTGGAACAAGGGAACTTTAAGAGAACGGAGAAGAGGAAAGGCCATGGCTCCTGTAAGTCTTAAACATTATTGGGGTGCCTGGCCATGCCTTTCATGACAAGGATCCCAATCTCTGACTGTCCTTAGCTAAGGAGGTATCCTCCTGAGCTGTCGTGTTTTCTACCAGCTGTCTGTCATGCACTGTTCTGTTCCTTCATATTCACAACTCCTCAGACATTGGCATCCTTTCCATCCTTTGCAGATTGAGCAGACTGCTTACTGGGACCTGTCCTTCTCTCTTGGGTCTCTTGCTGGGGGTGGATAACAGGGAGGGAAAGTGCAGCTGTTTCTGTCCTACTATTAGTTAAGTTTCTGGTAGTTCCCTTACCTCAGGCCTGCCCCTGTAGCCTGTCACAGAGCTGATTTCTATTACCTCCTTCCAACTCCCTTCTGATTGCTAGGTATCAGTTCCTTCTTTTACAGATAGGGCTGACCTTTAGCTGGTTTGTACTGTTAGTGAACCATTTCCTATAAACTGCTTCTCTGTACCTCCTAGGTCCTGCCTCCCTTGCCAGCCCAGTTTCTCCCCTGGAATCCCCCCAGAACTTTGCAAGGCCCAATATACCTGCCAAAACAAAGGCCTTAGGATACTACTCTGGCACTGTCATTGGCATGTTCGTGCCCCTAATTTACTAGTTAGATATTTTAAATATGTTCCTTTGTTTGAAGCTAAGGCTTACAAAGATCAATTAACCTAACTACTTTTATTCATCCATCTATCCAACAAATTGCTAATGGGTGGCGGCTTTGTGCCAGACCATGGACTAAGTGTTGAGGCTATAATACTGATGAAACTATCAAGGAACATTCAGATTGGTGCAAAGGGAGATGAAACATTAGGAAATAAGTAGATACATACTCATTGCCATCAACTCGATTCTGACTCACGGTGACCCTATAGGACAAGTATGCTCAGTAGTTTCCAAGGAGCACCAGGAAGATTTGAACTGCCAGTCTTTTGGTTAGCACATGTGGCATTTAACCACTGTGCCACTATGGTTTCTGAAGTAGATACATATGTAATAACAAACTGCCTAGTACTAACAGGGAAAGACCAGGGTCATGTGAGAGAGAACCATGTAGAGGCCTATGTTAGGTAGGAGGCCTTTCAAGGGCTTAAGGAATTTACCAAAGAAGGAAGAACTGTTAGGTCTCAGAGGAACAGTGTGTGTGAAGAACATACCATTAGGTGAACTTGCCCAAGTTTCCCCCGTTAATAAGGGCTGAAACAGACCCAGATCTGTCTGACTCTGCAGTTTGTGTTCTCTCTTTCTTTCTGGGTTGTCTTGCCCTTGCTTATTCAGTTGCCTGTCCTAGATCCTTGGATGGGGCACTTATGTCTCTACAAGTCACTGCTGTCCTCCTTCTACCTCATAAAACTGCCCTTGTGCCTCACTACCTCAATAAATACATCTTTCACTGAACTGGGCTATCTCATCACAAGAGCTCCAAAAGGGATACTAGAAACGCTATTAAGAAGAGTCTCCTGCAAGCCCAACAACATGTTAGGGGTGAGGAACATGCTGTCACCCCTTTGCTGCACACAGCACCTGCCTCAGGCACCAGCTCTGCCCACTGTCCCTCTGAAGTTAACTTTATGCGTGATCCTGATCCAGCTCCTCTCCCCCTGGTGAATAGCCCAAGTACCAGATCTCAGGGTTAGGCAAGCAAGAAGCAGGAAACATGAACTGACCTCAGGAATTTAAACCAAGCAGGGCTGTCTGTAGAGCAGAAAGTGACAAGAGGTGAGAGGAGAAGGGAACAGAGACATCAAGAAAACATGTCCCAACTGCAGTAGACTAATTGCCTCCCAGTGTCCATTATTCCCAGTGCTGGTAAATGTTTAACAACTGGTTCTTTCAGGGAAGGAGCAGGGGGAAGACCAGACTTGTAGTATTTGTCCATTATTTGCCCATTTCTGTAGTGTAACTATTCCTGTTGAGCCTGAGTTGATATGATGTCACTGAGTGTGGCTTTGGGAAGAGAAGCATGCAATCAGCTTCTGTAAGCCAGTGTGAGCTGGTTCAGCACACCTCTAAAGGGGAGTGCAAGCAGTTAACATGCTTGGCTACTAACTGAAAGGTTGACAGCTTGAGTCCACCCAAAGAAGCCTTGGAAGAAAAGTCTGGTGATATGCTTCGGAAAAATCAGTCGTTGAAAACCTTTTGGAGCACAGTTCTACCCTGACACACACATAGGTGCACTGTTAGTCAGAATCAATTCCATGGAAACCTTATTTTTAACCACTGAATTATCCTTTCTTTCTTTTAATAACAGAAAGCCTTCAAGTTTCTTCAGGGCACGTGGCCACCTAACTAGAAAACTACATTTCTCAGCCTCCTTTATAATTAGATATGGCTGTATGAGTAAAATTTGGCCAATGGGCTATGAACAGAAATGAAACGGGCAACGTCTCAGTCACATCCTTCACAGGGATACGGATTGTTCCTACCTTCTCTCTTCCTTCCTGAAGTCTGGAATGTGGACATAGTGAAGATAAGAACAGCATGGTCAGGACTAGTAGGAGCAATGAGTTATAAGGGGCCTGAATCTTTGGGCAACCTCACAGAACAAAGCTGCCAAACCATCCTAGACCATCCACTTACCTTTGCCTTGTGTCATGAGAGAGAATTAAGTCTTACTGAAGATTTGTAGTCCTTTTATTATGACAGCTTAGTCTGAATGCTTGTTGAGACTCCTGCATAATGCTTTGCAGCTACTTCTATGATCCCCCTTAATCTTCTAAGTTTAAGCTAGACTTTAACTTCTGGATATCTCTTTAATTTCCTCTCCATCTAAAAGGGTTATACCTAGTGTAATATATCACTCTTTTTAGCCTGATGATGTCTTAGTTTTTGTGTTAAGGTCATTGGTTCCTTTCTTTTAATATTTTAGCTTTGATTGAGCTTTGTGACTTCCCTAACTAAGTAGAATTCTGGATGCTGGGTCCTGCATTGCCTTCTTAAGTACACACTTGATGTTTTTGTTTTTCTAAACAAGCTTCTTTCAATATTTCTTGTAGTTTTGGTTTGATTTTTACAAAGTCTCCAAGCTTCTGTTTAGCTGAGAATGTCTTAATTTCACCTTCATATCTGAGAGACAATTTTGCAGGATATATAATTTTTGTTGGAAGTTTTTCTCCTTCAGGACTTTGAATGTGTCAATTCACTGCCTTCTTACCAACATCATTTCTGCTGAGGAGTCAGACAAAAGCCTACAGGGCTTCCTTTTGTGTGTTAGCTTTGCTTTAAGCCTCACTGCCTTTAAGAGCCTCTCTTTATGTTTCATTTTGTTAAGCTTGATTATAATATGTCTTGGTGTCTTTCTTTTGGGGTCTGATTTTTGTAGCGTTCAGTAAGCATCTTGAATATCTATGTTCTCTTCTTTCATAATGTCAGGAAAATTTTCTGTCAGCAACTCCACAGGAATACTCTCTGTATTTTCGGCTCTCTGCTTCTGTTCAGGAATTCCAGTTATACATAGATTATTCCTTTTAATAGAGTCCCACATGTTTCTTAATGCTTCTTCATTTTTCTTATTTGTTTTCTCTGATTTCTCCTCATAAATGCTGGTGTCAGTTGGTCTATCCTCAAGCTCACTAACTCTAGCTTCCATCTCCTCAATTCTGAATTTTTGACTTTGTATTGAATTGCATTGTCTAATTCTGTAATTTTATTATCAATCTGCTGGGTTTCAGATAGTTGATGTTCCATCCGTTCAATTAGCTTACTTAATTTTTCATTTTGTTCTGCTACATTTTGTTTAATCTCTAGAAGGGTTCTCTATATAAGTCTTTTGTACTCAACCTCTGAAAATTTCAGAAAGACTTCTTCATCTGGGAAGTTTTTTGATTCTTTATGTTGGGAGTTTTCTGTAGCTGTGGTGGACTGCTTCTTTAAATGCTTAGAGATTGATTTGTTGCATTCACACCATCAAGAATCTGTTCACTTTCTCTGGTGTCACCCAAACAGGAGCTGAGGCATAGTTCTAAGAGAGGAGTAAGGGCACTGCTAGATTTGGTCACCAGCTACCTATGTGTTCTCTAGTGACTGGCCCCAGGTGGACTCTCTGGAGTGGCAGGCAACACCTCCTGGCTGCTAAAGGTGGAAGTTACTTGTGGTGACTCTCTATAATTACGCCAGCTGAGCCTATAGTGTAGCTCAGGGAATGGAGGAGAGAAGGATTCCATGGCACTTGGCTGCCCAGGACAACTGTGCTCTGTAGATGTATTTAGCTTAAAAAGTGCTTGCTTGCTGAGAGGGACACTGTGTGGCATCCACTGAAAGCAGCTAGGCCCTCAGGGGTGGCAGGCTCTGCCTCCTGGCTGGCAAAGACAGCACCCTACTTATGGAGTCACTGGGGCCATCAGCCAATGCTATGATATGGATCAGTGAAACATGGTGGACATGCAGCCTCCCCACTCAGCAGTCAGTTCTCCAGGTGATCTTATTTTAAAAAGGTGCTTTGCTGCTGAGCAAGGAACTGTCCATCAGCTGCTGAAATCAGTCAGGCACTCAGGTGTGTCAGGTTGTGCCTTCTGGCTTACCACAAGAGCATCTCATGGTTCGTCCCCAGACACTATGACATGGTTCAAAGAAGGGAGGGATTAGGGTTTTGCCACTTGCATCTGCCAGACCCCACCCATAACTCATCTTAAACACAGCTTTTCCACTGGAGAAGCCTTATCCAAACAGGGACTGTTGCTCAGCATGAGAATTAGGCCCAGCTGAGACCTCAGGCATAGATGACTCTACTTCCCAGCTAACTAAGATGCAGTCCTGCCTGAGCCGCTCTTCCTGCCATGATTCAGCAGAATGTATGGTACAGCTCAGAGAAGAGAGGGTGGAGGGGCATTGGTTCCCTCAGTTGGCTGCTGGGCTCTCAAGATATGGCTATCCCAAGTGCAGTCTCTCTGCTGCACTATATGCTGTTTCCTTAAGTACTGCAGTTCAGCGTATTATCTGGCTAATGCAGAGTCCTTTCCTCCCAGGTAACAAAGATGGTGTCAGTACCTGCAGTCCTCCCAAATGATGCATCAGCAGAAGCAGGACTCAGCATGCTGCTGCCTTATCTTCCAGAGAGGTAATTTCCCCCTTACTGGCACCTAGTCCAATATGACAACCCTATGCTGGATTCTAGGATGTCCACACTGCTCCATTCAGTTATCATTCCATGCCTTAGTTCTCAGAGGGAATCGAGGAGATGTGTGTCTAGTCTGCCATCTTGGCCCCACTACCTAGCCTGAATGCTAATACTTAGTCCTGGAGCTACCATAACGAAAACTCAAACCCACTGCCATTGAGTTGATTCCAACTCATAGTGACCCTACAGGACAGAGCGGAACTGCCCCATAGAGTTTCCAGGGAGTGCCTGGTGGATTTGAACTGGCAACCTTTTGGTTAGCAGATGTAGCACTTAACCACTTAACCATTACACCAACAAAATTATCCTTATCACACATTCCTCCCCACTCCTTTCAAGATGTTCCAAATGAGTTTCTGTATACTATAATGAAAAGATTATTAGTATTTGTTAGTCTGTGCTGCAGAAACCATCTGACAATCTCAATAGCTGACAACAAAGGTTTATTACTTACTCATGTTACATGATGGCTGTCGGTTGTTTGCATTTCTGTGTGTTCCACATTCTGGGTCTCAGATTGAGAGAGCAGCCCTTATCTCAGTCTCAAGGCAGAGGATAAATGTTGTGGCTCTTAAAGCATCTGCTGGGATGTGCATGCATCACTTATGTTCACATACCATTACCCAAAAGAAGTAAATGGCTTAGGCTAACACGACGGGGCAATGAGGTGTACTCCATTACAAAGACGTAGCAGTGGGCCAAACCAAAGCAAACTAAACCCACTGCCATTGAATCAATTCCAACTCACAGCAACTACATAGGACAGAGTCGAACTGCCACATAGGGCCTACAAGAAGTGGCTGGTGGATTAGAACTGCCAGCCTTTTGGTTAACAGCTGAGCTCTTATCCACTATGCCACAGGGCTCCATAGTAATGGGCAGAATAGGTGACCCTTTTATTGAGAGTGTTACAAAGACAGTTGATTCTCATTCCTTGTGGAGTCTATATTTGGAAATTTGCCTACTGGTGAGAACTTATCTGTAACTCTAGAGTCAATATTCAAGCTGCTTTCACGCCATTTGTGAGTATGCTCAGAGTGGTGAAAACACTGGGTCACCAGATGTGCCCACTCCCAGCTGAAGTTGAACAAGGCAGTACTCGCTCTGTCTTCTTGTTTCAGCTCTTAAACTATAAGCAAGTATTCTTTTTGCCATCTATTTAACGTTATGTTTTTCACATTTGTGTGCTTTGTTTTAAATTGGTGATTTCATTGTTTAAAATGGCCCCAAGCATAGTACTCAAGTGCTGTCCAGTGTTCCAAAGTGTGAGGAGGCCAACACGTGCCTTGTAGAGAAGATTTATGTGCTAAATAGGCTTCATTTAGACGTGAATTACAGCACCAGTGACCATGAGTTCAATGTTAATGAATCAGTAATATATATATTAAACAAGGCATCTTTCGACAGAAATGCACATAAAGCAAAGTTATGACTCGATCAGTTGATGAAAATGTTGTGAACAGAGGCTTGCAGAATCCTAACCTATATTTTTGCTAGGGACAATAATTTCCATTGCCACTGAGTGGATTCTGACTCATAACGACCTTAGACAGAGTAGAACTGCCCTCATAGAGTTTCCAAGGAGCATCTGGTGTATTTGAACTGCAGACTTTTTTTTTTTAAAACATACACACACACACACACACACACACAGAAAACTACCTTGCAAGAAATGATAAACTGCCTGTTTGTCTGCCTGCCCATACACCCATCCGCCCACCCACCCATCAACCCATCCATCCGTCTACCCACTCACTCACTCATTCATTCTTTCAAGGTTTGTGGCATGTCTGCTTTGTCAGGCTCTGCTCTAGGCCTTGGAGGTACAGAGACAAATTAGATTTTGTCTTTGATTTCTAGGAGTTCACTGTCTGTTGGAGGAGACAGGCAAGGATACAGATAATGGTCAGAAATGCAATAAAACCAAACCTGTTGTGTTGAGTTGATTCTGACTCACAGTGACCCCATAGGACAGAGTAGAACTGTTACGTTGGGTTTTCAAGGAGAAGCTGCAAGATTTGAATGGCTGACATTTTCATTAGAAGCCTAGCCCTTAAATTGTCCTAATTACAAACTCTGTGGTCAGAGCTATGAGTACAAAGATGCCATTCCAGACCTGGTGTGGTATCACATTAGAAACTGGCAGAGGGAGGAAGATGATGAGTTCAGACTGGGAACTGTGGGACATGCAGGAAGAAGCAGGCTATTGGATAGCTGGAGCTGAGGCTGGGGGCAGTGTAGGTTCAGGATGTGCCCTGGAGCCATTTGCACAGACCTGTCTGCAGATGACTGCCAAAGTGATGAGCACGTATAAGATTGTGGTATTCCTTCTCTATGCTATCCCTGGACATTGGATCAAGTATAGACTCCTAATTCTCAGCCAGCCTAACTATACAGGGTGACCACCCACACCAACATTCCTCAGGGAGGGTCCTGCAGGGGACTGACATAGGGTGAGTGCGGCAGTGTACATGTTGGCCCTGAATGAGAACAAATGCACAGTACCAATTCTGTTTTATGACCTCATCTGAGGCTGGAACACGTAGAGAGGGCACCAGGTCATACTCAGTGCAGCAGGACATAAATCAGGCAGTGTCTTACATCCTGAAGCCCCCAACCGGGAAGGCAGGGCCTGTCTGGCTCTAACTGGGATCAATTACAGGCCATTCCTCTGCCTGCTGGAGCTTGCTTCCACAGGCTCCAGCAGACCTGGTCCCCAGAGGCCCTGCAGAGAAGCAGCGCTGAGGTTGTGTCTGTGACAAAATGCAGGGCTGTAGCTTGGACAGTGCAAAGGAGAGAGAGCCACTGGCCAAACAGAAAGGTATTGCTACCCCTCATAAAAATGATAATAAGCCAACAATATCGACCTTTGTTGAATTTGGTGGGCCAGGCACTATGTCAAGCATTATTTCATTTTAACCTCACAATGGTACTCTTGGTACCATTTTACAGATGAGAAAATGAAGGCTCAGTAAGATTGAGTGACATACGCAAGATAAGTGGTACTTAGAAAGTGGTATAGCCCTGAACTCAAACCCAGGTGTCTTTGCCTCCAGAGGCTGAGTTCTAAAAACTAGCAAAGAGACAACTGTCTTTTACAGCTGATTTGGCTTCAAATTCTGGATCTTTTACTTCTTAACTGTATGATTCAAAGTAAGTTATTAAACTTTTGAGACCTCAGTTTCCTCATCAGCAAAACGAGGAGACCTAGAGATAATACACGTCAGGTGCATATGTTGTTGTCACTGTGGTTGAGTTGACTCCAACTCAGGGCAACTTTGTGTACAGCAGAACAAAACACTGTCCATCCTGTGTCATCCTCACAGTCACCAGGGTGTCTGAGTCCATTGTGGGTGCCATTGTGCCAATCTTTCTCATGGAGGGTCTCCAACGCCCTCATTGGCTCTCTACATCACCAAACATTATGTTCTCTGCCAGTGATGGCTTGCTCCTGATGGCGTGTCCAAAGCCACTGAATCAGGAGGTGTTCTGCTGTGATCCTGGAAGGTTTTCAGTGGGTTATTTTTGGAAGTGTATTATCAGGTCTTCCCTTCTGGTCTCACCTTCTGGTCTGCCAAAACCTGTCCACCATGGGTGACCCTGCTGGTATTTGAAATATTGGTGACATAGCTTCCAGTGTCACAGTAACATGCAGGCCACCACATTACAACAAACTGGCAGACAGGTGGTAGAAAGTACGTACAGATGATCAGTAAATGGCAGTGTTGTCATTATTGCCATCACCATCCTTACCTTGCCTCTCACTTTTGCTGACCACATTGAGAAAGGTGGAAGATAGTGTGAAAAGTCCTGTACTCAGGAGACAGAAGAGCATGCCATATGACTGATTTGATGTGACTGAAAGTGAAGGGATGGGAGAAGTAACTGGTAAAGTTCAAAAAGGAGTCAAGGATAGATCATACAGGCCTACCTTATAAACCACAGTAAGGACCTAGAACTTTATTCTAAAGTCAATCAGGAGTCACCTAAGAATTGTGAGCAGGTAGACAAGTGACATGGCCAATTTTCCTTCTCAGGGATTTTATTTCTTATTCTTTCTATTATTCCAGTTCATAGAACCATGCCTAGAATACACAAAGTATTCAAAAAATATTTGTTGCATAAATTCACCAAATGTTACTGTCGTATCCAGGCTTGTTTGGTTATGAGAAGCAAGAGTGCCCAGGGAAAGAAGCTGCATTTTAGGGATAACTGTGGCTGCTATCCTATGGAAAGCCAGCAGCAGGTACTGCAGCTGACAGATGATCCTGGGATTCAAGGTGGCTGCAGGTTCTCAGCAGACAAAATGCACATGTCATCACTGATGCAGTCTGTGTGAACTTCACACACTTTGTCCCTAACTGTTGCTTTTCCTCTCCTTTCTTATTGTGGTAAATATATAAGCCAAGCCAACTGCTGTTGAGTCGGTAAATGTATAGGTAACAAAAATATCCAGTAATCTGGTGCAAAGGACCTCTTAAAAATATTGAAAAGTAAAGATGTCACCTTGAAGATTAAAGTGACCCTGACCCAAGCCATGATATGTTCATTTATGTCACATGCTTCTGAAACCTGGATAATGAACAACAAAGACAGAAGATGAATTGATGCCTTTGAATTGTGGTGCTGGAGAAGAATATTGAATGTCCCGTGGACTGCCAAAAGAACAAACAGATCTGTTCTGGAAGAAGTACAACCAGAATGCTCCTTGAAAGCAAAGATGGCGAGACTGACTCTTATATAGTTTGGACATGCTGTCAGGAAGGATCAGCCCCTGGAGAAGGACATCATGCTTGGTAGAGTGGAGAGTCAGCGAAAAAGAGGCACACCCTCAGTGAGATGGATTGACACAGTGGCCACAACAACAGGCTTAAACATAAAAAAAGACTGTGGGTGTGGTGCCGGATCCAGTACTGTTTGTTCTGTTTTGCTCAGGTTCTCTATGAGTTAGAACTGACTCAGCAGTACCTAAGAACAACAGCAAGACGAGAACTAAAGAGAGCTCACTGGATTGAAGATGTTCCTATGCCTCTGGGAAGACAGGAACAAGACTACAGTGGGTTGAAGATGAGAAGCTGGAAGCATACACAAGACGTTTTTGAGTAACTTGGAGGAGAAGAGAAAGAAAAAAAGGCAGAGATAGCTAGATCTAGGTTTACCTGAAAAGCAAAATGAAATATTGCCATTGAGTCAATTCTGACTCATAGTGACCTAAAGGACAGAATAGAACTTCCCCACAGGGTTTCCTAGGAGTCCCTAATGAATTTGAACTGATGACCTTGAAGTTTACTGCTGTAGCTCTTAACCACTATGTCACCAGAGTTTCCCAAAAAGATCTATCTAGGTTTAGCTATATAAAAAAGCATTTTTTTTAAGTTGAGAGAACTTTGAGACTATTTACATGCAAAATGGAATATTTTAGTAGAGGTTTTGAAGATGCAGCAAAGGGAGAAGTTAGTGATATATAAATATATATCATATATGTATATCATATATATGTACATATATATGTATATACCACGCACATATAATAATATATAAGGGAGTTTCTAGGTGGCAAAGTGGTTAAGCTTTGCACTATTAACCTAAAGGCTGACAGTTCAAACTCATCGAGAGGTCCCTCACAAGTAATTCCTGGTGAACTGCTTCCAAAAGATTGTAGCTATTCTTGTAGAATTATATATGCCAAAGCAACAACAAAAGAAACCGAAAAAACAAAACCTGATGCTGTCGAGCTGATTCTGATACATAGAACTAGAACAGCCCCATATGGTTTCCAAGGAACAGCTGGTGGATTCAAACTGCCCACCTCTGATTAGCAGCCAAGCTTTTAACTACAGTGCCACCAGGACTCCTATATATGTCCTTTCTCTTGTGTACATCTTAATGGTATCATTTATCTTGGTCACATTGTGGACACTTCACCCACATTTGGTGTTACCTTTACCATTACTCAAAATAAGAAAGGTCTATTATTTAATGAATGACTTCTCCTCCCCTTACACCCCTGGTCACCACCAATGAACATTGGTCTCTGTATATGTATCTATTCCTATCTTTTTTTAAAAAATGAGATTACACAATATGTGTGCTTTTGTGACTGGCTTGTTTTACTCAGAAAATGCTTTCCAGATCCATGCATGTTGCCAGGTGTTTCGAGAGCTCATTAATTTTTGTGGCTGTGTAGTATTCCATTGCACATGTGTGACGTATTTAGTGTATCTGTTCCTCCACTCATATGCATTTAGTTGTTTCCATTTTTTTTTCTGTTATGATGAGTGCTGCAATGAACACATGTGTGCATAGGTCTGTTTGTGCCTATGTTTGTATCTCTCTTCTAGGCCACAGGAAAATTTGATCCTGCCTTAGATACTTGTCCCCCCAAAAGCCCCAAACCCATTGCTGTCAAGTTGGGTACAACTCATAGCAACCCTAGAGGTCAGAGTAGAACTGCCCCATAGAGTGTCCAAGGAGTGCCTGGTGGATTCGACCTGCTGCTCCTTTTGGTTAGCAGATGTAGCACTTAACCCACTATACCACCAGGGTTTCCCTGCCTTGGTTAGGACTGTGTAAACTAAGTGCCTGAGCAGAGGTGCTCCGTGGAAACCCTATGGGGGCAGTTCTACTCTGTTTTGTAGCATTGGTGTAAGTCAGAATCAAAGGAACAGTAATGAGTTTGGTTTGGTTTTTAGTTAATCCTCATTGACACAATCTAATCCTATCTCATTAACATAACAAACACAACCCGTTCACACATGGGATTATAGCACATATTTCTAGGGGACACAATTCAATCCACAACAGGATCACAATAGGACATTGTCCCATACAGTGCTGGAAGGTGAGCCCTCAAGTTTGGAAGGCATTACACAATGGCTGCAAGAATGGACTCAAACATGCCAATGATCATAAAGATGACATAGGACTCAGTAACATTTCATTATGTTGTTTATGGGGTTGTTGCGAGTAAGAGCTGACTCCGTGGCAACCAGCAACAGCAGCCACAAGTTCAGAGGCACTGTGTTTTGTCCACTACTTATTCATCACTGCTTAGAATAGTATCTGGTATGTAGCAGGGAATCATTTGTGGGTAAGTGAAAACTTGGAATTGTACTTCTGCCAATTTCTCCTTACATTTCTTAAAATTTTTTTTTCCCTCTCCTTATATTTCCAAAGGCTATAGTTTGTGGGTTTAGTTGCTCTGACAATATTGTTTTTATTATTTCAACATGGTTCTCTTTAATCTCATTGACTAATTTGGTCTTAAATTCTATTTTTGTATAATTATTACCAAATTACAGTTTTTTTCATGTTGGAAAGACTTCAAAGTTGTTGTTTTAAGTTTCAGAATCATGTTAACCGCTAGGAGACTGGAGTAAGAGAATAGAACTTCTAAATGGTCTTGGAAAATTATCCTGTCAGGCAAAAAGTTTCCAAAGTGGTAAACCACACACGAAGCTATCGGTTTTGTAGTATTGAGGTGTGGTTAATAAAAATAGACACACACACCCCTGATGCATGCACACATATGTGCAGACCCATCTACCAACCAACCAACCAACTAACCTCTAAAGCACAAAAAGAAAGTAAAATAGCCATCAAAGGCCAAGGCAAACCTTATTAGACAAAGAGAACATCTATTTCAAAGGTCCTTAATATGGAAATAAGGAACCCTAGTGGCACAGTGGTTAAGTGTGATGGCTGCTAACCAAAAAGATTGGCAGTCTGAATCTGGTAGCTTCTCCTTGGAAACCCCAAGGGACAGATCTACTCTGCCCTATAAGGTTGCTATGAGTCAGAATGGACTCAATGGCAAGAGATTTGATTTTGTTTTTATGTGGAAGCATCCTGGATTTTCTGATGAACAGAGAGAAGGCCAAATATAGCTGGATCAGAGAGAAGGGGAGAGAGAGAGAGAAAAAGAGAGAATTTGATGACAACAGAGAGGTAGGCAGCAGGCCAGCTCATGCAGAGCCTCATAGATCAGAATAAGAAATTTGAGTTTTATTCTAAATGTGATGGGAAACCACCAGAGGATTTAAACTGGCTTATACTTATACAAGCTCACTTTGGACTTTCTATGGAACATGAAGTACTGGGGCAAGCGCGAAAGCAGAGACAGGCTAGGAGGCCATTGCAGCCATCCAGGCAAGAGATGATGGTCCAGACACATCACCTGACTTAAGAGACTAATGATGGTGATGGAGAGAAATGGGAAGATTCAGGATGGGGTCTGATGTGGAGTCAACGCGACCAGTTGCTGGGAGGTGAGGAAAGGGAAGAATCAGGAGTGAAGTTCACATCTGTGGAATGAGCAATTAAGCGGATGGTGTTGTTCTATGTACTGAAATGGGGACAACTTGGAGGGGAGCATGATGAGGCTGAGTTAGAATTGCCTTCTTGACTTTCAAGTGAAGACAAGTGGGCAGCTGGCTGTGACTTTGGAGCCCCAGGGAGAAATCAGTGCTGGTCATATGGATTTGTAAGTCACTGGCATGTAGTACCAGTAGCAGTACCAGTCCCTGGATTCAATTCCACATGCAGACAGTATTTAAAAGCCATGAGATCACCCAGGGAGAGAAACGACCTTAAGCTTCCCTGGGAAGGGTATACACTCATGCTTGAACAAAACTGTATGGGAGGCAGGAGCCTGTAGGCATCTAATGGAGCAGACAGAAGTGACAAGTGACAATCATAATAAATTGGAGGAACGTGTAAGAATTCTCAGAGATAGCGGGGAAATCTGGTAAGTGACCAGATTTCCTGAAGTCTTGTGGGTTGAAGGCTCACACTGTTGCTCCTTGTGCGTGAAACGGAGTGTTGTCTGCTGACAGGAGAAACAGGGACATCTTGGTCACTCCTCTTTTCGTAGGTTTGTCTCCCCTACTCACCATGAGCATCCTGAGGGCAGAGATTCTGTCTTTTTTGCCTCCATGTCTCAGTGCCCAACTCAGAATAGCTATGATCTGAATGAGGGGACAGGGTAAAAGTCTGACAGGCCTGTGCTCCTCGTCTAGGAGACTCTCTGAACTGTGTAATCTACAAGCCAAAAAGATATCAGGAGCAGGTGGCTCCTTAGAACCCAACTCAGCAACCCTCTGTTGAAATGGAACAGTGACACGCTCTCTTGCTCCCCAGAATGAGACAATGTTTTTCTTCTCTACCCAGAACTGTGGAGAAATCCCATCATCTCCCAGCCCAGCAGCCCAGCAAGCTCAACACAAACAGTGAACCACATGGAGAGGGCTTTCTCAGAGTATCTAAGAAAGGAAGATGCTGACTTCTCCTTCCCTCCCAGCCCTCGTTGGGGATCTCAGGGGGAAAGAACTGTAACACCTGCAGTGATGGGCACCTCATGTCGGGGTGGTGGTTTGTAGTGGTAGGAAGGCACGCATGACCAGAGAAAGACCATATGGAGCTTCTGCACCCTCCAAATCTGGCCTTTGGTTTTAGTTCACACTTGGGGTAGGGTGGCCATAGTCAAGCTATGAGAACATAGGAGCAGAAGTGGCTGTTCCCATGAGGGGAGACTTGAAACAGAGGTGAGAAAGAAAATACTGGCAGTTCTCTGATGACTCTATCCTGTGTCTTCAGTCCTTTCTTGGGCCTAGTTGATTTGGGGTTCCATGAAAACAACCAGCTGCCTTTGAGTTGATGCCAATGCATGATGACTCCTTGTGTGTTAAAATAGACCTGTGCTCCACGGGGCTGTCAGTGGCTGATTTTTGGGAAGTAGATTGCTAGGTCTTTCCTCTGGGGCACTTCTGGGTGGACTGGAACCCCTAACGTTTTGTTTAACATTCAAACTTATTAACCAGTTGCATTACTCAGGGACTCCAGGCTTCTATGATGTATCCCAAACTCTTCCAACAAATTCTGCTTAGAGTGGTCTGAGTTGATTTCTGTTTCTTGACACAAAAAAGAACCTTGACTAAGAAAATACAGTAGCCCAGGCCACATTTGGCCTAGCCTCTTTCAATTCCCCAAAAAGGCTGACATTGCTGCATCCACACAGAACTACAGGGAATTCTTTCCTGACAGGTCTGCCTGGCTACTCCTGGCTGCATTCTCATTTGGTCTGTGTATCAGTTAAAGTATCTCCTCATTCTCTGGCCTTGTTTATACTCCCGTCTGTATCTGTAATGTTTGGAACGGCAGGAAACCAGAGTGGCCTTTACTCACGGGTATCTGATAATTACACCTGAAAACACCAAAGCTACAGAGGCAATGACAACAGAGGAACTCACAGTCAAATCTCAACCATCTGCCTGCAAACCCAAATAGAGAAGTAATAGCTAGGACTTCCTTACCTTGGGCAGAGGAAGAAACTACCTACCTCTTAGTGAACTTTGGGAGGTTCACTTAACTTCCTTTGGTGTGTGGGGAAAGAACTAATTGAGAAAACAGGCCTGGAACTTTGTATGTTTTCAACAAATGTTAGTTAGTTTTATTATTAAAAGGAATTGTGGGTAACAAAAAAAAGAAGAGTTCTTACAAATAAAACAGTTTTGGACTCATATTATTTTGAGTACTTAGGATGCTTGCCACTTAAAAAAACAGTTGCCATCAAGTTAATTCTGACTCATGGCAATCCCATGTGTCTCAGAATAGAACTGTTTTCCGTAAGGTTTTCAGTGGGTGACTTTTCAGAAGTAAATGCCAGGCTTTTTTTCCAAAGGCTTGAGTTTACCCAGAAGTGCCTTAGGAGAAAGGCTTGGAACCTAAGAAGGTATGAAAAATGGTAGCTATGTAAAGGTGTTGAACATAACAGAATTTAGGCAAGTGAAAGTCATTTATTTAGTAGAAGAGTTGAGAATAAAGTAATTTTTCTTTTGTTTAGAATTCCATTGATGTTACATTAACATGATAAGGCAAGATTGTTGTTAATTGCTGTCGAGTCAGCTCCCACTGTGGAGACCTTGTGTATAATAGAACAAAACATTGCCTGGCCTGCACTGTCTTCATGATCGTTGGCAAGTCTGAGTACATGATTGTGGCCATTGTATAGCGCCTGTCAACCTAGGGTACTTGTCTTCTAGTATTACACTGAATAATATTCTGTTGTGATTTGCAAGGTTTTCATTGGCTGATTTTTGGAAGCAGACCGCCAAGTCTTTCTTCCAAGTCGGTCTTAGTCTGAAATCTGTCCACTGTGAATGACTCTACTTGTATGTGAAATACCAGTGACATAATTTCCACAAGTCCACATGAGCCAAGGTATGAGCTTGAGTGTGTCCTACCTGAATTTAGAGATCATCACAAGAATAGATTTGACACATTAAACATTAATGACCAGTTGAGTTATGGAATGACATCAAGGACATCACACACGAAAAAAGCAAAAGGTCATTAAAAAGACAGAAAAGACCAAAAGAGAGATCAGAAGAGACTCTGAAACTTGCTCATGGATGTAGAACAGCTAAAGTGAATGAAAGAACTGATGAAGTGAAAGAGCTCAAGAGAAGGTTTCAAAGGGTGGCTTGAGAAGACAAAGTATTATGCTAAAATGGAATCAGAAAAGAAAAAGAGAAAAACACACCTGGCATTTCTCAAGCTGAAAGAACTGAAAAAAAAAATTAAGCTTCCAGTTGCAATATTGAAGACCCTCAAAGAGACAGACTGTCACAGAGGCTGAAACAACGGGTTCATGGCACGTGACCAGGCAGTGGTTCATTCTGTTGTACATAGAGTTGCTATGAGCTGAAACTGACTCAGCAACAACAAAGTTGAAGGTCACTGAAAAAGAAGATCCCCAACAAAAAGATGAACTGACACAAGGGCTGCAACAATGAGATCAAACATAGCAATGGTTGTGAGGTGCCACCAGACCTAGCAGCATTTTGTCCACAGGGATTTGAGGAATCAGAACCAATTTGACAGCACCTAAGAAAAGCAACAATCACAGCTTCCACTATCATAACAAAACACAAGCAACCACAGTACATCACATTGATAGGTGGTAGTAATTATGTAATAAAATAGTTGAAAACTTGTTATGATTAGAGATTATATTTGCTAACTCACAGTGAGGGCAATCACTTAGGTTTGTTACAAGTCTGTTCTCCAGGAGGAGGAGTGCCTAGGTGGGTGGGACTATTGAGAGGCAGGAAACGAAGGGATCAAGCAACTGCTTAGGGAAAAATGATTTGCTGAGCATGGAGGGAGGAGAGATGGATGAATGGCAAGAGGAAGAAAGAAAGGCCCTTGTAAGAAATGGCCTCCTCAATCCAGGTAAAGGCGTTGACTATTTTCCAGGTTGGTGGTTTCTCATTTCTCTCTCTTCCCAGAGTAGTTCTCTAGGTAGTCTCTGGCCAGGATACAACACGGAATCTGGTCTGACTTCAGCCTCCTTCCACAAACTCCTCTTTGTACTACATCTCAGGAGGGGAATGGTGAGTCTCCTGTCCTCTGTGAGTGGAGGGGGGCTGTGCAGTGGGTGTGAGGATGGGTCTTCAGGCTCTAAGAGCCTTACCTCTTTTCCCTGGTTGGCGATGAAAGATGCTTATTGCCACCAATACTCTGTCTTCACTTAGCCTGACTGTGACCCTGGATTCTGGTCGTAGCTCTGCCATCTGCCCACTGCTTGGCCCTGGAAAATGTCCTTCTTCTCTCTGGGTTTCAGTTTTCCAGAATGAAATAGTCATGGACTAGATGAGCTCAGAGGGCCTTTCTAGGTCAGGAGTCTGTAAGTCTTTGAGACCTCAGAAAGATGACTGGGGAAAGGAAAGATACTATGCTGGGGAATTAGAGTTTTTGTTGTTAGATGCAGTTGAGTCAGTTTCAACTCACAGTGTCCCTGTGCACAACAGAACAAAATACTGCCTAGTCTGGCGCCATGCTAACAGTTGTTTTTATGCTGAAGCCCATTGTTGCAGCCACTGGGTCAATCCATTTCAGTGAGGGTCTTCCTCTTTTTCATTGACCCTCTGCTTTATCAAAAATGGTTTATATTTCTGCAGGAATTGATCCCTTCTGACATGTGCAAAGTATGTGAGACACAGTGTCACAGATGTTACTTCCAAGGAGTACTCTGGTTGTACTTCTCGAACAGATCTATTTGTTCTTCTGGTAGTGCATAGTATATTCAATATTCTGCAACATCACAATTCAAAGATATCAATTCTTCTTGTCTTCCTTGTTTGTGGTCCAGCTTTCCCATGCAGATAATGTAACTGAAAATATCATGGCTTAGGTCAGGCACACCTTAGCCTTCAAGGTGACGTCTTTACTTTTCAATACTTCAAAGACATCTTTTGCAGCAGATTTTCTCAGTGCAATGTGTCTTTTGATTTCTTGACTGTTGCTTCCACGGGCATTCACTGTGGAACCAAGTAAAAAGAAATCTTTGACAACCTCAGAGCTTTTTCCATTTATCATGATGTTGCTTACAGGTCCAGTTGTGAGGATTTTGTTTTCTTGATGTTGAGGTGCAATCCATACTGAAGGCTGTGGTCTTTGATCTTCATCAGTAACTGTTACAAATCCTCTTCACTTCCAGCAACAAGGTTATGTCATCTGCATAATGCAGATTGTAATGACTCTTCCTCCAATCCTGATGCCTTGTTCTTCATATAGTCCAGTTTCCTGGATTATTTGCTTACATACAGATTGAAAATTTGTGTTGAAAGGATACAGTCCTGATGCACACCTGTCCTACCTTTAAACCATGCAGGGTCCCCTTGTTCTGTTTTCACAGCTGCCTCCTGATCTGTGCATGGATCCCTCAAGAGCACGATTAAGTGTTCTGGAATTCCCATTCCCTGCAGGATTGGGAATTATAGTAAAGAAAGTTAAACTTCTGGAGACTGTAATGAAGGAAAACCAAAAGGATCCCATTCAAATATATTTCTCTTCTTTCTAATTGCAAATTCCTTTCTTCTCACTTTTAAACAGGCACAAACCAGATGGTCAATCACCAAAAAGGCAAAGTTGACAGTTTTTCATTCTTTACCTAAATGCTCTGGTTTATGTCGTAGAGAATGATAGAGTCAGACATGAATGGAGGCATCCTGTTATACTATCTGTTCTGTGTCTTTTCCCACTAGACTGTGAGCACCCAGGGGGTAAAGGTTATGTCACACTTACTTGTAGTGCTAATAAATGTTTGATTTATGAACTAATTGAGAAACAGGCCAAAGAACAAACTAACAGAGCTGATATTGGAGAATCTGGCTTACTCCAGTCATATGGGCTTCCTAATAGTGAATTCCAGAATTTGATTTCTTTTCATCCAGTTATGGACAGTGCAGGGCATAATTTCCCCATTTAAGAGCTGCCTTACCAAACTTAGAGTGTGAAAGACTAGACTAAAATGTGAACTCCCAAAAGGAAAGGAAAGAGGAAGGCACAGAGCTACACATGCCCACTTCTGCTCCTCAGTTCACCAATAATGCAAGTCCTACTTCATCCCTGAGGGCTATGAAGGAGTAAAGGTAAGTCAGGAGGGCTATACCAGTGGAGGTTCCACCATGTGGATAAAAACATCAGAAATGGGTAAAGCATTCTCTGTTAACCATGCAATTCCAGGCACATAGTATGATTTCAGTAAGTTTCATATAGGATAGTGGGTAGTAGCCATCGTTTTGGATGTCCAGCATCCCAGTCATCTCTCTAGGTTTCTTCTTTCTTTTTAGGTGGGAGGAGGGTTCACTCCTCATAAGAGGAGATGAAAATGACAGAGGCTTGCTTTCTCAACGCTCTTTGAGTTGTTTGCAGGCCCATGGACCAGTTTTTCCCAGTCAGTTGCCCTGACCCTTGACTTTGAATTATATGGTAGCGGCATTAAAAAGTAGGAAACAAGATCTCTTTCTGTTAGTTAGAAAGAGGGGGACCAAAGAGCTACACCTGATTTTTAGGCTAGATGCAGCTCTAGTGCCCAACTTCTGAGGGACTGATGGTACAAAGTAGCTGCAGCAGTGGAAGTGGTGTCCTCAGTGGATCATTCTGTAGCATGATTTGCAGTCCTGTTTCTGGCTGAGTTGCCACCAGATCTGGTTCTGAAGCCCTCTGGAAGATTCCATGAGCTACCACAAATCCTTTTGTAAATTCCTTTTCTGCTTTAATCAGCCAGAGTCATCTGTTGCACATCACTGAGCCCTACCTGATACAGAAATTTGTACAGGGAATAATCATAGACAACAGAACCCTCAGGAGAAGAGTGGGAATCTGAGTGTCATGGACTGAATTGTGTACCCCTCCAAAATATGTGTAGAGGTTTGGCTAGGTCATGATTCCGGATATTTTGTGGTATTCTTATATATTGTAAATCCTGCCTCTATGATGTTAATGAGGGAGTCTGGGCAGTGGTTGTGTCAGTGAGGCAGAACCCAATCTGTAAGATTGTACTGTGCTTTAAGGCAATGTCTTGAGATATAAAGGAAAGGGAAGCAAGCAGGGAGCTGGGGAACTCATACTACCAAGAAAGCGGTACTGGAAGCACAGCGTGTCCCTCAGCCCTGAGGTTCTTGTGTTGAGATGCTCCCAGACCAAAGAAAGACTGATGCAACACCAAGATCTTCCTCCAGAGCAGACAGAGAATGTCTTCTCCTGGAGCGGGTGCCCTAAATTCAGACCTTCAGCCTACTGGACTGTGAGAGAATAAATTTCTCTTGTGAAAGCTATCCAGTTGTGGTATTTCTGTTATGGCATCACTAGATGACCAAGACACCGAGGACTGGTTATTTGGACCTGCTGGGACCAAGGGCAGTGCAAATCCAGGTTTAAGTCATGGGACACTGACAGATCAGGCATGCAATGGTGAAACAGCCAGTCAAATTAAAATTCCTAGTCACCTGGAATGAAGTTTCCATTGATGGCAGGGCTCTGAGAAGCTCAGTGGTCTCTGCTTAACAGCAGTACGAAGATTACAGAGAGTTCAAGGATCATAAGATAGGATGGTTGCGTCTGTACAAACTGAAACACCGTGTGAACTCATATCCTAGCTATGTAGCTCAAGTCTCCAGCTAAAAACTAATAGCGTTTCATGAATATGACTGAAGAATCTCAAATTTCTTGCAGTGGCAGAACAAGGAGAGGAGGTAGTGTCCCTGTAGCCCAGCACCCACAATCACCCAGTGGAAGCTGGAACCGAGGTATGTCTGTCCTGCAGGACTTGGAGTCATTCAAGATGTTAGGGATGGAATTGTGTCCCTGAAAACATGTGATGGAATCCTAACACTATACTTGGAAAGTAATCTCATTTGGGAAAAGGCTTTATTTGTTATATTAATGAAGGCTTGTCAGTGTTGGATGTATCTTAAACCTAATATATGAAAAGCACAGATTGGGCACAGAAGCAAGCAAACACACATCAGGGAAGATAGATGCCATGTGGAGGTGATCGAGGAAGTGAGGAACACCAGGGCTGGTGAAGCTGAGAAAGGACTTCCCATACTGCCCTGGGTAAACAGAAAGAGAGCTTTCTTCTAGAATGGCTGTGCTGGATTCAGACTTCTAACCTCCTTAACTGAGAAAATTAATTTCTGTTCTTTAAAGCCACCACTTGTGGTATTCCTGTTATAGCAGCACTGGGAAACTAAGGAGGTACCACCAAGGCAGAACTGGATTGTCCCTTCTTCCTGCCCTCCAACTAAACCCAAACCCAATCCATCACCTTTGTGTTGGCTCTCACTCCTAGGAGTCCCCTAGGATCCAGTAGCACCGTACTACAGGGTCGCCAAGGCTGTAGTCTTCACAGAAGCAGACTGCTGGATCTTTCTCCCCAGGAGCAGCTGGTCCGTTCGCACCTGATATTTCAGGTAGCAGCTGAGCAGATAACCACTTTGCCACCAGGGGTTCTTCCAACCTCTTACTCAGACAGAAGTCAGAAAACACTACCTGTAGGCATCAACTCAACTATGGTATCGAGCAGAGTAGGGAAAGGACAGGAATTGGGGAAACAAGCCCAGAGCTGGTACCAATGGAAAACTACTTCCCCATGGTCTAGAGATACATAAATACAGTCAGATTTTAGTATATCTGTAGGATGAAATACAACCAGAGTGCTCCTTGGAAGCAAAGACGGTGAGACTGGGTCTTACCTACTTTAGACATGTTGTCAGGAGGGCTCAGACGCTGGAGGAAGACATCAGGCTTGGTAGAGTGGAGGTTCAGTGAAAAAGAGGAAGACCCTCAATGAGATGGATTGACCCAGTGGCTGCAACAATGGGCTTAAGCATAAAAACTACTGTAACCATGCGTAGGACCAGGCAGTGTTTCGTTCTGTTGTATGCTGGGTCCCTACGAGTTGGAAATGACTCGATGGCACCTAATAACAACAACAGTAGGATGATACATAAAGTCAAATTGAAGAGGAGAGGGAGATAAGAATAAGGTTTCGCTAACTGACAAAATTTGAAGAATATATGTGGAAATAGATTCTGAGGGTGCCAGACCAAGGAAGAAAAACATAATTTTAGATTGAACTGAATTTACTGATATGGATGCATTTAGCAGAGCTGTACATTTCAATAAGGCAGTTTGAGTAGCCAGAAGGAGTTCTAGTTGTATGCTTTGTTGGTTGACTGAATCTTGGACCAAATAGTGATCTGAAACAAAGTTAAGATGCCATAAATTCTTTGGTGTAATACAGGAAACAAGCAAACCTGCTGCCATAGAGTCAATTCCAACTCACAGTACCCATATAGGACAGAGTAGAACTGCCCCATAGTTTTCAAGGAGTGCCTAGTAGCTCTGCACTGCGAATCTTTTGGTTAGCAGCTGTAGCACTTAAACCTCTATGCCACGAGGATTTCCATAATCTAGAAGGGAGATGTCGTGGATTAAATTGTGTTCTCCCAAAAATGTGTGTGGCTATTTGACGGGGCCACAATTCCCAGTGTTGTGTGATGTTCCTGTATGCTGTGAACCCTGGCTTTATGATATTAACGAGCAGTTGTGTTGGTGAGGCAGGACTCAAAGAGTAAGACTGTTTTGTGCCTTGAGGCAATCTCTTTAGATAGAAAGGAGAGAAGCTAGCAGAGAGATTTGGGGGACCTCACGGCATCAAAAGAAGTAAGCAGGGCCAGGTGCAGATCTTTGGAAAGGACCCAGGGGTCACTGTGCATCAGAAATTCCAGTCCAGGGGAAGACTGATGACAAGGATCTTCCTCCAGAGTCCTCAAGGAAAGTCTTTCCCTGAAGCTGACACCCTGAATTTGGACTGTTAGCCTACTGGACTGTGACAAAATAAAATTTCTCTTTTTTAAAGCCATTCATTTGTGGTATTTCAGTTAAAGCAACACTAGATGACTGAAACAGGAGATCAAAACATTGCACACATTTCCACATATGATGTGTTTCTCACCACATAAGTGTATTAATTCCCATGATGGGTCCAGAAGATAATCTCTTTGTGAAGGTATTAAACACTTTAGGGAGGAGAACACTGTCATCTTTGAAAAAACCTTGTAATGGCTATTCTCTGTAAGCCTGGGAACGGTGGTAGAAGTGGCAGCTGAAATGGGTTCACAACAGATGATTCAAGATAACATCAAAAGCCTCAATGTGAAAAACAAGGCAATAGATTTTTTCGAGGAAAACTTAGGAGAATATCTGTATTTGCTTTGCATATTTTAAACTTTATGTAAATAATGGTGCACAAAATGGATTCTTCTGTTACTTGTTTTTTCCATTCAATATTGTATTTTTGAAATTCATCTATCTGGCATCCTTGTTCATTCATTTTTACTGCTGCATAATATTCCATTAAATAAATGTGTCAATTTGATTTCCGTGTTTATGCTAATTCTTATAAGCCACAGGATATATATTTATGTCCTTTTCTTTCTATAGCAACAGGTTCAGTTTGTCTAATATCCGAAGAAAGTTGTTTCATATAGGAGGTCTGACAATCATGTCCATGGACTTAATTGTTTTAAGCACTACATACCTCATTGCTGAATATCACTATGGTCACCTTCACAGTACTCCCCGTTTGAAGCTTTGCACCAGTTCCACCACCTAGTCTACCCTTCCAAGCAATTTGGGAACTCTTTCTGGAATGGCCATTGCACATGGTGGCACAGTAGCAAGTTCACGAACTTAATTGTCTAGTTGTCTGTGAGGGAGTTTTTAGCCAGTAAACAAATAACTGTATTGGAAGACCTTCCCTACTCACCAGATCTGGTACCCAATGACTTTTTTCTTTACCTGAAGATAAAGAAAATATTGAAAGGAAGACATTTGGATGACATTCAGGATATCAAGGATAATACGACAACAGCTCTGCTGGCCATTCCAGAAAGAGTTCCCAAATTGCTTGGAAGGGTGGACTAGGTGCTGGCGCTGGTGCGTGGCTTCCCGAGGGGAGGACTTCGAAGGTGACTATGGTGATATTCAGCAGTGAAGTATGAAGCACTTTTTCTAACACGAATTCACAAACTTGATTGTCAGGTTTCATGTTTGGTTCAGTTTTCCAGTTGTTTATAGTAGGAGGGTTAGTCTGATATCAGTTATTCTATAAAAGGAGGGGTGGAAGTCTTTTAAAAACTATTCCTTTCCTAACTTCTTGAGGTGGTTGGTTACTTGGTTCATTATTTTTATCTTTTGCCAGTTGTTGTCTAATATGGACATTTCTACATAGAACCTGCTCTAGTCTCATCTCAGAAGTTTTGATAGGAAGTACCACTGTTATTGGCTATTGCTCAATACAAAATACCTTCTAATTTTCCTTATTATTCCTTCTCAGACTTATGCATTATTAAAAATTATATCTTCCTTACGCTCCACATCTATGAGCTTTTTTTGGTATATATTGCTAATGTACTTCTGCTAGTGTATGAGAAGAATAATTATATTATTTAATGGACATAATTTCTTAATTTCAGTGAGGTTGAATTATAAATTTTTTTATGACTAGTGGCTTCATGGCCTATTGAGGGGGAACTAAAAACAACACAAAGATATTCTTTGTGGTACCCCTACACCTACATACAAACCTCTTTAGAAAATCCTAATTTGAATGTGATGTCTGTTTTCTGTTGAAATCCTAATTAATGCACTGTGTATTAGAAAGTTAAAAAAAGGATCTAGCACCTTTCCCAAACTCTGTTTAGTTTTCATTGTTTTTAGAAACCCCTTGCACATGTCTGGTGTGGACATTCATGTCATCTTGTAAAAAGCAACCATTCTGTTTTTACATTTAAAATACTTATGATTATAACTTCTTTTTCTTTTTAACATGTAAAAAGAGTGTTTACTGTGATTAAGTGAAAGTTTGCAACCCAAGTCAGTTTGCCACGTAAAACCCTGAGCACCTGCCTCTATGCAAATCTACCTGCTCTCCTCGCCCTGTGACAGCACACTCTTCCTTTCCACTTTTTACTTCCGGTTTCTTTTTCTTCCATATTTCCCTGGCAGAAGCCTTCAGAAGGAGCCTCAGTGGCACAAATGAACAAGCACTCACTACTAGCTACAAGATTTGAAGTCTAAACCTACTCAGCAGCAGCATGGAAAAAGACTTAATGATCTCCTGTAAAGATTAGATCCAAGAAAACTGTATGGGGCAATTCTTCTCTGTTACATGGGGTCACTATGAGTGAGTCAGAAGCCACTCAATGGCATCCAACATACACACACACACATGGCTTCCAGTATAATGTTGGACAGAAATAATTGTAAGTCTCATTCCTGGCTTTACATGGAGTGGAACTGATGGTTCTGTGAAAGCTGGAACCTGTGAAAGGTGTAAGCCTGTCAGAGAAGGCAAAATGGAACATTTTCTACTAAAACAAGTGATAGAAAAGTGGTAAAACTGCACCTTGTCAAAGGCAGAAACCTTGTGAGACCTGGAAAACTGAGGCGAGTTCTTACTCTCAGGGTTTCATTGTGTTTGTTGTAGACCTGGTGTAAAGCAAAACAGAAAAAGCAACTCAGTGCCGTCGACTCAATTCCGACTCGTAGCCACCCTGTAGGACAGAGCAGAACTGCCCTGTGGGGTTTCTGAGTAGCGCCTGGTGGAGCTGAACTGCTGACCTTTTGGTTAGGAGCTGTAGCACTTAATCACTACACCACCAGGGTTTCCAGACCTGGGGTGGATACTTTTATTAGTGAGATAATTTTATTTTTAAAATTATAAACAGGTATCGAATTTTATCTAATGATTTTCTATATTGTTTAGGATAATTCTAAATCTCTCTCTGTCTGTCTCCTTTCTTGGAGTCCTGGCTCCATCCTGGCAGTGCATATCAAGGTCAACGCCACGGAGACCCTCCTTCCTTCCTCCATACTGGACTGGCCTGAAGAGGTTTGGGTCTATTGGAACGTTCATTGTGGAACATTTCAGGATGCCCATGCTGGCATCATTTCAACGTATTATTTTATATATAAAACATCTGCTTTTTAATCTTGATTTACCAATGACCCTTTGTCTATTAGGAGTAAAAGGAGGAGATAGTAAAAGGGGTAGTTAGGAGAGAAACTTCATTATGCCACCATGTATATAACTGGCAGCAGTCCTGTCAACCAGGCACTGAGTAGGCTGACTTTACAGACAAGGAAACTGAAGTTAGAGAAGTGAAATGCACTGCTCTGGCAGAGTGAGATCCTGGACCTCTAGTCCCACATCTTGGGCTCAGCAATGCTGCTTGCTTCCTCTCCACAGAGAAGTGAGACCTGGCACTAGCGTACTTCCTCTTTTCCCTCACCCCTGGGTGTAGGCATCTCCTGATCTGGTCCCACCCTTCCCTTAAATTCTTTGGCTATTGTAAAGCTTGGGAGCATCGTGGCCCACTGACCCAGCTTCCAGACTCTCTTGGGGATAGTTGGAGCTTTGTATGCTGTTACTGCTGTGAGTATTGTGTTGCTCTCCAAACTGGTAGGGGAGCAGACAGTGAGTGGGGTTCTGATTCTGCCTCTCTGTGGATCAGACTTGTCACTGACATGGGCAAACACTTGACGCTGCCCGCTCTGCTCTTGTTCCTTCCTCTGATCACAGCCCGGACTGCTTTCAACTGCCTAGTCACTGAAGGCTCTCAGCTGCCTCTGGTCTCCAAATACGTCCTGCCTTGCGTCTTGGACTCCAGCCTGTCCCTCTTTGCTTCATGCTCCTTAGAGACCAACTTGACACAGGTCTTGGAGGTTGTGCCACGGAACGTAGAGGGGCTGTGTCTTAGCATTTCTGCTTCTGTCCTGCCACGGAATGCCTTCTCCCACTTCCCTGAGCTCAAGGTCCTGGGGCTGCATCTGCGTTCAACCACGCTCCAACCAGGAGCCCTGGGAGGCTTGGAGCAGCTCCAGCGGCTCACTTTCATAGGTCGCAGCATGCATCTTCTCCACCTGTCCCCTGAAGTCTTCAGCAATCTGAGCTCCCTCCAGGACCTTACCGTCTCAGGTTCCTGTTTAAACAGGAGCTTGGGTGTCCGGCTGCCTCCCAGTCTACGACGACTGGCCATAAGAAACAGCTGCCTGCAGAATGTGGGGGTTCTGGCTGACATTTTCCCAGACCTGGTGCTGGGCTCCTCCTCTGGGGATGCCTGGTCCCTGGATATGCTGGACTTGTCATTCAACACGGGGCTGAACATGAGCAGCCCTGGGGCCCTCCAGGGACTCCAGCTGAGGACTCTGCGTCTGGATCACACAAAGGTGGAGCCGGCTGCTGTGGAGGGATGGGGACTGCAGAGGCTGGATGCCCTGTCTGCAAAGAGAACTGCCACAACTGAGCTGCCTGTGGGGGTAATTGCTCACTTTGGTCTGCAAGAGCTGTATTTGGGAACCACTCAGATAGGGTGCATAGCTGCCGAGGCTCTGGCTTCTTGCCACAGCCTGATGAGGCTGGATCTCAAGAGCAGTCGTCCGATTGACCTGCCATCGGGCTTCCTGGCTGCCATGCCCCGACTTCAGACATTAAACCTGACAATCAACCAAATGCAGCTTACCATGCTATGCATGAACGGCACCAGCGTTGAGTCAGGACTGTGGGCCTTGGATCTGTCTAACAACAGACTGTATACCATACCCTCAGACACCTTCTCCTGTTTGCCTCACCTGCGGGAACTTCTACTTCAGCAGAACCAGCTGTTTCACCTGGATGGCCAGGTGTTCCAGGGCCTGAGGAGGCTGGAGACACTGGACTTGAGTGGGAATCCACTGGCAGCCCTGGGTAAGGGCTGGTTGGCCTCCCTACCTACACTGACCACCCTAAACCTGCTAAATATCCAGATGGTGCTCAGCTCGACCTTGGACTTCTGGGGCCCAAAAAGGTTGAATAATTTGAAACTGAGGCTCCTCTCTGGGCCTCCCAGAACACTGTCCCTGCCTGCAGGGCTGGCCAGCTTGGAGCTACATGCAGACTTAGGCATGAAGCCATGGAAGCTGGTTACTAATGTCTTTCCAGTCTTACAGACCCTGACCCTGAAAGGCTGGGGACTGCAGCTGGAGGCTCAAAATGTCTCTGAGATTTTCCCTGCCCTTCACCAACTCTCCCTGTCTGGCAATAGCTTGGAGGCCCTCTGCTCACAGGGTAGCTCCTGCTTCTTCCTCTGGCAACTCCCCAGGCTTGAGCAGCTGAAGGTGAAGGGGGACGGGCACAACCTCAGACCCTGCTGCATCACAGGGCTGCCTAGCCTGCGGGAGCTGAAGCTGCAGAATCTGCAGTCCCGAGCCCGCCCACGCCCAGTGCGGCTGGAGGAGCTGGTGGGCGAGCTGCCAATGCTCCAGGTGCTGCAGCTGCAACAAACAGGGCTGCAGACCATGTCTGCTGCTGCTTTCCAAGGCCTGCGCAGTCTCCAGGTCTTGGTGCTGGACTGGGAGAACGGGCTTGTATTGGATGCCAGCCTCCAGCAGCACAGCCCCCAGATGCCCCAGTACATGTATTTTCTGACGGTGACCTTGGCCTGCCAGTGTGCCAATGCCTGGATGGGGCCCTGGGTTGAACGCTCCCCCAGGACCTATGTGTACATAGCACGCCAGGTGTGCCAGCCAGAAGCTGGAGGCCGCTCCAAGGGACTTTTGTTTCCTTTTCTTTGGAGCCACTGTCCCCACACCTTAGAGCTGGAGCTGTTTGGGGGCAGCTGTGCCCTGCTGCTTCTGCTGCTCTCTTTGCCCTTCCTACAGGAGGCCAGGTACTGGATCCTCTATCTCCAGGCCTTGTTCAGGGCTTGGTTCCAGGGTTTGAGGGGTCACCGGAATGAGAGCAGGAGGTTCCTTTATGATGTGCTTGTGTCACACTGCAGGCAAGACCAGGGCTGGGTGATGCAGGAGTTGCTGCCCACTCTGGAGGGCTACCTTCCAGCTGGCTGGGGCCTGCGTGTCTGCCTCCCAGAACGCGATTTTGAGCCAGGCAAGGATGTGGCAGACAATGTGGCAGACAGCATGGTGGGCAGCCGGATCACGCTTTGTGTGCTAAGTCCACAGGCCCTGTGCACACCTCGCTGCCGCCTGGAGCTCCGCCTGGCCACTTCCCTTCTGCTGGCTGCCCCCAACCTACCAGTGCTACTGCTGGTCTTCCTGGAGCCCGTCTCCTGCCACCTGCTCCCTCGCTACCATAGACTAGCCAAGCTGCTCCGCCGGGGAGACTACCACGTGTGGCCCAGGGAAGAAAAGAGAAAGGATGACTTCTGGGCTTGGCTAGGGAAGAGGCTAGAGCAGCCCAGGTAGTGGTGGAGCAGGTGCACAGGTGTTGGTGGAGGTAGATAAAAACAAACCAGGTTGGCAGGGAGATAGTGGGCGTGTGTAGAGGCATGAGACTGTACTCAGCTCCTGTGGGAGGAGGGTGCTGCTCATACAGGGAGGGTGAAATTTGGGAAAGCAGGCTTTGGGAAGGCTCTGGAGGATGAATGAGAACATTGGGAGATGGCAGGTGGCTGTTTGGCATGTGATGCGATCTCAAGATTTCCAAACTGTCAGTAAATTTGCTGAGTCCATGAAATGCTTGGCTTGACTGGAGTTTTTTTTGTTTGTTTGTTTGTTTAGTGGAAATCTACATGAGGCAAAATGCTAAGGTTCTAGGTTCTAGGGTCCCAGGAATGGAAACCCAAGGAAATGAGATTGGGAATTTATGGTAAGTGTAGAAGAAAAGGAAGAGCTCTTGCTTTGAATAGTCCTGAAATGTGCGATGAAGCCTAGGCCAAGTTCTATCAGATCTTCCAGGGGTAGGGTGACTCCTTTTGCCATCTGAGATACAGAAGGAATCGACAGCCAGGGACCTAAAAGCTAAGCAGTTGAGATTCTGTCCAGGTGGCAGCTGACTGATTGTTCCCTCAATAAAAACATAAAAGCATGTTCACATTTATCATCTTCTTTGATCCTTGTAGCAACACTGGGAGAAGAAATCCATTCCCTTAGCACTTTGCACTCTAGCTATGTTAAACTTCTTACAGCTCCCAGTATGCCATTTTTTTTTTTTTTTTTAAACCTCAAGGACTTTGCATATGCTGTTCCTCCTCTGAAGAACACCATTCCTTTTGGGGAACTCCACTGTGTCCTTTAACATTCAGCTCAGCCATCACTTTCTCCAGAAGTGTTCCCTAACCTCCCAGCCTAGGTAAACTGCTGCCTCTGCTCTTCCACGGCCCTTTTTTCTGAGAGCACTGATCACATTATATTGATCTATTATAGGTCTGACAGCCCCTGGTTCAACAGCTTTCAAAGCGCAAGATGATCCACTAGTGTTTAGAAAGAAAATGTTATAACTTCTGTTTTCATTGTTGTTTTATTTCACCTTATTACAGAGCCAGCTTGCCTGATTTTTAGCCACAGGTCTTTGGCATGTTACTTAACTTCTCTGTATCTCTGTTTCCTCTCTACATTAGTGGTAGACCCTCCCTCAAAGGGATTTTTGAGAACTAGATGAGTTACTACATCAAAAGCACTGGGAACGTGACCTAAAGCACTGTAAATGTTTGGTAAAAGTTAGCTACAAATTGTTAGAGGGCACCAGATAGAAATGGAGAAAAATCAAACTCACTAAAAATTGCCAGACTTACTGGTCTAACAGAGGCTGGAGAAACCCTGACACCCCCAGAAACCTTTTAACCTTAGTACTGAAGTCACTCCTGAAGTTTATCCTCCAGTCAAAGACCAGATAGGCTTATAAAACAAACAATAATACACATAGTTTAACCACGTATATAAGACTAAATGGGCATACAAGCCCAGGGGCAAGGATGAGAAGGCAGGAAGAGAAAGGAAAACTAGACGAATGGCAACGGGGAACCCAAGGTTGAGAATGGAAGAGCACTGACACACTGCAGGGTTGGCAACCAATATCACAAAACAATATGTGTCTTAATTGTTTAATATGAAACTAATTTGCTTTATAAACCTTCACCTAAAGCACAATAAAACCACTAAACCAAGTATTGCCATTTTGCTGACTCCACCTCATGGTGTGCCTATAGGATAGAGTAGAACTGCCCCACAGGGTTCATATAGGGTGGCTGGGAGATTCAAACTGCAAAACTTTTGGTCAGCAGCCAAATGCTTAACCACTGCACCACCAGTGCTCCTTGTTGTTGTTAGGTGCCATCGAGTCAGTTCTGACTCATAGCGACCCTACGAACAACAGAACGAAGCACTGCCCAGCCTTGTGCCATGTCCACAATTGTTTTTATACTCAAGCCCATTGTTGCAGCCACTGTGTTGATCCATCTCGTCGAGGGTCTTCCTCTTTTTCGCTGACTCTCCACTCTACTGAGCATGATATCCTTCTCCAGGGACTGATCTTTCTTGACAACATGTCCAAATATGTAAGATGCAGTCTTGCCATCTTTGCTTCCAAGGAGCACTCTGGTTGTACTTCTTCCAGAATAGATCTGTTGGTTCTTTTGGTGATCCATTGTACATTCAACATTCTTCTCCAACACCACAATTCAAAGGCAGCAATTCTTGTTCTATCTTCTTTGTTCATAGTCCACCCATACTGGGAGCCCGCTAGCACAATAAAAATAGATAAAATAATGTAGAGTCAAAAAAGTAAAAAAGTGAGAGTATATTTCCTTCCCCCCAAAGTTAAATAATGAATACATAATAACAGAGATAAAGTAGATACCTAAATGAATTGTCCAGAACTATAAAGAAAAGTTACCTATTTTTATTCATGTATGTAATTTATAAGTAAATAAATATGTGTATCCTGGAAATGTGTGCTCATACACGTTTTATTTACTAGTGTGCTCATACATGTTTTATTTACTGATGTTTGAGCAGAGAAGTTTGGAAATCAAGCAGTGGGGCAGGGACCAGGTTTAATTCATGTGTGCAGCCTAAGGCTGACCTAACTCAGAACCGGTCCACATAGAAAATTGTGGACGGAATGTTTGCAAATCAAATCCTGGTGGATGCTAAACCAGACAGGACCTGGGTCTGGTTCAGGCTCTGTCACTTATTTCTACATGACACTGAGCAGAGCACTTGGCCTCTTGGGAACTTAGTTTCGTCTTGCGTAAAATGCGGGGACAAAGACCAAAGGAAACTACTGAAAGATTCCAGGCTAGGTTTAGGGTGAGGGGCGCCCTCTTGTGTCCTTTTCTTTCTGTGCAGCCTTGCCACCATTTCTCTTCAGGGCAGATGATCCTGGAGTGGATGTCCTTATCTGAAGTCTTCAGATCCTGACACTTCCTCAAATATCTTCTTGCACTGCTGTCCAGCCCTCCTAGCACTCCACACTGTCTTACTGCCTCCTGTACCCGTGGCTGTCTGACTTCTTTCACCTGAAGTGTGGAGCTGAAATCTTTGGAGTCACATCCTATTTGGAGTTCAAATCCTAGCCCTGGCACTTGCTGGCTATTTCATCTTGTCAGTTGTGGAAAATAATAATAATAGTACCAATCTCACAGGACTGCATGGGACTTCAATAACAAGAAGTGCTTATATGTTGCTATTACACTTACTGACCAAAATCAGAGCCAGCCAGCCAACTGCCGTCAAGTCGGATCCGAAGTTGTCATAAGTAAGTCACAATGTGTTTCACAGAGGAGAATGAATTTGAACTAGGCCTTTAAGACTAGCACGTGGAATTCCCCTAATTTTAACACCAGTCAACATGTATTGAGTATTTACCATATACCAACCAATCTCTGTCGAGTAGATTCGGACTCATGGAGATTCCATATGTTTCAGAGTAGAACTGTACTACACTGGGTTTCCAGTGGCTGTGATCTTTTGGAAGCAGACTGCCACGACTTTCTTTCAAGGTGCCTCTGGGTGGACTAGACCCACCAGCCTTTTTATTAATAGTGAAACACTTAACTATTTGCATCACCCAAGTACTCCAAAAGTAATGATAGCTAATGATTATTAAGTTCTTTCTTTGTGCCAAGCTCTTTACATAATTTTAATCCTTCCAACAACCTTTTCAGGTAGATATCACTGTTATTATTCCCATTTTATAGATGAGGAAGCCAAGAAAAAAAGAATCTAAGTAATTGTCCAAGGGTTCACAACTAGGGAGTGACAAGGTCTGCATCCTGCATTTGAAAGAGGTTTTGGACCCAAGCAGTTTGACTCCAAAGATTATGCTTTAACTGCATTATCTGATTCAATCTTCACACTACTCTACATGTAGGTTATATTACCTAGTTTTCACAGATGAAAAAGCCAAGGACAAAAGCGGTGCAGCAATTTCCTCATGTTCACACAGGTAGGAAACAGTTAAGCTTCGGATCCACATCTGACTACAAAAGCCAAATTCTCCATCCCGTATTAGACTGCTCAGACACTAAAGGATTTAAAATGGTACAGAGAAACTCCATTCCTATTAAGACTGTTCGGTAACAATGATTAACGTTCTTTCACCACCCGCTAAGTACCAAACTCTGTACTAACAGATTTATATCACAATAGCTAACATGCTCGGTGCCTTATTAGGACCAGGCACAGAGGTAATCGTTTGAAGTATATTATGTCATTTAAGCCTCACAAAAACCTGGTTACATGGATGCTACTGTTATCACTTTACAAATGAACAAAGGAAGGTTCAGAAGTCACCCAACGTCAGGTAGCTTAGAGGTGAGCTTGAAATTGAACCTACTACTTGTTCAGCTCTTGACTGGCTAGTCACTGCCTCATCTATTGCTTTTAAATTTGTTTTACTGTGGTTGTTAAGAATATATACAGGAAAACATACACAATTTACCAGTTTCTACATCTACAATTCAGGGACATTGATTCAATTCTTCTATCTGTGCAACTTCTCACCCTCCTTTTCTGAGTTGTTCCTCATGAGCATAAACTCACTGGCCCTTAAGTTTCCTATCTAATCTTTTGAGTTGATGTCAAGCTGATTCCACAGAGATAGATCTTGGAAGAGCACAACACTCAAGCCAGACATTCTTTACTAAGAAAAAACAAAACACGAAACCCTTTGTCACAGAGTCCATTTGGACTCATAGCGACCCTATAGATCAGAGTAGTAATGCCACGTGGTTTTCAAGGACAGCCTGGTGGATGTGAATTGCTGACTTTTTGGTTAGCAGCCACGGCACTTAACCACTACGAGTAACTTGACGAATTTACTTTACGCTTCACCTTTGAGCAAGGGCCATGGTAATTGCTGTATCCTTTCAATTTTAGTATTGGCGCTCCCGAAGCGAGCACGCTCCCCCTTACTGCTTACTGGCATCTGAAGCTCTCACTTCGCCCTTTCGATAAGTTCTACCCTGAAAACTAAGCAGTGCCATTAGCCCGGAGCCTACGACAAAGTCCAGGGTCTCAACAAAGCCCACCTCCATGCGTTAAATCTGTTGCGATTTGCTCCAGTTCCTGCGCCCGTGAGAAGACGACTTATCTATTGGCTGACGACGTCTGAAAGGCAGCAGACGCAGGGGGCTGCTCACGGGCCCTCACGCGATACCTTCTGGGAGTCGTAGTCTCGAACGTTCTAGTCCCCGGGTGGAGCCGTTGGGACTCCGCATCCCAGCATTCTCTGCGCGAACCGCGGAGCACTTCCGCCCTGTTGTGAAGTGGGTGTCTCGGTGGGTGAGTCCGGGTGGCGGGGCGGGGGCAGCGGAGGCTTGGGGTCTGGGCTGGAGAGTTAGGCGAAGGTGGTGTCACAGGGGTTCGGGGATGGCGACAGTAGAGAAAGATGCTTTTAGGCTTTTATGCGCGCGCGCGCGCGCGCGCGCGTGTGTGTCTCTGTGTGTCTCTGTGTGTCTGTGTGCTGTTGGGCGGTCAGAGGATGAAGCATCCAGAGATGGGAAGGGTCATAAAGGGGTCAAGGATGAGGAACAAGTTAGAGGCTTCTGGGAGTGAGGAGGATCTTAGAAAGGTCAATAGGTGAAGAGGCCGAGAGAGATTTTGGAGGTAGGAGAATCATGGAAGGGTCTTGGGACACAGAGGGAGGGATGGAGGGCCCTGGGCCTCTAGCAAGAAGTGAAGGTAAGAGCGCCTGAGTGTGAAGCTGAACTGTAAAAATAGTATTTTTGCCTCTGCCTACCCATCTGGAGCAGTACTGTCTGATCTGGTACCTCCCCTTACACTTTCCTTAATGACTGTTACCTTTGGATCCCACTGAGTAGGAATACCTGTTGTTGGTCCACCCCATCTCCCCACCCACTGCCTCTTTCCTTGTGCATGGTAAAAATGAGTGGCACCATTACCCACTTCACCAGTTGCCTTCTCTGACTCCTTTTGTATTCTTCCATATCCAAACCAAAACCCAAAGCAGGTGCTTCAAGTCGATTCTGTATTGCAAAGTAGAACTCTGCCTCATGGGGGTTTTCATGTCTGTAACCTTTAAGAAGCAAATCTCCAGGCCTTTCTTTTTGAGGTGTCCTGGCCCCTGGGGTCGCAATGAGTTGGGTCTGACTCAACGGCACTTGGCTGGCTGGGTAGGTTCAAACCACTGAGCTCTTGACTTAACTGTGTAACCCAGGACCTCTTCTGCATCCAGGGATCTTCACATACTTTTCACTTTCCTTAACATGTTTTGAATCTGCCCCTTCGTCGTCAGGAATTTTACAAAAGCTTCCATCTTGCAACCTTTGCAACATGGGCACACATTGCAGTTAGTGTATTGTATTAAACCCACAAATCAGATTGTGCCTCCTTTGCTTCACAACCTTTGTTGGCTCCCATCCACCTGTAGAGTTGAGTTTAAAACCTTAGCATGACATTCGGAACCCCTCATAAGCTGTGTTTTCACACTTTCCAGCCTCATCTTAGACTACTCCCCTCATGCACCCATGCTATAGGAGTGCAAAGTGTCTCCCCATTTCTTGGGTAGACTCTGGTTTTCTGTGCTTACAGTGCTCTTCTTCCATTCTCTCCCCAGAGAACCACTCTTTCTTCAAGAAGCAATTCAAATATTACTTTGTTCAGTTCCTTTAGGCAGATTAAGCGACCCTTCATCTCCTGTTCTCCCCCCTTTTTTAACTGTGTTTACTGTGTTGGATCATAATTATCTGTGACTTATTTGTTTCTTTTACTAGAATGTGAGCTTCTCCAGGCCAGGAACAGTGTCTGAGTCACTTTCATTTTCCTGTTGCCCAGCTCAGAGCAGGCATCCGTAAATGCTTGAATGTGTGACTAAAGACCCTCTAGGATTGGCTTCACTGTACCAGCCTTGAAGACTGCTATTTCTAGTGGGTTTCCAGGGTCATGAGTTTTAGTCCTTTTCTACCTGAGGCTAGTTCAGTACTGGAACCTCCCACCGAAACCCTGATCTGCTCACTCCTGCCTTAATGATGTTCACCTTATGTATTAATAGCAGCAGAACATTGTGTGTCTGGAAATGATGACTTATTGGTCACAGCAGTTAGATAGAACTAAAAGTCCTCAAGCAGTCTACTTTAGGCAGCCGTTCGAGTTGATTCAAATTGGCCTTTAGATAAAACCTACTTGCCATTCTTGGCTTAAGCCCTGGCTCCTTTAAACCGTAGCCTGGATCATTAGTCAAGTGGACCTGATAATCTCTAGGAGCTTCCTGTTTCTTTCTCTTAGGAGGTTACAGGATAGTCCTAGCCTTTCCCATGGACTAGGATGCATCCCCTCTTCCCACACTGCCATTCATTGGGTAGACTTATCTTGTCCCCATCCTTCTTCACTACCCCAGAAGCCACAATGCTGCTCAGCTTCCCTGTGCTTATAGAGGTATCCTGATTTTGACAGCAAAGTAAATCTGTTGCTTGTGGCTTAGAAGAATCTGTACTGTTGTAGGTGTTTCTGGATGTTGGAACAAATAATATAATAGAGACCATTTAGCTTAAAGGTGATAAAGAGTCAGCCTGTGCTGATGGAAGCCCACTGTGGTTTATTTAATCCTCATTGGTGTTCCAAACACTTTTGAGTTGGTTGCCAGCATTAAAAATCCATAGTTTTGGCTTTTCTTAGAAAACTCAGGAGATCTGGGGACACTGGACCCTTGTTTCCCCTGGCATGCCATAGATAACTATAGTCCTCACCCAGCCCACTTAATTCATTTTCGTTCTCTGCTTTGTCCCAGTAGCCTTTTAAATCTGTAGCTGCTAATTGGGGAAACTGGGGCAGCTGCCCAGTATGGTCATGCTGTAAGTTGTGGCCTCAATAGGCAGCAGTGGAGACCACATGACCTCTCCAAAGTCATATGGCTGATAATTGGCAGGAGAGAACTGGAACCCTATCTGCTCACTCCCGGTTATATGTTCTTTCCACTTCCACATGCCATTGTCCTAGGAGTTTGGCTGGTTGACAGATCTAAAGGAGACTATTAATATGGTTGAGAAAAATGAATGGAGACAAAGAATCTGGCTTTAGATCTCAACTCAACCTCTTGCTAATTGTGTAACCTTAAACAAGTGATTTGTCTTCATAGAAGTTCAATTTCCCTAAATGTAAATTATGGATGTAGTGGAATCGTACCTTATGAGATGATTACATTGTAAAGTCAGCACAAAACCAAAAACCAAACCCACTGCTGTCGAGTCAGGTCCGACTCATAGTGACCCCATAGGTGGAAGTAGAACTTCCTCATAGAAAGGAGCACCTGGTGGGTTCAAACTGCCGACCTTTTGGTTAACAGACATAGCACTTAACCCACTACGCCACCAGGGTTTCCAAGATCAGAAGGTGAAGGTGAAGAATAAGGTGAAGAATAACAGTCAGCTTGAGAATGTTTTGGCAAGGAGCCATTTCAGAAATGCACATGCTGTCTTTTGGTAGACCAACCAGGATAGCTGGATTTTCTTGGTCAAGCATTAGATGAAAGAGTTGGCATGTGT
This sequence comes from Heterohyrax brucei, assembly GCA_028571685.1. Classification (NCBI taxonomy): domain Eukaryota; kingdom Metazoa; phylum Chordata; class Mammalia; order Hyracoidea; family Procaviidae; genus Heterohyrax; species Heterohyrax brucei. The sequence continues at coordinate 63,978,590 of CM053140.1, forward strand.
TTGAGAACCACATTGTATGAAAGGTACTCTATTCATACTCTGGAAAGAGAGGCATGAAGAAACTAAGACCAACCGAGGGGACAGCAAAGCCATAGGTATCATGACGTGATCACTCCAAATAGGCACATAGTAAATGGAGCCAGTCACATTATTTAAATTTTCTCCTTCTCGTCTTGGTATGTAGTTGAGGGTGTGTAAACTGTGCCAAACAAAAACCAAACCCAGTGCTATCAAGTCGATGTCAACTTATAGCAGCCCTATAGGTCAGAGTAGAACTGCTCTGTAGAGTTTCCAAGGAGCATGTGGCAGTTTTGAACTGCCGACCCATTCATTAGCTGATGTAGCACTTAACCACTATGCTACCAGGGTTTCCAGTGCAATAGAGACACTTGCTAGGCCAAAGCATTGGTGAGATTTTGAATGTGTAGCACTGGGCACTGGACCTGACCCCTTGGGGGCACTCAGTAAATGGGTACTCTTAGAGGTGCTGATCCTCCTGGGTACAGGCATTTCTGGTGGTTTCAGGACTGAGGAATGGCCTTGCCCATTTTCCCTTTGCTCTATATGAAGTCACCCTGCTTTGGGGTTACTGCCTCTCCCTGCAGTAGACTGCTGTCCACATCTAAGACAGGAGTGGGAAAAACGGGTGATATAGAGACCCTGAGGCTTTTGGTGTCTTAGTGTTAAGAACTACAGCTACTAAGCAAAACGTCAGCAGTTCAGATATCAATTTTTGACTCTACATTAGGCTTTGGATATACCACATTTACCATTTTAATAAAAGAAAACAAAACTTCAAATGGCCCCGCTATTTACAGGCACTGAGTTGGGCACTGTGAATACAGAAATGATTAAGATACAGTATGGACTTCAGTAATACAGGCTGGTGCAGCTGTCATTTGTAGGAACAGCTAACTACAATGTTGCTAGGTGCCACTGAGTAGGTTCTGAGTCATACGGACCCTGTGTACAGCAGAATGAAACACCGCTAGGTCTTGCACTGTGCTCTCAAACACTGCTGTGTTTGAGCCCGTTATGTAGCTGCTGCGTCAGCCCATGTTGAAGGTTTTCCCCTTTTTTGCTGACCCTCTACTTTACCAGGCATGATGCACCTCTCCAGGAACTGGACCCTCGTTTTAACATGGCTAAAGCACATGAGTTGAAGTCTCATCATCCTTGATTCTAAAGAGCATTCTGGCTGTATGTCTTCAGGACATAAGTGTTTGTTTTTCTGGCATTCCATAGTATTGTCAGTGTCTTTTGCCAGTACTATAATTCAAAGGCATCACTTCTTCTGTCTTCCTTGTTTAGTTTTCCAGCTTTTCCATGCATATGAGGTGATGGAAAATACCATTGTTTGAGTCAGGAGTGCCATAATCCTCAAAGTGACATTGCTTTTTAACACTTGAGCAGTCTTTGCAGCTGATTTTCCCAGTGCAACATGTCCTTTGATTTCTTGACTGTTGCTTCCATAAGTGTTGATTGTTCCAAATAAACTGAAATCCTTGAGAACTTCAGCATTTTCTCTGTTTATCCTGGTGTTGTTTATTGATCCAATTGTGAGGATTTGTTTTTGTTTTTGTTAAGGTGTAATCCATACTGAAGCTGTGGTCTTTGATCTTCGTCAGTAAGTGCTTCATGTTCTCTTTGCTTTCAGCAGGTAAGTTTGTGGCATCTGAAAATTGCAGACTGTTAGTAAGTCTTTCACCAATCCAGATGCTGCATTCTTTTTCACATAGTCCAGCGTCTTGGATTATTTGCTCAGCATACAGAATGAGTAAGTCTGGTAAAAGAATGCAGCAGCCCTGATGCACACCTTTTCTGATTTTAAACCATGCAGTATCCCCTTATTTTCTACACATAACTGCCCCTTGATCTATGTAAAGGTTCCTCAAGAGCACAGTTTAATTCTTTGCAAAGAATTCCCATTCTTTGCAAAGTTACCCATAATTCTTTATGATCTACACAGTTCAATGCCTTTGTGTAGTCAATAAAACATAGGTAAGCATCTTTCTGGTGTTCTCTTGCTTTCATCCAAGACGAAGTCTAGACATCAGCAATGATAGATTTCATTTCACATCGTCTTCTGAATGTGGCTTGAATTTCTGGCAGTTCCCTGTTAAAGTATTGCTTCAACTGTTTTTTTTTTCAATAATCTTCAGCACCATTTTGTTTGCATGTGACATTCATGAAACTGTTCTATACTTTGTGCGTTTCTGTGGATCACCTTTGTTTGGAATGGGCACAAACGTGGATCTCTTCCAGTCAGTCATACAAGTAGCTGTCTTTGCTTCCAGGATTGCATCTGTTTGTTGAAATGTCCTAATTGACATGCCATTAGTTCCTGGACGTTTATTTGTCACAAGTGCTTTCAGAGCAGCTCAGACTTTTTCCTTCAGTACTGTTGGTTCTTGATCACATGAGGTCTGAGAGTGAAATCTGCAAATTTAATTCTTCTAAGTGCTCCATCCTTCATTGCTGAATGTCACTGTGGTCACCTTCAAAGTACTCCTCTTGGGAAGCTATGCACTGGCACTAGCACCTAGTCTTCCCCTCACAGCAGTTTCTGGAGCAGCCACTGTGTATGGTGGCCCAGTGGCAAGTTCACAAACTTAATTGTTTAATTTTTGGGAGTTTTTAGCCAGTAAGAAAATAACTGTATTGGAACACCCTCCCTACTCAGCTGATCTGGCCCTCAATGTTTTTTTGTTTATCTGAAGATAAAGGAAATATTGAAAGGAAGACATTTGGATGACATTCAGGACATCAAAAGTAGTATAATGACAGCTCTGATGGCCATTCCAGAAAAGAGTTCCAAAATTGCTTTGAAGGGTGGACTAGGTGCTGCCATTGGTGCATAGCTTCCCAAGGGGAGTAATTTGAAGGTGAACATACAGATATTCAGCAGTGAGGTGTGTGGCACTTTTTCTCGGATGAGTTTGTGAACTTAATTGTCAGGCCATGGATGCTATGTCTTTCTATCTTCTTTTGATACTTCCTGCATCAGTCAGCATTTTGACCATCAAATCCTTCAGTGGAAACCCTCATGGCATAGTGGTTAAGTGCTATGTCTGTTAACCAAAAGGTTAGCAATTCAAATCTGCCAAGTGCTCCTTGGAAACTCTATGGAGCAGTTTTACTCTGTCCTATAGGGTCACTATGATAGTCTGAATTGATTCGATGGCAATGAGTTTTAATCCTTCAGTATTGCAGCTTGAGGCTTAAATTTTTTCTTTAGTTCTTTCAGCTTAGGGAATGTGGGCTGTGTTCTACCCTTTAGTTTTTCTAACTCCAGGTCTTTGCATATTGCTTTATAAGACTTTGTCTTTTCAAGCCACGCTTTGAAATCTTTTGTTCAGCTCTTTTACTTCACTATTTCTTCAATTTGCTTTAGCTACTTGACATTGAAGAGCAAGTTTCAGAGTATTCTGACATCCGTTTAGGTCTTTTCTCCGGTTTTTTTTTTTAGTGAATTTTTACTTTCATGTATGATATCCTTGATGTCATCCCACAGCTCACCTGCTCTTTAGTCATCAGTGTTCAGTGCATCAAATCTATCCTTGAGGTGGTCTCTAAATTCAGGTGGGATATACTCAAGGCCATACTTTGGCTCTCATGGGCCTCTATAATTTTCTTCAGCTTCAACTTGAACTTGCATATAGCAGTTGATCTTTGCTCTGCAGTTGATCCCAGGCCTTATTCTGATTGGTGATATTAAGCTTCTCCATTGTCCCTTGCCACAGGTATAGTCAATTTGATTCTTATGTATAGGACCTGATGAGGTCCTCATATATAGTTGCTGTTTATGTTATTGAAAAAAGTACTTGCAATGAAGAAGTCTTTGGTTTTACAAAATTCTATTGCAGGATATCATCATTTATGTCACCAAAGCCATATCTTCCAACTACCCATCCTTCTTTGCTGCCAATTTTTGCATCCCAGTCACCAGTAATTATGAATGTATCCAGACTGCATATTTGATCAATTTCTGCATAAGTTGACATTACAGTAGTTTTACAATGGTGGGGGATAAAACCTGTATTAGAGGTGTAAATCAACTGTCTTGGGAACATAGAATGGGGACAGGGCATAACAAGGACATGTCAAGGGACTTAACAGATGAGGTGACATTTGAGCTGGTAACTGAAGGATGAGAAGGAAGTTGCCACATGGCTATGGGTTGTGTTTCCAGCCTTTTTCTTAGTGTATGGAGATCTTTAGGACAAACCTTTAGTTTTCACACCCTTGCATGTTTTCTGACAGTCTAGTTGGATGGCCTAAGATGTCACCCCTGGTCCATTCACAATTCAGCTGTGCCATGTAGCTAATAGCCTCCTTTGAGTGGGCGTTTCTCATGTCATCTTGATTTGTCAGGACTGACACAAAGAACTCGTTTTTTCAGATAATGCAGCATGAGTGCCAACAGGATCTTCATTGTGTAGTGGAGGCAGGCTCATATATTCACTGAGGAAGCACATACTGAGAGCCTCCTTTGTTTAAAGCATCATGCTTCTAGCTGGGGCTGGGGTGATGAGAGAGGAATAAACTATGATTGTTGCCTTCAATGAGGCTGTAATCTCTCCAGAATACACATAAATATACATATTCCTCTATGCTACAATGTAGAAAATAGTGTCATAAGCAAGATGGAAGAGGAGAAAGGAAATCCTTCTGGCACCAGCAGGAAGGTAGTTTCTTTTTTAAAAAATCTGTTGTCCACAGAAGGAGATTAATTGTAATCCTTGGTTCAAGACACACCATCATCATTAGCTGATCCCTGGAGCCCAGTTGCTGCAGTGGTTAAGAGCTTGCTGGTAACCAAAAGGTCCACAGTTTGAATCTACCAGCTGCTCCTTGGAATTCCTAGGGGGAAGTTCTCTTCCATCATATAGGGTCTCTATAAGTTGGAATCAAATTGATAGCTGTGGATCTGGTTTTTTTGTTTGTTTTCCTATGAGTGCCAAGCACTATGTTAGGTTCCTCAGAAAGCTTATGATCTAGTGGTTAGTGGATAATTATAAGAAGGTCCAATCACGGATATGGTAGAGAAAACAAGGTGCTGTGGAAGCTTATGGCTGAGGATTGAATCTTGTTATAGAGTTCAGGGAAGCTTCTTGGGAAAAGTGCAACTTAAGCTGACAGCTAGCTACATGAAGGAGAGGAGGAGGCTGTTCCTAGAGGAGATCATAGCATGCAGGGATCAGTAGGACGTGTAGGACCTGGGAGCTGTGCAGCTGGGAGCACGGTAGAGACAAGACTGGAGACTTAGACGCGTTTGGCACTTGATGCAGAAGGCAATGAGAGGTCATTGAAGGTGTTTAGCAACTATATCCCGGATGGTTTAATATTGTGCTGTATTTCAAGGTGTGCAAGTTGCTGGCTTTGGTGCTGGATTGTGCTCTTGCTTCCTGTGTATGCAGAAGGGGCCTCTTAGGACTCTTCTAACACCATGCATGGGTCGTGGAAGGTACGAGGTACGTGGAGAACGTAAGCCTCCTGCTCTTTGTCTTGCTCATTGTGTTCGTTTTCTTTCTGCCTCCAGTGAATCGGGGAGCAACCCCTCATTCAGGAGCCCCCTTGGCACATGTACCCTAAATGTGAGAAGAAGTCAGAAGTCGACAGTGAAGTGAAGTCTCCCGGCCAGGGTATGGCTGTGGCTCAGGAATCCCAGGCCCAGGCTTCTCCACTGCCAGAGCCTGAAGAAGTCCTGATTGTGAAACTGGAGGAAGATACGTGGGGATCAGAACCCAGATCTTGGGAGGAAGAACAGGACCCTCTCCCTGTCCCTGAGGCCTCCCGTCAGCGCTTTAGGCAATTCCAGTACAGGGATGCCGCTGGACCCCATGAGGCCTTCAGCCAGCTCTGGGAGCTCTGTTGTCGCTGGCTGAGGCCGGAGATCCGCCTCAAGGAGCAGATCCTAGAGCTGCTGGTGCTGGAGCAGTTCCTGACTATTTTACCCAGGGACGTCCAGATCTGGGTGCAGGCACATCACCCTGAGAGTGGTGAGGAGGCAGTGGCCCTGGTGGAGGATTGGCACCGAGAAGCCCAGGCTGCCCAGCAGCAGGTGAGGTGGAGTCTTCACTAAGAAGCCTGTTAGGCAAGGCAGCAGAAGCTGGGTTAGTGGGACTGCACTAATAATTGCCAAAACACAATAAGAATAGTAATAGTAACAACAATTGACCTTTTTCTATTTTATTATATTTTGCTTTAGGTGAATGTTTACAGCTCAAGTTAATTTCTCATTCAAAAATTTGTACACAAATTATTTTGTGATGTTGGTTGCAATTCCCACAATGTGATAGCATGCTTCACCTTTCCACCTTGATTTCCATGTGACCATTCATCCAGGTCCTGTCCCTTCCTGCTGTCTCACCTTGCTTTCGGGCAGGAGTTGCCCATTTTGTCTTGTATATATTTGATTGAGCTAAGAAGCATGTTCCTCACTTGTGTCATTTGTCTCGGAGCCCTGGTGGCACAGTAGTTTAAGCATTTGGCTACTAACCAAAAGGTTCACAGTTCAGATCCACCAGCTTCTCCTTGGAGACACTATGGGTCAGTTCTGCTTTGTCCTTTTGCATTATTATGAGTCAGAGTTGACTTGATGGCAGCGGGTTTGGCTTTTTTTGTTTGTTTTTAGTCCTTGTCTGAAAAGTGGACTTCAGGAGTGGTTTCAATTCTGAGTTAGTGGAGTGCCTGGGGCCGTAATCACAGAGGTTCCTCCAGTCTCAGTCAGCTCAGTAAGTCTGGTCTTTTTTCATGAATTTGAATTCTGTTACACATTTTCTCTCATTCTGTCTAGGACTCTCTGGCATGATCCCCGTCAGAACAGTAGGGGATGGTAGCCCAGGCACCATCTAGTTTTCCTGGGCTCTGGCTGGTGGAGGCTCTGGTTCATGTGGTCCTTTTGTCCACTGGGCTAATATTTTGTCTTTGGTTTTCTTCATTCTCCTTTGCTGTGAGTGGGATGAGACCAATAGGTGCATCTCAGATGGCCACTTGTAAGCTTTTAAAATCCCAGATGCTAGTCACCAGAGTGGGATGTAGAACATTTTCCTTATGAACTGTGTTATGCTCCTTGACTTAGACATCCTCTGAGACTGTGGTCCCCAGCCCCGAGTCTCAACATTTCAGTCCCTCAAGGTGTTTAGATGTGTCTAAGAAACGGCTGTGCCTTTGTTTTGGTCAGGTTGTGCCAGCGTCCCTCATTTTGTGTGTTGTCCTTCTCTTCACCAAAGTTGACACTTGTCTGCTATCTAGTTGTGATTTCCCCTCCTCCCTCCTTACTCTCTTAACCGTCAGAGAATGTTTTACAGTGTGTGTATAAACCTTTTCTTGAGTTCTTATAATGGTGGTCTCACAAGTATTTGTCCTGTTGTGACTGACTTATGTAACTCCACGTAATGCCCTCCAGATTCATCCATGTTTCGCTGATTCATCCTTGTTCTTTGTTGTTGCACAGTGTTCTGTTGTGTGTATGTACCATAACTTGTTTATCCATTCACCTGTTGGTAGACATCTATGTTGTTTCTATCTTTTTTTTGCTATTGTGAATAGTTCTTCAATGAACGTGGGTGTGCATGTGTCTATTTGTGTGATGGCTCTTATTTCCTTGGGATACATTCCTAGGAGTGGGATTGCTGGATCATATGGTATTTCTATTTCTAGCTTTTTAAGGAGGCACCAGTGTCATTTTCCAAAGTGACTGTGACATCTTACTTTCCCACCAGTGTAAGAATTCTGATCTTTCCACAACCTCTCCAACATTTGTTATTTTATGGTTGTTATTAATGGCAGTGTTGTCAGGGTGAGATGGTATCTCATTGTAGTTTTGATTTGCATTTCTTTAATAGTTAATGATCATGAGCATTTCCTCTTACATGTGTTTACATGTCTTCTTTGGTGAAGTATCTGCTTGTATCCTTTGTCCATTTTTTTTAATACAATCGGATCCGACTCGACGGCACTTGGCACTTGGCCTTGGCATTTGAAAAAATTTTTTATTGTGATTAAGTGAAAGTTTACAGTCCACCTCAATTTGTCATATAAAACCCCGAGCACCTGTCTCTGTGCAGCTCTATCTGTTCTCCTCACCCTGTAACAGCATGTTCTTCTTTTTCATTCTTTACTTCCAGTATCCACTAAACCAGCACTTATCCCCTCCTCTCCACTCTCTCCTCTAAAAAGAAACCACTAGGACAGCCTCATGCACATATTAAACCATAAAGTACATGCACCGCCTGCATCACTCTGTGTCCCCACGTCTAGTCCATTCTCTGTCTGAAGTCTTGGCTTCATTACTGGTTTCAGCTCTGGGCTAGCAGCAAGTCTAGGGGCTATGTTCTCAACTGTCCAGGTTGTCAGACTATCAAGTCTGGCCTTTTAATAGAGCCTGGATCTGCACACCCCTTTCTGTCATGCTGTGTCAGGGACTCTACATTGTGTTCCATGTCAGGGCTGTCTTTGGTGGTGGCTGGGTTCCATCTAGTTCTTCTGTTCTCCTGCTGGTGTAGTCTCCTAATCATATGGGTCTTTCTGTCTCCTGGGCCCATTTTTCCTCAAGTCTTTGATGTTCTTGGTTTTTAGCTGTTCCAGATCAATTGATATTTCTTAGATGGCAGCTTGTTTTAAGACCCTAGATGTCAGTCACCAATATGGGGTGCAGAAGACTGTAGAAAAGGACTGGGTGTGCCAGTTGACCTCTGTGTCCCCTGAAAACATGGTCCGCAGACACATGTTCCTGCCACTATGCTATGCTCTGCTTTGAAATGTTCAGTTGAATTTAGAAACCCTTTAACTTCCGGTGTAGTCCAGTTATGCTGCCCTGCTTTATGCTGCGTGGGGCCACTCCCTTCACCTGACTGAATTCTTGTCAACTAGCTAATCTATGAATACCTGTCTCCCTCCCTCCCCACCCTGTAGCCATCAGAGAGTATTTTTTTCTATATCTTCTGCCCAATTTTTAATTTGATGATTGTCTTTGTCATTGAGTTATTGAGTTATTTTGTAGATTAGACCCTCATTGAATATGTTGTAGCCCTCTATTTTCTCCCACTCTGTAGGTTCTCTTTTTACTCTCTTGGTAAAACCTTTTGATGAGCATAAGGGTTTGATGTTTAAACGTTCCCAGTTATTTGTTTCTGTTCTGGTGTTTGTGCATTGTTAGTTGTGGTTTGTAGACTATTTATGCCAGATATTATGGACCTTAGCATTGTCCCCATTTTTTCTTCCATGATCTTTATTGTTTCAGATTTTATATTTAGGTCTTTGATCCCTTTTGAGTTAGTTTTGGTTTCATTTTTTTGACAGATGGATATGCAGTAATGCCAGCATCATTTGTTAAAGAGATTATCTTTTTTTTATTCAACAGACTTTGGCCTTTTGTCAAGTGTCACCCACTCATAAATGGATGGATTTGTGTCTGGGTTCTCCATTATGTTCCATTGGTCTGTGTATTTGTTGAACAACTGATCTTTGTTGAACATTTATTATATATCAGGCACTGTTCTAAGTGTTTGTCATATAAACTTTTTAACAATTTAATGAGCTAGGGACTGTTGGCCTAATTTTACTGATACAGAAACTGAGGCAGAGAGAAGATAATTACTTAAGATAGTAGAGCAGGATTTGAACCTAGTCATCTTGACTCTAAAGCCAGCACTCAGGACCACTATTCTGAAACTATTCATTTAATTGGTATTGTGCTTTACACTTACTGCAGTGTTTTGGGAAACTCTGGTGGCATAGTGAATTAAGTGCTATGTCTACTAACCAAAAGGTCGGCAGTTCAAATCTGCCAGGCACTCCTTGCAAACTCTACAGGGCAGTTCTACTTTGACCTCTAGGGTCATTATGAGTCAGACACGACTTGGCAGTGGGTTCGGTTTTTGGTTTTTATGGTGTTTTTACGTATGTGATCTCCTTTGGATTTGGACAGTATAATGTAGTGAGGCATAAATTGTATTATTGACCCCATTTCACAGGTAAAACCAAGGGTACTGAAAGTCAGGTGGCTCAGAAAGCTCACGCAACTAGTGAACCAGAGCTTAAAGCCAGATTCTTAGGTTCCAAGTCCATCATTGTTGCCACTGCACAACAGATGCCTTATCCATAAAACACAGAAATTAAAATACCTGAGTTGTGAGGCCCAGATGAACTAATAACTGACATTTACTGAGCACTCACTGTGTCAGACACTGTTCCAGACAACTATTATTGCCAAGGAGTTTTCTGTGTAGTGCATAGGATTTAAGTGCTAGCCTACTAACTGAAAATTGGCAGTTGGAACCTGTCTAGAGACATCTCCGAAGAAAGGCCTGGTGATCTGCTTCCAGCCGTGACAACTCCATGTGCAGTTCTGTTCTGCTGTACATGGGTTGCCATGAGTTGGGATAAACTCGACAGCAACTGTACTGTTTTGTTTTTAATCATTGGTTTTCAAATGTGTTAAGAAACACAAAGAAGTAAGTAATTTGTCTAAATTTATATAACTAAAATGGTGGAGCTGAGATAAAGCATGTGGAAAACTATGGTGAATTTAACATTCACAGTTTTAGCAATTTGCAAGAGACCCTGAAGGCAAATTTCAGATCCTACTTTGAAGATGGTATGTGTAGAACAAGTCCTTTAGCTGACTGCCAGCCACCCAGAGCCCTCATCTCAGCACTATTCTGTTGCTCTCCATTTTTCATAGTGATATTATTCTTAGCTGCATTTTATTGGGGGAAATTATAGGTTTGAGAACATATGATATTCTTTGCTAATGGTGGGGTTTTTCTGTAAGTTGAAAAGCTGTATACATATGTGATATTAGCGAAAGAAAGGCATAGGTTCTGTGATATTTCTTTTAGGATTCCTTTACAAACTGAAAATACAAAGAATAATATTTAGTTACAGAACTAATCTGAGGGTGTACTTTTTTTTTTAATAAACCACCCCACCTCCCGTATTACTTCCTTGAAAGAAACCACTATTTGTCTTAAAGTGGCAGTGAAGACATAATGGAAGTCTTAGGACTTCAGAGGTGACAGGTGAAGACTTTTGAGACCTGGAGATGAGAACTGAGTTAAATCAAGGCCTTTATGATTCTTCATCTGTGAAATGACAGGTTGCTCTAGAGCAAAGATTTCCCATTTATGCCCTTGTGAGCTGGCCAAAGCTTGAACTGCATCTAAAACTGAGAAAAAAATAAGGTAATGGAATCTTATCTATTACATATTTTTTCTACCATGATTTTTATTGTTATTTGTCTGTTTTTCTACATACTTACAAGTACTCATAACTGTCAAAACAAATTGGTAGGTAGCAAAGGAGCTTGGTTTGGGGGGCATATATATCATAGCTTGTTATTTTACATTGCAAGGTACATAACATATTTTTTGCAAGTAAGATTCTTCTAGATCTTACTAACGGAATGAAATATTTGTGTTCCTCAAAAAGAACTACCACCTGAAAAAGGTTGAGATCTACTGGACTCAAGGGCCTCTATGCTGTTTTCCTTCAGCTGTAATGTCTTAGGAGTTCTAGTTTGTTTATTGTGTCATCACCATCTTGCAGAACCTGTCTCCCCATCAGGTACACAGGCCTCTTTTTTTCTTCCTTCTGGTTTTTCAAATTGTACTTTAAAGGTTTTACAGAACAAACCAGCGTCTCATTAAACAATTAGTATATTTATTATTCTGTGACATTGGATGCCAACCCCATGACATGTCAACACCCTCCACTTCTTGACCCTGGCTTTCCTATTACCAGCCATCCTGTCCCCTTCTGCCTTCTTGTCCTTGTCCCTGGGCTGGTGTGCCCATTTAGTCTCGTAGTCCTATCGTGTCTGATCTTTGGCTGAAGGGTGAACTTCAGGAATGACTTCACTGAGCTAAAAAGATATGCAGGGGCGGTGCTCTTGAGGTTTCTCCAGTCTCTGTCAGACCAGTAAGCCCAGTCTTTTATTTTTCATGAGTTACAGTTTTGTTGTACATTTGCTCCAGCCCTGTTGGAACCCTCTATTGTGATCCCTATCAGAGCAGCTGGTAGCAGCAAGCACCATCTAGTTGCGTTGGATTCAGTCTGGTAGAAGTTGTAGAACTTGTGACCCATTTGTCTTTTGGACTAATCTTTCACAAATACACAATTTTGTCTTTGATTTTCATCTTTCTACCTTGCTCCAGATGGAGTGAGACTGGTGGAGAATCTTAGATGGTTGTTCACAGGCTTTTAAGACCACACACACTACTCACCAAAGTAGAATGTAGACCATTCTTTATAAACTATGTTATGCCAATTGAGCTAGGTATTTCCTGAGATCGTCGTCCCCACAGCCATCAGTCCAGTAACTCGGTCCTTCAGGAAATTTGTATGTATCTTTGAAACTTTGTGACATTGAGGTACACAGGCCTTTATTCTTTATTCATCCCTGTGCCTGACTAGTATCTTCTGATTTTTTTTTTTTTTTTTGGTCTCCTCATTATCTCTTGAATCTGCTTCTGTCTGGGTCCACAACTGCCATCCCTGAAATCAGAATCTTTGCTTAGGGATAGTAATAGCTGGAGGAACTGGGATCGGTAGTGAAGGTTGTCGCTGGGTCTAGTCACACGGTTCCTGTGTAGACTGACAAAGGTCGAGTGTTGCTGTTCTTTGTTTTGAGTGGATTTAAGTTTATTTGATGACCTTTCTTAATGGGCTAATCAGCACCTGATCAAAAGTCCTAGTTAGTATGCACAGCTAAGTATGCTGTTACTAATTCATTAGCAACAGTGTGCAAGGTGTCAGATACTAGTAAACTTAGTTGCTCTTTATTATTCTAGACAAAGCAAACCTAAATTTGTCCAAATAACATATGTTATACATTAAATCATATACATTAATTAAGGGTTTCTTTTCACCATCATTTTATGATGCCTAAGAATACAGTATTTCTTCCTCCCACTGTTTTGCTCTCTGCAGTCCCCTTGCTCTCCTGGCTATCGCTGAAAGAAATATTGGTCATACCTGCAGGCCCATGTGCACAGTGGTGGTGTGGTTTTCTTTTTTTTTTGGCCCATTTTTGAACTTTTATAAAAATAAATTTGCTGTAGGTTTACAGAGCTCTTATTTTCTCATTAAGCAATTGATACACATATTGTTTCATGCTTTGGTTGTCCACTCCACAGTATGTCAGTACTCTGCCCTTGTCGACCTTGGGTTTGCCATTACCAGTTTTCCTGTGCCCTCGTGCCTTCCCATGTTGTCTTATTGGCCTAATAGGCTGAAAGGTGACTTTTTTTGAACAATCATGTAAGAATATTGATGAGCAGATGTCACTTCCCTATGAAGATACTTAGGACACCAGAGGATCTCCTCATCTGGAATGGCCTTTGATGTTCACGGCCAGTTCCTTTTCATCTTCTGAATGGTAGAAAAAAATCCTTCTCTTTGAGTTTTCAGATTAGCGAAAGATTTTTGGAGCTTAGTTTGGCAGTAAGTTGACAGTGATGGATGTGACTGAGTCAAAAAGTAAGGGTCTGGGAATTGTACAGTCGATTCTTGTGAAAAAATGGGGAAAGAGTAGGACTATATTTGCTGATGTGTAGATAAAGAAGCCGTGAAAGGACACAAAAGAACTGCAGTGACCTGTGGTGAGGAGTCAGGGCAGGCACCGGACAGATGGGATGGGCAGTGGCAGCAGGAGGTCTTTTCACTAAGTCCCCGTATTTGGTTTTCTATTTTTGAGCCATGTGAGTATGCTGCCTATTCCAAATTTAGTTGTTTCTGTGAAGCATCAGAATTGCTATACTGCTGGCATTTGTAGGGCCAAGAAATAACACCTTAGCTCCTACCTCTAAACTTGGAACCCACGTAGAGAGAATCAGATATTAGCTTAATCACTGATAAAGCTGAATTGGGTAACATGGCTTTCTAACACCTTCTCTGGGCGGGATCCCCAGTCCTCCAGGCCCGCCCCTGCCTCTCTTCGGTCCCTCTCACCTTCCTGCCGAGAGGCTGCTTTAGCTACTGCTCTCCAGGGTGTGCACCTAAGTGTGCTTCCTCAGGGGAGGGACTGGATGGGGTGCACTCGGCCCTTCTTCCCATCTTATCAAGTACACAGCAGTCTCTCTGCTTTGGGGAAGAGGGAGGAGATTAGTAGAAGTTCCTTTACGGAAAGATATGGTCAGGGGGATGGGGATCCCTTCTTAAATCTATGTATGCCTTGAAGAAAACAAACCAAACTGCTTGTTGTTCAGTTGATTCCGATTCATAGTGACCCAGTAGAACAGAGTAAAACTGCCCCATAGGGTTTCCAAGGAGCAACTGGTGGATCTGGTTAGCTGCCAAGCACTTAACCCCTCCACCACCAGTGGCCCATAAATTCCTTACCAAAGAGGAATCTGGAAATGTTTTTAATTGAGCGTGTCTCCATCACCATTTTTTTTTTTTAAATATTCTTGTTGTGCTTTAAGTGAAAGCTTACAATCCATGTGAGTTTGTCGTACAAAAACTTCATTGCTGTGTAATTCTGGCTGCTCTCCCGACCCTGTGACAGCACACTCCTCCTTTCTGCCGCCTGTGTCGGTTCAGCCAGCTCCAGTCCCCCTTCACTCTCTCAGCTCATCTCTGGACAGAAGTTTCCCAGTTAGCCTCATGTACATTATTAAGCCAAGAAGCTTCCTCTTCTCTTGGCGAGTGTCATTTTATGTCTTATGGTCTGGTCCAGTCATTATCTGAAGAGTTGGCTTCCAGATGGTTTCAGCTCTGGGGTATCAGAGGGTCCAGAGGCCATGTCTTTCTGGGACCCTTCTGTCTGTTGGACCATCAAGTCTGGTCTTTTTAATAGAGTTCTAGGTCTGCACACCCATGTTTCTCCTGCTACGTCATCCATCAACTAGTTTCTAAAGGTGTTATTATAGGGTATAACATTCAATGTCCAGTAACTCCCACTAGGCAACTGTTTATATTATTGGTTATTATTTTATCTGTTTCATTTCCTGTGGTTACTAGATAGCTTAACAAGCTCCTAACAGTTGTCTTGGGTCCATTTCTTACTGTATTTCCAATAATTTTTGTTTTATATATCTTTGCAGTATTTTAGGGCACAAGAGAGTTTAGTCATGTCATCTCTTAGCTGGTTATTTGCTTTTATGTGTATTTTCTGTATCTCTGGGTACTTTTTTGCCTGAAATTTTACTCTGAAATTAACATAGCCACTTCTGTTTTCCTTTTGAGTTAACTTGTCATCAAGTTTATTCTGACTCAGAGCAACCCTGTAAGACGGAGTACAGCTGCTCTGTAGGGTTTCCAAAGCTATTAACCTTGACAGAAGCAGACCACCACATCTTTTTCCTGCAGAGCTGGAGCGAGTGCTTAGCAGCGAGTGCTTAACCACTGTGCAACCAGGGCTCCTGTGTTGAGTTAGAGTGCCTTATTTATCTTCCTGTTTTTAGAATTAGATGTGCCCTTTTAAACAGCATGTAATTCTATCTTATTTTAAAATTCCATGTTTAATTCTTTGGCTCCCTCTTTTTTCATATTTACTTTTAAATTTTCTTTACCTTTCAGCAGGGGTTTTTAGAGCAGTTGTATTTATTTAGTGTTTTGTCTGTTTTTTCCTGCTTCCATTTTTCTTTTAATACATACTTTTGTGTTTTTAGATAACTTAAAAGGTTATCTAAAGGTTTGGAAGCTTAAGGATTTTTTTTAATGTCACATTTTACATAATTTATCTCTTTATGATTCAGAGATGTTATGAACAATGGCAGCCTGGTCAAAACTCTTGTTGACCCTCCCTCCACTGAACAAGACCACACTCAGTTGGCATTATAATTGTTTGCTTTAGAGTCATCATTTAAGCCATCTGTGGAACTTGAAGGTGCCTGTTAGCTTTTGGGTCACAGTCATACTCAAGCTGACATTCCCTGCCTTACTATAGAGGGTCTTATAGCACTGACGCTGGGGAATTTTGGCTGTCTGTGTGTAGGAACTGGAATCACATGCAGAGACCGGGGCCTTAAAGGCAGTGCAGGAATCACAGAACTTCCAGCTGCAGCCAGAGACGCCCTGGCCTGAGGGACAGCCTCAGAAGCAGTGGGTAAAGAATGCAAATCCTGACCTTCCCAAGCATGTAAACACCAAGATGTTGCCACAGTCCTTAAAAGAGAGAGGTGAGTACCAAGAACCAGGGAGTACTGGGAATGGCACCTTCTCCCTCAGGGAAAGGGGTTGATGCTAGGGAAGGTTGCCTAGGGAGGAAGCATGAACAGGCTTCAAGGCAAGGCATAGCCTAGTGTCTGCTACATGTACTTACTGAGCAGAGGGGTAAGTAAGCAAGCATTGGAAAAGATGAGGGTACTCCCAGTGGCCCAGCATTCCTGGCTGTAGCCAGAGCCATGCAACAGGTATGGGTTGGGTTGGGGCTCGGGAGAGTAGTGTCTGTGAGAGTTCGAGGCTGGCGTCTCACACACGGCACATCACTTGAGGCAGCTTAGGAGCTAGATGCTGTAGCAGGGAAGTAGAAGGAGAAATAGGTACTGGCATGGCTTTTGGAAACCTGGATCTGGGATGGGGAGAGTGTCTTAGAATCCAGAGACTTTTTCTTTCTTCAGCTATCCTCACTTCCCGCATCCCTACTCTCCTGAAGATGGGGAACATTGGCGACTTGGGGGTGCCCACTAAGGCCCAGGTAAGCTGCTGCTGGTTCTTCCTTTCATGTCAGCACTGCTCGTGCACTGTGGACCCAGTGCTGCTTCTCTCTCACCGTGGCCTCCCCTCAGCGAAGGATGTAAGTGCAGGGGCTGCCAGCCTGGGTGCCTGTCCCTCCCACCCCCAGTTTTCTGTCCTTGACCTTATGCCCCTTCTGATCTAGCCTCACACATGGTACCTTTGCATTCCTGTCATCTTTCCAGGGGCGTGATAGGTGTCCCATGCCTTTTCAAAGGCAGTGGCATTTGGGTTGCCACAGTCATCATTGGTTTTCACTTGTGCATCTTGCAGGAAGCTCCGGGATCTAGAAAACATGCTGAGAAGGAGTTTTGCAAGGACCCCCCAGGAGATGACTGTGGGGACCCTGTGTCACTGGGTAAGGAAACAGTGGCCAAAGAGTATCTCTTCATTCCTTTTGGAACGAATTTGGGGGTTGGATGAAAGGTTGTTTCTGTGCATATGTGGGTGTGTGTATCTCCTGCTGAGAAACTCATGGCCTCATTGCCACTGGCATCTGTCTTTTGGCCATGAGGCAAGACAGCTTTAATAAGCAACTGATCCTGAGGCTGGCAGAGCAGAGAGAAAGAACGAACCTGGGTCTGTGATGACACTGCCGAGCTAGCTGGTACTGTGGTTAGGGCATGAATGCCACTGGACTTCCCAGAAAGAATAGAAAATAAGTTTCCTTATTTTTAAAACCAGTCAGTTATGTTGAAAGGACTGCTGACCCAACAACTCTCAAACAACAAAATGGGAGGCCTTTACTTAAAATAAATGCTCGAAAACTAAACAGATGAAAGAGTTTAGAGCTGAAAAAAAAGCTCAAAGATAATCTAATTCTGTATTTCTTAAAGTGTGTTCCTTTGAACACTATTTTCCTAAATGTATGAAAAAAGGGGTTCCATAGTCCAGTAAGTAGCCAACAAGCAACTAGTGTCGTACCTTAATGAGTCAGGCCTATCATAGTCTTTTATTCACTCCTATTCATGTGTCTTCCCCAGACAAGTGGCTCATGACTGGGTACCCCATGTAAGTGTGCCTACAAGAAAGGAGACTGTGCTGGCCATATAGACCTCAAGCATTTCCTGATTTCTCACTGTGGTTTAATACATCCATCTTGTGGGCTTAATTGTCTTGAGTCTGCCCCAGAGAGATGGCTCCCATTTGTACTGGAAAGATCAGACCAGAGCCCTGACCCTGGACCATGGTGAATGTATCCAGGTGATGAAAGCAATGAGTTGGCTGTTAAAAGCCACCCTGTCAGGTCTCTCCAGGCACACTCCTTCCTGTCGGCTGCAAAGCACAACTCTTCTTCGTATCTCAGAAATGACACAGACTTCACAGCCATGCAGGGATTGGCACAAGCAGCGATTGATGCTGTTCCACAGACATTTTAAGGGAATAGCATGGAAATTTCTCATCTGCCTCTTACAGGGAAAGAATAAAAATTTCAGGGACAAACACTGCTCAACAGATCATTTCTCTTCTTTTTCTGTAGTTCTGGTTTCAAAATCAAATAACACCTTCCAACGAAAGCAAGCACCAGAATTTTTGGGTCCAAAACTTATAAATTCTGGGAAGAGGAATGCTGCAGGAGATTATAACCTGGATAATGAACAAGCAAAATCAGCTCAGACATTGGCCTGGAGGGACTCAAGGACCTGGGAAGAACAATACCAATGGAATCTGGAGGACATGAAGGTGTCAGGTGTTCACTGGGGCTATGAGGAGACTAAGACTTTCCTGGCAATTTTGAGTGAGTCTCCTTTCTCTGAAAAGCTCCGGACTTGTCACCAGAACCGCCAGGTGTACCGGGCCATTGCGGAGAGGCTAAGAGCACGGGGCTTCTTGCGGACACTAGAGCAGTGTCGCTATAGGGTCAAAAACCTCCTACGGAATTACCGGAAGGCCAAAAGCAGCCACCCACCAGGGACCTGCCCCTTCTATGAGGAGCTGGAGGCCCTAGTGAGAGCTCGGACAGCCATTAGAGCCACGGAGAGCCCAGGAGAGGCAGTGGCACTCCCTAGGCTGGGGGATAGTGATGCGGAGATAGATGAGCAGGTAGGAGGGGGCTGGGAGCCCGAGGAAACAGCAGAAGACTGTAATGGTGATGACCTGGCCACTGATGAGCCCATCCGGGGACCCAGGATTCCAGGGTACCCAGCTCTGTTCCAGAGTCGTATTGGTAAGAATGTGGGGTTTAAAACTGAATCCAGATTCCAGCCCTTCTGCCAGCCTAACTGTTGTTTCCTGAGGTCAGGGCACATAGTACGAGCCTGGATTGTTTCACTGGTAAAAGATGTTCAGTTCTTTTGGTTATTCTCATATTCCTGTTGTCTTCTGCTGTGATACCAACAAAAACTAAACCCACTGCCATCAAGTCAATTCTGACTCCTGGTGACCCTACAGGACAGGGTAGAACTGCCCCACAGAGTTTCTAAGGAGTGCCTGGTGGATTCAAACTGGCCACCTCACGGTTCACAGATGTAGCGCTTAACCACCGTGCCACCAGGGTTTCCTCTGCTATGATAGCTCTTGTAAAGGTTTTCTTAGTTATAAAACATACTTTCTTAAAACCTTAAAGGAACTGAAAGAGCTAATCCAGTATTTCCCAGAATATGTCACTGATAGTATGGAGATGACCACCAATGTTTTGTGAAAACCCCTGTTGCTGTTAAGTCAATTGATAGCAATCTGATGTGATAGGCTAGAACTGTCCCATAGAGTTTCCAAAGCTGTAATCTTTAAGGAAGCAGACTGACATCTCTAATGGAATGGCTGGTGAGTTCAATCTGCTGACTTTTGGTTAACAGCTGAGTGCCTAACCAGGTGCGACAGGGCTACCTCTGTGTTATATGAGTGGGTTTTCCATTTTAATAGCCATGTATTTCTCTTAATGTGTATTGCAAAAAGTATAACTAGCATATCAACCCATGATTTCACAGATAATAAATTTAGGTAAACATTTTATTTAGAGTCCCAGAATAGTTTAATGGAAAATAAACTAAAATTTCCATTTCCTGTACTCCATTCTTGTCCTTACACACACACACACACACACACACACACTGTTTTTACAGTGTAATCATAATATGTATTTTTTTCCCACTTAGTACTATATCTGTGTACGTATTAGACTGTGAGCACCTCGAAGGCAGGGACTATGTACCGTCTGTGTATCCAGCATGTCTTGCACGGTGCCTGACACAGAAGAGTTGGGTTTAGTTCTGTAGCCGCTGTTGGCCCTTTAAGATCACAACTTTGAAGGGCAGTAACAAGGTGATACCTTGGAACCAGGTCTCTAAGGTACAGGAGGGTCAGTTAGAAGACCTTCATAGGGAGGAGAAGTTGGGATTCTTGGCTGCAGAGTCCTGAGACTAGGCAGTAAGTCTTAAACTGCATTCTTGGTATGTGATAACCCTGAGCCAGAGACTGGGGAATGTATAGAAAATGAAAGACAGCCCCTTCTTAAAGGCCATTTGCATAAATGAAATAATACATATGCCTAGTGGCAGAGGACTCGTAGCATAATATACATTACAAATCTGTGTGGTAGTACATTCTATAGCTGCTGTCTTCTGTAATTTTCACAGTAGCCTTATGAAGTAGGTTAGTGTTAGCTTCATTTTATAGTCAAGATAATAAAGGTTTAGAAAAATTAAGCAATATTTTCCTAAGATTATTGATCCATGATGTAGTAAAGTTGGAGTTTGAACCCAGGCTTCTATGACTCAGTTCTGTAGCTAGCTCATGTTGGCTGTGGCAGCAGTTGAGGCTGAGTAGACAACATAGAATACCTCAGCTGCAAGCCAGGTAAAACCTAGAGAGAAATTCAGAAGTGATCTTATCAGCAGGTGGATAACAAATAACTTTGGTAAGAAACCTGGACTACCCTGGAGTAGTTCAGGAATTTGGAACTGATCTAGTGCATAGTTGGCACTTCACTGTATCTTTGGTAGAGATTTAGATTAAGCAAATGAAAGGTATGTATTGTAAAAGATCCAAGGAGAAGTTTTTGGATCCTAATTTGTGGCCTTTCCCTGAACAAGTCAGCTGAGTTTAGGGGGATGAGGTTACCTGGTATATTATGGCTACCTAAGTGCCCATCTTCAGCTGAGACTCTTAAGTATTAACAGAAGCCTCTTAGAAGAGGGTGGGGGAGTTTGCCTGACTTTCCTAGCACACCTCTGGGAAGCAAGGGTATAGTCTTTGCTGTGCCCTAGGCACCTAGACAGCTTCTGAGGTGCCTGTGTTCTGAACATTTATCAGGGCAGGTGACCGTGGTCATGATGACCTAGGTCATCATTAAGTCTCACAGCTCTGAACTCTTTACTCCTGACAGCAGGTGTGCACTGGGGCTATGAGGAGACCAAGGCTTTCCTGGCAATTCTCAGCGAGTCCCCATTCTCTGAAAAACTTCGCACGTGTCACCAGAACAGCCAGGTGTACCAGGCCATTGCAGAGCGGCTGTGTGCACAGGGCTTCCTGAGGACACTGGAACAGTGTCGTTACAGATTCAAAAACCTTCTTCGAAGTTATCGGAAAGCCAAGAGCAGTCACCCACCAGGGACGTGCCCCTACTATGAGGAGCTGGACTCATTGATGAGGGCTCGGACTGCAGTGAGAGCCATGGGGACATTGAGGGAGGCTTCAGACCTCCTTATGTCTGGGCAGAACAGTACCAAGGCTGGTGACCAGGAGGCCTGGGATGAGATGGCAGATGAAGATGTCATCAAACCTCCAACCTCATGTCCTAAAAGCCCAGATACTGGTAAGTCTGGAATATTGGCACACAGTAAAAGTGAGGAAGGTCAGGCTCAGAAAATAATGAGGAATTCAGGTTCATTATCTTTCTTCAATAAATAAAAGAGAGTGGGACTGAAAAGGAAAGCGGTTTGTGCTTTGCTCTGATTATCCAGTGTTTGGCCTAGTGTGATGGCCCCATATGAGAGCGCAGCTAGTCTGGATTTTACAGGGATGCATCTGGGTAGTCACAGAATTTACTTAATCTCATGTGCCACAGAATGTACCAAATACTATTGATTAGCAGACCAAGATACTAAGCCCACTGCCATCTGCCCACTGCCAAGTTGATTCTGACTCATAGCAACCCTATAGGACAGAACAGAACAGAACTGACTCCTAGAATTTCTAAGGAGGGCCTGGTGGATTCATACTGCCAGCCTTTTGGTTAGCAGCTGTAGCACTTAACCACTACAGCACCAGGGTTTCCACAATTAGAAGAATACCAAAACCAAACTCACAGTGACTCTATAGGACAGAGTAGAACTGCCCCATAGAGTTTCCAAGAAGTGCTTGGGGGATTTGAACTTCTAGCCTTTTAGTTAACAGCTGTATGACTCTGTCACCAAGGTTTCCTGATTAGGAGAACAAAGTGTTTATTATTGAATATCAAGGCAGGAGAGTTGACCAGAGAGGCTGTCTGGCTCAGGTCTGGCCTTATAGCTCCTGCACTGGGGTCACCATGTCCCAAGCTCCATTTCTCATGTCCCAGGCTTTGTATACTTCCAAAGTTGATCAATTCAGTGTTAGCTACATTCATAAGATACAAGTTCAGGTTGTCCACATCCACAAGATACAAGATTGTTGTTGTTAATTGCTCTTGAGTCAGTTGTAACGATCTCCCCATGTGAGTAAAGTAGAACTGCTCCGTAGAGTTTTCTAGGCCATGTCCTTTTGGAAACACATCACAAGGTGTGTCTCCTGAGGAGCCTTTGAGTGGATTTAAAATGCCAGCCTTTTGACTGGTAGTCGTGTGCTTAACTGTTGGATCATCCAAAGATTCCTCAGTTTGTAAGATATGGATAGATAAATAAATGCTAACTAATAAATGAACAAAACACCATTTCTGTTCATTCTTCAGGTTTTGAATTGAGGCATGAGGAGAAAGAACAGATTTCAGAGCAGGACATTTTTGAAGACCTTCCTGGAGCATTATCAAAATGCACTACGGAGGATGTTCTTCAAGTTCATGACTGGGAGGAAGAGAGTGAAAATGAAAATGAAGGTGAAAGAGAGTGGGGAAATTCCTCACAGAACCATTGGGAAAAATATTCTTCTGAAGAGGACCTAGAAAAATTTATTGACCATCAAGGCCTGTACCTGGCAAGGAAACCCTACAAATGTGACAACTGCATGAAAAGTTTCAGTCGGAGTTCCCACTTTGTTGCTCACCAGCGGATCCACACAGGGGAGAAGCCCTACAAATGCCTTGAATGTGGGAAAAGCTTCAGTGATCGCTCCAACCTCAATACCCACCAGAGAATCCACACTGGAGAGAAGCCCTACAAATGCCTTGAATGTGGGAAAAGTTTTAGTGACCACTCCAATCTTATCACTCACCAGAGAATCCACACGGGGGAAAAGCCCTACAAATGTGGGGAATGTTGGAAAAGCTTCAACCAGAGCTCAAACCTGCTTAAACATCAGAGAATCCACTGTGGAGGGAATGCTGACCACTGTAGTGAGACTGAGGAAAGCTTTGGTCAAAGCTCATCCTTTAGTGTTCACTGGGGGAACTCTATAGAGGAGACATTTCCTAAACAACCTGAAAGAGGAAGCAGTGTCAGTAAGAACTTTCATGGAATGCATAACATCGACTCAGGAGATAAACCTTGTCAGTGTTCTGAATGTGGAAGAAACTTCTCTAAGAGCTCTGCCCTCATTAGTCACCAAAGAATCCATACAGGAGAGAAACCATATGAGTGTGCTGAATGTGGAAAAAGCTTCAGTAAGAGCTCCACCCTGTCTAACCACCAGCGAACTCACACTGGGGAGAAGCCATATAAGTGTGGAGACTGTGGGAAATGCTTCAGTGAGCGCTCCAAGCTGATCACACACCAGAGAGTGCATACAGGAGAGAAGCCCTACAGATGCCTTGAGTGTGGGAAATACTTCCGTGACCGTTCTAATCTCATCACTCACCAGAGGATTCACACAGGAGAGAAGCCTTATAAATGCAGAGAATGTGGGAAATGCTTTAACCAGAGCTCCAGTCTTATCATTCACCAGAGAATCCACACTGGGGAGAAGCCCTACAAGTGCACTGAATGTGGCAAAGATTTCAACAACAGCTCTCACTTCAGTGCCCATCGGAGAACCCATGCAGGAGGGAAAGCATCTTAGGAGACACCTTCCCCCACAACAAAACTCCCAAGATCTTAAGATGTATGCTAGACAGAAACATTCCCAATTTTTAAGCTTGGTGTGTGAGTAGGGAAGTTACCTAATTTGGAAGTGAATTACAAACACTAAGGACCTATATTTGAAGGCAATTTTCTTAAGTGTAAATTGTTTTTCTCCTATAAAATATCCACACATGATTTTCAAGCAGTCTTTACGTTGGCTTTTGTGTCCTTGGTGGTGCAAATGGTTTGTGCTTGACTCAGCCTGAAAGTTTGGGTTGAACTCTCCCATTGGTGCCAGGAAAGAAAGCCCTGGCAAACTAGCTCAATGAAGATTATAGCCAAGAAAGCTCTATGGAGCAGTTTTGCTCTGTAACACATGGTGTAACCATGGGTTGAATTTTAAGAGCTTTAACAGTGTTTGTGCCACACTGGTAACTTAGGGCCTCCAGAGGTAAAACAGTGGTCTTGGACATAGATCCAGCCTTTGGTTTGCCTTTACACTGTTTTATGCCCACACACCCCTTCAGCAGTGGTTCGTACATGGCAACTTCCATTCAGGGCTTAAACACACTAGAGAACTTAGAGACTGTGGTGTGAAGGGAGCATAGTTGAGAATCAGAGGTCTGAGGCTATCATGAGCTTAGCAAAGAGTAGGAACAACAGTGACATCACTAAATCATTTTTACTAATAACAAAAGTAGCCAGGACTTAGTGAGCATTTGCTTTTTGGCAGGCACAATGTTAAAGCACTACCTGCGTCATTCCGTTTAGTTTTCACAACAGCCCCAGGAAATGGGCACTGCTATTCTCCTGACTTCCCAGAGGAAGGAACTCAAGGAAGTTAAATAGTTTGCTTGAGGCCACACATCTGAAAGTGTCAGAGGCAGAATTCAATCAGATTTGTCTTTCTCCAGAGCCCACGGTACTCTTCTGTACCAAATTCCCTTCCACATTAAGACAGGCATCTCAGGTACCAGGATCTCAAAGCACTTTATAGATCGCATTTCCTGGTAAAATTAACTTCCATATTCTCCTTGTAACAAATATGGAACTGAGATTCTAAAGATTAAAGGATTTAGAACATTCAGAATTGGCAAAATCCTTTGAATGACACTGGACTGTATCAAAACACTTGATGTGAATTTCCATCTTTATGGGTATGAGATATAGAAGGATTGAGACTGGGAAAAATGTATAGTCACAATGATGTGACTTCTGTGTGATTTCTTCCATTGAGATTCTACTGTGGCTAAGAAAATGGGTTTTAGGGTTTCCCTTTTCTGGGGAGTGGGAGGAGCACTCCTGCTTTTTCTTGTGATTGGTTTGGTCATAGATTAAACCTTACAGGAACCTGGGATTCCTGGGTAGTGCTCACTGCTACCTGCATTTTAGCCTCCTGACCATTTCCATTTGGTGGGGCTGCAGCTTTGTAACTGACGTGGAAGGGAGGGTAAAACGAGTTGAACTTTGAACACTGTTGTACACTCCAAGTTCTTAGCCGAATTTTATCTTAAACCATCTTGTCCCAGGCATACCTCAGAGCTTTCTGAGTGTTAACCATTAAGACCAGTATCCTACACAGACAGGTGAAATCAGTAAAGTTAGTACAATTTTCTGGTTTGCAGCACTTCAGGCACCCAGAGTTTCTTCTTAGAAGGGTTTAAAAATGTTGACTAAGAACTTACGCTTCTGTTGGATTTTAGTGGAAAATCCTTCTTTCTCGCATGCACCTAGGACATTGGAATGCCATTTATACATTGGTAATCTTGTGAACTTAGGATATAATGGAACCTTGAAGAATGGAACTTTCTATGAAACACACATGAGGAAGTCAGTAGAGAGGTTTGCTGCTTCTACAGAATAAGATCACCCCCTAACCCCTTTCTTTGTTTCAGAGCCTCCCTTCCCAGTAACCATGTCTCATGGGATCACTGCCTGTAAATGCATCAAACCCTGTCAGGTCTTTCCCAGTTTATCTTTCATGGCTCATGTTACCTCTGAGAAGGTGGGCTCATGGAGTCAGCTCTAGATCAAAACTAACAGATGTAGGGACAATAATGAAGTGATAATTAGGGAACCATGTGAGGGGAAGAGAATTACAGAGAAAGGCACAGTGATGCAAAATAGCTTGAATTCAGTGCAGTTGGGGGAAACTGTAAGCTGCTTAGTACTATAAACTTGTAAAATGGGAAGTGAGGAGTGATGGGAATTGGGATTGGAGAGGTGCTGAAGCAAGGTCATGGCAGGCCTCATGCACCATGTGAGTGGAACTTGGACACTGGGCATACAATAACATGTTCAGTGTGCACTGTGGAAATCTCCAGTAGCTATATGGCACTTATCCAAAACCCATTTGCTGGCAATTCTGACTCACAGTGACCTTATAGAACAGAGTAGAACTGCCTGTAGAGTTTCCAAGGAGCATCTAGTGGATGTGAATCGCCAGCCTTCTGGTTAGCACCTGTAGCACTTAACCACTATGCCACCAGGGTTTCCATATGGAACTTAGGTATAATGCAGTTCGGACGGCCTATTGGGAGACCTTTGCAACATTCCAGTTAAAAGGTGAGGGCTCCGTGTAGAACAGTGGTTACAACAATAGAGATACATTTGACAATTTTGGAAGCAGAATGCAGAACAGCAGTGGAAGGCTAGAGCACCTTTGGTGATTCTGTAGGGCATGCCATCATTAAAAATTGGGGCACATGAGGAGGTGCAGATGGGCAAGAGGGCAGATGATAAGTTTTATCTTTGGACATTTTGAATTTGACAGGCCTAAGATGCTGGCATTTGGATAGATGCCCTAAGGTTATGAAAGAGTAGGACTAAAGAGTTATCTGAGTATGCATGGTAGTTAAAATTGTGAGGAAAGGACTATGTATAGTGTCAAAGAGGAATTGGGCCTAGGACAAAAAAAGCTTGCAGAGGAGCAAGCCCCTGAGCAGTGGAGACCAGCCCCCACAATCTTTTGGATGCTGCTTCCATCAGTGCTGGTGTCATAGTGGGTGAAGTGCTACATCTGCTAACCAAAAGATCAGCCGTTCCAATCCGCCAGGCACTCTTTGGAAACACTGGGGTAATTCTGTTCAGACCTCTAAAAGGTCTCTATGAATCAGACCCAACTTGACAGCAGTGGGTTTTGTTTTTTGTTTGTTTGTTTTATCAGTACTGATGTGATAGTCAACGTGGTCCCAACTGTTCTGGAACCTTTGCTATGAGAGCCAAGCTGAGGTGTTGTGGAAGTGTAGATGGTGGCCTTCTTCCTCCTTGAGTATTACCCTTTTTCCTGCTGTTGGAAGGCTTGTGCTTTCAGTGAACAGTTCTGATGCTTTTACCTATCTTTCTTTCCCCACAACTCTTAAGTCTCAGCCAGCTAAAGCAAGAGCAGCATGGGACAGGAGAGAGACTGGGACGCAGGTGGTCCCTCCTTCCCTGTCTTTTGAAGGTAGTCTTTCAGGCAGTTTCTGTGTGTGAGGCCTAACCAGCTACCTCGCAGGGCATTCTGACATCCTCTGGTTGAGTCTTTTCTGCTTGAATAAACTGACACCCAATATTATGCCTTCTGAGCTTAGCTAACCTGAGCCAGCTCTTGGGAAGTAGGTCCACTCTGTGAATGAACAAGCTGTTCAGCTTGTGAAGGCCATTGGGCAGACCTCTTTGATGGAAAATCAGAGACGCATACTGCCTGGGAGGGTGTTGTATAGAGAGATGGGTGTGCATTCCCTTACTTGATTTGTATACCCTTTGCCCCCAGAAGAGAACTGATCTCCTTGAAGTGACTAAATAGGGCCAAAATGACCTCAGGTGTGCAGGCGATTATCATGCTGAGCTGCTAAACAGGCTGGAGGTTTGAGTCTACCCAGAGATATCTCAGAAGAAAGGCCTGGTGATCTACTCCAGAAAATCAGCCACTGAAAACTCAATAGAGTTCTAATCTAACACACAGGGTCATCATGAACTAGGACCAACTTGATGGCATCTGGTACCTAGTAAAGGCACCTGAGGACTTTATATTCCACAGATTCCCTCAGGAGGCAGTAGGCCCAGAGGTCAGGGTGGAAAAGGTGGGACCCAGGCTGTTCAGTGACCCAGCTTTTTCTTAGGCTTTGGCCCCAGCAGCTGAACTCGGGCATGTTATTGCAGCCTTACTGTCCCCCAGAACTCCCTGCCCCCGTCAATGGAAAGCACCTGGGGGCTGTCAGTATTGACAAATACAGCAGTTAGGACCCTGGGCAGCTGTTCTCTCTACCTCACCCTGATTTAGGGCCATAAATGGGGGGCACTTTCTACCTTCAGGGTACAGATGAGAGTTTATAGTTAGTCACTTTGGGGAGGGAGTAGTAACCCTTCCCAGGGGAGGTATGCAGAAGTTTTGTAGTAATGAACACAGTGACGTCAGGAATGTGTCAGGGATGGACTCATGTTGACCACAGTGTCCTATGTCTCCGTGGCCCAGAGATGTGTCCTTGGCCTACTTCTTCATTCATTTGGAGTGGTCTCGCCCATTTGTACCTTTTTTTTTAACCACTGTCATGCCTCATACCTGTCCTAACCCTGGTCTCTTCCCTGCTGGCCAGCCCCACTTGAGTGATTCCGGGCTCCTCAAACTTTCCTCCCCTGCTCCAGCAGCAGCCACACTGGAGGTCTCTACCCACCTACTCAGTACATGTATTTACATATCCGCCCAGTGACTCATCAACCAGCTGCCTTCACACGTCTCAGTCAGGCTTGCACACTGAGACTCATCACAAACTTAGTCGACAAACACACATCCTCCCTTCCAAGGAAATTTTCCCATTGAATGTGGGGTTACCCAGCTGCCTGGGAAGTCTGTCTGAATGGAGTCGCTCCCTTCAGGCTTCCCTTAGCCCCTTAACAGTAACAGCAAATGTCAGTCTCAGGCCCCTGCCACAACCTGCTACAGGGAGTTACTGTTCTGTATAGCGGAAGGTTGGGGAAGGCTTTGCAGGAGACGTGGCATTCATGCTGGGTCTTGAAGCTCAGGTGGTTGGCACTTAGTCTGCATCTCCATAGCTGCTGGCAGTTTCTCTCTCCACACACCTACGTTAGTATTATCATTAGTATGTCCAGCATTATTTTCCCATCACTCTGATTTTAAGCAAACCTGGGGTTACTTCCAAATGCATATTTTAGGTAGATAAAGCACATTCCTTCCACACCTCTTTGTTACCTGTCTTACCCCTTGCTGCAGCTGGTCATGTGGTCTCAGCCAGGAACCCAAAGGGTGGGCCACAGGAGCCTGCACCCCAGGAACCCAATCCCATGGTGCTTAGAGGAAGAGGCAGAGAACTCAAGAGGGCCTTGTTCTCAGTGGGGTCACTCCTCC
The DNA here is from genome assembly GCA_028571685.1 of Heterohyrax brucei. Lineage (NCBI taxonomy): Eukaryota > Metazoa > Chordata > Mammalia > Hyracoidea > Procaviidae > Heterohyrax > Heterohyrax brucei. The sequence continues at coordinate 64,007,750 of CM053140.1, forward strand.
CATTTCTCAAGGTTGAGAGCTGCTTTGTTCTAACAGCCACTTGGTTAAGTCAGGTGCATCAGAACAGCAAAGGGAGGAATCCTATTAGATAATTTTTCCTAAATGCACTACACATAGGATAGAGATTTACATAGATAATGATTTTCTGATTAGGATGCTGTTAATGACTTTATATGTGCAGATGATGATTCTGGTCTAGGCTGCCATTACATAATAAAAACATTTATTTTTTCACATCTTCATTATAGGAAAATCTTCCATAATCATGCCACACAGAGGGTGAGGGCTAAGGGAGGGAAGATTAGAAACAGAGCTTGTCTCTAAGGCTGGTCCTGGATTGGCATTGTGGATTCATCTGAGCCCAAGCAGGAGAGGAGGTGCAGGCAGGAACTGACACCAGTCATTGCCACTCAAATTTCTTGAGAATCACTGGGGTGCCAGGTGACAGATGTGACATGGAGGGAAAAAGAAGGCCTTTTTCCTCCTTTCACAGAGAACACAACACAACTTCAGTGCTTTGAGGACTTCATAGACTGCAGGGCAGCTGTTGTATCTTTAGAGGCGGTGGAGACCGGCAGGAAGGCCAACTTCACCTGCAAGGCCAGAGCAGGAGCACCTGCCCAGGGCACCAGCCTGGGCGGCATCTGATAAGGAAAGAGCTTAGTCATGAACAGGTATGAGGTCCCCAGCACGGCCCCACTTCTGAAGGTACCTGAAATAGATGGAGGAGGTGGGGCTAGCAGGGCTGGAAGGCCTGCTAGTTAGTAGATGGGGCAGGAGCTCACACTGACCCCTGGTCTGGTGTGTTCTGGGGAGACAGAAAGCCTAAATGTTATCTCTGGAGAACTTTCTTGAATAAATAATTTCGTACAGAAACTAGACATTTGTGTTAGTTTAATTCCCTCTTGGTTAATATGAAGAAACTCTGATGGTGTAGTGGTTAAGTGCTACTGCTGCTAACCAGAAGGTTGGCATTTCAAATCCAGTAGGTACTCCTTGGAAACTATGGGGCAGTTCTACTCTGTCTATAGGGTCACTATGAGTCAGCATTGACTCAACAACAGTGGGTTTTGTTTTTTGGTTTTAGTTAATGTGAAATTAAAATGATTAATATTTTGGCCACCAGGAGCCACCTGAGCCACCAGGAGGCTCAGATATTTAAGGTCTAGTATTAAAAGCAGAGGAACCCTGGTGGCATAGTGGTTGAGTGCTGCGGCTGCTGACCAAAAAGTTGGCAGTTCAAGTCTGCCAAGCACTTCTTGGAAATGCTATGGAGCGGTTCTACTGTGTCCTGTGGGATCACTATGAGTCAGAATCGATGGCAGTGAGTTTATCCTTTATTATTAATGTTTTTTCCTTATGATATTACGTGCGTTTCTTAAAGGTAGTCAGATCCTACTTGGGGATGAAGTAGTCTGACAAAATAAGTAATATTAATTAAACTATTGCCAAAAAATAAATAAACTTGTTTTGGGGTCTTCTGGTATCTTCCTGGTTATGTCAGCATTCAGGAAGGGACTAGGGGACATCAGTGAGGTGTAGTGAGGTTCTGAAGGAGGCATGGAGCCCTAAGTCTCAAACCCCTTGTGTTGGACTGGCCTTTTCCTTTTACTTCTCTCTGTTGTTTTAAGTGATTGGCTATTAATTGAAAGGTTAGCGGTTCAAATCCACCATTCAGAGGTGCCTTGAAAGAAAGGCTCAGCAATCTACTTCTGAAAGATCACACAGCCATTGAAAACCTTATGGAGCGCAGTCCTGCTCTGAAACACATGTGGTCTTCAGGAGCTAGAATCAACTTCACAACAATTGCTTAGAGCTTTTCAGACAGCAGAGAATCAATAAACTCTCTGAAGTCACTGCCTTTTTCCTATAGCAAGTGGCTCCTTGGTGTGTCGGCCTTCTCCACAGCCTACTTTGGTATGTCCTGTGAGATCTCTGTGTTAGGAAATCCATCTGAATTATCTGTATCCCAAATAACAAAAAGATGGAAAAAAAAAAAAGGAAGGAGGTTCTCAGATGATTGGATATTATCTGATTCTTCTGATCTGCTTCCACAACTAACATGCACTTGAGAAGGAAGGCAGAAGTAGGGGGTCTTTATGGGAATTCTTTTTCCTCCCTCCTCTGCCCATTTCTCTCTTTATAGCAACATTCAGAAGAGTATGTGAATCAAAGTTGAAGTCTTCTAGTACAGTTTCACCCTTTTATCATTGTTGGGTGAGATGTAGGCACCTCTGCCTTTCAAATCTAAATTTATTGTTCTGGAAACCCTGGTGACTGGCAGTCCAAATCTACCGTGTGCTCCTTGTAAGCTCTATGGGACAGTTCTGCTCTGTCCTGTAGGGTCACTATGAGTCAGAATCACCTTAACTGCAATGGGTTTTCATTCTTGAATACTGATCATGAGTCAGCAGAGAGAGAAACTTCTCACAGTTTGACATGGCTTTGATCAGAACCCACTGGAAACCTGTTTCTTCCTGTAGGAGTCAGAATGTCCTGTAGTTATTGGAATGGCTACTATTCTGTACATCTTGGGGCAAAGATGAGATCTAGGAGGAAATGAATCATGGATTCTCTGGAGGAGGAAGTTCTGGGTCTTGTTTACATGTTTTCACGTGACACTTTTTCTAGCAGTTGTTTCAGTACTCACCAGATCCACAGGGTTTGCCTCCCTGGGAGATAGAGGAGAGATGTCCAAATGACATCGCCCACGTTCTTCCTGCTAGTCATAGTTTGATCACAGGTACAATGGGGCACAGGCATCAGTTATAAATGTTGGGGCCCACTAAGACTGGCTAGCAAACCTAGGCAAGAACAAGAGCTGCCTTATCTGAAAGCCCATCTAGATAGGCAGACAGCGGGCTAAGGCCAGTACAACTGAGAATGTAATATTAAGGGAAAAGCCCTACATAAGGGAGATGCTCTGTGGCCTCCACGTCAATAACCTGCTGAGTGCTCATGTTGCCAGAGGTTCCGGGCTGCACCAGGCATCTGACTGGCACCTGGTCTCCTAATAGGCAGTGGGAATCATCCGGTGGGATCGGGGCATCTTTGGGGATGAGGTCTGAAGAGGGGGAGTGAGGGACCTGATAGTTAGAGGACTCAGGTAGCTTGAAGAAGGAGGAAGGGCAAGGGTAACGGAAGGATTGACAGAAGGGAGAGGGGCAAGGTGGAAAGGCTGGTGCGCAGATGGGGGGGAGGGCAGAGAGACAGAGAAGGAAGGAGAAGGAGTGAAAGGACGGTCAGCAGAGGAGGCAACCAAGACAGGAAAATAGGAAGGGTAAGAGGTAGAAATAGGGGTCAGCTGCCCCGGATGTCTTGTGAGTGAGGAAGGCAGACGACCAAGAGAAGTGGGAGGTAGGGCAGGCAGGACTGAAGAGGTAGTGGCAGGAACCGGAGCAGTCAGAGGGGGAAGTAAAGCTGGAGAAAGAGGAGGCAGCTTCTTCATGATTCCTAAATGAGAAATGGAGAGCTGGGCTTCTTGGCTTAACATTCTGTATCCTTTCTCCTTCCATTCTTCTATGACCTGGACTCCATAGCAACAAGGAACAAGAATTCTAGGGCTGTGTTCTCCGACACAGCAGCCACTAGCTATGTGTGTGTAGCCACTAGCTATATGTGTCAACCCACTTGAAATGTGGCTAATCCAAAGTGAGATGTGCTATAAAACATACACTAAATTTTAAAGACTTATGTAAAAAATAAAAAGTAAAACCTCTCAATGTTTTTGTATTGGTTACATGTTGAGATGATAATATTTTGGATATATTGGGTTAAAAATATTAAAATTCATTTCTCATGTTTCTTTTAATTTTATAATGTGGCTACTGGAAAAATTTTTAATCATTATTATTTTTAATCAATATTTTAATCAATAGTTAATCAATTTTTAATCAATATTAAGTAACAAATTATTATAAATATTAAGTTTTAAATTTTAAGTTGCATTTGTGACTTGCATTATATTTGTTTTACAGAGCAGTATTCTAGGACATTTGCACTAGAAAAGATCCCTGAAAGCCTCATTTTATAGATGAGGAAATTAAGTCCCAGAGGCTTGTTCTTGGTCACCAAGTCTGCCGATCCACATCAGTACAGAGTTTTCTCCATAAGCTCAAGCTGGCCAGACTCAGTCAGGCCTGTGCAGAGGCCTAAGAGGTAACTGCTCTCCAAGTATCACACTGGAAATGTAAAAGGTGTACTTGCTGCCCTTGCCCTGCAAAACTGGTCTTTAAATGGTCCTAGTGGTGCAGTGGTTAAGCACTTGGCTGCTAACTCACAGGTTGGTGGTGTGAACCCTGCCACTGCTTCATGGGAGAATAGACTTGTCAACCTGTTGCTATTACAGCCTAGAAAGCCTTGTGTGTCAGCTGTACTTCGTCACATGGCCATGATTCTCAGTATTATGTGACTGTCCACCACAATGGCATCTGATGTGATTTTCATATGTGTTGTAAATCCTGCCTCTGTGATATTAATGAAAGGGGGTGGCCAGCAGTTAGGTTGATGAGACAAGATTCAATCTATGTGATAGGATTGTGTCTTGAGCCACTTTCTTTTGGGATATAAAATAGAGAAGCCAGCAGAGAGACAGGGGAATCTCAAACCACCAAGGAAGAAGCACCAGAAACAGACTGCATCCTTTAACCTGGGGTCCCTGTTCAGACAAGTTCCTAGTCCAGGGAAAGACTGATGAGAAGGGCCTCCCTCCAGAGACAACACAGAGAGAAAGCCTTCCTCTGAAACCGATGCCCTGAATTTGGATTTTAATCTACTTTACTGTAATGAAAATACATTTCTCTTTTTAAAGCCATCCATTTGTGATATTTCTGTCACAGCAGCATTAGATATCCAAGATAGGTGTTTGTTGTGTTTTATTAACTACTCAAAGGCATTTGATTCTGTGGATCATAACAAATTATGAATAATATTGTGAAGAATGGGAATTCCAACACACTTAAACTGTCCTTAGGAGGAGCCTGTACATACACTAAGAGGCAGTCATTTAGACACATCAAAGGGACGCTGTGTGGCTCTGTGGTTTAAAACCTGGAAAACTGTGTGTCAGGTTTGTGTCCTTTCACTATACTCATTCAGTCTTCCTGCTCAGTAAGTAATCTGAGAAGCTGGACTGTATGAAGAGGAATGTGGGATCAGGATAGGAGGAAGACTTGTCAACACCCTGCATTATGTAGATGACACAACTTTGCTGCAAGTGAAGAGGATTCAAAGCACTTACTGGTGAAGATAAAAACCCACAGCCTTCAGTCTGGATTGCACCTGAATGTAAAGGAAACAAAAATCCTCACAACTGGATCAATAAGCAACATCATAAATGGAGAAAAGATTGGAGTTCTCAAGGATTTCGTTTTACTTGAGTCCACCAACAATGCTCACGGAAGCAGCAGCTGGGAAATCAGATGATGTAAGTATTGTGTTGGGAACGTCTGCTGCAAATGACCTCTCTAAAGTGTTGGAAAGCAAAACTGTCACTTTGAGGACTAAGGTATGCCTGACGCAAGCCCTGGTATTTTCACTTGCCTCATATCTCTGTGAAATCTGGATAGTGAATAAAAAAGACAAAAGAAGAATTAGTGCCTTTGAATTATGGTGTTGGTGAAGAGTATTGAGTATACCATGGACTGCCAAAAGAACGAACAAATTGGTCTTGGAGGAAATACAGCCAGAGTGCTCCTTGGAAACAAGGCGTCATCTCACATACTTTGGACACGTAGTCAGGAAAGAAAAATCTCTGGAGAAGGACATCACACTTGGTAGAGGGCCTTCCAAAAAGAGGAAGACCCTGAATGAGATGGATTGACCCAGTAGCTGCAACAGTGGGCTCAGACAGCAGTGACTGTGGGGACGGCCCAGGGCCAGGCAGGGTTGTGTTTTGTTGTACGTAAGGTAGCGGTGAGTTAGAACCAATTCAATGGTATCTAATAAGTCCCTGACAACAACATTTGTTTTCAAAAGATCTATTTGAACTGAGGAATCCCCTAGATCACACAAGCGGAAACATGGCCGCTTCAGAGAGGCTCAGAGGGCTTGTAAAGAAAACATTCATGGAGCCTTTTGGCCAGGACTGATGGACTGAATGACAAGGTTTTGCTGAATTAAACTGATCCCCTTTACTTGGCTTTACTTGCCTGCCTAAAACTCTATTTGCCTAGCTGCTTTCAGCAGAGGTGACCTAATCTTCTCACCAAAAATACCCGAGCCCATTGCCATCAGATTCTGTACAGGACAGGGTAGAACTGCCCCATAGGATATGCCAAGGGTTGCTGGTGGATTCAAACTGCCGACTTTTCAGTGAGCTGTGGAGCTGTTAACCACAGAAGCACCCGGGCACTTGTGATTGGACTTCTTAATTGCCAGTAGCTGTGGGAGCTGAGGGAGCTTCACTCCATGGTTGAGCCCAGATGTGAAATTCATTCATTCCAAGGAACGGGCTTTGATATAAATACATTTATGACCTGTGCACAGCCTTATCTGAAGCTCTCAGGCAACCTGAAATGTTCCGAGCAAATAAGCAAGTTTTCAGGAGTGAAGGGTGTGGAGGAACTAGTGCAAGACCTCTTATAAAGCATCTCCAAGAAATGTATTGCATCCAAGATGACAGCTGGGGGGATGTTTTACTTCAAACACAACACTTTTATGACCTAGCCTAGAAATATGTATAGCACACGTTTTGTAACTGTGATTTGCAACCTCCAGGTCCACCTAAGTTTCTACAAATAGCCTCTGTAACCAATCCTAAAGTCCATTTGTATAATGTGCCAAATAAAAGACCTTTTCCCTATCTATGACCTCATTTAAAAACTAACCATTTATGATTTTACTGTAACCTCTTGCCTTAGCCCTGTATAACTGTGTTCTGAGACTCTTTCACTGAAAAACTGCCATGTTTTCACTTATGTGAGCTGCTGGTTTCCCTAATCTGTGTGAATTATTATGGCGAATGAATCCTCTGAATTTTAATTTCAAGGCCTGCATGGTTTTTCACTAAGACAGTCTGAAAAAGGAATTAATAACAAAAATCATTAATTGGTTAAACATTCCCTGAAGTCAGAAGATGGAGGATGGAACAAATCAGAAACAGGCTTTCTTTGGATACAAATGCTTAGGTACGCTTAAAAAAAAAACCCACAATCTGTACCCCACATTGGTGAGTGGCGTCTGGGGTCTTAAAAGCTGCGAAGCTGCCATCCGAGGACACAGCAAATGGTCCCAACTCAGCAGGAACGGATGCTCACTGAGGGCCAAAATGGCATGCGGTAAAGACAACCGAGAAGACAGAGAGACCCACAAGAGTGGGTGCCTACATCGACCTGGGACCGGAAGAACCGTATGGTGTCTGGCCACCACCAGTGATAGCCACGATGGAGCTCACAGAGAGGAGTCTCACTGGCAACACAAGAATAAAAAGAGGTGCATCATGAGATCTCCACTAAAAGACCTCAATTGATGGTCCAGCGGTTTTGGGGTTCCTCTGAGAGCATGGTCCCCTTCCCTGATGCTGCCCTCTCCCATAAATTATAACAAAGTTCCACTCTTTGGACAGGAATGGAATGGACTTGGCAATGCAGAGTAACCATATATTGGAAGCACTTTATGGTTCTATACATCTATAGGATATCATCTTGTTAACCTCTGGCTGGAGGAAGGGGAGTGGACGGAGAGGAGGGGAAAGGAGACTGTTGGGAGGATGAGACATGTATGGAGCAGAGAGGAATAGTGTGCAGTCACCGGACAGGGAGAGCAGTGGAAGCTGCATATAGGGGGGCATGTAAATTTACATGTAAATGTACATTTTCACTCAGTTATGTTAAATAAAAATAAAAAAAAAAACCACAAAAAACTGCTGTGGAGTTGATTCTGACTCATAGTGGCCCCCTAGGGCTTTCAAGGCTGTAAATCTCTGTGGAAACAGACTGCTACATTGGTCTCCCTTGGAGCATACCAGTAGGCTACAAAGATTGATTACAATTGTCAGTTACAAAGTACACTTGGGCATAGATATTTACAATCATAGTCATGAGATATTTACAAGACATGTATCATGGATTGAATTGTGTTCCCCCAAAATGAGTGTAGCAATTTGTCTGCATTCTGATTTCCAGCACTGCGTGGTTTTCTTCCATTTCATGATTTTCCTATGTTGTAAATCCTATTCTCTGCCTGTCGTTAACAAGGCAAGATTGGATTATGTTAAAGAGGATTAGAGTCAGATCAAAATACCCTTTCTAAAGCAGTTTCCCTGGAGTGTGGCTTGCATCACCTTTTATCCCGTAATAGATAAAACAAATGGAAGGAAACATAGAGTCATACCATCAAGAAAGCACCGCTAAAAATGGACTGCATCTTTTGGACCTGAGGGTCCTACACTAAAATGCTCTCAGACCAAAGAAAGACTGATGCAACATAAGGACCTTCTTCCAGAGTCAACAGGGAGAGAATAAGTTTCCCTCGAACTGACACCCTGAATTGGGGCTTGTAGCCTACTGGGCTGTGTGAGAATAAACTTTTCTTTGTTAAAGCCATCCACTTGTGGTATTTTTATTAGAGCAGTACAAAATAATTAAGAGCATGTTTTGTAAAAGTGTTTAGTTTGATGTAAAATCTATTCTTAGACGGACAGATTCCTGAAGCTGTCAATTAAACCGTTTTGCATAGGCCCCTGTTTGCTAAAGCTGAACTTCCCAGTTTGCCTGGGGAATTTAAATAGTAGGTTGGCACCTAAGGTCTTTTCTGAATGACTGGTTCTGCATTACTATCATAAGAAGAGTATTTTTTAAGGCCATTTTTCACAAGTACAGCTGTGTCCAAATCTCCCTTTGTTGGTGCATTTCTTTCATATTTTGAAATGTCTACAGGGAAGGAACCTCCCTAATTACCCAAGGTTGCTATGCCAGATGAAGAGCCTAAAAGCCAACACGGTTAATTTCAGTTTTAATTCTGCTAAAAGTAGTAGAGAAATGCAGAACACTTAATTATTCTCATGAGTAACCTGTATATAGATCAAGAGGCAGTTGTTTGAATGGAGCACAGGGACACTGCACTGGTTTAAAGTCAGGGAAGATGTGTGTCAGGGTTTGTAGCCTTTCATCATTTTAATCTGTATCGTGAGCAAATAATCTGAGAAGCTGGACTATATAAAAAAGAACAGGGCATAGGATTGGTGGGAGACTCACTAACAACCTGCGTTACGCAGATGACACAACATTGCCTGCTGAAAGTGAAGAGGACTGGAAGCACTTACTGATAAAGATCGAAGACTACAGCCTTCAGTCTGGATTACGTCACAACATAAGGAAAAAAAAATTCTCACAACAAGACAAATAAGCAATATCATGATGAAGGAGAAAGGATTGAAATTCTCAAAGATTTCATTTCACTTGGACCCATAATCAACAGCCTTGGAAACAGCAGCCAAGAAATCAAAGAATCCATTACATTGCAAAAGACCTCCGAAGTGTTAAAAAGCAAAGATATCACCTTGAAGACTAAGGTCAGCCTGACCCAAGACATGGTGCTTTCAATTGCCTCCTATGCATGTGAAAACTGGAGGCGTTTATGGAAGACCAAAGAAGAATAGATGTCTTTGAACTGTGATATTGGTGAAGAATATTGAGTATACCACGGACTTCCAAAGAATGAACAAGTCTGTCTTGGAAGAAGTACAACCAGAATGCTCTTTAGAAGCAAGGAGGGTGAGACTTTGTCTCCTACTTCAGACATATTGTCAGGAGTGATCAGTCCCTGGAGAAGGATATCATGTGTGATAAGGTCAAGGTAGGGTCAAGGAAAAGGAGCAAGACCCTCAATGGGATGGATTGACACAGGGGCTGCAACAATGGGCTTAAGCATAACAATGATTGTGAGGATGGTTCAGTACCTAGCAGTGTTTCCTTCTGTTGTACATAGGGTTTCTATGAGTTCGAACCAAGTACCTAACAACAAAAGCAGTGGAAACATGGATCTTAAGGTGTGTTTTTTTTTTAATTTTCTGTCATCAAAGATTTACTGGAAGTGTCTCATTTATACCGAGCCACGCAGACATACACAAGAGGGTCTCACAGTCCTTGACTTCTTCTTTCAGCCCCTTTCACTCCATCTAGCTCAGCTACATCTTAGTCCTTGTCCCCACCATCTCTGAGACCACTGATTCAGGTAATCTAGACGCTAATCTCTCCTGAGCTCCAGATTTGCATAGCTAATTACTTGTGGCATCTCCTGTTCGACTTAGCAGGTCTATACCAATCTCCCTGGTAAACTTTCTCCAACCTTCCACTCCCCCACTCCTCTTTTTTGTTGCATTAAATATATGCATATAGCAAAATATTTGCCATTTAAATGCTTTTCACAGGTACAATTCAATGAGACTAATTACATTCACTTTATTGTTTAACCACTACCATCTGAAGGATGGGATATCTTTCTTCAAACCAGTGGATAGTATCATCATCTGTACAGTTGCCCAAGCCAGACATCAAGGACTTGTTGCTATCTAATTCATTCTGATTCAAAGCAGCGCTATAGGACAGAGTAGAGCTGCCCCATAGGAGTGATTGGTGGATGTGAATGGCTGACCTTTTGGTTAGCGGCTGCTTTAGTCACCTGGTACAGCTCCTACAAAAAATACCACAAGTGGAAGGCTTTATGAAGAGAAATTTTACTGACACAGTCCAGTAAGCCACAAATCCATTCCTAAGTTACAAGTCCATTCAATATGAGAAATCATCACAGTCCAGTAGGCCAAGAGGCCAAATTCAGGGAGAGTATCTTGGCACATGTGCCTGCTCTCTGTCATGCTTTCTTGGTGATGTGAGTTTCCCAGCTTCCTCTGTTCATTTCTCTCCCTTATATACCACAAGCTTGTAGCTTGAGTCCTGTCTCAGCAACACAACTGTTGCCCATTCTCTGTCATCAGTATCACAGAGACAGTATCACAACACAAGGGAGAAATGGCACCATACTGGGACTCCTAGCCAAGTCAAATCAACACTTACATTTTTGGGGGGGACACAATTCAATCCTGACATTCCTCCCTTTGACCCCCCAAAATCATATCACTAGAACATACAAAATATATGCATTCATGGCATAGCAACAGTCTTCATTCATAGCATAGCAAAAGTCTTAAGTCCAATTCCATAAATTTCTCCTCAACTGTGAAATCCAGAGCATGTTATCCTCTCAAAATGCAGTGATATCACAAATTACACATTTTCATCACAAATGGAGAAATTGCAGGGAAAGTCATAGCAGACACAAAGCAAATTATCAAAACACATTACATTAGCCTTCATGGCTTCAAAAACAATACTCCAAACTCTGAGATATTTTATAACCCTGCCCTTCAAACTCTAAATATTGGCCATACTCTCCAAATTCTAAGTGTAGGCACCAGGCTTCAGCTCCACCTTCCAGGCCCACTCGGACAGCAACTCTGCCCCCTTGGTGTTATGTGCCCCATAAGCCCAACTGAATGGCAATTCTACCCTTAAAAACACAGAAAACCTTGGCTCCACTGTTTTATGGCCATACCTTCTGAGACTGAGGGAGCTCAGCCTCTCATCAACCTTGTCTCATCAGCTTCTGCTTCCTAAAGCCTCATGGCCTGGGCCTCAAGCCCACATCTGTCCTGCAGGGCAAGTGTTCCAATGCTCCGTAGCTCTACCGATTCAAGTGCCTGGAGGCACCCACTCCATTAAGTAGCCTTCTGCACACAGGCTCTCAGCTTTCTTGTTCCATGGGTCAGCAAGCCTACCTCCACCTATTCAAGTGCTCAGAGGCACCCCACTCTGCCAGGAAGCCTCCTGTGCACAGGCATTCAGCAATCTCATTCTGTGGGTTGGCTCGTGGTTCTGTTGCTGCCAGTTTGCTGCTGCTGCTGTTGCTTTTCTCACCATCTGCTGCCTTCTCAGGTGCTAGCAGTTCTCTTAAGTTCCTTCTTCCATCCATTCACAGTTTTAAAAAAAATACTTCCACATTTTACTTATTTGTAAGAGCAGTATCCTACTCCTGGTACCAAGTTCTGCCTTAGTCACCTGGTATTGCTCCAATAGAAAATACCACAAGTGGAAGGCTTTATGAAGAGAAATTTTACTGACACAGTCCAGTAAGCCACAAATTCATTCCTAAGTTACATCTCCGTTCAATACAAGAAATCATCACAGTCCAGTAGGTTGAGTCCAAATCCAATGAGAGCATCTTGACACAGGGACCTCAGGTCCAAAGGATGTGCCTGCTCTCAGTCATGCTTTCCCAGTGATGTGAGTTTCACAGCTTCCTCTGTTCACTTCTCTCATATCCCACAAGCCTATAGCTTGAGGCCTGCCTCAGCAACACAGCTGTTGCCCATTCTCCATCACCAATATCACAGAGGCAGGATTCACAACACATGGGAGGAATGGCACCATACTGGGACTCCTAGCTAAGTCAAATCAACACATATATTTTTTGGGGGACACAATTCAATACATGACAACAGCTAACATCTTAACCATTGCATGTCTGGGGCTCCATTAGACATCTAGGAGTCACCCTTTAATCTTCTCTCTTTCCCCCACATCCAATCAGTCATCCAGTCCTGTGGATTAAATCTCCAAAACATACCTTGAATCCATCCATTTTTTTTTCCGATCCTGTTGCATTGCCTTCATCCTAGCTGCCACCACTCCCACTTGATTGGCTGCAACTGACCCTTAATTGGTATTCCTACTTCTATTCTTGACCATTTGTAACCCAAGCTCCCCCTATATAGTGATTTCCTCACAGTGTAAATCGGGTTGCATCCCTTGGCTCACTATTACACTTGCCTTTGTCTCTGTCACCTTCTGTGTTCCCCATTTCATCATACATGACCACACTGGCCTCTGTTAAGTTCTCCCAAAATGCTGATACCTTCTCAACTTTTGCACATGCAGATCCACTTCTCGGCATGTTCTCCCCTGCATTCATCACCTGGTTAACTCCCACTCATCATTCAGGACTGAACTGTCACAAACAGGCACCCCCAACCCTAGTAACTCCCCTCTCCCCTACCCCCACTGCATTTCCTCATAGCCTTCATCACAGACTGTTATTATGTGTTTGTTAGTGTACCCATGAAAGACAGTGCTGATTGCCTCCCTTCTTCCTCAAACACATTGCTGCAGAGTCAATTTCAACTCATGGAAAATGCATACATTATAGAGTTGAACTGCTTCGTAGAGTTTTCTTGGCTGTAATTTTTACAGATGCAGATACCCAGACCTATGTTCCTAGCTGCTGGGTGGGTTGGAATCACCAATCTTTCAGGTATTAGTCGAGTGCAAATCACTTATGCCAGCCAGAGGCACACTTGCTAAGAGTACTGTAATTTCTATTTATGTAATTATTCTTCCTATGAAGCCCACGTGCCTCAGAACTCCCCCTACTCCTGGTTTCTCTTTGGTCCATTCTCCATCTAGGAACACACTCAGCTAATGAAAGATGACATTCCCATAGTGGTATTGATTGATTCAGGAGTGAATGATCCAATCTGTGCCAGCGAGATGCAAGAGTGGGTTGTGAGTAGGGCTAGAAAATTGGTTTCCTCACTCTTAAGAGCCAGAATTCTCCTTTTGAACATGTTACGTGGAACGGGACAACCTTTTCAGTATCTTCAGAGAAGCCAGCCTAGAGCTAAAGCCACACGCAGACAGCACAGACAGGGAATCCAGAGAAATGAACCTGGAGATGCTGGCTAAGTCAATCCTCAAACCTGCTTTTTGTGATATGCCAACAAATGAGTGAGTGAATAAGTGAATAAATCTTCTTGATAAGTTAACCTGAGCTGTGTTTTCTCTTACCTGAAGCTGGTTTCTAGTCTGCTCTATTTCTCTATCCATCACCATCTGCCTTCCTATACCTTCCTACCCAGTTTATGTGCCATGATTCAGAATTTCAACATTCTCATCAATACATTTCCTACTGGTGTCTTAGGAACTGGAGATACCATGGATTGCCAGAAGAACAAACAAATCTGTCTTGGAAGAAGTAAAGCCAGAATGTTCCTCAAAGCAAGGATAGCAAGACTACGTCTCATATACTTTGGACGTATTATCAAGAGGAACCAATTCCTGAGAAAGGACATGATGCCTGGTAAGGCAGAGGGACAGAGAAAAAGAAGGGGTCCTTCAGCGAGATGGACTGACACATTGGCTACAACAATGAGTCCAAACATAGCAAGGATTGTGAGGAGGGCACAGGACTGGCAGTGTCTCCTCCATTATGTATGAGGTGGCCATGTGTTGAGCCGACTGGATGGTGCCTAACAATAACAACCTAGCACGGTCCCAGTCACAAAAGTACCCGATAATGCAACCTCTGTGGCTGCACTCATGCTATTGAGTTTTGCTGGAACTAAAAAATTACATAATCAGAAAGATTGGTACCATAATAAATTCATGGTCAATTAAGTTCTAAACAATATCCAGCAATCATCCTGTGAGGTTGTTCATGGCAGCAATATGATGGCAAAACATTTTATAGTTGAAACGTCTGACAAAAGGGAATGATGATATAAATTACAGTACAAGCACGCAATGGAAAACTCAGCAGCAGCCATTTAAAATGCAAAAAATAATGCATAGACAAAACTGTATGCCTAAATGCCTAAGATAAATTGCTGGTTGAGAAGAGCAACAGTACAAAAGTGCCGTGAGCACAAAAACATTCTGGAAGGATTTCAGCAACTTGTTACTGTGGTTATTTCTAGATTTTTATGGTATTCTTTTGTGGCTTATATGTAGTACTTAATATTAATTTGATCATAAACATTTAGACTCACTTACATTTTTATGAAATTGAAGCAAGGAACTGTAGGTGTTCCAGAGCCTTTGTCAAGCTTCTGAAGAGCCACTCTCTTCCCTTGGCGTGTAGCATCTGGGGTCTCTATGGAGTTTAAGACAGGGTCAGGGAGGCTCAGACCGACAAATAAAAGTAATGGCAATGATATTACAAAACCCCCCACACACTGATGTCAGTGAATTCCAACCCATAGCGACCCTATAGGTCAGAGTAGAACTGCTCCATAGAGTTTCCAAGGAGTGCCTGGTGGATTTGAATTGCTGATGTTTTGATTAGCAGCCATAGCACTTAACCACTATGCAACCAGGGTTTCCTAATGATATTACAGAGAACTTTATATAAATAGCCTCATAAATTTTGTTCAGATTTTAATACACATACACATTTTTTGCAGAGAAATATGATAGAGTGGGGAATAAAAAGCTTTCATATACATATATATATATATAGTTGTTATTGTTAGGTGTTGTCAGGTTGGTTCTGACTCACGGTGACCCTATAGGACAGAGTTGTACTGCTCCATAGGGTTTCCAAGAAGCACCTGGTAGATTTGAACTGTTGACCTTTAGGGTAGCAACTCATAACCACCACACCACCACCAGGGCTCTGAATCTATTTATCCAAACTCATTGTCACTGAGCCAATTCTGACTCCTATTTACCCCGCAGGATGGAGCAGACCTCTCCTACAAGGTGTCCCTGGAGGTCAGTCTTTACAGAAGCAGATTGCTGCATCTTTCCTCGGTGAAGCAGCTAGTGGATCCTCAAACTGCCAACCTGTCAGTTAGCAGCTGAGTGCTTTCACCACTGTGCCATCAGGGCTCTGTATGTATATGTATAAGCACTGTATGTATGTAATGTTAGGGTAGAATTCTGCAGAAGAGATGAAATAAAATATGAATTCAATAAAAAGGAAGTGCTAATTTCTATTTAAAAATAACTTTTTTACTCAACCATAAAGAGAAATGAAGCCTTGATGTGTGGCGCAGCATGGGTGAACCTTGAAAACACCGTGCTGAGCAAAGTAAATCAGTCATAAAAGGACAGGACAAATACTGCAGGATCTCACTTATATGAAATAAGCAAATACACAGAAACTGAAATTTCTTAGTGGTTACTTACTAGTGGCAGTGCCCTGGTGGCATAGTAATTAAGAACTCAGGCTGCTAATGCAAAGGCCAGCAGTTTAAATCCACCAGCCACTCCTTGGAAACCCTATGGGGCAGTTCTACTCCAGCCTATAGGGTCTCTGTTGCTGTTGGCAGGTGCCCCTGGGTCAGTGCCAACCCTATGTATGAGAGAATGGACCACTGTCTAGGCCTGCATCCTCTGCACAGTGCTGCTGGAGCCCGTCGTTGCAGCCCCAGTGTCAGTCCATCAGTCCGTCTTGTTGAGGGTCTTCCTCTTTTCTTGCTGACCCTCTACTTTACCAAGCATGAGGACCTTCTCCAGGGACTAGTCCTTCCTGGTAACATCTCCAAAGTATGTGAGATGAAGTCTTGCCATCCTTGTTTCTAAAGGGCATTTCTAGCCGTAGTTCTTTCAAGACAGATTTGTTTGTCCTTCTGGCAGTCTGTGGTCTATTGTGTTCTTCACCAACACCATACTTGAAAGACATCAATTTTTCTTCAGGCTCCCTTAGTCACTGTCCAGCTTTCACAGGCATAGGGTCGCTATGAGTTGGAATTCACTCGATGGCAATGAGGATTTTTTTGTGGTGGGAGGGCACAGGTGTGGTGGGGGAAGGCTGATGGAGTAAGCAGATGGACGCACTTGCTTGCCTCTGTGCAAGCCCAAGGGGGCGCCAGTGGAGTCCCTAGGATGGGTGTTGGCTGTGCAGACCGTACCAGCTGTCAGAGGGGGTGACACCACACTGTCCAGAGATAAGGGCAAAACGATGCAGGACTTCATCTGTTCCAGAAAGCAGGTGCTGCTTCAGCTATGTTTCAGTGATCCTCTCCCTGCTTTGCCTGTTGCAGTTGGCCGGGACAGTTCACAGGCCCGGAGGTGCCGCTTGAGGGCGACACTGCCCGCACTGCAACCGAGCCAGGGCTGCTTGAGCCGGGCAGCCAGCCCGCTGCCAGTGCGCAGGCGCAGGCGCAGGGGGCCCTCCCACCCCAGGTGGGGGCGGGCTCGGCTATGTTACGTCGCTGTCTGCTCGTAAACGTCTACTCATTTTGGGGGGAAAAATTCCCCCAAATTAGAGGGTGCTCAAATTAGGGATGAGGAGCGCAATTTAGAGATTGTCCCGAGGTACTCAATACACTTGCTAAGCGGCTAGGGGAAGGGGAGAGGAAGGGGGAGTTTTTTGTTTGGGAGGCTTTGAGGTCGATGGTGGTGGCTCTGGAAAAGGACGATGAAAAGGGTTGCACAACTTGAAGAATGTGATCAGTGTTACTTATTTTACACGTGAAAATTGCGGAGAGGGTGCTGTATGTTTTGTTGTGTAGCTTTCACCACAGTAAAATAAAAAAGAGAAATAATTCGTCCAAGTATCTTTAAATTTGTATTATGAACAGTTTCACACAGATGTTAAAGAGCAGTGCCTGATTAACAGTTACCGATATTTGGGTATATATGCTTTAACTCTCTAATATGTCAATATTTTTCTTGGACCGTCTCCAAGTAAATTGCAGACATACTGACCCCTTCAACTTTTAATACTTAAGCTTGCATTTCCTAAAACTAAAACCATTTCTCTACACAACTATATTACCATGTCTGAAAAAGTAACAGTGCTTTCCAAATATCATCCTATAAACTAAAACCAAAATGAAATCCAATGCTGTCGAGACGATTCAGACTCATAGCTACCCTATAGAGTACAACCGTCCCATAGAGTTTCTAAGGAGCTCCTGGAGGGCTTGAACTGCCTTAACACTTAACCACTGCACCACCAGAGTTTCTGTCGTCTTATACACAGTCCTTATTACAATTGCACAAGTCTGTGTTCATATCTCTCCAGTTGTCTTCAAAATGTCTTCTATAGCCATTTTTAAAAAATGAACCAGAGTTCAACTGAGGCTGAGGCATTCATTGTCTTTGGTTGCTGTTTATCTCTTTTACTTGGGGAACTTCTACTCCCCCCACCTCATTATATTGAATTTTTGAAAAGGCGTAGCTAATTGTCTCAGACAATGTCACATATTCTGGATTTGTCTGATTGTTTTCTTACAGTGATGGGTTAACTTGTTCTATATCCTTGTATTTTCTGTAAACCGGAGGTTAGATCTAAAGGTTTGATTATTTCAAGTTAAACAATTTTGGAAAGATTATTTTACAGATGATGCTGTGTATTTCACGTTGTAAGACCTTAAGAGGGACACACTAGGCTGCTTCCCTGTTGTTCATTTGGTTAGGGGGCAATGATTTGATCTTTTCTTTGTAATAAATATTATGTTTACCCCATTTTGGAAATAGCAAAGAACCTGTGGGATAACATGTTGGCACTGTACAAATTACTTGTTTCTCATCAACTTTTCATCTTAAAGCTTCAGCTTCCGTCTATGATACATGCCTGGATTTTATTTTACTGGAGTATATACAAAAGTGATTTTCTAATTTTGTCTTTCTAGATTTACTATTTAATTGTCTTCTGAAAAGAGTGGTTTTCCTTATTAATTAGGGATGAAATACAATTTTTCAAAAAAAAAGCAGATTAAATACTTCTTTCCCTATAATCACTAACTTTCAGAGGAAAGAATTGAAATTAGTATCTCCTGTGTTGGTGGCAAATATTCTTCTTCTCTTCCTTTCGGCTTTTTCTTGTCTTTCCTTCTTCCTTTTTTCACATTTGCCTTCCTTTTTCTAGTCTTACTCCTCCCTTCCTCACCTTTCATCTTTTTTGCTTTTGCTTTCCTTTCTCTTCTTCTACTCCTTTCCCTTCCATTATGTTCTGTCCTCTTCCATTTCTTTCTTTTTGCTGACTCAGGATATCCCAGACTTGCCTTTTCCTTTTTCTTTTATTTATTTATTATGATTGAGTGAAAGTGTACAATCCAGTTTAAATTTGCATGCCCGCCTACGTGCAGCTCTTACTGCTCTCCTTGCTTGGTGACAGTACACTCCTCCTTTCTGTTCTATACAAGCCATATCCTCTTAACAATCTCCTGTCCCCTCCTCTCCACTCCCCTCTAGTAGCAGGCCAGTAAGATGACATTCTATAGATGCATAGAACCGTAAAGTGAACACATGATACGGTCTCTCTGTGTTGCCAAGTCCAATCTGTTTCCTGTCCAAGGAGTTGACCTCAGTAATGATTTATGGACAGGGGCAGCATCAGGACTAGGGGCCATGCTCCCAGGGGAACCCCGAGGCCTTCGGACCATCAACTGCAGTCTTTTAGTAGAATTCTCAGGGGGTTCCCTTTTTGTTCTTGTGTTGCCACAGAGACTCAAGTTTGTGAGCCCCATCACAGTTGTCTCTGGTGATAGCTGGGCACCCTCTGGTTCTTCTGGTCACATGTTGATGTAATCAACCGTTCACGTGGGTCTTTCTGTCTTCTGGGATCTCTTTTCCTATTTCATTTTGGTCCTTGGTGATCATCTGTTCCTGTTGAGTTGGGAAAATTTGGAGTACCTCAGATGGTAGCTTGCTAGCTTTTAAGACCCCAGATGCTGCTCACCAATAGTGGGTGGAGAAGACTCCCTTAGCAATATGCTAGTTATGCGAATTAGCCTTGATGTCTCCTGACCACATGGTCCCTGGACCCCCACCCCTGCTACTCTATCCTTGCAAGACTGGAAGTATATTAGGTTAAATTGAAGTCCAGTTAAATTGATCTTCTTTCTAATATGTGCTGTCACTGGTTTCACCCAACCAAATTTCTATCAACTATCTAATCTATACCCCAATCTTTTTCTCCCACCCTCCCCTCCCCTCCAGTCATCAAAGAGTCTTCTGTAAGTGAGTCTGTTTTCAAGACCTTATAGTAGGGGTCTCGTACAATATTTGTCCTTGTGCTGCTTACTAATTTCACTCAACATAATGTCTTCCAACTGAAGCCAGGTTATGAGATGCTTCCTAAAATCATCATTTTTCTTTATCATTGCATAGTGTTCCATTGTGTATATATACCATAGTTTATTTATCCATTCATCTGTTGTTGGGCATCTGTGTTGAGTCCCTCTTTTTGCTGTTGTGGACTGTGCTACAATAAATGTTTGTGTGCATGCATCTTTTGGTGTGACTGCCCTTGCTTCTGTAGGATGTATTCCAAGCAGTGGGATTACAGGATCAAATGGTATATCTATTTCCAGCATTTTAAGGAAACACCAGATTGCTTTCCAAAGAGGTTATACCATTTTGCAATCCCACCAACAGTGAAGGAGAGTTCCAGTTTCTCCACAGCCTCTCCGGCATTTGTTGTTTTGTGTTTTTTGGATGATGGCCAACCTTGTTGGCAGACTTGCCTTTTTCTTACTTGCCTTGTCACAGATTTGGAATCTGCCATTTTTCCAAGAAGACATGCTTTCTGGTAGTGAGACAGAGGTCCCCAGGCTGCAGAAGATTCTACTGCCTCAAGCAGCTAGCATGGCCTGCCTTGTAATTTTGCATTAGAATCCAGGTTCCTTTGTTTGACCTGCCGTGTAAAAAACCTGATGCCTGTGTAGTGTGGTTAAGAATGTTGCTGATGTAACTTGTATGAACTCTACTTGTAAACCCCGTAAAAATAACTTTTCCTCTTATCCTCTGGAGCAGTCTTGGTGGCAGCAGCCTCAATTGCTTCCTTTCCTTGTGCAATGAAATAAAGACACCTTTCTGCTCTTCTGGAAACCCAGAAGGTGTAGTGGTTAACCCATTTGGCTGCTAACCAAAAGGTTGGCAATTCGGATCCACTAGGCACTCCTTGAAAACCCTATGGGGCAGCTCTACTCTGGCCTAAAGGGTCACTGTGAGTTGAAATTGACTCAATGACAATGAGTAGTAGATTTTTCCACTCTTGTTTATTGGCCAAAATGAGTCACACTAAGCAGAACCTGCGATTTCCACCCAGCAACATTCTTGGGAAATGGCATTTCAAAGTCAATGGCACTTAAAAACCAACGGGCCTTTAGAGTGCTCATTGTGCCTGTAGTGTCATTGCTTTAGTAATCAGATCTAGAAATTTATATTAAAAACACACACACACACATTCACACTGAGGGATGTTCTATTTTTTCTTCTGGGGAAGGGATGTGTTTGATTTGAGAAAATTTATTAAGCTGAACCATTGTCATTTGTATACTTTTCTGTGGTGTTGTGGTTAAGTGCTATGGCTACTGACCCAAAGCTTGGCAGTTCAAATCCACTCCATGGGATATATCTGCTCTGACCTGTAGGGTCACTATGAGTCAGAATCGACTTGTCAGAAGTGGGTTTGCTGGGATACTTTTCTGTTAAAAAAAAAACAAAACCCTGTTGCCATCAAGTCAGTTCTGACTCATAGCGACCCTAGAGGTCAGAATAGAACTGCCCCATAGAGTGGATGGGGCACTCCAAGGAGTGCCTGATGGATTTGAACTTCCAGCCTTTTGGTTAACAGATGTAACACTTAACCCACTAAGCCACCGGAGTTCCTGTGGATAGCTTTAACAGAGATAAATTTATTCTCTCACAGTCTAGGAGGCTAGAAGTTCAAATTTAGGGTGCCGGATCCAGAAGAAGACTTTCTCTGTTGGCTCTTAGGAATTGTTTTTGTCATCAGCCTTCCCCTGGTTGAGGAGTTTTTCAGTGCAGGGACCCCAGGTTCAAAGGATATGTGCTCCTGGCTTGTTTCTTGGTGGCGTGAAGTCTCCCTTCTTCTGTTTACTTCTTTGTTTTATGTCTCAGAAGAGATGGACTTTAGACAAAACCTAATCTTATAGATTGAGCCCTGCATCAGTAACGTAACTGCCTCTAATTCTACCTAATTAACATTACAGAGGTAAGATTTACAACACATAGGAAAATCACATCCAGATGACAAAACTGCGGACAGTCACACAATACTGGGAATCATACACATTTTGGGGGTGTGTTCATGATTCAGTCCATAACAGGGGTTTAATTTTTAATTTT
The DNA here is from genome assembly GCA_028571685.1 of Heterohyrax brucei. Lineage (NCBI taxonomy): Eukaryota > Metazoa > Chordata > Mammalia > Hyracoidea > Procaviidae > Heterohyrax > Heterohyrax brucei. The sequence goes on from CM053140.1 coordinate 64,029,625, forward strand.
TACTACCTTCACAGGTTTGAGGAATCCTCCTTTTTTGTTCTTTGGAAAAATTTGTAAGGTAGGTTACACATTCTTTGAAGTTTTGGTGAAATTCCTCTTTAAAGTAGTATAGGCCTGACCCCTTCCACTCACAATTTTTATTTTTAAAGCTTGTAGCAGTTAATTTGGGGAGAGTGTTAATAGTGGCATCATCTAATGCTCAATCTGCAGTCTTTAACTGCTTCTTGTCACAAGATGTTCTGGGCTCACTTTCTGCTTAACCTGTGCTTGACGTGGAATCAACCATTTCTCCACAGAGCCCTGATTCCCTTTTGTAAGACATGGTATTTAGAAACCAAAATCTGGCTGTTTAGCATGCTCATTGCTACTGTGGTGTCATTGCTTCTGGACCTTTTCAATGAATACGATTAGGAAATATATGTGTATATGTTGAATTTTATGACCACTCACCTGTCAGTTTGTAGTACTGTGGGGGCTTGAGAGTTGCTGTGAAGCTCGAGTTTATACTACCAGTATGTCAAATCCTAGCAGGGTCATCCATGGTGGCTAGGTTTCAACAAAACTTTTAGACTAAGACAAACTAGGAAGAAGGATCTGGCAATCTACTGCTAAACAAACAAACAAAAAACTGGCCACTGAGAACCTTATGAAAAACAGTGAAACATTATCTGATACACTGGAAGATGAGCTACTCAGGTTGAAAGGCACTCAAAATATGACTGGGGAAGAGCTGCCTCCTCGAAGTAGAGTCCACCTTAGTAACGCAGATGGAATAAAGCTGTCAGGAAATTCATTTGCTTGTGTGGTACAACTCAAAATGAGAAGAAACATCTTGCAAACAGTCATTAATAACTGTAATGTGGAAAGGACAAAGTAAGAATCTAGGGAAATTGGAGGTCATCAAAAATGAAATGGAACACATAATGATTCATATTCTAGACATCAGTGAGCTGAAATGGACTGGTATTGGCCATTCTGATTCAGACAATCATATGGCCTATTATGTTGGAATAACCAACTGAAGAGGAATGGTGTTGCATTCATCATCAAAAAGAACATTTCAAAATCTATCCTGAAGTGCAACGCTGTCAGTGATAGGATAATATCCATATGCCTACAAGGAAGATGAGTTAATACAATTATTACCCAAATTTATGCACTAAGATTAAAAATGAAGAAATTGAAGATTTTGACACCTGCAATGTGAAACTGTTCAAACACACAGTCAGGATGCATTGATAATTCTTGGTGATTGGAATGAAAAAGCTGGAAACAAAGAAGGATTGATCATTGGAAAATATGGCCTTGGTAATAGCAAGAACATCAGAGACCGCATGACAGAATTTTGCAACATCAACAACTTCTTCATTGTAAAGACCTTGTATCAACAACATAAATAGCAACTGTACACATGGACTATGGTAGATGGAACCCCCAGGAAAGAAAATGACTGCATCTGTCAAAAGAGATGATGGAAAACTCAGTATCATCAGTCAGAACAAGGACAGGGGCCAACTGCAGAACAGACTATCAATTGCTTATATGTAAGCTCAAGTTGAAGCTGAAGAAAATGAACATAAGGCCACCAGAGCCAAAGTATGAGCTTCAGTATATCCCACCTGAATTTAGAAACCATCTCAATAATAATTAGAAACATTGAATGCTAATAACTGAAGACCAGACCAGTTAAAGCAAGACATCAAAAGAAGCAAGCAAAAAGTTGTTAAAAAGACAGGACAGAAAAGACCAAACTGGATACCTGAAGAGACCCTGAAACTTGTTCTTGAATGTAGCATAACTAAAACAAATGGAAGAAACAATGAAGTAAAAAGAGTTGGATGGAAAATTTCAAAGGGCAGCTGGAGAAGACAAAGTAAAGCATTATACCAACATATGCAAAGACCCAGAGTTAGGAAACTAAAAGGGAAGAACGTGCTTGGCATTTCTTAAGCTGAAAGAAGTGACAAAAAATCTTCAAGCCTTAAGCTACAATTTTGAAGGACTCTGTGGACAAACTGTTGAATGATGCTGGAACATGAAAATAAAATGAAATGAATACACAGAGTCACTATATGAAAAGAACTAGTTAGCATTCAACTGTTTCAGGGGTAGTATAAGATCAAGAACTGATGGTACTGAAGGAAGAAATCCAAGCTGTGCTAAAGACATTGGCAGAAACAGCAAAACAAAACAAAACAAGTTTCCAAGCACTTCATGGATTCCAAGCACTTCATGGATGAAACTGCCAACCTTTTGGTTAGCAGCTGTAGCACTTAACCACTACGCCACCAAGGTTTGCACTGAAAAGCAAGGCTCCAGGAATTGATGAAATAACAGTTGAGTGCTAAAAGTACTCACTGGTCTATGCCAGAGAAAAATTGGAGGACAGCTACCTGGCCAGCTGACTGGAAGATATCTGTATTTGTGCTCATTCCAAAGAAAGGTGATTAAACATAATGTGGAAACTATCAAGCAATATCACATTCAAGTAAAACTTTGCTGAAAACAATTAAAAACTCTTGCTGTGTTACACTGACAGGCAACTGACAGAAGTTCAAGATGGATTCAGAAGGGGACATGGAACGAGGAATATTATTCATGATGTCAGATGCATCAGAGTTGACATCAGAGAATATTAGAAAGATGTTTACTTGTGTTTAATTGATTATGCAAAGGCATTCAATGGTGTGGATCATAAGAAATTATGAATAACATTGTGAAAAATGGGAATTCCAGTACACTTAATTGTGCTCATGTGGAAACTGTTCATAGACTTAGAGGTAGCTGTTTGAACAGAACAAGGGGATACTGTGTGGTTTAAAATCATGAAAAGTGTGTGTCAGGGTGGTATCCTTTCACCATGCTTATTCAATCTGCATGCTGAGCAAATGGTCTGAAAAGCTGGACTATGTGAAGAATGCAGCATCAGGATTGGAGGAAGACTTATTAACAACCTTTGTTATGCAGATGACATAACCTTACTTGCTGAAAGTAAAGAGGACTCGAAAGAGTTACTGATGAGAATCAGAGATCCCAGCCTTCAGTCTGGATTACACCTGAACATAAAGAAGACAAAAATCCTCGCCAGTGAACCAAAACTGGACCAGAAAGCAACATCACCACTAATGGAGAAAACACTGAAGTCAACAGGATTTCACTGTAGTTGGATCCACCACCAATGCCCGTGGAAGCAACTGTCAAGATATCAAACAACATACTGCACTGGGCAAATTTACTGAAAAAGACATGTTTAAAGTGTTAAAACAAAACAAAAACAAACACATCATGATGCCACCTTTGAGGACTAAGGGGAACCCGAGCCATGACATGGTGTTTTCGTATGCTCCTATGCACGTGAAAACTGGACAATGAATAAAGAAAACTGAGGAAGAATACGATGCCTTTGAATTGTGGTGCTGGTGAAGAGTACTGAATATACCATGGGCTGCCAGAAGAATCAACAAATCATCTTGGAAGAAGTACAGCCAGAATACTTACATACTTTGGACATGTTATCAGCAGGAATCAGTCCCTGGAGAAGGACATCAGACTTTATAAAGTAGAAGGTCACTCAGTAAAAAAGAGGGAGATCCTCAACAAGATGGATTGACAAAGTGGCTGCAATGATTGTCTCAAAAATAGCAACAGCTATTTTCATTCTGCCGAACGTAAGATTGCTGTAGGTTGAAACTGACTCAGTGGCACCTAACAAGAGCAACACCTACTTTTCACTTACCTACTATCTGGTTTCCATCATTTCATGTTTATAGAAGTAGTGAAAAATCTACTAGCCATATGTTTTGCACGTTAGTGATGTTTGGCAGTAAGGAACGCTGAGGTATGAGGTAAGAGTAATCTTTGCTGTGATGGTTAACGTTGTGTGTCAGCTTTGCTGGGCCTGTGATTCTTTGTGGTTTGACAGTTATGTAACGATGTAGTCATTTTCCATTTTGTGATCTGTTGTGGTCATTGTCCGTTTTTGGATAATCCCAGCTTTCCCATAACAACATGGTCTTCAGACTGTAACCATGTTGATAAGCAAATAGTGGGTATGGAGCCTACATAAAATTGTAATGCCAAGATTACTATTAACATTAAACTAATTTTAACATTTCTTCTCAGTCCTTTTGGTCCTTACAATGTGGTTGACTAACTCAGAATGCTGTGTTCCAAAGTTACTTAAAATAATAATTTCTTTTTTCTGTGGCTAATGTTATCTATTTGATATACTTTTGGATCATCTGTTGATGTATGTATTCAGTTTCAGGATTTTAAAAAACATTTGAATATATAAAGCAGGTACTTAATATAAAGTTAAAAATCCATGAAGGGATGTTCTCAAGATTTTTGCCCCCATTCTCATTTTTTATCTTGTCTCATTCAACTCTTGTAGATAATGGTGTTTGATCTTTTTTGCATTTAAAATGTTTTTTGCAAGAAAAGCAAATAAGTATATGTTATTATTTGCTCATGTTTCTTTTTTAAAGAATTTTATTATATAAAAATTTCACACTTATAAAATTAGAGAAACAGTATAAAGAATGCCCAGCTTCAGTAATTATCAACTCATGACCATACTTGTTTAGTGTATATTCTTACCTCCACTCTCCAAGGATCACTTAAACTAATCCCAGACATCATATCATTTCATCCATAAGTATTTCAGCACATGTCTGTGAATAATAATGACACTTTTAATGATAAACATAGCCACAATATCTTTATCACAACTGCAGGTTGTATGTTACTTATTAATATAATCACATATCAAGTTTGTGTTCATATTTCATGGATTATCTCATAAGTTTTGGAAAACAGTTTGAATCAAGATTCAAATACAGTGATGCATTGTGACCAGCTGATATGTTTTATATCTCTTTCAATTTAAAGGTTTTCTCTTCTTTTAATTGATTTATTTCTCTTACAATTTACTTGTTAAAGAAACCACATAATTTTTGCTGAGGAGTTTTACATGGTGTAGATATTGTTAATTGCATCCCTGTGATACCATTTCACTTGTTTCTCTGTCATTTGTATTTCCTGTAAACCAGTATTTAGCTCTAGAGACTTCCTTAGATTCAGATTTAACTTTTTTGGCAAGACTGCTCCAGAGTGGTGTGTACTTCCATCAGAAGGTATGTGGTGTCTGGTTGCCTCTCTTTCTGTGATCTCAGAAGTCTTTGACGATCACTGCCAAGATTTGTCTTTTTACTGGGGGCTCCCAAGTTGTTATATTTAAACTCTATTCTTTTTCTTTTTTTTCTGGAAAGAATACTTGTATAAAGGTTAACTTTCCCCCTCAACTATTTGGCTACCCTCAAACATAGTTCACGCAGGTAAAGCAGGATAAATGCTTTACTTTTCTTCTTTTCATTTACTAGTTGTCAAAATAATGAGTATATTCCTTATAGCCATTCATAGGTGACCAATGAGCTTTTAAAAAACGTTATTATGTATGGTTCTATGCATCTGTAGGATGTCGTCCTGCTGGCCTCTTACTGGAGGGGGCGAAGACAGTGGAGAGGAGGGGACAGGAGATTGTTAGGAGGATATGACATGTATAGAACAGATAGAAGTGTGCTGTCACTGGGTAGGGAGAGCAGTGGGAGCTGCATATAGGCAGGCATGCAAATTTATGCTGGATTGTACACTTTCACTCAATCACAATAAAAAAATGTTATTACGAACTCATGAATTCAAACTTATTTGCTGTTTCTTTCCTTGTGTTTTTCTTATTCTTATTGATACTCAAACTGCTCAATATATGTTCAGTGAGAGCCTCTTGAAGGTGCAGCTGGACAGCAGCTAGGACAGCAGCTAGGACAGCAGCTAGGACAGCAGCTAGGACAGCTAGACCACCAACACATAATTGACTGGCTCAAAGTGCCAGTTGTGCTGGGTTTGGGAACCCTTCTTTAGATGATCTTTTGACTCCCGCCTGTTCTCTATCTGGAACTCCCTGGGTGACACAGATGATTAAGTGCTCAACTACTAGTTGAAAGGCTGGCTTTCTGAACCTACTCAGAGGTGCTTTAAAAGAGAAGCCTGAAGATCTGCTCTGGGAAGGTCGTAGCCTGAAAACCTTATTGAGCAGTTCTACCCTGCACACGGGGGTTCGCCATGAGTTGGGATTGTCTCGATGGCAACTAACAACAACAACTCTCCATCCAGCAATCAGTTGGCTTTTTCTGCTTTCCCCTTTCTCTTTTTCCTTCTCTTCCCATGAAACATTGCTATTTCTACTTTGTCAGAACATGTGACATTTGTGCACTCCTCTTCATTGTTAGCTCCATCTTCATTTTAGAATGTTGTTTGTTTTTTCCCATCCTTAGAGTTTTGTTTGTTTCTTTGTCTAAGGTGTGTCTCCTGTAGGCAGCATATAGATGGATCATGTTTTGTATACATTCTGCCCCTCTCTGTCTATTCATTCATTTATATTCGGTGTAATTATTGATAGGTATGATTGCAGTGCTGTTGTTTCGATGCCTTTTTGTGTGTTTCATTGACAGTCTCTTTGTTCCTCTTAATTTTGTGTGCTGAGTCATTCTTCTGTATGTGTTTTCTATCATCTTTTTCATTGTTTTTGGTTTTGTATTTGCTGAGATTCCATGTGTTTGGTATTTTTTAGTTTGATGTGTAGGATTGCTGATGTCCTTTGTGGTTACCTCAGTATTCACCCTTATTTTTTCTAAATTTAAACCAGTCTTTTGTTTCTTTGTATCACCTTGGCTTCCTCTCCATATCAAAGACCTACAACTTTTTTAGTCCCTTTTTTGTTATAGTATTATCATTTTTTACGTATTGACATCTCTGTGTTTTAGCTTTACTTTACTTTTGTGATTTCCCTGTCTGGGTTGATATCTATTTGCTCTGTCCTGTGTTACCTGATGTTACTGTGTCTCTAACTTAAGGACTCCTTTTAGTATTTCTTGTAATTCTGATTTGGTTTTTGCAAATTTCCTAAATTTCTATCTATCTGGAAATGTCATAATTTCACTATCATATTTGAGATACAATTTTGCTGGATGTATAATTCTTGGTTTGGAATTTTTTTTCTTGCATGGCTCTGTATATGTCATCCCATTGCCTTCTTGCTACATGGTTTCTGCTGAGTAGTCTGAGCTTAGTCTTACTGACTTTCCTTTCTAGATTGTTTTTCGTTTATTCCTAGCCACTTTTAATATTATCTCCTTTAGTTTGGGTAAATTTAATTATAATATGTCTTTGTGTCTTTAGGGATCTACCTTGTATGGAGCCTAATGAGCACCTTAGATGGATATATTCTCATCTTTTATGCTATTAGGGAAATCTTCTGTCATCAAATTTTCAACAGTTCTTTCTGTATTTTCTGTTATTCCATCCCCACCCCTCCCCTGGCCTGTTCTGGTACTGTGCTCACTCATAGATTATTCATCTTAATAAGAATCCCACATAGTTCTTAAGTGTTTCTTCATTTTTTAAAAAGTCTTTTGATTTGTCTTCAAATATGTTGGTGTCAATTGTTTTATTTTCATTCTCACTAATTCTGCATTCCATTGCCTCAGTTCTGCTCTTTTGACTTTCTAGTGAATTGTCTAATCTGGTACTTTTATTATTGATCTACTGAATTTCTGATTCCTGTCTCTCAAAAATTTCTTCAGCCTATACAATTTCTCATTATGCTCTGCTGCATTTTGCCTGACTTCCTTCCTGATCTCTTGAAGAGTTCTAAATATTAAATTTTTGTACTCTACCTCTGATGAATCCAGAAAGTTTTATCTGAAAAATTTCTCAATTGTTTATTTTGGGAGTTTTCTGAAGCCATGCTGTTCTGCCTCTTCAAATGATGTGATATTGTCTGCTGTCTCCAAGCTATTGGTAAGTTGTTATATTTATTTATTTATGTCTGCTTACTATGTTCTAACTTCTTTTTTGTTTCGTTTTCTTTTAAAAAGCTCAAATAGGCTGGTTGTGTGAGCTAGCTTGATTATTGGTGCCTTAGTGGTTCTAATGTCCTTTCACCATGTGGTTAGAACTGTTACTAGGAATGTGAGCCTAGGTAGTCAAGTCAGCAAGTATGTGGTGCAGACTCTTCCCTACAGTACTAGATGGGCAGGTGTGACTGGTGTAGGCACAGGTCTCTGGCTGTACATGCTAAGGTAGGGTGCTGACAGTTGTCTGTGTCTGTGAGGAAGGCTTGTCCCTGTTGCTTAATGCACACAGGTAGATAAATTTTGCTGCAGGACAGTGGATGGTCGATGTGTATGCAGTGTTGAGAAGCATTCAAGGCCTGAGGACCCTTATGCCTGTGCTTAGGTAAAAGAACTGTCTCTGCCCTGAGTCCATGGCTTAGGGGAACCAGCAGAGTTCCCCCTATCCATTTGTTAAATTGTTCTTTCCCAAAGTCTGGGAGAATGGCTCAAGATATGTGTGAGGGGGTCCTACTTCCAGACCAGGTAATGCATCAGTCTCTGAAGCCCAGTGGAAACCCTGGTGGCATAGTGGATGAACTGCTATGTCTGCTAGCCAAAAGGCTGGCAGTTCAAATCTTGGAAACTCCATAGTGCGGTTCTACTCTGACCTCTAGTGTTACTATGAGTCAGATCTGACTCACCGGCAATGGGTTTGGTTATGAAGCCCAGTGAAGTGCAGAGAAGGAAGAGGAAAGTGCTGGGAAAAAGAGAGAGGTCTAGCTTGAAGGAAAGTTTTAGATTCAGATGTAAACCACTTAGCTTTTGATGACTGACTGCTGTTTTTCACTGATTCTGGAGGTGTGAGGGTCTCTCCCACTGAACTGGCTGCTTTCCAAACACGTCTTTTCCCCCTCACCATGCTGGCTGCAGCCAGTCTGCCTGTGGAATGCCCATTCTCACCAGGTCAGGTCTGTCCAGTCCTAGTTACTTCTGGACTGGCATATGTCCCAGATTTTACCACTCCAGGATGAATTCCCCTGGAACATGGTGGGACTGTCAATATGTAGATAATATTTTTCTATGTCAGTTCTACCCTGGCCCCTAGGGTCGCCATGAGTCGGATCTGACTCGACGGCACTTGGCTTGGCATGTAAATATTAATTTTATTCTCTTTAGGAGTTTGCTTATTTAATCCTTCTTCAGGGACTGCTATTATATGAACACTGGTTTGTATTTTCAGTCTTCTGTATTTCACTTCTCTTTTCACACTTTTTACTTATTTATTTTTGTTAGGACAAAATTAAATTAAAAAGGAAAAAAAAAACAACTCACAGCCTTTATTATAGCTTTCTTCCACCTGTATCTGTTTTGCCATGGGCAAGGTATTTTTTTTTTGATCAGCTTTCATTTCACTTCTTCCTGCTGTGTCCATTTATATTGCTGGTTTTTGAGCTTCTGAATTGTGTTGTACTTAAACATTTGTGATTGCTCGTTTAATGATATTTAACTGATTTTGGAATATTTTAAAATATTTCTTTGCTTTATTTTTTGAGGAAGTTGTTTTTGTTAGCTAAGTTTTACTACTCACTTCTGTTTTGTTCTTTTAAAAACTTTGCAGATGTTTGGTGTATTTTTTTTTTTTTTTATTTTGGACCAGCAATAATAAGTGGTTCTGTTGGCATTATGTCAATGTTATAGGACAGTGTAGGTTGTCTCCTAGGTACTGTGGTCTGGGACTGCCCCTGTGTTCATGCCCTTAAGCTTACAAACCCTGTCCTAGCATGATGTTTGAACTCTTTCCTCACTCTAAGAGGTGTCTAGAAATTCTGAATTTAGATTTAATATTTGTTACCCTGCTCCCCCAATCCAACGGGAGTCTGTGTTTTACAGCAGTCTAATTGCTGAACCTGAATTCCAGCCAAACCATCTGAGGCCCTGTCAGGAACACTGGGCCCACCCAGCGGGCTCCCTGTGGTGAGGAGTCAAATGCCAGAAGTTATGTCCCAGACAAGATGCCTTTATTAAAACTGGGAAAGGTGGTCTAGCTCACATTATTGGGGTGACCAGAAGGAAATGGGAGCCAAGGTACAGGGCAAAAGTGAAACATAGTGGCATTCATAAAAATTGAAGGTAATATGGATGAAATTTCCACATAAAAGGAGGCACTCATAACACACGTAGTTAGAGAAAGGTAGCAGTTCTTGCCCATGTTTTCTGTTCCTCTACCTCTCTTTTACTGTGATGATCCTCCTTCATTCAGCCTTTGTCAACTGCAGATCCTCTGCTGTCTTGTCTACTTGCCCTTCAGACTGTGATACTCAGATCCTGAACTTAGTCCAGGCTAAACCCGCCCCCCACTCCCTAAAGGAGAAGCTCCTTTGACCTGATGATTCTCCACGGGTTCTATCCTGAGCTGACCTGATGTCTACTACCATATATGTATGCTGGGAGTGCCCAAAATATGTCAGGAAGAACAAGACAATGCTGTTGAAGAAAGGTTCTCCGCATTTCCATTCTTTGCCTTTGGCTCACAATGTATCCTTCTCTCCCTCCCCTTAAAACTACTTGCTCTTGGTCATGAAAGAGTCCATAAAAATGTAAGAAAACCAATGCAAAAATTTATATTTTATTTGAATTCAAAAAATTTAAAATTGCTTTCAAATTCCAGAAAGTACCATAATGCAGGACCCCAGGGGGAAGCCTCATATACAGACAGATAAATTAAATGTATATACTGCAGACAAGCCAAGAAGGTGTAGATTACATATTTACAGCACTTGATGTTTTCTGAAAACCATATTTATACACTTTATTACATTTACAAAAAAGGCTTCCACTACCTTTTACCTACAATAATGAAAAAAAATTTACACCTTTTTTTTTTCCTTTCTTTTTTGGTACTGTACAAACTTTGTATAATAAAAATATATCTCTGTACAAAAGATTTTTTTTGTCTTTACTTTTTTTTTTGTTTATTTTTTACTCATGGGATGGCAATGGGTATATGGTATGAATCAGTGAAGGCCTAATTTGCCCTGTTCCTTTCCAAACCTCTGGAGGTGAAGAGAAAACACCAGAGGTGGGAAAGGGTGATGCACAGCTGAGCAGGATGTCCCCAAAGCATGTGCTCCTTGGGCATCTCAAGAGACTTCACAAGGAGACACAGGGGAGGGGCAAAGGTGGGCCTGGGGGAAGAGTCCACTGGTTGGTTGGAGAGGAGTCTAACGAGAGGGAAATGAGCAGCCAAAGAGCTTTCTGATTTGTTTCCAGGGAAACACAAAGATGAAAGCGTGAGTGTGTGTGCCCCTAACCCAGCCCAGGGATCCTGTGACTCACAGGGGGTGTGGGCAAGGGTGGGTCCCTATCGTCTTCAGTCCCCATTATACTTACTGGAAATTAACCTTAGTCAAGCTCAACATCAGCAAGATCTTTTGCTGGTTCAAGACCCAGAATCTGTATAAGAACCAAGTGTCCCTGTACTCCACTCCTACACATTTCTATTTGTTATTTCAACATGTGATACGAACCTCTGAAGCTGGCATGTCATACATGCACAGGATGCTTAAGCCCACGGGGGCTTTCCCAAGGACAGAGAGATGTTTCAGTGGCTCTAAATGCCATACTTTAACTTCTAAGCTCCTTAGCTTCCCAACAGTACTTTTCTGGAGTCCATCAACAACCCAAGCACACTAAACCAACCAAAATAAATCAAACCCACTGCAAGGAAGTGCAGAGTGTGTGACTTTCACTGTTGTCATTCGTCTGACTCAAGAACTCCCAGGTCCTTTATCTGCTGTGGTCATGGGCTCCTGGGAACCAAGAGGCCAGTGTCAATTCCTAAAGACCTAGAGTACTGGGTCCTTGTCCTGATGCTGCCCAAGAGGAGACATCTGACATCTGAACTCAGGTAAGATACACAGGCCCCCTGCCTGGCCCATCAGACCTCTCTACAGAGATCTACCTATTCTTCCCTTGTCTTTGGTGCCCCTTCTGGACCTGGTTTTTGCCAGCTAGTATAGTTGACTTTGGAGTCAGATGGGCCTGGATTTGCCTCTTGACTCCATACTTACTAGCTATGTAACTGAAGTTTCTTCACCACTCTGAGATTGTTTTCTTATCTATAAAATGAAAATAGCAATTCCTACCTTTGGGGTTGTTGTAAGGTCTTGAAATGTATATAACTAAAGTGTCAGGCACAGAGAAGAAATTCCACACACAGTAGCCATGATTGACTGGCTGGGACAGGCTTTCTCTCCTGCTCCTTTCTGCACCTTCTGGCTGCCACCAGACTTGGCATCCTTGTCTGGGCCACAGACTTATTTTCTCTTCTCTTTGCCAGTTCCCAGTCAGACTTGACCTTAGGCTCATGGCCATATTCTGCCCTGCCCTCTCAACTCATCCTTCTTCAGTGCCTCCCAGGACCCAGAATGCAGAATGACCTCTTTAACTCACTGGGTTTAGAATGCATGTTTGAAAAATAGATTGATTTTCAAATTATTTCTTAAGATTCGTTTCTGCTCTTGGGGGTCATCTTTGCTGTGAGTTCACAGATGGGACTGTCCATCTACAGATGGCTGGTTTCTGCATACTGATCAATGTGGGATGCACCACACTATACATTCATTGTGTTCTCACACCCAGGACAAGGAGGAGGTGCTGGTTCCTCTTCTCTGTGGGAAGCGGGGTATGGGCAGCTTTCACACACATTTCTCTTTTTTAGGCTTCTATGGTCCCTTCTCAAGGGCTCAGACGAAGTGTGTGTGTACGTGCACAAGCCACCCCTTCACGTGCACACACACACACCAGCAAGTTGCTTTGCTATTGTAAATCCATGAACTTCCTTCCTCTGTCTGCAGCCCTTCTTCCTCTACTGCCCAAGTCTGGGCACAGTGGGGTCCTTTCCAGGGTGGTGGGTGCAGACTGTGGCAGGGCTACAGCCCAAGTCCCAGCAGTAGCAAACACAGGCGGAGAGACAGACAAAGATGGGCGCTGGGCACTGCGCTCACAGGAGCTTGCTTCCTGCCCCCTGGAGAACTGGGAACAAACAGATTACAGCAGAGTTTGTAAAATCCTTCCTTAGAAGCAAGGATGGTGAGATATCTCTCACATTCTGGACTTGTATCAGAAGGGATTAATCACTGGAAAAGGATATCACGTTTCGTTGAGGGTTAATGAGAAAGAAGAAGACCCTCAACGAGACGTATTGACACAGTGGCTTGCGACAACGGGCTCAAGCACAGGAATGATGGTGAGGATGGTCCAGGACTGGGTAGTGTTTCCATAAGATCTCTGTGAGTCTGAAATGACTCAACAGCACCTAACAACAAAGTGGGTGGGAGATGGGGAGGGGCAGAAGAGGGCAAAGCAAAAGCAGAAGCAGAAGCAGAAGCAAAGCAAAGCAAAGCAAAAGCAAAAGCAAAGCAAAGCAAAGCAAAGCAAAGCAAAGCAAAAGCAAAAGCAAAAGCAAAGCAAAGCAAAGCAAAGCAAAGCAAAAGCAAAAGCAAAAGCAAAGCAAAGCAAAAGCAAAGCAAAAGCAAAAGCAAAGCAAAAGCAAAAGCAAAGCAAAGCAAAAGAAGGAACAATAGGGAAAGAATTAAAGAAAGCTACGTTCATTGACCTTTATCTTTGCTTTTTAGTCTTCCCATACTGGGGACTGTCAGAATGTGCACTGTGAGTCTCCATGCATGTCTGTGTCTGCCCATTGGTGCTGGCAGAGAACACACATAGCAGAACATAATGTATTTCTCTAATATGGTTCTTTGCCCTTGCAGGCCCTATTTATCAATTTGGCACAGCAACACAGTGTCTAGGGCCCGTGACACTTTTAGGGACCTATGAAAATATATCAATTTTAGCTTCTTTTAAAATCAGAACAAAAACATGGATATAATAATAGCGCACCCAGCCTGGATTATATTCACCTACATACCAACAGAGTTGTATAGACTAATTCTTAATATCTTCTTTTAAATGGAGGAGGAGGTCCACTAAAGTCATAGGTGATACTGCCCCTTGTCCATGAAGTCACTGACCCCGTAAGCCTCCACAGTGTCGCTGTGTGGGGAGACAGTAGTTTTCATTTCAGTTGTTCTCATTTGGCATCATTCGAATTTATCACTGAAGCACTCATTTTGAACGTCTGTGTGTCTATTCGGTGACCCTTACATGTCCCCTCCTTGGATCTAGCACTGCTTCAGCTCTGGGGAGGTGGTGGGAATGAGGGGTCCTGGTGGGAGACTGGGGCTGGGTAGCCTGTTGAGGGGTCCTGGCTTGTGGTGAGGGTGCCATATTGAGGGTTGCCAAGATTGGGAGCCACTAAGCTCCAGATGATCCAGAGGTGAGTGCATGGTGCACCCTTGGGCGCTGAGAGCCAGTGGAGCTTATGGTACGGATTTGGACCAGGTGATGGGCATTCCTATCTCTTTCTTATACTGTCCAGTGATTCATGCAGTGACTTCAAGTTCAGCTTCACTATTGATCACCTTTAAGGCATGATTTATGTAATTTGGATAAAAATTCACCAGAAGTTTTTTTTTGGTAAGAGATGGAGGCCTGGGTGGTGCAAATGGTTAAACTCTTGACTATTAGCTCAAAGGCTGGCAGTTCAAACCCACCTGAATGCACCTTGGAAGGCAGACTTGGTGATCTGCTTCCAAAAGGTCTTAGCCTTGAAAACCCTATGAAGCAGTTCTACTCTGCACACACGGGGTCCCCATGAGTCAGAATGGACCCCATGGCAACTAACAACAACAACAATCTGTAAGTTACCAGCAGGAAAATGGCAGGAAACAGTAGAAGATGAGTATTAAGATGAAACTCTGAAATAATTTTGGGATGTTAAAATGATCCCACTGAAATAATTTCTACCCTTCTTAAAAATACTTATTTTGGATATGTATAAAAGGAAGAGGGAAAAACTTTCAGTACATCTTTTGTAGTCAATACTTGTCCTTATACTTTCTGAAAATAATTTTTTTATCTCTCTTTGTATAAACTACCTTAAAATTGGAAGTTTAGACTTTGTTGTTGCCAGTGGCCATCAAGTCAGACCCAACTCATAGTGATCCCAAGTACAGCTGAATGAAACGGTGCACACTCCTGCTCCATCTTTACGATCGTTGCTATGCCTGAGTCTTTACATACAAGCACAGGAAATTATCTAGAGGAAAAAGATGGACCCAAGGTAGGAGAGAAGGGAAGGGAGTACAGGGAAGTGCTGAAAAGCACAGGCTGGTGGGTCCTGGGTGCAGCACCTACTGGCTGTGTGATTAAGGACAAGTTTCTCCTTACCTCAACATTGTAAAAATTCTCCTCTCTCCTAGAGTTGTGAAGATGAAGTGAGATAATGCATGTCACATCCTGGACATGGTCAATGCTCTGTGGACGCAGACATCTACAACTCCTTCTGTTACTCTTGTACCTCCCTTGACGTTTACTGGCCTCACCATCTCCATCAGTCCCATCCTCTCATACCGTCATTCACACCAGCCTGCTCCCTAGAGAAGCTCCCTACACATCTGGCCCGAAATGCACATCACGTGCAGGGCCATCCATGTGGGAGGGGAGAGCCATAACTTGCTTTGTGGTTTGACTGACGGATCATGTGGCCGACTTCCCTGGCCCCGTTGAAATCTTCTCCTCTCTAGGGGCTGTGACTTTTGTCTCTAGAGCCTTCAAACCCTGGCTGGGGCTCTCCCAGGTGGGAGGCAGTATCTAAGGCAGGGCAGCTGCCCAGTTCTAACAAATGAATTCTGGGGAGAAGGCCCAGTGCTCTGAAAGGGGTGCAGTTAGGACATCCTGTTGGAGCAATTCTCACACATTCCCAGCTCTTAAAGGAAGAAGGTATCTTGCAATGCTTCCTCATTGTGTGAGGACACAGAGGGGAAGAAGTGTGTGTGTATACATGTGTGCAAGTGTCTAGAACATCCATAGTGCATACCTGTGAGTCTCCATGTGTGTTTGTGTCTTGCCCTTGGCCCATGAGGTAGTGGTGCTCCATCTCTCATGATGCAGTGGCAGGTATCTACTATGATATTGGATATTGGATATTTTGCTAAGCCAGGTAATTAAAATACAGCATCTGGACCCTACTACTTATTAGTTGTGTGATCTTGGGCAGATTGATCCTTTTCTATGCATCAAGTTTTCTCATCTGTAAGGAGGTAATGGGAAGTGGTGATTCAGTGACAGAACTCTCACCCTCCATGTGGAAGGCCTGGGTTCGATTCCCTGTCAAGGCACTTGATGCACAGCCACTATCTGTCAGGGGAGGCTTGTGTGTTGCTCTGATGCTGGACAGGTTTCAGCAGAGACTAAGATGAACCAGGACGAAAGGCATGGCAATCTACTTCTGACAATCAGTCAATGAAAACCTCATGGATCACAGCCGTCCTACCCAAAGTGATCACTGCCATGGTGCGGGCAATGGTTCATTTGTTGTGCATGGGAGTCACTGTGAACTGGGGCCAGATTGATGGCAGCTAACAATGAACGATGAGGATAAAAACAGCATCTGCTTCTCAGCTGTTGTAGTGATTCAGTGAGCTCAACCTGGAAACTGCTTAGAACAGTGTCTGGCACACAGCGTGTACCTAACACATGGCAGCTACTTTTTGTATTTTCCCTAAGTGTCTAGTGCATGACTTGGTGTGCATTTGTGCTCCTCGCACAGTTCCCGTCCTGGTGAATGTGTGACCCCGGATACTGGAGGATCCATCATGAGGTGTTTGTGTTGAACATGGTCTACCTCCCATATCCCTGTCTCACCGGCTGGCAACGGCGGGGCTCTCGGTGGCGGCGGTGGTGGCAGCCAGGCCAGGTGGCTATACCGCAGTACACACTGTGCTGACTGTGAACTCCGCCTCAGTGGCCATGATGTCTGTGGGCTGGATGTTGCGGTCATACATTGGGTTCTCAAACGTGGCCCGGACATTTGTGTTCTCGTGGCCAGCATAGCCATTGAATGGGACTTTGGGTCGTCTCCTGGGAAAAAGAGAGAGTGACCAAGACGTAAAAAGAGACAGACACAGAAAGGAGGAGAGGCAGGGAACGTATCCTTCCCAAAGGTTACAGCTGTCCTGAGCCAAGCATATGCTAGTGGTTTGGGATCAGGACAGGACCTGGTTGGGACCCAACTGTGACCCCCACCCCCGGCCCACAGGCTCCTTGGCTCCCTGTACCTGTGCTTGTACAGATACAGCACAAAGCCTGCGATGATGAGGGCGATGAAAGGCACCAGGATTGCAGCAGCCACCGAGCTGCTATTGGAAGCAAAGTGGCGGCCGATGGACTCCGGGTCTGACTCCAGTAGCCTGAGGTCTGTAAAGTCCCAAACCACAAAACTCAAGTCAAGAGAGACACAGCCTGAGTCTCCTGTCCCTGGCACCCAAGCCCTGTTGAGAAGCGTGGCTGTGGCCTGAGAATTCACTTGCTCCACACGGCTCGGGGGGGTCCCCAGAGCCGAGAGCCTAGCCCTCCTGCCCTGTCCCCTAGGTCCTTCCCCTGGACCCTGAAGAGAGACCCCGTAGGCTCACACCCGTGTCAGGCTGTATCCAGAGGATTATGCTCAGTCCTGGGGAGGGGGAACCTGAATCTACATCTTAGAAGAAAATCTTAAAAGGTTGGAACTCTTCAGACGCTCCTAGGCTTCTTTTGGCCAGAGAAGCATTTTAGTGGAAGAAATTTTACAAAGATGGAAGCGGAACTGCTGTGGTGGGAGTGGCGACGAGGGGCCTGGAAACTTCTACCTGTGAGCACCCCTCCCCCACCTGTGTTACCCACCCTGACTGAGTGGGCTGAGAACACGGTGAGACATGGCTTTCCATGCTGCGGAGTCCCTGGGTGGGGCACAATTGGACCCTGACACACACGGGGTCACCAGGAGTCAGAGCTGACTTGATGGCAGCAAGTGGGGGTAGCCCCTCTGAAGTGCTCCATCTAGGTGAGGCGGCTGAGGTGCTGAGGGGGGGGACAAGTCTGCCTCAGGGGACAGTCGGCCAGGAGTGGAGCCAGAAGAAGACTGACTTTTTGAGGTCTTTCCTGTGTGTCAGGCTGTGGGAGCCAGAGGCACTATCTTCAAATATCTGAGGTGCTATTTTGTGGAAGGGAGCCCCGCTGCCTCAGCGGTTAAGAGCTCAGCTGTTACCCAAAAGGTCAACAGTTCAAATCTACCAGCTGCTCCTGGGAAACCCTGTGGGGACAGTTCTACTCTGTCCTGTAGGATTACTATGAGTCAGAATCAACTCTACGGCCATGGGTTTACTGTATGGAAGGGGACAGCCTTTTGTGGAGCTCAGGGGTGGAGCAGAGTTACGAGGAAACCTGGGGAAGGGGCAACATGGAGTAGGACCCACCAGGAGATAGATTTCTGCTTAATAAAGTCTTCTCTGTAGGCCACAGCTGCAAGAAAATGCAATGGCTTGCCTTTGCTGACAGGCCCCTGGGGCCTGGAGGTGTCAGCTGCCAGGGTGCAGACCTGCCTCGGGGGCACCACGACTGCTTCCTGTCTCCCTTTCCATTGCTTCTGAGAACTCAGGGCCCTCTTCTACCATTTGAGTCTGAGGATCAGCACCCAGAGGCTCTGGGTCAAGGTCAGTCTCTGAGGTGAAGATGCTTTACACTGATAACCCAGAGGATGCAGGCAAAGACGCTGAGGAAGAAGGTGGGAATGCAGCCTCTGTCTCTGCTTCCTCATCTGTAAAATGGGGACAAGCCCAACCTCCTAGGACTGTGCTGAGGAGAAATGACACCACAAGTGAAGACATTCCTGAGACCCCCGCAAGCTTCAATTGTCAGTGCTGAAGGATATTTTCAGGCCCCGAGGCAGAGGTGATGCCCAAGGGCTAATGAGGTCATATGGCAAGACACTGTGTCTGGGACTCGATGGCCCTCAAGTTGGGAACCTTTAACTCAAGGGCTGAGGTGTGAAACTGTTCAGTAAAGGTTGGGGGTATGTGTACATAGGATTGTTTTGGTGGAGCCCATAGCTTTTATCAGAATTTCAAAGGTATACCTGATCCAAAAAAGGTTAAGAACCCCTGTTTCAGCTTGTTGAACCCCACCAATTCTTTCCTTCTCCCCTCTACAACACAGTTTCTCCTCACATCCATGAGCTCACACTGCCAAGGGACAAATGCTAGTTACCAAGTCTTTGAAAGCCGAACTGTCCAAAGTCTTGACCCCTGACAGAGCCTTGGTAGATGAAGGTACCTCCGGAGGGCTCCGAGGAGACCTGTGGTGGTGGGAGCAGAGAGGAAGGCGGGAGGCCTGCTAGAAGGTGCCAGAACTCCTGCAGGCCAGCCAGGGATATGCTCACAGGGACAGGCTGCCAGAAGTGCGGGTCTCACCCACCTACCCACAGCACGACACACAGATACCGATGCTCTACCCACACACAGACTGGCACCAACTCTTTGTATTAGGTAGTGAGAAATTTTCTTTTCCTACTTGTCAAGTCACTTAGTCTGTCTGTGCCTCAGTTTCTCATTTGTAAACCAGGAATAAAAACAGTACCTATGAGATCTGCCAATTAAGTTTGTGAACCCATCCTAGAGAAAGAGCTACATACCTCACTGCTGAATATCACTAAGCTCACCTTCGAAGTATTCCAGGGCCTCGTCTACCCTTCAAAGCAATTTTGGAACTCTTTTTCCAGGATGGCCATCAGAACTGTTGTCATATTACCCTTGAACATCATCAAAATGTATTCCTTTCAATATTTTCTTTATCTTCAGATAAAGAAAAATGTCATTAAGTCATCGGGGGCCAGATCAAGTGAGTAGGAAGGGTGTTCCAGTACAGCTAGCTGTTTATTGGCTAAAAACTCCCTCACAGGCAACTACACAATTAAGTCTGTGAACTTGCAACTATTCCACTATGCCACTGTGCACAATGGCCATTTCACAAAGAGTTCCCAAATTGCTTTGAAGGGTGGACTACGAGCCAGAGTAGTGCATCGCTTCCCAAAGGGAGTACTTCAAAGGTGACTGTAGTGATATTCAGCAATGAGGTATATAACATTTAGAACAATTAAGTTTGTGGACTTAGCTGTCAGACCTCGTGTGTCATAGGGTTGCTATGAAGATTAAGTAGGTTAATATAGATAAAACACTTAGAACACTTCAGAGGCCCTAGGTACGGGCTTCCTATTATCACTGTGGTGGAAACAGACTTTTAGAGCCATGTCGAACAAATAAAACTGTGATTAAAATGTACCTAGTGGGTTTAATGTACTTTGGAAAGTCCATCACAGTTCCAATAGCTATTAATGCTTTTTTGGCAGGGGCTGCTTCGGGACATAACTTCTTCCTGCTGCCACTGTGCCTTCCTGATGCTCAGGTGACAGACATAGAATTCAAACATGTCGCCTGTGTGCTGCTTAGCTGGGGGTGTGCACTGAGGCTCCTTGTGTTACTGGTGCACCTTCCAACTCCTGGGTGTTCCATCCCCAGGGTGGGCTCCCTATCTATGGGGCTCCAGACTGACTCCCTACCCTGCAACCCGCCCTGGGTGACCTGCAGCAGTCACCCTGAGGGTAGGCTGTCATCTCAGGCCGTTGCTCCAGCTGCCTCTGGCTCTCCACAGCCCCATTCCCGTCTTGTCGATGGCCTGCGCTCCTGTCTCCTTCCTCCAGCTTTATCCTTTGTCCTCTTGCATCTGGTACCAAGCATGGTGGAGCCTGCTGTTTTCTCAGAACCTTTAGACTACTACTACTAAAGTCGGTATTTACATATGTAAGAGGATCTAGAAGGCACGCTTGGGCCTACCAAGAATGCCTGTATCAGCCCCTGGAGAAGCCGTTTGAATCTCCTTACGTGTTTATAAAGCAAAGTTACTAAAGCCACTGATCCCATGCCAGTTCTCCACGAACCATTCCTGTCCATGAAGATGCACCCTGGCCCTTTAGTCTTCTCCTGGCCCATCATAACTTTCTATTCCTCCCCGTCCCTTCTCTTCTAGCCCCAACAATGCACATCAGGGTTGCTGAGAGGTGGTAGACGAAATGCTGCATTTTCAGCAGACACTATGCTCAATGCCACTGTCCACTAATAGGAAGGTCTGAGCAAAGGAGCATCACTGGTGACCTGGTTCCCACCTTAAGGATGGCCTAGAGAGTAGTAAGTCTTTCCCACAAGGACTGCAAGAAAAGCTAGTCCTTTTTCCAATATCCTGGTCTCTTAAGTTGTATCAAATGACCCACAATCCATACCCTCCTTTGTAAGGTGCTATTCAAGGTAGTCATTTGACACTCTCCACTTACTCCCAGTTCCCACCCACTCTAATCTTCAACTTGTTGAATCCACTCTTTTACCTTTGACCTCCAATTCCTTGCTATCTGCTCTAATTTCAGAACTTACTCAATTTCTCTCTTAGATGCAGTGACCATTGGGACTCTGAGTCTCCTGGATCTTTTCTCTTTTCCTTTACCACCCTGTTGAGGTGAGAACTCTCTAGCTTCTAGTCCTAGCCCCACAGAAAACCTCCTCCCAGGTTTTCCCCTTGATCCTGGGAGTTTCCACATACTTTCCCCCCCACTTCCCTTTGGTGACCTTGGAGTTGGGGATGGGACAGGACAAAAGGAGGTCAAGGAGACTGAACAGGACTTACATGCCCATCTAAAGCCCAGTGGTTGTCCCTGAACTTATTCATGAAGATCTCCACTGGTCCTGTGATCTGGTAGACTTGGAGTAGGAGATGGAAATCCTCCTTCTTGTAAATTCCTGAGAAAAATAAAAGTTCAGATGTAACTTGAAAAATTCAGGAAAATTTAAAAACTCATTTGCGGGTATGTGAGTCTAAGTGGAATTCCATGTTTAGCTATATGGGACTGGGTGTTGATATAAACATTCTCTGCACACCTGTGAGTCGGATCTGACTCGATGGCACTTGGCTGGGTTGGCTGTCACACCTGTGTGTCAGTGTAGAGGTGTCTGTATGGTTGTGTAGGCTGAGCATATGCAGAAAAGTGCTGTGGGGTTAATAAACAAGTGTAATTCTGTGCTGTGATTGTGGCCCAGCTTACACGTGCATGTGTGAGAAAAAGAACATGATTTTGTGTGTTTTAATGTGTCAGTTACTGGGTGGGTATGCTTACAACTCAGTGGGTACAGGATCACATAAGGGCAGGTATATGGGAATTTAAGAGGATGTTTATGTGTTAAAATAAATGAGTAATAGCTACTTTAGCTGCCCTTTTGTGTGTGTGCAGATATGAGTGGAGATAATTGTACAAGAGGTTGTATATTAACGTGCTTATTCATTTATCCATCTATTTAATGAATATTTGTGTTCTAAGGTGTTTGTTTTTTCTGATTATAGAAATCTGAAAACTGAAGAAATTTTGGAAAATGCACTGATACATGAAGAAAAAAAAGAATCACTCCTGTTCCTGCTACGAAGAAATAACTGCTGTCAATGTTTTTTCTCACTGTTGATATTTTGGTGTAAATACTTTCAACTCTTTATCTTATGAATACAGTTTTCCCTTTAAAAACTGTAATATTTCAAATGCACTGTTGTCGCTAGGTGCTGCTGAGTCACTTCTGGCTCACAGCAATGCTGTGTACAACAAAATGAAAGACTGCCGGCTCCGGCGCCAAGCCCGTTGCTGTTTGCATGCTTGAGTCCATTGTTGCAGTCCATCTCTTTGAGGGTCTTCCTTTCTTTTACCGACCCTCTATTTTACCTAGCATGATGTCCTTACCCAGGGACTGGTCCCACCAGACAACATGTTCAAAGTGCTTGAGGCATAGTTATCACCATCCTTGTTTCTAAGGAGCATTCAGGGTGCACTTTCTTTCTTTCCTTTTTTTCCAATATATTTTTTTATTATGATTGAGTGAGAATATACAATCCCACATGAATTTGCATACCCGCAAATGAGCAGCTCCCACTGGTCTCCCTACCTGGCGACAGCACACTCCTCTCCGCTCTGTACATGTCATATCCTCCTAACAATCTCTGATCCCCTCCTCTCCATCCTCTCCCCTATGTACAGTAAGAGGTCAGCTGGATGACATCCTATAGATGCACAGAACCACAAAGTGTACACATGAAATGGTTGCTCCATGTCAAAAGTCCAATCCATTTCTGCTCGTTATGACCTCCATTATGATTTATGGACAGGGGCAGCTTCAGGGCCAGGAGCCATGCTCCCAGGAGAATGGCGAGGACCCTGGACCATCAATTGTGGTCTTTTAGTGGAGATCTCACGGTGCACCCCTTTTTATTGTCATGTTGCCTGTGAGCTCAACTTTGTGAGCCCCATCACAGCTATCACTGATGGTGGCTGGGCACCATCTATCTCCTCCTGCCACATGTCGATGCAGTCACCCGCTTACATAGGTCTCTCTGTCTTCTGGGTTCTCTTTCCTCCATGTCTTTTTGGTCCTTGGAGATCACCAGTTCTTGCCAAGTTGGGACCATTTGGTGTACCTCAGATGGCAGCTTGGCAGCTTTTGAGACCCTAGACGCCACTCACCAATTTGGGGTGCAGAAGACTCTCTTAATGAAATGCTAGTTGTGCCAATTGGCCTCAATTTCCTGTGAGAGCATGGTCCCTGGCCCCCGGCCCTAGCTACTCCACCCTTGCAATATTGAGTTAAGATGGGAGGAGTAATCATGCCATGCTGAAGTCCAGCTAAAATTGATCTTCCTTCCAATGTGTGCTGTCACTGATTTCACCCAACCAAATTTCTGTCAACTATCTGATCTATACTCTACCGTCTCCCTCCCTCCCTTCCCTCCCTTCCAGCCATCAAAGAGTCTTTTCTTCTATGCAAGAGTCTGTTCTGAAGTTCTTATTGTAAGGGTCTCAAAATATTTGTCCTTTTGTCGCTGACTACTTTCACTCAGCATAATGTCCTCCAATTGAAACCAGGTTACGAGATGTTTCCTAAAATCATCATTGTTTTTTTTATCATTGCACAGTGTTCCATTGAGTATATATACCATAGTTTACCTATCCATTCCTCTGATGCTGGGCATCTGGGTTGGTTACATCTTTTTGCTATTGTGGACTGTGCTGCAATAAACATTCGTGTGCATATATCAGTTGGTAGAATAGCCTTGATTCAAGCAGTGGAATTACTGGGTCAAACGGTATATGTACTTCTATCTTTTTAAGGAAGCACCAGATTGCTCTCCAAAGAGGTTGCACCATTTTGC
The DNA here is from genome assembly GCA_028571685.1 of Heterohyrax brucei. Taxonomy (NCBI): domain Eukaryota; kingdom Metazoa; phylum Chordata; class Mammalia; order Hyracoidea; family Procaviidae; genus Heterohyrax; species Heterohyrax brucei. Next base: position 64,053,681 of record CM053140.1, read on the forward strand.
AATCCTACGAACAGTGTAGGAGAGTTCCAATGTCTCCACAGCCTCTCCAGCATTTGTTGCTTGGTTTTTTTGGATCATGGCCAACCTTGCTGGGGTGAGATGGTATCTCATTGTAGTTTTGATTTGAATTTCTTTAATAGCTAATGATCGTGAGCATGTCCGCGTGTGTTTCTTGGCTGTCTGGATCTCCTCTTTAGAGAAGTGTCTGTGCATCTCCTTTGCCCATCGCTTAATTGGATTATTCATCTTTTTCTTATTGATATTTTGTAGTACCTTATAGATTATGGAGATCAGGCATCAGTCTGGCATACGGTTGCCAAATATTTTTTCCCATTCTGTAGGAGGCCTTTTAATTTTATTGATAAAGTCTTTGGATGAGCAAAAGTGTTTGATTCTTAGTAGTTCCCATTTATCTATTTTCTCTTCTGTTGATTGTGATTGGTAGGTCAGATTTTGAAGTCTGTCTGCATTGTGTATTAAAACTTCCATTGTTGATCCTAACTTTTCTTGAATGAGCTTTATCATTTTAGATTTGGTGTTTAGGTCTTTTCTCCAGTTTGAGTTGGTTTTTGTATAAGGCGTGAGATACGGGTGTTGTTTCAATTTACTGCTGATGGATATCCAACTTTGCCAGCACCATTTGTTGAAGAGGTTGCTTTTACCCCAGTTTAATGTCTTTGGGCCTTTGTTGAATATCAACTGTTCACAGGAGGATGATGTCATCTCTGGGGTCTCAATTCTGTTCCACTGATGTATCTGTCTCTTTTTGTACCAGTACAAGGCTGTTTTGACCACTGTGGCAGTGTAATAGGTTCTAGAGTTGAGTAGTGAAAGGCCTCCCAGTGTGTTCTTCTTCCTTCTTCCCTTTCCAAACAAAGTCAATGATTTGTTTCTCCACCTCATTAAAAAATGTCACATCAAATAAAAAAAAAATGTCACAGGAATTTGTTTTGGGATTGCATTATATAAGTAATTTGTTTTGGGTAAAATAGACATTTTCACAATGTTAAGTCTTTGTATCCATGAGCAGGGTAGGTTTCTCCATTTACGTAAATCTCTCTTAATTTCTTGTAGTAAGGTCTTGTAGTTCTCTTTGTAAAGGCCTGTTATTTGGCTGGTTACATTTATTCCTAGGTATTTTATCTCTTCGAAGGCTATAATAAATAGTATTGAGTTGGTGATTTCTTCCTTAATAATCTCATTGTTGGTATAAAGGAATTCTACTGATTTACTTTTACCTTGTATCCTGGCACTTTGCTGAACTCTTCTGTCAGTTTACTTACGTATTTTTCAGGATTCTCTGTGTATACAATCATATCACTGCAAATAGAGAGATTTTTACTTCCTCTTTGCTGATGCAGATGTGCTTTACTTCTTGGTCTTGTCTAATTGCTCTGGCTATAACTTCTAGTACATGGAATAGGAGAGGTGAGAGTGGGCATCCTTGTCTAGTTCCCGTTCTTAAGGGGAATTGTTTTAGTCTCTTTCCATTCAGGATGTTGTAGGCAGTTGGTTTTGTATAAATGGCCCTTATTGCATTGAGGAATTTGCTGCCTATTCCTATTTTGCTGAGAGTTTTTAGCATGAATGGGTATTGGACTTTATCAAATGCCTTTCTTTTCTGTATCAATAGACAAGATCAGGTGATTCTTGTCTTTTGTGTTATTTATGTGGTTGATCACATTAATTGTTTTTCTGATGTTGGACCAGCCTTGTGTCCCTGGTATGAATCCAACTTGGTTGTGATGAATTATTTTTTTTGATATGTTGCTGTATACTGTTGGCAAGAGTTTTGTTGAAGATTTTTGCATCTAGATTCATGACTGATATTGGTCCCTAATTGGGCCTCTCCCTGGCTTTGGTATCAGGGTTATATTGGCTTCATAGAATGAATTTAGGTGTATTCCATCCCTTTCTATGCTGTGCAATAGTCTCAGTAGTACTGGAGGTAACTCTTCTCTAAAAGCTTGGCAGAATTCTGTGGTGAAGCCATCTAGGCCAGGGCTTTTTTTTTCGGTTGGTAGTTTCTTGTTGGCGTTTTCAATCTCTTCCTTTGAGATGGGTTCATTAAGTTGTTCTACTTTACCTTGTGATAATTTTGGTAGATGATATGAATCTAATAATTTGTCCATTTCCTCTAGGTTTTCAAATTTGTTACAGTACAGTCTTTCATAGTATTCTGGTATGATATTTTGGATTTCTGATGGATCTGTTGTGACAACTCCCCTCTCATTTCTTATTTGGGCTATCTGTTTCCTTTCCTGTTTTTCTTTAGTAAGTTTACCCAATGGTTTGCCAATTTTGCTGATCCTGTCAAAAAACCAGCTTTTGATCTTTTCAGTTTTTTCAATTGTTCTTCTATTCTCTAATTCATTTGGTTCTGCTCTAATCTTTATGATCTGTTTTCTTCTTGTGCTTGAGGGGTTCCTCTGTTGCTCTCTCTCTACTTGTTCAAGCTGTAGGGTTATATCTTTGGTTTGGGTTCTTTCTTGTTTCCAGACTTATGCATTTACAGAAATAAACTGACCTCTGAGCACTACTTTGGCTGTATCCCATAGGTTCTGGTAGGAGTGTTTTCATTCTTGTTGGAATTCATAAATTTCTTTATTTCATCCTTGATTTCTTCTATAACTCATGGCTTTTTGAGCAGGATATTGTTCAGTTTCCATGAGTTCCACTTTTTTTTTCTGCTACTGATTTAGATTTTAATGGCTTTGTGGTCTGAGAAGATGCTTTGCAATAATTCAGTGGTATGGATTTTGTTGAGATTTGCTTTATGTCCTAACACATGGTCTATTCTGGAAAATGTTCCATGTGCACTGGAGAAGAAGGTGTAGTTGTCTGCTGATGTATAGAAAGTTCTGTATGTGTCAAAGTGGTCTAGTTGGTTAATTGTGGCAATAAGGTCTTCTGTGTGTTTACTGAGCTTTTTTCTAGATGATCTGCCCAATATTGAGAGTGGAATGTTGAAGTCTCCCACTATTATTGTGGAGTGATCTGTCTCATTTTTGAGTGGAGTCAGTGTTTCTTCAATGTATTTAGATGCTCTACTATTGGGTGCACAAATATTTAGTATTGTTAAGTCCCACTTGTGTATTGAACCTTTCAGCAAAGTGTCCATTCTTGTCTGATGAATTTTACATTAAAATCTATTTTATCTGAGATTAGTATTGCCACACCTGCTCTTCCTTGTGTATTGTTAGCTTCATATATATTCTTCCATCCTTTAATTTTCAGTTTGTTCATATCTTTAAGTCTAAGGTGAGTTTCCTGTAAGCAACATATAGACAGTTCATGTCTTTTGATCCAAGATGCCACTTGTCTCTTTGTTGGAGCATTCAGTCCATTCACATGCAATGCAATTATTGACAGGCATGTGTTTAGTACTGTCATTGTGATATGGTTTTTTGGTGTATGTGTTGATGTTTTCTCTGTTATGGACCATTCTTCGTTATCAGTTGATTTTTCATCTTTTTCAGTGTTGGTTTTGTGGTTGTTGAGACTCCTTTATTATGTCTCTTGATTTGATAAGCTGTACCTTTGTGGCCACCCCTGTAATCCCCCTTCAAAGTCTGTGTTTAAACCCAGTTTTAACTACTACAAGTCTTATTAACTTTCTGTCCATCTGGAAGGACTATAACAACTGTAGTACTTCCCTCTTTTTAATATAATGACATCATAGTTTTCATGATAATCACTGGATTATTTCTTTCAGTATTAAAGCTGTGATTGAGTTTGGAGCCTTCCCTAACTGAGTAGGTTTCTGGATGATGTGTCCTGTATTTCCTCCTAAAATATAAAGTTAATGGTTTTATTCTCCTAAGCCAAGGGCTTCTTTCAGTATTTCTTGTAGCTTTGGTTTGGTTTTTACAAAGACTCTGAGTTTTTGTTTATCTGAGAATGTCTTCATTTCATTTTCATATTTGAAAGATAGTTTTGCAGGATATATAATTCTTGGTTGGAAGTTCTTCTCCTTTAAGGCTTTGAATGTGTCATGCCACTGTCTCTGTGCCAGCATTGTTTTGGCTGAGAAATCTGACGAAAGCCTACAGGGTTTCCTTCTGAATGTTAGCTTTGCTTTGAGTCTTGCTGCCTTTAAGAGTTTCTGCTTGTGTTTCATTTTGTTAAGCTTGATTGTAATATATCTTGGAGTCTTTCTTTTGGGATCTATATTGAGTGGCATTCAATATACATCTTGGATATGTATTCTCTCTTCTTTCATAATTTCTGGGAAGTGTTCTGTCAGCAGCTCAGCAACAATACTCTCTGTGTTCTCAGGTGCCCCACCCTGTTCAGGAACTCCAGTTAATTGTAGATTGCTCTTCTTAATAGAGTCCCACATGCTTCTTAATGCTTCTTCATTTTTCTTGTTTCTTTTTTCTGACTTCTTCTCATACATGCTTGAGTCAGTAGTTCTGTCTTCCAAGTCAGGAAGTCTATTTTCCATTTGTTCCATTCTGTTTTTTGGCTTTGAACTGAATTTTCTATCTCTTTGATTTTGTTATTGATCTGCTGGATTTCAGAGCACCGGTGTTCTGTCAGATCAAACAGCTTGCTTAACTTTTCATTTTGCTCTGCTGCATTTTGTATAAGGTCTAGGAGGGCTCTACAAATAATCCTTTTACACTCGCCCTCTGACAGTTTCAGAAAGGCTTCTTCATCTCGGATGTTCTTTGGATCTTTCTTTTGTCGGCCTTCAGAAGCCATAGGCAAATTCTTCCTAATGGTCCGGTCCAAAGTTTGTTGCTTTTTAGACATCTGGAAGTTGTTTTGTTTCTCTGGTGTTATTTTAATGGGGTTCAAGCACAGTCTGAAAAGGAAGTTGATCACCAGACACCTCTATGTACTCCAGTGACTTGGCTCAGTGGAATCTCTGGGGTAGCAGGCTCCACCTCCTGGTTGGCTAAGACACAGCTCCCCTTATAGAGTTACTGAGGAGCTGTCAGCTGACTCTATAATGTGAGACAGTAAAGGTTGGAAGAGAAGCTGTCAGATGCACTACAGTTATTTCTCTATTGAAAGATAAAAGGTATCTGACAGCTTCCAAAATTAGTCAGGCTTTCAGGTGTGGAAGTCCCTCTTCCCAGCTGGCAAATTATGCACCTCTCTATCAAAGACTATTGGCTTGGCCTGGCTATCAAAGACTGCTTCACTGCCAGAAGAGCACTCTCTGGGCAGGCACTGCCTCCCATCCTGGGAATTAGGTCCAGTTGAGGCCTCTCTATAGGAAACTCCACCTCTCAGTGGATCAAGATGGTCTCCTGCACAAGCTCCCCTGCCTGTCTGGGAAAAGGCTATTCAGCGGCAGAGATCCAGACATTCCAAGTGATGGAGAGAGTGGTTAGAGGTGCCAAGTTGCTAGGTTCCAAGGCCAGGCTCTCAAAATGCGGTGACTTCACTCGCCAATCTCATCAGCAGTGCATCTGAGCCTTGCTGCCAGTCACCTCAGCCCCTCCCATCAGTCAAGACAGAGAAAAAAAAGTCAAAATGGCAATTTACTTTCAGTCCGTGAGAACTAGGACTCAACAGGGGCAGGGGTCAGTGAAAGAGAAGCAGTTTTCCGCTCAGTGGTGTGTAGACCAAATAGACAGCCCTATGTCATGTCCTAGGGCTTACTACGTGTCCAGAAGGCTCTGTTTAATTATCAGTTCAGGCCTTGGTGTCCAGTGGAATTTAGGGAGACATGTGTTTAGTCTGCCATCTTGACTCCGCCTCCCAGGCTGCACTTTCAAGACAGATTTGTTCATTCTTTTGGCAGTCTGTGGTATATTCAATATTCTTTGCCAATACCATAATTTAAAGGCATTAATTCTTCTTTGGTCTTCTTACTCATTGTTCAATTTTTGCATGACCATGAGATGAGTGAAAACACCATAGCGTGGGTTATTTTGGTGCTTTTCCCCAAAATTTGCATATTTCATCCAGCAAACAGACTTTAATTAATGTACCCACTTCTCTATTTTCAGACAACTTTCTATTTCCAATTTTTATGTAATACTAATAGCCATGTAGACATTCTTTATTCATAAACATCTGATCCTCTCTGTAATTATTTTTTAGGACAACAATTCTTAGAAGTGTAATTAATGGGTTGAGTCATTTTCAAGAATTTTGATACAAACTGCCAAACTGTTGCCCAGAATTGTACTATTTTATATTCTACCTACATTGCATGAGTGCCTTTGCTAAAATTAGACCAGTACTAAGGTTCATTATCTTTAAAAAATCTTAGCTAGATGGCAGAAAGATTTAAAATGGAAAGTACCATCATGAGTATAGTGAAAATAGGTTTCTTGTCAAGTTCATACCATACCTTCAAAGTGCTTTAAAAAACTTGTTTTATAAAATAACCCAAAAGAGTATGACTTTGGAATGACATTGGAATTTCAAAACAATTTGACCCATGAAGAATTTTTCTGTACCAACTTACAGATTTTTCACAACAAAAGAGAAAATTTAATCAAAGAGAGTTACTCTTCTGAGATTATGATCAGTATTTCTGGAAATGGTAGTATTTCTGTTCATAAATAGTATTTCCTAGACTATTTCAATGTTTCTACTTCACTCATTTAACAGTATTATAAAGATAAAATCAAATAATTTGACATGAACAGTAAAGCCGTCTATCAAGTTTATCTCAGTTCTCAATTTTTTTTTGCACATGTGAAAAAAATCTTAGCTAATGAGAAGTTGAAAAATGGTAATTTGGTTTACTTGTACTATTTTGATTATTGGTGAAAAATATTTTTTCTTTTGCTTATTGATTGCACTTTGGCTTCTAGGAATTCTCTGTCCCTATTTTTGGTTCACTTTTAGGGACTGTTGTCAGGTGCTGTTGAGTTGACCTTGAACTCCTGCTGGCTGAAGGTTACAATAGGACTGAACTGTTGTGATCCATTGGGCTTTCACTGCCTTACTGTTAAATATATCGCCAGGCCTTTCTTCCTAGTCTGCCTTAGTCTGTGTCTTAGCTATCTAGTGTTGCTATAATGAAAGTACTACAAGTGGATGGTTTCAACAAAGAAAAATTTATTGCCCCACAGCAAGGTAGGCTGTAAGTCCAAAGTCAAGGCCTCAGCTCCAGGGGAAGGTTTTTTCTTTCTGTCACCTCTTGAGAAACGTCCTTCTCATCAGTCTTCCCCTGGACTAGGAGTTTCTCTGTGCAGGGACTCCAGGATGCACTCTGCTCCCATTGCTACTTTCTTGGTGGTATGAGGTGCTCCTGTCTCTCTGTTCACTTCTTATTTATATTCCAAGGGAAACTCACTCAAGACACAATCCAACCCTACAGATTGAATCTTGCCTCATCAACACAACTGCTGCCCATCCACTCTCATTAACATGATAGCGGTAGGATTTACAACACATATGAAAATCACGTCCGATGACAGAATGGTGAACAATCATAGTATCAGAAGTCATGGCCTGGCCAAACTTATACACACACTTTTGTGGAACACATTTCAATCCATGACAATCCAGAAGCTCTCCTGAAACCGGTTCAGTATCACAGCAACATGCAAGCCTCTGCTGATGAGGACAATAGTGACTGTGCATGTGGACAATAGTGACTGTGCATGTGGATGCTGGCCAGGAATTACACCTGGATTTGCCATCTGGAAGGTGAGAATATTACTCCTGAACCACTAATATCCTGGATTTTAGGGATACTGGTCTTCTTTTGTAAGAGCTCTTTATACATTCACATTATTAGCCCCTTGCCATGTAACAATTTCCCTTTAATCTGCGGTGCTTTTATCACGTAAGCAAACACAGACTTCTCCCCTCCTCCAGCCTACTGCACAAGGGTGAGCCTCACATACAATACGATGCTATGACTTCAGACTTAACCTTGCAGAAACACATGTGCCTGCTCCAACCTCACTTTCACCAGGTGGCCTGCTCCTTACCAGCCAAGTGCAGCTCCACACCACTGTGGTCAATCATGGTGGCATTGACTTTGCTGTTGACAATGTGGAAGCCAGTCACTCTGAGCATGGCTGGCTGCTTCTTCCCCTGGTATTCATAGGCCCCCTTCCACAGAGAATTCTTGGCAAAAACATCCCCAGGAACTAGAGAAATTGAGAAACAGAAGAGACAGGGACTTCGTGTGAGCTGGCAGAAGGGAGGCCACCTGCCGTCCCATCCCAGCTCACTTTCTGAGATTGTTTCTTTTTCTCCAATGCCTAACACAGGGAAGGTGGTGGAGTTCTCTGGCCATCCTGTGATCCTCTTCTGCCTCAGAGTAGAAGGATGGAGAGAAGAAGGGAAGAGAGGGTCAATAAGAGCAAAGAAATGAGTAAGAAAGGGAGAAGACAGAAGGAAAAAGAAGAAAGGGAAAAAAGGAAGGGAGGTAAAATATAGAGAAAAGGAAAAAGGAGAAAAGAGAGAAAATTAACATGTCAGCATAACAGTGGATAGGAATATGAGCTCAGGAAGTCAGGCAGATATGGATTCTAATCTTCTCTCTCTCACTTATCAGTGGTTTGATCACGTGCAAGAGCCTCAGTTTTCTCCCCTGTAGAGGTCACACCTGTAGTTCTGTAAATGACGGGTCTCAGACCAACCTCATCAAGGTTATTGCAGGGGTTAAAGGATCTAATATTGCAAATAGTATGTCTCATGATACAAGGTACACTGAGGAACTTAATGACCGACAGCTATTAGATTGTTATTTATCATTACAATAATTTTCTCAGGCAAGTATAATTGATGTTTACTGGAAAATAAACTGAAATGCAAGAGACAAAACCCATTTGCCCAAGGCCACAGTGAGCGAGTGCCCAACATGCAATCTGAACTGAGTTTATGGCTCTAAATCTAGTCTTCTTTCCTGTATAACACACATGCTAATGTGGTAAATAAAAGTACAAGGTTCAAAAAGGACATGACAAAGTCTGTGATGATTTTGCATTGGTCAGACCACACCCATAGTTTTGTGTCCAATTCTTAGCACTGGATGTTGAAAGACATGAAGAAAACCAAACCAGCTATCACAGAGTCCAACTCACAGACCAATTTATAGAGTCTAACACATGGTGATCTCATCTGTGTCAGAGCAGAATTGTGCTCCATAGAATTTTCAAGGGCTGATTTTTCAGAAGTAGACCACCAGGGCTTTCTTCTGAGGCAACTCTAGGTGGAATCACACCTCTTAGTTTTTGGTTAGCAGCTGAGCATTAACTGTTTGCATCACCTAGAGACTCTAAATAACCTGTCTTAGAAATGAAAGCATTTCCAGGAGGCTCCCTGGGCAGGATTTGGATCTGTGTGTCTGTCTCAGGGAGGATGTGGCTCTGTAATGACCATGCACTGCCTGGGCCTATGCCAGGAGTGTTCGGGGTGACCAATGGCTCTAGAGTTTGAAGCTTACGGTATGTTTCTGGAAGGCCCAACTATCTCTTCTGGAGGAATTTTCTGTTTCTGTCAGGCTTACCACCTCTGAAGTGAGGCTAGGGTTAGGAGGTGGGTGAGGATATCTGTCTGGGTCTACAGATACTTTCCATGCCCAACCACTGGGCACTCAGCAAACCATGGTCATGCTGCCAGGTAACTGGGTGCAAAGAGCTACATGAATTTCTTGAGTCAAAGATCTGGATGATACATACCTGATGTTTGGGTGAGCAGTGGCTCCCGGGCAGTGTTGATGGGTCTCCCACTGGGCCGGACCTCTGCTGGGGAAACAGAACATAAGAAAACAGGCTCGGCTCCTGGCCCTGATGCCATTACAAAAATAATGGCCACTTCTCTATCATTACAAACATGGGTTCCTTAGATATGACTTTGAATCTCAATCCTCCTCATCCAAGGACCCCACTGACAGTCTAGTGATGCTGATGGACCCCCTTTTCAGAAAAATAAAATTCAAAGGACTATAAAGTAGATTAATTATATTCACTGCAGTGATTACAGTTATCTTAAAAATACATGTGATTCTTTATAACATCAGGTTCAGTAACTTCTATAATCCTGATGTAGTAAGAAGCATAAACAACATTTCATGATATCCATAAAAACTGTAATATAATGTGAAAATGTCAGTAATTTTTAGTGGTGAAAAAGTTAGCATTGCTAACACTATTGCGGGTTGTTGTCTACATCTAAAATTAAAGAAAACTTCAGTAAGAGGTAAAGGACATTAAAGATGTATATTTTCTCATCCTTGTGCATACAGATTCCCCTGAATGTCACCATTAAAATCCTATATTAAAAAGTCTTGTTCTTAGAATCGAATATCATATCAATAGTCATATACCATAACCAAGTGAGATTTATTCCAGGAGTGCAAGGACAGTTTAATATTAGAAAATCAATCAGAGTAATATCCCACATTAATAGAACAAAGAGACGACCTGTAGAAAAAGGCATTTGATAAAATACAGCACTCTTTCTTGATTAAAAAATCCTTAACAAGATATGAATAGAATGAAATTCCTCAAGGGTGAAATGTCATGGATTGGATTGTGTCCCCCCAAAATGCGTGTAGCAATTTGGCTGGGCCATGATTCCCAGTATGATGTGACTGCCTTCCGTTTTGTGATTTTCCTATGCTGTAAATGTTAATCTCTGCTTATGGCTAACAGATAGGATTATGTTAAAGAGGATTAGGGCAGGGCTGTAACACCCTTCCTAAGGTAACCTCCCTGCTCCTATATAAAGGCAGTTTCCTTGGAGTGTGGCTTGTATCACCTTTTATACTACAAGAGATAAAAGGAAAGAGAAGCAAGCAGAGAGGAGGGACTCATACCATCAAGAAAGCATCCTGGAGAGCACAGCACATCCTTCAGACCTCAGGTTCCGGCACCAAGATGCTCTTAGATCAAAGAAAGGCTGATGCAACACACAGACCTTCTTTCAGAGCTGACAAAGAGGGAAAGCCTTCCCCTGGAGGGGACACACTGAATTTGGATTTGTAGTCTACTGGATCGTGCAAGAATAAACTTCACTTTGTTAAAGCCATCCACTGGTGGTATTTCTGTTAGAGCAGTACCAAATGACTAAGACAATGATTAAGGGCCTTAACGAAAAACCAGCAGCCAAAATTATACTCAGTGGTGGAGAAAGATTGAGAGGTTTCCCCTTGAAATTGGGAATGAGATAAGGATGCGTGCCCTTACCACTTCTGTTCAGCATTGCATTGGAGGTCTTAGCCAGACCAATATGATAAGAAAAAGAAATAAAATGTATCTTAATCAGAAAAGAAGAAAACCCGAAAGAATTCACAAAAGAATTTCTAGAGAATAAAGTATTCTAAGAGGATAATAAAGTTCCTACAAATAAATTTAACTGGAGATGTGAAAGACTTACACAATGAAAATTATAAAACACTGTTGAAAGAGACTAAAGAAGATCTAAATAAATGGAAAGACATTTTGTGTCCATGAATTGGAAGACTCAATATTATTAAGATGTCTATACTACCCAAAGTGACCTGTAGATTTGATGCAATTATGTAACTGACAGGGTTAAACTCTACCCCACCCCCTGACCGGAACTTTCTGATAAGGCATTCTGTGTAATAGCCCAATAGCCCAAGGCCATCTTACTGGTTGTCTGCTCAAGACTACTTCACTACTCACCAACCCCTCTCCCCACTCCATTTGGACATGAGCAATCAAAGAACTGCTTAGACAATATTCATGAGTTATATTCCCCCAACCACATGCCCCAGCTGCCATATTGTACTCCACACACGTTAATCAGTTTCTGATATTGCTTGCCTATTTCCAGAAACTTCATGAATTACGCATAAGTTCCCTGTCCCAAACCCTGTAACTGCCCTAGAATCCCTAACCTCCAGTGGCTTGATTTGAGACATAGTCTCTGAGTTCCTTGCTTGACTGGCTTGAAATAAAGCCTTTCTTTTTCTCAAAGGTCTGGTATCTATCAATTGACTCAAGGTGTCAAGACAGGCAGGACCTATTATCATTGGGCTATAGCCCAATTCTAATTCCTAAATTCCAGCAGCCTTCTTTACAGAGATGGAAAAAGCTATCATTTCAAAGAGCTAGCTTTGAGGTTTGTGGGTTCTTTCTATTCTTTGTTGGTTTTACTAATCTCTGTTCTTATTTTATCCTCTATATTCTTACTTTTGGAAACTGTAAGCTAATACATCACCTACTGTTTTTCAGTTTTCTGATATGCTCACTTGAGACTATAGATACTCCTTTAAGGGCCACTTTGTGTGGGCCCACAAGTTTTGACACGTAGTGTTTTTGTTGCTGCCGAGTTCTAACTATTTTTATTTTTTCTTTGACTCATGAATTATTTAGAAGTTTTTCTGTTCCCTAATTTATGAATTTTATTCTTTTGCAAGCTACAGTTTTATTATTCCTCATCTCTCTTCCCCACCCCATATCACTGACCTGTGGCCAAAGAACATGGTTTGTATGAAGTTAATACTTCAGGCTTCCTAATACTTTGCATGGCAGAGTTGATTGCTTGGTGGAAGAAAGAAGTGCTTTGTTTCTTTTAATTAAAATTTTATTTACCAGAATAACATAATGTTTTGTTAATGGATTGAACTGTGGCCTCCAAAAATGTGTGTCAACTTGGCTAGGCCATGATTTCCAATATTGTGTGAGTGTCCATTTTGTCATCTAATGTGATTTTCCTGTGTGAATCCTATCTTTGTGACATTAACAAGGTGGGGTTAGTGGCAGTTATGTTAATGAGGCAGGGCTAAATCTACAAGACTGGATTGTGTTTTAAGTCAATCTCCTTTGAGATATAAGAGAGACGTGAACAGAGACATACAGTGGACCTCATACCACCAAGAAAATAGTGCCAGGAGAAGAGGGTGTCCTTAGGACCTAATGTGTCTGCATTGAGAACTTTCTCAATCAGGGGAAGACTGATGACAAGGATCTTCCTCCAGAGAGAGAGTGCTTTCCCTCAGAACTGATGCCCTGAATGTGGACTTCTAACCTACTAGACAGTGAGAGAATAAATTTCTCTTTGTTGGAGTTATGCCCTTGTGGTATTTCTCTTACATCAGCACTAGATAAATAAGATACATAAGTAATTGAAAAAGTCAAGTAGAATCACTTATCAACAAAAAGTAGCCACTCCCCTTTGTTTCCCTCCTCAAGTTTCTGTACCTTTGGGGCAATCACTTTGACTTCCTATGGCTATTTCTTCCAGAACTTAATAACAAATTTCCAAAAAACAAGATTTCTCTGCTCTGTTTCGATTTTCAACTATTGACTTTTAGGAAACCCTGGTGGCGGTGGACTCGACGGCACTTGGCTTGGCTGGTGGCATAGTGGTTAAGAGCTACGGCAGCTAACCAAAAGGTTAGTGGCTCAAATCCACCAAGTGCTCCTTGGAAACTCTATGCGGCAGTTCTCCTGTGTCCTATTGGGTCACTATGAGTTGGAAACGACTCAAGGGCAGTGGGTTTCTTTTTAGCAGGTTATTGACTTCTAACCAAGAGATTATTGTTGTTAGCTGCTGTTGAGCTGGCTCAGACTCATGGTGACACGTGCACAATGGGAGACATTGCTGGGTGGCCACTGGGATCAATAGGGATTTTGTTACCTGATTTTTGGAGATGGATCACCAGGCCTTTCTTCCTAGCCCATTTTAGTCTGGAAACTCTGCTGAAATCTGCTCAGCATCACAGCAACATGCAAGCCTCCACTGACAACAGGTGTTGACTGCCTATGAGGCACACTGACTGGGAATCAAAGCCTGTCTCCCATACGGAAGGTGAGAATGCTACCATTTAACCACCAATGTCCCTACTGTGGAGAGACATTAGGATTTAATTTTTTTTTCCTTCACATCCTTCTCTCCATCTTTCTAGTAATGTTACATAGCATTCTTTTGGCTAAATAAGTATTTATACTTACACGATGATAATATAAAGATTATTATTCATCGCTAAGTCTGCAGTGTATTATATTTCTTTTCCTGATCACTTTTTCCCTCTGGAGTCTGTAATTGCCTTTCATGTCCCTTAAATTTAGTTGGTTTTGTTCTATTAGTACTAATTCAGCCTCAATCCCTCTTTTGGGAGTATAATTCCCTCTCAATATCGCCAAGCATGTCAGAATTGTTCAGTTATCTATTTATTTACTCAATTGCGCAGGCACCCCCTTACCCTCTTAGCAACAGTCCCCTTGAAGCCCTCTATCCTCCTGCTTCAGTCTATTTATGTTACCTTGAGACACAAAAAATTTTCAGTCTAACCTGGTTACCCCATGCATTTGCTCCACACATATCTTGCTGTCCTACAACCTTATATTCTCACTTTCTTGGGAATTCTCCAACCTGTCTCTATGGGTACTCCATGTCCTGGATCACGTGTCTTCCTCTTTCTTGGTTTATTCCCTTATTTGACGATAGTGTATCCTTTGGTGGCTTTTTCAAAATGGTGCATGAGAGATAAAATTATTCAGGCCTTGCCTTTCTGAAGATGGTCTTTATTTTATCCTCACACTTGATTGATAGCCTGCTATGTTCAAATTCCAGGTTGGAAATAATTTCCTTTCATAGTTCTGAGGCTACAGCTCCACTGTCTTTTGGCTTCCAGTGTTGAGGCTACAGTCTGATGCTGTATGATTCCCACATATGGAGGGGGGAGGTTGCTCCTTGTCCACTAAAAATCCTTCCTTTCCTTCTATAAGAGAGTTGCAGCTAGGCTCAGGGTGGCAGAGTGAGGGACTTGATTTCCTTGCCCCTATGCAGACTAAGTTGTAGCATAAATAATGAGTGCTACTTCCAGGCTTGGCTTTGAAATTGTGGTACATGCACCCCTCCGTGCTCCTCCCATTTCTTAGAAGGCAGAACGTTGATGTGCCTATGATCCGGCTTCAACAGAGGAGGCAGAGAAAAAACTACTGTGAATGGCAGAGAAACAAAAGAAAAGGATTCCTGGGCCCTGGAAACTCAGCAATCTGTCTTCCTGCCCTGGATGTTACATGACACAGAAATAAACTTCTTTGTTCTTTAAACTGCTACATTACCATGCATCTTTGGCAGTTTAGCTTTCTACTTGAACTGTTTTACTACTATCCTTGTACGTGACAGGTTTTTCTTCTTTCTGAAAGGTTTTTGGATTGTCTCCATCAACAGTGGTAACATTTCATAATGATGTTGATGATTTCATGTATCTTTGTTTTTCATTTATTGGTCTGAGAGATTAGTCAGTGGTATTTTCAATATAAAACCTTGCATCTTTCATTTCCAGGAAGATTTCTTACAATATTATTCCTTTGATATGTTTTTCTCCTATAATAGGTGAATGTTTACCATCTTTTTCTTATCACTTTTGTTTGTTTGTTTCTTTACCTTTTCTATTTTCATGAGAATTTCTCAACTTTATCTTTTCACTAAGGGTTTTAGGATCTCCATTTGATTATATCTGATAGACTCCAGTTCTCCAGTGAGATTCTCTATGTTTTCATGTATTTTTTAAAAAATCTTTTCTCCTATTTTTGGAACTCATTAATCACATCTATTTGAAGGTCTTTGCCAGCTAATGCCAGTAACACTGGTATATCTGTTTCTATTATCTATTTCCCCTGCTGGCTTTCAGTTATGTTGTTCTTGTCTTTTGGCATACCAAGTTTCTGTGACTGGAGTGTCAGATACCAGGCACGAAAATGTTGTAGGAACTCTGGATGATGTGGCTTTACCTCAAAGAGGCTTCACCGTTTTCTCCACTAAGCTGGTAGTTCTAGGTTGATAGTTATTACCTCTCAAAATTTGAATTAACACCCCCTCTTTTTTTATGACTTCCATTTGTGCTGAGGTTCTGCAGAGTCATGTCAATCCTATCATTCTTTTGATTTTGATTTTATTTCTTTAAAAAATTTTGCTGCACTTACTGTTCATTTCTCTTGTTCATTTTAATTTTTACTTTTGCTCAAGGTATTCAGTTTCCTCATGTGTTATTTTATGAGTAATTTAGAAGTTTGAGTTCATCTGTCAATCATTAACTGGGAATTCCCTGGGTCCTGGGTTGGGATGTAGCCTCCAGACAAGATTGGATTGTCTCAGAGTGCTGCCACCCACCTGCTGCTGTCGAGTCTATTTCCAACTCATAGAGACCCTGGAGGATGAAACAGACTGCACCACAGAGTTGCCAATGAGCACCTGGTGGCTTCAGACTGCTGACCTTTTGGTTAGCATTCGTGGCTCCTAACCACTACACTGCCAGAGTTTCTCTTTAGTTTTTGACTTGAGGTGTCATGAACTATTAGGGAGTATTAATACAAACCCCAAACTCACATAAAGTAAACTCATAGTTGCAAATTTGCAGAGAAGACTTTTTAATATCACAATTTTGTATTCCTTTCCTAGAGGGAAGATAATTTTTAGTCCACAGGTTCACTGAGGATTTGATTCCTGAGAGTTATGGCATTATGGGAAGTGTGTGTGTGTGTGTGTGTGTGTGTGTGTGTGTGTGTGTGTGTGTGTGTGTGTGTGTGTGTGTGTGTGTGTGTGTGTGTGTGTGTGTGTGTGTGCGTGCACATGTGTCTGTGGGGGAGGGCAGTGCTCTTAATTTAGCTCTTTACCTTTCAAGGCCCAAGGCCTTGTCTGCTGTTCTCAGCGGGATTCTTGAACTTCAGGTTCCAGGTCACAGGGACCAGAAAATGCCCTGAAAGCACCTGCAGCTTCAGTCCTGTTTAACCATTCAGATTTTCACCTTCTTCTTTATTTCTGGTCTTGTGGAGATGCAGGGGATTTTTCTCACTTTCTTGAGAGGTCAGCTATACATTTAAAATATGTCTGTTGTTTAACTTGTTGTTTTATAACTAGAGAGCTGTATAGAATTCAGTGTCTACAAGACTGTCAAAAATGGAAGCCCCTGGCTATGTATATGTATTTTTTTGGTGGTTATTATTCAATTACATACCTGGAGTGGGAAGAAGTGCCTGCTCAGCCCACCAGTATTATTATTATTAATCATTCATGTTATTAATATTTTTCTTTAATTTAAATGATATTTTAAAACTTAAATAAATATACTTAAAAAAAGAAAGTTCATATCAGTATGCTAGGTGGAAAACAAATATTACTTATAACAATTCATGCAGTGAGAATAACCCAATGTTCATAAATTCTAGCTCTGATAAAGGCTCTGAACCTGAAGGCTGCTCTCTCTTTCTTGTGGGGCAGTACAGCAAAGTAGTTAAACGTATGGATTCTGAAGTTAGGCTGCGAGGGTTTGAGTATCAACTCTGCCCCTTACTAACCAGTGACCTTAAACCTTAACCTCTGTGCCTCAGTTTCCTCATATATTAGATGGAGATATGATTAGCTCCTGCCTCACAGGATTATCATGAGGATTAAACAAGCTAACACACACACAGTTCTTAGAACAACAGCTGGCGTACGGTGAGATGTGCCTCTGTCGGAGAGGGTTTAAAGCCATTCTAGCACCAAATTGACCTGTTATCCTTGTTAGATACAGTGATCACTTTATCTCAGAAGCCTTCTCTGACTTCTCCTTTTCCTGCCTTAGGCTAAATTCATGTCCTTCTTTCTTATTCTCACGGCATTAAGTGCAACTCTGTGTTTCTATATCTGATGACTTTTCTGTCCGTCTCCTGTAGGGGAATGTGAGCTCCTTTTGGGCAGAATTGGTGTTTTTCTCTCTGTACCCACCATGCTGAGCACAGGTACAGCATAGTGATGTACTCAATAAAAAGAAAAGAAATAAATAAGAGGAAGGGCTTGAGGCTTGGGATGCTTTGGTGACACCAAAACGATTTGTGGGTGGGTGCTGTTTTACCAAGGATGTACTGTGTGATATGCAGTTCCAGCTTGGTGGAACAAAGAGCTTTTCACTGCCTAATGAATAAGCATAATCCTATAAGAGTGTCCCTGAACTCAGGTAGAAGCTAGTAAAATAAAACATAGTATATTTTCAGCATGTGCTTCTCTTTAGACTGCTCTGTGCTTAGTCTCCTAGAGACCTGACACTTCAGACAATCAGAAGTAAGACCCAGCTCCTGGAAATCATGTTTCTTTCTTCATTCAGTGTGTTGTTGAATACTGTACTCCCTACCCCAAAAGATAGGCTTATATGCTGACCCCTAGAACCTGTGAATGTAACCTCTTCTGGAAAAGGGTCTCTGTAGATGTAATTAAGTTAAACATCTTGAGATGAGATCATTCCAGATTATACAGGTGGGCCCGAACTCAATGACAGGTGTCCTTCTAAGAAACACACAGAACGGAAGACACAGATAGAGATGGCCATGTGAAGGTCGAGACGGAGACAGGAATGATGTGGCCACAAGCCAAGGAATCCTCGCAGCTTCTTATACAGCTGAAAGAGGCAAGAAGTGGAATTTCCCATACAGCCTTTGGAAGGAGCACAGCCCTGCCAACACCTTGAGAGAGTAAACTTCTGTTAAACGACAGAAGTTTTAACAGAATAAACAGAATACACTTCTTCTGAGTTTACTTGTCAATCATTAACTGGGAGTTTTCTGGGTCCTGGGTTGAGAGTGTAGCCTCCAGGCAGAACTGCATTGTCTAAAGGTGTTGCCAACTAGAGATTCCTTTATTTTTGGCTTGAGGTGTCATGAACTATTTAAAAAAACCAAACCCACTGCCATTGAGTCAGGTCCGACTCATAGTGACCCTATAGATCAGAGTAGAACTGCCCCATAGTGTTTCTAAGGAGCATCTGGCAGATTGAACTGCTGACCTTTCGGTTAGCAGACATAGCACTTAACCCAGTACACCACCAGGGTTTCCAAGTATTAATACAAACATCAAACTCACACAAAGTAGACTCACAGTTTGTAGAAATTTGTCATGGTAGTCCTAGGAAGTTGATACACTTTTCTTTGACCCCCTCTGACGTCAAGATCAGCTGTCACCTTGTTTTCCTACCCTGGGGAAGTTTCACTGAGGGGGTCACTCACCCAAGCAGATGGGCGGTTTGCCTGTCCAGCTGCCATCTGACTTGCAGGTACGGTGCTCTGAGCCACCCTTCAGGGAGAAGCCCTCCTGGCAGGAATAGATGAGCGTGTAGCCCATGGAGGGCAAGTCTAAGGCCCCGACATTGGCATGGGACGGTGTCTCTGGCTGCCTGCAGTGGTGGGCTGGGTTAGAAGAAAGAGACTGTTGGACTCAGGGAGGCTGGAGTCCTCAGAAGACCTTTCTGGCCATTCCCTGGATCGTACATGAGCCATCTCCCTCCTATCCCTTTTGTTCCCAGCATTCCCCTACCTCCCTCCACTCCACTCCCCAGCCCCCTAGCTTTGCCGCCAATATAATGGCCAAGATGCAGATAATGTGGACACGGGCTTGTTCAACCCTGGAGGAATCCAAACCTTCAGCACTTTTCTCAAGGGAAGAAAGAATGATTTTGGTCAAAACTTTGAAATCTCAAGGGAAGAAGACACATTTTGTTTGAGACCCTGGAATCTCCCTCCCAAGGCCTGGCCTTGCAGTTATTACTGTTTGCTGTCAGTGGAAGCCTCTGCTTGCCTTCGTATGAAGATTGCCCTCCGATATCAGAAGCTTTTGTGTGGTAGGGAAATTAAATGTCTTCTGAGAGACCAATATGGGTGCAAATGAGAAACTGTGAGCTCTCTGTCATTCACAGCAGGTCGCGGGTGACTTGCTGGGGGAGTTATCTTGGGATGAAGTCTACACTCACGGACGCAGTCGGGTGGGCTTCCACTCCAGGTCAGGTTGGGAAGGCAGGTCCTAGTGGTGGAGCCCTGAAGTAGGTAGCCTTTCTGACAACGGAAGAGCACTGTGCTCCCAACCTGTGGCAAGATCAGAAGGTCACATTATCACCCCTCATCCAGCAATGCTCCCTACCAGCCCTCCACCTAGCCGCATACTTGACTACTTATTTTCTTATGACCCAAATTCTACCTGTAGCCTCTGCCTGGACCATCCTTCTCTGCTTGGTTAAATCATATTCATCCTTTAAGATGGCTTATATCATGCCTCTTCCACAAGGCCTTATCCAGCTCCCTGAGCTAGAGGGATGCTTTTATGAAACACAGCACACTCTACTGCAATGGGCAGCATGCCTGAGTCAGAATCAAAAGGCCCTGGAACTGAGTTCTGGTGTTTACATTTACCCACTGTAACTCTCTACGCCTTAGCCGTCTTATATATAACGTGGGACTGACTATCCCTATCTCACCTACACTGCAATGTCCAGCACTCAAATGTGATGGTGGATTTGACAGCATTTTATAAAATGTGAAAAACTGCACAACATAAAATCCTTAGTTATGTGTGTCTCTTTATATGTGCACATTCTCTAAGAACGGGCTGTTGTTAGACGCCGTTGAGTCAATTCCGACTCTTGGTGACATCAGGTGTAATAGAATGAAATGTTGCCCCATCCTGCACCATCTTCATGGATGAGGAGACCAAGGACAGGAGACGTGTCTTAACTGTAGGTATATCCCACAAAAAGCTGGCACTGTGCTTCGTAAATATCTGTTGACCAGAATTGTCCCCTGCCTCAGCCTCCTACCGCTCAGTCGTTTCCCCATCCTCGCTATCTACCAGCCCCTCACTGTCTGTCTCTACCCACTTGCAGCCTCCAGCTCCATCTCTCTATCTCCAAGCCACTTGGAGTAATGCTGCCAGATTAATTTTCTAAACTACAACTTGAATTATACCTCTTCCCTGCTCAACAAGCACTCAGGAGTTCCTGTTTCTTACTAGACCAAACCCAAACATGAAGGCAGACTCTTAATTTCTACTTTCTCTTCCATGCTAACCCGCTTCTTTCTTGGACTTCTTCATTTCATCCAGACAATAGCACATTATCCACCTAGTTGTGCAGCCCAAAAACTTCAAGCGACACTTGATTCCTTCCTTTCCTTCAACCCCTCCATCTAGTCTTTCCATAAGTCCTCCTGGTTCTACCTACAGAACACAACCCCTTCCTTTCTCTGAAGGTCCACTGTTACTGCCCCTCCCCAGTTCCTCCCTCGTCTTTCACCCAAGCCAACGCAACAGTGTCTCACTTGTCTGAGTGCTCCTACTCTTGATCTCTACTATTCATTCCTTTCACTGTTCAGAGCATCTCCTTCCAGACTGTCCAAATCCCCCCCTTCTCCCAAAGCTCTCCCCAAGACCTGCCCACCGAGTCTGCATGGCGACAGAATGTGTGGCACTTCTCTTGCTCTGTCTCCTGTATGATCCCTATGTTGGTGTGTAGTATAGGGGCATCTTGAGGTGAGTTGGCCTATCTGTCTTATTTCTAAATTCCCACAAACAAACACCCCGCTCCAGCTACATGGAGTTGCTGGGAGGTGTTTGTAAAACTCTGTGTGGTCTGTCTTTCTACATGGGCTTCTTTGATATAAACACCTTCCTGTTTCTGATTGGCCTACATGAGGTGCAAAGCCATGGAGCTCCTGCTGTCTTCAGCTGCCAAGGTCTCGCTGTCCCTTAGTTTGAGCCAGTGCTTTCCTGGCAAAGGCCCCTGCAGTCTCTGATGCTGACAGTAACAGGATGGGACAGGAGGCAGGAAGGCTGGACGCTGGTCAGTCTCTTTACCTGGTAGCCTTGGGAATTGTTCTGTATCCCAAACTGCGGCACGCCGGGGTCTGTACACATGGTCAGCGTTGGGTCTGGATTTGGCAAAACAAAGAAACAGACCATATGGTAACTGAAAATTTCACTGTCTTCACTCACTCTGAGAAATATGTAGGAAGAAAAGCAGAGCCATATCCTGACTTTTGATCTGTCTCGAGGAATCACTCTCCCGACAGATTTATACCTTCCCATGGGGCGATGAAGCCCCCAACCAAACCCCACGCTGCTGAGTGGATTTCAAATCCTGGCAACCCCATGTGTGCAGAGTACACATGTACTCCATGGGGCTTTCAAGGCTGTGACTTTTCAGAAGCAGATCACCAGTCCTTTCTTCTGAGGGGCTTCTGGGTGGGTTCAAACCATTAACCTTTCCGTTGGTAGTTGAGTGCCCAGCTGTCTGCAACCTCCCAGGACCTCACCATAGTACATCAGACCTTGTTATTGAACGTCCTCCTCAAGAAGCTCAGAGGAGGACTTGCTCTGCTTTACCCGTGAGACCACACAAGACAGAGGAAGAAAAGTAGTAGTTGTTTCTTCCAAAAGAAAGCCGCCCGCCAGCTGGGGCACTGTCTGCCTGTGGGTCCCCTCTCACCTATGCAGCTGGGCTGGGTGCCACTCCATGTTCCATCTGACTGGCAGAACCTCCGTGGAGAGCCCACCAACACCAGAGGGGGCTGGCAGGAGTAGGAGACCGACGACCTGTAGGAGAAGCCTCGGTCCTCTCTCCTGCCACGGGGCGGGATGCCAGGATCGCCACAGAACACAGCTGGGAAGATGAAGGGAGAAGGCAGGTCCGAGGTGGTCCTGGCAGCCAGGCTGCACCCCACCTTTCTACTTTGTACTGCCTTCCTCTCAGTGTCACCTGTGCTCCCAAAACTGCGGGGCAGTCCCCTGAAAGTACTGACATGCGCCTCAGTGCTGCTTTGTGTTCTTGGTCCCTCCCATCATCAAGATGCTCAGTAACAATCACCCAAATAGCAAAGCAATATTGTAGGAAACTTAGAAAACTCAGCAAAAATAAATGATAATCCTGCTACCCAAAACCAAAACTTTTTTTATTCTCATGTACATTGTCTTCTAGTCTTTGTTAATTGTAAGTAAATTTGTGCATGATTACAAACTCAGTGCCCATGTGATTGTGAATCTTGTTTTGTTCATTCAATGTTAACATGTAAACATTTTCCACTTATGAAATTATTATTACTTATTATTACATAATTTTGCAGTGAGAGGTTATAGCATAATTACAATTTTATCCTCCCCTTGTAGTAGGTGTTTTCTATTATTTTGAAGTTATGTATGTTTTTTCCTTTACTGGTAATTGTTTTCTTTTTACATTTAGTGGATAGAATGTGGGCATGTCTGCATCATACAAGTCATGTTAATATCAGAAATTTTATCACTAAAAGTTGACTACTGAAGACAAGATATTCTTCAAGACATCACATCAAGCATGAGGAACATTCTTTATGTTCTTTGTATGTGTGTGTATTTGCACGCATGCACATAGAGTCTGAGGTTCATAACCATACACAAAATGAAATGGAAACCGGATCTGTAGGTATCCCTTAAAAACTGCAGCCTAGAACCTAGAGCACAGCAGGCTCATCCCAAGATTGTCAAAAATCTGGTCAGTTGAAGCCTGAGTTGATCAGAAGCTACCATATCCAGGAGGCAGCAACCAGGGCTTTGAATTGGTTCATTCTAATTTGAACCCCTGCTGAGAATGTGTATTTTCATTCCAGATATAACAAATCAGAATCTACATTTTAACAGGACTCCCACTGCTCTACTAGCGGTTCTCAGAACTGGTTCCTAACCATGTTTTCAAGGGACAATTGGCATAACAAAGTTTACTAAGAAAATGTTCTGCATCTCACGTTGGTGAGAGGTGTCTGGGGTCTTAAAAGCCATGGATTGGTCATCTAAGATACATTAATTGGTCCCAATCCACCTGGAGCAGAGAAGAACGAAGAACACCAAAGATACATGGAAAATACTAGCCCAAGAGATAAAAGGTTACATATACACTAGAGACTCCATCAGCCTTAGACCAGAAGAACTAGATGGTGCCCAGCTACCCCCAATGACTGCCCTGATAGGGAACACAACAGAGAGTTCCTGATGGAGTAGGAGACAAGTGGGGTGCAGAACTCAAATTCTAGTAAAGAGACCAGAGTTAATAGTTTGACTGAAACTGGAGGGACCCCAGAAGACATAGTTCCCAGGCTCTCTGTTAACACAAAACTAAAACCATTCCCAAAATCAACTCTTCAGACAAAGATCAGACTGAACTGTATGACATAAAATGATATTAGTCAAGATTTAGTTCAAGTAGATACATGAAACTAAATGGATGGTGCCTATCCAGAGGTGAGATAAGAAGTCAGAAAGGGACTGGAGAGGGTTGGATGGACACGGGAAATCCAGGTGGAAAGGAGGAGTGTGCTGTATAGGGAGAACAACTAGGGACGCCCAACAATGTGTACATAAATTCTGTGTGCAAAACTAATTTGCACTGTTAGCTTTCACTTAAAGTACAGCAACGAAAGAACTGGTTCCTAACCAGCAGCATTAGCACTGTCCTGGAAACTCGGCAGAAGTGCAAATTTGCAGCAGGGGTTCAAACTGAAATGAACCAGTTTGAAGTCATGGCAGCAACTTACAGAATAGGAAATGCACATGGGTGACAAGCGGGCTTCCATTCTGTTAATTGAGGTTTGAACCGCTGCCGAAAATTTGCATTTCTAACAGCTTCCCAGGAAGTTATACATAAGAATCACCTGGGGAATCTTGTTAAGATGTAGATTCTTATTCAGTATATCTGGTGGTGGAATTGCAAACTCTTTACAGGAATTTGTCAGAAATGAAAATTCTCAGCAGTGGCTGAAACTGGAATCAACCGGTTGAAGTGCTGTTGACAAGTAAAGAAAGATGACCTCAGCCTCACTAACTAGCAATGTGATGCCAGTTAAGATAATGAGCTTTCTTTTTGAACTCAAACTGGTAAATATTTTTAAATGATTGGCAAGATCCACTGTTGATGAGGCTGTGAGTTAAAAAATATTGTCACAAACTGCTGGCAGAGTTCCAAATTGAGATAGTCTTTCTACAAGACAGTGGGGCAATATATGTTAAGAAACATAAAGTGCCTGCCTTTTGGCCCAGAATTTTTCATTTTTAGTATTTTATTATAGTACTAAAGAAATGCTATTTTAGGGATATTTTATGCAGAACTTCTAACAGGATTAAACTGTAGACAACTTAAATCCACCATCAGCCGGAGAAGATCAAATGGGCTGTAGCACCCACAACAACAGAATTCTTTACAGCCATTAAAACTGATAAATAAATCAGACTGTATTGACATGGAAACATACTGATGGCATATCAATGGCTGAAAATTACAAATTATCTAACAGCATGTGCAGCATGATCTGAAACCATTTATAGAAAATTACACACATGCAAAAATGCATAGTGATTGATACAAAAGTATAATTCAAAGCTTAATTATGGTTATTGTTGGGAACTGAGAGTTCAGATGATTTTGATTTTCCTCTTTATATTTCTAGATACAGTATGAATTTTTTTA
This sequence comes from Heterohyrax brucei, assembly GCA_028571685.1. Lineage (NCBI taxonomy): Eukaryota > Metazoa > Chordata > Mammalia > Hyracoidea > Procaviidae > Heterohyrax > Heterohyrax brucei. The sequence continues at coordinate 64,078,816 of CM053140.1, forward strand.
GGTTGACCATAATTCACGGCAAATAAGCAATTCAGCTGCTTCTCAAGCAGAAAAGTAAGGTTGCTGGGTTCAGACTCAACACTGAGACTTGCTGTCTTTCCAATGGTCCCCTAGTGGTGGGTGGTGGTCTGAGGGGCCAACTACACAGCAAATGCTGCCCATCCTGGGACCACTTTCTCTGCTGGCCTCAGTTTCTGCTAAATTTTTCCAAACTGAAGACAATTTTCCGCAATATCCACAGAGTGCCATGAGTATGCAGATAATTTTCCTCAGTATCAGATAAATTCCAGGTAGAAAGCAAAAATAGTCCCTACTGCTTTCTCAAAGTAGGGGTACAGATAAAACCTTCCAGAGTCCGCTTACAGGTCACGACAGGACCAAGCGACCAAGCACCTGCTTTCTCTGTGGATTTTAGTAAGGTCTGAGCCCTGAAATTGGCTTGGGGGCTTTTCTGAGCACAATCGGATCCAGTAGGTAAGAAATGACCTCTGTAGCAGAAAAATCACAGGTCCCCCGGCAAAGTTTTGTCCATGTTGGGTATTTTCTTTTTTTTTTAAATTGTGTTTTAGGTGAAAGTTTCCAGTGCACTCTCCTCCCTTTTCTCCCCCGATGGGTTCCCTGTATCATCTGTCCAGGTGTTCTGTCCCTTCCTGCAGTCTCATCTCTGCTTTTGGGCAGGTGTTGCCTATTTGGTCTTGTATGCCTGAATTAAGAAGCACATTTCTCCTACTGTTCGTTCTATAGGCCTTGTCTAGTCTTTGGCTGAAAGGTGGACTTCAGGAGTAGCTTCAGTTCTGAGTTAGCAGGGCATCAGGGGGCCATATTCTAAGGGTTTCCTCCAGTCTCTAGAAGAGTGTCTGGCAGACCAGTAAGTTCGATCCATGCAGGGGATTTTCCACGAAAACACACATGTTCCCAGCACAGAGCACCCCCAGATCTTGGGGTACTATCCCATTCAGTTAAGAATCATCGCCTTTATCTTTGAGTTAATTTCCTCTCATCTGTGGCTGCAGACAGTCTACCAGCGCTGGGGCTACTGAATTTCTTCCTCTAAACTTCCTTCCTCTTTTACTAGTGTCTCTGACAAACCTCCTGTCTGATTCTGGGGAGGAGACTACCTATTCTCAGCCTTTCAGCAACAGCACTCTGAGGAGGGGAAGACAAGAAGCCACCAGATGGTCTGCACCAAAAGCCCTGGTTAGCGACTTACGGAAACACTGAGGCAGCTCCCCGGTCCAGGATCCATTTCCCTCACAGGTAAGCACCGCAGGGAGGGACAGCTGGTAGCCCTCCAGGCAGGCATACGTCACGCTGGAGCCCCACATGAAGTCGGACCCCACCACCTTCCCATTGGGGATGAGCTGAGGTGGTTTGCACATGATAGCTGGGGAGAGACCAAAGCAGGCTGAGTTCCGGAGCTGTTCTGAGCATACCCAGAGCCTAGTCTTCAGAATAGGAATCATTACCTATCTTATACCTGCTGGGAATCTGCGCTAAGCAGGAAGAACCAGAGACGACCTTCTTACTTACTGGGGGGTGGGTAGTGAGGGTTCTGATCGTTCTGTAATCTTACCACGCTCCCCCAAGTGTGAGGAGCCAGTGTTCTGCACAGCCCTCCCCTTGATGTTCAAGGTCCAAGCCTTACCTTGGTACCTCCCAGTTCTTACCCTGAAGAAGTTCAGAGGCTAGTCCTCACCTCGCACACCTCCAACAAGATGTTAGAACTGTGCCTGTCACTCCCTCCTTCCTAGATGTTCAAGGACCAGGCCTCACTTTCCTACCTTCTTTGGCCTTTTGCCCAGGTGTGAAGCCACAGACTCACCTTTGCAGACTGGCTTGGTCCCATTCCATGTCCGGTCCTTGGTGCAGCTCAGCACAGACACCCTATGTGATTCCATCATGTAGCCAGGGACACACTGGTATGTCACCGTTTTGTTGTACCTGAAGTCATTGCCCAGCCGGAGGCCATTGGCTGGAATCCCAGGGTCACCACAGTTTATGACTAGGATAAGAGAGATAAGACATTGCTTATTCTCAGACCAGGCTCTCTTCTCAGTACTCCCTGCACAAGTCCAAGACGGAAGAGTCTCCGATCAGGGATGCCCTGGCTCTTCACAGGCTGCCAGCTGGGCTCTGCACATTCTCAAGTTATATGGCCAAGTCTCTCAGTAGCATGTTCCCACAACCCCATTGTCCTCGTCCATACCATGCCTTAGGCACCCCAAGAACTCGGGCTACCGAGGCTACGCTTAACCAAAGTCCAGCCTTCTATGAGGAAGTACCCAGAGGGTGCAGTTCCTAAATGAGGCTGGGACCGAGGCAGAGGGGGCGTTTCCAGGTGGAAGAGCCAAAGATATATTAATGGGTCATATAAGACAGTTTGGCTGACCAAGAGGTGCAACGTATCATCTTTACTACCCAGGAGGCCTCTTTAGGACCAACAGCCTGAAAGGAGGGTCTATGACCTATGCAATGTGAATAGTCACGCCTCTGTCACGGTACTGAGTGAGGGTAAGGCTCAGTAACCTCTACCTTCAGAACAAAAGTGAATTTGACCTGGGATTGTAAATGGAGCCTGAAATCACTGACCAGGACTTTGAAGGTGAAATGTCAGATTCCCTCACCTTACCGTTGCTTTATTTGGGCCCCACAGTGATTCACCTTCAAAAGAAAAGGGCCTGGGGCTGCTCCTGAGAGCAGTAAGAAGGGGAGCTATCAGGCTACACCATGCTTGGAAGCCAGACCAGGATGGGGGTAAGTTCAAGGGACAGAATGAACCTACAAAGGTGGCAGACGGTGGCAGCTGTAAAGTGGAACAACAGCCAGGCTGAGGATTTGCTCTAAGACAGAAAAGAAAAGCCCAGGCACCTGGCTAGAGCCTGTAAAATGCCCCATATGGCTTTTCCACCTCTTTGAGCCTCAGTGATCTCATTATGAAGTAGGGCTAGTAACAGTTACTTCGTGGGGTTATGGTGAGAAGCAAATAAGATAAGGCACACACAGCACTTGGCTCAGCGCTACCCCAAAGTAGGTGCTCAAACACGACTAGCAGTCAAGGTCAAGCCCCATCACTTCAGCCAGCTTTCCCAGCCTCCCACGGACACAGCCTTCTTCTGCAGGAGGGAGCTGACTGCCTGGGCCACTCCTCTGCCATGGAGTCCAGAAGGCCTATGCTCTCACCTGTGCACTCTGGGTCACTGCCTGTCCAGGTACCATTGACTGAGCAGTGTCGGCTGAGCAGGCCCGTGGCATAGTAGCCTTCCCGACACTCATAGACGATAGAGCTGGAGAAAACCAGGCTGTCACTGAACACAACTCGGGCATTGCTTGGAGTCCCAGGGTTCCCACAAGAGATCACTAGGAATCCAAAAGAGCACATTTCTCATAAGAACACTAGCAGGTGTCACCTGGGGGACCGAGAACGGCTCAGAGTGGAAGTCACATGCTACATAAGGGTCCTGTGGACAGAAACAACTCTCATGTTGCTTTCATGCCTGACCACTTCACCCTGAGAAGGGAAGGAGAAACTGTATGAATATCTTTAATTTTTAAAAAACAAAACTCTGTATTTTCTTACTATCACATCTATTTTTTGAAGTAGTAATTCCTTAATATAACCAAACATGTAATCAGTGTTTGAATTTCCTGATTGCGTTATTATTATTTTTCACAGCTGATTCGTTTGAATCAGGATCCAAATAAGCTCCACACATGATACTTGGTTTGCAGATCTCTCAGTCTTTTCAACCAAGATACTACCCTCCCCTCTCTTGTAAGGGGTTTATTACAGAAACCAGGGTATCTGTCTGGCAGAATTTCCCACCTTCTGCATCTTGCTAACTGCATCCCTAAGAAATTGTTTAACATGTTCCTCTGTTCTTCACACGTACTTCCTATAACCAAGGCAAGGGTACTTCATAGGTGCTTTTGTGTCTCTCTGCTCCTTGGAAACTCTACGGGGCAGTTCTGTCCCAGTGTCACTATGAGTCAGAAGCAACTTGACGGCAATGGTTTTACTTATTTATTTAATTGCATCACATCAGGAGATGTATAATGTCTTATTGTTTCCTTGTTTATGATGTTGAGACTGATCGATGGGTTCAATTTCGCCTAACTTAGCATGAGAAAGTTTTCCGTTAGTTTTTCACTTGGCAGTTTTAGCGGCGATTGATGATTGCTGACTAGATTCATTACTTAATTAGAGATTGCAGAATGGTGCTGTTCTGTCATTCCTTCTGCATTAGGTGGAGTTCTTTAATAAAGAACTTTCTTTCATCAAATATCTGCTTATAGTTCATAGCAGAAGACACGATAATGCTTGCTTCTTTTTCTATTTTTCTAAATCAAGTGTTCAGAAGAATGGTTCCTTGTGAAGCTCCAGAGGTGACCAGTGAGTTTTTTGAAAGAATAATCAGGAACTCACCAACCTAAATGTATTAACTGTGTTAATTGTGTTTCTATTCATTGCCATTACTACACTTACTAGTGCTTAAATTGTTCCATTTTTAGCTATCTTCAGTTAGCTCTTGAGTCCCTTTGACACGCCCCCAGTCATCTTTGGCTGCTTCTGCGCTTTTTGGAGTGACAAGCTGTTCCATGTTTGTCTTGTCCATTTCCTACCTCAGACTTAGAATCAACCTCTTCTCCAAAGGATCTTGGTTCCTTTTAATGGAGAATGGATTTAGAGACCACAGTCTGGGAGCTAAGGGTACTACTCACTGCCACTGAGCTGGTCACTAATGCTGGACATTTTCAGTGGACAGATACAGAAAAACTTTTAAAATTGATACTACATTATAAGTTCATATTGATATCACCAATCCAAATTTAGGTTTAGGGTTTCACCTTAACTTCTTTTACACTGTATCTCTTTTATGATGAATATCTTGTTTCTTAATGATATCAAATTTATTTTTATTTGTTTCGTCCATATAATATTTTTATACACCCCCATGACACGTGTGTGTGTCTCTCTCTCTCTCTCATCTCTACCTCTAGATACAAAAAAAGCCACTGCTGTCGAGTCGATTTGACTCATAGTCACCCTAGAGATCAGAGAAGAACTGCGTCATAGAGTTTCCAAAGAGCACCTGGCAGATTTGAACTGCCAGACCTTTTGGTTAGCAGACGTAGCACTTAACCCACTATGCCACCAGGGTTTCCTCATACAGAGATCTAGATATACACATACACACATGACATATAAATAGAGCCTGTGTGGTACAAACGATTTGTAATCAGCTGCTAACCCACTCACTGGCTCCATGGAAGAAAGGCCTGATGAACTGCTACTCTGTAACAGACTGGGTCTCAGTGAGTTGAGGGCTGACTTGACAGCAGCCAGCTACAGCAATAGGAATACACATTCCAATGTAATATTTTCAGAATAGCAATGCCAATATTACTGGTAAAAGTAGTTTAAGGGTTTTTTGCAGTCCTTTGTGCTTACGATATATACACAGTGAAGTTACTGTGCTTTAAGGCCACTTGAAATAATTTTCTGGGTTGATATGCCACCAATTTGGTACATGGTAAGGCTCTTTTTTATCCATTTTGCTTTTAATGTTTAGAGATTGCTTGTTTTTCTTCTTTGATTTCATTTTATTTTATAATTATGTACAGCATTTACATGGTTCCAAGGTCAAATCTACAAAAATAATTTTTACATATTTAACATAACATATGGGACCTAGCATCCATTCATCCAACTAACTATATCCTACTTGATGGAAGTACACTGATGGCCAAGTCATGTCCCTGTTCTTGAGGAGCTTGTCTGTTCTAGAAGACCTATCTATCAACAGATGAATTAAAATATGCATCATCAGTATTATAACTGAAGGAATACAAAAGCACTGAGAGTAGCTTGTCGGAGCTGAAGATGAGAGGTAAAATTTGGTAAGTAGCAGTTTGTTAAAGGAAGTCATTAAGAGCTGGGGGTGTGTGTGTGAGCTAACATGCACGCGTACGTGCGTAAGCATGTGCACGCACACACCCACACCCACACCCCTTCAACAAATATTTGGTTCCAGGTGCCTTAACTACCCACCTTTGTTTCCTAAATACTTCTGTCATGCTTACTGACTCCATACAGGGATCCCTGTGAGCATGGAAGGGACCTTGGTGTCAGCAGGCATTTTCAAATACACTAAATACTCCCCTTGCCAATACTCTCTACTACCACAAGCTCTTTTGCTATGCTTGAACAATTTTTGTAGAAATTAACTTAATAAATATCACTCCCAGGAAAGGCAGGACTTCAGGTAGATGAGTGGGAGAGCACACTGACTCCTCTGTATCATTTCCCGCACAAATATCCTTGCTCGAGGGCCAGAACATCCCTCTCTGCTCCACAAGTCTATGCTGCAATCTCAGTTTCAAACAGCTTGTCATTTTTTAAAAACTGTTGTAAAAATATGGGTAACAATATTTCTCAATTCAAAATTTTCACTTGAAAATTTGAATGAAACCAGGTTGTATAACTATCACCGACATCTACTGTTGAGTCTTCCAGCCTCATACACAGAAACCAAGTGCTAGGGAAACGAAGGCCTCCTTCTAGAGCAGGGTCTCTGGTGATATTTGCTCTTACTGGGACCTACAACTCACGGATCTGACCACTTTGTCATTGATTCTTTCTCTACTTAGAACCTGTTCCTCTTTATATTCCAAGATCCATCATGATCACTGCTTGGCATGCACCCTTATCTCCCTTGCCATTTTCTACTGATGTCTCAATTGCCTAGTAAGACCTCAACCCTAACCCAACACTCCGCCTGTGCCTGCACCTAAGTAGCAAAATGTGCTTGAACAAAAAGACTGACGGTAGCTACTTTCACTTTAAACTTCGACCGCTTGCCTTAAGTGAGCCTCAGTGCTGCCTGGAAGTTCTGCAGGGCCCTAGTCCATTCACTCTCCCATCTTGCTAACTGACTATTTCATATCTTCTTTCTCCTCCAACATGTTCTCACTTGGCCTGGCTCTCACCTGTGAAACTTGCTCCCTAGCTAGGAGAGTGCTATCAGGATGTCTTTTAGAGGGAGACAGAGATGTGGGGAGCAGCTGCGAACAGATGGATTCTGCCGAGTAAAAAAAAATCCCACTTTTGGGGGTGGTAAGGGGATTCATTGCAGCTACTTCAGAAAACATTATTAATTGATTCCGTAGCAGATTTTTTTAGTTACTTGCAAAAGATTTTTAAAACTTGGATTAACATTTCTTTTGACACTTTCTATGTTTGTTTAACACTGTCTCTCCCCTTAAACTGTAAGCTCCAAGAAGGCAAGGCATACGTCTGTGTTGGTCATCACTGTATCACAAGCACACAACACAGTCTTTCACCTATAGTTCTTGAATCAAACAGTGTGAGAAATGAATGCATTAATTAATGGGCTAATCTCTTCTTATCTCTTCCCTTCTTAGTTGAGGGTGAGGTCACCAATGAAGGCAAACATAAACTGTATCCATTATACACCAACCCAGGGGTTCAAATGGACTATTGATTTTGCCTGTGAGTGTGAGGGCAGGTGTGTAGGGGCAGAAGAGCTGGGTGAGAGTCCCTGGGGGTAGGCAAAGGGGAAAAGCAGAATGCGTCACATACATTACCTCCACACTCAGGCTGCGTGCCGCTCCACGTGCCATTGGCTTGACAGGTCCTTTCTGACGATCCTCGGAGCGCATGGCCAGCCTCACAGCTGAAGCGCAGCAGACTGCCTGGAGCAAAGCTGTCCCCCAAACGGATGCCATGGACAGGGATGCCGGGGTCACCACAGATGCCTACACTGGTGCCTACAAACCACAACCAAGGTGTTGTTTAGAGCATGGTAGAGCAAGGAAGGGAGGACATGGAGGGAGAAGGGGATGGACCACTGTTAAGAGGAAGTAGTCGGCTTCGGGAATGAGTAGTGACAATTGTGCACCTAGCCTAGTTTACCTGGACAGGTTCCTATCTCACTACTCTGTAGCCAGAGAACATAAATGACCAAGTCGGGGTCAGTCCCCGGGAACGATGTGACAGAGAAGTAGGAAGGCAGAGGGAAGGTTTTGTAGCGAAAATCATGCCTCTGGCTTTGAGCTGTGCCAACCTAGAGTTTCAGGGATCTAGGCTGATCACATTTCCTCCTTCTCTCTTTTACTTCTTCCCCACCTACCTGGCAACTCCAATCGGCTGATTCCACATTACCTTTGCCACTCCAGGGCCACTGTCTTAGCTTAGATGCTCAGCATTCTGTTGCCTCAACTACTGCAAATGCCTGCTAACCAATGTCCCTTCTTAAACTCTCCCTCTAATCTGCCTTCCACCTTATTTTGAAATCTTAACACTGAGCAACCCCAAACCACCAATTCTTGTTTCTTTCCTGCTGAAATGTATTGGGTTTCCTGGTTCCTATCTTTTATCTCAGCAACTCCTTAGCACAGCTTCATCTTCTCACTAGCCCAGACTGGATTATGATCTTGGGCCTTTAGCTGATTTCCCACCCTCAGACTGCTCCATGCATGTGTGCTCTAGATCAAATGTCTTCGACTTTCTTATTTCACTCTTGTTTTGCTCTTTATCTGTTGCAACATTCCTGCAGTTATCTGTATTCTACCCTTGCACAAACCTATCCGAAAGAGTGCTACGGAGCCAAGAGATAAAGGAAGGCAGAAAAGTCAAATGTACCTCCTCCTGAAGCCATATGTAGGGGCATCAAATAGTAACATAGTAACACCTAGTGGCTATATTTTGTTCTTTGCATTCAAAAAATGCTTAATCCACACATACCTTACCACTTACCATCTATGACTCTCCCATCCTGTAAATCTTGGAATTATTTTCCTTTTTTAGTCTAGTTCTACACTCCAAAAATGTCCTAAAATAAATGTTCTCCATTCAGCTACCCATCTAAGCAAGGTGATCATTCAACCTTCAGTTCAAATATATGAAAAAAGAGGGTCACATTTGGCTACATTTTTGTTTTTAATTTTTCAGTTTTCTTCATTGTCCTTTTAAGTGAAAGTTTACAACTTCAGTTTTTCACACAAAAATTTACATACACCTTGCCACCACATGCCTCTAGCTACTCTCTCTACACTGTGACAGCATACTCCTCCACTCCACCCCATATTTCCCATGTCCATTTAGTCAGCTCCTGTCCCCCTCTGTCTTCTCATCTCACTTCTGGACAGAAGCTGCCCAGTTAGTCTCCTATATCTACTCAAGCCAACAAGCACCCTCTTTGCCAGTATCATTTTATGAGTCTTGGAAACCCTGGTGGCATAGTGGCTAAGTGCTACAGCTAACTAACCAAAGGTTCAGCAGTTTGAATCTGCCAGGCACTCCTTGAAACACTATGGGGCAGTCCTACCTGTCCTATAGGGCTGCTGTGAGTCAGAATTGACCCAACAACAGTGGATCTTTTACCAGTTCAATCTTTGTCTGAGGAGTTGGCTTCCAGAATGGTTTCAGTTCTGGGCTAGCAGAGAGTCAGAAGGTCATGTTCTCTGGGGATGCTTCAGCCTGTCAGACTATTGTGTCTGGTCTTTTTACTAGAGTCCAAGTTCTGTACCCCACATTCCTCCCACTTCATCAAGGACTCTTTGTTGAGTTCCCTATCAGGGCAGTCCTTGGTGCTGGCTGGGCACCATCTTGTTCTTCTGGAGTCGTGTTGATGTAATCTCTGGTATATGTGGCCCTTTATGTCACTTGGGTTCAACCTTTCCTTTGTATCTTTGATGTTCTTCTTTCTCCTTTGTTCCAGATTGGCTGAAACCAATGGATGCTTCTTAGATGGCTACCTGCTAGCTTTTAAGACCCCAGAAGCCACTAACCAAGGAGGGATGCAGAACATTTTAATAGGTTTTGTTATGCCAATTGATCCAGATGTCCCCCGAAACCATGGTCTCTAGGCCCCTGAACCTGCTACTCTGTCCATCAAAGTATTTGGTTTTATTTAGAACACTTTCTAAGCTTTGATTTTAGTCCACTTGGGCTGCCTTCTCCTCCACTGTATATCGTCTCTCCCTTGTCAATTATCTACTTAGTGAACACCTCTCTCCCTTCTGCCCCTCCTCAAAACCATCGAATAATGCTTTTTCTGTGTTTAAACCTATTCTTAACAATAACAACAACAACAACAAACCCACTGCCACTGAGTCAATCACATATTCTTAATTCCTTATAATAGTGGTCTCATACAATATTTGACCTTTTGCAGTTGACTAATTTCATTAAACATGCTTCCAGATTCTTCCATGTTATGAGATGTTTCCCAAATTCATCATTCTTTATTACTGCATAGTATTCCATTATGTGAATATACCAGCTTGTTTATCTACTTTTCCTCTGATGGACACCTAGATGGATTCTATCTTTTTGCTATTGTGAACAGCTGCTGTGAAGAACATTGGTATGCATGTATCTATTTGTGCGGCAGCTCTTTCTAGATCTGACAATCAAGTTTGTGAGCTTGCCACCATTCACTTATGCTGGCACAGTAAGGTTTCATAACCTTGGTATATCAGCGTTTCACAAATGTGTTTGTGTCAACATGTGGCGGAGTCTTGCTGAGTGGCATTTGTTATTCTTGCTACATGTTTTTGTGTGCTGTTGTGAGAATGCTGCAACTTGAATTACAGTAATGAGCAAACATTAAATTTCTTGTTACACTGGCAAGAGTGGAAGTGAAATCAGGGACATGTTAGTCCAAGTTTATAGGACTAATATGAAGAAAATGGCAGTGTACAAATGGATTAAACGTTTTCCTGAGGGTAGAGAAAGTGTCACTGATGAAGCGAGGTCAGGGCGGCCAGTAATGAGCAGAACTGATGAAAATATTGCAAAAAATTCGTTGAATTGTGTGTGAAAATAGTCAGCTGACTGTGAGGAGCATAGCCGAACATGTAAACATTGATAGAGAAACAGTTAGGAAAATCTTAACTGAAAATCTTGGCATGAGAAAGGTGTGTGCAAAAATGGTCCTGGAGGACCTCACCAATGAACAAAAGCAAAGGAGAGTTGAAGTTTGCCAAGACCTCTTGGAGAGACAAGATGATATTTGGGGCAGTGTTATCACTCGTGATGAAACAGGTCTACCAATATGACCCTGAAACAAAGCATCTAATTATACGATGGAAGTCAGTCAATTCCCCACGACTAAAGAAGTTTCGTCAGTCCAAACCAAGAGTCAAAATGATGTTGCTAAATAAACTTTTTTGATATCAGAGGAATTGTTCACTATGAATTTGTACCAAATGAACAAACAGTTAACCAAATTTACTATTTGGAAGCGCTAAAAAGGCTGCAAGGAAAAGTTAGACAAAACAACCTGAACTTTTTGCCAGCAACTCATGGCTGTTGCATCACAACACTCCACCAGTTTACATGGTACTGTCTGTGAGGGAGTTTTTAGCCAGTAAACGAATAACTGTATTGGAACATCCTCCCTACTCACCTGATCTGGCCCCCAATGAGGTTTTTCTTTACCTGAAGATAAAGGAAATACTGAAAGGCAGACATTTTGATGACATTCAGGACATCGAGGGTAATACAACAACAGCTCTGATGGCCACTCCAGAAAAAGAGTTCCAAAATTGCTTTGAAGGGTGCACTAGGCACTGGCATCAGTGCATAGCTTCCCAAGGGGGTTATTTTGAATGTGACTGTCATGATATTCAGCAATGAAGTTTGTAGCACTTTTTCTAGGATGAGTTTGCCAACTTAACTGCCAAACCTTATATTCCCAGAAGTGGGGTTCCTAGATCGTATGGTATTTCTACTTCTAGTTTTTTAAGAAAACACCAAATTGATTTCCAATGCTTGTACCATTTTACAATCCTACCAGCAGTGCACAAGTATTCTAGTCTTTCCACATCTTCTCCAACATCTATTATTTTGTGTTTTTTAGGTTAATGCCAGTCTTGTTGAGGTGAAATGATATCTCACGGTAGTTTTAACTTGCATTTCTCTAATGTCTAATGCATCTGTTAGCTTCCTGAAATATCTTCTTTGGTCAAGTGGGTATCCATATCCTTTGCCCATTTTTAAGCTGGATTATTTGCTTTTTGTTGTTGAGTATTTTGGCGCTTGGCTGTTGAGTATGTTGTATGTTTTGGAGATTAGATGCTGATCAGACTTGTCATAGAAAATGTTTTTTTCCCCCTAGTCTGTAGGCTGTTTTCTGGCTCTTTTGGTGAAGTCTTTGAAGTGTTTGATTTTTAGGAGTTTCCAGTTATCTATTTTACCTTCTGGTGTTTGTGCATTGTTAGTAATATTGTAATGTTTTGTAGTCTGTTTAAGTCATGTATTAGGGTTCCCAGTGTTGTCCCTATTTTTTCTTCCATGATCTTTATTTCTTTTTAGGTATATTTAGGTCTCTGAACCACTGTGAGTTAGTTTTTGTGCATGGTATGAGATATGGGTCTTGTTTCTTTTTTTTTTTGGCAGATGGATATCCAGCTATGCTGAAGATGGAAGGAAGACACAGAGTCACTATACCAGGAAGTGCTGGTCAATGTTCAGCCATTTAAAGAGGTAGCACGTAGCACATGATCAAGAACTGATGGTACTGAAGGAAGAAGCTGAAGCTGCACTGAGGCACTGTCAAAACACAAGACTCCAGGAACTCATGAAATACCAACTGAGATACTTCAACAAAGAGATGTGGCACTGGAAGTGCCCACTCATGTGTGCCAAGAAACTTGGAGGACAGCTACCTGGCCAGCTGACTGGAAGAAATCCATATTTATGCATATTCCAAAGAAAGGTGATCCAACTGAATGTGGAAATTACTGAACAATGTCATTAGTACCACATGCAAGTAAAATTTTGCTCTCTATCATTCAAAAGTAACTGCAACAGTATATTGACAATGAACTGCTGGAAATTCAAGATGGATTCAGAAGAGGATGTGGAACCAGGGATATCATTGCTGATGTCAGATGGATCTTGGCTGAAAGCAGAGAATACCAGATAGATGTTTACCTGTGTTTCATTGACTATGCAAAAGCATTTGACTATGTAGAGCATAACAAATTGTGGCTAACACTCTGTAAAATGGGAATTCCAGAGCACTTAATTGTACTCTTAAGGAATTTGTATATGGATCAAGACACAGTTGTGTGAACTGAACAAGGGGCCACTGCATGGTTTAAAGTCAGGGAAGGTGTGCATCAGGGTTGTATCCTTTCACCATAACTTTTCATTCTGTATGCTGACAAATAATCTGAGAAGCTGGATTACACGAAAAAGAACAAAGCATCCAGATTGGAGGATGACTCATTAACAACGTGCATTATGCAGATGACACCACCCTACTTGCCGGAAGTGAAGAAGATCTGAAACAATTACTAATGAAGATCAAGGACCACAGCCTTCAGTACGGATTGAACCTCAACATCAAGAAAACAAAAATCCTCACAACTGGACCATTTAGCAAAACAGTCATAAATGAAGAAAGGATTGAGATTGCCAGGGATTTCATTTTACTTGGATCCACAATTAATGCCCACGGAGCCAGCAGTCAAGAAATCAAAAGAAGCATTTCACTGGGAAAATCTGCTACAAAGGATCTCTTTAAAGTACCGAAAAGTAAACATGTCACTGTGAAGACTAAAGTGTGCTTGACCCAAGCCATGGTATTTTCAACTGTGTGGTATACATGTGAAAGCTGGACAATGAACAAAGAAGACTGAAGAAGAATTGCTGCATTTGAATTGTGGTGTTGGAGAAGAATGTTGACTGTCCCATGGACCACAAGAACCAACAGGTCTTTTCTGGAAGAAGTACAACCGCAGTGCTCCTTGAAAAACAAGATGGCAGGACTGCATCTTACTTACTTTGGCCATGTTGTTGGGGGTATCAGTCCCTAGAGAAGGACATCATGCTTCACAGAGTAGAGAGTCAGCAAAAAAGAGGAAGACCCTCAATGGGATGGTTTGACACAGTGGCCACAACAATGGACTTAAACATGAAAATGATTGTGGACATGGCATGTCACTGGGCAGTGTTTCGTTCTGTTGTTCGAGTCACCTAACAACAACGACATTCAGCTATGTCAGTACTATCAGTTAAAGAGACTGTCTTTTCCCCAGTTCATGGCCTTTGCACCTTTGTCAAGTATCAGCTGCTCACAGGTGGATGATATTATATTTGAATTCTCAATTCTGTTCCACTGGTGTACAGTCTGCTTTTTTTCGAGTACCAGGCTCTTTTTACCACTGTGGCAGTACAATAGGTTCTAAAGTCTGGTAGTGTAAAGTCTCCCACTTTGCTATTTTTCTTCAGTAATGCTTTGTCTCTGGGGCTTCTTCCTTTTCTGTATGAAGTTGGAGATTTGATTCTCCATCTCGTTAAAAAATGTCATTAGATGAGTGAGTAGGTCCAGACCTATATGAAAAGGTCATGGAAAGTTCTGAACAAAAGAGGAAGCTTGCTGTCATGTGGGGGCGGGGGGGAGGCTGCAGCTAGAATAGAAGAGAGGTGAAAGTTTTGGGTCAGCATTATATAGATTGTAAAATTATTCTTAATTCACAATAAAAAAAGAAGAAAAAATGTCATTGGAATTTTTATTGGCATTGCACTGTTATCTTCAGATCATTTTAGGTAGAAAAGACATTTTCACAATGTTGACTCTTCCTGTCCATGAGCAAGGTAGGTTTCTCTACTTACGTAGCTCTCTTTTGGTCTCCTGCAGTCGTGTCTTGTAGTTTTCTTTGTATACGACTTTTACATCTCTGGTTAGATTTATCCCTAAATATTTTATCTTCTTGGGGGACATTCCAAATGGTATTGATTCAGTGATTTTCTCTTTGGCATTGTCTTTGTTGGTGTAGAGAAATCCAACTGATTTTTGTATGCTTATCTTATATCCCGACACTTTGCTGAACTCTTCTATTAGTTCCAGTAGTTTAATTTCTGGATTCTTAGGGTTTTCTGAATATAAAACTATATTATCTGGAAACAGAGATACTTTTATTACTTCCTTAGCAGTCTGGATGTCCTTTCTTTGTCTAGCCTGCTCGCTCTGGCTAGAACCTCCAGCACCAAGTTGAATAAAAGTGGTGACGAAGGGAATCCTTGTTTGGTTTCTGGTATCAAAGGGAGTGTTTTCAGACTCTTCCCACTGAGCAGAGAGTTGGCTTTGTACTGATGCCCTTTATATGTTGAAGAATTTCCTTTCTATTCCTCTTTTGCTGAGAGTTTTTAACATGAATGGGTGCTGGACTTTGTCAAATGCCTTTTCTGCATTAACTGATAAAACCAAGTGGTTCTTGTCTTTTGTTTTATTTATATGGTTGATTACATTGATTGTTTTTCTAATGTTGAACCATCCTTGCATACTTGGTATGAATTCCACTTGGCTATAGGTGAATTGTTTTTGATATGTTGTTCAATTCTTTTGGCCAGAATTTTGTTGAAGATTTTTGCATCTAAGCTCATGAGAGGTATTGGTCTGCAATTTTCCTTTATTTACCTGGTTTTCGTATCAGGGTTATAAATGCTGGTTTCATAGTTTGGGAGTATTCTATCCTTTTCTATGCTATGAAATACCTTTAGTATTAGTAATGTTAACTCTTCTCTGAAAGTTTGGTAATATTCTCCAGTAAAGCTATCCAGGCTAGGTTTTTTTTTTTTTTTTCCTTTTTTAGTTTTTGAATTACCTTTTCAATCTCTTCTTTTGTTATGGTTTATTTAGTTGTTTTATCTCTGTGTTACCTTGGGTAGGTGATGTGTTTCCAGAAATTTTTCCATTTCCTCTAAGTTTTTAAACTTGCTAAAGTACAGTATTTCATAGCATTCTGTTACGAGTTTTTAAAAATTTCAGTTGAGTCTGTTGTGATCTTGTCCATCTCATTTCTTATTCAGGTTATTTGCTTCCTCTCCTGTTTTTCTTTTGTCAGTTTGATCAAAGGTTTATTGGTTTTGTTGATCTTTTCAAAGAATCAGATTTCAATCATTCAGATTCAATCAGATTTTCAATCATTTTCCTATTTTCTAATTCATTTAATTTTGCTTTAATTTTCATTATTTGCTTTCTTCTGGTGCCTTAGGAGTTCTTTTGCTGCTCTCTTTCTACTTGCTTGAGTTGTAGGGTTAGTACTTTGATTTGAGCCCTTTCTTCTTTTTGGATGTGTGCATTTATTGAAATAAAGTGACCTCTAAGGACTGCTTTTGCTGTGTCCTAAAGGTCTGGTAGAATGTGCTTTCATTCTCATTTTTTTCTTTGAATGTCTGGTATTCCATTCTTGAGTTCTTCTATAATCCAGTAGTTTCTGAGCAAAATGTTGTTCAATTTTCATGTGTGTAATTTTTTTCCCTTGCTTTTTCAGTTATTGAATTCCAGTTTTATAGTTTTATGGTCTGAAAAGATGCTCTGCAATATTTTTATGCTTTGGATTTTGTTAAGGCTTGCTTTAAGGCCTAATATGTGGTCTATTCTGGAGAATGTTCCATGTGCATTGGAAAAGAAAGTAACCTTGATTACTGTTGGGTGGAATGTTCTACATATGTCTATAAGGTCAAGTTGGTTGACTGTGGCATTTAGATCTTCTGTGTCTTTACTGAATGTTCTGGATGTTCTCTTTCTGGATGTTCTACCCTTCACTGAAAATGCCTTGCTGAAGTCTCTTACTACTATTGTGGAGCTGTCTATTTCTGTTTCCAATGCTGTTAGAGTTTGTATGGTGGACTTAGGAGCTCTATCATTGGGTGCATAAATATTTAATATTTGTGTACTCCTGGTGTATTGACCTTACAATCATTGTATAGTCTCCTTCCTTGTCCACTGTGGTGGATTTTACTTAAAAGTCTATTTTATCAGAAATTAATATGCCACTCTTGCTCTTTCTTGAAAGTAATTTCCTTCATATATTTTTTCCATTGTTTGACTTTTAGTTTTTATCTTTCAGTTTAAGGTATGTCTCTTGTAGGTAGCACAAAGATTTTTCATTTATTCTGCCACTTTCTGTCTCTTTATTGGTGCATTTAATTTAGCTGCATTCAGTAAAATTATTGACAGGTATGAATTTAGTACTGTCATTTTGATGCCTTCTTGTGTGTTGTTGACAGTTTAATTAATTTTCTGTGTTGTCTGTATTTGTGTTTTCTTTTCATTGTTGTTAGTTTTGTATTTGCTGACACTTCATATGTTTGTTTTTCACTGCCATGTGTGCGATTGTTAATGTCCTTTGTGATTACCTTAACATTTACCTCGTTTTTCTAAACTTTAACCAGTCGTTATTTGTAGCACCTTGACTTCCTCTCCACGTGAAACATCTGTGACTACATTTTTAGTCTCTCTTTTTTGTCATAATGTTATTATCTTTTACATACTGACATCTCTCCCTATTTTCAGAGTTTTAGCTTTCATTTATTTTTGTAATTTTCCTGTCAGGATTGATATCTGTTTGCTTTCTGCTGTGTTCCAGTCTTGGGTTGTTATATGATGTTACTGATTTTCTAACTGTAGGATTCTCTTTAGTATTTCTTGTAATATTGATTTGTTTTTTGAAAATTTCCTAAATTGTTGTTTATTTGGGCATGTCCTAATTTTATCATCATATTTTAAAGAAAATTTTGCAGTGTCCCAAAGGTTCTGGTACAATGTATAATTTTTGGCTGGCAATTTTTTTCCTTAAAGGCTTTGTGTATGTTCATCCCACTGCCTTCTAGCCTGCATGGTTCCTGCTGAGCAGTCTGACCTTAGCCCTATTAACTCTCTTTCGTAGATTACATTTCATTTATTCCCTAGTCACTTTTAAAACTCTTTCCCTATAGTTTTGATAGGCTTGATTATAACATATCTTTGTCTTTCTTCTTGGGATATGCCTTCTGTGGAGTTCAATGAGCATCATTCATGATATCATAGAAGTTTTCTGTCAACAAAACTTTAACAATTCTCTCTGTGTTTTTTGTTACCCTTCCCCACCCTCATTCTGGTATGCCAGTTACTCATATATATAGTCCTGTTTACAGAGTCCCACAAAACTCTTAGTGTTTTTTTTCATTTTTTAAAACACTTTTATCTGATTTTTCCTCAAATATGTTGATGTCAACTTCTTTGCCTTCAGTCTTACTAATTCTCCATTCTATTGCCTCAGTTCTGCTCCTTTGACTTTACATTGGGTTTTGCAATTCTGTAATTTTATTACTGATTTGCTGAATTTCTGATCACTGTCATTCAAGACTTTCAATTTGTCTTTATGTCCTGCTGCATTTTGCCTGATCTCCTTCCTGATTGCTTAAAGAGTTTTAAGTATTAAACTTTTGTATTCTACCTCTGATAATTTCAGGAAGTTCTTGTCATCTGGAAAACTTCTTGACTCTTTGTTTTGTGAGGTTTCTGAAGCCATCATGGTCTGCCTCTTAGGTGATTTGATATAGACTCTTGTCTCTCAGCCATCAGTAATTTGTATTTATTTATGTTTGCTAACTGTGTTCTAACTTATTTTTATGTTTTGAAATGCCACAATAGGCTGGTCGTGTGAGCTACTTTGATTATTGGTGCTTCAGAAGTTCTAGTATTGTGTCAACAAGTGGGTAGAGTTATTACTAGGCATGTGGGCCCAGGTGTCCATTTACTTTTCTTGTATGTATTCAGCTCAAGTGCACAGTCAGCAAGCATTGTGGCACAGGTTCTCCCCTATGACTGGTGGAGGAACAGGCAGAAAAGTAGGGGGGCTGACAGCTACCTGTGACTGTCTGTAAGAAAGGCTTGTCCGTATTTCTCAATGTGAGCAGGTAGATAGCTTTTGCTGCAGGATAATGGGTGTGCTGGGTGCTATGTGCAGTGTTGCAAAGCTTCAAGTTCCGTGGACCCCTTATGCCTATGCCCAGGCAAAGGACCTCTTTCAGTGCTGAGTTACTAGCTTAAGAGAGCCAGTAGATTTTTTTTTTTTCCCATTTGTTAAACTGTTCCCTCTTCAAGTCTGGGAGAATGGCTCAGGGCATACATCAAGGGTCCTATTTCTGGTGCAGGTAGTGAATAATAATATGGAGCCTGGTGCAGTGCAGAGAAGGGAGGGATGTATTGGGAAAAGGGAGGTTTAGCTTGAAGGAAAGTTTCAGATCTACATAGGGCAGGTTAGAAGCAAGCCACTTAGCTTTTGATAATTGAATGTCACTTTTCAATGATTCTTGAGGTTTAAGTGGGTTCTCCACTGCTCATTTTTTCCTACTGAGGAAGATGGTCTCTGAACACCACCACTTTGCTCACCACAAAGCTGCTGCAGAGCCTCCTGTGGGATGCTGATTTCCACTGGGTCAGTCTGGCCAGTCCTAGGTACTTCTGGACATATTTTCCCCTTCCTGTTGCTCAGTCTGATTTCTCCACTTTCTCTCTGATGTTCAGGGCTCCTAGTATGTTATATATAATTGATTCTTCTTCTTTCTTTAAATCTTTGTTGTTACAGGGATCACAGAAAGTGTCTGTCTACTCTGCTATCTTAGCCCTGTCTTGGCTAGGATTTTTTTTTTATTTTATCTTCTGAAGTTTCCCAGGATGTAGCTTGTGAAACAGAAAGTACTGGGTCCTCTTGAAGGCAACCTTGAAGGTGAGTAGCTGAAATTTACACAGCGACTAGCTGACCTCAAGTAGAGTCAATGCTATTGTAAGATAAGCCCAAGAATTGAGCTCTCCAATCCTGGGGGCTTGTTCTGACAATGGCTCCTGCTGTAGTGTTGAGGCATCTGTTTCAGTGATGAAGGGAGGCTGGGACAGAACACTATAGCACAGGGGCAGAGTAAACAGATGGTAACTCTTGACTCTTTAAGAGACATATCAGTAAGATGGTGATACTAGAGATGTAGGCAATGAACTTCCTGAAGTATCTCTCAAATGCCAAAAGCTCTGCATGTCCTCGAGGGCCTAGGGGCTTAAGACTCAGGATTTTTGTATGCATCTTTTATTCCACTGATTGTACAGAATGAGGCTCAAAAATGTGACTGTGGTATTCTTGAATGTGTATTTTCTAATACTTGCAAAACATGGCTAGACGTAAGTTTCAGGAAGGGAGGCACTATGCCAATTTTATTCACTAGTTGTATATCAAGTGTTACCCCCTGTCTCCCACTTTTTCATATCCCATTTTCTTATCTAAGGCATTTATGGTCATTCAGTCCTCAGCCTTAGCACATATATCTCTAATCTTACCTCAGAGGTCTCCAGAGAAAAGAAGTTATATGTTGGTATAGAACAGACTTTGCAAGAACTCTCTGGATTTCATGCAGTGGGCCGGGGGAACACTTGTGTAGTTGGCTTATATATCTAACCATTAGGAGACGCTGAAGGTTTTTTTCTAGTTTCTTTCTCCCTTACCCTGCACTTCTCCTTCTCACAGAGAATAAGGACCCCCAAACGATCAAATAACCGCCCAACATCCTAGAGAAGTGTCCAGAGGGAGGAGATTTATGCAAAGGGATTGTTCATGGAAGTGAAGACAGCAGTTGTATGCCTGGATCCCTTTCCTCTTTGGAATGTCTCTCCTTCCTGGAATTTACTCTGTAGATAATTCAGGAGACATCAGTGTGCATGTCCCCTATCCTTTATGCCATCCTCCCCAAGTTACTTCTACCAGAAGTCCAAACAGAAAAAAAATTAGGAGAACAGTTAGCAGGATTTCTTCTGGTACAGTTAAAAGAGTCCTT
This sequence comes from Heterohyrax brucei, assembly GCA_028571685.1. Lineage (NCBI taxonomy): Eukaryota > Metazoa > Chordata > Mammalia > Hyracoidea > Procaviidae > Heterohyrax > Heterohyrax brucei. Next base: position 64,099,439 of record CM053140.1, read on the forward strand.
GCTCATAAGTAGTCCTGCCTGGTTCAGAGATTAGACAGGAATGAGGGGTCAAAGTCTGGCTGGTAATATACAGTGATGTGTCTGGGACTGTAGCTCTCCAAAATCAGCCACAATGGCCTGTCCTTTGGAAATCTCTCACTTGTGGGGAGTTGTAACTAATATCTGGTAGAGTTCAAACTCTGGCAGGGTTCTAAGTTCTGTGAATGTCAAGTGCAAGAATGAGGTACCAGTCATGCATCTTGTGAGATTTCACATCAAAGGAGAAGTTATCTGTGTTAGGGGAAAGCTGGGACCACCACCTCTAGAGGGGATCTGGAGTAAGCAGGGATAGGTCATGATTTAAATGCCAGTGTGGACCTGAGAAACAGCAAGTTACGTAAACAGCTGCCACTCTTGTGGGTGACGTACCATATGGGATCCTTCCTAGGGATAGGGAGACTTACCTCAAAGATAAAGGTGCAGGATGTTAATTTTTGGCTTGGTGGTTTCTCTCATTGGTGGGTGTCTTAAGTTGGGTTCTCTATAGGATCAAGACCAACGAAGTGTGTATCTGTCTGTCTGTCTCTCTATCAATATTTATCTCAAGGACATGGCTTATGCAGTTTAGAAGCTAGAAAGACCCAAGTCCATGGGTCAGGAGTCTATCTGGGGGCTTCTGACTCATGTAGCTGCAGGGGCTAATGAGCCTAATACCCACTGGCTCATGGACTGTGGAAGCTGACAAGTCCCAAGATTGGCAAGTAAGACAGCAGGCTGCTGGCTCACAAGCTATAGAGGCTGATAAATTCCAAGACTGGCAGGCAATCTGGCAAATCACTGGCTCAAGTCTCAAGAACAGGAGGTTAGATGATGAATATCAGATGAGGGATCCAGAGCAAGCAAATGAATCCGGCCAAAACATTCATATATATATTGGATGCAGACCACACCCTTAAGGAAACTCCCCTTATAACTGGCAAATTTTACGACATCGCATTATGGAGATGATTATATAACTGCCAGATAACATCACTGCATTAACTGTCAAACCTGTCACTATGATGGCCCAGCCAGGGTGACACACAACTTTAACCATCACAGTGGGACAACTTAATTTCAAATATTTTGTTCTGTTATAAAATATTAGAGATGAATTTCTGTCTTGAATACTATGGACACATAGGGTAGTTTCCTACATTAGCTATTTTGATAATGTCTGCCAGTGTTTTCCTAGAGATTAACAGTAAAAAAGAAAAAAAAACAGCTAACAGGAAGTCTGGAGACTGGTGTTTTGTAGGGAAGGAGACTATATTCCTCTAGGCACCTGGGACACAAGACAAATAAGTGGTAGAAAGGCGGTAACAAGAAAAGGAAATCAGGCTGAGACTCAGGGATCAGAAAGGACAGAACACTGCATAGAGATCGGTTTAGGTCTGGCTTGACAGCAGGAAGGTTTGAACTTGATAAATTTATGGAATCAAGTGTCTGGATGGAACTCTGGCCATATGTTGACCTCATGAAGTTGTTTCCTACCTAGTTTTATAATCTCCTGTCTGTATGGGCTTGGCCAAAGCTGTCTAAGGGATAAAGTTAGGCTCAGACTTATAAGGGCTGAAGTCCAGGAGGGATCTCTTAAAACTAGGCTCTCTACCTGGGAGGTAAAAAAGCCTGACTCCCTTCTGTTCTTCAGTGATTCATGGCTTGGGAACATGTACATCTCCCACCTCTCACCAGCCACATGACTTCCACTACTTCACCCCTCCTTTCCAACCCCACACACCATACCTGAGCAGTGGGGAAGGGAGCCAGTCCAGTGTCCATCAAGCCCACACATACGGGTAGCATTTCCCACCAGTGTTCGCTTGTCAGTGCAACTGTAGCGCACAACAGCCCCCACAGTGTAGCTATCTCCAGACATCTGGGCGTGGGGTGGGGAGCCTGGATGACCACAGGACACCACTGTGGGGAAGAGAAAACACCTCAGCAACTCTGCACAGGAGTGGAGAGTTATAGAACATGATAGGTTTTGTGTAGTGGGAGGCAGGGAAGAAGAGAAAATCTCAGGTAGCTACTGAAGTGAACTTCCTGCTCACACATCGATCTGACATTAGCAATCACATCTACACACCTGAATGTACAGTTCCCATATCTGCAAAGTGATAAATAATGCCTGCTGTTTTAAAGAGCTGAATGTGATACTGTTGTAGAAACACAATAATACTAGTTTCCTTTCTTTCTTGCCTTTTGGGCTCTCAGTAATTAATTTAGTATAGTTTAGCACTTCTGCTACAGCCAAAGAGAAAAAGAAGAGACTACTGGCTTTCTGAAGCTGCTGAGCTGTGGAGCTATGGCAACTCTGGTGGTATAGTGGTTAGCTGTTAACCAAAAGATTGGCAGTTCAAGTCTACCAGGTGCTTCCCTGGACACCCTATGGGTCAGTTCTACTCTGCCCTATGTGGTCACTATGAGTTGGAATTGACTTGATGGCAGTGGGTGTGGTTTTTGGGTTTTATTGAGATGTAGGGTTGCTATGAGTCAGAACCAATTTGATGGCAATGTTTTTCTTCCCCTCTTGGTTAATTGGGCATTAGTCATTTTTTGCAAGATAATTGTTGACCTGTTTTTAGACACTGACCTCTACCCAAGGAAGAGACTCAATCATAGTTCCCACTGATAAAAGTAAGTCAAATGTAAGATCACAATCTAAACGTAATAAAGCAGAAGATTCTCACTATGAGTGAGAATCAGCAGAAATAATAATAGTAGAATTAAGCTCATAAAGACTAAGATACTGGAATTATCAGATACAGAATACGTAGCAAATATATTTAATATGTTAATGTTATAATGTTATAAAAGGAATGTTATAAATGTTATAATGTTATAAAAGGAATAAATTTACAGATAAATAATATGCTGTAAAGATAATCAAGGAAATGTGAAAAAATAGGACTTCTGAAATATAAAATAAATAAATGAAGATAGAAACTCAAAGACCAGGTGAAACATCAGCTTGGACACAGCTTAACAAACAATTAGTGAACAGTAAGACAGACTTGACAAAATTTATCAAAGATGTGAAATATGAAAGAGAGGTTATGATACATTGAGAACAGTATGAGAAGGCTTAAGTTGGAGCTCCAGAAACAAGTGAAGGGAGAGAGGAGGAAGTGATAACAGCTGAGAATTGTCCAGATGCCAAAGAATCCAGGAAGCCTAATGAATTCCAAGAAGGATTTAAAAAATAATATGTACCTAAACACAGTGTAGCAAAATTCAGAATACCAATGAGAAAGAGGATATAAAGGCAGTGAGGTAGAAAAATATAGACTAACTAAAAAGTATAAAATAATTAGACTGAAAGTACATTTGTCATTAATAACGAAAGCATGATAATAAAGACCAGAAGATAGTCCCAGGAGAAAACAATTCTCTCTCTAGACTTCTGTATCCTGTTAAATTTTCTTTTAAGAACTACGGAAGGTACAAAACAGCAAAGACAAACTATTTTAAGAGGATTGAAAGAGTGACAGTTGACTTCCCAATAGCAACAATAGCAGTCAGAAGATAGTAGTATGGGTTCATTAACGGGCTTAAGGAAAAGAACTGCCATCATGGATTTATAAATTTACCAAAATATATTACAAAATGAGGGACAAGAAAAGTCATTTTTAGATAAATAAGAACTGAGAGCATTTGCCATCAGCAGATCCTCTCTAAGTACAATCTAAACAAAAGAAAAATAGTCCTGCCTTTGGAACCCCTGGTGGTGTAATGGTGTAGTGATTAAGAGTTCAACTGCTAACCAGAAGGTCGGCAGTTCAAATCCACCAGGCTTTCCTTGTAAACTCTATGGGGCGGTTCCATTCTGTCTTACAGGGTTTGCCGAGAGGAGGAATTGACTCAACAGCAGTGGGTTTTCTTTAATATGGGAGGTTGGAGATAAAAGGAGACAAGAGCAAAGAAAGTGGTAAATATGTGGATAAATCTAAATGAAGAATGACTGTAGAGAACAACACTCATAATACATTGTGGAGTTAAAAAACAAAGTAAAATTTTGAGATCGTGTATTTTATGAAGCAATAATGAAAGTCAGGAAAAAAAGTAAACGGAGTTAAAAGTGTTGTAAGTTTCTTGGGTTACATAGAAGAAGGGAAAGACAATGATTAGACTTTGATAAATACTCCTGCTATAATTTGCAATGTACCCACTAAATAAAGCAGAAAACGTACATAACTTACTAAGTAGTAGACAGAAAAGAATGGAATTATAAAACTAGTTAACCCAAATGAAGACAAGATAGGAGAGAAAATAAAACTGAAGACAGGTGGCACAAACAGAAAATAAGATAGGTAGATTCAAACCCAATTATGTCAGTAATTGGACACATTCAAAGCACTGAAAGGAAAAGATTCTCAATCAAGAATTACATATCCAAAAAAACTACCCTGAACAAATTAAGGGGAAATTAAAACAGTCCTCAATAAAAATTGAAGAAGTGTATTGCTAGCAAATGTGTCCAATTATAAATACTAAAGTGAACCCTTTAGGTTGAAATGAAAGGATTTAAAGTCATAGGAATAAACCAAGAGTACTAGTAAAAGTAACAACACAGGTAAGTATAGGAAACACCATAAATTGTTTTTTGTTTGTTTGTAACTCTTGTTTCCCCCTCGTATCTGCTTTAAAAGATCAATCATTAGAAATCTGTGTTGATGGGCATATGAAATACAAAGAGGTAATGGCATGACAGCAATAGCAGAGATGAAGGAGGAGGAAACGGAGCTATGTAAGAGTGAAGTTTTTTACATAACTGAAATTAAGTTGGTATTAATTTGAACTAAAAACACTCAACCAAACCCACTGCTGTGGAGTCAATTATGATTCCTAGCAACCCTACAGTCAGAGAAGAACTGCTGCACACAGCTCCCAGGGAGCACCTGGTGGGTTGGAACGCCAATCTTTCGGTTAGCAGATGTAGCACTTTACCACTATGCCACCAGGGGTTCTGATTTGAACTAGGTTGTGGTACATTAAGATGCCACCTGTAATTCCCCAGGGCAACCACTATGAAAATCACTAAAAAACCAAAATAAAACACAGTAACGCAGTGAAAGAAATGACAAAAGAATTAAAATGGTACACTGAAGAGGTTGGTTTAACATAAAAAAGATAGAAACAGGATGAAAGGAAGAAAAAGACATGAAGCATATAGAAAACTAACAGCAAAATTATAGACATAAGTTCTACCTTATCAGCAATTATATTAAATATGAGTTAAACACACAAAAGACAGAGATAAAAAAACATAAAAAATACGTGATCCTACTATATGCTGTCTACAAGAGATACATTTTAGATTCAGAGACACACAGATTGAAAATAAAAGGAAGGAAAAAGATACACCACACTAAGAATAACCAAAAGTGAGCTGGAATGACTATCCTAATATCTGACAAAACACACTTTAAGTGAAAATTTCTTCCTGGACACAAAAAAAGGACGTTTTATAACACGAAAAGCTCAATTCATCAAGAAGATACAACAATTATAAACATATACGCAGCTAACAAGAGAGACTTCAAATACATGAAGCAAAAACGGACAGAATTAAAGGCAGAAATAGACAAGTCAGCAATAATAGTAGATTTCAACAACTATTTTCAATAATGGATAGAACAAGTAGACAGAAGTTCAACAATGAAACTGAAGCCATGAACAACACTATAAACCAACTAGACATAACATTTATACAACAATTTACCCAATAAGAGCAGAATACCTACTCTTCTCAAGTAAACATGGAACATTCTCCAGGGTAGATTTTATGTTAGGCTACAAGTTCCAATAAATTAGAAAAGATTGAAGTCATACAGAAAATGCTCTCTGATAACAGTGCAATGAAGTTACAACTCAAAAACAAGGAAATGTGGAAAATTCACAAATACATGGAAATTAAACAACACATTCAAAGCACTGAAAGGAAAAGATTCTCAATCAAGAATTCTACATCTGGAAAAACTACCCTTAAAAAATTAAGGGGAAACTGAAACAGTTCCATTTTGTCAGTAGGTCAAGTAAAGAAATCCCAAGGGAAATAAGATCATTCTCTGACATGAATGAGAACAAAAACACAATCTACCAAAACTTGGGTGATGCAGTGGAAGCAGTATTTAGAGGACATTTATAGCTGTAAATGTAAACATTAAAAAAGAAGATCTCAAATCAATAAACTAATTGTACACCTTAAGGAACTAGAAAAAGAACAGCAACATAAACCTACCGAAGCAGGAGATGAAATACTAAAGATTAGAGCAAAGATAAATAAATAAACAAATAAAAACTACTTACAGAGACACTGGGGGCGAGGACGATCCCATGTGCCATCTCCCTGGCAGCTGAGCACTGGGGTGCCCAGTAGGTAGAAACCGTGGTTGCACTGGTACGACACAGTAGTGCCATAGCTGAACCTGTGCGGGCCACCAGCATGGACTTGACGAGTGCTGTTCTCTTGGTGGCCAGGATCTGTACAGTTGATGACTGCAATGGAATGAGTCAATTAGAGGCAGAAACCTGGTCATGAGGACTTTAAGCTTTTAAATGAGAATTCAGAAGTCCAAATCAGCATGCAAAATTTCCAGACCAACACTGGACAACACAAAGTAGAGCTTGCCTGGAAGGGTGAGCGGTCCTGAGGTTCTTACAACCTCTCCCCTCCTTTGTACCTCCTCCCACTCGGGTTCATCTCTCCCTCCCCATGGGACCTTGCACAGAGCTCTATTGCTGATTTCTCCAGTCTGGATTGCGATTTATTGAAATTACACGAGGTCCTTGAGGGCAAAGATGTGTAGTCTCTGTAGTTTCAACCCCTAGCTCAATGGTTTTCCCATAGCTATGCTCTTTAATTAATAAATTGATTCATCTGAATTGACTTGAACAGGGAGTGGGCTCTTTGGGAAGCTATTTTAATCACTTTTATGAATATTTCAGTAAGAGATTAACATCCTAGGGAATAAAATTGATATAATGTTAAATTTGATGTTATAATGTTAAAGTAGCTTAATATGAAACCAGAGTGAGATTTTACAGTAAGGGTGATGTTCTTAATAACCCATGATGCATGCTTTTGCCTAAGCAGTATTTTCATATCCATTCTCTTAATTGAGCCTCATACTCACCACACGAGGTGGGCAAGAATGGTGTTTCATTCTTTGATGGCTGAGAAAATTGAGGCTCAGAGAGGTTAGTAATAGTAGTATTTATTCATATTGAGATACAGTGTGCCAGGCACTGTACTGGGCACAAATGACATCACAGAATTTAGTCTACAGCAGGGTTTCTCTGCCCTGGCAATATTAACACTTGGGTCTGATAATTCTGTGTTATAGGGGGATGTCCTCTGCATCGCAGAATGTTCAGCAGTATCCCTGACCTCTGCCCACTAGATGCCAATAGTAGCCCCCCAGCTGCAATAACTAAAAACATCTCCAGACATTTGTCTCCTGGTGAGGAGTGGACAACCAAACAGTTATCCTATTTGATAAGTGCTCTGATAAGGGAAAGCAGAGAATGTTCTGGAAGCACAAAGCAGAGCACTTATCCACATGCAGGTGATGGGGTGGGAAAGGCTTCCTAGAAGCTCTGACATCTAAACTGACTCTTGACGACTGAACAAAGATCACCCAAACAAAGAGCAGGTGACAGGGACAGATTCTTTGGAGGAAATGGTGTGTGTAATATCCTTGGTGGAACAGGGGCACAGCACATGTAAGGGAGGCATGATGGTTAAGAGCTTGGCTACTAACTCAAAGGTTGGAAGTTTAAATCCACCAGCTGGTCCTTGGAAACTCTATGAGGCAGATGGCTTGCTGTAAGTCGGAATCAACTCAAACACAATGGGCAGCTCGAACCCAGAGTGCAAAGGTGAGGCAGGGGTGAGGGTGGCCTGCAAGCCAATGTGGAGAGTACCCTTATCCTGAGGCCAATGGGTAGTCTTGTGAGGCTTTTTAACAGGGACTGACTTGATCAGATTTGGACTTTTGGCAGATCACTCTGTCAGGGTAGAGAAGGGCTAACAGGATGCAGAACAGCAGGCCATGTTTCTAAGGATTTTAACCCAGTTGCTTGATTTCTATATTGGTTTGTCCCGAGCACACTACCTGAGGAAGGAACTGGAGGAGAGGGGCTGGTTACAGGAGAGAGAGGTAGAAGGGCTGATGAGCACAGTTTCTAAGGAGAAGGGAGGATGTGGGATAGCAACACCTCAAAACAGCAGTTCCCCACTCTTTTCTGTGTGATCAGATCATGGAAGGAAAGCACAAACGAGGTCATGGCAAGAGCTGCTAGGCTCTCTAGAACTTTCTCTCACTCCAAATGGCATCTTGAAACCTTAAGAATTGATGTTATTTTAGGGCTAGTATTTTGCCTTTAGGAGCCCCAGTAGGGCAATGGTTAGGAACTTGGTTGCTAACCAAAAGATTGGCAGTTTGAGTCCACCAGCCACTCTTTAGAAACCCTACAGTGCGGTGCTGTTCTGTCCAAAAGGGTCACTCTGAATCAGAATTGACTTTAAAACAATGGCTTTTTGCTGTTGATTTTGACTTACTCAAAAAAAAAACCATTTGAAAATTTCAGTCCTTTAGTATCAGTTGCCTATGAGTTGGGACACAAGGTACCCCAGCACTTCAACAAAGAGCCATCATCGCCGAGACTCTCAGCCCTCGTAGCCATGAAGCACTGAACCATCTCTGATCAAGACTGGGCATGCTGGCATTCAGCCGCGATCTAGCTCACCACTTGAAAGTCGTTTGGTCTGCCACAGGATTGTCAGTGAGGGGCAGACAGCCCCTTTGTGCCTGACTGCTGTGAAGAGTCTTGAAAAGTTTCAGCAGCTACTTCCTAAATCATTTGTATAGGGCTGAGATAGCCTCCACCCAGTCTGCCTCTTGAGTCTGGTTTCCTACGTCTCTCTGCCTTTTTCCCTCTCTCTTCATCCCACTCCCCATGGGTTCTCTGCTGTTTACTTCTCACTCTGAGCCTTCTGCTTATTTTACCCCATCAAGAATGGGGCTTTTAAAGATAATGATAAATTATTTAGTCATGAAATGTAAATGAGGTTGTTTTCCACTTTTATTTCGAAAGATGACACTAAGTTTCTTCTTCCCTTATTTTCACAAGGAAATTTTATGCAAGGGTATCTAGCTATGTTGTTGAAAAAGTTTCCCTGTATGGCCTCTTTCTGCCCTGAGTCCTCCCTATTCCAGTTGAAATGTTCCCTATGAATTCGCTGGCTTCTGCTCTTCGGTTACACAATCATGTGAAGGCAGCAGAAGTGCTGGGGGTGCGGTGTAAGAGGAAGGATGACTCACTTCTGCAGGTGGGCAGCATGTCGCTCCACTGACCACTGGCCAGGCACTGAGACCTAGTGGCCCCCTCAGCCACATACCCAGGGTTGCATACAAACTTGACCACATCGTTGAGATTAAACTGGTTGCCCTGAGTGAGGCCATTCACTGGATTGCCTGGGTGTCCACAGGTGATGGCTGTAACCAAACAGAAAATAGGTAAGCCTCTTATTTGTCCAAATGCCAAAAGGGTCAATCTCTTTTCACCTGGCATTTCTCATGCATATCATGGAAATTCAGCCCTAAATTGGATTTCAGTCTCTTTTGCTGCAAAAATCTGTATTTTCTGGTATTGCTGTAGGGATAGTACATGTTCCCTGAAGGCAGGTCCATAGCTTGGACAACTGGACAGAATCATTCTACTACTTCCCATGGGGCTTTACAGGCCAGGGTTATAGTTCTTTCTGGTCCAGGTGGTCAGTTCTGTCTTATTTCCTCTGCCTCTAACCCTCTCAGCCTCCCATCTCCATTCATCATTGCTAGAAATACTGATGAACACCCATCAGCTGATTCAGACCCATCTTAGCTCCTGATCCAATCCTTACAGAGCCAGAATCAATATAAACCAAGGCTTGGTACAGAGAGCTCCATCACCTTGCTGCGTAGCAGCCCAGGCCAACTGCAGGAAATGACAGTTGCTGTTAGCAAAGGCACCCCATCACCACCCCCAACTCCTTCCATGTGAAGGGAGCTCCATTAGTGCAGGGCCTGGGCCTCTCTGTGCTCTTTTGCTTTGTCTGCCCTAGGAAATGAGGAGGGACTGATCTGCACAGTCTGGGAAGGATGAGCCACCGTGCTTGGCTCAGCTCTGCCAGCAGACAATGCAGGTTCTCCTCCACCCCTCTAGGGGCAGGCTGTCCCCAACAACATAGGGATGCCTACTTCAGTGAAGGGCCACCTGATTGGGTGGCTGAATCTGCCCCATTCTGGGGGTCCATTTAAGAGGCACTATTTGATCCTTGCATGAAGCTACATTGCCTATCTTAGCTTTTATCAGCTTTAGCTATTCACTGAGAATACAAGCAGAGGTAGGGGAGCATGAATCTTCACAGTAGAGGTGAAACTGTGAAACAATTGTGTGGGAATGGAAAGGGAGATAATTGAGGACATGGAGGAGTTGGAAACCCTGGTGGCCTAATGGTTAACTGCTACGGCTGCTAACCCAAATGCTGGCAAATCAACTAAACAGCAATTTTTTTTTCTCAGAAGGAGCTGGAAAATTTTAACAGTCTGATTGATATTAGAAACCTTGAATTTGTATGTGATTGCAGCTAACCTAGTGCCCAGAACAGCGCACATAATTAGAAAGATTTGCTCCTTCTACTCTTGCTTTCCATTTGCCTGGTCCTCCAAAACGACTGTGCTCTGCAAGAAAACAGAGCTTTGTAATCTGACACATGGTGGCGTCACCCTTGCCAGCATCACCACAAAACCAGTAGCTAATTAACATCTCCAGAGTTGCTGGTTTAAATATTTACATGTATTAAGCTATTTAATACAGTACACCTTTGAGGTATCTGCTTTCTATAGATAGTGAAATTGAGATTCAGAGAGGTAAACTAAGTTGTCTAAAGCCATGTAGTTGTACTATACAGAGTGACAAAGCTGAGACACAAACACAGGAAATCTAGGTCCAGGGCTTCAGTGCTTAACTATTTCATTTTATTGGCTTTCGAGAGAGACCAGATATAAAATTGAATGTATTTAAGTCAGGTAGTCATTCTCCATTTAGTCCGGGTCCCAACATTCCCCACTAGCTATAACCCAAACCTCTTTACACTTTAAGTGCCAGTTTCCAGAAGGCATTTGGATTTGTGTCTTCTGTATGAAATAAGATACCTTTTATTTAGACACACCTAGAAGTATGACTGAATATAGCTGTATCTTAAGCCCAATACTTAAGGAGTTATTAAGACTAATTTTCATGTATTACTTACTTTTAAAATTGTGGTAAATACATAAGTAACAAAACATTTGCCATTTTAACAATCATGCCTTGCTTATTGAATAAGTTTTATTCCTTTATTGTCCTGTCTCATATATGAAAAGTCAAACTAAGAAAAATTAAAAACAAAATGCTGCACTTTACAAGTCCACCTAAAGTAACTTTCAAAAGTGGAAAAATTTCCCAATTACTTCCAAGAACTAAGGGTAATAGTGACTCGACGGCACTTGGCTGGCTTGGCTACATTTAAAACATCAGATTCAAAACATACAGAAGCCACACCTGCAGAATAACTAAAAAACCGAGAAAGCTACAAACTTCAAATACCCTGCAAGTAAGAAAACAAATACTAAATTCAGACATAACTATCTCTCATGTTCTTGTTGCAAGTCTTCTGGAAAGCAAGAATATGTAAAAAAAATCTTTATAGAAAAGAGAAGTGAGGAACAGGTGAAGAGCTTAAGACTAATCTGAAATCACTAACAGAAAGAGAAAGTCCAACTTGAATGTAAAAACATTGAAAGAGAATCACAGTATGTTACTCAACTGACTACAGGAAAAATATTAAGAAGAAACAAGGAAAGGTGAAAGGAAGAAGGAAATGAAGGAATAAAAGATATGCTTTTCTGATTGGGTAATAAAAGGAAAAGAAGCAAAGTGGGGGGCACAGTGGCAAAATGGAGGGATCTGAAAGAGAGAAATGAACATAAAAGTGTTGGAGACACACGTTTTTTCCTCATCACGCACACACAAACCTCTGTCAAAATACAAACAATACAAAATAAAAACACTGAATTTTGCTAAACTGACTGAAGAGGATGCTCTTGTAAATAATCCTAAACCCTCAAAATAAATAGACTGTATCAGCTTTAGTCTATAAAAAGCTGTTATAGTAAACAGAAAACAATAAAAAGTCTCATTTGAATAGTCAACAAAATCCTTGGCAACAGAATTCAATAACACATCAAAAAAATAATTCATCGTGACCAAGTTGGATTCATACCAGGGATGCAAGGCTGGTTCAGCATCAGAAAAACAATTAATGTGATCAATAAACAATGTGATCAATCACATAAATAGCACAAAAGATAAGAATCACCTGATTTTGCCAATTGATGCAGAAGAGGCATGTGACAACACCCATTCAGGTTCAAATTCTCAGCAAAATAGGAACAGAAGGGAAATTCCTCAGTGCAGTAAAGGGCATCTATGCAAAGCCAACCGTCTACATCATCGAAATAGAGACTGAAAGAATTTCCTCTTCAGAATGGGAGCTAGACAAGGTTGCCTACTCTGACCACTTCTATTCAGCATCATACTAGAAGTTTTTGCCAGGGCCATTAGATAAGACTAAGAAATAAAGGGCATCTGCATATGCAAAGAAGTAAAAATCTCCCTATTTGCAGATGATATGATTGTACACTCACAGAATCCTGAAGAATCCATAAGTAAACTACTCCAACTAATAGAAGAGTTCAGCACAGGATATAACATAAACTTAAGTAAATCAGTAGGATTCCTTTACACCAACAACGAGATCACCAAAAAAGAAATCACCGAATCAATACCATTTACTGTAGCCCCAAGAAGGGAAAATGCCTAGAAATAAATCTAACAACAGAAACAAGAGACCTATACAAAGAAAACTACAAGACCTTACTGCAAGAAACCAAGACAGACTTGCATAACTGGAGAAACCTACCCTGCTCACAGATAGGAAGACATAACATTGTGAAAATGCCTATTTTGCCCAAAGTGATCTACATACACAATTCAATCCCCATACAAATTCCAGTGTCATTTTTTAATGAGATGGAGAAACAAATCACCAATTTTGTTTGGAAAGAGAAGAAGCTTCAGATAAGCAAAGCACTATGGAAGAAGAGGAACACAGTGGGAAGCCTCACACTACCCAACCTTAGAACCTATTACACTGCCATAGTAGTCGAAACAGCTTGGTACGGGTATAAAAAGAGACATACAGACCAATGGAGCAGAGTTGAGACCCCAGAGATGCCACTATCCTCCTGTGAACAGCTGATATTTGACAAAGACCCTAAGACTGTAAACTGGAGTGAAAACAGTCTCTTTAGCAAATGGGTCTGGCAAAATTGGATATCCATCTTCCAAAAACTGAAACAAGACCCGTATCTCACACCTTACAAAAAAACTAACTCAAATTGGATAAAAGACCTAAATTTCAAAACTAAAACGATAAAGATCATGCAAGAAAAAACAGGGTCAACAATGGAAGTTTTAATACACAGCTTAGACAGACTTCAAAATCTGACAAAGCATGATCAACAGAAAATAGATAAATGGGAACTACTAAGAATCAAACACTTTTGCTCATCCAAAGCTTGACTTTATCAAAAGAATTAGAAGACCACTGTCATGGACTGAATTATGTCCCCCCAAAAATATGTATAGCCACGTGGATGGGCCATGATTCCCAATATTTTGTGATTGTCTTCCATTTTGTGATTTTCCTATGCTGTACATTAAAGAGGACTAGGGTGGGACTGTAAATACTTCCTAAGGTCACCTCCCCTGCTCTACAGTAAAGTGAGTTTCCCTGGAGTATGGCTTGCCTCACCCTTGACCCTTTCATCCTACAAGAGATAAAACAAAAGGGAAGCAAGCAGAGAATTGGGAACTTCACACCATCAAGAAAGCAACACCAGGAGAAGAGCGCATCCTTCAGACCTGAGGTTCCTGCGCCAAGATGCTCCCTGAAAAAAGATTGATGCAGTATAGGACTTTCCTCCAGAGCCGATAAGGGGGAGAGCCGTCCCCTGGAGTGAACACCCTGAATTTGGACTTGTAGCCTGCTGGACTGTGTAAGAATAAACCTTCCTTTGTTAAAGCCATCCACTCTGTGGTACTTCTGTTAGAGCATCACTAGCTCTCAAATAACCTACTGAATGGGAAAAAATATTTGCCAACTATATGTTGGACCAATGTCTGATCTCCATAATCTACAAGGCACTGCAAAATATCAGTAAGAAAAATGTAAATAACCCAATCAATCAATGGGGAAAGGATATAGACAGACACTTCCCCAAAGAGGACATCCTGCAGCCAACTGACACATGAGGAAATGCTCATGATCATTACCTATTAGAGAAATCAAAATCAAAACAACAATGAGATACCATCTTACACCAACAAGGTTGGCCATGATCCAAAAAACACAAAACAACAAATGCTCGACAGGCTGTGGACAAATCGGAACCCTTCCGCACTGCTGGTGGGATTGCAAAATGGTACAACCTCTGTGGAAAGCAATTTGATGCTTCCTTACTGGAAACAGATATACCATTTGATCCAGTAATGCCACTGCTTGGAATATATCCTACAGAATCAAAGACAGTCACATGAATGGATACATGCACATGAATGCTTACTGCAACACAGTCCACAACAGCAAAAAGATGGAATCAACCCAGATGCCCAAAAACAGATGAATGGATAAACAAACTGTGGTACATATACTTCATGGAACACTATGCAATGATAAAGAATAATGAAGATTTTAGGAAGCATCTCATAACCTGGTTTCAGTTGGAAGAACTATGCTGAGTGAAATCAGTCAGCAGCACAAGGACAAATATTGTATGAGACTCCTAGTATAAGGACTTAAAAATAGACTTATGTACAGAAGAAAAGATTCTTTGATGGCTGCAAGGGTGAGGAGGTAGGGAGATCTGGTCATAGATTAGACAGTTGATAAGAATTTGGCTGGGTGAAAGCAGTGACAGCACACAGTAGAAAGAGGATCACCTTAACTGAACTTCAACACAAACTGAAAAGTCTTCTAATCTTAACCTACTATTGCAAGGATAGATCAGCAGGGGTAGGGGTCTGGGGACTATGCTCTCAGAAGACATCAAGGCCAAATGGCAAAACTAGCCTATTGCTAAGAGAGGCTTCTTCTGCACCCCATATTGGTGAGTGGTATCTGGGGTCTTAAAAGCTGGCAAGCTGCCACCTGAGGGACACCAAATGGTCCCAACTTAGCAAGAACAGACCATCACCAAGAACAACAAAGACATGAGGAAAAAGGGCCCAGGATACCCATGTGAATGGGTGACTTTATCAACCTGTGACCAAAAGAACCAGATGGTGCCCGGCTATCACCAAAGACAGCCGTGATGGGGCACACAATGTCGGGCCCCAGTGACAACATGAGAAAAAGAGGGGCGCACCTCAAGAACTCCACTAAAAGATGGCAATTGATGGTCTGGAGGTGTTGGGGATCCCCTGGAAGCATGGCCCCTAGACCTGCTGCTGCCCCTGACCAGAAAACATGACTGAGGTCAACCCTTCAGAGAGGAATGGACTGGACTTAGGGACACAGTGTGACCATATCGTGTGTGTACTTTATGGTTCTATGCATCTACAGGATGCTGTCCTACTGGCCTCATACTAGAAGCGAGAAGAGACGGTGGAGAGAAAGGGACAGGAGATTGTCAGGAGGGTACGATATATATAGAATGAAAAGGAGGAGCATGCTGCCACGGGGCAAGGAAAGCAGAAGGAACTGCAGATAGGCGGGCATGTAAATTTAATTTGGATTGTATACTTTCACTTAATCACAAAAACAAAACAAAACAAAACTCATTTGATGAAAATCCTGCCAAACAAAACAGAATACACGAAGCAGGACAAAAAAAAATGTAATGGCACTCCAAACTGAATTAGATGTTCTAAAAGAAAGCATTTGAGATATGAATGAAAGCATCTGGGGAATCAGAAAGTTAAAAATAGAAATAGAAATTGAAAAAAAGTAGGAAACAATTAGAGGACAGTTGATTAAACACAGGAAAGAAATTGAAAAAAAAGGCAAAACCATTTCAGAAATAAAGGCTGAATTATAAGTGGCCCAAGAGAAAATATTCTCAAATAATAATTTAGCAATGAGTATTGGAAAAAGTCAGGCAAACAACCAGAAGAATTACAATTAGATGGAGAAAGAAATAAAAACAATCAGAGGGAAAGAAATTGAATTAGAAGACAAGCAGAGAAGATGACATAACTGTAGTCCATGAAGAAAAAAACACCACCAACAACATAAAAAAGTGGAACAGAGCTAGTATTTAAAACTATAACCCCACAAAAGTTATAAAAATAAGACCTGAATATTCATATTCAAAGGCCCATGGTATACCTAGGAAAACTGTCTGAGACTGTCAACTCTGAAAACTCTAGTAAAAAACATTAGTTTTATGGATAAACAAAAAAATCATCAGAACCCCCATGAAAAAGAAAAACTAAACAAATGCAAAACCAAAACAAAACAGCCAACAACACCAAATAACACATGAGAACAATCAAATTAAACTAATATTAGAATTCTTGCGAGTGTCTTCCCAGTCAAAACAAAGGTAGAGGAACATTTTTAAGAAACTCAAAGAAAAAAACCTGTGACCAAGGATTTTCTCTCAAAGCTTGCTGTGCTTCCGGTTTTAAGGTACAGAAAAACAGTTCTAAACACACAAGAACTTGAGGACTAGCGTGTAACTGAGGCTCTCCTGATGAGCCTACTCCACAGAAGAGACAACTGGGGAAACTCCACCAGCACTGGTGAGCTTTTCATAAATTTAACACTAAACCTAGGGGTGAAAAAAAGTGTGAGAAAAGGGTGGGACAATAATATAGAAATGGTATAATAAATGTTTTATGTTCTGATGAAATATGAATTATTCAAGTAAAAATGAGAACAGAAGGAAGAGGAAAAAGAAACTAGAACTAGCTTATTGATTACTGTATAGTCAATAGGTGAAAGTCAAAGTATAGCATTAGAAATCAATAAACTATATTTAAAAAGGTTAAGAAAATGGACTAACAGCACTGAACTGTTATTAGTACAAAAACACAAACTTTTCCAAATACCAAAAGAAATAAAAACAAGGAAAACCAAAAACCAAAAAACACATAGCACAGAGAAATACCATTCGGTATTTTACATATATTAAATAAGACATGACAGGATTGACATTAAACATATCAGTCATGTGAATACATGCAAATCAGTCAAATCCACTTGTTATAAGAAAAAGCCTCTCAAGTTGGCTCACAGAGCAAGACCCAACTCTATCCAGGATACAGGGGGCACACCTAATTTAAGTGTTTAGGAAGAATCTAAAATAAATAGATGGACAAATGTACACTAGGCAACTGGGAAAAGGATGAAGGCAGAAGTTGCAATCCTAATACCAGAAAAGGTACAGTTCAAAGCAAAAAATACTAAAAATGATAAAGATGGGCATTTTAAAAGGCTAAGATCTACAGTTCGCATTGTCTAAATAATACAGCGGAAGTCTTCACGTAGCAAAAAACTGGAGGACACGGAGGGAAAAGTAGACAGAAGCACATTAATAACAGGAAAATGGGGCACACATCTCCCAGAACAAAACAGGTTAAGCAGACAAAAATATAAAAGATATAAGTGACATAATCAATAAGGTAGGTCATGTGTGTGTATACACACAAATCAAGAAACATATAAACAAAACTTTACACCTTAGTGTCCTTTCTTCTCAAGTGCACACAAAACATTTCTTTCTTTCTTTTTTAATTGTGATAAAGTGAAAAGTATTTCTAACAATTTATTGCATATTAGGCCACAAAGAAGGTAGAAATAAATTTTAGAGAATAAAAATATATGCAATGCAATAAAATCAGAAATGAAAAACTATACTAGCAAAAGCCTCTTCCACCTGAAAATTTACTTTA
Organism: Heterohyrax brucei; assembly: GCA_028571685.1. NCBI lineage: Eukaryota > Metazoa > Chordata > Mammalia > Hyracoidea > Procaviidae > Heterohyrax > Heterohyrax brucei. Next base: position 64,117,505 of record CM053140.1, read on the forward strand.
AAAGGTTTCTATTAAAAAACTCCTACAAAAGGGAAATTAATATCTGAAGAAGAAAATCTCTCATAGACAATAAAAACATTACACAGTAAAGCAGTTACTGGAGGAAATTTCAGTCAATAATTTGCTAATAAAAATCAGTAACAATGGAAGAATGAAAATAAATGAATTAAATTTGCAACTCAAAAGTTAGAAAAAGAACAAAAACAAAAACCAGAAGAAAATATAACAAAGAAAATGATCAAGAAGAAAACCAAAGAGCCAAACCCACTGCTGACTAGTCAATTATCGAGTCATAGCAACCCTATAGGACAGAGTAGAACTGCTCCACAGAGTTTCCAAGAAGTGCCTGGTGGATTTGAACTGCTGAACTTTTGGTTAGCAGTCGTAGCGCTTAACCATTATGCCACCAGGGTTTCCAATCAAGATGAAAGCAATATTAATTCAACAGAGAACTAAAAACGGATGAATGTAGCGATCACATCTTCGAAAAATTGACAAAAATCTCTAGGCAACCTGACCAGGAAACTGACAGAGAAAGTACACTTGAAGCTGAGCCCCAGGACTAGGGAGAGTGGGCAACATACTTACGCACACAGAAAGGAGTCTTGCCCGACCAGTGGTGGTCCTGCTGGCAGATTCGCACCGACATGCCGATGAGGCGGAAGCCGGCGTCGCACTGGTACACCACGCTGCCCCGGTAGTGGTAGTTCCCCCCGTTGATGTGTCCATTCACGATGGCCGCAGGAGTTCCACAGTGTCCCGCTTGGGTGGGGATATAGGAAAAGAGCAAATTGAAATGAAGTTCATAGACCACAGCTGCCACCAAACAAAGTCCAGCACAACTAGATGGCTGCTGGCTACAGCAGACGGTCCTAGACTCAACTGGGGAAAAATGTAGAACAAAATTCTAAGTTACAAAAAAAAGGCCAGACTTACTGGTCTGACAGAGACTGGAGAAACCCAGGTAGTATGGCCCTGGATACTTGTTAAACTCAGTGCTGAAGTCACTCCTGAGGTTCACCCTTCAGCCAAAGATTAGATGGGCCCTTGAGACAGTAAGACATGTAGCTCAACCACACGTATGAGGCTGAACATGCACACCAGCCCTGGGCAAGACGGCAGGAGGGGACAGTAAAGCTGGTCAAATGGAAATGGGGGTCAAATGGAAATGGGGAGCCCACGGTCCAGAAGGTGAGGGTGCTAATACATCATGGAGTTAGCAACCAGTGTCACAAAACGAAGTGTATTAATCGTTTAATGAGAAACTAATTTGCTCGGTAAACCTTCATCTAAAGCATAAAAAGTAACAACAAGAAGAAATTAGAAAAATAGACAATCTCATAGAAAATGAGGTGAAACTTGGCCAGGGTCGGGGGACACAGGGACGGTGAGGAAAACGGTCAAGGTACACCAACACCCTATGGTGCTGAAAGGTTTCAGCAGGGCTTCCAGACTAAGACTGACTAGGAAGAAAGGCCTGATGGTTGACTTCCCTAAAGCAGGCAATGACAATCCTTTATATGGCAATAGTCTGGTCCACAACCAATCACTGAGACAAAGCAGGACCCAGGCATTTTGTTCCATTGTGCACGAGGCTGCCATAAGCTGATGGCAGCTAACAACAGACAACACAGTCACCCATTGTTTTCCCATCTTCCCCTAAGAGTAGCCAGTCAGGGTAACTTCATGGATTCCAGATGTGATAAAAATGGTGTTGAGGAACTGGTAACATGAATTAGTGATCCTACAGAACAGAGCAGAACTGCCCCACAGAGTTTCCAGGGAGTGCCTGGTGGATTTGAACTGTTAACCTTTTGGTCAGCAGACATAGCACTTAACTACTACACCACCAGGGTTTATGTACATATACATACGAGGTCTGATAATTAAGTCCATGAACTTAAGTGTTCTAAGTGCTACATACCTCATTGCAGAATATCACTACGGTCACCTTTGAAGAACTCCCCTTGGCAAGCTATGCACCAATGCCAGCTCCTAGTCAACCTTTCGAAGCAATTTTGAAACTCTTTCTGGAATGGCCATTGCTCATGACGACAAGGTGGCAAGTCTGCAAACTTAACTGTATAGGTGTCTGTGAGGGAGTCTTCAACCAGTAAACAAAGAACTGTTATCTACTCACCTATCTGGCCCCCAATGGCTTTTTTCTTTACCCACAGATAAAGAAAATATTGAAAGGAAGGCACTTTGATGACATTCAAGACATCAAGGGTAATATAATACAATGACAGCTCTGATGGTCATTCCAGAAGGAGAGTTCCAAAATTGCTCTGAAGGATGCACTAGGCAGTGATATTAGTACAGAGCTTCCCAAGGGGAGCACTTTGAAAGTGTCCGTAAGGATATTCATCAATGAGGTATGTAGTAGTTTTTCTAGAAGGCATTTGCACACTTCACTGTTAGATCTCATGTATACATGCACACACACACACACACACACACACACACACACACACACACACACACACACACACACATTTGCTAACATAACATAGAAGGCATTTTAAGTTATATTACAGCAAAGTATCTTTATAGCTGCCCAGAGGTGGAGGCTGGAACTTCACCCATCATGCAAGAGCTGATATAAAACATTTTCCTGATCAGAACCCCCTAAAGGTTCTGTGTCATCAGACTTGAAGCTCTTCTTCTCTGGGCACCCCACAAGAAGCTAGTCCAGAGTTTAAGTCATAGCAGAGACCCAACAGTTGGTGTTAAACCAGTTTAAATTAAGCATCTTATAACAGTAGATAATATGACACTTTTTAAAGATTAGTCCCCATCTTTGGAAAACATGAAACCTGTTCTGCGAAAGAAAAATGGACAGTGTAGGCCTGGAGTGGCCACTTACCAAGGCAGCGGACTTCAGAGCCACTCCAGAGCCCGTTGGCCATGCACTCCCGCACCCTGGAGCCCACCAGTGTGTATCCAGAATTGCAGGAGAAGATGGCTGTCGCTCCGTAGTCAGACAGTGTTCCGATGCGGTGTCCATTGGGAGGGACGGGGAGGTCTCCACAAGAGATGACTAAAAAGGTCACAAGATACTCAGTGAGCCAGCCTGGAGGGGAGAGAGATTCTCAACTGCAGGTGTCACCAGAAGCATCTGAGAGGAGTTTTCAAATGCCAGGCTCCATTTTAGATACAGAAATCGCAATTTATGGAGATACCTATGTTTTTCAAGCCTTGTATGTATATATTTTTTGAAGCCCTGGTAGTATAGCAGTTAAGAGTTTTAACTGGCAACCAAAACGTCAGCGGTTCAAATCCACCAGAAACAGAGAAACTCTATAGTGCAGTTCTACTCTGTCTCATACGTCACTACGAGTTGGAACTGTCTTGATGGCAATGTTTTTTTTCTTTCTGGTGTATTTTTTAAAAACTCCTCAGGTGATCTAGCTGTGTACCCGGGTTCGGAACCGCTGTACTTCAGAGAGAGGCCAATTCTGTGGTCTGCTTCTAAGTGCTCAAGGCAGACACTGGCAATCAATTTCAGTGTTGTTGTTCCTTCCTGCTGGGCCCAGCAGCGGCCTCCCGTTCCCTCTCAGCACCACGGCAGACACCCACTAACTAGCTGGCCTTTGGGGTGATGCCCAACTGCCGAGGCTGCATTAAGATGTGAGCATCTTCACTGAATGGGCGTGTTACACACTCCTGCCTTCTTTCCCTCTGCTACATACATAGCCATACGCCAAAGTGGAGCCTGTACTATGATGCATTAATAATACAACAGTGTCTTGAGTTACAGTTACGAGACGATACTACTCCTTCTCCTACTCAGTCCTAAATTTCCCATGTCTCACGGACCAGCTATCTCTTACACCTTCGCAATCATTTACTTTCTCTATGCCACTCTTGGAAACCCTGGTGACATAGTGGTTAAGTCTACAGCTGCTAACTGAAAGGTTGGCAATCCAAATCCACCAGGTGCTCCTTGGAGATTCTATGTCCCACTTCAGTGCTGTCCTAAAGGGTTGTCATGAGTCAGAGTTGATTCAACAACAGTGGGTTTGGTTTTGGTTTTATGCCACTTTTGCTGCTTAATATCATGAGGATTGTAGTGGATGTCATGGTGTGCCACCCAGAGCTCCCTTTGGAATCTGTAGTGCCAGGCATGTAGTAGGAACCTCATGAAAAATAACAGATGAATTAGTATATGCTTGATTAGAGATAAGCAGCTTCCAATAAGATGACAAGATGCTAAGAAGTAAAGGAGAAGGCATCTTCCCAGATCCTAATAAAGTTTCCAGAATAGATATATGGCTACTGCAGATAATATCCACTTCTCTCTGTCACACTTTATCCTATGACTGAGACAGTTCAGGGTTGGAGGCGCTGTGACTGACTTGCCCACCCTACCCTCCTGGGCTTACTTTGGCAGGTGGGCAGAGAGTCCCCGAGGCTCCATCTGCCATTGGCCTGACAGCGGATGACCCTTTGTCCAGTATAGTAGTAGCCAGGGTCACAGATGAGCATCAGCTGGGCCTGGAACTGGTACTGTGTTTCAAAGATGAGCCTCCACCGGCCATGCTCCACACTGATACTGCTGATGTCAGGACAGGTCACAGCTGCGGCAACAAGAGGCAGAATGAGGATTAGTTAACTAATCTTGAAAGATGTTAGCAAAAGCCCAGAGCTGGAGACTGGGAGACCTCAGTGATGATGAATTCAAGCCACTTCAGTACCCAGGCGGGCCTGGTAAGTGAATACAGTGGGCTGGGTGGGGAATGCAGCACACTGGGTTGAGCCGGTCCTGCAGGAAAAAGAAAGTGTTGCTCAGGCAACACTGTTGGATGTGAGACTGAAGGCATCTTTTGGTTGGATTTTCACCTTTCACAAGAGAAGACAGAAATCTAGACACTTATGTAAAATCACCCTATTTTAAAATGTTGAAGAGTAAATTCATAATCTGAAAACAGTACAGTGTACATTCCCAACCCCCCACATCTCTGGAACAGATACGGTCCATGAGCGTTGTGTGTCCTTGTCTTAAAGCAGAACTCCAGCTCAGTCGTTTAGAGTTGTGTGACTAGGGGGCATTCACATAAACTTCCTAAGCTATAGTTCCCCATCTAAAAGAGAGTGGGTCATAACATTCCTAAGTTCTATGATGGTTTATGGACACATCTCAGGGCACAATGGTCTATCAGTGCTGAGAAGACTTTTCCATCAGAACCCCAGTGGGCAGAGGACAGCCCTCAGCCGTCTCCTCTCCTTGAGTCCCTCAGCCTCTGTGCCTCTGGTTTTCTCACTATTGGGCCTTTTGCTCACGACTTGTAGGAAACTTTCCAGCTTCTCCCCCAACCCCTCCTCACACCCTCCTCCCCTCCCAAGGACTCACGGACACATTGTGGGGGGACGTTGTGGTTGCTCCACAGGCCTGTCTCCAGACACTCGGCCGTGGCCTCCGCCCCTGCCTGGAGGTGGAAGCCTTCACTGCAGCTGTACACGGCCTTCGTCCCCACTGTGTACTCCTTTCCAAATGCCAGGCCGTTCTTGGGTGCCTCGGGAATCCCACAGGAAAGAGCTAGCAAAGAGGGAAAATACGTCATGGGGATTTCCGGTTCAGGATGGCGGTCTCTGCGAACTTATTTCTTTCCTCTCCCTCAAGACTTCAGTAAAATGATGGCAAATGACAAATAAAAGGGAAAAGCCTCATAATAAAAAAGAATATGAGAGAATAATCAGTAGACAAAAGATTAAAAAAAAAGATGTTTTTGAAGATGGAAAGCAGATAGGAATGTGTTGATGGATTAAATAGAGCAAACATGCCACAGCCAAAAATTGATGGGAAGGGTGACAGAGTGAGACCAAGCTTCCTCTATCCCTTCCCACAAATAAAGAGTAGAGGCCTGTTCTTTCCTACTTACAGACTGGGAAAACAAAACAGGTCCCTTGAGAGAATTAGAGCTAGTAGGGTAGAAGCTGTTATCTCAGAGTAAAGCTCTTTTAATTCTAGGACTTCAGGGCTGTCAGGGTAAAGGCTGCCTCTCCACCTGCTTATATCTGCTACATACTCAACTCAGTTTCTTACTCATGGGAGAGACCTAGTGGGTAAAATTATCTGTATGTGATAACAGCAAACCAAAGCAGAACAAACCCACTGCTGTTGAGTTGATTCCAACTCACAGTGACCCTATAGATAGAATAGAACTGCTCCATAGAGTTTTTAAGGAGTACCTGGTGGATCTGAGCTGCTGACTTTTTGGTTAGCAGACATATCACGTAACCACTATGCCACCAGATTTTGCAGTAACAGCAAAGGTAGCCTATATTTGCCACTTGGAAAAATCAACCTAGCCTTTTTGAACATGAACAATCAAGAATCACTATACATATGAAGAAAACCAGCATCACAAAAGAGATAAAAACATACAGGAAAAAACAAAAACAGAAATAAAACTCTCCTCAGGAAACCGAGCTAATTCAGGAAACAGAAAACATACAATTTTAAAACTTCTGGTTAGTACTCTTACTAAAGTCAAGGTGACATACCATATGCACAAAATAAGAATGGAACACTTAGAAAAAGAAAAAAGAATAAAGAAAAATTGCTTTGAATCAGAAATACGAATCCCCAAATAAACATTAAATAGAAGGGCTGGAGATTAAAATAATAATTTCTAGAATATGCGGTCTGAAATGAAGTCTACAAACTTAATTGTTCCAAGTACTACATACCTCATTGCTGAATATCACTACAGTCAACTTTGAAGTGCTCCCCTTGAGAAGCTATGCACCAACACCAATGCCTAGTCCACCCTTCACAGCAATTTTGGAACTCTTTCTGGAATGGCCATTATGCATGGTGGCAAGTTTGCAAAGCTAATTGTATAGCTGTGAGGGAGTTTTTAGCCAGCAAACAAATAACTGTATCGGGACACCCTCCCATTTCCCCAGATCCGGGTCCCAAGCTTTTTCCTTCACCCAAAGATAAACGTAATATTGAAAGGAAGACATTTTGAGGACATTCAGGACATCAAGGGTAATACGACAACAGCTCTGATGGCCTTTCCAAGAAAATGAGTTTCCAAATCGCTTTGAAGAGTGGGCTAGACATTGGTATTGGAGCACAACTTCCCAAGGAGTACTTCAAAGGTGATCCTAGTGGTAGTCAGTAATGAGGTATGCGGCACTTTTTCTAAGATGAGTTCACGACCTTAACTGACAGATCTCGCACACCCAAACAACAAAAAACCAAACAGTACCAAAAAACCCTCAAACACAAAAAACTGTCAAAATTGGCTAACGGTAACATCCGGTGCTTCTAAAATCTCAAGACTCAAGAAAAGACACAGGGACAGGGCTCTACGATAATGTAGGAAGGCAGGACTGCCCAGAGGAGAGGGCCTGGAATACCAAGACGGAAGAAGGATTCAAAGGGCGGACACAGGAGGAAAAGAGGAGCATGAGGAAAACAGAAGGACGGAAAAAACAAGGACAATACACTCTTCTCAAATCTAAATAGCGAGCCTCTGTGCTCCTCAGCTAACTGGCCAGCTTCCTCAAACCTCATGGGATAAAAGTACTTAGAATCCTATCAGCATTTTGCTTGGAGAGTCAATCCAGACAAAACAGGAGAAGGAAGCAGGCAGCAGCCACTTGTCACTGGTCCTGGCCTGGCCCATCTCTCGCGGGTAACTAAGGGGACTGGGAAGAGTTTCCTAGCCTGAGATACTAGAAGTTTCAGCCTCATGATTTCCATGCCAAATGCAGGCCTAAATTCCCAGAAGCACTTGAAGAACACTTCCTGTGGGTAGGAGAGAAGGGAAGGCAAGACTGAAGTAACTGAACGCTGTGTGGAGAGAGAGATCTACCAGTAAATGACTACGCAGAGTGAAAGGACAGGTAGGGGAGGAGGAGGGACAGGAAGACAAAAGAGGGCGTGAATCAGACGGCCTGAGACTCTGGGGAGATACAGTTGTAGGTAGAGACAACGGTTTGGAAGGAAAACTTGGAAGAATGCCAGGCCTTTCCTGGCCCTGGATATGCAAGGAAATGTGGGAATTAATACCCTCCCCTTGGTGGCACAGTGGCTGAGCGCTCAGCTGCCCCCAGGGAGAAAGATGTGGCAGGCAGCTTCTGTAAAGACTACAGCCCTGAAAACCCTGAGGGCCACTTCTGTCCTGCCCAAGAAGGTCGTCATGTGTCACAATCGGCTCCACACCAACAGTTCAGTTACTTAGTACCTGAAAGGACCACAGCATATATCTTCTCAGGGGAGAGCTATAGTCTCCACGGAGGGAGGAAGTGAACAGAACCTTCTGGTGGTGAGCAAAGACACATGCTTTTAGGCCACGGAACTAAGATTACAGAGAGGGCAGAGGGGCATCAGTGGGAGGCTGGTGACGGGATGGAATGGAGACACACAGGGCAGTATTGGGATGAATGGAAGAAGCCTAGTGGGGTTCAATTTTGGGTGGTGGTGAAAGATAACAGGGACAAGAGGCGTAGTAGGTCCCAAGTGGAGCTCTGGAATCACGTGTTACAGATGGGTTAATGCAGTTAGAGATGTGAAGACTGGAGTCAAATGACCCTGGGGTATTTATGGACAGTCTCTGTGGCCTTTGCTTGAGGATTCAAGTAGAACATTAGGAACACTTTATTTCTGTTCTTTGAGAAAGCTTTAGGAAGACTGTGAGGATGAGAGATGATAAAGAAATGAAACAAAACTAAATAAACCTATTATCATTGAGTTGATTCCCACTCATAGAGACACTTTAGGACAGAGCAGAACTGCCCTATAGGGTTTGCAAGGAGTGCCTGGTGGATTTGGTTAGCAGCTGTATCACTTAACTGCTATGCCACCAAGACTTCCTGTGAGAAATGGTTAAAACAAACAAAAAAGACCTGATTGTGGTCAAGTCCATCTTAACTTACAGCAATCCTATAGGAAAAAGCAGAACTGCCCCACAGAATTTACAAAGAGTCTTTGGTGGATTCAAACTACTGATCTTTTGGTCAGCAGCTGTAGCACTTAACTACTATACCACCAACCAAAAAACCAAAGCCCACTGCCCCTTAGTTGATTCCAACTCCTAGCGACCCTACAGTACACCACCAGGAGTCATTACCAAATACCACCACCCCGGGAACCAATGAAAGGTCAAATCTAACAACAATTTGATTTCCTGTTTTTTGTCAGTACAGTGGGCAAAGGAGTTCTTTTTTTTTTTTTAGTGCTGTACAAGTAGATGAAAACGTGAGAGAAAAGACAACTTTTACTTGCTGTTGGTAGAAGTATAAACAAGAACAAACTTTTAGGAGAGTGGCATTAACTCCTCCACAAGTTCTGGATACGTTGTGTGAACAAATCAATCTTGGAGGAAGTACACCCAGAACACTCCTTAGATGCAAGGATGAGACAACACTTGGCATACTCTGGACATGTCATCCATCAGGAGACACCAGTCACTGGAGAAGGACATGGCTGGGAGACCCTCAACGACACAGACTGACACAGTGGCTGCAACAATGGCCTCACCCAGCAATGATGGTGAGGATGGTGGAGGTCGGGCAGTGTCCCCTTCTGTTGTACGCGACACTGCAATAGCACTTTACAACAAACAACAATTGATTTAGTGATCTTATTTCTAGGAATTTAAGGAAATAAATATGCATGTTCAGAAAGACAGAAGTATAAGGGTTTTAATGGCAACATTATCTACAGTAGAAAAACAAAGGGGAATCATTTATGTGACCAACAAGACGATACCTGGACAAATGACTGTCTCCTCACACAGACTTCACAAACACTGAAATTAATGATGAGGAAATGTATTTAACTACATGAAAGATGTGAACAAAATATTCAGAGCTTTGTATGCTAACATAAAGTATATATAGGAAGTAACATATAAAAGACCAACAGAAATGTACCAAGGTGCTAACCGTGGGGATCTCAGGTGATGGACAGACAGGCCATTTTTCACTTTGCGTCATCATGGTTTTTTAGATTTCCGGTCTAAACGCATGTTCAATCAGTTGCTGCTGAGCTGATTCCAACCCATGATGACCCTATGTATGTCAGCACACAACTGTGTGCCACAGAGCTTTTGATGGCTGGTTTTTTGAAAGGAGGTCTTTCTTCCAAGGTGCCTCTGGGTAGATCTGGACCTCCAACCTTAGAGCTAGCAGCTGAGCACATTAATTGTTCGCCATATACTCAGAATGTATATTACTTTAAAGAAAAAGCCCATCAGTTATAGAAGGTAATGCATACCAACTGCCTGGCACGTAGCAGGTGCCTGATCACTGATGACCATGATTATGGTGACGACAGTCTCAGCCCGCATTCCCTCTGCTCCCTCATCTCCCTGGACCTGGAGCATCAGCCAGCCCAAACAACTCTGCATAGATTATCACCTCTCCAGATTCAATGCCTTTGCACACACTCTTCTGGTTGATAGACTATTTTCCTTGCCAGTGTCTGGCACAAAACCCCTCATTTTATGAGCCGAAGCCCAAGCATCCCTCTCCAGGAGTCCTCCCCAGCTGCCCAGAGGGAAGCAAGTCCTGTCCTTAGCTCCAGTTCCCACACTCTTCATATTAACTCCTGTTACAGCACTTCCTTAGGCTGTTGTTGTGCAGTTATTTGATTATGTATCTGTCTCCTCCACTGCTCTGAGACTATGTTTCATGCATATGCATATCCCCAGGGCTCGAGATATTATGGATTCTCGATAAATGTTTGCTGAAAGAATGAGTCAATTATCAATTAGGAAACCCACATTTGGAAGTGAACGGTGCTTGGACAAGCTCAAGATGTGAGCAGAATCCAGAGCCACCCTTTCCTTCCCTTCCCGCCTGCTGCTCACCTTGGCAGAGAGGAATAGCCTCACTCCACAGGTAGTAACCTTGGATGTGCCGGGTACAGATGGCCATGCTGTGTCCCACCAAGCGGTAGCCGGCGTTGCAGCCAAAATGGATGGAACCTCCAGGCTGGGTGCTGGTCTGGCCCAGGATGAAGCCGTGCAGCGGTGCCCTGGGCAGGCTGCAGTACGGGGCTGAACAACGAGATGAAGCTAAGGGAACCAAGTACATGTAGGAAGACAGACCTGGTCTCTCATGCACACCTCTTCCTCTCATTCTCCCTGAAAAGAAAGGGCCTATCTTCCCGACGCCAGACCCAGTGCTCACTGGAAAGGTTTAAGTGGGTGGTATTGAAAAGTTAGCCAGCCAGTTTAGCAAAGACAAAAAGGAACAGAAGAAAAGAAAAAGCAGCTATACCATGCGTGGGATCCCCTTCGCAGCTTGAAGGCAGTGCTGGTTGTCCAGCTAAGTTCAGGCTCTCGAATCCATTCAGATCCCAAACAGATGGGACATGGGTATTTTAAGGACCATCAATGCCCAGGTTTCTTTTTCATCGTTAGGAGGCTGAGGCCTGAAGAGTTTCAATGACTTGTCCAATAATCATATAGCTAGTTAGGGACAGAGCTGATTACTGAACCTGGGCACCCGATCATGATGCAACCCTACCTCTTATGTGCCCTGAAGGAGAGAAGAGTTTGGATTGACTGTGCAGAGAAATGGACTCAGACAGAGTAGAGATCCATCGCTCCCAGGGTCCCCTCAGCTTCATATAGTTTGTTCCTCCTTGGAAGCCATCTCCCAGGGTTCCTTAAAACTGGTCATATATGCTGGGCTTGTAAGTAGGTGACCCATGAAAAAAGTACCAAGACAAGTGAGACTTCAGGCAGGCTGTAATTGGACTTCTCTTCTAAACATTCTTCTTCAAAAAACTGTCCAACACTTCTTTGAAATGTAGGCCAAGTGCAGGCAAGGGAAAGCAAACTGAGCAGAATTGCTAGTGGCTAGTCAGTCTCTCCCCCTACCCTTAAGCTGTGCATTTCTGCCTGCAGGCCTGCGAAGCCCTGTCATCAGTTCATTGAACTCACCCACTTTCCAAATGAACACCAAGCCACTTATCAAGTTTTCTTTCTAACCAGTAGCAGTAGTTTCCATAAATTTTATTTTCTCCATCTCACTTCATTTCCAGTGATATTTATAGACTGCTGTCCTGATCAGCTATCTGGCTGACCTACCCATGAGATATGACTTGCAGAGCAGAAGAGAGACACATGGACTTAAAATACAGCCCCTCCTTTTCTGTCTAACAGTTGTCAACTGAAGATCCAGGTCTTAGCATTTTTCAGTTGTAAAGGTCATTAGTTAACATCTCAGTAGTGTTTAGGATCGTCTTTAGGTGTTAATAAATCATTCACAATAGTTAAACTTATCCAAAAGACAAGCTAGAAGTATGAGAACCAGGAGACAGGGCAGAGGTTAAAAAGCAGAAAAGGCATAGAAGGGGAGGTAGGAAAATGCCAGAGGCTGTTGGTACAGTTTTGGGTGAGAGATTCAGAGGAAGAGAAAGGCTGCTGAGTCCCCATAGAGAAGCTCTGCCACCTTGACCAGGACGCAGCTCAGGGCTCATCTGGGAGTTTTGGGTGGGAAAGGTAGGGAGCTCAGGACTGTTGCTCTTCGCATGAGTCTTTGTGTTTTACTCACCTGAATAACGAATCTTAAAACCCTTCCGATTGTAGGCGTGGTCAGATGACCAGCGTAGGTACACAGAGTTGCTTGAGCTGGTGACAATCAAGGGTGCTGAGTAATTCCCACTGAGGGCTTTCAGCAGAGGACTCTGTCCTGAGGGACCTGATGCAAGAAGGACAGAGGATTATAGACTATGACTGATGTCCAAGACATTAGACCAGCAGCTGTCAGGTCAATGCCAACTCCTGGCGACCCCATGTATGATAGTGTAGAACTGTGCTCCTTAAGTTTTCAGTGACAGATATTTTTAAAAACACAATTTATTGTGAATAAGTGGAAGTTTACAATCCAAGGCAATTTTCCATAGCCACGTCTCTGCAGCTCTATCTGCCCTCCTCACCCTGTGACAGCACACTCTTCTTTGTCACTCTTTACTCCCAGTATCCATTCGTTCTCTCCTCTCGACCCCTGCCTCTCCTCTAAAAAAAAATTCGTAAGACAGCTTTATAATATGTATTACACCATAACATACACACACCACATGCATCACTCTGTGTCCTTGAGTCCAGTCCATTCTTTGTCTGAAGCGTTGGCTTTGGTACTGGTTTCAGCTCTGGGCTAGCAGCAAGTCCAGGGACCATGTTCTAAGGGACCCTCCAGGTGGTTGGACCACCAATTCTGGTCTTGTAATAGAGTTCTTGATCCACACACCTTTTTAGTGCAATGTCAGGGACTCTTCATTGTGTCCCCTATCAGGGCTGTCTTTGGTGGTGGCTGGTGCCATCTGGTTCTTCTGGTCTCACGCTGATCTAACGGTGACTGATTTTTTTGAAAGCAGATCACCAAGGCTTCCTTCTGAGGCACATCTGTGTGAGCTCCAAGCGCCTATCTTTTGATGAGTGGCCAAGAACATTAACTGTTTGTAACACCCAGAGATTTATTTCCAATATAACCACCTGCTATTTTTTTCCTCTCCTCAAGTAATAGGGTGGATCCAGAGCAGCCCCACGTGAATGGGAAGTGCGACACCCTGGATCAGGTTCAAGAGGGTCCAGAAAAGCAAGGTGAACAAGAAGTCGTGGTCCAGATAGTCTGGTAACCTGCTGTGTTGCATCAGGACCTCTTATTCGCTCACACCTTTGTCCTCATGAGGGTGAGGGATGGATGTGTCTCTTGACCAGCTGACAGAGTAGGAAACAGCTTGAGTTTTGTTCACAGAGGGCTGGCTTGGTATGCTGATGCAAGCCAGAAATGGCCTCCTGCTGCACTATAGGAAACCCTGGTGGTGTAGTGGTTAAGTGCTGTGGCTGCTAACCAAAAAGTCTGCAGTTCACATCTACTAGGTGCTCCTTGGAAGCTCTATGGGGAAGTTCTACTCTGTTATAGGGTTTCCATGAGTCAGAATCAACTCAACGACCTTGCTTGGGGGTGGTCCTACAAGACAGTGGTAGAAAGAAGTCTTCCAAAAGGGCAGAGTGTGTGGTCATTCAGTCTGCACGGAGAAGAAGGCAGCCTGAGGTAAGAGTATGCTGGGACCGATGGGCAGTGGTAAACAACTAAGAAAGCTGATCGGGGCCTGGAAGGAGTGAGAAATGAAAGATCAGGACAAGAAGGTCTGAAGAAGCAGCTTGTGGATGGACGTATGTGAGTGGGCATCAGGTGTGAGAATCATGGTATTGCACAGCCATGCCTACCAGAGAGCATTCACAGCATAAAAGGTTCTAAACAGCCAAGTGGACACCAGGACTCAGTGAGGAGGTGTCAGCCAGACTCAGTCACTGGCCACCTCAGAGTCTTTATACTGTGCTTATGGAGGGAATAGCCACACTGTCAGGTGAGGCTAGGTACGGGCTCAGCCTAGGTCTCAGCGATGCCTAATGCCTGCCATGCATACATGGGTCACAATGGCAAGTGCCCATGCTTTCATGTCAGTGGGTGCTAGCTTCCAACTCATGTCTTTTTAGTCTTTTCTCAGAGCATACCTTCTCATCGAGGCCACTCCTGACCACTCAGTTTAATACTGCTACATACCTCCACCCTCACACTCCTAATCCCCTTTACCCTGCTCTATGTTTTTTTTCGGTAACACCTATTGACTTCTTACATAGTATCTAAGCTACATGTTTATTTATGCTTATTGTTTACCGTCTGCTTCACTCCGCTATAATGTAAGCATTATGTTCCTTCAAAGCTGGACTCTGTATTTGTGAATGTGTCCTAACCACTTAAAGCACAGTCTGGCACATGGTACCCAAACCAAGCCCACTGCCATTGAGTTGATCCCGACTCTTGAGGATCCCATGTGTGACAAAGCAGAACTGCTCCACCACGTTTTCTTGGCTGAGTCTTTATGGAAGTAGATAGCTAGGCCTGTCTTCTGCAGAGTGGCTGGGTGAGTTCAAACTGCCAACCTTTAGGCTAGTAAACGTGTACAGTTTGTGTCACTCAGAGACCTGGCAGATGCATGGTAAATGTTCACTGAGTGAATTAGTGAAGCTCGGCACGGCTACTTCCCGGCAACGTAACCTTGGGTAAGTAAGTTCCTTACCTTCTCTTAGCCTGGGTTTCTACCACATAACAGACAATGATAAAGGGTGCTGCCAACATTAAATGAGAGAACATCATCAAAGTGCTTGCTCTGTGGCTAAGTGCTCAGGTCATGTCCACTCCACTTTCAGTAGGGATGTTGGTCAAGTCTGATGCTGGAGGATTTTTTCTTTTTTTTAATTGCGGTTAAGTGAAAGTGTACAATCCAAATTAAATTTGCATCCCCGCCTATCTGCAGCTCCTTCTGCTCTCCTTGCCCAGTGACAGCACACTCCTCCCTTTCATTCTGTAGATGTCGTATCCACTTAACAATCTCCTGTCTCCTGTCCCCTCTCCACACTCTCCTCTCCTTTCTAGTAGGAGGCCAGTAGGACAGCATCCTATAGATGCATGGAGCTGTAAAGTATACACACTATACAGTCATACTGTGTCCCTGAGTCCAGTCCATTCCTCTCTGAAGAGTTGACCTCAGTCATGTTTTCTGGTCAGGGGCAGCAGCAGGTCTAGGGGTCATGCCACCAGGGGAACCTCCATCAGTTGCAGCCTGTTACTGGAGTTCTTGAGGTGCACCCTTCTTTTTCTTGTGTTGCCACTGGGACTTGACATTGTGTGCCCCATCATGGCTGTCTTTGGTGGTGGCCGGACACCATCTGGTTTTTCTGGTCACATGTTGATATCGTCACCCATTCACATAGGTCCTTCTGTCTCCTGGGCTCTTTTATCCTCATGTCTTTGTTGTTCTCAGTGATCATCTGTTCCTGACAAGTTGGGACAAGTTGGAGTCCCTCAGATGGCAGCTTGCTAGCTTTTAAGACTCCAGATGCCACTAGCTAATATGGGATGCAGAAGACTCTCTTAGCAATAGGCTAGTTATGCCAACTGGCCTCAATGTTGCCTCAGACAATGTCTCCCAAACCCCTGCCCTTTCTACTCTATCCTTGCAATACTGGGTTAAGATTAGAACAGTTTTCAGTTTATACTGAAGTCCAGTTAAGTTGATCTTCTTTCTACTGCATACTGTCACTGCTTTTACCCAACCAAATTTCTATCAACCATCTAATCCATGACCAGCCCACTGCCTGCCTCCCTACCCTTGCAGCCAAAGAGTCGTTTTTTCTCTATGTAAGTCTGTTTTTAAATCCTTATGGTAGGGGTCTCATACAGTATTTGTCCTTGTGCCACTGACTGATTTCACTCAGCATAATGTCTTCCAATTGAAACCAGGTTATGAGATGCTTCCTAAAATCATCATTGTTCTTGATCATTGCATAGTGTTCAACTAAGTATATGTACCATAGTTAGCTTATCCATTCATCTGTTGTTGGGCATCTGGGTTGATTCCATCTTTTTGCTATTGTTGACTGTGCTGCAATAAACATTCATGTGCATGTTATATGTTTGTATGACTGCCCTGGATTCTGTAGGATATCATCCAAGCAGTGGGATTGCTGGATCAAATGGTATATCTATTTCCAGCTTTTTAAGGAAATGCCAGATTGCCTTCCAGAGAGGTTGTACTACCTTGTATCCTGTGAGCATTTTTTCTAATGAGAGATAGCATCTCTAATCCCCAAAGAGGACTGGATTTAGTAAAGGCGATGAGGTGTGTTGCTCTCTTTGTTCCACAGGTTCCCTGTGGTCACTTACCATCAAAGATTTCAAACTCATCAAACTGCTTCTCACTAAGGAAGTACTCCACTGTGAGGGAGATGTTGTATTCTGGCTCCACTCTCACAAGCCAAGAGCAGGTCTGGAACTGGGGATAGCTTCCGGGGTAGCTCTGGCTCAGGATCACACCTGTGGAGTCCGTCATAAGCTCATTCGTTGGGCAGTGCACTTGGAGAAAGAAAAAAAGGGACAGAAGGTACATGAGATGGAGATGAAGTAGAACAAACATGTATGCTTTTGCCTGGTGCACGAAACAGCTACTGGAAAACCAGATGCTTCAGCACATCCCCAAAAGACTCCAACATCCATCATTGCACTGCTTCACACTATGAGGTGACCTCAGATTCTGTGTCCACAGTACTGTACGGCTAGGACTCAGGCCTGGCCAGTTAGTTGGAATCACATCCTGGCTCAGATGTGGGCTTTGCAGTAGATGGGAATGTACACATATACAGACAGCAGTGATGTACCTCCAAATCCTACTGAGTTCATCTATAAAAATGGGTCTGATCTGTAGAGATTCCAAAAAAACAAACCCGGTACCATCGATTCGGGTCCGACTCCTGACTGATAGCGATCCTAGAGGTCAGAGTAGAACTGTTCTATAGAGTTTCTAAGGAGTGCCTGGTGGATTTAGACTGCTGACCTTTTGGTTAGCAAACACAGCACTTAACCCACTATGCCACCAGTGTTTCCAGGTAGAGACTAAGCACATGGAATTTATGTTTTATATTTTATTAAAAATAAAATACAAAAATGGTGGAATATATATAACAAAAGGACTCCCATCTTAGCAGTTTTTTAATTTGCCACTAATTATATTCACCTGGTTGCATTACAGCATCATTACCCATTTCCAAAAAGTTTTACATTATTTTACACTACCCTGAGAAGACACTCAGTAGCTCTTTAGCAGTAACTCCCTTTACCTCCTCCCCCAGCCCCTGGGAGCTACCATCACCCTTTCGTCTGTCTGCCTTTGCCCATTCTAGGCATTTCATCTACGTAGCGTCCCCCAGTGTTCGTCCTTCTGTGCTTGACTAACCTCACTCAGCACACTGCTTTCAGGACTCCTCTACTGTGTGGCATGTACCAGAATTTCATTACTTTTTATGGCTCCATCATACACCATTATATGTATATGCCACATTTTATTTATCTGTTCATCTGTTGATGGACCCTTGGGTTGTTTCCATCTTTTGGCTATTGTGAATGGTGCTCAAGGACACGGCATTTCAAATTAAATGCTTGGAGTGTAGTCTGCCTCTGTCACTTGCTATCTATATGTGTGTACATGTGCGTTTTGTGATAAATACACATATGTAACAACTTGCCACTTCAGAGTTTTCTGGCATGTGCCACTCAGCAGCATTTAGTACACTCATCATGCTTTACAATCACTACCACTGTGTGTTTCCAAATTTTTCCACCACCCTTAGCGGAAGCTTAAGTGATTTTGAACAAATTATTTCTTCCCTCGGTGTGATGGCTTCTTCATCTCCAACACAGAGATAGCAACTACCTTATGGAGCTGTTTTATTACAGGATATAAAATATGCAAGTCATGCAGCATAGTGCCTGCACTCATAAGTCCTCAGTACACGGTAGGACACAGAGTTCCTATAAAACCAAAACCAAATCTGCTGCTGTCAAGTCAACTGCAACCCACAGAGACCCTATGGGACAGAGTAGTACTGCCCCATGCAGGATGTGACCTGAGCACCTCGTGAATTCAAACTGCTGAGCTTTTGGTTAGCAGCTGTGGCTCTTAACCACTACACCGCCAGGATTTCCAGTTATCATATGACCAGCAACTGTACTCCTGGGTACATACCCAAGAGAAACGAAAACATGTTCACACAAACATTTGTACACTAATGTTCATCACAGCATTATCCATAGTCAGAAAGTGGAAACAACCAAACCATCCATCCACTGATGAGTGGAATGAACAAAATGAAGAATATGCATTCAATGGAATATCCTTTGGCAATAAAAAGGGAGGAGGTACAGTATGAATGAACCCAGAAAATGTCAACTAAGGGAAAGAAGCCAGTCACAGAAGGCCATATATTGATATGATTCCATTTACACGAAATTTCCAGAATAGGCAAATCCACAGAGACACAAATGAGACTGGTGGTACCCTGGGACCACAGAGTGAAAAGGCTGGAGGAAAACGGAGACTGACTGGTAACGTGTAATGTCTTTTTGGGCAATGAAAATGCTCTACGTTTATCATGATGATGGTTGCCTAACTCTGATTACAATAAAAACTGTTGGAGTGTACACTCTAAATCAGTGAACTGCAAGGTATGTAAATTATACTGCCACAAAACTATTATTAAAATAAAGGAGAAAGATCACACCTAGGAAAGCCAAAAGAAACCACGAGGTTAAGAAAGCAAAGTTGAGAAGATGGGATCTAAGCAGACACAGTAACAAGGGCGCAGAGATGAGAAGGAAGGCCTAGCCAGGTGAGAGGGTTTGGAAGCAGGATAAAGCTGAAATTCCCTCTCACTGAGCGCTGGCTGATGCCTGCTTCTCAATGTAACAGGGCACCCTAATTCTGGGGTTTGTGACCCCTTTCTTTCTCACTAGTAATCTGTATCTGGCTTCTCCCTACTCTTGCTTTCCAAGTGGCAAGGGAGAGAGTGCTCTGTTTCTCCATAAACCAGTTACAGTCAAGTCCACTTAGACGCCTGTGACCTCCTGTGCATCTGAGTGGAAACGTACTCCCCGTGCTTTTCGGTGGCTCAGTTTTGGAAGCAGACCACCAGGCCTGTCGGCCAGCCTGCCTCGGGGTGTACTCAATCCTCCAGTGTTTTGCTTAGCAGCCAAGTGTGTTAAATATTTGCCCACGCAGGGACCCTATTTCCTGTGTTGTTCCTGATGGCAACTCATGGCGACCTCATGTGTTAGTTACAGAGCACAACTGTTCCAGAGGGTTTTCTTGGCAGTAATGTTAAGAGAAGCAGATTACCAGACCTATCTTCTGTGGTACCACTGGGTAGGTTTGAACTGTCAACTCAGAAGTTAACGGTTGAGTGTCCACTGTTTGTACCCCCAGGGGCAGTGGTAGTGCTGGTAATGACAGTAAGAGCCAACATCAGGCAATTACTGCATGTCAGACATAGTTCCAAAGTGTCTGACACTGTTAACCCACTGAATCCTCACTGTAATGCTGTGGCTTCAGTGTTATTAATATTCCTATTTTACAGATGAGAAAACTGAGGCACAGGACAATTAGGTACCAAACTCTAGATCAGAGCCCTCATGAGTGAACAGCATTGGTTTTAATCTTAGTTGGGATAATCTGGTGAACAAATTCATCTTCTGTCGAGGTGTCACATAGGAATGGGGACAATGGTGGTCTCTCAGCTACCAGCCCAATTCACCGACTTTGATCATAGCTACACTCCAGAAGGGCAAGGTTAGTGTGTGAACCCTCTTACTCTGGCGTCCCAGTACTCCTTCCTTCCAATTACCAGCAGAAAATTTCCAGAGAATGCTCAAGTTAGGAAAAAGGGAGACAAATAAATGTGGCTTCTGTGACCGATTCACAGTCCTAGACCTAAGAGCAGGTCAGCAGTCACCCACTGCACTATCAGACAAACAGTCACTGAGTGACCTAGTACCTTTTGGGGCACAGACTAAGCTAAGAACTGAGTATACTAAGAGGAGCCAAACTAGGCTCTAAGAGTAACACCCCAGGCCTAACACGAAGATGGCTCCGGGCAATTACCTTCACATATCGGAGGCGGGCCTTCAAACTGCAGGTAAGTCCCAAGTTTGCAAGTCAGGATTTCATTCCCTACCAAGGTGAAGCCAGGGAGGCACCTATAGCGCACGATGTCACCTGTCAAGAGACAGCGCATAAGGATTCTCTGGGGAAGGCAGGCAGGGCGGATGGAACACCCTTTTGGACTTCAAACACAGTGTGAGTGATATGTCATGTTCTGATGGCGTTTAAGTAACTAGCTCAGCTTCAATCAAATAACCCAAATAACTGCTAGTCCCATTTCACAGACAGGCCTTGTTTGAGCCTAGGAATGCTTTCCGATTTCAGTGACATTTTATACTGCCTTGCATGGATTTATTTTTCAAAACACATTGACGGTAGTCACAAAAGGGCACTGCTTTCCTAGGTGATGACTTAAAGGAAGAGGATCTTTGGGGGCAAATTCATTTGACAGACTACTACTTCTCTTGCATTAGGCCTACTGCTTCTCTCCATGGGTGGGAGAGGTGAGCCTCCTTGGTCAGCCTTGAACCCTTGCTGGCTGATTTGGGTGGTGGTACCTATACTGATACATACAGTGTTGTTGTCAGTTGGAATCTTTTCAATGTCAATTGTTTTTGTTTCTTTACCTATGTTGAATTCTTCATTCTCGGTGACGACCTCAGCATTGGGGAGGATGGTTGGAGGTGGACATTTGGTGAGTGGATAAGCTGAAACAGTAAAAAGAGGGCAGTCAGTGGAAAAACATCATTTGTATAACAAAGGTATCCAGTTGCTTAATTCTGCAATTTTTCATGCCTCACTCATTCACACAACAATATTAACGGATATTTATCTGTACACAGGGCAAGTTAAGCCAAGTATTATTTTGTGTATCTGCTGTTATCCTTCTTTTGTCTTTGACATGAAAACCAGAAGCGACAAGTTCTAAACTAACACTAAAGGAGGAAGAGTCTAACAAAAAGATAGCAATAGTCACTAGCATAAAGGGGAGGGAAAGAAGAACTTACAGAGCACCTACTGTATGGAAACCCTGCTGGCGTGGTGGTGAAGAGCTACGGCTGCTGACCAAAAAGCTGGCTGTTCAAATCTACCAGGCACACTTTGGAAACTCTATGGGGGCAGTTCTACTCTGTCTATAGGGTTGGTGTGAGTCAGAGTTAACTTGACAGCAGTGAGGTTTTTGTTTTTTAACTGTCAGAATTGACTCTTCTTTTTTATTGTATGTCGCTATGAGTCAGAATTGATTCAGCGGCAATGGCCTATTTTTTTTTTTTTTTAACTCTCACAATTTTTAATTCTCTTTAATTCTCCACATCACCCTGCCAGGTGCCCTCACTCTACTTAGAGGAAGCCAAGATTCAGAAAGGTCACACAGGAAGGAAGTAGCACAGAGTCAAGACTTGGCTCCAGGTCTGGCTGCTTCCCAATTCCACACTCTGTCCAACGCACAGCCTCTAATTACTGTGTGTGCCTTACATGAGCACCCCACAGAGGGCAGCTTGTTTGCCATCTGACCCTTGGCCAAGCACTTCTGGCTTCAGTGGATTTTCTAAACTGGAATCCACTCCCTGGGTAGAGTTGGATGGCACTTGGACGTGGGGCTGTGTTCCCTGGCAGAGTTCAGTGTGGGCTCCACACCTGGCTTTCATTCATCACATGTTACAGAGTTCAGGGCTACAAAAGTGTTAGCTAGCACCAGAGATGCTACTGCCCTTATTTCCCAAAGCACCCTAACCTCTGCTATGTTTTTAAAAATAACATTCTTTCAAGACAATTTACAAATGTAATAATACATTGTAATTAAAGAAACGCCAAAACACACAAAAAATATTAAACACTGCCCTCTTACAGATAATCACTGTTAACTCTTTACTGTAAGTTCTTAGAGTTCTGTATATTTAAATCTTCACTGTTAACTCTTTACTGTATATTTATATTAACTCTTTTTGTATATTTAAATCTCTTTCTTTTACAAAATCTGCACTGTATGTCATATGCTTCATGTTGATCCTTGAATACTTGCAAACTCTATGGGGGCAGTTCTACTCTGTCTATAGAGTCGGTACGAGTCAGAGTTGACTTGACAGCAGTGAGGTTCTTTTTTTTTTTTAACTGTTTGCCAGGATTGACTGAACAGCATCATGTTTTTTTTTTTTCTCCTTTTTTACTGTAGGTTGCTATGAGTTGTAATTTTGCAAAGTAAAATAGTTTTGCAAAGTAAAATAAAACTGCAATGAACATCCTGATATGTGCATCTTGGGGAATTTCTTTAGTGCTCTCTCTTTTCCTGTTTTAGTAGAAATGATTAAAGTTCATGACTTTTTTAAAGTCTAGGCATCTTTAACTGAATGTCAGTAACCCATTCCTGAAAATCAGATGTTCTGTGTAAAGATGCTAACTGGAGCCTATTTCCCATTATTTTATATGAGAATCATGCATTGTACATCAACC
Organism: Heterohyrax brucei; assembly: GCA_028571685.1. Classification (NCBI taxonomy): domain Eukaryota; kingdom Metazoa; phylum Chordata; class Mammalia; order Hyracoidea; family Procaviidae; genus Heterohyrax; species Heterohyrax brucei. Next base: position 64,140,423 of record CM053140.1, read on the forward strand.
CCCCAAATAACTAAAACACAATATGTACACTCTGTGACTCTGTCTCTCTGCCATCAAGCCCATTCTGAGTCACAGAGCAAATCAAACAGAGCCCTTACCCTCAGAGAACTAAGAGTCCACATGGTTTTTAATATTTGTCAATTTGATAAGCAAATACAGTAGATTTATTTTCTCTTGACTGGTACCTGACAAAGTCAAGTTAAACATTTTTCATATGTTAATAGGCTACTTGTGTTTCTCTTTTTAACTAAGTTTGCTTTGTCCCTACTTTTCTTCTTAAAAATTTAAAGAACTCTTTGAATACTCAAGATTGACCTTTGCCTGTTAAATATATTTTCACAGTTTATGGCACTTTATGATTTGTAGAAGCATTAAAGTTTTATTTAGTTAAACTGTCAGTGTTTTTCTTTATAGCTGTTTTTTTTTCATATCTTCTCTCGGCCTCATGGTAACCTTTAAAACTTCTAAGACACACTTTTCTAGAAAACATAAATATAAAGAAATCTCCACTTAAAATACAGCCTGTGTATTTTATACTTTGTGGTTACTAAGAGATGATTTCCCACTGCACCTGTTAAAATTACTTTTTAAAAATTTACAAAATGTGCCTCAATGCCGAAAGCTATGGAGACCTTCTTCCAGAGCTGACACAGAAAGAAAGCCTTCCCCTCGAGCTGGTGCCCTAAGTTCAGACTTCTAGCCTGCCAGACTGTGAGAGAATCAATTTCTGTTTGTGAAAGCCACCCACCTGTGATATTTTTGTTACAGCAGCACTAGACAACTAAGATAGGGAACAACGAACCGAAGGGCCATCAGGAACTCAGGAAGCATTTCCAAGTGTGTCAGTCATTCTCTTTTTGCACTAGGATTTTTCGGCTTCTCAGTCCACAAGGAGAGAGGAGGCAGCCAGTTATCACACTTGGATTTGCATCTTTTCAGGAGAACAGTCCAGGCAGAAACACAACATCTTAGCTTTGATTTCCAGTTCCCGAGAAAAATGTCTGATTACTTTTGCTCACATCACGTTAGATGCCACCTATGGTCCAAGCAATTGTGCCTGGGAGCAGAGGGAGGTCTGTCACACCGTATAAACAGGTGCCAAGTGCCCATGGGAGAGGGCAGTTAAGGAGACCAATATGAACCACGCAGGCACCTCAAGAAGTGTTGACTGTTGTTAATCACATTGCATTAAGGCGTTTGAATATGTAATTCTGAACTGCCCAAGATCAAGGGTCTGTTTCCCTGTACCCTTCCCAACAGGATTATAAATTTAAAAAATTATCATTATATATTACTGTATTCTCTAACATAAAATAATTCACTTTTCCCATTTAATAACTTTTGTTTGGAATTGTTTTTTTTGTTTGTCATTTGTGTTTGTGTTTGATCAATATACCACTGCTTATCCTTTTATTTTTAAACTGTCATTTTGTATTAGTTACTTACATTCCTGGTAAAGAAAACATAGTTAGATACTATTTAACCTAACCTGAAAGCCTTTTTCTTTTTTTAAAATACAGAATTGGACTTCACTAAATTTACATTTGTCATAATTAAATGATTGTATTTTATGGCTTTATCTTATTTTGTGCTTTCTCTAGCTTTTTACTTAGTTTCTTCTGTTTTCTACCATATACATATGTGAATTACATTTTGATTGCTTGTCTTTCTTTCAACAATTTGGAAATACTGCATCCTATTTTTAGTTTATTAGTGCTAAAATATGTACTTGGAACCCTTATTTCTCTAACTATCAAGGTCAAAAATTGGATAATATCAATTGATCTAATTGCCATGAAACAGAAGAGCATTTCTCTTTTCCTAAATATAAAATTATCATTTTAATATTTTAAGGATTAATGTATTTGCATTCTATTTGAATTTATTATTTTCAATTACTGTTTAACAAATCAGTGCTTAGGTAGTATCAACTGCTTCTCATTTGTTTTTCTTTTTAATTATGATCGAATGAAAATGTACATTCCCTATAAATTTGCACGCTCACCTATATGCAGCTCCCACCACTCTCCCTGCCCAGTGACAGCACACTCTTCCTCTCTGCTCCATGCATGTCTTATCCTCCCAACAGTCTCCTATATCCTTGTCTCCACCCACTCCCCGCCTCCAGTAAGAGGTCAACAGGATGACATCCTATAGATGCACAGAACCATAAAGTAAACACATGACATGATCACTCTGTGTCGCCAAGTCTAATCCATTCCTGTCTGAAGAGTTGACCTCCATTATGATTTACGGACAAGGGCAGCATCAAGGCCATGCTCCCAGGGAAACTCTGAGGCCCCTGGATCATCAGTTGTGGTCTTTTAGTGGAGATATCAGGGTGCAACTCTTCTTATTCTTGTGTTGCCAATGAGACTCAACTCTGTGAGCTCCATCACGGCTATCACTGGTGGTGGCCAGGCATCATCTGGTTCTTCCAGTCACAAGTTGATGTAGTCACCCTCTCATGTGGGTCTCTCTGTCTTCTGGGTTCTCTTTCCCTCATGTTGTTTTGGTCCTTGGTGACCATCCATTCCTGCTGAGTTGGGACTATTTGCTGTACCCTCGGATGGCAGCTTGGCAGCTTTTAAGACCTCACATGCCATTCACCAATGCAGGGTGCAGAAGGCTCTCTTAGCAAAATCCTAGTGCCAACTGGCCTTGATTTCCCCTCAGAGCATGGTCCCCGCTCCGCCGCGCCCCGCCCCCCAGCTACTCTGTCCTTGCAATATTGGGTTAAGATGGGAGGTAATCACGTTACGTCGAAGTCCACTCAATATTGATTTTCTTTCTAAACTGTGTGCTATCATAGATTTCACCCAACCAATTTTCTATCAACTATCTAATCTAAACCCTTCCATACTTGCCCTCCCTCCCTCCCCACATTTGCAGCCATCAGTCTGTTTTTAAGTTCTTATCGTAGGGGTCTCATACAATATTTGTCCTTCTATCACTGACTACTTTCATTCAGCCCAATGTCCTCCAATTGAAATCAGGTTATGAGATGTTTCCTAAAACCATCGTTGTTCTTTATTACTGCATAGTGTTCCACCGATTATATATACCATAGTTTACCTATCCATTCCTCTCTGGCTGAGCGTCTGGGTTGATTGCATCTTTTTGCTATTGTGGACTGTGCTGCAATAAACATTTGTGTGCATGTATCAGCTGGTGTGAATGACCTTGAATCTGTAGGATATATTCTGAGCAGTGGCATTACTGGGTCAAATGTAAATCTATATCCAGCTTTTTAAGAAAGTGCCTGATTGTTTTCCAAAGAGGTTGCACCATTTTGCAATCCCATCAGCAATGTAGAAGACTTCCAATTTCTCCACATCCTCTCCAGCATTTGTTGTTTTGTGTTTTTTGGATCATGGCCAACCTTGGTGGGGTGAGATGGTATCTCATTGTCATTTTGATTTGGATTTTTTTAATGGCTAATGACCGTCAGCATGTCTGCATGTATTTTTTGGCTGCCTGTACCTCCTCTTAAGAGAAGTGTCTGTCCATCTCCTTTGCCCATCACTTAATTGAATGATTTATCTTTTTCTTATTGGTATTTTGTAGTACCTTATAGATTATGGAGATGAAGTGTCAGTCTGGCATATAGTTTCCAAATTTTCTTCCCATTCTGTAGGTGGCCTTTTAATTCTATTAATAAGTCTTTGGATGAGCAAAAGTGTTTGATTCTTAGTAGTTCCCATTTATCGATTTCTCTTCTATTGTTTGTGGTCTGACAGATTTTGAAGTTTCTCTATGTTGTGTATTAAACTTTCCATTGTTGTTTCTACTTTTTCTTGGACGAGCTTTATCATTTTAGATTTGATATTTAGGTCTTTTATCCAGTTTGAGTTGTTTTTTGTATATGGTGTGAGATACGGGTCTTGTTTAAATTTATTGCAGATGGATATCCAATTTTGCCAGCACCATTTGTTGAAGAGATTGTTTTTACCCCAGCTTAATGTCTTAGGGCCTTTGTCAAATATCAGCTGTTCATAGGAAGATGGTATCATTTCTGGGGTCTCAATTCTGTTCTATTGATGTATCTGTCTCTTTTTGTACCAGTACCAGGCTGTTTTGACTACTGTGGCAGTGTAATAGGTTCTAAAGTCAGGTAGTGAGAGGCCTCCTAGTGTGTTCATCTTCTTCAGTAGTGCTTTACTTATCTAGGGCTTCTTCCCTTTCCAAACAAAGTTGTTGGTTTGTTTCTCCATCTCATTAAAAAATGTCACTGGGATTTGTATTGGGATTGCATTATGTAAGTAGATTGCTTTGGGTAAAATACACATTGTAACAATGTTAAGTCTTCGTATCCATAAGCAGGGTAGGTTTCTCCATTCATGTAAGTCTCTCTTAGTTTCTTGTAGTAAGGTGTTGTATTTCTCTTTGTAAAGGTCAGTTATTTCTCTGGTTAGACTTATTCCTAGGTACTTTATCTTCTTATGGCTACAGTAAATGGTATTGATTTGGTAATTTCTTCCTTAATATTCTTGTTGTTGGTATAAAGGAATCCTTCTAATTTATTTATGTTTATCATGTACCTGAGACTTTGCTGAACTGTCAATTTCAGTAGTTTACTTATGGATTCTTTAGGATTCTCTGTGTATACAATCACATCATCTGCAGATAGGGAGATTTTTATTTCTTCTTTGCTGATGCAGATGCCCTTTATTTCTTGGCCTTGTTTAATTGCTCTGGCTAGAACTTCCAGTACAATGCTGAATAGTAGAGGTGAGAGTGGGCATCCTTGTCTAGTTCCTGTCCTCAAGGGTAATTGTTTCATTCTCTCTCCATTCACATGCTTTGCATTAATTCAGTGATACGGCTTTTGCTGAGAATTGCTTTATGTCCTAATACATGGTCTATTCTGGAGAAGGTTGCATGTGTACTGGAGAAGGTGTAGTTGTCTGCCGATTGATAGAAAGTTCTGTATATGTTGATGAGATTTCATTGGTTAATTGTGGCAATAAGATCTTCTGCGTTTTTATTGAGCTTTTTTTCTAGATGATCTGTCCAATACTGAGAGTGGAGTGTTGAAGTCTCCCACTATTGTTGTGGAGTACTCTTTCTCATTTTTTAGTGTAGTCAGTATTTCTTTGATGTATTTAGGTGCTCTAATATTAGGTGCATAAATATTTAATATTGTTGAGTCCTGCTTACATATTGAAGCTTTCAGCAATAAATAGTACCCATCCTTGCCCACAATGGTGGATTTTACACTAAAATCTATTTTATCTGAGATTATAATTGCCATACCTGCTCTTCTTTGTGTATTATTAGCTTGATATATATTCTTCCATCCTTTAATTTTCAGTTTGTTCACATCTTTAAGTCTAAGGTGAGTTTATTGTAGGGAATATATGGATGGGTCGTGTCTTTTGATCCAAGATGTCACTAAATGTCTCTTTACTGGAGTGTTCAGTCCATTCACATTCATTGTAATTATGATAGGTATGTGTTTAGTGCTGTCATTGTAATATGTTCACTTTTGTGTTGATGTTCTCTCTGTTGTTCCTATTAATCTGTTCTGGGACATTGTTCTTTGTGAGTTGATTTTTCACCTTTTTCAGGGTTGGTTTTGCGGTTGTTGAGACTCCTGTACTGTGCTTCTTGATTTGATATGTTGCATCTTTATTGTGCTTTACATCTGCTCCTATTATCCCCCTTAATAAACTATGTATAAACCCCATTTTAATTATTACCAGTCTTATTAACTTCCTCTCCACCTGGAAGGACTATAATGACTGTAGTACTTCTCCCTTTTCAATACAATGACATCATAGTTTTCATGATATGATTGCTGGATCATTTCTTTCATTAATACAGCTTTGATTAAGTTTGGAGCCTTCCCTAACTGAGTAGGGTTCTGGGTGATGTGTCCTTATTTGCTTCTAAAGTTAGTGGTTTTATTCTTCTAAGCCAAGAGGTTCTTTTAGTATTTCTTGTAGCTCTGGTTTCATTTTTACAAAGTCTCTGAGTTTCTGTTTATTTGTGAATGTCTTCATTTCATTTTCGTATTCAAAAGATCATTTTGCAGGATATGTAATTCTTGGTTGGAAGTTCTTCTCCTTCAAGGCTTTGAATGTGTCATGCCACTGTCTCTGTGCCAGCATTGTTTTGGCTGAGAAATCTGATGAAAGCCTACAAGGTTTCCCTCTGAATATGAACTTTGCTTTGAGTCTTGCTGCCTTTAAGAGCTTCCGCTTATGTTTCATTTTGTTAAGCTTGATTATGATATGTCTTGGAGTCTTTCTTTTGGGATCTCAATTGAGTGGCATTATGCATCTTGGATATGTATATTTTCTTCTTTCATAATTTCTGGGAACTTTTCTGTCAGCAGCTCAGTAACAGTACTCTCTGTGTTCTCAGGCATCGCACCCTGCTCAGGAACTCCAATTAATCATAGATTGTTCCTTTTAATAGAGTCCCACATGCTTCTTCATTTTTCTTGTTTCTTTTTTCTGATTTCTCCTCACAGATGCTGGAGTCAGTAGCTCTGTATTCCAAGTCATAAAGTCCATTTTCCATTTATTCCATTTTATTTTCTTGGCTTTGAAGTTTCTTTGATTTTATTCTTGATCCACTAGATTTCAGAGTACTGGTATTCCATCAGATTGAACAAGTTCTGTAATTTTTTGTTTTGCTCTGCTACATTTTGTATAAGGTCTAGGAGGGCTCTCTATATAATTTTTTTGTATTCACCTTCCAATAGGTTCAAAAAGGTTCCTTTGTCTGAGAAGTTCTTTTGTTGTTTCTTTTGCAGGTCTTCTGAAGTGATGGGTGATTTCTTGATTATGCTTTTATCCAGAGTTTGCTGCTTTTCGGGCATCATGTGAGTCAACAGAGACTGGCAGAAATGCTGTGAGGATGGACTGCAATTGTTTCTCTAGGCTATCTTAAAATGCAAGATAAAAGGTATCTGACAACTTCCAAAGTCAGTCAGGTTTTCAGGTGTACAGGTCCCTCTTCCCAGCTGGAATCCCACCAGCAGTGCATCTGAGACCAGCCACCAGTCAAGTATCAGCTCCACCCATAAGCCAAGACAGAGAAAAATAGTTAAAATGGTGAGTTACCCTTAGTCCGTGAAAGCCAGCACTCACCAAGAGCGGGGCTCAGTGAAAGAGAGGAAGTTTTCTGATGAGTGGTATGAAGTCCAAATTAACAGCCTTATGCCATGTCCTAAGGCTCACTGGGTGTCCAGAAGGCTCTGCTTAATTATCAGTTCAGGTCTTGGTTTCCACAGGGATTTAGGGAGATATGTGCTTAGCCTGCCATCTTGACCCCTCCCCCCAAATGATTCTCATTTTTATCTTCTCTTTTACATAATGTCTCTATTTAGACTTACTGGTTCACCCTATTGGGTGGAATACATCCTTGAGTAACACTGCAAATCGAGACTGGATTGCTCACTTTTAAGCTCTTCAATACCTGTGAGTGACTGTCTCTTGCCCCCATATGTGAAACCATCAACTTTCCCCTCCTTGAAATATCTACAGAAATGTCTCTTTTACTTTCTGGAATCTAGTGCTAAAAACAGTTAGTCTAAGCATGGCCTGAGTTTGGTCCCTTTGTAGGTAACCTTTCCTGCCCACTTTCTAGTAGATCCCTAGTCTCTCTTAATAACTTGGAAAACTTTCCAGGGTGTTTTTTATTTACCCTGGAATATGGTAAGCTCTTTTATTCTATGTTGCTGTTTGTTTTCAGTTGCCATCAAGTCAGTTCTGACTCATGGCACCATCTTCATAACCAGTGGTGTGTTTAAGCCCATTGTTGTGGCTACTGCATGAATCCATCTCACTGACGGCTTTCTTGTTTTTGCTGACCTTCTACCGACCAGCCACATCCTTTTCTAGCAGTTGGTCTTTCCTGATGATGTGTCCAAAGTAAGAGAGACAAAGTCACACTATCCTGGAGTCTAAGGACCATACTGATTACATTTCTCTTAAGACTGATGTGTTCCTTCTTCTGGCAGTCCATGGTGTATTCAATATTCTTCATCAACACTACAATTTGGGTACATCAGTTCTTCTGTCTTCCTTTTTCACTGTCTAGGTTTCCCATACAGATGGTTTATTCTATACATATGGGTTTTCCTTCATCTTGGAAAAGTTCTGTCATTTCTATCTAGTTCTTTTCTTCATACTTTTTTTTCATTTGTATGTGGGCTCCTTGTTCACTGGATCTTCTTTTTCACCATCTTTCATCATTTTCAACTCCTTGCCCCTTGCTTTCCTCTTAATGAGCATTCTACTTACGCCCTCCCCACTGCTAAACTCTTCTCCTGCAGTGTTGATTCTGCCCTTTGCTGATTTTTATGCAGATTTAAATCTTTCTATTGCATTTCTTTTCCATTTTCTGAAGGAGCAATAGGTAAGCACATGGTGGCTAACCACCAAGTTGCCTTCCAGCTAACCAGCTGCACCATAGGAAAAAGATTAAGCACTATGCTTCTGCAGAGACTGTGGCCTTGGAAACCTTATGAGGTGGTTCTACTCTGTTCTATAAGGTCACTGTAAGTCATAATTGACTTAATAGCGATGAGTTTGGTTTTGCTTTCTACTTCTTTTTTCTTAATTATTACGTAACTCCCCCCATAATACTTTTTAAAAAAATTTTTAAACAATCACAAATGTACAGAAAAGTTGGAGGTATAGTACAAAGATCTTTGTTTTTCATGAATCATTTGAGAATAAGTTGCCTACAGGATACCTCCTAACCCCAAAATATTTCAGTATGTACTTTCTACAAACAAGTACATTCTCCTGCATAACCACAATAGAATAAAATCCACTGCCATTGAGTCTTTTCTGAGTCACAGCAACCCTATAGGTCAGAGAAGAACTGCCCCACAGAGTTTCCAAAGAGCACCTGGTGGATTTCAATCACTGACTTTTTGATTAGCAGATGTAGCACTTAATCATTATGCCAGCAGAGTTTCCATAACCACATTAAACCCACCAAACTCCACTGTCATTGAGTCAATTCCTACTCATAGTGATACCACAGAGTTTCCAAGGCTATAAATCTCTACAGAAGTAGACTGGCACATCTTTCTTTCTCCTGCAGAGCCGTTCATGGTTTTGAACTGCTGATCTTTTGGTTAGTGCTCATCAGAATCCACAATTATCAATGCAACTATCAAAATCAGGAGATGAATACTGACATTATATTGCCATCTAATCTTCACATGTCATTCAAGGTTTATCACTTGTCACCATAAAGTCCTGAGTAGCAAAAAGGTCCAGTTTGGAACCACATGTTACATCCTGTTGTCACATCTCCTTAATCTTCTTTAGTCTGGAACGTGTTCCCTTGCTTTTCATGACTTTTTCCACTTTTGAAGATTATACAAGCTATTCCATAGCTGGGTGGTGCAAATGGTCAGTGTGCTCAGGTGTTAACTGAAAACAATTAAAGTTGGGGTCTGCTGCAGTGTCTCAGAGGAAAGGCCTGGCGATGTACTTCCATAGACACCGTTCCCTATTTCTAATTTTCTTCTGTAACACTGAGAAACCTGCTTTCTGTGGTCCTTGACATATTAACTTTTTTGATCAGTCATCTGTATGTAACCAATTTCTCTACTGCCCTGACTGGCATCTTCTGACGTGGGCTCTGAGTCCCTTCTCTCTGGCTTCCCTTGCTGAACTGACCTCTGTGTGGATGCCCTCCTCACATGTCCTTGGCTCCAACAGCCCACATAAATGGACTTTCCTTTGCTCAGAACTCTGATACCCCATGCCAGACCCCTCCCCTCTTACCTCTGTTGACTCCAGTTCCTCTGCTTGAGGTCATTCCCTCAAGGTGAATGACCACCTACCCTCTGAAACCTTGGTCATTGTGGTTCTCATCCCCTCCCACTAAGTGAATGGTGACCTTCCTCTGCCCCATCTAATGACTTTAGGTCTGAATTGTTCAGGAAGAGAAGGGAAGGGAATAGATAGAGGGCCCCTTGTATTTACCTCTTGCCTGGATCTCTTCACCTTTGTCTGCTGTCTTTATCATTTTACCTTATATTCAGAGTCCTTTATGTTACCTAGGCTTATATGATAGTTGATCATTCTCCCCAAGATTAATTTCTATTTCTTAAACTGTATTTTTTTTCATGAGCATCATCTCTGCAATTCAGATCTATTTTCTCCTCTTTGAATTGCCTTAGAATCTTTTCCTAGGTCACCTTAAGGTATTTTTCTCTTCTGCTTATTTATCTTTACATGAACAGAGATTTACTTAGGTCTGACTCTTGCCTACAAAAAGACAGTTTCTCTCCTACCTACACTACTCCCGTTCCCTACCCTTTGCAAGTCTAGCTCCTTCTCTTTCTTTAGTTCCTGTCTCAAAGAGCACCTCTTAGACTTCTATACTTATTTTTCCTGAAAGGAATTCTCTACCCTTTTGTTCTCTACCTTCATCTCTTATTTTCTTCCCGCACTTCATATATGTTGCAAAGATTTTATACCTCTACTTACTTTCTCATTATCTCTCTCTCATTGGAAGAGGAAAGCTCTGTAGGGAGCAGACATTTCACAGAGCAGGAAGCATGAATAGCCAATAAAGATTTAAAAAGGATATTCAGTCTCATCGTTAGCAGACAAGTGACATGAAATTCCATGAATCCACCAGATTGTCAAAAGTTATAAAGCCAATAAAACTGAGAGTTTGCAAGGATGCAGAACCTCAGATGCTGGGGAAGAGTGCTGCTGTGGGTTGATTTATGCCCTGTCCCACTAGACATATTCAAGTCTTAACCAATGATGCCTATAAATGTGATCTTATTTGGAAATAACATCTCTGTATATATAATTATCATATTTTACACAAATAACATGGGCCTTTTATGTTTGCTTGCGAACTGCTCCCTTCTCTTCATAAGGTATTTTCATAAGCATTGTATGATAATGTTTTTACCGCAACATTTCAAAAAATTAGTATAGCAGAGCTCATGGGAACATCTTGTGGTGGAGGGAGCAGTTGGCCAACAAACGTCAGAGGGACATGTTATTTCCACAAAAACATGGTAGTTTAGTGATCATGGGGTCATATTGGCTAGGACCAGTAGGCTAGGCCCTAACCCAATCTTACTGGTGTGTTTGTAAGAAGAGGTGAAGAGACAGAGACATAGACAGTGAGAACGCCATGTGAAGACATAGGGGCACAGAGAAAAGCGGAGGCCCAGATAGGAGTGATGCTCTCCCAAGCCAAGGAAGACCTGAAGCTACCAGAAAGGGAAAGAGACAAGGAAGGATCCGCTTCTAAAGCCTTCAGAGAAGAGCTCAGCCCTGTGCTATCCTAAATTCAGAATCCTAACCTCCAGAATTAAGAAAGAATAGATTTCTGGTGTTTCAAGTCACCCAGTTTGTGGTAATCTGTTATAACATCTTTGGAAAATTAATGTAAGTGCAAACTGTTATAACTGTTTCATACAATAAATTTAGTGCTACTTAGTGAATCTAAATATGTGACTACTTGCAACTCTGCAATTCCATCTGCACTCTAGAGAAGCTTTGGTTCATTTTTACAGAAAATAGGCAAAATGTCCACACCATTTCAAATAACACTACTTAAAATGTCATTAGCAGATGAGATAAAATTGCCACTCCCCTCCCCACACAGTAGGAACACTATACAGCATTCAAAAATAAACTAAAGTACAATCACACACGTCAGCATGAATTTCACACACATAATATTGAATTTAAAAAGCAGGTCACAGAAGGATAACTGCAGAATAACTCTACATAAAAGGAATAGCAGGCAAATCTGAGTAATACACATTCCTTGGAGGCACATATATAGAGTAAAATTAGCAAACTGGGATAACAATCAACAAAAAAATTCACGATTACGGTAACTCGGGACTAGAGAGGAGAGTGTGTTTGGGAGGCACCCAGGAGTCTCAAAGGCAGTGGCATTCTTTTTCTTAGGCTCGTTGACAGATGTGCATTTTATTGTTATTTTCTAAAGGGAGAGGATTTAGTTCTGTTCCCATTTATGTCTGTGTGGTTGGGGCAAATCCTCAAGCCTTTTCTGGGCTTCTTTTTCCTCATCTGTGAAATGCAGGCAATAATTTCCATCTTACTGCCTCACAGAATTCTTAACTAGTTGTTGCTGAGTTGACTGCAACTCATGGCGACCCCTGTGTGTTGGAATAGAATTGTGCTTCACAGGGTTTTCAGTGACTGATTTTTTTCAGAAATAGGTTACCAGGCCTGTCTTCTGAGGTATCTGTGGGTGGACTTGAATCGTCAATATTTTAGTTATCAGTCAAGCAGGTCATCTGTTTGCACCACTCAGGAACTTCCACAGAATTCTTAGAGGTCATAAACTCCAAGCCCCTCATTCAACAGACAAAGACAATGAGGGAGCAGGTAGGGAAGGAGCCTAGGTAAGGTCAAGCACCTGGCCCACAGTAAAACCAGAAATAAAATCCAGTTTTCTTTATTTCTGGTTCAACTATGCGTAGTACTCTGTAACTTGTAAACATGCATGATTGTTCTATATGGAGGCAAATCTGCAGAGAACTTTCTATAATTTTCTCTGCAGTGTCATCCACAGCAAACATGAGGAAATTTTATCCAGGTCTGTAACCTCTTAGGAAACAAGCTGTTGATAAGGACAAATCCAATTTAGATCCTTCCTGCTCCTCTGTCTGCCTGAAATCTCCAAGTCTCCCCCTGTGCATAAAACTTGATCCTCCTTGTAAGGCCAACAGAGGCACAAGGAGTCCTCTGGGGTGGGAGAGCCCTAGAAGGTGCTAAGGGACGAGCTGGGCAGAAGTAACTGACAACTCGGCCAGTGATGTGATGTAAACGAGCAGGAAGGGCAGTCTCACCCTGGTGTCTCTGAGTTTGGACTTGGCATTGACATCAGTTTGTGTTTTCCTCTTTCTTGATCATGTAGAAGGGGAACTCTGTGTTGGGAACTTTTACATATGCTAGTACATTTAATTATCATAAGTCTGAGGAAACCTCATGTCCAGAGAGCTTTTGTAGCTCATTCAAAGTCATAGCCGACTGAATGGTGAGCGCAGGGCCAAGAGTCTAGCCCAGCCCTGACTCGAGGGCCTGGCCCCACCCACCAGGCCAGGCTGTCATACTGACCGGAGAAGGCTATGGCGAAGATCCCACCTGTGGCTGCATCGCGGTGGAACTTGAGTAGGACCTGGTTGGATGAGCTGTGCACTGTTTTCTTGGCCAAGCTCCGGGTGAAGACTCCGAGCTGTGGAGCTGTTTGCTGTGGTCCATCCCTGCATTTAGGGAAGAAGGTCCTAGTATGTCACATCACCATGGCTGTCTGCTCCACCTAGTGCTGTTGTCCCCTGGTGTAAGTGGCTATGACTCTTCCTGCCTAGTACCCTATACACTTCTCTCTAGTCTCTCTCAACAGTCTCCAACAGAGCTGACTGAGCAGGAGAAGCTCCTGTAGATTCCTCATTCACCTCATTCTTTGCCTACCCAGCCTTTCCAGACAGGCTCATGGGGCAGAGCTCTCGCCCAAGAAGTAGCACCATGGGTCAGGGCTTGGACAGGGGTGGAGAAGAGGTGTAGGGAGCTCATGCTGACATTCATGCCAGTCCCATTTCCTTGTCCCCCATGCAAACACATGTACCCATGTTGCCTTTCTGGACAAAGGATTTCCTGCCCAGGACCACGTCTAGTCATTCCTACCTGTACCTAGCTACTATCTGTAGATGAAGCTGGAAATTAACCCAGGGCAACTGGGTTAACGCTATTGAGTCCTGGGAATTTTTAGAAGAAAATTCCACTATCCATTGCTCATTTCCCCAAATAGTAGCAACCTCAGATCAAAGGAATTTTTAAATTATATTTTGCCCAAAGGTCCAGTGGTTTAGAAAAAACTGTCTAGGAAAATGCATTTATTGGCTGAGAGTTTGTATTCTCATTTTAAGTCACAATATTCTAATTAAATGACTGTGAGCTGAGTTGTCCAATTTGGTAAACACTAGACACTGCCAGCTATTTATACTCAAATAAAATTTAAAATAAGCTCCTCAGTCATGCGAGACACATTCAAGTGTTTGACAGGTGTGTGACATAGCGGTTATTGTATCAGACAGCACAGATATAAAATATTTCCATCACTGAAAAAGTTCTTTTGGGTAGTGCATTCAGTGCTGCTCAACAGCATGAGATGACCAGTGGGATTTATCTAGAGTAAATGTAGAATTTCAGTGTGGACTCTGGAAATACTCAGAATAGCCGTCATATCCATCCCACTGCCATCCACATACCCATTAGTCCTGTCACTGACCCCCTAGCAGGACTTAGATCTCAGGCGGTGAGCCACCATCCACCCATCGCTCTTTCTCCAGAGAGTCAAAAGGGCTCATTTCCCATTTCTCTTTGAAATCCATGAGGCTGGCAGCCATTTGAGAATCACTGAGCTCTTAGTTTTTGGAACAAGTAGATGGAGAACTGAGTTTAGAGCCCAACTAAGGCTCCTTTCTACGTGGCTGTTGGCATGTCACCTAGCCCTACCAGATGGTGATGAAGTCTCCAGAGGGCTCTGTCTGCAGCAGGCTCAGGTTGAGACGGACACCATGGCCAGTAGAAACAGTGATCAGCCAGACACAGTCCTGGGAGCTGGAGTATGGACTGGGGTACCCCGGAGAATACACAGTGCCATTGGAAGAGGTGATGTTCCCGCCACAGGGGACTGGCCAGAGAGGGAAAATAAACACACAGATGAGTGTTGAAGTCACCTAAGAATTCAGATGATTTCTCACTGAAGTTCCAGTTCCCAGCATAAATCATCCAGCTCAAGGAGGTCAGGTGGGATGGGGAAAACGAGACTAGCTTGAAGGTGCCTAGCTTAGTCTGTCAGTCCCAACACACTACACCCCATCTGGCTCTCCAGTTGAGGCGGATGCATCTGTGGGTCTGCCTCAACCCCCAATCTCTCTCTTCCTCTTCCTAATAGAAGACCTCCAAGAAGAAAGGACACACCAAAGCTCTTCCCTCCCTTCCTAGCAATGGAGTAGGTGTTAGGGTTAGAGCTGCAGAATTCTGGCTGAGAACTAAGCAATTATGAAAGTATCTCATTCCTTTTTTTTTCTTAAAGAGTTACTTTTGGTCTTTGCTTAGAGTTTGAGGTTCCTGAGGTAAGACTCAGGTTGGATCCAAAATATGGCTATGCCATTTATTGACCAGATGACCACAGACACACAGTCTAATTTATCTGCATCTCTGTTTCCTCATCTGGGGGACTAAGACTAAGAAGGGTCATGATGATGATTAGGTAAAGTAAAACGTTTGTAAAATGTTTAGCTCAGTACCTTGCTCACAAAGGAAGCGCTTGCTACACAGAATTAATCCTCTCTCCCTGTCTTTCTGTTCTGAAAAAGCAATACTTGATTTTATATTCATTCTGATCTAGGCTTTAGATGGGAGAATAAAGAGGTTCTGGAGTATCCATGAACTCATAGATCAAGGAGGAAAATAAACATGGATTCTGGGCAAACAAATCCTAGACTAGAATCGTGAGTGCACATGGCTGGTGTGGGCATCAAGCAGACATCATGACTGGGGCTCATCTAACTGAGGGGAAAATATCTCAGCTGCCTCTAAGCAGAGGATAGAGTTCTTCTTGAAGCAAATGTACCCTGGAAGTGTTAGGCATGGACACACCATCCCTTCTACAACAGATATCCACTTAGTGCTGAGGCTGGCCTGGACACTGAGGAGACTGCAGGGAGCAAGGATCCTCTTGCTCTGTGCCATGACATTTGAGCTTACTGGGGATTCAGCCAAGCACATGGCATCCACGATGTACGGTGGAGCTTGCGTCCCAGTGGAATGCCAAGGGAACACCCAGGGAGCCCCTCATTTGGCCTTGGAAGGGAAGGAAGGATTCCTGGTAGAATTCGTATTTAGAACCAAACAGTGATGAAGTGTGAGGGATTACGAGGCCTCAGTATTTAAGACAGAAGGGAAATGTTATACATATATGGAGCCACATGTGCTAAGAACCAGAGAGGCAAAAGAACATGACACAGCTGGAAAACGAGAGGTACTTCAGCTCAACTGGAGCATAAATCTGTGGGAGTGAAGAATATTGCAAGGTAGTCAGGGGCCACGTCCAGAGGGACATGGTGAGCTATGTTAAGAGGCTTGAGATTTACTCCAAGGGAGACGGGGTTGCCTTGATGGTTTCCATGCAAGGGAATTTCAGGAGCATGATAATGGTTTTGAAGGATCACTCTCCCTACACTGCGAAGAATGGATGAGAAGCGTAAGGCTGCAGGTTGGGAAGCCAGTAAAAGGGAGACCATCTAAGTAGTGGCCTATATTAAGGCAGAGGCAATGGATAGAGAGCAGTGGATGCATTTGAAAGATATTTAGGACGTAGAATGAACAGGACTTGGTGTACATGGGAGGAGTTCTGAATGGCACAAATGATTAACACACTCAGCTGCTAACCAAAAGGTTGTAGGCTTGAATCAACCGAGAGGCACCTGGGAAGAAAGACCTGATGACCTACTTCTGAAAAATAAGCCATCAAAGACCCTATGGAGCACAGGTCTTCTTGACATATGGGATGGCAGGAGTTGAAACAGATTGAACAGCAACTCTTTTTTTTTTTCCCTAGTGTATGTAGAGAAACTCTGGTGAAATACTGCTTAAGTGCTACAGCTACTAACTAAAAGTTCAGCAGTTCAAATCCACTAGGCACTTCTTGGAAACACTATAAGGCATTGGTACACTCTCTGCAGGGTTGCTATGGGTTGGAATCAACTTGATGGCAGTGTGTACGTGGGAGGGGTGTGGGGGTGTGGGGGTGTATGTGTGGGTGGGTGGGTGGGTGTGGGTGTTGGTGTGGGTGTGCGCAGTGTATATAGGAGACGAGCAAGAGGGAGGCACTGAGGCTGACGTCCCAACTGAGGGCTGAGTAACCGGGTGACCAGTGGTGCCTTCCACTGGAGTAGGGATTTCAGGTTTAATGGTAGGATAATGAATTCAATATCAAATATGTTGACACTGAGATGTCTCTGGGGTAATAATATTTAGCAAGAAATTGGATATACAGCTGTGGAACTCAGGAAAGAGAAGTGTTGCAAAGAAAGATGGTATTTGGAGACACAGAAGTAGATGTTGGAAAGACAAGAAGAGGGCCTGGGGTCTAGGAGAAGAACTTCAGAGAACAACAACCCTGTCCGGGGTGCAGTTGTGTCCCCCCATTCCCCCTGCCATCAGAAAAAAATGTATGTATTGGTTTGGCTGGACTATGATTGCCACTGTTGTGTGGTTGTCCTCCATTCTGTGATTTTCCTGTGTTGTAAATCCTACTCTCCACCTGTGGTTACCAGGGCAAGACTGGATTATGTAAAAGAGGATTAGGGTAGGACTAACCATCCTTACTAAGGTCACCTTCCTGGTCTAAGGTAAAGGGAGTTTCCCTGGGGTGTGTCTTGCACTGCTTATTATCCTACACAAGATAAAAGGAAAGGGAATCAAGCAGAGAGTTAAGGACCTCATACCACCAAGAAAGCAGTGCCAGGAGCACAGCATGTCCTTTTGAGCTGAAATTCCTGTGCTAGGATGCTCCCAGACCAGAGGAAGAGTGACGGAACACAGGGGCCTTCCTCCAGAGCTGACAGACAGAAGGCCTTTCCCGGGAGCCAGTGCCCTGAATTGGACTTGTAGCCTACTGGACTGTGAAGAAATAAATTTCTTTGTTGAAGCCATCCACTTGTGATATTTTTGTTACAGCAGCACTAGAGGACTAAGACAAACACTTATAGGCAAGGGAAGAGATGAGTGAAAACAGTGGCACAGCGAGAAGGTGACAGGTAAGGTACAGGAATGTGGTGTCAAAGGGGCAAGTGAAAAGGTTTCTCAAGGAAGGCAGGAGACGGCTTCTGGTTCAAGGTGGCATGCTGAGAAGAAGCACTCTTTTCTCTCTGATGCCATAGAAAGATAAACCAGGAATAGAGAGGGAATAAAGTCCACAAGGAAGAAAATGAGAAGAATCCCTCAACAGATCTGAGATGCTAAACATATTTCTAAAAGATGCAGCTTTCAGTCCAGGGTACATGAGGAAGGAGCTGAATCTGCTCTAAGAAGCCCCAGGGAAGCTTGAGGCTCAAGCCTGAGGCTCAGAAAGAAAGAGGTGCATCAAGGGTAAGAGTAAGTCATGGGAAGGAAAACAGGGATTCCCTGTAAGCATGCGACAGAGTAACTGACATCACGACACCCTTCCACCTGCACCCTCAGAACACAGGCAGCCAGGCACTTACCTCTGCTCACAAGTAACACACTGGAACAAACAAAAACAGAGCTCACCTTTAGAGAACTGAATGTTCTAGTCCTGGCGGGCTTAAAACAAAGACCTGCACGTGCTCCTTCACTCCCCAGCCTCCCTGACTGTTAGGTTATTGGCACTAGTCGCTGTCTAGTTGGCTCTGACTCACGGAAACTTTACGTGTAACAGAAGGAAACGTTGCCTGGTCCTGTGCCTCTTCCAGAACCACATCAGACAATATCCTGTTGTGATCTGTCAAGTTTCCATCAGCCAATATTCAGAAGCAGATCTTCAGGCCTTTCTTCCTCATTGCAGTCTGGAAGCTCCATTGAAACCTGTCCATCTTGGGTGACCTTGCTGGACTGTGAAACACCGGTGGCAGCTTCCAGCTTCCAGCAACACACAAGCCACCACAGTCTGACAAACTGATGGACAGCTGGTGGTGCTGCTGGGATACAGTCATTAAATGCTAGTATAGACAATTAAGAACTGCTATGTCTCCTCTTGTCTGTGAGAGAGATCTTGAGGACCACTGCTTGAAAGAGCTAGGAGACAGAGAAGAGTTGCCAACTCTGCCTTGGGCTTTATGAGAACAACAGATAAAATTTCATTGTGTTAACTGCCAACATGTATATCTTTATTGTAATTTAGACGAAGGTTTGTAAAACAAACTAGTTTCTCATTCAACAGTTGGTCTACATACTGTTTTATGACATGGACTAACAACTCCACAATACGTCAGCAGCTCTCCCTTTTCAACCTTCGGTACCAATCACCAGCTTTCCTGTCTTCTCCTGCCTTCTAGTCCTTGCCCCTGGGCTGGTGTGTCCCTTTAGTCTTGTTTTGTCTTGTGGGCCTCTCCAATCTTCAGCTGAAGGATGAACCTTGAGAGCGACTTCATTACTGAGCTAAAAGAGTGTCTGGGGGCCATACTCTCAGGCTTTTTTCAGTTTCTATCAGGCCAGCAAGTCTAGTTTTTTATGTGAGTTAGAATTCTGTTTCATATTTTTCTCCAGCTCTGTCTGGGACCCTCTATTGTGACCCCTGCCAGAGCAGTCAGCAGTGGTAGCTGGGCACCGTCTAGTTGTACTATAGTCAGTCTGGTGCAGGCTGTTGTAGGTGTAGTCTGTTGGTCCTTCAGACTAATCTCTCCTTTGTATCTTTAGTTTTGTTAATCATTTCTTGCTCCCAAAGGGATGAGACCAGGGGAATATCCTAGATGGCTGCTCACAGGCTTTAAGACCCCAGTGCTACTCACCAAAGTAGAATGTAGAGCATTTTCTTTATAAATTATGTTATGCGATGGTGCCCACAACCCTCAGCCTGGTGATTAGGGCCCATAGAGAGTTTGGATGTGTCTATGGAGCTAGCCTGCTTGTACAAGTTGTACTGGCTTCCCCAGTATGGTACACCGTATTATCCTTTACTAACATTACCATTGTCTATTTAGTGGTTTTTCACCCCCACTCCTTCCCTCTTTCATAACCATCAAAGATTGTTTCTTTTGGAGTGTCAACCTTCCATGAGTTTTTACGGCAATTGTCTCATACAATGTTGTTTTGTGACCACTGATATTTTGAGGATCATCTCTTGCCAGTAGCTAGCAATAATTACCCTTGGGGTTATCTGGGTCATAATTCCAACAAAGACAAGAAGTCCTCTCTTGATACAGCACTTTTCCCCACTTGCCCAGTTGAAGGCAAAGCCTGCGGGTTTACTAGCCCTGCGTTATGTCCAGAGAACTCACAGTCAGGCCTTCTACTGCATCATTCTCAGATGTGAACGGGACCGGGAGACATCTGAGGAACACAGCATAACTGAGAACAACAAATAGGAAACAAATGGCCATGAAGAAAAGAAACCAGAGAAAATATAGAGTACATAAGCGAATGCTAAGGGATAATACCTAATTTTTATTCTCAGAGACCTGAGAAAATATTTCATCCATCCGACAGAACACTATGAAATGTGAATAACTAGGCACAACAAAGAACATTGGAAATTATGACTATGATTACCAAAATAAAATATTTAACAGAAGATACAGGTTGAGAAAAATCTTCCAGAAGGCGGAACATAAATTGAAAGACTGAAAAAATAGGCAAGAAGATAAAAGACATAGGGATCAGTCAAGGAGACCAACTTTTGATTAACAGGAGTTCCAGAAAGACAGAACAGGGAAACTGAAGTAATGAGTGAATAAATAATTCAAGAAAATACTTCAGAGCCGAAGAGATAATGTAAGTAATGAAATTAGAGGGGTTTACTCAGTGCTGTTCTAGAATTTCCGTTCTCCACAATGTTCTCCATAATTTGTTATGACTCACACAGTCAAATGCCTTCGTGTAGTCAATGAAACACAGGTAAACATTTCCGGTATTCTCTGCTTTCAGCCAAGACCTTCTGAAATCAGCAATGATATTCTTGGTTCCATGTCCTCTTCTGAAGACAGCTTGAATTTCTGGCAGTTCCCTGTCAATATACTGCTGCAGTCACTTTTGAATGATCCTGAACAAAATTTTACTTGCATATAGTATCAGTGATACTGTTTGATAATTTCCACATTTGGTTGGATCACCTTTCTTGGGAATAGGCATAAATACGGATTTCTTATTGTCAGTTGGGCAAGTAGCTGTCTTCTAAACTTTTTGGCATAGATGAGCGAGCACTTTCAGCTTTGCACCTGTTTGTTGAAACAAGTCAACTGATATTTCATCAATAACTGCAGCCTTGTTTTTCAACAATACCTTCAATGTGGCTTTGACTTCTTCCTTCCTGAGTATATGCTACCTCTTGAAATGGTTGAATGTTGACTAGTTTTTTCTGCTATAATGACTCTATGTGTTCCTTCCATCTTCTTTTGATGCTTCATGAGTCATTGAATATTTTCCTTGTAGAATTTTTCACTACTGCAACACGAGGCATCTTATATGGATCAAGGGGCAATGGTTCAAACAGAACAAGGAGATACTGTGTTGTTTAAATTCAGGAAGGGTGTGTGTCAGGGTTGTATCCCTTCACCACACCTTTTCAATTTGTATGCTGGGCAAATAATCTGAGAAGCTGGACTATGTGAAGAAGAATGAAGTGCCAGGATTGGAGGGAGACTCACTAACAATCTGTATCATGCAGATGACACACCTTGCTTGCTGAAAGCGAAGAGAGTTTGAAAATACTTACAAATGAAGATCAAAGACTGCAGTCTTCAGTATGAGTTGTACCTCAACATCAAGAAAACAAAAAATCTTCACAACTGGACCAGTAAGCAATGTCATGATAAATGGAGAAAGGACTGAGGTTGTCAAGGACTTCATTTTACTTGGTTCCACAATCAACATCCATGGAAGCATCAGCCAAGAAATGAAAAGATGCATTGCACTGGGAAAATCTGCTGCAAAAGAGCTCTTTAAAGTCTTGAAAAGTAAAGATGTCATCTTGAAGACTAAGATGTACCTGATCCAAGCCATGGAATTTTCAATAGCATCATATGCATGTGAAAACTGAATAATGAATGAGGAAAACAGAAGAAGAATGGATGCCTTTGAATTGTGGTGTTAGAGAAGAATATTGAACGTACTGTGGACTGCCTAAAAAACAAACATCTGTTCCGGAGGAGAACAACCAGAGTGCTCCTTGGAAGCAAAGATGGTAAGACTGTTTCTTACATGCTTTGGACATTTTGTCAGGAGGAAGAAGGACAACATGCTTGCTAAAGCAGAGAGTCAGTGAAAACCAGGAAGATTCTCAAGGAGGTGAACTGACACAGTGGTTGCAACAATGGGCTTCAGTATAAAAATTATTGTGGGCATGGTACAGGAGAAGGCAGCATTTCGTTCTGTTGTTCACAGGGTAGCTCTAAGTCAGAAATGGCTCAACGGCACCTAACAACAACATAGCTGGATACTGGGACAGATAAAGCAAACAAAATCCCATTGAAATCTCAGAACACCAAAAATATGAAAAAGCATCTAAAAGCCTAAGGGAAAACAGATCACCTGTGAGGGTACACGAATTATATTGGCATCTAGTTTCTCATCAGCAACATTATATTCTATAGACAATGGAGCTGCACCTTCAAAATTCAAAGGAGAGATAATTTTCAGGAGAAAATTCAATGTTTACTGAAGCTATCCATTAAATTTGAAGAAGAGTAAAGACATTTTTACACATTGAGGGGCCTCATACACTTTTGTTAGGAAGGTATTTCGAGGATGTCCTTGAGAAAATAAAGAAGTAAAGCAGCAAAGAGGAAGACAGGATCTCAGAGACTTGGGTCCAATCAGGAGGGCAATGGAGGAAAATCCTAGCAAAACTCAAGTAGCAGGCTGAGGGTGCAATCAGTTCAGATTGGAGTAGGGGAATGGAAGAGTTCTGAAGGGAAGTCTCCTGGGAAAAGGGAGAGGTGAACTCCATAGAACAAAAAGTATGACAGAGATTTTGGGGGGAAATATAGAAGACATAAGAAAAATTCATGATTCAAATATTCAAATATGAAGCAATTTACAAAGGAGAATTTCAAGCAACTGATAAAATGTGAGGAAAGTAAATTCAGTTAATCTTGATGGAGGAAATAATCTCCTCAAAGCAGCTTAGGGGTCACGCACTTTCATCCCAATTAAAAGAAAATGTAATCCTAGCAGAAGACTTCATCTAGCATCAAACTTTACATAGTCAAATTATAGATTTAGTAGTTTTAGCATTTCAAGAATAGAGAGAATATTGAAGACTTGGTAGTAGGTGCAGAAAAGAAGATAAGATTAAATTCTTGACAAGGTGAAAACATAGCTGATGGTGGCAGAGACATGGAAGAAGAAAAAGCAGAATAAAAGTAGAGCCCGGATAGCCTCATTCATAAAAGGTGAAGACTCACGAGGTACTGCTAACTTTTAACAACTAGAAACAGCAGTTTTCTTGTACTACTTAAAATAGCAAGGGTGACCAAAAGAGTATTAAAAATACTAAGATAGATATTGCACAAGTGGAAGTGTGGAGCAAAAATAGTGCAGGAAAAGCTTACTCATCACCGACTCATACTGAGGAGTTGACAGATATTAATGTTAAAAATCAAGATGTGCAATTGCTATAAAGCTATGACATAATCCAATTAAAAACTAGCCAAACTTGGACAGGTACTTCATAAGAGAGGGTTTGGAGAAGGCCAATAAGCACAGGAAAAGGTGCTCAACATCATTACTCACAAGGAAAATGCAACTAATAACCACTGCGTGCACACTAGAATAGCTAAAATTGAGAAGACTGAGACTATCAAGCATTACTGAAGAAATGAGCAACTGGCTTTTTTTTTATACCACTGGGTGGCGTGTAGATTGGTACAGCCCTTTGGAAATCTGGCAACAGCTAAGAAGGCTACACTTATGTCCACTGTATGACACAGAAATTCCACTGTTGGGTATAGACCCAAAAGAAATACATAAATTCACCAAAAGACATGTGCAAGAATGTCAAAAGCAGCTTTATTCAAATTTGCTGACCGGAAATGTCTATTTACAGTACAACATATAAATAATTGTGTTGTCATGTATTAGAATGCCATGCAGCAATAAAAAACAACGAAGTACCACTACATGGAATGACATGGATGAATCTTACAGACATCAAAGAAGGCAGATGCAGTGCTATGAAGTTCTGTTGTGATGGAACTCAAAACTGTGCAGTTACCCAGGGTGGGAGTATTGACTGGAAAGAGACGTGAGGGAGTCTTCTGAAATGGGAAATTTTCTGTATCTCGATGTGGATGGTGGACATGTAAGTGTGCATATAAATACAAACTGGGTTGTAAACTTTATATGAACTTGAGCTCAAGACACAAAGAATTAAAAAAAGAGAGCTGCATAAGCTATTCCCATTCTTTGCAATGTTATCCTTCATTTGTTATGATCCTCACAGTCGAATCTCTTTGCATAGTCAATAAAACAAAGGTCACTATCTTTCTGGTATTCTCTGCTTTCAGCCAAGATCCCATCTGACATCAGCAATAATACCCTTCATTCCATGTCCTCTTCTGAATCCAGCTTGAATTTCTGGCAGTTCCCTGTTGATGTATTGCTATAGTCATTTTTAATTACCCTCAGCAAAGTTTTACTTGTCTGTGATATTAATGATACTGTTTGATAATTTACACATTCAGTGGGATGGCTTTTAGTTGGAATGGGCACCTATATGGATCTCTTCCAGACAGTTGGCCGTGTAGCTGTTATCCAAATTTGGTGGCACAGACGAGTGAGTACTTCCAGCTCTGCATCCATTTGATGAAACACCTCAGTTGGTATTCTGTCAATGCCTGGAGCCTGTTCCTCACCAGTGCCTTCAGTGTAGCTTGGACCTCTTCCTTCAGTAACATTAGTTCTTGCTCACATGATACCTCTTGAACAGGATGAATGTCAACCAATTATTTTTGGTACAGTGGTTCTGTGTATTCTTTCTATGCATCATTCAACATTTTGACATTAGAATCATTCAATATTGCAACTCGAGCCTTGAATTTTTTCCTCAGCTTTTTCAGCTTCAGAAATGCTGATCATGTTCTTCCTTTGTGATTTTTTTAACACCAGGTCTTTGGCTATTTTATTATAATACTATGCTTTGTCTTCTCATGCAGAACTTGTATGTAGACCGAGAGGCTACCTCTCGAA
Organism: Heterohyrax brucei; assembly: GCA_028571685.1. Taxonomy (NCBI): domain Eukaryota; kingdom Metazoa; phylum Chordata; class Mammalia; order Hyracoidea; family Procaviidae; genus Heterohyrax; species Heterohyrax brucei. The sequence goes on from CM053140.1 coordinate 64,165,334, forward strand.
TAGAAGGGGATACTGGCATGGCTTAGACTCGGGAAAGATGTGTATTAGGATTGCATCCTTTCACCATACTTATTCAATCTGTATGTGAGGCAAACATTCTGAGAGCCTGGACTATATGAAGAAATGTGGCATTAGAATTGGAGGGAAACTCATTAACAATCTGTGATATGCGAGACACACCTTGCTTACTGAAACTGAAGAGGACTTGAAGCACTTACTGATGAAGACCAAAGACCACTGCTTTCTTTAAGACTATACCTTAACATTAAGAAAACAAAAATACTACAACTGGGCAAAGAAGCAACAACATGATAAATGGAGAAAATAGTGAAGTTGTCAAGGATGTAATTTTACTCGGATCCCCCATGGAAGCAGCAGTCAAGAAATCAAACAGTGTATTGCATATTGGGCAAATCTGCTGTAAAAGACCTCTTTACAATGTTGAAAAGCAAAGATGTCACCACAAAGACTAAGGTTTGCTTGTCCGAAGGCATGGTATTTTCAGAAGGCATGGTATTTTCAATTGCCTCATATGCATGTGAAAGCTGGACGGCAAATAGGGAAGACTAAATTATGGCATTGGCAAATAATATTGGACATAACATGTACTGCTAAAAGAGTGAACAACTCTGTCTTGGGATAAGTATAGCCTAAATGTTCCCTAGAAGCAAAGATGGCAAGACTTGGTCTCATTTACTTTGCACATGCTAGCTATTACAAGGGACCAAATCCTGAAAAGGAACATCACGCTTGGTATAGCAGAGGATTAGTGAAAAAGAGGTGGACCCTCAGTGAGACTGAGTAACGTAGTGACTGCAACAACGGGCTCAAAAATGCAGTGTATCCTTATGTTGTACACAGGGTCGCTGTGAGGCAGAACTGACTCAACAGCATCTAACGACAACAACAATAACAGAAGTATATTATCTAGAGTTGTGGATGTGGACATAACAACTAGAAGCATTAAAACTCAAAACATAAAAAAAGAAGTTCCATGGGCAAGAAATCTTTTTCATAAAACATAGCTGCGAAAAGAGACAGAGTAACTGAAGGAAAGGTGTGGTCCAGTCAGATTTTTTGAGAGTGACTACAGCATGTTTTAAATGCCAGCTGGATGAACTGAAAAGCAAGGGAGGATCTGGAAAGAATTAAAAATCAAGGGAGCTCTTGAAAGACATACAGAGGGGAGATTTGCTTCTACAAAGTTTCCCTGAGAGGTATGAGTGGATGGGATCCAGAATCAAAGGAGAGATCAGACAGGCCTTATCCATTCTGAGTAGAAAGAGGAAGAGGAAGCTGACAGGACAGGAAGTGGGAGGAGCTAATGTAAGAGTTCAGAAGAGGGGTTATTCTGATATGATGTGTGTCTGAGACTCTGTATTATTTTACTTTCAAATTTCATCTGTTTGTTTAGGTTTGGCAGGAGCTTCCCTTGTTGTTGACACCTGTGTCTTCCATTTCTGGCCTCCCAGAGAGCTTTAGCCACTTGTGTTGTCTTTGAAACTTCCTGTTCCCACATACAAAGATCTTTTCTTACCAAGTTATCATGACAGTCTTCAGGAAAGCAGGCCAGAGAGGAGGAAGGGGAGATTCTGAAGGAGACAATGGCTTGTGGGAATCATGTGACATTTCAGTGAGGTCAAAGCAGTGTGGTTTCTCAGAGGGTGGGGGTGGCTTCAGTTCACTGTTGCCCCTGCAATACCCGTCACCGTGCTAGGTACACAGCAAGGGCTTCTTGCTTGTTCAATTAATACCTGAATGTGTAAGACATCAGGGTAGACACAAACCAATTCAACACAAGTTCCCTCAGCTGTGTTGGGAGACTGTATCCGGACCTTTGGGTCTCTGCCACTGGGCCTGGTCTGAGAGTCATAAAGTCATCCCATCCCTCTCTGTAGCCAGGCTACAGCACCCTGAGAAGCCCAGTTATGACAGACTCAGGCTACACGTCCTCTAGTCCTGCCATCTTCTCTTGCTGTCCCAGTAGTCGAGGGGAATTTGTTACTATGCATGTCTGTTATTTTCCCTATGGGCACACACTTGAAACAGTCATCCTTCAGGCTACCCCAGAGAGAGGATAGGAATGGGAAATCACGTTTCTGGGCTGCCCTGTGAGACGGTCCTTGACCCATGCTTTATTGGATACTTTGAAGGGCGTGGGAAGATATTGCCTGCTCTTATGGATGCCTCCCAGGTAGTTATAGGGAAAGTATTTAGGATTACTACCTAATCTCAGATTTCCGGGGGGGAGAAATTTCACTGTCATCTTGCATGATTTCTTATTTGGGGGAATAAGACCACATCTGCATGCTCTTACGCTATTTTGTGAGAGCTGCTTTTGACACAGTCATCTAGTTGTAGATGTCTAGTGACAGGCACTTGTCATTGTCATCCTTTCACAAATGACCCACTGGAGGGAGTATTTGACATCACTTTCTCAAAAGACACAATATGCCTCATGGTGGTCCTTGGGGCACAACCAGGCCATTTGTAAAGGTAGCTGTCCTAGCCTTTCAGAAGAGACTAGCAAAAATGTTGTCATGTAGTCCAAGGTCAACCAACAATTCTAGAAAGATCAGCTGGTTACGCATGAGGATAGTTCTGGAAATCTGAAAAGATAACTGTGGTTTTAATATTTTTAGAAATTAAGGTCTCACATACCAATACTAGAACAGCTTAGTTTTTGCAAACAAATGTTCTTTTCCCACAGAGAGCTGACACTTAAGAATTCACTGTGTGTGAGCTAGTCACTTGCTGGGTGCTTTACATGAGCCATCTATGAAACCCTCTCAGCTTGTAAAGTCCACATAAGAAGGTCCCTTTTACTAATGCGAACACTGAAGCTCAGAGAGGCGAAGCATCTTGGACAAGGTTACACATCCGGAGTGCGGTGGTTCAAGGAGGGAGCTCAGGGCAATCTGATCCTAGAGCCTGGGCCCTTTCTTCTGGGCTGCACAGCCACAGCCAAGCCTTCCCTTTCAAGACAAACATCAGCTTCTCTCCCATGGAAAGCACTGGGCTCCAAGAGTGAAAAAAGAAGGAAGGCAGAACTGAGGTGGGCATATAGGGGTAGAAGCAGCACAGATCTCTTGGTTCTTTTCCACACTGGCTCTGGTTAAGGATGAAAACCCAGGAAAAGTGCTATCTTTAGTTCCCTAATATGATCAGCTCAGATCTCTCAGGCACATGTAGGGCAGAGAAAATAAGGATGGAGGGCAGAAAAGAGGGGAGCAAGAATTTTCCTAGAATGAGGCTTCATTCTCTTATTTCTTTAGGAGAGTACCATGATTAACTTCAATACTTTCATGCAAAATTTTCCCTTCCAACTGGGGACATCTAGCCCGTCAGGTTGGATCTCTTCAAGGACTGGGTATGTCTCTCCCTTGGCTGTGGCTCCTTATGGACAAGCCAAGTCTCCTCTAGATCCTTCTCAGCACTGGCCCAGAGAGCTCTGTCCCCAAAACATTCTCCCCTAGCTAGGGTGGGTCCCCTACACAAAAGAACAGGATAGCTAAGGTCTGACCAGAATGTCCAGCCTGGGCAACACTATGGAGCAGGAAGGTGGGACATGGGACTGCTCTGAGTCAGTTTCACTAACCCCCGGGAAGAATCACCAGGGATGAGGGAGGGACATACCTTCACACCTGGGCAGGGGGTGGTCCCAGTTCCGGTTGGTGCCATGTTGACATGTGAGGACAGGATGGCCAATCAGTTGATATCCTGGGAGACACTCAAAGGTCACTGACTGCCCAACGTTGTAGCCAGCTCCCCTCACAATGCCATTGGCAAAGGGCTCGGGGTCTGGGCACTCTTGAAGTTCATAGGCTGGAAACAATGAGAAGAGAAAGTCACTTTATTCTCTCTGGATATTTTTTTTTCTACAAGAATATAAGAGCAGCAGAGAGTTATCATAGTGGTGAAACACCGAGACCTGGACTCCGATGGACGTTGGACACTAACTGTCGGCTCTGGAAAAGTTATTTAACTTCTTTATGTCTCACTTTTCTTAATATAAAATGGTGACTGTGAGAATTAAGTAGGATAATTAAGATATGCACAGTACTGGCACATGGTAAGAACTCAATAAATATTATTTATTATTATATCCAACAGAATCCCTGGGTGGCACAAGTGATTAAGTACTCAGTTACCAGTTGAAAAGGTTGGCTGTTTGAACCCATCCAGAGGTGCCTTGGAAAACAGGCCTGACAATCTTCTGAAAGGTCACAGCTTTGAATGTCCTATGGAGCACTTCTATTCTGCACACATGGACTCACTATGAGTTGGAATTGACTCAGTGGCAGCCAACAAAAGCAATACTGTATCCAGGTCTCGAGTGGCACAATCTACTTCCATTAAGATCCCATTAAGATTGCAGCCAACTCTGACAGTATGCACACCACCCCCCACCCCCCAGCCATTTAGTTCATAATGAAGTCACTCCTGGAATTCATCCTTCATGCACTGATTGGACAGGCCCATAAAACAAAATGAGACTAAAGGGGCACACCAGCCCAGAGGCAAGGACTAGGAGGCAGGAGCAGATAGGAAAGCTAGGGATAGGGAACTCAGTGTTACGAATGGAAAGTGTTGACATGTTGTGTGGTTGTTAACCAATGTGTACTGTTTAATGGGAAAATAGTTTGTTCTGCAAACCTTCATCTAAAGTATAACAATAAGCCCAAATTTTTAAACAGCCGTTTTTTCTTTTCAGCTCAGTAGCAACACCAAAAGGGAAAAAAAAAAATCCATGACTATCATAGATGAAAACAAAGTGAATGCTACTGGAGTAAGTTTTCCTGGCCAGGCTTTCCAATGAAATGAAAAATATTAGTAGTGATAAGAAATATGTTTTTGTCATTCCCTATCTTCAGGGAATTTTTTTTTTAAATTGCATTTTAGAAGAAGGCTTACAGAACAAATTACTTTCTCATTACAAAGTTAGTATGCATATTATTTTATAACACTTTTTAAACGAACCCATGACATGTCAACACTTTCCCTTCTTGACCTTCAGTTCCTTACTAGTGGAAAACTTTAAAAATTTCATCATTAACTATAGCTTGTATTGGAGTTACTCTGTAAATATCTTTTATGAGATTGAGTAATCTTCATTCTATGCTTAATTTGGTAAGAGTTTCATTGTGAAAGTGTATTTATTAAATGCTATTTCTGTATTCAAAATAATAATAATAAAAGAAAAAAAGGTTACAGCCAAGGAAACCCTATGGAGCAGCCCTGTTCTGTAACACATAAAATCATGATGAGTCAGAACTGACATGACGACAAAGGAGGGTTTGAGGGTTTATTATATCCCTGGGAGAGGGGGCTCAAGGAAGACACTGCTAGATTAAACCACTCTTTATTGAGCACCTCCATGGGGCCAAGCATCTACTCAGGTTCTTCCAGGTTGCTTGTTTTATGTAATCACCCCAGTAATCATTACCAACACAAATATGAAGCAGTAGAGTGAGGATCTGAGTGGTATCTTTCTGATTCCTACAAACGAGAACCTATTTGGCTGGCTGCGAAGGAAGAAACCTCAGTGGGAACAGGCCAATCCAGTGGCAAGGGGAAGAGTGAGCTAAAGGGAATGCAGGACTGTCATGCAAGGCAAGTCTTTCAAAACAGTAGGAAAGTTGCTTCCATGGGAGTAGGTGGCTTAGACTCAAAAGAAGACACCTCAGGGGAAACAGCTTGGGCCAATGAAAAGGGATTGTCGAGCACGTGCCACAGAGCAAAGCCTTCGATTAACTGGGTCCACAGGACAAAGAACAGCCTTCGCGGAAGTCACTGGGCCCACCCTGCTCAGGAACTCAGCAGGAAGAGCAGAAAGAACCTTCTAAAAGTGGCACTTCTCAGTGGGAGTAGCTGATTTCAAGAGACTCCTCCCCGAAATGTAGATGTATGGTGGAAATGTGATGTATATTTTCACTCAGTGTTGTACAGAGAAGTCTCAGCAGGAAGAACTGGGTAGATTTCACTTGAAGTCATCAGGTTAACTGGGCACACCCAAAAGCTAGAAGCCGTAGTGGAAGTGGTCACACTGGTCAGCCAAAGGAGAGACAGCAGCAGTGTGGGTGAGGGAGCTTTCAGAGACAAAGTCTGAGTAGAAGCAGTGAGCGTGTTACACACGTAACATAGGGTTAACTGGGGCTGCTAGGTTTTGCTGTAAAGAGAAGCTTCACGGGGAACACGCGAACCCGAAGACAGTTAAGCGCCTGAAACAGTACCCTCTGCTGTCAAGTTGATTCCAACTCCTAGCGATTCTAAGTACATCGCAGGTGACCATAGTGATATTCAGCAGAGGTATGTAGCACTTTTTCTAGGATGAGATCACAAACTTAACTGGCAGTCCTCGTATACAGTGTCACAATTTGCACGTTTGTATACTTTGTTGGTGAAGTCACTATTTAAAATGGCCCCAAGCACAATACTGACATGCCGTCTAGAACTGTCTCAGCATTAAGAAGGCTGTGATGTGCCTTACAGACAAAATATATGTGTTACATTAGCTTTATTCAGGTGTGAGCAACAGCTCTTTGCTGTCAGTTTACTGTTAACAAGTCAACTTATATGAAATAACGTGCATTTAATCAGAAACACACATAAAACAAACTTATGTACTGACTGGTTGACAAAAGTGTAATGGGAACCTAACTTTGTACCACACTCGGAGCAATGGTTCAGCATTTGCTAATTCAGTGGTAATGGTAACTTTTACAGAACGTCAGTAGTAAGAATCGACTATGTATATCCAATTGTTAATAGTCGATATCTCTGAATGGGGTGAGGTGATTGGGAGTGGAGATGGGATTATGGGTAAGTTCTGGCTTTCAATGATGTGCTCACAAAACTATCTCTAAAGCATTTTAATTTTTTTACAAGCATATGTTAGTATTGAGAAAAGATCTAAAACCATGGAAAAAATTCCCATTAAGCTGGGAAAAGAAGTTAGAACAAATAGCTCAGTCAGCTACACAGGGAAGCCTCAGAGACAGAAGGTGGACTTATCCAGGGCCCCTGTGTACAGGTGCACAGGTTACACACAATCCTTACAACCACAGCACATCACACAGAGAAGGCTGTGTGGAACTCTTTCAGGAAGCGTGCCAGGAGGAGTGGGGCCTGTCCCAAGACTTCACCTCAGCAGGCAGAGCTGCAGTGAGTGTGGGTGGGCCTCACAGAGGAAGACCCTCAGGAGCAGTAAATGAGCCTGTCTCATTGCTTAAGACTCAGTGGGCACTGTAAGGACTGTCCCCGGAATCCTGCATCGTAGGAAGAGTCTTGTGAGCATAACTGGGCCTGAAACATCGGGGAAGGCCCAGAGGGAGTAATTAAGCCTATGAAACCTGAGGGGAGGTGGCTGGCCAGATACTCTGGGGATGCCTGAGAGGGAACAGATGGGTCACTTGCCCAGCCAAAGCTGCTCGCTCTTGGGTTTGTGTAGAGATGTAGAGGTGCTGTTGGGCCAGTCACCCTGACAAAGGCCATGTGAGAACTTAAGCTTGTCAAACAAGGCTATGGAGGGAACTTCCAATAAAGGGAAGCCTCACTGCGCAGGTCTGTCCCCACACCCATCCCACCTTCCTGAAGCCTCTGCTGCTCTTGCATGGAAGGCTGGGAAGATGGGTGAGAAACGGGGACATCCAGAGGAGCAGATGGGCACTTGTCCTCACCCTGATATTCCAGCTTGAATCCCGGCCGGTTTTGGGAGTGGTCGCTGTGGAAATACACAGTGGTCTCATGGGACGTGGAGAGCAGGGGGCTGGGAAGCTCACTTCCACTGAATCTCCCCATCATGCGGCTGGTCTCATAGGGGCCATTGCGGATTTCTATGAAGTCATGGTTGGGCTCGGTGGAGAAGTTCAGGAACTGGATGTGAGCTCCTGGGTGTGAGACAGAAGCAAGATAATACCAAAAGCAATACAGTCCTACTTCAAACATGCCACCCATGAAGGCATTCCCCACTACAGCCCCTAAGGGCCTGAGCACCCCCCTGCCCCTCCCACTGAATCAGGGTTCCCAGAACACACACTGGGAGATGTGGATTTGGTCAGTCTCTTCTCTTCAGGCAGAAATAAATGCAAAAGTACATTATTCACTCCAAAGAAAAGGCATTACTCTTTTCAGAGTTCTATACCAATTCCATTTATTTTATTGAAAACAAAGTTCAAGGCCAACACTTGATTTATTTTGTGATTCATATTTCTAATATCAGTATAAAGACAGTTTTGCTGAAATAAACTTTTTAGTTTAAAATAACACCATCCTGCAATCCATCAAAAGACATGACCTTTAGCGATGGAATTCTAGAACACTTGAGGTAATTCAGAAATGTAAGACTTAGAAATATACATGGTCTCATTTCTGCCATTAAGAAGCAAAGTAGTGTTTATTCTTTGGAATCTTACTGGGCTAATCGAGATCTCCCAGCAACGTGAGATGTGAGATGCATGTAGTTAAGCCCTTCACTTACACATTACTACACTCTTTGGGAATTCTGGTGGTACAGTGGCTAACAGCTACAGCTGCTAACCAAAAGACTGCCAGACTGAATTAACCAGCTGCTCCTTGGAAACTCCGTGGGCAGTGCTGCTCTGTTCTGTGAGTCAGAAAAGATTCAGCAGGACCTAACAACATACTCCTGGATTACGGGTATGGAGGTGCAAATATTAATATTTGTCTACTAACAGCATTTGTCAAAACTAGAGTACTGTTAAAAGAAATAGATTTACTGAGCATATGGCAATATCCACAATGTATTATTAATTGTGAAAATCAGAATGCAAAATGGTTTGTACTATACAATTATAATATATACATTTAAAACTTGGGAGAAGATTCACTCACCAACAATATTTACTGAACACTGATCGTGAGCTAGGGTTGTGCTAGGCACCGTACAGGGATGAGTTGCATCACCAGGTTCTTGTTCTCATAAGGGTTACATTCGAACGGCAGAGGACTAAACTCTTAGTGATGATCTCTGAATGGTGGAATTATCAGTAGATTTTAATTTTTCAAGCTGGTTCTCCTGTATTTTCTAATTTCTTTAAAATGGGCATATGTATAAGTTCTCTCACACTGGATTATTTGAAGAACAAATTCAAGATGACGCACATGTCATGTTGAAGACCCTACATATCCTGCCCTGTGCCATTCAGCCTTCCCTCCACAGAAGCTATCTTTGTCATGAATTTGGAAGACATCCTTCCAGATCATGTTTTTAGATTCTCAAATGCACGTATTTGGCTTATTTATTTTAAATGTTTACAATAAATGACAGTACACTGTTTTCTACATATCTTCTTTACTCAATATCATGTTTTCAAGATCTATTCATGTTGACATTCATGGATACAGTTTGTTCATTTTAATTGAAAATTAATTCCATCTCACGAATTATCCGACCACTCTTCATCCACTCCCCTATTAATGAAGAGGTAGATTGTTTCCAAAGTAGATACGTTTGCACTGAACATCTCTGCACCTGTCATCTGCGAAACTAGTGCTTTCCATTCTACCATCTAGGCATCTTTCCCACACCAGTGAACAAACCACAACCAAATCCACTGCTGTTGAGTCAATTGACTCATTGTGATCCTACAGGATAGCGCAGAACTGTTCTCCAGAGTTCCCAAGGAGCACCTGTGAATTCAAACTGTCAACTTTTTTGGTTAGCAGCTACAACATTTAATTGCTAGGATTTCCCAGCGAACAAAGAGTGTATGCATATCCATAAAATTCAAACTCTCTGCTGTTGAGTGGATCCAGACTCATAGTGACTCTACAGGACAGAACAGGATTGCCCACTAGGGTTTCCAAAGGGCAGCTGGTGGATTAGAACTGCTGAATTTTTGGTTAGCAGCCATAGCACATAACCACTGCTCCAAAAAGGCTTCATACCCATCAAAAACAAACAAGCAAAAACCCAAACCCACTGTCATGGAGTGAATTCCAACTCATAGAGATCTATAGCGACCAAAGGGACTCCATTGTATAGACTGAAGAATTTCTGCATTGAGCTGAAAAGAAGGAAAAGGACTGTAGCCACCATCTAGTGGCAGAAACATATAAACGCAGTGGATCATACAACACACACCCATTGCAATCGAGTCCATTCTGACTCACAGTGGTCGGGTCCTACAGGACAGAGTAGAACTGCACCATATAGTTTCCAAGGCTGAGATCTTTATGTAAGAAGACTGCCACATCTTTCTTCCGTGAAGCAGATGATGAGATTGAACTGTGTCTACTTCTGGTTTAGCAGCTGAACACTTAACCACTGACCAGCAGGGGCTCCTCAGTGGCTCTTCAGGCATGCTGAAACCAGGTGCCACACTAGGGTCCTCGATGAGATCCAAATGCATTTGGAATCAAGGAGTCCTGGTCTCCTGAGACCAGGCCCTGCCTCTCCCCAGAGTCTGGACAAGTCTTAGGGCTCTAGCAGCTGAATAGCAGGATTTTCAGAGGACTTCTCACTTAAACTGCTTTCTTTCGGATGCTGCCCACTCTCTGCCTCTATCGGCTGAGGTTTTTCTGCTCCAAGCTTTCAGGCAGAACTGTAGAGTCTTCCAGCTCTTTCCCCACTCCATGTTTCAAAATCTGGAGTTTCCCATAGCTGCCAATTGTCACACTTTTGCAACCTGCTCATCTGTCCCTAGTTTCCTTCAGAGGCAGGTACTATATAATCAGACTCCATCTGTTGGTGGTCTCCAACCTCTCTCGTCCCCTCAGAGCAGAATCAGAGAAGGTGGGTTAGACCATCTTCTCCTGGAAGCCCCTTCTCTAGCCAGAAGACCTATTCCAGGCTGAATAAGGGACAAATTGAGGATTATCATTTCCAGCACTATCAGACTGGAAACCCCCTGGCCTGAGACAGTTCTTTCCTAGGAGTAGGGCAGTAATTCAGGCAGAATAACCTAAAAGCACAGTACACTGGCTTGATGTCAACACAAATCCTTTATCTCTTCAGAAGAGCTATTTGGGATTAAATTAAAGTCCCAGGGCACAAGGCCTGACTCATCAGTGATTACATTATATATCCAGATCAATGTCTTTCCTCCCCCTCCACCTTCTTCACCTCCCTTCCCATGCCTGCAAACTCCATCACTACTAACAAAACCTCTTCCAGTCCCTAGGGCAGCTAGCACATACATAATGAAGAATGCAAACTTAATTTCATATTGACAGTGGCTCAGCTGAATTAGGATGATAAATCTGATATTGGAGCTATAGGCACAACTTGATATCCAGTCTCTGTAAAACAGGTTTTTTTAAAAAAATTTTTAACCATTATCTAGTAATTTCTTGTTCCATATTCTTGGCTTTATCTCACTACTCAAACAATAATCACGGCAACCCTAGTACTTGCCCTCCTATATTATATGTTCCCAAAGGACTTGCATCTGTACCATTTTTAATTGGTCTTCACACTTGTACAACAGGTAGAGAGAGAAGTATAATTATCCTCATTTTGCAGAAGAAGAAGTAGAGATGTAGAAAGTTCAACTGGCTTGGCTAAGGATGCGCTGACAGACTGCGGCAGATGGCTGCTTTAATTAAGCCCAGGGGTCTGCGTGAGAAGGCTCTGTCTCCAGTGGGTTGGGGAGACTTACCAAAGCCCACAGGAAGGGCTATCTTCCAGGAGCAATCCATGTTGCTGGGGTAGTTGCCTGGGAAACCTGGGCTTAGGATCACCCCTTCCATCTCTTCCACTGCTCCCCCACACTGTGCTGTGAAAATGACAATGACAATGACAGAGTGTTAGGACACCATCAAGGAGAATACAGGGCCATGCCCACTTTAGGAAATTCTCTAAAAACATTTTTTTAAAATTTGGTGGGAATATACAGTCATATACCATTTGAACAATTTCTGCACATACAACCCAGTGACAGTGATCATATTCCTCATGTCATGCAAACATTCTGACCATTATTCTCCAGACTATTCTATTACCATAGACTAAAACTCACTGCCTCCTAAGCCTCTCCTCTAACCCTTCAAGTTGTTGTTTTCAATTTGATCTCAGACAATTCTTTAAAAAGAGCACAATGCTCAAAGTAGACATACTTTACTAATGAAACTACTTTTTGGCTCAAAGAAGACTTCAGGGGATAGTTTTAGTTTAACGTTTAAAGTTTAAAGATTATCTTGGGGCAATGCTTTCGGGGATTTATTCAGCCTCAATGGCTCCAGAAAGTCTGGATTCTGGTGAGAATTTGAAAATGCATTCCAAATTCTTCCCCCTTTTTATTGGGATTCTTCTACATAATCTTTGACAATAATGTTTAGTAACAGTAGCCAGGCACCATCCAGTTTCTCACGGTCTCAATGCCAGAGAAGGCAATTGTTCATAAAGGTAACAGGACATATGATCTATTTCTTCCTTCAATCCTGACTCCTTTTTTCTCTGCAGAGCCACAGTTTTTAACCTTTCCTGATTCATAAACCTCTGCAAGAATCCAAATAGAATCTGTAATTCCTCTCCTTAAAAACTGCATATGCGGACAAAACCGAGTAGCCAATTCTGGAAAGGAAGCACATTTTTGGACTTCCCAGGGGTTTGTGTACACAAGTTATGGGCTGTTGACCCAGAGCTTCCCCTTTCTAGGTCTGATTCCTTAACAGAGACACACAGTAAAGGTGACAGTGATCTGACCATTCTATATACTAACCCCACAATCTCCCTAGTCTCACTGTGCAAACAACTTGTCCGAAGCTGAAGAAAAAGGAACAGGAAGGGGATATGCATGTATTAAGTCCTACTCAGTGCAGACCCCATGCCGACATGCATTCTATGGGGTGGGTGTCCCTACTGTGCATCTGCCTCAGAACTCAGACATGGTTTACCCTTGGTCTCCTGGAAGCACACACACGGTGACTGTGATCAGCATTCCATAGGGGGCTGACCACAGAGTTGTCTGAGAAGGGGTAACCCCAGGGACTGGGGACACATGAAAAGCCAATTAAGGTGACTTTAGAAATAATAGATATTTACTGCTGGGTTACATGGCAGCCTGGCCAGTAGACATCAGTTCTTTTCTCTCACATCTTTCAAGGAAAAGGCAGTGTGACAGAAACAGACTGAGGAATCAGGCAAGCCCAGAAAAGGGAACAGAGTGAAGGCATTTGGCAGTGCCCAGGAAAGCCCATTCCAGCAGAGGGTGACCCAGGCAAGCCCACCTATGCACAAAGGAACAAACAGTGTGGGGCTTCAGAGTACAGGTCTAGCATCCAATTGTCTGGGTCACAATCCCAACACCTCCACTTCCTACACGACCTTGGGCCCCAGTTTTCCCAACTGTAAAATGAAGATAATAATAACATCTACCTCGTCATGGTAGTGTGTTAAAACCAAGCCAAATCCACTGCCTTGAGTTGATTCTGACTCATAGCAACCCTATGGGGCAGAGTAGAACTGCCCCATAAGGTTTCCAAGGAGCACCTGGATTTGACTGCTGATGTTTTTGTTAGCAGCCATGGCCCTAACCACTGTGTTGCCCGGGTAGTGTGCTAGCAGAGTTAGATGAGAAGAACTGCACTTCCTTTGAAACAGCGGCTGGCAGACACACTAAGCCCTCAATGTACTGCAGCTGATGTTAATATAAGTGGTTTCCTTGGCAAGCCAAGCCAAGCCAAAGCCTTTATAAAATATATTGGGGGGAAATAGCAGGGCTAATCCATCACATTTCTGACCTGCTTGGCTGACCATGGAAACCCAGGAGGCACAGTAGCTAAGAGCTACTGCTACTAACCAAAAGGCTAGCAGTGGGAAGCCACCAAGCACACTTTAGAAACTCTATGGGGCAGTTCTACTTTGTCCTATAGGGTTGCTACGAGTCAGAATCAACTTGTTGGCAATGGGTGATTAATGGGTGGGCTGATGACCAGATCCTGCCACCTGGTGAAGTCACCTTGCCCAAGTGACACTGGCCTGACTCACCTCCAGCTCCAAGGTCAGCACTGAGCTACATTTGATAATCAGACATCAGGCAAACTTAGGCTTCCATTCCTGACTCCGCTGCTTTCTTTTTAATCTTAACAGTCACTGTTTTCCTGTTTGCAAAAATGAGGATCATACAACCTCCCCTGAAGAGCTTTTATGAGGAGACGTGTAGCACTGTGCCTCCCACACAGTAAGTCATTCCACTGAGTTGATTCCAACTCACAGCAACCCTACAGGACTGAGCAGAGCTGCCACGTTTCCAAGGCTATAATCTTTATGGAAGAAACTGTAATCTTTATGGTAGTGTAGTGGTTAAGCACTATGGCTGCTAACCAAAAAGTTAACAGTTCAAATCCACCAGGTGCTCCTTGGAAACCCTACAGAGTAGCTCTACTCTGCCCTATAGCATAGTTATGAGTCCAACTGCATGGCAGTTTTTAAAAAATCTTTATGGTAGCTTACTGCCACATATTTCTCCCATGGAGAAGCTAGTAGGTTTGAATCACTAACCTTCTGGTTAGCAGCTGAGTGCTTTAGCCACTGTGCCAGCAGGGCTCCTTTCCCAGATAACCAAAAAGCCAAACCCACTGCCACGGCCAGTAACAGAACCCAGTTCTTTTGCATGGAAGGCAGGAATTCTACCACTGAACCACAATGCTCCCCACACTTCCGACACAGCCATTAACACTTCTCTCCTAATGGATTTCCCCATCTGCTCCACCGAAAGTCATGGCGGAGGGCCCAGAGTGTCTCTAAGTCTTACTTGGGGTCTAGCTGATTATCTGGAGTCAGAACAGTCATCAGTAAGATTTTTGTCTGGACAAATCTCACTTCCCATTTGGCAGGCAGAAGTTCCCAAAGGCAGCCATGAATGAGAGTTAAAAGACTACAGAAACGTCAGTCTAAAACTAACGCTTGTAATAGTCCCAGATAACCAAACTGTCTTCTGATTTGAGCCTGAATTTGACGATCTGTCACTTAGCTGGCGGAAGATTTGAAAGCACTGAGAAAAGGCTCTTACCAATGCAGAGCGGCGGAGGGTAGTTCCATCGCCGCACGGTCCCCGGCATGCAGGAGATGTGGGCGTGGCCCTGCGGAATCAGGAACAAGGGTGGGCTCACTGTCCCCAAGGGCAGCACGGTGCAACCCAGAACAGGGGAACAGGGAACTTCTCCAGGCCCCACGTTAAGGAACAAGATACACAAAGATACAAAGTCATAAAATACATCTGTTGTGAGACAGGAAGTGATGCCGGGGGAGGGAGATTTGAGGGAAGGACGATTATTAACAGCCATTACTAAAGAACTCTCATTATTAAAGGCTTCCTTGTGAGACTCCTTTAATTACTCAATTCTCTTGTGGCCTTCAAAGGAAAATTAAATTTTCCCAAAGTCTAATCAAACCCAACTCTGTGGGAACACAATGGAGTCTGGCTTGTGCCAAATTGCTAGTCAGCAAAGTTTGTCTTCTGCATGAACAGCTCCAAGAGGGAATAACTGTCCCCAAGGGAGCTCTGGGGCTGGGGACACTACTTCCCTTCTTTGGTGACTGCGTTCTGCTCATGCAAGGCTGGCCCATTGGCCAGTCCCATCTTGGGGACACCTGTTTGCTGGCCTGGGGTGTGAAGGTGGTACCTGGAGGGCATATCCTGGCTCACACTGAAAAGAGACCACATCATTCACCAAGTAGCGCTCGCCAAACTTCACCCCGTTACTGGGCACCGCAGGTTCTGGACAGCTGCTCAACCCCACAGCTAGAAACAGAGACAGACAGAAAGGAGAATGGACAAGCCCCGCAGGTCACTGCAATAACATGCGAAGGGCTATGCCGGCATCAGCAGAAAGTTGGGCTGTCTCTCCTCCTGGTCTCCTGGCTGGTGCTCCCCAGTACTTTTCACCTTCTGGCACACCAAAAAAAGTAGAATATTTACATGGCACAAGAGGTTAACAGAATAAAGCTCCTTGAGGCAAGAGGTACCTACCACTTTGCAGACTCTGCTGTTTTGCCTGGCAATGAAGATGGAGCATTTCCTTGCCACAAAGGCTGTGCCCACCCACGGGGCTCAGTGGATGGGCTTTTGAGCAGAGACATGCGAGCCCTGGTCTAAGCCCTCCTACCTCTCTGCATTCTCCTTCCACATCACTGCCTCCGATGGCCAACTCCCTTCACTTTTCTTGCCCTAAGAAGACGGTATCCCCAGGGTAAAGACAGGAAAGAAGCATAAGAAAGGCAGGCAGGAAGGAGAGAAGTTATCAAAGAGGACATCTCAGTGGACAGGACTCTCCGCTGCCGTATTTCCCCATTTGTGTGTCAAGGTGGGGCCAGCCCCTCTCCGGCAGAGGCACTGGGGGGCTCCTCATGCTTTGCTTCCCATAGTCATCCCTAGCCTGGCTCTCACTCACCTCTGGACACTGTAAGAGCCTCTCTGCCATTCCAACCCTCAGCCACCACTGTGCTGGTCCATCCTGCACTCACAGGCAACTGAAGCTTCTTAGAGTCTCTACTGGAGTCATGGCACATCCCTGCTGGACAGTTTGAAGGGCTCCTACTGCCTGTTGTATAGAAACTAATGTCCTCATCCTGACACTCCAGTGTCTCCATGATCTACCTCGGCCCGATCCCTTTCAAGATCACCTCTGTGAACTCTCAAATACTTCTCCCTCGCTCTCCTTTCTGGACTTTACCCATTCCATCTGCATTCACTTAGTCCTTGTTACGCACCCAGTGTTGTGCATGGTGCCTGGACGGGGCATCCATCGATTCCCTCTGCTCCTCCTCCCCACGTTGCTGGACCAGCTGAGCCCTTCCTATGTGCACCATTTCACTCCACTGAACCAAGTCTCAGCATCCCATTTCACAGGTGAGAATGCAGGCCAACAGAGTCCCCAAGATGTGTCTGACTCTGGGTGTGACTCTACTGCCCAAACGGAGAGCAAGCACTGGGGCCCCAGTGAGCTCACGCCTGACCCTCCCTTCCCGAAATCATCTTCTTCTTCCATGGCTTCCCTGGAATCCTTCCCTGGCTGACTCCCACACGGCAAATGGCAATGTGGCATCTCCACACTGGTCAGCTTCACGCTTCCCTGGGGTGCTAAGAAGCCCACCTGCAGCTACAGATGCACGAGGTGCACTCCCCAAATCCCTGTATATAGATCTCCTGGATGTGGAGGTGCGGCTCTGGGAATCAAGGCTAGAAGAATCTCAATGGGGAGGTAGAAAGTGAGCTCTCCTTTTATATTAAAGCAGCCTTCTTTCACCAGGGATGACAGAAAGGTGAGGGTATAGGGACTAACAGATTTGGTGGGTGAGTCTGACCTTGGGGACTGGCATGGCCCAGAGGGGAAGAGGGTGGGTTCTGCCCTCTTGAGGGTTTCTTGAGGGGATACAGGCTCCCATGGTAACCCAGGTGTATCAAGGGCCTGAAGAGAGCCAGTCATGGAAGAGAATGAGAAGCACTGCCCAGCCTGAGTCTCCAACCACCAATTCCGTTTGCTTGTGTAGTAGTTGGTGGTTTCTTGTCACACACTGGAGGTGAGATCTTGATAACTACATAAGCTTTATTTTTCTTTTGAGGGAAAATTTACATGTCATGAAATATACAGATGTAAGAGTGTACGCATGAATTCTGAAAAATGCATGCACTTGTTAGAACACAAACCCCTCTCAAAACTGCAGAGCATCACCTTACTCCAGAGAGTTCTCTTCCGCCCTTGCTAGTCAATTCCTGTCCTACATGTGGACAGGAGAAGTAGACATGATACTGGGAAATAAAGCGCTGCTTGGACCTAAATCTAAAAATCTCAGCAGCTGGGAAAAAACACCCCAAAGACAAGGATTAAGACAGTCATCAAATTGAATTCGAAGTTCTTCAAAACTTGGCTGTCATCTTGTCTCTTTGTTCCTACTCTTACCTGCATCCAAGTAGAACACAACTCAGTGTTCACTGGGGTGGGCACAGCTTAGTTAGTTGAGATGTATTTACTGGTCAAGAAAGAGAAGGGACAGAAAAGGTGATGACAGACAGGAGAAGGTGAGGCAGAGAAGAGAAAGGGTGACAGCAAGAGCAGATGAGTGGGCAGGAAGAACAACAGTGGTGAAGAAGGTGAAAACTGAGCAAGAAACACAGAGTGAGGGAGAGAAAAGTCCATTCTGATTTCTGTTACTCTGCACAGCTTGAGTTTTATTTAAACCATGCTTACAACAAAGGAAAAATTATTTCTTTTATTGTATGCAATTTATTACTTTCGGAAACATATTGTTCCATTTCCATTTCAATTAAATAAACATTCAATGGGAGTCATAGCAGTAGAATGACTTTTCAGCACCCTTCAAAACCATTTGCCTGTACAATAACAGTTAATTTTCCATCATCTCTGCCCTCTTTGTGGATCAGCTACAAACAATTACTGCCGGGTTCTTCGCTCCTTAGGAACCCAAGCTGTCAAATATTTGTGGGTACCCCTCTCCTCCCCCAGCTCTTCCAGCCATGAGAGGTCAGTGCTGATAAACTTCAGCTGCTGGGAAAACTGCCAATTTCTTTGGACAAGGAAAACTGGGGAGAGGTGAATTTTTGCTGGGAATGAGGTGGTAGAGTAACAAAGAGATTCAGGAAGAAGTGTCTTCAGAAGAAGAAAGAACAAAGAAAATCCAGGGAACATTTAAGGGCTTGAATCAAAATATCAAACAAGGAAACAAAACTAGAGAGGACAGAGAAAAAAAGTCAAAGGAAAGACATAGATTATTCAAGAAACCTTGGACACCTTGCTCCACTGGGTGTATGAAGCCTTAGATCTGTGGGGACAACGGTCTCAGAGGTTCCTGTCCTGCATCCTCAGGGTCCTTTGCTTCAAGCTGTCTCAGGTCCTTCCTCCGAGGAACACACATTAGTTGATGAGCATCCTGGGATCCAGCTAATCCTCTCTCAACCATCCAGGTAGAGCTCATCTTCTAGGGTCAGATGAGTACCGACCTAATAGTCAATGCCAACTCTGCCCGTAGGAGGCCTCTGGCACCAGCTGAGGCTTCTACTTGCACAGGCCCGTGAGGCTAGTGGCGGTCCAGCCAACCATTCACCAGCTGCTGTGAAGTCCGCTCCATCTCACCGTGACCTTGTATGTATCAGAGGAGAGCTGTGTTCCATAGGGCTTTCTATGGCTGAGTTTTCCAAAGCTGACTGCCAGGCCTTTTCTCCAAGGTCTTTCTTGAAGGACCACCTCTGTGAGGGATGTTAGCCTCCAACCTTTGGGTTCGCAGCAGGACTTATTAACCGTCTGCACCCCTAAGGGCTTCCCGCATGTCTCCCTTCTCATTCCAAACCTAACCCAGAATCCATTTTTGTAAAATCTAACTTGGCCAGGTCCAGCCCCTCTCCTCTGTATTTCCTTAGCATATCATGTTGTGACACAATTATTGTTTCCATGTTCATCTCTCACCAAAAACTTGGTGTCTTTGAGGGCAGGGACCACGTCTCATTCTTCTTCGTCCCGTAAGCACTCAGCATAGCGCTCGCAGCACCGTAGGCACTTCTTAATGATTCTTAAATTAAACTTGAAGACCTGACACAAACATTTGCTCTTTATTGAAGCTTTTCATGACATTTGCCTCTTTACTTGTCCCAGGTAGAAGTGACCAGTCCCTCCTTTGAACCACTGTTCTACCATCTGGGGACATCTGTGACAAGATCTGTAATGCTGGCATGGCACTTTTCTGTCTATATGTCTGACTCTCTCCAGTGGACTCATTGGACTGATCCATCCTGGTCTTATACAAACCCAGCCAAGTCTAGCAGAGACCTAAAAACCAAAAAACCAAACCCACCACCATCAAGTCAATTCTGATTCACAGTGACCCCAGAGGACAGAGCAGAACTGCCACATAGAGTTTCCAAGGAGCACCTGGTGGATTCAAACTGCCAACCACTTGTTAGTAGCCGTAGCACGTAACCATTACACCACCAGCGCACAGCGAACACTCAGTAAGCATGCTTTCCAGCACACAGTGGGGAAAAGTAAGCAGGCAAGCAGCCTCAGGGTGTCCCTTGTGGAAAACAGTCTCCCCAACAACCTCTTTCTTTGTTGACCCCAGAAGACATAATTTTAGGAATTTTTCGTGTTTACCACTTTAGGACACTGGAAACCAGAACCTAAGGATTTGAGCCCAGAGGCAGCAACCTAGGCCAAAAAGGAGCAAAGTTTCAAACTACAGCAGGAATCTTAGAGAAAAGCGCCTCACAGAGTGGGGGCTGGAGAAGACAGGTGTTAGAATTGGATGACGAGAGCAACTCCATTTACCTACGTCCCAGAGTACACACTGGGGCTTTCCCAGTTCTGGTGTGAAAACTGAGCAGGTCCATGGGCTTTAGAGCAGGAGATGCTGGGTGGGAATCCTATAGCTCTATCTCTTCCTGGCTGTGCCATCGTCACATTACAGACATTCTCCAAGCTTTAGCATTCCCACCCAGGTCCGGGATAAGGCTGGGGTAGGATGGAGAAAACAAAGCCCAAACACCATCCCTCCTCACAGCGGATGCTTGCAACTGTTACTTCCCACCCCAGGTCCCATAAACGACTGTCAGACCCTGATTTCTTACTTTTGTACTCCAGGTGGAAGCCGGCTGCAGACACACTGATGTCTGAGTAGAAATGAAGGTAGAGCTGGTTGGAGGTGCTGTTCAGAAGGGCAGGCACAGTCGTCCCTAGGGCAAGGAAACCAGGGGACATTTAGGCCTTAGTCACCCCGACATTCTGCTCTTTTTGATGTTGTGCTTCCAAGTGGCTCCAGTTCTCAAACTCACTAAATGACAAATCAGCTCTGCTCAGAAGCGCTGTTCTCCCATAAGAGAGGAGGGAAGACTTCTAACCACTGCCCCAAGCTGAGAGGGCGCAGAGCCAGAGGCCAGCAGTAGAGCTAACTCTTCAGGTGGCCTATGAATTTAGTCTTCTTCCTAGCTATCTTCAAGATTCCAGCTATACTCTGGCACAAATACTTATCTAGGTAATGGGGGCAGTGTAGACAGTTTATATGAGGCACACTGACTCCTTTTTATAGCTTGGCAACATGAGTAGTGGGGCCTAAAAGGATTCAGATAACTGCTATGGCCCCAAACATATACTACTGGAAAGTCAAACAGCATGGCTGCTTTGGTAAATGGTCTGGAAGCTCCTCAAAAGGCAAGGAGTTACTCCACTGAAAGACCTCAGTTGATGGTCCAAAGGCCTGTGAGTTTCCCTGGGAGTATGGCCTCTAGGCCTGATGCTGTCCCTGATCACAGATCATTAGTGAGTTCAACTCTTCAGAGAGGAATGGATTGGACTGGGGACACACAGTGACCATGTCATGTGTACATGTTATGGTTCTACGTGTCTACAGGATGTGATGTCATCCTACTGGCCTCTTACTAGACAGGAGTGGAGAGGTTGGAGAGCAAGGACAGGAGATTGTTAAGAGGATATGACATGTATGGAATGGAAATGAGAAGTGTGCTGTCACGGGCAAGGAGAGCAGAGGGAGCTGCAGATAGTTGGCCATGCAAATTTGAATTGCGTCGTAAACTTTCACTCAATCACTATAAAAAAAATAAAAAAATGTGGCATTACCATATCATCCAGCAATGCCACTCCCAGGTATACACTCAGGAGAACTGAGAACATGTATTTACACAAAACCAGACATGAATGCTCCCACCAACATTATTCATAATGGCCAAAAAGTGGAAACAACCTGTATGCTCATCAATGGATGAAGAGAAAAACAAAACACGGTGTTAGCCACACAAAAGAATATTATACAGCCACGAAAAGGAATGAAGTACTGACACATGCTACATCACGATCACTGCTCTCCAAAAGGCAGCCCCTGAAAGGCCCAACTTACCTGAGAAACTTCCCAACATGGTCACAGTGTTATCTGCACCATCAAACACCTCTAGAGAGTCCCAGTTCTGCTCTGTGACAAAACTGATGACTTGAATCTGAGAAGGCAGAGGGATTGAATTGTTCATTCAGTAGCTTGAGTTCATCCCTCCCTCCCTTCTTCTCCTCCCTTGCTGTCGTTAATTCACTACTGAGTCCCTCCTCGGGGCCAGATACTGTGTTGGGCCTTCCCAGTAGAAGTAAGATGCAGTTCCTACCCCTGAGGAGCTCATTGTCAAGTGAGGGAGACAGATGTGAAATAAATATAGGGCAGTGGAGAAGTTGGCAATGTAGACAGTGGGAAAAGGAGATCCTAGGAAGAGGGATTGCTTTAGTATAACTGGCCTTCTCTTCATCTTTCATACATTTCTTGGGCTTTCTGCTTTCCTGTCTTGATTGCATGTGATACCCTGCAGGAGTGAACCAGGAACTCTCTGCTGGCCAGTCCCTGCTTGCTGCCTCTCTGCTGGCCTTGCGGCCTCCTGTTCTGCTTTCATGCCACAGTAACAATTCTGGGGCCTCCCTCTGTTTGGCTCTTACCACTAGGCACTAGTTAGGCCCACAGTCTGCTTAACTGTCTGTGCTTCTGTGAGCTTGCTCCTTCACTCCTTTCCCTTATCTGCAACATCTCTCCTTCTGTCTGCCAACCAATCTTAAGAAAAGTCCTTGTACTAGGTTGAATAGTGTGTCTCCCTCAAATTTGTGTCCATCTAAAACCTCAGAATTTAACCTTGTGTGGAAATACGTTCTTTGAGGACATAATTTGTTCGTTAAGATGAGGTCATGCTGGATCTGGGTGAGCCCTCTATCCAATGATTTGTTGTTAGGTGCTGACTCATAGTGAACCTAAGTCCAGTGCTGTAAGAAGGCCATGTGAGGACACACAGGGAAGGTTATATGATGATGGAGGCAGAGACTGGAGTGACAGAACTAAAAGTCAAGGAATGCCAAGGATTGCTGGCAACCACCACAAGCTGGAATAAAAGGAAAGACTCTTTTCTTGAGCCTTCAGAGGGAGCATGACCTTGCTGATACCTTCATTTTAGGTAAATGAAGAAATAAATTCAGAATAAAAACAGAAAATAAATTCTGTTGCTTTAAGCCACCCAGTTTGTGGTTATTTGTTATGGCAGCCACAGGAAACTAATACATATCTCCAACCCATGAGAAAAAGATTTGCAGTGAATCCTCCCAGTCTTTCTATTCCAGCTCCAGGTCCACTTCCTTTTAGCCTTCACTGTCATCCCCACTCATGCCCACCTCTCCTTCCTGTTATTTCTCCCTCTCCTTAGGCCTGTGAACTGCTGTGCTTTTCTGCTTGTGGGCCATAGCTCCACAGCTGGACTGAGCCTCCTTAGCTGTAGGGCTGAGACCTTTCCTCCCCCTGCTCCCCCGAATCCAGGGTTTGGCAACAGCCAGAACCTGGTTGGCCAACTACCAGACCCAGGGGCCACCATGTCCCTACCTGGATGCCAGCACCTTCAGGGACCACAATCTTCCACACGCAGTTGAGGCTATTCAGATAGGGCTCCGGGAAGCCAGGGGACAGGATGGTGCCCCTTCGCTCCGTGAGGTTGCCTCCACATGGCACTGGGAATGACAGGCAGCTCAGGCCAGAGGCTCCTCACAGTTGTCTCTGTGGGCCCGCCATGCTGCTCTCCAGACAGACTGCCCCCTCCCAGCCTCCAGTAGTGACTCCCCCCTGCACTGTCTTCACCCTTATGGTTCCCAGTTCTGCCTTCTGCTTTTGTTTTTCGGTCTCCTCCAGGACTCCTCTCCACATAATCTTCCTCCAGGGACCTGGGCCCTCAGGTCCTCCCACACTCCTTCCTTCACACTGGTACCGCCCCTGCAACTCTGCCACACCCAACCCACAGGACTAGTAATCTGGCCTGAAGGGGACACCCCACTCATGTTGTGTTAGTGGGAAGCTGCTCCTGCATGACCTGGGACATCTGCTGGGTTTGGCTGCCCCTCTTCCCCTACTCTCAGGAGGAAATGACTGTTTGCTACTTCTCCCACCCCCATATCCTGGTTGCCCAGGCACTTACCCACACATGTTGGTGCTGACACATTCCACTGGGCCAGGGCCCCAGGAACAGGAAGGCACTGAATCTCTGGGGATCCCTGCAGGGCATAGCCAGAGTTGCATTCGAAGCGGATGACGGCACCCACTGAAAAGTCACTGCCAAGCCTCTTGCCGTAACGGGGTTCCGGCACTGAGCTGCACTGCGTGGCACTGGTTCGAGGCACCGCTGTAGGAGACAAGGGCACTGTGAGGTAGGCCTCATCCCTCTAGGAACTGACTGAGGAGTTACTCACAATGGGACCGCAGCTGAGATGGTCTGTATGGGAGCCTCAGAGGCTCTAAGCACTTTCCCTTAGGGCAGGTTGGGGGCTATCTAGAATAATGATCATTTCACTGAAATGTAGTTAGATACACAACACAGCACCAGAGCTTCTGGAAACCATGATGGGTACTTTGAGTCCACTGGATTTTGACATGAGGCCTGATTTTGTTCTCTGCCTCCCTCCATCAGGGTCCCATGTTCCCCAACAAGGAGAAGGGCTCCTTCCTCCTCCACATCCAGCATCTTTCCTTCTGTCTCTGGGCTCTTCTCATCATGTGTCCTGAGACCCTTCCCAGGGCCCTGCTGTCCATGATCTCGGTCTTGTTTCCGTGCTCCCCACAAGGTCAGAGAAGACCTTTAAACCCAGGCCACAGTGAAGTGTCCAGTGGTGGGAGGAGCCCTGCACAGGGAAATGCAGCTCATTCCGGGACAGTCAAGTGAACAGGAGCATCTGTAGAACCTGAGCTTTGCAAAGGTGAATAGCCTCCTACCAAAGGAGAGCTTGGGGCCCTGCAGGCAGGTCAGGATGCTCCAAGACTTTGTCTTTCCCAGCTAGTAAGGAAGGGGACACATATTTCTTGAGTTCCCACCTTATGCCACCTGCTGTAAGAGTCTCTCTTAATTCTGTTAATGGCTCTTTGAGATAATCACTATTCTCATCCACATTTTCATAGGTGAGCTAACTGGGCCTCCAAGAGGTGGACTAATGGTCCCTAAGCTAGAAATGGTGAAGCTGGACTCAAATTCACGTCTCTCTTGTTCCAAAGTCTATTTTCCCACATACTTTTCCTCTGCCCTGCAAACGAAGCTCCATGAGAGGCATGGACTGCCTTGCCTACTACATTCCAGACAATGGGGGTGGGGGTTGTATCCCATGTCTGATTTCTCCCCTCCTCCAACAGAGATTTTGGCCCCAAAATGCCCATTAAATAAGTCAATATATAATATTCACCTAAAATCAAAGGACCTGTCCAATAAATCAACAACTACCCCCAAAACTCTGAGATTCAGATTCAGGACAGGGGGTTCAAGTTCAGTTTCCTGCAATCACTGAGTCATTGGAAACTGAGAATGCCTCTTTATCTCCCGTGTTTTTGTCCTACATACCTTGGTAGACAAAGTGGAAACCTCTGGCTGGTGCTTGGCTTTTGGCACTGAACTTAATCAGAACTTGATTGGAGGTAGCTAAGGGCAGCGATTCTCCTGCCGAGATAAGGAGTGAGGAGGAGAGGGAGACAGTGAGTCCAGCAGTGAAGGCTAGCAGAAGGATCCTGCCCAGAAAGGAGGGCTGCCAACACCCAGGTGAGAAATTCCTTCCACACCCTAGATTTTCTAGAATAAAACCTCCCACTTTTACCACATCTTAAAATTAACGGAAGGCTTTCATGACCATGTCTTATTTTGGTCTGTGGTCCTTACACAGCTTGCAGGACCGAGTTCAGCTCACCCATTTAATAGTTAGAGGAAGATTCAGAAAGATTAAATGACTTTCTGGAAAAGAGGAAGCTTCCAAATGTGCTAATCTCTGGGATGCAGAGAACAGCTGTGATCAAACTCATCAGTGATTTACTCGGAAAATTGATAGTGACCTGATGAAAAAAGTGCCACCAGCTTCTGGGAAGGAGGGTAATGTGATTATCTGGTCTTTCTCAGGTCCCCAGCGTAATGATCGATAACCAGGACAATCACATAATTGATTGTTCATACTAGGACACTTTTGAGAATGAAAGTGCTCGCTATTATTAAGCTGGGACTGTCCCAGGCAAGCCAGATTGCAATGCCACTCAACCGCTAACTCACAAATTGGTGAAAACTTGCATTGGCACTGGAAGCTAAAGGATACAAATGGCCTTTATATCAGAAGATAAAGATGCATTCTTTGCTTGATATGATCCAGATTGGGTAAGAGTCCAGACAGCACCAACCAGACTTGCTGCTATGGTGCCTAGTTCTGCTTGTCATCACTTTCTTGTGGGAGCCTTGGGAGGATATGGGATGGTGGGCAGTGGCATAGCCACTCTGTACACTGTTCCTCTGCAGCTTTAGAGACCCAAGGATAGCTGCTGACTCCACTGTCAGAAGCAAAGTAGGGAATACAGAAAGCCAGGCTACTCCTCCACTGTAGCTGGCAGCAGCTAAAGACCACTGGGAGGAACACCTGGCTTCACTAGTGCTTCTAGAAAGCCCGTGTGATGCTATAGCCCTCAGGGATGCAGAGCTTTTTGTGAAAGCACACTTAGAGTGACATTTGACCCAGGTGGCTGAGCCGGGCTGAGAATCACTGCCCTAGCTAACTTATGTTGTCAAGGCAAACAAAACATGTAACTCACAAAGACAACATTCCTTTCCATTACCACCTCCATCTGTAGCTCTTCCTATTAAGTCCCAGTGGATGAGAACAGAACAAAACTCAGCTTTCCATCCTCCCATCATCTGGCCTGATGTATCTGGATAAGGACCCCAGTAATCTCTTCAAGAATGCATTTCAACATCCAATGCTAGACACACACAGACCTTCCACCTCATAAATAAGGACACAGTAAGATGAGACATGCATGAGAAAGCCGGACAATGAAAAAAGGAGACAGAAGAAGAATTAAAAAAAAAACAAACACACTGCCGATGAGTTGGGTGCGACTCATAACAACTCTAGAGGTTAGAACAGAACTGTCCCAGAAAGTTTCCAAGAAGACTAGATGGATTTCAAATCATGAAGCTGTCAAAGAATATCGACTATTCTGTGGACCGCCAGAAGAACGAACAAATTAGTTTTGGAAGAAACACAACCAGAATGCTCCTTAGAAAAAAGGATGGCAAGATTTTGACTCGTTTATCTGGAAACATTGTCAGGAGAGAGCAGTTGACAGAAAAGGACATCAATCTTGGGGGAGAGCCAGCACAAATAAGAGAAACTCTTGGTGAGATGGACTGACACAAAAGCCACAACAACAGACTAACATTTCAATGACCATGAAGACAGCACAGGACAGGGCAACGTTTCACTCTGTATTATACGTCAGGTCACTCTGTGATAGAGCCAACTCAGTGGCAGCTAACAACTAATACAAGAAAAGATCCCAAGGTTTTAAAGGAGGAGACCATTTTGGGAAATCAAAGCAAATATTTTTCTGTAAACTACAACAAAGAACAGAAAAAAAAAAATCTCAAAAGATTTTTAGTTGCGGTTGTGGTAAGATTACACCCAGTGTTTCATCTGTGAAACCAGAGGAGAAAGGTGTGTTCATGGAGGGATCTGAGATCTGTAAAGGCTGCAAAGAGACAACAAACGCCGGACTGTGGCAGTTGGATTCTGTGTAAACTGAATAGCAAAGTAGAGGTTAAATCTGGAAAGTTTTCTAAGGAGTCAGAGGAAAAAGAGATGAATGAAAGAACTTGTAACAAACGTGGAATAGAGATCCCCACCACCATACACACACAAATCCAACATACATATATCAGGAATTCTAAAGACAGAAGACAGAGAAATCAAAGGAGAAAAAGCAATTTAAGAAAGAAGCTAATTTTCCTAAGCTGAAGAAACACTTAAGGTTCAGACTGGGATAGTCCACAAAGAGCCAGATATCAGTAATGAAAAGAGATGTCTGTCACAACATACCCTAATGGACTCTTTCATTTTAAGAATAAAGAGAAAATATGAAAGGCATATATATACAGACAGAAAAGTACAGGTTACCCTCAAGGACAAAGAGTCAGGCGAACTCCAACTTGTCTGTAATACTAAATGTCCAAACAGAATGGACCAACTGTGCCAGAGTTTTGAAAGAAAAGGTCTGTAACCCATCATTTGATTTACAATCAGGCTGTCACTTATATGATACATCAAAAGAGAGGCATTTTCATCTATGCAAGGTGACAGAACGTACTGTGGTTTTGAATCCTTCTGAAAAAGCGAGCTGAAATAGGGAAATGAAGAATGAGATGGTATGAATGCAATCAGGAAAGTATAGTTCAATCCAAAAAACTATTGTTAACAAGGTAACACAACTCAATGCAAAAGCACAGACTTGTTCTCGTGGTAGAAGCTGATATTGCTGTAGTAATTAATAATCGTAATATAAAAGCCCAAATATGTCATCAAATGCTCTTAGAATTGAGAATGGAGAGACTTAGGCTCTCTTATTTTGGATGTGCCATTAGGAAAGGCCAATTTCTAGAAAAGAACATCATGGTTGGTGAAGCAGAGGACCCATGAAAGGGAGAGAAACCCTGCATGAGATGACCTGACACAGTAGCCACGGCAACGGACTCTAACATACCGATGGTCATGAAGATGACCCATAACTAGGCAGTCTCTCATCCCATCACACCTAAGGTTGCCACGAATTGGGGTGATTTAATGAACTCTAACATACTGATGGTCATGAAGATGGCCCATAACTAGGCAGTCTCTCATCCCATCACACCTAAGGTTGCCATGAATTGGGGTGATTTAATGAACTCTAACATACTGATGGTCACGAAGATGGCCCATGACTGGACAGTGTCTCCTCCTGTTACACCTAAGGTCGCCATGAACTGGAGGTGACTCAGTGGCAACTAACAAGTAAGGATATAAGTGCAAGGGAAGAAAAATAAAGGAAAACAAACACAAACCAAGAAAAGATAAAACAAAATAACAGCCATTAGGCTGAGTTGTTATCTCATAAAATAAATGTTAAACTTCTTTTCAAAGGAAAAAGATTCTCAGAGAAAATAAGCGAAGAGATACTAGGAAACAGAAACACAAAAGTTGTTAGAAGTACAAGAAGACAACGAAATATCACAATTGTAATGGGAAATATTTTAACAACACTCTCAATCAATTATATATCAAAAACAAAAAACAAATGGACATCACTGGGTAGTGGTCCTCAAACTTTTTCTTCCTTCCCTAATACCACTGAAGGAAACCCTGTGGCTGCTAGTGGTGGTTAAGAGCTATAGCTGCTAACCAAAAGGTTGGCAGAGCTATGGCAGTTCGAATCCACCAGGCACTCCTTGGAAACTCTATTGAGTAGTTCTACTCTGTTTGATAGGGTCACTCTGTGTTGGAATCGACTTGATAAAAGCAGGTTTTTGTTTGTTTTAACATAACTGAAGGGCATGGACACAATTCATTCCTATCTATACTAGTGTTTTCTTCTAAAGAGGAATTACCAGAATCAGTGTACTGATATTGGTACCTATAGGCCCCCATGTCTATTATATGGATCTCTGTCTCTACTTCTTTCTATTCCTATCAGTCCTATACCTATGCATTTATACCTATGCCTGTTACTGTTATTAACTGCCATGGAGTCAGCCTCCGACTCATGGTGATCCCATGCACAATGGAATAAAAGGCTGCCCACTCTTGTGCCATCCTTTTGATTGGTTGTGGATCAGACTGTTGTGATCCATAGGGTTTTCACTGACTATTGCCAGAAGCAGATCACCAGGCCTTTCTTCGCAGTGTGGAAGCTCTGCTCAAACATGTTTAGCATGACAGCAACATGGTAAGCCTCCAACAACAGATGGGTGGTGGTTACAAATGAGATGTATCATCTGGGAATCGAACCTGGGCCTCCCGCACGGAAGGTAAGGATCCTATCACTGAATAACTAATGCCCTTTCCCCTATATCTATGCCTACATCTGTATCTGTGTTGTTGTTAGTTGCTATCAAGTCAATTCTGACTCAGGGCAATCCCATGTGTGTCAGAGTAGAACTATGTTCCACAGGATTTCGAAGGTTGTGACCTTTCGGAAGTAGGTCACTAGACCTGTTTTCCAAGGTACCTTTGGCTGGGTTTGAACCACCAACCTTTGGCTAGTAGTCAAGCTTCTAACAATATGTGCCACCTAAGGGACTCCACCTCTCCTCTCCACTTATCTATATCTTAGTCTTTCTACACTTCCTTGTCTATACTTAACACTCATCTATAAATTTATCTATCTATCTAGAAAGATTTAGTCAAAACATTTCACTCCAAGAGATTCTGAATTGCACTCTTGGTTGGGTGTTACACGTAGGAGGGTGGCATGGAAATATCATTTGGTGGAGAAACACTGATAGAAGGGCTTTGAGCAATAAAATTGAATAAGACAGTTCTAATGATTATCATAAAGCTTGCTTAAACCAAACAATAACTCTTGCAAGTAGAATTTTTAATATGTTCATTTTACTGATGAAAAAGCACAAGCTAGGAGAGGTTAAGTGACATGCCCCAAAGTCACCTAGCAAGCAAGTGGGAGAGCCAGGATGAATTCCAGGCAGTGTGACACCAGAGACTGAGGTTGTCATCTCTCGCTATACAGCTGTTGGACCTGCAGAGAACATATATTCTTCTCAACCACTTAGGAAGTTACAAAAAATGTATTTGGTTACTGAGAGGACTTCATTTAGTCCCCCATATAGAAAAGTCGCATGTCACATTCTCTAACCATGTGACAATAAAAGTAGAAATTAGCAACAAAAACTTAAACACAACAATAAAATCCAAGTTGTTGGGGAGAGGGAGGATATTCTGCATAACTCCTGAACAAAAGAACGAAACAGCACTATTACGGTCTACTTAGAAATTTATGGCATGAAACGAAAATTACGCTTAATGGTAACTACACAACTGTAATAATGTTCTTTATTAGACAGAGAAAATATAAAAAACACCTCTCAATTCAAGAAGTTAGAACAAGAGCAAAATAAATGGAAGAAAACCAGGAGAGAAATTATAAAATAAAAGCAGGGGTACATTAATTAGAAAACAACAACAAACCCCACAGAAGAACTGACAAATAGGTCCAATTACACACACAGACACACATATAAAATGTGGATACAGCAGGACTGGAACACAGTGTGGTAAAGGCAAGGCATGCAGTCATTAGTACAAAGCAGATTAAACATTATCTTTATCATAGAGTATTATATAAGCTATACTGCTAAATAATAAACTTTTAAATGGATTTTTTTACTAAAATACAAAATATCAACATTGATATTAAAGAGATATGCCTGAATAGGCCAATAACTATAGAAGAAAATAAAAGAAAAAAAAAAACTACTGAAATGGAGGATGTAAAATCCTGAGAAATTGCTTTGCAGATGGGATATTGCTTCCCATGTGGGGAACCTAGGAGAATCAGTCAGCAATGCTAGCTGTATTATGAAAGTTCAATGACTTCACGAAATAAATCATACAAAGCCGCCCATCTTCTAACACACAGAACTAGCGAACAACGGTCAGAAAATATAAGAAGGGTGGGAGACCCATCTACAATAGCAACAGAAACAACAACAAACTGGCCATGAAACAGTTAGGAATAAACTTCACAGAAAATAAGTACAGCCTAAGTGAGAATTACAACACCTTTCCAAGGCTTATCAAAGATAAAATGGAGAGACACGCCATGTTTCTGGAAGGTAAGAAGAGTTAGGTATTATAAAGACGTGAGTTCTCCCCAAATCAATCTATACATTTGACAGAGTGTTAATCAGAAAGCTGATGCAGCTTTTATTTATTTATTTATTTTAACTTGACAATACAATTCCAAATTTTACTTGGAGGTAAAATTAAGCAGGAGTAGCCAATAAGACAATTTAAAAGCAAGAATGATGATGAGGATTTATATTATCTTAAAAATTATTATAATGTTTCATTAATTAAAGCTCTTTGATACTGATAGAAGAATAAACAGGCTCTTAGAGAGAATGGATAGACAGTCTACAAACAAATCCTTAATTTCAGCAAGCTGACATTTTGAATCAGTAGAAAATTCTGCAAACAACTGATTAACTATACTTGAAACAAGATAGTTATATTTTCTAAAACAAATGATAAACCAAAATAAATTCCAAAGGTACTACAGCAAAACAATGGCACTGTAAAACAATGACACTGAAAAGAAGTAAAAGAAAACACAGGTGTGTATTTATTTGATCAGCATAAATACAAAGGAAAAGACCATTAAAATTCTTGATAGATTTGAATATAGAGTGAAAAGGAGGAACGTGTTGTCACAGGGTGAGGAGAGCAGATGGAACTGCAGATAGGTGGGCATGTGGAATTAATCTGCATTGTATACTTCCACTTAATTATAATAAAAAACTGAACACAAAACATTGATAAGCTAGTTTTCATAGAAAATTAAAATTTTCTGACTTAAAAACTTACATTTTTATATCAACTCCCCTGTTTTTGGATATTAAAACATACCCTGAAGAAAATTAAGTGGCAAATGAAAACAGGTTTTTCTAAACATGTAATAACATATAATACGGACAAGAAGTTTTTTATAGCATACAATATATATTGCTTATAGTATTAGGGAATGCTACTGAATAAATATGAAAATAAGTTCTAATAGCAAAACCAATATAAACAAATTCACAACAACTAAAACAAACATGGACTAACGACCTTATTACCCCAAAGTTAACCTAACTAGTGATTAAAAGGGCAAGTTGGAAAATGAGATACAATTTTTCACTTGTTAGAGTGATGAAGTCTTTGTTTTTTAATTACCTAGTTTTTCTGTGAAAATACAACATTCCCTGTTGCCTACTGTTGGTGAAAAAGTGGCGAGAGCTTCCCAGAAGGATATCTGACAACCTGTATAAAAAGCCTTACAAAATCTCTCGTATCTTTTAACCTGGAAAAGTTACTTCCAGAAATGTATTTTAAGGTTAACAGAGATTTATACAAAGATATATGAATCGTATGTCAAACTGCTATCCAGAAGAGTAAAAAATTAGAAACACCTGAATGTTCAAGAATAAGAAATTAATTACATCTACTTAACATAACCACAACTGACTACTACACAATATTTTAAAATCCTATTATAGAAGGAAAAGCAATGACAGAAACACTTGAAGTGAATATTTCAATAAAACATGCATACTGTTTCATTCAAAGAGATCTGTAAAAGATTAAATAGGCATAAAGAGGGGAAGGAGATACAGTAACTCTTATCAGTGTGGTTGATTTTAATTTTAATTCTCTATACAATTCTTTTGTATATAGAAAGGAATTCCCTAAGTTTTCTGCAATGAAAATGCAGTACGTTTACGATTAGAAAGAAAAGTGGGTCTCAACACAGGCAAATAGGAGGACGTGACACCATTTAGGGTTCTGTAGACAGCCTGGGAGGAGGCTGTCTGGGTGGGCTCCTCCTCTGCCTGGGTGGGCTCCTGGGAGTTGGCTCTTGTGTTCAAGAGACAGCACCAGCCACAAATCCTGTGGTTCCACCTGCGGCCCCGATGTGCTTACGAGGCCTCTTTCTTTCAGTCCATTCTGGATGTCCCCAGCCCACTGCTGCCCCCAATGCTTGCCCAGCCCCTGGTACCTGTGTGGGAGCCCGAGAGGGAGCTGAGGAGCCGGGAGTGCTGGTCGTGGCCGTCGTGGACCTCCACCACGTCGTTGAGGGCCGTGTGGAAGAAGGCAAACTGGCCAAACACCACTGTGGAGGAGACACGGTATGGAGATCTCAGTGTGGGAGACCCACAGTGGGCATGGTGGGGGACACAGAGAGGAGGGGCTGGGTCCCAGGGTCAAAAATGACGAAAACCAGTCCTGCTGCCATGGAGTGTGACCCACGCCTGGTGGGGTAGAACTGCACTCCACAGTTCTATTTTATTTTTGTTTTCTTGTTGTTGAAAATATACACAGAAAAGACACCAGTTCAACCATTTTTACATGTTCAGTGCAGTGACAAAGACTACACTCTTCAACTTGGGCTCTCCATAGAGTTTTCCATGGCTTCGATCTTACGGAAGGGCCCTAGGGGTTGACGTTAGCTTGGCTGCTGACCTCAAGGCTGGTGCTTAGAACCCACCGAGGGGCACTACACAAGAAAGCCCTGATGATGTGCTTCTGCTGAGATTACAGCTAAGAAAATCTTCTCGAGAGGTTCTACCCTGCAACACAGGGGGTTGTCATGAGCTTGAATCTAATGGCAGTGATGGGCAGAACAGTGCATGAAGGGCTTCTTAGCTCTTAACTCATGGGCAGGAGAGTAGGAAGGAAAGAAGCGAGAGGAAGAGTGAATTTCAGTGTCCTGCAAATGGACAGTGCATTAGCGATAGCGGCAGGGGTCCTGCACTTTCTCTCATATAGTGAACAGACAGGACAGCTGCCTGTGGTCACAGTGTGGATACTAGTGGAAAGTTGTTGTTAGCTGCTATCAAGTCTGTTCCCACTCATGGTAACCCATGTGTTGCAGTGGAGGCTGCTCCATAGGGTTTTTAAGACTGTTACCATTTGGAAGCAGATTGCCAGCCCTGTCTTCCAAAGTGCCACTGCTTGGATCCGCAATACCAATCCGGTCATCTAGTATTTTACCCTGGGACTCCTTGTGGTGGGAAGAGGCAGTCAAAAAACATGTGAGCCAACAGATAAAGATGATAATTTCAGATAGCGTTACACTCTAGGGATGCAATAAAACATGGCGATGGGATACAATGATAGGGCAGGGCTGGGCACTTGAGACAGGGGATCATAGAAGACATCTCTGAGATGTCTTCTGAGTTGAGATCTGAACTGGAGATGAGCATTCCAGACCCGGAAGGAAAAAAAATCTTCCCCCATTCCTCAGGCTTAGCATCACTGGCAAAGAAGAGGCTTGTGACAGGTCATTCCCCTTCCTAGAACCAGCTCTCCCCATACAGCTGTAGCTCAGTGAAACTGACCAACTTGAGACTTGGCTACCTGCAAAGAGGTGAGCTCCCTACGGCTGGTGGAGTTCAAGTGCAGACTGCTATTAAGGACTCTGCTCTGGGTAGCAGATGGCACTGGACAACCTTGTTAGGACTTTTCTAAGACAGTCAGTGATCCTGCAGGTCAAAAACTTCTGCCGTGAAAGCACGTTGGGGAGTATGCACACAGGCATACAAGGGCGTGGGTGTGGGGGGTGGGTGGCTGCACTGATGGCAGGAGCTGTGGCTGAAGGGGAGGCTGGGAGCTCACACAGGGCGGGGAACATGGCTCTCTCTGCTCCATAGCCCTGGTATGCAGCACAGTACACAGTCCCTACTAGGTGCTTACTGCATGTCTGGTGCATGACTAAAGCACCGAGTCCTGTGATGGCCTACTGTGTCTCCTGGGAATAAACACAGCCATCTCTTCGCAGCCTGCCCCATCCCTCTCCTGGGTTGTCAGTATATCTGATGCTCTTTGCCCACTCAACACAAACTGAGTTTAGAAATAGTCGTTATTCCTTCTACAAAGAGGAGATCCAGGCAGAAAGAAAGCCAGTGACCTGGTTGCCCCTCAGCAACTTCCAGAATGCCTCCAGGGCTGGCAGGACTCTGAATGTCCCCATTGGCAACCAGGCTTCTTTCTGTCTGGACTTCATGGAATCTGCAGGTTTCTTTGTCTTCCCAGGGCACTGGCCTGGTTCCTTCTTCTTCCCATCCCTCCCCATAGCCAGTGGACCAGGTAGAATAAATACCTGCAAGGATGTGGCTCTGAGTCTGTGGCTCTGAGTCTGGGGCCCTGTTTCCTCATCTTTACTTTCAAGTGTTGGCTTCATCTCATTCCTTCCCTTCTTCCTGCTTCCTGACTACCAACTCCTGGGGCCCCAACAGACCTGGCTCTGCAGCGCCTCCATTCAGGCCTGGGCTGTGAGGGACAGTCCCCCTGCTGCAACTGGCCTGCCCTCTGGTCTAGCTAGTTCCTCACCAACTCCTTTGCCTTGGTCATAGGTGGCCTCTTTTGTACCCTTCTCTTGTGTCAGGAGACCATATACTCTTCATTACTCTGATGTCCAGCTTGGGAGATTGTTCTATCCACTCCCAGGATGTGAGTGGATCACTGGGAGGGGCCCGAGGAGCTGTCCCTTTTGGAGTGAGGGAAGAGAGTTAGAAGACATATAAACAAACAAACATAGAAAAAGAAAAAACATACCATAGTCTTTGGGCACAGTGACAAAGTACAGGCAGATCTGTCCACTGGTGTAGTTTTGGGGGTAGTTAGGGGACAAGACCACTCCATCTGAACCTACATACTGTCCTCCACAGGGAGCTGAAAGAGAAACCAGATAGGGGGTCAAGTGACCTCATGGGCCTCTCATCCGCTGTCCGTCCTCCATCCTGCTCCTGCCTGAGCTGCTTGCTGCCCTGAGGTGAGGCTGTCCTGAGGTGGGCCGTCATGAAGGTGGAGGAGAGTTCTGAGGACACTGTCCCACTCCATCCAGTGACATCCATTCCTGAGCTGACACGTGGCCTGAAACCATTCTGAGGCTATCAAGGGTCCCCTTGGGCACCTATCAGCCCTTGACCTCTAACTATTCACACTGACATTGATCCCTGGGGTCCAAAGCCTTGGGGGGCATGTTAGGAACCCTTTCTGCTTGTAAGTGGGGCCTAGATAGGACCTGCTATCCCATGGCTGAGGTCTGTACTGGGTAGTTAATGTCTGTAGGAGTAGGGGAGCTGAGTCTCTCCAAACTAACCCTGCTGAGAGGCACCAGCCCATGTCACACAGCCACCTTCCTCTCCCAGCCATGGTCCCTGATTTCTATAATAGGTAAACCACTGGGCCAGCTCCCTCACCTAGGCAATGGGGACATTTTGCTTTCCAATGTACGCAGATACCAGGCTCTTAATGCTTTGACACTCCAGCCTCTTCCTGTTTTCAGGACTCCCTTGGTTAACCCAGACCTGCCTGGAGACAGCTCTATTTCCTGGCCTTCATTTTAAATATGCGATCTCTCAGTAATTTTCTAGAGTCCCAGGAACAAATCTAAAGGCCATCTTTAAACTGTGGTTCCCTTCTCCTTGGCGTAGTTGCTGGCATGTCTGGGGGCCATTATTCAGTACATAAGCATCTATGTGATATGAGGGTGAGGATGAAGACATTTCCCGATCTGAGAGAGATGGAGACTGTGCACGCAGTGAAATACAAGCCAGTCTTATCCACCGCAAACCCAAGCTTGCCAGGTTCTGCTTGAAGGGGTTACTCTCTGAGGACCACGTCATGCATTTCCAATTCCTAGCCGACAGCCCCTTCTGCTCCGACATGCCCTTTTCCTCAGCCTCCCTTCCCCTCTCTGGTTCCACCACCTGTGCAGACCGGCTGGGGGTTGTTCCACGCAGGCTTCCCATCAGGCCCCATGATGCAGCTCAGAGTGGAGGAGCCCTGAACTTCATAGCCCCCATGGCAGTAGTAGGTGATAGAGGAACCCAGCTTCAGGTCGGACCCCACTCGTGTGCCGTTCTTGATGGAACCCGGATCGAAACATGACTCCCGGGGGTTTTCTGGAAAAGAAAACCCACACATGCACATACACAGGACTTACAAGTGGCTCATTTCCGCGGCGGAACACCCAGGAAGAGTCTCTGGCCTCAGTTAGCCACCAGGCACATGAGGGTTCAGGTCTCCTGGTCTTATTCTCTCTGGATCTAGAAACTTTTCTAAATTTGTTAAGCAATGCAGGAAGTTATTTTGGAGAATGAGATTTCCCCTTCTCTTCCCATATTCTTGCCTTGACCTGCAGAGGAGGGAGTTTCTGAGCAGCTCTTGGGAGCTGATGTTCACTTCCATCCCTGCTGCCTTTACTCAATTCTTCTTGTGCTAAAAATCACTGAAAGTCAACTGGCTTGGGAGTCAGGGCACAGCAAAGGCCAGTCAATGCCAGGGAAATGCAATGGAGTTTCAAGTTTCAGTGATCGCCTTGAAGGCTACGCTGTGGGGAAGCAGCAGAGAGGTCTAGAGGTGGGAATTCACAAGAGGTACTAGCAGTCCTTGTGGAAGAACTCCGGACTCAGAGTTGAGCTAAGGCAGGCAGAGCTGGCATGGAGGAAATCAGAGCTAAGAGATGAGAGACTCAGAGGAGTTTTGTTGAGAGCTGTACTTGTCTTCTAGGTACCTTTTAGGCTACTGCTTGAGGGTGTTGCTCAGCCACTAGGCAGCCTCTGCTGACTGATGGGACAGGAAGCTGAGAGTGCATACGATTCTGCCAAGTCTACCTGCTCCTGCATTTAAGCCCTTGGATGTGGGAAGACGGGCTGGCCTACCCTGCTTTAAATTTTTGTCCATAGTCGAGGGTGGAACAGTTCTGTATATACTACTGCATTTAAACTCAAGTGAGAGCCAGGAAAATGGTCACTCACCTAGTAGAGTGCCTCTTGGTGGCTTCTTGTGGGCCCAGTGGTGAGCCACTCTGACCCCATGTCAGATTGCTCCTGTGCCTAAACCTAGTGGCTGCTGTCAGAACGCAGCTGGCCAACAGGTATTCCACACATGATTCACAGAGATACAGGGCACTGTCGCCATGTCTTACATCTCATCTGTCTTTTTGCAAAATTTGAAGTGGGTCAAATCTTATTTGAAGTTTAGAGAAATCAAGTAATTTGGAACCAATTTCACATAGCTCCTAAGAGGCAGAATTAGCTTTGGCACCCAACATTTAATTCCCCTTCATCTTTAAATAAAGGAACTCTAGTTTCATCCAGAGCATCAAGGCACCAGCTCAATTCTACATGCCCTAGCCTCCCATGCAGCTAGGCCTGGCCAAAGCGATATAAATATAAGTCAGATCAAGTCAGCTTGAAATGCTCTAATAGCCCCCCATCCCACTTGGGATAGAGCCAAAATCATTATGGGTGTACAGGCCCAGCGCATTCTGCCTCCCACTCTTGCCTCTGCGACCTCGCTTTCTGTTGTCTGTTGGTTCACTCTGCCCCAGCCACACTGGCTTCTGCACACAGAATGTGCTCCCACCTGCGCTGCTCCCTCTCTCATTTCTGTCACGGACACCTTCTCTGCTCAACTGTTTAAAATGACAATATTCTTCTTCCTAGTCTTTCCCCACCACCCTTTCCTGCTTTATTTTTTTCCACTGGGATTAATGTTGCCCCATGTACTGTCACAACTCATGTACTAACCCCTGTAACTCCTGTGCATCTGTGAATTTGTCATACTGTGGGGACTTGTGTGTTGGTGTGATGCTAGAAGCTGTGCCACTAGTATTCAAATGCCAGCAGGGTCACCCATGGGGGATAAATTGCAGCTAAGCTTCTAGAGTAAGATTAGGAAGAATGACTCAGTAGTCTACTTCTGAAAAACATTTAGCCAGTGAAAACCTTTTGAATAGTGCCAAGTGAAGCCATCTGAATAGTAGTCGAATATTTTTTGCTATGGTGCTGGAAGATGAGTCCCTCGGGTCAGAAGATACTCAGAAGATGACTAGGGAAGAGCTGCCTCCTCAAAGCAGAGTCCACCTTCATAACATGAATGGAGTCACACTGGCAGGACCTTCATATGCTGATGTGGATATGGCCTTACTCAAAATGAGAAGAAACAGCTGTAAACATCCATTAATAATTGAAATGCAGAATATACAAAGTATGAACCTAGGAAAAATTGGAAGTCATAAAAAATGAAATGGTATGCATAAACATTAATTTCCTAGGCATTAATGAGCTGAAATGGACTAGTACTGGTCATTATAAACTGGCCAATCATACGGCATACCATGCTGGGAATGACACCTTGAAGACGAATGGCATTGCACTGATTGTCAAAAAGGACATTTCAAGATCTGTCCTGGGGTATAATGCTGTCAGTGACAAGAAAATATCCACATACCTACAAAGATCAGTCAAGACGATTATTATTCAACTTTATGTCCTAACCACTAAGTCCAAAGATGAAGAAACTGAAGACTTTTGCAAATTCTTAAGTCTGAAATTGATGAAACACACAATCTGGATGCATTGATATCTGGATATTGGAATGTGAAGCTTGAAACCAAAGAAGGCTCAGTACTTGGAAAATATCGTCTTAGTGACAGAAACAACACAGGAGATAGCATGGCTGAACTTTGCAAGACTAACAACGTCTTCATTGAAAATATCCCACCAAAATGAACAGTGACTATACACATAGATCTTGCCAGGTGGAATACATAGGAATCAAATCAACTATACTTGTGGAAAATGATGATGGAAAATCTCAACATCATTAGTCAGAATAGGCTAGAGGTCAGCTGCAGAACAGACCATCAGTTGTTCATGTGCAAGTTCAAGTTGAAATTGGAGGAAATTAGGATAAATCGATGAGAGCCAAAGTACAATCTTGAGTATATCCCACCTGAAATTTAGAGATCCCCTCAGGAACAGATTTGATGCATTGAACACTAATGACTGAAGACCAGCTGAACTGCAGAATGACATCAAGGACATCATACATGAAGAAAGCAAGAGGTCATTAAAGCAAGAAAAAAGAAAGAAAAGACCACAATGGATGTCAGAAGAGACTCTGAAACTAGCTCTTGAACACTGAGTGGCTAAAGTGAAAGGAAGAAATGATGAAATAAAAGAGATGAACAAAAGATTTCAAAGGATGGCTTGAGAGGACAAAATATTACAATGATGTGTGAAGAACTGGAGATAGACAACCAAAAGGGAAGAACACACTCAGCATTTCCCAAGCTGAAAGAACTGAAGAAAAAATTCAAGCCTTGAGTTGCAATATTGAAGGATTCTATGGGGAAAATATTAAACGACACTGGAAGTATCAAAAGCAGGTGGAAGGAATATACAAAGTCATTCTACCAAAAAGAATAGGTTGATACTCAACCATTTCAAGAGGTACCATATGAGTAGGAACCAATGGTACTGAAGGAAAAAGTCCAAGTTACACTGAAGGCACTGGTGAAAAACAAAGCAGGCTCCAGGAGCTGACGGAATACCATTTGAGATGTTTCAACTAACAGATGCAGTACTGGAAGATGCACTGCGCACTTGTCTATGCCAAGAAATCTGGAAGACAGCTACCCAGTCAACTAACTGCAAGAGTTCTATATTCATGCCTATTGTCCAGAAAGGTGATCCAACCGAATGCATAAATTATTGAAAAATATCATTAATACCACATGAAAGTAAAATATTCCTCAAGATCATTCAAAAATGGCGACAGCAGTGCATAGAGAGGGAGCTGCCAGAAATTCAAGCTGGATTCAGAAGGGGATTCAGAACCAGAGATATCACTGCTGAAGTCAGATAGATTCTGGCTGAAAGCAGAAAACACCAGAAAGATGTTTACCTGTGTTTACCATTGACTATGCAAAGGAACTCGACTGTGTGGATCATAACAAATTATGGACAACACTGAGGACAATGGGAATCCCAGAACACTTAGTTGGGCTCATGAGGAATCTGCATGGATCGAGAGGCAGTCATGCTAACAGAACAATGGAACACTGCATGGTTTAAAGTCAGGAAAGGTGTGCATTAGGGTTGTATCCTTTCACCATACCTATTCAATCTGTATGCTGAGCACATAATATGGAGAAGAATGAGTCATCAGGATTGGAAGAAGACTCATTAACAACTTATGCAGACGACAGCACCTTACTTGCTGAAAATGAAGAGCACATGAAAAATTACTGATGAAGATCAAAGACCACAGCCTTCAGTATGGATTGTACCCCAACATAAAGAAAAAAAAAAAACTCATCACAACTGGAGCAATAATCAACATCATCATAAATGAGGGAAAGATTGAAGTTGTCAAGAACTTCATTTTACTTTTATCCATAATCAACACCCATGGAAGCAGCAGTTAAGAAATCTAAAGATGCATTGTGTGGGGAAAATCTGCAGCAAAAGACCTCTCAAAAGTGTTGAAAAGCAAAGATGTCATTGTGAAGACTAAGGTGCACCTGACCCAAACCATGGTGTTTTCAATCGCCTCCTATGCATGTAAGTGCTGGACGATGAATAATGAAGACTGAAGAGCTGATGCCTTTGAATTGTGGCGTTGGAGAAGAATACTGGACGTACCCATGGACTGTCTTGGAAGAAATACAACCAGCATGCTCCGTAGAAGTAAGGATAGCAAAACTCTGTCTTACATACTTTGGTCATGTTGTTATGTGAGATCAGTCCCTGGAGAAGGGTGTCATGCTTGGAGGGGGACCCTCAGCAAAATGGAGGGGGACCCTCAATGAGATGGACTGACACAGTGTCTACAACAATGACCTTCAGCATAATGATTGTGAGGATGGCTCAGGACTGGGCAGTGCTTCTTCCTGTTGTACATCATGGCACTATGAGTTGGAAACAACTCGAAAGCACCTAACAGTAACAACAGCATATACTATAATCTGCCTTTTTCTTTTTCTATCTTCTTCCACTAGAGTGTCTCTGGGTGGTGCAAACAGTTAAGTGCTCAAGCACTAACTGAAATGTTAGTGGTTCAAATCTAGCCAGAGACATCGTGGAAGAAAAGCCTGGCTACCTACTTCCTAAAGGTTGCGGCCATTGCACATCTTACAGAGGGCATTTCCTCTCCGAAACCCAGGGCATTGCCATGAGCCAGAATCGACTCACTGGCAGTGTAGTGGAATGTAAGCTTCATGAGAGAACCTCCCAGTTTGGTTAGCTTCTGTATTTCAGTGGCCTGACATGTTTTCTTTCATGGGAGAATTCTACAAAGGCTGCGAAAGGCAAGGTGACTCAGCTGCGAGAATGCTTGTTGGTTCTTCTTTCTTTTCTTCCTCCTGCTCACAATCTGAAACTCAGACATGATGGCTGGAACTCTAATCACCGTCCTGGATCCTGAGGTAACTCTGAGAATAGAAGCCATGTTATAGCAAATCAAGCAGGAAGACAAAAGGAGCCTAGTGGAGTTGCCTCATTAGTTCTGGATTTCTTTTCCAGGAAGGAGAATAAACTTCTACTTTGTTTGCGCAACTATGCCTTTGGGTAATCATTGCACTGGGCATGACAACCATAGAATATTTTACTATGTCAGAGGGTTTCTTCTTCTTTTCTGTCTGGCAAGCTCCTATACTTTTAAATGCTCTGAACAGTGTTTCTGAACTTTGCCTTCTCCCTTGCAGAATTTTATACTTTTCTCTCCGCCCTTGATTACAGTATGGATCACGTTGTTTTGGTAGATTGGTGTCTTTGTTATCCAGCGATGCTGTGACAAATACAGCACAGGTGGGTGACTTGAACAAACAGGAATTCATTTTCCCACAGTTTAGGAGGCTAGAAGTCTAAATACAAGGGGCCAGCTCTTATCTCCGCTTCTCCAGTATTCTCCTGGACATTCCTGGAGACCTCCATGTGGCATCTATCTCTTTCCCACCTGTGCCCAATCTGCTCTCTTTATGTCTCAGAAGTGACTGGCTTAAAATGTCCTCCACTGATACTGGCCTCATTATCAAAACAAACAAAAAAACTCTATTCACAAATGGGATTACATTCACAGGTATACCCATTAAACCCACTGCTGTTGAGTCAGTTCTGACTCATAGCGACCCTTTAGGACAGAGTAAAACTTCCACATAGAGTTTCCAAGGAGTGCCTGGCAGATACAAATTGCTGACTTTTTTGGTTAGCAGACATAACACTTAACCACTACACCACCACGGTTTCCTCCACAAGTATAGGGGTGAGTATTTCTGAGGAATTCAAATCAATCCCTAACAGCTGGGTAAGTGTATGCCTTTTCAGTTAGGTTCTGAACTCGCAGAGAACAGGGACCATTACCCATTCTTCCTATAACCTCAGCACCTATCACAAAATTTGGAACCAGGGCCAGCCCTACTTGGCGCATAAAAGCCCATTATTATCGAGTCAATTCTGACTCATAGCAGCCCAAGAGGACAAAGAAGAACTGCCTTGTAGAGTTTCTAAGGAGTGCCTGATGGATTCAAACTGCTATGCTTTTTGTTAGCAGCTACAGCTCTTAACCACTGTGCCACTGGGGCTTCCACTTGGCACATATATATACTTGGCACAGAACATGCACTTAATAAACAGCTGCTGAATTCACTGGGTAAACACCCTTAGGTTTGGGAAATCAACAGCTACATCAATGAGGCCAACTACAGACTCCATTCTGTATTTACTCCCATGTCAGAGGAAGAAGGGCTCATCGTTCCAAGTATTACAACATTAATAACAATGACAAGGATAATGATAATGATGATAACCCCCTACATGGGAATATCACTTTACAGTTTTCAAATCACTTTCTGTCATCTCATTTGATTCCCAAAGTAGCTTCTGCCTAGGCAGGGCCAGGTATACTCGTGTTCAGGTTACAGATGAGGAATGTGCTCATCTCATCGGCCAAATGAGCTTTCCAAGCCATTTGCCTGTTAGGAGATAAAATGCAGACACAATCAGGTCGTCAGGCTGCCAGACCAGAGCTCAGGTGTGAATGATAAAACGAAATGGCTAAAACCTCATGATGAAAATAATAAATAAAATCCAAGTCGTCCAAAATGGGAAACATAAAAGAATGGGCTTCTCTCTAGT
Organism: Heterohyrax brucei; assembly: GCA_028571685.1. Classification (NCBI taxonomy): domain Eukaryota; kingdom Metazoa; phylum Chordata; class Mammalia; order Hyracoidea; family Procaviidae; genus Heterohyrax; species Heterohyrax brucei. Next base: position 64,209,805 of record CM053140.1, read on the forward strand.
CCTAGTGGATGAGGCCCATTTGCACACACTGTGTTCAATAACAGAAAATTGGAAACAAGAGCCCAGACATCCAGGAATAAGGAGTTAGTGATAAAGGTTAGATTCGAGCTGTCCACTGAAACACAAGCCATCTTGAAAGAGGATGGCAGAAGTCTTGGTATACTGATACCCAAAATCTACATCTGGGGAAAAAAAGATCAGGATATAGATTAGTACATGTAACATGATCCTGCTCACATACAGCAGGGGTCAGAAAACTCCAGGTAATGTCTGGCCCTGTGACTGCTTCTGTATAGAAAGTGGTGCTACAGCTGTAGAGTTTAGAAATTGTAAGAGAGACCGTCTGGTCTGCGAAGCCTAAAATATTCACCATCTAGCTCTTTACATGGAGTCCCTTGTAGCCCAAGCAGTTTCCCCTTGGCTGTCCCACTGTGCTGGCACCTGGTTTCCATTGCCTATACAGAAGTAGATCACCAGAACTTTCTTCTGTGGTGCCCTGGGTGCCTTTGAATCACCAACCTTTCAGTTAGTAGTAAAGGGCAAACTGCTTACACCTACAAGATACTTATCGTGGCTAGTTGCTGTTGAGTAGGTCCCAAATCATGGTGACTCCATGTGCTACAGAGTAGAACTGCTCCATAAGGTCTTCTTGGCCGTGGTCTTCACAGAAGCAGATCGCCAAACCTTTTCTTCTGTGGTACCACTGGGTAGGTTTGAACTGCCAACCTTGAAGTTAGCAGGTTAGTGCAAACTGTTTGCATCACCTAAGGACCTTTTGGGGGAAAATAGTAAACAAACACACCTGTTGCCATCGAGTTGTTTACAACTCATAGCAACTCGATAGGACTGTGTAAAACTGCCTCACAGAGTTTCCAAGGTTGATAATCTTTCTGGAAGTGGACTGCCAGGGGTGACTAATATCTGAAGGTGTGTAGTCTGGGAATGAAGGAAGCCACTGCTGTGGTGCTTGCACCACAGACCCTACTAAGGGGGCAGCAGGTGCATTCGTAGGCTGCGCCTCACCTCTCTCGTCCTCCAGGAACTGGGAACCCTTCAGCCAGCGTGGCTGGCTCTAATGGCAGCTGGGAAGGTCTTATTCTCTGAGGCTGTGTTTTAGACTGGAGGATTCCTCTAAATACCACCTTGGACCAACAGCTGATGGTGGAAAGGGCTTCCTTGGCAAGGAGGGCCTGGGGTGTGGTTCTCAGCCCAGTGAACTTCAGTGGGGGAAGCTGGCAATAACAAGTTGCCATGAACAAGGTAACTGGGAAAGAAGCCGTGGGAGCGTCCACCCAGAACCTTTACTGTATCCAGGGAAGATAAAATGAATCCAGGATATAAGAATGAGGCCAACAGTGGTGTCATTTGGGTTAAAATTTTAGAATCACTGCCTAGGAGAAGACTCTAGCTGGACAAGTCAGAGGTTGGTAAGCCTTGGTAAAGGATAAAAGACATAAATATAGTAGCCCTTACTGTCCTGATTGTGTGACTTTTTCTGGCAATGCTCAGCCATCTGGGTGTGATTTATCAAAGGACAAATACCTGTTTATGTCTAGTTGATTCTTACTCATCGCAACCCTATAGGACGGAATAGAACTGTTGACCTCTTGGTTAGCACTCCTATCTCTTAACCACTATGCCACTGGAGTTTCCAACAATGGACAAGCAGGCAGGAAAATTGAAGGTACTGAAGACAGTGTGATTAAAGATATAAATAATAAGAAAAATGAGATGAAGGCATGGCAGTGGTATGGGGGTGGGTGGAGTGATGGAGGTCCTAGGCTGAATCTACGATGTTAGAATTCCAAATGTCTGGCCATGTTTGGATACTGGTATGTTTAGGAATGTACGGAGACAAAGGAGGACTTCAGAATGGCAGGAGCCTGGAAGAAGAGTGGATGGTAAAATACCCATTCCCCAGATCAGCCCCATGAGCAAATGTTCTCGGTTTTGTGCACCAATGACCAATGACCCAACAAATAGCAGGCAATTGATAGTTATGAGGATTTCAACAAACCATTGGACAGAAAGCACTTTGAACAGTGGTGGCACTTTGCTGACACTACATAAGCACTAGCGATTTTACGATTTCACGTGAAATATCCCCTGGGGTTGCCAGAAGTGTTTAATTAATGGATATTTTAAAAGGTTGTTGGGGTCTTACATTATGGAAATGTGGGACATGAGCCAGAGAATCTTTAATTTTAACTGGTAATGTGACCTCATTTGTACACATAGGCAGGTGAGGCCTAGGTGAACCTGGGTTATGGCCTCAGTAACAAAAAGTATGATCTCTAGAGTATCTGTAGTGTGTTTAGTATGTACTGGGTGTTATACCAATATGTACAGCATGTCAGCATAAAGTAGGTTAAATCCTAAGCAGCTTTCTGCAACATAATTGTGATTAACCTTATTTTATAGATGGAGAGATGGGTTCTGAGAGCTAATAACTTTCCAAGATCACAAATCAAGCAAGAAATAGAGATAGGATTTGGATAATGGGATCTGAGATAATTAGGGAAGAAGGATAGGTCAAAAAGGAACTAACAGAGTAGAAGAAAGTGGTGTGCCCTAGAGTTTGGAACTATTAATAATAATCACTATAAGTGAACATTACAGAAAGCTTGACATATGCAAGACATCCTACCAAGGGCTTTAATGCAGGAACTCACTGATCTCTGCTTGCCTATGTTACACAGGAACTAGTCTATCACTTTCTTTTCTTTTCTTTTTTAATATGATTGAATGAAAATGTACATTCCCATATAAATTTGCATGCTGGCCTACATGCAGCTTCCACTGCTCTCCCTGCATGGTGACAGCACGCTCTTCCTCTCTGCTCCATACATGTCTTATCTTCCCAACAGTCTCCTATCTTCTCCTCTCCACCCATTCCCCTTCCTCCAGTATGAGGTCAACAGGAAGACCTCCTATAGATGCCTGGAACCATAAAGTGCCTACACAATATGGTCCCTCTGTATCACCAAGTCCAATCTACTGCTGTCTGAAAAGTTGACTTTCATTATGACTTATGGACAGGGGCAGCATCAGGGCCAGGGGTCATGCTCTCAGGAGAACCCTGAAGTCCCTGGACCATCATTTGTGGTCTTTTAGTGGAGATCTCAGGGTGCACCCCTATTTATACTTGTGTTGCCAGTGAGACTCAACTTTGTGAGATCCATCATGGCTATCACTGGTGGTGGCCAGACACCATCTGGTTCTTCTGGTCACAAGTCGATGTAGATATCCACTCACGTGGGTCTCTCTGTCTTCTGGATTCTCTTTCCCTCATGTCGTTATGGATCTCCGTGATCATCCGTCCCTGCTGAGTTGGGACCATTTGCTGTACCCTCAGATGGCTGCTTGGCAGCTTTTAAGACCCCAGACGCCACTCACCAATGTGGGGTGTGGCGAGTCCTCATCAGCAAAATGCTAGTTGTGCCAGTTGGCCTCTATGTTCCCTGAGAGCACGGTCCCCGGCCCCCGCCCCAGCTACTCTGTCCATGCAATATTGGGTTAAGAGGAGAGGAGTGCACAAGTTGTGCTGAAGTCCCGTTAATATCGATCTTCTTACTAATGTGTGCTGTTACCAATTTCACCCAACCAAATTTCTAACAACTATCTGATCTAAACCCTCCCTCCTCGCCCTCCCACCCGCTCCAGACTTGCAGCTGTCAAAGAGTCTTTTCTGTTATGCATGAGTCTGCTTTTAAGTTGTTATCGTAGGGGTCTCATAGAATATTTGTCCTTCTGTTGCTGACTCCTTTCACTCAGCATAATGTCCTCCAATTGAAACCAGGTTAAGAGATGTTTCCTGCTGTCATCATTGTTCTTTATCATTGTGTAGTGCTCCACTGAGTATATATACCACAGTTTACCTATCCATTCCTCTGTTGTTGGGCCTCTGGGTTGATTCCATCATTTTGCTATTGTGGACTGTGCTGCGATTAACATTCATGTGCATGTATCAGCTGGTGTGAATGGCCTTGATTCTGTAGGATATATTCCAAGCAATGGAATTACTGGGTCAAATGGTACACCTATATCCATTTTTTTAAGGGAGCGCCAGATTGTTTTCCAAAGAGGTTGCACCATTTTGCAATCCCACCAACAGTGTAGGAGAGTTCCAATCTCTCTACAGCCTCTCCAGCATTTAGTGTTTTGCTTTTTTTGGATCAAGCCTATCACTTTATAAATGAAGGAACCGAGATTTTGAGAGGGTAAACAGCTTTCCCAAGGTCACACAACTGCTACTAGGTAAACACAAGCTTTAAGCAAGTTAGAATGACCATTTTTACGAGGTGGAGCCCTGTTTTCACTCACAAAGTTTTGCAGGAACCCGGCAAGCATATTTGCTTGCAAACCATGAATGGCTGCTCCCACACAATAACAGCAGAGATGGGCAATAGTGACATTGCCTGTCTGGCCCACTAAGCCTAAAATATTTACTGTATGGCCCTTGAAGAAAAATCCATCAACCTCTGCTCTGATCCCAACACTATACAATGTGTTTTAACTAATTCAAAAGTACAGTGGGAATCAGTGGGTGGAAACAAATGACAACAACAACAATAAAAACACACCCAAACCCACTGTCATCAAGTTGATTCCAACTCAGTGACCCTATAAGACAGAGTAGAAGTGCCCCATAGGGTTTCCATAGAGTGGCTGGTGGGTTTGAACTGCTGACATTTTGGGTAACAGCTAAACTCTTAACCATTGCACCATCAGGGCTCCAAGTGGATGGAAGGATAAGAAAATATGATCAGGAAATATCAGAAAGTGTCCGGTTTTTGACAAGGTTCCAGAGTTTGGCCAAGGAGAGTCCCTCAGACAGAGGTCTAGGAACTGTGAGCCCAAGAGTTGGACCAAGAGGGTGGAGAGGAAGGCTTTGGGGTAGAGAGGAAGATAAAGTTTCACATCAGAACCCTCAGTGAATGTTGGGGAGTGATCAGGGGGCTATTAGCTGCTAGGTTTGGGTGAGGAAGGAGCCCTGGTGGTGCAACAGTTAAGTACTCAGCTGCTAACTGAAAGGCTGGTGGTTCAAATCCATCTAGTGGCTCCATAGAAGAAAGGCCTGGAGATCTGTTCCTGAAGAGACTAAAGTCTAGAAAAACCCTATGGAACAGTTCTGCTCTGTCACATGAGGTCATGATGAGTCAAAATCAACTTGATGGGACCTAACATCAAGAACACAGAGTAGGGTTATGAGATTGAAGTAGATCTAGAAAGAACGGGCTTCAAAGGAAGGGCAGAGAAGTAATGATATGGAAATAGAAACTGGATTCAAAAGAATACTGGCCGCCTTAACTCACACTGGCGTCCATGACTCCAAGCACTGGGACATAGAAGGGTGACAGAAAAAGCCAGCTGGAGGGCAGCAGGTCCTCTGCACATGACAGCAGCGGGCTCCCTGCAGTCCAGCTCAGTGCTCTCCTGGCCACACTAGCCTGTCTTCCGCTCCCCTCTGCCAGGTCTGGCTGGCACTGCCCTTAGTCATCTCTGACAGCAGGCCTTTACCTGTGTAGTCAATGACGAAGCCGGCATTGCTCACAGACGCGTCACTGCGGAAGGCGAGGAAGAGGCTGTTGCTGCTGCTTTCGATACGGCCTGGGAGCTGGGAGCCATAGAAGCTTCCTAGGAGAGGGCTGAGAGAGTCCCGTCCATCGTAGACGTGGAGGAAGTCGTAGCCAGGCTCCAAGTTAAAGCTGGGGAACAAAAACATCCACCCCACCCCACTAAGGTCAAACAAAGGCTAGTGCTGGGACCTTTGGCTCAGCCAAAGGATGAGAACTCCCAGACAGCAAGCCCTGCACATCACAGATGATCAACCCATGACATCTTGCTGGTGTGGAGACAGGAGGCCCCAGTGACCTCCCATCAGGTGAGAAGATGGGGCAGGGGGGCTCAGGGGTAGTGGAGGCAGATTCCAGAGTTAGTGTCCAGAAAGCTGGAGCTGAAAGCCTAACCTTCCTTTTATAGAACGGAAAATGAGCTGCTAACTCGAGACTCTGAATGGCCAGTCATGGCAGATCCAGAACCCAGGTCTCTTAACGGATTCCAGTGCTGTTTACGCTGAGCTATACTGGACCTTCTTTTCCAAGACGTAAAGAGCCATGTGCAAAGCCATTTCTCAGCAGAGAAGGGTTTTACACCATGAAGGACCCTTGCTTTGGTCCTTTGCCCAGAGCCAGTTTTCCAGCTCTTCTCAGAATCTGCTACCACCCACTACAGACCCCCACCAGGAATCACTCTCCTAGCTATCCTGATCACGGTGTGGGGAGGAAAGTCTATTTTAAAGAAACTATTTTAATTTATCAAATCAATATTAGAAATTTCAAATATTTGTCACACTGGAATGGCTAGAATGAAAATGAAGGCAAATACTAAGTAGTGAACTCTTATATGCTGTTAGTGGGAGTGTAAATTGGTATAACCACTTTGGAAAGTTATTCAGCAATATCTCCTAAATCTGAACATATGGCTGCCCTATGACGCAGCAATGCTACTCTTTATGTAGAGATCTGACAAAGGCAACTGACAACAATCAAATATGCAAGAATAAACACAACAGAATAAATGTATGTCAATATGCAAAGACTAGATTTTGGAATCGAGACTCATTTATAGCCTAGCTATGGGCTGGGATACTCGTGTGCTTAGACTGACATATAAATGGATGGCCTACTCTTGAGCTAAGATGTATGGTGGGCAGAAGGACAAAGTGGGTAGGGCTGGCACAGAGACAGGACAGGGATTTGGAGGGCGTGCAGGCTTCCTCCCTACAGGAAGACATTCTCTCACACTGGCTCAGATGTGAAGTTACTCCCACCCTTGCTGAGTGATAGGGTCTTCTTGTCCCATAATCCATCTTCTACCCATCTGTTCTTTCAAAGTCACCAAGGAAGGGTGAGTCAGACTTGGTCATGGATTATGGCTCCATCCCTTCCTGACTGACTGCTTTCCATCTGTTCTTTGTTCCCTCTATCATGAAGTTTTATCTGAGCACTTTCCTTATGCCAAGCACTGAGCAAAGTGCCAAGGACACGGGAAAATGTTAGAGACCAGCTCTGCCCTCAAGAAGCTAGGAGGTGAAGTGAACAATCAAATAAAGCAGGAAGTCTGTAGAGGGCATAATGGGGACACAAAACTAACTTTCTTAGAGGCAGATGAAAACAGATTTTCACAGAGGAAATCAAGAGTTCATGAGAAATGCTCACTTGTTGGACAGGAAGGACATGCTAGGCAGGGAAGAGCCCAGGTAAAGTCACAAGGGTATGAAATAGTCTGTGAGATCCTGAAAACTGTCAGTAGGTCAGCCTGTCTGGAGCTCAGGGCTTAGGATGGGGTGCGTTTGTGGGAACATGATTAACTGGGGAGTTAGGAAGGAGCCAGATGGTTTGCATTAATTCTCAGAAGTTTGGAACTTAATTAATAAGCAAGAAGGACTCATTTAAGTATCTTTTTAAAAATCAAGGTATAACTTAGACACCACAGTATGATCCAAGCTATTACTAGATCATTTTGACATCTGCTTATCAGGACCCAGAAGATATCTATCACCCCACAGTGTTCCCAGTCGCCTCTTCCTAGTCATTCTTCCCTGTACCTAGAAGTCTGATAGCCGTTATCATAAAAGGACTGCCATTTAAGTTTGTGAAGTCACCCTCAATCGCTGAATATCACTATGGCCACCTTTGAAGTACTGCCCTTGGGGCACTGTGTACCCATGCCGGTGCCTAGTCTACCCTTCAAAGCAATTTTGGAACTCTTTTTTTCTGGAATGGCCTTCAGAGCTGTCGTCGTATCATCCTTGATGTCGAATGTCATCCAAATGTCTTCCTTTCAATATTTCCTTTATCTTTGAGTAAAGAAGAAAGTCACTGGTGGCCAGATCAACTGAGCAGGGAGAGTGTTCCAATACAGTTATTTGATTACTGGCTAAACACTTCCTCAGAGACAACTATACAATTACATTCATAAACTTGCCACCATGCCACCATGTGCAATGGCCATTCCAGAAAGAGTTCCAAAATTGCTTAGAAGGGTGGACTAGGAGCTGGAGTCAGTGCATAACTTCCCAAGGTGAGCACTTGAAAGGAGACCGTCGTGATATTCAGCAAGCAGCACTTAGAACAATTACGTTTGCAGACTTAATTGTCAGACCTCGTATGTTGGATTTGCTGATTTTAAACTGTCACATAAGTGAACATACATTTATGTACTTTTTTGTTTGTCTACTTTTATTCAGCATAATTTTCTTGTGATTCATCCATAGTGTTACAGGCATCTGTAGTTTATTTCTTTTTATTAGTGCATAGGGTCATTAGACGATATTAAAATGGAAAACAAGGTGGCTATTTTAGCAATTTAGGTTATTTGTAGATTATAAGACCAAACTGCCAGCTAGCTAAGGGACAGAATGGCATAGAAGGCAAGTTAAGGGCAAAGAAACCAGTCAGCAGGCTATAACAGTAATTTAGATGGGAAACGATAAGGACTTGGACCAAAACAGCTGCCAGTAGAATACAGAAGAGAAGAACATTTGGGGAATATGAAGGGGTTAAAACTCTGTCTTGGTCACTAGTTGGATCAAGCAGGAAGAGTAGAAGATGGTGCCACTCTCCAGTGTTCAGAAAGAGTGCTTGTTATTGGCGAGAAGTAACATGTTTAGTTTTGCATTTTGGAGATCCTGTAGGCAGTTTTGCATTTGGAGATCCTGTAGGCAGTTGGAAGAGATGTGTAATAATTGGACATGGGGGCCTGCAACTCAGAAAACTAAGTCTGGGTGGGAGGCAGAGTGGTATCCTCACTTAGAAGATGAAGGTGAAACCACAGTGGATGAGTTTGTCCAGGAAGGAAGTGTGGGTGAGAAGAGGCCAGTGACTGACTCCAGCCCAGGAAGAGAGGCAGACAGGAAATCACAGAAGGCGGAGAGCCAAGGGGAGCAACTTCACAAAAACCGAGGGAAACACTAGTGTGAGCACGGAGGGCATGATCAAAAGGTGGACTAGGAGAAAACACAGAAAGGGTCCGTTTTGTTTGGCAATTAGGAGTTTGCTAACGTTTAACTGAGGTGTTTTCTGTGGAACATCACAGGCAGAAACCAGACTCCAGTTACTTGTGAGTAAACTGGAGGTGAGAAAGCAGAGAGAACACTTTTGAAGAGCTTGCCTGTAACAGAAAGAGATGAGATAGGGTGGTGACTAGAAGAGGAACACGAGAGAAACCAGAGCCTGCTCCTATGCTGAGGAGTGTGACGCAGCGAGGGAACACACAGGACTGAGAGGAAGAAAGGGCTTTCTAAGTTCCTGCTTTTTGAATTGCAGTGTCCTTAAGGGTAAAGAAGACATAAAAGTACACACTTCATACATTATAATGAAGGATTAAATACGATAATGTATGTGAAACCGTCAAGCACACTGCTTGACACATAGGAAAGGCTCAATAAATGTCACAATCTCTTTTCTTCAGCTTTATCACATCCAGCTGAACTGGGAACCCCGCTCCCAGAAGACCTGTGCACACTTATCCTAGCTGCTCTGAACCCTTTGTCTCCCACCAGGGGAAAGGTACATACATGTTAAATACCAGGGCGATGACGTAGTCTGGCGAGACGGTCACTTTCCAGTCACACTCCTTGCCTGGTGGGTAGGGTTCTGGGTAATTTGGTGACAGAATGACTCCAGATGGTCCTGTCAGGTCTCCCCCACAGGGAGCTGAGGAGAGAGGAAGACAAAAGTAAGACTGTCCCCTTCACCCTGGTCAAATTTTAATGGGAATTGATATGACAGTCAAGGAGGCCTTAAGTCTGAGAGACCCAAGTTAAAGCCTGGCTCTGCCAGTTTGTGGCTGTGTGATGACCTCAGGGAATTTACTTAACCTTTCCAGACCTTAGTGTCCTTCCTTCAGTGTAGAAAGAGACAAAAGTACCTTCATCACAGGGTGGTTAATTTTACAGGAGATGTTTGTTAAAGCACTGGGAAAAACAGTCAATACACAGTATAACCATCAGCTGTATTTTAGACATGTTGAGTACATGGTCCTCTTCCCACTGCCTTTATATCTGGTTTCCATAAGAGATTTATACACATTTACCATGAGTTCCAGTGCACTTGATGTCAGGAAGAGGAAAACATGATCACGTTCACCTCCCAAGAGCTGCTAGCTTTCTGTACTGCCAATGCTCTTGGCATCTGTCTAGGGCTGCAGATACCTTCTGGCTTTATAAAAGGCTTTGTCCAAGATTTAGTCTGTACCTCAGTTGTATGGTTCTATCACAAATTCCCAAATTGCCCACAGTGGTCTCCCTCCCTTGAGATGACATGCCTTCCAAGCAGGGGGAACCCAGCTGGATGACAGAGCAAGCTGCATACCCAGGCAGGATCTCCAGATCCTGACTTGGATTCTCCCACTAAACAGCTGCGGCTGTCGCTTGATGGCCTAAAATGTTTCACAGAGAAGGAGCTTGAAAGTGTACAGGGTCATTAGCAGGCAAAGGGGGCTGAGATACAAATAGGGATAAACCACAGGGCACCCTCTGAGGTTGGCAGTAGAGTCAGCAAATGGGATACCCACAAGGGGCACCAAGAGCCAGCTACTCAGAGGAGGCCAGCAAATCTGAGATGTCACTGAGGTGGCAGCCAAAGAGAGTCTCCAAAGACCGTGATAGGAGCAGCCAGCTTGTTTGTCATACAGCTGAGTTTTACTGCCTCGCCTGCAGCCTCTGCTCCAGGCGTGACCTAAAGGGCCAGAGTGGCTCCAATAGGGTCTCTTTAAAAACTGGTAGAGTTTGAGGTCAGGCCACAAAAGCCCTAATGTGGAGGAACACGGAACCTGAGTGGTCAGGAGGAGCAGTGACTTAGCACAAACTTAAATTCATGAAATACTCAAGAGGGTGCCTACTTCATGTCAGGCAATGCCAGAAAATGTTTTAGAAATATTGCCTCATTTAAGCCATGGATTATTATACAGCAGGAAACTAAGGCTGAGAATACTGTCACACTGAGACTCAAAGCCCATGATTTTCCCATTTCTCTATATGGCTTCAGAATTACTGGAGATAGTGGGAGCAGACAAGGAGTGTCCCTCCATGCGTGCTTGTGGAGAAGAAGCCCCTACTGTAGGGGCATCTACAGGAGTGAAGAAGATTCCTTGAGTCTGGTCTGCTGCTGTCTCACCTCTTCAGAGCAGAGGGTTAGATCAATGGGACTGGCTGCAGGCCTGTAACAGGATGAAACCTGAACTGAGTAAGGGAGACAGCCATTCCGAGCCACAGGCAGCAGCCTTACCCTGGGGCCTAGAGACACGGTCCGATGCAGCCAAGCAGAGTCAGAAGTCCCATTCCCCTAGTGCATCTTTCCAAGGGGGCACATGATGCCTCCATTTGGGGCAAGGGTTACCTGGCTCAACCTCCCTTCACCACAGACTGGGTGAGTCTGAGTGTTTCTGAAAATGTTCCTGTTGCTCTCAGTAAGTTTGGGTTTTGAGGATCTGCTCTGGCACAGCTCCTTACCAGCTTACACCCTGGCATCATGTGCTGGGCCTATATTCAGCCCCTCTAGGCTTCCTATTCAGGACCCAGGCTTGGGCCTCACTGCTCTCTGCTAGTTTTGTCTCTGGTCCCAGGTGGCCCCTCGAGGCTCTTCATCAGCAGAAAGACTCCCACTGCTTAGGGATTATGGAGGGGTATGAAGGGGAAGAAAGTCCCCCTTCCCTCTGACAGGCCCAGGCACTAGCCAGCCGGTCAGTTGAGCTGAAGGAGACCAAACGAGGCCTTGCCAATGTTAGTGGGCCCATGGCTGGGGTTGCAGCTAGGGAGATAAGCTGGAACTAGAAGCCAGGTCTCACTCCCAGTTCAGGGTACTTGCCCTGACACTCATGGTGAAGACCTTTCCACTCCCTATCACCAAATAAGACAATGAAGTCTTTGTCCTTCAGGTCTAGACTTTGAGCTTGGTAAGCCTTGGTTGTCCACATGGAATGGGTGCAAGCTGCTGATCATGCCAAATGGCCAAGAAATAGTCAGGCTGCCCTGAGAGGTTAAAGATATGAAAAAGTCATTGATTTGGAAGTCACACAGTCCTGGGTTTGAATTCAGACGGTGCTGCTTACTAGCTATGTGAACTTGGGCAAGTTTTGCCACCTCTTTGAGCATCCATTTCCCCATCTATAAGATGGCATAAATCTAAGTGTTTTCTAGTGTTATTTAGTATTAAAAACAACTCTCTGGATGTGGAGAGACTGGAACACTCACGCTCTGCTGGTGGGACTGTAGAATGGTATAACCACTTTGGAAATCAATTTGGACTTTCTTAAAAAGCTAGAGATAGAAACACCAGGTGATCCAGTAATCTTACTTCTTGGAACATATCTTAGAGACATAACAGCTGCCACACAAGTAGATACATGCACCCCAGTGTTCATCGCAGCACTGTTTACAGTAGCAAACAGATGGAATCTAGCTAGGTGTCCATGAATGGAAGAATAGACAAATAAAAAGAGAGTGTGGTGTATTCACACAATGGAATATTATGCCATGACTAAGAACAACGATGAATATGGGAAAGGAAGAACCTAGAAGGCATGCTGAGTGAAATTAGTAAATTGCAAAAATACAAATCCTGTCTGAGTCCACTACTACAAAGACTCAAGAAAAGGTGTGAACACAGAAGAAAACATTCTTCAGTGGCTATAGGGGTGGGAGGGAAAAGGGCATTCAGTAATTATGCCAAGCCAGCCAAATGCCATCGGAAGGGACAGACACCACATGGTAGAGGAGACGTCGGCACAAGTGGACTATTCTCAAAGCTTAGAAATATTCTAAATAAAACCAAACACTTCAAGAGATAGAGTAGCAGGATTGGGGGTCTGGCCTCTATGATTTCAGGGGACATCTTGGTTAACTGGCATAAAGAAGTTTATTAAGAAAATGTTCTGCACCCCACTTCAGTGAGATGTGTCTGGGGTCTTAAAGCTGGCAAATGGGCATCTACAAAACATCAGTTGGTCTCAAACCACCTGGAGTAAAGGAGAAAGAAGAGCATGGAAGACACAAGGAAAGTATGAGCCCAAGAGACAGAAAGGGCACATGTATCAGAGACTACAGAGACTACATCAACATGAGACCAGAGGAACTAGTTGGTGCCCGGCTACCACTAAAGGCTGCCCTGACAGTGAACTGAGCAAAGAGTCCCTGATGGAGTGAGAGAAATGTGGGGAGAGCAGAACTTGAACTCTAGTAAAAAGACCCAGCCTTGATAGTCTTGACAGACTGAAGGGTCCCTGGAGAACATGGCCCCTGGACTCTCTGTTAGCCTAGCACTGAAGCCATTCAAGAAACCAACTCCTCAAAGACTGCACTGGTCTCTAAGGCATAAAATGACACTGGTGAAGAGTATGCTTCTTGGCTTGGGCAGATACAGGAGTCTAAGTGGGCAGCTCCTGTCTGGAGGGGAGTGGAAAAGACAGGGATGGGGTGGTGGGGCAGGAACTAGTTAAGTGGACATGGGGACTATGGGGTTAAAGGGGCGGAGTGTGTTGTCACAGTATCTAGGGCCACACGGCAAAGCGCATGTACGGTTTTACATGAGAAAATGACTAGAATCATAAACTGTCACTTAAAACACTATGAAAAAATAAATAAATGCTATTAGGTTTCTTATTTCACAGGTGAGGAAACTGAGACTCAGGGAGGTTACAGTAATTTGGCTAAGGCCATGTAGCTTGTTGTGGTAAAACCAGATTCAAACACAGGGAATGGGATTCTAGAACTCGAGCTCTCAGCTCACCGCATGGTGATTTAAAGTGGTGCAGTGATACACTTCTTGCCTTCTACATGCAGACCCAGGTTTGATTCCTGACCATTGCACCTCATGTGTGAGGCTTGTGTGTTGCTATGATGCTGAACAGGTTTGGGTGGCGTTTCCAGACTAAGATAGACAAGGAAGAAAAGCCTGGCAATCTATTTCTGGAAATCAACCAATGAAAGCCCTACAGATCACAAGGGATAGGGCAGGACCAGGCAGCACTTTATTCTGTTGTGTAGTCAGTGGCCGTGAGTTGGGGCTGACCTGAGGGCAGCTGACAACCACGAATGTCTAGTCCAGTGCCCATCACGGAGATGACACTCAATAATGTTGGTTTTCTTCCTTTTCTTCCTCTGTATAATGAGGGGCTGAAGGCCAGCTAGAGCCAGTCACGGCAGACTGCCAAGAGCTGGAAATTAGGGGCTTGTCAGAGGGATTTGCAGTCTGTTGGAGAGAAGAGCCAAAGACATTTATTTTCTTGCCTGAGGAATGTTTCCCAAAGCCGAGGGTAGAAGAACGGGGAATGAAAGCCCAATTAACCTCTCGGCCCTGCTTGCTGCACAGTCACTCCTCTTCACCAGTGTCACCGATGAAACCTCCTTGCCACCTGGGATGGGTTGGTCTCAGCACCTGCTTTTCTTAAGGTAAGTTTCAAACACCACAGCCTTCTAGAACACTGGATGTGGAAGGGGCCTCGGAGGTCACCTGGTTTTCCCCTAGGCCTCCTCAAAATGCCCTTGCCCAGAGGAGGGAATTCTAGTGAGGAAAGGTGGTCCAAAGACTTGAAAGAAGGAATCAAGGGAGAGAAAAAGAGTGGGGGTGGGGCTGGAGGGGAGGAAGGGAACCAGAATTTCTTGAGATTAGGTGGGGTGCTTCCTCACCTACAGTCCCATGAGGGAAGCATATTCACCCTCACTGTGCAGATGCGGAAAGTGAAGCTCAGAAAGTCACCGTTTTGCTAAGATTGCACAACTAATGCAGGGCAGACTCAATATCCCCAGCCCAAAATACCACAAAAAGTTGCCTATGAGTTGGTTCCAACTTACGGTGGGCCCCCGTGTGCCCGAGTAGAACTGTACTCCAAGATGTTTTCAATGGCCAATTTCCCAGAAGCAGATCACCACGCCTTTCTTCTGAGGCGTCTCTGCATGGGCCTGAGCCCACCTAATTCAATATCCCACTGTCATCTCTACATATCACAACACAAAGTTAAGGACTGGAAGTGCCTGGGTGGTGCAAACAGTTCTGTGCTCGGCTAACTGAAACATTGTAATGTACCCAGAGGTGCCTCACAAGAAAGGCCTGGAGATATAATTCTGGAACATCAGCCACCAAAATCTCTGTGGAGCACAGCTATACTCTGACACACATGGGGGTTGTCATGAGTCAGAATTAACTTGATGGCAACTGGTTAGTTAAGGACCAGGCTGGCTCTAGAACCCAGGTCTTCACTGTCCACTGTCCATTCTCCTCGTGCTCTATCCCACACACCACATCTCCTAATCACCGCTGACGAGCAGGATTTAGTGTTTCATAGGCAATGCCAGGCCTTAGAGCTGTGTCCAGCAAAGGCCAGTCCTCAGATGCTCGACAGGCCTCCAAGAGCCTGCATGGGCAGAGTTAGAGGGCACAGTCAGTGCAAACTCAACCAGGGAATGTCTCAGGATATCCTGGGAGCCCACCTCCAGCATGGCAGGCAGTGGGGTGGGGTGCGGGCAGGGGAGACAGCATCAAAAGAGCTTGCACTCAGACTGCTATGTGTATGTGTGTTGATCTTGGCTTTGCCATGTCCTAGCTCTGTGACTTGGAGCGAGATAGTCACATTTCTTTATGCTTCAATTTTCTGAGTTGTAAAATGAAGGAATGGGGCTGACTTCAGAGAGCTGCTGGAAAAGTTAACTGAGCTTATGCAAGAAGGCATCCAGGACGGGGCTGGCTCGCGGTAAAGCTCAGTGACGACAGGGTATTTTTTCTCTCCTGTTTTCATACTAAGCATTGAAATGGGAGATAAACGTATTCATTATCTTGCCTGTGAAAAAGAACATTGAGGAAGAGTGCACCTGGAATGTTTGTTTCCATTTCTCTTTCTTTCCTGCCCCCTTCTGCCTTCAAGTTCCCTCCTCCTCTCAGTCTCAGGTATCCTATGGGCGCCCTTGTAGGGCTTCAGGTAACAGAAAGTCATTTTCAGAATGTGCTAACCCTTACTGGAGTTTTGGGGTAGGGTGAACGGTTACTGTAGTTGCTGCTGACCAACAGGGTATAGGTTCAAGTTCACCCAGAGTCACTCTGGAAGAAAGGCCTAGCAGTCTACTTCTAAATCAGCCACTGAAAACCCTCTGGAGTAGAATTCTATTCTGACACTCTGTGGTCACCATGAACTGGCAGCTGAGTGGGGTCAACCTTTAATATCTTTAATACCTGTGATGACCCATTGTCCTCTTTCTAACCTGTACAGCCTAGACCAGGGAGGAAAAAGGACGGACATGGCTGATTTAGAATCTTCAGACATTATTTTGTAAAGTGAAGAATTTGTAGTGTGTACAAAGAGTTGGAGTGTGTATGTGAGTGTGTGAGTGTGTGAGAGTGAGTGTGTGTGTGTGTGTGTGTATGTGTGTATGTGTTCATGCATACAAAGCAAGATCAGCTTTGGGTCATCAGCAACTGTCAGCTATTTGGATTCCCCTGGCCCAGATTTAAGATGCAGCTGCCACTTAGGTGGAGGAATCTGGAGCACATGACTGATGGAAACAGAGAGAGAGTTCATTCCGCAGCGGGTCTGTACCGATGCACGTCGGCGGGCTGGGCTGCCAGAAGAACCTGTTCTCGATCTTCACACAGCTGATCTCCGCGCTTCCCTGCAGTGCATAGCCAGGGTCACACTGGAACACCGTGGAGTCACCAGCTTCCCAACTGTTGCCACTCCGGCTCCCATTCTGCGGGACTCCTGGGTCATTGCAGGATGTCGCTGTGGATACTAGGACAAGAAAACAGATGAGAAAGTAAGGTTGCAGTGACGGGCCTCCCAGCTTGTCACTCTCACTGGCATTACTTCTTCCATCACCATTGCCACTGCTCTGTCCACCGCCATCATCTGTCTCCATACCAGCATCACCAGTGGCAGCAGCAGTGCTACCACCTCCATTCTCACCACCATTCCTGTCCCTGCCTCATCCACAACATGTGGTCTCACTGTCACACCCATGACACCGCCAGCATCCATTCCACCAACACCTGCGGCATTACCACTGTCAACCTGCCATAAAACACTATGAGTTAACTGTGCTGGGACTGTCAGGATTGCAGAATTGAGTTCAATTTCATTTGAGATACAAATGTTGTTGCCTAGATAAAGCTTTGCAATTGCATATAATGTCACTAACATCATCAGTATAAGGGAGCGACAAGATAATTATATATAAACCCCACGTATTCCATCAGAAGTGTTTGCAAAGGAGTGCAGAGCTCGCTTGCCTGCATGCCGAGCAGTAGCTGCGGACGGCGGGAATTTCCCGAGGCCGGGTGAAGACCCTGCTCTCTCTTGGCTTGCAAGCAACCAAGGACCCTTCAGACTGAAACTACGCCCAAAGAAAAATCCAATGTTTGTTGCGACTAGCAGGGAACACTTCAAAACAGACATGAGTGACTGAGAAGTATTAAAAATTAAAAAAAACCTCAGGAATGTGGGAGATGTTTGCAGTCTCATACCTAGTCTGGAGCAGGTGTTTTAAAACACTGAATGAAGGATGGAAGAAAGGAAGGAATGAAAGAATGGGTGAGCGAGCGAATAAAGCAGTGCAGCCAGTGGAACCGTGCCACAGGAGCCAGCATCCCAGGACAGTCAAGAGAAGAGGGTCAAAGACGGCTGTGACCACCCCAGCTGCCTCCCCAGCCCAGAGCTGACAGTGCGGCTTGGAGCCTGCCTATGCCACCATCAGCAAACTGTGACAGGCAGAGCCTGGAGGCAGTGGGTTCTAGAGTCCACAGTATAAGTAACACTCATTGGCTCAGAGGATGAGTCTTTCTAAAACATTTTGGGAAAAATTACTTGGATTCTAAAACAAATGAATTTATTATGGAGTAGAATGTACAACTCACATTAATTCTTAAGTGAAACCATAAAGATTCAAAGAGATTTTGTGCTTGCCTCACCCTCCAGACGCCCCTGGGGGTATGGGCTTATTCTCTTCTGCTACTGGGAGGGCTTTGGTGGGAACAGTTGAGCAGCACCGGCCTAGGGAGATTTGAGGTACCAGGGTCACTACTTCTAAGAGGGACCGAGTGTGGATGAGTCTGCAGTGACAGTATCTCATCCTTACATCCAATGTATAGGGCTGCTGTGAATCGGAAAGGACTATATGACAATGTTTTTTTTTTTTCATATTTTTATATCCGATAATACCTTGATACCATGTTTGCTTAACCGTAGTCCACTGCCTACTCTGCTCTATGCCTATATTTGTAAATAAAGGTTTATTGGAACACCATCATGCTCATTCATTTACGTATTGTCTATGGCTGTATGTACTCTATAACAGCAGAGTTGAATCATTACAACAGAGAATGCACAGTCCCTAAAACCTGAAATATTTACTATCTGGTCTTTTACAGAAAAAGAAAACATCTCTAGAATATGGTATCCTAGCTTAAGCTCTCCTCTTCTGATATCAGGTTTTAAAAACATATTCTTTGCTTTTATCCAGATTTAGTTATTAACAGCACTAATGACCTACCATCACTTTGCCCCAGACATGTTTGTAAAAACGGTTGCCGAGTAACAAGCTCAGTCTTCCCTCAGGGCCTTTGCACTTGCTGGTCCTTCTGTCCGGAATGATCTTGCTGGAGTTCTTATTCTGCCAGCTCCATGCTGTCATTCTATTCTCAGTTCCAGTACCACCTGCTCAGACAGGTCTTTTAGAGCACCTTCTTCTGAGCTCACCACATAACCTTCTTCTACCATATTATCCTGTTCTGTTCTTTTCATACAGCTAATTTATACACGTTCATCTTTACTGTATATGTCTCTGGTATATCTGGTGCATCTCTAAGAGGACAGAGACTGTGACTCTTGCTCCCAAGTGTGTCCTCAGAGCCTAGACCAGGATCCATCACCTAGTCATGCTTAATAAATATTATTTGAATGAATGGATAAATCATCACAGGCCAAACAAAGGTCAATTCACCTTCTTCCCAATTAAAAACAGACTTGAGCTTTCATCTCCAACTTTCTACAGCACTCTACAAATGGAAATGATTCCCTAGAAGAAAAGGAGCGGATTGTTCTGGCCATATTTAGAAAGAATATTTATATAGTTGGCAATAGACTGCAATGATTAAGAGCTTGGGTTTCGGAATCAGAAGCAGGTTTTGATGCAGGTTCTACTGCTTATTAACTAGATGGCCTTGCCTGAGAAATCTCTCTAGGTTTCAGAGTTGACATCTGCAACGTGGATTAATAATGGGACTTACACCTTCAAGTTTTTGTGAAATCGTTAGAGAAATGTAGGAGAGAGCTTAGCATGGCGCTCTGGCGATAGATGGTGGTGATTACGCTTCCCTCTCTCCATGCTCCCTCCTCACCTTTCCTGGTTCTTACTCCTTAATGGTCCTGAATCTGAGCTGCTTGGCAAAGCCCCCAGCAGCAGACTGGATCCACGTGGTACAGACAGGATGTTAGATGTTGCACAGTCATGTTTACTTAATAAGCCAAGGCTAGACTAATCGTCCCTGGCATTTCCCTACAATCCCCTGTCAAACACACACTATAAAGTTAACAGGGGGTGAGCCATTCTTGCCTCCCTAGAGTAGTCCTGGTATTTGCCAACTGATGACAGCAACAGGAAAGGTGACCTTTCCCAAACCTCGGTTATGCCCACAACACTGGGCTGGACTGCCATTGACTCTGGGAGCTGAGGCTAGGAAGCCTGACTAGTGCCCGCTCTGTCGACCTAAGAAATGCTCGGAGCAGCTTGCCCTAGCACACTCTCATATTAGAGAGAAACACCCATTCATCTGTTCTCTGCTTGCGCTCAGTCATTCAGTAAAGCACTGAGTAAGTACCTACTGGATGCATTCACTGAGGGGCGGGGGATCCGAGAGGCACAGTGTGGCCCCAGCCACAAAGAGTTTTCCACTCGATGACAAGTGAGTCAGCAGCTCCAAGAAAAGGCACACTGTCTAGTAATGACAATGTGCTGAGGAAGTGAAGCCAAACACCAGGGGGATAGAAGCTACCGCAATTTATTCTGAATGGGGGATTAGGAGGAAGGGGCGTCTGAGATGAACCTTGAAGGATGAATAGATTTCTGCAGAATGAGCAATACATGTGAAAGCAGCCTGAGCAAAGGCACACAGCATGACAGTGGCCAGGAAGTCTGTCCCATGTGGCAGGGCTAGGATGCAGTGGAAGTCAGATGGTGCAAATCCACAGAAGACTTTGTCAGTACAATTACGTTTTGGCTCGGGCACAGTCAAAGAAAAATACATGTCTGACTTTAATTATTCATAATATTCCTTTCCAGAGAGAGAGACAGAGACCGCATTTCCCTTTCCTTATTGTTATCAGATCCTTCCATTGCTTATCCCAGCAATCTGCAAAGTTTGTTCCATGAAACACTAGTCTTCCTTTTGAGATGGCCTAGGAAAAAAGTCATCTGTGATCAGACATGTGACACACCAGTCACCCTTTGAATTCATGCATATACAATCTCCCCCAAGCCCATTCCCGACATGATTTGACCATGCAAACCTCTTTTTCTTGGAACCAATTAATATTCCAGGAAACTCTAGGGAAGAGAGTCCAGGAGATGCTCATCTAAACTCCAGCCCCCTTGCTGCCCCTTAGTGGGACCCTAATCCCTTTGTGAGTTAAAGGTCACTCACGTCCTCTCTCCACAAGTGAATACCAAAAAACCCAAACTAAACACATTGCTGTCAAGTCCATGCCAACCTCACATGTTACAGAGCAGCACTGTGCCACGGGCTTTTCTTGGCTGTAATATTTACAGAAGTAGATCACCAGGCCTTTCTTCCATGGTGCCGCTGGTGGGGTTGGAACTGCCAGTCATCAGTTTAGAAGTCGAGTGCAAACCATTTGTGCCACTTACAGTTCTAATGTAAGTTGAATACCTTTTTTCTTTTAGTTTTCACTATTACCGCCTTTTATTATCAGTATCTTTATAAACCCAGCAATGTTTTGAACAACAAATCATAAAAATTGAAGAACTGATTGTAAACATCTGAGGATGATAACATCAGCCAATTAAGTCCTGCAACATAATACCAACAATAAGACACACAAAAAAATAATAAAGGTGGTCACAAGTGCTCTTTGCTGTAACCTGAATGTGCTGTACGTCTGAGACTACCTGTACAGCCTCACTGGTGCCAGCCGCAGATGCCAGCCTCTGTTAGCTGCTCTATCACTGGGTACCAGCAGGGAGGCAGAGCCGCGGCACCAGCGCCCACAGACTCGCTCTGAAATCCGCATGGAGACCTCCCCAGTAAGGCTGGGCTCATAAAGACCGTTGCTGCACAGCAAACACTAGCACAAACTGAGGCAGAGGCCCTTGCTCTGGGAGACGAGTAGTGGAACAGGCACCTCAGAGGAGAGGACATGAGCTGTCTCAGGGAGGGGACAAGACCCATCACACAGACGACCCAGTATCGGGACGCGGACGTTTCAGCGTTGCCTGTGTCTGGTTGCCCTTTGTCATGGTCTTCCATATTTGGGAACTATAGCACCTAATTGAACTTAGAGTACTCGTGTTTGGCCTCCAGTCCTTGTGAGACCTGTGCCATGTCCTGGCAGCTCTTCTATTATCACGCCTGGGACCGCTGTCAGCTTGTACTCCCCCTGTGTTCCTCCACGCTCCTGTGTTTTGGCTGCGAGGGACAACCCTACATTTCTGCAACCTACTGTCCTGCTTCTATCCTGTCACGTGTCCTTTGTGCTAGGATGTTCTTTTTTCCTCTCTTCCATCTAAAAACGGTCCATGAAGCCTCCAGAGGCCAGCTCAAGGGCACCTTTCAGTGTCACAGTCAACCACTCCCTCTTTGAAACTCTTCCTTTTCTGGAGTAACTTCTACTCATCCTTCAGGTCTCAGCTTGGGTATCATTTATGCTGGAACATATTCCTTGATGCTCCAAGGTGGCCCTCCATGTGTTTCCATTCCATTCAGATGCTTAGCCATTTGATTGTGAATGTATCCTGATGTGCCCCCACCCCTAGATATCTCAACAGCTGCTTCCTAGCTACCAGGCAGAGTAGACGCTCAATAAAAGTCTTACATGAATGGTGAGATTGAGGAACCAGAGGGACCAGAGGGATAAAGAAGGGGCTTGGGGTCAGGTGGCAGGACAAAGGGACATGGGGCTGGTGGCAGGCAAGCACAGACCTGAGAACTGGATGGCAAACCCCTGTTTGCTGGTGAAAAAGTCGGTGCTGAACTGCAGGACAACTGAGTTGAAGGTGCTGTGCAGGTCCTTGGGCAGCATGGGGCCACTGAGCTCCTTCAGCAGGACGCCGCTCTCCACGGGCCCGTCCCAGATGCGCAGCACGTCGTGGACCTCTTCAGTATCGAACACCAGGAAATGGAGCCTGAGCAGGATAAGAGGGTATGCGGTCACTTGGGGAGCCCCTCCTTCCCGGGAACTCCAGTCAGGGAGGGTCTGAAACCAACAGCAAGTCTTGTAGGAAGAGAGGGCAATGGAGGGCAGCATCCTCACGATCACAGCCTGCTTGCTCCTGGCCTTGTCAGCAACGGGGACAAGGGGCAAGGGGTGGATTTGGGCATCTTGATGATTATTAGGCGCTCCATACTGCCACTGTCAGTGCCCCCCAACCCCTACTCCTAGCCCTACACAGGCCTCAGAGCTTACTGCTGAGCCCATGGCTGTATCATTTCTAGAGTGCTGAAGGTGAGGTGGAAACTCTGCTGGTGTAGTGGTTAAGTGCAATGGTTACTAACCGAAAAGTTGGCAGTTTGAATCCACCAAGCGCTCCCTGGAAACTCTATGGGGCAATTCTACTCTGCCCTATAGGGTCCCTATGAGTTGTAACTGACTTGATGACAGCGGGTTTGTGTTTTCCTTCTTTGGTGGTAATGTGGGGGATGTTGTCAAGAAGGCAGTGGTCTGAGTTGGATAGAGGACATAGGTTTAAAACTATAGGGGCTAAAGGGCAGAGGGAACTGTGGGTGTCTGAGACGCCAGCTCAGTTTTAGGGGGGAGTCAACACTTGGGCTTCCCAGAACCCTGGGGGTATAAGCTACACAGAGGTTTGGTTTAGCTCAGTTACAAACTTCTGCAGGCCAGGTGGGGGTGTCCATGAGCAAGAGGACTGCCGGAGACAGCTCTCAAAGTCGGGGAGCTCTGTAGGAGCTCAAATTTTCTGACAAAAAGGCCCTGGCCGAAGATGCCCTGGTTACAGGCAGAGCCATCACCGGCCTTCCTGCTCCAGGGCGCTTCCCTCCCGTCTCTCTCCCTTACCTCTTTTCTCTTTCTGTTTCTGATATATATATACTTATACATATATATAAATTTTGGAATAGTTTTGGACTTATGGAAAGTTGCAGAGATATGACAGAGAATTCCCATAGGCCCCTCCCTGTTTTCCCAATTGCCAACATCTTACATTTCTGTGGTACATTTCTCAGAAACAAGAAACCAGCATGGGCCCATTACTGTAAGCCAAATTCCAGATGGTATTTAGATGTCACCAGTTTTCCACTAGCATCTATTTTCTGTTACAAGATACAATCCATTTGTCAGTCTCTCTTTTTAACATTGTATTTTGTAATTAGAAAAAGGAGATGTGCTCAATGCCAAACAAGGCAAACAATACACAGGTGTACTGAATAAAAGAAAACAGGTCTCTCTTGCTCTCTCTCACACAACTAACATATTCTCTAGAGTTCTGATTACTAGGTTGTCTTTCCAGATGCTTATTGACATACATACTTTTCTTCACCAGTAGTGGTTAAGAGCTATCCCTACTAACCAAAAGAACAGGAGGAATCTACCGGGTGCTACCCGGAAACTCTATGGGGCAGTTGCATCTTGTCCTATAGGGTTGCTATGAGTCAGAATTGGCAACAGTTTTGTTCTGTTTGTTTTTTTTTTGGTTTAGTACTATGTTATGGACATACACCTGCGTAAACTAACAATCAGGAAGGTGGCACAGTATTGGACAATGCTTTGGTCTGTTACACAGGAGGTTGTCATAAATCAGAACTGATCTGATGTCACAAATCAGAACTAACAACATTTAGGGTTGCTATAAGTTGGAATCTATATGACAGTAGTGGCTTGGAAACGCTGGTGGTGTAGTGGTTAATCGCTACATCTGCTAACCAAAATGTCAGCAGTTTGAATCTGCCAGGTGCTCCTTGGAAACCCTGTGGAGCAGTTCTACTCTGTCCTACAGGGTCACTATGAGTTGGAATAAATGGTA
The DNA here is from genome assembly GCA_028571685.1 of Heterohyrax brucei. Lineage (NCBI taxonomy): Eukaryota > Metazoa > Chordata > Mammalia > Hyracoidea > Procaviidae > Heterohyrax > Heterohyrax brucei. Next base: position 64,234,064 of record CM053140.1, read on the forward strand.
CTGGGTTTGGTTTTCGGTAATAACATCTGTAATGGATTGAACTGTGTCCCCCTCAAAATGTGTTGCCATCCGGTTGGTATCATTCCCAGTGTTTTGTGCTTCTCCTTTCCTATACACCCTAATATAAGCTTGTGTCTGATAGGAGGATTATGTTAAAAGAGGATCAGGGTGGGACTGCATGCAACACCCTTGCTCAGGGAGTTTCCCTGGAGCGTGGGCTTGTACCAGCTTTTATCCTGTCATCCTATGGGAGATAAAAAGAGAGGGAAGCAAGTAGAGAATTGGGAACCTCACACCATCAAGAAAGCAGAAGTAGATGCTATGATCTAGCAGATACACACCTTTCTCCCCATTCCTCAATCTCACCATTCATGTAAAAATGTCTATTGAGCACCTACTCTGCCTGGTAGCTAGGAAGTACCCACTCAGCTATCTAGGGGTCGGGGCGCATCAGGATACATTCACAATCAAATTGCTAGGGATCTGAATGGAATGGAAACACATGGAAGACCACCTTGGAGCATCAAGGAAGCTGTTCCAGCAAAGATGGTACCCAAGCTGACAGCTGAAAGATGAGTAGAAGTGACTCCAGAAAAGGAAGTGCTTCAAAGAGGGAGTGGTTGACTATGACGCTGAAAGGGAGTAGAGCACGTCCTTCGGATCCGAGGTTCCTGCACCAAGATGCTGCTCCCTGACCAAAGACTGATGCAACACAAGGACCTCCTCCAGAGCTGACAAAGAGGGAAAGCCTTCCCCTGGAGCAGACAACCTGAATTCAGACTTGTAGTCTACTACTGAACAGTGTAAGAATAAACTTTTCTTTGCTAAAGCCATCGTCCACTCTGTTAGAGCAGCACTAGATGACTGAAACAACAGCTACGTCACTGCTTTCTACAGAAGTGGACATCATTAGGTTATGCTATTTCACATCAGACTGCAGTGGCTACACCTGTCTGTATATATATTTGCACAGTTTTGTTAATATTCAGTTGACTTGTAAGAATATTTTGTGAGAGGAGAAAGGATATGTATATTTTAAAATTTGCCCTCCCAAACGATGGAACCAATTTATATTCCCACTAAACAGCTGGAGACTATTCTCTCCAACCCTCACCTCATCCATATCAGAATTTATGATCTTGCAGATATATTCTGTATTAAAATATCTGCCCATCTGCTAGATCACAGTGGAATCTCACCGGTGTTTTCAAGTCAGAAAATTTAGTGAGGTTGGGTATTTTTGCATATATTTATTGGACATTTGTACCACTTTTCTCCACCTATTGAGTTATTTGTCTTCCTTGCCTTATATTTATACCTAACTGTTTCCATTCATCTTATATGTGTTTTGATTCCTCTTTTATATATTTGTTGCTAATATTTTATCCCAGTGTCTAATGTCTCATTTCCCTTTAAATTTTGCTCATAGGTATCTATTTTGGCATAAAAGTTATTCATTTTTTACATAATCAATATGTTAATCTTTCCTTGTAAGGATACTAGATGTCATGTCATGCCTGGGAAAAATCTCTTCCTCTTGAAATTATTAAAAACCAAAACTTCTTCCTTGCACCTGTATAACTTCATTTTTGACGTAGGGATCTAGCTGATTTTTCCAAATGAACACCTAATTGTGTAAACACCTATCTAAAGTAGCCTCTTCCATATTCCATCTATCAGAACACCCTGTTGAAGTCCTTCTCAGCATCTATCACATCCCGTTCAAAGAACTGATGCCTCTGAATTATGGTACTGGTGGGGAAGAATACTGAAGATACCATGGACTTCTAGAAGAACTAACAAGTATGTCTTGGAAGAAGTATAGCCAGACTGCTTCTTGGAAGCAAGGATGATAAGACTTTGTCTCATATATTTCAGACATGTTATCAGAAGGATAAGTCTCTGGAGAAGAACATCATGCTTGGTAAGGTAGTCAGTGAAAAAAACAGGAAGACTGTCAATGAGATGGACTGACACAGTGGCTGCAACAATGGACTCAAGCACAGCCAAGGCTGTGAGGATGGCACAGGACTTGGCAGTGTTTTGCTTGGATGTACACAGGGTCGCTGTGAGTTGGAGCTGACTCAATGGCCACTAACAATAACAATAATACTTATCTGCCTCCAGGCATTAGTCAGCTTCTGGTACTGTGGTGGCTATAATGCTGGAAGCTCTGTCCCTGGTATTTCAAACACCAGCAAGGTCACTTGTGGTGCAGAGGTTTCAGCAGAGCTTCCAGACTAAGACAGACTAGGAAGAAAGATCCGGCAATCTGTTTCTGAAAGGGAGCCAATTAAAACCCTAGGGATCACAACAGAATATTATCCCATGTAGTGTAGGCAGGTGAACTCTCCACCCCACCCCCCAAAGCTTGGCAGATATTTGAAATACCCAGAGGCTGCAGCGATGGACTCAAGCAAACCAAAGATCATCACGAAGATGGCACAGGACTGGGTGCTGTTTCTTTCTGTGTGTGTGGGGTCTCCATGAATCACAGCCGACTCAATGGCAACTAACAATGACAACAACGTACTTGTTTACTCTCTGTCTCCCTAACTAGAATATGACTTGCATGAGGAAGGGACCACATCTTACTATTTGTTGTCCCACGTCTCGGATGAGCCTGAGACTTGGGATGGTGCTCAAGAGGACCCGCAGAAGGAATACACACCGCTAACTGAATAATCCAAGTTCTCCCCACTGGCTTCAAACGTCACCTTGGTCACGGTTCTTTTTCTAAACCCTGTCCATCTGTTCCGGTGACATCCTTCTTGGCCTTTTCTGTGCTACCAGGAAGACAGCTACTCAGTTTATTGCAGTTTTGATATTCTCACATTTTTATATTCTAATACAGCAAATTCCCTTTAATATTTTCCCTCAAATGTCTTAGATAATTTCCAATACATACTGTTTCAATGACCTTGCAATTATCAAGTTCCCTCCCCTCCAACAATTCCAGTTTTGATCAGAATTGCACACATTTACTGACTAATTCTATCATGCATTCATCAGTTTGTTGTACTGTGGTGGCTTGTGTGTTGCTATGATGTTAGAACCTTTGCCACTGCTATTGCCAGTACTAGTAGGACTGACCACCCACAGCAGACAGGTAACAGTGGAGCTTACAGATTAAGACAGACTAAGACAAAAGTCTTGGCAATCTACTTCCAAAAATGAGCCAATGAAAGCCTACAGAACACTGTTGAACTTGCTTGCTTTGGATACAGGGCCAGTGAGGGTGAGAGAGACCCCTGGTGAGACAGACTGGCACAAACATGACAACAGCTGACTCAAATACGCCTGTGGCAGTGAGAGTCAGTGGGAATGGGCAATATCATGAATCAGAGTCAACTCGACGGCAGCTATCTATCTCCACTCATTAATCGGGGGAGAATTGGTATCTTTATGCTACTTATTTTTTGCAACCAGGAACACTGGAGAAAATTCAATTTATCTGGGGCTGATTTGTGCACTTTGGTAGTTTTGTGGTTTTCTTCCTTGCACATCTATTATTAAATCCATTCTTGAGGGGTCTATAAATTTACGGTTTGGATACCATTTTGAATGAGAGTTAAGTTACATTTTCTAGCTATTTGTTACCAGCCATATAAAATTTCTTTTATTCAGTCATCAATTAATTCTGGCAAAATCCAAGTGATTCTCTTGGATTTCCTAGGTTGATCTTCTGATAGATACAGGTGGAAACTACTCAGTACCAGGAGGTGGTGGGAGTTTTGTCAGTGGTGGTATTCGAATTCCCTTGGTGGGCCTCCGCTCCCAAGGCTTTGGCTGGAACAAAGACAGAGTGGCATCTTTGTCTTGGCAGGAAAGAGGCTGGCAAGCTGGGGGCCCAATTTTATTGAAAATGGGGAGAGGGAGCTTCCCAGGAGGTAGAGCAAATAAGCACACTCTCTGCTGTGCCAAGCTGCTCTGCCTTCCCTGCTGGTTCCCTGCTGCTCACCAGCACTGGGAAATCAGGCAGACGTCACTGGAAGTAGACCAAGCCATTCCCTACACGGCACTATTACATGTGTTCTTGGAAGACAGGTTTGTGTGGGCCAGCCACGTGAGGGAAAGAAGGCTTGACATCTGGCTAGCATCACAAGGACTGTGCTTTCTTTGGATTTAACAACCTGAGATGTGACCCAGAGGCAGAGAGGAGGTGAAGGTGTCTGTGAACAAAGGCAACGCCCATATCTGAGCTCAGGTGGTGTTATGATGATGTCATGAGTTTGAGAGGGAAGATAAGGGTCTCAGTCTTGTGTGGGGAAGTCTGCGCTTTATCCTCTTAAGTGGAAATAGAGGCCAGTTGAAGTCTTCTTGGTGAATAATTTCACATCATTGAATGAGTGAGTGAGTCAATCAATGAATGAGTGAACAAAATCCTAGGAGGATTAGTTTTAGAGGAAGTTGAGCAATGGGAGGATCAGAGGAGTAGAAATGAAAAGGAACACAATTCCACAGGAACCAGTGTGTGCTGGGTACTTTCACATCATCTCATTTAATTCCTCACAAGCCTCTTTGTAGACAGTGTCATTCCCATCTTTAAAAATGAGAATGCTGAGGTACAGGGAGGTTAAGTAACTTGACCAAGGTCAAGGGTCAGTTAAAGAGTTATCACTATATATAGTTCAGGTCAGATTCTAGCATTTCTGCTCTTTCCCTGACAAAGCTGCCGACACCTGCAGGAGGCTCAAGCTGTAGCCAAGAGTGTGCCGTGGGCTGAGAGGACCTATCGGTAACTGACAGTTTACATGTTTATATGACAGTTTATATACTTAAGGCCCAAGGGCTGATGTTCATGACTGTGAATTAAGAATGCTTGTCTATGGAATTCAGATCAGTTGATCTCATAATCAGGCAAAGTCAAAGGTCTGGCACTGATGAAGTCAAGAGAAATGACAGGAGGAAGGGGATGGGGGTGAACCAGAGATCCTTTGAATGCAAGACTAACACAACTTGGCAACTAAAAGGCTAGCGGCCAAAGTTCCAGACCTCCTCCTGCATTCATTTATGCAGACACCGCCATTGGAAGCCCCGGTAGCAGAGTGGTTAAGAGCCTGGCTGCTAACCAAAAGGCTAGCAGTTTGAATCCATCAGCTGTTTCTTGGAAACTCTGTGGGGCAGTTCTACTCTGTCTTAGAGGATGGTTATGAGTCAGAATCAACTCGACAGCAAACGGTTTAGTTTGACTTAGGCGTGACAGGGTTTCCCTAAGTTGAAATTGAGTTGAAGGTAACACATTTGGTTTTGGGTTTTTGGTATGGACTAGGTGCTGTGATATATTGTTGAACATGACAGACAGGCTGCCATTTTCTGGGAGCTGCTGGAGATTGGCAGTACCCCTGCATATGAAACCCCAAAACAGATGGGTTGCCATCAAGTCGATTCTGACTCGTGGACATCCCATGTGTGACAGGCTTTCAATGGCTGGGTTCTCAGAAGTAGATTTCCAGGCCTTTGTTCCAAGGTGCCTCCTGGCAGACTTGAACTGCCAGTCTTTGGGGGAGTAGTTGACCTCTGTGTATACAAACCCATTAAAAGATGATCAGCTGTGGCAAATGCAGTGAAGGGAACAGCAAAGTGCTGAGATGGAGTTGTCACTTTGAATAAGGCCACCATGGGAGACCTCTCCAAGAAAGGGGATTTATGCAAGAGGAGAGACTCAAGGCAGCTGCCCATGTGAAGAGCAGGGCAGGGTAGGGGATAGGAGGGAGCTTTCCGTGCACAAAGGGCAGCATGTCCAAAGGCCCCAGTGAACCAAGCTTGTGAGCAAGCTTGGAGCTTGTGAACAACAGTAGTGCCACTGAGGCTGCAGCTGGGCCAGGGGGGCGGGTGGGGATTCTTGTGGGTGGGGGAAGAAGTTTTTATTTTATTCTATGAGCTAAGGGAAGTCATTGAAGAGCTTTAAGCACAGGCCTGGATGACTCTAAGCTACATTTTAAGATCGCATGTGCTGCTAAGTGAGAACGGCCTGGCAAAGGCAAGAGTGAGGCAAGGACATTAGCTAGAAGGCTGCTGCAGGAGGCTGACGCAGTGCCCCTGAGTTGATTTCAACTCACAGCAATCCTATAGGACACAGTAGAATTGCCCCATAGGGTTTCCAAGGAGTGGTTGGTGGATTCAAACTGCTGGTCTTTTTTATTTTTATTTTTTTTGGTGAGGAGCCAAACACTTTACCACTGTGCCATCAGGGGAGGCTAGTGACCCTTATGTTATAAGTCCCTTACGATAGTCAGTAAAGACTTGGCTTGCCAAACTGACTGTGTTTATTAAGACTGTGACTGAATACTTTTCTCATCTCATGGAAATCAAAGTCCATGAATGCTAATTAGAGGTTCTGATCAATAGAGACCACTTTAGGCCAAAACAGATATCTGGGTTTGCCCGAGGAGCTCTGCCATAGGTTAGTGTCTGGCATCTTTTGATTTTTTAAATACTGAGGATATTGAGGGCCCTGTCCTCACCGTAAAGAGTCTCAGCAGGGCAGTGGTTAAAGTGCTCAGCTGTGACTTGAAAGTCAGCAGTGTGAACCCACTAGCTGATGCTGCAGTTTTCTTCCATAAACACGGCAGCCTTGGAAACCCTATGGGGCAGTTCTTGTCTGTTCTAGAGGGTTGCTATGAGTGAGCATGGGTTTGGTTTGGCTTTGGTACCTGCCCTGTGACCCTAGGTGGGGAGGTACTGAAAGGAGGGAACAGCTCTCCCTTCATACTGATTCATTGCTTGTATGTGTGTTTGTTTGTTTATTTGGGCTGCTGAACAAAACAGGCAGACTCCAGGGAGGAGGGACGATGCTTGTTGCATGTCAAGCTTGTTGCCAAGGGCTGTGGACGGCACTGTCCTTGCCCTGGAGGATTATGCTGCTTATTGAAGCAGATGTACACACCATGATAATATATATAATAAGTGCTAAAAGAGTGGGGTAAAGTGTTATTGAAATAACTAGAGGAGACAGAACTAAACATTTGCAGAAAATCTCTTATGTGCCAAGTACTTTATGTATATTGTCTAATATCCTCGTAAAATTACTTCAGCTTAGAGTCTATTTGCACCATTTCGCTGATGGGGGAATTGAAGTTCCAAAAGGTTAACAAAGGCAACTTACTGGGGGGGGGGGGAGGGTGCTAAACGGCTAGGAAGGAGCAGAGCCAGAAAGCAAACATTATCTTTCTGATACCAAAGGCCTTTCTGTCACACTGTCCTCTTCTTCTGTAGTCCCTGGGGGTGCAAAGGGTTACTTCACTCAGCTGCTGACTGAAGGGCTGGAGGTTCAAGACCACTCAGAGGCACTTCAGAAGAAAGGCCTGGTGATGCCCATCTGAAAAATCAGCCACTGAAAACCCAATGGAGCCCAGTTCTCCTCTGACACACGGGGTCGCCATGAGTCAGAACTGACTCATTGGTGACTGATTTGGTTTCTTCTTCTAGTTGAGAGAGCCAAGGAAAGTTTCAAAGAGAAGGTGTCTTTGAAGTAGTTTTGAAGAAAGAAAACAAACTGATAAATTGAGAGAGAAGAAGAACAATAAGAGTGGGAATAGCAGGCACCATGACCAAAACCAAACCCACTGCCACTCCGTTGATTCTGACTCACAGTGACCCTCTAGGACAGGGTAGAACTGCTCCACAGTTTCCAAGGGGCACTTGGCAGATATGAGTGGCTGACCTTTCGGTTAGTAGATGTAGCACTTAACCACTATGCCACCAGAGTTTCCTATAGCATGTACAGAGGCATGAACAGCAAAAGTGGCCTTCCTGGATCCCGTCTCTAATACATCTCTTTCCAGCACGGTCAAGGTGATCTTTTTGAACCACACATCTGACCCTACAGAATAAAGGCAAACTTCCTGGGGGCACGCCCAGTCCTTCATAAGTAGTCCCTGTCTCCGGTTCCCCAGCCCCTTCGCAGTCTTATTCTTACCCTCTTACCTGGAGGCCTTCCCTATCTCTCAGTAGATGGTCCCTAGACCTGCCCACACCTCCCCACCACTTGGCTAACTTGCACTGCTTGACAGTCCACATTTAGTGGGGAGCTATTTCACAAGCTTTTCTACACAGTTTCCCAGCTCCTCCATTCTGGTGAGGAGCTCCTTCTGCATGCTCCTACTGTATCAGAGGCATCCACTGATGTACTGTCTCATTGACAGGTCAGTTGGGTCTCGTCTCATTCACCTCCACATCGCTGGTACCCAGCATCAGACCCGACCCACCCTAAGCCCTTGGTGAATGGCTGTCATGGGGACCCAAGTCATCACAGCTGACCGCTGCATCAAAAGATCATGGCACATGAACGAACAGCTGCTGAAGAGGGAAGGGGGTCAGAAATCATGCCTGTCTCTGAAAGAAAATGCAGCCTAAATTATCCTGAGTGACACTGGAAATGAAAGCAATAAAAGAATATTTGTTTCATAAAGTGTCCCCCTCTGAGCCACCCAGGCTGCAAACCAACAATTAAACCATGATCATAACAGCAGACAATAATAATTAAAGCATCGCACTGTCCAAAGAGCAAAAACAGAGAAGATGACACAGAGCCCAAAGCAAGCCTTGATGTCTAGAGCACAGTGAATCTTTTTTCCTGGGGCCAGCTAGTATTCAAGACAAAAAAGGATTCTTTTGTTACTTTCAAAATTGAAAGAATAAAACTGGGCTTCAGATGGCCGAGAAAGCTGAAGAATGGGCTAGGGTGGCCACTGGTGTGGCAGGAGGCCAGGGCAGTGCAGCAAGCCCACAGCTGCGGCTGCTGCTGTGTTCCACTCTGATGTGGGGATGACCCTGGACCAGTGTGCTCCCTTATCTTCACCTTCACCACATAACTGGAGGCTCTGCTATTACCTATCATTATTAGAGTCTGACCTGTAGGTAACAGGGATTGTGTGAGGGGCAGATTTATGTTTTATCTTTCTTAGAAGAAATGCTCTCCATAAAATAAAAAGCTCATGCCCCCGACAGAGGCTATATATGTATTATTGCTAGCTACTGTTGAGTTGGCCCCTGACTCATGGTGACTCACGCATAACTGGATCAGAATATTGCTTTCATTGGCTGATTTTGGGAATTGCCAAGCCTTTCTTCCTATGTTTGTATTAGTCTGGAAGCTCTGATGAAAGCTGTTCAACATCACAGCAATATCCAAGTTCCCACTGACAGACAAGCACTGGCTGAGAACCGAACCTGGGTCTTCTGCATAGAAGGCAAGAATTCTACCACTGACTCTACTGTTTTCTAAAGAGTCTGTATAACAAAGTGGAAAAAACACTGGCTGTGGCATCAAAGGCCTGAGTTGGAATACTATTTCCGTGATAGCTAAGTGGGTGACCACGACCAAGTTACTTAATCTTGTAGAAGCTCAGTCTACTCCATGGCAGCAACAGCATCATCTAGCAGTGTCACTAAGAGCATTATTGTAAATGAATCACATATAAAGCACCTACCACCTATAAACTCAACAAACGGTAAATGCAACCAAATATTTTCCTTTTATTCCAGTTTTTCCCACAGTACTATGAGGATTCTTAAAAGTTTCTTTTAGTAATTTGTCAATTTCTCCTTGTATTTCTGACAGATTTCACTTTATACGTTTTCTCCTTAAGTTATTGGGTGCATAAGATTCTTGACTTGCAGCATTGCTGTGGACTATGAATTTTATCATCTGAACTCATTTGGCTTTTCAAAAAAAATTTATCTTGAATTGTGATCTCTGCTTTTGATTTTACATGTGTTCTAATGACACACTTCTGTCTCAGTCTTTCTGCTTTTAACATTTTTTGTGTTCTGCTTAGCAGTATTCTGTGTTCTTTTACTCTATCTGAGAACTTCTGACTTGTAATGTGGAGCTCCAGCTTTTGAACACCAGCTCCTGGCTCCTCACAGCTCCCTCCCTGCCCACAGGTCTGCTGGTAGTGGTCCCACACATAACAGAGGCTTCCCTTCCTTTGCACCATCATCCCACGGTATCTCTCTGGGATGCCCTGCTGCTTTTGCAGATCCTGTGATCAGCATTCTTCTCTCCAGCTTGATCTCTGTTCTTGGTTCATCCTTCACCCAGGCTTCAGACCACAGCTCATCTTTGCTCTGGGCCCACACATCCACGGACTCTCCTGCTCTCTGCCCATCCTCAGCTCCCCTAAGCTAAGCCTGCTCCAGGGCTACCTCTTCCTCACATCCCCTCTGTCCCTTCTATGACATAGTGGATGGCCAGACAAAAATGACTTTATATCTATTACCAGGAATGACATACTACTTTTATTTCCCTGTATGTAGAAAAGATAAATCTAAAAATCTAAAAAGGTTTCACTTTCCCCTCTCCCTTCCTCCCTCTCCTAGGAGCTCCTGAGTGGTACAAATGGTTAACCAGCTTAGCTGCTAACCAAAAGATTGGTAATTTGAGCCCACCCGGAGGTGCCTCAGAAGAAAGGCCTGCCAATCTACTACTGAAAAGTCAGTCACTGAAAACCCTATGGAGCACAGTTCTACTCTGACAAACATGGGGTCACAGTGAGTTGGCAATGATTCAACAGCAAATGGTACAAATTTCCCCAACTATCAAATCAGGGACTCAAGACCCAAGTTAAACATAGCCTTCAACAGTCATCAGTTCTTCCTACATATTTTTCTAAATATCTCAGTAGGCTAAAAATTTTACGTCTGCATTAGTTTCTTGTGGCTGCTGTAATAAATCACCACAAATTCAATACCTTAAAGCAACAGAAATTTATTTTCCCACAGTGCTAGATGCCAGAAGTCTGAAATCAGTATTGCTGGGCTGAAATCAAGGTGTCCACAGGTTCTAGGCAAGAATCTGTTCCTTGAGTCTTCTAGCTTCTGGTGACTGCCAGCATTCCTTGGCATGGGGCCACATCCCTCCAATTTCTGCTTCTGTCTTTATATTGCCTTCTCCTCTGTGTATAAAATTTCCCTTTGACTCCCCCTTATCAGGATACGTGTGACTACATTTAAGCCCAGTCCTGACAGCCAGGATCATCTCCTCATCTCAAGATCCTTCATCACATTTGCAAAGACCCCTTTCCCCAATAAAGTAACACTTACAGGTTCCAGGGAGTAGGGGCTAATAGCTTTGGGAATGTTATTCAGTCAACTGCAATGTCTTTGCAGATTCTTCGGGAAGCTTATGAGTGGCAATTTTCTGTGGCTTTTGTGCATGGCTGAGAATAATCCTCTGTTACATTTGTAAGTGAATTAAATCCTGGCTGAATCAAGAATTCTTGGGCATTGCAACTCCACTGAATCTGGCCTTTGATATTACAGAAACAAAATCTTTAGTGGGAGGTCAGATTAGTGGTGGGGTAGTTCTTCTGTAAACAACTATTTCATTTGCTGAGCACTGACGGTGTGTTTGCCTGTGCGTGTTTTCCCAAATGTTTGCAGAGGTTTTATCTCTGGAACTGTGACATTCTGCATCAAGTTGCATTTGATTCATTTTCCTTGGAACTCAACAAGTTCTTTCAGTTTACATACGTAGTTATAGAACTGGTCACGTGGCTCTCTTAATTTCTTCTTCTTCCACCTTGTTCCTTTTCAGGATTTTCTTAATATTTTCCATTTTATGACTCCTGCTCCATTTGGGGTAGTGGTTAAGTGCTACGTGTGCTAACCAAAAGGTTGGCAGTTCAAATCCACCAGGCACTCCTTGAATACTCTATGGCACAATTCTACTCTGCCCTATAGGGTTGTTATGAGTTGGAAGTGATTCAATGGCGGTGTTTCCTTCTTTCTTTTTTTTACCACTCCATTTGCTCATGGCCCTTCCTCATTCATGCTGACTGGATGAGTAGCCTGTCTTCCACTCGTCTTTCATTACCTCTCTTGAGTTGATTCTGGCTCATGGTGGCTCCATGAACGCATAGTAGAACTGGGGAGCAGACTGCCAGGCCTATCTTCTGATGTGCCTCTGGGTGGCTCTGAATCGCCAACTTTTTAGGTAGTATTCAAGGGCTTAACCATTTGCAACACCCAGGGAATCCACTTCTTCTTCAGTACATTTGCATTTTCCTCTGCAGTCTGAGAGTGATTCTCTTGTGTCTTAGTTACCTAGTGCTGCTGTAACAGAGACACTGCAAGTAGATGGCCTTAAAGAACAGAAATTAATTTTCTCACAGTTGTAGAGAGTAAAAGTCCCAGTCAAGGTCTCAGTGCTGTTGATTCCTCCCTTGTCCACAGCCCATGGGGCTCCTTGGTTCCTTAGCTTGTGGATGATCCCCACATGGCATCTGTTTCCCCATGTGTGTGCGACTGTGCCCAATATGCTCATTTTATAATTCAGAAGTCATGTTTAAAACCCACTCTGCTCTGGTATGATCTAATTCGCATAACACCACCACCACTCCCACTAGCAAGTGCCGTGGAATTGACTGTGACTCATGATGACCCCATGTGTGTCCGAGTAGTGCTGATGCTCCTTAGGGCTTCCAGCAGCTGATCTGTCAGAAGTATCTTGCCAGGTCTTTCTTTCAAGGCACCCCTAGGCGAACTCAAACTTCCAGTCTTCCACTTAGCAGCCGAGCATGTTAGTCACTTGCAGTACCCAGAGGTTCACTGAACATAGCAAAGAACCATTTTCCCAAACAGGATTATATCCACAGATATAGGGGTTGTTAGATTCCAAGACATATTATTGAGGGGAAAGCATAATTTAATTCTCTAACTTGTTTCAGTCATTTTGTTTCCTGTAAGGCAAATGTGGCTGAGTCCGGTCCGACTCGACGGATATTCAGTTTCTTTACATTCTTTACTTGCCTCCTTCTTGACCTTCTTCTTTTTTTTATTGTGATTGAGTGTAAGTGTTTAGTCCAGCTTAAATTTGCATGCCCTCCTATCTGTAGCTCCTACTGCTCTCCTTGCCTGGTGACAGCACACTCCTCCTTTCTATTCTATACATGTCATATCCTCCTAACAATCTCCTGTCCCCTCCTCTTCACCTCCTCCACTCCTTGCTGGTAAGAGGCCAGTAGGACGGCATCCTATAGATGCACAGAACCATAAAGTGCACACAAGATATAGTCACTCTGTGTCCCCGAGTCCAGTCCATTCCTGTTCAAAGAGTTGACCTCAGTAACGATTTACAAACAGGGGCAGCATGAGGCCTAGGCGCCACGCTCTCAGGGGAACACCAAGGCCTTTGGACCATCAATTGAGGTTCTTGACGTTCTTATCCCAAGAGCTGTCCCCTCCCATCACATTTGCCATCCCTGAGACTTAGCAGCCACACTTTCTTATATTTAGGTGAGAAAGAACATAGATATAGGCAGTCCCTGGATTAGGAAATGAGATTCATTCCTAAGTCTATCTTTAAGTTCAATTTGTAAGGATGTCAGAACAGATACACACAATTCTTATTTAAGTGCCAGTTAGTGAAACAGTTGTCTTAGGATATAGTATATGTTTTACCTTTCTATGTGTGTAAAACACTTGACAAACAACTTCATGACTGCGCAGTGTTTTCATTAGTGTCACAAGGTAGTGTGTGCATTCATTACTATGCATCACTGTATTTAACTCAAATTTGTAATACAATAGGCTTTGTGGAAGTCTTAAATACGAGTTGTTTGTAAGTCGGATATTTGTAACCTTGGGACTGCCTGCACCCATTTTAAATTTTCTTCTCTCTGGGCCCCAAATCAAGACATCAGCAGCACTGTAGTCCCCCTTGAAAGATTTAAGGGAGAATCTGTCCCTCGTGTCTTCCACCTTTCGATGACTTCCAGCGACATTCCTTGGCTTGGGGTCACTCACATCCCTCCTATCTCTGCTTCTGTCTTTGAATCATCTTCTCTGTGTACATAAAATCTCTTTCGGATCCCTTTTAAAAGGTTAGATGTGATTGTATGTATATTTTTCTCCTGTTTCTCTATGCAAAGTGTCCTCTTCGTTATGAATGGCACGTTGTTGGTGGCATCACACACTCTGTTTGCCTGCCTCTCCAACAGGAGAGATCTGTCCAGTGTGGTCCACCAACAAAGTCTGAGCATTACTTTGGTTGAACCGTTCATTCTCCTCCAGAGACATGTTAGAATTCATCTCTGAGATGGTATGGCGGCAGTCAAATCGACGTATTTTGGCCAATTCAACTACCTAGTGTAGCTCATTTGGATTATTATTCTTGGATAATTTGATGCCTGTGAGGTTCCTCTGTTGCACTCTCTCTCTACTTGTTCAAGCTGTAGGGTTAGTTCTTTGGTTTGTATTCTTTCTTCCTTCCAGACGTGTGCATTTAGAGAGATAACCTGACCCCTGAGCACTGCTTTGGCTGTATCCCATAGGTTCTGGTAGGAAGTGTTTTCATTCTCATTGGAATCCATATATTTCTTTATTTCATCCTTGATTTTTTCCATAAACCCATGGCTTTTTAGCAAGATGCTGTTCAGCTTCCATGAGTTTGTTCTTGGGTAATTTGAAAGAGTTTGTGTTTCTTTTTCTAGAGGCAATACATGAAAAATTCAATGGCCAGAGAGCACCACCACTCTTGAAGCTATCATGATACATTTATACCGATGAGGTTATTCACACTCTCTCCTTCAAAAGACTGCTGAGTTCCTTTTGAGCTATTTTCCGAGTTGCTGAAACCTTCAGTCTGACAAAGGAATACCCAACCGTATAGGAGTTGATCTGATTAGTTCCTTCAGAGGGTCAGTTCTTGCAGTGCAGTTACACAGAATTTCTCTGTTTAATGTTTAACTCTTTGTCACTGCTGAGAAATAAATCTTCTGGAAGCAGCTAAACCTGCGGCCAGGATTTCTGGCAAGGGCTGAGAACAGAAGCTTCACTTCTGCTGCCTTCTGCCTCCTCTGGGCCAGCTGCCCACTTGCTGGTTAAAAAGAAGCAATACTGACCACAGTGGGGGACTGTTGCCCTAAGGCTGCCCTGAAACTGCAGTAGGGGAATCTGAGTCTTGGGAACAGTCAGATGCTTTGTCCAGCCCAGTGTCCTCCCAGGAAGACAAGTTCCAATGGGCAGGGATTCTGGTTAATCAAAACCATGCGCCCCCAGACCGTTGCCAGTAATCCTACTGATTTGTGAACAACAGCCACAGATGAAGCTGCCAGCTTGCTTTCTGCATCAATCATTAAGAGGAATCTCCAAGTTACAAAATCAACAAATTTGGACTATTAGCCAAATATAGGCTTTATGGCTAAAAAAACAAAACAAAACAAAACAAAAAACCAAATCGTATGCTTTGTCAGTGAGTTGATTCTAACTCACAGTGACCCTCCAGAGAAGAAGTGAATTATCTCTCAGGGTTTTCAAGGAATGCCTGGTGGATATGAACTGTTAACCTGTTGATTAGCAACCTAACTCTTAACCACTATACCATGAGGGTTTCCTTTATGACTAAATGAGTATTAAAAATGAGTATTAAAAACCAAACCAAACCAAACCTATTGCCATTGAGTTGATTTTGACTCATAGGGACCCTATAGGACAGAGCAGAACTGCCTCACAGGGTTTCCAAGGAGTGGCTGATGGATTCAAACTACCAATCTTTTGGTTGGCAGCCAAGTTCTTAGCCACTGTACCACCAGGGACCCTGAATGGATGTTAGCAGCAACAGTCACAGCCCTAAAACAGGAAGTTATCTACCTCCATGGATCTCGGAGCTCTGCAGGAAAACATAGCAGAAAAGGCCTGTCTTTTTTCTCCTTTCTCCTTCCTCCTCCAGTAGCCTGCCATTTCAACCTCAACCAAATTTGCACACAAGGAACAAAAGTGAGTTCTGAATGTAACCAGGATCTTCACACAGTGACAACAGACTTCTACGTGATTTGCTAGCCGCTCCTCACTCCACTTTATTCTCCTCACTGCTACCCTTGATCTTCCTGAAGTGCAGATATCATCGTGACATCACACGAGGCAATGAGCCCTGCACACTGACATCTTCCCCTCTTTCACATGACTGGAAGATCCTAATCTGCCTGTACAATGAACTCCTAATATCCTCTAAAGTGCACCTAGAAAAGCATATTCCCTTTCTAACACTCGGCCCACAACTGCCACCTGGAACTATGAATTATCACAAATACTTTGCTATTATGTTTTATACATCTACTAGGTCATTTATCACATCACATTAGAGTCTGTAGCAGACACTGCAGGTTGGCTAATTCATATTCTATTTTCAGACCCCTCCTGTTTCCCATTTGTCTCTACCATTGAGGCCATAATAGCAAAACACAATCCCTTTCTCTCAGCTGAGAGTGGCAAGTATAACTAACAAGATGTAGGATGATGTCTCTGGGGATAGTGGGTCTTCCCAATAAATACACAAAGCCTCACTGGGAGAAAGCTCCAAGTCTTTTCCTTTTCCCTCTTTTTTTAGCCTTGAATTCAGATGCAATGCCTGGAGCTATAGCAGCCTACTATGTAACTGTGAGGATTAAAGCCTAAGGATGTCAAAGCAAGATAAGAAGTGAGTGGCCCACCTGCAAAACTATACCAGGTCTGGATGGCAACTTCAGACTTCTTCTTCTAGGAGGAAAAGAGAAACTCCCATCTGCAGAAGTCAGCATTAGTCAGTTTTTCTATTTCTCTTACAACTGGTATAACTTATATCTGTAAGACCAAGACCTTCACGGGCAAGAACTGAGTCTTATTTATCGTCACATCCCCATGGCTAGGCAGAATGCCTGGCACTGAGTAAATGTTCCAAGTTTTTGAACTAAATTGCATTATTGTCTTCAAAATACTCCAACAGTTTTTGTTTTTACTAAGAAATCCACTCAGAGTTCTCCTCTTGGCATTCAGGGTTCTCCAGAGACCGCTACCCCTTACCTCGCCTCTCATCACATCCACTGAGTACCCTTTCTTGGACAGTCCCTGTATTTTCCCCTATGTTCATGCCTCTGCTTCCCTACCCCTCAATTGGAATGTTTGCCTCCACATCTTTAAGCAGAATTTCTCTCTCTCTTCTCCATTACTGGACCTGGCTTGTGTTTATATTATTTACCTTGTCATGGAGGTATCTGTTTAATTGACTATTTTCCACTAGAAATGTGAGCCCCTGGAAGACAAGGACTGGCTTTAGTCTGACTTGTATTTCCCACTGCACAGCCTCACCTAGTCTCTGGCACAAAGAAAGTGCTCAAAGCATGTTTCATTAAATGGAATGAAAACAAAGTCAGCCTGGCAGACTGGAAAGAGTAAAGACTGTAGCTAAAGAGAAAGGGTTCAAAACCCACATCAGTGGGTTAATAGTGAGACCTCAGACATTCAGCTTTTCCGAACCTTGATGATCGTATCTGTAAAACAGGAACAACAGTAACTGATCCAGAACATAAGATACTACAGATACTTGATAAATGATAGGTCAAGAGGCAAAATTAGAGCAAAAGGCTTTGCCTTCTCTTCTCCAATTTTTGTGTGAGCTGGTTCATTCTTTATAAAAAAGAAAATTTTGGTTCACTATCAGGAACTGAAAAGAGGTCTTACCTGTATACTGGAAACTATGTGCTGATGACACAGGTAGCAGTTCACTAGTCTGCTTTCTTGCCATTAGCTGTCAGGCTTAGAGTAAGTCTACCAGTCAACCCACCCCATTCTTAGCACTCAGGAGAAAATACCTGCCCAGTGCTACAGATGCTGTCTATGTCTAAGGGAAGGGCCCACCTAGCACATCATCTCTTCAGGTATACCCAGAAACGGTCCACCTTCCTGCCTGGAACACATGCAGGAGGGAGCCTGACCACAGATTCCTACAGCCACCCACAGCCCGTTTTGGGTCCTCCTGGAAAGTGACTCTCCTTGACCAGCTTTCTGCGATAAATCCTGACTATGGATCCTTCTGGTTACCATGAGTGTACTTGGTTACAGTTGGGACAGGGAGGAGAGATACCTGTAAGTCTTCTCTTCTGTCAGTGAACCTGGGAATAGTCTGCCATGTAGTGATCTCATATACTCTTCCACTTGCATGTCATGTCAGCTGTCCCATATGATTTTCCATCCACACACCCAAGGAAAGGCTGCCTGTCATCTGCTACCACCCACAGCACAGTGCCCACATCTGTGACACTTAAAAGAGTGACCTACAACTTCCTGTGCTTTGAGGATGCCACACTAGGGAAAAATAAAAAGCTTGTCTTTGGCTTGGTTCTCTAGAGAAGTAAGAGTAGGAGAAAGAAAGAGAGAGAGAGGGAGAAAGGGAGAGAAGGAGAGAGGTATATATCAAGGAAATGGCTCATAAGGAAGCAGAGGCTGGAATGTCCCAAGTCTGCAGGTCAGAATAGAGGCTTCTCCTGATTCATGTAGCTGCAGGGGCTGGTGAAGCAAGACTGGCAGGTCAGAGAGCAGGGCTCTTGCTTGCAGACTGGGGAGACTGAGAAATCCCAGGATTGCCAGGCAAGATGGCAGTTAAACTGCCCAACAACCAGTGGTCAGATGCACAGGACTAGCTAGAGGATCCCAAATGAGCAAAAGCCCATGATCTGTGCTAGACAGTCCACTCATATTTGAGGCAGGCCACATGCCCAAGAAAACTCCCTTTCAGCTAACGGGCTATTTATACCAGGTTTCATCATGAAGGTGATCACCTTATATCATCTCTTATCATGGAAGTGATCACAACATCATACAACTGACAAACCACTGAGAATTATGGCCCAACTAAGTCAGTACACAAACCTGAATCATCACAATTCACCCCCCTGTCAACTTGGCACCTGTATACATCTCTGAAACCACACATAATCTCTGAATAAAGAGAATTATAAAGTCATACTTGCACCTGACATGATACAACAAACACATATACAACCAAAAAAGCACTAGCCCTGTTTATATCTTGTATTTTATAAATGAAGAAAACAAAAACATTTGATGCACACATACAAAGGAGAAATACTCCTAACAATTAAAATCCTCATTTCTGCAACTGGTCACATGGTCATAACTGGTATTTAGAACTACCTTCCTCCACCACCCATTCCATGTTCTTTTTGGATATGGACCATTAGCAGTCATGTTGGAATTGGGGTGCCTCACTTTTTCATTGACAAAAGGGGTGATAGTACTTAAAGACATATTGTTCTTTACTTCCACCATGCAATATCAACCTGATTTCCTCTTGGCAATCAGGATCAATCACACCAGGCAGTATGATAACTACTTATTTTGCCTGTTGATCTACAGGCATAAGTAGCCCAAAGTGGCCAGGTGGCATTCTTAGTTTCCAGTTCAGTGGAATCAGTGTCTCCAGGTGGGAACATTCCTGCCTTTGGAACTAAAATCTCTAGACATGTAGAGCATAAAACTGTAGGAACAGGAAGTAAACATCTTGTGAGTGTGGCCCATAGGGGTAATAGTGAGTGCTGTCACTCCCATTTCCACTCCTTGATTCCTGAAGCTGTGAATCTCGGCTATGGGAGAAATAGCACCATATATTGGAAGCTGGCTTCAAGCATATACAGCCTTCTGGAGAACACTGCCACAATCCTGTAAGTTATTATCACCTAGCTGGCACCATGAATGTGTCTTTAGAAGGCCATTCCATCATTCTATGGAGCCAGCTGCTTCAGGATGATGGGGAACATGATAAGACCAGTCAATTCTGTTAGCAGGTGCTCATTGCCACACTCCATTCGCCATGAAGTGAGTCCCTTGGTCCAAAATGATGCTGTGTGTGATATTATGGTATAGACAAGGCATTCTTTAAGTCCATGAATGTTAGCTGTGGCAGAAACACTCCACCCATATCCACAGTATGTGTCAATTTCAGTAAGAACAAAATGTTGCCCTTTCCATGATGGAAGTAGTCCAATGTAATCAACTTGCTACCAGGTTGCTGGTTGATTACAAGGGATGGTGCCACGTTGAGGATTCAGTGTCAGTCTCTGAGGCTGGCAGACTGGGCACTTCTCAGTGGCTGTAGCAAAGTCAGCCTTGGTGAGTGAAAGCCCATGTTGCTGAGCTCATGGGTAACTTCCATTCCCAGTTACCACAGCCACTTTGTTGATAAGCCCACTGAGCAATGACGTGAATAGGTAGGAATAGAGGATTACTGGTTTCCACAGAATGAGTCATCTTATCCACTTGATTGTCAAAATCCTTCCAAGTAAAGTGAATGACCAAGTGCACTACTGGAAGTTCTTCCTATTCAGAGGACTTCCCTTTACCACTGTCCTTCAGGGAGATCCTAGAATTGGGCTGTAGTGTTGCCACTGTCCACTTTTCAGTGGTGCCTGCATATTGCACAGAACCATCTGTAAACCAGGCACAGATTTCCTCTTACTGAGTCAATTCGTCATAAGAAACTCTCCATGAATCCACAGGTGCTGGCTGGGAGATTGAAGGCAATATGACAGGACTGGAGACCATGGGCATTTGGGCCAATTCCTCTTGCAACTTACTTGTGCCTTCAGGTCCTGCTTCAGCCCAATCTTGTACATGTTGTTGTTAGGTGACATCGAGTCAGTTCTGACTCAAAGTGACCCTATGAACAACAGAATGGAACACTGCCTGGTCTTGCGCCACGTCCACAATCATTTTTATGCTTAAGCTCATTGTTGCGGCCACTGTCTCGGGGCCACTGTCTCGGTCTATCTCATCGAGGGTCTTCCTCTTTTTTGCTGACCCTCCACTCTACCAAGCATGATGTCCTTCTCCAGGGACTGATCTTTCCTGACAAAATGTTCCAAGTATGTAAGATGCAGGCTTGCCATCTTGGCTTCCAAGGAGCATTCTGGTTGTACTTCTTCCAGAACAGATGTTTGTTCTTTTGGCAGTCCATGCTACACTCAACATTCTTCTCCAATACCACAATTCAGAGGCATCAACTCTTCTGTCTTCTTTGTTCACTGTCCAGCTTTCCTATGCATATGATTGAAAGTACCATGGCTTGGGTCAGGCACACTTTAGTCTTCAAGGGGACATCTTTACTTTTGAATACTTTAAAGATGTCTTTTGCAGCAGATTTTCCCAATGCAATGTGTCATTTGATTTCTTGATTGCTGCTTCCAGGGACACTGATTGTGGACCCAAGCAAAACGAAATCCTTGACAACCTCAATCTTTTCTCCATTAATGAAGATGTTTCTTACTGGTCCAGTTATGAGGATTTCTCTTTTCCTGATGTGGTGATGCAAGCCATACTGAAGGCTGTGGTCCTGGATCTTTATCAGTACGTGTCTCAAATCTTCTTCACTTCCATCAAGTAAGGTGGTGTCGTCTGCATAATGCATGTTGTTAATGAGTCATCCTCGAATCCTAATGCCTCTTTCTTCTTCATAGAACCCAGCTTTTTGGATCATTTTCTTGGCATACAGATTAAAAAGGTGTGGTGAAAGAATACAACCTGGCTGCATGCCTTTCCTGACTTTAAACCATGCAGTGTCCCCTTGTTTTGTTTGCACAACTGCTTCTTGACCCACATACAGATTCCTTAAGAGCATGATTAGGAGTTCTGGAATCCTATTCTCTGCAACGTTACCCATAATTTAGTATGATCCACACAGTCAAATGCTTTCACATAATCAATGGAACACAGGTAAACATCTTGCTGGTGTTCTTTGCTTTCAGCCAAGATCCATCTGACATCAGCGATGATATCCCTGGTTCCATGACCTCTTCTGAATCCAGCTTGAATTTCTGGCAGTTCCTTGCCAATATACTGTTGCAGTTGCTTTTGAATGATCTTGAGAAAAATTTTACTTGTGTGTGATATCAATGATATTGTTCAGTAATTTCCACATTTGGTTGGATCACCTTTGTTTGGAATGGGCATAAATATGGATCTCCTCTTGCAGTCAGTTGGTCAGGTAGCTGTCCTCCAAATTTTTTGGCATAGATGAGTGGGCACTTCCAGCGCTACATCTGTTTGTTGAAATATCTCAACTGATATTCCATCAATTTCTGGAGCCTTGTTTTTCGCCAGTACCTTCAATGTAGTTTTGACTTCTTCCTTCAGTACTATTGGTTCCTGATCATATGCTATCTCTGCAAGTGGCTGAAAGTCGACTAGTGCTTTCTGGTATAATGGCTCTGTGGATTTCTTCCATCTTCTTTTGATGCTCCCTGAGTCGTTTAATAGTTTCCCTTTATAATCCTTCACTATTGCAACTCAAGGCTTGAATTTTTTCTTCAGTTCTCTCAGCTTGAGAAGTGCAGAACATGTTCTTCCCTTCTGGTTTTCCATTTCCAGCTCCTTGCACATGGCACTACAATACTTTCTTTTGTCTTCTTGAGCTGCTCTTTGAAATCTTCTGTTTAGGTCTTTTGCTTTAGCTGCTTGACATTCGAGAGCAAGTTTCAGAGTCTTCTGATATACAATTTGGTCTTTTCTTTCTTCCCTGTCTTTTTAATGACCTCTCGTGCTCTTCATGGATGATGTCTTTAATGTCATTCCACAATTCATCTGGTCTTCGGACATTAGTGATCAACACATCAAATCTGTTCTTGAGATGGTCTTTGCACTCAGGAGGGATATACTCAAGGTCATACTTTGGGTCTCATGGACTTGATCTAATTTTCTTCAGTTTCAATTTGAATTTTCATAAGAGCAACTGATGATCTGTGCCACTGTCAGCACCTGGTCTTTCTGACTGCTGATATGGAGCCTTTCTGTTGTCTTTTTCCACAGATATAGTCAATCTGGTTCCTATGTATTCCATCTGGTGAGGTCCATGTGTACAATCTTGTACATACCACTTCTATTTAATGATGGAGTGCTGTTGTGCACATCCAACTTTACGACTCTATGGATCAGAAAACACCTAGTTTCTGATGTGCAGCTCAGGCCACACGGTGACTTGGTATCCCATGGTTAAGTATTCAGGCTTAGTAAGTAGCCAAAACCTGTTTCTCAAAAGGAGAGTAGTTATCTGCAGAGGATGTCAGGGCCTTGCTGCAAAATCCTAAAGCTCTGAACTGTGATTCACAATTAGAAGCCTGCCAAAGACTTCAAACAGCATAGCTATCTGTTCATGATGTGTAAAGCACAACTGCATCAGCCAGATCATGCAGCCCAAGTGGCAGAGCAGCTGGCACAGCAGTCTGAACCTGCTGCAGAGCCTTCTCTTGTTCTGGACCCTGCACAAAACCAGCAGGTTTTTTGAGTCACTTGATAAATAGGATGGAGTAACATTATCAGGTAAGGAATTATGCTGTCACTGTTAGATGCCACTGAGTCAGTTCTGACTCCCATCAACCCTATGCACAACAGAACAAAACACTGCCTGGTCTTGTGATTCCCATGATCACTGTTATGCTTGAGCCCACTGTTGCAGCCACTGTGTAAACCCATTTCATTGAAGTTCTTGCTCTTTTTCATTGACTCTCTATTAAGCTTGATGTCCTTCTCCAGGGACTGATCCCACCTGGCAACATATCCAAAGTATGTAAGACACAGTCTTCCCACCTTGTTTCTAAGAAGCACTCTGATTGTACTTCTTCCTTGACAGATCTGTTCATTCTTTTGGCAGTCCACAGTGTATTCAGTATTCTCCAACACCGTAATTTAAAGCTGTCAGTTCTACTTCTGTCTTTCTTACTCACTGTACAGCTTTCACATTTTGATTGAAATACTATGGCTTGGATGAGGCGCACCTTAGTCTTCAAGGAGATGCCATCATTTTTTAACACTTTAAAGAGCTCTTTGCAGCAGATTTACTTAATGCTTTGAGTCTTGATTTCTTGATTGCAGCTTCCCTGGGCGTTGATTGTCGATCTGGGTAAAATGAAATCCTTGACACCTTCAATGTTTTCTTCACATACCATGGTGTTTCTTATTGGTCCAGCTGTAAGGATATGTTTTTCTTGATGTTAAGGTGTAATCCATACTGAAGGCTGTGGCTTTTGATCTTCATCAATGAGTGTTTTAAGTTCTCTTCACTTTCAGCAAGCAAAGTTGTGCTATCTGTATAGCACAGGTTGTTAATGAGTCTTCTTTCGATCCTGATGTCTTATTCTTCTTCATGTACTCCAGAGTGTCAGATTATTTGCTATGCATACAGACTGAAGAGGTATGGTGAAAGGATATAACTCCGACACATACCTTTCCTGAGTTTAAACCATGCAGTGTCCCTGTGTTCTGTTCAAATGACTATCTTTTGATCCACGTACAGATTATTAAGTGTTCTGTAACTCTCATTTTCCACCATGTTATCCATAATTTGTTATGATCTACACAGTTGAATGCTTTTGCATAATCAATAAAACACAAGCAAACACCTAGCTGGTATTCTCTGCTTTCAGCCAGGATCCACATGACATCAGCATTGATAACCCTAGTTCCACATCCTCTTCTGAATGCACCCTAAAGTTCTGGTAGTTCCCTGTCAATACACTACTGCAGCTGCTTTTCAACGATCATTAGCAAAATTTCATTTGTGTGTGACATTAATGATATTGTCTGATGATTTCCACATTTGGTTTGATTACCTCTCTTGGGAATAGGCATAAATATTAATCTCTTCCAGTTGGTTGGCCAGGTAGCTGTCCTCCAAATTTCTTGGCACAGATGAGTGAGCACTTCCAGTGCTGCGTCCATTTACTGAAATATTTCAATTGATATTCCATCAATTCCTGGAGTCTTGTTTTTAGCCAATGCCTTTAAAGCTGCTTCAACTTCTTCCTTCAGTATCACCAGCTTCTGGTCATATTCTACCTCTTGAAATGGTTGAGTTCTCTCTGGTATAATGACTTTGTATATTTTTTCCATCTTCTTTTGATTCTTCTTGAGTCATTTAATATTTTCTCTGTAGAATCCTTCACTACTGCAACTTGAGGCTTAAACTGTTTCTTCTTCAGTTCTTTCAGCTTGAGAAATACAGAGTGTGCTCATTTTTGTTTTCTAACTTCAGCTTTTTGCATGTGTCATTGCAATACTTTGTCTTCTTGAGTCACCCCTTGAAATCTTGTGTTCAGTTCTCTACTTCATCATTTCTTCTTTTGCTTTAGCTATTTGATGTTCAAGAGCCAGTTTCAGAATCTCTTCTAACATCCAATTTAGTTTCTTCTTTCTTTCCTTACTGTTTAATGACCTCTTGTTTCATATATAACGTCCTTCCACAACTTGTCTGGTGTTCAGTCTTTAGTGTTCAAAGCATCAATTTATTCTTGAGACAGTCTCTAAACTCAGGTGGGACACACTCAAGGTTGTGCTTTGGCTCTTGTGGACTTTTTCTAATTTTCCTCAGTTTTAATTTGAACTCACATATGAGCATTTGATGGTCTGTGCAACAATTAGCACCTGCCCTTGTTCTGACTGATGATACTGATCTTTTCCATTGTATCTTTCCACAGAAGTGGTTGATTTTCTTATTTTTAAAATTTTTTATTATGACTGAGTGAAAATGTACATTCCTGTATAAATTTACATGCCCACCTATATGCAGCTTCCACTGCTCTCCCTGCCCGGTGACAGCACACTATTCGTCTCTGCTCCATACATGTCTCATCCTCCCAGCAGTCTCCTTTCCCCTCCTCTCTACCCACTCCTCTACCTCCTGCCAGAGATCATCAGGATGATATCCTATAGATGAATGGAACCATAAAGTGCATCCAATATATGGCTACTCTGCATCACCAAGTCCAATCCATTTGTGTCCGAAGAGTGGACCTTCATTAGATAGTTGCTAGAAATCTGCTTGGGTGAAATCGGTGATAGCATACATTAGAAACAAGAAGTAGTTGATTTAATTTCTGTGTATTCCATCTGGTGATGTCTATGTGTATAGTCAACTGTTTATGTTGGTGAAAAAAAGTATTTGCAATGAAGAAGCCATTGGTCCTGCAAAATTCTATCATGTGATCTCCAGCACTGTTTGTATCACCAAGGCCTATTTTCCAACTACTGATCCTTCTTCTTTGCTTCCTGCTTTTGCATTCCAATTACCAGTAATTATGAATGCATCCTGATGTCATGTTTGATTAAATTCGGACTGCAGAAGCTGGTAAAAATCTTCAATTTATTCATCTTTGGCCTTAGTGGTTGGTGTGAAAATTTGAGTAATAGTCATAAACTAATCTTCCTTGAAGGTGTATGGATATTATCCTGTTACCGACATCACTGTATTTCAGATAGATCTTGAAATGTTCTTTTTACCATGCCTTTTCAAGTTGTCATTCCTGGCACAGTATAGTACATAACTGTGAGATTCAAAATGGCCAATACCAGTCCGTTTTGGCTCACTAATGCCTAGGATATTGATGTTTTTGTGTCCCATTTCATTTTTTAATGATTTCCAATTTTCCTACATTCATACTTTGTACATGCCACATTCCGATTATTAATGGATGTTTGCAGTTATTTCTTCTCATTTGAATTGTGTCACATCACCAAATGAAATCGTGGAAAGCTGACTCCATCCACATCACTAAGGTTGACTTTCCTCTGAGGAAGCAGTCCTTCCCCAGTTGTCTTCTGAGTGCCTTCCAACTTGGGGGGCTCATTTGACAAGGTTCCACTGCTCTTCGTAAGATTTTCACTAGCTGATTCTATCCAAAGTAGACTTCCAGGTCCTTCTTCCTAGTCATAGTTTGGATGCTTAGCTGAAAACTGTCTGCCATGGGTAACCCTGTCGGTATCTGAATACTGGTGGCATAGCTTCCAGGACAACAGCAACACACAAGCCTCCACAGTGCAAACTGACAGACATACAGGGGAATAAGGAATCTGTTGCCTCTAAAGTCCAAATAGGCCCATTAGGCATGAGGAGTCAGTTTTAGTTCTGGGAGGCACCAGATGTAATAACTTATCCTTCCCCTTAGAAGAAGTATCTCAGATGTCCCACACCACTGGACCCCTAGAAATTTCACTGAGGTGGAAGATGCTTGAAAATGTTTTACCAATACGTGCAGAGTCATTGAAATTTCTTCTTTACTAGGTCCATTTAGCATAATGTCATCAGTGTAATTGACCAGTGTAACCTCTTCTGGAAATGAAAGGTGAACAAGATCCTTGTGGACTAAATTATGACATACGGTCGGAGAGCTGATGTAGTCCTGAGCACAGCAATTGAAGGTGTCCCGTCAGCCTTGCTGGCTGAAGGTAAACTGCTTTTCATGGTCCTTTGAAACAGGTATGGGAAAAAGGTATTACCCAAATTAGTAGCTGCATACAAGGTGCTAGGAGATACATTAATTTGCAGATACAGTGAAACTATACCTGGAACAGCAGCTGCAACTAGAGTTGTTACCTGGTTAAATTTTTGACAATCCGCTGTTATCCTTCAAGATCTGTCTGTTTTCTGCACAGGTCAAATAGGTAGGTTGAGTGGGGACCGCGTGGAAACCAAACCCACTGCTGTTCAGTCGATTCTGACTCACAGCAACCCAACAGGACAGAGTAGAACTGCTGCACAAAGTTTCAAAGGAGTGCCTAGCAGATTCGAACTGCTGACCTTTAGGGTTAGCAGACATAGCACTTCACCACTATGCCACTAGAGTTTCTGTGGTGGGATCACCACCCTTGTATTCTTCAAGTCCTTGATGGTTCAGTAATCACTGGAATCCCTCCAGGAATGCAGTACTGCACTTGGTTTACTATCTTCCTAGGTCGGGGCGGTTCTAAAGGCTTCCACTTGTCTTTTCCTACTGTAATAGCCCTTACTCCATTTGTCAGGGACCTAATTTGGGGGTTCTGCCAGTTGCTTAATCAACTCTAATTATGCATTTCTGAATGGGGGAAATCATTCTAAGATGGTATCTTAATCATCTAGTGCTCCTATAACAGAAATACCACAAGTGGGTGGCTTTAACTAAGAGTTTATTTGTTTACAGTAAAGTAGGTTTGAAGTCCAAATTCAGGGTTTCAGCTCCAGGGGAAGGCTTTCTCATTTGGCCTTCTTTGCCCAGACTAGGAGCTTCTGCATGCTGGGACACCCAGTCCCAAGGGTATGCTCTGTTCCAGGCAATGCTTTTTTGGTGGCATGTGGTTCCCCGTCTCTCCCTGCTCACTTCTTTCTTTTATATCCCAAGAGATTGCTTCAACAGAGTCCAAGCCTGTAGACTGAGTCCCACCTCACTAGCATAGTTGCTGCCCACTCTCCTTCACTGACATCATAGAGGCCGGATTTACATGTGGGAAAAATTATACAATACTGGGAATCATGGCCCAGCCAAACTGATACAAACATTTTTGGGGGGACACAATTGAGTCTATACAGATGGGTTCAGGGACCCACTGGCCCTACTGTGAGCTGGACAGGAGCTAAGACTCAATTAATAACCTGACCTCCATATGCCCCCACTTTTAATGGTGGAGCACTGCAACATTTTGGGTCTCTTGGAATTAGTGTCATTTCAGAGCCTGTATCCAGTAATCCTTGAAAAGTCTGATTATTTCCTTTTCCCCAGTGAACAGTCACACTTGTAAAAGGCCACATATTCCTTCAGGAGACAGATGGGAGAAAAATTAACAACTCAAGCTTTCTGCAGTGTACTGGAGTCCTTCTTCAAGGGCACCTGGTCTCTACTTTACTCAAGGGGTTGTAGGTCTTTAAACTCGCTCAAGTCTGGGAATTGATTGAGGGGCTCTCTATTCTGGCCATTCAAGTTATACTGCTGTTCACTTGACCTAGAATTCATCTGCTTGTACAGATCAAGCAAATATTTAGTAGATTTCCTATCTATTTTACACCTAGTGATGCCATGACTAAGTAGCCAGCACTGTTAAGTCCATACAGCTCAGACTCTCCTGTTGACTGTTTTGACACCCACTTTGTCTTTGTTGACTGAGTGCTGCCACTTGGCCCTACCCCCCTGGGGTCCCATCAGGTATCTTAATGTGGTTAGGGCAGTTCCTACTATCAAATCTGACTTAACATAAAATAGCAATCACAGCAGTTTTCAAGGATGCTGGGGCTCCCTTTACAAGTTCATTTCTCGCAGTTGCAGTGAAAGTTGTATCTTGGGTACTCCATGAGCAGGTCTGCCAGTCCAACCTAATAAATCCATTCTAGCATGCCAATCTGCCTAAACCTTTGAATGCCTTCTGCTACAGTATACCAAGGCAGGTCTGGTACTTCACCTTACTTAATGTAAGTCACCACATAATCCATGCTTCAGTGACCCAACTAATGTAACTTCTTTAGCTGAAACACTGAAAGAACAATCTGTGCTTGGTGGACCTGTATCAGTAAACCCAGACTGATCCGTCCTTGTCTTCCTTGCACCATTATCACACCTCCTTAGAAGTAATTCCCACACATATTTCCCAGGTTTCTGTTTGTACATACTAGAAAAGTCAAAGTAATTCTTTTGGAGCATAGTATACTTTCTCCTGGGTCACATTTTGGACTATACCTTTTGGGGCTCATTAGGACTTAAGTCGAGTTACAGGTCTAGAAGCCAAAACAGGTGGTGGCCAAATGCTGTGAGAACAGTCAGCCATGTTTGATAAAGCATCTGCCTCAGGCAATGCCCCAGATGATAATTCAGACAAAGGCACACCAGAAGCAGATGAGTTAATCTCATTAGATAGGGGTGGAGGTACTAACGGTTTTACTAGGGAGGGTGGTTTAGCAGACAAACTGGGAGTGGTGATCTCTTTTGATGGGAGTGAGTGGGCTGATTCTGTCAGCAAGACTGATTGAATGGAAGTTAGAGCCTCAGTGTCTCCAGCTTCATTATTATCATGCCCATAGGTCCCCATTCCAAGTTTCCAGATCCCATTTCTTCCCCATCAATGCCCTGACTTTAACTTCTAATGCCTCTTGCAGCTGGCAATTCAGACTCTGGGTTTGGTTTCACCAATATCAGTTCTGTTACTATAGGAAATCAAGCTTTCTTTCAAGGTACAAGTGCAAACTTTGAGGTCATTCATGCCACTTGGGCTTTGATTCTGAAGCCTTGAGCACATCTCTTTCTTTCACCAGCTTGTCTAGTGAAAAGTAGGACCAACCAACCAGCTTCCTTGTATTTCTCATTATGACAAAATTGTAGAAAGGTATCACACAAGCAATCACCCAAGCCTTGCCTTTCACCAATACTTGATCCATTGGTGATGGTATTTTGTGTATATGAATTGCTGCCTCACATCATGATCAGCAGTGCCTTCTTTACTACTAGAAACAGAGTTATCAACATCTTTAAGACTAACCAGCCTTGAGAACTAACTTAGAAAACTCATCCTTTTAATTTTGTTTCTCTAGAACCACTTTTGGTGCCAAGTGCCTTAGGCTGGGTTCTCTAGAGAAGTAACCCAGTAAAACATACACATACACATAGAGAAAGATTTAGATCAAGGAAATAGTTGATTTACCCAAGTCTGTGGGACAGGATACAGGCTTCTCTGGATTCATATAGCTACATGGGCTGATGAACCCAACATTGGCTGGTCAGAGAACTCACAAGCTGGAAAGACTGACAAATCCCAGGATCGGCAGGTAAGACCAAAGGTAACATCCTAGCTCAAGTCCCAAGAACCGGAAGTCAGATGGACGGAAGCCAAGTGCAGGATACAGAGGAAGCAAAAGCCCATAAGCATTGCCAATATATTCACGTATATTTGATACAGGATGCATGCCCAAGGAAACTCCCTTTCAATGCACTGGCTACTTAAGAGAAAATCTCATCCATCATGGATGTCAAATCTCATCATGGAAGTGATCACATGACTGCCAAACCATGGAGAATCATGGTCTGGCTAAGCTGACATAGAACCTTAATCATCATTGCTAACTACCCAACTCCTGGTGGGAGACATCACTTGGGAATCGTGTTGGGCACTGTTCTAAGTGCTTTATGTACATTAACTAATTTAATCCTCACAGCTACGTATGTGATAGTTACTGTTTTAAGTCACCATTTTACAGGTGGGAAAACTGAGAGCTTAGCGAGCTTGCCCATGTAAAAATAGGGACAGGTAGCCTGGTACCAGGGAAGCCCGTGGCTATGACTTGATACTGAATGAAAAACAAAACTCTTGGGACATAAAGAGAATTAGCCCTTCAAAAGGATTCCAGCTGAATAATCAGACCAAATGGCCTAGCTGCAAAATACAGTTGACGCAGAGAGAAACAGAAGACAATGTAAAACACAACTTAAGTGGTTTCCTTAGATTCCAGATGATAACGCATTGACAAAAACAAAAGTAAGCTGTCAGGAGCAATCTGAAAACAAAGATGCAGTTTCCGTGTAATAGAAATAAAAAGATTTCCAAAATACAGACATAGCAAATAACAGGATAAATACCGCTAAAAACCGAATTGATGAAACAACAAGCACATTGACGAAATGAAAACAGGATATAGAACTTCCAAATCACTAAAAGAAAAACAAAGCCAATTTGATCAACCTAGCTGGCAAGTGGAAGAGTTCAAAGTAAAAAAAGGCAATAAAGAAGCATACTTCATTTTGCTTGAAAGTATAACACACTTGATGTAACAGAAATATATAGAATCCTGAACTCTTCATTTTTTCAAACATCTATGGATGTTAGGAAGCAAAAAGTGCACATGCAAAAATAATAATATAATCCAAAAAATATAACCATTTGGTAAGTTTTCTATAAAAATTCTTATTATTCTTGGGTTAAAAAGAACTGTAAAGTGAAATGACAGACTATTTAGAAATTAAAATAATAGAACATAGGAGAAAGGCAAATTCCCCAGAAGGAAAATATATAAAGAGCTTGAAGCAGTGAAGACCAATATCATGTTGTCCATTAAACTAGTTAGTACGCATTAAAAGGCTGGACAACATCTAGTGACACTGTCTGGAGAATAACGCCACCCACAGACTTGAAGACGATGTGTAAATTATTGTAACATGTAGGGGGAGATGTGAGGTCATGTATCAAAATTCTAAGACTATGTCCTAAGGAAAGCATTGGAAGACTGTGCAAAGACTCATGTTCACTTGTGCAAAACACTGGAAGTATTCACTTCATCAATAAAGCAGTCCTTAGATAAATTATGTTTGTGCATACAACAGAATTCTCTGTTGACTTCAAACAGGATGAAGTAGATCTATATACACTGACATGATAAGGTGATGATATACAATGAAGTGGTAAAACAAAGAGCAACTTCATGCATACAGACAATCTTATTTTAGAAACCATGTTTACTACATTTGCTTTCTGTATATATTGGCATACAAACTATGTAAGAGAAAAAAGAGAACAAACTGCTAACAATGGTTATATTATGTGGGGTGTGTGGAAGAAAACAGAGTCAGAGTGCAGGGTTTTTTTGATTTCTACTTTATAATATGGTTTGCATTTTGAATTAAAAAAAGAGTACTTATTAAGTCAGAATTCACTGGCACAACTACTAGCATTTTGCTAAGAGGGCTCTCTGCACCCCACATTGGTGAGTGGCGTCTGGGGTCTTAAAAGTTGCCAAGCTGCCACCTGAGGACACAGCAAATGGTCCCAACTCAGCAGGAATGGATGCTCACCGAGGACCAAAATGACATGGGGTAAAGACAACTCAGAAGATAGAGAGACCCACATGAGTTGGTGCCTGCATCAACTTGGGACTGGAAGAACCAGATGGTGCCCGGCCACCACCAGTGATAGCCGTGATGGAGCTCACAGAGTTGAGTCTCACTGGCAACACAAGAATAAAAAGGGGTGCATCCTGAGATCTCCACTAAAAGACCTCAACTGATGGTCCAGTGGTTTCAGGGTTCCCCCGAGAGCATGGCCCCTGGCCCTGATGCTGCCCTTGCCCATAAATCACAACGAAGGTCCACTCTTTGGACATGAATGGATTGGACTTGGCAATGGAGAGTGACTATACATCGGATGCACTTTGCTGGAGGAAGGAGAGTGGGTGGAGAGGAGGGTAAAGGAGACTGTTGGGAGGATGAGACATGTATGGAGCAGAGAGGAATAGTGTGCTGTCACCGGACAGGGAGAGCAGTGGAAGCTGCATATAGGTGAGTATGTAAATTTATACAGGAATGTACATTTTCACTCAGTCATGTTAAATAATAAAATAAAATAAAACAAAAGAATTCACTGGATGGCAAGTAACAACACCATATATGTGAAGAGTCTGGGTGCAACAACTGATTTCTGATTAGCTCCTGGCCCAAAGGTTGGCCATTCAGACCCACCTAGTGACACCACGTGAGAGGACAAAACATTGCTTGGTCCACCTCCGTCTTCACAATAGTAGGCGTGTTTGAGCTCACTGCGGCAGCCACTGTGTCAATCCATCTTGCTGAGAGAGCCAAAATGAAGAGCACACCCAGTGCCTAATGTGTGGCTAGGACAGCGAGCTGGGGTAGCGGCGGGTGAGCACAGGAAAGAACATCCACCCCTCATTCTCCTCTGCCTACTTAGCGTTGGTGGCTTTGAGGCTGTCATGGTTCCAAGATGCCTTACAGGGTGGAGGACAGATATCACTGTCATAATACTCGTGGCTATTTTCCATCTCAGGATCCTCACACACATGCTCAGCCTGTCTCCCACTAACCCCTCCAACCCCGTGACTTGTCATGTCCCACATTAGCGTCCTGTTCCATTCCCATTGCTGTGAAGTTGATTCCAACCCATAGTGACCCTAATAGGACACAGTAGAACTGCCCCCTGGGGTTTCCAAGGCTGTAAATGTCTACCAATGCTGACTGCCACATCGTTTTCCCCCGGAGTGGCTGGTGGGTTTGAACTTCTGAATCTTCAGTTAGCAGCTGAGCACTTAACCATTATGCCACCAGAGGGCCTTCTACGTTGCTGAGGGAAAGCTATTTCCTATATTAACTTTGATCTTCTCTTCCTGAGGGCTGGGAGGTGATCCTCGGGTCTTCCCTCCACCCGTCATTCCTATGAACGGTAACGGTCCTCACCCCTGGCCAGAAAGCTATTTGTTTGTTTGTTTTCTGCGCTCTTCCTTCCCCAGCTGCCCCGGGATCTCCTCTACTCTCCCTCAGCCCTTGTCCTAAATCTGAATTCCCACAGAAATGCTCGTTTCTGAGGTAACTAATGTTGCGCTGTCATAAAGAGGTACAGAAGATGCATGCCAAAGTATGTAAGATGAAGTTTCAGCATTGGCAAAGTACTTTCAGATGATTCAGCGAAAAGAGAAGAGCGCAAAAAGAAAAGAAAAAAAGAAAGGCAACCCATATGACGAAACCATAACAACAGCCGAGTCTTGACAAAATCTTAACAACAGCCGAGTCCAGAAGATAGGAATGCAGGTGTTTGCTGTGTTGTTCTTCCAACTTTTCTGTAGATTTTTCTTACTGCATGTATCACAATAAAAAAAGCAGGAGGGAGGGGGAACAAAAGAAATCCCAATTTCTATATGCAGGAGGTGAAAGAGATCAGTTTGTGTGACCTCCCAAATGGCCCCCGAACTTGTGCCTACTTCTACACCCCGACTCCACTGCCTGGGTCCAGGTCTCTGGACACAGCTTCTCCACTGGGCTGCCAGGTCCTTCCTGTCCATCTCAGAATATGTCCAAAGCCAGCTTCCCAGCTTCCAAGGCCCTCCACACTCTGACCACATCCCCAGATTCCTGTCCTACAGTCCTCCTACCTCCCAATCTATATGTGATGCTCCAGCTGCGTGAAACCATTTCCAGCCCTGAGGCTGACCATCAGGCCTCACCTTGTGTGTTCGAAGGCTCTTCTTCTCCCCACCAACCTTCCTCCATGGCTACCTAGCAACCTGCCCTCCATGGTTCAGGACTCAGAATAGCATCCATCATCTCTTCCTGTCCTACGTTCTCATCCTCCTTCCTCTTATGCTCTGTGCAAAGCTCTGTTGTACAGGTGCATCTCCTCTGCTCCCTGTGAACAGTGACTGGGCTCATTCACCGATGCGACAGCAGCATCTTGCACAGGTACTGCCATGTGAGACAATGACTGACTGAGGCTCCAAGGTAGGCAGGCAGGAAAACCTTCTCCTGACTTGCTGCGGCACAACAGTCACTTACGCTCTGGAGCCACTTGCTGCTCACTCAGTGTTTCCTGTGGGACTCACGGGCTCTACTCATCAGCCACCTGAGTTCTACTTCAGAGAAATAGCCACAGCAACGGCCTATGAAATATGTACCATGCCCCAAGTACCATGCTGAGCACATATTACATGCAATATCTCACTTAAACTCTTCATGTTAATCCTGGGAAACTGTTACTATAACCTGTAATTTACTGAAGAAGACAGTGAGTCTCAGATGAAGGCCTTGCCCAAAGTCCTGCAAATAGTAAACAGCCTGGGATCCAGTGGGCTGGGATTCAAACAGATCTGTGTGACTTAACGCCTGTGTCCTCAGCTACCTTGCTGTAAGTGGGTCATCTATGTCAATGGGTTTTCTGAACTCAGAAGCAGCCCTGTGAGGCTGAGACTGTCCTTTCCAAGTTTCCTACAAGACCCAGCATGCCTGGGCCATAGCAACCACTATCAACCACAAGGACCTCCAGATGCTGTGAGCAAGTCCAGGCACTAGCCGGACGGCCAGGTGACAATGCTGGTGAGGGCTCCCCTGAACAACTGGCAATGGTTACTTGGTGGGCCCTGATACTTACCCAATGGTGCAGCCAGCATCAGCCTCGATGGTCCAGATGCAGTTGAGATTGTGGTCATAGGGAGCTGGATACCCAGGTGACAGCACCTGTCCCGACGCCTCTCCTTTCACTGTCCCTCCACACTCAGCTGAAAGAAATTCCAAAAAGAGTGAGCTTCTTGGGGTGGGCTGAACTTCCAGCAGTAGCTCAGTAGCTCCTCCTGCCTGTGGGTCTCTGAGTCCCTCTCATTTATTCCATGTGATTGAGCACAGCAAATAAAAGGGTCCATGATATAAAAAGAACACCTACAACTCAGCAATAAAAAGACAAATAATCCAATTTTTAAAACATGACCAAAGGATATGAATAGACATTTCTCCAAGTACAGTATACAAATGGCCACTTAACGACATGACAAGATGCTCAATATCATTAGCTTCCAGAGGCCACTAATATTTCCGTGGCTCATGACCACACCCCTCCATCTTTAAAGCTATCAGTAGAGAGTAGAGTTCTTTACACCGCCATCTCTCTGTCTCTCCCCTGCCTCCCACTTCCCCTTTTAAGGACATCTTTGATTATGTTGGGCCCATCTGGATAATCCAGGATACTCTGAAGATCAGCTGACCAACAGTCTTAGCTGCAACTTCAACTTTAACCTTGCCACATAGCCTAACCTAGTGGTGGGTTTCCAGAATTGGATACAGCCATTCTGGGGTAGCCATTATACTGTCTACCATAGGGGGGACAGCCCCAAATCATCGGGTGAGCAGTGATGGATTCGTTACATTATTAGTTTCGTTCTGTGGCGGCCAACAGTACAAGTATTGTCTACAACAGGAAACAGTATAATTCAAACTAAATGGTGTTTGAATGACACTGACTCTCCTAGAATTAGTCTAAGGTAAATTTATATAAAACTAATTGATGTCTAATAACTTTCAATTTCTGAAGAAAGAGAGCAGTATTTTCAAATTTATGCTGTTTATGTAGCTTTGTAGATGAACTACTCTTTGGAAAATATGAATAGTTGAGACATAGGAACAATTTTAATATCAAACCTTCTTTTTAAAAAAGCTGTTTTTTAAAGAAAGCTCTTTGCTGTTGAGTCGATTCTGACTCACAGTGACCCTACAGGACAGAGCAGAACTGCCCCATAGGATTTCCCAAGGCTGCTTCTTTCTCCCACAGAAAGGCTGGTAGCTCTGAACTGCCAACCCATTACTTAGCAGTCAGGTGCTTCAACCACTGTGCCACCAGGACTCCTCACTGGTCATTACAAACCCAACCCACTGCCATCGAGTCGATTCCAGCTCATGGCAATGGTATAGGACAGAGTAGAACTGCTCCAGAGATATCCAAGAAGTTCATAGAGGATTCGACCTGCCAGCCTTTCAGTTAGTAGATGTAGCTCTTAACTACTATTCCACCAGGGTTTCCTCATTAGTCATTAGGGAAATGCAAATCAAAACCACAATCAGATGTCACTTCACACCTACTAGGATGGTGGGAATGTGTGCTAGGGCAGCTGATGTAGAAAAGAATTTGGTAGTTTCTAAAATGTTAGAATTACCCTGTGACCCAGCAATTTGATTCTGAGGAGTATGCCCAGGAAAAACGCAAATGGATGCTGACACAAAAGTTGTACAAAAATGTTCAAAGCAGCATTATTCATAATAGACAAAAAGTATGAACAACCCAAATGGCCATCAGCTCATGAATGGATAATAAACAAAATGTGCACTACACCTGCAGTGGATGAGTACTCAGCCACAAAAAGGGATGGAGTACCGATATTTGTTACAACATGGATGAACTTTGAGAATATCGTGCTATGTGTAAGAAGCCAGAAACAAAAGGTCACATATTCTACGATTTCATTTACATGAAATGGCCGTGAGAGGCAAATCTCCAGAGACAGAAAGTAGATCAGTAGGCACCAGGGTTGGGGATGGGAGGGAGGAGTAACTGGTAATAGCTACGGGGTCTCCTCCTGTGGGAGCTGAGGGCGACATTCAACAGTTAGATTGTGGCGTGGCTGCACAACCCTATGAATGAATGAAGAAACCACTGAGTTGTACACTTTAGATAGTGAATTGTATGATATGTGAATTATATTACAATAAAGCTGTTGGATAAAAGAAGAAAGGCCTGTGTGCCCTGTGTGTACGGCTGGCAGACTGCTCTGCGACTAAACAGCTCAAGGCCTCACAGGGAGTAATGTGTGGGCCTTGAACCTGTCCTTGACAGCAATGGGACCTGCGCTAGGTGCAGGAGTAAAGTAAACAAGACATTGTCCCTGGAGGAGCTGATGGCCGAGTGGAGGGTACAGCGCCAGCAAGTGCTGCATACCCCAGTCAAGGCACATTCATGGCAAATGGCTGCTCAGAGACAACCCATAAGCAAATCCACTGCCACTGAGTCAACTCTGATTCACAGCGACCCTACAGAATAGAGTAGAACTGCCCATAGAGTTTCCAAGGAGTACTTGGCACATTTGAACCGCAGAACTTTTGGTCAGCAGCTGTAGCACTCAACCACCACTCCACCAGGGAGGGGGTCAGTTTCTCTCATCACAGGGCAGGGAGAGGCAGGGGGAGTTTGGCTTCAACTGAATCTTTAAGGAGGAGCAAGAGTTGACCAGGATAGTTGGGTGGCAGGGCTGGGACCATCACCTGAGGCAGATGACTCTGCCTTCTTCCCCACATCTAATTTATTCCACATGAACCTTGACAACGTTTTTTTTTTTAACACAAGACCCTGCTTTGTCTCCACCACTAGAGTCTTGGCTAAAGCTCTGGTCATTGCCCACTGGCACAGCTAAGTCTTGTCCACGGTCAGCAGTGCCACTAGAGGGATCTTTCTAAAACATGAATCTGACCATGCAACCAACCTTCCTGTAATGCAGACCAAATTCTGCAGTATAGCCCATCGAGCCTCCAGAGGACCTCCCTCTGGCCACCTTGCCCTCTGGGACCTAATCCCTTGCTCCAAAGCAATCTAACCAACTTCATGAATGCAGGCATAATGGACCTCTTCATGCCTCTCCTTGGACTGACAACCTGGCAAACATCATCCCCGTGAAACCTTTTGTAGATCTCTCCATCCTAGGCAGACCGGATACCGTTCTCCTTTGTGTCTTCATTAGAACTTGGATGGCTTTTTATCACAGTGTCTGCAGCATATTATTAAGTCATATCTATCCCCTCTATGAGTATGAGCCTCTGGCAGCAGGGATCTTGTCTTAGTCATATTTGCATATCACATGCCTAGTTTAGTGTTTGGCACATTACAGATGCTTAATAATCACTTACTGAATGAATGGATAGGTGACCATATGTATAAAAAGAAGCTATTGCCTTCCAGATACATTATAGTGAGGATATGAACCAAGACAGCACAAGTGAAGATGAAAAGATTTCCTATAGAGCTATTAAAGAAAAAAATAACTGACCAAGTAAGAACACAGAATAAATAGGAGAAGACAAGATCAAGATCAGAGATGGAAGACTGACCTTCACTTGTTGCTAGAGAGAACCCATCAAGTGTATAAAGGGCTCTATGGTTTTGCACAGAACCACTAAGACAGGGCTGGGGGTAAAGAACCTTCTACCACCAAGTGCACTCAGGAGACCAGATCCTTTGCTCAAAGCCTTACTGGCTGTGAGTTCTTCCTGCCTAGTGCCATTAGGACAGAGGGTGCCAACCTGATTGAAAGATGCCAGGCAGAATGTCACAGTAGAAGAGCACAAGCAATGGGTGAAAGGGTGATCTATAAGCTGTGGGGAGGAAGCCTGTCTGGCTCCACAAACAGAGGAGGTAGCTGGAAAGATGGTATGCCATTATCCAGGTCCTTGCCCAGTGCTTCCTTCTACATTCCAGATGGTGAAGCACCTCCTACATCCCAGACAATGTTTGGGAGCCTTTTTCATGGACACAACTGCTTCTTTCCCATTGGATCCCTGAATGTGGGGAATGGCAGAGGGGTAGGAGGGGGACAAATGGGTAAGCATGAGCAGATTCACTAATATCAGCACCCTGAGACTCTGTGCTTTCTGAATTTCTCCCTTCTTCCCATCCTATAGCCTTGGCTGATTCATTTGCCTGCAAAGTCCACTCAGCTAGCTCATCAGTGAAGAAGACAACTGCGTGATTTAAGCCATGAGAGTCATTTCTGGTGGACCAAAATGAAGAATAAAGTCTTGATATTACATACTTACCCACTGCCATTGAGTCAATTCCGACTTATAGGGACACTATTGGACAGAGCAGAACTGCTCCATAGCGTTTCCAAGGAGCGCCTGACAGATTCAAACTGCTGACTTCTTGGTTAGCAGACACAGCACCACCAGAGTTTCCATGACATGCTTAAAAATATAAAAATCCCAAATACACAGCCTCACTCCCATTGGTGAAGACTGAATGAGCCTCACTGGAGAAGGTCTGAAAGGTTCAAAGTATAGATTAGACCCTCTAAGTCTAGTCTACTCAGGGTATTTGCTGTCCAAACAACTTTATAGTAAATCCTTTCTACAAAGCAAATAACTCTTTTATGATGTAGATCATCATGCCTTCTTTATATTTTGCTTGTTCCAGCTTACATTTGGTGTTATGCCATTGCCTGTTTATGTATGTGTCTCCCCACCTGGCCTGGGATCTGCTCTTCTCTGCATCCCCAGTATCTGGCACAGGGCCAGATACATGAATGAAACGAGGAAGTGGAAAGAGAGATGAATCAGGAAAGGCTGCGACATGCCTGCAGACCTGGCCAGCCTCGAGCACAAAGGGGAGGAAGATCCTAAAGGCCACTAATATGCTCTGTCTACCTCCAGGCTTAAAATCCTTGCCCAAAGATCTTCTTCTGTGTAACAGTGTTGAAAACTCTGTTAAAGCATAGTTGTCTTGATGCAAGATTGGACTGCTCTATAAGACACACAACAGTATTGGTAAAGAATGTGCTTCCTGGCTTAAGTATATAAATGAGACTAACTGGGCAGCTTCCATCCAGAGGTGAGGTGAGAGGGCAGAAGGGGACAAGAGCTGGTTGGATGGACATGGGAAATACAGGGTAGAAAGGAGTGCTGTCGCAGTGTGAACAGAGAACAGCAAGAGTACCACAGCAATGTCTTTGTAAGTTTTTGAGTGATAAATTGACTTGGACTGTAAACTTTCATTTAAAGCACAATAAAATATTAAAAACTAACCAAATAAAAAACACAGTTATCTTGGGGAGAAGAACCAATCTGAGTCATTAGCACTTCCCATCATGCTGGTCCATACTGTAAGCCCTTGCATGCACTTAAACTAGAATTCTTCCCTTTCACACTCCTATATCCCTATATTGGTGAACTCTTAACCCATCCTTTCTAATCCCAGTGGAAACATTGCTTTCTACAGAAAACATCCTCTATATTCCCAACACTTTGCACAGAACTCTTTTACAGCGATTGTATTATATCTTAATTACCAGTTTAGGTGTTCTCCTTGGCAGTACGAGCTGCCAAGAAATTTAGAGGACAGCTACCTGACCAACTGACTGGAAGAGATCCATATTTATGCCCATTCCAAACAAAGGTGATTCAACCAAATGTGGAAATTATTGAACAATATCACTGATATCATATGCAAGTAAAATTCTGCTAAAGATCATTCAAAAATGACTACAACAATATATTGACAAGGAACTGCCAGAAATTCAAGCTGGGTTCAGAAGAGGATGTGGAACCAGGGATATCATCGCTAATGTCACATAGATCCTGGATGAAAGCAAAGAATACCAGCAAGATGTTTACTTGTGTTTCATTGACTATGCAAAAGCATTTGACTGCATGGATCATACTAAATTATGGCTAACATTGCAGAGAATGGGAATTCCAGAACACCTAATTGTGCTCTTAAGAAATCTGTATATGGATCAAAAGGCAGCCGTGTGAACAGAACAAGAGGACGCTGCATGGTTTAAAGTCAGGAAAGGTGTGCGCCAGGGTTGTATCCTTTCACCATACCTTTTTAATCTGTATACTGAGTAAATAATCTGAGAAGCTGGATTATACAAAGAAGAAAGAGGCATCAGGATTGAAGGATGACTCATTAACAACCCACGTTATGCAGACAACACCACCTTACTTGCTGGAAGTGAAGAAGATTCAAGACACCTACTGATGAAGATCCAGGATCATAGTCCTCAGTATAGATTGTACCTCCACATCAGGAAAACAAAAATCCTCACAACTGGACCAGTAAGCAACATCATCATAAATGGAGAAAGGACTGAGGCTGTGAAGGATTTCATTTTACTTGGGTCCACAATCAGTGCCTTTGGAAGCAGCAGTCAAGAAATCAAAAGATGCATTGCACTGGGAAAATGTGCTGCAAAGGATCTCTTCAAAGTATTCAAAAGTAAAGATGTCACCTTGAAGACTAAAATGCACCTGACCCAATCCACGGTATTTTCAATTGCATCATATGCATGCGAAAGCTGAACCATGAACAAAGAAAACAAAAGAAGAATCGATGCTTTTGAATTGTGGTGTTGGGGAAGAATGTTGAGTACCATGGACTGTCGAAAGAACAAACAGATCTGTTCTGGAAGAAGTACAACCAAAGTGCTCTTTGGAAGCAAAGATGGCAAGACTGCGTCTTACATACTTTGGACATGTTGTCAGGAAAGATCAGTCCCCAGAGAAGGACATCATGCTTGGTAGAGTGGAGGGTCAGTGAAAAAGAGGAAGACCCTCGACAAGATGGATTGACACAGTGGCCACAACAATGGGCTTAAGCATAAAAATGATTGTGGACACGGCGCAAGACTGGGCAGTGTTTTGTTCTGTTGTTCATAAGGTCGCTATGAGTCAGAACTGATTCAACAGTATCTAACAACAGAATATGAGTCTCTCCAAGGGCAGGGAACATGCTGTGTTCTTTCTTTTCTCTTTAGTTAAAAAAACTTTCATGCTTCTAGACACATCCAAACACACACCAATTGTGGTACGTGCATGTTAGGCACTTACATATTTTTTCCAGGGGATCTTGTTGGTCTTACAAGCTAGCTAGTGATGTGCTTATAGACATCCCGAGGTTCATGAACATAGGGAGGGAGACAGAGAGAAGAAAGGCTGAGCGCTCAGGAAAAAGCAGTGTGGTATGAATCCTGATCAGTGAGGAAGGTAAAACGTGGAGTGAGGTGGATGCCGAGAAGTGGAAATCCAGACGAACACAATGATGTATTCTGCCTGTTTCACACTCCTGCCTTACACCAACCTTCACTCGTCTGCAGACTCAAACGCTAAGTTCCCCAGGGTCTCAGCTGACAATGGATGCATCTCAGGCTTAAGAAGATGCTAATTAAGTATCTTACTCTTTCTTCAATTTTACTTATAGGGAAACTGAGGTCCAGCGTGGGTTGGAGACTTGTCTGAGGCCTGGAGTTGCAAGGACTACTGGGATGCAGTGGTTTCTGACTCACTCGTGTCATCTTCATCTCCAGCATTACAATTCTGAGGGCACATCTCGGCTTGGCTCTGGCCTCACTGACTAAAGGTGTGACAGTGGCAATTCACCCCACCTGGCTGCGCTGAGGTAATGAGGCGTGAAAGTGAGGATGTGGAAAAGGGTGGGTCGGGGTGACGATGATCCCTGTTCAAAGGGGAGCTTAGTCCAGCTAGACGGACTCCAGGTCCTCAAGCACTGAAATCCTTACTGAGACCAGAGCAGAGGGCCAGGGAGTGGACGGAGCTTGAAGAGCAAGAAGCCACCTACCGACACAGGTGGGGAGAGGCCGGTCCCAGGTCCTGCGCTCACCACTCAGACACAGCAGTTCCTCACTGCCGCGCAGTGTGTACCCAGGGTCACAGCTGAAGGACACAGAGCTCCCTGCAAAATGCCCTCCATCATGGACTTTGTAGCCAAACGGCGGGGTTCCTGGGTCCTCGCATTTGATGAGCTCAAAACCTGGTGAAGAGGGAAGAGGCAGTGTGAGCAAGGTGCCCCTGGCAGGACAGAAACCCCATTCCGTCTCTTCCCTCAGAGTCCAAGCACTCCAGGAAGACACCTGGTAGGTGCCCCTGCGTTCTGATGGAGTCACTGCTTAGGACTGCCCCCGCGTTTCAATACTCGGGTGAGGGGATATTAAGGATCATTCATTCTCTTGGTGCTGTATGTAAATAATCCCAGTTATTTCTCCCAAAGCCACTGTCAAACCTATTGCTGTCAAGTCAATTTAGATTTATAGCAACCCTACAGGATGAAGCAGAACTGCCTCATATGATTTCCAAGGATCACCTGGCGGATTTGCAGTGTCGATCTTTTGTCTGAGCTCTTAGCCACGTGAGTGACTCAGCTCTTAACCACTGGGCCACCTGGATTCCTAATCTTCCCTTCTAACAGTTTTCAGGCAGAAAGCCTCTGTTTTCTATTTTCTATGTTTGACCCTGTAGCACTTTGCTAGTAGGACCTGTGTTTTTCCATTTTGCTCACTGAGACAGCCTTTAGGAATAGTGTAATACGGAAAAATCACTTTAAT
Source organism: Heterohyrax brucei (assembly GCA_028571685.1). Classification (NCBI taxonomy): domain Eukaryota; kingdom Metazoa; phylum Chordata; class Mammalia; order Hyracoidea; family Procaviidae; genus Heterohyrax; species Heterohyrax brucei. Next base: position 64,277,988 of record CM053140.1, read on the forward strand.
TGTAGGTTTAAAAGCTCAATTATGTTCTGCTCAAATGTACCGCTGCAAAAGGCTGGACAAGGAAGCTGACGGACACAGAGCTCCTACTATACGGTGCTTGGCGTTTGTTAGCTCTCACTTATTATTCACAGGAGTCTTAAGAGTTAGGTATATTTACCTGTGTTTCACAACTGCAAACACTGACTTGGGAAGGTTAAATCAACTGTTCCAAAACCACACAACTGTCAAATGACGGCAGCAGGATTTGCTGTGACTCCACTGTACCGTCTGCTGTAACAGGTGACGATTCCTAAGCTGGGCAGTTGAGAGCCCAGACAGAGGAATCCTGAGTGTACTCACAGGGTTTCTTAATAGATTTACTGAGAAATAATCACACACCATGCAATTCACCCATCTAAAGTGCACAATTCAATGTTTTTTATTACATTCATAGAGTTGTGCAACCATTACTGTAATCCACTTTAGAACATTTCCTTCAGCCCAAAAGGAAGCCCCATATCCATTAGCAGTTTCTCTCCATTTACTTTCAACACCCACCCCCACACATGCAGCCCCAGGAAACAACTAACGGAGATTATGTTTCTATAGATTTGCCTGTTATGGACATTTCATATAGTGGAATCATACACCAGTCCCTTGTGACTGGCTTCTTCCATTTAGCATACTGGTTTCAAGTCTCATCCAAGTTGTAGCATATACCAACATTTCATTTTTTAATTGCCAAATGATATTCCATTGTATCTGTTCATCAGATGACAGATACTCATTGGATTTTAAAATATTCTAGAAGGCCATATTCCTTGGTACCTAACAAGTAAGTGGTGGTTTAGTGGTAGGATCTCCACCTTCCATGTAGGAGACGAGGGTTCAACTCCCGGCCAATGTGCCTCAAGCGCAGCCACCATCCACCTCTCGGTGGTGGACTGCACGCTGCTGGGATGCTGAACTGCTCTTCAGGCAGCTTCGAGGTTAATCAGGACTAGGAAAATGTACTGTGACTCACTTGTCCATGGCTTGCCCTTAGTCAGTGGCCAACTTAATGCATCTAACAACAGTAATGACAAGCAAGTAGAGACTCAAACAGGTCAAAATGCCTGTGGAGCCAGAGGACAGGGAATATGATTCCAAGTATGCTGGGGCTGTTTACATACCTTGGTGCTTCCCATTTTCACAAGCCCAGAAATAAGAGGAAAAGTCAAACTTAGGATAAAAAGGGAAAGAATCTATCATCAAATCTTTGGGGTGTAGTAACAAAAAAACAGAGGCGCTCTGGTGGTGCAATGGTTAAGTGCTTGGCTGCTAACTGAAATGTGGATGGTTTTAACCCACCAGCTGCTCCATGAGAAAAAGATGTGACAGTTTGCTTCCCTAAGGATTATAGCCTTGAAAATCCTGTGGGGCTGTTCTCCTCAATCCTATAGGTTGCTATCAGTTGGAATCGACTCAACAGCAATGGGCAGTAAAAATGTAATTATACACTAGTGTTTGCATTTTTAGAATGTGGCTGGAGCTGAACATTATTTTATGAATAGCACAATCAGGGAAGCCTATGCTGAAGGAACCCTGGTGGCACTGCACATGGTTAAGGGCTTGACTGCTAACAAAAGGTCGGCAGTTTGAGCCTACCCAGTGGTTCCACGGGAGGAAGATCTGGAGATCTGCTCCTGGAAGGGTTACAGCCCCATGAGACAGTTCTACTCTGTCACATGGGGACACTGTGAGTTGGAATCAACTGACAGCATCCAACATCAACAATGTTTGGTTGCTTTGATTTAAAAGGCTCACTGAGGATGAATGTGTAAAAAGTATAATGTGATCCTCAACTTGGTTAACCACACGTTCTGGCCACACCGCTGGAGTCTGAGTGATGGCTTAACAAGACGATAGACACAATGTCTTGGAGGAAGCAACTTGCGAAGCAAACACCAGTTAGAGAAAAGCAAACCTATTTATGTGGTACACAGTGTCCAAGAGTCCAACCTTCCTCTCCTCGTGGACCAGGGAAAACTTGACTTCATTGTTTACTCCAGTGCAAGGGGAGACTTACTGGAAAACTGCAGTTCAAAGCCCTTGCTGGTGTTCTCAGCATCAGTGATAAAATCAAGCCACAGACTGCTGGATGTGCTGTTCAAAGTCAATCCCATCATCTCCGAGTGGCTGAATACCCCCAGCAGACGGGCAGAGTTGTTGTTGCCATCATAGACCTGGACACAGGAGAGATACCCAACCTAGCATCATCAGCATGGCCTTATTACAAACAAGAAATTCTTAGCCAATAGCCCACATGTCCAGAGCTCTGCACCAATAAGAACTGTCAGAAGGGCAGTGAGTCAGCAAGTGCAAGGAAGATGGCAGAGTAGCGTTAGCAATGGAGCAAGTCAACTGCCCTTCTTACTTCCATTTGGTACCAGGGTTATGTCTATCTTATCGCAGTGTGAATACCGTCTCTAGGAACTGGTTGCTACTCTAACTTTTTCAGTGGAGGTCAGCTCTTGCTCTTTCAACCCCCATGTGGCACCAGCTTAGCCGTCACCAGCCTGGGGAGGCCAGGGTGGGGCAGTCTGACTCCCCAAGCCATCTGTTCCTGCAGACAGGCAGGCTGAATGTGGCAGACATCTCTACGCTGCTATACACTCAGTCTTGTCCTTCCAGTAGATGACACAGCCTCCTTCCTGTACCCCACTGCACTGGGGACAGTGGCCTCAGTCTCAACCACTTTGCTAGACATGGTTCCTGGGTTCTGGGCAGGATGGAGTTAAAGTGACTAGTTTGTCTGAGTCCCTTTCCTCCTAAAATGAGGGCTCCATTTAGGGCCTGCTGGGCTAGTCAGGGGTGGAATCATGCAGGCATCTGGCTTTCCTGACTCCCATCTGTCCCCTGAACTTCTGAGTATCAGCAAAGACAACAATCATCAGAATAAAGAACTGGCTTCCCAGGTTTCAGGGTTGCTGCTCCTTTCCAGATAATTGTACACATAACAACAGAAGTTGTGATTGAGTGAAAGGCCCCCTGGTGCTTCGGTAAATATCAAAGATGGGATCTATGGGTGGGTGATGAATATTTGTACATGGCACACAATGTGGTGCCAGCTGCCAGCAAATTGGAACAATATTTCCATTCGACAATTTATGAAGCAAAAGCTTTCTAAAAGAAGGCATTCTTCAAGCTAACAGTGCTATATATTACAGAGATTTGTTTAGATCCCTGGGAACTTCAAGTATGTTTCTGTATCTTATGTGCAATTGCTTTATATCACCAATAGACTGGAAGAGTTCTGGGTGCCAACAAACACTGAGACGACACCACTTTAGAGTTCAGTACTCTGCTGAATCCAGATGGTTACAAAAATATTTTACCCATTAAAACATACACTGGAGTGAGTGGACCAATGCATTAACCCTCAGTGGTTGCTAGAATTAAAAGGGAGAAGCAGACATCATGTATTTCTTGATGGAAGACACACTACTGCCTATGCCTTCCTCTTGCTAAAATAAAAAAAAATTCCTGAATCAGATCAAGTCTCCAACTTACAGGAAATCTAGCAGAATATATGAAATGATAGAGACTGCAATCAGCAAAAATCAAAATGTGGGAAATCCCTCTGGACAAATGACCTGATTTCTTCAACAAATATATCACAAAGGTAGAAACTAGGTGGAAGATATGTATAAGTTTTCTCGTGTCCCTGTAACAGAAATACAAGTGGGTGGCTTTAACAAATGAAAATTCATTTTCTGACAGTTTAGTAGGCTAGAAGTCCAAATTCAGAGCATTTGCTGTAGGGGAAGGCTTTCTCTTTTGGTTCTGGAGGTAAGTCCTTGTGTCCCTGGAGATCTCCATATGGCTTTGTATCTATCTTACACCATTTCTGCTGTCTTGCTTTCTTATTTAATCTCTTTTATATCTCAAAAATGATTGACTTAGACATACTCTATACTGATCCAATCTCATTAACATAACAAAGTGCTCATTCCCAAACGGGATTATAGCCACAGGCATAAAGCAAAACTCACTTCTGACTCATAGCAACCATACAGCAAGACTGCCTCATAGGTTTCCAAGGAGTGCCTGGTGGATTCTAACTGCTGACTTTCTGGTCAGCAGTCAAACTCTGTCTCATTGATTTAAAAATTTATTTTTTCATGGTGTTTTAAGTGAAAAAGTTCACAATTTTAATCATTTTTATATTGTCTCCATACTGTGATAGCTCACTCATCCCCTCCACCTTCTATTTCCCATATAAGTTCATCCAGCCCCTGTCCCCCTCCACCTTCTCATCTCACCTTTGAACAGGGACTGCCTAGTCAGTCTCTCATATCTACTTAAACCAAGGAGCACACTCTTCACCAGTATCATTTTATGTCTTATCTAACAGTCCAGTCTTTGTCTGATGAGTTGACTCCTTGAATAGTTTCAGTACTGGGCTAACAGGCAGTTCTAGGACCATGTCTTCCAAGCCAGTCTGCGAGGCCATCAAGTCCAGTCTTTGGAATCCCACATTTCTTCCACTCCATCATCGATTCTTCTTGTGTTTTTCTTACTCATTGTCTAGCTTTTGCATGCATTACGAGGCAACTGAAAATATCATGGTTTGACTTGGGGGTACCTTAGTCAGTGATACAACATCTTGGCTTTTTGCGCTTCAAAGAGGTCTTTTGCAGCAGATTCGTCCAATGCAGTGTGTTGCTTGAGTCCACCCTGGCTGTTACGTAGATAACTATATATATGTGGTTGTGTTTGTCAACTTTCTTTTGTATTCCATTATTCTATTCAGTCCTATGCCTGAACCACATTGTTTTAGCTTCTGTGGCTTTATGACATATTTATTAAATAGGGCAAATTCGTCTTCATTCATTGTCTTCTTTTTTTACGGTAGTGAGAACATGCACAACAAAATATACAGCAATTCAACAGTTTGTACTTGTAGAATTCAGTGACACTGATTACCTTCTTCAAGTTGTGCAAACATTCTTGCTGCCTTTTTGCAAATGTTAGTCTTCTTTTAATATTTTTTAAAAAATCATCCTCCAATATTTATTCCTTTAGATAAACTCAAGAATTTTTCCAAAATATAAAAAAAAAAATCCCTGCATAATTCTGACTGAGTTACACTGAACACATGGATAGACTGAGAAAAAAATTAACACGATATTAAGCCTTCCTCTCCAGATATATGGTGTCTGGTTCTATTTAGTCAAGCTGTCTTTCATGTCTCTCAGAAAGATTTTGTATTTATTTCTGAGTATTTTTATATGCTTGACTGCCGCTGTGAATTGTAAAAATCGCAATCAACTGGACAGCACTGAGTTAGGTATTTTGGTTATGGGGTACTGGATTTTTGTATACATCTATATCCTAAAAAGACACTGCTAATTTTTAGGAAAACTGCTTTGATGAGCCAGTTTATCATCACATATAACAGTTTAAAGCAGTTGCCTTTGAGATGACCTCTACTCATAGTGACCCATGTGTGCAAGAGTAAAACTGTGTGCCGTAGGGTTTTCAGTGCCTCGTATTTCTTCGAAGGACATCACAAGCCTTTCTTCTGAGGCACTTCTGGGCAGGCTAGAACCTCCAGTCATTTGGTTAGCAGCTGAACATGTTAATCCTTTGCACCATTGAGGGGCTGGCATCATTTTACACAGGGGATGGAAATGTGTCACTGAGACATTCAACAGAATCTCTGCACATCCACTGTATCTAATGAGACAGCTCAACAACACAGCTGGTTTCAAAATGAATGTATGAAATGAATACTTTTTATACACAACACAAACAATGTGCTATGTACATTCTGGCAGGGACACTTGTACATACATTCTGGAGAATTCCTTTAGGGCATCATTCTAGAAGAAGCTGGTTGCAAGGAAAGTCCCCCTTCACCTGTGTTAGATACTCCCAGATTGCTCTCCTTACTTTCTCACCAAGAAGGAGTCCTGGTGGTGCAGTGATTAAGCTGTCAGTTGTTAACTGAAAGGTTGGCAGTTTGAACTCACCTAGTAGCTCCTCTCTGCAGGAGACAGACCTGGAGATCTGCTTCTGTAAAGATTCTGACCAAGAAAGCCCTAAGGGGCACCTGTCGTCTAGGGTTGCCATGAGTTGGAATTGACTTGACAGCGCCCAACAACAGCAGCAGCAGCCTATGACAGTCTTCTTTGTTGTATATCCTTGCCATTGCTTGGTATTTCTGGGCATCATAAGTCACCCCCAATGTTATGGATATGCTGTGGTATCTTGCTTTAATTTGCATTTTCTTCATTATCATTCAGGTTGAGCATCTCCACGTATGTTTACCAACAATTCTGCTTTCCTTTCCTAGGGACTGTTTGCTCTTCATGTCCTTTGTTCATCCGTGAGCTTGAAATCTTCCTGCATTTATTTTAGTTTTATGCCCTTCTAACTAAAGTTTTATAATTTTCTCTGTAAAGGCCATGCACATATTTTGTTAGATTTATTCCCAGGTGTCTCACAGTTTTTATTTCTATCATGAATGAGATTTTTTTTTTTGTGCATTTTAATTGGTTAAAAAAATAGCCTTGTTTACTGCCCTTATTGGCTCTGATGGCTGACCAGCTGATTCTTATGTACTTTCTGAATAGAAATATGTAATTTTATTTAGAGACAGTTTTCTATATTCCTTTTTCAATTTTTATACTTTGTTTTTTCTCTTTCAGATGCAACTGTAATGGCTTGGATTTTGTCGAATATCACTGGTGATACCAAGACATACTGGTCTTGTTCCACGTTTTTTGGGGAATCCCGACGAAGCTTTGCTAGTAAGTACAGTATATCACTTGGTGTAGGTGTTTGGTAGAAGCCTTTACTCAGATTATGAAAATTATCTTCTATTTGTAGTTATGTGAGGTATTTTAAAAAATCACAAATGGGTACTGAACTTCATCATCGATGTTTTGGTGTGTGTTGGTCATGCATTTTTCTTCTAATCTGTTTACAGGCTTTAACGCTGAATCACATCAAATTGCCAATATTCAACCAGTTTTGGCCTACAGAAATGGTGATTGCACGTGGCTTACCTAATAAATAGCACTAGGAGCTTGACCGAAGAAGAATCGATGCCTTTGAATCACGGTGTTGGCAAAGGATGTTGAATATACCATAGACTGCAAGAAGGATGAACAAATCTGTCTTGGAAGAAGTACAGCCAGAGCACTCCTTAGAAGCAAGGATGCTGAGACTTCATTTCAAGTACTTTGGAAATGTTACCATAAAGGGCCAGGCCCTGGAGATGGATGTCATGGTTGGCAAAGGACAGGGTCAGTGAAAAAGAGGAAGACTCTCACTGAGATGGATTGACACAGTGGCTGTGACAATAGGCTGACACACAGCAGTGACTATGAGGACAACACAGGAATGGGTAGTGTTTTGTTCTGCCAGACAAACAGCCTTATGAACTGGAACGATCTGACGGACACCTAACAGCAGGAATAACAGTGAGTTTTTCTAACGCTGACTCTCCATATTCCTACAAGAAATCCCAATGGTCATTTTTGTTTTAACACACAGAAAGGTTCAGCATGATATTTTATTTAGTAATTTTAGACATAGGATGTTAAGTGAGGTTGACCTAGTAGTTTCTGTTTTTATTCTGCCCTTATTCAGTTTAATATCAATGTTTATACTTGCTTCATTTAAAAGCAGTTAACTAGGTTGTGGATCCTTATTTTTCTATTTTCCAAAACAGTTTTATACAGAAATTAACTGTTTCTTGAGGTTATGCTAAAGTTTACTTGCAAAATAATCTGGACCTGGGCCTTTGAGAAGGGTAGAAAGGAATTCCATTTTCTGAATGGTAATTAATCCATTCATATTGTCTATTTTTCTTGATTTTAATACTGTTTTAAAATAAAAATTTCCATCTCATCAAACCTTCCAAATATCCTGTCTCCTAGTTGTTTCTAAATATTTTTTGTGGTTTTATAATACCTCATAGGAGCTGGAATCAACTTGACACTAACGAGTTCAGTTCAGTTCATATATTTACGATTATGTCTTTCAGAATCAGGATAGCAGTGGCTTGGGTTATGTCTTTTCATATCTAATATTACACATTTGTGGCTTCTTTATTTTTTGATCAGTCCTGTCAGATCAGTCTATTCCATTAGCCATTTTTCAAAGAATCAGTTTTTGGTTTTGTTGATGGTTGCTATTCTTTTGTTTTCTTCTCAGTGATGTCTACTTTTATCTTTTCTTAAATTGAGGTAAATATATACATATATAAAACAGTTGCCATAGCAACCCTTCTTTCATGTACATTCAATGACATTATTTACGTTCACCATGTTATGTAACCATTATCACTTTTCTTTTTCAAAATTTTCCATTCCCCTTACGGAAACCCAGTGCTCCCTAAGCAGTGAGTCCTCCTTCCCTCTCCTTCCAATGCCTGTCTGCTTTAATCTTTAAAAATATCTTTCTTATTTTGGATCTATTCTGTTGTATCATTCAAGCTACCTAAATCCTTATTTATTTTTAAACTAGGTGATCTGCCAGAGATTAACAGAGATATATTAAAAATCTTGCATGATGACTTAAACTTTATTAAAATTTTTTGTATGTCTAGCAGTTTTTATTTATTCATGCTATGTTATTTAGCATGTAGAGTTTTACTGCGGATTAATTCTGCATTTTATTAATAGAAAAGAACTATCTCTTCCTTTCCTTGTGAAATGTGAGAGAAGGTCTCAAATTTATCTTGAATAAATTGAATTCATTTTTCTGTGGTTTACCATCTTCCCTTCATTGCCTCCCTTCCATTTTTTAATTGGGTGATCATGTTTTTCATCTCTCTTCAATCTCTCCTCATGTCAGACTGCTCTGTTTTCATTATTGCTTATTTTTGTGTTGTAAATATAATATTCTCTCAAATCCTGTTAAGAATACAAACTAGGAGCTTTAATTTTTTTTTTCCTTTGTTGCTTACAGGAGGATAATTAGCTCTGATTCCTCTGACAGGTCCCCTTCTTCTGATCTACTCAATATTTTCACATACCCAGTTATCTTTCTTGTCGACACACTATTACAGTGGGAGAAAGGAAGCATCCAGTACCCTGTTGAGGGAGCAGAAGAGCAAAGCCAGAAGAAGCCACAGTAGAAAAGTATCTACTCAGTGTTCTTGTGTGTGTGTGTGTGTGAGATGGTGCAGTCTCTCCTCCAAAGAGCATAATTACTCTTGTTAGGCTAAGAGCCATACCACTGCTCAGCTTTACTCGGCTCACCAACAAATTCAAGTGAAAGCCATAAAGTCATGTCAAGAGGTAATCATGGCTGTAGACCTGGCACTTCCAGAAGAGCTAGATAGGACTGAAGTTCGGTCCCTGTCAGTGGACCCTAAGGTTCTGCTGCTCTGAGTTAGGTGGTTCTAGAGGCATTTTTCTTAAGGTTTCTACCTTAATACATAGAATTTCTTTTCATTTATGTCAATTGTGGTTCAATTAACTCCCGTCTCAATCTGGGCTTTTTGTTAGAAATTCCTTTAAGTTGTATGTGAAGTCCCCTTTCCTAATTTTCAGCCTGAGATCACGCTTCCCTGTTTTTATATTCCTTTTAGTCATTACAACGGGATTGGAAGAGGATGTAGTTACATGCAGGAGCTTCATTTGCCTTCTTGAGCAGGAATCTGCCTTTCAATATACTCTTGCATTTACAGGCTATTCTTGTCTTGTTGATGCCAAGGTAAAAATAAAGAATACCTACAGGGGACCAGAAGAGAAGGAAGAGGTAGTTCTGGGATACCAGTTCCGGTAAGCAAGAGTAGGGTTAATGAAATGAACAGCTGTCACGGGTAAGGAACAAGCATGGGGTCACAAATGCATAAAAACAGGCCAACTCTATGGGTCAAAAATGCGGAACTATATAAAAGGTTGATACATTTGAATTCTGGTGTTAGTTAAAAATACTGAATATACCATGGACTAGCAGAAATACGAATCCATCCATTAGTTTTAAAAGAATATAACCAGAATGTTCCTTTGAAGTGAGGACAGCAAGGCTTTGACTTGCTTACTCTGGACACATCATCAGGAAAGAGCAATTGCTGGAAAAGGACATCATGTTTGATAAAGTAGCAGGTCAGGGAAAATGAGGTAGACTGACATTATAGTCAGAACAATGGACCCAAACACACCAATGATTATGAGGATGGCACAGGGCTGCGAAATGTTTTGTCCTGCTATATGCAAGGTTGTCATCAGTTGGAGCTGACTCAAGGTCAACTAACAAAGACAACATAGCTTGGGAAGGTTAGTCAGATGCATGAAATGTTGTATCTTGGGAGACAGGCAAGGTGTGGAGGAGGTGACCAGCCTCCTAAGTCAGGAGTTTAGATGGGCCTTTGGGTTTCTTTGGAGGGGCGGAAAAGTCATTGGGATTAGGAACACCCAGCAATCCTGTAGATGGGTCTGTTACACTAGGACCAGGTGAGATGGATTTGGAGGCAACTCTGATCTCTAGTTTCCTTTTGCACATATTTCTGTCAAGGCAGACAAGAAGTTCAAGTTCAAATAGCTGAAGGTGACCATGGCTGTGAATGGCTCTGAATCTCATTTGGGAAACTATAGTTGTAAGTTTCTTTTCGTTCTGAAACAGTTCTGGTATTTTCTGTGTCCTAGAGCAAGGGGTACTCAGGCTAAGAGCTTGAAAGAGGAAGAGGATACATTATACCACCCCGATCTCCTGTGTGCCTTCCCCTCCCTTCCTGAGGGCCAGTTCTAAGGATGGGGCCCTTGAATGGCCCTTCAGCTAGGTCAGAAGCCACAGTATAACCCTCTGAGGAGCATACTAAAGGGGCTCAGATTCAGCTTTTGGTCTATGATGTTGGGCTCAATATTACAAAGCTAAAGGTCTCTACCTGCTGGGTGGCAGGGCCACCTGGCAGGTGGCTGTAGAGACAAAGTCTGAAATCTCCCTAAGAAACATAGGAATTCAGCGTCTCTCCCTCTTTCCCCCAACTCTGCAGGAGTACCTGGAGTCCTGCATCCTGGCTGAGGACACCCTGACCTCTGATTTGGGTTTTATGCCTTGTATCCGTCCCTTGAAAAGTCTTCCTTCTGTCTATCTACTCATCTGCTCACCTGACCCTGAGGCTAACATCCTGACAGTGTAGCTGTGCAGGCACACCCGCTGCCTATGTCTTAGGTGCTACTCGGAATCTGGATCGCCCAGTGAAGATGCTTGAGCAGTGGACACCTTACATGTGACTGCCAGCGCCCTGGGAGCCAGATCTGCTGGTCCTATCAGCTGCACACACAGGACAGCTGCTTATACTCCCTTCAAAATGTAAAAATGACAATAGGTCACGAACATGTCTTTTTCTGCAGGGCTAGCAACAGCCCTCTGCATCCAAGAAAGCCTCCGCATTGCCCCGCTCACACTCCTTTCACCTGGATCACTGCAGAGTAAGTCACTCGGGCCCTGCTGTCTCTGGCTGTGTCCTCTGAGATTCTACTGTTCATGAAGAACAAATGGATAGAGAGCAGTGAAGAGGGATGACAGAAGACATGGTGCCAGAAGAGTATAAAGCCCTGATTTTGTGCTCACTTACAGGGTGCTGCATACTTGGTGTGTGTGTATCTGGGGAACTTAAAGGTTGAAAGTAGTTCTAAGAAGCCAATGATACAGCCCTAGGCCCCATGGGGATTGCTCTGTCCTACTTCATGCAAATCTAGTCCCAGTTCACTATCTCACACTCTGGGGTTCAGAAGGATCAGGAAAGAGTGAGAAATGCCTTCCAAACACACACATATGCGCGCACACACAAACACGCACCACAGAACACGTCCTAGAGGTTGGGTCAAGAGTGTCATCTGTGTGCAAGGAGACTACTTTGCCACACCTACAGAGAATCCTGAAGGATGGAAAATTCAATACTTTCCCCTTTGGATTTCCTGGCATAGTGACCTCTGGTTCTTTCAAATTTTTCTAATGTCAGAACTTGTCTGGCTACAGGGAATAAAACTATATTGAGAACAAGCTAAACTAAAGACTCGGCCTAGGATGAAAATGGTCATACTCTCTTATGAGAGTTTCCTTATAATCCATTTTAATAAGAAAGCTTTTAATAAAGTCTCTAAAGTCAACTCTTTGATCTTTATTGAAGAAACTTAATCACGTCTACACAAAGAAATGTAAGACACATATATGCTCAGTGTCTTAAGGACTCTCTGTTACCTCAAATCCAAGTCACAGCATTTCTTTCCCTAAGGTCTATCTTGAGTCTACTTTGTTGAACCCCACTACCATACACAGGCCAGCACCATTGCACTCATACAAAAATACACCAAGACAAGTACGTGATAAGACACGGATCCCCAGACTCAAATAAATATAAAGAAAGAGATTCCCACATGTGGGAACATACATAGAAAAGTGTCCACATCTACAAATACATTAGCTACATAACGGTATATGCACGTGTGTATGCGTGTGCGTGCGCACACACACACACACACGCACACGCACACACACACACATTCTATCAGGTCTTCATACATTGATGATTGAGATTTACAACAGAAAACTTGATCTACTGGCCACTCCAGCTGAATTTAGTATTATTTCTTGTAATGCACTCCACACATAGTCACACACGCACTTAAGGGCAGCCACCCTGTGAGAAAACACAAAGCCACATCTTCAGACATTCACACAGCCACCTCACTTTCTCCCAGAGGAATGAGGATAACATCTGCTGATTCAGGAGGGAAAGAGAAAGTCTGCAGGTAAGTCACACAGAGTTCACAGGTCAGGACTGACCACACGTTTGCACACTGTAACATACGTACTCTGTGAAATCTAGTCCACTTTACCTTGAGGACATCTCCTTTGGACAGTTCAAACACCTTGGCTTTGAGCTGAATCCCCTTCCCGGGCTGGGTCTGGATGGAGTAGATGCATTCGTGGTTGTTATTGTAGTTCACAGGAAAATTGGGAGACAGCAAAGTACCCTGAGTGCCAGTGACTGAATTCCCACACTCGGCTGGAAAGAGAGCCACAACAATCACTGATTAATCCCCAGCCCCTGCACATGGGACACAGAACTCGCAGCTCTGGAGCACCTGACAAAGATGGCAACTTGCCTGCCTACCTGCCAAAATGCATGTTTACCTGCCCCTTCGCCTGTCTGCCTGTAAGACTGCTTATCAAGCTTAAAAAAATACCTGGCCACCAGAAGTGATGTCTGATTGCTTATCTGTCTCCCTCTGTTTGTCCCTAGTCTGTGGGGGGGGGGGGGGGGGGGAAAGTACCAGACACCCTTTACTTTCACAGTACAAGCAGCCACTTCCCACACCCGTTTGTACAATGTCATAGCAACAGACAGAACCGCGGGGGGTGTGAGAGGAAGATGGGGCAGCCAAGAGCGGAGACAGGAAGTATCAGAGGACAGAAACTAACAAGGGAACAATACCAAAGAATAGTCACTAGCATCTTCTGAGCCTTTATATGCAAAACACTATGATAAACACTTTCCAAGTGTCACCTCAGCTATTTGTCACAATAAACAGACCCATTCACTAGATATAATTATCATCTCTGTTTTAAGGATAAAGGATGTGGAGCTTAGCAATTTAGATCAAGTCTCTCCATTCATTGAAGAAGTGGGGTTGAGATTTCATACTCTGTGGTTCCTAAATTAAGAACCCCAAAAGCTTCTTGTGGAAAGTCTGGTGGCATAGTGGTTAAGGACTATGGTTTTAGTGTAGCTATGAGGTGGAATCAACTCAATGCCAATGGTTTTTTTTTTTTTTTCTTTTTAAGGCTTCTTGTTGGAGCCCTGATGGTGTAGTGGTTAAGTGTTCAGCTGCTAACTAAAAAGACTGGCCGTTCAAATCCACCGCTTCCTCCTTGGATATCCTGTGGAGGCAGTTTTACTTTGTTCTACAGGACTGCTGTGAGTCGGAATTGACTTGAAGGCAATGGGTTTATTTTTATTTATTTATTTATTTAAGGCTGCTAGTTAGCTGCCTTTTGATTGACCCCTGATTGACAGTAACCCCATACATTACGGAATCAGACACTATGATCCCAATGGCTTTCATTGACTAATTTCCAGAAGTAGGTCTCTGGGCCTTTATTCCTAGTCTCTCTTAGTCTTGAAACATCATAGCAATATGTAAACCTCCATTGACAGATGGCTTGTGGCTTTGCTTGAGGAGCATGGGCTGGGAATCAAACCTGGTCTCCTGCATGGAAGGCAAGAACAGCCACTGCCCTCTTTCCCTCCCCTCAGGGTTAGGAGACATTTTTAGCACAGAGATTTTGAAGTCTTGTTTCATTCAACAGGTAGTGAACTCACTCCCCCTTCTCAAAAGTCTGGTTCTCCTCCTATAAAATTAAGCCTTCTTTCCCTATTGTTCCCATAGAATGTCTACATACCTTTGTTTATAGCACTCACTACATTTTTCTCAAATTATCTGTTAATATTTCTTGTTCCTCCACTACACTGTGGGTCCTTTGGGACTGGGTCATATCTCTTTATCCCCAGCAGCCCCTCAATGCCAGGCACAGGGCAGGTATCAGCAGTTGAATGGGGAGGTGGTAGTACCTGTGCTATAGATAAGGAGATCTGCCACTGGAGCTCTGGGATCTTAAATACTTAAGAAGCCTCTCCTTGCATTCTAAAAGTGCCCTGGACCTCCCTGCATCCCACCACCTGCCACATTCTACTAGGACTGCTTGTCACTTGCCTGTATCCCTCACCCAAACTGTCAGCTACTTCAGGGCTGGGGTCATGCTTTGTTCATCTGTGAATCTCCAAGGCTTAGCCCAGATTGTCTGTAAAATAAATATTTGCCAAATGAATGAATGAAGCAATACAGAGCATTCTGACCTCAGAAGATGTACAGTTCTAAAAATAATTAGGTTCCAGAAGGATTTAAATATAAGTCCAGATGGTGAGGCCATTATTTGTCTGGACATATGGGGAGTTCAGAACATGTCCTGAATCTTTGAGGCTGATGGAAGGATTTCTGCTTTCTCCAAACCATCTCTCAGTGTCCTCTTTCTGGTTGGCAGAACAATGAGATCAACTAAGAAGACACTGTTTTGATGACATATTTAACCCTAATTACTCTCAGCCCAGAGTGTATTTGAAGAGAGTGGCTATGTCCCACCACCAAGTTGCTATTTTTCAGAGGTGCCCTGAGAGTCGTCTAGTTCAGGACTAGTATTAGTTGCCTAAGACCTTCCACAAGCCATCATTTGTCTGGAAGAAGAAATCTAGTGCGGTGATATTTTAAACTCAGCCTGTTTGCAAAGTGACCAAATATTCATGATGAATGTGCTGGCCTGGGCTATAAAACTAAAGGCACAGCAGTGGACAGGCACCTAAAAGGAGGTGTCAGCTGATGACTTAGGTAGATATCTTTCTAGTGTGTGTAAATTTTGCGGGTGAAGGCCTTGAGAAGAGGCGCGTGACGGAGTGCCGTCCACATCTGGGCATTTCTTTCTCAGCCCCATCAGAGGGGTGGCCTTGAAGGACCTCCCCATCGTCTCTGGGAGAGCCATGGAGCACAACAGAAAGAACATGGACTGCAGAGTCAGACAGACAAGTTACAGCAATCCTCTGAGCTTTGGTCTCTTCATCTGTCATCATCTGGGAAATACAGTATCCTCAAAAGGCTACAGACACTAACTGAATGAGATTTTTATGTGTAAGGCAGGTACTCTAGTGGTTGGCACACAGTATGCACTTAGCAAACATTATTCCTGTTCTTTTTCCCTATCTGTCCCAGATGAATTCACGTGGCTTAACCTACTTCCATCTTGAACCTTAACTGCCCATCTTCTGGGGCAGGTAGAAAGCCCAGCAGACCTCTTGGGAGGCCTGGATTAGCTACCCGACAGTCACAGAATCCCTGCCATTCCCAATGCCTCTCGTCTTCTGCCCAGTTTCTGACCAAGCTGGCTTCCCTTAAGTACAGGCTTTGGCATACTCCTGGAGCCCCTTTTTAGCCCTGGCTTCCTGCACAGCAGCTACATGCTACTTCTCTGTCCCGGGTTCCAGCACGACCCTCTCATCTCTCTCACACACCCAGCACATTTACAGGGATGGAAACACGGTTCACAGCGGCAGCTGTGGCCAGTCTTTGGCCAATCCCTGGGTCCTGTCTCTGCCAGAACCCCTGTCCTGAGCACCATGGCCAGTCCAGGAGGGTCGAGAGACATGGCAGTTGGTTCTGGGAGAGTTTCCAAAGTAATAGGGGAAGCAAGCAGATGAAACTGAAAATCCAAGCAGAAGCGTAGGTGGGAACAGTAAAGTGCTCCTGAGAAACAAGCGGGCGCGTGCACAGGAAAGTGCTGCAGCTGTGGCTTCTGTTGTCCCTGTCAGAAGAGGTCTCGATAAGGTCAGGAGCTGTAGCTTATCCATCAGTCTGAGGCTCCCAAGGTAGAGGGTCAGGTCTTCTCTGCCACACTAGGGATCCCAAGGACAGGGCCATGTCCCTTGTTGCAGACAGGGGTCCTTAGGGGTCAGGGGCTGTCTCACTCCCATCACACTATGAATTAGAGCCCCGGGCTGTTCATTTCCTTCTCTGCTGGGAATTCTCCTGGTAACACTGCATAGGCTAATTCATCCAATTTACACCTATAGTACATACAGCAACTGGGAACCTCCCCAGCTGGGGTGGGCATTCCCATGGTACCTCTGGCCTGAGCCTCTGCGGCGGAGCTGGTTGTAATTAGAGGTGATTGTAATTGCCAGGCGATATTAATAATATGTGAGACAGAAGACAAATATAATAATGAAAATACTGTGAGATGTCATGAACAAACAGTAATTGGAATAATAGCTTAAAGAATGAGTTTATGTAATGAGATCAAAGAGGCAAGAGTTTAAAGACTGTGTGCACATGGAGTCCTGGATAATCCCATTCAGAAAAACTTCCTCTAGAACTGCTGACATTTTTCCAGGAAGGAAAAGAGCCGCTGGCAGCCAGTATCTTAAGAAAGCCGTGACAATGCCTTAGCTCTGGACCCAAAGGCCCTTTCTTGCAGCCAGACTGGTAAAAAAGCTGTAACAAACAAATGGAAAAGAACTGGGGGAAAGAATACACTCTCTGCAAAAAAGCACAAAAATAATCTAAAAACCATGATAGGGGATGGCCCTTCAAAACGGTCAATTCAAAAAAAGAACTGATAGGATACTTGGTTTGTGTAAGCTCCTATGTAAAAAAAAAAATAAACAAGCCCATTGCCGTCAAGTCGACTCCAAGTCATTGTGACGACACAGGACAGAGTAGAACTGCCCCATAGAGTTTCCTATGAACTCCTGACCTTTTGATTGGCAGCTGTAGCTCTTAATCCCTACACCACTAGGATTTTCGTAAGCCCCTATACAGTGTCTGAGAGACTTACAGACACAGTTTTCTGCGGAAAAGGAAGCAGCCTTCAAAACTGCAATCTACGTTGGCTCTTTCTTCATTTGCTTTTCAAACAGCTCAGTTTTGACTCCAACTTACGAAGAAGGGGAACTGGCCTACAAGGAGGAGTTGTGTATGAGTCAGCATCTATGAGTGAGCATGTGTGAGTGTGTACAAGTGTGAATATAGCAGTGTGTGTGACTGTGGGTATATGCACACACATGTGTGAGAGTATGTTAGCGTGTGTGTATGTGCAAGTGTATCCAGGCACAATGGGTGGATTCTTTGGGGAATGGTGTACAGGAGAACGGATACACCTTGGGATGATTTATTGGGTCAAAGTGGAATTCCACACATACCGGTCTTGATTTTTCCTCCCTGAGACTGTAAAACGTTATTGGTGCAATGATGAGAAGGGATGGCACCTTGTGGTTGTGTAAATTACGTCATCTAACCTTGGAATGAAATCTCCCTTTGCAAAGGAGGAAGCTGAGGCTAGAGGGGATTTAGCAGCTCAGCTAAGACCTAAGAGCCAGTCAGTGGCAGAGCAGGCACTTGATCTTTGGGTGTTGTGACTGCAGAGCTGGGACCCATCCCATCGCACCAGCTGTTTCCACTGCACCCCTCCGCCGACCCCTACAGAACCCTGGGGCTCCATGGGTGGTTTCAGGCCAGGCTGACCACAGAGGCCTCTGACATACCAGCCCCTGTCTGATCAGTGCAATGTTTTCCAATCTGTTTTGTACACAGTATTAGGGTTTTGTGTAATATTTCACTGTAAGCATGAATTTCATGGCTAACAGTGAGTCTGGTTAAAACCCCATTAACATATCTGTGTTAGATCGAACTCTGCATTGCAAGTGCTGAGCAAACAGAACCTTCGACCCTATAAATCAGGGACAGCAACTGCTTCAGCTCCCTGGGATGTCACCCTACTCCGGCCTTTCTTAGTGCTCTGGCGAGGAGGCAGAAGGATTGTAGGTCAGAGCCACCCTCCAAACAGCCCCTCCCTAACCTGGTCATCTATCCTTCTCCCTGTGACCTCAGGGTGGGTCCTCAAACATGCTGAGCACGTCCAGGCTCAGGGCCTTTGCACTCTGTCACATCTTCTCCCAGATGTCCCAGTGGTCAGTTTCCTGGATTCCTTTAGGTCTCTGCTGAGATGTCAGTCATCGGACAGGTCTTTCCTGACCACTCTTAACAGATAAGCAACTCCATCCCAGAATTCTCTGAGCCAACTTAGTTTTACTCTGAAACCTTCAACCCTACCTGATATATTACACCTCTAAGAGTTCACGGCCTGTCTGCCCTATTAGGTAGCCAGTCTGTGAATGGAAGATTTTTTTGTTCACTTTTCTATCCATAATGCTCTAAGCAGTGCCTGATACGTAATAAAACTCACTGCTCTTGAGTCAATTCCAACTCAGTGACACTATAGTCTGGAGTAAAGACAGAGTTTGCAAGGAGCAGCTGATGGATTTGAATTGCTGACCTTCTGGTTAGCAGCCAAGCTCTAACCACTGTACTACCAGGGCTTTGACACATAATAGATGCTCCAGAAATGAGCCCAACTGTGCTCCTCTCTTTCCCCAAGCTGAGCTGGAGAAGTCTTCCTAGGTTTTCTCTAAGGGCTAACACTTATCTGCTCCACCAGACTGGGACTCCCCTGGGCAAAGATCATGCTTGCCACTTGTAGGGTCACCCAGTACTCATCCAGACTTCTCTGCAAGAGGCATCTTTAATTCATGAGTCCATGTGTTAAGGGTGGGTAGATGAGCATATACTGAAGTCAACTTCATTTGAATGTCTGCTTGGCAAAGGCCCACTTTGCAAAGGTCCGTTTAGTCTATGGAAAAGCCCCACAAAGCAGGCATAGCCATCCCTGTTTTACAGATAAGGAGGCTGGAGCAGAAGGAGGTTAAGGGACCTGCCTGAGGCCTCCCTGCAGGTTAAGTGTGTGGTCACTCAGTCTCAGATCCAGCCTTTGGGGCTCTCCACTATGCCACAGCCATTGACTAAAGCTTTGCCCACCCCACTAGTGAAGCAAAATGAAAGCACGTGACCACCTACCAACACACCTTGGCAGAGGCGAGCTCCACAGGCGCCGTCTGCCCCCCAGGCACGTGATGCGGGCGGTGCCCTCTAGCCGGTACCCGGGGAAGCAGGAGAAGATCAAGGTGTCACCTACGCCAAACTGCAAGCCCTTTCGGATGCTATAGGCTGGGACCTCAGGCTCCTCGCAGGGCTCCAAGTCGTATTCTGGAAAGGCAGCCAAAGAGTTAGTGTCAGAGACCTGTGTGGGAGACTCAGAGAGAGGAGATGGGGGCATATAGATCAAAGTGCCCTGGAGAAAAGTGCCAGCCATACAGAAAGACAGAGGGAGAGAATAAGTTCACACTAACTCACAAAAGCTAAAGAGAAAAGGAGAGACAGCTCAAGAGGAAGAGAGGCCAAGAGTGAGGCAGTGGAAAAGGCCATGTCATCTTTGGTTGGTCCGGCTTCTTCACCACTGTGAGCAGTTAGTCAGGAGCGTTGCATTTCTGGATGTATGCCTCCTGAGAGTGTTGATGAACCTCCTCATGGACTGACCCTCTCCTCCTCTGCCCCTTCATCTCCATCTTAACCCCAAGCCACAAGGCTCTCTCTCTCTCTCCTGACTTTTTCTCTCCAGGCACTGAACAAGAAAAATCCAATCATCTCTGTACAAGAGGGTCAGGATATATGACCCAACCTAGGGCAGCTCATATTGGGAAAGAGAAGTCAAGTGTGTCACTCAAAGCTATGTCTCCACTGGCACTTGGGCCCAATGATGAGTCTGATTGGGGTGGCATTTATGGGCAAGGTATGAACATAGTACCTGTCTAGTGAATGTAGAAGTGGCTATTCCCTTGCCCCAAGGGCCTCTTTCTTATATGGAGGATATCACCTCAGGGTGCTCCATGAGGAGGGAAGGAGGGTCTCTCTCATGCAATGGGACAGACTGGCTGGATATATGCCATCAGTCAGGCCAGCCCGGACAGCCAGGCTAGGCACATAGCACACGACTTCTGCTGCTGAGGTACCACTGTGGGCCCAGTTTCTAATGGCCAGGTAGGTACCGCTTGCCCATCCCAGGAGGAATCTACCTGATATCTGGACTCCTGGCTGAGAAGGCAGGACCCGGGGCACATTGGAACGAGGACAGCCAGTAAACCTGATACTAGTTTCTCTTTTTTTTTCCTTGAATGCTGCATAAAAGAGTTTGCTTTTCAGGATTCCTAAATGCAGAGGTAAATATTTATTGACACTCAGTTACCACTGATGAATTGACAAAGGCAACTCAAAAGGTTTGATGAGAGACTCAGGGGGCAGTGAGTTTAAGATCACGGTGGCAGAACAATTTGAGGAATGTTATCAGTGTCACTGAAGTGTACATGTACAAATTGTTAAAATGGTGTATATATTTGGCTCTGTATACTTTCACACACACACACACACACACACACAAGATCACTCATTAAAAGACTCCAAATGAGACTAAAACATTCCAATATATTAATTTTGAACTTCTTTCTCTTCTTCTTTGTTTTAAATTGCAGTCTGTGAAATGGTAGAAGTGGAAGCAAGAGAAGAATTTGGAACTCCGAGGGCAAGGGGTGATTTTTGTGAGATTCTCAAATTTATCCAGCTAGGTAGGTCATTCAGAGCAAATTCCAAAACACTTTCAGAGAAGAAGATCCCTCAACAAACCCACTAATTCCATTTATACCCATTGTAGGAGAGTTCTTCCTTGTGTTTAACTCAAACATCTTTTTCTGCAACACTGAGGTCACTGCCACAAAGAGTGCAGAGGAGATTAATTGAGAAGACCAATTGAGAAGACCAGTGGCTGGCAGCAGAGGGAAAGACAGAAGGCCTCTGAAATCTCTTCCTCCCAGGAGCCCTCACACCCTTACCTGAGAAAGTGATGTTGAAGCCTTCATATGACATGGAGAAATCAGAAATGAAGCGGACCTGGGCAGTAAAGTTGCCATAGAGCCCAGCACTGATGGGAGCTGGCAGCCGTGAGCCAGTCAGCTGCTTCAGAGGCTGGGTGAAGCTGCCGTTCTCAGTGATGAGGAGGTAGTCATGGCCACTCTCCAGGTGGAAGGTGTGGAAAGTAAAGAACACACCTGCCAAGAGACCAGAAGGGTCACATATCCAGCGGTGACATGGCTGAAGTTGCCCAGTTTGCAAGGAAAGATCTGCATGAACATTTCCAATTTACAAATCACTACCATTATGCATCGACAAATATAGACAGGCAAACCTGAAAGAATGAAGCTGAACACAGCACTGCCCATGAATTCAGTTAGGGGAAAAGGCCACCACTTTATGGTTGTCAACATTTGGAAGGGAGATTTATGGTTAGGTCTGTGAGGGCGTGTCACAGTTATTCAAGAACTCATTCAACAAGTATCTGTATAAGTGTTGAGCTCTTGATATGTACCAAACTCTGGGCTGGAAACAAGAGGATAGAGAAGGCATGAAACAAACAGCTACAAAATAGATTGATAAATGCTATAAAACCCATTGCTGTTAAGTTGATTCTGACTCATAGCAACCCTATAGGACACAGTAGAACTGCTCGATAGTTTCCAAGGAGTGCCTGGTGAACTTGAACTGCTGACTTTTTTGGTTATCAGCTGTAGCACTCACTATGTCACCAGGGTTCCTGATAAATGCTATGAGAAGCATAAATCAGAATGCTCAGGAGGGCAGAATAGAAAGCAATTTACTACAGGAAGAAAGAAGTGTAAGGTGGTAGGATGGTTAATTTTACATGTCAACTTGGTTAGGCTAGGGTGGCCAGCGATCTGGTCAAACACTAGTCTAGATGTTGCGACGAAGGTATTCCGGTGGGGGGGTTGTTACCATCAGTTGACTCTCAGTAGAGTGCCCTTGAAAATGTGGATGAGCCTCATCTATGAGCTGAAAGCCTTAACAGCAAAAACTGCGGTTTCCTGGGACAGGGGATTTTACTTCGAGACTGTAACATAGGTATCCTGCTGGAATTTCTAGCCTGCCTCTTGATCTACAGATTTCTGACTCAAAACTGCTAGAGTTTCCAGTCTTCCACCCAATCTACAGATTTTAGACTTGCTAACCCCCGCAAGAGAATGAATTAATTTCTTAAAAATCTCTCTCTTTATGCATATATAAAATTCCATTACTGTTGAGTCAATTAAGACTCACAGTGACCCTATAGGACAGAGCAGAGCTGCCCTACAGGGTTTCCAAGGAGCTGCTGGTGGATTCAAATTGCTGATCTTTTTGTTAACAGCCAAGTTCTTAGCCATTGCTCCATCACGGCCCTGTATGTAAACATACGTGAGTGTGTATGTGTGCGTGCGTGCATGTATAAAACTGCAGAGGCTTGAGTGTTGCTAAGGTGCTGGAAACTATGCCAACACTATTTCAAATACTAGCAAGGTCATCCACGATGACAGGTTTCAGCAGAGCTCTCAGACTAAGACACAGTAGGAAGAAAGGTCTGGGAATCTATTTCTGAAAATTAGACAGTGAAAATGTTATAAATCCCAACAGAACATTGTGACTTGCTTGATTTGAACACATCAGAAGGAGGGACCAGTCACTGGAGGAGGACATCATGGTGGATGAAGCTGAGGGTCAACAAGGGAGCGGGAGATCCTCAGTAAGGCGAATTGGCACAGTAGCTACAACAATGGACTTGAACACATCAGTGATCGGGGGGTAGCACAGGACTGGGCAACGTTTCCTTCTGTTGTAGATGTCTGCCAGGACTTGACGGCAGTTCTCTCTGTCTCTCTTTTCTATCCAGAGAACCCTGACTAACAGAGGTGGCTTCATTAAGGTGTGAACATTTCATGGATCTTAAAGGGACATGCAGAAACCAGCGAGGCAAAAGAGGAAAGGGCATCCCCAGGCAGGATCCTGGCACATGTAAAAGAACAGAGACGCAGTCAATCTTAGGGCTCAGGGCTGAGATACACAAGGCAGGAAATACCTAGAACTGAGGCTGGAAAGACAGGCTGGGACAAATTGGATATTTTTTCTGGAGATAAGGACAAGCCATCTTATCAAGAATGGATCAGATTTCAGTTTTTATAAAGATTCTGCTGACCATAAGGAGGACTACGTGGCAGGACAAGAGGCAAAGCGATCAGTTAGAAAGAAGGACACCTTGTGCTGGCCAAGGGAATGGGGTGTGGCTGTGCGGAAGGAGAGCAAGAAACGGATGTGAGACGCTCAAGAGGTAATGTGGATGGAGACAGCAGGGGACAAAGTAAAGGAGATAGGAAAGGATGGACATGAGGGTGTTGACCTGAAGGACGATGATGTTTTTCACTTCCTGGGGTGACATGTATCGGAGGGAGAGAAGCGATGGGTTTAGTTTTGCCTAGTTTGTGACCTATCAGCATCCAAGCAGTGATAACTATAAGGGTCGAGATTTGGAGTTCAGGATTAAAGTCAAGTTATAGAGGTAGAGAGATCAATAGTGGTTCAGTGGTAAAACTCTTGTCTTCCATGTAGGAGACCAAAGTTTATCCCAGCCAAAGTATCTCATGTGCAGCCACCACTCATTTGTCAGTGGAGGCCTGCATGATGCTGAATACATTTCAGTGCAGCTTCCAGACTAAGACAGACTAGGAAGAAAAGCCTGGTGATCTGATTTCCAACATCAGCCAATGAAAATCCTGTGAATCACAAAGGTATGATCCACAACTGGTGACTGGGGATGGTGCTGGATCAGGCAGCATTTCATTCCACTGTGGGGTGTGGTCTGCCTTCAGTATAGAAACGGATATTCCAGCAAGGTTCTAGCTCTGGATTCTACATCCAACTCATCGTTATCTGACCTTCATTTCTTAGGACTTGAGCTAGTTCACTTGCTAGTCTTGGGTTCATCAGTCCCTGCAGCTACCTGAGTCAGGAGAAATCTCCAGCCTAATGTCTGACCCACGGACTTGTGACTTGCCAGCCTCTACAACCACGTGAGCCATTTCCTGGGGAAAAATTTCACCCTCTCTTTCTGTATTTACATATACTTCACTAATTTTGCTCTTCTAGAGAATCCAGCCTAAGACAGTCACTCAGCTAGTTAGTAAACGGTAGAGCTGGCATCTGAACTGAGGTGATCGGATTGCAGAGGCTGTGTTCCTAACAGCCGCACACACAATCTCTCCGATTACAGGACTAGAGCACATAGTAAGAGCTGCCAGATGTTGAGAGGGACAGGTGGTGTAAGAATGCTCCTGGAGAGCCAGGACCTCCTGAGCTAGCCCCGACTACAGTTGTGTTTGGGCGGGCATGCGTGCAAATACAAGTCCAGCCACAGGTGAGTGTGCTTATGGGGTTATGTGCCATGCATGGCGTAGGGAGCACAAGTGCTAGCCACACTGGCTATTTAAAGGGCCTCCATGGACCAGCCACAAGGGCATCACCTGGGAGCTGGTAACAAATGCAGACTGTCAGCCTCCACTGCAGACCTACTGAATCAGAATTTGCATGTTAACAAGATCTTCAAGTGATTTGTAGGCACATAAAAGTATGGGAAATACTTTTCTAAGTAATTACTGATATGCTTTAGATGAATGATGGTTGGACCCAAGCCCTTAACGCTAAAGCAATTGGGAAGTTGGATCTAAGCCCTTCAAACTAAAGTATTTTAGATATTTTCATAGTCTTGCCTCCCTGTTAATAGGAGTTGGTGTACCTAGAGAACACAGGCTTCTATGGAGGCCTGTGGGGGTAGGGAGGGACAGAAGCCAGCAGGGACCATGAGACCAGGGATGCAGCTTGTAGATGCTCTGTACCCCGGCAACTATGATGCATCCATTTATTTATTTGTTTAAAGAAACAACTTTCCAAAGAAAAAAACAGTTAAACCCCAAGTACCCACCAGATGCCTGGGCTTGTGCTAAGCACTGACACCTTCTGGTTTTGTGGAGTGGACTGACACATCAGCGGTGACAATCTGGAGAGGGAGCCCAAAAGAGGAGTGGGTCACATCACTGGGAGGGCTGAGAAGGCTTCACAGGGGTTGGAATCCAAGAAAGGAGAGGTGTCAGCACGTCTGGAGAAGATCTAGGGGATGTGAGCCTATCACCCAGTCTGTAGGCAGGTGTTGTGAAAACACTTTTCGGAATATGGAATGTATCCTTTCTCTTCTAGTCAGAACAGCGGTTGGGTGGAGAATGGGTCAGGCTATAGCAACAGCTGGAAACAAAGTTCATTAATCATTACACTTTACATTCTATTCTTCTAGCATGCAAATATAGCCTCTACAAAGGAGTAAACATTTGTCTGAGATTCTAAGCATGGGTAAACAACTGAGATGAAACCCCTGAGTTTTCCCAGCTGTGCTGGTTGCTTCAGGCTCTTTTGGTCAACGTGAGAAAATGAAGACATTGTCACAGAACTAGAGACATCCCACTTTCAGGTTGACATTCAGATTTGGTGTAACTGATGAACACACATGCTCGTTCCTCACTGGAAAGAACCCTGCAGAATCCTACAAACGGAATCAGTACTGCACCAGGGCAGCAAGAGCAGAGTGGGAGACAAAGTACGTGCTCTGGAGTAAAACGGATCTGGACCAAAAGGCTATCTACAAGCTGAAGGCTCTTGGCCCAAGTTGCTTTCTCTTTCTTCCCTCTCTTATCCCAGTTCTACTTTCCATGGATAATGCAGTGGACAAATCTGCTGCAAGGGACCTTTTTAAAGTTTAAAAAGCAAAGATGTCACTTAGAAGACTAAGGTGTGCCTCGTATACATATGAAAGCTGGATAAGCAAAAACTAAGACTGAAGAAAAATTGATGCATTTGAATTATGATGCTGGTAAAGAACCCTGACCATACCAGGCACTGCCAAAAGAACAAACACATTGGTCTTGGAAGAAATGCAACCAGAATGCTCCCTAGCAGCAAAGATGGCGACTTGGTCTTTGTTTGGACACATCATCACGAAAGGCTGAATGCCAGGAAAGGGCATCATGGGCAGTCAAGCAGAGGGCCAGTAAGAGGGGAACCCTCCGTGGGATGGGGTGGCACCAGACCGCACCAGTGGACTCTAAAATACTAATGACTAGGAAGATGGCACAGGACTGGGCAAGGTTTTGTTCTGTTACAGATGAGGTCACCGTGAGCTGCCCCTGGCTCAGTGATAACTAACAAGAGGAACAGCAAATACTGCCTTCACAAGTGAATTTTACTCTTTGAAGAGAGGAATGAATGAGATAGTGTGTGCAAAGCACAGAGCACGGTGCCTAGCACCTCGCTGGTGTGTAATGGCGGGTGTTCTCTTTGCGCAGCTCATCTACTTTACAGTCTTATGGATTAAAAGGTGCCAGTCTTGGGGTCCCAGCCGGGATACATTCTCTGGACTCCTAAATTGGACGTTCCTTTGGACTGAGGGCATGGCATGTTGAAAAATTATGAATTGTTCAGTAATTCTCAATTTTCCAAAGTCCTGGCATTCCCCAGTCGTGTTTCTGTCTGCTCTAAGGCAGGAAGAGTTGGCACCCTAGTAGCTATGCTACACCAAAATACTCCTATAACCCAAACTGAAGAATGCCTTCTGAAGAAGGGTCTGGATTCCATTTAATTCAATTCATATCATCGAATATTTCTTGAGCTCCATATGTGCCAGATACAGTGCTAGAAGCCAGCAACGACTATAGGGCTATGCTAGTTATTTTACAGTTGAGGGCTCTATGCTGAGGATTATGTGAAGTCTTTAAATGTTCTAAGGAAAGCTGGCCATACATCCATGCCTTTTGTCATCTTGCATCCCCTGCCTGGAATGCCCTTTCTCTCAGCTAATTCCTGTTCATCACTGAAGTTGTAGCTCAAGCCTGAACTCCAGGAGACCTGCCTAACCCCTGAGCTGCTCCACAAGAGAAAGATGTGACAGTCTGCTTTCATAAAGACGACAGCCTTGGAAACTCTGTGGAGCAGTTCTACTCTGTCTTAAAGAGTTGCTTTGAGTCAGAATCAACTCAATGTCAATGGGTTTGGTTTTTTAGACTTTAGTATTCACATCTTGGGATACATCCTTTCAGACTGTTTTCTGTGCCCATATCTTTGTTGCTGTTGTTTAATAAACTGAACATATTCTTTTATAGATTTATTTTTTTTTCATTTAACCATGTATTGCAACCACCTCTGCAAGTCTTGAAATATTCTTTCACATTATATTAGTAGTTGCACAGCATTTCATTACATAAATATTAAATGACTTAGGAAGCATCAAAAGAAGACTGAAGGCATACACAGAGTCATTGTGCCAAAAAGAATTGATTGACATACAAACCTTTCAAGAGGTAGCACAGGATCAGAAACCAGTGGTACTGAAGGGAGAAGTCGAAGCTGCGCTGAAGGCACTGGTGAGAAACAAGGCTCCAGGAACTGACAGAATATTAACTGAGATATTTAAACAGATGGATGCAGCACTGGAAGTGCTCACCAGTCTACGCCAAGGAATCTGGAGAACAGTTACCTGGCCAACTGATTGGAAGAGATCTATATTTATGACTATTCTCAAGAAACGTGATCCAACCAAATGCAGAAATTATTGAATAACATCGTCAATATCACATACAAGTAAAAATTTGCTAAAGATCATTCAAAAGTGACTGCAGCAGTACAATGACAAGGAACTGCCAGAAATTCAAGCCAGATTCAGAAGAGGACGTGAAACCAGGGATATCACTGCCAATATCAGATGGATCTTGGCTGAAAGTAGGGGATACAAAAAAGATGTTTACCTGTGTTTTACTGACTAGGCAAAGGCATTCAGCTGTGTGGATCATAACAAATTATGGCTAACATTGTGGAGAATGGGGATTGCAGAACACTTAATTGTGCTCATAAAGAATCTGTATATGGATTAAGAGGCACTTGTGTGAACAGAACAAGGGGACACTGCATAGCTTAAAGTCAGGAAAGGTGTACATCAGAGGTGTACCCTTTCACCATACCTTTTCAATCTGTATGCTGGGCAAATAATCCAAGAAGCTGGACTATATGAAGAAGAATGAGGCATCAGGATTGGAGGAAGACTTGTTAACAACCTGCATTATGCAGATGATACAACCTTGAAGAGGCCTTGGAACAATTACTGATGAAGATGAAAGACCACAGCCCACAGCCTTTGGTATGGACTGTACCTCAATATCAAGAAAACAAAAATCCTCTCCATACAACTGGACCAGTAGGCAACATCACGATAAATGGAGAAAATAGTGAGGTTGTGAGGAATTTCATTTTACTTGGTTTCACAATCAATGCCCATGGAAGCAGCAGTCAAGAAATTGAAAGATATATTGAATATGAGCAATCTGCTGCAAAAGACCTCTTTCAAGTGTTGAAAAGTAGAGTATCACCTTGAAGACGAAGGTGCGCCTGACCCAAGCCATGGTATTTTCAGTTGCATCATATACATGCAAAAGCTGGACAGTGAATAAGGAAGACAGAAAAAGAATTAATGTCTTTGAATTGTGGTGTTGGAGAAGATTCTTGAATGTACCATGGACTACCAGAAGAAAAAACAGATCTGTTCTGGAAGAAGTACAACCACAGTGCTCTTTGGAAGCAGAGATGGTGAGACTATGTCTTAAATACTTTGGACATGTTGTCAAGAGGGACCAATACCCAGGAAAGGGCATCATGCTTGGTAAAGTAGAGGGTCATCAAAAAGAGGGAGACTCTCAATGAGATGGGTAGGCACACTAGCTGCAACAACGGGCTTAGGCATAAAAACAACTGTGAGCCTGATGCAGGAGCAGACAGCATTTCGTTCTGTTGTGCACAGGGTTGCTGTCAGTCAGAACTGACTCCATGGCACCTAACAACAATAAAAATCCTGTTTATTTAATATTTCCTTATTGAGTACTTTCTTATTTCAAATATCCTTGTTTGAGTACTTTCTAATTTTTTCAATATAGTAAACAATGTTTTAAGGGCATCCTTGCAGCTAAATCTTGATGTGCAGTCTTATTTATTTCAGTTCTAAGAAGTGGAACTACTGAGTCCAAAGACACACGTCTTTCTAAGACTCTTGATTCATATCACTAAGTCACCCTCCAGAAAGTTTAAACCATTTTACACAATGTCAGCAGTGAATAAGAGCATTCACTCATGTCCTCATTACACTCCCCCTTGCTCCTGTGATTATCTTTGCTGACTTGAGAAATGGTGTTTTGTTACAGGTTGAATTTACATTTCTTTAGTGATTTGTAGGGTTGGTATCTTCATCTGAATTTCCTCTATTGTTACATGGTAGTGCACAGCTTTGCTCATTTTAGAGGGTGCTGGGCCAGGCCTATTTTTCTTACAGATTTTTAAGAGCTCTGCAAGCATCAGGCTGGTAAACTTTAGTCAGTCATAGATGCTGCAAATCTCCTGTCCACTTACTATTGCATTTTTAGGACATAAATCTATTCAAATTTTTAAAAAATCAGCTCTATCAGTGTTTATCTTTTGGATTCTGCTTTTGTTGTTACTCTTTAAAGTATACTTTCCCTTCTCCATCAGATTTCATGGTCATGTTTTTCTAGTACTGGAATTTATGTGATTAAATGTACGAGTTAGGGATTTGGGTGTTTTCCTTTTTCTTTTCCCCCAACTGGTTAAGCCTATCATTTTAACACCATTTATTAAAGATTCCATCCTCTCATCAATGGATCAAAAATGACACTCTAATCATATGCTAAATCATTTAGTCAATCTCTCTCTCTTTCAGACAGACACACATACATACATACACATACACACCCCAAATACAGAGGAACCTAGTTTTGTAACTTTATTCTCTACTGATTTCTATGGTCACTCCTACTCACGCCACATTGTTAAAATCTTAGCCCACAACAACATTCTCATACCCAGAAGGGTTACTTTTCTTTTAAATTTTTGTCTTGGCTCTTGTACATGTGAATTTTTCTAGATCAGAGGTTCTTAATTAAGGGCACGCATCAGAATTACGAGAATGTGTTCTAAAAGCATAGATTTCTGGTCTCCGCCTTCCACAGAGAAAACCAGAACCTCTAGGGCAGGGTCTAAGCACTAATGTATTTGCCAGAGTGCTGAGAGGTTAAGAACCATGACTCCAGATGAACTCTGGAATAAGCTTCTGTGGGTAGAGACTGTGTCTGCCTGGTTGTTTACTCACACACAGGTGGCATTCAGTACATATTTTTTGAATGGAAAAGCATAAATACTAATTAATTAGTGTTTATTTATAACCAGAACCTTAACTTTGAACTTGGACTTCCAAAGACAATTTATCTTCAGGCAGCAGAGCAAATATTCAGCCTGGTGAGGAACAGGAACCTGGTGGCTTAGTGGTTAAGTGCTATGGCTGCTACCAGAAGACTGGTAGTTCAAATCCACCGGGCATCCTGAGAAACTCTATGCTGCAGTTCTCCTCTATTTATAGGGTCACTGTGAGTTAGACCCGACTCAATGGCAGTGGGTTTTAAGGAAGAGTTGAACCACGGCAGAAGTGGATTGCTTGCTGTGTTCAACATCTAAAGAGTGGATGTGAAGAAGAGCTAACAGCTTTACCCTACATTCTTCCTAGGCACCACACAAGGTATAAAGTTTTAAGGACATTTACTAGGCTATCAAGAAAGATCAGATCTACCAAAACCGGACAGTTAGGTGTCCAGTTGCTGATTGGCTGTGTTGGTAATACCCTCACCACTGCGGTTGTTTAGATAGAGGGTATGCTATCATTTTGTAGGGAGTAATTTAAAAGAGATTCCTGCATTAAGCGGCATTTTTGAACTGGCAACTTTCAAGACTTCTTCTACAATGGAGGTTATGGACTCTCAAATATATTTATTAATGAATTCTGTGAGTCAAGGAAATGGAAAGGTTCTGGGAGTCTTTCCACTGGCGAGAAGAATTCAGACTGAGCCCAGAGACTGTTAGATCTCCATTGAGGATGGTTTGATTTGAGGGAGCTGGAGCCCTGAACATGACATATACCAAATACTGCCATGGGCTGAAACACTCACCCTTGCCATGTGATGTTTCAATAATCCAGGTGCAGTTCAAGTTGTTGGGGTAGAAGTCAGGGAACCCAGGTGATAAGATGGTCCCACTGGAGCCCTGAATGAAACCTCCACAGAGAGCTACAGACAGAATGAAGAGAGCGGTTAAAGAATGCCCAGGGCTGCTCTCCTGACAGTCCTCCTGGGGGCCCTTTCCCTATCTCCTCCCATACCTCCAACCCTCATGGATGTGGAAGGGATTAGCTCCCCTCTCATCTCCTGGCTAGTCTTGCAGGAACAGAATCTGCCTCTTCTTCAGCACCCCTAGTGGTTGTCTCACCTTC
Organism: Heterohyrax brucei; assembly: GCA_028571685.1. Classification (NCBI taxonomy): domain Eukaryota; kingdom Metazoa; phylum Chordata; class Mammalia; order Hyracoidea; family Procaviidae; genus Heterohyrax; species Heterohyrax brucei. The sequence goes on from CM053140.1 coordinate 64,309,707, forward strand.
ACAGCTGGGCAGGGCCCGGCTCCACTGGAAGTTGGGCTCACACTCCAGGGGCTCCCCGTCACTTAAGGTGTAGCCGGAATCACAGCTGAAGGTCACCAGAGCACCGACATAGAAGTCATTCCCGTGACGCTGCCCATTGACAGGAATCCCTGGATCCAGACAGTGGTCTGACTGTAGTGTGATAGCTGGAAAAGAGATGTCACTGTTACCAGGTTGTGATACCAGCTGACTCACAGTGGCAAGGGAAGGAATGCACCCTGATGTAATAAAAGGTTGAAGTTGCTGATGATCACCCACTTATCAGATATGTTGTGAATTTTAGCCGTGAGGTACTTAAGGACTTGACAGACAGAGCAGATTAGTTTAACTGTTCGTTTGTCTGTCCATTCATTCATTCATTCACTAAACCTGAGACAGCTTCGGCACTACACTAGAGCTCAGTGATGCAAACGTGTAAGAAAACGGCCTTATTCTCATGGTGCTCTCAATCAGAACTTTCTATACTGGCCTGCAAAGAGTTAAAGTGTCATCCATCCCTTCAGTCCAAACACCAAGGACAAATGCACAAGGTGCTAAGAGAGAGTGACAAAGAGTAGAGAGGCACTGTCTCACTCCAGCTTCAATGATGGCAGAATGCTCTCTCCGCACAGTGTCCAAAATGGTGGCACACAATCAATCATCTGCACACAGAAAAGGTGTACATGAGAGGGTCCAGCATGTAGGCCACAAGGCATCACTGTTTCCCAAAGGTTAAGAATGACTGTGAAGAGACTATCAGCCTGAGGCCAGAAGAACTAGACGGTGCCTGGCTACCGCCAAGGATTGCCCTGACAGGGAATACAACACAGTGCTCCTGATGGAGTGGAAGAAAAATGGGCATGCAGAACCAGAACTCTATTAAAGCTGACGGTCTGACAGACTGAAGGGTCCCTGCAAGACATGGACTCCCCAGACACCCTGTTAGCCCAGAGCCGAAACCATTCTCAAAGCCACCTCTTCAGATAAAGACTGGTCACACTGTGAGACATAAAATGATACTGGTGAAAAGTGCACTTCTTAGCTTAAGCAGATAGATGAGGCTAACTGGGCAGCTCCTGTCCCGAGGCAAGATGACAGGGCAGAGGAGGACGCTTGAATGGACACAAAACATAGGTGGAAAGGAGGAGTGTGCTGTCACAGAGTAGGGAGAGCAGCTGCGGTTACCCAGCAGGATGTGTGTACGTCTTTGTAGGACAAATTGACTTGAACTGTAAACTTTCACTTAAGACATAATAAAAATATTCATAAAAAGGAATGAAAGCGAAGCTCCCATAGAACTCAGGGGATTCTTGGATAAGGGAGCGTTCTCTGAGTGCACACCCTAATGAGACCACTATGGGGTTGGTGCTGAGCTTGGGACCTACCAGAGGAGCAAAGTCTGGCCCAAGCCTGTCACCTGCCGCCCTGGACCCTCTGAGACTCACTCTCATAGTGGAGCTGGAAGCCGATGTCTGAGTGACTCTTGTCCGTGGAGAAGAGGAGGTAGAGGTAGTTGCTGGTGCTGATGAGGAACTGAGGGACCTGGGTTCCATGGTAAACCCCGATCAGGGGTGCTGAGTAGGTCCGTCCATCTCGTACTTCTAGGGTGTCATAGTTGACCTCAGTTTTAAATCTGCCAAAACAAGTGACGACTCCTTGAGACACTCAGTGCTGATTACTTCGCAAGTGACAAAAGGCCTTACTTAACTCAAGGCTTCAAAAAAATGAAAAAGGACTAGATTTTGGAACACCGGGATATTTTTAAAGCAAATGGCATGCATTTACTACTAAGGAGGACAGGTCTTCCCTAATGCCTGTAATTCTCTTTAAGCCCCTCCTCCTCTCTGTGGCCTGGACTACTCACCATCTTAAGACTTGGAGGCACAGTGACTACTAACTTCATGAGGGTCAGAATGTTCTAGGCCGTGGGTCAGCAAAACTATACCCAAGATCAAATCTTGCCTGTAGCCTAGTATTTTTTATTTTTATTTTTCTAATAGCCTGTGAGCTATTTTTCAGGTTGAAAAAAAAGAAAAAAGAATTTGCAACAGTGACTCTAAAGTGGCCAACAAAACACAAAATATGTACTGCCTGACCCTTCATAGGAAAAATTTGCCTACTGTTAGTGTAGACTACAAATGTGTCATATAGAAGCAATTTGTATTCCTATCTGGGCATCTACTTTTCCCACCAAATAGGTATAACCAGGATATGCGATAAAGATGTGGGCTGGAAGTCAGGAAGCCTCTCTTACCATATTAAATATTTATGGCTATGCTCTTTACATGGTAATGCCATTCTTCCAACATTTGAAGGCATCTATCTGCTTACTGTACCATCTTGGCTCTGACCTGCCAAATGATGTCACACCTACCCCTGATTCCTCTGGTCACAGCTTCCTACTACCAGAGAGAAACAAATCCACGAGCCAAGGAGATTCGCCCCTACTCAGGGCAGTCTGCTCTAGTGTCCTCTGATCTTGTTGACATTTCAGTGTCTGCTCTGGCCCACCACCTCCGCTGGACTTCCTCCCACACTACTCCTCAGAGACTTCCTCCAGTCCCCGAGGTCATAGTGACAAGCACCTGTCAAAGGTGATTTTGATGGGGTAGCCTGGCTGGGCTTCAATCACCCAGGCACAGCTCAGCGCATCCTTGTAGAAGCCAGGCCAGCCTGGAGAGAGGATGGTGCCGCTAGGAGAAGTCAGATGACCGCCACAGGGAGCTAGGGGGACAGGAGAGAGACAAGCAGATTTCTCAGGAGGGATACAAATACGGAAACACACAGAAAAAGCTGCTCTATAAAACGTGTCAGCCAAAAAGCACTGTTTTTGTTTTCAGGGAAAATTACTTAAAGTGTGAGCTTTGTGTACAGGGGCTTTTTTGGATATGTCCAGTTATATTATTTGGTGGTTTATTAAGGGCCTGAGGAGAAAAATGAAAAGAATGTCCTTTACCCATTTAGAAGGGCTGAGATACAGTTCATATTTGGGTCATGCTGGTTTTCCTTTTTTCCTCACTTGACTGTCACTTACTGTAGAAGCATCAGTGTGGCACACCTCATCATATCAGGTACCTGGGGCTCTGGCCACACTGCTCAGCCATAAGCACAGTCACTCTCTGTTGCACTGCAAACTCCCTATAGATACAGGTGTGTCTTTTCCATGTGTGCAGTTTAATGACACTAATGTCATTAATCACATGGTGCAGCTGTCACTGTTACCTGTTGCCAAATTTTCCATCACTGTAGCCAGAAACTCACTGCTTCCTAAAAAATGATTCCCCTTCTCCCTTCCCTCTCACTCCTGGTAACCGTTGCTATGCATTTGTCTCTTCTAAAGATTTCATAGTAGTGAAGTCACAGAACATGCATCCTTGTGTGAATGACTCATTTCACCCAGCCTAATGTTTTCAAGGCTCATCCATGTCACAGCATGTATCAGGACTTAATTTCTCTTTATGGGTGAGTAACACTGCACTGTATGTATATACCATATTGGTAGGCCATATTTTGTTTATCCACTCACCTGTTGATGGCACATTTGAGTTGTCTCCCACCTTTTGGCTACTGTGAATGGTGCTGAAATGAACACTGTTACACATGTGTCTGTTTACACGGCTGCTTTTAAGTCTCTTGGGTATCTATATACTCCAGAGTAAAATGGAAACCCTGGTGGCACAGTGGTTAAGAGTTACAGTTGACCAAGAGGTCAACAGTTCTAATCCACCAGGTCCTCCTTAGAAACACTATGGGGCAGTTCTACTGTGTCCTATAGGGTCACTATGAGTTGGAATTGACTTGATGGCAAGCAGTTTGTTTTTTTTTTATTGTTTTGAGAAGGAGAACTGCTAGGTCATATACTAGTTCTGTTTCACATTTTTTAAAAAATTACAGTTGAGTGAAAATGTACATTCCCACATAAACTTGCATGTCTACTTATACATATGTAGCTGCCACTGCTCTCCCTGCCTGATGACAGCACACTCTTCCTCATCGCTCCGTACATATCTCGTCCTCCCAACAGTCTCCTATCCTCTCCTCGCCACCCAGTCCCGTCTCCGCTAAGAGGTCAGCAGGACGACATTCTGTGGATGCATAGAACAGTAAAGTGCACACATAATATGGTCACTCTGTGTCGCCAAGTCCAATCCATTCCTGCCCGAAGAGTTGACCTCCATTATGATTTATGGACAAGGGCAGCATCAGGTCCAGGGGCCATGCTCCCAGGGGAACTCTGAAGCCCCTGGACCATAAATTGCAGTCTTTCAGTAGAGATCTCGGGGTGAACCCCTTTTGATTCTTGTGCTGCCAGTGAGACTCAACTTTGTGAGCTCCATCACGGCTATCACTGGTGGTGGTCGGGCACCATTCGGTTCTTCTGGTCACAAGTCGATGTAGTCACCCTGTCACACGGGTCTCTCTGTTTTCTGGGTTCTCTATACCCCATGTGATTTCGGTCCTTGGTGATCATCCATTCCTGCTGAGTTGGGATCCTTTGCTGTACCCTCAGATGGCAGCTTGGCAGCTTTTAAGACCCCAGACGCCACTCACTAATGTGGGGTGCAGAAGGTTCTCTTAGCAAAATGCTAGTTGTGCCAACTTGGCCTCAATTTCTCCTAAGAGCATGGTCCCCGGTCCCGACCCCAGCTACTCTATCCTTTCAATATTGCATTATGATGGAAGGAGTAATGATGTTATGCTGAAGTCCAGTTAATATTGTTCTTTCTAATGTGTGCAGTCACAGATTTCACCCAACCAAATTTCTATAAACTATCTAATCTAAACCCTCCCCCTGCCTTGCCCTCCCTCTCTTCCCACTCTTGCAGCCGTCCAAGAGTCTTCTACACATGAGTCTGCTTTTAAGTTCTTATAGTAGCGGTTTCATACAGTATTTGTCCTTTTGCCACTGACTGCTTTCACTCAACATAATGTCCCCCAGTTGAAACCAGGTTATGAGGTGTTTCCTAAAATCATCATTGTTCTTTATCATTGCATAGTGTTCCATTGAGTATATATACCACTGTTTACCTATCCATTCCTCTGTTGTTGGGTATCTGGGTTGATTCCATTTTTTTGCTATTGTGGACTGTACTGCAATAAATGTTAGTGTGCATACATCAGTCGGTGTGAATGGCCTTGCTTCTGTAGGATATACTCTGAGCAGTGTAATTACTGTGTCAAATGGCGTATCTGTATCCAGCTTTTTAAGGAAGAGCCAGATTGCTTTTCAAAGAGGCTGGACCATTTTGCAATCCCACCAACAATGTAGGAGAGTTCCACTTTCTCCACTGCCTCTCCAGCATTTGTTGCTTGGTGTTTTTTGGATCATGGCCAACCTTGTTGGGGTGAGATGGTACCTCACTGTAGTTTTGATTTGAATTTCTTTAATAGCTAATGATCGTGAGCATGTCCGCGTGTGTTTCTTGGCTGTCTGGATCTCCTCTTTAGAGAAGTGTCTGTGCATCTCCTTTGCCCATCGCTTAACTGGATTATTTATCTTTTTCTTATTGATATTTTGTAGTATCTTATAGATTATGGAGATCACGCATCAGTCTGGCATATGGTTGCCAAATATTTTTTCCCATTCTGAAGGTGGCCTTTTAATTCTATTAATAAAGTCTTTGGATGAGCAAAAGTGTTTGATTCTTAGTAGTTTCCATTTATCTGTTTTCTGTTGATTGTAGTTTGTTTGACAGACTTTGAAGTCTGTCCATGTTGTGTGTTAAAGCTTTCATTGTTGTTCCTATTTTTTCTTGGATGAGCATTATCATTTTAGATTTGATATGTGTTTTTTATCGAGTTTGAGTTGGTTTTTGTATAAGGTGTAAGACACGTGTCTTGTTTAAATTTATTGCAGATGGATACCCAATTTTGCCAGCATCATTTGCTGAAGAGATTGTTTTTACCCCAACTAAATGTCTTAGGGCCTTTGTCGAATATCAACTGTTCATAGGAACATGGTGTCATCTCCGGGGTCTCAATTCTGTTCCACTGATCTATCTGTCTCTTTTTGTAGCAGGACCAGGCTGTTTGGACTACTGTGGTAGTGTAATAGGTTCTAAAGTCAGGTAGTGAGAGGCCTCGCAGTGTGTTCTTCTTCTTCAGTAGTACTTTACTTATCCAGGGCTTCTTCCCTTTCCAAACAAAGTTGGTGATTTGCTTCTCCATTTCATTAAAAAATGTCACTGGAATTTGTATTGGGATTGCACTATGAGTAGACTGCTTTTGGTAAAATAGACATATTCACAATGTTAAGACTTCCTATCCATGAGCAGGGCAGGTTTCTTCATTTATGTAAGTCTCTCTTAGTTTCTTGTAGTAAGGACTTGTAGTTCTCTTTGTAAAGATCTGTTACTTCTCTCGTTAGATTTATTCCTAGGTACTTTATCTTCTTAGGGGCTATAGTAAATGGTATTGATTTGGTGATTTCTTCATTAACAGTCTCATTGTTGGTATAAAGGAATCCTACTGATTTACTTTTATGTTTATCTTGTATCCTGAGACTTTGCTGAACTCTCTACCATTTTGAGTAGTTTACTTATGGATTCTTTGGGGTCCTCTGCATATACAATCATATCATCTACAAATAGAGAGTTTTACTTCTTCTTTGCTGATGCAGATGTCCTTTATTTCTTGGTCTTGTCTCATTGCTCTGGCTAGAACTTTTAGTACAATGTTGAATAGGAGAGGTGAGAGTGGGCATCCTTGTCTAGTTCCTCTTCTCAAGGGAAACTGTCTCAGTCTTTCTCCATTCAGGATGATGTATGCAGTTGGCTTTGTATAAATGGCCCTTATTGCGTTGAGGAATTTGCCATCTATTCCTATTTTGCTGAGAGTTTTTAGCATGAATGGGTTGTTGGACTTTATCAAATGCGTTTTCTGCATTAAGAGACAAAATTAGGTGGTTCTTGTCTTTCATGTTATTGATGTGGCTGATCAAAGTAATTGTGTTTCTGATGTTAAGCCAGCCTTGTATCCCTGATATGAATCCAACTTGGTCATGATGGATTATTTTTTGGATATGCTTTTGTTGAAGATTTTTGCATCTAGATTCATGAGTGATATCAGTCTGTAGTTCTCCTTTTTGCTGAGTCTTTCCCTGGTTTTGATACCAGGTTTATGCTGTCTTCACAGAATGAATTTGGGAGTATTCCATCTCTTTCTATACTGTGAAATAGTGTCAGTAGTATTGGAGATAACGCTTCTGTAAAAGCTTGGAAGCATTTTGCAGTGAAGCTGTCTGGGCCTGGGCTTTTTTTTGGTTGGTAGTTTTTGGGTGATTTTTTTCAATCTCTTCGTTTGTGATGGGTTTATTAAGTTGTTCTGCTTCACCTTGTGATAATTTTGGTAGATGATATGAACCAAGGAATTTGTCCATTTCCTCTAGGTTTTCAAATTTGTTAGAGCACAGACTTATGAAAGTACTCTGTTAGGATATTTTTGATTTCTGTCGGATTTGTTGACTTGACGGCACTTGGCTGGCTTAGCTAGGATTTGTTATGACAACTCCCCTGTTATTTCTTATTTGGGTCATTTGTTTCCTTTCTGTTTTTCTTTAGTAAATTTAGCCAATGGTTTGTCAATTTTGTTGATCTTTTCAAAAAACCAGTTTTTGGTCTTTTCGATTTTTTTCAATTGTTCTTCTGTTCTCTAAATTGTTTAGTTTTGCTCTAATGTTTATGATCTGTTTTATTCTGGTGCCTGAGGTGTTCTTCTGTTGTTCTCTCTCTACCTGTTCAAGTTGTAAGGTTAGTTCTTTGGTATGGTTTCTTTCTTTCTTCCAGATGTGTGCCTTCATGGAAATAAACTGACCTCTGAGCATTGCTTTGGCTGTATCCCATATGTTCTGCTAGAAAGTGTTTTCATTCTCAATGGAATCCATAAATTTCTTTATTTCATCCTTGATGTCTTCTATAACCCATGGCCTTTTGAGCAAGATGTTGTTCAGTTTCCATGAGTTCCACTTTCTATGTTTTTTTCTGCTTTTGATTTCCACTTTTATAGCTTTGTGGTTTGAGAAGATGCTTTGCATTAATTCAATGGTATGGATTTTGTTGAGAATTTCTTTATGTCCTAACATATGGTCTATTCTTCAGAATGTCCCATGTGCATTGAAGAAGGTGTAGTTGTCTGCTGATGGATAGAAAGTTCTGTATATGTCGATGAGGTCTAGCTGGTTAACTGTGGCAATAAGGGCTTCTGTGTCTTTACTGAGCTTTTTTCTAGATGATCTGTCCAATATTGAGAGTAGAGTGTTGAAGTCTCCCACTATTATTGTGGAGTGGTCTATCTCATTTTTGAGTGCAGTCAGTATTTGTTCAATGTATTTAGGTGCTCTAATATTAGGTGCATAAATATTTAATATTATTAAGTCTTGCCTGTGTACTGAACCTTTCAGCAATAAATAGCATCCATCCTTGTCCACGATGGTGGAATTTATATTAAAATCAATTTTATCTGAGATTAGAATTGCCACACCTGCTCTTTTTTGTGTATTGTTAGCTTGATATGTATTCTTCCATCCTTTAATTTTCAGTTTGGTCATATCTTTAAGTCTAAGGTGAATTTCTTGTAGGCAACATATGGATGGGTTATGTGTTTTGACCTAAGATGTCACTCGATGTCTCATTGCTGGAGCATTCAGTTCATTCACTTTCAATGTAATTATTGGTAGGTATGTGTTTAGTGCTGTCATTGTGGTATGTTTATTTTTGTGTTGATGTTCTCTGTTGTTCTTATTAATCTGTTCTGGGACATTCTCCTTTGTGAGTTGATTTTTCACCTTTTTCAGGGTTGGGTTTGTGGTTGTTGAGACTCCTGTATTACATTTCTTGATTTGGTATGTTGCATCTTTATTGTGCTTTACGGCTGCCCGTATGATCCCCCTTAATAAACTATGTATAAACCCAATTTTAATTACTAGCAGTCTTAACTTCTTCTTCCTTGACCGTGCCTCTCTCTCTGTTTCACTTTTTGAAGAATTGCCAAATTGTTTTTCACAAACACTACACCAGTTTGCGTTTCCACCAGCAATGGATGAAGGAAGAATCATATTTCCATCTTATACAACTCAGTATTCCCACCAATTAGCACAGTGTTTGGCACTCATTCATCCCTCAGCAATTACTGAATGAATGAAGACATGAACGGGTGAAAGGATGAATGATGGTAGTCCACGGCAGATAACTGCACAAGATATCTCGTGGTCCAGGCACATCTCATGGCTGGCTCTGATCTTGCAATGCCAGTCATCTCAGTCTCTTGGTTTCTTATTGCCCATCCTGCCCATCACTTGCTTACCTATTCTCACCTGTGTCTTTCCCACTACTCCTGCCTCTTCCTGCAGGCAGATCCTTGGCCCTTGTAGTGGTCGTGAGCACTGTTCCAGCCTTCCTCCTTCAGAGCATGTCATAGAGTTCCTTGCCCCACCCATTTTGAAGTTATGCAAGGCTACGTGACTGCCATGGCTAATGACAGCAGAAGGGACATGTATTACATTTATGTGGAAACTTTAGGAGCCAGTGCGTGGTTTGCAGCATCTCCTTTACTTTGTCTGATTGTGGAAGCAAGGGTCAACATAGAAGTCCCATCAGCCGCGTCTTTGAGTGATTCTACAGACTGGCGATCCCAAAGATGTGTGCTAATCATGTAGCTCAAGCACCCTGCATCAAATACAAACTCCAGTCTTTTAAGTCACTAAATACTAGGGTTATTTGTTATTATAAGTTAAGAGGTAGAATTCTCACCTTCGACGCAAGGCAGGAGACCCAAGTTCAATTGCTACCCAAGGCACCTCATGTACAGTTACCGCCTATCTGTCAGTGGAGGCTTGCACACTGTTATGGTACTGAGCAGGTTTCAGTGGCACTTCCAGACCGAGAGGAACTAAGAAGAAAGGCCTGGGGGTCTACTTCTGAAAATCAGCCAGTGATTCTCACAACAGTTTATCTGTAACCAGTCACAGAGACGGTATAGGACTGGGCAGTGTTTTATTTGGTTGTGCATGAGATTGCCACATGTGTATCAGAAGCTAAATGAACACAGCTAACAACAACAACTCCATTCAAGACTGATGATGAGAAGGATGAAAATGACCACCATGAATGCTGCTGCTCCTACCATCCCACCACCACTTACGGAGAGCTCAGTCAAGGTCAGGGATTAATCCTTACGTAGCTAACTGTGCTAACTCTTTACAAAGCACAAAACCCCTGTGAAGTTGGTACTGTTAGTATCTCCATTTTGCAGATAGGAAAGCTGGGGTTTAAGGAGATTAAATTAGTCCAGGGTTACATAGGTAGCAAGTGGCAGAGACGGAATTCTACTTAGGTTGGTCTGCATGAACTCAGCTGTCACAGATGGAATTATATCCCCTTAAAAATGTGTACAGCATTTTGGCTTTGTCCTGATTCCTGGTATTGCATGATTGTTCACTATTTTGTCACATGATGAGATTTTACTGTGTGTTGTAAATTCTATCATCATGATTGACCAAGATGGATTAGCAGCAGTTACACTGATTAGGTCTACAAGATTGGATGATGTCTTAAACCAACCTCGTTTGAGATATGAAAGAAGCAAGCAGAGAGACACATGAACCTCATACCACCAAGAAAGCACTGCCAGTAGCACAGCATATGATTTGGACCCGATGTTCCTGTAGCGAGATGCTCCGGGCCAAAGGAAGACTGCTGCAACACTGGGACCTTTCTTCAGCACCGCCAGAGAAACAGTGCCTTCCTGCAGAGCTAGCACCCTGAATTCTGACTTCTAACCTACTGGACTGTAAGGGAATAAACTTCTCTTTGTTACAGCCATCCACCTGTGGTGTTTCTGCTATAACCCAAACCAAACCACTGCTGTAGAGTCAATTCTGACTTATAGTGACCCTAGAGGACACAGTAGAATGGTCCCACAGAGTTTCCAAGGAACACCTGGTAGACTGAACTGCTGATCTTGTGCTTAACAGCTGTAGCACCTAACCACTGTGTGACCAGGGTTTCCATTTCTGTCGTTTAAAAAAAAAAAAGAAAGAAAAAAATCAAACCCAGTGCCGTCAATTCTGACTCATAGCAACCCTATAGGACCAAGTAGAACTGCTCCATAAGAGTTCCCAAAGACAGCCTGGCGGATTTGAACTGCTACCCTTTTGGTTAGCAGACATGGCACTTAAGCACTATACCACCAAGGTTTCCAGTTCTGTTACAACAGTATCAAATGACTAAGACAACAGCTAAGTAACCTCTCAGTTTTAAAGGGATCCCTGCTGCCCTTGGACAGTTTACTACAGAGCAACCAAGTGTCAAAAATGCCCTGAGCAGGACCAGGGAGTGGAAAAAGAGCTATACAGTCCTTCTGTTTCTGAAAATCTTCATGTATTTCCCTAAGTAATCAGTCTACCCTTCCCTTCCTCTCATATTTTTATAAACTTGCTGGAAATACCTAAAACAGTTGTCAAACATTTTTAATAAAAAGTTGTATTAGGAAGTTTAATCAACAAGATGATCACAAAAATAAGACTAGTAATAACGACAGCAGCAGCTCATACCGATGGCTGCCTGTGCTAACTGCCTTATATGTGTTAGCTCATTTAAACGCATATAGCACTTTGAAGCTATTTGTTATTCCCATTTTACAGAAGTGAAAGCTAAGGACAGATCAGACTAGATAGGGAACGACAGAGCTAATAAAGGGAGAGCTGAGACTCATTTTAAGACCTCTGCCTGCAAATTCCATCCAAGTACATAACAGTACTCTAACCACTGCTGACAGTAATGAGCTCACCTGTACTGAGAGCTTACTATGTGTCACAGCTTAATGTGGATTATCTTTGTGATACTTGCAACACAAAAAGGCAGATGCTATTATCGTGTTCATTTTATAGGCAGAAATTGTTACCCCATTTCCAGTGAATCAAGGCTTGGAGAAACTAAGTAATTACATTGTGCCTACATCACACATTGAGAAAATAAATTGCACATGGTTATTGTCATTTCCTGGGTAACCTCAGTTTTCAAAACCCATCCATTCACCTCACTGAAGCTAGTGAAAGTGACTTCTTCTATTTCTATAATGGACACGCAAGACCTCGGAGGTACAAGGGACAGCCATCCCTACTCCTATGTCCTTGGGTTTCCCTTCAGGTACCAATTTCAGCAGTGACTAGGGAATCTTTTTCCGGCTTCAGTTCAGCACAAGTCCAGCCTTTCTGCAGGGCTGTGATCTCCTTACTTACTTTCCAGGAAGTCACAGATCACACTGTCACTGTTGCCTGTCTAGACTACTCTCCATTCAAGTTGTATACATCACCAAAACACAGCTTAGTGTCTTTGGAGAGTAAAACTCAATTCCTTCCATGAGTGGCTGACAGTTTGTTTTCCTGCTCTGCTCTTACTATATTGGCTAGTTCATCTCTTCTCTTGCTCCTGTGGTTACGGAATAGCTTCTCTACTTGCTCAGTCCTCCATCCTCTCTATGGTGCGTCTTTATATTCCAGCATATAGCTGCCCAGTAAGGAGCCCTGGACATACAGTGGGTTAAGTACTTAACTGTAAACTGAAATATAGGGGATTTGAATGCCCCAGCTGTCACTCTGCAGGAGAAAGGACCTGGTGATACGCTCCCCAAAAGATTACAGCCCAGTAAACCCTAAGTAAACTTGCTCCCTCACAGTTCCGGAGGCCCAAAATCCAAAGCCAAGACCCCAGTGAAGAATCCTTCTTTGCTTCTTCCATCTCCTGGTGGTTCCAGGTGGTCCTCAGCTTTTAGGTGCATCCCCCAGTCCCTGCCTCCGCCCCTTCACCGGGCGGCTCCCTCCTCTGCGTGCCTCTCCTCCCTTATCTCTATCCTCTCATCCTCTTACAAGGACAATCCTTACTGGATTTTGGGCTCACCAAGATAATCCAAGATGATCTCACCTTGAGATCCTTTACTTAGTTACATTTGCAAAGACCTTTTTCCTAAGTAGGGCCAATTTCACAGGTTCTCGGTTGGATGTAATCTTTTTTTTTTTCCAGGTAGAGGGGAGCATCATCCAACCCAATACCACCTTTTATTCCTCTTTTTTTTTTTTCTCTACTCAACCCACCCCCATCTTTGTTTCATACTGAGGATTTTCTTTTGCTTAAGTCCATTTAAACCCTTAAAGCAATATGATTTTCTGGTGACTCTAACCTCATTTCTGAGCTTATTTCTATGTCTTCGGTAATCACCAATTTCCCCTGTGTTTATCCACAGTATATGTAGTCCTGAAAACCCTGGTGGCATAGTAGTCAAGGGCTACGGGTGCTAACCAAAAAGTTGGCCATTTGAATCTGCCAAGTATTCCTTGGAAACTCTGTGGAGAAGTTCTCCTCTGTCCTATAGTGTAGCTATGAGTCAAAACTGACTCAGTGGAAAACCTACACAAGTACTAGCATTCACAGGTTTTACTGTGTCACCATTCTTGGACTCTTGGATTATAAAAATTCATTGCCTTTGAGTCTATTCTGACTCACAGCAACATAGAGTTCCCAAGGAGCACCCGGTGGATTTGAACTGTTGGCCTTTTGGTTAGCAGACGTTGCACTTAACCACTGTGCCACCAGGGTTTCCAGGATATGTATTATGGGATACAGCAAATGAGAAGTTGTTTTGTTGTTGTTGGGAACAGGGCTTTTCAGCAAGAATGAAGTAAGGCATACATGTGAGATACAGATGAAATCAAAAAAAGAAAAAGGAATCTTAAGTTTGAAGGAATAGGACCTTATGGTGCATTTTGTCTTTAAAAAGTAGTTCCTAGTTATCTTCATTGAAAAGGCTTAAAAACAAGGACCGACTCAGTAGTAATAATCACCTCTGGGTGAATATCATTTTCCACTAAAAGGAACCAGGGCTTCTTGGAGAAACAGCTGACTGTAGGTCAGGGGCAGAAAATTTGCAAGATGGGAATGGACATTTTGTCAATCCAGGAAGTGAGGAAGCCATCAAGATGCCTTGACACAGATGCCAGTTTCAAAAGGCTCCCACTGGCTAATGGGGCAATTTGAGCGTCAACTAGAATAATAACTATAATGGATTGAAATGCATAAAATATGCTTAAATCATTGGTCTGTAAGGACTTTTTAAAATGTTCAATGTTGGAACATATTTGGTAATCGACTCATTAATATGCTTGTAAATAAACTTGTAAATAAAAGAAGATAATGAAGGATTTCTCTTGCCTTTTCTTTACCAACTTACACCTAAGGGTACCCAAACTGTTGATAAAAGCAAGTTTGTTTCACAGAAGTATTCCAGCTTATAAAAGAAGGCAAAATGACAGACTGTCACTGTTTTGTAGTTCCTGGCTACAGTCATCAGTGACTCCTAACATCCCCCAAAGAGAGACAAATACACATTATGTGCTTCTGACAGAGGTGCTGAGCCTACCTATAACGTATTCTTGCCGTGAATGGAAACTCAACCTGGCTGTCTCTAGATCCTACCAACAATTCAAGGAAACAGAAGAGAAAGATTTGTGTCAGACAATCTCTTAGTAAGGTTATCGCAAGATTCAAAAGGCAGGAGGCTGTTTCAGACAAATGCTCCTGCATCCACAATGAAACCACTGTGAGGGACAGGGGTAGAAACCTAGATACTGAAATAGACTTAAGAGATTTACCAACCACTTGTTATACATAACCCTAAATAGGATGGTGATTAAAATGAAATACTGTTAAAAGAAAGTGTTGGAAACTCATGGAAATTTGATTTCATTAAGTAATTATTTTTAATTGTTTAAGGTATGAGTCAGATCCGACTCGATGGCACTTGGCTGGCTCGGCAAGGTAGCAATCACAGTTATGTTTTCAAGAGTCTTTCATCTGTTACAATGCAGGTTAAAATGTTTGTGGATGAAATCATATATCTGAAATTTATCTCAAAAGGATCCCAGAGCGAGGGTGATGGGTAGGTTTAAGGCTATCGATGAAACAAAAAGGCCATGAGTTTATCATTTTTCAAACTAGGTGATGGGTGTCTGGGAGTTCATTATACTATTCTCTGTTTTGTTTTAAAATAGGTTTAAAATTTTCCATTAAAAAATGTTTGGGGTGGGTGGGGAACAAACAACAACCAAAATAATTATAAGAAAGAGAGAGGAGGATTCCCACTTGAATAGAGAGAGAAACTTGTCACTAAGATCAAAAAGGGACAGTCCACTGTGAATGACCAGCTGTAATGAAAGCTCTTTCTCTAACCCTGGAGCTATTCCATCCCACAGCCAGAAGGGTAGTCTCCTACCCTGATTACAGACTCCCCAGGGAGACCCAGACTGCCATCAAAGGAGTTTCAGTGGACTGGTTGTCCACTGTGAGGGACCAGATACAGCAGAAGCTCTTTTTCTAACCCTGGAGCTATTCCATCCCACAGCCAGAAGGGTAGTGTCTTATCCAAGGGTAGTGTCTTATCCTGATTACTGCTTCCCAAGGGAGACCCGGGCTGAAATCAGAGGAGTAGTGACTGATCAGCAGTAGTAAAAGTGCTTTATTTAACCCTGGAGCTATTCCTCCTCACTGCACACTTCCAGCCCCCACCAACCATCCTCTAGTTCCCACCGCCTGTCCTCCACTGTTTTGTCTTAGAATGAAAGAAAAATGAAATTTGGAACCTATAGTCTTCTTTTATTGGTTAAGAGAGATGGTGCTGGAGTCAGATCACCTGGATTTAGAGCTTGACTCACCATTCACTTAGCTGACTGCCCTTCGTTACCTTACTTAACTGCTCTGTACTTGAGTTCCCTCATCTGTGAAATGAGGGTAACAGAACCTATACCTCTAGGGTTCTCATGAGGATCCAACAGGACAATGTACACAAAGCCCATGCCTAGTATTCAGGACACAGTAAGTGCTCAGTTTTTACTAGCCAAGTAGGTAATCTTGGGCAAGCCAATATTCTCTGGCTTTCAGATTTTTCAACCTGTAGAGTACAACAGTATCTTTTATTGCAAAGTGACATGAAAATTAAATGAGATAAAGTTTAGAAACACAATCACCACCTTTCTTCCATCTCCCTCGGAGGCCTACATGAAGCAGGACCACCACTTAGACTTCTCCTGTGGCAGCGGGGAGAATCTATTCCCTTTCGTTTTTGTAGGGCCTTTCCCCATGCCTGATTATAAAAGTAACACATCTGGGGTACCTACCATGAAGAAAGCAATGTGGATGAGTCCACACCAAAGTCTGACACCGGGGTCCCCTGAGGAGTGGGACTGGGGAAGGGGTATCTGTACTTTAAACTTCATCATGTGTGCGTATTGCTTGAAATGTTTACAAAAACCAAGCATTACTTCAAAAAAGAAAAAATGCTCACTGTCGATCCTTCTCTCCTTTCCTATATTTCTCAGATCCCCCTTATTTTCTAAAATCTCAGTCTGCGAGTTTTTGTCTCCTTAATCGGGAGTTTAATTATCTTTATTGTCATAACTGATATGTTTGTCTTTCCACTGTCATTCTGCTGTATGCTGTCAATTTCTGACGCTTCCACGGGGTGTCCTGTCTCCTTTGTCTTTTGCAATAGGCAGTATATTTGCTTTGTTTTTATTTTCTACTGGGTTGCAGAAAGTAGGCAACTTGCTTTTCATTCTACTTGTAAGTGCTTTTAAGCCTTTCATAAACATGTTGGAAATTATATTCTCTTTAGTGACATTATTCAGGAAAAATTACATTAACAATGGAGCTAAGAGCCTGGGTTTAAATCATGGCTCCATTGCTTGCAAGCTGGGAGGACCTTGGCCACGTGACTTAACCTCTCTGTGCTCAACGGGGATGACAAACATAATTACTTCCTTGGACTGGTGCAAGGTTAAAATGAGGTGACACTTACAAAAATCTGCAGTTTGTCGCACCGTGGGGGCTTGTGTGTTGCTGTGAAGCTGGCAGCTATGCCACCTGTATTCAGATACCAGCAGCGCCACCCACTGAAGGCAGCTTTCAGCCGAGCTTCCAGACTAAAGTAGCCTAGGAAGAAGGACCTGACAGTTTACTTCTAAAGGGAATTAGCGAGCAAAAACCTTATGAACAGCCGTGGAATATTGTCTGAAATAGTGCCAGAAGATCAGCCCCCAGGTTGGAAGGCACTCAAAAGATGATCGGGCAGGAGCTGCCTCCTCAAACTAGAGTCGACGTTAATGACGCAGATGGAGTTAAGCTTTCAGGATCCTCATTTACTGACACGGCATAACTCAAAATGAGAAGAAACAGCGGTAAAGATTGATTAATGATCAGAATGCGGCATGTATGAAGTATGAGCTGGAAATCCTCGAAAATGAAATGGAATGCATAAACATTGACATCCTAGGCATTTAGTGAGCTGAAATGGACTAGTGTTGGCCATTCTGAATTAGACAACTGTATGTTGTACTAGACCAGGCATGACAACTTGACGAGGAATGGCACTGCATTCATCGTCCAAAAGAACAACTCAAGACCTATCCTGAAATGCAGTGCTGTCAGTGATAGGGTAATACGCAGTATGCTTGCAATGAAGACCAGCTAACATGACTATTATTCAAATTTATGTACCAGCCACTAAGGCCAAAGATGAAGAAACTGAAGATTTTTACCAGCTTCCACAGCCTTACACTGACTGAACATGCAATCAGGATACATTAATAATTACTGGCGATGGGAATACAAAAGCTGGAAACAAAGAAGAATCGGTAGTTAAAAAATATGGCCTTGATGAGAGAAAGATGCTGGGGACTGCATGACAGAATTCCGCAAGCTCAACGACTTCATTGTAAACACCTTTTTCCTCCAACATAAACGGTGCCTATAAACATGGACCTCAAGAGATGGAATACATGGGAATCAAATCAACTACAGTTTTGGAAAGCGATGATGGAAAAGCCTGTCCTAGACAGGAGGTTCTGCTGAAACCTTACCACATCACTGCAATGTGCAAGCCTCCACTGACCAACAGGTGGTGGCTGCATGTGAGGTGCACTGACTGGGCATCAAATCTGGGTCCTAAGCCCTGTGTGGAAGGTGAGAATTCTATCACTGAGCTACCACTGCTCCCAGGCTAGTCACCTACAGTCCACGGGCCCATTCAGATACATTCACTGGTGCACAGTCTCAGGCTGCTTTCCTGATACAGCGACAGAGCTAAGTAGAGACCTTATGGTCCACAGAGCGGAAAATACTTGCCATTTTTCCCTTCAGAAAAAAGGTGGTGACCTCTGCTTAGGATTACCCAGTTTGTCATCCTTCTTTGTAAATTTAGAAGAAACTGCCTTATCCCCCTTGTCCCATCACAGTCTCTCAAAAACTAAGTGGCTCTTAGCATATATTAAAAGATTTTTAAAAAGGCCATTAGCATTTAATTGTCCACAAGGTGGGGACACTTAATCAAAGACAAAAAAAAAGAAAAAAATGGAAAAGATAAAGATGCTGATTACAAAGCAGGGCTCTTCCAAGGTTTGGGCACGAGGAAGGAAAAGGGCCAAAGAGGGGCAACCTCATCAGGGTTTCTCTCTTCTGGAGTCCCTGGGTGATGCACATGAGCTGGGCTTCTTCTAATCAAAGGGGTGCAGGTTTGGTCTACCCAGAGGTGACCTGGGATAGAGGCTTGCCAATCTGCTTCTGAATGCTCGATCATGGAAAACTCTACAAAGCAGTGTGCTCTGATATACCATGAGTCAGAAGTGACTCGACAGCAACTGTTTCCTCCTCCCCAGCCACCTTAAGTGGCATCTGGCCCTCACATTTCCCCTCTGATATGCTGCTCCCCTCAAAGAGGTGGACATCAAATGCCCACTACTCGAAAAACGGAGACTTTCCCCTGTGCCAGGTCAGGGCTCTAACAGGCTGCACCTGATCTGCAGTAGCCTATTACCTCCAAACCCACTGTGCTTCCCTTCTAGGGACAGAATGAATGAGACAGTTTTGATCTCCCACTAGGCCTTTTAATTCCATTTCCCCTACAGTATAAATAGGGATAGCTACCTTAAAATCCACTATCAAAAGTTCAGTTCTCACTCGCTAGCTCGTTCATGCGTGGTTGTGGGAGTTTCCCTGCACCTGCTGAACTCAGGTCTGGTAACTGCTGACTCTGGAGGGCAAGGGTGGAGAGAGGAGGAAAAGGTGGGGGATTTTCAGTAGGATAAGCTCCTTTGGGACAGAGACCCCAGAGATCTGATCTTTGGGACTCAGGGGTTTGGACTTTTGCCCTGGAACTGCCCACAGTCCTGGCAGGGGGACAGGACCAAAGTCCACAGAACTGATAAAGATGAATGTAATACTGGTGGAAAGCCAAACTAAACCAGTGGCCACTGCGTCGACTCTGGCTCGTGGTGACACTATGAGGGTCAGAGTAAACTGTTCTCCACAGAATTTTCAGTGGCTGATATTTTAGACATAGATCACCAGGGCTTTCTTCCGAGGTGCCTCTGGGTGGACCCTCATTGTCAACATTTCACTTGGTAGCCAAGTATGTTAACCGTCTATACTGTGAAGGGGACCCTGCTATTGCACAAGTCTCCACTGGAGAGCCCACGGCAAGAATAGGGATAGGACAAAGGAGAGGCTGGGTGAGCGGGAGGCAGCAGGGAAAATGTCCTGGATGAGACAGACTGACCTGAAGAAAATCAAAGAAATGAGTGGAGACTGACGTGCACAAGGAAAGAATGAGGGGTAGCCTCAAGGAGAGGTGCAAAGACGTAAACTAACCCAAGAGGCAGCCCTCCAGACCCTGGACTCTGAAAGGCTGCTTTGCATGACTGCCTTTTCTCATCTGCAAACAAGCACACAACTCCACCTGCAAAGTGTGATGGAGCTGAGGTCCAAGCTGTGACGTAACCTATCAGTTCTGCAGCTGCAAGGAGTGAAGCCAGGGCTTCCTCTGACACCTAAGCTGCTGTCTTCCCCGGAGTGCCGACTGGGCTGGGGACGAATGGCAATGAGGTTGTGGGGACCACACTGTGGGGGCCTGGAGAACAGAAAGAAAATCGATTCTTTTCATGGCTGTGGAGGGCACCTGGAAGGAAAGCGACTCAACCTTTGATCCCCCAAAGTGGGGACTATGCAAATCTGATTGGTCTGGTGAGAGCATAGTTAAAATCAAGTTAAAGTAATGCTAACCAGTTAATCCCTACTGAGCACCCCCTCCATGTCAGGCACTGATCAAAGTATCGTGCATGCTCACGACAGCTCTGTGAAAAGGTCACCAGCACTAGCCTGAATTTTACAGCCAGGCCAACTGAGACACAGAGAGGTCAAGTCTGTTGCCAAGGGTGACTCAACTCTTAAGTCACAGGGTGAGTAGGGATATGGAGCAGGCTGTCTGGCTGGTGTCAGACCTTTCACTGACATGATGTTCGACTAGGGAAGCTCTAGCCTAGTTCATTCATTCATGGGTTTATTCACGCACTCATTCATGATTCATCAGCCAGTATCTACCGAGTGTCGTCCAAGAGCCAAACGACATGCTAGATAAGGAGGATACGATGCTCAGATCCACCAATCACAGTGACAACACAGCCAACATTCATGCCCTTTACCTATGTATCTTCTTATTCCTGCTGCTCTTTTCTTCCAGCTGAAGAGAGACTCAGCAGGACAAAGTGACTTTCCCAGTGAGCAGCAGAGCCAGGATTCCAGCTGGGACCTCTCTGACTTGAGAGCTCCCCTTCATCCTGGAGCCCTTTGCTGTGAGGATGTGCTGGTGGTCTCTCCTCTCTCATCCTCCCACCTGTCAGCTCTGGGGCTGAGGTGTGCTCCCCGCCTCATCCATTTCCCTGTCCTTCCCACATTCTGGCCGGTGTGTAAGACTAGGGGCTGGGAGAGGTTACAGCGGGAAGTCTCTTAGGTCTTCACCTCTGTCCATCACATGAGATGAGATGAAGACGTTATCTGGCTCTCGAGGGGACACATCTCCGTCCCCAATTTGATCCCCCAAAATGTAGACTAAGCAAATCTGGTTGGGCTTGCACTGGTATTGACTGTCCACCTATCAGTCACAAATACTGACTGAACTGCTCTTTGGTGCCAAACACTGTGCTGGTGTATGAATTTTACAAGATTCCTGCCCTCAGGATGCTTAATCTGTGTTAAAAACGTCTGCAGGTTGGTGGAACACATGACTGCTGTCTGAAATTGAGGGAGGAACCATGCTATGTGGCAAACTGGACTGAGGGGATGGTACAATGAACCTTCCTGCTTGTGCCAAGCTGTGTTCCTGCTGGCTGGGCTGCCCGTCACCTCCCGGAAACTGCCCCGGGGATATCAAGGCAGCACTTAACACGGGCGCAAGGGCTGTGCCTGTGAGACATCCCGGGAAGCGGGGAGCACTGGCACGTGGAGAAGAGTGGCAGGCAGCCGGAAGAGCTCACGGCACTGCCGAGCCCGCTGGGGGAGATGGTGCTTCCCCGGGCCGGAGCCGGAGGCAGGGCTCCCGACGACTGCGGCACTGAGAGGGTGCGCAGCTTCAAAACACAGGTGTTCTGGGTGCCTGACACTCCAGAACCAGCATTTCTCCAGGTTTAATCTCTGACTGCAGTTCAAATCCCATACAAAGCGGTCATATAAAGCTCCCATAGGAATGACTAAAAGGTGAGAGGGTTGCCCTGGGTTCCAGGAGACGAGCAAGAATGAATACAAAAAAAAATGAAATGTAGCCTCTCCTGCAGCCCAGGTCCCCAGCCCAGGACGCTCATACCTTCGCACCGCAGCACAGCGCTGTTCCACACCACGCTGCCCTCCTTCAGGACGCAGGTGACGGTCTCTGAGCCCTGGGTCCCCAGGAAGCCTTCATCACAGAGGAAAGAGATGGAGCTGCCCAGCTGGAGGCTGTCCCCAAACCGTTTGCCGTTTACGGGAACACCAGGATCCGGGCACTCATTGTGTCGGAATGCTGTATGGATAAGAGTCAAGGGCACGATTAGTCAGAGCAGGGGTGGTGACCACCAGAGAAAACAGGTTCCATTATCAAGGCCAAGCTACACTGCCTCCACTTCTGCCAGGAACCTGCCATGCTGGAGGGAGAGGCAGCTACCTTTGGAGCAAGAACCCTGAGGTTATGACCTGTGTGCCGTTAGGGGCAGAAGGCCAAAAGCAAAAAGAAACAACAAAACGCCCAACAGCTGCCATTGCGCTGACTCATGGCAACCTCAAGTGTGTCAGAAGAAATGTGCTCCGCAGGGTTTTCAAAGGCTTACATTTCAGAAGTCAGTTGTTACATCTTTCTTCCAAGATGCTTCTGGTGGACTCAAACCTCCAACTTTGGGTTCAGCAGCTGACTCCACTAACTGTGCTACCCACAGATGCACTGGCAGAAAGCAGGTGCTTGTTAAATCTGATCTTCTGCTTTCCTGAGCATCAATCCAGTGTCAATCTAATGAACATTTATAGATAAGGTGGTGAGCTGAGTGTTTCTCATGTTGGCTTATTTACACTATGTAATGATTTCATGAGATAGATATGATTACCCCAGTTTACAAATGAGGAAACGGGGGTTCCGCATGACTGGAGAGCAGCTCTGTCTTAGCAACGTCAAATCCATTCCATGCTTCCCTAACTTCAGACAAGTATGCTGCAGGTGAGCTGGCTGCTAAATCCTGGAGCGCTAATAGCCAGTGAGCATCATAGAGCAGATGCTCTGGAATTAACCCTGTCGGAAGCCATGCTCTCCCTTTCCTTGTCTCTCACTCTGCCTCAGCAATGGATGACACAGTGAGAGGAAAGGGGAAAGGGCCAGGATGCTGTGGGATTCATCAGCTTTGACTCTGATCAGTAACATAGCCCTGGGCAGCTTATATATAAGCCTCGGTTTCCTGATCTATAAAGTGGAGATCGTACTTTGTGAGATGTAAATGTGGCTAAAGCTGTTATGAATATGAAAGTGGTTAAGTATCTGGTACAGCACGTGGCAGGCAGTAAATTCTTATTGGGTATGACTGCCTTTCCTTCTTACCGTACCTCCACAGAAAGACACCACTCCTGCCAAGCAGGTTCTCAGCCTTCCTCCACCACGACACCAAAGTTGCAGCACTAAGTAAAAACCCAAACCAAACCTATTGCCTTCAGATTGATCCCCACTCACTGTGACCCCATGTTTACAGAGGGGATCTGAGCTCCATAGGATTTTCTTGGCTGTAATCTTTATGGCAGCAGATTGACAGCCCTTTCTTCCTCAGCATAGTTGGCTGGGTTTGAACCCCTACTGACCACAGTTAGTAGCGGAGCACCAACATCTGCACCACCCACCTAGGGACCAGCCAGGAGCTCCGCACGTCCATGCTGTTTTCAAGACGGTGGCTTTCCCATGAAGCCAGGCTCCCTGGCTGCAGAAGCAGGGGCCACATTAAAGACCCTCATTGACAGGCCTTTGAAATTCCCTAGTGAATGAAACACTTGCATTGTCAGCAATGGAAGCAGCCCTGGAGGCTGCTGATCTTGCTGGAGGCAAGAGGCCTGCAAACCCGGTGATCCCTCCAACTGAACATGAGCTGCGGGGCCTCTGGCATGGAGAAGATTCTGATGAAAACATGTGGAGCCTTGAAGCTGAGTCCCCATGCCCTTCCCACTGAAATAAAAGTCTATGTTAGTCCAGGCTCCAGACTCCCAACTTTTCTTCAGCAGGAACTATGACCATGAGGTCACTTTCACACTTAGAAATATAAGAAATCTAAGCATTTGTCTGTCCAAAACCTCTTTCTGATCACACACACACATACATACATGACAGGGTTATAGAGTTATTTCAAAAACCTGGGAGTAAAAGCTCTAAGGACTTGAGGTTTTAAGTTTTTTAAGCTCTACTGCCCATTCTACCTGTGTCTTTTTCCAGTTTCCTGGTTTATGAATAGGGATAGATATTTCATAGTTTATGGAGTTTTTGGTTTGAAGCTACTGATGACAACTGTAGAGTACTCAACACAGTGTCTGGCACACAATAGGTGCTCAGTAAAATGTACCTACTCTCATCACTACGAGTCCATAGATGGCATGAACAGTTAACACACTCACCTGATAACTGAAAGATTGGAGGCTGGAATACACCCAGAGGTATGTTGGAAGAAAGGCCTATTTTTCTACTTCTGAAAACTCACCCATTGACAATCCAATGGAGTAGTTTCATCCTGATGCACAAGGAGTCACTATAAGGTGGAGTCAACTAGATGGTAACTGGCTTACTATTGCCATTATTCAAAATGTTCTACATGGGAAAAGAATTAGGTTTATGCCAAGGAGTTCTAGGGGTGCACACAGGATTACCAATGCTAGTTACAGAGGCAAAGATTTCAAATCAACATTAAAAAAAATCAATAAACCAACCCCACTGCTGTCGAGTCTATTTCAAGTCATAGAAACCCTACAGGACAGAGTAGAACCGCCCATAGGGTTTGCTAGGCTGAACTCTTTACAGAAACAGACTGCCACATGTTTCTCCTGTGGGAGAAAGATGGTGAGTGGGTGTGAACTGCCACCCTTTCTGTCAGCAGCTGCGTACTTAACCACTGAGCCACTAGGGCCCTCCAATATCGACAACAGTATTCACCAAATGTTAGTAAGAGCTGTTTCTGGGTGGTAGGATTTTTGTGGTATTTAAAATTTCTTTCTTGACCTGTTACCCTCTTTTTTTTTTTTTAAATATTGGACATGTATCACAAGTCACTAGAAAGGACATCATGTTTGGTAAAGTAGATAGAGAAAACGGAGGAAGCCTCTATGAGATGGACTGACACCACACCCACAACCATGGACGCAAACACAGCAACAGTCCTGACGGTGGTGCAGAACTGGACAACGATTTGTTCTGTTAGACAAGGTTGCCATGAGCTGGAGATGACTCAAGAGCAATGAACAACAACACTGCTGTTACAATGAGGAAGAAACCTTGGAAAGAAAAGGTAAACAAGAGCACAACCCTTAGGTCAAGTCCACTGCCCTCAAAGTGAAGTGCACTTTCTGGATGCCTTCTGTCTCTTCCTCCTGGGGACTCATTATTTGTTTCTTTTTTGGAAAGTAGGGCCTCTAATAGGATTTGATTTTGTTAGGAGGCCATAAGTATGCATGTTTTGCCCCAAGTCCCCCAGCAGTGTTCCTGCCTACTTTGAACCTGCAGAGTTCTCAGCCCTTACCATCTGGGATAAATAGGTTTTCTTCAGATACCTGGGACAAGCTACCCTTGTCCCTCTGCCTACTCGCATCACAGTGCAGGAAGAGCATTTAGTGATTCGTGGATGCTTCCATCCAACAAACATGAACTGATCCTTACATGTGTTGGGCATAGGGAATAGAAGGATACGTAAGATATACCCTCAGTTTTGCAGAGTTCATGATTCCATGGAAAAAAGAGGGATGAGAAGGGATAAGCTAAAACCCAGCATGACTGGTGGCCTTAAACTAGGATGGGTAGGAAAGACAGAACTTGGCTCCACTTTCCTTGGCCCATAAGATGATGGAGATGGAGGAGAAACACCGTCGGGGATATTTGGGCAGACTGAAGAAGGCTAGTGAGGAGTATCACCAGAAAGGGAATTTTCATGGGTGGTCAATTGGAATCAGGGGTCCCAGATGGCCCACCACTTGTCACCTATTGCCTCCAGCCCAACTGGACTCCAGGGATAGGTGAAGAGGGAAACAAGGCTTCAATGTCAAGGATGGGCACAGTGCTGGAAGATCAACTTTGTCCAAAATACAAGATGGAACAGTTCTATGTGTCCATTTGTGTTGGGGGCTGGGTGGTGGAGCTTGAATTGGAGACTTTTATGTCACAGTTGAGGTGGTGGTGGTCCAGTGATAGAATTCTCATCTTCCACGTGGGAGACTTGGCTCAATTCCTAGCCGGTTTACCTCATGTGCAAAATACTAAGCAGATTTCAGTAACACTTTCAGACTAGGACAAGACAGGGAAGAAAGGCTTGGTGATTTACTTCCAAAAATCAGCCAGTGAAAACCCTTTGCAACACAATGACCCAATCTGCAACAAACCACGGGGTTGGCACAGGACCAGGCAGCATTTCATACTATTGCGTGTCGGGTCCCTATGAGTTGGGGGCCAACTCAACAGCAGCTGACAACACTTCACAGGCAGCCTCCAGAAACGAATTTGGCTTGTTTCTCAGGCTACCCCAGCTTCATCCTCACTGATGATTTGTCATTGGCCAAACTCACAGGGCCTGTGGCTTATTATGGTCTCACAACCACTTCTTGCTACTTTGGCTCCTTGCTACTTCTGGTCTCCAAGCCTCTCCCGTCATTCCACCCCCACTGTGACCCCGTGAGACACAGAAATGAAAATAATCACCACTGATCTCCAGGTTGCTTCTACAAAAGGGGGCCTAGGATTGAAACTGGAGGTGTAACTTTTAGTATGTGGCCTGGGGCTATGAGAAAATGCCCTAAGAGATGCCTTCAGTAAGTCTGGGAACCAGGCAGAAACACTCTTTCTGATTTGACTATGGATAACGAAAACCTGTCAAAGCAATGCCATCGAGAAAACCAGAGGTCATCAGTCAGTAGGTGATCAGGGATTTGGAACAGAACGTCAGAGAGGGTATTGGAATTAATGAGAGATGACAGGGTTTCTTTCCCCTGGTCCCTCCTTGGTTCTAGCTGGACCTTCTCGAAAGGGAAGCATGAGGTATGAAGCTGATACCAGGCTCCTTGTACAGCATCTGTCACACTTGTGGGAAATAAATGCTCCAAAGAGTGAATGCACAGACTAGGGCACTGACCCAGTGGCCACACTCACTGATGAGAACTGCACGATTTTTGGTGGTCACATTGCGAGCATCCTCTCAGGAAAGGGGGCCCAGGCAGCCCAGTGATGCCCTTGGACCAGCCCACTCCATCAACACTCCTCCCAGGAGCACCCCCAACCATTATGGAGAACAACACTCAGAGGGATGGTCAGCTGGGGACAGAGGGAGGACTCACTGGTAAAGGTGATGTTGAAGCCCCGCTTCCCTGTGGAGTGGTCAGTCTGGAACTCGAGACGGGCCACGTGACCACTGCTGGTGATGGAGGAAGGGAGCTGGTTTCCTGAGAAGGTGCCTAGCACAGGGGCCTCAGCAGTGGCCCCGTCCTTGATGACCAGGAAATCAAATTGCGGCTCCACGTCGATGTCATTGAAGGCCAGGTGAATGCGGCTCTCAGGCCGCGCCAGGATGAGCCAGACACAGTGCAAGTGGTTGCCATAGTCCTCTGGGTAGTTGGGGGACAGGACGACCCCAGAGGGGCTGGTGAAGTTGAAGAAGCAGGAAACTGCAAGAGAAGAGCAGTGAAGGTCAGTAGGTGTCCCCAGCACAGTGCTGGGGGCACTGAGGGCTGGCAGGCAGACCCTTCTCTTAGTCGCAAGAACAACAGAAAGGAAGAAAGAGTGGCACAGGTTTGGGCTGGACGGGCTGGCCCTGGAGCTCTAGGTGGGGGGCGTGCTGGGCTGAGCCTGGGGAAGGGGCCCACTGGCAAACAGCAGACAGCGCGGTGTCTTCCTCTGGCCTCCTTTCCCTCGGGCAGTGCACTCACCACTGCCAGTGTCTGCAGGCTCTGTGGTCCCTTTTTGGGGGGACAAACCAGCACCTGCAATTAAGTGTCGAGTCATAGCACGTGACCTCTCTCGGCTTGGTTTGCAGCAGCAGGAGCAGGCACTGCTGATCGGGAGGCAAGTCTCAGTGGAGGGCATTTCTGACTCGGTGAAGATTATGAACACACACCACAGCTGCCACCACGACGGCCATGGCCACCACTTGCTGCCACTGCCACAACCACCTCTGCTACCACCGCCACTGGCAGCACTGCCGACACCTTTGCCGTCACCACTACCATTGCTGCTGCTGCCACCGCCGCCACTGCCACCATCGCCACTGCTAGCACCACCCACTGTCACCGCCTTTGCTTCCACTACCACCACATGACTGTCACCACTACTGCCACCACGGAAGTAACCTGAAGGGAACTATTTCAAGTCCATTTCTCTCCTTGAAAGGATTCCAGTAGGGCACGCCATTGGAATTCTAACAGCCTCACTCTAGCAAACTGTGACAAACTCAGACAAAGTCTGAAAGCTTTTAAAGACCTCATCTCGGTACCCTGCCCACTTCTTGTCACCTCTACTCTACTAAGGGTTAACACTTCTGAAACCTCTTACACTCTTTTCTTGCTGATTACTAACAGGCCCCATAACAGGGACTAGGCAGGGAGAGCGATCTCAGTTGTGTCCGTAGAAAAACCAACCAACAAAAACTAAAATTAAAAAGGAAAATAATAGAATGGAAAAATAACTGCAACCAATATGACAAAGCACAAATATCAACACTGAATGATGAGCTTTTATAACTGTACAAGAACACTGCCAAGCCCTCAGTGGTTACATGAGCCAAGAGTATGACCAGGAAATTGATACGAGAGATAATAAAAACGAATATGAGAAACAGTCCATTTCACTAGGAAAAAAAATAAAGGGAAAGATAAACATTAAAACCCAGTGCCGTTGAGGCTTCATGGAAACTAGCAAGTTCATTCACGGCTAGCTGTAGAGTAAAGCTGAGACAATCTTTCTGGAAAGCAAAATACAATGAAGAGCCATGAAACTATTCAAGTATTCTAACTCAGTAATCTCTACGAATTAATTCAAAAGAAATAAAGCCACATGGACAGAGCTGTTGATGGTGATGTAATTTCACTGCAGCAAAAAATTATGCACAACTTACAGCTCTGCTCGACAATGTGAAGTAAATTATAGTATTTACTGTGCTGCAGCTTGAATGCAATCATCAAAGTGATAAATATGACCTTGTAGAAAGAGGAATGTTAAAAATCATTTGAAGTAAAACAGTTGATCATGAAATTATCTGAGTACTTTCGATTATAGCTATTAAATGTTTGTTTACATATGCATAAAAACTGGACATGAGCCAAAAAAGAAAAATTGTCTTAGGGTAGCATGTTTCCGGCTTTACTCTTTTTTTCAAAATGAAAAAAAGATTTTTCTCACGGCAAAAACAGTATAAATGTAGGCTCACTCTAAAAAGAATTAATATATAAAAGTAGAAAGCAAAAACTTAAGCAGATTTTTACATTTTTTTATAACACACTTGGCTTGGCTGGCACTGATGTTTGATGTTAATAATATTAATCCTTAAGTATGATAATTGACTTAGTTGTAAGGGAGCTAATATGAAAAATAATAAAATCACATTTGGAAAACAAAATTAAAAAACACACCACAAAATAGAGGAATTGGTGACTGTTAGAGTTTCTTCTCGACTCTGCAGTCCTCCCCCTTTTCTGTGTTACGTGTTTCTTTTCCAATCTCTTGCTGAATGCCTGCACTCCCAGAAAATTCAGCATAATGCGACTGGTTCCTGAGTATCTTCAGCTATACTCAGTCTTACTCCAGCAATCCCAGTTTCTAATAAGTATGATGAGTTTGAGCCAAGAGGAGAGAACCAGCCCCCACCCTTAAAACAAAACAAAACAAAAACCAAACCAAACCAAACCAAAACACAACCATTGCCATCTAGCTGATTCTGACTCATAGTGACCCTGTAGGATGAGTAGAACTGCCCCACAGGATCTCCAAGGAGGACCTGGTGGATTTGAACTACTGATCTTTTGGTTAGCAGCCAGAGCTCTCTCTTAACTACACCACCAAGAGTTTTCAAGGGGCGATAAGGACATGAAAAGCTTTTCGGCAACACAGATAGAGTTAGTAGTAGTTATCTATGTATGGAGGGTTTCTTAAATGCAAGCACTGTTCTAAGCACTTTACATCAATTGCCCCACTTAAGCACCATAATAATAGCCTGAAGAAGGTACTGTTATTAACCCCATTTACAGATGACGACCCTGAGGTGCACACAGGTTCAGTAACCTGCCCAGGTCACAGGGCTAGTAAATGGTACAGTGAAAGTCAAATCTGTGCAGTCTGACTCTAGCACCAAGCTCCTAGCTACTGTGCAGATATGTCCCAGCATGAGACTGGTTCTACATTTGAAAGTAGAATCCTTAGGGGTGTTTCTAGAATCTGCTGAAGATCCATCTGTCAACCCAAGGACAGCTTGAGCACTGAAGTTGGGGCTCTGGGCTGGACACAGGGGCTCATACAGTGCCGTCCTGTCCCCAGCATTGCGGGAGTCCGGTGAAAGCATACTGCAAATAACACGGAACCGTACTTCAAAGCCAGCTTGAAGGAAGCCAATCACAAGATGTGTCTACCAGCAAAGCAACACAACAGGACAGACTGAAGACAAAGACTAACACTATAATTCCTGAGGGAAGACGATGGCGGGAGGAAGGTGACGTAAACATGCAAATAAATGGACTGTATTAATGTCACCTGGGTCCCCATCCTCATCCCTCTTGGGCTGATGGTGAATGCACATTTGCGTATCAACAGCCTTTTTTCAGGGTTGCCATGTTGCGCAGCTCCAGGGTACCATTTTAGGGTCTGAGCAGCTGTTACCAAGCCACTCTCTTCATCACTTTAAAATAATCTTACTTGCCTGTTCATTGTTATAGATTGTTCCTCCCACTCCCCATTACACACATACACTCCATGAGAACAGAAATCTAGTATGTCTGATTCACTTCTGAGTCTCTAGTGGGTTCCATAACTCCTGGCACACTGTATGTGTTCAATCAATACCTGTTGAATGAATCAATGAATATGTAATGTTTGATATCACCCAAAAAGATGGGGACTCAATCAAGAGGGTCTCACATCTCCGTTCTGTGCCAACTGCCAACCAGTGGAATTGATTGAAGTGTGTAAAAACAGGCAAACACTTGTGTCAGTTCTGGAAACTAGTGGAAAATACTGTGCCGTGGCTTTCAACACATTTATTTTCAATATAGTACAGATTCCTCTCTAAATAATTTAAAGCAGAAACGGTGTATTCCAGCCAAGTTGTTAAACAGCAAAGACAACAGTAAAGCCATTCTCAAATATTTGAGAGTTCTCAGAAAATAAACTGTTCACATAACATTTCTGAAAAAACACTTGGAGATATTCTCTATCCAATCAAGAGATGAATCAAAATAAAGACCTCTAGTTTGGGGAAGCTGTGGTTCATGAAAAGTGAAAAAGATTGACAGCAAACTTAAGAAACCTACATAGTAATAAATCTAAATAATTGCTGTAAACATAGTTGTAAAAATGGAACACAAGTATAATAACTATTCCTGAGAAGAGTGATCTAAGAATATCATTCTGTCCACATCCAAGGGTAAAAATTCCAGCTTTTAGCACTATGAAGAGTAAAGCTGAAGCATGGAGCTACACTAATTTCCTCAACTTGTGAGGAATTCTCTTCTATACTGTCTGCGGTTAATTAGAGAAATATATAAGTTAGAGTATGTTTTTAAAGATGTTAATTGCAATTCCTAACGGAACATGAGATAGTTTATCTTCAAAATTACCAACGGGGAAAAACGAAGTAGTCAGCTTAGGCCAAAAAGTGGAATTCAGAGGAAACAGCAAGGAAGCATGAAGAGGGTAAGATGCAAACAAACAAACAAAAAAGACATCACTGATGACAATAAATTAACCCGAGTTTGTCTATGGAGCAAAGGCTAAGCGCTCAGCTGCTAACTGAGAGGCTGGTGGTTCAGACTCACCGTGGGAGAAAGACCTCACGACCCACCTCCGCAGAGATTACAGCCAAGCTGAGCGGCTGAGGCAGTTCTCCTCTGCCACACGGGGTTGTTACGAGTCAGAGTGAACCAAATGACACCCAACAGCAGTAAAATACAGCCCTCATTTTGTGACAAGACCCACACTTAACAGCGCAGAGTGGACAAAGAAAAAAAAACAGGCACAGACAGCTCAGGCTTCACATTAGAAGGGAGTCAGAATTGATCAGTGCCAAGGCCCCAAAGCTTCTGATTTAACTGGTGGAGCGGGTCCAAGATATCAGAAGTCTTAAAGTTCCCTGGGTGATTCCAATGCGTGGCCAGGGTCTGAGAAGCAGTGGTCGGGGCAACAGTGAGCAACCTCACCAAAAGGTTTAATACCAACATCAGTCCCTTGGATATCTTACCATTTTATTTCAGACTCTTGGATACTCCTTTTCTCAGGTTAAGAGTCTCCTGGACAACTGCCCAGAGATACTTCTTTCTTTACTTGGAAGGAGACAGCCTATACTAATAAACAAGAAAGTGGCCCTACAAAGCTGTTTTCCATCCCAGGAGGTAATTCTTGGTGCAAAAAGGTCAGGAAAATAAAGTGTGCCTTGTCCTACAAAGGTCTAATCTTTTTAGAAAATGACACAGGCACGTTACTATACAATGCCTCTGTTAGAGAACAGAAAATTTCTGCTTGTCACTATCGCAAATGAGGATAAACAACAACAAAGTGTGTTGTGACTGGATTTCATCATTCTCAATCATCCTGATTACAAGAGGTGACTTTCCCCTTTGGAAGTAGTCAGCAGGTCATGTTCATGAATTTGACCACAGATAAACTTTTAGGCCAAATGGTTCTTAGCTGGCTATAATTTCTGAAAACAATAAAGATGGAAAACTCAGTAACAAGTGGCTGAGTAATCACAATGCACATTTTTGTTGTTAGGTGTCTTCCCGGCAGTTCCTACTCACAGCAGCCCTCTGTAGAGCAGAACTAAAAACTGCCCAGTCCTGTGCCATCTCCACTATCCTTGCCATGTGGGAATCCATTGTTGCAGCTACTACATCAATTCATCTTCTGGGAGGTCTTCTTTTTTTTGTTTTTGGCTGACTCTCTACCTCACCAAGCATGATGTCCTTCTCCAGGACATCTTTTTCCTGATAACACATTCAAAATACATAAGGTGAACTTTTGCTCTCCTCTCTTCTAAGGAACATTCTTGCTATATTTCTTCCAAAATATTTTCGCTCATTCTTCCAGCATAATCAGTGTTCTTCGCTGACCCCATAATTCAAAGGCATCAAGTCTTCTTCAGTCCCTTCTTATTTATTGTTCAGCTTTCACATGCACATGAGGCAACTGAAAATATGGCTTGGGTCAGATGCACCTTAGTCCTCCAAGTGACATCTTTGCTTCACAGCATTTTAAAGTGGTCATACGCAGCACATTTGTCCAATGCAATGCTTCATTTGATTTCCTTATTGCTGTTTCCATGGGCTTTGGTTGTGGATCCAAGTAAAATGAAATACTCGATAATGTCAATATTTTCTCTATTTACCATGATGGTGGTCCAGTCATGAAGATTTTTGTTTACTTTATGTTGAGATGTAATCCATTCTGAAGGCTGTAGCCTTGGATCTTCATCAGTAAGTGCTTCAAATCCTTTTGGCTTTCTGCAAGCAAGGTTGTGTCATCTGGACTATCACAGGTTGTTAATGAGTCCTCCATCAAGCCTGGTACTACACTCTTTTTCATATAGTCCAGCTTCTCAGATGGTATGCTCAGCCCACAGATTGAATAAGGAGGATGAAAGAACACAACCCTGACTCACCTTTCCTGATTTTGAACTGCACAGCAACCCCCTGTGCTGTTCAAACAACTGCCTCTTTGTCTAGGTACAGGTTCTGTATGAAGCCCATTTAGTGTTCTGGAATTTCTATTCTTCCCAATGTTATCCATAGTTCATTATGATCCATATAGTTGAATGGCTTTGCATAGTGAGTACAACACAGGTAAAAACTTTTCTGGCATCCTGTGCTTTCAGCCAAGGTCCGCCTGCTATCAGCAATGATACATCTCACGTTCTATGTCCTCTCCAGGCAGTTACCTGCTGATATACAGTGACAGATGTCTTGAAATTTTCTTCAGTAAAAATTATGCTTCCATATGATATTAATGATATTGTTAGATAATTTTCACATTCTGTTGTATCACCTTTCTTTGGAACGGGCACAGATAATGTATCTCTTCATGTCAGTTGGGCAGGTAGTTGTCCTCCAAATTTCTTGGCATAGACAAGCGAGCAATTCTAGTGCTGCATCCACTGGCTGGAATATCGTAACTGATAGTCCATGAATATCTGAATTCTTGATTTTTGCCATTGAGGTTTTGCAATGCCTTTGGTACAGCTTGTACTTCTTTCAATTCCATTTGATTATATGCTTCCTCTCGAAATGGTTGAATGCTGGGCAATTCTTTCTGGTGCAGTGACTCTGTATGCCTTCTGTCTTCTTTTGATGCTTACTGCATCATTCAGTATCTTGCCCATAGAATCCAACACTGCAACTTGAGGCTTGAATTGTTTCTTCAGTTTTTTCAGCTTGAGAAATGCTGTGTGTTCTTCCCTTTTGGTTTTCTAACTCTAGATCTTTACATATTTCATTATAATACTTTGTTGTCTTAAGCCACCCTTTGAAATCTTCTGGTCAGCTCTTTTACTTCATCGTTTCATTTATTTGATTTAGTTACTCTGTGTTCAAGAACAACTGTCAGAGCCTCTTCTAACATCCATTTCAGTGTTTTATTTCTTTCCTGTATTTTCAGTGGCCTTTTGCTTTCTTCATATATGTCATCCTTCATGTCATCTTACAACTCATCTGGTCTTCAGTTATTAGTGTTCACTGTGTCAAATCTATTCCTGAGATGGATCGCTAAATTCAACTGGGATATACTCAGGGTTGCATTTTGGTTCTTAATGACTCGTTTTAATTTTCTTCAGCTTCAACTTGAACCTGTACATGAGCAACTGA
Source organism: Heterohyrax brucei (assembly GCA_028571685.1). Taxonomy (NCBI): domain Eukaryota; kingdom Metazoa; phylum Chordata; class Mammalia; order Hyracoidea; family Procaviidae; genus Heterohyrax; species Heterohyrax brucei. Next base: position 64,344,341 of record CM053140.1, read on the forward strand.
TGGCCTATTCTGCAGCTGGCCTGTAGACTTGTTCTGATGATATTGAGGTTTTGCAATGCCTCTTTCTACAGATGTAGTTGATTTGATTCTTGCGCTTTCCATCTGGTGGGGATCACATGTATAGCCACTGTTTATGTTGTTGAAAAATGGTATTTGCAGTGAAGAAGTCACTGATCTTGAGAAATTCTATTATGTGATCTCAGGCACCATTTCTATCACAAAGTCTGTATTTTCCAACGAGGGATCCTTCTTTGTTTCCAACATTTGCATTCCAATCGTCAGTAATTATCAGTGCATGTAGATTGCATGTTTGATCTATTTAAGACTACAGAAGTTGGTAAAAATCCTCAGTTTCCTCATCTTTGGCCTTAGTGGTTGGTAAGTTTATTGGAATAACAGTCCTACAAATTGTTTTTCCTCACAGGCATATGCATATTATCCTATCACTGACACTGTTGTAACTCAGGATAGATCTTGAAAAGTTCTTTTTGACAATGAATGTGAAGTCATTCCTCTTTATTTTGTCATTCCCTGGCATAGTGGACCATATGACTGCCTGACTCAAAATTACTATGCATAATATCTGGTTATTACTTAATAATCTCATGACTAGGAAAGAGAAAGACTTGTTAAAAAACAAAAACAAAAAACATTTTGCTATTTCTTTTTCTTGCTGTTGTCACAGCTAGTCTCACTGCCTTTAAAAAGCTAATTAAGTTACTTGCGGCCGGCTAAAAGCAAAAGGAGTCATCACTCATCCTCACAGAGTCCTAAAACAGAATCCAAAGTGGAGGTTTAAAAAAATGGGATGATAGGCATATTCCAAAATAAAAACATGGTGATTATGAAGCTTTATGCTCCCAAACAGTGAATCAGACAAAATAAACTATTTTTAAAATGAAAGAATTTGTATATGAAGTTAAAAAAGTAAAGGTGTTGAAAATCTGAATAATACTATGAGTGTGTGTGTGTGTTACAAACCTCTGAAGCCTTCGAACAAGGAACACAATCTTCTTTATAAGTGCCCACGGAAGATTATATTAGGTTACAAGGAAATAGTCACAAACGTCTCCCCAAAGCAAAAGGTCTTGGTCCATGTTTTCTGTTCGCAGTGCAAAATAAACTAGAAATCAGTAATAAAAGCATAAAGAAAAGTCCTAATCATTTGAAAATTCATAAAACTCTTCCTAAATAGATCTGCCTTCAAACAGGAAACAAATGCTCTTAATATAGACTTAGTATGATAATGGTGGTATAGAGGGTAAGTGCTATGCCTGCTGGACAAAAGGTTGGCAGTTGCTTTGGCAATTTTATGGGGCAGTTCTACTCTGACCTATACACAGGGTCATTATGAGTTGGAATCGACTTGATGACAGTTGGTTTTCAGTATGATAATGATGGGGCAGTGGTTAAGTGCTACTGCTGCTCAACCAAAAGGCTGTCAGTTTGAATCTACCAGATGTCCCTTGGAAACCCTATGGGGCACTTCCACTCTGTCCTATAGGGTTGTTATGAGTCAGAATTGACTTCACAGCAATGGGTTTGTTCTTTTTGTTTTTACAATAATGATAATTTTACTCATTATTAAATTGAAAAAAGTAAGTAAAAATAGAATTAAATTTATATTCAGAAGTTTAGAAAAAGAATAAACAAAAGTAAGGGAAGAAGAGAGGACAGACTTAACAAAGATAAAAGCAGAAACAAATGGGTTAGAAAGTCCAACAGTTGGTTTGAAGAACCAGCAAAAGAGAAACTTCTGGTTGGTCTATTCAAGAAATAAAAAAAGAGGAAGTACACACACATAAGAGACAATAGCAAAAAACAGGATAAGTTAATTACAAAAAACAGCATGTGTAACATACTAATAAACTAGAAAATCTTGATAAAATGAAAACTGCTCCAGGAAAATTTGAATACCAAAATAAGTATGAAGGAAAAACCCAGAAGAAATTCAGAAATAAGTAGAGATGAGGTAACTTCATGGCTCATGCTTTAAATCCTCAACAAACAGATCATAGCTATGCTATTTAAACTAATCATCACATAAACACTTCCATAAGGACAGAGTCCATATGGTACATGCACCTATATCCAACTAGTTACATACCATCATACCTACAGACTAGTGCAGGAAAATCCTCTGTGCAGAATACTAGTAATTTAAATTTAAAACAATAACAAACATGACCTACACAATGAGAACAAAACTTGACCAATGGGCAGAAATGAAAATTTAAGATGGAGAGAAAAACTACGCTCCCAGGTGAAAAGAGGTCACATTGTTAAGACGATAACTATCCTTAAACAACTGTGTAAATTTAACACAATTCTGAGCAAGATATACCAACCACTTTTTTTACTCTGAAACTGAAAACAAAGGTAAGATTCATCTGTTGGAAAGATGAGTGAAAACAGGCAGTTCTTCTTGAGTAGATGAGTATGGATAGATTATGAGGCGCTAGGGGTACCTCAAGAGGCTCATGTGCTTTAACTCATTCAGCTCTCACGAGCCTTCGAGGTAGATACCGTCATCAGTCTGTTATCACAACAGCCAAAATGTGGAAGCATTCTGAGTCCAGCAGGCTAAGCTGCCTGTCCATGATCACACAGCTTGCAACTAATGAATGTGGGGTATGAATCCAAGCTGCTTCCAGTATTCACGCTCTCAATCATGACATCTACTTCTTCCTGGTGGAGGTAAAGCTTGCCCAACTATTATAATTTACTACATTATATTATATAATACAATTTGACATATGCAGAATATAACAGATACATGCATATGTATCTATTATATTATATACAATTTATTATGAATATTATAATGTTGCAATGATTAAATCTGGCTTTAAAAGAGTGATCAGTGGAACCAAACAGCAGGTGTAAAAACTAGACACGGGAATGCAAAGATTTACTATATGATGAAGGAAGCTTTTCAAATTAGCAAGGAAAGTGCTGCTTGATCAGTAAATGAGGCTATAACAAATGCCTAACCACTGTGGAAATATGAGATCTACACTACAGGAGTACTAGAAAAAAATGTAATTGATATTTCTGTAATTTTAAAGGTAGAGAAACATTTTTTAGCATTATAGCAAAGTTGGAAATACAGAGTAAACTATTTGAACTACAGAAATGGAGAACTTTTCACTTTAAAAAACCACCATAAAAACCTAAACAAACACGCACACATACATACACACACACACACACACACACACCACAAACTCATTGCCACTGAGTCCATTATGACTCATAGCAGTCCCATAGGACAGAGCATAGGGTTTCCAAGGATTGCTGGTAAAAGTGAACTGTCAACCTTTCTGGTTATAGCAGCCAATCTGTTGGTTAGCAGTCATAGCTCCAAACTACTGTGCCACCTGGGCTCCAAAAGCTAAAGAGGCTAAAAAAGCCCACTTCTATCTAGCTGATTCTGACTCCTAGGGACTCTACAGCTAAATAGTGAGGAATAAAAAGAAAACATCTGCAAGTTATAGCAGTTAAATATTTACCACGTTCATTACATAAAGAACTACAGTTCAATACAAAGAAATATACCCTACACAGAAACATTTGCCAAGAAAATTAAGATGCAATTAAGAAAAGAATAAATAAAGCTGGTCAATAATGACATGGACAATGTACAATCTTATTGCAAAACAAGATGACGCCTTCCTGAACCGAGTGAGCCAAATTAGTAAAAGGGAAAAAAAAGCTTGGAATTTTGCAAAAGAATAGAGAAAAGCTGGCAGGACAGACTGTGCTGCCTAAAGGAGGAAGAAAAACAGTACTATCATGAACCACCATCTGTCTACTGGTTTGTCCCACTACGGCAGCCCATGTGTTACTACGATGGTAGAAGCCATGCCACTGGTATTTCACATATCGTCAGGGTTGCTTATGGTGGATGAGTTTCAGCAGAGCTTCCAGACTGACAGACCAGGAAGGAAGTCCTGGTCTGCTTCTGAAAATTAAAAAACAAAACACTCAGTGCTGTTGAGTTGATTCTGACTCACAGCAACTGTATAGCAACACTGTAGGACTGAGTACAACTCCCCCATGGAGTTTGCAGGGAGCACCCGGCAGGTTTGAACTGCTGAACTTTTGGTTAACAGCTGTAGCACTTAACCAACTACACTATCAAGGTTTCCTCCTGAAAATTAGCCAATGAAAACCTTCTGGTACCTTACGGAACACAAAAGAACATTTCCTGCAAGGTGAGCTCTTTATGTTGGAAGACAACTCAAAATACAAAGTGACCATGACAATGGACTCAGTCAAGCGCACCAAGAACTGTAAGGAGGGTGCAGGACAATTCCGTTGTACACGGGGTCATCATGAGTCAGAGCCAACACCACAGCCACTAATAAAGTCATAACAGACAAAGAAGAGTGTTTTAAGAAGGTAGGAAGGAGCATCTGTTCTCTAACGTTGCTGAGCACTGTGTTTGAGGAAGGCTGAAAAGCTCTATGGGGTTTTATCAATACAGAGTCCCTAGTGACCTTGGTGAGAGCCGTTTTACAGATGTGGAGGAGACCGAGCCAGAACGGAGGAGTGGTGAAGAGGGCCCAGAGGTGAGGAAGGGACACAGAGTTTGGACCCCTGCTAGAGAAGTGTGAGTGAGGAAGAGCTTTGGAGAAATGTTTACAGGAAGGATCTGAGGCTGAAGAGATGGAGGATAAATCATACAGGATTTAACGTTCCCAATAAGATAGAAGGTGGGGGAAAATCTGTGGCAAAATATTTCAAATTCTTTTTTATTTTTGCAATCCGTTGGCAACTCATCACGAAGTCTATGTGCTGGGTCATGAGCTGGGTGCTAAAAAAAAAGCAGCAGAAATTCAAACAAACATATGGACACCCATGTTTACTACCACACTACTCACAACAGCCAAAATATGGAAGCAGCCCAAGTGTCCATCAGTAGATGAGTGGAGAAACAACATGTGACATATACACACCATGAGCTATCAGTCAGGAAGAGAAACGAGATTAGTTCACATGTTTCAACACAGACGAAGCTTGAAACCACTACGCTGGGTGAAACAAGCCAGACTCCAAGTGTGATCCCACTTATTTAGAATAGGCAGACACATGTAGATTAGAAGTTACTAGAGGCTGGACAAAAGTTTATTAGTGTTATCAGGTGTTGGGTAACAGGAGAATGGGAAATTGTTGCTTAAGGGGTATTCAGCCTCTGCTGGGATGGTAAATAGCTGGGAAATAGATCATGGTGATAACTGTACCACACGGTGAACCTAATTAATGCCATGGATTACATACTTCAAATGGTTATTTTTTAAAATTACTTGCATCTTATGACAAAAGATTTGAAGAAAGAAAAAGAAATGGAAATATCTGAGTACATCACACGCAGGAAAGGCACAAGTGTTTAAGAAACACGTTACAATATTGTGGGGGGGAGGGAGGGTGTAGTGAGGGGGTGGCAGGTGTGCTGAGTTACAATGCAAAATGCATTTCTTACTGTGAGGTTAAAAGTGTTTGAAAGTCCGTAATACAAAACGTAAATAGAGATATATTTAATTAAAAAAAAAAACCCTTTCCCTATGTCTATAGGGCCTTTGGTTTTTGATGGTAGAAAGGACTGATCATCTCCTCATTATATAAGGTGGGCAGGGGAGGGAGGAAGGGTAAGAATGGATGTCCTTAGTACTTGGAAGTGTAGGCCACTGCCTGCTTGGTGGGAGCCAAGGTCATTGTCTGAGAGCAAGGTGAGGAGTGGGGGCTGTTTATAGGTTTGAGGGGAATTGAGAACACTTCCACCAAGGAGAGGAGAACAGACTGACTTGAAAAACACAGATGGATTGCAAGGGAGTGTTGCCGGTTCGATTGAGGTTGGTGACCATGAATTTATAGCAGCAGCAATATGCCCGCTTGGGTGATTTTTTCCAGCAGTACTCACTCAAGCAGAAGTGGCCCAATCAGATTATTCTTGCTTCGCTGTGTGTCTCTGGACCAGTAAACTGAGGCAGGGCTGCTGATGAATGCTATAGCTGAGTTGGCAGCAGAGTCTTTACAAACCCACACCTACCCTTGAATGTTTTTTAGTCTCTTTCTGCTCAGAAGCCCAGTGTATGCTGATTTTCATCTCAGTTATCTAAACAGCATCTTTGCATCAGGAGCTTGGTGAAGGTTATCATCTAACTTCATTGGGCCCCAGGAGGTTGTATGAGGCTCTGAAGGTCATACTTGTCAGAGGTGAAGCCAGACACCCAGCAGAACTCATCCTTACCATTATAAAACATTCAGTTAACTTTAGGCCTGGTTCTCTCTGAGAACGCTGGGACGCCTCCTGCAGATGCACACATTCCAAAAAGAGCAAGGAAAAAGTGACTACGCTGACATGTATTTGCTGAGCACACAATAAACCAATCAAACTGCAGCTGAGTTAACTCTGACTCCTGTGATCCCATGGGTCTCACACTAGAACTGAATTCCGTAGGGTTTTCAGTGGGTGAGTTTTCAAGAGCAGATCACCAGGCCTTTTACCCAAGGTGCCTCTGGGTAGACTTGAACCTCCTACCTTTTGGTTAGTAGCTGAGTGCATTAACCATTTGCACCACTCAGGGACTCCAAGTGCACAGAACGTCCTCCTAAATTTGGGTTTGACGCAATCTTATCCAAAAGCCACAGCTCAGGTTTCTGTGTTTCATTTTTTCTGCCCAGTGCCCACCTCTCAGGTAGGCAAGAGTTGGGCACAGGTATCCTGAGTTGGACTAGCAGGGCAGTCAGTAGAGCTCATCTCACCCTCATTCCCAAAACACTTTCACTCCTCGGCTTCTATGACACATCCCTATAGGTTTTCCACCTCTTGCTCTGATGGCCTCGGCACAATCATACAAGGTTTGACAACTAAGTTTGTGAATTCAGCTTAGAAAAAGTGCTACATACCTCGCTGCTGTGTGTCACCACAGTCACCTTTGGAGCACTCCCCTTGGGAAGCGACACACTGACTCCAGGGCTTAGTCTACCCTTCAAAGCAATTTTGGAACTCTTTTTCTGGAATGGCCATCAGAGCTGTTGTCATATTACCCTTGATGTCCTGAATGTCATCTAAATGTCTTCCTTTCAAGAGTTTCTTTATCTTTGGGTCAAGAAAAAAGTCACTGGGGACAGATTAGGTGAGTAGTGAGAGTTTTCTAACACAGTCAACTCCCTCACCGACAACTATACAATTAAGTTTGTGAACTTGCCACTTTGCCACCATGTGCAATGGCTGTTCAGAAAGAGTTCCAAAATTGCTTTGAAGGGTGGACTAGGTGCTGGCATTGGTGCATAGCTTCCCAAGGGGAGTACTTTGTAGGTGACCATAGTGATAGTCAGCACTGAGGTATGTAGCACTTAGAACAATTAAGTTCACGGACTTAACTGTCAGACCTCATATGAAAACTTTCCACTTCTACCTGATTTTCACATTCTGAATCCTAAGGGACTCCACTTCAGGGTCCTGTTCTTGGATTACACATTCTCTGTGGGGCATCTCACTCTGCACACAACTCTAAAATGTATTACCTCCAAAAGAGACTTCCCTTTAGACTTCTAGACCTCTATATCCAACAGTCTTTTCAATGTCTCTACTTAGCACGAGTACTGATTGAGCTACTGCTGTGTGCTGGTACTGTCCCTCAGCAAGACAGAGAAGAAGTCCTTGGCCTCCATGAAGCTAATATTCTAATAAGGCTATAAAGAAAATAAACTTACAACTGGACCATGGGAAAGTGAAGGATATGGTCGACTCGCCCATTTAAGGAGGTGACCTCTGAGCAGAGGCCTGTTGAAGAAGAGTTAACCATTCTCAGGAAAACCACTCCAGGTAGCATGAGTTGCAAGTGTAAAGGCCCTCAGGTGGGAATGGGCTGGGATATATGAGGGCTAGAAGGCGGGCAGCATGGCGCAAGCATGATGAACATTGAACCAGGCAACATGAGGTAAGCTGGACAGGATGGCAAAAGTGAGTTCACACTGGGTCTCAGAACATGGCAGTAAGTGTGGATTGTATCACAGTATCTTAAACTAAATATATCCAAAACTGAACTTCTGGTCTTTTTTTTCCTCAAACCTGGTTTTCCTAGCTTCTAGGACCTAGAATGCCCCTGGGATCAATGAATGATTCAGTCCTGCCGTCATCCAGTGATGGGCATTTTCCTTCTCTCATTCCCCACCCACTCCTCCTCTATGCCATTGCCTCTCAAACCAATACCAGTCACCCAGACCCTCTTGCCATATTCCAGCCTCGATATGAAACTGTTTGATGCACATCTGTACTGGAGATTCCACTGGCAACTCTAATACACGTCCAACACTGAACTCTTGATCTATTTCCCTGTGTCCCCTTTATTTCTCATCTCCATGAATGACAACACCCGCTTTCCTACACAAAATGTTATCAATTCCTTCCTCACACTCACATCCAGCCAGTGACTAGGTTCTGTTGGTTCTGTCTCTTCTATGTCTCTTGTACTTGTCATGTCCTCATCATGTCCCTTTTAAGCCGAGCCCTTCATCCTAGATGACTACAGTATTCCAACTGGTCTCCTGGCTTTAAGTCTCGTTCCTAGTAAATCCACTCTTCTTATTGCCTCTGCAGTCAGTTCTGTAAATAACAAATTCTTGTGATAGTATATCCTTGCTTGGAACTCTTCAAGTGTTCCCATTGCATGGAGGATAAAGTATAAGCTTCTCAGAGGGACACAAAAACCCTCTATGACCTAAGGCCTAGCAAAGTTCTTTTGCTTTCATTTGCCCACCTCCCACTGCATTGTACATTCCAGCCATACCAGACAGCTTGCAATCCTACAACTGTGCAAGGCTAACCCCACATTTGAGCTTTTACCCAGCCAATTTTTTCTTTCTAGAAGGCTTTCTCTTCTGTCCACTTCAACAATTTATTAAGAATCATTTCTGTTGAGTGGTGGGTGTCCCTCCTACCTGTCACTTACCCTTCAATGCTGTAGTCATGGAGTCTCCACAGCAGACTAATTCCATCAGTGCCTAAACCACCCCTTAGCTGACAATCCCAGAAGCCTGAGGGTTGTAAGATGAAACCTTGCTGCTGATAGGTTCTGGGTACTTGAGAGGTAGGCAGGGCCCAATCACACAGAGCTTCTTAAGTCTGCTCAGAAATCACCCTCAGCATCCACATCAGTCAGTTGGGGCCCAATCCCTTTGTTGGCTTAAAGTCCACTGGCTCACGGTTAGGATGACCACACAACATACTGCCCAAATTGGAATACTTCAGAATGAAAGCTCACTATTAATAATTATGCCAGGACTAATAATTACACCAGGTATAAACTGGATTATCCTACACAAATAGGGATTTGTTTATTTATGGTTTTTTTCATTCCTCTCCCTCAAAAGTAGTCCTAACCCCAAGGGAGTAGCTTCTTCTTCAAGCTCCTTATTCACATTCCAGTCCCTTTCTGGAACCGGAATCCTAAGCCAAAGTTCACTGGTGGGGATCAATGCTATGTTCTTCTGTCCTACGGCTGAACCCGATCTGTTCTCTGTATCCACTCAGTGGCTGGCTAGGTTCCAGGTATAAATTACCTGATTGCTTATCACCATGATGCCACTGCCTGTTCCATTTCTAGGAATTACTCACTCTGGAATTACTATGTAACCATACTACCAGTCATCCTTACCAGTTGAGTCAACTCTGACTTAACTGGCAACCCAAAGTATATCACAGCTGAGTAGCTGGGTTTTCAGAAGTACATCACCAGGCCTTTCATTTGAGATGCCTCTGGGTGGACTTGAACTTCCAAACTTTTAGGATGGCAGCCAAGTGCAGTAGCTATTTATACCACTCAGGGATTTCTGATTCTTACTACACCTCTAAAACAATGAACAAGGAACTTGGCTGCTAGCCAAAAGGTTGGCAGCTTAAATCCACCAGCTAATCCTTGGAAACCCTATGGGGCAGTTGTCTCTCCTATAGTGTCACTATTAGTTGAACTGACTCAGTAACACATAACAACAACAAACCATTCCTGGCTCTTTCCTACCCATCAGATCCTCTTTGTTGACATGCTTATAGGATACTTCCAAGGCCAGATTCTGAACCAGGGTCTCATCTATTCCTCAGCTGCTGGCTGACGCTACGTCACCTGCTCACAGGACATGTTCTGACACCTCAGTGGACAAAACCCTGGAGTTCCCTTCTCTGTGATCCTGGGCAGATGCTGAGTCCACACTCCTAAGGCTCAGCTTTTATCCTGAAATAGATGATACATTTGTTGGAAAATATATGTAGATACACCTAGCCACCACCCCAAAGTTGAAGCAGAGAAATGTGAATCCTTCTGAATAATTTGCGTTTGTGTGCCATCTTTCACTTACTAATTCTACATCTTTTTGGGGGGGGTGGGGAAAGGTAGGGGTACTTTGCTTCACTGACTGTTTCCACGTATATAAAAATTGGGCTAATAATTTCTAAATCACAGCTCCTCAATGTGATAACACTTGCGAAGGCATCCAGGGCAGCACGGTGCCTGGTGTGTGGGAGGTATTAGCTAAAGTTTGGTGGTGTTTCAAACAACACATTCCAGTCATGCTGCTAATGATGTGTCTCCACTCGTGTCTGATTAGCGTATCTCCTAGTCTCAACAAGTCTGCCAAGGAAGCAAGAGAGGAGTATATCTATCCTGCCCCCAGCATAGCCTTCTTCCTTAACAAAGCTTGATCCCAGACCAATAGGTTTGATCTCTGGTCCTCATTCCCTTTTGCCCTCAAAGAATGAATCGGTAACTCCAAATCCAAATCCAAATTCAGAAGATTTTGATGAAACCCTTCATTTGTAGGAATGAATCACTATTCACATTGCTAAGTCTGTGATTTAGTATACTCCTCTCTGCAGGTAGATCGACTTATAAAAGGAGACACACTTATTAGCTGAAAACGGATAGCTGGTGCTGAATAGCCTTGTACTGGAGTGTTGCATATCTTTCAGTCTTGAGTTTCATCACGAGTTTTGACAGTCTACTCTATGTTGAGGGAATACTAGGTACTCTGAAGACTCCTAAGTAAGAGCTACACAAAAACATTTATCACTCCCATAAGGGGCCAAGTTGTCCATGCCCAGATCCAAGATCCCACAATGATGCTTGTAGGGTCTATCATTGCTACAGGGGCAGATTCTAGCCACTGTGATGGGCGGAAGTTACCTTCAGCTCCTCTTATTAACCTCGCTGGTCAGATAGACGCACGAGATGCGGAGAAAAATAAAAGGTCAGGATGTATTACAGGAGCCCACGCATTGTCAGGGTTTTCTCAGCTCATTCTTCTTAAGACCAGAGGAATGTAAAACCAGAAAAACCACAGAGAGAATCACTAAAACCAAAAGTTGGTTCTTTGAAAAGAACAATAATATTTACAAACCTTTAGTTAGATTAACAAAGAAAAAAAGAGTAAAGCTGCAAATAAATCAAAATAAGAAATGAAAGGGTTGCAAAATGGTCCAGCCTCTTTGGAAAGCAATCTGGCGCTTCCTTAAAAAAATGGATACTGATATACCATTTGACTCAGTAATTCCACTACTTGGAATATATCCTACAGAATCAAGGACTTTCACACCAATGGACCCAGGCACCAGAATGTTTATCGCAGCACAGTCCACGATAGCAAAAAGATGGAATCAACTCAGATGCCCAACAACAGAAGAATGGATAGGTAAACTATGGTATATACACTCAATGGAGCACTATGCAATGATAAAGAACAACGATGACTTCAGGAAACATCTCATGACCTGGTTTCAACTGGAAGACATTATGTTGAGTGAAAGTAGTCAGTGACAAAAGGACAAATATTGTATGAGATCTATACGATAAGACCTCAAAAACAGACTTGCGTATAGAAGAAAAGACTCTTTGACAGCCGCAAGGGTGGGGAGGGAGGGAGGGAGGGGGAAGGTTTAGATTAGATAGTTGCTAGATACCTGGCTGGGTGAAATCGGTGATAGCACACATTAGAAACAAGAACAATATTAAGTGGACTTAAACATAACATGAGTACTCCTTCCATCTTAACCCAATACTGCAAGCATAGAGTAGCTGGGGCAGGGGGCGGGAGACCATGCTCTTAGGCAAAAGCGAGGCCGATTGGCAGAACTAGCGTTTTGCTAAGAGGGCTCTCTGCACCCCACGTTGGTGAGTGGTGTCTGGGGTCTTAAAAGCTGCCAAGCTGCCATCCGAGGGCACAGCAAATGGTCCCAACTCAGCAGGAATGGATGCTCACCGAGGACCAAAATGACATGGGGGAAAGACAACCCAGAAGACAAAAAGACCCACATCAGTGGGTGCCTACATCGACTTGGGACCGGAAGAACCAGATGGTGCCCGGCCACCACCAGTGATAGGCGCGATGGAGCTCACTAAGTTGAGTCTCACCAGCAACACAAGAATAAAAAGGGGTGCACCCTGAGATTCCCACTAAAAGACCTCAATTGATGGTCCAGTGGTTTCAGGGTTCCCCTGAGAGCATGGCCCCTCACCCTGATGCTGCCCTTGATCATAAATCATAATGAAGGTCCACTCTTTGGACAGGAATGGATTGGACTTGGTGATGCAGTGACCATATATTGGATGTACTTTATGGTTCTATACATCTATAGGATGTCATCCTGCTGACCTCTGGCTGGAGGAAGGAGAGTGCGTGGAGAGGAGGGGGAAAAAAGAGACTGTTGGGAGAATGAGACATGTATGGAGCAGAGAGGAATAGTGTGCTGTCACTGGGCAGGGAGAGCAGTGGAAGCTGCATATAGGTGGGTATGTAAATTTATACGGGAATGTACATTTTCACTCAGTTATATTAAATAAAAAATTTTAAAAACATTACAACAGACAGTATAAACATACAAAGTTACAAGACAAACTAAATAATCTAGATGAAGTGGACAAATTCTTAGAAGCACAAACCTACTCAAACCGATTCATGAGGAAATAAAAAGTTTCAGTAGACTCATAATAAGTGAAGAGATCAAATCAGTGCTCAAAAACCTCCCAACCAAAGCCCTGAACCACACGGCTCCACTGGGGAATTTCAGCAAACGCTTAAAGAAGAATTGACACCAATACTGTTTAAACTCTTCCGAAAGATAAAGAAGGAATGAATACTACCTAATTCATTCTATGAAGCAAACAGAACCCTAATGCCAAAAACCAAAGATACCACAAGGAAAGAAAACTACAGGCCAATATCTCTTATGAATATAGATGCAAAATCCTCAACAAAATACTAATGGACAGACTGCAACAGTATATTAAAAGTCATTCACTATATCAAGTGGGATTTATTCCAGACATGTAGGCATCATTCAACATTAGAAATTCAATCAATGCAACACGCAACATCAATAGAGCAAAGGCAAAGAACCACATGCTCATCTCTATGGTTGCCACAAAAGCACTGGATAAACTGAAATATCCTTGATGAAAATCCTAGAGAAGATTGGAATAGAAGGGAAATTCCTCAATATGAATCAAGGAATATGTGAAAAGCCAATAGTCAAAAAATTATGCTTAATAGAGAAAGGCTGAGTGCTTTCCTCTTGAAACTGGTAAAAGACAGGGGTTTCTACTGTTGACATTTCTATTCAGTATTTTATTAGAAGTCTCAATTGCATCAATAAGACAAGAAAAAGAAACAAAATGTATCCAGATTGGAAAAGAAAAAGTAAAATTATTTCTATTCATGAATGATAATGATCCTACATACATAGAAAATCCCAAAGATGCCACAAAAAAACTTCTAGATTTAATTAAGGAATTTAGAAAAGTTTCAGGGTGCAAGGTTAACAAATAAAAATCAGTTGTTTATACATACACTGATAATGAGAAATCTAAATGGGAAATCAGAGAAATAATTCCATTCATAATAGCATCTAAGAGAATAAAATACCTAGGAATAAATCTAACCAGGGATATGTAGGAATTATAAAATGAAAACTATAAAACACCAATGAAAGAGATTTAAGAAGACTTAAATAAATGAAAAGATGTTCTGTGTTTACAGATTGGGAGACTAAGTACTGTTCAGACGGCAATACTACTTAAGGTGGTCTACAGATTCAATGTAATCTCAATCAAAATTCCAACAGCTTTATTTACAGAAATAGAAAAAACCGGTCTTCAACTTTATATGGCTTGGCAAGAGGCTTCACATAGCTAAAACAATGTTGAAAGAGAAGAACAAGGAGGGAGAACTCATACTTTCTGATTTTAAAACATGCTGCACAGCCATGGTAATTGAAACAGCCTGGTGCTGACCAAAGGAACAGAACAGAGAGTATAGAAATAAACCCACACATCAACGGTCAACTGATTTTTGACAAGCAGGCTAAGTCCATTTAATCTGAGGGTGAAAAGAGTCTCTTCCACAAATAATGCTGGGAAAACAGGATTTCCTTATATAGAAAAATGAAACAGAATCCATGGCCACAACAACACAAAAATTTAAAACGGATTAAGGACCTATATGTGAAAACTGAAGCCATAAAATTCTTAGAAGAAAAAGCAGGGGTAACGCCGAGGGGCCTAGCTTTCAACTGTGGATTATCTAATATAACAGCAAAAGCACAAACAGCGAAAGACAGAAAACATAAATGGCTCTCACAAAAATTAAAACTTTTTGTTCACCAAAAGACTTTACTACAAAGGTGAAGACAAACTACTGACTGGAAGAGTATCTTCAGAAACCATATATCTGACAAGAACCTAATATATATAAAGCTTTGGCATCTTAGCAACAAAAAGCCAAATACCTTATCATAAAATGGGAAAAGGACTTCAATAAACATTTTACCAAGGAGGACATTCAAATGGTCACCAACACATGAGAGGATGCTCAGAGACATCACCTATCAGAAAGATACAAATCAAAGCCACAGCGAGATACAATTTCACCCAACTAAGATAGCTAAGATTAATAAATAAATGAATAGAAGTAGAAAACAAACAGAAAATATCAGATGCTGTGGAAGACATGGGGAAATTGGAACCCTTAACCACTGCTGATGGGGATCCAAAGTGCTACCGCTGTGTGGAAAACTGTGTAGCGATTCCTCAAAACAACTAAAAACAGAACTACCATATGATGCATCAATTTCCCTCCTAGGTATTTACCAAAATGACTGGAAAGCAGAGACTCAAACAGAGAGTTGTATACCAATGTTCATTATAGCACTGTTTATAATAGCTAAAAAGTATAAATAACCTAAAGACCCATTAACAGACTAACAAAATATGGTACATACATACAATGGGATACTCCAGTAGGAGAAATGATGTTTTGATAAATTCTACAACATGGTTGGAGCTGGAAGACATTATGTTGAGTAAAATATGTCAATCACAAAAGAGCCACTACTGTACAACCTCACCTATATAAAAAGACAAGGCAAAAGTATAGAGAACAAACTTTATTAATGGTTATCAGACACAGGGAGGAAGAAGGGGAAAGCATGGGTTTAATGGTGACGGAAATATTTCGCTGATAAATGGTAGGGTTGCAGAGTCAATTACTGTAATGCTGTCAATAAGTTATACACTCGTAAAAAGTTCAAGTGGCAAAAGCTGTATGACAGATATGTTTACAACAATGACAAAATAAGTAAAAGAGTAGATGCTGAGGCTGATTATGTACAACCAGAAAGCACATGAGATTTTGTTCCTCCGTCTGGAGAAGTGGAGTCATGATTTCAGGGGACAACGTGGAGCTATCCAAGGCACAACGGAAGTCTATTTACCTGGAGCAATGAAGGAACGAGGGTCAGAAATAAGATGAAGATATGAAATGTGTGAGTAACTGCCTCCAAGAACAACTGCCTCTTTTGCTATGAGACCAGTAGAACAAGATGGTGCCCAGCTACCATTACTGAACATTTTGATCAAAGATTCCATACAAGAATCTTTACCAAAAGGGACAAATTTCAAAATCAAATTTCAAAATCTCATGGACTCCAGACTTCCTAGAGCCATGAATGTTGGCCAAACCCCTGAAACTACTGCCCTGAGATAATTTTTAAACTTAAACCCAAAATATTTCCTGAAGTCTTCTTAAAACCAAACAGTAGTTTAGCTTTTAACTAGTTAAAAAAAAAATCTTCTGTATGTATTACGCCTTTTTGAGAACTATCAATATGGAATCAAATTGGTAACAGCAACTAGAAAGATCAGACAGGAACCTTAGGGGACAGTGAATTTATGTCAGTGGGAGGAACAACTCAGAAAAGGAGGAAGAGAATGGTTATACAACCTAAGAATGTAATCAGTGTTATTAAATGGCTGATACACATAGCAACTGTTGAATTATGTGTTTTGCTGTGTATATTCTTAACCACAACAATGACAAACGATCAGAAGAATTCAGACCACCACCACTAATATCCCAAAAGGAGTTCCTGGAAGAGGAGGTCCAGAACACATGGCCTTTGAAGTCCTAGAGCCTGTCCCTTTCTCCTAAGTCTCTGAATTCTGCCAGAGAGCTCCACCATCTGTTTCTGTACAGCATCTTCAAAGGGAGTCTAGAAGTACCATGCTCCCTGCCACCCCCAGTCCAGTCATATCTCAGACTGTCACTCACTGAAGACTAGAAGAGAGTCCTTGGTGGCTGTTCCTCGTGATTACGAGGATGTCTGTTTGGATGTCCCTCCAGGAAAAGCTGAGTGATCCAGAAGAATGTAAAGTTACCTGACAGAGCTGCCTTCAATACCATGAGGGAGTCTGTGCGAAAGCCTCACAGAACAAGATGAGAATTAATCAGATAGCTGAAGGATAACAGCTCTGCTATTGAACCTAACTCCATTGAGGTTCCCCCAGAAGACTGCTTTTGTACATAAGAACTAAAGAAGGGGCCGACAAGAATAAGAGAAGGAACTCAAGGCTCACCTAGAAACCAAGCCCTAGAAAAGGTAAAAGGTGTCCCCCCACCCCCAAGAACCACAAGCTTGAGGATACTCATGATGTCCAGGGCTGGGGACTAGATACTCATGTCTGAGGGAGGGAACAAATTTGCCAAGACATCCAAAGGTGAGGGAGAGATGCTGGTAGTACTTTAAGCCCTGGTTTCTGAGCAAGCTGTGAAAACACACTCTGACTGATGAAATTCTGAGTCTGCTTCAACTGTTGGGCATTTCAGAGCACTGGAGGAGGTACAGTCTGTGGAGAGGCCATGGGAATGCACCTGGCTTGCATGTGACTTGAACATTTACAGGGAAGAAAGAACCAACAGGCTCTTATCCTAAGAGTGAAAGCTGAAGTAAGAAGAGCAGAGCTATTCCGTTCACTCTGCAAGCAGATGTTACAGCCCAGCATGAGGTTGGAGACGGAGCCCTGGGCACTGTGGACACCCCTAGCTAGGGATCATTCCAAGAAGTTCCCCCTAGATCTGTAGAGACCCTGCGTTCAGTGATAAGACCTACTTGCGGTGCCTACAGGCTCAAATCTACTGATGAAGAGTGGAAGTTAAGAGTGACGACGAGAACTCAGATTCAACTAGTCAGTCACCCAGACAAGTAGATGCTAAGAGGCTTTGCATATTTGGAGACTATCAGTATCCTTGAAGAACAGAAAACTCAATGTGTCCTTTAACCAGCAACTTGACTCTACAGTCACCACAAAGTTGGTGGGAAGAAAGGAGGAAGAGCGTATCAATATAGAGGAGAGAAGGTGCTCTTTTCCCTTATCCCGTGTGGTAGGGGTATCTTGAGACCTGACAAGAGTAAGACCTTGGTACCTGCCTTTCCAGAGCCCACTGTTCATTGCCAGACCTTCAGACAACCAGAAAATACATCTTCAGCAACTCCAATCTAGATGTCTTGCTGTAGACTCAACCAGGAACTATTATTTCAAAGATGAGTCTTGAACACAACAGCAGGGCAGTCATGTCTGTTACTTCCTTAGAACCGGACTCTAGCTTCTAACCCCCTAACTTACATGGTAGTGCTCTCTGTGACTGAAAAGCTGCACACCTGAACCTCATCCCATTTGTCTTGGGGCCCTGGCATCTGCCCAGCTCTTGTCAGGTCCTGTTCTCTGTAACCCCAGGCTCTAGAGAAGAGTTTTTTTTTGAGTGAGTGATCTACTGAAAGCACCACACTGCTGCCCTCCTGGGTAGACTCTTCAGAACAGATGCTTGGCTGTATCATGCCAGCCTTTAGATAACAACGGGGACAGTACAAGCGTCCCCTGTCAGATCAATTCCTAAAGCTTGGTCAATTTTTCCAGTTTCCATTCTACCATGTAGCTTTGGTCCCAATATGCCTAAACTAAACTGTATTTTCAGTCTAGTTTGGTTTTGGGGAGCTATCAGGTTGAACCAAGCTGGAGTTTGTCTGTGGTTTGATCCTCTGAGATGTCTTCTGAGAATATGACAACTGGAATGAGTTTTAGTTCCTTTGTATTCTGGTGGCACTTTTTGAGTGAATCAATTATCACACTAATTCAGAGGCTGTTTTATATCAAAAGTATGTGTGTATCCTATCCACTAGACTGTGAGCTCTTGGAGAGCAAGACTATGTGAGAATCATCCTGTTGCCTAGCATAATGCCACCGCCACATTTTGCTACATTCAAATTAAATGAAAGGCAGGCTGTCCCAACATCAAGTTGTAATGTCAGAGTACAGGACCATACATCCTATTTCCCACTGAGACATCAACATAGAAGTCAACATTTCATGGACCCCAGGAGGCCCCCACTACACAGCAACTGAGTTACGGCAGCCTGAGCCTAGCCAGCCTCATGGCAACAACATGACGTTCACAACATGTTTTGTCAAGGGACAAAATCCTTCAGGAATGACACAGAATTCTATCTAAGCAACTGGTACACAGGAAGGAACCCAATAAATGACTGAGTACCCTCTCAGTTGAGGGTTAGTTGCCACAGAGTCAATTTCAACTCATGGCAATCTTACACACACACACACACACACACACTGCCAGTTTCTGTGCCATCTTCTTTATTGTTGGTATGTTTGAGTCCAGTGCTGAGGTAGTCCAAAATTGATCTCATTAAGGATCTTCTTCATCTCTGTTGGTGCTCTACTTTACCAGTCAAGATGTCCAGCCTCCTGTTGTCAGTTTGTTGCACTGAGGTGGCTTCCACGTTGCTGTGATGCTGAAAGTTGTAATACCAGTATTTCAAATATCACAAGGGTCATCCATAGTGGACAAGTTCCAGACTCAGACAGATCAAGAAGAAAAGCCTGATGGTCTACTTCCAAATATTAGCCAAGGCAAACTCTATGGATTAGCACAAACATTGTCTGATATAGTACTGGAAGATAAGCCCTTTTAGTAGGTGTTCCTTATGGTGGCTTTCGGGTGCCATTAAGCTGATTCTGACTCACAGCAACCTTACAGGACAGACGAGAACCAGCCCACAGGTTTTCAAGACTGAAATCTTCAAGGAAGAAGATTGCTATGTCTTTCTCCCATGGAACAGCTGGCGGGTTGGAACCACTGACCTTTTGTTAGAGCTGAGTGCTTTACCCACTTACAAATCTGGCCTAGCATCTAAATCATCTGGGAAGGTTTTAGAACGACTACTAATGGGCCTCATCCCAGACTTACTGAATCATAAATTCTGGGGATGAGGCCAGGATTCTGTATTTTTAAAAGGCCTGCAAGTGATTCTAATCATCAGCTGGATTTGGGTCCATTTTAGATGTGGTAAGGCCTGCAAAGATACTAGCTTTCAGTACTGACAGCTTTTCCCTGATTTGATCCTGCCTGGTACATTTAACTTCTTATTCTAGGGACTAAGTTCTTACAGCCAGAAGCAGAGCTGAGCCCAGCTAAGCCTAACAGCACCATAGAAAGCCCCATCCCCACACACCAATGGGTGTGGAGTGAGTGTAGTTACACACTCAGCCCTGCACACTCATAACCGCACTGAGCTGCAAAATCACTCCATCCTTCCACCCCTCCCTTCCATGTGTGCTTAAGCTTAGGGACATACCTGGTCTGGTTCTTGCTTTCCTATGTAGTCCCTGCTAGGAGTAAAGCAAAGCCCTCTCTGAACTGTAGCCTCTGTCTGGGGCCCCATTGCCCTTTTGGAGTGGACCCTATTCTCCTGGGTAAGGACGTTATTCTGTTCAGAGGCTTCTGTCCTCATAGAGCATCTGCCTATTTAAAAATAAAGGTAACGAGTGACATATGACCCACATTGGCTTGGCAGGACACGTGTTTATGCTACTTCCTTGGACATTTTGGTAGGAAATCTAGGAGACTTATCTGTCAGCTCCTCTTTTACCCAGGCTGTTTTTCTAGGCCTTCCCTATTCTGTGCATATTCTGCTATGAGGGAGCAGAAAGAGACTCTCCCCACCTCTGGCCACCAACACAGACTTTCCATTCAAGGCGACAACAGCTTTGGATAACTGAAGGTCCTTCTGCAGAGCAGGCCACCCTAGCTCTCACATCAGCAACAAAGTGAGACCTCAGGTCTTTAATCTCCAGGTACTTGAGAACTCAATTAACAGAGAAAGGAGTTCCTGGAACCGCATAGTGGTTTTCAAATTTCTAGAAATTGGCCCGAAACACCAATTTGGACCAAAACAATCCCCAGACTCTCTGCTAACCCTCTCCTGGGGCCACCTGCAGGTCAGCGGAACATTCCAGTAAGGCCAGGGAAATGAGAAGCAAGTTACATCCAGCAGAGGAAGTGCACACAGTGCTCATCGCAGAGCCTGCCCTGATCCCATCCAGTTCCTGGTATATTACCCGCCCCACTGAGTAGGACCCTTTCAAACCTCAGCACATCCCAATTCTGGCATCTATTAATTGCAAAAGGAAATAAATATCCAAAGACTACAGCTACTATGATCACATTTGGTGGGCCAAAGAAAAGGATGTTGAAATGGCACTTATCTTGGGAAACCTGGGAATATCTATTTACTGGGCATGTTAGGTTTCAGCCACAGACAGCAAAGCAGACATGGACATGCTTTGCCCGTGCACAGGGCATTGAGGTTGAAATGGGAGGGAAAGTGAAAAAAGTACCTATTTAAAAATAAAAGCAACAAGAGAAATACGTGACCTCCAAGAAGAAACCACAAAGCTGTTATATTTAGAAAAATGAAAGGAGACCAACAAAAAGAAAGGCATGCTATGTTTCTGGATAGGAAGGCTGTGTATTATTAAAATGTCTCTTTTTTCCTCTGGTTCATTTATAGTTTAACAGGAGCACAGATGCAAAATCCCAACAGGATTTTTTTAACTGACAAAATGATTCTAAAATTAATCTTGAACAACAAACAGATGAGAATAACAATGAACATTCTGAAAGACAAAATAATTAAGGGAGGAAGGAGTAGTTTCCAGCCCTGCCAGATATAAGAACATATTATAAAACAACAATTACAATTATTCAATACCGGTACAAGATAGAAATAGGACAGCAGAACAAAGTGGTGACTCAAGAAATAGACTTAACTACATCAGAGGATTTGGCGTGTGATAAAAACAATTCATTTTCCTCAAATCAAAAAGGAAATGAATTACTTAATAAACTGTGTCGGAACACTGCATAATAGTTTGGACTATGTTATATATTCATCTAAACAAACTCCAGATGGAATAACGAACTACATTTAAAAAAAAAACCAAATTACTGACAAATAGCCAAAAATAGAACACAGTGTTCTCAGATCTGTGACAGAATGATCACTTCATCAGCTTTGGAAAGAAATCACAAATATTGAGATTTGTCTATCTAAAAATCTCAAACAACTGTAACCATGAAAAATAGCCAAACAACAAAAGGCAAAGGAGAGGGTGGGGTTTCTAGCCACAGTGTAGAAAGAGCTGCTTCAGACTGAAAAGGAAAATACCAACATCCTAGTATCCACATAGGCTCCTGGGTGGTACAGACGGTTTGTACTCAACTACTAACCTAAAGGTTGGTGCTCTGAATGGACATGATGGTGCCCTGGAGGAAAGGACTGACAGCCTGCTTCCACAGAGGTGACAGCCAGGAAACCCTAAGAAGCACTTCTACTCTCTAACATAGCATTGTCACAAGTCAGAATCAACCCAGTGGCGACACGTTTGCTTTCTGCTTTGGTACTAACCTAACGCTGGGAGGTTTGAAACTCCGCCGCAGTACACATAACAGTAAAGCCCGGGGATCTAGTTCCATCAGGATTATAGACCAGAAAACCCTACTGGGCACAGTCCTAGCTGTAACACGTGGGTTCCACCAGGAGGTGGAACTGCCTTTATGGCAATGGGTTTAGTTTTTTGATTTTTAGGAGTCATATGTTGGGACAGAAAGTCACTGGGCAAGGACTGCAAATAGCATATGCTCCCCATCATATGCTACAGCAGGGCTGGATGCA
Source organism: Heterohyrax brucei (assembly GCA_028571685.1). Taxonomy (NCBI): domain Eukaryota; kingdom Metazoa; phylum Chordata; class Mammalia; order Hyracoidea; family Procaviidae; genus Heterohyrax; species Heterohyrax brucei. The sequence continues at coordinate 64,366,701 of CM053140.1, forward strand.
ACCTGGCTGCAGACAGGCCAGGACTGACGTCCTTATCCAGTGTCCCAGCATGGGAATCATGCCATCCCTCTGGTGCCACTCTCGTGTCTGTTGTCCAGAGCAGAGACATGCTTCCGGGCAGCAGGTAGGCAGCAGCCTTCCCAAATCCTACTCAGTGAACCTCACTGTTCTTCACTCACGTCCACTTGGCAGCAGCCAACTCTGTTCGGAACCACCGCGAGGCCCAAAGCGCAAACTGGCAGTATGCACGCGTGTATGTACGAGGTCTGACAGTTAAGTCTGCAAACTCATCCTAGAAAAAGTGCTATAAACCCCAGTGCTGAATACCACTACTGTCACCTTTGAAGAACTCCCCTGGGGGAAGCTAAACACAGATGCCAGCACCTAGTCAACCCTTCAAAACAATTTTGGAACTTTTTCTGGAATGGCCATCAGAGCTGTCATTGTATTATCCTTGATGTCCCGAATGTCATCCAAATGTCTTCCTTGCAATATTTCCTTTATCTTTGGGTAAAGAAATCACTGGTGACCATATCAAGTGAGTAGGGAGGATGTTCCAATGTAGCTATTTGCTTACAGGCTAAAAACTCCCTCACAGACAAATATACAATTAAGTTTGTGAACTTGCCCAACACGTCCAATGGCCATTCCAGAAACAGTTAAAAAACTGTTAGGAAGGGTGGACTAGGCACTGGCATCAGTACATAGCTTCCCGGGGTGAGTACTTCAAAGGTGACTATAGTGACTGATATTTGGCAATGAGGTATATAGCACTCAGAACAATTAAGCTCATGGACTTTATTGTCGGACTCTGTATGTATGTGGATGAGTGCATCTGCTGAATGACCTTCTGTTACAGAGACCAAAACCCTCTGCTTCTGTGTCTTTCAGGCCTTCCTACTCCCACGGGCAGGAACTATCACTGCTACTTAGATGTCTCCCTTTCCAATAAAGTCCCAGCTCTGTCCTTCCACCTTTCAGGTCCAGCTGTTCAACAGAAAAGACCTCAAGTCTACATTCTATGAGGTGGAAAACTGTTGTTCTCCTATTCAGCACCTACTATGCTGTCTGCCAAGTTGTAGGCAGTCAGTAAGTATATGCTGAATAAAACAATGAATCTTGACAGAACTGACCCTAAATGTATTAAATGAAGAACTCCATTTGAAATCTGAAGATACCACTGCCATTTATTACACCATCATGTTTCTCTCCACATTAGAGAGAGTTTGTTGAGACCAAGGATCATGTCCAGTTCATCTTTGGGTTCAAAGCACTTATCATAACATCTGCAGGGGCAATGGTGGTTCAGTGGGAGAATTCTCGCCTTCCATGCAGCAGATCCAGGTTCAATTCTTGGCCAGTGCACCTCAGGCACTGCCACCACCTGTCAGCCTGTGCAGGCTTGTGTGTTGCTATGAAGCTGAACAGCTCTCAGCAGAGCTTTCAGACTAACATGGACCAGGAAGAAAGACCTGACTATCTACTTCTGATCATCAGCCAATGAAAACCCTATAGATCATAACAGATCTGCCACTGATGATGGGACGGTACAGTACCAGGCAGTGTTTTGTTCCACTGTGCACGGGGTCACCATAAGTCAGGGGCCAACTCAATGACAGTGAACAACAATGCCATCATCGTAACATCTGGAACTTTCCAGCAGTCAACAGGTGAGTTGTAGAACTCACATCTATTAAATGAACAAGTTTTAAAAAGCCACCGAAATACATGAGGAGGTTTGGTAGAGCTTAATAAAGGTTACAAGTGATATATGTGACCTACATGAAAACATAAAAGTAGATGAACAAAAAGAGAGGTGTGCCATGTTTCTAGATGGGAAGGCCAAGTATTTAATGAATCTCACTCTTAATCTTACAGCTTTTGCTATTGGCATTATGAACCATATGACATTTGGGGAAGCAATATAAAAATATGAATCAAGATTTATAAAAATGTTCATACCCTGGACCAATAAATAACCTCCCTCACTCCCAGAAATTTATCCTGAGGAAATGAATTAACAGAAGGAAAAAAAAACCCATATGCATTACAGTCTTATACAAAATAATTAAACATAATTTTGTTTAGTGATGACCCATTCACGAGACAGAGTAGTCCGTAGATGTTAAGTGCCACATCTATGAAAGACATGTAGCAACACGTTAAGATACACAACACAATGTGAACTATAAAAGAGTGCAAAATGGTATGTTCATTTTGGTTAAAATAAAACACATGCACACTTGAGTAAGAATCAGTATATTGTTGCTATTAGGTGCGCTGAGCCAATTTCAACTCGAAGTGACCCCAACTGACAGAAGAGAACTGCTCCATGGGGTTTCCTAGGTTGTGATCTTTATGGGGGCAGATTTCTAGGTCTTTCTCTAGCACAGCCTCAGGTGGGTCTGAATTGCCAATCTTTTGGTTAGAAGCTGAGCGCTTTACTGTTGTGTCACAGTACAACAGGTCGTCTTAGGAATCAGTGCAGAATGGCCATACTTAGAATTAGTTTCGGTTTAAAGTAGTGAGATAGAGTGTATTTTGTTTGTTTACAAACATCTCCAATACAAGAACACACCGAACACCTACGTTGAGTATTGGTCCCTGAACTCCAGATACTTCCTGAAATAGGTACAACATACTACGTAGGTCATAACACTAAGAGATTACCCACTTCGACTTTGGCAGGTCCATTCCCACGGGTCCCCCAGTTTAGAATTTTGGGTCCACCAGAAACACACATGTCCTCTCATACATCTTAGTGTATAGTAGGCACCCAGTAAGTGAAAGATGGATGGAGAAATGGAAGAAATGAGAAAAAACAAAGATTAAGAAAAGGCTTCAACACTGGCAGAGTTCCACTTAGGGTCATGGATTTTTCCTCCAAGAATCTGTTTAACTCCTCTCAACTCTTGTTACTCTGTGGGGGTAACTCAGCCAATAGGTTGCTTCTGTACCCTGGCCTAATGTTTTCTAAGAACCCCTTGTCCCTGCTGCTGCAGATGGTCCCTTGAACTCTAGAAATCTGATGCAATGAGAGAGTGCAGCACTCTGGGTAAGCACCTGGGTTCAAATTGATGGTTTTCCAACTAGTAGCTCCAATTCCAGCCCATCATTTACTAGTTCTATAAACTTTCCAGTTAGTTACCTACTCTTCTTGAACTTTCCTAATTGTAAAATGTAGAGAATAAAGGCCAATTCAGGTACAGTTGTTGGAGAAGATTCTTCTCTTCCCAATGAGATAAAACGTTTAATTAATACAGGATTGTTTCCTACTCCATGTTTTCTCTCTGTTACGATTCTATAGACTTTCATCTCAGCCCCACTTAAAATACAAATCCAAAGATTTCATTGTATTTGCCATTTGACAAGACTATATGATCCCAGGGACAGAGCTCTGGTGGTGCGGTGGTTATAGACTTAGAAGACTACGGGGCAGTTCTGCTCTGTTCTTTCAGGTTGCCATGAGTCAGAATGGACTCAGTGGCAATGGTTTGTTTTTATTGTTCCTTCAGGTTATCTTAGACCAGTGCTTCTCAACTTGGGGTGATTTTGCTCCCAGGGGACATTTGGTGATATCTGGAGACATTTTTGGTTGTCCTACTCCGTCTTCTGGATTGCTACCGACATCTAGTAGGTAGAGGTCAGGGATGCTGCAAACATCCTACAAGGCATGAAACAGTCCCAGATGCAAAAGTTTATCTGGTCCAAAGTGTCAGTAGTGCTCATGTGGAGAAATCACAACCTAGAGTATCAGTACTTGCGAGACAGAACACCCAGGGAGCTGCACTCTTGCCCTGGTTCCTCCGCTGCAGTGCTCTCCCGAGCCGTACTTTCCCTGGTTCCTCCCCTACAACACTCTACTTCAAAATCCTTTACTTTGCTGGGCTCCCTGAAACCTGCCTGCCCCCCGCCCCATACCAGCTCCCCATTTGAATCCTGCTTTTGCTTGGAGGGTCTATTCGGCCCCATTGCTTCCATGGAGTCTGATTAAAACTGTTGCTAACTTGCATCAACTCCCTACTTGTAAACTCGTCTACAAGCAACCTGCCTGCCCGCCCTGGGTGAGCAGTCTTGGCAGCACTAAGTTGTGACTGCTCCATTTCCTTGTACAATGAAATAAAGGTGCTTTTTGTTCTCCCACCTTGACCTGTCATGTATTGGCCAGCATGAGTCATGCCAGTAAGAACCTGGGGTTTCCACCTGATAACACTTGGGAAACTAGCTTCCTGATGACCCTATGACCCAACCTACCTCTTTATCCAGACGCTGTGTGCTACACACAGAGAGAAGGTAGGAAGATTCTGGAAAAGGATCATTTCCCTGCATATCCCCCTGTGTTGAACATGCTCTTTTACTTCCCAGCTCCACAAGGCCAAGCTCCAGTCCTGTATTCTCAGAGATATTTCCCGTGAGCACCCCCTTCTCCCTCCCCAGATCACTCTTGACTCTGCAAGTTCAGAACTTACCCTGTATAGTTCCCAGTAGGTCCCACCTTTACATTTCACACACATGCCATATACACTAGGAGCAGCACAACTAGGATTCACACCTTCCCGTGGAGGTTTACAAAATGGCGAAAACAGAAACAGCACATTTTGTGTGGTCTTGGCAAATCTCTGGTGAAGGTTATTTTGAAACTTCTTTTGAAAGTGGCTGCTAATGGACTGATAATTGGTTTCTTGGCTTCCATATGAAGTGTGAAGCATTCTGCATGGCTGTCAACAAAGCATCAAGTATTGCACAAACCTTCATCAGAGTTATTTGCATCTTCCTTCCCATTGTATTTCTTGTGAAGGAAACCTGGACACAGCTCTATGAGAAAGGTTTCCCATTCTTTTGTAAAGAGGGGAGTAAAATGCTCAGAGCTTCTACAAAGGCGAAGAATACTTGCAACCTGGTCAAGACTTTCTCACAAGGACAGGCAGGCATAGGCAGAGACTGAATAGCTCTGAATCCAACACATAGTGTCTGGCACGTGGTCAAAACAAAACAAAACAAAACAAACAAACAAAAGAAAAAAAACTCACTGCTGTCAAGTCGATTTTGACTCACAGTGACTTTACAGACAGAGTAGATTTGACCCATAGAGTTTCCAAGGCAGATGTGAACTGCAAATGTTTTCATTAGCTGCTGTTGCACTTAACCACTATACCACCACGGTTCCCATGTGGTATGTGGCAAGTGATAGCCATTCAATAAAATTGCTGAATGAATGGAATGTGGTACCACTTTCAACTAATTTGAGCAGTGGTCCCTGCAGATGTGACTTAACCCAGGACTACAGGTGTAAGAGGAGAAGAAACTGGTTTCAACTTTTCTTTGAAAATGCTTTTCATTGTGAGGAACACCACCTTCTTGGAAACCTAGATGAAAGAGATTGTCTGCTGAGTACCCACCAGAGTGAGGGCAGCTCAAAAGCCAATGAAATGATTCTGAAGTCTCTGCTTGCTATAGAAAATATTGCAGAAGAGGAAAGAAGAAGCGTGTAAGTATAGGCTTGGCAAGGCAGTTCCATGATAAGGAGCTGGTTGGAAGAAAATGTGTCAGGAAAGAAGAATGCACAGCTTTGCATGTCTTTGGATAGTTATTCAAAGAGATCTGAGCCATCAAATAATTTCCCCAAGTCCCTTGCATAGTCTAAGAGAGAAAGAACAATTTTTATTTGCTAAATATTCTATTAATATTTATTGTGATTAATAGGTGGTGCGGATTGATACAGTGGCTACAGTAATGGGCTCAAACATAGCAAGGAGTCGACTGCTACGCTACCGGGTAGATCAGGAGCCTAGAGGGAGGAGACGCCCTGGCCACGGTCAAGTAAGTAAGCTAGGATTAAAAATCAGAGCTCCAGAATTAACAGCCAAAGTTATTTCAGCGCATCAGGGCTTTCTCAATACCACCTCTTCCTTTGTACCTGTTGGAGGGCAAGCTCCCTGAGGACAAAGTCCTGAAAGAATCGGCCCAGGGGCTGGGCATCCAGCGGGGAGCTGACAGATGGTGGCCCCTCACCTTCATGAAATACAAATTAACCTTGCTGTGTGGTACAAATGCACTTAGCCAGTTGGCTCTCTCCTCCTCCAATAAAGCCAGCATTCCTGAGACTCAAGCTGTGTTCTGTCACACCCAAATGTCCAGACATACTTGAGTGATCAGAGTGCATTCACGATGCCATCCCCGTCCATCCCATAATATTCCAAGAAGAAGAAAAGCCATGATGGTCCCTCAGAGCACCTGGCTCACAGTCCTCATTTTCAGGCTCAGGCTGCGCTTGCTTGCTTTAAACCACAGACAACACTGATCTATCCTGGCTGGTGCTGCTGTGTCCCCTTTCCCACTCTGCTGCTTGCCACTAGTGCTCAGCTCACTGTGGCCGTCAGCCTTGCTCCTGGAAGCTAGGAACCTGCTGAGCAGCACTTTAAGGTCTTCTGTCCTCACTGAAGTTTCCAAAACTATTCCCAAACAGCCAAGGTGTCAGGTAAATTCCTGAAGGACTACAGTGGTACCTACCACCGCTAATCTTCAGGCTTATCCCCAGCACTCTGCCACTTGATCTGTTGACTTGTGGGCAGGGAACTTGATCTTGGTCCTAATGGTTCCATGGTAAAATATTGGCCTTGCCTGTGGTAGACTCGAGTTTGATTCCTTGCCAATGCACATCATGCACAGCCACCACCTGTCTGTCAGCGGAGTCTCATGCGTTGCTATGACATTGAACAGGTTTTAGCAGAACTTCCAGACTAAGACAGACTAGGAAGAAAGGCCTGGCAATCTATTTTTGAAAAACAGTCACTGAAAACCCAATGGATCACGACAGTCTGATCCTTTGGTACATGTGGGTCATCATGAATCAGGGGCCACCTCAATGGCCACTAACAAGAATTGAGTGGCCAGTTGGCTCTGTTGTCTACATCGTTCTTACCAGCTGTCTGTCCCAGGGGCCTGTCACTTTTCCAGTTCTCCCTGCTTTCTTCTATCTGGTTGGATTTCAGGGAGTAAACCCCATCATACTGGAGATTTCCAGTCTATGCCGTAACTTGCTGAAGCACTCTATCTAGTTTAACTCCTTTCTTCCACTGCTCTCTGGGCTTGGTCTCTGTATCTCCAGGTCCTTCTGTTGTTGCATGCCCTGGGTTGCTCCCCGCTAATGCTCCCTACTCCTCCCAGTCCCCTGGGCTTCCAATGGGCTCTAAGTTGAACACTGCAGGGCTCCACTTTCTAACCACACTGGCAAGCAGAAACTGGCAGACCTCAGACAATTGTGTTCTTTTCAGTAAGGGTGATTTGGTAAATGTTTCAGCTTTAAACCTTTACAAGAAGTTTTACACAAATAAACTCACAAGTTATCAACAATGCTTTATCAGACCAAACAAAATGGTTTTGTTTGTTTGAAAAGTCTGTACTGTAGTATGATCCACCTCATCAGCTAATACACCAACCTCTTAGTAGTCACTGCTGCTCAATTACAATCTGCCAGGCTACCCCCTCCCCAAGCCCCAAGGGGCCATGATCCACTAGTGTGCAGAACTCAGAGGCCCACAGAAGCCCACTGATGTGGGGGAAAGGTCAGAGGATTAGACAGACCCCAAGAGAAGCAGATTGGAAGAGATGGAGAAGGTAGAGTGGCAAGAGTTGGGAGAATAAGCACAGCCCAGAGAATCTAGAGCCTTTAATTTCCCAATGATAACCAAGCCTGGTCCTCCTTTTGCTACATGCAGCCCTCTCATCCTTGTCAATCTCACTGCGACACCAAACTTAGGATACCGCATGCACCAGAAAGTATGGTCATACCATTCAAGAGATTATCTGTTATCTCCCTACAACAGAGCACTCAACTTTAACCCTTTCCCCAAAAGATCAACAATGCAAAGATAGCTTGATCCCCACCTGCTCCTTAAGCCCCATCCAAAAAGAAGCAGTTTTAGGGAAATCATTATAGCCTGTCAAGGTCATGGATTTCCATAGTACCCAGATGCTGGTATAGAGTCTATAATCTTACACTGTTGCAGTCTCTTACACCCAGGCTTGATTTCACAGTGGCACCAATGGTGTCATCAAGAATAAGGAGAAACTTTCTCTGGTTCTGAGCCTGACAGACCAAGTCCCAAGTATTACTGGGGGAGGAGTGGGGTGTGAGGGGGTAAGATGGCATTGAAGAAGGACCTGAATGCCAAGACTAATCACTCTCAGTGCTAAATGTACATTATTGCCAGGAATGAGGACCCAACCAGCACTGCCCCAGAGAATAAAAGAAATCAACCAAAGTGAAGCTGTTGTTACAACCCTGCAGGGTCTCAAGGATGGGGCCCCTGGACGTGCCGGGTGGGAAGTGGGCCCTCTGACTCCCTGCGGGGCCCTGAAAACAGCTGCCTCCTGTTCACTTACACACACAGCCTGGCTTCTTAGCAGACCACTGGTTATTCTTTTGGCATGTGATTGCCTTCTGCCCCACTAGCTCAAAGGCAGGCTGGCATTCAAATTTGAGTGTATCACCATGGCGGAACCGGGAGCCTTCTCTCAGGCCATAGGCAGGGATACCAGGGTCACCGCAACTGCCCTGCTCGATCTCTGAAAGACAAGAAAACAGAGACAAAGGGCGATTTAATACCTCTCTTGGAGCTGACAGTCCACATCACGTGTTCTGCTGCACTTCTGCCATGAGTCAATGGCCAAGAGTGACGCAAAGTGGGACAGTTAATTCTATTAATTAGATTCACAAGACTCTGAGAGGTCCTGATTAAACACAGCATCCTAGGGTGACTGGGCCTTCCAGGTATCATGTGTCTGATCCTCTGTGTCCTCCTAAGTGCTCTAGATGCTTCAATATGATCACTCAGGGAAGGTGGGGTACCTGATGCAGGAAACAGCACATTCCAATGTGTGCACACTTCCTTACTGAACCTGATTCTGCATCTAGCTTACATATGTCACTTGTTAGATCTCAAATGCAGCCAACCCATCCTTGAATAACAAAGGCAGGTGAAAATGAGAAGGCAGTTGATCTTCTGCTGCCCGCCTTTCCCCAACCAGAAATTGAGAACCAGATTCAATGCCTTCTCAGATGGAAGTATTTTCATGATATTTTACAATTCATTTTGAGTTAGGAGCAGGTGAAATGAAATACATAGACTCATTAAACATGTTTTCAAAGTTCATTCGAGTCAACAGTTGTGAGTCAGACACGGAGTGTGGCTTCTAAGGGCGAGCTTAGGGAGCCCGGACCAGGACAAGCATGAGTAGCCAGCTGTCCTGTGGGGAGACCAAGAGGATCCTTCAGGAATGGAGGCTGCTTTGCCAAGTCCCTGGAGTTTCCCCTGGAGTCTCAGTATCAGTGTTCCCCTTGGCATCTAATGGGTCAGCCAGCAAGTGATGTTCAAATCCCACCAGGCCTGTTCTTAGTGCTATGAGAGATGAAGGGACGAAGGGGGAGAGAGGAAGATTGAGGAAGAAGGGACGAGAAAGAGGAAGTGGAGCAGGAGGAGCTATGTTCCCAAGGAGGTGGGTGTCCAGCAAGAAGGATGTAACGTAACAAAGGAGATGGCAGATGGTGAGGTGAGGACAGTGGGATTCCCATCATCTGGGAGAGAGGGGAGCTGGAGTCACCAGAAAAGTGTTTTGGATACCTTTCTTGGGTTCTCTGGTCCAAAGGGACCCTGCTTTTCTGTAGACACCATCACAAGACATCAGGAGCCACCCCCATAAGTTGTTGTGTGTGACTCGAATAGGGATGATTCTGCTAATGCAGAAGTCCAGATCTGTTGGGCTTCCAGAAAAGCAGGGTTGCAAGCCCCAGGCACCGCCTAGCATGTTGCATTCCTGTTACCAACAAAACCAGAACCTCCAGCCCTCTGCTGACAGCTGGCAGGACAAGGCATTTTATGACAGGGATTGTGTAAAGGTGTCTACCTCAAACCTGTAGGGTCCCTGAGTGTAGGGGTTGTAAGAGGAAGAGGTCTGTATACACAAAGGTATATATATATCCTCAGGTCTGAGGAATCTCCAGTGTAGTTCAGTTCTCCCACCTCTCATCTCATACACCCCCTGGCCTCACCCTCCACACACACACCTGCAGAAAACACATATGAACTCTTTTCAAAGCTGGCCTCCCTCTTGCTCAGGGATAGGTGAGTAAGACGATATACTGAGGGTGAGCAAGGGGATAAACTAAGGCCATACATTCTTGCTCAGGGGTAGGTGAATAAAGGGATATACTAAGGCCATACATTCTCAGGACCAACCATTCCCAGGAAGATGGTTCCATTACTCTGGGCCCCAGAGCTTCAGGACACCTGAAGGACGGGAAGAGAGTGGTCCTGGAGACAAGCTGACCTGGGAAGCCAGCAGCAGGGAACCCTGTTTCTTGGACTTTGCCATGCTTGTGCCCTCAGGAGGTAAGGCCCTGGCAAGGATTACCACTTCAGTGAGGCCAGATATTCAGAGCCCTGGTTCAAACCACTGACTTCTGAAGTTGGAACGGGATCCTGCTGCCAGAGACAGGACCCTGATTTAAGGTTTCCTAGTGAGAGGTTGGGGAGTCCCTGGGTGGGGCAAACAATTAATGTGCTCAGCCTCTGACTGAAAGTTCGAATCTCAAGTCCACCTATACGCACCTTGGAATAAAGTCCTGCTTGTCTGTTTCTGAGAATTCAGCCACCTCAAGCCATGGGGAACACAGTTCTACTCTGACACACATGGAGTCACCATCAGCAGACATAGACTTGGTAACTAGTTCACCGTTGGCTAGTAGCAAGGCCTCACCAGGCGGTAGGAGGTGTAAATGCGGGGTACCTCCACCTACGTCCCTAACCACAGTGGCTTGTCTAATGCTGTGATCAGTTCAAGACAACAAGTGTCTTAGGAGGGGACAGAATCTGCCCTGTTCTTTTCATGTTACAAACACAGCTCTTCACATGTGCCCACATCTACTCAACTGTCCCTTTCTTCAATGATGCAGCCAACAAGTGTATAATGACCACCTACTTTGGGTCAATCCCTGTGCAAGACCCTTAAACCCAAACCAAACCAAACCAAACAAACAAGTTCACTACCACTGAGTTGGGTCTGACTCATGGTAACCCTACAGGTCTGAGTGGAACTGCCCCATAGAGTTTCCAAGGAGTGTTTGGTGTATCCGAACTGCCAACCTCTTGGTTAGCAGATGTAGCACTTAATCCACTACAACACCAGGGTTGGGACCTGGATATGGTCTCTGCTCTTGAGGAATGAACATCCAGTCAAAATACAGATAAAGAAACAGAAATTTATCACACTGAGTAACTGGTCCTACGAAAGCATCTAACTCAGACTTGGAGGGCCAGGTCAGCACTAGAGTGACGAGAATGAGGCACTCACCTTGGGTACTAAATTTAAGGAGCCAGCCAAAAAAAATCAGGAATCAAGAAAAATAGTATGTTAGTGCAACATTTGTTTCACAAAATAAAAATTAATGCAAAAACCTAACATATCAACATCATAAATACAGTCTACATGTCTACGTGACTGAAGGTTTCAGCTTGGCCATCTGGGTGTGCTTTGTACTGAGGGAAGAATTCAGGAGGAGGAACAGGTCTGGATGGAGGGTTAGCATAGGTTTGCTGAGATTTGAGGAGCCTGTGGGACCTCCAAGAGGAAATATCTAGGAGAAAATGACTCTACTGGTCTTCTATTCAGGAGAAAGTTACAGAAATACAAATTTGGGGATTCAGCTATAAGATAATCAAAGAAGCCCTGAGAAGAATGAGCCCATTCAAAGATAGTGAAAAGAGGTGTCAATCCTGGAAAGAACAGTGGGTAACACCAGCATTTTAGAGTGACAGATTGAAATTCAGAGGAGAGTCAGGTCACAGAGGCTGAGAGAAGAGTGAGTTTCCAGGAGACCGATAGCCTCAATTGCAAGCTCAGATATCAGGTATCAAGTACAGGTATCGAAAATCAGGTGACTGCCAGGTCATTGGTGATGCCGGCAGGAACAGACTAAGTACAGAGGATGGAGCCAGTCAACGCCCAATGCAGATGAGGAAGATGAGGCAGAAAGAGTAGATTGTTTCCAGAGAAAGTATTTCTTGGCAGTGAAGGAAGAGAGAGGAGCTAGGTGGTAGCTCACCCGAGAAAAGGTTTGAAGAATGTCTTGAAGATGGGAGACGTGTCTGTCCATCTCCTTTGCCCATTGCTTAATTGGATGATTTGTCTTTTTCTTATTGATATTTTGTAGTACCTTATAGACTATGGAGATCAGGAATCAGTCTGACATAGAATTGCCAAATATTTTTTCCCATTCTGTAGGTGGTCTTTTAAATCTTTTGATGAAGTCTCTGGATGAGCAGAAGTGTTTGATTCTTTATTAATTCCTATTTATCTATTTTCTCTTCTGATGAACGTGTTTTGTCAGATTTTGAAGTCTGCCTATATTGTGTATTAAAACTTCCATTGTTGTCCCTATTTTATCTTGGATGAGCTTTACTCTTTTAGCTTTTATATTTAGGTCTTTTATCCAATTTGAGTTGATTTTTGTATAAGGTGTGAGATATGGGTCTTGTTCCAATTTTTTTGCAGATGGATATCCAATTATGCCAGCACCATTTGTTAAGGAGACTGTTATTACCCCAGTTTAAAAATCTTAGGACCATTGTCAAATATCAGCTGTTCATAGTGAGAGGCCTCCCAATGTGTTCTTTTTCAATAGTGCTTTACTTATCCAGGGCTTCTTCCCTTTCCAAATAAAGCTGATAATTTGTTTCTCCATCTCGTTAAAAAATGTCACTGGAATTTGTATTGCGAGACTCAATGATAAAGATACGGAGGAGATATGGGGGAATGACTGTGTGAGGCCTGCAAAGGCAGGGGCGTGGGGTCCAGAGCACTCTAGAGGCTTGGTTATGAGACCAGAAGGACTTATTCTTGTTCCCTTGACAGGAATGAAAAGGAAGAGGTGGTAGTGACAAATTTTTAGCTTGGATGGCAGAATGTAGATCATTTAGGTTCTATTCTTTCTAACCTATGATCATTTAGGTTCTATCTTCTAAGTGGAGGAGGTCATGGTCATTGCTTAAATGGAGAGAAACACTTGACATTTACAAGCATGTCTGCAACAGTCAGCCTGGAGCAGAGGAACTCATGGCTAGCTGGAGCTGGGCCTGCAGCTCTGGACCTGCTGAGACGGGGATTACTCATTTAGGCATGCCACTGAGCAGGGCTGTGTGACTTGTCCCAGCAGTCTTCAGTACCATTTAGGAGTGGAGAAAGGGGAAACAGGAATGACGAGGGGTGGGGCTGGGCTTAGAGGAGACATGATGAGATACTGGAGCAAGGAGGTGAAGGGAAAAAAACAAAAAAACTAGCTGCCCTCGAGTCAGCTCCAACTTACGGCAACCCCACGGTGATCAGAGTAGAACTGTCCTCCACAGGGTTTTCAATGACTGATTTTTCATAAGTAGATCACCAGGCCTTTCTTCTGAGGTGTTTCTGGGTGGACTCAAACCTCCAACCTTTCAGTTATCCACTGACCGCATTAACCATTTATATCACTCAGGAATTCCAAGTGAAAAGCAAGGCTTCTTACCCAAGGAGCTTAGGCTGAAGACAGAGGGAAGTGAAAACAGCAGGAGGTGAGAGGAGGGAACAGAAGGTCAAGGAAAGGGTGGTGAACAGGAGTAGAGGGAGTGACAGAGGGAGACAGCTGAAGGGACACAAGGCCCCAAAGCACGGCACGTGAAGTTCAGTTTTCAGTGGTCTGCTGCGGCCACACGGGAATGGGCTGAATTGAGAAGGTCAAGGTCATGAGAAGTGAGATGACAGTAAGACTTGGCATAGAGAGGAAGAGACGTTAGTTATAGTGGGGGCGGATAGAAAGTGATAGAGCTGGAGATGGCATCCGCTCAAAGGAGATGAGGTTTACGGGGAGCGGTGTGGAGAAACGAGCTGCTAGCAGCAGAGAGGGTGATCTCAAGGTGACCCTGATTTCGTCTCAGTGCTACCCTCAAAGGGATGTTGGGTTTAAGGGAGCATTTGGTAAAAAGATTCAAGGCATAGAGGAATTTGCTGACTACAGAAAACGATTCGGAAGGGAGAGGGGAAGAATAGAGCAAGGAGGGGTGAGAGATGGGAGCTTCTCAGTGGGAGGGAGGGGACACAGGTGGCTGGCTGGCTTCTATCCCCTGGACACACTTATCCTGATCTAGCCCTTCCCTCCAAGCCCAGTGTCAGCCTCTACCCTGCCTTCCTGACAAAGATCCCTTCACTCCAACCACCGGCCTCAAAGGCAGCTGACTTCAAGCCTGTCAGTCAGGCACTGAGCAAGTCTGACATCAGGGCCCAGGATTCCAGATAGAGAGACCGAATTTTGACTTGAAGCAAATCATGCATATAATGTCCTATTATCAGGCTTAATGTAGTTCCATTTTATAAATGTTCCCTCTCTCTTTTTCTTACCCAAAGCAAGCCAGCAAACATGAGCTGCCAAGACCTTCCAATTTCGTCAAGGGTGAGGCTGAGGCAGGTATTTGTTTTTCCGTTTCTCTGCTATTCTAACCCTATCATCTGTAATCAACCTCACTGTCTTCTCCCCAGGTTTTCAATTTCTAATACCAAATTGGAATCCTTTCTTATGAGAACATCTTTACAGGAGAAATTACATCATGTGTCTCTATAAATTCACTGGTTATAAGGAGCAAAGCCCTGGGGTCCTGCTGGTGTAGTGGTTAAGTGCTATGGATGCTAACCAAAAGGCTGGCAGTTTGAATCCACCAGCTACTCCTTGGAAACCCGGTGGGGTAATTCTACTCTGTCCTATAGGGTTGTTGTGGGTTGGAATCAAATAGACATCAGTGGGTTGTTTTGTTTTGTTTTGTTTTTTATACCATGTTGAAGAAGGCAAGAAGCCGAGCTCCAGCTTTGATTTGCTGTTTCTCCAAACAGGTAGGACTTCATTTGCTCATTCATTTCTGCATTTTTTTCCTCAGCCTGAACAATAATTCCATCTCCCTCCCTTCATATGCAAAGCTCACTGCAGATTTTAATTTAAAATGTTACCTCCTCAAAGACGTCTTCCCTGACCACAGCATCTTAGATTTCCCCCCCTAATTTTCTTTTAACGCACTGTTCTCCCCTGATTCCCCTTTGTAACCATTCATTCATTCGAGAAATATTTTGTTGATGACTGTTCCAGACATTGGGAGTACAGCAATGGGAAGAACAGAATAAAGATCTCTGTCCTCACAGAGCTTTCTGCTTTCTGCTTTCTGCGATCAGGAACAAAGTGACCCACCAACTCAGCCCCCATTGCTCCCAGCTGGTTGCCAGGTCTGCCTTCTTCTCTCCCCTGCCCCCCCACTAGAGTGCAAGCCCCATGAAGGCAGGGACTGATTATGGATTGGTGACCATGGTACACCAGAGGTTAGCACTGGTGCCTAGAATATAGAGAACACTCTCTTTGTCTAATTCACAGGTTCAGTTAATATTGATTACATGGAAACTGCCCAATGCCAGACTCAGCAGTAAAGATAAAGAATGAGCTGACCACAGCCTCTGTTCTCGAGAACACACGATCAGGTGGGTAGAGAAATAACTGCAAGGTAAATGATGAGGGCAGTGGAGGTAGGTGGACCTGACCAGAGGATCTGTCTGTAGGAAAACAGAAGGGAGCTCCTAACTGGGACGGGAGACTCATAAAAGCTTCATAGAGGTTGTTCGTTGGCTCTTTCTCCTGAAGATCTTGCCTCATCTTCAACTGTCACTTCCTTGAGCTTTATACACTACAAAACTGGGTGACCCATAACCAACCAACCAACCCACTGTCGTTGACTTGATTCTGACCCATAATGACCCTACAGGACACAGTAGAACTGCCCCATAAAGTTGTCAAGGAGCACCTGGCAGATTCGAACTGCTGACCTTTTGGATAGCAGATGTAGCACATAATTACTATGCCACCAGAGTTTCCTATAGGGAACTAGAATACTGCAATGGAGACCAGCATAGGCTCTGGTGTCTGAAAGTTCTGAAGCTAAATCCTGGCTCTGACACTAAGTGACAGACCCTGCGAACATGACTTACTTTCTCTGAGCCTCAGTTTCGTCATCTGTGAAATGGAAATGATAATAGTAATACCTACTTCTTGAGGCTGTTTTGAGGATTACACAAACTCATGCAAAAACAACAGATGTCACAAAGGCTGGCACATGGCAGGTAATTAAAAACTGGGAGGCACTTCCTCCTTGTTATTACTGTCACTGTTGTTGGCGGATTCAAACTGTTGACCTCTCAGTCAGCAACTGAACTCTGAACCGCTACCCCACCAGAACTTCCTATTACGGCAAGGGTGCTACAATCCCGGACATGTGCTTCTCTCTCCTAAACAGTAAGGTTCTTGAGGACCAAGGCAGTTGCTTTTAAAGTATCCACACTCCTGGCATCTAGTAGAGCACAAAGCACATAGCAGGCCTTCAAGAAATGTTTAAGGAATAATGAGGAGAGAAGGGAAGAAAGGAAGGAAGGAAGGAAAGAAACGGGAAGGCAGAAATGGAAGAAGAGAGTGTAATGCCT
Source organism: Heterohyrax brucei (assembly GCA_028571685.1). Taxonomy (NCBI): domain Eukaryota; kingdom Metazoa; phylum Chordata; class Mammalia; order Hyracoidea; family Procaviidae; genus Heterohyrax; species Heterohyrax brucei. The sequence continues at coordinate 64,383,240 of CM053140.1, forward strand.
GGAGAGCAGTCAGATGTTTGACGTGACAGGAAGTGACAGTGAAGGGAGACGGGCCAGAGAGAGGGCCTGAGGGAGACCACGAAGAGGTTAGCTGAGGGACAGTCAGTTAAAGGCTGTGCTATAGGCCATCAGCTCTCAAAGCCAGGGGTTCCTTGGCTACTCTGTATCTCCAGAACCAAGCATGGTGCCTTATGCAGAGTAAGTGCTCCAGACCTGTTTCATCAGCCCCAACTTGTGCCGAGTGGCCAGGACAGCACTGGTGGGGCAGGACAACACCCCGTGCTTGCCTGGATCTCATGGATTTCTGCAGAACAACACCCATTTCACTTTTCTACTTCTAGTGATGGGAAGGACACAAACAGGCAAGAGACAGTGCTTCTGTGCAGGTGCCTCTAGGTGTGTCTGCTCATGCTTCTCTCTGCACATGGTTTTCATGAACGGGATGGAGGCATGGGTGGACACAGATGGCATTCTTCACTCCCCAGCTCCTTCCTCCACAACATGGTCATGGGTATGTCATGAGCCGTAGGGGGCTGGAAACGCAGGTGGACACGGACATATTAGACATTTAGGGTACCTCCAAGCTGTCTGCATTAGTCAACAACTAGAACTCACCATTTGCAAGAGCCCATGTATTGAGAGAATATACCTCATTCACATGTTACTTCCTGCCAAATTTCAATGCTGAAGCATCCTCTGTTGCTTGCCACTCTCAGGCACAGGGGCCACAGCAGACTTGGGCAGAGCATAGCTCTTGCTAAGTTTTTTCTGAGAAGAGGCAGATACGGCCTGCATCTAGCTGAATTCTGGTTTCTAGTGCCTGTGAAAATGTTAATGGTGTCTCAGAAGCTTAATGAGTGCCTTAGGAACACACCTATGCTGGAAAGTTTGAGCTTATGAAGACCAGACCAGAAAAATTACACAGACTTCAGGCTAAAAAGGGCTGCATGCCATGCTTGACAGTTCATCAGGAGGAAAGGTAGTATCCTAAGGGAGAGGGTTAGTAATGCTGGCCAGCTACCCTGGGCCCTATTTCAAACTTCTCTCCACTACCCAGGGCCCAGTCCCAACACCGTCTCTGCAGGAAGCTCACCAGTGTCCATCACGAGTTAAGATTTAGTGGGTACTGCCTGCAGAGGCCAGGTCTCGGTCATCTCCTCTCTATACTTAATTTCCCCAGACTTCCCCAAATTAATTTCTATGGTGCTTTTAGCCTCAGCTGTATCCACATATCAATTTTCTAAGCTAATATGTTGTCTTCCTCTCAGGGATGTCTGAAATACTCCTTTTCACCCTTTAGGCAAAAGTCAGCTTCAAGTAGCAATTCTTCGGGGAAACCTTCCCTGATACCCTAAAGCAAGATTAGCTGCCTCTCCTTTATATTTCGCCATCTTGTAGGCACTTAATTTATTATAGCAAAAACAGACAGTAAGTTAGGTGAGGACACAGTTTAGTCTTGTTTTCCTTACAGCTTCACGTCCTGAACAATGTCTGTAACACATAACAGGGACTTAGGAAATGTTTGTTGAATAAAGAGATGACCTTATTTCTATATGAACCCACTGGTTGGCAGGCATCCTTTCTGTGTGTAATTGCTACCTTCCTACTTCTCCGTATCTCCAGGGGAAAGGTCTTGGCTCCTTCTTCCCTTGGGCCAGCCTTGCAGCCTTGGTGTTCATCTGCCAGATTCCAGGCTCAGAGTCAGGAAGCTGGGAGATTCCCCGATTGATGCTAAAACTTGTTAGCAAGTTGTGTGTAATTTTATAATGTTTCTGGTAAGTGCTAATTGCCTGTTCCTTAAATATTTCTTGTTCTACTGGGAAGCAACGCAATGCAACTATGAAGGCATTTCCCACAGCTGGCTGCCCCACGGAGCGGGGTTGAGTTCCCAGGCTCCGAGTTTTCAGATACTGACAGATCCTCTGTGCCCCTCCTCACTCTCCACCAGCCTGACTTGGAATTCTGCCAAGCAGAAGAACAGGAAGAATTTCTGGGAAATACATCCCCATCTGCCCAACCATAGGAATCCTGTTTCTGGTGATGGTGGTGATGGTGGCAGTTGCAGTGGTGGGTGTGGGATACTGCAGTGCCAGCTGTCCTGACCCAAGGAGGCCCCCCTCTACTTGAACTGGGTCAGTGTACTGATGACAGCGGGGCCAGGTGTGCTTATGGGTGGGGTAGAAGCGACACGCCTGGGAGGCTCTGCACTCAAATGCCTTGTGCCGTCCTGTTGGACATCTGCATCCCAGCTACTCTCCCATCACAGAGCCAAACCACTTAGTGTATGGGATTCCCCAGGGTCTGGGTTCAAAGGGAAGCTGAGATGAGGGCAGGGCAATTATGAAGGCTTGGGCAATGACAGCAGCGCTAGGGATGCAGGAGTATGGGGCAAGTTTTTCACTGTTTACTAAATGCCAGGCCCTATGCTGGCTGCTTTACCACCATGAGTCCTCCTGTGAGTCAAATATTCATCATCTCCTTTTTTCAGACGGGCAAACTGAGGCTCAGAAGTGAGAAGAGACTGGCTGATGATCACACAGGTAGTCAATGGTAGCACCTGATTATTAACTGGGTTTATGAGGCCTCAAAGCCTAGGAGGACATTAGAGTGTGTGGGCTCCTAGCACCTCAGAGCCGAGAAGCAGTAACATGGCCAGCAGGAGATTGAGAGGACCAAGGAAGGGTGTCTACTTGTCCCTGCATCGAAAGTCATTATGGCTACATTTTACAGGCTTTTCTGAGCCCCTCTTCTGTGCCAGGTGCTGAACTAGGCACTGGAGCATGGAGAGATTAAGAACATGTCATCGCTGTCTTGAATGGATTCAAGAGAGGGTTTGCAATTGTTATCACAGACAGCCTTTGATGCCATATGGAAGCCCCTGTATTTTGTCTTCAGGGCAACAACAGGTTGACGTTACAGCTTTCTGTTGGTTTTTAAAGTAGGAGAGAATTACAAGCAGATTTAGATTCTGGGAAGAACATTCTTTCATTTGTTTTGACTTCTACAAAGATTTTGTAAGGAGTTGAAGTTCTGTAACTTTGAGAGGTTAACAGGATATCAGGGAAATCACATGACATGAAGTCAGAGAGACATCAGCTTGAGTGCTAGCTCCCTAACTTCCACTGCGTGAGCATGGGCAGGTCACTTTACCTCCCTGAGTCTCACATTCGTCTTCTATAGAACAGAAGCCACCACATGGTTGTGAGCTCGGAAGATGAAGCAGTGTTTCTCAAACTACTGTGTAACTGTAACCCTACTCTTGAGAGAAGGATTACAAGGAATAAAAGAGAAGAGAGGAGAAGAAATGGAGGTTTGGTCAGAGTCCTCATGGCTAGGCATCCCCTACTCCACCTGGATGGTCCCCGGGGGGTACCCCAGGCCTTTGCATGATATTGTCTGAAAGCCCCAAAATAAGGAACCTAAAGCTTCTGGCACATAGCAGACTCTCAGCAAATGTTATGCCCCTTTTTTCCCCATGCAATCACACCAAACAAGTCTAATTCCTCTTCCCATAAGACAGCCCTTCAAATATTTGGATGTAGCTCTAACGTCTCCCCTGAGTCTGACTTTCTCCTGAATAAATATTCAAGGGTATTAACCTTTCTCATGGGGCCTGACTTAACTCCTTTCCTTGTCTGTCTCAAGTGTAGGGCCTCATATCTAAAGCTCGATTCTCTGATGCCTGATCACGGAATAATAAAGCACAACTAACTCTGGCCTAAGTTCTAGTAGCTAAATTTTTGAGCCATAAAACAGGACTTTATAATTTATTCCCATGTCGTCGTATCCTGCTAATTTAGCCAGTAGCTCTATCCATCAAGATCTTTCAGCATGCTCTGTTTGCCAATAGTTGTCCTGTTAGCCCTTTCAACTTCATGTTATGTGTGCCTTATCTAAGCCATTATTAAAATATGGACAGATTAAGGGCACACAGATGACATGGAATCACTCCTTGCCACTTCTAGGAACATTTACTACTGAACAGTCACAGAATTTCAGAAAGGGGCAAAAATCTCTTCTGGTCCAAATCTAGTTCTGACAAATTCACACTCATCCCTCTTTTCTCAGAATTGAGCGACAGAGCTTGGCCTTGAACCATGGTCTCCTGATTTCTCATCTAGTGCTCTTCCCATTTTGCTACCACTGTTTGTGTATATGTTTATGAGTTCCAAAAAACCCATCGTAACTCCCCATTTACTCAGTCATTAATTTCTCCCTAATTGCTTTGCAATTTGCCACATTTCTAGTTTTTGTATCCATAATCGAACTTAATCTTCCTAGTAGCCCTGTGACCTACACTATTACTATCAGATCCATTCCACAGATGTGAAAAAAGCCCTAGTGACATTCCATGACTGCCATGGAGTTTGGAAGCCACAGAATCAAGGATCTGAACTCTGTATTTGTCACTCCAGAAGCAGCTCTGTCTGCTGCCCTGTCTCACCTACACACACAGCCTCCTCCTCCTAGAACAGCGCATCTACCATCCTTCCCCTGGTGGGCATCTGAGCGTGTACCACAGTGTCAGTATAGGAATCTGAGCTAGCCTCCCATATACTCAGACAGAGGACAGGTCCCAGTACAGGAATCCAGAGTCTTATTTATTATACTGGGGATGCACGAGTAGTTGGGAGAGCCCTACTAGGCTGCATGAGAGTCTTCAGGAGGTGGTTGGCATGGCTTGCGCTCTCCCTTTAAATTTCATGTAGAATTCTCAGTTTCATACCTTCTCCCCCTGCCTCCTGTCTCTCTGCCACCAGTTACCAGCTGCCATTGATTCCAGCTCATGGTGACCCCACCAGTGTCAGAGTAGCAGGGTGTGCTGCAGGGTTTTCAATGGTTGGTGTTTAAGGAGACAGCCAGGACTTTCTTCCCAGGCAACTCTGGGTAGACAAAGAACCTCTAGCTACTCAGTTAGCAGCTGAGAACATTAACCATTTGTACCACTGAACAACTCGGGTAGCTACTCGATCATTGTAAAGATGCAAGGTTCATTTCTTGCTGTACACTTTTATGATCCTTTCTCTGTGCTCCCGTTGGCTCTGTTTGAGGCAACTATCTTGCTTCAGTGCCATATTTACTTTGTCTTTGTGTCACCACTGGAATGCAGGTCCCTGGAAGTGAGGGTGTACATCTTACGCATCCATTCCCCTAGTGCTGGGACAATGTCTGGTACCTAACAGGGACTTAACAAGTATTTGCAGGTGGCTTCTTCTCCTCTTTTTGTGGGGATCAACATGAGCACTGATTAGTCAAGAGGAAGTCTGCAGAAGTACTGATGGGTAAGGTGGGGGGCGGGCCGGTGATATCTCTTGTTCTTATTGTATGTGTTCTGGAGAAGAGATGAAAGTCACTGTCATCTGCATCCTCCTCAGGTCCCCAACTTTGGTGTGTGTCTATACCTTGCCCTTCTTATACTTATTCATCACCATGGCACCTGAGTAGTGCCCAAAGTGGGAAACTATTGTCCCTAGCCTAAAGATTTTTTTGTGTGTGTGTATTTCTTTTTTTGTTTTAATTTTTTTTATTGTGATTGAGTGAAAGTGTACAATCCAGTTCAAATTTTAAAGATTTTTAAAAATAAATAAAGCTCAGAAATTTTAAGGGGCTTCTTACAGGAATGGCTGGGTTAACACACTCAGTTGCTAAACGCAGGATTGAAATTCAAGTCTACCCAGAAGTACATCATAAGAAAGGCTTGGCAATCTTCTCTGAAAAAAAAATCAGCCATTGAAAACCCTATGGAGTCCAGTTCCACTCTGACATACAAAGGGGTTGACATGAGTCAGAACTGACTCAATGGCAACTGGTGCTGGTACCAAAGGTCTACATGAGCAAGGTAGGACTTAGGGATGGAGCTGATGCAGGTGCCTGGTGCTGTGAGTCTGACATTTTAAGTCATTTCTCTCACGTCATCCTCAAAGCAACCTGAGGACGCACCAAGCCAAGAAAAATGCTGATGCTCAGAGAAGTTAAACAAGTAGCCTAAGGAGAAGAAACTAGTATGGGGCATAACGAAGGATTCAGGCCCCAAGTTTCAGACTCTCAATTCAGACACCAAGTTTCGGGCTCCCAGTGCAGAGTTCATCTCTCTCACCCAGAGCACTTACCTTCGTAAGACGCCTTGAATCCCAGGGAGCTGCCACTGCCGTCAGTCTGGAAGAGAAGCCACATTTGATGGTTGGTGCTGACAATCAGATCTGGGACCGACGTACCTGTCAGACTGTTAGGATAGAGAGATTTAGAGGTGTGTACCCCATCTCAGCACCCAAATAGAAGGACTGCCCAACCAACGACTTCTAAAGGAACATCCAGCTGCAAGCCCACTCAGGGCAAGTTCTGGGCCCCACAGTGTTTCTGGCACCGGGCCCAGCATCGTGTGCTCCACTTGCTGGGCAGACTCAGCCCCTCCTCCATGACTCCCCAGCCCAGGCCTGGGCTCCGGAGGGAGGTCTCTGATCTCATTTGTTCAGGGCACCCGGATGTTGTTGTGTCACACGGAGCTGTTTCTGATGCACGTCCCATGGAGTTTCCAAGGCTGTTATCTTCATGGGAGCAGATTATGAGGCCTTTTCTGCTGTGGCCACAAGCATCTGAACCCTTGTACTGCCCAGAGTTCCTTAGGCACAGGGACAGTGGCATTTAAATCCTGAGGCCTTTCAGCTCCTGTGTGAACCGCATTGCTGAAGAGACTCTGGCAGAAACCCACTTCCCAAGCTGAAAACTCAGGCATTCCTTTAAAGGAGATCTAGCCTTTCATTTCATGTGAGAGACGAGTCTTAATGTCCAGCCATCACCCCAGGGAGTTGTAAGCCTGGGGAGGATTCTGGGTTAATTCACATTTACCCAGCACGTACCAGAGTCAGACACTGTGCTGATCACTTCCCAGTCACCATCGCATTTAACGCTCCCAGCAGCCCACTGAGGTAGGGGATTGTCCTTCTCACTGCACAGATGGGAAGACGGAGGTGCAAAATGGGCAGTGACTTTCCCGAGGTCAGCCTGATGCTGTGGAACAGCCAGGAGTCCACTGTGTAGGTGTGGGGTGGTTGGGGTGGGGCAAGTTCCAGAAGAAAAACCCTATTCAGACTTTCCTTTCCCTTCGCAGCCCAACTCCTTCCATTCATTGAGACCAGAAAAGCTACCAGTACAGCTCTGAAGTGGGGGTTAGATTAATGGGTCCTAGTTTCTGATCGGAAACTCTAGTGGCAAAGTGGTTAAGCGTTATACTGTTAACCAAGGGGTTGGCAGTTCAAATCCACCAGGTGCTCCTTGGAAACTCTGCGGGGCAGTTCTAGTCTGTCCTATGTGATAACTATAAGTCAGAATTGACTTGATGGCAGTAGGTTTTTTGTTTGTTTGTTTCTTTTTTAGTCTCTCATCCACCTGGGTAGTCTCAGAGCCAAGGGTGCTGTTGAGTTGGCTACAAAAAAAGATGAGCACCACACTCCACCATGGGGTGGAGATCTGACGGACCCAAAGATCCACCCTGGCCCACATGACACCCCTGGCCTAGGGGCACCAAGCCCTGAGTCTAAGGTTCTGTAAGAACTAAGAAGAGAAGCCAGGTCAGTGTTGGCACATGACATGCATGTGCTGGTGAGCAAGGCAGAAGGCCAAGGTCTTTGCTTTTCCTAATCATGATTATTAGACCCAGGTATGGTAACAAAGGAGCCCAATCATTTTGCATGGGTTTCCCTGAAGATCTGAGGCCAATGTTGATCTAAAGAGAATCAGGGGTTATGCGGAAGAGACTCAGCACCTCATTGCTAGGAGGCTGCTACAGAAGGTGTTAGAAACTCACTCAAACCAGGCTGGTCTGGAGACCTGGGTACAAGTCCTGTTCTACCATGCATTTGCTGTTGGACATTTAGACCAGGGGTTGAATCTTTCTGGGCCTCTTCACTCAATGCTGAATGAGAAGGTTGAGCTGTATGATTCTCAAATGCCTTTTCAGCTCCAATGTTTTCAAGTTCCCTCTGTGAAAAGCACAGCAGGTCACAGAAGGAGATGGAGCTGGGGATTTGGTCACCTTAGGCACACTGTGCTGACTCATGTATGAGGTCCGACAATTAAGTATGCAAACTTAATTGTTCTAAGTGCTACACACCTCATAGCTGAATGTCACTATGATCATCTTCAAAATACTCCCGCTGGGAAGCTATGCACTGATGCCTGTGTCTTGTTCACCCTTCAAAGCAATTTTGGAGCTCTTTCTGGAATGGCCATTTTGCATGGTGGCAATTCCATGAACTTAACTGTACAGTTGTCTGTGAGGGACTTTTTAGCCAGTAAACAAATAACTGTATTGGAACACCTTCCGTACTCACCTGATCTGGTCCCCAGTGACTTTTTTCTTTACCTCCAGCAGCCCAGTGAGGATGACAATCCCCCACTTCATGGGGCTGCTGGGGGAATAAAAGAAATATTGAAAGGATTGTGATGACATTCAGGACATCAAGGGTAACACAATGACAGCTCTGATGGCCATTCCAGAAAAGGAGTTCCAAAATTGCTTTGAAGGGTGGACTAGGCCCTGGTATCAGTGCATAACTTCCCAAGGGGAGTATTTTGAAGGTGACCATTGTGATAGTCAGCAATGAGGTTAAAAAAAAAACCAGTGCCGTCAAGTCGGGTCCAACTCATGGCGACCCTAGAAGCCAGAGTAGAACTGCCCCACAGAGTGCCCAAGGAGCACCTGGTGGATTTGAACTGCCTACCTTTTGGTTAGCAGTCCTAGCAATGAGGTTACGTAGCACTTTTTCTATGATGAGTTTGCAAACTTAATTGTCAGATCTCACATATAGAGGTAAAGCCAGAGCAGAAGGTGAGTGAAGGCACCAAGCAGGGGTGGGGAAGGGTTAGGTCGGGGTGGGAACTTTCTCGCGCTCACTTTCCAATCTTTTGTTCTAACAGACCCCAATTCCCAGCCATGACTCAGTGGGTAACACCGGTGACTTGTTGAACTGCTGTGATACGGTCTTCTCTAGGTGGGTGTGGGTAGGGGATGCGATGCACCAGAGCAGGACTGCATCTGGACAGGCTAGCTGTTACTGAGAAGTTTTTCTCATTCAGCATTAAAATCTGAGGATGGTAGTCAGGAGCTAGGGTGGTGGAGGGTACGGGGCATAGGACGGGATCCTCCATGGAAATCAGAAGCCACAAACTCGAGTGTTAGTTCTACCACCTGCCATCCCCACAGTCTTCGCAAGATATTTCATGACTACAGGCCTCAGTTTCCCCACCTGGTAAATGGAGATAATAATACTTTTTCACAGGGCTGTTGTGCACACTAATTGAGACAACTGGTGTGAAATCTCCATAAGGTTCTAGGGTAAACAGAAGATGCTCAATGTTTGTGAATTTCTTCCTCTTCTTGCCACAGCAGATGAACATGGCCAGGCCTGTCTCTCTGAAGCTTGGCCACATACATTGATCAGGAGCATTTTTTGGCTTGCCTGTCAGGCTAACAGTGGTGGGCAGAGAAGGAGGGCCTTGATAGCCCCAAGAGCAAAGATCCAACAGAATGGAATCCTAGGACAGCCCGATAGTGATTTTCCTATCCCACAACTAGACCACGACATACTAACTTCTCTCTCTTTCAGGCTCAGAAAAATATGCTCACTATATCCATACAGTCCTAATTCTCTGAAACCATGAATTTTTCTCAACATGCAAGGAGGGTATAAAATATTTCCATTGTCTTTGCAGGGCATCAGACTGCCAGGGTCTATGGAGCCCTGAGTAAAACTGTTAGGTGGCAGGAGAGGGATCTGTATAGAAGTAGCAAAATGGGCAGCTCCAGTCCCACACAGGAAACTTCTATTTCCTCTGCTCCCTTGCAGCCTGTTCATTTTTTTTTCTCAATTTCCTGTGAGAATTTGGTCCCGTTCTCTATTTCCCCTGGTTAGAGTAGGGAGGCAGAGGGATTGTTCTGGAAAACAAGAGTGCTGGAGGATCTGTTCTTACAGTAGGGTGGCCTGAGGAACCAGACAGGACTCAGCAAGCCCATCCCCACCACCCACAGCCAAGGTGCACATGCCATCCTGCCCTGCCCACCAGATGTGCCATTTCACTTACATGTAGAGAACTGTTTTCTGGTCCCCGTCCTGCCCACCGTCCCCAACTGTCAGCGTGTCATAGCCCCTCTCCAAGTCAAACTCCTCAAAGGCGAGCTTGATCACCTAGGGAGGGAGTACAAGATTAGGGAGCAGGCAGTGGTTGCAAGGAGAGACTTTCCTTAATTTAAAAAGAAAACACAAAGAGTTCCAAAGCCTCGAAGATGGTAGGAATGTTTCAGGTATGTCCCAATGCCCAGAGTCACTGGCAACACGACCCTACGGACTCCTCAGTGTGGAATGGCCATTTCTGTATCACCTCTGTGAGACTGAATGACTTCTTTCCAGGCCCTACAGTCTCCGGGGCCCCCTGATTTTTCCAGAGACATTCATGGCACATCTGGCCAATTCTTGGGGCTGCCAAGGCAACACCAGGCACATCTGTCTGACTGCAAGATGATTAGGCTCTTTCTTCACAGAATTCTCCATGAGTTCGGTGGCAATTTTTCAGGGCACATGTGGAATCTCAGCTATCTTGTCCCCAGGGACCCGCAAAAGTTCCTCTAGGCTTCTCTTCCAACTGCTGTTTTCAATTCTTTTTGTTTGTTTGTTGAATAAATGAGTCTTCCTGAAAGGAGATTTCAACACGATTCCCTCTTCTTAACTTGCTTCAGTCCTGCCTTCCACAAATATTTACTAAACATTTACCATATGCCAGGCTAGCAAGTGGAGTTTCAACAGTGAGCAAGACATGGTCCCTATTCTCAGTGAGTAAGGGTGACAGAAATATAAAACCCCAAACCAAACCTTCCAGTCAATTCTAACTCATGGCAATCCCATGTGTTGTGGCACAGAACCACAGTCCATAGTTTTCAAGGCTGTGACCTTTTGGAAGCAGATTGCCAAGCTCGTCTTCCTAGGTACCTCTAGGTAGGTTTCAGCTGCCAGCTTTCTGGTTAGTTGTTGAGTTCTTAACAGTTGGTGCCATCAGGTATAAATGCTTTGGTTGGTACAGAGATGTATGGGGGCTGAGGGAGCACAGAGGACGTGTCTTATCCAACCTGTGGGGGGCGAGGAAAGGGAGGCTAGCCCAGACAGTGGCATCTGAGGGAATTCTGAAGGCTACGGGAGATTCCCTCAGGCCAAAGAGGGGTGCTAGGGTAGGAAGGGAAATGCGCCAGGCACAAATCAAGTGCTTGGGGCCCGAGCTATGACAGCGATGAGACGTTCCAAAAGAACCAGTTGCTGACTGTCTGTCTGAGGCAGGTCTACAGACGCTGGCTGAGCACCCGTTAGCTCTCCCCACCCTGGGGGAACATGTAGCTGCGCTGGTGAGGCAGGAGCTGTCTCCGGAAGACAACAGAACTTGAGGCATTTGCCCGAGGCTCAGTCCAAAGAGTTTTCTGACCTCTTCCTCAAGATACTTGAGCGTATCCTGAGGGAGGAGGTGGCACGAGGTGATGGGCTGGATGGGTCTGGCTGCTGCGAAGGGTGGGAAGTGACAAAGTGGGAGTAGGCTAGACGTGAGGACGGCTCAAAAAGGTGCAAGTCTGGGTGAGCGGTGGAGAAGGCCTTCCCCCCAAAAGCTGCAATACAGATGAGAAGAGTACTAGAGTCTAGTGATATTTAGGACTTTGTGGCTGATGGTTGAGGGGGTGCAGAGAGGGAGTTGCAAGTTTCTGGCTTTAGCAGCTGAGTAGGTGTGTGGCAAGGTCATTCATGAAAACAGCACACACAAGAGGTGCTCACTCCTACTGCCTAATCAGGGTCTCTTTTTGCCATTTTATTTGGTTTTAACTTCTTGAGGTTCTCTGTCCAACTAGAAGGCGGAAGTTGCTCCGTTTTCTTTTCCAGAACCTCACGAATACAGTATTTCCACAGACGTTTTTCCCTCATTGTGGCTGGTAGCTTCTGCAGCCTTCCTCTGCCCATGCCAAACAGCCTGGCACCATATACTGCCAGGGTGCCAGCTGAGTCTCTCCCCAAGGTGCTTCAAGTATCCCAGAAGGAAAGTGGTGCTGCAGTCATTCAGGGGCCTAGAGGCAGTGCTGCAGGGCTCTCTGCAGCTGGCCTGGGAGTCTTAGAGAGGAGCGTCACTGCAGAAGGGCACCCGCCTTCACATCAGTGAGTCTGCACGTAGGACAGAGGAGGAGGAGGAAACTGCTACCAGCTGGAAGAGAGATTAGCAGGCCCCTGGAGAAAAGGAAGGTCAAGCTGAGTTGGAAGATGAACTGAAGTCTAAGTGGATGAAGAAGGGGAAGCAGTCCAGGCAGACAGAAGAGCAGGTGACAGGCAAGAGCCACAGACACCGGGACTTGTCCAGAGAGACTGGTGTAGATGGTGAAGTGCTCATCCGCTAACCAAAAGGCTGGTAGTTTGAACTCACTCAGAGATGTCTTTAAAAAAAAAAAATACTGGTGATTTGCTTCCAAGAGGTCACAGTCCAGAAACTCGGTGAAGCAGTTTTCTGCAACGCATGGTATTGCCAGGAGCTGGAACTGACTCAAGGACAACTTTCTGTTTGTTTGTTTGTTCGTTTGCTGAAGTGGAAGGTGGGAGCATGAAAGAAGTTGGAGAAGCCAGGCTATGAAGGACTGCCTGCCATACTAAGGACTTGGCACTCTGCCATGAAGACGAAAGGCAGACAGGTACAGCAGGGTTTTAGGATCAATACTACTGACAGTGCATTAAAAATCAAGAAACCAATCACTGGGCTTGTACCAATTTCTAAGAAGCCCTGGTAGGGCAGTGTTAAGTGTTTGGCTGCTCACTGAAAGGCTGGAATCCAGCAACCCAGTGGCAGAAGCCCTAGCGGATGTTCTTCCAATAAAGCCCACAGCCCCAAACACCCTAAAAGGCAGTTGTGTCTACACTGTCCCAAGGGTTGCTATGAGTGGACACTGACTTGAATGCTCTCAACTACAAGAAGCACTGTTTTAGGTAAGGCAGGACGTGGGCCTGGTGCAGGGGTGGGGTGGGTTAGAAAAGGGGGGATGGGACCCAACTGTCCATGCTGACTGGTGGATCCTTGACCTTTCTGGTCTCCCCATTCAGGCCAGACCCTTCCCATGTTCCTTGTTGAAATGGGGCATCATCAGCACGTCCCTGGCTCTGTCTGCTTTCCATCCTTCGCTCTCTAGTGCTGCCCCAGAGTGACGTCTGTTGCCATTTCGTAGGCCAGCTTATAAGGAGTGGCTTTTCCCACCTGTGCCCTGCTGACATCCCCGCTCCCCCGTCATACCTGAATGCCCGGGCATCCTCACTCGGCTGCCCACTCAACACTCTGACTTGCACAGGCTCTTTCCTCTCCCCTTCCTGCTCTAGCACATCTCTCTTCTTCTTGCTCACAGTCCTCCCCGAGTACTCTAGGTGGGTGCTCCCCATCCCAGCACCTTCCTCTCACATCCTATCAGTACTCACCTGCCATAGTGTGACTGCCTGTTGATCTGTTCCTGCCCTACGCTGTGAATCCCGGCAGGCCCGGGCTCAGGGCTCCCTGCCTCTGTACCACCAGTGCCTGTGTGAAGCCAGCCTATGCAGGGGGCTCAGAAATGTTCATTTCCCAAATCCCACCTCCCAAAGGAAGGCCTGACTGCTCCGACCTCGGATCCCTCATGATAGTCACTGTCCAGGAGGACAGGGGTCGGCAAATCTTTTCTGTGAAGGGCCAGAGAGTAAATCTTTTAGGCTTTGTAAGCAACTGTTCGCTATGAGTCAGAATCGACTTGATGGCAGTGGCATTGGCTTCTGGCTTCTTATTCAGCACCAAAGCAGCCACAGACAACATGTCAACAAATGGGCGTGGCTGTGTTCAACCAAACTTCATTGACAAAAGCAAGCAGTGGGCTGGATGTGGCCTGCTGGCTGTAGCTGCTGACTCCTGGTCTAGAAGAATCTTTGACACAATGAATCACATAACTTGATAATCTTCTTCACCATAATCACTGGCACCTACAATATGCCAGACTCTGTTCTAAGTACAGTACATACGAGGTCTGAGAAATAAGTCCGTGAACTAAATGGTTCTAAGTGCTACATACATCACTGCTGAATATCAATACAGTCAGCTTCAAAGTACTCCTCCTTGGGAAGCTATGCACCAACGCCAGCAGCTAGTCCACCCTTTAAAGTAATTTTGGAACTCTTTCTGAGATGGCCATTGTACATGGTGGCAAGTTCACAAACTTAATTGTACAGTTGTCTGTGAGGCAGTTTTTTGGAATACCCTCCCTACTTACCTCATATGGCCCTGAAGATAAAGGAAATATTGTCATATTGTAATATGACAACAGCTCTGATAGCCATTCCAGAAAGAACTCCAAAATTGCTTTGAAGAGTGGACTAGATGCTGGTGTTGGTGCACAGCTTCCTAAGGGGAGTACCTTGAAGGTGACCATAGTGATACTCAGCAATGAGGTATGTAGCACTTTTTCTAAGATGAGTTCGCCAACATAACTGTCAGACCACACATACCAACTCATGCAAAATTCACAGCTGGGACTATGACTAATGCCACTTTAGAAAAGAGATAGCTGAGGCACAGAGAGCTTGAGCCACTTGCCTAAGACCACCCAACTAAGCTGTGGAGCTGGCACTCTCAATAGGCAGGTGGACATTAGAGGCCAGGTTCTTTGTCAACATGTGCTAGGACCTCACAACATTCTATGAGGTCTCAGTTCTGCGAGGAAAGGGCCACAACTTGTCATCTCAAACCTCCACTGATCATTTACTCGGCCACTGCAGGTGCTCAGTAAACATCTGCTGCACATACTGCAGCCTGAGGCTTGTAGTGCCTTCTGTAGCAGAAGGGGGCCCAGGTTCAGAGGAGAGTGAGGGTCATGTATGAAATTCTTCCCACCACCAGTCCCTTCCTGCCAGTCCCAGGGCAGGAGACAGCTGTTCACTGCACCACCTCCAGGACACGGAGCACACAGTTATTAGGCCTGTAATGGGAAAGTATTGCTTTGAGGGCTGGTGAGAGCAGCCATTGATATAAACCACATCCGACAGTATCTGACCTTAACACAGCAGTTAATTAAGCCAAGGAGACTACACCACACACGACCTTGCAGCTTCAGGACAGGACCCCGGTATACAAAGTAGTGATGCTTTCATCTTTGTTCTCCTCTGCTTTGGCCTTTGTTTCAAGACAGAATCCTATAATGACTCATTAAGTAACATGCAGCTCAATCAAGCTCATAACGCGTCTTCTGAGACAGGAAGGATGGCAGCACATGAAATAAGCATGATCAGAGAGGCACATTTGTATATAGCTCAGACACCCGATTTAAACTTATTAAACAAATGAATAAACGAACTCATCATCTTGGACATAATTACTGAGCACCTGCTAGGAGCTAAGCACCCTGCTAGCTGCCTCCCATAAGTTACCCCACTTGTCTGGCAATTTAAAGTAGAATCTGAATACTAAGTATGTGGAGGAGACAGTGAGTGCGGAAGAGGGAAGAGAGAGGCTCAGGCTAGGCCTTGTAGGAAGGAGGAGGGTGCGGACTCTGCCCAGGAAATGCTGCGAGCTATAAATAGGAGGCAGGCCCTGCAGGTAGGCATGATTAATACAAAAAACCTGAAAGTTCAAGTCCACCCAGAAGTGACTCCAAAGAAAGACCTGGTGATTTATTCCCCCAAAAAGGCCACTGAATCCCTATGGAGTGCAGTGCTACTTTGAGGCCCATGAGGTCGCCATGAGTCATAACTCACAACTGGAGTCTTAAAATGGAGTGATGGGTGGTGGAAATAGCGAACATGCTCAGCTTCTAACTGAATAGAAGGTTTGAGGCCACTCAAGGATGCTTCAGAAGAAAGGTTTGGTGATTTACTTCAGAATAATCAGTCATTGACAAACCCTACAGAGAGCAGTTCTACTCTGATCCACAAGGGGTCGCCATGAGTCAGAACCGATTACAAACAGAGGCAGGAAGAACAAGCAGCAGGGCAGTCAAGGCTGGGGAAGCAGGCCACGAAGAACAGCCAGCTTGAGCACCACTCTGCCTGGGAACAGAGTCTGAGGTTGGCTTTTACCCGGCACGCCAGAGCAAGCAGTCTAGACTTCACTTGGAAGCTTCTGGGAAGCTATGGCAGTGTTTGAGTGGGGTAGTGTAAACAGCCAGAAGTGCCTTTTAGGAAAGATATTGAGCATGAAGGATGGGCTGGAGGCAGGAAGGCCAGCCAACAGGCTGGTGCAGGGTCCCAGGGTGGGATGAGGACTAGTGGGAGGTGGGGGCTGCATGAGTCACTCACAGCAGAGGGTGGGTAGGGGCAGGAGCCCTCAGAGCATAGTCACTGTTTCTTGAAAGTCACGGGGACTGCAGGGGGACCAAGGAGGACATCAACCCCAGCTTCTAGAGGACATACCTCGCTTCCTGAGCACTGTTTACGACCAGCCAAGGACACGGCTCTTGTCCCACAGCCTGTGCTCAATGGTTGTGAGGCTGCAGAGGATTCGACAGCCCAGGGACGTTTTACAGGAATCCAAAGCTCCGGGAGCTCTAGACCCAGGTGGCTTTGCTCGATGACTGCATTTCTGCAATAGAGTCCTGACTGGGCTCCCGCCCTGCCTGTAACCAGTCCCTTATGCTGTACAAAAATATTCTCAGTGCCTCACCACTCCCTAGAGCAGGGTTGGCAAACCACGGTCTTTGGGCTAAATCTGGCCCATGGCTTGTTTTGTTTGGTCCTTGAGTTAAGAATGGTTGTTGTATTTTGAAAAGGTTGGGGAAAAAGAGGACACAAACATGAAACAGTGATCTTAAGTGGCTCTCAAAGCCTAAAATACCACCCAACTCTTCACAGAAAAGATCTGCTGACTCCTGCCCCACCTGGTGCAATGGTTTTCCAATTGGGTTCTCAGGTACACTGGGGTCTGTTAAAGATACTTCAGGGGCCACCAACAAAGGTGAGAAAGGAACCAGAGTGGGGAGAGTGTGGCTTCAAAGATACCCCATCTTGATCTAGTTGCTATCTTAGGGTTCTATGATAGACATGGATAGTTGTTTACTTAATAAACCTCCCTCTGTCTGCTTTTGGGGTTATTGTCAGCTGCTGTGGAGTCGACACCCCACTCATGACACTCCCACAAACAACTTCAGACAGTGTTCCCTGGTCCTGCCATACATGATCAGTTGTGGATCAGACCACTGTAATCTGTGAGGCACTCACTGGCTAACTTTTGGAAGCAGATCACCAGGCCTTTCTTTCTAGTCTGTTTTAGCCTAGAAGCTCTGCTGAAACCTGTTCTGCACCACAGCAATGTGCAGGCCTCCACGGACAGACAGGCGGTGGCTGCAGATGAAGTGTACTGGCTGGGAATTGAACCCGGGTCTCTTACCTGGGAGGTGAGAATTCTGCTGCTGAACCATCACTGCCGCCTCCCCTCCCTCTGTTTACCCCTTCCTAAAATAACTCTCTTCAGAACGTGGCAGTGTACCTAGCTAACAGTAGAGCTGAGGATGCCTGACTAATGGGCCGAGGAACCATGCAGAATGCGTTCAGGACTCCTTGTCCTGCCTTTCCCCAGCTCTTTTGCTGAAACACAGGTGTGAAGAGAGAGGTGGAGCAGACTTTTTGTGATCATGAAGGTGACAGCCACATGCAAAGAATGGCAATGGGAAAAACCAATGACATTTAGGCAAACACCGAACCTGGATTCTATCCGTGGACCTCTGAGACGTATTTTGTTGAAGCTTCTTTGAAGGAGTTTTCTGCAACTCACAGCCAACTGCAATCTAACTGGTACAGGTTCTGAGGACATGCCTTTGCGACCAAAGAAGAGTTTGCCGACTTCTGACCTTTAGAATCAAGTTCAGCCATAGGCTTATGTGGCCCATCCCTACCCCTTCAGCCTAAGCAGAAGCCCCTTCACAGGCTCTGTCCCAGTCCCACCCCTTGTACTGTTGCTCAGAGCTCATTTCTGAGTTTTTGAGGGCTGATTGTGGCCCATCCAGCCTTGGCTTACTAACTGGCTGCCACTTTGACCATTTGTTCCACAGAAGGAAAGACTCAGTTTCCCTGGGTGCAGCCAGAATGGTGAATTCTGCCTAGGTCTTACAGAGGGCCTAGGGCAGGACTGGAAAATCAGCTCTTGAGGCAGAAAGGCTGAAGACCTGAACCCTTAAGAGCTCAAGGAGAGAAGCTTCCAGCATCTCTGAGGAGGGCTTTTGAGGGAGTTCAGAAATAAAGCCACTAGGCAAGGATGGAAATTTTGGCAAAAACCCTAGTGACATAGTGTTTACGAACTACAGCTACTAACCAAAAGGCCAGCAGTTCAAATTCACGAGGTGCTCCTTGGAAACCACATGGAGCAGGTCTACTCTGTCTTACAGGGTCACTGTGAGTCTGAAATGACTGGACAGCTGTGTGGTTTGGTACTGGGCCACGACCTCAGGTTTCGTTATGCTGGCTTCACAAGAACAGTCAAGTTCTTTCATTCTGTCATTACTCAGTTAACTAATTACTCCATTAACTCACATAGTCATTCAACAGCTCTTAAGCTCTTACCAACTGCCAGACTTCGGAGAGGCAAAGGTAGGCAAGACCAACATGGCCGCTGCCCTTGGAGACCTTGCTGTCCAGCAGAGGAGATGCACGAGTATGTGAAAAAGGTGACCCAGTGCTCCACGTGCTGAAACCAGAGACAATATGCGGGGCACAGAGTCCTGCCTTGTCTTCAGAAAAAGAGAAAAGTGTACAGACGACACCAGATCTGGGGAAGAGGAATTCAAGAAGTGATGCGGAAGCAGAGTGAATGGAATCAGATTTGGGACTTGGAGAAGTCAGTTTAAAGGGACCCCCTGGAGCTGCCCATCCCTGGGTGGTGCAATTTGTTTTGTACTAGAATACTAACCTAAAGATTGGTGGTTAAAACCCAGCAGCCTTTTCAAGAAAGGATGAGAGATCCACTTCCAGAAAGATTACAGCCAAAAAACCCTGTGGAGCAGCTCTACTCAGTAACACAAGGGGTCACCATGAGAAGGAATCAACTCTGTGACAACAGGGTTCGTTTTGTGGGTTTGCTGCTGCCCAGCCCTGATGAGGTGGGTTGTGGGGCATGTGAGCTTCAGGGTGCACAAGGGTAACCTCTCTGATTGCCAGCATCTCACACAGGGCTCAGCACAGAGAGGGCATTAGTAAATGTTTGCAGAATGAATAAATGAGTGAGCAAATGGACCGACAAATGCACTCGTGACATTTGCACTAGCCGGTGAGCACCTGCTGGGAAATGTATTTCTTGGTTCTTCAGGTCGACACAGGGAAGAGTGACATCGATGATCCCCCAAGGAGTGAATAATCAAAATGCTGTTATCTTTGGCTTTGGAGTTCATGAAATGAGCTTTTCCTTCCAAGCCCCTCCTTTCTCCCTACTACCCTTATGCCTATTCTCTCTGTCTCTCTCTCTCTCTCCTGCTTTTTCTTCCTTTCTAACAAAGGTGAATTAACTCTCCCGATCAAATCCAGCAAGGCTTACAGCATATTGGATCGTATGTCTTGGGTTCACACCGAGAAGGGTGTGCCGGCAGGGTGCGCAGATGCAGGTCCAGCTCCTGCAGAGCTGAGGGTGGGTGTTTCATCAGGCACGTCTTTCATGACGGTGAACCTACAGGTCCTAACTGGCAGCAGCCCTGGGACCACAGCCTGTACCTGGCACCCAGCAGAAGCAGAGCCACACCTGACAGCTGCCTGACGCAGAGATGCGTCTCCTTCATTCATCATGAATGACGCATTCAACCATTTGCAGAGCCCCTCCTGTGCCCAGCTCTGTGCTTGCTGCAGAAGAAGTACACAGAGAGCTATTCCTACTTTCAGGGCATTTGTGATCTAAGGGGATTCGAACTCCAACAAAAGGCTCTAAATAAGTGTTGTAGGAGCAGAGGAAAGAGCAACACCTGGTGGAGTTCTGAAGGCTTTGGTGAAGGGGTTGGGGGGACTAGGCGGACTGGTCCGGACATGCGCACAGAGGTCTTAAAGGGCCAGGTGTATCTACGACTCTTAAAGGGCCAGGAGCTCAATGTGGCTGGGGACAGGTGGCTTAAAGGGGGACGGTGAGGAATGGGGTCTGCATGTATCCTTGGTGAGTTTGTTCTTCATTATATAATGAGCATGGCTAGTCAGAACCACCAGAAACCCTGGTGGTGTAGTGGGTTATGTACCACGTCTGCTAATCCAAATGCTGGCAGTTCGAACCTGCCAGGAACTCCTTGGAAACCCTATGGGGCAGTTCCACTCTGACCTGTAGGATTCCTGAGTCAGACCCGACTTGACAGCACTGGGTTTTAGTCAGAACCACCAAGGGTGCTCTTTAAAAATACACATTCCAAGCACCCACCCCCTGACCTACTGAACCAAATATTTGGTAAAAAGGGCTTGGGAATCTATTTTTAAAGGCTACCTAGTTGTTTATGATGATTAACCATGTTTGGGGAATACTATTATGGGAAGACTAAGGACAGAGCCAGTCCACATGCCCAAGACATTTCCCAAGGACCTTCCAATCAAAGCGAGCACATAGAGGTGGCATGCGGGATAGGCTGATGCCACTCACCCTGGGTCATCTTCTTTTCCCTTTGCCCTGATCTGCCAAGCTTCTAGGAAGACAGGTTGGGGCATTTTCATTTATTTCTGGCTTATCAAGGAGAGACACACGCTTAACCCACCACCCCAGTATGACAGTAAGTTGTCTTATAGGCCCTTGGTCATTCCAACACCAGAGCATTTCTGTTTCTTGCTGTGGGTCTTCTTCTCACCCCTAGGGGGCCCTAGTCCCTAGCGTACTCCCAGCTCCTTCCGAAGCTGGCCAGCAGCAGTGCGACAAGGTGCTGGGAAGCACAATCAATCTGTGGCTATAAGAGGAACAAGGGGACACTTGTCCAACTCCACACTGTGCAGGCCAAACTCTCAATTCTCATAACAGCATGCAGTATTGCCTTATTGCCTGCTCTGTCTCAAAGCCCTGATGGCACAGTGGTTAAGGAATCAGCTAGCAATGAAAAAGTTTGCAGTTCAAACCCACCAGCCAGTTTCTGGAAACCCCATGAGGCAACTCTGTACTGCAGCGCTCCTATGAGTCAGAACTGAGTCATCAGCAACAGGTGGTTTTCTACTCTTCTCAGAAGAAGGGGTGCCCCCTTCCTTGCAAAGTGAAACCCGATATTCTCATTACTGTTGTCCTCTTACTTCCTCCAGGACCTCCGATCAGTGTCCATTCTCTTTCTCCTACATCTTCACCCTCTTCTTTGCTTGCTCTGCCCTCAGCCTACAAACATCCTCCAGTCTCTGATGACCTCAACAGACAAACTCAAGAAAGATGCCAAAGCAGCCCAAGTCTTCTCTCCACCCTACCTCCCTCACATGTTACTGCTCTTTCTCTTTTGTTTCACCATGAAACTTTTCAAAAGGACTGTCTATACTCATGGCCTCCTAAGTCTCACCTCCCATCCATCTGGTCCTCATCCTACTGCTACCCGCATCTGTTGTTAAAGCTGAAGGTGAAGCTCCACTCCAAGGTCAAGGCCAACCACTGTCATCATCAGACAAGGGCCTCCATGGAAACTCTTCCTGCTTTTGCAGCACAGTTCTCTTCCTACCTCTCAGTCTGCTCTTGCTATGTTTCCTTCACTGGATTCCTTCTTTGATCTGCTATCTGTTAGGATGACATTCCCCATCCACTCTGGACTTTCATACTTTCTTCCCTCTTTCCAAGAAATGTCATTTATTTCCTAGGCTTAAGATACCCACTCAGATGCTGACAAGATAACACCCAAATCTCTCTCTTGAGCCGAGATTTATCCAGTTCATAACCAGTATGTCTACATATTTATTTACGTTTCTTACAAATATAAATAATCTTATTCACGTTTATTTAAGAGTCAATGATTTTATTCTTAAACGCTAATTTTAAGGTTTAGTAGGATCAGCCAAGTATGTTCTACTATGAAGCAATACAGGTCTTCATGCAAACTTGGTAAAGCTTGTCTTATAACCTCAATTTGGGAAAAAGAATTTGTTAATAATTGTTTAGCTTCAAAAACTAGTGTACTTAAACACCACTGATGTCCCACAGAATACCCTGGTAGAATAGTGGTTTAGTGCTACAGCTGCTAACCAAAACGTCGGCAGTTCAAATCCACCAGGCGCACCTTGGAAACTCTATAGGGCAATTCTGCTCTATCCTATAGGGTCACTATGATTTAGAATCAACTTGACAGCAGTGGGTTTTGGTTCTGGGTATCCCACAGTCACCTTGTATGCACCCTATTTCCCTCTTAACCCCTGCACAAAGCACATTCCTCCTCTTTGGTCTCCTTTGTTAAGTGTCCCATTTGCCCAGGCCAGAAAGCAGTGAATTATCACTCATTCATGCACTGAGTAAATACTTATCGAGTGCCTGCTACTGGGCCTTGGGCCCCGGGGTTGTAATACTGAATAAGATTCTTCCTCCCACAGCTCCCATATACAATCAGCTGCCAAGTCTCATGCCATCCTCTGCATCTTTCAAACCTGTCTCCTCCAGATTTCCAAAGACTTGGTTGATGACTCCATTTTTCTTACCTGGGCAACTGCTCTGGCTGTCTAACTAATTTTGTCTCCTCCAATATCCCATTCCCAAGGATTAGCACTAGTTTGTTCCAGTTCCAACCCCTGCCGAAAATCTGCATTTCTAACAAATTCCTAGGGGGTACTAATGCTGCTGGTTAGGGACCAATTCTGAGAATTATTAGTAGTGGAGCTACCCCAACCCATTGCCAGTGAGTTAATTCCAACTCATAGCAAGCACAGAGGACATGGCAGAACTGCCTCGTAGTGTTTCCAAGGAGCAGCTGGTGGACTTGAACTACCAGCCTTTAGGTGAGCAGGTGAGATCTTAACCACTAAGCCATCTGGGTTCCATTGGTAGAGCAGTGGTTACTCCAAATTCATTATACATAAGAATCACCTGGTGTCATGGATTGAATTATATCCCCCAGTGACCACGATTCTCGGTATTGTGTGACTGCCATCCATTGTGTGATTGTAATTTTACGTTAAAGAGGACTACTGTGGAATTTTAATACCTTTACTAAGGTCATATTCCTGGTCCAACTAGTTTTCATCTTACAAGAAATAAAAGCAAAGAGAAGCAAGCAGAGACTAGGGACCCCATACCATCAGGAAAGCAGTGCCAGGAGAAGAGCATGTCCTTTGGATCTGAGGTTCCTATGCTGAGATGCCCCCAGACCAAGTAAAGACAACACAAGAGCCTTCTTTCAGAGCCAATAGAGAGCAAAAGCCTTCCCCTGGTGCTGACACCCTGAATTTGCACTTGTAGCCTATTAGATTGTGAAAGAATACATTTCTCTTTGTTAAAATTATTCACTTGCAGTATTTCTGTTAGAGCAGCACTAAATGACCAAGACACCTGGTACCTTGTTAAAATATAGATCCTGTTTTAGTGTATTGGGTGGAAATGCAAATTCTCGGCAGGGGTTCATTCTGAAGTCTTGCTTTCCAATCCTTTCCACGGCTGCCAGTGTAATCTTTCAAATACTCAGACCTTACTTCTATTTCTCTAGTTTAGAAGAAAGAGTAACCTTTGTCCTTCCCGAGACTAACTCCAAGGTTGTCAACCTCATCTTCTCTTGCCTACTCTAAGACTTCGCCGTATAGAGCAGCAGGATACAACTATTGAAGTATGTAGGTGTTGGAACCAGAGTACACTGGCTTTAAGTCCTGGCTCTGCCACTTACTGTTATATACTATGGCTAAGTTCCCTAACCTTTAACTTACCCATGATTTAGTTTTTTCATTCATCAAATGAGTCTATTACAACTCAAGTCATTATGCTATTAAGAGAATGAAATACAACATGTTGAGGACTTAGCTCAGTGCTTGGCACAGAATAAGTGTACTGTAAGAGGTTGCTTCACAATCCATGGTGGTGACTTCTGTGTTGTATGTGGTGGCTTCTGTGTTGCCGAGATGCTGGAAGTTACGCCACCAGAATTTCAAATACTGGCAGGGTCACCCATTGTGAACTTCCAGACTAAGACAGACCACGAAATTCACTTCTGAAAATCAGCCAGTGAAAACCTTATGGATGACAACAGAACACTGACTCTCTTGCTTTGAGTGTGTCATCAGGAGAGATCAATTGCTAGGGGAGGACACTGTTTTGGGTGAAGGAGAGGACCAGTGAGTACGAGGAACCGGCATCAGGGCTGCAGTGACGGACTCGAACATGCCGGCCACTGTGAGAGTGACACAGGACTAGGACACTTTTCATTCAAGGTTGCCATGAGTTGAAAGCTGACCCAACAGTAGCTTTCTATCTATCTATGAAATAGCTATTGTTATTACCAGCAGACTAACCTTTCTATCCTTAAAAACTCTGGTTCCGGATAAAACAAAACCTCTTTGCCAAACACAAAGGACTCACCAAGATCTGGCTCTATTTCCCTTTTCATCCTCAGCTTGATGTAGGCATGCTGAGTTACGGTCAGTTCCAGGAAGTTATTCCAAACCTTTGCATATGTGTTCACTTACAGATTTTGAAGTCTTCTCATCTCTTACTCTGCTCAAATATCACCTCCCCTGGGGAAACCTCTCTGACCTTTCAGTTAGTGGCTCCTTGCTTGGTTTTCCCATAATGGCACTCTGGGCAGATCCATTAGCATTTATCTGTACTCTGGTTTTTGGTTTACAAGCCTATCTTCCCTCTTTATGAGCAAGCTCCTTAAGGGCAGAGATTGTATCTCCAGTCAATGAATGATTGAGTGATAATCTTGTATAACAGAAAGTGAACTTACAGAGGCCATCTATGCCTTTTGCTGAAGGAGATTTCCCAAAGGTAATTAGGTCAGCAATACTCATATATACCTATAGCTCACCTGTGGACCGGTTCCTAACAGGGTTAGGAATAGAGCATTGGTTTTCCCCGCCACGTGCACGGTGGCAGTTTTTATTCCTCGCTCTTAGATTTTGAATTTCCTTACTAATACCCTCCTTGCTGTACTGAATGGATGCTCCCCAGCTGTCCTCCTGTTTGATGTTAGATGTCACCTACTTGAGCTTTTCTGGGTTCCCTTGGTACCACCTAAAGCTCACCAACAACCTGTGGAGATGTGGGAACACCCTTTTCACAGCTTGTTTCTGAGGGTATGTCCTTCAGAAGTGCCTGGTTTCAAGAACTCAGGCGGGTGTCACTACCAGGACATGCTGAAGAGTGACAGAGATGGGGCCACTGACCTCTACAAGCCAGCTAGTGCTAGAACTTCCGAGGATGAATCAAGTGGTTTCCCAGAAACTTCCTGAGCCTCAACTAGACTTTCCTTTATACTCTACCTTCAGGTTCAAAAGAAAACAGACATAAGGATATTTAACCATCTCTAGGAAAAGGTCCTTAAATCATCAATGCAATACCCTTATGGTAGTAAGTCCTTCTTCTGGTCTAGCCTCCATCCTCAACCCCTGTGGCTTAAGTATCCTTTCTCATTGACCAGGTTGATCATCAAAAATTCTCTTAAATATCTTTCTTTTGCAAAATGTTTTTCAGAGGAAATTTATTTCCCCTGGGTACCCTGACTAAATAATTTTAAAATGCTGGAACAAAAAAATATATATATCTTTCTACGAGTTAGTAAAGAATACTCTGAGTCACAGAGTCCCAAACATGTTGACTCTAGGGATGCTGAGAGTGACTCAGAGCATGCAGTGGGCTTTTGACTTCATTTAAAAATTAATGAAGCAGAGGTTTAGTCTTCAAGGCCTGGTGGAGAAGAGGGGTCAGGAACAGGAACAAAGCTCAGGGCCTAACAAGGTGGGTCCAACATGGGGGACCTCCCCCCTCCCCCGCGTAAAGGTGAACCAGCCAAGGGCACAACACTTTGCATGAGGGTGAGTTAGGATTAAACCTGTCCTCTTTTTCTTCTGCTTCTACCACCCTTGGGGGTGGGGGTCTGGAGGCAAAATATGTATCTCAGACCCTGAGACTGAGCATACAGAGAAAGAAAAATATCCCCTGGGGCTTCATAACTCTAAGTCCCCTTCAGTGGTCAATACTCAAGTAAACCTAAGCAGTCACTGGCTTTATTATATAGTAACAATAATGTCGTGTGAGAAAAAGCAAGATAAAATGAAAATAGATGACACCATAGTATATAAGTCGGGTTTGCCACTTTCACAACTCTTGGGTTGTGAAAACCTTCATACTGGGAACTAAGTCTGAAAAAGTTTCAGTGATGTCTCCAGGCACCAAACCAGAAACCAAGCCCACTGCCGACTCACAGTGACCTTACAGGACAGAGTAGAACTGCCCCATAGAGTTTCTAAGGAGCACCTGGTGGATTTAAACTGTTGACCTTTTGGTTAGCAGCCACAGCTCATAGTCACTACATCACCAGGATTTCCTTCTAGCCACCGGGCAGAAGCAAATGAAACCCCTCTCTTGCAACAACTCACTTCCATTCAGGTTTCAGAGAATTCCCAAGCACAACACAGAGAAGGAAACTCATTTCTGGGAGGAAGAAGTGAGAAATAACAGACAACAGAATCAAACCATTCAGACCTCAGATGCTGGTATCAGCAAAAACAGTATAAAATAGGTATGTTTAACATATTTAAAGAATCACAGAAAGATCTAAACATATGAATAAGGAGCAAGACTATAATATATGACTGAGGATACTTGAAAGAGAACCAAATAGAACTTCATTAAAAGAAAAAAATATATTATTTGAAATAAAAATAAATTTCCCTGAATAAAGTTAACCAAGATTTGACACAACTGAACAGAGAATTACTGAATATGACAAGACAGAGGGAAAAAATGACCATGATCAAGAGACAGTGAATATACACTAAGAAACATTAATGTCTTGTCAGACTTCTGGAAGTAGCAAAGAGAGAAAATATTTTCTAGTTGAATAGATAATGGCTATAAATTTCCTTAACTGGAAAAGGGCACAATTCATACATTCAAAAAGCTTAATGACTCTCAAACAGGATAAATGCAGAAATATTTACACCTAGACATATGAGAATGAAACTGCAGAACACCAAAGACAAGGAAAGGACCATGAAAGCATCCAGGGGGATGTCATACAAAGAGATGCGAACAAGCTGACAGCAACAATGGAAGTCGGAGAACAGTGGAACAGTATTGCCATGTAATCATGTAATTTTCCTCCTTTATTCTCTTAACCTGGTGAATTTCCAGGAATGTAAGGTTGGTTTAATATTAGAAAAATCAATCACTGGAATTCACCAGGTTAAGAGAATAAAGGAGGAAAATTACATGATTGTATCAACAGATGCAGAAGATACTTGATAAAACGCAATATGCATTCATGAGTGCTTAGTAAACTAGGGTTATGAAGGAACTTTCTTAGTTTAAAAAGGAGCACGTGCAAAATAAAAAAGAAAGAAAACTCTTAATATTATACTTAATGATGAAACAATAAAAAACATTCTATTTAGCATCAAACAATAACAACTGTGTCTCCTCCATCACAATGATTACACATTGTACTGAAAGTTCTAGCCAGAACACTGGGGCAAAGGGCGGGAAAAAAAGGCATAAGGATAGGAAAGGAAAAAGCAAAACTATCATTCCTTGCAGAAGATGATTATATATAAACTCCAAAGAGTTAGTAGATAAATTATCGTAAGAAGCTATTCCATAAAAAAACCAAAATATTAAAATCAACTGCATTTCTAAATACCAATAAGGAAGAGCTAGAAAGCACTATTAAAAACGATATGATTCATAATAGTAACAACAAATACACGACATTTATCTAGAAGGAGATATACTGAGAAATGTCCAAGATCCGTAATGAGAAAAAAGTAAGTATTCAATTTTACTGAAAGATATTAATAAAGTCCTAAATAAATAGAAAGACATACCATATTCAAGAACTGCAAGACTCAATAACATAAAGAAACTAGTCTTTCTACAATTGATTTATAAACCAGAACCAAACCTGTTTCTGACAAGGCAGAACTGCCCCCAAAGGATTTCCAAGGAGCAGCTGGTCAGTTCAAACTGCCAACCTTTTGGTTAGCAAGCCTGAGCTCTTAACCACCGTGCCAGCAGGGCTGCTAATTGATGTAGTTTTGTTATAATTAGAATAAAAAATTCTAGCAGGTTATCTTGCAAGTTTTGACAAGAAAGAGTAAAGAACATGTCATGGGGGGCGGGAAGGACGTAAACAGAAAACAGGCACACAGCAGTGCAAAATTACATATAACATAGACAAACCTTTGGGACTTGATTTTGAGTGATATTGATGAAGAATACATACAACATGATCACATTTATATAAAGTTAAACTGCTGGTATACTAGACGATGCACTTTTGCAGATAAACACTTCAGTGCTGACTATTAAGAAGAGCAGAGAATTAAAACATACAAGATTGAGGTACATGGTTATATCAGGGTATCAGTGATAAAAATACATCACAAAACTAACTAATGGTTACTTAAACTGGGCAATAGCTACACAGGTGTTTGTTGTATTGATCTTCTTTATATCTTACAAACATGTTTTTTTTTACCTACTTTATATTTAATTAAAAACTATTTTTTTTAAAGAATTATCTCCAGCCAGCAACAGAATGGGAAAAAATATTTGGCAACTACATGTCAGACTGACACCTGATCTCCACAATCTTTAAGGCATTACAAAATATCAGTAAGGAAAAGATAAATCAATTAAGCAATGGGCAAAGGAGATAGACAGATGTCTCTCTAAAGAGGAGATCCAGGCAGCCAAAAAAACGTATGTGGACATGTTCACAATCACTAGCTATTAAAGAAATTCAAATCAAAATGACAATGTGATACCATCTCACCCCAACAAGGTTGGCCATGATCCAAAAACCTCAAAACAACAAATGCTAGAGAGGCTGTGGAGAAATTGGAACTCTCCTACACTGTTGGTGGGATTACAAAATGGTGCAACCTCTTTGGAAAGCAATCTGGCCTTCCTTAATAAGTTGGAAATAGATATACCATTTGACCCAGTAATTCCACTGTTCGGAATATACTCTACAGAATCAAGGTCATTCACACCAATGGATACATGCACACGAACGTTTATCGCAGCACAGTCCACAACAGCAAAACGATGGAATCAACCCAGATGCCCAACAACAGAGGAATGGATAGGTAAACTATGGTATATATACTCAATGGAACACTATGCAATGATAAAGAACAACGATGAGTTTAGGAAACATCTGATAACTTGGTTTCAATTGGAGGACATTATGCTGAGTGAAAGTAGTCAGTGATAAAAGGACAAATATTGTATGGGACTCCTATGATAAGAACGTAAAAACAGACTCATGCATAGAAGAAAAGACTCTTTGATGGCTGCAAGGATAGGGAGGGAGGCAGGGTGGGGGGAATGGTTTAGATAGTTGATAAAAATTTGGTTGAGTGAAATCTGAGACAGCACACATTAGAAAGAAGATCAATATTAACTGGACTTCAACATAACATGATCACTCCTCCCATCTTATCCCAATATTGAAAGGACAGAGTAGCTGGGGTGGGGAGCTGGGGACCATGCTCTCAGGGGAAATTGAGGCCAAAGTGGCACAATGAGTATTTTGCTAAGAGACCCTTCTGCATCCCACATTGGTGAATGGTGTCTGGGTTCTTAAAAGCTGCCAAGTTGCCATCTGGGTACAGCAAATGGTCCCAATTTAGCAGGAACAGATGATCACCAAGGATGACATGGGGGAAAGAGAACCCAGAAGACAGAGAGACCCACGTGAGTGGATGACTACATCAACTTGTGACCAGAAGAACCAGATGGTGCCCAGCCACCACCAGTCATAGCCATGAGGCAGCTCACAAAGTTGGGTCTCACTGCCAACACAAGAATAAAAAGGGGTGCACCCTGAGATCTCCACTAGAATACTACAACTGATGGTCCAGGGAACTCAGGGTGCCCTTGGGAGCATGGCCCCTGGCCCTGATGCTGCCCCTGTCCATGAATCATAATGGAGGTGAACTCTTTGGACAGGAATGGATTCGACTTGGTGACACAGAGTGACCACATCATGCGTGCAGTTTATGGTTCTACATATCTATAGGATGTCACCCTACTGACCTCTTACTGGAGGAAGGGGAGTGGGTGGAGAGGAGAGGACAGGAGAGTGCTGGGAGGATAAGGCATGTATGCAGCAGAGAGGAAGACTGTGCTGTAACCGGGCAGCGAGAACAGTGGGAGCTGCATATAGGTGGGCATACAAATTTATACAGGAATGTACACTTTCATTCAATCATCATCATCATAATAATAAAAAAGAATCATCTCCAGAAATGCTAATACAAGGAAGTTTGGGGTTTCAGGTCCCTTGTACACCAACTGTTCCCTTGCTGGTCCTGACCCCAGGACACCCTCCCAGTCCCCAAGAGCCTTACCTTGGCGGGGTTGAGTGCTGTGATGACCCACACACAGTGTGCATTGTTGTCATACTGAATGGGGAAATTGGGGGAGGTGATGATGCCTGACGGGCCTCGAAGGTGGGCATCACACATCCGGGCTGCAGAGAGGAGATGGAAGAGAAGCTGTTAATCTACACCAGGTCGCGCTGCCCTCCCCACCGCCCACTCCTATCCCAGAAGAGACTGAGGTCTGTACCGTCCCACCTTAGACATAGTCTCTTGCTTCTTGTGCCTTTCCCCCACAGTTTGCAGCAGGCAAAGGGAAGTCAGGGTTCCTGGAGCACAGAGGCAGGCCCACATACCCTTTCTGCTGTCTTGGAGGTAGTGATGACTTCCACAGGCTGACTAAGCAATCTGGTCCCCAACCCTGTCCTCACTGTGACTAGTTGCTCATTTCCACCAAGAGATAGTGGCTACCACTACTCATGTTGACCCAAAGCTGGCTGGACGGGGAGGTCCAGACACCTGGAGGCCTGCTAAACTGCAAAGTCCAAGTTGTGCTCATCTGTCTGAATTTCCCCATTTACAGGCTAGTTCTCCAAAAACAGTGAAGCCCTACTCAGAACCAATCTGTTGAGCTAGGTCTCTGACCTTCATCTGGTCCTGCAAAAACCCAATTCCACTTTTCGCAGTCCTTCAGATCTCCTGAAGTAGAATCTCAGGATGTCCTTTCGAAGGCTACACCATGGGTCTCACAAAGTCTGTGTCCGAGGACTCTGCCAAGACTCCTGGCTCACAGCATTGAGGGGCACCCAGAGTGACTTTAATGCTCATCAACTGCTTTCCAAATCCTCCCCCACACTCAGCTCATGCCTGGAACAGGCTTCTGATAGGAAGTATAAAGATTAAAGGTGAATTAGACGAAGTGCTCTACTCAAGTAGATATAAAGTGTTATCAATCACAGCTTAATCTAATTAAGCTCTTTAAAATAGCTTCTAAACTAATTAGGTTAAGTAGTGACTGATAACAGTTAAGGTACTACATTGTACCTAGATGCCTGCTCTTTTAAAAATATGTTCTTTAGTTCTAGACATCCCATTCTTCAATGTTGTTGTTGTCCGGTGCTGTAGAGTGGGTTCCAACTCATAGCCAGGCTACATACAGCATCACAAGACACTGCCCAATCCTATGCCATCCTCATGGTCATTGTTGTCCTTGAGTCCATCACTGTAGCCACTGTATCAATTAATTTTGTTGAAAGTCTTCCTGTTTTTCATTGACTCCCTACTTTTTACCAGGCATGATATCCTTCTCCAAGGACTGGTGCCCTCTGATAAACGTGAGACTAAATCTCACCATCTGTGCTTCTTAGGAGCATTTGGGCTGTATTTCTTCCAAGACAGACTTGTGTGTACTTCTCACAGTCTATGGTACATTCAATATTATTCACCAACATCATAATTTAGAAACATCAATTCTTCTTTGGTCTTCTTATTCATTGTCCAGCTTTCACATGCATAGGAGGCAATAGAAAATACCATGGTGTCACTGGTGAGTGGCGTCTAGGGTCTTAAAAGCTGCCAAGCTGCCATCTGAGGGTACAGCAAATGGTCCCAACTTAGCAGGAACGGATGATCACCAAGGATCAAAACAAAATGGGGAAAAGAGAACCCAGAAGACAGAGAGGCCCACATGAGTGGGTGACTACATTGACTTGTGACCAGAAGAACCCAGTGATGCCCGGCCACCACCTGGGATAGCCGTGATGGAGCTCACAAGGTTCAGTCTCACTGGCAACACAACAATAAGAAGGGGTGCATCCTGAGATCTCCATTAAAAGACCACAACTGATGGTCCACAGGCCTCAGAGTTCCCCTGGGAGCATGACCCCTGGCCCTGATTCTGCCCCTGTCCATAAATCATAATGGAGGAGACTGCCCATATCATGTGTGCACTGTACAGTTCTGTGCATGTATATGATGTTGTCTTGCAGACCTCTCACTGGAGGAAGGGGGGCGGGTGGAGAGGAGGAGATAGGAGACCAGAGAGGAAGAGTGTGCTGTCACTGGACAGGGAGAGCAGTGGGAGCTGCACACAGGTGGGCATGCAAATTTATATAGGAATGTGCATTTTTTTTCAATCATAATAAAAAAGAAAGAAAGAAAAAATATTGTGGTATCATGGATTGAATTATGTTCCTGGAAAATGTATGTGGCCATTTGGCTGGGCCATGATTTCTGGTATTGTGTTATGTTTTTCCATTTTGTAAATTCTGCCTCTATGTTAATGATGATGACTGGGCAGCAGTTGTGTTGTATAGGGTAAGACTGGGTAAGATTATTTTGTGTCTTCAGGATAAAGGTAAGAACTAGCAGAGAGATTTGGAAATCTCATACCACCAAGAGCTATGCTGGAAGCTGAGCACATTCTTTGGAAAGGACCAGGGTCTCTGACCCTCAGAAACTTCCAGTCCAGGGGAACATTTGTGACAAGTACTTTCCTCCAGGTCCAGCAAAGACAGCCCTCCCCCTGGAGCTGACACATCAAATTTGGACTTGTAGTTTACTGGACTGTGACAAATAAAATTTCTCTTTTTAAAACCATCCACTTGTGGTATTTCTGTTAGAGAAGTATCAGAAGACTGAGACACATGGCTTGGGTTAGGCTCATTTGAGTTCTCAAAGTCACATCTTTCCTTTTCAACACTTGAAGGAGGTTTTCTGAAACATATTTGCCCAGTGCAATACGTCATTTGATTTTTTGACTGCTGCTTCCATGGGCAATTACTGTGAATACGGGTAAAATGAAATCCTTTGACGTCATTCTTTTCTCTGTTTATCATGATGTTACTTACTGGTCCAGTTGTAGGGATTTTTGTTTCCTTTATGTTAGGGCTGTAGTGTTTGACCTTCATGAGTAAGTATTTCAAGCTCTCTCAGCTTTCAGCAAGTATGATTGTGTAATCTGTGTATCTCAGGTTGTTAATGAGTCTTTCTCAAATCCTGATGCTGTTTTTCTTCATACAGTCCAGCTTCTCAAATTATTTGCTCAGCATACAGATTGTATATGCATGGTAAAAGAACACAACCCTGATACATGCTTTTCCTGACTTTAAACCATGCAGTATCCCCTTGTTCTGTTCGAACGACTGCCTCTTGGTCTATGCAGAGGTTCCTCAGGAACATAATTAAGTGCTCTAGGATTCTCATTCTTAGCAATGTTACCCATAAATTGTTATGATCCACATAGTTGAGTGCCTTTTCATAATCAATAAAATAAAAGTAAACAGCTTTCTGGTATTCTCTGATCCGTTTGAAATTAACAGTGTTATTCCTCATTCTACATTTTCTTGTAATTCCAGTTTGAATTTCTGGTAGTTCCCTGTTGATGCACTGCTGTGACTATGTTCGAACGATCTTCATGGAAATTTTACTTGTGTGTGCTATTAATGATATTGTTCAATAATTTCTATGTTCTATCACCTTTCTTTGGAACGGGCATGTACATGGATCTTCCCCAGTCGTCTGGCCAGGTTGCTGTCTTCCAAATTTCTCGGCATGGACAAGTGAGTGTTTCCAGCACTGCATCCTCTTGTTGAAGCATCTCAGTTTGTATTCCATCAATTCCCACAGCCCTGCTTTTCACCTTCAGTGAGCTTAGACTTCTTCCTTCAATACCAGCATCTCCTGATCATATGCTGCCTCCTGAAGTGGTTGAATGTCAACCAATTCTTTTTGGTATAGCAACTCCAGGTAGTCCTTCCATCTTCTTTTGATGCTTTCTGCATTGTTTAATCTTTTCCCCAGAGAATCCTTGATTATTGCAACTTGAGGTTTGAATTTTTCTTCCGTTCTCTCAGTTTGAGCAATGGAGAGCGTCTGCTTTCCTTTTGTTGTCTATCGCGAGCTCTTTGCACACGTCATAATAATTTACTTTTATCTTCTTGGGTTACACTTTCAAATCTTCTGTTCCACTCTTTCACTTCATCATTTCTTCCTTTCTTTTTGCCTCTCAGCATTCAATAGCAAGCTTCCGAGTCTCTTATGACACTCATTTTGTTTTTTTCTTCCTTTTCTGTCTTTTTAGTGACCTCTGCTTTCTCGGTGTCTGATGCAATCTGACAAATCACGTGTTCTTCAGTCACTTGTGTTCAACGCATGAAATCTATTTAGGTGAGCTATATTCAAGGCTCTGCTTCGGCCTTTGTGGACTTATTTTTATTTTCTTCAGGTTCAACCTCAACTTGCATATGAGCAATTGATGGTCCATTCCACAGCCAGCCCCTGGCCTTGTTCTGAGTGATGATTCTGAGTTTTGCCAGCATCTCTTGCTACAGATGTAGTTGATTCGATTCCTACATATTCCATCCAGCATGATCCACTTGAACAGTCACCATTTATGTTGTTGAAAAAAGATATTTCCCATAGATAAGTCATTGAACTTGCAAAATTCTACTACTCAGTCTCTAGGGTTGTTTCTATCACCAAGGCCATATTTTCCAACTAGTGATCCTTCTTTGTTTCTGACTTCCACATTTCTATCACCAGAAATTTATCAATGTATCCTGATCACATGTTTGATCAATTTCAGACTGCAGAAGTTGGTAAAAATCTCTGATTTTGTCGTCTTTGGCATTAGTGGTTGGTACATATATTTCAGTAATTAGTTAGTATTACTGGTTTTCTTTGCAGTCATATTGGATATTATCCTGTCACTGACAGCACTGTACTTCCTGATAGATCTTGAAATGCTCTTTTTGACATTGAGGTCGTTCCACTTCAATTTGTCATTCCTGCGATAGTATACCACATGACTGTCCAATTCAAAATGGCCAACACTTGTCTATTTCAGCTTACTAATGCCTAGGATATAAATCATCAAGCATTCCATTTCATTACTGACCATTTCCAATTTCCCTTGATTCATACTCTGCAAATTCCACATCCTGATTACTAACATTTGCAGCTGTTTCTTCTCATTTTGAGTCATATCACAACAGCAGATGAAGGTCCCCAAAGCTTTACTCCACTCATGTTAAGATCAACTCGACTTTGAGGAGGCAACTGTTCCCCGCTCGTATTTTGAATGCCTTCCAACCTGAAGGCCTCATCTTCTGGTACCATATCAGGCCATGTTCTGCTGCTATCCCTAAGTTTTTCACTGGCCAGTTTTTGGTCACAGGTAGATCGCCAGGTCCTTCTTCCTCACCTGTTTTCATGTGCAGGCTCTTCTGAAATCTGTCCACCATAGATGGCCTCATGGCATTTGAATAGCTTCTAAAAAACACCACAGCAACAGCAAGCCACCACAACAAGACAAGGTGACAGGCGACTGGTAGATCCTTCAATGTTAGTGCACAGCCATTTTAATAAAGAGCTTTATGAGCCTGTTCTCTTGCTGCCCACATGGCAATTTATCGTAATTGTAGGCAAAGTATCAGTAAAGAAATATTGAGCAAATACTACAAGCCTAAGTATCTAAAATGAAAACAGTGTCAGACCTGGTTTCCACTGATGGGCAAAATGTCCTAGGGCTCCTCTCCCAGAGTGGATAGGGCTGTGATAAACCTTTCCCAGGAAACCCTTCCTAGAAGTGTCTGAGAGGCCGCTCTGAGCTCCCACTGATAATTCATCTCCTCTCATTTCATGAACTCATTCCTGCGCTCATTCATTCGAACATTGATGGAGTGCCTATTACAGGCTGGATAGAGTGTGTGAAGAGAGAAATGTCTACCACACAAGCCCTCCTCTGGGAGGGGCCACAGTCTGGTAGAGGAAATGGGTATGAAAATAGTTACACGAAGGCAGAACAAATGGCATCAGAGTTATTTTCGAGGGTCCGCTGGATCAGAATTGCTTGCCTGTCTCTGCATTCTCAGGGCCTTCCTTCCAGTGGAATGGCTCCACTAACAGCCCAGCCCAGCCTTATCTCAAAGGATCTGCTTCTTCCTGGGTCTGAGCTCCAATCAGTCCTTAAGTCAAGATGGAACAAATCATCCCTTAAAGGATCCTCTCCTCCACTGCACTTGTGTGCCGCTGATTGCTACTTTATTCTGTGTTGAGAAGCCCTTAGATTCCTGGATTGCACTTCATATACCTGGGCCTGGAGACTGCTGGGATGGTGACGGAGGAGAGGCTCTGGGGGTTACCAGAGGATCCTTTGGGTTTCTACCCACTTACTTGCTGAGTAAGTCTGCTAAGCTGTGAAACCTTTTGCTGCTGCTCTTCCTCTGTGAAATGCAACTGGTGAGGCCACTTGAATGAGTTATGGTGAGGATGACATTATGTAGGATAAGGGATGTGAAACCTCAGCCTAGTGCCTGGGACATGGTCACCAATGGGGGGAAAACCCCACTAAACCCATGTCATTGAGTCAATTCCAACTCATAGTGACCCTATAGGCATAGCAGAACTGCCCCATAGTGTTTCCAAGGAATGCCTGGTGGATATGAACTGCTGACCTTCTGGTTAGAAGCTGTAGCACTTAACCACTAAGCCACCAGGACCACTTGGCAAAGGGGAGTCCAATATCAAGTTTGACTCTTTTCATGAGGCTCAAGATTTCTCTTCAACTTTTTCTCCTTTTCTGAAATTTCTTTGCATAGTTATTTTTTCCCTCCCTGATTACACTTGAGACTGATATTACTAACAAATTAGAATCAGATGATCGAAATAAAAAACATAAGCCCATCCCACTTTTGCAAAGAGGGCCAGAGGCTTCAGAGCCCCAGCCCTTCAGGAAAACTGCATAAATCCCCATCAGGGCCACCTTCTATCTCTTCTGTAAAGTCAGTCTGTGTTGCTAAAAGTCCTCAGATTTTAGACTCAACTTATCCTGCAATGAATTAGGTGGTATTTGTCTGTTGAAATATGATGAAGGTAATTAGAGAGAATAGGTCAAAAGGCATTTACCACTTTAAAGGTTCAGAGAGGCTTAATTAAAGAATTATAATTTGCAGTTAGTGTGTAGCACTTTCATTTGAGTTTAGAGTGGAGTATCAAGTGCTTTCTCCCCTCTGTTCTCTGGGCAGGATCTGAGGGTCTGCAAACAGCCAAGTTCTAGGGTTTCAGCATCAGTGGATGGTTCTCATCGCTGCAACTCTCATGAATGCATCTCTGTGCTTCTGGAGTTGCCTTTTCCCACTGGCTGCTCTTTTCTATATGTTTCAGGGGAGATCTCTATGGGACCTTTCATGTATGAGCTCCAGAGAGACTCCTACTCTTCCTCTGAATGTCACTATCCAGTGCAATGAGGGACAGTATCCCAGGAGACCACAGGGAAATACCACTTGGAACTACAGATATTTTTTGCACCAAAACAACTTAGCACCAAAGGGAGCTGCTCCAGATGTGAGTGTCTCTGGTCTCTTATCTTCTCCCCAAATCTTATTCCCATGCTTTTCCATGCCACCTTCCTTTGCTTCTCCTATCACTGGCCTTCCTCCCTATCTATTCCACAGTCTTCTGTAACTACCTCCTCACCACCAACTCTACAGCAAACTCTAGAAAAGCTGCCACATCTTTCAGGATTTCCTGCTCCCACTCCTGTTTAATTTTAAGCCCACGTTCTCCCCCTTCCTGAAGTCACAGCTTCCTGGGCAGCCCTCTCTAGTAGCACTTTACCTCCCTCTTCATTATTTCTTCTCACAAACATCTGTTGAACTCCCACAGGATCTCATCTGTGACCTCCTTTAGTCCTTCACCCTACAGATACACAGCATTTCTCTCTACCCACTAGCCCTCTCCTGTCTTCTCTTCTGTTCTTATTTAACCTAACGGTTTAACATCATGATCACGTTCTTGTAAATTCTGCCAAATCCCTGCTCCTTTCTTCTTTCACAGTAACCTGGAAAACATCAGTTGCAAATGAACCCCTCCATCTACATTCTCCATACTTGTCCTACACAATTGAGCTTTTCTGGAGAGAAAGCTGCTCGAGTAGGAAAAATGATGTCACTAGG
Source organism: Heterohyrax brucei (assembly GCA_028571685.1). NCBI lineage: Eukaryota > Metazoa > Chordata > Mammalia > Hyracoidea > Procaviidae > Heterohyrax > Heterohyrax brucei. Next base: position 64,421,647 of record CM053140.1, read on the forward strand.
AATTCATGATTAAACCATTGCCATCCAGTTGATTCCAAAGCATAGCAATCCTACAGGACAGAGTAGAATTGCTTCACAGGGCTTCTAAGGAGCAACTGGTGGATTCACACTGCTGAACTTTTGGTTAGCAGCTGAGCTCTTAACCACTGTACCACCAGGGTTGGTTACCACCTCAAAAGCATCCTAGATCTTGCCCAGTGATTCTACCAGTTAGCTCTAATAACAGCACTGTCTTGCTCTGCTCAAAAACTCTTCCATGCCTCCGACCCACACCTTGGATTTATCAGTCCTCTTGTTTCCCTTCCCTCTCAGCTGGTGACCTTAACTTGCCTCACTCACTGAGGAGCAAACAAAAGCCATTTGGAAGACACACTGTCTTTCTCATTCCCTAAATCTGCCACCCGGTCTGTTATGTGCTCATCTTCTTCTTCGCATCCGTTACAACCGAGGGGTGGTCCCTTCTCCTTTTAAAGGCCAGCCCCTCCTTCTGAGATCTGGTACCCCTGCCCTCCTACATCCCAAGGTCAACCATGTCCCTAGCTACATCCAGGAATTTTCTGTCCCGGGAGCGAGGAGCATCCATCTCTGAGATCTTAAGCTCTGTCATCCCATTCTTTACACCACTGCTCAAGCTCCAAGTGAAGTGACTTTAATTTCGATGCACCTGCTATTCTCCATGGTAGGCCTTTCCAGTCTTCTGGCTCCAAACACCCCCTGTTCTTGGTTCACTATGCAGTCTGGACCACTCAAGATCAATTACATCTCCCTCAGACTCTCTCCTGTCTGCCTGGATACATGGCTGCCTTTGATCAGTCCTACTATCCATTTTTATTCCTCATCCCGCATGCCTTGGGGCTACCAGGGGTATGGCTGTATCACCACATCCATGGTTGCCATAGTAACTGACTCTTTAGTCTACATCAGTCCTTTTATTTGTCTTTGTTCAGTCCCCTCACTAACTTCTTGCAGAGGCAACATGAACCATTTGCCACTCAGTTGTGCCATGTAACCCAATGCTTACTTTTCAGTCCTACATATTTGACCTCTCTGGAGTATCTGACCATACTGATGCTTCTCTGTGAAGCATCTGTTGGCTTCCATGGCTCCATTTAATCTTCTTTCACCTTTCTGACCCACCCTTCTCATCTACTACCTCTTTAAAGTAGTTGTTCAAATCTGAGCAAAGGGTGTATGGATTTTCTTTGTGTACTTTCTGAGCCTTTTTGTGAGTTTAAAATTACATCAAGATAAAAAGTTACTCAAAATTTGGAAGGAACAAGTAACAGTTGTTTTCCCCATGGTTCCAACCAATATACTCCACAGAATGCCCAGATTCAAGTTTTAAGTGGAAGTAGGAGACAGCCTTTGAAGTCAAAATTTGATCCCAGCTCAAATGATTAGCTTTGTGCCCTTGGACAAAACAGCTGACCACTCTAAGTTTCAACTAAACATAAAATATGGTTATTGCTTTACTCATAAAGAAATAATGAAAAATGTCTACTGCAGCATTTTATACAAAATAAATAGCTTAGCAAACGAGAGTTTTGCCATTAACACATACAGGTAAGGATCTCGGGGACATTCTAAAGGGCTAGAGAAATGGATGATATATTCTAGTGTGACCATGTGCCCCCGGGAAGAAAAAATAGAGGAGAGAAAAAAGGCAGAGATGAAAACAGAACTGTGGACAACATTGTTTTTAACAGATAGGATGAAGGCCACCAAGAGTGAAGACCAATTTTTGCGGTCGAGTTGAGTCTTACTCGGGGTGACCTCACGTGTGTCGGTGCAGAACTGTGCTCTGGAGTTTTCAGTAGCTGTGATCTTTGGGCAGCAGATCACCAGGCCTTTTTTCTGAGGCACTTCTGACTGGATTCAAACCACCAAACTTTTGATTAGCAGTTGAATGCTTAACTATTTGTCTAGTCAGGGGCCTTGAAGGAAAACAATCACCTGTAACTGTCATACCATTATCATGGCATTGAATGTAGTCTGGTTTGTGCAATATTTCCTGTTACACCCCATTTTACACAGGAAGAAGATGATTCCAAGCAGGATTTCAGTGATTTTTCCCTATGCCATGTGGTTTGTTGTGGAGCCCAGGTGGCACAGTGATGAAGAGCCTGAATGCTAACCAACAGGTCAGCAGTTTGAATCCACCAGCCACTCCTTGGAAATCTTGTAGGGCTGCTGTAAGTCAGAACTCCTTGGCAATAACAGGGTTTTACATGGGGTATTAACAGCCAAGCTGAAACTTGAACTTGGTTCTCTGATTCCTAAATCTGGTGTTCTAGCCACCAAAAAGGCTTTTGTTCTAAACAGCAGAGAAATAAACACAGAAAAGAAAAATGCCATGTGCTTTGCTATTAATTATCTTTAATTATCTACTTTGTGAATCACCAGCTTTAAGCAGGTACTTAATCCCTGTCTTCACTCAATGACTTTTGGTTGCAATAAGCCAGATCTCTTGGTTGTCCCTTTGGTCCTCTTTTCTACATCAGTGGTTTACAAAATCAGAGTTTCCCAGAACCTCTGGGGTTCCTCAGAGGTGGCTTAAGGGCTGCTGAGATCAGTGAAGAGGGGCACCTCCAAATTCCCTGCCCCTGCTTCTATCAGAGAAACTCCATTTAATATCTGCTTTATTTGTCAGGCTTCAGCAAAAACTTATGTCTAAATATTGAACTCTGTATGTGAAATAAATCTAACAAATCCTGTATTGTGCCACCCTGCCTCTATCTGTCCCATGTTGCTCTCAATCATTCTTAGATGATGCAATTTTCTAAGATTCATTTTGGGAGCTTATTTCTTCTGGAGGGAAGGAAAGAAAAGAAAGGCATATGAATATTTAATTTTGAATTCCAAACTGAGGGCACAGCCCAAATTGTTCATTCATTTCAATCACGGATTCATTTAGGTGGTCTTCAAACATTTATTGAGAACCTATTATTCGCCAGGCCCCATGTTTTAGTGGAACTGTGTGGAAAATGAATATTTACAACCAAATCATATTTTAAATGCACTAGAAGAAAAATAATACCATTATGTATGGTAGAAAACCTTTTTAGAATGTAGTCTTTTGGTAACCTGCTTCTTAGTGGAGTTATTGTGGAATTTAAAGAGTTTTAATCTTTTTTTTCCCCCTTAAAGTGGAGTTCACATAAACTCTCCTAAAAATCATAATTAGAATAGTTACTTTGATTAAAGACAAAAAGTATAAAAATAAAATTTTAGAAACAGTCAAAACAAAGGGGCCCTTGAATTTTATATCTTTGCTAGTATTTGGTCTTCAGGGAAGCCCAGAACCCCATCACCCAGGTCCAAATCCAGCAGCTGAGGCTTCCTCTCTTTGGACCTCACAAAGCCCCACGGAAGAGAATAAAAGATGAGAGAAAGCGCAGGAAGATGAACCTGTACTGAGAATCTACTCTCCACTAGAGATGGTGTCTGCCACTTGTTATATACAAAGTGAAATTTTATAATCTCTGGGCAGAGGGTAGGTTTTATTTTCCCCGGTTCACAGATGAGGGCTATGTGGCTCAAGAAGAGGAAGGCACTCACCCACAGCCACCAGCATAATAGGTGGCAGAGCTGTCATTCAGATCAAAGTCTACGTGACTCCCAAACTGTGGAACTGGATTAGACAGTGATGAAATGGGTCTTTAAAAGAACCCGTAGTGACTCAAGGTTAAGGGTTTGCACCCCATTGCTGCTAAGTAATTTAAACAACTGTGCACAAGCCTTGCAGATACACCAGTATCATTCCTAAATGAGGACTATCACGTCCACTGGCTCTGTTAGCCCTTGCAGTAATGTCATCAAATAGGGCTCTGTTATCGCTGACTTTTACCAAGACAAAAAGAGACTTAGAGATGTGAAGATTCTGGCTCAACAACATTCAGCTATAAAGTGATGGTGCTTGGATGATAACCCAGTTCTGCCTGATTCTGCTTTCCACGGTCTTCCCCCTGCTTCTTGGTGGCAGGGAGTTAACAGACTCAGCTGCTAACTGAAAACCCAGAGGTTTGAGTTCACCCAGAGGTGCTCCTGATAAAAGGCCTGGTGACCTACTTCCAAAAAACCAACCACTGAAAACCTTACAAAGCACAGTTCTACACTGACATACATGGTGTTGCCACGAGTCAGAATCAAACTGATGGCAACTGGTTTTGTTTGGTTTTGATGAAGGCAGGGGATTGAAAGAGATAATGGATGTGGATGGGGAAACAAAAGGTTTAGCCCAGGACTCAGTGAAACATGTAGCAGAGAATGCAGAATCCAGGGGATTGAAATCACTGGTGGTAGTCTGCCTGGGGCACAGGACATGAATGGAAAAAAGATGAGCTTCTGACTTGACTGTGAACTTCTTGCCCCATCCCAGGCATATTCACGTAGACAGCCACTATTATTAACAGAACTCCTTCCTCCAGTGAAATAGTTTTGGGGAGAAATTAGATCTCACCACCACCTGAAGGTACAGCTATTCTGGCTTCTCAGGAGGAATTTTGTAATTAAAACTGGGCAAGGAGTCTTTCTTGGTCCTCAGACTTGATAATTTTAAGTCTCTCCACACAGCTGGTGTCTTGGTTCCATAGAATTGGAGTGGTGTGCCAATCAATCATTCATTCATCCATCCAATCACTCATTCAACATGTTACTGAGCACCTACTGTGTGCCAGATTCTGTTTGAGGCAGTGAAGAAAACAGAAGTCCTTGCTCTATAGAGCTTATACTCTAGCATGTAGCTATTTGCTTTCCTGTCTAGCACTTCCCACTTCATAAAGTATCTCCATATCACAACTCCACTTGACCTTCACATTAAACACAAAGATGGGTAGGGTGTGCTGTTTCGGGCCTTTATAAGTAAAAGAAGAGGCCCAGGCTAAATCAGTAATTTGCCCACCTGCCCATGACTTGTTGAGCAAAGCTGAGAGTTTACCCAAGAATTCTTTTGTTTGATTTTATTTTTAACAGAAGCCCTGTAGAATCCTTGAAATAATACAGCTAAAACAAGTGGAAACACAACGCACGTTATAAATGGTCATCATGCCACTTCCCAGTTGAGTGAGGATTAATACATTTAAGGTTTATTTGAAAGGTATTTTCATGACTGTCTTCCAGATTACTTATCAATTCACCAAAAAAAGGAGGTGAGTCTTGGCTCAAATTCTGTTCTTTCCTCAGTGTGATAATGTTTGAAGTCCTTTCTTCTGGATATGTCTCATGATGCATGAACCTCCCCTTGGTGTACACGCCTGGACAAAGGCAAAGAACCTCCTTTTTCGACCAGAAGGAATATAATTTTACAGCTGTAAACATGCTTCCCTTTCCAAAGGGTCACTCAAAAGGCAATCATTGGTTTTATCTCAAAACTCCAGAATTACTGCTTCCTTTGGAACTAAAAACCTCTGAGTCCTGATGATATGTGCAAGCTGTGGAAGAGGAGAGATGCATGCAGAGCATAGCATGTCAAAGGCCAGCTAACGGCCTAGTGCTCAAAGACTCTCTGCCTTTGGCCTGGGGGATGAAGTATGGGGTTTCTCAGCCACAGAAACAGCTGCTGTCCTCTGCTAGTGAAGGAAAACACTCAGGTCTGATATTTTAAAAGTATTTTGGGCAGTGGAGGCTCTGCCAACTCAGCTTTGGCCCATATGATACCTGAGAATGTGGGTAGAAGAGCCCTTGAGAATAAGATCCCCAAGTGTGGGTTAGACGAATCTTACAGAGAAGCCTACTTGATCCCCTGACCACGTCACTGCTGAGCAGCTAAAAGTAGTGCATACTTCCAGCAGAAATGACGTCTGTTGATTTCAGAGCACGGAGAAAGGAAGGACACTGAGGGGGATGCTTTGGGATGTGTATGTGTTACAATAGAAGGATTTCAGTGACCTTCTAAAAGGTAAGTTTCCTTGTTATCTAGGCATCATTGTGACACCTTTTTGAAATGATCTAGGGACCTGCTTAATACGTGTCTCCCTTGTTAGACTGTGAGGTCCATGCAGGACAGGAATCATGTCTGTCTTCCCTTCCTCTGTATCTCCTGCTCTTAGCAGGCTTCGAGAGAAAGTGCTAAATAAATGTGTCAGCTAGCAAACAAATGCAGTGATGAAAGCCCAGGAACATCAAGGGACAGAGAGTAAGTTACGTGCAGTCTAGATGGCCCTGGACTTCATGGTGCAAGAGCTGAGTTCTGTCTTCCATGCCCAGCCCAGCCTTCTGGTCAACCTCCCTTCTGTGTTGCACTCTCACCTCGGCAGACTGGCCTGTGGTCACTCCAGGCTGCAAACATGTCGCTCACTTTCATACAGGTGATCCGCTTGGACCCTTGCAGGTCATAGCCTTCATTGCAGGTGAACTGGACGCTGGATCCTAACCTGGGGGACAAGACAATGCCATAAACTGAATCCTGGGGCCTTGCTAAGCCCCACCCTGAGTCCTCTCTGGTTCCACAAAGAAGTACCACATTGAACTTTATTTCTTCTCCTGGTCTTTAAATATTGCTTCACTGTTTTATCAGTTAAAATCTCCAATGGAAAGTCTGCTCTTCGTCTTCTTTTGGACAATTTAAAAAGTTTTAGGATTGAGTTAAAAGGTGACTTTGTGAGCAAAATGGTGATCCTCTGAGATAAATATCATTTAGGACAGCTAAGAGTGGGTGACTGATACCCACAAACTTTAATGAGAATGGAGGACTATGGGAAGAAGACTTGATAGTTCGAAACTTTGCAAAATGCACGCTCTCAGGACCTAGGGTTCCCTAGATTATCAGCAGTGTGGGCTGTCTGCTGGTGTACTGAGGAAGGCAGCCCTTGGTGGTACGGGTCTGCTGGGCAGTGTTGACAGCCTACAACCCTCTCCTTTGGGTGTGGCCACAGATCCAGGACTACACCAGGAAAGAATGTCAAAGGCCGTCACCATAGAGTATCTTCCTGTGTCCATATCACCTCCTCCATGCCACCTCCAGGAAGGCCAGATCCTGCCTTCTCCCAGCCAGGCCACCCCACCGTTCATGCAATCAGAAGGTTCTGAAACAGATCTTACCTGAAATCTGAGCCTAGTCTTTTGCCCCTTTCGGGTATGCCAGGATCTGGACACATATTATGCCCTTGGGACACACCAACCTGAGTTACTACAAGGCAAAAGACAGTACATACAGAGAAGGACAGACAGTCACAGGCAGGGCCCGGCTAGGGCAACGTCTTGGGGTGGCAGGTGGAGACAGAGACAGAAGGAGGGCCTTGCCCTACCAGGGTCACCTGGGGCTGCTGCAGCTGTTGGGCTGGGGTTTTCTGAGTGTGCAACGTGGGGCGGCTTTTGATAAATTTCTTGGCGAGCCAATTCCAGGTGAAATTTCAAGAGCATGTGGGCTCAGAGGCAGGCACCCCACACCAACAAACTACCCGGTCCCCTCATCCCGAACCAGAGGCCACAGGCAGAAACCCTCAGCCCTCTCCCCTCTTTGTCCCCCTCCCAGGTGGTCTTCCCATCCTGCGCTTCAGATCCGGGGATGGTGACTCTAGATGAGATGACACCCCTACCCCAAACCTCAGCCCCGAATGGAGAAATGACTCAAAGGAAAGCTAAACAAAAGGTGGATGGGTGATCAGAAACAGTAAAGAATGCAAGAGAAAGCTGCAGTTTGAAGTACAAGCCAGAGAATTTCACATGCACAGGATGTTTCTACCAAGAAACTTCTTCCTATCAGACGCTCCTCAAGCCAGAGCAAGTAGTACCCAGAGCACCTCCCGCCTGATGCCTCCGTCTGGAGGTGCTGAGCAGTGATGGCACCTTGGGCAGGCCGTGTGACACTCTGATACTTGCCAACACCACAGCCCTGTGTACCAAAACCATATCAGAGACATCCTAGCTAAAGGAGAAGCTTTATCAGAGCGCGGCGGATATACACAGCTTTCTCATGCCCACAGCTGAAAGGTGGAGGGAACCCTCCTGCCCCTGCCTGGTCATCATTCTTGAATGCTCATAGCGATGAGTTGGGAACCCACTCATGCCTTTGAATTCCTGGCTTTGGGGCTGAACAGAGGCTGGGAATGGGAAGACGACTTGGAGAAGGGTTCCCTTCACAGACTCACCGCCCCAGCCTCCCATCAGCCACCTCTGCATAAGGGATGAAAGACAGCCTGGAGCAATGTTCCCCTGAATTTGCCCATATCATCCTCTTTAGTCAACGTACATAGTGTGAGCAAAGAGCTCCATCATTCCTGCACTCGCTGACTGGTATACAACAAGCAGTAGTTCATCACCTACCGTGTACAAAGTCCTTTTTGGGTACCACGGGAGATGTCAAGGGCAGTCAGACATCACTGTTCTAAGGAGGCCACAGGTGAATGAAGCTATGAGACATGACCATGAACTCCTGAACCAAGAAGGGGGAGGTGATACATGCATCGAAAGACACAGCCACAGGGATGTTTAGAGGAGGAACAGGTCTTGTATACTACGGGAGAAGCATGAAAGGCTACTTGGGTAAGGGTTAAATAAGGCCCTTGGCAAAACACGGCTATTGAATACAGCCCAGTGGACAGATGGAAACGAGGGAACAGCATTTCAGGGAGAGAAATGGGCAGTGGGGTCAGTAGGGGAAACATGGACACAGAGCTGGGGGGCTGCACAGTGGGGCTAGAATGGGGGGCAGGGGTGATGTACGACAAGGAAGAGTGCAAGGCACGGTTTCAGAGGTCATACTGATAAGGGGTTCAAGTCTGATCCTCAAGACAGTGGGGAGCCACTGGAGCATTCTAAGCAGGAGAATGACATAGTAAGACTGGACTGCTAAGGAGGGCTCTGGTGACTGGGAGACAAATTAGGAAGTTTTATGATGATCCAGATTAAAGACAAGAGCCTGGCAGTGGGGGTGGACACAGGGAGTGGGCATGGGCACCACTGCAAAGAATCACCAGGGTTCGTGAAGGACTTGGAGAGGGAGGGAGCAGAGGGGAAAGTCCATTTCCCGAGCCTGGAGAGCGGTGAGGATGCAGGCGATTCCAACGGAGCCAGGAAGGTGGCGAGTTCCATTTGAGACTCCTGAGTCTGAAGCTCACCACCTGGTGCAGATCCTGCCCCATCTCTAGGCAGCTCAGGGCATGGCTGACCCAGGGAACCTGGGGATTGGGACAGACAACACGCCCAAGCCAGACACTAGCTGTCCCTGGTGTGGCAATGAGTTTGAGGTCTCCTGGGTAGGCTCCCTTTCTCCAGCCTTCCACCCTGCCAGGTTACAGCCAGTCACTACCAGTGAACAACTGTCCTCCTACTCTCATTCTCTTCCCTTCCAAACATCTACCACTAAGGCAAGTATCTCCTCATCCTAAAGTGAACAAACTTCCTTTTCCCACTAGTGCAGGACTCTTCATGACAGGAAGCAGGATGGAAGGGCTGTCTCCCAAAGCACAGCAAGCTCACGCCTGGCCTTCTCGAAGCCTCAGCTTTGGGAATAAATTATGGGAAGGATACACACTGCAAAGAAGATAACTGGGGCCTCAGAGTTACGCAGGGAGGGCAGGATAAAGGAGACCCCATTCCAAGGAGGTGAGGATGACATTCCAGAACTGTGCTTGGTGGTTTATGGTTGATGACCGATAAGCCAGCCCTTCTTACAGCTTTGTGATCCTTCCCCACCGACGACTTCCAACCTAAGCATCCACCTTCTTTACGTCTTGCTTACTGAAGCCTGCCTAGGCCCCGACACCCGCCCCAACAACTCTGGCGACCACTGTATGGGAACAATACAGCCCCTCATAGCACACTGACGATACAGAGCAATTTCCTGTCACCTGTCCTTGCCTTATTGGTTGGCACTACCACCATGCAGTAGGCAGATAGAGCAAAGGCTGACGGATGAAGATAGGCTAGGCTAGAATGGGGAGACCACGGCAAAGCTCACCCACTGAACGCGACACCTGGCCCATGTAGCAGACCCCACCGCCTCCCCTTTCATCAGGCAGACAGACCACAGTGAGGCTCAGGCACCACTCAGGATGCTCCCAACCCCAACGGTGATGCAGCTCACACCCTCAGGGTCCTCTCCCCCATGGAGGACGGAGCAGGCGACGACAATCCCCCTTGGACCTTCAAGGTTCTACGGGATACAAGCAAACTTAAATCTCAGTGTAAAGTTTACTGTCTAAACTGCAGATACAAGAGGAGGTTCTCCCTTCTCTTTTTACATTCCTGCCTTCGCTACCTATTCAAGACCAGCTGCTTCCTTGTAACAATCTGCTGTTGGCTGAAGAGGGAAGAGAAGGGACATTGATCTTGCCCCCACACCTCTATGGTGAAGAAATTGCTGAAACATGCTCAGAAAGGCAATGACTTCTACCCAAAGCTACGGACATGTGGGTGGTCAGACCCAATGGCCAAGGGAGTCTATGGACTTATGGACAGTCTGGTGAAGGCAGAGAATGGGATAAGGGGATTCTCATGCGGTCCACCCTTTCCCTGAAGTCCAGGACAGCTGTCCACAGAAAACGTGGCCAGAACACAAAGGACCAGACACCTGCAGAAACATGGTGCATCTGCCTCTGAGGCCACTCGAGTCACAAAGCCATTCCTCTTTGGGGAAAGCTGAGAGCTGAGACCAACGCCTTGCTGATAGACAGCTGCATATTACTTCATCAGGACAGGGTTTTTTCAACTTTCTAGAGGACTTTTGGACATTTGATATCTTTGAGTAGCTCACAAAAACCACGGTCCCCCACCCAGAAAAACACACCCACAACTTTACACATCACTTTTCAGTGAGCTCAGGGCCTCCTAAAGTCCTAAATCAAGAAAGCCCACGGTAGACCCAACAGGTGCGCAGGAAAGACACTGGCACAGACAGACCTATATTCTACAGATGTGAAACCAAGAGGTCAGCGCCTGAGGGAACAGGGCTATCTGTAGACACGGTACGGTAAAAATGCCACCTCCCACACATCAAGGCTCTTTCCTTCATACTTAGCTGTGAGTCTGAAATGAAGCCAAGCCTGCCTCAGCTCATCTGGACCACAGACAGAAAGACGGTGAGGTCCAGGGCTGCGGCTCCAGCGTTCCCTGCAGATTCCTGGCCTAATCCTCAGCTCTCCTGGCTTCCCGCCCCAACCCCATGAAGAGCACAGAAGCAGGGTCCCCTGGCTGCCCTCTGCCATCCAGCCCACTTGGAATGGGATGAGAACCACCTTGGTCCCTTGCCAGATTCGCACCTGAATGCCAGTGCTCCCCCTTCTCCAAATTCCAGGGCTTGAAGGATGCGGGGAGTTCCCACCCCTGGTCTCCATTCATTCAGGGCCTCTGGGTCAGTTTGCCTCTGCATGAACCCCAGTCCCTTCACACACATTTGCCCAGAGCTCTGGGGCCACTGGTGGCTGCTCTCTGCTTCTGCTCATTGTTGTTCTAACATTGCAGGGAGGTGAGCATGGGAAGGGGAGAGAGAGGCTAGGGCCTGGGAGGGCACAGGGAGTCGGGCACAGACAGGAGCAGAGAGAAAGGAAGGAGAGTAGAGAGGGTGAAGAAGAAGGTTAGAGAAGAAACAGGGAGAAAAATCTTGGGGGGGGAGGGGGACAGAAATGAGAAGCAGAAGTGCAAAGGAAGACCAGGAAGTCTGTCATCTGGGGTACCAAAGAAGGCCTCTCTACACTTCTCTACCCCAAATAAAAACCAAGGATTTCTCTGCTTTTTCATCTGCAGCCCTCTGAGGGGCGTAGAAACTTTTCAAACTCCTTCCTGTACTGGGCTCAGAAACCCCCCAGCACAGGCTCCCATCACATCTTCTGAGGCAACATTCCAGTCTATTCTCTAGCACTAAATGCCTTTTAATCTTCTGAATGCAGCAGTGGGAATGCATTCCCACAGACACAATCTTCCCACGCCCAGGCTGAGAGGCCCCGGCACTGCACCATCGCCCAGAGGCAAGGCCCTACCCATCAGTGACCTCTTTGTTGCCCAGCCAGGTCGAGGGAGCCTGGAGGAGGGGGCTAGACCCTGAAAGGGGTGTTTCCTTCCCTTCCCTCCCTTCCCAATCAGGCCTTGGGAGCTGAGACGGAGGTGCTGGGGCCCCCAAGATCACAGCCTGAGGTTATTGGCTCCTAGAGGAGGAGCAGACTGTCTTAGCAGGTGAATGTGATTCAAAAGGAAAAATGAAGAGAGAAATGTAGAGTAATGACTCCCTGGATTGCAGTTAGAATGGGAAGTGAGGGAGAAAGAGGAAAAGGAAGGAAGTGGGAGGAGGAGAAGGTGGCACCAGACAGGCCCCAGGGCTACTTGTGGCCACCAGTTAGCCTGTCCATGAGCCAGAGCCCGGGATGGGGGGGAAACAGGCTGAAGGTCAATCGTTACAGCATCATCTGGCCCCCCCTGGGCACAGTGCCGGCGGGTCTGACCTCGAGCGAGAAGCCCAGCTGGCGGGCGGGCGGACACTTACACACAGACGTCTTCTGGCTGTTATCCTTGCTGGGCATCAGCTTCACGCCTCGGGACTTCAGTTCGATTTGCTTCTTGACTAGAGAGGAGGTAAGAGGTAAACTGGTTTAACGTATTGTGTGTGACCATGAACTGGGCCCTCTCTTGGTTTGGGACACTCTGCAGAGATCCTCAGGTCAGGGACAGGCCAAGGATAGTGTCCACATCCAGCAGGGTCTCAGACTTGGAGGAAGAGCTGCTATCAAGCTGGCCTCTGAGTCAGCTAGGTGGTACCCCACCAGGTCTGCTTTGAGAGGTGATGTCTAAGACATCATTAAAACTACCAAGTTCTATTTTCTCCTCAGCCAATGTCTACTGAGCATCTAAGGTGTGAAGCCCTGCAGCCTACCCTCCTGCAGATTTCCCCAGAAACCAGCTGCTCTCCAGTCAGTTCCAACTCACGGCAATCCCATGTGTCAGACTAGACTATGCCTGTAACATTTTCAGTGGTTGATTTTTTTTCACAGAGGTGGACTGCCAGGCCTTTCGTCTGAGGCGTCTCTGAGTGAACCCAAATATGTAAGCTTTTAGTTAGCACCTAAGGACCATAACAGCTTGCACCACCCAGGGACTCCCCTGCACAGTGGGCCCTTTTCCCAGTTCCCGAACCAGGCTTAATCAGGGGTTACAGACTAGATTATGGCTCATGTTTTCAATTGTCCTTGCATCCGCATCCTTTGCAATGTGACTTTGTGGTTCCTCCCAGTAAAGAGGTGGAGTATATTACTCCACGCCTGGACCTGGCTTTGGGCACCTGACTTGCTCTGCCCATTGGGTTGTGGAGGGCTCCACATGTCCAAAGGCTTGAAAACCACCTGCCCGATTAGCTCTGCTGTTTTCAGTCACCTCGTAGGCATGGGAAAGCTGGACAACGAATAAAGAAGACTGAAGAAGGTTTGATACTATCGAATTATGGTGTTGGCAAAGAATACTGAATATACCGTGGACTGCTAAAGAGCGATCCGATCTGTCTTGAAAGAAACATGGCCAGAATGTGTCTTAGGAGCAAGGATGGTAGGACTACATCTTACATACTTTGGACATGCTATGAGGGGGGATCAGTCCCTGGAGAAGACATCATGACGGGTACAGTAGAGGGTCAGCAAAAGAGAGGAAGACCCTCAGTGAGGTGGATGAACACAGTGACACACTGGCTGCAGCACTGGGCTCAGGCCTAACAAGGACTGGGAAGGTGGTACAGGGCCAGGCAGTACTCTTCTCTCTTTTCCTCTCTCTCTCTTTCTCTCTCTCACACACACACACACCATTTGCTGTCCAGTTGCTCATGATTCATGGCAACCGTGTGCGTGTCAGAGAACAGCTGTGCTCCATAGGGTTTTCAGTGGCTGATCTGGGTAGGCACATCACCAGGCTTTTCTTCCAAGGTGCCTCTGAGTGGACTCAAATGTTCAGTCTTTTGCCTGGCAAACAACTGCATTAACTGTTTGGACCACTCAGGGACACTGGTGATTAGACCTACTTGAGACATAATAAAGTGGAGTTCAAAGTGGTTTAAATGACTTCCTGTAGGTCACACAGCCAAAAAGTAGCTGGGCTCCCAGCTGAGTCTCAGTTCACTCTCTTGTGAAAGCCATCCTAGGGACACAGTCAGTGAACTCTAGCAGCTTACCCCTCCGCAGCACAAGCCCTGAAAACTCCTATTTGCTCTGTGCTCGTGGTGACATGCCAAACCCCAAACCCAAACCCACAGCAATCAGCAGTGCAAAGAGGGTAAGTCTCCCAGTCATCCACTTCTGCCTATATTAAAAATTTCCCCAAGGGTTTGTTCCTTGGCAAGTCGCTGTCTAAGCTGAATGCCTGATGAAATTCAGTTACATCTACAGAGTCACTGCTTCCCAACATGCATTCAAACCCTTTTTATAAATGTGCGTTACTCTCCATGTGTATCCAGCAGGAAAATTTCCAATGAACACTAACGGGGACCTATTATCAAATAGAAGGCATTAGTAGGGAAACATGCATTATTCAAGGCTAGATAATACAGTGCAGCAGGAGAAAAAAAATCTCTTCATTTCAACTGTCCCCAGGAGAGCAGGAGCATCCCTGGCACCATGAGGACAGTGTGAACTCTTCCTCAGCGACGTCTTACGCTGAGCAGATGTGGGAGGCAGGTGTATGCGACCTAGTATAGCCCATGTGAGATTGGGTCAGTGGAGATGCCCTGGGGCACCTGGCCAAGAAGTACCAGATGAAGTCACAATGTCCTTGTTTCAGGTCCTGGGCCTGCTAGAGAAAGACAGATGAGAAAGGGGCCAGCACACCACGATGTCATCCTCAGGGGACATATGCTGTTTGGGTTTTCCTGGCAACTCTGATGGGGGACCCTGGAGATGCAGGTAGACATGACAGTGCTGCCAAAGAGTCCTTCTTCTGCTCTTCTCAAGGTTGCATGTCCTTTCCCACCTAAGGCTCTAGAAGAAATTTCTCTGACTTCTGTGTTCATCCTCCCAACTTCTTCCTCCTCCAGGACGGATGGTCCAACCAGAGAGTTCAGTGTTCACTGCTCAGTGGGCCACTTTTGGTAGTAGACAATGCCATCACGCCTCCTAAGCAGGAACTGACTTCAGTTCTTCCTCTTCTACTTCCTGCCACCTATCAGAGCAGGCGGCACTGGGGGCTCCGCGGTGACATGCTCACCTTCCATGAGGGAGACCTGGGTTCAGCTCCTGACCAAAGCATCTCATGCACAGCCTCTGTCTGTCTGGAGGTTTCAGCAGAGTTTCCAGACTAAGACAGATTAGGAACAAAAGCCTGGTGGTCTCCTTCTAAAAACTCATCAACGAAAACACTACGGATCACAATGGTTTTATTTACAACTGATCATGTGGATGGCACAGAACTAGGCCACATTGTAGTCCATTGTGTATAGGCTCACTAAGAGTTGGAAACCTACTGGACAGAAGCTTACAACTCTTACCATAGGATGGAGGTAGTTAGGGTGATGAGAACAATGAGAAGACCTGTAAGGTGGGGGGTGGGATCCTTAACTTACATGCCAACATTGTGAATGCTGTTACTGCTTGGATCTGGGTCCAAGACGTTGCAGTGTTTACCCCCACACTGCCCACAAGCACCTCAAAGTCATCAGATGTACATCAGAACCCACAAGGAAACGAGTCTCTGGTCTTCTCACATTAGCCTGGGAAATGCAGGTGCCAAAGCTTTTTGTGTAGAGGTTCCTCATACCATCAACACAATTCCCGATGGAGTAGAGATACCCACCCAGATCCAGCTGGCCCAGGCCCAGACTCGGGGGGGGGGGGGCGGATCCTGCAGATGGCCACATCATTGTGGATGCTGATCAGTGGGCTAGGAAAGTGCCCTTGGTGGAGGTTAAGCCCTAGGTAGGCTTCATAACAGCAGGGACATTAACATAGAGAAACTACCTCCATATGCTGAGGACTCGGTTTTTGAGCAATCCCGGGGAAGTGGTCACTTCCTGAATTCTATGTATTTAATCTACCTTTTAAATACTCTGATCAGGCAGCGGGTGTGTGATCACGGAACATGAAGCACTGCCCAGAACCCAGCCATGAAACAAGCTCACTGATGAGCGAGATGAGCTGGCTGGGCAGACCGGGTGCAAAGTGTCAGACAGCCAGGGCTGCCCTCCCTCCAGCTCTCCACCGTGCAGTTCTGACAGACCCAGCCAGAAACAAAGGGAAAATCCAGCAGATGGACCACAGGATCCAGAGAATTTCTGGGATGTATTCATTCATGTTGTTTGTTCATTCATTCACGGAAAGCCCACTAGTGTTTTGCCAATAATATTGCACTGAAGTTGGCCTTTCAAAAGAGAGTTCTGTAATCACCAATACAGCTGGAGATTAAATGGAGCCTGGAGCTGACTCCATGGTTCTGACTGTGCTTGAATGCACGTCCCCTGATGCCCATTGGCTGCACACATGTCTAGGCATATGTATGTATACATGTGTGTCTACAACAGGCTCACTCACAAGTACATATCTCTGCACATGCGTACATGGAGCTACAAATACTCATAGACATACTACAGTGCACACACAGGTACATGCATTTGCACTGGATATGGGCAAAACCGAGACACCCAGGAGACGAGCACTAGCTTTCAAACTAGTTGATGAAAATCTTACTAGGTACATTCATCTGCAGATGATAAAGACTACAGGAGACTGCCAGGCTGCTCCATCCATCCTTTATATTCTGGTTAATTACGAGACATTTCCCCACAGTTGTAAAGGTTAGTGGGACACATGGTACATATTTAGCAGGAAGAATCTGGCAATACAAATGTCTCCCTAGGGTGCAGCATGAGTTATCAGGCTGAGCTAGCGGGAGACAGGGACCTGCTAGGGTAGGACAGGAGACAGGCTGGCTTAACTTCTCTTAAGGGATCTGGTAGTCAAAGCAATGGATGAAACCTGCAGCTTCTTCTCAACCCTGTGGGCTCAGGCTTCTGTCCACCAGTAAACTGGCCCCATTACTGACCGTGATCTCTCCCCATTCCCCATAGTTATGGCTGTCCTCCTAGCTGAACTACCTCTTCCCCTCTCCTCATGCCCACTCCCTTGCCAAATCCTGTTCATACAACTTACAAGTTTCACCAATGTCTGCACTCCTTCCCATGTTATGAACTACTCTGGCTATAAGCCTATATGTTTTACTGCTTGCGTTACTATTTACTGATTTGCTTCCTCGAATCTATCTTTAAAAAATCTTGTAGAGGGTTATCTTATAAAAACTAAAATTTGTCCTCCCTTTTATCCTACTAAAAACACTGACTGTCTCACA
This sequence comes from Heterohyrax brucei, assembly GCA_028571685.1. Taxonomy (NCBI): domain Eukaryota; kingdom Metazoa; phylum Chordata; class Mammalia; order Hyracoidea; family Procaviidae; genus Heterohyrax; species Heterohyrax brucei. Next base: position 64,438,891 of record CM053140.1, read on the forward strand.
CTGTGTCCCTGCCTTCATACTGAGGGCCTGCCTTGCCGCCTGTCTGCCACCTTGCAGAAATGCTTCAACTAACTACAGTCCTTTGCCAGATGAGACGCATGTCTAAAGTGGTGGTTTCTCACTTCACCTGGGTTTTTGCCAAAGACGTAAAATTTGGTGCCGATGCCTAAGCCCTAATGCTTCAAGGTATGTATCTTCTAGAAGGTTCTGTGGCCATTATTACTATGGAGCTGTCTTAGTTTCCTAGAGCTGCTGTAACTGAAATAGCACAAGCAGGTGACTTTAAAGAACAGAAGTTTATTATCTCATTGCTTGGGAAACTGTAAGTCTCAATTCAGGGCACTGGCTCTAAGTGAAGTCTCTCTCTCTGCTGACTCTGTGGGAAGATCCTTGTCTCCTGGCATTCTGTGTTCTTGGTGATCTTCCTTCACGTGTTTTCTCTTGGCTCTGTGCCTGTTTCATCTATCTCGTACTGCTATAACCAAAATACCACGAGCAGATGGCTTTAATGAACAGAAATGTATTCTTTCACAGTTTAGGAGGCTGGAAGTCTGAATTCAGGGCACCAGCTCCAGGGGGAAGCTTTCTCTCTCTGTTGGCTCTGGGAGAAGTTCCTTGTCATCAATCTCTCCCTGGTAAAGGAGGTTCTCAGCACGGGGACCCTGGCTCCAAAGGACACATTCTTCTCCTGATTCTTCATGCTGGGTGTCAGGAGGTCCCTCTTCTCTCTGCTTGATTTTCTCTTCTGTATCTCAAAAAAGACTTAAGATACAACCAAATCCTACAGATTGAGTCCTCTCATTAACATAATTGTATCAAATTCTACCTTATTAACATCATAGAGTTTGGGACTTATGGCATACAAGGTAAACACATCACATCACCAAATAGTAGTCAGCTATACAGTACTGGGAATCATGGACTAGCCAAGTTTACAAAATACTTTTGGAGGACACAATTCAATCCATAACAGTGTTTAAGCTGCTCTTTATACTACTTAGATGTGGTTTAGGTTGGGACTCACCCTACGCTGACATGCCTCACTGACACACAAAGAAAATCTTGTTTCCGAATAGGATTATATCCACTGGTGAGTCCAAGACACATTTTGGGAGGATGTAATTCAATCCATAACAGGAAACTAAGGGAATAACAATGCTTACTAAACAGAACTGAGAAATCTCAAAGTAACAAAAGATGATGTGACTGTTGCCGTGTGAACTGACTTAAAAGATAAATAGAAAATTATGGGCTCCAGACTTGCTAAGGAAATTGCACTAGTGAAGAGACTGGGGTGGCAGCCCCACCAGTCTTGTGCTGGCAAACTTGATCACCACAGAGAGTTTCCAGAAGACTGGCAAAGGTATTAATCCAGCAGAAATTAAGCAAAGTGTGATGTTGTTGTGGGTGACAGTTAAGATTGTATATCAACAGGGCTGGGTCATGATTCTCGGTGTTTTGGCAGGTGTATGATGCTAGGATCACTTGCCTGTTGAATTCTGAGAGGTGATCATCCCCTAATGGAATCTGCTGAGCAGTACTGGCAGGGGCAGGACTAATGGCGGCTTACCACTCCTTCAGCCTTCATCTCTCCATCCTCTGCCATCTACTTCATTCCTGCTAGTCTTGTCGAGGCTTTTGGCTTGTTCTGGATCCTGCAGCTGCTTCCTGTTCCTCTACCCCCTGATTCTTGGGATGTTACCTGTTGAACTTGGGATGTGTTGACTTTCACAGCCTGTGAGTGGGAGCCTGGCTCTCTGACCTGTCAACCTTGGGTTCCTCAGCCCCTAAAGTTGTGTGAATGGGGAGAGGACTCTATTTTGATCCACGGACTTGGGATGTTCCAGCCTCTAAAACTGACTGAGCTGCTTCCTTACCATAAATCTCTCTCTATAGATACTTACACATTTCACTGGTTTTGCTTTCGAGAGAACCCAGCCTAAGACATTGTGCACTGGTGCTGTAATGTTTGAATTTAGGAAGCACCTTAAACCTGTGACAACTCCAGAAGAAACTGCTCAGTTAGTCAAGGTTTTACAAGTAGAGAAAGAGAAATCAGCAACATCATTTGTGATGTAATTATAAAAGTTAGGAGTATAGTAAACCATTGAATGATAAATTAGAAATGGAAGGCACAGTGTTTGACCAAGATTACAGCTCACCATTCTTGAATGACACCTCAAAAGTTCAGAAATGTTAATTCCAGAGTGCTTAGGATTCTCAAAGTCCAGTCCATTGTATCTACTCCAGAAACTGCTAGTGTCCGCTAAAGTCTCTGGTCTTAATTGCTGAAGGTACTGTCAGTACTTATTTTGAACGAGACAGAAGTTGATGTTCCAGTTATAGAGTCAAAGCTTCAGGTTTTAGCAACACAGAAAGAAACAACCTAGCTACTGATGCTGATAGTACTGTGTTTGGTGAAGACAGCTTGGCAATAAATTCTGAAAATATTTAACTTTTTGACTTAGGAAAGGTTGGAGATATCACTGTGACTAACACTAATGCCAACTCTTGGCAAAGAAAAGGTGACAAGAGTCAAACTGAGAAACACATTCAAGAAATAACTGAAATTTAAACAAACATCTGGTAAAATTTGCTAATGGAGTAGCTGTGCTAAAGACTGGTGGGACAAATGGCATATAAGAGAATGAAAAGAAATAGCCACATAGCCAGTAAGTGTTACATGAGCTACTGTTGAAAAAAGGCATTGTCTGGGTGCTTTGTTTTGTTGCCTTAGATTGACTGCTCCAGTTAATGGCTAGCAAAAAAAGAAAGAAAAAAGATGTAGAAACAATGAAAAGAAATTCAGAATTCTGGCAGTGACTACTGTTACGAATATAGGTATTGATGGATCACTGATAGCTGAAAAAATAAGGACAGCTCCTCAAAAGTTGTTTATGCAGAACAGGTTAGACTTGCACCTCAGGTGGCAGCTAAGTGAGACATACCATGCTGCCCCCCTACATTAAAGACCTCAGAAGCTAAATGAAATAGGTGCAGATGACAATGCTGGAACCATAAGTCATCAAAAAGAAGGATAAAGAATTAGATCACACACCAACTGGAAGGAGAAAGGGTATGAAAACAGAGAATAAGGAGAGATGTGGATCAAAGACATCCTGCCAGCATGGCCATCTTGAGAAAAGCCAGCAGCAGTCCTGGTGGAAAAGTAAAAAAAGTGACTTCATGGATTCTTGACAGGAGACAGAGAAACTAGGTAGACATGCCATACTACCTAACCAGCAAGTGGCAGTTAGCACTCCTGTGCTGCCAGCAAGCTCACCACACATCCTACCTACTACCATGCCCA